>CM066048.1:98412310-108350385 GCA_033557465.1 Ichthyophis bannanicus | reverse complement strand
CCACAGATCAAACACATATGTGTGTGCTGTACAGCTACATTTATGTGTGTGTTCAGGGGAAGGGATATGTCATGGTTGTGGTTACCCTGCATGTGTGCTGCAAACAGGACCCCCTAATAACATGGACCTGTTCCAGGGGATCTGGTGTGTGTCAGAGCCCTGCACCACCCTGTGTGGCCTCCGTGTTCCATTATATGCTCCCTGTGCATTTCACAAGCAGCTCCATCTCCCAACCCCATCTGGCAGTGGCAGGTGCACACCAGGGCTGCACATCACCAACAGGTCACACCTTCATTGGCAGCCCCTGTTGAGTGTGCATTGCCATTGTGTAGTGCATATCCCCATGGGACATACTGTATATGCAGTGTTACATGTGTATAGCCACATTCCGAACAATGTGTTGAACTCGACTGTACATGATAATGGGACCATTGACAGGCACATGCAGCACTGTGCATTAGAGTATGTCAGCTGCAACATAACACGTCACCGGGCACATACTCCATGACAGGTAGATGGTGAGGCGCACGGGCCCAGTGCGTCGTAAGGGGATGTCGGGTCCAGGGTTCCCAGTAACATCACCTGTCTGGAATGTGTCGGGAAGGGTGATTGGATGTGTGAAACATGTTGTAATGTGTCCCCCTGCCAACCTGACAGTGGACCATGGGGTACAACACGGCCACTACAAAGATGTCTGCAGCTGCTGAGTGTACCAAACGACCATTATCCCAGTGGGAACATATGTCCACCATACACCAACCTACAGGCCGTGTAGTTGCTGCAAAACACCTATTTCTTTAAAGCGGTCAGGGAATGGTTTGACACTTCTGCCCTTATGCCCTGGGAAGACGTGTGATGAGCACAATGGCCAATGCAGTTAGTGTGCAACATGTGACAGGTAAATCTCTGTTTTCCGCCATGCATTTTTTTTTTTACCGTGGTGGCTGCCTGCTGATTGCTACTCATATGCGGCAACTACGAGACATTGACACCGTACTCTCCACCGTCAACCACAATTGTCGCATTTGTGCCACATCGTGATTGACCGCGTGCCACATGTGCTAGACTGTGGTTTTGAGGGTGTGTTTGTGGGTAAGCACAGTCACAGATTGTGTGCGTTTGCGGAATGTGCAATCACCTGCAACACATGGCATCCCCCCACCCCCCCCCCCCGATCTGCTGGCGCCAATATGCTGCATAGTTTCAGGGAACCCACCCTTTCAGAAATGCTTGACATGTGTGTGAGAGGTGTAGGTCCCCTCACATGTTGGGGTGGGGGCATCTCCTTCAAGGGCGTCTCATTGACCATGCGGCTGACATCAGACCCTGGCCCATGTTGGCAATGTGACAGCTGTGTCACGCACAGCTAGTCCTGTGTTGCTCGGTGTATTCCATCTGGTGTTGATGTCATGCTGTGGCCTGAGAGGGGGGGGGCGTGCCATGCTCACACACACACAGACACCATGTACCCAGATGGGGCTATGTTGGCAGGTGTGTCTCATGCAGGTGGATGCAGCCACCTATGTTACTCAACACACAGAACACATGGCCAATCAGCTAGAACACCTCACCTCGGGGGTGTGGGACGGCTGGCCCAAATATCGGACACGGCACAGCAGGGGGCACACTGCGCTATGCAGAGCCAGCTTGCTCACACAGAGCCGGGACAGGGAGACACAGAGGAGGTGAGAGCAGAGGAGGGGGGAGGAAAAAACAAAAACTCTGGGGGCCATGACCTTTGGCCTCTGCTTGCGCTGACAACCTATGACCATAGAGGGGGAAACAATGGCCCGATCAGCAGTGGGGACTTTTCGTAGTGGAGGTGATTCACCACAACACAGCATTTGCCTGGGATACGTTCAGCGGCCTAACATAACCCATTCATGAGAACAGGTGAGGTGTGGGGCAACTGGGAGACCACAGGGTTGAATGGCGTATGCCTTGGATGGAGGGCATAGCTAACCCGTGAGAAGGAGAGTTCAGAGTGCTGGCCACATATGTAACAAGATATACCCCAGTACAAGGTACATGGTGTTTGTATTTGCTGTGTCACATCAAAATGCAGACAGGTAGTGTGACTGCTATTATCAGCAGCGGGCCTGAGTCAGGCATTATGAGGCAGCTATCTGCTGTATGTCATGTGTTTTCCCAAACAGAGCTATTCACAACAGATAACTTGAGGATTTGCCCCGTAGGCCGGTGCGTGGGACACACCTGATCTATTTGGGGGAGTTATTATCCAGGAGGACTTAGCGGCTCGTACATTTGAGACACGGTTCAGTGACACTCCACATACAGGTGACATGTGTCACCCACCACTTGCTTACACAGACAGGTGGGGGAGGGGTTACAACAGTGTATGTCATAGATGTGCAAACAGAGCTGTGACCATCTGGTTCCATGATGTGTCGTCTGGCAAGCCTGACCTCCCCAATACGTTTGATGCACCTTTAGACAGTCCAGCTGTACAGCAGGCATAGTTACTCCTTAGACAGATCACATATCTCTTAGATGACGGTTAATCGCCTACACAGAGATGGGTGCACTCAGGGGGATGTGATGAGGATGATGTACCCTTGGATCCCCCTTGGACAATGATTGTATTGCGGCAACAACGAACAGCAGAGCCTGTCTGATCACCGGAGATTGGTGAGGCATGGCCTGACTGTTCATGGCCATCCTAATATTTATGGTGTGTAGATAATGGCCTGCAGAGGCATATGACAGTAGAGAGATAGGCTTTAGCGTGACTGGGTTACAGTACAGACACATTGTGGTTCATGCTCCAGTAATAAATTGATGTCTACATGTTTGTCAAACAACGTAATTTCAGGGAAAGTTTTGATGGGTATGTCTGTTTACTGCATTTGGGGTTAATGTTCCCCTTTGCCACTACTCTGTCTGAGCTACATTCCTTTGTGCTTGTTGCATCACACCGAGAGGTGGGAGGCATACCGCAGCATGTCCATGACAGTCCCCGTCCTACATTAGCATTTGCACCTTCACACATACAAACCCAAATCCAGGGCCCACCCCACCTCAGACCCTCAAGGCCATGGAGCCAGTGGTAGCACTGTGTGTATTTGTATGACAACATAGGGTATGATGGTGCAGTGCACACAACCTCTGATCCCTGCGTAGGTACATTATGGGCTGTGGAGATAGATATGGGTGTGCATTTGCAAAGGTGAGCTGGTTACACAATGTTACTATCAGGGAGGTGATGAGATGTGATGGTTATGCGTAACAGACATACCTGCATGTGGATCTGCAGTGTCAAGCATCTCAGGCAGCCCATAGGTGTATACAGGTCCCAGGCGTTCCGCCAGCTGCTGCTCCAGGGGGCTGAGCATTGCTGGTAGGGGGCCCCCGCCACCTGTGCCCCTGGCATGGTATTCCTCGGCACACATGTGCTGACGCACACCTCTCTTGATATCTGAATATCTTTTCTTTAGGCTGTCTATGTCCCGCAGGGGGCCCCCTACCTCAGCAACTCCATGCCTGACCTCCTCCCAGAACCGCTGCCGTCCTGCTGTGCTGGTCCTTGAGCTAAGACGGCCAAACAGCACCTCGTAGTTCTCCAGGACCATGGAGAGGAGGGTGTGGTTCTCAGCATTCCGTACATCTTATTGCCCTCCTCCGCAGGTTCTCAGGCACTGGTACCCTCTTCCTCTTCCCAGTGTGCCTGCTGGGAGCCAGCTGTGCAGGTGCTGCTATCCCTGGTGCTGCCACTGGCTCCTCAGGGCCCTCAGGACCCACAGGCCCTGCCTCCAGTGGCACTGGTGGGGCCACCTCACCTGCACGCCCCGCACACACACCCTCCCGCACCCTCAGCCTCACACCCTCCCTCTCTCTATCCCTCTCTCTCTCTGTCCCTTCCTCCCTCTCCCTCTCCCTAACCCTCTCCCGTTCCCTCTCTCGATCGCTCTGTGTACCCCTCTCTCTCCCCCTCCCCCTCTGGCTCTGACTCCGCCTCTCCATCCCCCTCCACCCACCTCTCTCTGCACACCTGTCCCCTCCCCAACTCACCTCACCCCCTCTGCCTCCCCTACAACACCCACTGAACAGACACCACAACTATGACCTCCTCACACGTCACACAACACATGAACTGTAACAGTAAGCAGCACAGTACACAGAGACGTTCACACAATAAACAGGGGACTACGGATATGACAACAGATACGACCACAGGATACAACTGATGACACAGATAACAGAAACCTACCTATCACTAGGACACCTCTCAATACACAGCCTCTTACTACACTCCCGCCCACTCCTCAGTCAACCCTCAACCTTTACCTTGTGTTTCCGTGTCCCTTTGTACCTTTTTTTTTGCGGCGCGCACGTTGCGCATGTGCAACTGTGCGACGGCGCTGCTTGTGGGCCGGCGCCGATATCCAATTGCGCATGGGCGTGTTGGCGTTAGGCTCGTCGATGGTTTTGTGCGCGGACACGCAAATTGATACCTCTTAGCGCCATGTGCATTTTCTAGGAGCAATCATGACGTCATGGCAAATGGCTTAACGCCCATGCTTAAACGGGCTCCGCGCACACGCAAGACGCCTCGTGTGACCTCAGTTGGCACATGCGCGTCTCGCCTAATCACACCACACTCACGCGCGCCAAACAGTTGCACATGCGCTGCACCCACAGGCCCAGTCGTCCCCATTGCGTAACGTCATGCATGATGCGGCAGGATAATGCACCACTGTTCGCCTCGCACAAGCGTCGCAATCCCAACAACAGCGCATGCGCACAGTACGGACATACCGTCACCTTGTTTAAATTTGCTTCTGCCGATTTGGAGACATTGAGGTGTGGTTTCGTAGGCGCGGCGAAGTCAAGGGTGTTGGTGTGTTTGAAAACCTGAGAGTCAGGTGTATGACAGTCTGTTTTTGTGGAGTTTTGTTTTGAACTGTGTTTTCTCTTCGTGGTTTGTACGGTGGTCCAGTGTTTGGGAAAAACAGTTGTTGTGGTGTGTTTTGTTGCGCAGTGTGTGTGTGTCTCTGATGTGTGTCGGGCGTGTCCTGTGTCCTGTGTGTCTGTGCTTGTGTTAGCCACACAGGGGTGTTGATTTATTCTGACATATATTTTTGTTGCATGTGCCCGGAGGACGTGGGCAGATGGCCTGCGGTTGCCGGAACAGGGGAGAGGAGATGATGCCCATAGTGGGCTGAAGGCACCAGGACCATGGGTGGTAGACTCCGCGCAGCAACCCTCAGACACCTGCAGCTGTAGGAGGCCGTCCAGAGAGGTGCTGGGCGTGGGAAGGGGCGCAGACGGCGTGCTGAGAGTAGCCAAGGCTCCGGCAGCCCACAGCCTCTACAGGCACCCAGGGGCCAGCTCCAGGGCCATGCGTTGAGGAACCAGGTACTCTCCCCTTTAGCCACCGACTGAGCCACAAGGGCTACTTAGGGGGCTTCTATGAGGATCTGAGACCTGACCGTCGAGCCCCTGAACTGAACCGGGATCCCATGCCATACCAGGTTTAGTCAAGCTCCTTGCTGCGTTACATTTCCCCCCCCCCCCTTTTTTATCAACCTTCGCCTCTGGCTGCATACATTCAGAACTCACTCCAACCTCATGTGAAGCCGCGCACGTGGTGTGGCATGAGCCGCCCCACCTTCTCACGCTGTTCTCACCAAGTTACTGCGTGCTATGGGGGGGGGGGGTCCAGAGCCGGGTGGGGAATTTACATAGGCCTTCCCAAACACCAGTAGGCAACATTGGGGGACCCTGAACCAGGCCCTTTGAGGCATTAGCTGGGATACCACCACGTGATGGGGAGCTATTGATTGCAGCACATGTTGCCCTGGTCCCGCCAAGAGACAGGGAGGTGGTGCTTTTTCGCAACCGCAAACACTACCATTCCCTGAATGTTCAGGTTGTATGTGATTTTGCTAATCTGCATATTCTGAATGTGGTCCCAAGGTTTATCCAGGGTCCACCCATGGACTCCTATTATCCTGCATCGCTCAGCACTATTTCAGTGGAATTTGAGGAGGGACAAGTATGGTGTACTGCATAATTGCTGGGGTGGTAGTGACCGTTAAATAAATGTCATGAGTGGCATTATATGAACTGTTGTGTGTTGTGACCATCTCTCATGTAGTTGCAGCGTTTTGCTCTCTGTGTCATTGTGACACCGATGCGCAAACCATTCAGCAGTGTGACTAATGATATGGGTTTGACATGTGTTGGGGGGACTTGTAGACCTCGTTTGACCAGGGGACATAATTGGGCCATTTCACAGCCATATTACGGAGAAAAAAAACAAAAACCATATGTTGCAATTTATATGCTGGTTGTTGGTAGTGGACAATATGCCACATATTCTGGACGTTTGTGCCAACCCAAAAAAAAAAGGTGGTGTGTATTAACGATTGGATGGTATGTCCATCTATGCACAGGGCGGTGGGGTGGTGTGGGTGGGGTTGGTTTGTTTACCACATACTTACACCGCACCTGTGGCATGCATGGTTTTGGATTGTACCTGTGTATAGGTCCTGTTGGAGATGTATGTGATTGACCAATCCATGCACCTTGGTGATTATCATGTGCGTGGAGGGCCACACACTCACCCCTGTCGTGGAGGATGTTAGCCCATTGATTGTTAGACAACAGAGGGTGGTGTTGGGGGGGTTTTACGTATCATGCATGTTCTCCGGCCTTTGCAAGTGGGAGGTACACGTTTGGACATTGTTTATGTTCACTGTTTTTGTTGTCCTGTTGCCATTACAGGGGTCCAATCAGGTCTGTGGCCTTTTGCATTACGCTGTTAGCCACTTGCAGATATGCCCGTACCAGGGCGTCGAGTTGTATGTGATTATCCTGGATGTGACTCGTAATTTGTGTGAGGTGAACAGCAAGGGCAAGGGTCCATGTTGTGTAGAGAACAGGGTAGCTAATTGGTGGGAATACACAGGGACGTAGTTTGGTATGCTCATTAGTTTGTGACTGTTTTTAGTGAATCATATGGGCTACAAGTGTTGTTTTCATGTGTTTGTGCCTGGCTTAACAAGGAGGGATAACATTGGATGGGACAGTGGCCAGGGGGTCCAATGGGATGATTGATGGGCAGCAGTCACCAGCATCTGGCGTCAGACTGGTATATGTCGATATGTAGACCTTGGAAGGACGCGGGCTGTTTGAGGTGAATATAATGTTTCTCCCTGGCTGAGGCTCACGGTCATACATGTTCGTTGTGTGGCCCCTACATTGCGTCTAAAATACATTTTTGTGGTTTTTGGCCTTGGCAAGACATATATTCTGTTTATGTTTACGTGTGGTGTTGCTGTTGTAGTGTGTCATTGGTGGTGATGGTGGTAGGGATGTGACCCATGAAACACCATGACAGGACGCCCTGTGCTACACCTAGCGGATCATTTGTGGACACAATTGTTGGATTGTGTTGTAGTTTGACAGGTCTTTTACAGACTACAGAGGCCCTTTGTTTGCATTTCAATCAGCATAGGTGTAATTAGGTCAGAGGTAGGGTAGTTGTTGGTGTCATATATTTCTGTCCTGTATGTGTTCTGAGGGTTGCTTCTCACGTCTATACGTGTGGTCCTTTGTTATGGTGGTGGTGCGTTTATATTCATTGACCGGTGCATTTTATATTTCTGCAGGTGATGCAGGGTATTGGTGTCGCCCCTGGCTGCTGACTCAACCTGTGCGCCAGCCACGGACACGTGCAGAGCGGAAGGTACAATGAGGGCCCACGCCTCCAGCCCGCTCTGTCATAGAACGCACCTTTGGCGTGTTGAAAAGTCGCTTCAGTGTGTCTGGATCGGACAGGTGGGGCCTCTACAATATGCGCCAATAGACTGTTGCAGGAGGATTAATCGTAGCCTGGGGATTGCATCCCTGCACAACATTGCTCTCAGGCATGGTATCCCTGCAGAAGATTAATGAGGATGTGGAGGAGGATCCACCGTGCCCCCCTGTACGTGCCTGTGTTGACACACAGGCAGGCACAGCAGTCAGGGCGGAGGTTGATTGAGTTAGCAGAAATGCTATTCACTTGGTATGTATAGCACATCTGCCCACATATATGTGCCTGTGTGTGCATTGCTGCTTTGGCTTAGTAGGGGTGATGTTTCTGACCAGTTGACATTCAAGATCCAGGCCTTTGCATTGTCCCCTCAGGTGTACAAAATGTCATAAACATTTATGCATGGTTGTTTTTTGGACAATGTGGACAGCGATAAACAGCGGCTGTTGGTGTCGGTGTTGTGGCTGTGGGTTGGTAACAACCTTTGTGGAGGCTTTGGGGGGCCACAGTACCAGTGAGTGGCTTGTTTGTGATAGCTACTGCTGGACAGACATAGGTATAGTGTCCTCCTGTGTGTGGTGGAGCACGGTTTGGTCAGGCATGTGGGTACGTGGGTTTAGGTTGTGGGAAGTGTCGGAGGCCATGTTTGTGCGCAGCAACTCATGCTATGATTGGTTTGCTTAGTGTACATTCCTCTTTGGGGCGCTGTGTGTGGTGTGTTTCCCTTAAAAACCCCTGTGAGCTGGCTATTTGTGTCTCTTTGTTGATGTTGCAATTGCAACATGTCAGACAGTTGCACAGTTGGCATGCGCCCCTGACGACATTCCCATGATGTTATTGTATGCTTTCTTTTGTTACATGTTTTGTTGCTGCCCAACACAAACAACCATTTTTAATGGCAAGGTTATGCCCCCTCTTCACGTAGTCAACAGACATGTATGTGGTGAAACATGTGAACATGTTACACTCTGTCAGCCAGGGGTCCCATCTGCGTTGCTAGCCTGATGTTTGAGGGCGGGTTCATTTAGTTTCATTATCCTACTTGGCTACACCACATACCAGATGTCCATGTGGGTCACATCAACAGGTGGATTTCATTGGGCAACTGTAACGCTGCCTGTGAGCCCTTTAATGTGGTTTTTTGGTGTTATTAATTTGTTGAGCAGGGCATTATGTTATTTCGGGGGGTATCTGTACATCCACCTCATGGCTCAGGTACATGGTATTTGGAGGGCAGGATGGCACAGGTACACAGCCACGGATACCTTCAAGGACACTAGGCAAGGGATGTTAGGCTCCACATACACACACAGTCCCTAGATGTATGTTTTTGGGAGCAGGGGGACAGGTGGAGCCTATCCATGGTTCAACATTTCTCCAACAGTTACACAATGGGATGACAATGCAGACATCCTGGTCAGGTGACAATGTCAGGAACAGGGGTGTTGTTTTTAGCCATACATGTTTGTGTGGAGCTTGCCATGTATTTCAACAACCCCAATCAGCACACACAGTATTATTTGCTGTGGGAGATGTACCACTGGATATTATGCATCTACACAGTGGATACACATGTTGGTTGTGGTGCATATCTTGCCAGGTGTCACAGGTCTTGTACACTTGTGATACAAAAGGAAAACACAATATTGAGGGTAACCCACCACACGGAGAGTGGGTATTTTGGTTTAAACCTGGTTGACACAGGACTGCGATAGTGTGATTCTTTGGATACGTTCCAGAACATGTGGAGACAGCCACCTCTTTTACGACA
Source organism: Ichthyophis bannanicus (assembly GCA_033557465.1). Taxonomy (NCBI): domain Eukaryota; kingdom Metazoa; phylum Chordata; class Amphibia; order Gymnophiona; family Ichthyophiidae; genus Ichthyophis; species Ichthyophis bannanicus. The sequence goes on along the minus strand of CM066048.1, from coordinate 108,340,834 downwards.
TATTTGTGGACCACACAGAGAGGGAGTGTGGCCAACTGACAGGCTTCTGTGGGGCTCCTCCAAGTTAGCCATTGGACATCTATACATTATGACACTCCCATGTGCACGATCTGTGCCAGTGGTGAGGTTGAACAGGTCAGTTGTAAGGTCATGTAATGTTTGTGTGACAGCTCGGGGAGCATTGAGGTGCAGTGTGTTTTTCCACATCTCGTAGGTGACAGTTATTTAGTTATATATTTTTCCTCCGCTAAACAGGAACATACATGATGACACGGTGTCGGCGGTAATCATTGGGACATGAACGGACATTCCGCCAGATCCTGGGAGTTCTTTCAAGGTGAGTAGAGTATCTACAGATACATTGGTATGTGGTCGTGGTCAGGGGGACAAACATATTGGCCAGCTATGTGTCTCAGTTGGTAGCTGTGTGTTGTTTACCTTTATTGACGGTGATTGCCTCCCTTGCCCATATCGTGCTGTTTGTCACACATCTCCCCATGGTGTCCTGTTGTTCATAATGGTTAGTTGGTAAACAGCTGTTTGTGCCTTATTTACAGCCGATGTACATGTGTTGTTGTCAATGTCGTTTATTTGGTGGAAACCTCCACATGCTGCATCCACCCATCTTAGTTAGATTCAGCCATCAACAGGAGTAGCAATGCATGTTGAACTCGGCCATTATGTGTACAGATTAGCAGTTGTGCACATACAGGGCCATTTTATTACAGCTGTTGTGCTGAACTACGCATATTGTGTGGTTATGTGTTTTATGGGTTGACTATGTGGTGCTGAATTGCACACGGCATGATACATTATCAGGTGCTATGACTGGTGTGTGCACCTGCGGGGACATTGTGGACTTTGATAACTCTACGGTTGTGAGGTTACATTTCCCATAATGGCCCACATTTGTAAGTGAGCAGAGCTGAGGTCTTTGTGTTTGGTCTGTTAACAACTGTTGCAAGCAATATCTATTTAGTCCAATACATAGGCAATAATGTGGAGATCCATCTACAGGACCATTTACATGGTGTGATTCGAATGGTTTTGCCTGACGTCCTCGTCCCTTCGCGTGTGACCTTGGGTGTGGCTATGCAATTAGCTGATGGATTGATGAGGAACACATGTGCACAACATAGGTTAGGTTACATATTTGTTCATTTTGTGGTCTTAACATCCAACTGTGCGTGGCAGGAGGTTTTCTGTTCATCTATGGACATGTAATGTGGCGGCAATCTCTGTGGAGCACAGACATATGCATATAGTGTGTCGCTGTGAGATGCTCCGTGTTGACATGTTAATTGTTCCTATCCTTTTCCATTTGACACCCGTGTCCTGCATTAACATGATGAGTGTTGGTTCTCATGCAGTTAGCTTTTATATGTTGTGCATATCCTCTGATGTTTGCATTTGCATCCTTCTTGTATGTGTATTTCCTGCATTGTGCGTCGTTGGGGGAATATTTGCTGCTGTTGCAATGTTTCTAACGGTGTGCCAATCACTATATCCTATCTTGACACAAGGGCAGCGGACACACCAGACCCATTCCTTACCTCAGGTGCTTTCTCGGCTCCGCATTCAACACCTGTGTGTGACAGACCACCATGTTCGTGTTTTCTGGGGAAACTGCCATTGGATAGTTCGGCACGGTCTGAAAGTTGACACTGGCCTGTGGCTTGGACATTATTGCTCTTGGAGCCTGGTTGTTTACCCATGACAGACATGTTCAGGACAACCATTTTGGGCCATGCTTTGGCTGGGAGTCCTTGTGATTGCAGGAGGACAACATATGAACATTGCTGGACGTGTGTCCATATTGGAATGTGAACAGTGACTATGCATACCCATGTTTTCATGGGGGTGTTATTGAAACGTGATCTTGCTGAGGTGGGATCAATTGAACCTGGTTGCGTTTTGGGACAGTGTGCGCATTAGGGACTGACATTATCTTTGTCCTATGGTCACCCATCCCCAGTTGTTTGTTGTATATGTTTGGCCCATGTGTGTGACATGGCACACAGTATACGCTTATCTGTTTGTTTCAAACAGTAGCTAACAGCCATGTAACTGGCATGGGGAAACACATACAGCGTTTTAATCGTATATGTCCAACTGACACACCCCACGCCATTATACAAGTTTTGCACAAAAAACAAAATCATGAAAAACACAATCCTTGATTGATGTTTGGGGGTGGCAATGGTGTTTCCATTAATGTGTGGCAACACTGTACCATGTTAGTTTATGCATGGGGCTTGTGCCTCTGACTGACTATATTTGGGAGTCACAGCATGGTGAACTATGTTTTCGGTGTGTTTCACTGTGACATGTTTCCCCATCCTTCGCATATGAACATGCTTGTTGTTGTGTTTGTTTACTGTACGGACATGACACTCTGCATGATGGTCCACACACTGGCATTGCATGTCTGCACAGTCCTGTTCTACCCCCTGCCTGCATGAGCGGACACTCTCATTGGGACCTTATATTTGTGCTGTGGTAGTGTGGCTGTCCATTTTCCCAAGAAACATCTGCATTCCCTGGACCATGCTATATGTGGGCACATACTGTCTACACAATAAACAATGCAGGGTGACCTCATGCATGTTGTTATGTCTGCACATTTCATCCGGTTGTGTTTTTCTAACTCTTTTGGTCTTCATGTGTCCCTGCTACCTGTTAGCATATAGTCCCACAGCTTTAGCTGATATATGAGGTGTACATTGACACATTCCTGGTGTTGCGAGCAGCCATTATGTGGGAGGCGTGACATTACTTTATAGATGTGTGTGTCACATTACGATATGAGGCCAGCATATCTTATTGTGATTTAGAAACCTCCTCTGTTGCCTGGGGGCTATTTTTGGGTGGACATGTGTTGTGTTTGGGTTTCTGATCTTGCACCACCTGTTGCCTACCTGCAATCATATGTGGGTGACACATGTCGGGCATGCAGCAGCTGCTGTGGTGTGTGCCACTGATACCTGGTGCATATCATGCACCTGATGCACATTTTATCTCGTGCCATTCATTTGTGCTCAGCCGGTGACCTTTACATAGCATGTGTGTTTATACCTTGCTGACCATGTTCCCATCTTTAGCCAGGGAGGGACACACCTTGAACGTATGATTACACTGTGTATCGTATGTGTGAACCTTCTTCCAAGTAAATTTGCATTATTCACAGACATTTGTCTATTTCTCTACGTTTATTTTTTAACAGACAAGGTGATTCTAATGTGATTCTACAATGTGTCGCTTTGCAGCGGTTATGGCTCCTTGTGACCTTGGGAGTCCAGGGTTTCCTGGAACATGTCCCTCCAGTGACTTGTCCAGGGGCACATGGTGTGCTGTTATGATATGCGTGATGGTTGCCGTGTGTGCAAGACATATTTGGGGACACTATTCTTCTCCTCCAGTCGTGGAGCACATTTGTGTCTACCGATTTGCTGTTAATATCCATGGCCACCTGTGCTCACATTGGTGTATGGTGACAGCTGTGTATGTGTGTGCGATTTTGCACATCACTGTGTCGTCTACGTTTCCATACGGACCCTCCCTTTGTAATATTGTGTGTGTTTGGCTCAGTGTGTTCTTGGGGGCGGGGTGTTTGGGGGCATGTTGTCACACACGTGTTTATCAGGTTGGCTCCCAGATCTGGTTTTCAATGTTGGGATATTATGCTAACTGGACCATTTGTTCACAGCTGGTTCATCACCTGGGCACACACCCTTGTCTCTCGTCAGTGTATAGCAAGGGGTTCACTCTGTGCTGCCTATCCATCAGATATTATCTGTTACATTGGTCTGTGTAATCACCATTGTGCTGTGGCTCTGTTCCTGTGCATGTCCATCACCGCAAACACTTCTGCCATCCACTATTACTGTGCCTCAAAAATACATTACAGCACCACCACATGACCATCAGCACACCGCCTTATGCTGACCATTCGTTCTAGGACCCCTAACATAATGTCACACTGAGCCCAGACACTGTGGGGGATGGTGTACCTGCTCCCTGCACTATTGGTCCGTGTCTTCACCATTGTGCTGTGGCTCTTTTCCTGTGCGTGGGACATCAGCACACCGCCTGATGCTGCTGGACATAACTGTGCGCCACCCAAATTAACAGTTTGCCGCAATAGATTCATAGACCTCCTGTTGAACCTTTATCCATTGGGGTTCGTGGCTCACTCAGCCTGTTTTCCTTGCGCACACTGGGGGATTGAACCCGTGGAACCTGGGTCATTGGTTAGTGTCTTCACCATTGTGCTACGGCTGAGTTCCTGTGGATGGACAGTTGTGCACAGCCTTCCGCCATCCACAACTAACAGCGCGATGCCCACTGCTGCCAGAGACGCACAAGATGGACAGCGCGCGGCCTGCTGACGCACAACATTTACAGCGCATGGCCTACTGCACCCCAGATCTGGCAATGGGACAGATGATTACACGCAAAATAAGCACGTTGCTGACGCCCAAACGTTACAGCGCGACGCCTATAGACCCCTACATTAGCGTGCCTCCCAAAATAAGGTGCGACCATTACTATTCATGCCTCAGCCAGCCTTTTCGGTTTGTGCACACTGGGGGATTGAAACCCATGGAACCTGGGTCATTGGTTAGTGTCTTCACCATTGTGCTACGGCTGAGTTCCTGTGGATGGACAGTTGTGCACAGCCTTCCGCCATCCACAACTAACAGCGCGATGCCCACTGCTGCCAGAGACGCACAAGATGGACAGCGCGCGGCCTGCTGACGCACAACATTTACAGCGCATGGCCTACTGCACCCCAGATCTGGCAATGGGACAGATGATTACACGCAAAATAATCACGTTGCTGCCGCCCAACCATTACAGCGCGACGCCTATAGACCCCCTACATTAGCGTGCCTCCCAAAATAAGGTGTGAACCATTACTATTCATGCCTCAGCCAGCCTTTTCGGTTTGCGCACACTGGGGGATTGAACCCGTGGAACCTGGGTCATTGGTTAGTGTCTTCACCATTGTGCTACGGCTGAGTTCCTGTGGATTGGCAGTTGTGCACAGCCTTCCGCCATCCACAACTAACAGCGCAACGCCCACTGCTGCCAGAGACGCACAAGATGGACAGCGCGCGGCCTGCTGATGCACAACATTTACAGTGCATGGCCTACTGCACCCCAGATCTGGCAATGGGACAGATGATTACACGCAAAATAAGCACGTTGCTGCCGCCCAGACGTTACAGCGCGACGCCTATAGACCCCCTACATTAGCGTGCCTCCCAAAATAAGGTGCGAACCATTACTATTCATGCCTCAGCCAGCCTTTTCGGTTTGCGCACACTGGGGGATTGAACCTGTGGAACCTGGGTCATTGGGTTAGTGTCTTCACCATTGTGCTATGGGTCTTTTCCTCTATGTACCCAGCAGCGCCCCACTTAGCCTTCCCACGCGCTAATGTGAGCCACGCACATTTGCGCGACGCGCACACGTACGGGCGTTTTTTTAACTTTTTCTGCCTGGCCCGCCCACTCCTTATATGGCACAGGCACACTACGGCGGCACCGCACGATTTCGGAGTTTAGTAAACATCCCCCTAAGAGTCCTACAACCTCTACGGAGCATCATTGAACCTCACGACTTCAGGTCTTTTGCACAGGCACTCATCATGCCACATTTCAACTACTGCAACACCATTTTACGGGGCCTACCAAAGAAAACCCTAAACATTCTACAAATGGCGCAAAATGTAGCGGCTAGGATCATCATGAGAAAAAGTTTTGCTGATCATATCACACCTGTATTGATTGAGCTACACTGGCTCCCCATTGCTGCTCGTATAAAATATAAAACACTAACAACCACTTTCAAACTCATACATAACATAGCACCATCCTTCCTCTCCACCCTAATCTGCTCACAACCGCCCAAAAGAAGCAGAAGAACCATTAACTCAAACACCCTCCTCGTTCCAGCAGATATAAGATCTGTTAAAGCCAGTACTAGTGACAGAGCTTACTCATACACAGCACCGACACTCTGGAATCAACTGCCGCCGGAACTACGAGCTAGCAAAGACCCAATAGACTTTAGAAAAAAACTCAAGACTCACCTGTTTCAGAGTCAGTACAACTTGATTTAAACCAAAGGGTTTAGCTTTGCCACCCTGGGAGACAGGGATGCATTTATGTAAAATGTACTTATATAAGTTATTGCTCCTTTATGTATTGCTCATTCATGTATTGCTCATTCATGTAAAAATGTACATATGTAAGTTATTGCTCCTCTCTACAAATTGAACCCATTACAGTGTGTTGTGCTTACCCTATGAATCAACGTGTATATACCCAAATTTTCTGTCCTGATTCTGACAGTTTCCAATATGTAATCAAATATACTCCAAATAGTGATCGCTGGAAGTAGCGGTATATAAATGTTTGTTAAAATAAATAAATAAAATAAATAATCTATAAGAGCTAGGATAAAATTAAGTGAAAGATATTCTTTACAATGTTGGTTAGATAGAGAACAGAGCAGGCCAGCTAGGTAGTGCATTGAATCTATCAGTACAAACCATATTTTTATTTCTCTTTGCCTTCAATGTGGACTTAGTTCTCTCTGGTTTTCTCTTATTCTATCTCTTCTTTCTTATTTCAGATCACAATGGAGCATGAATACAGGGAAAAAGGGAAATCACAGCGAGGTGACAGAATTCCTGATTCTGGGATTCTCAGGGTTCCCAGAGCTCTGGCTCCCTCTCTTCGCTCTCTTCTCCCTCCTCTACCTGATGGCTCTCCTGGGGAACCTCCTGGTTATCTGCTTAGTATGCGCCAATCAACGTCTGCACATCCCCATGTATTTCTTCCTAGCCAATTTGTCTGCCCTAGACGTCTCTTCCATGACGGTCACTGTGCCAAAATTACTGGAAATCCTCCTGACACAGAGTACTCTCATATCGTTCACAGAATGTCTTATACAATTATATTGTTATATAGCTTGTATGGGGATTGAATTTGCACTTCTCACAGCCATGGCATATGACCGCTATATAGCGATATGCAATCCCCTGCGTTATAACATGATCATGACTAAGAGAGTCTGTGCTCTTCTGGCAGCTACTTCATGGCTAGCAGGCTTATTAGAGTCATTTCCATACATTATTGCTATATCCCAGTTTTCTTACTGTGACTCCAATGCAATCAATCACTTCTTCTGTGAATTCTCCGCACTTCTGAAACTTTCATGCACAGACACTTCTGTTATTAACAAAATAACTTATGCAGAAGGGGTGTTTTCAGCCTTCATCCCACTTCTTTTAACCCTGACATCCTACGTGTTTATCATCTCTACTATCCTGAAAATACATTCCAGAGAAGGGAAAAGCAAGGCCTTTTCCACCTGCTCCTCCCACTTTACAGTCATTGTTCTCTTATATGGAACTCTATTTGGAGTATATTTGTCCCCCAGTTCAGAGGGCACAGGGAAATCAAACAAACTGCCTACCGCAATATATATTGTTACCCTACCACTGTTAAACCCCCTGATTTATAGCCTGAGAAGTAAAGAGTTAAATATGGCTCTGAAAAAAGCCCTAAGAAATAAATCAATATTGTTAGCTAATAAACACTATGGGGGTCATCCTGACTCCCAAATAGAGAGGTTGGATGTCCATGTTGGACGTCCAAACCCCGTTTAGTCCCAGCACACTATTCAGAGTCCAGGCTTCCCTGCACGTACATAGGGCTTGTGTGTGTGGATTGCTGGATGGGGGCAGAAGGGGGCTGGGCGGAGGTAGAGAGCGGGCAGACTATGGCACCCGGAAGTACAGGGTCTATTCTAGCAAGGGCCCTGTCATGGGAGAGGTGGACATTGGACTTATTCCACCTCAGAGGTGGAAGGAATTAAAGATCTTGTAAGACTGGACATCTAAATGGCAGATTAAATTTAATGTGGAAAAGTGCAAAGCAGTGCACACAGGGAAAAATCATCTCAACTACAGCTACAAAATGCTGGGTTCCTAGTTGGTGTCACCACCCAAGAGAAAGATCTTGGAGTTCTAATAGATAATACGGTGACATTTTCAGCCCAATGTGCCATGGCTGCTAAAAAGGCAAATGGAATGTTAGGGTTTATCCAAAAATGGATGAAGAACAAGATTAAGAATACCATTATTCCTCTGAATAGATCCTGGGTGCATCTGCACCTTGAATGCCGTGCATAGTTCAATTCACCACTTCTCAAAAAAGGATATAGTGCAAATAGAGAAAGTTCTAAGGGCAACAAAAATGATAACGGGTATAGAATAGAAATATGAAGAGAGTCTAGACAGGATGGGGTATCTCAGAAAACTGAGAAGAGATATGATAAAAGTTACAAAATGTTTAGTGGGGAGGAATGGTTAAATAGGGAACAGTTGTTTATCCTATCAGAAAGCGGAACAATGAGAGGTGACTTCCTGAAATTAATGACTTTTAGATTGAAAACAGAGTAAGATAGTAACATAGCATATGACGGCAGATAAAGATCAGCATGGTCCATCCAGTCTGCCCTTCAATGTGGCAAGAGTAGGTATACCTGTGGCTCCATGCAGTTCACCCCTCCCCAAGCCTTTATTTAGGGGTGTACCCATCGCTCCATGTAGGTCACCCCTATTTTTTGAGATATGAGATAGTTAAGTTTATTTTGATTTTATCCTGTTGCTATAAAGGGATCTACTGTATCTGTCCCATGCCATTTTGAATTATGTTACAGTCTCCAAAACTGTAAAACAACATTCCAAATTTTGTAGCACAGTAAGAATGAGAGATTTCAATTACCCTAGTCTTGATTGGGTAAACATCTCATTAGAGCATGCTGAGAATGTAAGGTTTCTAGTTATCCTAAAGGACTGCTTCATGGAGCAGCTGGTCTAGGAACCAATGAGAGGAATACTAATATGGATCTTGTCCGTAGTGGTATTTAGGGCCTGATGCATTTTCACTATCTTTCCATCTACTTTAGAAAACTCTAGAGGTCTCTTTTTATCTTTTACCTTTATTTACTTACCTAAAGGTGGAGGTGTAGCCTAGTGTTTAGAACAACTGCCTTATTCCCAGAAGATCAATGGTTCAATTCCCACTAGCACTCCTTGTGACATTGGGAAAGTCACTTTACCCTTCATTGCCTCTGAAAAAAAGGCTGGCAATCTACTTCTGGTGATACATTGCCTAGAGGTAGCTAGGTTGCTATGAGTCAACATTGACTTGATGGCACTTTAAAAAAAAAAAAAAACTTTCCTAAAAAATATTTATATTTTAGTTTTGCCCAATGGTCACTTTAGATTTTTCCATCCAGCTAATGACTCCTTTGCAAAGCCATCAAGGTTTGTGTATATTTTAAACATCAGCCACAGAAATTAAATAAAATCTGTATATTCTACACCACAATCCAGATAGTGGCTGGCACTGAATATACATTCCTGCTTGACAGAGCTTAAATCCATTCAAGATACAAACAGAACAAACAAGGGTCTAGGGATTTCATTTACAGGAATGATTAAAACACACATGTATTACACAGGAGAAAAGGGGATCAGGAATAGGATTCAAAATTATCCTAAAAAAAAGGTTTTTTAGCCTGAATTTTCATAGGACTAGGGACAGAGTCCAACCCTGAGCACCTCCCTGTAGTCCAGGGGTAGCAACACAGCAACCTAGAGGCCAGGATGAAAGTTGCAGGTCCCCCTGTGCAGTGCTGGGATGCAACGGCAAAGTCCATACTAGTTATGAAAAAAGGAAACTTTGTTTCTCTGTTTGACCTCCGTGCTATAATAAAGTTCTATCAAGAACTACTTGCCTAGGACCTATTTTTGGTTAGCGTTGGGTGCCACCTCAACTCTAGCCCAGAATGCTCAAGACATACCCTGATGCTAACTGCATAATATCAGGGTGTGTAGGGCCAGCACCCATGGATATCCAATAGCACTAACCGTGTTAGTGATGCTGAATATCCCTTTCATCAGCAAATGTGTAAATGCCTTTGAACATTCTCCCCTCCCCACCCCAATTAGATATTAACCCAGGTTCCTGCTGACCGCAAGTTGTTGATATTGAATTAGATCAACATGATCTGTCAGGTTGCTCAGGCCTTGTTAGAAGGGGAGCTGCAGAAAATGCTGGATATGAAATTGGAGACCCTAATCAAAATAAATGTTACTAGCCTTCAAGGTCTGGAAGCAGCATCTTAACCATGGTTGGACCACTGGTATCTTATGCCCTAGTCACCTTTGATGGCTCCATCTGACATGTGCCCCTGCCACATCCTGCCCTATTCTTAGTCCAGCTTCACTCTTTCTTCCCTAACCGCCACAACTTTCTAGAATATCTCCTTCCTTATTCCTCCCAAAATGTCCAGCATTGCTCTCCATCTCCCCCCCCTCCCCTTGCAAGGTGCCCATCATTTTCCTCCTTCCATTTTTCCCCACCAAGGTGTTCAGCATCTCTTTAATCATTACACCTCCTCCAGGTATCCAGCACCTCTTTCCCTCCCTTCTCCCACCCCTACCCTCCCAGGGAAGAAGAGGGCCAGCTGTAAGAAGAGAGATTGGAACGAAGCACTCAGCTGAAGAGACACCTAGCAAAGAAGGATCCTGTGACAGACTTTTTAATGGCATGAGGAAGAAACACTGAACGTTTAGATTGATAAGAAAATATCAGTTAACTAAGGAAGATTTATAAGCACAAAAGATAATTGTGTATAGAGCATCTAGGTTGCTATATGGATATTTAGAACTATGCATTTAAAAATACACTAGTATTTTATAAAAGGCTTGATGAGCACTAAGCTTTGTTTCAAATACATAAAGGGTCAGATTTGTAGTAATGCACCACACCAATAAATTTTCAAAACCATAAAATCTGTCAATGGGCATGGAGATTCCTCTAACATATAACATTATTAGACAAAAGATTCAGAATAGTATAACAAGGTCGGTGTGTCCAGGGATTACATCCCATATGATTCTTTCAACCAATATAAACACTTCCAGCTCATTAGGTTTGTCATATATTGCAAGAAATGCAGAATCCATTGGCCAAGAAAGTAAGTGATGGGATCAGAGTTTTCTTTACTATAAACGAGATTCTGTGCTAATATTCTCTATCATGATTCAACCTAAAATACAGATTCCATTTTATTTTTTCTGAAAAAATATTCCAGAATAAGAAATATTTTGGGACTGTTTCATCATCAGCATGAGAAATAGATGTGTCCTCTTCAGATCTCAGTGAATGCAAAATAATGCCTGCTTTTTTTATAAAGTCTTTGGGTGAATGTTCACCCCACCAACCCAGTAAGCACTGGAAATAGGGCAGGATTTGCATGGCAGGATCCGAATTGTGATTTAGGATGTCTTGCAACAGATCAAGTGAAACACTGACAGAACATCAGCACGTAATAGCAGCATTGAAATATAGAAGGGAAAGAAAGTAATGCGCTGGTTACACAAAGGGGTATGTTTACTAAACAGCGGTAGCGGATTCCAAGCGATATCGGAGTTTAAATCAAGGGGGCCTCGGCTCCAATATCGCATGGAATCCGCCACCGCGGTTTAGTAAACATACCCCAATGTTTTCAAGCCACCTGCAAACAAAGGCTAAATTGGATTGATGATTAAAGAAAGAACATGAATTTTAAAGTGCCAAATTGTTTTGTATTTCTAAATTAGAATTACTTATTATAGCATTACAAGTCATACTCAAATGTATGTGGTAAAGAAACATTGAGATACCAATACATTTTCCAGGAAGGACGATTTAAGGTGGAATCTGTGTAATATGATGCACATTCTGGGTGAACGTAGGTACTTCCATACTTGTTCAGATTATTTAGATCATATTTTATACACTGGAATTATTCTCTAGAAACTTGACCAAATTTTTCTTAAACCCACTTTTATGACTCAGCTTGTCCAGATCTTTCAGCATCAAATTTATTATTGAATTTTGCATTTACTATAATAACAAGAATTAGTTGACTAAGGACACTGCCTGGAACTAACTTGCAGAAGATTTAAAACAATCATTTCAAAAGAATTTAATTTCCCCTATAAACCTTTGCATACTGCACATATCTTTACTATCTTGTATCATGTTCCTCTTAATTGTCTCTTTTGCAAGCTAAAAAGATCTAATTCTTTTAAACTTCCTTCATAAGGGAGATGTTCCTTCCCTTTTGTCATTTTGGTTGCTTTTCTCTGTCCCTTTGCTAGTTCTGCTGTATCTCTTTTTCTTATCATTGGGTATTTCAGTTCTCTTATTAGTTTACGATCTTTGCGACTGTTACATTGTGTTACATTGTATCATGTTCAACAGTTGTTACAGTTCCCAATGTTTCGTTTAAATATTTATTTACAAGGTTTATTAGTTTTACACATGCTTTTAAGGGATTTTACTGATATGCAATATATCCTTTATGAGTTACCATATTTTAATATCAGTTCAGTACTTTTGTCCAGCACATTTTTGTTCTCTACATGATGGTCATCACTCTTCTTTTGGGTTTGGGTTTCCCATTATTTTTGGTTCCGTATTTATGTTTTTATGTATACTATATGATGATTTATTGATATTTATTTGCTTATATGTGTGTATATATATATATTTTTTTAGCTGATTCATAGTTGATCCTATGTTATGCATTATCCCTGTGCGCTTCAACTGATGTAAGATACATTGAACAGTGAGTATCTTTTCATGTTATATTTCCTGTTCTTAATGGTGTCAGTTTGTATATGTCATCCCTTCTTTTATCTGTTTTACTTTTTTACAATTTATTATGATATGTTTATATGATTTTTATATTCATATTATTATACTTATGATCTATATGGTTATTTTTTAATTTTTAATCTTCATAATATTTTATATGTATTTGATGTTTATTTATGCTTTTAATGTATTTATGGTTATTCATTTTAATATGTTTGTTTGCAGTTCTCAGCCCCCTGAGGAAGGTGTTTGCCGAAACACATTGGGGCGTTTCTCTAATAATAAAGCGCAGTAACCACATTACCTCTTGCTCTGTGTGTTTGTCTTGGCTGGTTGCAAGTAAGTGCTCTTTTTTTTTTTTTTTGGTTGATATGTTTACTAAGCCATGCTAATAGTTAAGATGTTCTATCTGCAATTGCATTACATGTTATTCAATGGGAACTAGTTACTATACTGGATGCCACTACTACTACCACTAAACATTGGTGAAGTGCTACAAAGTGTTCACAGTGCTAAAAATATAGATGCAAGACAGTTCCTGGTCTTCAGAGCTTACAATCTACTCATGAGAAAATAAATACATAGAAAAACTGGAGTCTAGAGTATGGTAAGATACACATAAGTTGTGGACAAGAGAGTGAGGAGGACACTTTCAATCTGATTTGTTTATAAGAGGAAACTGCTAAGAGTTGAGCCTGGAAAGATCTAAGTTGAAGTGATACATGATAAAATGTCAGAAAGACAGCTAGATGAAAATCTATATAATATGCAGGATAGACCATGATCAGGATCTTAAATTTTATGCACCAAAGGATGGACTGAAAACTGAACATAGTTAGGTCAATATCCAGAGGGTCACCAAGAGTCGTCATTGACTCAGCACTTAAGAACAACAGGATGGATAACCAGTGTCCCTTGATTAAAAGCAGAGTAACATGATCTATAGAGCAAACATCATATATTAATTTTGCAGCTTTGTTCTAAATCAGCATTAATTGTTTAACCCTCATCCTACCAACATATTTTACATACAAATCTTATGAACTGGGGTCCGAATGGACCCCATGTAGTTTTGTGATTGCTGATGAAAGTCAGCATCACTGAATGCTTTCTTAATGTGGAAAACACAGTCTTTGATGTTGACAACACAAAATTTAAGTTACAGACATTTTTCTTGTAGCGCTTTTAATCAGGAATAATTATAAATCAATCAACGAAATGTGACTTTGTAATTAAATTGTGTCCGGTTTTGATGTTACATATGAACTTTAAAAAACTACGAACTTTAGAAACTAATGGTAGACAATGTTTGTGATAACTTTACACATTCTGACATAGGAATGCACACATTCACTTATATTTTAATGCATTCATTACAAACAGTATTTATAAACTAAAGTTCAAATAATTTGCGGTCCTTTTGCTGTGGGCACAATAACGTTTAATATTTAAATATTTGATTTGAATATTTGATTGGACTTACCACTGGTGAGAGAACAAATTCTCAAAATGGCGACTGTTGATAACTTAAGGTGCTTATATAGCGCAAGCAAACTACTGCGTGGGGTCTGATATGACCCCACTTGGAAGGATGAGTGTTAATAGAGGAGGAAGGGTGATCAACCAACAGAGAATTGCAATAGTCTGAGTAAGATAAAACCAAAGAGCTGATCTAGAGTCTGCGAGCTTTTATATCCATTAATGGTTTAAGGACTTAATTAATCTTAAAGAAAAAAAGAACACTTTTCACTAAAGTGGAAATATGTTATTGAAAGGACAGACCCTTATCCTAAAGAAGCTATAGATTATTTTAATAGAATGAAGATACTAGCCATTTTGGGAAGGTAGTCACAGGAAATATTACTGTGGGAAAACTGAAAGGCAGAGGACTTCACAACTTGTTTCTGAGAGAATAACCAAAGAGAAATCTTGAATGTTGTCAACAGAAATATGAATACCAAACTTGAATTCCTGATAACGTTGCTAATGGGGTCATGAAAATATCAAAAATAATGAGTGAGAAGATGAATCCCTGCCGGGTCCTGCAAAGCATATCAAATAAAGGTGAAATAGTGGTGTCTGCTATGACTTTGAACATCCATTAAGGTATGTAAGATTTAAACCAATTAAAAGCTATATCACTAAGAACAGTGTTCTCAAGCCTATAGTATCTCATTATACAATATGGTCACCAGAGTTTCAGTGCTGTGATGTGCTCTGAAACTTGACTACCTCAGGTGTAGAACACTGACATCCTCTACGAATATGGAAAGATGATGTAAAATGTTTTTTTTTTTCAGTGAGTTTGTGAAGAAAAGGAAGATTAGAAATGAAGCAAAGGCTATTAGGAAGGTCAGAGTATAGTTTGGGATCCTTCAGCAATGGTTTAATGACTGCACATGTCCAAATAGATGGGAGAATACCTATTACTAGGCTGAATGAAATCAAATCCAGCATACTGTTGACCAAATTAGATAGAAGATCCTACTAACATAAGTGGTTTAAGCTCAAAAGTTATAACCGAGGCAAGCGTACCCGGTGCTCCGGGCCCTGCCCAACACACCCAACCTCCACCCCCCCCCCCCGAGCCCACCAAACCCCCCTTTCAAGAAAACGCTACACGACTTTATGGGAACAAACTGGTCACAGCTTTATTAAATATAAACCATTAACAATATTCCAAACGCAAAACCCATGACCAGGCCCCATAGCGGGGGTAGTACCACACCAGCCATGCCTTAGCAAGGTGCCTACCACCGCTACGGCCTTACACTTGCCCCCGGCAAGTTCCCGTCCCCTTTCCCGACTTCGCCATGCCCATAGCAAAAGCCGGCCAGGGTTTATCCGGGTCAGTGGCACCCCAACCCCCGCCCAAGTGTACCTTGAGCACCGGACCCCAGAAACTCCGGGATCCTGCCACCGGCACATGCGACAAGCCTGTCGATGCGCCGCCCCCCCCCCCCAAACCTAAAGCTGTGACCAGCGGCTATCCCGTAACACAACATACTCTAAAGCCTCCTGCCAGTCGTTAAGGAGCAGGTCCATGCCGACTGGAGACAAATGGATGCCATCACTCCTATAAAGACCAGCACAACCGACCTACACCCATGGGTGCATAATTTTATAACCCCCATTCCCACAAACCCACCGACCAATCTGCCAGTTGATCTTAGTCAGTCCCCTCGACCAACGCCGCTGACCCCAGCAGGCCGGCCGAGGGATAATATCCAACCACAACAAAATTGTCCCAGGGAGTAGATGCAAAACCACCGCCAGGTCGTCTTGGGCCACTCTGATCAGCTGACGGCAGGACCAAGAGGCCAGGTCATTGCCCCCTAAATGCAGAAGCAGCACTGCCGGATGCTGCGACGTCCTCATGTGGTGCCGAAGCAAAGGAAGCAGCTGCAACCATCGGAGTCCTCTCTGCCCCAGCCATGAGATCGACACCACCGCAGGATCCATCCACAAATTCAGGCCCCCAGGCCGAATGGCAGCATGCTGACTGGCCCAGTGGACAAAGGAATGACCAACCACCCAGGCAATACCAGGCTCGACACCCCCATCTGAAAAACAAATGAACAGTCAGTACACCGAACCCCCCCCCTCATAACCATATGTAACCTTTGAAAGCTCGAGACCGCCACCGGCCTATGCCCTGAACTTCATCATCAGACAGCCCGGCCCCCGTCGCACTAGTAGCCGCACCAATACGGAACGAGTGAGGGGCAAAGCACAAGGGGTCCTCCCCCAAGGCACCCAGCGCCAAACGCAGCACCGCCCCAACCTGGAACCGGGTCAACACCCGTTCGTTCGCATGCAGAAAAAGAGCCCCGACCCGCTCTGGCCGAACCCGCAAATACGTCTGCACCACCCGCACCGGGCACGAAACGAGACCCGCGACCTCCCGCAGGATGACCCACAAACCCCGACCTCGCTGATCCGTCTTGGATTTCTCCAAAAGAATCCGCATCCAGCTGCCCTCGAACTGCACATGGTGTCGGTGCAAACCCCCCGCAGCCCCCAGCCTGCCCAAATTCGCCACCAGCTCCCCAATGTGAAAAGCCCCGAAAAACGCGAGACAAAAAACAGCCCAGAATAGTACAACCTCAAAATCCGAAGAAGCCACCTGGGGCAATACCTCCAGCAGATGCACCAGCAGCTCATGCATAATTGGCTTACGGCGATTAGCGGGGGACGGCCGAAGCCGCTCCCATCCCCGCAGAAGGCGACGCGCCAACACTCCCCCGGAAGTACTTCCCCAGCCTACGGCACCCGCAAAAAAGTTAAACCCCGCCAGCTGCGAACGCACCACCGCTCGAGACAGCCCGTGACCCCTGGCATCTGCTATATAAGCACCAATGAGGGAATCAGGCGCCTTACCCGCCCGCCACCCCCTCTCACTCAGAAATTTTGCCACTTGGTCGCTACCACACTGGTACACCAACCACGTCCCCGGCGCTACCGAACTTCTCAGCAGGTTCAGCATCTCTCCAGGCCAATACTCCACAAGGACTCGGGGACTAAGGATCCTTCTGTGTCCGCCTCAGGGGCCAGTGCATGAAAACGATCCCACTGAAAACGAGAAAGAGCATCAGCTATCTGATTCTTGCAGCCGGGAATGTGCCGGGCACGAACAGATACATTCCAATACAAACAGGCCAACACCACTTCGCGCATCAACCTAGTCACCTGTAAACATTTGGGTGAGAAACGATTAATGATGCTAACCACAGCCTCATTATCACACCACCACACTACCCGTCGATCCCATCACCGCTCCGGCCATACATTCAGCACTACCAAAATCGGAAACAATTCCAGGAAGGTGATGTTTGAGGTCAAACCCGAATCGCACCAATGCTGGGGCCACCGCTGCGCACACCAAGCCCCACCAAAGTAAACCCCGAATCCAACGCCCTCTGCCGCATCCGTAAACAGCTCCAACTCCGCGCTGGACACCTCCACACCCAGCATAACGGACGTCCCATTGAAATGCTCCAAAAATCGGCTCCAAACCCGAAGATCCGCCCTCATCGATACAGTAACCCTAATCCGGTGGTGCGGCTTCCGCACCTTGGCCGTCGCAGCAGCTAGCCGCCTGGAAAAAACCCTGCCCATGGGGATCACCCGACAAGCAAAATTCAGAAACCCGAGCAAGGCTTGCATCTCGCGCAAGGTGATCTTACCGGACGCGAGGACATTAGCAACCAACGCGCGTAAATTAGCCACCTTCTCAGGTGGCAACCGCGCGATCATCTCTCCCGAGTCCAATTCCACACCCAGGAAGATGAGCCTGGTCGCAGGCCCTTCCATCTTCTCCACCGCCAATGGCACACCCAACTCCAGCGATAACTCCTGAAAACCGTCTAACAGTCTCTGACACTCATCGGAATGGGACGAACCTATGAAAAGGAAATCATCCAGGTAATGGACCACAGTCCGCAATCCAGTCTTCTGACACAACGCCCACTGCAAAAACGTACTAAACTTTTCAAAGTAAGAACAGGAAACCGAGCAGCCCATAGGCATACACTTGTCAAAATAATACGACCCCAGAAATCGAAAACCCAACAACGGAAAAGAGGAAGGATGCACCGGCAGCAAACGGAATGTGGACTCAATATCAACCTTAGCCATCCACGCCATCCGCCCAGCCGCCCTCACCAGCTCAGACGCCCTGTCGAACGACGCATACCGCACTGTGCATAAGTCCCGCGGGATATGATCATTCACCGACGCCCCCGCCGGACAGGACAGATTGTGAATGAGTCGAAACTTATCCGGCGCCTTCTTAGGCACAATCCCCAAAGGAGAAACCACCATGTCAGGGAACGGTGGATCGAGAAACGGACCCGCGATCCGGCCCAACCTCAACTCAGCCGCCAATTTGTCCTGCACCACCGCTGCAAACCGTCGAATCGAAGGCGAATTCCTGGCCCGATTAGCCTTCACCACCCCCCGAACCAGGATAACAAAACCCAACTGGAAACCTGCCCCCAACAGCTCACCATCCCGCTTCCGCGGGTAGTGCTGCAGCCAACTCCGCAAGGCTTCAACACGCACCGGAGTCGGGGCCACCCCGACCCACTCATTGGGCCTTGGGTCCCAAACCAGTGGCACCGTCGGGCCCTCGTCTACTGCACTTAACAGCGGAGTGTCCCCCGCCGCACACGGAACAGAGGTGCCTGAATTTGCAGTCCGGAAATGGGCAGGATGTCCTATTAAAACCCCAGCACACATCGCTGCCCCCCCCGGCCCAACTTTCGGTTGCGCGCCGCCCCCTGCCGACCGAAAGGAATGACCCCCCCCAGAAGGACCCGCTGCACCCCCTCTCCCCCCGGTGGCCAAACCCGACCTAGCAGACATTTGAGTCAACCAAAGGTTGATGTGTTGCGTGCCCCATGACAAAAGTCTATTCTCCTCCATCTTATCCCGAAACGTTTCGTCATAGTTTAACCACGCCCACCCCTCGTGCGTCTGGGAGGCTTCCAAGATAGAATCAGCATACGCCAGCAACATACCATAATGCTCTGGCGAATAATGCCCCCACACGCTGGCCAGGCACAAAAATGCCCGTGTCCAATTCACCACGTTACGCGCCACCCTCCGAATCTGGCCCGCCTTCTCATCCTCCTTTCATTTTTTCCGGCTCTCCCCGGACCTCTTCCTGCCCTCCAACAGCCGAAAAATATCTACGTACCGCCGCTTCCAAATTTTTCTCCGCAACCTCCTCGGAACCCCCTCCCACAACTCTGGGAACGCCACCACCGACGGGGCCCCGCCTCCCGACGTAGACCCCACTGCCCCACTGCCATTGCCCCCACCCCCCCCGCCCTAAGGAAGATGAAGAAGAATCATCCGAAGAGGAAGAGGAATCAGAACTACGACGCCGACGACAAGATCGACGCCTCTTCTTCCGCGCCCCGTGCCCCGCACTGCCTAGAGCCAACGGGTGTGACAAGTCCCCACCCTGATCCCCGGACAACTCACCAGTGGCCAGTCCAGCTGCAGCAGACGGCGAAGTAGAATCTTGCTCTCATCGGCGACCTCTCCCACCACGCCTGGCTGAAGCATCCTGGACTCCATCCGCCTCCACCTCCGTGGAACTTCGCAGCGCCGCAGCACCACCATCAGCCGTCGGAAGCCGATCCGGGGTCCCATCACCGAGTCCCCATGGAGGCAGCGCCATCCCTTGCACCTGCGGAGACAAAAAAGAAAAAACAGGGGGGGAACCTGCCGAAGGCCACATGGGGGACCAGGGAGCTCGCCAATCAGCTGACAAAGTGCCCTGCCCCCCGCTCGCCCAGTGGTTCCAAGGTGAAGGCCCCTGCACGGGCATATAACCCCCCAGAACAGCTGGCCAAATTGCCGCAGGACGCGCACCCTGCAAGCCAGAAGCCCCACCCACCTGCAACACGCCGCCCCGCACAGCCCCACCACTTGCCTCCGCCACCCCAGCCCTGCCATCACCCACATCCACTATATATCCACCGGCCCCCGCGCCTGGAGCCACCACTCCTCCAGGCCTAGCAGCGCTGGCCTGCTGCCCCCCGAGGCCTGCTCCCCCTTTTTTCCCCCGTTTTCCCCTTTTGAGCCCACCCAGCAGGAGCACTCCGCCCCCTCCCCAGGGACTCCCACGCTCCTGCGCCAACCCCCGACCCCTCAAGACTCCCCTCCTTACTGGCACACCCCCACGCAATCTCCTACCTCCCACAGAACCCCCCTCAGCACCATCTGCCGCCCCCGCGCCCCCACCTGCCCTGGAAGGGGCCGGTCTGCACCCCACACCCCTGCCCAGCCCTGCTGCCCTGCCCCCTCAACCCCCACGTGGCGACATAAGGCCTGAATAAGAGGGCCCACCAACAGGTTAGTCAAGTACTCCAACCTCCCTTGCCCTCCAATAACGTCGCAGGTGTATGTTTTTTTTTTCTTTTTTTACTTTATTTACTTATTTATTTTTATGCCTTTGTAGCTGCAGAAGATACTGGGAAATAGGGCCAAACCCCTTTCCCGGCAGACACCCCTTCCCCCGACAGGCGCTAGGCCCGCCCCACACCTCTGCGCCTGTACCACCCCGCTCAAATGAAAGGACCCCACACGGGCCCGTGCACCCGAACTCCACCTGCCTGCAAACCCGCCGATCACAGCTGGACCACGACCACAGCCGTCCGATGCCGCTGCAGGCCCACGAATTGAAGAAATTGAAGGAGGGCAGGAGGTAAGCCGGCACCCCGCAGGTCTCCAGAGGCGACTGCGCACGTGGAGACCTGCGCCTCTGCTTACCCTTCAAGCCACGCTCCCACTGCCACTTCCCATTGGCTCCCAGGCGATCGCATTCACTGGGAGCCAATGGGTTTAAACTGTGCCCCCCAACTCCCACGCGCCTCTGGATGCGGCCGCGCACAGGGTCCATGCACCAGGCCGCGCGCCCGGTTAAGGACGGCCGCCGGGACCCTGCCCGCGGCCTCCTTAATATTGGTGGAAAAGAGAAACCAGAAACTTGTAGGCAGCAAAAAACAGACACTTTACATACTTCCTGAAAGAATAAATTAGAAGAGCTAGGATAAAATATAGTGAAAGGTATTATTTACAATGTTGGTTAGACAGAGAACAGAGCAGGTCAGCTAGTTGAAAGCCATTTCTCAGTTCACTTTTTTCCTTGCAAATAATGAAGTAACACATCAAATCTATCAGTATAAACTATATTTTTCTTTCTCTTTGCTTTCAGTGTGCACTTAGTTCTCTCTGGTTTCCCCTTATTCTATCTCCTCTTTCTTATTTCAGATCACCACGGAGCATGAATACAGGGAAAAAGGGAAATCACAGCGAGGTGACAGAATTCCTGATTCTGGGATTCTCAGAGTTCCCAGAGCTGCAGCTCCCTCTCTTCACTCTCTTCTCCCTCCTCTACCTGATGGCCGTGCTGGGGAACCTCCTCGTTATCTGCTTAGTATGCACCAATCAACATCTTCACAACCCCATGTATTTCTTCCTAGCCAACTTGTCTGTTCTAGACATCTCTTCCATGACAGTCACTGTGCCAAAATTACTGGCAATCCTCCTGACACAGAGTACTCACATATCTTTCAATGAATGTATTGCACAATTATATTGTTATGTAGCTTGTATTGGGATTGAATTTACACTTCTCTCAGCCATGGCATATGACCGTTATGTAGCGATATGCAATCCCCTGCGTTATACCATGATCATGAATAAGAGGGTCTGCGCTCTTCTAGCAGCTGCTTCATGGATAACAGGATTATTGGAGTCATTGCCACATACTATTGTTACGTCCCAGTTTTCTTACTGTGACTCCAATGTAATCAATCACTTCTTCTGTGAATTCTCAGCACTGCGGAAAATTTCCTGCACAGACACTTCTTTTGTTGACATAGTGACCTATGCAGAAGGGGTATTTTCAGCCTTCATCCCACTTGTCTTTACCCTGACATCCTACGTGTTTATCATCTCTACCATCCTGAAAATACGTTCTAGTGAAGGGAAAAGCAAGGCCTTTTCTACCTGCTCCTCCCACTTTACAGTCATTATTCTCTTATATGGGACTCTATTAGGAGTGTATATGCAGCCCAGTTCAGAGGGTCCTGAGGAATCAAATAAACTGCCTACAGTAATATATATATTTACCTTGCCACTGTTAAATCCTTTGATTTATAGCTTGAGAAGTAGAGAGGTAAATACGGCTCTGAAAAAAGCCCTAAGAAACAAATCAATATTGCTAGCAAATAAGCACTATAGGGGGACATTTTAGAAGACTTGTTCACAATTTGCACGTCAAAAAAATATGCATATTGATGTCAAGTGGGAGGTTTGGGAGTGGTTTCAATGGAGCCTGGGTTTTTATTTGGATCTTTGTTGCCAATGGTCTACTAGGGGGGGCACATCCTGGATGGTGGCTCTGGTGGTGGTCCCTGGGGAGGATTGTGGTTGGGTAGTGTCCCAACGCCGCCCTAGTGGCGAAGAAGCGTCACGGTAGAGAGGGTGGACACAAAAATATTTGTAATTGAGTTTGGCTTAAAGACAGTGCCCAGGTTTTCTTTGTAGTCATAGTAGCCTTCTGGTAACCAAAAGCTCAAAAGAACATAATAGTCCGAGTGAAGGGAGAATAAAGGCTTTTATTTCCCCTATTGCAAAAAGGTTCAAAAGCTCAGATCTTTACAGCAACAGAAATTGTCCTTATTTCAGGTTAAAAGAAAACAAACAAGAACTGTATTTAACCTGTTAACTTCACAGTAATAACCTGAGAAAACAAAGATTCACACATTCCCCCCCCCCCCCCTGGCTACAGCTCTATTCCTTGTCTAAAGGCTCAAAGCCTTCCGCCTGACAGTAGCTGCAATCCATTTCAGGGTCCGAAAGGTCATCAGCGACGTCCACCTGCATTGGTTCAAGGTCAGCGATATCTGGTAGCTTGTATTCAGGCTTTTTATACAACGTTTGCACGATGTCCCAATGTTCTGTGTTCAAAGGTAAGCCCTGGTTTTGTGTACCTCTAGACTGAGCACAGTCTCTCTTGCACACGGCTCTTTTACTAGAGAGTCTCTTACTTGATATAGGTTTGTATCCTGAAGTATAAACAGTTCTAGTAGGACAACATTCCTCTATTCCCTGTTCCTCCTGCGTCACAGCATTCAGGAAATTATAATCGGAAAAACAGTGATTACCTTTCTTTCTTGGCTTATCCCGGCAAGGTGAGGATTGAGGCCAGTTCCTGCTGGGGTTTGGCCTTACTTGCACACGGGTAGGCTTTTGGTTCTCCCGGAGGCCTTCTGCTGGTGTTAAACCACATTCACACCAAAGCTTCCTTCTGTCTGAGCCAAGAATGTTACCTTTTAAAGAAGTTCTTTCACCTTCTTCTTGGTTACTCCATGTTATGTCCTTCAATGGTTGCTGGCCTCTGCCAAACTCAGGTCCAGGAGTTTCTAGAACAGTCCTTCTGCTTCCAGGGGTAGCTCCCTTTCTGTATCTCTCCCTCTTGGAAGGTTTGTTCTCTCCACTCCTGGGATACTCGGGGCAAACTCCTTCTCCTGGCTCTGCTGAGTCTGCTGGGCCTGTTCCTTTCCCAAGGACTCCTATTTCCTGGTCCTTCTCTCCCTTTTGGAAAGCCTCCCTTCTCCAGTCATCTGGGTTTTTTTTTAAGAGGAACTCTTCCCCCCTTAGATTGGGTGCAGGCCGGTATTGCATCACTGGCCCTGGGGCATGGCTCCTCAGTCCTACGGAGGTCCCACTTGCTATCCCTATATGGCTCCTTGCAATGCTGCAGCCGGTGTCTGCCTCTTTTTTCTAAGCTTAAAGCATTTTCTCCTGTCTGCAGAGGGTCTGCAGTACCACAGTAGCTGTTGAAAGAATTATTTGTACCATTGCAGGTGTTCATCAGGAAAGCTTACAAAGGTGCCATCCACTTTTTTGATGTTGTCATTGGTCAACTTAGTTTTCCAAGGGTTTGATACAGAGTCTGGTACTCGTGCCTGGATGCTACTTCTTCCAGTTTGGCTGTGATGCCATTCCAGTAGGCTTTTTATTCTGCCTTCATCTTCTATCTGACCTCTCTATTCAGTCACTGATAATACTCAAAGTAAACGTGTTTGATTCATTTCCATTGATCCACCATATCCAAGCACTCATCGGAAATCCTTGGCTTTGCCCGGTGATGGATGGTTGGGCACAGAGGGGTGGTGAATTCCTGTATGGATTACGATATCTGTTTTTCTTCTGAATCTACATCATCTGAAGGTTAGAGTGCTACAAATCTGTTGGATAGGGAAATTTGGAATTCTTGTCTTAGTGCCAGATCCCTCAGACAAGCCAATTCAGGTTGGCTGATTGAAGTGTCTTGTGCTTTGCCCCCTGTAATCGCAGCTCTACCTTGGCATGGATGAGCTAGTGATCAGATTCACAACCGGGTCCCCTCATTGCATGTACATCTTTGGGCGATGATCAGAAATGAGAGCTGATCAGGATGTAGTCCAGGATGGCCAAATCTTTGCCAGATGGGTTGCACCATGTAAGCTGGTGTTTGCAAGGGTGCTGAAAGTGACTGTTTCCCACTACCCACTACAAGTTCAAACGTTCCATGTCTACATGTTACTTGTTTATATACCAAGTTCTAAGTTCTATGTACACTGTTCAATGTATCGAGTTGTAACAATGTAAACCGCACTGATTCAAAATAGTGTGGTATATAAAACCAAATAAATAAATAAATAAATAAATACCAGGTTGTTTGATGCAGCGAAGGACAACCGGCACAGTCCACTGTCATTGACCATACCATGGCCAAAGCTCCCCACCATTTCTTCCCATCCGGTCCTGTTTGCACCAATATGAGCATTGAAATGTCTTGCCACACATGTTGCCAGACCTGGATGTACAGGGCCGACATTAGAATTGGTCCTGTAGTCCAGGGCCGGCAACCGCCCACTGCCCAGCTTGACTCCACCCATAGGCCACTCTTTCTCTGCCTCAGTCTAACTTCCCCGCATAATCGGTGGGGAAGTTATTTGGGGGCATGAGAAGGCATGAATAGTCCCAATGGGACAAGTAGTCCCAACGGGACATCCATCCCCGCTATTAGTGGCTCAGAATAATCCCCTATGCATCCCATATAAAAATGTAGAGCCATCACAAGAGCAGACACACACAATAAACAAAATAATGGCATTATCATCATATTTATTATTTAAAACAGTTTATGACATGCCAAATCACTAAACCTCTTGACAAGCTACAGAGCACTAAACATCAATATTCAATCATCACAGACACAACATAGATGGAACACAGTCTATATCTGTATTCATTAGATTGACCCTGAAAACCTGACCTATTTGCAGTCCTCAATGACTGAATTTTAACTCCTGATATACAGCATGAGAAACTGCATAATTGTGTTTAGTGATGCTGTGGATCATTTTTTGGGCTTTGCTGACTCTGTGTAGCTGTTGATTTTACTCATATAGGTGGTCAGGTAAAAGCATCTTCTGAACATGTTTTTCAGAATACATCAATTAAAGACCCAAAATCAACAATTTAGTAAATAAAGTTCCAAAATCTAGATGTCATGATCTAATTTCAAGTACTGTGATTGGACGGTTAAATCCCCTTAAGGAAATCTCAAGCCATAATCTGTTGTTTCAATAATCACCACAGAAACAAAAAGAATGTGTTCTCACCAGTTTGCCAAAGAAATACCTGTGTACTTTCACTCTTAAATTTCAGGGGTCATCTAATAAAGGACTTCTACACTTAAATTAGCATTATGCCCATTTTCTAAGAATCCAAGATCTCCTTACTTCTAGATGATACTGCAGCAGAAATGTGCCAATCAACATCTGGCATATTGAAATCCCCACTCAGTAGCACGTCCGCTTTTCCTAGCAATACTGCATATGTCTTCAATTAACTCTCTGCCACCACTTTTTCTTGTGAGGGAGGTCTGTATATCATACCAATGCAAATAAATTTCTATTTCGCTCTTTCTAGTTTAACCCACAGTGCCTCCTCTCTCCCTTTTAAGCTCTGTAATTTCAAAGATTTAATATTATTATTTTTTTACATAGAGTGTCACTCCTCCTCCCCTTCTTCCTCCCCTGTCCTTTTTGAATAAGGTATAGCCTGGTATAGTTACATCCCAGGGCACCAAAGAAGCCGGTACAAAGGAGACAGCAAATATCCAATTCCGATAGACCCTTTTATTATTATTGGGGCTAATAAAAGGGTTTATTTGAATTGGATATTCACAATGTCTCCTTTGTACCTGCTTCTTTGGTGCCCTTTGATAGTGTGCAGGTTCTTGCTGCTCTCCTTGGTTTCCATAGTTACATCCTAGTCATGGTTTTACATGAACCATGTTTCTGTAACTGCCACCAAATCCAAATCAGCCACTCCCACCAAAGCTTCAACATCAGGTATCTTATTTCCCATGCTACGGGTATTTATACACACTGCTTTCCATATGTTAACCCTTTTACCCATTTCCATAAAGGTATTTCACTTACCTGGGGGCTTTCTTTACCCATCCCCAACAAATCTAGTTTAAAGCCCTTTTCAGTAGATTAGCCAGCCTACTATTGAAAATGTGTCAACCTTTCTTGGACAGATAGATGCCATCTCTGCTCTGAAAACCTTAGAACAGCATCCCATAGTCCAGGAAACCAAAACGCTCTCGATGACACCATCCACGCAGCTAAGCATTCATCTCCAGGATGTGATTCTCTCTGCCTTGGCCTTTACCCTCAACAGGGAGGATTGAAGAGAACAACACGTGGGCATCTATCTGCTTCACCCTCTGTCCCAGAACCATGAAGTCACTTTTGATACATTCAGAGGGATACCTGGCAGTATCATTTGTTCTGACAAGAATTAGCAACACTGGATAATAGTCCGTGGACTTGATGAGTCTCGGCAAACTCTCTGTAACATCTCAGATTTTGGCAGATAGCATACCTCTCTGGACATCAAGTCTGGTCAGCATATGGATGCTCTGGACATCAAGTCTGGTCAGCAGATGGATACCAACCATCACTATCCTTCACTTCCTTGTGGTCACTGATTCTGCAACTTTGGGATACCTGAGCTCTGCTTCTTCCCTTTCAAGGGATGTTTTCACCTCCTCCACTTCCAGGGTTGCATAATGGTTCTTCAAGGGCTGGAGAAGTTTAATTTTTATTTATTTACATTCTTATATACCACACTATTCTGCATCAGTGCAGTTTACATTGAACAAACTGAAATTACATTGAACAGGGCATTATAACTTGGAGATAACTATTTTACAGGGAACATGGGCTATGGAGGGTTAAGTGGCTTGCCCAAGACCACAAGGAACACCTGTGGGACTAGAAACCCCAGTCCTTCTGGCCCAAGGTTGCTGTCCTCTAGTGAGATTTGAACCCCTGACCTTCTGGTCTGAAATACCTTGCCCCAACCACTAGGCCACTCCTCCACTCCAGTTGGATTGGTGATTCTGCAGGTCCTGATGACTTGTGTCCAACCTTCGTCATTCTGTAGGCACACATCTTCTCCTCTGCTGGAGACCTTGGTTGTTTCAAGAAACATCTCATCAATGCATTTTTCACTGTCTTGACTGCTCCTCAGCCTCGCCACCTCCTCTCTGAGTTTCTCCACTTATTTCCTGAGAGCTTCAGCATGCAGGCACCTTGCACATGGAACTGGTCCTTCACCTGGCATTGGGACCTCTGTCTGGACAGAGGCAGAAGCTATAACGGGGGTAAAAGATCTAGTGATATGATTTTCCAAGCCTGGAGTTAAAAAAAAAAAAATCTGTACCTTTTTTTTTGTGTGTTTCAAGTCTAATGTCTACCGCCTCTACAAACATAGAAGCGGTGACAGCAGCAGAAAGGGGGGGGGGGAGCAGGGATACAATGGCTGCAAAGAAGATGCAGGACACTGATGGGAGATGGGGAATGGCTGAAAGGGAGAGACAGGACACTGATAGGAGTGGATGCAGATACTGGATATAATGGAGGGGTAGACTTCAGACAGGGTGGGGGACATGTTGTGTGCAAGGTGGGTAGAGGCATTGAGGGCAGACTTTGGACATGAGGTTCAGAGCAGAGATTGGACACGGGTGAGGGCAGATACAGTTGTGCTCAATGTTACTGGCACCCTTACAATTCAACCCCTTCATGTCCAGTATTGCCTTAAAAAACTGGTCAGTGAAATGGCTTGGGACATGTGATGCAGCAGACCAGCGGGGAATAGAAGAAAATGTTTTAAACATGAAAAAAGGCATGCACAAGCTGCAGTATTCTCAGGAACCTGATAGGGGGAGCAAGAGGGACCTCCGGAAGACTGAGGATCCACGCCCCACAGGGTGTGACCTAAAGCCAGCCAGCCTCCAATCCAGGAAGGTAGGAACTCCTTTTAAAGAAAGTCTGGAAGACTGGAAGGGGAGAAGTGGCGGTAAAGAGGAAGGTGGCTGTAGAGGCAGAAGTGTCGGTAAAGCCAGAAGCAGCAGAGAAAGCAGCAGAGAAGTTGCAGAGCCTTCAGAAGCCGGAGAAGTAGCAGAAACTGCAGAAGCTGGAGAAACTGCAGAAGCTGGAGAAACTGCAGAAGCTACAGACGCTGCTGGAGTGCAGGAAAGAGGTACAGGCCAGAGAAACCTGGAAGGACAGAGAATACAGAAGGATCCAGGAGATTCAGGAACGCGAAAGCCGTACTGTGACTGCTGTGTGAAAAACCCAAGCCACATTGCAGGAGCAAGGCAGAATCTCACCAGGAGTAGGCCTCAAGCCGTGTCCGAAGGAAAGAAGCCAGAGTTACAAGGTAACCCATACTTTGTTGGAAACAGCCTTCAGAGGGCTAGCTTATGGAGAGGACAAGAAACAGAAGCTCCCTGTTCATGTCACACTTCCCAGGAGACAAGGTATGAAAAGCTTTTATCAAATAAGAAACTTTTAAATAAGCAAGGTTTGCAGGAAGCGAATGTAAAACCTTTGAAGAGAGAAGGATATTCACACTGTAGAACAGCTCATGACCGACGCCCCACGCTGAACCCCAGGCACTGGTAGGTCATACAGCGTTTGTGTGAAAAGCCTGATTATAGCTTGCCCGGAACCATTGACTCTGTTTCAGATACGTTTGAGCAGGAACCGATGCAAGTGGAAGTGGTAGAGTCCCTTTCAGATGAAGAAATGGATTGTAGCTATTGTACCACTGGAAGCTTGGAATCCTTGTGTAACAAGTGAGCAGTAAACTTGTGAAATTAGAAACGCTTGTTTTTGTATCCCCTCTGTGAAGAAAACAGTTTTTGCTTTTGAACCTGAGTTGTACTTTTTTTTCTAACTTAATGTAAGGACATTTCTTTTGTTGTTTGAATCTGATCCTTTGAACCTTTTGCAAGACAAGGGAAATAAAGCCTTATTTTTCCCTCCACTTGAAGACCTGTGTTCTCTGGGTATTTGGTAATAAGGACGCTACCAAGGCTATACATCCCTGGGCCCTAGAAAATACATACCAAACCCAATCTTATTTTTATTTGTGTCCGACCTGCCTTGGAGCCCATTAGCCACCAGGGTGGTGTCGCGACAGACTATATATGCACACATATTTGATATATAAAATAATTAAATAAAATGCAGCCAGGAACTAGAAGTAAACAGTATAAAAACTAAGACATTGCCAGGACATGACTACTACTCAAAAACTGTGAGACTTTTCTGAAAAGTCAGAAAAGTCTCACAATTTTTGAGTAATATGTAATTGATGGACTTTTTGGGTTCAATTTATTTGTGAGGACATGATTATTGGCACACTTATAAACAATTCAAATCATTTTAAACAAAATTACTCAGCATGTAGATAGACTTGGCCTAATGGAGACAGCCAATATGGCTTTAGACAAGGAAGATCTTGTCTTACTAATCTGTTATGTTTTTTTGAAGGAGTGAATAAACAGGTAGACAAAGGTGAGTCAGTTGATATAGTGTATTTGCACTTTCAGAAAGCCTTTGACAAAGTCCCTCATCAGAGACTGTTGGCAAAACTAAAGAGTCATGGGATAGGAGGCAGTGTACTATTGTGGATGAGGAACTGGTTAAAAGATAGAAAGCAGAGGGTAGGGCTAAATGGACAGTTTTCCCAATGGAGAAAGGTGAATAGTGGTGTACCCCAGGGATCTTCCTGGGTCCGCTACCTTTTGACATATTCATAAATGACTTGAAAAAGGGAATAATGAGTGAGGTTAACAAATTTGCAGATGGCACAAAACTATTTAAAGTTGTTAAAACCCATGAGGATTGTGGGAATTTGCAAGAGGATCTAGATAAATTGGAAGACTGTGTATCGAAATGGCAGATGAAATGTAATGTGGACAAGTGCAAAGTTATGCACCTAGGGAAGAACAACCCAAACTATGGTTACATGTGAAAAGTTCCACATTAGGAACTACCATTCAGGAAAAAGATTTAGGCGTCATTGTGGATAACATGTTAAAACCCTCTGCCCAGTGTGCAGTGGCGGCCAAGAGAGCAAATAGAATGCTAGGTATCATAAGGAAAGGAATGGAAAACAAAACAAAGGATATTATAATGCCTCTGTATTGTTCCATTGTGCAACCACACCTTGAATATTGTGTGCAATTCTGGTCGCCGTATCTTAAAAAGGATATAGCGTTATTAGAAAAGGTTCAGAGAAGAGCCAACAAAATGGTAAAGGGGATGGAAGGATACCCCTATGAAAGGCTAAAAAGGTTAGGGCTCTTTAACCTGGAAAAGAGATGGCTGAGGGGAGATATGATAGAAGTCTATAAATTAATGAACGGAGTGGAACGGGTAAACATAGATCGATTGTTTATGTTATCAGAATATAGGAAGACTAGGGGACATGCAATGAAGCTACAGGGTAAACTATTTAAGACTAATAAGATAAAATATTTTTTCACTCAACGTGTAATCAAACTCTGGAATTAGTTACCAGAGGATGTAGTAAAAGCTGTTAGTGTAGCTGGGTTAAAAAAGGTTTGGATAAGTTCCTGGAGGAAAGGTCTATAAACCATTATTAAAAAGGGGCCCAAGATATCACTTCTTGACTCAGTATAAGCATTGTGGAACCTGTGTCTTTTGGGGAAACTGCTAGGTTCGTATGACCTAGATTGGCCACTGTTGGAAAGAGGATACTGGGCTCGATGGACCTTGGTCTGACCCAGTATGGCATATCTTATGTTCTTATGATCTTAAGAATCACAATGCCATTGCAGTAAAATTGGACACACCTGTTATCAATTGTCAGTACTCACATGACTTGAATCAACCTATGAATAATGGTTCTAATGTTTAAAAAGGTCACATTCACTATCTGTTCCATTTACACAATGGTGAATACAGGAAAGCTATCTGAGACCAACAGAAAAGTCATTATCAAATATCAAACTTCAAAGTGGCACCAGGCCATATCCAAAGACCTTGGTAGTCCTGTGTCCACAGTATGCAATGTTATTAAGACGTTTCTGCTCATGGAACTGTCAAGAACCTCTCAGGATGTGGTGGGAAGAGGAAAATTAATCCAAGAAATCTTTGAAAACGTGTGTAAACTGTTGGAAAAACGTCACTTACACGATCCGAAGAGCTTAAGGCTGACCTGGAATAATCTGGAGTGGTGGTTTCAACCACACCATAGGCTGTGCACTAAACAAAGAAGGACTTCATGGGCAAAGGCCAAGAAGAACCCCATTGCTCAAAGTTAGATATAAAAAGGCAGGCTGATCTTGCCCAAACCTACCATGAGAAACCATTATCCTTCTGGGAAAGTGTTCTGTGGACAGAAGAAACCAAACTTGAGCTCCTTGACAAAGCTGATCAGTGATACATCAAATGCAAAGAAATGACATAATGAAAAAAAAAACACCCTTCCTACAGTTAAATATGATAGAGGTTCCATAATGTTATGTGGTTGTTTTTCTGTCTCAGGAACTGGAGGTCTGGAATGTACAGTATTAAAGGAATCATGAAGTCAGAGGATTACATGCCAAGGTATTTTGGAGTGAAATGTGCTACCTAGTGTCAGAAAGATATGGTCTGAGTCAAAGGTCATGGATCCTCCAGCAGAACAAAGTCCCAAAACATATAACCAAAATTACAAAACAATGGTTAAAAATGAACAAATGGACTGTTTTAAAACTGGCCAGCAATGAGTCCTGATCTCAATCCAATTGAGAACCTTAGGATAGAGCTGAAATCTGCCATTGGTAAAAGGAATCCTGGAAACATTCATGAGCTGAATGAAATCACAGTTGAAGAATGGGAGAAACTACCAGCAAACAAATATACAAAACCTATAGATAGCTAAAAGAAACCATTGCCAAGGGTTGTGCTACCAGATATTAATGAAGGGTGCCATTAACTATCCAGGTTTTTTTTCTCAAAAACTGCTATGTCTAAGTTGCACAGACATCTTTTTTTGTTGTATACTTCTGAACTTACTATTAAAATATTATGATGACATACAGTTGAAATATTTCCAATTATTTCTCAAGATATTGTACACAACATACCTAAAATGCAAGGGTGTCAATAATGTTGACTACAACTGTAGTTGATATAAGGTGGAGAAATGGAGAAGTGGAGGAGCAGAGGGCAGATACTGGACATGGTCTGATGGCATCGGGGTGGAGAGTAGATTGACATGGAATGGAGAGGTGGATAGTAAAGAGTGGACATAGGATAGGAGCCATAGCAGGAAGAAAAGCAGATGCTGACACAGGATTGGGTTATAAGGGATAGAGAGCAGAGGCTGTACACAGTGTAGGGATGGAGGGCAGTTGATGGACACAGGATGGAGGGTATGCTGGACATGGAGGGGATAGGATGAGAAAAGAGGAGAGATGCTAGATGGTGAGAGAGGGTGAGACACAAGAAGGCAGGAGAGAAGAGGAGAAATACTGGACACAGGGAGGGTAGAAGAAAGAAAGGAGATTGTTAAACTGGGAATAATTGGCTGGGGAAGGATAGAGAGCTGAGGAGTGAGAGAACTGCTCTAAACTTTGAAAAGTGATAGGAAGAAGCAGTTAAAAGAATGACAAATGGGTGTTAAGGAGGAGAAATAAAATCTGAGTTGATGAAGAAAAAAAGAAAGCCAAAAGGAAAAGAGCAATGTCAGAGATGGAAGGAAGTCAAGAAGATAGGAGGGGAAGGGGAAAGAAGTTATAGATCGACCAGAAAAATGAGGGAATCAGAAACCAGAGACTTGGATCGACACTACTATAGGATAAAATGACAAGACCACAAAAGGTAGAAAATGTACTTTTATTTGCAGTTCAGTGATTGGAAAATGTCTGTCTTTGGACTTCAGAGACCTGATATTCCATCTGCAACGGTCCACGTTCTAAAAGAGCCTGACTGCCATAGACAAAAGTGAAACCAGGTATTGTGGGCCGGCAGTCATACTAGGCGGCTGCCTAGTAGGCGGGCCGGCCATATTACTTGTGTCTTGCTTCAGCCTGGTAGCTGAGGCCCTTAATTGTGTTGTTGTGGGGCAGTTAAAGCAGTCGAAAAGGAAATAGGCCAACACAGGAAAATTTATTTCTAAATTTTATTTTAATCATCAAGTTTGCAAATTGGACCTTGGCAGAAGGTTCCAAACCATTAACAGAAAGTGAGGATATTTTCTCCAACAAAAAGCTTCTTTATAAAGGTACTTCAGCAGTGCTATAACAAATCAGTTTCCTTCAGTCTTTGGAACAAAACAAGTTTCCTTTTTCATGCAAACAAAACCACGGTTGAAAATCACTGTTGCAAGTAAAGTCCAGCTAACCTTATTAGCTTCTCCCAGCTGTTTCAGGTAAGCTTGAAAACACTCTCTACTTTTCAGCATAGCAACTAAACTGCTGTTGAAACAGTTTCATAGCACAAGTACTATCTCTGCTTTAAAATGAGACTTCTTTCCTTCCAGCACTTCACAGTATCAATGGCTCAGCATAAACTACTTCTTGGCTTTCTTTATAATATCTAATAAATGCTTTCTAAGCACTTCTCATGCATAATGAACATTCCATTGAGACTTCTGTAGAATCTGAATCCCCTTTATAGAATTCCACCTCCATTTCTTTCTCAGTGCTACAAGGCTCAGGGACTGGGATACGTTCAGGGATTTCTATTTTCACTTTCTTTAAAAGCTTAAAAAGATTTCCCCAATGAACATTCCTTCTTTCCCCTGCAATAATGTCAGTGCTCCTAGACTTCCTTCCCTTTAGTGAGTCACTTAAAGATACTGTCTGGTTTACCTTGCTTGCAGAAACCTTCCTTCTGTCAGGCTTTCTAAAAGGCTCCGTTTCTTGCTCAGAGTCTGAGCTGCTTGCTTCTGAGTTAGAACTATAGTCCTGGAACTCTCTCAAGCTTCTTCCTGCTCTTCTCTGGCCCTGCCACGCGCCCTGGCAGTTCTGTCTGTTTCTCCTGGTTTCACCAGTTCTCTCAGCTCCCCTGTGCTCTCTCTCTTTACTTGCTGACTGACCACATTTAAATGTTTGCCAGCGTGCTTCCCTTTCTGGCCCCACCCTCTCTCTCCCTGCTGTTGCCCTGGAGACTGGGTGTGGCTTCAGGCTAGCCTTGCAAGTGGGTGTTTCAGCATTACTTTCTTTTTGGGACCTGTGCTTAGGTGAGCCCATCCCCCTCTTAGGAGAAAAACCTTATTTTTTTTCTCTTTCCCAGGTCTGTGCTGCACCTGCCTCACCACATATCCCCCCCTTAAGCTATTACAGGCTGGCGACGCAACCCGCGCACAGCCTGTAATCCTAGATAGGATCTGTGGGTTACTGTTCTCTCTTAGGGCTAATTTGGCTGTTTGCTCTTGCTATGGGAGCTGTATATTAATATGGTATACTTGCCGCCTCCCTTCCCCGGTCTCCAACGCATAAGTTACAGGACCCACTTGTTTTAAAACTCTTTAAGGCCCTTTCCAGGTATTCCCAAACTGGGAGTTAGCATCTGCGACCATCACAAGTACGCTATCCCCAACCTTCAGGATACGGGGCCTTGCTCGTCGGTCATGATAAGACTTTTGACGGGCCTGACTCTCAAGCTCCCTTCGGCCGCTGTAGCCATTCGCTGCAAGCGCCCTTTCAAGACCCTCTGACAGGACGGACAAGATGCGCAAATTCTTAACGTCTCTCCAAAAACCCCGGGCCAATAAAATCCAGCTAGTACCCGATCTAATGTGCCTGATACCCCTTTATGTCCCCCCACTGGGTGATCATGAGCCCATCTTAAGATTATATTTCTACAGGAGTGAGGTATCACTAACTGTTTTCTTGTATTACCTGTTCTTGGGTCTGAACTTTCCCGATATAGTATGTTATCCACCAAAAAATATCTGGGCAGGGTCTCAGATCCTTTCCTGGCGTATTTAAAGGCTCGGACCAAAGCAGGATCTGTTATCTGTTCCCTAGGAAATGAGGGACATTTTTCCTTTAATTCTGGGGGAACCCAGGGCAAATCCTGTCCAGCTGTCAAGTCAGCCCTATTCTTTGCCCCGGTTTGTCTTTCCCGCCTCTTTTCGGCCTTTCCTTTCCTGGGGATGCCTTTCGGGGGAGTAATCAATTCCTCATGAAAGGATGTCCCTGATATAGGGTCTTCCTGAGGGTCATTTTCCTTTCCTGAAGGCTCAAAGCCTGTGCGGGTAGTTATCATACCTGCCTTGCCTTCTTCTAGCCTGGGGTCAGCAACCTTTCCTACCTCAGGTAAGGCTTTCTCCCTGGCTAAGTTATCTTCCTGAGAAAAGGTGGCTGGTTGACTTGTTTTGCCCTGCAACTCCTCAGCTAAGACTTTCCTGAATAGAGGCCAGTCGCGGCCTAGGACTATGTCATGTGGAAGTCTTGGTACTATAGCCACCTTTATTTGCTTTTTCATACTCAATCCCTTTATTTCAACGGGATGTACGGGATAGGTAGAGGCGGCTCCACGGATAAAGCGAATCTTAATATGATTTCCAGAGGACTCTGGTAAGGGTTTATCTTTTGCCTCAATTTTCCTCCACAGCCTCTGAGATATCATAGATTGGTCTGTACCTGAGTCCAATAATGCCTCAGTTGGGATCCCTACCACTTCCACTGTTAACAGGAACCCTTCTCCTGCATCTCTGTGATGGGTAATTACAAAAGCTTTCTTAGCTTTACAATCCCTTTTAAGATGATCCAACTCTCCACACATAAAACATTTTCTCTGTGCATCAAATCTTTTATCCAAAGTCATACTTTCTTTCCCAAAGTTTGCAAGCTTTGCCTTCCTTTCTAGTAACTCCACATTTGCACTCTTAAAAACACCCTCTTTCTCAGGGCTCAATCTGTCAGCCTCTAGAAAGTGGTCAGCCAGTGCAATGGCTTCCTGAGTGTTCTTGCAATCCTGGAGGACTAGGAAAGTTTTCACATTGCTGGGTACAGCTTCCATAAACTGTTCTAGAATCACAGTGTCTAATATGGATTCTAAATCCTTAGTCTCTGGCGTAAGCCATTTATAAACTAAGCTCTTCACTCTATAATAGAGAGCTTGAGGTGTCTCACCTAACTTCAATTTACAGGAACGTAGAAGCCTGCGATAGACCGTGGGGTTTAATCCCATCCGATCCTTGATAGCTCGCTTTACTTCCTTATAATCTGTGACTAAACTGGCAGACATGGCCCTATAGGCCGCCAAAGCTTCACCTGTGAGAGAAGTGGCGAACCTTAGCGCCCACTGTTCCTTTGGCCACCTGGCCAGGAGAGCTATTCTCTCAAATGCCTCAATATAATCGTCTACATCATCATCTCTAGTAAGGCGTCCACAAGAGAAAGTCTCAGTGCCTGATAGGTCCCACCCACGGAAATCTCCCCGTGAACCTGGCACTGTCCTTGCAGCTTCATCCGTTTTCTCTTGCGCTGCAAGCCACCTGGACATCATCTCCAGTAACAGTCTTTGCTGTGCCTGGAGTATGGTCTTCGCCTGTTCTAGGGTCTGCGCCGACATCTCCCTTTGCTTGGCAAACTGGTCAGCCACCCAGGACAGGATGTCACGATTCTCCATTGTTGTAGTAGTGCTGTGAATAAAACAAAGAGAAACAAACACCAAGTGCGGTACTTTCTTATGTTCCCTTTTGTTTTTAGTGAGCACTCCCCTACAGTTTCCCTCTTACACCAGCATCCGGCAATAACCCCTCCAGCCTACGGGTTACCTGGCCCTGGTGCAGAGTCTCGCTTTGTCAACCACCTGGATACCGACTCCAGCTCCACTGCCACTCCGGATCTTGCCTCCGCTTTGCAGACAGCAGGTGTGTCGACAGCAGCTGTTTCTCTGGGGGTCCTCTCCTCCTTCTGAGGTCAGGATCTCCTTTTAGACGTGCAAAAAGATGACGAAAATCCAAGAACTACGCCACCTGTGGGCCGGCAGTCATACTAGGCGGCTGCCTAGTAGGAGCAGCGGGCCATATTACTTGTGTCTTGCTTCAGCCTGGTAGCTGAGGCCCTTAATTGTGTAGTTGTAGGGCAGTTAAAGCAGTCCAAGTGGAAATAGGCCAACACAGGAAAATGTATTTCTAAATTTTATTTTAATCATCAAGTTTGCAAATTGGACCTTGGCAGAAGGATCCAAACCATTAACAGAAAGTTAGGATATTTTCTCCAACAAAAAGCTTCTTTATAAAGGTACTTCAGCAGTGCTATAACAAATCAGTTTCCTTCAGTCTTTGGAACAAAACAAGTTTCCTTTTTCATGCAAACAAAACCACGGTTGAAAATCACTGTTGCAAGTAAAGTCCAGCTAACCTTATTAGCTTCTCCCAGCTGTTTCAGGTAAGCTTGAAAACACTCTCTACTTTTCAGCATAGCAACTAAACTGCTGTTGAAACAGTTTCATAGCACAAGTACTATCTCCACTTTAAAATGAGACTTCTTTCCTTCCAGCAGTTCACAGTATCAATGGCTCAGCATAAACTACTTCTTGGCTTTCTTTATAATATCTAATAAATGCTTTCTAAGCACTTCTCATGCATAATGAACATTCCATTGAGACTTCTGTAGAATCTGAATCCCCTTTATAGAATTCCACCTCCATTTCTTCCTCAGTGCTACAAGGCTCAGGGACTGGGATACGTTCAGGGATTTCTAGTTTCACTTTCTTTAAAAGCTTAAAAAGTTTTCCCCAATGAACATTCCTTCTTTCCCCTGGAATAATGTCAGTGCTCCTAGACTTCCTTCCCTTTAGTGAGTCACTTAAAGATACTGTCTGGTTTACCTTGCTTGCAGAAACCTTCCTTCTGTCAGGCTTTCTAAAAGGCTCCGTTTCTTGCTCAGAGTCTGAGCTGCTTGCTTCTGAGTTAGAGCTATAGTCCTGGATCTCTCTCAAGCTTCTTCCTGCTCTTCTCTGGCCCTGCCACGTGCCCTGGCAGTTCTGTCTGCTTCTCCTGGTTTCACCAGTTCTCTCAGCTCCCCTGTGCTCTCTCTCTTTACTTGCTGACTGACCACATTTAAATGTTTGCCAGCGTGCTTCCCTTTCTGGTCCCACCCTCTCTCTCCCTGCTGTTGCCCTGGAGACTGGGTGTGGCTTCAGGCTAGCCTTGCAAGTGGGTGTTTCAGCATTACTTTCATTTTGGGACCTGTGCTTAGGTGAGCCCATCCCCCTCTTAGGAGAAAAACCTTTTTTTTCTCTTTCCCAGGTCTGTGCTGCACCTGCCTCACCACAGTATTCAGCACTAGAATCTAAATATCCTCTGGTGCTGCATATCCAGTTTCAGCCCTGACTAACACAGCTATCCAGACAGCAGCAATATTCAGCCACTATTCAGAAAGCTGAAACCGCATACAGTTATTGAGAAGACCTGACTTCATATGGGCACTTAGATGGTTAGTAGCAACTTTCAGCCTGCTCAAGAATTAACTGCTGGGACTACCCTGATCCTGCCCATAGATCACCCTGGAACTCTCCAGACAGTGCCACAGAGGCCAGTTCTATTCTGGCCATGCATCCCCTGTGCCGACCCTCAGAATCGGGGCATGCAGCAGGAGTACCCGATTCTGATCCTGGGGCTGCTAGATGTGCCTGCGGAAACAGAATTGGATCTACTGGCCTGGAATTGCAGGCCAGGCACTGATTCTAATTGGCCACATGCCCAGCAGATCTCTGGCTAACTCAGCCAGGATCCTGAATGGAACCACAGTGCCTTGGCATCCCATCGCCATGGCACCACTGCCCCATTTAGGAGTCGCGATCACCGACCGCAAGACCCGATATCCTTTCCCCACCTCCCTACCCCTGATCTGGTCTCCTATACCCCTTACCTGTCCTTCACCACCAGTCACTTCTGTCACCCCATGTCCAGGAG
Source organism: Ichthyophis bannanicus (assembly GCA_033557465.1). Classification (NCBI taxonomy): domain Eukaryota; kingdom Metazoa; phylum Chordata; class Amphibia; order Gymnophiona; family Ichthyophiidae; genus Ichthyophis; species Ichthyophis bannanicus. The sequence goes on along the minus strand of CM066048.1, from coordinate 108,301,280 downwards.
GACTTACTCCACCTCTGAGGCAAAATAAGTCTCCTGTCTAACAGGCCAAGCTCTGACATACAGTGCCGACCTCAGAATCGGCTCTGTATATCCGGGCTCATGGCCCACCCTTGCTTCACCTCCTTAAGGTCTAAGACTGTTCGTACAGGGAGCTTTTACACTGGGAGCAGCACGGGAATGTATAGCAGGAATGTACATCGGGGCAAGACAAGCATACATCCTAACTAATTGTGGTTCAGAATCATCCCTTCAGTGTTTAGAGGGGATATTCAGCAGTGCTGGCTGGTTAGTGCTGCTGAATATCCCTCTCAGCGGGATTTATCCAGTTAGCAGTCCTGCTAACCCGAAAAACTCCTTTGAATATTCAGCTGTACACATATACTTTATAAGCTGCATAGTACAAGGGCACCTGAAGCTCTTTCTGTTTCTCTGGCGGTGTATGGCATGCATGGGTTTTACAGATTTAAATTTTGCCTACATAATTTGTTTTATGTTTGATGAGGATCTTTCTATATTCTCAGTGTGTGGGCAAGGTCACATACCATGGAGTCTCTATGTAAGGATTAATAGTAATCAAGTTTACTTGGTTGCCATCACAACTTCAAGAGAGTCTACAAAGCTTTCTTTCTAACTTTACTATTTTGGCATATTTTATCTGGGTTTTGATAAAATATTTTCCTGGTCTATTGCTTACTGTTTTATTCTCTTATAAGATTTCTTAGCCACTATGGTATGTTAGGATAACTGCACCAAGGGAGGGGGACAAACATAAAAGAATCTTTTAAAAAAACCTTGCTTCTTCTATCTTTCTGTCACTATCACATTTCTATCTGTTCACAGCCACCTTGATCTACAGTCTAGTGGCAAATAACCTGCATTTTGGTTATAAGATTAAGAAACTTTACCTTGCCTCCATGCCTTGCATAACCTTTATAAATCAGAAATCCGAGTGTACCCTCAGTTCATATAAGGTCTTCTGGTCAGAAACACATTATTTTACCTCCCCACTCACCCCAGGGTTGCATTTCCTATATAGTCATCATATAGATTACCATCTGTTCTCCAATTTGGTTTATCGCCCACCTTTTCTCCTTGTCCTAGAACTGCTTTATAACTATCTTAATCAGCATGCCATGTATTCAGTGCAATAGCTGTGGTGTCTTCATTCTAAGAAGAATCATTTGGAGAATAAGAACTTGCCCTATATGCCTCAAGTTATCTGCTATGCATAAAGAATTGATTCTATTAAGGGAAGAATTAGCTTCAATTACACAAACCTCCTCCATGGTACAAATTGGAAAAAAAATCCACCACCTCTCCCACAAAGAATCAAATATCCTAGGAACAAATGGATCACGGTGGGCTCTTGTAAGTTGCAACCTGTAACATGGAGACACCATCAAGAGATATCCTGGCATAATGCCTTCTTTGCCTTGGAAAATAAGAGTGCCCAATTAGTGGAAACTGAAGGGTGGGTGCCCCTTTGAGCAGCAGCGATCATTACATGGTGTGGTTTGAGATAAAAGCCAAGGTACAGTCCAATCATAGCAAGCTCAAAGTCCTAAACTTCAAAAAAACTGACTTCAGTAAAATGGCCAAGTAACAGAAGGTGGAGTTGGCAGGGTGGGAGGGGATAAAGGAAGTAGAATTCCAATGGGCTAAACTAAAGGTGGCAATAAAAGGGGCAACAGATAAATATGTAAGGAAAGTAAATAAAAACAAGAGGAGAAGGAAACCTATTTGGTTCTCCAAAGAAGTGGCTGCTCAAATAAAGGCATAAACCACAGCTTTCACAAAATTGAAAAGCTTGCAAACAGAGGAACACAGAAAGGAATACAAGATCAATCAAACAAGACGACAAAAATGAAATAAGGAAAGCAAAATCAAAGGCAGAGGAAAAGATGGCTAAAGATGTTAAGTGTGGCAACAAAACTTTCTTCAGGTATATTCGGGAGAGGAGGAAAATCAGAAGTGCTGAGAACAGACTCGTGGATAGTGACATTGAAAAAGTGAAATTGCTAAACAAATACTTCTGCTCTGTTTTTACTAAAGAAAATCCTGGAGAAGGACCACCTGCAACTTCCAAATATAAAAATGGGAAAGAAGTAGATACCACACCATTCACAGAAGATGAGGTGTTGGAACAACATGCAAAACTGAAAGTGGACAAGGCCATAGGACCGGATGGGATATATCTCAGGATGCTGAAGGAGCTCGAAGAGATTATTGTAGGGCCATTAAAGGATGTTTTCAACAGATCCTTAGAAACAGGAGAAGTTCCCCAGGACTGGTGAAGGGCTGATGTGTTACCTTTTCAAAAAAGTGGTGACAGGGAAGAAGTGACAAACTACAGGCCCGTGAGCCTCACATCTGTGGCGGGAAAAGTAATGGAGGCGCTCCTGAAAGAGCAAATAGTAGACTTTCTCTAAACCAACAGGTTGCATGATCAGAGGCAACATGGTTTTACCAAAGGACGATCTTTCCAAACAAATCTGATTGAGTTCTTTGACAGGGTGACCGGAGAACTAGTTCAGGGGCATGCAATGGATGTTATCTACCTGGATTTCAGCAAAGTCTTTTATACTGTTCCTCATTGGATGCTTATCAATAAACTCAGTAGTTTGGGGATGGGTCCCAAGGTGGTGAACTGGATCAGAATTTGGTTGACTAACAGATGACAGAAAGTGATGGTAAATTGAGCTCACTCAGAAGAAAGGAGGATGATTAGCGGGATGCCCCAGGGTTCGGTCCTGGGCCCGGCGCTGTTCAATGTATTTGTGAGTGATATTGCTGAAGGACTGAATGGAAATAGTATGTCTTTTTGCAGATGACATGAAAATTTGCAATACTGTGGACTCTCCCTGAGGGAGTGGATAACATGAGGAAAGATGTACAAAAGCTGGAAGAATGGTCTAATGCTCGGCAGTTAAGATTTAATGCAAAGAAGTGAAGTAGAATGCACTTGGGAAACAGAAATACAAGGGAAATGTATGCGATAGTGGGCGAGAGGTTGGTGTGCACAGAACAGAAGGACCTTGGTGTGATTATTTCTGTGGATCTCAAGGTAGCAAAACAGTGTGACAAGGCAGTGGCAAAAGCCAGGAGGATGTTGGGTTGCATACAAAGAGGAATTATTTACCAGCAGAAAGGAAGAGGTACTAATGCCACTATATAAGTCACTTGTGAGGCGTCACTTGGAATACTGTGTTCAGTTTTGGAGACCATATCTTTCAAAGGATGTTAAAAGACTGGAAACTGTTCAGAGGAAGGAAACCCAAATGATTTGGAGACTGTGTCAGAAGCCTTTTGAGAAGTGACTTGAAGACCTAAAAATGTACACTCTGGAGGATAGGAGGGAGATATGGTTCAGACCATTAAATACTTAAAGAGAAATAATGAACAATCAAACCTCTTCCAAAGACAGGGAAGCTGTAAAACTAGAGGGCATAACATGAAGCTGCAAGGGGGTAAATTGAAAGGCAGTGTCAGAAAATACTTTTTCACTGAAAGGGTAGTGGATGCTTGGAATGCCCTTCTGATGGAAGTAGTGGTGGAAAATACAGTGACAGAATTCAAAATGGCATGGAACAGACACAGTGGATCCCTTTACAGCAACATGATAAAATCAAAATAAACTTAACTATCTAATTTCTCAACAAACCGTAGTGTCCTAAATGGAGTGGTGGGTTCACCCCTAAACAAAGACATGGGGGGAGGGTGGCCTGCACGGAGCGGCAGGTGCACCTACTCTTGCCATCTTACTGGGCAGAGTAGATGGGCCATACTGGTTTTTATCTGCCATCATTTACTATGTTACTATGGCTCTTAAATGAGAAGGTTAATAACCAATCTACTGATAATGCACAAAACATGAAGAAAAAAATTCACAAAACAGGAAACTACTACTACTTGGAAATTCCATCATCAGAGGCACCAATCTGGGAACACAGTTCAAAGGAGAGAAGATGGCCAAATGCCTCCCAGGCTTTTCGGCCAGCAGGAATACAAACCAAATTGTTGGCACAGTTAGTGCAGAAAGTGAGCACTCCAAAATTGATGTCATCCACTTGGGTATAAATAACCTGGATAGAAACAGTGACTCTACAATTCAAAGTGACTTCCAGTTTCTGGGAGAGGCACTCAAACCCATTTTTAACACTATAGCATTCTCAGAAGTTTGACCTGTTCTTGGTAAGGGGGCAGAAAGACTGCCTCACATAATTAACTTTAATACAAGTCTCCAAATCTGGTCCAGACAAAAAGGATTTAGATATATTGGCAGCTGGGGAAAAAGATTCTAAGTGAAAACTTCAGGCATTACGTAGACAGACATTTAAACTAGGGAAAGGGGGTGACAGATGGAGAACACCACATTTAGGATGTCACTCCAAGCAATAACATAACATTGGAAACAGCCATATTATTAACCCATACACCGATAGCAAGTGGTAAGAGGCATGCAGAACAAAACCCATGCAAACTTCAGGCAAGCCAGTCAACAAATACTGTAAAGCAATGAGCACAAAGGCTCACAGCCTAGCCAGCAAAGTTCCTGACCTGGACGACCTAATGGTGGAAATGGACTTGGACATTGTGGCCATTACTGATACATGGTTGTGGCCATTACTGATACATGGTTCAAAGAGTCACATGAACGGGATATAGCCATAACTGGTTATTACTTATTTAGAAGAGTTAGAGAAGGCAGAAAAGGAGGAATAGTGGCCTTATATATCAAAAGCAATATTAAAGCTGCTGAAATGCAGGGGACATGGGGGAAATAAGAAGTTCTGTGGATTATGTTGTAAAAAGGAGATGTCACTATCATCCATACTTGTGTAGTCTACAGGTCTCCAACACAAACTGAAGAAATGATTATTGATATTGCAAAGGCAGCCATGAAGGGGGAAATGATCATATTGGGTGATTTTAATAGCCCATGTTCCCTGTAAAATATTTATCTCCAAGTTATAATGTTTATGTTTATGTTTTTTTTTTATGTTTAATAAAACTTGATATACCGCCCAACGCCACAGGCATCTGAGCGGTTCACAATAAAAACATTAATTCAGGTTCTTTTTAAAAAATTTAAAAATTAATGCTGCAGGAAAAAGAAAGGAACGCCAATTTAAAACAGTAAAGGGGGAGGAGGAAAGAAAGAGAGCAGGTCAGAATTAACAAATTGCAATATAATAACACGAAACAGAAAGGGAGGGGAGGACACAAGTGGGAGATCAAACACTAGCTAAAAGAGAGCAGATCAAGTTAACAAATTACAATAAATCAGCACTAGACAGAAGAGGAGGGGGAGGACACAAGTGGGAGGTCGAATGCTAGATTAAAAAGGTGGGTTTTAAGCTGGGACTTGAAGGACTGATATGACTCTACTGCACGGAGCGAGGGGGGGAGCGAGTTCCAAAGGCTAGGGGCCAGAAAGTAGAAAGCGGAAGAGCGAGTTGAAACAAGATGGGCCTGGGAGGGGGAGGGAAGGGACATCCGGTTTGTGTGAATAGAGCGGAGCAAACGATGAGAGGTACGGAAGGATATTTGGTCAGCAAGGTAGGAGGGGGTGCCAGTACGAGCAGCTTTGTGTGTAAGAATAAGAATTTTGTATTGGATGCGGAAAGTGACAGGTAACCAGTGATGGTGTAGAAGAAGGGGAGTGACATGGTCGAAGCGGGAGGCATAGGTTAGTAATCGAATAGCTGTATTTTGCACACGTTGAAGACGAGACAATTGGGATTGGGGGAGACCAGCCAGGGAAACATTACAGTAATCTAGACGAGACACCACTAAAGAGAGAAGGAGGGTTTCCAGAGCAGAAGAAGAGAGGAAGGGGCGAATGGCTCGGAGCTGCTTGAGGGAAAGAAAAGAACGTTGAACAATGGAAGAGATGTGGGCCGTGAAGGAGAGAGAGGAGTCAAGGATAACACCCAGGTACCGAAGTGAGGAGACAAGAGGAATGGACTGGGAGGAGAAAGTGGGGGCGCAGGCAGGGGAGGGGCTCCCAAACGTGAACCATATAGCAAAGGATTTAGCGGGGTTAGCATGAAGGAAATTAGAAGAAAACCATGAGGCAATAGCAGCAAGACACAGATTAAGAGGGGCAATGTCAGGAGAAAGAGAACTTGTGTGATGTAAGAGAAAAATGTCATCTGCGTAGTAATACGCAGAAATGCCGAACTGTTGAATTATGAGGGCAAGAGTGGCAAGAAAAATATTAAAGAGAAGGGGGGCGAGAACTGAACCCTGAGGAACTCCACATGTGAGGGGAAAGGGGGAAGAAGAGGAAGAACCAGTAACTACAGAGAAGGAGCGACATGAGAGGAAAGAGTGGAACCACCGAAGTACCAAACCAGAAAGACCCGCCTCCCGAAGACGAGTGAGGAGAGTGCGGTGATCCACTAGGTCAAAGGCTGCAGAAAGATCAAGGGAGACAGCTAAGGTGAATAAGCCACGATCGTGAGCAGTGTGAAGTTCGTTAAGAAGAGAAAGGAGGACAGTTTCAGTGCTATAGCCGGGACGAAAACCAGATTGCCGGGGGTGAAGGGTGAGGGAAATTTCGAGGTGAGAGGAAAGTTGAATGAAGACCAGTTTTTCCAGAAATTTAGAAAGGAAGGAGAGGTTGGAGATGGGGTGCCAGCTGGAAGGAGCGGAAGGATCAGAAGACGGGGATTTTAAGATAGGACGAACGACAGCGTGCTTCCAGCTGGGTGGAAATGTACCAGAGGATAAACTAGAATTGAACATGGAGAGGATGTAGGGGGAAAGAGCCAGAGAGGGTTCTAGGAGCCAGGATGATGGGATAGGGTCAGCTGAACAGGTGGTTTTGCGAAGGGAAAGAAAGGTTTTATCAAGGATGCTGGGGGTTATTGTCTCAAAGGAAGACCAGGAGTGGGATAAGACAGGAAGGGAGCGGGATGGGGAATAGAGGGGGGGAGGGGAAAGCACAGCAGGAGGGGAAAGGGGTGGGGGACATAAGGGGAAGGAATGACGGAGGGTATCAACCTTAGCCACAAAGAATGATGCTAAGGAGGAAGGGTCTGGGGGAGAGGATGCAGGAAAGGAAGAGGGAGAAGGGGTAGAGTGGGATGAGGTGAGGGAGCGAACAATGGAGTACAGTTGACGGGAGGAATTGGAGGAGGTAGAGATAAGGTTAGAGTAATAATCACGTTTAGTGGTTGAAAGGAGGGATCGATAAGAGCGATGACACTGACGAAAACCTAGCAGGGTGGAGGGGGAGGGACACTTCTGCCAGAGGCGTTCTGCCCGGCGAAGATGCCTGCGGTGCAGGAGAAGACCAGAGTGAAACCAGGGGTGGCTAGTGTGGCAGCGAGGACGGGGACGGGGGCAAAGGGGGGCAACGGTGTCGAGGGCTGTGGAAAGTGAGGAGTGCCAGAGGTGGGCCTGGACGTCAATGGGGAGGGATTCAAAATCTGCAGGGAAAAGAGTGGTAGGGGAAGGGAACTGGGAAAGAGTGTCCTTGGAAATTTTTCGAGTAGGCAAAGGTACTGAGCTAGGAGTTGAGATATAGGTTGGGGCTGGTGGAGGGACAGGAACAGAAAAGAAGAGACAATAGTGATCAGACCATGGAAGAACGGTAGCGGAGGGGGGAGTGGAAAAAGGAGGAAAGGAAGCAGAGGTAAGAAGGAGGTCAAGTGAGTGACCAGCAATGTGGGTGGGGAAGAAAATGGACTGCTGCAGGCACAGATCGGACAGAAGGGCAAGAAATGCAGAGTCCCTCGCTGAGGAGGGGGAGTCAACATGAATGTTGAAATCACCTAAGATGAGCAGGTGGGGATAAAGAAGAGAGACCTCAGATAGGGTGGTTGACAGGGAATCCCAGAGGGGGGTTGAGAGAGAGGGTGGCGCATAGATAAGGAGAAAATAGTAGGGGGTGGAAGGGGAAGAGGGGAATTCAAGCCGCAGGAGTAAGGACTCCGGGTAGAGTAGAGAGGGGGAAGAGGGGAGCTCAACAAAAGGGAGGGAAGAACGGTAAATGACTGCCACACCCCCACCGCTTCGACCCCGGCGGGAGGTGGAGAAGAAGGAGTATCCTGGTGGGAGGCAACGGTTTAGGAAGGGTTCATCACCCTCCTTCAGCCATGTCTCGGTCAGAAAGAAAGCATCAAGGTTGTGGGAAATGATTAGGTCATGAACTAGGGAAGTTTTGGAGCGAACGGAACGGCAGTTTAAAAGCGCAAGTTGCAGAAAGGTGAGAGAGGAGGGGGACGGGGGAGAAGGAAGGGATGGGAGGCATGGACAGTGGATGAGGTTCGATGGTTGACGAGCAAGGAATCCAGGGGGGGAGACAGTAGGCATTGCAGGGCGCCAACCCCAGTGTACGGGGATGGCAGACATGAGGCAGACTAATAGCAGGAGTAAACAACTAGGCCGGGGTAAAAACCAAAGACTGGGGAATAATGCGTGCAGGGGTGAATAAAGTGAAGTGAACACCGCAGGACGTGAGGGTGACAGAGAAAGAACAGCACGGTTAGTCATAGTAGGGGTAGAAGCAGAAGCCTTGGAACTGCTGCCCCGTAGCTCGCCCAAAGGAGCTCGCCTAAGGAGCACGTCGTGCCCTGTTCAATGTAATTTCAGTTTGTTCAATGTAAACCGCACTGATGCAGAATAGCACGGTATATAAGAGAATATAAATATAATAATATAATATATAATCTACCTGATATCAACTGGAATAGTCCTTCTGCATATCTGGAAAGTAATAAAAAAAATTGGGGATGCCTTCCAAGATGCATTGCTAAGGCAAATGGTGATGAAACTAACCAGGGAATGTGTAATGCTGGATTTAGCATGTCGAATGTCCGAGTGGGTGCACATGTGAACAGCAGCAATCATCATATGGTGTGGTATGAGATGAAAACCAAGGCAGAGTCCAAGCAAAACAAGCTCAGAGTCTTATACTTCAAAAACTCTGACCTCCAAGTACCTGAAGGAGGAGTTGGCAGAGTGGGACAAGGTAACGGAACTAGAATTGAGTGGGCTAAACTAAAGGAGGCAGTAAAAAGGGCAACAGATATCTATGAACGGAAAGTAAAGAAAAAGAAAAGAAAAAGGATACCTATTTGGTTCTCCAAAGAAATAGCTGCTTAAATAGAGACAAAACACAGCTTCCCCAAAATTCTGAAGTTCAGAAACAGAGGACCAGAACAGAATGCAGGATAAAACTAAAAGAGAAGAAAAGACAAATAAGGATAGCAAAATCAAAGGCAGAAGAAAAGATGACTAAAGATCTGAAGCTTGGAGACACAATTTTTTTCAATAAATTGACAGGGAAATAAGCTTTTGGCTAATTTTTTTGCATGTGACCTTAAATTTCCCTAGATACAAACATATTAAAAGTGCACCACTGTAGCACACCTGGAACATAGGGTGGACTCTAAAAGGTTAAAAAAAAAGAAAAAAGAAAAAGAAAACTTAGTTTTGGAATATATTGTTTTCTTTATTTATGGGGAAACCACCTGACTAATGTTGAGTGGGGGGTTTATGACTAGGGCTCTGGGGAGGCCCATCCATTTTGGCTGTCAAGGGGGGGGGGGGCTCACCACTGTGCTCAGCCACCCCTATTCCCCATGGTGCAATGTAGCCCATTTAAGACTAATAAGAGATTTATTTTTCACTCAACGCGTAATCAAACTCTGGAATTCGTTACCAGAGGATGTAGTAAATACTATTAGTGTAGCTGGGTTTAAAGAAGGTTTGGACAAGTTCCTGGAGGTCCATAAACCATTATTAAAGGGGACCAGGAAATCCACTGCTTGTCCCAATACAAGCATTGTGGAAACTGTGTGTCTTTTGAGAAATGGCTAGGTACTTGTGACCTAGATTGGCCACTGTTGTAAACAGGAAACTGGGATTAATGGACCTTGGTCTGACCCAGTATGGCACATCTTATGTTCTTATGTTATGTTATATTCTTGTCAACTACAGCTAATTCTCCATGTACTTTACAGGTCCCTAAAATAACCTCTCTGTATGCTACCAATGAACCTGATGTCACTGACAGGCAAAATGGTTGAAACTATACTAAAAAAAACAAAACTACTGACCATATGTATAGTGCGGCGCTCGCGCCCCTACCAGGCGGCTGCCTAGTAGGGACGGGTGACCACCTCTTATATTTCCTAGGGTTGTAGTTGTGTGAGGAATAATGAACCGAGTGGTTTATAAAAGCGCACAGGAATTTATTCAGCTTCCTTGCAGGTAAGTGGATACAATTTCTTCAAGCACATTTACTCTCCAGACAAAAGAAAATAATGGATAATTCTCCAGTAACAAATGTCCAAACAAAACAACAGCAAATTCAACTATCAAGTGTTTCTGGCTCACACTAATTTACCTTAGTGCAGGCATCACATTCCATCTCTGAAATATTGGAAATTTACATCACCCTCTTTGGCTTCAAGCTCCATACTCTCAGGTGAGCTGTAGCAGGGTTCTGCTTGGTAGCGCTCAGGGACTTTCTGCTTTAGAGTTTTTAACAGGTCAAACAACCTCTCCCACTTTCTTGCCTTCCATCCTCTGGGCAGGTCTCCTATGGGGTGCTCTTGCTTAACCTTCCTGGTGAAACATTCCTTTCTGCGCTCTGTTATCTGGGGTATAACAGTTTCATCAGAGTCAGAAGAGGAAATACACTTTGAAGGCCTTATTGCCTCACTTCTCCTACCTTGGGCTTTTGGTGCAGTATTCTCCTGGTTGGAGCTTTGGCCAGTCAGGACTCCCTCTGCCTCAGCGTAGGGCAGAGACTTGTGGTAGAGCTTTCCCACTCTCTTGCTAGGGTAGGTGGTTCTCCCCCTGGAATCTTCCCTATGTCCTCTGTGGCTACTGTGCTCAGTATGGTGGCTTCCTTTGTACCTTCTCTGGTTGTCTTTATAGCAGTTCCTTTCTCTGCTGCTCCTTTTGGCTACAGGGCTGTTCCCTCTGTACCTTCTGGAACCTGGACTGGAACCTGAGCTGCAACTCCCACTTAGGCCTGGACTGCAACTCCGACAGCAACTGCCACTGCAACTGCAACTGCGTCTCCAATCATGCTTCTCACCATCAATGTTCCCTCTAATTTTCTGTAGGCTGTGTGCGCATAAAATATCAGCTGTGTGCAGCTTTTGAAGGAAGGTTAAATTTTTGTGCGCCACATAACGACACTCGGAGTTATATACTTAAAAATTTGATTACACGTCAGAATACAGTATGTACACCACATTGATTTTAATCAAATTAAATGAAAATAGATTACTAAATGAAGCGGGAAATTTCTAGTAATTACAATCATAACTTTTAAATTTTAAGACGTCTGTGTTGTTTTCTATCAGAATCAGAGTTGTAATTTTTGTGCGCTCTGTTGTAAAGTATGTGCGCTCACTCGGCGAGGTGTGTGCGCACGCACACACGCACAGCTTAGAGGGAACAGTGCTCACCATGCTTCCAACCAGCACTCGAACAATGCTTCCAACCAGCTCTCCAACCATGCTTCCCACCAGCTCTCCAACCAACTCTATCTCTAGTGTTTGTTTGCTCCCTTTCAAACACTGAGCAGGGCAACTCCCTTCCTGGCTCTGCCCTTCTGTACCTCCCACTCCTATCTGTGGCTGACCTGGAGTGTGGGCGTGGCTTACAGCTAGGTCTGCCCTCTAGGTTTCTCTCCAGGCTTCTGCTGTGGACTATGTGATCCTGTGTACCCATCCCCCGCAAAGAGGAAAAATTCTTCTTCTCTTCACTTTTTCCTGGCTGGGCTGCACTCTCCTTACCACAATAGACACAGCTCAATGGATATGGATCAGCAAGGGTTTGTCAGTGGGAAGTCTTATCTTACCAATATATTTCACTTCTAAAAAGGTCTAAAGAAACAAGTGGATAATGGTGATCTCGAGATAGGAGTGATGAGTGAGGTAATCAAATATGCAGATGACGCAAAATGTTTCAAAGTTGTGAAAACAACAGAGGATTGTGAAGAATTCCAGAAAGATCTTCTGAGACTAGGAGACTGGATATCTAAACAGATGAAATTTAATGTGGAAAAGTGCAAAGAAGTGCACAAGAACTCAACTGCAGGTACAAAATGTTGCATTCCTAATTTGGAGTCACCACCCAAGAAAAAAAATGTTGGAATCAATTATGGATATAACATTGAAATATTCAGCTCATTGTGCCGCAACTGTTAAACAGGCAACTGCAATGTAAAGATTTATCCAAAAATGGATGGAGTTTAAGAATACCATTATTCCTCTGAATAGATCCTTGGTGCATCCGCATGTAGTCCATTCACCTCATCTAAAAAAGGATATAGTTCAAATAGAAAAGTTTCTGAAGAGGGTTCCAAAAATGATAACGGATATAGAATACCTCCCTTATGAAGAAAAGCTAGACAGGATGGGGGTTTCTCAGGCAACTGAGAAGGGATATAATAGAAGTTACAAAATTATTAGTAAAGAGGAACAGTTAACTAGGGAACAATTGTTTATCCTATCAGAAGACAGAACAATGAGAGGAAACTTCTTGAAACACATGACCAGTAGATTGAAAACAAATTATAGATTATTGTTAATGTAGCACATAACTAAACTAAAGAGTTTAATGCTAGAGAATGTAGTCAAAGCGGTCAACATAGTGGGATTCAAAAAAGAATTGGACAAGTACCTGAAGGAAAAAGTCCATGAGAAATGATTAACCAGACAGACATGGGAGAGCCACTCTTCAGCTCTCCTAATGAACTATAGAAAATAGATTTACTTTGTAGGATTTGCCAGAAACTTGTAACCCGGCCTAACACATTTGGAGATAGGATGTTGGGCTCAGTGGATCTTGGTCTGACTCAGCAGAGCTTTTCGTATGTTCTTATGTAAGGCTGCCAAATTTTGTATCACAGTATGAATGAGAGATTTCAAATACCTCAGTCTTGATTGGGTAAACATCTCATGGGGGCATACTGAGAAGGTAAGATTTCTAGTTATCCTAAATGACTGCTTCATGGAACAGCTGGTCTAGGAACCAATGGAGGGAAAACGACTATGGATCTTGTCCTTACAGATATGCCAGACTTGATGCATTTTCACTAGCTTTCCAGCTACTTCTTTAGAAAACTCTAGAGGTCTCTTTTTTCTTTTTACCTTTATTGAATTTACTAAGAAAAAAGGTTTGTTGTCCTGACAATATTCCAGTTTTGTCCACTGTTCATCTACGTTTTCCCATCCAGCCAATGGCTCCTTAGCAAAGCCCCAGTAATTTATCTTTATCTTTATTTATCTTTATTTACATATTTGATATACCGCTAGGGCATAAGCATTAAGCGGTGTACAATAAAAATTTGATTAAACACTGCACACCAGGAAATAGAACGCCAAAGTTAGATAGGAAAGAGAGGTACAGAAAGGGCAAACAAATCATATAGTGAAACCAACTCATAATAAACCATAAAGACAAAGTGGGAGACAAACAAAGACAATTTATAACATATTAGACAAAACATAGGACAGTCAGGAGGGGACTTCGGGGAGGAGGTCAAAGGCTTTCTGGAATAAATATGTCTTAAGCAAAGACTTGAACTGGGGGTATGATGACTCTAGCCGAAGATAAGTGGGTAGCGTATTCCATAACATAGGTCCGAGAAAGAACCAGGCAGAGTGTCGTGTCTGTTCTAGGCGGGCTTGGGAGGGCGAGGGAAGGGATAGGCGATTGGTGTTGATGGAACGGAGTTGACGATGAGGAGAATGTAGAGAAATGCAATCAGCCAAATAGAGAGGAGTACTGGTGTAGATGGCCCGATGAAGGAGAATCAGAATAAAATACGTATATTCTGTGCACTAACTATATGTGCCTGCTTGATAGATATACAAATAGAACAAACAAGGGACTAGGGATTTTATTTATAGGAATGATTAAAATGCACATGTGTATTACACAGGAGAAATGGGGATCAGGATCCAGAAGTTGGGTAAAGAAAAGTGTTTTAGCCTGAATTTAAATAGGACCAGAGACAGAATCTGAGCCTGAGCACCACCCTGTAGCCCAGGGACCGCGATACTGCAACCCAGAGGCCGGGGTGGAAGCTGCAGGTCTCCCTGTTCAGTGCTGGGATGCAAAAGGCAAAGTCCATACTAATTAGTAAAAAGGAAATGGGCTTAAGTGTGCAGGTTGAGGCTTAAACATTTAGGGGGAATATTCAGCGGCAGCGGCTAAAGCTTGTAAAGCACTTAGCCATCTCGATGAATGCCAATCCTAGATATTCAATGCCAGGGCCATGGAGGAGGAACCCTGATATTGGCCAGAAAAGACTACAGATTCAAATTGATATCTACCAGTAACTCAACCAAATCCAGCACAATCAATGTATCTAATAAAAACCTCATAATATGCCTTACCTACAGGCCCCCTAGTGCCGCGGAAGACCATATTTCCACGGTACTCAAATCAATATGCACACATAGCAGGCAACGCAAACCTCTCATAGCACTGGGGGACTACAACTTAACCTCTACACCTACCAAGGAAGCTACAGCGTTCCTTAAGGCCATGAAATCGCTACATTACTGCCAGACAATTGACGCACCAACACACCAACATGTTACCACTCCAGACCTTGTCTTTGTTCCAATACAATTGGCGGAACAGGGCAAAGTCACAACCCCAACAATCAGCCCTGTCCCATGGTCTGACCATCATGTAGTTGCCTTCTCCTTGATCTTGGATAACCCCACTCGCTACACGGAGGAAGAGAGCAGCACCAGACGATTCAGAACATACAACAAAGATGCTTTTCTAAAAGAAATAATTCCTCAGCTCCAACAGGACTGTGACACCCTCGACAAAATCAGAGAGGAATGGAACCGCATAATAGCTGAGGACTCATCAGCTCCAAGCAGAGAAGGACCACACACACACAAGAGACTCAGTGCTCCTTGGTATTCAAATGATATCAGGGATGCAAAACGTGCACTCAGAAAGCTGGAGAGGGAACGGAGGGGTGACAAGTCACAAGACTCTATGGCCCAATTCAGATCCAAGCAATTAGAATACAACAACCTGATCAATGAGCGAAAGCAACAACACCATACCAACCTAATCATGAGATCAGCCAACAAACCAAGGGAGCTATTTAACATTGTGCAGAAGCTCACCAAAGACGCCACTCAGAACTGCACCCATCACCTGGACCCACAAAAATTTGCAAACTACCTAAAAGCAAAGAATCACTTCTTCTGTGAATTCTCCGCACTGCTGAAACTTTCTTGCACAGACACTTCTGTTGTTAACAAAATAACTTATGCAGAAGGGGTGTTTTCAGCCTTCATCCCACTTCTTTTAACCCTGACATACTACGTGTTTATCATCTCTACCATCCTGAAAATACATTCCAGAGGGAGCGTCTCACCTGCAGTACAGATCCTTTGAGAGGGAGGAAGCCGGCTCCGAGGCTGGCGATTGAGCGGCCAGCCCCAGCTGATGTCACCCTGAGGGTCTGTTTAAAATCCTCCTTGCTGCTGCTCTCTGCGGGGGGGTCTCACCTTCAGTACAGATCCTTTGAGAGGGAGGAAGCCGGCTCCGAGGCTGGCGATTGAGCGGCCAGCCCCAGCTGACGTCACCCTGAGGGTCTGTTTAAAATCCTCCTTGCTGCTGCTCTCTGCGGGGGCGTCTCACCTGCAGTACAGATCCTTTGAGAGGGAGGAAGCCGGCTCCGAGGCTGGCGATTGAGCGGCCAGCCCCAGCTGACGTCATCCTGAGGGTCCTTATATTGCTGCTGTTGTATGGGGCTTAGCCGTCGGCGCGTCTTCTAAGGGGGGTCTTCAAAGGGGGTTGGTCTGCCCCTTGTGAGCCCCTTAGGAGCCCACGTGGAGGTGGAGTGGCCACGTTGCGCTGACAATGCCTGGCGGCAAACGCAAAAAGAAACAACTTGCGGAGGACTCTCAAGCTGGAGTGATGGAAAAACATGTGGTATCCACACCGCGGGTCTCCACCACAGGTACTGTGTCTTCCGATCCTTTGCTCGAGGGACCGAGTTTAAGCTCTGTTGAGCGTACTCCCCCGCTTCCTCCGGGTTTTCTTGAATTATCTGGGGATTTGTCTCCTGTTGCTCAACTGAAATTGTTGCCTACAGATGTTTCCTGGAGACCTCTCCCTGCACTTTCCACTGATTCCTCTGTGGCCACGGTTTCCTTGTCAGATGTTTGGCGAGTGGTTTCTCGTACTGAAAAAATGCTTGAGGAGACTGTTCCTAAGCTTTGCCAATTCACCAAGGATTCTGTGCAAAAATTTCAATCTCTTGATTCTCAAGTTGGAGCTCTCAGCTCAGCTTTGGTGAAAATAGAAAAGCAGGCTAAAACCTTTTCTGATTTTTCAGTCACTCAAGTTAAAGATAGTTCTATTTTACACCAGAAGCTTGAGAATTTAGAGAATGCTCATCGTAGTAAATATTTGAGGCTTTTGAATTTTCCCAGCTGTTCATTAATATCCCCTCTGATGTTGTTTAGGAAGTATTTGAAGGATATCCTTCTCTACCCGCAGGCCGACTCTTGTGTTATATCTAAGTGTTATTATTTGCCTACTAAGAAAGTAATCGGTGATGTGGGGGGAGAGGAGGATTCTCCCTTGGATACAGGTGATTTCAATTTGACTGCTTTCCTAGAGCAATCCCAGGATGTGATAGCTACTCGTGCCACACTGTTGGTGACTCTAGCCTTTGAGGATGATAAGGTTGCTATTTTGAAAAGTTATTTCCGTAGGAAGGAGTCACAATTTTGTAGGGAAAGGGTAGCTATCTTTCCGGATGTTTCTCACTCTACACATTTACGTAGGAAAGATTTTCTGTCTTTGAAACCTAGAGTACTTGCCTTAGGGGCTACATACTTTTTAAAGTATCCTTGTAAGTGTTGTATTAATGCCCGAGGCCGCGGGCCGGGTCCCGCGGCCGACAGTAACCTGGGCCCGGGCCCGGCCGCGGCCTCCAACGTGCCGGGTAAAAGGGGGGGGGGTGCGTCGGGGGGGGGGGAGGGGGCGGTGCGAGGCAGTTGAAATCGCTCAGGCGCGCCGGCGGAGCGATTTCATTGGCCCGCATGACATGGGGTGGGCGGTGCTGTTCGCGAGGAGCCGCATGGCCGTCTCCTTCTGGCCGCGGCTCCTCGCGTACCGGTCGCGTTGTTCCTGTGCTCGGTGAGTGGGGTTCGTGGAGGGGGGTCCATTGGCTCCCGGGGGCGGTGGGGGAGGTTGTATTTGGGCGGGGGGGGGGGGTCGGCAGCCGGTCGGGGCATCGGGGGGTAGTCAAAAAAAAAACAAAAAAACAAACAAACTAAATTCTAAACATACCGGGTAATAACTCAGCAGGAGTAGAGAACCCCTGCAGCCAGTGACCTGCTTCCTGGTTGCGGCAGCGGGTTCTTTACCCCTGCGCTTGGCTGCTGCTCACCGGTTGGGGGGAAGGCCGGAGCATGGCTGGGAAAAGCAAATCAAAAGTGGCTCCGGGGGGAAGGGCTGGGGGGAGCTCGAGGGGGTCCCGAGGGGTTGGGGCAGCCCCAGGGGCCAGAGTAGGCCGTGGGGGGGGGCGGGGAGTAGGGGGGAGGACCAGTAAGCGGAAGGTTGGGGTGGGGATGCGTGGGGCTCTCCCTGCCCCTGCAGCTGTGTTGGGGGGGCCGGAGGAGGTGGTGGGCCCCCTAGAAGGGGTCGTGGGGCCTGGGGCGCGGGAGGCGGAGGGGGCGTCGAGGGGGGGTGCTGGGGTAGGTGGCGTTGAGGAGGGGAGCGTCGCTCGGGGGTTGGTGGGGGACGGGGCGGAGTGTACGGGTGTGGTGGGGCATGGGTGGGTTCCGGTTCCTCCAGGAGCCTATGGGCCCGCCCCGGGGGGGTGGGGGCGGTTCGGAATGCGTAGCGACGGGTGGCAGGCTTGGTCCCCGGTACCTGGGATGGCAATGGGTGGGAGCCCTTGGGGGGGGGGGCTGGGGTGGGGAGCATTGGGGGGCCGGTTTTCAAAGTGTTGGGGGACAACTCCCCTGGGGGGCTTCAGGCTGGGCAGTCGGGGGGTTGGGGTCCTCGGGGGGGGTGCAGGGAGGGGGTGTGGGCTGGGTGGCGGGGTCTTATGGGATGGCTTCGCGGGGGGTTGGTTTGCCTCCGTCCCCGTGTGTTGGCTCTCCTCTCCCTTTGCAGGTTTCGGGGAGTGCGCCCTTGACAGCAGGCGGAGTTGGTGGTGGAGCGACAGTGATGTCGGTGGGTGGGGGCCAGTCCGGCCCGCCCATGATGGAGCAGACGGAGTCCACCTCGGGTGTGCAGGTGGCGGCGGAGCCGGCGGCGGCAGGTGAGTGCTCCGGGACGACGGCTGGGGGAGTTGGGGAGGCAGTACCGTCGGGGGAGGGTGCACCGCCAGCTAGTAAAGCCAAGGCAAAGCGGAAGCACCGACGGCGTCGGCGGAGGAGCGCGTCGTCTTCATCTACATCGTCGGGGTCTTCGGACACTTCCTCAGCGGACTCCGCCGGCGGGCCGCGGGTTGGTGAGGGGGCGGGATCGGCGGTGGTGCGTTGCGCGGAATTGTGGGAGAGTGTTCCGCGTAAGTTGAGGCGGCGGATTGTGAAGCGGCGTTATTTGGATATTTTCCGGCTATTGGAAGGGAGGAAACGCTCGGGGGAGAGTCGCAAGAAGCGCAAGGAGGACGAGAAGGCGGGGAGGGTACGGAAGGTTTCGCGGAACACGTTAAATTGGACTCGGGCTTTTTTGCGTTTGGCGAGCGTATGGGGGCATGAGGACCCGAGTCGTTATGGTGAGATGTTGGCTTATGCCGACGCGATCTTGGCGGCTTCCCAGGCCCACGAGGGGTGGGCCTGGCTCAATTACGACGAGGAGTTCCGCGATAGGATGGAGGAGAACCGGCAGTTGTCATGGGGCATGAAGGATATTAACCTTTGGCTCACGCAAATGTCGGCAAAGAGGAGTGGAACGGGGGGGGGTGCAGGTCCGGCTAGGGCGGCGGGCGCGGCAGCTTCGGTGGGATCGCGGTCCTTTCGGCCAGCGGGCCCGGGGCCCGAGGCGAGTAAAGTTGGGGCGGGCGGTCCCGGCGGAGATTTGTGTTGGCGCTTTAACAAAACGTCCTGCCCTTTCCCGGACTGCAAGTTTCGGCACGCTTGCTCCCTGTGCGGAGCCGGTCACTCGGCCGTTAAGTGCAGCCGTCGAGCGGTGCAAGGGGCGGCGGCGGCAAGTAAATGACGGGTTGGAAGGGGGTCTGGCGCCTACCCCTATTAGGATAAGGGCGTTGCTGCCGTGGCTGGAGCTCTACGCGGCTACCAGGCATGGCCCGGTGGGGACGATGTTGTGGGCGGGGTTTTCTGAGGGCTTTCGTATCCCTTTTCAAGGGGCTGTCCGGGATTTGGAATCGGGGAATGCTCGCTCGGTGATGCGGCTGGCGGATGTGGCCCGCGCGAAGATTGCGGCGGAGTGCGCTCTGGGCAGAGTCGCTGGGCCGTTCCTTCGGCCGCCCTTTTCGCCGTTTATTGTTTCACCGCTTGGCGTCATCCCGAAGAAGGAGCCCGGGCGTTATCGGCTGATACATAATCTTTCTTGTCCCCTCGGGGCCTCGGTGAATGACCATATCCCGCAGGAGCTGTGCTCAGTGCGCTATGCGTCCTTCGACGAGGCTTTGGAGCGTGTGCGCCAATGTGGAAAGGGGGCTTTGCTTGCGAAGGTGGACATTGAGTCTGCCTTTCGTCTCTTGCCGGTGCACCCGTCCGCCTTCCCTTTGCTCGGCTTTCGTTTTGACGATGCTTATTATTATGACAAGTGTATGCCCATGGGTTGTGCGATCTCGTGTGCGTACTTTGAGGCCTTCAGCTCTTTCCTGCAATGGGTGTTGATGCGGAGGTCCGGTCTTAGGTCTATAGTGCACTACCTCGATGATTTTTTGTTCGTCGGGCCGGCCCAGTCTGCAGTGTGTGCATCCTTGTTAGAGCTTTTCCTGGGTATGGCGGCGGAGTTTGGTATCCCTTTGGCGGAGGGTAAGACAGTGGGGCCGGTGACTTGTATTTCCTTTTTGGGGATTGAGATCGACTCTGTTGAGTTCGTGGTCCGGTTACCGAGGGATAAAGTCGAGCGGCTGCGGCTCTTGGTAGCTGAGGTGGGCTCCACTACGAAGGTGACGTTGACGGAGCTTCAGAGGTTAGTCGGCCACCTCAACTTTGCCTGTCGGGTCGTCGCAATGGGAAGGCCGTTTGCGCGGCGGTTGTCTTTGGCGATGGCCGGGGTGCGCTGTGGGCACCATCGCATTCGGGTGACTGCGGGGATGCGAGCTGATTTGCGCGTGTGGGATGCTTTTTTGGCGAATTATAATGGCTGCTCGGTGTTGCAGTCTGAGGAATTGTCCAACAGGGATTTGGACTTGTTTTCAGATGCTGCGGGGGGTTCGGGTATGGGATTGTTCTGCCAGGGCTCGTGGTGTGCAGCGCCGTGGCCGGCGGCTTGGTCCGCGAGTGGGCTGACGCGCAATGTGACGTTCCTGGAGTTGTTCCCGATTGTGGTGGCCTTCTGGGTATGGCCAGAGAGGCTACG
Organism: Ichthyophis bannanicus; assembly: GCA_033557465.1. Classification (NCBI taxonomy): domain Eukaryota; kingdom Metazoa; phylum Chordata; class Amphibia; order Gymnophiona; family Ichthyophiidae; genus Ichthyophis; species Ichthyophis bannanicus. The sequence goes on along the minus strand of CM066048.1, from coordinate 108,280,751 downwards.
GGACAAGCGGGTGGTCTTCTGGTGTGACAACGCTGCGGTGGTGCAAGTCATTAATCGTCATTCGCCAAAGTGTCCAAGGGTGGCGGCGTTGATGCGGGTGTTTGTGCTGGCCTGTCTTCGTCTCAATGTCACGGTTCGGGCGCGCCATGTGCCAGGTGCTCTGAACGTTATTGCTGACGCTTTGTCTCGTTTCCAGTGGGAGCGGTTTCGGGAGTTGGCCCCGGGGGCGGACGAGACCGCGGCGGTGGTGCCGGAGCACCTTTGGCGAATTGGGACGCCGGAATGATCTCATTGTTGCGGTCTTCCCTGGCTCCAGGTACGTGGAAGGCTTATCAGCGGGGGTATGGGCGGGTCCGAGAGTTTCTCTGGGGGAGGGGCTGGAGGGGGGGTAGAGTTGGGGACATCTTGGCGGGTTCTTTCATAGCGTGGGCAAAAGAGGGTGGTTGGTCCCGGGCGGCAGCTCGGGCGGCTTTGGCCGGCTTCTCCTTTTTTAGCAGGGCGGCGGGCTGGGGCAGTCCGAGCGCCTCGTATGTGGTGAAGCGGCTATTAGCCGGGTGGGCGCGAGCGCAGCCCTCCTGCCCGGATTGGCGTCGCCCCGTGTCGCACGCCTTGCTGCTGCGTATTTGGGGCGTTCTGCCCGAGGTGGCGGCTACTCCGTATGAGGCAGTCCTTTTTCGGGCGTTGTTTGTCACAGCCTTCTTCGGGGCCTTCCGAGTTAGCGAGCTGGTCCCTCCGTCGGGCGGACGAGGGGGGCGGGGGGGTTTGCTGGTGCAGCAGGTGGACATACAGGAGGCGCGCGTATGGATTTTCCTGGCCCACTCGAAGACTGACCCATTGGGGCAGGGTCGGTGGGTGCTGCTGCGGGCCATTCCGGGTCTGGGATCTTGTCCGGTGCAGAACTTAGCGGTGTACCGGCGGCAGCGGCCGGATCGGGCCGGGTGTTTCTTCTGCCATGCTGATGGGACAGCTGTTACCCAATTCCAATTCACGGCAGTCTTCCGCTTGGCGTTGCGGCGGCTGGGCGTGGATGAGCGCGGTTATGCGTCTCACTCCTTCCGGATAGGTGCGGCAACGAGCGCAGCCGCCGCTGGCCTGGGAAGTGAGGTGATCCAGCGGATCGGGCGATGGCGCTCCAGGGCCTACGAGGGCTACGTGCGTCCGGAACAGTCGTAAGCTGTGGTGGTGGAAGGGGGGTGGGCGTGGGGGGGGTTCTAATGCTGTTTTTTCTCTTTCAGGTCTACTGCTGAACGTGCCGACAGTGGCTGCTGCCCGGAGCGCGCCGGGTGTTTGGTGGCTTCTGGGGCATTCATTCATCTACTGGGCGGAACGCAGAGCCTCAACTCGTCCGCTGGGTACACACCTGGGCTTGGTGTCCTGCAATTTCCGGCTGGAGTGGCTCGGCGAGCGGGGCATGCGATGGTGGCAGCTACTTCCAGTGGTTCGAGAGCACGCGGAGCGGCGGCAGAGGCCGGTGGGACTCCTGATACATCTTGGAGGGAATGATCTTTCCTGTTGGACTTGTCGGCAACTCATCCGCGCAGTGCAACGTGATCTGCGTGCGCTGCAGGAGCAGTGGCCTGACGTTGCAATCGTCTGGTCGGACATCATCCCTCGGCCGGCCTGCTTGCCTCAACGATGCTGGTCGAGAGGGTTGGCCAAAGTGAACAGGCAGATTGGCCGTTGGTTGCAACAGGCCGGTGGATGGCAGGTCCGGCACCCCTGGGCGGACCCCCAGTGCGCAGGACTGTACCGTACCGACGGGGTTACACTTGTCCCCGGTCGGTCAGGACTTATTGCTTAATGATTGGCAGGAAGCGCTGGAAATGATTGGTCGCAGCTTTATGGTGGGGGCGGTGCGAGGATAGTGCCTACCTCGCACCGGTGGCGGGGTACAGAGCCAGCGCTCGCAGGAGCGGCGCGGGCTTGACCTGGTTTACAAGCAGTGGGGGCGAAGTGCTCCCCGGGTTGGGGCGAGACAGCACGGTTGGGGGTCTCGGCCCGGTAGCGGGGGGGTGGGAGCCGGCCTTTGCTACTAGGATGGCGAGGCAGGCGGCGGGGTTTGGGGGGGAGGAGGATGCTCCGCCTTGCTACTAAGATGGCGGGTGGGGGGGCATCCTCCGGTAAAGGGGTGCGGGGTTGGGTTTTGTTCAATTGTTATCTTAGGCCCTTGTTGGGCCGGTTGTACAAGTTGTAAATAAAGCTGCGACCAAAAGTTTGTACCAAATATTACTGAGTTGGTGAAGTTATTGGGGGGGGGGGGGGAACAGGATTGGAGTGTGTCAAATCGGGGAATGGAGGCGAGGAGGGCTTCCGGGTTACCAGTGTTAATGCCCGAGGCCGCGGGCCGGGTCCCGCGGCCGACAGTAACCTGGGCCCGGGCCCGGCCGCGGCCTCCAACGTGCCGGGTAAAAGGGGGGGTGCGTCGGGGGGGGAGGGGGCGGTGCGAGGCAGTTGAAATCGCTCAGGCGCGCCGTCGGAGCGATTTCATTGGCCCGCATGACATGGGGTGGGCGGTGCTGTTCGCGAGGAGCCGCGTGGCCGTCTCCTTCTGGCCGCGGCTCCTCGCGTACCGGTCGCGTTCCCGCCCGCCCGCCCATGGTTGTGGTTTGTCGGGATGTTGCAGCTGGTGGGGGTGGCGGGGTACAGAGCCAGCGCTCGCAGGAGCGGCACGGGCTTGACCTGGTTTACAAGCAGTGGGGGCGAAGTGCTCCCCGGGGTGGGGCGAGACAGCACGGTTGGGGGTCTCGGCCCGGTAGCGGGGGGGTGGGAGCCGGCCTTTGCTACTAGGATGGCGAGGCAGGCGGCGGGGTTTGGGGGGGAGGAGGATGCTCCGCCTTGCTACTAAGATGGCGGGTGGGGGGGCATCCTCCGGTAAAGGGGTGCGGGGTTGGGTTTTGTTCAATTGTTATCTTAGGCCCGTGTTGGGCCGGTTGTACAAGTTGTAAATAAAGCTGCGACCAAAAGTTTGTACCAAATATTACTGAGTTGGTGAAGTTATTGGGGGGGGGGGGGAACAGGATTGGAGTGTGTCAAATCGGGGAATGGAGGCGAGGAGGGCTTCCGGGTTACCAGTGTTACTTTACATTATGATAAATATGTTTTTCTCTCCTCATCGGATTTGGAAAAATGGCTTTTGGAACAAGAGAAAGCGAGTAAACCTTCGTGTTAGTCTTAGGTAGGCAGCGGGAGATCTCTAATGGCTGCGTTTGTTGGCTTGGGTTCCCCCTATTTTGGTAGTCCTTGTAGGGGGGTCCTTAGCCTTGTTTTTCCTTAGTGTTATTTCCTTTTGTCATGTTTTGTCTCCCCGAGACGTGGGCTAGAATTTGATTAATTATGATGTTCTTAATTTTCTTGCTATTTTTATGTTTTCTTTGATTGTAACTGTTTCATTATTTTATGTAAACTGTTAAATTCTCATAAATATAAATAATAATAAAAAAAAAAGAAAAAAAAGAAAATACATTCCAGAGAAGGGAAAAGCAAGGTCTTTTCCACCTGCTCCTCCCACTTTACAGTCATTATTCTCTTATATGGAACTCTATTCGGAGTATATTTGTCCCCCAGTTCAGAGGGCACAGGGAAATCAAACAAACTGCCTACCGCAATATATATTGTTACCCTACCACTTTTAAACCCCCTGATTTATAGCCTGAGAAGTAAAGAGTTAAATATGGCTCTGATAAAAGCCCTAAGAAATAAATCAATATTGTTAGCAAATAAACACTATGGGGGTCACCCTGACCCCCGAATAGCGAGGTTGGATGTCCATGTTGGACGTCCAAACCCCGTTTAGTCCCAGCACACTATTCAGAGTCCAGGCTTCCCTGCACATACAGAGGGCTTGTGTGTGTGGAGTGCTGGAATGGGGCAGGAGGGGGCTGGGCGGAGGTAGAGAGCGGGCAGGCTACGGCACCCGGAAGTACAGGGTCTATTCTAGCAAGGGCCCTGTCATGGGAGAGGTGGACATTGGACTTATTCCACCTCAGAGGTGGAATTAAAGATCTTGTGAGACTGGAAAGATCTTGTGAGAAAGATCTTGTGAGACTGGACATCTAAATGGCAGATTAAATTTAATGTGGAAAAGTGCAAAGCGGTGCACACAGGGAAAAATCATCTCAACTGCAGCTACAAAATGCTGGGTTCCTAGTTGGTGTCACCACCCAAGAGAAAGATCTTGGAGTTGTCATAGATAATACGGTGACAGTTTCAGCCCAATGTGCCATGGCTGCTAAAAAGGCAAATGGAATGTTAGGGTTTATCCAAAAATGGATGGAGAACAAGATTAAGAATACCATTATTCCTCTGAATAGATCCTGGGTGCATCTGCACCTTGAATACCGTGCATAGTTCAATTCACCACTTCTCAAAAAAGGATATAGTGCAAATAGAGAAAGTTCTAAGGGCAACAAAAATGATAACGGGTATAGAATAGAAATATGAAGAGAGTCTAGACAGGATGGGGTATCTCAGAAAACTGAGAAGAGATATGATAAAAGTTACAAAATGTTTAGTGGGGAGGAATGGTTAAATAGGGAACAGTTGTTTATCCTATCAGAAAGCGGAACAATGAGAGGTGACTTCCTGAAATTAATGACTTTTAGATTGAAAACAGAGTAAGATAGTAACATAGCATATGACGGCAGATAAAGATCAGCATGGTCCATCCAGTCTGCCCTTCAATGTGGCAAGAGTAGGTACAGTCAAACCTCGGTTTTCGTTTGCCCTGGTTTTCGTACGTTTCGGTTTTCGACGTCTTTTCTGACTGAGATTTTGTCTCGGTTATCGGATATCGCCTCGGTTTTCGTACAGAATGGCGCTGGTCTGTATACACTGCCCGCCCAGTCCCGGCAGCACTACCCCCCGGAAGTCCCGGTAGCACTACCCCCCGGACTCACCGATCGCGTGTTGAGAAGCGAAAGTCAGCTGAGCAACATCCTCGAGCCAGAGTCAGAGATGCAAGGATTGCACAGAGAGGAAGGCCCCGATCTCTCCACTGCCTGCCTGTTCTCTGGAGCGCCCCATCAGGCTCGGAGGTAGCAGGGTAGCTGTCAATGTAAGCAGGAGATGTTGCAGTGCCGTACAGTACAATATCTGTGTGTTTGCTGTCCTGTGGACGATCGGGCAGGTGAGAGAAGTGACAGGAGCTGGGTGTCTGGAACAGATTAATTGAATAAGAAGTGCCGCCGGCAGGAGACAGCCTTTCCAAATGCTGCAGCCATCTTGAGAGGCTCCCCGGTCGGGGTAGAGCCCAGCACGAGCAGCGATTTCCCGCTCCTGAACTCCAGCCCAATCGAGGGCTGTGGGAGGTCACAGCGGCGCACATAAGAAGCGCCGCCGGCAGGAGACAGCCTTTCCAACTGCTGCAGCCATCTTGAGAGGCTCCCCGGTCGGGGTAGAGCCCAGCACGAGCAGCGATTTCCCGCTCCTGAACTCCAGCCCAATCGAGGGCTGTGGGAGGTCACAGCGGCGCACATAAGAAGCGCCGCCGGCAAGCGGCGCCCGCGCCTTGCGGGCCCGCGCCTGAGGGCCTCGCAAGAGGGCCCTTTGGCGTGGCCCTTAGGCGGGGCACGATAAGCAAAAAGCTACATCCTAACAAAGTCATCTGAGGAGAACCCTCTCTCCCCCGGAGACAAGTAACCGAAGCTCCAGCCACTCTGAAAACCTGCATTCACAAAAGAGATCTTTGAATGTGAATCCCTCCCCCTACACAAAGATCTACCACTAAAGCAGCAAACGCAGAGGCCACGTCCTACACCCAAGTACAGCTGAGCTCCCCTAGAGGGTCGAGATCGCGTACTTCACCTCCTCCACAGAACTTCAAGCACAGCAAGTATACCCTTCACAAACTTTATCCAGCTGACTTTTCCCCTTTATTAACTTTCTTACATTACTGTTGTCAGTAGCAGCTGTCAGTAACAGTCTCATATTACTGTTACCAATCAGCCATTACATGTATAATACTGTAGAAATACTGTTGCCAGTAGCTGTCTCATTTATATTACATATATAATACTGTAGAAATACTGTTGCCAGTAGCTGTCTCATTTATATTACATATATAATACTGTAGAAATACTGTCGCCAGTAGCTGTCTCATTTATATTTCTTGTATAAAACTGTAGAAATACTGTTGCCAGTAGCTATTTCATTTATAAAACTGTTTCCAGGTTCTCAGACTATCACTAACAGCAACTAATCAGTATAATACTGTAGAAATACTGTTGTCAGTAGCTATCTCATTTATAAAACTGTTTCCAGGTTTTCAGACTATCACTAACAGCAATCAATCACACATTGTATTATTACTAGTAGCTAATTGTTAACAGTAACTACTTCTCTCACCCTCCTCTCGGATATTGATACATTGTTATATTGTCATCTGTAGCACATATACTATTGTATTGTTATTTGTAACCCAGTAGCTACAACACTATAGAGTGTATCCTATTAGTCATCTACTATTGCCAGTAGTCACCCAGTTCATCGAAAACTGTCACAGACAGCTATATACCATCAATACACAGACACTTCCACTAGTCCCCATTCCCAGAGCCCCGTTCTCAGAGTTCCTTTGCCCACCAAAATATATACACAATGTCTCCCACAAGACAGGTAAACCTCCCACTCACTCTCATTCTAATAACTCTCCTAACTCAACACATATACTCATACAAAACCAATCAAAACCCCTATAATCATATCCCCATCATACATAATCGTTACAGAAACCCATATAACAACATTATCACCACCCACAATCCTCACCAAAACACACCACACTGTTCAACCTTTACACACACCCACAATAATTACTCAAGCAATGACTCAAACAGACACCATCACAGACTCATCCAAATAAAACACCAGCCACACACTGGTTTAAGCGACAACACAACCAAAATAGATACCCAAACAAAGCTCATCTTAATAAACGTTAGATCCATACGAAATAAAATACCAATCATCAACGACATGATAAAAGACACAAACCCGGAAATCATCTGCATTACTGAAACATGGCTCACTCCCACAGACACTGTACTACTAAACCAGTTAACATCACATCAATATGATACATTCAGCTGCCATCAGGATGCAAAAAGAGGAGGTGGCACTCTCATACTCGCTAAAAAAGACCTACAATTCACCTTAACATGCTTAAACAATATAGATGGAATAGACATCATCAACATAGAAAATAGAACCCTTGCACTTACTCTCATATATAGACCCCCTTCAACTAATCAAAAAAACCTCTCCTCCATCTTAGAACTTGCATGCACAGCATCACCAAACAAACCTCTCATAATCCTAGGTGATTTGAATCTCCCTTCCCTGAATAACTCTCAATCAGACAATTTCATGGATGCTATGACCCAAATGGGTTACACTCAGATAATACATGCTCCCACCCACATAAAAGGCAACACCTTAGATCTCATCTTCCTTCCCTCCTCCCTTCTTAATAACCAACACCAACATACCCCTCCAACAATAACAGAGGTACCATGGTCTGATCACTACCTTATCACACTCCACCTCCCAGCTCAAGCAACACTAAACACAACAAACTCATCACCCCACATATCACGTTTTACACACTTTGACAAAGCTAATTTCCTTGACAAAGTATTACCCATACTCAACACAAACCTCCCAGACATCGAATCCGCTGTAAACCATTGGAATCAAACAGTCCAGAAAGCAGCTACACCCCCACACATACCATGCATAAACAAGTAAAAAAGACAGAAAAATGGTTCACGAGAGAACTAGCAAATATAAAAAAACAATTGAGGAAACAAGAAAAGAAATGGAGGAAAACTAAATCTGACGAAAACAAATCTCAATATATGACCACCCTCAACAATTACAAAAATGCAATTAACAAGTCAAAAAAAGATTACCACTCCAAAGTAATAAACATGGCTATCAACCGCCCCAGAGAACTATTCGCAATCGTAAAAACTTTGACAAAAGCTAAAAACCAAGAGCCAAAACAGTCGGCTATAAGCATACAGACCTTAGCAACCCACTTTGCAGAAAAACTAAAGTGCAAATCCAACACCATACCAATGACACTACCTACAAACACTGAATCTAATAACACATGGACCTCCTTCCACACGATAGATCCAAAACACCTTCTTAGGATCATAACACTTATCAACACCACAACTTCTCCACTTGACCCATGTCCTGTGTCATGGATCAAATGCACAAAGGAAGAACTCGCTGAAAACATCCAACAAATGGTGAACCAATCCCTTGTCCAGGGCATCATGCCCAATGCCCTAAAACTCACAACGCTTCGACCAATAATAAAAAACAATAAACTTGACCCAAAAGACCCAAACTCTTACCGACCGATAGCCAGCATTCCATTTATAGCTAAAATAATAGAAAAAAACGTCCAATTACAATTACAAGACCATATCGATGAACACAAACCCTTAGACTCTCACCAGTTTGGCTTCCGCCCCTATCATGGTGTAGAAACCCTTCTAACTACACTGATAGACTTCCTCATCAAAGGCACAGATGATAGCAGTCAAGGCTTTCTACTCCTCTTCATAGACATCTCTGCCGCCTTTGACAACATCAACCACCTTACTTTGATCAATAGACTAGAAAATCTAGGAATAGGTGGGACAGTACTCAATTGCTTTAAGTCTTACATCACAAACAGACTAATACGTGTTCAAATAGACCAGGAAGTGTCAGAAACCTTCCCCCAAGGACAAGGAATACCCCAGGGATCCGCCCTTTCTGCCCTCCTTTTCAACCTGTACCTCCAACCCATTACAAAAATATTCAGAAAACACAAAATTAGTCACTTTATCTATGCTGATGACATCATGCTTGCTCTCCCCATATCCACCAAAAATCCTACCTACGATGCCCTATCAAAATGCATGGTGGAGACCACCTCCTGGATGGAATCTAACTACCTTAGCATCAACCTCAAAAAAACTGAGGCAATGTTCGTAACAAGATCACCCGTGACTGAGGACATCTATCCAACATCAATCTCAATCATAAATACAACTATACCCGTCAAAAAAGAGGTAAAATACCTAGGGGTAATAATAGACCATACACTCACCATGCTACCACATATAAAACAGACGGTAAAAACCATATTCTACAAACTCAAAACCATACAACACCTAAGACCCCTTCTTGACACCCATGACTTTAGATCAGTTGTTAACACACTCATCACCCCACACTTCGACTATTGTAATAGTCTCTTAATTGGCCTACCACAAAAAAGTACATACCTACTTCAAAGAGCCCAGAACATCTGTGCCAAAGTAGTCACAAAAGCCCGCCTAGTAGACCACGTAACCCCAATAATGCTGGAACTGCATTGGCTCCCTATAAACAGCAGAATCAGATATAAAATCCTCCTAATCACATTCAAGCTCCTGAACAACATCGCCCCATCATATCTATCCATGCTATTACATGCCCCATCAGAATCAAGAACGCGCAGACTAAACGCAACACACTCACTTGAAATACCAAACTCATTCAAAAAAACTAAAAAATCCACCAGCACCAGAGCCTTCTCATTCACTGCCCCCATGCTCTGGAATAATCTCCCAATAAACCTTCGGATCATAAAAGACCTCACCCAATTTAGAAAGGAACTCAAGACATACCTTTTCTCCGAACACTATGAAATCCCAGACCCCCAAGTCCAACCACACACCATCCCCAAACACTCAAACACAAAGCCCTAAAACCACACTCAACTACCCACACACATACACCCACCACATACACCCACCACATACACCCCAAAATACTCCCAAGAGATGAAAAAAGGAAATAAATTCCTCCACACACACACACATATGAAAGGAAGAAAACTCTGACTACCTATAAAAAGGTAGAAAAAACTCTGATCAACACTAGATCAACACTACGATACAGAAACTTATTAATGTATATAAAATGTAAATAGTTTTGACAATTAATGCACAGTTATTTGTATAAAGTTACAATGTTATAAATCTCTGTTAATAACTATTATCTGTATAAAGTTAAAAAAATCTCTGTTCCATGTAATGTATACATTAGTATACAAATTTGTTTACTTGTTCCATGTAAACCGCCCCTGATCTCTGGAAGGGGCGGTATAGAAGAAATAGCTAAATAAATAAATAAATAAAATAAATAAATTTACATTATTTCCTATGGGAAATATTGCTTCGGTTTTCGTACGTTTCGGTTTTAGTCAGACTTCTTAGAACGGATCAATCATGAAAACCGAGGTTTGACTGTATATCTGTGGCTCCATGCAGTTCACCCCTCCCCAAGCCTTTATTTAGGGGTGTACCCATCGCTCCATGTAGGTCACCCCTATTTTTTGAGATATGAGATAGTTAAGTTTATTTTGATTTCATCCTGTTGCTATAAACGGATCTACTATATCTGTCCCATGCCATTTTGAATTATGTTACAGTCTCCAAAACTGTAAAACATTCCAAATTTTGTAGCACAGTAAGAATGAGAGATTTCAATTACCCTAGTCTTGATTGGGTAAACATCTCATTAGAGCATGCTGAGAATGTAAGGTTTCTAGCTATCCTAAAGGACTGCTTCATGGAGCAGCTGGTCTAGGAACCAATGAGAGGAATACTACTATGGATCTTGTCCGTAGTGGTATTCAGGGCCTGATGCATTTTCACTATCTTTCCATCTACTTTAGAAAACTCTAGAGGTCTCTTTTTATATCTTTTACCTTTATTTACTTTCCTAAAAAATATATATATTTTAGTTTTGCCCAATGGTCACTTTAGATTTTTCCATCCAGCTAATGACTCCTTTGCAAAGCCATCAAGGTTTGCGTATATTTTAAACATCAGCCACAGTAATTAAATAAAATCTGTATATTCTGCACCATAATCCAGATAGTGGCTGGCACTGAATATACATTCCTGCTTGACAGAGCTTAAATCCATTCAAGATACAAACAGAACAAACAAGAGTCTAGGGATTTCATTTACAGGAATGATTAAAACACACATGTATTACACAGGAGAAAAGGGGATCAGGATTAGGATTCAAAATTATCCTAACAAAAAGGGGGTTTTTTTTAGCCTGAATTTTAATAGGACTAGGGACAGAGTCCAACCCTGAGCACCTCCCTGTAGTCCAGGGGTAGCAACACAGCAACCCAGAGGCCAGGATGAAAGCTGCAGGTCCCCCTGTGCAGTGCTGGGATGCAACAGCAAAGTCCATACTAGTTATGAAAAAAGGAAACTTTGTTTCTCTGTTTGACCTCCGTGCTATAATAAAGTTCTATCAAGAACTACTTGCCTAGGACCTATTTTTGGTTAGCGTTGGGTGCCACCTCAACTCTAGCCCAGAATGCTCAAGACATACCCTGATGCTAACTGCATAATATCAGGGTGTGTAGGGCCAGCACCCATGGATATCCAATAGCACTAACCGTGTTAGTGATGCTGAATATCCCTTTCATCAGCAAATGTGTAAATGCCTTTGAACATTCTCCCCTCCCCACCCCAATAAGATATTAACCCAGGTTCCTGCTGACCGCAAGTTGTTGATATTGAATTAGATCAACATGATCTGTCAGGTTGCTCAGGCCTTGTTGGAAGGGGAGCTGCAGAAAATGCTGGATATGAAATTGGAGACCCTAATCAAAATAAATGTTACTAGCCTTCAAGGTCTGGAAGCAGCATCTTAACCATGGTTGGACCACTGGTATCTTATGCCCTAGTCACCTTTGATGGCTCCATCTGACATGTACCCCTGCCACATCCTGCCCTATCCTTAGTCCAGCTTCACTCTTTCTTCCCTAACCGCCACAACTTTCTAGAATATCTCCTTCCTTACCCCTCCCAAAATGTCCAGCATTGCTCTCCATCTCCCCCCCCTCCCCTTGCAAGGTGCCCATCATTTTCCTCCTTCCATTTTTCCCCACCAAGGTGTTCAGCATCTCTTTAATCATTACACCTCCTCCAGGTATCCAGCACCTCTTTCCCTCCCTTCTCCCACCCCTACCCTCCCAGGGAAGAACAGGGCCAGCTGTAAGAAGAGAGATTGGAAAGATGCACTCAGCTGAAGAGACACCTAGCAAAGAAGGATCCTGGGACAGACTTTTTAATGGTATGAGGAAGAAACACTGAACGTTTAGATTGATAAGAAAATATCAGTTAACTAAGGAAGATTTATAAGCACAAAAGATAATTGTGTATAGAGCATCTAGGTTGCTATATGGATATTTAGAACTATGCATTTAAAAATACACTAGTATTTTATAAAAGGCTTGATGAGCACTAAGCTTTGTTTCAAATACATAAAGGGTCAGATTTGTAGTAATGCACCACACCAATAAATTTTCAAAAGCATAAAATCTGTCAATGGGCATGGAGATTCCTCTAACATATAACATTATTAGACAAAAGATTCAGAATACTATAACAAGGTCGGTGTGTCCAGGGATTACATCCCATATGATTCTTTCAACCAATATAAACACTTCCAGCTCATTAGGTTTGTCATATATTGCAAGAAATGCAGAATCCATTGGCCAAGAAAGTAAGTGATGGGATCAGAGTTTTCTTTACTATAAACGAGATTCTGTGCTAATATTCTCTATCATGATTCATCCTAAAATACAGATTCCATTTTATTTTTTCTGAAAAAATATTCCAGAAATAAGAAATATTTTGGGACTGTTTCATCATCAGCATGAGAAATAGATGTGTCCTCTTCAGATCTCAGTGAATGCAAAATAATGCCTGCTTTTTTTATAAAGTCTTTGGGTGAATGTTCACCCCACCAACCCAGTAAGCACTGGAAATAGGGCAGGATTTGCATGGCAGGATCCGAATTGTGATTTAGGATGTCTTGCAACAGATCAAGTGAAACACTGACAGAACATCAGCACGTAATAGCAGCATTGAAATATAGAAGGGAAAGAAAGTAATGCGCTGGTTACACAAAGGGGTATGTTTACTAAACAGCGGTAGCGGATTCCAAGCGATATCGGAGTTTAAATCAAGGGGGCCTCGGCTCCAATATCGCACGGAATCCGCCACCGCGGTTTAGTAAACATACCCCAATGTTTTCAAGCCACCTGCTAACAAAGGCTAAGTTGGGTTGATGATTAAAGAAAAAACATGAATTTTAAAGTGCCAAATTGTTTTGTATTTCTAAATTAGAATTACTTATTATAGCATTACAAGTCATACTCAAATGTGTGTGGTAAAGAAACATTGAGATACCAATACATTTTCCAGGCAGGAAGATTTAAGGTGGAATCTGTGTAATATGATGCACATTCTGGGTGAACGTAGGTACTTCCATACTTGTTCAGATTATTTAGATCATATTTTATACACTGGAATTATTCTCTAGAAACTTGACCAAATTTTTCTTAAACCCACTTTTATGACTCAGCTTGTCCAGATCTTTCGGCATCAAATTTATTATTGAATTTTGCATTTACTATATATAATAACAAGAATTAGTTTGACTAAGGACACTGCCTGGAACTAACTTGAAGAAGATTTAAAACAATCATTTCAAAAGAATTTAATTTCCCCTATAAACCTTTGCATACTGCACATATCTTTACTATCTTGTATCATGTTCCTCTTAATTGTCTCTTTTGCAAGCTAAAAAGATCTAATTCTTTTAACCTTCCTTCATAAGGGAGATGTTCCTTCCCTTTTGTCATTTTGGTTGCTTTTCTCTGTCCCTTTGCTAGTTCTGCTGTATCTCTTTTTCTTATCATTGGGTATTTCAGTTCTCTTATTAGTTTACGATCTTTGCGACTGTTATATTGTGTTACATTGTATCATGTTCAACAGTTGTTACAGTTCCCAATGTTTCGTTTAAAAATTTATTTACAAGGTTTATTAGTTTTACACATACTTTTAAGGGATTTTACTGATATGCAATATATCCTTTATGAGTTACCATATTTTAATATCAGTTCAGTGCTTCTGTCCAGCACATTTTTGTTCTCTACATGATGGTCATCACTCTTCTTTTGGGTTGGGGTTTCCCATTATTTTTGGTTCCGTATTTATGTTTTTATGTATACTATAGGATGATTTATTGATATTTATTCGCTTATATGTGTGTATATATATATATATATATATTTTTTTTTTAGCTGATTCATAGTTGATCCTATGTTATGCATTATCCCTGTGCGCTTCAACTGATGTAAGATACATTGAACAGTGAGTATCTTTTCATGTTATATTTCCTGTTCTTAATGGTGTCAGTTTGTATATGTCATCCCTTCTTTTATCTGTTTTACTTTTTTACAATTTATTATGATATGTTTATATGATTTTTTATATTCATATTATTATACTTATGATCTATACGGTTATTTTTAATTTTTAATCTTCATAATATTTTATATGTATTTGATGTTTATTTATGCTTTTAATGTATTTATGGTTATTGATTTTAATATGTTTGTTTGCAGTTCTCAGCCCCCTGAGGAAGGCATTTGCCGAAACACGTTGGGGCATTTCTCTAATAATAAAGCGCAGTGACCACATTACCTCTTGCTCTGTGTGTTTGTCTTGGCTGGTTGCAAGTAGGTTCTCTTTTTTTTTTTTTTTGGTTGATATGTTTACTAAGCCATGCTAATAGTTAAGATGTTCTATCTGCAATCGGATTACATGTTATTCAATGGGAACTAGTTACAAATAACTTATGCTGTTAGCCCATTAGTAAATATACCCTATGTTTTTAATAGTCATTTAAATGTAGAACTTTTGAACTAAATATATAGGGAGAGAGAATTTCCAAGGGCAGGATAATTAGCCCAAAAATGAACTATACTTGATGCCACTACTACTACCACTAAACATTGGTGAAGTGCTACAAAGTGTTCACGGTGCTAAAAACATAGATGCAAGACAGTTCCTGGTCTTCAGAGCTTACAATCTACTCATGAGAAAAAAAATACCTAGAAAAACTGGAGACTAGAGTATGGTAAGATACACATAAGTTGTGGACAAGAGAGTGAGGAGGACGCTTTCAATCTGATTTGTTTAAAAGAGGAAACTACTAAGAGTTGAGCCTGGAAAGATCTAAGTTGAAGTGATAAATGATAAAATGTCAGAAAGACAGCTAGATGAAAACCTATATAATATGCAGGATAGACCATGATCAGGATCTTAAATTTTATGCACCAAAGGATGGACTGAAAACTGAACATAGTTAGGTCAATATCCAGAGGGTCACCAAGAGTCGTCATTGACTCAGCACTTAAGAACAACAGGATGGATAACCCTTGTTTAAAAGCAGAGTAACATGATCTATAGAGCAAACATCATATATTAATTTTGCAGCTTTGTTCTAAATCAGCATTAATTGTTTAACCCTCATCCTACCAACATATTTTACATACAAATCTTACGAACTGGGGTCCGAATGGACCCCATGTAGTTTTGTGATTGCTGATGAAAGTTAGCATCACTGAACGCTTTCTTAATGTGGAAAACACAGTCTTTGATGTTGACAACAAAAAATTTAAGTTACAGACATTTTTCTTGTAGCGCTTTTAATCAGGAATAATTATAAATCAATCAATGAAATGTGACTTTGTAATTAAATTGTGTCCGGTTTTGATGTTACATATGAACTTTAGAAACTAATGGTAGACAATGTTTGTGATAACTTTACACATTCTGACACGGGAATGCACACATTCACTTATATTTTAATGCATTCATTACACCAGTACTTATAAACTAAAGTTCAAATAATTTGAGGTCCTTTTGGACCCCAGAGACTAAATAGCTGCTGTGGGCACAATAACGTTTAATATTTGAATATTTGATTTGGACTTACCACTGGTGAGAGAACAAATTCTCAAAATGGCGGCTGTTGATAACTTAAGGTGCTTATATAGCGCAAGCAAACTACTGCTTGGGCTCTGATATGACCCCACTTGGTAGGATGAGGGTTAATAGAGGAGGAAGGGTGATCAACCAACAGAGAATTGCAATAGTCTGAGTAAGATAAAACCAAAGAGCTGATCTAGAGTCTGCGAGCTTTTATATCCATTAATGGTTTAAGGACTTAATCAATCTTAAAGAAAAAAAGAACACTTTTCACTAAAGTGGAAATATGTTATTGAAAGGACAGACCCTTATCCTAAAGAAGCTATAGATTATTTTAATAGAATGAAGATACTAGCCATTTTGGGAAGGTAGTCACAGGAAATATTACTGTGGGAAAACTGAAAGGCAGAGGACTTCACAACTAGTTTCTGAGAGAATAACCAAAGAGAAATCTTGTTAAGTGTGTTGATGTCAAAATAGCAAAAATTAGTAACTCAATAATCATGACTGATCATAATTCGAATGTTGTCAACAGAAATATGAATACCAAACTTGAATTCCTGATAACGTTGCTAATGGGGTCATGAAAATATCAAAAATAATGAGTGAGAAGATGGATCCCTGCAGGGTCCTGCAAAGCATATCAAATAAGGGTGAAATAGTGGTGTCTGCTATGACTTTGAACATCCATTAAGATATGTAAGATTTAAAGCAATCAAAAGCTATATCACTAAGAACAATGTTCTCAAGCCTATAGTATCTCATTATACAATATGGTCACCAGAGTTTCAGTGCTGTGATGTGCTCTGAAACTTGACTACCTCAGGTGTAGAACACTGACATCCTCTACGAATATGGAAAGATGATGTACAATGTTTTTTTTTTCAGTGAGTTTGTGAAGAAAAGGAAGATTAGAAATGAAGCAAAGGCTATTAGGAAGGTCAGAGTATAGTTTGGGATCCTTCAGCAATGGTTTAATGACTGCACATGTCCAAATAGATGGGAGAATACCTATTACTAGGCCGAATGAAATCAAATCCAGCATACTGTTGGCCAAATTAGATAGAAGATCCTACTAACATAAGTGGTTTAAGCTCAAAAGTTATATTGGTGGAGAAGAGAAACCAGAAACTTGTAGCCAGCAAAAAACAGACACTTTACATACTTCCTGAAAGAATAAATTAGAAGAGCTAGGATAAAATATAGTGAAAGGTATTATTTACAATGTTGGTTAGACAGAGAACAGAGCAGGTCAGCTAGTTGAAAGCCATTTCTCAGTTCACTTTTTTCCTTGCAAATAATGAAGTAACACATCAAATCTATCAGTATAAACTATATTTTTCTTTCTCTTTGCTTTCAGTGTGCACTTAGTTCTCTCTGGTTTCCCCTTATTCTATCTCTTCTTTCTTATTTCAGATCACCACGGAGCATGAATACAGGGAAAAAGGGAAACCACAGTGAGGTGACAGAATTCCTGATTCTGGGATTCTCAGAGTTCCCAGAGCTGCAGCTCCCTCTCTTCACTCTCTTCTCCCTCCTCTACCTGATGGCCGTGCTGGGGAACCTCCTCGTTATCTGCTTAGTATGCACCAATCAACATCTTCACAACCCCATGTATTTCTTCCTAGCCAACTTGTCTGTTCTAGACGTCTCTTCCATGACAGTCACTGTACCAAAATTACTGGCAATCCTCCTGACACAGAGTACTCGCATATCTGTCACTGAATGTATTACACAATTAAATTGTTATATGGCTTGTGTAGGGATTGAATTTACACTTCTCTCAGCCATGGCATATGACCGTTATGTAGCGATATGCAATCCCTTGCGTTATACCATGATCATGAATAAGAGGGTCTGTGCTCTTCTGGCAGCTACTTCATGGCTAGCAGGCTTATTGGAGTCATTGCCACCTACTATTGTTACGTCCCAGTTTTCTTACTGTGACTCCAATGTAATCAATCACTTCTTCTGTGAATTCTCAGCACTGCGGAAACTTTCCTGCACAGACACTTCTTTTGTTGACATAGTGACCTATGCAGAAGGGGTATTTTCAGCCTTCATCCCACTTGTCTTTACCCTGACATCCTACGTGTTTATCATCTCTACCATCCTGAAAATACGTTCTAGTGAAGGGAAAAGCAAGGCCTTTTCTACCTGCTCCTCCCACTTTACAGTCATTATTCTCTTATATGGGACTCTATTAGGAGTGTATATGCAGCCCAGTTCAGGGGGTCCTGATGAATCAAATAAACTGCCTACAGTAATATATATATTTACCTTGCCACTGTTAAATCCTTTGATTTATAGCTTGAGAAGTAAAGAGGTAAATACGGCTCTGAAAAAAGCCCTAAGAAACAAATCAATATTGCTAGCAAATAAGCACTATAGGGGGACATTTTAGAAGACTTGTTCACAATTTGCACGTCAAAAAATATGCATATTGATGTCAAGTGGGAGGTTTGGGAGTGGTTTCAATGGAGCCTGGGTTTTTATTTGGATCTTTCTTGCCAATGGTCTACTAGGGGGGGCACATCCTGGATGGTGGCTCTGGTGGTGGTCCCTGGGGAGGATTGTGGTTGGGTAGCTGTTGAAAGAATTCTTTGTACCATTGCAGGTTTTCATCAGGAAAGCTTACAATGGGGCCATCCACTTTTTTGATGTTTTCATTGGTCAACTTAGTTTTCCAAGGGTTTGATACAGAGTCTGGTACTCGTGCCTGGATGCTACTTCTTCCAGTTTGGCTGTGATGCCATTCCAGTAGGCTTCTCATTCTGCCTTCATCTTCTATCTGACCTCTCTATTCAGTCACTGATAATGCTCAAAGTAAACGTGTTTGATTCATTTCCATTGATCCACCATATCCAAGCACTCATCTGAAATCCTTGGCTTTGTCCGGTGATAGATGGGTGGGCACAGAGGGGTGGTGAATTCCTGGATGGATTATGATATCTGTTTTTCTTCTGAATCTACATCATCTGAAGGTTAGAGTGCTACAAATCTGTTGGATAGGGAAATTTGGAATTCTTGTCTTAGTGCCAGATCCCTCAGACAAGCCAATTCAGGTTGGCTGATTGAGGTGTCTTGTGCTTTGCCCCCTGTAATCGCAGCTCTACCTTGGCATGGATGAGCTAGTGATCAGATTCACAACCGGGTCCCCTCATTGCATGTACATCTTTGGGCGATGATCAGAAATGAGAGCTGATCAGGATGTAGTCCAGGATGGCCAAATCTTTGCCAGATGGGTTGCACCATGTAAGCTGGTGTTTGCAAGGGTGATGAAAGTGACTGTTTCCCACTACCCACTACAAGTTCAAATGTTCCATGTCTACATGTTACTTGTTTATATACCAAGTTCTAAGTTCTATGTACACTGTTCAATGTATCGAGTTGTAACAATGTAAACCGCACTGATTCAAAATAGTGTGGTATATAAAACCAAATAAATAAATAAATACCAGGTTGTTTGATGCAGCGAAGGACAACCGGCACAGTCCACTGTCATTGACCATACCATGGCCAAAGCTCCCCACCATTTCTTCCCATCTGGTCCTGTTTGCACCAATATGAGCATTGAAATGTCCTGCCACACATGTTGCCAGACCTGGATGTACAGGGCCGACATTAGAATTGGTCCTGTATGTCCAGGGCCGGCAACCGCCCACTGCCCAGCTTGACTCCACCCATAGGCCACCCTTTCTCTGCCTCAGTCTAACTTCCCTGCATAATCGGTGGGGAAGTTATTTGGGGGCATGAGAAGGCATGAATAGTCCCAATGGGACAAATAGTCCCAACGGGACATCCATCCCCGCTATTAGTGGCTCAGAATAACACCCTATGCATCCCATATAAAAATGTACAGCCATCACAAGAGCAGACACACACAATAAACAAAATAATGGCATTATCATCATATTTATTATTTAAAACAGTTTATGACATGCCAAATCACTAAACCTCTTGACAAGCTACAGAGCACTAAACATCAATATTCAATCATCACAGACACAACATAGATGGAACACAGTCTATATCTGTATTCATTAGATTGACCCTGAAAACCTGACCTATTTGCAGCCCTCAATGACTGAATTTTAACTCCCTGACATAGAGCATGAGAAACTGCATTATTGTGTTTAGTGATGCTGGGGATCATTTTTTGGGCTTTGCTGACTCTGTGTAGCTGTTGATTTTACTCATATAGGTGGTCAGGTAAACGCATCTTCTGAACATGTTTTTCAGAATACATCAATTAAAGACCCAAAATCAACAATTTAGTAAATAAAGTTCCAAAATCTAGATGTCACGATCTAATTTCAAGTACTGTGATTGGAGGGTTAAATCCCCTTAAGGAAATCTCAAGCCATAATCTGTTGTTTCAATAATCACCACAGAAACAAAAAGAATGTGTTCTCACCAGTTTGCCAAAGAAATACCTTTGTACTTTCACTCTTAAATTTCAGGGGTCATCTAATAAAGGACTTCTACACCTAAATTAGCATTATGCCCATTTTCTAAGAATCCAAGATCTCCTTACTTCTAGATGATACTGCAGCAGGAATGTGCCAATCAACATCTGGCATATTGAAATCCCCACTCAGTAGCACGTCCCCTTTTCCTAGCAATACTGCATATGTCTTCAATTAACTCTCTGCCACCACTTTTTCTTGTGAGGGAGGTCTGTATATCATACCAATGCAAATAGATTTCTATTTCCCTCTTTCTAGTTTAACCCACAGTGCCTCCTCTCTCCCTTTTAAGCTCTGTAATTTCAAAGATTTAATATATTTTTTTTTTTTACATAGAGTGTCACTCCTCCTCCCCTTCTTCCTCCCCTGTCCTTTTTGAATAAGGTATAGCCTGATATAGTTACATCCCAGGGCACCAAAGAAGCCGGTACAAAGGAGACGGCGAATATCCAATTCCAATAGACCCTTTTATTATTATTGGGGCTAATAAAAGGGTTTATTGGAATTGGATATTCACAGTGTCTCCTTTGTACCTGCTTCTTTGGTGCCCTTTGATAGTGTGCAGGTTCTTGCTGCTCTCCTTGGTTTCCATAGTTACATCCTAGTCATGGTTTTACATGAACCATGTTTCTGTAACTGCCACCAAATCCAAATCAGCCACTCCCACCAAAGCTTCAACATCAGGTATCTTATTTCCCATGCTACGGGTATTTATACACACTGCTTTCCATATGTTACCCCTTTTACCCATTTTCATAAAGGTATTTAATGTTTCACTTACCTGGGGGCTTTCTTTACCCATCCCCAACAAATCTAGTTTAAAGCCCTTTTCAGTAGATTAGCCAGCCTACTATTGAAAACGTGTCAACCTTTCTTGGACAGATAGATGCCATCTCTGCTCTGAAAACCTTAGAACAGCATCCCATAGTCCAGGAAACCAAAACGCTCTCGATGACACCATCCACGCAGCTATGCATTTATCTCCAGGATGTGATTCTCTCTGCCTTGGCCTTTACCCTCAACAGGGAGGATTGAAGAGAACACCACCTGTGCATTTATCTGCTTCACCCTCTGTCCCAGAACCATGAAGTCACTTTTGATACATTCAGAGGGATACCTGGCAGTATCATTTGTTCTGACAAGAATTAGCAACATTGGATAATAGTCAGTGGACTTGATGAGTCTCGGCAAACTCTCTGTAACATCTCAGATTTTGGCAGATAGCATACCTCTCTGGACATCAAGTCTGGTCAGCAGATGGATGCCCCAGTACCCTTCAGAAAAGAGTCACCAACCATCACTATCCTTCACTTGCTTGTGGTCACTGATTCTGCAACTTTGGGGTACCTGAGCTCTGCTTCTTCCCTTTCAAGGGATGTTTTCACCTCCTCCACTTCCAGGGTTGCATAATGGTTCTTCAAGGGCTTGAGAAGTTTATTTTTTATTTATTTATATTCTTATATACCACGCTATTCTGCATCAGTGTGGTTTACATTGAACAAACTGAAATTACATTGAACAGGACATTATAACTTGGAGATAACTATTTTACAGGGAACATGGGCTATGGAGGGTTAAGTGGCTTGCCCAAGACTACAAGGAACACCTGTGGGACTAGAAACCCCAGTCCTTCCGGCCCAAGGTTGCTGTCCTCTAGTGAGATTTGAACCCCTGACCTTCTGGCCTGAAATACCTTGCCCCAACCACTAGGCCACTCCTCCACTCCAGTTGGATTGGTGATTCTGCAGGTCCTGATGACTTGTGTCCAACCTTCGTCATTCTGTAGGCACACAACTTCTCCTCTGCTGGAGACCTTGGTTGTTTCAAGAAACATCTCATCAATGCATTTTTCACTGTCTTGACTGCTCCTCAGCCTCGCCACCTCCTCTCTGTGTTTCTCCACTTATTTCCTGAGAGCTTCAGCATGCAGGCACCCTGCACATGGAACTGGTCCTTCACCTGGCATTGGGACCTCTGTCTGGACAGAGGCAGAAGCTATAATGGGGGTAAAAGATCTAATGATATGATTTTCTAAGCCTGGAGTTAAAAAAAAAAAATCTGTACCTTTTTTTTGTGTGTTTCAAGTCTAATGTCTACCGCCTCTACAAACATAGAAGCGGCGACAGCAGCAGAAAGGGGGGGGGGGGGGAGCAGGGATACAATGGCTGCAAAGAAGATGCAGGACACTGATGGGAGATGGGGAATGGCTGAAAGGGAGAGACAGGACACTGATAGGAGTGGATGCAGATACTGGATTTAATGGAGGGGTAGACTTCAGACAGGGTGGGGGACATGGTGTGTGCAAGGTGGGGTAGAGGCATTGAGGGCAGACTTTGGACATGAGGTTCAGAGCAGAGATTGGACACGGGCGAGGGCAGATACAGTTGTGGTCAATGTTATTGGCACCCTTACAATTCAACCCTTCATGTCCAGTATTGCCTTAAAAAACTGGTCAGTGAAATGGCTTGGGACTATATATGCACTCATATTTGATATATAAAATAATTAAATAAAATGCAACCAGGAACTAGAAGTAAACAGTATAAAAACTAAGACATTGCCAGGACATGACTACTACTCAAAAACTGTGAGACCTTTCTGAAAAGTCAGAAAAGTCTCACAATTTTTGAGTAATATGTAATTGATGGACCTTTTGGGTTCAATTTATTTGTGAGGACATGATTATTGGCACACTTATAAACAATTCAAATCATTTTAAACAAAATTACTCAGCATGTAGATAGACTTGGCCTAATGGGAGACAGCCAATATGGCTTTAGACAAGGAAGATCTTATCTTACTAATCTGTTATGTTTTTTTGAAGGAGTGAATAAACAGGTAGACAAAGGTGAGTCAGTTGATATAGTGTATTTGCACTTTCAGAAAGCCTTTGACAAAGTCCCTCATCAGAGACTGTTGGCAAAACTAAAGAGTCATGGGATAGGAGGCAGTGTACTATTGTGGATGAGGAACTGGTTAAAAGATAGAAAGCAGAGGGTAGGGCTAAATGGACAGTTTTCCCAATGGAGAAATGTGAATAGTGGTGTACCCCAGGGATATTCCTGGGTCCGCTACCTTTTGACATATTCATAAATGACCTGGAAAAGGGAATAATGAGTGAGGTTAACAAATTTGCAGATGGCACAAAACTATTTAAAGTTGTTAAAACCCATGAGGATTGTGGGAATTTGCAAGAGGATCTAGATAAATTGGAAGACTGGCTATCGAAATGGCAGATGAAATGTAATGTGGACAAGTGCAAAGTTATGCACCTAGGGAAGAGGAGTGGGGAGGAGTGGCCTAGTGGTTAGGACAAGGTACGTCAGGCCGGAGGGCCAGGGGTTCAAGTCCCACCTGGGGACAGCAATCTCAGGCTGGAGGGACTGGGATTTCTAGTCCTATAGGTACTCCTTGTGGTCTTGGGCAAGCCACTTAACCCTCCATTGCCCATGTTCCCTGTAAGTATTAGCGTATGTGTGTCATATCCCCTCATGTTAAATGTATCTCCTAATTGACCGCTTTGACCCGGTGAAAAGCGGGATATAAATACAGCTAAATAAATAAATAAGAACAACCCAAACTATGGTTACATGATGCAAGGTTCCACATTAGGAACTACCATTCAGGAAAAAGATTTAGGCGTCATCGTGGATAACATGTTAAAACCCTCTGTCCAGTGTGCAGTGGCGGCCAAGAGAGCAAAAAGAATGCTAGGTATCATAAGGAAAGGAATGGAAAACAAAACAAAGGATATTATAATGCCTCTGTATCATTCCATGGTGCAACCACACCTTGAATATTGTGTGCAATTCTGGTCGCCGTATCTTAAAAAGGATATAGCGTTATTAGAAAAGGTTCAGAGAAGAGCCACCAAAATGGTAAGGGGGATGGAAGGATACCCCTATGAAGAAAGGCTAAAAAGGTTAGGGCTCTTTAACCTGGAAAAGAGATGGCTGAGGGGAGATATGATAGAAGTCTATAAATTAATGAACGGAGTGGAACGGGTAAACATAGATCGATTGTTTACGTTATCAGAATATAGGAAGACTAGGGGACATGCAATGAAGCTACAGGGTAAACTATTTAAGACTAATAAGATAAAATATTTTTTCACTCAACGTGTAATCAAACTCTGGAATTAGTTACCAGAGGATGTAGTAAAAGCTGTTAGTGTAGCTGGGTTAAAAAAGGTTTGGATAAGTTCCTGGAGGAAAGGTCTATAAACCGTTATTAAAAAGGGGCCCAAGATATCACTGCTTGACCCAATACAAGCATTGTGGAACCTGTGTCTTTTGGGGAAACTGCTAGGTTCGTATGACCTAGATTGGCCACTGTTGGAAAGAGGATACTGGGCTCGATGGACCTTGGTCTGACCCAGTATGGCATATCTTATGTTCTTATGTTCTTAAGAATCACAATGCCATTGCAGTAAAATTGGACACACCTGTTATCAATTGTCAGTACTCACATGACTTGAATCAACCTATGAATAATGGTTCTAATATTTAAATAGGTCACATTCACTATCTGTTCCATTTACACAATGGTGAATACAGGAAAGCTATCTGAGACCAACAGAAAAGTCATTATCAAATATCAAACTTCAAAGGGGCACCAGGCCATATCCAAAGACCTTCGTAGTCCTGTGTCCACAGTATGCAATGTTATTAAGACGTTTCTGCTCATGGAACTGTCAAGATCCTCTCAGGATGTGGTGGGAAGAGGAAAATTAATCCAAGAAATCTTTGAAAACGTGTGTGAACTGTTGGAAAAACACCACTTACATGGTCCGAAGAGCTTAAGGCTGACCTGGAATAATCTGGAGTGGTGGTTTCAACCACACCATAGGCTGTGCACTAAACAAAGAAGGACTTCATGGGCAAAGGCCAAGAAGGACCCCATTGCTTAAAGTTAGATATAAAAAGGCAGGCTGATCTTGCCCAAACCTACCATGAGAAACCATTATCCTTCTGGGAAAGTGTTCTTGGACAGAAGAAACCAAACTTGAGCTCCTTGACAAAGCTGATCAGTGATACATCAAATGCAAAGAAATGACATAATGAAAAAAAAAACACCCTTCCTACAGTTAAATATGATAGAGGTTCCATAATGTTATGTGGTTGTTTTTCTGTCTCAGGAACTGGAGGTCTGGAATGTACAGTATTAAAGGAATCATGAAGTCAGAGGATTACATGCCAAGGTATTTTGGAGTGAAATGTGCTACCTAGTGTCAGAAAGATATGGTCTGAGTCAAAGGTCATGGATACTCCAGCAGAACAAAGTCCCAAAACATATAACCAAAATTACAAAACAATGGTTAAAAATGAACAAATGGACTGTTTTAAACTGGCCAGCAATGAGTCCTGATCTCAATCCAATTGAGAACCTTAGGATAGAGCTGAAATCTGCCATTGGTAAAAGGAATCCTGGAAACATTCATGAGCTGAATGAAATCACAGTTGAAGAATGGGAGAAACTACCAGCAAACAAATATACAAAACCTATAGATAGCTAAAAGAAACCATTGCCAAGGGTTGTGCTACCAGATATTAATGAAGGGTGCCATTAACTATCCAGGTTTTTTTTTCTCAAAAACTGCTATGTCTAAGTTGCACAGACATCTTTTTTTGTTGTATACTTCTGAACATACTATTAAAATATTATGATAACATACAGTTGAAATATTTCTAATTATTTCTCAAGATATTGTACACAACATACCTAAAATGCAAGGGTGTCAATAATGTTGACTACAACTGTAGTTGATATAAGGTGGAGAAATGGAGGAGGAGCAGAGGGCAGATACTGGACATGGTCTGATGGCATCGGGGTGGAGAGTAGATTGACATGGAATGGAGAGGTAGATAGTAAAGAGTGGACATAGGATAGGAGCCATAGCAGGAAGAAAAGCAGATGCTGAACACAGGATTGGGTTATAAGGGATAGAGAGCAGAGGCTGTACACAGTGTAGGGATGGAGGGCAGTTGATGGACACAGGATGGAGGGTATGCTGGACATGGAGGGGATAGGATGAGAAAAGAGGAGGGATGCTAGATGGTGAGAGAGGGTGAGACACAAGAAGGCAGGAGAGAAGGGGAGAAATACTGGACACAGGGAGGGTAGAAGAAAGAAAAGAGATTGTTAAACTGGGAATAATTGGCTGGGGAAGGATAGAGAGCTAAGGAGTGAAAGAACTGCTCTAAACGTTGAAAAGTGATAGGAAGAAGCAGTTAAAAGAATGACAAATGGGTGGTAAGGAGGAGAAATAAAATCTGAGTTGATGAAGAAAAAAAGAAAGCCAAAAGGAAAAGAGCAATGTCAGAGATGGAAGGAAGTCAAGAAGATAGGAGGGGAAAGGGGAAAGAAGTTATAGATCGACCAGAAAAATGAGGGAATCAGAAACCAGAGACTTGGATCGACACTACTATAGGATAAAATGACAAGACCACAAAAAGTAGAAAATGTACTTTTATTTGCAGTTCAGTGATTGGAAAATGTCTGTCTTTGGAATTCAGAGACCTGATATTCCATCTGCAACGGTCCACGTTCTAAAAGAGCCTGACTGCCATAGACAAAAGTGAAACCAGGTATTGTGGGCTGGCAGTCATACTAGGCGACTGCCTAGTAGGCGGGCCGGCCATATTACTTGTGTCTTGCTTCAGCCTGGTAGCTGAGGCCCTTAATTGTGTTGTTGTGGGGCAGTTAAAGCAGTCGAAAAGGAAATAGGCCAACACAGGAAAATTTATTTCTAAATTTTATTTTAATCATCAAGTTTGCAAATTGGACCTTGGCAGAAGGTTCCAAACCATTAACAGAAAGTGAGGATATTTTCTCCAACAAAAAGCTTCTTTATAAAGGTACTTCAGCAGTGCTATAACAAATCAGTTTCCTTCAGTCTTTGGAACAAAACAAGTTTCCTTTTTCATGCAAACAAAACCACGGTTGAAAATCACTGTTGCAAGTAAAGTCCAGCTAACCTTATTAGCTTCTCCCAGCTGTTTCAGGTAAGCTTGAAAACCCTCTCTACTTTTCAGCATAGCAACTAAACTGCTGTTGAAACAGTTTCATAGCACAAGTACTATCTCCGCTTTAAAATGAGACTTCTTTCCTTCCAGCACTTCACAGTATCAATGGCTCAGCATAAACTACTTCTTGGCTTTCTTTATAATATCTAATAAATGCTTTCTAAGCACTTCTCATGCATAATGAACATTCCATTGAGACTTCTGTAGAATCTGAATCCCCTTTATAGAATTCCACCTCCATTTCTTCCTCAGTGCTACAAGGCTCAGGGACTGGGATACGTTCAGGGATTTCTAGTTTCACTTTCTTTAAAAGCTTAAAAGGTTTTCCCCAATGAACATTCCTTCTTTCCCCTGGAATAATGTCAGTGCTCCTAGACTTCCTTCCCTTTAGTGAGTCACTTAAAGATACTGTCTGGTTTACCTTGCTTGCAGAAACCTTCCTTCCGTCAGGCTTTCTAAAAGGCTCCGTTTCTTGCTCAGAGTCTGAGCTGCTTGCTTCTGAGTTAGAACTATAGTCCTGGAACTCTCTCAAGCTTCTTCCTGCTCTTCTCTGGCCCTGCCACGCGCCCTGGCAGTTCTGTCTGCTTCTCCTGGTTTCACCAGTTCTCTCAGCTCCCCTGTGCTCTCTCTCTTTCCCTGCTGACTGACCACATTTAAATGTTTGCCAGCGTGCTTCCCTTTCTGGCCCCACCCTCTCTCTCCCTGCTGTTGCCCTGGAGACTGGGTGTGGCTTCAGGCTATCCTTGCAAGTGGGTGTTTCAGCATTACTTTCATTTTGGGACCTGTGCTTAGGTGAGCCCATCCCCCTCTTAGGAGAAAAACCTTCTTTTTTTTCTCTTTCCCAGGTCTGTGCTGCACCTGCCTCACCACATATCCCCCCTTAAGCTATTACAGGCTGGCGATGCAACCCGCGCACAGCCTGTAATCCTAGATAGGATCTGTGGGTTACTGTTCTCTCTTAGGGCTAATTTGGCTGTTTGCTCTTGCCATGGGAGCAGTATATTAATATGGTATACTTGCCGCCTCCCTTCCCCGGTCTCCAACGCATAAGTTACAGGACCCACTTGTTTTAAAACTCTGTAAGGCCCTTTCCAGGTATTCCCAAACTGGGAGCTAGCATCTGCGACCATCACAAGTACGCTATCCCCAACCTTCAGGATACGGGGCCTTGCTCGTCGGTCATGATAAGACTTTTGACGGGCCTGATTCACTTTCAAGCTCCCTTCGGCCGCTGTAGCCATTCGCTGCAAGCGCCCTTTCAAGACCCTCTGACAGGACGGACAAGATGCGCAAAATCTTAACGTCTCTCCAAAAACCCAGGGCCAATAAAATCCAGCTAGTACCCGATCTGATGTGCCTGATACTCCTTTATGTCCCCCCACTGGGTGATCATGAGCCCATCTTAAGATTATATTTCTACAGGAGTGAGGTATCACTAACTGTTTTCTTGTATTACCTGTTCTTGGGTCTGAACTTTCCCGATATAGTATGTTATCCACCAAAAAAAATCTGGGCAGGGTCTCAGATCCTTTCCTGGCGTATTTAAAGGCTCGGACCAAAGCAGGATCTGCTATCTGTTCCCTAGGAAATGAGGTAAATTTTTCCTTTAATTCTGGGGGAACCCTGGGCAAATCCTGTCCAGCTGTCAAGTCAGCCCTATTCTTTGCCCCGGTTTGTCTTTCCCACCTCTTTTCGGCCTTTCCTTTCCTGGGGATGCCTTTCGGGGGAGTAATCAATTCCTCATGAAAGGATGTCCCTGATATAGGGTCTTCCTGAGAGTCATTTTCCTTTCCTGAAGGCTCAAAGCCTGTGCGGGTAGTTATCATACCTGCCTTGCCTTCTTCTAGCCTGGGGTCAGCAACCTTTCCTACCTCGGGTAAGGCTTTCTCCCTGGCTAAGTTATCTTCCTGAGAAAAGGTGTCTGGTTGACTTGTTTTGCCCTGCAACTCCTCAGCTAAGCCTTTCCTGAATTGAGGCCAGTCGCGGCCTAGGACTATGTCATGTGGAAGTCTCGGTACTATAGCCACCTTTATTTGCTTTTTCATACTCAATCCTTTTATTTCAACGGGATGTACGGGATAGGTAGAGGCGGCTCCATGGATACAGCGAATCTTAATATGATTTCCAGAGGACTCTGGTAAGGGTTTACCTTTTGCCTCAATTTTCCTCCACAGCCTCTGAGATATCATAGATTGGTCTGTACCTGAGTCCAATAATGCCTCACTTGGGATCCCTTCCACTTCCACTGTTAACAGGAACCCTTCTCCTGCATCTCTGTGATGGGTAATTACAAAAGCTTTTTTAGCGCTACAATCCCTTTTAAGATGACCCAACTCTCCACACATAAAACATTTTCTCTGTGCATCAAATCTTTTATCCAAAGTCATACTTTCTTTCCCAAAGTTTGCAAGCTTTGCCTTCCTTTCTAGTAACTCCACATTTGCACTCTTAAAAACACCCTCTTTCTCAGGGCTCAATCTGTCAGCCTCTAGAAAGCGGTCAGCCAGTGCAATGGCTTCCTGAGTGTTTTTGCAATCCTGGAGGACTAGGAAAGTTTTCACATTGCTGGGTACAGCTTCCATAAACTGTTCTAGAATCACAGTGTCTAATATGGATTCTAAATCCTTAGTCTCTGGCGTAAGCTATTTATAAACTAAGCTCTTCACTCTATGATAGAGAGCTTGAGGTGTCTCACCTAACTTCAATTTACAGGAACGTAGAAGCCTGCGATAGACCGTGGGGTTTAATCCCATCCGATCCTTGATAGCTCGCTTTACTTCCTTATAATCTGTGACTAAACTGGCAGGCATGGCCCTATAGGCCGCCAAAGCTTTGCCTGTGAGAGAAGTGGCGAACCTTAGCGCCCACTGTTCCTTTGGCCACCTGGCCAGGAGAGCTATTCTCTCAAATGCCTCAATATAATCATCTACATCATCATCTCTAGTAAGGCGTCCACAAGAGAAAGTCTCAGTGCCTGATAGGTCCCACCCACGGAAATCTCCCCGTGAACCTGGCACTGTCCTTGCAGCTTCATCCGTTTTCTCTTGCGCTGCAAGCCACCTGGACAACATCTCCAGTAACGGTCTTTGCTGCGCCTGGAGCACGGTCTTCGCCTGTTCTAGGGTCTGCGCCGACATCTCCCTTTGCTTGGCAAACTGGTCAGCCACCCAGGACAGGATGTCACGATTCTCCATTGTTGTAGTAGTGCTGTGAATAAAACAAAGAGAAACAAACACCGAGTGCGGTACTTTCTTATGTTCCCCTTTCCTAGTGAGCACTCCCCTACAGCCTCCCTCTTACACCAGCATCCGGCGATAACCCCTCCAGCCTACGGGTTACCTGGCCCTGGTGCAGAGTCTCGCCTTGTCAACCACGTGGATATCGACTCCGGCTCCACTGCCACTCCGGATCTTGCCTCCGCTTTGCAGACAGCAGGTGTGTCGACAGCAGCTGTTTCTCTGGGGGTCCTCTCCTCCTTCTGAGGTCAGGATCTCCTTTTAGGCGTGCAAAAACTTGACGAAAATCCAAGAACTACGCCACCTGTGGGCCGGCAGTCATACTAGGCGGCTGCCTAGTAGGAGTGGCGGGCCATATTACTTGTATCTTGCTTCAGCCTGGTAGCTGAGGCCCTTAAATGTGTAGTTGTGGGGCAGTTAAAGCAGTCCAAGTGGAAATAGGCCAACACAGGAAAATTTATTTCTAAATTGTATTTTTATCATCAAGTTTGCAAATTGGACCTTGGCAGAAGGATCCAAACCATTAACAGAAAGTTAGGATATTTTCTCCAACAAAAAGCTTCTTTATAAAGGTACTTCAGCAGTGCTATAACAAATCAGTTTCCTTCAGTCTTTGGAACAAAACAAGTTTCCTTTTTCATGCAAACAAAACCACGGTTGAAAATCACTGTTGCAAGTAAAGTCCAGCTAACCTTATTAGCTTCTCCCAGCTGTTTCAGGTAAGCTTGAAAACCCTCTCTACTTTTCAGCATAGCAACTAAACTGCTGTTGAAACAGTTTCATAGCACAAGTACTATCTCCGCTTTAAAATGAGACTTCTTTCCTTCCAGCACTTCACAGTATCAATGGCTCAGCATAAACTACTTCTTGGCTTTCTTTATAATATCTAATAAATGCGTTATAAGCACTTCTCATGCATAATGAACATTCCATTGAGACTTCTGTAGAATCTGAATCCCCTTTATAGAATTCCACCTCCATTTCTTCCTCAGTGCTACAAGGCTCAGGGACCGGGATACGTTCAGGGATTTCTAGTTTCACTTTCTTTAAAAGCTTAAAAGGTTTTCCCCAATGAACATTCCTTCTTTCCCCTGGAATAATGTCAGTGCTCCTAGACTTCCTTCCCTTTAGTGAGTCACTTAAAGATACTGTCTGGTTTACCTTGCTTGCAGAAACCTTCCTTCTGTCAGGCTTTCTAAAAGGCTCTGTTTCTTGCTCAGAGTCTGAGCTGCTTGCTTCTGAGTTAGAACTATAGTCCTGGAACTCTCTCAAGCTTCTTCCTGCTCTTCTCTGGCCCTGTCACGTGCCCTGGCAGTTCTGTCTGCTTCTCCTGGTTTCACCAGTTCTCTCAGCTCCCTTGTGCTCTCTCTCTTTACTTGCTGACTGACCACATTTAAATGTTTGCCAGCGTGCTCCCCTTTCTGGCCCCACCCTCTCTCTCCCTGCTGTTGCCCTGGAGACTGGGTGTGGCTTCAGGCTAGCCTTGCAAGTGGGTGTTTCAGCATTACTTTCATTTTGGGACCTGTGCTTAGGTGAGCCCATCCCCCTCTTAGGAGAAAAACCTTTTTTTTCTCTTTCCCAGGTCTGTGCTGCACCTGCCTCACCACAGTATTCAACACTAGAATCTAAATATCCTCTGGTGCTGCATATCCAGTTTCAGCCATGACTAACACAGCTATCCAGACAGCAGCAATATTCAGCCACTATTCAGAAAGCTGAAACCGCATACAGTTATTGAGAAGACCTGACTTCATATGGGCACTTAGATGGTTAGTAGCAACTTTCAGTCTGCTCAAGAATTAACTGCTGGGACTACCCTGGTCCTGCCCATAGATCACCCTGGAACTCTCCAGACAGTGCCACAGAGGCCAGTTCTATTCTGGCCATCCAGCCCCTGTGCCGACCCTCAGAATCGGGGCATGCAGCAGGAGTACCCGATTCTGATCCTGGGGCTGCTAGATGTGCCTGCATAAACAGAATTGGATCTACTGGCCTGGAATTGCAGGCCAGGCACTGATTCTAATTGGCCACATGCCCAGAAGATCTCTGGCTAACTCAGCCAGGATCCTGAAGGGAACCACAGTGGCTTGGCATCCCATCGCCATGGCACCACTGCCCCATTTAGGAGTCGCGATCACCGACCGCAAGACCCGATATCCTTTCCCCACCTCCCTACCCCTGATCTGGTCTCCTATACCCCTTACCTGTCCTTCACCACCAGTCACTTCTGTCACCCCATGTCCAGGAGGACTTACTCCACCTCTGAGGCAAAATAAGTCTCCTGTCTAACATGCCAAGCTCTGACATACAGTGCCGACCTCAGAATCGGCTCTGTATATCCGGGCTCATGGCCCACCCTTGCTTCACCTCCTTAAGGTCTAAGACTGTTCGTACAGGGAGCTTTTACACTGGGAGCGGCACGGGAATGTATAGCAGGAATGTACATCGGGGCAAGACAAGCATACATCCTAAATAATTGTGGTTCAGAATCATCACTTCAGTGTTTAGAGGGGAAATTCAGCAGTGCTGGCTGGTTAGTGCTGCTGAATATACCTCTCAGTGGGATTTATCCAGTTAGTAGTCCTGCTAACCCGAAAAACTCCTTTGAATATTCAGCTGTACACATATACTTTATAAGCTGCATAGTACAAGGGCACCTCAAGCTCTTTCTGTTTCTCTGGCGGTGTATGGCATGCATGGGTTTTACGGATTTAAATTTTGCCTACATAATTTGTTTTATGTTTGATGAGGATCTTTCTATATTCTCAATGTGTGGGCAAGGTCACATACCATGGAGTCTCTATGTAAGGATTAATAGTAATCAAGTTTACTTGGTTGCCATCACAACTTCAAGAGAGTCTACAAAGCTTTCTTTCTAACTTTACTATTTTGGCATATTTTATCTGGGTTTTGATAAAATATTTTCCTGGTCTATTGCTTACTGTTTTATTCTCGTATAAGATTTCTTAGCCACTATGGTATGTTAGGATAACTGCACCAAGGGAGGGGGACAAACATAAAAGAATCTTTTAAAAAAACCTTGCTCCTTCTATCTTTCTGTCACTATCACATTTCTATCTGTTCACAGCCACCTTGATCTACAGTCTAGTAGCAAATAACCTGCATTTTGGTTATAAGATTAAGAAACTTTACCTTGACTCCATGCCTTGCATAACCTTTATAAATCAGAAATCCGAGTGTACCCTCAGTTCATATAAGGTCTACTGGTCAGGAACACATTATTTTACCTCCCCACTCACCCCAGGGTTGCATTTCCTATATAGTCATCATATAGATTGCCATCTGTTCTCCAATTTGGTTTATCGCCCACCTTTTCTCCTTGTCTTAGAACTGCTTTATAACTATCTTAATCAGCATGCCATGTATTCAGTGCAATAGCTGTGGTGTCTTCATTCTAAGAAGAGTCATTTGGAGAATAAGAACTTGCCCTGTATGCCTCAAGCTATCTGCTATGCATAAAGAATTGATTCTATTAAGGGAAGAATTAGCTTCAATTACACACACCTCCTCCATGGTACAAATTGGGAAAAAAATCCACCACCTCTCCCACAAAGAATCAAATATCCTAGGAACAAATGGATCACGGTGGGCTCTTGTAAGTTGCAACCTGTAACATGGAGACACCATCAAGAGATATCCTGGCATAATGCCTTCTTTGCCTTGGAAAATAAGAGTGCCCAATTAGTGGAAACTGAAGGGTGGGTGCCCCTTTGAGCAGCAGCGATCATTAATGGTGTGGTTTGAGATAAAAGCCAAGGTGCAGTCCAATCATAGCAAGCTCAAAGTCCTAAACTTCAAAAACACTGACTTCAGTAAAATGGCCAAGTAACAGAAGGTGGAGTTGGCAGGGTGGGAGGGGATAAAGGAAGTAGAATTCCAATGGGCTAAACTAAAGGTGGCAATAAAAGGGGCAACAGATAAATATGTAAGGAAAGTAAATAAAAACAAGAGGAGAAGGAAACCTATTTGGTTCTCCAAAGAAGTGGCTGCTCAAATAAAGGCAAAAACCACAGTTTTCACAAAATTGAAAAACTTGCAAACAGAGGAACACAGAAAGGAATACAAGATCAAACAAACAAAACGACAATAATGAAATAAGGAAAGCAAAATCAAAGGCAGAGGAAAAGATGGCTAAAGATGTTAAGTGTGGCAACAAAACTTTCTTCAGGTATATTCGGGAGAGGAGGAAAATCAGAAGTGCTGGGAACAGACTCGTGGATAGTGACATTGAAAAAGCGAAATTGCTAAACAAATACTTCTGCTCTGTTTTTACTAAAGAAAATCCTGGAGAAGGACCACCTGCAACTCCCAAATATAAAAATGGGAAAGAAGTAGATACCACACCATTCACACAAGATGAGGTGTTGGAACAACATGCAAAACTGAAAGTGGACAAGGCCATGGGACCGGATGGGATATATCTCAGGATGCTGAAGGAGCTCGGAGAGATTATTGTAGGGCCATTAAAGGATGTTTTCAACAGATCCTTAGAAACAGGAGAAGTTCCCCAGGACTGGTGAAGGGCTGATGTGGTACCTCTTCAAAAAAGTGGGGACAGGGAAGAAGTGACAAACTACAGGCCCATGAGCCTCACATCTGTGGCGGGAAAAGTAATGGAGGCGCTCCTGAAAGAGCAAATATTAGACTTTCTCAAAACCAACAGGTTGCATGATCAGAGGCAACACGGTTTTACCAAAGGACGATCTTGCCAAACAAATCTGATTGAATTCTTTGACAGGGTGACCGGAGAACAGGTTCAAGGGCATGCAATGGATGTCATCTACCTGGATTTCAGCAAAGCCTTTTATACCCGTTCCTCATTGGATGCTTATCAATAAACTCAGTAGTTTGGGGATGGGTCCCAAGGTGGTGAACTGGATCAGAATTTGGTTGACTAACAGATGACAGAAGGTGATGGTAAATTGAGCTCACTCAGATGAAAGGAGGATGATTAGCGGGATGCCCTAGGGTTCGGTCCTGGGCCCGGCGCTGTTCAATGTATTTGTGAGTGATATTGCTGAAGGACTGAATGGAAATAGTATGTCTTTTTGCAGATGACATGAAAATTTGCAACAGAGTGGACTCTCCCTGAGGGAGTGGATAACATGAGGAAAGATGTACAAAAGCTGGAAGAATGGTCTAATGCTCGGCAGTTAATATTTAATGCAAAGAAGTGAAGTAGCATGCACTTGGGAAGCAGAAATACAAGGGAAATGTATGCGATAGTGGGCGAGAGGTTTGTGTGCACAGACCAGAAGGACGTTGGTGTGATTATTTCTGAGGATCTCAAGGTAGCAAAACAGTGTGACAAGGCAGTGGCAAAAGCCAGGAGGATGTTGGGTTGCATACAAAGAGGAATTACCAGCAGAAAGGGAGAGGTACTAATGCCACTATATAAGTCACTTGTGAGGCGTCACTTGGAATACTGTGTTCAGTTTTGGAGACCATATCTTGCAAAGGATATAACAAGACTGGAAACGGTTCAGAGGAAGGAGACCAAAATGATTTGGAGACTGTGTCAGAAGCCTTATGAGAAGGGACTTGAAGACCTAGAAATGTACACTCTGGAAGAGAGGAGGGAGATATGGTTCAGACCATTAAATACTTAAAGAGAAATAATGAACAAACAAACCTCTTCCAAAGACAGGGAAGCTGTAAAACTAGAGGGCATAACATGAAGCTGCAAGGGGGTAAATTGAAAGGCAGTGTCAGGAAATACTTTTTCAATGAAAGGGTAGTGGATGCTTGGAATGCTCTTCTGATGGAAGTAGTGGGGGCAAATACAGTGACAGAATTCAAAATGGAATGGAACAGACACAGTGGATCCCTTTACAGCCACAGGATAAAAGCAAAATAAACTTAACCATCTAATTTCCCAACAAATAGGGGTGTCCTACATGGAGCAGTGGGTTCACTCCTAAACAAAGACATGGGGAGGGGTGGCCTGCACGGAGCGGCAGGTGCACCTACTCTTGCCATCTTACTGGGCAGACTAGATGGGCCATACTGGTCTTTATCTGCCATCATTTACTATGTTACTATGGCTCTTAAATGAGAAGGTTAATATCCAATCTACTGATAATGCACAAAACATGAAGAAAAAAAATCACAAAACAGGAAACTACTGCTACTTGGAAATTCCATCATCAGAGGCACCAATCTGGGAACACAGTTCAAAGGAGAGAAGATGGCCAAATGCCTCCCAGGCGTTTCGGCCAGCAGGAATACAAACCAAATTGTTGGCACAGTTAGTGCAGAAAGTGAGCACTCCAAAATTGATGTCATCCACTTGGGTATAAATAACCTGGCTAGAAACAGTGACTCTACAATTCAAAGGGACTTCCAGTTTCTGGGAGAGGCACTCAAACCCATTTTTAACACTATAGCATTCTCAGAAGTTTGACCTGTTCTTGGTAAGGGGGCAGAAAGACTGCCTCAGATAATTAACTTTAATACAATTCTCCAAATCTGGTCCAGACAAAAAGGATTTAGATATATTGGCAGCTGGGGAAAAACATTCTAAGTGAAAACTTCAGGCATTACGTAGACAGACATTTAAACTAGGGAAAGGGGGTGACAGATGGAGAACACCACATTTAGGATGTCACTCCAAGCAATAACATAACATTGGAAACAGCCATACTATTAACCCATACACCGATAGCAAGTGGTAAGAGGCATGCAGAACAAAACCCATGCAAACTTCAGGCAAGCCAGTCAACAAATACTGTAAAGCAATGAGCACAAAGGCTCACAGCCTAGCCAGCAAAGTTCCTGACCTGGACGACCTAATGGTGGAAATGGACTTGGACATTGTGGCCATTACTGATACATTGTTGTGGCCATTACTGATACATGGTTGTGGCCATTACTGATACATGGTTTAAAGAATCACATGAACGGGATATAGCCATAACTGGTTATTACTTATTTAGAAGAGTTAGAGAAGGCAGAAAAGGAGGAATAGTGGCCTTATATATCAAAAGCAATATTAAAGCTGCTGAAATGCAGGGGACATGGGGAAAAGAAGAAGTTATGTGGATTATGTTGTAAAAAGGAGATGTCACTATCATCCACACTTGTGTAGTCTACAGGTCTCCAACACAAACTGAAGAAATGATTATTGATATTGCAAAGGTAGCCATGAAGGGGGAAGTGATCATATTGGGTGACTTTAATAGCCCATGTTCCCTGTAAAATAGTTATCTCCAAGTTGTAATGCCCTGTTCAATGTAATTTCAGTTTGTTCAATGTAAACTGCACTGATGCAGAATAGCGCGGTATATAAGAGAATATAAATATTATAATATAATATATAATCTACCTGATATCAACTGGAATAGTCCTTCTGCATATCTGGAAAGTAATAAAAAAAATTGGGGATGCCTTCCAGGATGCATTGCTAAGGCAAATGGTGATGGAACTAACCAGGGAATGTGTAATGCTGGATTTAGCATGTCGAATGTCCGGGTGGGTGCACATGTGAACAGCAGCAATCATCATATGGTGTGGTATGAGATGAAAGCCAAGGCACAGTCCAAGCAAAACAAGCTCAGAGTCTTATACTTCCAAAACTCTGACCTCCAAGTACCTGAAGGAGGAGTTGGCAGAGTGGGACAAGGTAACGGAACTAGAATTGAATGGGCTAAACTAAAGGAGGCTGTAAAAAGGGCAACAGATATCTATGTACGGAAAGTAAAGAAAAAGAAAAGAAAAAGGATACCTATTTGGTTCTCCAAAGAAATAGCTGCTGAAATAGAGACAAAACACAGCTTCCCCAAAATTCTGAAGTTCAGAAACAGAGGACCAGAACAGAATGCAGGATAAAACTAAAAGAGAAGAAAAGACAAATAAGGATAGCAAAATCAAAGGCAGAAGAAAAGATGACTAAAGATCTGAAGCTTGGAGACACAAATATTTTCAATAAATTGACAGGGAAATAAGCTTTTGGCTAATTTTTTTGCATGTGACCT
The DNA here is from genome assembly GCA_033557465.1 of Ichthyophis bannanicus. NCBI lineage: Eukaryota > Metazoa > Chordata > Amphibia > Gymnophiona > Ichthyophiidae > Ichthyophis > Ichthyophis bannanicus. The sequence continues at coordinate 108,242,173 of CM066048.1, read as the reverse complement.
TAAATTTCCCTAGATACAAACATATTAAAAGTGCACCACTGTAGCACACCTGGAACATAGGGTGGACTCTAAAAGGTTAAAAAAAAGAAAAGAAAAAGGAAAACTTAGTTTGGGAATATATTGTTTTCTTTATTCATGGGGAAACCACCTGACTGATGTTGAGTAGGGGGTTTATGACTAGGGTTCTGGGGAGGCCCATCCATTTTGGCTGTCAAAGGGGGGGGGGCTCACCACTCTGCTCAGCCACCCCTATTCACCATGGTGCAATGTAGCCCTTTTAAGACTAATAAGAGATTTATTTTTCACTCAACGCATAATCAAACTCTGGAATTCATTACCAGAGAATGTAGTAAAAACTATTAGTGTAGCTGGGTTTAAAGAAGGTTTGGACAAGTTCCAGGAGGTCCATAAACCATTATTAAAGGGGACCAGGAAATCCACTGCTTGTCCCAATACAAGCATTGTGGAAACTGTGTGTCTTTTGAGAAATGGCTAGGTACTTGTGACCTAGATTGGCCACTGTTGTAAACAGGAAACTGGGATTAATGGACCTTGGTCTGACCCAGTATGGCATATCTTATGTTCCTATGTTATGTTATATTCTTGTCAACTTCAGCAAATTCTCCATGTACTTTACAGGTCCCTAAAATAACCTCTCTGTATGCTACCAATGAACCTGATGTCATTGCCAGGCAAAATGGTTGAAACTATACTAAAAAAACCAAAACTACTGATCATATGTATAGACACAGCTCAATGGAAATGGATCAGCAAGGGTTTGTCAGTGGGAAGTCTTATCTTACCAATATATTTGACTTCTAAAAAGGTCTAAAGAAACAAGTGGATAATGGTGATCTCCAGATAGGAGTGATGAGTGAGGTAATCAAATATGCAGATGACGCAAAATGTTTCAAAGTTGTGAAAACAATAGAGGATTGTGAAGAATTCCAGAAAGATCTTGTGAGACTAGGAGACTGGATATCTAAACAACAGATGAAATTTAATGTGGAAAAGTGCAAAGAAGTGCACACAGGGTCAATGAACTCAACTGCAGGTACAAAATGCTGCATTCCTAATTTGGAGTCACCACCCAAGAAAAAAATTTTTGGAATCAATTATGGATATAACATTGAAATATTCAGCTCATTGTGCCGCAACTGTTAAAAAGGCAACTGCAATGTAAAGATTTATCCAAAAATGGATGGAGTTTAAGAATACCATTATTCCTCTGAATAGATCCTTGGTGCATCCGCATGTAGTCCATTCACCTCATCTAAAAAAGGATATAGTTCAAATAGAAACGTTTCTGAAGAGGGTTCCAAAAATGATAACGGATATAGAATACCTCCCTTATGAAGAAAAGCTAGACAGGATGGGGGTTTCTCAGGCAACTGAGAAGGGATATAATAGAAGTTACAAAATTATTAGTAAAGAGGAACAGTTAACTAGGGAACAATTGTTTATCCTATTAGAAGACAGAACAATGAGAGGAAACTTCTTGAAACACATGACCAGTAGATTGAAAACAAATTATAGATTATTGTTAATGTAGCACATAATTAAACTAAAGAGTTTAATGCTAGAGAATGTAGTCAAAGCGGTCAACATAGTGGGATTCAAAAAAGAATTGGACAAGTACCTGAAGGAAAAGTCCATGAGAAATGATTAACCAGACATACATGGGAGAGCCATTCTTCAGCTCTCCTAATGAACTATAGAAAATAGATTTACTTTGTAGGATTTGCCAGACACTTGTAACCTGGCCTAACACATTTGGAGATAGGATGTTGGGCTCAGTGGATCTTGGTCTGACTCAGCAGAGCTTTTTGTATGTTCTTATGTAAGGCTGCCAAATTTTGTATCACAGTATGAATGAGAGATTTCAAATACCTCAGTCTTGATTGGGTAAACATCTCATGGGGGCATACTGAGAAGGTAAGATTTCTAGCTATCCTAAATGACTGCTTCATGGAACAGCTGGTCTAGGAACCAATGGAGGGAAAACGACTATGGATCTTGTCCTTACAGATATGCCAGGCTTGATGCATTTTCACTAGCTTGCCAGCTACTTCTTTAGAAAACTCTAGAGGTCTCTTTTTTCCTTTTACCATTATTGAATTTACTAAGAAAAAAGGTTTGTTGTCCTGACAATATTCCAGTTTTGTCCACTGTTCATCTACGTTTTCCCATCCAGCCAATGGCTCGTTAGCAAAGCCCCAGTAATTAAAAAAAATACGTATATTCTGTGCACTAACTACATGTGCTTGCTTGATAGATATACAAATAGAACAAACAAGGGACTAGGGATTTCATTTATAGGAATGATTAAAATGCACATGTGTATTACACAGGAGTAATGGGGATCAGGATCCAGAAGGTGGGTAAAGAAAAGTGTTTTAGCCTGAATTTAAATAGGACCAGAGACAGAATCTGAGCCTGAGCACCACCCTGTAGCCCAGGTGCAGCGATACTGCAACCCAGAGGCCAGGGTGGAAGCTGTAGGTCTCCCTGTTCAGTGCTGGGATGCAAAAGGCAAAGTCCATACTAATTAATAAAAAGAAAATGGGCTTAAGTGTGCAGGTTGAGGCTTAAACATTTAGGGGGAATATTCAGCGGCAGCGGCTAAAGCTTGTAAAGCACTTAGCCATCTCGATGAATGCCAATCCTAGATATTCAATGCCAGGGCCATGGAGGAGGAATCCTGATATTGGCCAGAAAAGACTACAGATTCAAACTGATATCTACCAGTAACTCAACCAAATCCAGCACAATCAATGTATCTAATAAAAACCTCATAATATGCCTTACCTACAGGCCCCCTAGTGCCGCGGAAGACCATATTTCCACGGTACTCAAATCAATATGCACACATAGCAGGCAACACAAACCTCTCATAGCACTGGGGGACTACAACTTAACCTCTATGCCTACCAAGGAAGCTACGGCGTTCCTTAAGGCCATGAAATCACTACATTACTGCCAGAGAATTGACGCACCAACACACCAACATGTTACCACTCCAGACCTTGTCTTTGTTCCAATACAATTGGCGGAACAGGGCAAAGTCTGTGATAAGGAAGCTTATCATAGCTCAGGAAGGGGCTATAGAAAAGGTGAAGTGTCTCTGAACAAGCAACCTGTCAGTGCTGGTAGAAATGAGAAAATAGAGTTTTGCCATAGAAGACTACCAGTCCCAGAATGCACCATGTTTCCAACAGCCATTAGAGGAGCTGAAGTGAGGAAACGTGTGTTCAATCAGGAGGGCTATGAGGTAATCCCTAAGCACTCATCTCAAAGGGCAGGGCCTGATTCAGCACAGCTGAGCTGTGTTAGGGAGGATCACTCATATAAGCAGAATAAGAGTAGAGTTTATTCTACAGATGACCATCTTCATGATCACCTTGGATATTCAGAGAAGGATCATCAGTTTCATCTGAAGGATCATCAGAGGCAGAAGCCAAACCGGATGGACAGAGAGAAAAAGAAACCCTCTGGAAGAAAGAGGAGAAAAGCCTTTGAGAGGTATAGAAGAGTCCAAAGCAGTACATATACTGGGAGGTATTCCAAGGGCCAGCATACACCATTGGACTGGGGAAAGCCAGAGGAATGGTGCTGCAGAGCTAGGAATCACCAGAGGCTACCTGTGAGGGAGATGGCTGCATGTGGAAGGGACCCTAAGACCTGTGCCAGAAGGTATGTGAAGAGAGATCCAGTATCCAGGGATCTGGATTGGAAGGCTGGACATAAGAACTGGACTACATACTGGCCAGGCTATATAGAGAGGAACTCTAGCAGCAATGGAAGCTCAGGTATGAACACTGATCTATGCCCTAGCTATAACCTTGAAAGACAGCAGGGAAACAAGTATTCTCCTGAAAATGCTCCATTGAGAGATTCATCTGTGCCAATCCATGATATTGAACCCATGCTTGTTGAACAAGGGAGAATAATAGCAGATGAGGATCCTGTTTATATGGACTGCTCTCTATCTAAACTCCGTTGGTAACTTTCTGTTATAAAGTACAGCAACCATCACAAAGAAATACAAATTTGTTCTTTAATCTACTCAGAAAAGCTCCTGAAGCAGGATTTGACCCACACAGTGGAAAGCAAGCCAGCTAAAGGGTTTCAGCTGGTAACTGCTAGCAATTAAGCTTTACCTAATTTCTTGTGAGCTAGGAGAGAATCACTTCTGTATCTATGTGGGAAGTAATCAGACGTTAAGAACAGTTTGTTTCTTGCTTTGTGGCTTTTCATTTGTTGTTTTCCTGATTTTAACTTTGTTTTTCCAAGTTAACACTGAAAGCAAGTAACCTAATTTATGTGCTACCAAGCATATCTGTGTTGGGAGAAATAACCCCATAAATAAATATCTTATTGGCTTTACCCAAGAGCACAACTAAATTATTGTCAGCAGCTGTGTCTGGTGTGAATGAACTACATTGCCCACAATACCTTGCAAATCATATAGAAATATGCACTTGCCAAGAGTGTGAAGATTCTCACCCAGGCAGCCGTCTGACAAGTCACAACCCCAACAATCACCCCGGTCCCATGGTCTGACCATCATGTAATTGCCTTCTCCTTGATCTTGGATAACCCCACTCGCTACACGGAGGAAGAGAGCAGCACCAGACGATTCAGAACATACAACAAAGATGCTTTTCTAAAAGAAACAGTTCCTCAGCCCCAACAGGACTGTGACACCCTCGACAAAACCAGAGAGGAATGGAACCACATAATAGCTGAGGACTCATCAGCTCCAAGCAGAGAAGGACCACACACACACAGGAGACGCAGTGCTCCATGGTATTCAAATGATATCAGGGATGCAAAACGTGCACTCAGAAAGCTGGAGAGGGAATGGAGGTGTGACAAGTCACAAGACTCTATAGCCCAATTCAGATCCAAGCAATTGGAATACAACAACTTGATCAATGAGCGAAAACAACAACACCATACCAACCTAATCATGAGATCAGCCAACAAACCAAGGGAGCTCTTTAACATTGTGCAGAAGCTCACCAAAGACGCCACTCAGAACTGCACCCATCACCTGGACCCACAAAAATTTGCAAACTACCTAAAAGCAAAGAACTCCAACCAAACGAACACCCGTCTCCCCCAGGCATGCAACCTGAAAGTGACGGAGCTTCAGCAAACCTGGGATTACTTTAGCATACCTGCAACACAGCAAATAGAGGACATAGTGAACGCCCTTAACACAACAACCTCGCCATCTGACCCATGCCCAGTGGTGTGGATCAAAGCTACTAGAAGTCAACTAGCCCATTACCTCCACAAAATTGTTAAGGAATCCCTCCAGCAAGGACATATGCCACAATCCTTCAAGCAAGCCATGATATGCCTGATCCTCAAGAGCACCATGCTAAGCCCCTCTGATCCAAAATCCTGCCGCCCCATCTCTAGCCTTCCATTCATCACAAAAATCATTGAAAAGACCATGCAGAGACAATTACAGGACAATTACAGGATCACATAGATTTGAACGCTCCACTTGACGTCCACCACCATGGCTTTAAACCACAGCACAATGTGGAAACTCTGCTTACCTCTCTCTTCGACAATCTCCTAAAAGGCATGGACAACATAAAGAACAGATTCCTGCTTGTGTTCATGGACATCTCAGCAGCTTTTGTCACTGTGTCCCACACCATATTTTTATTTATTTATTTATTGCTTTTATATACCGCGCTCTTTAAAATCAGTGTGGTTTACAGATAACATTTTTTTGCATAACAGGATGTCTGTTATGCACTTACAGTGAATGGATGATACAACTTGGATTTCAAACTGGGGGAACTATCTACAGTATCTACAACTATTTACAGTTGCCACCCACCCACTCCCTGGACCTTGAGGGTTAAGGGAGGGGCTGGCCTTGAATGCCCTTGAGGGTTAAGGTTGTAGTTGTGTTGGTGCTCAAGTGATAAGGCAAGGCAAAGAATATTTCTTTTGTGAGGTTTATTTCCCGCTTTCGCAGTTCAAATGCAGCAGATGTAAATGAAATAATATGGCACAAAACAAGGCTGAGAAACTTTAACTAAACAAGGCTTTTTCACTGCTTGACTAAATGTCCATTACTGATCACATTCTATTGTCATGTGATCTTCTTTCATTAACGTAACTGAAAAACTCTGGTAACAGCACTGCTCCTGAATTGCACAGAATATGCTTCCACTTATTCTCTTCACCTAAGCTTCTTTAGCACAGCAATCAGTGAGGTAACTTTGCTATTTTCTTTCATACAACACTGGCAAGCAAATCACTTAAATGTCCTTTTGAACCATCCAAGTAGAGCAATCCATCGGGACTTCCTGCTCTGTAGCCAGCACAGAAATTAAAGGCATATCTTCCTCACAGCTGCTCAATGACTTTGCTACGTTCTGAGTAGAAACTGCTCTGCTCTTAAGGAACTCTCTGAATTCAGTGAGAAGTAATTCAGCCTGTGTATTTTCTGAGCTAGGCTGAGAATATCCTCCTTCAGGTAAATGCTTGTTTACATTTCTTATCTCTTGGTAATTATCAGTGCTTTTACTTGGACAACATTTCAGCGTGTAAGCATTTCCCTTCCCCCACCTATCACCACCTGGAAGTGCAGGGTAAAATACTTCAGCTGTGTTTGGAGAGTCTCTCAGAGTGTTAAAAGGAAAACAGTCAGGCTTTTCTTGGCTTAACCAGTTACTATCAAACTTTCTGCCTTTATCCTGTCTTTCACAATTAAAATTCACTCTTTCTGGCTTTCCACTGTTAAGCTTGCTAGCCGTGCCACACCCACCAGATACCTTGTGCTTGGGCTTCTTCCAGGGTAATTCCTTATCCCTTTGCCTCCTATTCCAAGGTTCTTTTTGGTCCTTTAAACTCCTGAGCTGCAGCCTTGGGTCTCTCAGTACCTTAGAATTCTTCTGCTTACAGAAGCCTTTCTCTGCCCCTGAGTCTCTCAGGTCCTGTCTGCTCCATCTTGGATCACAGCTGCTTAGTGGTTCTCTCTCCCACGGTTCCTGTTCCTGGTCATCTGACCTGTCCTCGTCCAGGTGCTTATATCCTTCTTCCCTTTCTCCTTGCTTGTCTAACTGTTTCTGTTTCTGGGTTTTTAACAAGCTAGCTGAGTACTGCACTGCCCGCCTCCTGCTTGGGCGTGCCCAATCAGGGACTTGGCTTCTCACCTGCCTTGAAGTGAGGAGTGGTTCCTGATTAGCTTTGCATTCTTTTTTCCTCTCAACAGAGAAAATCCTGCATTCCCCTGCAGTACCGGCTCTCTCCACCGGATCACTATCAGTTTCTCTTGCTTCATAAGAGCCTGCTACATCACACAGTATAAATATGAGTTGTCTGTGGCTTATCATTGCTTAGTTGGGTGTAAGGCGGCTAAGGTTTGGCTGTGAGTAGTGTAGGAGAAAGAGGTGGTGTTTTAGTGCTTTTCTGAATTGGGCAATATCCGTAATTGCTCAAATGGTGGTTGGGAGCGCGTTCCAGCAGATGGGAGCATAAAACTTAAAGGCTCTGTTCTTCGTTTCTTGGGTGCATTTAGTTATTTCATTGGGGGTCTGAAGGGTATTGATGGCGAATGACCTCCTCACTCTGTTTGCTGGAGTAGGGTAGAGCAGATCCATTAGGGAGGAGGAGGATATGATGTTGATGGCCTTATAAGTCATCAGGACTACTTTATATGTGGTCCAACAGTAGATTGGTAGCCAGTGCAAGTCCTTTAGAATCGGGGTAATGTGGCCTCCTCTGGAGGCTCTGTGTAGGAAGCGTGCCACGGTATTCATTGCCAGTTGTAATGGGTTTAGTGTGCTTTTGGGTAGGCCATGAAGGATCACATTGGCGTAATCAAAGTGGGGGGTCACCAGGGCCTGAAAAACTGTTCTGAAGTCATCTGGTTGCAACAGGGGTCAGAGATGTCTCAATGTTCGTATTTTGTGGTGAATTTGCCTGATGATGTTGCTGATGTGTGTTTTAAATTTGAGCTGCTAGTCTAGTGTAATACCGAGGTAGCGGATAGTGGGTCTACTTATGAGCTCAGTGTCTCTTGTCTTTAATATTGGTGGTGGGGAGAAAGACTGATTTCTTGTAATGAAGAGTACGTCTGTATTGCTGAAGTTTATCTTGAAGCTCTGTGCGTGGAGCCAATCCGTTACGGCCTCGAAGCATTTTACTAGTGGGGAGAAATCAGGATTGTCAATCGAGAATGGGATGACGAGTAATACATCATCTGCATAGATCAAACATGAGACGTGAAGGAGCGGATTGCTTCACATATGGGTTGCATGTATATGTTGAATAAAAGGGCAGAGAGTGAGGAGCCCTGAGGTACACCATGTTTTTGTTGGAAAGGCTCAGAGGTTGTCGATCCTGTACGAACCTGCTGCCATCTGTCCGTTAGATAAGATTTGCACCAACTCAATGCTGAGCTGCTGATTCCCTTATCTTGAAGCCGTATCAGGAGTTTATCATGGTTTATGGAGTCAAACGCAGAGGTGATGTCCAGGAAAATTAATGCATATCCTTGTTTGATGTTGTTGATTCTTGTGATCAATGTGTTGATTAGTGTGGTAAGGAGAGTTTCCATGCCGTGTGTTTCTCTAAAGCCATGTTGGAATGGGTCAAGGGGAGCTGTGGAATTGATGTGGTCCTGTATTTGGCGTTGGACGACCTTCTCAATTAACTTTGCTAGCAGCGGGATTCTCAATATTGGTCGGTATGATTCTACCCTCTAGGGATTTAGTTTGGTGTTCTTCAGAAGGGGCTGGATTGATGTCTGCTTGTGGCATGATGGGAATAGACCTGTGGAGAAGGATAAGTCCATGATCTTGACTAGTATAGGGCTGATTTCCTTACGTAGTGCTCTTATCCAGAATGTGGACAAAGGTTGTTTGGAGCAGTGGTGGCATTGACGATAGCGATGATGTCCTCAATTCCTGCAGCTGATGGTGTCATGATAGTGGTAAGTGGCTTAAGTTGTGCTGAGTTTTATTTATTTATTTACATTCTCTTATATACCGTGCTATTCTGCATCAGTGCAGTTTACATTGAACAAACTGAAATTGCATTGAACAGGGCATTATAACTTGGAGATAACTATTTTACAGGGAACATGGGCTATGGAGGGTTAAGTGGCTTGCCCAAGACCACAAGGAGCACCTGTGGGACTAGAAACCCCAGTCCTTCCGGCCCAAGGTTGCTGTCCTCTAGTGGGATTTGAACCCCCGACCTTCCAGCCTGAAGTACCTTGTCCAAACCACTAGGCCACTCCTCCACTCCACTTGGGATGGACAGCGTGGCTTTGCTGATGTTATTGGTTTTGGCCAGTAGTCCTGAGGGTATATTGTGGTTAGTTTGGGGGGGCGAGGGTTCCGTCATTAGGGTTTTCACTATATTGAAAAGCTCATGGGGTTTGTTCAGGGCACGGCTTAAAAGTTTGGAGTGATGCTCTCTCATTGTCGCTGATATTGATTCTCGATGTTTCTTAAGGTGGGAGGTGTAGGCTGTCTGGTCTGTTGGGGATCGTGCACGTCATTTTCTTTCTAGTTTCCTCAGCAGAAGTAGTGAGGTTTGTAGTTCGGTGGTGTACCAGTGTGCAGGTTTTCTACTTCTTGGACGCTTGTCTGGGGCATGTGGTTTGGCTTGGGAAGGTTTGCGTGCAAAGGAGCTCAGGCCATTGTTCTATGAGGCCATCATCTCTTTGAGGTTCAGTGGTGCAGATACGATGTTAGGAAGGACCTCCTTGATGATTGTCTCTTTGTCAAAGAGTCTGAAGCATCCTGTGGGTGTTGCTGGTTTTTCAGTTAATCTCTTTGTTCATTCACTATCCTGCTGAAGAGGTATTTGGAATTGGATTAGGTTATGATACGACCATGGAACTGGTGAGATAACTACATCATGATTGTAATTTGAGTTCCCTTCTGGTTGAGGGTTGAAGATGAGGTCTAGTATGTTTCCTTTTCGATGGGTGGAGGCATCAACTATTTGTTCATATCCTAGGTTGTTGAATGCTTCAAGGAAGGCGTTGGAGTGACTGTCCTGCAGGGCTGGTAGGTTAAAGTCTCCCAGTACCCAGTTCGGCTTACGTGTGTTCTTGGGGCTGGAAGCTAGGTCAATTATAATTCCGAGGTCTTCAGGGGACGCAGTTGGGGATCTGTATATAAGGTTAATGGTACTATGGTTGTTGGAAATGGTGATTACATCAAGGTGAGCTGAGCTATTAGAGCTGATCGTTTGATACTGGAGATCCGCTTTTGCCAGAATGAAAGCACCGCCTCCTCTGCGGTCCATTCTGTGGCAAGAGTGTATTGAGAAGTCGGGGGGATGAGTTGATTGATGAGGACTGAATCTGAGATAGTGAGCCATGATTCTGTTACTAGCAGGATGTCTAGGTTGAATTGTGCTATGAGGTCAATAATAACTGGCCACTTTTTACGGATTGACCAAGCGTTTATGAGGGCACACTTCAGGTTGCGTGGGTTTTGGTGCTGCTCCTCTTTGGGTTTTGTATTGTATTGAAGTGGTATGTGGATTAAGTATGAGTGAGGGTTTTGGGAGGGTTCTGTTGGTAAGCGGTGTGTGTTACTGTATTGTCTCCTTCCTTGGGTTTGTACAATTGGAATCGGGTTATAGTTGGAGGCAGAGGATAGGGAGCCATTGAGGAAATTGCTGAGGAGGTATAGACTGGATAGGGTTATAATGGATATGGCCAAATTGAGCTGGTTCGGTGCATCCTGTGTGTGGCAGGACTTCCTTGCTGAAGATGTGTATGCTGGTGGGGGGGGGGGGGTGTGGTCTGCACTGTCTGGCAGTGGCTAGCTTGTTTTGTGGCAACTAACTGGTGGTAGAGGTGAGGATACTTGCATGCAATCAGCAGTGGAAATACTTGCACAATCAGCAGTGGAAATGCTTGCAACAATCAGGGCCGTCCCGTCCATTGAACAAGAATGTTTTTTGCACAGGGCCCCGCGTTTCAGGGGGCCCCACGCAAAAACATCTTGCATCAGCCCAACTAAGTTAAAAAAAACACAAATTGGCTGCTGCTGCTGCTGCTGTGGCAGCGGCAGAATCAAGCATCCCGCGGGGCCCCCCGGCCCTGCAGAGTTCTCCATGTGGCCTCAGCATAGGCTGTCAGAGCCACATGAAGAGAGAGAGCTTCTCCTCTCGCAGCTCTGTTAATCCCGCCGTGGGGCTGATGGGATTTCCCATCAGCCCCGCAGCCGGATTAACAGAGCTGCAAGAAAGGGAAACTCTCCCTTCATGCGGCTCTGAAAAGCCCGCGCTGAGGCCACATGGAAGACTCTGAAGGGCAGGGGGGCCCTGCGGGATGCACGATTCTGCCGCTACCACGGCGGCAGCGGCAGCAGCAGCCGGTTTGTGTTTTTTTTAAACCTAGCTGGGCTGATGGGGGGAGGGGGTTAGGACTGGTAATGGACTATGGGGGGTTAGGACAGGTAATGGGCTATGGGGGGGCTAAGACTGGAAATGGGCTGATGGGGGGGTTAGGACTGTTAATGGGCTATGGGGGGCTAAGACTGGAAATGGGCTGATGGGGGGAGTTAGGATTAATAATGGGCTATGGGGAGGTTAGGACAATGGGCTATGGGGGGGTTAGGACAGATAATAGGCTATGGGGGGCTAAGACTGGAAATGGGCTGATGGGGGGTTAGGACTGGTAATGGGCTATGGGGGGTTAGTACTGGAAATGGGCTATGGGGGGGATAGGACTGGAAGTGGGCTTATGGGGGGGTTAGGACTGGTAATGGGCTATGGGGGGTCTAGGACTGGTAATGGGCTGATGGGGGTTAGGACTGGAAGTGGGCTGATGGGGGGGTTAGGACTGGTAATGGGCTATGGGGGTGGGGGGCTGACTGGAAATGGGCTGATGGGGGGCGTTAGGACTGGTGATGGGCTGATGGGGGGGTTAGGACTGGTAATGGACTGTGGGGGGGTAAGACTGAAATGAGGTGATGGGGGTTAGGACTGGTAAGACTGAAAATGGAGTGTGGGGGTTAAGACTGAAAATGGGCTTTGGGGGGGTTAGGACTGGTAATGGGCTATGGGGGGGCTAGAACTGATAATGGGATGGGGGGTTTGCTAGGACTGGAAATGGGCTGAGTGGAAGGGGGGCTTGAACTGCAAATATCTGATGGGGACGGGGGCTTGGAATGGAAATGGTCTGTGAGGGGAGGGAGCTAGGACAGGAAATGGGCTGATGGAGGGGCTAGGATAGGACTGGAAATGGGCTGTTGGGGGTGCTAAGGTTGGAAATGGGCTGTGGTGGGGGCTTGAATTGAAATGGACTCATGGAGGGGCTAGAACTGGAAGTAGGTTCATGGGGGTTTGGATTGGAAATGGGCTGAGTGGAGGGGAGCTAGGATTTGACATGGGCTGATGGTGGGGCTAGGAAAGGACTAGAAATGAGCTGATGGGGGCTGGGATTGGAAATGAGCTGATGGAGGGACTCGGATAGGACTGGGAATGGATGGGGGAGCTAGGACTGGAAATGGGCTGATGGTGGGGCTAGGATAGGATTGAAAATGGGCTGATGGGGTACTAGGACTGGAAATGGACTGATGCAGGGACTAGAAGGGAGCAGATACTGGATGGGGCTGGAACTAGAAGGGAGCTGATGTTGGGGGAGGATTAGAATGGGATGGAGCTGGGAGAGGGAAATGGAGAGGGAAAAATATTTTGTGTGGGAGGGAAGACAAATCTACAATTGGCCGGGTATTGGGAGAGTAAGTGGGGATTGAGGATTGAGGGGTAAAATTTGAGTGGATGAAATAGGAATGAGGAAAGAGCAAAAGGAGAAAGATTAGTATGTTAAAGCAGATGTAGAGAGAGAATGGAAAAAAAAAAACTAGAAGAGAGAAGAAAGGACAAATGGACAGCAGATGGAGAGTTAGCAGAAGACACGAAGAAACTAGAAGAAAGTGGCTGGAACAACTGTAACTGAAAAAAAAATGCACAAAAAGGTAGAAAAATCTCTTTATTTTGAATTTATTAACTGGAATATGTCAGCTCTGGGAAATGTGCATCATTAACGTCTGCGCTTTGTTTAGTACAAGAGGAAAGTAATTTATAGTTTTATTTCTACAGTGTTGTACATTCCAAGTTTGGCTTTTGGGGTTCCCAGTTTAATTATTGTCTTCCTGTTTCTAAATTGTGATTCCTTGTTTGGTGATGGTCTATGTTCTGCATGTGTAACTGAGCTGAGGTATTCTGTTTATATAATTCCTATTTGACATTGCCACTTGTTCTCTTTCCCCAGTAGGTCATGTATTGTTATTCTCTGAAATGTATTGGTTTAATATTTGCAATGTTGCCTTTTGATAGTTAGGGTATGGTGCTTTGTGAGTCCTGGTAGTGCTGTTAGGATACGGCGGGTTTGCTATGGGTTCTAAATGGGCAGTGTTTGTAGTAGTTCCTAATGTGCCTGGCAGTTGATACTGGATTATAGTAATGTAGAAATCTTTTAGACTTTCTTTATCCATATACTCATTAAGAGGCATGTTTACTAAAAGTTAGTGTATGGTAACATTATGCAAATATTTATGCAAATAAGGCACCTTATGCAAATGAGGCCCCGCACCGAGTCTCCACACATGGCCCCGCACCCCCCTTGGGCCGCCCCTGGCAACAATCATCAGTGGAAATACCCGCAACAATCAGCAGTGGAAATACTTGCAACAAATAGCAATGGCAATATTTGCGACAAACAGCAGTGGAAATACTTGCATAGCGCTTAGCAGAGGAAATACTCGCAGCACAATTGACGGTGTAAAACGGACCAAGTAGCACCGACGTAGAAGGCAATCAACAGAGGAATACTTCATAGAGTACTCCTCAGAGAAAATACTCACAGAACAATTAACAGTGGCTGTTCAATGTCCTTGCTAGGTACTCTAGATGGCACAGAGTTCAGGTTCACCGCTCGGTTCGCCGTTCAGGTTCACTGCTCAGATCGATGTTGTGTTTACTGCTTCTTGAAGGTGAACTCGCTGAGTTTGTTCCTGCTCCAACTGGTATAGCTGATGTTGTGGGCCTCGAGGATTGGCCTCAGCCTGAGGGCTGAGTCAAAGGGCCCTCTGGCGATGCCCTCAGGCGCAGGTGCACCTGGAGGCACTCTTTTTAAAGCGGTGGAGGGCTGCCCCAATTGGGCGGAAGCCGCGCTGGTTAGATCCAGCTCCAGCAGGCTCAATCCAAGCCTGTGCAGGGCTGGAGGATGGCGATCGGGCCTGGCTGGAGTCCGTGCGCCTGGAGGCGCTCTTTTTAAGGTGGTGGAGGGCTGCCCCGATTGGGCGGAAGCTGTGCTGGTTGGATATGGCTCCAGCAGGCTCCATTCCAAGCCTGTGCAGGGCCAGAGGACGGTGATCGGGCCTGGCTGGAGTCCATGCACCTGGAGGTGCTCTTTTTGCTACAGCGCCTGCAGCAGATCAGAATAAGTGAGAACACTCTAAAATGGCTTACCTTCTACCTGAAGGGTTGGATGCAGCAAGTCAAATGTGCTCAAAAGAAATCACTTCTGTTCCCCATTACACATGGAATACCACAAGGTTCAGCTCTTTCATATATACTCTTTAATATATACATCCAACCCATATGCAGCAGCATCAAATGCCACAAAATACATTACCACCTGTACGCTGATGATATCATGGTATATGCCCCAGTCAACCTGCAATCACCTGACATGACATTGATGACAAGCTGCCTTGAGGACATGGACACCTGGCTCACCGCTAACAACCTGATGGTTAACTTTGATAAAACAGAGGCTATGTTCATTACCAGAGACTCCACATTCAAGCCGCCCCAAACAATCAGCATTCTAAACAAAACTATAGCAATCAAGGATGAAGTGAGGTACCTGGGCATCACCCTGGACAGATCTCTGAACCTACAATCTCACATTACTAAAACTGCAGGAAAAGCCTACCACCGATTGAGGATCATAAGAAAACTCAAACCAATCCTTGACCAAGACCACTTCCGCACACTTTGCCAAGCAGTCATCACCCCACTGCTAGACTATAGAAACTCACTATACCAAGGCCTCCCGCAGCAGTCTATTCACCCACTGCAAGATCTGAACACATCACCCCCGTCCTGCGACAGCTGCACTGGCTCCCAATAATTGCAAGGGCAAAATTCAAATCAATCCTGAACATTTTCAAAATCTTCCTCCACCGCTCTGCAGATGCACTCCAGGATGTAATAACCAAGGATGTCAGTAACAGGCCTACAAGAATCAACAATGACAACAGGATCACCTTACCCACAGGTTATCACCAGACTAAGCAAGTAACATCTAAGAGAGCTCCCTCCTACTGGTGCCTGCATTATGGAACTCCCTCCCCATGGACTTAAGGACCTTAAATGATACCATGGACGTCCACAAAGCTATCAAGACCCATCTCTTCACTGAGGCCTATGAGCAACCACCTTAATGTTGCCAAGCACTAGATACCACCCAAGTGGCCCACTAGCTACCCTCACAGTTTAGCCCCAACCGCCCATCCCCATTTAGACCTATAAGTAGACAGCTTTTTACGTATGTGAATCGTATCTCCTCATGTTGAATGTATGCCTCCCAATGTCTTGTTGACCACTTTCATTGAAGGATAAGATGGTATACAAAACTGTCTAAATAAATAAATAAAATAAAATAAGTGAATATCAGACCATCAGCTTTGGTATCCTGGTGGTCGCAGAAGGCAGAAGCTAATTGGTCAGCAGATGAATATTGCCACTGCCCGGTTAGCTTTTGCAGGGAAAAATAGGCAGGCCTTTGCCACACCCGACTTCACACACTTTTCAAAAACAGGACAATGGCTCAATATCGCCACTGCCTGATTAGCAATGGATGCCACCTCAGCTCCAGCCCAAAATGCCCATGACACATCCGGATGCTAAATGCATAATATCAGAGCATGTAGAGACAGCAGCCGTGGAGATCCAGTGATACTAACCGTGTAAGTGATGCTGAATATCCCATTCAGCAGCAAACGTGTAAATGCATTTGAATATCCCCTCTCTTCAGATATTAACCAAGTCTCTCGTTGACCACAAGAGGTTGATGTTGAACTAGGTCAACATAATCTGTCATAGATCGCTCAGGCCTGGGGAAAATAATGGATGTGAAGTTGGACAGCCTAAACAGAAGACATGCTAATGGTCAGTCACTGGTATCTGATGCCCTAGACACCTTAAATTAAGTCATCAGACAGGTGCCCTTGCTTCTTCCTGCTCTGCCTATAGCAAAGCTTCACTCCTTCCCTTTTCTAACCCCCCACAACTCTCCAGAATTTCCCCTTCTCTGCCCTCCCAAGATAACCAGAATTGTTCTCCTTCCCTTCCCTCCCCGCCCTGACAAGATGTACAGCATTTTTTTCCTTCTCTTCCCCCCTCCCCAAACATGTTCAGCATCTCATTAATTCCTTATACCCCTCCTCCAGGTATCCAGAATTGTTTCTATTCCTACTCCCCCTCCAATGGTTCAGCAACTCTCTACCTATTTTCCTCCCAAGGGGTCTAGCATCAACTTCCCTTCCCGTCCCGCATATATTTTGTTGAAATCTTTCTAATGGTGTGTATAAAAATGAAATTATGGCCTGAACAATCCAAAGAAAATTCCAGTTAAAGTACATTATTCAAAATGTAAATGGAGTAAACCAAGAGGACATGCTGAAGCTTTAACAAGAGTGATTAGAATGATGCACTCAGCTAAAGGAACACCTAGGAAAGAAGGATCCCGGGAAAGGCTATTTAATGTCATATGGAAGAAACACTGAAAATTTTAATTTATAAGAGAATATCAGTTAAATAAGCAAGATTTCTAAGAATAGAAGATAATTTTGTTTAGAGTGTCTAGGCTGCTAAATGGATATTTAGATCCATGCCTTTAAAAATACACTTGTATTTTATAAAAAGCTTGATGTTCACTAAGCCTTGTTTAAAACATATTAAGAGACAACAAAAAAACCCAGATTTGTAGCAATGCACTAACCATACATTTTCAAACCCACAAAGCCTCTCAATGGGAATGGAGATTCCTCTAACAGAGAAAATTATTAGACAAAAGAGTCAGAAGATTGCAACAAGGTCGGTGTGTCCAGGGATTACATCCCATATGCGTCTTTTACCATCATCAACACTTCCAGCTCATTTGACTCTCACATATAAGAGATGCAGGATTCACAGTTTTCTTTACTGTGAACTAGATTCTGCACTAATATCCTCCATCATTATTTATCCTCTGATACAGATTCCAAATGCTTCTCATTGCGACGGACTTTGATTTTATTTTAAGATTTATTTCTGGACTGATTCATCGTCAGCATGAGATATAGATGTCTCCTCTTCAGATATCAGTGAGTGCAAAATAATA
This sequence comes from Ichthyophis bannanicus, assembly GCA_033557465.1. Taxonomy (NCBI): domain Eukaryota; kingdom Metazoa; phylum Chordata; class Amphibia; order Gymnophiona; family Ichthyophiidae; genus Ichthyophis; species Ichthyophis bannanicus. Next base: position 108,224,775 of record CM066048.1, on the reverse strand, counting down.
TCTGCTTTGTTATAATGTATTTTGGTGAAAGTTCATCCCATTAACCCATTAAACTATTGGCATGATTTGCATGGCAGCTTTCAAGATGTTTTGCAACAGACACAGTGAAACACTGACAGAACATCAGCATATATCAGCAACTTCAAAGTATAGATGGGAAAGAAAGTGATGCACCGGTTACACAATGATTTCAAGTCTCCTACAAACAAGTGCTAAATTGAAGTTATGATTACAGAAAGATCATGAATTTTAAAGGGAAGAATGTTTTGTATTTCTAAATTACAATTATTTTTATCACATATATTTGAGTATGACTTTTAATGTTATAATTAAACTGTCATGTACCGATAGATTTTTCAGGCAGAAAGATTGAATGTGGAATCTGTGTAACACGATGCACATTCTGGGTGAACAGAGGTAGTTCTGTACTTGGTGAGACCATTTGGATGCTGCTTTGTACACTGGAGACACTGGGAATAATCTCTCAGATTTAAAAAGGGTGATCTATTCCATATCCCCAAAATCCCAGAAGGAAGAGGCAGCAAGCCATAAGTGTACTTGACTAAAAGCCATAAGTGTACTTGACTAAAGGTAAAGGTAAAAAGTGGACTGTTGTAGTTGTTGATATGGAAGGACAGACTAGATAGGCCATGTGGTCTTTTTCTGTCATCATGTTTCTATGTTAATGGATCCATTCCCTGGAAACTTGTACAAATTTTTCTTAACCCATTTTTGTTACTAGATTTCCCCAAAGTTTTTCAGCATCAAATGTATTGCTTAATTTTGCAATGACTCTAATGCATAACGAGAATTTGTTTAAAATCTTCTACAGGTCAGTTTCAGGCAGTGTCCCTAGTCAGACTACCATTTGAAAGGATAATTCAAATTTCCCTATGAATCTTTTGCATACCACACATGACTATTACCTTGTATGATATTTCCTCTTAATTGTCTCTTTTGCAAGCTAAAAGGATCTAACCCTTTTAACCGTCCCTTTTATCATTTTTGTTGCCTCTCTCTGTACCTTTGCTAGCTCTGCTGTATCTCTCTTTATATGGGATGACCAGAATCCTTCACAATACTTAAGGTGCAGTCATGCCATAGATCTAACCAGAGCATTATCATATTTATAGTTCTCTTTTCCAGTCCAAATATTCATTTCTTTTTCACTGCTGCCCTACACAGAGCTGAGGTCTAAGGTTCTTTTCCTCAGTGGCAGTTCCTAATGTGTTACTCAGCACTGTGAACATAGCTGAAGCACTACTGAGTCCATCTTGTTGCAAAGGGTGAGACCACTTTTAGTTGTTACTTTTGTGCCTGCTTCTTTGTGGGTGAAGAAAAGCAAATAAAATACCTTGAATGCTTTTCAAAATATTATATTTTTGTTCTGTGGTCAGAACATATCCCTGACAATTCCTTTTTTGTTCTTTTTGTGCTACCCTACCGGATGTTTTGGACGTGGACTTTTTGCTGTTGGAAATAGAGTACTATCAGAGTATTACTGTGACCCTCTATGGCAATTCTTATCTTCTAAAAATATCAGCACATTATGGATGGTAGGCTGACTTTTCAGAAGCACTAACAGTGGGAAATTTTCAAACAACCAATTTACCCAGATGTGTTGCTTTGAAAAATGGATTATTATTGTTTGGCACAAGGCATGATGTCAGGTAGGTACATTTTGGCCAAGTGGTGCCTGTTGCCTTGGCTATGTGGCTTCTGTGGCTCTCCAGGATGGAGTGTGGTGATCAGTGGTCCATGTTAAGATTTGTCTTGATTGCGGTCTCAAACCTTTACTCTGCAATCATTGAAAAGATAATAAAATCCAATAAAAAATAAAAATTTAACCACAGATCTGATGGCTATGAATTAATTTGCCAGGTGTAAAAATCTTGAACATTCCTGCACTGGGTTTCATGGGATTGTGCTGCTATGCATTTAGTTATTAGGCATTTGTTAAATCATAGTAAACAAATCAGGATGGCATCTAAGTGCTTTGCAATAGAGTTCCATGCAGAGAACACATTACAGAGCATAACCGTGCCCGCTGACCCGGGATATTTGAAGCCGCAGTGACAGCATTAAATATCCAGTTTTGGCGCAAAGAAGAAATCACCACAGTGCTAACTGGGTAGCGATGATATTGTACCGCTACCCAGTTAGCATCCACCGCAAAAACTATGCAAACCAAAAGCTGGCCTAGTTTTAGCCACAGTTCGTTAACCGGGTAGCGGTGCAATATCACAGCTACCCAGTCAGCAGCAGGCTCCGCCTCTGCTCTGTCCCAGAATGCCCCCAAAATGCCCCAGTGTTAACTAGATAACATCAGGGCACGCAGGGGAGTAAGGAGATATTTAAGGCCTTTAAATTTAGAATAGGAACAATCAACCTGAATGTCTAGGGAGAAAGATTTTCAACGGGCAGGATCATTAACCCAAAAAAAGAACTAAGGTGGAGTGATGGATGATACCGTGTCAGAAAGAGTTAGAGAGGGGAAACCTATATAATATGCAGGATAGACCATGATCAAGATATTCAATTTTATACATGATTGGATGAATAACCAGTATTCTTTGATTAAAAGTAGAAAACATGATCTTTATGACAAACATTATATAATAACTTTACAGCTGTGTTCTGGATTATCTATAATTGTTTATCAGAGGAGGGATGGAGCTCAACCAACAGAGAATTACACTAGACCAAGTGAGAAAAAACCAAAGAGTGAATTAAAAGTCTGAGAGCTTTCAAATCCAATTGTGCTTTAAGGACCTAATCATTTTTAAAAAATAAAAAAGACATTTTCACTAAGGGGAAAAATATGATTGAAAGGACAGATCCTTATCAAGGGATACCCTAAGAAGTCTATAGGTTGTTTTAATAGAATGAAGATATTGGCCATTTTTGGAAGATAGTCGCAGGAAACATTACTGTGAGAAAATATTACTGCCAGAAAACTAAATGACAGAGGATTTGGCAATGTTATGAACTAGCTTATGAGAGGATAACCAAACAGAAATCTTGTTAAGTGTGTTGGCAAAATAAAAAAACATCAAAAATTAGAATTCCAAGAATCCTGACTGAGCATAATTTGAACATCAGCAGAAATATGAAAACCAAAGTTGAATTCCTGAATCTGAATGGCTAATGCAGCCATGAAAATATTGAAAAAATGGGTTGGAAGATGGATCCCTGTGGGGCCCTGCAATGCATCCTTAACAAGGGGTGAAATAGATATGAGATATGTAAGATTTAAGCCAATCAAAAGTTGTATCTATGTAGTAGAAGTGAATGATCAACAAGATCAAAAGCCACAGATAGATCCAGTTGATTCAATAAAACTCCCCCCTTCATGAAAGTGGATCAGTATCTCATTACTTTGGCGCTCCCTACTGTCTAGGCAGTTGCCTATAGGTAAGGGCGTGTCTTATAATGTCCCCTTTTTAATGGGCTCCAGAGCTGAAGCTTCTGGGTATTGTAGTTGTGTGAAATGACAAAGAGAGCCGGAGGGTTTGAAGGCAAAACACAGGAAATTTATTTTTGTCTTTTCCTTTGCAAAGAACCTCCTTAGAAGCTCAACACATGTCAACCAAAATAGGATGTACTCTCCAACAAAAGAAGTTCTAGTCTAACAGGATTCTGACAGTGATAAATGTTACAATTGCTTCATGCAGCTTGTTATACCAGAAGGTGTTTCTTCCAAAGTCCAACAGTCAGAAATACAGCTTAGCTGGTTTCAGCTAACTTCCAGCAAAGGTATCAGCCTTTCCCAAACTGAGTAAAACTTTAAATAAAGCTTTTCTTTTGCTTCTAGCTGTTTTACATTCATATAGCTGTTTCCCTTAATCATTGAAATGAATCTTAAATCATTTCCTCTCAGCTTTAAACAGCAGCAATTTTCCTTTTAAGCATTTCCAGCATTCAAAACATAAGACATTCAGTTAAAGGGCTTCTGGCTTTTTTTCCTCAGCTTAAAAAACCTACAGCCTCTTCATTCTGTCTTCATACAAAAAGAACAATCCATCAAGGAATCCAAGGAGTCTTGTTCAACATCACAAGGCTCTTTCTGCATGTCTTCATAAGCAGACTCTGCTATCCCCTGGCTTAACTCAGGCTGAGGGGACGTAGGCTTAATCTCCCCTAAAGGTTTTAAGACCTTTTCCCAATGGGACTTCTCTCTGTGCTCAGGGATTTTAGAATGGCTGTAGAGACCCTTATCTCTCAACAAGCTGGACAAGGTTTCTAACTGGCTCACCTTGTCCTTCGTGACCCTTCTCTTCACAGATCTTTCCAGAGGTAAAACTTCTCCTACGGACTCTTGCAGGGCTGCTCCCAAACCTGGACTATAGTCAGCAACTCTCTCAGGACAGAGCCTCCGGTCTCCAGACCGTGCTGCAATTCCTTTACAGCATAGGCTTCTCCCTGGACTGTAGTCCCCCGTATGCTGGCTGCCTTGGGAATCCCTTCTGCGGCTGTCTCTTTCAATTCCCCTGAAGGATCCTTTCCCTTCAGTTTGCCTCGAGAGCTCTCCTCCTTCCTTTCTCTTGGTAGGCTCCTCTCTTTCTGTTCCCTGGAGCTTAAATGTATGTAGCTGCTCTTCCCCTTCCAACTCCTTCCCCAGGTGCTTCCTATTACCTTCCTGAGTTGCCTTGGAGCTTGGGCGTGGTCTGGACTCGGCAGCTCTGTGTGTGTGTGTGTTTTTTTTCTTTGGCTACAGTTTGAAACTTCCTGCTCTCTGAACTATCCCTCTGCTTGCAGGTAAAAGTTTGTTTTCCAGCTATTTCCATGGGCTCTGATGCCCCTTCATCACCACATTACACAAAGTAGTCAGAGTTACAGTGCTATGTTGTGCTATGAAACCTGATTACTTTGAGTATATAACACTGACATCCTCTGTGAATGTGGAAAGATGATGCAAGATGGCTTTTTCAGTGTTTTTGGCTAGAAAAAGAACATTGCACATGAGGAAAATGGTCAGAGTACAGAGTACAGTTTGGATCCTTCAGAAATAGTTTAATGACTGCACATGTCCAAGAAGATTGAGCAATGCAAATCACTAAGCTGGAATTAATCAAATTGAGCACACTGTTGGCCAGATTAGGTAGAATATCCCACTTGCGTAAAAGATTTGGGCTCAAAAAATATATTGGTGAAGAAGAGAAACCAGAAGCTTGTAGGCAGAAAAAAAAACAGACACTTCACACAGTTCCTGAAGGAATAATCTACAAGAGCTAGAATAAAATACAGTAACATTTGTTCTTACTATGTTGGTAAGCTAAAAAGCAGAGAGAAGGTCAGCTAGGTGAAAGCCATTTCTTAGGTCACAACTTATTTCCTTGCAAATGCTGAAGTAACATATTTTTATTTCTCTTTGCTTTCACTGTAGACTTAGCTCTCTCTGGTTTTCCTTTATTCTATCTCTTCTATCTTATTTCAGGTCACCATGGAGCATGAATACAGGGCAAAGGGAAACCACAGCGAGGTGACAGAATTCCTGATTCTGGGATTCTCAGAATTCCCAGAGCTTTGGCTCCCTCTCTTCACTCTCTTCTCCCTCCTCTACCTGATGGCCATGCTGGGGAACCTCCTAGTTATCTGCTTAATATGCACCAATCAACGTCTGCACGTCCCCATGTATTTCTTCCTAGCCAACTTGTCTGCTCTAGACGTCTCTTCCATGACAGTCACTGTGCCAAAATTACTGGAAATCCTCCTGATACAGAGTACTGTCATGTCTTTCACTGAATGTATTACACAATTATATTGTTATCTGGCTTGTATGGGGACTGAATTTACACTTCTCACAGCCATGGCTTATGACCGTTATGTAGCGATATGCAATCCCCTGCGTTATGCCATGATCATGAATAAGAGGGTCTGCGCTCTTCTGGCAGCTTCCTCATGGGTAATAGGTTTATTGGAGATATTGCCACACATTATTGTTATATCCCAGTTTTCATACTGTGACTCCAATGTCATCGATCACTTCTTCTGTGAATTCTCAGCACTGCTGAAACTTTCCTGCACAGACTTGTCTGTCATTGATATAATGACTTATGCAGAAGGGGTGTTTTCAGCCTTCATCCCACTTCTCTTAACCCTGATATCCTACATGTTTATCATCTCTACCATCATGAAAATCCGTTCAACAGAAGGGAAAAGCAAGGCCTTCTCCACCTGCTCCTCCCACCTTACAGTCATCATTCTCTTATATGGGACTCTATTAGGAGTGTACATGCAGCCCAATTCAGGGGGCTCTGGGAAATCAAACAAGCTGCCTACTGCAATATATATTGTTGCCCTCCCACTTTTAAACCCCCTGATTTATAGCTTGAGAAGTCAAGAGTTAAATATGGCTCTAAGAAAAGCCCTAAGAAACAAATAATTATTGTTAGCAAATTAACACTACAAGGGGTCATCTTAGAAGACTTATTCACAATTTGCATATCCGAAAACATGCATGTGGACATCACATTCACAGACGTCCCTGGAGCCATTTTAATAGATGGGTTTAGAAACATTCTTTGTGTTTGAATGTCTAAATATGATAGTGGGAATGGCAGGGCCATGTGCAGGGTCGTCCACTAAATTTAGACATAAGCATCCAATCTCCAAAATGGCCGACATGTGAATGCCCACATCAAAATCAGTACCTACTCCAGGACATGACTAAAAAATTGGAAAAAGTACTCATTTTGATAGCATACCATCCAAGAGGGTATAGAGGACACAATACTCTGGTATTCTGAACACTGTCGAGAACTACAGCAACCTTTAACATGAATTGAGGACACCTATGTTTCAGTTCACCCACCACTGCCTGCAGAATGGCCATTTAGGAAGCATCCCCTCACTAGAGTACTATTATAGAGACATCTACTGTATGTAGACATCCCAAAGACATCCATTTTGGGCACGTCCATGTTTCTGAAATCATACCTGAACTTGGATTTGACTGGCCTTTTCAGATATGTTTTCACAGTGATGTCCCCAACTGCACCTGAACGTCATTTCTAAAATGTGTCTTTACCTATAGCTCATTCCAAGGATGCAATTATTCAAAGGCTTTAACTGGATTGGAAGTCAGGCAAGAAAGCCTAACTAGTTATTGTTCAAGGGCAAGAGTTTTCTTAAGATTTCCAATCTCTAGATACATTAGATTGTGTGAAACTCATAGCATACACCCAACAGAAGGGATATATAGTGAGTTTTGGTGGGACAGGACTAAAGATGATTGTGTGTTAACTCCCAGCGAAGTACCTCGTAGTGAAGGGAAGGGGCTAAAGAAGTTAATTAAATGCTATTCATATTATTTATCTAAAAAAAATATGACATGCCAAATCATTAAACTTCTTGACAAGTTACACCAAAGGGTTTGTTTACAATGCTGCGGTAGCGGCCTCCGAGCGATAATGGGGCCACAGCTCCGATATCAACTGGACGCTGCTACTGCTGCTTTGTAAACATATTTCTAAGTATCAATATTCAGTCATCACAAATATAAAACATACAATACAAACAAAAGCGCAATCAGAGAAAAATACTAAAATAAATCACACATTATATGCTTGCTAATAATATATATACATCCAGAGAAAACATTAACACAAACAAAACTAGGCAAGAATTGCTCTGAAGGAAATTCCTCCTGAACTTCACACTTCTTTGCCTCGGGTAGATATTACATTTTTGGTTATGGTTATAGTTATGGTTTGAAATGGGTGGGAGGATAGCTTTGCCTATCTTCTATACTTCCAGAAGATAGGCAGAAACTGAATATCTTTGGAAAGTTAATGACACACAGATTCCTAATGTGAGACATATTTTCCATGAATACTACTATGTAAATAAGGTTGTCCTGAACCAAAATAGACTCTCATTTCCAATTAAAGTACATTCTACCAATCCCCATAATTAACTCTATAATGAACTCCAAGTTGTTTTCCCCATTGCTCATTATCTTCTGCTGAACTATTGCCTCTATTAAAATTCCCATAGTTAACACCATATTTATCTCCAAGTTGTTTACCCCCTATTTATTGTTAAACAGATCTCATGAGATTATGTTATGTTGTTCTTTGTAAACTGCCTTGGACAAAAGCGGTATAAAAAAAACAACCTTAAATAAATTATATTCACTTGCTTGTATTGGGACACAGCCTAAATTTGTATTGAATAACTCTGTTGCATAATCTGAATTGCACACCAAAGAGTTTGCAAATTAGTTCCAGGAGCACATGCCATCAATGTAACATTTTTTGCTAAAAGTCGCTTCATGGATCATTAAACTCACTCCACAGACAGCCGCACAAAACTCACACCAGTATTGTGCTTAATTGTATGACATAGTAACATAGTAAATGATGGCAGATAAACACCAGTATGGTCCATCTAGTCTGCCCAGCAAGGTGACAAGAGTAGCTCTCCATGTCTTTGTTTAGGGGTGAACCCACCTCTCCGTGTAGGGCACCCCTGTTTGTTGAGAAATTAGATACTTAAGTTAATTTAGATTTTATCCTGTTGCTATAGAAGAATCCACTGTGTGTATACCATATCATTTTGAATTCTGCCACTGTATTTGCCCCCACCAGTTCCATTGGGAGGGCATTCCAAGCATCCACCACCCTTTCAGTGAAAAAGTATTTCCTGACATTGCCTTTCAAATTACCCCCTTGCAGCTTCATGTTATGCCCTCTAGTTTTACAGCTTCCCTGTCTTTGGAAGAGGTTTGTTTGTTCATTAATACTCAATAAGTATTTAAAGGTCTGAATCATATCTCCCCTGTCCCTCCTCTCCTCCAGAGTGTACATATTTAAGTATGCATGTCTCTTCTCATAAGGCTTCTGACACAGGCTCCAAATCATTTTGGTTGCCTTCCTCTGAACAGTTTCCAGTCTTTTTACATCCTTTGCGAGATATGGTCTGCAAAACTGAACACAGTATTCCAAGTGAGGCCTCACCAGAGACTTATACAGTGGCATTAGTACCACTCTTCCTTTCTGCTGGTAATTCCTATTTGTATGCAACCCAACATCCTCCTGGCTTTTGCCATTGCCTTGTCGCACTGTTTTGCCACCTTGAGATCCTCAGAAATAATCACACCAAGGTCCTTCTCCTGGTCCATGCATACCAACCTCTCGCCCCCTTTTGCATACATTTTCCTTGGATTTCTGCTTCCCAAGTGCATGACACTGCACTTCTTTGCATTAAATCTTAACTGCCAAGCATTAGATCATTCTTCCCGCTTTTGTAGATCTTTCCTCATGTTATCCACTCCCTCAGGGGATTCCACTCTGTTGCAAATTGTTGTGTCATCTGCAAAAAGACAGACTTTTCCATTCAGTCCTTCAGCAATATCACTCACAAATACATTGAACAGTGCCAGTCCCAGGACTGAACCCTGGGGCACCCCGCTAATCACCCTCCATTCATCCAAGTGAGCTCCATTTACCATCACCTTCTGACGTCTGTCAGTCAACCAATTTCTGATCCAGTTCATCACCTTGGGTCCCATTCTCAAGCTATTGAGTTTATTGATAAGCCTCCTATGAGGAACAGTATTCAGGCTTTGCTGAAATCCAGGTAGATGACATCCATTGCATACCCATGATCTAGTTCTCTGGTCACCCTGTCAAAGAACTCAGATTTGTTTGGCAAAATCATCCTTTGGTAAAACCATGTTGCCTTGGATCATGCAACCTCTATTACTTTTCCCACTACCGAGGTAAGGCTCACCAGCCTGTAGTTTGTCACTTCTTCCTTGTCACTACCTTTGTGAAGAGGTACCACATCAGCTCTCCTCCAGTCCTGAGGAACTTCCCCTGTTTCCAAGGAACTGTTAAAACATCTTTTAACGGCCCTGCAAGAACCTCTCTGAGCTCTTTCAGTATCCTGGGATGTATCCCATCCGGTCCCATGGCTTTGTCCACTTTCAGTTTTGCAAGTTGCTCTAACACATAATCTTCTGTGAATGGTGTGGTATCTACTTCATTCCCTCTTTATGCAATACAGTCTTTCTGCCTCCTTACCAAGAACAGGTAGAACTTCTGAGAATGCTACAGTGCTAACAATGGGCTTGAGTTTCTCCCCCCCCCCCCCCCGAGTCAGGAAGGCCCTTTGAACTGCAGAGGCATTGTTTCTAGGCAGGACATTTGTACCTGTGGATGACATCATCAATTTTGGAATGCTCATTTTCTGCGCTAACTACAACAATTCGGTTTGTATTCCTGCTGGCTGAAGAGCCTGGGAGGCATTTGACCATCTTCAGATCTGACTACAAGGGCCAGCACAGATCTCAGTGTTCTACAAAATTATGAATGGGTGGAATAATTAAATAGGGATCAGATGTTTAACCAATCAGAAAGCAAAATGCAATAGGACACTCTATGAACTAGTGACCAGCAGAGTGAAAATAAATAATAAATTATTTTTAAAGCGTTGCAAAATCAAGCTGTGAAATCTGTTGCTGGAAGATATCATCCATCAGAATCACCTTGGATCACCAGCTGAACATGTAGGCCCACATAAAGATCATCACATCTACTGCTTACTGTAAGATGAAGACCCTGGACAACTTTTGCCTACTCCTGGATCCCAGCCACTTCTGAACAATATGTTAAGTCATTATCACTGCTCAACTCCATCCTTCAAGGCCTCCCAAAATGTGCCTTCCTCCCACTCCAGCTGGCCCAGCATACTGCAGCAAGACTGATCAAAGAAGTGACATGACAGAGACACATCACTCCAGGGCTTAGGAGTCTTCACTGGCTCCCTATATAGGCACAAATCAAATTCAATGCCATTATGCTCACTTACAAATCTGCTCATGACCAAGCTCCAGATTGTCTTTGTAGTCTCATCCAGAAAAAAATAATAATAATAATACAAGATTAAAATGACAGCACAACCAGAACCTCCTCAGAATCCCAACATGCAAGTCAACCAGCACCCAAGCAACCGGCCAGAGATCCTTCTTAATATATGGCCCCACACTCTGGAACTCACTCCTAAGCACACCGAGAGACACCAAAGACTGCTGTGATTTCCACAAAAACCTAAAAACCTTTTTATTTCAAGAATACTTTGGCAATGACAGCTAACGTAAGATGCCCTCTCTCCAATCCACCCATGCAATGCATCACACTGGTCCCACTGGTGTTCCTTATGGCCTTAGGCAAGCCACTTAACCCTCCGTTGCCTCAGGTACAAAAAATAGATAGTGAGCCCTTTGGGAACAAGGGAAATATATGCCATACCTGAATGTACACCACTTTGACCTGGTGAAAAGCTCTATATAAAGCATTTCTAAATAAACAAGTAGGAAAAGTACTATGGATCTCGTCCTTATTGGTATTCAAGACCTGCTGCATTTCAACTCCCATTTCAGTTACTTCTTTAGAAAAGACTAGTCAGCATCGATTCAATGGCACACAACAACAACAGTGGCCTCTTTTCCTCTTATCTTTATTTACTTTCCAAGAAAAAAACAGTTGTTGCCTTGAGAATATCTCATTTCTGTTTTGCCTACTGCTCTTCTTTAAATCCCTAGATTTCCCCATCCAACTAATGACGCCTTTACAAAGTCGGTTTTCTTGAAGTTTAGAAATCTCACCTTTGAATGACTAATTGTTTCCTGTTTATTTATTTTATTTTATTTATTTACATTTTCTTATATACCGTGCTATTCTGCATCAGTGCAGTTTACATTGAACAAGGCATGATAACTTGGAGATAACTATTTTACAGGAAACATGGGCTATGGAGGGTTAAGTGGCTTGCCCAAGACCACAAGGAGTACCTGTGGGACTAGAAACCCCAGTCCTTCCAGCCCAAGGCTGCTGTCCTCTAGTGGGATTTGAACCCCCGACCTTCCGGCCTGAAGTACCTTGCCCCAACCACTAGGCCACGCCTCCACTCCCTGTTCTGATACCAAATGACACCATGCAGAAACTTAAATATTCAGACGCTGCAGTAGGTGTTTTTTAAATGCCTGCCATGGTAATTACAATAAATACTTAAATTCTGTGCCACTATCCATAGAGCAGCCAGCACTGAAGATACTGTATGGACTGTAGAGTCAGTGGCCTCAATTATCTGAACAGTAGTGACATTCCATCTGCTGTCCAGTTACCTATCCAAATAAGTTAAGGCAGCCTTTTTGCTATCCTAAGATATACAGGTAGTTATCTGGACGGAAGACTAAATAAGGCCGTAAGCCTGATAATTACCAGGATGGCCCATGCTCCAACCAGAGTAGTATAAAGATACTGACCACCCTGGCACTATGATTTTCAGCAGCATTATCCTAATAGTGCCACTGAAAATCACCAGACCCAACCAGTAGCACTTATTCAGATAGCAAGGTTCACTATCAGGCTTATTCTGTCCAAGACATAGATCCCCTCTGTACGACCGATCTGAGTCAGACGTACAGAGGGGATAATGATTCTGATCCCATGGGGCACATCTAGCCCTGCGGGATCAGAATCACAAATAGTCCTGTACATGCAGGCCAGGGCTGCATTAAGCCTGACCTGCATATACACAGTCTTCTATGGAGCCAATGCGCTATGGCATCATGTTGCCATGGCACCACGGCTCCATTGAAGAGCTGCGATGCTGGCCGCCTGACTTCAGGGACTCATTCCCCACAGCCCGACCCCTGATCCAGCCTCCTAATGCCAGGGTTGGGCTGCAGGGAATGCCTTTGGGCCCCCCCCCTGCCCAATCTGAGCACTGGGCCACCAATCCTTTACATACGGGAAGTTATTCCATCTCAGAGGTGGAATAACTTTCTTGTGCAAGTCAACAGCCATGGACATACAGGACTGACATTAGAATCAGCCCTGTACATCCAGGGCCAGTGACCGCCCACTGCCGGTCCTGCCTCCACCACCAATCCTCCTCTTTTCTACCCCATCTAACTTCCCCATACAACCAGTGGGGAAGTTAGAAATGGGAAGATAAAGCACAAATAGTGAGGATGGACGTCCCACTATTTGTGGCTCAGAATTGGGCCCTATATGAATAAATGCCTTTAAATCTCAGATCCTAAGATTTCCCAGTGGTCTACATGTTGTAGATCTATACTTAATCTGTTATGCAATGTAAGTATTTAGTTTATCCCTCATGATTATTTGCTTTTGGAAGACAATTTCCAAAGGCATCTACCTCATTAATAATATTAAAACAGTTAGATCTCTCTGTTTGAAAATTCCTTGTTCCCCCAATGTGGCCACAAGTAGACATATGATTGCACAATGTACATAGTTTTTACCATGTTGAAGAGGAGTGGGATTACCCACAAAATTGGCTTTGAAATGTTTTTGGGGAACAGATTACATTCTTCTAAACGTGAGTAAAAAATGGACTAAATAATTACTACACCGAAAAACTTTCAAACCTTCAAATCCTTTTAACTAATTAGCATTTCTCTGGCATATACAATACAGTTGTGGTCGATATTATTGGCACCCTTGAAGTTCAACCCCTTAATGTCCAATATCCCCTAAAAATAAGTAGCCAGTGAAAGGGCTTTGGGATATATATATATATATTGTGATGCGGCAGACCCTCTTGCAGAGAGAAAAAAAGTTTTAAATCCAGGAAAAGACAGGTATAGCCTGCAATGTCCTGAGGATCCACCTAGAGGGAGCACGAGAGTCAGTACAGAGTCTGAAGAACCACGCCTCTATGGGCAGGACTTAGGCCCAGTCAGTTTGGATTTAAACAGAGACAGGTCTGAATCAGGAGAGGAAGGAGACCCAAAAGCCAAAGAAAGAGCAGACTCGAAAGGCAGAGAGAAAGCAGGCCTGAGAGGCAAAGAGAGTGCTGGCCTTGAAGACAAGTGGAGAACACAAAGAACCGATGTGCACAGAAAAGCTGAAGGAGCTGGGCTACCAGGCAAGGGCAGAGGCAGAGAAACAAACTGTAAGCAAATATCTGGCAGATGGCAACAGCTGCAGCCTTGGAACAGAGAGATTCTTCCCTATACTAAGGAAGGAGAGATACCCTTGGAAAACCTGGACCATGCTAAGCTAGAAGCCGACTGGGGTAGGCCTCAAGCCTTCTCAGAGAAGGAAAGGAGAAAACTTAAAGGTAAAACTTTTATTACTTGTAATTGTCTGCATAATCCTAACATAAGAGAAGGACAGTGGAAGGAAGCATCTCCTTGTAACCGAGATACTTATAAGCAAAAGCTTGAAAACAATTGGGCTAAAAAGAGGACTGTAAATGCTAAGCATTGCGCTGAACAGGCTTTTAAAACTCTAACTGAAGAGGAGCCTTTGTTTTATCCAGTGGCCAGAAACCGACGCCCTAAGCTATCTGCCAGACACTGGAAAACAGTACAGCAAGCTTTTAAAAAACCAGAGTATAGTTGTGTGGAGACATCGGATTCAGAACTGTCAGAGGTAGAATTCATGCAAGTGGAATCTGCAGGCGAGGAGTCTGACCAGCCGATGGAATGCACATACTGTACAGCAGAGAATCTGGAGTCTATCCTTAGCTCTATGAATGAATAAATGAATGCAGTATATTGTGTTGCCTTAAGCTACTGTGAAGTTAACAGTCATTACTTTGATCTTTTTCATTTATGATTTAAACCTGATGCAAGGACTTGTTCAGTTGTGATACCATCCAATCCGTTTATCCTGTTTTGAACCATTTGTGCAAAAAGGGGAAATAAAGCCTTTTCATTTTTCCTCCATTCTCGTGCGGACTTGTTTCTCTTTGGGAAGTTGGTTACGAGGCCGGTACAAGGGACTGCCACCCTTAACCCTCGCACCTGTCCAACCCCAATCACCACAATCTTGTGCCCCCCAGCCCTTCTGTGGAAAACTACGCCGCCACTAGGGGGGACTGCGGGGGACATAAATGGCGTAGTTGGCAGGATATTACGGCATCCATAAGCATACAGGATTGTACCTGCAACTGTACAAAGGAAAGTACAATCTTTCTCTTTTTTTTTTTGAAAAAAAAAAACAAAGTAAAACCCGAAACGTCTTGCCAAAAACTGGACTGGAAGAAAAGCCTGGAATAGAGCAGACACGAAAGCCGGATTTGTTGGGAAATTTGAGTTAGGTCTGCTTATATATTGGCTTTATATGACTGAACCCTTGCCTGGTGAAACTACACAGGAGGATGGATGGCACAGAAGACAAGAAGACAGACAAGAAGACAATAGCTATATGAGAGTATATGCTTGCCATAAGATAATGGATGCGGCCTGCTATGGAAGGATTCTGGGAAACCATATTCTGGATAGGAGTATGCAGAATATTGGGCCTAGTAATTAATATCAGCAAAAAAGTACGGGTCAAGCAAAGAATTCAAACTAATGAGCACAAAATACTCTGCCTGGTTTCAATTAGTGCCAGAAGAAGAACAACACAGGAAGGGTCAGAGGTCACAAGCTATGCATAGATGAACAGACCTAAAAGCAAATCCAGATGTATAGAGGTCACAGGCCATGCATAAATGAGCAGATTTAAGAGCAGGTCCAGATGTACAAATGTAAAGAGATTCTCCCCTGGGAAAGGTGTTGCAGGATCCTGAGGCCCTGCTGACACTTAAGAATGTATGATGGATTCACTGAAAATTAATTTGAAACAGACATTTGAGACAGGGAGAAATGTATATAAGGCAGCTATTTTGGGGGATTGTTGGGCAGTATTTTCTCCCCCTTCACAGAGAGAAAGTACTGTCTGCCATTTCTATAGACAGACCTTGCTGTTCTGCATGATGCTGGAATAAAAGTCTTTGTAGATAAAGCAACTGCTGTTTAAGTAATTCTTTGATTGGTGACATTTGGGCAACCGTTGTGGGAACCAGAAGCCACAGATTGGAGTTTGAAAAAACACAGAGTGGAGTTCCTGAAATCCGGACCGGATTTAAAAGAAAATCCTGAAGGTTGAAAATCCTGCGGCAAGTCCAGAAGCAGTGGAGCGACCGTGGGATAGCAGAATATATTCCCCAAAGCTGATTCAACACTAAAACCAGGTAATACATACTTAAGCCTACCTAGTGTTGGATACTTGGGGGAAGTCAAAAAAAAAAGGGGTGTGGAAAAGTTTTGTAAAGAGCCACACTTGGGTTTCTTTCTCTGTTTGTTCTTTTATCAGGTACCATGGAGCCTAAAGAACTCTGTGCCTGGATGGCACACCAATTCAGTAAGCAGGCGGAGGTGGCACAACAGAGCCAAGAGCAAGCGCTGCGGGCGATGCAGGCGCAACAACTCCCAGTCCTAGAGGCTATGGACAAGTGGCTCATGCAGCAGCGGGAGGAACTGGCCAAAAGCAGGACGGAGAAGCTATCGGTGGCCGGACTGGAAAACCCTGACCACGGACAATGATCCTGCTCTGATTTAGTGGTTGGCAAGCTAAGTCCGGACGATAATATAGATGATTTTTTAGATACGTTTGCTCGAATTGCGCATTCAGCTAAGTGGCCAGGGGAGCAGTGGGCAATACGGCTAGCAGTGTCCCTCACGGGTGAGGCGCTGGCGGCCTATAGGTCAATGCCCCCGGCTTTAGCTAATTCCTATGAAGAAGTAGTAATAGCGATTAGGGATCGTTTGGGCCTTACGCCATTAGCCTACAACAAAATGTTTAGGGCTACCTTTCTTAAGGCTAACGAAACACCCAAGGCGCTAGGCCATAGATTACGTAGCCTAGCCTATAAGTGGTTACAGCCCGAGAAATGGTCCATAGTCACCCTAATGGTTGCTATAATTCTTGAACAATACATGATCGCCCTACCAAGTAGAGTGCAAAATTTCTTAATGTTACAGAACTGTTGCACTACCACAGAGGCAATAGCTCTTACGGAGAGGTATTTAGAGGCTGAGACAGTGACCCAGCCTAGGGCCGGCCCAAGAATAGCCATAGGGATGGAGAAACAAAAAGGGGAGAACCCCTCACGTCCTCCATTCTGCCGGTGGAAAAATGATAAGCCTCTAGTAAAAGAGAGTTCAAGGAAATGTTTCACATGTGGGAAAAGGGGACATTTACAGTATGAGTGTTATTCACGAACTGCATTGGTGGGAGAATCCCCAAGAGCAATACGTAACGGTTTTGTGCTTGATGTAAAGGTACAGGGTATAAGTGTGCAAGCGTTATTGGATTCTGGAGCCGATCAGACCATGGTTTCTAAAAAGTTATGGTCAACGATCCAGGCTCAAGGCTTATCGGTCCCAGAATCTCCACATGGATATGTAAAGATAAAGTGCGTGCATGGAGCAGCCACGCGCTATCCGGTTTATAAATTGTGGGTAAAAGGTATGGGCATTGTAAAGGAAATGCTGATCGCAGTAGTGCCTAAGTTACCACAGGAATTGGTCCTGGGCTGTGATTGGCCACAATTTAGGAAAACTTTAAAGGAAGGTTTGTCGCCTCCAAAAAGGCCAGATTCCACTTGCATGCAACCTAACCTTACTGAAAATCCCAGAGTACAGCGGAGGGGCCTTGCTGCCACTACGGATACCATGGTCCCTAGCCCACTTTGGGAAAAAACCCCGAAGGCTTTCAAAAAGGATCGGTCACAGCCACCTAAAAAGTTTGTAATGCGGTACTGTAAAACTTCCGGGAGAGCGCGTACTCCTCAAAGAGCGTCGGCACAAGCTGCCGGCTACGACCTCCACAGCGCTGTAGATATAGTCGTCCCAAAGCAGGGAAGAAAATTAGTTACCACAGACCTACAAATCGAGCTGCCCCCGGGATGTTATGGAAGAATAGCCCCAAGATCGGGACTGGCCGCCAAATACAACCTCGACGTGGCTGCAGGAGTTGTGGACCCCGATTACAGGGGCATCTTAAAAGTCCTCCTATGTAACTTTGCAGAGGAAGATTTCAAAATCCAAGTCGGGGACAGAGTAGCGCAGCTAATCTGTGAGTGTGTGGGATTTCCTGATCTAGAAGAAGTCGCGATGCTAACTCCCACGAGCCGCGGAACAGGAGGTTTCGGCTCAACGGGGAGAGCGGAACTGGAAGGTTTAATGGCCATAGGGAGTGATCCACCCGAGGAGGACCTAGGTCCCCGTGTGGAAGATTGCAAAGAAGGCTCTACGCCGAAGGTGGGGGAGGAACTCTCCGCAAGACAAAAGGAGGAGTTAGCTCGATTGTTGAACAGGTATAAGGATGTCTTAACTCCAATGCCTGGAGAAACCTCGTTGGTGGCTCACGAAATTCATACTCCTCCAGGTAAAATTATCCGACAGCGTCTGTATCGACTGCCGGAGGCGAAAAATCAGGAGGTCATCAACCAGGTATGAGAAATGCTGCAAATGAATATTATCGAAGAGTCACATAGTCCCTGGTGCAGCCCAGTGGTGCTGGTGCCTAAGCCAGACGGGTCTATGCATTTCTGCATAGACTTTCGTCAAGTCAATGCGATATCCATCTTCGACGCTTACCCGATGCCGTGGATTGAGGAATTGTTAGACCGGCTCGGGCAAGCAAAGTTCCTGACGACGTTAGACATGACCAAAGGGTATTGGCAGGTCCCTTTGACGCGGGATGCCAAGCCGAAAACTGTCTTCAGTACACCATTGGGGCTCTTCCAATTTCGGAGAATGCCCTTTGGCCTGCATGGGGCAGCCACTACATGCCAACGTTTAATGGATGTTATTCTACAACCGTACCAAAATTTCGCTACTGCCTACATGGATGATGTGGTGATCCACAGTGCCACCTGGACGGAACATCTCCGTCAAATCGGCATCATATTAGAAGTTATGAGGAGAGCGGGCCTCACGCTAAACCCAAAAAAGTGTACTTTTGCGGCTGAAAAAGTCAAATACCTGGGTCATCTGGTAGGCCAGGGAACCGTGCGGCCATTATTAGATAAGGTAGACAGCATCAGAAAATTTCCCATTCCACAGAACAAGAAGCAGTTGAGAAGCTTCCTTGGCCTCATCGGCTATTATCAACGCTTTATACCGCACTTCGCGGAAGAAAGCAACGTTTTTACGGAAATGCTGAGAAAAAATGCCCCAAACATGTTACAGTGGACACCTGAAGCAGAGACAGCTTTCCAAAAATTAAAAGGAAAGTTGTGCCAAGCTCCCGTATTGCGCGGGGTAGATTTTCGGCAAACTTTCCTGTTGCAAACTGATGCCTCTGAGACGGGTCTGGGAGCCGTCCTGTCCCAGATACAAGAAGGAGCAGAACATCCTATCATGTTTCTTAGCAGGAAACTCTCGCTGGCGGAAAGGAAGTATGCCACAATTGAACGCGAATGTCTCGCTATTAAATGGGCCATTGAGGCATTAAAATTCTATCTCACCGGGAGGAAATTTGTCCTCATCACAGATCATGCTCCCCTGAAATGGCTGCATACCATGAGGAACGAAAATACCAGATTAACCAGGTGGTATATGGCTTTGCAGCCCTATGATTTCCGAGTGGAGCATCGAGCCGGGAAGCTGCATTGTAATGCCGATACCATGTCCCGTATTACGTGCTGCGGAGAAGGGGTTTCCCCAGCCCGTAATATTTTAAGAAGGGGGATGTGTGATGCGGCGGACCCTCTTGCAGAGAGAAAAAAAGTTTTAAATCCAGGAAAAGACAGGTATAGCCTGCAATGTCCTGAGGATCCACCTAGAGGGAGCACGAGAGTCAGTACAGAGTCTGAAGAACCACGCCTCTATGGGCAGGACTTAGGTCCAGTCAGTTTGGATTTAAACAGAGACAGGTCTGAATCAGGAGAGGAAGGAGACCCAAAATCCAAAGAAAGAGCAGACTCGAAAGGCAGAGAGAAAGTAGGCCTGAGAGGCAAAGAGAGTGCTGGCCTTGAAGACAAGTGGAGAACACAAAGAACCGATGTGCACAGAAAAGCTGAAGGAGCTGGGCTACCAGGCAAGGGCAGAGGCAGAGAAACAAACTGTAAGCAAATATCTGGCAGATGGCAACAGCTGCAGCCTTGGAACAGAGAGATTCTTCCCTATACTAAGGAAGGAGAGATACCCTTGGAAAACCTGGACCATGCTAAGCTAGAAGCCGACTGGGGTAGGCCTCAAGCCTTCTCAGAGAAGGAAAGGAGAAAACTTAAAGGTAAAACTTTTATTACTTGTAATTGTCTGCATAATCCTAACATAAGAGAAGGACAGTGGAAGGAAGCATCTCCTTGTAACCGAGATACTTATAAGCAAAAGCTTGAAAACAATTGGGCTAAAAAGAGGACTGTAAATGCTAAGCATTGCGCTGAACAGGCTTTTAAAACTCTAACTGAAGAGGAGCCTTTGTTTTATCCAGTGGCCAGAAACCGACGCCCTAAGCTATCTGCCAGACACTGGAAAACAGTACAGCAAGCTTTTAAAAAACCAGAGTATAGTTGTGTGGAGACATCGGATTCAGAACTGTCAGAGGTAGAATTCATTCAAGTGGAATCTGCAGGCGAGGAGTCTGACCAGCCGATGGAATGCACATACTGTACAGCAGAGAATCTGGAGTCTATCCTTAGCTCTATGAATGAATAAATGAATGCAGTTTATTGTGTTGCCTTAAGCTACTGTGAAGTTAACAGTCATTACTTTGATCTTTTTCATTTATGATTTAAACCTGATGCAAGGACTTGTTCAGTTGTGATACCATCCAATCCGTTTATCCTGTTTTGAACCATTTGTGCAAAAAGGGGAAATAAAGCCTTTTCATTTTCCCTCCATTCTCGTGCGGACTTGTTTCTCTTTGGGAAGTTGGTTACGAGGCCGGTACAAGGGACTGCCACCCTTAACCCTCGCACCTGTCCAACCCCAATCACCACAATCATGTGTCCCCCAGCCCTTCTGTGGAGAACTATGCCGCCACTAGGGGGGGCTGCGGGGGACAATATATATAATTTGTTATATAAAAGAATCAAATAAAACAAGGGGAATTTAAATTACACCCTTATAAACAATTTAAATCAGTTTGAATGGATGAACCACATTCCCATTGCAGCAAAAATTAGATGCATCTGTTATCATTTGTCAGTACTCACATGACTTACATCAACCAATGAATGATGGTTGTAATATTTAAAATGATCACCTCCTCTCCCTGTTCCTTTTTCACAGTGGTGAAGATAAGAGATCTGTCTGAGACTCTCAGGCCATATGCATATTGTTAGTCACTGAGGGAAGGGCAGTTTTCAGACCTGAAAATTTACCTTTATTGCCTCCACTCTACCTGTATCCTTTCAGGGGCTCCAAAGGAAAGCAAATATCATTTTATACTGCTTTGTTCATGTGCCAAACAGCACTTTATTTTCATACAGATGTATATCCTGGATGCATCATTAATAAAATATCTCTTTCGCATTCAGTCTTACTCTTGAGAAATAAATCTCACTCCTTGGGATAGTTCATCTTTGACATCTCTGGAAATATCAAGCGTAAATTAAACCAAACAAACTTTGTCGGGCTACATCTTGGAGATGTTGGAGAGGTCTGGTTGAAAATTCAGCTAAGGATAACCAGATACAATTACCTAGTGATTTATGCTGCTCAGCATATAATTTAAAAAATGGCCCCATTACTTACAAGCTCTTAAGATGTTGCTGTGCACCATATGAAGCTTGCAAACCAACTAAAATTAGGACAGCCATTCAGGTGCTTCAGGTTAACTGGGCAGTGGCTCAATCGCCACAGCCTGGTTAATCTGCGGTGCCACCCCCGCTCTGCCTCTGGAACATTCTGACATTAAGTGCTTAGCATTGGGGCATTTAGCAGCTCAAACAGGGGTTATTAAGCTGCACAGAACAAGTTAATGCTACTGAAGTTCCCAGTAAGCAGCCTTTGCGCAGTTTACAGGTCTGCAGACTGCATAAATGCATTTGAATATTCCTTCCGAGGTATATAATTGCAAATAAATAAATAAATGTATGCATGCATGCTTGTTTGTTTGTTTATTTGCTTGTTTGTTTATTTAACAGCTCTTTTATACCGCTGTGTCTGTGAGTCAAAGAAGTTTACAAAACTAATTAGTAGAAATACTTTCAGTCTTGAAGATTATGTTTAGTGCCAAGAAAATAGCAGAACACAGGCCCAACACAGGAAGGTAGAGAACGACATGCTTGAAAGCACCAGATAAGCAAGAACCTTGAAGAAAAGCAGTTTCTGGCCCAAATAATCAAGGGAGGCCCCCTCCCCAAGTAGGAACTTTGCAGACTTTGCAGAAAGCTGCACGTACTCCATAGAAAAAACCCTGCATATGACATCAGAGGCAATGCAGGGCTTTCTAGAACTTTGTGACAGAGAAAGAAGATATAAGGGGGCAAGCTCTCTAGCTTGGGGGCAATCTGCTCTCTAACTCTGGTACAGAGTGTAGGTTGCCTGCCACCTGTTCAGACATATAATTTGCTATCTGCATCTGTGATTTATTTTGCTTTGGAACCCAAATAAAGGCTTTTGCAGCTGAGCAACAGTTGTCTGAGCTATTCATTGGTAATTGGTAATATTGGGGAAACTTTTGTAGGTGGACCCTGCCTACAACCATCATGAATAAAAGGGTCTGTGCTCTTCTGGCAGCTGCCTCCTGGCTATCAGGATTGATAGAGACATTTCCACACACTGCTGTTACATCCCAATTCTCTTACTTTGAATCCAATGTCATCTATCACTTTTTCTGTGAAATCAAAGCACTGCAAAAACTCTCCTGTACAGATACCTCAATCGTTCAAACTATGACTTTCACAGTGTCAGTGTTTTCAGTCTTTACGCCATTTCTCCTAACCCTAACATCCTATGTGTTTATCATCACCACCATCCTGAAAATCTGCTCTGCAGAGGGGAAAACCAAAGCCTTCTCCAACTGCTCCTCCCACCTGTCAGTCATCGTTCTCTTATATGGGACTATAGCTGGAGTTTATCTGCAGCCTGGTTCAGGAGATTCTGGGAAATCAAACAAGGTGCCTACTGCAATATATATAGTTATCCCTCAACTGTTAACCCCCCTGATTTATAGTTTGAGAAGTAAAGAGTTAAATATGGCTCTGAAAACAGTGGTCAGTTAAATGGCTTTGGACTATATTTGAAGACATATTTGACACATAAAAGAATCAAATAAAACAAGACCATTTAAAAAAGGAAATAGTAGGAAGTAGTATAAAAAGAGAGACATTGCCAGGACATGATTGGAACCCTTAAACACAATCTAATTCAGGGAGGGGATTGGATTAGTTTATTAAAATTTGATATATCAGCTTTCGGAAACAATAAAGCAGTTTATAGACAGTTCCATGAGTTATCATGGATTACTCAGGCCCAAAGAAAAGAGCGGCTTAGTGAAGACATTGGAATATTAATCTGTGCAGCCTGAAGTTTTATTTATTTTCTTGTTACTACTTCACTTTTCCAGTGCAAACTGTATAAGGTTGTTTAAAACCATATATACATACAATCCTAAAACCATCACAATGAATGAAGGCACACAGAACACACATAATAAAAGCATTATCTTTCTATGTAAGTATCCAAAAACTGCATTAACCTATAACGAAGACCAAATCATCCATTTAAATCTCCAACAGACCTCCCTCCATTCTTAAACCTGTTTAACACTAAATTCACAATAAGTTGTTGTTGTTAAGTGCCATCGAGTCAGTGCCTGCTTGTGGCAACCCTCTGGATAATTGTCCTAAACTGTGTTCGGTCTTCAGTCAAGCGGCTCATTGTTGATAGAGTGATGCCAGTAGTGCTAATCCATCTAATGACGCCTCAGTGGGTGACCTTAGTGGTAATCCCATGTCAGCTAGCAAGGTGCTGGCACACTGGGCTCATGCAATCTCCAGGGGGATGGTATCACACACACCCTGCAGCTGCAGGTGACACCCCCATGGTGGTGATACGACTCACATGTGCATTACCAGCATAAGACCTAGTAAAAATGCCTCACTAGTGGTGATGTTATCATGAGATAGGGTGACTCAGGTGGCAAATTTTGGGGGTAAATGATAATCACAGTGGCAACCTCCCTCGGCCATTGCCACTGCTGTTTTCCTATTATTTCAGCAGTTGCGGACCTTAGACTTGAAACCCTTAAAAAAAAAATCATGGGTCTTTGCTTGGAAGGCCTGCAAATGCCTGCCCCCTCTAAAGCAAAGGATGAATCAAAAGGGGCGGCCATTTGCATTTCTTACAAGCACAACTCGCAAAGACCCACGCTTTTTTGTTTCTTTTTTTTTTTAAGTGTTTCAAGTCTAAGGTCAGAGGAGATGGGAATTTGTAGGCCTTCCAAACCTGGAATTGAAAAGACCTGTACATTTTTTTTGGTGTGTTTCAAGTCTAAGGTCCACCACCACTACAAACATAGAAGAAGTGGTGACAGCAGAAGAAAGGGGGGGGGGGGACAACTGCTGCAAAGAAGATGCAGGACACAAAGGGGGATGGGGAAAGGCTGGAAGGGAGATGCAGGGCACTTAGGAAGATTGGGGGGAATCGCTGAAAGGGAGAGGCAGGACACTCATAGGGGTGGATGAAGATACTGGACATAATGGAGGGGTAGACTTCAGACACAGGGTGGGGGACATAATAGGATAGAGGATACGTGGTGGGTGCAAGGTGGGGTAGAGGCATGGAGGGCAGATGTTGAACACGGGGTTAAGAGCAGAGGTTGGACACGGGTGAGGGCAGATACAGTTGTGGTCAATGTTATCGGCACCCTTGCAGTTTAGCTCCTTTATGTCCAGTATCACCTTAAAATAAGTCATCAGTGAAATGGCGTGGGACTATATATACACACATATTTGACATATAAAATAATCAAATAAAATATGACCAGGAAATACTCGTAGCAGTACACAGTATAAAAACTGGGACATTGCTAGGACATGACTACTGCTCAAAAAGTCAGAAAAGTCTCACAATTTTTGAGTAATATATAAGTAATGGACTTTTTGGATTCAATTTATTTGTGAGGACATGATTATTGGCACCCTAATAAACAATTCAAATCAGTTTAAAAAGAAGAACCACAATGCCATTGCAGTAAAATTGGATGCACCTGTTATCAATTGTCAGTACTCACATGACTTAGATCAAATAATGAATAATGGCTCTAATGTTTAAATAGGCCAATTCACTATCTGTTCTATTTACACAATGGTGGAGACAGGAAAGCTATCTGAGACCACCAGAAAAGTCATTATCAAACATCAAACTTCAAAGGGGTACAAGGCCATGTCCAAAGACCTTGGTATTCCTGTGTCTACAGTATGCGGTGTTATTAAGAAGTTTCTGCTCATGGAACTGTCAAGAACCTCTCAGGTTGTGGTGGGAAGAGGAAAATTAATCCAAGAAATCTTCGAAAACTAGTGCGAACTGTTTGAAAAACACCACTTATACCATCCAAAAAGCTTAAGGCAGTCCTGAAATAATCTAGAGTGGTGGTTTCACTAAACAAAGGCTTGCACTAAACAAAGAAGGACTTCATGGACAAGGGCCAAAGAGGACCCCACTGCCCAAAGTTAGACATAAAAAGGCATGCCTGATCTTTGCCCAAACCTACCACTATCCTTCTGGGAAAATTATCTGTGGAGAGATGAAACTAAACTTGAGCTCCTTGACAAAGCAGACCAGTGATACATTTACATGCAAAGAAATGACTGCTATAAGGAAAAAAAAATACCCTTCCTACAGTTAAATATGGAGGAGGTTTTGCTGTCTCAGGAACTGGAGGCCTGGATCGTACAGTATTAAAGGAATCATGAAGTCAGAGAACTACATACCAAGGTATTTTGGAGTGAAATGTGCTACCTAGTGTCAGAAATATATGGTCTGCATCAACAGTCATGGGTCCTCCAGCAGGACAATGTGCAATAGCATACATCCAAAAGCATATTTAAAAATGAACACATGGACTGTTTAAACTGCCCAACAATGAGTCCTGATGTCAATCCAATTGAGAACCTTTGGAAAGAGCTGGAAACTGCTATTGGTAAAAGGATCCTGGCAACATTCAAGAGCTGAAAGAAAACACAGTTGAAGAGTGGTAGAAACTACCAGTAGAGAGATGTACGTAACTTATAGATGGTTAAAAGAAATGTTTGGAGGCTGTGATCAATGCCAAGGGTTGTGCTACCAGATATTACTGAAGGGTGCCATTAACTCTGTCCAGGTTATATTTTGTTTTTGGTTTTTTTTAGAAATTAGTATGTCTAAGTTGTACTGACATCTTTTTTTGTTGTTGTATTTATTTATTTATTTTTATTTATTTGCACACAATTTGTATACCGCTCCTTCCGGTGATCAGCAGCGGTTTACATTTTAACAATTTGTTCTGCAATGATAGCAGTTACATAAAACATCAGTAACATATAACAGTAGTAACAGTAGACAAACTATGTACAAATAACAGCAGTAATAATAGAATAAACGATGTACAACCCATGGATAACTGTGAAATAAATCAATATTAGCAGTAGTCAGCCTATGTAGAAGGTAATGTTAGTATAGGGATTCGTAGGACTCAAAATATTTACATGAGATAAGGGGACGTGTATTTTAGGTTATCTAAATATTGATTTCTATATTGACGAACATCGGGAGATGTCACGCGTCTAATGTGTTTATAGTTTAATATGGTTGGGTGTGCTTGGCGTGTATTATGAAGGAGTTGCTAGGCGTCTATCAAGTTGAGTTTTGTATTGGGTATGATTTTTGGTTTAAGTTATTTCGGACAAATTGTAGAATTCTTGGAAAAGATGTGTTTTGAGGTTTTTTCGGAATGATTGGAGGTCTTTGTTGGCTCTTAGGGATTCTGGGAGTTTGTTCCATAGTGTGGGGGCTATGTAAGTGAAAGCTCTGTTGCTGGTGTTCTTTTCCATGTGAGCCGGAGCATTTTGCCTTGAATTATTTTGCCTTGAACATTTTGCTTTGAATTATTTTCTGCACAACATAATACAACTGCTAACATGTTTATTGTCGGCAGCATGCTCAGTGATAAACCATTATTGGAAAAGATGTGTGGCACCCTCTTACAGTGAATGGATGGTGAATGTATGGGACATCTATAGGATGGAGAAATTGATGGCTGATTTATGGAGAAAGCTGCATAAACTGAGGCAACTGTGGGCTGGATTTCTCTCTCTGCAGGGATAGGTGCTATGAGATGTGATGACAAACCCATGATGATAGCTACTTCTTGGAATAATTTCCTGCAGGAGTTAAATCCCCCTGAGATTTATAGGACCTTAGGTTCCCATACAAGCTCTGTTTCTGTTGTCTAGGCTCCCATCAGCCTGGGGGGTGAGGGGGAGGCAGGGATGGTTGGAGGGGGAAGGGGAATAATGGGTTTGATACCTGTTTTGCTATACCAGCTGTTTTCTTATATTTATATTTATTTAGACAGTTTTGTATACCACCTTATACTTCAATCAAAGTAGTCACAATACAATTAGGAGATACATTTTAACACAAGGGGATATGAAACACATATGCTAATACTTACATGGAACAAGGAGAGTTAAGTGGCTTGCCCAAGACCACAAGGAGCACCTGTGGGACTAGAAACCCCAGTCCTTCTGGCCCAAAGTTGCTATCCTTTAGTGGGATTTGAACCCACAGCCTTCAGGCCTGAGGTAACTTGCCCCAACCACTAGGCCACTCCTCCCTCATCCTCCCTTTTTGTTCAGTAGTTTACCATTATTTGCACATTGTATTGCAGGGGTTTATCTCCCTCGTGAGTGATTTCTCTCAGCTCTGTCTCATGTATAGGTGCCCAGGGCTCTGGGCTTACTTTTCTCCATGTGCATAACTCTTTTCACCTCTATGTTTAAAGGGTATCTATATATATGGAGTCCTCATTGCTGTATTTTTGATATCTCTGAACAGCTGGGTTGTGGGTAGATTTACCTGGAAAGCTCTTTATGCCTTTGTTACTATTGAAGTTAAGTTGTTATTGACCTTCAATAAAATTCTTTACAAAAAAAAAAAGATATACAAATAGAACAAACAAGGGACTAGGGATTTTGTTTATAGGAATGATTAAAATGCACATGTGTATTACACAGGAGAACTGGGGATCAGGATCCAGAAGATGGATAAAAAAGGTTTTTAGCCTGAATTAAAATAGGACCAGAGACAGAATCTGACCCTGAGCACCTCCCTGTAGCCCAGGGGCAGCGACACCACAACCTAGAGGTCAGGTTGGAAGCTGCAGTGCTGGGATACAAAAGGCAACGTCCATACTAGTTAATAAAAAGAAAATGGGCTTAAGTGCACAGGGGACTTCTGGACAGGTTGAGGCTTAAACAATCATGGGGAGTATTCAGCGGCAGTGGCTAAAGCTTGTAAAGCACCTAGCCATCTCTGATGAATGCCAATGCAAAATTTTCAATGCCAAAGTCATATCTAACCACCAGCTTTGAGTATCCTGGTGGTAGCAGAAGCTGGAAGCTAATTGGGCAGTAGATGAATATCGCCACTGCCTGGTTAGTTTTCACAGGGATAAATATGTCAGCCTTTGCCATGCCTGACTTCACCCACTTGTCAAAAACAGGACAATGGTTGAATATCGCCATTGCCATTCCAAAACGCACATGACATGCCCAGAGGCTAAACGCATAATATCAGATTGTGTAGTAGCAGCAGCCATGGATACTCAGTGGCATTAACCGTGTAAGTGATGCTGAATATCCCGTCCAGCAGCAAACCTGTAAATGCCTTTGAATATCCCCTCTCTTCAGATATTAACCAAGACTCCTGTTGACCACAAGAGGTTGATGTTGAACTAGGTCAACATATTCTGTCATAGATCTCTCAGGCCCTGTTAAAAGGGGAGCTTAGGGAAAATAATGGTTGTGAAGTTGGACATCCTAAACAGATCACATGTTAATGGCCTTCAAGGTTTGGAAGCAACATCTTAACCATGGTCAGTCACTGGTATCTGATGCCCTAGGCACCTTAAATGAAGTCATCAGACAGGTGCCCTTGCTTCTTCCTGCTTTGCCTATAGCAAAGCTTCACTCCTTCCCTTTCCTAACCCCCCACAACTCTCCAGAATTTCCTCTTCTCTACCCTCCCAAGATATCCAGCATTGCTCTCCTTCCCTTCCCTCCCCCCCCCACAAGGTGTACAGCATTTTTCTCCTTCTCTTCCCCCTTCCCAAAACATGTTCAGCATCTCACAACCCCTCCAGATATCCAGCATTATTTCCCACCCTACTCCCCCGCTCCCATGGTTCAGCATCTCTCTACCTCTTTTTTCCCAAGGGATCTAGCATCAACTTCCCTTCCCCTCCCCCAAGACTACTGCTGTTACCCCCACCTCTCTGCCTCCATGAAGGTGAATGTAAGTTCAGGCTCTGGGCAAGGCTGCACACAGAAGTTCAAAGTCCCAACACTGCTCTAAAAGTCTTCCCTGTAGCCAGTGCCAAGCTGCCATATCTCAATCGCTGCCATTCTAGGAGGCTTGTTAGTCTGCCTGGTGACTGAGTGTGCCCTGATCCTATTTCTCAAGTAGTAGAAAGAGCAGGGCCAGCTCAACCACCAGGCAAAATAGGCAACTTCTGGGGGTGACAAAGAATAGGGCATCCAAAGTTAAATAGATTTTGACAGACTGGGTGGAGAGAGGGACGGGGGATTTAAGGCTTACTAGGGTACTACCATCTTGAGCCTACTCTGGGGTCAGCCCTGAGAAAGAGACAGTCAAGTGAAGTGCAAATATGGCTCATTTTCTTGTCATGAATATATGATATATTTTGTTAACATCTTTCTAATAGTATATATAAAAATGAAATTATGGCCTGAACAACCCAAAGAAAATTCCAATTAAAGTGTATTATTCAAAATGTAAATGAAATAAACCAAGAGGACATGCTGAAGCTTCAACAAGAGTGATTGAATGATGCACTCAGCTAAAGGGACACCTAGGAAAGAAGGATCCAGGGAAAGGCTATTTAATGTTATATGAAAGAAAGACTGAAAATTTAGATTTATAAGAGAATATCAGTTGAATAAGCAAGATTTCTAAGCAAAGATGATAATTTTATTTAGAGTGTCTAGGTTTCTAAATGGATATTTAGATCCATGCCTTTAATAATACACTATTTATAAAAAGCTTGATGAGCACTAAGCCTGGTTTAAAACACATAAAGGACCAGCCAAAAGAAACATAGATTTGTAGCAATGCACTAACAATACATTTCCAAACCCACAACACCTCTCAATGGGAACAGAGATTCCTCTAACAGAGAAAATGATTAGACAAAAGATTCAGAAGGTTGTAGCAAGGTCGGTGTGTCCAGGGATTACATCCCATATGAGTCTTTTGACCAACATCAACACTTCCAGCTCATGTGACTCTCATATATAGGAGATGCAAGATTCATTGGCAAAGTGATGGGATCAGAGTTTTCTTTACTATAAACTAGATTCTGTGCTAATATCCCTCCATCATTATTTATCCTCTGATACAGATTCCTAATGCTTCCCATTGCGACGGACTGCCATTTTTTTAAAGATTTATTTCCGGACTGATTCATCAGCAGCATAAGATATAGTTGTCTCCTCTTCAGATATCAGTGGGTGTAAAATAATGTCTGCTTTGTTATAATGTCTTTTGGTGAAAGTTCACCCCGTTAATCCATTAAACATTGGCATGATTTTCATGGCATCATCTGAAATGTGATTTAAGATGCCTTGCAATAGACGCAGTGAAACATTGACAGAACATCAGCACGTATCAGCAACTTCAAAGTATAGATGGGAAAGTGATGCTCTAATTACACAATGATTTCAAGCCTCCTACAAACAAGTGCTAAATAGAGGTTATGATTATAGAAAGATCATGAATTTTAAATGGAAGAAATGTCTCATACTTCTAAATTAGAATTATTGTTTATCACAAATATTTGAGTATGACTTTTAATGGTATAAAGAAACTGCCATGTACCGATAGATTTTCCAGGCAGAAAGATTGAATGTGGAATCTGTGTAACACGATGCACATTCTGGGTGAACAGAGGTAGTTCTATATTTGGTCAGACCATTTGGATGCTGCTTGGTTCACTGGAGCCATTGGGAATAATCTTACAGATGTAAATTGGGGATCTATTCCATATCCCAAAATTCCAGACGTAAGAGGCAGTAAACCATAACTGCACTTGGCTAATAATTGTTAATGGATCCATTCTCTAGAAACTTGTCAAACATTTTCTTAAACCTGCTTTCGTTACTAGATTTCCCCAAATTTTTCAGCATCAAATGTATTGCTTAATTTTGCATTGACTCTAATGCATAACGAGAATTTGTTTTAAATCTTCTGCAATTCAGTTTCAGGCAGTGTCCCTAGTCAGACTACCATTTGAAAGGATAATTTAAATTTCCCTATAAACCTTTTGCATACCACACATGACTTTACTACCTCTATGATATTTCCTCTTAATTGTCTCTTTTGCAAGCTAAAAAGATCTAAACCTTTTAACTTTCCCTTTTATCATTTTTGTTGCCTTTCTCTGTACCTTTGCTGGTTCTGCTGTATCTCTTTTTATATGGGATGACCAGAATCCAACACAATATGATGCAGTCACGCCATAGATCTAACCAGAGCATTATCATATTTATAGTTCTCTTTTCCAGTCCTAATATTCATTTCTTTTTCACTGCTGCTGCACACGGAGCTGAGGTCTAAGGTTCTTTTCCTCAGTGGCAGTTCCTCATCTGGAACTCAGCACTGTGAACATAACTGAAGCACTATTCAAAGAGTCCATCTTGTTGCAAAGGGCGAGACTGATTTTAGTAGCTACATTTGTGCCTGCTTCTTTGTGGGTGAAGAAAAAGCAAATAAAATACCATGCATGCTTTTCAAAATGTTATATTTTTGTTCTGTGTTCTGAACGTATAGCTGACAATTACTTTTTTGTTCTTTTTATGGCACCCGGCCAGGTGTTTGGGACCTGGATTTTTTGCTTAGAAATAGGGCACTATCAGAGCATTACTGTGAGCCTTTATGGCAATTCTTATCTTCTAAAACTATAAGCACATTATGGATGGTATGCCGACTTTTCAGGAGCACTAACAGTGGGGAATTTTCAGACAACCAAAAGCTCTATCAAAAGCTCTATCAAAAGCCCAGGTGTGTTGCTTTGAAAAATGGCTTCTTATTTTTTGGGACATGGCATGATGTCAGGTAAGGTACATGTTGGCAATGCAGTGCCTATAAACGTGGCTGTGTGGCTTCTGTGACTATCCAGGATGGAGTGTGGTGATCAGTGGTCCATATGAAGATTTGTCTTGATTTCAGTCTCAAACCATTACTCTGCAATCATTGAAGACATAATGAAATCCAATAAGGAGTAAAATTTAACCACAGTAGCACTGTCTTTCCCCTGAATGTTATCCACAGACCCGATGGCTATGAATGATTTTGCCAGGAGTAAAAACCTTGAGCATTCCTGCACTGGGCTTCATGGGATTGTGCTGCAATGTATTCATTTATTAGGCATTTGTTACACCCTAATAAGCAAATTAGGATAGTGGCTAAGTGGCTTACAATAGAGTTCCACGCAGAGAACAGTAAAATGTCTAAAATTATATAAAATAACACATAGATTCAACATTAAAAAGAATAGTAACAAATGAAAAAATGCATAAAAGGGGAAGGAATGAAATTAGCCTCTTCAACCAGTGTGGACAAATTATAGCCCCTAACTATAGTGACAGCATTGGATATCCAGGTTTGGTGCATAGAAGAAATTGCCGCTAGTCTAATTGGGTAGTGGTGATATTGAACCGCTACATGGTTAGCATCCACGGTGAGCCAAAATTTGGCTTAATTTTACTTGTGCATCACTAACCGACTTGTGGTGCAATATCAGAAGACACAGATAGAGGCAATTTCCGCTCCACCCCAGAAAGCCCCCAACAGGCCCCGATGTTATCCAGGGGGTTATTCTGTGCCACAAATAGCTGGAATGGACGTCCCAATGGGATGTCCATCCTTGCTATTCGTGCCTATCCCCGCTGCATCTAACCTCACCGCTGGTTGAGCATGGAAGTTAGACAGTAGTGGGGAAGGGGCAGCTCGGGGGCAGAGGCTGGGTGGGCAGTGCATTCCCCGCAGCCTGACCCTGGCCTTAGGAGCATTGGAGTCCGGCGTCCAGCATCACAGCTTTTCAATGTGACACCATGGTACCGCTGCTCCAGTGAAGAGTCTTGATTGAGTTAGCCAGGAAGGTGCTATATGTGCATGCAGAGCTGAATCGCTGTCCCGACCTGCAATTACAGGACTGTTCGTGTTTCTGATCCCACAGGGCTAGATGTGCCCCAGAGGATCAGAATCACAATCCCTTCTGTACGTCCGGCTTAGACCCGACACACAGAAATGTACCGTTAAGTGGAAATATGTGATTGAAAGGACAGATCCTTATCAAAGGATACCCTAAGAAGTCTACAGATTCTTTTAATAGAATGAAGATATCGGCCATGTTGGGAAGGTGGTCACAGGAAATATTCTGTGAGAAAACTGAATGGCAGAGCAGTTGGCAATGTTAAGAACTAGTTTAGGACTGAATAACCAAACTGAAATCTTGCTAAGTGTGTTGGCGACAAAAGAGCAAAAATTAGTAACCCAAGTGTCCTGACTGAGCATAATTTGAATGTCATCAGCAGAAATATGAATGCCAAAGTTCAATTCCTGAATCCGAGTGGTTAATGGAGCCATTAAAATATTAAAAAATGGGATAGAAGATGCATCCCTGTGGATCCCTGCGATGCATACTGAACAAGGAATGTAATAGATATGAGATATATAAGATTTAAACCAATCAAAAGCTCTATCAGTAAAAGCAATATTCTCCAGTTTGTGTAACAGAAGCGAATGGTCAACAAGATCAAAAGCCACAGCTAGATCCAGTTGAATCAGCAAAACTCTTCCCTCCATGAAGGTGGATCAGTATCTCATTACACAAAGTGGCCATGTGCGCTATGAAACCTGATTGCCTTGGGTGTACAACATTGACAACCTTTATGAATGTGGAAAGATGATGTAAGATGGCTTTTTCAGTGTTTTTGGCTAGAGAAAAGAACATTACAAATGAGGCAAAAGGTCAGAGTTTGGGAACCTTCAGCAATAGTTTAATGATTGTACATGTCCAAGTAGACGGAGCAATGCATGTCACTAGGTTGGAATTAATCAAATCTAGCATATTGTTGGCCAGATTAAGTAGAATATTTCACTCACGTAAGAGGTTTAGGCTCAAAACATATATTGGTAGAGACGAGAACCCAGAAGCTTGCAGGCAGCAAAAAATAGACACTTCACATACTTCCTGAAGGAATAATCTAGAAGAGCTATGATAAAATAAAGAGAATTTTATTCTTACTACGTTGGTTAGATGAAGAGCAGAGAGAAGGTCAGCTAGCCGACAGCCATTTCTCAGGTCACAACTTATTTCCTTGCAAATGCTGAAGTAACACATATTTCTATTTCTCTTTGCCTTCAATGTGGACTTAGTTCTCTCTGGTTTTCCCTTATTCTATCTCTTCTTTCTTATTTCAGATCACCATGGAGCATGAATACAGGGAAAAGGGAAATCACAGCGAGGTGACAGAATTCCTGATTCTGGGATTCTCAGAGTTCCCAGAGCTGCAGCTCCCTCTCTTCGCTCTCTTCTCCCTCCTCTACCTGATGGCCGTTCTTGGGAACCTCCTGGTCATCTGCTTAATATGCACCAATCAACATCTGCACACCCCCATGTATTTCTTCCTAGCCAACTTGTCTGTCCTAGACGTCTCTTCCATGACAGTCATTGTGCCAAAATTACTGGCAATCCTCCTGACCTCGAGTACTCTCATATCTTTCACTGAATGTATTACCCAATTATATTGTTATCTGACATGTATAGGGATTGAATTTACACTCCTCACAGCCATGGCATATGACCGTTATGTAGCGATATGCAACCCCCTGCGTTATACTGTGATCATGAATAAGAGGGTCTGCGCTCTTCTGGCAGCTGCTTCATGGCTAACAGGCTTATTAGAGACATTGTCACACATTATTGTTATATCCCAGTTTTCTTACTGTGACTCCAATGTCATTGATCACTTCTTCTGTGAATTCTCAGCACTGCTGAAACTTTCCTGCACAGACACTTCAGTTATTGACACAATGAATTATACAGAAGGGGTGATTTTAGACATCATCCCACTTCTTTTAACCCTGATATCCTATGTCTTTATCATCTCTACCATCCTGAAAATCCGTTCTAGAGAAGGAAAAACCAAGGCCTTCTCCACCTGCTCCTCCCACCTTACAGTCATCATTCTCTTATATGGGACTCTATTAGGAGTGTATTTGCAGCCCAGCTCCGGGGGCTCTGGGAAATCAAACAAGCTGCCTACTGCAATATATATTGTTACCCTCCCACTGTTAAACCCCCTGATTTATAGCTTGAGAAGTAAAGAGTTAAAAATGGCTCTGAACAAAGCCATAAGAAATAAATCATTATTGTTAGCAAATAAACACAACAAGGGGTCATCTTAGAAGACTTATACATAATTTGCACATCCAAAAATGTATATGTGGACATAGAATTTACAGATGTCTCATGAGAAATTTTAATAGATGGGTTTAGAAAAGACCTTTGTGTACGAATGTGTAAATATGGGTGGTAGGTATGACAGGGCCTTGTCCAGGGTGGTCCATTAAATTTAGACATAAGCTTCCAATTTCCAAAATGACCGGCATATCTAGGCCCACATCAAAATCACTACCTACTCCAAGACATGAATAAACAATTAGAAAAGGTTTTGCTAGTATTCCACCCAAGAAGGTATAGAGGAGACAGTACTCTGGTATTTCAAGCACTATCCAGAACCACAAAGACCTTAACATGAATTGAGGACACCTATGTTTCAGTTCTGCCTCTACGAGTTACAGAATGGCCATCTGGGAAGCATGCCCTGACTAGAATATTGCCACAGGGATGTCTCTGTAGATGTCCCCCTCCCAGTGCCGCCCATCCTCACTGTTTTCACTATGTTGTCCGCCGTTTGCTATGTTGTCCATCATTTGCTATATTGTTTACCATTTGCGCTGTTAACCCTCGTCTGCTCTGTTGCCCCTCGTCTGTTCTGTTGCCCCTCGCCTGCTCTGTTGCCCCTCGCCTGCTCTGTTGCCCCTCGTCTGCCCTGTTGTCTCTCATCTGCTTTGTTGTCCACCGTTTGCTATGTCATCCACCGTCTACTCTGTTGTCCACCGCTTGTCACATTGTCTGCCGCTCACTATGTCATACACCGTTTGCTATGTTGTCCACTGTTCTTTATTGTTCTTTTCTCTCTGTCTTCTTCATCCCTATCCTATTCACTCAATGGTGTTCCTTTCTATCTTTCTTTTCTGCAGCCCAAATTTTTTATTGTACACCGCCCTAACACTTCGGTAATGGGCGGTATATCAAATGTATCAAATAAAGGATAAAGGAATAAAGGATTATCCAGATAGTGCCACTGAAACTCGCCAAACCCTGCTAGTGGCAGTTATTCAGAAAGCAGGGGCCACTATAAGAATAAGCGCCTTTAAATCTCAAGTTCCCTGTAAAATAGTTATCTCCAAGTTATAATGCCCTGTTCAATGTAATTTCAGTTTGTTCAATGTAAACCGCACTGATGCAGAATAGCGCGGTACATAAGAGAATGTAAATAAATAAATAAATAAATAAATAATAAGTCCTAAGATCTCCCAGTGGTCTACATGTTGTACATTTATACTTAACCTGTTACACAATATAAATATTCTATTTATCTCTCATGATTATCTGCTTTTGAAGGACAATTTCCAAAGCCATCTATCTCATTAAGAATATTAACACAGTTAGATCTCTCTTTGAGAATTCCTGTTGGGCTCCCCCAGTGGGGTCATGAACAGACATATGATTGCACAATGTACCTAGGGCCCAATATTAGAGGCACATAGCTGTCGCCATTGAAGTTTAACTCCTGATATTCAATCCAGCGCCATATCCGGCCACCAGAATTGAATATCTTGGTCTGCCATAAACGCACCCTAATGAGCTACATGGTGCAGAAGCTAACCAGGCAGAGCCACTGAGGGATAACTGGGAAGAGGACGAATGTAGCCGCTGCCCAGTTATCCTTTGGCACTGCACCTGAACGCCCCAACACGCCCCGATGCTAAGCACTGGGGCATTTAGCGGATTTACCATGTTAGTGACGCTGAATATCCCGCTAAGAGGCATCTACAAGGTTTACAATTCGGAAAAGCATGTAAATGCCTTGCAATATTGGGCCCATAGTTTTTATCATGATGAAAAGGGGTTTATAACAAACACTCCCATCTCATCAGGTTATATCCAACTAGCGATGCAGAACTCACTGACAAAGAAAGTAAGTGATGTCCTCAGACTTTTCTTTATTATAAACTAGATTCTGTACCAATGTTCTCAGACATGATTCCTCCTCAGATATTCATTGCAAATGCTTCTTACTGTAACTGTGATTGTCATTTTATTCTTTCTAACAATAATATTCCTGAAATAAGGATCATGTCTCAACTGACACATCATCAGGTCCAGCAAAAAATATCTTCTGGCAATCTGACATACTACAAAATAATGACAGCTTTTTTATAATGCCAAAATCCCAAACCTCCAAAATTCAATGACACCAAAATACATCAAATAATAATAGTAGTCACTGAAAAATTGTAACCAATAGCTACCCTGGTAACTATGTTTCCAAAATTTCAGTTATCAATTTTTTGTCGGGGACGACCAACCTGAGAGGGGGGAAAAGAGACCCACCACCCCATGTTACATAAGAACATAAGAACATAAGATATGCCATACTGGGTCAGACCAAGGTCCATCAAGCCCAGTATTCTGTTTCCAACAGTGGCCAATCTAGGTCATACGTACCTAGCAGTTTCCCCAATTGACACAGGTTCCACAATGCTTGTATTGGTTCAAGCATTGATATCCTGGGTCCCTTCTTAATAATGGTTTATGGACCTTTCCTCCAGGAACTTGTCCAAACCTTTTTTAAACCCAGCTACACTAACAGCCTTTACTACATCCTCCAGTAACAAATTCCAGAGTTTGATTACACGTTGAGTGAAAAAATATTTTCTTTATTAGTCTTAAATAGTTTACCCTGTAGCTTCATTGCATGTCCCCTAGACTTTCTATATTCTGATAAGGTAAACAATCGATCTACGTTTACCCGTTCCACTCCGTTCATTAATTTATAGACTTCTATCATATCTCATCTCAGCCGTCTCTTTTCCAGGTTAAAGAGCCCCAACCTTTTTAGCCTTTCTTCATAGGAGTATCCTTCCATCCCCTTTACCATTTTGGTGGCTCTTCTCTGAACCTTTTCTAAAATCGCTATATCCTTTTTAAGATACGGCGACCAGAATTGCACACAATATTCAAGGTGCGGTCTCACCATGGAACGATATAGAGGCATTATAATATCTTTTGTTTTATTTTCCATTCCTTTCCTTATCATACCTAGCATTCTATTTGCTCTCTTGGCCGCCGCTGCACACTGGGCCGAGGGTTTTAACATGGTAGCCACAATGACGCCTAAATCTTTTTCCTGGGTGGTGGTTCCTAATGTGGAACCTTGCATCGTGTAACCATAGTTTGGGTTGTTCTTCCCTAGGTGCATAACCTTGCACTTCTCCACATTAAATTTCATCTGCCATTTTGATGCCCAGTCTTCCAATTTATCAAGATCCTCTTGCAATTTTCCACAATCCTCCTGGGTTTTAACAACTTTAAATAGTTTTGTGTCATCTGCAAATTTGATAACCTCACTCGTTATTCCACTTTCCAGGTCATTTATGAATATGTCAAAAAGCAGCGGACCCAGCACAGATCCCTGGGGTACACCACTATTCACCTTTCTCCATTGGGAAAATTGGCCATTTAGCCCTACCCTCTGCTTTCTATCTTTTAACCAGTTCCTGATCCACAATAATACACTGCCTCCTATCCCATGACTCTTTAGTTTTGCCAAAAGTCTCTCATGAGGGACCTTGTCAAAGGCTTTCTGAAAGTCCAGATACACAATATCAACCGACTCACCTTTGTCCACCTGTTTATTCACTCCTTCAAAAAAACATAACAGATTAGTAAGACAAGATCTTCCTTGTCTAAAGCCATGTTGGCTGTCTCCCATTAGGTCGTGACTATCTACATGCTGAGTAATTTTATTCTTTATGATGGTTTCTAACATTTTTCCCGGTACTGATGTCAGGCTCACCGGTCTGTAGTTTCCCGGATCACCCCTGGAACCCTTTTTAAAAATTGGAAGAGCCCTTTTATTCAAGAGAGCCGTAGCCCTTGTTTTAGGTTAGTGCAACATACACACTTAACTGGGTGAAGGCGTGAGTTCAACAAAATCACCACTTAACTTTTAAATGAAGGCCATTCCATTCCATCAAGACTTCAAAAAGAAAGGCGATGATATACTCGTTCCGCCTCTGCTATTCATCACCATCACATGACATGCATGTTTCGGACCTCCTCCGGGCCCTGTATCAAGTGATCCATTACCTTTTAAATGCAACTGCCTGCTCCTTCTGACACATCATTTGCATCAGAGGAGATGGGTATGTGTAGGCCTTCCAAGCGCAAAATTGCAAAGACCAGTACTTTTTATTTGTATTTGTTTATTTTTTAAAGTGCTTCAAGTCTAAGGTCCGTCACCATTGCAATCATAGGAGAAGTGGCGATGGCAGCAACAAGGGGGGGGAAGGAAGACAATGGCTGGAAAGAAGATGTAGGGCACAAAGGGGGATGGGGAGAGGATGGAAGGGGCATGCAGGACATGAAGGGGGATTGGGGGAAAGGGCTGGAAGGGAGAAGCAGAGGGAAGAGATTGGAAAGGAGATGCAGGACCAAAAGGTGATGGTGGGAGAGGCTGGAAGGGAGATGTAAGACACAAAGAGGGATTAGGGGAATAGCTGGAAAGGAGATGCAGAGGTAGTGTAGTGGCGGCACTCATGAATATCCAGAGGTACTAACTGTGATGCTGAATATTCTGTTCAGCAGCAAACTGTATAAATGCCTTTGAATATTCCCCCTTAGATATTAAACAAGGCTGCTGTTGACCGCAAGAGGTAGATGTTGAACTAGGTCAACATGATCTTTTATAGATAACTCTTGCCCTGTTAAAAGGGAAGCCTGGAGAAAATAATAGATATGAAGTTGGACAGTCTAAACAGAACACATGTTAATGGCCTTCAAGATTTAGAAGCAACACCTTAACCATGGTCGGCCCACTGTTATCTGATGTCCTAGCAGCTTAAATGTACTCATCAGACATGTGCCCCTACTCCTTCCCACCCTGCTGTAGTCCAGCTTCACTCCTTCCCTTCTCTAATCCCTGCCCCATCTTTCCAGAATGTCCCTTCTCCCAAGATGTCTAGCATTTGTCTCCTTCCTTCCCCCTCTGATAAAGTGCCCAGCATTTTTCTCCATCCTTTTTCCTTCAACAAAGGTTTTCTGCATCTCTCTAATTCCTTACACTCCCTCCAGGTATCCAGCATCTCTTTCCATCCCTTCTGCCCTACCCCCCAGGGTTCAGCATCTTTCTACCTCCCCCCCCCCCAAGGTGTCTAGCATCTTCTTCCCTTCTCTTTCTCCACCACTACTGCTGCGGCCCCCACCCCTCTACCTCCATGAAGGTAAATTTGCATTCAAGTTTTAGGCATTGCTGCACACAGATGTTCAAAGGCCCAACACTGCCAGTGGCTTAAAAGGTCTTCCCTACGGTCAGTGCCAAACTGCCACACCTCAATCCCTGCCACTCTAATAGCCTTCCTTTTCTGCCCGGTGATCGGAAATAGTCAGGACTGGAGCAGGCCCAAAGTAGTAGAAAGAGCAGGGCCAGCTCACCATCAGGCAAAATAGGCAATTGCCAAGGATAAAAATGCGTTGGGGTATAACAAAGAACAGGGCATTCTGACAGACTGAGGGTGGGGGACTTCAGGCTTGCTAGGGTGCAACCATCTTGAACCAACTCTGGAGCTAGCCAGTCAATAGAAAGTCCAAATATGGCTCATGTTCTTGTCATTAAAATATAATATATTGTTCTTGACATCAATGTAATAGTGTGTATAAAATAAAATTATGGCCTGAACAACCCAGGTAAAGTGCATTATTCAAATTGTAAATGGAGTAAACCAAGAGGACATGCTGAAGCTTTTAGAAGAGCGACTGCAATGATACACTTAGCTACGGGACACCTAGGAAAGAATGATCCCGGGACAGGTTATTTAATGGGATGAGGAAGAAATACTAAAAGTTTAGTTTTGTAAGTTTGATAAGAAACTATCAGTTAACTAAGGAAGATTTTGAAGCATAGAAGATCATTTTGTTTAGAGTGTCTAGATTCCTAAATGGATATTTAGATCCATACCTTTAAAAATACACTAGTATTTTATAAGAAGCTTGATGAGCACTAAGCCTTGTTTAAAACCCATAAAGGGCCAACCAAAAAAAATATAGATTTGTAGCAATGCACAAACAATAATTTTTCAAACCCAAATAAAGGGTCAATGGGAATGTGCATTCCTCTAACATATGCATTATTATACTAAAGATTCAGAAGATTATAATCACGTCCGTGTGTCCAGGGATTACATCCCATATGAATCTTTTAACCAACATCAACACTTCCAGCTCATTTGACTCTCACATATAAGAGATGCAGATTCATTAGTCAAGTAAGTGATGGGATCAGAGTTTTCTTTAATATAAACTAGATTCTATGCTTATATTCTCCATCATGATTCATCCTCAGATGCAGTTTCCAAATGTTTCTCATTGTGATTGTAACTTTCATTTTATTTTTTCTGAAAAAATATTCCTGAACTAAGAATTATTGCTGCACTGATTCATCATCAGTATGAGAAATCGATGTGTCCTCTTCAGATGTCAGTGAGTACAAAATATTGCCTGCTTTTTTATAATGACTTTGAGTTAAAGTTCACCCCACCAACCCAATAAACATTGGAAATGGGACATGAATTTTAAAGGGAAGAAATGTCTCATATTTCCAAATTATAATTATTGATTATCACCTGTATGACTTTTAGTGATATAAAGAAACTGTCTTGTACTGATAGATTTCGCAGGCAGTAGGACTGAAAGTGGAATCTGTGTAACACGATGCACATTCTGGGGTGAACAGAAGTAGTTCTATACTTGGTGAGACCATTTGGATTATGCTTCATACACTGGAGCCATTTGGGAT
Organism: Ichthyophis bannanicus; assembly: GCA_033557465.1. Classification (NCBI taxonomy): domain Eukaryota; kingdom Metazoa; phylum Chordata; class Amphibia; order Gymnophiona; family Ichthyophiidae; genus Ichthyophis; species Ichthyophis bannanicus. The sequence goes on along the minus strand of CM066048.1, from coordinate 108,182,583 downwards.
AATCTCAAAGATCTAAATCGGGGGATCTATTCCATATCCCTAAAATCCAGAGGTAAGAGGCAGCAAATCATCAGTCTACCTAGCTAACACTTGCTAATGGATCCCTTTTCTAGAAACTTGTCCAAATCTTTCATGAACCCATTTTTGTTACTAGGTTTCCCAAAATCTTTCAGCATCAAACGTATTGCTCAATTTGCCTAGACTGTAATACACAGTGAGAATTTGTTTTAAATCTTCTACAAGTTAGTTTCAAGCAGTGTCCCTAGTTAGACTACCATTTGAAAGGATACCACACATGACTTTACCACTATATCATTGTTGTTGTTAAGTGCCGTCGAGTCGGAGTCGACTCATGGTGACCCTCTGGATAGCTATCCTAAATTGTGTTCGGTCTTGAGTCAGGCGGCTCATTGTTGACAGGCTGGTACCTGTAGCTGCTGTTATTGTATCGATCCATCTCATTGCTGGCCTTCCTCTTTTGCGCTGACCTTCTATCTTGCCAAGCATGATGTCTTTCTCTAATGATCTCTCTCTTTGCATGATGTGTCCAAAGTATGAAAGTCAAATTCTTGTCATCTGAGCTTCTAAAGAAAGCTTAGGTTTGATCTCCTCTAGTACTGACTGACTATATCATTTCCTCTTAATTTAATCTTTTGCAAGCTAAAAACATCTAACCCTTTTAACCTTCCTTTATAAGGGAAATGTCCCTACCCTTTTATCATTTTGGTTGCCTCTCTCTGTACTTTGCTTGTTCCGCTGTATTTGTTTTGAGATGGGATGACCAGAACTGTACATAACACTCATGGTGCAGTCACACGTAGATCTAATCAGAGCATTATCATATTTATAGTTCTCTTTTCCAGTCCTAATATACATTCTCATTTTCCCTCCTGCTGCACACAGAGCTGAGGTCTAAGGTTCTTTTCCTCAGTGGCAGTTTCTAAGGGGTATGTTTATTAAACCACATGTGCACACTTAGCGCGTGCAAAAAGCCACTTTAGCACACGCTAATGGCACCTGTGGGCGGAGAGAAGGGGTCAATCGAAAGGGACTGGGAAGAAACAAGGCCCGTTCCTTTAATAAAGGCAACTTAACGGCAGGAACCCTAATACAATTCAAAACCTGGCGAGAACAGTGTTTTTTGAGGAGCGAGAGACTATTTTACATCTGCAATGTGATGCAAAGACAGAGAAGCACAAGAGAATGACAATAGTGCCCTTTGTGGCATCCTACCAGGTATTTGTGGCCTGGATTTTTTGCTGTTGAAAATAGGGTATTGTCAGACCATCGGTGTGACCATGTATGACAATTCTGATGTTCTTAAAATATAAGCATACTGTATTATGGAAGGTACGCCTACTTTTCAGGTATACTATCAACAAGATCAAAAGCCACAGATAGATCCAGTTGAATCAGCAAAACTCTTCCCTCTGTGAAGGTGGATCAGTATGTGCACTATGAAACCTGATTGCCTTGGGTGTACAACAATGACAACCTTTATGAATGTGGAAAGATGATGTAAGATGGCTTTTTCAGTGTTTTTGGCTAGAGAAAAGAACATTACAAATGAGGCAAAAGGTCAGAGTTTGGGAACCTTCAGCAATAGTTTAATGATTGTACATGTCCAAGTAGACTGAGCAATGCATGTCACTAGGCTGGAGTTAATCAAACCTAGCATATTGTTGGCCAGATTAGGTAGAATATTTCACTCACATAAGAGGTTTAGGCTTAAAACATATATTGGTAGAGAAGAGAAACCAGAAGCTTGCAGGCAGCAAAAACAGACATTTCACATACTTCCTGAAGGAATAATCTAGAAGAGCTAGGATAAAATAAAGAGAAATTTATTCTTACTACGTTGGTTAGATAAAGAGCAGAGAGAAGGTCAGCTAGCCGACAGCCATTTCTCAGGTCACAACTTATTTCCTTGCAAATGCTGAAGTAACACCTTTTTCTATTTCTCTTTACCTTCAGTGAAGACTTAGCTCTCTCTGGTTTTCCCTTATTCTATCTCTACTTTCTTATTTCAGAACATCATGGGGCATGAATACAGGGCAAAGGGAAATCACAGCGAGGTGACAGAATTCCTGATTCTGGGGTTCTCAGAGTTCCCAGAGCTGCAGCTCCCTCTCTTCACTCTCTTCTCCCTCCTCTACCTGATGGCTCTCCTGGGGAACCTCCTGGTTATCTACTTAATATGCTCCAATCAACATCTACACATCCCCATGTATTTCTTCCTAGCCAACTTGTCTGTCCTAGATGTCTCTTCCATGACAGTCATTGTGCCAAAATTACTGTAAATCCTCCTGACCTCAAGTACTCTCATATCTTTCACTGAATGTATTACCCAATTATATTGTTATATGACTTGTATAGGAATTGAATTTACACTCCTCACAGCCATGGCATATGACCGTTATGTAGCGATATGCAACCCCCTGCGTTATTCCATGATCATGAATAAGAGAGTCTGCGCTCTTCTGGCAGCTGCTTCATGGCTAACAGGCTTATTAGAGACATTGTCACACATTATTGTTATATCCCAGTTTTCTTACTGTGACTCCAATGTCATTGATCATTTCTTCTGTGAATTCTCAGCACTGCTGAAACTTTCCTGCACAGACACCTCAGTTATTGACACAATGAATTATGCAGAAGGGCTGATTTTAGACATCATCCCACTTCTTTTAACCCTGATATCCTATGTATTTATCATCTCTACCATCCTGAAAATCCGGTCTAGAGAAGGAAAAACCAAGGCCTTCTCCACCTGCTCCTCCCACCTTACAGTCATCATTCTCTTATATGGGACTCTATTAGGAGTGTATTTGCAGCCCAGCTCTGGGGGCTCTGGGAAATCAAACAAGCTGCCTACTGCAATATATATTGTTACCCTTCCACTGTTAAACCCCCTGATTTATAGCTTGAGAAGTAAAGAGTTAAAAATGGCTCTGAACAAAGCCATAAGAAATAAATCATTATTGTTAGCAAATAAACACAACAAGGGGTCATCTTAGACGACTTATGCACAATTTGCACATCCAAAAATGTACATGTGGACATAGAATTTACAAACTGCTCAGGAGAAATTTTAATAGATGGGTTTAGAAAAGACCTTTGTGTACAAATGTCTAAATATGGTGGTAGGCATGACAGGCCTTGTTCAGGGTGGTCCATTAAATTTAGACATAAGCATCCAATTTCCAAAATGGCCGGCACATCTAGGCCCACATCAAAATCACTACCTACTCCAAGACATGAATAAACAATTAGAAAAGGTTTTGCTAGTATTCCACCCAAGAAGGTATAGAGGAGACAGTACTCTGGTATTCCGAGCAATGTCCAGAACCACAAAGACCTTAACATGAATTGAGGACACCTATGTTTCAGTTCTGCCTCTACCAGTTACACAATGGCCATCTGGGAAGCATCCCCTGAGTAGAATACTGCCACAGGGATGTCTCTGTAGATGTCCCCGAAGACATCCATTTTGGGTACAACCATGTATCTGTAATCATATTCAAACTTTAATATGACAGGCATTTTCAGGCATATTTTCACATTGATATCCTCAACTGTATCTGAACGTCATTTCTAAAATGTGTCTTTCCCATACTCATTCCAAGGATGCAATTTTTCAATGCTTTGACTGGATTGGAAGTCAGGCAAGAGAGCCTAACAAGTTATTAAATGGCAAGAGTTGTCTTATGATTTGCAATGCCTAGATAAATTTTAGTTGTGTGAAACACACAGCATATCTGCAATAGAAGGAATATATAGTGGGGTTTAGAGGCAAAGGACTAAAGATGATTGTAGTGGAGGAGTAGCCTAATGGTTAGAGGACTGCCTTGGGAACTATATGAACAGAGTTCAATTCCCACTAGCAATCCTTCTGGCCTTGGGTAAGTCACTTAACTCTCTATTGCCTCATAAAAATCCAAGTTATCAATGTCCCTGTTTAATGTACATTGCCAAGTTCAAGTTATAATGTAAATGGCTTTAACTGAATGATAAAGAAATATAAAAAAATCTGTTAAAGATATAAATAAAAATTCTGTGGCAAAAACCCATCATAATACCTCATAGTCAAGGGAAGGGGCTAAAAAACATAAACAAATTTTTTTAACAAAAAATTTTTTTAACAAAAAATTTGACAAGCCAAACTACTAAATTTCTTGACAAATTACAATAAATATTAATATTCAATCATAAAAAAACATACATAAAATGTAAAATACAAACAAAAGGGTAATCATAGAAACTTACTAAAATAAATTACAAGTTAAATGCCTGCTAGTAATATATAAACATCCAGAGAAAACATTAACACAATCAAAACTATCCAATTGCTCTGAAGGAAACTCCTCCTGAACTTCACACTCCTTTGCCTGGGGTAGATATTACATTTTTGAAAGGGGTGGAAGAATAGGCCTGGCTACGTTCTATACTTCCAGAAGATAGTATTTAAGCAAGTCATAGGCAGAAACTGACAACATCTTAGGAAAGTTCATGACACGCAGATTCCTAATGTGAGAAATATTTTCCATGAATTCTATACTCCTATGTAAATAAGCTTGTCCTGAACCAAAATTGTCTCTTTCATTTCCAATTAAATGGCATTTTATTCAGCTTATATTGGAACACAGCCTAAATTTGGATTGATAAAGTCTGTTGCATATTCTGAATTGCATAGCAGAGTTTGCAAATTAGTTCCAGGAGCGCATGCAGTCAATGTAACCTGTTTTTGCTAAGTCATTTCAGGGATCATTAAACTCACTGTTGTTTCCCCACGGAAAGCTGCTCAAAACTCACACCAGTATTGTGCTGAACTGTAAGACCATCCTCAGCTCTGACTACAAGGACCAGCATAGATCTCAACGTTCTATAAAACTAGGATGCTCTATAAAACTAGTGACCAGCAGATTGAAAATAAATCATAAAGTATTTTTAAGGCAGCGCATAATTAAGCTGTGAAATCTGTTGCTGGATGATCTAGTCCCTCAGAATCACCTTGAATTAGCAGTTGAACATGGAGGCCCACATAAAGAACATCACTTCTACTGCTTACTATAAGATGAAGACCCGACATTTGCCTACTCTTAGACCCCAGCCACTTCCGCACAGTATGTCAAGTCGTTATCAGCCCTCAATTAGAATAATCCAACTCCTCCAGCCTTCAAGGTCTCCCAAAGCATGCCCTCCCTAACCGCTCCAGCTGGCTAAGAATGCTGCAGCAAGACTGATAAAAAGGATGACATGACAAAAACACATCACCCCAGTGCTTAGGAATCTTCACTGGCTTCTATACAGGCATGAATCAAATTCAAAGCCATTATTGCTCACTTACAAATCCACTCATGACCAAACTCCAGATTGCCTTTGCAATCTCATCCAGAAAGCAACCAATACAAGATTAAGAAGACAGCACAAACAGAACCTTCTCAGCGTCCCAATACTCCAGACAATTAGAACCCAAGCAACCTGTTAGAGATCTTTCGCAATATATATATAAACCGCGCTGATGATAATAGTGCGGTATATAAGAGATGTTAAATAAATATATAGTCCCACACTCTGGAACTCAATCCCAAGCACACGGAGAGACACAAAAGACTGTAGTGATTTCCACAAAAAAAACTAAAAACCTTTTTATTTTAAGAATACTTTGGCTCTGACACCTAACGTAAAATGACCCTCTCTCCAATCCACTCATGCAATGCATCGCATAGCATTTTGATAACACTATGTATATAGTCCTATGCAATATTGTATCATAAATCATTGTATATAGCCCTATGCAATCCTCATTCCCCCTACATAGTGTAACTGTTTTCCCCCATTACCTCTTCTACCCAGGTTATTGTTCCATGTTCTATATTCACTGTTCTATGTACACCTAATTTTATTGTTCTATATAAATTGTCGTGATAATCTGAAAGACGGTATAAAATAAACATTAAATAAAATAAATAAATAAATAAATAGTCAAGACAACCAACATAGTGAGATTCAAAAGAAGACTGCACAAGTTCCTGAATGAAAAATTCAAGAAAAACTATTAGCCAGACAGAGTTGGGAGAGCCATTGTTCAGCTCTGGAAATGAACTTTGGGAAATACTCGTAGATCTAATTTTCAGGATTGCCAGATATTTTTGACAAAAGCTGATATTGTTGGAAATAGGAAACAAGGTTTAATGTATCTTGATCTGAGCATGGCTTTTCTTATGTTCTTATGTAAGGTTTTTTTTATTTAATCTTTATAAGTTTTTTATACAATGAAGTTAATTACAAAAGCTTCATGGAAATTAGGACAATTGAAATGAAAACAACTATGCAAAAAATAAATGCAGAGTGTGCCTTTGAGTCAGTACTGACTCCTGATGACCCAGAAGCTCCTGGGTTTTCTGGCAGTATCACCAGAAGTAGATTGCCAGACCTTTCTTCTGAGGCAATGGAGGGTTAAGTGACTTGTCCAAGGCCACAAGGAGTGCTAGGAGGAATTGAACTCTGGTTGCTTGGTTACCAAGCCAGGGTTCTAACCACTAGGCTACTCCTCCACTCCAAGCAATATTGATATAATCAATATTAAACAGGAAAAACATAAGGAAAAACAATTTCAAGTCCTACTATAGCCCACCACAAAGAGATCCAAAGAACATATATTAATGAGAAGTAAAGAAGAGAGAACAAAAGCAATCAAACCTAAATAATAGGCAGGGCGTCTGGAGTCCCAGTAGGAAGCCATCGGGCACTCAGAAAGCTTGACAACTGAGACGGTTCGTAGAAAATCTATGAAACATTATTAATTTTAACCATACGTTTACAAGGAAACTTTAAAAAAATATAACCCGCCCAACAACAAAACCCCAGGATGAAGCAAAAGAAATTCCTTTCTGCATTTCTGAGTTTCCTTCGCAAGTTGTGGAAAGACCCTGACAGTTAAACATTAGAATTGAACAGAACACTTCTTAAAAAACATTCATAAGAACCAGTCCCTATCAGAGGACAAGGCAAAAACAACTATCATTGTAGAGGGAGAAACCGCCTCCTCTACTGAGGGTTCCAATAAAGCTGATATATTTAGCAAATCTGCCTGACCCTCTACATCAATAGTTCCAACCCCAAGTTCTTTCTTCCCAGATGGTAAATAATATATCTTAAGCATAGGGGGATGAGAATCAATTGGAACATTAAGCACTTCTAACAAATACTTCCTAAACATATCTTTAGGTGAAATAGTAGATACCCTAGGGAAATTGATACAATGTAAATTACAATATCTGGAATTATTTTCCAAAAGTTCAATCTGGGTTTTTAAAGCCACCATGTCCTTCTGACACGATGAAACATCATCCAGGTAACTAGCAGCCTTCTGATGCAATTCTGCTACCGATGTTTGCAAAGCTGATACTTCAAGGGTATGTTGTTGAAGCATAGTAGTATGTCCTTGCACCTGTGCCGCTACAGCCACCACTTGGGGAGCAAGCAGTTCCCCAAGCTTGACTATAGCGGTCCAAATTGATTTAAGGGTAAATTCAGCTGGTCGCTCCAAGGAAAAAGTATGTACCTGCCCCAAAGAGCCCTCTGTTGCACGGTGTTCAATCCTCAATTCTGCATACCGGGGCCGACCTGAAAGGGTATCCGGAATGCCCCCAACAGGCCCTCTCAACATCACGTCCTCTGGGTTGGTAATATCGGCTGACCGAGGCTCCATACTCCTCTACTGTACAGCCGCTCCTCCAAGATCTGAGCCCTCTACATCATCAGAAGAGAGCTCTACCCCTAGCTGCACAGGACTCTGCCCCACCAGAGGATCTTTGGGAGGCCGCCACTGCACAGGCGGAGAGATCTCTGGCCCGGAACCCCCAGTCGAGCAAACCGGCTCCGAGAGGGGATCAATCGGGCTCTGCTCCGCCGACATCTGAGACTGCTGCGACGGCGTTAAAAACGCGTCAATCGGTCCAACGACCTGAAGGGAAGAAGCAGAAGAGGCTACCGGGGTAGAGGAGGACTTCTTTGACCCTTTAGCCTTCCATTTGCCCATGTTCTTCACAGGTAAAAAAAACGCCGCCGCTATAGCTCTCACTCAAAGCGCCATCTTGGATCTCCGTCTGTTCTTATGTAAGGTTAACAAATTTTGTAACACGGTAAGAATGGGATATTTCAATTATGTCAATATTAAGATGGTAAACATTTCATTGGGACAAGATCGAAAGTTATGGTTTCTAGCTGCCCTCATTGACTGCTTCATGAAAGAGCTGGTCCAGAAACTGATGAGAGTTGGAGGAAGTTGCCTCAGGCCATAGGGAGATCGGTTCGAATCCTGCTGGAGAACAGCAACCTCGGCCAAGTTTCTGTGGGACTAGAAAAATGTGGGTTTCTAGTCTCATGGGTGCTCCTTGTAGCCTTGGGCAAGCCACTTAACTTTCCATTGCCTCAGGTACAAAACATAGATTGTGAGCCCTTCAATGACAAGGGAAGTATATACCATACCTGAATGTACAACACTTTGACCCAGTGAAAAGCTCTATATAAAGCATTGCTAAATAAATGAGAGGGAAAACTACTATGGATCTTGTCCTAACTGGTAGGCAAGACCTGCTGCAATTTCACGGCCGTTTCAATTAATTCTTTAGAAAACATAAGACAGCATTGACTGAATGGTACACAAGAACAACAGTGGCCTCTTTTCCTTTTATGTTTATTTACTTTCTTAAGAAAAGGATTGCTGCCCTGACAATATTTCCTTTCTGTTTTTTCCACTGCTCATCTTTAAACCCCTAAATTTTCCCATCAGGCTAATGACGCCTTTTAAAGTCATTTTTTTCTGAAGTTTAGAAGTCTCACCTTTGAATGATTAATTGCTACTGTTCTACTATCAAATCACACCATGCAGAAAAGCAAATATTCAGCCGCTGCAGGTGTTGTTTTTTTATAAAAGCCAGCCACGGTAATTACAATAAATACCTTTTTTATTTTTTTTATTTTTTATTTAACATTTTTTATATACCGCACTATTCATCATCAGTGCGGTTTACATTGAACAACAATATACCTGTCAATACATGACTGATCTAGGTTTACAGATAACAGGGAAGATAAACTGGGTGTGAATTGGGGGTAACTATCTACATAATTATACAAATTATATATACATTGAATAGGTATTGAATACTTATATTCCATGCCACTATCCGCAGAGCAGCCAGCACTGTAGATACTATACATACTGTAGTCAGTGGTCTCAATTATCTGAACAGTGCTGTCCAGTTGCCTATCCAATAAAATTTAGGTTAGTCTTTTTGCTATCCCAAGATATAGAGATAGTTATCTAGACAGAAGACTAAATATGGCCGCTAGCCTGATAATTACCAAGATGACTCATGCTCCAACCTGAGCATTATAAAGATACTGACCACCCTGGCACTATGATTTTCAGCAGCATTAAGAAAGTCACCCTTGACCCTGCTGTCCCTGCAAACTGGCATCCTGTTTCCAACCTTCCTTTCCTTTCCAAAATTCTTGAGAAGCTTGTTTTCCATCAATTCACCGCTCACCTTGACTCTACTATTTCCCTTCACCCCCAGCAATCAGGTTTTAGGGCCGGTCACAGCACAGAAACTATCCTTCTGGCACTCCTCAACGAACTGCACCAATCTCACGATAGGGGTGATTTCTCAATCACTGTCTCTTTGGATCTTTCTGCAGCCTTTGATGTCATTGACCACTGCACCCTCCTTACACGTTTGTCTGACCTTGGTATCCAGGACACTGTCTATCAGTGGTTTCAATAGTATCTGTCCTCGCGTTCCTTTGCAGGCCATTCAGGTTCCACCTCTTCTGCCTCTTTCCCTCTTCACTATGGTGTACCACAGGGTTCTGTTCTTGCACCGCTTCTCTTCAATGTTTTCCTCTCCCCTCTTGCCCTACTCATACAACAAACTGGTCTGTCCGCTTATTTTTTCGCCGATGACATCCTTCTGATCCATCATACATCTCCGTCAGCCCCAGACCTCTCTCGTCTCAACAATTGTCTCGCTTCCATCGCCAACTGGTTCCATAGAAACTACATCATTAATCCCTCCAAATCAGCAGCTATTTGGTTTACTTTCGGTGCCCCTTCCCCTACTTTCTCCCTCCCTACCTTAGCACCGCTTATGTCTAGCTCGTTAATTCCCTTGGTTCCAACTCTCCTTTACCTTGGTGTTACCTTGGACCCCTCACTGTCCTTCCATCAGCACGTTTCTGGAGTGGTGCGTAGTTCTTTCTTCCAACTTTGCAAGATCATGGCTATTCGCTCTCTCCTTCTACTCACATCCCTCACTACCTTGGTTATCTCTTTGGTAATCACCCGCCTCGACTACTGTAATTCCCAATCTGCAGGCATTCCCCAGTACCAACTCCGAAGGTTGCAGCTGATTCAAAATACAGCTGCCCGTCTTCTCACTTTTTCTTCCCACCGAGATCATGTCACCCCTTGTCTTCTCTCCCTTCACTGGCTCCCTTTCAAGGTCCATTATGTCTATAAGCTTCTTACCATTACTCACAAGGTTCTTTACACCAACACCACCCAGTATCTAGCCAATCTTATCTTTTTTCAACCCACCCCCCGCTTGTTATGCTTTGCCCATGGTAACCGCCTTTTTCTCCCATCCCCTGCTCAGGCTCACCTCAAATCCACCCATCATGCCGCCTTCTTCTTCGCAAGCCCTGCCCTATGGAACTTTCTCCCACACCCTATCCACACTGAATTATCTTTTCCTCAGTTTAAAGCTCTTCTCAAGACCTATCTCTTTTGTCAGGCTTTTGATCTTCCTTTCCCTCCAGTCACTTCCAGCCAATTAAATACACTCCCCACCAATGTTTCCCCGGAGTTTTAGATATTCTTACATTCGCTTAACTCTTCCTTCCCTACCCGACTCACTTATCCCCCTCCCAGTGCCGCCCATCCTCACTGTTTTCACTATGTTGTCCGCCGTTTGCTATGTTGTCCATCGTTTGCTATATTGTTTACCATTTGCGCTGTTAACCCTCGTCTGCTCTGTTGCCCCTTGTCTGTTCCATTGACCCACGCCTGCTCTGTTGCCCCTCGTCTGCTTTGTTGTCCCTCGTCTGCCCTGTTGTCTCTCGTCTGCTTTGTTGTCCACCGTTTGCTATGTCATCCACCGTCTACTCTGTTGTCCACCGCTTGTCACATTGTCTGCCGCTCACTATGTCATACACCGTTTGCTATGTTGTCCACTGTTCTTTATTGTTCTTTTCTCTCTGTCTTCTTCATCCCTATCCTATTCACTCAATGGTGTTCCTTTCTATCTTTCTTTTCTGCAGCCCAAATTTTTTATTGTACACCGCCCTAACACTTCGGTAATGGGCGGTATATCAAATGTATCAAATAAAGGATAAAGGAATAAAGGATTATCCAGATAGTGCCACTGAAACTTGCCAAACCCTGCTAGTGGCACTTATTCAGAAAGCAGGGGCCACTATAGGAATAAGCGCCTTTAAATCTCAAGTTCCCTGTAAAATAGTTATCTCCAAGTTATAATGCCCTGTTCAATGTAATTTCAGTTTGTTCAATGTAAACCGCACTGATGAAGAATAGCGCGGTACATAAGAGAATGTAAATAAATAAATGAATAATAAATAAGTCCTAAGATCTCCCAGTGGTCTACATGTTGTACATCTATACTTAACCTGTTACACAATATAAATATTCTATTTATCTCTCATGATTATCTGCTTTTGAAGGACAATTTCCAAAGCCATCTAACTCATTAAGAATATTAACACAGTAAGATCTCTCTTTGAGAATTCCTGTTGGGCTCCCCCAGTGGGGTCATGAACAGACATATGATTGCACAATGTACCTAGGGCCCAATATTAGAGGCACATAGCTGTCGCCATTGAAGTTTAACTCCTGATATTCAATCCAGCGCCATATCCGGCCACCAGAATTGAATATCTTGGTCTGCCATAAACACACCCTAATGAGCTACATGGTGGAGAAACTAACCAGACAGAACCACTGAGGGATAACTGGGAAGAGGCTGAATATAGCCGCTGCCCAGTTATCTTTTGGCCATGCACCTGAATGTCTCACAATGCCCTGATGCTAAGCACTGGGGCATTGAGCGGATTTACCATGTTAGTGATGCTGAATATCCCGCTAAGAGGCATCTACAAGGTTTACAATTTGGAAAAGCATGAAAATGCCTTGCAATATTAGGCCCATAGTTTTTATCATGCTGAAAAGGGGTAGGTTTATAACAAACACTCCCAGCTCAACAAGTTATATCCAACCAGTGATGCAGAACTCACTGACAAAGAAAATAAGTGATGGCCTCAGACTTTTCTTTATTATAAGATAGATTCTGTACTAATGTTCTCAGACATGATTCCTCCTCAGATATTCATTGCAAATGCTTCTTACTGTAACTGTGATTGTCATTTTATTCTTTCTAACAATAATATTCCTGAAATAAGGATCATGTCTCAACTGACACATCATCAGGTCCAGCAAAAAATATCTTCTGACGATCTGACATACTACAAAATAATGTCAGCTTTTTTATAATGCCAAAATCCCAAACCTCCAAAATTCAGTGACACCAAAATACATCAAATAATAATAGTAGTCATTGAAAAATTGTAACCAGTAGCTACCCTGGTAACTATGTTTCCAAAATTTCAGTTATCAATTTTTTGTCAGGGACGACCAACCTGAGAGGGGGAAAAGAGCCCTTTTATTCAAGAGAGCCGTAGCCCTTGTTTTAGGTTAGTGTAACATACACACTTAACTGGGTGAAGGCGTGAGTTCAACAAAATCATCACTTAACTTTTAAATGAAGGCCATTCCATTCCATCAAGACTTCAAAAAGAAAGGCGATGATATACTCGTTCCGCCTCTGCTATTCATCACCATCACATGACATGCATGTTTCGGACCTCCTCCGGGCCCTGTATCAAGTGGTCCATTACCTTTTGAATGCCTGCTCCTTCTGACACATCATTTGCATCAGAGGAGATAGGTATGTGTAGGCCTTCCAAGCGCAAAATTGCAAAGACCAGTACTTTTTATTTGTATTTGTTTATTTTTTAAAGTGCTTCAAGTCTAAGGTCCATCACCATTGCAATCACAGGAGAAGTAGCGATGGCAGCAACAAGGGGGGGAAGGAAGACAATGGCTGGAAAGAAGATGTAGGGCACAAAGGGAGATGGGGAGAGGTTGGAAGGGGCATGCAGGACATGAAGGGGGATTGGGGGAAATGGCTGGAAGGGAGAAGCAGAGGGAAGAGATTGGAAAGGAGATGCAGGACCAAAAGGTGATGGTGGGAGAGGCTGGAAGGGAGATGTAAGACACAAAGAGGGATTAGGGGAATAGCTGGAATGGAGATGCAGAGGTAGTGTAGTGGCGGCACTCATGAATATCCAGAGGTACTAACTGTGATGCTGAATATTCTGTTCAGCAGCAAACTGTATAAATGCCTTTGAATATTCCCCCTTAGATATTAAACAAGGCTCCTGCTGACCGCAAGAGGTAGATGTAGAACTAGGTCAACATGATCTTTCATAGATAACTCTTGCCCTATTAAAAGGGAAGCCTGGAGAAAATAATAGATATGAAGTTGAACAGTCTAAAAAGAACACATGTTAATGGCCTTCAAGATTTAGTAGCAACACCTTAACCATGGTCGGCCCACTGGTATCTGATGTCCTAGCAGCTTAAATGTACTCATCAGACATATGCCCCTACTCCTTCCCATCCTGCTGTAGTCCAGCTTCACTCCTTCCCTTCTCTAATCCCTGCCCCATCTTTCCAGAATGTCCCTTCTGCCAAGATGTCTAGCATTTGTCTCCTTCCTTCCCCCTCTGATAAAGTGCACAGCATTTTTCTCCATCTTTTTTCCTTCAACAAAGGTTATCTGCATCTCTCTAATTCCTTACACTCCCTCCAGGTATCCAGCATCTCTTTCCATCCCTTTTGCCCTACCCCCCAGGGTTCAGCATCTTTCTACCTCTCCCCCCCCCCAAGGGGTCTAGCATCTTCTTCCCTTCTCTTTCTCCACCACTACTGCTGCGGCCCCCACCCCTCTACCTCCATGAAGGTAAATTTGCATTCAAGTTTTAGGCATGGCTGCACACAGATGTTGAAAGGCCCAACACTACCAGTGGCTTAAAAGGTCTTCCCTACGGTCAGTGCCAAACTACCACACCTCAATCCCTGCCACTCTAATAGCCTTCTATTCTGCCCGGTGATCCGAAATAGTCAGGACTGCAGCAGGCCCAAAGTAGTAGAAAGAACAGGGCCAGCTCACCATCAGGCAAAGTAGGCAATTGCCAAGGATAAAAATGCATTGGGGTATAACCAGGGCCGGATTTACCTTTAGTGAGGCCCTACGCCAACAAAAATTGTGGGCCCCCAGCAGGGGCGGCCCAAGGGGGGTGCGGGACCTCATTTGCATAAGGGGCCTCATTTGCATAAATATTTGCATAATGTTACCATATACTAACTTTTAGTAAACGTGCCTCTTAGAGTGTATGGATAAAGAAAGACTAAAAAATTTCTACATTACTATAATCCAGTGCCAACCCATAGCAAACCCGCCGTATCCTAACAGCACTACCAGGACTCACAAAGCACCATACTCTACCAATCAAAAGGCAACACTGCAAATATTAAACCAATACATTTCAGAGAACAACAATACATGACCTACTGGGGAAAGAGAACAAGTGGCAATGTCAAATAGGAATTATATAAACAGAACACCTCAGCTCAGTTACACATGCAGAACATAGACCATCACCAAACAAGTAATCACAATTTAGCCAAACTTGGAATGTACAACACCGTAGAAATAAAACTATACATTAATTTGCCCTTGTACTAAACAAAGCACAGACGTTAATGATGCACATTTACCAGAGCTGACATATTCCAATTAATAAATTCAAAATAAAGAGATATTTTTCTACCTTTTGTGCATTTTTTTTCAGCTGCAATTGCTCCAGCCACTTTCTTCTTCTTCTGGTTTCTTCGTGTCTTCTGCTAACTCTCCATCATCTGCTGTCCATTTGTCCTTTCTTCTCTCTTCTAGTTTTTTTTCCATTCTCTCTCTACATCTGCTTTAACATACTAATCTTTCTCCTTTTGCTCTTTCCTCATTCCTATTTCATCCACTCAAATTTTACTTCTCCATCCTCAATCCCCACTTACTCTCCCAATACCCGGCCAATTGTAGATTTTTTATCCCTCCCACACAAAATATTTTTTACTCTTCCAGCCCCATCCCATTCTAATCCTCCCCCAACATCAGCTCCCTTCTAGTTCCAGCCTCACCCAGCATCCATTCCCTTCTAGTCCCTGCATCAGCCCATTTCCAGTCCTAGCCGCCCATCAGCCCATTTCCAGTCCTAGCAACCCCCCAACCCAATACCAGTCCTAGCCCCCCCCATCAACCCACTTCCAGTCCTAATCCCCATCACCCCATTTTCAGTTTAAGGCCCCCCTATAACCCATTACCAGTCCTAACCCCCCATCAGCCCACTTCCAGTCCTAACCCCATTAGCCCACCTCCAGTCTTAACCCCCCAGCCCATTTCCAGTCCTAGCCCCCCCATAGCCCATTACCAGACAGCCATCAGCCCACAGCCCATTATCAGTCTTAACCCCCCTCATAGCCCATTACCAGTTCTAACCCCCCCAACAGCCCACAATCAGTCTTAACCCCCCCCCAAAGCCCATCACCAGTTGTACCCCCCCCCAACAGCCCACAGCCCATTACCAGTCCTAACCCCATCAGCCCACCTCCAGTCTTAACCCCCCCAGCCCATTTCCAGTCCTAGCCCCCCCCCCCATAGCCCATTACCAGACAGCCCCCATCAGCCCACAGCCCATTATCAGTCTTAACCCCCCCCATAGCCCATTACCAGTCCTAAAGCCCCAGCCCATTCCATTTCCAGTCCTACCCCCCCCCCCCATCGGCTCAAGTGAAATGAAATTTTAAAAAAAGCAAAACCGCTGGCTGCTACCAAGGCCGCGGCAGCATGGACGGTCCTGCGGGGCCCCCTCTGCCCTGCCGAATCCCTCCCTCCGCGACGGCTTTGAGAGGCGCGAAGGGAGAGTATCTCCCTCGCGTCTCTGTTAAGCCCGCAGGGGCTGATGGGAAATTTGCCATCAGCCCCTGCAGGCTTAACAGAGACACGAGGGAGATACTCTCCCTTCGCGCCTCTCAAAGCCGGCACGGAGGGGCTCAGCCGGGGATTCGGCAGGGCAGAGGGGGGCCCGCGGGACCGTCCATGCTGCCGCGGGAATGTCCATGCTACCGCAGCAGATTCTTGTGGGCCCTTGCCAGCTGTGGGCCCTACGCCATGGCGTACATGGCGTATAGGTAAATCCAGCCCTGGGTATAACAAAGAACAGGGCATTCTGACAGGTTGAGGGTGGGGGACTTCAGGCTTGCTAGGGTGCAACCATCTTGAACCAACTCTGGATCTAGCCAGTCAATAGAAAGTCCAAATATGGCTCATGTTCTTGTCATTAAAATATAATATATTGTTCTTGACATCAATGTAATAGTGTGTATAAAATAAAATTATAGCCTGAACAACCCATGTAAAGTGCATTATTCAAATTGTAAATGGAGTAAACCAAGAGGACATGCTGAAGCTTTTAGAAGAGCGATTGAAATGATGCACTCAGCTAAGGGACACCTAGGAAAGAATGATCCCGGGACAAGTTATTTAATGGGATGAGGAAGAAATACTAAAAGTTTAGTTTTGTAAGTTTGATAAGAAACTATCAGTTAACTAAGGAAGATTTTGAAGCATAGAAGATCATTTTGTTTAGAGCGTCTAGATTGCTAAATGGATATTTAGATCCATACCTTTAAAAATACACTAGTATTTTATAAGAAGCCTGGTGAGCACTAAGCCTTGTTTAAAACCCATAAAGGACCAACCAAAAAAAAACATAGATTTGTAGCAATGCACAAACAATACATTTTCAAACCCAAATAAAGGGTCAATGCGAATGTGCATTCCTCTAACATATGCATTATTATACTAAAGATTCAGAAGATTATAATCACGTCCGTGTGTCCAGGGATTACATCCCATATGAATCTTTTAACCAACATCAACACTTCCAGCTCATTTGACTCTCACATATAAGAGATGCAGATTCATTAGTCAAGTAAGTGATGGGATCAGAGTTTTCTTTACTATAAACTAGATTCTATGCTAATATTCTCCATCATGATTCATCCTCAGATGCAGTTTCCAAATGTTTCTCATTGTGATTGTGACTTTCATTTTATTTTTTCTGAAAAAATATTCCTGAACTAAGAATTATTGCTGCACTGATTCATCATCAGTATAAGAAATCGATGTGTCCTCTTCAGATCTCAGTGAGTACAAAATATTGCCTGCTTTTTTATAATGACTGTGAGTTAAAGTTCACCCCACCAACCCAATAAACATTGGAAATGGGGCATGAATTTTAATGGGAAGAAATGTCTCATATTTCCAAATTACAATTATTGATTATCACATGTATGACTTTTAGTGATATAAAGAAACTGTCTTGTACTGATAGATTTCCCAGGCAGGAGGACTGAACGTGGAATCTGTGTAACAAGATGCACATTCTGGGGTGAACGCGAGCAGTTCTATACTTGGTGAGACCATTTGGATTATGCTTCATACACTGGAGCCATTTGGGATAATCTCACAGATCTAAATAGGGGGATCTATTCCATATCCCCAAAATCCAGAGGTAAGAGGCAGCAAATCATCAGCCTACCTGGCTAACAATTGCTAATGGATCCCTTTTCTAGAAACTTGTCCAAATCTTTCTTGAACCCATTTTTGTTACAAGGTTCCCAAAATCTTTCAGCATCAAATGTATTGCTTAATTTTGCATTGACTCTAATACACAGTGAGAATTTGTTTTAAATCTTCTACAAGTTAGTTTCAGGCAGTGTCCCTAGCCAGACTACCATTTGAAAGGATGCCACACTTGACTTTACCACTATATCATATTTCCTCTTAATTGACTCTTTTGCAAGCTAAAAACATCTAACCCTTTTAACCTTCCTTTATAAGGGAAATGTCCCTACCCTTTTATCATTTTGGTTGCCTCTCTGTACTTTTCTTGTTCCGCTGTATTTGTTTTGAGATGGGATGACCAGAACTGTACATAACACTCATGGTGCAGTCACACGTAGATCTAACCAGAGCATTATCAAAATTATAGTTCCCTTTTCCAGTCCTAATATACATTCTCATTTTCCCTCCTGCTGCACACAGAGCTGAGGTCTAAGGTTCTTTTCCTCAGTGGCAGTTTCTAAGGGGTATGTTTATTAAACCACATGTGCACACTTAGCGTGTGCAAAAAGCCACTTTAGCACACGCTAATGGCACCTGTGGGTGGAGAAAAGGGGTCAATCGACGGGGACTGGGAGGAAACAAGGCCCGATCCTTTAATAAAGGCAACTTAATGACAGGAACCCTAACACAATTCAAAACCTGGCAAGAAGAGTGTTTTTTGAGGAGCGAGAGCCTATTTTACGTCTGCAATGTGATGCAAAGACAGAGAAGCACAAGAGAGTGATAGTAGTGCTCCATTAGCAGCAATGGCTTTCACTTGCCGGATCACAGCTCTTCTTCTTCTTCTTTGCTCTCATGGACAGTTTTCTGATCAGCGCTTTTCTAATGATTGAGTTTGGCATTTTACATTTCTGAGGCTAAACACCTGGGGTCGGGGCTCTTGCAGCTCGACAGTAGAAGATGATCTATTTCTTCATGGACGTTGTGGTGCAATTCTTCATTGATTTATGGCTCTCCAGATAAGTTCTTTTCAATATTGTTCATAAAGCGGATGTTCCATGCTGACATTTTTTACGCTGTTATGCAGTGACTGTCACATGACTGTCCCTCGATAGACTCTGCCTCCTTACTAATATTGGTTGGAGAGTTGGCTGAGGTCTTTTTTCCTCTATTTGTTGTATATGTTTTTATCCGAATAGGTTCTGGCTCTCTCTCACATGTGGTTTTTGTGTTCATGTTTTTGTGTTTTTTGCATTTTTGTGCCTAGTTTGGGGGTTTGTGTTTTCATTTTGTGTGCTACCATTAGCAGCAACAGCATAGTGCCCAAGTATGAAAGGGCACTATGTTGAAGGTGCAAATGGCAAAGGAGGTGGCACATGGGTTATACAATGTGGGCTGCTGGTGCACAGGGGGGACCAGGCATCTGCCTAGATGGCACATAGGAACATAAGACTACAAAATATGCCAAACTGTGTCACACCAAGGTCCATACTGTGTAATGGTTTATGGACAGTTACCCAGGAACCCATCAAAATGTTTTTAAACCCAGCTACACTGACATTGTTGCCAGCACCCATCCATGACACAGCCAACACCCACACTGACCTTCATCACTAAGCAGCTGCCTATATCACCTAGTCAACAGCATAGGCCTGCTGTACAGTCAAATATGCTCATCACAAATACTGCCACATTGCCAGGCATCAGGTGAGTCAATTCCATCAGCTACCAATTGTGCTTGCATCCATACCTTCTGCAATGGCTTCCCTGCCCCCTTTCAGCAATATGGTGCATGCCAGATACCTTCCCACACGTGCTATGACCACACAGTAAGTGTCCACTAGCACCCCTTAATGTCCTATTACCACACGGTAAAGGTCCACTACCACCCCTTAATGCAGCATGTGCTATTCATACACGGTAAGTATCTGCTAGCACACCTTAACGCCGGAACACCTCTGACAATCCCAGCACACTTACCACACAGTAACCCCTTATCGCTGCAGTTAATGCACAGAACAGACTGTTCCTTTACTGCCATTTAGTAAATATACCACTAAAGTGGGACTCAGCATTGTGAACATAAATGCAGCAGTACTTAAAGAGACCATCTTGTTGCAAAGTGTGAGACCATTTTTAGTCATTACTTTTTACCTTCTTTTTATGTGGTTGGGAAAAAGTAAATAAAATGCCATGCATGCTTTTCAAAATGTTATATTTTTGTTCGTTTGAATTCTGTGGTCTGAACACACCCTTGAGAATTCCTTTTTTTGTGGCATCCTATCAGGTATTTGTGGCCTTGATTTTTTGCTGTTGAAAATAGGGTATTGTCAGACCATCGGTATGACCCTGTATGACAATTCTGATGTTTTAAAAATATAAGCATACCGTATTATGGAAGGTACGCCTACTTTTCAGGTATACTATCAGCAAGATCAAAAGCCACAGATAGATCCAGTTGAATCAGCAAAACTCTTCCCTCTGTGAAGGTGGATCAGTATCTCTTAACACAAAGTGGCCATGTGCACTATGAAACCTGATTGCCTTGGGTGTACAACATTGACAACCTTTATGAATGTGTAAAGATGATGTAAGATGGCGTTTTCAGTGTTTTTAGCTAGAGAAAAGAACATTACAAATGAGGCAAAAGGTCAGCATTTGGGAACCTTCAGCAATAGTTTAATGACTGTACATGTCCAAGTAGACGGAGCAATGCATGTCACTAGGCTGGAATTAATCAAACCTAGCATATTGTTGGCCAGATTAGGTAGAATATTTCACTCACATAAGAGGTTTAGGCTCAAAACATATATTGGTGGAGAAGAGAAACCAGAAGCTTGCAGGCAGCAAAAAACAGACACTTCACATACTTCCTGAAGGAATAATCTAGAAGAGTTAATGTTGGTTAGATAAAGAGCAGAGAGAAGGTCAGCTAGCCGACAGCCATTTCTCAGGTCACAACTTATTTCCTTGCAAATGCTGAAGTAACACATATTTCTATTTCTCTTTACCTTCAGTGAAGACTTAGTTGTCTCTGGTTTTCCCTTATTCTATCTCTTCTTTCTTATTTCAGATCACCATGGAGCATGAATACAGGGAGAAGGGAAATCACACTGAGGTGATAGAATTCCTGATTCTGGGGTTCTCAGAGTTCCCAGAGCTGCAGCTCCCTCTCTTCGCTCTCTTCTCCCTCCTCTACCTGATGGCCGTTCTTGGGAACCTCCTGGTTATCCGCTTAATATGCTCCAATCAACATCTGCACATCCCCATGTATTTCTTCCTAGCCAACTTGTCTGTCCTAGACGTCTCTTCCATGACAGTCATTGTGCCAAAATTACTGGCAATCCTACTGACCTCGAGTACTCTCATATCTTTCAGTGAATGTATTACCCAATTATATTGTTATATGACTTGTATAGGGATTGAATTTACACTCCTCACAGCCATGGCATATGACCGTTATGTAGCGATATGCAACCCCCTGCGTTATACTGTGATCATGAATAAGAGGGTCTGCGCTCTTCTGGCAGCTGCTTCATGGCTAACAGGCTTATTAGAGTCCTTGCCACATATTATTGTTACGTCCCAGTTTTCTTACTGTGACTCCAATGTCATTGATCACTTCTTCTGTGAATTCTCAGCACTGCTGAAACTTTCCTGCACAGACACCTCAGTTATTGACACAATGAATTATGCAGAAGGGGTGATTTTAGACATCATCCCACTTCTTTTAACTCTGATATCATATGTATTTATCATCTCTACCATCCTGAAAATCCGGTCTAGAGAAGGAAAAACCAAGGCCTTCTCCACCTGCTCCTCCCACCTTACAGTCATCATTCTCTTATATGGGACTCTATTAGGAGTGTATTTGCAGCCCAGCTCTGGGGGCTCTGGGAAATCAAACAAGCTGCCTACTGCAATATATATTGTTACCCTCCCACTGTTAAACCCCCTGATTTATAGCTTGAGAAGTAAAGAGATAAAAATGGCTCTGAACAAAGCCATAAGAAATAAATCATTATTGTTAGCAAATAAACACAACAAGGGGTCATCTTAGACGACTTATACACAATTTGCACATCCAAAAATATACATGTGGGCATAGAATTTACAGACTTCTCAGGAGAAATTTTAATAGATGGGTTTAGAAAAGACCTTTGTGTACGAATGTCTAAATATGGTGGTAGGCAAGACAGGGCCTTGTCCAGGGTGGTCCATTAAATTTAGACATAAGCATCCAATTTCCAAAATGGCCGGCACATCTAGGCCACATCATAATCACTACCAAGACATGAATAAACAATTAGAAAAAGTTTTGCTAGTATTCCACCCAAGAAGGTATAGAGGAGACAGTACTCAGGTATTCCAAGCACTGTCCAGAACCACAAAGACCTTAACATGAATTGAGGACACGTATGTTTCAGTTCTGCCTCTACCAGTTACACAATGGCCATCTGGGAAGCATCCCCTGATTAGAATACTGCCACAGGGATGTCTCTGTAGATGTCCCCGAAGACATCCATTTTGGGTACAACCATGTATCTGTAATCATATTCAAACTTTAATATGACAGGCATTTTCAGGCATATTTTCAGATTGATATCCTCAACTGTATCTGAACGTCATTTCTAAAATGTGTCTTTACCCATACTCATTCCAAGGATGCAATTTTTCAATGCTTTGACTGGATTGGAAGTCAGGCAAGAGAGGCTAACTAGTTATTAAATGACAAGAGCTGTCTTATGATTTGCAATGCCTAGATAAATTTTAGTTGTGTGAAACACACAGCATATCTGCAATAGAAGGAATATATAGTAGGGTTTAGAGGCAAAGGACTAAAGATGATTGTAGTGGAGGAGTAGCCTAATGGTTAGAGCACTGGCTTGGAAACTACATGAACAGAGTTCAAATCACACTACCAATCCTTCTGGCCTTGGGTAAGTCACTTAACTCTCTATTGCCTCATAAAAATCCAAGTTATCAATGTCCCTGTTTAATGTACATTGCCAAGTTCAAGTTATAATATAAACGGCTTTAACTGAATGATAACGAAATATAAAAAAATCTGTTAAAGATATAAATAAAAATTCTGTCGCAAAAACCCATCATAATACCTCATAGTCAAGGGAAGGGGCTAAAAAACATAAACAAATTTATTTAACAAAAAAGTTGACAAGCCAAACTACTAATTTTCTTGACAAATTACAATAAATATTAATATTCAATCATAAAGAAAACATACATAAAATGTAAAATACAAACAAAAGGGTAATCATAGAAACTTACTAAAATAAATTACAAGTTAAATACCTGCTAGTAATATATAAACATTCAGAGAAAACATTAACACAAGCAAAACTATCCAATTGCTCTGAAGGAAACTCCTCCTGAACTTCACACTCCTTTGCCTGGGGTAGATTTTACATTTTTGAAAGGGGTGGAAGAATATGCCTGGCTACGTTCTATACTTCCAGAAGATAGCATTTAAGCAAGTCATAGGCAGAAACTGACAACATCTTAGGAAAGTTCATGACCCGCAGATTCCTAATGTGAGACATATTTTCCATGAATTCTATACTCCTATGTAAATAAGCTTGTCCTGAACCAAAATTGTCTCTTTCATTTCCAAATAAATGGCATTTTATTCAGCTTATATTGAGACACAGCCTAAATTTGGATTGATAAAGTCTGTTGCATATTTTGAATTGCATAGCAGAGTTTGCAAATTAGTTCCAGGAGCGCATGCAGTCAATGTAACCTGTTTTTGCTAAGTCATTTCAGGGATCATTAAACTCACTGTTGTTTCCCCACAGACAGTTGCTCAAAACTCACACCGGTATTGTGCTGAACTGTAAGACCATCCTCAGCTCTGACTACAAGGACCAGCATAGATCTCAACGTTCTATAAAACTATGAGTGGGTGGAACGGTTAAATAGGGATCAGTTATTTAACCTATCAGAAAATAAAATACGATAGGATGCTCTATGAAACTAGTGACCAGCAGATTGAAAATAAATGATAAAGTATTTTTAAGGCAGCGCATTATTAAGCTGTGAAATCTGTTGCTGGAGGATCTAGTCCCTCAGAATCACCTTGAATCAGCAGTTGAACATGGAGGCCCACATAAAGAACATCACTTCTACTGCTTACTATAAGATGAAGACCCGACCTTTGCCTACTCCTAGACCCCAGCCACTTCCGCACAGTATGTCAAGCCGTTATCAGCCCTCAATTAGAATAATCCAACTCCAGCCTTCAAGGTCTCCCAAAGCATGCCCTCCCTAACCACTCCAGCTGGCCAAGAATGCTGCAGCAAGACTGATAAAAAGGATGACATGACAAAAACACATCACCCCAGTGCTTAGGAATCTTCACTGGCTCCTATACAGGCATGAATCAAATTCAAAGCCATTATTGCTCACTTACAAATCCACTCATGACCAAACTCCAGATTGCCTTTGCAATCTCATCCAGAAACCAACCAATGCAAGATTGAGAAGAAAACACAACCAGAACCTCCTCAGCATCCCAATACTCCAGACATTAAGAACCCAAGCAACCTGTTAGAGATCTTTCGCAATATATAGTCCCACAATCCCAAGCACACCGAGAGACACAAAAGACTGTAGTGATTTCCACAAAAAAAACTAAAACCCTTTTTATTTTAAGAATACTTTGGCTCTGACACCTAATGTAAAATGACCCTCTCTCCAATCCACTCATGCAATGCATCACACAGCATTTTGATAACACTATGTATATAGAGTCCTATGCAATATTGTATCATAAATCATTGTATATAGCCCTATGCAAACCTCATTCCCCCCTACATAGTGTAACTGTTTTCCCCCATTACCTCTTCTACCCAGGTTATTGTTCCATGTTCTATATTCACTGTTCTATGTACACCTAAGTTTATTGTTCTATATAAATTGTCATTATAATCTGAAAGACGGTATAAAAAAACATTAAATAAAATACATAAATAAATAAATAAATAAATAAATAGTCAAGACAACCAACATAGTGAGATTCAAAAGAGGACTGCACAAGTTCCTGAATGAAAAATTCATGAAAAACTATTAGCCAGACAGAGTTGGGAGAGCCATTGTTCAGCTCTGGAAATGAACTTTGGGAAATAGATTTAATTTGCAGGATTGCCAGATACTTGTGACATAAGCTGATATTGTGGACATAGGAAACAAGGTTCAATGGATCTTCATCTGAGCAAGGCTTTTCTTATGTTCTTATGTAAGGTTAACAAATTTTGTAACACGGTAAGAATGGGATATTTCAAGTATGCCAATATGAAGATGGTAAACATTTCAATGGGACAAGATCGAAAGTTATGGTTTCTAGCTGCCCTTAATGACTGCTTTATGAAAGAGCTGGTCCAGAAACTGATGAGAGTTGGAGGAAGTTGCCTCAGGCCATAGGGAGATGGGTTTGAATCCTGCTGGAGAACAGCAACCTCGGCCAAGTTTCTGTGGGACTAGAAACCTGTGGGTTTCTAGTCTCACGGGTGCTCCTTGTAGCCTTGGGCAAGCCACTTAACTTTCCGTTGCCTCAGGTACAAAACATAGATTGTGAGCCCTTCAATGACAAGGGAAGTATATACCGTACCTGAATGTACAACACTTTGACCCAGTGAAAAGCTCTATATAAAGCATTGCTAAATAAATGAGAGGGAAAACTACTATGGATCTTGTCCTAACTGGTAGGCAAGACCTGCTGCAATTTCGCGGTCGTTTCAATTAATTCTTTAGAAAACACAAGACAGCATTAACTGAATGGTACACAAGAACAACAGTGGCCTCTTTTCCTTTTATCTTTATTTACTTTCCTAAGAAAAAGATTGCTGGCCTGACAATATTTCCTTTCTGTTTTTTCCACTGCTCTTCTTTACACCCATAGATTTTCCCATCCAGCTAATGACACCTTTTGAAGTCGTTTTTTTCTGAAGTTTAGAAATCTCACCTTTGAATGATTAATTGCTACTGTTCTACTATCAAATCACACCATGCAGAAATGCAAATATTCAGCCGCTGCAGGTGTTGTTTTTTATAAAAGCCAGCCACAGTAATTACAATAAATACTTATATTCTGTGTCACTATCCACACAGCAGCCAGCACTGTAGATACTATACATACTGTAGTCAGTGGTCTCAGTTATCTGAACAGTGCTGTCCAGTTGCCTATCCAATAAAATTTAGGTTAGTCTTTTTCCTATCCCAAGATATAGAGATAGTTATCTAGATAGAAGACTAAATATGGCCGCTAGCTTGATAATTACCAGGATGACTCATGCGCCAACCTGAGCATTATAAAGATACTGACCACCCTGGCACTATGATTTTCAGCAGCATTATCCAGATAGTGCCACTGAAACTCGCCGAACCCAACTATGTCTCGCCTTCGACGTCCACCATTACGGCTTCCGACAGCATCATGGTGTGGAAACCCTCCTCTTAGCCCTACTGGACAAACTACTCAAAGGTCTGGAAGAAAGAAACAAAATGTACATGCTCATTTTCATAGACATATCAGCGGCCTTTGATACAGTACATCACCCCACACTCCTAAACAGACTCGCGACCATAGGCATTAGAGGCACCCCTCTGAAATGGTTCTCCTCCTACATAACCGACAGAATGCAGCAAGTCCACTTTAATAACGAAATGGCCTCACCATTCCCTCAAACCCAAGGCATACCGCAAGGCTCAACCCTGTCTTCCCTCCTTTTCAACCTTTATCTACGACCAGCTTGTAAAATATTCCAGGATCACATGATCAGTTATCACATCTATGCTGATGACCTAATGCTCTATACTCAACTCGATGTCGACAACCCAAATCTCAGCCAACTAGAGAAATGCCTCAGTGAGCTCCAAACCTGGTTGCAACAAAATAATATGTCCATAAATCACAAAAAAACGGAAGTGATGTGCATGTCCAGAAAAACTGACTTCAACCCACCACCAACAGTCACCTTGAACAATAATGTCTACGCCACAAAGAACTAAATAAAATACCTAGGCATGACACTGGATTGCCACCTGAAGTTGGAAAAGCATCTCCGAATTACCAATCGAGCCATTTTCCACAAGCTAAAAATCGTGCAACCACTACGTAGCATCATAGATCACTCTGACTTCAGGACCGTAGCACAAGCCCTCATCATTCCTCATCTGGACTATTGCAATGCCATACTACAGGGTCTGCCTAAAAAAACCCTCAATATCCTGCAAATGGTGCAAAATGTGGCAGCTAGAATCATCATGGGGATCAGCCTGAAGGATCATATCACACCAATACTAATAGACCTACATTGGCTCCCAATCACTGCACGCATACAATATAAAATCATTATCACCGCATTCAAGCTCATTCATAATATAGCACCCTCTTACCTCAACACCCTTGTCACCTTACAGCCAAATAGCAGAAGCAGAAGATCTCCAAACCTCAATACCCTCCTGGTCCCGGGGAGCCTGAGATCTGTCAATACAAATACCAGCAACCGAGCATTTTCATTGATAGCGCCTCTGCTATGGAATCAACTACCATGCGAACTGAGAGCAAACAGTGACTTGTTGGACTTCAGAAGAAAACTTAAGACTCATCTTTTCCAGATGCATTTCTATCCTGCCTAACCACCATGTACTCATACTGGGTCACAACAGGCACAAAGAAAGAACTCCGCGTTCTAGCCAACAATAGACCCAGCGACATTTAAATATGTATATACTTGTGAAATCACTAGCCTGCAATCAAGTGTGAATCATACAATTCGAGTGATATGACCTGTACTTTTCCACTAAATCATTATGTATGTTTTAATTCCTGGCCTGTACAGCCGCACTGTTATGTATAGCAAACCGCTGCTGATCGCTGGAAGTAGCAGGATACAAGTGTACACTAAATAAATAAATAAAATAAATAAATAAACTAGTGGCACGTATTGAGAAAGCAGGGGCCACTATAGGAATAAGTGCCTTTAAATCTCAAGTCCTAAGATCTCCCAGTGGTCTACATGTTGTAGATTTATACTTAACCTATTACACAATATAAATATTCTATTTATCCCTCATGATTATATGCTTTTGAAGGACAATTTCCAAAGCCATCTATCTCATTAAGAATATTAACACAGTTAGATCTCACTTTAAGAATTCCTGTTGGGCTCCCCCAGTGGGGTCATGAACAGACATATGATTGCACAATGTACCTAGGGCCCAATATTAGAGGCACATAGCGGTCGCCATTGAAGTTTAACTCCTGATATTCAATCCAGCGCCATATCCGGCCACCAGAATTGAATATCTTGATCTGCCATAAACACACCCTAATGAGCTACATGGTGCAGAAGCTAACCAGACAGAACCACTGAGGGATAACTGGGAAGAGGCTGAATATAGCCGCTGCCCAGTTATCCTTTGGCCATGCACCTGAATGCCTCAACACGCCCCGATGCTAAGCACTGGGGCATTGAGCGGATTTACCATGTTAGTGACGCTGAATATCCCGCTAAGAGGCTTCTACAAGGTTTACAATTCGGAAAAGCATGTAAATGCCTTGCAATATTGGGCCCATAGTTTTTATCATGCTGAAAAGGGGTGGGTTTAGAACAAACACTCCCAGCTCATCAGGTTATATCCAACCAGCGATGCAGAACTCACTGACAAAGAAAGTGATGGCCTCAGACTTTTCTTTATTATAAACTAGATTCTGTACTAATGTTCTCAGACATGATTCCTCCTCAGATATTCATTGCAAATGCTTCTTACTGTAACTGTGATTGTCATTTTATTCTTTCTAACAATAATATTCCTGAAATAAGGATCATGTCTCAACTGACAC
This sequence comes from Ichthyophis bannanicus, assembly GCA_033557465.1. Classification (NCBI taxonomy): domain Eukaryota; kingdom Metazoa; phylum Chordata; class Amphibia; order Gymnophiona; family Ichthyophiidae; genus Ichthyophis; species Ichthyophis bannanicus. The sequence continues at coordinate 108,153,891 of CM066048.1, read as the reverse complement.
ATCATCAGGTCCAGCAAAAAATATCTTCTGGCGATCTGACATACTACAAAATAATGTCAGCTTTTTTATAATGCCAAAATCCCAAACCTACAAAATTCAATGACACCAAAATACATCAAATAATAATAGTAGTCATTCAAAAATTGTAACCAGTAGCTGCCCTGGTAACTATGTTTCCAAAATTTCAGTTATCAATTTTTTGTCGGGGACGACCAACCTGAGAGGGGGGAAAAGAGACCCACCACTTCATGTTGGAAGAACCCTTTTATTCAAGAGAGCCGTAGCCCTTGTTTTAGGTTAGTGTAACATACACACTTAACTGGGTGAAGGCGTGAGTTCAACAAAATCACCACTTAACTTTTAAATGAAGGCCATTCCATTCCATCAAGACTTCAGTATGAAAGGCAATGACATACTCGTTCCAACTCTGCTATTCATCACCATCACATGATATGCATGTTTCGGACCTCCTCCGGGCCCTGTATCAAGTGGTCCATTACCTTTTGAATGCAACTGCCTGCTTCTTCTGACACATCATTTGCATCAGAGGAGATAGGTATGTGTAGGCCTTCCAAGCGCAAAATTGCGAAGACCAGTACTTTTTATTTGTATTTGTTTATTTTTTAAAGTGTTTCAAGTCTAAGGTCCATCACTATTGCAATCATAGGAGAAGTGGCGATGGCAGTAACAAGGGGGGGGGGGGGAAGAAGACAATGGCTGGAAAGAAGATGTAGGGCACAAAGGGGGATGGGGAGAGGATGGAAGGGGCATGCAGGACATGAAGGGGGATTGGGGGAAATGGCTGGAAGGGAGAAGCAGAGGGAAGAGATTGGAAAGGAGATGCAGGACCAAAAGGTGATGGTGGGAGAGGCTGGAAGGGAGATGTAAGACACAAAGAGGGATTAGGGGAATAGCTGGAAAGGAGATGCAGAGGTAGTGTAGTGGCGGCACTCATGAATATCCAGAGGTACTAACTGTGATGCTGACTATTCTGTTCAGCAGCAAACTGTATAAATGCCTTTGAATATTCCCCCTTAGATATTAAACAAGGCTCCTGTTGACCGCAAGAGGTAGATGTTGAACTAGATCAACATGATCTTTCATAGATAACTCTTGCCCTGTTAAAAGGGAAGCCTGGAAAAAATAATAGATATGAAGTTGGACAGTCTAAACAGAACACATGTCAATGGCCTTCAAGATTTAGAAGCAACACCTTAACCATAGTCGGCCCACTGGTATCTGATGTCCTAGCAGCTTAAATGTACTCATCAGACATGTGCCCCTACTCCTTCCCATCCTGCTGTAGTCCAGCTTCACACCTTCCCTTCTCTAATCCCTGCCCCATCTTTCCAGAATGTCCCTTCTCCCAAGATGTCTAGCATTTGTCTCCTTCCTTCCCCCTCTGAAGAAGTGCCCAGCATTTTTCTCCATATTTTTTCCTTCAACAAAGGTTTTCTGCATCTCTCTAATTCCTTACACTCCCTCCAGGTATCCAGCATCTCTTTCCATCCCTTCTGCCCTACCCCCCAGGGTTCAACATCTTTCTACCTCTCCCCCCCCCCTCCCAAGGTGTCTAGCATCTTCTTCCCTTCTCTTTCTCCACCACTACTGCTGCGGCCCCCACCCCTCTACCTCCATGAAGGTAAATTTGCATTCACGTTTTAGGCATTGCTGCACACAGATGTTCAAAGGCCCAACACTGCCAGTGGCTTAAAAGGTCTTCCCTACGGTCAATGCCAAACTGCCACACCTCAATCCCTGCCACTCTAATAGCCTTCCTTTTCTGCCCGGTGATTGGAAATAGTCAGGACTGGAGCAGACCCAAGTAAACCAAGAGGACATGCTGAAGCTTTTAGAAGAGCGATTGAAATGATGCACTCAGCTAAAGAGACACCTAGGAAAGAAGGATCCCGGGACAGGTTATTTAATGGGATGAGGAAGAAACACTAAAAGTTTAGTTTTGTAAATTTGATAAGCTTGATGAGCACTAAGCCTTGTTTAAAACCCATAAAGGACCAACCAAAAAAAAATATAGATTTGTAGCAAAGCACAAACAATAAATTTTCAAACCCAAATAAAGGGTCAATGGGAATGTGCATTCCTCTAACATATGCATTATTATACTAAAGATTCAGAAGATTATAATCACGTCCGTGTGTCCAGGGATTACATCCCATATGAATCTTTTAACCAACATCAACACTTCCAGCTCATTTGACTCTCACATTTAAGAGATGCAGATTCATTAGTCAAGTAAGTGATGGGATCAGAGTTTTCTTTACTATAAACTAGATTCTATGCTTATATTCTCCATCATGATTCATCCTCAGATGCAGTTTCCAAATGTTTCTCATTGTGATTGTGACTTTCATTTTATTTTTTCTGAAAAAATATTCCTGAACTAAGAATTATTGCTGCACTGATTCATCATCAGTATGAGAAATCGATGTGTCCTCTTCAGATCTCAGTGAGTACAAAATATTGCCTGCTTTTTTATAATGACTTTGAGTTAAAGTTCACCCCACCAACCCAATAAACATTGGAAATGGGGCATGAATTTTAAAGGGAAGAAATGTCTCATATTTCCAAATTACAATTATTGATTATCACATGTATGACTTTTAGTGATATAAAGAAACTGTCTTGTACTGATAGATTTCCCAGGCAGTAGGACTGAAAGTGGAATCTGTGTAACACGATGCACATTCTGGGGTGAACAGAAGTAGTTCTATACTTGGTGAGACCATTTGGATTATGCTTCGTACACTGGAGCAATTTGGAATAATCTCACAGATCTAAATAGGGGGATCTATTCCATATCCCCAAAATCCAGAAGTAACAGGCAGCAAATCATCAGTCTACCTGACTAACAATTGCTAATGGATCCCTTTTCTAGAAACTTGTCCAAATCTTTCTTGAACCCATTTTTGTTACTAGGTTTCCCAAAATCTTTCAGCATCAAACGTATTGCTTAATTTTGCATTGACTCTAATACACAGTGAGAATTTGTTTTAAATGTTCTACAAGTTAGTTTCAGGCAGTGTCCCTAGCCAGACTACCATTTGAAAGGATGTCACACATGACTTTACCACTATATCATATTTCCTCTTAATTGACTCTCTTACAAGCTAAAAACATGTAACCCTTTTAACCTTTCTTTATAAGGAAAATGTCCCTACCCTTTTATCATTTTGGTTGCCTCTCTCTGTACTTTTCTTGTTCCGCTGTATTTGTTTTGAGATGGTATGACCAGAACTATACATAACACTCATGGTGCAGTCACACGTAGATCTAATCAGAGCATTATCATATTTATAGTTCTCTTTTCCAGTCCTAATATACATTCTCATTTTCCCTCCTGCTGCATACAGAGCTGAGGTCTAAGGTTCTTTTCCTCAGCGGCAGTTTCTAAGGGGTATGTTTATTAAACCACATGTGCACACTTAGCGCGTGCAAAAAGCCACTTTAGCACACGCTAATGGCACCTGTGGGTGGAGAGAAGGGGTCAATCGACGGGGACTGGGAGGAAGCAAGGCTCGTTCCTTTAATACGGGTGACTTAATGGCAGGAACCCTAACACAATTCAAAACCTGGCAAGAAGAGTGTTTTTTTTGAGGAGAGAGAGCCTATTTTACGCCTGCAATGCGATGCAAAGACCAAGAAGCACAAGAGAGTGATAGTAGTGCTCCATTAGCAGCAATGGCTTTCGCTTGCCGGATCACAGCTCTTCTTCTTCTTCTTTGCTCTCATGGACAGTTTTCTGATCAGCGCTTTTCTAATGATTGAGTTTGGCATGTTACATTTCTGAAGCTAAACACCTGGGGTCGGGGCTCTTGCAGCTCGATGGTAGCAGATGATCTATTTCTTCATGGACGTTGTGGTGCAATCCTTCGTTGATTTCTGGCTCTCCAGATAAGTTCTTTGCAATAATGTTCATAAAGCGGATGTTCCATGCTGACATTTTTTATGCTGCCGTACCTGTTTGGTTTTCTATAGAGTTTTTTTTGACCGCTGATGTTTACAGAGTCTTATTGATCAGAGTGGCATGACTGTCCCTCGATAGACTCTGCCTCCTTACTAATATTGGTTGGAGAGTTGGCTGAGGTCTTTTTTCCTCTATTTATTGTATATGTTTTTATCCGAATAGGTTCTGGCTTTCTCTCACATGTGTTTTTTATGTTCATGTTTTTGTGTTTTTTGCATTTTTGTGCCTAGTTTGGGGGTTTGTATTTTCATTTTGTATGCTACCATTAGCAGCAACAGCATAGTGCCCAAGTATGAAAGGGCACTATGTTGAAGGTGCAAATGGGGGCAAAGGAGGTTGCACATGGGTTATACAGTGTGCGCTGCTGGTGCACAGGGTGGACTAGGCATCTGCCTAGATGGCACATAGGAACATAAGACTACAAAATATGCCAAACCAAGGTCCATCCTGTTTAATGGTTTATGGATAGTTACCCAGGAACCCATCAAAACATTTTTAAACCCAGCTACACTGACATTGTTGCCAGCACCCATCCATGACACAGCCAACACCCACACTGACCTTTATCACTAAGCAGCTGCCTATATCACATACTCAACAGCATAGGCCTGCTGTACAGTCAAATATGCTCATCACAAATACTGCCACATTGCCAGGCATCAGATGAGTCAACTCCATCAGCTACCAATTGTGCTTGCATCCATACCTTCTGCAATGGCTTCCCTGCCCCCTTTCAGCATTGCAGTTACTTTTCTGCAATATGGTGCATGCCAGATATCTTCCCACACATGCTATGACCACACAGTAAGTGTCCACTAGCACCCCTTATTTATTTATTTTATTTACATTCTCTTATATACCGCGCTATTCCACATCAGTGTGGTTTACATTGAACAAACTGAAATCACATTGAACAGGGCATTATAACTTGGAGATAACTATTTTACAGGAACATGGGCTATGGAGGGTTAAGTGGCTTGCCCAAGACCACAAAGAGCACCTGTAGGACTAGAAACCACAGGCTTTCCGGCCCAAGATTGCTGTCCTCTAGTGGGATTTGAACCCCCAACCTTCCAGCCTGAAGTACCTTGCCCCAACCACTAGGCCACTTCTCCATTCAATGTCCTATTACCACATGGTAAATGTCCACTACCACCCCTTAATGCTTCATGTGCTATTACTACACGGTAAGTATCCACTAGCACAATTTAATGCCCGAACACCTCTGACAAGCCTGGCACACTTATCACACAGTAACCCCTTATCACTGCAGTTAATGCACAGAACAGACTGTTCCTTTACTGCCATTTAGTAAATATACCCCTAAAGTGGGACTCAGCATTGTGAACATAAATGCAGCAGTACTCAAAGAGACCATCTTGTTGCAAAGTGTGAGACCATTTTTAGTCATTACTTTTGTACCTTCTTTTTGTGTGGTTGGGAAAAAGTAAATAAAATGCCATGCATATTTTTCAAAATGTTATATTTTTGTTTGTTTGTATTCTGTGGTCTGAACATACCCTTGAGAATTCCTTTTTTTGTGGCATCCTACCAGGTATTTGTGGCCTGGATTTTTTGCTGTTGAAAATAGGGTATTGTCAGACCATCGGTGTGACCCTGTATGACAATTCTGATGTTCTTAAAATATAAGCATACTGTATTATGGAAGGTTCGCCTACTTTTCAAGTATACTATCAGTGGGAAATTTTCAGACTACCATGATGGCCATGCGGTGCCTGTTAACTTGGCCGTGTGGCTTCTATGGCTCTCCAGGATGGAATGTGGTGATCAGTGGTCCATATTAAGATTCTTCTACCTTTCAGTCTCAAACCTTTACTCTGCAGTCATTGAAGAGGTAAGAAAATCCAATATGCAGAAAAAAATTTAATTTAAATATTAGGGGTAAGGGGTGAGAAAAAATGAAAGAGGAAAGGAAGAAGAAATTGGAGAGGTAACACTGTCTTTCATTTCAATCCTAACCACCGACCTGCTAGCTATTTATGATTTTGCAGGGATTTTGCACTGGGCTGTATTGGATTGTATAGCAATATATTTATTTATTAGACATTTGTTATACTCTAGTAAGCAAATCAGGGTTACATCTGAGAGGTTTGCAATAGAATTCCATGGAGAGAACAGTAAAACATCTAAAATTATATTAAAAAAACATACATAAATCCAGCATTAACAACAATAGTAACAAATGAAAAAAAGTATATAAAATAGGAAGGAATAAATAAAAGCATGTTCAACCAGAGTGAACAAATCATAGGCAGTATACAATAAAGTATAAGCAGAGTTTGAAAAAAAATATGGTAATCTCTAACCATGTTTTTTAATAATTATTTAAATTTAGAATAGGAACTTCCAAAATGAATGTCTAGGAAGAGAAAATTCCAAAGGGCAGAACCATTAACACAAAAAAGTAGCATACTGGATCTTACTACTATGTCTACTCCTACTAATCATTTGTATAGTGCAACAAGGCATATGAAGCACTGTAAATATAGATATAAGACACAGTCCCTGCTCATCAGAGCTTAAAATCTAATCAAGACAAAAAGCATAGCAAAACCGAGGGCTAGAGTATGGTAAGATACACATACTGTAAGAAGTGGTCAAGAGAGTGAAGAGGATCCTTTCAATCTGATTTGTTTATAAGAGGAAACTAAGAGGCATGTCTACTAAACAGCAGTAGTGGCCTCCGTGCAATATCGGAGCAACGGCCCCATTAAATTCCACTAAACTTTGAACCTGAAAAGATATAAGTTGGCGTGATACAGTGTCAGAAAGGCAGTTAGATAGAGAGGAAAACCTGTATAGTAAGCACAACAGACCATGATCAGGATCATAAATTTTATACAGTGTAGAAATGATAGCCAGTGTTCTCTGAATAAAAGCAGAGAATCATCATCTGTACAGCAAACGTTACTTAACCTTTTGAAGGCCTACTTTAAAATTTTAATCCACATTCTGCAGCCGGGTTAATTTTTGCATATTTCAGGAAAATAGTACCCATCTTATTCAATATGTTCTAATAGTGATTTTCCTTCTGCTATGGTCATGCATTATATACCATTTGATAGGAATATTTAGTCAGAATTTTGGATCCCGAGAGTTTTGGGCTTGGCCTGGAAAGGGTTAATAATTTTGCAGCTGTGTTCTAGATCAGCTATAATTGCTTAACAGAGGAGGGAGGAAGGTCAACCAACAGAGAATTGCACTAGACCAAGTGAGATAAAATCAAATAGTGAATCAAAAGTTTGAGAGCTTTTATATCCAATTGTGCTTGAAGGACGTAACCATTTTGGAAGGTATTCACAGGAAATATTACTGTGAGAAAACCAAATGACAGAGGGTTTGGCAATGTTAAAAACTATCTTATGAGAGAAAAAACAACCATAAATTTTGTTAAGTGTGTTGGCAACAAAAGAGCGAAAATTAGCATCCCAGGAATCATAACTGATCATAATTTAAATGTCTTCAGCAGAAATATAAATACCAAAGCTGAATTCCTGAATTAGAGTGGCTAATGGGGCCATGAAATATTGAAAAGAATGGGTGAGAAGGTGAATCCCTGCGGGGCCCTGCAATGCATATGGAATAAAGGTTGAAATATCAGTGTCTTTAATGGCTTTGAACGTACGTTGAGATATGCAAAGTTTAAACCAATCAAAAGCTGTATCAATACGACCAATACACTCCAGTCTATGTAACAGAAGTGGATGATTGGCATTAACAAAACTCTTTCTTCCATAAAGATGGATCACTTTCTCATAACCCGGGGCATGCCGGATTGGCTTCGGTCCTCCTCTGCTCCCCACCTACCCCCCTACTTTCCCAAACCTGTATACACCAAAAAAACAGCCTGATCCATTGATTTACAACCTGCTTTTATTGGTGGATCTTAATGGCCACAGCTTGCGGATACAAAGATATTGTACAGTCAGCAATCATAACTATAAAAATTGTAAACTCTGTACAAAATATGTAAACAATAGGTAAACAATAACCCTAGGTTGAGGTTAATGTGGAGGGGTACCGCCATTCATTGTCTGGTCGAAGGTACTGGCCCACCCCGTGGCCAAGGCCCCCATTCCTTTCCTGCCCATCACTAACCACTCCATGTTGGTACCCGGGTATCCCGTCCCATTCTATGCTCCTGGTAATAGAGGCCAGGCATCCCTAGGCCATGGTACCTGGACCCCTTGCTACCGGACACTGGCACCCCCCTGCTTGGTATCAGGGTCCTTCCCTTTTGTGGTATCCCTCCCCTCTCTTTCCCTCCCCCTGTTCTTTGGTAAGGTCCCGCCTACTATGACGAACTCCCCCCCTGTCCCTTGGGTGCAGAGGATGGGGGCTACATAGCAGTCAAAAGAGGAAGGGGCGGCTCTAGCCTCTTTCCCTTTATCTCCGGCCATCTCCCCCTCCCCCTGCCTATCCTCACTGCCCCTTGTGGGCCCTCCCCCATTTGGGTGCCCCATTATGGGGCCCATAGCCAATAGGTACTGGCCCACCATAACCTGGGGCACTCCAGACTGGCTTTAGCCTCCTCTGCTCCCTGTCTACCCCTCCCCTTTATCAAGTCCGTACACAATAAAAAATGGCCTAATCCACTGCTTTGTAACCTGCTTTTATTAGTAGATCTTAAAGGTCACAACTTATGGATACAAAAATATTGCACTGTTAACAATCATAACTATAACAATAACAGTATGTTTATGTTTATTTCACTTGATATACCGCCTTTCGAGTGAAAAACAAGGAGGTTTACAAATACAAAATAATATAGAAATGGGCCATGGGCACCGAAAGGAAAAGGAAGTTACATTAGTAAACAGGAAAGTGAGAGACAGTGCAATCCTACAAAAGCTACACATTAAACGTAACTAAGAGAGAGGAGCACGCAGGACAGAGCAGAAGAACGAGAGACTAGTTAAACACACATAACATAGATAACTGAGCTCGACTGCTGGAGAGGAGCAATCAGGATGAAATGTGGGCAGCGGCAATGTTCCCTCTAATTTTCTGTAGGCTGTGTGCGCATAAAATATCAGCTGTGCAGCTTTTAAAGGAAGGTTAAATTTTTTGTGCGCCACATAACAACACTCGGAGTTATATACTTTAAAATTTGACTACACGTCAGAATACAGTATGTACACCACATTGATTTTAATCAAATTAAATGAAAATAGACGATTACTAAATGAAGCGGAAAATTTCTAGTAATTACAATCACAACTTTTAAATTTTAAGACGTCTGTGTTGTTTTCTATCAGAATCAGAACCGTAATTTTTGTGCGCTCTGTTGTAAAGTATGTGCGCTCACTCGGCGAGGTGTGTGCGTGCGCACACGCGCACAGTTTAGAGGGAACAGTGGGCAGCGGGTAGATCAAAAGCTTTGTTGAAAGGATAAGTCTTAAGCTGAGCCTTGAAGGTGCAGTAGTTTTCTTCCAGATGGAGGGAGGTGGGGAGGGGATTCCATAGGGCAGGGCCAGCAAAGAAAAATGCAGAAGTACGAGTGGACTGGAGATGAGCTTGTGAGGGGCAGGGGAGGTGAAGGCAGTTGATATGAATGGACCTAAGGGAACTGCTGGGAGTATGAAATTGTAGAAGATCTGAGAGATACAGCGGAGTGTGGGTGTTTATGACCCGATGAACCAATGTAAGAAATTTGTAATAAATACAGTAAGCCAGAGGGAGCCAATGGAGTTTCATGAGAAGGGGAGTGATGTGTTCCCAGCATGAGGAGTGATGGATAAGACGCGCGGCTGTGTTTTGTATGCATTGTAGGCGGAGGAGCTGCGATTTAGGAACACCGGAGAGGACAGAGTTGCAAAGGTCGAGGCGAGAAATAACTAAAGATAGGATGATAGCAGTGAGGGCCTGAGGTGTTTGGAAAGGACAGATGGCTCGAATCTGTCGGAGAAAAAAGGAGGAGAACTTGGTAACATGGGAAATATGTTCACGGAAGGAAAGGTCAGAATCTAGGAAAACACCTAGGTAACGAAAGTGAGATAATAATGGGATGGGTGAGCCAGCAAAGGAGGGGGCCAGTGAAGGAGGAGGACTGCCATGAGAGAACCAAATGGACAAAGTCTTAGAGATGTTAAGATGGAGACAATTAGAGACTAGGAGCCACAAAAAGCAAGAAGCCAAGACGTCAGGACGATTCAAATCAAGTTTATTAATACAGACCCCAACGCGTTTCGTTGGGGTCTGTATTAATAAACTTGATTTGAATCGTCCTGATGTCTTGGCTTCTTGCTTTTTGTGGCTCCTGGTGGACTATTGCAAGAACAGCGCTCCTTGTTTCTTTGCTTTTCCTGACAATTAGAGACTAGCCAGTTGGCTACAGAAGATAGACAAGAGTCAAGAGGGGAAATATCAGGGCGAAGAGGGGAGGTGCGGCGCAGCAGAATAATGTCGTTGGCATAGTAGAATGCAGAAATGCCATATTGCTGTATTAACAGTGCTAGGGGTGCCATGAAGATATTAAATAATAAGGGGGCCAAGGCTGAGCCTTGGGGAACTCCAGAATGTAAGGGAAAAGGATCGGAGGGGACATCAGATGGTGAACAGGGGAGGACAGAACAAGACCATGCAAACAAATAGGAGTGAAAACATTTGTAGACAGTCCCTCAAAGGTCAGCATCCCACAGCCATGAGAGAAGAAGGTAATGGTCCACCAGGTCGAAAGCAGCAGAGAGATCAAGAGATACCGCCACCGAAAAATCACAACGATCGTGAGCCATGTGAACTTCATTAAGAAAGGCAGCAAGCACCGTCTCCACACTGTGTCCAGGACAGAATCCAGATTGGTGGGTGTGAAGGAAGTGGGTGGTCTCTAAATGATGTGATACCTGTGCAAAGACGGCTTTCTCCAAAAGGTTTGCTAGAAAGGGGAGTTGAGAGACAGGGCGATAGTTGGCAGGTTCAAGTGGATCAAGGGAGGATTTCTTTAGAAGGGGATGAACAAGTGCATGCTTCCATGAATGAGGAAAAGTACCAACAGAAAGGCTTTTGTTAATGATGGTTAGAATAGGGGGAAGAAGAGCAAGAGAAGGTGTGAGAAGCCATGAGGATGGGATGGGATCAAAGGGGCAGGTGGTTTTGTTAGTAGAGGTAATAGATTTGAACAGTTCAGCACCGGTAAGAGGATGAAAGGAGTCCCAAATATGAGACAGAGAAAGAGAGGGAGGAGAGGGGGAGAGGATGGGAGGGGGCAAAAGGATAAGGAAGCGCTGAGATTAGTAATTTTTGTACAGAAAAATGAGGCCATTTGGGCAGCAGAGGGAGAAGGTGTCAGCTGGAGGGATGTGGAGGTGGAACTAGAATTGAGTGTAGTAAGGGAGCGAAAAACCTTATGTAGCTGACGGGTCTGGTTAGATGAAGAAGAAATAGATGCGGAAAAGTATGACTTTTTGGCTAGATGTATCTGGGATCGATAAAGTAAATGCTGAGTTTTGAAGGCTGTCAGAGAGGATGGGGAACGGGACTTTCTCCACAGGCGCTCGGCCCTGCGAAGTTGTGAGCGGAGGAGAAAAAGGCCAGAATGAAACCAAGGTTGTGACAAGGTGGTACATGAGGTATGTGGTTTTAAAGGAGCAAGACAGCTTAATGTATCAGAAAGGGAGCAGAACCAGCAAGAAGCAGTGAGTCAGGTGAAAGAAGAGGGAAATCAGCTGGAAGGAGATTAGTTGCAGATGGGAAGTGATTAATTGTGAGGGGATGATCCTACGGGAAAGTCTAACGGGAGCGGATGAAGGAGGAGAAACTGGTTGAAGAGAGGAGAGGGGAAGGGTGGAGGAACCAAAGGAGGCCTGGAAGGTGAGAACATAGTGGTCTGTCCATGGTAGGGGTGAGGCAACAAAGGATTGCAAAGACACATTCGAGGACAGTCTATAATCCAGACTGGCAGCGCTCCAGGACCCAGTGAGCAAGAGAAAAGCAGCATCAGAGAACATCCTTATGGCCTAACATACAGCCTGTATCAGTTTAAAGCCCATCTCCCGATCGCCTGAATCTGGCCCGGCCCTGCCCCAGATGCAACCCATGCATTGCATTTTCCGCACCTATCCTAAAGGAATGCAGCATAAGCCTGCTGGCTCCAAACTGATACTGGGAGAAGCAAGACCCATCCGCGTGATGCAGTTGGGGCCCCCCAAAGGCGGGCACACCTGAAAATAAATACTCTTTCATGGCCTCAACTGGGCAAAGCTCCTGGTCCGCTGTAGTATTCAGTCAAACTGTCCTTCTACTCCTGAACTGGTCTGACTTTGACCAGGCCAGAAACAGGTGCACCTCCCCCCCCCCCACTCCACTGAGGCGTCCCCTGCACATATGGCAGTGCCAGCTGTGTCTGCAGTGGACCGTAGCAGGACCTCACTCATGAGGAAGACCCCAAAAAACATCAGCAGAGTGGCTAGCCTGAACATTTTGTTCTCAGACCTATCCCTGGTGATGCCTGCTGTTTGTTGCATGGCCCCATATAGCAAAGGCAGGGTGACCGGCCTGCAACTGTCTGGCCACAGAGCAGCCTCTCTTGTCCCAGCCCTCCATCAACTTCCTTATCACGAAGTCCCTCTTCACATCTCTATTGTCTCTGAACTTGAAGAAGACCACCCCCACCATTATTAGCTTGACTTGTCTAACCAAGGTTCTTTCAGCCTGTAAGTGCATCAGAAATTTGAGGAGGAGGCCTGTGGATACCCCTTCCCTGGACTGGCCCCCTGTCATATGATGAAGCTCTGCTCCTGGTCCCAGGATCTCCCATAGGCCTTCCAGGTTCTGGATGACAACGATGCCATCAGCAGTCTGCCTGTGTTCTGCATTCGAAGGCCCACATCTCCACAGACTTGCAAGCTGCCTTGGGCGCCACATTCGCAGTGAGCTGCTGGAAGTGCTGGAGCTGGAAACAAGAAAGAGCATCAGCTATTTCTTTGGTCTCCCCCAGGACATGTCTGGCCATAATGAATACATTCATATACAGGCTCAGCAACACCAGCCTCCTGACCAATCTCATCACCCTCCGCCTTCGCCGTTTGCTTATTGATGGTGACCATCATCACTGCGTTATCTGTGCAGAAGACTATTTTCCTGTCAGCAAACTGGTGTCTCCAGACGACCATGGCTACCACTATCGGGAACATTTCCAGGAAGGTAATATCCTTGGTTATGCTGTTTGATGCCACTTTACCAGCCAGTGCTCCAGGCACCATTGTCCCTTGAAATAAATACCAACACCACTCCCCCCTCCCCACCCAGAGGCATCTGTAAATAGTTCCAGGTCCCTGCTACAAATGGCTGGCATACGTTCCTACTATGCCAAAAAATCCCTTAGTAACCACCCTTATCCTTACAACTTAAAACTTATAAACGTTAATAAGATTCACCCCAAAATACTCTAAATAGCCCAAACGGACCTCAAGTTTTGCTCACACCTACATTTGGCAAAATTCATCACCATAGGGAAATGGCCAGACACTGACATTATGGGTCCCTAAGCTTTTAATATCTCCTTTATATTATAATAAATACTTAGCTATCTACTAAAAATTATATTTTGAGATTCACATAAAAACTTAAGACAATACAACACAGACAATACAAAAACTGCTACAAAAGAAAAGTGTCTGCTCTACTTCCTTTTCATTCACGATAATTTATTTATTTATTTAGCAAGCATTTGTAGCCCGCTCCTTCCAGCGATCAGAAGCGGGTAGGATTACTATTGTGAAACTGCCGAATCAAGGCAGGTACAAATTTTGTTTACATACAGATTGTCAGAAAAGCACATCATACAGAGTTAACACTTCTTAGCTATGGGGGAGTTCATTTACATATATACATAAATACATATATACAGGATAATCTTCTTGGACTGTCGAATCAAGGCAGGTACAAATTTTGCTTACATACAGATTGTCAGAAAAGCACATCATACAGAGTTAACACTTCTTAGCTATGGGGGAGTTCATTTACAGATATACATAAATACATATATACAGGATAATCTTCTTGGACACAGTGGTCAGGGGCTGCTCCATCTGTGGGTTTAGTTCAGGTTGAAATGTGATTGGAAAATGTGCGTTTTGAGTTTCTTTCTGAAGTCTAGAAGGTCATTGCTAGCTCGTAGTTCTGGTGGGAGTTGGTTCCACAGTGTTGGCGCCACATATGAGAAAGCCCTGTGGCTGGTGTTAGTTTTGGCAGATCTTATATCTGTTGGAGTGTGAAGGATGTTGGAATCGTGGGTTCTTCTGTTTCGGGTAGGAGGTTGCAATCTTACTAGGTTGTTGAGGAAGGAAGGTGCTAAGTTGTGGATGAGTTTGAAGGTGGTTGTTAGTATTTTGTATTTTGTGCGAGCTGTTATGGGTAGCCAGTGTAATTGAATTAGCACTGGTGTGATGTGGTCACTTAGATTTTTCTTCATTATGACCCTGGCAGCTACATTTTGTGCCATTTGTAATATGTTTAGGGTTTTTTTAGGTAAACCTTGTAGGATGGCGTTGCAGTAGTCAAAATGTGGCATGATGAGTGCTTGGGCCACTGTTCTGAAGTCTTGGGGATCAATAATATTCCGAATGGGTTGGAGCACTCTAAGCTTGTGGAAAACTGCTCTGTTGGTCTTTCGGAGGTGTTTTTCCATCTTTAGGTCACAGTCAAATGTGACTCCTAGATACTTTATTTCTTTTTTTGTTTGGTAAGTGTTGTTACATAGTGTTATTGATGTGGGAGGGTCAAAATTCGGTTCTTTGGAGATATACATTACTTCGGTTTTTTTGTGATTAATTGACATGTTACTTTGTTGTAACCAGTCTTGCATCTCTCCGATACATGTCTCCAGTGGGTTGTAGTCTGGGTTTTTAGTGTCTAGTTGTGTGTATAGCATGATATCATCGGCATAGATGTGGTAATTAATTTCGTGCCGTGAGAAAATTTTGCATAGTGGCTGCATATATATGTTAAACAGAAGTGCTGAGAGAGCAGAGCCTTGGGGGATTCCCTGTGTTTGTGAGAAAGATTCTGCTTTTTCTCCGTTGAATTGAACCTGTTGTGTTCGATTTGAGATGTAGGATGAGAACCATTTTAGTGGGGTTCCTGTTATTCCTATTGATTTTATCCTATTTATGAGGGTCCCATGATTAACTGTATCAAAGGCAGCTGAGATGTCAATGAATACAAGAATGTACATTTTCTTTTTGTTTTCAAGGCCCTTTAGGAGGTTGTTAAGTAGAACTAGATAAATACTTAGCTATCTACTAAAAATTATATTTTGAGATTCACATAAAAACTTAAGACAATACAACACAGACAATACAAAAACTGCTACAAAAGAAAAGTGTCTGCTCTACTTCCTTTTCATTCACGATAATGCCTGAACTGCTTCACAACAACTAAACAGGAGAGACTCTTATCCTCTTCGCCAGTTGAACTGTGTTCCTCACTCTATGAACATACACAATTATAACTGCTGGACGTCCAACCACAACTTGGGCATCTTACGATTTCAATTTCGATTTTAAATCTCTTCTATTCTGTCAATGCAATAGTCATCGTCCGACAAAAGCTTTTGTTTTGCCTTCAGGCTTCATCAGGAAACAAGACTATAACCAATACATCATACGCTGAAAATTTTTCAGACACACAAGATGTCTCTAAAGAATTGTATTGTCTTTATGTTTTTATGTGAATCTCAAAATAGAATTTTCTGATGGAGTAGATAGCTAACTATTTATTATAATATAAAGGAGATATTAAAAGCTTAGGGACCCATGATGTCAGTGTCTGCCATTTCCCTATGGTAATGAATTTCGCCAAATGTAGGGGTGAGCAAAACCTGAGGTCCGTTGTAAGGATAAGGGGGGGGGGGGTTACTAAGGGATTTTTTTTTTGTCATAGTGTGTTTTCCCTTAGGCGGTCATTGTTTTTTGGCATGCGTTCCTGCCATTGTACCATAACAGGAAGGGCTGCCACATTGCCAGGTCCTTCTGCATGGGGGCATTGACCCTAATAAAATAGTGTCCCATGCGGACCTCTTTGTGGTATCCGCCAGATGCCACATGAAGGCTTGCCTGATAGGCATCACCAGACATGCGAAGTTCAGATGCCCTTTCAAAGACTACAACTCCCAGAGTGTGATCTTTCTTGTAGCTGCCGCCGCCTGCACTGCAACCTTCAAGGCTGACAATTTTCCTTCTGGAAGACGTGTCACCATTTCCATGGTGTCAATTTATATCCCAAGAAATGACAGACACTGTGCCAGCCCCTCCGACTTACTCGCTGCCAGTGGTACCCCCAGCTCGGTGGCCTCCGTTTGGAACATCCTCAGGTTAAGCTGGCAACCCTGCTTGTCCCCCACCAGGAGAAGAAAATCATACAGGTAGTGTATGATTCTGCCTTGGCTTGTCTCCTTCTCAAACATCAAGTGTAGAGAAGAGCTAAACTCCTCAAAATAGGTGCAAGATATGGAGTATCCCATCAGGAGGTATTTGTTGACATATCATCACCCCCCGAAATGCATCCCCAGCAGGTAGAAGCTATCTTGATGGATCTGAAGCATTCTAAAGGTGGATTCCACATCTGTCTTTGCTAGCCATGCTCCTGTCCCCAGTTCCGAGCATCTCCAGGGCCTGGTCTACTAAGAACATAAGATATTCCATACTGGGTCAGACCAAGGTCCATCAAGCCCAGTATCCGGTTTCCAAAAGTGGCCAATCTAGATCATAAGTACCTAGCAGTCTCCCCAAAAGACACAGGTTACACAATGCTTGTATTGGATCAAGTAGTGATATCCTGGGTCCCTTTAAATAATGGTTTATGAAACTATCCTATAGGAACTTGTCCAAACCTTTTTTAAGCCCAGCTGCACTAACAGCTTTTACTACATCCTCCGGTAACAAATTCCAGAGTTTGATTATAAGTTGAGTGAAAAAAAGTTCTCTTATTAGTCTTAAATAGTTTACCCTGTAGCTTCATTGCATGCTGCCTAGTCTTTTTATATTCTGATGATGTAAACAATCGATCTACGTTTAACCATTCCACTCCATTCATTAATTTATAGACCTCCATCATATCTCCCCCTCAGCCGTCTCTTTTCCAGGTTGAAGAGCCCTAACCTTTTTAGCCTCTCTTCATAGGAGTATCCTTCCATCCCCTTTACCATTTTGGTGGCTCTTCTTTGTACCTTTTCTAATAATGCTATATCCTTTTTAAGATACGGCGACAAGAATTGCACATAATATTCAAGGTGCGGTCGCACCATGGAACGATATTGAGGCATTATAATATCCTTTGTTTTATTTCCCATTCCTTTCCTTATGATAACATTCTATTTTCTCTCATGGCCGCCGCTGCACACTGGGCAGAAGGGTTTAACATGTTATCCATGACGATGTGTAAATCTTTTTCCTGTGTGGTGGTTCCCAATGTGGAACCTTGCATCGTGTAACCATAGTTTGGGTTATTCTTTCCTATGTGCATAACTTTGCACTTGTCCACATTAAATTTCATCTGCCATTCGGATGCCCAATCTTCCCAATTTATCAAGATCCTCTTGCAATTTTCCATAATCCTCTTTGGGTTTTAGCAACTTTAAATAGCTTTGTGTCATCTGCAAATTTGATAACCTCACTCATTATTCCCATTTCCAGGTCATTTATGAATATGTCAAAAACAACGGACCCAGCACAGATCCCTGCGGTACTCCACTATTCACCTTTTTTTCATTGGGAAAATTGGCCATTTAGCCCTACCCTCTGCTTTCTATCATTTAACCAGTTCCTGAACCACAATAGTACACTGCCTCCTATCCCATGACTCTTTAGTTTTGAAAAAGTCTCTGATGAGGGACCTTGTCAAAGTCTTTCTGAAAGTCCAGATACACTATATCAACTGACTCTCCTTTGTCTACCTTTAAAAAAATATAGCAGATTAGTAAAACAAGATCTTCCTTGTCTAAAGCCATGTTGGTTGTCTCCCATTAAGCCATGACTATCTACATGTTGAGTAATTTTGTTCTTTATGATGGCTTCTACCATTTTTCCTGGTACTGATGTCAGGCTCCCTGGCCTGTAGTTTCCCGGATCACCCCTGGAACCCTTTTTAAAAATTGGTGTTACATTGGCAATTCTTCAGTCTTCAGGTATTACAAATGATTTTAATGATTGTTCACAGATTACTAATAGCAGGTCTTTAATCTCACATTTCAGTTCTTTCAATACCCTTGTATGTATACCATCTGGTTCAGGTGATTTGATACTCTTCAGTTTATCAAATAGTTGTAATACATCTTCCCAGTGTATCGATATTTCTTTCAGTTCTTCCACAGTATTGCCTTTAAATACCACTTCAGTCATGGATAACATCCCTAAATCTTCTTCAGTAAAAACTGAAGCAAAGTATTCATTCAGTCTCTCCGCTATAGCCTTGTCCCCTCTTACTGCCCCTTTTACCCCTCTATCATCTAATGGTCCAACTGACTCTCTCACAGGTTTTTTTTGCTAGGAATGTACTTGAAAAAGTCTTTATTACGCGTTTTTGCTTCCACAGCAAGTTTCATTCTCCAATTCTTTCTTTGCCTGCCTTATCATGTGCATGTGTATGTGCTGTTTCCAGTTTTCGTCATTTGGCTCTTTTTTCCATTTCCTGAAAGATGCTTTTTTGGCAACAGCTTCTCTGACCTCACCTTTAAACTGAGCAAGCCACCAGGTCCAGATGTTCATTTACTGATGTACCTTTTGGGTAGGACAGGAAGTGTATGAGCCAGTGCCTCCCCAAGCTCGTTCTTTGGGACCAGGCCCAGTGGGGAAATGATCAGATTGGACAGCAGACTGCTCTCAAATAGGCCTGCAATCCTGCCCAGCTTCCTTCCCTTGTGGAGCTTCGTCAGTACAACTTCCTTCTGCTCCAGGGCGGATTTCAAGTTCCCCGCCTTCCATAGGCCCTGGTGGGCCTTGTAAAGAATAGTAAAACCCAGTGTAAAACCGTTATTTATTTATTAGCTTTTATATCCCACACTACTTGGTATCAGAGCGGTTTACAAGAAACGATAAACATTCAAGCAACTTTACATGGAACAGGCATAGAACATTCATGCAACTTTACATGGAACAGGCAAAGAACAAGCATAACAAAACAGGTAACTTTTAATTAATGGGCATGAGCAGCAACTATAAATTAAGAGGTATGAGCAGCAGCTTGCTCTTAACATACCATGTCAATGAAAGGGAAGGGTGAGAGGGAGGGAGGGTAAAGTACAGAGATGGGATAGGGCAGGGGAAGAGGGGAGAGAATGTTTTGTAGCCAGCATTATGTAAGTCCTTAGTTAAGAGAAACCCTCATTGAGTTACGTAATCAGCGTATGAGAGTCCTATATTACGTTATGTGATCAAAAGCCAGCTGGAAAAGGTGAGTCTTTAAAGCCTTCCTGAATGTGGATATGTCCATGATGACTCGGACTGAGGCAGGAAGAGCATTCCAGAGGGTTGGAGCGTATAAAGAATAGGTGCGGTTCTTGACAGCTTTGGTACAAATCCTTATGACAGAAGGAGTAACCAGGGTATTTACCATGTTGGCTCTTCATGTTCTATTGTCTGGAGTTAGTTGAATCATTGTTGACAGGGAGGATGCAGATGATTTGTGAATAATCTTAAATGTCAGGAGAAGAGCTTTATAGGTCAGCTGGCTAGAAATGGGGAGCCAATGTAGATGCATCAGAATGGGCGAGATATGCTCATGCCTGGAGACACCCTGGAGTGATCGGGCAGCAGTGTTCATGGCCAGCTGGAGTGGTTGGAGGATGTATTTTGGGATGCCATGAAGAATAATGTTTGCATAGTCAAAGTGTGGGAGGATGAGGACTTGGAAGACAGATTGAAAATCTGAGGGTTTGAGTAGTGGGCGTAAATGATAAAGGGTCCTTACCTTCTGGTAGACAGCCTTGGTCACGTTATGTATGTGTCCAGTCATGGTCGGTTGTTGTTCTAGGGTTACCCCCAGGTAGCGAACCTCCGACTTAGTAGTGAGTTCTGCATCTCTCACCCGCAAGGAGGATGATGGGGTAAAAGATTGGTCTCTAGAAATAAATAAGATCTCGGTCTTCCTACAATTGACCTTCAGGTTATGTGCAGCAAGCCAATCAGAGACAGCATTGAAGTATTCTAAGATGACTGAAAAGTCAGGGCTGTCAGTGGAGAAAGGGGTGTAGAGTAAAACGTCATCTGCGTGGATATGATATAGAATGGTGAAGGACTTGATTACTGTTCAGATTGGCTGTATGTAGATGTTGAAAAGCAAGGCTCAGAGCGATGAACCTTGTGGGACTCCTTGCATTTGCTGGAAGGTGCTTGAAGATTGAGTTCCCAAGTGGACCTGTTGCTGGCAATCCGTCAAGTATGATCTAAACCAGTTGAGGGCAGAGTCACGAATACCCTTTTGTTGAAGGCGGCCAAGGAGAAGACTGTGGCTGATGGAGTCGAAGGCAGAGGCGATATCCAAGAAGATTAGGATGAATCCCTGCCTCTTTTTGTCAATGCCAGTACAAAGCCTATCTAGGAGAGTTATGAAAAGGGTTTCCACTCCATGCTGCTGGCGGAAACCATTAAGAAACCATTGTGATTTCTTAAGATTATAATCCAGCAAATTCATCTCCAGTGGCCTGACCTTGATAGGCATAGAGGCCTGTTCCAGCCAGGTGGCCTCAACGCAGGCACTGGAGATCTCTCCTCCCTGCTTCTTCACGCATCAGTTCTGAGAGTCCCCTTCAGCATACATGGCACATGCGTGCCTATATTTACAGGCATTATAAATCTACAGGTTCCACCACTGAACATCCTGCATAACCCCAGGTGCACTGGGTAGCTGGGCGGCCAGGGGTGGGAGTGGCCACTGCCATCCCCAATGCCAAGCTTGATGACCCCTGAAAATGCTGCAGAGTGCCTGGAATCTTAATGGGCCAATTCCCCGTTATGACACTGCTTGTTCTATTGCTCCACTGGCCTTGCGTTATCAACTGTACCCACAGGAAAATGTCCTTGTCCTAGCTAAGCCCTTTGTTGCCCACCATATGCCAATGAAATGCCTCATCATACTCCAGCTACGCATTACCCCCATACAACCTGGAGACCTCACAAATGCTATCCTGGTACTTGAGTAGCCCATGACACTACTCCAGGTATTTGTCACCAATCACACTGGCCAGTTTGCAATCATCAGTGGGACAGAATAGGCCTTCTTGGAGACCAGCTTGCACTGGTTGCGGCAGCCTGAACAATCACAATTTTTGTCACTCCTCCAGATGAGCAGTGAGAAAATGTCCACGAACTGTCCTCGCCCTTCCAGATTTTCTCCTTCTGAGAAGCTGGCATGAGACTGTCCAAGGCGCTAGTAGTACATATGTATTCTGCTGGTCTAAGCTTGGATACCTACATTCCATCCCCAGCTTGTGCCTCCCCTGTGACTCCCCCGGAGTTCACAGGAGGTGAGGGCAGGGGAGGCAAGGTCCCTGCACTGATAGCCCCCTCCGAGCCCTGCGCCACCTGGGTCCTGCCCATTGCTGTGTTGGTACTGGCTACTATTTGTACCAGGGCCCGCAACAGTCCATTGACACACTGCTGGATGCCCTCAGCCACTTCCCAACCCCCCACACTTGGATTGCTGCTGCCAATGCTTCATCTTCCCCACCTCGAGCTCCCCTTGCCCCACTCCCTGCATCCCCCCACCACCCATCCCTCCAGCACTCTCTGCCCGCTGCCTCCGCATCCCTCACCCCCTGCAAACCTCACCTTCCCCCCAAACCACAGCATCATTAGATAACAAAATAGCTTCTTCATACTCACCCCTCGGTTGGTGATTTCAGGATGCAGCCACATAGCTTGCACCTGTCTCTGCTATGGTCATGTTGTCTGGGGCTGGCCCTCTGTCAAGTGAGCTCAGGAGAGCCTGCAGAGGTTCTGCTCTGTGGACTGTGATCATGGCCCTAATCTGGTTTATGAGGTCACGGACATCCATTAGCTCGGTCACCTGCCCATCACCGCCACACAGCAAGGGCAGGTTTCTGGTTGCTGGTCCCAATACTGTCCTTTCTGTCCCCCTTTCTGGTTCCGTGTGCCGCTGAATGCAAGTTTATTTTATTTATTTAACATTTCTTATATACTGCCTTTCATGATATCAAGGCGGTTTACATTGAACAAACCTTGGGCAATGGAGGGTTAAGTGGCTTGCCCAAGACCACAAGGAGTACCTGTGGGACTAGAAACCCCAGCCCTTCCAGCCCAAGGTTGCTGTCCTCTAGTGGGATTTCAACCCCCAACCTTCCAGCCTGAGGTACCTTGCCCCAACCACTAGGCCACTCCTCCACTCCTGCCCAGGGCACGTCATTGCTGGTTCGAATGCCACCATTACTGGTTTTCTTGATGTTTTCTTTGCCTCCTATTAGGTACATGTCTCTCTTGCCTTTTTATTCAATCGGTCCACTGTCCCCACTGCAGTAGTGCTGCTGTTTGGTTATGTTGGAAAATGCCCTGGATCACCACTCTGCCACCGCTGTGCCTCATTCCCAACCAACAGGCTCCACATCCGTGGCCCCAAAACCAAGTCCCAGGATCCTACAGCATCCTCAGTCAAGGTCCTTCACTTCTGTATGCTGAGAAGCCTGTTGTTGCATGCAGCCCACTGTAGTACAAGCAATAGACAGCAGATGGCGATCCTGCCTTTCCACACAACCTTTTCTGCACAGTTTCTTGCCACATGTCCTGGCTGGCCACGCGTCCATGCCAACCTCCTTCCTCCTGATATGCTTCCTCTGAGCTCATCCTTGCCTTGCTCCGAGTGGCACTCCCCAATGAGCCATGGGCCTAAGAAAGGAAGTCAATTTGAGCTAGTAGGAAGGCTACCCGGTTATGACCAGGCAGGTCGAGGACCTGCCGCCGCTATGCTAGGCCTCTACAATGCCCATGGGAGCAGCAGCCATGACTGCCGCTATGCTGGGCCTCAGATTCAAAGTAGCTGTAGTGTAAGGGGGGGATAGTGTGTCCCCATTGAGGCCGTGCCACATCACTGTCGAATGAGGAAGGGGCAGCTCTAGCCCCCTTCCCATTATCTCTGGCTAGCTCCCACTCCCTCTGCCTATCCTCACTGCCCCTTGTGGGCTCTCCCCCATCCGGGCGCCCCGTTATGGGGCCCGCACCTGATCAATGCCGGTCCACCTGACTGCCTATTGTACAAAACACTGCCAGCCTCTAAGAATAAGGAAAGATTATGTAAAATGGCTTTTTCAGTTCATTTTGCAAGAAAAGGAAGATTAGAAATGATGCAAGAGCTGTTATGTAAGTCAGAGTACAGTCTAGGATTCTTCAGCAATAGTTTGATGACAGCACATGTCCAAGAAGATGGGCAGATGCCTATCACTAGGCTGGAATTAATCAAATCCACCATATTGTTGGCCAGATTAGGCAGAAGAGCCCACTGGCATAAGAGGTTTAGGCTCAAACATTATATCAGTGGAGAAGATAAACCAGAAACGTTTAGGCAGCAAAAAACAGACACTCCCCACACTTCCTAAAGGAATAATCTAGAAGAGCTATGATAAAATTAAGTGAAAGATATTCTTTACAGTGCTGGTTAGACAGAGAACAGAGCAGGCCAGCTAGCAAGAGCATTGGGTCTACCAGTACAAACTTTATTTTTATTTCTCTTTGCCTTCAGTGTGGACTTAGTTTTCTCTGGTTTTCCCTTATTCTATCTCTTCTTTCTTATTTCAGATCACCATGGAGCATGAATACAGGGCAAAGGGAAATCACAGTGAGGTGACAGAATTCCGGATTCTGGGATTCTCAGAGTTCCCAGAGCTGCAACTCCCTCTCTTCGCGCTCTTCTCCCTCCTCTACCTGATGGCTGTGCTGGGAAACCTCCTGGTTATCTGCTTAGTATGCTTCAATCAACATCTGCACATCCCCATGTATTTCTTCCTAGCCAACTTGTCTATTCTAGACGTCTCTTCCATGACAGTCACCGTGCCAAAATTATTGGCAACCCTCCTGACACAGAAGAATATTATATCTTTCACTGAATGTATGATACAATTATATTGTTATACAGTTTGTATGGGGATTGAATTTACACTTCTCACAGCCATGGCATATGATCGTTACATAGCAATATGCAATCCCTTGCGTTATACCATGATCATGAATAAGAGAGTCTGCGCTCTTCTGGCAGCTTCTTCATGGCTAGCAGGCTTTTTAGAGACATTGCCACACATTATTGTTATGTCCCAGTTTTCTTACTGCGACTCCAATGTCATTGATCACTTCTTCTGTGAATTCTCAGCACTGCTGAAACTTTCCTGCACAGACACTTCTGTCATTGACACAATGACTTATGCAGAAGGGGTGTTTTCTGGATTCATCCCACTTCTTTTAACCCTGACTTCCTACGTGTTTATCATCTCTACCATCCTGAAAATCCATTCCAGAGAAGGAAAAAGCAAGGCCTTCTCCACCTGCTCCTCCCACCTTACAGTCATCATTCTATTATATGGGACTCTATTTGGAGTATATTTGAAGCCCAGTTCAGGGGGCCATGGGAAATCAAACAAACTGCCTACTGCAATATATATAGTTATCCTGCCACTGTTAAACCCCCTGATTTATAGTTTGAGAAGTAAGGAGTTAAATATGGCTCTGAAAAAATCCCTTAAAAAAATCTATATAGTTAGCAAATAAACACAATGGGGGTCATTCTGATCCCCAAATAGCGAGGTTGGATGTCCGTGTTGGACATCCAACCCCTATTTATTCCTGGAATTCAGAATCCAGCCTTCTCCTCACATACAGAGGCTTTGTGTGTTGAGTACTGGAAAGGGTGAGTGGGGGCTGGACGTAAGCAGACAGTGGCAGAGTGGGGTGTGCTTCTGCACCTGGAAGTACAGGGCGTATTCTGTCCAGATCCCTGTATGTCCACTGTGGAAGAGATTGACGTCAGACTTATTTCACCTCAGAGGTGGAATTAGTCTGAGCAATGGCAACAATTAGGCCAGGAAACTCCAATACACACATGACACAGAAGCAGGTAAGCCCCCACCATCTGATCCCGGCACTAGCTGCCCCCGCCAAGGGTCGTGCAGTGGGGAAAAGACGATTTAAGCATTGTCAGGCCTTCTGCACTCCTGCTGGGCATCCCAGTGCCATGGCAACAGGACACCACGGCACTGGCACACCACCAGAAGCATATGGTGGACTGGCTGGGCAGAAGGGATGACATCTCCCAGGATGGCGTCAGGGACATGCTGTTCCATCTAAGTACCTGATTCTAAAACCACAAGAATGTCTTGCTTCTGCGGTTTCAGATTCAGATACATTTTGGGCCCCTTCCATTTTTTGGACATCCAGATGTGACCTTATTGGAATTAGCATTATGACCCTGAATAGCGGGGTTGGATGTCCTGGATGGATATCCAACCCACGTTTAGGCTATAGACTGCACTTAGTGGCCACTGTTCCCAACACGAACAGATGGCTTGTGAAGGGAAAGCTGGATGGGAGCATAAGGGGGAGGGCCAGAGACAAAGAATAGGTGGAGTGGGGATGGGCTGACACACCCAGAAATACAGGGCCTATTCAGGATATGATACTGTACACATCCACAGGAGGCAGCATATATGTGGGACTTATTACACCTCTGAAGTGGAATAAATTCCATGAGAGGCAATGATCATGGCATGCAGATGCCCCCAATGTCACAGCGCACCTGGAGGTAAGCTCCTACCACCCGATCTCATTCCTGGCTGCTGGCAGCAAGGATCGGGCACTGGGAATGAATGTCAATTCCTCTGTCAGGCCTTGTTTGTTCCTGCTAGGTGCCCTGGTGCCATGGGGATGAGACATCATGGAACCGGCACACCAACAGGAGCATAGGGCAGGCTGGTTGGGCAGCAGGGAGAATCAGAGACACACCGGGCTAAGTGTCTGATTCTGCAACTGCAGGAATGTCTGGCTCCCACAATTTCAGAATTGCGTACAAGTCGGGTCTGTCCATTTTTTGGATAATCGGACAGCTCAGACATGTACCTGTTGAAATCTGCCTCCACAGAGGTCATTCTAACCTACGAATAGCAAGGATGTATATCTGGGTTGGATATACAATCCCCATATTCACAGGGAGCATATTCTGCCTCCTTGTCTCCTTGCATGCACAGAGCAACTGTGCGGGAGGCACTGGATGGGGTTGGGAGGGTGTGGGACGGAAGTGGAAAGTGGCTGGAATGTGGGCAGGTTTTAGTACCCTGATGTACAGGGCCTATTCTGGACAGGATCTTGTATGTCTGTGAGGGTCAGATGGACATGGGACTTATTCCACCTCAAAGGTGGAATAAGTCCCAGGCCAGGCAATGATCTGGACAGGCAGTTCCCCCAGACTCTCGGCACCACTATAGGTGAGCCCCTATCGCCCACTCCTGACCCTAGCCAATCCTGCCAAGAGTCAGGAGGTGGGGAAAAGGAGTTTGTCTGCCATCAGGGATTGTGTATGCCTGCTGGACATCATAAATCCATGGCAGGAGCAAAGGGCGGGATGGCCGGGCAGATGAGAGGACATCTCCCACGGTATAATCAGGGGCATGCTGGGCTGTCTCAGTGCCCAATTCTGTTACTGCGGGAATATCTAGCTCCCACAGTTTCAGAATCGGTACAATTTGGGCCCATCCATTTTTTGGACATTCGCATGGCCTGGATGTGCCCCTCTTGGAATCGGCTTCCACAGTGGGCCATTTTAAAAGACTTATTCACAATTTGCATGTCCAAAAACATGCATGTGGACATCAAAATCACAGATGTCTCCAGATCCATTTTAATAGATGGGTCTAGAGATGTACCCAATGTGCCCATGTCTATATATAATGGTGGGCATGGCAAAGGTGTGCCCAAGGTGGAACACCAACCTTAGGCGCAATTTCAGAAATGGCTGGTATGTCTAGACCCACATCCAAATCAATACCTACTCCATGACATGACTTACCATCGGAAAAGTACTCATTTTGCTAGGATACTGCTCCAGAAGATATAGAGGAAACAGTACTCTGGTGTTCCGAGTACTGTCTACAATCACAACGGCCTATATCAGGAATTCAGGACAACTATGCTGCAGTTTTCTGTCTGCTGGCTGCAGAATGGCCTTCTGAGAAACATTTCTTTATTAGAATACTGACAAAGGGACATCTATGTAGACATCCCAAAAGACATACATATCAGGAACATCCATGTTTCTGAAATAATGTCTGATCTTAGATCTGACCGGCCTTTTCAAGCATGTTTTCACATTGATTTCTTCATCTACATCTGAATATATCATTTCTAAAATGTGCCTTTACATATAACTCATCCCAAGGAAACAATTTGTCAAAGATTTTGACTGTGAAAGTTAGGCAAGAGATCCTAACTCTTTTTTTAAGTGCTAGAGTTTTCTTATGATTTGCAATGTCTAGATATATTTAATTGTGTGAAGCACATAGCATACACCCAATAAAAAGAATATGCAGTGGGTTTTTGTTGGGACAGGACTACACGATGATTAACTGGCAACACCTAGTTGTTATACCTCACAGTCAAGGGAAGGGGCTAAAGAACTTTAACAAATGCTGTTAGTTTAGGGTACCTAGGCCGTTAGGGCTTTTAAGTTGAGATAATAACCTAGACCTCTGCTTATAGAGAATGGTTGGTATTGGATCAGCGTTGAATGGACTAGAGGTTTCTGATGCCCAATGAGAAGAGGAGCCTAGGGAAGACATGGCAAGATGAATCTGGCCAGCCTAAATTTCAAACTAATTTTCAGTGCAAGCTTTAAAGATGATTTACAACTTTAAAACCATAAATATTGACTGAAAAATTATATTGTTTTATTTGTTGTTTGTCCTATAAGGGAAACTTCTGTTTTAGTTTGGTGGGGTTATTAAGGAATTTATTTTTCAAGCTACATTGATGTGCTTTGTCTATGGCTGTATGAAAGGTTTCCAAGAAATAATAAAAAATATGCATCCTACATAAAAATATAGAACCATCTCAATAGTAGGCTATGCAGTAAACTAAAGAACAACATTATCTTCATATTTATTTATTTTAAAAAATATGACATTCCAAATGATTAAACTTCTTAACATCAATATTCAGTCACCACAAACATAACATACATAAAATGTCAAATACAAAGCAAAGCAAAATCATAGAAAAATACTGAAATAAATCATACATCATATGTCTGCTAAGAATATATAAACTTCCAGAGGATGCATTAAAACAAGAATTGCTCTGAATGAAACTCCTCCTAAGCTTCATGCTTCTTTACCTGGGGTAGATAATGCATCTTTGAAAACAAATCAACATTTTGGAAAGGTAATAACTCCAAGATTCCGAATGTGAGGCATACTTTCCATGAATTATATACTCCTATGTAAATTCAGTTTATCCTGAACCAAAATTGACTCCTTCATTTCCAATTAAATTGCATTCTATTCACTTTCTTATATTGAGAAGAGTCTTCCAAAACGTGATTCATTTACTGCGACACAGACTCAATTTGGTTTGATAGAGTGTTGCTTAATTTGAATTGTATACTTAAGAGTTTGCAAATTAGTTCCAGGAGCACATGCAGTCAATGTAATAATTTTTGATAATAGTCGCATCAGGGATCATTAAACTCATTGCTATTGCCCCACTGTCCACAGACAGCTGCTCAAAACTCATACCAGTATTGTGCTGAACCGTTAGACCATCCTCAGCTCTAACTACAAAGACCAGGATAGATCTCAGTGTTACCACTGCCACCACCTCCCCTCTTCCTTTTGGAGTCCAACAGCATGAGATGCGGCGACCATCAGCATTATTTCTGGCAACAAGATCTGACTTTCTCTTACTGGCTATGGTGGTGGCATGAGTGCCCCAGATGTAACAAAATTTCCTTTGATATGAAACAGGAGCTTTCCGTCACTTCCCACTCCCCCACAAGGACTCCAGTGGAGTTGAAGTGGCCATATATCAACCCTAGGTCTGGAAGGTCTGTTTATCAGTAAACATTGAACCAGTCTCACATAGCCTGGGGTCTTGATATTTCCACAGAAATGCTCTCTTATTTTTATGAACTTTTGATTTTTTATGTTTAGTTATATTATTCTAAACCACTTTGAAGTGATTTTTATAATATGAAAGGCAGTCAATAAAAGTATATCTATATATCTGTATTCATTAGATCTGCCCTGAAAACCTGACTTATTTGCAGTACTCAGTGACAGAATCCGGACACCCCTATATAGTGTATGAGAATGCATTCTTGTGTTCAGTAATGATGGGGAACATTTATGGGGCTTTGCTGACTCTGCATAGCTGTTTCTTTTACTTATACAGGTGGTCAGGTGAAAGCATTTTATGAAGAATTTTTCAGGATACATTGAGTAAAGCCCCCAAATCAACTATAATGCTCCAAAAACTAGATTTTCTGATCTAATTTCAAGTGTTGTAATTAGAAGGTTAAATCTCCAGGAAGACATCTCAAGTCATTATCGGTTTCAACTATTACCCAAAAACTAAAAATAAATGTGTTCTCAACAGTTTGCAAGAGAAATACCTGTGCACTTTCACTCTGAAAATTCAAGGGGTATGTTTACTAAAAGCCCGGTAAAGTGCGGGCCGCGGTAGAGTGCGTGTGCCGTATAAGGAGTGGGCGTTCCGTCCTGAAGAAGAAAAGCCGTGATTGACAGATGTGCTAAGGTGCGCGGCGCCCGTGTGCGCCCCGCACCTTACCGCAACTGAGAGCTGAACGGGAGGCATATGTGTCGCGCTGATCTGCAAACAGAAGAACAGAGCCCCAGCACAATGGTTAAAGCACTGACCAATGGTGCGGGGATCAGGGGTTTGAACCTGCTCAATTGCTTGCTGAGGTGTTAGTTTATGAGGCAGAGAAATACTGTGCCGAATAAAGCAGCACACTGATTTTTTCTGGCGGCACATCAATACTGGACGGCATAAGGCTGATGTTTTTATGCGGCATATTAATACTGGGCGGCATAAAGCGGCACGCTGATGTTTCTGGCGGCATATTACTACTGGGCGGCATAAGGTCGCGCGCCAGTTTCAGCGGCAATCGCATACTGGAAGGTATAAGTGGGGCACTGATGTGCAAACAGAAACACAGAGCCACAGCACAATGGTTAAGGCACTTACCAATGGTGCAGGAATCAGGGGTTCAATCCCCCACTGTGCTCAATGAACAGGACTTGGTGAGGTGATATTTTAGGAGGCATACAAATAATGGGCGGCATAAGGCAGCGCGCAGATGGGCATTAGGCTATTGCTTATGGAGGCTATTTAATAATAGGAGGCATAAGGCGGCGCGCTGATGTGCAAACACAGGAATAGAACCACAGCACAATGGTTATGACACTGACCAATGGTGCAAGGAGCAAGGGTTCAATTCTTCATAGTGCCCAATGAACAGGGCTAGCTAAAGCATTATGTATTATGGGGAAGGTTGCTTTAGGAGTCAATTTATGTTTATTTTAATTTACAGTACTAGCAAACGCACCCTTAAAGCGTGTGAACATAATGCGCCCCATAAGGCACATTGTAAAGTGCACTGTCTGCCACGGCACCCTAGAATGTTGCTCACAGGGCGCTGTAGAGGGTGTCGTATGAGGTACCGCAAGGTCAGAGTACTGTTTTCGATGGCAGCACTGTGCAGTTTAAGGAATGAAAAGCATAGGTAGGTGCGTTGACATGCAAGGGAGAGCAGCAGTGGAGCACAATGGTTAAGGCACTGACTGCTGATACAGGGGTCATGGGTTTGCTCCCCATGGTGCCTAATACGGAAGGCTGGCTGTGGCAGCAGGTTTGCAATGTACATATTTTGTCCTGCAGCACCGTATGTTTATTTTATTAATTTCTGCCAGCAAACACGCCCTCACGTGCCGTAATTGAAGGTGCCGTATAAGGCACCCTATACGGCACTCCATAGGGCACATTATAAAGTGCACTATCCGCCACAGCACCCTAATATGTCCCCCATAGGGAACCCTATAAGTTGTGTCACAGGATAATGTATAGTACACCTTATATGGACGGAAACCATAGGGTGCCCGATAGGGCGCCATATAAAGCGGCACCCTATGGGTACAGTACGCTGATGGTTTGTTTGCTGGCAACAAAATATGTACATTAAAGACAAATAATGCTTTGGACAACCCTAACAAATAACCCCAAAGTGCATTTGAACCCATGACCTCTGGCTTCATAGGCAGGGATGTAACCATTAGGCTACAACTCTATAATTGCTAGCAAGCCCCTGGCTGGCTGCAGAAAGCCTGCACGTCACCACACAGACAGTCTGCTGTGGTCACCAGGTTAGGGTTAGCCCACCCGTACCCATGATGCACTGCACATGCAAATCAGCTGTCCACAGAGGGACACAAGATGGGGAATACACCCCCACAGCACCTCGGCCTGGTTGGGGGAAGTGACCGGGTGCACCCACACAGCACCTCGGCCTGGTAGGGGGGTACTGACCGGGTGTTTACTGGCACAGAGTAGCTACACACCGTCACATCGTGCGGGTACTGTGCTCACCCTGAGTGTGCAATGAGGTGCCCAGGACCAGGTCCACAACACCTTCCAGAGCAGTGTTAATGTAGTAAGATAGGTAGTGTGTGCACAAACACCATGGATATCTCTGTCTGCCTCAGTCAAGTGCAGCCCACTTGCCAAGGGTGGCAAACATGGTCTCCCATCAATAGATCCACACTCTACCTCCCTGCAAAGGTGGCAGTAGAGGGCAACATCAACCCCAGTCCTGCTGAGGAACACACACCCCACAGGGCAGTCAGTGCAGCTCTATACACATCCATACCACAATAGCAGACAGACATAAGACCAGGATATGGTAAGCTGCACCCCACCACCATCTGATATTCCCCTGCAGCAAGCCAACAGCCACTGCACCCTGCAAGCCATTCCAGCAAGACACATACCAGCTACAAACAGTCTGCTAGTTAGTCCATAGTGCATGCTCCCAGTGGAGATACATACACCCAGAACTGGGCTGTCAGCATACACAGCAAGCAGATAAATCAGTGACTGGGCCCCAAATGGAAACCCATATCTATCACATGAGAGAAATACTATATAGCACTATGGTGGTGCCTAGCCATGCTGTGGTCACTGCACAGTCAGGGTGAGAGTGATCTCTCAGCAGGACATACTGAGGTCACCCTGTCTGTGTCGGTGGTGGCCGAGCACTACAATGTCCCAGTCAGTGCCCTATGCCCTGTGCAGATGCACCCTGGCCAGGCCACCCTTTCCGGCCTATACCCATGGTACCTTGATCCTCATTATACACATTGCCAGCCCAATACTGGCAACATTGCTGGCAGTGTGGGCTGTAGAAGGTGTTTGCAGCCACCACACACTGGATAGACAGACAGCCACCCCCACACCTATGCCAGCATTGTGCTACTATAGAGGGGTTCAGCAGCCATACCCACCACACCAGTCCTGGACACAGTACATGCATGGATATGGTATGCATTACTGTTGGGGGTCACATCCCAGGGTGGTAAACACTGTCAGAGACCAGACCTGCAGCACACACCGCAGACATCTGTTTGAGTGTTATGGTGGAGCTGAATTAGCAAACTGTGCTTTACGTAGGACGGAAGATCTGCCAGTTATAATGGGAAACGCTTGATAGCTGTGTACCGTATACCCAGGTGTAGGGTGGCAGTGCTGAGGTATGCAACTGTTAGTATTGGGAGATACAGGCATGGCCCAATGTCCTGCCTCACCAGGAGGCATTGGCCAATGGGGTCTGTGGGGGGGTATCTGGCCCTGTTGGCTGCTGCTTTACGGCAGAGTTCCCCAAATCCAGTCCTGGTGTTCCACACACTGTTCTGGTTTTCATGCTATCCCTCATAAATATGCATGAGCTACATCTGCATACCATGGCGGTGGTGCATAGCTATGCAGCACAGGCATCTTTGTTAGAGGCAGCATGGAACCTGAATGGTGTGGGGTCCTCCAGGACTGCATTTGGGAGACTCTGCTCCAGGTAATGCGCCTGTTTATGGTGTCTGTGAGTGCTGTGGTAAAATATAGGCGTATTAATCATGCATATGTTCCTAGCTATACAGTTTTGTCCTTACTATCACGGTTTAGTTGTAGGAAAAATATGTGGACCGGATTGGCAGTAGCCCCAGCTGGGCTTTGAACCTGTGGCCCTCTGGTCCTACAGGTACTGGCTGTGTCCGCTGCACCACACTGTGGCTGCAAAAACATTGCAGTCTCTGGAGATGTGATACCTGGCCGCACGAGTCAGACACCCTGCTCTTCACAATTTTACTGTGGGCTCGTTGACCTTGTATGGGGACAAAGGTGCAAATAAACATCACAAATGCCCTCCAGAAAAGGGGGGGGTAACCCATAACCAAGCTGCGCAACAGTGATATCAATGGGCAACCTGGACAACACTCCCAGGAATGCTCCATTAAAATGCAGTGCTTTTGAATGAGTCTACGGAGCGTAGACCCTTCCATAAATCATTTCCTTTTTTTGGAGCTTTCCTGGGAGTGTTTTGTATGGTTGCCCGTTAATATCACTGTTGCCCTGCTGGATTATAATTTTCTTAGAATGCGTTGTGGTCATTTTCATATCATATTTGCTATTTTGTTCTGTGCACATGTATCACACTGCTCACGTTTTTTAAGTTTCCCCGATTTTGCTGTACATTGCTGACGGAAATGGTTTCTCTTCCCTATAAATGCGCTCTACCGCGAGTGTTTCACTCGCGGTATTTTTTCCTTGTAAATTCGGGGACGCTCCTGTGCGGGGAGTCTCTCCCCTCCCACATCCCACCCATTGACCCCGTCTCTCCGCCCCTCGGGGGCCTTCCTCCGCCCTCATTTCGCCTTTCCACGCCTCTATCGCACATGAGCGCCCCGCAAACGTGCGCGTTTTCGGCGCACGCGTGCGGGGCCCGTTAATGTGACACGCACGCGTACGGGGCATTTGAGAGCACTTAAATGCATCATTTTAGGGCGCTCAAGTGCGCCCCGCACAGGTGTGCCGTTTAGTAAACATACCCCCAAGGGTCATCTAATAAAGGACTTCTATACCTAATTGCATTCTGCCCATTTTCTAAGTATGGTTGACTATAAAGGTTTTGAAGCAGCCTCTTGATTGTTTATGAAGTGGTGAAAAAGCGAAGAGCCAACTGAAAGTCCAACACTGGTGTTTTTTTAATTATAAAAATATTTATTTAATTAGTTGTTAATGAATATTTCTACTTACTAATCTAAAAGTGTTCAGAGAGTTACAAAACACATTAAAATAACTAAACACAAAATATAATAAACAAAAACAAAATACAACAATCATACATTTATAATAAAAGCTGTAAAATCAAAATTCTCATAAAAGCTATAAAATAAAAAAACTGCCCAACTCCTCCCATAAATAAACCTTGCCTCCTAACATAATCTCTAGCAACACAAAAATGTTTTAACAAATGAAACAGCCTTAACTCACATCCTAAACTGCAAATACTTAATTATTTCATGCACATGCCTGGGAAGAGCATTCCACACAACAGCTCTTAATACAAATAGTACTATCTTAAAAAAGGGCACCATATGCAAAGGTACATCTAATTAACATAATGATCTTCCAGGAACATAACAATCCAACAAGATTGTCAAGAAATAAGGCTCTTCTGACCACAAAATCATTTAAAAAGAAATAATTTAAAAGCATAGAAAAACAGAACAGGCAGCTAATTCTACTGCTTAAGCTTAGGTGTTTTATTCTTGTAATGCAAACAACTTGTAGACATCTGGCACTATCATTCTGAGCCTATTATAATGCCCTCTCTTTGGGTTTATCAATATAACATTAAGAGCATAACAATAATCCAAAATAAGCAAAATTGAAGTTAGAACTACTGTATGAAAAATCCAGAAGAAAACACCGTCTATATTCTTCATAAAGCCCTCAACTTAAAATACAAAGGATAAAACACCTCATACCTTAATATCAGACTCTACTGTTGATCAACAATTACCCCAAGATTGCATAATTCAAGTAGCTTAAGAAATATGTTCTCAGGAAGTCTCATTTTCACAGGAGACTCCAATATCCCATTCTTGGATACTACTAAAGCCTCAGGTTTATTCAAATTACGTGAAAGCCTTTTGTGCACCCTCCAAACAGAAATTCCCACCAAACAATGCATTTTACTTGTAACAAAATCAAAGTTCCTGGATTATAGGGGAAAAGAACACAATATCATGGACAAAAATACTATAATCAACCTTCAGCTCTTATAAAACAATATAGATGATATATTATAGAGGTCTATAAACTAATGAATGGAGTGGAACGGGTAAAAGCATATCAATTTGTTTAGTCCTTCAAAAACTAGAATGACTATAGCAGGCTATACTTCATTAAGAAAGGACTGGGTGGGAAGAAGGGGAGGAGGAATGGACGGAGAATTAATTTAAGACATACGCAACAACGCCAGGAAATGGGAAGTGATACTGATAGGGGATTATAATATGCCAGATGTTGATTGGCACATCCCTGCTGCAGTATCATATAGAAGTAAGGAGATCCTGGATTCTCTACAGGGAGAACTATTCAGGTAACTGGTAAAAGAACCTACATATAAAGGGGCCATACTGGACTTGGTGCTTACCAATGGTGAAAGTGTTTCTGATGTTATAGTTGGAGATTATTTCACTTCCAGTGATTACCAGATGGTGTGGTTCAGTATTAGGACTAGGGCTGATAAAATATATTCAAAAGCAAAAGTCTTAGGGGTATGTTTACTAAACCGTCTTAACATAGCAGCGGTGACGTTATTGTGCGATAATGGCGCTTTACCATGCGAGAACGTCACGTAACGCGCGATAATGTCTGCAGAGGGTAGAGTAAGGCACTCCAGAGGGTGGAGTAAGGCCCCCAGAGGGCGGAGATGAGGGGTCAATGGGCGGAGAGTGGGCGGGGAGAGGCACCATGCACACTAACACCGTGAAATAAAGCTCTGAAAACTAGCGCCAGTGAAAACCTCGCGCTAGAGGCACATTTGCAAGAGAGAGAATCCATTTCAGTCGGCAATGTACAGCAAAGGCAGGGAAACCCATAAAAGTGATAGTAGTGATACATGTTGTCGCCCCCGCCTGGCCAGGTAGGTAACTGGTAGCAGGTGAGGTCGCCTTTTGGCTTTAAAATAAGATTCCCTCAAAATGGCTGCCAGGAGGGCTGCTGGGAATTGTAGTCCTATATTAAAGCAAGGAGTTGTGACTCAAGGGTTCAGGCGTAAGACAGAGAAATTTATTCAATGTATTCAGGGGTTCCTTCATACACAGGACGCGAGGGGTAAATTATATAAAGGAGGTTTTTAATCCACAGTACAGCTTCAAAAAGAAACCAGGAACAACTTGCTTTATATTCCAAACTTCAAAGAAACAGGCACAATCTTGCTTATAAATCAAAATTGCCACTTTCCAAAACTTTTAAACTTTTAAATGTTTTCTCCTTTGCAGGAACAAACTTCTGGCAGCAAAATAAACTTTTAAATGTCCCTTGAACATTTACATCCAGCTCTCAACCTTATCAGTTGAACACAGCTGTTTCTTTCAGTTGTGACGTCTTCAGAATTAGGCTGCTTCCTAAGCACGGCATACATACAATTGCTCTCTAGGACTCTTCCACATCAGAGACCTGACATATAGCACATTGTAAATCCATGGTACTGTTCTCCACACTTGTTATGTCCATTTCCTCTACACTATCTCTCTCACTTACATCAAAAGGTATCTGAACAGAGAGCTGGCTATTTTCTTTCTCTATTAGTTCATTTAACTTCTTAAGTAGAGCCTGCTTTTGCAGTAGCTCTTCTGTTAAGTGAGCTATTTGGTGCTTGGATAAACTTTCTCCCTTTATCCTGGTACTTTGTCTATAACTAGAATTAGCTTTCCCTTCTAGAGCTAATTCTCGTGGGTATTTCCTGTCTAGGAATTGAGAAGGACACACTTGCCTTGATTCTGAGGTATTTAGAAACTCTCTCTGCTCTGCAAGCCAGTCATGCTGTCTCTCAGCTGCAGCACCTTCGTTTGCTTGCACCAGCCTCTCGTTCCTTGCTCCCTCAGCTGTGCTTGGCAATCTCTCATCAAGCTTCTCTCTCTTCGGCTTCCAGTGTTTCTTACACTCTGCCTTTCATGCTCTGCAAGCACTCTCTCACTTGCTCTCCATGCTCCTTGTCTTTCTCCTTGTCCTTCTCTTCCCTTGCTGCTTCTCCGTCTCGTTCCTCCACCTCTTCTTCTTCTATCTGTGTTACTGCAAATCAGCTTTTTAAACTTTCCTTCCTCCTGAGCCACACCTTGCTCCCAGCACATGTGACTAGGGTCAAGCTTCTCCCTGACGTGCTGCTGTGGGCGGGGCTTAGGGATGACTATTCTCTGAGTCACAGACTCTTGGTTACTAGGGAAACCCTTGATACATTCTGCCTTAAAGTGACAGGACTCATTTTCCTGTGTATTTCTAGGTTCAGCAGTGGTTTCCTCACCACATATTCCCCTTCTTAAGATATTACGGGCTGGGGTTCTCACAGAATCACAGCACGTAATTCTCCTATAGGACTCTGTGTCTTCATCTCTGGTAGTGCCTCTAGACAACGCATCCGCGTTTTGGTGAAGTCTTCCTGCTCGATGGACCACCTGAAAGTCAAACGCCTGAAGCGCCATATACCATCGGGTCAACCGGGCGTTGTGATCTTTCATTTGACCCAACCATTTTAATGGGGCATGGTCGGTCATGAGTAGGAATTTTCCACCCGCCAGATAGAACTTTAAGGACTCCACGGCCCACTTCACCGCTAGGCACTCTCTTTCGATGGTAGAGTAATTTTTCTCAGCGGGCGACAACTTCCGACTGAGAAACATCACCGGATGCTCCAGACCTTCATGCTTCTGGGAGAGCACCGCTCCCAGACCTGTTTCGGAAGCATCCGTCTGTAGGATGAATGGCAGACTGAATTCTACCCCTCTTAATACCGGGGCTGCGCACAGTTCTTCTTTCAGCCGTCCAAACGCCTTATCCGCCTCTTCGGTCCAGCGCAACTGATTAGGCATGTTCTTCCTCAACATATCAGACAATGGCGCACTCTTCTCGGCAAACTGTGCCACAAACCTTCGGTAATAACCTACCAAACCTAGGAAACTACGGAGTTGTTTCTTATTGGTAGGGCGTGGAAAAGATTGGACACTTTCAATCTTACTTAGCAGGGGCTTCACTATACCATGTCCCACCAAGTGTCCCAAGTATTTTACTTCTTGGGCCCCGAACATGCACTTTGCCGGGTTTAAAGTCAAACCAGCTTCCCTCATTGCTTGCAGGACTGCCTTTAGGTGGACCATGTGCTGATCCCATCTGGTGCTATGGATCACCACGTCGTCAATGTAGGCCGTAGCATATTTCTGATGCGGCCTGAGTACAATATCAATGAGACGTTGACAGGTGGCTGCCGCTCCGTGGAGCCCGAATGGCATTCTTCGGAATTGAAACAACCCCTGTGGCGTACTGAAAGCAGTTTTCGGGCGAGATTCCCTGGTCAGGGGAATCTGCCAGTATCCTTTCATCATATCTAACGTTGTTAGATATCTGGCCTGGCCCAGCCGGTCAAGGAGCTCCTCGATACGAGGCATGGGATAAGTATCAAATTTGGAGATGGCATTGACTTTGCGAAAATCAATACAGAATCTGAGTGATCCATCTGGTTTTGGAACCAGCATGACCGGGCTGTTCCAGGGACTCCTAGATTCTT
Source organism: Ichthyophis bannanicus (assembly GCA_033557465.1). NCBI lineage: Eukaryota > Metazoa > Chordata > Amphibia > Gymnophiona > Ichthyophiidae > Ichthyophis > Ichthyophis bannanicus. The sequence continues at coordinate 108,115,052 of CM066048.1, read as the reverse complement.
CGATGATACCAAGGTCTAGCATCTCCTTAACCTGGTCCATTACCTCCTGCTTCTTGGCCTCGGGCAGCCTATATGGACGTTGCCGAATTACTTCTCCTGCAGGTGTCAGGATCTCGTGAGCAACAAGCTCGGTTTCTCCTGGTAGTGGCGTCAGGACGTCTGTAAAGCTCCTAACAAGACGCTCCAACTCCTGTCTCTGAAACCATGAGAGACCGTCTGCTATCCTGAGTTCAGGTTCCTTCCTGCAGTCACTTAGCTGGGGCCCGAGGTCATCCTCCATCTTTTCTTCCCGCAATGCAGTCAGCCCATGCTTGTCTGAATACCCCGAGGACCCGAAACCTTGCGTCCCTCGCAGGGTATCGGACACCATGGCCACCTCTTCCAAAGGGGGAAACCCCACTCTCTCACAAATGATTTGAGCAATTCGGTCGCCCACATTCACTTGGAAATCTTCGGATCCAAAGTTAAATAGCAATACTTTAATGGCTCCTCTATAATCAGGGTCCACTACACCCGCACCTACGTCTAAGAAGTGCTTTACAGCCAAGCCTGATCGAGGCGCAATTCTCCCATAGCAGCCTATGGGTATCTCCATCTGTAGTGCTGTGTTCACTAGCGCCTTCCCATGCTTCGGGACAAGAACCTCTTCAGCACTGTATAGGTCAAAGCCGGCTGCTTGTGGAGTGGTCTTCCTTGGGGCTCGCGCTTCCGGACTCATCCGACAAAAGCGTAAAACAAAAACAGGCTTCTTAGGAGACTCCTCCTTAGGCAAGTGTGGCTTCCCCTTTCCACCTTTCGGAAACAAAGGCCTTAAAAATGCCATTGTAGCACCTGCCTTGGGCTTACTTGTTCTATTTATAGGAGCTGTCCCTACACCTTCCTGAGAGGGTAGAACCTTCGCCTCCCCCTCTAGGGGCTCCTCCTCTAGGGCCTGTTGGGCTTGGGACTGGACTCTCGTGGACACTAAGCCTTTCTTCACCCCCAACCCTTGTTGCACACCTCGTTGAAACTGGGGCCAGTCTCGCCCGAGGACTACCTCCTGGGGTAACCTGGGAACAATAGCGACCGGGACCTCCCTCTCTATGCCCAACCCTTTTATGCGGACAGAGTAAACAGGATAGGTACACGCCGTTCCGTGAACGCACCGAATGTTTACATTGCCCATGGGTGTCTGAGGTGTTTTTAAACCTGGGGCTGTTAACCTTCTCCACAATCTTTTGGAAAGCATTGATTGATCCGATCCGGAATCAAGCAGTGCTTTAACTGGTATGCCTTGTACTGTCACCTCCAGTAAAAAGCCTTCCCCTTTCTTACTAGGGTCACTCAACACTAGGGCTGTTTTCATCTTGCACTCACGCATTAAATGTTGTTCACTTCCACACCGGTAACATGCACGCTTCACTTGCATCCTTCTATTAGTGGGAACACCAACATTCTGTACATTCTTGCTATCCACATTCAACCTAGCTACAGACATTTTAGTACAGGCTGCAGACTTATCCTTAGCTATCACTTCAGCTTCTAGGAATCGCTCTGACATAGTTATAGCCTCTCTTGTGTTCTTACATCCTTGTAACATCAAGAAATTTTGCATCCTTTCAGGTACTGCTGCAAAATACTGCTCCAGAACGAGCTCATCGATCAGTGTTTCCACCGACTTATGTTCTGGTTCTAGCCATTTAACTACCAGCATTTTCAATCTGTGGTAAAGCGCTCGTGGTGTCTCATCCACGCGCAATCTTGCATTTCTAAGCTGGCGTCTGTAGACTATAGGAGTTAGGCCGAGCCTATCTTTTATAGCCCTCTTGACCTCCAAATAGTCATTGGCCAACTCAGCGGGAACGGTTTGGTAGGCTGCCAATGCCTCACCAGTAAGTGAGACAGCTAACCTTACCGCCCACTGTTCGGGTGGCCATCTGGCTATTTGTGCCACTTTTTCAAATGCCTCCAAGAAAGCGTCTACACTTTCACCATCTCTTAATTGTCCAAAACTAAGGGTCTCTTTGGACCCGAGTCCAAAGGTATGGGCTAATCCCAATGAAAAACCTGTGGTAACTGGATCAGGCTCTGGTGGTTTCTTATGTTCCTTCACCCAGGCCTCCATAAGCTCCACCAGCGGTTTCTGCTGGGCCTGCAGTTGACTAGCCGCTTGTGCTTGAAGCTCCAATGATAAGTCTCTTTGCCTCTTGAGCTCCGCTGCTGCCCATGCAAGGATATCTTGTGTCTCCATCGTTGTCTCTGTTTCCTGTAGAATGAAACAAACACAGAACACCCAAGTGCGATTCCCAACACTAGGTATGCGTTCCCTTCTACCTGCTGCTATCGCCCCCACCCAGTACCAGTATCCTTAACTTTCCCTAGTTAAATACGGTGTACCTGGCACTAGTGGTGCGTCTCGCTCAGCAACAGCGTAGGACCTCGACAGGTCTCCGGACCTCCGGCTTTGCAGGAACTCTGGACCCTCAGTCTCAGCCGCTTGCAAATCTCCGGCGTCCTTCTGTCAGACTCTGGAATCCGCCGTATGCGTTCTCCTGGTGCGCAGTCGTGCTCCAGCTGCAATCCAGCGAACTGTGTTCCTCTGTGGCGTGGCCTGCTCCGCATCCACACTATTACGCTCTCTTCTGTGGCGTGGCCCACTCGGCATCCAAACAACTACTCCTCTGTGGTGTGGCCCACTCGGCATCCAAACAACTACTCCTCTGTGGTGTGGCCCACTCGGCATCCAAACAACTACGCCACTCTGTCGCCCCCGCCTGGCCAGGTAGGTAACTGGTAGCAGGTGAGGTCGCCTTTTGGCTTTAAAATAAGATTCCCTCAAAATGGCTGCCAGGAGGGCTGCTGGGAATTGTAGTCCTATATTAAAGCAAGGAGTTGTGACTCAAGGGTTCAGGCGTAAGACAGAGAAATTTATTCAATGTATTCAGGGGTTCCTTCATACACAGGACGCGAGGGGTAAATTATATAAAGGAGGTTTTTAATCCACAGTACAGCTTCAAAAAGAAACCAGGAACAACTTGCTCTATATTCCAAACTTCAAAGAAACAAGCACAATCTTGCTTATGAATCAAAATTGCCACTTTCCAAAACTTTTAAACTTTTAAATGTTTTCTCCTTTGCAGGAACAAACTTCTGGCAGCAAAATAAACTTTTAAATGTCCCTTGAACATTTACATCCAGCTCTCAACCTTATCAGTTGAACACAGCTGTTTCTTTCAGTTGTGACGTCTTCAGAATTAGGCTGCTTCCTAAGCACGGCATACATACAATTGCTCTCTAGGACTCTTCCACATCAGAGACCTGACATATAGCACATTGTAAATCCATGGTACTGTTCTCAACACTTGTTATGTCCATTTCCTCTACACTATCTCTCTCACTTACATCAAAAGGTATCTGAACAGAGAGCTGGCTATTTTCTTTCTCTATTAGTTCATTTAACTTCTTAAGTAGAGCCTGCTTTTGCAGTAGCTCTTCTGTTAAGTGAGCTATTTGGTGCTTGGATAAACTTTCTCCCTTTATCCTGGTACTTTGTCTATAACTAGAATTAGCTTTCCCTTCTAGAGCTAATTCTCGTGGGTATTTCCTGTCTAGGAATTGAGAAGGACACACTTGCCTTGATTCTGAGGTATTTAGAAACTCTCTCTGCTCTGCAAGCCAGTCATGCTGTCTCTCAGCTGCAGCACCTTCGTTTGCTTGCACCAGCCTCTCGTTCCTTGCTCCCTCAGCTGTGCTTGGCAATCTCTCATCAAGCTTCTCTCTTCGGCTTCCAGTGTTTCTTACACTCTGCCTTTCATGCTCTGCAAGCACTCTCTCACTTGCTCTCCATGCTCCTTGTCTTTCTCCTTGTCCTTCTCTTCCCTTGCTGCTTCTCCGTCTCGTTCCTCCACCTCTTCTTCTTCTATCTGTGTTACTGCAAATCAGCTTTTTAAACTTTCCTTCCTCCTGAGCCACACCTTGCTCCCAGCACATGTGACTAGGGTCAAGCTTCTCCCTGACGTGCTGCTGTGGGCGGGGCTTAGGGATGACTATTCTCTGAGTCACAGACTCTTGGTTACTAGGGAAACCCTTGATACATTCTGCCTTAAAGTGACAGGACTCATTTTCCTGTGTATTTCTAGGTTCAGCAGTGGTTTCCTCACCACAATGTGCAGGAACCAATAAGGCAATGAAACACATAAAATAACCAGAACAACATTTGAAATCCCCATAACCAAGATGGCCAATAGTGCTACTAATGATAAACATAAAGCAACACCACTGACAAAGCGTAAAAAGGAAGATATCATGTTTGGAAGGGGCTATGCTCTGTCCCCCTACAAAGTGAATTAGCGCTGATCAGGGTTTTTGTCGTGTATATTGGGCAGGTTTGCAATGCTGTGGTCCATCTGGGGCACAGTGCAGACTAGGCAGATGCCTAGGTGGCACATAGGAATGCCCAAACTGTAAAGCAGCAAGACAGCAACTAACAAGGGTCCAACATGGGCACGAGTGTGTGTTCCACAGTGTCACAGTGAATATTACCCATCAGGTAACCCCAAGGGCACAGAACATTGGCAGGTGGTGCCGGGGGGGAAGTGCGCATGTCCATGTAGGCACCCCTACCCGAGAACCCACACTATAGGCAGCTGCCTACCGGCACACTGGATGGCCTGGGACTGCGCGCCACTGGCATAAGGGCATGTCAGCATGGTGGTGGAGGGGGCAGTGGCAGCTGCCCACAGCAGACCACGGCCAAGCCCCATTTAGGTGGGTGGCGTGCACTGCAACAGACAAGGTCTGTCTGACGGAAAGTCATGGTATCCCCAGAGAATGATCTGCCCCCGTGGCAACAGTTTGGTGCAGTACACACAGCCAGTGTGTTCAGGGGCAGAAGGTCACAAGTTCAAGTCCCAGCTGTGGCTCCTGCAATCTTGTCCCCATATTTTATCCAGTACTAAACCATGGTAATAAAGATGGAACCTTTATTGCAGATAAAATAAACATGCCTGAAACGCCTATATTCTACCCTACAGAGCACAGACACCATAAACATGTGCAATCCCTAGAGCAGAGTTTCCCAACTGAAATCCTGGAGGGCCAAACACAATTCAGGTTTCATGCTGTCCCCAATAAATATGCCTGTGCTGCATTTGTATGCATCACCCCCATTGTATGCAAATATATCTCAAGCATATTTATTAGGGACAGCATGAAAACCTGAAGTATTTGGCCCACCAGGACCGGAGTTGGGAAACTCAGCCCTAGAGCAGCGGTCAACAGAGGCACAAACACCCACACCCACAGGCTCCACTATCCAATGCCTCATGGAGAGTCAGGCTGTTGGGCCCTGCGTGGAGCAGCATCTCCCAATACTAGCACTTGCATACCTTAGCAATGCCGCCCTAAACTTGGGAACACGTTACACATATATCAAAAGGTTGCTATGATTAATGGCAGATAACAAATCCTAAGTTAAACACAATTTGTTGAAAGAGCTGCATCATAGCAACCTTTCTGATATCTGTGGAGTGTGTTTCAGTTTGGGTTTCTGACAGTGTTTACCACCCCGGGGGGGTGACCCCCAACAGTATTGTGTACCATAGTTATGCCTGCACTGTGCCCGGGACTGGTGTGGTGGCCAGGGCTGCCAAAAACCTCTATATTTGCACAATGCTGGCATAGGTGTGGGAGTGTGTGTCTGTTTATCCAGTGTGTTGTGGCTGCCTACATCTTACTGAGCCCACACTGCTTGCACTGTTTCCAGTGTTAGCCTGCTAATGTGCATAATGAGGAGCAAGGTACTGTGGGTATGGCCCAGACAGGGTGGCCTGGGCAGGATGCATCTGCACAGGGTATAGGGCAATGGCTGGGACATTGTAGTGCCCAACCACCACCTGCACGGACAGGGTGGCCACAGCATGTCATGCTGGGAGGTCACTCTCACCCTGACTGAGCAGTGAGCATGGCATGGCTAGGTTCCCCCATAGTGTGATACAGTATTTCTGTCAAATGATATTTGTGGGTTCTCTTTTTTGGGGCCCAACCACTGACATACCTGCTTGGTGTGTGTGTGTGCGTGCTCACATCCCATTTTTGAGTGCACACAGTTTCTCCAGGAACATGCACTATGTATTAGCTAGCAGACTGTCTGCAGTTAGTATGTGTATGGCTGGAACACCGTGCAGTGGGTGGAGACTGACTGTACCCTCTGCTGGTGAATGTAAGATAGTGGTGGGGGGCAGCTGAGCTTTTCCAGCATTCTACCTGTCTGCCATTGCATTATTTATGCATACAGATGTGCATTGACTGCCCTGTAGGGTGCCTGTTCCCCAGCAGGACTGAGGTTGATGGTTCCCTCTACTGACACCATTGCAGAGATGTAGAATGTGGATCTGTTTGTGGGAGATCCTGTCCCCCACCCTGAGCCACAGAGGGTGGGGTTGGATGGCGCTACATAATCCGCTTTTGGGTCCAAACACCTCCCTTCACTTATAACATGTGACCATGGCACCCACACAGGATATGCACTATTCTGGGTGCATCATAGTCCACAAGGGCTAGACGTGACTGGGAAATATAGATGGACACAGGTGTATCCTAGGTGTGTTTGCAAGGACTACCTATCACAGACTGGCACTGATGGGGACCTGCAGCATAGCCTATCTCAGCCAAGCCAGGTTCTGCGGACCTGGTGCTGGGTGCCCCACCTCACCCTCAGGGTGAGCACAGGACCCGCACAATGTCACGGTCTGTAGCTACTCTGTGCCAGTAACACACACGGTCAGTTCCCCCTACCAGGCCAAGGTGCTGTGGGGGTGCATACCCCATCTTGTGATCAGCTGTGGACTGCTGATCTGCATGTGCAGTGCATCATGGGTATGGGTGGGTTTACCCTATCCTGGTAACCACAGCAGACAGTTTGTGTGGTGACCTGCAGTCTTTCTGTAGCCAGCCAGAGGTGTGTTAGTAGCTATAGAAATGTAGCCCACTGGTTACTTCAATGACTGTGGAGGCAGAGGTCATGGGTTTGATCTCCCAGTGGTGTTATTTATTAAGGCTGTATGAGGCTTTTCCTTTCCATTTAAATCAGTGCTGCCAGCAAAATGCACCCTCACAGTGCTGTAACCTTAAGGTGCCTCATAAGGCGCCCTATACAGCGCCCTATAAGGTGCCCTATAGGGCACATTATAAGGTGCCTTGGTGGACAGTGCACTTTATAATGTGCCCTCTGGAGTGCCTTATAGGGCGCCTTATGCGGCACCTTAAGTTACGGCACTGTGACGGTGTTTTTGCTGGCAACACTAATTTAAATTTAAAAAGGAAATGCCTCAGACGGCACTGATTTAAATTATAGGGTAATGTCTCAGACAGCCTTCTTACATAACACCACTGTGGAATTGAACCCATGACCTCTGCCTCCACAGTCATTGCAGTAACCAGTGGGCAACATCTTTATGCCTTCAAACACTGCACTGGCATGAACTTAGGGTTAACGCGCATTAACGTGTGTAGGGATAAAATGAATCCCCTTCAGGTACCTTTATTATAGGTTGAATCCATCTTGTGCTAACGTCTATATTTCAGGCCTAAGAAACAGCTTGCTCTGACTTTTTCACACTGAAACTGCAAATTTAGCAAGATTGAACTGTAAAATGAGCTCATGAAAGGCTGTCACATGGGCCTACATGGGCCTCTCGAATGAACAAAGGAAAACGTAAACAAAGAAGACGAACATCAGTATCTACAGTTTATCTGCAGGAAACATGACTCGTAGAAGGCGAGTGAGAACAGGATACAGAGCCAGCACATAGAGACAAGGCGAGTGAGACTGGAAGAGACAGTATGCTACAGAGAAACACATCGGGAAGTAGATTTCTTAAAATAATAGAGAATGAGAAAAGAAGGGAAATCTATTTATCAGCAATTTTAGCCTAAAAATGGATATAAATATGGAGAAGAAATTTTAATAGACAGACAGACTTTAGCTTCTCTCATTGGAGTGAGGCTAATTTATGTCTCCAGGACTTTTTATACTTAAGCTAGGTGCTTTGCTTATTATGCTATTGATTGCTATTGAAATTTGTGCCTTATTAAGAGCAAAGCTTGTGTTGTTACAGGCCTGGCAAATTTAAATAAAACAATTTCTATGCTTTTATGGTGGCATGAGCAATTTATTTAAATTCCTGTATATGTTTGTTGAGGTCGAATACAAACAGCCAAAACAAAAATAGACAATCCCCAAATAATTTTAGGGGAAGCCCAGAAAAGCCCCAACACGTGCCACGGCGCTCACTATCGCGCGATACAGATTCTTGCTACCTTAGGACCGGAACGCCCACTCCTTATATGGCATTCTTCACAGTAACGCTGTAACTAGCACGGGTAACATTAAGATTGTTTAGTAAACATACCCCTTAGACTTTAGGAAAACTAACTTTGCCAAGATGGGCCAATACCTCAAGGAATAATTAGTGGGATGAGAACAGCTGAGAGATGTAGAAAAACAGTGTGCAAACTTAAAGGGGATATTTTAAGGGCAACAAACCTTTTGTTAAAATGGTAAATAATGGTAAAAGGAAAAGGTGACTGCTATAGTTTTTGAAAGACGTAGCTGAAAAGTTGAAGAAAAAGAGGGAGACCTTCATGAAATACAAGAGATCACAGAGAGAGAAAGACAGGCATCTATATTAGGAAAAACATAGAGAAGCTAGCAAAGTAGTCAAAAAAGCAAATGGAGTGGAGGAGTGGCCTAGTGGTTGGGGCAAGGTACTTCAAGCCAGAAGGTCAGGGGTTCAAATCCCACTAGAGGACAGCAACCTTGGGCCAGAAGGACTGGGGTTTCTAGTCTCACAGGTGCTCCTTGTGGTCTTGGGCAAGCCACTTAACCCTCCATAGCCCATGTTCCCTGTAAAATAGTTATCTCCAAGTTATAATGCCCTGTTCAATGTAATTTCAGTTTGTTCAATGTAAACCACACTGATGCAGAATAGCACGGTATATAAGAGAATATAAATAAATAAAATAAAAATAAATGTCAAAAAGTGGAGGAAATAGCCAATGCAATAAAATGGGGGCATTAAGACATTTTTTCAGATATGTTAGTGAGAAGAGGAAAGGCAAAAGTGGTATTGTCAGACACAAGGGTGAAGAGGAGAAATATGTAGAAGCTGATAAGTATAAAGCAGTATTGCTTACCAGATATTTCTGTTTTGTTTTCACAGATGAAGAACCAGGAACAGGACATCAGAAAACATCCACAAACAGGAACAGAAGCAAGGGATATCTTGAACAGTTTTCAGAAGACTGCATTCATGATGAACTGCTCTAGCTAAACTTAAAGTAGACAAAGTGATGGGACCAAATGGGATACACCCAAGAATACTGAGGGAACTTGGGGACATTCCAACAGCTCCAATGACTGACCTTTTCAATGCCTCATTAGAGTCGGGAGTGGTGCCAGAGGAGAGACTGGAGAGAATCACATGTGGTCTCTTTACACATAAGTGGAAGTAAGATTTTAGTTAAAAACTACATGCCAGTTCATTTAACCTCAGTGGTGAGTAAATTATTGGAAGCACTGCTGAAAGAGAAAATAGTAAGGTTTCTGGAGTCCAATGGATTACCGAATCTGAGGCAGCATGGATTCACTAGAGGCAGGTCTTATCAGCAATGTTCCCTCTAATTTTCTGTAGGCTGTGTGCGCATAAAATATCAGCTGTGCAGCTTTTGAAGGAGAGTTAAATTTTTGTGCGCCACATGATGACACTTGGAGTTATATACTTTAAAATTTGACTGCACGTCAGAATACAGTATGTACACCACATTGATTTTAATCAAATTAAATGAAAATAGACAATTACTAAATGAAGCGGAAAATTTCTAGTAATTACAATCACAACTTTTAAATTTTAAGACGCCACTGTACAAGGAAGAACCGACGCCAAAGACTACGTCTGATGGGACCAGCGCCACAGCAGGCCCGTTGAAGAGGCCTCATATGAGCACTGGCTCAAAGAACCAGGTCTAGCATCGCCGCCATGGTTCCCAGAACCTACACATAATGCCACGCTGAGGGCGCGCCTGCAAGCTACAAATTCTCGCACCAGCCGACGAAGGTTCTCCACCCTCTGAACTGGCAGAAACACCTCGCCCGCGACTGTGTTGAACTTTGCCCCTAAATACTCCAGCTCCTGAGAGGGTGCCAACTTGCTCTTTGCCTCGTTGATGACCCACCCCAAGCTTTGAAGAAACACCACCACTCTGGCCGTTGCCCTCTAACTTTCCTCCTCGGACTTGGCTCTGATCAACCAATCGTCCAGATAAGGATGGACCAGAATGCCTTCTTTGCGCAGTGCCGCTGCCACTACTACCATCACTTTGGTGAACGTACGAGGGGCCGTCGCCAGGCCGAAAGGCAACGCCTGAAACTGAAAGTGGCCTTATGGCACTGCGAAATGCAGGAACTGCTGATGAGCGGCTCTGATGGGGATATGTAAGTATGCCTCAGTGAGTTCGAGAGAGGTCAGAAATTCTCCTTGCCTCACCGCTACTATCACCGACCTTGAAGTCTCCATATGAAAGTGTGGTACCCGAAGACACCGATTGACATGCTTGAGGTCCAAAATTGGACGCCAGGAATCTTCCTTCTTCGGAACCACAAAATAAATTGAGTACCGATCGCAGTCGCACTGATCTATTGGCACCGGGACTACGGCCCCCAACGCTACCAGTCTTGCAAGCGTTTCTTCTACCGCAGCCCGTTTTGCTATAGTCCTGCACGGAGACTGAACGAACGAGGGGAGAACCGGTCATGCAAACTCCAGGGCATAACCGAACTGGATGACCTCCAGAACCCACCTGTCTGACGTGACCCGGGCCCAGGCAGAAAGGAACTGCCTCAGATGCCCTCCTACCGGCAGCACCCCCACCCGAGCCCCGTTGTCTCATTGTGGTTTCCTCTGGCCAGAGGAAGCGGAAGAGGCCCCAAAACCCCTTCCCGCTCCCCGAAACCCCTGGAAACCCTGATCTCTGGAAGTGAACTGGCCTCTCTGAAAGGGGTTCTGACGAGTCAGTCTAGTCCTCCGGACGTCCCTCTGTTGGGGACGCCCCGAAGACGCAGAACGACCCTGTCTTGGCTTATCCTCTGGAAACCTACCCCCTTTAGACTCCCCCAGGTCCTTTACAAACTTGTCCAAGTCCTCCCCAAAAAGCAGCTTCCCCTTGAATGGAAGCCTGCTAAGGCGAGCCTTAGAAGAAGCATCAGCAGACCAATTGTGGAGCAAAAGGGACCTACGAGCCGCCACCACATAAGCCATATTTTTAGATAAACTTCTAATGAGATCGTATTGGCTATCCGCTAGATACGCAGCCCCGGACTCTATGCGCGCCGCCTCCCCCTGCGGCCCAACCTGCGACTCCCCAGCCCCTTGCAACTGCTGGGACCACCGCAAGCAAGCCCTGGCCACCCAGGCCCCGCAAACCGAAGCCTGAAGGGCCATGGCACTAATATCGAAGGCTTGCTTCAGCAGAGTGTCTTCTATCAGAATCAAAACCGTAATTTTTGTGCGCTCTGTTGTAAAGTATGTGCGCTCGCTCGGCGAGGTGTGTGCGCGCGTGCACACGCACAGCTTAGAGGGAACAGTGCTTATCAGACAAATCTGATTTATTTCTTTGACAAGGTGACCAGGGAGTTGGACTGAGGGAGAGCCCTAGATGTGGTGTATTTAGATTTCTGTAAACCCTTTGACACCGTTCCACACAGGCATCTTATAAACAAGCTGATCACCTTAGGGATGGACCCTAAAGTTAAAGTTTGGGTTAGAAATTGGTTGAGTGGGAGGCAAAAAAGAGTACAGGCAAATGGAGCTCACTCTGAGAAGTATGTTATCAGTTGTGTGCCCCAGGGATCTGTCCTTTGTCCCATTCTTTTTAACATCTTTTTTAGTGATATTACAGAAGGGCTGTCGAGTAAGGCTTGCCTCTTTGCGGATGATACCAAAATTTGCAATAAAGTAGACACCCAGGAAGGAGTAGATAACAGGAGGAGGGATATAGCTAAGCTTGAAGAATGGTCTAGAATTTGGCAGCTGAGATTTAATATTAAAAAATGCCAGGTCATGCATTTGGTCTGCAGCAATCCAAGGGAACGATATAGTATAGGGGGTGAGGTACTTCTGTCCATAAAAGAAGAGTGGGACCTAGGCATGATTGTGTCTGATGATCTTAAGGTAGTTAAACAGATAGAAAAGGCAACAGCGAAAGCTAGAAGGATGCTTGGATGCATAGGGAGAGGAATGGCCAGCAGAAGAAAGGAGGTGATAATGCCTCTGTATAAGTCTTTGGTGTGACCTCGTTACAGAGGGTGGCTACTAAAATGGTTAGGTCTTTGTTATAAAGCATATGAGGAAAGACTTCTGGATCTTAATATGTACACCTTAGAGGAAAGGAAGGATAGAGGTGATATGATTGAGTTGTTTAAATACCACCGTGGCATAAATGCACAGGAGGAGAGCATCTTTCAATTGAAAGCAAGTACTACTATGAATAGGATGAGGGCGAAAGGGGATAGACTCAGGAGTAATATGCGGAAATATTTCTTTACGGAAAGAGTGGAAGATGCATGGAATAGCCTCCCAGTGGAGGTGGTAGAGATGAGAACAGTATCTGAATTCAAAAGAGCATGGGACAAACACAGAGAATCTCTAAAGGCAAAAACGGGACTGTTGTAGTAGTTGATATGGAAGGGCAGACTAGATAGGCCTTATGGTCTTTTTCTGCCATCATGTTTCTATGTTTCTATGACTAGGGAACACACAATGAAGCTACAACATAGCACATTGAAGACTAATCGGAGAAAGTATTTGTTTCACTCAACGTGTAATCACATTCATTACCAGATAATATAGTTAAAGCAGTTATTGTAGCTGGATTTAAAAGAGGTATGAATGAATTCTTGGAGGAAAAGTGAATAAACCATTATGGAAATAGATTGGGGAAATCCACTGCTTACCCCTGGGATAAGCAACATAGACTCTTTCTACCTTTTGGGAACTTGATAGGTGCTTATCATCTGGATTAGTCACTGCTGGAAACAGGAAACTGGCCTCGATGGACCTTTAGTCTGACTCAGTAAGGAATTGTATGTCCTTATGGAAAGGTAAAGACCCGGCTAGCTGGGAGTGGGACAGGTAAGGGTTAAGGTTGGTGGGCGCAGAGTGGCAAGGGGCAGGCCTAGATGGGTTATTTCAAGGGCCATCGGGCTGTGGGCCACCCTCTTGCCCCTTTGAACAGGACAGCCACCGGACGGCACTGCCATTGCCCGAACATGTGCTGCTTACCTGAGGCATAGGCTGTTGCTTACCGTCTGGCATTTTTCCTGGTACTTAAGCTGCTTTTCAGGTTAGCGCAGGCATTTTTTTTGTTTGGAGGGCAGAGCATCGCTTCCTTTTACAGGGCTGAGCCATCTTCTCACTGCAGATATGCCAAGAAAGGGTAGCAGAGCCAGGTCCAGGATGCATGGAAAGCAACCGCTGTCAGGAGACAGAGATGGGACAGATGCCAGGGTATTGTCTATGACTGCAGTTAGGCATCTATGACAGCTACAGCTATGAAAAGGAAGGCAAAGAGTGCCACAGCAGTGACACCTGCAAGTCGCAGTAAGCGGCCAACGCCAGCGCAGCAAGAGTAAGGAGCGACAGATATCGGCAAGGAGATGGAGGAGCTCATTTGGGTGCTGCGGGAGTAGATCGGAAAACACAGTCCGGGGCTCTCACACAGTGCCTCAAGGATGCCACGCCATGCCCACAAGAGAAGGGGGAGCAACAATTGCAGAGTCTCACACCGGACCAATCTTGGCCACAGCTTTTTTACAAGGCGAGTCCAGAAGGGGTTTATGGGCTCAGGAGCCAACATCCTCCTCCAATAGCTTGGCATCGGATAGTGATGAGGAGCTCGTCCTGACAAGTGTAATCCAAGCTGCATTAAAGAGCTTTAAGAAGCCTAAGACGTGTCAGAAAAGTTCAGTGGCCATGGTGTGATCTGGCAGGGTTGGGGGAAGCAGGGTCTCAGCCACCGCTATGTGGGGGACGGATGGCCCAGTGCCGCTACCAGCAGTCCCTGCACCGGAGGCTTATGATGATGATAGGCGATGTGATGTTTCAACACTGGCCAGTTCTATATACGAAAAGTTAAAAAAGAAAATTTGTAGATGGGAATTCATATACATCCTCTCCCTGCTAATAAGAGATCAGAATGGCAAAAGGAAGTAATTAGGTCTTACCTGCTAATTAGTGTTCCTGGAGAATCTACAGTCCAGTCCCTGTATCCTGGGTTGTGCCTCTCTACCTGCAGCTTGGAGACTGAGCCCGTCAATCTTCTGACGTCACCAGGACCTATATCACACTGGCACCACCCACTAGCTTCAGTATCCTGTTGACAAAGCAAAATAAATGGAGAGACAACTAACAACTAACTACCAATTCCAACAATGCCCCTCCCACTCCCTGACTGGAGGAGACTCCACCGTGCCCCCCCCCAAGGCAGAGGAGGAGGAGGCTTACATAACCAAGCCCTCAGAAATTACCTAAGGGCAATACACCTCCTAAACTAGCAGGGCTCCGCTACGGTCCCATCCGCCCTGCCACCAGGACCTAAGAGCAACGCAAGCATCTACCAACTCCTGAGCCCGCTATCCTTCCAGAACTGCTTCGATCCAGCACCAACAAACCTGTGTGGGACAAGGGACTGGACTGTAGATTATCCAAGAACACTAATTAGCAGGTAAGACCTAATTACTTCTTCCTGATCGCCTCTACAGTCCAGTCCCTGTATCCTGGGATGTAACAGAGCAGTTCAAACATGGGAAGGGCCTGCCAAGCCGGATTGAAGCACTGCTCTCCCAAAACTGGCATCCGCTGCCTCCTGCACATCTAACCTGTAATGCTTGGCAAAGGAATGCAAAGACGACCAAGTCGCCGCCTTGCAAATATCCAAAGGGGGAACTAGACTAAACTCCGCCCAAGACGTTGCCTGAGCCCTCGTGGAATGCGCTCGCAATTCCACCGGAACCTGTCTTCCCCTCAAAATATAAGCTGACACAATAGTCTGCCCGATCCACCTAGAAATAGTAGCCTTGGCCGCCGCTTCCCCCTTACGCGGCCCACCAAACACCACAAACAAACGTTCTGACTTGTGGAAGGCCTTAGACCATTTCAGATACCGCCTCAAGTTTCTACGTACATCCAGGAGACGCAGCCGAGCATCTCCCTCTCCCTGCCCCCCAGCACCAAAGGATGGCAGAGACACCGACTGATTAACATGAAAGGGCGAGACCACCTTTGGTAAAAAGGAAGGAACCATCCTCAACACTACCTTCTCTTCGAAGAACATGAGAAAGGGCGGCCGACAAGCCAACGCCTGCAACTCCAAAACCCACCTAGCGGAGCAAATGGCCACCAAAAACACCCCCTTGAGTGTCATATCCTTCAGGGAGGCCTGATCAAGAGGCTCAAAGGGCACCCCAACCAGGGCTTCTAACAACAAATTTAGATCCCAAGGCGGCACCACCACCCCCCGATGCAGCCAAAGCCTTCTCACCGCCCTCAGAAACTGCACCACGTCGGGGTGTTGCCCTAGTGCCTTGCTCTTAACCTTGCCTCTGTAACTAGCGATAGCCGCCAGTTGCACCCGCAACAAACTGGCTACCAGACTCTTCTCGAGCCCGGCCTGCAAAAAATCCAGCACCTCTGCAACCAAAACTGCCAGGGGATGCTTCCTTCGCTCCTCACACCAATTCTCAAAAATGCGCCAAACTCTCACATACGCCAAGCGTGTCGACCGCTTACGGACCTTTATCAAAGTAGAAATCACTGCTCCCGAGTATCCTCTTTTCCGCAGCCTTGCCCTTTCAATAGCCAGGCCATAAGTGAGAACCTATCCACCTGCGGCATCCTCACCGGACCCTGCCTGAGAAGGTCCTCCCGAGCTGGAAGCCGCCAGGGATGGTCCGCCAGTAACCAGACCAGATCGGCATACCAGGGCAGCCTTGGCCAGTCCGGCGCTATCAGGATTACTAACCCTTGATGCGCCTCTATCCTTTGGAGAACTCGGTCTATTAGCGCCCAAGGGGGAAACACATACAGCACCCCTTCTGAGGGCTACCTCTGGACATGAGCGTCGAGCCCTTCCGACATCCTCTCCTTTCTCCTGCTGAAGAATCTGCCCGTCTTGGCCGACGCCCACCGCACCATCAAGTCCAACACCGGAGGACCCCACCGGCGCACTACCTGGTCGTAGACCTCCTGGCAGAGCTCCCACGCCCTGTGATCCACTCTGTGCCTGCTGAGATAGTCGGCTGCCACGTTCTCTACTCCGGTGACATGCTGAACGGACAAGGCTACCAAGTGATCCTCGACCCAAGAGAACAGGCTTTCCGCCTCCTCTTCTAAGAGCTGGCTGCTCTTGCCGCCCTGCTGATTGATGTAGACCACCGCCATTACATTGTCCGAGAGAACCCTGACTGCTTTCCCCAGCACCAAGGGTCGGAACTCCCTGAAAGCCAGCGTCACCGCCCTCAACTCCAACTTGTTGATGGGCCAACGAGCCTCCTTTTTCCAGATTCCCCGGCGCAAGCCACCACCGCAGGGAATCCCTGGACGCCACTGTACAAGGAAGAACCGAAGCCAAAGACTGCGTCTGATGGGACCAGCACCACAGCAGGCCCATTGAAGAGGCCTCATATGAGCCTTGGCTCAGGGAACCAGGTCTAGCATCGCTGCCATGGTTCCCAGAACCTACAGATAATGCCACGCTGAGGGCGCCCTGCACGCTACAAATTCTCGCACCAGCCGACGAAGGTTCTCCACCCTCTGAACTGGCAGAAACACCTCGCCCGCGACTGTGTTGAACTTTGCCCCTAAATACTCCAGCTCCTGAGAGGGTGCCAACTTGCTATTTGCCTCGTTGATCACCCACCCCAAGCTTTGAAGAAACACCACCACTCTGGCCATTGCCCTCTAACTTTCCTCCTCGGACTTGGCTCTGATCAACCAATCGTCCAGATAAGGATGGACCAGAATGCCTTTTTTGCGCAGTGCCGCTGCCACTACTACCATCACTTTGGTGAACGTACGAGGGGCCGTCGCCAGGCCGAAAGGCAACGCCTGAAACGGAAAGTGGCCTTCTGGCATTGCAAAACGCAGGAACTGCTGATGAGCGGCTCTGATGGGGATATGTAAGTATGCCTCGGTGAGTTCGAGAGAGGTCAGAAATTCTCCTTGCCTCACCGCTACTATCGCCGACCTTAAAGTCTCCATATGAAAGTGCGGTACCCGAAGACACCGATTGACATGCTTGAGGTCCAAAATTGGACGCCAGGAACCTTCCTTCTTCGGAACCACAAAATAAATTGAGTACCGATCGCAGTCGCACTGATCTCTTGGCACCGGGACTACGGCCCCCAACGCTACCAGTCTTGCAAGCGTTTCTTCTACCGCAGCCCGTTTTGCTATAGTCCTGCACGGAGACTGAACGAACAAGGGGAGAACCGGTCTTGCAAACTCCAGGGCATAAGCGAACTGGATGACCTCCAGAACCCACCTGTCTGACGTGACCCGGGCCCAGGCAGGAAGGAACTGCCTCAGGTGCCCTCCTACCGGCAGCACCCCCACCCGAGCCCCGTTGTCTCATTGTGGTTTCCTCTGGCCAGAGGAAGCGGAAGAGGCCCCAAAACCCCTTCCCGCTCCCCGAAACCCCTGGAAACCCTGATCTCTGGAAGTGAACTGGCCTCTCTGAAAGGGGTTCTGACGAGTCAGTCTAGCCCTCTGTTGGGGACGCCCCGAAGACGCAAAACGACCCTGTCTTGGCTTATCCTCTGGAAGCCTACCCCCTTTAGACTCCCCCAGGTCCTTTACCAACTTGTCCAAGTCCTCCCCAAAAAGCAGCTTCCCCTTGAATGGAAGCCTGCTAAGGCGAGCCTTAGAAGAAGCATCAGCAGACCAATTGTGGAGCCAAAGGGACCTACGAGCCGCCACCACAGAAGCCATATTTTTAGATAAACGTCTAATGAGATCGTATTGGCTATCTGCTAGATACTGTGAGCCCCGCCCCTGTGCCAAATAGCTTGACCAGCAGGAGGCGCTGCACCTTAACCTTGAGGTTGTATAAGAATTTGTAGTTGAGCCGTTGGTTAAAGATCACAGATTTTTATTTGGGTTCTCAGAGACTCACAACAGGTAATGTCCATAGGAAAACAAAAGTAGGGATACTCCTCCCAAAGAAAATATATGCAAACTTTGCCAGGTCAAAAATAAAGTCTTTTAAACAAGCTTTTCTTCTTAGCTCTTACAAAAGGTATTTTCCCTCTTAACAGTTATTCACATACAGTGCAACAATCACATTCCATGTCAGTGACTGAAGGATCTGAATCCCCTTTGAAAGAGTCAATTTCCATGCTCTCTGGAGGACTCTCAGGTAGTGGTTCTGGACTCTTAACTGGAATGGTATTAGTTCCATACATTAACAGTTTCTTCAGTCTTGGCCACCTAATAGGTTTCTCCCCTTTAAGTAAAAGCTCATGGGGTTTCAAAAGCCGTGGTTTAAAAGTTCCTTTCCTTTCATGTAAATGTCTACAGGTAATCTCCTCCTCATCTGAAGAACTGTCCCTGTGTTCAGTTTTGGGCCTAGGCTTTCTCCTGGTTTGATGCTTAACTTGCACAGTTTTACATACAGGCCTTCTATCAATAAAATCCTCTTCTGAGCTGTAATCAGAGGACCGGTCAGACCTCCTTCGGGCTCTATAAAAAGTTCTTGCTTTGGAAGCTTCCCTAGCAGAGCAATGCCTGCATCTAGGTTCCAGCAAGGGTTTTGCCTGGGTAAAAGTTCTGCCTTCTTGTGGCTTCTTTAAGCTTCTTTCAAATACAGGGTTTAGCTTGCCCACTAACCTGCATTGTGGTTTCACTGCACTAGCAGTGTATCTCTGGGCCTCGCAACAGCAGCTGCCTGGCCTGTGAGTATTTCTTCCTAGAGAGCAGCAGTATTTCCCTTTCTCCTGGGGAGCGAATCTGGCTTCAGGTCTTCCCTTCCTCTCAGCATAGAGCCTGGGAGCCTGGTTCCAGTCAGGTTCAGAATCCTCGTGCTGGTAAGACAGGTGATTCTCTTCCTCTGCTCTCCTCTCTCTCTCCCTTCCCCCTTCCGTTTCTGTCTGCCCTTTTTTACAAGCAGCTACGTGACAAGGGCACTCCCTTGCAGGCTCCTCCTCCGAGTACCTGCTTCTCTGATTCCTATCTGGTGTGTAACGTGGGAATGACTCAACACTAGTTTTGGCCCACTGACTATCAACCCTGGGGTTTTTCTGCTGTGAACTTCTAACCCTGGGTTTTCTCTGACAAGTGTTTTCTAATGTGCCCATCCCCCCAGCCAAGGTAAAACCTTCAATGTTTCCTGCTTTTCTAGGTGGCACTACTCTCTCCTTGCCACAATACGCAGCCCCAGACTCTATGCGCGCCGCCTCCCCCTGCGGCCCAACCTGCGACTCCCCGGCCCCTTGCAACTACTGTGACCACCGCAAGCAAGCCCTGGCCACCCAGGCCCCGCAAACCGAAGCCTGAAGGGCCATGGCACTAATATCGACGGCTTGCTTCAGCAGAGTGTCCAGCTTCCTATCCTGGACATCCTTTAGCGCTGCACTGCCCTCCACCGGGATGGTGGTCTTCTTGATTACAGCCGCCACTGCCGCATCCACTTGGGGAGACTTCAACATTTCCTTTTCCGCTTCTGGCAGGGGGTACAACCGGGCCATGGAATGCACTCCCCTAAGGGCAGCCTCCGACTGATCCCACTCCTTCTGAATCATCTGCCTGACCACCTTGTGGACGGGAAATACTTTCTGGGACTTCCGGACCGCCTGTATCAACGGGTCTTCCAAAGTCCCGTCTCCTTGAGCCCCAGATGCCATGTTAAGGACCTTCAAGGACTCACCAATCAATGCGGTTATCTCCTCTCTGCGAAATACCCTCACAATTCTTGCCTGCTCCTCTGGAATTTCGCCTTCCTCGAGCTCCTCCTCTTCCCCCAACTCTCTATCCAATTCCATCAGCTCTGACTCCGGGGAAAAGGGCTCCTCTTCTTCTGTTCTAGACTGCTTGGAAGGGATAACTGCCTCAGCCAGAGGCTTGTCTATCATCTGCCTCTTACGAGAACCTCCTTGACCCTCCTGCTGACTCATACAGAAAGCCTTATGCAATAAGAGCACGAACTCAGGGGAAAACCCACCAAGACCTCCCTCTACCGAGGAAGTGCTAGGTTGAGGTTGCGAGGGAACCTGCTGACCCAAGGGTAAGGGCAGCAGAGACCCCTCACCCTGGATCTCCTCCAAAGGTTCTCCCGTTTCCATCGCCCCGGAAACTGTTGGTATCAGGTCACCCACTGACTGAAGCTTCTGTTCAACAGAGACTGCCTCCAGCGCACAGCCCCTGTATACCCCAGTCTCAGACACTGCACCCCTGCGGGCCCCACAGACCAGGCACTGAGGGCGAGCCGGCATAGCTTTGCTTACCTCTTTTTCCTTTTAAAATACACTCCACTGAAGTCTATATATATATATATATCAAACATTCCAAATTATATATATACATATATATATATATATATATACATATATCTACATATCTACAAATTATATCTACATATTATACATATATATCTACAAATTATATCTACAAATTATACATATATCTACAAATTATACATATATCTACATATCTACAAATTATATCTGCATATCTACAACTTATATATATTGTCACCAGCAGGGGCCGAACTGTGGCGTAAGCAGCCAGCCAGACTGCTGGGCCTGACCTTTCTTAATGAAAAGTAGTAGTTGTGAGTCAGAGTGGTCAGGTTTTTCAACAAGGATTTTATTCCCCTCCCGGGGTTGGATTTTCAAAAATAGTATATTACAAAAGAACTCAGGATACAACCATTATTTTGGCACAACTGAAGAAAAACTTAAATACAGCATCTTGCTTCAACAAAAAGTCATAAATCACAGTGAGCAGTTTTATCTAATATGCTGGCAGTCTCTTCTTGGCTTTTTCAGCTGTTACAAGGCACTCTTGTCTTTAGCTTCAGCGCAAAGAAGAACTCATATCAGACATCAGTAAAGAGCAATCCATTTCTTCAACACATGGACTTATAATACTAGCCTCTGTAATCATAGGCTCATCAATTACAGTCTTTTCCCTAGGATAGAAAGTCTGTAGCTTTCTGAACTCCGTCTCTCTCTCAGAGCTCTCTGCACAGCCCTCTTCACAACAAGGCAGATAATTGTCATATAGCTTGTAGTAGCAGGAAGGAAAGACACCTCTATCTGCACAAGCTTTCTCTTTAAAACTTTTGAACTTCCTGCCTTTTGTATTCGGCTGCCACTCATAGCACTGCTCTCTTCTGTTAAATGAAGACTTTTCTCGTGGAAGTCTTTTGCAGGTTTTTACTGGCATACATTCATCAGGATCAAACATACACACATCCTCAACGGGACTGCTTTCCCTCTCAAGGGCTTGTAACTGTTTTAAACAGCTCTGCTTCTCAAATACATACGGTTTGTTTCTAGCTGCCTCACGTTCCTTCAACTCAGCCAGGTGCCTGGGAAATTCACACTGCGTCAGAGGTAAGTGTTTCCTATAGCTGACCTCTCTTGGTGAAACTTTCTTTGTTTCCTTCTGATAATTCCTCTGTGGCTTCCTGCTCAAAGTTTCAGGCAGTTCAAACTCTGTGTCTGAGTATTCTGAGCTTCCTTCCGAGTCCTGCAAGTTTCCCTTGTCTTGCCAAGCTCCTGCCTCTCCTGAAGCTCCTGGATCCCTTGAATCTAACTCTGTTTGCCTTGAGTATTTTTTATACAGCTTTATGGGCGTTCCCTTGCCCAGGTGAAAGCTGTTTTCCTCATCAGTTGGGGAATGCTTGCTAACTAGGTGTGACTGCAGACCTCGTGTCTGAGTTTGTTTACGTTGCCTGTGGTAACTGGGAATCGTTTTGCTTGCCTGCCTGTCAGAATCTAAGCTATATCTATCAGCTTTCTGTGTTTCTGAGGCAGAGGGCAGATCTTCCGTGTTACAATATACACATATATATATATATACAAATATCTACATATCTATCCCCCCTAACCAAAAGAAATATATACATGCACCAAACAAACAGATTTGAGCCCTCAGAGCCCCCAAACGGTCCTTCCCCCAACAGCAACGGCTGAAAAGTAAAAACCACCATTTAAACTTCTCCTCTTGCTCGGCCGCAAGCCAAATAAACCGGGCCCACGCGGGAAACAAACACTTCTCCCTTCAGCAGTACAGCGAACGCAGAGAGCACGAAGCCACCACACCCCACACGGCCCATCTGCTCCTGCCCGCGGCTGTCTGCCTTAACTTTTGACGATCAGCGGCTCTCTTCAAAGCTCCTCTTGACCGGCGCGAAGAGAATGGGAGTGCCGCGGTCTTCCCGCCCTCGTGCTCAGCCGCCTTGGGGGCTTCAGCAATGAGGCGGGAGACCGAAGAGGAGGCCCTGTGCTGCAGAGACACCCGGCCAAATAAATATCTGCCGGTCTGCACCGCTTTTTTTTTTTTTTTGAAACCGAGCCAGGTGCTGCAAGCCTCCTCACGGTGGGGGGAGGGGAGGGGGAGGGGGACCCTGAACACTAAGGACTTTGCTTAAAAGAAATAAAGAAACCAAGAAACTAAATAAAAGGAAGTCTTAAAACAGCCCCAAAAAGACTTCCTAACATCTCTCCAGCTAACTAAACCACTAGGTTGCTGCTCTCTCCAGCTGCTTGGAGACTGAGTACTGAAGCTGGTGGGTGGTGCCAGTGTGATATAGGCCCTGGTGACGTCAGAAGATTGACGGGCTCAGTCTCCAAGCTGCAGGTAGAGAGGCACAACCCAGGATACAGGGACTGGACTGTAGAGGCGATCAGGAACAAGGAAAAAGATAACGAGAAGTCCAGGCAGAAGGAGAAGAAACCCAAGATATTTAAGTCGATGAGTAACTGTGTTTCCACCTGTCACATTTTTACGAGTCTAGTGATGGAACGAAAGCCTAAATTCAGCTTCTAGATGATACACTACCTTGACACAATAATCCGGAGCAACACCATCACATCAGGGCCAGCAGGGCCATATGAGAGGATTTGCATGTCTGGGAGTAATTCCTGCAGGCTTAGGCAGCCGGGCTTGGTTGAAATATGATATCAGATTCAGGAGGAGTATGTCCGAGGATCCCATGATTACATGGTGGCACAGAGTCCTGGACACGTGGCTGGATAAGATGGTGCCCACAGATCCCTTGGCACAGACAGCATGCTTTGGCTTTTTCAGGTCCACACCATATGGCCCTTCGACTTCGGCCAGATTCCTAGGATGCTCTACTGTCCCCAATTCAATGAGGGCTGTTGCATGTGGAACCTATGTAAGTTCCACCATGACTGTTTGGCCTGTGGAGCCAACCACCCCGCTACACTGTGCAGATCTTCAATGAAGGACAAGCTCTTCAGGCAACAACCCCAACGCCACACCAGCAGCCTGGCTCTGTCACCAGTCAGACTTGAGAGGATGTGTCCTTGGCTCTGCCTATATCCCAGTGTGATAAGGTGCATAGCATTACCAATGTTTTCTCATTTGGTTTCCGTATTCTTGTGACCGGGCCACACACACAGTGCCCAATGCTCCTTCCCTCAAAACATTTTCCTGTAGTCAAGGTAAGCTGGACAAAGAAATTGGCATGGGGAGGATAGTGGGGGCACATTGTGACCTCCCTTTCTCTGGACTATTCCTCTTAACATAGAGCTTGACTCCAAAGGAGTCAGGCAAATTCTGCCTCATTCATAACCTCTCCTACCCAGAGGGAGCCTCAGTCAATGACCATATCGACCCTCACCTATGTTCAATGCAATACGCTTCTATTGACCAGTCTATACTGGTCATTAGAAAAGCGAGTCCACAGGCCCAGTTCATCAAAGCCAACAGTGTCGGCTTTGTTTGAAGACTGCTATTACTATGACAAATGCATGCCTATAGGATGCTCAATCTCATGCGCATATTTTGAGCAATTTAGCTCCCTCATGCACTAGGTGGTGGAGGAGCTGCCCGGCCTTGACTCAGTGGTAAACTACCTCTTTGTAGGTGCCGGGGTTGAAAAGTGCAAACAAGTCCATGGCTCCTTTGAGTGGGTTGCCAAGGGGCTTGGAATCCCCCTGGCAGCTGAGAAGTCAGTGGGCCCTTCATCAATAATTACATTCCTAGGCATCGAGCTGGATGTCAAGACTCAGGTGTCTAGATTTCCCAGGGATAAGATTGAGAAATTGAGAGCAGCCATAGGGCTCATGACCAGCCTACGGAAAGCAACATTTGAACAGTTTCAGTCACTTCTCGGCTTGCTATGTTTTGCCTCCAGGGTAATCCCTATGGGGCAGATATTTTGTCGCCACCTAGCCTTGGGGACGAGGGGGGTGAAATAGCGACACCATCACATCAGGATGAGAGGAATTGAGTGTTTGGGAGCAATTCCTGCAGTCTTTCAATGTCCTGGCATTCTGGCAGTACCTCCCCCCCCCCCCACACACATTGCAAACAGTGACCTGGAGCTTTTTATGGATACTTCAGGTGGGGTGGGCTTCGGTGTCTACTTTAAAGGGGCATGGTGCTCAGAGTCCTGGCTGGATGCCTGGCACTCATATGACACAACCTGGCACATTATGTTTGTGTAATTATTCCCTATAATGACATCCCTGTTCATATGGGCCCTGCAATTGGCAATTACGTCCTGAACTGACAGCATAGCGGTAGTGCAAGCAATCAACAGGATGAATGCCAGAACACTGGGAGTGGTGGAGCTTCTATGACAGATCATGTTGAGCTGCCTGCTGTATATTACATTTAGGACTTTAACAACATGATTGCTGATGCCGTCTCTCATTTCAAGATGCCAGCATTCTGGGCATATGCCCCGGTAGCAAAGGTATTCAAGACACCTGTCACAGAGACAATCTGGGCATTTGGCACACTGAAGTTTGGAGCCTCCTAATGGGTTCTCTGATGGAACATACCAGGCTCACCTACGGGAAGCCATGGGAAGAATTTCAGGACTCCTGTGTGCACATCAGCATAAGGGAGGGTGACTGTTTTATGACCAACACCATCATCCCCTGGATATTGAGCTACAGGCACCTGTGCATGAGCCAATCCATGGTACAAATGCACTTAGCGGCCATCTCCTTCTTTTCCAAAGAGATGGGTGAGCGGAGCCCTTCCGCGGACTTTGTCATTGCAAGTATAATGAGGGGATGGTCAGCCGAGCATTGCCGCATGCCTGACCACAGACAGCTGATCACCTATGAGGTGTTGAGGATGCTGGTCATGGCAACGGACAAGATCCATTACGACTCATTCAAGGCACACCTATTCAGATAGGCATTCTGATAGGCATTTTTCAGGGCTCTTAGGGTTGGGGAAATGGTGCTTTCCTCAAAATTTCCGCTGGGACACACAGACCTACAAAAGGAGCATGTTGTTTTAAATGGCAGCATGCTTGCATTATATATACATCGCTCCAAGACAGCTCCCCAGGGTTTGGGGGGGGGGGGTACCCAGTTGTCACTGGCACCCTTCCGGTGGATAGCCCACACCCGCTGTAGAATTTCAGAGACTACAGTCATGTCCATCTGCCTGGTGGCTCACAACTGTTGATCTATGCGAAAGTACACCCCTGTCACGTTTTCAGTTTGACAGGGTCCTGAAGTTGGCATAGGCCCAGGCAGAAATGGAGGTGGGCTACTATGGCACACATTCATTTCACTTTGGCGGGGCTACAACTGCGGCAGGGTTGACAGGGGGGAGGGAGATTTAAGGCTTGCTAAGGTACTACCACCTTGAACCAACTCTGGGGTCAGCCCTGAGAAAAAGGCATTCAACTGAAAGCGTAAACATGGTTCATTTTCTTGTCATGAATATATATTTTGTTGACATATTTGTAATAGTGTGTATAAAAATTAAATTATGGCCTGAATAACCCAAAAGAAAATTCCAGTTAAAGTGCATTATTCAAATTGTAAATGCAGTAAACCAAGAGGACATGCTGAAGCTTTAACAAGAGTGATTGGAACGATGCACTCAGCTAAAGGGACACCTAGGAAAGAAGGATCCCGGGACAGTTATATGGAAGAAAGACTGAAAATTTAGATTTATACGAGCATATCAGTTAAATAAGCAAGATTTCTAAGCATAGAAGATCATTTTGTTTAGTGTCTAGATTGGTAAACTAATTTGCCTTTAAAAATACACTAGCATTTTATAAAAAGCTTGATGAGCACTAAGTCTTGTTTAAAATACATAAAGAGCCAACAAAAAATATATATATATTTGTAGCGATGCACTATACCAATACATTTTAAGACCCACAAATCCTGTCAAAGGGAATGGAGATTCTAATAACATAGAAAATTATTAGACAAAAGTTTCAGAAGATTGCATCAAGGTCTGTGTGTCCAGGGATTACATCTCATATGAGTCTTTTATCCAACATCAACACTTCCAGCTCATTTGACTCTCATATATAAGAGATGCAGAATGCATTGCCCAAGTGATGGGATCAGAATTTTTTTTACTATAAACCAGATTCACTGCTAATATCCTCCATCATTTATCCTCTGATACAGATTCCTAATGCTTCTCATTGTGACGGACTTTCATTTTATTTTAAGATTTATTTCTGGACTGATTCATCATCAGCCTGAGATATAGATGTCTCCTCTTCAGATATCAGTGAGTGCAAAATAATATCTGCTTTGTTATAACGTCTTTTAGTGAAAGTTCATCCCATTAACCCATTAAACATTGACACGATTTGCATGGCAGCATCTGAAATGTGATTTAAGATGTCTTGCAACAGGCGCAGTGAAACATTGACAGATCAGCAGCACGTATCAGCAGCTTCAAAGTATAGATGGGAAAGAAAGTGATGCTCTAGTTACACAATGATTTCAAGCCTCCTACAAACAAGTGCTAAATTGAGGTTATGATTATAGAAAGATCATGAATTTTAAAGGGAAGAAACGTCTCGTATTGCTAAATTAGAATTATTGTTTATCACATATATTTGCATATGACTTTTAATGGTATAAGGAAACTGCCATGTACCGACAGATTTTCCAGGCAGAACGACTGAAAGTGGAATCTGTGAACAGAGGTAGTTCTATATTTGGTGAGACTATTTGAATTATGCTTTGTACACTGGAGCCATTGGGAATAATCTCACAGATCTAAATAGGGTGATTTATTAAATATTTCCAAAATCTAGAAGAGGCAGTAAACCATAAGTGTACTTGACTAATAATTGTTAATGGATCCATTCTATAGAAACTTGTCCAAACTTTTCTTAAACCCACTTTTATTACTAGATTTCCCCAAATTTTTCAGCATCAAATGTATTGCTTAATTTTGCTTTGACTCTAATGCATAACGAGAATTTGTTTTAAATCTTCTGCTAATCAGTTTCAGGCAGTGTCTCTAGTCAGACTACCATTTGAAAGGATAATTTAAATTTCCCTATAAACGTTTTGCATACCACACATGACTTTACTACCTTGTATGATATTTCCTCTTAATTGTCTCTGTTGCAAGCTAAAAAGATCTAAACCTTTTAACTTTCCCTTTTATTTATTTAACATTTTGTATATACCGCCTTTCATGATATTAAGGGCGTTTATATTGAACTGAAATTACATTGAACAGGGCATTATAACTTGGAGATGACTATTTTACAGGGAACATGGACAATGGAGGGTTAAGTGGCTTGCCCAAGACCACGAGGAGCACCTGTGGGACTAGAAACCCCAGTCCTTCCGGCCCAAGGTTGCTGTCCTCTAGTGGGATTTGAACCGCCGACCTTTCAGCCTGAGGTAACTTTCCCCAGCCACTAGGGCTTTTATCATTTTTGTTGTCTTTCTCTGTACCTTTGCTGGTTCTGCTGTATCTCTTTTTAAATGGGATAACCAGAATCCTACACAATACTTATGGTGCAGTCACACCATAGATCTAACCAGAGCATTATCATATTTTTAGTTCTCTTTTCCAGTCCTAATATTCATTTCTTTTTCACTGCTGCTGCACACGGAGCTGAGGTCTAAGGTTCTTTACCTCAGTGGCAGTTCCTCATGTGGAACTCAGCACTGTGAACATAAATGAAGCACTATTCAAAGAATCCATTTTGTTGCAAAGGGTGAGTCTGCGTTTAGTAGTTACTTTTGTGCCTGCTTCTTTGTGGGTGAAGAAAAGCAAATAAAATACCATGCATGCTTTTCAAAATGTTATATTTTTGTTCTGTGGTCTAAACACACCCCTGACAATTCCTTTTTTGTTCTTTTTGTGGCACCCTATCAGGTGTTTGGGACCTGAATTTTTCACTGTTGGAAATAGGGTACTATCAGAGCATTACTGTGAGCCTCTATGGCAATTCTTATCTTCTAAAAATATAAGCACGTTATGGATGCTATGCTGACTTTTCAGGAGCACTAACAGTGGGGAATTTTCAGACAACCAATTTACCCAGGTGCATTGTTATGAAAAATGGCTTCTTATTTTTTGGGAAATGGCATGATGTCAGGTAGGTACATGTTGGGCATGCAATGCCTTTAAACTTGGCTATGTGGCTTCTTTGGCTCTCCGGGATGGAGTATACTGATCAATGGTCCATATTTAATAAATATGGACCATTGATATATAAATAAATACATATAAATACAGCTAAATAAAAATATTTAGATTTGTCTTGATTTCGGTCTCAAACCTTTACTCTGCAATCATTGAAGACATAATGAAATGCAATAAGGAGTAAAACATTAACCACAGTAGCACTGTCTTTCCCCTGAATGTTATCCACAGACCCGATGGCTATGAATGATTTTGCCAGGAGTAAAAATCTTGAGCATCCCTGCACTGGGCTTCATGGGATTGTGCAGCAATGTATTAATTTATTAGGCATTCGTTACACCCTAGTAAGCAAATCAGGATAGCATCTAAATGGTTTACAATAGAGTCCCATGCAGAGAACAGTAAAATCTCTAAAATTATGTAAAACAACACAGATTCAACATTATAAAGAATAGTAACAAACACAGTTAGAGGCAATCTCCGCTCCACCACAGAATGCCCCCAACACGTCCCTATGTTAACCAGATAGCATCAGGGTGTGTAGGAGAGCTAGAAGGAAATAGTTAATGGCACTATCTATATAAGTGTCATTGAATATCTCCATTTAAGGCATTTAAATATAGAATAAGAACTATCAAACCGAGTGTGTAGAGAGAAAGAGTTCCAAAGGGCAGGACCATTAACCTAAAAAAGTAGCATAACAGATCCTATTACTACTACTCGTAATCATTTTTATAGTGCTACAAAGTGTATGCAGAGCTGTAAATATAGATGGAAGACAGTCCCTGCTCTTCAGAGATAACAATATAATCAATAGAAAAAAACATAACAAACAGAGTACTAGAGCATAGTAAGCTACACATAAGTAGTGGACAAGAGAGTGAGGAGGATCCATTCAAATCTGATCTGTCTGTAAGAGAAAATTACCTAGAGTTGAACCTGAAAAGATCTAAGTTGGCTTGATGGATGATATAGTGTCAGAAAGACAGTTAGAGAGGAAAACCTATATAGTATGCAGGACAGACCGTGATCAGGATCTTAAATTTTATACACCATAGGATGGATAACCAGCGTTTCTTGTTTAAAAGTAGAACAACATGATCTTTATGGCAAACATTATATAATAATTTTACAGTTCTGTTCTGGATTATCTGTAATTGTTTATCAGAGGAGGGATGGAGGTCAACCAACAGAGAATTACACTAGACCAAGTGAGATAAAACCAAAGAGTTAATCAAAAGTCTGAGAGCTTTCAAATCCAATTGTGCTTTAGGGACCTAATCATTCTTAAAAATTAGACCTTTTCACTAATGGGATTATTCTGTGTCACGAAGAGTGGGGATGGGTGCCCCAATGGGATGTCCATCCCCGCTATTCATGCCTATCTCCGCCGTATCTATCCTCCCCGCTGTTTGTGCATGGAAGTTAGCCAGGGGCAGTGAAGGAGCAGTTTGGGGGCAGAGCCTGGAGGGCAGTGGTCGGTAACCGGCCCTGGACATATAGGGCCGATTCTAATGTTGGTCCTGTATGTCCAGGACCGGCAACTTGTAAGGGGAAGCCCTGAAGACATTCCCGCAACCTGACCCTGGCCTTAGGTGGTCAGATCATGGGTCGGGCTGCGGGGAGTGCAGTGTTGGAGTCCAGCGGCTGGTATCACAGCTCTTCAATGGAGCCGCGGTGCCATGCCAAAATGACACCATGATACCGCAGCTCCATTGAAGAGTCTTGACTGAGTTAGCCAGGAAAGTCCTGTATGTGCATGTGGGGCTGAATCGCAGTCCCGGCCTGCACTTACAGGACTATTCGTGATTCTGATCCCATGGGGCTAGACGTGTCCCGCAGGATCAGAATCGCAATCCCTTTTGTATGTCTGACTCAGATCGGACATACAGAGGAGATCTATGTCTGGGATGGAATGAGCCCTTAAGCAAAAATATGTGCTTGAAAGGACAGATTCTTATCAAAGGATACCCTAAGAAGGCTATAGATTATTTTAACAGAATGAATATATTGGCCATTTTGGGAAGGTAGTCACAGCATATATTACTGTGAGAAAACCAAATGGCAGAGCACTTTGCAATGTTAAGAACTAGTTTATGAGAGAATAACCAAACTGAAATCTTGCTAAGTGTATTGGCGACAAAAGAGCAAAAATTAGTAACCCAGGAATCCTGACTGAGCATAATTTGAATGTTGTCAGCAGAATTATGAATACCAAAGTTGAATTCTTGAATCTGAGTGGCTAATGGAGCCATGAAAATATTAAAAAATGGGTGAGAAGATGCATCCCTGTGGATCCCTGTGATGCATACTGATTAAGGGGTGTAATAGATATGAGATATATAAGATTTAAACCAATCAAAAGCTCTATCAATAAAAGCAATATTCTCCAGTTTATGTAACAGAAACAACATAAGAACATTTAAAACATAAGATATGCCATACTGGGTCAGATCAAGGTCCATCAAGCCCAGTATCCTGTTTCTAACAGTGGCCAATCTAGGTCATAAGTACCTAGCAGTCTCCCCAAAAGACACAGGTTCCTCAATGTTTGTATTGGGTCAAACAATGATATCCTGGGTCCCTTTTAATAATAGTTTATGGACCTTTCCTCCAGGAACTTGTTCAAACCTTTTTAAACTCAGCTACACTAACAGCTTTTACTACATCCTCTGATAACAAATTTCAGAGTTTGATTACACGTTGAGTGAAAAAATATTTTCTCTTTTAGTCTTAAATAGGTTACCCTGTAGCTTCATTGCATGTCCCCTAGTCTTTTTATATTCTGATGATGTAAACAATTCATTAATTTATAGACCTCTATCATATCTCCTCTCAGCCGTCTCTTTTCCAGGTTGAAGAACGCTAACCTTTTTAGCCTTTCTTCATAGGAGTATCCTTCCATCCCCTTCACCATTTTGGGGGCTCTTCTCTGTACCTTTTCTAATAATGCTATATCCTTTTTAAGATATGGAGACCAGAATTGAAAAAGCCACAGATAGATCCAGTTGAATCAGCAAAACTCTTCCCTCCATGAAGGTGGATCAGTATCTCATTACACAAAGTGGCCATGTGCGCTATGAAACCTCATTGCCTTGGGTGTACAACACTGACAACCTCTATGAATGAGGAAAGATGATGTAAGATGGCTTTTTCAGTGTTTTTGGCTAGAGAACGAACATTACAAATGAGGCAAAAGGTCAGAGGACAGTTTGGGATCCTTCAGCAATAGTTTAATGTTTACATATGTTCAAGCAGACGGAGCAATGCATGTCGCCAGGCTGGAATTAATCAAATCTAGCATATTGTTGGCCAGATTAGGTAGAATATTTCACTCACATAAGAAGATTGGGCTCAAAACATATTGGTGGAGAAGAGAAACCAGAAGCTTGCAGGCAGCAAAAATCAGACACTTCACACACTTCCTGAAGGAATAATCTAGAGGAGCTAGAATAAAATAAAGAGAAATTTATTCTTACTATATTGGTTAGATAAAGAGCAGAGAAAAGGTCAGCTAGCCGACAGCCATTTCTCAGGTCACAACTTATTTCCTTGCAAATGCTGAAGTAACACCTATTTCTATTTCTCTTTACCTTCAGTGTACACTTAGTTCTCTCTGGTTTTCCCTTATTCTATCTTGTCTTTCTTATTTCAGATCACCATGGAGTATGAATACAGGGAGAAGGGAAATCACACGGAGGTGGCAGAGTTCCTGATTCTGGGGTTCTCAGAGTTCCCAGAGCTGCGGCTCCCTCTCTTTGCTCTCTTCTCCCTCCTCTACCTGATGGCCGTGCTGGCGAATCTCCTGGTTATCCGCTTAATATGCACCAATCAACATCTCCACACCCCCATGTATTTCTTCCTAGCCAACTTGTCTGTCCTAGACGTCTCTTCCATGACAGTCACTGTGCCAAAATTACTGGCAATCCTCCTGACAGAAAACAATACCATGTCTTTTGGTGAATGTTTTACTCAATTATATTGTTATTTTGCTTACATGGGGATTGAATTTACACTCCTCACAGCCATGGCATATGACCGGTATGCAGCGATATGCAATCCCCTGCGTTATACCCTGATCATGAATAAGAGAGTCTGCGCTCTTCTGGCAGCTGCTTCATGGCTAATAGGCTTATTAGAGTCAGTGCCACATACTATTGTTATATCCCAGTTTTCTTACTGTGACTCCAATGTCATCGATCACTTCTTCTGTGAATTTTCAGCACTGCGGAAACTTTCCTGTACAGACACTTCAGTCATTGACACAATGACTTATGCAGAAGGGGTGTTTGCAGACTTCATCCCACTTCTTTTAACCCTGACATCCTATGGGTTTATCATCTCTACCATCCTGAAAATCCGTTCAACAGAGGGGAAAAGCAAGGCCTTCTCCACCTGCTCCTCCCACTTTACAATCATCATTCTCTTATATGGGACTATATTAGGAGTGTATCTGCAGCCCAGTTCAGGTAGCTCTGGGAAATCAAACAAGCTGCCCACTGCAATATTTCTTGTTACCCCCCCACTGTTAAACCCCCTGATTTATAGCTTGAGAAGTAAAGAGTTAAATGTGGCTCTGAAAAAAGCCATAAGAAATAAATCATTATTATTAGCAAGTAAACACTGCAAGGGGTCATCATAGAAGACTTATACACAATTTGCACATCCAAAAACATACATGTCCACATCAAATTCTCAGACGTCCCTGGAGCTATTTTAATTGATGGGTTTAGAAAACTCCTTCTCTGTATGAATGTCTAAATATTGTGGTAGGCATGACAGGGCCATGTCCAGGGTGGTCCATAAAATTTAGACATAAGCATCCAATTTCTAAAATGGCCGGCACGTCTAGGCCCACATTAAAATCAGTACCTACTCCAGGACATGAATAAACAATCAGAAAATGTTTTGCTAGTATTCCACCCAAGAAGATATAGAGGAGACAGTACTGTAGTATTCCGAGCACTGTCCAGAACCACAAAGACCTTAACATGAATTCCGAGCACTGTCCATTACCACAAAGACCTTAACATGAATTAAGGACAAATATGTTTCAGTTCTGCCTCTACCAGTTGCACAATGGTCATCTGGGAAGCATCCCCTACTAGAATACTCCCACAGGGATGTCTTTGTAGATGTCTCTGAAGACATCCATTTTGGGTACAACCATGTTTCTGAAATTATGTCCGAACTTGAATTTGACAGGCATTTTCAGGCATATTTTTACATTGATGTCCTCAACTGTACCTGATCATCATTTCTAAAATGTGTCTTTACCCATAACTCATTCCAAGGATGCAATTTTTCAATGCTTTGACTGGATTGGAAGTCAGACAAGAGAGCCTAACTAGTTATTGTTAAACAGCAACAGTTGTCTTATGATTTGCAATGCCTAAATAAATTTTAGTTGTTTGAAACACATAGCATATCCTCAATAGAAGGAATATATAGTAGGTTTTGGTGGAAAAGGACTAAAGATGATTAGTGTGGAAGAGTAGTCCAATGGTAAGAGCACTGTCTTGGGAAACAAGAGACCAGGGTTCAATTCCCAATAGAACACCATGTGGCCTTAAGCAAGTCACTTAACCCTTTATTGCCTCAGAAAAATCCAAGTTATCAATGACACTATTTAATGTACATTACAATGTAAACGCCTTTGACTGAAATGATAAAGCGGTATTAAAAATGTGTCAAATAAATAAATAAAAAATCTGTGGCAATACCCAGCACAGTACCTCATAGTCAAGGGAAGGGGCTAAAACCCCTAAACAAATGCTGTTCATATTTATTTTATTTTTAATTTTATGACAGGCCAAACTACTAAATGTCTTGACAAGTTCACTAAGGGGCTTGTTTACAAAGCCACGGTAGAGGTTTCCAATCGTTATCGGAGCCGCTGCCCCATTGAAATCAATGGGGCTGCGGCTCCGATAACAATCGGAAAACGCTACCGCGGCTTTGTAAACAAGCCCCTAAATATCAATATTCAATCATCACAAACAAATCATACATAAAATGTAAAATACAAACAAAAGTGTAATCATAGAAACATACAAAAATAAATTACAAGTTGTATGCCTGCTAATAATATATAAACATCCAGAGAAAGCATTAATACAAGCAAAACTATCCAAGAATTGCTCTGAAGGAAACTCCTCCTGAACTTCACACTTCTTTGCCTGGGGTAGATATTACATTTTTGAAAGGGGTGGGAGGATAAGCTCAGCTACGTTCCATACTTCCAGAAGATAGCATTTAAGCAAGTCTTAGGCAGAAACTGACAACATCTTAGGAAAGTTAATGACCCGCAGATTCCTAATGCAAGACATATTTTCCATGAATTCTATACTCCTAAGTAAATAAGCTTGTCCTGAACTAAAATTGTCTCTTTCATTTCCAATTAAATGTCATTTTATTCATCTGCTTATATTGGGACACAGCCTAAATTTGGATTGATAAACCCTGTTGCATAATCTGAATTGCATAGCAGAGTTTGCATATTAGTTCCGGGAGCACATGCAGTCAGTGTAACCTTTTTTTGCTAACAGACATTTCAGGGATCTTTAAATGCACTATTGTTTTCCCACTGTCCACAGAAAGCTGCTCAAAACTCACACCAGTATTGTGCTGAACTGTAAGACCACCCTCAGTTCTGACTACAATGACCAACATATCTCAGTGTTCCACAAAACTGTGACAAGGTTCAGTGGATCTTGATCTGAGCAAGGCTTTTCTTATGTCCTTATGTAAGGCTAACAAATTTTGTAACACAGTAAGAATGGGATATTTCAATTATGCCAATATCAGAGGGTAAACATCGCATTGGGACAAGATTGAAAGTTATGGTTTCTAGTTGCCCTCAATGACTGCATCATGAAAGAGCAGGTCCAGAAACTGATGAGAGCTGTAGGACATTGCATCAGGCCATAGGGAGATGGGTTTGAATCCTGATGGAGAACAGCAACCTCTGGCCAAGTTTCTGTGGGACTAGAAACCTGTGGGTTTCTAGTCCCACAGGTGCTCCTTATAGCCTTGGGCATGCCACTTAATCTTCCATTGCCTCAGGTACAAAACATAGATTGTGAGCCCTTCAAGGACAAGGGAAATATATACCGTACCTGAATGTACAACACTTTGACCGGGTGAAAAGCTCTATATAAAGCATTGCTAAATAAATGAGAGCGAAAACTACTATGGATCTTGTCCTTACTAGTAAGCAAGATCTGCTACATTTTTATGACCATTTCAATTACTTCTTTAGAAAACTCTAGACAGCTTTGACTGAATAGTACACAAGAACAACAGTGACCTCTTTTCTTTTTATCTTTATTTACTTTCTTAAGAAAAAGGTTTGTTGCCATAAGAATATCTCCATTCTGTTTCTCCCACTGCTCTTCTTTAAACCCATAGATTTTCCCTTCCAGCTAATGATACCTTTTAAAGACATTTTTTCTGAAGTTTAGAAATCTCACCTTTGAATGATTAATTGCTTCCTTTTCTTCTATCGAATCACACCATGCAGAAATGCAAATATTCAGCCGCTGCAGTAGGTGGTGGTGTTTTTTTAAAGCCAGTCACGATAACTACAATAAATACTTATATTCCATGCCACTATCCACAGAGCAGCCGCAATTGTAGATACTGTACATACGGTAGTCAGTGGCCTCAATTATCTGAAGAGTGGCAACATTCCATCTGCTGTCCAGTTGCCGATCCAATATAATTTAGGTCAGTCTTTTTGCTATCTTATGATATACAGATAGTTATCTAGATAGCAGACTAAATATGGCCGATAGCCTGATAATTGTTCCCTGTAAGTATTAGCGTATGTGTCTCATATCCCCTCATGTTAAATGTATCCCACAATTGTGATGTGACCACTTTGATTGCAGGATAAAGTGGTATACAAAACTCTCTAAATAAATAAATAATTGCCAGGATGACTGATGCTCCAACCCGAGCAGTATAAAGATACTGACTACACTGGCACTATGATTTTCAGCAGCATTATCCAGATAGTGCCATTGAAACTCGCCAAACCCTGCTAGTGGCACTTATTCAGAAAGCAGGGGCCACTATAGGAATAAGCGCCTTTAAATCTCAGGTCCTAAGATCTCCCAGTGGTCTACGTGTTGTAGATCTATACTTAATCTGTTATGCAATGTACATATTCATTTTATCCCTCATGATTATCTGCTTTTGAAGGACAATTTCGAAAGGCATCTACCTCATTAAAAATATTAACATAGTTCTCTATTTGAGATTTCCTATTGGGCTCCCCCAGTGTGGTCACAAATAGACAAATAATTGCAGATGTACCTAGGGCCCAATATTAGAGGCACGTAGCTGTCACCATTGAACTTCAATTCCAGATATTCAATCCAGGGTCATATCCAGCCAATGGACTTGAAAATCTGGGTCTGCCATAAATGCATCCTAATAAGCTACATGGTGCAGAAGCTAATCAGGCAGCACCACTGAGGGATAACTAGGAAGAGGCTGAATATCACTGCTGCCCGTTATCCTTTGGCCATGCACCTGAATGCCCCAACACGCCCCGATGGTAAGCGGTTAGCATTGGGGCATAGAGCAGATTTATCATGTTAGTGATGTTGAATATCCCATTTACAGTTCGGTAAAGTATTTATCATGCTGAAAAGGTGTGCGTTTATCCACAAAAAATGGCTTTGCAATGTTTTGGGGGAATGGCCTAAACCACAGATTACACTCTTCTAAACATGACAAAGGATGAACTTAATAACTACTACACAAAAAAACCCTTCCAAATCCTCAAATCCTGTAGCTAACAATTGACATCCTTCTAGCATATACAATTAGGCAAAAGATTTTGAAAAAGAACAAGAAATTCCATTCTAGAGATCAGATCCCATGTCAGGTTATCCACCAAAATAAATACTTCCAGCTCATCGGGTTACATTCAACCACAGATGCAGAACTCAATGGCAAAGAAAGTAAGTGATGGCCTCAGACTTCTTTACTATAGACTAGATTCTATATTAATGTTCTCCAGCATGATTTCTCCTCAGATATACATTGCAAATGCTTCTCACTGTGACTGTGATTGTCATTTTATTCTTTCTAACAATAATATTCCTGAAATAAAGATAATTTCTGAACTGACATCATCAGGTCCAGCAATAGATACCTTCTGAAGAACAGACAGAGTGGAAAATAATATCAGCTTTTTTATAATGTCTGAGTGAAATTTCGCTTCGCCAGCTTTTGCTATGATCATTATGTTGCAATATGCAACCCTCTGCGTTACACCATCATCATGAATAAAAGGGTCTGTGCTCTTCTGACAGCTGTCTCCTGGCTAGCAGGATTGATAGAGGCATTGCCACACACTGCTGTTGCATCCCAATATTCTTACTGTAACTCCAATGTCATCAATCACTTCTTCTGTGAAATCACAGCACTGCAAAAACTCTCCTGCACAGATACCTCAATCGTTCAAACTATGACTTTCACAGTATCAGTGTTTTCAGTTTTCTCGCCATTTCTCCTAACCCTAACATCCTACGTGTTTATCATCACCACCATCCTGAAAATCTGTTCTGCAGAGCGGAAAACCAAAGCCTCCTCCACCTGCTCCTCCCACCTGTCAGTCATCGTTCTCTTATATGGGACAATAGCTGGAGTTTATCTGCAGCCTGGTTCAGGGGATTCTGGGAAATAAAACAAGGTGCCTACCGCAATATATATAGTTATCC
Source organism: Ichthyophis bannanicus (assembly GCA_033557465.1). NCBI lineage: Eukaryota > Metazoa > Chordata > Amphibia > Gymnophiona > Ichthyophiidae > Ichthyophis > Ichthyophis bannanicus. Next base: position 108,076,648 of record CM066048.1, on the reverse strand, counting down.
CTCCACTGTTAAACCCCCTGATTTATAGCTTGGGAAGTAAAGAGTTAAATATGGCTCTGAAAAAAGTCATAAGCACTAAATCAATCTTGTTAGCAAATAAACTCTATAGGTAACTGATCCCATGGAAATAATTTTTAAAAGATTGGTTGGATCGGATGTCAGGCAAGAGCATAATTAGGTATTGTTAAATGGCAAGAGTTTTCTTATGAAAGGCAATGATCTAGATTATGAACCATACAGCAGAAACTCAATAAGATGAATATAGTGGGGTTTGGTGGGGCACAACCTAGTGGCAGCACCTCATGAGCAGGGAAAGGGGCTAAATGACATCAAAGCGTGGGGTACCCGGAGGCATTAAAGCTCCTCTTTCCAGTTGTTTATTGACACTCTTGCAGTTCAATCTCTTAATAACCAGTATTTCTTTTAAAAAAGTGATCTGTTAAATGGCTTTATACTATATTTGTGACATATTTGACACATAAAAGAATCAAATAAAACAAAACCAATTACAAAAGTTAACCAATTACAAAAGTTAATAATAGGAAATATGATGCAGAAATATAATGCAGAATAGCGCGGTATATAAGAGAATGTAAATAAATAAATAAATAAATAAAAACTGGGATATAGCCAGGACATGATCATTGACACCCTTTAAAACAATTCACATCAGGGAGGGGATGGTATGGGATTAGTTTAGTTTAGTTTTTAAACATTTCAATCACATCACCTCTATCCCGCCTTTCCTCTAAGGTGTACATATTAAGATCCTTAAGTCTGTCCTCATGCAAGTCACTTAACCCTCCATTGCCTCGGAAGAAAGGCCTGGCAATCTACTTCCGGTGACACTGCCAAGAAAACCCAGGAACTTCTGGGTCGCCAGGAGTCAGGACTGACTCGAAGGCACACATTGCAAAGGTGATTTTTTTACTGAGTTGCTGCATAACTGTGAGTCTTGTTTCCAAATACCTGTGCATCTGTTTGTCTCCACATAGCTCTCTATCTGTCCATAGTTGAGTTCCTTACCCACTCCATTGCTGTAGAGGTTTACCTTTTAAACTCCTCTTACCCTTCCCTGAAGGACTCCTCCCCTCCCCCCCCCCCCCCCACTGAGTTAGTGTTGTGGTCTTCCATTTTCTGTGCTGCACACGTGGGTTTAGCTCAGAGTGCCTTGGTGTTCTCTAAGAAGAGGGGTGTTTCCAGAGCTCTCCGAAAGGTGATTTTTTTTACTGAGTTGCTGCATAACTGTGAGTCTTGTTTCCAAATACCTGTGCATCTGTTTGTCTCCACATAGCTCTCTATCTGTCCATAGTTGAGTTCCTTACCTACTCCATTGCTGTAGAGGTTTACCTTTTAAACTTTCTCTTACCCCTTCTCAGCTGTAACTTACCTTGCCTCTCTCAACTAACTGGGCTTTATGTGGTACCCCCCTCCCCCCTGCTGAGGTTTCAGGACAGGGTACCTTGTAACTGCCCTCTTTAATAGGACTTATCTCCCTCCCTCCCTCCCCAGCACCCACCCACCCACCCCTGGGTTAATTGTACTTTTATAGGTACTTGCACATCTTAGAGGAAAGGGGCTGCTCTCAGGTGCAGCTCGTTATCCACATCAGTCATACACGGAGGATCTGAGCTTAATTAATTAAGCTTCAGGTACACAGGGTGTATTAGGGGTATTAGATACACTTTTATTGGTGTAAGCATCTACACCAATCCTTCATATATAGAGAATTTAAAAGACCTAAACACAAGCTTTAAACTAAGATGCAGACAGAAGTCCAGCAACGAGATGGGGGTTCTCCGGTCTTTTGCATTGAGTGTCACATGTATGATTTTCTCCCAGTTGGTGAGAGGTCTTACATATGCACTAAGTGCAAAGAACTCTTTGCTCTCAGGGAACGAGTCCGTTCTCTGGAGGCTAGAGTAGCAGACCTGGAAGACATAAGAAAGACAGAGATGTACATGGACGTGACCTACAGGGATATAGTCCTGAAGTCCCACCTCCAGTCTGGCAGCATCCCTGTTGCCATGGAGGAGAGAGGTCACGTGACAGGAGAGCATCACCCTGGTGTGGCAGGAATTGATTCTGTAACTAGGACCTGTCCTCCAGGTGATGTAAAACCCTCTTGCACCAAGGACGTTTCTCCAGGGCCACGTGCCCATGAGGGGAGGGTCAGGACAGCTGTTATAGTTGGTGATTCAATCATTAGGAATGTAGATAGCTGGGTGGCTGGTGGACGTGAGGATCGCCTGGTAACATGCCTGCCTGGTGCGAAGGTAGCAGACCTCACGCACCGCCTAGATAGGATCGTAGATAGTGCTGGGGAGGAGTCTGCTGTCTTGGTGCATGTTGGTACCAATGACATAGGAAAATGTGGTAGGGAAGTTCTGGAGGCTAAATTTAAGCTTTTAGGTAGGAAGTTGAAATCCAGAACTTCCAGGATAGCGTTCTCCGAAATGCTTCCTGTTCCACGTGCAGGACCCAAAAGACAGGCAGAGCTCCGGAGTCTCAATGCGTGGATGAGACAATGGTGCAAAGATGAGGGTTTTGGATTTGTTAGGAACTGGGGAACATTCTGGGGAAAGGGGGGGCTCTTCCGAAGGGATGGGCTTCACCTTAATCAGGATGGGACCAGACTGCTGGCATTAACCTTTAAAAAGGAGATAGAGAAGCTTTTAAACTAAAGAATAGGGGAAAGCCGACAGTCACCCAGGAGCACATGGTTCGGACAAAGGTATCCTTGAAGGATACTACCAAAAGCAGTGAGGTTCCAAAAGGGAGTATAGTAGCCGAAATGCCCTTGAGTAAGGAGCAGACAGAGCATAAAGATTCCAAATTACCCATGCCTACCAATAGCCAGATTAATATGAATAAAATACAGTCTCTAAAATGCTTGTATGCCAATGCTAGAAGTCTAAACAATAAGATGGGAGAGTTAGAATATATGGCACTAAATGAGAGGTTAGATATGATTGCACTCTCAGAGACATGGTGGAAGGAGGATAACCAGTGGGACACTGATACCTGGATACAAATTATATCGTAATGATAGAGCTGATCAGATTGGTGGAGGGGTTGCGCTCTATGTTAGAGAGGGCATTGAGACAGAAAGGATTAAAGTTTTGCAGGGAACAAAATTTGCTATAGAATCTCTATGGATTGAAATTCCACTTATGAAGGGGAAGGTAATGGCAGTGGGAGTATACTATCGACCGCCTGGCCAGAATGAACAAATGGATGATGAAATGCTCAAAGAAATCACAGAAGCTAACAAAAGTCACAACAGAGTAGTAATAATGGGTGATTTCAATTACCCCGGTATCAACTGGGTCAGTGTCACGGCAGGACAAGCTAAAGAGATAAAGTTTCTAGATGGAATAAATGACTGCTTCTTGGAGCAGCTGGTTCATGAACCGACCAGAGGGGAAGCCATACTGGACCTAGTCCTTACTGGAACGTCAGATCTGCTGCAAGAAATAAGGGTGTTGGGACCACTTGGCAATAGTGATCATAATATGATCATGTTTGATTTAATTACTGGAGGACAAATAGTAAAGGAATCCACAGTACTACCTTTCAACTTTCAAAAGGGAGACTATGATAGAATGAGGAATATAGTTAGGAAAAAACTAAAAGGAGCGGTTCCAAAGGTTAAAGACTTACAGCAAGCTTGGGCGTTATTTAAAACTACTATCCTCGAAGCCCAGACCAGCTGTATTCCACGCATTAAGAAGAGTGGGAGAAAGTCCAAAAAACTGCCAGCATGGTTTAAAGGTGAGGTCAGAGAGGCTGTTGCTGCCAAAAAAACAACCTTCAGGAAATGGAAAAAAGAGCCAAATGATGAAAACTGGAAACAGCAGAAGCACTGGCAAGTTAAATGCAAAGCATTGATAAGGCAGGCAAAGCGGGAATTTGAGAAGAAACTTGCTACGGAAGCAAAAACACGAAATAAAGACTTTTTCAAGTACATTCGTAGCAAAAGGCCTGTGAGAGAGTCAATTGGACCGTTAGATGATAGAGGGGTAAAAGGGGCAGTAACAGGAGACAAGGCTATAGCAGAGAGACTGAATGAATTCTTTGCTTCGGTCTTTACTGAGGAAGATGTAGGGATCTTACCCAAGACTGAAGTGGTATTTAAAGGTGATACTGCAGAGGAATTGAGAGAAATATCGCTACACCGGGAAGATATTACAACTATTTGATAAACTGAATAGTAGCAAATCACCTGGACCGGATGGTATACATCCCAGAGTGTTGAAAGAACTGAAATATGAGATTGCAGACCTGCTATTGGTAATCTGTGAACTTTCATTAAAATCATCTGTAATACCTGAAGATTGGAGGGTCGCCAACGTAACACCAATTTTTAAAAAGGGTTCCAGGGGTGACCCGGAAACTACAGACCGGTGAGCCTGACGTCAGTACCAGGGAAAATGGTAGAAACCATCATAAAGAACAAAATTACACAGCATGTAGATAGTCATGGCCTAATGGGAGACAGCCAACATGGCTTTAGACAAGGAAGATCTTGTCTTACTAATCTGATATGTTTTTTTGAAGGTGTGCATAAACAGGTAGACAAAGGTGAGTCGGTTGATATAGTGTATCTGGACTTTCAGAAAGCTTTTGACAAGGTCCCCCATCAGAGACTTTTGGCAAAGCTAAAAAGTCATGGGATAGGAGGCAGTGTACTATTGTGGATCAGGAACTGGTTAAAAGATAGAAAGCAGAGGGTAGGGCTAAATGGCCAATATTCCCAATGGAAAAAGGTGAATAGTGGAGTACCCCAGGGATCTGTACTGGGCCCGCTGCTTTTTGACATATTCATAAATGACCTGGAAAAGGGAATAACGAGTGAGGTTATCAAATTTGCAGATGACACAAAACTGTTTAAAGCTGTTAAAACCCAAGAGGATAGTGGAAAACTGCAGGAAGACCTGGATAAATTGGAAGACTGGGCATCCAAATGGCAGATGAAATTGAATGTGGACAAGTGTAAAGTTATGCACCTAGGAAAGAACAACCCACACTATAGTTACTCGATGCAGGGCTCCACATTAGAAGCCACCACCCAGGAAAAAGATTTAGGAGTCATCGTGGATAACATGTTAAAACCCTCGGCCCAGTGTGCAGCGGCGGCCAAGAAAGCAAACAGAATGCTAGGTATCATAAGGAAAGGGATGGAGAATAAAACAAAGGATATTATAATGCCTCTGTATCGCTCCATGGTACGACCGCACCTTGAATATTGTGTGCAATTCTGGTCACCGTATCTTAAAAAGGACATAGCGTTATTAGAAAAAGTACAGAGAAGAGCCACCAAATTGGTGAAGGGGATGGAAGGCTACTCCTATGAAGAGAGGCTAAAAAGGTTAGGGCTCTTTAGCCTGGAAAAGAGACGGCTGAGGGGAGATATGATAGAGGTCTATAAATTAATGAATGGAGTGGAACAGATAAACGTGGATCAATTGTTTACGCTATCAGAATATAGAAAGACTAGGGGACATGTAATGAAGCTACAGGGTAAACTATTTAAGACAAATAAGAGAAAATATTTTTTCACTCAACGTGTAATCAAACTCTGGAATCTGTTACCGGAGGATGTGGTAAGGGCTGTTAGTATAGCTGGGTTTAAAAAAGGTTTGGACAAGTTCCTGGAGGAAAGGTCCATAAACCACTATTAAAAAGGGACCCAGGACATCAATGCTTGACCCAGTACAAGCATTGAGGAACCTGTGTCTTTTGGGGATATTGCTAGGTATGTATGACCTAGATTGGCCACTGTTGGAAACAGGATACTGGGCTCGATGGACCTCGGTCTGACCCAGTATGGCATGTCTTATGTTCTTATGTTCTTAAGTCTGTCCTCATATGCTTTATAATGAAGACCACTAATCATTTTAGTAGCCACCTTCTGCACCAACTTCATCCTGTTCACATCCTTTTGAAGGTGTGGTCTCCAGAATTGCACACTATACTCCAAATGATGCAGATGATATCAAAATCTGCAATAGAGTAGACATCCAGGAAGGTGTAGATAACATGAGGAGGGATCTAGATAAGCTTGAAGAATGGTCTAGAATTTGGCAGCTGGGATTTAATGTTAAAAAATGCAAGGTCATGCATTTGGGCTGCAGCAATCTAAGAGAGGGATATAGTATAGGGGGTGAAAGAAGAGCGGGACCTAGGCGTGGTTGTGTCTGATGATCTTAAAGTAGCTAAACAGGTACAAAAGATGACAGCAAAAGCTAGAAGGATGCTGGGTGCAAATGGAGAGGAATGGCTAGCAGAAAAAAGGAGGCGATAGTGCCTCTATATAAGTCTTTGGCGCAGCCTCATTTGGAGTATTGTGTGCAATTCTGGAGACCGCACCTTCAAAAGGATATAAACAGGATGGAGTCAGTACAGACGGTTGCTACTAAAATGGTTAGTAGTCTTCATTTTAAAGCATATGAGGACAGACTTAAGGATCTTAATATGTACACCTTAGAGGAAAGGCGGGATAGAGGTGATATGATTGAGATGTTTAAATACCTCTGTGGCATAAATGTTCAGGGAGAGAGCCTCTTTCAATTGAAAGCAAGTTCTGCTATGAAGGGACATGGGATGAGGGTGAAGGGAGATAGATTCAGGAGTGATATGCAGAAATATTTCTTTACAGAAAGAGTAGTGGATCCGTGGAATAGTCTCCCAGTGGAGGTGGTAGAGATAAGGACAGTTTCTGAATTCAAAAAGCATGGGACAAACACAGAGAATCTCTAAAGGAAATAAGGGTTCTGTTGTAGCTGTTGATATGGAAGGACAGACTAGATAGGCCATGTGGTCTTTTTCTGTCATAATTTTTCTGTGTTTCTATGTTTAGGGACATGGGATGAGTGTGAAAGGGGATAGATTCAGGAGTGATATGAAGAAATATTTCTTTTTTTTTCTTTTTTTTAAATGTTTTATTAAGAAATGATATTCTGGGTCAAAACAAACTCCATTAAGCCTAGTATCCTCTTTCCAACCGTGGCCAATCCAGGCAGGTTACCAAAAAGGCACACAGGATCCACAATGCTTGCCCTGGTTAAGCAGCGGATTTTCTGGGTCCTCTTTAATACTGGTTTATGGACCTTTCCTCCGGGAACTTATCCAAACCTTTTTTAAGCTCAGCTACACTAACAGCTTTTACTGTATCCTCCGCTAATGAATTCCAGAGTTTGATTACATATTGAGTGAAAAAACATTTTCTCTTTTTACTCTTAAATGGCTTAAATTGTTGCTTCATTGCATGTCCCCTAGGCGACCACAATTACACACTATATTCAAGGTGTGGTCGCAACATATAACAATATAAAGGCGCTATAATATCCTTTGTTTTATTCTCCATTCCTTTCCTTATGATTCCTAGCATTCTATTTGCTTTCTTGGTTGCCGCTGCACACTGGGCAGTGTGTTTTAACATGTTATCCACAATGAAGCCTAAATCTTCTTCCTGAGTGATGGTTTCTAAGGTGGTACCTTGCATAGTATAACCAAAGTTTGGGTTGTTCTTTCCTAGGTACGTAACTTTGCACTTCTCGACATTAAATTCACTTGCCATTTGGACCCCCAATCTTCCAATTTATCAAGGTCCTCTTGCAATTTTCTCTTGGGTTTTAACAACGTTGAATAATTTTGAGTTATCTGCAACTTTGATCACCTCACTCGTTATTCCCATTTCCTGGTCATTTATGAATATGTTAAAAAACAGTGGACCCAGCATAGACCTTTGAAGTACTCCACCATTTATATTTCTGCATTGAGAAACTGGGCCATTTAGCCCTACTCTCTGCTTTCTATCTTTTAACCAGTTCCTGATCCACAGTACTACACTACCTCAATCCCATGACTTTTCAGTTACTACAAGTCACTCTCATGAGGGAACTTGTCAAAAGCTTTCTGAAAATCCAAATATACTATATCAACCGGCTCACCTTTGTCTACCTGTTTATTACAACCTTCAAAAAAATATAACAGATTAGAAAGACAAGAATTTCCTTGAGTAAATCCATCTTGACTTTTACACATTAAACCATGACTATATACACGATGGGTAATTTTATTCTTTATAATGGCTTCTATCATTTTGCCCATTACTGATGTCAGACTCACCAGTCTGTAGTTTCCTGGATCACCACTGTAGTCCAGCTTTACTCCTTTCCTTCTCTAATCCCCACCCCATCTCTCCAGAATGTCCCCTCTCTCAAGATGTCCAGCATTTTTCTCCTTCCTTTTTCCCCCAAGAAAGATTTTCTACATCTCTCTAATTCCTTACACTCCCTCCAAGTATCCAGCTTCTCTTTCCCTCCCTTCTCCCCTAGTCCCTTGGGTCCAGCATCTTTCTACCTCTTTTCCCCCCCAAGGTGTCTAGCATCTCCTTCTCTTCCCTCCCTCAACCTCTACTGCTGCTGCCCCCACCCCTCTACCTCCACGAAGGCGGATGTAATTTACGTTCAGGCTTTTAGACATGACTGCACAGAGATGTTCAAAGGTCCAACACTGCCAGTGGCTTAAAAGGTCTTCCCTACGGTCAGTGCCAAGCTGCCACACCTCAATCCCTGCCAGTCAAGTAGGCTTCCTAATCTGCCTGGTGATTGAAAATAGTCAGGATTGGGGCAGGCTCAAAGTAGAAATAGCAGGGCCAGCTCACCATCAGGCAAAATAGGCAATTGCCAAGGACAATTTCTTGAGGTATAACAAAGAACAGGGCATTCTGACAAACTGAGGATGGGGGACTTCAGGCTTGCTAGGGTGCCACCATCTTGAACCAACTCTGGGGCCAGCCATGAGAAAGAGGCAAAGTCAACAAAGTCCAAACATGGCTCATGTTCTTGTCATGAAAATATAATATATTGCTCTTGACATCCATATAATAGTGTGTATAAAAATAAAATTATGGCCTGAACAACCCAAAGAACATTCCAGTTAAAATGCATTATTCAAATTGTAAATGGAGTAAACCAAGAGGACATGCTGAAGCTTTAACAAGAGTGATGGAATGATGCCCTCAGCTAAAGAGACACCTAGCAAAGAAGGATCCTGGGACAGGTTATTTAATGGGATGAGGAAGAAATACTAAAAGTTTAGTTTGATAAGAGAATATCAGTGAACTAAGGAAGATTTCTAAGCATAGAAGATAATTTTGTTTAGAGTGTCTAGGTTGCGAAATGGATATTTAAATCCATGCCTTTAAAAACAGACTAGTATTTTATAAAAAGCTTGATGAGCACTAAGCCTTGTTTAAAATACACAAAGAACCAGCAAAAAAACAAACAAACCATAGACTTGTAGCAAAGCACAAACACATTTTCAAACCCACAAAAACAGTCAATGGAAAAGTGCATTCCTCTAACATATACAATTATTATACTAAAGATTCAGAAGATTAGAACCACGTCCGTGTGTCCAGGGATTACATCCCATATGAGTCTTAGCCAACATTAACACTTCCAGCTCATTTGACTCTCACATATAAGAGATGCAGGATTCATTGGCTAAGTAACTAATAGGATCAAAGTTTTCTTTACTATAAACTAGATTCTCCATCATGATTCATCCTCAGATACAGATGCTTCTCATTGTGATTGTGACTTTCCTTTGATTTTTTCTGAAAAAATATTCCTGAAATAAGAAATATTTTGGGACTGTTTGTTCATCAGCATGAGAAATTGATGTGTCCTCTTCAGAACTCAGTAAGTACAAACTAATTCAAGCTTTTTTTATACAGACTGAGTGAAAGTTCACCCCACCAACCCAATAAACATTGGAAAACGGAAGAAATGTCTCATATTTCCAAATTACAATTATTGATTATCACATATAGTTCTGCATGACTTTTAATGGTATAAAGAAATATCCAAGTACCAATAGATTTCCCAGGCAGGAGGGCTGAATGAAGAATGTGTGTAACACGATGCACATCCTGGGTGAACAGAGGTAGTTATATACTTGATGAGACCATTTGAATTTTGTTTCGTACACTGGAGCCATTTGGAATAATCTCGCAGATCTAAATAGGGGGATCTATTCCATATCCCCAAACCCAGAAGTAAGAGGCAGCAAATCATGAGTCCACCTGGCTAATAAGTGATAGTGGATCCCTCCTCTAGAAACTTGTCCAAATCTTTCTTAAACCCATTTTTGTTACTGCGTTTCCCCAAATCTTTCAGCATCAAATGTGTTGTTTAATTCTGCATTGGCTCTAACACCATGTGAAAGGATACCACATATGACTTTACTATTGTATAGTATTTCCTCTTAATTCTCCTTTGTAAGCTAAAAACATCTAACCCTTTCGATCTTCCTTCATAAGGGACATGTTTCTACCATTTTTTTCCTTTTGGTTGTCTCTCTCTGTACTTTGCTTGTTCTGCTGTATTTGTTTTGAGATGGGATGACCAGAACTGTCCACAATACTCATGGTGCAGTCACACGTAGATCTAACCAGAGCGTTATCATATTTATAGTTCTCTTTTCCAGTCCTAATATTCATTCTCCTTTTCACTGCTGAGGTCTCGGGCTCTTTTCCTCAGTGGCAGTTTCTAAGGGGTATGTTTACTAAACCACAGTAAAGAAGCAAGTGTGCTGTTAGTGGGTGCTAACTGTGCATGTGCACATTTAGCGCGTGCAAAAATCCACTTTAGCGCGTGCTAACGGTACCTGTGGATGGAAAGAAGGCGGTGTGCGCGGGGCGGAGAGTGGTGGTCAATGGGCGGGGACTGGGAGGAAACAAGGCTTGTTCCCTTAATGCAGGCACCTTAATGGCAGGAACCCTAACGCAATTCAATACCTGGCGGAAAGGGTGTTTTTTGAGGAGAGAGAGAGGCTTTTTTAGGTCTGCAATGCGATGCAAAGACAGGGGAGCACAAGAGAGTGATAGTAGTGCTCCATTAGCAGCAACAGCATAGTGCCCAAGTATGAAAGGGAACTATGTTGAAGGTGCAATGGAGGCCAAGGAGGTGGCACATGGTTCATGCAGTGGACTGCTGGTGCATAGGAGGGACCAGGCAGCTGCTTAGATGGCACATAGCAACATAAGACTACAAAATATGCCAAATTGTGTCAGATCAAGGTCCATCCTGTGTCCAACAGTGCACAATCTAGGTCACAAGTACATAACAGTTTCTCCAAAAGACACACAGGACCCCCAATAACTGTAATGGGGCAAGCAGTGCCTAGCTCGGGTCCTCTTTAGCAATGGTTTATAGACCGTTATCCAGGAACCCGTCCAAATTTTTTTAAATACAGCCACTGCCGCCAACACCCACCTTCATCACTACGCAGCTGCCTATCTCACCTAGTCAACAGCATAGGCTTGCTGTACAGTCAAACATGCTCATCATACATACTTCCACATTGCCAGGCATCAGGTAAGTCAACTCAATCAGCTACCAATCATTCTTGCATCCATACCTTCTTCGATGACCTCCCTGCCCCCTTTCAGCGTTTCAGTGTTTTTTCTGCATTATGGTGCATATCAGACACCTTCCCACACATGTGCTATTACCACAAAGTAAGTGCCCTCAACCACTCCTTAATGCCGGAACACCTCCGACACGGCCAGCACACTTACCACACGGTAACCCCTTATCACTGCAGGTAACACACAGAACAGACTGCTCCTTTACTGCCCTTCTTGCATCCATACCTTCTCCGATGACCTCCCTGCCCCCTTTCAGTGTTTCAGTGTTTTTTCTGCATTACGGTGCATGTCAGACATCTTCCCACATATGTGTTATTACCACGTAGTAAGTGCCCACTACCACCCCTTAATGCCGGAACACCTCCGACACGGCCAGCACACTTATCACACAGTAACCCCTTATCAGTGCAGTTAACACACAGAACAGACTGCTCCTTTACCACCGTTTAGTCAACATACCCCTAAAGTGGAACTCAGTATTGTGAACAAAATGCAGCAGTACTCAAAGAGACCATCTTGTTGCAAATTGTGAGGCCATTTTCAGTCGTTACTTTTGTACCTTCTTTCTGTGTGGTTGGGGAAAAGCAAATAAAATGCCATACATGATTTTCAAAATGTTATATTTTTGTTCATTTTTATTCTGTGGACCCTTGAGAATTCCCTTTTTTTGTGGCATCCTAAAAGGTATTTGTGGCCTGAATTTTTGCTGTTGAAAATAGGGTACTGTCAGACCATCGGTGTGACCCTATATGACAATTCTGATCTTCTTAAAATATAAGCATATTATGGAAATTTTCAGACTATCATGATGGCCATACAGTACCTGTTAACTTGGCTGTGTGGCTTCTGTGGCTCTCCAGGATGGAGTGTGGTAATCAGTGGTCCATATTAAGATTCTTCTACCTTTCAGTCTCAAACTTTACTTTGCAGTCATTTACTCCAATATGGAGTAAAAATTTAATTTAAATATTAGGAAAAAGAGGTGAGAAAAATGAAAGAGGAAAGGAAGAAGAAACAGGAGAGGTAGTACTGTCTTTCATTTGAATCCTAACCACCGACCTGGTAGCTATGAATGATTTTGGCAGGATTTTGCACTGGGATACATGGGATTGTGTAGCTGTGTATTTATTTATTAGGCATTTGTTATACCTAAGTAAGCAAATCAGGACAGCATCTAAATGGTTTGCAATAGAGTTCCATGCAAAGAATAGTAAAATGTCTAAAAGTATATATATAAAAAACACATAAATCCAACATCAAAAATTATAGAAACAAATGAAAAAAAACATATAAAATGAGAAGTAATGAACAAAACAACATCTTCAACCAGTGTGGACAATCATAGGCAATATACAATAGAGTGTGGGGTCAAATTTGAAAAAAATATGGTAATATCTAACAGCCATGTTTTTAACAGTTATTTAAATTTAGAATAGGAACTTCCAAACTGAATGTCTAGGGAAAAAAAATTCCAAAGGGCAGAACCATTAACACAAAAAAAGTAGCATACTGAATCTTACTACTATGTCTACTCCTACTAATCATTTGTATAGCACAACAAGGCATATGCAGCGCTGTAACTATAGATGTAAGACACAGTCCCTGCTCATCAGAGCTTAAAATCTAATCAAAACACAAAACATAACAGAACCTAGGGCTAGAGTATGGTAAGATTCACATAAGTAGTGGACAAGAGAGTGAGGCGGATCCTTTCAATATGATTTGTTTATAAGAGGAAATTTAGAGGTATGTTTACTAAACAGTGGTAGCGGCCTCCGTGAAATATCGGAGCCACGGCCCCATTGAATTCCCCTAAAAGGTGAACCTGAAAAGATCTAAGTTGGCATGATACAGTGTCAGAAAGGCAGTTGGACAGAGAAGAAAACCGGTATAGTAAGCACAACAGACCATGATCAGGATCTTAAATTTTAAACAACACAGGAATGATAACCGGTGTTCTCTGAATAAAAGCAGAGAAACATCACCTGTACAGCAAACATTATTTAATAATTTTGCAGCTGTGCTCTAGATCAGCTATAATTGCTTAAAAGGGGAGGGAGGAAGGTCAACCAACAGAGAATTGCACTAGACCAAGTGACATAAAATCAAATAGTGAATCAAAAGTCTGAGAACTTTTATATCCAATTGTGCTTTAAGGACCTAACCATTTTGGGAAGGTAGTCGCAGGAAATATTACTGTGAGAAAACCAAACGGCAGAGGGTTTGGCAATGACAAAAATTATCTTATGAGAGAAAAAACAAACAGAAATGTTGTTAAGTGTGTTGGCAACAAAAGAGCGAAAATTAGCATCCCTGGAATCATAACTGATCATAATTTAAATGTCTTCAGCAGAAATATGAATACCAAAGCTGAATTCCTGAATTAGAGTGGCTAATGAGGCCATGAAAATATTGAAAAGAATGAGTGAGAAGGTGGATCCCTGTGGGGCCCGGCAATGCATATGGAATAAGGGTTGAAATAACTGTCTGTAATGGCTTTGAATGTACATTGAGATATGTAAAATTTAAACCAATCAAAAGCTGTATCAGTAAGACCAATGCACTCAAGTCTATGTAACAGAAGTGGTTGATTGACATCAACAAAAAACTCTTCCTTCCATAAAGGCAGATCAATATCTCATAACCCAGGGCACGCCGGATTGGCTTTGGGTCTCCTCTGCTCCCCACCTACCCCTCCCCCTCCTTTCCCAAACCTGTATACACCAAAAAAACAGCCTGATCCATTGCTTTGCAACCTCCTTTTATTGGTGGATATTAATGGCCACATCTTGCAGATACAAAGATATTGTACAGTCAGCAATCATAACTATAACAATCGTAAACTCTGTACAAAAATATGTAAACAATAACCCTAAGTTGAGGTTAATGTGGAGGGATATCGCCATTCGTTGCCTGATCGAAGGTCCTGGTCCACCCTGTGGCCATGGCCCCTGTTCCTCCCTCCCCCCACCATCACCAACCACTCCATGTTTGTACCCGGGCATCCCATTCCATTCTATGCTCCTGGTAACAGAGGCAAGGCACCCCTAGGTCATGGTACCTGGACCACCTGCTACCGGACACTGCCACCCCCTGGCTTAGTATCCAGGTCCTTCCTTTTTGTGGTATCCCCCACTCCTCTCCCCTCCCCCTGTTTTTTGGTAAGGCCCCACCCACTATGACGAACTCCCCCACCCCGTCCCTTGGGTGCAGAGGGTGGGAGCTGCGTCACAGTCAAAAGAGGAAGGGGCGACTATAGCTTCTTTCCCTTTATCACCGGCCATCTCCCCCTCCCCCTCCCTCTGCCTATCCTCACTGCCCCTTGTGGGCCCTCCATCATTTGGGGGCCCCATTATGGGGTCCGTAGCCAATCGGTACTAGCCCACCATAACCTGGGGTATGCCAGACTGGCTTTAGGCCTCCTCTGCTCCCTGTCTAACCCTCCCCTTTCCCAAACTCGTACACAATAAAAAATGGCCTGATCCACTGCTTTGCAACCTGCTTTTATTAGTAGATCTTAAAGGTCACAACTTGTGGATACAAAGATATTGCACTGTTAACAATCCTAACTATAACACAAAGAGTAGACATAGGAATGCCCTATAATCCAGACTGACAGCACTCCAGGACCTAGTGGTCAAGAGAAAAGCAGCATCGGAGAACGTCCTTATAGTCTAACATACAGCTTATATTAGTTTGAAGCCCATCTCCCGGTTGCCTTAATCTGGCCCAGCCCCAGCTGCAACACATGCACTGCATTTGCCGCACCTATCCTAAAGGAATGCAGTGTGAGCCTGCTGGCCACAAACTGATATTGGGAGAATCAAGACCCATCCACGTGATGCAGCAGGGACTCCCAAAGGCTGGCACACCTGAAAATACTCTCTTTGCTTGCCTTATCAATGCCTTGCATTTAACTTGCCAGTGCTTGTGCTGTTTCCAGTTTTTGTCATTTGGCTCTTTTTTTCCATTTCTTGAAAGATGCTTTTTTGGCAACATCCTCTCTGACTTCACCTTTAAACCAAGTAAGCCACCAGGTTTAGATGTTCATTTACTGATGTACCCTTTGGATAGGACATGAAGTGTATGAGCCGGTGACTCCCCAAGCAACTTCTTTGGGACCAGGCAAAGAGGGTAAATGATAAGATTGGACAGCGGCCTGCTCTCTAAGAGGCCCGCAATCCTGCCCAGCTTCCTTTCCTTGTGGAGCTTCATCAGTACAACCTCCTTCTGCCCCAGGGCAGATTTCAAGTTCCCCGCCATCCATTGGCCCGGGTGGGCCTTGTAAAGAATAGTAAAACCCAGTGTAAAATTGTTAATCAACAATTGTGCTTTCTTAAGATTATAACCCAGCAAATTCATCTCCAGTGGCCTGACCTTGATGGGCATAGAGGCCTGTTCCAGCCAGGCGGCCTCAACACAGGCACTGGAGATCTCTCCTTCCTGCTTCTTCGCACATCAGTCCTGAGGGTGCCCTTCGCGCATGTGGCACATGCGTGCCTATATTTACAGGCATTATAAATCTGCAGGTTCCACCACTGAACATCCTGCATAACCCCAAGTGCACTGGCAGCTGGGTGGCCAGTGGTGGGCGTGGCCACTGCCATCCCCAATGCCAAACCTGATGCCTCCCTGAAAGGGCTGCGGAGTGCCTGGAAACTTAATGGACCAATTCCCAATTATTACACTGCTTGTTCTATTGCTCCGCTGGCCTTGTGTTATCAACTGTACCCACAGGAAAATGTCCTTCTTGCCCCATCTAAGCCCTTTGTTGCCCACCATATTCCAATGAAATGGCTCATTACACTCCAGCCAGGCATTACCCCCATACAACCGGTAGACCTTGCAAATGTGATCCTGGTACTTGAGTAGCCCATGGCACTACTCCAGGTATTTGTCACCAACCACACTGGCCAGCACCCGAGGGGCCCCACACCAGTTTACAATCATCCGTGGGATGGAATAGGCCTTCTTGGAGACCAGCTTGCAATGGTTACGGCAGCCTGAACAATCACAATTCTCGTCACTCCTCTGGATGAGCAGTAAGAAATGTCCATGTACTGTACTCGCCCTTCCAGATTTTCACCTTCTGAGCAGCGGACTTTCCAAGGCGCTAGTAGTACATATGTATTCTGCTGGTCTAAGCTCGGATACCAACATTTCCTCCCCGGCTTGCGCCTCCCTATGACGCCCCTGGAGTTCCCACGAGGTGGGGGCAAGGGAAGCAATGACCCCGCACTGATAGCACCCTCCGAGCCCTGCGCCACCTGGGTCCTGCCCATTGCTTTGCTGGTACCGGCTACTATTTGCTCCAGGGCCCACAACAGCCAATTGACATACTGCTGGATGCCCTCAGCCACTCCCCAACCCCCATACTTCGATTGCTGCTGCCGATGCTTCACCTTCCCCACCTCGAGCTCCCCTTGTCCTACTCCCTGCATCCCCCACCACCCATCCCTCCAGCACTCTCTGCCCACTGCTTCTGCATCCCCCACCCACTGCAAACCCCGCCTTTCCCCCAAACCACAGCATCATTAGATAACAAAATAGCTTGTTCAACCCTTGGTTGGTGATTTCTGGATGCAGCCGCATAGCTTGCACCTGCCTCTGCTATGGTCATATTGTCCGGGTCTGGCGCTCTGTCAAGTGAGCTCAGGAGAGCCTGCACATGTTCCGGTCTGTGGACTGTGACCATGGCCCTAGTCTGGTTTATGAGATCACGGACATCCGGCAGCTCGGTCACCTGCCCATCACCGCCACACAGCGGGGGCAGATTGCTGGTCCCAACACTGTCCTTTCTGTCCCTCTGTCCAGTTCCGTCTGGCGCTAAGTGCAACGTATCCTGCCCAGAGCACATCATTGCTGGTTCGTTTGCCACCATTACTGGTTTTCTTGCTGTTTCCTTTGCACCCAATCTGCTTTTTGGTACATCGCTTTCTTGCCTTTTTATTCCCCGGTCCACTCTCCCCACTGTTGGAGTGCTGCTGTTTGTTCATGCTGTAAAATGCCCTGAATCACCACTCACCACCCTCTGCGCCACCGCTGTGCCTCACTCCCAACCAACAGGCTTACCATCCGTAGCTCCAAAACCAAGTCCCGGGATCCTACAGCATCCTCAGCCAAGGTCCTTCACTTCTGTCTGCTGAGCAGCCTGTTGTTGCATACAGCCCACTGCAGTCCAAGCAACAGCCAGCAGATGGCGATCCTGCCTTTCTGCACAACTTTTTCTGCACTATTTCTTCCCACATGTCCTGGCTGGCCACACATCTTTGCCGACCTCCCTCCTCCTGATATACTTCCCCTGCCTTGCTCCTAGCGGCACTCCCCAATGAACCGTGGGCCAAAGAAAGGAAGTCAAGTTGAGCTAGTAGGAAGGCTACCCGATTATGACTAGGGCACGAGGACCTTCCACCATTATGCTAGGCCTTTACAATGCCCATGGAAGCAGCAGCCATGACCACTGCTATGCTGGGCCTCAGATTCAAATTACCTGTAGTGTAAAGGGGGGGGGGGATAGTGCATCCCTGTTGAGGCCGTGCCACATCACCATTGAAAGAGGAAAGGGCGGCTCTAGCCCCCTTCCCATTATCTCTGGCTAGCCCCCCCTCCCTCTGCCTATCCTCGCTGCCCCTTTTGGGCCCTCACCAATCCGGACGTCCCGTTATGGGGCCCGCACTCGATCGATGCCGGTCCACCTGACTGCCTAGTGTACAGAACACTGCCAGTCTTTAAGAATATGGAATGATTATGTAAAATGGCTTTTTCAGTTAATTTTGCAAGAAAGGGAAGATTAGAAATGATGCAAGAGCTATTGTATAAGTCAGAGTGTAGTCTGGGATTCTTCAGCAATAGCTTGATGACAGCACATATCCAAGAAGATGGGACAATGCCTATCACTAGGCTGGAATTAATCAAATCCACCATATTGTTGGCCAAATTAGGTAGAAAATCCCACTCACATAAGAGGTTTAGGCTCAAACATTAAATTAGTGGAGAAGATAAACCAGAAATGTTTAGGCAGCAAAAAAACAGACACCCCCAACACTTTCTAAAGGAATAATCTAGAAGAGCTAGGATAAAATTAAGAGAAAGATATTCTTTACAATGTTGGTTAGACAGAGAACAGAGCAGGCCAGCTACAAGAGCATTGAGTCTGTCAGTACAAACCATATGTTTATTTCTCTTTGCCTTCAGTGTGGACTTAGGTCTCTTTGGTTTTCCCTTATTCCATCTTGTCTTTCTTATTTCAGATCACCATGGAGCATGTCTACAGGGCAAAGGGAAATCACAGCGAGGTGACAGAATTCCTGATTCTGGGATTTTCAGAGCTCCCAGAGCTGCAGCTCCCTCTCTTCGCTCTCTTCTCCCTCCTCTACCTGATGGCTCTCCTGGGGAACCTCCTGGTCATCTGCTTAATATGCGCCAATCAACATCTTCACAACCCCATGTATTTCTTCCTAGCCAACTTGTCTGCCCTAGACGTCTCTTCCATGACAGTCACTGTGCCAAAATTACTGGCAATCCTCCTGACACAGAGCAATATTATATATTTCACTGAATGTATGATACAATTATATTGTTATGTAACTTGCATGGTGATTGAATTTACACTTCTCTCAGCCATGGCATATGATCGTTATGTAGCGATATGCAATCCCCTGCGTTATACCATGATCATGAATAAGAGGGTCTGTGCTCTTCTGGCAGCTGCCTCATGGCTAGCAGGCTTTTTAGAGACATTGCCACATACTATTGTTACTTCCCATTTTTCTTACTGTGACTCCAATGTCATCGATCACTTCTTCTGTGAATTGTCAGCACTGCTGAAACTTTCCTGCACAGACACTTCTGTCATTGACACAATGACTTATGCAGAAGGTGTTTTTTCAGGATTCATCCCACTTCTTTTAACCCTGACATCCTACGTGTTTATCATCTCTACCATCCTGAAAATCCGTTCGACAGAGGGGAAAACCAAGGCCTTCTCCACCTGCTCCTCCCACCTTACAGTCATCATTCTCTTATATGGGACTCTATTTGGAGTATATTTGCCACCCAGTTCAGGGAGTCTTGGAAAATCAAACAAACTACCTACTGCAATATATATAGTTACACTGCCACTGTTAAACCCCCTGATTTATAGCTTAAGAAGTAAAGAGTTAAATATGGCTCTGAAAAAATCCCTAAGAAAAATCAATATTGTTAGCAAATAAACACAATGTGGGTCATTCTGACCCTCCAATAGAGAGGTTGGAAGTCTGTGTTGGATGTCCAAACCCCGTTTAGTCCTGCAATTCAGAATCCAGTCTTCTCCTCACATACAGAGGGTTTTGTGTGTGGAGTGCTGGAAAGGGTGGGTGGGGGCTGTATGTCCACTGTGAGAGAGATGGATGTCTGATTTATTTCACCTCGGAGGTGGAATTAGTTTGAGCAATGGCAATGATTGGGCCAGGAAACCCCCATATACACATGACACAGAAGCAGGTAAGCTCCCACCATCTGATCCCGGTACAAGCTGCCCCCGCCAAGGGTCGAGCAGTGGGAAAAAGAAGTATTTAAGTATTGTCGGGACTTCTGCACTTCTGCTGGGTGTCCCAGTGCCATGGTGACAGAAAATCACAGCACAGGCACACCACCAGAAGCATATGGCCGACTGGCTGTGCAGAAGGGATGACATCTCCCTGGATGTTATCAGGGACACGCTGTTCCATCTAAGTACCTGATTCTGCAACCACAAAAATGTCTTGCTTCTGCGGTTTCAGATTTGCATACATTTTGGGCCCCTTCCATTTTTTGGACATCCAGATTTGACCCTATTGGAATTAGCATTATGACCCCTGATTAGCAGAGTTGGATGTCCAGAATGGATATCCAACCCACGTTTAGGATAGATACTGCATTTAGCGCTCCCTGCTCCCAACATGTACAGAGGGCTTGTGAAAGGAGAGCTGGATGGGTGCAGGAGGGGGAGGGCCAGAGGTAGAGAATGGGTGGAGTGGGGGTGGGCTGACGCTCCCCAAAATACAGGGCCTATTCAGGATATGGTATTGTACATTCACAGGAGGCAGCATAGATGTGGGATTTATTACACCTCTTAGGTGGAATAAATTCCATGAGAAATAATGATCAGGGCATGCAGACCCCGCAAAGTCACGGCACAGCTAGAGGTAAGCCCCTGCCAGACGATCTCAGTCCTGGCTGCTGGCACCAAGGATTGGGGGTGGGGAATGAAAGTCAATTCCTCTGTCAAGTCTTGTTTGCTCCTGCTGGGTGCCCTGGTGCCATGGTGATGAGACTTCATGGAAATGGCACACCAACAGGAGCAAAGGGCAGGCTGGATGGGCAGCAGGGAGAATCAAGGACAGACCGGGCTAAGTGACTGATACTGCAACAGCAGGAATGTCTGGCTCCCACAATTGCATAATTGGGTACAAGTCGGGTCTGTCCATTTTTTGGATGGTTGGACAACTCAGACATGCACCTGTTGAAATCTGCCTCCAAGAGGTCATTCTAACTTGCAAATAGCAGGGATGTATATCTGGGTTGAATATGCAATCCCCGTACTCCCAGGGACCATATTTTTTCTCCCAGTCTCCTTGCATGCACAGAGCAACTGTGTGGGAAGCACTGGATGGGGGTGGGAGGGGGTGGGACGGAAGTGGAGAGTGGCTGGAATGGAGGCGGGCTGTAGTACCCTGACATGCAGGGCCTATTCTGGTCAGGGCCTTGTATGTCCGGTGAGGGACAGATGGACATGAGACTTATTCCACCTCAGAGGTGGAATAAGTCCCAGGCTAGGCAACGATCTGAGCAGGCAGTTCCCCCCGACTCTTGACACCACGATAGGTGAGTCCCAATCTCCCACTCCCGGCCCTAGCCAATCCCACCAAGGGTCAAGAGGCGGGGAAATGGAGCTTGTCCACCATCAGGGATTGTGTATGCCTGCTGGACATCCTGATGCCACTGCAGTGGCACACCAGCAGGAGCAAAGGGCGGGCTGGCCAGGCAGATGTGAGGACATTTCCCACAGTGTAATCAGGGGCCCACTGGACTGTCTCAGTGCCCAATTCTGCAACCGCAGGAATATCTAAGTCCCACAGTTTCAGAATCGGGTACAATTTGGGCCCATCCATTTTTTGGGCATCCGCATAGCCTGGATGTGCCCCTCTTGGAATTGGCCTTCACAGTGGGCCATTTTAAAAGACTTATTCACAATTTGCATGTCCAAAAACATGCATGTGGAAATAAAAATCACAGATGTCTCCAAATCCATTTCAATAGATGGGTCTAGAGATGTACCCAATGTGCCCATGTCTAAATATGATGGTGGGCATGGCAGAGGCTTGCCCAAGGTAGAACACCAAACAGGCGCAATTTCAGAAATGGCCAGTATGTCTAGACCCACATCCAAATCAATACCTACTCCAGGACATTGACTAACCATCAGAAAAGTACTCATTTTGCTAGGATACTACTCCAGAAGATATAGAAAAGACAGTACTTTGGCATTCCGAGTACTGTCCACATCCACAATGGACTTTAACAGGAATTCAGGACAACTATGCTACAGTTTTCCAGAATGGCCATCTGAAACATTTCTTTATTAGAATACTGTCAAAGGGATATCTATGTAGACATCCCCAAAGGCATCCATATCAGGTACGTCCATGTTTCTGAAATCATGCCTGAACTTGGATCTGACCTGCCTTTTCGAGGATGTTTTCACATTGACTTCATCAACTACATCTGAATTTAATTTCTAAAATGTGCCTTTACACATAGCTCATCCCAAGGAAGGAATTTGTCAAAGACTTTGACTGGATTGCAAATTAGGCAAGAGATCCTGTTTTTCATTTTTTAAGTGCAAGAGTGTTCTTATGATTTGCAATGTCTAGATATATTTAATGTTATGAAGCACATAACATACACCCAATAAAAAGAACATGCAGTGGGTTTTTGTTGGGACAGGTCTACAAGATGATTAACTGGCAATACCTAGTTGCTATAACTAACAGTCAAGGGAAGGGGCTAAAGAACTTCATCAAATGCTGTTAGTTTTGGGTACCTAGGCTGCTAGAGCTTGTAAGTTGAGAAAAAAAACCTAGACTTCTGCTTATAGAGACAGGCTGGTAATGGATCACAGTTGCATGAACTAGAGGTCTCTGATGCCCAATGAGAAGAGGGGCCTAGGAAAGACATTGTAAGATGAATCTGGGCAGCCTAAATTTCAAACTAATTTTCAGTGCAAGCTTTAAAGATGACTTACAACTTTAAAACCATAAATATTGACTGAAAAATTATATTGTTTTATTTGTTATTTGTCCTATAAGGAAAACTTTTGTTTTAGTTTGGTGGGGTTCTTAAGGAATTTGTTTTTCAAGCTACATTGATGTGTTTTGTTTATGGCTGTATGAAAGGTTTCCAAGAAATAATATAAAATATGCATCTATATAAAAAATATAGACAATAGTAGACACATGCAGCAAAGAAAATAATCACATTATCTTCATATGTATTTATTTTTAAAATATTTTGACTTTCCAAACCATTAAACATCTGGACAAGTTACATTAAACATCAATATTCAATCACCACAAACATAACATACATAAAATACAAACCAAAGCAAAATCAGAGAAAAACACTGAAATAAATCATACATTATATGCCTGCTAAGAATATATAAACTTCCAGAGGATGCATTAAAACAAGAATTGCTCTGCAGGAAACTCCTCCTACGCTTCATGCTTCTTTGCCTGGGGTAGATATTGCATCCTTGAAACAAGACATAGGCAATCAACATTTTTGGAAAGTTAACTCCCAGATTCCGAATGAGAGGCATATTTTCCATGAATTCGATATTCCTATGTAAATTCAGTTTGTCCTAAACCAAAACTGACACCATAATTTCCAGTTAAATTGCATTCTATTCACTTTCTTATATTGAGAAGAATCTTCCAAAACGTGATTCGTTTACTGCGACACAGACTAAATTTGGATTGATAGAGTCTATTGCTTAATCCGAATTGTACACTAAAGAGTTTGCAGATTAGTTCCAGGAGCACATGCAGTCAATGTAACCTTTTTTGCTAAAAGTCGCTCCATGGATCTTTAAACTCATTGCTAGTGACCCACTGTCCACAGACAGCTGCTCAAAACTCATCCCAGTATTGTGCTGAACCAGAAGACCATCCTCAGCTCTAACTACAAGTACCAGAATAGATCTCAGTGTTCCCACTGCCACCCCCGCCCCTCTTCCTTTTGGAATCCAACAGCAAGAGATGTTGCAACCATCAGCATTATTTCTGCCAACAAGATCTGACTTCCTCTCACCGGCTATGCTGGTGGCATGAGTGCCCCAGAGGTAACAAAATTTCCTTTGATATGAAACAGGAGCTTTCCATCACTTCCCACTGCCCAAAAGGACTCCAGTGGAGTTTAAGTGGCCACATATCAACCCTAGGTCTGGAAGGCTTCTTCCAGGGTTTATCCTTCCTGTTTTTATTCTAAACTGCTTTGAAATGCTTTTTATAATATGAAAGGCAGTCAATAAAATTATATCTATATATCTAGAAACGTAGAAGCATAGAAAAATTATGACAGAAAAAGACCACATGGCCTACCTAGTCTCTGTCCTTCCACATCAACAACTACAACAGTCCCCTTTTTTCCTTTAGAGATCCTCTGTGTTTGTCCCATGCTTTTTTGAATTCAGTTACTGTCCTCATCTCTACCACCTCCACTGGGAGACTATTCCACGGATCCGCCACTCTTTCCGTAAAGAAATATTTCCGCATTTCACTCCTGAATCTATCTCCCTTCACCCTCATCCCATGTCCCCTCTTAGCAGATCTGCCCTAAAAACTTGACTTATTTGCAGCACTCAATGACAGAATTTGGACACCCTGATATAATGTATGAGACTGCAAACTGAGTGGAGGAGTGGACTAGTGGTTGGGACAAGGTACTTCAGGCCAGAAGGTCGAGGGGTCAAATCCCACTAGAGGACAGCAACCTTGGCCCAGAAGGACTGGTGTTTCTAGTCCCACAGATGCACCTTGTGGTCTTGGGCAAGCCACTTAACCCTCCATAGCCCATGTTCCTTGTAAAATAGTTATCTCCAAGTTATAATGCCCTGTTCAATGTAATTTCAGTTTGTTCAATGTAAATCACACTGATGCAGAATAGCGCGGTATATAAGAGAATATAAAGGCTCCAACGATCCTGTGAGCAGTGAGTGAGAATCAGCTGTGCCTACTTAGTTGGGAACTGTGTGTGAGAGAAAACTGCAGCCAATCTGAGCACTTTTCAAATCATTTAGAATCCCTTCAGCAAAGGCTCCAACGATCCTGTGAGCAGTGAGTGAGAATCAGCTGTGCCTACTTAGTTGGGAACTGTGTGTGAGAGAAAACTGCAGCCAATCTGAGCACTTTTCAAATCATTTAGAATCCCTTCAGCAAAGGCTCCAACGATCCTGTGAGCAGTGAGTGAGAATCAGCTGTGCCTACTTAGTTGGGAACTGTGTGTGAGAGAAAACTGCAGCCAATCTGAGCACTTTTCAAATCATTTAGAATCCCTTCAGCAAAGGCTCCAACGATCCTGTGAGCAGTGAGTGAGAATCAGCTGTGCCTACTTAGTTGGGAACTGTGTGTGAGAGAAAACTGCAGCCAATCTGAGCACTTTTCAAATCATTTAAAATCCCTTCAGCAATGGCGCGCCCGTGCCTTGCGGGCCCGCGCCTGAGGGCCTCGCAAGAGGGCCCTTTGGCGTGGCCCTTAGGCGGTGGACCGTGCGAGACCCACTATCTGCTGCTATATGCTCATTCTGTTCAGCGATATGCTGTTTGTAGTTAATGTAAGGTAATGTAATGTAAGTTATGTACTGTGTTCCCTGTTTGTACTCCTAGTGTTTTGTTGTGATGTAATGATAATGCAATGTATGTTTCCCTCACCTTTGTTTAACTTTGTGCTGTATTAACCGCTTTGATTGAAGGAAAAGGCGGGATACAAAACATGTTAAATAAATAAATAAATAAATAAAATAAAAATAAATCTTGTATTTAATGATGCTGGGGATCATTTATGGGGCTTTGCTGACTCTGCATAGCTGTTGCTTTTACTTATACAGGTGGTCAGGTGAAAGCATTTTCTGAAGAATTTTTCAGGATACATCGATTAAGGCCCCCAAATCAATTATAATGTTCCAAAAACTAGATTTTCTGATCTAATTACAAGTGTTGTAATTAAAGGTTAAATCTCCAGTAGGACATCTCAAGTCATAATCTGTTTCAACAATCACCCAAAACCCAAAAATGAATGTGTTCTCACCAGTTTGCAGGAGAAATACCGGTGCACTTTCACTCTGAAAATTTAGGGGTCATTTAATAAAGGACTTCTATACCTAAATTGCATAATATCAATTTTCTAAGTATGGTTGGCCATAAAGGTTTTGAAGCAGCCTCTTGATTGTTTATGAAGTGTGTGATAAGGAAGCTTATCATAGCTCAGGAAGGAGCTATAGAAAAGGTGAAGTGACTCTGAGCAAGCAACCTGTCAGTTCTGGTAGAAATAAGAAAACAGAATTTTCCCATAAAAGACTACCAGTCCCAGAATGCACCAGGTTTCCAACAGCCATTAGAGGAGCTGAAGTGGGGAAACGTGTGTTCAATCAGGAGGGCTATGAGGTAATCCCTAAGCACTCATCTCAAAGGGCAGGGCCTGATTCAGCAGAGCTGTGCTGTATTAGGGAGGAGCACTCATCTAAGCAGAATAAAGGTAGAGTTTATTCTACAGAGAATTATCATCAGTTTCATCTGAAGGATCATCAGAAGCAGAAGCCAAACCGGATGGACAGGGAGGGAAAGAAACCCTTTGGAAGAAGGAAGAGAAAAGCCTTTGAGAGGTCTAGAAGAGTCCAGAGCAGTACGTATACTGGGAGACATTCCAAGGGCCAGCATACACCATTGGACTGGGGGAAGCCAGAGGAATGGTTCTGCAGAGCTAGGAATCACCAGACGGTATCTGTGAGAGAGACGGCTGCACGTGGAAGGGACCCTAAGACCCGTGCCAGAAGGTATGTGAAGAGAGATCCAGTGTCCAGGGATCTGGATTGGAAGGCTGGACATAAGAACTGGACTACATACTGGCCAGGCTATATAGAGAGGAACTCTAACAGCAATGGAAGCTCAGGTATGAACACTGATCTATGCCCTAGCTATAACCTTGAAAGACAGCAGGGAAACAAGTATTCTCCTGAAAGTGCTTCCTTGGGAGATTCATCTGTGCCAATCCATGATATTGAACCCATGCTTGTTGAAGAAGGGGAAATGATAGCAGATGAAGATTCTGTTTACATGGACTGCTCTCTGTCTAAACTCCTTTGGTAACTTTCTGTTATAAAGTACAGCAACCATCACAAAGAAATACAAACTTGTTCTTTAATCTACTCAGGAAAGCTCCTGAAGCACGATTTGACCCACGCAGTAGAAAGCAAGCCAGCTAAGGGGTTTCAGCTGGATAACTGCTAGCAATTGAGCCTTACCTAATTGCTTGTGAGCTAGGAGAGAATCACTTCTGAATCTATGTGGGAAGATATAAGAAGTTAACCTGAAAAGAACAGTTTTTTTCTTTCTTTGTGGCTTTTGGTTTGTTGTTTGATACTTGCTAAGAGGATATTAGCTAAGCGTATAGAAAAGACCAGTTTGTTATCAACCAGGTCTTATTTCTTTTGCCTTTGATTGCCTGATAAGTTAAAATGTTGTTTTCCTTATTTTGTTTTTTTCAAGTTTAACACTGAAAGCAAGTAACCTGATTTATGTGCTACCAAGCATATCTGTGTTGGGAGAAATAACCCCATAAATAAATATCTTATTGGCTTTACCCAAAAGCACAACTAATTATTGTGAGCAGCTGTGTCTGGTGTGAATGAACTGCATTGCCCACAATCCCTTGCAAATCATATAGATATATGCACTTGCCAAGACTGTGAAGATTCTCACCCAGGCAGCCGTCTGACAAGTGGTAAAAGGGTTAGAGCCAACTGAAAGGCCAACACTGGTGATTTTTTTGTTATGAAAACATTTATTTAATTAGTTGTTAATGAATATTTCTACCTGCTAATCTAAGAGTGTTCAGAGAGTTACAAAAAAACTTTAAAATAACTAAACACAAAATATAACAAACAAAACAAAATATTACAATCATAAATTTATAATAAAAGCTGTAAAATCAAAATTCTCATAAAAACTATAAAATAAAAAACTGCCCAACTCCTCCCATAAATAAACCTTGCCTTCTAATACAATCTCTATCAACACAACAATGCTTCAACAAATCAAACAGCCTTAACTCACATTCTATACTGCAAATACTTAACTATTTCATGTGCATGCCTGGGAAGAGCATTCCACACAAAAAGTCTTAATACTGAAAAACCATCCAGAATTTGGACGTTCAAATAGCACTATCTTAAAAAAGGGCACCACATGCAAAGGTATATCTAATGAACATTATGACTTTCCGGGAACATAACAATGCAACAAGACTCTCAAGGACCTCAAAATCATTTAAAAAGAAATAATTTTAAATGCATACAAAAACAGAACAGGCAGCTAATTCTATTGCTTAAGCTTAGGTGTTACATCCTTGTAATGCGAGCAAATTGTAGCCAGTCTGGCACTATCATTCTGAGCCTATTGCAATGCACTCAAAGTTTTATTGGTAAACCCAAATATTTATTTTATTTAATGTGTGTGTTTTATGTACCTCTATATCAAGTAATCATAGCGGTTTACAATTAAAACAACCAATACATTAAACATTGTAACAATAAATGGTGCAATAACAGAAAATCAAAAATGTACATTATTCGAGATAATTTCAACTTATATACAACTTATCTACAGTTCTGTTGATCTATAACATCCGCCAGTACAAGATGGGATTAAGGGATGGTTGATTTATTTATCAGTGAAGTTGACGAGCACTCCTGTTCCTTCACGCTCTGCCTGTAGCCAAGCTTCAATCCTTCCCTTTCCTAATCCCCCACAACTCTCTAGAATTTCCCCTTCTCTACCCTCCCATGATATCCAGCATTGCTCTCCTTCCCTTCCCTCTCACCCACACAATGTGTACAGCATTATTTTCCTTCTCTTCCCTACCCCACCAAACATGTTCAGCATCTCACTAATTCCATACACCCCCTCCACGTATCCAGCATTTTTCCCTCCCTATTCCCAGAGCCGACCCATCTATTGAGTGAGAATGTTGTTTGCACAGGGGGCTCCATGCAAACTCCATTCTCACTCAATGGACGGCTGCAGAGGGAGCCGGGGAAGCCCTGCGAGGCCCCGGCTCCCTCTGCCCAGCCGGCAGCATGAGGAGTCTTGTCCCTCACACTGGCAGCTGTATCTGTGAAGCCACGAATGCCGGGAGAGGTTAAAGGCAATGCCCTTTAACCTTTCCCAGCATTCGCGGCTTCACAGATACAGCCACCAGCGTGAGGGAAAAGACTCCTCACGCTGGCGGCTAGGCAGAGGGAGCTGGGGCCTTGGGCGGGTTCTCTCTGCAGCCCCTTAGACGGCGCAGTGCTCTTCGGAGGGGGAGGGGGGCTAGGACTGGATGGGCTGTGAGGGTGGGTGGGGGAAACGGACTGCTAATGGTCTGTGAGGGAGAGGGGGAAATGGACTGCAAATGGACTGTAATGGAGGGAGGGAGGGAGGGAGGAGGGAAATGGACTACAAATGGGCTGTGATAGAGGAAGGAGGGGGACAGACTGCAAATGGGCTGTGATGGGGGAGGAAACAGACTGGAAATGGGCTGTGATGGGGGGATAGGATTGCAAATGGGCTGTGATGGGGGGAATGGACTGCAATTGGGCTGTGATGAGAGGGCAGAAAGACTACAAATGGGCTGTGATGGTGGGGGGAACGGATTGCAATTGGGCTGTGATGGTGTGGGGGACGGACTGGAAATGGGCTGTGATGATGGGGGGGGGGTAGGACTTGAAATGGGCTATGATGGGAGGGCTAAAATTGGAAATGGGCTGATGAAGAGCTGGATTAGGACTGGAAATGGGCTGATGGGGGCTGGAATAGGACAAAGTGGGCTGATGAGGGGGCTAGGATTGGAAATTGGCTGATGGGGGACTGGAATGGAACTGGAAAAGAGCAGATGGGGGGCTTGGATTGGAAATGGGCTGATGAGGAGCTGGAATAGAACTAGAAATGGGCTGATGGAGGGAACATGGACTGGAAATGGGTGATGGGCCGGAATAGGACTGGAAATGGGATGATGGGGGCTGGAATAGGACTGGAAATGGGATGATTAGGGCTGGAATAGGACTGGAAGTGGGCTGGGGAGTTGGAATAGGGCTGGAAATGGGCTGATGTGGGGCTGGAATGGAACTGGAAAAGAGCATATGGGGGGCTAGGACTGGAAATGGGCTGATGTGGCGGCTTGGAAGACTGGGACTAGAAGGGTGCGGATGCTGGGTGGGTCTAGAACTATACACAAAGAAACCAGAAGAAAGTGACTGGAGCAATTGCAACTGAAAAAAATGCACAAAAAGAAAAGGTAGAAAAATACTTTTTTATTTTGAATTTATTAACTGGAATATATCAGCTCTGGGAAATGTGCATTGTTAACTTCTTTTGTGTTTTGTTTAGTACAAGAGGAAATTAATTTGTAGTTTTATTTCTCCAGTGTTGTTGTACATCCCAAGTTTGGTTTTTGTGGTTCCCAGTTTAATTATGGTCTTCCTATTTCTAAATTGTGATCCCTTGTTCTTTGGTGGCGATCTATATTCTGCATTTTAACCAAGCTGAGGTATTCTGTTCATGTAGTTCCTATTTGACCGTGTCACTTGTTCTCTTTCCCCACTAGGAGATGCATTGGTATTCTCTGAGATGTACTGGTTTAATATTTGCAGTGTTGCCTTTTGATAGGTAGGGTTTGGTGCTTTGTGAGTCCTGGCAGAGCTGTTATGATATGGTGGATTTGCTATGAGTTCTAAATGGTCAGTGTTTATAGTACTTCCTAATGGGCCTGGCGGTTGGCATTGGAATATAGTAATGTAGAAATCTGTTAGTCTTTCTTTATCCAGACACTCATTAAGAGGCATGTTTACTAAAAATGCATGTTAACATTATGCAAATATCTATGAAAATGAGGCTCCTTGTGCAAATGATGACCCACAATTAATCTCCGCACATGGCACCGTACCCTCCTTGGGCCGCCCCTGCCTACTCCCTCCTCCATGGTTCAGCATCTCTCCACCTCTTTTCACCCCAAGCAGTCTATCATCAACTTCCCTTCCCAACCCCAACACTACTGCTGTCGCCCCCACAACTCTACCTCCATGAAGGTGAATGTAAGTTCAGGCTTCGGACATGGCTGCACACAGACATTCAAAGGCCCATCACAGCTCTAAAAGTCTTCCCTGTAGCCAGTGCCAAGCGGCCATATCTCAATCCCTGCCATTCTAGGAGGCTTGCTAGTCTGCCTGGTGACTGAGTGTGCCCTGATTTGGTAGAAAGAGCAGGGCCAGCTCAACTATCAGGCAAAATCGGCAACTTCTGAGGGTGCCAAAGAACAGGGCATTCAAAGCTAAACATATTTTGACAGACTGGGGGGGGGGGGGGGGGGATGGGATTTAAGGCTTGCTGGGGTACTATCACCTTGAACCAACTCCAGGATCAGCCCTGAGAAAGAGACAGTCAACTGAAAGCACAAACATGGCTTATTTTCTTGACATGAATATATGATATATTTTGTTGACATATTTGTAATAGTGTGTATAAAACTGAAATTATGGCCTGAACAAACCAAAAGAAAATTCCAGTTAAAGTGAATTATTGAAATTGTAAATGGAGTAAACCAAGAGGACATGCTGAAGCTTTAACAAGCGTTACTGGAATGATGAACTCAGCTAGAGACACCTGGCAAGGAAGGTTCCTGGAACAAGGTGTTTAAAGTTATGTAGAAGAAACACTGAACATTTAGATCTATAGGAGAATATAAGTTAAATTAGCAAGATTTCTAAGCATAGAACTTAATTTTGTTTAGAGTGTCTACATTGCTAAATGGATATTTAGATCCGTGCCTTTAAAAATAAACTAGTATTGCATAAAAAGCTGATGAGCACTAAGTCTTGTTTAAAATTAAAATACATAAAGGGCCAACAAAAATATATATATTGCTACATATATATATATATATATATATATTTGTAGCGATACACTAAACCAAAACCTATGAAAGGGAATGGAGATTCTTCTAACATAGAAAATTATTAGACAAAAGATTCAGAAGATTTTAACAAGCTCTGTGTGTCCAGAGATTACATCCCATATGAGTCTTTTAACCAACATCAACACTCCCAGCTCATTTGTCTCTCACATACAAGAGATGCAGAATCCATTGGCCAAGTGATAGGATCAGAGTTTTCTTTACTGTAAACTAGAGTCTGT
This sequence comes from Ichthyophis bannanicus, assembly GCA_033557465.1. NCBI lineage: Eukaryota > Metazoa > Chordata > Amphibia > Gymnophiona > Ichthyophiidae > Ichthyophis > Ichthyophis bannanicus. The sequence continues at coordinate 108,044,738 of CM066048.1, read as the reverse complement.
TCTAATATGCTCCATCATTATTTATTCTCAGATACAAATTACAAATGCTTCTCATTGTGACGGATTTTCATTTTATTTTAAGATTTATTTCTGGACTGGGTCATCAGCAGCAGAAAAATATAAACGTCTCCTCTTCAGACCTCAGTGAGTGCAAAATAATATCTGCTTTGTTATAATGTATTTTGGTGAAAGTTCACCAATAAAAACATTGGAAATGGGGCATGATTTACATGGTAGGATCCGAAATGTGATTTAAGATGTCTTGCAAAAGATGCAGTGAAACATTGACAGAACATCAGCATATAATAGCGGCTTCAAAGTATAGAAGGGAAAAAGTGATGCACCGGTTACACAATGATTTCAAGCCTCCTATAAACAAAGGCTAAATTGAGGTTATGATTACAGAAAGATCATGAATTTTAAAGGGAAGAAATGTCTCATATTTCTAAATTAGAATTATTGTTTATCATAAATATTTGAGTATGACTTTTAATGGTATAAAGAAACTGCCATGTATCGATCAATTTTCCAGGCAGAAAGCTTGACTGTGGAATCTGTGTAACACGATGCACATTCTGGGTGAACAGAGGTAGTTCTATATTTGGTGAGACCATTTGGATGCTGCTTTGTTCACTGGAGCCATTGGGAATAATCTTACAGATGTAAATTGGGGGATCTATTCCATATCCCCAAATCCAGAAGGAAGAGGCAGTAAACCATAAATGCACTTGGCTAATAATTGTTAATGGATCCATTCCCTAGAAACTTGTCCAAATTTTTCTTAATCCTCTTTTGTTACTAGATTTCCCCAAATTTTTCAGCATCAAATGTATTGCTTAATTTTGCATTGACTCAAATGCATAACAAGAATTTGTTTTAAATGTTCTACAAATCAGTTTCAGACAGTGTCCCTAGTCAGACTACCATTTGAAAGGATAATTTAAATTTCCCTATAAAAAACTTTTGCATACCACACATGACCTTACTACCTTCTATGATATTTCCTCTTAATTGTCTCTTTTGCAAGCTAAAATAATTAAACCCTTTTAACCTTCCTTCATAAGGGAGATGTTCTTTCCTTTTTATAATTTTTGTCGTCTTTCTCTATACCTTTGCTAGTTCTGCTGTATCTCTTTTTATATGGGATGACAAGAATTGTACACAATATTTTGCAGTCACGCCACAGTTCTAACCAGAGCATTAGATTTATAGTTCTCTTTTCCAGATCTAATATTGATTTATTTTTCACTTCTGATGCATACAGAGCTGAGGTTTAAGGTTCTTTTCCTCAGTGGCAGTTCCTAATGAACCTAAATGAAGCCCTTTTCAAAGAGTCCATCTGGTTGCAAAGGGTGCGACTGCTTTTAGTAATTACTTTTGTGCCTGCTTCTTTGCGGGTGAAGAAAAGCAAATAAAACACCATGCATGCTTTTCAAAATGTTATATTTTTGTTTTGTGGTCTAAACATATCCCGGGCAATTTCTTTTTTGTTCTGTTTGTGGCACCCGACCAGGTGTTTGGTACCTGGAGTTTTCACTGTTGAAAATAGGGTACTATCAGAGCATTACTGTGACCCTCTAGGGAAATTCTTAACTTCTAAAAATATAAGCACATTATGTATGGATAGTATGCCGACTTTACTTGAGCACTAACAGTCGGGAATTTTCAGATAACCAATTTACCCAGGTGCATTGCTTTGAAAAATGGCTTCTTATTTTATGGTGTTAGCACGTACTATATGGTCAACTCCTGAATGCTAAAAGTATTATCAAAAGGTATATGTGCGTTCAATATAACATACTGGGAAATACATTAAACGTTAAAAGTCTCAATTTGTTCTATTGTGCAATTTATATTTAACAGCTGCTGGGTGGTCTCAGACTAACAGTAGCATCTATCCCATAGACTAGAGCGTCAAACATGGGAAAAGATATGCTAAATAGCATCAATGACCTCCTCAGTAGCTAGCAGCAATATAGTCATGTGACCAGCCCCGTGTGTGCTACCTTGACTCTTTTTTACGTTTATAAGAAGAGTCAAGGTAGCACACACAGGGCTGGTCACATGACTATATTGCTGCTAGCTACTGAGGAGCTCATTGATGCTATTTAGCATATCTTTTCCCATGTTTGACGCTCTAGTCTATGGGATAGATGCTACTGTTAGTCTGAGACCACCCAGCAGCTGTTAAATATAAATTGCACAATAGAACAAATTGAGACTTTTAACGTTTAATGTATTTCCCATTATGTTATATTGAACGCACATATACCTTTTGATAATTCTTATTTTATGGGACAAGGCATGATGTCAGGTAGGTACATGTTGGCCTTGCAGTGCCTGTAAACTTGGTTGTGTGACATCTGTGGCTCTCCAGGATGGAATGTGGTGATCAGTGGTCCATATTAAGATTCTTCTACCTTTCAGTCTCAAACCTTTACTCTGCAGTCATTGAAGAGGTAATAAAATCCAATAAGGATCTGATGGCTGTGAATGGTTTTGCCAGGAGTAAAAATCTTGAGCATCCCTGCACTGGGCTTCATGGGATTGTGCAGCTATGTATTTATTAGACATTTGTTATACCCTAGTAAGCAAATCAGGGCGGCATCTAAGTAGTTTGCAATAGAGTTCCATGCAGAGAACACGCTACGGAGCACAGCCCTACCCGCTGACAGCATTGAATATCCGGGTTTGGCGCACAGAAGAAACCGCCGCAAAGCCTAACTGGGTAGTGATGACATTGCACTGCTACCCGGTTAGAATCCATGGCTAAAACTAGGCGAGTCAAAAGCTAACTGGCTAGCAGTGCGCTATTTCAGCTACCAAGTTAGTGGCAGTCTCCACCTCTGTTATGCCCCGGAATACCCCTGACATGTCCTGATGCTAACGGGATAGTATCAGGACGTGTAGGGGAGTTAGGAGCTATTTAATGCATTTAAATTTAAAATAGGAACAATCAAACTGAATGTCTAGGGAGAAAGAATTCCAAAGGGCAGAACCATTAACCCCAAAAGGTAGCATACTGGGTCCTATTACTATTACTACTAATCATTTGTCTAGCGCTACAAAGTGTATGCAGTTCTGTAAATAGAGATGTAAGACAGTCCCTGCTCTTCAGAGATTACAATCTAATCAAGAGAAAAAGCATAGCAAAACTAGGGACTAGAGCATGGTAAGATACACATAAGCAATGGACAAGAGAGTGAGGAGGATCCATTCGAATTGATTTTGTCTATACGAGGAAACTACTAAGAGTTGAGCCCGAAAAGATCTAATGTGAAGTGATGGTTGATATAGTGTCAGAAAGAAAGTTAGAGAGGAAAACCTATATAGTATGCACAATATACCAATATAACCAGTATTCCTTGATTAAAAGTAGAACATGAGCTTTATGGCAAACATTATATAATTATTTTGAAGCTATGTTCTGGATCATCTATAATTGTTTATCAGAGGAGGGATGGAGGTCAACCAACAGGGAATTACACTAGACCAAGTGAGATAAAACCAAAGTGTGAATTAAAAGTCTGAGAGCTTTCATATCCAATTGTGCTTTAAGGACTTAACCATTCTTAAAAAAATAAGACTTTTTCACTAAGCTGAAAAATGTGATTGAAAGGACAGATCCGTATCAAAGAATAATCTAAGAAATGTATAGATTATTTTAACAAAATAAAGATATTGGCCATTTTGGGAAGGTAGTCACAGGAAATATTACTGTCAGAAAACCAAATGGCAGAGGACTTGGCAATATTAAGAACTAGTTTATGAGAGAATAATCAAACAGAAATCGTGTTAAGTGTGTTGGCAACAAAAGAGTGAAAATTAGTAACCGAGGTATCCGGATGCCCAGCCCCCGCTTGAGCCCCCCACCACATCTACCCCCAACAACCCCTACCACTTTGACAAAGCACGCCGACATCGGGTATTGGTGCAAAATTGCTTGGTCGCAGCTTTATTTAACGGTATTAGAACATCGGCCCAACATGGGCCAACTCAGCAAGTACAACAATAACAAAAGACACCCCCCCACTCCGTCATCCGGATGATGCCCCCCACCAGCCGTTTCTAGCAAAGTGGTGCATCATCCACCCCCCCATTGCCCCCTACCGCCCGCCTCGCCATGTTATTAGCAAAGGCCGGCTCAAGGGTTGCCGTTTTTCCGGGCAGAGTCCCCAGCCGGGACGTCTCCCCCAACCTAAATAGCATTGCCGCTCCCGTGGAAAGCGGCATCAACCTGAAATGCAAGTCACTTAACCCTCCATTGCCCATGTTCCCTGTAAAATAGTTATCTCCGAGTTATAATGCCCTGTTCAATGTAATTTCAGTTTGTTCAATGTAAACCGCCTTGATATCATGAAAGGCAGTATATAAGAAATGTAAAATAAATAAGTAGAAATAACCCACAATCAAAATTTTTGCTACCCTTTCACCCGCCAAGATATGAGAATAATTAAGTTACTATCTAAGGTTTACTGCCTAAGTACAGCCTAAACATATTAGAGGCCTACTGCCCAATACTCTGCATCCATGTGTCCCCAAACTCAGTATTTTAGCAGTAGTGTCTGTCCCTATCTGGAATGAATGCAGCGTCAGGTCTGGGGAAAAGAGGCCCATGCTTACAAGGACTCATCACCACAGGGCCCTGAACTGGAACTGTTACAGGCATGACCCATCCCGGTGTCACAGTAATGCCCCTTTGTCAGGGCATCACCAGGCAGAGGCCGTGGACAGTCGTGGCATGTGGAGACTTCTGACACCCGAAGGGCTTGGCCCCATGTATCAGACCAGGATATAGAGATAACCTCCCTTACCATGAATGTGCCAAAGAACATGACTAGCAAGGCCACCCTGAAGAGGCACTCCTCGAATCTGCCATTTGTTACTTCTGGTGCCCTCTGGATGGCCTCCCTCATGTGTAACATGACTGGCCTACACTGGTCAGGCTGGGTGGGGGATTCCCTGATCCACTCCTCCATGACTTTCCTAACCATGAACTCCTTAGTGGCATCCTTTCACCCCACCACACTTGTGAAAGTGAAAAAAGGAAAAAAGTCATACTGACTAGTAACAACTGTGAGTAACGGACCGAAGTACCCTCTTCCCTGAGCTATGCAATGAACTCAAGCAAATGCCCCATTGATATTTCCCGTAGCGGGCTGAAGCCCTGCAGCTTGGCGAAGGTTCAGAGCTTGGACTAGACTCGCCAGTATGCATTCCAGGTGCTGTCAGACAAGGACGACCTCCACATTTCCATCAGTATGCAGCTCGCTGTGGGCAATGCCTCTGGGGCCAGGCGCCAGAGGCATGATAGCTGGAAATGAGAAAGGGCATCAGTGATCTTGTTACTTTCCCCAGGCACATGGCTTGCAGTTATGTAAATATTCAGCAACACCAATTTTCTAAGAAGGCCCTTGACCCTGCCAGTCCTGGCCGACTGTTTGTTGATCGTATATACTACTGTGACATTATCAGACTGAAAAAGAATACCCCTGTTTGCCAAGATAGGCCCCCACAACGTCAATGCTACTACAATGGGGAATATTTCCAGAAAAGTAATATCCCTAGTTATCCTTAGCCTATTTATTTTATTTTATTTTATTTAACACACATTTATATACCGCATCTTCCAGAGTTCAGTTGCGGTTTACAATAAACAACAATCAACAAATCAGGTTTGTTTTACATGGAACGTCATATTATAAAAACAATGAGTAACAAAGCAACATATGTGTTATAGAACAAAGTAATTAACTATGCCAGTCCACTGGCTACCTATCCTGGCACCATCAGGGATTGCATTTGCCTCAATGTGACCTTCTTGGCAGAGGCAGAGGCAACCAGTTGCACAGCAGCTCTCAGGTCTACCAGCTTCCCTTCTGGAAACAGAGCCACCATCACTATGGTATCGATCTCGATCCCCAAAAATGACAAGCACTGTGCAGGGCCTTCCATTTTTGCTGCCGCTAATGGCACTCCAATTTCTTCCATCTTTTGACTGAAGACTCGCAGGTTATGAACAGAGGAATGCTTGTCACAGGCCAGCAGAAGGAAATCATCTAAGTAGTGTATAATACTCCCTTCAACGATTTCCCCCTCTACTATCCATTGAAGAGCCATGCTGAATTATTCAAAGAATGTGCACAACCCTGAGCATCCCATAGGGAGGCATTTATCAAAATAGCATAGCCCCTCCAAAAAAAAAAAAAACCTCTTCAAATGAAAGCCTGATGGATGAATTGGTGACAGCCAGAAAGCAGCTTCCACATCTGTCTTGGCCTGTCAGGCTCTTCTCCCGCACACCCTCAGAAGGTTTAGAGCCTGGTCTAAAGACACATACTTTACCGAGTACATAGCCTGATATAAATGGTCGTTGATTGAGTCACCCTTTAGGTATGACAAGTAATGGATTAATTGGAATTCTCTTTGTTCCTTCTTAGGTACCAGGCCCAGTGGTGAAACTATCAAGTCAGGGAATGGCCTGTTGCAAAATGGGCCTGCTACCCTACCAAGGGCCGTTTCTTTGTTAATTTTTTGTTGCACTTCCCTATGGCTGATCTCAGATTACTCACCACCCGAGGGCCTGGGGGGGTCACCTTAGGGGGTAACAAAACCCTGAGAAAACCCTTTAACTAAACATTCTAACCTCTGGCTATGAAAATCCACTAGGTTTCACCGCAGCATGGTCACACTGACTGGTGTGGGGGCTCTACTATAGGCTCCCAAGCTCATTGACCCCCTCTGTGGGTCCCCTCCTGCACTTTTGGCATATCTGGATGGCCCTCGCCACAGATCATGCATGAGTGTCTGTATTGGCATGTGCTGCCAAATCTACACGAGCCCCCACTGAACAGTCTGCAAACCCTCTTCTGGTGCCCTGCACTTGAAAACGGGGGAATTAAAGGGTCACACTGCTCTGGTATGGAAACCAAGTCCTGCCGCTGTCCCAGCTCCTGTATCTGTGCTTCCCCCAAAAGGGCTGCTGTTGGCCAACAGCCCTGGCTGACCAAGGTGCTGGTCTGTATTTGCCCTTGTGTGATTAGCCGGAGGTATATATCCTTCATCTCCCAGCTGAGCACCTTGTTCCCTGCCATATTCCTCCGGAACTGCTTGTCATATTCTAGCCAGGTGCTACTGCCATTTGTAAGGTAGGCCTCGCATATGCAGTCCAGATATTTAAACAACCCCCTTCACTGTTCTGGGTATTTCTCACCTATCACACTAGCTAGGATATGGAATGCAGCACACCAATTCGATATTATGTGCAGGATGCTCTCTGCCTTCTTGCTAGCCAGCTTGCATTTGCCCTTACAACCTACACAATCACAATTAATATCATTACATTTTACTAGCAATGTAAAAATATCAATGTATTTGCCCTTCAATATTTTCTCTTTCTGCACCAGGAGTGCATGGCTATCTAGTACACTAGTGATACAGGTGTACTCCGCCAGCCTTGACTCCACCAGCAGGGCCCATCAATCCCGGCTCACACAACACTGCTCATCCCCAAGGCCAATTCTCTTTGGGTAGCAGAAGCTTAGGGGGAGGGGGAAGGCTACTGCTAGCGCAGCCACCACAGTCTCCCACCCACAGGGTGCCATGGCCTCTGTGGCTGAGTTTTGTGCCAATGCCGATGGGGCTGCACCTTGGTTCACACCACCCCTAGTGTCGGTGCTCCCCCTTGTGGCCAGGCAGTTGCCTAGGTGTAAGGGGGCGCCCCGATCGTCCTTCTTAAAAAAACTGGCTTCTTAGCATGTAGTTGTGTCTTTACAGATTAGAGCCGAGATTGAAGGTCACAGGAAAATTTCTTTTATTTTGGAAAAATAAAGTTCTACATAACCAAATTAAATTCTTTGGTTAGGAATTCAGTTGCTACAAACAAAACTCAGGATGCTTCTCCATTCACATAAACATAAGCCTTGACACACAGTCCCTGGCTTGGCCTTGTTTCTGCGGCTTAGTTTAAAACCCGTCTCCAGAATCAATCCTTTATACACAGAAATCTGTTCCAGGTCTCCAGGATGCAGCACTGCACTTATCTGTTTCTTTCACAGGTTTAGCGGTACTTTAACTTCCTGGTCCACCAACGGTTTAAAGGTTAAGACATTTTCTTTCAAAAAGGTGCTTTCACACTTTTAACTTTCACAGGCATCTATTAACTCTTGAAGCTTATCAAACCAGCTCTCATTAATTGCCAACTAAAAGTCATGAGCTTCAGCAGAGAATGTTCTTTACTTAAAACTTCTGGGTTTTCACAAACACTTTAAAACCCCTTCAGTTTCCTATTTCTGTCTGGCACAGAAAGAACTTTCTATTTCCATATCTGAGACATCACTTTCTTTACAACTGTCTCCTATTTCCATATCCTCTTCAGTGGATTCTCCTAGTGACTTGCTATTCACAGCGTCTGCATGGGAAGGCTTTAAGTGCTGTAATACTTTTATCAGCTGTTCCCATTGAGTTCCCTCACTACGTGAGGTTGTGGGGGAAGGGCATGAAAGAGCCTGCTTATTCAGTAGCTTCTTAAGAGCTTGTAATGGGCTCACCTTGCTAGCAGTAGTGTGTCTCCTTTCAGATCCTGCCACGGATGTACCTTTGCTCTCTGGTCCTCCCAGGAATATTCCTCTACTCTGCTCCCCAACAATACCTTGTTTGAAACCAGCTTTCCAAGGCTCCACGTTAGCTACAGACTTCCTGTCAGCTGAACTACGTTCTAGGCTTGAGCTGTCTCTGTACTGTTTGCAGGAGGAATCCCCTTTAAGGCTTTCAGTAAGGTCTCTGTCCCTCAGCCTTGTCCCTCAAGGCTCCTTACTCTTTGTATGGCCAGTCCACCAGCTTCTAGAGAATATCTCTTCCTCAGAGGATTCTTCCCCAGGGCTTGCCTCTGACCTTCTCTCCAGCTTTCTCTCAGACCTCCTCCTTCCACTGCGATGGAGATTCTCTTCTCCAGTTCCACACTGTTTCTTTTCTATGCCACACCCACATCCACTCTCAGACACGCATGCTCCTCTTCCTTTGCTTTTGCTTCTGCCACGCTGCTGATTCTTGTGACTGAAACTTCCCTGCTTAAATGTTTGGGGCTGTCCTATAGCTCTAGACTCCACCCCCAAACCACTCCCATTACCTCCCTCGGTTTCCCTGGGGACTGGGTGTGTCTCTGGTTCTACACTTCTGTGCAGGGTGTTTTTAGCTTTGTTTAGAGTTTTAACCCCTGCTGTGCCTGCAGTTCTGTTGGGCTCAGGGAAAAAAGACTGTTTTTCCCCCTTTTCCTTCCACTCTAAACCTGCTTCGCCACCACACTAGACACCATGTTGAAAAACTGGAGGAACAGGTCCATAATACCTACCTTCTCCACATCACCCTAAAACATCCCTCTTGCTCAACACATGAGCCACTGTTGTAGCTCTTTCCTTCCCTGCTTTGCGGTCCACTCCGGAGGTGAAGGTCAACTTCCCGCTTGTCAAACCATTTGTAGCCATACTTCACTCTCCCCTTCCCTCTCCTGCCCACCCTCTTTCCCTAATCCAAACAGACATTTGTGAGTACTCACTCCTCTAGTCTGAGCCTCCGGCAGGTGGCACTGGGTTGTCCCTCTGTCTCCCATTATAATGTACTCCACTGGTCCCATCTATTCCTCTGCTGGGCATCTTCTGCCCTCTAATGAACACAGCAAGGCCTGCACACATCCTGCTCCATGGACCGTGGCCTTACCATGTTCATGAGGTTATGCATCCCAGGCTCTTCCAGGGTCGTCCCTGGGCAGCCTCAGTCCAGGGGTCGTTGCTGTCATCCTCCCAATTCAATGTGGGATGTCATGTACCTGCTCTGCTCTCCGTCAATCCTGCAGTGCTGACTCTCCCATTCCTGGTTGGCCTCTGCTTCTTGGCTGCTCATCCTACGTCTTTTGCTGTACTGGCCTTTCTCTTGTTGACAGAACGTTACTGCACTGCTTAACTTTCCCTATTCTTTTGGCCATCCTGCTCAGGTTGCTATCTGCCCTCCCCCTCTGTAAGCTTTACTAGACTGTAACACTCAGCTCTTCACGCCCCTATTGGCAGCTTGGGATCCTGAAGAAAACTAGTTGAACATACTGGACCAAACAGCCATGCACCATATGTCTTCTTATCCCCAGTACAACAATACCCACTCCCCCAAATGGAACTGGTTTGCGTCAGAGGGAAGGGAACTGTACCAATACTCCTATCGGCTGGGAAATTTGAAAACGTTAATCTGGTTCCCCGCCGCTCTTTGCACTCCTCTATGCCCCACTCACCCGTCTCAAGTGTCTACAAAAGAATCCACTGGAGCTGCTGCCTTACAATTCTTGACTGCCTGCACTGTCTCATGCTGCTGATTCCGGTGTGCTGCTGCTGATGTTGGCGTGCCGTTCACTCCCTTCCAGAATACATGTGAATGAATGCCTCCTGCCTCTCCTCTGATCTTCTTCGCTGTTCCTGGCTCTTTCCCTGCACTTAAAGCCACTGCTGGATGCAGGTGTGGCTTTAGCAGATCCCAAGCTGGTGGCCACAGCGGTGTTGGTACCAGAGATAGGGACAGAAAAGGGGCATGCACTGCCAAAGAGACCAGTGCTGCCACGCGAGTCACTAATGCCAGCGAGTTGATGCAGGTCAGCACAGAGGCAGGGCACCATTGCTGCCGATATGAGGGGAACAACCAAATAGCAGGGATGTGACACCAAAGAAAGCAGTGGAAGAACAGCTGAGCCTCTCTCACTGCCGCAGTCCTCATCAGGTCAGTAGCTCACCACTCGCAGTCCTCAGCAGGGCAGGAGCTCAGTAGCTCTTTCCAAGTTAAAGAGGGTTCTGCCCTTCCAGTTCAGCTTTTTATTTAGGGGCTTCCCCCACCCTTCTTGGGAAGGCCCTCGTCTGGCACTAGCCTGGTTATGGACCATCCCCCTAGAGTAGTTTTGGCTTCCCATTATAGAAAGTGTCCAACAGAGTTTAAATACTGTGATGTGCTCTGAAACCTGATTGATTCGGGTGAACAACAAGGACAACCTTTATTAATGTGGAAAGATGATGTAAGATTACTTTTTCAGTGATTTGGGTTAGAAAAGAAACATTACTAATGAGACAAAAGATCAGATAAAAAAAGAGTACAGTTTGAGATCCTTCAGCAATACTTTAATGACTGCACATGTCCCCTGAGCAGGTGGTACAATGCATGTCACTAGGATTAATAATAAAATCCAGCATATTATTGGCCCCTCACATAAGAAGTTTGGGCTCAAAAGATATATTGGTGGAGAAGAAAAAGCAGAAACACGTAGGGAGCAAAAAACAGATACTTCACATACTTCCTAAAGAAATAATCTAGACGAGCTAGGATAAAATACAGTGAAAGATATTCTTTATGATGTTGGTTAGATAGAAAACAGAGCAGGCCAGCTAGCTGAAAGCTATTTCTCAGTTCACAACTTATGTCTTTGCAACTGTCGAAGTAACACATTGAGTCTGTCAATACAAACCATATGTTTATTTCTCTTTGCCTTCAGCGTGGACTTAGTTGTCTCTGGTTTTCCCTTATTCTATCTTGTCTTTCTTATTTCAGATCACCATGGAGCATGAATACAGGGCAAAGGGAAATCACAGTGAGGTGACAGAATTCCTGATCCTGGGATTCTCAGAGTTCCCAGAGCTCTGGCTCCCTCTCTTCGCTCTCTTCTCCCTCCTCTACCTGATGGCTGTTCTTGGGAACCTCCTGGTCATCAGCTTAGTATGCTTCAATCAACGTCTGCACATCCCCATGTATTTCTTCCTAGCCAACTTATCTGCCCTAGATATCTCTTCCATGACAGTCACTGTGCCAAAATTACTGGCAATCCTCCTGACACAGAGTACTTGCATATCTTTCACTGAATGTATTATGCAATTATATTGTTATATAGCTTGTATGGTGATTGAATTTACACTTCTCGCAGCCATGGCATATGATCGTTACATAGCTATATGCAATCCCCTGCATTATAGCATGATCATGAATAAGAGGGTCTGCGCTCTTCTGGCAGCTGCTTCATGGCTAACAGGCTTATTAGAGTCATTGCCACACACTATTGTTATGTCCCACTTTTCTTACTGTGACTCCAATGTCATCGATCACTTCTTCTGTGAATTTTCATCGCTGCTGAAACTTTCCTGCACAGACACTTCTGTCATTGACACAATGAATTATGTAGCAGCTGTGTTTTCATCCTTCATCCCACTTCTCTTAACCCTGACATCCTACGTGTTTATCATCTCTACCATCCTAAAAATCCATTCAACAGAGGGTAAAACCAAGGCCTTCTCCACCTGCTCTTCCCATCTTACAGTCATCATTCTCTTATATGGGACTCTATTAGGAGTGTATATGCATCCCAGTTCAGGGGGGTCTGGGAAGTCAAACAAGCTGCCTACTGCAATATATATAGTTACTCTGCCACTGTTAAACCCCCTGATTTATAGCTTGAGAAGTAAAGAATTAAATATGGCTCTGAAAAAAGCCCTAAGAAATAAATCAATCTTTTTAGCAAATAAACATGACAAGGGGTCATCTTAGAAGACTTATACACAATTTGCACATCTAAAAACTTACATGTGGACATCAAATTCACAGATATCCCTGGAGCTATTTTAATAGATGGGTTTAGGAAAGTCCTTGGAATCTAGAGATGTCCCCATTGTGCAAATGTTAAACTATGGTGGTGGGCATGGCAGTGGGATGTCCAGGGTGATCCACAAAAATTTAGACATGAGCCTCCAATTTCCAAAATGGCCGGCCCACATCAAAACCAGTACCTACTCCAGGACATAACAAAAAAATCTGAATAGTACTCATTTTGCTTGTATACCACCCCAGAGGGTATAGAGAAGATAGTACTCTGGTATTCTCAGCACTGTCCACAATCACAATGACCTTTAACATGAATTGCAGTTCTTCCTCTGCCACTTGCAGAATGGCCATCTGGGAAGCATCCCCTGACTAGAATAGTTCACAAGGACATCTATGCAGACATCCCCAAAGACATCAGCTTTGGGTACGTCCATGTTTCTAAATTCAAGAAAGAACTTGGATGTGACCAGCCTTTTTCGGCATGTTTTCTCATTGATGTCCCCAACTGCATCTGAATGTCATTTCTAAAATGTGCCTTTGCCCATAGCTCATTCCAAGGATGCAATTTTTCAAAGGCTTTGCCTGGATTATAAGTCAGGTAAGACAGCCTAATTATGATTTGCAATGTCTAGATATATTTAATTATGTGAAGCACATAGCATACACCCAATGGAAGGAATATACAGTAGCTTTTGGTGGGACAGGACCAGAGATGATTGAGTGGCAACAACCAGGTGCAGTAATTCACAGTCAAGGGAAGGGGCTACCGAACCTCATAACAAGTTACACTAAGGGGTATGTTTACTAAACTGTCTTAACGTGCGCCCGGCGATAGTATGCAGGCTGCCATAAAAGGAGTGGGCGTTTCAGTCTTAACATAGCAAAACGGGATTATCACGCGATAACATGCGCTGCTGTGCACATTATCAGGCGAAGCGCTGCTAAGCGCATTAACGCGCTGTAATCTTAAGTAGGCGCACAGACAAACAAACATAGAAACAGAGGTGTAGCACAATGGTTAATACACTGACTGCTGATACAGGGGTCTTGAGTTTGATTCCCCCAGGGTGTCCAATGCATAAGGCTGGCTGTGACATCACTTTTTATGTTTAAGTAGTGCATTTTGAGGCATTTTACTTTTATTTTAATTAGTTCTGTCAGCAAACACAACCTCACGATGGCGTAACCTAAGGTGCCGCATAAAGCACTCCATAACGCACTCCATAGGGTACTTTATAAAGTGAACTGTCCGCCAAGGCACCCTATAATGTCTCCTATAGGGCACCAGATAAGGCGCTTGATAGGGCACCCTATGGGGCGCCTTAAGGTTACAGTACTCTGAGGGTGTTTTTGCTGGCAGACCTAATGTACATTAAAAATAGACAATGCCTCAGACAGCCCTATTAAATACCCTCACCATGGGTTTGAACCCATGACCTTTGGCTTTACAGGCAGTGAAGTAACCAGTGGGCTACAGCTGCAAACAAACCCCTGGCTGGCTGCAGAAGGACTGCACGTCACCACACAAACTGTCTGCTGTGGTTACCAGGATAGGGTTAACCCACCTGTACCCATGATGCACTGCACATGCAAATCAGCAGTCGACAGATGGGCATAAGATGGGGTATGCACCCCACAGCACCTCAGTCGGGTAGGGAGAACTGACCGTGTGTGGTACTGGCACAGAGTAGCCACAGATTGTCACATTGTGCGGGTACTGTGCTCGCCCTGAGGGTGAGGTGGGGCACCCAGCACCAGCACCAGGTCCACAGCACTTTTCATGGCTGCAATACGCCATGCTGCAGGTCCCCATCAGTGCTACCTTGTGTGATAGGTAGTTCCTGCAGACACACCTAGGTTATATCTGTGTCCTGTATTTCACAGTCATGTCTAGCCCTTATGGGCTATGATACACCCAGAATAGTGCATATCCTGTGTTGGCGCCATGGTTACATGATGTAGGTGAAGAGGGAGGGATGTTTGGACCTATAGGCAGAATATGTACCACCACACTACCCACCCTCTGGGGCTCAGGGTGGGATACAGGATCGCCCACCACAAGATCCACATTTTACCTACCTGCAATGGTGGCAGTAGAAGGGACCATCAACCCCAGTCCTGCTGGAGAACAGACACCCTCAGGGCAGGCAATGCAGAGCTGTACACATCCATAAAGCAATAGCAAACAGACAGTAGGTCTGGAAATGCTCAGCTGCCCCCAAAACTATATGACATTCTCTAGCAGCAAGTCTCCAGCTGCTGCACCCTGCAAGGTGTTCCAGCAAGACACATACTAGCTGCAGACAGTCTGCTAACTAGCCCGTCCATAGTGCATGGTCCTGGAGATGCGTGTACCCAGAACTGGGATGTCAGCATACACACCTAGTAGATAAGTCAGTGATTGGGCCTCAAAAGTAAACCCATAAATATCACATGGGAGAAATACTATATAGCACTATGGCCATGCCATGGTCACTGCTCAGTCAGGGTGAGAGTGACCTCCCATCAGGACATGCTGTGGCCACCCTGTCCGTGCAGGTGGTGGCCGGGCACTACAATGTCTGAGCCATTGCCCTATGCTCTGTACAGATGAATTCAGGCCAGGCCACCCAATCCAGGCTATTCCCACAGTACCTTGCTCCTCATTATGCACATTGGCAGGCCAATACTGGCAACAGTGCTAGCAGTGTGGGCTGAGGAAGGTGTTAGCATCCACCACACACTGGATAGAGAGACACACACTCCCCACACCTATGCCAGCATTGTGCAACTATAGAGGTGTTTGGCAGCCCTGGCCACCACACCAGTCCTGGGCACAGTGCAGGCATGGCTATGGTATGCAATACTGTTGGGGTCACCCCCCAGGGTGGTAAACACTGTCAGACACAAGACCTGTAGCACACTCCACAGACATCAGAAAGGTTGCTATGATGCAGCTCACTCAGAAAATTGTACTTAACCTCAGAAGTGCTATCTGCCAGTAATCATAGCAAACGTTTGATAGCTGTGTACCGTATTCCCAGATTTAGGGTGGCATTGCTAAGGTATGCAAGTGCTAGTATTGGGAGATGCACGCAGGGCCCCACATCCTGCCTCTCCTGGAGGCATTGGATAATGGAGCCTGTGGGTGCGGGTGTGTCTGCCCCTGTTGGCTGCTGCTTTAGGACAGAGGTTCCTGACTCCAGTCCTGTTGGGCCAGAGACTGTTCGTGTTTTCATGCTGTCCCTCATGAATATGCATGTGATACATCTGCATACCATGGGGGCGACGCATAGAAATGCAGCACAGGCATCTTTATTAGAGACAACATGGAACCTGAATGGTATTTGGCCCTCCAGGACTGCATTTGGGAGACTCTGCTTTAGGTAATGTGCATGTTTATGGTTTCTGTGCTCTGTAGGATAAAATGTAGGTGTTTTGGGCATGTCTACATCATCTGCACTAAAGGTTCTGTCTATATTAGCAGTGGGTAAAATATGGGGGTTGGCAGGAACCACAGCTGGGCCTTGAACCTGTGACCTTCTGCTCCTGAACACACTGGCTGTGTACACTGCACCACCGTGTTGCCACAGAGACAGTGCATTCCCTGGGGATACCATGACTGTTCGTCAGACAGGGCCTGTCTGTTGCAGTGCATGGCACCCACCTACACAGGGCTATGCCACGGTCTGCTCTGGGCAGCTGCCACTGCCCCCTCCACCACCAGTACCCCTCTGCCACCCTGCTGACATGCCCTTCTGCTGGTGATGCTGGTGGAGTGCAGTCTCAGGCCATCCAGTGTGTAGGTAGGTGGCTGCCTATGGTGCGGGTTTTCGGGTAGGGGTGCCTGCATAGATGTCCACGCTTCCCCCCAGCACCGCCTGCCAATGTTCTGTGCCCTTGGGGGTACCTTCTGGGTACTGTCCCCTGTGACACTGTGGGAAGCACACTCGTGCCCATGCTGGGCCCTCATCAGTTGCTGTCTGGCTGCTCTACTGTTTCAGCATTCCTATGGGCCACATAGGCATCACCCTAGTCCGCACTGTGGCCTGGCTGCAGTACAGCATGTTCCGTCTGCAGCCCTCTGTGTCCCCTTTCCCAGCATCTGTCCAGTTGCCCATTCCAACATGCCTGCCCTACTGTTGTGGAACATGTGCATGCCATAGGAAACTTGTCCAATGGAGAGGGAGACCCTGATCAGCGGTATTTCACTGTGGGATCATTCACCTTGTATGGGGACGGAGCGTAGACCCTTCCACAATTCATATCTTTTTTTTGGAGCTTTCTTGGGAGTGCTTTTTGATGTTTCCCATTAATATCACTATTGCCCAGCTTGGTTATGTTTTTTTTTTATATTTTGTTGGGGTCATTTTCAATGTTTATTTGCCCTTTTGTTTCGTGCCCATGTATCACACTTATCACTTTTTTGTGGGTTTCCCTGGTTTTGCTGTACATTGCTGACAGAAATGGTTTCTCTTCCCTTTAAATCAGCTCTAACGCCAGGGTTTCACTGGTGTTAGTTTTCAGCCTCGGATTTCACAGCATTAGTGTGCGGGGAGCCTCTCCCCTCTCATTCTCCAACCATTGACCCCTTCTCTCCGCCCCTGGGGAGCCTTCCTACACCCTCCGGGAGTCTTTCTCTGCCTTCAGTGCTCGTTTGTGCCGCTGCGCGCTTTATCGCGTGCTAAGGTACCTCTGTGCCCGATAAAGTGCCATTATCGCGCGATAAGGTACCTTATCGCGTGATAACATCACAGAGCGCACATTAAGACGGTTTAGTAAACATACCCCTAAGTATCAATATTCAATCATCATAAACAAAACATACATAAAACGTAAAATACTAACAAAAATGTAATCATAGAAAAAAATTAAAACAAATAACACATTAAATAGCTGTTAATATATAAAAATCCAGTGAAAACATTAACACAAACAAAACTATCCAAGAATTGCTCTGAAGGAAACTTCTCTTGAAAGTCACACTTCTTAGCCTGGGATAGATATTACATTTTTTAAATGGGTGGGAGGATAGGCTCGGCTACCTTCTATACTTCCAGAAGATAGCATTTAAGTAAGACACAGGCAGAAACTGTGAACATCTTTGGAAAGTTAATGACACGCAGATTCCTAATGTGAGACATATTTTCCATGCATTCTATACTCCTATGTAAATACATTTGTCCTGAACCAAAATTAACTCTTTAATTTTCAATTACATGCCATTCTATTTACTTGTTTATATTGAAACACATCCTAAATTTGTATTGATAGTCTGCTGCATAAACAAAGCAAGAAGAAAACAGGCCACCTGCACCAGGACATTTTCCATAGCAGCGGCAACAATATAGAACACGCTATCAGTGGACCTGAGGTCAACTGCAGACACAAAGGACTACCGCAGGAAACTCAAAACCTTCCTATTCACTGACTACTATGGAAATATCACTTAACCCAGAAGCTTCATGGACCATATCCAATGTTCCTTAGCACTTGCTAAACCCTGAGTTTCAAACCCTTGTTAAAGTTCTCCAAGTTTGATTCCCTTGTTGTAATGTAACAGTAAAATTGAGTTTTAATGTAAACTGCTTTGACTTAATGATAAGGTGCTGTAATCATGCTAAATAAAATAAATCATAAATACAATCTGAATTGCAAACCAAAGAGCTTGCAAATTCATTCCAGGAGCTCATGCACTCAATGTAACCTTTTTTGCTAACAGTCACTTCAGGGATCATTAAACTCACTGTTTTTGCCCAACTGTCCACAGGCAGCTGCTCAAAACTCACACCAGTATTGTGCTGAACTGTAAGACCATACTCAGCTCTGACTACAAGGACCAGCATAGATCTCAGTGTTTCACAAAATTATGAGTGGGTGGAATGGTTAAATAGGGATCAGTTGTTTAATCTAACAGAAAAGAAAATACAACAGGACACTCTATGAAACTAGTGACCAGTTGAGTGAATTTATGCCAAGCCATTATTACTCATTTTGGACTATTGCAACTCCCTATACCATGGCCTCCCAAAGTAAACTATCTGTCCATTGCAGATGGCACAGAATACCACTGCGCACATCGTCACCAGGTCAGAAAGATCATATTACCTCATTCTGAACCAGCTTCACTGGCTCCCAGTTCACTCCTGCACCAAGTTTAAGATGGTACTCAACATTTTCAAAGTTCTACAGAACACAGTGGCAGAAATCCTGATGAACCTAATAAAAAATACCCAGACAACAAACCCAGAAGGCACAAGTCAAGCATTATTACCACACCCAGTGCCTACACAAATTTTAAACAGTTCACGTCTGGAAGGGCATTTTCCCTTTACTGTTCCAGCCCTATGGAACACCCTATTAGATGATTTAGGAGCTATCATGGACACCAAGGACTTCAGAAAAAAACTGAAAAAAACCCCTCCTAAACATGGAACACATTGGTGGCATCACCTAGCGTGTAGTAAACTCCCTCACAGTAATGTCCTGGCCCCAGGATGATCTTAAGCCACATTAACTAATCTCTCACAATCCTTTGCCACCACTTTATACATGTGGAGACCAATTCCCATCAGGTCACATCCGGATGTCCAAAATCTGGACAGGCCGACTGTGCACTCAATTCTACACCTACAGGAGCTTTCCCTAGGAGCAAAATGAGGTGCAACAAGCCTGGATGGGCAGAACATGTCCCAGTTTAGGCCCATTGTATGTCCATTCCACTCCTCATACACATCCCCTGAGTGTCTTGTCCAGTGCTGTGGAATTTATTTATTTATTTACATTCTCTTATATACGGTGCTATTCTGCATCAGTGTGGTTTACATTGAACAAACTGAAATTACATTGAACAGGGCATTATAACTTGGAGATAACTATTTTACAGGGAACATGGGCTATGGAGGGTTAAGTGGCTTGCTCAAGACCACAAGGAGCACCTGTGGGACTAGAAACCCCAGTCCTTCCGGCCCAAGGTTGCTGTCCTCTAGTGGGATTTGAGCCCCCGACCTTCCAGCCTGAAGTACCTTGCCCCAACCACTAGGCCACTCCTCCACTCCCATCCCATCACCTAGCACCAGAACACCATGCAGGAGTCCTGATTGCTGGTAATCTTCTCAAGTGCATATTTCCTGGCCACTGATCCATGATCGAGCGTGCCATGGCCAGGATTAGGCAATGGAGAACCCCTACTGCAACCCCGCCTGGTTTCAGCGGCACAAGGGTGGTGATCTCCTACTTCCAGGGAAACTTATTCCACTTCTGTAGCCCTGTATGTCCGGGGTCAGGGTCATGCCTTTGGCTCTCTCCCATCCAGCGCTCCCTGCACGTCTCCGCTTGGGAATAAGCTGTGGCATTTAGCCGGGATAGACATCCAAACTGGAAGTACATCCCCACTAAACATGGCACACAATAAACCCCAATGTAAATAAGTTAGGTTGCTCTGCAAATCCTGCATACCATTTCCCCTTCCCTGTCACATTGTTGCTATGTCAGCTGTTCGAAGTTACAGTGTAAACTGCTTCAATTGAAGGACAAGGCAGTTTAGAAAACCTGTTAAATAAATAAACAAAATGATTTATTTGTAAGGCAGCGCATAATTAAGCTGTGAGATTTATTGCTGGAGGATATAGTCAAGGCAACCAACCGAATGAGATTCAAAAAAGGTCCGGACAAGTTCTTGGAGGAAAAAGTCATATTACCTATTAGCCAGACATAGTCAAAAAAGCTATTTTCAGCTCTGGAAATGTTTCAAGTCTAAGGGGCATGTTTGATAAAAAACGCTAATTTGCGCGCCGCACATTAGCGCACTAAAAGCAGCACTTAAGTGCTCTTAAGTGCCCCGAAAACATGCGAGGAACCCCTGCACCCTTGCGCGTCACACTAACGGGTGCCGCACAAGTACGGGCCCGCAAATGTCCGATAGAGGAGTGGAAAGGCTAACGGAGGGCAGAGGAAGGCCCCGGAGGGGCGGAGAGAAGGGGTTAATAGGCGGGGAAGGGGAGGGTAGAGGCGCCCCGCACATTATCGGGGCTGAATTTCAAAGGAAAAATAGCGCGAGTGAATCACTCGCGGTAGAATGCATTTAAAGGGAAGAGAAACCATTTCCGTCAGCAATGTACAGCAAAACCGGGGAAACCTGAAAAAACGTGAGCAGTGTGATACATGTGCACAGCCCAAAAGTGGAATTAAAAATAGAAAAGGACCACAACAAAAATTGTAAAAATAGGAATTCAGCTGGGGAACAGTTATAGTAATGGGCAAAACTAAAAAACACACCCAGAAAAGCTCCAGCAAAAAGAAATGAGTTTTGGAAAGGTGTACGGAGCGGAGACTCTTCCAAAAAACATTTCCTTTTTGTTGGAGCTTTCCTGGGAGTGTTTTCCATGGTTGCCCATTAATATCACTGTTGCCCAGCGTGGTGATATTGTGTCCCCCATTTTCCGTGGTCATTTACGTGGTTTATGTGCACGTTTGTCACCAGACAGGGTGCATGTGCCCACAGTAAAAATGCGTAGAGCAGGGTTTGCTACTCCATCCTGCCAGGTTTACTACCTCCAGGGGCTGCACTGTCTCTGTGGGCATAGTGTGGTGCAGCGGACAGAGCCAGTACCGCTAGGGTCAGAGGTTCAAATCCCAGCTGGGGCACTTGCCAACCCAGTCCCTATATTTTACCCACCACTAAACAAAGATAGCGCAGAAACCCTTGTATTGCAGGGAACATAAGCATGGGGAAAACACCCATATTTTACCCAACACCGCACACACACCACAACAATGGGCATTACCTACAGCCAAGTCCCCCAAATGCAGTCCCGTACTGCCACATTGCAATCAGGTCATCTGCTTTTTCTGAGAGAAGCTCATGCCAGCATGTTGGCGGACGAGTACATGTAGTGCAGGGGGCAGTGGCTGCTAGCCACAGAAGACAGAGGTCTAGCCATGTGCAGGCTGGCACAGTCCACTGCAATAGACAGGCCCTGCCGGATCCACAGTCATGGATGTTCCAGGGAATCCAGCTAATCTGTGGCTACACAGTGGTGCAGTGCACACAGACAGTGCATGCATAGAACAGAAAGTCACAGGTTCAAAGCCCAGCTGGGGCTACTGCCAATTCTGCCCACATATTTTTCCCACAACTAAACAGTGATAGTAAGGACACACCTTTCGTGGCGATAGGGTTGCCAACTGGCTCCAGATGCGCCCGACAGGCTTGATCCAGTCCTGCATTTACTCCATTGCATGCAGGGACATGTAGTTCTGATTTCCCCATTGCACTACATAAGAAAAGCAAGACTACAAGTCCCTGCATGCAATGGGGTAAACACAGGACTGGATCAAGCCTGTCGGGCGCATCTGGAGCCAGTTGGCAACCCTACGTGGCGAGGACATATGCAATGGTACTACATCTATCTTTTACCCCACTGAGCACAGACACCATGAACAGGGGCAGTACCTAGAGCAGAATCTCCCAAATGCAGTCCTGGTGGGCCACACACCAGTCAGGTTCCATGCTGCCACTCATACAAATGCCTGTGCTGTATATCTATGCACCACCCCCATAGCATGTAGATGTAGCTCATGCATATTCATGAGGGACAGCAGGAAAACCCGAACAGTGTGATGCAAACCTGGACTGGAGTTGGGAATCTCTGCCGTAAAGCAGCAGCCAACAGGGCCAGACACACCCACACCCACACCCACAGGCCCCATTGGCCAATGTCTCCTGGAGAGGCAGAACATTGGACCCTGCGTGCATCTCCCAATACTAGCACCTGCATACCTTAGCAATGTCACCCTACACCTGAGGTATATGGTACACAGCTCTGAGACGTTTGCTAGGAGTACTGGCAGATAGCTATCCATACGTTACGCACATACTGCTAGTTGACCCCATCAGAACAATCTGTGAGGTGTTTGCGGTGCGTGCTCCAGGCCTGGCCTCTGACGGTGTTTACCACCCTGGGGAGTGACCCCCAGCAGTACTGCGTACCATATCCATGCCTTGGCGTGCCCAGGACCGGTTTGGTGGGCAAGGCTAATTACCTCCTCAATAGTAGCACCATGATGGCATAGGTGTGGAAGTGTGTGTCTGTCTATACAGTGGGTGTTGGCTGCAAGCCCCTTCCACAGCCCACACTGCCAGCACTGTTGCCAGTATTGGCCTGCCAATGTGCATAATGAGTAGCAAGAGACCATGGGTACATCCCAGACAGGGTGGGCTGACCAGGATGCAGCTGCACAGGGCATAGGGCACTGGCAGGGACATGGTACTGCCCGGCCACCACCTACACAGACAGAGTGAGCTCTGTATGTGCTGCTGGGGGATCACTCTCACCCTGAGTGTGCAGTGATGGCAGCATGGCTAGGCACCCCCATAGTGCTATATTGTGTTTCTCTCATGTGATATATATGGGTTTCCTGTTGGGGCCTCTTCACTGACTTATCTGCTTGTGTGTGCTACCACCCCAGTTGTGGGTGCATGCATTTCCATCAGGACCCACCAGCAGACTGTGCACAGATGGTATGTGTTTTGATGAAGTGCTGTGCAGTGGCTGATGGCTTGCTGCAGGAGAATAGCAGATAGTGGTGGGGTGCATCTATGAATATCCAGGCCTAATGTCTGTTTGATATTTTGTTATGGATGTGTGTGGAGCTGCTTGGACTGCCCTGTGGGGTGTCTGTTCCCCCAGCAGGACTGGGGTTGATGGTCCACTTTGCTGCTGTTGGTGGGAGGTTGTGCTTTGTCCACCCGGGGGGGGGGGTGTGGTGTGGTGTGGTGTTGTGTTCCACTAACTGAGGCAGACAGAGATCTCCAAGATGTTTATGCAGCTCCTACCTATTTCACAGGTTATTGCTGCTTTGGAGCTCTGGCATGGCCACATTCAGCCATGGAAGGTGTTGTGGACCTGGTCCTGGGCGCAACATCACACACTCAGGGTGAGCACAGTTACCGCACAATGTGATTTTGTTTAGCTACTCTTTGCCGTTTGTCCACCCACTCAGAACACCCTACCAGGCCGAGGTGCTGTGTGGGTGCACACGGACACGTCCCCCTACCAGGCCGGGGAGCTTTAGGGGTGCATTTCCCATCCTGTGTGCATCTGTGGACAGCTGATTTGCATTTGCAGTGCATCATGGGTACGGGTGGCCTAACCCTATCCTGTTTACAACAGCAGACTGTCTGTGAGGTGACATGCAGGCTATCTGCAGCCAGCCAGGGGCTTGCTTACAGCTATAGAGCTGTAGCACAATGGTTACATCACTACCTGTGCAGCCAGAGGTCATGGGTTCAAGCCCACAGTGGGGTTCTGTAATAGGGGTGTCCAAAGCTGTTTTTTTTAAATTTACTGTACATATGTTGATGCCAGCAATTACACCCTCAGTGTACTGTACCCATAAGGTGCCTCTGCGGGTGCTTTATGGGGTGCCCTATAGGGCACTTTATGGTTGCCATCCATATAGGGTGCACTATACATTATCCTGTGTTGCAACATACATGCTGCCCTATAGGGGACATTCTAGGGTGCCTTGGCGGACGGTGCACTGTAACATGTGCCTTATGGGCCGCTTTATGTTAACATGCTGTGAGAGTGGGTTTGCTAGTAGTTATCACAAAATAAAATTAATAAGCCTCCTACAGCACAAAACATACTGCCTCAGTGACCCTTTTTCACAGGGCACTGTGAGGGATTGAACCTGTGGCCCCTGCAACATTGGTCAGTGTCTTAACTATTGTGCTGTGGCTGTGTTCCTTTGCTTTAGCATCAGCGCGCCGCCTTATGCCCATCAGCGCGCCGCCTCCTGCTGCCCACAATTAACAGTGTGCCGCCTTGTGCAGCCCAAAAATAACAGTGCGCCGCCTTGTGCCGCCCAGCAAGAGCAGTGCGCCGCCTTATGCCGCCCAACAAGAGCAGTGCGCCACCTTATGCCGTACAAAATGTACAGTGCGCCGCCTTATGCAGTCCAAAATTACATTGCCTCCTGAACCACTTTTACACATTCAAGGTGGTGTCTCAGCTGGCCTTTTCTGTTGCGCACAATAGGGGATTGAACCCAAGGCCCCTGCACCATTGGTTAGTGTCTTCACCATTGTGCTATGGCTCTGTTCCTATATGTGCCTAGCAGCGCCCCACTTAGCCTTCCCACGCGCTAATGTGGGCCCCACACATTAACGCGACGCGCACACGTACGGTCATTTTTTTTCCTTGTTCTGCCTGAACCGCCCACTCCTTATATGGCACGCGCACACTAACGGGGACCCGCACATTTTCGGAGTTTAGTAAACATGCCCCTAAGATCTACCGCCACTGCAATCATAGAAGAAACAGCAACGGTGGTAGAAAGTGTGTGTGTGTGTGGGGGGGGGGGTGCAGGGTGACAATGGCTGGCTGAAAAGAAGATGCAGGGCATGAATGAGGATGTAGGGAGAGACTGGAAGGAGGATGCAGGACACAGAAGGGGATGGTGGGAGAGGCTTGAGGGGAGATGTAGGACATGAAGAGGGATTGGGGGAATGGCTGGAAAGGGAGAAGCAGGACATTGATAGGGGTGGATGCAAATACTGGACATATTATGGAGAGGCAGACATCAGACACAGGGTGGGGGACATAATAGGATAGAGGGCAAATGGTGAATGCAAGGTGGGGTAGAGGCATGGAGGACAGATGTTGAACATGGGGTTCAGAGCAGAGGTTTGACACGGGTGTTGGCAGATACAGTTCTGGTCAATGTTATTGGCATCCTTGCAATTCAACCCCTTCATGTCCGTTATCTCCTTAAAAAAAGTGGTCAGTGAAATGGCTTGGGACTATATATGCACACATATCTGACACACACAAAAATCAAATAAAACAAGACTAACTAAAAAAGGAAATAGTAGGAAATAGTATAAAATTGGGATATTGCCAGGACAAGATTATTGGCACCTTTATAAACTATTCAACTCAGTTTCAACAGAAGAACCACATCCCCATTGCAGTAAAATTAGACACATTTGTTATCAATTGTCAGTACTCACAGGACTTGAATCAACCAATGAATGATGGCTCTAATGTTTAAACAGGCCACATTCAGTCCCTGTTCCATTGACACAATGGTGAAGACAAGAAAGTTATCTGAGACGATCAGAAAAGCCAAACGTCAAACTTCAAAGGGTACTAGGGCATCGCCAAAGACCTTGGGATTCCTGTGTCTACAGTTTGCAATGTTATTAATGCTACTAATACTAATATTTATTTCTCCATGCAATCATTCCCACCTGATCCTGCCTCCTTCTCCGTACTACCTAGCATACATTATTGTACCTGCATAATTGGTATCTCTGCTGATCTACTATGTAAATAGATAAATACTAACCATCTTCCACCATACTTTGGTATGTGTGGACAGATGGTTAAATAAATAGTTCAATGTAAATTAGTTCCCTACAATGTTCTATGTAACTCGCATTTGTTTGATTTAAACAGCCCCTGATTGTTGGAAGGGGCGCTATAGAAAAGCTGTTAAAATAAATAAATGAGTTTTATGCTCATGGAACTGTCAAGAACCTCCCAAGTTGTTGTGGGAAGAGGAAAATTAATCCAAGAAGTCTTGGAAAGTTAGTGCAAACTGTTGGAAAACCACCACATACACCATCCAAAGAGCTTAAGGCTGACCTGCAATAATCTGGAGTGATAGTTACAACCTGCACCATAGGCTGTGCATTAAACAAAGAAGTGCTTCATGAGGGGCACTTGTGATCCTGAAGAAGATGTCTGCAAAATAATCTGGCTCCTCCAACCTCAAACCTGATCTCTAGTTACTCACCCGAGTAAGAACAATGTCGGCGACAGAATACCCCAAATGTGATCATAAACCTGCTGTCATGAACTAGGAAGATGCCTATGTTTACGTTTATTAGGTTATTTGATATACTGCTTCTTTGCAACATCAGGGCAGTGTACAATCCAAAAATATACAGATAAGGCCAAAGGCCAGAAGAAGGAAAATAATTACAATATTTAACAGGAAATAGGGAGAAATCAATCAGTTGGACAGGACAAAAGACAGGAAACATAGATAACACAGGTAAACTAAAAAAAATTTTTTAAACTGCCTCTAATGTTTCGATTGATTTTTACGTTTTTTGGTGCGCTGAATCCAAATCTGGTAACCAATTTGCTCCATCACGTACAGATTTTTTGCTACATTGGGTTAGCAGTTTGAGGTGAACGTTTCAGATTGAGTGCGATCGAGATAAAAGTTTCTTGGATGAATTCTTTATACTAATTGTTTAGTAGTTATTCAAATAAGAATAAAGAAAATTGTAACAAGGCAGCACATAAGAATAGAGTAATGTCAACAAAACACACTGTGATGGTAGCAAAATTGTCTGCACTTAAAACAGCCACATACATGTGCACAAACATTGAGCATATAAGAGCGAGGTTAGACACAAAGCAAAGCAAAGAAATGAGCAAAAAATTTTGTACAGGTATGTATGTAAGAATAGAAAACGCAAACCGCACCATTGCAATACATGAAGACAAACACCCGATGGTGTGAAAATAAAATTCTAATAAATGAGATCCGACACTGTGGTAACAACTAGCAAATTTTTATTTCAAAGTTTAGTAAAAACACGATATTTGTCAACACAGTTTAGATTTTAAAGTCATTCTTGGGTCAATCAATCTCCTGGTGGGCCCGTTTCTTCTTCCCCCGAATGCTTCTCTTGGTATGCTGCTTGGCGTATTTTTCATCTGGGGTTTTCCACAGCAGCAACCAGCAGAAATCAGCCATCATAGTGGTGTTCCATCTTCCTTGGTACCTTCTCTCTGTGTCCTTGATGTCCTGGTGAAACCTTTCACCTTGTTCTTCACTGTACGCCCCCATGTTTTCGGGAAAGTAGTTCACATGGGAGTGCAAGAAATGGACTTTCAGGCTCATGTTACAGCCTTGTTCTTTGAAGGCATTGAGTATCCTGGCAACAATATCCTTATAGTTCTCATCCCGCCTGTTCCCCAAGAATTTGAGAACAACATCCTTGAAGGAATCCCAGGCTTCTTTTTCCTTCTCAGACATCGTTTCAGCGAATGCTCCATCTGAAATGAGTTTCCTTATATCAGGGCCAACAAACACTCCTTCCTTTAGCTTTGCTTCAGAAAGTCGGGGGAACTTTGAGCAAAGGTACCGAAAGCACTCACCATCTTTTGGAAGGGACTTGATGAATTGCTTAATGAGACCCAACTTAATGTGGAGAGGTGGTAATAGAATTTTATCACGAGGTACCAAGCTCTCATGAAGAACATTTTTCTCACCGGGTCTCAAATACTCCCGAATTGGCCAGTCTTTTTTCCCCCAGTGTAGGTCGCGGGCCCGGCTATCCCACAAGCAAAGGAAGCAGGGATATTTGGTGAAACCGGATTGCTGCCCTAATAGCATGGATAGAATTTTAAAGTCTCCACAAATCATCCACTTATGCTCATCATAACGAATCTTCTGAAGAATCAGGGCCAAATTCTCGTATTTTTCTTGGAGAATAACAGAGTGAGCAATAGGAACTGAAGCGAATGTGTTGCCATTATGAAGAAGAACACCTTTTATGCTGTCTTTTGACGAATCAATGAACAGCCGCCATTCAGCAGGATCATACTTGAGTTTAAACTTTTCCATCACTCCGTATATATCGTTGCAAAATACCAAATCTTCCTCTTTGCTGAAATACTTCAAAAATTGTGTCTCGCGGTTGCGGTACCAATAAAAAGTTGTTCCTGGTGACAATAGATTTTTCTGTTTAAGCCGAGAACCTAGCAGTTGGGCAGCATCTTTTGGGAGTCCTAAATCCCGGACTAAATCATTCAATTCAGCTTGAGAGAAAAGTTCAGGTTTCGGATCTGGTTCAGTTTCAAACTCGGAAGTACTGGACTCATCGGGAAAAGCCATCTGATGAGTCTCATCATGATCAGAACCGTCCACACAAATATGATCCAAAGATTTTGGTGGTTCAGGCACAGGTACTTCGTTGCTATGAGGCATAGGCCTAATTGCTGAGGGAAGGTTGGGGTAACTTATTACGTTCTTATTTTTTAAGTTGTATCCCTTCACAATGCAAGAGCAAAAATAGCAGTCACTGCTGTGGTCTCTTTGTTCACGCCACATCATAGGTATTCTGAAACGAAATGCTTGTTTTTTACCTTTCATCCATAAGCGTAGATCTTCCTCACATGTCTTGCACACTTTGTGAGGGGCCCACGGTTTGTCTTGATCGCCTAACTTCAAACCGAAATAGGCGAAATATACTTTTTTAATAAATGCAGAAATGTTCCTCTGCCGCTTTTTCACGGTATATTCCCCACAAATAAAACAAAAACTGTCCGCAGAGTTGACGCAACCTCTGACTCTGTGAGCCATCACAAATACACAGCACTGCAAACTACAACTGTAATGAACCACTTCGGAATAAAGCTGGATTACGACTGAGCAAACAAAAGGTAATAATGAACTTGCAAGAAACTGAAATTTGACAGGAACGTTCATGTCGCAACCACCGTGTTTGAGCGAGCGAACGAGGCGAGGCGAACAGGAAAGAACATGCGTCAGCGCGAGTACTGGATTTAGCTCCCCGCCTCCCAATTGTCCTGTTAATGTATAAAATGAATACAAAACACTCTAAAATATCATGAGGGAGTGTTTCTAGTTAGTTAACCATTACAACCTCTATTTTGGGCCAAGAAAATAAACTGCAGTCGGCTAAAAAGAAATTATGTGAACATTCCTTATATGGGTAAGAAATCTAATTTTGCAAGAAAACGTGACTTGATGGAACATTTTGGCTCTTTTTCCTGGATTCAGCACCCCAAAATCTATAGGAATCAGTTGCAAAACTGGAGGCAGTTTTTTGGTAGTGTACCTGTGTAATCAGAGTCAGACAATAGGTGGGAGTTCAAAAGCTAAGAACAAATTGGTTTTGAGGAGTGACTTGAATTTAGCATATGGCTGTTCCAGTCGAAGGGAGGTGGGGAGGGAATTCCATAAGGCTGGACCCAGGAAAAAGTTGAGTGGCGGGTGGATTGTAGATAGACACAGGATACTGAGGGAAGGTGAAGGCGGTTGATATTTGCTGAGCAAACACTGTGTGTAGGGGTGTGAGTATAGATAGTTTGGTGAACCAAAAATGAGAATTTTGTATCAGCTACAATAGTCAATGGGGAGACAGCAGAGTTGAAAATGAAGAGGGGCAACATGCTCTTGGCAAATGGAGTGCATAATAATTCAAACTGCAGTATTTTGAATCAATTGGAGCCTGTGGAGTTGAACATGATGGATACCAGTGAGTGCAGAATTACAGAAGTCTAGGCAAGACATGTGTAAGGATAGAAGAAGGGCAGTTAGTGCCTGGGGAGTGAGGAATGGACAGATTGTCCAGATTTGATGAAGATAATAGAAGGATTTCTTGGTAAGCTGAGAGATATGGTCCTTAAAAGAAAAGTCAGGATGAAGAATTACTCCAAGATAGTAAAGGAAGGACACTAGAGGAATGGGGGAATCGGCAAAACTGAGGCTATTATGAGACAAGTGCTTCCATGTGTAAACCAAATAGCTGATGTTTTGGCGAAGTTGAAATGAAGGCAATTTGTAGTTAACCATCCAGCAACTAAAGAGGTGTTGAGAGGAGATACGTAAGTCTGGCTGCAATGGATTGGAGTGGTGGAGTAAAATGATGTTGTCAGCATAGTAATAGGCTAACAATCCTGACTGCTGAATGAGAAGAGCGAGTGGTTCAAGGAAAATATTGAATAAAAGGGATGCTTAAACTGATCCCTGAGGGACACCACAGTGGAGAGGATATGAATCAGACAAAGGAGTGGTGCTTGAAGTTACCATGAAAGTCCGAAAGAAAAGGAAAGAGTGGAACCAGCAATAGACTAAACTCCAAAAGGCCAGCACTGCATAATCGGGAGAGAAGAATTGAGTGATCCATGAGATCAAAAGCTGCAGAGAGATACAAAGACACTGCCACAGAAACATCACTGTAATCATGTGAGATGTGAAACTCAACACTATGGTTGAGATGGAAACCAGATTGGCGGGGATGAAGGAAGTATGTCTGTTTGACCTAATGAATATGAACGGTATTGTAGATGGTGTTCCTTAAAATACTGTAGAGCTGTGGGACAGCATGACTTCCTCCAGAGACACTCTGCTCGGTAATCTCTCCAAACTAGTGAATCTACCATTTGCTACCTCCAGCTGATATGTCAGGAACTTCTCCTGCACTTTCAACCCTCCATGTACTTGCTGGTGCAAGAAGCTGCTGATGGCGTCCCCCAATCATGCTGAATAGTTAAGCTATGGGTGAAGTACTTCTCTCAAGTGCCAGTTCCCTTGCTATGGAAAAGAACATATGACAGAAGAGCTACTTTCTCTGTATGACATCGGGGATCCCTGCTCTCAGGGTCTGGTCAGTGGATCTGAAAGCGATGTAGCACTGCTGTCCATATCAGGTAAAGTAGAATAAACAGAGGGAAGTGGAAACAAAATCTTCATGTGAGGAAAAGACACAACACGGGTCTTGGAGTCACTTTGCCAAAATTCTGAAGTGTGTCGCAGTGGTGAAATGCATCCGTGACATGCAGACGAGCGTCACAGTGGCCGGAAGAATGGGCATTTTCAGCCTAGAGAGAGGGGTAGTGATTGAGAGTGAGAGTAGCGGTGCCTGAATACTTCCAGTTTGTGGGGCTGCATGAGTGGCTATCAGTGCGCCTGAAGCACAGCCTGCTCACTGAGCATAATCAAGTTTGCAGCTGCCTGTCACCAATGGTTATAGGGGCACAGAGTGAGACTGCGGTAGCATAACAGGCAGCAGGGCTGTAGAAGATGCTAATGTCCAGGTCACTTAGTGAAACTATAACAAGGAGAGTGGGAGAGAGAATAATAAGAGAATGAAAGGGGAAAAATAAAATGGAAAAAAAAGTGGAAAGAGGGGAGCAGCTAACAATAAAGAAAAAAAGGAAAAAAAGAAAAAGAAAAAAACCCCAAAAAACGGAAGGAGCAGGAAAAGTCGAAAAGTCAGCTCTCCAGAGTTTAGATAGGCAAGCAAGGCATATTGTGAAGAATACAGCACTTTATCTCTTCTATGTAAAACTGCCTTTACACTTCTCAATACAATACTCAGGCAGACAAAATTAACCTTGAGATGGTACTATTATACTTTGCAAAACATTGTTAAAATAGTGCAGGAGCTCCCTCCTGTGGCTATTTTAGACTAATGCAGCTAGAAAAATTGCTTGCTGTTGTTGCCGCCGTGTAAAAGTGTCAAACACTAAGGGGTATGTTTACTAAACTGCGGTAATGTCATTTGCGTTAGGATCCATGGTAAAGGTAGAGATGCCCATATAAAGGCGTGTGCGGGGCATCATTATGGCAAGCGTGTCAGGTAATGTGTGTTATAAGGCACGTTAGAAGGCATGTTAGAAGGCACCATATTAGGCACAGTACAAGTCACGTGCCTTGTACTGTGTCTAATAAGGTGCCTTCTAATGTGCCTTGTATTGTGCCTAATAAGGTTCCTTCTAACGTGCCTTGCACTGTGCCTAATAAGGTGCCTTATAACGTGCCTTGTACTGTGCCTAATAAGGTGCCTTATAACGTGCCTAATAAGATACCTTATAACGTGCCTTGCACTGTGCCTAATTAGGAGGCTTGTAACGCCTTATAAGGATTGTTGGCAACTGTAGTGAGAGTACTATGGGCTGGCAGCACGGATCTGCAAAGATATGACTGTCACAGGCAAGCAAAATATCTGCCTTGGACAGGAGGGAACAACAAGGAATTGAACCCATGACCTCTGCCTAGAATGTCAGCGTACTAACCAGTACACTATAACTCTATGGCTTGTTGCATAGCAATGGCTGGGTACAGAAGGACTTCAGATCACCACACAAACCGTCTGCTCTGTGTGCCAGGATAGGGTAACCCCACCAGCACCCATGATGCATTGCACATGCAGAGCAGCGGCCTACAGACCAAATGGGGTCTGCACCTCTCCGGTACTGCAGCGTGGTGAGATGGACTGACAGTGCGTGATACTGGCACAGAGTAGCTACAGACCATGCCATTGTGCAGGTTCCGTGTTCACCCTGAGGGATAGGATGGGCACCCAGCACTAGGTACACAGTACATGTGGTGAAAGAGATAGGTCCTGCTGCACATCCCCTTTGCTACCAGTGTGTGACAGGTGTTTCCAGCAGTGCAGTTGAAGGTAATCTGTTCCAGCTGTGTTCTGCAGTCACATATGGCCTTGTGGGACCGGACACCACCCAGATTAGTGTGTACCTTGTGTTAAGGTCTGGCTGCCATGGGTACATGTTATCAAGGGAATTGGGGTGTCTAGATTGGCATGAGGGTTATGTAGCACTGCCACTATGGGTCTAAGTAGTAAGAACTATATACCCCAAGGGGCCTGAATAAGCCCGTTTGTAGATGAGGGTGTGGTGGGACAAGTGCCTGCACCCTGCGGAATGGCTGTAGTACCAGCAACCACAGTCCTGCTGGCAGATGACAGCCCTCTAGAGCTGCAATGCAATGCCATATCTGTGACCATTGCAGACCAGCAATGATGTTTAGGGTAGGCAAGGGAAGGCTCATCTGCCCCATGCCACGATCTGCCATTCATCAACAGACAGCACAGTCAAACTGCAGAGTGAGAGTGACCCCCCAGCATGACATGCTGTGGCCACCCTGTCCATGCAGGTGGTGGTCGGGCACTACAGTATCCCAGCCATTGCCCTCCATCCTGTGCAGATGCATCCTGGCCAATCCACCCTGTCTGGGCCATACCCACAATACCTTGCTCCTCATGGGCTCAGTGAGGTGTTGGCAGACACAAAACAATGGAGAGACATACACATCCTCCCACACCTATCTCAGCATTGTGCAGAGATGGAGGTGGTTGACAACCCTACCCGCTGCACTGGTCCTGGTCACAGTGCTGACATTGCTAATCTGTACAGGGGATAGTAGTAGAGCTCTGGTGATAAACTGCAGCTCTGTGCTGGGGCCAACAGCCTGACACTTCATGAAGCTGTGGATAGTGGAGCCCTTGTGAGTGGGTATCTGTACCACTGTGCACCACTGCGTTGGGGTTTGCCCATGTTGTTGTTGTGGCTGCATTGTGGGCTAAAACTATGGGGAGATGCTCTGCAGGATCCACAGATGGAACCTGAACCTCTGACCCTCGGCTCTTGGACATGCTGGCTGAGTGTACTGCACCACACTGTTGCCACAGCAGCATAGTGGTTCCTGGGGCTACCCCTAATATTCCTCAGCCAGACCTCTTCTGTTGCACTGCACACCACGTACTGGTACAGGGCATGGCCTAGGTCCACTGCAGGTGAGTGCCACTGCTCCCTCCAGCACAATCACCCACTCCCTCGGCCATGCTGCCATGACCATATGCTGTCGGTGCTGGAGGTGCGCCATCCCAGGCCATCCAGGGGGCAGGTAGGTGGCTGCCTAAGGTGTGGGTTCTGGGGTAAGGGTGCCTACATAGATGTCCACGCTTCCCCTGGCACCACCTGTCAATGTTATGTGTCCCTTGGGGTGCCTGCTGGGTAATGTCTCCTGGATGGGACACTGTTGGCCACAGACTCATGGGCATGTCTGACCCTGGTCAGTTGCTGTCTTGCTGGTTTCCATTTTCTGTGTTCCTATGTGCCACCTAGGCAACCACCTAGTCTATCTTGTTCCCCAGTAGCCCCCACTGCATGTCCCACCTGCAGCCCCCATGCCCCATTTGCACCATCACCATAGTGGCCTTTCATACTAGGGCACTATGCTGTTGCTGCAAATGGAGCAATACTATCACCTTTCTTGGGCGCCCTGCCTATGCTGTAAATTGCTGACACTGAGATGGTTTCTCTGTCTTGCAAATGTGTGCTAACGCCAGGTTTTCAGTTGCGTTACGATTCAGCCCTTAATTTCTCCTCATTAGTGTGAAAGGGGCCTCTCCCCACCCACTCCCCGCCCATTGACCCCTTCTCTCTGCCCTCTCTCCACCCTTTTCAGGACTTACTGCAGCCGGGAACGTTAAGGCGCGTTATGTAACGTTAAGGCACCTTAACGTTACATAATGAGCCTTAATGTAGCCGCTGCTACGTTACCGCAGTTTAGTGAACATACCCCTAAGGGGTATGTTTATTAAGGTGCGGTAACCTTACCGGCAGTAAGTGCAGCGGTAATATTACCAACGCCATATAAGGAAGTGGGCGTATTGGCAGTAAGGGAGCAATGGGCTGTTAATGTGCGATAAAAGACGCCCTGGCCATTTAACACATGTTAAAGGAACATTGCACGTTACGACTAGCAAGCAGGGCACATCAAGGCTAAGTTAAGGCACCCCATACAGCACCGTAAGTTAAGGCAACTTATAAGGCACCACAGGCTAAGGCACTGTAGAAGGCACCTTATTAGGTGCCTTATAAGGTATCTTAGGTGAAGACAACTCATTATGTACCCTAGGTTTTGGTGCCCTAAAGATGTTACGGTGCCCTATGGTAAGGTGCCCAAAGGGCAATAAGGTGCCGCAAGCTGACAGGCATGCACTGTACGGCACAGGGACAGATGTAACCCTAACACTGGAAATAGCACCAAGGAAAGGCAATGAACTGGTGGTGGAAAGAAGGACATTTGGGAGCTGCTGGACCTGCCATAACTGGGGGCATACTATTTGGCAACCGGTAAGGTGGCCAAACATATTGGATTCAGCTGAACCGATGCACAGGGTGTTGGCAATGGAAGGTGCTACAATGACAGTGGGTGGCAGAGGATGGGAATACATGTCCCCCAGTGGAAGCAGAGGTGGCAAGATATTTGCAATGATAGGAGGACAGAGGAATAGTAGTGCCATGCAGATCAGGCACAGGAGAGGCAAGCACGAAGAACCGCAATGCAGAAAAGGGTACCAGTGCAGGACATGGGGTAGCAGCCTACACAAGAAGACAGGACACCACACAGCCAACAGATGCATATAGATGGATCGAAGGATGGCTGGCAACTGTGGTGAAGGTGTGATGGGCTGGTAGAATAGATCTTCAGAGTTGTGACCATTACAGGCATGTAAAGTATTTGAAAAGGACAGGCATAACAAAAGAGAGAACAAAGAGGAATTGAACCCATGACCACTGCATAGGGAATTAGTGTACTAACCAGTAGGCTACACCCCTATGGCTATTGCCATAGCAATGGATGGAGACAGAAGGACTGCAGGACATTGCCCAAAAGGTCTCTTCATTGGCCAGGAAAGGGCGACCCCACCAGTACCCATGATACTGCACAAACATAACAGCAGTCTACAGCTGATCACCCAATGGAGACTGCACCATCCAGTACCTTATCTAGGTAAGAGGAACGGACAGTGTGTGATACTGGCACAGAGAAGCAACAGTCCATGCCATTGTGCAGGTTTTGTGTTCACCCTGAGGGTGAGGAAAGGTGTTCAGCACCAGGTCCACAGTACCTGTAGTGCTGGAGGTAGGCCCTGCTGCAGATCACTATCAGTGTGTGACAGGTGTTCCCTGCATTACAATCTAAACCCACCCTGTGTCCATCTGTATTCCCCAGTCACATCTAGCCCTCATGGACCAGAACCCACTGAGAATAGTGCATACCCAGTGTTATGGTATGGCTGCCATGATCACCTGTCAGAAAGGAAGAGGGGTGCCTAGACCCGCATGAGGGTCATGTAGCACTGCCTACAATACTGCCCTCTCAGATCACAGTGGTGTACAGTAAATGCCCCTAAGGGCCCACAATCAATGGCTTTGTAATTGCGGCAGTGGAGGAACATATAGCACACACATGAGGAATCGCTGAGGGACCAGCCACCCCAGTGCTGCTGGCATAAGGCTGCCCTCACGATCCATACTTTTACTAGGGCACTGGCAGACCAGCAGTGATGCTGGGAGTAGGTCTGGAAACCCTCAGCTGTGGCCCACCAAGGTATGACATTCACCAGCAGAAGGCACAGTCAGACTGCACCTGCTGCACCCTGCAAGGTGTTCCAGCCATGCACATACTAACTGCGGACAGTCCGCTAGCCAGTCACAGAGGGCCTATGTGCACCCAGAGTTGGGAAACACAGCACAGACACCAAACAGGTATCCCAGTGATATGACCCCAGAAGGAAAAGCACACAGATATCACTGTAAACAGATTCTATAATAGCACTATGTGGGACCATAGCCATGCCATGGTCACTGCTTTGTCAGGGTGAGTATGTCCTCCCGGCATGACATGCTGTGGCCACCCTGTCTATGAAGATGGTGGTTGGGCACAATGCTGTCCCAGCTATTGCCCTACCCATACTGCAGACGCATCCTGCCCAACCGGCCCTGTACAGGCCATACCCACAATAACCTGCTACTCAGTATGCACATTTGCAGGCAGATGCTGAAAACAGTATAAACATTGTGGTCCCAGTGAGGGATAGGAAGCCACAAAACAATGGATAGACATCAACACACTCCCACTCCAATTTCAGCATTGTGCAAAGATGGGGTTGGTTAGCAGCCCTGCCCATCACACTGGCCCTGCTCACAGTGCAGTTATTGCTAAGGTATGGAGGTGCTGGTAGTAGTGCTCTAGTGGTAATTGCTGCTCCATGCCGGGGCCAATGGCCTGGCTCTCCATGAGACTTTGGATAGTGGAACCTGTGTGTGAGGGTGTTTGTATACCTGTTGGCCGATGCTTTAAGGATTGCACAAGTTGATGTCATATCTGCATTGTATGGTAAAAGGTAGGGTCATACTCTTCAAGGGCCACAGCTGGGACCCAAACCTGTGACCCTCTACTCTAAGACACACTGGTTATGTGTACTGCACCACACTTTTGCCACAGAAGTGCAGTAGTCCCTTGAGCTACTTTTGCATTTCATCAGACCTTGTCTGTTGCACTGTACACCACACACTGGAACAGGGCAAGGCCTTGGTCCACTGTGGGCAGGTGTCACTGCCCCCTCCACCACCAGCATCCCCTCCCCCACTCTGCTGACATGCCCATATGCTGGTGTTGCTTGTGGTGTGCAGTCCCAGGCCATCCACTGTGTAAGTAGGCGGGAACCTAGGGTATGGGGTCTGGGGTGGGGGGGCATACATGGACATCCACACATCCCCCCCATCACCGCCTGCCACTATTATGCCCCTCCCACAGGGGGGTGATGGATGGGGGTGTAAGGTTGGTGATCTGGCAAGGGTGGACCTGCTAGATAGATTGTGTTATGCCGGCAGACTGTGGACAGGCTAGGGCATGCAATGTGGGTACAGTGTATCCCATTTGAACTGCTGGGTGTATACATGTTTGAGACATCACGTGATCACACCCTGCACTGTCCTAACTGTGCATTAATGTTACATCACGTGCGTTAATGTTACCAATGTTCCATTACCGCGCTTTAGTAAACATACCCCTAAGGGTATGTTTACTAAGGCATGGTAATATTACCAGCATTAAGTGCAGCGGTGATGTTACCAACACCATAGAAGGAAGTGGGCAGATAGGGGGCGTTCTGGCATAAAGGGAGCAATGGGCTGTTAACGTGTGGTAAAGGGCGCCTTGGCCATTTAGCGCACGTTAATGGGACATTGCACATTAAGGCTGATAAATAGGGCATGTTAAGGCTGACAAGGCACGTAAGGCGCCTAAGGGCTTTAAGGTGCCTTAACATGACATCCATGTAATAGTGTGTATAAAAATAAAATTATGGCCTGAACAACCCAAAGAAAATTCCAGGTAAAGTGCATTATTCAAGTTGTAAATGGAGTAAACCAAGAGGACATGCTGAAGCTTTTAGAAGAGCGATTGAAATGATGCACTCAGCTAAAGAGACACCTGGCAAAGAAGGATCCTGGGGCAGGTTATTTAATGGGATGAGGAAGAAATACTAAAAGTTTAGTTTGATAAGAGAATATCAGTTAACTAAGGAAGATTTCAAAGCATAGAAAATAATTGTGTTTAGAGTGTCTAGGTTGCTAAATGAATATTTAGAGCCATGCCTTTAAAAATAGACTAGTATTTTATAAAAAGCTTGATGAGCACTAAGCCTTGTTTAAAATACACCAAGGACCAGCAAAAAACAAACAAACCATAGACTTGTAGCAAAGCACAAACACATTTTCAAGCCCACAAAACCAGTCAATGGGAATGTGCATTCCGTTAACATATGCAATTAGTATACTAAAGATTCAGAAGATTAGAACCACGTCCCTGTGTTCAGGGATTACATCCCAAATGAGTCTTTTAACCAACATCAACACTTCCAGCTTATTTGACTCTCACATATAAGAGATGCAGGATTCATTGGCTAATTAAGTAATAGGATCAGCGTTTTCTTTACTATAAACTATATTCTGTGCTAATATTCTCCATCATGATTCATCCTCAGATACAGATTCCCAGTGTTTCTCATTGTGATTTTCATTTGATTTTTTCTGCAAAGATATTCCTGAAATAAGAAATATTTTGGGACTGTTTCATCATCAGCATGAGAAATTGATGTGTCCTCTTCAGATCTCAGTAAGTACAAACTAATGCCTGCTTTTTTATACAGACTGAGTGAAAGTTGGTGGGCAACCCAATAAACATTGGAAAACGGAAGAAATGTCTCATATTTCCAAATTACAATTATTGATATCACATATATTCCAGTATGGCTTTTAATGCTATAAAGAAACTGCCATGTACGAATAGATTTTCCAGGCAGGAGGACTGAATGTGGAATCTGTGTAACACGAAGCACATTCTGGGGTGAACAGAAGCAGTTCCATACTTGGTGAGACCATTTGGATTATGCTTCGTACACTGGAGCCATTTGGAATAATCTCACAGATCTAAATCGGGGGATCTATTCCATATCCCCAAATTCCAGAAGTAAGAGGCAGCAAATCATGAGTCTACCTGGCTAATAATTGCTAAT
The DNA here is from genome assembly GCA_033557465.1 of Ichthyophis bannanicus. Taxonomy (NCBI): domain Eukaryota; kingdom Metazoa; phylum Chordata; class Amphibia; order Gymnophiona; family Ichthyophiidae; genus Ichthyophis; species Ichthyophis bannanicus. Next base: position 108,005,194 of record CM066048.1, on the reverse strand, counting down.
GGATCCCTTTTCTACAAACTTGTCCAAATCGTTCTTAAACCCATTTTTGTTACTAGGTTTCCCCAAATCTTTCAGCATCAAATGCATTGCTTAATTTTGCATTGACTCTAACACCATGTGAAAGGATACCACACATGACTTTACGACTGTATTGTATTTCCTCTTAATTGTTTCTTTTGCAAGCTAAAAACCATCTAACCTTTTAACCTTCCTTCATAAGGGAGGTTTCCTACCCTTTTATCATTTTGGTTGTCTCTCTCTGTACTTTGCTTGTTCTGCTGTATCTCTTTTGAGATGGGATGACCAGAACTGTACACAATACTCATGGTGCAGTCACACGTAGATCAAACTAGAGCATTAGCATATTATCAAATGATAGCATTATCATATAATTCTCTTTTCCAGTCCTAATATACATTCTCTTTTTAACTGCTGAAGTCTAGGGCTCTTTTCCTCAGTGGCAGTTTCTAAGGGGTATGTTTACTAAACCATGGTAAAGAAGCAAGTATGCTGTTAGTGGGTGCTAACTGTGCATGTGCACACTTAGAAGAGAGAGCCTATTTTACATCTGAAATGTGATGCAAAGACAATGGAGCACAAGAGAGTGATAACAGTGCTCCATTAGCAGCAACAGCAGCATAGTGCCCAAGAATGAAAGGACACTATGGGAGATGTTTACTAAAGTGCGGTAATCATGAATAACGCGCGTAAAGTACGTTTAACGATCGTTCGCACGTCCGAACGCGCGTTCTGACGTGCGAACGATCGTTAAACGTACTTTACGCGCGTTAACCGCAGTTAACGATCGTAAACCTCCGCGGCGCGTTAAAACAGCGCAGAAGGGGGAGAGTGGGCGGAGAGAAGGGGTCAATGGGTGGAGAGTGGGCGGGGAGAGACTCCCCTCACACTAACGCACTGAATTCCTGAGCTCAATTGCAACGCGAATGAAAACCTGTCGTTAAAGGCATATTAAAGGGAAGAGAAACTATTTCCGTCAGCAATGTACAGCAAAACCGGGGAATCCCACAAAACGTGAGCAGTGTGATACATGTGCACAGAACAAACTGTCACATAAAACGTTACAAATGACCACAAGAAACATTGTAAGAAGCATAAGCCAGCTGGGCAACAGTGATAGCAATGGGCAACAAGGCACAGCACTCCCTGGACAGCACCACAAAAATGAAATGATGTCTGGAAGGGTCTACGCTCCGCAGACCCTTACAAAGATCATCTCATTGTAATAGAGCTGTCCTGGGAGTGTTGTTCTTTGTTGCCCAATGATACCATTGTTGCCCATCTTGGTTATGGGTGTGTGCCCCTTTTTCAGAGGTCTATTCTGAGGTTTATGTGCACCCTTGTCCCCATACAAGGTAAATGAGCCCACAGTAACAATGTGCAGAGCAGGGCTCCCTACTCTGTTGGTCAGGTTTCCTATCTCCAGGGACTGCACTGTCTCTGTGGCCACAGTGTGGTGCAGCAGACACAGCCAGTACCTATAGGACCAGAGAGGCACAGGTTCAAATCCCAGCTGTGGCACCTACCAGCCCAGTCCCCACATTTTGCCCACCACTAAACAGAGTTAGTAAAGGCACCCCTTTATTGCAGAGTACAGAAGCATGGTGCAAACACCCATATTTTACCCTATACCGCTCAATGGGCACTACCTACAGCCAAGTCCCCCAAATGCAGTCCGGGAGTGCCACACACCATTCAGGCTCCTTGCAGCCGCTAATACACATGCCTGTGCTGCATTTATTTTATTTATTTATTTATGCACCGCCCCCATGGCATGTAGATGTAGCTCATGTATACTCATGAGGGACAGCAGGGAAACCCGAACAGTGGTAGGCACACCAGGACTGGAGTTGGGAAACTCTGCCGTAAAGCAGCAGCCAACAGGGCCAGACACACCCACACACACACACACCTACAGGCCCCATTGGCCAATGCCTCCTGGAGAAGCAGGACATTGGGCCCTGCCTGTATCCCCCAATACTAGCAGTTGCATACCTTAGCAATGCCACCCTACACCTGGGTATATGGCACACAGCTATCAAACGTTTCCTGTGATAACTGGCAGATATCAATTCCTACGTTAAGCACAGTTTTCTCCGTGAGCTCCACCAAAACAAGCATTCTGATGTCTGCGGTGAGTGCTGCAGGACAGGTCCCTGACAGTGCTTACCACCCTGGGGAGTGACCCCCAACAGTCTTGCGTACCACATCCATGCCTGAACTGTGCCCAGGACTGGTGTGGTGGGTATGGCTGCTGAACACCTCTATAGTTGCACAATGCTGGCATAGGTGTGGGGGTGGCTGTCTGTCAATCCAGTGTGTGGTGGCTGCAAACACCCTCCACAGCCCACGCTGCCAGCAATGTTGCCAGTATTGAGCTGCCACTGTGCATAATGAGGAGCAAGGTACCATGGGTATAGGCTGGGCAGGGTGGCCTGGCCAGGGTGCATCTGCACAGGGCATAGGGCAGTGACAGGCACATTTTAGTGCCCGGCCACCACCTACACAGACAGGGTGACTTCAGTATGTCCTGCTGAGAGATCATGCTCACCCTGACTGTGCAGTGACCACAGCATGGCTAGGCACCCCATAGTGCTATATAATATGTCTCTCATGTGATAGCTATGGGTTTCTTTTTGGGGCCCAGTCACTGATTTATCTGCTTGATGTGTATGCTGACATCCCACTTCTGGGTGCATGCATCTCCACTGGGCACATGCATGATTGACTAACTAGCAGACTGTTTGCTGCTGGTATGTGTCTTGATGGAGTGGCTTGCAGTGGCTGATGGCGTGCAGCAGGAGAGTATCAGCTAGTGGTGGGGTGCAGCTTAGCATATCTATGCCTAATGTCTGTCTGCTATTGTGTTATGGATGTGTACAGAGCTGCATTGCCTGCCCTGTGGGGTGTCTATTCCTCACTGGAACTGGGGTTGCTGTTCCTCTCTACTGCCACCTTTGCAGGGAGGTAGAATGTGCATCTATTGTTAGGGGACCCTGTTTGCCACCCTTGGCATGCAGGGGGGGGGGGGTGGCATGGGCCACCTGGGGGGTCCATGGGGGCTATGCCTGACTGCAAGGTGTTTGTGCAGAAACTACCTATCTCACACATTAACACTGCTATGGACCTGCACCATGGCCTCTTTCAGCCATGGACGGTGCTGTGGACCTGGTGCTGGGCGCCTCACTGCACCCTCAGGGTGAGCACCGTACCCGCACAATGTGACGGTGTGTAGCTACTCTGTGCCAGTACAACACATGGTCAGTGCCCCCTACCAGGCCGAGGTGCTGTGGGGGTGCACATGGTAACTTCCCCCTACCAGGCCGAGGTGCTGTGGGGGTGCATTCCCCATGGTGTGTATTTGTGGACAGCTGATTTGCATGTGCAGTGCATCATGGGTTGACTGGCACGATCCAACCCTGGGAAGATCCAGCGCCTGCTCACAGGCTCTGATAAACTATAGGCCATCACACATACATCTGTTAGCATAATGCATAGGTGCAAGACACCCTAAGGTGTCTGTACTATAAGGTGCCCACGCTGGTAAAAACACACGTACCCACGCACGATTGTACGCACGCACCAACGCATGCAGCCACGCATGCACCAACGTACATGGCTACGCGCACTGCGAGAGTGTGTTTCAGTAACCACTATTGCACGTAAAGAAAAGCATGCCTCCTCATTCCCTATGTGATGTACAGGGTGATGCCTGGGACAGCCTTCTGCGTTAGGCACACTGGGGACTCGAACCCATGCTGTCTGTATGAGCGGTGAGTACACTAACCATTGTGCTACAGCTCTGTTTCAGTGTTTGTGTCTGTACGCCTTCATACGATTAACGTGCAGTAACGCACCACGGCGCCCTGTAACGCTCGTTAGGTTTTGGAACACGCGTTAGTGGTTACGATGTCCCGCCCATGTCCTTTTATGGTTTTCCTTTCACTAACGCGGCTCCTAACGCGATTTGTACTAACGCAGTTTAGTAAACATACCCCTATGTTGAAGGTGCAATGGAGTCAAAGGAAGTGGTACATAAAGCCTTCCACACCAGCACCCCATAATATTTAACAGATCTCCTTTTCTTTCACTCTCCCAGACATACTCCTCGCTCTTTCCACCTCAATCGCCTCACCCTTCCCTCTCCTTCCCGTGCCCACTTGCAGTTCACTCCCTTCTTATGCCTTCTTTTTTGCTGGCCCCGCCCTCTGGAATGCTCTTCCCTCTTCCCTCCGTTTGGAACCTCAATATACTACATTTAAACAAAACCTAAAGACCCATCTGTTTTCCCTGGCGTTCGATGTTCCCTCTCCTTTCGTATGATATCTACCTTTCCCCTCCTCTCTTATGAGTTTCCCTACTTATATCTAGTCCTATCCTTCCTACTTTCTTTACTGTCCTTTTATGATATTGTATATTTCCTTTCCTTTTCGTTGGCTACTGGCCTTCTTTTATTGAATTTTTATTGTACACCGCGTTGGTTATTGTAGAAAGGCAGTTTTTATCAAGTGTAATAAACATAAACATAAACATAAATAAGTCATGCAGTGTGGACTGCTGGTGCACAGGAGGGACTAGGCAGCTGCTTAGATGGCACATAGTAACATAAGACTACAAAATATGCCAAACTGTGTCAGACCAAGGTCCATCCTGTGTCCAACAGTGCACAATCTAGGTCACAAGTACATAGCAGTTTCCCCAAAAGACACACAGGATCCCGAATAACTGTAATGGGGCAAGCAGTGCCTAGCTCGGGTCCTCTTTAGCAATGGTTTATGGACCGTTATCCAGGAACCCGTCCAAATTTTTTTAAACCCAGCTACACTCCCCCTTAACTACAGCCAACACCCACCTTCATCACTAGGCAGCTGCCTATCTCACCTAGTCAACAGCATAGGCCTGCTGTACAGTCAACTATGGTCATCACACATACTTACACATTGTCAGGCGTCAGGTGAGTCAACTCTATCAGCTACCAATCGTTCTTGAATCCATACCTACTCTGATGACCTCCTTGCCCCCTTTCAGCATTTCAGTGGTTTTTCTACATTACGGTCACTGTTCCCTCTAAGCTGTGCACGTGTGCGCGCGCACACAGCTCGCCGAGCGAGCGCACATACTTTATAACAGAGCACACAAAAATTACAGTTCTGATTCTGATAGAAAACAACACAGACGTCTTAAAATTTAAAAGTTGTTATGTATTTACGTTTTTCACAAGTTCTACAATATTTTCTAGTGCAATCAATGTGGTGTACATACTTTATTCTGACGTGTAGTCAAATTTTAAAGTATATTACTCCGAGTGTCGTTATGTGGCGCACAAAAATTTAACCTTCCTTCAAAAGCTGCACAGCTGATATTTTATGCGCACACAGCCTACAGAAAATTAGAGGGAACATTGATTACGGTGCATATCAACACCTTCCCACACATGTGCTATTACCAAAAAGTAAGTGACCACTACCACCCCTTAATGTCGGAACACCTCCAACACGGCCAGCACACTTACCACACGGTAACCCCTTATCACTGCAGTTAACACACAGAAAAGACTGCTCCTTTACCACCGTTTAGTCAACATACCCCTAAAGTGGAACTCAGCATTGTGAACAAAAATGCAGCTGTACTCAAAGAGAACATCTTGTTGCAAATTGTAAGGACATTTTCAGTTGTTACTTTTGTACCTTCTTTTTGTGTGGTTGGGGAAAAGCAAATAAAATGCCATGCATGATTTTCAAAATGTCATATTTTTGTTCATTTTTATTCTGTGGACCCTTGAGAATTCCCTTTTTTGTGGCATCCTACCAGGTATTTGTGGCCTGGATTTTATGCTGTTGAAAATAGGGTACTGTCAGACCATCAGTGTGACACTATATGACAATTCTGATCTTCTTAAAATATAAACTACCATGATGGCCATACAGTACCTGTTAACTCGGCTGTGTGACTTCTGTGGCTCTCCAGGATGAAGTGTGGTGATCAGTGGTCCATATTAAGATTCTTCTTTCAGTCTCAAACTTTACTTTGCAGTCATTTACTCCAATATGGAGTAAACATTAAATTTAAATTTTAGGAAAAAGGGATGAGAAAAATGAAAAAGGAAAGAAAGAAGAAACTGGAGAGATAGAACTGTCTTTCATTTGAATCCTAACCACCAACCTGGTAGCTATGAATGATTTTGCCAGGATTTTGCACTGGGATACATGGGATTGTGTAGCGATGTATTTCTTTATTAGGCATTTGTTATACCTTAGTAGGCAAAACAGGACAGCATCTGAATGGTTTGAAAAAGAATTCCATGCAAAGAATAGTAAAACGTCTAAAAATATATAAAAATAAACACATAAATCCAACATTAAAAATAATAGAAACAAATAAACATAAACATAAAACATAAATGAAAAAAAAAACATATAAAAGGGGAAGTAATGAACAAAACAAAATCTTCAACCAGTGTGGACAATCATAGGCAATATACAATAGAGTGTGGGGTCAAGTTTGAAAAAAATATGGTAATATCTAACAGCCATGTTTTTTAACAATTATTTAAATTTAGAATAGGAACTTCCAAACTGAATGTCTAGGGAGAGAAAATTCCAAAGGGCAGAACCATTAACACAAAAAAGTAGCATACTAGATCTTACTACTATGACTACTCCTACTAATCATTTGTATAGCACAACAAGGCATATGCAGCACTGTAACTATAGACGTAAGACACAGTCCCTGCTCATCAGAGCTTAAAATCTAATCAAGACACAAAACATAACAAAACTGAGGGCTAGAGTATGGTAAGATACACATAAGTAGTGGTAAAGAGAGTGAGGCGGATCCTTTCAATCTGATTTGTTTATAAGAGGAAATTTAGAGGTATGTTTACTAAACAGTGGTAGCGGCCTCCGTGCAATATCGGAGCCATGGCCCCATTGAACTCCCCTAAAAGTTGAACCTGAAAAGATCTAAGTTGGCATGATAGATGGTCAGATGGTCAGAAAGGCAGTTAGATAGAGAGGAAAACCTGTAAGCACAACAGAATGATAACCAGTGTTCTCTGAATAAAAGCAGAGAAACATCACCTGTACAGCAAACATTATTTAATAATTTTGCAGCTGTGCTCTAGATCAGCTATAATTGCTTAAAAGGGGAGGGTGGAAGGTCAACCAACAGAGAATTGCACTAGACCAAGTGAGATAAAATCAAATAGTGAATCAAAAGTCTGAGAACTTTTATATCCAATTGTGCTTTAAGGACCTAACCATTTTGGGAAGGTAGTCGCAGGAAATATTACTGTGAGAAAACCAAACGGCAGAGGGTTTGGCAATGATAAAAATTATCTTATGAGAGAAAAAACAAACAGAAATGTTGTTAAGTGTGTTGGCAACAAAAGAGCGAAAATTAGCATCCCTGGAATCATAACTGATCATAATTTAAATGTCTTCAGCAGAAATATGAATACCAAAGCTGAATTCCTGAATTAGAGTGGCTAATGGGGCCATGAAAATATTGAAAAGAATGGGTGAGAAGGTGGATCCCTGTGGGACCTGGCAATGCATATGGAATAAGGGTTGAAATAACAGTGTCTGTAATGGCTTTGAATGTACGTTGAGATATGTAAAATTTAAACCAATCAAAAACTGTATCAGTAAGACCAATGCACTCCAGTCTATGTAACAGAACTGGTTGACTGACATCAACAAAACTCTTCCTTCCATAAAGGCAGATCAGTATCTCATAACCCAGGGCACGCCGGATTGGCTTCGGGCCTCCTCTGCTCCCCACCTACCCCCACCCTCCTTTCCCAAACCCGTATACACAAAAAAACCAGCCTGATCCATTGCTTTGCAACCTCCTTTTATTGGTGGATCTTAATGGCCACAGCTTGTGGATACAAAGATATTGTACAGTCAGAAATCATAACTATAACAATCGTAAACTCTGTACAAAAATATGTAAACAATAACCCTAGGTTGAGGTTAATGTGGAGGGATACTGCCATTCGTTGCCTGATCGAAGGTCCTGGTCCACCTTGTGGCCATGGCCCCCATTCCTCCCCGCCCCCACCATCACCAACCACTCCATGTTGGTACCCGGGCATCCCATTCCATTCTATGCTCCTGGTAACAGAGGCAAGGCACACCTAGGACATGTTACCTGGACCACCTGCTACCGGACACTGCCAGCCCCTGGCTTAGTAAATAGGTCCTTCCTTTTTGTGGTATCCTCCCAATCCCCTCCCCTCCCCCTGTTCTTTGGAAAGGCCCCACCCACTATGACAAACTCCCCCACCTCGTCCCTTGGGTGCAGAGGGTGGGAGCTGCATCACAGTCAAAAGAGGAAGGGGCGGCTCTAGTCCCTTTCCCTTTATCTCCGGCCATCTCCCCCTCCCCCGCCTATCCTCACTGCCCCTTGTGGGCCCTCCCCCATTTGGGTGCCCCATTATGGTGCCCGTAGCCAATCGGTACTAGCCCATCATAACCTGGGGCACGCCAAACTGGCTTTAGGCCTCCTCTGCTCCCTGTCTAACCCTCCCCTTTCCCAAACTCGTACACAATAAAAAATGGCCTGATCCACTGCTTTGCAAACTCCTTTTATTAGTAGATCTTAAAGGTCACAACTTTATTTATTTATTTTATTTATTTACATTCTCTTATATACCGCGCTATTCTGCATCAGTGCGGTTTTACATTGAACAAACTGAAATTACATTGAACAGGGTATTATAACTTGGAGATAACTATTTTACAGGGAATATGGGCTATGGAGGGTTAAGTGGCTTGTGGATACAAAGATATTGCACTAACAATCATAACTATAACAAAAACAGTAGACATAGGAATGCCCTATAATCCAGACTAACAGCACTCCAGGACCTAGTGGTCAAGAGAAAAGCAGCATCGGAGAACGTCCTTATAGTCTAACATACAGCTTGTATTAGTTTGAAGCCCATCTCCCGGTTGCCTTAATCTGGCCCAACCCCAGCTGCAACACATGCACTGCATTTGCCGCACCTATCCTAAAGGAATGCAGTGTGAGCCTGCTGGCCACAAATTGATATTGGGAGAATCAAGACCTATCTGTGTGACACAGCAGGGACCCCCAAAGGCTGGCACACCTGAAAATACTCTCTTTGCTTGCCTTATCAATGCCTTGCATTTAACTTGCCAGTGCTTGTGCTGTTTCCAGTTTTCGTCATTTGGCTCTTTTTTTCCATTTCTTGAAAGATGCTTTTTTGGCAACATCCTCTCTGACCTCACCTTTAAACCAAGTAAGCCACCAGGTTTAGATGTTCATTTACTGATGTGCCCTTTGGATAGGACATGAAGTGTATGAGCCGGTGACTCCCCAAGCAACTTCTTTGGGACCAGGCAAAGCGGGGAAATGATCAGATTGGACAGCGGCCTGCTCTCTAAGAGGCCCGCAATCCTGCCCAGCTTCCTTTTCTTGTGGAGCTTGATCAGTACAACCTTCTTCTGCTCCAGGGCAGATTTCAGGTTCCCCTCCATCCATGGGCCCAGGTGGGCCTTGTAAAGAATAGTAAAACCCAGTGTGAAATTGTTAATCAACAATTGTGCTTTCTTAAGATTATAACCCAGCAAATTCATCTCCAGTGGCCTGACCTTGATGGGCATAGAGGCCTGTTCCAGCCAGGCGGCCTCAACACAGGCACTGGAGATCTCTCCTCCCTGCTTCTTTGCACATCAGTCCTGAGGGTGCCCTTCACGCATGTGGCACATGCGTGCCTATATTTACAGGCATTATAAATCTGCAGGTTCCACCACTGAACATCCTGCATAACTCCAGGTGCACTGGTAGCTGGGTGGCCAGTGGTGGGCATGGCCACTGCCATCCCCCATGCCAAACCTGATGCCCCCTGAAAGGGCTGCGGAGTGCCTGGAAACTTAATGGGCCAATTCCCCATTATGACACTGCTTGTTCTATTGCTCCGCTGGCCTTGTGTTATCAACTGTACCCACAGGAAAATGTCCTTCTTGCCCCAGCTAAGCCCTTTGTTGCCCACCGTATTCCAATGAAATGGCTCATTACACTCCAGCCAGGAATTACCCCCATACAACTGGTAAACCTCGTAAATATGATCCTGGTACTTGAGTAGCCCATTGCACTACTCCAGGTATTTGTCACCAACCACGCTGGCCAGCACCCGAGGGGCCACACACCAGTTTACAGTCATCCGTGGGATGGAATAGGCCTTCTTGGAGACCAGCTTGCACTGGTTGCGGCAGCCTGAACAATCACAATTCTCGTCACTCCTCTGGATGAGCAGTGAGAAAATGTCCACGAACTGTCCTCGCCCTTCCAGATTTTCTCCTTCTGAGAAGTTGACTGTCCGAGGCGCTAGTAGTACATATGTAGTCCGCTATTCTAAGCTCGGATACCAACATTTCCTCCCCGGCTTGCACCTCCCCTTTGACTACCCTGGAGTTCCCATGAGGTGGGGGCAAGGGAAGCAATGGCCCCGCACTGATAGCCCCCTCTGAGCCCTGCGCCACCTGGGTCCTGCCCATTGCTTTGCTGGTACAGGCTACTATTTGTACCAGGGCCCACAACAGCCAATTGACACACTGCTGGATGCCCTCAGCCACTCCCCAACCCCCTATACATGGATTGCTGCTGCTGATGCTTCACCTTCCCCACCTTGAGCTCCCCTTGTCCCACTCCATGCATCCCCCCACCACCCATCCCTCCAGCACTCTCTGCCCACTGCCTCTTCATCCCCCACCCACTGCAAACCCCGCCTTTCCCCCAAACCACAGCATCATTAGATAACAAAATAGCTTGTTCACCACTTGGTTGATGATTTCTGGATGCAGCCACATAGCTTGAACCTGCCTCTGCTATGGTCATATTGTCCGGGTCTGGCGCTCTGTCAAGTGAGCTCAGGAGAGCCTGCACAGGTTCTGGTCTGTGAACTGTGACCATGGCCCTAGCCTGGTTTATGAGGTCATGGACATCCGGCAGCTCGGTCACCTGCCGATCACCGCCACACAGCGGGGGCAGGTTGCTGGTCCCAACACTGTCCTTTCTGTCCCTCTGTCCGGTTCCGTGTGGCGCTGAGTGCAACGTATCCTGCCCAGAGCACGTCATTGCTGGTTCGTTTGCTACTATTACTGGTTTTCTTGCTGTTTCCTTTGCACCCAATCTCCTTTTTGGTACATCACTTTCTTGCCTTTTTATTCACCGGTCCACTCTCCCCACTGCTGGAGTGCTGCTGTTTGGTCATGCTGTAAAATGCCCTGAATCACCACTCCACCACCATCTGTGCCACCGCTGTGCCTCACTCCCAACCAATAAGCTTACCATCCATAGCTCCAAAACCAATTCCCGGGATCCTACAGCATCCTCAGCCAAGGTCCTTCACTTCTGTCTGCTGAGCAGCCTGTTGTTGCATGCAGCCCACTGCAGTAGAAGCAATAGACAGTAGATGGCGATCCTGCCTTTCTGCACAACGTTTTCAGCACTATTTCTTCCCACATGTCCTGGCTGGCCACAGATCTATGCCGACCTCCCTCCTCCTGATATGCTTCCTCTGAGCTTATCCCTGCCTTGCTCCTAGTGGCACTCCCCAATGAACCGTGGGCCGAAGAAAGGAAGTCAAGTTGAGCTAGTAGGAAGGCTACCCGATTATGACCAGGGCACGAGGACCTGCCGCCACTATACTAGGCCTCTACAATGCCCATGGAAGCAGCAGCCATGACCACTGCTATGCTGGGCCTCAGATTCAAAGTAGCTGTAGTGTAAGAGGGGGGGATAGTGTGTCCCCCATTGAGGCCGTGCCGCATCACAATCGAAAGAGGAAGGGGCGGCTCTAGCCCCCTTCCCATTATCTCTGGCTAGCCCCCCTCCCTCTGCCTATCCTCGCTGTCCCTTGTGGGCCATCACCAATCTGGGCGTCCCATTATGGGGCCCACACTTGATCGATGCCGTCCACCTGACTGCCTAGTGTACAGAACACTGTCATCCTCTAAGAATATGGAATGATTATGTAAAATGGCTTTTTCAGTTAATTTTGCAAGAAAGGGAAGATTAGAAATGATGCAAGAGCTATTGTGTAAGTCAGAGTACAGTATGGGATTCTTCAGCAATAGCTTGATGACAGCACATGTCCAAGAAGATGGGACAATGCCTATCACTAGGCTGGAATTAATCAAATGCACCATATCGTTGGTCAAATTAGGAAGATCCCACTCACATAAGAGGTTTAGGCTCAAACATTATATTAGTGGAGAAGACAAACCAGAAATGTTTAGGAATCAAAAAGCAGACACCCTCAACACTTTCTAAAGGAATAATCTAGAAGAGCTAGGATAAAATTAAGAGAAAGATATTCTTTACAATGTTGGTTAGACAGAGAACAGAGCAGGCCAGCTAGCAAGAGCATTGAGTCTGTCAGTACAAACCATATGTTTATTTCTCTTTGCCTTCAGTGTGGACTTAGTTGTCTCTGGATTTCCCTTATTCTATCTCTTCTTTCTTATTTCAGAACATCATGGAGCATGAATACAGGGCAAAGGGAAATCACAGTGAGGTGACAGAATTCCGGATTCTGGGATTCTCAGAGTTCCCAGAGCTGCAGCTCCCTCTCTTCGCTCTCTTCTCCCTCCTCTACCTGATGGCTCTCCTGGGGAACCTCCTGGTCATCTGCTTAATATGCACCAATCAACGTCTGCACATCCCCATGTATTTCTTCCTGGCCAACTTGTCTGCCCTAGACGTCTCTTCCATGACAGTCACTGTGCCAAAATTACTGGCAATCCTCCTGACACAGAAGAATATTATATCTTTCACTGACTGTATGATACAATTATATTGCTATATGGTTTGTATAGGGATTGAATTTTCACTTCTCACAGCCATGGCATATGACCGTTATGCAGCGATATGCAACCCCCTGCGTTATACCATGATCATGAATAAGAGGGTCTGCGCTCTTCTGGCAGCTGCCTCATGGCTAGCAGGTTTTTTAGAGACATTGCCACATACTATTGTTACTTCCCATTTTTCTTACTGTGACTCCAATGTCATCGATCACTTCTTCTGTGAATTGTCAGCACTGCTGAAACTTTCCTGCACAGACACTTCAGTCATTGACACAATAAATTATGCAGAAGGTGTGTTTTCATCCTTCATCCCGCTTCTTTTAACCCTGACATCCTACGTGTTTATCATCTCTACCATCTTGAAAATCCGTTACAGAGAAGGGAAATCTAAGGCCTTCTCTACCTGCTCCTCCCACCTTACAGTCATCATTCTCTTATATGGGACTCTATTTGGAGTATATTTGCCACCCAGTTCAGGGAGTCTTGGGAAATCAAACAAACTGCCTACCGCAATATATATAGTTACACTGCCACTGTTAAACCCCCTGATTTATAGCTTGAGAAGTAAAGAGTTAAATATGGCTCTGAAAAAATCCCTAAGAAAAATCAATATTTTTAGCAAATAAACACAATGGGGGTCATTCTGACCTTCCAATAGAGAGGTTGGAAGTCCGCGTTGGATGTACAACCCCCATTTAGTCCTGCAATTCAGAATCCAGTCTTCTCCTCACATACAGAGGGTTTTGTGTGTGGAGTGCTGGAAAGGTTGGGTGGGAGCTGGACGGATGCAGACAGTGGGCAGAGTGGGGATGTGCTTTGGCACCTGGAAGTACAGGGCGTATTCTGTCCAGATTCCTGTATGTCCACTTTGGGAGAGATGGACGTCTGACTTATTTCACCTCGGAGGTGGAATTAGTCTGAGCAATGGCAATGATCGGGCCAGGAAACCCCCATATACACATGACACAGAAGCAGGTAAGCACCCACCATCTGATCCCAGTACAAGCTGCCCCCGCCAAGGGTCGAGCAGTGGGGAAAAAATGATTTAATTATTGTCAGGACTTCTGCACTCCTGCTGGGTGTCCCAGTGCCATGGTGACAGGAAACTACAGCACAGGCATACCACCAGAAGCATATGGTCGACTGGCTGGGCAGAAGGGATGACATCTCCTTGGATGGTATCAGGGACACGCTGTTCCATCTAAGTACCTGATTCTGCAACCACAAGAATGTCTTGCTTCTACGTTTGCAGATTTGGGTACATTTTGGGCCCCTTCCATTTTTTGGACATCCGGATTTGACCCTATTGGAATTAGCATTATGACCCCTGATTAACGGGGTTGGATGTCCAGGATGGATATCCAACTCACGTTTAGGCTAGATAATGCATTTAGTGCCCCCTGCTCCCAACATGTACAGAGGGCTTGTGAATGGAGAGCTGGATGGGGGCAGGAGGGGGAGGGCCAGAGGCAGAGAATGGGTGGAGTGGGGTTGGGCTGATGCACCCCAAAATACAAGGCCTATTCAGGATATGGTACTGTACATCCACAGGAGGCAGCATAGATGTGGGACTTATTACTCCTCTGAGGTGGAATAAATTTCATGAGAGGCAATCATCATGGCATGCAGACCCCTCAAAGTCACGGCACAGCTAGAGGTAGGACCCTGCCAGCCGATCTCAGTCCTGGCTGCTTGCACCAAGGATTGAGGGTGGGGAATGAAAGTCAATTCCTCTGTCAAGTCTTGTTTGCTCCTGCTGGGTGTCCCGGTGCCATGGCGATGAGACATCATGGAACCGGCACACCAGCAGCAGCATAGGGCAGGCTGGATAGGCAGCAGGGAGAATCAGGGGCACACTAGGCTAAGTGCCTGATTCTGCAACTGCAGGAATGTCTGGCTCTCACAATTGCAGAATTGGGTACAAGTCGGGTCTGTCCATTTTTTGGATGGTTGGACAGCTCAAACATGCACTTGTTGAAATCTGCCTCCACAGAGGTCTTTCTAACCTGTGAATAGCAGGTATGTATATCTGGGTTGGATGTGCAATCCCCTTATTCACAGGGAACATATTCTGTTTCCTTGTCTCCTTGCATGCCCAGAGCAACTGTGCTGGAAGCACTGGATGGGGGTGGGAGTGTGTGGGACAGAAGTAGAGTGTGACTGGAATGGGGGCAGGCTGCAGTACCCTGACGTACAGGGCCTAATCTGGTCAAGATCTTGTATGTCTGTGAGGGATAGATGGACGTGGGACATTCTATCTCAGAGGTGGAATAAGTCCCAGGCCAGGCAACGATCTGGGCAGGCAGCTCCTCCAGACTCTCGGCACCACGATAGGTAAGCCCCCATTGCCCACTCCCGACCATAGCCAATCCCACCAAAGGTCAGGAGGCAGGGAAATGGAGTTTGTCTGCCCTCAGAGATTGTGTGTGCCTGCTGGACATCCCAATGCCATGGCAGTGGCACACCAGCGGGAGCAAAAGGTGGCCTGGTTGGGCAGATGAGAGGATAACTCCCATGGTAGAATCAGGGGCACGCTGGACTGTCTCAGTGCCCAATTCTGCAACAGTGGGAATATCTAGCTCCCACAGTTGCAGAATCGGGTACAATTTGGGCCCATACATTTTTTGGACATTCGCATGGCCTGGATGTGCCCCAGTCTAAATATGATGGTGTGCATGGCAGAGGTGTGCCCAAGGCGGAAGACCAAACTTGGGCGCAATTTCAGAAACGTCCGGTATGTCTAGAACCACATCCAAATCAATACTTACTCTATGACATGACTAACCATCAAAAAAGTGCTCATTTTGCAAGGATACTTCTCCAGAAGATGTAGAGGAGACAGTACTCTGGTATTCCGAGTACTGTCCACAACCACAACGGCCTTTAACAGGAATTCAGGACAACTATGCTACAGTTTTCTGTCTGCTGGCTGCAGAATGACCATCTGAGAATCATTTCCTTATTAGAATACTGACAAAAGGACATCTATGTAGACAACCCCAAAGGCATAAATATCAGGTACATCCATGTTTATGAAATCATGCCCAAACTTGGATCTGACCATCATGTTTCAAGCATGTTTTCACATTGACTTCCTAAACTACATCTGAATATCATTTCTAAAATATGCCTTTACACTGTGGTGGCGAAAGCACATCAGAGCCCCGGGAATTAGGTGAAATAAAAACATTTACCTTTCAGCAGAGAGAGAACCCTGAGAGCAGTGAGAGTCAAACTGCAGCAAAAGAAAAAAAACTACATTCAGTTGCCGAGTGCAGGCCACGCCCAAGCTCCAAGGCAACCAAGGAACGTAAGGGGAAACACCTGGGGGGAGGTGTGGAAAGGATAGTGCAGCCACTCTCTTTAAAACCCCAGGGAACAGAGAAAAGAGAGCAGTCGGGGAAAGCACAGCAGCCGAAGGAAGAGCAGCAGTGGAGGAGAGCACAGGACTCGAGGAGAGCAGAACCCTCGAGAAAAGCAGAAAGAAAAGAGCACCAGACCTCCAGGGAAATAGAGGAGAGTGAGTCCAGTGAGGAGGAGGAAGAAAGAACCTTCAGAAAGCTTGAATGGAGGAAATCCTCCAGGGACAGTCTCAGAAGGAATTTCCAAATGTCTCAGCATACAGGAAGCCACAGTCCAGGTAGATGCCAGTGCTATAGAGGTACAGCTGGGTCTGGAGACGGGGAAGCTTTACTTGCAGATCTAGCAACCCTAGTGACGGGCCCCCACAGGTGCACCCACATATCCGGGGCAATCTCAAAACCCAAATCAGCCTCCCACACTTTAGAAAGGCCTACTAATGACCCAGGGAAATATCCTCCTAGAAACATGTACAAACTAGAAATTGCCTTCGGCTGGTCAGCAACTTCACTGAGCTTCCCAAGTAGGGAACAAGATTCTGGCAAGAAGGCAATGTCCCCAACAGCAGACTTGATACAGTGTTTCAGCTGGAACCATTGGAAAAAACAAACCTTCGGCAGTGAGAATTCTTTCCGCACCACAGCAAAGGTTTTCCACTGGTTCTCTAGAAGCAGCTGGCCGACTGTCCAAATCCCACAATTCTGCCAGATCCTCCAAGCGAAGGTGTGTTTCTGTATTTGGAGTAATGGGTTCCGCCAGAGAGGGGAGGCTCTAGAAAGGAGGCTAGCAGATGGCGCCCGAGAGGTCGCAGCAATATATGCTTCCTGAGTATTGAGCACCACCCCCAGCGCCCCAGTAGTGTCTACAAGTCTAGACCCAAGAAGCACCTGTAGGGGATAAGGGGAAGCCAATCGGGTCTCAACTTCCAGCCATATGGGAGCATCCAGCACGTCTCTGGGCATGCGCCACAACGCCCCCTGCTTTAAAATAGACGCTATATGGTAACGATAAAAATCTGGGAAAAATACGCCGCCTTTATCTTTAGGCATTTTCAATTTACGCAACGCGATTCTAGGAGGCTTCCCTTGCCACAAAAAGCTAAGCAAGGAGCGTTCAAGAGATCTGTATGTTGTCTGAGGTAATAACAGAGGGAGCATACCCAGTACGTAGTTCACCTTGGGAGCAACTGTCATTTTAATTGTTTCCAACCTGCCCCACCATGACAGATGTAGGGGGGACCAATGCAATACCAAACCCTTTACCATATCGTGCAATGTCTTACAATTAACATGGATGGTCTGATCTAATGAGGCGCAGTAACGAACGTCTAAATATTTAATTTGGCGTCCCCGCAAAATCCAGGCGTGTCTGTTTGGAGCTGGTCATTACCAGTGCCTTAAGGGGAACCAAATCTCAACCAAATGGACGGCCAACGCGGTGGGTATGCTGGGTTGTCGATGGGTTCGCGGGAGAAGCGAAATTACGCGACCATCACCGTCTGCTGCTGGCTCCGCCTCTCATTGCTTTTGATTCTAGTCATTTGGGACTTCCAGTCTCCAAAAGAACTTTATCCAAATGGATTGCCCAATGCATATCCTTTGCTTATGAGAGTAAGGGCCTTTCTCATCAGTGCCATGTCACAGCTCATAATGTGAGAGCCATGGCAACTTCTGTGGCCAATCTCCACTCTGTGTCTATCGATGACATTTGTCGAGCAGCCACCTGGGCTTCGGTACACACCTTTACAGCCCACTAGTGCCTGGATAAAGCCTCCCCTCCTCTCTCTGCCCCCCCTCTCCCTCCCCCTCCCCCTCCCCCTCCCCCCTCCTTTTCCCCTCCTCCTCCCTTCCCCCTCCCTCCCCCCTCCCTTCCCCCCTTCCCCCCTTCCTTTCCCCCCCCTCCTCCCCCCTTCCCCCTCCCCTTATCCCTCCCCCCCTTTCCCCCCATTCCCCCCTCCCCCTTCCCCCTCCCCCTCCCCCCCTCTTCCCCTCTCCCCCCTTCCCTCCCCCCCTCTCCCTCTCCCTTCCCCCCTTCCTTTCCCCTCCCCCCCTTTTCCCCTCCCCCCTCCCCCTCCCCCTCCACCTTCCCTCCCCCCTCCCCTTCCCCTTCCCCTTCCCCCCCTCCCTCCCTCCCTCTCTCCTTCCCCCCCCCTTTTCCTTTCCCCCTCTTCCCTCTCTCCTCTCTTTCCCCCCCTTCCCTTCCCCCCTCCCCTCCCCCTCCCCCCTCTCCCCCCCTCCCCTCACCCTCACCCTCCTTCCCCCCTTCTTCCCCCCTTTCCCCCTCCCCCCCCTTTCCTCCCCTTCCCCTCCCCCTCCCCCCTTCCCCCTTCCCCCCTTCTCCCCCTCCCCCCTCCCCCTCCCCCCCTTCCCTCCCCTTCCCTCCCCTTCCCCCCCCATCCTCCCCTTCCCCCCCTTCCACTCTCTTCCTTTATTTCATTTACAATTGATTGATGTTCATCTTATATAGATAGTACTCTGTTTAGTATTCACACATCCATTTGTTGCCTTGAGTCAGTGAACTGCACGGGCAGGAAAATGCCAGTATCTAGGCGGCTATTCATAGTAGGTTTAACAATTGTTTTTTTCAAACTCTGTTATTTCGCAGCTTTCATATTTGGCTGATGTGATTCAATATAAATAGCATTTAGGTTAAATATTTAAACATTTATTTGTCTTTCTGAGTCAGTGACCCTTAACCTGCACGGGCGGGAAAATGCCAGTATTTAAGCGTCTGTTCATGTATGTCCTGCAACGCTATTCAACAGTGTAACATTGCAGGACGCTGTCTCTTGGTAAGTTTATTTCTTGATGTTTTTTAAATCAGAGCGACGCAATTACACACTGCGGTTGTAAGTCAACAGGTTTTTAGGTTATCATTTGAGTAGGGCTCATTTTGTCAGCATTTTCTTGCTGCAATTCGGCTCCGATATAAAAAAAACGCGGCGTGACTGAGAAGCTTTTGAATGTCGACTTCTGTCTGGTTAAAAGTGCCGGTGCCAACATTTTTGTGACCAATTTCTGACGCATATTTGTTCATTTTGGTACTTTTAAGCATTTATTTTCCCCCTCTTTTACTGGTTTTATCGGGCACTCGTTACTTATAGAAATAAGCAAATTAGCTTCAGTAGCGGTGAATGTCACTGCACTGATGAATAGCTCCTCTGCACGGTTTCATACTCGTTTTATTCCTTAAAAGTTTTTTATTTTTATTTTTGTTTTTGGGTATTTTTTGGTTTATTATTTGCCAACATTCTTAATATATATCGTTTGGACAATCTGCGCGTCATAAATGCCGTGTAGGGTACTTAATTCAGATACACAACTTTTGGCAAGATCTTTGAATACGGTAATGTTTAATGCATTGACCTTCATTTTAAGAGCGTCTCCACCTTTTCATATACTTGTTTTATGATGTATTTTCTCTTTGGTTGTCTTTAGGTCATTTTTGATAGAGACAATTTATTATTTTTTATATTTTTTTCACATGGTTTTTATATTTACATGCTTTTCTTGTTTTTTAAGTGTCTTTTTGATGCCCATATATGGAATTTTTTATATAAGAATTTTTTTATATATATGTCTTATATATTCTTTATATATTTTTACATTTTTTACATTTCATGTATATGTATATTTATTTATATAATTAATTATTTGTTATTAGTTGGTTATATTTATTAATATGTACTTGTTGATTTTAGCATTATATATTTGTCTTTTAGATGTGTATTTATCTATTTAATGACTTATTTATTTATCCATTGTCAGCTGTTAGCATTTTACAGGTTCGATCCATGATAATATTCAATTTGACCATAATAAGGTATTTAATTATCAATTATTTTTTATTTTTTATTTTTTGTTTCTCCTCGTCTCTCTTTCCTCCTCTATAGTTGTTTAATATGGTTTTATCATTTATTACTATTTTTAATATATTTTTTATCTATAAGTTGTCTTTATTATTCTTATAGATTAATAGATTGTCCTTTGTTTGTTTGAGTAATACCATATTTATTTATTTATTTATTTATTTAACAGTATTTTTGAACCGCCTTATCATATTAATCAAGGTGGTATCACAGCAAACAATCGGGTAAAGTGAGTGTGTTAATCATGCAGTGAGGGTGCAATTTAGTTGAGTGTGTGTTGTATCGTGTGCTAGATTGGGGTGAGCTATGTACAAGGTGTGGTGTGTTGCGTGCTAGAATGGTTTGAGCTATGTACAGTGTGGGCTATATACAGTGGTGCTGTAAAACATTATCTGTACAGGCAGCAATATGTGCTGTTATACATTCTCTTAGGTTATGTGATGTGTCCATAGTGTTCTATGAACAGCATGGTTTTTAGCTGTTTTCTAAAGTCTTTGAGGTCTGTAGTTGTCCTCAAGTCATCTGGTAGTTTGTTCCATATAGTTGGAGCAGCCATGGAGAGAGCTCTGTCTGTTGTGTCCTTGCGTGTGTGTTTGAATTCACCTGGGGTGCTGACTCGGTTGCGTGTTTGTTTTCTTCTAGGACGAGTGCTGTTGTCTGGTTGAATGAGGGTGTGTAGGCTGTTGGCTGATGTGTGCTGTTTTATCTTAAATAGGTTTATGATAGTTTTGTATCTGATGCGTGCACCGATTGGGAGCCAGTGTAAGTCTTTTAAGGTGGGTGTGATGTGGTCCTGTCTTGCAGTACCGTATATTATTCGTGCTGCAGTGTTTTGTGCTAGCTGGAGTGGTTTGAGGGCTTGTTTCGGTAGTCCCAAGTATATCGGATTGCAGAAGTCCAGTATTGGGGTTATCAGTGCTTGGAGGACGGTACGAAAGTGTTCTGGGGCAAGGAGTGGTTTCAGTCTCCTGATGATTCGCATCTTGTAGTAGACTTTTTGTATTGTTTTGTCTATGTGTGGCTTGAGGCTTAGCTTGTTGTCCAGAGTAACTCCAAGGTATCTCACTTCTGATTTTATTGGAATAGTAGTGTTTGTATCTTGATGTTTTGGCGGTGTATGAAGTTTTGGTTCCGAGTGATTATTAGAGCTTCAGTCTTGTTGTAGTTTATTGCGAGGTTGTTGTTTTGACACCAGCTCATCATTTGGGTAAGGCAGTCTGTTATCTTGGAGAAATCCGGGTTGTCGATTTCTATCGGGGT
Organism: Ichthyophis bannanicus; assembly: GCA_033557465.1. NCBI lineage: Eukaryota > Metazoa > Chordata > Amphibia > Gymnophiona > Ichthyophiidae > Ichthyophis > Ichthyophis bannanicus. Next base: position 107,983,849 of record CM066048.1, on the reverse strand, counting down.
GTATATCATGATGTCGTCTGCATATATTGTGTATTGAATGTTGTTCTCTTTCATGATGTCGCATATCGGTTGGATGTAGATGTTAAATAGGAGGGCTGAAAGTGCGGATCCTTGAGGTACTCCTTGGCGGACATTTATGGGTCGGGAGGTGTTGTGTGTCCCCACCTTGACCTGTAGCTGTCTTTCGGTTAGGTATGAGTGGAACCATTTCAAAGTGATACCGTGTATACCAGTGTTCTTTAGTCTTTCCAGGAGCGTGTTGTGGTCCACTGTGTCGAAGGCTGAGGAGATGTCGATGAAGATCATTATGATTCCCTTCCTGTTGTTGTCAATTATTCTTAGGATGCTGTCGAAGAGGTAGATCAGTAGCGTTTCGACTCCGTGGTTGGGACGAAAGCCGTGTTGGTTGTCGTCGAGTGTTTCATGTTTGTCGATGTGTTCCTGGAGTTGTAGTTGTACCGTTTTTTTCGATGATTTTTGCCAGGAAGGGTATGCTGGAGATCGGTCGGTATGCTGCTGGATCCTTTTTGTCGAGTGTTGTTTTCTTTGTTATTGGTCTTACTGAGGCAAGCTTTAGTTGCTTTGGCATGAGTCCTTGAGTGAGTGAGTTGTGTACTATTTTGTGTATGGTGTGAATGAAGTTTGATTTGGTGGCTTTGACCCATGATACTGGGCATGGGTCTGTAGGAGCAGTGCTTGTGTTGATTGTAGAGATGATATGGGATATCTGCTCTGTTGAGGGTGAGTAGAATGTGCCCCAGGTTTTGGTGTGTATGTCTTTCCTGGTGGTCCCACTGGGTGTTGTACGCTCTGTGGAGTGGAATTTGTCTTTGATGTGGTTGGCGAATTCCTGTGGGTCCACTTGTACTTCCCCTTCTGTTGTTTGCTCTTTTGTGAGGATCTTGACTATTTCAAAGAGCTCTCTGGGCTTGTTGATGGAAGTATTTATCAAGTTTGTGTGGAATTCCCTCTTTGATTGGTTGATGCATTCATTGTATTGTTTTGTTTTGTTAGGTAGAGATGTTGGTCGGCTGCTGCTGTTTTTTGTTTTTTCTCCATCTCCGTTCAATCTTCCTGAGCTCCCTCTTTTCCTGACGTATTTTTGCTGAGTACCAAGGTTTGTTTTGTCTCCTGTTGTGTTGGTGTTTCTCGTGTCCTCCACCGGATGGTTTGGCGGCGTTAGCTAAGATGCTGTTCCATCTGGAAACTTGTTCCTCCAGGTCATCTGTAGGAATGTTCAGGTGTTGTGTTGTGTTCTGTATGAATTCGTCCCTGTCGAATTTCTTGAATCGTCTTTGTGTGTGTGAGTTGTTTGTTCTTTCGTTTGTCTGGTCCTCTTGAGATCGTATCTTTGTCTCAATTAAGTAATGGTCAGACCATGGCACTGGGGTAATGGTGGGTGGAGAGATTAGGTCTCTTGAAGTTATGTAATTGGATGCGAAGATGAGGTCTGGAGAAGATCCATGTCTGTGCGTTGGAGCGTTGATTATCTGTGTGAATTGAAGTGAGGTCATTGCTTGCAGGAAGGCCTCTGCGTCTTTGGCATTGGTGGACTTGAGGTTGAAGTCTCCAATCAGTAGTGCTGGTTTGTTGTTTGTTGTTATGGCACAGGCTTCTTCGAGTATGAAGGCTAATTCGTCGGGTGGAGCTCTGGGTGCTCTGTAGGTTAGGCAGATTGCAATGTTTTTGTTTTTGATGCTGATTGTGTTACATTGCTGAGTATTGGAGAAGCTATGTGTCTTGAATTTTAGTTTTGTCTTTGCTATTATTAGGACTCCTCCTCCACGCTTGTGGGTTCGTGGGCAGTTGTACGCTGAGTAGTTGTCCGGTACGAGTTGGTTGAGTAGTACATTGTCGGTAGGGTTGAGCCACGTCTCTGTGAAGCATATTATGTCGGGCTGTCGCTCCTCTATGTGGTCTACAAGAGTGTGTATCTTGTTGCATACTGATCTGGCGTTTATGAGCTCAATCGTTGTTACCTTTGTTGAGTAGGTTGCTGTTACATGTGCTTCCTTTGTGCAGGATTGGGAGTTTGATTTGTGTCTGTTTGGTCTTTTTGTCTGGGCAGTTCTGAGTGTTTGTTTGTGTGTGTGCTGTGTTTCTAAATATGGCAATGCTGTTGGTGGGTATCGCGTTGTGTTTGCTTGTGGGTAGTGTAGGTGTGTGGTTGGTGGGAGGAGTTGAGTGACGAGTAGGTAGAGTGGGAGGAAGTATGTGACGTGCATTTTGGTCTTTTGTGATGTTCTGTTAGGGTGATGCCTTTTTTTTCTTAAGTCTTCGTCTGTTGCTTGCTTTGCTGTTGTTTTTCCTCTGGTGTTCTGTTGTATGTGTGGCTGTGATTCTCCCTTTGTGCTCACTCTTGCCGCGCTGTTCCTTGTACGGCCTTGAGTCTGCCCCGATTGGGCGGCACTCTGCCGCTGTCTGGCTGTGCCCTTGTTGCCGCTCCAATCCCCCGATTGGGGAGAGCTAAACTTGGAGCAGGGGCCTGTCCCCGTGGAAGGGGAGCCTGTCCCCGTGGAGGGGAGCCTGTCCCCGTGGAAGGGGAGCCTGTCCCCGTGGAGGGGAGCCTGTCCCCGTGGAAGGGGAGCCTGTCCCCGTGGGAGGGGAGCCTGTCCCCGTGAAGGGGAGCCTGTCCCCGTGGGAGGGGAGCCTGTCCCCGTGGGAGGGGAGCCTGTCCCCGTGGAGGGGAGCCTGTCCCGGTGGGAGGGGAGCCTGTCCCCGTGGAAGGGGAGCCTGTCCCCGTGGAGGGAGATCCGGATCCGTTGGGGTGTTGGTAGTTGAAGGGACCGTCTGGTGGAAGGAAGTGTGTGATGTGTAGTGAGGGTTCTACTTGCGGTTTTGACGTCCTTTTCTTCGGTCTAGTCCTTTGTTGGGTTCTGCTGCGATGTTGTTGGTGTAGCTGACTCGTTTTGTTGTTGCCTTCTGCTCGCCCTCGTGCCGCGCCTAAGGGCCACGCCAAAGGGCCCTCTTGCGAGGCCCTCAGGCGCGGGCCCGCAAGGCGCGGGCGCGCCCAGCAGGGACGCCGCTTTTATCTGCTGCCGGCTGCTGCTGTTCCCGCTCCCACTGCCCGGATTGGGCAGGAGCCGAGGAGGGAGGAGCTGGTGTGTCCCGGCAGTAGCGGCGTCTCTGCGAGCAGGGGACGCCGCTTTTATCTGCTGCCGGCTGCTGCTGTTCCCGCTCCCACTGCCCGGATTGGGCAGGAGCCGAGGAGGGAGGAGCTGGTGTGTCCCGGCAGTAGCGGCGTCTCTGCGAGCAGGGACGCCGCTTTTATCTGCTGCCGGCTGCTGCTGTTCCCGCTCCCACTGCCCATATGTTTTTAATTTTTAATTTTAATTTTTAATTTAGTTTTTATTTATTATTGTTTACTTTTTATTGATAAATGTCAGCGGTTTTTATACTATGTTTTATCTATTTAATCTATGTGTTGATGTTTATTTGTTTTTTGAGGTGTGCTCTTTAAGACCCCCTGAAGAAGGCCGGTGGCCGAAATGCTTTGGGGCGTAATAAACAAATCTTACGAATTTGTCAGTCCAGGCTCCGCTTTCTTGTTTTCTTGTTTTGTGCGGATCCTTAGCTCTTTTTGGTACTAAATTTCCAGGAGGACATCTCAAGTCATAATCTGTTTCAACTATCACTCAAAACCCAAAAATGAATGTGTTCTAACCAGTTTGCAGAAGAAATACCTGTGTACTTTCACTCTGAAAATTCAGGGGTCATCTAATAAAGGACTTCTATACCTAAATTGCAATATGCCAATTTTCTAAGTATGGTTGGCCATAAAGATTTGGAAGCTGCCTCTTGATTGTTTATGCCGTGGTAAAAAAGGAAAGCGCCAACTGAAAGTCCAACACTGGTGATTTTTTAATTATGAAAATATTTCTACCTGCTAATCTAAGTGTTCAGAGAGTTACAAAAAACATTAAAATTACTAAACACAAAATATAACAAATAAAAACAAAATATAACTCATACATTTATAATAAAAGCTGTAAAATTAAAATTCTCATAAAAGTTATAAAATAAAAAACTGCCCAACTCCTCCTATAAATAAACCTTGACTCCTAATATAATCTCTAGCAACACAAAAATGCTTCAACAAATGAAACAGCCTTAACTCATCCTAAACTGCAAATACTTAATTTTTTCATGCACAAGTCTGGGAAGAGCATTCCCCACAACAAGTCCTAATATAGAAAAACCATCTAGAATTTGAACGTTCAAATAGTACTATCTTAAAAAAGGGCACCACATGCAAAGGTACATCTAATGAACATAATTACCTTCTAGGAACATAACAATCCAATAAGATTCTCAGGGAATAAGGCTCTTCTGACTGCAAAATCATTTAAAAAGAAATAATTTAAATGCAGACAAAACAGAACAGGCAGCTAATTCTATTGCTTAAGCTTAGGTGTTTTCTCCTTGTAATGTGAGCAACTTGTAGCCGATCTGGCACTATCATTCTGAGCCTATTACAATGCCCTGAAAGTTTTATTGGTAAAACCTAATAAAGAGCATAGCAATAATCCAAAATAAGCAAAATTGAAGCTAGAACTACTGTATGAAAATTCCAGAAGAAAACACCGTCTTTATTCTTCATAAAACCCACAACTTAGAAAATACAAAAGAGACAACACCTCATTCCTTAATATCAGCCTCAACTGTTGATCAAGAATTACCCCAAGATTGCATAATTCCAGTAGCTGAAGAAATATGTTCTCAGCAAGTCTCATTTTCTTAGGAGACTCCAATATCATATTCTTGGATACTGCTAAAGCCTCAGGTTTATTCAAATTACGTGAAAGCCTTTTGTGCACCATCCAAGCAGAAATTCCTACCAAACATTGCATTTTATTCGTAACAAAATCAAAGTATCTGGATTATAGGGGGAAAGAACACAATATCATTGGCAAAAAAAACCCTATAATCAACCTTCAGCTCTTATAAAACACTACAGAGGAAATATCATAGAGGTCTATAAACTAATGAATGGAATGGCATGAGTAAAGGCATATCAATTTGTTTAGTCCTTCAAAAAGTAGAACGACTATACCAGGCTATACTTCATTCAGAAAGGACTGGGTGGGAGGAAGGGGGGGAGGAGTGGGACTATATGCTAAAAATAATATTAAAGCTAGGGAAATACAGGGCTTAAAAGGGAGAGAGGAGACACTGTGGGTTAAACTAGAAAGAGGGAAAGAGAAATCTATTTGTATTGGTGTGATGTACAGACTTCCTTCAGAGGGAGAAGAGGTGGATGGAGAGTTAATTTAAGACATACACAGCATTGCCGGGAAAGGGAAAGTGATACTGATAGGGGAATTCAATATGCCAGATGTTTGGCACATCCCTGCTGCAGTATCATCTAGAAGTAATTTGGATCCTGGATTCTCTACAGGGAGAACTATTCAGGCAACTGGTAACAAAACCCACATATGAAGGGGCCATACTGGACTTGGTGCTTACCAATGGTGAAAATGTTTCTGATGTTATAGTTGGAGATCATTTCACTTCCAGTGATCACCAGATGGTGTGGTTCAGTATTAGGACTAGGGCTGATAAAATACATTCAAAAGTGAGAGTCTTAGACTTTAGGAAAGCTATCTTTACCAAGATGGGCCAATACCTCAAAGAGTCATTAGAGGGATGAGATCAGCTGGGAGATGTAGAAAAACAGTGGGGAAAAATGAAAGGAGATATTTTAAGAGCAACAAACCTTTTGTTAAAATGGTAAATAATGGTAAAAGGAAACTGTGACTGATGTAGTTTTTGAAAGACGTAGCTGAAAAGATGAAGAAAAAGAGGGAGACCTTCATGAAATACAAGAGATCACAGAGAGAGGAGAGACAGGCATTTATATTAGGAAAAACATAGAGAAGCTAGCAAAGTAGTCAGGAAAGAAAAGATTCTAAAAGTGGGGGAAATAGCCAATGCAATAAAATGAGGGGATAAGACATTTTTCAGATATGTTAGTGAGAGGAGGAAGAGTAAAAGTGGTATTGTCAGACACAAGGGTGAAGAGGAGGAATATGTAGAAGCTGATAAGGATAAAGCGGAATTGCTAAACAAATATTTCTGTTCTGTGTTCACAGATGAAGAACCAGGAACAGGACCTCAGAAAGCATCCACAAAGAGGAACAGAAGCAAGGGACATCTTGAACAGTTTTCAGAAGACTGTATTCATGATGAACTAGCTAAACTTAAAGTAGACAAAGTGATGGGACCAGATGGGATACACCCAAAAATACTGAGGGAACTTGGGGACATTCTAGCAGCTCCACTGACTTACCTTTTCAAGGCCTCGTTAGAGTGGGGAGTGGTGCTAGAGGACTGGAGAAAATCACATGTGGTCTCTTTACACATAAGTGGAAGTAAGGATGTAGTTAAAAACCACAGGACAGTTAGTTTAATTTCAGTGGTGAGTAAATTATTGGAAGCACTGCTGAAAGAGAAAATAGTGAGGTTTCTGGAGCCAACGGATTAACAGAATACTGAATCTGAGGCAGCATGTATTCACCAGAGGCAGGTCTTATCAGACAAATCTGATTTATTTTTTTTGACTGGGTGACCAGGGAGTTGGACCGAGGGAGAGCCCTAGATGTGGTGTATTTATATTTCTGTAAACCCTTTGACACCATTCCAGACTAACAGAGCACCCTAGGGATGGACCCTAAAGTTACTGCTTGAGCTAGAAATTGGTTGAGTGGGAGACAAAAAAGGCTACAGACTCTGAGGAGAAGTACGTTATCAGTGATGTGTCCCAGGGATCTGCCCTTTGTCCGATTATTTTTAACATCTTTATCATTGATATTGCAGAAGGGCTGTCGGTTAAGGTTTGCCTCTTTGCGGATGATACCAAAATCTGCAATTTAGACATCCAGGAAGGAATAGATAACATGAGGGATCTCTAGTTAAGCTTGAAAAATGGTCTAGCATTTGGCAGCTGAGATTTAATATTAAAAAATGCATTTGGTCTGCAGCAATTTAAGGGAACAATATAGTATAGTGGGTGAGGTACTTCAGTCCATAAAAGAAGAGCGGGACCTAGGCATGATTGTGTCTGATGATCTTAAAGTAGCTAAACAGATAGAAAAGGTAACAGGAAAAGCTAGAAGGATGCTTGGGTGCATATGGAGAGGAATGGTCAGCAGAATAAAGGAGGTGATAATGCCTCTGCATAAGTCTTTGGTGCGACCTCATTTGGAGCTTAGTGTGCAATTCTGGAGACCGCACCTTCAAAAGGATATAAACAGGTTGGAGTCGAAACAGAGGGTTGCTACTAAAATGGTTAAAGTCTTTGTTATAAAGCACATGATGACAGACTTCAGGATCTGAATATGTATATTTTAGAGGAAAGGCAGGATGGAGGTGATATGACTGAGATGTTTAAATACCTCCATGACATAAATGCACAGGAGGAGAGCCTCCTTCGATTGAAAGCAAGCTCTGCTACGAGGGGACATAGGATGAGGGTGAAAGGGGATAGACTCAGGAGCAATATGTGGAAAATTTCTTTACAGAAAGAGTGGAAGATGTGTGGAATAGACTCCCAGTGGAGGAGATAGATTTGAGGACAGTATGTGAATTCAAAAAAGCATGGGACAAACACAGAGGATCTCTAAAGGCAAAAATGTGACTGTTATAGTTGTTGATATGGAAGGGCAGACTAGATAGGCCATGTGGTCTTTTTCTGCCATCATGTTCCTATGTTTCTATGACTAGGGAACACACAACGAAGCTACAATATAGCACATTTAAGACTAATCAGAGAAAGTATTTGTTTTACACAATGTGTAAACAAATTTTGAATTCGTTACCAGATAATGTAGTTAAAACAGTTATTGTAGCTGGATTTAAAAGCGGTTTGGATGAATTCCTGGAGGAAAAGTGAATAAACCGTTATGAAATTAGACTGGGGAAATCCACCGCTTACCCCTGGGATAAGCAACATAGCATCTTTCTAATTTTTCGGAACTTGACAGGTGCTTATCATCTGGATTAACCACTGTTGGAAACAGGATACTGGTCTCGATGGACCTTTGGTCTGACTCAGCAAGGAATTGTATGTCCTTATGGAAAGGTAAAGACCCGGCTGGCTGGGAGTGGGACAGGCAAGGGTTAAGATTGGTTGGGGTAGAGTGGCAGGGGGCAGCCTAGACAGGCTATTTCAAGAGCCATCGAGCTGTGGGCCACCCCTTTGCCCCTTCGAACAGGACAGCCACTGGACAGCACTGCCATTGCCCTAACATGTGCTGCTTACCTGGGACATAAGCTGTTGCTTACTGACTGGCATTTCTCCTGGTACTTAAGCTGCTTTGCAGGTCAGCACTGCCGTTTGTTTTTTTTTGTTTGGAGGGCAGAGCTTCACTACCTTTTACAGGGCTGAGCCATCTGCTCACAGCAAATATGCCAAGAAAGAGTATTAGAGCCAGGTCCAGGATGCATGGAAAGCAACCACTATCAAGTGACAGAGGTGGGGCAGATGCCAGGGCATTGTCTATGACAGCAGTTAGGGCATCTATGACAGCCACAGCTATGAAAAGGAAGGAAAACAGTTCCACAGCACTGACACCTGCAAGTCACAGTAAGCGGCCAGCGCCAGCACAGCAAGAGTAAGGAGCGACAGATATCGGCAAGGAGATGGAGGAGCTCATATGGGTGCTGCAGGAGTAGGTCCGTCAACACGGTCCTTGGCTCTCATACAGTGCCTCATGGCTGCCACGCCCACAAGAGAAGGGGGGGCAAAGGTTGCAGAGTCTGACGCTGGATAAAGCTTTGCCACAGCTTTTTCACAAGGTAAGTCCACAAGGGGTTTAGGGGCTCGGGAGCCGACATCCTCCTCCAATAGCTTGGCATCGGACAGCGATGGGCTATGTTTTGCTTCCAGGGTAATCCACATGGGGCTGATATTTTGTCACCACCTACCTAACAGCAGCTACGGGTACCAGTCTGTCAACAATGAGCCGCCTGACTGAAGACCGAACACAATTTAGGATAGCTATCCAGAGGGTCGCCATGAGTCGACTCCGACTCGACGGCACTTAACAGCAACAAACCCTTGTGGAAGAGGGGGGTGAAATAGTTACATCATCATATCAGGGTCAGCAGGGTCATATGAGAGGAATTGCGTGTCTGAGAGCAATTCCGGCAGTCTTTCAATGTCCTGGCATTCTGGCAGTTCTCCCCCACTGTAAAGAGTGACCTGGATCTGTTTATGGATGATTTAGGTGGTATGGGCCTCGGTTTCTACTTTAAAGAGGCATGGTGCTCAGAGCCCTGGCTGGATGCCTGGCACTCGTATGATACAATGTCGGACATTATGTTTCTGTAATTATTCCCCATAATGAGATCCCTGTTCATATGGGCCCCGCAATTGGACAACAAGGCAATTACGTCCTGTACGGACAGCATAGCAGTAGTGCAAGCAATCAATGCCAGAACACTGGGGGTAATGGCGCTTCTATGACAAATCGTATTAAGTTGCCTGCTGCACATTACATTTAGCTCTTTAACAACATGATTGCTGATGCCCTCTCTTATTTCAAGATGCCGGCATTCCAGACACACGCCCCGGCATCAGAGGCATTCAAAACACCTGTCCCAGAGACAATCTGGGTGTTTGGTCCGCTGAAGTTTGGAGCCTCTTGATGAGTTCTCTGATAGAACATACCAGGCTCACCTACGGGAAGCTATGAGAAGACTTCCAGGACTCCTGTGTGCACATCAGCATAAGGGAGTGTGACTGTTTTAATGCAAATACCATCATCTGCTGGATATTGTGCTACAGGCACCTGGGCATGAGCAAATCTGTGGTACAAATGCACTTAGTGGCCATATCCTTCTTTGCCAAAGTGATGGGTGAGCTGAGCTCTTCCGTGGATTATGTCTTTGCAAGGATAATGAGGGGATGTTCAGCCGAGCACTTCCACGTGCCTGACCACAGAAATCCGATCACCCACGAGGTGTTGAGGATGCTGGTCATGGCAACAGACAATATATGTTATGATTCATACAAGGCACAACTATTCAGGTGTGCGTTCTCATAGGTATTTTTCGGGGCTCTTAGGATAGGGGAAATGGTGCTCTCCATGAAATTCACGCTGGGATGCATGGGCCTACAAGAGGAGCATGTCGTTTTAAATGGCAGCATGCTTGCATTACATATACATCACTTAAAGACAGACTCTGAGGGTTGGTGGGGGGAGGCCCAGTTGTCAATGGCACCCTTCCGGCAGATAGCCCACACCCGGTGTGGAATTTCAGAGACTTCAGTCATGTCCATTTGCCTGGCAGTGCACAACTATCACGTTTTCAGTTTGACAGGGTCCTGAAGTTGGGTTTGGCCCAGGCAGGACTCAATGTAGGCTACTATGGAACACATTCATTCTGCTTTGGGGTAGCTCCAACTGTAGCAGGGTTGGGCATGGTGTGGGAACAGATCATGTCCATTGGCCATGCCATGTCTGTTAACTAAATTTTTTTTTGTATTTTCTTGTCTTGGGTGATCTGTTCTAGGAGCAGGTTCCTGGATGTTTGAATCTGCGAACATTCCTATGGGCACTGGACCTTACAGAGAGCATGGACCAGACCACAGGCTCTAAACCTGAGCCTAAGTATGGCAGAAGTGTCCATATTATGGATGGCCATTCACGGTATGTTGTGGGACCAGCTCATTCTGACACTTTCACAAAAAATGAGGGTAGGAGGAACCCCTTGGCGTTGGTCATGCACGTGGGAGTGGGGCAAATGACCTGGGAAAGACTCCTAGTATGGTGCTTGCCAGGAAGATAACGAAGCACCTCCTAGCCCTGGCAGATAACTTCCCCGGCTGTCGGCTGGTATGGTCAGCATATTAACCATGGTCAGTCACTGGTATCTGATGCCTTAGGCACCTTAAGTGAAGTCATTAAGTGTTCCTGCTCCTTTCTACTCTGCCTGTAGAAGCTTCACTCCTTCCCTTTCCAAATCCCTCATAACTCTCCTGAATTTCCCCTTCTCTACCCTCCCAAGATATCCAGCATTGCTCTCCTTCCCTTCCCTTTCACCCCCACAAGGTGTACAGCATTTTTCTCCATCTCTTCCCCCCCCCCCAAAAAAAACACGTTCAGCATCTCACTAATTCCTTACACCCCCTCCAGGTATCCAGCCTTTTTCCCTTCCTACTCCCCTCTCCCATGGTTCAGCATCTCTCTACCTCTTTTCCTCCCAAGGGGTCTAGCATCAACTTCCCTTCCCTTCCCACAACACTACTGCTGTCGCCCCCACCACTCTACCTCCATGAAGGTGAATGTAAGTTCAGGCTTCGGACATTGCTGCACACAGAAGTTCAAAGTCCCAACACTGCTCTAAAAGTCTTCCCTTTAGCTAGTGCCAAGCTGCCATATCTCAATCCCTGCCATTCTAGGGGGCTTGCTAGTCTGCCTGGTGACTGAGTGTGTCCTGATGTAGCAGAAAGAGCAGGGCCAGCTCAACCATCAGGCAAAATAGGCAATTTCTGGGGGGGGGGGGGAGTGCCAAAGAACAGGGCATTCAAAGCTAAATAGTTTTGACAGACTGGATGGGGGGGGGGAGGGGATTTAAGGCTTGCTAGGGTACTACCACCTTGAACCAACTCTCGCGTCAGCCCTGAGAAAGAGACCGTCAACTGAAAGTGCAAACATGGATAATTTTCTTGTCATGAATATATGATATATTTTGTTGACATCTTCATAATAGTGTGTATAAAAATAAAATTATGGCCTGAACCCCCCAAAGAAAATTCCAGGTAAAGTATATTATTCAAAATGTAAATGGAGTAAACCGAGAGGACATGCTGAGCTTTAACAAGAGTGATTGGAATGATGCACTCAGCTAAAGGGGCACCTGGCAAGGAAGGATCCCGGGACAGGCTATTTAAAGTTATATGGAAGGATCACTGAAAATTTAGATTTATAAGAGAATATCAGTTAAATAACAAGACTTCTCAGCATAGAAGTTGATTTTGTTTAGACTATCTAGATTGCTAAATGGATATTTAGTATTTTATAAAAAGCTTGATGCTTAAGCCTTGTTTTAAAATACATAAAGAGCCAACAACAACAAAAAAAGTCATAGATTTATTGCAATGCACTATACCGATACATTTTCCAACCCAGAAAACCTCTCAATGGGAATGGAGATTCCTCTAACATAGAAAATAATTAGACAAAAGATTCACAAGATTATAACAAGGTCTGCATGTCCAGGGATTATATCCCATATGAGTCTTTCAACCAACATCAACACTTCCAGCTCCTTAGGCTGTTCATATAAGAGAAGCAGATTCCATTGGCCAAGTGATGGGATCAGAGTTTTCTTTACTACAAACTAAATTCTATTCTCCATCATGATTCATCCTCAGATAGAGATTCCAAATGCTTCTCAATGTGACTGACTTTCATTTTATTTTAAGATTTATTTCTGGACTGATTCATCATCAGCATGCGATACAGTTGTCTCCTCTTCAGATATCAGTGAGTGCAACATAATGTCTGTTTTGCTATAATGTTTTCTGGTGATTTAAGATGTCTGCAACAGACGCAGTGAAACACTGACATTACATCAGCATGTATCAGCAGCTTCAAAATATAGAAAGGAAAGAACGTGATGCACCGGTTACACAGTGATTTCAACCCTCCTATAAACAAAGGATAAATTGAGGTTATAATTATAGAAAGATCATGAATTGTAAAGGGAAGAAATGTCTCCTATTTCTAAATTAGAATTATTGTTTATCAAATATATTTGAGTATGACTTTTAATGATATAAAGAAACTGCCATGTACCAATAGATTTCCCAGGCAGAAAGATTGAATGTGGAATCTGTGTAAAACGATGCACATTCTGGGTGAATAGAGGTAGTTCTATACTTGGTGAGACCATTTGGATGCTGCTTTGTACACTGGAGCCACTGGGAATAATCTCACAGAGCTAAATAGGGTAATCTATTCCATATCCCCAAAATCCAGAAGTAAGAGGCAGCAAACTATAAGTGCACTTGGCTAATAATTGTTAATGGATCCATTCCCTAGAACCTTGCCCACATTTTTCTTAAACCCACTTTTTTTTTTACTAGATCTCCCCACATTTTTCAGCATCTAATGTATTGCTTAATTTTGCATTGACTCTAATGCATAACAAGAATTTGTTTTAAATCTTCTGCAAGTCTGTTTCAGGCAGTGTCCCTAGTCAGAAATCCATTTGAAAGGATAATTTAAATTTCACTATAAACCTTTTGCATATCACACATGACTTTACTACCTTGTATGATATTTCCTCTTAATTGTCTCTTTTGCAAGCTGAAAGGATCTAACCCTTTTAACCTTCCTTCATAAGGGAGATGTTCTTTCCTTTTTATAATTTTTGTTGCCTTTCTCTTTACCTTTGCTATTTCTGCTATATATCTTTTTATATGGGATGATCAGAATCCTACACAATACTCATGGTGCAGTCATGCCATAGATCTAACTAGAGCATGATCATATGTATAGTTCTCTTTTCCAGTCCTAATATTCAGTTTCTTTTTCACTGCTGCTGCACACGGAGCTGAGGTCTAAGGTTCTTTTCCTCAGTGGCAGTTCCTCATGTGGAACTCAGCACTGTGAACATAAATGAAGCACTATTCAAAGAGTCCTTGTTGCAAAGGGTGAGACTGCGTTTAGTAGTTACTTTCGTGCCTGCTTCTTTGTGGGTGAAGAAAAGCAAATAAAATACTATGCATGCTTTTCAAAATGTTACATTTTTGTTCTGTGGTCTGAACATATAGCTGACAATTCCTTTTTTGTTCTTATTGTGGCACCCGGCCAGGTGTCTGGGACCTGGATTTTTCACTGTTGGAAATAGGGTACTATCAGAGCATTACTGTGACGCTCTATGGCAATTCTTATCTTCTAAAAATATAAGCACATTATGGATGGTATGCCGACTTTTCAGGAGCACTAACAGTGGGACATTTTCAGACAACCAATCATCACAAAACACAGAGCTCCACTTTTCATCAAAACAACTTTATTTGTGGAAATAACCAGCCACAGCTTACTAACGGTGCCTGTCATCCTCACAATATGTTCTGCAGTAACACCCCCTTACTAGAAATGAACCAATTGGTATCCAGCACAATAGCTAAACAGTAAACCACTCAATTGAGCAACTGGGCAAGGGGGCCTCCACCTAGGGGAGTACCATACTGCTGCTGCTTGCTTCTGCCTAGGCTCATGCCGTGGTAGGCATAGCGCTCTCCGCCATCAACCATTCCATGTGGGCACCTGAGACAATTTCCTGCTCTTGTTGTTCCTTGAAATAGAGCCCAGGCACCCCGATCTGTGGAAACTGACTTTCCGATACTGGGCCCAGCCACCTCACTCTGGTACCTAACCCCCCCCAGTGGACCTGCCACCAGAAGTGCCGCCACCTGACTCACCCCATTGTGAGCACCGAGCCGACCGCTTTATGCAACCTGGCATTGAAGATGTCCAGCCCCACATCATTTAGGTGCACACCATCTCTTCTAAATATAGCCTTTGCCCCCGCCACTGTGCCCTTGTGCTTGACCATGCTCCCTCCCAGTGCCTTCATGATGTTGCCCACCTCCATGTTCAATTTTTTCCTACTCTTCTCAATGCCGTCACGATGCATGGCCCCCATCGAGGTCTGCCGGGGAAGGATCTGGGTCCAGATAATGCCCGCCCCTGGGGTGGGGCAGAATAGATCCAAGCCAGGTCCTTCTTGACCTTGATTATCAGGTCAATGCCTTTCGTGGAGAACTATAACATCTGGATGACCAGGTGGATACCTATGACATCTGGGGGTTGGATTGCACCTAGCTGATTGGTGAGGGTGGGCCTCAACTGGTCCCATACCATATACCATTTCCCCAGCCACTGAATGCACATGGAGTCCATGGAAAAACTGAGCTGTTTCCCATAATGGCTGGCAGCTACTTTCCTCCTGGCCTTGAAGATGTAGGAATGTCCCTCAATCCAAATTTTTGCTACCCTTTCACCTGCCGAGATAAGAGAATAATTAAGTTACTACCTAAGGTTTACTGCCTAAGTACAGCCTAAACTTATTAGAGGCCCACTGCCCACTGCTCTGGAACCGCATGTCCCCAGAACTGTCTTTTAGCGGTTGTGGCCACCCCTATCCGGATTGAATGTAGTGTCAGGTCTGGTGAATCGAGGCCCACGCTTATGAGGACCCATCGCCACAGGGTCTGAACTGGAACTGCGACAGGCATGACCCATCCTGGTGTCGCAGTAATGCCCCTTTGCTAGGCGGAAGTACCCATAGTCACTCCTTCATAGCCATCACTGGGCACAGGTCGTGGACTGTCATGGCATGTAGACACACTATTCAGCCCTTACCGCCCTGGTCAGTTTTGGTATGCTCCATGAACAACCCAATTCAATCCTTACCTGTGGGGACATCTGACACCTGGAAAGCGGGGCCCCATGTATTAGACCGGGATCTAGGGATAACCTCACTCACCCTGAATGTGCCAAAGAACATGCCCAACAAGGCCACTCTCAATAGGTACTCCTCGAATCTGCCATTCATTAATTCTGGTGCCCTTCGGGTGGCCTCACTCATCATGTGTAGCGTGGCTGGCCTGCACTGGCCAGGTTGGGTGAGGACTCCCTGGACAACCCTTCCATGACTTTCCTAACCATGAACTCCTTAGTAGTATCCTTCCACCCCCACCTCCCCTGCCCCCACTTTCAGGAAAAAAGCCACACTGGCAAGTAACATCCATGCATAATGGAGCAAAGTATCCTCTTTCCTGAGCTATGCAATGAACTCAAGCAAATGCCCCATTGATACTTCCTGTAGCGGGTTGAAGCCTTGCAGCTTGGCAAAGGTTTGCAGCCTAGACCAGACTCGCCTCTATGCCTTCAAGGTGCTGTCGGACAAGGACACCTTCAACATCCTGCTGGTACTTCGAGTCCATCCCTCCACATTTCCACTGGCATGAAGCTTGCTGTGGGCGACACCTCTGGGGCCAGATGCCGGAGGCATGATAGCTGGAAGCGAGAGAGCATCAGTAATCTTTTTACTTTCCCCAGGCACATGGCTGGCAGTTATGTAAATATTCACCCCCAAACTCAGCAACACCAATTTTCTAAGAAGGCCCATGACCCTTCCAGCCCTGGCTGACAGTTTGTTGATCACAAACACTACTGTGACATTATCAGACTGGAAAACAATCCTTCTGTTTGCCAAGAGAGGCCCCCATAACATCAGTGCTACTACAATGGGGAATATTTCCAGAAAAGTAATATCCCTGGTTAACATTAGTCTATGCCAATCCATTGACCACCTATCCTGGCAGCACTGCCCTTGAAAACAGATTGCAAATCTGATACTCCCAATGCATCTGTGAATAGTTCTAATTCCACATTGCTTACTGGGGGTTCCCTCCATATATTTCTACCATTATATTTCAAGAGGAACTCCTGCCAGTCTGACAGGTCTTGGTGGGTACTCACCCTGACCCTGAGAAAGTGGTGGCCCTTGGTGATGCCCTTCATGGAGTCTGCCAAATGCTGCATAAATGCCCTTTCCATCGGCATGACCCTGCAAGCGAAGTTCAAAAGCCCCATCAGGAATTGCATTTGCCTCAATGTGACCTTCTTGGCAGAGGCAGAGGCAACCAACTGCACATCAGCCCTCAGGTCTACCAGCTTCCCTTCTGGAAGCAGAGCCACCATCACTATGGTATCGATCTCGATCCCCAAAAAGGACAAGCACTGTGCAGGGCTTTCCATTTTTGCTGCCGCTAATGGCACTGCAATTTCTTCTTTCGATCAAAGACTCGCAGGTTATGAGCACAGGACTGCTCATCGCAGGCCAGCAGCAGGAAATTGTCTAAGTAGTGTATAATGCTCCATTCACTGATTTTCCCCTCAACTATCCACTGAAGAGCCATGCTGAATTCTTAAAAGAATGTGCACAACACTGAGCATCCCATAGGGAGGCATTTAACAAAATAGTATAGCCCCTTAAAACAAAAAGCTCATAAAATGAAAGCCTGATGGGTAAATTGGAAGCAGACGGAAACCCCCTTCCACATCTGTCTTGACCAGCCAGGATCTGCTCCCGTGCACCCTCAGAAGGCTTAGAGCTAAGTCTGAAGACACATACTTTACCAAGCACACAGCCTGATTTAAGTGACCGTTGATTGCGTCACCTTCTAGGTATGACAATTGATGGATTAACCAGAATTCTCTCAGTTCCTTTTTAGGTACCAGGCCCAGTGGTGAAATGATCAAGTCAGGGAATGGCCTGTTGCAAAATCGGCCTGCTACCGTGCCGGAAGGGCCCTTTCTTTGTTGATATTTTTATTGCACTTCCTTCTTATTATCTAGGGTTGCCCTCAGATTACACACTGCCCGAGGGTTTGGGGGGGGTCACCATAGGGGGTAACAAATCTCTGAGAAAACCCTTGAACCAACCATTCCGACATCTGACTATGATAACCCACCAGGTTCCTCCACAGTGCAGTCACACTGACTGGCGTGGGAGCCCTACTAAAGGCTCCCAGCTCACTGACCCCTCTGTGGGTCCCCTCCCACCCATTTGGCACATCTGGTCTGTGGATGACCCTTGCCACAGATCATGCACAAGTGCCTGTACCTGCATGTGCTGCCAAATCTACATGAGTCCACATTGAACAGCCTGCAAACCCTCTCCATCTGGTGACCTGCATTTGAAAAAGGGGGACTTTAAGGGGTGCGCTGCTCTGGTATGGAAACCAAGTCCCATCGTTGTACCAGCCCCTCTACCTGTGCTCCCCCCAAAAGGGCTGCTGTTGGCTGACAATCCTGGCTAACCAAGGCGCTTGCCGGTCTTTGCCCTTGTGTGATCAGCCTGGTGCCAAAGATCTATATTCTTCATCTCCCAGCTGAGCACCTTATTCTCTGCCATACTCCTCTGGAACTGCTTGTCAAATTCTAGCCAGGCGCTACTGCCATATGTACAGTAGGTCTCACATATGTAGTCCAGGCATTTAAACAACCCCTTGCACTGTTCTGGGTATTTCTCATCTACCACACTGGCTAGGATATGGAAAGCAGCGCATCAGTTCGCTATCATGTGCAGGACCGCTCTGCCTTCCGGCTAGCCAGCCTGTATTTGCCTTTGCAACATATACAATCGTAATTGATATCATTGCATATTACTAGCAATGTAAAGATATCAATGTATTCACCCTTCAGTATGTTCTCTTTCTGCACCAGGAGGGCGTGGTTATCTGGTACACTAGTGGTACAGGTGTACTCCACCAGCCTTGCCTCCTCCAGTAGTGCCCTGTTGACCCAGGCTCACACAACACTGCTCATCCCCAAGGCCTATTCCCTTTGGGTGGAAAAAGCTTGGGGGGGAGCTACTGCTAGAGAAGCCACCACGGCCTCCTACCCATGGGTTCCATGGCCTCTGTGACTGAGCTTTGTGCCATAGCAGATGGGGCTGCACTTTGGTTCGCATCAACCCTCGACACCATGTTGACCAACTGGAGGAGCAGGTCCATAATACCTGCCTACTCCACATCACCCCAAAACATCCCCCTAGCTCCACATTTGAACCACTGCTGTAGCTCTTTCCCTCCCCACGTCGCTGTCCATTCCAGAGGTGAAGAACAACTGTCCCTTGTTAAACCATTTGTAGCCATACTTCTATCTCCCCTTCCCTCTCCCGCCCCCCCCCTTTTCCGTAATCCAAACAGATATTTGTGAGTACTCACCCTTCTGGCCTGAGCCCCCGGCAGGTAGCACTGGGTTTGTCCCTGTGTCTCCCGTTATGATGTACTCCACCAGTCCCTTCTGCTCCTGTGATGGGCTCCTTGTGCCTTCTAATGAACACAGCAAGACCTGCACGCATCCTGCTCAGTGAACCGCGGCCATAGCCCTTATCGTGTTCACAAGGTCGCACATTCCAGGCTTTTCCAGGGTCATCCCTGTGGCAGCCTCAAGCCAGGGACTGCTGCCGTCGTCCTCCCAATTTACCATGGGATGTTGTGTACCCCTGCCTGCTCTGCTCTGTGCCGCTCCTGCAGTGCTGGATCCCCCATTCCTGATTGGCCTCTGCTTTTTGGCCACTTGTCCCAAGTCTTTTGATGCACTGGCCTTTCTCTTGTTGGTGGGCTGATGCTGCTGTACTGCTTAACTTCCCCCATTCTTTTGGCCATCCTGTTCAGGTTGCTATCTGCCCTCCCCCTCTGTAAGCTTTATTATATTGCAACACCCAGCTCTTCACCACCCCTACTGACAGCTCGGGATCATGAAGATAACTAGCTGAACATAATGGACCAAATAGTCATGCACCATGTCTTCTTTTCCCCAGTATAGCAATACCCACTCCTCCAAATGGGACTGGTTTGCATCAGAGGGAAGGGAACTGTACCAATACTCCTATCGGCTGGGCAATTTGAAAAAGTTAATTTGGTTCCCCACCGCTGTTTGCACTCCTCTTTGCTCCACTCACCCGGCTCTAGTGTCTACAAAAGAATCCAATGGAGCTGCTGCCTTCCAATTCTTCACTGCCTGCACGGTCTTATGCTGCTGATTCCGGCGTGCTGCTGCTGATGTTGGCGTGCCGTACACATGCGAATGAATGCCTCCTGCCTCTCCTCTGATCTCCTTCGCTGCTCCTGGCTCTTTCCCTGCATTAAAAGCCTCAGATGGATGCAGGTGCAGCTTTAGCAGATCCCAAGCTGGTAGCCGCATTGGAGTCAGTGCCAGAGGCAGGGACGGGGAAGGGGCATGCGCCACCAAAGAGACCAGTGCTGCCCATGTGCATTGCAAATGCTGGCGAGTTGATACAGGTCAGGATAGAGGCAGGGCACCATTGCTGCCGATACAAGAGGGGAACAGCCAAATATCAGGGATGCGAGATCAAAGAAAGTAGTGGAAAAGCAGCTGAACCTGGCTTACTGCTGCAGTCCTCACAGGTCAGTAGCTTGCTGCTAGCAGTCCTCAGCAGGGCAGTAGCTCAGTAGTTTGCTTCCAATTTAAAGATGGTTCTGCCCCTCCAGCTCGGCCTTTTATTTAAGGACTTCCCCCCACCCATCTTGGGAAGGTCCTCGTCTGGCATTAGTCCGGTTATGGGCCATCCCCCTAGTGTAGTTTTGGCCTCCCATTGTAGAAAGTGGACAATAGAGTTTCAATGCTGTGATGTGCTCTGAAACCTGATTGCTTCAGGTGAATAACACTGACAACCTCTATGAATGTGGAAAGGTGATATAAGATGGCTTTTTCAGTGATTTGGGCAAAAGGTCAGAGAGCGTAGTTACTCACCTGTAACAGGTGATCTCCGGGAACAGCAGGAATTTAGTTTTCACATATGGGTATCGTCGGTACCGACGAAGCCTGTGCGGGAATGCTTTTGGGAGCATCCCTCAGCACATGCGTGCTGCATTCCTGCCTTTCCAACTGTCCCTCTTCAGTTAAGTTTGTAGCTGAGTGAAAGGATAGAGGGAGAGAGGAAAGAGACAAAGAGATAGTGAGACAACTCCTAGGGGAGGTGGGTGGGTTGTGAAGACTAAATTCAAAATCCATTATCACATATATGCGGACGACATTATGCTGTACATCCCATTCATTATCCCTACGATTCCACTCCAACTATTAACAAACTGCTTCAACGAATTAGCAACTTGGTTAGAAGACCACAATCTCTTTATCAACCATTCCAAAACCGACATACTAATTGTAACAAAGAACAAATACTTTACCCCCCCCCCCCCACTTTACACTTCAGAATCACGACATCCACATAAAAAGCGAAATAAAATACCTAGGGGTGTTACTAGACACACAACTCAGTATGAATACGCACATAAGAAATACTACAAAGAAAATTCACTTTAAACTCAAAGTACTAAAACAACTACGCCCCCTAGTCCACCTGCAAGATTTCCTAAGCATCATTCAAGCTATTATCACCCCACATTTTGACTTCGCCAACCTCTCTCTACTAGGTACAACAAACCAAAACATCAGAAGACTCCAACTGGCTCAAAATGCTGCTGCCAGAACTATAATGAAGGTTCACCCTTTCGAGCACATATCACCCTACCTAGTCAAACTACACTGGCTCCCCATTCAATGTAGAATAAACTATAAATTAATAATAACTACTTTTAAAGCACTAAATAATACTGCTCCAGAAACCCTAAATAAACTAATCATTAAAGACACGCCCCATAGTGCACATAGAAGAGGCAACGCCAATAAACTAAGAATTCCAAAAGAATTCACAAAGTCCAAAAAAACAACAAATAAAAAGGCATTCTCCCATGCAGCCCTTACACTCTGGAACTCGCTACCTGATGAAATCAGAGCCCTAACCGACTTTAAGGATCTACGCAAAAACGTAAAAACTCACCTTTTTACCTCCTACTATGGCACATTAGCAAACTCTCAACTTCAATATGAAAAGGGATAAACTATACCACAAGTAGATTAACACCGCAAGGACTATAGAAATTTTGACCTCAATACTGTCTATTATGCTTATACTGTTGAACTCCTCCTTCTATAACTGTACATAGTTAATTGTACATATTTACAAAAAGTTAAAAGTTCAAATGTTAATTGCACATAGTTCATGTTATCTTTCAATGTAAAAAACAGATATGCCTCTCTGTTTCCTTAACTGTTAGATGTAAACCGCACCTGATCCTCGGAAGGTTGCGGTATATAAAAATGTGTTAAATAAATAAATAAATAAATTCCTGCTGTTCCCAGAGATCACCTGTTACAGGTGAGTAACTACGCTATCTCCAGGAACAAGCAGGAATGTAGTCTTCACATATGGGGACTCCCTAACTGAAGATGCCAGGGAGATAGCCCCAGGAAGGTGCCACCCTAGTAAGGCAGGCATCCTTCCTCCCATGGATCTCTGGCATTCCACCAGGGTTGGTGGGTAGGAGTTGAATTAGGTCTGAAAGAGATTTTGAAGAACAGCTTGGCTAAAGAAGGCATCCCGATGGGAGGCTTTATCCAGGCACTAGTGGGCTGTAAAGGTGTGTACCGAAGCCCAGGTGGCTGCTCGACAAATGTCATCGATAGACACAGAGTGGAGATTGGCCACAGAAGTTGCCATGGCTCTCACATTATGAGCTGTGACATGGCCCTGATGAGAAAGGCCCTTACTCTCATAAGCAAAGGATATGCATTGGGCAATCCATTTGGATAAAGTTATTTTGGAGACTGGAAGTCCCAAATGACTAGAATCAAAAGCAATGAGAGGCGGAGCCAGCAGCAGACGGTGATGGTCGCGTAATTTCGCTTCTCCCGCGAACCCATCGACAACCCAGCATACCCACCGCGTTGGCCGTCCATTTGGTTGAGATTTGGTTCCCCTTAAGGCACTGGTAATGACCAGCTCCAAACAGACACGCCTGGATTTTGCGGGGATGCCAAATACCGGGTCGAAACGATCTAAAACCGATCCCTTGTCCCCTCACAAAATGGCGCCGCAGAAAGAGACTCCAGAGGCCTTTCAGGAAGTGCTGAATGAGATCCGATCCGTGTGGGTGCTGGTGGAGTCCAGCGGAAATACCCTAACCTCTGTGCAAGCAAATCTCAAGGAGGTACGCTGTTCGCTAGAGCTATTGACCTCTCGGATTGAGAAAATCGAAAAGAAAGTTGCGGCACAGGAGGGAAGCGTTAAGGAAGTTAAACAGGCCCTGCAACGTGTCGAGAAGTTGGAGCGGGTGATGGAAGACATGAACAATAGATCGCGCCGCAATAATATTCGCATCACTGGCATCCCCGAAGGGGCAGAGGGGAAAGACCCTGTTGCATTTTTGCAATTGTGGATACCTAAGTTGTTAAAACTTGAGTTTCAACAGTCTTTCGAGGTTGAAAGAGCCCATCGGATCCCCCCTCGGGGGGAAGTGCGCGACGGTAAGCCAAGGCCCATGATCTTATGTGTGCTGCGGTTTCAACATGTTTCTCAAATAATGGAGGCCGCAAGAGCCGCGACGCAAGTACAATTCGAGGGCAGGAGGCTGTCTTTCTATCCTGACTATAGCAAAACAACGGTAGAGAAACGTATGCAATTCCTTGCTCTCCGACCCCGACTGCAGAAACTGCAAGCCCGTTATGGGCTCTTCTACCCTGCTCGATTCAAGGTGACTCTAAATAATTCTACCAAAGTTTTTGAGGACCCTAAGTCTCTGGCAGCGTTTATTGAGGATCAGGAGGCACTGCAAATGTGCTGACAACCGGGAGTTGTTTTACAAAAGATCATCGTGCTGTGAATGTTCGTTGTTGGCTGCGACCCCGCGGCAAGTTCCAGGAAGCCGGTTTAGGGCATGACTGCATTGGCATTATTGGTTATGTATTCTTATTCCTTTTTTTGTTCTCTCTATTCTTTTTCTCCCTTCCTTTTCTCTTTTCTGGAGATGCAATGTTTTCTATGTGCAATGTTGTTATGTACTTTTTGGCAGCCCAACCGGCCTTTTTCCTGGTATTCTTGGTGGGGAAAGAAGGGCTAATTGGTAATGTTTTATTTTTCCTTTTCTTTTTGATAACGGTGGTATGTGCATTGGAGGTATACCCGTGCACACCCTCCTTCATTACCAATGGGATGTTGCTGCCATCAAGGACGGATGGGGTATCCATCAAGTGGAAGTATGGGGTAAGCGGGGACCATTAGTCTTGCACTGTCTCACCTGAGGATGGGTTTCGGCCCTTCTGGGGTTGGGGATAACTCCTTGCTTGTAGGTATATGTTGGGGTAAGTTTCGTATTGTGTGTATTGCGACCCTGGCAGATATGATTTATGACTGTAGGTATAAAGATGGCGATAGGTTCTAGTGGGCTTATTTTAATGTCTCTGAACGTGAAGGGCATTCAAAACCCAATCAAAAGAAAAAAGATTTTATGTTACGGCAAAAAGCATCAGGTTGATATCCTGCTACTTCAAGAAACACATTTAGGCACCGAAGAGACTAGGAAGCTAGCGGGGGGGTTCTTCACGTTAGCTGGGCATGCGCCGACAGCACGGAAAAAAAATGGTGTGGCCATCCTGGTGCGTAGTTCACTTGGGGTGAAAATTGAGGTTTCCAGGACTGGGTTAGAAGGGAGATGGGCCATGGTAAGGTTGTTAATCAATGGTTTGCAATTAGCGGTCTACAATATTTACGCTCCGAACATGGATGATCCGGGGTTTTTTCAGTCAATTACCGCTAGCCTACAGGAAGAGGCACAAATTCCTCTGGTGGTGGGCAGGGATTATAACATGACATTGGACCCTCTGCTGGATCGTCACCCTTGCAAACGGGAGAGTCATTCTAAAGCCAGCTTGGTCCTTAAAGCTTGCATGGACTCTGTAGGGTTAACTGATGTATGGAGAGTTTTTAACCCGACTGAGAAAGATTTTACCTTTTTCTCAACCCCACACAATTCCTTGTCACGTATTGACTATTTTTTAATTTCCAAGTCATTGGTGCCAAGTGTTGCCTCTGTAGGTATAGAAGCCCGACATATCTCTGACCACTCTGCCATTACTTTAAGTCTCCAACTAGCGGAGGAGGCGAAGGGCCCTGAGCAGTGGTCTTTTCGGCGGTCTCTTCTCTCTGAGGAGGATTTTCGCACTACCCTTAGAACGGCCCTGGCTGATTATTTTCAATTAAATGCCCCCTCAGATACAGCGGGCTGGGCCTGGTGGGAGGCCTTTAAGGCAACATTGCGAGCTGTGATAACTAGTTATTCTATCAAGGCGGCCAAGCAAAGGAAAGCGCGGCTTAGGGTCTTAGACGAACAAATTAAGGCGGGGGAGCGATTGTGGTCCAACAACCAAGCCAGTTGTATTCTAGCCAGATTGCAAAAGTTGCGATGTCAGTATAACTCCTTGTTGAGTGCCGAAGTCGAGCAGGTTATGCACCACCAGCAATCACGGTATTATGTGGAACGGAATAAGGCGGGCAGCTCGTTTGCAGCAATGTTAAAAGGTAAACGTAATAGAGTACATATAACCACTTTAGTGGATGATGAGCAGCATTTGTTAAATAATAATGAACAAATTTTGGATGCGTTCTCTAAATTTTTATACCAAATTATATGACTCTGAAACCGACGCCTCCCGGGAGCAGATTCAGGGCTTCCTGGGACCTATCACGCATCCAGTTTTAACTGACGACCAGGCCAGGGAACTTGACATCCCTCTGAGGGAGGATGAGATCTACAAGGCTATAGGCTCTCTTGCCCATGGGAAGGCTGCCGGCCCAGATGGCATCCCGAATGAGTTTTATAAAACATTTGATAAGGACCTGACCCCTTGGATGTTGCAATATTTTCATTCTTTGCAAGAGGTTCGGGTCGAGACTGGACGTCTCTCCGAGGCCACTGTTGTTGTCCTTGAGAAACCAGGAAGGGACCCTACTAGAGTCGGTAATTATCGTCCTATATCGTTACTGAACGCGGATTATAAAATTTATGCAACAGTTTTGGCAAGGAGGTTGACGCGAGTGCTTCCCGGTTTAGTGCACCCGGACCAATGTGGTTTTATCCCTATGCGCTCAACCGCAGATAATGGCCGACTATTGTGTAACCTGATCTGTAAAGCTAATATCCTGGATTCTCCGCTAGTGGGTTTAGCTCTGGATGCTGAAAAAGCATTTGACAGATTGGAGTGGCACTTCCTGTTTGAAGTCCTGAGATGGTTTGGTGTCGGCCCGGCTTTCCGTCGCATGCTGAAAGTGTTGTATGCCAAGCCGACAGCACGTATATTTGCAAATGGCTTGCTGTCTCAATTGTTTGTTTTACGCAGAGGCACCCGTCAAGGTTGCCCTTTATCTCCTTTACTTTTTAACCTAGCTCTCGAGCCCCTTAATTTAGCCGTTCGGCAATCCAATTCTATTCAAGGGATTAAAATCGGCGATATGCAAGTAAAACTCTCTGCATACGCAGACGATCTTTTGCTTTTTACACAACCCAATTCGGTTGCAGAAATCTTAAAGGTGATCGAACATTCTCGTCAGTTTCAGGATACAAGATTAACTGGAATAAATCTGTTGCTTTCCCCCTAAATAGCCTCGCTACCGCGTCTTCTATGGCCGCTTTTCCATTTCAGTGGGAGACTGGCCCAATTAAATATTTAGACGTTCGTTACTGCGCCTCATTAGATCAGACCATCCATGTTAATTGTAAGACATTGCACGATATGGTAAAGGGTTTGGTATTGCATTGGTCCCCCCTACATCTGTCATGGTGGGGCAGGTTGGAAACAATTAAAATGACAGTTGCTCCCAAGGTGAACTACTTACTGGGTATGTTCCCTCTGTTATTACCTCAGACAACATACAGATCTCTTGAACGCTCCTTGCTTAGCTTTTTGTGGCAAGGGAAGCCTCCTAGAATCGCGTTGCGTAAATTGAAAATGCCTAAAGATAAAGGCGGCGTATTTTTCCCAGATTTTTATCGTTACCATATAGCGTCTATTTTAAAGCAGGGGGCGTTGTGGCGCATGCCCAGAGACGTGCTGGATGCTCCCATATGGCTGGAAGTTGAGACCCGATTGGCTTCCCCTTATCCCCTACAGGTGCTTCTTGGGTCTAGACTTGTAGACACTACTGGGGCGCTGGGAGTGGTGCTCAATACTCAGGAAGCATATATTGCTGCGACCTCTCGGGCGCCATCTGCTAGCCTCCTTTCTAGAGCCTCCCCTCTCTGGCGGAACCCATTACTCCAAATACAGAAACACACCTTCGCTTGGAGGATCTGGCAGAATTGTGGGATTTGGACAGTCGGCCAGCTGCTTCTAGAGAACCAGTGGAAAACCTTTGCTGTGGTGCGGAAAGAATTCTCACTGCCGAAGGTTTGTTTTTTCCAATGGTTCCAGCTGAAACACTGTATCAAGTCTGCTGTTGGGGACATTGCCTTCTTGCCAGAATCTTGTTCCCTACTTGGGAAGCTCAGTGAAGTTGCTGACCAGCCGAAGGCAATTTCTAGTTTGTACATGTTTCTAGGAGGATATTTCCCTGGGTCATTAGTAGGCCTTTCTAAAGTGTGGGAGGCTGATTTGGGTTTTGAGATTGCCCCGGATATGTGGGCGCACCTGTGGGGGCCCGTCACTAGGGTTGCTAGATCTGCAGCGCTCACACAGTCCTTGTTTTTCTTTATGCATCGTGCCCATATCACTCCCATAAAATTATCTAAGTGGGACAAGCAAAGTAACGGGCGGTGCTGGACATGTGAAGAACAGCCGGGTACGTTGTCTCATATGATCCTAGAGTGCCCTGGTGTTCAAAG
Source organism: Ichthyophis bannanicus (assembly GCA_033557465.1). Classification (NCBI taxonomy): domain Eukaryota; kingdom Metazoa; phylum Chordata; class Amphibia; order Gymnophiona; family Ichthyophiidae; genus Ichthyophis; species Ichthyophis bannanicus. The sequence goes on along the minus strand of CM066048.1, from coordinate 107,956,578 downwards.
GTTTTGGACTCCGACTTGGAGCAGAATCCAGGCAGTTCTAAAGTTTTCAGCCCCGCTGTCGTGGTCTATTATATGCTTGCGGTCAGCAGCAAGTTTCTTGTCACTTCCTCGAAGTCATTATTTTCTGTTAAATTTCATGTTAGCTGTTGCTCTTAAAACTATTTTTTGTAACTGGAAAAACTTGCGTAATTTGGATTGGAATGTATGGTGGAATTCTGTATCTCTTTACGCGAGTTATGAGAAGACTTATAGTTTGGCACATCATACGGGGCCTACGTTGCTAAACATGGAAAAATGGGCACCGTTTGATGAATATGTCGCCAGGCTGTCACATTAGGTTTTGATACACAATATTAATCATGTTGTTATATTACCCATAGCAAGGAGCTGGGGGGGAGGGTGGGGGGTTTGGGTTAATTTGTTCAATTTTGCTTGTTTACTTTATTTTGAGTGGTTTTTGTTTAAGATTTGTTTGATGATTTGTATACTGCTTGCTTTGTAAGTTTGTAAAATTTAAATAAAATAATTAAAAAAAAAAAAAAAAAAAAAGAATCAAAAGCATTAAAAAGTTGTGAGGACTTTCTATGTTGCTGTGTTCTCTGTAGGTAAAAGGCTAAGGCTCTTTTACAATCCAAAGTATGAAGGCTTCTTTCTGCATTAGAGGCGTGAAGCCTCGGAAAAAATACAGGAAGATAAATTGATTGATTTAAATGAAAAGGTGAAACCACCTTTAGCATAAAGTGTGGATGAGTTCTAAGAACAACCTTATCATGATGAGACCTAGTATAAGGAGGATCAGCCACTAAAGCCTGCAATTCACTAATGTGATGTGCAGAGGTGATTGCAATTAGGAAGATGACCTTCCAGGACAAAAACTTAAGGGCTGTAGTGGCTAAAGGCTCAAAAGGCGGCTTTATGAGCTGCCCGAGAACTAGATTTAGATCCCATGCCACCGGAGGTGGCTTAATGGGAGGTTTTGTTAATAGAAGACTCCTCATAAATCTGGATATGAGTGGATGAGAGGAAATTGGTTCTCCATTCAGAGGCTTATAAGAAACTGCAATTGCACTAAGATGGACCCTTACCGAATTGGTCTTTAGACCAGAATTCGATAAGTGAAGGAGATACTCTAGTATCGATTCTAAAGGTATGACAAGGGGGTTTAATCCCTTCTTGGAGCACCATATAGTAAAATGTTTCCACTTGAAGGCATAAGATCTTCTTGTGGAAAGTTTTCTAGAAGCCTGAAGGATATCCTTTACCTGTTGGGACAGGTTGAAATCCCGGAGGTCTAAGCCTTCAGCAACCAGGCCGTGAGATGCAGGGACTGGGGATTCGGGTGCCATAGCGTCCCGTCCTTCTGTGAAAGGAGATCTGGAGCATGCCCCAACTCCAGAGGTGCAGCTTGAGAGAGATGTAGAAGCAGGGGATACCATGTTTGGCATGGACACCGTGGCGCTATGAGGATCATACGACCCCTGTCTCTCTGAAGCTTGAAGAATGTTTTGGGGATGAGGGGAATGGGTGGGAAGGCATAAAGGAAGTCCTGACCCCAGTGAAGGAGGAAGGCATCCCTTGCCTGACAATTGAGAGCTGGAATCCTGGAACAGAACCGGAGAAGTTTGGCATTCAGTGGACTTGCAAAGATGTCTATGTCTGGATTGCCCCAGAGATGAAATATCTTTGCCACCTGGTCTAGGTGGAGAGACCACTCGTGAGGCAGCAGCACTCAACTGAATTTGTCTGCCCAAAGGTTTTGAATGCCTGGAAGATATACCACTAGAAGGTGAATTTGATGCTCTCTGGCGAGGGCCCACAGTCATAAAGCTTTGCTGCATAATGACAGAGAGCCTGTTCTGCCCTGCTTGTTCACATAGAACATGGCTACTTGATTGTCTGTCTGGACTAGTACTGTCTTGTAGCTGAGCTGGGCATGGAATACTCAAAGAGCTAAATAGATTGTTCTTAATTCCAGGAGATTTATGTGTAGACCAGCCTCCTGTGGAGTCCAGGTGCCCTGGTAGAGAGATGATTCAGGTGTGCTCCCCAACCCACCTGTGATGCATCTGTTGTTAGGGTGGCCTGAAAGAGGGGTTGATGAAAAGGAGACCCCACTGTCAGATTTTCTAGTGATTGCCACCATTGGAGGGACAAAATTAGTCATTGAGAGTTTGTTATTTTGTCCGATAAATGTCCTGTGGCCTGTGTCCACTGTGTGGATAGGGTCCACTGAGCTGCTCGCATGTGGAGGCAAGCATAGGGAACTACATGAACTGTGGATGCCATATGTCCCAGTAACTGTAGTAGTTCTCGAGCAGTTAGGGAGGATTTCCCTGCTGCTTGGGAAGCTAGTTGTATTATGCGAAGACACTGGGCTTGTGGAAGGAAAGCCTTAGACTGTCTGGTTTCTAGACAGGCTCCTATGAATTCCAGGCACTGGGAAGGAACAAGTTGGGATTTTGGGAAGTTTATTACCAAACCTAAGTATTGGAGGATTCGCATTGTGCGAGACAGTGCAGTGCTCTGGGGGCTTGAATGAGCCAGTCATCTAAGTAAGGGAAGACGAATATCCCCAGGGTTCGCAGAAATGCAGCTACCACTGTCATGCATTTCGTGAATACTCTTGGTGCTGAAGCCAGACCAAAGGGAAGAACCCTGTACTGGAAATGTTTTCCCTTGAAAAGGAATCGTAAGAATTTCCTGTGATCTGGATGGATCAGAATGTGAGTGTATGCATCCTTTAAGTCTAGAGAGCAAAGCCAATCCTGGCTTTGAAGGTATGGCAGAAGAGATCCTAGAGAAATCATTTTGAATGTCTCTCAGAACAGATATTTGTTCAATTCTCTGAGGTCTAGAATGGGTCTGTGTCCTCCTGTTTTCTTTGGAATAAGAAAATAGGGGGAGTAGAACCCTGCACCCCGTTGAAGAATGGGTACCTCTTCTATTGCCCCTTGGGCAAGAAGTGTTGAGACCTTGTGATCTAGCAGATTGTCTGCGGAGGTTTGAGAATTGAACTGTCTCAGAATTGTGGGAGGGGGCATGCTGTGAAAATGAAGCTTGTACCCCTCTCCCACAATGGACAAAGTCCAATCTTCTGCTGTTATCTGATGCCATCTGTTGGCAAAGTGGCATAACCTGCCTGGGATATTGGGGGGGGGGGGGGGTTGGGGACCCATCAGAGGCAGGAAGGCTAAGCTCTCTAGGAAGGAAAGCCCTTGAGGGGGCTGAACCTGCGGAGCTGGTTGGGCTCTCGGGCCTCTTGGCTTCTTTTGTTGTCTAGTTTGTCCCTTTTGGGCAACCTGACCCTCAGTTTGGCTCTGCTGGGTATAGGAAGGATAAAAATTCCTCTTTTTGCTGAAAGAGGGCTTCTTATAAGGCTTCTTTTTGGCTGGAGTGGCTGTAGATTTTGACAATCTATCTAACGTGATATTGTCAGCATCTATCTTGTTAGCCTTTCCTGCCAGTTCTTGCCAAAGAGATTCTCTCCTGTGCAAGGGATGTTGCCTAACTTGTCCTGTACCCAGGTCTCCAAGTCTGATGCCTGAAACCAGGCAATTTGTCGTGCACCAATGGCAATAGCCGAGGTTCTTCTGATGCATTCAAAGAGGTCAAAGGCTGCACGATTCACAAACTTGGAGACATTTTGATCATGCTTAACTAGAGCAACAAAGTCTTGTCTCTTGTCATCTGGGAGAAGTGGGCTCATAAGCTCCAAATCTTCTGTAACTTCCTTGAGGAACATCCCCATATATAATATATATGAGCTGATCCTAGCTGAAAGCATGGAAGCTTGAAAAGTTTGATACCCAAAAGCGTCCAAGGCCCTGCATTCACGACCTGGAGGATTGGATGCATGCCTCTTTGCACTTTTCATTCTATGCATGGCTGACTCCACCACCATAGAATGGTGTGGCAGCTGAGTCTTTTGGAGTCCAAGACATGGCGGAACTTGATACATGGTATCAAGCCTTCTAGAATGAGAAGATGTAGTCAAAGGTGTCTCCCACATTCTGAATATCAAGTCATGAAGAATTTCATGGATGGGCAGAGTGGCTGCCTCCTTTGGAGCTTTAGGATATTGGATAATTTCCAATTCCTTTGCTCTAGGTTCCTTTTCAGGAGCTACCATGATAGAAAGGCCTTTGGCAACATCATGAATAAAATCCTGAAAGGACATGTCCTCTGGAGGTGACATTCTGCGTTGGGGAGAAGAGGAATCTTCTGGGAGAAACACTCTAGTACCAGCAGAATTGTCGGAGTCTTCGGAATCGGAGTATTCCTGACCACGATGCTCAAGCATGGTCCCGGTATCGATCTAAGTCGGTACCGAGTTGATCCGGTACCGATCTGTTGATGCCAGCCAAAGATGGCGTGGGAAAAATCCCCACCGGGACCAGTATCATTGGTACCGGTACCGGTGTCTGTACCGGTGTAGGTACTGGCATCGGTACCAATGCCGGTACAGGTGCCCGTTGAACCATAGGTGTCAACGGTACCGCAGCTGTGAGAAGAGCTGCAATACTGCGTTCGATAGTGAAGAACCTCTGGTCTATCGGCGCTGCCGATGCCTGGGTGTCAGTACCGGTGAAGACGGCCGGGACCCCTGAGGATGGCACCAGTAGTTCTTGTGAGGTCGAGGCCTCGAGAACATCCTGGAGCCCTGTTGATGCTTTTGAAGCCGAAGCCTCCCGCCGGGGCTGTTTTGCCAGTGTAGTTCCCTCAAGGACAATGCCAATGGCCTCTCGATGCTTAGCAGGAGAGCTACCCTTTGAGGACTGGCTTTTATGTTTAGTTACCTGAGATCCATGGGAAGAAGAGGAGGCTCTTGAAGACATTGATGCAATGGTTCTGGCATCCGAAGATAAGAGGGTACCGAGCTTTGCAGTCCGGTTCTGTCTTCCTCTTTTAGTCATCCCCATACAAGAGAGACATTCAGATGGAGAATGTTCAGGCCCTAAACATTTAAGACACCAGTCATGGGTGTCGGTGACGGAAATGGTACCGCCACACTTAGTACATTTTTTAAAACCACTAGTTGTTTTTTCCATGTTTCAGGAATATGAGGCCTAATGTCCAAAATGGCACCTAGCACCGAAAAAGGAAAAGTTTCTGACGAGAAACAGTTCAAAGTATAATTTTTTTTTTTTGAGAAAAGAAAAGAAAAGAACCGGCGGTACTGGTAGGCGTCATGCCGAGGCAAACGCGACCACAAGAAAACAATTTTAAAGACGGAATTTTCTGCGGTGACAGGGTATGCGTCCTGTCGGCTCCACAGAAAACGAAGAAATGAAGAGGGACAGTTAGAAAGGCGGGAAGGCAACACACGTGCTGAGGGATGCTCACAAAAGAGTTCCTATTGGACGGTGGGGAGCGTTCCCGCGCAAGCTCCGTCGGTACCGATGATACCCATGTCCAAGCCGGTGGGACAATACATGTCACTAGGGATTAATAATAAAATCCAGCATATTATTGGCCCCTCTCATAAGAGGTTTAGGCTCAAAAGATATATAGGTGGAGAATTAAAACCAGAAACTTGTAGAGAGCAAAAAACAGACACTTCACACACTTCCTAAAGAAATAATCTAGATGAGCTAGGATAAAATACAGTGAAAGATATTCTTTATGATGTTGGTTAGATAGAGAACAGAGCAGGACAGCTAGCTGAAAGCCATTTCTCAGTTCACAACTTATTTCCTTGCAAATGTTGAAGCATTGAGTCTGTCAGTGCAAAGCAAAGTTTTATTTCTCTTTGCATTCAGCGTGGACTTAGTTCTCTCTGGTTTTCCCTTACTCTCTCTCTTTTTTCTTATTGCAGATTACCAAGGAGCATGAATACAGAGAAAAATGGAAATCACAGTGAAGTGACACAATTCCTGATTCTGGGATTCTCAGAATTCCCAGAGCTGCAACTCCCTCTCTTCGCTCTCTTCTCCCTCCTCTACCTGATGGCTTTCCTGGGGAACCTCCTGGTTATCTGCTTAATATGCACCAATCAACGTCTGCACATCCCCATGTATTTCTTCCTAGTCAACTTGTCTGCCCTAGACATCTCTTCCATGACGGTCACTGTGCCAAAATTACTGGCAATCCTCTTGAGACAGAGTAATATTATATCTTTTGCTGAATGTATTATACAATTATATTTTTATCTGGCTTGTATAGGGATTGAGTTTTCACTTCTCACAGCCATGGCATACGATCGTTATGTAGCGATATGCAATCCCCTGCGTTATACCATCATCATGAATAAGAGGGTCTGTGCTCTTCTGGCAGCTTCCTCATGGGCAATAGGTTTATTGGAGATATTGCCACACAGTATTGTTACATCCCAGTTTTCTTACTGTGACAACAATGTCATCGATCACTTCTTCTGTGAATTGTCAGCACTGCTGAAACTTTCCTGCACAGACACGTCTGTCATTGACACAATGAATTATGCAGTAGGGGTATTTTCAGCCTTCATCCCACTCCTCTTAACCCTGACATCCTATGTGTTTATCATCTCTACCGTCCTAAAAATCCGTTCAACAAAGGGGAAAACCAAGGCCTTCTCCACCTGCTCCTCCCACCTTACAGTCATCATTCTCTTATATGGGACTCTATTAGGAGTGTACATGCAGCCCAGTTCAGGGGGCTCTGGAAAATCAAACAAAATGCCTACTGCGATATACATAGTTACTCTCCCACTTTTAAACCCCCTGATTTATAGCTTGAGAAGTAAAGGATTAAATATGGCTCTGAAAAAAGTCCTAAAAAATAGCAAATAAACATGACAGGGGGTTATTTTAGAAGACTTATTCACAATTTGCACATCGGAAAATGTACCTACATCACAGACATTCCTGGAGATATTATAACAGATGGGTTTAGAAAAGTCCGTGAAGTCCAGATATGTCCCCAGTGTGCAAATGTTTAAATATGGTGGTGAGCATGGCAGGGGCGTGTCCAGGGTGGTCCACAAAATTTAGACATGATCCTCCAATTTCCAAAATTGCCGGCACGTCTAGGCCCACATCAAAATCAGTACCTACTCCAGGACATAACAAAAAAAATCAGAATAGTACTTATTTTGCTTGTATACCACCCCAGAGGGTATAGAGGAGATAGTACTCTAGTATTCCGAGCACTGTCCACAATCACAATGACCTTTAACATGAATTGAGGACACCTGTGTTGCAGTTCTCCCTCTGCTGCTTGCAGAATGGTCATCTGGGTAGCATCCCCTGACTATACTGCCACAGGGACATCTATGTAGATGTCTCCAAAGACATCAATTTTGGATATGTCCATGTTTTGGACATAATGCCTGAATTTGGATGTGAACAGCTTTTTTAGGCATGTTTTCACATTGATGTCCCCAACTGCACCTAGACGTCATTTCTAAAACGTGCCTTTACCCATAGTTCATTCCAAGGATGTCGTTTTTCAAAGGCTTTGACTGGATTGGAAGTCAGACAAGACAGCCTAATTATGATTTTCAATGTCTGGATATATTTAATTATGTGAAGCACATAGCATACTCCCAATGGAAGGAATATACAGTGGCTTTTGGTGGGACAGGACTAGAGATGATTGAGTGGCAACACTCAGCTTCTGCACCTCACAGTCAAGAGAAAGTGCTACAGAACTTCTTAACAAGTTACACTAAGTATCAATATTCAATCATCACAAACAAAACATACATAAAACGTAAAATACTAACAAAAATATAATCATAGAAAAACACTAAAATAAATCACATATTATATGCCTGCTAATAAATAAATATCCAGTGAAAACATTAACACAAACAAAACTATCCAAGAATTGTTCTGAAGGAAACTCCTCTTGAACTTCACACTTCTTAGCATGGGGTAGATATTACATTTTTGAAATGGGTGGGAGGATAGGCTCGGCATTGTGGAACCTGTGTCTTTTGGGGAAACTGCTAGGTACTGTGATGAGGTGAGCTGTGTGGATGAGATGGAATGGGAGAGAAGTGAGGAATGTACCTTTAAGGACAGATGTAAACAGGGTTCCCATAGAAACCACAAGCCACCGGAGCATGCAGTAGCTAGAGCTAAGCCCTGCCCAAGCAGTGATGTAAGAGCTAGGTTGAGCCCTAACAGCTCTCACATGTGCAGAGAGGAGGGTGTGGCTGAAAGGAAGCACCATTTTAAAACTGCTTCAGAGTTTGAGGAAGAGGGAAGCGACAGTCGGGGAAGCGACAGTCAGGGAAGCAGGAGTGAGGAGGAGAAGGAGAGAAGGAGTGGAGAAGAAAGGACAACTGATTCTTACTCTCAGAAAGCAGTGGAACCAAGGTGGGAACCTGTCCTAAAGCACCCCAGAGAAAAGAAGCTGGAGAGGTTTGTTTCCATGTGGGGAAGCAGCTCTGAAAGCCAGCCAAGTAAGAGAGGTAGGGAAGACAAGTTTGCTACAGTTCCTAACAGAGGCTTTTCTGAAGACGTGGTCAGAGAGCTGAGGAAAAGCGCTGAACGCTCTGCTAGCCAAAAGGCAGTGAGAGCAGCTCCCGGCAGAAACAGGAACAGTTCAAGTAAGTGCCGTGAATCAGCTTTAGAGGCTGTTGATAAGCTATTCTATGAAAGAGAAACTCCTTCTTTAAACTATGCTGGTGCAGAGCAGAAAGAACACTTTTTAGGAAAGCTGAAAGAGTTTCTGCAGACTGTAAAATTCAAACCTTCTGATATAAGCTCCCAGGAAGATGACTCAAGTGAAGCTGTTGAAGAAATGCAGATAGAAACGTATGAAAGTCCTTGTGATAGTGACGTAGCCGAAATGGAATGCTCATTATGTAAGACAAACAAACTAAACATGTGCTAGGCTCAGGCCATGAGAAGAAATTTGTTTAACCTGATTTTTGTCAAGCTGAGTGAGAAAGAAAACTCTTGCTGGAAGTTTTAAGTTTGCCTGATGTGATTAACAGCCATAGCAGTGAAAGGCATTTACCTGAAGGAAGCTGAATGCAGCTGCTGTGGAAAGAATATTCCTGACTTTGATGTTTAAGCCTGTTTTGTTTATCTTCTTCATTTACTTTGGAGAATTTATCCTTGCCTTGTTTTGGCGCTATGAATTTTGATGCGTGGGAGAAATCCTGAAATAAATTTCTTTGTTTTTCCTAACAAACCGTGTGGTCACACTACTTTGCTTGGAGAGTATCTAAAACTACAAGTCCCAGCATTCACTGCTGGCAGCCAAGACTTGGGACAGTACTCAGAAGGGCAAATAAGGCAGCCCTTTTGCCTATCGCCTTTGGCCTAGGCAGGGAGTCACGACAGAACGTATGACCTAGATTGGCCACTGTTAGAAACAGGATACTGGGCTTGATGGACCTTGGTCTGACCCAGTATGGCATATCTTATGTTCTTATGTACCTTTTCAATTAAATTGCATTCTATTCACTTGTTTGTATTGGGACACAGCTTAAATTTGTTTTGATAGAGTCCGTTGCATAAACAAGACAAGAAGTAAATGGGCCACCTGCACCAGGACATTTTCCATAGCAGAACCAACAATATGGAACACGCTACAGCAGACCTAAGATCAACTGGAGACACAAAAGACTTCCTCAGGAAACTCAAAACCTTCCTATTCACTGACTACTATGGAAATATCACTTAACCCAGAAGCTTCATGGACCATATCCAATGTTCCTTAGCACTTGCTAAACCCTGAGTTTCATACCGTTGTTATAGTTCTCTAAGTTTGATTCCCTTATGTTAAGATGAGTTTTAATGTAAACTGTTTTGACTTAATGATGAGGTGTTATAATCCTGTTAAATAAATAAATAATAAATAGAATCTGAATAGCAAACCAAAGAGTTTGCAAATTAGTTTCGGGAGCACATGCACTCAATGTAATCTTTTTTGCTAACAGTCTCTTCAGGGATCATTAAACTCCCTGTTGTTTCCAACTGTCCACAGACACCTGCTCAAAACTCAAAGTATTGTGCTGAACCGTAAGACCATCCTCAGCTCTGACTATAAGGACCAGCATAGATCTCAGTGTTCTGCAAAACTATGAGTGGGTGGAGTGGTTAAATAGGGATCAGTTGTTTAACCTATCAGAAAATAAAATACAACAGGACACTATGAAACTAGTGACCAGCAGAGTGAATATATGCCAAGTCATTATTACTCATTTTGGACTACTGCAACTCCCTATACCATGACCTCCCAAAGTAAAATATTTGTGCATTGCAGATAGACAAATAGTTTGCATTCTGAACTAGCTACACTGACTCCAAGTTCACTCCTGCACCAAGTTTAAGATGGTACTCAACATTTTCAAAGTTCTACAGAACACATCTGCAGACATCTTGAAGAACCTAATCAAAAATACCTAGACAACAGACCTCCCCCAGAAGGCACAACAAGTCAAGCATTACCACACCCAGTGCCTACACAAATTCTAAATAGTCCAAATCCAGAAGGGCATTTTCCCTTACTGTTCCAGCCCTATGGAACTCCCTATCAGATGATTTAAGAACTACCATGGACACCAGAGACTTCAGAAAAAATTGAAAAAAGCTCTAACTTGGAGCACTTTGGTGGCATCACCTAGCATGTAGTGACTCCCTCACAGTAGTGCCCCTGGCCACAGGATAATATTAAGCCACATTATTTATTTATTTATTTATACATCTTTTCTATACCGCCACTTCCAGAGATCAGTGGCGGTTTACAGGTAACATAAACTTTAATAATAGAGTACTATTATTTTACATAGAACAGATTTAGAACAAAGAACATTCAACTATTAAATGTAACTCAAAAATACAATGAGATAACAGGAGAGGTAGGAACGTTTGAACTGGGTATGAATTAGATAATGTTTCAAAACATACTACCAACAGTATATCAACAGTAAAGGGAAATATTTACATTAAATTACAGTTATTCACATTAGCGACAAGCAATTGCTTTCAAAGAGTAAGCTTAATCTAGGTGAGCAATGTGAATGTGTGGGAAAGGTTTATGCCTTGTCTAGGTAGGGTCAGTGAGTGACTGATGATTGGTGTTTTTCTCTGTGTTAGGATTATCTTCAATATGGAGGTTATTGTAGTGCAGAGTAAATAGATGGGTTTTTAGATTTTTTCTAAATAATTGAAGATCTTTGATTTCTCTGATTTCAATCGGGAGGTTGTTCCATAATGTAGGGGCGAAGTATGAGAAAGCTGTGTTACTTGTCTTCTGACTTGTCTTTCAAATAGAATCAGGGACTTGTATCGTGTGAAGGTTTATTCTTCGTCTTGATCTATTTTCATGTGGGATGTTGATGAGCGTAGATAAGAAAGATGGTGCTATATTATTAAAGATCTTAAACGTATTGACTAAGGACTTGTAGATGATTCTGCATGAGACGGGTAACCAATGGAGAGAATCGGAGATATATGATCTGAAAGTTTCGCTTTATAGATAATCCTTGCGGTGACATTTTGGGCTAATTGAAGTGTGTGAATATTTTTCTTAGAGGTCCCTTGAAGAATACTATTACAGCAGTCTAAATGTGATGTAATAAGTGTTTGTACTATGGTTCTGAAATCAGTGTTATCTATCAATGGTCTAAGTTGTTGGATTGTCCTCAATTTGAAATATATTGTTTTTACAGATTGTTTTATATGTTTGGTGAGGGTAAGGGTCTTATCCAGAGTGACTCCCAAGTATTTGATCTCATCTTTGACTGGGAGAGAGTTTTTCCCAATGTTGATTTCAAGTGGGGGAGTGAAGCTTGTGTTTCTTGTTATGAATAGAACTTCTGTTTTTTTTAAATTAATATTCATATTCCTTGATTTCAGCCACAGCTCAGCTTCAGAGAGGCAACGACATATGTTACTATAATCCGGGTTGGACACATCAAATGGCGAGTATAACATGATGTCGTCCGCGTAGATGTGGTAGTTGATTTTGAAGCGTTTAAATATGGAACAGATGGGTTGAAGATAGAGATTAAACAAAAGTGCCGAAAGGGCAGAGCCTTGAGGGATGCCCTGTTCTTGTGGAAATGGGGATGAGGCATTTCGATCTATTTGCACATATTGGGTCCGGTTAGTAAAATAGGATATGAACCATTCAAGGGTTTTATCTTTGATGCCTATTTGAGAGAGTCTTGAAATGAGCGTGATATGGTTTACAGTGTCAAAGGCCGAGGAAATATCAATGAATATGAGAATGAAGGCTCGCTTGGCATTATCGATACCTCTGATGATTGTATCAAATAGTGCTGTTAGGAGTGTTTCTACACCATGATATGGGCGAAATCCATATTGATGATCATCTAATGGAGCTGATGAGTCTATATAATCTTGCAGCTGTGTTTGCACAATCTTTTCAATAATCTTGGCAAGGAATGGAATACTTGCAATGGGACAATATGAAGTTGGGTCATTGTCGTCTAGTGTTTTGTTTTTTAACAGCGGTCGAATTGCTGACCTTTTGAGGACATCTGCTATACGTCCTTGTTGAAGAGATTGGTTTACTATGTTCAGTAAGTCTGAGGCAAGTTCTGTTTTTGTTGATTTTATCCAAGTCACTGGACAAGGATCAAGAAGAGAGGTTGTTGTATTTAGGTTGGAGATTGTCTGAAGTAGGAGTTTGTTGGTAATAGGGTGGAAGGTTTTCCATTCCAGGTGGTTATTATCTGAAAGAGTTAGGCTAGGTGGGGTGAAATGGCTGTTAAGTTTGAGTTTATTTGCAAAGTGATCAGCAAGTATTTGCGGGCTAATACAAATTTTGTGAGAATTGTTGGATGGGGATTTGGTTAACGATTTGACAATCTCAAATAGTTCTCTAGGACAATTAATAGCTTTAGATAAAGTTTTAGAGTGATATTGTTTTTTAGCCTTATTAATCGCATCCTTGTAATCTTTGAGTAGTGAGAAATATTGTATTCTGAGTTCGTGAGTTTTTTTCCTTCTCCAAATAGATTCCATTTTTCTAAGACCTTTCTTCAGAATTGCAAGTTCAATAGTATACCATTTTTCATTTTTTCTCATTTTATGGCAAATCTTTGTTGAATATGGTTCTGATGCGGATCCAATAATGGTATTCCAGCTGGATATTGCGTCATCAAGGTTATAGATATAAGGATCCAATCTAGGGAGTACTGATTCAAGAAACTCTTCTCTATTGAATGGTCGAAATCTTTGACCTTGTTGTAGATTGACAAGGGGTGCTTTGGTGTATTGTGGGAGGTGGAAAGAGAACCTAATCAGATAGTGGTCAGACCATGGGACTTGAGATGTGGAAGGTGAGACATAATGAGCTGTGGTTGTGTAATGGGTAGGAATGAATATTAGGTCGAGAGTGTTTCCTTTGGTGTGAGTTGGTTGGTTAACTGTTTGCTTGAAGCCCATTTCTTCCATCGCTTCTAAGAAAGATGTTTATTGATTGTTAGAGAGAGATGGCAGATTGAAATCACCCAGCATGATGAGGGGTTTCCTTATTGTAGAGTTGCAAGCCGATTCTAGTATGGTGTCAACGTTTTGATTACTTGCAGTCGGATGTCTGTATATCAAGCAGATTGCTATGTCCTTATTTTCAATTTTGAGTATATTTGTGTCATCAGGGTTTTCACATAAAGTAGAGGATAACCCGAGATTAGATTTAGCTAATATAAGAACACCTCCTCCTCTTGTATGTTTCCTATTGCAGGTGAAGATGGAGTATCCTTGCACTTTTAATTGATTTAACAGGACTGAGTCAGATTCTGTTAACCATGTCTCAGTAATGCATAGTAGGTCTGGGTTTTCTGTATTAATTAGATCTGTTATGATAGGTGTTTTATTTCTAACTGACCTAGCATTGATGAGGATGAGGGATATGTGTGTGAAAGCATTGCCTGCATTTATGTGGTCGGTTTTAGAAGATGTCTTTATCTGAATCAGTCTGTGGTGATTTATCTTAGAATTTCCTAAGAATAGTTGATGAGTGTTATGTCTCTGACGATGAGGGATAACATGAATGTGAGAGAACTCTGGGAGGTTCAATGGTGGGGTGAAGGCGTTAGCAGGGAGGGGGTAGAGAGAGAATAGTAGGCTGACAATGTATAAGGTGAGATTCAAGGTAAATAGTAGCATTTTTTTATAGTTCATGGAACTTCCGATGACTGTAAAAATGCAGGTTACTGACTGTAAAAATGCAGGTTACTGACAATATAAGAGTCAAGTAGCTAGCTACTGGCAGCAGTATATGGAATAAAGTAGTATTAATTAGCTACTGACAACAGTATATGGAATCAAATAGTATTAATTAGCTACTGACAACAGAATATGGAATCAAGTAGTATTAATTAGCTACTGACAACAGTATATGGAATCAAGTAGTATTAATTAGCTACTGACAACAGTATATGGAATCAAGTATATGGAATAAAGTAGTTAGCTACTGACAACAGTATTGTGAAATCAAGAAATGAAATTATTATGGTATACTGACAACAGTATACAAGAAAGAAAAGAATTAATGAATACTGACAACAGTATGTAATTAAGCATATATTAATGACAAATAGTATACGTATGTGAAAGTTACTGGCATCAGTGCATCAGAGAAGCATGTAGCAGATAAAGGGTTACAAATACTATTAATTGTAGCAAGGATGAATGGATACTTTAATTAGATCTTAACAGCTCAACTTTAGGGGAGCTCCAGAGTGCTAGTTTCTTCAAAAATGCTAAGGAATCGCTTAATAAGCCATAAGAGAAGAAACGGGATGACTAGGTGTGTTGGCAGATTTAAACAACAACTGTTCATTTAGCTGTGGAATACTTGCTGTATCAGCGGGTTGTCTGGAGGAAGATGGGAGCGAGCTCGACCTCAAGGGAGCTCAAGCTTTATGCTTATGTAGATCTTCCTTGAGCATTGGTGAGCGTCTCTAGTCCTTGTTCGCGGAGTCAGGATCGGGTAGTTTCCTGCTCAACCCCAAACCAAATAAATGGAGCAGTGAGTATGGAGCAGTTGGTAGGAGCCAACGGACTGTAGGCAGGTTACCTTTAGTGGTCCTCGCCTAAGGGCCACGCCAAAGGGCCCTCTAGCGAGGCCCTCAGGCGCGGGCACGCCTGCTGGCGCAAACTTTTAAATGCTGTGTCACGTGCCCCGATTGGGCAGAGATGGCTCCTGTGCTGGTCCTGCTTCTGCTTCTAATTAATCTCCCACAATCCTTCACCACCACTTTATACATGTGGAGACCAATTCCCATCAGGTCACGTACCCAGGAGCAGAATGAGATGCAATAGGCCTGGATGGGCAGAACATGTCCCAATTCAGGCCCACTGTATGCTCATTCCTCTCCCCATACACATCCCCTAAGTCTCCTGAATGGAGTCCGGTGCCATGGCATCCCTTCGCCATGACACCAGCACGCCATGCAGGAGTCCTAATTGCTGGTAATCTTCTCAAATGCACATTTCCCGGCTGCTGAACCATGACTGGGTGTGGCATGGCCGGGATCGGACAGTGGAGAACCCCCTACTGCAACCACCCTGGTTTCAGCGGCCCACAGGTGGTGATCCCCTACCTCCGGGGGGACTTATTTCACCTTTGTGGTCCTGTATGTCTGGGTTCAGGGTCAGGGTCATGCCTCTGGCTCACCCCCGTCCAGTGCTCCCTGTACATCTCCACTGTAGAGCTGTGGATTGGGAATAAGCTGTGGCATTTAATGGGGATAAACATCCAACCTGGACATACATCCCTGCTAAACATGGCACAGAATAATCGCCAATGTATATAAGTTATATTGCTCTGCAAATCCTGCATACCATTTCCCCTTCCCTATCACATTATTGCTATGTCAGCTGTTCGAAGTTACAGTTTAAACTGCTTCAATTAAAGGACAAGGCAGTATAGAAAACCTGTTAAATAAATACATAAAATAAATGAATTATTTTTAAGGCAGCGCATAATTAAGGTGTGAAATCTGTTGCGGGAGGATATAATCAAGGCATCCAACCGAGTGAGATTCAAAAGAGGATTGGACAAGTTCCTGGAGGAAAAAGTCATGAAAACCTATTAGGCAGCAGGGCTGTAGATGTTATAAGTTTCACTTAATGACCTGGATGTCAGCAAGGATAGTGGGCAGAGAATAACCAGAATGAAAGGGAAAAGGGAAAAGGGAAAAAAGAAAACAGAAAAAAAAAAACTGGAGAGAGGGGAGCAGCTAACAACAGACAAAGAAAAAAAGAAATAAAAGAAAAACAAAAAGAGAAAGATAAAAAAAAACCGAAAGGAGAAGAAGTCAGCTCTCCAGAGTTTAGATAAGCAACAAGGTATGTTGTGAAGAATACAGTACTTTATCTCTTCTATGTAAAGCAGCCTTTACACTTGTCAGTACAGTACTCAGGCAGACAAGATTAACCTTGAGAAGATACTATTATACTTTGCAAAATATTGCTAAAATAGTGCAGGTGCTCCCTCCTGTGGCTATTCTAGACTAGTGCAGCTAGAAAAATTGCTTGCTCTTGTTGCCTCGGTGTAAAAAAAAGCATAGAAGAATGTCAAACACATAGGCGTATGTTTACTAAACTGTGGTAACGTTACATAACGCGCGTTATGTAATGTTAACGACCATTAGGTAACGTTAACATGCGGTATGTAACGTTAACGTGCGTTAACGTGCTCGATCCCCACCATTATCAGCTCTCCCTGGGCAGGGATCGAGCCTCCAGCAGGGGTGCCGTGGCGGGAAAGCAGCCATCTTCCACAGGTGCTGTCCAATCGGGGAAGCATCTCTCCACTATATAACTTAGCACTATCGGGCGCTTCTGCATCCCCACCATCATCAGCTCTCCCTGGGCAGGGATCGAGCCTCCAGCGGGGGTGCCGCGGCGGGAAAGCAGCCATCTTCCACAGGTGCTGTCCAATCGGGGCAGCACCTCTCCACTATATAACTTAGCGCTATCGGGCACTTCTGCATCCCCACCATCATCAGCTCTCCCTGGGCAGGGATCGAGCCTCCAGCGGGGGTGCCGTGGCAGGAAAGCAGCCATTTTCCACAGGTGCTGTCCAATCGGGGCAGCACCTCTCCACTATATAACTTAGCGCTATCGGGCGTGCCCGCGCCTGGCGGGCCTCACCAGAGGGCCCTTTGGCGTGGCCCTTAGGCATGGACCGTGAAAGCAAGACTGAACGTTTGGACTCCCGTTTTTGCAATCAACAATTCTCTGTGGCATTCATGAAACAGTAGATCAGGTACTTGATAATATTCTAACGATACTCCTTACCTGTTATAGCTTGCAAACAATTTAATACGCTTCAACAGTGTAATATCTGTACTATATCTGACTAGCCAATAGAGGGGTGTATCTCGTGCCCTCTCTTAGTATTGTATGCTCCAGTTAAAACTTAGTTTCTGCATGCTCCACTTAGTATCTGTATGCTCCAGTTAACAGCAGCAGCAGCAGAATGGAGTGTACCGCGGGGCCCCCTCTGCCCGGTTGAGCTCTCCCGGCCCGGCTGAGCCCCTCTGCGCCGGCTTTCAGATATGCGAAGGGAGAGTGTCTCCCTCGCGTCTCTGTTAAGCCCGCAGGGGCAGATGGGAAATTTCCCATCAGCCCCTGCTTCTCATCAGCCCCTGCGGGCTTAACAGAGACGCGAGGGAGACACTCTCCCTTCGCGTATCTGAAAGCCAGTGCAGAGGGGCTCAGCCGGGCCGGGAGAGCTCAGCCGGGCAGAGGGGGCCCCGCGGGACACTCCATTCTGCTGCTGCTGTGGCGGCAGCAGGCAGCTTTTTTTTAAAAAAAATTTCCATGAGCCGATGGGGGGGGGGGGTTAGGACTGGTAATGGGCTATGGAGGGGGTTAGGACTTGACTTGAGGTGGGCTGTGGGCTGTTGGGGGGGTTAGGACAGGTAATGGGATATGGGGTGGGTTAAGACTTGTAATGAGCTGTGGTATGATGGGGACTGTCTGGAAATGGGGTGATGGGGGTTATGACTGGTAATGGGCTATTGGGGGGGTAGGACAGGAAATGAGCTGATGGGGAGGGGTTAGGACTTGAGGTGGGCTGATGGGGTGAGGACTGGTAATGGGCTATGGGGGGTTAAGACTGGTAATGGGCTGTGGGCTGATGGGGGCTGTCTGGAAATGGGGTGATGGGGGGTTAGGACTGGTAATGGGCTATGGGGGGGTTAGGACTGATAATGGGCTATGGGGGGGCTAGGACAGAAATTGGGCTGATGGGGGGGTTAGGACTGGTAATGGGTTATAGGGGGGGCTTAAACTGAAAATGGGGTGATGGGGTGTTAGGACTGGAAGTGGGTTGATGGGGGGCTAGGACTGGTAATGGGTTGGGGGTTGCTAGGACTGGAAATGGGCTGAGTGGAAGGGGAGGCTTGAACTGCAAATAGCTGATGGGGAGGGGGATTGGAATGGAAATGGGCTGTGAGGGAAGGGAGCTAGGACTGAAAATGGGCTGATGGAGCAGCTAGGATAGGACTGGAAATGGGCTGTTGGGGGGAGCTAAGATTGGAAATGGGCTGTGGTGGGGGCTTGAATTGAAATGGACTCATGGAGGGGCTAGAACTAGAAGTGGGCTCATGGGGGGGGGGCTTGGACTGGAATTGGGCTGAGTGGAGGGGAGCTAGGATTTGACATGGGCTGATGGTGGGGCTAGGAAATGACTAGAAATGGGCTGATGGGGGGCTAGGACTGGAAATGGATGGGGGAGCTAAGACTGGAAATGGGCTGATGGGGGGCTAGGACTGGAAATGAGCTGATGCAGGGACTAGAAGGGAATGGATGCTGGGTGAGACTGGAACTAGAAGGGAGCTGATGTTGGGGAAGGATTAGAATGGGATGGGGCTGGGAGAGTAAAATGGAGAGGGGAAAAATATTTTGTGTGGGAGGGATGAAAAATCTACAATTGGTCGGGTATTGGGAGAGTAAGTGGGGATTGAGGATGGAGGGGTAAAATTTGTGTGGATGAAATAGGAATGAGGAAAGAGCAAAAGGAGGAAGATTAGTATGTTAAAGCAGATGTAGAGAGAGAGAATGGAAAAAAAAAACTAGAAGAGAGAAGAAAGAACAAATGGACAGCAGACGATGGAGAGTTAGCAGAAAACATGAAGAAACCAGAAGAAAGTGGCTGGAGCAATTGCAACGGAAAAAAATGCACAAAAGGTAGAAAGATATCTCTTTATTTTGAATTTATTAACTGGAATATGAAAGCTCTGGGAAATGTGCATCATTAACGTCTGCGCCTTGTTTGGTACAAGAGGAAATTAATTTATAGTTTTATTTCTACAGTATTGTTGTACATTCCAAGTTTGGCTTTTGGGGTTCCCAGTTTAATTATTGCCTTCCTGTTTCTAAATTGTGATTCCTTGTTTGGTGATGGTCTATGTTCTGCATGTGTAACTGAGCTGAGGTATTCTGTTTATGTAATTCATATTTGACATTGCCACTTGTTCTCTTTCCCCAGTATTCTCTGAAATGTATTGGTTTAATATTTGCAGTGTTGCCTTTTGATATGTAGGGTATGGTGCTTTGTGAGTCCTGGTAATGCTGTCAGGATACGGCAGGTTTGCTATGGGTTCTAAATGGGCAGCGTTTGTAATAGTTCCTAACGTGCCTGGCGGTTGGCACTGGATTATAGTAATGTAGAAATCTTTTAGTCTTTCTTTATACATACACTCATTAAGAGACATGTTTACTAAAAGTTAGTGTATGGTAACATTATACAAATATTTATGCAAATATGCCACTTATGCAAATGAGGCCCTGCACCGAGTCTCCGCACATGGCCCCGCACCCCCCTTGGGCCGCCCCTGCTTTTTTGAATTCAGTTACTGTCCTCATCTCTACCACCTCTACTTGGAGACTATTCCATGGATCCACTACTCTTTCTGTAAAGAAATATTTCCGCATATCACTCCTGAATCTATCTCCTTTCACCCTCATCCCATGTCCCCTCGTAGCAGAACTTGCTTTCAATTGAAAGAGGCTCTCTCCCTGAACATTTATGCCACGGAGGTATTTAAACATCTCAATCATATCACCTCTATCCCGCCTTTCCTCTAAGATCCTTAAGTCTGTCCTCATATGCTTTATAATGAAGACCACTAATCATTTTAGTAGCCACCCTCTATACCAGCGATGGCGAACCTATGGCACGCGAAGACCTTGCAGCTGGCACGCGGGAAGGTCCGCAAGTAAAATAATAAAAAAAAAAAAGCTGTCTTCTCCCGCTGCCGGGGCCGCCGCGGCAGAATCGAGTGTGCCGCGGGGCCCCCCCTGCCCAGCACAGCCTGCCCTCCCCCTCTATCCGCTCTCTCGTCGCAGCTCACAGTGACACGCGCCGGCTTTCAGAGAGCGAGGGAAGAGTTTCTCCCTCGCTGCTCTGTTAAGCCCGCGGGGGCTGATGGGAAGTTCCCATCAGCCCCTGCGGGCTTAACAGAGCCGCGAAAGGGAAACTAATCCCTTCGCGCTTTGAAAGCCGGCGCGTGTCACTGTGAGCTGCGACGAGAGAGCGGATAGAGGGGGAGGCAGGCTGTGCGGGGCGGGGGGGGCCCCGCGGCACCCTCGATCGGGCCGCGGGGGCCCCGGCCGCGGGAGAAGCCAGCTTTTAAAAAAAAAAATTCCCTCGGCTGGGCTGGGCTGGGGGGGGTTAGGATTGCTGATGGGCTGGGGGGGGTTAGGAGTGCTGATGGGCTGGGGGGGGGTAGGAGTGCTGAGGGGCTATGGGGGGCTGGGGGGTTAGGAGTGCTGATGGGCTGGGGGGGTTAGGAGTGCTGATGGGCTATGGGGGTCTGGGGGGGGGGTTAGGAGTGCTGATGGGCTTTGGGGGGGTTAGGAGTTCTGATGGGCTATGGGGGGGCTGGGGGGGTTAGGAGTGCTGATGGGCTATGGGGGGGGCTAGGACAGGAAATGGGCTGATGGGGAGGGGTTAGGACTTGAGGTGGGTTGATGGGGTTAGGACTGGTAATGGGCTGTGGGCTGTTGGGGGGGTTAGAACTGGTAATGGGCTATGGGGGGGTTAAGACTGGTAATGGGCTGTTGGCTGATGGGGGCTGTCTGGTAATGGGCTATGGGGGGGTTAGGACTGATAATGGGCTATGGGGGGGGGCTAGGACAGGAAATGGGCTGATAGGGAGGGGTTAGGACTTGAGGTGGGCTGATGGGGTTAGGACTGGTAATGGGCTGTGGGCTGATGGGGGGGGGTTAGGACTGGCAATGGGCTATGGGGGGCTGACTGGAAATGGGTTGATGGGGTTAGGACTGGAAGTGGGTTGATGGGGGGGCTAGGACTGGTATTGGGTTGGGGGGTTGCTAGGACTGGAAATGGGCTGATGGGGGACTAGGACTGGAAATGAGCTGATGCAGGGACTAGAAGGGAATGGATGCTGGGTGAGGCTGGAACTAGAAGGGAGCTGATGTTGGGAGAGGATTAGAATGGGATGGGGCTGGGAGAGTAAAATGGAGAGGGGAAAAATATTTTGTGTGGGAGGGATAAAAAATCTACAATTGGCCGGGTATTGGGAGAGTAAGTGGGGATTGAGGATGGAGGGGTAAAATTTGAGTGGATGAAATAGGAATGAGGAAAGAGCAAAAGGAGAAAGATTAGTATGTTAAAGCGCATGTAGAGAGAGAGAATGGAAAAAAAAACTAGAAGAGAGAAGAAAGGACAAATGGACAGCAGATGATGGAGAGTTAGCAGAAAACATGAAGAAACCAGAAGAAAGTGGCTGGAGCAATTGCAACTGAAAAAAAATGCACAAAAGGTAGAAAGATATCTCTTTGACAAGTTATCAGCATGCATGCAACAACAAACATCACATTAATTTTTTTCATGTATAGATTCTTTGGGAATACACACCGAGTCCTGACACAGTTAACAGTTTTAAGAAGTTTATCATTTTTTTACTCAGGATACATTTGACATGTTATGTGAATAATACATTTAAAATATATTGTGTAACTGAATCAAATTCTTCCTAAATTCATTAAATTGAATGAAATCATTAAAACATTATAAATTGCCAATAAATTGAAATGAAAACCAAAGGATTGTGAATCAAATTGATTCTCTGACAATACAAAGATTCCAACCTTTACAAATGATGTTACATAGTTCAGGCAACTTTATAAAGAGTTTTTAGATACTAAAATCTTGTTGTTAAGGTTTAATTGACGTGCTGGCACTTTGAGGAAATTCTTTGGTTTTGTGCGGCAGTTTGGGCACTCGGGCTCAAAAAGGTTAGCCATCACTGCTCTATACCGACTCCATCCTGTTCACATCCTTTTGAAAGTGCTGTCTCCAGAATTGCACACTATACTCCAAATGAGGTCACACCAAAGACTTATACAGAGACATTATCACCTCCTTTTTTTCTGCTAGCCATTCCTCTCTGTATGCACCCAAGCATCCTTTTGCCATTGCCTTTTCTACCTGTTTAGCTACTTTAAGATCATCAGACACAACCACGCCTAGGTCCCGCTCTTCTTTAGTGGACAAAAGTACTTCACCTCCTATACTATATTCCTCCCTTGGATTGCTGCAGCCCAAATGCATGACCTTACATTTTTTAACATTAAATCCCAGCTGCTAAATTCTAGACCATTCTTCAAGCATAGCTAGATCCCTCCTCATGTTATCTACACCTTCCTGGGTGTCTACTCTATTGCAGATTTTGGTATCATCCGCAAAGAGGCAAACCTTACCTGACAGCCCTTCCGCTATATCACTAACAAAGATGTTAAAAATAATCGGACCAAGGACAGATCCCTGGGGCACACCACTGGTAACTTCCTTCTCCTCAGAGTGAGATCCATTTACCTGTACTCTTTGTCGCCTCCCACCCAACCAATTTCTAACCCAAGCAGTAACTTTAGGGTCCAACCCTAGGGTGCTCAGTTTGTTTATAAGTTGCCTGTGAGGAACAGTGTCAAAGGCTTTAATGAAATCTAAATACACCACATCTAGGGCTCTCCCTCGGTACAACTCCCTGGTCACCCAGTCAAAGAAATCAATCAGATTTGTCTGACAATACCTGCCTCTGGTGAATCCATGCTGCCTTGGATCCTGTAATCCGCTGGACTCCAGAAATCTCACTATTTTCTCTTTCAGCAGCATTTCCAATAATTTACTCACCACCGAAGTTAAACTAACCGGCCTGTCAGATTGCTCAGGCCCTGTTAGAAGGGGAGCTGCAGAAAATGCTGGATATAAAATTGGAGACCCTAACCAGAACAAATGTTACTGGCCTTCAAGGTCTGGAAGCAGCATCTTAACCATGGTTGGCCACTGGTATCTTATGCCCAAGGCACCTTTGATGGCACCATCTGACATGTACCCCTGGCACATCCTGCCCTATCCTTAGTCCAGCTTCAATCTTTCTTCCCTAACTGCCACAACTTTCTAGAATGTCTCCTTCCCTACCCCTCCGAAAATGTCCAGCATTGCTCTCCTTCTCTCTGCACCCACTCCACCTCGCAAGGTGTCCATCATTTTCCTCCTTCCATTTTTCCACACCAAGGTGTTCAGCATCTCTTTAATCATTACACCTCCTCCAGGTATCCAGCACCTCTCTCTCTCTCCCTTTTTCTGCCCCACCCCCACCCAGAGTTCAATATGTCTCTATCCCCCCCAAGGCGTCTAGCATCTCCTTATCTTACTATGCCCCACCACTACTGCTGTTACCCCCACCACTGTACCTCCATGAAAGCCAATGTAAGCTATGTAAGTTTGACGTTTTGGTCATGGATGCACACAGATGTTCAAATACCCTACACTTCCAGTGGCTTTCAAATTTTTCCCTGTGGCCATTGCAAAGCTGCCACATCACAACCCCTGACACTCTAGGAGGTTTCCTAGGCTGCCTGGTGATTGGGCCTGCCCTGATCCTGACTATTTCCAAAGTGGTAGAAAGAGCAAGGCCGGCTGTAAGAAGAGAGATTGGAACGATGCACTCAGCTAATGAGACACCTAGCAAAGAAGGATCCTGGGACGGGCTATTTAATGGTATGAGGAAGAAACACTGAAAGTTTAGATTGGTAAGAGAATATCAGTTAACTAATGAAGATTTCTAAGCACAGAAGATAATTGTGTATAGAGCATCTAGGTTGCTATATGGATATTTAGAACTATGCATTTAAAAATACACTGCCCCAATACTCTGGAACAATTTACCTGACAACATTCGCCTACTGTCTGACATAAAAGAATTTAAAAAAAAATTAAAAACTCACTTATTTACATTACACTATAATACACTCCCAAAACAGAATTCTCAAAGGGATACAGGCTAACATTTATTTTTAATATTATATACCCTATTTTCAAAAATAAATGACACTAATACACTAATTTAACCATACTACACACTCATTTACATGATGATTAATAATTTAACTAGCAATGTATATATGTTCTAATATGTTATACTTGTAATGTTACAATTTTCCTTGTAAATTATAATTATCTGTTCTATGTAAAATGTCCTGGTATATTTCATACCAATTAACCTACTGTTACATGTAAACCGCACTTGAAACATGGGAAAGAGCGGTATATAAATAACTGTTAAATAAATAAATAAATAAATAAATAAATAAAAGGCTTGATGAGCACTAAACTTTGTTTCAAATACATAAAGGGTCACAAAAAACAGATTTGTAGTAATGCACCACACCAATAAATTTTCAAAACCACAAAACCTGTCAATAGGAATGGACATTCCTCTAACATATAACATTAGTACACAAAAGATTCAGAAGATTATAACAAGGTTGGTGTGTTCAGGGATTACATCCCATATGATTCTTTCAACCAATATAAACACTTCCAGCTCATTAGGTTTGTCATATATTGCAAGAGATGCAGAATCCATTGGCCAGGAAAGTAAGTGAAGGATCAGAGTTTTCTTTACTACTATAAACTAGAGTCTGTGCTAATATTTTCCATCATGATTCATCCTCAGATAAAGATTCCATTTTATTTTTTCTGAAAAAATATTCCTGAAACAAGAAATATTTTGGGATTGTTTCATCATCAGCATGAGAAATACATGTGTCCTCTTCAGATCTCAGTGAGTGCAAAATAATGTCGGCTCTTTTATAAAGTCTTTGGGTGAATGTTCACCCCATCAACCCAGTAAGCACTGGAAATAGGGGAAGATTTGCATGGCAGGATCCGAAATGTGATTTAGGATACCTTGCAACAGACCAAGTGAAACACTGACAGAACATCAGCACGTAATAGCAGCTTTGAAATAGAGGGGCAAAAAAGGGATGTACTGGTTACACAATGCGGTATGTTTGCTAAGCCGCGGTGGCGGATTCCGAGCGATATCGGAATCGCAGCACCATTGAAATCAAAGGGGCTGCGGCTCCAATATCGCATGGAATACGCCACCACGGTTTAGTAAACATACCCCAATGATTTCAAGCCACCTGCAAACAAAGGCTAAATTGGGTTTATGATTAAAGAAAGAACATGAATTTTAAAGTGAAGAAATGTTTTGTATTTCTAAATTAGAATTACACATTATATCATTACAAGTCATACTGAAATGTATATGGTAAAGAAAGAGATTTTCCAGGCAGGAAGATTTAAGGTGGAATCTGTGTAATATGATGCACATTCTGGGTGAGCGTAGGTACTTCCATACTTGCTAAGATTATTTAGATCATATTTTATATATTGGATTTATTCTCTAGAAACTCGGTTTGCCCAGATCTTTCAGCATCAAATTTATTGTTGAATTTTGCATTTACTATAACAAGACTTTGTTTTAAATTTTCAGCAAGTTAGTTTCAGGCAATGTCTCTAGTCATACTATCATTTCAAAAGATAATTTAATTTCCCCTATAAACCTTTGCATACCGCACATATCTTTACTATCTTGTATCATGTTTCCTCTTAATTGTCTCTTTTGCAACCTAAAAAGATCTAATTCTTTTAACCTTCCCTTTTGTCATTTTGGTCGCCTTTCTCTGTCCCTTTGCTAGTTCTGCTGTATCTCTTTTTATATAAGATGATCAGAACTGTCCATAACACAGTCATACGAAATATCTAACCAGAGCATTATCATATTTATTGTTCTCTTTTCCAGTCCTAATATTCATTCTCCTTTTCACTGCTGCTGCACACGGAGCTGAGGTCTCAGGCGCTTTTCCTCAGTGGCAGTTTATAATGTGGAACTCAGCACTGTGAACATAAATGAAGCACTGTTCAAAGAGTCCATCTGGTTGCAAAGGGTGGTGCCACTTTTAGTAGCTACTTTGTATCTGCTTTTGGGGTGGATGAGGAAATGCAAATAAAATACCAAGAATGCTTTTCAAAATGTTATATTTTTGTTTATTTTTTATTTGTGATCTGAACATGTCCCTAAAAATTCCAATTTTTTTTGGCACCCTACCAGGTATTTGTGACCTGGATTTTTCGCTCTTGGAAATAGGGTACTGTCAGTCCATCAATGTGACCCTGTATGGCAATTCTTATGTTCTAAAAATAAAAGCACATACTGGATGGCACACCTACTTCTCAAGCACACTAATGGTAAAAACGTTTCAGACAACCATGATGGCCATGCTGCGCCTGTGAACTTGGCCACGTGGCTTCTATGGCTCTCCAGAGTGGAATGTGGTGATCGGTGGTCCATATTAAGATTCATCTACCTTTCAATCTCTGCGATCATTGAAGGTAAATAAGAATCCAATATGGAGTAAATCCGAATTTAAATATTAGGGAAAGTGGAAGAGAAAAACAATGAAAGAGAAAATGAAGAAGAAACTGGAGAGGCAGCACCCTCTTTCATCCAAATCCTGACCATAGACCCAATGGCTATGAATGATTTTGCCAGGAGTAAGAATCTTGAGCATCCCTTCTCCTGGGTTCATGGGATTGTGCAGCTATGTGTTTAGTTACTGGGCATTTGTTATACCCTAGTAAGCAAATCAGGATAGCATTTAAGTGGTTTGCAGTAGAGTTCCATGCAGAGAACAGCAAAACATCTAAAATTATACAAAACAATGCATATATCTAAGATTAAAAACAATAGTAACAAATTTTAAAAGACATAAAAGGGGAAGGAATGAAGAAAACATCTTCAACCAATGTGGAGAAATCATGGGCAGCATACAATAGAGTAAAAAGGTCCAAGGTAGACATTACCATATGCAATGGGACCTAGTTACAAAAGCATATATTACCTGTTAGCCCAGCTTAGTAAACATACCCCTATGTTTTTAATAGTCATTTAAATGTAGAAGAGGAACTTTCAAATTGAATGTCTAGGGAGAGAGAAGTTACGCAGCATTTTAAATATAGATGCAAGACACAGTTCCTGCTCTTCAGAGCTTACAATCTAATCACGAGAAAAAATACACAGAAAAACTGGAGACTAGAATATGATAAGATACACAAAAGTTGTGGACAAGAGAGTGAGGAGGATCCTTTCAATCTGATTTGTTCATAAGAGGAAACTACTACAAGTTGAGCCTGGAAAGATCTAAGTTGAAGTGATAAGAGATGATACAGTATCAGAAAGACAGTTAGATGAAAACCTATATAATATGCACAATAGACTATGATCAGGATCTTAAATTTTCTACACCATAGGATAGACTGAAAACTGAACATAGGTCAATATTCAGAGGGTCACCAAGAGTCGTCACTGACTCAGCACTTAAGAACAACTGAAGGAATAACCAGTGTCCCTTGTTTAAAAGCAGAGCAACATGATCTGTAGAGCAAACATCATATAATTATTTTGCAGCTTTCTATTGATTCAGCATCAATTGTTTAATAGAGGAGGGAGGGAGATCAACCAACAGAGAATTGCCATAGTCCAAGTGAGATAAAGCCAAAGAGCAGATCTCGAGTCTGCGAGCTTTCATATCCATTAATGCATTAAGGACTTAATCAATTTTAAATAATAAAGGAACATTTTTCACTAAAGTGGAAATATGTTATTGAAAGGACAGAATCTTATCAAGAGATATCCTAAAGAAGCTGTAGATTCTTTTAACAGAATGACGATATTGGCCATTTTGGGAAGGTAGTCACAGGAAATATTACTGTGAGAAAAATGAATGGCAGAGGACTTCACAATGTTAAGAACGAGTTTATGAGAGAATAACCAAACAGAAATCTTGTTAAGTGTGTTGATGACAAAATAGCAAAAATTAGTAACACAATCATGAGTGATCATAATTTGAATGTTGTCAACAGAGATATGAATACCAAAGTTAAATTCTTGAATCACTGGTTAATGGGGCCATGAACATATTGAAAAGAATGAGTGAGAAGATGGATCACTGCAGGGCATATTAAATATGGGTGAAATAGCGGTGTCTGTAATGGCTTTGAACATATATTGAGATATGTAAGATTTAATCCAATCAAAAGCTATATCAGTAAGAAAAAAGTTTCAAGTCTATGTAAGAGAACCGATTGATCAACAAGATCAAAAGCCACAGATGGATCCATTGGATCAACAAAACTCTCTTTCCTCCATCAAGGTGGATCAGTATCTCATTATAGAACATGGTCACCAGAATTTCAGTGCTGTGATATGCTCTGAAACCTGACTACCTCGGGTGTAGAACACTAACATCCTCTATGAATATGGAAAGATGATGTAAAATGTGGGGTTTTTTCAGTGATTCTGCTAAGAAAGGAAGATTAGAAATGAAGGAAAAGCTATTAGGAAGGTCAGAGTACAGTTTGGGATCCTTCAGCGCTGGTTTAATGACTGCACATGTCCAAAAAGATGGGAGAATACCTATTACTAGGCCGGATGAAATCAAATCCAACATATTGCTAGCAAAATTAGGTAGAAGATCCCACTGAATAAGTGGTTTAGGCTCAAAAGTTACATTGGTGGAAAAGAGAAACCAGAAACTTGTAGGCAGCAAAAGACAGACACTTCATATACTCCCTGAAAGAATAATCTAGAAGAGCTAGGATAAAATCCTAGCTCTTCTAGATTGTGTCTCTTGGGGAAACTGCTAGGTACATATGACCTAGATTGGCCACTGTTGGAAACAGAATACTGGGCTTGATGGACCTTGGTCTGACCCAGTATGGCATATCTTATGTTCTTATGTTCTTAAAATACAGTGAAAAGTATTATTGACAATGAGAACAGAGCAGGCCAGCTAACTGAAAACCATTTCTCAGTTCACAACTTATTTCCTTGCAAATGATAAAGTAACACATCAAATCAATCAATGCAAACCATATTTTTATTTCTCTTTGCCTTCAGCGTGGACTTAGCTCTCTCTGGTTTCCCCTTATTCTATCTTGTCTTTCTTATTTCAGATCACCATGGAGCATGAATACAGGGTAAAGAGAAATCACAGTGAGGTGACAGAATTCTTGATTCTGGGATTCCCAGAGTTCCCAGAGCTGCAGCTCCCTCTCTTCGCTCTCTTCTCCCTCCTCTACCTGATGGTCATATTGGGAAACCTCCTCATTATCTGCTTAGTATGCGCCAATCAACATCTGCACATCCCCATGTATTTCTTCCTGGCCAACTTGTCTGCCCTAGACGTCTCTTCCATGACAGTCACTGTGCCAAAATTACTGGCAATCCTTCTGACACAGAATAATATTGTATCTTTCACTGAATGTATTACACAAGTATATTGTTATATAGCTTGTGCAGGGATTGAATTTGCACTTCTCACAGCCATGGCATATGACCGTTATGTAGCGATATGCAACCCCCTGCATTATACCATGATCATGAATAAGAGGGTCTGTGCTCTTCTGGCAGCTACTTCATGGCTAGCAGGCTTATCGGAATCATTGCCACACATTATTGTTATGTCTCAATTTTCTTACTGTGACTCCAATATAATCAATCACTTCTTCTGTGAATTCTCAGCACTGCGGAAACTTTCTTGCACAGATACTTCTTTTTTTGACATAGTAATCTATGCAGAAGGGGTGTTTTCAGCCTACATCCCACTTCTCTTAACGCTGACATCCTACATGTTTATCATCTCTACCATCCTAAAAATCCGTTCAACAGAGGGGAAAACCAAGGCCTTCTCCACCTGCTCCTCCCACCTTACAGTCATCATTCTCTTATATGGGACTCTATTAGGAATATATTTGCAGCCCAGTTCAGGGGGCCCTGAGGAATCAAACAAACTTCCTACGGCAATATATATAGTTACCTTGCCACTGTTAAACCCCTTGATTTATAGCTTGAGAAGTAAAGAGGTAAATATGGCTCTGAAAAAAGCCCTTAGAAATAAATCAATATTTTTAGCAAATAAGCACTATAGGGGGTCATTTTAGAAGACTTATTCACAATTTGCACATCAAAAATGCATTTGGTCGTCAAATGGGAGGTTTGGGAGTGGCGTCGATGGGACCTAGGTTCTTAGTTAGATCTTTGTTGTCAATGATCTGCTGGGGGGCACATCCTGGATGATGGCTCTGGTGGTGGTCCCTGTGGTGGATCATGGTTCTGTAGCTGTTGGAAGAATTCTTTCTAACATTGCAGTTGCTCACCAGGGAAATTCACAAAGGTGCCATGCACTTTTTTGATGTCGTCATTGGTCGACTTGATTTTGCCAAGGGGGTGATACAGAGTCTGGTACTCATGCCTAGATGCTTCTTCCAGTTTGGCTGTGACACCATTCCAGTAGGCTTCTCGTTCCGCCTTCATCTTCTGTCTGACCTCTTTATTTATTCAATCGCCGATACTACTCGAAGTAAATATGTTTGATTCATTTCCATTTATCCACCAGATCCAGGCACTTATACAAAATCCATGGCTGTACCCAATGATGGATGGGTGAGCACAGAGGGGTGGCACATTCCTGGATGGACTCCGATATCTGTTTTTCTTCTTCATCAACTTCATCTGATGGTTAGAGTGCTACAAATCTGTTGGATAGAGCAATTTGGAATTCTTATCTGCGTGCCAGATCCCTTAGACAAGCCCAGTTCAGGTTGGCTGGTTGAGGTGCCTTGTGCTTTGCCCACTGTAATCATAGTTGTACCTTGGCATGGATGAGGTAGTGATTGGATCCACAATCGGGTCCACTCATTGCACGTACATCTTTGGGCGATGATCGGAAAAAAGAGCTGATCAGGATATAGTCCAGGACAGCCAAATATTTGCCAGATGGGTTGTGCCATGTAAGCTGGTGTTTGCAAGGGTGATGAAAGTGACTGTTTCCCACTACCAGCTTGTTTGATACAGCGGAGAACAGCAGGCACAGTCCATTGTCATTGACCATGCCATGGCCAGAGTTACCTAGCGTTTCTTCCCATCCAGTCCTGTTCGCACCAATATGAGCAATGAAATCTCCTGCCAGAATGATCAATTCTGTCTATAGGATCAAATCCAGAGTTTGTTAAAGCTGGTTGTAGAAGTTGTTCTTGGCTGCATCTGAGCTGGTTTCGACTGGAGCATAGATGGACAGAATATGAGTCTTAACTGTTCTGTCAATGGTAAGAACTGCCAGATGATCCAATAGAAGGCAATTATACTTCTGGCAGCCCATCTGTCCACCATAAAAATATATTTAATTGTGTGAAGCACATAGCATACACCCAATAGAAGGCATATACAGTGGATTTTGGTGGGACAGGACTACATGAGTGTGCCTGGATCCACACTCCAACCGATATAAGATCTACCAAAGTCAACACCAGCAACAGGGCTTTTGCATATGTAGCACCAACACTATGGAACCAACTCCCACCAGAACTACGAGCCAACAATGATCTTCTAGACTTTAGAAAAAAACTCAAAACGCACATATTTCAAAATCATTTCAACCTGAACTAAATTCACATGTGGGGCAACCCCCCTTCCCCAGCAACCCAGAGAACCTGTAATGTATAAATGTATATATGTAAATGACCTCCCCCATAGCTAAGAAGTTGTTAACTCTGTGTGATGTGCTTACCCTACCAATCTGTATGTAAACAAAAATTGTATCTGTCTTGATTCGGCAGTTTCTCGATGTAATCTTACCCGCTTCTGATCGCTGGAAGGAGCGGGATACAAATGCTTGCTAAATAAATAAATGATGATTATGTGGCAAAACCAGCAGCAGTACCTCACTGTCAAGGGAAAAGGCTAAAGAACTTAATCAAATGCTGTTAGTTTTTGGGTACCTAGGCCGTTAAGTCTTATAAGTTGAGCTAATAACCTAGACTTCTGCTTACAGCGTGGAGTTGATATTGGAACAGAGCTGAATGAATTAGAGGTCGCTCATTTGGCATTTCTTCTATACCACCCCTTCCTGAGATCAGGGGCGGTTTACAGTTAAACAACATTATTACATAGAATGTGGGGTTCAATGACCCAGTCCAGCTGCGTGTCAAACCCCATACTATTAGGAAAAAAACCCTGAACTTCAGACACTTTTCAGAAATGAAGCAAGCTTTCCCTTTATTCAGTTAATAGGATACAAGATTCATTTGTACGCTGTGTCTCCCTCATTCAAGTGTAGGACAGCGTCCCCAACCTCCTTTCGTGTGAGAAAGGGGAGGCTGCCCCAGAACCAAGTTGCTGCACACTTTTATACACCTCTCGCTCTCAATGTCTATGTATTCTCTTATTTGCATTCCTTCATTCCCTGTGACAACCCAGATTAACAAGTTCTTAGTTTTTTTTTGGGGGGGGGGGGGTTCTTTTAGCTTACCACACCCTGCCATTGCTTATCTACAGCCTCCGGCACTGTTGGTAATCTTCAAGGCTTTTGAGTACATGCCATCCAGCTTGTTCATGCCGGCTTGCACAAAGCGTTCTGTTTTGCAAGACTCCATTTTCTGCACATTCCCGCACAGAGTGTAGTTTCATCCTGCTTTTACTATGCTGTTTTAGTGTACTCAGTTCTTGCCTTTCTTAGCCCACATGTCTTTTTACCATGTGACCTCATCCAGGTATAACACTAAAGCTGGTCAGGAATAGGCTAGGGAACCGTAAGGTTTTCATGCCAGTCTTGCAAATCAAGCAGAACAATTCGGCCAAATTTCCCTACAAGAACAAGGTTTTAACAGTAAGTTCAACAAATATCTTAACTATACACATACAACTGTGAACTTGAACTATTTACAAAGGGTGAGGTACATCATCTTCATAGTATATTGGGTGGTAGATATGAAGAGGACTGATTTTGGGATTGTTCGATGGAGGAAATGGGGTCTTTTGTATTATACCCATGCCCAATCGGAAGAGGGGGCTAGGGAAGACACTGCAAGATATTACATTTCAAACTAATTTCCTTTGTAACACCATTTTTCCAGTGCACGTTTTAAAAGTGGTTTACAACTTTAAAACCATAAATATTGACTTTAAAAATTATATTGTTTGTATGTTTGTTCTATTAGTAAAACTTCAGCATTAGTTTGTTGGGTTTCTTAAGGGATTTATTTTCCAAACTGCTTTGATGTTCTCTGTCTATGGCTGTATAAAAAGTGTTCAAGAAATAAAAAAATATCAGGCTCATTCTGATCAGGACATAGATCCCCTCTGTACATCTGGTCTGGGCCGGACATACAGAGAGGATTGAGATTCTGAGCCCATGAGGCACGTACTGTATAGCCCCGCAGAATCAGAATCGCGAACAGGCATGCACATGCAGAGCAGAAGTGTGATTCAGTGCAGCCTACACATTCATGCGCAGCCTGGCTAACTCAGTCAGGGCGTTTAAATGGAGCCGCGGCACCATGGCGTCTGGCTGTCATGGCACTGCGGCTTTATTTAAAAAACGCAATGCCAGTCGCCGGTTAAAAGTATCTATTCTCCATAGCCTGACCCCCAATATGGCCTCCTAAGGTCAGGGTCGGGCTGGGGCGAATGCCCCCTGACCCCCTCTGCCCCATCGGCACCCCAGCATATTTAAAAAAATCATCCAGGGAAGTTATTCCACCTCAGAGGTGGAAAAACGTCCCCGCACATGTCGCCGGACCTGGATGTACAGGGCCGGCATTAGAATTTGCCCTGTATGTCCAGGGACGGCGACCGCCCACTTCCCGCCCAGACTCCACCTCTGGGCCAACCATTCCCTGCCCCCATCTAACTTCCCCACACAACTGGCGGGGAAGTTATTCACGGGCAGGAGAAGGCACGTCCCATTGCGACGTGAACCCCAGCTCTTCATGGCTCAGAATAACCCCCTATGCATCCCATATAAAAATGCAGAACCATCACAAGAGCAGACACAATAAACAAAATAATAACATTATCTTCATATTTATTTATTTAAAACATTTCATGACATGACAAATCATTAAACTTCCTGACAAGTTACAGTGCACCAAACATCAATATTCAATCATCGCAAACAACATAGATGGAAGGCAGTCTATATCTGTAATCATAAGGTGACCCTGAAAACTTGACCTATTTGCAGCCCTCAATGATTGAATTTGAACATCCCAATATAGAGCATGGGAAACTGCATTCTTGTGTTCAGTGATTCAGGGGATCATTTTTTGGGCTTTGCTGACTCTGTGCAGCTTTTGCTTTTACTCATATAGGTGGCCAGATGAAAGCATCTTCTGAAGAATTTTTCAGAATACATCACAATCAACAATTTAGTAAATAATGCTCCAAAATCTAGACGTCATGATCTAATTTCAAGTAGTGCAATTAGATAGTTAAATCTCCTTAAGAAAATCTCAAGTCATAATCTGTTTCAACAACCACCACAGAAACCAAAAGAATGTGTTCTCACCAGTTTGCCAAAGAAATACCTGTGTACTTTCACACTTAAACTTCAGGAGTCACCTAATAAAGGATTTCTATACCTAAAATAGCATTACACCCATTTTCTAAGTATGGTTTGGTCATAAAGATTTGAAAGCAGCCTCTTGATTGTTTATGAAGTTGTAAAGGGGGCAGAGCCAACTGAAAGTCCAACATTGGTGATATTTGTTTTATGAAAATATTTATTTAATTAGTTGTTAAAAATATTTATATTCCACTAATCTAAAGACATTCAGTGAGTTACAACAAAACATTAGAAATAACTAAGCACAAAATATAACAAACAAAATCATACAATATAACAATCATAAGTTAATAATAAAAGCTGTAACATCAAAAATTGCCCAACTCCTCCCATAAATAAACCCTGCCTCCTAACACAGAGGCATATTTCACAATGGGATGTCCAAGTGCAATCTGGGATGTTAAAGCCAGAACGTCTGGGAAAAAAAAACAGGTACATACATATTCTGAAGTTTAGAAATCTCACCTTTAAATGACAAATTGCTGATTGTTCTAATACCAAACCATACCATGCAAAAACTCAAATATTCAGTCAGTGCAGTAGGCATTGCTTTTTAAATACCCGCCACGATCATTACAATATATATTTCTATTCTGCTCCACTATGCAGATACCAGTCAGTACTGAAGATATATACTATAGAGTCAGCGGCTGCAATTATTTGAGCAGTGGTGATAGTTCATCTGCTGTACAATTGCCTATCCAAAAAACGTAGAACAGTCTTTTTGTTGTCCTAAGTTATACAGATACAGGTTTATTCTGTTCCAGATTTAGATCCTCTCTGTATGTCCGGTCTGAGCCAGATATAGAGGGGATCACGATTCTGATCCCGCAGGGCACGTCTAGCCACACAGGATCAGAATCCTGAACAGTCCCTGTATGTGCAGGCTGGGACTGTGATTCAGCCCAGCCTGCATGTACAAGACTGTCCACAGCTAACTCAGTCAAGACTCTTCTATGGAGCTGGGGCACCACGGCTCCATTGAAGAGCCGTGATGCCGGCTGCCGGACTTCTGGGTCTCATTCCCCACAGCCCGATTCCCAATCCAGTCTACTAAGGCCAGGGTTGGGCTGCGGGGAATGCCTTCGGTCCCCCTGCCCAATCCAAGCCCTGAGCCGCTGATCCTTTTTCGTAAAGGGAAGTTATTCCAACTCGGAGGTGGAATAACTTCCCCACACAAGTCACCGGCCCTGGACAAACAGGGCCAACATTAGAATCAGACCTGTATAGCCAGGGCCGGTGAGTGCCCACTGTCCACCCTGAGTCCACCTCCACCGCTGATACTCCCCTTCCCCACCCCGTCTAACGTAGCCATTCAGCTGTCCTAACTTTAGCAGCTTAGGGTTAACCGGGCAGTGGCTCATTACCGCCACAGCCTAGTTAATCCACGGTGCCACCCCCACTCTGCTTCTAGAATGTTCTGACATTAAGTGCTTAGTGCTGGGGCAGTTAGCGGCCCAAACGGAGGTTATTCAACTACACAAACCAAGTTAATACTGCTGAATGTCCCGGTAAGAAGCCTTTGTGCAGTTTACAGGTCTACAGACTGCGTAAATGCCTTTGGATATCCCTCCTGTAGTATATAATTGTAAATAAATAAATGTATACATATATATTTATTTAACAACTCTTTTATACTGCCGTATCTACGAGTCATGGAGGTGTACATAGAACTGATACGAACGTTACATGGAACACTTATTAGCAAAGTAGACTGATACAATTAAACTATAGAACATTTGACAAGGCAACATAGTAACAGAACACAAACCTTGGAACTTTTGATGACAAAGCTAACTATACAAAGTAATATCCAAAATAGGGACAGCAAGGAAAGAGCTAGGAGTTGCTCTGTGGAATATACTATAAGAACATAAGAACATAAGATATGCCATACTGGGTCAGACCAAGGTCCATCAAGCCCAGTATTCTGTTTCCAACAGTGGCCAATCTAGGTCATATGTACCTAGCAGTTTCCCCAAGGGACACAGGTTCCACAATGCTTGTATTGGTACAAGCATTGATATCCTGGGTCCCTTCTTAATAATGGCTTATGGACCTTTCCTCCAGGAACTTGTCCAAACCTTTTTTAAACCCAGCTACACTAACAGCCTTTACTACATCCTCCGGTAACAAATTCCAGAGTTTGATTACACGTTGAGTGAAAAAATACTTTCTCTTATTAGTCTTAAATGGTTTACCCTGTAGCTTCATTGCATGTCCCCTAGTCTTTCTATATTCTGATAAGGTAAACAATCGATCTACGTTTACCCGTTCCACTCCGCTCATTAATTTATAGACTTCTATCATATCTCCCCTCAGCCGTCTCTTTTCCAGGTTAAAGAGCCCTAACCTTTTTAGCCTTTCTTCATAGGAGTATCCTTCCATCCCCTTTACCATTTTGGTGGCTCTTCTCTGAATCTTTTCTAATAACTCTATATCCTTTTTAAGATACGGCGACCAGAATTGCACACAATATTCAAGGTGCGGTCTCGCCGTGGAACTATATAGAGGCATTATAATATCCTTTGTTTTATTTTCCATTCCTTTCCTTATAGGTAACTTGTGTGTGGCTAAGTGTCAGAGCCATAAAATTCCAGGAAGAGTAGTGTCTTTAACTTCCTGCAAAAGTCTCCTTTGCCTGAGAGGGAGCAAAGGTCTGGGGTTAATGCATTCCAGGTAGCTGGAGCATGGAAGTGGAAAGCTCTGATGGATATGGAGGTGCTGGTGTAGGTGATTGAGGGGGGAACTGAGAGGAGGGAGTGATTTGCACTTTTGTGCGGTCTTTGGCATTGAAGCTTGTCAAGCAGTGCCTGTAGGGAATCTGTAGTAAGTTGGAGGATTGTCCTGAAGACTGTTAGTGCGACCTTGTACCTAACTCTGCTGTGGATGGGAAGCCAGTGTAGCTGCTTCAGTATGGATGATATGTGGCTACGATGACTGCATCCTGTGAGATGTCTCTCTGCTACATTCTGCCTGAGCTGCAGAGGCAGTAATGTGGATTTTGGGAGGCCCTGATAGATAACGTTACCATAGTCAAAGATGGAGGTGAGGAGTGGCTGGCAGATGTTTCTGAAGTCTGCATAGTCAAGGAGTGGTAAAATACATCCTTATGTCAGGCAGAAGACTACCTATAGTATAATAAAGTCATCCTTTACTTATTCTGTATCCAGGCTTTAACAAGTGTCACTCACCTACTTACCCCTGAGGCAGAAGGCCTGGGGCTTCAGTGAGGCTCCTCTTATATAGCAAGGACTTAGTAGTGCCCTCTGGGATTTGGAGTCCCAATAGCTAATCAAATAAGAAGGTAGTTGTGGTCGAGTAGCTATGCTTAAAGAGGTATTTATTTTCCCTTCCCGGGAGAATTCTTGCAACAAGGGTCAAAAGAAATTAAACCATAATACTGGCATAACACAAGTGGGGACTACAAATTACAACAAAAATGCTTCTTGTCAGCTTTAACCAAACAAAAAGGGAAAAACAGGCTTTTTCAATCACAAAAGCTGAATGGTGAAATCTGTGTTCCTCCACAGATTTCTCTTAGGCAGGCTTTACTTAGGCCTTAACAAAAAGAGGTCACACTATCGGAAAACACCAATGTACAGTCCATTTTGCAAATATCTGAGCTCTCTTCACAGAAGTCACATTCCATGTCCTCGTGTACTTCTTGGCTATTATATTTTGCAGGGCTGTAATGTGTATCAGTGTTTATTAGTCTCCTCTCTTCTTGGCCAGAGCTTCTCTCCCCTCTATCACTGCAGAAAGGCTGGTTACCGTGCACTATGGATTCTCCCCTTAGAGGGCCATACACTTCAGGACCATTGGGAGTAAAATTCAGTGCCCCTCTATTCCAGGTACTATGCCTTTCTTCAGGCTGAGCTCTGCCTGTCTGTTTTGCAACTGGGAAGTTGAAACTTTTCTCCCTTTCACTTCCCCTCACAGGACGTCTTTCTCTTAGGTGGGAAATCTCTTTTGGATAAGAGCTTTTGCTCCCCAGGTACCTGCTCCCGTGGTTATTCCCTCTCCCAGCTCCTCATGGTTTGCAGCTTAGAATCTCTCTCTGTCCCCAACCAGACTTTGGCTTAGTGTAGCCCAACTTTCCAGCACTAACCTCTGAGAATTCCTCCTGGGCAAACTCCTCTGAGGTGCAGATGGACTCCACGTCAGAAGCTTTCAGGTATGACTCCTGGCTCACATGAGCTCTGCTCTTTCCTTTTCCTGTGAGTCCTCTCAG
This sequence comes from Ichthyophis bannanicus, assembly GCA_033557465.1. NCBI lineage: Eukaryota > Metazoa > Chordata > Amphibia > Gymnophiona > Ichthyophiidae > Ichthyophis > Ichthyophis bannanicus. The sequence goes on along the minus strand of CM066048.1, from coordinate 107,917,641 downwards.
TGTCTCTTTCTCTCTCTGTATCTGAGACTGAGTCTGACTCCCTGCTTGCGTCTCTGTCGGTATCTCTGCTCCTCTCTCTGCGTGCTTCTGCTTTGCTCAAGACTGACCTTATTTTATGTGCGTCATTCTTTGAGACTCTTGTTAGCTCAACTCCCTGCAGCTGTTTCTGCTTCTCTGATGAGCTATGACGTAATGCTATTCCTGGGCGTTTACCTACAGTCGGTGCTCTTGTTTTGCTTGGTTGCTCATAGCAACCTCTAGCCATGTGCTTTGCACTGCCGGTTTTAAAACTGCCCTGCATATTTTCCTCTACTTTTATAGGCACTATCTGCCTTGCGCCATGACAGATCCCCCCCCCTTTAAAATATTACGGGCTGCAGATTTTACCTGACAGCCCGGAATCTCCTTTCGGGACCTATCTCGGGGTAATACTGTCTGAGACCTATCTCGGTATATAACAGTAACTAGGCTGGCAGTGGCTGACCTGTCCTTCCACAGCTTGAGTACATTTACGTGATATGTCTGTTGGCGGCCCTTCTCTTTTTCCACCCGGTAGGATACTGGGCCAACCTTCCCTATCACTGTACCCGGGCCTTTCCACCTGGACTCGAATTTCGGTCCGGGGTCGGATACTTGGATAAGCACCTTGTCGCCTATGCTTAGCTGCCTTGGTCTGGTGCCCCTGTCATAATACCGTTTTTGCTTATTTTTACTGGCCTTTAAATTCTCTATAGAGGCCCTGGATGTCCTCTCTAGGCGTTGTCTTAACTCCTTAAGGAATTGGGGTACCCCGACCTCTTGCATGTTCGGCTCTACCCATTGCTCCTGCAGGATGTCCAAGATGCCTCTTGGAGCGCGGCCAAACAGCAACTCGTATGGAGATGCCCCCAGGGACGCCTGTATGCGCTCCCTGCATGCATATAGCGTGAATGGGAGCAATGTATCCCATTCATTCATTTCCCCCGCCTTCAAACCTCTGCGTAGTAGTTGTTTAATGGACTGATTCATACGCTCCACGAGCCCGTTAGACTGTGGATGGTATGCTGATGTCTTTATATGGCGGATGCCAAAGGCTTCCCAGACCATAGCTAGATGTTTTGACAGGAAGTTACTCCCCTGATCAGTCAGGACTTCCCTGGGAAAACCTACCTCACAGAAAAGTTTGATTAACTCTAAGGCTATTAAATTGGCGGATGTGTTTCTCAAGGGAATTGCCCAAGGAAACCGCGTGGCATGGTCGACTATGACCAAGATATACTTATTTATTTATATTATTTATTACAATCTCTTATATACCGCGCTATTTGGCATCAGCGCGGTTTACATTATAACACAACGACCATAACAACATGCTGTTTGGTTTTACATCGAACAGGGGACCAAACTTGGATAACAGGGGTAACTATATACATGAGATATTTACATGGTAAGGAGTAACTTGGATAACAGGGGTCAATTATATACATGAGATATTTACATGGTAATGAGTAAAAATATCATAGTGAACGTGAGGGTGTTTCTAAAGTGGGTCATCTCTTCAGAGGGGATGTCTAGGTGCCATTGGTGGTTGGGTAGCATTGGAGGAAAAGATGGTATTTGAGTGACTTCCTGAACTGCGATAGGTCGGCAATAGCCCTAATTGAAATAGCCCTACTTGAAACCCCTTGGTGTCTTCACCATAGGTCCTATTATATCCATGCCCATTCGGCTTATAGGAGCCGCTATGGTGGGAGTTGGCACCATGGGTACTGCCTTAGGCTTTATAACTGTCACTCTTTGACAGCTAGGGCATGCCTCGCAATATTGTTGTGTGTTCTTGAACACCCCGGGCCAATAAAATCTAGCTAAGATTTGGTCCAGCGTCCCCTGGATCCCCTTGTGACACCCCACTGGGTGGTCATGTGCTAATCTCAATACGCTAGCTTTAAAGGTCACGGGTACAACTAGCTGTTTGCGTATGGCATCGTTATGGGGGTTTACACACTCTCGGTATAGGAGATCATTCTCCAAGAAAAACCTTGGTAGGGTTTGTCTAATTTCCTACGCCCACTCAAACGCTCTTTTAAGCGCTGGGTCAGCTCTCTGCTCCATGGGAAATGAAGGAAATTTTCTTACTACCTCTGCTGGTACCCAGGGCAACCCTACAGCATCTTCTAGCTCGGCCCTCCCCCGGGTCCTAGAGTATCTCTCCCTACGCTTCCTGGGTTTATCTTTCTTCCCTACTTTATCAGGGGGATGTACTAAGTCATCATGGTTAGGGAGGATAACTAGCCCTTCCTCATCTGGGTCCTCCCTTTGGGCATTTTCCTCCCCTTCTGGTTCCTCCGTATTTTCCACTGACTCCTCTCCCTTCCCAGAGGGTCCCGCTTGAGAGCGAGTGGATACCAGACCTAGTTTAATACCCCAGTCTTTTCCCAATTCATTATGAAAGGGAGGCCAATCCTTCCCCAGTATAACATCCTCTAGTAGTTCGGGAACTACAGCCACCCTCATCTCTCTGATGGTGCCCCACCCTTGTACCACAACATTGTGTAGGGGATAAGGGACAAATGCGCCGTGCACGCACTTGACCCAGACTTGGCCTTCTGCTTGACTCGGGGGCGACTGGCGGTGCCCCTCAATGGCTTCCCAGAGCCTCTTTGAAATCATGCTCTGGTCAGCCCCCGAGTCAAGTAGAGCCAGTGTGTAAATACCTTCTATTTGGACCTGTATACGGAATTCATCCCGTTCTGTTTTCTCTGTCCCTGTCACCAGGACTGTTCATTTTGTGCAGGATCTCTGATAATGTCCAGTTTTTCCACACGTAAAACATTTTCCTTTGGGTACAGAATAGACATTACCATCAGAGACATTGACATTCAACATTTCAGGTTTATACATCTTATCAGGTACATATTTTTCTTTTCTGCCACTTTTTCTCCTACCAGCTGCCAACCAGATACCTTGCCCTGAGGTGTCAGTCCTCTCGGCAGCGAAATACCGCTCTGCAAGAGTGGCTGCATCCTCCGAGGTTTGGCAGTGCTGAACCGTCAGAAAAGTTTTAAGTCCGTTGGGAACAGCCTGCATAAATTGTTCTAGCACAATTTTGTCAATGACTGTTTCCAAGGTGCCTCCCTCGGCTAGCAACCATTTTTTGGCTACACTTTTTAACCGCTGTGCTAGGGCCTTGGGGGTCTCTTGAGGCCTAATTACTGCCTCCCTAAACATTCTTTGATAGTGAAGTGGGGTGAGTCCCAATCTATCTTTTACCGCTTTCTTTACTTCAACATAATTGGAAGCTAATTCTGCTGGCATAGCCTTATACGCTGAAAGGGCCTCGCCTGTGAGCGACAGGGCAAACCGGGTGGCCCATTGCTCCTCTGGCAATTTCAGGGTGGTAGCTATCCTTTCAAAAGCGTCCAGGTAATCGTCCAAATTGTCTTGCGGTTGTAACTGTCCTAATGAAAAGGCACCATACGACCTCAGACCTGCGGCTTGGAGTGCCATGGGGATGTCCGCAGTAGCGTCTAGTGGCTTCTTTAAAAGCACGTCCATGGTCTCTATCAAGGGCCGCTGCTGCTCCTGTATGGTCCTTGTAGTCTGTTGCTGAAGGTAGTGGATAAGCTCAACTTGCTTATCCCACTGCGTCTTCATCCATTGAGCTACATCCTGTGGCTCCATCCTTCGCCTTGATGTACCTATAGAGAGAAACAAAAACAAAAACCAAGTGCGATACCGCAACTTTTTTTTTTTCCACCACCCTTTCTCTGCCCACCAGCGCCCCCTTTCTCACTTTATCCTCCCCACGTCTGACTAGGTACTTTTTACCTGAGCCTTCATGCAGGGGTCAGCTTGTGAGAAAGGTTTTCTCCAGGTCCAACACCTGGCAGCAGAAATCTTCCTGACGGTTCTCTCCTTTTGGATGACAGTTTTTCCTTTTCCAGCCAACTGTAGTCCTTTGTGCTTGTCCTTTTGAATCTTGCGCAAAAATCCTGCCAACTACGCCACTTGTCACTCACCTACTTACCCCTGAGGCAGAAGGCCTGGGGCTTCAGTGAGGCTCCTCTTATGTAGCAAGGACTTAGTAGTGCCCTCTGGGATTTGGAGTCCCAATAGCTAATCAAATAAGAAGGTAGTTGTGGTCGAGTAGCTATGCTTAAAGAGGTATTTATTTTCCCTTCCCGGGAGAATTCTTGCAACAAGGGTCAAAAGAAATTAAACCATAATACTGGCATAACACAAGTGGGGACTACAAATTACAACAAAAATGCTTCTTGTCAGCTTTATCCAAACAAAAAGGGAAAAACAGGCTTTTTCAATCACAAAAGCTGAATGGTGAAATCTGTGTTCCTCCACAGATTTCTCTTAGGCAGGCTTTACTTAGGCCTTAACAAAAAGAGGTCACACTATCATAAAACACCAATGTACAGTCCATTTTGCAAATATCTGAGCTCTCTTCACAGAAGTCACATTCCATGTCCTCGTGTACTTCTTGGCTATAATATTTTGCAGGGCTGTAATGTGTATCAGTGTTTATTAGTCTCCTCTCTTCTTGGCCAGAGCTTCTCTCCCCTCTATCACTGCAGAAAGGCTGGTTACCATGCACTATGGATTCTCCCCTTAGAGGGCCATACACTTCAGGACCATTGGGAGTAAAATTTAGTGCCCCTCTATTCCAGGCACTATGCCTTTCTTCAGGCTGAGCTCTGCCTGTCTGTTTTGCAACTGGGAAGTTGAAACTTTTCTCCCTTTCACTTCCCCTCACAGGACGTCTTTCTCTTAGGTGGGAAATCTCTTTTGGATAAGAGCTTTTGCTCCCCAGGTACCTGCTCCCGTGGTTATTCCCTCTCCCAGCTCCTCGTGGTTTGCAGCTTGGAATCTCTCTCTGTCCCCAACCAGACTTTGGCTTAGTGCAGCCCAACTTTCCAGCACTAACCTCTGAGAATTCCTCCTGGGCAAACTCCTCTGAGGTGCAGATGGACTCCACGTCAGAAGCTTTCAGGTATGACTCCTGGCTCGCATGAGCTCTGCTCTTTCCTTTCCTGTGAGTCCTCTCAGTGTCTCTTTCTCTCTCTGTATCTGAGACTGAGTCTGACTCCCTGCTTGCGTCTCTGTCGGTATCTCTGCTCCTCTCTCTGCGTGCTTCTGCTTTGCTCAAGACTGACCTTATTTTATGTGCGTCATTCTTTGAGACTCTTGTTAGCTCAACTCCCTGCAGCTGTTTCTGCTTCTCTGATGAGCTATGATGTAATGCTATTCCTGGGCGTTTACCTACAGCCGGTGCTCTTGTTTTGCTTGGTTGCTCATAGCAACCCCTAGCCATGTGCTTTGCACTGCCGGTTTTAAAACTGCCCTGCATATTTTCCTCTACTTTTATAGGCACTATCTGCCTTGTGCCATGACACAAGGTATTATTTATTTATTTATGCCACTTGATATACTGCCAAGAAGCAAATAGCTACCACAGCATTTATATGAAGGGATTTTATTATTTCTCATTGGCCTCAATGCTGGCTGGTTTCTACTTCTTTGTCCCTTATTCTGTCTCTTCTTTGTTTCAGCTCTTCAATGGAGCACAAATACACAGAAAGGGAAATCTCTCTGGTGTGACAGAATTCCTAATTCCAGGGTTCTAAGAATTCCCAGAGCTGCAGCTCCCTCTCTTCACTTCCCTACCCGATAGATGTGCTTGCAAACCTCCTCAATATCTGCATCGTATGTGCCGATCGACACCTGCACGTTGTCCCCCGCAGCCCCCTCTGGTGGCGGCGTAGTGTTTTCCACCGAAGAGCTGGGGATCGCACAAGATTAGGGGTATTGGGGTTGGCCAGGTGCGAGGGTCAAAGGTAGCAGTCCTTTGTGCCGACCTCGTTACCAACTTCCCAAAAGAGTAACTTCAGACCAAAGTGGAGGGAAAAAGAAAAAGACTATTTCTCCTTTACGCAAACATGGTTCAAAACATACGGCTTTGGAAAGCAACAGGATTGTATCAGTCCTTACATCAGGTTCAACGCATACAAAAACGGTCAAAGTAACAACTGTTAACTTCACAGTAACTTAAAGTAAAATGAATCCTGCATTCACTTTATGCATTCATTGAACTCCCAAACAGGCTATAGCTTCACTGCTGTACAATATGTACATTCCATTGGTTCCTCAGCCTCCTCACCCCCAGATTCCACTGGCATCCATTCCATATCAGATTGCTCTGAGTCTGAAGCTTCAGTAGGGCTGAGTTATGGCTTTTTTTTTTTTTTAAACTTTTATTTTCATTTTGGAACATCGAAACAAAAGGACATACAGAATAGAAGACATGAACAAATAATATTATACAATCACGGACAGTAAACCCCCACCACCCCCCTCCCCCCCTGCTTCTTCTCTGGGATACGTAACAATCCAGTATCGGGTGTATATACACATTATTATCTTTCGAGAAAATATGATTATCTGCAACATGATGAGTGTAGCTATACGGCTATATTGGAGCATCTGGCAATCTGAACATAGTCATTAAGCATCTGCCACTTAGACAAGTGAGAGCAGTCCTGAACCTGGAATGCCATCCGGCGAGGTATCTGCTCATATGTACTATATAAGCAGACAGAATTCCACCATTCGGTAAAAGTTAGGCGGGAGCTATTCTTCCAATTTTTCGTGACTAAGCATACAGCCATACCCAACATAAAATCTAGGAGGAAGCGGCCTGTCCTGGGAAGAGAGGGGATCCCCGCCACAGAGCGGAGTCCCACAATCTTCCAAGAAAGGGGCTCCCGGAAGTGTAGGATACTTTGTATCCGGTCCCAAACCCGCCCCCTATATTGCTGTAATGCTGGACATTCATAGATAACATGGGCGAAGGTACCCACCGCTGTATGGCATGACCAACATCGATAGCTTGTATTGACATTCCATTTGGCCATCTTCTCAGGAGTATAAAAGCATCTATGGGCAAAATAGAAGAGCGTTTGAGTGACAGAGGTGGATCTGGAGACCCGCACCACTTTGCTCCAGACTATCTTCCATTGCTGGGGAGTTAAAGTGACGTGCAATTCGCGCTCCCATGCCTGCTGGGCCCTAGGGGTGTCCCTGCCTGGACTATGAGTGAGTATTTTATAAAAGTTAGATGCCACCCCTGGTAGACTCCCGATACACCGAATCATCTCTGACAGCCCGTCCTCGCTAGTATCAGAGCGCGGAATGACCCGAGCGCCTTTAAGGCAATTTTGGAGCTGCACCCATTGAAAGTAATATTTCGCTGGTAGACCAAATTCCGTTTGTAAAGCATTAAAGGTTTTCCAGCGATCCCCAGCAAACAGCTGCTTAGGTGTCCAAATCCCCCTGGAGTACCAGGGTCTCCATGCTATCGTGTTTTTGTTAATTTGAAATCGAGAGTTATGCCATATCGGGAGATGGTCCGGGGGGCACGCCTGCGGACCCAGAGATTGAATGAGGGCATTAAAGGCCACTAGAGTGTCTACAACCATTGGTGAATGGTGGGAGTCTGAATGATGGCACATTCCGGGGAAGTAGGCCAGCGGAACTGGTCCACTAAGCTCTTCTTCAATATCTAGCCACACCGGGCGGCCTGCTGCCGGGGTATCCAACCAACGGGCACCTTGCTTTAAGAGGAAGGCTTCATGATATTTGAAAAAATCTGGAAATCTAGCTCCTCCTCTCGCTTTATCAGATTGCAAGTGTTGTTTAGCTATCCTGGGTGTTTTACCCTGCCATAAATAACGGATAAGAAGGCCTTCTATATCTTTGTAGATGTGTCGGGGCAGTAAACATGGTAGCATTTCGAGAATGTAGTTCACTTTAGGAACTATCATCATTTTCACTGTTTCCAAGCGGCCCCACCATGTAAGGGTTAGTGGAGACCACCGATTGGTAAGTTCACGGACTTTGGAGATTATCGCCTTGGAGTTGAAACTAATAGTGTCCTCTAAAGGATAGCAATAATAGACCCCGAGATATTTCACCATACTATGCTGCCAGAGAAAGGGAAAGGCTTGCATGTCGGCCGCATGTACCCGGTGGTTAAGTGGGAAAGCAACCGATTTGGTCCAGTTGATCTTATAGCCCGAGAGCTGCGAATACCTGTCTAGTAATTCTAAGACTACTGGGACCGAGTCCAAAGTTATAAAAAGCATAAGATCATCTGCATAAGCGGAGAGTTTGATCTCTCTGTGTCTAAAGGGGGCACCTCGGATGTCTGCGGACTGCCTAAGTAACAGGGCTAGAGGTTCGAGCGCTAAGTCAAAGAGCAGAGGAGATAGGGGGCACCCTTGGCGTGTACCTCTTTGAAGGCTGAATGGCTGAGATTTGATAGCATTCACACATATACTGGCTGTGGGTTCGGCATACATGACTTGAAGAAACCGGAGAAAGCCCTCCCCAAAGCCGTACCAACGGAGAACAGCAAATAAGAAGGGCCATTCGAGACAGTCGAAGGCTTTCTCGGCGTCTAGGGAGAGGCCAACTAGTGGTAGATCTAGGCTTGCAGCATTAGTCAAAACATGACATAAAGTCCTAGCGTTGTCGGCAGTGGATCTTCCGGGTATAAAACCACATTGATCAGGGTGGATTAGTGTAGACATTTGGTCAGATAATCGAGAGGCTAAGATAGTCGCAAAAATTTTATAGTCTGCGTTAAGAAGGGAGATTGGGCGGTAGTTAGCTGTTAACAGCGGATCCCTCCCTTCTTTTCCAAATACTACCACATTCGCCGCCGAAAAGGATCCCAAGCAAGATGTGTCTTCAGCCAGAGCAGTGAAATAGAGTTTTAGGTGGGGGGCTAGATCAGCACTGAACGTTTTATAAAATTCGGCCGGAAGACCGTCAGGGCCTGCGGCGCGTCCCGAGGCCACACGTTTAAGGGCAGAGTGAATTTCATTAGTAGAGAAGGGTTTATCCATCGCAACCCTATCCTCTTCAGAGAGGGTCGGCCGTTGGATTCCGGATAATAATCGCTCAAAAGCCTCTGACGTGAAGTCACATTCTGATTTATAAAGACGAGTATAAAAATCCCGGAAGAGCTCTACTATCTCTGTATTATTTGTCACTATGTCCCCTCCTGCCGGGTTTCGGAGAGCCGCTACCCGCTTGGCTTCTTTTTGACCTTTCAAGGCATTAGCTAGGAGTCTACCAGCACGGTTGCTTTCCCGATAGTACATCCCTTGCTGCGATGCGATATTTTTAGAAGCTGCAGCAGACAGGATTGAGTTATATTGAAAGCGTAGGCGTTGCAATCGTAACAACACACAAGGATCAGTGCGGGAAGTAAGAACCCGTTCCCCAGCTTTAATTTGTTGCTCTAATATTAATAACTGTTGCTTACGCTGTTTCCCCAAGCGAATTTGATAGCTAGTAATGGTTGCACGAATGGCAGCTTTAAAGCCCTCCCACCAAGCCCAGCACATGGTATCATGTGGTAAGTTAAAATGGAAATAGTCCTTAATGGCGGCCCGAATGTCTAACTGAAACTCTTGTTGCTCTAGCAGGGTCCTATCAAAAAACCAATTTCCCGGATTCCCACTGGGCAGGTTAGCGTGCAACTGGAAGGAAATGGCAGCATGGTCTGAGATATGTAATGGGTGAATCATCGCTGTGTCTACCTGAGATACCAGCACTTTAGATATTAGGAAAAAATCTATTCTGGACTGTGATAGATGGGGGGGAGAATAGAAAGTAAATTCCAGTTCAGCAGGATGCAACAATCTCCAAAGGTCCACTAAAGCGAGATCTTTGATCAAGGAGGTGAGTGTGAGGGAGCTCTTGGGCAGGCCACTCGTTCTAGGCGGTTGCCTGTCTATCAAAGGATCGACGACTTGATTAAAGTTGCCACCTATTATCAGTGGGGTGCTAGAAGAGGCCTGCGCAACCTGAGCAATGGTAGCAAAAAAGGCAGGATTATCCACATTGGGGGCATATATACATATACATGTTAGTTCAAGGTGTCCAATTTTAAGATGGACGCGGGACCATCTGCCCTCCGTGTCAGAGCTAGTGGCAATAATGGTGACAGGCAAGGATTTCCTCACCAGAATAGCTACCCCACATTTCTTAGAAACAGCCGGAGAGTAGGCAGCAACCATGTAAGGTTTAATATTGAGTTTCAGAGTTTCGGTAGAATTTAAGTGCGTTTCCTGAAGAAAAACCAGATCCGCCTTTTCATGACTCAAATAACTAAGGATTTTCTTTCTTTTAATCGGGTTGTTGATTCCCTTTATGTTCAATGAAAAAACCTTACATAGGGCCATAAGACATTGTCATACATTTGAAGTAAAAGCGCAGGCGAGTATGGAATATATACCACATCTGTACATCTATTTCATACACATCAATTAAGATACCAGATACACCCCATATGAGAAAACAAGCACCGAAGTGCCCCAGAGAAGAAGCATAACCCCAAATATAAATGGCGACCATATGTCTGCGGGAGGAGGCCCAAGAGAGTGCGATTGTAGTATTCGAACCCTTCTGTTATTATGGTCTCCGATCTCCACCGAAGTAGCTGTGGGCATGATAGAGCAGGGCCATCAAGGCTAGTGAAAGCCAAGGCTGTGATTTGCCAAGGCAGTCTCTAAGGTAGAGAGCGTCCGAAAACAATATGGCGGGTTTTACCAATATAAGGTCAATTAGCTAAGTGTTCCTTGGATCAACGCATCTGATCTGCCTCTTTGGACTCCAAAAATTCCGCAAGTAATTCAGGATCATCACATGTTCTGGTCTGGTTGTGCAGCATTACCCTGAGTTTAGCCGGGTACATCAGGCCATAGCGAGCTTGCAGTTGTTGTAGCCTCGGTCGAAATTCCAGGAATCGCTTTCTACGATCAACCATGGGCTTAGCCAAATCAGGAAAGAAGGATATCCGGTGGCCCTCAAACTCGATGGGGCCTTTTGCGCGAGCGGCATTCAGAATTTGCTCAACATGTTGGTATCTTAAGAGCCGAAAGATAATAGGCCGTGGGGTCTTCCGATTGAGCGCCATATTGGAGGGCACTCGATGAGCCCGGTCAATCTCCAGGTCTTTAGCAAATGTGATCCGAAGTAGGGAAGGAAGCGCCTTACAAAGAAACTCCTTCATGTCTCCAGACTCAGCTCCCTCCGGTATGCCCACGAGCCGTATGTTATTGCGGCGGGCCCGATTGTTGCCATCTTCCACTTCTTTCTGAAGGGCCCGTATCTGGCGCTCTACTTTGTCAAGTTTCGCCAACCGGACCGTGTGTGAGTCCAGTATGCCTTCCATTTTGTCTTGTCGTAGGGAAAGCCCTTCAAGTTTGCTTTGCAGCATGCCGAAATCTTCACGCAGCGCTCGGAGTGACTCCCCGTTGGATTGCACAAGGTCTTTTACCCCTCGTATTTCAGTGAGGATCTCCTGCTGCATCTCGGGACCTTCCCGAGGTGCGGGCTGCTTCTGCGGAGACGGGGGCTCGGTTTTGGAGTGTTTACCATGGTTATTCGTTGGGGTCCCGAAATCTAGACGTGCTGGTTTGGTCACCGCCATCACCCCAAGGTACCCCGGTAGAGTCAAAGCAATATTCAGAATTAAAACGGTTCAAAATTCAGGATTCTTGGTAGGCCTCTCGGGAGCCTCAGCGCTATGCGACTATCCCGCTGGACATCAGGCTCCGCCCCCCCCTGAGTTATGGCTTTTTAAAAACATGCCATACAGTTTTCCAGTGTTTGTTTGTTAGCTTAGGGTGTTGGCTTCTGGCTACAGGATAGAACAATGGCTGTTCATCCGCTATAGTTTTAAAAGCACTCTTGGCACAACATTTAATACTGGCAGTTTTCTTCTTAGGGAAATTATCTGTTAATCTCTGCTTATAAGTATCATTGTTATACAGATAAACTTCTTTCCTCTGGCTTTCTTCTGTGCTAGGCCTAAGCAAACAATCACAAGAAATGGCTGCTTTACCTTTGAGCTTTCTTCTGTCTTTTCCAGGGAAGGCTTGAGGCCTAGTCTGGTTATCCTCCAACTCTTGCTGGCCCAAGTGTTCCCACAGTGTCTCTCTTTCCTTAGTATGTGGAGAAACCCCTCTGAGCCAAGGCTGCAGCTGTTGCCATCGGCCTTTGCTTCCACTCTTGTGGCTGTTGTCTGGTGGCCGCGCCCTTGCAGCTTCTCCCTGCTCACCAGGCCTCTGAGTTCTCCACTTTTCTCTCCAGTTACTTCTATAGATATCTCTCTGAGTACCTTTCTTTCCTTGGATATCTTTCCCAGCCGGATATCTTTCTCCTGGATATCTTTCACTGGAGGCCTTTCCTCCACGTCATTCCTTGCATGGCTTTCTCTCAGGCTGTGTCTTAGCCCTTCTCCCTGGATAGGGCTCTCTCTCAAGCTGGATGTTGGAACATCTCTCTCCTTGAGTGCTCTCTGGGCTTGTCTTTCCTTGACTGCTCCCACTTCAACTGCCCTGCTTGATTCAGGACTGCCTCTCCTTAAATCGGAACTGACTGGGCCTAAGCCCTGCCCATAGAGGCGTGGTTCTTCTGAATCTATGCTGGCTCTCCTGCTCCCTCTATGTGGACCTTCAGGATATTGCATCTGAAACCTGTTTTTTTCTAAATTTAAAACTTTTTTCCTTCTGCAAGACGGTCCGCTGCATCACAACGTCCATTAATTTCTTCTTGGCCAACTTATCTGTCCTAGATATCACACCTGTGATGGTCACCATGCCAATATTAATGACAACCCTCATCAAAGAAACTAATATTTTATCTTTCAATGAATATCCTATGGATGTTTTCTTACTCAGCTGGTGTGGAGGTAGAATTTCTGCTTCTCACAGCCATGGTGTATGATTGTTGTACTGCAGTATGCAATCCTCTGTGTTACACCATCATCATGAATAAGAGGGCCTCTCTATATACACAATATTTTTCACCATCACCATAATTCAAAGGCATCAATTTTTTCCTATCTTTTTCACCATCCAACTTTTGCATCCATACGGCGTTATTGAACATAGCATGGCATGGACAAGTCAAATCTTTGTATGGAGAAAGACAGCTCTTCTCTTGAGAATCTTATCTAGGTCATAGTAACATAGTAACATAGTAAATGATGGCAGATAAAGACCAGTATGGTCCATCTAGTCTGCCCAGTAAGATTGCAAGAGTAGGTGCACCTGCTGCTCTTTGTTTAGGGGTGAACCCACCGCTCCATGTAGGACACCTCTGTTTGTTGAGAAATTAGATTTTTTTTTTTTAGTGCCATCAAGTCAGTGTTGACTCCTAGCGACCCAGCTACCTCTGGGTTTTCTTGGCAATGTATCACCGGAAGTAGATTGCCAGCCTTTTCTTCCGAGGCAATGAAAGGTGTTTGGGGGGGATTTTCAGCAGTGGAGGCCAGCACAATTATAGTGTCTGGCCATCGCCACTTTAAAATTGCTAAGAATATTCAGTGCCAGGGCAATATTAAGCCACTGGATGGATTGCAAAACCACCTAAATTAGGACAGTTATTCAGCTGCTTAGGGTGAACCGGGCAATGGCTCATTATCGCCACAGCCTGGTTAATCCATGGTGCCACCCCCTCTCTGCTTCTAGAACGTTCTGACATTAAGTGCTTAGTGTTGGGGCATTTAGCATCCCAAACTGGGGATATTAAGTTGCACAAACCAAATTAATGCTGCTGATTGTCCAGTAAGCAGGCTTTATGCAGTTTATAGGTCTGCAGACTGCATAAAAGCCTTTGAATATCCCTCCTGTGGTATATAATTGCAAATAAATAAATACATGTATGTATGCATATTTATTTATTTAACAACTCTTTCATTTTGCAGTATCTACTAGCCATGGCGTTTTACATAGAACTGTGAGGAATGTTACATGGAACAATTTTTAATGAAGTAAACTGATACAATTAGAACTATAGAACATTTGACAAGGCAACAGAGTAACAGAAAAGCAAATCTTGGAACCTTTGGTGACAAAGCTAACTGCACAAATATACAAAATAGGGGCAGCAGGGAAAGAGCTGGGGGTTGCTCTGTGGAGTACATAGGTAAGCCAGAGCCAAAGAATTCCAGGAAGAGTAGTGTCTTTAACTTCTGGCAAAAGTCTCCAATGTCTGAGAGGGAGCAAAGGTCTGGGGTTAGTGCGATCCAGGTGGTTGGAGCACGGAAGAGGAAAGCTCTGTTGGAGGTGGAGGCGCTGGTGCAGGTCATTGAGGTGGGAACTGCGAGGAGGGAGTGGTTTGCACTTCTGTGCAGTCTCTGTCACTGAGGCATGTCATGCAGGGCTTATATGTAATCTGTAGTAAGTTGGAGGATTGTCCTGAAGACTGTTAGTGCGACCTTGTACCTAACTCTGCTGTGGATGGGAAGCCAGTGTAGCTGCTTCAATATGGATGATATGTGGCCACGATGACTGCATCCTGTGAGACGTCTCTCTGCTACATTCTGCCTGAGCTGCAGAGGCAGTAATGTGGATTTTGGGAGGCCCTGATAGATAAAGTTAGCGTAGTCAAGGATGGAGGTGAGGAGTGGCTGGCAGATGTTTCTGAAGACTGCATAGTCAAGGAGTGGTAAAATACATCCTTATGTCAGGCAGAAGACTACCTATAGTATAATAAAGTCATCCTTTACTTATTCTGTATCCAGGCTTTAACAAGGTATTATTAATTTATTTATGCCACTTGATATACTGCCAAGAAGCAAATAGCTACCACAGCATTTATATGAAGGGATTTTATTATTTCTCATTGGCCTCAATTCTGGCTGGTTTCTACTTCTTTGTCCCTTATTCTGTCTCTTTTTTGTTTCAGCTCTCCTATGGAGCGCAAATACACAGAAAAGGGAAATCTCTCTGGTGTGACAGAATTCCTGATTCCAGGGTTCTCGGAATTCCCAGAGCTGCAGCTCCCTCTCTTCACTTCCCTACCTAATAGATGTGCTGGCAAACCTCCTCAATATCTGCATCGTATGTGCCGATCGACACCTGCACATCCATGAATTTATTCTTGGCCAAATTATCTGTTCTAGATATCACTTCTGTAATGGTCACCATGCCAATATTACTGACAACCCTCCTTGCAGAAAGTAATACCATATCTTTCAATGAGTGTATTCGATGGATGTTTTCTTACTCAGCCGGTGTGCAGGTAGAATTTCTGCTTCTCACAGCCATGGTGTATGATCGTTATGCTGCAGTATGCAATCCTCTGTCTTACACCATTATCATGAATTACAGGGCCTCTGCATATACACAGTATCCGTCGCCAGCACCATAATTCAAAGGCATCCATTTTCTTCCTGTCTATCTTTTTCACTGTCCAACTTTCACATCCATATGACGTTATTGAAAATAGCATGGCCTGGACAAGCTGAATCTTTCTATGAGAAAGAAAGCTCTTCTCTCGAGAATCTTGTCTAGGTCCTTCATTGCCATTCTACTGGATTTCTTGACTGCTAGTCCTTTCTTTATTGATTGTTGATGCAAGTAAGTTAAAGCTGATATAATATATGATATGATAGAAATGTTTAAATACCTCCACGGCATCAATGCAGAAGGGGAGAGCCTCTTTTGATTGAAAGTAAGCTCAGCATTAAGGGGCATTGGATGAGGGTGAAAGGGGATAGACTCAGGAGAATTGTGTGGAAATATTTCTTTATGGAAAAAGTGGTAGATGTGTGGAATAGACTCCCAGTGGAAGTAGTAGAGACAAGGACAGTATCTCAGTTTAAGAAAGCATGGGACAAATATAGAAGACCTCAAACTGGGAAAAAGGAACTATGGGCCTGATATTCACTTGGGCTGCCGACACCTAACCCTGCTGTGGTGACAGCATTGAATATCTGGGTTTGCCACCCAGAAGAATCTGCCGTAGAGCCTAAGCGGGTAGCAGTGATATTGCACCACTACCCAGTTAGCTCTTGCAGGTAGAACTAGGTGTAGCAAAAGCTGGCCTAGATTTACCCACAGATCCCTAACTGGCTAGTGCTGCATTATCACCACTATCATATTAGGAACCGTCTCCATCTCGGCTCCACTCTGGAATGCCATTGACATGTCCTGATGCTAACCACATAGTATCGGGACATGTAGCAGGGTTAGAGGGGGATATTCAACAGCTTTAACAGTCACATGACCGTTATGTGGCGATATGCAATCCCCTGCATTATACCATGATCATGACTAAGAGGGATTGTGTTTTTCTGGCAGCTGCTTCATGGCTAACAGGCTTAATAGAGCCACTGCCACACATTATTGTTATATCCCAGTTTTCTTACTGCGACTCCAATGTCATCGATCACTTCTGTGAATTCTCAGCACTACTGAAACTTTCCTGAACAGACACTTCAGTCATTGACACAATGAATTATGCAGAAGGGGTATTTTGAGTCTTCATCCCACTTATTTTAACCCTGACATCCTACGTGTTTATCATCTCTACGGTCCTGAAAATCTGTTCTAGATAAGGGAAAAGCAAGGCCTTCTCCACTTGCTCCTCTCACCTTACAGTCATCATTCTCTTATACGGGACTCTATTAGGAGTGTATATGCAACCCAGTTCAGGGGGCTCTGGGAAATCAAACAAGCTGCCCATTGCAATATATATTGTCATCCTCCCACTGTTAAACCCCCTGATTTATAGCTTGAGAAGTAAAGAGTTAAACATGGCTCTGAAAAGAGCCCTAAGAAATAAATCAATATTGTTAGCAAATAAAAATTATGGGGGTCATTTTAGAAGACTTATTCGCAATTGGCATGTGCAAAAACATGCATGTGGACATCGAAATCAAGTCGTCCCTGGAGCCATTTAAATAGGTGGCATTAGAATAGTCCTTGGTGTAAAAATGTCTAAATATCATGGTCGGCATGGTAGGGCTGTGTCCAGGGTGGTCAACTAAATTTAGACAGAAGCATCTAGTTCCCAAAACAGCTGGCACATCTAGGCCCACATCCAAATCAGTACCTACTCCAGGTCATGAATAAAAAATAAGAAAAAGTACTCATTTTGCTAGTATTTCATCCAAGAGGATATAAAGGAGACAGTACTCTGGTATTCCGAGCACTGTTCAGAACCACAATGACCGTTAACATGATTTGAGGACACATATGTTGCCGTTCTTCTTCTGCTTCTTGCGGAATGGGAAACTAAAAAGCATCCCCTGACTAGAATACTACTTCTGAAATCATGCCTGAACTTGTATTTCACAGGCATTTTCAGGGATGTTTTCACATTGATGTCCTCAACTGTACCTGAACGTCATTTCTAAAATGTGCCTTTACCCATAGCTCATTCCAAGGATGTAATTTTTCAAAGACTTTGATTGGATTGCAAGTCAGGCAAGAGATTCTAACTAGTTACTGTTAAAGGGCAAGAGTTGTCTTATGATTTGCAATGTCTAGATAAATTTAATTGTGTGAAGCACATAGCATACTCCCAATAGAAGTAATATATAGTGGGTTTTGGTGGGAAAGGACTAAAGACGATTGTATGGCAATACAAAGCACAGTACCTCAAGGCAAGGGAAGGGGCTAAAAAAATTCATTAAACATTGTTCATATTTATTTATTTTAAAACATTTATGACAAGGCAAATCACTAAACCTCTTGACAAGTTACACTAAGGGGTATGTTTACTAAAGTGCGGTAAACGTGAATAACGCGCGTTAACCGCAGTTAACGATCGTAAAGCCCCGCGGCACGCTAAAACAGCGCAGAAGGTGGAGAGTGGGCGGAGAGAAGGGGTCAATGGGCGGAGAGTGGGCGGGAGAGGCTCCCCTCACACTAACGCGCTGAATTTCAGAGCTCAATTCCAACGCAAATGAAAACCTGTCGTTAAAGGCATGTTAAAGGGAAGAGAAACCATTTCCGTCAGCAATGTACAGTAAAACCGGGGAAACCTACAAAACGTGAGCAGTGTGATACATGTGCACTGAACAAAATAGCAAATAGAAATGGAAAAAGACCACAACAACATCCTAAAAAACTATAATCCATATGATCAACAGTGATATTAATGGGCAACCATATAAAAAACTCCCAGGAAAGCTCCAAAAAAAAGAAATGAGTTTTGGAAAGGTCCACGGAGCGTTGACCCTTCCAAAGATCATTCCCTAATTTTAATTATGAGCGTTCCTGGGAGTGTTTTCTATGGTTGCCCATTAATATCACTATTGGCCAGCTTGGGTATCTTTATATCCCCTTATTCCGAGGTCATATTCGGGGTTTATGTGCACTTATGTCTCCATACAAGGTGAATGAGCCCACAGTACAAATGTGCAGAGCAGGGTTTCTGACTCTTTCGGCCAGGTGTCCTATCTCCAGGGACTGCACTGTCTCTGTGGCCACAGTGTGGTGCAGCGGACTCAGCCAGTACCTGTAGGACCAGAAGGTCACAGGTTCAAAGCCCAGCTGGGGCTACATCCAATCCAGTCTACATATTTTTCCCATAACTGTACCGTGATTGTAATGACAAACCTTTATTGCTGAGAACATACGCATGGTTAATATGCCTATATTTTACCCCATCGAGCACAGACACCATAAACAGGTACATTACCTAGAGCAGAGTCTCCCAAATGCAGTCCTGGAGGGCCACACACCATTCAGGTTCCATGCTGCTGCGAATAAAGATGCCTGTGCTGCATATCTATGCACTACCCCCATGGTATGCAGATGTAGCTCATGTGTATTACTCAGAGACAGCATGAAAACCCGAACAGTGTTTGGCACACCAGGACTGGAGTTGGGAATCACTGCCGTAAAGCAGCAGCCAACAGGGCCAGACACACCCACACCCACACCCTCAGGCCCCATTGGCTCATGCCTCCTGGAGAGGCAGGACATTGGGCCCTGCGTGCATCTCCTAATGCTACCACATGCATACCCTAGCAATGCCACCCTACACCTGGATATACGGTACACACCTATCAAACGTTTCCTATGAGTACTGGCAGATAGCAAGTCCTACGTTAAGCACAGTTTGCTCATTGAGCTCCATCATAACAATCTTTCTGATGTCAGCGGTGTGTGCTACAGGTCAGGTCTCTGATAGTGCTTACCACCCTGGGGAGTGATGCCCAACAGTATTGCGGACCATATCCATGCCTGTACTGTGCCCAGGACTGGTGTGGTGGGCAGGGCTGCTGAACCTCTCTACAGTAGCACAATGCTGGCATAGGTGTCGGAGTGTGTGTCTGTCTCTACAGTGTGTGGTGGCTGCAAACACCTTCCACTGCCCACACTGCCAGCACTGTTGCCAGTATTGGCCTGCCAATGTGCATAATGAGGAGCAAGGCACCATGGGTATAGCCCAGACAGGGTGGCCTGGGCAGGCTGCATCTGCACAGCGCATAAGGCACTGACTGCGGCATATTAATGCCCGGCCACCACCTACACAGACACGGTGACCGCTGTATGTCCTGCAGGAAGATGAATCACACCCTGACTGTGCAGTGACCACAGCATGGCTAGGCATCCCCATAGTGCTATATGATATTTTTCTCATGTGATAGATATGGGTTTCCTTTTGGGGGCCCAGTCACTGATTTATCTGCTTGCTGTGTATGCTGACATCCCAGTTCTGGTTGCATGCATGCATGCATGCATGCATCTCCACTGGGCACATGCACTATTGACTAACTAGCAGACTGTTTGCAGCTGGTATGTGGCTTGATGGAGTGGCTTGCAGGGTGCAGCGGCTGATGGCTTGCAGCAGGAGAATATCAGATAGTGGTGGGGTGCAGCTTACCATATCCAGGCCTAATGTCTGTCTGCTATTGTGGTATGGATGTGTACAGAACTGCATCGACTGCCCTGTGGGGTGTCTGTTCCTCATCAGGACTGGGGTTGATGTTCCCCTCTACTGCCACCTTTGCAGGGAGGTAGAATGTGGATCTATTGTTGGGAGGCCCTGTTTGCCACCCTTGGCCCTGGGGGAGGAGGGGGGGTGGTGCATGTCCCACCTGGGAGTTCATGGGGGCTACACCTGACTGAAACAGACAGAGATATGCAAGGTGTTTCTGCAGAAACTACCTAACTCACACATTAACACTGCTTTGGACCACTGCCATGGCCTCTTTTAGCCATGGCCGGTGCTGTGGACCTGGTGCTGGGCGCCTCACTGCACCATCAGGGTGAGCACAGTACCCGCACAATGTGACGGTGTGTAGCTACTCTGTGCCAGTACAACACATGGTCAGTACCCCCTACCAGGCCGAGGTGCTGTGGGGGTGCACATGGTCACTTCCCCCTACCAGGCCGAGGTGCTGTGGGGGTGCATTCCCCATGGTGTGTATCTGTGGACAGCTGATTTGCATGTGCAGTGCATCATGGGTGTGACTGGCACAATCCAACCCTGTGGAAATCCAGCACCTGCTCACAGGCTCTGATAAACCATAGGCCATCACACTTACATCTGTTAGCATAATTCATAGGTGCAAGACACCCTAAAGAGTCTATAATATAAAGTGCCCACGCTGGTAAAAACACACGTACCCATGCACGATTTTACGCATGCACCAACGCACGTGGCTACGCCTGTACCAACGCACGCACCAACGCACGTGGCTACGCACACTGTGAGGGTGTGTTTTTGACAACACTACTGAACGTAAAGAAAAACATGCCTCCTCATTCCCTATGTAATGTACAGGGTGATGCCTTGGCCAGCCTTCTGTGTTAGGTACACTGGGGACTCAAACCCATGCTGCCTGTAACAGCGGTCAGTGCAGTAACCATTGTGCTACAGCTCTGTTTCAGTGATTTGTGTCTGTACGCCTTCTTACGATTAACGCGCGGTAACGCGCCACGGTGCCCTGTAACGCTCGTTAGTTTTTGGAACGCGCGTTAGTGCTAACGATGTACCGCCCATGTCCTTATTTGGGGTTTCTGTCTCTACCGTGGCTCCTAACGCAAATTGCCTGGTAGGGGCGCAACCGCCACACTATACAAGCACAAATCAAATTCAAAGTCATTATGCTCACTTACAAATCCACACATAGCCAAGCTCCAGATTGCCTTCATAATCTCATTCAGAAACCAAGCAATACAAGATTAAGAAGACAACACAATCAGAACCTCCTCAGCATCCCAACACTTAAGACAACAAGCATCTGAGAAACCTGCCGAGATCCTCCTCAATATATCGTCCCACACTCTGGAACTCACTCCCAAGCACATTGAGAGACATCAAAGACTGCAGTGATTTCCACAAAAAACTAAAAAACTTTTTAATTCAAGAATACTTTGGCTCTGACAACTAACGTAAAATGGTATCCTCTCCAATCCACTCGTGCAATGCATCGCGAAGTATTTTGATAACCCCGTCTATATAATCCTATGCAGTCTTGTACCTTAAGCCATTGTATATAGCCCTATGCAATCCTCATTCCCACCTACATAGCGTAAATGTCCCCCCCATTACCTCTTCTACCCAAGTTATTTTTCTATATTCTATATTCACTGTTCTATGTAAGCCGTCTTGATAATCTGAAAGATGGTATAAAATAAATGTTAAATAAATAAATAGTCAAGGCAATCAACATAGTGAGATTCAAAAGAGGACTGCACAAGTTCCTGGAGGAAAAATTTGTGAAAACCTATTAGCCAGACAGAGTTGGGAGAGCCATTGTTCAGCTTTGGAAATGAACTCTGGGAAATTGATCTAATTTGCAGGATTGACAAATACTTATGACACAGACTGACCATTGTTGGAAATAGGATACAAGGTTCGATGGATCTTGATCTGAGCATGGATTTTCTTATGCAATGCTAACAAATTTTGTAACACAGTAAGAATAGGATATTTCAGTTATCCCAGTATCGACTGGGTAAACATCTCATTGGGACAAGATGAAAAGGAAGGGTTTCTAGTTGCCCTCAATGACTGATTCATGGAACAGTTTATCCAGAAAATGATGAGAGTTGGAGAAAGTTGCTTCAGGCCATAGGGCCAAGGGCTTGAATCCCACTGAAAGGCAGCAATCTCAGGTCAGAGGGTCTAGAGTTTCTAGTCCCACAGGCGTTCCTTGTGGCCTAGGGCAAGCCACTTAACTCTCAACTGCCTCAGCTACATAATATAGATTGTGAGCCCTTTAGGGACAAGGAAAATATATATCGTACCTGAATGTACCCCGCTAGACACTAGACATCATTGACTCAGTGGCACACAAGAACAGCAGCAGTAGTCTCTTTTCCTTTTATCTTTATTTACTTTCCTAAGAAAAAGATTTGTTGCCCTGACAACATCTCCTTGGGGCCCACTATTCGTGCCTGCCCTTGCCGGCATCTAACTTCCCTGCCAGTTGTGCGGGGAAGTTAGACGGGGACCAGGAAGGGGCAGCTCATGAGAGGAGTCTGGGTGGATGGTGGGTGGTCGCTGGCCCTGGACCTACAGGGCAAATTCTAATGTCGGCCCTGTACATCCAGGAACAGCAACTTGTGCAGGGAAGCTATTCCACCTCTGAGGTGGAATAACTTCCCTGGACATTTTCTTTGGTGACTGGGGTGTGGATGGGGCAGGGGGGGGGGGCCATCAGACATTCCCTACAGACTGACCCTAGCCTTAGGAGGCCAGATCAGGGGTTGGGCTGCGGAGAATAAGCCTTTTTTTTCCAGCAACCAGCATCGCGGCTTTTAAACAGAGCAGTGATGCCAGGGCAACTGGGCGTCATGGTTCCATGGCTCCATTTCAAAGCCCTGACTGAGTTAGTCAGGCTTGTCATGTACATACAGGCCAGGCTGAATCTCAGTCCCCGCCTGAACGTACATGATTGATCACGATTCTGATCCCACGGTGCTAGATGTGCCCCGCAGGATCAGAATCGCCAACCCCTCTGTATCTCTGGTGAAACCGGACGTACAGAGGGGTGTAAGTCCCGGATGGAATGAACCTGTTTCTGTTTTGCCCACTGCTCCTTTAAACCCCTCGATTTCCCATCCAACTAATGACGTCTTTGCAAAGTTGATTTTTCTGAGGTTTAGAAATCTCACCTTTCAGTGAATAATTGCTTATGCTCTACTACCGAATCACACCATGCAGAAATTCAAATATTCAGCCACTGCAGTAGATGTCAGTTTTTTAGAAGCCAGCCGCGGTTATTACAATAAATATTTACATTCCATGCCACAATCCACAGAGCAGCCAGCACTGAAGATACTGTACATACCGTAGAGTCAGTGGCCTCAATTATCTGAACAGTGGCGACATGCCATCTCCTGTCCAGTTACCTATCCAATTAAGTTGGGACAGCCTTTTTGCTATCCTAAGATATACAGGTAGTTATACGGATGGAAGACTAAATATGGCTGCTAGTCAGAAAATTCCCAGGACGGCCCATGCTCTACTCTGGCATTATAAGGTAGTGCCAGGGGGGCGAGTGTGATTTTCAGTAGCGTTATCCAGATAGTGCCAGTAAAAATCACCGGACCCAGCCAGTGGCACTTATTCAGATCGCAGGGGCCACTATAGGAATAAGCACCTTTAAATTTCAGGTCCTAAGATCTCTCAGTGGTCTAAATGCTGTAGCTCTATACTAAATCCATTATGCAATGAAAATATTCAGTTTATCCCTCATGATTATTTGCTTTTGAAAGACAATTTCCAAAGGCATCTGCCTCATTAAGAATATTAACACACATTTCTCTATTTGAGAATTCCTATTGGACTCCCCCAGTGTGGTCACAATTACAGATATGATTGCACAATGTACCTAGGGGCCAATATTAGAGGCGCATAGCTGTCACTGTTGAACTTTAACTCCAGATATTCAATCCACGGCCATATCCGGCCACCAGAATTGAATATCTGTGTCTGCCATAAACGTGCCCCAATGAGCCGCATGGTGAAGAACCTAACCGGACAGTAATGATATTCAGCCGCCGCTCTTTTAGCTTTGGTGGCAAAAGTTAGGACAGTGTTTGCTGTGCCTCACTTTTGCCGCTGAGGGAAAACCGGTCAACGGCTGAATAATCACCGCTGTACAGTTATCCCTTGGCACTGCCCATGGAATGCCCCCCAACATGCCCCAATGCTAAGCAGTTAGCATTGGGGCATAGAGCGGATTTACTTAGGGATATTCAGCGGCACAAACCATGTTAGTGAGGCTGAATATCCCGCTTAAGGCATTTACATGGCTTACAGCTCCGTAAACCATGTAAATGCCATGCAATGTCAGGTCCATAGTTTTTATCATGCTGAAAGAGGTGGGATTACCCACTGAAATGGCTTTGAAAGTTTTAGGGGAATAGCCTAAACCAGAGATTACATTCTTCTAAACTTGAGAAAAAATGGACTAAATAATTATTACAACAAAAGGCTTTCAAACCCTCAAATCCTGTAACTAACAATTGACATCCCTCTAGCTTATACAATTAGGTAAAAGATTCTGAAAATGACAACAAGGTCTGTTTGTCCAGGGATCAGATCCCAGGTGAACCTATCAACCAAAATAAATACTCCCAGCTCATCTGGCTATATTCAATCTCAGATGCAGAACTCATTAGCAAAAGAAAGTAAGTGATGGCTTCAGACTTTTCTTTAGTACAGAATCTAGTCTATGGTAATGCTTTCCAGTATGATTCCTCCTCAGATATAGATTGCAAATGTTTCTCACTGTGACTGTGATTTTCATTTTCTTACAATAATATTCCTGAAATAAAGATCATTTCTGAACAGACACATCATCAGTTTCAACAATTAATATCCTCCTGAGATCTCACAGAGTACAAAATAATGTTGGCTTTTTAATAATGTCTGAGTGAAATTTCACCTCACCAACTTCATAAAGATTAAAACTGTGGCAGATTTTGCCAGGCAGGTTCTGAAATGCGATTTAGGAAGCCTTACAGTCAGTCCACTAAAAAACTGACAGAACAGCATCGCATAGGAGGCAGCTTAGAAATATAGAAGTAAAGGATAACAGGTCACTGGTGACGCCATGATTTCAGACCTCCTGTAAACTGAGATTATGGTTATAAGAAGAAAGGGCAGGAATTTTAAAGAGAAAACTTTCACAGATTTCTAAACTAAAGTGCTATAATTTATATCCGAGTATGACTACAAGTTACTGAGACAGTGAAAAACGTCCATGTACCAGTAGGTATAGGACGACTCACTATGGGGTATGACTACCAAGCCGAGCTAATCGTCAACTTGGACTATCTGTACCTAGGTCCCATGTTATTCAAGGAGCAGATAGCCCGGTTTAGTAAACATACCCTATGTATTTGAGCCAAAATCAATTTGGAACAGCAGATACAACCCAACAATCCAACTACTGCTGTTAATTGAATAGCAACCCCTTCTTCAGTTTATACACCATTTCAAAATGATGGAGAAAAGACCTTAGACAAACAGAACCTGATTTGATTTTATTACAATGTCATACAAGTGATTGAAAAGAATAAGAGAGGAAGGGAAATAGAGCTAAAATATTCATCAAAGTGAACAGCGATGGTTATATAAATTACAGTCACTAAAGTCTAAATCACAATTAAATTCATGTTTTTAAAAGATGTATCAGTTATTAATATGAAGCAACAAATATATTACAGAACAATAAATTGATTATAATAAAAATGGTATTCTTTGAGATGATACAATTAATCCATTTGAAGTTAAAACACTAGAAAGAAAAAAAAATGTAAAAGTACTAGGCAAAGGAGTGAAAAGAAAGATTTAAAGGAATTAAAGATGCAAATGAAATCAATATAGTTTGGAGCTACAATAGTATCCGTTTGATACAGTGTTCATTATCATTAACTTTAAATAACATTTGATAACAGATTGATGAGAGAGAACAAGTAGAATGATGAGCTGAGTTTTAAGTGAAATCAATATTTCTGAAGAACATTAACTGGAATAGTATCTGCTAGCTTCATCTTATACTTAAGAAAACGAGTAGAAAGTGAGTTAGCAGAAGTAACTAATTAAAACAAAGTTAGTTATCAGAGAAACAGATAGCTCTGAGTTGTACTGTCAGAATAATAGACTCATGAAAGAGTCTAGCTATGCCCTGGAGTAATAAAAGAGTGGTTTGCTCTCTAAAAATTAAATAGAACCCCATAATGATTAAGAGTAATATACTGTAAACAATTAAACCGTTAGATTAAATAATAGATCAAATGAGATAATTGGTATAGCCGAAATTTAAAGACCACACTCCATACCTTAGCCACCATCTTGATTGAAGAGAAACGTGTTTCTTCCAAAAAGACAATAGACACAGTGATTAAATGTAAGAACTATGGTACTTTTGAGGTATAAGTTTTAAAATAGCATATTGAAACTTGTATTAACACCTGATGCAGCTGATCTCCCATCGGGTTCCTTATGGTTCGGGTTAACCATGGTTTGATCTGGATATGGTGCGATAAAGTTCCATCTATCTTGCAAAGAATGTGTATATGAAGCCAGGATCACTACAGTTTAATTTTGGAGTTCAGTGTAGCTTACAATGTGCACTAAGGGGGATGTTTACTAAAAACCGCACATTTGCGGTGCCGCACAATAGCACGTTAAAAGCGCACTTAAGAGCGCTTAAGCGCCCCGCACAGGTGCGAGGAAGCCACGCACCCATGCACGGCACACTAACGGGCGCCGCACAAGTACAGGCCCGCAAATGTCCGATAGAGGCGTGGAAAGGCTAACGGAGGGCAGAGGAAGGCCCCGGAGGGGCGGAGAGACGGGCAGAATGGGCGGGGAAGAGGAGGGGAGAGGCCCCTCGCACAGTTGCGGGGCCGAATTTACAAGTAAAAAATAGCGCGAGTGAAACACTCGCGGTAGAGGGCATTTAAAGGGAAGAGAAACCATTTCCGTCAGCAATGTACAGCAAAACCGGGGAAACCTGCAAAACGTCAGCAGGGTGATACATGTGCACAGCTCAAAACTGCAATTAAAAATAGAAAATGACCACAACAAAATTAGTAAAAATAGTAAATCAGCTGGGTAACAGTTATAGCAATGGGCAAAACTAAAAAACACACCCAGGAGAGCTCATAAAAAAAGAAATGAATTTTGGAAAGGTGTTTATTGGAGCCTTCCTGGGAGTGTTTCCTATGGTTGCCCATCAATAGCACTGTTGCCCAGCTTGGGTATATGTTATCCCCCTTTGTTTCGTGGTCATTCCCGGGTTTTATTTGCACGTTTGTCACCAGACAGGGTGAAGGAGCCCACAGTAAAAAATGCAGAGCAGGATTTGCGACTCCACCCTGCCAGGTTTACTATCTCCAGGGACTGCACTGTCTCTGTGGCCACAGTGTGGTGCAGCAGACAGAGCCAGTACCTCTAGGACCAGATGGTCAGAGGTTCAATTCCCAGCTGGGGCACTTGCCAGCCCAGTCCCTATATTTTACCCACCACCAAACAAAGATAGCACAGACACCCCTGTATTGCAGGGAACAGAAGCATGGGGAAATCACCCATATTTTACCCAACACCGCACACACACCACAACAATGGGCATTACCCACAGCCAGGTCCCCCAAATGCAGTGCCGTAGTGCCACAACGCAAACAGGTCATCTGTTTTGTCAGTGAGAAGGACATGCCAGCATGTTGGCGGACGAGTACATGTGGTGCAGGGGGCAGTGGCAGCTGGCCCCAGAGGACAGTGGCCTAGCCATGTGCAGGCTGGCACAGTCCCCTGCAACAGACAGGCCCTGCCGGATGCACAGTCATGGCCTGTCCAGGGAATCCAGTCAATCTGTGGCTACACGGTGGTGCAGTGCACACAGACAGTGTGTGCAAGAACAGAAAGGCACAGGTTCAAGGCCCAGCTGGGGCCACTGCCAATCCTGCCCACTTATTTTACCCACAACTAAACACTGATAGTAAGGACACACCTTTCGTGCCAAGGACATATGCAATGGTAATACGCCTATCTTTTACCACACTGAGCACAGACACCATGAACAGGGGCAGTACCTAGAGTAGAGTCCCCCAAATGCAGTCCTGGTGGGCCACACACCATTCAGGTTCCATGCTGCCACTCATACAAATGCCTGTGCCGTATAGCTATGCACCACCCCCATGGCATGTAGATGTAGCTCATGCATATTCATGAGGGACAGCAGGAAAACCCGAACAGTGTGTTGCACACCTGGACTGGAGTTGGGAACCTCTGCCATAAAGCAGCAGCTAACAGGGGCGGCCACACCCACACCCACAGGCCCCATTGGCCAATGCCTCCTGGAGAGGCAGGACAGTGGGCCCTGCCTGCATCCCCCAAAGCTAGCACTTGCATACCTTAGCAATGTCACCCTACACCTGGGGTCTACGGTACACAGCTCTGTAACGTTTGCTCGGAGCACTGGCATATAGATATCCCCACGTTACACACATACTGCTTATTGACCCACATCAGACCAACATGTTTGGTGTTTGCGGTACGTGCCCCAGGCCTGGCATCTGACGGTGTTTACCACCCTGTGGAGTGACCCCCAGCAGTAATGCGTACCATATCCATGCCCGTACCATGCCCAGGACCGGTGTGGTGGGCACGTCTAATGACCCCCTCAATAGTAGCACAATGCTGGCATAGGTGTGGGGGTGTGTGTCTGTCTATACAGTGTGTGTTGGCTACAAACACCTTCCACAGCCCTCACTGCCAGCGCTGTTGCCAGTATTGGCCTGACAATGTGCATAATGAGCAGCAAGGTACCATGGGTATAGCTCAGACAGGGTGGGCTGGCCAGGATGCATCTGCACAGGGCATAGGGCACTGGCTGGGACATTGTAATGCCCAGCCACCACCTACACAGACAGGGTGACCTCTGTATGTGCTGCTGGGGGATCATTCTCACCCTAAGCGTGCAGTGGTGACAGCATGGCTAGGCACCCCCATAGTGCTATATAGCATTTCTCCCCTGTGATATATATGGGTGTCTGTTGGGGCCTCTTCACTGACTTATCTGCTTGTGTGTGCTGCCACCCCAGTTTTGGGTGTATGCATTTCCATCAGGACTATCCAGCAGACTCTGCACAGCTGGTATGTGTCTTGATGGAGTGCCTTGCAGGGTGTAGCGGCTGATGGCTTGCTGCAGGGGAATATCAGAGAGTGCTGGGGTGCATCCTTGCATATCCAGGCCTACTGTCTGTCTGATATTGTGCTGTGGGGGTGCTTGGACTGCCCTGTAGGGTGTCTGTCCCCCAACAGGACAGGGGTTGATGGTCCACTCTACTGCCATTGGTTGGGGGGGGCTAGGATGGGGATCAGTTGATGGGAGACTCTGTTTGCCACTGGGGGGGGGGGTAATTTGACCACCTAGGGGTCCATGGGGGTTTCCACTGACTGAGACAGACAGAGATATCCACGATGTTTCTGCAGCACCTTCCTATCTCACAGGTTATTACTGTTGTGGAGCTCTGGCATGGCCTCATTCAGCCATGGCTGATGTTGTGGACGTGGACCTGGTCCTGGGCTCCACATCACACCCTCAGGGTGAGCACAGTACCCGCACAATGTGACGGTGTGTAGCTACTCTTTGCCGGTAGTCCACCTGCTCAGGACCCCCTACCAGGCCGGGTAGCTTTTGGGGTGCATTCCCCCATCTTGTGTGCATCTGTGGACAGCTGATTTGCATGTGCAGTGCATCATGGGTACGGGTGGCCTAACCCTATCCTGTCTACAACAGCAGACTGTCTGTGAGGTGACGTGCAGGCTCTCTGCAGCCAGCCAGGGGCTTGCTTACAGCTATAGTGCTGTAGCCCAATGGTTAAGTCACTGCCTTTACAGCCAGAGGTAATGGGTTCAAGCCCACAGTGGGGTTCTGTGATAGGGTTGTCCAGAGCAGTATCCTTTATTACTGTACATATTTTTATGACAGCAGACACACCCTTGGCATACTGTACCCATAAGGTGCCTCTGAGGGTGCTCTATAGGGCGCCCTATAGGCCACCTTATGGGTGACATCCATATTGGGTGCACTATACATTATCCTGTGTCGCAACATACATGGTGCCCTATAGGGGACATTCTAGGGTGCCTTGGCGGACAGTGCACTGTAACATGTGCCTTACGGGCCTCCTTATGTTAACACGCTGTGAGAGCGGGTTTACTAGTAGTGGGAAATAAAATGAACTTTGAAGGCCTCCTACAGAACTCCTCACCATAATACATACTGCCCCAGCCAGCCTTGTTCACTGGGCACTGTGAGGGGTTGAACCCATGACCCCTGCACCATTGGTCAGTGTCTTAACCATTGTGCTGTGGCTCTGTTCCTATGTTTGAGCAGCAGCGCGCCGTCTTGTGGTGCACAAAATTAACTGCGCGCCGCCTTCTGCCGCCCAACCTTAACAGCGTGCCGCCATCTGCCGCCCACAATGAACAGTGCGCCGCCCATGCCGTATAACAAAAGAGTGCGCCGCTTTCTGCCGCCCATAATCAATATGACTCCTACACCACTTTTGCCCATAAAAGTTGATGCCTCAGCTGGTCTTTTTTGTTGAGCACAATGGATGTTTGAACCCCTGGCCCTTGCACCATTGGTCAGTGTCTTCACCGTTGTACTACGGCTCTGTTGTTTGGTTACGCAGCAGCGCCCCACTTAGCCTTCCCACGCGCTAATGTGGGCCCCGCACATTAGCGCGACGCGCACAAGTACGATCCATTTTTTTTCTTTTTTCTGCCTGACCCGCCCACTCCTTATATGGCACCCGCACACTAACGGGAACCCGCACAGCAACGGTGTTTAGTAAACATCCCCCTAAGTGGCATAGTTACTAAACCACGGTACCTAGGGTTTAGGTTTTGGTGCGGTTTAGGTTTAGGTTGCAGTTTGGGTGTTACACTGAAAAGCAGTGAAGGGTCCAGCGCTAAAAACCTTATGCAACCTGGTAGCATGCGCCAGAGAGGCGACTGGGTGAGATGAGGTATTCCCAGCATAGCACAACTAACAGTGGGAATTTTGTACCCATGTTAGTTGCATTCAGTGCAGGTACTGCAGCTGCAACTAATGCAACCTCAATGGGTGGCATTAGTTACAGTCACGGCAGGTTCACCACATTAAAGCATGGTAACTTCAGGTTGATGGATAGACAGCCCCCTGTAGTTACCCCCAAAGCCCGACATTGATAATACAGTTCAAATGTGTGTTACCACTGCAGAGCTTTGCAAAAATGACACAGAGTTTTAAATAAACCCATTCAGCAGCGATATTGCAGCTTACAAGGACTTTGGTATACTGAGTGCTGCTGAAGGAAGAGCTGAATGATCTCTACCGATTTCCAAGTATAATATGTAAATTATTAACAGTTTGATTCAAAAACAGGGATTTTAAAATGTAAGCTCAGTTTCACTAACACAGACCATAGCCAATTGTAGGAATTTCTTTTCAAACTGTATGGTAGAAACAATGGCTGAGTTTTTTACACTGGAGATTAAGAGAGCACAAGTCACTATTGAAAAGGAGTTTTCGATCCATGAGGCAAATAATGCTAATCAGGAATAATATCCAGGTTGCGCTTCCTGAGGTCATTTCTCAATTTAATAAATTACAGTAATTTTGAAATAGTTGTTGTATAAAATGAATGAAGGGGCTGCTAATATTTTTGCTGGTGGACTGAAAATGGAACCTTTGTAAAATGGGACAACTGACCAAAGCTGTACACAGTACTCAAGAAAGTCACATCATAGATCCACCCAGAAGCATTATGATAGTCATAGGGGTATGTTTACTAAACTGCAGTAACATTCCCCGCATTAGGTTCCCTGGATTCCCATATAAGGGAATGGACAGTGCATCATTATTGCAAGCTGTGTCAGTTAACGCGCGTTACAAGGCGCCTTAGGCTAACGCGTGTCATAAGGCACGTTATAAGGCACCTTAGTAGGCACAGTACAAGGCACGTGCCTTGTACTGTGCCTAGTAAGGTGCCTTATAACACTGTATAGGGAGTGATGACAACTGTGGCGAGGGTATTATGGGCTGGCAGCACGGATCTGCAAAGATTTGACTGTTACAGGCATGCAAAACATCAGACATGGACAGGAAGGAACAACGAGGAATCAAACCCCATGACCACTGCCTAGAGAACAGAGCTACTCAAATCCAGTTTTGGAGGTCCACAACCCTGCAGGTTTTCAGGATATCCCTAATGAATCTGCAAGAGATATATATGCATTAGAGATATCCTGCCAACCTGACTGGTTTGTGGCCCTCCAGGGCTGGATGTGGAGACCTCTGCCTTACACCTCTGTCAGTTAAGATCGTGAAACGCACACTAAGAAAATTAGAACCTAAATGGAGACAAAATAAATCTCAGCACATAGAGTTCTTGTATAAGGTTAAGCAAATAGAATATAATAACATGATTAATGATTGCAAACAGCAATACCACACAAATGTAATTTTGAAGTCAGCTAATAAACCGGAGTTATTCAGCATTGTGAAGCAACTCACCAAAGTAAGCACTCCACATCACGACCACCAAATAGATCCTCAAGAATATGCAAATTATCTAATAGGCAAAAATGTGAATCAATCAAGCATTATTACATCCTCACAATCTACTCAACTAATGGTAAAAACCTTCAATGATCCCAAACACGTTTGGAATGATTTTTCTATACCGACAAAAAACAACATTGAAGATATAATAAGCACAATCAACACAACAACCTCTCCAGCTGATCCATGTCCAGTAGAGTGGATTAAAAACACTAAGGCGTATGTTTACTAAAGTGCATTAAACGTGACTAACGCGCGTTATACGACGTTAATGACCGTAAGTGCTGTATAACGCACGTACCGATGCGCTAACGACCGTAAACGTGTTACTACGCGCGTTAAGCACAGATAACGATCGTAAAGTCCCGCGGCGCGTTAAAACAGCACAGAAGGCGGAGAGTGGGCGGAGAGAAGGGGTCAATGGGCGGAGAGTGGGCGGGGAGAGGCTAACGCACTGATTTGCAAGGCTGAATTCCAACGCGAATGAAAACCTGTCGTTAAAGGCATTTAAAGGGAAGAGAAACCATTTCCGTCAGCAATGTACAGAAACACCGGGGAAACCCACAGAACGTGAGCAGTGTGATACTTGTGCACAGAACAGAATTGCACATAAAACGTTAAAAATGACCACAGAAAAAAGTTAAAAAGCATAATTCAGCTGTGCAACAGTGATAGCAATGTGCAAAAAGGAACAACAGTCCATGGAAAGCACCAAATAAAAAAGAAATGATGTGTGGAAGTGTCTACGCTCCGCAGACCCTTTCAAAGACCATCTTATTGTAATGGAGCTGTCCTGGGAGTGTTGTGTAATGTTGCCCAATGATATCATTGTTGCCCAGCTTGGTTAGGGGTGTGTGCCCCTTTTCTGAGGTCTTTTCTGAGGTTTATGTGCACCTTTGTCTGCATACAAGGTAAATGAGGCCACAGTAAACCTGTTGCAGAGCAGGGTTTCTGACTCGTCAGGCCGGTTAACTAACTCAACGGACTACATTGTCTCTGTGGCCACAGTGTGGTGCAACAGACACAGCCAATGCCTGTAAGACCAGAGAGTCACAGGTTCAAAGCCCAGCTGGGGCTCCTGCCAACCCAGTCCCCATAGTTTTACCCACCACTAAACAGTGATAGTACAGATACCCTTTTATTGCAGAGAACATACGCATGGCCTATATTTTACCACACCAAACACAGACATCAGAAACAGGCACATTACCTAAAGCAGAGTCCCGCAAATGCAGTCCTGGAGGGCCCCACACCATTCCGGCTTCATGCTGCCTCTAATAAAGATGCCTGTGCTGCATATCTATGCACCGCCCCCATGGTATGCAGATGTAGCTCATGCATATTTATGAGGGACAGCATGAAAACCCGAACAGTGTTTGGAACACCAGGACTGGAGTTGGGGAACTCTGCCTTAAAGCAGCGGCCAACAGGGCCACACACCCACCCACGGGCCCCATTGGCCAATGCCTCCTGGAGAGGCAAGACATTGGGCCCTGCCTGTATCCCCCAATACTAGCGGTTGCATACCGTAGCAATGCCACCCTACACCTGGGTATATGGTACAGAGCTATCAAACTTTCCCTATGATAACTGGCAGATATCATTGAGCTCCACCATAACAATCTTTCTGATGTCTGCAGTGTGTGCTGCAGGTCTGGTCTCTGACAGTGTTTACCACCCTGGGGGGTGACCCCCAACAGTATTGCGTACCATATCCATGCCTGTACTGTGCCCAGGACTGTCGTGGTGGGTATGGCTGCTGAACTCCTCTATAGTAGCACAATGCTGGCATAGGTGTGGGGGTGGGTGTCTGTCTATCCAGTGTGTGGTGGCTGCAAACACCTTCCACAGCCCACACTGGCAGCAATGTTGCCAGTATTGGGCTGCCAATGTGCATAATGAGGAGCAAGGTACCATGGGTATCGGCCGGACAGGGTGGCCTGGCCAGGGTGCATATGCACAGGGCATAGGGCAGTGACAGGCACATTGTAGTGCCCTGCCACCACCTACACAGACAGGGTGACCTCAGTATATCCTGCTGAGAGATCTCTCTCACCCTGACTGTGCAGTGACCACAGCATGGCTAGGCACTCCCATGGTGCTAACTGGTATTTCTCTCATGTGATGAACATGGGTTTCATTTTGGGGCCCAGTCACTGATGTATGTGCTTGCTGTGTATGCTGACATCCCAGTGCTGGGTGCAGGCAGCTCCACTGGGCACTAGCAGATTTTTTGCAGCTGGTAGGTGTTGTGATGGAGTGGCTTGTAGGGTGCAGTGGCTTGCACCAGGGGAATATCAGATAGTGGTGGGGAGCAGCATACCATATCATGGCCTAATGTCTGTTTGCTCTTGTGTTATGGCTGTGTACAGAGCTGCATTGACTGCCCTATGGGGTGTCTGTTCCTCAGCAGGACTAGGGTGAATGTTCTCCTTTACTGCCACCATTGCAGGGAAGTAGAATGTGGATCTATTGATAGGTGACCCTGTTTGCCACCCTTGGCCCTGGGGGAGGGGGGTGGTGGTGCATGGGGCTACACCTGACTGACACTGACAGAGATGTCCACGGTGGTCCTGCAGAAACTACCTATCTCACACAGTAACACTGCTTTGGACCTGTGCCATGGCCTCTTTCAGCCATGGACAGTGCTGTGGACCTAGTGCTGGACGCCTCACTGCACCCTCTGGGTGAGCACAGTACCCGCACAATGTGACGGTGTGTAGCTACTCTGTGCCAGTACAACACACGGTCAGTACCCCCTATCAGGCCGAGGTGCTGTGGGGGTGCATTCCCCATGGTGTGTATCTGTGGACAGCTGATTTGCATGTGCAGTGCATCATGGGGGTGACTGGCACAATCCAACCCTGTGGAACCGCAGCACCTGCTCACAGGCTCTGATACACCATGGGCCATCACGCGTACATCTGGTAGCATAATGCATAGGTGTAAGACACCCTACAGAGTCTGTAATATAACATGCCCACACTGGTACAAACACACGTACCCACGCACGTAAAAACACACGTACCCACGCACGTGAAAACGCACGGGGCTACGCACGCAGCCTCGCACGCACCAACATACGTGGCTAGGCACACTCCGAGGGTGTGTTTCTGACACCCATACTCAACGTACCAAAACACAAGGGTGATGCTTGGGACAGCCTTCTGCATTAGACACACTGGGGACTCAAACCCATGCTGCCTGTAACAGCGGTCAGTACCGTAACCATTGTGCTACAGCTCTGTTTTAGTGCTTTGTGTCTGTACGTCTTCTTACGATTAACGCGCAGTAACGCACCACCGTGCCTGGTAACGCTCGTTAATTTTGTGAACGCGCGTTAGTGGCGACGATGTACCGCCCATGTCCTTATTTGGGGTTTCTGTTACTACCGCGGCTCCTAACGCGAATTGCACTAACGCGATTTAGTAAACATACCCCTAAGAAATAATTAAGCTCACATTTGATGAAATTTGTGGAAAATTCGTTAAGACAAGGTTATTTACCTGATATTCTAAAAAATGCATCAATTCGACCAGTACACAAAGGCAAATTATTAAGCACCTCTGACCCCAAGTAATATCATCCGATTTCCAGTTTACCATTTATCTCGAAGGTTATAGAGAAAGTAGTTCAAAAACAATTGCAGGATCACATAGATTCATATGCACCATTGGATTTACACCAACATAGCTTCAAACCATTTCACAATGTGGAATCTCTACTTATTTCACTATTTAATACCCTCATAACTGGCCTGGACAAAAAAATGATGTTTTTATTTTAATATTTCTTGACATCTCTGCAGCATTTGACACCGTATCTCATTCAATAATGCTCCAACGTCTTGAAGATATTGGCTTATGTAACTACATCCCTTAAATGGTTCACATCATACCTGAGTAATCATATGCAAATAGTAAAATGTGGAGAAAAAAAAATCCTCTCAAATCCCCATCACACAAGGGGGTATGTTTACTAAACCATCTTAACGTAGCAGCGGCGATGTTATCTCGTGATACGTAACATCATCGCGTGATAAGGTCACGTATCATGCCACAACATCTCCGGCAGCGGGGAGGTGCACAGAGGGAGGAGAAAGGAACCCCAGAGGGTGGAGTAAGGCTCACCAGGGATTGAGAGAAGGGGTCAATGGGCAGAGAGTGGGTAGGGAGTGGATCCATGCACACTAACGCCGTGAAATAAAGCTCTAAAAATTAGCGCCAGTGAAAACCTTGCGTTAGAGGCACATTTGCAGGAGAGAGAAACCATTTCAGTCAGCAATGTACAGTAAAGGCATGGAAACCCAGAAAAGTGATAGTAGTGATACATGTGCAGGAACCAAAAAGGCAAATAAACATATAAAATGACCAGAACCACATATGAAATCCCAATAACCAAGCTGGCCAATAGTGATATTAATGATAAACATAAAACAACACTACTGACAAAGCGTAAAAATTAAGATATCATGTTTGGAAGGGTCTAAGCTCTGTCCCCCTACAAAGTGAATGATCTCACATTGAAATAGTGTTGATCAGGGTTTTTGTCGTTTATATTGGGCAGTTTTGTTAGGGCGTGGACATGTGCAGCAACAGCAGAGTGGGCACGTAGGAAAGGGCAACTGTAGTGATGCTGTAAATGGGATATAGGGGGCTGCAGGCAGCACATGCTGTGGTCCAGCTGTGGCACAGTGTGGACTAGGCAGATGCCTAGGTGGCATATAGGAATGTTGAAACCGTAAAGCAGCAAGACAGCAACTGATGAGGGTCCAACATGGGCATGAGTGTGTGTCCCACAGTGTCACAGGGGATATTACCCAGCAGGTACCCCCAAGGACACATAACATTGGCAGGCGGTGCTGGGGGGAAGTGCGCATGTCCATGTAGGAACCCTTACCCGACAACCCACACCATAGGCAGATGGCTACCATCACAATGGATGGCCTGGGACTGCACACCACTAGCACTACCGGCATAAGGGCATGTCAGCATGGTGGAGGGAGGGGGGGTGCTGGTTGCGGAGGGGGCAGGGGCATCTGCCCATACCAGACCATGGCTAAGCCCCATTTAGGTGGGTGTCGTGCACTGCAACAGACAAGGTCTGCCTGACAAAAAGTCATGGTATCTCCAGTTTGGTGCAGTACACACAGCCAGTGTGTTCAGGGGCAGAAGGTCACAGCTTCAAGTCCCAGCTGTGACTCCTGCCAACCTTGTCCCCATATTTTACCCAGTACTAAACCGTGGTAATAAAGACGGAACCTTTATTGCAGATAAAATAAAAATGCCTGAAACGCCTATATTTTACCCTAGAGAGCACAGACACCATAAACATGTGCAATCCCTAGAGCAAGTTTCCCAACTGCAGTCCTGGAGGGCCAAACACCATTCAGGTTTCATGCTGTCCCTAAAAAATATGCCTGTGCTGCACTTGTATGCATCGTTCCCATTGTATGCAAATGTATCTCATGCATATTCATTAGGGACAGCATGAAAACCTGAACAGTGTTTGTCCCACCAGGACCGGAGTTGGGAACCTCTGCCCTAGAGCAGCGGCCAACAGGGACAGAAACACCCACACCCACAGGCTCCACTTTCCAAAGCCTCATGGAAAGTCAGGCTGTTGGGCCCTGCGTGGAGCAGCATCTCCCAATACTGGCACCTGCATACCTTAGCAATGCCGTTCTAAACATGGGAACACGTTCCACATATATCAAAAGGTTGCTATGATTAATGTCAGCTAACAAATCCTAAGTTAAACATGATTTATTGATAGAGATTCATCATAGCAACCTTTCTGATATCTGTGGAGTGTGTTTAAGTTATTTCTTCTGACAATGTTTACCACCCCGGGGTGTGACCCCAACAGTATTGCATACCATAGCAATGCCTGCACTCTGCCCAGGACTGGTGAGGCAGCTAGGACTGCCACAAACCTCCATATTTGCACAATGTTGGCATTGGTGTGGGAGTGTGTTTATGTCTATCCAGTGTGTTATGGCTGCCCATACCTTACTGAGCCCACACTGCTTGCACTGTTTCCAGTGTTAGCCTGCCAATGTGCATAATGAGGAGCAAGGTACTGTGGGTATGGCCCAGACAGGGTGACCTGGGCAGGATGCATCTGCACAGGGCATAGGGCAATGGCTGGGACATTGTAGCGCCCGACCACCACCTGCACGGTTAGGGTGGCCACAGCATGTCATGCTGGGAGGTCATTTTCACCCTGACTGAGCAGTGACCATGGCATGGTTAGGTTCCCCCCATAGTGCTATACAGTATTTCTCTCAAGTGATATTTATGGGTTCTTTTTTTTGGGGCTCAGTCACTGACATGTCTGCTTGCTGTGTGTGCTCACATCCCATTTTTGGGTACACACAGTTCCTCCAGGAACATGCACTATATACTAGCTAGCAGACTGTCTGCAGTTAGCATGTGTATGGCTGGAACACCTTGCAAAGTGCAGCAGGTGGAGATTGACTGTGCCCTCTGTTGGTGAATGCCAGATAGTGGTGGGTGGAAGCTGAGCTTCTCCAGCGTTCTGCCTGACTGCCATTGCCTTATGTGATGCGTACAACTCTGCATGGAGTAGGGTGCCTGTTCCCCAGCAGGACTGGGGTTGATGGTCCTCTCTACTACCACCATTGCAGAGATGTACAATGTGGATCTGTTGGTGGGAAGATCCTGTCCCCCCACCCTGAGCCACAGAGGGTGGATTGGGTGATGCTACATAATCTGCGTTTGGGTCCAAACATGCCCCTTCACCTATAACATGTGACTATGGCAACCACACAGGATATGCACTATTCTGGGTGTATCATACTCCGCAAGGACTAAACATAACTGGGAAATACAAATAGACACAGGTGTATCTTAGGTGTGTCTGCAAGGACTACCTACTGGCACTGATGGGGACCTGCATCACAAACTATCTCAGCCAAGCCAGGTGCTGTGGACCTGGTGCTGGGTGCCCCACCTCACCCTCAGGGTGAGCACAGGACCCACACAATGTCACGGTCTGTATCTACTCCGTGCCAGTAACACACGCGGTCACTTCCCCCTACCAGGCCTAGGTGCTGTGGGGGTGCATACCCCATTATGTGATCAGCTGTAGACTGCTGATTTGCATGTGCAGTGCATCATGGGTACGGGTGGGTTTACCCTATCCTGGTAACAACAGCATACAGTTTGTGTAGTGACCTGCAGTCTTTCTGTAGCCAGCCAGTAGGGTGCTATTAGCTATAGAGATGTAGCCTACTGGTTACTTCAATAACTGTGGAAGCAGAGGTCATGGGTTTGATCCCACAGTGGTGTAATCTAAAAAGGCTGTCTGAGGCATTTTCTTTTAATTTAAATCAGTGCTGCCCGCAGAAACACCCTCACAATGCTGTAGCCTAAGGTGCCTCTTAGGCACCCTGTAAAGCGCCCTATAGGGCACATTATAGGGTGCCTTGGAAGACATGGCACTTTATAATGTGACCTATGGGGCGCCATATATGGCGCCTTATGAGGCACCTTAGGTTACGGCACTGTGAGGGTGTTTTTGCTGCCAGCACTGATTTAAATTAAAAGAAAATGCCTCAGACAGCCTTTTTAGATTATACAACTGCAGGATCAAACCCATGACTTCTGCCTCCACAGTCATTGCAGTAACCAGTGGGCTACATTGCTATAGGTTCTAACACTGCACTGGCATGTACTTAGGGGTAATGTGTGTTAACGTGCCACGGCGCCCACTATCACGCAATACATATTCTTGCTACCTTAGGACTGGAACGCCCACTCCTTATATGGCATTCTTCACATTATTGCTGCAACTAGCACCGGTAACATTAGGACGGTTTAGTAAACATACCCCAAGGTATACCACAAGGATCAGCTTTATCATCCATTCTTTTTAATATCTATATTCAACCCTTATGTCAAATTATTAAACAGCACGGAATAACTTACCATCTCTATGCTGATGACATTATGATCTATACTACAATCGACCAAAATAATTTAGACACAGTAATAATTGATAAATGTTTGATTGACATGAACAACTGGCTTGCAAATAATAATTTTAAAATAAATTCAGATAAAACCGAAGCACTATTAATCTCTAAGGGGTATGTCTACTAAAGTGCGGCAAATGTGAATAACGCGCGTTGTACGATGTTAACAATCATAAGTGCAGTATAACACGCATAATCACGTGCCAACGACCGTTAACGTCATACTACGCACGTTAACCGTAGTTAACGATCTTAAAGCCCCGCGGCGCGGTAAAACAACGCAGAAGGTGGAGAGAGGGCGGAGAGAAGGGGTCAATGGGCGGAGAGTGGGCGGGGAGAGGCTCCCCTCACACCAATGCGCTGAATTTCAGAGCTCAAATCCAACGCGAATGAAAACCTGCCGTTAAAGGCACATTAAAGGGGAGAGAAACCATTTAGGTGTCAGCAATGTACAGCCCAGGCAGGAAAACCCAAAACAAGTGATAAGTGTGATACATGTGCACATAGCAAAAGGGCACAGAAACACTGATAATGACCCCAACAAACTGGATAAAAACAATAACCAAGTTGGTCAACAGTGGTATCAATGAGAAACCTCCCCCCCCCCCCGAGTAAGCACCATAGAACAGATAGAAATCGTGGAAGTGTCTATAATCTGTCCCCATACAAGGTGAATGGACCCACAGTGAAATAGCGCTGCTCAGGGTTACCCCCACCACCAGACAGGGTGCCTATGGCATGCACATGTCCCGCAACAGCAGGGTGGGCATGTTTGAACGGCAACTGGACCGATGCTGGAGAAGGGGATACAGAGGGCCGCAGGCGGCACATGTCAAGGTACCACCAGGGAATGCACCATCTCTGTGATAACATGGTGGTGCAGTGCACAAAACCACTGTAATCAGATGCAGAAGGTCACAGGTTCAAGTCCCAGCTGTGGATTCCGCCAACCCACTCCGCATATTTTACAAAGTCCTAATAGAGACAGAACCTTATTTGCAGATGACGTAAATATGCCCAAAACACCTACATTTTACCCTACAGACCACAGACTCCATAAACAGGCACATTACCTACAGCAGAGTCTCCCAAATGCAGTCCTGGAGGGCCAAACACCATTCAGGTTCCATGCTTCCTCCAATAAAGATGCCTGTGCTGCATATCTATGCACCACCCCCATGGTATGCAGATGTATCTCTTGCATAGCCATGAGGGACAGCATGAAAACCTGAACAGTGTTTGGCACACCAGGACTGGATTTGGGAAACACTGCCATAAAGCAGCAGTCAACAGGGGCAGACACACCCGCACTCACAGGTCCCATCATCCAAAGCCACCTGGAGAGGCAGGACTTTGGGCTTTGCGTGCATCTCCCAATATGAGCACCTGCATATCATAGTAATGTCACCCTAAACCTGAGAATATGGTACACATCTATCAAAAGGTTGCTATAATTACTGGCAGATAGCAATTCCTAGATCAAGTACAAGTTTTCTCTGAGTGAGCTGCAGCATAGCAACCTTTCTGACGTCTGTGGAGTGTGCTACAGGTCCTGTGTCTGACAGTGTTTACCAACCTGTGCAGTGACACCTACAGTTTTGCATACCATAGCCATTCCTGCACTGTGCCCTGGACCGTTGGGGGGGCACGGCTGCCCAACACCTCCATAGCTGCACAATGCTGGCATAGGTGTGGGGAGTGTGTGTCTGTCTATCAAGTGTGCGGTGTCAGCAAACACCCCCCACAGCCCTCAGTGCTAGCACTATTGCCAGTAGTGGCCTGCCAATGTGCATAATGAGGAGCAAGGTACTGTGGGAATAGGCTGTATAGGGTGGCCTGACCTGGCTGCATCATCTCAAGGCATAGGGCAATGGCTCGGACATTGTAGTGCCCGGCCTCCACCTGCACGAACAGGGTGGCCATAGCATGTCCTACTGGGAGGTCACTCTCACCCTGACTGAGCAGTGACCACTGCATGGCTAGGTTCCCCCATAGTGCTTTACAGCAGTTCTTTAATGTGATATATATGGGTCCCCTTTTGGGGCCTAATCACTGACTTATCTGCTTGGTGTGTATGCTGATACTCCTGTTCTGGGTGCCTGCATTTCATCCAGGACCATGCACTCTGGACTAGCTGGTGGACTGTCTGCAGCTAGTATGTGTCTTGCTGGAAACACCTCGCAGGGTGCAGCGGCTGGAGGTGTGCTGCTGGAGAATGTCAGATAATGTTGGGGGACAGCTGTGCATTTCCAACCTGCCATTTGTCAACTAGTGACCTATGGATGTGTAGCGCTCTGTCTGTCCCCCAACAGGACTAGGGATGATGGTCCCCTCTACTGCTACCATTGCAGTGAGGTAGACTGTGGATCTATTGGTGGCTGAACCTGTTCTGCACCCTGAGCCCCGGAGGGTGGGTTGGGTGGTGGATCATAATTCTCCCCCCCCCTCTCCCCCCCCCTCTCCCCCCCCCCTCTCCCCCTCTCCCCCCCCCCCCCCCCCCCCCCCCTCCCTCCCCCCACCACACCCCCCACCCCCCCCCGCCCCCCCCCCCCCCCCCACCCACCCCCCTCCCCCCCCCCCCCTCACCCCCCTCCCACCCCCCCCGCCCCCCCCCCCCCCCCCCCCCTCTCCCCCCCTCCTCTCCTCCCCCCCCCTCTCTCCTCCCCCCCTCCCCCCCCCTCTCCCCCCCCTCTCCCCCCCCCTCCCCCCCCCTCTCCCCCCCCCTCCCCCCCCCCCCCTCCCCCCCCCCTCTCCCCCCCCTCTCTCCTCCCCCCCCCCCTCCCCCCTCACCCCCGTCTCCCCCCACCCCCCCTCCCCCCTCCCTCCCCCCCCCCTCTCCCCCCCCCCCCTCTCCCCCCCCCCCCCCCCCCCCCACCCCCCCCCCCCCCCCCCTCTCTCTCCCCCCCCCCTCTCCCCCCCCCCTCTCCCCCCCCCCCTCTCCCCCCCCCCCCCCTCTCTCCCCCCCCCCCCCTCTCTCCCCCCCCCCCCCCCCCCCCCCTCTCCCCCCCCCCTCCCCCCCCAGCCCCCCCCCCCCACCCACCCCCCCCCCCCCCCCCCCCCCCCCCCCTCTCCCCCCCCCCTCTCCCCCCCCCCCCCCCCCCCTCTCCCCCCCCCTCCCTCCCCTCTCCCCCCCCCCTCCCTCTCCCCCCCCCCCCTCTCCCCCCCCCCCTCTCCCTCTCCCCCCCTCTCCCCCCCTCTCCCCCCAACAACAGCAGGTAACCATGCCACCAACACCGGATATGCACTATTTTGGGTGCATAATCGCCCATATAGATGAGACATACAGCAGGACACCGATGTAACCACGGTGCATCTAACAGACCTACAGAAAACACACTGATGGGGACCTGCAGCATGGGGTATGGCAGTTCATGAAAGGTGCTGTGGACCTGTTGCTGGCCACCCCACCTCAAACTCAGGGTGGTCACAGTACCCGCACAATGTGACTGTCTGTGGTTACTCTGTACCAGTGCCACATATTGTCTGTTCCCCCTACTATGCCACGGTGCTATGGGGCTGCACATGCTCAGGACCCCCATCAGCCCTAGGTGATGGGGGGGGGGGAACCGCAATATATGACCATCTGTACACTGCTGATTTGCATGTGCAGTGCATCATGGGTGTGACTGCTCCAATCCAACCCTTTGAACCCCTGCAGATGGACTGCGTGGTGAAATGAAGCCCCTCTGTCAAATACACACAAGCTCTCCATTGCTTCCAATGCCACCCCGACATATAACCAATCAGGGACTCCCTCTGTGCCGTTCCCACCACACACCCTCCTCAATCCCTCTAAACAAAAGGGGCATTGAAAATGTGTGACACATCTCCACATTGAGAACATATCTAGCCAAAGGAATGTGAATGTACCCTAATGTGAAATGTGTGCAGCAGAAGGTGGTATAAAACATGATGCTGATGCTGCAAAATGTAGCAGCAGTACTAAGAAGTGGGGTTTGTAAAGTTCAGCTCCTGCTGTTAGGCAATAGGCCAGCACAATCAGAGATAGTAGCATTGGGGGGGCGGAGCCTGATGTCCAGCGGGTTAGACGCTTCGCGCTG
Organism: Ichthyophis bannanicus; assembly: GCA_033557465.1. Taxonomy (NCBI): domain Eukaryota; kingdom Metazoa; phylum Chordata; class Amphibia; order Gymnophiona; family Ichthyophiidae; genus Ichthyophis; species Ichthyophis bannanicus. The sequence continues at coordinate 107,873,195 of CM066048.1, read as the reverse complement.
AAGCTCCCGAGAGGCCTACTCAGAATCCTGACTTAATACCTACCTAAACTTAATATTTTGCTCCGAACTTACCGGGGTACCTCGGGGGGGGGATGGCGGCCCACAAACCAGCGCGCTTAGACTTCGGGTCTCCCTCTTCTTCACACGGAAAACGCTCCAAAACAGAGTTGTCTTCCCCACAAAAGATAGTTCCACTTCGGGAAAACCCCGAAATGCAACAGGAGATCTTGGAGGAAATACGCGGTGTGAAGGAACTGGTACAGTCCAACGGAGAAGCGCTCCGAGCCATGCGAGAAGACTTCGGTATGCTTCAGGACCGGCTTGAAGGTCTTTCACTACGGCAGGACAACATGGCGGGGGTCCTTGACTCGCACGCGGTGCGCTTGGTGAAACTGGACAAGGCTGAGCGTCAGATACAGAATCTTCAAAAAGAGTTAGAGGATAGCAATAATCGAGCCCGTCGCAACAATGTAAGGCTCATTGGAGTACCGGAGAGGGCCGAAGCAGGAGATATAAGAGAATTCCTGGTCAAAACTCTTCCCTCCTTGCTGAAGATCACTTTTCACAGAGATCTGGAAATTGACCGAGCACATCGTGTTCCTACCAACATGGCGCTCAATCGGACGACCCCCCGGCCTATCATCTTTCGATTACTGAGATATCAGCAAGTTGAGCAAATTCTAAATGCTGCCCGGGCAAATCATCATCTGGAGTTTGAAAGTCATAAAGTCTCCTTCTTCCCTGACTTGGCAAAGCCCACAGTTGACCGTCGGAAGAGACTCCTTGCTTTTCGCCCTAGACTTCAACAGCTACAGGCTCGCTTTGGCCTATTGTATCCAGCGAAGCTCAGAGTGACTCTCCATAACCAAACTAGAACATTCGAAGATCCTGATCTACTAGCAACATTTTTAGATTCCAAAGAAGCAGACCAGATGCGCTAATCCAACAACTTGGATCTGTAATCCGCCGGATCTGCCCGCCATTTTGAATGGCCCGACGCGGTGATCACAGCCTGGAACAGAGACTGCCTGGACTTTTCTTTCTGTCTATATATAACTTTCTTGGTCTCCTATCCCTCCATGATGTGCACCTCGGTTGGATTCGGAACATGCACAGCTATACAGGTTATATGTTTCAATTTTAGGCCTTCTCTGGGGTTTCTCCCCGCAGACATATGGTCGCCAGTAATTTCTGGGGTTCTGCTTCTTCTCTAATGCACTTCGGTGCTTATTTTTTTATATGGGGCGCTTCATTGTTTTTCATTAGCTTATTTTCTATCATGTCATGTGTACAGCCATATACAGTTAATATGAGGGACATTGTGAAATTATGTGCGTTATCATGTTCTTTTTCAGAATTTTTAACTTTTCTGAATGGCCTTATGTAAGATCTTATCACTGAACGTAAAAGGCATCAATAGTCCAATCAAAAGAAAGAAAATCCTTAGCTATCTTAATCATGAGCATGCTGATTTAGTGTTTCTTCAGGAAACGCATTTAAACTCCGCTGAAACACTGAAACTTAATGCTAAGCCTTACATGGTGGCTGCCTACTCTCCCGCCGTTTCCAAACGGTGTGGGGTGGCCATCTTGGTTAAGAAGTCTTTGCAAGCTACTGTAATGGATACTAGCTCTGATAAGGAGGGTAGATGGGCCCGTGCACACCTTAAGGTTGGAGATAGTGAATTCACGTGTATTTGTATTTATGCTCCGAATGTGGATAACCCTGCTTACTATGCAAGTATTGCGCAGTTGGCACAGGCCTCTGCCAATACACCATTAATACTTGGCGGCGATTTCAACCAAGTACTTGATCCTTTGATAGATAGACAGCCGCCTAGAACGAGTGGTCCACCCAAGAGTCTTGATACCCTTACAGCTCTGATGAAAGATCTTGCGCTAGTAGATATATGGAGGCTGCTTCACCCCTCCGACTTAGAGTTCACCTTTTTCTCAGCCCCCCATCACTCACAATCTAGAATAGATTTTTTTCTTATCTCCAAAGTACTGATACCCCAAGTGGACACGGCTAGGATTCATCCTCTCCATATTTCAGATCATGCTGCCATATCTTTCTCATTACATGTCACTACGCAAGGTGAACATCCCCGTGCTTGGTATTTTGATAGATCCCTACTAGACCAAAAAGATTTTCAGGTTGACATAAAGGCCGCTATCCAAGACTACTTTCATTTTAATTCACCCCATGACACTGCGAGCTGGGCTTGGTGGGAGGGTTTCAAGGCGTCTATCCGTGCAACTATAACTAGCTATCAAATCCGACAGGGGAAACAAAGAAAGCAACATTTACTGACTCTAGAACAACAGATACAAGCTGGAGAGCGTCTCCTCACGTCCCGTACTGACCCATGTATTTTACTTCGCTTACAACGCCTTCGTTTTCAATACAATCAGCTATTATATACCGCTGCTGCTAAAAATATTGAATCACAACAAGGGATGTACTATCGGGAAAATAACCGTGCTGGCAAATTGTTAGCCAATGCCCTGAAAGGTCAAAAAGAAGCCAAGCGTGTTACCGCTCTCCGCAATCCGTCGGGGGGGAGATTGGTCACTAAAGATACAGAAATATTAGAACTCTTCCATGATTTTTATACTCGGCTTTATCAATCTGAATGTGACTTCGAGCCAGAAGCATTTGAACGATTACTATCAGGGGTACAACGACCGACCCTATCTGACGAAGATAGAGAGGCCATGGACAAACCATTCACTTTATCAGAAATTCAATCGGCACTCAAGAGATGTGCCACAGGTCGAGCCGCAGGCCCGGACGGTCTCCCAGTCGAATTCTACAAAACTTTTAACGCTGACTTAGCTCCGTTTTTGAAACTTTATTTTTCTGCTCTGGCCGAGGGGGGATCTCCTTCTGGATCCTTCTCAATGGCAAATGTAGTAGTTTTTGAGAAAGAGGGGAGAGATCCGCAACTAACAGCTAATTATCGTCCCATTTCCCTACTAAACGCAGATTATAAAATATTTGCCACCATTCTCTCCACCCGGCTCTCTGACAAGATGTCTACTTTAATACACCCAGATCAATGCGGTTTCATTCCCGGTAGATCAACTGCTGATAATGCTAGGACCCTATGTCATGTACTGACTGCCGCAGTTAATCTTGATCGACCATTGGTTGGCCTCTCACTTGATGCTGAGAAGGCCTTCGACCGCTTAGAATGGCCCTTCTTGTTTGCAACTCTCCGCTGGTACGGATTCGGAGAAGGCTTTCTCCGTTGTCTCCAAACCATGTATGCACAGCCTACAGCTAGTATCTGTGCTAATGCTTTAAAGTCTCAGCCATTTCCCCTGCAACGCGGTACTCGCCAGGGATGCCCACTGTCTCCACTTCTTTTCGATCTCGCACTTGAACCCTTAGCTTTACTAATCCGGCAATCCAAGGATATTCATGGAGTCCCTTTCTCTCATAGGGAAATCAAAATTTCAGCATATGCTGATGACCTTATGCTCTTTGTCTCCCTAGACTCAGTGCCGGCTGTCCTAGAGCAAATTGGTAAATATTCACAACTCTCGGGCTATAAGATAAATTGGACCAAATCGGTAGCCTTTCCACTAAATCCTCTGATCCATCAGGCAGATATGCAATCCTTTCCCTTTTTATGGCAGCCTCGCATGGTCAAATACCTTGGGGTGCACTACTGCTCTCCTTTAGAAGACACCATCACCTTTAATGCTAAAGATTTAACCTCTAAGGTCCGGGCGCTTACTCAACGCTGGACTCCTTTAACACTTACTTGGTGGGGCCGCCTAGAAACCATTAAAATGATGATTGTTCCCAAAGTGAACTACATTTTAGAAATGTTGCCATGTCTCCTACCTCGACGTACATATAAAGATTTAGAGGGTCTTCTAACTAGATACTTATGGAAAAACAAGACACCTAGGATAGCGAAACATAAGTTACAAGCAGATAAAGAAAATGGTGGTGTCAGATTCCCTGATTTCCTGAAATACCACCACTCTTTTCTTCTCAAACAAGGCGCTCGTTGGCTGGAAGACCTAACACCGAGTAGACCAGTGTGGCTAGATATAGAGGAGGACCTTTGCAAACCAATTCCTCTTACTTATCTCCCTGGTATGACTCTCCCATCAGACTCCCACTATCCACCAATGCTCTTAGACACTTTAGGTGCCTTTAATACCCTTGAGCAATCTCTAGACTCCCGACTTTGTCCGCTAAATAGACTCCCGCTTTGGCACAATGCTCGATTTCAAATACAAAATAAACCGATGGCGTGGAGTCCCTGGTACACTAGGGGCATTTGGATCCCTAACCAGCTGTTCTCTGATGGTCGCTGGAAAACTTTTAGCGAATTACAAATTGAATTTGGTCTCCCTGCTAAACACTACTTTCAGTTGGTGCAACTTCAGCATTGTCTTCGGAGTGCTAAGGTGCTCCCGCCATCGGAAGCCCATACCCAAGGATTGTCGGAGATTATCCGATCTATCGGGAGCTTATCGGGTGTAGCATCTAACTTTTACAAAACTTTATGTAATACTGTTAATAGAGGCACTCCTACAGCACAGAAATCCTGGGAGCGGGAAATGCATGTAACTTTGACCCCGGAGCAATGGAGCCTAGTCTGGAGCAAGGTGACACGGGTCTCTCGATCCGCCTCACTCACTCAGACACTTTTCTTTCTAGCCCACCGATGTTTCTATACTCCTGACAGGTTAGCCAAATGGAACGCCACCCAGAGCAATAGATGCTGGACATGCCATGCGGCCATTGGTTCACTCACTCATGTTATGTATGAATGCCCCGCATTACAGTATTACTGGAGTCGGGTCTGGGGTCGTATTCAATCTATTTTGCACTTTCAAGAGCCCCTCTCTTGGAAGATAGTGGGACTCTGTTCAGCTGCGGGGATCCCCTCTCTTCCCAAATCGGCTTACTTCCTTTTAGACTTTATGCTGGGCATAGCTATTTCCCTCATTACGAAATACTGGAAAAATAGCTCCCATCTGAGCCCCAATGAATGGTGGAATCATGTCTGTCTCTACAGTAAATATGAGCAAATACCTCGTATGTTAGCTTCTTCCGCTCAGACCCCTCACCACTTGTCTAAATGGAAGATGCTCAACGACTATGTTCAAACTGCTAAATGCTCTCATCTGACTGTTTAAATCTGTGTAAATCTCTGTCACATGATCATTCTGTATCGCAGATACTATTTCTGTTTGTGTTGATGTACAATTACTGTTGTTTGTAAGCGCTTATATGATGATACTTATCAGCTTAGAGAAGAAGCATAGGGGTGGGGGGTAACTGGGGTTGCTTTTTCCTTATTGTATGTTTGTATTTGTTTCCTTTGGTGTGTTGTTTCTTTTTGCTTGTTGTAAAATGAAAATAAAAGTTAAAAAAAAAAAAAAAAAAAAAAAGAGATAGTAGCATTAATGTTAGGTACAATACACCCTAAAGGATATGTAATGAACCAATGCATGTAGTAACGCCCACCCACGCCGGAACCAACGCATGTATTCATGCCTGCAGCAACGCACGTTACCATGCGCGGTGACACATCCATAACAACATGTGGGTATGCACGTAGCTACGCCCTCACCAACGCACGTGGCTACGCCCTCAATAACGCACATGGCTATGCCCTCAATAACGCCCGTGGCTACGCAGCACTGATACAGTAAGTGGTGTGCGTTATGGGGTGCCTTCTGCGGAACCTTTGGTTACGCCACTGTGAGGGTGTGTTTGCTGGCAACACTACTGGGGAAAAAAAAGTAAAATGCCTACTCATTCACTACGTAATGTACAGGGAGGTGCCTCAGACAGCCTCCTGCATTTGGCACACTGGGGAATCGATCCCATGATGCCTGTATCAGCGGTCAGTGCAGGTTCCATTATGCTACACTTATGTTTATGTGATTTCTGTCTATGCGCCTTCTTATGCTTAACGTGCCACGGCACCCTATAACGCTCGTTAGTTTTGGGAACGCGCGTTGTTGGTAACGATGTACCGCCCATGTCCTTATTTGGAGTTTGTGTTTCTAACGCAGCTCCTAATGCGAATTGCACTAACGCACTTTAGTAAACATACCCCTAAATGTCAAAACCTAAAGGATCCTAAAGAAATTAATATCCTAAACAAATCCATAAAACTTAGTGGAGAAGTAAAGTACCTTGGCGTAACCCTAGATAAACATCTAATTTAAAATCACATGTAAATAAAATTACAAATAAAGCTTACCATAGTTTAAAAATCATTAGAAGACTTAAACCAATTTTGCATACAAATCATTTCGAACAGTATGCCAAGCAGTTATTATACCTTTACTTGACTTTGGAAACATCCTTTATCAAGGACTTCCCAAAAATACCATCCACCCCCTTCAAATGGTTCAAAACACCACTGCAAGAATTATAATGGGATCCACAAAATATGAACATGTAACTCCCTTGCTTGAAGAACTTCATTGGCTTCCAATCAATGCAAGATCAAAGTACAAAAATCTGATGATCATTTTTAAAATTCTTCACGGACCATCAGCAGATATTCTAAAATCTATTATTTCTAAAGATACAAGCTCAAGACACAGATGTTCCCAAGCTACCAACAGACTTAATACCCATCTTAATTTTAATAAATCTAAACAAATGACTTCTAAAAAGGCTTTTTCATTTATGGCACCAAAACTATGGAACTCGATTCCTGAGGAATTAAGATTTCAGACCGACATGAAAGACTTCCGCAAGTCCCTTAAGACATATCTATTCATCGTGGCTCATGGCAAATAACCTATCATATGAAAGTTCAAGATACCTTACTAACTGTTTCTACTCAATTTTGTTATGTTGTAGTATAATATTATAGTTTATCTTTATATACTATTACAATGTACTGTATTTATTGTAAATTAATATGATGTACTGTAATTTATTACAATGTCTTGTCTCTCTGTCCTCCATGCCCCAATGTAAACCATTTTGTTGTCCTGTTAACCACTTAGATTGAAGGATAAGGTGGTATACACAACTGATTAAATAAATAAATATTCTCTTATTCTATCTCTCCCTTCTTGTTTCAGAATACCATGGAGAATGAATATAGGGAAAAGGGGAATCACAGTGCTGTGACAGAATTCCTGATTTTTGGATTCACAGAATTCCCAGAGCTGCAGCTCCCTCTCTTTACTGTCTTCTTACTCCTCTACCTGATGGCCGCATTGGGAAACCTCCTCATTATCTGCATAGTATGTGCTGATCGACACCTACACATCCCAATGTATTTCTTCTTGGCCAACTTGTCTGTCCTAGACGTCTCTTCGATGACAGTCACTGTGCCAAAATTACTGGCAATCCTCCTGACACAGAGTAACACCGTATCTTTCAATGAATGTATTGTACAGTTTTATGGTTATATGGCTTGTGTGGAAGTAGAATTTACACTTCTCACTGCCATGGCGTATGATCGTTATGTTGCAATATGCAACCCTCTGCGTTACACCATCATCATGAATAAAAGGGTCTGTGCTCTTCTGGCAGTTGTCTCCTGGCTAGCAGGATTGATAGAGGCATTGCCACACACTGCTGTTGCATCCCAATTTTCTTACTGTAACTCCAATGTCATCAATCACTTTTTCTGTGAAATCACAGCACTGCAAAAACTCTCTTGCACAGACACCACAATCGTTCAAACTATGACTTTCATAGTATCAGTGTTTTCAGTCTTCATGCCATTTCTCCTAACCCTAACATCCTATGTATTTATCATCACCACCATCCTGAAAATCCGTTCTGCAGAGGGGAAAACCAAAGCCTTCTCCACCTGCTCCTCCCACCTGTCAGTCATCGTTCTCTTATATGGGACTATAGCTGGAGTTTATCTTCAGCCTGGTTCAGGGGATTCTGGGAAATCAAACAAGGTGCCTACCGCAATATATATAGTTATCCCTCCACTGTTAAACCCCCTGATTTATAGTTTGAGAAGTAAAGAGTTAAATATGGCTATGAAAAAATTCATAAGCACTAAATCAATCTCGTTAGCAAATAAACTCTTTAGGTAACTGATCCCAAGGAAATAATTTTTAAAAGACTGATTGGATTGGAAGTCAGGCAAGAGCATTACTAGGTATTGTTAAAGGGCAAGAGTTTTCTTATGAATGGCAATGATCTAGATTATGAACCATATAGCATAAACCCAATAAAATGAATATCGTGGGGTTTGGTGGGGCACCACCTAGTGGCAGCACTTGATGAGCAGGGAAAGGGACTAAAGGACTTTATTAAGTGTGGGGTACCTGGAGGCATTAAGGCTTCTCTTTCTAGGTATCTATACAGTTGTGGTCAACATTATTGGCACCCTTGCAGTTCAACCTCTTAGTGGTATGTTTACAAATTGGCGGAACCAGCTTCCGTGCAATATTGGAGCCCCATTGAATTCAATCACATGGAAGTCATTACCACGATTAGTAAACATACCCTTTATTGTCCAGTATCTCTTTAAAAAACAGTGATCAGTTAAATGGCTTGAGACTATATTTGTAGACATATTTGACACCTAAAAGAATCAAATAAAACAAAACCAATTAAAAAAGGAAATTGTAGGACGTAGTATAAAAACAGTGACATTGCCAGGACATGATTATTGGAACCCTTAAACACAATTCAATTCAGGGAGGGCATTGTATTAATTTATTAAAATTTGATATACCGTTTTTTGGAAACAACAAAGCAGTTTACAGACAGTTCCAAGAGTTATGGTGGATCACTCAGCCCCAAAGAAAATAGCGGCTTGGTGAAGACATTGGACTATGAATTTGTGCAGCCTGAATTTTCATTTATTGTCTCATTTACTACATCACTTTTCCAGTGCAAACTGTACAAGGTGGTTTAAAACCATATATATACATACAATCCTAAACCATTACAATGATAGCAGGCACACAGAACAAACAAAATAAAAGCATTACCTTTCCATAATTATGTGTAAGAATCAAAAAACTGCATTTACAATACACCAAACTTGATCCTCAAAAAGTAGAATCTTATAGGCCCATATCTAGCATACCTATGCTAGCAAAAATCATCGAGAAAATAGTGCACAGGCAATTACAGGATCATATAGACACATCAGCCCCACTGGATCCAGCTCAACATGGTTTCAGAGAGTCACATGGAGTAGAAACACTACTCACAACACTCCTCAACAACATAACCTCAGGTGTGGATAACATACGCCAGGGCTTCGCTCTTGTCTTCCTAGATATAGCAGCGGCTTTTGACTCGGTATGCCACGAAATTCTCATCTGCCGACTAAGGGAAAAAGGCATCTGTGGAACAGCACTCGAATGGTGCAAATCTTACCTGTCCGACAGATGGCAGCATGTCAGAGTCGACGGGGATACATCTGAACCTTTCCAACAAAGTCAAGGTGTACCCCAAGGATCCTCTTTATCTGCATTGATGTTTAATATATACATCCAACCCATCTGTGACATCATCAGATCCTTTAATGTCAATTACATGATATATGCAGACGATGTGCTACTATATATGCCAATATCATTGGACTGCCTAGACCTTACCCCGCTGACCAACTGCTTTGACACCATATCAGAGTGGCTCCTATCACAAAACCTGAGAATACAACACAAAAAGACGGAAGTCCTGTTCGTCTCGAGGAACACCAACTTCACCCCTCCTAGTTGTATTAACGTAAAGGATGCCCAACTCCAAGTTAAACCAGCAATACGCTACCTGGGAGTAACGCTGGACCAAAACCTTGATATGAAGAACCACATAGCCAACACAGTCAAGGCAATCTACTTTAAAATCAGATCCCTCAGACACCTACGCATGCTACTCGAACCGGATGATTTCTGTACCATTTATCAAGCCTTTATACTCCCCCATTTCGACTTCTCAAACTCCATACTACAAGGACTCCCCCGGTCCACCCTGAACCCCCTGCAATTAGCCATGAATAGTGCAGCGAGGGTACTCCTCGGGGAATCCAGGAGAGATCACGTAACACCCCTTCTAAAACAGCTACACTGGCTCCCCATTCAAGCAAGGATCAGTTTCAAGACCTTACTGCTAACATTCAAAGCGGCTAAGGGGCTCACCTCTTCCTCTCTCTCCAACCTCATACAACCACTTGCACCAAACAGGCCACGAAGAACAGCAGAATTAAACACACTAGTTATCCCAAATGACACCACAAGATGCACTAGATCAACAGCCAACAGAGCCTTCCAATTCTGCGCCCCATCTCTATGGAACACCTTACCAGCACAAATCAGAGCAATACCTAATCTAAGTCAGTTCAGAAAGGCTTTAAAGCATTTCCTCTTCCTTAAATATCTCAATGACAGCTCCGAACATAACCCCCAGGTGAATAGCAGAAGTGGTCAAACAGATAGACCCCGCAACAGACCAACTTCACAATGTAAATAACAAGTTGTTCCATATACTATTGTACCACTGTTGTATATAGTTAACCAGGATATCCTTTATCAGATAACCCTGCATTGTATTTAGTTTCCCCTATTTCGCCAAGTTATACTTCCTGTTAAATGTAACGACCAGACATGTGTAAACTGTCGGATGTTTTCTGTTCAATGTAAACCGCGCTGATGTCTAATAGTGCGGTATATAAGAATTGTTAATAAATAATAAATAAATAAATAATAAATAACCAAGACTAAAACATTCATTTAAATCTCCAACAGACCTCCCTCCATTCTTAAACCTGTTTAACACTAACTAAATTCACAATAAGTTGTTGTTAAGTGCCATCGAGTCAATGCCTACTCATGGCCGCCCTCTAGATAATTGTCCTAAACTGTGTTTGGTCTTCAGTCAAGCAGCTCATTGTTGATAGAGTGATGCCAGTAGTGCTAGTCCATCTGATGCCTCCTCAGTGGGTGACATTAGTGGTACCCTTGTCAGCTAGCATGGTGCTGGCACACTGGGCCCCTGCAATCTCCAGGGGTATGGTATCACACACACCCTGCAGCTGCAGGCTACACCCCCATGGTGGTGATATGGCTCACATGTGCATTACCAGCATTAAAAATGCCCTCCAAGGTGATGTTATCATGATACAGGTGAGGCGGCTGCCTCAGGTGGCAAATTTTGAAAGTAAATGATAATCACAGTGGCAATCTCCCTCCGCCACTGCCACTTTTCCTATGATTGCAGCGGTTGTGGACCTTAGACTTGAAGCCCTTAAAAAAAACAAAACATGGGTCTTTGCTTGGAAGGCCTGCAAATGCCTGCCCCCTCTAAAGCAAATGATGCATCAAAAGGGCCGGGCATTTGCATTCCTTACAAGCACGGAGTCGCAAAGGCCCATACTTTTTTTTTTAATGCTTCAAGTCTAAGTTCTGAACTACTGCTTTTCCTCTGATTGCAGTGGCAGTGGTCCTAGACTTGAAACACTAAAAAAAAAAAAAAAAGCATGCCTCTTTACGAATTCATGCTTGTAAGGAATGCAAATGCCCGCCCCTTCTGATGAATCATTTGCATCAGAGGAGATGGGCATTTGTAGGTAGTCAACGTTAACACGCGTTATGCAACATTAACGCGCGTTAACATTACATAACAATCGTTAGTGTACCTGGCCACGGTAAACACCGCGGAGGGTGGAGAGAGGGTGGAGAGAAGGGGTCAATGGGTGGGGAGTGGGCAGGGAGAGGCTCCCTCCACACTAATGCACTGAACTGAAGGGCTGAATCCTAACGCGAATGAAAACCTGCCGTTAGATGCACATTTGCAGGAGAGAGTCAGCAATGTACAGCATAGCCATTTAAGCGTCAGCAATGTACAGCATAGCCAGTGAGCCCAAGAAACGTGATAGTAGTGCTCCATTCCCAGCAACAGCATAGTGCCCCAGTATGAAAGGCCATTATGGTGATGGTGCAAATGGGGCAGAGGGGGCTGCAGGCAGGACATGTAGCAGGGGCAGCTGGGGCACAGGGTGGACAAGGCGGGCACCAAGGTGGCACATAGGAACATAGAAACTGGAAGTGTGAAAGACAGCATCTGACAAAGGCCAAACACAAGATACAAATAACTTGTCCACATTAGGCAATAGTTGTCAGGGCATAGACGGGATGCCCCCGCATCCATCCCACCACCATGTTGAAGGTACAGAATGTTGCTAGGTGCTGATGGGGGATGGGGGTGGGGGTGTGAATATCCATGTATGCCTCCCCATAGGCACCTGACTACCTGAACAGTGGATGGCCTAAGATGGCACACAAGAAGCACCACCAGCATATGGTAATGTTAGCACAGCATGGGGGAGGGGGGTCCATGCCGGAGGGGAAAGTGGCACCTGTCTGCAGTGGACCCAGGCCATGCCCTGTACCAGTACGTGGTGTGCAGTGCAACAGAAAAAAGCCTTTCAAAGGAGACGTCAAGGTATGGCCCAGGGAGGGCTGTGCAGCTGTGGCCCCCCAGTGGTGCAGTACACACAACCAGTGTGATTCAGAACAGAGGGTCACAGGTTCAGGTCCGAGCTGCTGGAACCTGCAGAACACATCCCAACATTTTACCCTACAAAGCATATACAACATCGAACCGTGCAATCCCCATAGCAGCAGCCAACAGGGGTAGAAACACCTACTCACACAGGCTCCACCATGCAAATCATGCTGTACAGGCAGGCTGCTGGCTCCAGAATGGATTTTCAGATAACATCACAGCACCTCTACTATCTCCTGCTCAGTCCAGAAATGTTGGCAGTGTGACAGCTGGGGTTGCCAAACACCCCTACTATTGCACAGTGCTGCATTAGGAGTCTGTGTGTGTGTATGTCTATCCATAGTTTTGTGGCTGCAAACCTCCCTCCCCCCACCCCCCTGGCCCACATTGTCCAACTGTTACCAACATCAGCCTGCAAATGTGCATAATGAAGAGCAAGGTAGTGTGGGTATGGGCCAGATAGGGCAAACTGGACAGGCTGCATCTGCACAGCGAGTAGTCCAATGTCTGGTACACATTAGTTTTCGAACCCCACCTGCATGGACAGGGTGGCTAAATCATGTCGTGCTGGGAGGGCAGTCTCACCCTGACATAACAGTGACCATGGAATGTCCAGGTTCCCACATAGTCGTCTATACTATCTGTCTCCAGTGATGTCTGTGTGACCCCTCAGTTCTGGGGCCCAATTACTGACAAACCTACTTGGTGTGTGTGTGTTGGCCAGCCTATATCTGGATGCACGTGTTTTCTCACTGACCATGTACCACAGACTGGCCTGTGGCATGTTCTCAGTTAGTCTGTGCATGGTGAGAACACTGTGTATGCTGGTGCAGTCAGACAGTGTTGTCTGATGATGCATGGCAGACTGTGGAAAGTGAGGATTCAGATGGCATTAATGCTGTTCCGCTGATGCGCACTAACCCTAGAGGGATATTCCTAGCCATCAGGAATGGGCTTGCTGGTCCCACAGCCCGTCTCAGACACTTGTCCCTCCATGCCCCCACCTACACGATGGGTGTTTGGGGGTACATATAGTACCCCAAGCAGTAGGGGGATGTAGTACACAACCCTCATAAGACACTGAACACTCCTCTGACCTGCTAACAGGCACCTATGGAAGCTAGACCTTAACACTGGGCACACACGTATCTGGGTGGTCTCTGGTCCCAGGGGGACACCTGTGACTGTGTAACACAGATGGGTACAGCGGTGCCTTTGCTGCACTGCCTGGGACACCTGACACACACTGCCAGTGATGGGGATGTGCAGCAAGACCTATATGTAGCACCACATGTACTGTGGACCTAGTGCTGGGCAGCCATCCTTACCCTCAGGGTGAATACAGAACCTGCAAAATGGCATGGTCCATAGCTACTCTGTGCCAATATCTCGCACGGCAGTCCATCTTACCAGGATGTGGTAGCAGAGAGGTGCAGCATTTGGTTACCTGATGTAGACCACTGTTCCTCATGTGCAATGCATCATGGGTGCTGGTGCGGTTACCCTAACCTGGCACACAGAGCACATTGTCCATGCAGTGACCTGCAGTCCCTCTGTACCCAGGCAGTGCTGTACAGCAGGCCACAGAGGTATAGTCCACTGGTTCGTACAATGACCCTAGAAAATGTGTCCATGGGTTTGATCCCCTATTGATCCCCCCCCCATGCGTGCCCAACTCAGATACCTTGCATGCCTCTAACACTCATATTTTTGCAGATATGTGCTGCCAGCCCAGGATATCAATGCTTGACCCAATACAAGCATTGTGGAACCTGTGTCTTTTGGGGAAACTGCTAGGTACGTATGACCTAGATTGGCCACTGCACCAATCTGGGCTTGATGGACCTTGGTCTGACCCAGTATGGCATATCTTATGTTCGTATGGTCATAAGAGACTTGCCACAGTGGGCAACAGTCCTCTGGTCCGGCTATTTGTGTCTGTCAGCTGAGTAGAGTCCAGACTGCCTGTGCAGACTGCCACCACAAGTCATGCACTGTGCACCTGTCCTGCCTTGTGCCTCCATGTTGCCTGCCTCACCTGTACCCCAGCTGTATGGTACAACCACCCCTCTGTCCACCCCTCATCGTAACCATCATGGCACCCCATACACCCCGGGTGACATGTATGCCCACCATCTGTCACCCACTGTCGTCCCAGTACATCACATTGCCCACACCCAGTGCTGTGGTACAGTTGCCCACAACATGTATGTCACCAGTATTGGCAGGCACATGGTCTGGCTGTAGATATGGCACATTCATGGGCCTCAAGCTTTCACCCGCAAGCACCTGTGCAGTGGCACTGAATCGTAGCCAATCCAGTGTTAGGTTGAAATCAGTAGCTCTGGACATACGTAATGCATGCCAACCTGAGGCACCTTGCAGGCTGCAGGGCAAAGTAACCTAGGGCAATGTCACATTGTTATGCCACTATGAACTATGGTGGAATATCCCAGGGAGCCCACGAGGATGACCTGTCCAGGTGTGTCCAGTATGGTGCGCCGCCAAGGCACTCCGAGATGGTGCTGCAGAGGGTGCCGCACAGGGCACATGATGAGCAATCTATACGGCACCATACAATGTGGCGCCCAGTAACAAGCCCACCAATACTCGTTCAATATACCATAGTACAGACCCACTAATGCACCTTGTTCTGAGGAGAGGCACTGGGGGACGTACAATGTGCTATTACGGCTGGGAAGCCCCATGATGCATCCCTAGAGTAGTGTAGCGTTGCGTAAGGCACACACCAAGGCACCATAAGCAACCTTAGCCCAACACGCGCTTGAGGCCCAGACAGCTGAAAGCCTGACACTCTGTAACGTCAGGTCCCAATGTCCACAAGAGGATGGCCCGTCAGAACAATATAACGTGGTTTGTATAGTGCAGTGGTTAGGCAATATATAAGAGTACAATGTCTTGTGGGTTCAAAACCCAGAAGGGGATACCAGAATGGGAAAGAGATGAGGATAGGGCATGTCAGAAATAGAAAGACTAGTTGTACTCAGATATAGAAAAGGATACTTTTAACATAAACAAATAGACCGACAAAACAGACCAACGCACGCTGCAAAGGGAGAGTGCGCGCGTGCGTACGCATGGTGAGAAGCATGCACTGCGCAGGCGCAAGTTTACTGCGTCATATGAGGTCTGACCACATGCAGCAGAAAAGATGGCTGCCAGGTCGAGAAAGCCTGCTTTGACCTGTATCTTCTGGCAGAATTAATCTGCCTAGCCAGGAGCGCCTTTTTCCTGGCTCCTCCAGTAGGCAGGACTTAAGCCGAGTTAGGAGGGCCTGGGTGCTCCTCACCAGGCGATACAATAGAGGCTCAGACTACCCACGTGAGGTAAGTGCATGGGGACAGGCACCCAAACCTAGGACGTAAAAAAGAAAACCTGGTAACCAAAACACATTATCAGACACGCACAGCAAGGGAAAGGCAGGTGCCAGTGTGTCCAAATGGGATTAATGCTTCCCCCCTCGATGCTAACAGATCCGCCCTGTCCCTAAGGGGTCTCAGAATCCATTACAAAGATGTCTTATCCATCACAATGCTATGGTATTTGGCCCTGTTGCAGTGTTACTGATGTGCCCTATCCCCAGGATGCCCCAGGCCCACTAATGAGGCCCCCTATTCATCCTGGTGTTATGGTACTTGCCCCTGTTTAAGTTATAAAGGTCTGCTATATCCCCAGGATGCTGCAGGCCTCACTACAAAGGTCTATTATCCATCCTGGTGTTATGCTACCTGCCCCTGTTTAGGTTATAAAGGTCTGCTATATCCCCAGGATGCTGTAGGCCTCACTACAGAGGTCTATTATCTATCCTGGTGTTATGCTACCTGCTCCTGGTTAGGTTATAAAGGTCTTCTATATCCCCAGGATGCTGCAGGCCTCACTAGAGAGGTCTATTATCCATCCTGGTGTTATGCTACCTGCCCCTGTTTAGGTTATAAAGGTCTGCTATATCCCCAGGATGCTGTAGGCCTCACTACAGAGGTCTATTATGCATCCTTTTGTTATGCTACCTGCTCCTGGTTAGGTTATAAAGGTCTGCTATATCCCCAGAATGCTGCAGGCCTCACTACAGAGGTCTATTATCCATCCTGGTGTTATGGTACCTGCCCCTGTTTAGGTTATAAAGGTCTGCTATATCGCCAGGATGCTATAGGCCTCACTACAGAGGTCTATTATCCATCCTGGTGTAAGTTACCTGCCCCTGTTTAGGTTATAAAGGTCTGCTATATTGCCAGGATGCTACAGGCCTCAATACAGAGGTCTATTATCCATCCTGGTGTTATGCTACCTGCTCCTGGTTACATTGCACAGGTCTGCTATATCCCCAGGATACTGTAGGCCTCACTACAGAGGTCTATTGTCCATCCTGGTGTTATGCTAACTGCCCCTGTTTAGGTTATAAAGGTCTGCTATATCCCCAGGATGCTATAGGCCTCACTACAGAGATCTATTATCCATGCTGGTGCTATGCTACCTGCTCCTGGCTACGTTATACAGGTCTGCTATATCCCCAGGATGCTGCAGGCCTCATTACATAGGATATAAATGCTTGACCCAGTACAAGCATTGCGGAACCTGTGTCTTTGGGGAAACTGCTAGGTACGTTATGACCTAGATTGGCCACTGTTGGAAACAGGATACTGGGCTTGATGGACCTTGGTCTGACCCAGTATGGCATATCTTATATTCTTATGTTCTTATGTACATATTAAGATCCTTCAATCTGTCCTCATTTGCTTTATAATGAAGACCACTAATCATTTTAGTAGCCAGCCTCTGCACCGACTCCATCCTGTTCACATCCTTTTGAAAGTGCAGTCTCCAGAATTGCACACTATACTCCAAATGAGGTTGCACCAAAGACTTATACAGAGGCATTATCACCTCCTTTTTTCTGCTAGCCATTCCTCTCCGTATGCACCCAAGCATCCTTCTAGCTTTTGCCGTCGCCTTTTCTACCTGTTTAGCTACTTTAAGATCATCAGACACAACCACGCCTAGGTCCCGCTCTTCTTTAGTGGACAAAAGTGCTTCACCACCTATACTATATTGCTCCCTTGGATTGCTGCAGCCCAAATGCATGACCATACATTTTTTAACATTAAATCCTAGCTTCCAAATTCTAGACCATTCTTCAAGCTTAGATAGATCCCTCCTCATGTTATCTACACCTTCCTGGGTGTCTACTCTATTGCAGATTTTGGTATCATCCGCAAAGAGGCAAACCTTACCCGACAGCCCTTCCGCTATATCACTAACAAAGATGTTAAAAAGAATCGGACCAAGGACAGATCCCTGGGGCACACCACTGGTAACATCCTTCTCTCAGAGTGAGCTCCATTTACTTGTACTCTTTGTCGCCTCCCATCCAACCAATTTCTTTTTTTTTTTTTTAATTATTTATTTAACATTAGCACATAAAGTGTAAATACAAGCTTACAACATGACAGTATTTTAAAAAACAAAAACCAAACAAACCTATACCCCCCCTCCGCCCCCCCTCCCCCCCCGTTCTCTAGGGAAGTCGCAATTAAAGTAAAAGAGTAAAGAGAAAAGAAAAAGAAAGGAAAAAGAAACAACCTACGCTTCTTCACAAATCATTCATTGCCTGGCTAACAGGACCCAAGGTCTCCA
Source organism: Ichthyophis bannanicus (assembly GCA_033557465.1). Lineage (NCBI taxonomy): Eukaryota > Metazoa > Chordata > Amphibia > Gymnophiona > Ichthyophiidae > Ichthyophis > Ichthyophis bannanicus. The sequence goes on along the minus strand of CM066048.1, from coordinate 107,855,060 downwards.
GGGACAAGGAGGACACCACATTACAGGCTCTCCACTTATGAAACTATATATCTATCTATATATTGATCCAACAGCAGCCATCTATCAAAATTTAACGCAGCATTATGCGGCTGATGGAGCTTACTATACAGTTTCTCGTACTGAGAGTATTGAGACACCAGCCCCCACCACATGCCCGAGCTGAGATTCTGTGAACTCTTCCAACTGAGCAGTATCACTCTGAGGGCAACAGCCACCATGAAATTCAGCAAAAACACTTTCTCTTTAGGCAACCCCTGTGCAAACCCCAGAGACCTCAGAAAGACCACGCCTTTAGAAAGCTGGTCCGGGATATCTAAAATTGATTGTACTGTATTTTTCCCCAAACAAACATCCAGAATCTCTGTACGAAAGGACAATCATAAAGCATATGCAAATAAGTGCCGGCCTCTAACTGACAAGACCAGCACTTCCCCAATGAGGACTTATCCCACTTGGAGAGCTTTACAGGCGTGATATAAGCCCTGTGCATAAGGAAATATAAAGATTGCGTGATTGCTGCCGACCGCGACACTCTAGATATGGGACCCCATAATACTTTCCAGGAGTCAGTGCTCAACAGCTGCGAGACATCTGATTCCCATACTTTTGTTAACCCCCCTAGGTTCTGGGATGCAAAATCTTTAAACAAAGCATACAATCTTGATATGGGCCCTTTCCGTCCATACGTCTCTTTAAGGCAACTAAGTAGGGTTCCCTCCGCAGCCAACTCCTGTACCTGGATTTTAGCCGCTGCCAGGTAGTGCCTGAGCTGGAGCCATTGGAAATAACAACTCCCAGAAAGGGAGAATTCCTCTTTTAAAGATGAGAAATCTTTCCAACCGTTTTCGCCCACTAACTGGCCTAGCGTCCATATTCCCCGCTCCTGCCATTTCCGCCACGCAAATCTCCTCCCTCTGATATTAAACTGCACATTCCACCATAACGGGGTCATTCTGGAGGGCTTGCCATCTATGCCCGCCATTTGCGACAGCTTTGAAAAAGCCATCTGGGTGGCCAGCACCACAATGCCCACCGCAGAGTCCACTGGATGCAACATACCCATCAGATATTTCAAGGGGTACGGGGCTGCTAGACTGGATTCGACGTTGAGCCAGCTTGGGCAGGAGACAGATTCAGCGGCGGAAAGCCACAAGGCTCCCTACTTTAACAAAAGAGCCTGATGGTACCATTGAAAATCAGGGAAATGAACACCATCTTTTTCTTTAGAGGCTTTAAGTTTCTTACAGGCAATTCTTGACTGTAAGCCATTCCAGAGAAAGCGCAGCAAGCTTCTCTCCAAGGTTGCATAAACTCCCGTCGGCAAAGGGAAAGGTAGCATGCCTAATACATAATTGACTTTGGGCGCAAGCACCATTTTGATAATTTCCAATCTACCCCACCAAGTAAAGTGGAGAGGGGACCAGGCTAAAGTCTTATTACGAATCATCTAGGAAAGCTCCTCAATATTCATCTGAATGGTGCGTTCAATTGAGGCATTATACCAAACACCCAGATACTTAGGGGTATGCTTACTAAACTGCGTTAGTGCAATTCGCGTTAGGAGCCACGGTAGTGACAGAGACCCCAAATAAGGACATGGGCGGTACATTGCCACCACTAATGCGCGTTCAAAAAATTAACGAGCGTTACCGGGCGTTACTGCGCGTTAATCGTAAGAAGACGTACAGACACAAAGCACTGAAACACAGCTGTAGCACAATGGTTACGGTACCGACCGCTGTTACAGGCAGCATGGGTTCAAGTCCCCAGTGTGCCTAACGCAGAAGGCTGTCCCAGGCATCACCCTGTACATTACAGAGGGAATGAGGCGTCATGTTTTTTGTTACGTTGAGTATTGGTGTCAGAAACACACCCTCGGAGTGTGCCTAGCCACGTGCGTGCGAGGCTGCGTGCGTTGGTACGTGCATAGCTGCGCGCGTACAATCGTGCGTGGGTACGTGTGTATTTACGTGCGTGGGTACGTGTGTTTTTACCAGTGTGGGCATCTTATATTACAGACTCTGTAGGGTGTCTTGCACCTATGCATTATGCTAACAGATGTACGTGTGATGGCCTATGGTTTATCAGAGCCTGTGAGCAGGTGCTGGAGTTTCACAGGGTTGGATTGTGCCGGTCATACCCATGATGCACTGCACATGCAAATCAGCTGTCCACAGATACACACCATGGGGAATGCACCCCCACAGCACCTCGGCCTGGTAGGGGGAACTGACCATGTGCACCCCCACAGCACCTCGACCTGATAGGGGGTACTGACCGTGTGTTGTACTGGCACAGAGTAGCTACACACCGTCACATTGTGCGGGTACTGTGCTCACCCTGAGGGTGCAGTGAGGCGCCCAGCACTAGGTCCACAGCAACGTCCATAGTGCAGGTCCAAAGCAGTGTTATGGTGTGAGATAGGTAGTTTCTGCAGAAACACCTTGGACATCTCTGTCTGTGTCAGTCAGGTATAGCCCCCCCCCATGCACCACCACCCCCCTCCCCCAGGGCTGAGGGTGGCAAACAGGGTCTCCTATCAAAAGATCCACAGTCTACCTCCCTGCAAAGATGGCAGTAGAGGGGAACATTAACCCAAGTCCTGCTGAGAAACAGACCCCCCCACAACGCAGTCAATGCAGCTCTGTACACAGCCATAGCACAATAGCAAACAGACATTAGGCCTGGATATGGTATGCTGCACCCCACCACTATCTGATATTCCCCTGGTGCAAGCTATCAGCCACTGCACTCTGCAAGCCACTCCATCACAACACCTACCAGCTGCAAACAGTCTGCTAGTGCCCAGTGGAGCTGCCTGCACCCAGAACTGGGCTGTCAGCATACACAGCAAGCAGATACATCATTAACTGGGCCCCAAAAGGAAACCCATATTTATCACATGAGAGAAACACTGGATAGCACCATGGGAGTGCCTAGCCATGCTGTGGTCACTGCACAGTCAGGGTGAGAGTGCTCTCTCAGCAGGATATACTGAGGTCACCCTGTCTGTGTAGGTGGGGGCCGGGCACTACAATGTGCCCGTCACTGCCCTATGCCCTGTGCAGATGCACCCTGGCCAGGCCACCCTGTCCGGCCTATACCCATGGTACCTTACTCCTCATTATGCACATTGGCAGCCCAATGCTGGCAACATTGCTGGCAGTGTGGACTGTGGAAGGTGTTTGCAGCCACCACACACTGGATAGACAGATAGCCACCCCCACACCTATGCCAGCATTGTGCTACTATAGAGGTGGTCAGCAGCCATACCCACCACACCAGTCATGGGCATAGTACAGGCATGGATATGGTACACAAGGCTGTTGGGGGGTCACTCCCCAGGGTGGTGAACACTGTCAGAGACCAGACCTGCAGCACACACCGCAGACATCAGAATGATTGTTATGGTGGAGCTCAATGAGCAAAATGTGCTTAACGTAGGAATTGATATCTGCCAGTTATCATAGGAAACGTTTGATAGCTCTGTACCATATACCCAGGTGTAGGGTGGCATTGCTAAGGTATGCAACTGCTAGTATTGGGAGATACAGGCAGGGCCCAATGTCTTGCCTCTCCAGGAGGCATTGGCCAATGGGGCCTGTGGGTGTGTGTGTGGCCCTGTTGGCTGCTGCTTTACGGCAGAGTTCCCCAACTCCAGTCCTGGTGTTCCAAACACTGTTCGGGTTTTCATGCTGTCCCTCATAAATATGCATGAGCTACAACTGCATACCATGGGGGTGGTGCATAGCTATGCAGCACAGGCATCTTTATTAGAGGCAGCATGAAGCCGGAATGGTGTGGGGCCCTCTAGGACTGCATTTGCGGGACTCTGCTGTAGGTAATGTGCCTGTTTCTGGTGTCTGTGTTTGGTGTGGTAAAATATAGGCCATGCGTATGTTCACTGCAATAATGGAGTATCTTTACTATCACTGTTTAGTGGTGGGTAAAACTATGGGGACTGGGTTGGCAGGAGCCCCAGCTGGGATTTGAACCTGTTACTCTCTGGTCTTACAGGCATTGGCTGTGTCTGTTGCACCACACTGTGGCCACAGAGACAGTGCAGTCCCTGGAGTTAGTTAAACCGGCCTGATGGGTCAGAAACCCTGCTCTGCAACAGGTTTACTGTGGCCTCATTTACCTTGTATGCAGACAAAGGTGCACATAAACCTCAGAAAAGACCTCATAAAAGGGGCACACACACCCATAACCAAGCTGGGCAACAATGATATCATTGGGCAACATTACACAACACTCCCAGGACAGCTCCATTACAATGAGATGGTCTTTGAAAGGGTCTGCGGAGCGTAGACCCTTCCACACATCATTTCTTTTGTTTTGGTGCTTTCCAGGGAGTGTTGTTCCTTGTTTCCCATTGCTATCACTGTTGCCCAGCTGAATTATGCTTTTTAAAATGTTTCTTGTGGTCATTTTTAACGTTTTATGTGAAATTTTGTTCTGTGCACATGTATCACACTGCTCACGTTTTGTGGGTTTCCCAGGTTTTTCTGTACATTGCTGACGGAAATTGTTTCTCTTTCCTTTAAATGCCTTTAACGACAGGTTTTCATTCGCGTTGGCATTGAGCTCAGGAATTCAGCGCGTTAGTGTGAGGGGAGCCTCTCCCAGCCCACTCTCCGCCCATTGACCCCTTCTCTCCGCCCACTCTCCACCTTCTGCGCTGTTTTAACGCGCCGCGGGACTTTACGATCGTTATCTATGCTTAACGTGCATAGTATTACGTTAACGGTCGTTAGCACGTTGGTACGCGCGTTATACGGCACTTACGGTCGTTAACGTAGTATAACGCGCGTTAGTCACGTTTACCGCACTTTAGTAAACATACCCCTTAATTCCATCTGGCTCCCACCTAAAGGGGAAGGGGGCCATTGATCCCGCATTCGAGCAGTTGTTAAGCGGAAATGCCACTGACTTATTCCAGTTGATTTTATATCCCGAAATGTTCGAATAGTCCTCAATCATAGTCAAAATCTCCGGTATCTCCGAAGGCTGGGTGAACAAGAGAAGGTCATCAGCATAAGCCGAGAGTTTTACTTGCATATCTCCAAGATCGAAGCCCTTAATACCCATACTGTGTCGGATCGCTATAGCCAAAGGCTCTAATGCCAGATCGAAAAGGAGGGGGGATAGAGGATATCCCTGCCTAGTGCCCCTGTATAAAGTGAAAGGCTGAGAAAGTACGCCATTGGCAAAAACTCTGGCACTAGTTCTTGCATACAGAACTCCAACCTTACGGATGAAGCTTTCACCTAACCCAAACCACTTCAAAACTGAGAAAAGGAAAGGCCATTCTAACCTGTCAAATGCTTTTTCAGCATCAAGGGAAAGGGCTACATATGGGGAGTTATCTTCAGCCGCCCTGGCTAATAAATTACATAATAACCTGGCATTGTCTGAGGTGGACCTTCCTGGTATAAACCCACATTGATCCGGGTGTACTAGCTCCCCAATTATGTTGGCTAACCTTTTCGCCAAAACACTGGCATAGATTTTATAGTCCGCGTTTAACAAGGATATAGGCCTGTAATTGATGACATGGTCAGGGTCCTTGCCAGACTTTTCCAACACAACTATCGTGGCTTCCGAGAATCTACCTGTATGCCCCTGCTCTTTCGCTAAATCCTCATAGTATAACAATAAATACGGGATAAGTTCCTTACCAAAAACTTTATAGAAGTCAGCGGGGATCCCATCGGGGCCAGCAGCTTTCCCCGCTGACAATGAACTAATTGCCCAGTGAAGTTCCATGTCGGTGAAAGGCTTACCCAGCTGTTTAGCCTGCTGTTCTCCCAACGTGGGATGACCCAGCCGGTCCAGAAAATCTGCAATTGCTTCAGGCCCTGCGGTTACCTCAGAAGAATACAGTGTGGTATAAAATTTAGACAATTCAGCTAAAATTTGATCATCACCAGTCACGCTCATCTGATTATCATCTACAATGGAGATGATTCTGGTTTTTTCCTGCTGCCCTCTCAATGTGTTGGCTAAAAGCTTACTGGCTTTATTTCGTTCCACATGATATCTAGCCGACTGTTTTAACATCAATTGTTCCACTTGTCAGATGGCTGCCTGGGTGAGAATCTTCACAGTCTTGGCAAGTGCATATATCAATATGATTTGCAAGGGATTGTGGGCAATGTAGTTCATTCACACCAGACACAGCTGCTGACAATAATTTAGTTGTGCTCAAGTGTTAAAGCCAATAAGATATTTATTTATGGGGTTATTTCTCCCAACACAGATATGCTTGGTAGCACATAAATCAGGTTACTTGCTTCCAGTGTTTAACTTGGAAAAACAAAATCAAAATCAGGAAAACAACCTTTAAACTTGTTAGGCATTAGCTAATGTTTTCTTAGCATATATCAAACAAACGAAAAGCCACAAAGAAAGAAAAAACTGTTCTTTTCAGTTTAACTTCTGATAACTTCCCACATAGATCCAGAAGTGATTCTCTCCTAGCTCACAAGCAATTAGGTAAGGCTCAATTGCTAGTAGTTATCCAGCTGAAACCCCTTAGCTGGCTTGCTTTCTACTGTGTGGGTCAAATCCTGCTTCAGGAGCTTTTCTGAGTAGATTAAAGAACAAGTTTGTATTTCTTTGTGATGGTTGCTGTACTTTGTAACAGAAAGTTACCATAGGAGTTTAGACAGAGAGCAGTCCATGTAAACAGAATCTTCATCTGCTATTATTCCCCATTCTTCAACAAGCATGGGTTCAATATCATGGATTGGCACAGATGAATCTCTCAATGGAGCACTTTCAGGAGAATACTTGTTTCCCTGCTGTCTTTCAAGGTTATAGCTAGGGCATAGATCAGTGTTCATACCTGAGCTTCCATTGCTGTTAGAGTTCCTCTCTATATAGCCTGGCCAGTATGTAGTCCAGTTCTTATGTCCAGCCTTCCAATCCAGATCCCTGGACACTGGATCTCTCTTCACATACCTTCTGGCACAGGTCTTAGGGTCCCTTCCACGTGCAGCCGTCTCCCTCACAGGTAGCGTCTGGAGATTCCTAGCTCTGCAGCACCATTCCTCTGGCTTTCCCCAGTCCAATGGTATATGCTGGCCCTTGGAATACCTCCCAGTATACGTACTGCTCTGGACTCTTCTAGACCTCTCAAAGGCTTTTCTCTTCCTTCTTCCAGAGGGTTTCTTTACCTCTCTGTCCGTCCGGTTTGGCTTCTGCTTCTGATGATCCTTCAGATGAAACTGATGATCAAGCTCAAGCTGATTCTCAGGATAATGAGGACAATTCTCTGTAGAATAAACTTTACCTTTATTCTGCCTAGATGAGTGCTCCTCCCTAACACAGGGCAGCTGTGCTGAATCAGGCCCTGCCCTTTGAGATGAATGCTTAGGGATTACCTCATAGCCCTCCTGATTGAACACACGTTTCCCCACTTCAGCTCCTCTAATGGCTGTTGGAAACCTGGTGCATTCTGGGACTGGTAGTCTTTTATGGGAAAATTCTGTTTTCTTATTTCTACCAGAACTGACAGGTTGCTTGTTCAGAGTCACTTCACCTTTTCTATAGCTCCTTCCTGAGCTATGATAAGCTTCCTTATCACACACTTCGGAACTCAATATTTCATTATAGCGAAAACGAAGCCTTTGCAGTCGGAGAAGGATACTAGCGTTAGGGTGCCTGATCCATAGCTGTTCCCCAGCTTTAATCTGGTCCTCCAGAGCCGATAACTGCGCTTTCCGTTTTTTGTTTTCCTTAATCTGGTAACTTGTGATGGTGGCTCAGAGGGAAGCCTTAAAGGCTTCCCACCAGGCCCATGTGGCGGTTTCCCCTAGCATATTGACATTGAAATAGTGCTTTATAGAGTCTCACACTTCTTCCTGGAAAGAAAGGTCTGCGAGCCACGCTCTATTGAATGACCAAGGTGGGCAAGACCGATCTACCTCCTGAAACTCGATTTTGAGCATTATAGCTACGTGATCCGACACAGACATACTTAAAATTTCCGCTTCACAGCTGCTCGAAACCAGGGATCTGGATATTAAAAAGTAATCAATTTGTGACAAGGAATTATGAACCGGGGAGAAAAAAGTGAAATCCTTGTCCACCGGGTGGAACAGCCTCCATATGTCTACTAACCCACAATTCTCCATCAAGCCTGTGAGGGCAGTACTTGCGCGTGAGGCCCTGGCAGCCCTCCCCGGCTTAAAGTCGAGCAATGGGTCCCTTACCATATTAAGATCCCCGCCCAGGATAATGGGAGCAACACTGCCCATCTGTAAGACGCTATTTAAAGCACGGAAGAAGTCAGGATCATCCCTATTGGGGCCATAAACATTAACAAGGGAGAATTGCATCCGCCCAAACTCAATCAGGGATAGGGCCCACCTACCAGAAGCATCGCTACTAGTGCTGACAACCCGCACCCCAAGCGCTTTACGCACAAGTGTGGCCACCCCATTCTTTTTATGATCAGCCGGGGAGGAGCCAACCAATAAATATTGTTTATCCTCCAATTTCTTAGTCTCCTGCATAGTAAGATGGGTCTCCTGTAAAAATATTATATCAGCCTGTTGTCGGCGGCAATACAGCAATATCTTTTTCCTTTTTACTGGCGTCTTAACGCCCTTCACATTGAGGGACATAATTTTTACCCTGTTAGCCATTTCCCCTCAAAAAACAAGGAACGGTAAGGGCATCATATACAACATAAAACCTCCATCCCTGAAGTTGCAGCTCATGTTCTTCCCCAGAGAACAATACATTTCCCCACAACAAAAAGAGAACAACAATAAAACTACAAATTGGGTTAGACATAGAAATCGTCCAGCATGGCCCAGCCTGACCCCAGACTCATACACCCCCCCCCCCCCACAAAGAACAACAGACATAGTTATCCTCCCCCGAAAGCAGTCCGGAAGGATCCCCGGGAAACCTTCATTGCCAGTCCGGTTCACAAGGGTAAGCATCTTCATCCACCTCCGAGAGACCGCCGAGGATTCCAAACTCCAGGACACATCCACCCAGTAGGCCGAGTAGGCCACAAAACAGTCCCAATCATCAAAATACTAGGACATCACACGGCCTGTGCAGGGTCAATCCGCTTGCATCTGCAAGGCCTCTTGTTCTTCGATATATGATGTGAGCACCATAGGATCCTCGAAAGTTTTAGTAACATTATTCAAAGTCACCTTAAATCGCGCAGGGTTGAATAGGCCATATCGGGCCTGTAGTCGCTGCAATCGTGGTCACAGGGCGAGAAATTGTTTCCTTTTATCGACCGTGGGTTTGCTAAAGTCCGGGTACATAGAGATCCGTCTCCCTTCGAGTTGTAGCGATGGACAAGCTGTAGCTGCAGCCAAGATTTGGTTGGCATGTTGGTGCCTAAGCGCACATAAAATCATCGGGCGTGGATGTTTGGCCCCCTGCACAACCACGGATGGTATCCGATGTACTCTCTCAATCTCAAAAGGGCGTGAGAATTCTATCCGCAGCAGCTTCGGGATTAGCGTTTCCAAGTAATGGATAGGGTCTCCCCCTTCTGCCCCCTCTGCGATCCCGAGTATGCGAATATTATTACGCCGTGCTCGGTTGTTCATATCCTCCAGACTCCTCTCCAAACCATCGAGTTTGCGGGTGATCTTGGGCAAAAGGGCCAAACGTTCCTCGTGCATCCCCACCGCCGCTTCTACTTTTTCGACTCTTTGTGTTAGCAATTGCATCTGTGCAGTCAGCTCTTTCAGGTCTGATTGCATTTCAGCCAGGGTCTCCCCATTTGAGTCCACCCATCTCCGGATTGCCCGCACCTGCTTCAGTAACTCCTGCAGCCCTTCCTCCGATGTTTGGGAAGGCGCCATTTTTTGCGGTGACAAAGGATCTGTCTTGGTTCTTTTAGAACCAGATGATGCTGCATTGGCAAATTCCAAGCAGGTCTGCTTGCTCCCGGACATATTCCCAGTCCGCCTCTCCAATTCTGCACCGCACCGGGTGGGTAAAAATGTTGATAAAAATAGGATTTCTCTGGCTGGGGTCAGAAGAGACTCTCTTACGCTGCCATGCTAGGATCTCGCAGGCTCCGCCCCCCCATCCAACCAATTTCTAACCCAAGCAGTAACTTTAGGGTCCATCCCTAGGGTGCTCAGTTTGTTTATAAGTCGCCTGTGAGGAACAGTGTCAAAGGCTTTACTGAAATCTAAATACACCACGTCTAGGGCTCTCCCTCGGTTCAACTCCCTGGTCACCCAGTCAAAGAAATCAATCAGACCTGCCTCTGGTGAATCCATGCTGCCTCAGATCCTGTAATCCACTGGACTCCAGAAACCTCACTATTTTCTCTTTCAGCAGCGTATCCAATAATTTACTCACCACCAAAGTTAAACTAACCAGCCTGTAGTTTTCAACCACATCCTTACTTCCGCTTTTATGTAAAGGCACCACATGAGCCTCTCCCCAGTCCTTTGGCACCATTCCCGACTCCAAAGAGGCATTGAAAAGGTCAGTCAGTGGAGCTGCTAGAACGTCCCCAAGTTCCCTCAGTATGCTAGGGTGTATCCCATCTGGTCCCATCACTTTGTCTACTTTAAGTTGAGGTAGTTTCTCATGAACACAGTTTTCCTCGCTTCTGTTCCTGTTTGTGGGTGTTTTCAGAGGTCCTGCTCCTGGTTCTTCATCTGTGAACACAGAACAAAAATATTTGTTAAGCAATTCCGCTTTATCCTTATCAGCTTCTACATATACCTCCCCTGCACCCTTGAGTCTGACAATACCATTTTTGCCTTTCCTCTTCTCACTAATATATCTGAAAAATGTCTTATCTCCCCCATTTTATTGCATTGGCTATTTCCTCCTCCTTCTGAATCTTTGTCTTCCTGACTACTTTGCTAGCTGTTCTAAGTTTTTCCAAATACAGATGCCTGTCTTCCTCTCTCTGTGATTTCTTGTATTTCATGAAGGCCTCCCTCTTTTTCATCACTTTTTCAGCTACTTTCAAAAACCATAGCGGTCTTCTTTTCCTTTTACCTTTATTTACCATTTTAACAAAAAGGTTGGTTGCCCTTAAAATATCCCCTTTCAGTTTTGCCCACCGTTGTTCTACATCCCCCAGCTGTTCCCATCCCACTAACAACTCCCTGAGGTATTGGCCCATCTTCACAAAGTTAGTCTTCCTAAAGTCTAAGATCCTCACCTTGGAATGGATTCTAACAGCCCTAGTCCTAATACTGAACCACACCATCTGGTGATCACTGGATGCAAAATGATCTCCCACTACAACATCAGAAACACTTTCACCATTGGTAAGCACCAAGTCCAGTATCACCCCTTCACGTGTGGGGTCTGTTACCAATTGCCTGAACAGTTCTCCCTGTAGAGAATCCAGGATCTCCTTACTTTTAGATGATACTGCAGCAGGAATGTGCCAATCAACATCTGGCATATTGAAATCTCCTATCAGTAGCACTTCCCCTTTCCTAGCAATGCTGCGTATGTCTTCAATTAACTCTCTATCCACCTTTTCCTCTTTTTAGGGAGGTCTGTATATCACACCAATGCAAATAGATTTCTCTTTCCCTCTTTCTAGTTTAACCCACAATGCCTCCTCTCTCCCTTTTAAGCTCTGTAATTCCAAACTTTAATAGTAATTTTTACATATAGTGCCACTCCTCCTCCCCTTCTTCCTACCCTGTCCTTTCTGAATAAAGTATAGCCAGGTATAGTTACATACCAATCATGGTTTTCTGTGAACCATGTTTCTGTAACTGCCACTAAATCCAAGTCAGCCACTCCCACCAAAGCTTCAACATCAGGGATCTTATTTCCCATGCTACGGGCATTTATGCACACTGCTTTCCATATGTTACCCCTGTTACCCATTTCCATAAAGGTATTTAATGTATCACTTACCTGGGGGCTTTCACCTACCTGGGGGCTTTCTTCACCCATCCCCAATGAATCTAGTTTAAAGCCCTCTTCAGTAGATTAGCCAGTCTACTACCGAAGACGCATTGTCCTTTCTTGGACAGATGTATGCCATCTCTGCTCTGCAACCCTTGGAACAGCATCCCATGGTCTAGGAAACCAAAATGCTCTCGATGACACCATCCACGCAGCCATGCATTCATCTCCAGGATGCGAGCCTCTCTGCCTTGGCCTTTACCCTCAACAGGGAGGATTGAAGAGAACACCACCTGTGCACCTAACTGTTTCACCCTCTGTCCCAGAGCCATGAAGTCACTTTTGATACGTTCCGAGGTATACCTGGCAGTATCATTTGTTCCAACATGGATTAGCAACATTGGGTAATAGTCAGTGGGCTTGATGAGTCTCTGCAAACTCTCCGTAACATCTTGGATTTTGGCACCAGGCAGACATCATACCTCTCTGGACATCAAGTCTGGTCGGCAGATGGATGCCTCAGTACCCCTCATAAGAGTCTCCAACCACCACTACCCTTTGTTTCCTTGTGGTCACTGATTCTGCAACTTTGGGGTACTTGAGCTCTGGTTCTTCCCTTTCCAGGGATGGTTTCACCTCCTCCACTTCCAGGACTGCATAATGGTTCTTCAATTCAAGGGCTGGAGAAGTTGAATTGGTAATTTTGCAGGCCCTGGTGACTTGTGTCCAACCATCAACATTCTGTTGGCACCCATCTCCTCTGCTGGAGAGCTTGGTTGCTGCAAGAAGCATCTCATCAATGTATTTCTCACTGTCTTGAACGTTCCTCAGCCTCACCACCTCCTCTCTGAGTTCCTCCACTTGTTTCCTCAGAGCTTCAGCATGCAGGCACCCTGCACATGGAACCGGTCCTTCAACTGGCATTAGGACCTCTGTCTGGACCGAGGCAGAAGCTGTAATGGGGGCAACAGCTTTAGCGATACAATTTTTTCCCAGCCACTGTTCTGTTCCTGGAGCTTAGGTATTGTTGGTTGATCTGTAGAGCCCCTGGTATCAATCCTGATGTTAAGCTACCTGCTCCTGGTTACGTTGCACAGGTCTGATATATCCCCAGGATGCTGCAGGCCTCACTAAAGAGGTCTATTATCCATCCTGGTGTTATGGTACCTTCTCCTGGTTACGTTGCACAGGTCTGCTATATCCCCAGGATGCTGCAGGCCTCACTACAGAGGGCTAGTATCCATCCTGATGTTATGGTAGGTGCACTGGCAGATGTGTGAATGGCACTCATACCACCATGTGGAGTCTGGAGCCTGCAGAACATATAGCAGAACATCCCAAGGGCACACCCGGGTGCGGCTGCTGCTGTGTGCAAGGGCCACAGGTGAGACACATGACCACGCCCATGTCAGTGCATACAGTGGCACAAGGCTGTGCATATGTTGGACAAAGGCTGGAGGCAGGCCGATGGGTCCTGCAGACATGCTGACATAGTGGTGCATATGTACGGGATGTGTCGTATGGCCACCCACCCCCTTCCCGGCACACTGTGCATGTATGTCGACACCATGCAGCCCCCCATGCATAGCTCCCGTGACCAACAATACGGCAAGGGCACATATGGTCGGTGTTGTAGGCCCAAACATGGATAGGCCGCCCGTGTGGCAATGGGTGCCAGGGGGCCCACACACAGGGCATGTAGGGGCCAACCTGGACATGCGCAGCCACAATGCACACATGTGCATAGCAGGGGCAACAGCTAGGGGCCATCACATAGCACACAATAGGGGAAGCCACCTGCTGCATGCAGGTATCTATGTGGTACAGCCCCGGCTGGTGATGGATGCCTGTCCGCTAATGTCCCCACACATTGCCTCCCCTGAAGGTCGAGGACCTGTGCAAGAAGGCCCATGAGCTCCGAGACAGATACCCCCACTTCATGGTGCAGGTGCAGCGGGAACGGCTGGCCCACCGGACGCATGTAAATGCTGTGCCTGATGTGTAACCATGGCGGTAATCTACATACCTCTCTCCCACAGCGGACACCCATGCAGACGAGGGCCCAGCAGGGCTGGATGCAGTAGCCGGGCAGGCAGTGCCAGCCAAAGACGCCCCAGAGGCCATGGCGGCAGCCGTTGTTGGGGGATCCGAGGAGGAGGGGAGCACCGGATGCAGAGAGGGGGAGGGGTTGGGGTCAGGGAGGGGTGGGGGAGGTTCGGGGCAGAGGAGGAGGAGGGGGCGGGGTATAGGAGGTGTGGGGGTGGGGGAGGTACAGGGGGCAGGAGGAGGAGGGGGAGGTGCGGGAGGTGGAGGGAGGGGGTGAGGGTGTGACCAGTCCCAAGTGGCATGGGTTGCCACAGGGCACTGGGGGGCCCAGCTACCTGCCCACAGTGCCGGTGATGTCCCCTGTCTGGCTGCAGGCCTGCCCCACATAGCCGCAGATAGGTACGCCGTACATGCAGGCACACAGACAAGGGGGGATGTGTGTCTATGCCTGGCTGCGGCTGTGCATGCTCAGGCACATGCCCAGCGGCAGCACGCCCGCATCCTGGGGCGGGTGCTGGAGACTATGGTCATGGTGGCTGACCGGCTGAGCAGGCTGGAGGACATACGTGCAGCAGGCACACCTGGCCAGATACCTGGCGATGGGGGACCCCAAGGGGTGTAAGTGTGGGCACTCTGCATGTCACACCCACCCTGTGCTGGCCCTGCCATTTGTCTGCTACAACCACTGGGGCCTGAGGTGGTAGGGCCCCTACTGCACAGGGTCCCACAGCTGTGTCCCCACCCCAAATAAACAATGTAAGTATGTTTGACATACCCACGATGGTCAGCTGTCCCTTATTGCTACATGTCAGTGGTGTGTAAATGACAGGTGTGAGCATCTACATGTGTGTCTGTGCACATGACAATGGACCCATACATGGTACCGTACCCATGACAAGGGCAGGGGGTGACCATGGGCAGTACACAAGGTAGCACCAGACATGGACACAAGCACACACAGGACAGGGATGGCACGGAGCAGTTGTGCTGGGATGTGCACGGGTACGGCCAGCAGTGGTGATAGGTACAAAACAGGACAGACTCCACAATGCACATAGATGTAAGGATGGGGGACACAGGGGCAAGTGGGGTGCCTGGCCGTGGGTGGTCTCAGAGACCGGGACCATGGACACAGGGTGACGAGGGATGGGCAGTGGATATGAGGCCAGGGGGGTGGGGCCTAACCCGCAACAGTGTGGCTGGACACGTGCATATGGGGAGGGGGCATGGATGTACCTGGGCCCTGGGGTGGGTTGTGTTGCAGGGGCAGCGTGCCATGTAAATAACCATGGGGGATCCACAGTGCACCCATCAAATGCCTGTGAACTGTTGCAGGCCCTATGGGATGGGGCGATGTGGCCAGGCCGCACAGCATATGTCTGCCTATGTACAGCAGTATTGTCTATGCGTCCCGGGGATGCTCCCATAAGGGGGGGCACCACCACGGCACGCATCACACTGAACAGGACAGGGCAGGCTATGGGACACCAGCAATGTGCTACCAGTGTGCTACCAGAAATGGATGTGTGAGCGGAACAGACAGCATGGACATGTCAATGGACGTAAAGGGTACGATGTCCAACTGGTGAGATGTAGACAGCACTGCACTGAGACATATCTGGCGCCACACCAACATGCTCTAAGCAGGTACCGGTGGGGACAGGTGATGAGGAGGGGACAGGTGATGAGGAGGGGACAGAGGGACATGGGGGGTGGGGGGGCTACAGACCCTGGCGGGGCGGGGGGCAGCGGAGCTGCTGTGGGCCATGTGTGGGTGGGGGTAGCATGGCAGCTGGTGTGACCCATGGTAACTCTGGCTAAGGGGGGCGACACAGGCTGGCTGCGGTGGTGGCATGGGGTTGGTCCCCATGGTGGCCACAGGTGGGGCAGGGCATACATTGGGCTCCCACAATAGACAAACGACATGTAACATCCAGCAATGCCGCATTTGCAGCCATTTATTTTCCATGCACACGGCTGTGCCTTAAGCGACCCCTCCCACCCCGTGGTGCAGGTGCCACGGCTGGCGCTGCTGCTGCTGGTGGTGGTGGTCATTGTTGTCCCAAGGGGGTCCCCCGGTCAGCCACCAATAGCTCAGTGTTGGCAGCTATGGCCCACACTGATGCGGCCAGGAACCGCATTTCTCCGAGGATCCCCTCCACAGCATGGCGCAGGCGATGCACCTCATGCCGCTGCCATCACTGATCATGGAGGACCACACGAAGCACATGTCATACACCTGTGGGGGAGACAAGTTGTGCACCATGAGACATGGTTACACCTGCCACCAGCACACAGGCAACATCATATGACCACTGTTGGACACTCACCCTCTGCATCGCCATGTGCCACCTCGGAGTGCGCCCGCATCTCCCCTATGACCTCTGACAGGGTGGACCATGCATCCCGTGTGGCCTGCTGAGGGGCAGCAGGCATGGCCTCCCCAGTAGATGTGGTGGCAGATGGCACGCTGTCTTCGGCCGGCCCCTGGCTCAGCCCACCATCACCCTCCAGGGGTGTTGCTGGAACCCCTACCCCCATGCATCCCACATTTGTCTCTCCAAGTGGCATCACCTCCAGTCCAGCCCAGCATCATCATGGGGCCACGGCCCGGGGTCCATGTGCTCCACCCCCTCAATGGCACGTACGTCACCTGTGGGGGAACAGGTTACACAGCTCAGGTGGGGCATGGCTGCCTGCCTGCCCCTGTCACACCCTTTATCTACGTGTCATGTAAGACGCAGGGCACCCTGGTATGTATGCAGGGACCCCGGCTGCATACGTGTGGCCATGGACGTCATCTGTGCAGGGATGTGTGTGGTACCATCCCATGTCCATGTCCAGGGTGACTGTGGTGGGCCACCAGTGACCACATGTGTGTGTGACTGGGAGCACCCCACATGGCCAGGCATGGCTGGTGGGGTGGGGCTGGGGTGCTGTGCTGGTGCAGCTGGGGACAGGTGTGCCCTGTGGTGGTGGGAATATGCGTGCATGGTTGCATGGGTAGGGGTGGGGTGGCCCTGTGGTGGTGTGACCAGCAGCAGTCTGTTGGTGGCTGTGCATAGCTGGCACATGTGTGGGCTGCACGGGTCTGTGTTGGGGCCCGTATGCCCCCCAATGGCACTGCCCCTTCTACAGTGGTGCCCCCTGTGTTCTGTGTTTGACATTAGGGGGGCCATTCCCCCCCCCTGTGCACGCAGCCACCCATTCCGTGCTACCCCATCGCCACCTGTGTCCCTGCACCCAGCGCCTATGGCACGCACAGGTGCGTTGCACCTCCATCTCCCCCGTGCAATCACCCGTGTGGCCCTGCTGTCCTCGCCAGCTCTGCACTGTGTGCCCATGACACATTGTCGCCCAACGCTGCAACCACATGCCTGACTCCCCCGCCCCTGCACCCATCTACTGCGCTGTGCCAACCCCCTGCTCCACATCACCACGTCCACCCCCATACTGGCCCCTGCACCTATAGCTGCACCTGTGCCACCTCACCCACTACCCCTGTATCTGTGCCCTCCCCTCGATCTATGGCAGCCGTGCCCTGCTTCCACGGCTCAGACCCCTCTCTGGCTGCCCCCCCGCTCCCCCGACCCTTTCTCAGCAGGGGCTGTCACCCCAGGGACATGCCCCCCACAAGTAGCTGTTCAGAAACTGTCTTAACCAATAGCATGGCTTCTTGTTACAAGATGGGGCCTGCTCTGAACCAAAGCCTGAACCATGGGGCTTTGCTTTGAATCAAAGACTGAATTAAACAAGATGGATTCCTGTTCTAACTCAGCATTAAAACTTGCAAATCAAACATTTCTGCCAACTTAGAAGTATTTTTTCAGCTGACTACATACAGAAGAACATTGCTGAGACCTTCTCTGTGTTACTGATGCTAGCACTGGCAACAATATATGAACCTACATACCAGCAACTTCAATTAGGATATTATCATGTGAAAGTCTCGGCATATGCTGATAACCTCCTCCTATTAACGCAACCTTCAGAGGTGTCGGCAATCTTAGTGTTGATAGACTCCTATTCCAAAATTTTGGGCCATAAAATCAACTGGTCGAAGTTGGTAGCCTTCCCATTAAATAATTCATCAAATTCGGAATCCATGGCGGCATACCCTTTTCAATGAGAGGCTGGAAGCATTCAATATTTGGGAGTAAAGTATGAGGCTTCGATAGACCGAACAATCCAAATTAATACTGAAGAGTTAAGTATGATACGCAAATTGATGCTTTCATGGAGGAAGAGGGGTGGGGGCAGCAGCAGTAGTGGTGGAGGAAGGGAAGGAGATGCTATCACCTTGGGAGGAAAAAAAGAGGTAGAAAAATGCTGAACCCAGGGGGGTGGGGCAAAAGGGAGGGGAAGTGAAGCTGGATACCTGGAGGGAGTGTAAGGGATGCAGAAAACCTTTGTTGTGGGAAAAGGAAAGGAGAAAAATGTTGGACACCTTGTTGGAGGGGAAGGGAAGGAGACAAATGCTGGACATCTTGGGAGAGGGGATTTTCTGGAGAGATGGGGGTGGGGATTAGGGAAGGGAAGGGGTGAAGCTGGACTACAGCAGAGTGGGAAGTAGCAAGGGCACATGTCTGAGTACATTTAAGGTGTTAAGGTATCGGATACCAGTGGGCCGACCATGGTTAAGGTACTGCTTCCAAACCTCGAAGGCCATTAACATGTGTTCTGTTTAGACTGTCCAGCTTCATATCTATTATTTTCTCCAGGCTTCCCTTTTAACAGGGCCTGAGTTATCTATGAGAGATCATGCCGGGCATGCGGCGAGGCAGCCCAGCCCCCCAACGGACATCGGGCGGGAGAGCGGGAAGGAGATCCCCTCCCCGCTCATCCACCCGAGGCCAATCAGGGCCTCCAATGAGGGAAACCAGCATTATAAAACTTCTTCAGCGCCATCGGGTGCGCCTGTGCCAGAGGACCCTTTGGCATGGCATGCCAGCAGAGATCCCAGAGTAGCATACAGTTGATCGTCCCCTATTCCGCAATGTGGATAGCCTCTTGGAAAATCTAGAACATGAAGATTATTTCTTTATTTCGTCTAACTGTCTGCCATTCAAGGAACAATCCAACCCTCACCACAAGATGAACAAAGCACTGTAAGATAACTCCACAATGAAGAACTTATAACTCCTACAAATGGACATCAAAACCTTCCAGACTAACAACTAAGAACACAATCCAGTGGTGAGTAGCTCACCAAACATGGAGGATACTGATATGGAACATCAACCCCATCACAATCTTCATGCACACAAAAGCTACAAACTCCTATACAGAAAGCAAAAGTACAAAAGAACACTTGTCCTACAATGTATGCTTTTTTTTTTTTTAATTTATAAAAATTTTTACAATTAAGTCAAGAAAGTTAACAATACACTCTCTTGAAGAAACAGGATGACACATGAGAACAAAAAATAAGTCAGAAAGGATAAACAATCTCATGAAGCAAAAAACAAACAAACAATGTGTCAATCCACCAAAGTCCACAACACAAGGGGGCCCATCACACAAACATACTACCAAATATGCAAGTAACAAAGAGAGGGAAAATCTTTCCAACCATTGTTTCCAATTAGATGACCTAGCGTCCACATTCCACAATCTTGCCATTATTTCCATGCAAACATTTTCCCTCTTATTTTAAACAATGGGTTCCACCACAACGGTGTCTGTCTAGAAGGCAGGTTATCTTTGCCAAACAACTGCGCCAAATTTAAATAAGCTTCTTGCGTAGCCAAGATAACTCCTCCTGCAGATACCCCTTCTGGATGCTTCGCTCCCAACAGATAAGTCAGGGGATAAGGGTCAACTGCGCGGCACTCTACTTCGAGCCAAGTTCGTCTTTGCTCGTAGCCGTCAAGGTTCAGCCACAACACCCCCTGTTTTAAAAGGAGGGCATGGTGGTACCACCGAAAATCGAGGAAACAAACCCCTCCTTTTTCTTTGGTGGCTTTTAATTTCCTTATGGCAATCCTAGGTTGCGAACCATTCCATAAACAGTTCAAGAGGTCTTTTTCCAAGGCAGCATATATCCCAGCCGGGAGGTAAAAGGTAGCATACCTAACACATAATTAATCTTGGGAGTTAGGGTCATTTTAATAGTTTCGAGCCTTCCCCACCATGAGAGGTGAAGAGGAGACCATGAGACAAAACTATTTCAAGTTGTTAAAACCCAAGAGGATTATGGAAAATTGCAAGAAGATCTTGACAAATTGGAAAACTGGGCATCGAAATGGCAGATGAAATTTAGATGAAATGACAAGCCTTGTCTTACCAGTATATTTAACTTTTAAAAGGTTTAAAGAAGAAGTGGATAATGGCGAATTTGCACCCCATGCCCCAGACCCTGGCCTTTTATACTTGGGCACTATGCTGTTGCTGGAAATGGAGCACTACTATCACGTTTATTGGGCTCCCTGTCTATGCTGTACATTGCTGAAACTGAAATGGTTTCTCCCTCCTGAAAATGTGCATCTAAAGGTTTTCATTCGCGGTAGGATTCAGCCCTTCAGTTCAGCGCGTTAGTGTGCAGGGAGCTTCCGCGACCGCGAACGTTAATGCTCGTTAGGTAACGTTAACGTGTGTTAACGTTACTTACTGCAAGTTAACGTTACCTAACGAGCGTTAAAATTACCTAACTCGCAGTCTATAATGTTACCGCTCACTTGGTTTGCAGCTTGTCGTGCTGTGAGGGCTTGCGTGCATCAGTGATGCTGAGAGCTAAACTATCGGTAGTTTAACTACTGGCAGGGTCTCCCAAGATGGACAGGTCTCAGCTGAGGTGCCAGACGAAGACAAACCACCCATCTGGGCAGCAGCAGAATGGGATAGTGTTGACGGCGGAGGATCACATTTCTGTGACAACGGCAACAACACCAAACTTAAACTGCGCGGAAGGAAGGCCCGGCAATCTACTTCTGTATCTTGCCATGAAAACCCAATGGATAGTTACAACAAAACAAATTGTGCTATGGTGCTGGAAGATGAGACTCCCAGGTCGGAAGGCACTCAACTAGCTACTGGGGAAGAGCTGAAGACTTTTCAGAGTAAAGCCAGCATTTATGATGTGGTTGGATCAAAGCCCTCGGGAAGTCTGACTGCTGATGTAGCTGCGCATGAAATGAGAGTCAGAAGCTGTAAAGATGTCTTACACATTGGAACATGGAACGTACGAAGCATGAACCAAGGGAAGTTGGAGGTGGTCAAGAATGAAATGGAACGTGTACAACTTGATCTGTTGGGTGTCAGCGAACTGAAATGGACTGGCATCGGGCACTTTGCATCAGATGATCACATGGTCTACTATGCTGGAAATGAAAGACAAAGAAGAAATGGTGTTGCATTTATAATAAAGAAGAAACTTGCAAGAACTGTAATGAAATACAATGCAGTCAGCGAACGCTTAATCTCTATTCGTCTACGAGGATTGCCTATCAACACAACTATAATTCAAGTATATGCCCCAACAACAGCTGCAGAAGAGAATGAAATTGAAGAGTTCTATGAACAAGTACAAGCTGAAATTGACAGAACATGCAAACAGGATATCCTGATAGTCATGGGTGACTGGAACGCAAAAGTTGGCAACAAAGAAGAAGGCAAAGTAGTTGGAAAATATGGACTTGGCAACAGAAATGAAGCTGGAGAAAGATTGATAGAATTCTGCAAGACCAATGATCTATTCATCTCAAACACCTTCTTCCAGCAACACAAGCGACGACTGTACACATGGACTTCACCCAATGGATTGTATAAAAATCAAATTGACTACATCTGTGGAAGTCAACGATGGAAAAGCTCTGTAACATCAACAAAGACAAAACCTGGAGCTGACTGTGGTACAGATCATCAACTACTAGTATGCAAACTCAAGCTAAAGTTGAAAAAGAGCAAACCACTCATGAATGCACCAAAATATGACCTTGAGAATATACCACTGGAATTTAAAGACTGCCTGCAAAATCGATTTGCTGCTTTAGATACAAATGACAGAGCTCCGGAAGAGTTATGGAATGACATCAAGAAGGTTGTGCTGGAAGAAAGCGAGAAGTCTCTACAAAAGGTGAAAAAGCAAAAACGGCCAAAATGGATGACGGAAGAAACTCTGAAAATTGCCCAGAAACGCAGAGAAGCTAAAGCCAAAGGAGAAAGAAAGACAATCGCAGAACTCAACAGAGATTTCCAACGTGCAGCAAGACAGGACAAGGAAAAGTACTACAATGACACTTGCAAGGAAATAGAAGCAGAAACTATTAGAGGAAGAACAAGATCGGCTTTCCTAAAGCTGCGAGAGTTAAAGAAAAAGTTCCAGCCTCGAATTGGAATGTTACAAGATGCTCAAGGTTCTATGTTGAATGATGCTGAGAAGATCAAGAAAAGGTGGAAGGAATATACAGAGTTTTTATATGATAAAGATCAAGTGGACCAACAGCCGTTTCAACCTATACCTTATGATCAGGAACCATTGGTGATGAAAGAAGAAGTTGAAGCAGCATTGAAAGCCTTATCAAAGAACAAAGCACCAGGCATTGATAGCATTCCCATAGAAGTATTGCAGCAATCTGATGCAGCTGTTACCATACTTACAAGGCTCTGCCAAGAAATATGGAAGACAACATCATGGCCAACTGACTGGAAAAGATCTGTGTTTATACCAATACTAAAGAAAGGTGATCCAACTGACTGTGGAAATTATCGCACAATCGCTCTGATCCCACATGCCAGCAAGATTCTACTGAAGATTATTCAAAAGAGACTACAGCCATACCTAGAACAAGAACTACCTGAAGTGCAAGCAGGGTTCAGGAAAGGGCGAGGAACGAGAGACATCATTGCGGATGTGAGATGGATCCTTGAAAAGACTAAAGAATACCAAAACGATATCTATTTGTGCTTTATCGACTATAGCAAGGCTTTTGACTGTGTAAACCATGAGAAACTCTGGGCCACATTAAGAAGCATGGGTATACCAGAACACCTGATCGTTCTCTTGCGTAATCTGTACATTGATCAAGAAGCAACAGTTCGAACGGAACAAGGAGAAACAGAATGGTTTAAAATAAGCAAAGGTGTAAGACAAGGCTGCATACTTTCCCCCTACCTGTTTAATTTATATGCAGAACAAATCATCAGAGAAGCAGGACTGTATGAAGACAACAGAGGTGTGAAGATTGGTGGAAGACTCATCAACAACCTTCGCTATGCTGATGATACCACATTACTGGCTGAAAGCGAAGATGATCTGAAACATTTGCTTCTCACAATCAAAGAACATAGTCTCAAAATGGGCCTGCACCTTAATGTAAAGAAGACAAAGATCATGACAACTGGTATAATCAACAGGTTCATCGTTGAAGGAGAAGAAATTGAAATTGTGAACAACTTTAACCTACTTGGATCAACTATCAATAAAGAAGCAACAAGCAGTCAAGAAATCAGACGACGCATTGCTCTTGGCAGAATGGCTATGAAAGACCTAGATAAGATTCTCAAGAGCAGAGATGTGTCTCTCCATACAAAGATTCGACTTGTTCAAGCCATGGTATTTTCAATAACATCATATGGATGTGAAAGCTGGACAGTGAAAAAGACAGACAGGAAGAAAATTGATGCCTTTGAATTATGGTGCTGGCGGCGAATACTGTGTATACCATGGACTGCCCGAAGAACAAACAAGTCGGTACTAGAGGAGATCAAACCTAAGCTTTCTTTAGAAGCTCAGATGACAAGACTTCGACTTTCATACTTCGGACACATCATGCGAAGAGAGAGATCATTAGAGAAAGACATCATGCTTGGCAAGATAGAAGGTCAACGCAAAAGAGGAAGGCCAGCAATGAGATGGATCGCTACAATAACAGCAGCTACGGGTACCAGTCTGTCGTCAATGAGCCGCCTGACTGAAGACCGAACACAATTTAGGATAGCTATCCAGAGGGTCGCCATGAGTCGACTCCGACTCGACGGCACTTAACAACAACAACAACAATGTTACCGCAGTTTAGTAAACATACAGACAGGAAACAGAGTAGGTCTAAATGGTCAATTTTTCACATGGAAAAGGGTCACTAGAGGAGTGCCCCATAGGTCTGTACTGGGACTTGTGTTAACATATTCCCCATCCTTGGAAGAGGTTTGTTTGTTTACTAATACTCTTAAGTATTTTAAGGTCTGAATTGTATCTCCCCTGTCCCTTTCGCATCCGCATTAGTGTTTTGCAACTGAAAATATTTTTTTTTCTGTCTTTTTTATTAAGATATGAGCTAAATGATGTAGATAATATAAAGTTTTTTTCGAAAAAAATTTATTTCTAAGAGACAATATTTACTGTTGCCATATGGCAACTATGGTCCTGAATGGCTAAAAATTAAAAAGTCTCAGCACCAGTTTCATGTAATGCTGGGTGTGATGGTTTAAATAACCATTTATTTCAGATGCCAAGCACAGATACATATCACATTTCCACACAGTGTGCGGATTATGCCTTTTTTGCATTGTCTGCAGCGTCATTTGGGGGAATATTTGAAAGTTGCCTTATGGCAACAAGAGCCATGAAAGGGTTAAATCTCTTCTCATAAGTTTTCTGATGCAGGCTCCAAATCATTTTGGTCACCTTCCTCTGAACCACTTTCAGCCTTTTTATATCCTTTGCGAGATACAGTTTCCAAAACTGAACACAATATTCCAAATGAGGCCTCACCAGGGACTTCTATAGTGACATTTGCATCTCTTCCTTTTTGCTGGTAATTCCTCTCTGTATGCAACCCAGCATCCTCCTGACATTTGCCACCATCTTGTCACGCTGTTACGCCACCTTGAGATCGTCAGAGACAATCACTCCGAGGTCCTTCTCCTGGTCCGTGCACACCAATCTCTCGCCCCCTATCACATACAATTCTCTTGGATTTCTGCTTCCCAAGTGCCTGACATTGCACTTCTTCACATTATTTCAAATCATTTTTATTGGTATTATTCAGCATACAGAAACATGAAAACCAAAACATCAACAGCAGCAAGTTATCCACTCGATACTTATACAGGAATCTAGTAAGCGACAGAATATGCAGGTGATCCACCCTTCTGTCAACCCTGCCCTCCCCCCCTCCCCCCCCTACCCCCCACCCACCCTACAGCACGTACAGACTAACTAAGTCACGTAGGGAGACAAGCAGTTATTTATTTCCACCACAAATCGCCAGTCCCAGTGTGTACCCCTCCTCCACACCACCTAGAACTTATGTGCTACTCACTCTACAAAGCCCAGAGGGACCCTCAGAGCAATGCAGATTCCCCCGCGTCAGGCGTTCAAGATCAAGGCGTGTTCACTAGAGGAGAGACAGAAGATAAAAGGAGACCACAATGCCATGAAGCTATCCCAACTTTTGCCCCCTTTCTGCCGGGCAGTCATTTTTTCCATACGGAGCAGATCAAACATCGCTGATTCCCATAGCCCAACAGTAGGAGGGGAGACCTCAACCCATCTACGTAACAAAGACTTCTTTGCAATAAGAAAGCCTCATTCACACAAGGACCGATACGCCACCGGAAGCTCAACCGGGCCCAGCTGCCAACAATGAAAGAGGCAAGTCTCTCGATGAGCTAGGAGCGGAGCCTCCAGCCACCCCGCAATCAGGCGACACACCTGTGTCCAAAAATCCCGGACCAATGGGCACCCCCAGAATTTATGCAGAAGGGTACCCAGCTCTCGACCACACCATCCACACAGGGCAGAGTTTTTCAACCCCACCTGATAGGCCCAGGTATCACAGGTATATGCTCTCCACAGAAATTTGTATTGAAGTTCCTGCAGGTATATCCAATCAGGCCCCTTCACTATCCCCCCAAAAGCCAAACGTAGCAGATCCGGTGTCATGGTTTCCACCCCATCCCCTCTCCAGCGCTCACTCAAAACCCGAAGATAGAGATCACCCCTACTGGGCCGAAGTAACTTCCTACACGCCTCCTCCCCTCTTTGGTTTTCTGCCAGTCTTCCCAAAATAAGCCTTGGGGTGTCCTTTTCCAGTCCGGCATGGGAGGTCATAACCCGTGTTAGTCCCTGCCAATAGTGTCTCACCTGCAAATAACCATAGAAATCATGGCTAGGCAAATTAAACCGCCGCTGGAGGTTCTGGAAACTATCCAGTGTATGGCCATCCGCCATTAGTAGGTCCCCCAAACAGACTACATGCTGGCGCTCCCAACCACGAAACACGTTCATTCTAGAGAATCCGGGGGTAAAATAAGGATTCCCCACGAGGGGAAGCAGAGATGATCCGGTCCAATTCCAGCCAAAACGCCGGGAGAGGGCTCTCCACGCTGCCCGCAAAGTGCCTAAGTACGTCCCCCCCTCCCCGCTCCGAAGCGCCTCCGGCAACCTACTCATCTGAAGAACATACAGACGGTGGTACGGCTCCACGATCTCGTCAAGGTGCCTCACCAATATTCCGCCTCCATCACCCTCCAAGAGGGCCTCTACATGTTTTGTGACGTACCGGAGGTTATAATTGCGCAAGGAGGGGAGCTCCAGGCCGCCCTCTTCCCGCCTGCTCATGAGGGCCTGTAGGGGAATGCGAGATCGCTTACCTCTCCACAAGAATCCTCTTAAACCAGACTCAAAGCGCTTCCAGTCAGCAGTTGATATCCAAAGGGGTAGCATGCGTAAAACATACAACCAACGGGGTAATTCAACCATGACATAAAGAGCAATTCGCCCTCTCAGAGACAATGGGAGACACCGCCAACCCTGGAGTGTGTGTAAACTCCGAGCCAAGCGCCCAGGGATGTTCACTTGATATAAACAGTCAGGCCTGTCCGGCAGATGGATCCCGAGATACTTAATCACTCCATTAGCCCAAACCAACGGAAACTCCCCCTCCCCCTCCCCACATCCAGTACCACAGATTTCGACGCATTGATTTTCAAACCTGAAAACTTGCCAAAATGCCTTATTACTTGGAGCAAGCGATGGAGAGAGTCAGGCACGGACGTCAGACAAATCAGCATGTCATCAGCAAAGGCACTTATTTTCATTTCCTCTCCACCCATACGAATACCCGGGATCCCTGGATCCCGCTGAATGGCCTGAAGTAAAGGTTCCAACGCGAGAACGAAGAGCAGGGGGGACAGTGGGCAACCCTGCCGCGTGCCTCTCTCTAGGACAAAGGGCTCCGAGAAAGTCCCATTGACACCCACCCTAGCCGAGGGTTGAGCATATAGCGCTCTAATCCATTGCACAAAAGACCCCCGGAGTCCAAAGCCGGGCAAGACATGCCAAAGATAACCCCAGGCTACTCTGTCAAAAGCCTTCTCGGCATCGAGACTCACCAAGAGTAGAGCCTCATCCCGGTGTATGCAACGATCCATTCCTAATAACAATTTAGACAAGTTCCGGGAGGCCTCCCTTCCCTGCACAAAACCCACTTGTCTTGGGTCAATAAGTTTCGGCAAGATCGGATTAAGACGGGTGGCCAATATGGATGCCAAAATTTTCATATCGCAGTTAATAAGGGATATAGGCCGGTAGGAGGCCGGATCCAAAGTGTCTTTGCCGGGCTTTGGGATGACAGTAATGTCCGCGCAACGCATGTCTCTGGGGAAAACACCGGCAGTTCGAGCATCATCATACATCACCACCAGAGACGGTGCTAACCGCGAGGCCAGCATTTTGTAGTATTCAATACTAAACCCATCGGGTCCCGGGGCCTTATGAGATTTGCCACGCTTAATCCCCTGTAGCACTTCCTGCACTGACAGCGGTGCATTAAGAGCCTGCAAATCAGCCGCAGCAATCTGCGGCAAGGACTGCTCAGCCAAAAATTCCACCCCTTCCGCATAATCCCGCTCCTCCTCACTATAGACCTGATGAAAGAACTTTCGGAAGATTTCAGCTATATGCTTTGGCTGATGAAACAAGGCTCCGGCCTCCCCTCGCAACACAGGGATAAAACGGGCCCCCCGGGGTTCTCGGACAAGCTTGGCAAGTAATGTGCCTGACCGGTTACCATAACGGTATAGACGATGTCGATAATATTGCATAGACATGCGCGCTCTACTCTCCAGTAAGTCATTCAAAGCCGCCTGCGTATGTATGTATTCCTTCTGGATCTTATCATCCCTGCTTTTCCCCAACCGGCGTTGAAGGGCACGCAACTTGCGCTCCAGTACCACGAGAGTGCAATCCAAATGCTTACGGCGCGCCAATGTATAAGATATGATGGCACCCCGCAGCACCGCCTTACTGGCTTCCCAGAATAAGAGGGACGAGCATTGAGGAAGATCATTAAAAGATACATAGTCATCCCATTGTTGTTCAAGATATTTCTGAGAGGTCTCATCCTCCCAAAGATAGGCAGGAAAGCGCCATCCCCTCTGTATGGGTCCCTGAGCATCCCACACAATCCAGATGGGGCCGTGATCAGATATCACAACAGGATCAATACCCGCCCGAGAGACTCGTGGAAACCCACCCTCACTAATCAGTATGTAGTCAATACGGGACCATGTGCGGTGCGCGCGCGATTGGTGCGTATATTCTCGCTCTCCAGGATGGAGAACTCTCCATACATCTATGAGGTCTCCAATTCTACATAAGTACCCCACCCCTTTTTTGGTCCAGGAACCTGTGGGACTCGGTTGGGATTTATCCAGGCATGGGTCATGAGGGCAGTTAAAGTCTCCTGCGATAATTAACTTATTCTGGCCATGCTTGCCCACTAAACGCAGGATCCGTTTATAAAAATCATGATCATACACATTAGGAGCATATACATTCAACAGCCATACAGATTCATGATATAATTTAGAATGTAGCAAAATATAACGCCCGTGAGGGTCCGCCTCAATGTTACTCACTTCCAAGGGCACACCCTTCTTTACCAGGACCACTACCCCAGCCTTTTTTGTGCCTGAGTCCGCCCCATAGGCATTCGCCACCCAATCCCTGGCAAGCTTACGATGTTCCAGGGCACTTAGATGCGTCTCTTGCAACATGGCTATATGGACACCCTTCCTCTTAAGTGTTTGCAGAATTTTTGTACGTTTAATGGGGGAACCTATACCTCCTACATTCCAGGATACAATCTTAACCTCAGGCAGAGCACCCCAGCTTCAGAAAACTCAGTAAATGATACAGATATGTGCGGTGCCAGAGGTGCCCAGCCTCACCCCCAGGACCACTATAATATAGGACCCTCACAGTATTCAGCCCCTCAGGAGAATGTGTGGCCTTCGTACTTGTGCCCGATGTCATCCCGCTAGAACACCCTAGTGCCGTGTTAGTCCCCCCCCCCCCGAATCAACACCCCAAGTTGTTGTTTGATCAGCACCCCTCCCACCCCCTGCCCTCCCCCCTTCCCTCTCCCTCCATTTCTCCCCCGTACTCCCCCCCTTACTCCCGCCTATGTCTATGTCCCTCTTCTTTACCCCCTCCCCCCCCCCGCTCCCCTCTTTCCTCTATAGGACCCCCCCTCCCACTTAAAAACACTAGCCATGCTACAGCCGGCTCCCTCCACCCTGCTCACGTCCCACCACCGTGCACAGCAGGGCGGCCCCACTCCCCCCCTTCAAAGAATATCGCTGTCGGGAGAAACCTCCCTATATCGAGCCAGTAGCTCAGCCGCACCGGGATCTGGGCTCCCCTCCCAACAACCCCTGTGTCCAGCATACCCTCCCCAAAGCAATAATATCTCACCCCTATCAGAACAGCATACAATGCAACATATCAAACAGTACCTGAAATGCAGAAAACTGAATACATATTCCTGTGATACAGCCTCACATAACCACTACCCACACAATAGCGCCGCCCAACAGGGGCCCGCGCCGCAAAGAAAAAACGTAGTTTCGGTCAGAGGACCCACCTTGGGCCCAACAGAGCTGTGTGACCGTTAGTCCGGTCTATCTGCAGTCCCCCAGCTCCCACTCGGGCTCACCAGGGGATATAGCTAGGGAAGGCAGTCAAACACAGGAGAAAAACATAGCTGCTCAGGACGCCCTTCCATGGTCACTCTCAGCTTTCTCCAGGTCCTCCAGAAATCTTGTCGCCGCCGCCGCCGTCGTCAACACATGATTTTTGCCGTCTGCTAGCACGCGGAGCGTGGCCGGAAAGGCCAGAGTGAAGCGCAGTTGTTTCCTGAAGAGAGCGGAACAGATCGGAGCAAATTCCTTACGCTTAGCTGCCACCGCGGCTGAGTAATCCTGGAAGAGGAGCACTTTTTGGTCATCGATCATCAGAGTCCGCTGTTTCCGGTAAGCCTGGAGCAGCCTCCACTTATGATGAAAGTTTAGGATACGGGCAATAACCACTCGGGGCCTTTGGATGTTCTCTTGTTTAGGCCCAAGGCGGTGCACTCGTTCCACCTTTAGGTCTCCCACGAGGTCCTCCAGCCCGAGTTCCCTGGGGAGCCAACTTTCTACCAGAGGGAGAAGCATAGCTTCGGTGCGCGACTCTGGGACTCCTACCAAACGCAGATTATTTCTGCGAGAGCGGTTTTCCAGGTCATCGACTTTGTCGTACAGCATTTCGATCGTTTTTTGCATCTTGGCCTGCGTTCGAGCATGGTTACCTTCAGAGTCCTCCAGGGCTGAGACTCGATGCTCCAGCTCATCTACACGCTGCCCGAACTCCGTTAAGGTCTCTCCCATCACATCTAGCTTAGCGAGGATCATGTCAAACTTCGGCTCCAAAATTTTCGCTACTTCGCGTGCGAGCTCCTCTGCGCCCGATTCTACACTTTCCGCCCCCGGCGAGGCAGGCTGTGGTTCTCCGAGCGGCTGCTTCCCCGCTGAGGTAGGCCCACTTCTTGGCGCCTTCTCCCGCTCTTTGCGCGTTGCCAAGGGCATGCTGGCTGTAAATTTTTATAAATACCACTGCTAGAGAGTGAGACCTTTCTTCCCGTGGTCTTAAAGCTGCAAATAGTTTAAAATGCTCTTAGAAAAGATTCATGGAGAGTCGGGCCGCCCCGGAGCGATCAGAGAGACCTCTTACTCGCTCATGAGTCACGTGGGATCTCTGCACTTCTTCACATTAAAACTTAACTGCCAAGACCATTCTTCCAGTTTTTGTAGATCTTTCCTTATGTTATCCACTCCCTCAGTGGAGTCTATCTGTTGCAAATTTTGGTGTCATCTGCAAAAAGACAGACTTTCCCATTCAGCCCTTTGGCAATATCACTCACAAATATATTGAGTAGTATCGGTCCCAGGACCAAACCCTGGATCACACCACTAATCACCTTCCTTTCATCCAAGTGAGTTCCGTTTACCATCACCTTTTATCATCTGTGAATCAGCAAATTTTTGATCCAGTTCACCATCTTGGGACCCATTTCCAAGCTGTTATTGATAAGACTCCTATGAGGAACAGTATCAAAGGCTTTGCTGAAATCCAGGAAGATCACATCCATCGCATGCCCTTGATCTAGTTCTCTGGTCACCCAGTCAAAAAATTCAATCTGATTTGTTTGGCAAGATCGTTCTTTGGTAAAACCATGTTGCCTCGGAACATGCAACCTATTGGTTTCGAGGAAGTCCACTATTCACTCTTTCAGGACTGCCTCCATTACTTTTCCTGCCACTGAGGTAAGGCTTATTGGCATGTAGTTTGTCAATTCTTCCCTATTACCACTTTTGTGGAGAGATACCACATTAGCCCTTCTCCAGTCCTGTAGAACTTCTCCTTTCTCCAAGGATCTATTAAAAACATCCATCAAAGGCCCTGAAAAAACCTCTCTGAGCTCTCTCAGTATCCTGGAATGTATCCCATCTAGTTCCATAAACTTGTCCACTTTCAGTTTTGCAAGCTGTTCTAATACATCATCTTCTGTGAATGGTGTGGTATCTACTCCATTCCCATCTATATATTTGTTAATCACAGATGGTCCTTCTCCAGTGAAAACTCCTCCTTCAGGTACTTGGCCATTTTACTGAAGTCAGTATTTTTGAAGTCTAGGACTTTGAGTTTGCTGTGATTGGATTCCACCTTGGCTTTTATCTCAGACCACACCATGTGATGATCACTGCTGCTCACATGGATATTCGACACACTATCTCTGTTGGTGAGCACTAAATCCAGCAAGGAGCTCTCCCTGGTTAGTTCCATCACCATTTGTTAAAGTGACTCATCTTGGAAGGCATCCACAATTGTTTTTACTTTTTTTCCATATCTGCAGAAGGAACACTCCAATCCAAATCAGGTAGATTAAAGTCACCCAATATGATCACTTCCCCCTTCATGGCTATCTTTGCAATATCAACAATCAATTTGCTATTGCTTTAGACACAGGATTGCTCCTCCTCCTTTCTATCTCTTCTAAATAGATTATGGCCAGCTATGGCTATATCCCATTCATACGACTCAATAACCATTTTTCTGTAATGACCGCAATGTCCAAGTCCTTTTCCAAAATTAGGGCTTGCAGGTCAGGAGCTTTGTTGGCTAGGCTGTGAGCATTTGTGCTCATTGCTTTCCAGCATATCATAGATTTTTAATGCCAACACAAAATTAAACCTTGGATTCTATTGCTGGAGGATGTAGTCAAAACCATCAACAAAGTGGGATTCAAAAAAAGAATCAGACAAGTTCCTGAAGGAAAATTCTATTTGAAATTATTAATCAAACAGACCTGGGAGAGCCATTGGTCAGCTCTGGAAATGAACTATAGAAACGAGATCTACTTTGTAGGGTTTGCCAGATACTTCTAACCCAGACGGACACTTTTGGAGATAGGATGCTGGGCTCAATGGCTTTTGGCTTGACTCAGTATGGCTTTTCTTATATAAGGCTGACAAATTTTGTATCACAGTAAGGGGTCTGTTTACTAAATCGCGTTAGTGCAGTTCACGGTAGGAGCCGCGGTAGTGAAAGAAACCCCAAATAAGGACATGGGCGGTACATCGTTACCACTACCGCGCGTTAGCAAAATTAACGAGCGTTACCGGGCGCCGTGCCACGTTACTGCGCGTTAATCATAAGAAGACGTACAGACACAAAGCACTGAAACAGAGCTGTAGCACAATGGTTACGGTACTGACCGCTGTTACAGGCAGCATGGGTTTGAGCCCCCAGTGTGCCTAACACAGAAGGCTGTCTCAGGCATCACCCTGTACATTACAGAAGGAAAGAGGAGGCATGCTTTTCGTTACGCTGAGTATTGGTATCAGAAAAACACCCTCGGAATGTGCCTAGCCACGTACGTTGGTACGCGCGTACATTCGTGCGTGGGTACGTGCTTGTTTACGTGCGTGGGTACGTGTGTTTTTACCAGTGTGGGCATCCTATATTACAGACTTTGTAGGGTGTCCTGCACCTATGCATTATGCTAACAGATGTACGTGTGATGGCCTATGGTTTATCAGAGCCTGTGAGCAGGTGCTGGTGTTTCACAGGGTTGGATTGGGCCAGGCACACCCATGATGCACTGCACATGCAAAGCAGCTGTCCACAGATACACACCATGGGGAATGCACCCCCACAGCACCTCGGCCTGGTAGGGGGTACCGACTGTGTGTTGTACTGGCACAGAGCAGCTACACACCGTCACATTGTGCGGGTACTGTGCTCACCCTGAGGGTGCAGTGAGGTGCCCAGCACTAGGTCCACAGCACCGGCCATGGCGCAGGTCCAAAGCAGTGTTACTGTGTGAGATAGGTAGTTTCTGCAGGAACACCTTGGACATCTCTGTCTGTTTCAGTCAGGTACAGCCCCCATGCACCACCACCACACCCCTCCCCCAGGGCTGAGGGAGGCAAACAGGGTCTCCTATCAAAAGATCCACAGTCTACCGTGCTGCAACGGTGGCAGTAGAGGGGAACATGAACCCTAGTCCTGCTGGGGAACAGACACCCCACAGGGCAGTCAATGCAGCTCTGTACACAGCCATAACACAATAGCAGACAGACATTAGGCCTGGATATGGTATGCTGCACCCCACCACTATCTGATATTCCCCTGGTACAAGCCATCAGCCACTGCACGCTGCAAGCCACTCCATCACAACACCTACCAGCTGCAAACAGTCTGCTAGTGCCCAGTGGAGATGCCTGCACCCAGAACTGGGATGTCAGCATACACAGCAAGCAGATACATCAGTGACTGGGCCCCAGAAGGAAACCCATATGCATCACATGAGAGAAATACTAGATAGCACTATGGGAGTGCCTAGCCATGCTGTGGTCACTGAACAGTCAGGGTGAGAGTGATCTCTCAGCAGGATATACTGAGGTCACCCTGTCTGTGTAGTTGGTGGCCGGGCACTACAATGTGCCTGTCACTGCCCTATGCCCTGTGCAGATGCACCCTGGCCAGGCCACCCTGTCCGGCCTATACCCATGGTACCTTGCTCCTCATTATGCACATTGGCAGCCCAATACTGGCAACAGTGCTGGCAGTGTGGGCTGTTGAAGGTGTTTGCAGCCACCACACACTGGATAGACAGACAGCCACCCCCACACCTATGCCAGCATTGTGCTACTATAGAGGTGGTCAGCAGCCATACCCACCACACCAGTCCTGGGCATAGTACAGGCATGGATATGGTACACAAGACTGTTGGGGGGTCACTCCCCAGGGTGGTGAACACTGTCAGAGACCAGACCTGCAGCACACACCGCAGACATCAGAATGATTGTTATGGTGGAGCTCAATGAGCAAAATGTGCTTAACGTAGGAATTGATATCTGCCAGTTATCAGAGGAAACGTTTGATAGCTGTGTACCATATACCCAGGTGTAGGGTGGCATTGCTAAGGTATGCAACTGCTAGTATTGGGAGATACAGGCAGGGCCCAATGTCTTGCCTCTCCAGCTGGCATTGGCCAATGGGGCCTGTGGGTGGGTGTGTGGCCCTGTTGGCTGCTGCTTTACGGCAGAGCTCCCCAACTCCAGTCCTGGTGTTCCACACACTGTTCGGGTTTTCATGCTGTCTCTCATAAATATGCATGAGCTATATCTGCATACCATGGGGGTGGTGCATGGCTATGCAGCACAGGCATCTTTATTAGAGGCAGCATGACACCGCAATGTTGTGGGGCCCTCCAGGACTGCATTTGCGGGACTCTGCTATAGGTAATGTGCCTGTTTCTGGTGTCTGTGTTTGGTGTGGTAAAATATAGGCCATGCGTATGTTCTCTGCACTACAGGAGTGTCTTTACTATCACTGTTTAGTGGTGGGTAAAACTATGGGGACTGGGTTGGCAGGAGCCCCAACTGGGATTTGAACCTGTGACCCTCTGGTCTTACAGGCACTGGCTGTGTCTGTTGCACCACACTGTGGCCACAGAGACAATGCAGTCCCTGGAGTTAGTTAAACCGGCCTGACGAGTCAGAAACCCTGCTCTGCAACAGGTTTACTGTGGCCTCATTTACCTTGTATGCAGACAAAGGTGCACATAAACCGCAGAAATGACCTCACAAAAGGGGCACACACCCATAACCAAGCTGGGCAACAATGCTATCATTGGGAAACATTACACCACACACCCAGGACAGCTCCTTTACAATGTAATGCTCTTTGAAAGGGTCTGCGGAGCGTAGACCCTTCCACACATCATTTCCTTTTCTTTTGGTGCTTTCCAGGGAGTGTTGTTCCTTGTTGCCCATTGCTATCACTGTTGCCCAGCTGAATTCTGCTTTTTAAAATGTTTCTTGTGGTCATTTTTAACGTTTTATGTGATATTTTGTTCTGTGCACATGTATCACACTGCTCACGTTTTGTGGGTTTCCCCGGTTTTCTGTACATTGCTGACGTAAATGGTTTCTCTTCCCTTTAATGCCTTTAACGACAGGTTTTCATTTGCGTTGGAAGTGAGCTCTGATACTCCGCGCGTTAGTATGAGGGGAGCCTCTCTCCGCCCACTCTCCGCCCATTGACCCCTTCTCTCCGCCCACTCTCCACCTTCTGCGCTGTTTTAACGCGCCGCGGAGCTTTACGATCGTTAACTACGGTTAACGCGCGTAGTATGACGTTAACGGTCGTTAGCGTGTCGGTACACGCGTTATACGGCACTTACGGTCGTTAACGTCATACTACGCGCGTTATTCACGTTTAGTAAACATAGCCCTAAGAGTGAGAAATTTCAATTACCTCAGTCTTGATTGGGTAAACTTCGCATTGGGGCATGCTGAGAAGGTAAGGCTTCTAGTTATCCTAAATGACTGCTTCAAGGAGCAGCTGGTCTAGGAACCAGTGAGAGGGAAAACTAGTATGGATCTTGTCCTTACTGGTATTCAGGGCCTGATGCATTTTTAATTATCTTTCCAGCTACTTCTTTGGAAAACTCTAGTCTCTTTTTCCCTTGTATCTTTATTTACTTTCCTAACAAAAAGGTTTGTTGGCCTGACAGTATTTCAGTTTTGCCCTCTGGTCATCTAGATTTTCCCATCCAGCTAACAACTCCTTTGCAAAGCCATCATAGTTGTTATATATTTTAAATGTCAGTCACAGTAATTAAATAAAATTTGTATATTCTACATCACTATCCAGATAGTGGCTGACACTGAATATACATTCCAGCTTGACAGAGCTTAAATCTATTCAAGATCTACAAACAGAACAAACAAGGGACTAGGGATTTCATTTGTAGGAATGATTAAATTACACGGTATTACACAGGAGAAAAGGGGATCAGGATCCAAAATTATCCTAAAAATGTTTTTAGCCTGAATTTTAATAGGACTAGAGACAGAGTCCGACCCTGAGCACCTTCCTGTAGTCCAGGGGCAGCAATGCAGCAACTCATAGGCCCGGATGAAAGCTGCAGGCCTCCCTGTGCAGAGTTGGGATGCAACAGCAAAATCCATAATAGGTATTAAAAAGGAAATGGGCTTTATTATGTGGCAGGTGCAGGCCTGTGACCCACAGTGTCAGAACATAAGCAGGCCAGCATGGCTAGCTTGACCTGTAAATGAGGCCTGTGGAGAGGCATATAGGATTGCACATCCCCCAATATGCTGCTATTGTAAGATAGAACTCAGTAGAAGTATTGAATTAGCTTAGGTAAGCAGAACTGCAGTATTGAAAGATGGAAAAATACAGAAAAACATGTTTAAAAGTTACTGATAAGAAAAAGTACATCTGCAAAGAAATAATTAGGAGTGCTGACAGATGAGTTGCAGAGCCCAGCTCCTCTGCACATACAAATTGGTTCTTTAACCTTGAGAGTGTGAAAGTAACAAGTTGATGAACTGACCATTGTAATTGGGACTAGAAGGGGGGTATGCAGGTGTCATGCCCACTGGAGGGACATAACTGGATAAACTTATCAGTACCGGGACCAATAGAAGAGGTACGGGAGGTACGGGAGATTACCGGGACCAATGAAATGTTTTTCTATACCTAGAATGGAACAGAAGTCTATAAAAGTTGTTGTAATGCTTGAAAACTTTGCTCAGCCATTTTGAAATTGATTGGTTCGAGACTTGTGCACAAATAAATGATTTGGACCTTCTGAACAGACTCCTGGTATCATTGGTTTGTCTGCGCTTTGCTGCTACATATTCCTTGGTGCGTTGGCCGGGAAGTTGTGGAATCAAAGTGTATATAGGGCAATATACCACGACTTTCCGCCTCTATAGGCTTGGTCCTGCCGGGATCGCGCCCTTCCGACGAGGGCTGCTCCCTGGCGCCACCGGTCCCTTGTATCGGAGGGAGCTGGTCGGACCTCGGCGGGTGACGAGCCCGGCTGGAGTCAACGCCTCGAACCCGAGTGAGGGGAGTCCGAGGTCCAACTCATGCGCCTGCTTGGGAAGTTTGAGGACCGGATCCGGTGAGTATAGTTTTGATTTTGGGTCTAGACAGAAATAGAAAGCGCAGTACTGCCATTGGAACTTGGAACTTTGGAATTTGTAATCTCGAGATATTGGGAATTGGTAAGAGAGCATGATCACCTCTCAAGGAAGAGCCGAGTAGCCTGGCATGGGAATTCGCTGGGTGAAACCCTCATCCTTTTTGTAATTGGGAAATTGGAAAAGACTAGTCAGAACAGATAGAAACGAATGCATTCTGGGATACGTTGCTAGCATGATTGTGTGAACGAAGTGTGAATGAGAGGTCTGGCAGCACGGACCAAGTGAAGGCGGACCCCTGAGTAGCGCATTTCCTGACCGGGCGACCGCGTTCAGGTCGCGAAAAGGGGGAAGCGATTGTCGTCTTGTCTTGTTATTTGTACTCCTTATACGTTTCCAGGGCCGTGAGGACCCCTTACCCACGGTCCGCCCTCCTTTTCCCTTCTGTCTGTTGTTGCGCGCACACATCGAAATGGGAGGGGCGGGGTCTACTAGAAACACTCCATTAGAATGTATGATCGCACATTTTAAAGAGGGATATTCAGGAGATTATGGTATTAAAATGACAGCAGCCCGCTTGCAAATTTTGTGTACTAGGGAGTGGCCCAATCTAGACCCCATCTGGCCCCGAGAGGGAACGTTCAAAGTAGAGATTATTCAGTCAATACACCGTAGAGTGCGGGTAGCGCACCCTGATCAGTACCCTTATATAGATTCCTGGTTAAGTATTTGTGAAGATCCGCCCCCCTGGGCGCAGCGCTGTTATGAGGAACAGTGCAGAATAATGTTGGCTAAAGCAGATTCTAGACATAAAACGGAACAGCCTAGAATGAAAGAGCAGGATAAGAAAGCCAGACAGAAGCCCATCCTGGCAGATCCTGATTCCCCAGAAATAACTCTCAGGCAGCCCCGAACCCCAGGTCCAGTAAGAGTAGCCCGGCGTCCTGCCCCAGAACCCCAGAGACGGCCAGAGCCGAGGCGGGACCCAACCCCTGATCCCCCTCCTGGAGAAGAGAAAAAGGAAGAATTAGCGAGAAAAGAAGAGGAGGACCTAGAAAGCGAGTCAGAAGTGGAGACAGAAGAAGGAGAAAGAGAGAATCCCCCAGATGAGGAGGAAAGTGTACAAATAATTGAGAAGGCTAGTGTTAGCACTAGCACACCAGTGACAGCGAAACCCAAAGCAAAACCTGTTGAGAAAAAGAAAGTGACTCCTGCAAAGGCAACGACAATAACCCTTAGATCCCAAAAGACACCCATAGCAGCTAAACTGTTTCCCTTACGGCAAGTCCCGGGAGTGCCCGTAAAGAATGATAATGATGAAGTGGTAGCGGGACCCCTAACTTATGTGTATCTCCCTTTTTCTACAACTGATTTATTAAATTGGAGGTCGCATTACGCCTCCTATACTAGTAAGCCCCAGGAGCTGACAGAATTAGTAACTAGTATTATGGAAACTCACCAACCCACTTGGCCAGATTGCCGTCAGCTCCTGACCACCCTATTCACTACAGAAGAACGAGCAAGAATTAGAAAAGCAGCTATTGAATGGATGGCAGAAAACCCTGCAGCTCCGGCACAGGGGCAGAATATAATAGATCGTAGGGAAGCAGCTCAGAGAGAATTCCCGAATGAAGACCCCCAATGGGATCCAAATACAGATGAAGGATCCACAGCCCTAGCCCGTTTTCGCCAAGGCTTTTTACAAGGCCTGAAAAGGGGGGGCCAGAAAGCTATGAACCTTTCCAAAGTTGAAGGAGTTATCCAAGGGATAGATGAGAGCCCAGCAGATTTTTATGAGAGATTAACTGAAGCTTACAGAATGTATACTCCCTATGATCCCGAGGCACCAGGAAGTTTATGTATGGTGAATTCTGCTTTTGTAAACCAGTCTCAACCAGACATTAGACGCAAATTACAGAAGTTAGAAGGGTTTGCGGGCATGAATGCAACACAGTTACTGGAAGTCGCTCATAAAGTGTATGTGAATCGTGATACTGAAAGACAGAGAGAATGTGATAGAAAGATGAAGAAGAAAGCTGATTTTTTGGCTGCGGCCATAGTGGAACAGAAAAGGGGAGGTGTCCCTAGTCGAAGGAGCAGAGGAAGAGGGCGGGGTCAAGGCGGAGGCCGGACCCAGAGACTAGGCGTGAACCAATGCGCCTATTGCAGAGAGGAAGGACATTGGAGAGATATGTGCCCGCAACTCGAAGACGCCCAGCATGATGACGACAGCAGCCATCAGTGGCGAGAAGAAAGACGAAGCTATCCCCGAAGCCGAGGAGGAGCCAATCGAGAACAATTCCAGCGAGAGAGAGGAGGAACCATTCAAGCATTGGCCACACCAGCCCATGATGAGAATGACGTGGATTAGGACAGACCGGGCTCCAAGTTTGCTTTAGGTCTCCAGGAGCCTATGGTCGGAATACAAATAGGAGACCAAATTATGGACTTTATGGTTGATACTGGAGCACAACATTCAGTAATAGACAAAAAGATAGCCCCATTCACTACAAAAGCAGTCACCATTATAGGAGCAACTGGTGCCAAAGCCACAAAGTCTTTTCTTCAAAACCGAATATGCAGTCTGGGAGGACAGCAAGTAACTCATCAATTCCTTTACATGCCCGAATGTCCAGTGCCACTACTGGGACGAGATATGTTAGCCAAGCTTCAAGCACAAATATCTTTCTCTGAGCAAGGAGAAATGCAAATGACAGTAAATTCCCAAACCAAACCAGCAGGAGTGATGCTGCTGACAGTTCCCCGAGAAGAAGAATGGAGATACTACATTGATGATTCGATACAAGATACCTATTTTGAACAAACTTTGAAAAGTATTGATGCACCACCTGGAGTATGGGCAGAAGGCAGCCCCCCAGGCCTAGCCAAACATATAGCTCCAGTAATTGTAACCCTCAAGCCTAGTGCTACACCAGTGCACGTCAAACAGTACCCTCTCCCAAGAGCCGCAATTGAAGGCATCCATCGCCACCTACAAAGATTGCTCGAGTATGGCCTACTGAAAGTATGCCAATCCCCATGGAACACTCCACTTTTGCCAGTAAAGAAGCCTGGGACAGATGATTATCGCCCAGTGCAAGATTTGAGAAGAGTAAATGATGCAGCTGAGACCATACATCCAGTCGTACCCAATCCTTACACCCTCTTAGGACTGATACCTGCTGAAGCTACCCATTTCACTGTACTGGATTTAAAAGACGCATTCTTTTGCATAAGATTAGCCCCTGTAAGCCAAATATTGTTTGCATTCGAATGGCAGGACCCCATCTCTGGAAGAGGGGGCCAACTTACCTGGACAAGATTACCCCAAGGATTCAAGAATTCGCCTACCATCTTTAGTGCCGCACTGAATCAAGACCTTTCAAGCTATCCAGTAGCCCCGGGGAAGAGAGAGTGCTTCTCCAATACGTGGATGATCTGTTGATAGCTGCCGTATCAGAAAGTGAATGTATACTAGCCACCAAAGATCTCTTGCAGTTACTAGAGGAAGCTGGATATAAAGTTTCCAGAGCTAAAGCACAGCTATGCCAAAAAGAAGTGAAATACTTGGGTTTTCGTATCACCCAAGGAAGCAGAAGATTAGGCAGAGAAAGAAAAGAAGCAGTATGCAGAATTCCAACTCCAACAACCAGAAAGCAAGTCAGAGCCTTTCTGGGAGCGGCAGGATATTGCCGAATTTGGATACCCAACTTTGCCCAAATTGCCAAACCACTGTATGAAGCCACAAAAGGAGAAGAGAAGTCACCACTGGAGTGGGGACTTGAGCAGGACACAGCCTTCCAGAAGTTAAAAGAAGAATTGATGTCATCACCAGCACTTGGACTACCAGATGTCCACAAACCTTTTCACTTGTTTGTACATGAAGCACAGGGAAAATGCCTTAGGCATGTTGACTCAGAAATTGGGAAATTGGGAACGACCTGTAGCCTACCTGTCGAAACAATTGGACCCTGTGGCCAAAGGATGGCCACCTTGCTTGAGAGCAGTTGCAGCTACAGCACTACTAGTGAGTGAAGCAGACAAACTCACACTAGGACAGAATATACGAGTCACTGTGCCACATGCAGTCCTTGCCCTTATGGAACAAAAAGCAAATTATTGGCTCACCAATTCCCGAATGTTGAAGTACCAGAGCATGTTATGTGAAAACCCACAGATACAACTTGAAGTGAGCCATGCCCTGAATCCAGCCACCTTGATACCTATCAGTGAAGAACTCCCAGAACATGACTGTATCGAAGTCATGGAGACTGTGTTCTCCAGCCGACCCGACTTGACAGATGTGCCCATAGACAATCCTGACCAAACCTATTATGTTGATGGGAGCAGTCTCATCCTTGATGGACGACGCTGTGCCGGATATGCAGTCGTCACTCAACACGAAGTAGTTGAATCATCAGCCCTAGCCTCAGGCACATCAGCCCAGAAAGCCGAATTGATAGCACTCACCAGAGCATTGTTG
This sequence comes from Ichthyophis bannanicus, assembly GCA_033557465.1. Lineage (NCBI taxonomy): Eukaryota > Metazoa > Chordata > Amphibia > Gymnophiona > Ichthyophiidae > Ichthyophis > Ichthyophis bannanicus. The sequence goes on along the minus strand of CM066048.1, from coordinate 107,812,840 downwards.
TTAGGAGAAAAACTTATACTGAATGTATATACAGATTCCAAATATGCCTTCACTACCCTGCATGCCCATGGAGCTCTCTATAAAGAAAGAGGACTCATCACATCCGGAGGAAAATCAGTCAAATATGGTCCCGAAATATTGATGTTACTTGATGCCGTTTGGGCCCCAACACGTGTAGCTGTCATGCATTGCAGAGGACATCAAGCAGGAAAAGGAGAAGTTGCCCGAGGAAATAGGTTTGCAGATGCCTCAGCACGACAAGCAGCTATGACAGGACAAATTGCCCCACAAGCTATGCCAATGCAAGCAGCATTGTTTCCAGTACCTTTGAATCTATGGACCCCACGATATACCACCAAAGAATTGGACTACTATTGTGACAAAGAAAATGGAGTATTGAAAGACGGATGGATTGAGCTGCCACCAGAAGAGGGCAGTCAACCTCCAGGACGAATAGTAATTCCTGAACTGTTAGGACCATCCTTTGTCAAAGCTTTCCACGAAGCCACCCACTATGGGAAGAGTGCTATGGAAAAGGCACTCAGACCACATTTCTACATCCCTCTGATGACAACCATATCAGCTTCAGTAGCACGACAATGTCAAACTTGTGCCAAGAATAATGCCAAGCAAGGCCTTATTACAGCACCCCGAGTTCAGTCAAGAGGTGTGACCCCCATGCACAACCTCCAAGTTGATTTCACCGAAATGCCAAAAGCCAATGGGTACCATTACCTATTAGTATTAGTATGTACTTTCTCTGGGTGGGTAGAAGCATTCCCAACCAGAACTGAGAAAGCCCGAGAAGTTACCAAAGTCTTAATGAGAGAGATTGTTCCCAGATTTGGAATTCCAGCAGTAATAGGGTCAGACAATGGACCCTCATTTGTCTCCCAAGTTACTCAGCAGTTAGCAAAAGCCTTGCAGATACAATGGAAACTCCACACTGCATACAGACCCCAGAGTTCAGGGAAAGTTGAGCGAATGAATCGTACCTTGAAAGCCCAAATGTCTAAGCTTTGTCAGGAGACACAATTGAAGTGGCCCCAAGTGCTCCCCATAGCTTTATTCAGAATACGCTCAGCTCCTGTAAAGTCAACAGGATTTTCCCCTTTTGAAGTTTTGTATGGTAAACCCCCACCAATAGTGCAGGGAATCAAAGGAAGTCTAGCCCAAATTGGTTCGGAAATAACCAGACAAGAACTTCTAGCTCTTAGTTTTGTTCTGCAGACTCTCCATACGTGGATCCAAGACCAGTTGCCTATCAACTTGACGGAACCCTTGCATCCCTACCAGCCTGGTACCTCGGTGTGGATCAAAGATTGGAAGAAGACACCGTTGGAACCCCATTGGAAGGGACCGTACACCGTCATCCTGTCTACCCCAACTGCAGTAAAGGTAGCCGAGATCGACGCCTGGATCCACCACAGCAGAGTCAAGCCCGCCGCCGATCCTGAACCAGAGCGGTGGACAGCAGAACAGCACCCTGATGTACCCTTGCGAGTTACTCTGAGACGGCAACCAGCAGCATAGACACTTCATCACAAGTGCTTTGCAGCAGCCAAGTCTTTCGAAGAGGATTGCTGTTTTCCATGCAGCAACAGCTTTGTTTCAACGAACCCAATTTGTGTGTGATTTGACACACCACTTTGAGACTACACTGACTAAGCCAGACTCCACAAGCCAACTGAATTGCTAAGTTGGTCAATGTGTACTGGACAACTTGAGGATCTTCAATCAATACTCAGCACCCGTTAAATTGCTTCATTAGCAAACGGGACGAAGAATAATAGAACGTCGTGATCAAGATCAGCAAGCTGAGGATTCAGAAGAACTCCAATCAACATCGACATGCATCTCTACTTTTGCTTTGCTTTGGTTGCCTTCTTTGGAGGTTTTGAACAGACTTATGCTTTACCTCCATGCACTGCCTGCATTACTTCTACTAGAATTGGACTGAAAGTAACTCAGACTTTGCTTTATCATTCTTACTATACTTGCGAGGGAACAGTAACTCGGTGTATCTATAACACCACTGAACTAAATGTTTGCACTCATGGGAAAATTAAAACATGTTATAATCCGCATCAGAATCCATCCTATTACACGATGGAAATAAGATGGAAGGATGCAGATGGACCTATATTAGCTGCAACGCCACCACTTAAGGACATTACTAAACCTGCTATTTTGAATTTTGATGCATGCAATGCTATTAATAGAGATAGTTATTCCACCTGTGGTACATGGGAGAAAGCGTATCGAAATGACCATAAGTATATGTGTCCAGAAGGTGCCACGGGATGGAGAAAGTGTACAGGTAAAAAGGAACCAGGCTATAGTACTGCCCCAGCAGCAGACTACTATTGCCCGTATTGGGGATGTGTTTTTTATGCTACCTGGAATACTGGTATAACTGATGAGAAAATAGATAAACGAATGGCTACTTTAACCAAGCCAACCACAAATGATAAATGTCAGAAAGATGCTTGTAACCCCTTACACTTACGTATACACAATCCCCATGCATGGAAACAAGGATATAAGTTTGGTTTACGTATTGCTGGAGGAGCAATAGATCCAGGGACCATTGTGTATATCAGATTGAATACCCAAGCCCACAAGTCATCTAAATATCATATTCATAATACTTTTTATGAAGCCATGCATGTAAATAAGTTTGAGATCCCTCACCCCTCACAGAATTTATTTCTAGAATTAGCCGGAGCAGTAGTATCTAGTCTTAAGATCACAGATTGTTATTTCTGTGGCGGAACCCAAATGGGAGATCAGTGGCCATGGGAAGCCCAAGAATTGAATTATTCCATGATTTACAATCAGACTGAATTACACAAGACTACCAGTGAATGGGTGTTAGCGCACTCAATCGTTGGACGTCTTTGCTATGCCAGAACTGGACCCCAGTTCACCCAAAAGGTAGGACAGCTGGTCTGTCTTAGCCAAAAGTACTATAATGCCACAACCAAGAAGATAGCATGGTGGTCAGGAATTGGACATCCTGAACCTCCTAATCCATTAGCCAGATTTCCTGAACTTGCAGGTCTATGGACTAACCTTGCTGAAATCCAAGCCTGGCAAGCCCCACCTGGCCTATATTGGATCTGTGGAAACCGAGCGTATGCACAACTCCCACCACACTGGGGAGGAGCATGTGTCTTAGGAACCATCAGACCTTCTTTCTTCCTTTTAAACACTGAGCATGGAGAACAATTAGGATACCCAGTATACACTACCCACCGACACAAAAGAGCACTAAGACAGAAGAGAGAGGCCTTACAGATAGGCAAGTGGGAGAAATGGCAAGGTGATGATTGGCCACCAGAGAGAATCATTGAATATTATGGACCCGCCACTTGGAATGATGATGGTATCTATGGTTATCGTACCCCAATTTATATGATTAATCGTATTATTCGCTTACAAGCAGTAGTTGAAATAATAACCAATGAAACTAGTCATGCTCTCACGCTTCTAGCTAGACAAAGTACACAGATGCGCACTGCAATATATCAGAACCGCTTAGCACTTGATTATTTGTTAGCAGCTGAAGGAGGAGTATGTGGTAAGCTGAACTTAACCAATTGCTGTTTGAAAATAGATGATAAAGGTCAAGTAGTTGAAGAAATTGCTAAAGATATGCAAAGACATGCTTATGTGCCAGTACAGACGTGGCACTCATTGAAACTTCCTAATTGGTTTGCTAACCTCTTTTCATGGGTGGGAGGATTTAAGACTTTCATCGTATTGGTACTAATCCTTGTTGCTGTTATCTTCTTATTACCATGTTTAATCCCATGTTGTATGCGTTCCATTCATAACACTATTGATAGTACAGTAGAGCGGAAGACCGCAACAAAAATCATGGCTTTATATACAGCCAGTCCTGGTAGAAATCCTTTAGCCAGGATGTGATTCTTCAGAAAGTGATTTAATTCTCACACCTTATTAAGTAATAGGGTGAGATTAATCAAAGGGGGGAATGTGGCAGGTGCAGGCCTGTGACCCACAGTGTCAGAACATAAGCAGGCCAGCATGGCTAGCTTGACCTGTAAATGAGGCCTGTGGAGAGGCATATAGGATTGCACATCCCCCAATATGCTGCTATTGTAAGATAGAACTCAGTAGAAGTATTGAATTAGCTTAGGTAAGCAGAACTGCAGTATTGAAAGATGGAAAAATACAGAAAAACATGTTTAAAAGTTACTGATAAGAAAAAGTACATCTGCAAAGAAATAATTAGGAGTGCTGACAGATGAGTTGCAGAGCCCAGCTCCTCTGCACATACAAATTGGTTCTTTAACCTTGAGAGTGTGAAAGTAACAAGTTGATGAACTGACCATTGTAATTGGGACTAGAAGGGGGGTATGCAGGTGTCATGCCCACTGGAGGGACATAACTGGATAAACTTATCAGTACCGGGACCAATAGAAGAGGTACGGGAGGTACGGGAGATTACCGGGACCAATGAAATGTTTTTCTATACCTAGAATGGAACAGAAGTCTATAAAAGTTGTTGTAATGCTTGAAAACTTTGCTCAGCCATTTTGAAATTGATTGGTTCGAGACTTGTGCACAAATAAATGATTTGGACCTTCTGAACAGACTCCTGGTATCATTGGTTTGTCTGCGCTTTGCTGCTACAATTACACAGGGGTTAGTGGTGACAGGTCTTCTACACAGGATGGGGCTTACAAATGTTGGGGAAATAGCATCAGCAGCTACAGCTTATAAAAAACCTAGCCATCTCTGATGAATGCTAACTCTAGATATTCAATGCCGGGGCCATATTGGGCCACCAGCTTTGAATAGCCAGGTGGCTGCAAAAGCCGGAAGCTAATTGAGCAGCAGCTGAACATCACCATTCCCCGGTTAGCTTTCACAGGTAGTTAGGCCTGCCTTTGCCTTGCCTGACTTTAACCACCTGTCGCTAACAGGGCACTGGCTCTATATTGCCACTACTTGTTTTGCGATGGGTGGTAGTCCGAACGGAAAAAGGAACAACTACTCGCCAATACAGCACAAAAACATGTCCAAGGTGAATAGTTCAGCATCTCTTTAATCCTTACACCTCTTCAAGGTTCCAGCACCTCTTTCCCTACTTTCCTCCCCCCCCCCCCCCCGCCAGGTTCAGCATCACTCTGTCTCTCCTCCCTCCCAAGGTGTCTAGCATCTCCTTACCTTACCCTTCCCCCGCCACTACTGCTGTTACCCCACCACTCTACCTCCATGAAAGCCAATGTAAGTTCAGGTTTTTGATCACGGGTGCACACAGATGCTCAAAATCCATACGCTTCCAGTGGCTTTAAATGTTTTCCCTGCGGCCAGTGCCGAGCTGCCACATCTCAATTCCTGACACTCTAGGAGGTGATTGGGCCTGCCCTGATCCTGACTATTCCCAAAGTGGTAGAAAGAGCAGGGCCGGCTGTAAGAAGAGAGATTGGAATGATGCACTCGGCTAATGAGACACCTAGCAAAGAAAGATCCCGGGACGGGCTATATAATGGTATGAGGAAGAAACACTGAACGTTTGGATTAATAAAAGAATATCAATTAACTAGAAGGGATTTCTTGGCATAGAAGATAATTATGTATACAGCATCCAAGTTGCTAAATGGATATTTAGATCCATGCATTTAAAAATACACTAGTATTTTATAAAAAGGCTTCATGAGGACTAAGCCTTGTTTCAAATACATAAAGGGCCACAAAAACCATAGATTTGTAGTAATGCACCACACCAATAAATTTTCAAAACCACAAAACTTGTCAGTAGGAATGGAGATTCCTCTAACATATAACATTATAGACAAAAGATTCAGAAGATTATAACTACGTCCATGTGTTCAGGGATTAAATCCCATGAGTCTTTTAACCAACATAAACACTTCCAGAGCAATAGGCTTGTCATATATTGCAAGAGATGCTGAATCCATTGTCCAAGAAAGTAAGTGATAGGATCAGAGTTTTCTTTACTATAAACTAGATTCTGTGGTAATATTCTCCATCATGATTCATTCGCAGATACACATTCATTGTGACTGCTGTCATTTTATTTTTTCTGAAAAAATATTCTTGAAATAAATATTTTGGGACCGTTTCATCATCAGCATGAGAAACAGATGTGTCCTCTTCAGATCTCAGTGAGCGCAAACTAATACCTGTTTTTTTTATAAAGTCTTTGGATGAATGTTCACCCCATCAACCCAGTAAGCATTGGAAATGGGGCACGATTTGTATGGCAGGATCCAAAATATGATTTAAGATGGCTTGCACAATAGACTCGGTGAACACTGACAGAACGTCAGCATGTATCAGCAGCTTTGAAGCATAGAAGGGAAAGAAAACGATGCACCGGTTACACAATGATTTCAAGTCTCCCGCGAAGAAAGGCTAAACTGGGTTTATGATTAAAGAAAGAACTTGAGCTTTAAAGGGAAGAAATGTCTTGTATTTCTAAATTAGAATTACTTATTATATTATTACAAGTCATACTCAAATAGATGTGGCTACAAAACATTGAAATACCAATAGATTTTCCAGGCAGGAAGATTTAATGTGGAATCTGTGTAATATGATGCACATTCTGGGTGAACATACGTAGTTCCATACTTAGGGCTATGTTTACTAAATCGCGTTAGTGCAGTTCGCGGTAGGAGCCGCGGTAGTGAAAGAAACCCAAATAAGGACATGGGCGGTACATCGTTACCACTACCGCGCGTTAGCAAAATTAACGAGCGCTACCGGGCGCCGTGCCACGTTACTGCGCGTCAATCATAAGAAGACGTACAGACACAAAGCACTGAAACAGAGCTGTAGCACAATGGTTACGGTACTGACCGCTGTTACAGGCAGCATGGGTTCGAGCCCCCAGTGTGCCTAACACAGAAGGCTATCTCAGGCATCACCCTGTACATTACAGAAGGAAAGAGGAGGCATGCTTTTCGTTACGCTGAGTATTGGTGTCAGAAAAACACCCTCGGAATGTGCCTAGCCACGTACGTTGGTACGTGCGTAGCGACGCGCCTACATTCGTGCGTGGGTACGTGTTTGCTTACGTGCGTGGGTACGTGTGTTTTTACCAGTGTGGGCATCTTATATTACAGACTTTGTAGGGCGTCCTGCACCTATGCAGTATGCTAACAGATGTACGTGTGATGGCCTATGGCTTATCAGAGCCTGTGAGCAGGTGCTGGTGTTTCACAGGGTTGGATTGGGCCAGTCACACCCATGATGCACTGCACATGCAAAGCAGCTGTCCACAGATACACACCATGGGGAATGCACCCCCACAGCACCTCGGCCTGGTAGGGGGTACCGACTGTGTGTTGTACTGGCACAGAGCAGCTACACACCGTCACATTGTGCGGGTACTGTGCTCACCCTGAGGGTGCAGTGAGGCGCCCAGCACTAGGTCCACAGCACCGGCCATGGCGCAGGTCCAAAGCAGTGTTACTGTGTGAGATAAGTAGTTTCTGCAGGAACACCTTGGACATCTCTGTCTGTTTCAGTCAGGTACAGCCCCCATGCACCACCACCACACCCCTCCCCCAGGGCTGAGGGAGGCAAACAGGGTCTCCTATCAAAAGATCCACAGTCTACCGTGCTGCAACGGTGGCAGTAGAGGGGAACATGAACCCCAGTCCTGCTGGGGAACAGACACCCCACAGGGCAGTCAATGCAGCTCTGTACACAGCCATAACACAATAGCAGACAGACATTAGGCCTGGATATGGTATGCTGCACCCCACCACTATCTGATATTCCCCTGGTGCAAGCCATCAGCCACTGCACCCTGCAAGCCACTCCATCACAACACCTACCAGCTGCAAACAGTCTGCCAGTGCCCAGTGGAGATGCCTGCACCCAGAACTGGGATGTCAGCATACACAGCAGGCAAATACATCAGTGACTGGGCCCCAGAAGGAAACCCATATGTATCACATGAGAGAAATACTAGCTAGCACTATGGGAGTGCCTAGCCATGCTGTGGTCACTGCACAGTCAGGGTGAGAGTGATCTCTCAGCAGGATATACTGAGGTCACCCTGTCTGTGTAGTTGGTGGCCGGGCACTACAATGTGCCTGTCACTGCCCTATGCCCTGTGCAGATGCACCCTGGCCAGGCCACCCTGTCCGGCCTATACCCATGGTACCTTGCTCCTCATTATGCACATTGGCAGCCCAATACTGGCAACAGTGCTGGCAGTGTGGGCTGTTGAAGGTGTTTGCAGCCACCACACACTGGATAGACAGACAGCCACCCCCACACCTATGCCAGCATTGTGCTACTATAGAGGTGGTCAGCAGCCATACCACCACACCAGTCCTGGGCATAGTACAGGCATGGATATGGTACACAAGAGTGTTGGGGGGTCACTCCCCAGGGTTGTGAACACTGTCAGAGACCAGACCTGCAGCACACACCGCAGACATCAGAATGATTGTTATGGTGGAGCTCAATGAGCAAAATGTGCTTAACGTAGGAATTGATATCTGCCAGTTATCAGAGGAAACGTTTGATAGCTGTGTACCATATACCCAGGTGTAGGGTGGCATTGCTAAGGTATGCAACTGCTAGTATTGGGAGATACAGGCAGGGCCCAATGTCTTGCCTCTCCAGCTGGCATTGGCCAATGGGGCCTGTGGGTGGGTGTGTGGCCCTGTTGGCTGCTGCTTTACGGCAGAGCTCCCCAACTCCAGTCCTGGTGTTCCACACACTGTTCGGGTTTTCATGCTGTCTCTCATAGATATGCATGAGCTACATCTGCATACCATGGGGGTGGTGCATAGCTATGCAGCACAGGCATCTTTATTAGAGGCAGCATGACACCGGAATGTTGTGGGGCCCTCCAGGACTGCATTTGCGGGACTCTGCTATAGGTAATGTGCCTGTTTCTGGTGTCTGTGTTTGGTGTGGTAAAATATAGGCCATGCGTATGTTCTCTGCACTACAGGAGTGTCTTTACTATCACTGTTTAGTGGTGGGTAAAACTATGGGGACTGGGTTGGCAGGAGCCCCAACTGGGATTTGAACCTGTGACCCTCTGGTCTTACAGGCACTGGCTGTGTCTGTTGCACCACACTGTGGCCACAGAGACTGTGCAGTCCCTGGAGTTAGTTAAACCGGCCTGACGAGTCAGAAACCCTGCTCTGCAACAGGTTTACTGTGGCCTCATTTACCTTGTATGCAGACAAAGGTGCACATAAACCGCAGAAATTACCTCACAAAAGGGGCACACACCCATAACCAAGCTGGGCAACAATGATATCATTGGGAAACATTACACCACACACCCAGGACAGCTCCTTTACAATGTAATGCTCTTTGCAAGGGTCTGCGGAGCGTAGACCCTTCCACACATCATTTCCTTTTAGTTTGGTGCTTTCCATGGAGTGTTGTTCCTTGTTGCCCATTGCTATCACTGTTGCCCAGCTGAATTCTGCTTTTTAAAATGTTTCTTGTGGTCATTTTTAACGTTTTATGTGATATTTTGTTCTGTGCACATGTATCACACTGCTCACGTTTTGTGGGTTTCCCCGGTTTTCTGTACATTGCTGACGTAAATGGTTTCTCTTCCCTTTAAATGCCTTTAACGACAGGTTTTCATTTGCGTTGGAGGTGAGCTCTGACACTCCGCGCGTTAGTATGAGGGGAGCCTCTCTCCGCCCACTCTCCGCCCATTGACCCCTTCTCTCCGCCCACTCTCCACCTTCTGCGCTGTTTTAACGCGCCGCGGAGCTTTACGATCGTTAACTACGCTTACCGCGCGTAGTATGACGTTAACGGTCGTTAGCGCGTCGGTACGCGCGTTATACGGCACTTACGGTCGTTAACGTCATACTACGCGCGTTATTCACGTTTAGTAAACATAGCCCTTAGTCAGCCCATTTATGTCATGGTTCGTACACTGGATCCATTCTCTAGAAACCTGTCCAATTTTTTCTTAAACCCACTTTTATGATTAGGTTTGCACAGATCTTTCAGCATCAAATTTATTGTTGAATTTTGAACTGACTATAATAATGAGAATTTGTTTTACATCTTCTGCAAGTTGGTTTCATCTTCTGCAAGTTGCCCCCTAGTCTTATTACCATTTGAAAAGATAATTTTGTTTTCCCTATATACCTGGTATCATACAGTCTTAATTGTTTTGCAAGCTAAAAAGATCTAACCCTTTTAACCTTCCTTCATAAGAAAGACGCTCCTTCCCTTTTGTCATTTTTGTCACCTCTCTTTGCACCATTGATAGTTCTGCTGTATCTCTTGAGATGGGAAGACCAGAACAGCACACAATACTCATGGGCAGTCACATCATAGATCTAACCAGAGCATTATGATATTTATAATTCTCTTTTCCAGTCCTAATATTCATTCTCCTTTTCAGTGCTGCTGCACATTGAGCTGAGGTCTAAGGTTCTTTTCCATAGTGACAGTTCCAAATGTGCAACTCAACACCGTGAAGCACTATTCAAAGAGTCCATCTTATTGCAAAGCGTGAGACCACAAGGGTGAGACCACTTTTAGTAGCTACTTGCTTTTTGTGTCGGTGAGAAAAAACAAATAAAATACTATGCATGATTTTCAAAATGTTGTATTTTTGTTCATTTTTATTCTGTGGTCTGAACATACTCCTGAGAATTACTTTTTGTTTTCTTTTTGTGACACCCTACCAGATATTTGGGACTTGGATTTTTCACTGTTTGGAAATAGGGTACTATCAGGTTATCACTGTGACCCTGCATTGCAATTCCTATGTTCTAACAATATAAGCACATTATGGATGGTACACCAACTTGTCAGAAGCACTAACAGTGGTAGATTTGCAGACAACCAATTTACCCAGGTGTGTTGCCTTGAAAAATGAATTATTATTTTATGGGACAAGGCATGGTGTTTCCGTGGCTCTCCAGGATGGAGTGTGGAGATCAGTGGTCCAAATTAAGATTCATTTACCTTTCAGTCTCTGCAATCATTGAAGATGTAATAAAATCCAATAGAAAGTAAATATTTAGGGGTATGTTTACTAAAACCCCGGTAATGTGCGGGCCGCGCTAGTGTGCGGGTGCCATATAAGGAGTGGGCGTTTCTTTCTGAAAAAGAAAAAAACGGGATTTAAATATGCGCTAAGGTGCGCGGCGCCCATGTGCACCCCGCACATTAGTGCATGAGAAAGCTGCGCGGGAGGCATAAGTGGCACGCTGATGTGCAAGCAGAATAGCGAGCCACAGCACAATGGTTAAGACACTGACCAATGGTGCAGGGATCAGGGGTTCAGTCTCCCACAGTGCCCAATGAAGACGGCTGGCTGAGGCATTACTTTAGGAGCCAGTTTAATATTGGGAGGCATAAGGCGGCGCGCTGATATGCAAGCACAGGAGCAGAACCACAGCACAATAGTTAAGACACTGACCAATGGTGCAGGGAATAGGGGTTCAATCCCCCACAGTGCCCAATGAACAAGGCTGGCTGAGGCATTACATATTATGGGGAAGATTGCTTTAGGAGGCATTATATTTTTATTTTAATTATCACTACTAGCAAACGCACTCTCAAAGCGTGTTAACATAAGGCGCCCCATAAGGCACATTTTAAAGTGCACTGTCCGCCAAGGCACCCTAGAATGTTGCTTATAGGGTGCTTTATAGGGTGCCGTATGAGGTACTGCAAGGTCAGAGTACTGTTTTTGATGGCAGCACTGTGCAGTTTAAGGAATGAAAAGCATAAATAGGTGCGCTGACATGCAAGGAGGAGCAGCAGTGGAGCACAATGGTTAAGGCACTGACTGCTGATACAGGGGTCATGAGTTTGCTCCCCAGTGTGCCTAATACGTAAGGCTGGCTGAGGCATCAGCTTTGCAATGTATGTTTTGTTTCCTGCAGCACTTTGTTTTTATTTTATTAATTGCTGCCAGCAAACACGCCCTCACGTGCTGTAATTGAAGGTGCTATATAAGGCACCATATAAGGCACTCCATAGGGCACATTATACAGTGCACTGTCCGCCACGGCACTCTAAAATGTCCCCTATAGGGCACCCTATAAGTTGCGTCACAGGATAATGTGTAGTGCACCTTATATGGACGGGAACCATAAGGTGCCCTATAGGGCGCCCTATAAAGCGCCCTCAGAGGCACCTTATGAGTACAGTATGCTGAGGGTGTTTTTGCTGGCAGCAAAAATGTACATTAAAAAGAGATAATGCTTTGGGCAGCCCTATCAAATAACCCCACTGTGGGTTTGAACCCATGACCTCTGGCTTCACAGGTAGTGAAGTAACCATTGGGCTACAGCTGCTATCAAGCCCCTGGCAGGCTGCAGAGAGCCTGCATGTCACCACACAGACAGTCTTCTGTGGTCACCAGGATAGGGTTAGCCCACCCGTACCCATGATGCACTGCACATGCAAATCAGCTGTCCACAGATAAACACAAGATGGGGACTGCACCCCCACAGCACCTCGGCCTGGTAGGGGGAAGTGACCATGTGCACCCCCACAGCACCTCGGCCTGGTAGGGGGTACTGACTGTGTGTTTTACTGGCACAGAGTAGCTACACACCATCACATTGTGCAGGTACTGTGCTCTCCCTGAGGGTGCGGTGAGGCGCCCAGCACCAGGTCCACAGCACCTTCCATGGCTGAAAGAGGCCATGCTGGAGGTCCAAAGCAGTGTTAATGTGTGAGATAAGTAGTTTCTGCAGAAACACCTTGGATATCTCTGTCTGTCTCAGTCAGGTGTATCCCCCATGGACCCCTAGGAGGATCATGCTGCACCACCACCCTCCTTCTCCTCCAGGGCTGAGGGTGGCAAACAGGGTCTCCCATCAAAAGATCCACATTATACCTCCCTGCAATGGTGGCAGTAGAGGGGACCTTCAACCCCAATCCTGCTGGGGAACAGACACCCTACAGAGCAGTCAATGCAGCTCTGTACACATCCATAACACAATAGCAGACAAACATTAGGCCAGGATATGCTAAAGCTGCACCCCACCACTATCTAATATTCTCCTGCAGCAAGCCTTCAGCCACTGTACCCTGCAAGCCACTCCATCAGGACACATACCAGCTGCAAACAGTCTGCTAGCTAGTCCATAGTGCATGTTCCTGGTGGAAATGCATGCACCCAGAACTGGGATGTCAGCATACACAACAAGCAGATAAATCAGTGACTGGGCCCCAAAAGGAAACCCACAAATATCACATGAGAGAAATACTACATGGCACTATGGGGGTGCCTAGCCATGCTGTCATCACTGCACAGTCAGGGTGAGAGTGATCTCCCAGCAGGACATACTGAGGTCACCCTGTCTGTGTAGGTGGTGGCCGGGCACTAAAATGTCCCAGCTAGTGCCCTATGCAGATGCATCCTGGCCAGGTCACCCTGTCCGGGCTATACCCATGGTACCTTGCTCCTCATTATGCACATTGTCAGGCCAATACTGGCAACAGTGCTGGCAGTGTGGGCTGTGGAAGGTGTTTGCAGCCACCACACACTGTATAGACAGACACACACTCCCTCACCTATGCCAGCATTGTGCTACTATAGAGGTGTTTAGCAGCCCTGCCCACCACACCAGTCCTGGGCACAGTACAGGCATGGATATGCTACGCAATACGGTTGGGGGTCACTCCCCAGGGTGGTAAATACTGCCAGAGACCAGACCTGAAGCTCACACCGCAGACATCAGAAAGATTGTTATGATGGAGCTCAATGAGCAAACTGTGCTTAATGTAGGACTTGCCATCTGCCAGTAATCATAGGAAACGTTTGATAGGTGTGTACCGTATACCCAGATGTAGGGTGGCATTGCTAAGGTATGCAAGTGCTAGTATTGGGAGATACACGCAGGGCCCAATGTCCTGCCTCTCCAGGGGGCATTAGCCAATGGGGCCTGTGGGTGTGGGTGTGGGTGTGTCTGCCCCTGTTGGCTGCTGCTTTACGGCAGAGGTTCCCAACTCCAGTCCTGGTGTGCCAAACACTGTTCGGGTTTTCATGCTGTCCCTCATGAATATGCATGAGCTACATCTGCATACCATGGGGGTGGTGCATAGATATGCAGCACAGGCATCTTTATTAGAGGCAACATGGAACCTGAATGGTGTTTGGCCCTCCAGGACTGCATTTGGGAGACGCTGCTCTAGGTAATGCGGCTGTTTATGGTGTCTGTGCTCGGTGGGGTAAAATATAGGCGTATTAACCATGCGTATGTTCTCTGCAATAAAGGTTTGTCCTTACTATCATGGTTTAGTTGTGGGAAAAATATGTGGACTGGATTGGAAGTAGCCCCAGATGGGCTTGGAACCTGTGACCTTTTAGTCCTAAAGGCACTGGCTGTGTCCGCTGCACCACCATCTTAGCACAAAAACAGTGCATTCCCTGGGGAGTCCATGGCTGTTTGTCATACAGGGCCTGTCTGTTGGAGTGCCCACCCAACCAACGGTACCCCTCCGCCACCATGCTGACATGGCCATATATTGGTGACAGCATCACAGCTAAATGATATGTGGCCCTCCAGGACTGCATTGAGGGGACTGTGGTCTAGGTAATGCACATGTTTCTGGTGTCTGTGCTCTGTAGGGTACAATAGAGGTGTTTGGACCATGCTTATGTTATCTGCAAAAAAGTTGGTCTTTACTATCATGGTTTAGTGGTGGGTATAATATGGGGATTGGGTTAGCAGGAGCCCCAGCTGGGATTTGAACTGGTGTTCTTTGGCTCCTGAACACACTGTCTGTGTTCACTGCACCACACTGTGGCCACAGAGACAGTGCAGTCTCTGGAGATAGGAAACCTGGCCAAAGAAATCAGAAACCCTGCTCTGCACAATTTCAATGTGGGCTCATTCACCTTGTATGGAGACAAAAGGGCAAATAAACATTAGAAATGACCTCGAAAAAAAGGGAAATAAAACATAACCAAGCTGGGCAAGAGTGATATCAATGGGCAGCAATAAAAAACACTCCCAGGAAAGCTCCAAAAAAAAAAAAAAGAGATTTTTGGAAGGTTCTACGGAGCGTAGACCCTTCCAACAAACATTTCCTTTTTTTGTAGGTTTCCTGGGAGTTTTTTTTATTGTTGCCCATTTATATCACTGTTGTCCAGCTGGATTATAATTTTTTAGAATTTTGGTGTGGTCATTTTCTATTTTTATTTGCTATATTGTTCTGTGCACATGTATCACACTGCTCACGTTTTGTGGGTTTCCCTGGTTTTGGTGTACATTGCTGACAGAAATGGTTTCTCTTCCCTTTAAATCGGCTCTACCACGAGGTTTTCACTCGCGGTATTTTTGTAGTTGAATTTCAGCCCCGCTCCTGTGCGGGGAGCCTCTCCCCTCCCACTCTCCACCCATTGACCCCGTCCCTCCGCCCCTTGGGAGCCTTCCTCCGCCCTCAGAATGCCTTTCCACGCCTCTATCGCACATCAGCGCGCCGCGTACTTGTGCGGGCCCGTTAGTGCAGCGCGCACGTGTGCGGGGCACAAAAACACACTATTAGCATGTGCTAAGGTACCTTAGCGCACGCTCAAGTGCGCCCCGCACAATTGCACGGTTTAGTAAACATACCCCTAAATTTAAAAATTAGGTAAAGGTGGAGAGAAAAAAGTTAAAAGGGAATGAAGAAGAAATTGGAGAGGTAGCATTGTCTTTCCTCTGAATCGTACCCACAGACCTGATGGCTGTGATTGATTTTGCCAGGAAAAGGAAGGAATAAACCATCTTCAGCCAGTGTGAACCAATGATAGACAGTATACAATAGAGTAAAATGCCAAGTTAGACATTACCATATGTGTTTTAGAAAAACTGTATTCTTAACAGTTATTTACATTTAGAATAGGAACTTTTGAATTGAATGTCTAGGGAGAGAATTCCAAAGGGCAGGACCATTAACCCAAAAAAGAGCACACTGGATCCTACTACTGCTACTAATTATTTGTACAGCGCTACAAGGCATACGCAGCACTGTAAATATACATGTAAGACACAGTCCCTGCTCTTCAGACCTTACAATCTAATTGAGAGAAAAAACATGTAAGCAGTGGACAAGAGAGTAAGGAGGATCCATTCAAATGTGATTTGTCTGTAAAAGGAAACTACTAAAAGTTGAGCCTGAAAAGATCTAACTTTCAGTGATGGATGATACAGCGGCAGTAAGATAGTTAGAGAGGAAAACCTATATAGTATGCATGATAAACCATGATCAGGATCTTAAATTTTATACACCATAGGATGTATAACCAGGTGTTCCTTGATTAAAAGTAGAACAACATGATCTTTATGGCAAACATTTTAACAGAATGAAGATATTAGCCTTTTCGGGAAGGAAGTCGCAGGAAATATTACTCCGAGAAAACCAAAAGGCAGAGGACTTGGCAATGTTAAGAACTAGTTTATGAGAGAAAAACCAAACAGAAATTGTGTTAAGTGTGTTGGTAAAAAAAAAGAGCAAAAATTAGCATCCCAAGAATCATAATTGATCTTAATTTGAATGTTGTCAGCAGAAATATGAATACCAAAGCTGAATTCCTGAATCCAAGTGGGTAATGGAGCTATGAAAATATTGAAAAAATAGGTAGTAAGATGGATCAACAAGATCAAAAGCCTCAAGAACAAAACTCTTCCCTCCATGAAGGTGGATCAGTATCTCATTATACAAACTGCCCATGTGTGCTATAAAACCTGATTGCCTTGGGTGTACAACACTGACAACCTCTATGAATGTGAAACGATGATGTGAGATGGCTTTTTCAGTGGTTTTGGCTAGAGAAAGAACATTATAAATGAGGCAAAGGATCAGAGTACTGAGTACAGTTTGGGATCCTTCAGGAATAGTTTGCGGGTCATGCCAAAGGGCCCTTTGGCATGGCCCTTAGGCGTGGCACTGTGAATGACCGAGTCCTCCTCCCCACTCTGGCAACTCCACCGATGAAGAGGCCAAATGCAGTGGATCCACAAGAAACATCATCATTCAAGCATCCTCCAAATGTAACCATGCTGTAATGTAATGTAGCCCATTATGCCTAGCCTACCTGTAATGTAACCCTTGATGTAATACAACCTATGATGCCCAACCTGCTTGTAATGTACCTATTTACACTGTGTGCAGTTATGCTGCATAGCCTGTAGTAAATGCTGCTTGTAATGTAACCCATTGACTCATCTAATCTCCTTTTCCCCTCTATCCACCCCCACCTACACCCCACCTACATGTTTGTCCTCACTTGATTACAAGCTCCCTCTATGTTTGTATTAACTAGATTGTAAACTCCGATGAGCAGGGACTGTCTGTCTGTCTCTTATTTAATAGATATGCACAGTAGTACCAGTAGTAGTAATGGGAGACAGCCAAACTGGTTTTGCCCTAGCTAGATTGTTACCCTGTGTGCCTCTTGTCTCGATTAGATTGTAAGCTCTGATGAGCAGGGACTGTCACTCTTAGATGTCTGTACAGTGCTGCATAAGTCTGGAGCACTTTATAAATGTTAAATAGTAGTAGTAGTAGAAAAATGTCCAAGCAAACAGGACAATGCCTATTACTAGGCTGGAATTAATATTTTATTGTTGGCCAGATTAGGTAGAATATGTCATTCACATAAGAGGTTTAGGCTCAAAGGATATATTAGTGGAGAAGAGAAACCAGAAGCTTGTAGGCAGCAAAAAAACACTTCACACATTCCCTAAAGGATTAATCTAGAAGAGCTAGAATAAAATAAAGTGGAATGTATTCTTACTATGTTGGTTAGATAAAGAGCGGAGCGAAGGTCAGCTTGCTGAGAGCCATTTCTCAGGTCACAACTTATTTCCTTGCAAATGCTGAAGTAACACATTGAATCTATTAGTGCAAACCATATTTTTATTTCTCTTGGCTTTCAGTGTGGACTTACTTCTCTCTAGTTTCCCTTATTCTCTTTTCTTTCTTATTTCAGAACATCATGGGGTATGAATACAAGGCAAAGAGAAATCACAGTGAGGTGACAGAATTCCTGATTCTGGGATTCTCAGAATTCCCAGAGCTGCAGTTCCCTCTCTTCGCTCTCTTCTCCCTCCTCTACCTGATGGCTCTCCTGGGGAACCTCCTGGTTATCTGCTTAATATGCACCAATCAACATCTGCACAGCCCCATGTATTTTTTCCTAGACTACTTGTCTGCCCTAGACGTCTCTTCCATGACAGTCACTGTGCCCAAATTACTGGCTATCCTCCTGACACAGAGTACTCTCATGTCTTTCACTGAATGTATGATACAATTATATTGTTATCTGGCTTGTGTAGGGATTGAATTTACACTTCTCACAGCTATGGCATATGACCGTTACATAGCGATATGCAATCCCCTGCGTTATACTGTGATCATGAATAAGAGGGTCTGTGTTCTTCTAGCAGTTGCTTCATGTCTAGCAGGCTTATTAGAGCCATTGCCACACATTATTCGTTTGTCCCAGTTTTCTTACTGTGACTCCAATGTCATTGATCACTTTTTCTGTGAATTCTCAGCACTACTGAAACTTTCCTGCACAGACATTTCAGTCATTGACACAATAAATTATGCAGAAGGGGTATTTTCAGTCTTCATCCCACTTCTTTTAACCCTGACTTCCTACGTGTTTATCATCTCTACTGTCCTGAAAATCCGTTCTAGGGAAGGGAAAAGCAAGGCCTTCTCCACCTGCTCCTCCCACCTTACAGTCATTATTCTCTTATATGGGACTCTAGTAGGAATGTATATGCAGCCCAGTTCAGAGAGTTCTGGGAAATCAAACAAGATGCCTACTGCAATATATATTGTTACCCTCCCACTGTTAAACCCCCTGATTTATAGCTTGAGAAGTAAAGAGTTAAATACAGCTCTGAAAAAAGCCCTAAGGAATAAATAATTATTATTGCAAATAAACACTACAAGGGGTCATTTTAGAAGATTTATTCACAATTTGCATGTCCGAAAACATCCATGTGGTCATCAAAATCACAAACGCCTTTGGAGCTAATTTAATAGGTGGGTTTAGAAAACTCCTTGGTGGACTAATGTCTAAATATGGAGGTGGGCAAGACAGGGGCATTCCCAGCATGGTCTTCTAGATTTAGACATGAGCATCAATTATTCAAATTGGCCGGCTCATCTAGGCCCACATCAAAATCAGTGCCTACTCCAGGACATGACTAAAACATCAGACACTGTACCCGTTTTGCTAGTATACCAACCAAGAGGTTATAGAGGAGACAGTACTCTGGTATTCCGAGCACTGTCCAGAACCACAATGACCTTTAACATGAATAGAGGACACCTATGATTCAGTTCACCCTCTGCTGCTTGCAGAATGGTCATCTGGGAAGCATCCCCTAACTAGAATACTGCTACAGGGACGCAAGTAAGTAGATGTTCCCGAAGCCATCCATATCGGGTGCATCCATGTTTCTGAAATCATGAACGAATTTGGATGTGACCGGCCTTTTCAGGCATGTTGTCATATTGATGCCCCCAACTGCACCTGGACGTCATTTTTAAAATGTGCCTTTACCCATAGCTCATTCGAAGGGTTCAGTTTTTCAAAGGCTTTGACTGGATTGGAAATCAGGCAAAAGAGCCTATCTAGTTATTATTAAAGTACTTCAAAATTCTTTTGCCACAGTTCAAGTGTAAGTTAAACTGGCGGAGGAACAGTCTGATACTCATATTAAGGAGGCTGTCATAATAAGAGCCAAACTGGAAACCTTGGAAAATACTGTGAGAGCGTCTAATTTGCGCTTGGTGAATTTTCCCTGTGCGGCGTTGGTATCTGCTAGAGATATGTTTCATAGTTATTTAACTGAGATACTAGGCATTCCTCCAGAATTTCATCCTCCAGTAGTCAAGACTTATTATCTACTGACCTCTAAGGAGGACACTGCTTTAAGGGATGTTCCCAGATTGGCACAAGTTGAGGCTCTTAATTTGACTGATATGTTGGAAAAGTCTCAGGATGATGAAGTTGTACCTGCTACATTGCTGATAACTTTAGCTTTATTATCTGTTAAGGAGTGGTTAATTAATATTTTTTTTTTAAAAAGCAGAATATTTAAGGGGGTTTTGCTGCAGATGTACCCTGACAGTGCACGTGAAACCAAGAGAAGGAGATGTGAGTTTCTCTTCCTACGCCCGTGTCTAGCATTTGGGAGGTCTCTTTTTCCATGTAAATGCTTGATTAAATACATAGCTTCTTCCTATATTTTGTTCGAGCCCTTCCAATTGCTGTCCTCCCTGAACTCACACGGTATAGGTGGCCCAGCGGGACATCCTGCTGATCCGCCATGAATATGTGTTGTTATATATAGCAGTATTTATCCACGTAGATTGCATATATGTGTAAACGGTGATTTCAGAATGCCATTCACATACATATATGTCTCTGGACACACAAATAGATTCAAAGGGGGCATGATTTAGGAAATTATAAAAATTATATATGGACTTCCCATTTTACTATGGGGAGTATACATTTAGATTGGCCACTGTTGGAAATAGCATACTGGGCTTGATGGACCTTGGTCTGACCCCGTATGGCATATCTTATGATCTTATGATGTGTTACTGGCTTGTGTTATCCTGTGGTATTTTGAAATTCTTTTTCCTAGCACTTGGATCTCCTAATTGTGGGCTAGAAAGAGATTTGATGTGTGTTTAACGTTTGCCTTGAATTTTTCCTTTATTTGATATGTTTTGCTTAATCATTTCCCTATTTCTGTACAAGATTGTTTGTCCTGATTATATTGTAAAATTGCATAAATATAAAATAAAAAATAAATAAATGCCGTATTTATTGACTTTCAAAAAATTATGACATGCCAAATCACTAAACGTTTTGGCAAGTTACACTAAGGGGTAGATTCAGAACTATATTTAGCAAGTCTGGACGTCCAATCTAGATGTTCAGGCCCGCTAAACGCCTGGATCACGATGCCGGGAACAGACTTCCCAACATGTAGATCCACATTGTGTGGAGAGTTCAGTTTGTGGGTGGAAGAGGGTGTTCTCGGGGAGGAATGAGGGCAGGGAGAGGGCGGCTACCTGACCCCAGATATTCAGGGCCGATTCAGAAGTTGACTCTGTACATCCAGGGTCGGCCATTTAAATGGGGGACTTATTCTACTTCAGAGGTGGAATAAGTCCACCTGGACATCAGGGGGATGCTGGAGCCTGGGCCCACCAAACTGGTAAGGGAGTGCAGGGTTTCCCCGCAGTCTGACCCTGACCACAGCAGGGCCTATCGGGGGTCAGTCTGTAAGGAAAGAAGGTTCTGCAGTCTTCCAGGGATCATGATTCCTGCATGGAGCATTGGTAGCATGACAACAGGATGCCATGCCACCACCGCTCTATGCAGGAGCCTGGCTGAGCTATCCAGGGAGATGCTTGGACATCCAGGAAGGGTACAGCCTGCACATCCAGGCAGGTAGACCCGAATATTATCTCACGGGCATGTCTAGTCCCTGTGGGATCAGAATTGGGTACGACCAGTTCATGTCCCAATTCTGACCTGCTGGACAAGCACAGGACAGACAACAGAACTGGCCTCCACATATCAATTGTCAATCATCACAAACAAAACATACATAAAACGTAAAATACAAACAAAAGCATAATCATAGAAAATATTAAAATAAATATACTTGCTAATAATATATACATATATTAACACAAACAAAAATATCCAAGAATTACTCTAAAGGAAACTCCTCCTGAACTTCACACTTCTTTGCCTGGGGTAGATATTACATTTTTGAAATGCTTGGGAGGATAGGCTTGGCTACCTTCTATACTTCCAGAAAATAGAATTTAAGCAAGTCATTAGGCAGAAACTGGAGGGTTAATGACAATGCAGTGTCCTAATGTGAGACATATTTTCCATGAATTCTATACTCCTATGTAAACAAGGTTGTCCTAATGGAAAATGACATTCTATTCCCGTGCTTGTATTTGGACACAGCCTAAATTGATAGTCTGTTCCATAATCAGAATTGCACACCAAAGAATTTGCAAATTAGTTCCAGGAGCACATGCAGTCAATGTAACCTTTTTTTTTACTAACTGTCACTTTCAGAAAGACTTTGACAAGGTCCCTCATCAGAGACTTTTGGCAAAACTAAAGAGTCATGAGATAGGAGGCAGTGTACTACTGTGGATCAGGAACTGGTTAAAAGATAGAAAGCAGAGATTGGGCTAAATGGCCAATTTTCTCAATGGAGAAAGGTGAATAGTGGTATACCCCAGGGATCTGTGCTGGGTCCTCTGCTTTTTGGCATCTTCATAAATGACCTGGAAAGTGGAATAACGAGTGAGGTTATCAAATTTGCAGATGACACAAAACTATTTAAAGTTGTTAAAAACCAAGAGGATTGTGGAAAATTGCAAGAGGATCTTGATAAATTGAAAGACTGGGCATCAAAATGGCAGATGAAATTTAATGTGGACAAGTGCAAAGTTATGCACCTAGGGAAGAACAACCCAAACTATGGCTACACGATGCAAGGTTCCACTTTAGGAACAACCACCCAGGAAAAAGATTTAGGCATCATTGTGGATAACATGTTAAAATCCTCAGCCCAATGTGCAGTGGCGGCCAAGAGAGCAAATAGAATGCTAGGTATCATATGGAAAGGAATGGAAAATAAAACAAAAAATATTATTATTTATTTATTTATTTATTTATTTATTACAGGCTCTTATATACCGCTCTATTCAGCATCAGCGCGGTTCACAATATAACAACAGACCAGAACAACAAACTGTTTGGTTTTACAGAGAACAAGGTCAGAGAACTTGGATAAAACATGGGACGTCATTTCTGCAACTATTTACATGAGTATTTACAAGTATACACAACAGGATTTGTTATTAGTTATAGGGTAAGGATCGAGATTGGTTAGCTGGTCAAGTAATATTGGGGGAAAAGGTGGGATTTGAGAGCCTTTCTAAAAAGGGATAGATCAGTGATAGCACGAATCTCTGGAGGTAGGGCGTTCCAGCACTTAGGGGCATAGAATCTGAAGGCCCTGTTAGATGTCGTTGATAGGCATTTTGTCGCTGCTTTAGGGATAACTAGTGCATTTGTTGATATCGTTCTCCTGGATCTATTGGGTGGAACAGTCTGAACGAGGTCTACTAGGGAGGAAGAGGTGATGATTTTAGTGGCCTTGAAAGTTAGTAGTAATGTTTTGAACAATATTCTGCCATGTATGGGGAGCCAGTGGAGTTGCTCTAGGATGGGTGTTATATGGTCCCTTCTTGATGCTCCGTAGAGGACTCTAGCAGCGGTATTCATGGCGAGTTGCAATGGGTTTAATGTGGAGTGTGGGAGGCCTTGGAGAATGGCATTAGCATAGTCAAGGTGTGGTAGGGTTAAGGCTTGAAATATCGTCCGGAAGTCTATGCCTAATGCCTAGACATAAGTCTATGTCTAATGCCTCTATATCGTTCCATGGTGAGACCACACCTTGAATATTGTGTGCAATTCTGGTCGCCGTATCTTAAAAAGGATATAGCATTATTAGAAAAGGTTCAGAGAAGAGCCACCAAAATGGTAAAGGGGATGGAATGATACTCCTATGAAGAAAGGTTAAAAAGGTTAGGACTCTTTAACCTGGAAAAGAGACGGATGAGGGGAGATATGATAGAAGTCTATAAATTAATGAATGGAGTGGAACGGGTAAACGTAGATCGATTGTTTACGTTATCAGAATATAGAAAGACTAGGGGACATGCAATGAAGCTACAGGGTAAACTATTTAAGACTAATAAAAGAAAATATTTTTTCACTCAACATGTAATCAAACTCTGGAATTTGTTACCGGAGGATGTAGTAAAGGCTGTTAGTGTAGCTGGGTTTAAAAAAGGTTTGGACAAGTTCCTGGAGGAAAAGTCCATAAACCATTATTAAGAAGGGACCCAGGATATCAATGCTTGACCAAGTACAAGCATTGTGGAACCTGTCTTTTTGGGGAAACTGTTAGGTACGTATGACCTAGATTGGCCACTGTTGGAAACAGGATACTGGGCTTGATGGACATTGGTCTGACCCAGTATGGCATATCTTATGTTCCTATGTTCTAGGTAGGTAAGTTTGAGATCCTTCTGCAATATAGGTTTGATGATGGCATATGACTAAGAAGATGGGACAATGACTCTCACTAGGCTGGAATTAATATGGTTGGCCAGATAAGGTATAACATCCAATTCATATAAGAGGTTTAGGCTCAAAAGTTATATTAGTCGAGAAGATAAACCAGAAAATTTTAGGAAGCAAAAACCAGACACGTCCCACACTTCCTGAAGTGATTTGCTACTCTTCAGTTTATCAAATAGTTGAAATACATCTTCCCAATGTATTGATATTTCTTTCAGTTCTTCCGCACCTTTAAATACCATTTCAGTCATGGGTAACATCTCTACATCTTCCTCAGTAAAGACCGAAGCAAAGAATTCATTGAGTCTCTCCGCTATCGCCTTGTCACCGCTTAGTGGCCCTTTAACCCCTCTATCATCTAAAGGACCAACTGACTCTGTCACAGGTTATTTGCTACAAATGTACTTGAAAAAGCCTTTATTATGCATTTTTGCTTCCGCAGCAAGCTTCTTCTCAAATTCTCCCTTTGCCTGCCTTATCAATGCCTTGCATTTAACTTGCCAGTGCTTGCGCTGTTTCCAGTTTTCGTCATTTGGCTCTTTTTTCCCCATTTCCTGAAAGATGCTTTTTTGGCAACAGCAGCCTCTCTGACCTCACCTTTAAACCATGCTGGCAGTTTTTTGGACTTCCTTCCACCTTTCTTAAAGCGTGGAATACAGCTGGTCTGGGCTTCCAAGATAGTATTTTTCAACAACACCCAAGCTTGATGTAAGTCTTTAACCTTTGCAACTGCTCCTTTTAGTTTCTTCTCAACTATTTTCCTCATTTCATCATAGTCTCCCTTTTGAAAGTTAAAAGATAGTATTGTGGATTTCCTTACCATCCCTCCTCTACTAATTATATCAAACGCGATCATGCTATGATCACTATTGCCAAGTGGCCCCAACACCCTTATCTCTTGCACCAGATCTGGTGTTCCACTAAGGACTAGGTCCAATATGGCTTCCTCTCTGGTCGGTTCATGAACCAGCTGCTCCAAGAAGCAGTCATTTATTTCATCTAGGAACTTTATATCCTGTGATAAGGAAGCTTATAATAGTTCAGGAAGGAGCTATAGTAGAGGTGAAGTGACTCTGAACAAGCAAACCTGTCTGTTCTGGTAGAAATAAGAAAACAGAATATTTCCATAAAAAACTACCATTCCCAGAATGCACCAGGTTTCCAACAGCCATTAGAAGAGCTGAAGTGGGGAAACGTGTGTTCAATCGGGAGGGCTATGAGGTAATCCCCAAGCACTCATCTCCAAGGGCAGGGCTTGATTCAGCACAACTGCACTGTGCTAGGGTGGAGCATTCATCTAAGCAGAATAAAAGCAAAGCTTATTCTACAGAGAATCATCTGGAGGATCAGCATCATCTTCATTTTCTTGAGGAGCTTCATTATCCTGAGGATCATCAGAAGCAGAAGCCAGAGCGGACGGACAGGGAGAGCAAGAAACACTTTGGAAGAAAGAAGAGAAAAGCATTTGGGAGGTCTAAAGGAGTCCATAGCAGTACGTACACTGGGAGGCATTCCAGAGGCAAGCATACACCATTGGACTGGGGAAAGCCAGAGGAGTGGTGCTGCAGAGCCAGGAATAACCGGACGGCACCTGTGAGAGAGACGGCTGCACTTGGAAGGGACCCTAAGACCAGTGCAAGAAGGTATGTGAAGAGAGATCCAGTGTCCAGGGATCTTGATTGGAAGGCTGGACATAAGAACTGGACTACATACTGGCCAGGCTATTTAGAGAGGAACTCTAACAGCAATGGAAGCTCAGGTATGAACACTGATCTATGCCCTAGCTTTTCACTTGAAAGACAGCAGGGAAACAAGTATTGTCCTGAGAGTGCTCCATTGAGAAATTCCTCTGTGCCAATCCATGATATGGAACCTATGATAGTTGAAGAATGGGGAGATGTTGTAAATGAGGTCTGTGAATACATGGATTGCTCTCTGTCTAAACTTCTGTGGTAATATGCTGTTACAAAATACAACAACCATCACAAAGAAATATAAACTTGTTCTTTGATCTACTCAGAAAAGCTTCTGAGTAGGATTTGAGCCACGCAGTAGAAAGTAAGCCAGCCAAGGGGTTTCAGCTGGGTAACTGCTAGCAATTGAGCCTTACCTAATTTCCTGTGAGCTCAGAAGGGACACTTCTGAATCTGTGTGTGAAGATACAAGAAGTTAACCCTGAAAAGAACAGTTTTTCCCTACTTTGTGGGTTTTGTTTGTTATTTGAAGCACTGCTAAGAAGATACTAGCAGAAGCCTACAGAAAAGACCTTTCTGTTTCCATCAAGGTCTTTATTCTTTGATTTGATTGCCTAACAAGTTCAGCTGTTGTTTTCCTGATTTGTTTTTCTAAGTATAACACTGAAAGCAAGTATCCTGTTTTATGTGCTACCAAGTATATCTGTGTTGGGAGAAATAACCCCATAAATAAATATCTTCTTTGCTTTACCCTCGCGCAAGCACAACTAATTTATTGTGAACGGCTGAATCTGGTATGAATGGACTACATTACCCACAAGCCTTTGCAAGTCATATTAATATTTGCCTTTGCCAAGACTGTGGACATTCTCACCCAGCGCCCCCGTTTACAATCCCTACCATGTCCTGCCGTGACACTGACCCAGTCGATACCGGGGTAATTAAAATCACCCATTATTATTACTGTGCTGTAACTTTTGTTAGCTTCCTTGATTTCTTTGTGCATTTCATCATCCATTTGCTCATTCTGGCCAGGCAGTTGATAGTACACCCCCACTGCCATTGCCTTCCCTTTTTTACATTGAATTTCAATCCACAGAGATTCTACAGCAAATTTTGTTTTCTACAAAATTTTAATCCTTTCTGACTCATTGCCCTCTCTAACGGAGTGCAACCCCTCCACCAATTTGATCAGCTCTATTATTATGATATAGTTTGTACCTGGTATCAGAGTGTCCCACTGGTTGTCCTCCTTCCACCATGTCTCTGAGATTCCAATCATATCTAACCTCTCGTTTAGTGCTATATATTCTAACTCTCCCATCTTATATTTTTAGACTTCTTGCATTTGCATACAAGCATTTTAGAGGCTGTATTTTATTCATATTAATCTGGTTATTGGAAGGCATGGGCAATTTTGAACCTTTAAGCTGTCTGCTCCATACTCAAGGGCATTTGGGCTACTTTACTCTTTTTTGGAACCTCTCTGCTTTTGGTAGTATCCTTCAAGGATACATTCTTCCGTACCATGCACTCTTGGGCAACTGCCGGCTTTCCCCTATTATCTAGTTTAAAAGCTGCTCTATCTCCTTTTTAAAGGTTAATGCCAGCAGCCTGGTTCCATCCTGGTTAAGGTGCAGCCCATCCCTTCGGAAGAGCCCCTCCTTTCCCCAGAATGTTCCCCAGTTCCTAACCAATCCAAAACCCTCATTCTTGCACCATTGTCTCATCCCGCATTGAGACTCTGGAGCTCTGCCTGCCTTTTGGGTCCTGTGTGTGGAACGGGAAGCATTTCGGAGAACGCTACCCTGGAATTTCTGGATTTCAACTTCCTACCTAAAAGCCTAAATTTAGCCTCCAGAACCTCCCTACCACATTTTCCTATGTCATTGGTACCGACATGTATCAAGACAGCAGCAGATTCCTCCCCAGCACTATCTAAGACCTTGTCTAGGTGGTGTGTGAGGTCCGCTACCTTCGCAACAGGCAGGCATATTACCAGGCGATCCTCACATCCACCAGCCACACAGCTATCTACATGCCTAATGATTGAATCACCAACTATAACAACTGTCCTAACCCTTCCCTCATGAGCACCTCGCCCTGTAGAAACTTCCTCAGTTTGAGAAGGTTTTACATCACCTGGAGGACAGATCCTAGTTACAGGATCACTTCCTGCCACACCAGGGTGATGCTCTCCTGTCACGTGACCTCTCTCCTCTATGGCAACAGGGATGCTGCCAGACTGGAGGTGGTACTTTAGGACTATATCCCTGTAGGTCTCGTCTATGTACCTCTGTCTTTCTTATGTCTTCCGCTACTCTAGCCTCTAGAGAACGGACTCGTTCCCTGAGAGCAAAGAGTTCCTTGCACCTAGTGCACATGTAAGACCTCTCACCAACTGGGAGAAAATCATACATGTGACACTCAATGCAAAAGAATGGAAAGCCCCCATCTCGCTGCTGGACTGCTGTCTGCATCTTAGTTTAACTTGTGTTCAGATCTGTAAGTTCTTTACTTTCGAAGGGTTGCTGCAGATACTTATACTAATAAATGTGTACCTAATACATTTACTATACCTTGTTCACCTGAAGCTTAATTAATCTCATGTCCTTAACCCTGGAATTATTGAGATTTTTTGCACACACTGAATACCATTGGGGTCATAAAATGACCCCACAACAAATTTTAATTGTTAACCATAAAAAATTTAAACTAAACAGACAAAATATTATTCCAAATTAATTATTTATTATATGAAGGTTAAATGTTTTAAAATGTAATGCTTTATCATAAAATTACACGAAGAAGAGTTGCCGTGAAAGCAGTTTTTGCATGCACTTGATGAACACAGTAAAGTACTACAGTCATTTGCATGAGACATAGACAATTTTTGAATGCTCTTTGCAAACATTGTGCTTGCAGGAGGTGCAAACTATGATGCTTTTCTTGTCTTTTTCTCTGAAACAACAGTGACACCTTGCCCTTTTCTTTGGGATCCCAACATTGCAAACAGCATCAGTGGCTTCTTCAATGCTGGAGGAAGTCTCGCTGCAATTACTCTGAAGCAGCTGCTTTCCTAATTCCAAGAGAAATAGACAACATCTTGGACTGCCATTCTGGATTTAGTGACATCCAAACAATCAAGGCGTTCAAAGCACTGATGTCCAACATGTTGTAGAAGATTGTCACTGGCCAGCATCTTGTCATTTGTTTTGTGGTATACGTGTGCAACATTTGATCTGCCGTATCTACTCCACCTTTACTAGAATTATAGTCCAAGATCATGCGTGGTTTTTTGTCTGGACGTGTGTTATCTACTTCTTCTTGATCATGCAAACTGTTCAGAAGAACAACTACTTTTCCTTTCTTCGGGCAATAGGAAACCAAAGTGGCGTCATCGCGAAAGGCAAACAGTGAAATGAATACCTCTCGACCCTTTGCTGTTACAAATTCTGAAGGTAATTCTTTTCTGTTTCGAATTGTCCCCAAAAGTGTCATTTGTTTTTCTAGCAATTTCCATGACAGGGATAAACTGCAGATCGTGTAAATCGTGTAAACTGCAGATCGTGTAAATCGTGTAGCACAACCCTTTCACCCTGATTCTGTTCCCTGTTTTGTCCGAGTTCCCTTCCTGTATATACTTGAAGACGCAGAACATATGACATTGCACTGTCACACAACATCCATAGCTTTATGCCATATTTCCCAGGTTTTGCTTCCTATATATATTGTCTGAAAGGAACATAGCCACGAAATGTAAGCAGTTGCTCATCCATGGTAACATTTTCACCAGGAACAAAGGCGTCACTTAGAGTTGCTTCCCAGGTATCAAAAACATGTCTGATTGGAGCAAGCTTATCCATGCCTCGTTGTTCACGTCTGTTGGTTGCATCATCAAATCTGAGAGCACAAGAAATTTGCTGAAAATGGTTACGGGCCATATTTTTGCCGAAAACAGAACGACCATCTTCAAGGTTCCACAACTGAACTATGGATTCATTCCATGACTTGTACATGCCTGAGAGGATCAGAAGTCCAAGAAAACATTGAAATTCTCCATCTGTCAAATCTTTCCAGGTGTCGTCATAAATGTGTCTTCCTTGTTTGCTCGTCCACATCATGATTTCATTCAATAAGTTCTACCTCATGAACAAGTGGAATGCTGCGAGAGGGCCATCAACATTTTGTACAGCATACCATGTAGGACCTTGTTGTACATGCATGACATTAGTTCTGGTGTATCTTCCAGCAGCTTGCTTTATAGATTTCCTGTTCCATGATGTTGCATCCTTAGATACATAGGCTTCAATGGCAACATTTGTGTTTATAGTTGATGACCTCTTGGCTCCTCTACAACCACAATTAAGATTCCTCACAGATGATAATGACACCGAGGACTCCTGCCTTCTTCCCCGTCCAGCACAGCCTTGACCTTTGCCTCGACCTGTAACTTGACTCTTTGCTGCAGGCGATGTTACCGGCTCAACATCAGTCTCACATTCACTTGGTGACCAACTGCTGTTGCCATCTGAATCATGACTGTCATCATCAGATTTATTGCCCGAACTTGGCTGATATGCTTCTTCGCTTGCTGAATATGCTGCATCATCAGACGACTCAGAGCCATCACTGTCAGCATCTCGTTGCAATATTTCTCTTACTTGGGCAGCTGAATACTTTTGTTTTGACATATAACCTAAAATAAATAAAGATAAAGTTGAATAAAACAAGGCAGTTTTACTATAGGTGTACAATAATCGTGATGAACAAGCTGAAAGCCTTTAGATTTCATCGGAAATAATGAGAGAATGTATGATATCAATTACAGAAAATGTGTAATTTTCATAAAATAAGAGTACAAAAAATAAATGATACATAATTAATGATAAATACCTTTGTCAGATCAAAAAATTCACAAAACTGCAAATTGTATCAGCATCCAAACCGGACGTAAGCAACTGGGGTCAAAAATGACTCCATTGGTACTCTGTGCTGCAATTCATCACTAGCATCACCTAGCGGAAGAAAATTATTCCTCTTGGGGGCGGAGCCTGATGTCCAGCGGGATGGTCGCATAACGCTGAGGCTCCCGAGAGGCCTACTCAGAATCCTGAATTAACACCGGACATTCTTGAATTTCTGCTCTGATCTTACCGGGGCACATTGGTGAGATGGCGGGGACCAAACCTACGCGCCTGGAATTTGGATCTCCAGCGGCTTCTCACGGCAAACGCTCCAAAACTGAACCCCCGTCCCCGCAGAAGGGGCTGGCTCTACGCGAGGGCCCCGAAATGCAGCAGGAAATCCTCGCAGAGATCAGAGGGGTTAAAGACCTCGTGCAGTCAAACGGGGAAGCACTCCGAGCGCTGCGGGAAGACCTTGGTGTATTGCAAGGCAGGCTAGAGGGGCTCTCCTCGCGTCAGGACAAAATGGAGAGCATATTAGATTCCCATGTGGTCCGGCTGTCCAAACTCGACAAAGTTGAACGTCAGGTGCGGGCCTTGCAGAAAGAAGTGGAAGATGGCAATAATAGAGCGCGCCGCAACAACCTACGACTAGTGGGCATACCGGAGGGAGCGGAATCGGGAGACATGAAGGAGTTTCTATATAAAATCCTCCCTTCTCTGCTCCAAATCACCTTTACCAAAGAATTGGAGATCGATCGCGCTCATTGTGTACCCACAAACATAACGCTCAACAGGAAGACCCCGCGGCCTATCATCTTTCGACTTTTGAGATATCAACATGTGGAGCAAATTCTCAGCGCCTCTCGGGCAAAGGGCCATATGGAGTTTGAGAGCCACAAGATCTCCTTCTATCCTGACTTGGCTAAATCCACGGTTGATCGCCGAAAGCGCTTTCTGGAATTCCGGCCGAGGCTTCAACAATTACAAGCACGCTATGGCCTGATGTACCCGGCCAAGCTCCGAGTCACACTACACAATCAGACAAGAACATTTGAGGACCCTGATCTACTAGCGGAGTTTTTGGATGCTAAAGAAGCCGACTTGATGCGCTGACTTCCAGCGTGTTCCTACCAGTGTTCTCATATCCGCTGTACCCGCCATCTTGGATTTGCCACGGTTCAGCAAAGAGTCTGTCGAGGGCGGTTTGTTGCCTTATTTTGATGATATTTGTGACCCGACTCCATCTACCCAGAGTAGCCTCGATGAATATCAGAGACAGTGTTAATTATGGACTCTGGTGTTTCTTTCTTTTTTTCATGTCTTTATCCTCCTCTCTAGGGCCTCCTCCCGCAGACATATGGTCGCCATATTCATTGGGGGTTTTGCTTCTTCTCTAAGTTACTTTGGTACATGCTTTTCAATATGGGGTGTATTGGCCAGCATACTCGGTGATTATGTCATTGCTATACAGATTCTGCTTATGTTGTATGTTTTCAAGCGCCCTTACCTAAAATGTCTATTACCGATTGATGGCACCATGTAAGATTTTATCATTGAACGTAAAAGGCATCAATAATCCGATAAAACGGAAGAAAATCCTGAGCTATCTAAGTCATGAAGCTGCGGACCTGATTTTCCTCCAAGAAACGCATTTAAATTCGAAGGAAACTCTTAAACTCAATGTTAAACCTTACATGGTGGCCGCCTATTCCCCAGCTGTTTCTAAGAAATGTGGGGTTGCCATACTGGTTAGGAAATCTCTGCATGCTACTATTATTGCGACTAGCTCAGATACAGCAGGCAGATGGTCCAGGGCTCACCTCAAGATAGGTAACCTTGAAGTTACATGTATATGCCTTTATGCTCCTAATGTAGATGACCCTGCCTTTTTTGCTACCATTGCTCAGGTTGCGCAGGCCTCTGCTAATACTTCATTGATAATTGGGGGGGATTTCAATTTAGTTCTTGATCCCCTGATTGACAAACAGCCGCCTAGGACGAGTGGTCCCCCCAAGAGTCACACTACGCTTACCTCTATGATCAAAGATCTTGCTTTAGTCGATCTATGGAGGTTACTACACCCCAATGAGCTTGACTTTACCTTCTTCTCTTCCCCTCATAAATCCCAGTCTCGCATAGATTTCTTTCTAATATCAAAACTGTTAGTTCCTCAGGTAGACACTGCAAAGATTCACTCCCAACATATCTCAGATCACGCTGCTATTTCTTTTCAATTACACACCACTGCGCCCCAAGGGAATTCGGGGGCCTGGTTTTTTGATAGAGCCCTATTAACTCAACCAGAGTTCCAGTTAGAAATTCGAGCAGCCATACAGGACTACTTTCACTTTAATCTACCCCAGGACACTGCAAATTGGGCTTGGTGGGAGGGTTTTAAAGCGGCTATTCGTGCAACGATCACTAGTTATCAAATTCGCCTGCGGAAACAACGCAAACAGCAGCTCCTTATACTAGACCAACAAATCAAAGCAAGCGAACGAGTTCTAACTTCACATACTGATCCATGCGTCTTAGTTC
This sequence comes from Ichthyophis bannanicus, assembly GCA_033557465.1. NCBI lineage: Eukaryota > Metazoa > Chordata > Amphibia > Gymnophiona > Ichthyophiidae > Ichthyophis > Ichthyophis bannanicus. Next base: position 107,779,523 of record CM066048.1, on the reverse strand, counting down.
GCTTACAGCGTCTCCGTTTTCAATATAATGCAATCCTCTCAACTGCAGCTTCTCAGAGTATTGCACTTCAGCAAGGGACATACTACCGTGAAAGCAACCGAGCCGGTCGACTTTTAGCCAACGCCTTGAAAGGTCAAAAAGAAGCCAAACGCGTAGCGGCCCTTCGCGCCCCACAGGGAGGGGGCATACTGACCACAGACTCCGATATCGTAGAACTTTTTCGGGATTTCTATACCCGTCTATATCAATCTGAATGTGAGTTCTCATCCGAGACCTTCGAGCGCTTGTTTTCTGGTATTCAGCGGCCGACCCTTTCTGAAGCTGATAGGGATGCGCTGGATGAACCCTTCTCTACTTCAGAGATCCATTCTGCCCTAAAACGAACAGCCTCGGGTCGAGCCGCTGGGCCTGATGGTCTCCCGACAGAATTCTACAGAACGTTCTGTGCAGATTTAGTTCCCTACTTAAAACTTTACTTTACTGCCCTTGCGGTAGATACATCCTCTTTGGGATCCTTTTCTGCAGCTAATGTGGTAGTTTTTGAGAAAGAAGGCAGAGACCCGCTGCTAACCGCCAACTACCGTCCAATCTCCCTACTTAATGCCGATTATAAGATCTTCGCAACGATCTTGGCCACCCGGCTATCTGACAGGATGGCCACCTTAGTCCATCCCGACCAATGTGGTTTTATACCCGGCCGCTCCACCGCTGACAATGCTCGGACCTTGTGCCATGTGCTATCCAGTGCTGCCAATTTAGACCACCCATGGGTGGGTCTTTCCCTAGATGCTGAAAAAGCCTTTGATCGCCTGGAATGGCCCTTCTTATTTGCAGTTCTCCGATGGTATGGCTTTGGGGAGGGCTTCCTCCGATACCTCCAAGTCATGTATTCTCAACCCGTTGCCAGTATTTGTGTAAATGCCATTAAGTCTCGGCCTTTTAATCTTCAAAGAGGCACGCGTCAAGGTTGCCCCCTATCACCAATGCTCTTTGATCTAGCTCTTGAACCCCTCGCCCTCCTTATTAGACAGTCCGCACGTATTCGAGGTGTCCCCTTCAGTCACAGAGAGATTAAACTCTCTGCATATGCAGATGACCTTATGCTCTTTGTATCCCTTGACTCGGTCCCGGCTGTCTTGGACCTGATTGATGGATACTCGCAATTATCGGGCTATAAAATAAACTGGACCAAATCCGTAGCATTCCCACTGAACCGCTGGGTACATGAGGCTGACATGCAGGCCTTTCCTTTCCTTTGGCAATCCCGCATGGTGAAATATCTTGGCGTCCACTACTGTTCTCCTTTAGAAGACACTATTAGTTTTAATGCCAAGGAGGTAGTCTCCAAAGTCCGTGAGCTCACAAATCGGTGGTCTCCCTTATCCCTTACATGGTGGGGTCGCCTAGAAACCGTCAAAATGATGATAGTCCCCAAAGTGAACTATATTTTAGAAATGCTGCCCTGCTTCCTCCCGCTACACACCTACAAAGACATAGAGGGCCTTCTCGTCCGTTATCTCTGGCAGGGAAAACCACCAAGAGTAGCTAAACAAAAACTACAGTCTGCGAAGGAACTAGGGGGTACCCGCTTTCCTGATTTTCTTAGATATCATCAAGCCTTCCTACTTAAACAAGGTGCCCGATGGCTAGCTGCCTCAACAGACAACAGACCAGTTTGGCTTGACATTGAAGAGGAGCTAAGTAGCCCAATTCCGTTGATCCATCTCCCCGGTATGTCCCATCAAGTAGACACACGCCATCCCCCAATGATTGTCGATACTCTTGCGGCCTTTAACACTCTCATTCTGTCACTGGATCCAAACGTCTGTCCTCAGGACGGACTCCCGTTGTGGAATAACCCCAGAATTCAAGTCCTAAATAAAACGATTGCATGGAAACCCTGGTACTCTAGGGGGATCTGGACACCCCAACAACTCTTCTCTGCAGCTCGTTGGAAGACCTTTTCTGATTTACAAAAGGAATTTGCGTTACCAGCGAAACATTACTTTCAATTGATGCAGCTTCAACACTGCCTCAAAAGTGCTCAAATCCTGCCGCCCTCTGCCCCTACTGAGGACGGGCTATTAGAACTAATTCACTCTATTAGTAGTACACATGGGGTAGCCTCTAACTTTTATAAATTATTATGTCAGGGTACCGATACTGCTACTTGTAGAGCTCAACAAGCCTGGGAACGCGAACTGCAAACCACTTTAACCCCTGTGTAATGGAGCGTTTTCTGGAGCAAAGTAGTGCGGGTTTCCCGATCTGCCTCTGTAACCCAAACTCTCTTCTGTTTTGCACATAGATGCTTTTATACTCCAGAAAGAATAGCCAAATGGAACACAACTGCTAGGGACCAGTGTTGGTCTTGCCATACTGCTGTGGGAACCCTCGCTCATGTTCTTTATGAATGTCCTCAACTGCAGGTTTACTGGGGGCGGGTCTGGGGTCGTATTCAATCTATCTTACACCTCCACGAGCCTCTTTCTTGGAAGATTGTGGGACTCCGCTCCGTGGCGGAGGTCCCCTCTCTTCCTAAGAAGGGTCGCTTTCTCCTTGATTTCATGCTGGGTATAGCCATATGTTTAATCACGAGGAATTGGAAGGATAGCTCTCGAATTACTGCCAATGAATGGTGGAACCTCGTCTGCTTATATAGTAAATATGAGCAGATATCTCGGAGAGCTATTCCCCATATCCAAACTCACTCTCGCTTGTCTAAATGGCAGATGCTCAATGATTATGTACACTCTGCTCATTGCTCCGACATGTCTGTTTAATGTATACTCATTATGTTTCAGATCACCGTTAGGTTTTGTACCACAATAATGTCAGTACACGCCCGTTTTCGGGAATGATTAGTTTCTAGAGAAGAAGCAGGGGGGAGGGGGGTGGTAGGGGTTTACTTTGGTGTATGTATCACATTCTATGTATGTATTTGTCTTTTAGCTGTATGTCTTCCTTTCCTTTGTTGTTATAAAATGAAAATAAAGCATTAAAAAAAAAAGAAAATTATTCCTCTCATGGCGCAATATAAAGAGAATATTGACATGTGAAAAGTCATAAAAAGATTGCATTCTTGAACAACTAGTTTCTGAGATACGCGTTGTGAAACTTGCAGTGGGGTCACTTTTGACTCCATCGGTACTCCCAGGGTTAATATATGACTGATTTGGATAAAGAGCTACACCTGAGGGCAGCTCCTTCCTTTTAAGATGTGTAAGTACCTATAAAGCTATGATTATCCCAGGGGAAATCTGCGGTAGAATGTTCCCCCGTCTATGTTCATGGCCCCGGAGGTACAGGACAGACCTCAGAATTGGCTCTGTACATCCGGGGTCATGGCACACCCATGCCCCACCCTCACTCTGCCTCAGAAACACTCCCTCCTGCCCCTGTCTAGGCCTTCCCCTACAAATGTGCCATTCGTATGGGGAGGCATTAGCCGGGGCCAGCAGGAGAGCGAATAGCGGGAATGGATGTCCAAACAGGATGTCTATCCCCGCTATTTACTGTATAGAATGACACCCAAAATGCTTAATGTGCCTCGTTTTGAATAGATAAAAGAACAGCAAAGAAATACGTAGATTTGGAGCACCATACTATTCAAATTTCAAATCCACAAAACCTGTCAATGGGAATGGATATTCCACTAGCACATACAATTATTAGACAAAAGATTCAGAAGATTATAACAATGTCTGTGTGTCTGGGGATCAGATCTCATATGAGACCAACCACCAATATAAACACTCTGCAGCTCATCAGATTATTCATATCAGTGATGCAGGATCCATCGGCCAAGACAGTAAGTGATTGGATCAGACTTTTCTGTACCATAAACTAGATCCTGTACTAATGTTCTCTAACATGATTCCTCCTCTGATATAGATTGCAAATGTTTCTCACTGTAACTGTGCGTGTCATTTTATTTTTTCTTGCAATGATATTCCTGAAATAAGATTTATTTCTGGACTGATTCAACATTGGGATGGAAATAGATGTATCATCTTGAGACCTCACCGAGTGCAAAATAATATCTGCTTTTTCATAATGCCTTTGGGTAAAAGTTCATAAGTTGCCTTCACCAAGCCAGTAAATATTAGAACTGGGGCATAGTTTGCATGGAAGGATTAAAATATGATTTAGGATGCCTAACAACAGAATCAGAGAACATTAGCTCATATCAGCAACTTAGAAATACAAACGGGAAGGAAGATGGCGCATTGGTCTCACAAAGATGTCAAACTTCATGCAAAGAAGTGCTAAATTGAGGTTATGATTATAGAAAGATTAATTTTAAAGGGAAACACCTCCCCATATTTCTAAATACAAATTATTGAATACCACATATATTTGAATATTACTTTTACTGATATAAAGAAATTGCCATGTACCAATAGATTTTCCAGGCAGGAGGATTGAATGTAGAATCTGTGACACGTTGCACATTCTGGGGTGAACACAGGGAATTCCATGCTTGGTCAGACCATTCGGACCATGTTTCTGACATTGGAGTCAGTTGGAATAATTTATTTTATTAATTTATTTTATTTAAAGTCTTTTCTATACTGCGCTTTTCGATTTCAGCTCGGTTTACAAATAACATCAACTTTGTCCAGTCACGGGGCCCGTACTGGACTTACAGAGAACAGGGTTGATAAACTTGGGTTAAACTGGGTAAACTAATCTGGCAGATTCAAAAGAGAAGGTTCATTCCATATCCCCAACTTCCTGAAGTAAGAGGCAGCAACTCGCCAGTGTACCTGTGTAATAATTGTTTATGGATCCATTCTCTAGAAGCTTTTCAAAAAGTTTACTGCTACTGTAGGTTTGACCACATCTTTCAGCATTACATTCATTGCTTGATTTTGCATTGACTATAAAAACAAGAGCTTACTTTAAATCTTCTGAAAGTTAGTTTCAAGGAAAATGCCGAATCATGCCATCACTGGAAAGAGTAAATTAACTTTTCTCTATAAACATTTGGTAATCACACATGACTATTATCTTGTATCATTTCCTCTTATTTGTCTTTTCTGCAAGCTGAAAAGCTCTAACCTCTTTATCCTTCCTTCATATATGAGATGTTTGTTCTCTTTTATCATTTGTGCTGTCCTCCTCCTCACTTTTGCTAAAACTGCTGTATCTCTTTGCAGATGTGATGAAAAGAAGTGTAAACAGTACTCATGATGCAGTCACATCACAAATCTACCCAAAGCATCATATTTATGGTTGTCCCTCCATTCCTTTCAAACTAGTCCCTAATATCCATTTTCCATTTCACTGCGCTGCATACTGAGCTGAGGTCCAAGGTTCTTTTAATCAGTGGCAAATCCTAATGTGGAATTCAGCAACGTGTACGTAAATGGAGCAATATTCAAAGAGTGTTTTGTTGCGAAGTGTGAGATCACGTTTAGTGGTTACTTTCATGCGTATAACTTGTGAGTGATTGAGAGCAAATAAACTTACATGTATGATTCTGAAATGCTTTTGTTCAGTTTAATCCATGGTCTAAATATACCCCTGAAAACACTTTTTTGGACCTACCAAGTAGTCGTGACTGAGATTTTTCACTGTTACAAAGACGATACTGTATATAAGCACATTATGGATGGTATGCCTACTTTTCAGGCAAACTAACAGAGGGAAATGTCCAGACAGTCAATTTAACTAGGTGTGTTGCATTGAAAAATGGCTTCTTGTTTGAGGGGATGAGCTGATATCAAACAGGTAACGTGTTTTCCATTCAGTTCCTATGAACATAGCTTTGCGGCTACTGCGCCTTAGTAGAATGGAGCCTGATGATCACCGAGCCCTACACTGGGGTTCATGGGTCATGCAGCCTCACTGCTAACAATTTATTTTTATAAATCAATGAAGGTGGATCCCACTCACAGAAGAGCTTTAGGTACAGAGGTAAATAGTGATGAACGGGATGCACCAGAAGCTTACAGGCAGGAATAATCTAGAAGAGTCAGGATAAAATATATGTATAAGATATTAATTACTATGTCAATTAGACAAGAGAACAAAGCAGGCCAGCTAGCTGAAAGCCATTTCTCAGTTAACAATTAAAGCCAAGTTTTACTTATTTCTCTGCAAATGCTTTAGTAGCACATTGGATCTATCAGAACAAATCAGATTTCTTTCTCTTTCCTTTCAATGTGGTCATAGTTCTCTCTGGTTTCCCTTATTCTCTTTTCTTTCAGAACATCATGGGGCATGAATACAAGGCAAAGAGAAATAACAGTGAGGTGACAGAATTCCTGATTCTGGGAATCTCAGAATTCCCAGAGCTGCAGCTCCCTCTCTTCTCCCTCCTCTACCTGATGGCTCTCCTGGGGAACCTCCTCGTTATCTGCTTAATATGCACCAATCAACGTCTGCACATCCCCATGTATTTCTTCCTAGCCAACTTGTCTGCTCTAGACGTCTCTTCCATGACAGTCACTGTGCCAAAATTACTGGCAATCCTCCTGACACAGAAGAATATTATATCTTTCACTGAATGTATGATACAATTATATTGCTATATGGTTTGTATAGGGATTGAATTTTCACTTCTCACAGCCATGGCATATGACCGTTATGTAGCGATATGCAATCCCCTGCATTATACCATGATCATGAATAAGAGGGTCTGCGCTCTTCTGGCAGTTGCTTCATGGCTAGCAGGATTTTTAGAGACATTGCCACATACTATTGTTACTTCCCATTTTTCTTACTGTGACTCCAATGTCATCGACCATTTCTTCTGTGAATTGTCAGCACTGCTGAAACTTTCCTGCACAGACACTTCTGCCATTGACATAATAACTTATGCAGAAGGGGTGTTTTCAGGATTCATCCCACTTCTTTTAACCCTGACATCCTACGTATTTATCATCTCTACCATCTTGAAAATCCGTTCTAGAGAAGGGAAAACTAAGGCCTTCTCCACCTGCTCCTCTCACCTTACAGTCATCATTCTCTTATATGGGACTCTATTTGGAGTATATTTGCCACCCAGTTCAGGGAGTCTTGGGAAATCAAACAAACTGCCTACCGCAATATATATAGTTACCCTGCCACTGTTAAACCCCCTGATTTATAGCTTGAGAAGTAAAGAGTTAAATATGGCTCTGAAAGAATCCCTAAGAAAAATAAATATTGTTAGCAAATAAACACAATGGGGGTCATTCTGACCCTCCAATAGAGAGGTTGGAAGTCCGTGTTGGATGTACAATCCCCATTTAGTCCTGCAATTCAGAATCACGTATTCTCCTCACATACAGAGGGTTTTGTGTGTGGAGTGCTGGAAAGGGTGGGTGGGGGCTGGACGGATGCAGACAGTGGGCAGAGTGGGGATGTGCTTTGGCACCTGGAAGTACAGGGTGTATTCTGTCCAGATCCCTATATGTCCACTTTGGGAGAGATGGACGTCTGACTTATTTCACCTCGGAGGTGGAATTAGTCTGAGCAATGGCAATGATAGGGCCAGGAAACCCCCATATACACATGACACAGAAGCAGGTAAGCATCCACCATCTGCAGCTCCCTCTCTTCGCTCTCTTCTCCCTCCTCTACCTGATGGCTCTCCTGGGGAACCTCCTGGTTATCTGCTTAATATGCGCCAAACAACGTCTGCACATCCCCATGTATTTCTTCCTAGCCAACTTGTCTGCTCTAGACGTCTCTTCCATGACGGTCACTGTGCCCAAATTACTGGCTATCCTCCTGACAAAGAGTAATCGCATGTCTTTCACTGAATGTATTATACAATTATATTGTTATCTGGCTTGTGTAGGGATTGAATTTATACTTCTCACAGCCATGGCATATGACCGTTATGTAGCGATATGCAACCCCCTGCGTTATACCATGATCATGAATTATTTATTTATTTATTTATTTTTATTTATTTAACTGTATTTATATCCCGCTTTTCACCGGGTCAAAGCGGTGGGACATATAACAGGGGGGGGGGGGGATCAATAGTGGGGGGGGGGCATCACCGGGGGCTCAACATTGATGATTTTGGGATGAACATAGAGACTGACAGGATAGCAGAGTTACTGGTCTGGAGTTCTTGAAGAGAAATAGGGGGGATTCCTATTCAGAGATGTTCTTGGAATAGGACGATTTTTAGCTGCTTTTCGAATGATGGGAGATCACCGTTGTTCCTGATGTGGTTTGGTAGAGAGTTCCAGAGGGATGGGGCATAGAGTTCAAAGGCTCTTTTGCAGGTCCGTTGTGTTGCCTTGGTTCTTTTGTGGGGGATGGCAATGGAGCTGTTGGAGGATTGTCTGGTTGTTCTGCTGTGGGTTGGGCGAGGCAGTAGGGTGTGGAGTGGGGTGCCTTGTGTTTGGTGGATGGTTTTGTGGGTGAGTAGAAGAGCTTTGTACTTGATTCTTGCTTCGATGGGGAGAATATGAAGGTCTCTCAGAATTGGGGTGATGTGGTCCCGTTTCTTTGCATTGTGAATTATTCTCGCCGTGGTGTTTAGGGCAGTTTGGAGGGGATTGGTTTGTGTGGCAGGTAGGCCATGGTAGATTATGTTGCAGTAGTCCAGATGAGGGAGTGTCAGAGCTTGCATTACTGTCCTGAAGTCCTGTGGTTCGAGGAGAGGTCGGAGACGTTGTACTGTTTTTGCCTTGTGGAATACAGTTCTAGTGGTCTTGTTGATTTGCTGCTTAAGGGTTAGGGCTTGGTCAATGATAATGCCGAGATATCTTATGTGTGGTTGTATTTGAATTTGCGTGGTTGCCATGGTGAGGTGAGTGGGTGGTTTGAAGTCTGGGTCTTTTGTCACTATAAGAGCTTTGGTCTTCTTTATGTTAATGGATAAGTTGTTCTCTTGTAGCCAGTTGGATACGTCGTTGAAGCAGGTTGATAGCTGGTCGTTTGTTGGGTCTGTGGTTGTAATTGGGGCGTAGAGCATTCTGTCATCGGCGTATATGTGGAAGTTGACATTGTGAGTGTGTATAACTGAACAGAGTGGACGAAGGTAGATGTTGAAAAGCATGGCTGATAATGTGGATCCTTGAGGTACTCCTTGATGTTGCTGGAAGGGGGGTGAGGTTGAGGTTTTGGTGCGGATCAGTTGCTGTCGGTTGGTTAGATAGGACCTGAACCATTGGAGTACAGTATCTTTGATCCCAATTGTTTGGAGTCTGTGGATAAGGGTGTTATGGGAGATGGTGTCGAAGGCCGCTGATATATCCAGGGAAATTAGGATGTATCCTGAGTGTTTCTCTTGGGTTCCTATGATGAGGGTGTTCATCAGCGTGGTCATGAGGGTCTCGACCCCATGTAATGGTCGGAATCCGTGTTGCTGCGGGCCCAATATGTTGTTGATGTCTAGGTGTTCTTGAAGCTGACGTTGGACTATCTTCTCGATTATTTTTGCAGTGAGTGGGAGGCTCGCTACTGGTCTGTAGGAGGTGGGGTCTAGGGGATCTAGGTTGTGCTTTTTTAGGGTTGGTCGAATGATTGTGGTCTTGAGGGCGTCTGGCATGTGTCCTTATTTATTTATTTATTTATTTATTTAACATCTCTTATATACCGCGCTATTAAAATCAGCGCGGTGTACATCGAACAAAATATACTGCAATGTGTACAGGTAACATCGAGTTTACAGAGAACAGGGGAATATAAAACATGGAATAACAGGGATAACTATGTACAATAAACAATATACTATTTATATGCTTTAATTATGTACTATATTTAAACTCGAGTGAATATTGAACATGTATTCATGGGTAGGATGAGTCTATAGTAGTAAGGTAGATTTTCGTGGGGACTACCCGTTTTCTGGTTGGATTAAAGTGCTAGGGTGTTTGGTGTGAGTGGGAGGCCTGATGGCTGTGTGGGTGTCCATGGACACTTCTGGGTAGTATTTTGTGAATAAGTGATGCTTTACGGCTTTGCGGAATTGTAATAGACTTTTGATGCCGCGGATTTCGTGGGGAAGTTTATTCCAATTCCTGGGTGCAAACAATGAAAAAGCTCTGTTTGATGTGGCTTTAGTACATGAAGTCATCATCTTAGGAACTATTAAAGTGTTCATAGTTGTAGTCCTTCTGTTTCTATTTTCAGGGGTGTTGTGGATTAGTTTTCTGATTGGTGTTGGTGGGTAGATATTCATGGCTTTGAAGGTCAAAACTAGTGACTTGTATGAGAGTCTGGCTTGTAGTGGTAGCCAGTGTAGGTCTTTCATGATAGGTGTTATATGAGCAGACCTTGGTGACCCAGAAAGGACTCTAGCAGCTGTATTCATAGCCAGACGTAGTGGGTTTAAGGTTGATTGAGGGAGCCCGTGAAGGATGATGTTTGCGAAATCTAGATGTGGCAGGACTAGTGCCTGGAAGGTTGACCGGTAATCAGTATAGTCTAGTAGTGGACGGAGGTGGCGTAGTGTTCTGATCTTATGGTATATGTTCTTTGTCACATTCTTCACGTGCATTGTCATGTCCAGGTGTTGATCTAATGTTATGCCGAGGTATCTGATCGTGGGTTTGGATGTCAGTTCTGTGTTGTTGACCAGCAGTGACGGCGGAGGTACAAACTTAAGATTCCTTGTAACAAATAGGACATCAGTTTTGCTATGATTTATTCTTAGGTTTTGAGTCAGCAACCATTCAGCTACTGCTCCGAAACAGTTGGTTATTGGAGTAAACACTGGTTGGTCAGTTTTGAACGGCATGTATATGAGGATGTCATCAGCGTATGCCAAGCATTGCACGTTGAAGGATCTGATCAATTCACAAATCGGCTGCATATAAATATTGAACATTAACGCCGATAGTGAAGATCCTTGTGGTACGCCTTGAGACTGTAGGAACGGCTCTGAGGATTTCTGGCCTGTTTTAACTTGTTGCCACCTGTTGGAAAGGTAGGATCTACACCATTCCAGTGCTGTGCTTCGAATCCCCTTCTCTCTCAGACGTTGAATTAGTATATCGTGGTTTACAGAATCGAAGGCAGCAGAAATGTCTAAAAAGATGAGGACAAATCCTTGTTTGATGTTGTTTATTCCTGTGATCAGATTGTTGAATAGGGTTGTAAGGATTGTGTCGACTCCATGTGCTTCTCTGAATCCATGTTGTGATTTGTCTAGGGGTGCTTCTGTGTCAATGTGATGCTGAAGTTGTTGTTGGGCAGCTTTCTCAATGATTTTTGCAAGCTGGGGGATGCTTGAGATTGGCCTAAATGATTCAACTTTGGATGGATCAAGCTTACTGTTTTTTAGTAGGGGCTTCATAGAGGTGTGTTTAAGACTCTGGGGGAATGAGCCTGTTAGGAAGGATTGGTTCAGAATTTTGCATAGGATTTGGCTTAGATCATGTCGCAGATCTTTGATCCAGTTAGCTGGGCATGGGTCATTAGGTGCCGTGCTAGGATTGATGGAGGCAATAATTCTCTCAATTTCACTAGATGATATAGTATTGAAGTTGCAAAATGGAGTTATATGAGATTCCTTAGGTGATATAATGGGGTTGATGGTATTTATGCAGGTGCTGGACTTAATCATTTTTGATTGCAGGTAGTTTGCGTAGTCCTGTGGCCGAGGTGTTGCAGGTTGGTCTGAAACTGGCTCTCTTGTTATGGATCTTACTAAGTTGAATAGAGCATGAGGTTTATTGATGGAGCGCTTCAGTAGGTTCGTGTGGTATAGTTTCCTGCTCAATGTTACCTTTTCACGGTGGGTGGCTAGGTGTGAGTTATATGTTTCAAGGGCTTCTGGTGAGTGGGTTTGGCGCCACTGTCTTTCAAGTTTGCGTAGATGAATGAGGGATGTACGAAGGTCAGCAGAGAACCATGGTGCGTGATCTCGTTTTCTTATTTTCTTATCCATGTGCACTGGACATGAGGCGGCTCTGAGGTTCTCATCCCATTTGGATACCAGGTCATCTAAGTTGAGGGTAGTGTTGGTCAAGAGTGGATGGAGGTTATCTAGGACTTTGTCGCGGTTGAGAGGTTGAAAACGGACTGCATGGGTTTCGGGTGAGTTAGATGGTATTTGACTCACATGTGAGGTAAAGGTGGGTATATTGAATTGAATAAGATTGTGATCAGACCAAGGTACTGGTATAACCGATAGTTGAAGGGCTTGGTGTGTTAAGGTTTTGGAATGAGGTGCGAAGATGAGGTCTAGTTTGCCTCCTTTAGTGTGGGTGGGAAAGTCGACATATTGTTTGTAACCTAGATCCTCTAGTGCATCTAGAAATGCTTCTGAATGGCTGTCATGAAGAGAGGGGAGGTTGAAGTCGCCAACTACCCAATTTGGAGAGCGTGATGTGGATGTTGCGCATGCAAGCTCAATTATTGTTGGAAGGTCATCCGGTAATGGGGATGGTGCTCGATAAAGCAGGTTGATTGAGCAGAGATCATTGGATATAGTGAGGGAGTCAAGGTGGGTTGAGCTGGAGGAGTTGCATAGCTTGAAGTTAAGATCTGTTTTAGCAAGGATGAGCGTTCCGCCTCCTTTTTGAGTGGATCTGTGGCATGTGTAGAGGTCGAATCCAGGAGGCAGCATCTGGTTTAGGAGGATGTTGTCGCTGTCAGATAGCCATGATTCTGTAACCATCAGGATGTCGAGCTTGTATTGAGGAATCAAGTCCATGACTACGGGCCATTTTGATCGTATGGATCTGGCATTTATCAATGCACATTTTAGGAGGCGTTGTCGATGGAGTTTCTCAGATTGGGCTTTGTTGATGACTTGAAGGGGAATGCTAAGAAGATGGGAGTGGGATGTGTGGTTGCGTTTTGCATTTGTGTGGTGGGAGAATTCAAACCATCTCCTTCCATATGTACGCAGTATTGGTATGTAGCTAGTATCGTGGTTGAGGGCGTTTGTGATGCAGGGGAGCCCAAAGGTAAGGAGGGTAGTGATCAATAACAGGACCTTGTACATTTTTAGGTTAGATATAAATAATGCAATGCCTATAATAGTGCGATAACTAGCAGCAGTGCAGTGATCCGCAATTGCTATCAACAATGCAATGACTAATTGATATTGGCAACAGTTAAAGGACTATAGGCAGTGGTGGAACAATGTGCTAATTTAGTATTGGCAATAGTATTAAGATTATTGATTTGCAGATAACAGTATAATAGCTTGTGAGATGCTAGTTTGTACTGATAACAGTATTGTAATGGCAGTAATAAGTAATAAGTTCTTACTGACAACAGTAATGTAATAGCTGTAATAAGTTCTTACTGACAACAGTATTATAATAAGTTCTTACTGACAACAGTATTATAATGGCTGTAATAAGTTCCTACTGACTACAGTATTGTAATGGCTGTAAATGGGTAAAGGATTCATTTACAATGTGGGTTAGTGGTGCACTGAGGTCTTCTTTGGTTTTCTTTATCCAGTCGGTGGGACAGGGATCCAGCGGGGAGGTGGTGGTGTTCAAGCAGGAGATGGTGGAAGATATTTCTTCTTTTGAGATTGTGTCGAATGTATTCCAGTCTCTGTTCAGGATGGGGTATGAATTTGTCTTGGTTGTTTCAGCATAGTGATGTGAGCTTTGTGGTTGCTGAAGCTGTTTGAATTGTCGGGCTAGAAGGTCAGGGGGGATATCTGGCAGCTGGTCGGAGTTACTGGGTGTCCTTGTTAGTTTTTTGACAGTTTGGAAGAGCTCTCGAGGTTTGTTTATGGCTGTTGTGATGATTTTGGTGTGGTAGGTTCTTTTGGCGTTGTCAGTTTCTGAATGGTATGCATTGAGTTCGTAGAGGTATTTTGCTTTGTCTCTGTCGCTTTGGGTTTTTCTCCATTTCCTTTCGGTTCTTCTAAGTCTGGTTTTCAGTTTTCGGAGGCTGGGGGTGAACCATCGGGCTTTTGAGGAGATGGGTCTGATATTGGTGTTGTTTCTAGTTGTGCTGGCTGCTGAGGAGATTGTGGTATTCCAGTTGTGGATCAGGTCATCAAGATTGTTGGAGTTTGTGTGTAGGTTAGGCAGGGTTTGCGTTAGGAAGTCTTCCTTGCTAAATGCTTTGAATCTCCTTGGGTGGTGTTCATTTTCTCTGTTATTTTTGAGTTGATAGGTGTGGGATATGTTGATGATGTAGTGGTCTGACCACGGTACTGGTGAGATTGTCGGTCTTCTGTATGAGGAGGCGGTTTGGGAGTTTAGAAATATGAGGTCAAGTGTGTTTCCTTTTTCATGTGTTGGTTCTTGTATGATCTGTGTCAGGTCCATTGCTGTCATGGCGTTGAAGAAGGTTTCTGCTTGTTTTTCCTGGAGCGATGGGAGGTTGAAGTCACCTAGGATAATTTGTTCCTTCGAAGGGCTGGTGCTTTCAGAGATGAGCTGTAGTATCTGTGGTAGGTCGATGGTTGTGGTGGGTGCACGGTAGATCAGGCATATCGAGAGGTGTTTGTTGGTGAGGGTGAGGATGTCTGCTTCATTGGAGGTTTCTGAGGCGTGGAGCCACAGGTGGAGGTTGTCTTTGGCAATGATGGCTATGCCTCCGCCTTTGGCATGTGTCCAGGAGCAGTGTTGAAGGCTGTATCCCTTTGGTGTTAGCTGGTTCATTACTACTGTGTCGTGGTCTGTTAGCCAGGTTTCTGTTACACAGAGGATGTCAATCTTCTCAGTTGTGATCAGGTCCTGGAGCATGTGGTATTTGTTCCTAACTGAGCGAGTGTTTATGAGTGAGATGGAGAGGTGGTGGTGGTTTGTGGGGTTGGTGGTGCGGGTTGGTGTGCGATGTGTGAGTGAGTATGTGTGTGTATGGTTGTGAATGCTTGTGGGTTGACCTGTTGTGGTGTCTGGGCAGAGGGGGTTGTAGGGTTTGGATGAGTGGGGGTAGAGGGTCAGGAGGGGGGTTAGGAAATAGATGGGGGTTAGGAAGGGTGGCATGGTGTGTGGGAGTACTTGGGTTCTTGGAGTGGTGGGGTATTTTTCTTTGCGAGGTTGTTGTTGTCGTTCCTCGGTTCAGTGGTTGAGGTATCTCTGCTGCTGGATGTGATGTGGCTTCCTTTGAGTTGGATCTGTCGTTTGCTGCTTCTTTTTTGTGCGCCTCTGTGCCACGCCTAAGGGCCATGCCAAAGGGCCCTCTGGCGAGGCCCTCAGGCGCGGGCCCACAAGGCGCGGGCGCGCCCGCGAGGGACGCCGCTTTTATGGAGGCGGGTTGGTGTTTTTCTCCTCTCCCACTGCCCCGATTGGGCAGGAGCACTGTGGGAGGTGGTGAGTCCCGCAGCGGTAGCGGCTCCCTCCGGAGGCGAGGGACGCCACTTTTATGGAGGCGGGTTGGTGTTTTTCTCCTCTCCCACTGCCCCGATTGGGCAGGAGCACTGTGGGGGGTGGTGAGTCCCGTGGCGGTAGCGGCTCCCTCCGGAGACGAGGGACGCCGCTTTTATGGAGGCGGGTTGGTGTTTTTCTCCTCTCCCACTGCCCCGAATGGGCAGGAGCACCGTGGGGGGTGGTGAGTCCCGCGGCGGAGAATAAGAGGGTCTGTGCTCTTCTGGCATCTACCTCATGGGTACTAGGTTTATTGGAGATATTTCCACAGGTTACTATTATGTCCCAGTTTTCTTACTGTGACTCCAATGTCATCGATCACCTTTTCTGTGAATTCTCTGCCCTGCTTAAACTTTCCTGCACAGACACATCTGTCATTGATACAATGAGTTATGCAGAAGGGGTATTTACAGCCTTCATCCCACTCCTCTTAACCCTGACATCCTACGTGTTTATCATCTCTACCATCCTAAAGATCCGTTCTAGAGAACGGAAAACCAAGGCCTTTTCCATCTGCTCCTCCCACCTTACAGTCATCATTCTCTTATATGGGACTCTATTGGGAGTCTATTTGCAGCCCAGTTCAGGGGGCTCTGGGATATCAAACAAGCTGCCTATTGCAATATATATTGTTACCCTCCCATTGTTAAACCCCCTGATTTATAGCTTGAGAAGTAACGAGTTAAATATGGCTCTGAAAAAAGCTCTAAGAACTAAATCAATCTTGTTAGGAAATAAACACTTTAGGTAGCTGAACTCACATAAACTATTTTAAAAGCTTTCACTGGATTGGAAGATAGGCAAGAGCACAACAAGGTATTTTTAAAAAGAGTGAGTGTTTTCTTATGAAGTAACATATGTATTGAAAATTACAATATTATAAATAACACACATATTGGAGTGCCTTTCTTGTATAAAAAGGGTAAAATTATAGCTTACTGTAGCTTATCTATATCTATAATCCTGTCATGTTCAACACATGTTTATTATGGTCATTATCTACATTTTTTAAATTAGCGTTTTTATTTATGATTTTTGGTTTTATTGTCTTGCATATGATCTGATCAATGTCTCATATTTTATATCTTTTGTAAGCTTACACTCCTGACAAAGTCATTAGATGAAACAAAATCATATAGGGTGAGATGTGATCAGTCTGTTCAACATATATTAAACCACCTCTGCTTTCTACAGAACATGTATAGTGAATTCTTAACCTTGTTCCATTGTTTCACTTCTTGATTCTTTCAACTTTAAAACCATCAATATTGGCAAAATAATTGGATTATCTTAATGTTTGACCTACAAGGAAATCTTCAGTATTAGTTTCATGGGGTTGTTAGCAGGGGTCGCTCAAGGCAATCTTCTGCTTGAGGCGAGGGATGAAATTTCCCCCCCTCCCCCAGAGCAGGGGGTGAGGCTTCCTCAAAACTCCAGTCAGGAAGCCAACCAGATCAAAAAGATGATTTGATAATGTGAAGGAAATCAATCGACTAATCATACGTTAGAGAAGCAGCAGTAACAAATAGCTTCCAGAATCTCAAATGTTCTAATAGCTATAAGAACTCTAATCTTGCAAAAGCAAAAATATGGAGAATATTTAAAACACTTAGCACTTGTATAAAAAGCAGACTGCAACCACAATTGAAAGTTTGATGCATCCCAATGTTGGTCAATGTTTTGTGGCACGCTGCCTCAGAGGTACCTTAAAATACATAAACAAGCAATTAAATTCAATATTCAACTGCAGAAGACAGGCAGTTACATATCTATAGGCTATCAAGTTTGCTAATACATGCCTGGAAGAGCGTCTTCAATTAAGTCAATTGCATCCATGTCAAGCAGTTCATCATTAGAGCGCACTTTCTCAATTTCAGCACACTTTTGTAGGAGGACGTCAGGTGCCATAACTGAAAGTTTTGCACCATCGCATTGGATCTTAAACATCCTGCAGTGTTCTCTGAGCTGCGAGAATTGTTCCAAGTGAGTTTATGGAAAGACTTTCTGGCAATGACACTGCTACGTCGCCACAGAGTCAGATGTCTGCTTTCCATAGTTTCTGGGCTGTAAGAATCCAAATTCATTCCTTAACAGAGAGTTTAGGCTGCTTCATTCTTGATTGAATAGTAGCAAGGCCAACATTCCAGGGTCAGAGAAGAGCAGAAATGGTTTTCATTTGATTTAGTTGAGAGAGGCTATTTTCTCTACTTGCAAGCATTACTGAAAGTATCAGAAATGTGCAGGACAGCAGACACGTTTGGAAATATGGTAAATGGTTTTCTGCAGCATGTAGTCCACAGTATCATTTTAGCATGGAATGATATAGTTGACATGATAAGCAGACCAGGTAGGCAGGATGGTCTTTATAACTGTTCTGGTCAGTAAAAGGTAACCTGGCAAGAGAGAGCAGACTAGGATTTTGTGGAACATGCATTCAGGATAGTGCCCCCGGACCTGGGACAACAGGTGTTATCTTCTGTCTATAGCAGCTACCTTCCCTTTGGGTGGAGCCCTCTGGTGCTGGCAGCCACCAGGTCTTAGCTGCACACCTGCAGGGACTGGCATGAGGAGTGCAGTCACAATCTGCCTTTTGTGGTGAGAATTTACTGGCAACACCAAAGTCAGATGGACACTTTCCATGCCTTCTAGGCTGCAAACATACTGGCAGCACCATCTACCTAAACACAATCTGCCTTTATACTGCCTCCACACAACTTTCCCATCTTGTCATGCCTTGGGGTTTCAATGTAAGATGTGATGTTCTCAGATGGTGCTTATCATATCTGTCCTCTCATATCGGCAAAGTAAATGTCCATTTCCTTTAACATTTGAAACAGCACAACTGTCATCCCAACTCCTGTGTTGTCTTTTATGTCAAGGAACTCCAGGAAATGTTCTGACAGTTATGGCAGACATTTCATTTTTTAAAGGTTCTTCTGCTGTAACAAAACACGCTATTAAAATCATTTGTTCTGTATGACTGATATCAGGGGTACAATCTAGAATAATAGAGTAATATTTTGCAGATTTCAGGTGTTCCAAAACCATATTCTTTATTTGTGAGGAGAGTAACTGGATGATCTCTCATGTTGAACTATTTTTCCAAGGTAGGTAGTGTGCATTTTCTTTTGGAGGTTAATCTCCTAAGATGCTCCTTAAGTACCGAATAAAACTCTGCCATTAACTCCACAATTCTGAGAAAGTTACCGTTATTTGGCATGAACAACTGATCTGATTTCCCATGCAGAGCAAGGTTCTGAGTAGCAAGTACTCTCACAATCGATATTAGCCATTTTAGAACATTTCTCCAATGCTGAGTCTCCAAATCGATCTTCTGTTGATTGCTTTCCTCTATGGTTAACTTTAACCACAGTCTGGTCTCCAATTCTCTCCAGCTCAAGGACGCTCTATAGTGATGTTGTGTCTTATCATGATTTACCAGTGTTCTAGCCAGATTCTTCCAGTCTCTTGTTCCAGTGAAAATTAATACAGATGCGGTGGTGTCATCTGGGAAAGGTTTGCAGCAAAAGCAGTAGACAGCATCCTGGCTCTTCGAGTACATGAACCATTGGGCTTTTCATACCACTAATGAACATGATGAAAGCTTCTTCTGTATACAGGGTCTTTTGGAAACTTAAACACCTTAACTTGCTTTGGACCAGTCAGTACAAGGAAGTCTCTTAACTTACTGGATATTTCTGGCCATAGCCCTTGATCCTCTGATAACGATGGATTAAATTCTGAGGAAACTGCATCCTCTGGTTCCATTCTACTTGCACAAACTGCAGTCTCCTCTTCCTGCAGCATAGGAACCTCTTCCTCCATCTGAGATACTGATGTGGAGGTAGTGGCAGTGAACAGTACAAGAGCATATGGAATATTTTCAAGAGCTGTGTCACTTCTATCCTCATAGTAACTTCTGCAGTCAAAAACTTTAGCAAAGGTCCTTTTTGTTTTGAAAGCACAGTTTATTTTGCTTTCCTATTTCTATATTGTGCACCATAAGAACATAAGAACATAAGATATGCCATACTGGGTCAGACCAAGGTCCATCAAGCCCAGTATCCTGTTTCCAACAGTGGCCAATCTAGGTCATATGTACCTAGCAGTTTCCCCAAAAGACACTGGGTCAAGCATTGATATCCTGGGTCCCTTCTTAATAATGGTTTATGGACCTTTCCTCCAGGAACTTGTACAAACCTTTTTTAAACCCAGCTACACTAACAGCCTTTACTACATCCTCCGGTAACAAATTCCAGAGTTTGATTACACGTTGAGTGAAAAAATATTTTCTTTTATTAGTCTTAAATAGTTTACCCTGTAGCTTCATTGCATGCCCCCTAGTCTTTTTATATTCTGATAAAGTAAACAATCGATCTACGTTTACCCGTTCCACTCCGTTCATTAATTTATAGACTTCTATCATATCTCCCCTCAGCCGTCTCTTTTCCAGGTTAAAGAGCCCTAAACGTTTAAGCCTTTCTTCATAGGAGTATCCTTCCATCCCCTTTACCATTTTGGTGGCTCTTCTCTGAACCTTTTCTAATAACGCTATATCCTTTTTAAGATACGGCGACCAGAAATGCACACTATATTCAAGGTGCGGTCTCACCATGGAACGATATAGAGGCATTATAATATCTTATGTTTTATTTTTCATTCCTTTCCTTATGATACCTAGCATTCTACCGGTATTTGCCCTCTTGGCCGCAGCTGCACACTGGGCCGAGCATTTTAACATGTTATCCACATTGACGCCTACATCTTTTTCCTGGGTGGTGGTTCCTAAAGTGGAACCTTGCATCGTGTAACCATAGTTTGGGTTGTTCTTCCCTAGGTGCATAAATTTGCACTTGTCCACATTAAATTTCATCTGCCATTTTGATGCCCAGTCTTCCAATTTATCAAGATCCTCTTGCAGTTTTCCACAATCCTCTTGGGTTTTAACAACTTTAAATAGTTTTGTGTCATCTGCAAATTGCATAAACTCACTCGTTATTCCACTTTCCAGGTCATATATGAATATGTCAAAAAGCAGCAGACCCAGCACAGATTCCTGGGGTACACCACTATTCACCTTTCTCCATTGGGAAACTTGGCCATTTAGCCCTACCCTCTACTTTCTATCTTTTAACCAGTTCCTGATCCACAGTAGTACACTGCCTCCTATCCCATGACTCTTTAGTTTTGCCAAAAGTCTCTGATGAGGGACCTTGTCAAAGGCTTTCTGAAAGTCCAGATACACTATATCAACCGACTCACCTTTGTCCACCTGTTTATTCACACCTTCAAAAAAACATAACAGATTAGTAAGACAAGATCTTCCTTGTCTAAAGCCATGTTGGCTGTCTCCCATTAGTCCATGACTATCGACATGCTGAGTAATTTTATTCTTTATGATGGTTTCTACCATTTTTCCTGTTACTGATGTCAGGCTCACCGGTCTGTAGTTTCCCAGATCACCCCTGGAGCCCTTTTTAAAAATTGGTGTTACATTGGCGATCCTCCAATCTTCAGTTATTAGATAGTTCACAGATTACTAATAGTAGGTCTGCAATCAAATATTTCAGTTCTTTCAACACCCTTGGATGTATACCATCCGGCCCAGGTGATTTGCTACTCTTCAGTTTATCTAATAGTTGTAATACATCTTCCCGATGTATCGATATTTACTTCAATTCTTCTGCACCTTTAAATACCACTTCAGTCATGGGTAACATCCCTACATCTTCCTCAGTAAAGACCGAAGCAAAGAATTCATACAGTCTCTCCGCTATCGCCTTGTCGCCTCTTAGTGCCCCCTTTAACTTCTCTATCATCTAATGGACCAACTGACTCTCTCACAGGTTTTTTGCTACGAATGTACTTGAAAAAATCTTTATTTCACGTTTTTGCTTCCGCAGCAAGCTTCTTCTCAAATTCTCTCTTTGCCTACTTTATGAATGCCTTGCATTTGACTTGCCATTGCTTGTGCTGTTTCCAGGTTTCGTTGTTTGGCTCTTTTTTCCATTTCCTGAAAGATGCTTTTTTGGCAACAACAGCCTCTCTGACCTCACCTTTAAACCATGCTGGCAGTTTTTTTTACTTCCTTCCACTTTTCTTAAAGCATGCAATTAAGCTGGCTTGGGCTTCCAAGCAATGTTCCCTCTAATTTTCTGTAGGCTGTGTGCGCATAAAATATCAGCTGTGCAGCTTTTGAAGGAAGGTTAAATTTTTGTGCGCCACATAACGACACTTGGAATTACATACTTTAAAATTTGATTACACGTCAGAATACAGTACGTACACCACATTGATTTTAATTAAATTAAATGAAAATAGACGATTACGAAATGAAGCGGAAAATTTCTAGTAATTACAATCGCAACTTTTAAATTTTAAGACGTCTGTGTTGTTTTCTATCAGAATCAGAACCGTAATTGTTGTGCGCTCTGTTGTAAAGTATGTGCGCTCACTCGGCAAAGTGTGTGCGCGCGCACACACACACAGCTTAGAGGGAACAGTGCTTCCAAGATAGTATTTTTCAACAACACCCAAGCTTGATGTAAGTCTTTAACCTTTGCAACTGCTCCTTTTAGTTTTTTCTTAACTGTTTTCATCATTTTATCATAGTATCCTTTTCAAAAGTTAAAAGGTGGTACTGTGGATTTCCTTACTATCCCTCCTCCACTAATTAAATCAAAGGCAATCATGCTATGATCACTATTGCCAAGTGGCCCCATCACCCTTATCTCTTGTACTACATCTGTTGTTCCACTAAGGACTAGGTCTAGTATTGTTTCCCCTCTGGTTGGTTCATGAACCAGCTGCTCCAAGAAGCAGTCATTTATTTCATCTCCATGGCGGCCACTGGGCACGTGAGTCCCCCGATCCCTCTAAGAACTACCCACAACCCTTTCCCTTTCTGGTCCATCTTGGATCTCGCTAACAACATGCGCAGAATACCTGGCTCACTCCACACATGTTTGCCGTGCAAGCAATTACCTAAGCCCGCATTCCCCGAAGCTACTGCCAGTTCGCCAACCCGAAAGGCACCAAAAAATGCCAGACAAAAAACCGCCCGAAAAAGAGTGGCCTCATAAGGTGACACCGCCACCCCCGACAACGCTTGACACAGCCTTCTTAACAAATCGTGCGTAATCGGCAGCCAGTGATCCCGAGGCTCAGGCAAAGCACGCTCCCACCCTTGTAGTAGCTGCCGTGCCAGAAATCCGCGGCCCAACAATCCCCAAGCCGCCGCCTTGGCAAAAAATCCAAACCCAGCCAGATGCATTTTAACAGCCGATCGAGCCACGCCGTGCCCTTTAGCCCAACATACCCTCCTAGCAGGTACTCCGGCACCTCCCCCCGCCCCAGCCCGACTGATACAGATATTCCAACACCCACTCACAACCTCGCTGATAAGCAGCCCAAGTCCGCTCTGCCACCGAATTCTTGAGGAGGCTCTTCATCTCCGCCGGCCACAGCTCCACAGTTTCCATGGGACCACGAGCCCGTCCTCGTCCGCCTCCGGAGCCAAGCACCGAAATCGCTCCAACTGCAAACGAGAAAGAGCATCAGCGATTTCATTAGTATACCCCGGGATGTGCCAAGCCCTCAGGTCCACATTCAAATGGAAACAGGCCAGGATGACCAGCCACATTAATGATGCCACCTGACTGCAGCGCGGAGAATACCGATTAATAACCGCCACGACCGACTCATTGTCGCACCACCACACGACCTTGCGGTTGGCCAACTTGTGAGGCCATAACTCCATAGCCACCAGTATGGGAAAAAGCTCCAGAAAGGTAATATTACGTACTAGCCCTTCCTCCACCCAAGCCTGCGGCCATCTGTCGGCACATCACTATCCACCAAAGTATATTCCCAAACCAATACCACCGGCAGCGTCCGTAAACAGCTGCAAGTCCTCACTGGAGATCTCCGGATCGCGAAATACCGAAATCCCATTAAAGTCCCGCAGAAAGATGTCCCAAATCTGCAGATCCTCCCGCATAACTTGCGACACACGGATATGGTGATGCGGCCTGAGCACTCCCGCTGTCGCCACCGCCAACTGCCGAAGAAATACCCTCCCCATCGGAATGACCTTACAGGCAAAATTAAGCGATACAATTAGCACCTGCAATTCCCTCAAGGTCAACTTAGAAGAGGATAAGGAATTAGCAGCCAGTACCCTCAATTTCTCCACCTTCTCTAACGGCAACCGCGCTACCATCTGTCCAGAATCCAATTCCACACCTAAAAAGGTGAGGATCGTCGTCGGGCCTACGGTTTTACCCTCAGCTAAAGGCACGCCCAACTCGCTAGCCAAACCAACAAAACCCTCTAGAAGCTCGCTACAACCTTGCCCACAAACAGGAAATCATCCAGGTAATGAACAACCTCCGAGGACCCCACCCTCCTAACCACCATCCAGTGCAGGAAAGAACTAAATTTCTCGAAATAAGAGCAAGACACCGAACAACCCATCGGCATACATTTATCGAAATAAAACTCGCCCTCAAACCGGAAACCTAAGAACTTGAAGGCAGACGGGTGGACCGGCAACAATCGAAAGGCAGACTCAATATCCACCTTAGCCATCAAGGATCCTCGCCCAGCCCTCCTGACTAACTCCACCGCCCCATCAAACAAGGCATAATGAACCGTACAAAACTCGCGTGGAATGAAATCATTCACCGAGGCCCCGACAGGGCAAGACAAATTGTGGATTAATCAAAACTTCCCCGGTTCTTTTTTAGGAAGAATTCCCAATGGGGACACCACAAAACCTTGAAAAGGAGGGAGATGGAAAGGGCCAGCAATTCTGCCCAACCGTAATTCTACCGCCAACTTCTCTCGAGCTATCGACGCCCATCTCCGTACACTAGGGGAATTGCGAGCCTTTGAACACCCCACGACACCCCGAATCAGAACAACGAAACCGAACTGAAAACCTAACTGCAAAATTACCTTATCCCTCTTCCGCGGATAGCCACGCAACCAACTACACAATAGCGGTACCCGTATCGAAGAAGGAGCCAACTCAAACAGCACCCGCCTACTTGGGATCTGAACCAGGCGGGGTGCTGGCCCCTTTCTTAACACATTTGGCGGCCGAATGGGGACCGCTGCAGATTGAACACACGTGGCGGAATTTACAGTCCGGAAAGGGACACATGGATCTATTAAACCTCCAGCACACGTTGCCCCCCACACTGGGTACTGATCTGGTCTGGACTGGAGAAACAGCCCCCCGAAAGGAACGACCCACACCAGCCAGAACCCCCGACCCCATCTTTGCACCACCCCCAGCAACCGCCCCGCCTTTTACCGACATCTGAGTAAGCCAAAGGTTAATGTCCTGAGTACCCCAAGTCAGAAACTTATTCTCCTCCATCTTATCACGAAATGTCTCATCATAATTCAACCATGACCAGCCTTCGTGCACCTGAGAAGCCTCCAAAATCGAATCCGCATAGGACAACAACATACCGTACTGCGCCGGGAAATGCTGACCCCACACACTCGCCAGCCGCAAGAATGCTCTAACCCAATTGATGACATTCCTAGAGACCTTACGAATACGGCCCACCTTCTCGTACTCCTTGCACTTTTTCTTACTATCCCCTGAACACTTACGCCCCTCCAGCAAACGAAAAATGTATTTCCGTTTCCGAATTTTTCTCCGCAACCTCTTCGGGACGCCTTCCCATAATTCCGATAAAGCCACCAATGAGGAAGACCCAGCAGCAGCATGCGCACTGGAAGGCCCTAGCCCCGTCAGTGGTTCGCCACCCCCGCACTCCCCCATCGATGATTCAGCCGAGTCCAAAGACGAGGAGGAGGAAGAGTCAGAACTACGCCTATGTCGACACACATGCTTCCTCTTCTTGTGCGCCTGTCGCGACCGCTCAGCCCCCAACCCACCCCCGCCAGCCTCATCCCCCACACCCACATGGGACTCACCGGTCGGGTCCTCAGCGGCCATCACATCAGACGAACGGGGGGAAGCAACAGCCCTTTGCAGCCCACCAGCTCCTGGAGCCCGATCCGCCTCTGTCAAAGCTCCCCTCGTGGCATAAGTTCCATAATCCATATTCACTGCAGCCGGGGACAGCACCATAGACGGGACACCTCCTGGCGCTGACCTAAAAGGAACCTGCGGATATAATATGTGATATTATTCATGTTAGTATTCTTTTACCTTGTATCAGATGTTCTGTTCTTTTATGTGTTTTAATGCTATTTACGTGTTTACTATGTAACCTTTTTTATATATTTATGTTTTTAGTTTCATTTGCCTAATCAACCCCTGATGAAGTGTGCGAAACACGGCCTGTGTCGGGTGGGCAGTGAAGATATTAATAAACTCTGGTTCATATAATCACGTTTTGTACTGGGTCTGGTGTTTACGTGATTATTTGCCTTTTCGTACTGTTTCTAGCCGGGTCATTTGTAACCAAGTGGATGGTAACATCAATTTTGGAGTGCTCACTTTCAGTGCTAAGTACATCAATAATTTGGTTTGTATTCTTGCTAGATGAAGAGCCTGGGAGGCATTTGACTTAACCTCCCTCCTTTGAACTGTGTTTCCAAGTTGGTGCCTCTGATGATGGAATCACCAAGTAGTAGTAGTTTTCTGTTCCATGAGTCTTTCTTTACAATTGGTGCTTTATCAGGAGATTGGGCATTGACTATCTTATTTAAGGGCCCTTGAGCTTCCCTGGCTTGGGCATCCTCATTAACCAAAGCAGAGAAGGCACCATGCAGTGATATCTCTTGATGTACAGGGTGTTTCTGCATTACCGGACGTAGTCTACCAGAGCCCACTGTGATCCATTTCTTCCTGGGATGTTTGAGTCTCTGTGGGAGTGGCGGGGGACTTTGGTTTGTATCCTAGAAGAGGTGTGTTTCATTGCAGCTACTTCTTCCCTTAATAGAGTCAATTCATTTTGTATGGCTGACAACTTCAGGCATATAGGGCAAGCTCTTAGGTTCCAGATGATTAGTCTCAGAATGAAAGCACCACAATTACTGCACTGAATACAAGATGTGTGGTCGAATTAGGAGGATAGATGTCAGCATATATGACCGCTATATAAGCAACGCAGCCCGGGGGTGGGTGAGGCGAGGAGTGGGGGGTGGGAACCTAAGTGTCCTTGGCCAGCAGGCCTTACCTGAACCGAGGGCACCTTTAGATTTCTGATTGGAGGGCTACCCAAGGAATGCAAGCAGATTATTCCCAGAAGTGAATGTAAAACCAGCACTTAACTTAGCTACACAAAACACCAGGATAGGTAAACCCAATTAAATATTATATATCAGGTACACAATCAACAGGATGTCGTAGGCACTATAGGCAAAACATCAGATATGTACACCCGCCCCTTCCCACACCGCCTATAATCCATATCCCTCTTTCCCTTCCCAAACCCTCACCCCAACTCTCTTCCATGCCCTACCATTCTCAAATGATGGTTACATGATTCAAGGTTCCAACATTAGGAACCACCACCCAGGAAAAAGATTTAGGAGTCATTGTGGATAACATGTTAAACCCTCCACCCAATGTGCAGTGGCAGCCAAGAGAGCAAATAGAATGCTAGGTATCATAAGGAAAGGAATGGAAAATAAAAGAAAGGATATTATAATGGCTCTGTATCATTCCATGATGTGACTGCACCTTGAATATTATGTGCATTTTTGGTTGCCGTATCTTAAAAAGGATATAGTGTTATTAGAAAAGGTTCAGAGAAGAGCCACCAAAATGGTAAAGGGGACGGAAGGGTACCCCTATAAAAAGGGGCAAACAAGGTTAGGGCTCTTTAACCTGGAAAAGAGATGGCTGAGGGGAGATATGATAGAAGTCTACAAATTAATGAACGGAGTGGAACGGGTAAAACGTAGATTGATTGTTTACGTTATCAATGTCATGGGTCTGTCCCTTGTTGGTCACTCCAGGCCAGGGAAGTCCCGAATCCTCATCTGCGGTATGCTGCTCCAGCTGTCTGGAATTCCAGGGGAATTAACTCACTCCACACACAGAAGAAAAGTGTGCAAGTTTATTCCGTACGTCAGAAGTGCAGTCTATCTTTTATACAGTAACAAAAACATATATACATCATAAACCCATCCCAGCAGCCCAGCACTGCTTATCAGCAACCGTACAAACTGGTACTTGTCTCTGTGAAGATCACTTAATTTTGCCTTAGCACAACACATTCCTTTTCATCTAGGTATGCACAAAATATCCATTTTCCCTTGTGGGCCTTATGGTCCCTCTGTACAACAAGAAACTTATTTTTCCCCTTACAATCAGAATATAGAAAGACTAGGGGACATGCAATGAAGCTACAGGGTAAACTATTTAAGACAAATAAGAGAAAATATTTTTTCACTAAACATGTAATCAAACTCTGGAATTTGTTACCGGAGGATGTAGTAAAGGCTGTTAGTGTAGCTGGGTTTAAAAAAGCTTTGAACAAGTTCCTGGAGGAAAGGTACATAAACCATTATTAAAAAGGGACCCATGATATGAATGCTTGACCCAAAACAAGCATTGTGGAACCTGTTTCTTTTGGGGAAACTGCTAGGTATGTATGACCTAGATTGAAACATAGAAACATAGAAATATGATGACAAAAAAAGACCACATGGCCTATCTAGTCTGTCCTTCCATATCTACAACTACAACAGTCCCCTTTTTACCTTTAGAGATCCTCTGTGTTTGTCCCATGCTTTTT
Source organism: Ichthyophis bannanicus (assembly GCA_033557465.1). NCBI lineage: Eukaryota > Metazoa > Chordata > Amphibia > Gymnophiona > Ichthyophiidae > Ichthyophis > Ichthyophis bannanicus. The sequence goes on along the minus strand of CM066048.1, from coordinate 107,751,547 downwards.
TGAATTCAGTTACTGTCCTCATCTCTACCACCTCCACTGGGAGACTATTCCAAGGATCCACTATTCTTTCCGTAAAGAAATATTCCGCATATCATTCCTGAATCTATCTCCCTTCACTCTCCTCCCATGTCCCCTCATAGCAGAATTGCTTTTAATTGAAAGAGGATCTCTTCCTGAACATTTATGCCACGGAGGTATTTAAACATCTCAATCATATCACCTCTATCCCGCCTTTCCTCTAAGGTGTACATATTAAGATCCTTAAGTCTGTCCTCATATGCTTTATAATGAAGACCACTAATCATTTTAGTAGCCACCCTCTGCACCGACTCTATCCTGTTCACATCCTTTTGAAGGTGCGGTCTCCAGAATTGCATACTATACTCCAAATGAGGTTGCACCAAAGACTTATACAGAGGCATTATAACCTCCTTTTTTCTGCTAGCCATTCCTCTCCGTATGCACCCAAGCATCCTTCTAGCTTTTGCCGTCGCCTTTTCTACCTGTTTAGCTACTTCAAGATGATCAGACACAACCACGCCTAGGTCCCGCTCTTCTTTAGTGTACAAAAGTACTTCAACCCCTATACTATATTGCTCCCTTGGATTGCTGCAGCCCAAATGCATGACCTTACATTTTTTACATTAAATCCCAGCTTCCAAATTCTAGACCATTCTTCAAGCTTAGCTAGATCCCTCCTCATGTTATCTACACCTTCCGGGGTGTCTACTCTATTGCAGATTTTGGTATCATCTGCAAACAGTCAAACCTTACGCAACAGCCCTTCCGCTATATCACCAACAAACATGTTAAAAAAAAATCGGACCAAGGACAGATCCCTGCGGCACACCACTGGTAACATCCTTCTCCTCAGAGTGAGCTCCATTTACCTGTACTCTTTGTCGCCTCCCACCCAACCAATTTCTAACCCAAGCAGTAACTTTAGGGTCCATCCCTAGGGTGCTCAGTTTGTTTATAAGTCGACTGTGAGGAACAGTGTCAAAGGCTTTACTGAAATCTAAATACACCACATCTAGGGCTCTCCCCTGGTCCAACTCCCTGGTCACCCAGTTAAAGAAATCAATCAGATTTGTCTGACAAGACCTGCCTCTGGTGAATCCATGCTTCCTCAGACCCTGTAATCTGCTGGACTCCAGAAACCTCACAGTTTTCTCTTTCAGCAGCGTTTCCAATAATTTACTCACCACCCTGTAGTTTTCAACCACATACTTACTTCCTGCTTTGTGTAAAAGGCACCACATGAGCCTCTCTCCAGTCCTTTGGCACCACTCTCGACTCCAACGAGGCATTGAAAAGGTCAGTCAGTGGTGCTGCTAGAACGTGCCCAAGTTCCCAAGTGCCCTCAGTATTCTAGGGTGTATCCCATCCGGTCCCATTACTTTGTCTACTTTAAGTTGAGCTAGTTTCTCATGAACACAGTCTTCTGAAAATTGTTCAACATGTCCTTTGCTTCTGTTCCTGTTTGTGGGTGTTTTCTGAGATCCTGCTCCTGGTTCTTCATCTGTGAACACAGAACAGAAATATTTGTTAAGCAATTCCGCTTTATCCTTATCACCTTCTACATATTCCTCCCCTGCACCCTTGAGTCTGAAAATACCACTTTTGCCATTCCTCTTCTCACTAACATATCTGAAAAATGTCGTATCCCCCCATTTTATTGTATTGGCTATTTCCTCCTCCTTTTGTATCTTTGCCTTCCTGACTACTTTGCTAGCTTCTCTAAGTTTTTCCAAATATAGATGCCTGTCTTCCTCTCTCTGTGATCTCTTGTATTTCATGAAGTCTCCCTCTTTTTCTTCACTTTTTCAGCTACTTCTTTCGAAAGTCATAGTGGTCTCCTTTTACTTTTACCTTTATTTACCCTTTTAACAAAAAGGTTGGTTGCCCATTAAAATATCCCGACTGCTTTTCTACATCCCACAGCTGTTCCCATCCCACTAACGACTCCCTGAGGTATTGGTCCATCTTGGCAAAGTTAGTCTTCCTAAAGTCTAAGATCCTCACCTTTGAATGGATTCTAACAGCCCTAGTCCTAATACTGAACCACACCATCTGGTGATCACTGGATGCAAAATGATCTCCCACTACAACATCAGAAAGACTTTCATCATTGGTAAGCACCAAGTCCAGTATGGCCCCTTCACGTGTGGGGTCTGTTACCAATTGCCTGAATAGTTCTCCCTGTAGAGAATCCAGGATCTCCTTACTTCTAGATGATACTGCAGCAGGAATGTGCCAATCGACATCTGGCATATTGAAATCTCCTATCAGTAGCACTTCCCCTTTCCTAGCAATGCTGCGTATGTCTTCAATTAACTCTGTCCACCACTTCCTCTTGTGAGGGAGGTCTGTATATCACACCAATGGAAATAGATTTCTCTTTCCCTCTTTCTAGTTTAACCCACAATGTCACTTTTGGAAACAGGATACTGGGCTTGATGGGCCTTGGTCTGACCCAGTATGGCATATCTTATGTCCTTTTTTCTCCTCTCAAGTTAACCGGCATCTTTCTCCTTCTCTATCCCCTCCCCCCCCCCCCCACCAAGGCGCCCAGTATTTCTTTCTCGCTCTTCTCCCCTCCAAGTTTCCAGCATCTCCCCACCTTCCCTTCCACCACCACTGCTGAAGCCACTCACAACACCCTACCTTTAAGAAGACTGAGTGAGTAAGTACAGACTTTGGAAAGTGGTCGTGCTACACAGATAGGTGGCTGTGCAACCTAAGCACAGCTGGCAAAGACATGCACGGAAAAGTCCTTTAAAGCCAAGTCAGTAGCAGGCCTTTGAGCACCTGCAGACACATACTGTATGTGCTCAAAACCCACCGTATCCCTGACACATTTCAGAGGAGGGTGGGATATGGCAAGTCTTGAGTGCTCACACATATGCTCAAAGGCCAGCCACTGATTGCAATTTTAAAGGGCTCTCTGAGGCTGGTGCCACACTGCTAAACCTCAAAGTTTGCTGACATTTTTATGAAAGCATGAAATGAAGCTATGGTCTGAATGATCCAAAAAAATACACTATTCAAAATGTAGATGAAGTAAAATAAAAAGAGAATGCTGAAGTTTTAAGAAGGATGACTGGAATAATTCACTGGAATAATGAGATGCCTGCCAAAGAAGGATCCTGAGACAGGATATTTACTGGTATAAGGAGGAAAACACTGGACCTTTAGACTGATAAGAGAATATTGATTAACTAGGGAAGATTTCAAAGAATAACACATTGAAGATAATTTTGTATAGAGCATATAGGATGCTAAATGGACATTTAGGTCCAGGCATTTAAAAGTACACTGGTATTTTATAAAATATTTAATGTGCCTTGTCTCAACTACATAAAAGACCAGCAAAGGAATACATAGATTTGGAGCACCATACTGATACAATTTCAGACCCACAAACCTGACAATGGGAATGGACATTCCACTAGCATATACAGTACAATTATTAGTAAAAGATTCAGAAGATAATAACAAGGTCTGTGAGTCTGGGGATCAGATCCCATATGAGACCATCAACCAACATAAACACTCTGCAGCTTATCAAATTATTCATACCAGAGATGCAGGATCAATTGGCCAAGGCAGTAAGTAATTGGATCAGACTTTTCTTTACTATAGATTAGATTCTGTACTAATGTTCTCTAACATGATTCCTCTCCATGTAGAAAATTGCAAATGTTTCTCACTGTGACTGTGTTTGTCATGTTATTTTTTTCTTACAATGATATTCCTCAAAATAAGAATTATTTCTGGACTGATTCATCATTGGGATGGAAATAGATAAATCCTCATCAGTTCTCACCAAATGCAAAATAATACCTGCTTTGCTTTTTCATAATGTCTTTGGGTAAAGGTTCATAAGTTGCCTTCATCAAACCAATAAATATTAGAAACGGGACATGGAAGGATCAAAATGTGACTTAGGATGCCTCACAACAAATACTGAGAGAAAATTAACTCATATCAGCAACTTAGAAATACAGACAGGAAGGAGAGGGGTACATTGGTCACACAATGGTTTCAAACCTCCTGCAAATAAATGCTAAATTGAGCTTATAATTATAGAAAGAAAGAAATATTAATTTTTAAGGGAACCATTCCCCATATTTCTAAATACAAATTATTGAATACCACATATATTGAGTATGACTTTTACTGATATACAGAAATTGCCATGTACCAATAGATTTTCCAGGCAGGAGGGTTGAGTGTGTAATCTGTTTAACACGATGCACATTCTGGGGTGACCACAGGGACTTCCATGCTTGGTTTGACCATTTGGATCATCTCTGACACTGGAGTACTTGAAATAATCCAGCAGATCCAAAAAGGGGAAGATCTATTCCATATCCACAACTTCCAGAAGTGAGAAACATCGACCCATAAGTCTACCAGCTAATTGTTTATGGATCCATTCTTTGGACTCTTTTCCAACCTTTTACTGCTATTGTAGGTTTGACCACATCATGTAAAATCAAGCAACGAATGTGATGCTGAAAGGACTATAAAAACAAGAATTTGCTTTAAACCTTCTGCAAGTTAGTTTCAAGGAGAATTCCGAATCATACCATCAGTTGAAAGGAAAAAATAACTTTTCCCTATAAACCGTTTGCACATCATACATGACTATTACCTTGTATCATATTTCCTCTTTTTTGTCTTTTCTGCAAGCTGAAACGCTCTAACCTGTTTGCACTTCCTTCATATAGATGTTCCTTCCCTTGTATCATTTGTTTTGTCCGTCTGCTGACCTCTGCTAGAACTGCTCTCTCTCTTTTCAGATGTGATGACAAGAACTGTAAATAGTGCTGCATACTAAGCTGAGGTTCAAGGTACTTCTAATCAGTGGCAAATCCTAATGTGGAATCCAGCAACATGTATGTAAATGGAACAATATGCAAATAGTTTGTTTTGTTGCAAAGTGTGAGATCACGTTTAGTGGTTCCTTTCATACCTATATTTTGTGGGCAATTGAGAGCAAATAAACTTGCATGTATGATTCTTAAATGTTATACTTTTGTTTGGTTTTACTCTACGGTCTAAATATACCCTGTAAACCATTTTTTTTTTGTGGATTACCAAGTACTTGTGAGCTAGATTTTTCACTGTTAGAAAAAGGATACTGTCAGTCTTATGTTCTTAAATATAAGCACGTTATGTATGATATGCCTACTTTTCAGGAAAACTAACAGTGAGAAATGTATAGACCACCAATTTAACCAGGTGTGTTGCATGGCTTCTTATTTGAGAGGGAAGAGCTGATATCAAACAGATAACATGTCTTCCGTTCGGTGCCTATGGACATAGTTTTGTGGCTGCTGTGGCTCAGTAGAATGGAGCCTGATGATCACCAATCCCTACGCTAGGGTTGATGGGTCATGTAGCCTCACTGCTAACAAGGTATCTTTATAAATCAGCGAAGGTGGATCCCACTCAAAGAAGAGCTGTAGCTCAAAGGTTAATAGTGATGGACAGAAGCTTACAGGCCGAAAAAACACACTGTCCACAATTCCTTAAGGAATAATCTAGAAGAGTCAGGATAAAACATTTGTATAAGATATTCCTTACTATATCAACTTGACAGCTAGCTAGGTGAAAGCCATTTCTCAGGTAACAAACCTAAATTTTATTTATTTCCCTGCATATGCTGAGTAGAACATTGGATCTATCAGAACAAATCATATTTGTATTTCTCTTTGCATTCAATATTGTTTCTCTTTTTCTCTCTTTTCTTGTTTTAGAACTTTATGGAGCATGAATACAGGGCAAAGAGAAATTATAGTGAGGTGACAAAATTCCTGATTCTGGGATTCTCAGAATTCCCAGAGCTGCAGCTCCCTCTCTTCGCTCTCTTCTCCTTCCTCTACCTGATGGCTCTCCTGGGGAACCTCTTGGTTATCTGCTTAATATGCACCAATCAGCATCTGCACATCCCCATGTATTTCTTCCTAGCCAACTTGTCTGCCATAGACGTCTCTTCCATAACAATCACTGTGCCAAAGTTACTGGCAATCCTCCTGACACAGAATAATATAACATATTTTACTGAATGTATGATACAATTATATTGTTATATGGCTTGTATAGAGATTGAATTTATACTTCTCACAGCCATGGCATATGACCGTTATGTAGCGATATGCAACCCCCTGCGTTATACCATGATCATGAATAAGAGGGTCTGTGCTCTTCTGGCATCTACCTCATGGGTACTAGGTTTATTGGAGATACTTCCTCAGCTTACTGTTATGTCCCAGTTTTCTTACTGTGACTCCAATGTCATTGATCACTTGTTCTGTGAATTCTCAGCCCTGCTGAAACTTTCCTGCACAGACACTTCTATCATTGACACAATGAATTATGCAGTAGTGCTGTTTTCATCCTTCATCCCATTTCTCTTAACACTGACATCCTACGTGTTTATCATCTCAACCATCCTTAAAATCCGTTCAACAGAGGGGAAAAGGAAGGCCTTCTCCACCTGCTCCTCCCACCTTACAGTCATCATTTTCTTATATGGGACTCTATTAGGAGTGTATATGCAGCCCAATTCAGGGGGCTCTGGGAAATCAAACAAGCTGCCTACTGCAATATACATAGTTACACTACCACTTTTAAACCCCCTGATTTATAGCTTGAGAAGTAAAGAGTTAAATATGGCTCTGAAAAAAGTTCTAAGAACTAAATCAGTCTTGTTAGGAAATAAACACTTTCCATAGCTGATCCCACAGAAACTGTTTTTAAAACTGCCACTGGATTGGAAGGCAGGCAAGAGCCCAACTAGGTATTTTTAAAGGGAGAGAGTTTTCTTATGAAGTAACATATGTAATGAAAATTAAAATATTATAGATAACACAGATATTGGAGTGCTTTTCATATATAAAAAGGCTAAACTTACAGTTTACTGTAGATTATCCAAATCTATAATCCTGTAATTTTCAATACTCCTATGTTTATTATGGTTATTTATGTTGACTATTATAGTATCATTTTATTCTATTTATATGACATTATCATTTTTAATGTACATTTTTTAAATTAGAGTATTTATGATTTTAATTTTTATTGTTTTGTATATGATCTGCTGAATGTCTAATGTTTTATATATTTTGTATGCTCAAATCCCTGACGAAGTCATTAGATGAAACAAAATCCTGTAGGGCGAGATGTGATTGGTCTGTTCGAGAAATATTAAACCACCTCTGCTTTCTACAGAACATGTGTAGTGTTGCAAATTCTTCACCTTGCGCCATTCTTACAACTTTAAAACCATAAATATTGGCAGAGTAATTGGATTGTCTTAATGTTGTTTGACCTACTAAGAAAATGTCAATATTAGTTTTATGGGGTTATTAGGGGATTAATTTTCCAAATTGCTTTAATGCTCTTTATCCATGGCAATATAAAAAGTGTTCAATAAATAATAAGCATTGCACATACTATATACAAATATAGAACCATCAGAATAGCAGACATACACAGCAAACAAAACAATAACATTATGGGGCATGTTTACAAAACCGCGGTAGCGGTTTGCAATCGTTAGGAGACGTGGCCCCATTGAAATCAATGGGGCCGCGGCTCCGATAACAATCACGAACCGCTACCTGGCTTTGTAAACAAGCCCCTATATGTATATGCATTTATTTAAAAATAAGACATGCCAAATTACTAAAATTCTTGGAGAGTTATACACAAATAGAACACAAACAACAGTATAAAATACAAACCAAAGTGAATTAATACAAGATTACTAAAATTAATCATGTGTTATTGTAGAACACCTATTCATGCTTTGGACATATGAAAAACAGGCATAGATACATTTGAAGCACAGAGATGGCTCCAGAACCATTTGAGGAGTTGGGTCTGTGGATGGCCTTATCTTGAGGATGTCCAAGTCTGAACGGAGGGGTGACAGAGGCATGGCTGGGGCATTCCCAAGACCTTGGAATTTCGCGACTAATCTCAGAAATGTGTCTGGACTGATGTCAAACTTTATACCTGCTGCAGGCATGAACAAGCATCTGAAAAGTGCTCATTTTGTCAGGCAAATGTCTGGATGGTGTGGAGAAGGAGCTACATTAATGCTCCCTTTATTTTACAACATGTCATGAATACCGACGGGGAATGGGGCTCATATTTTCATTTTGATTTGTCACTAGATGTCCCCTTATGCTAGCTCCCATTAGATGGACCTCTCCACCCCAACCTGTCCTAAGAGGACATATACGAGGCCATTGGCATGGACGTCCACATTAGGGATATCCATGCTACTAAAATTGGCCAGAGACAGAAGTTCCCCGATTTGACTTTTACATCCTTTCTAAATGCCACTTCATATGCCTGCTATTAATATATAAGTATCCAGAGAATACATGAACTCAAGAAAAATGATCGAAAGTAAATTCCTCCTGGGCTTTAGGCTTCTTTGGCTGGGGTAGATAATACATTTTTGAAACGAATGGGAGGGTAGGCTCAGACACCTTTAATACTTCCAAAAGATAGCATTTAAACAAGTCAGACAGAAATTGTTGAAATCTTTGGAAAGTTAAGGACTCACAAAATTTGATCATCCTCCATTAATTTAGAATCTACTGGACCAAAATTGAATCCTTCATTTCCTGTTTAATGGCGCTCTCTTCAACTTGGGAAATCTTTCCCTCTATACAAGCCAAAGCTTTATTCAGTTGTTGGGACACAGTCTGAATTTAGATTGATCAAGTCTGTAAACCCTTTGGGATGTGATTCAGGTCATACAACAAATTAGCTCCAGGAGCACAGACAGTCAATGAAATCTTTTTGCTAACAATCTCTTCAGGGATCAATAAACTCACTGTTGTTGCCCAATATTCACTGCCGCTCAAAGCTCAAACTAGAATTGCACTAAACCATATTCTGTGATTACAGTACCAGCATGGATCTCAGCATTCCTACTACCATCACCCCCTATTCCTTTCAGGGTCCAGCAGCACAAGATTCAATTGCACCATTTTCCCCAGTGAGATATGACTTCCTTTCAGTGTGTGCTGGCCTCACAGGCACCCTGGAGACAACAAAACATTGTCTAATGTAAAGCAGGAGTTCTCCAGTACTTCCTCATTCCCCTATGGAGCAAACTACTGGGGTTGACATGACTGTTCCCTACCACTAAAAGATATCATTTGGATGAGGAGCCATTAGCCAAATAGCAACACTACAGTTACAATTTATTCAATTTTATATACTTACCATTTATATAGCACTACAAGACTTACACAATGTTGTGCGGGCATATGTAAAAGATGGTACCTGCTTGCAAGAGCTTACAATCTAGTCAAGATGGACAACGCAAAAGTTGAGGACAAGGATACATCCAGAGACTGGTAAGGAGATAGACAGGAGAGACATTAACGGGTTGGCATCGGTACTCGGGGATTTGTGTATACTCTTGTCCCGTTTTTGACTGGGGTAGTTTTAGGTATTAATATATTTGTTCTCTTCTGCTTCTCTCCCATGATGGGGGCTAGAGTATATCCTGCTATTTTTGTTTTTGCATATTTTCCTGATTTCTAATGGTAAAAGATTATGCTTGTCAGTGTATGTATTTTTGCTAAAATCTTAATAACAAAAAAAAAAGTTCTCAGGCTGTTTGCTAGCAGCTGATAGGCAAAACAGGGCAGTGGCGCAAGGCAAGGGTGAAGTGCGTGGGAGGGGTGGAGAGGCGAGGGGACAGGTCTGGGCCAGCTAATTTAAGGGTGGCTGACCACAGGTCTGCCCTCTTGCCCCTCCAAGCTAGATGACTTCACAACTGTCCAGATTATCAGCTCTGCACCCCTTCCTGTAGCGGCATATGTCAGGCTTACCGGCTGTCCTGTGGGTCTGCTCTGTGAGAGTATATTTGGAATTCCGGCTGCTGGGTAAATCGCCTCGTTATTCTTCATGTTCCTGAAGCACCACATCTCTGTGGTCCAAAAGGGGATGGGGATGGTTGGGAGGCAACAGCTTCATCATCTGGCGTTGGGCTGGCCGTGCAGTTCATAGGCGCAGGCGTCCTTTGGTCCTCCTTTCCTAACCCCGGACTCCTTGTGGTTTGTATGCCTGGGCAACCCCCCACCCCCCTTTTGCACTGCTCCGAATGGCAATAAAAACAGAGAAAAATAAATTAAAAAGTGAAAAGGGAACAAGCGAGTGTGAGCCACGAATGGGAGCAGAAAGGGGGCAAGGGGTCGTCGATGCCCATGGTGCCCAGAGGAGGCAGAGATTGGAGAAATTCAGGCCCTCCCAGTGCCCATTATTGGGATTGGCAGGTAGATATACTGTAGCCCCATTGGCTGAGAACTTAGCAGGCATATGGCAGCCATCTTGAGGTTGGCAGCACATGTTTCTATGGGCTGGAGGCATATTAATGCTCCCACACCTCTGTTCCTTGGTACGAGACTGTCATCTGGTGGTTGAAATATGCATTTGCTCTTCTTGCCTGGGATTCCATTTAGGGTAGCAGGCCAACATTAGGTGCATTCTGCTGTATCTCCGATTTTTTGGATAGATCAAATCAACTTAAACTAAATTGGAGAGAGGATTTCTTCACAAATTAAAAAAAAAAAAAAAAAAAAAAGAGTGAAGAGGAGGAGTTGATGAAATGAATACATATGGGGTTGTTCACGACCTGGAGTGTACCCAGAATCAGAAAGTCCATGGTTGGCAGGCGCTCAAACTATATTGTATGCTGACGTATTGTTTTTCCCTCCTCAATAGCATTTTTCTACTTTAGATAGATAGGACAAGTAGTGGTCAGCAGACTAGGACAAATGGCAGGCAGCAGATGGCAAACAGCAGGCAGCAGATGACTGAACATGGGAGGACACTTGCCAGGGTATCAACGACGGCCATGGCAAGGAAAAAGAAGATGGCAAGTGACACCACTGTGTCATCCCCACATCGCAATAAATGGGCAGTACCAGCTCTGCAGGCAAGGTCAACAACAAAACCTTCAGACAAAATGGAAGAGCTCATATGGGTGCTGTGTGAACAAGTTAACCAGAATGGCCCGGGGTCCTCTAGCAACACTTTGAGGCTATGCCACTGACAGCGCAACGGTTGACATGGTACCACCCATGCAGTCAGACACTGGGGTTAGCTCAGCAGTGACTTTGTCAAATGATAAGTCGGGGAAGGGGGCACTAGGACCCAGGAGTTAGTGACCTTGATGTCAGAGAGCTTGGTGTCTGATAGCAACTCTTGATCCACGCAGATGGTACACCCCTTCACACTTTCCATTTACCAAAGTAATGACGTTGGCTATTGACAATGCTGGTCTCAGGGTTGGCCATTATGGCACTATATTTGCTCTTGAACTAAATATCCAAACAAACCTAACAGCCACACGTGCATGGTATTTAATAAGCTATTTAATATGACAATTAGCTAGGTAATATAACAATAAGCTAGTGACATGACAATGACAACAAAACAGTTGATATAACAATAGAACAATGGCATAACATTCATCAATGCATCACCAAACTCTGACATCATCGTAGCCTCTTTATCATCAGCTGGGAGAGCCACAATGAAGGCTGAAGGTAGGTTTGGGGCCCCTCATGCACTAGTTAGGCAGACATCAGCTCTCTGCCTGTCCTATATTTTCTAGCTCTTTTTATAGGCTGTAATAAATGCGTCACAGCTGACCAGCATGACTCCTCATGTGAGGTCTTCCCTACAAACATTCTTCGCACCATGCACCTTTGATCTCCAGGTTAGCAAACAATAAATTTCTGACCAGTTCTTCTCCAGCATTTGCTCTCCAGGTGAGTAAACAATTCTTGTTAGAAATTCCCTACACCTTTGGTCTTCTGGCTAGTAAACATTTCTGGTACAACTGGCTCAGCATGCTTCCTCACATACAGGGTGGTTCAAAAGTTCAATATTTCTTGCTGATGCTAAGAAATCTTTTTATTTCCTATCACAGGCATGTGCTCATTCCATCTTGGTGCGGCAACTACAGCAGCGGGGCTTGATATGACATGGGAGCAGATCATGTCCCTGGGTAGGTGGCTCTCCGATCGATATAAATTATACATCCGGCTGGAGATCCGGGCGTGATTGCTTCCACGTCAATTCCCAGAATTGGTGGCTGGCTAACCTGCTTACACTTGGTCCTTTAGTTTTGAATTATTTGTTCTCAGTATAGATAGCCACACTTTTCAGGGGCCTCAGGGGGTATGTGGCCATTCATACGTACATTGGTCACAGAGGAAAAACACAGAATAGATAATTTGTGGCTGTACATGGCTGAGGCTTCTGTTAAATAGATGGGCATTTGGAGTATGATCTGTGATCAACTAGTCTTGACCCTTATACATAAAAAGAGCGGGTGGGACTCAGGGTTTTCGATAACAGGGGGAAGTGATTTAGCCAACACTTGTAGCATCAAGCTTACCAAAAAGATTCAGAGGAACCTCCTCAAACTGGTGGACATTTTCCCCAGCACCCATTTGATTTGGTCCCATATCTTACCTTGAAAAGTATGGAGAGGCAAACCAACCCACCAGGCAATGAAAGAAACATACGCAAAACGAAGAAATGGGTGGCCCTATTCATGGAGTCCAGTAAGGGGTGGGGGCCCCCGGGCAATATTAAGCACAGTCTGATTAAGGAAAGTTGCCCTGGATTGCATAGCGTGGATGGCACACATTTGTCAGACAGACAGACATTGGCATGGACATGTTCCTCTGCACGCTACAAGACAAGGTGGAGATACTTTCGGCAAAGACAAAGGATGGCCACAGTGAAGATCTGGGCGGGGGCCCCTTGACAAGCGAGGAGTTGCAGTCAGTGGGTGTGGCCTGGATCTTGGGACACAGGACCAAGCACACAGCCCTATGATGGAACAAAAAGGGGAGTGACCATAAGAAGCGTGTCCTCCCCCATTCTGAGTCAACACGTTCACAGTAGGCCAGCATGCAATACACTTCCACATCCATGGATGGCGGCGGGAGAAGGATTACACCTCTGTCTCATAAGCAGAGTCGACATGAGTCCTCGCTTTTGACAGACTGGACTTGAAAGCTGGGATGGTGAAAACCCTGTTGCAGAACTGGGGAAAGGCATGGGAGTAGTGGGCAGAATGGTTCACTTTGGCAAATGAGTGTGGTTGCTACAGTAACTAACTGAGTCAGATGAGAAAGGGTTGGGTTTTGACGACCTTACCTTGGTGTCAGTATGAGCTGTGTGACTCTCAGTGGTGGGGCAGGGGGCTAGTTTAACTCCCTTTGTATATATGTTTAGTGAATTGTACAAGTGACAAATATAGTTGACTGTGTATATTATACCGTGGGCAAATTTCAATAAATTCCTTTTTTCTGTCGAAAATCAGGAGTCTGGTGCGTTATTTTGTTAGTCGGCAGCAAAGCCAGAAAATGAGCAGGGAAGTGGCAAAAAGGGGAGGGAAGGAGGACCAAAAGTTGTTTAGCCTCACTGCCACTTGTACTTGATGTGCCTTGTTTCAAATACATAAAGGATGAGCAAAGAAACACAGATTTCACACACTATACTGATAACATTTCAAACCCACAAAACCTCTCAATGGGAATGGACATCCCTCCAGCATATAAAATTATTAGACAAAAGATTCAGAAGATTATAACAAGGCCTGTGTGTCTGGAGATCAGAACCCATATGACACCATCAACCAACATAAACACTCTGCAGCTCATCAGATTATTCATACCAGTGATGCAGGATCCATTGGCCAAGACGGTAAGTAATTGTACTAGACTATACTATAGACTACAGTAGATTCTGTACTAATGTTCTCTAACATGATTCCTCCTCAGATATAGATTGCAAATGTTTTACTGTAACCGATTGTCATTTTATTTTTTCTTGCAATGATATTCCTGGAGTAAGACTTATTCATCATCGGGCTGGAAACACATGTATCCTCTTCAGATTGCACAGAGTGCAAAATAATATCTGCTTTTCAAAACATCTTTAGGTAAAAGTTCATAATTTGCCTTCATCAAACTGATAAATTTTAGAACTGGGATAGAGTTTGCATAGAAGGATAGAAATGTGATTTAGGATACCTCAAAACAAACCCAGTGAAATATCGAGAGAACATTAGCTCATATCAGCAACTTAGAAATACAGATGGGAAGGAGAGGGGTGCACTGGTCATACATTTGTCTGGATGTATATAGTTAAATGTTATGTTGTGATTCCAAGTTATGTCCTGTTCGATGTAAGCACAAGGTATCTCCCCTGCCCTGTACAAAATTGTTAATTGTAAACCGCACTGATGTCAAATAGCGCGGTATAGAAAAGCTACAAATAAATAAATATACAATGATTACAAATCTCCTGCAAACAAGTGCAAAATGGGGTAATCATTATAGAAAGAAAGAATATTAATTTTTAATGGAAACATTTTCCCATATTTCTAAATTCAAATTATTGAATACCGCATATGTTTGAGTATGACTTTTATGGATATACAGAAATTGCCATATACCAATAGATTTTTCAGGCAGAAGAGTTGAACGTAGAATCTGTGTAACAAAATGCACATTCTAGGGTGAACAGAGGGAATTCTATGCTTGGTCGGACAATTTGGATCATGTTTTTTGACACAGGAGTCACTTGGAATAATCCAGCAGATCAAAAGGGGAAGATTCATTCCATATCTCCAACTTCCAAAAGTAAGATGCAGCAACCCATAAGTCTACCTGGTTAACAATTGTTAAAGGATCCATGCTTTAGAAGCTTTTCCAAATTTTTACTTCTACTGCAGGTTTGACCACATCTTTCAGCATAGACTATAAAAACAAGAATTTGTTTTAATCCTTCTGCAAGTTAATTTCAAGGAGAATTGTAAGGCCGTGGGCCCCCGTCCTCGTGGCCGCGTCTAACCGGGTGGGCGGCAGGGCGCTCGTGCCCCCGTGCTCCGGTGGCGCGCGGGGCGAGGAGGGGACCTTGGGGTTCGGCAGCCTCATTGGCTCCCGCTGGCATTTTGAACGCGCGGGAGCCAATGGAACGGCTGAATTCTGGCGGTGGGGGGGGGGGGGTGGTGCGGGGACTCGGCGCTGCTCCTGCCTTTTGAATTTTGAGGCTGGAGGCGCCGGACGCCCGCCCTCTCACCCTTGCTGGGGGGATGCTCTGTGTATTTGTGGATTAGTGGGTTGTTGCAGCTTGGGGGGGGGGTTGGCGGGATCCCGGAAGTTTCCGGGGTCCAGAGCCGGAGGCAAGCATGAGGGCGGGGGTGGGGTACCCCTGACCCGGTTAATCCCTCAGGTTTTTGCTAATAATATGGAGAAGCCGGAAGAGGTAGGGCGTGGAAAATTGTCGGGCCTGTACCCGGCGGAAGCGGAAACGCCGTCACCTTGCTACTAACATGGCTGGTGAGGGCTCGCTCTGCTTGGGGGGGGGAGTTATAATGTGTTGATTTGTATTGGTTGGTTTGTTAAAAGGTTATTAAAGCTGCGACCAGTTTAAGTCCAAGATTGTTGTCAGGTGTCTTTTGTGGTGGAAGATAGTAGCTGAGAAGGGAATTAAAGGGGGTGGCGGGGGGGGGGGGGGCGAGAGGCGACGCTGTCTGCCTTACCCGGTTATTCCAAATCATGCCATCACTGGAAAAGATAAATAAACTTCTCCCTATAAACGTTTTACACATTCCACATGACTTTTTACCTTGTATCATATTTCTTCATGATTGTCTTTTCTGCAAGTTGAAAAGCTCTAACCTGTTTACTCTTCCCACCTTTGCTAGAACTGCTGGATCTCTTTTGAGATGTGATGACTAGAACTGTACATAATACTCATGGGGCAGTCACATCACAAATCTACCTAAAGCATCATCATACTTAGTTGTCTTTTCCATTCCTCTCTAATAAATCTCTAATATTCATTTTCAATTTCACTGTGCTGCATACTGAGCTGAGTTCCTAAGGTTCTTCTAATAAATGGCAAATCCTAATGTGGAATCCAGCAATTTTGTACAAAACTGGAGCAATATTC
This sequence comes from Ichthyophis bannanicus, assembly GCA_033557465.1. NCBI lineage: Eukaryota > Metazoa > Chordata > Amphibia > Gymnophiona > Ichthyophiidae > Ichthyophis > Ichthyophis bannanicus. The sequence continues at coordinate 107,735,524 of CM066048.1, read as the reverse complement.
AAAGAGTTTGTTTTGTTAGAAAGTGTGAGGTCACATTTAGTGGTTACTTTCATACCTATATTTTGTGGGAGATTGAGAGCAAATAAAATTGCATGTATGATTATGAAAGTGTTATCCTTTGTTCAGTTTTACTCCAAGGTCTAAACATACCCCTGAGGGGGGGGGGGGGAATCTTGTGGACCTATCAAGTATTGTAACCTAGATTTTTCAATCAGCCAATTTAATCAGGTGTGTTGCATTGAAAAATGGCTTCTTATTTGTGGGGACAAGAGCTGATATCAAACAGGCAACGTGTCTTCCATTTCGTGCCTATGAACATAGCTTTGTGGCTGCTGTGCATCAGTAGGATGGAGCCTGATGATCACCGATCCCTACACTGGGGTTCATGGGTCATGCAGCCTCACTGCTAACAAGGCATTTTTATACATCAGAGAGGGTGGGATCCCATTCACAGAAGAGCGTTAGGTATAGAGGTTAATAGTGATGAACGGGATGCACCAGATGCTTACAGGCAGTAACAACCAGATACTGTCCACAATTCCTGAAGGAATAATCAAGAAGTGTCAGGATAGAATATATGTATAAGATATTCTTTACTATGTCAATTAGACAGAGAACACAGCAGGCCAGCTTTCTCAGGTTACAAAGTGGTTTTAATTATTTCGCTGCAAATGCTGAAGTAGCACATTGCATCTATCAGAACAAGTTATATTTTTATTTCTCTTAGCTTTCAATATGGTTTCCTTTATACTCTTCTTTCTTATTTCAGAACATCATGAAACATGCATACAAAGCAAAGAGAAATCACAGTGAGGTGACAAGTTTCCTGATTCTGGGATTCTCAGAATTCCCAGAGCTGCAGCTCCCTCTCTTCGCTCTCTTCTCCCTCCTCTACCTGATGGCCGTACTGGGAAACCTTCTGGTCATCTGCTTAATATGCGCTAATCAACGTCTGCACATCCCCATGTATTTCTTTCTAGCCAACTTGTCTGTCCTAGACGTCTCTTCCATGACAGTCACTGTGCCAAAATTACTGGCAATCCTCATGACACAGAGTAATATTATATCTTTCGTTGAATGTATTATACAATTATATTTTTATATGGCTTGCGCAGGGATTGAATTTACACTTCTCGCAGCCATGGCATATGACCGTTATGTAGCGATATGCAATCCCCTGCGCTATACCATGATCATGAAAAAAAGAGTCTGTGCTCTTCTATCATCTACCTCATGGGTATTCGGTTTATTAGAGACATTGCCACATATTATTGTTACATCCCAGTTTTCTTACTGTGACACCAACGTCATCGATCACTTCTTCTGTGAATTCTCAGAACTGCTAAAACTTTCTTGCACAGACACTTCTGTTGTTAACAGAATGACTTATGCAGAAGGGGTGTTTTCAGCCTTCATCCCACTTCTCTTAACCTTGACATCCTATGTGTTTATCATCTCTACCATCCTAAAAATCCATTCTAGAGAAGGGAAAAGCAAGGCCTTCTCCACTTGCTCCTCCCACCTTACAGTCATATGGGACTCTATTTGGAGTATATATGCAGCCCAGTTCAGGGGGCTCTGGGAAATCAAACAAGCTGCCTACTGCAATATATATTGTTACCCTCCCACTGTTAAACCCGCTGATTTATAGCTTGAGAAGTAAAGAGTTAAATAGGGCTCTGAAAAAAATCCTAAGAACTAAATCAATCTTTATGTAGCTGATTCCACAAAAGCTATTTTGAAAAGCTTTCACTGGATTGGAAGACAGACAAGAGCCTAACCAGATATTATTAAAAGGTGAGAGTTGTCTTATGAATAAACATGAGTATTGAAAACTGCAATATTATAGATATAGATAACACACATGGCAGCCTATCTACAATCCTGTAATTTTTCAACACTTATATGTTTATCATGGCTATTTATTTTGATTATTATAGTATCATTTTATTCAATGTCATTATTATATTTTAATCTACATTTTTAAACTTAAGAGTTTTTAAGCTATTTATGATTTTTATTTTTATTGTCTTGACTATGATGTGATCAATGTCTCATGTTTTATATATTTTCTGCCCTGCCCTACGGAATGGATAAAGAAAACCAAGGAAGACCTGAGTGCCCCACTAACTCACATCCTAAACGAATCCTTTAAACAAGGATACATACCGGATGCCCTCAAAACATCAATCATTCGACCAACCATAAAAAAGAACAACCTGGTCCCCCTGGACCCCACTTCCTACAGACCAGTTGCAAGCCTCCCCCTCGCCACTAAGATAATAGAAAAGATAGTCCAACGCCAGCTTCAAGACCACCTGGACACCAATGACATACTTGACCCGCAGCAACACGGTTTCCGACCACTACATGGAGTCGAGACCCTCATGACCATTCTAATGAACACCCTCATCATTGGAACCCAAGAGAAGAAATCAGGATACATCCTGATCTTCCTAGATACCACAATCTCCCACGAAATCCTCATACACAGACTACAAACAATTGGAATCAAAGACACTGTACTCCAATGGTTCAGATCCTATTTAACCAACAGACAGCAACGGATCCGCACCCTCTCCACAACATCGCCCCCCTACCAACAACTACAAGGAGTACCCCAAAGATCCACCCTATCAGCCATGTTGTTTAACATATATCTCCGTCCACTATGCTCAATCATACGCAACCACAACATCAACTTCCACATCTACGCAGACGACATAATGCTCTACGCACCAATTACGACCACCAACCCAAACAACGACCAGCTATCAGCCTGCTTCAACGACGTAGCCAACTGGCTACAGGAAAACAACCTGTCCATCAACATAAAGAAAACCGAAGCCCTAATAGTAACAAAAGATCCCGACTTCAAACCACCTTCCCACCTCAACATGGGAACCACGCAAATCCAAATCCAGCCTCAAATAAGATATCTAGGCGTCATCATTGACCAAGCGCTCACCTTCAAACAACAAATCAACAAAACCGCTGGGACGATATTCCACAAAGCCAAAACTGTTCAACGCCTCCGACCCCTCCTAGAACCTCACGACTTCAGCACAGTAATGCAAGCTGTGACACCTCCCTCATCTAGATTTCTGCAACATAATCTATCATGGACTTCCTGCCTCACACACCAACCCCCTCCGTACTGCCTTAAATACTACAGCGAGGATTATTCAGAATGCAAAAAAACGCGAGCACATCACCCCAATCCTAAGAGACCTTCACCTCCTTCCACTACAAGCAAGAATCACGTACAAAGCTATCCTGCTCATCCACAAAACTATCCACCAAACACGGAACACCTCACTCCACTCCTTATTGCCTCGCCCATCCCACAACAGATCAACCAGACATTCCTCCAATAACTCTATCGTTGTCCCCCACAAAAGAACCAAATCCACACAACGGACCTGCAACAGAGCATTCGAACTCTATGCTCCATCCCTCTGGAACTCTCTACCAAACCACATCAGGAACAACGCTGACATCACATCATTTAAGAAACAGCTGAAGACAATCCTATTCCGTGAACATCTCTGAACAGAAGCACCACCATGACCTAATACATAGATTCAGCAGAAATATACATGTCCATGTCTACCCAAATCGTTAATTGTTGCCCCCTGGTGATGGCCCCCACCCTAAAGAAAAATTACCCCCCTCCCCTATGTTATATGTTACACCGCTTTGACCCGGTGAAAAGCGGGATATAAATGCAGTTAAATAAATAAATAAATAAAATTTTCTAAGCTCACACTCCTGACAAAGTCATTAAATGAGACAAAATCATATAGGTTAAGATGTGATTGGTCTCTTCAAGAAATAACTACTGAAAACATGTTTTCTTCAGAACTTGTGTAGTGCCATAAATTCTTTACCTTACGGGAGTGAGCGCTCCTTCATCCTTTCAACTTCAAAAATCATGAATATTGGCTGAATAATTGCATTAGTTTAATGTTGTTTGACCTACTTGGAAAACTAAAGTATTATTTTCATGGGGTTGTTAAGGGATTTATTTTCCTAACTGTGTTGATGTTCTTTTTCCATGGCAATATAAAAAGTATTCAATAAATAAAAATGCACATACTATATAAAAATATAGAACCATCACAATAGCAGACACACAAAGCAACCAAAATAATTGTGTTATCTGTATATACATGCATTTATTTAAACACATTTGACACTAAATCACTAAAATTCTTAGCGAGTTACAGTAAACGTCAATATTCAAACCTCAGATAGAATACAAATAAAATATAACACACAAACCAAAGCAAATTCATACAATATTACTAAAGTAGATCATACATTATAGTGGGGTAATTGTAACCACCACTAAATCCAAGTCAGTATCTTCTATTAAAGCCTCAACATCTGGGATATAATTTCCCATGCTACGGGCATTTATACACACCATCTTTAAAATATTGCCTCTTTTACCAATTTCTACAGAGGTCTTTAATGTTTCATTTACCTGGGGACTTTCTTCACTCATCCCCAACGAATCTAGTTTCAAGCCCTCTTCAGTAGATTAGCCAGTCTGCTGCAGAAGACACTTCAGCCCATTTTGGACAGATGGACACCATCTCTGATCTGCAGCCCTTGGAAAATCACCCCATGGTACAGGAAACCAAAACGCTCTTAATGACACTATCCACACAGCCATGCATTTATCTCCAAGATGCGAGCATCTCTGCCTTTGTCTTTACCCTCAACAGGGAGGATTAAAGAGACCACCACCTGCACACTTATATTCTTCACCATCTCTCCCAGAGATATTAAGTCACTTTTGACATTCTCAGAGGGATATCTAAACAGTATCATTTGTGCTGACATGGACGAGTAACATCTGAGTGGAGGAGTGGACTAGTGGTTGGGGCAAGGTACTTCAGGCCGGAAGGTTGGGGGTTCAAATCCCACTAGAAGACAGCAACCTTGGGCTGGAAGGACTGGGGTTTCTAGTCCCACAGGTGCTCCTTGTGGTCTTGGGCAAGCCACTTAACCCTCCATAGCCCATGTTCCCTGTAAAATAGTTATCTCCAAGTTATAATGCCCTGTTCAATGTAAACCGCACTGATGCAGAATAGCGTGGTATATAAGAGAAAATAAATCTATAACATCTTGGATTTTGGCACCTTGCAGACAGCACACCTCTCTGGACATTAAGTATGGTTGGCAGATGTATGCCTCAGTACACCTCAGAGGAGAATCAACGACTTCCACTTCCATTTGTTTCCTTGTGGTCTCCGATTCTGCAACTTTGGAGTGCTTTAGTTCAAGGCCTGGAGGAGATGGATTGTTCATTCTGCAGGCTCTGGTGACTTGTGTCCAACTCTTTTCATTCTGTAGCATCCCATCTTCACCTCTGTCGGAGAGCTTGGATGCTTCAAGAAGTATCTCAATGTACTTCTCGCTGTCTCAGATGTTTCTCAGCCTCATCACCTCTTCTCCGAGCTCCTCCAATTGTTTAATGAGGCATCCAGCACATGAAGCCAGTCGTTCAACTGGCATTGGGCTCTCTGTCTGGACAGAGATAGAAGCTGTAACAAGAACAGCAGCTTTGCTATTACGATTTTTCCCAGCCATTATTCATTTGGCATAGCTTTGGTATCTATTGAAGTAAACAAGACCTACAAAAATCACTAATGTTTCCTCAGCTGTCCTTTGAGAGAAAAAGCAGTTAACCTCTTATATGTGTTCTAACAGCACTATTCTATGTCCCTGGGTGTAGACCCACTTCCTTGCAAGACAATTACTACATTAGTAAATTTTGATATTATGTGTCTGAAGAATACAGATTAATATGCCCCCTTTGTAAAATTACCTAATCTAAGCACCTTGAATAAAGACAAATTGTTTTCTCACTAAGCTACTTGGGAAGTTGCTCAATATAGCAAAAATTCTCACATGGGGTGGATGGGAGCTTCATACTACTTTGAGGCTGCTTTGGTGGGGAGGCAGCTTGGACACTGGGACTGGGTAAGGGTGAAGATAAAATGTGAAGACAGCATGGGGGGGGGGGGTTTCAGAGGTGGAGAGTTCTGTACTGGGTATACCATCTGTGCCAAGCAGTGATTTAAAGAGGCTGTCCCTATGTCTAGCAGTGGATGGATTCAAAGGCTTTTTCCCTCATGGAGCTTCTTAAGATCTTTGCCCTGACCAGAGGTAGAGTGGTGTACCTATGCAGTCCTGCACTGGTTTTCCAATGGGCTCTATATCTGGTAGAACCTCTTATAAACTACAGTCAAAATCTCTACATCCAGACATGTACATGTGAATCCCTCTCTCTATGTCCTTTCTACAGTGTGCCTTCACACCAATGCATTTTTAAACTCATACATCCTGTAAATAATAATGGACGTTCCTCTGGTATAAAGAGTTATTAGAGAAAAGATTCTGAAAATGATCAACAAGGTCTACTGTGCTAAGGGATCGTATCCTATAACAGTCTATTGTTTACACTTATACAATTTATTGATTATACCACACAGACTGAAGGCCATCAGAATGGTTTACAATCACTACAACCAGGTACTGGATACATTCCCTTGTCCCCAAATGGCTCACAATCTACATATGTACCTGAGGCAATGGAGGGTTAAGTGGCTTACCCAAGGCCACAAGGAGTGCCTATAGGACTAGAGACTCCAGTCCTTCTGGCCTGAGATTTCTGTTCCCAGATGGGAATCGAACCCCCAGTCCTCCGGCACATGGCCCTCCCCTCCAACCTCCAACCCAGATATTGTGAAAGTGGTGATTGTGCCCATGGATGAGGAATCCAGGGAAGGTCACATTCATCTGCATAACCTCTCACAATCCTCTAAACCCAAAACCAAAATACCTCCAGAAACTGTTCAAACACAGACTCAGCTTAGTCTGATGTGTTTGCTGTGCAGTACTCCCCTTTTAACAGTGAAACGTCAGGCTGTCAATCACTGCCCAGACGGCTTTATTTATTTATTTAGCTGTGCTTATATACCACTTTTCACCAGGTCAAAGCAGTTTAATAGTCAGGGACTCTGTAGTCATAGTTCATAGTTCATTAGATTAGATATACCACCTTTCCATATAGAAACAAAGTGGTGTACAAACAGTCAAAAATCAAAAGTGATTGGCCAATGGCCTAGAAAAGTAAAAGAAATTACAATATTGATAGGATAGTAAAGAAAAGAACAGGCATACTAGACAAAGGGAGCATACATGAGGATAAGGGGTCATGCAGAAAGAGAGGGGAGGTTGAAACCAGTGGAAAATAGATGGGTTTTCAGGAGGGATTTGAAGGTGCGGAAGTCTTGTTCAAGTCTGAGAAGGGTGGGTAGTAAGTTCCAGAGGGCTGGTTCAATGAAGAAGAAGGCAGAGGTACGTGTGGACTGAAGGTGAGCTTGGGAGAGAGATGGAAGGTGGAGGCGATTGACATGGAGTGACCGTAGAGTGCGGCTGGGGGTACGGGAGTGGATGAGGTCGGCAAGATATTGAGGAGTGTAAGTGTAGATAACGTGGTGTACACGGGTAAGAATCTTAAAACGGGTGTGAAATTCAATAGAGAGCCAGTGTAGATGAATGAGAAGCGGGAGGATGTAATCAAATTGGGACGCATGTGTAATGATGCGTGCTGCCGTGTTTTGAATATGTTGGAGTCTAACAGATTGGGTACGGGGAATGCCAATAAGTACCGAGTTACAGAAATCGAGACAGGAGGTGATCAGTGAAAGAACCAGAGTAGTAAGAGCTTGGGGAGTGAGGAAAAGACGAATAGCCCGGATCCGAAGAAGATGGGGGAAAAAAAAAAAAAAGAGGAGGACTTTGTGACGGTGGAAATATGATCGTGAAATGAGAGATCATAATCAAAGAGGACACCAAGATAGCAGAAAGAAGAAACTAAGGGAATGGGAGAGCCAGCAAAGGATGGGGGCCAGTTGAGGGGGAGGACTTCCATGGGGGAACCAGATTGTGAGTGTTTTAGAGAGGTTAACATGTAAATAGCTGGAAACAAGCCAGGTAGATACTGAGAGAAGACAGGAGTTGAGAGGAGAAAAATCCAGAGATAAAGGGGAAGTATGATGATTGAGAACAAGGTTGTCTGCATAGAAAAAAGCCTGAGTGCTAGATTGTTCAATCAAAAGTGCAAGAGGTGCCAGGAATACATTAAAAAAGAGAGGGGCCAACACCAAAACTTGTGGAACCCCGCAGAGTAAGGGAAACTGGTCAGAAGGGGCAATTGAAGGCAAGTGAGAGAGAATAGAAAAAGAACGAGAGAAGAGAGAGGAATAGAACCAGCGAAGAACAGTGCCACGGAGCCCAGTATCGTGTAAATGAGAGAGAAGGAGAGAATGGTCTACAAGATCGAAGGCAGCAGAGAGATCCAAGGAAACCGCCACCGAGATGTCACCACGATCATGTGCAACATGCAATTCGTTGAAGAAGGCAAGAAGAATTGTTTCCACACTGTGCCCGGGGCGAAAACCTGATTGACGAGGGTGAAGCAAATTAGTAGTGTCCAAGTGGTGAGAAAGTTGAGAAAAGACTGCCTTATCAAGTATTTTAGAGAGGAAAGGAAGATGAGAAACGGGTCGATAGTGTGCGGGAGTGAGCGGGTTAAGGGAAGGTTTCTTCAGAATGGGGCAAATAAGAGCATGTTTCCAAAGGAGGGGAAAGGTGCCGGTAGAAAGACTAGTGTTTATCATGACAAGAATAGAAGGAGGAAGTACAAGTGATGGGGCGAGAAGCCATGAGGAGGGGAGAGGATCAAGGGGGCAGGTAGTTTTCCTTGAAGAAGAGATAGACGCAATTAGCTCTGAAATAGTGAGGGGATGGAATGAAGTCCAACAGTGGGAGATAGAAGAGGAGGGGGGGGAAGAGGAGGGGGATAATGAGGAAGAGAGGCACGGAGATCCACAATCTTTGATTTAAAGAAGGAGGCCAACTGACTAGGAGCAGGAGTAACTGGAGGGGGTGGAGGGTGAGAAGGAGAATGAAGGGAAGTGAGAGATTTAAGGACAGAGTAGAGATGGAGAGTACAGTTAGGGGCGGTGGCGATTCAGTGGAGAAGTAATTAAGTTTAGCGAGGTGGACTTGTGAACGGTAATGAGAATTGATAGTCCTTAAAGGATCTGAGGAGGGAAGGAGAGCCAGACCAGTCCCCGTTCCAGGTCTGCTTGCCTGCAGAACCCCTCAAAAGGAAAGTAAATCCTGCTTGTCCAACACTCACTATACTTCTCTGGTCCCTATCTAGGGCAGGGCCAATCCCTTTAGTCCATCTTGCAAAACACCCCTCCCTCCGAGGGGTCCTGCTTCTCTAGCAGACTTAGGCTCAGAATCAAACCCTATCTATTCTACTAGCAAAACCCTTTCCAATTTCCACACAGCATAAAACTAGAGCTCCAAACAGTACATAAAGGTAACAAACTTTTGTTCCTCTAGTTTATCATCAAAAAAAGCAACAATGCAAAGTAAACTTCTTCTGCAGGATTCTGTAATTCTTAAACATAACTACAAGTCTTCCTTTTAGACTTCTTAACTCCATCAACAAAAGGTACAGTGAGTCATGCTTCCATATACTTTAAACATTACAGAGCAGGCTTACATCAGCTCTGCCCCTGCTACCAAGGTTAAGAAACATACCCTCCCCTTTTAGCCCCTGCCTGGAAGCTTCTCTTCTGCTTACCTTGTGACTCTGCCTGTCCCAGACGCGACCGGACTTCCCAGGTCCCAGCTGCTTTCTCTTCCTGGGCCTCTCTCCTCCAGAGGTTGTCAGCCCTCCCCCTCTTTTCCTGAGGGTCCTGCCCAGGCCCCCAGCCTTGGGCTCCCTGCTGCCCATGTAAACAGATCTCTCTTTCTCATCCCCTTCTCCTGTGGAAGTGACTATTTGCCACACCTGGAACTCAAGACCGCCTCTGTTCCTCACTCCAATCGGCAGAAGCTATTTCTGGGTGGAGTCTGCAGCTCTGCTATGAGAGATACTAGCTTGGCTTGAGTTCCCCTCCCCCAGCTCTTAAAGGACCATTATGCTCCCTTAACACAAGGAATGGGACGATGCCATGAACACACCGAAGGGGTTGTCAACGGCATCACACTATCAACAGATATAAACACTCCCAGATGAGCCCAACAGGCTTAATCCAGTCCTGGGTTTACACCACTGCATGTAGGGACTTGTAGTGTTCCATTTCCTATGGAGGTTAATGGAGAAATCAGAACTAAATGTCCCTGTATGCAATGGGGTAAACCCAGGACTGGATCAAGCCTGTCGGGCGCATCTGGAGTCAGTTGGCAACCCTAATTGTAAATACTTTTCATTGTGATTCAGATTGTCATTTTTATTTTGTATTTATTTATTTTGCAGGTTTTCTATTCTACCTTATCTTAAATTCAAGACGGTTTACATTATAATAACAGAACTTTACACTGAACAGGGGCAAAGAACTTGGGGGTTTAAACATAGAACATTTTAGAACTTAGGTAGTACTATGTAACAGTATTAATGAGGAACATTTAGTGGGTACATTGTGATAATAGGAGTATAATTATAAGAGCACAATTATAAGAAGGCACAAGGCACAAGGCACAAGGAGAAACAGTAAGTTCCTTCCTGGACTCTCTTCAAGATGGAGAAGATTGCTCTTCAAGATCACAGAGCACCCATGGCGAATGGGAGGTCTTAACATCCAAGAGGTACAAGGTTCTTTGTCCTCGGCAGACATCTGACACTGACCAAGATGGCGCTCTTCATAAAGACATGGGCACTACTGTACCACCTTAGTTTCTGTTAAAGTCTGTTCTATGTCTTAATGCTGCTTACCATGCCTAGTATTAAGGGTGTTATGCCCTGCCTATGTGTTGTCAATTTCTGTGGTTACATGGGACAGATACTTGGAGTGAGGGCTGGGGTGAATCTTTGGCTGTTTAGGGTGGAGGAATGGGATAGCAGAGTTGTGAATAGTTGGGTTGAGCCTGGAAAAATTGGTGTTTGCGGGGGTTTATGGAAAATTATGCACCACATAGGTTCTCCCAGATCTTCCTTGCCAATTTTTCTTCTTGAAAATGATAGGTGGCTATCCTTTTTTCCTCCGTGTGCCCGTTCCAGCTGATTGAACAGATTAAAGATCCGGAAGGAAGATTCCTTTTTCTTATCAGCTCGGTAAATGATTTGGTACTTACCCTTGTTAATGTTTATGTGCCTTCCTCGATGGTTGCTAGTTCCCTCCAGGAGCTCTTGGAGGTGATGCAATCCTCTAGGCAAGGAGAACTTCTAATAGGTGCAGATTTCAATTGCATGATGTCCACAGCTTGATTGTACTGGTGCTGGGACCTCGCCCCCCACAACACCTGTCTCAGTTGACTGCTCTGTTGTTGAAACTGGATCTTTCCAAAACTTGGTGATATATACATGATGGTGAAAGGGTTGATACCTTTTTTTTGCATATTCATAATAGTTGCTCTCATATAAACATGTAGTTGGTATCTGGGCCACTTTTACCCTGGCTGTCACAAGTGTCTATTGGTACTATGGATCCGTCGGATCATGCCTTAATCTGTGGTGGATAGGGAAATTCCTCCATGCACTTGATCATTGCAATGTGATCTTTTACAGAACAAAGACTTTGTTGCGGCAGTTCACTCTGGCAAGAATACATTACTTTCATGGACTCTCCTGAAGCATCGTCTTTCTCTTTGTGGGAAGCAGGCAAGGCAGTCTTGCAGGGGCAGCCAATTTTTCTCTCCAGTGCTTTCAAGAAGAAGGCTGTGGCTTGGCAAGAAGAGAGTAATGGCCTTCCATCCTTGCTCTGGAACATCGTCATAGACAGGGAGGGGATCTTCAAGTCTGGCATCAGTCAGTACATTTGTGGGATGAGTTGGCTGCCTTGGACGTGGATCATGTTGTATCTTTGCTCCTTCAGACCAACAGACGCATTTATGAACAAGGCAACAGGGCTGGTAAGCTGCTCCTCTGGCAGCTCAAGAGACAGAGGTAATGGTAAAGGTGAGGTCAGAGAGGCTGTTGTTGCCAAAAAAGCAACTTTCAGGAAATGGAAAAAAGAGCCAAACGACGAAACCTGGAAACAGCACAAGCACTGGCAAGTCAAATGCAAGGCATTGATAAAGAAGGCAAAGAGAGAATTTGAGAAGAAGCTTGCTGCGGAAGCAAAAACGCGAAATAAAGACCTTTTCAAGTACATTCGTAGCAAAAAACCTGTGAGAGAGTCAGTTGGTCCATTAGATGATAAAGGGGTTAAAGGAGCACTAAGAGGCGACAAGGCGATAGCGGAGAGACTGAATGAATTCTTTGCTTCGGTCTTTACTGAGGAAGATGTAGGGATGTTACCCATGACGGAAGTGGTATTTAAAGGTGTGGAAGAATTGAAGGAAATATCGATACATCGGGAAGATGTCTTACAACTATTAGATAAACTGAAGAGTAGAAAATCACCTGGGCCGGATGGTATACATCCAAGGGTGTTGAAAGAACTGAAATATGAGATTGCAGACCTGCTATCAGTAATCTGTGACCTATCATTAAAATCATCTCTAATACCTGAAGATTGGAGGATCGCCAATGTAACACCAATTTTTAAAAAGGGTTCCAGGGGTGATCCGGGAAACTACAGACTGGTGAGCCTGACGTCAGTACCAGGAAAAATGGTAGAAACCATCATAAAGAATAAAATTACTCAGCATGTAGATAGTCACAACCTAATGGGAGACAGCCAACATGGCTTTAGACAAGGAAGATCTTGTCTTACTAATCTGTTATGTTTTTTTGAAGGAGTGAATAAACAGGTGGACAAAGGTGAGTTGGTTGATATTGTGTAACTGGACTTTCAGAAAGCCTTTGACAAGGTCCCTCATCAGAGACGTTTGGCAAAACTAAAGAGTCATGGGATAGGAGGCAGTGTACTATTGTGGATCAGGAACTGGTTAAAAGATAGAAAGCAGAGGGTAGGGCTAAATGGCCAATTTTCCCAATGGAGAAAGGTGAATAGTGGTGTACCCCAGGGATCTGTGCTGGGTCCGCTTCTTTTTGACATATTCATAAATGACCTGGAAAGTGGAATAACGAGTGAAGTTATCAAATTTGCAGATGACACAAAACTATTTAAAGTTGTTAAAACCCAAGAGGATTGTGGAAAATTGCAAGAGGATCTTGATAAATTGGAAGACTGGGCATCAAAATGGCAGATGAAATTTAATGTGGACAAGTGCAAGGTTATGCACCTAGGGAAGAACAACCCAAACTATGGTTACACGATGCAAGGTTCCACATTAGGAACCACCACCCAGGAAAAAGATTTAGGCGTCATTGTGGATACCATGTTAAAACCCTCGGCCCAGTGTGCAGCGGTGGCCAAGAGAGCAAATAGAATGCTAGGTATGATAAGGAAAGGAATGGAAAATAAAACAAAAGATATTATAATGCCTCTATATCGTTCCATGGTGAGACCGCACCTTGAATATTGTATGCAATTCTGGTCGCCGTATCTTAAAAAGTATATAGCGATTTTAGAAAAGGTTCAGAGAAGAGCCACCAAAATGGTAAAGGGGATGGAAGGATACTCCTATGAAGAAAGGCTAAAAAGGTTAGGGCTCTTTAAACTGGAAAAGAGACGGCTGAGGGGAGATATGATAGAAGTCTATAAATTAATGAACGGAATGGAACGGGTAAACGTAGATCGATTGTTTACGTTATCAGAATATAGAAAGACTAGGGGACATGCAATGAAGCTACAGGGTAAACTATTTAAGACCAATAAAAGAAAATATTTTTTCACTCAACGTGTAATCAAACTCTGGAATTTGTTACCGGAGGATGTAGTAAAGGCTGTTAGTGTAGCTGGGTTTAAAAAAGGTTTGGACAAGTTCCTGGAGGAAAGGTCCATAAACCATTATTAAGAAGTGACCGAAGATATCAATGCTTGACCCAGTACAAGCATTGTGGAACTTGTGTCTCTTGGGGAAACTGCTAGGTACATATGACCTAGTTTGGCCACTGTTGGAAACAGAATACTGGGCTTGATGGACCTTGATCTGACCCAGTATGGCATATCTTATGTTCTTATGCTCTTATGTTGGATTTCTGCTCAAAGCAATGTTACGGCTTTGAAAATGTCTGTCATCTTATCAATGTAATGCACGGTCTTCAAAATAAGGAAGGAGGATAAGCTATTTTGTCACTAGATGCAGAAAAAGCTTTTGATAAAGTGAAATGGCCCTATCTATTTGAAGTCCTCAAATCTTTTGATTTCAGTCCCTCCTTCTGATTCTGGGTTTGGCCATGTACGCTCAACCGCAGGTTTCCACAGTAGTTAATGGCTTCCTATCCTCTACCTTCCATCTGGGGTGGGGTACTAGATAAGGGTGTCCTTTGTCCCCACTTATGTTTGCCCTTGCCATTGAACCTATGACTGTTCACATTAGACCAACATGCTTTGGAGATTGTGTTCCGGACAGCACCCATGGGAATGCCAATCTCATATGCTGATGATACTTTGATCTACCTGTGGGAACCCACAATTTCTCTCCCAATTGTCACGGATATCTTGGATAATTTTTCCCACTTCTCTGGCTTCACCATTAATAAACAGAAGTCGATGCTGCTGATTGCCATTCCGAGAGCCTTCTTTTTAAACCTTTGGCGCACCCTTACTCATTTTCTTGGGTGGAGTCGTAAACTGTGGCCCAGTTACATAGTAACATAGTAAATGACGGCAGATGAAGACCAGTATGGTCCATCTAGTCTGCCCAGAAATATGACAGGAGTAGGTGCACCCCTTCCCATGTCTTTTAGGCAGTAGGTGCACCCCTACCCATGTCTTTGCTTAGTGTGGCACCCACCAGGAGCAGGTGCACCCCTCCCCATGTCTTCACCCCTCCACATATCTTTGTTTCTTTGTTTGTTTAGGGGTGAACCCACCACTCCTCCCCCCCCCAATCGCTCCATGTAGGACACCCCTATTTGTTGAGAAATTAGATGGTTCCATTTATTTTGATTTAATCTTGTTGCTGTAAAGTGATCCACAGTGTCTGTCCCAGGCCACTTTGAATTCCGTCACTGTGTTTGTCCCCACCACCTCCATCGGGAGGGCATTCCAAGCATCCACCACCCTTTCAGTAAAAAACTATTTCCTGACATTGCCTTTCAATTTACCACCTTGCAGCTTCATGTCATGCCCTCTAGTTTTACAGCTTCCCCATCTCTGGAAGAGGTTTATTTGTTCATTATTTCTCTTTAAATATTTAAAGATCTGAATCATATCTCCCCTAACCCTCCTCGCCTCCAAAGTGTACATATTTAGGTCTTCAAGTCTCTCTTCATAAGGCTTCTGACGCAGGCTCCAAATCATTTTGGTCGCCTTCCTCTGAACAGCTTCCATTCTTTTTACATCCTTTGCAAGATACGGTCGCCAAAACTGAACACAGTATTCCAAGTGAGGCCTCACCAGAGACTTATACAGTGGTACTAGCACCCCTTCCTTTCTGCTGGTAATTCCTCTTCGAATGCAGCCCAATATTCTCCTGGCTTTTGCCACCGCCTTGTCGCACTGTTTTGCCATCTTGAGATCTATAGAAATAATCACACCGAGGTCTTTCTCCTGCTCCATGCACACTAACCTTTCGTCCCCTATCGTGTACATTTCCCTTGGATTTCTGCTACCCAAGTGCATGACATTGCACTTCTTCGCATTAAATCTTAATTGCCAAGCATCAGACCATTCCTCCAGCTTTTGCAGATCCCTCCTCATGTTAAGCACTCCCTCGGGGGAGTCCACTCTGTTGCAAATTTCCGTGTCATCTACAAAAAGACAGACTTTACCATTCAGTCCTTCAGCAATATCACTCACAAATACATTAAACAGTGCCGGGCCTAGGACCAAACCCTGAGACACCCCGCTAATCACCTTCCTTTCATCTGAGTGAGCTCCATTTATCATCACCTTCTGTCGTCTGTCAGTCAACCAATTTCTGATCCGGTTTACCACCTTGGGACCCATCCCCAAACTACTGAGTTTATTGATAAGCCTCCTATGAGGGACAGTATCAAAGGCTTTGCTGAAATCCAGGTAGATGACATTCATCACGTGTCCTTGATCCAGTTCTATGGTCACCCAGTCAAATAACTCAATGAGATTTGTCTGGCAAGATCGTCCCTCGGTAAAACCATGTTGCCTCGGATCCTGTAACCCGTAGGTTTTGAGAAAGTTCACTATTCGCTCTTTCAGGAGCATCTCCATTACTTTTCCCGCCACCGAGGTAATGCTTACGGGCCTGTAGTTTGACACTTCTTCCCTGTCGTCACTTTTGTGTAGAGATACAACATCAGCCATTCTCCAGTCCTGAGGAACCTCTGTTTCCAAGAATCTGTTGAAAATATCTTTTAACGGCCCTGCAAGAACCTCTCTGAGCTCTTATATCCCATCCGGTCCCATGGCCTTGTCCACTTTCAGTTTTGCAAGTTGTTCTAAAACCTCATCCAATCTGAATGGTATGGTATCTACTTCATTCCCATTTTTATATTTGGGAGTCATAGGTGGTCCTTCTCCAGGATTTTCTTTAGTAAAAACAGAGCAGAAGTATTTGTTTAGTAATTTCGCTTTATCAATGTCATTTTCCACGAGTCCGTTTCCAGCACTTCTGAATCCTGCAATTCCACCTCTGATCTTCTTCCTTTCCCAAATATACCTAAAAAAAATGTTGTCGCTGCACTTAACATCTTTAGCCATCTTTTCCTCTGCCTTTGATTTTGCTATCTTTATTTCTCTTTTTGTCTTCTTGAGTTTGATCCTGTATTCATTTCTGTGTTCTTCTGTTTACAAGCTTTTGAATTTTGTGAAAGCTGTGTTTTTTTCCCTTATTTGAGCAACCACGTCTTTGGAAAAACAAATAGGTTTCCTTCTCCTCTTGTTTTTATTTACTTTTCTTACATATTTATCTGTTGCCCCATTTATTGCCCCTTTTAGTTTAGCCCATTGCAATTCCACTTCCTTTATCCCCTTCCACCCTGTCAGCTCCTCCTTTAGGTACTCGGCCATTTTATTGAAGTCAGTGTTTTTGAAGTTTAGGACTTTGAGCTTGCTATGATTGAATTGCACCTTGGCTTTTATCTCAAACCACAATGTGTGATGATCACTGTTGCTCACAGGGGCACTCACCCAGACATTAAACAAGCTATCACTGTTGGTGAGCACCAAATCCAGCGTTGAGCTTTCCCTTGTTGGTTCCATCACCATTTGTCTAAGTAACGCATCTTGGATAGCATCCACAATTTTTTTGCTTCTTTCCAGATTTTCAGAAGGAGTAATCCAATCCACATCGGGTAGATTAAAGTCACCCAATATGATTGTTTCCCCCTTTGTTGCTATCTTGGCAATATCTATAATCAAGTCATTATCTATCTCTTCAATTTGAGGCGGAGATCTGTAGATTACAGCAGTATGGATGACAGTGCCATCTCCTCTTTCCAACATGATCCAGAGCATTTCGTATTTTCCCCATACACCCTGCATTTCAGTAGCTTTGCTATTGCTTTTGACATACAAGGCTACTCCTCCCCCTTTTCCATTTTCTCTGTCTCTTCTGAATAGATTATAGCCAGGTATGGCTATATCCCAATCATGCGATTCATTAAACCATGTTTCTGTAATGGCCACAATGTCCAAGTCCTTCTCCACCATTAGGGCTTCCAGGTCCGGAGGTTTGTTGGCTAAGCTTTGAGCATTTGTGCTCATTGCTTTCCAGCATTTAACTGGCTTGTGTGTATTTTGCATTGATTTTATTCTACCCACTTCTTCCCAGTTGCTTTTGATGTGTTATTTAAAAGTGTGGCCGTTTCTGTTATTCTGCTTTTGCAGGGGTTGACGTCCACTTGACCTTCCCCCGTCCGTCACCTCCTTCTTCTATTTAAATGCAAATCGACATACTGCCTGAATTTTTCACGTAGGATTCTTTTTCCCTGCAACAGAGAGGTGTAGTCCATCAGTACAGTATAGTTTCTTGTTGGTCCATGTGTTTTCCCAGTCGCCAATAAATATGATTGGTCTTAATCCACCTTAAGCTCTCAGGTGGTTGGGTTTTCCCGACCCAGAGCTCTATTATCATTGTGCTTGTTTATAGGCCATGTTTTCATGGTTTCATACCCAAGAAGTAGAGCAGGTCACCATGGAGAGGGATTGGATGGCTCTGATCTCCCTCGCCATGGTCCCTTTCCTCCAAAATTCAATCTATTTGCATACCGTGCTTACACATCCCTTTGTAAATCCTTTAGACATGCCTGGTGCAGTACTTGCTCTAAACGCATCTGGAGCAGTTAGGGAGGATTACGCTTTCACATTTTCAATACCTGCAACTCTGCCATTATTTTAATGCTTTGGCTACTCAGTAAGCCATGTTGTGCCCTCCTCTGGGAATGGGTTATTTTTGATTTGAATCAACTTCAATATTTCCTGGCCAGACTCTATTGATCAATTGCTTCTGACCTTCTGTGTCCATCAGGTGTTTGTCACCCCAGTGTGCAATGGAATATGGCTCTGCTTCCTGATTCAGAGGACTTCTGGACTGACATCTATCATTATTCTCACTCGTGCTCTGTATCCCTCTGTCTAGTGAATACACAATTGTGGATTTTGTATTGTATGTCAGTCCTCCCAATTGATCTCTATCAGTGGAATTGAACTGATGATCCATTTTGTTGGCAGCTTTGTGATCGGAGAGGAGATTAACATATGTGGTGGTTGTGTCTTTACTTGCAGAATTTCTGGTCCACTGTTCAGGCATATATCATCTGCATTCTGGGGGTACCTATTGATTTTACTATACAAAATTGCATATTGGGTTTGCTATCTCTACGTCAGCGGGAAGATCTCTTGGGTCGCATTTCTGCCTGTCTCCTCCTTGCAGCTCGTTCAGTTATAGCATGGTTTTTTGAAGCATGGTTTTGAAGCATGCTTGGGTCCCCTCCTTTGGCAGATGGATGGTTAAAGTTTGAAAGATTTATCACCTAGATAAACTAATTGTGGTGGCCTGTGGCCTTCCCTTTTATGGGGATGAATTATGGACTAGCATTCTTCATAGAGAGGGTTGAGATCTGCTGCGCTAGGGACCGTCCCCCTATTTGCAGTTATCTGTGGTCTTCTGTTAACTTTTCTGACCCTTGATACATCTTTATTGTTTTGTCCTTTCTTTTCTTCTCTTTTCAATACCCTCCGACAGGTTGATTGGTAATTGGTAGGGATGGGATGGGATGGATGAGAAGGGGTGGGGGATGGGGGGCGGGAAAGATGGACTGTAGTACTGCTTGTACTGTTGATAGTGTGAGTGGGATGTTCTTAGGTTCAATGAGCGTGTGCATGTTACAATATGGTTCCATTGGCTACTTAGTTCCTCAGTTTTTCCTTGCCCTCTGTGTTGTTTGGGTTGAGTCAGATTGGGTATTTGAATGCTTTATCAATGGAACGTTTACAGTTGCTTACAGAGATTGTACTTTTTCTGTATTTCTTATTGCTTGATAAAATTTACAACATAAAAAAAAACATCTTGCCGCCTATTTAACCTAGATGCCCTGTTATAAAATTACACGCCACATATTGGCAAACAGATCCAGACTTACACATCAATTTATGAGATGACCAGATTAAAATTATAAGAATGGGAATAGTTAGCAAAATTTTGGTTGTACAATGAAATGTAACATGGGCCCATACACTAAAAACCCCGTTCTACCCTGATAGTTCACAATGGGGCGTGGACTGAGGGGGACATGGGTGGTTCATGGATGCTCCCCATATGTCGCCGCTAGCGTGGGCATGAGTGGCCCATGTGAACAGTGCTTGATGCCGGTTGTGCTGGTCCAACTAGCGCCACCTCAGTGGATGGCATTAGTCGTAAACCCATGTCAGCTAGCATAGTGCAGGCATACTAGGCCCATGAAAACTGCAAGGGGATGGTAGCGCACACACCCTGCATTTACAGGTGACCGCCTGTAGCTCACATATGTGTTAACATCATGAGACCTAGTAAAAATGCCCATGGCGCATGAGAAACATTGAATACAATGCATCAACTTCAGTAAATTCTCTTTACATGACCCTAAAATAACCTCTGCATATTCTACCAGTGAGCATGATGTCACTGCCAGGCAAAATAGCAAGTCTTATCTTACTAATATATTTGACTCTTTAAAAGTTTAAACAGACAAGTGGATAATGATGAGACAATTGTTAAAGTGTATTTGGATTTTCAGAAGACATTTGACCAAATCCCTCATGAGAGACTGCTTAGGAAACTAAAAGAAACATGGAATAGGAGGCCATGCCCTTTTCGTGGACTGCACACTGATAGAGTGTATAGAGAGTAGGACTAAATGGTTAGTTTTCCACATAAAAAAGGGTCACTAAAGGAGTGCCCCAGTGGTCTGTACTGGGATTTGTACTGCATAAATGGAGCTAGGAGCGTTGAGTGAGATAATCAAATTTGCAAAGATGCAAAACGATTCAAAGTTGTGAAAACAGTAGAGGATAGTGACGATTTCCAGAAAGATCTTGTGAGACTAGGAGACTGGACATCTAAATGGCATATTAAATTTAGGGGCTTGTTTACAAAGCCGTGGTAGCAGTTTCCGATCATTATCGGAGCCACGGCCCCATTGATTTCAATGGGGCCGCGGCTCTGATAATGATCGCGAACTGCTACCGCGGCTTTGTAAACAAGCCCCTTAATGTGGAAAATTGCAAGGTGGTGCACACAGGGAAAAATCATCTCATCTGCAAGTACCAAATGCTGGATTCCTAGTTTGGAGTCAACACCCAAGAAAGAGATCTTGGCATCATTATGGATAATACAGTGAACTTTTCAGGCCAATGTGCCACAGCTGCCTAAAAGGCAATTGGAATGTTAGGGTTTATCCAAAAATGGATGGAGAACAAGATTAAGAATATCATTATTCCTCTGAATAGATCCTTGGTGCATCTGCACCTTGAATACTGTGTGTAGTTCAATTCAACCTCTCTCAAAAAGGATATGGTACAAATAGAGAAGGTTCTGAGGAGGGCACACCAACGATAAAGGATATTGAATGCCTCCCTTATGAAGAGAGACTAGACAGATTGGGGTTTCTCGGACAACTGAGAAAGGGATATGATAGAAGTTACAAAATAATGAGTGGGGAGGAACAGTTAAATAGGGAACACTTGTTTATCCTATCAGAAGGCAGAATAAGAAATTCCATGAAATGGATGACTGGCAGATCGAAAACCAATCAGATTATTTTGAATCCGGGGATCGAGCTACCAGCGGCGGGAGGGGCCAGCAGACCTCCGAGGCCCAATCGGGGCTCAGCAGCCACTGTTTGAAACTCGCGCCAGCAGGCGCCGACATCCGGGAGCCCCCGCCACCACCAGCAGCTCTCCCCTTCCCGGGGATCGAGCTACCAGCGGCGGGAGGGGCCAGCAGACCTCCGAGGCCCAATCGGGGCTCAGCAGCCACTGTTTGAAACTCGCGCCAGCAGGCGCCGACATCCGGGAGCCCCCGCCACCACCAGCAGCTCTCCCCTTCCCGGGGATCGAGCTACCAGCGGCGGGAGGGGCCAGCAGACCTCCGAGGCCCAATCGGGGCTCAGCAGCCACTGTTTGAAACTCGCGCCAGCAGGCGCCGACATCCGGGAGCCCCCGCCACCACCAGCAGCTCTCCCCTTCCCGGGGATCGAGCTACCAGCGGCGGGAGGGGCCAGCAGACCTCCGAGGCCCAATCGGGGCTCAGCAGCCACTGTTTGAAACTCGCGCCAGCAGGCGCCGACATCCGGGAGCCCCCGCCACCACCAGCAGCTCTCCTCTTCCCGGGGATCGAGCTACCAGCGGCGGGAGGGGCCAGCAGACCTCCGAGGCCCAATCGGGGCTCAGCAGCCACTGTTTAAAACTCGCGCCAGCAGGCGCGACCGCGACTGGCGGGCCCGCGCCTGAGGGCCTCGCCAGAGGGCCCTTTGGCGTGGCCCTTAGGCGGAGCACGAGAGGCGGCACAACAGATACCTCACCAGTGACCTAACTGCCGGACGCCTGACCAAGATTCCAGCGTTCTACCAACATCTGAACTGTGAGAATGTGTTTTTGCTCAATATCTCCATCTATTGTAAGCCACATTATCTTACAAAGTAACCCGATAGCATCAGCATCATAACGTATTAGATACTATCTTAGCAATACAATTTTGCCAGTTGGAAGTCAATTTAAACAGCCAGCTTTGCACTTCTTACGGTGTTCACCACATTACTGCAATACTGCACTCTCTCTGTAAAGTTAATCAATATCTTGCATGTAAACTGTACCTGCTCGATTGTGCGCTCTCATATAATTACTCCTCTGTACATAAGATTCTGTACATAAGATTCTCACCACTGTACTATACCACATAACTGCGGGGTACTACCATACTTTTGCACTGCCCCACCTCCTAATTACAGTGTCTCACACACAATCCAAACCCTCAGAATGGCCCTCCAGGTCGCTGTCATTCTTAGCCTCTACCTCCTCACCCACTGGCTTGGAACCTCCCAATCTCTCTACATACCACATGGCAGGATTCCAATCCTGAATAGCCATGGCAAAAGATGGAATAGTCCCCCTTACGTCAACCCAGGAAGTAACACCTACCCACGCCACTCCCACCTGATACATGTAGCACTCCAACTATCCAATACACCCAACCAAGAAAAACCTTTGAGATGCCGACCCCTAAAATGTGCCATCATCAACGCACGTTCCATCCGCAAAAAATGGCCTGTTGTCCTTGACACAATCTCCTTCTATGACCTTGAGATCCTCATGATCACAGAAACATGGCTATCACCAGAAGACAACGTCCTCCTCAATCAACTACTTCCCCCCAATTTTTCCATACACACGAGACATAGGGAAAACAAAAAAGGAGGAGGGGTGCTCATAATCTCCAAATCAGACCTCAACTTCCAGATTGTGGACTCTTCTAGCACAAACAGCCTGGACACCCTCTCTGTTGCTAACCAACAATGCTCCCTTACCCTGTTATATAGAACACCATCTACTTCTCCAGTTGACCTTCCAACCATCATCGACCTTGCAGCTAACACCCGCACTCCCATCAAACCAAATTGGATAATGGGTGATTTCAATCTCCCATCGCTACACCAAAACCACACAAATGCGTTCCTTGATGCAATGGAAAACCTGGGTCTCAAACAAATCATAAATGAAACCACACATACAAAAGGGAACATTCTGGACATGGTTTTTATGCCACATCCAGTCAAGGACAAAAGCCACAATCTGCCAACATCAGTCGTGGATGTACCCTGGTCCGACCACAAATTGATCATTATCCAGATTCCCAGCAACAATGACCAGCTGAACAGAAGCCAACCTACGAACATCACCTCTCGAACTTCCACTAGATGCTTCCGCCCCTTCGATAGGGAACTCATCCTTTCGGAGACCCCATCACTCATCAACAAAACAACACCTGACCTTGATGAACTAATCTCTTGCTGGAATTCCAGCCTGCTTGCCATCTCACAACACCCAAACCCTAAAAATACAGCAAGAGCGAAAAGAAGATCCTCCCCCTGGTTCTCTCCTGAGCTACGCGCTTCCCTCATGCAACTACGTAGACTCGAACGCCGATGGCGCCGATCACGCTCACCGGAAGATCAGACCGCATACCTAACCCACCTTGCAATACATCGAGAAACAATCTCTACCAGAATGAGACAATATCACACTGACACCCTAAAGAAATCATTGAATAAACCTCGTGACCTCTTCAATTTGGTCAAATCCCTCTCAAAGGAACCATCACCCGAGCAACACATCAACATACACCCACAAGAATTCGCTGATTATCTGCAATCCAAGATTGTACAAACTAACAAGGTCTCAGCAGTCCAATATCAAGAACCGGCGGACCTCTCTCCACTTAACTTTTTTTCCACACCATCCAATAAATGTATTGAGAACACCATAGCATCACTCAACACCTCCACTGCACAGACCGACCCATGTCCAGCTTTTTGGATCAAGGAGCTACGTGATGTGCTCAGTCCTGTCATCGCAAATATAATGAAACTCTCCTTTACAACAGGCTATTTTCCCACTTCACTCAAGCAGACTTCCATTAGGCCATTACTGAAAAACCCCAAACTGGACCCCCAAAGGGTTGACTCCTATCGACCAATAGCTAGCATCCCCATCTTAGCCAAAATAATTGAGAAAGAAGCACAACGGCAAATTCAAGATCACATAGACTCTGTTGCTCCCTTAGATAACTGCCAACATGGGTTCAGAGAACATCATGGGGTTGAGACACTACTTACTGGTCTATTCAACAATATCACCACAGGAATTGACAACATCCATCAAGGTTTTGTCCTCATTTTCCTAGACATCGCCGCGGCATTTGACTCTGTGAGTCACGAAATCCTCCTTGAAAGACTAAAAGAAAAGGGTGTCTGCAACAATGCACTAAAATGGTGTAAGTCTTATCTGGACGATAGATGGCAATATGTGAAGTCTGGATCAGAAGAGTCTAGCCACTTCCATCAAAAGCAAGGGGTACCTCAAGGATCCTCACTATCCTCCTTACTCTTCAATATCTACATGCAGCCCATATGCAATATCATAAGGTCATTCAACGTAAACTGCATGATATATGCAGATGACATTCTTTTATACATGCCTTTCTCCACAACCCACATGGACCTGACCCCACTCACAGATTGTTTCAATGCAGTTTCAACATGGCTCCAGACACAGAACCTACGTATCCAGCATAAAAAAACAGAGGTCCTTTTCATCTCCAGAGACTCCAACTTTACGCCCCCGTCCCACGTCAGTGTCAAGGAAGCCGATTTGCAAACTAAAGATGCAATAAAATATTTGGGAGTTACCCTGGACCAACATCTAGACATGAAACGCCACATAAGCAGCGTAGTCAAAGCCATCTACTTCAAAATCCGCTCCCTCAAACACCTACGCTCCCTGCTGGACCCAGACGATTTCCGTACCATATATCAAGCGCTGATCCTGCCGCATTTTGACTTTGCAAATGCCATCTTACAAGGTCTCCCCCAATCCACACTAACCCCCTTACAGTTGGCCATGAATGCCGCAGCTAGGGTCCTCTACGGTGCATCCAGAAACGACCACGTGACTCCTATTCTCAAACAACTGCACTGGCTACCAATTCACGGGAGAATCACCTTCAAATCCCTTTTATTAGCATTTAAGGCAATCAAAGGCACCTCATCCCTCTCACTCACGAATCTAATCCACATGGTCCCCCCCAACAGATCAAGAAGAACATCAGCTGTATACTTGCTAGCTATACCAAAGGCTTCGACAAAGTCCAACACGAACACCACAAACAGGGCATTCAGTTTTGATGTCCCAAAATGCTGGAACACCCTACCCCCCAACATTAGAACCATTACCAATCTATATCAGTTCAGGAAGGCTCTCAAAACATACCTTTTCTGCCAATACTTCCCAGACAGTAACTGAACTAGATATCCCCTCCAAGAAATGACCCAATCTAGAAATGCCCTCACACTGCAGTGTAGATAGATTATGTATATAGTTAACCCAGTTATCCAAGTTTGTACTCCTGTTCAATGTAAAACCTGACAGTTTGTCGTTATGGTCGTTGTTGTTATGATGTAAACCGCGCTGATTCTAAATAGCGCGGTATATAAGAAACTGTAATAAATAAATAAATAAAATAATTCAGTTGAGGATTCTATTGCTGGAGGATGTAGTCAAGGCAGCCAACATAGCAAGATTTAAAAAAAGGAATCAGACAAGTTTGTGAAGGAAAACTCCATGAGAAATCATTAGCCAGATACGTGGGAGAACCATTGTTCAGCTCTGCTAATGACCTATAGAAAATAGATCTACTTTGTAGGATTTGCCACATACTTATAACCCAGACGAAACACTTTTGATGTTAGGATGCTGGACTCTAGATCTTGGTCTGACTCAGTATGGCTTTTCTTATGTTCTTATATAAGACTGACAAATTTTGCATCACAGTAAGAGTGAAAAATTTCAATTACCTCAGTCTTGATTGGGGAAATATCTCATTGGGGCATGCTGAGAAGGTAAGGTTACTAGTTATCCTAAATGACTGCTTCATGGAGCAGCTGATCTAGGAAACAATGAGAGAGAAAACTACTAGGGTTTTAACCTGAATTTGAATATGACCAGAGATAGAGTCTGACTCTGAGCACCTGCTTGTATCCGAGGGGCAGTGACACAACAACCCAGAGGCCAGGATGGAAGCTGCAGGTCTCATTGTGCAGTGCTGGGATGCAAAAGACAAAGCCCATAGTAGTTATTAAAAAGAAAATGGACTTAAGTGCACAGTGAGTTATTAGTGATGGAACATCTAGACAGGTTGGAGCTTGAGAATTTAGGGGGAATATTCAGTAGCGGCACTGACCCATGCTAACTCTAGATATTCAATGCCATGTCCGGTCACCAGCTCTGAACATTCAGGTGGCTGAAGAAGCCAAAACACTAATTGGGCAACAGCTGAATATCACCATAGCCCGGTTAGCTGTCACTGATAGTGACAAGTGGGAAGCCACAGCAAAGGCTGGCCTAACTTAACAGGGCAACTCCAGCCTGGAATGCCAATGACATCTCCTGATGCTAACTGCATAATATCAGGGTGTGTAGTGGCGGCACCTGCGGATATCCAGTGGCATTTACCATGATGCTGAATATGCCCTTCAGCAGCAAGCCATGTTAATGCCTTTGAAAAATCGCCCCTTAGATATTAAATGTTACATACTCCATGTAACCCAATACGTTATTCCTCCCTGTTCTATGTAAAGCTTGTTGCTACAATTGTTATATGTAAACCGCTTTGAATCTATGAAAAGGTGGTATATAAAATCTGTTAAATAAATACATAAATTAATTAATTAACCAAGACTCCTGTTGACCACAAGAGGTTGGTGTTGAACTAGGTTAATATGATCCATCGTAGATCACACAGGCCCTGTTAAAAAGGGGGGGGGGGCGCTTAGGGAAAATAATTGATATGAAGTTGGACAGCCTCAGCAGAAGAAGTGTTAAGGGCCTTCAAGGTTTGGAAGCAGCATCTTACCCCTAGTCAGCCCACTGGTATCTGATGCCCTAGGCACTTTAGATGGAGCTTTTAGACATGTGCCCCTGCTCCTTCCTGCCCTGCCTGTAGTCCAGCTTCACTACCTCCCTTCTCTACCCCCCCCCCCCCCAACTATCCAGAATGTCCCCTTCCCTACCTCTCCCAAAATGTCCAGGATTTTTCTTCTTACTTTTCCCTAATCAAGGTGTTTAGCATATCTCTAATTCCTTATACTCCCTTCAGGTATCCAGCATCTCTTTGCCTCCCTTCTCCCCTACCCCCCAGGTTCAGCATCTCTTTACTTCTCTTTTCCCCAAAAGGTATCTACCATCTGATTCTCTTCCCTTCCCCTCCCCAGTCATTACTGCTGTCACCCCCACCACTCTACCTCTATGAAAATGAAAGTGAATTCAGGATTTTGGGCATTGCTGCACACCAGTGGTCAAAGGCCCAACACTGCCAGTGGTTTTAAAGGTCTTCCCGGTGGCCAGTATCAAACTGCCACACCTCAATACTGCCACTCTTGGAGGCTTCCTAGTCTGCCTGGTGATTGGGCCTGCCCCAATCCTGACTATTTTCAAAAGAGCAGGGCCATCCCAACCATCAGGCAATTTGCCTAGTACGACAATTTCTTGAGGGATGACAAAGAACAGGGCATTCAAAGCTAAACAATAGATTTTGACAGATGGGGGCGGGGCAATTTAAGGCTTGCTAGGGTGCTATCACCTTGAACCAATTCTGGGGCTGCCCTGAGACAGAGACAAAGTCAACTAAAAGTCCAAACATGGCTCATGTTTTTCTCATGAAAATATGTTATATTTTTCTTAACATCCTTGTAATCATGTGTTTAAAAATAAAATTATGGCTTGAACAACCAAAAGAAAATTCCAGTTAAAGTGCATTATTCAAATTGTAAATGGAGTAAAGCACAAGGACATGCTGAAGCTATAAGAAGTGTGATTGGAATGGTGTAGTCAGCTAAACAGACATCTAGCAAGGAAGGATCCCAGGACAGGCTATTTAATGGTATGAGGAAAAAATTAGATTGATAAGAGAATATCAGTTAACTAAGGAAGCTCTCTAAGTATAGAAGATAATTTTTTTTAAATTTCTATGTTGCTAAATGGATATTTAGATCCATGCCTTTAAACACACACACTAGTAGTTTATAAAAGGCTTGATGAGCACTATGAGGCCAATTTCCATCGGGACACATTCAGCCCATCAGGACATCTAAAATCTGGATGTTCCAATTGTGTAGCAGATTCTGCACCCATGGGAACAGAATCAGGTGCAACAGGCCTGGACGGGTAGGACGTGCCCCAATTCAAGCCCACTGTATGTCCAGCCCACTCCCCATACACATAGCTCAAGGTTCTTGCATGGAGCCCGGGATGCCATGCAGGAGTCCCGATTGCTGGCAATCTTCTCAAGTGAACATTTTCCCACTGCCTGACCTCCAGTTGGGCCTGCCATGGCCGGAATCAGGCTGCGGAAACTCCTGCTGCATCTCCCCTGGTTTTGGCGGCCTGTGGATGGCGATCCCTTACATCTGAGGGAATTTATTCCACCTCCAAAGTGGAATAGGTCCCCATCTAATATCAGCAACCCAGACATACAGGGTCATAACTGGAATCAGCCCCGTTCGTCCAGATCAGGGTTACACCTCCAGCCTGCCCCCACTACTCCCCCAGCCTGACGCTTCCCAGAGCTCCCTGCACATCTCACTATACATGCAGAGAGTTGTGGATCAGGAATAGGATCCTGGCATTTAGCAGGGAGGAATATCCAAACCACACGTGCATTCTTGCTAAACACAGCACAGAATAACCACCTAAGCCTTGTTTAAAATACATAAAAGGCAAAAAAAAAATAAATCAGATTTGTAGTAATGCACTACATCAATAAATGTTCAAACCCACAAAAACTGTCAATAGGAATGGGCATGTCTCTAACATATAACATCATTAGATAAACGATTCAGAAGATTTTAACAAGGTTGGTGTGTCCAGGGATTACTGTACATCCAATATGAGTCTTTCAACCAACATCAACACTTCCAGCTCATATAAAAGAGATGCAGAATCCATTGGCCAAGTAAGTAAGTGATGGGATAAGAGTAGTCTTTACTATAAACTAGTTTCGGTGCTAATATTCTCCATTATGATTCATCCTCAGATATAGATTCCAAATGTTTCTCATGGTGACTGACTTTCATTTTATTTTTTTGAAAAAATATTCCTGAAATAATAATTATTTCTGGACTGATTCATCATCAGTATGAGAAATCAATGTGCCCTCTTCAGATCGCAGTAAGTACAAAATAATGCCTGCTTTTTCTTTTTTTTTTCTTTTTTTTTTAAACAATGTCTAAGTGAAAGTTCACCCCAACAACCCAATAAAGAATTGGAAATGGGGCATGAATTTTAAAGGGAAGAAGTGTCTCATATTTCTATATTAGAATTATTGATTATCACATATATTTGAGTATGACTTTTAATGATATAAAGAAACTGCCATGTATCGATAGATTTTTCAGGCAGGAGGAGTGAATGTGGAATCTGTGTAACACGATGCACATTCTGGGGTGAATACGAGTAATTCCATGCTTGGTCAGACCATTTGGATTATGCTTCATACACTGGAGCCATTTGGAATAATCTCACAGATCTAAATATGGGGATCTATTCCATATCCCCAAATTCCAGAAGTAAGAGGTAACAAATTATGAGTCTATCTGGCTAATAATTGCTAGTGGATCTATTCACAAAAAAACATGTCCATATTTTTCTTAAACCCACTTTGGTTACTAGGTTTCCCCAAATCTTTCAGCATCAAATTTATTTCTTATGTTTGCATTGACTAATATGTAGCGAGAATTTATTTCAGATCTTCTGTAAGTTAGTTTCAGGCAATGTCCAAGTCAGACTACCATTTGAAAGGATACCACACATGACCTTACTACTGTATCATATTTCCGCTTGTCTGTTTTGCAAGCTAAAAAGATCTAACCCTTTTAACCTTCCAGCATAAGGAGAGGTCCCTACCCTTTTATCATTTTGGTTGCCGCTCTCTGTACATTGCTAGCTCTGCTGTATTTGTTTTCAGATGGGATGACCAGAACAGTACACAATACTCATGATGCAGCCACACGTAGATCTAAGCAGACCATCATCATTTTTATTGTTCTCTTTTCCATTCCTAATATTCATTCTCTTTTTCACTGCTCCTGTACACGGAGTTGGGGGTTAAGGTTTTTTTTTCAATGGGAGTTTCTAAAGTGGAACAAAGCACTGTGTACATAAATGCAGCAGTATTCAAAGAGTCCATCTTGTTACAAAGTGTGAGATCGCTTCTTGTCGTTACTTTGATACCTTCCTTTTATCTGGGTGAGAAAAAGCAAATAAAATAGCATGCATGATTTTCAAAATGTTATATTTTTGTTCATTTTTATTCTATGGTCTGAACACATACCCTTGAGAATTCCTGTTTTTTTTTTTTTTCTTTTTTGTGACCTTACCAGGTATTTGTGACCTGGATTTTTCACTGTTGGAAATAGGTTACTGTCAGACTATCAGTGTGACCCTGTATGGCAATTCATTTTTTCTTTAAATATAAGCACATTATGGATGGTGTGCATACTTTTCAGGTACACTAACAGTGGAAAATTTTCAGACAACAATGATCGCCATGCAGTGCCTGCTAACTTGGCCGTCTGGCTTCTGTGGCTCTCCAGGATGGAGTGTGGTGATCAGTGGCCTGCATTAAGATTCTTCTACCTTTCAGTCTCAAACCTTAATTGTGCAATCATTGAAGAGGTAAGAAAATCCAATCACAACATCCAACCCAACCAATAAGCACCTATCAGAATGTTTCACCGAGGTATCCAGCTGGCTACAAAAGAACAACCTATCCATCAACATAAAGAAAACCGAAGCCCTCATAGTAACAAAGGACCCAGACTTCACGCCACCTACGCACCTCGACATTGGAACCACAAAAATACAAATACAACCACAAATAAGATACCTCGGGATCATCATAGACCAAGCCCTCACACTCAATCAACAGATCAAAAAAACCACCGCAACAATCTACCACAAAGCAAAAACAGTACAACGCCTCAGACCTCTTCTTGAACCACAAGACTTCAGAACAGTGATGCAAGCCTTGACACTCCCCCACCTGGACTACTGCAATATAATATACCATGGACTTCCAGCTACTCATACCAACCCACTTCGAATTGCCTTAAACACCACAGTAAGAATTATCAAGAATGCAAAAAAACAGGACCATATCACCCCAGTCCTGAGGGAACTACACATACTCCCCCTAGAAGCAAGAATCAAATATAAATCCGCCCTACTCACCCACAAAGCTCTCTACCAAACTCAAACCTCCCAACTCCGCACCCTTCTGCCCCAGCCAGCCCACAACAGGACAACCAGACAAACCATCAATAACTCCCTCACCATCCCACACAAAAGAACGAAATACAATCAATCAAAGGACCTGCAACAGAGCCTTCGAACTATATGCACCATCCCTCTGGAACTCTCTACCAAATCACATCAGAAGAAACACAGACCTCTTATCCTTCAGAAAACAACTTAAAACTGCATTATTCCAAGAATTCCTCGGACCACAGACAAGCACCCACCACTGACTCCCTCCCATCCACCATATCTCGTCCCCCTGAACATATGTCATATGTACCATAACGCAATGTCTATGTCTACGTCCCAAGTAATTGTTAAGAATCATTATTGTTGGCCACCAGGTGACGGCCCCAAACCCTTGTAACTGATTATTGTATATTCCACCGCTTTGACCCGGTGAAAAGCGGGATATAAATACAGCTAAATAAATAAATAAAATAAATAAAATTAAATTTAAGTATTAGGGAAAAGTGGAAAGAAAAGATCAAAGAGGAAAGGAAAAAAAACGGAAAGGCAGCACTGTCTTTCCTCTGAATGTTATCCACAGACCTGATGACTATGAATGATTTGGCTAGGAGTAAGAATCTTGAGCATCCCTGCACTGGGCTTCATGGGATTGTGCAGCTATGCATTTAGTTATTAGGCATTTGTTACACCGTAGTAAGCAAATCAGGATAGCACCTAAGTGGTTTTCAAAAGGTTTCATGCAGAGAACAGTAAAATGTCTAAAATTAACTTAAAAAACACATATTTATTTATTTATTTATTTATTTATTTAACTATTTCTTTTATACCGCCCCTTCCAGAGATCAAGGGCGGTTTACATATAACAGGTTAACAGTCTTGTACACAGTTTGTATACATTTTACATAGAACAATAGAAATCAACTATTTACATTGAACATTGTACATAGAACAATAGAAATCAACTATTTACATTGAACAGTAAATATATTAAAGAAAAACAATAAGCAGAGACATCTTTTAAGTATTAAAGCAAGAACTTTGTAGGTATTAAAGCAAACACATCAAACTTTTTACAAATGTATATTTACAGTGTGTGGTGTGTGTGTTGTGTGGGGCAGATATTGGTGTAGGTGTTGGAATTTAGTTCCTTTTTTTTTGTCGTCTTTGAGGCGTGTGAGTGGGGGGGGGGGGGTAGGCTTGTGTTTATATTGTTTGGGTTAAGGGAGTTTGTGCATGTGTGACCAGGTTTGTTGTGGAGCTAGCTTTGGGGTAGTAGGGGACTTCGAAGTGTTCAGTGAACAGGTAGGTCTTTAATTCTTTTCTGAATTGGAAGAGGTCTCTTATGGTGCGAAGTTCAATAGGGAGGTCGTTCCAGAGTGTAGGGGCAGTGAATGAGAATGCTCTGGAGCTAGTGGTGTTCTTAGTTTTGCGGATGGTTTTAGGTATGATGAGCGAGTGGGCCGCGTTTTGTCTGAGGGTCCTTGTCGAAGTTGGAGATTGCAGTAATGTGGATAAGTGTGAGGGGGTTATGTCGTTTATGAGTTTATAGGTTGTTAGGATGATTTTATATTTAATTCGACTGTTTATAGGGAGCCAGTGGAGGTCTAGCAGTATAGGGGTTACGTGATCTGTTAGGGGAGCTTTAGCAATCACTTTTACACAGATGTTTTGTGCTCTTTGCAGAAGGTAGGTGCTTTTTTGCGGGAGGCCTATTAGGAGACTATTGCAATAGTCAAAGTGAGGGGTGATCAGTGTACCTACTACGGATCTAAAGTCTGGTGTTTCTAGGAGTGGCCTTAGGTGTTGAATTGTTTTGAGTTTATAGAAAATGGTTTTTACTGTTTGTTTTATGTGTGGTAACATGGTGAGAGTGTGGTCTATTATTACTCCTAAGTATTTTACCTGTTTTCTGACAGGTATGGAGGTTTTGTTGATAGTGATTATTTCCGGGTAGGTGTTCTCAGTCATAGATGATCTTGTCACAAACATTGCCTCAGTTTTTTTGAAGTTTATGCTGAGGTGGTTAGTTTCCATCCAGGAGGTGGTTTCAGCCATGCATTTGGATAGCGAGTCATATGTAGGGTTTTTAATGGTTATGGGGGTAGCTAGCATGATGTCATCGGCATATATAAAGTGGTTAATCTTGTGTTTTTTAAATATGTTAGTTATCGGTTGCAGGTACAGGTTAAATAGGAGGGCTGATAGGGCTGATCCTTGGGGTATTCCCTGTCCTTGGGGGAATGTTTCTGATGCTTGTTGGTCAATTTGGACGCGTATTAATCGGTGTGAAATGTAGGATTTGAACCAGTTAAGGACGGTCCCGCCTATTCCTAGATTTTCTAATCTGTTGATCAGTGTTAGATGATTAATGTTATCGAATGCGGCTGAGATATCTATAAATAGGAGTAGGTAGCCTTGTTGTTTGTCATCTGTGCCCTTGATGAGGAAGTCCATAAGGGTGATTAGGAGGGTTTCTACTCCATGGGATTGGCGGAAACCAAATTGGTGTGAGTCAAGGGGTTTGTATTCATCAATGTGTTCCTGTAACTGAATTTGAATTGTTTTCTCTATAATTTTGGCTATGAACGGAATGCTGGCTATAGGTCTGTATGAGTTTGGATCTTTTGAGTCTAGCTTATTATTCTTTATTATTGGTCGGAGTGTTGTGAGTTTTAGGGCATCAGGCATGATGCCCTGTGATAGAGATTGGTTAACTATGTGTTGTAGATTTAGGTTCGCTGTTATTTGCTTTGGTTAATGTTTTTACTATCGCGAATAACTCCCTAGGGCGGTTGATGGATGAGTTTATTACTTTAGAGTGGTAGTCTCTTTTTGATTTGTTAATTGCGTTTTTGTATTCTATAAGTAGTACCATGTATTGGGATTTGTTTTCATCAGATTTTAGTTTTCTCCATCTCTTTTCTTGTCTCCTCAGTTGTTTTTTTAGTTTTCTCAGCTCTTTCGTGAACCATTTTTCTGTCTTTTTTGTTTGCTTGTGTAAGACTTTTGTGTGGACAGCTGCTTTTTGAATGGTTAGGTTCCAATTAGATATGGTTGAGTTGATGTCTGGTGTGGTTGTATCTAGTTTGGGTAGTACTTTGTCGAGGAATGTGTCTTTGTCAAAGTGTTTGAAGCGTGATATATGCGGGGTTGTGCTCCCATTATTTTTGGGACTTGTGCTGATAGCTGGATTGTGATTAGATGGTGGTCTGACCAGGGTACTTCGGTTATACTCGGGGTGGTATGTAGTAGGTGACTGTAGAGTGAGGCTGGGAGGAAAATTACGTCAAGTATGTTGCCTCTTTTGTGTGTAGGAGCATGTATTATCTGTGTGAACCCCATTTGTGACATGGCATCTATGAAGTTATCTGATTGGGAATGGTTCAGTGATGGGAGGTTCAAGTCACCAAGGAGTATAAATGGTTTGCTTTGTGACGCTGTGCATGCAAGTTCTAGGATAGGGGTGAGATTTTTTTGATCAGATGAGGGGGGTCTGTAGATGAGGGTGAGAGCCATGGTTTTATTTTCTATGTTAACAATGTCCATACCATCTATATTATTTAGGTTTGTAAGGGTGAATTTTAGGTCATTTTTGGTGAGGATCAATACACCCCCTCCTCTTTTTATGTTCCGTTGGCAATTGAATATGTCATATTGATATGTGGTTAGTTGGTTTAGTAGTATAGTGTCTGTAGGTGAGAGCCATGTTTCAGTAATACAGATAATGTCAGGGGAGGTATCGTTAATTATGTCATTAATTATTGGTAATTTATTTCTTATTGATCGGATGTTTATTAGGATGAGTTGTAATTTGGTGTTTGTATTGTCGTTTTGGTCGATTTTATCGCTTATAGGTTGTTGCTTTATTTGGATGAGTCGGTGATGACGTTTGTGTGAGGTGTGGCGCGAATGGTGATTGTGAGAGTTTGTGTATGTAGAACTATATGTTGGATTCTGGTACAGATTGTAGGTGATTGGGAAATTATTGTAAGGGTTCCGGTTATGATTGTGGATGATTGGAATGTTTTTGTATGGACCTTGGTTGGTTTTGTATGTGTATATATGTTGAGTTAGGAGGGTTATTAAGAGGAGAGTGAAAAGGAGATTTATAATCCTAGTAGGAGACATTGTGCTCATTTTATGAGGTAAAGGGGAGAGTGTTAGGGGAAGTAGTTGGAGGGAGGGAGGTTATTGCTGGTAACAGTATCTCAGGCTGACAGTGCAGGGAGGGTACTTACTACTGGCAACTGTGTCTCACGATGACAGTTCAGGAAAAAGTAATTACCATTGGCAGTAAGTATCTCACAATAATTACTACTGGCAATGATTACTACTGGCAACAGTATCTCACAATGATTACTACTGGCAATGATTACTACTGGCAACAGTATCTCACAATGATTACTACTGGCAATGATTACTACTGGCAACAGTATCTCACAATGATTACTACTGGCAATGATTACTACTGGCAACAGTATCTCACAATGATTACTACTGGCAATGATTACTACTGGCAACAGTATCTCACGATGATTACTACTGTTTTAGTTGTTGTATACGTGCTGTGGGATTATATTTCTATATGCCTCTTCCTGGCCTCAACATGCAACCATTCAAAACGAACCTTAAACGTCTATGCAGGCAGCTTCGATTTTGAGAATATGGCTGGTGCTGTTATCCTGCTGCCGGAGAGCTGCTGATGATGGCAGGGGTTTTTCTGGTGCCCCTTCTCGCGGTCCCCGCCTAAGGGCCAACAATAGTAACAAATGATGAAAATATATGCATAAAAGGGGAAGAAATGAATAAAACATCATCTTCAACCAGTGTGGACAAATCATAGGCAGTGTACAATAGAGTAAAAGGCAAAGTTAGATATTACCATTTTTTTGAACCACCATGTTTTTAAACAGTTATTTAAATTTAGAATACAAACTTTGTAACCAAATATCTAGCGAGAAAAAATTCCAAAGGGCAGGACTATTAACCCAAAAAAGTAGCATATTGGATCCTACTATTACAGCTACTACTACTACTACTGATTTGTATAGCACAACAGGGCATATGCAGCGCTGTAAATATTTATTTTTTATTTATTTTATTTACATCTCTTATATACCGCACTATTTGCGATCAGCGCGGTTTACATAGAACAAACCATATCCGACAATAAACAAGAGTCAGGTCATTACAATGAACAGGAGCAGTAAACTTGGATAACAGGGGAAACTATCTACATGTGTGGAATATTAAACAAGTAACTGTATATATGAGAGATGGAGTTATTGTGTGTTGCTCATGCATGGTGGCTGGGGTTCGGGGGAGGCTGAGAGGTATTTAATGAAGAGGAAGTGTTTTAAGGCCTTCCTAAACTGGCTCAAGTTGGGGATAGCTCTGATGTGTGGTGGTAGGGAGTTCCAGAGGCTTGGGGCACTCAGACTGAAGGCTCTGTTTGAAGTTGATATGGCGCATCTTGTCATCACTTTTGGTATTGCTAGCATGTTGGCTGCAGAGGTTCTTCTTATCCTGTTGGGTGTGGGTGGTTGTATGAGGTCACATATTGAAGAGGCGGATAACCCGTTGATGGCTTTGAATGTCATCACTAAAGTCTTGAAGCTAATCCTGGCTTGGATGGGGAGCCAGTGAAGCTGCATCAGGAGGGGTGTGATGTGCTCTCTCCTTGGTGCTCCAAAGAGGATTCGTGCAGCGCAGTTCATGGCAAGTTGTAAGGGATGTAAGGTTGTCTGGGGGAGTCCTTGTAGGATGGCGTTTGCATAGTCAAAATGAGGGATGATGAGGGCTTGGTAGATGGTACGGAAGTCGCTCAGCTCGAGTAGAGGGCGTATGTGTCTGAGGGATCTGATCTTGAAGTAGATTGCTCTTACTATTTTTGCTATGTGCTGCTTCATGTTGAGGTTCTGATCCAATGTGACTCCGAGATACCGTATGGCTGATTTTACTTGTAGTTTGGCGTTGTTTACTTCCAGTTGGTTAGGTGGAGTGAATTCTGGGTTTCTAGAGATGAACAGGACCTCAGTTTTCTTATGTTGGATACGCAGATTTTGGGAGAGGAGCCATTCTGATATTGCATTGAAGCAGTTGGTTAGTGGGGTGAGGTCCGGGCAATCCAGTGATATTGGCAGGTACAGTAGGACATCGTCTGCGTAAATCATGCAACTGATATTGAAGGATCTGATGATGTTACAGATGGGTTGGATATAAATGTTAAACATAAGTGACGATAGGGAGGATCCTTGAGGGACTCCTTGACTTTGTAGGAATGGCTCGGATGTGGTTCCGTTTGTTCGTACATGTTGCCATCTTCCAGACAGGTAAGACCTACACCACTCAAGCGCTGTTTCAGTAATGCCTTTCTCTCTTAGTCGAATCAGGAGAATCTCGTGGCGGACTGAATCAAAGGCTGCCGCAATATCTAGAAAGATAAGTGCGAAACCTGTACGTGAGTTGTCAATGCCTGAGATTATGGTGTTGAAAAGAGTAGTGAGTAGTGTTTCCACACCGTGTGACTCTCTGAACCCGTGTTGTGATGGATCTAGAGGTGCGTTAGTGTCCACATGATATTGTAGCTGCCTGTAGACTATTTTTTCAACGATTTTGGCGAGCATCGGGATACTGGATATGGGTCTGTAAGACTCGACCTTTTGAGGGTCTAATTTGGTGTCTTTAAGCAGCGGTCTGACGGAGGTCTGTTTGAGTGTGGATGGGAATGACCCGGTGTTGAATGATAATCCTATCATTTTAGCTAAGATTGGGGCAAGGTCGGATCGCAGATCTTTTATCCAGAATGCTGGACATGGATCTGAGTATGACGTGGAGGTATTTAGGGTAGCAATGGTGTCTTCGATAGTTCTCTTAGACGGAGTGGTAAAAGTGGTTAGAAACGCTGTGCGTGCTTTGTCATCAGGAGGGTCTGGTATCGTCATCTTGTCAGTCTTGCATAGTTTTGATTGCATAAATACGGCGTAATCCTGTGGGTGTATAGATCCTGTGCGTTCCGGGGTCGGTTCTTTGGCAAGATATTTGACCAGGTTGAAGAGGTCATGCGGTTTGTTTAATGAACGTTTCAGAGTGTCAGTGTGATGTTGTTTCATCTTGTCTGTGACTGCCCTGCGATGTGTGTGTAGGAGTTGGATGTAAGCTGCTTGGTCACTGCTGGTGCGTGATTTCCTCCAGCGTTTTTCCGATCTTCGTAGGAGGGTTAGTGATGCCCTTAGGTCAGCTGTAAACCATGGTGCGGATGGTCTTTTCTTTGGGGCTTTAGATGTGGGTGGACGGATTGCGATCGAGCTGAGTCTGCTGTTCCACGTGGAGATTAGGACTTCTAGGTCTTGTGAGGTATTGTCAAGGAGAGAGTTTGTTTCAGCCAGGATACGTTCTTTGTTAAATGGGTGAAATTTTCTGGTATTTGCGGTTGTGTTTGTTTGTGCGTTCGTCATGGGTCTCAGTGACTTGATGGGGGTCGGAATTTGAAAGGAGATGAGCTTATGATCCGACCATGGAACTGCTGTTAGTGATAACATGATGTTTTGTGCTTGCTGAAGCACCGATTGTGGGGCGTATATCAGGTCGAGAACGTTGCCCTTTGAGTGTGTAGGTTCATGAACCAATTGGGTGTATCCCAAGATATCTAGGGCTTCTGTGAAGGTGGTTGCTTGATTGTCCTGTAGGGATGGTAAGTTAAAATCTCCTAGTATCCAGTTAGGTTTGTGTGGAACATGGGTATTTGATGCTAAATTTATGATATTGGAGAGGTTGTCTGGATCCGCAGAGGGTGCTCTATAAATAAGGTTTATGGAGCAAGAGTGGTTGGAAATGGATAATGTTTCAAGGGAATTGGTGTTGCTGGCTTCTTCCATTTTGAATTGAAGGTCAGATCTGGTGATAATGGCAACTCCTCCACCCCTTTTGTTTTGTCTGTGGCTGGTGAAAGTGACGAAGTTGGGTGGGAGAAGTTGGTTGAGGATGGTATTGTCTTCCGGTGAGAGCCAGGTCTCGGTAATCATAATGATATCTAAATTATGATGGGTTATTGTTTCAGTGATTGCTGGCCATTTTTTGCGAAGTGATCGAGAGTTAATGAGTGCGCACTTCAGGCTGTTAGTGTGTGGGCGTTTATTTTGCTTTAGTTTGGGGGAATTTTGTAGAGGGATATGAACTAGATGGGGGCGGCGTGGATAGCTCGCTCCATGATAAAGGTTGTTGGAGTCATTGGGCCATTTTCTTCCGCTAGTATAGAGCGTTGGGATGTGGTTTTGTGATGTCATTAGTGCTAGTGAGCTGGATGCGAAAACTTGTGAGAGAAGCAGAGTTATGGTTTTTTGCTACTTAGCAGTGTCTTCGTGGCTAGGGATTCACTGTTGCGGTCCCCGCCTAAGGGCCACGCCAAAGGGCCCTCTGGCGAGGCCCTCAGGCGTGGGCCCGACAGGCGCGGGCCTGCGTGGAGGCCGGCTGCCTTTGAAGGGCTGCTGCTCACCTCCCACAGCCCCGATTGGACTGGAGCACCTGAGCAGGGCAGCCGGATGGAGCGGTGAGGTGCTCTACCTCGTGTCGGGGGAGTTTTAAAAATGGCGCTTTTCCCGCTGATCGCGGGCTGCCTTTGAAGGGCTGCTGCTCACCTCCCACAGCCCCGATTGGACTGGAGCACCTGAGCAGGGCAGCCGGATGGAGCGGTGAGGTGCTCTACCCCGTGTCGGGGGAGTTTTAAAAATGGCGCTTTTCCCGCCGATCGCGGGCTGCCTTTGAAGGGCTGCTGCTCACCTCCCACAGCCCCGATTGGACTGGAGCACCTGAGCAGGGCAGCCGGATGGAGCGGTGAGGTGCTCTACCCCGTGTCGGGGGAGTTTTAAAAATGGCGCTTTTTCCCGCCGATCGCGGGCTGCCTTTGAAGGGCTGCTGCTCACCTCCCACAGCCCCGATTGGACTGGAGCACCTGAGCAGGGCAGCCGGATGGAGCGGTGAGGTGCTCTACCCCGTGTCGGGGGAGTTTTAAAAATGGCGCTTTTCCTGCCGATCGCGGGCTGCCTTTGAAGGGCTGCTGCTCACCTCCCACAGCCCCGATTGGACTGGAGCACCTGAGCAGGGCAGCCGGATGGAGCGGTGAGGTGCTCTACCCCGTGTCGGGGGAGTTTTAAAAATGGCGCTTTTCCCGCCGATCGCGGGCTGCCTTTGAAGGGCTGCTGCTCACCTCCCACAGCCCCGATTGGACATATTGATGTAAGAGTCAGTGCTCATCAGAGCTTAAAATCTAATCCAGACAAAAAATAGCAAAACTGAGGACTAGAGTATGGTAAGTAGTGGACAAGAGAGTGAGGGAGATCCTTTCAATATGATTTCTTTATAAGAGGAAACTACTAAGACTTGAGCCTGAGAAGATCTAAGTTGGCATAATGGGTGATACCATGTCTGAAAGGTAGTTAGATAGAGATGAAAGCCGGTATAATATGCACAACAGACCTTGATCAGGATCTTAAATTTTATACCATGCAGGCAGGATAACCAGTGTTCTTTGATTAAAAGCAGAGAAACATGATCTGTATGGCAAACATTATATAACAAAACTTTATAGCTGATTCAGAACACAGCTGCAAAATTAACAGAAGAGGGAGGGAGCTCAGTCAACAGAGAATTGCAATATTCCAAAAGAGATAAAATCATATAGAGTGAATCAAAAGTCTGAGAGCTTTCATCTCCAATTGCGCTTTAAGGACCTAATCTTACATAAGAACATAAGATATGCCATACTGGGTCAGACCAAGGTCCATCAAGCCCAGTATCCTGTTTCCAACAGTGGCCAATCTAGGTCATACGTACCTAGCAGTTTCCCCAAAAAAACACAGGTTTCATAATGCTTCTACTGGGTCAAGCATTGATATCCTGGGTCCCTTCTTGATAATAGTTTATGGACCTTTCCTCCAGGAATTTGTCCAAATCTTTTTTAATTCCAGCTACACTAACAGCCTTAACTACATCCTCCGGTAACTAATTCCAGAGTTTGATTACACGTTGAGTGAAAAAATATTTTCTTTTATTAGTCTTAAATAGTTTACCCTGTAGCTTCATTGCATGTCCCCTAGTCTTTCTATATTCTGATAATGTAAACAATTGATCTACGTTTACCCGTTCCACTCCGTTCATTAATTTATAGACTTCTATCATATCTCCCCTCAGCCGTCTCTTTTCCAGATTAAAGAGCCCTAACCTTTTTAGCCTTTCTTCATAGGAGTATCCTTCCATCCCCTTTACCATTTTGGTGGCTCTTCTCTGAACCTTTTTTAATAACGTTATATTCTTTTTAAGATACGGTGACCAGAATTGCACACAATATTCAAGGTGCGGTCTCACCATGGAACGATATAGAAGCATTATAATATCTTTTGTTTATTTTCCATTCCTTTCCTTATGATACCTAGCATTCTATTTGCTCTCTTGGCCGCCGCTGTACACTGGGCCGAGGGTTTTAACACGTTATCCACAATGACGCCTAAATCTTTTTCCTGGGTGGTGGTTCCTAAAGTGGAACCTTGCATTGTGTAACCATAGTTTGGGTCGTTCTTCCCTAGGTGCATAACTTTGCACTTGTCCACATTAAATTTCATCTGCCATTTTGATGCCCAGTCTTCTAATTTATCAAGATCCTCTTGCAATTTTCCACAATCCTCTTGGGTTTTAACAACTTTAAATAGTTTTGTGTCATCTGCAAATTTGATAACCTCACTCGTTATTCCACTTTCCAGGTCATTTATGAATATGTCAAAAAGCTGCGGACCCAGCACAGATCCCTGGTGTACACCACTATTCACCTTTCTCCATTGGGAAAATTGGCCATTTAGCTCAACCCTCTGCTTTCTATCTTTTAACCAGTTCCTGGTCCACAGTAGTGCATTGCCTCCTATCCCATGACTCTTTAGTTTTTCCAAAAGTCTCTGATGAGGGACCTTGTCAAAGGCTTTCTCAAAGTCCAGATATACTATAATCAACCGACTCACCTTTGTCCACCTGTTTATTCACACCTTCAAAA
The DNA here is from genome assembly GCA_033557465.1 of Ichthyophis bannanicus. Lineage (NCBI taxonomy): Eukaryota > Metazoa > Chordata > Amphibia > Gymnophiona > Ichthyophiidae > Ichthyophis > Ichthyophis bannanicus. The sequence continues at coordinate 107,692,942 of CM066048.1, read as the reverse complement.
AAACATAACAGATTAGTAAGACAAGATCTTCCGTGTCTAAAGCCATGTTGGCTGTCTTCCATTAGGCCATGACTATCCACATGCTGGGTAATTTTATTCTTTATGATGGTTTCTACCATTTTTCCCGGTACTGACGTTAGGCTCACCGGTCTGTAGTTTCCCGGATCACCCCTGGAACCCTTTTTAAAAATTGGTGTTATATTAGCGATCCTCCAATCTTCAGGTATTAGAGATAATTTTAATGATAGTTCACAGATTACTAATAGCAGGTCTGCAATCTCATATTTCAATTCTTTCAACACCCTTGGATATATACCATCCGGCCCAGGTGATTTGCTACTCTCCAGTTTATCTAATAGTTGTAATACATCTTACCGATGTATCGATATTTCCTTCAATTCTTCCGTTCCTTTAAATACCACTTCAGTCATGGGTAACATCCCTACATCTTCCTCAGTAAAGACAGAAGCAAAGAATTCATTCAGTCTCTCCGTTATTGCCTTGTCGCCTCTTAGTGCCCCTTTAACTCCTCTATCATCTAATGGACCAACTAACTCTCTCACAGGTTTTTTGCTATGAATGTACTTGAAAAATATTTTTTCTCATGTTTTTGCTTCCGCAGAAAACTTCTTCTCAAATTCTCCCTTTGCCTGCTTTATCAATGCCTTGCATTTGACTTGCCAGTGCTTGTGATGTTTCCAGGTTTCGTCGTTTGGCTCTTTTTTTCATTTCCTGAAAGATGCTTTTTTGGCAGCAACAGCCTCTCTGACCTCACCTTTAAACCATGCTGGCAGTTTTTTTTTAACTTACTTCCACTTTTCTTAAAGCATGGAATAAAGCTGGCTTGGGCTTCCAAGATAGTATTTTTCAACAACACCCAAGCTTGGTGTAAGTCTTTAACCTTTGCAACTGCTCCTTTTAGTTTTTTCTCAACTGTTTTCCTCATTATATTATAGCCTCCCTTTCGAAAGTTAAAAGGTAGTACTGTGGATTTCCTTAATATCCCGCCTCCACTAATTAAATCAAAGGCGATCATGCTATGATCACTATTGCCAAGTGGCCCCAACACCCTTATCTCTTGCACTACATCTGGTGTTCCACTAAGGACTAGGTCTAATATTGCTTCCCCTCTGGTTGGTTCATGAACCAGCTGCTCCAAGAAGCAGTCATTTATTTCGTCTAGGAACTTCATCTCCCTAGCATGTCCTGCCGTGACGCTGACCCAGTCGATACCGGGGTAATTAAAATCACCCATTATTATTACTGCGCTGTAACTTTTGTTAGCTTACTTGATTTCTTTGAACATTTCATCATCCATTTGTTCATTCTGGCCAGGCGGTCGATAGTACACCCCCACTGCCATCGCCTTCCCCTTTTTACATGGAATTTCAATCCATAGAGATTCTACAGCAAATTTTGTTTCCTGCAAAACTTTAATCCTTTCTGACTCAATGCCCTTTCTAACATAGAGCGCAACCCCGCCACCAATTTGATCAGCTCTATCATTTCGGTATAGTTTGTACCCAGGTATCAAAGTGTCCCACTGGTTGTCCTCCTTCCACCATGTCTCTGATATTCCAATCATATCTAACCTCTCTTTTAGTGCTATATATTCTAACTCTCCCATCTTATTTTTTAGACTTCTAGCATTTGCATACAAGCATTTTAGAGACTGTATTTTATTCATATTAATATGGCTATTGGTAGACATGGGTAATTTGGGATCTTTAAGCTCTGTCTGTTCCATACTCGAGGGCATTTGGGCTACTTTACTCTTTTTTTGGAACCTCTCTGCTTTTGGTAGAATCCTTCAAGGATACCTTCTTCTGAACCATGTGCTCTTGGGCAACTGTCGGCTTTCCCCTATTATTTAGTTTAAAAGCTGCTCTATCTCCTTTTTAAAGGTTAATGCCAGCAGCCTGGTTCCATCCCGGTTAAGGTGAAGCCCATCCTTTCGGAAGAGCCCCTCCTTTCCCCAGAATGTTCCCCAGTTCCTAACAAATCCAAAACCCTCATCTCTGTACCATTGTCTCATCCACGCATTGAAACTCTGGAGCTCTGCCTGCCTTTTGGGTCCTGCGCATGGAATGGGAAGCATTTCAGAGAACGCTACCCTGGAAGTTCTGGATTTCAACTTCCTACCTAAAAGCCTAAATTTAGCCTCCATAACCTCCCAACCACATTTTCTTATGTCATTGGTACCGACATGTACCAAGACAGCAGACTCCTCCCCAGCACTATCTAAGACCTTATCTAGGTGGTGCGTGAGGTCTGCTACCTTCGCATCAGGCAGGCATGTTACCAGGTGATCCTCACGTCCACCAGCCACCCAGCTATCTACATGCCTAATGATCGAATCACCAACTATAACGGCTGTCCTAACCCTTCCCTCATGGGCACATGGCCCTGGAGAAACTTCCTCGGTGCGAGAGGGTTTTACATCACCTGGAGGACAGGTCCTAGTTACAGGATCACTTCTTGCCACACTAGGGTCTCCTGTCACGTGACCTCTCTCCTCCATGGCAACAGGGATGCTGCCAGACTGGAGGTGGGACTTTGGGACTATATCCCTGTAGGTCTCGTCTATGTACCTCTCTGTCTGTCTTATGTTTTCCAAGTCTGCTACTCTAGCCTCTATAGAACGGACTCATTCCCTGAGAGCAAAGAGCTCCTTGCACCTAGTGCACATGTAAGACCTTTCACCAACTGGGAGAAAATCATACATGTGACACTCAATTCAAAAGACTGGAAAGCCCCCATCTCGCTGCTGGACTGCTGTCTGCATCTTAGTTTTAAGTTTGTGTTTAGATCTTTAAGTTCTTTACTTACTAAGGGTTGCTATGGATATTTATACCAATAAAATTGTACCTAATACGTTTAATATACCTTGTTCACCTGAAGCTTAATTAATCTCAGGTCCTTAGTGTATGACTGATTTGAGTAATGAACTGCACCTGAGCGCAGCTCCTGTCTTTTAAGATGTGTAGGTACCTATAAAGCTACGATTATCCCAGGGGTGGGTGGATGTGGGTAGGGAGGGAAACAACAGTTATTAAAAGAGGGCTGCTACACAGTACCCTGTCCTGTGCTGCTGAGGTAAGCTATATTCTGATTTGATTTAAGTTATAGCTCTTTGCTGTTGCTAGGCTCTAACTTATTATGAAATTTAAACTACAAGCTCTCCGGTGGGTTCTAAATTTAACCAGAAAGCTCTCTTCTGTGTTTTAAATTTAAATTAAAAGTACTTTGCTGATGCTAGGCCCTGAGTGACTATTAAATTTAAACTACAAGCTCTCTGCTGGGTTCTAAATTTAACCAGAAAGCTCTCTTCTGTGGTTTAAATTGAAACTTAAACTGCTGTTTCTAGGCCCTGACTGATTTAACAAAAAATAGTGGGTTCACAGATTAATTAGCTTTAATAGAAAGAATTCCTTTCAGAAAGTTCCCAGAAGTATATACTCACAATTGCAGATCTCTCTCCAGAATTACAGTCCCCTTTTCTAGTCCTTCAAGGCTCAAAGAATAGAAGACTTAAAGAATAAAGACTTTTTTTCACTAAAGTGGAAATATGTGATTGAAATGACAGATCCTTATCAAGAGATACCCTAAGCTATAGATTTTAATAGAATGAAGATATCGGCCATTTTTGGAAGATAGTTGCAGGAAATATTACTGTGAGAAAACCAAATGGCAGGATTTAGCGATGCTAAGATCTAATTTATGAGAGAATAACCAAACAGAAATCTTGTTAAGCGTGTTGGCAAAAAAGACCGAAAATTGTTATCCCAAGAATAATTACTGATTGATTTCCTGAATCAGAGTGTCTAATGGGGTCCAGGAAAATATTGAAAAAAAAATGGGTGAGAAGATGGATCCCTGCGGGGCCCTGCAATGCATATCAAATAAGGGTAAAATAATGGTGTCTGTAATGGCTTTGAATGTACATTGAGATATGTACGATTTCATCTGATGGAAAGCTGTATCAGTAAGACCAATGTTCTCCAGTCTATGTAACAGAAGTGAATGATTGGCATCAACAAAACTCTTCTCTCCATCAAAGTGGATCAGTATCTCATTATACAAGGCTCCTAACAGAGTTTCAGTGCTGTGATGTTTTTCTCTGAAAACCGACACTCTAGGGTGTAGAACACTGCCAGCCTCTATGAATATGGAAAGATGATGTAAGATGACTTTGTTGTTTTTGCTAGAAAGGAAGATTAGAAATGAGGCAAGAGCTCTTACATTGGTCAGAATACAGTTTGGTATCCTTCAGCAATAGGTTGATGACGGCACATGTCTAAGAAGATGGGACAATGCCTATCACTAGGCTGGAATTAATGAAATTCAGCATATTGCTGGGTATGTTAGGTAGAAGATCCCACTCACATAAGAGGTTTAGGCTCAAAGTTATATTAGTGGAGAAGAAGACCGTAAGCTTTTAAGCAGAAAAAAGCAAGCATTTTCTGAAGGAATAAACTAGAAGAGCTAGGATAAAATTAAGTGAAGGATATTCTTCACAATATCAATTAGATAGAGAAGTGAGCAGGCCAGCTAGCTAATGCACTGAATCTATTAGTACAAACCATATTTTTATATTTCTCTGTCTTCAGTGTGGACTTGGTTCTCTCTAGTTTTCCCTTTTTTTCTCTTCTTTCAGATCACAACGGAGCATGAATACAGGGAAAAGGGGAAATCACAGTGAGGTGACAGAATTCCAGATTCTGGGATTCCCAGAGTTCCCAGAGCTCTGGCTCCCTCTCTTTACTCTCTTCTCCCTCCTCTACCTGATGGCTGTGCTGGGGAACCTCCTGGTTATCTGCTTAATATGCACCAATCAACGTTTGCACAACCCCATGTATTTCTTCCTAGCCAACCTGTCTGCCCTAGACGTCTCTTCCATGACTGTCACTGTGCCAAAATTACTGGCAACCCTCCTGACACAGAGTACTCTCATGTCTTTCACTGAATGTCTTATACAATTATATTGTTATATAGCTTGTATGGGGATTGAATTTGCACTTCTCACAGCCATGGCCTATGACCGTTATGTAGCGATATGCAATCCCCTGCGTTATAGCATGATCATGACCAAGAGGGTCTGTGCTCTTCTGGCAGCTTCTTCATGGCTAACAGGCTTATTAGAGCCATTGCCACACATTATTGTTATATCCCATTTTTCTTACTGTGACTCCAATGTAATCAATCACTTCTTCTGTGAATTCTCAGCACTGCTGAAACTTTCCTGCACAGACACTTCTGTTGTTAACAGAATGACCTATGCAGAAGGGGTGTTTTCATCCTTCATCCCACTTCTCTTAACCCTGACATCCTATGTGTTTATCATCTCTACCATCCTGAAAATCCGTTCTAGAGAAGGGAAAAGCAAGGCCTTCTCCACCTGCTCCTCCCATCTTACAGTCATCATTCTCTTATATGGGACTCTATTAGGAGTGTACATGCAGCCCAGTTCAGGGGGCTATGGGAAATCAAATAAGTTGCCTACTGCAATATATATTGTTACCCTCCCGCTTTTAAACCCCCTCATTTATAGCTTGAGAAGTAAAGAGTTAAATATGGCTCTGAAAAAAACCCTAAGGAATAAATCAACATTGTTAGCAAATAAACACTATAAAGGGTCTTTTTAAAAACTGTGATAAGGACAGTGCAGCCCAGCCAAGAAAAAGTGAAAAAAGGAAGAATTTTTCCTCCATGCGGGGGATGGGCACACAGGATCACATAGTCCACAGCAGAAACCTGGGGAGAAACCTAGAGGGCAGACCTAGCTGTAAGCCACGCCCACACTCCAGGTCAGCCACAGACAGGAGTGGGAGGTACAGAAGGGCGGAGCCAGGAAGGGAGTTGCCCCGCTCAGTGTTTGAAAGGGAGCAAACAAACACTAGAGATAGAGGTGGTTGGAAGCATGGTTTAGGAGTTGGTTGTAAAGGTGGTTGGAAGCATGGTTGGAGAGCTGGTTCAGGAGTTGGTTCGAGTGCTGGTTGGAAGCATGGTGAGAAATATGATTGGAGACACAGTTCCAGTTGCAGTGGCAGTTGCTGTTGGAGTTGCAGTCCAGGCCTAAGTGGGAGTTGCAGCTCAGGTTCCAGAAGGTACAGAGGGAACAGCCCTGTAGCCGAAAGGAGCAGCAGAGAAAGGAACCGCTATAAAGACAGCCAGAGAAGGTACAAAGGAAGCCACCATACTCAGCACAGTAGCCACAGAGGATATAGGGAAGGTTCCAGGGAGAGAACCACCTACCCTACCAGGAGAGTGGGAAAGTTTTACCACAAGTCTCTGCCCTATGCTGAGGCAGAGGGAGTCCTGACTGGCCAAAGCTCTAACCAAGAGAATACTGCACAAGAAGCCCAAGGTAGGAGAAGGGAGGCAGTAAGGCCTTCTAAGTATGTTTTCTCTTCTGACTCTGATGAAACTGTTATACCTCAGTTACCACAGCGCAGAAAGAAATGTTACACCAGGAAGGTTAAGCAAGAGCACCCCATAGGAGACCTGCCCAGAGAAGGGAAGGCAAGAAAGTGGGAGAGGTTGTTTGACCTGTTAAAAACTCTAAAGCAGAAAGTTCCTGAGCGGTACCAAGCAGAACCCTGCTACAGCTCAGCCGAGAGTATGGAGCTTGAAGCCAAGGAGGCTGATGTAAATTCAAATGTCTCAGAGATGGAATGCGATGCCTGCACTAAGGTAAATTAGTGTGAGCCAGAAACCCTTGATAGTTGAATTTGCTGTTGTTTGTTTTGGACATTTGTTCCTGGAGAAGTATCCATTATTTTCTTTTGTCTGGAAAGTAAATGTGTTTGGAGAAATTGTATCCACTTACCTGCAAGGAAGCTGAATAAATTCCTGTGCGCTTTTATAAATCCACTCGGCTCATTATTCCTCACACAACTACAACCCTAGGAAAATAGAAGAGGTGGTCACCCGTCCCTACTAGGCGGCTGCCTGGTAGGGGCGCGAGCGCCACAAAATGTATTTACAATTTGTATGTCCAGAAACATGCACATGGATTATAGACCTCCTTGGATCCATTTTAATAGAGGGTCTAGAGATGTTCCCCATGTGCCCATGTCCAAATATGATGGCGGGCATAGCAGAGGAATGTCCAGAGTAAACCACCAAACCCAGATGCAATTTCAGAAATGGCTGGTATGTCTAGACCCACATGCAAATAAGTACCTGCACTAGGACATGACTAACCATAGGAAAAGTATTAATTTTGCTAGAATACTTCTCCAGATGATCTAGAGGAGACAGTATTCTGGTATTGTGAGTATGGTGCACGACCACAATGCCCTTTAACAGGAATTGAGGACACCTGTGTTTCAGTTCTCCCATGAGAAGCCAAGACTAGATTACTGCCAAAGAACATCTATGTAGATGTCCTCAAGGACATCCATATTGGATGCATCCATATTTCTGAAATTATGTCTGAACTTGGGTCTGACTGGCCTTTTCGAGCATATTTTCACATTGATGTCCCCACTTGCATCTGAACATCATTTCTAAAATGAGTCTTTATACATAGCATACCTCACCCCCACTTACTTCATATTGCTCTTCAACATACTAAGAAAGCGAGACAAGACATAAGCATCCACCCCCAAAGCCTAAAATGCACACTCATAAATGCGCACTCAATCCGCAAGAAATGGTCAGTTATCTCAGACACGATATCCCTCCATAACCTAGACATACTCTTGGTCACAGAGACATGGTTATCCAGCAATGACAATGTCCTCCTCAACCAACTCCTTCCCACTGGTTTCACAATACACACCTGTCATAGACAGACAACAGAAGAGGAGGAGGAGTACGTGTCCTCACCAAGACAGACCTTCACTTCCAGAAGATCAACGCCACCAGCACAGCGCACCTAGATACCATCACTGTAGCCAACAAGCACTGCTCTATCATCCTACTTTACAGAGATCCATTGACCTCCCCCGTTGACCTCCCAACAATAATTGACCTCGCCCTCAATGGCCAGAACCCATGCACACCAACATGGGCACTAGGGGATTTCAACCTTCCAGCCCTACGAGTTTTCCAAGCATCAGCCTTCAGCGAAGCACTCGAGGAGTTAGGTTACAAGCAACTAGTCAACGAACCTACCCACGTGAAAGGAAGCGTATTGGATCTGGTATTTGCCCCACAAGCAGCCATCAACCCAGCCCACATTCCTAAGCCATCCATTACTGCAGTACCCTGGTCAGATCAAACTAATCAAATTCCAAATACCCATACTATGCAACAACCAAAAGAACATGGGTAGTCTAAGCAGCACAACCAGAGCACAGCCTAGAAGGTTCCAGCCATTCGATAAGGAAACTACTCCTCGCCTCCACATCACCCAACCTGGATGAACTGATCACAGACTGGAATAATAGCCTCAGCAACATTGCACAACGCCCTCCATCTAACAAACCTTCAGGGAAACGTGCCAATGCAGCCTGGTCCTCCACAGATCTGCGGTCATCTCTCATCCATCTAAAGAAGCTAGAAAGATGTTGGCGTCACTCCCGTTCTGCTGAAGACCAGAGAGCATACAACCATCACCTGACAAAGCACCGTGAAGCAATTACAGGGAAACTGAGAAAAGACCACACGGACACCCTAAAACGGTCCCTTAACAAACCACACGACCTATTTAGTCTAGTCAAAAACCTAACGAAAGAACCAGCCCCTTACCAACCAAATGAGATCCACCCCCAAGATTTTGCAGATTACCTTCAATCAAAAATATGACAGACCAACGTATCTGCAACACCCACTACTGGATATAAGGTAACCTGCCTAAACCCACTTACCATCTTCTCAACCCCATCCAAGAAGAACATTGAAGATACCATCGCCGTGATCAACACCACCACAGCACTGACCGACCCTTGCCCTGCCTTCTGGATAAAAGAACTATGCTGCGAGCTTAGCCCGCTCATAATTAGGATCATGGACATATCCTTCTCAACAGGCTACTTCCCCAAATGCCTTAAACATACGTCCATTAGGCCTTTACTGAAAAACAGTAAACTTGACTCCCAGAAGGTGGACTCGTACAGACCTATATCGAGTATACCACTACTGGCCAAGATCATTGAGAAAGTGGTCCAAGGACAAATACATGACCACATTGAATCTGCATCACCGCTTGATCCCTGCCAACACGGATTCAGGGAGTCCCATGGAGTGGAAACACTCCTCACTACCCTCTACAACAACATAATTACTGGAATTGACAACATACGTCAAGGGTATGTCCTCATCTTCTTGGACATAGCCGCTGCCTTTCACTCGGCAAGCCACAAAATTCTCCTGGGGCATCTCTGGGAGAAGGGTATTCATGACATAGCACTAGAATGGTGCAAGTCATACTTATCAGACAGATGGCAGCATGTACGATCTGGAGTTTCATCATCAGAACCTTTCCATCAGAAGCAAGGCGTACCGCAAGGATCCTCCCTCTCCGCCCTAATGTTCAATATATACATGCAGCCTATCTGTAATCTCATCAGATCATTCAATGTCGAATGCCTAATTTATGCAGATGACATGCTACTCTACATGCCTTTCGCAAAAGAGCAACTTGACCTTTCCCCACTGACAGACTGCTTTAATGCAGTATCCGACTGGCTCCAAACCCAAAACCTGCGAATTCAACACAAGAAAACAGAGGTCCTTTTCATCACAAGGGACCAAAATTTCACTCACCACCCCATATAAAGGTTAAGGAAGCAGAACTACAAACCAAAACCACAATCCGATACCTGGGCGTCACTCTAGACCAACACCTCGACATGAAGGCACACATAAGTAACACAGTGAAAACAGTGTACCACAGGATCTGAACACTCAGGCACATACGTGATCTGCTGGAGCTGGACGACTTCAGGACAATTTACCAGGCACTGACCATACCAATCTTAGATTATGCTAATGCAATACTGCAAGAGCTCCCAGAATCCACAATGACCCCGCTCCAGCTTGCGATGAACGCCGCAGCGAGAGTTCTACATGGGGCTTCCAAAAGTGAACACGTGACGCCCATCTTGAAACAGCTTCACTGGCTCCCGATTCATGGCAGACTGGCATTCAAGACCCTACTGCTGACATTCAAAGCCATCAACGGGCTATCATCTAATTCCCTCACTGAGCTTATCCACACCATTTCCCCTAACAGATCCAGAAGATCTACGGCAGTCAATACATTGAAAGTCCCTAAGGAGATAACCCAATGCACCCAAGCAACGACAAATTGAGCCTTTAAGTTCAGTGCACCCAGATGCTGGAACGCCCTACCACACAATATCTGAGCAATCCCCGACCTAACCCAATTTAGGAAGGCATTGAAGCATCACCTCTTCTGCAAGTACTACCCGGAAGCCAGTACACCAGCATCCCTCCCCTCAACCTAGTACAGCCACACCAACATATCAGTAATCCAACCATAACTCCTCTACTTTCGATATGACTTAAACATGATGCCTATGTGTAAATATATAATCATGAAGCCTTTGTGTATATGGTTACCCTCTGTTATCCAAGTTTTTAGTACCCGTTCCATGTAAGCACAGAGCGGCTTGCTGCACTGTTGTAAGTTATGTTCAATGTAAACCGCACTGATATCAAATAGCGCGGTATAAAATAGACTGTAAATAAATAAATAAAATAAAATAAAGAAATAAATAAATAGCTCATCCCAAGGAAGCAATTTTTTAAATACTTTGACTGGATTAAAAGTCAGGCAAGAGATCCTTGTTTTTTTGTTTGTTTGTTTTGTTTTTAAAGGGCAAGAGTTTTCTTATGATTTGCAGTGTCTATATATTTAAGTGTGTGAAGCATATAGCACACACCCAACAGAAGGAATGTACAGTGGATTTTGGTGGGAGAAGACTAAAAGATGATTGTGTGACAACATCCAGAAGCAGTACCTCACAGCCAAGGGGCTTAATCGAATGCTGATAGTTTTTGGGTATCCAGCCCATTAGGGCTTATAAGTTGAGATAATAACCGATACTCGTGCTTATAGAGTGGGTTTGGTATTGCCCAATAAGAAGGGCCTAGGGAAGACATTGCAAGATGAATCTAGGCAGACTAAATTTCAAGCTAATTTCTTGTTGCTACACCATTTTTCCAGCACACACTTTGAAGGTGGTTTGCAACTTTAAAACCATAAATACTGACTGAATAATTATATTGTTTGATATGTGGTTTGTCCTTTTAGAAAAACTTCGTAATTTGTTTGGTGGGATTGTTAAGGAATTTATTTTTTAAAATACTTTGATGTTATTTGTCTATGACTATGTACCGAGTTTTCAAGAAATAATAAATAAATACTCATCCTGTATAAAAATATAGGACCATCACAACTGTGGACACATGCAGCAAAGAAAATAATAGCATTATCATCATATTTATTAATTTTAAAACATTTATGACATGCCATATCATTAAACTTCTTGACAAGTAACACTAAACATCAATATTTAATCATAAACATATCATACATAAAATGCAAAATACAAACAAAGCAAAATCCAGAAATATACTAAAATAAAATGACACATATGCCTGCTAAGAATATATAAACATTCAGAGAATGTATTAACACAAGCAAAACTATCCAAGAATTGCTCTGAAGGAAACACCTGAGCTTCATGCTTCTTTGTCTGGGGTTGATATTACCTCTTTGAAACAAGCCATAGTCAGTCAACATCTTTGGACAGTTAATGGCTCACAGATTCCTAATGTGAGGCATGTCTTCCATGATGTCTATACTCCTATGTAAATTCAAGTTGTCCTGAACCAAAATATACTCATTCATTTCCAATTAAATTGCAGTCTATTCACTTGCTTGTATTCAGAAGAGTCTTCCAAAACGTGATTCAGTTCCTGGGACACAGCCTAAATTTGGATTGACAGATTCTGTTGCTTAATCGGAATTGCCACACCAAAGAGTTTGCAAATTTGTTCTATAAGCACATGCACTCAATGTAACCTTCTTTTCTAACAGTCACTTCAGGGATCATTATACTCACTGTTGTTGCCCCAATGTCCTCAGACAGCTGCTCAAAACTCACCAGTATTGTCCTGAACCATGAGACCATCCTCACCTCTGACAATAAGCGTAGATCTCAGTGTTCCCGCTGCCATCACTCCCTCTTCCCTTTGGAGTCCAGCGGCATGAGTTGTTGGCAGAAATAATGCTAATGGAGGACACAAGATCTGACTTCCTCTCACTGACTATGCTGGTGGCATGAGTGCCCCAAAGGTAACAAAATTAAATTAGTCCTAAATGCACCCTTTTTGTGAACAGTCACTGTAGGGATCAGTAAACTCACAGGCTTAAATAGTCATTTGCGATGACTAGGCGCCTCTAAGCGCATAGTTGTCATTGCTGAATTTTAAACCTGGATATTCAATGCTGGGGCCAAAATCCGGCCTCTCTTTACCCATAGGTTACTAACCGGACAGCGATACAATATCACCACTGCCCAGTTAACAACTACTCTACCCTGGAACGGCCCCCAACACACCCAGATACTAAATAGGTAGCATTGGAGCATGTAGCGGCATTAATTAACCATCTCACCTACACCAATACACTTTCATTAATCTACGATAGGACCTGATACGATGCCTATATGTAAATAGTTACCCCAGTTTATCCAAGTTTTAAGCACCTGTTTATTGTAAATACAGAGCAGTCTCTGCACCATATAAGTTTCTGTTTCATGTAAACCGTACTGATGTCGAATAGCGCGGTATAAAAAGAGACTGCAAATAAATAAATAAATATTCTGCAGCACTAACCATGTTAGTGCCTCTGAATATCCCTCTGAGCAGCATTTACACAGTTTATAGGTCTATAAATCATATAAATGCCTCTGAATAATTGGGCCCACAGTTGGTTTTCCCCACTAGCCACAGATAGACACTCAAAACTCACATCAGTATTATGCTGGGCCATAAAACCATCATCTGTTGTGACCATAAAGGCAGCATGGATCTCAGCATTTCCACTGTCACCGTCCCCTCTTCCATTTGGCATCCGGCAGCATGAAATGTATCATGCATCGGCGCAAATTCTACCGGCAAGATCTGACTTCTTCTCTCTGGCTATGCTGGTGACATAAACACCCTGGAGACAACAAACCTTCCTCAGATATGGAGCATGAGTTCTCCAGCACTTCCCCACAAGGATTCCAGGAGGCTGAGGTGGCTGTTCCCTACCTTAAAAAGGTGTCAATTAGATAGGGTACCATGTACAGTGCATTGCAAAATATTCATCCTCTCTGTGTTTGTCCATTTTGCTGCATTACAGCCTGGAATTAAAATGGAGTTTTGGGGGTTAGCATCATGTGATATACATAACATGCCTACAACTTTGAAGGTGAAAAATATCCTTTATTGTGACACAAACAATAATTAAGACAAAAAAACAAACAAACCTGAAAGCAGGAGTATGTATATGTATTCACCCCCCCCCCCCCAAAGTCAATACGTTATAGAGTCACATTTTGCTGCAATTCCAGCTGCAAGTCTCTTGAGGTATGTATTAGCTTAGCACATCTATCCACTGGGATTTTAACCCATTCCTTAAGGCAAAACTGCTCCAATTCCTTCAAGTTAGATGGGTTGCATTGGTGTACAGCAATTTTCAAGTAATGCCACAGATTCTCAATCTCAATTGCATTGAGGTCTGGGCTTTGACTAGGCCATTCCAAGACATTTAAATGTTTCCCTTTAAACCAGCTTTAGCAGTACAGTATGTTTAGGGTCATTGTCCTGCTGGAAGGTGAATCTTCATCCCAGTCTCAAATCTCTAGCAGACTGAAACAGGTTTTCCTCAAGAATTGCCCTGTATTTAGTGCACCCATTGCTCCTTCAATCCTGAACAGTTTTTCTGTCCCTGCCAATGAAAAACATCCCCACAGCATGATGCTATCACCAACACCATGTTTCACTGTGGGAATGGTGTTCTCAGGGTAATGAGACGTGTTGGGTTCCTGCAACACGTGGCTTTTCCCATGATAGCCAAAAAGTTCAATTTTTGTCTCATCTGTCCAGAAATCCTTCTTCTATGTGTTTGGGGGAGGAGGGGGGGGGGGTCCGCCACATGCTGTTGTACAAGCTCCAAACGTATTTTCTTATTTCTTTCTTTAAGCAATGACTTTCTTCTGGCCACTCTTCCATAAAGCCCCACTCTGTGGAGTGTACGGCTTAAAGTGGTTCTATGGACAGATACTCCCAACTCCACTGTGGATTTTTGCAGCTCCTTCAGTGTTCACCTTGGTGTCTTTATAGCATCTCTGATTAATGCCCTCCTTGCCCAGTCTGTGAGTTTTGGTGGGCGGCCTTCTCCTGTCAGGTTTGTTATAATGGATTTAATGGTGCTCCGTGGGATATTCAAAATTTGTTTGTTTGTTTGTTTGTTTGTTTTTAAATAACTGAACCCTGATCTATACTTCTCCACAACTTTGTCTCTGATTTGTTTGAAGTGCTCCTTGGTCTTCCTGTTTCTTGCTTAGTGGTGTTGCAGGGGCCTTTCAGGTATATTTATATAGGCATCATGTGACAGACTGTGTGACACCAATTGCACACAGGTGGACCCTAATCAACTAATTATGTGACTTCTGAGGTTAACTGGTTGGACCAGATCTTATTTAGGGGTTTCATAGAAAAAAGGATGAATGCATATGCACCCACAACTTTTCAGGTTTTAATTGTTTTTTTTTATATATATACAAGGTATGTTATTGTTATTTCACTTCACCAATTTGGACTATATTGTTAGGTCAATTACCTAACATCCAAATGAACCTCCATTTTCATTACAGGTAGTACGTAATAAGAACATAAGATATGCCATACTGGGTCAGACCAAGGTCCATCAAACCCAGTATTCTGTTTCCAACAGTGGCCAATCTAGGTCATACGTACCTAGCAGTTTCCCCAAAAGGCACAGGTTCCACAATGCTTGTATTGTGTCAAGCAGTGGATATTCTCGATCCACTTTAATAATGGTTTAATGCGCCAAAAAACAAATTGATGAATATTTTTGCAAGGCACTGTAGGAACATTGGATCTGGGAGACTTACATAGTAACAGACTTCTTCTAGACTTCATCCTTCCTCTTTACCAGTGCAAATCGTGCTAGACTCACACAGCCTGAGGTCTTGATATGCCCTCCAATTTCTATGTGGTTTAAATATTCTTTACTTTTTATTTTTTGATTTTTTGCTATCTGTATTCACCAAAGATACTCTGAAAACCTAACCTATTTGCAGCCCTCAGTGACTGAACTTGGACATCTCTGACATAGAGAATGAGAGATTGCATTGTTGTGTTCAGTGAATGTGTGGGATCATTCCCTGTCCTTTTGAGGAAAAATAACTTGATAGGGTGCTGAGCGAGAAGTCCAAAACCTCCTAAACTCCCGCGGTTGCGAACGTGCAGGAGTACTGCAGACTTGCTTCTGCTTATCCTCCAGAAGATGACCACCCTTGGACTCCCCTAGATCCTTCACCAATTTGTCCAGCTCCTCTCTGAACAGCAGCTTCCCCTTAAAGGCAGCCTGCTTAGTTGGGCCTTAGAGGAACTGTCAGCTGCCCAATTTTGGAGCCAGAGATAGTTGCAGGCTGCCACCATCTAGGCCATGCTCTTCGAGAGACCCCTAATAAGGTCCTAGTGAGCGTCTGTGAGGTAGGCCACTCCTGATTCCAGACATGCTGCTTCGCCTGCCAGCTCCTCTGCCAGGTCCCCTGGCTGGTGGATCTGTTGGGCCCAGCAGAGACAGGCCCTAGCCACCCAAGCCCTGCAGATCAACGCCTGAATCATGAGGGCATTGATGTTGAAGGCTTATTTCAGCCATGTGACCAACTTTCTATCCTGAGTGTCCTTGAGGGCCACACTGCCTTCCACTGGGATTGTCGTCTTCTAGGTTACCACCAATAACACCACATCTGCCTTCGGGGACCGAATAAGTTCTCGCTCTTGATCTGGCAAGGGGTAAAGGCGCAACATAGTTTGCGACCCTCATAGTTCAGCCTCTGGAAGTTCTCACTCGTCATGAATCATCTATTGACCACTTGATGGACAGGAAACACCTTCTACGTCTTCCAAACTGCTTGAAGTAGAGGGTTCTCTAGTGTTTCTTCCTCTGTTTGGAGGTCAGTAGGCATATTGAGTGCCTTCAAGGACTCTTCCTGCTCTGGAATATCACCTTCTTTCAACTCTTCGTCCTCTTCTAGTGCATCCAGAATTGTGTCTAGATTGGTTCCTTCCAGGACCTCTGATCAAGATGATTGGTCTTCCCAGACTTCCAAGTCTCTTGCCCTCCTAGGAGCCTCCATCCCAGTCTCCACAGGGACAGGGCTGGACCCTTGTTGGCATAGGCAATATGCCTTGTGCAAGAACAGGACAAACTGGCAAAAAACCTCCCCAGTCTCCACCCCCCTTGTCTCGCTCCTGACAAATGGAGGACCTAGGAGGAGGTTGAGAATCAGTCTGAGCCCCCAGCAAGGAAGAGCAGGAGTCCATCACCCCCACTTCCAGATCTGAAAGGGTTCCTAAATCCTGTGACAGGACAGAGTCCCTTTCTGGATCCCAAATGGTCTGCAATTCTTGCTCCACTGCTCCTCCTGGGCACATCTACAGCACACACCTGCCTCTGACAATATCCCCCTTCAGGTACCATAGACCAAGCACTGTGGTCACCCCGACATAGTGTCCTCCTCAGGAATCCCCTTATTAGTACACCCTGAGGGCCTTGAGGAGAGGGGGATAAGGGGACCACTCACAAGAAATTCCACAAGGGATCCCTACTTTTTTTCCCCCCAAACTCTAATTCAGGGGGTTATCAGGGGGCAAACCCTCCAAGCTGAGGCTCCTCGGCCCGAAACACTCTATGAGAGAGAGAGGCCCCCATGACTCCCCAGGAAATAAAGGCACAATTTCACTCTATGCCGACCTTTCCGGCATGTGCTGCAACAGTCTGCGCTCCCTGCTGCTCGCCTGCTAGGCCACTCCCACCACATGGCCAGGCTAGTGGCATGCAGTGAAAGAGGAAATAAGTGTTGACCTGCTCCGCTGCTCCTGCACACAGCCGCACTCGCAAGGCTTCGGCGACGGAGTGTTCTCAGTGTGCTGCAGCATGAAACAGAGGACAAAATGAAGGCGCTGACCTGCTGTGCAGCTCCAGAGGGCTTCGGTGATGGTGCGGGCCTGGCAGGTTGTCTGAAGTCCCTCTTTCAGAACTGCTGATGCTGCTACTTTCTAAACTCTCAGCTCCCAGCTCCATACCCATTGCACGGGTTGGGAGCAGACTGTCTGACCAAGAACCTGCCACTTCTCTGGATCCCTAGAAACTCCAGTAAGTGGGGAGAGAAGGAGGGGGAGAGTGGGAAGGAGCCTCCGGGCTATTCAACTGCGCCTTTTTCCATGAGAGGCAGGCTCTGCTGTGGTCTCAGACAGAAACTAGCTGCACCTACCTAAGCCTGATCAAAGAAATATCACAAATTAACACAACATTCCTAAACTCTCCTTAGTTGCTTCTCCAGTGAGCCCAGAATTCTGGCTCACTGCTACCTCCAGCTGCTTGGAGACTGAGCATACTGGAGCTGGTGGGAGGTGTCAGCTGCTGGAAGAGGTGCACAACCCAGAATTCCGGGACTGGACTGGAAGAATGATGAGGAACCAGTTATCTTTAACAGGTAAAGTTAGATCAGACTGTCACCTGCCTGCCTTTATCTATGATATTCAATCAATAATGGGGTAACCTGTTATCTTTGGGTGCTGTCCAGCTCTGCCCCTGGAACACCATGATGGACAAGGAGTGGCTATTCAGCAGCACTAACTGGGTACATGCTGCTAAATATCCAATTGAGTAGCATTTATGCTTCTGAATATGCCCCCCCCTTTAAAAATAGGCATTCTAGGGGTGACATTGTGTGGTGTTTGTGTTTTACATGTCCCATTTTCATTTTATACAGTTAATTCATAAAGAAACACAAGTATAAATATATGCATTTGAGGGAGGCACCAACAATGTGTCTATTTTCCCTTATAATATAAAGAGCAAAAAAAATCTATAAAAAGTTACAAGGAAAAAAAATCAAGACTAAAAATATTGCCAAACACTTTTTAGGTCAACCGCATATATTTTCTGAAATAAATAAGCTTTTAAGCTTTTTATGGAAAACAAATAATTGTTTTTATTTCTTAAAGAAAGAATTACATTCAACTTCAATTCTAAATCTAAATGACCTACATATACTAGATTTAAGGAGGTAGTTCCTTGAAGAAGGGAATTTAAAAAATAACTTATTTGCACATGATAACCATTTAGGAGTATAAACAGATGCTAAATTCATCAAGAGACAGAAGCATAAAAATCAGCCGAGCTTGAAAAGGTAACCAGTCACTTTCCCTTTAGGATTAATTTATCTGCTTGATTTTGTTAAAATTGGATATTATTATGTAAAACTGGGGCCCGTGCTACATAAACTCCACTGCAATAATCAAATCAGTGAAAGCAAAAGGGTCTGCAAAAAACTGTGACTGTCAGTCTTGATCCTATTTGCCATAATTTCCTCTGAGTAAAGCATAGTTTCCTAACCAGATTATTTACTTGATTCAAGTGTTAGAAATGAATCAAAGATAATTCCCAGCAGCTTAAGTTCAAATAATAATTTGATCTTAATTCCTAACAGTGTAGGTTTCAACACTGGAGATAATTGACCTGTTTTTCTAACTCATCGGAATTTAGTTGTATGAGCATTGAATATTAAACAATTCCTACTCATCCATTCTTTAATTATATAGACTAATTCATTAATTTGTTTATATGTTGGCTCCCGTGTGTTAAAAAAAAATGGAATCACGAGTACCGTATAATCAACATAGGAGTAAAGGGTACCCTGCTGTTCAGCTCTCTACCAGAAAAAAACGTATAACAATGTTGAAAGGAATAGCTACACAATAAAAAGAAAATTCAATTAATTATGCCATTTATGTGGATGGCATAATGCTCTACATGCCCTTTAATAGTAACAAGCCTAATTTGGATCTCATTATATTATGTTTCAAGAAAATTGCAGTATGGCTCAATAACCATGGACTGAATATAAAACTATAAATAAAACAAAGCACTTCTAATTACCAGAAACAAAACATACATCTCACCCCAAAATATAACTATTAATAATTTTGAACTTAAAGTCAAAGATGAAGTAAAATACTTAGGCATAATTTTAGACAGGCATCTATCATTTAAAACATATATTAAAAACATATCAAGAACAATATTCAACAAAATAAGACTCCTACAACACCTTAAGCCCCTTTTGCAGCTCTCAGACTTTAGAACCCTAATGCAAGTCATAATAATCCTGCACCTTGACTATTGTAATAGTCCCTTTCATGGCCTTCCTAAAATATCCCTTCATCCGATGGTAATGGCGCAACATACGGCCACCCGAATTATCCACAACTCACGCCGTATTGAACATATCACCCCAGTTGTACATGACCTCCACTGGCTGCCTATTCAAAGCCAAATAAAATATAAATTAATATTGACAACTTTTAAAATCATAAGAAATATAGAGTTGATGGTGCTTTCTCAACTGATCAAAGCAGCACCTAATGACAGGTTAAGACGAAGTCAAACCAAAAACATGCTCACAACACCTACTGACTTTAGAAAAGCAAAACAAAGCACAGACAATAAGACTTTTGACTATATATCAACAATGCTTTGGAACCAATTACCTGATAAACTCAAACATCACAGACTTATCCAGGGGCGGCTCAAGGCAATCTGCTGCTTGAGGCGAAGAATGAGATGGCGCCCCCCCCCCTCCCAACACCTTAGAGGGGTCGGGGCTTTTTCAGAAATCCAATCAAAAAGCCGATTACATTATATGGAGGAAATGGAAGATGTTTGCACACAAGGCCGTATCGAACTGCAATCGTGCCTTGTGCGACTTGCAACTCAGGCGCACGCCCCCATACCTCCATCCAGCGCTGCCTGCTCTTTCCCTGCTGCTGCCACCCTCTGTTTTTTTAACAGCGGTGCCGGTAGCAGGGAAAGAGCAGGCAGCGCTGGACGGAGGTATGGGGAGGAGGAGGAGGAGGAGGGGGCATGCACCCAATCTGAAAGGCGCCAGCACTCTAAGCAGATCTGTCCCTCCCTGCTCTGACATCATGTCGGAGGAGGGAGGGACCAGACCTGCTTAAAGTGCTGTGAAAAGGCTTTGGGCGCATTTTAACTGCCTGCTATTGTCCTGCCAGTTGCAGCAGGGCAACAGCAGAGAGCGAAATGCGCCCCCCAAGCCTTTGCGCCCTGTGCGGCTGCACTGCTTGCACAGGGCTAGGTACGGTCCTGTTTGCACACCAAGGAACTAAAAGACAGCAAGAATCAATAGCACAGTTTATAAAACTAAATTATAACCCATTTTTATTTTGTTATAAACTGTGTTATGGTTCTCCCTTTTTCTTTTTCAACATATATTTTGCATCCACAGTATGTGCAGAGCAGAACCAGGACATTCACCCACAGAACTCAATATTTAAAAAAAAAAATCTGATTCTGATCATCTCACTAACAACAACAACAGCCACTAATCTCCAGTACCAGGCATATTGTGAACTAATAAAAAAACCCTACAACAAAAAGCAAACCTACCATACCATACCATACCATATCAGCACAAACTTCCAAAAGTCACATAAGGAGCCCATCCAAAAAAAGCATCACTGTAAATACTACAGTGGGCCCTGGAACATCCATACACCTATATGAAAAGCTGAACAAGTCAAATTACTACAGTATAGTATAGATCTTTATATACAAACTGCACGTTAACAGAACACTTGACCTCAGTCACACATACGCATCAGCCCTCACCAAGTACAAATAAGTAACCACAATCTAAAGAAAAAATAAAAATATGTAGACAAAATTTAAACTGAAAACCCCAAGAAGCCAGAGTCCACATGCAGTGCAATATCAGATAAATAAGAGATGCAGTTCCCCAATACTGTGTAAAATATAAAAATAGCACAAAGTCCAATCACCAAAATTAAATTAAATTATTTTTTCTACCTTTGTTGTCTGACCATTTTATTCTCTGATCATGCTGGTCCCGATCTGAGGCTTCTGCTTTCCTGTCTTCTCTTAGCTCTCTTTCTGTGGTCTATGGTCCATCTGCCATTTTTTATCTCTTCTTTTGTTTTCTTTACTTTCTTCCATCAGCCAATTTCCAGTTTCAGTAACCCTCCCCAGTATCAGTCCCCTTTCCAGTCCTCCACTCCCAGTAGCTTCCAATGTCAACCACCTTGCATTCCCATGACTGCAACTTGTATCCATTACCTTCCAGTCCCCCTCATTTCCCACTGTCCAGCCCCTTCTAGTCCAAATACCATCACAGGTATCAGCTCAGGTTCACTCTCAGTGCCACCCCCCAGTGAGCTCCCTTCCATCTCTCTTCTGGTGCCATTCACATGTCAGATCCCTTCCAGCCTCCTCCCTATTACCCAGCTACCTACCACTCCCATCCCCAAGTGTTAACTCCATTCCAGTCCCCCTTCGGTACATTCCAGGTGTCAGCTCCTTCCCTTCCTGTCCCATCCTTCCCCTGGCAGACCCTCTCAGTATTCACTCCCTTCCAGTCCTATTCTACTATCCCCCCGCATCAGCCCATTTGTAACCCTAGCCCCTAGTTTTTTCCAGGGCCAGCAGCACTCCCCTCCCCTCCCCATTAGCCCATTTCCTGTCCCAGCCCATTTCTAGTCCTATCCCCTTTATCAACCCACCCCAGTCCTAGCCCCCCAATAAGCCCATTACCAGTCGTAACCCTCCAATAAGTCCATTTTCAGTCCTAGACCTCCCCCGATAGCCCATTACCAGTCCTAGCCCCCTCCGATCAGCCCATGTCCATTCCTATGCCCCAAACTGCCATTTTCCTGTTCTAACCCCCCCCCCCGATAGCCCATAACCAGTCCTAACCCCCCTCCTGATCAGTCCATTTCCAGTTCTAAACCCCCATCAGTCGATTTCCAGTCCTAACCCCTCCCATCAGCCCATTTCCAGTCCTAACCCCTCCCATCAGCCCATTTCCAGTTCTAACCCCCCATAGCCCATTACCAGTCCTAGCCCCCTCCCGATCAGCCCATTTCCAGTACTAACCACCATCAGCCCATTACCAGTCCTAACCCCCCCATCAGCCCATTTCTAGTTCTAAACAGTATTTCCCTTTCACATGGCTCTGTTAAAGCTGAACCCGAGGTGCTGATGAGAAACAGGATTTCCTGTTTCCCATCAATGCTGTGGGCTCAGCTTTAACAGAGCTGCAGTTAAGGGAAACGCTGTCCCTTCACTGCGGCTCTGCAAAGCAGAGCCAGCAAAACCAGGGGAAACCAGCAGGCTCTCCGGGGGGGGGGGGGGAGCAGGCGGGCGGCCATGGGGCTCCTCATTCTGCCGCTGTCACCGCTGGAGCAGCAACAGCAGCTGCTTCTTAAGCCGGAGTTTGTTTGTTTTTTTATTTTGAAGTCCGAGTGAGGCAGTGACGGCGGTCTTTTTGAGGGCAATTTTGCTGCCCCCAAAAAGCTGCCGCCTGAGGGCCCCGCCTCACTTGGCCTCATTATAGAGCCGCCTATGACTTATCCTTATTTCAGTCCTATCTCAAAACCTATTTTTTTATGGAACATTTTGGTGAAAACGTTCCCTCACCAAAAAGTGACCCAACATAAAACACTTCCCTGACACAGTCCTCTAACTTTCAACAATCAAACTAATCAAAAGAAATCTCAACTTTTACTTCAACACTTCTGCAATACTCACCCTCATCCAACATTAACATCTCTTGCAACTAACTAATTTGTACATATGCTATATTGTAATAGAATCATGTAAATGTAAATGCTTAAAGTTTTGTACCTGTTTTATTGTTAATGTGTTTTGATGTACTTGTTGTTTCAAATGTAAACCACAATAGTTACCTGAAATAGTGGTATATAAAACTCATAAGAACATAAGATATGCCATACTAGGTCAGACCAAGGTCCATCAAGCCCAGTATCCTGTTTCCATCAGTGGCCAATCTAGGTCATACGTACCTAACAGTTTCCCCAAAAGACACAGATTCCACAATGCTTGTACTGGGTCAAGCAATCATATCCTGGGTCCCTTCTTAATAATGGTTTATGGACCTTTCCTCCAGGAACTTGTCCAAACCTTTTTTAAACCCAGCTACACTAACAGCCTTTACTACATCCTCCGGTAACTAATTCCAGAGTTTGATTACACATTGAGTGAAAAAAATATTTTTCTTTTATTAGTCTTAAATAGTTTACCCTGTAGCTTCATTGCATGTCCCCTAGTCTTTCTATATTCTAATAATGTAAACAATCGATCTACGTTTACCCGTTCCACTCCATTCATTAATTTATAGACTTCTATAATATCTCCCCTCAGCCGTCTCTTTTCCAGGTTAAAGAGCCCTAGCCTTTTTTGCCTTTCTTCTTAGGGGTATCCTTCCATCCCCTTTACCATTTTGGTGGCTATTCTCTGAACCTTTTCTAATAACGCTATATCCTTTTTAAGATACGGTGACCAGAATTGCACACAATATTCAAGGTGCGGTCGCACCATGGAACGATACAGAAACATTATAATATTGTTTGTTTTATTTTCCATCCCTTTTCTTATGATACCTAGCATTCTATTTGCTCCCTTGGCCGCTGCTGCACACTGGGTGGAGGGTTTTATCCAGTCTCATTAGCAACAAGCGGGTAAAGTCAGGAGTGGCAAAGGCTGGCCTAATGCTAAATGGACATTTAGTTCCAGGCATTTAACAGTACCCTGGTATACCCCCTTAGATATTAAACAAGGCTCCTGTTTGCTGGACGGGGTTGGTGTTGGATTAGGGCTACATGAGCTGCAATGGATCACTCAGACTTGGGGACAGTAATAGAATATAAAGGTGAGTAGCCTAAACAGAACAAACATTGTTGACCTTCAGGATTTTGATGCGGCATCTTGACCATGGATAGCCTAAGGGTATCTGATGTCATAGGCACCATAGGCAAGACATCAGATATATACACCCGCCCCGTCCCACACTGCCTATAATCCATATCCCTCTTTCCCTTCCCAAACCCTCCCCCCAACTCTCTAGCATCTTCCATTCTCTACCATTCCCATGATGACCAGCATCCCGCCCCCTTCCTCTTTCAAGTAACCGGCATCTTTCTCCTTCCCTCCCCCCCCCCCCAACAAAGGTGCCTAGTATCTCTTTCTCTCTCTTCTCCCCTCCAGGTATCCAGCATCTCCCTGCCTTCCCTTCTCCCGCCACTGCTGCAGCTACCCACAACACCCTACCTTTAAGAAGGCCGAGTAAGTACAGATTTTGGGGGATTGCTGTGCAACCCAAGCACAGCTGGCAAAGACATCCACGGGAAAGTCCTTTAACCCTCGGATACACTTGGTAAATCGACTGACACGTATACACTACCCCCGGGTCACCCCTGACCCATATGTAGAAATATGGTAAAACATCTACTTTTGTTTGTAAAACATGGTTAAATTGTGAAGAAAAAGACATACTTTTATTTATTTTTATAATACTTGTTATTAATTCACCCTTTCAAGTGAATAATGTGCAATGCTAGCCAAGATCAGGCAGGACAAGTTGTACAAGGTCAGATATATGCTGCATAATGTCAATACCTGTTAACTATTCAGTTGCAAGCTTAAAAATGGTGTGCAGCACTGCATGCTTTGCAAACTACAATAGTTCTATATTTATTCGCTAGGTGGACAGCAACAGTCAAAGTATGGTGCCATTATGTCAAGTAATGGCATGATGCAAATTGTGACAAAATAATTACCGTGTTATAACAAATTGACAACGGTGCATTGTAAACAACAGAAAACTAGTAAGCAATACATGAAGTGCATTGACTGTTTTTTTCAACAACAGTTTATGCACAATATGCTAGTAGTTGTTCTTGAATGTTCAGGACACACTCGCTTCAGACAGATTTCACATTCGGTAAATACTTTTCGATCTCTGTCACTTGGACAAAAGGAGCATCTTTTTCTTTTCTTTGCTGATGCCCGTGTGGTCAACGGTCTTGGTGGCTTAGGCATTTCAAGGCAAGGATTGCCAACATTGGCCATGGATTGACGTGTATGGCTTGTCAGACCTTCTGGATGGCTTTGACGATTTTGTAGCTGAGGCTTCATGAGATTCAAAGCGAGTTCCTCCAGAAAAACCCTTCTCTTGCAGTTTTCCTTGTGATGAAACATAGGATTGTTGTACATAAATATTATGAATGAATTTACAGCCGCGATATCAAGCAGTCCATAAAACACGCAAAGTGGCCATCGACGAGTTGATCTTTTCACACTGTATGTGTGGCACAACTGATCTACTGTGTCAACACCCCCTTTTGTTCTGTTGTAGTCAAGTATTATTTCTGGCTTCTTTGATGTTTCATCAATTTTATTATCATGGTGAAGTGTTGACAGCAGCATAACTGATTTGTTTCGTTTTGGGACGAATGACACCAAAGTCTTGTCTCCACTGAAGCCAAATATTGAGGATCCCACAATTCTTGAGCGATTTGCCTGGAATTCTGAAGGTATGTCACGGTTGCAACGTCTTACAGTGCCCAGTAGTGTCAAATTCTTGCTAAGAAGAACATCAGCCAGTTGTACGTTAGTAAAGAAATTGTCGCAAGTAATGTTTCTGCCAGACCGTTCCAGAGGTTCAATAAGCTTCAAAACAACATCAGCTCCTAGAGATACTATTTTGTCACAAGTAACTGACTCTTCACGCCCTAGGTATGGCTTCATGTTGAATACATAATACGTTTCGGCATCTGCACACACCCATAACTTTATACCGTATCGGTCTGGTTTAGACTTGATGTATTGACGAAACGGACACTTGCCTCTGAACCCCAACAATTGTTCATCAACAGTCAAGTATGCAGATGGTGTGTACATTTTCATGCACTGAGAAATGAATAAATTCCAAACATCTCTGACTGGAGTAAATTTGTCATTGGCCCTTCGTGATTCACGGGTTTGTTTGTCATCAAATCGAAGTAAACTCAATATTTCTGCAAACCTTTTACCTGACATAACAGCTGGAAATATAGGATTCTGGATAGGACTTTTAGCCCAAGTTCTGCGTACAAATACTTTGTTCAACCTGAAAACACCACTCATGTACAGAAGACCCAATGTTGCTTGGAGCTCTTCCATTGTTACTTGCTTCCAGTCAGTACATGGTGGCTGCATTGCTTCAGCTCTACGTATGCCTTCAGAATTTGTGAAATCTAACACTGCTGACAATATATCTGGAGTTACAAACATGTCAAAAATATCCTTAGCATTAGTTATACCTCTGATCAGAGCAATTGGTCCAGAAGATTCTCTGACTATATTTGCTTCCCTTGTTCTTGATGTTGGCGGTACAGTTTTTATTCCAATGCATGCCAGAACGAGCTGTGTAATGACTGTCAGTAACTTCCTCATTTTCAGAATGTGATTCAGAAGTTTCAGAATTGCTGTATGAACTGCTATCGTCATCACTTGTTTTATTTTCTTCGACAGCATCTTCCGCTTCACTGCCGCTATCATCAAGATCAAGCTGATCGGACTGGGCGGGAACAACTGCACTATCCGTATCAGCACCTTCAGTATCATTACTCAAACTATCATTACTGTCACTTTCTTCATTCAACCAACGTCTAATTTTTTCAGTTGCTGCACAGCTGCTGAAGCGTTTCGGGAGTGGCATTGTTTACCTTTGTCGTAAAAAAGTTTAATCCACAGAAACAAACAAGGAATTGATGTCAGGTGACGTCATAAATGTAAGCAAGACATTAGAAAACACAGGATTGTAATGTGGACTTGGAGTGGTGACTTTCTTTGCTGCTATAAAACAAAGGAGAGTGTTATTGTGCGAGTGTCGAAAATCACCCCTTGTTTGTTCAGCAGCATGCAGTACTGAATAAAAACGTTATTTTTGCAAACCATATGTATGAGAATACTTAAAAATGGTTCGTTGAGGAATACCTAGAGTACCAAAATACAATTCCTTACCATTTTGAAGAAAAAACACAAAAACCGACACCCGGGTCAAATTTATAGATTAAAATTTTATAGATAACTCAGATATTGGAGTTCCTTTCTTTTATAAAAAGGCTAAAATTACAGCTTACGGTAGATTATCCAAATCTATAATGCTGTAATTCTCAACACTCCTATGTTTATTATGGTTATTTATGTTGATTATTATAGTATCATTTTATTCTATTTATATGTCATTATCATTTTTAATCTACATTTTTTAAATTAGAGTATTTATGATTTTGATTTTTATTGTCTTGTGTATAATCTGATGAATGCCTAATGTTTTATATATTTTGTATGCTCAAACCCCTGATGAAGTCATTAGATGAAACAAAATCCTGTAGGGCGAGATGTGATTGGTCTGTTCAAGAAATATTAAACCACCTCTGCTTTCTACAGAACGTGTGTAGTGTTGCAAATTATTCACCTTGCACCATTCTTACAACTTTAAAACCATAAATATTGGCAGAATAAGTAGGATTGTCTTAATGTTTTTTGACCTACTAAGAAATTTTCAGTATTAGTTTGATGGGGTTATTAGGGGATTAATTTTCAAAATTGCTTTAATGTTCTTTATCCATGGCAGTATAAAAAGTGTTCAATAAATATTAAGCAATGCACATACTATATACAAATATAGAACCATCACAATAGCAGACATGCACAGCAAACAAACCAATAACATTATCTGTATATGCATTTATTTAAAAACATACGTATGACATGCCAAGTTACTAAAATTCTTGGAGAGTTACAATAATCATCAATATTCTACCATCACAAATAGAACACAAACAACAACATAAAATACAAACCAAAGTGAATTAATACAAGATTATTAAAATTAATCATACGTTATGGAGGTTATAGTAGAACCCCTATTCCTTCTTTGGACATATGAAAAACAGGCATAGATACATCCAAAGCAAAGAGATGGCTCCAGAGCCATTTGAGGAGTTGGGTCTGTGGATGGCCTTATCTTGAGGATGTCCAAGTCTGAATGGAGGGGTGACAGAGGCATGGCTGGGGCATTCCCAAGACCTTGGAATTTCCTGACTGATCTCAGAAATGTGTCTGGACTGATGTCAAACTTTATACCTTCTGCAGGCATGAACAAGCATCTGAAAAGTGCTCATTTTGTCAGGCAAATGTCTGGATGGTGTGGAGAAGGAGCTACATTAATGCTCCCTTTATTTTACAACATGTCATGAATACCGACGGGGAATGGGGCTCAAATTTTCATTTTGGCATGTCACTAGATGTCCCCTTATGCTAGCTTGCATGAGCTGGACCTCTCCACCCCAAGCTGTCCTTAGGAGGACATGTACGAGGCCATTGGCATGGACGTCCACATTAGGGATATCCATGCTACTAAAATTGGACAGAGACAGAAGTTCCCCAATTTGAAATGTACATCCTTTCTAAAATGCCACTTCATATGCCTGCTAATATAATATAAGCATCCAGAGAATACATGAACTCAAGAAAAAGGATCCAAAGTAAACTCCTCCTGGGCTTCTTTGGCTGGGGTAGATAATACATTTTTGAAATGAATGGGAGGGTAGGCTCAGACACCTTTAATACCTCCAGAAGATAGCATTTAAACAAATCATAGACAGAAATTGTCAAAATCTTTGGAAAGTTAAGGACTCACAAAATTTGATCATCCTCCATAAATTTAGAATCTACTGGACCAAAATTGAATCCTTCATTTCCTGTTAAATGGCGTTCTCTTAAACTTGGGAAATCTTTCGCTCTATAAAAGCCAAAGCTTTATTCAGTTGTTCGGACACAGCCTGAATTTAGATCGATTGAGTCTGTTGTATGACCTGAATCACATCCCAAAGGGTTTACACATTAGCTCCTGGAGCACAGTCACTCAATGTTACCTTTTTTGCTAACAATCTCTTCAGGGATCAGTAAACTCACTGTTGTTGCCCAATGTTCACTGCCGCTCAAAACTCAAGCTAGTATTGCACTAAATCATGTACTGTGATTACAGTACCAGCATGGATCTCAGCATTCCTATTGCTACCACCCCCTATTCCTTTCAGGGCCCAGCAGAACAAGATGTGTTATTCAATGGCACCATTTTCCCCAGTGAGATATGACTTCCTTTCAATGTGTGCTGGCCTCATAGGCACCCTGGAGCACTTTACTACTGTTGACATGACTGTTCCATACCGCTAAAAGATATAATTTTAATGAGAAGCCATTAGCCATATAGCAACACTACAGTTACAATGTATTCAATTTTATATACTTACCATTTATATAGCACTACAAGACTTACATAATATTGTGTGGGCATATGTAAAAGATGGTACCTGCTTGCAAGAGCTTACAATCTAGTCAAGACGGCCAATGCAAAAGCTGAGGACAAGGATACATCCAGGGACTGGTAAGGAGATAGACAGGAGAGAAATTAACGGGTTGGCATCGGTACTCGGGGATTTGTGTATACTCTTGTCCCGTTTTTGACTGGGATAGTTTTAGGTATTAAATCGTTTTTGTTCTCTTCTGCTTCTCTCTCATGATGGGGGCTACAGTATCTCTTGCTATTATTTTTTGTTTTGCATATTTTCCTTTTTTCTAATGGTAGCAGATTATTCTTGTCATATATATATATAGATAGATAGAGAGAGAGAGAGAGAGAAGCCTAGTGGTTAGAACACTGGCTTGGTAACCAAGCAACCAGGGTGCAATTCCCACTAGCACTCCTTGTGGCCTTGGGCAAGTCACGTAATCCTCCATTGCCCCAGAAGAAAGGCCTGGCAAGCTTCTGGGTCACCAGGAGTCAGGAATGACTTGAAGGCACACTTAACTTAAAAAAAAAAAAAATATATATATATATACAAGAATGGACAGGTAAAAGGGATACTAGAATCCCCAATATGTAATTAAAGCTAGATGAATTTCTTGATGCAGATCTCTAAAAAATGTGCTCAGAAGGTTGTCCTTTTACCTACTTCCTCTTAAATAGAATAGGATATCATGATCATGAGTTCTGTGTAACTGTCTTTTAAAATAGTTTGGGAACATTGTTAATGCAAGCATAAAGAGTAAACATAGGCTATGAACTGCGCAACCATAGTTCATTGTACAGTCAACTATAGGTCCCTGCTGGCACAGCATAATTTTTGCAACTCTGCAATTATAAATAATTCTGTCATAATCAAGTAAATTTTATCTAATACAATGTAATCGGCTCTTACTCTGTAAAAAGAACTCTAGCGACATCTTGTGTTATGGTTAATGACTGTGTTACTTCCCCTTTTTCTTTAATAAAAAGAGCTTTTCAGTAGGAAGAATTTGAATCCAACAGAGGTAGAACTGTGCTGTCTCCATAGACCCTCTGTTATTTTCCCTCTGAGCTCAAAGAATGTGGCACTTTGTGTGTGATTGTGTTCTGTGTTACTCTCTGCTTATTTCTCACTGCTTGAGGGACCAGAGACTGAAAAAGCCATGGTATTGTGGCCAGATCACGGGTTTTCATATATATATATATATATATATATATATATATATGTATATATCATATGTATTTTTCTTAAAATCTTAATAAAAAAAAAAAAAAGTTTTAAGGCTGTTTGCTAGCAGCCGACGGACAAAACAGAGCAGTGGTTCAAGGCAAGGGTTAAGTGCGTGGGGAGGGGAGGAGGGGCGAAGGGACAGGCCTGGGCCAGCAATTTAAGGGTGGCTGACCACAGGCCTGCCCTCTTGCCCCTCCAAGCTAGATAACTTCACAAGTGTCCAGATTAGCAGCTCTGCACCCCTTCCTGTAGCGGCATGTGTCAGGCTTACTGGCTGTCCTGTGGGTTTGTTCTGTGAGAGTATATTTGGAATTCCGGCTGCTGGGTAAATCACTTCGTTATTCTTCATGTTCCTGAAGCACCACATCTCTGTGGTCCAAAAGGGGATGGGGATGGTTGGGAGGCAACAGCTTCATCATCTGGTGTTGGGCTGGCCGTGCAGTTCATAGGCTTAGGCTGGCATGTTTTTTGGGAACTGCCAGGCGTCCTCTGGTCCTCCTTTTCTAACCCCGGACTCCTTGTGGTTTGCTTGCCTGGGCGAACCCACACCCCTCTTTTGTACTGCTCCGAATGGCAATAAAAACAGAGAAAAATACATTAAAAAGCAAAGTGAAAAGGGAACAAGTGAGTGTGAGCCACGAACGGGAGCAGAAAGGGGGTTGCCAATGCCCATGGTGCCCAGAGGAGGCAGAGATTGGAGAAATTCAGGCCCTCCCAGTGTCCATAATTGGGATTGGTAGGAAGATATACTGTAGCCCCGCTGGCTCAGAACTTAGCAGGCATATGACAACCATCTTGAGGTTGGTAGCACATGTTTCTATGGGCTGGGGGCATGTTAATGCTCCCGCACCTCTGTTCCTTGGTATGAGACTGTCATCTGGTGATTAGCATGTGCATTTGCTCTTCTTGCCTGTGGTTCCATATAGGGTAGCAGGCCAACATTAGGTGCATTCCGCTGTATCTCCGATTTTTTTGGATAGATCAAATCAACTTAAACTAAATTGGAGAGAGGATTTCTTCACAAAAAAAAAGAGAGAGTGAGGGGAAGGGGGAGTTGATGGAATGAATACATATGGGGAGGTTCACAACCTGGAGTATACCCAGGATCAGAAAGCCCATGATTGGCAGGTGCTCAAAGTATATCGTATGCTGACATATTGTTTTTCCCTCCTCGATAGCATTTTTCTACTTTAGATAGGACAAGTAGTGGTCAGCAGACTAGGACAAATGGCAGGCAGCAGATGGCAAACAACAGGCAGCAGATGACTGAACATAGGAGGACACTTGCCAGGGTATCAACAATGACCATGGCAAGGAAAAAGAAGACGGCAAGTGACACCACTGTGTCATCCCCACATCGCAATAAATGGGCAGTACCAGCTCAGCAGGCAAGGTCAGCAACAAAAACCGCAGACAAAACAGAAGAGCTCATATGGGTGCTGTGTGAACAAGTTAACCAGAATGGCCCAGGGGTCTTCCAGCAACACTTTGAGGCTATGCCACTGACAGCGCCAATGGTTGACAAGGTACCTCCCATGCAGTAAGACACTAGGGCTAGCTCAGCAGTGACTTTGTCAAATGATAAGTCTGGGGAGGGGGGCGCTAGGACCCAGGAGATAGTGACCTTGATGTCAGAGAGCTTGGTGTCTGATAGCGACAGAGAGCTCATCCTGGCAAGCGTTATTCAGAATGCATTAAAAACTGTAAGGCACGCCAGAAGAGATGCCTGGCAGAGCCCAGGAAGCAGGGGTGGCTCTATAATGAGGCCGAGTGAGGCAGTGGCCTCAAGCAGCAACTTTTTTGGGGCGGCAAAAATTGCCCCCAAAAAGCCCGCATTACTCAGCTTTCCAAAACACACAAAAACACAACCCCGAGGAGAGAAGCTGCTGCCGCGACAGAAGGAACTGCCCCG
The DNA here is from genome assembly GCA_033557465.1 of Ichthyophis bannanicus. NCBI lineage: Eukaryota > Metazoa > Chordata > Amphibia > Gymnophiona > Ichthyophiidae > Ichthyophis > Ichthyophis bannanicus. The sequence continues at coordinate 107,660,343 of CM066048.1, read as the reverse complement.
CAGCCGCCCCTGGCAGAGCCCTCCTCTCTCCCTCAGCGTGGATTTAGAGAGCCACAAAGGGAGAGTTTCCCTTCTCATGGCTCTGTTAATCCCACCAGCACAGGCGGTTTCCCATCATGGTTTCCGCATCCCCTCCTCTGTCCCCAAGTTTCTCGCTTTGTGCCCAGTGCACAATTCTCCTTCTATACTTCAGCACCTCAAGGTGGTCAGGGAAAACATGTCTAAAGAAACCAACCTGTTAAGGGTGGCAGGCCCCTACTGGGAGACTCCCTTTCCAGACCTGGTCATATTCCCACTAGGTAATGAACACATTCAGATGCATCAGTGGATGAACACATTGACCCTCATCTGTGTTCGGTTCAATGTGCATCTACTGACCAGGCCATAGTGATGGTTCAGAAATTGGGTTCCCAGGCACATCTGGCTAAGGCAAGTATCGAATTGGCCTTCCAGCTGCTCCAAGTAAATCTGGAATCCTTTCACATGCTTTGCTTCTGTTTTTTAGGCTAATTATAATTATGACAAATGTATGCCCGTGAGATATTCCATTTCATGTGCATATTTCAAACTCTTTATCTCCTTTGTGCATTGGGTTGTTGTTGTTGTTAAGTGCCGTCGAGTCGGAGTCAACTCATGGCGACCCTCTGGATAGCTATCCTAAATTGTGTTCGGTCTTCAGTCAGGCGGCTCATTGGTACCCGTAGCTGCTGTTATTGTACCCGTAGCTGCTGTTATTGTACCCGTAGACTGGTACCCATAGCTGCTGTTATTGTATTGATCCATCTCATTGCTGGCCTTCCTCTTTTGCGTTGACCTTCTATCTTGCCAAACATGATATCTTTCTTTAATGATCTCTCTCTCCGCATGATGTGTCCAAAGTATGAAAGTCGAAGTCTTGTCATCTGAGCTTCTAAAGAAAGCTTAGGTTTGATCTTCTCTAGTACAGACTGGTTTGTTCTTTGGGCAGTCCATGGTATACACAGTATTCGCCGCCAGCACCATAATTCAAAGGCATCAATTTTCTTCCTGTCTATCTTTTTCACTGTCCAGCTTTCACATCCATATGATGTTATTGAAAATACCATGGCTTGAACAAGTCGAATCTTTGTATGGAGAGAGACATCTCTGCTCTTGAGAATCTTATCTAGGTCTTTCATAGCCATTCTGCCAAGAGCAATGCGTCCTCTGATTTCTTGACTGCTTGTTGCTTCTTTATTGATAGTTGATCCAAGTAGGTTAAAGTTATTCATGATTTCAATTTCTTCTCCTTCGACGATGAACCTGTTGAGTATGCCAGTTGTCATGATCTTTGTCTTCTTTACATTAAGGTGCAGGCCCATTTTGAGACTATGTTCTTTGATTGTGAGAAGCAAATGTTTCAGATCATCTTCATTTTCCGCCAGTAATGTGGTATCATCAGCATAGCGAAGGTTGTTGATGAGTCTTCCACCAATCTTCACACCTCTGTTGTCTTCATACAATCCTGTTTCTCTGATGAATTGTTCTGCATATAAATTAAACAGGTAGGGGGAAAGTATGCAGCCTTGTCTTACACCTTTGCTTATTTTAAACCATTCTGTTTCTCCTTGTTCCGTTCGAATTGTTGCTTCTTGATCAATGTACAGATTGTGCAAGAGAATGATCAGGTGTTCTGGTATACCCATGCTTCTTAATGTGGCCCAGAGTTTCTCATGGTTTACACAGTCAAAAGCCTTGCTATAGTAGATAAAGCACAAATAGATATCCTTTTGGTATTCTTTAGTCTTTTCAAGGATCCATCTCATTGGGTAGTAGAGGAAATATCAGGGCCAGGCTCGGTTATATATTACTTTGAAGATTTTTTGTTCATGGATGTGGGGTTCAAGGATTGCAAACTGGTCTTGTATTCCTCCAAGCAAATTGTCCATTGTTTTGGGATGCCTCTTGCAGATGAAAAGACTGTGGGTACCTTCTCGGAAATTATATTCCTCGGCATCGAGCTGGACATACAGACTCAGGTGTCTTGATTGCCCATGGACAACCAAGATAAGTTGAGAGCAACCATCAAGTGGATGAGAGTCACTAAGAAGGCAACACTTGAGCAATTCCAGTCCCTTTGGGCCTATTGTGCTTCAACTCCATAGTAATCCCCATGGGGTGGGCTTTACTTCAGCACCATGCCTTAGCAATGAGGGATATCAGGATGCAGCATCACCATATCAGGGTCAGTACGGACATAAGGGAGGATCTTTTTATCTGGGAGGGTTCCTTGAAGTCTTTGAATGACCTAGCATTCTGGCAAGACTCCCCCATTTCCCACCCTAATCTTGAATTTTTCACGAACGCATCTGGTGGGGCAATTTTTGGCATCTACAGTACTTCAGAGGGCTTGGTGCTCTGAGTCATGGCCTAGCGATTGGCATACATTCAACACTACCAAGGACATCACCTTCTTGGAATATTTTCTCATAATGACAGCACTGTTTGAGCCCCGTAATAGGCCAATAAGGCATATTTTGCACAGACAGTATGGCGGTAGTGCAGGCGGGGAAATGGATGTATGCTAGAATGCCAGGGGTCATGGCTCTCCTCCTGGAGATTGTCATGCTTTGCCTGTGGCATAATATTACCTTCATGGCTGAGCACATTCCCAGTTATCATAATGCTATAGCTGATGCCCTTTCTTCTTTCATGCCATCACTCCCAGGACAGACGCCTTCAAGACACCCATTCCAGCAGCAGTCTGGGCTTTTGGCCCACCGAAGTTTGGAGTCTCTTAATGGGTTCTCTAGCCAAATACACCAGACAGAAATACGTGAAGGCCTGGGAGCATTCTGCAGATAATCTGATCAGTGTCATTGACTGGTTCAATACCGGCATCTTGGTGCACTGGATACTCAGGTGTAAAGGCAGGGGCATGAATAAACCTGTGGCCCATACACACTTGGCAGGCATCACCTTTTTTGCCAGAGAAAAGGGGGAGGAGAATTTGGTGGCTGGTTTTATCATTGCTAGGGCAATGAAAGGATGGACAGCCCAGTGTAGCCATTCACTATATCAAAGACGCCCCATCACCCATGAGTGCTAAAGGTTGCTGATTGCTGCCACAGATGGAGTTTGTCATGATACGTTCAAAGCACGCCCTTTTAGATGTGCTTTTTCCTTGGCATTCTTCACGCCTCTAAGGGTGGGGGAATTGGTGTCATCATTGAAATTCCAACCGGGATGGTTGCGCTTCCAGATCGAGGATGTCATGTTTAGTGATAGCGCATTGGTGATGTATATACGCAAATCTAAGATAAACCTTGGCACCTCTGATGGGAGACCTAACGTTCCTGGTGTGGAATTTTAGGGAGTAATGGGTCCATCAGCAGGGATGTGAGCAACTCTTGATCTATGCAGACGGTACAACATAGCCATGCTTTCAGTTCACCCAAGTAATGAAGTTGGCCATTGCTAATGCTGGCCTCAGGGCAGGTTATTATGGCACACACTCATTCCATATAGGTGTGCTACCACAGTAGCAGTGCTTGGTATGACATGAGAGCAAAATCATTTCCCTTGGTATGTGGCGCTCTTATTGGTATAAATTATATATCTGGCTGGAGGTCCAGGCGTGATTGGTCCCACATCAATCAGCAGAATTGGCTGTTAGCTAACTTGCTTTCTCTTTGTCCTTTTGTTTTGAATTATTTCTTCTAGGTATAAGTACCCCCCAAGGCCCCTGAGAAGTATGTATATGCAGCCATTCATACATACATTGGACCCCAGGATCTTAATCTGGAGCTGCACATGGCTGACGTTTCTGTCATATGGATGGGCCTTTACAGTGTGATCTGGATCAACTAGTTCCAACCCTTTTACAAAAAAAAAAGAAAAAGAAAAAGGTGAGTGGGACCCTGTGGCTCAGTGGTTGGGACAGGTTACCTCAGGTAAGTGGGCCAGGGGTTCAATTCCCACATGGGGATAAGCAACTTCAGGCCAGAGGGACTGGGGTCTCTAGTCCCATTGCCACTCCTTGTGGCCTTGGGCAAGTCACTTAACCATCCATTGCCTCAGGTACACTTAGATTGTGAGCCATTTGGGGACAAGGGAAGGGCTAGGACAGCCATTATAGTTGGTGATTCGATCATTAGGCATGTAGATAGCTGGGTGGCTGGTGGACGTGAGGATCGCCTGGTAACATGCCTGCCTGGTGCGAAGGTAGCGGACCTCAGGCGCCACCTAGATAAGGTCTTAGATAGTGCTGGGGAGGAGTCTGCTGTCTTGGTACATCTCGGTACCAATGACATAGGAAAATGTGGTAGGGAGGTTCTGGAGGCAAAATTTAGGCTTTTAGGTAGGAAGTTGAAATCCAGAACTTCCATGGTAACATTCTCCGAAATGCTTCCTGTTCCACGTGCAGGACCCAAAAGGCAGGCAGAGCTCCAGAGTCTCAATGCATGGATGAGACATTGGTGCAGAGATGAGGGTTTTGTATTTGTTAGGAACTGGGGAACATTCTGGGGAAAGGAGGGGCTCTTCCGAAGGGATGGGCTTCACCTTAACCGGGATGGAACCAGGCTGCTGGCATTAACCTTTAAAAAGGAGATAGAGCAGCTTTTAAACTAGATATTAGGGGAAAGCCGACAATCGCCCAAGAGCGGATGGTTCGGAAGAATGTATCCTTGAAGGATACTATCAAAAGCAGAGAAGTTCCACAAAAGAGTAAAGTAGCCCAAATGCCCTCAAGTATGGAGCAGACAGAGCTTAAAGATCCCAATTTACCCATGTCTAACAACAGCCAAATTAACATGAATAAAATACATTCTCTAAAATGCTTGTATGCAAATGCTAGAAGTCTAAAGAATAAGATGGGAGAGTTAGAATATATAGCACTAAATGAAAGGTTAGATATGATTGGAATATCAGAGACATGGTGGAAGGAGGACAACCAGTGGGACACTGTGATACCTGGGTACAAACTATATCGTAATGATAGAGCTGATCAAATTGGTGGAGGGGTTGCACTCTATGTTATAGAGGGCATTGACTCAGAAAGGATTAAAGTTTTGCAGGAAACAAAATCTGCTGTAGAATCTATATGGATTGAAATTCCATATAAAAGGGGGAAGGCAATGGCAGTGGGGGTGTACTATCGAGCACCTGGCCAGAATGACCAAATGGATGATGAAATGCTCAAAGAAATCAAGGAAACTAACAAACGTTACAGAGCAGTAATAATAATGGGTGATTTCAATTACCCCGGTATCGACTGGGTCATTGTCACTTCAGGACATGCTAGGGAGATAAAGTTCTTAGATGAAATAAATGACTGCTTCTTGGAGCAGCTGGTTCATGAACCGACCAGAGGGGAAGTCATATTAGACCTAGTCCTTAGTGGAGCACCAGATCTAGTGCAAGAGATAAGGGTGTTGGGGCCACTTGGCAATAGTGATCATAGCATGATCGCCTTTGATTTAATTAGTGGAGGAGGGATAGTAAGGAAATCCACAGTACTACCTTTTAACTTTTAAAAGGGAGACTATGATAAAATGAGGAAAACAGTTAAGAAAAAACTAAAAGGAGCAGTTGCAAAGGTTAAAGACGTACATCAAGCTTGGGTGTTGTTCAAAAATACTATGTTGGAAGCCCAGACCAGCTGTATTCCATGCTTTAAGAAAAGTGGAAGGAAGTCCAAAAAACTGCCATCATGGTTTAAAGATGAGGTCAGAGAGGCTGTTGTTGCCAAAAAAGCATCTTTCAGGAAATGGAAGAAAGAGCCAAACGACAAAACCTGGAAACAGCACAAGAACTGGCAAGTCAAATGCAAGGCATTGATAAGGCAGGCAAAGAGAGAATTTGAGAAGAAGCTTGCTGCGGAAGCAAAAACGCGAAATAAAGACCTTTTCAAGTACATTCGTAGCAAAAAACCTGTGAGAGAGTCAGTTGGTCTATTAGATGATAAAGGGGTTAAAGGAGCACTAAGAGGCGACAAGGCGATAGCGGAGAGACTGAATGAATTCTTTGCTTCGGTCTTTACTGAGGAAGACGTAGGGATATTACCCATGACTGAAGTGGTATTTAAAGGAGCGGAAGAATTGAAGGAAATATCGATACATCGGGAAGATGTATTACAAATATTAGATAAACTGAAGAGTAGCAAATCACCTGGGCCGGATGGTATACATCCAAGGTTGTTGAAAGAACTGAAATATGAGATTACAGACCTGCTATCAGTAATCTGTGAACTATCATTAAAATCATCTCTAATACCTGAAGATTGGAGGATCGCCAATGTAACACCAATTTTTAAAAAGGGTTCCAGGGGTGATCCGGGAAACTACAGACTGGTGAGCCTGACGTCAGTACCAGGAAAAATGGTAGAAACCATCATAAAGAATAAAATTACTCAGCATGTAGAGAGTCACAGCCTAATGGGAGACAGCCAACATGGCTTTAGATAAGGAAGATCTTGTCTTACTAATCTGTTATGTTTTTTTGAAGGAGTGAATAAACAAGAGGAGAAAGGTGAGTTGGTTGATATTGTGTATCTGGACTTTCAGAAAGCCTTTGACAAGGTCCCTCATCAGAGACTTTTGGCAAAACTAAAGAGTCATGGGATAGGAGACAGTGTTTTATTGTGGATCAGGAACTGGTTAAAAGATAGAAAGCAGAGGGTAGGGCTAAATGGCCAATTTTCCCAATGGAGAAAGGTGAATAGTGGTGTACCCCAGGGATCTGTGCTGAGTCCGCTGCTTTTTGACATATTCATAAATGACCTGGAAAGTGGAATAACGAGTGAGGTTATCAAATTTGCAGATGACACAAAACTATTTAAAGTTGTTAAAACCCAAGAGGATTGTAAAAAATTGCAAGAGGATCTTGATAAATTGGAAGACTGGGCATCAAAATGGCAGATGAAATTTAATGTGGACAAGTGCAAGGTTATGCACCTAGGAAAGAACAACCCAAACTATGGTTACACGATGCAAGGTTCCACATTAGGAACCACCACCCAGGAAAAAGATTTAGGCATCACTGTGGATACCATATTAAAACCCTCGGCCCAGTGTGCACCGGCGGCCAAGAGAGCAAATAGAATGCTAGGTATGATAAGGAAAGGAATGGAAAATAAAACAAAAGATATTATAATGCCTCTATATCGTTCCATGGTGAGACCACACCTTGAATATTGCGTGCAATTCTGGTCGCCGTATCTTAAAAAGGATATAGCGATTTTAGAAAAGGTTCAGAGAAGAGCCACCAAAATGGTAAAGGGGATGGAAGGATACTCCTATGAAGAAAGGCTAAAAAGGTTAGGGCTCTTTAACCTGGAAAAGAGACGGCTGAGGGGAGATATGATAGAAGTCTATAAATTAATGAACGGAGTAGAACAGGTAAACAAAGATCGATTGTTTACGTTATCAGAATATAGAAAGACTAGGGAACATGCAATGAAGCTACAGGGTAAACTATTTAAGACTAATAAAAGAAAATATTTTTTCACTCAACGTTTAATCAAACTCTGGAATTTGTTACCGGAGGATGTAGTAAAGGCTGTTAGTGTAGCTGGGTTTATAAAAGGTTTGGACAAGTTCCTGGAGGAAAGGTCCATAAACCATTATTAAGAAGTGACCGAAGATATCAATGCTTGACCCAGCACAAGCATTGTGGAACTTGTGTCTCTTGGAGAAACTGCTAGGTACATATGACCTAGATTGGCCACTGTTGTAAACAGAATACTGGGCTTGATGGACCTTGGTCTGATCCAGTATGGCATATCTTATGTTCCTATGTAAAAAGTACCTGTTAACATACCTGTAAACTGCACTGATTCTAAAGAGCACAGTATAAAAAAATACATAAATAAAATAAAATCTTGGATGTACACCTGGGGGGAAATGATTTGGCAAATACTCATAGCATCAAGCTTACCAAAAGATTCAGAGGAACCTCATCATGCTGGAAGAAATTTTCCTTAGTACCCATTTCATATCTTACTGTGAAGAGTATGGAGGGGCAAACAAATCCTACTGGGTGGTGGAAAAAACAGACACAAAGTGAACAAATGAATGGCCTGATTCAAGGAGGCCATTGTAGAGAGTAATAGTAAGCACAACCTTATCAAGGTAAGTTGCCCTGGATTGTATCGCACATTTGTCAGCCAGCGGCTACAAGACAGGGTGGAGATACTATTGGCAAAGGCAAAGGTTGACCATAATTAATTTCTGGGTAGAGGGCCTCTTAACAAGAGAGGAGTTGCAATCAGTGGGTATGGCCTGGATCTTTGGGGCATGGGACCAAGCACACAACCATATGATAGAGCAAAAGGGGACACAGCCATAAGACATTTGTCAATGCGTTCGCAGCAGGGACCAAGTGCAAAACACCTCCCCATGCTTGGATGGCAGTGGGGGAAGGGCTACACTTCTGCCTGATAAGCTGAGTCAAACAGGAGTACTGGCCTTTGATGGGCTGGATTCAAAAGCCAGGATGGTGAGACCCCTGCTGCATACCAGGGGAGAGGCATGTGAGTAGGAGGAAGAATACGTTGATGGTATTCTACCCCCCACCCCACCCCCTGCTGCATTTTGGCAAATGAGTATGGTTGCTACAGTAACTGTAATGGAATCAGATGAGAAAGGGGTTGGCTTTGCTGGCCTCACGTTGACATCACTATGGCCTGTGTGACTAGCATTGGAGGGCTAGTTAAACTACCTTTGTGTGTGTGTGTGTGTGTGTATGTATGATGATATGATGTGTGATGAATTGTACAAGTTATAAATATGGTTGGTTGGGAATGTTATTCTGCAGCCAAAATTTCAATAAATTCCATTGTTCTGTTGAAAACCAAGAGTCTGGTGCATTATTTTATTAGCAACAGTGTTAGCAGATGAGCAAGGCGGTGGACAAAAAAATAAGAGCGGGGGGGGGGGGGGTGGTGAGAGACCAAAAGAGGTTTAGCCTGGCTGCCACTTGCCAAATTGTCCTTGATGTGCCTTGTTTCTAATATGTAAAGAACCAGCAAAGAAACACAGAGTTGGTTCACCATACTGAGTACATTTCAAAACCATAAAACCTGTCGATGGCAATGGACATTCCATTAGCATACAAAATGATTAGACAGAAGATTCAGAAGATAATTACAAGGTCTGTGTGTCTGGAGATCAGATCCCATATGAGACCATCAACCAACATAAACACTCTGCAGCTCATCAGATTATTCATACCAGTGATGCAGGATCCATTGGCCAAGACAGTAAGTAATTGGATCAGACTTTTCTTTATTATAGACTAGATTCTGTACTAATGTTCTCTAAACGTGATTCCTCCTCAGATATAGATTGCAAATGCTTCTCACTGTGACTACGAATGTCATTTTATTTTTTTCTTATAATTCTTATTTCAGAAATACGATTGTATCTGGACTGATTCAAGTGCTAAACGGAGGTTATGATTATAGAAAGAAAGGATATTAATTTTAAAGGGAAAAATGTTCCCATATTTCAGAATTTGAATAATTGAATACCACATATATTTAAGTATGACTTAATGATATAAGGAAACTGCCATGTGCCGACAGATTTTCCAGGTAGGAGGATTGAATGCAGAATGTGTGTAACACGAAGCACACAGGGAATTCCATACTAGGTTTGATCATGTTTCTGACACAGTAGCGACTTTGAATAATGCGACAGATCCAAAAGGGGGAGATCCATTCCGTATCCCCAACTTCCTGAAGCAACCCGTCTACCTGGCTAATAACTGTTTATGGATCCATTCTCTAGAAGCTTTTACAAACTTTTACTGATATTATAGGTTTGACCACATCTTTTAGCATCACAGTCATTGCCTGATTTTGTATAGGAGGATGTTTTAAACTTTCCACAAGTTTGTGTTAAGCAGCGTTCCAAATCATGCTACCACCTGAAAGATAAATTAAGCTTTCCCTATAAATCTTTTGCACAACACACATAACTTCATTACCTTGTATCATATTTCCTCTTATTTGTCTTTTCTGAAAGCTGAAAAGCTCTAACCTGTTTTCCTTCCATCATATCGGAGATGTTCCTTCCCTTTAATCATTTGTGTTGTTCTTATCCTCGCCTTTACTAGAACTGCTGTCTCTTTTGAGATGTAACAAGATATGTACACAATACTTGTGGTGCAGTCACCTCACAAATCTACCCAAAGCATAACAGGGGCAGGTTGGACCCGGTGCAACCCTGCACCCCCCACCCCACCCCACCTCACCTCCCCTTCCCCCCCCCTCCCATCCAACTAGCCCTTCCGACTACAAACCCTTCCATATAAAATAACACCGACACAGTCCTTTGGGCTTATCTGGTCGCAGCTTTATCATAACATTTCCTTAAAACACAAACCCACGAGCGGAACGAGCCCTCACCCGCCATGCCATTAGCAAGGTGACCTCATTCCACTCCCACCGCAGCTGGGCCAGCGGCAAACATCAACCCCCCCCTTTACCCAGCCTCGCCATATTACTAGCAAAGACTGGCCAGGGGTCATCCGGGTTGGGGGCAACCACCCCCACCCCAATTCCAGTTTAAGGCTCCGGACCCCGGAAACCTCTGGGATCCTGCCACACCCCCCCCCCAGCTATGACAACCTATTCTTAATCCAACCCCCCCACACACAAAAAAGGGAAGGGAAGGGAGGGAGGATGAGAAGCAAGAGCCCACGCACCCGTCCCCTACCCTTGCTCCAGGAGACTGGCGCCGTCTGCACGCCTCCCCACCATGCCCAGGGATCAGCTCCCCCCATTGGCTCGCCCAGCCGTCCATCACCGGCGAGCCAATGGGTTTAAATGATGCCCCCCAAATACCACCCCTCGCGTGGCCACGAGCAGGGTCCCTGCATCGGGCCACACGCCCGTTTACCATCGGCCGCCAGGGTCCCTGCCCCACAGCCTTGCCATTATCATATTTACAGTTGTCTTTTCCATTCCTTTCAAACAAGTCCCTAATATCCATTTTCCATTTCACTGTGCGGCACACTGAGCTGAGCTCCAAGTTTGTTCTAATCAGTGGCAAATCCTGATGTGGAATCCAACAATGTGTATGTAAATAGAGCAGTATGCAAAGTGTATGTTTTCTTAAAAATTATGAGGTCATGGTTAGTGGTTACTTTGTATATTTTGTGAGTGATTGAGAGTAAATAAACTTGCATTTATGATTCTGAAATGCTTTTGTTCCGTTTTACTTCACAGTCTAAATATACCCCCTGAAAATACCTTTTTTTTTTTTTACCTACCAAGTAGCCGTGACTGAGATTTTTCACAGTTATAAAGAGGATACTGTATATAAGCACATTATGGATGGTATGCCTACTTTTTAGGAACTCTAACCATGGGAAATGTTCAGACCACCAATTTAACCAGGTGTGTTGCATTGAAACATAGCTTCTTATTTGAGGGAGAAGAGTTGATATCAAACAGGTAACGTGCCTTCCGTTCTGTGGTTCTGAACATAGCTTTGCAGCTGCTGTGCCTCAGTAAATTGGAGCCTGATGATGACCAGTCCCTGCACTGGGATTCAGGATCATGCAGCCTCATCGCTAACAAGGTATTTTTATAAATCAGAGAGGGTAGATCAGACTCACAGAAGAGCTGTAGGTACAGAGGTTAATAGTGATGAACGGGATGCACCAGAAGCTTACAGGCAGGAATAACCAGACACTTAAGGAATACTCAAGAAGAGTAAGGATAAAAGATAAATATAAGATATTCTTTACTATGTCAAATAGAGAGAGAACTCAGCAGTCCAGCTAGCTGAAAGCTATTTCTCAGGAAGCAACTAAAGCCATGTTTTACCTTTTTTCTTTTAAGTGTCATCCTGTCAGTGCTTACACCTGGTGACCCAGCAGCCTCTGGGTTTTCTTGGCAATGTATAATCAGAAGTAATTTCCCATGCCTTTTATATTTACTTATTTCCCTGCAAATGCTGAAGAAGCACATTATTCTGATAGATGCAAGTTATTTTTATTTCTCTTTCCTTTCAATATGGTTTCCTTTATACTCCTCTTTCTTATTTCAGAACATCATGGAGCATGAATACAAAGCAAAGAGAAATTACAGCGAAGTGACAACATTCCTAATTCTGGGATTCTCAGAGTTCCCAGAGCTGCAGCTCCCTCTCTTCACTCTCTTCTCCCTCCTCTACCTGATGGCTTTCCTGGGGAACCTCCTGGTCATCTGCTTAATATGCACCAATCAGCATTTGCACATCCCCATGTACATCTTCCTAGCCAACTTGTCTGCCCTAGACGTCTCTTCCATGACAGTCACTGTGCCAAAATTACTGGCAATCCTCCTGACACAGAATATAATGTCTTATACTGAATGTATGATGCAAATATATTGTTATCTGGCTTGTATGGGGATTGAATTTGCACTTCTCACAGCCATGGCCTATGACCGTTATATAGCGATATGCAACCCCCTGCGTTATACCATGATCATGAATAAGAGGGTCTGCGCTCTTCTGGCAGCTGGTTCATGGGTAATAGGTTTATTGGAGTCATTGCCACACATTATTGTTATGTCCCAGTTTTCTTACTGTGGCTCCAATGTCATCGATCACTTCTTCTGTGAAGTGACAGCACTGCTGAAACTTTCCTGCACAGACACTTCTATCATTGACACAATGACTTTTGCAGAAGGGGTGTTTACATCCTTCATCCCACTTCTCTTAACCCTGACATCCTACGTATTTATCATTTCAACCATCCTTAAAATCCGTTCGACAGAAGGGAAAAGGAAGGCCTTCTCCACCTGCTCTTCCCACCTTACAGTCATCATTCTCTTGTATGGGACTCTATTAGGAGTGTATATGCATCCCAGTTCAGGGGGCTCTGGGAAATCAAACAAAGTGCCTACAGCAATATATATTGTTACCCTCCCCCTGTTAAACCCCCTAATTTATAGCCTGAGAAGTAAAGAGTTAAGTAGAGCTCTGAAAAAAGTCCTAAGAACTAAATCAATCTTGTTAGGCAATAAGCAGTTTCGGTAGCTGATCACACAGAATCTATTTTGAAAAGCTTTCACTGGCTTGGAAGGCAGACAAGAGCCCAACTAGGTATTGTTAAAGGGTGACAGTTTCCTTATAAATAAAAATGAGTATTGGAAATTACAATATTTTAGATATAGATAGCACAGATAAAGGAGTGCCTTTTTTGTGTAAAAATGCTAAAATTATAGCTTATCTATAATACTGTAATTTTCAAACACTCATATGTTTATTATGATTGTTTATGTTGATCATTATAGTATGATTTTATTCTATTTCTGTATTATCAATTTTTAATATACAACCAGTCCCACAGGTGATCCTTGTGGTCTTGGGCAAGCCACTTTATTTTACAGGGAACACGGGCTATGGAGAGTTATCTCCAAGTTATAATGCCCTGTTCAATGTAATTTCAGTTTGTTCAATGTAAACCGCACTGATGCAGAATAGCGCGGTATATAAGAGAATGTAAATAAATAAATAAAAGTAAAAATAAAATAAATTACTTAAAATAAAGTCTATGATTTTTACTTTTATTGTCTTGCATATGATCAGATCAATGTCTCATGTTTTATATATTTTGTACGCTCATACTCTTGACAAACTCATTAGATGAAACAAAAAACATGTAGCGTAAGATGTGATCGATCTGCTCAAGAAACAATAAACCACCTCTGTTTTCTACAGACTGTGTGTAGTGTCTCGTATTCCTCATCATGTTCTATTGTTTCACTCCTTGATCCTTTCAACATTAAAACCATCAGTATTAGTTTCATGGGGTTGTTAGAATATCAAATCAAGTTGGAAAATAAATCCTCTTTGTCCATGGCGATATAAAAAGTGCACATGGAGGCAAATTCTGAACTGGGCATGTCTGGGCCATCCGGATGCCCAAAAAAAACATATGGGCCATATGTTCCCACGGTTGTGGAATCAGAGCAATTAGAAGGCTTGATGTGCCCCCAATTCCAATGTGGGAGACATCCATCTATGTGCCTAGCCAGTCTGCTCAACATTCTGGCTTGTGTGCCTCTGCAGAGGTGTCCTATCGCCATGGTAGTAGCACATCCAGCTAGAGCAACCTAGCGCCCAGATGCCAAATAGCCCCTTCTCCTGACAGACTGGCCTTCGGAGAGGTACACAAGGCCAGTATTCGGCACCAGAATAACCCAGGTGGTAGTGCACTGGGGAAGGAGTAGCTGCAGCCCGCAATTTGCAGTACACCTGGCACTTATTCCACCTTCAAGGAGGTATAAGCCGGGCGTACACGTTAGTTCCAGGAGATGTAAAAAGGCCTTATCTGAATGACCTCTGTATATCCCGGTGCCAAGCCATGTACCTGCTGTGCCCTAGCACCATACCCTTCTGTCCCCATCCAGCGCTCCCTGCACAATGGTCCTGTAGGTACAGGGAGGCAAGATAATGGAATTAGGTGTAGGAGCTGTGCACAGTTTGGACATCCAACCTGGATATACAACTCTGCTATTTGAAGCTCAGAATGATACCATACTATATAAAATAATAGTGTTATATGTGTGTAGTGGAGTGGAGGAGTGGCCTAGTGGTTGGGGCAAGGTACTTCAGGCCAGAATGTCAGGGGTTCAAATCCCACTAGAGGACAGCAACCTTGGGCCAGAAGGACAGGGGTTTCTAGTCCCACAGGTGCTCCTTGTGGTCTTGGGCAAGCCACTTAACCCTCCATAGCCCATGTTACCTGTAAAATAGTTATTTCCAAGTTATAATGCCCTGTTCAATGTAATTTCAGTTTGTTCAATGTAAACCACACTGATGCAGAATAGCACAGTATATAAGAGAATATAAATAAAATAAATATACACACACACACACTTATTTAAAAACATTTATGACATGCCAATTCATTAAAGCTCTTGGTGAGTTACAACAAACATCAATATGCAAATATCATAAATAGAACACAAACAAAACTTAAAATACAAACCAAAACAAATTCATACAAGATTACTAAAATAAATCATACTTTATGGAGGCTATTGTAGAACCCCTATTCATACTATGGACATAAAACAGACATAGATACATCCAAAGCACAGAGATGGCTCCAGAGGCATATGAGAAACTGGGTCTGTGGATGTCTATCTTGAGGATGTCCAAGCCTGAATGGAGGGGTGTAAGTGGCATGGCTGGACTTTCCCAAGAACTTGGAATTCCCTGACTGATCTCACAAATATTTCTGGACATCTGAAGTCATGTCTAACTTTATTCCTGCTGCAAGCATGAACAGGCATTGGAAAAATGCTAGTTTTGTCTGGCAAATGTCTGGAGGGAGTGGAGAAGGAGCTATAATAAAACTCCCTTTATTTTACAATATGTCAGTGAACGCTGACAGGGAATGAGGCTCAAATTTTCATTGTTATGTCACTAAATGTCTCCTTATGCTAGTTTGCATGAGATGGACCTCTCCACCCCATACTGTCCTAAGGAGGACATCTATGAGGCCACTGGAATGGACACATCAGGGATATCCATGACTAAAATTGACCATAGAGAAATGTTCCTGGCATTTTTCTGCAACTTTCCACCCTGGACACCCCCGATTTGACTATAAATTACTGTATTATGTTGTTAACATGTAAGCACACTGATTGTAAAAGTGCAGTATATAAAAAGGAAATAAATACATAAAATAAATAAAAAGTTCTACGTGCAGAAAAGTACATGTGAATTTCCCTCTGTATATCCTTTCTACAGTGTGCCTTCACACCAATACAATTTTAAACACACACATCCTGTAAATAATAATGGACTTTCCTCTGGTATATAAAATTATTAGACAAAAGGCCCAAATCCCATCTTTTCCAGCACACACCAAAGGTAGCCCCAGCTGACTCGTTCAAATGCCTTCTCAGCATCAACTCCCACCAAAAGCGCCGGCTGAGATTCCTGTCGGGCCACATGTATCACCTGTAGCATTTGCCTAATGTTATCCGCCGCCTGATGACCTGGCACAAAACCAGGATGCACCAGGGCGGGGAGGACCCGGTTTAATCGAGCAGCCAGTACCGAAGCCAAGATTTTAACATCCGTATTCAATAAAGAAATAGGACGGTAGGAAGCTGCCTCTTGCACAGGTTTACCGGGCTTAGGAAGAGCCTCAAGTTGGGAAGGGGGCAGCGACCCCCCCTTTAAAACCTCATTAAAGAGCACCACCAGAGTTAACTGAGCACTAAATTTCTTATAATATTCCCTGGGAAAACCATCACTGCCCGGCGCCCTCCCAGTCCGTAAGCGATGAATGGCGGCCTCCACCTCTTCCACAGTAATATCAGCGTCAAGTTGCTCCCTATCAGAACCAACCAACTGCGGTAGTGTAACAGCCCGCAGGTAGTCCTGCACACGGGGCAAAACGAACGGCTCAGCTGTATACAACTGTTTTAAAAAAGCAGCGAAAACCTCACGCACCTCCCGAGAAACCACTCGCATGTGTCCCCGAGAATCCCGAATTTTTCGCACCACTCTCGAGGTCTGCTGCTGACGAAGCCGTAAAGCAAGATATCGGCCAGCCTTATTCCCCCGTTCATAAAACGTTTGCCGGAACTTCCAGCGTATATTATCCAATTCTCTCTGCATACACGCATCCACTTTAGCCCGCGCCACTTGCCATTGACGCCAAACGCTTTTAGAGCCCGTTCGAGCATGCTCCAACTGGAGGCGTCTGCTTTCTGCCAGCAGCTGGCAGGATTCCCGCTTCCAAGCCCGCTGAGTGCGAGCAGCCTCAGCAATCAGACGACCCCGAGCCGTAGCTTTAAAAGCATCCCAGACCATAGATAACGAAACCTCCCCGGAATCGTTTAACTCAAAAAATTCAGTTATAAAGCGCCCATGCTCCTGAACTGTGCTCTGCCACCGGAAAAAACGATCATCCAACCGCCACGACACTTGCCGCTCACTGCAAAAATCAGCGGGAAGAGCAAGCCAACACGGAGCGTGGTCCGACCACGTCAATGTCCCATGACCAGCCTCCACCCTCCCATCCATCAGACGCTGATCCAGCAAAAAGTAGTCAATACGAGTTTGGGTCCGGTGCACAGGCGAGTAATAGGTATAGCCCTTTTCCCCAGCATGAGTATCTCTCCAAACATCACGCAGTCCTAAATCAAGCATAAATTTTTGCAACGCCTTGCTAGACCCACCCTGCGCCTGCCCAGCACAGCCCGTCGAGTCCAGAAGTGGTATCATGTGAGCATTACAGTCCCCTTCCAATATAATAGGCCCTTTCGCAAAGTCAGCCAGCAGAGCTTTCAGTCATGCAAAAAAGGTCACCTGACCCTCATTAGGGGCATAGATATTAGCCAGCGTTAATAAGCGGCCCTCTAACTGGACATTCATAAAAAGCCACCGCCCCGAGGTATCCCTCTTAACCTCTTCCACCCTAAGAGACAAACATTGATGGAACATCAGGGCCACTCCACACTTCTTCCTGCCATGCACATCCGATGCTACCCACACCTCAGAGTAAGGCTTACGTGTTAACCAACCTTGATTACAACTGCGGAGATGAGTTTCCTGCAGAAACACAATGTCCCCCTTCAAGGATCTCATTTCCGTAAACAACAAAGAGCGCTTCCCAGGGGTATTAAGACCCTTAACATTCAAAGACACCACCTTCAGCATGAGGAGTCTACTTCCACTGCACTTCTGCCCATCCATCCCCTCCGCCCTAGGTATTCTAGCCCCCCCTCCCCTCCTCCCATATGCACAGACCATAAACACAGAAAACAGCCTTGTACCTGGTACCCCCTAAGAATTACACATATGAGCCCCCCTCCACTACCCCCCCACCCCGTGAGCTGATACATACACCCCACCCCTCACCCCTTCCCCCAAATAACTCCCAGCAATCCACCCCTTCCATCATGTCCCTCCCCCCAACCCAACCCAAACAGAAGCCCTAATTGTAACAAGAAACCTCTCATACTTACCCCCTACACACATCACTCTGCAAAACCAAGAAATCAAACTAAAAAAGGAAGTACGATATCTAGGTGTAATACTTGACACACATCTCAACATGGAAACACATATAAGAAATACAACGAAGAAAGTATACTTCAAACTCAAAATCCTAAAGCAGCTACGCCCGCTAATGCACCTACAAGATTTCCAGCAAATAATACAAGCCATAATCACGCCTCATTTCGACTTTGCAAACCTAATACTCCTAGGCACAACAAAACAAAACTTGAGAAGACTACAAATTGCACAAAATGCAGCGGCCAGGACCATTATGAAGGTCCCCCCATTTCAACATATCACTCCGATACTGGAGAACTTACACTGGCTTCCGATACAAAGCCGAATAATATACAAAACTCTTACAACTGCCTTCAAAACTCTAAACAACATGGCACCACCCACCCTAGCCAACCTCATCACTAAACAACCTACTAATAACTCACACAGGAGAGATCATACAAACAAATTAAGGACTCCGAAAGAATTTATAAAATCCAGAAAGATAACAAACAAAAAGGCATTCTCACACGCTACCCCCACCCTATGGAATGCCCTTCCAGTTGAAATAAGATCACTTGTAGAGATTAAAGAATTCCGCAAAAAACTTAAAACGCACCTGTTCACATCATACTACGGATCTTTGCCAAACACACCTCCCCTGCTAGAAAATGGATAATACCAAGTAAGTTTCCCCATAAACCAAACTAGAATTGACAAATGATGTGAAACTCTATATGCTTATTATCCTTAAATGTCACATACAACACTGTATCTGTTACTTATTTTGTTCCCTGTAAATAGTTCTTGCTTGTTCTATTATTGTAATGTAGTTGTTATGGTTCTAAGATGTTCACTGTAAAAACAGACACCTGTCTGTTATGTTACCTTGTTCTATGTAAACCGCATTTGATCTTGGGAAGATGCGGTATATAAGAAACTGTTAATTAAATTAAATTAAATTAAATCAGTACCACCCGCCAGTCAAAAAGACAGGACACGGTAAAATGATCCCCCAACCCAACTCCAACCAGGACTCCCCATACAAGAGAAAGTACAATATAATATGCATATAGGTACTTACATCCCCCCATGATGATGTAACCATTCGGCTACCACATCGAGTACCCCCCCCCCCCCCACAACAGGACAACCGCTGTACCCTTCACTCCCACATGCATAAAGAACAAGATCCAAAAACCCCATAACATCAGAGGAACTCAGTGGGGACAGGGATAACATGAGTGTGAAGCATCAAATTCCCACGCAGGAAGTAAAATAAACCCAAACCACTAACACCATAAACACTGTGAACTCCCCCAGCCCATATAGACTGTGCCACAGCCAGGCAGTCTTAAGCAGATCTTCCCACCCGAGT
Source organism: Ichthyophis bannanicus (assembly GCA_033557465.1). Classification (NCBI taxonomy): domain Eukaryota; kingdom Metazoa; phylum Chordata; class Amphibia; order Gymnophiona; family Ichthyophiidae; genus Ichthyophis; species Ichthyophis bannanicus. Next base: position 107,640,984 of record CM066048.1, on the reverse strand, counting down.
CCACTTTGAAGACTGCGGCTTGGGAGTTGGGAGCACCGGCAGCGCATTGTCTTCAACAAGACCCGCCTGGCGCAACGCTCTCCAAGCTTCCGTATGGTCCTTTGCTGAAATTTTCTTATTGCCCAAAAGGAAGTTCATCCGGAAAGGGAAGGACCAGGAGTAGCGAATCCCTTTGTTGTTCAGCACCATGATGATCGGTATCATCTCTCTCCGGCGCGTCAAAGTAAAAATCGAAAGGTCTTGATAGACGGATACCTGCGCCTCCTGGTAGCGGATCACTTTTTTCTCACGACCCCGTCGTAAAAGCAGCTCAGCATCAGCATATCTCAGAAATCGTGCAATGACATCCCGAGGTTGGTTGTTAGGTGGTTTTCCCAGGGCACGGTGCACTCTTTCGATTTCCATTTCATTCCCACGGGCTTCAAATTCCTCCACCATGAGAAGGGCACCCATCAGAGTCTTAAGCACCACCCGCAGGTCCTCAGCACCCCCTACAGCTTCCGGAATGCCTCTGAAACGCACATTATTGCGACAGGACCTATTTTCAATATCATCAATCTTATAAGTCAGTTCCATTGCTTGCGAATTCTGGCAGTCCACCGCGCACTGTAAATCCACCAGAGCACTGTCATGATCCTCTAGTTTTGTCTCGGCCTCTTCCACTCGAGTGCCTAGGTCTTTTATGTCGCCTCGCAGCTCCGCGATCGTACCCATCACTTCATCGCGCATAGAGCGAAATTCACAGGCTAAGTCTTCAAATCCCCTGCGAAGCTCCCGCTGCAGGAGAGCCTGTGTGGAAGACTCTGCAGAGCCCTGTTCAAGTTCACTCAATGTCTCATCACCAGACCCTTCTAATGGCTGCTTTTTGGGTGAGCTGTTTGGCGAACCACTCTTACTCAGCAGACGCTGAGAGGCTCTCAGCTTTTCCCGGGCTTCCAGCCCCTTGGTTTTGATAGCCATAATGCACCAAACTCACCCCCTGGCGAGCAGGCAAAGAAATGTAGGGCCACACCAACTGTTAGACAAGCTTACAACCAGGCCAGGTATAGGTCAGAAGCAGCAAACAGGTGATGAAAGGCTATCATGAAAAAATAAAGAGAAAAACAAAAAACAAAAAAATCCCACTTTGTAAGACAGCAGATGGTGCTCCAGATTCACAACTCAGTACACCGGCCAGCCAGCACAGAGAGAAGCACCTTGTTGGCTGCCAATGCAAGGAACTCCACTGTACAAAGTAGAAAAAAGCAGCCAGTCAAATTTAAAGGCCAAAAATCTTGAGCAGAGATCCAACTGTGGAAGCAGGAATCGTGAAGAGCAGGAAGATCTAGAGTGCAAATCGCCGAGGAGCTGATGTCATCACAAAGGACTGGAACGCAGATAGTATCATGCATTCCACGACCGCATGGCAATGGCCACCATACCTCCTGAGCAAGCCACACATCCACAGCCAGGCTTCCCTCTCTTCTAAGAGCCTCCGATCTGGCCAGCACCGCTTTAAATGAAGGGGCAGCTAACAGCGGATACCGGAGACTCCGATCCCTCTCCCTTCTTCAGCACACGAGTATCAGAGAGGGAGCCGGCTGGTAGCAGAGAAGCAGCAACTCGCAAGGTCCCCGCCGATCGCCAAGCCGAGCCGAGCAGGGCATGGGACAGGAACAGCCAGAGTGGAAGCCACACTCCGATCGCCGGCAGCAAGGTATGATGGCAACCCTAGCCGCAGCGTTTCACTCTGCGACCTCTCAGGCAACGGGATGACCGCCAATCTCAATCTTTGTTAGCCAGAAATAAACCCCTGACTGCCCCACATCCGAATCAGTTAGGCTCGGGAGTACAGCGCTGGGGAATGCAAGTAGTAGCTCAAGATATGGAGAACCCGGAGCAGAGCTGTTTTAATTTGCGGCCATTCCTTACGGGCTCTCTAGCGCCCCCCTCGAATGCTGATGTTTTAAGAAGGATGACTGGAATAATTCACTGAAATAATGAGACGCCTGCCAAAGAAGGATCCTGAGACACAATATTCACTGGTATTTATTTATTTATTTATTTATTTATTTATTTATTTTATTTAACAATTATTTCTATACCGCTCTTTCACAAGTATCAAGTGCGGTTTACAATGAACATTATGTTATATGGTATGGGTAGTATCATACCAAGTCATTTTACATAGAACATAGAACAGGTGAACAGGTATAAGGAGGAAAACACTGGACCTTTAGAACGATAAGAGAAAGAGAATATTAATTAACTAGGGAAGATTTCAAAGTATAACACACTGAAGATAATTTTGTATACAGCATATAGGATGCTAAATGGACATTTAGGTCCAGGCATTTAAAAGTACACTGGTATTTTATAAAATGTTTAATGTGCCTTGTGTCAACTACATAAAAGACCAGCAAAGGAATACATAGATTTGGAGCACCATACTGATACAATTTCAAACCCACAAACCTGACAATGGGAATGGACATTCCACTAGCATAAACGATTATTAGCAAAAGATTCAGAAGATAATAACAAGGTCTGTGGGTCTGGGGATCAGATCCCATATGAGACCATCAACCAACATAAACACTCTGCAGCTCATCAGATTTTTCATACCAGCGATGCAGGATCCATTGTCAAAGGCAGTAAGTAATTGGATCAGACTTTTCTTTACTATAGACTAAATTCTGTACTAATGTTCTCTAACATGATTCCTCTCCATGTATAAATTGCAAATGTGTCTCACTGTGACTGTGTTTGTCATGTTATTTTTTCTTACAATGATATTCCTCAAAATAAGAATTATTGGGATGGAAATAGATAAATCCTCATCAGTTCTCACCAAATGCAAAATAATATCTGCTTTTTCATAATGTCTTTGGGAAAGGTTCATAAGTTGCCTTCATCAAACAAATAAATATTAGAAACAGGACATGGAAGGATCAAAATATGATTTAGGATGCCTCACAACCAACTCAGTGAAATACTGAGAGAACATTAACTCATATCAGCAACTTAGAAATACAGATAGGAAGGAGAGGGGTGCATTGGTCACACAATGGTTTCAAACCTCCTGCAAATAAGGGCTAAATTGAGGTTATGATTATAGAAAGAAAGAAATATTAATTTTTAAGGAAACCATTTCCCATATTTCTAAATTCAAATTATTGAATACCGCATCTATTTGAGTACGACTTTTACTGATATACAGAAATTGCCATGTACCAAAAGATTTTCCAGGCAGGAGAGCTGAGTGTGGAATCTGTGTAACACGATGCACATTCTGGGGTGACCACAGGGACTTCCATGCTTGCTTCGACCATTTGGATCATCTCTGACACTGGAGTCACTTGAAATAATCCGGCAGATCCAAAGGGGGAGATCCATTCCATATCCCCAACTTCCAGAAGTGAGAAACATCGACCCATAAGTCTACCAGCTAATAATTGTTTATGGGTCCATTCTTTAGACGCTTTTCTAACCTTTTACTGCTATTGTACAAATCCTAATGTGGAATCCAGCAACATGTACGTAAATGGAGCAATATGCAAATAGTTTGCTTTGTTGCAAAGTGTGAGATCACGTTTAGTGGTTACTTTCATACCTATATTTTGTGGGTAATTGAGAGCAAATAAACTTGCATGTATGATTCTTAAATGTTATACTTTTGTTCGGTTATACTCTAAATATAACCCTGTAACCCCTTTTTTTTTGTGGACTACCAAGTACTTGTGAGATAGATTTTTCACTGTTAGAAAAAGGATACTGTCAGTCTTATGTTCTTAAATAGAAGCACATTATGGATGATATGCCTACTTTTCAGGAACACTAACAGTGAGAAAAGTTTAGACCACCAATTTAACCAGGTGTGTTGCATGGCTTCTTATTTGAGAGGGAAGAGCTGATATCAAACAGGTAACGTGTCTTCCGTTTGGTGCCTATGGACATAGCTTTATAGCTGCTGTGGCTCAGTAGAATGGAGTCTGATGATCACCGATCCCTACGCTAGGGTTGATGGGTCATGTAGCCTCACTGCTAACAAGGTGTCTTTATAAATCAGCGAAGGTGGATCCCACTCAAAGGTTTATAGTGATGGACAGAAGCGTACAGGCCGAAAAAACACACTGTCCACAATTCCTTAAGGAAAGTCAGGATAAAATATTTGCATAAGATAATCCTTACTATGTCAACTTGACAGCTAGACATTTCTCAGGTAACAAACCTAAATTTTACTTTATTTCCCTGCATATGCAGAGTAGAACATTGGATCTATCAGAACAAATCATATTTGTATTTCTCTGTGCATTCAATATGATTTCTCTTTTTCTCTCTTTTCTTGTTTTAGAACTTTATGGAGCATGAATACAGGGCAAAGAGTAATTATAGTGAGGTGACAAAATTCCTGATTCTGGGATTCTCAGAATTCCCAGAGCTGCAGCTCCCTCTCTTCGCTCTTTTCTCCCTCCTCTACCTGATGGCTGTCCTGGGGAACCTCCTGGTTATCTGCTTAATATGCACCAATCAACATCTGCATATCCCCATGTATTTCTTCCTAGGCAACTTGTCTGCCCTAGACGTCTCTTCCATGACAGTCACTGTGCCAAAATTACTGGCAATCCTCCTGACACAATATAATATAATATGTTTTATTGAATGTATGATACAATTATATTGTTACATGGCTTGTATAGAGATTGAATTTATACTTCTCACAGCCATGGCCTATGACCGTTATGTAGCGATATGCAACCCCCTGCGTTATATCATGATCATGAATAAGAGGGTCTGTGGTCTTCTGGCATCTACCTTATGGGTACTAGGTTTATTGGAGATACTTCCTCAGCTTACTGTTATGTCCCAGTTTTCCTACTGCGACTCCAATGTCATTGATCACTTGTTCTGTGAATTCTCAGCCCTGCTGAAACTTTCCTGCACAGACACTTCTATCACTGACACGATGAATTATGCAGTAGTGCTGTTTTCATCCTTCATCCCACTTCTTTTAACCCTGACATCCTACGTGTTTATTATCTCTACCATCCTAATAATCCGTTCAACACAGGGGAAAAGGAAGGCCTTCTCCACCTACTCCTCCCACCTTACAGTCATCATTCTCTTATATGGGACTCTGTTAGGAGTGTACATGCAGCCCAGTTCAGGGGGCTCTGGGAAATCAAACAAGCTGCCTACTGCAATATACATAGTTACACTACCACTTTTAAACCCCCTGATCTATAGCTTGAGAAGTAAAGAGTTAAATATGGCTCTGAAAAAAGTTCTAAGAACGAGAAGGCCGCGGGGCCATGTGCCCGCCGGCCGCAGATAACCAGGGGGGCGGCGAGGCGCATGGCCCCGACCTCGGGGATGGAAGAGGTGGGGCTAAAAGCGGCGGCAAGCCCAATTTAAAGGCATTGGCTCCCGCGGGTGAGTGTGCTGAGCGGGAGCCAATGACCGCAGAGGGAAGGGTGGGGGCGCCTTGTGGGAGCAGGAGCGTGCCGGGGGAGCTATCAGTCCGGCGAGGCGGAGGAAGAGAACAGGCGTTTCGGTGAAGCTCCGGTGCTGGAGGACATGGTCGGTGGCGGAGTTCTCAGCGGGTCTGGCCGGACGGATCAGGGGCGGCTGGTCTGTGGAGTTCGTGGCGGGTTTGCCGGGATGGATTAGTGGAGCGGTGGCTGGAGCGGGCCGGTGAGCGGTGAGTGTGCAGGAGGGCTTCACGTGGACGGCTGCGGCTGCGGCTCACGTGGACGGCTGCGGCTGCGGCTGGGTGGGGGGGGGCTGCGGCTGCGGCTGGGTGGGGGGGGCCGGGCATGGGCAAGTGCAAGTGCACCTCTTGCTGGGTTCTCCTAATTGGGAGCGAGTTCAGGAAGGAAGCAATACCTCAATATTCACTGACACTGCAACAGACCGGCATACAAAAAAAAAACAAAAAAAACCCGGGGGGATTTGTTTGATGTCTGGATTAGTTGTCTGTTTAGTAGGAGACTGGTGCTTGGGCTGGCCATGCCTTCTCGGGAGGGACGGGGGATCAGGCGGTCTCGGGGGCCTGCAGCATGTGGTAGGCCTGCTGGGGGGAAGGGGAGGGGTAGGCAAGGGGCAGGGGGGGGGCTCCGAGGAGGGCCTCCAAGGGAGCGGTGGCGGGGCAGGTTTCTGGCGTGGTGGGCAGGGCGGACAGGCGTGGGGGGACGTCATAAGGAGGATGGGGGGTGGTCAGGGTCCCCGGGCCCTGGGGGTTGGCCTTGAGTACATGGGGGCTTCTCTCCCACGGCATGGGGGCATCGGCGGGGAGTGGGTCGGGGGTCTTACAAGGCCGACTGGTTCAGGGCCGAAGGATTGGGGGCCTGGCAGCCGTCTTGGGCCATGGCCGGTTCCCCTCCGTGGTTTCTCTTCTTGTCTTCACAGATGCTGGCTGGAGAGACACGGAGCTCGGAGCAGCTGGGAGTTGCGGCGGGTCAAGGTGGCGAGATGGACGTGGAGCCTGCGAGAAGTGGTCCGATGGCGGTAGCTCGGGTGAACCAGGACGAGGAGATGCAGGTGGCGGACCGGCGGGGAATTGCTTCAGTGGTAAGTTGCCTGAGGGGCACGGTGAACGAGGTGTTGGGGGGAGCAGGTATGGGGGGGGGAAGGGCAAGGAAAAACCGAAGGGTAGGCACTCCCGTAAGCAGCGGGGGAGGGGAAGGTCCTCTATGTCGTCATCGGATGAGTTTTCATCTTCTTCGTCGAGTTGGGGGTTCCGAGAGCGAGTCGACAGTGGCAGGGCTGGGGGGAGCTGCGTCCAGCGGGGGGGGGGGGCTCTTCAATTGCGGTTTGTTCAGAGTTATGGGAGGGGTGCCGCGCAACCTGCGATGGCAGATTTGTAAGAGGAGATATGCGGATATCTTCAGGCTGCTGGAGGGCAGGAAGCGGTTGGGGGATAGTACACGGCAGCGGTGGGAGGATGTGAAGGCGGGGAGGGTCCGGAAGGCGTCGCGCAGCGTCGTAACCTGGACAAGGGCCTTCTTGCGGGTCGCGAGCGTAAGGGAGCATCATTCCCCGGGGCGATATGGGATGTTGCTAGTTTACGCTGACTCGATTTTGGCAGCGGCACAGACTCACGATGGTTGGGCTTGGCTCAACTACGAGGAGAGGTTCGGGACAACATGGAGAGGGGTTGGTGGCTGTTTTGGGGGATGCGGGACATTGACCGTTGGCTGCTGCGGTTGTCAGCGAGAGGCGATGCAGGGGTAAGGGGGGCAGGGGGCGGTGGTGGACTAATATGGGGTAGCGCGTTGGCAGTGAGAGTGGAGGCGTAGCCTAGTGGTTAGAGCTCTGGCTTGGTAACCAAGCAACCAGGGTTCAATTCCCACTAGCACTCCTTGTGGCCTTGGGCAAGTCACTTGCCCCTCCATTGCCTCAGAAGAAAGGCCTGGCAATCTACTTCCAGTGGGTGGCACTGCTAAGACAACCCAGGAGTTGCTGGGTCATCAGGAGTCAAGACTGACTCAGAGGCACTCATTGCATTTGCCTGCTCCCTTAACTCTTTGCCCTTTCGTGGGGGAGGGGCCCTTGGGTTACAAAAAAAAAAAAAAAAAGAACAAGTGGCGCGGGAGCCCGAGACATTTGGTGGCATTTAATCAGTCCACTGGCCTCTTCCTGGACTATCATTTCCGGCATAGTTGTTCGGTCTGTGGAGGGGGGCACTCGGCCACTGTGTTGGGGAAGGTGCCCCGGGCGTCCCAGCGCCTGCGCTCAGGCAATAATATATTGTTGGACCTGGCACGTTGCCTCTTCGGTCCGCGGCTACTGGTCCTGGGTTGAGGCGCTGCAGGAGGCACGGGGTGGGGGGTAATGCTTGAGAGGGGCTTTCCGTATGGCTTCATCATACCGGTGGTTAGTAAAGGGGTTCGGGGAGGGCAAGTAACTCACCATTGGTGTGGCGTTTTCGTCTAATTGTTCAGGACATGGTGGCCGCGGAGGTGGAGTTGGGTAGGATAGCCGGGCCCTTAGCCGAGGGCCCGTTAGAGCACTGTCCTTCCCGGTTGGTGCATCCGCCAATGCCTGTATTCCACGGGGGAGTGGGCCGTTCGTTACGCATCCTTCATCGGGGCGGGGAGTTTGTGCGGGAAGGTGAGTAGGTGTGCCTCATGGCGAGAGGGACGTCGAATCCGCTTTCCTGTTGCTGCCGGTACAGCCGGACTTATTTCATTGGCTGGGTCTTGGTTTCGACGGGCGCTATTATTTGTTAAGTGCTTGCCGATGGATTGATCGGTATCCGGTTCTTAATTTGGGATGTTTAGTTCGTTCATGCACTGGGTGTTGCAGGTGTCGGTGGGATGCGCGAATGTGGTCCGCTATCCGAACGGTTTTCTATTCGTGGGCAGTCGGGTCAATGTCGGGAGTTGCGGGACGGATTTGTCAGGTTAGCGCGGGTCTGGGGTGTCCCATTGGCGGTGGGTAGAACGGTGGGTCCGGCGACGAGCCTCATGTTTTAGGCATTTATTTCGGGGGTTCTTGGTGTGCGGAGCCTTGGCCGCGGGAGTGGCAGCTGACGGGCCTGTCCGACAGTATAATCTTCTTGGAGCTGTTTCCGGTGCTGGTGGTTTTGGAATTGTGGCCGGACAGGCTGCGCAATTGACAGGTGCTGCGGTTGTGCGATAACGCAGCTGTAGTTAGCGTTATTTATAGGTATGCTCCGCGTTGCCTGGGGGTAGCGTCCATAATGGGGGAGGTGGTGCTGGCTTGTTTGCAATTGAATGTGGTGGTAAGGGCTCGTCATGTACCGGGGTGTGCTAACCAGGTGGCTGATGCTCTGTCCCGTTTCAAGTGGGACCTTTTCCGGCGATGGGCATCGGAGGCGGATGCAGTGGGAAGGCTGGTCCCTGAGTGCTTCTGGCAGACTGGCCTGAGGGGGTGCTGCACCTGTTGCGGAGCTCAGTGTCCGCAACGACTTGGCGTTCCTGTTGCGGGGGGCTGCGACTGAGTGGTGGAATTTCTAGCGGCCCTGGGCGGGCGGCAAGGTCCTGTCCCGGACCTTATCATGGGCTGTCCCATTTTGGCGGCGAAGGCTGCGGGAGCAACCGGATCCTAGGTGGCGGCCGGGCACGCATGGCCTGCGCATGACGCGGGCGCAGTGTTGCCTTTGGTGGCGGCGTCGGCCTACGAAGTCACGCTTTTTCAGGCGGTGTTGTACATGGCCTTCTTTGGGGTTTTTACGGGTGGGGGAATGGGTGGCGCCGCTAGGGCGGCAGTAGGGCATGGGGCGTTACATGTGCATCATGGGTGGGCGTGTAATACGGAGTTGAGTATACGGTGGGCAAGGTCCAGGACTGATCGGGCGGGCAAGGGTGTATGGGTAATATTGAAGGCCATTCGGGACTCCATTAATTGTCCAGTGGTGGCCTTGCCGGCTTACCTGCGGGTGAGGCCCCATGGGGGGGGGACTTTCTCTTCTTGCACGAGAATTTGTGCTGGCTCACGGGGTTTCCATTCCCGGCAGTCCTGGGATGGCAGTGTGCTGGGAGGGTGTGGAGCCGTGCGACTTGGCGCCTTATTCATTTCAGAATGGCACGTCCACGAGCGCTGTAGAGGAGGGTATTCAACGAGCACGGATTCAGTGGATAGGCAGGTGGCGCTCTGATGCATTCCGGGGTATGTGCGGTTGTGAGGGGGTTGGGGGCCTGGGGGGGGTTGGGGGCCTGGCGTCGTGCGGCTGATGGATGATCGGCCATTCGTTTGTTTATTGTGCGGGTCAGCGAGCAGCGCCAAGGCCCCTGGGGGCGAACATTGGGCAGCTCGAAGTGGAGGTAGCCATATCATGGCTTGGCGAGCGCGGTCTTCGTTGGTCGCAGCTCATTGCCTTTGCTGCGGCACCACCAGCTTGTCCGTGGATCCCCGGTTTTGCTGCTGCTGCATCTTGGCGGCGACGACCTGGGGGCATGGACGGTTAAGCGGCTGTTTTGAGCTGCAAAAGGGACCTGGCACAAGTGGTCTCCGGGGTTGATTAAAGTAATTGGTGGATTGGCCGATGGGTGGGGGAATAAGGGGGTTGGTGGGATGTTGCATCCATGGGTGGAGGTGTCAGCCAGACGGAGTACATCTATCCCCGGTTGGGGTGGAATTGCTCCTGAACGAGTGGCAGGAGGCCGTGGAGTACAGGATGCAGGGCAGCGTGGCTGGTCGCAGCTTGGTATTTTGGGGGGGGGCTCAGGGGCAGGTGCCTCTGAGCCTGTGGCGGGATCCCGGAGGTGTCCGGGCTCCGGAGTATTGGCACTCCGCAGGGCGGGGGTGGGGTACCCCTGACCCGGAGAACCCCTCGGGGCTTTTGCTAGTAATATGGCGAAGCCGGAGGAGGGGGGGAGATGGAGTTGCCGGGGGACAGTTCCGGTGGAAGTGGGATGGAACTCACTTTGCTACTCACATGGCTGGTGAGGGGGCGTCCCGCTGCCGGAACCGGTATGGTGAAAGATGGTTGTTGTTGGATGGTTTTGGATAATGTTATGTTAATAAAAGCTGCGACCAGTTGGAATGCCAATAACTTGTAGTGTGTGCTTATTTCAGGGGCTGGGGTGGGGGGGGTGTGGTGGTGAAATTGGAGGGGTAGGGGCTGAGCTCAGCATCCACCTTACCCGGTTACGAGAAGGCCGCGGGGCCATGTGCCCGCCGGCCGCAGATAACCGGGGGGGCGGCGCGGTGCGTGGCCCCGACCTCGGGGATGGAAGAGGTGGGGCTAAAAGCGGCGGCAAGCCCAATTTAAAGGCATTGGCTCCCGCGGGTGAGTGTGCTGAATGACCGCAGAGGGAAGGGTGGGGGCGCCTTGTGGGAGCAGGAGCGTGCCGGGGGAGCTATCAGTCCGGCGAGGCGGAGGAAGAGAACAGGCGTTCCCACCCTCCCACCCTTTATGTTGGGTGAATTGGGGGAGGGGGGTTGCAGCTGTTTGGGGGGGAGAGGGCGGGATCCCGGAGGTGTCCGGGGTCCGGAGTATTGGCACTCCGCAGGGCGGGGGTGGGGTACCCCTGACCCGGAGAACCCCTCGGGGCTTTTGCTAGTAATATGGCGAAGCCGGAGGAGGGGGGGAGATGGAGTTGCCGGGGGACGGTTCCGGTGGAAGCGGGATGGAACTCACTTTGCTACTCACATGGCTGGTGAGGGGGCGTCCCGCTGCCGGAACCGGTATGGTGAAAGATGGTTGTTGTTGGATGGTTTTGGATAATGTTATGTTAATAAAAGCTGCGACCAGTTGGAATGCCAATAACTTGTAGTGTGTGCTTATTTCAGGGGCTGGGGCGGGGGGGGGGGGTGTGGTGGTAAAATTGGAGGGGTAGGGGCTGAGCTCAGCGTCCGCCTTACCCGGTTACTAAATCAGTCTTGTTAAGAAATAAACACTTTCCATAGCTGATCCCACAGAAACTATTTTTAAAAGCTGCCACTGGTTTGGAAGGCAGGCAAGAGCCCAACTAGGAATTTTTAAAAGGAGAGCATTTTCTTATGAAGTAACATATGTATTGAAAATTAAAATATTATAGGTAACAGATATTGGAGTGCTTTTCTTATATAAAAAGGCTAAAATTACAGCTTACTGTAGATTATCCAAATCTATACTCCTGTAATTTTCAACACTCCTATGTTTACTATGGTTATTTATGTTCACTATTATTGTACAATATTTATTCTATTTATGTCATTACCATTTTTAATCTACATTTTTTAAATTAGAGTATTTATGATTTTTATTTTCATTGTCTTGTCTTGTATATGATCTGATGAATGTCTAATGTTTTATATATTTTGTATGCTCAAACCCCTGACAATGTCATTAGAAGAAACAAAATCCTGTAGGGTGAGATGTGATTGGTCTGTTCAAGAAATATTAAATCACCTCTGCTTTCTACAGAACGTGTGTAGTGTTGCAAATTCTTCACCTTGTGCCATTCTTACAACTTTAAAACCATAAATACTGGCAGAATAATTGGATTGCCTTAATATTGTTTGACCTATTAAGAAAAAAAATCTGTATTAGTTTTATGGGGTTTTTAGGGGATTAATTTTCCGAATTGCTTTAATGTTCTTTATCCATGGCAATATAAAAAGTGTTCAATAAATAATAAAGCAATGCACATACTATATACAAATATAGAACCATCACAATAGCAGGCATACACAACAAACAAAACAATAACATTATCCGTATGACATGCCAAATTACTAAACAACAACATAAAATACAAACCAAAGTGAATTAATTGAAGATTACTAAAATTAATCATACGTTATGGAGCCTATTGTAGAACCCCTATTCATGCTTTGGACATATGAAAAACAGGCATAGATACATCCGAAGCACAGAGATGGCTCCAGAGCCATTTGAGAAGTTGGGTCTGTGGATGGTCTTATCTTGAGGATGTCCAAGTCTGAATGGAGGGGTGACAGAGGCATGGCTGGGGCATTCCCAAGACCTTGGAATTTCCTGACTGATCTCAGAATGTGTCTGGACTGATGTCAAACTTTACACCTGCTGCAGGCATGAACAAGCTTCTGAAAAGTGCTCATTTTGTCAGGCAAATGTCTGGATGCTGTGGAGAAGCAGCTACATTAATACTCCCTTTATTTTACAACATGTCATGAATACTGCTGGGGAATGGGGCTCATATTTTCATTTTGATATGTCACTAGATGTCCCCTTATGCTAGCTCGCATGAGATGGACTTCTCCACCCCAAGCTGTCCTAAGGAGGACATCTATGAGGCCATTGTCACGGACGTCCACATTAGGGATATCCATGCTACTAAAACTGGCCAGAGACAGAAGTTTCCCGATTTGACTTATACATTATTAGCAGGCATATGAAATGGCATTTTAAAAAGGATGTACAAGTATCCAGAGAATACATAAACTCAAGAAAAAGGATCCGAAGGAAACTCCTCCTGGGATTTAGGCTTCTTTGGCTGGGGTAGATAATACATTTTTGAAATTAATGGGAGGGTAGGCTCAGACACCTTTAATACCTCCAGAAGATAGCATTTAAACAAGTCATAGACACAAATTGTCAAAATCTTTGGAAAGTTAAGGACTCACAAAATTTGATCCTCCTCCATTAATTTAGAATCTACTGGACCAAAATTGAATCCTTTTTTTCCTGTTTAATGGCGTTCTCTTCAATTTGGGAAATCTTTCCCTCTATACAAGCCAAAGCTTTATTCAGTTGTTCGGACACAGCCTTAATTTAGATCAATCGAGTCTGTTGTATGACCTGAATCACATCCCAAAGGGTTTACACATTAGCTCCAGGAGCACAGTCACTCAATGTAACCTTTTTGCACTAAATCATGTCCTGTGATTACAATACCAGCATGGATCTCAGCATTCCTACTGCCACCACCTCCTACTCCTTTCAGGGTCCAGCAGCACAAGATGTGTTATTCAATGGCACCATTTTCTCCAGTGAGATATGACTTCCTTTCAGTGTGTGCTGTCCTCAGAGGCACCCTGGAGACAACAAAACATTGTCTAATATAAAGCAGTTCTCAAGTACTTCCTCATTTCCCTATGGAGCACTCTACTGATGTTGACATGACTGTTCCATACCGCTAAAAGATATCATTTGGAAGAGGAGCCATTAGCCATATAGCAACACTACAGTTACAATGTATTCAATTTTATATACTTACCATTTATATAGCACTACAAGACTTACACAATGTTGTGCATATGTAAAAGATGGTACCTGCTTGCAGGAGCTTACAATCTAGTCAAGACGGACAACACAAAAGCTGAGGACAAGGATGAAGATGGAGTTCAGAATGACCCTGTATGCATCTTATTTAAAAATATAGAATCATCACAATAGCAGACACAGTCATTTGTTGGTACACAGCCTGAATTTGGAGTCTATCGCATAATCGTTATCACATCCCAAAGAGTTTGCAAATTAGCTCCAGGAGCACAGGCACTCAATGCAAACATTTTGCTAACAGTCACTTCAGGGATCAGTAAACTCAATGTCGTGAGCCTTCCTTGGCAGATCAGAGGCGGCATCCGCTGCTAACTGGATATCGGTGATATAGAGCCAGTGTCTCATTAGCGAAAACAGTATAAGTCAGGAGTGGCAAAGGCTGGCTTAATGCTAAATAGAATTTAAGTCCAGGCATTTAAAAGTACACTGGTATCCCCCCTTAGATATTAAACAAGGCTCTTGTTTGCTACACGGGGTTGATATTGGATTAGGGCTACATGAGCTGCAATGGATCACTCAGACCTGGGGACAGTAATAGAACATATAAGGTGAGTAGCCTAAACAGAAGAAACATTGCTGACCTTCAAGGTTTTGAAGCAGCATCTTGACCATGGCTAGCCTAAGGGTATCTGATGTCGTAGGCACTATAGGCAAAACGTCAGATATGTACACCCGCTCTGCCCCACACTGCCTATAATCCATATCCCTCTTTCCCTTCCCAAACCCTCGCCCCAGCTCTCTTCCATTCCCTACCATTCTCAAACTATGGTTACATGATGCAAGGTTCCATCATTAGGAACCACCACACAGGAAAAAGGTTTAGGCGTCATTGTGGATAACATGTTAAAACCCTTCACCCAGCGGCAACCAAGAGAGCAAATAGAATACTAGATATCATAAGGAAAGGAATGGAAAATAAAATAAAGGAGATTATAATGCCTCTGTATCATTCCATGATGCGATCGCACCTTGAATATTGTGTGCAATTCTGTTCACCGTATCTTAAAAAGGATATAGCGTTATTAGAAAAGGTTCAGATTAGAGCCACTGATATGGTAAAGGGGATGGAAGTATACCCCTATAAAGAGGGACTAAAAAGGTTAGGGCTCTTTAACCTGGAAAAGAGACGGCTGAGGGGAGATATGATAGAAGTCTATAAATTAATGAACGGAGTGGAATGGGTAAACGTAGATCGATTGTTTACATTATCAGAATATAGAAAGACTAGGGGACATGCAATGAAGCTACAGGGTAAACTATTTAAGACAAATAAGAGAAAATATTTTTTTCACTCAACGTGTAATCAAACTCTGGAATTTGTTACCGGAGGATGTAGTAAAGGCTGTTAGTGTAGCTGGGTTTAAAAAAGGTTTGGACAAGTTCCTGGCGGAAAGGTCCATAAACCATTATTAAGAAGGGGACCCAGGATATCAATGCTTGACCCAATACAAGCATTGTGGAACCTGTGTCTTTTGGGGAGACCGCTAGGTGCGTATGACCTAGAATGGCCACTGTTGGAAAAAGGATACTGGGCTTGATGGACCTTGGTCTGACCCAGTATGGCATATCTTATGTTCCCCTCTCAAGGTAACCGACATCTTTCTCCTTCTATTCCACCCCCCCCCCCCTCCACTAAGGCGCTCAGTATCTCTTTCTCATTCTTCTCCCCTCCAAGTATCCAGCATCTCCCCGCCTTCCCCTCCCCCACCACTGCTGCAGCCACTCACAACACCCTACTTTTAAGAAGGCTGAGTAAGTACAGGCTTTGGACAGTGTGCTTGGGTTGTACAGATAGGTGGCTGTACAACCCAAGCACATGCATGGGAAAGTCCTTTAAAGCCAAATCAGTAGCAGGCCTTTGAGCACCTGCAGACACATATGTGCTCAAAACCCACCGCATCCCAGAGATATGGCAAGTCTTGAGTGCTCACACATATGCTCAAAGGCCAGCCACTGATAGCAATTTTAAATGGATCTCCAAGGCTGGTGCCACACCTCAAAGTCTGCTGACATTTTTATGAAAGCATGTATAAAAATGAAGATATGGTCTGAATGATCCAAAAAAATACATTATTCAAAACGTAGATGAATTAAAATAAAAGGGAATACTGAGGTTTTATGAAGGCTGACCGGAATGATTCACTAGAATAATGAGACGCCTGCCAAAGACGGATCCTCAGACAGGATATTTACTGGTATAAGGAGGAAAACACTGGACCTTTAGAATGATAAGGTAAAGAGAATATTGATTAACTAGGGAAGATTTCAAAGTATAACACATTGAAGATAATTTTGTATAGAGCATAGAGGATGCTAAATGGACATTTAGGTCCAAGCATTTTATAAAATGTTTAATGTGCCTTGTCTCAACTACATAAAAGACCAGCAAAGGAATACATAGATTTGGAGCACCATACTGATACAATTTCAGACCCACAAACCTGACAATGGGAATGGATATTGCACTAGCATATACAGTACGATTATTAGACAAAAGATTCAGAAGATAATAACAAGGTCTGTGTGTCTGGGGATCAGATCCCATATGAGACCATCAACCAACATAAACACTCTGCAGCTCATCAGATTATTCATACCAGTGATGCAGGATCCATTGGCCAAGACAGTAAGTGACTGGATCAGACTTTTCTTTACTATAGACTAGATTCTGTACTAATGTTCTCTAACATGATTCCTCTCCATGTATAAATTGCAAATGTTCCTCACTGTGACTGTGTTTGTCATATTATTTTTTTTTTCTTACAATGATATTCCTCAAAATAAGAATTATTTCTGGACCGATTCATCATTGGGATGGAAATAGATACAGCTTCATTAGTTCTCACCAAATGCAAAATAATATCTGCTTTTTCATAAAGTCTCTGGGTAAAGGTTCATAAGTTGCCTTCATCAAACCAATAAATATTAGAAACGGGGCATGGAAAGATCAAAATGTGATTTAGGATGCCTCACAACAAACTCAGTCAAATACTGAGAGAACATTAACTCATATTAGCAAGTTATTTATTTAGACAGTTTTGTATACCACTTTATCCTTTAATCAAAGTGGTCACAACACAATTGGGGATACATTTAACATGAGGGGATATGAGACACACATGCTAATAGTTACAGGGAACATGGGCAAGCCACTTAACCCTCCATTTCCCAAGACCACAAGCAGTACCTGTGGGACTAGAAACCCCAGTCCTTCTGTCACAAGGTTGCTGTCCTCTAGTGGGATTTGAACCCCTGACCTTCCAGCCTGAGGTAACTTTCCCCAACCACTAAGCCACTCCCCCCCTGAACTTAGAAATACAGACAGGAAGGAGAGGGGTGCGTTGGTCACACAATGGTTTCAAACCTCCTGCAAATAAGGGCTGAATTGAGGTTATGATTATAGAAAGAAAGTTCCCTTAAAAAAATATTTCTATTTCCTATATTTCTAAATTCAAATTATTGAATACCGCATATATTTGAGTATGACTTTTATTGATATACAGAAATTGCCATGTACCAATATGTTTTCCAGGCAGGAGGGTTGTATGGAATCTGTGTAACACAATGCGCATTCTGCGGTGACCACAGGGACTTCCATGCTTGGTTCGACCATTTGGATCATCTCTGACACTGGAGTGACTTGAAATAATCCGGCAGATCCAAAGGGGGAGATCCATTCCATATCTCCAACTTCCAGAAGTGAGAAACATCAACCCATAAGCCTACCTGCTAGTAATTGTTTATGGATCCATTCTTTAGATGCTTTTCCAAACTTTTACTGCTATTGTAGGTTTGACCACATCATGTAAAATCAAGCAACGGATGTGATGCTGAAAGGACTATAAAAAAAAGAATTTGCTTTAAACCTGCAAGTTAGTTTCAAGGAGAATTCCGAATCATGCCACCACTTGAAGAATAAATTTAAACTTTTCACTATAAACCATTTGCAAATCATACATGACTATTACCTTGTATCCTATTTCCTCTTATTTGTCTTTTCTGAAAGCTGAAAAGCTCTAACCTGTTAGCACTTCCTTCAGATAGGAGATGTTCCTTCCCTTGTATCAATTGTGTTGTCCGTCTTCTCACCTCCGCTAGAACTGCTCTATCTCTTTTCAGATGTGATGACAAGAACTGTAAATAGTGCTGCATACTGAGCTGAGGTTCAAGGTACTTGTAATCAGTGGCAAATCCTAATGTGGAATTCAGCAACATGTACGTAAATGGAGCAATATGCAAATAGTTTGTTTTGTTGCAAAGTGTGAGATCACGTTTAGTGGTTACTTTCATACCTATATTTTGTGGGTAATTGAGAGCACATAAACTTACATGTATGATTCTTAAATGTTATACTTTTGTTCGGTTTTACTCTACGGTCTTAAATATACCCCTGTAAAACCTTTTTTTTTTTGTGAACTACCAAGTACTTGTGAGCTAGAATTTTTACTGTTAGAGGAAGGATACTGTCAGTCTTATGTTCTTAAATATAAGCACGTTATGTATGATATGCCTACTTTTCAGGAACACTAACAGTGAGAAAAGTTCACATCACCAATTTAACCAGGTGTGTTGCATGGCTTCTTATTTGAGGGGGAAAAGCTGATATCAAAGAGGTAACGTGTCTTCCGTTTAGTGCCTATGGACATAGTTTTGTGACTGCTGTGGCTCAGTAGGATGGGTCCTGATGATCACCGATCCCTACGCTAAGGTTGATGGGTCATGTAGCCTCACTGCTAACAAGGTGTCTTAATAAATCAGCGAAGGTGGATCCCACTCAAAGGTTAATAGTGATGGACAGAAGCTTACAGGCAGAAAAAACACACTGTCCACAATTCCTTAAGGAATAATCAAGAAGAGTCAGGATAAAATATATGTATAAGATATTCCTTACTATGTCAATTTGACAGAGAACACAACAGGCTAGCTAGGTTAAAGCCTTTTCTCAGGTAACAAACCCAAATATTACTTGTTTCCCTGCATATGCTGATTAGAACATTGGATCTATCAGAACAAATCATATTTGTATTTCTCTTTGCATTCAATATGGTATCTCTTTTTCTCTCTTCTTTCTTGTTTTAGAACATTATGGAGCATGAATACAGGGCAAATAGAAATCATAGTGAGGTGACAAAATTCCTAATTCTGGGATTCTCAGAATTCCCAGAGCTGCAGCTCCCTCTCTTCACTCTCTTCTCCCTCCTCTACCTGATGGCTCTCCTGGGGAACCTCCTGGTCATCTGCTTAATATGCACCAATCAGCATCTGCACATCCCCATGTATTTCTTCCTAGCCAACTTGTCTGCCCTAGACGTCTCTTCCATGACAATCACTGTGCCAAAATTACTGGCAATCCTCCTGACACAGAGTAATATTATATCTTTCACTGAATGTATGACACAATTATATTGTTATATGGCTTGTATGGAGATTGAATTTATACTTCTCACAGCCATGGCATATGACCGTTATGTAGCGATATGCAACCCCCTACGTTATACCATGATCATGAATAAGAGGGTCTGTGGTCTTCTGGCATCTACCTCATGGGTACTAGGTTTATTAGAGCTATTACCATACCTTATTGTTATGTCCCAGTTTTCTTACTGTGACTCCAATGTCATCGATCACTTGTTCTGTGAATTCTCAGCCCTGCTGAAACTTTCCTGCACAGACACTTCTATCATCGACACAATGAAATATGCAGTAGTGCTGTTTTCATCCTTCACCCCACTTCTTTTAACCCTGACATCCTATGTGTTTATTATCTCTACCATCCTAAAAATCCGTTCAACAGAGGGGAAAAGGAAAGCCTTCTCCACCTGCTCCTCCCACCTCACAGTCATCATTCTCTTATATGGGACTCTGTTAGGTGTGTACATGCAGCCCAGTTCAGGGGGCTCTGGGAAATCAAACAAGCTGCCTACAGCAATATACATAGTTACCCTCCCACTTTTAAACCCCCTGATTTATAGCTTGAGAAGTAAAGAGTTAAATATGGCTCTGAAAAAGGTTCTAAGAACTAAATCAGTCTTGTTAAGAAATAAACACTTTCCATAGTTGATCCCACAGAAATTATTTTTAAAAGCTGCCACTGGTTTGGGAGGCAGGCAAGAGACCAACTAGGAATTTTTAAAGGGAGAGCGTTTTCTTATGAAGTAACATATGTATTCAATATTAAAATATTATAGATAACAGATTTTGGAGTACCTTTCTTATATAAAAAGGCTAAAATGACATCTTACTGTAGATTATCCAAATCTATAATCCTGTAATTTTCAACACCCTTATGTTTATTATGGTTATTTATGTTTACTGTTTTAGCATCACTTCATTCTACTTATATGGCATTAACACTTTTAATCTACATTTTTTAAATTAGAGAATTTATGATTTTGATTGTTATTGTTTGTATTGTATATGATCTGATGAATGTCTAATGTTTTATATATTTTGTAGTCTGAAACCCCTGATAAAGTCATTAGATGAAACAAAATCCTGTGGGGCGAGATGTGATTGGTCTGTTCAAGAAATATTAAACCACCTCTGTTTTCTACTGAACGTGTGTATTTTTGCAAATTATTCACCTTGCGCCATTCTTACAACTTTAAAAACATAAATATTGGCAGAATAACTGGATTGTCTTAATGTTGTTTGACCTACTAAGAAAACTTCAGTATTAGTTTTATGGGGTTATTAGGGGATTAATTTTCCAAATTGCTTTAATGTTCTTTATCCATGGCAATATAAAAAGTGTTCAATAAATAATAAGCAATGCACATACTATATACAAATATAGAACCATCACAATAGCAGACATACACAGCAAACAAACAATAACATTATCTGTATGTTCGTTTATTTAAAAACATATGACATGCTAAATTACTAAAATTCATGGAGAGTTACAATAATCATCAATATTCGAACATCACAATTAGAACACAAACAACAACATAAAATACAAACCAAAGTGAATTAATAGAAGATTACTACAATTAATCATACGTTATGGAGGCTATTGTAGAACCCCTATTCATGCTTTGGACATATGAAAAACAGCCATAGATACATCCAAAGCAAAGAGGTGGCTCCAGAGCAATTTGAGAAGTTGGGTCTGTGGATGGCCTTATCTTCAGGATGTCCAAGTCTGAACGGAGAGGTGACAGAGGCATGGCTGGGGCATTCCCAAGACCTGATCTCAGAAATGTGTCTGGACTGATGTCAAACTTTATACCTGCTGCAGGCAGGAACAAGCTTCTGAAAAGTGCTCATTTTGTCAGGCAAAAGTCTGGATGGTGTGGAGAAGGAGCTACATTAATGCTCCCTTAATTTACAACATGTCATGAATACTGACGGGGAATGGGGCTCATATTTTCATTTTGATATGTCACTAGAGGTCCTCTTATGCTACCTCCCATGAGATGGACCTCTCCACCCCAAACTGTCCTAAGGAGGACATCTACGAAGCCATTGGCATGGATGTCCACATTAGGGATATCCATGCTACTAAAATTGGCCAGAGACAGAAGTTCCCCGATTTGACTTGTACGTCCTTTTTAAAATGCCACTTCATATGCCTGCTAATAATATAAAAGTATCCAGAGAATACATGAACTCAAGAAAAAGGATCCAAAGGAAACTCCTCCTAGGATTTAGGCTTCTTTGGCTGGGGTAGATAATACATTTTTGAAACGAATGGGAGGGTAGGCTCAGACACCTTTAATACCTCCAGAAGATAGCATTTAAACAAGTCATAGACAGAAATTGTCAAAATCTTTGGAAAGTTAAGGACTCACACAATTTGATCATCCACCATTAATTTAGAATCTACTGGACCAAAATTGAATCCTTCATTTCCTGTTTAATGGCGCTCTCTTCAACTTGGGAAATCTTTCCCTCTATACAAGCCAAAGCTTTATTCAGTTGTTCGGACACAGCCTGAATTTAGATCGATTGAGTCTATGGCCTGAATCACATCTCAAAGGGTTTACACATTAGCTCCAGGAGCAGTGTCACTCAATGTAACCTTTTTGCTAACAATCTCTTCAGGGATCAGTAAACTCACTGTCATTGCCCAATGTTCACTGCCGCTCAAAACTCAAGCTAGTATTGCACTAAATCATGTCCTGTGATTACAGTACCAGCATGGATCTCGGCATTCCTACTGCCATCACCGCCTACTCCTTTCAGGGTCCAGCAGCACAAGATGTGTTATTCAATGGCACCATTTTCCCCAGTGAGATATGACTTCCTTTCAGTGTGTGCTGGCCTCATAGGCACCCTGGAGACAACAAAACATTGTCTAATATAAATCAGTACAATCTAGTCAAGACGGACAATGCAAAAGCTGAGGACAAGGATACATCCAGGGACTGATAAGGAGATAGACAGGAGAGTAATTTAATGGGTTGGCATCGGTACTCGTGGACTTGTTTATACTCTTGACTCTTGTAGTTTTAGCTATTAATCGTATTTCTTCTCTTCTGCTTCTCTCCCATGATGGGGGCTATTTTTTCTTTGCATATTTGCTTGTTATATATATAGTGATGAGGAGAGTATGGCTGAGCCTATGGAATTAGAGGAAAATCAAAAATCTACCTTTAAGGAAAGAGACAGGCAGCGAATCCATAGCTTGCAGAGTGCAGGAAAAGAAAAAAAAACCACGCAGTTACTGAAGGCAGGCCACACCCAAGCTCTGCTAATCTAAGGGCAGGCTTGGAAAGTAATGAAAAACACCTGAGTAGGGGGCAGTACACGATAGGAAAAAAAAACAGCTTTATAAACGCAGAGGAACAGGAAGGAAGAGAGGATTGCCCAGGGATTTGACCAAGGAATTGACCGGGGAGTTGGAGTTGACCACAGAGACTGCTGGGGAGAGAAGCACCCAAGAGAGACCCAGAGAGTTCACCGGGGAGGAGAACGGTGGAGACTTCCATGGGGACTTCAGAGGTGAAGGCAACAGCCCAAAAGAAACCCAGGCTTGCAGGAAAAGTACAATTAGTTCTGAAGCCAGCAGAGTTCGTGAACCAGCTCAAGGGGTTCAAGCTCCCAGAAGGTGGGTGAATAAAAGTACAGTTAACAGTGATGTGAAACAGTTAGAAGCACTGTGGCATTTGATTCAGGAAAAGAATCTTCACGTTCCAGGTGAAAACCCTTTTTGTAGTGGAAAGCCTCAGTGGAGAAAAGTTCAGGAGCTTTTAGAATGCATTGAGCTAGAAGCGTTGCATGGAGGTTTAGAGCGGATCCAGAGGAAATGCAGGTAGACTGTTCTGAACCTGTTTCTATGTCTGAAGATTCATTAATGGACTGTTCATGGTGTCAGAGAGCTGAATAAAAGCTTCTGGAGAAAGAAAACCCTGTAACTTGAAAACCCTAAAGCATTGAGGAAACAGGGAGTGTTATTCTAGCCAGGAAAGCTAAGAACCCTGTTTAATGCAGAGAAGACATTTACTTTTGTTTGAAGGAAAAAAAAGACGTGTTTGTTTGCTATATGTTTTGAGAGACAGCTGCACGTGTTAAGAGAGCCTTCTAAAGCAGTTGCCGTCTCTGGTTTCATATAATTTCCTGAGGAATATTGTTTGGAGAAGAATCCTGTTGCTTTGTGTTATGCCTTAGTGCTTTTGGAAAAAAAAAAAAAAATTCCTGTTTGCCTTTGAAAAACCTTTGGTTCCCACACTACTGTTTTTTGAACAAGTAACAACTACAAGTCCCAGAAGCCCGAGCTCTGGACGATTCTTTATTTAAAGACTAACAATGGCAGCCCTACGCCTTTAGGCCACGGCCTGGGCTAGGGTCTCCCACAATAAATATATATATATACATACTTATTTATTTTTTATATATATATATATATTGTAGTATTTCGGTTAAAATCTTAATTTAAAAAATAAAAACAAAAAAGTTCTCAGACTGTTTGCTAGCAGCCGACGGGCAAAACAGGGCAGTGTCGCAAGGCAAGGGTTAAGTGCGTGGCGAGTGTTGGAGGGGCGAGGGGACAGGGGACACGCCTGGGCCAGCTAATTTAAGGATGGTTGACCACAGGCCTGCCCTCTTGCCCCTCCAAGCTAGATGACGTTACAAGTGTCCAGATTAGCAGCTCTGCACCCCTTCCTGTAGCGGCATGTGTCAGGCTTACCGGCTGTCCTGTGGGCTTGCTCTGTGAGAGTATATTTGGAATTCCGGCTGCTGGGTAAATCGCCTCGTTATTCTTCATGTTCCTGAAGCACCACATCTCTGTGTTCCAAAAGGGGATGGGGATGGTTGGGAGGCAACAGCTTCATCATCTGACGTTGGGCTGACCGTGCAGTTCATAGACGCAGGCTGGCATGTTTCTTGGGAAATGCCAGGCGTCCTTTGGTCTTCCTTTCCTAACCCCGGACTCCTTGTGGTTTGCTTGCCTGGGCAACTCCCCACCCTCCTTTTGCACTGCTCCAAATGGCAATAAAAACAGAGAAAAATAAATTAAAAAGAAAAGTGAAAAGGGAACAAGCGAGTGTGGGCCACGAACGGGAGCAGAAAGGGGGTCGTCAATGCCCATGGTGCCCAGAGGAGGCAGAGATTGGATAAATTCAGGCCCTCCCAGTGTCCATAATTGGGATTGGTAGGAAGATATATTGTAGCCCCATTGGCTCAGAACTTAGCAGGCATATGGCAACCATCTTGAGGTTGACAGCACATGTTTCTATGGGCTGGGGGCATGTTAATGCTCCCACACCTCTGTTCCTTGGTACGAGTCTGTCATCTGGTGGTTGGCATGTGCATTTGCTCTTCTTGCCTGTGGTTCCATTTAGGGTAGCAGGCCAACATTAGCTGCATTCCGCTGTATCTCCAATTTTTTGGCTAGATCAAATCAACTTCAACTATATTGGAGAGAGGATTTCTTCACAAAAAAAAAAAAGAGCGAGGAGAAGGGGGAGTTGATGAAATGAATACATATGAGGAGGTTCATGACTTGGAGTGTACCCAGGATCAGAAAGTTTATGGCTGACAGGGGCTCAAAGTATATCGTATGCTGACATATTGTTTTTCCCTCCTCAATAGCATTTTTCTACTTTAGATATATAGGACAAGTAGTGGTCAGCAGACCGGGACAAACGACAGGCAGCAGATGACTGAACATGGGAGGACACTTGCCAGGGTATCGACAACGGCCATGGCAAGGAAAAAGAAGACAGCAAGTGATATCACTGTGACACCCCCCACATCACAATAAATGGGCAGTACCAGCCCAGCAGGCAAGGTCAGCAACAAAAACTTCAGACAAAATGGAAGAGCTCATATGGTTGCTGTGTGAACAAGTTAACCAGAACGGCACAGGGGTCTTCCAGCAACACTTTGAGGCTATGCCACTGACAGCGCCGATGGTTGACAAGGTACCTCCCATGCAGTCAGACACTGGGGCTAGCTCAGCAGTGACTTTGTCAAATGATAAGTTGGGGGGGAGGCACTAGGACCCAGGAGATAGTGACCTTGATGTCAGAGAGCTTGGTGTCTGATATGGACAGAGAGCTCATGCTGGCAAGCGCTATTCAGAATGCATTAAAAACTTTAAGGCATGCCAGAACAGCTGCCAGGGGCGGCTCTATAATGAGGCCGAGTGAGGCGGTGGCCTCAAGCGGCAACTTTTTTGGGGCAGCAAAAATTGCCCCCAAAAAGCCCGCCTCACTCAGCCTTCCAAAAAAAAAAAACCGGAGGAGAGAAGCTGCTGCCACGGCAGTGGCAGAAGGAAGTGCCCCGCGGCTGCACCAACAGATCCCTCCTCTCTCCCTCAGTGTGGCTTTACAGAACCATGAAGGGAGAGTTTCCCTTCTCGCGGCTCTGTTGGTGGGATTAACAGAGCTGCGAGAAGGGAAACTCTCCCTTTGCGGCTCTGTAGAGAGGAGGGCTTTGCCGGGGAGGCCGCGGGGCACTTCCTTCTGCTGCTGCCATGGCGGCACTGGCAGCGGCTTCAGCAGCCAGTTTTTCTTGTTTTTATTTCCCGGGGGGGGGGGGGGTCTAGGACTGGAAATGGGCTGATGGGGGTTTAGTACTGGTAATAGGCTATGGGGATCTAGGACTCGAAATGGGCTGATGGGGGTTAGTACTGGTAATGGGCTATGGGGGTCTAGGACTGGAAATGGGCTGATGGGGGTTCTAGGAATGTAAATGGGCTGATGGGGGGACTAGGACTGGTAATGGCCTATGGGAGGGTCTAGGACTGGAAATGGGATGATGGGATGGGGTGGGGGTTAGGACTGGAAGTGGGCTGATGGGGGGTTAAGAATGGAAAAAGGCTGATCGGGAGGGGGGTTAGACATGGAAATGGGTTAATGGGGTTTTAGAACTGGAAATGGGCTGATTAGGGAGGCTAGGACTGGAAATGGAGTTATGGGGGGGTTAGGACTGGTAATGGGCAGATGGGAGGCTAGCATTGAAAATGAGCTAGGACTGGTAATGGGCAGATTGGGGGCTAGGACTAGAGTGGGCTGAAGGGGGATAGGACTGGAAATGGGCTAATGGGGGAAGGGAGGAGAATGCTGCTGCCCTGGAAAAAAACTAGGGACTAGGACTACAAATGGGCTGATACGGGAGGATGGTAGTTGTAAATGGGTTCCAGGCCTTCGCCTAGGGTGCGAAGGTTGGGGTTACCTTGATATCTTCTGTTAGCAAATAATAGTCGTAAGTCAAGTGTTCAAGGCAAAAACATAACAAGGAATTTATTCCTCTTCTCAAAGCATTTTCAAGTGCAAAACAAAACGGAAAAACAAACAACTTCTTCTCAAAGAAAAATATCTTCTTTTTCTTTGCTTTATACAGAACTTAGCATAATGACTCAATGTTGTCTGCAAGGCATAGCGTACAATCCATAGGAGCATATTCGGGTTCACTAGTGCTACACTCCCATTGCATATCTTCAAATTCGCTGTGTGTGGGGTTTGGCTTCAGACCTTTACTGCTGTCTTTGGTTAAAACCCCTCGTTGAGAACTCGGGTATCTCACAAGAACACAGTTCTATACAGTGAGGTTTAAAAGTACCTGTAGCTGTAGTGCTTCTTCCCCAGCTCTCCTTTTGCTCCCTCCAGTTATCAGGAACTCCTTTATAACTTTCTGCTGACACTTCTTGTGTTGAGCACTGCCCTAGCCCTCTGTTCCAAACAGAACTTCTGGCTTTCCTTATTATAGTGCTAGGCTCCCACCTGTATGAATGCTGAAGCCTCTCCTCTGGCAGTGAGGTCTGGGGGACTCCCTGCTCTCTCAGTCCAGGTAAGTTCCTAGCCACAGGATGTGCCTTCCTTCCTTCTGCTGCACTGGCTTCTCTCTCTGAGCTGCAACCTGGTTCCTCACAGGACCTCCAGCTCCCTGTAGTCTGTGTGCTTCTCCAGCCACGTTTCTCTGAAGCTTCCCCTCTGCTGCTTCCTGCTTCTCTGACATGCCCACTGCACTCTTGGGACCCATGGCATTCTTGGCTCTCCTGTCTCTCTGGGGAATCACGGCACTCCCTTGCTGGAGCTACCCTCCGGCTTTTATCTCTCTGTTCCCTGCAGGCTGGCCCGGCTTTCTTGCCCAGGTGAGTGTAATCAAGTCCTAAGCTTGCTGCTATGTCAGAGCTTGGGTGTGTCAACTCTGCTCCTCTCTTTCCCTGTTTCTCATGAGCTGTATATGCTGGCTGACTAACAGTTTCAAAGGTAAATTCCTCCTTTCTATCTATTTGCATAGGTTCTGTGTGGGCTTCTACGTCACATAGTATAGGACTGGAAGGGAGCGGATAATGAGAAGGTCTGCCAGGGAAAGGAGGGAGCACGAAGGGAGCTGACATGGGGGAAGAAGGGGACTGGAAAGGAGCTGACACCTAGGATGTACTGAAGGGGGACTGGAAGGGAGCTGACACTTCGGGATGGGAGTGGTAGGTGGTTGGATAATGGGGAGGAGACTGGAAGGGAGATGACATGCAAATGGCACTGGAAGGGGGATGGACAGAGGGTAGAGCGATTGGAAGGGAGCTGACTAGGGGGGGATTGCACTGAGAGTGGACAAGAGCTGATATCTGGGATGGTATTTGGACTAGAAGGGGCTAGACAGTGGGGAAGGAGGGAGACTAGAAGGGAATGGACATCAGTTGCAGTCATGGGAATGCAAGGCGGTTGACAATGGAAGGTACTGGGAGGGAAGGACTGGAAAGGGGGCTGATACAGGGGAGGGTTATTGGAACTGGAAATGGGCTGATGGAAGGAAGTGAAGAAAACAAAAGAAGAGAAAAGAAATGGCAGATAGACCATAGAAAGAGAGCTAAGATAAGACAGGAAAGCAGAAGCCTCAGATCGGGACCAGCATGATCAGAGAATAAAATGGTCAGACAACAAAGGTAGAAAAAATAATTTTATTTAATTTTAGTTAATGGACTTTGTGCTATTTTTATATTTTACATAGTATTTAGGAACCACAGCTCTTATTTATCTGATATTGCACTGCATGTGGACTCTGGCTTCTTAGGGTTTCAATTTAAATTTAGTCTACATATTTTTATTTCTACTTTAGATTGTGGTTACTTATTCTGTACTTGGTGAGAGTCGATGTTGCAAGTGTTTGACTGAGGTCAGGTGTTTTTTTTTTAATTTAAATTTTTATTGGAATATATAATAAACATTCAAGTAAACACATGAATGAAAGAAAATAGGCATCGTCATATCACCACACAATTATTTCAAATAAATAAACAGCAGCCAACTATTAGACCACAAAGAAAAAGGGGGGGCAACAGGAAATTAAATTGTAATTCTACCTAATACACAGTAGAAATCAACATAGAATACATACAATAGGCAGGATGAGACTTAAACGTCAGCCGTAGGAATATTCACATCCACCCTAATCACGTCCCTAGCATTAATGAAATCAAGAAGCTGTTTAGGCTCCAAGAAAAGAAAATTCTGCTTATGCAAGGAAATAAAACATCGGGAAGGGTATTTCAACAGAAAATTTGCTCCAAGGGAGATGGTCCTAGCCCTAAGGTTAAGAAACTCCTTTCTCCTCAACTGGGTCGCCCAAGAAAGGTCAGCAAATATCCGCAGTTGCGAGCCATAAAACTTCTCATTTAAATTCTTGAAAAAATATTTAAGAATCATAAGCTTATCTGGCTCAAGTGCAAGGGAAACAAGCAGGGTAGACCTTTCAGTTACTACTTCCAAAGAACTTTCAAGAAAACCAGTTAAATTACTTATACCACCCAACAATGTTTTGGCTTCATTCCACCACCACCACCCCCCCCCTCCTTTATTACCAACATTGAGATACTGTGCCCTAACCACAGGTGGTAGGTATTCAGCTGGAATTTTAAGTACCTCCACAAAATACTTTCATACCATCTCCAGGGGGGAAATCAATGGGGATCTCGGGAAGTTCAACAGTCTCAAATTCCATCGTGCCAAATTTTCCAAATACTCAGTCTTTCGAGCCAGCATCGACCTTTCTTTCATCAACATTACATGCTCCTCATGAAGACTCTTCAGATCTTCCCTCGCATGTAATACAGCTGCTGCCTGCTCCACCTGTGCACTTGAAGCCTCAGAAACCATCAATTTAACATTGGTAAACTCCACAGTAACAGTTCCCATAACTATAGAAAGAGTCAACGACATAGCGAATATTGCATCCCATAGTGCATCCAAAGTCATTACCGCGGGTCTTATTACTTGCCGATAAACGGGTAACATCTCTCTTCCAGGCTCCAACAGCCGTGCATTCACCAAGACCGAAGGCGAGTCCTTCTCTTCACCTCCAATCAGCTGATTCCTTCCTCCGGAATCCGAGAGAGTCCATTGTTGCGCCACTCCCACCTCCAAGAGCTCTGGGGTACTCACCCGCAAGCCCGGCAAGGCAGAGAGAAAGATGCCATTGGGAGTTGACCCACTTCCCGGCTGTTTCGGGGGAACCTGCTGCTTGGGTGACAAACTCAGCCCTGAAACGCCCAGCGCAGTCAACAGTTCTTCCTGCCGTGCTGGCAAAGACGCTGCTCCAGGGCCGGCAGCCGCAAACCCACACGAGTCCAAAGTTCTCTGGCCCGTAGCAGAAGGCAGCGAGGGAAACCAGGTGGACTCACTTGCTTTCTTTTCCTCCGTCCCATATTACCGAGGCAAGATTGACTCCATAGCACTAACAACTCAGGAACTCACTGCTGGGCGACCGCAGACTCACCACTTCCTGCCGCCATCTTGCCCCAGGTCAGGTGTTCTGTTAACATGGATTTTATATATAAATATCTATACTGTACTGTAGTAATTTGACTTTTTCAGCTTTTCAAATAGGTGTATGGATGTTCCAGGGCCCACTGTAGTATTTACAGTGATTTTTTTTTTGGATGGGCTCCTTATGTGAGTTTTGGAAGTTTGTGCTGATATGGTATGTTATGGTATGTATGGTAGGTTTGCTCTTTGTTGTAGGGTTTTCTATTAGTTCACAATATGCCTGGTACTGGAGAATAGTGATTGTTGTTGCTGTTAGTCAGATGATCAGAATCAGATTTTTTTTTAATATTGAGTTCTGTGGGTGAATGTATTGGTTCTGCTCTGCACCCACTGTGAATGCAAAATATATGTTGAAAAAAAAAAACAAGAACCATAATGCAGTTTATAACAACAAAATAAGAAAATAAGTTATAATTTAGTTTTATAAACTGTGCTGTTGGTTCTTGCTGTATTTTTAGTTCCTTGATGTGCAAACAGGACTATACCTAGCCCTGTGCAAACGGTGCAGCCACACAGGGCGGAAAGGCTTGGGGGGCACATTTTGGCTGTCTGCTGTTGCCACCGCAGGCAGGACAATAGCAGACAGATGAAATGCATTCCCCAAGCCTTTTTCCAGCACTTTAAGAAGGTCTGGTCCCTCCCTTCTCTGACGCAATGTTAGAGTAGGGAGGGATAGATCTTCTTAAAGTGCCGACACCTCTCAGACTGGGCGCATGTCCCACTCCTCCTCCCCATACCTCCGTCCAGTGCTGCCTGCTCTTTTCCTGCTGCCAGTGCCTCCGTGAAAAAAACAGAGGGTGGCAGCAGCAGGGAAAGAGCAGGCAGTGCTGGACAGAGGTATGGGGGTGGGGGACGTGCATCTGAGCTGCAAGTCGCACAGGGTGCAATTGCAGCTCGATATGTGCCTGTGTGCAAACATCTTGCATTTCATGCATATAATCTAATCGGCTTTTTGGTTTGGTTCAGTCTCTGATTGGATTTCTGAAAAAGCCCTGCCCCCCCCCTCTAAGGTGGGGGGGGGGCACCTTTTCATACTTCGCCTCAGGCAGCAGATTGCCTTGAGCCGCCCCTGCCAGGAAAGTAGTTCTTCATGCATATCTGTGGGGACAGCAGCTCAGGAGGGGGTTGGTGCTGCCACAGCACCATCAGCGAGGGCATCCCTTGTGGCCTCCAGTGGCAATGTATGCTATGGTGTCACATTCTTGACAAATTTGGTATCTGAAAAGTTGAAGAAAAAGATATGGAAAAGGGAATTCATAGATCATTGTTCACTGTTAATCAGGGATCAGGAGGGCGAGGACAAGGATAATAAAAGGAGGTTGTTTAGTGAGAAGGATAAGAAGCCAAAAATATTCAAATCAATTACAAACTGGGTCTCAACCTTCTACATTTTTGAGTGTCATAGTGGAACGAGAGCCAGAGTTGAGCCCTTAATTCGATACCTGAACACAATAACCCATGCACAGAAGTGCTTTGGTGGTTGGGCATGGCTGATTTACGATGTTAAATTCAGAAATAGTATAGCTAGGAGGACCACAGAATTACATGGTGTCACAGGGTTGTCAACCACTGGCCCAATGAGATGTCCTCCAACAGGCCAATGAACCCCAATAGTGCACTTCAGCCCTTTCAGGAGGTACCCCACATGCTTTTCCAGGCTGCTGGAACCTGGCGATACTGCCCCCAGTATAATAATGGCTACTGCACATGGAATCCATGCAAATTCAGGCACATGTGTAAGGCCTGCGGAGCTAACCATCCTGTCACGGTGTGCAAGTCCACTAGAGATGGGAACCATAAAGGCCACAGACCCAGCGCATAGCTGATGGATTTAGTACCGTTACCCATCAAGCTTGAGAATGTGTGACCTTGGCTCCGGTCTTATCACTATTGTGACTGTGCCTACATCATCCTTGATGGTTTCTCTCATGGTTTCCGCATTCCCTCCTCTGTCCCCAAGTTTCTCGCTTTGTGCCCAGTGCACAATTCTCCTTCTATACTTCAGCACCTCAAGGTGGTCAGGGAAAACATTTCAAAAGAAACCAACCTGTTTGGGGTGGCTGGCCCCTACTGGGAGATTCCCTTCCCGAACCTGGTCATATTCCCACTAGGTAAAGTCCCAAAGAACAAGCCAGGCAAGTTTTGCCTGATGCCATTCAGATCCGTCAGAGAATGAACACGTTGACCCTCATCTGTGCTCGGTTCAATGTGCATCTATTGACCAGGCCATAGTGATGGTTCGGAAATTGGGTTCCCAGGCACATCTGGCTAAGGCCAGTATCGAATCGGCCTTCCAACTGCTCCCAGTAAATCTGGAATCCTTTCGCGTGCTTGTCTTCTGTTTTTTAGGGTAATTATAATTATGAGAAATGTATGCCCGTGAGATGTTCCATTTCATGTGCATATTTCAAACTATTTATCTCCTTTGTGCATTGGGTAGTAGAGGAAATATCAGGGCCAGGCTCGGTTATACATTACTTTGAAGATTTTTTGTTCATGGATGTGGGGTTCAAGTACTGCAAACTGGTCTTGTCTTCCTCCAAGCAAATTGTCCATTGTTTTGGGATGCCTCTTGCAGAGGAAAAGGCTGTGGGCCCCTTCTCGGCAATTACATTCCTCGGCATCGAGCTGGTCATACAGACTCAGGTGTCTTGATTGCCCATGGACAACCACGATAAGTTGAGAGCAGTCATCAAGGGGATGAGAGGCACTAAGAAGACAATACTTGAGCAATTCCAGTCCCTTTGGGCCCTATTGTGCTTCACCTCCAGAGTATGGGGTGGGCTTTATTTGAGCACCATGCCTTAGCAATGAGGAGTATCAGGATGCAGCATCACCGTATCAGGGTCAGTATGGACATAATGGAGAATCTTTTTATCTGGGAGGGTTTCTTGAAGTCTTTTAATGACCTAGCATTCTGGCAAGACTCCCCCATTTCCCACTCTAATCTTGAATTTTTCACGAATGCATCTGGTGGGGCAAGTTTTGGCATCTACAGTACTTCAGGGGGTTTGGTGCTCTGAGTCATGGCCTAGCGATTGGCATACATTCAACACTACCAAGGACATCACCTTCTTGGAATATTGTCTCATAATGACAGCACTGTTTGAGACCCGTAATAGGCCAATAAGGCATATTTTGCACAGACAGTATCGCGGTAGTGCAGGCGGGGAAATGGATGTATGCCAGAATGCCAGGGGTCGTGGCTCTCCTCCTGGAGATTGTCTTGCTTTGCTTGTGGCATAATATTACCTTCATGGCTGAGCACATTCCC
This sequence comes from Ichthyophis bannanicus, assembly GCA_033557465.1. Classification (NCBI taxonomy): domain Eukaryota; kingdom Metazoa; phylum Chordata; class Amphibia; order Gymnophiona; family Ichthyophiidae; genus Ichthyophis; species Ichthyophis bannanicus. The sequence continues at coordinate 107,607,797 of CM066048.1, read as the reverse complement.
AATTATCATAATACTATAGCTGATGCCCTTTCTTCTTTCATACCATCGCTCCCAGGACAGACGCCTTCAAGACACCCATTCCAGCAGCAGTCTGGGCTTTTGGCCTGCCGAAGTTTGGAGTCTCTTAATGGGTTCTCTAGCCAAATACACCAGACAGAAATACGTGAAGGCCTGGGAGCATTCTGCAAATAATCTGATCAGTGTCATTGACTGGTTCAATACCGGCATCTTGGTGCACTGGGTACTCGGGTGTAACGGCAGGGGCATGAATAAACCTGTGGCCCAGACACACTTGGCAGGCATCACCTTTTTTGCCAGAGAAAAGGGGGAGAAGAATCCGGTGGCCGGTTTTATCATTGCTAGGGCAATGAAAGGATGGCCAGCCCAGTGTAGCCGCTCACTAGATCAAAGACGCCCCATCACCCATGAGTGCTAAAGGTTGCTGATTGCTGCCACAGATGGAGTTTGTCATGATACGTTCAAAGCACACCCTTTTAGATGTGCTTTTTCCTTGGCATTCTTCAGGCCTCTAAGGGTGGGGGAATTGGTGTCATCATTAAAATTCCAACCGGGACGGTCACGCTTCCAGATCGAGGATGTCATGTTGAGTGATGTAGCGAAATTACAGATCACTGATGTATTGAAGGCATCCTTCTGCATTTCGATAATGAAAGCAGTATTTAGCCAAATTTGATTCTGAGATCTGTGCGCTACGCAAGAATAACACATAACAAACTTAGTATATAGTTGGTCAGTGGTAAGAGAGTAGAGCTAGTCATATTAATTTGGAGCTATGTTGAGTGATGGCGCATTGGTGATGTATATACGCAAATCTAAGATAAACCTTGGCACCCCTGATGGGAGACCTAACGTTCCTGGTGTGGAATTTTAGGGAGTAATGGGTCCATCAGCAGGGATGTGAGCAACTCTTGATCTATATGGATGGTACAACATAGCCATGCTTTCAGTTCACCCAAGTAATGAAGTTGGCCAGGCTATTATGGTACACACTCATTCAATATAGGTGTGCTACCACAGTAGCAGTGCTTGGTATGACATGAGAGCAAAATCATTTCCCTTGGTATGTGGCGCTCTTATTGGTATAAATTATATGTGTGGCTGGAGGTCCAGGCGTGATTGGTCCCACATCAATCAGCAGAATTGGCTGTTGGCTAATCTGCTTTCTCTTTGTCCTTTTGTTTTGAATTATTTCTTCTAGGTATAAGTACCCCCCCCCCCCAAGGCCCCTGAGAAGTATGGATATGCGGCCATTCATACATACATTGGACACAAAGTAAGAAGCAGAATAGACCCCAGGATCTTAACCTGGAGCTGCACATGGCTGAGGTTTCTGTCATATGGATGGGCCTTTACGGTATGATCTGGATCAACTAGTTCCGACCATTCTACAAAAAAATAAATAAATAAATAAAAAGGGTGGGTGGGATCCTGTGGCTCAGTGGTTGGGACAGGTTACCTCAGGCCAGAGGGCCAGGGGTTCAATTCCCGCATGGGGACAAGCAACCTCAGGCCAGAGAGACTGGGGTCTCTAGTCCCATGGCCACTCCTTGTGGCCTTGGGCAAGCCACTTAACCCTCCATTGCCTCAGGTACACTTAGATTGTGAGCCCTTCGGGGACAAGGGAATAAAAAGTACCTGTTAGCATACATGTAAACCGCACTGATTCTAAAGAGTGCGGTATAAAAAAAGAAATACATAAATAAATAAAATAAAATCTTGAATGTATACCTGGGGGGAAATGATTTGGCAAATACTCATAGTATCAAGCTTACCAAAAGATTCAGAGGAACCTCATTATGCTGGAGGAAATTTTCCTTGGTACCCATTTCATTTGGTCTCATATCTTACTGTGAAGAGAATGGAGGGGCAACCACGTCCTACTGGGTGGTGGAAAAAACAGACGCAAAGTGAACAAATTAATGGCCTGATTCGAGGCTATTGTAGAGAGCAATAGTAAGCACAACCTTATTAAGGAAAGTTGCCTGGATTGTATCGCACATTTGTCAGCCAGCTGCTACAAGACAGGGTGGAGATACTATTGGCAAAGGCAAAGGTTGACCATAATTAATTTCTGGGTGGAGGGCTTGGATCTTAGGGGCATGGGACCAAGCACACAGCCATATGATAGAGCAAAAGGGGACACAGACATAAGAAATTTGTCCTCCCCAATTCTGAGTCAATGTGTTCGCAGCAGGGACTAAGTGCAAAACACCTCCCCATGCTTGGATGGCAGTGGGGGAAGGGCTACACTTCTGCCTGATAAGCTGAGTCAGACAGGAGTCCTGGCCTTTGACGGGCTGGACTCAAAAGCCAGGATGGTGAAAACCCTGCTGCATACCTGGGGAGAGGTATGCGAGTAGGAGGAAGAATACGTCGAGGGTATTCTACCACCTCACCCCCTACTGCATTTTGGCAAATAAGTATGGTTGCTACAGTAACTGTAATGAAATCAGATGAGAAAGGGGTTAGCTTTGCTGGCCTCACCTTGACATCACTATGGCCTGTGTGACTAGCATCGGTGGGGGGGGGGGGGGGGCAATTTAAACTACCTTTGTGTATGTGTGATGAATTGTACAAGTTATAAATATGGTTGGTTGTGAATGTTATTCTGAAGCCAAAATTTCAATAAATTCCATTGTTCTGTTGAAAACCAAGAGTCTGGTGCATTATTTTATTAGCAACGGTGTTAGCAGGTGAGCAAGGCAGTGGACAAAAAAAAAAATAAGAGCAGGGGGGACCAAAAGAGGTTTAGCCTGGCTGCCACTTGCCAAATTGTACTTGATGTGCCTTGTTTCAAATATGTAAAGAACCAGCAAAGAAACACAGAGTTGGTTCACCATACTGAGTACATTTCAAACCCATAAAACCTGTCGATGGAAATGGACATTCCATTAGCATACAAAATGATTAGGCAAAAGATTCAGAAGATAATTACAAGATCTGTGTGTCTTGGGATCATATCCCATATGAGACCATCAACCAATATAAACACTCTGCAGCTCATCAGATTATTCATACCAGTGATGCAGGATCCATTGGCCAAGACAGTAAGTGATTGGATCAGACTTTTCTTTACTATAAACTAGATTCTGTACTAATGTTCTCTAAACGTGATTCCTCCTCAGATATAGATTGCAAAAGCTTCTCACTGTGACTATGAATGCCATTTTATTTTTTTCTTATAATTATTTCAGAAATACCATTGCATCTGGACTGATTCAAATGCTAAACGGAGGTTATGATTATAGAAAGAAAGGATATTAATTTTAAAGGGAAAAATGTTCTCATATTTCAAAATTTGAATAATTGAATACCACATATATTTAAGTATGACTTAATGATATAAAGAAACTGCTATGTGCCGACAGATTTTCCAGGTAGGATGATTGAATGCAGAATGTGTGTAACACGAAGCACACAGGGAATTCCATACTAGGTTTGATCATGTTTCTGACACAGTAGCGACTTTGAATAATGCGACAGATCCAAAAAGTCGGAGATCCATTCCATATCCCCAACTTCCTGAAGCAACCCGTCTACCTGGCTAATAACTGTTTATGGATCCATTCTCTAGAAGCTTTTACAAACTTTTACTGCTACTATAGGTTTGACCACATCTTTTAGCATCACATTCATTGCCTGATTTTGTATAGGAGGATGTTTTAAACCTTCCACAAGTTAGTGTTAAGGAGCGTTCCAAATCATGCTACCACCTGAAAGATAAATTAAGCTTTCCCTATAAATCTTTTGCACAACACACATAACTTCATTACCTTGTATCATATTTCCTCTTATTTGTCTTTTCTGAAAGCTGAAAAGCTCTAACCTGTTTTCCCTTCATTCATATTGGAGATGTCCCTTCCCTTTAATCATTTGTGTTGCTCTTATCCTCACCTTTGCAAGAACTGCTGTCTCTTTTGAGATGTAACAAGACCTGTACACAATACTCGTGGTGCAGTCACCTCACAAATCTACCCAAAGCATTATCATATTTACAGTTGTCTTCTCCATTCCTTTCAAACAAGTCCCTAATATCCATTTTCCATTTCACTGTGCTGCATACTGAGCTGAGCTCCAAAGTTCTTCTAATCAGTGGCAAATCCTGATGTGGAATCCATCAAGGTGTATGTAAATGGAGCAATATGCAAAGTGTTAAAAACTGTGGTCATGTTTAGTGGTTACTTTGTATATTTTGTGAGTGATTGAGAGCAAATAAACTTGCATTTATGATTCTGAAATGCCTTTGTTCCATTTTACTTCACAGTCTAAATATACCCCTGAAAATACTTTTTTTTTGGACCTACCAAGTAGCCGTGACTGAGATTTTTCACAGTTATAAAGAGGATACTGTATATAAGCACATTATGGATGGTATGCCTACTTTTTAGGAACTCTAACCATGGGAATGTTCAGACCACCAATTTAACCAGGTGTGTTGCATTGAAACATAGCTTCTTATTTGAGGGAGAAGAGCTGATATCAAACAGGTAACGTGCCTTCCGTTCTGTGGTTCTGAACATAGCTTTGCAGCTGCTGTGCCTCAGTAAATTGGAGCCTGATGATGACCGATCCCTAATCTGGGATTCAGGATCATGCAGCCTCATCGCTAACAAGGTATTTTTATAAATCAGAGAGGGTAGATCAGACTCACAGAAGAGTTGTAGGTACAGAGGTTAATAGTGATGAACGGGATGCACCAGAAGCTTACAGGCAGGAATAACCAGACACTTAAGGAATACTCAAGAAGAGTAAGGATAAAAAGATAAATATAAGATATTCTTTACTATGTCAAATAGAGAGAGAACGCAGCAGGCCAGCTAGCTGAAAGCTATTTCTCAGGTAGCAACTAAAGCCAAGTTTTACTTTTTTTCTTTTAAGTGTCATCCTGTCAGTGCTTACACCTGCAGCCTCTGGGTTTTTTTGGCAATGTATAATCAGAAGTAATGTCCCATGCCTTTTATATTTAGTTATTTCCCTGCAAATGCGGAAGAAGCACATTATTCTGATAGATGCAAGTTATTTTTATTTCTCTTTCCTTTCAATATGGTTTCCTTAATACTCTTCTTTCTTATTTCAGAACATCATGGAGCACGAACACAAAGCAAAGAGAAATTACAGCGAAGTGACAACATTCCTAATTCTGGGATTCTCAGAATTCCCAGAGCTGCAGCTCCCTCTCTTCGCTCTCTTCTCCCTCCTCTACCTGATGGCTCTCCTGGGGAACCTCCTGGTCATCTGCTTAATATGCACCAATCAACGTCTGCACATCCCTATGTATATCTTCCTAGCCAACTTATCTGCCCTAGACGTCTCTTCCATGACAGTCACTGTGCAAAAATTACTGGCAATCCTCCTGACACAGAATATAATATCTTATACTGAATGTATGATGCAATTATATTGTTATTTGGCTTGTATGGGGATTGAATTTGCACTTCTGACAGCCATGGCCTATGACCGTTATGTAGCGATATGCAACCCCCTGCGTTATACCATGATCATGAATAAGAGGGTCTGTGCTCTTCTGGCATCTACCTCATGGGTAATAGGTTTAATAGAGCTATTGCCATACATTATTGTTATGTCCCAGTTTTCTTACTGTGGCTCCAATGTCATCGATCACTTCTTCTGTGAATTGTCAGCACTGCGGAAACTTTCCTGCACAGACACTTCTGTCATTGACACAATGACTTATGCAGAAGGGGTGTTTTCATCCTTCATCCCACTTCTCTTAACCCTGACATCCTACGTGTTTATCATCTCAACCATCCTTAAAATCCGTTCTAGAGAAGGGAAAAGGAAGGCCTTCTCCACCTGCTCCTCCCACCTTACAGTCATCATTCTCTTATATGGGACTCTATTAGGAGTGTACATGCATCCCAGTTCAGGGGGTTCTGGGAAATCAAACAAAGTGCCTACAGCAATATATATTGTTACCCTCCCACTGTTAAACCCCCTGATTTATAGCTTGAGAAGTAAAGAGTTAAATAGGACTCTGAAGAAAGTCCTAAGAACTAAATCAATCTTGTTAGGAAATAAACAGTTTAGGTAGCTGATCACACAGAAACTATTTTGAAAAGCTTTCACTGGCTTGGAAGGCAGGCAAGAGCCCAACTAGGTATTGTTAAAGGGTGACAGTTTCCTTATAAATAAAAATGAGTATTGGAAATTGCAATATTTTAGATATAGATAGCACAGATAAAGGAGTGCCTTTCTTGTGTAAAAAGGCTAAAATTATAGCTTATCTATATCTATAATCCTGTAATTTTCAAACACTCATATGTTTATTATGGTTATTGATGTTGATCATTATAGTATGATTTTATTCTATTTCTGTGAGTATTATCAATTTTTAATATACAACTTTAAACGTAAAATAAAAAGTCTATGATTTGTACTTTTATTGTCTTGTATATGATCAGATTAATGTCTCATGTTTTATATATTTTGTACGCTCATACCCTTGACAAAGTCTTTAGATGAAACAAAAACATGTAGAGTAAGATGTGATCGATCTGCTCAAGAAACAAACCACCTCTGTTTTCTACAGACTGTGGGGTATGTTTCAGTCCTCTCCCCTCTGTTTAATATTTTTCTTGCTCCCTTGCCCCTGTTTATACAGCAATATTCAATCTCATCTTACCTGTATGCTGATGATATAGTTCTTCTGTTTCACACATCACCTCTCTCCCCCGATATTACCCAGTTGAACCTTTGTCTTTCCCATGTTGCTTCCTGGCTATCGGAGAACTTTCTCCATCTCAACCCAGCAAAATCCTCAGCAATGTGGGTTTCACTTAGTGGTGTCTGTCCCACGCTCGCACCCTCTATCGGTTCAACTAACATTCCTCTTACTTCTTCAGTTCGGTATCTGGGCGTAACTCTCGACTCTTCCTTAACGTTCTCTGATCACTTGTCCAATGTAGCCCGCTGTTCCTTTTCTGCTTTACGACAGATTAGGGCTGTTTGGTCTATTCTGCCTTCTAGTGCTCTCATTACGCTTGTCATCGCTCTTGTAATCAGTAGACTAGACTATTGCAATGTATACTTGGCTAACCTTCCTAAGTACTCTCTCCAGCGGTTACAACGTATCCAGAATACTGCCGCCCGTCTCGTCACTTCCTCCGGTAAATATGATCACATCACTCCAATTTTGCTTCAACTGCACTGGCTCCCTCTCCAATATCTCTTCCACTACAAGTTTCTGATCCTTCTTCACCTATTTACACTTGCACTCCTCGTTACCTCGCAGACTGCATCTCACGGTATACTCCTCACCGGCTGCTCCGTTCCACTCAAACAAACCGTTTGTCTCTTCCTTCACCTTCACAAGCCCGTCTGGAACAAACGCGGCACTCAGCTTGGTTTTTCCTTGGACCTTCACTCTGGAATACACTTCCCACTTCATTACGTCTGGAACCATCCTACCCTCAGTTTAAATCTCTACTTAAAACCTACCTATTCCAGAAAGCTTTTGACCTCCCCTCTGAAGACCTACCCTGACTGGTCTTGTCTGCATGTCCAACCCAAGTACTGTCTATGTCTGTCTACCATTTATTTGTATGCCCTGGTCTGATTACTATTCATTTCTTTATGATTCGTTATGATTTGCTGTACATTGTTAACCTCAGTTGTGTCTGATTTATTATGAGTAATTATCTGGTGTTGTAATATAATTTGTTCACTTTCTTTTAACTCTATTTCCTGTCTTAAAATTGGCGTTCTTTTTCCTGGATTGTAGTGCTGATCAATTTTATTGTACACCGCTTAATGCGCTGCCATTGCGGTATATCAAATTTTAATAAAGATAAAGTTAAAGATACTAAAACCCCGGTAAAGTGCGGGCCGCGGTAGTGTGCGGGTGCCATATAAGGAGTGGGCGTTTCTTCCTGAAAAAGAAAATCCGGAATTTACATATGCGCTAAGGTGCTGCGCGGGAGGCATAAGTGGCGCGCTGATGTGCAAGCAGAAGAGCAGAGCCACAGCACAATAATTAAGGCACTGACCAATGGTGCAGGGATCAGGGCTTCAATCCCCCACAGTACTCAATGAAAACAGCCTGCTGAGGCATTATTTTAGGAGGCATATAAATAATGGGCGGCATAAGGCGGTGTGCTATTAATTTAGGAAGCTATTTAATATTGAGAGGCATAAGGTGGCACGCTGATGTGCAAGCACAGGAACAGAACCACAGCCCAATGGTTAAGACACTGCCCAATGGTTAAGACACTAACCAATAGTGCAGGGAACAAGGGTTCAATCCCCCACAGTGCCCAATGAACAAGGCTGTCTGAGGCATTGCATTTTATGGGGAAGTTTGCTTTAGGAGGCATTTTATTTTAATTTTAATTATCACTACTAGCAAACGCACTCTCAAAGCGTGTTAACATAAGGCGCCCTATAAGGCACATTTTAAAGTGCACTGTCCGCCAAGGCACCCTAGAATTTTGCTTATAGGGAGCTTTAGAGGGTGCCGTATGAGGTACCGCAAGGTCAGAGTACTGTTTTTGATGGCAGCACTGTGCAGCTTAAGGAATGTAAAGCATAAGTAGGTGCGCTGACATGCAAGGAGGAGCAGCAGTGGAGCACAATGGTTAAGGCACTGACTGCTGATAAAGGGGTCATGAGTTTGCACCCCAGGGTGCCTAATATGTAAGGCTGGCTGTGGCATCAGCTTTGCAATGTACACATCTTTTCCTGTAGCACCTTATTTTTATTTTATTAATTGCTGCCAGAAAACACGCCTCACGTGCCGTAATTGAAGGTGCTATATAAGGCACCCTATAAGACACTCCATTGGGCACATTATAAAGTGCACTGTCTGCCACGGCACCCTAAAATTTCCCATATAGGGCACCCTATAAGTTGCATCACAGGATAATGTATAGTGCACCTTATATGGATGGAAACCATAAGGTGCCCTATAGGGCGCCCTATAAAGCGCCCTCAGAGGCACCTTATGGGTACAGTATGCTCAGGGTGTTTTTGCTGGCATCAAAATATGTACATTAAAAAAAGATAAATGCTTTTGACAACCCTATCAAATAACCCCACTGTAGGTTTGAACCCATAACCTCCGGCTTCACAAGCAGTGTTGTAACCATTGGGCTACTGTTCTATAGCTGCTAGCAAGCCCCTATGTCACCACACAGACAGTCTGCTGTGGTCACCAGGATAGGGTTAGCCCACCCATACCCATGATGCACTGCCCATGCAAATCAACTGTCCACAGATGAACAAAAGATGGCGAATGCACCCCCATAGCACCTCGGCCTGGTAGGGGGTACTGACCGTGTGTTTTACTGGCACAGAGTAGCTACACACCGTCACATTGTGCGGGTACTGTGCTCACCCTGAGGGTGCAGTGAGGCACCCAGGACCAGGTCCATAACACCTTCCATGGCTAAAAGAGGCTATGCCAGAGGTCCAAAGCAGTGTTAATGTGTGAGAAAGGTAGTTTCTGCAGGAACAACTTGGATATCTCTGTCTGTCTCAGTCAGGTGTAGCCCCCCCCCCCCCAGGCCAAGGGCGGCAAGCAGGGTCCCTCATCAATAGGTCCACATTCTACTTCTCTGCAAAGGTGGCAGTAGAGGGGAACAGACACCCCACAGGGCAGTCAATGCAGCTCTATACTCATCCCTAACACAATATCAGACAGACATTAGGCCTGGATATACTAAGCTGCACCTCACCACTATCTGATATTCTCCTGCAGCAAGCCACTCCATCAAGATACATACCACCTGCAAACAGTGTGCTAGGCAGTTCATAATGCATGCACCCATAACTGGGATGTCAGCATACACAGCAAGCAAATAAATCAGTGACTAGGCCACAAAAGGATACCCATAAATATCACATGAGAGAAATACTATATAGCACTATGGGGGTACCTAGACATGCTGTCGTCACTGCACAGTCAGGGTGAGAGTGATTCCCCAGCAGGACATACAGAGGTCACTCTGTGTAGGTGGTGGCCAGGCACTACAATGTTCCAGCCAGTGCCCTATGCCCTGTGCAGATGCATCCTGTCCAGCCCACCCTGTCCGGGCTATACCCATGGTACCTTGCTCCTCATTATGCACATTGGCAGGCCAATACTGGCAACAGTGCTGGCAGTGTGAGCTGTGGAAGGTGTTTGCAGCGACCACACACTGTATAGACAGACAAACACTCCCAAACCTATGCCAGCATTTTGCTACTATAGAGGAGTTTATCAGTCTTGCCCACCACACCAGTCCTGGGCACAGTACAGGCATGGATATGCTACGCAATACTGTTGGGGGTCACTCCCCAGGGTGGTAAACACTGACAGAGACCAGACCTGAGGCACACACCGCAGACATCAGAAAGATTGTTATGATGGAGCTCAATGAGTAAACTGTGCTTAACGTAGGACTTACTATCTGCCAGTAATCCTAGGAAACGTTTGATAGGTGTGTACCATTTACCCAGGTGTCGGGTGGCATTCGCAGGGCCCACTGTCCTGCCTCTGCAGGAGGCATTGGCCAATGGGACCTGTGGGTGTGGGTGTGTCTGGCCCTGTTGGCTGCTGCTTTACAGCAGAGTTTCCCAACTCCAGTCCTGGTGTTCCAAACTCTGTTCGGGTTTTTATGCTGTCCCTCATAAATATGCTTGAGCTACATCTGCATACCATAGGGGTGGTGCATAGATATGCAGCACAGGCATCTTTATTAGAGGCAGCATGGAACCTGAATGGTGTGGGGCCCTCCAGGACTGCATTTGGGAGACTCTGCTCTAGGTAAGGTGCCTGTTTATGGTGTCTGTGTTTGGTGTGGTAAAATATAAGCGTATTAACCATGCGTATGTTCTCAGCAATAAAGGTTTGTCCTTACTCTCACGGTTTAGTTGTGGGAAAAATATGTGGACTGGATTGGCAGTAGCCCCAGCTGAGCTTTGAACCTGTGTCTTTCTGTTCTTGCATACACTGTCTGTGTGCACTGCACCACCATGTTGCCACAGGTTTGCTGTGTTCCCTGGGGAGTCTATGACTGTACATCCGACAGAGCCTGTGGACGTGCCAGCCTGCACAGGCCTAGGCCACTGTCTGCTGTGGTTTGCAGCCACTGCCCCCTCCACCACCTGTACCCTTCCGCCAACATGCAGACATGTCCTTATCTGGGCAAAAGCATATGACCTGATTGAGTTGTGACACTTCGGGACTGAATTTGGGGAACTCGGCTGTAGGTAATGCCCATTGTTATAGTTTGTGTGCGGTGTAGGGTAAAATATAGGTGTTTGAACCATGCTTATGTTCTCTGCAATAAAGGAGTGTCTGTACTATCACTGTTTAGTGGTGGGTAAAACTATGAGACTAGATTGGCAGGAGCCCCAGCTGGGATTTGAACTTGTGACCTTTCTGTCCTACTTGCACTGGCTGTGTCTGCTGCACCACACTGTGGCCACAGGAGCAGTGCAGTCCCTGGAGATAGGAAACCTGGCCGGACGAGTCAGAAACCCTGCTCTGCACAATTTTACTGTGGGCTCATTTACCTTGTATGGGGACAAAAGTGCAAATAAACCTCAAAAATGACCTCGAAAAAAGGGGAAAAAAACACAAAACCAAGCTGGGCAACAGTGATAGCAATGGGCAACATAAAAAACACTCCCAGGAAAGCTCCAATAAAATGAAATGATTTTTGAAAGAGTCTACGGAGCATAGACCCTTCCAAAAATCATTTCTTTTTTTTGGATCTTTCCTGGGAGTGTTTTTTATTGTTGCCCATTGCTATCACTGTTGCCCAGCTGAATTATAATTTTCTACATTTTTGTTGTGGTTATTTTCAAGTTTTATTTGCAATTTTGTTCTGTGCGCATGTATCACACTGCTCACGTTTTGTGGGTTTCCCTGGTTTTGCTGTAGATTGCAGACGGAAATGGTTTCTCTTCCCTTTAAATCAGCTCTAACGCGAGGTTTTCACTCGCGGTATTTTTTTTGTTGAATTTCAGCCCCGCTCCTGGGCGGGGAGCCTCTCCCCTCCCACTCTCCACCCACTGACCCCGTCCCCCCGCCCCTCGGGAGCCTTCCTCCGCCCTCGGAATGCCTTTCCACGCCTCTATCACACTTTAGCGCGCCGCGCACTTGTGCGTGCGGCGCGCACTTGTGCATGCGGTGCACACGTGTGCGGGGCACTAAAAACACACTATTAGCATACGCTAAGGTACCTTAGCGCACGCTCAAGTGCACCCCGCACAATTGCGCGGTTTAGTAAACATACCCTTGTGTGTAGTGTCTCGTATTCCTCATCATGTTCTATTGTTTCACTCCTTGATTCTTTCAACATTAAAACCATAAGTATTAGTTTAATGGGGTTGTTAGAATATCAAATCAAGTTAGGAAAATAAATCCCCTTTGTCCATGGCGATATAAAAAGTGCACATGGAGGCAAATTCTGAACTGGGCATGTCTGGGCCATCCGGATGACCAAAAAACATATGGGTCATATGTTCCCACGGTTGTGGAATCAGAGCAATTAGAAGGCCTCGTGTGCCCCCAATTCCAATGTGGGAGACATCCACCTATGTGCCTAGCCAGCCCTCTCAACATTCTGGCTGGTGTGCTCTGCTGAGGTGTTCTGTCGCCATGCTACTAGCACATCCAGCTAGAGCAACCTAGTGCCCAGATGCTAAATAGCCCCGTCTCCTGAAAGACCGGCCTTTGGAGAGGTCCCCAAGGACAGTATTGGGCACCAGGTGGTGGTGCACTGGGGAAGGAGTAGCTGCAGCCTGCAATTTGCAGTACACCAGGCACGTATTCCACCTTTGAGGAGGTATAAGCCGGGCGTACACGTTAGTTCCAGGGGATGAAAAAAGGCCTTATCTGAATGACCCCTGTATATCCCGGTGCCAGGCCATGTACCTGCTGTGCCCTAGCACCATACCCTTCTGTCCCCATCCAGCGCTTCCTGCACAATGGTCCTGTAGGTACAGGGAGGCAAGATAATGGAATTAGGTGTAGGAGCTGTGCACGGGTTGGGCATTCAACCTGGATATACAACTCTGCTATTTGAAGCTCAGAATAATACCATACTATATAAAATAATAGCATTATATGTGTGCATACACATACATACACACACACACACACACACACACACACACACACATTTATTTAAAACATTTATGACATGCCAATTCACTAAAGCTCTTGGCGAGTTACAACAAACATCAATATTCAAACATCACAAATAGAACACAAATAAAACTTAAAATACAAACCAAAACAAATTCATACAAGATTACTAAAATAAATCATACTTTAAGGAGGCTATTGTAGAACCCCTATTCATACTATGGACATAAAACAGACATAGATACATCCAAAGCACAGGGATGGCTCCAGAGGCATATGAGAAACTGGGTCTGTGGATGTCTTTATCTTGAGGATGTCCAAGTCTGAATGGAGGGGTGTAAGTGGCATGGCTGGACTTTCCCCAAGAACTTGGACTTCCCTGACTGATCTCAAAAATGTTCTGGACATCTGAAGTTGTGTCAAACTTTATTCCTGCTGCAGGCATGAACAGGCATTGGAAAAATGCTTGTTTTGTCTGGCAAATTTCTGGAGGGAGTGGAGAAGGAGCTATAATAAAACTCCCTTTATTTTAGAATATGTCAGTGAACGCTGACAGGGAATGAGGCTCAAATTTTCATTGCTATACCACTAAATATCTCCTTATGCTAGCTTGCATGAGATGGACCACTCCACCCCACACTGTCCTAAGGAGGACATCTAAAAGGCCACTGGCATGGACGTCCACATCAGGGATATCCATGACTAAAATTGACCATAGGCAGACGTTCCTGGCATTTTTCTGCAACTTTCCACCCTGGACACCCCCGATTTGAGTTGTACATCCTTTCTAAATGCCACTTCATATACCTTCTAATATATAAGCATCCACAGAATACATGAACTCAAGAAAAAGGATCCAAAGGAAACTCCTCCTGGGCTTTATGCTTCTTTCCTGGGGTAGATAATAAATTTTTGAAATTGATGAGAGGGTAGGCTTAGACATCTTTAATACCTCCAGAAGATAGCATTTAAACAAGTCATAGAAATTGTCAAAATCTTTGGAAAGTTAATGATGCACAGAATTTGATATTCCTCCATAAATTAGGATCTCCTGGACTAAAACAAGCTCCTTCATTTCCTGTTTAACCCTCGGATACACTACCCCCGGGTCAGGGGTGACCCGGGTGTCGGTTTTTGTGTTTTTTCTTCAAAATGGTAAGGAATTGTATTTTGGTACTCTAGGTATTCCTCAGCGAACCATTTTTAAGTATTTTCATACATATGGTTTGCAAAAATAACGTTTTTATACAGTACTGCAAGCTGCTGAACAAACAAGGGGTGATTTTCGACACTCGCACAATAACACTCTCCATTGTTTTATAGCAGCAACGAAAGTCACCACTCCAAGTCCACATTACAATCCTGTGTCTTCTAACATCTTGCTTACATTTATGACATCACCTGACATCAGTTCCTTGTTTGTTTCTGTGGATTAAAATTTTTTACGACAAAGGTAAACAATGCCACACCCGAAACGCTTTGTCACAATGTGCATCATGCCATTACTTGACATAATGGCACCATACTTTGACTGTTGCTGTCCACCTAGCGAATAAATATAGAACTATTGTAGTTTGCAAAGCGTGCAGTGCTGCACAACATTTTTAAGCTTGCAACTGAATAGTTAACAGGTATTGACATTATGCGGCATATATCTGACCTTGTACAACTTGTCCTGCCTGATCTTGGCTAGCATTGCACATTATTCACTTGAAAGGGTCAATTAATAACAAGTATTATAAAAAATACATAAAAGTATGTCTTATTCTTCACAATTTAACCATGTTTTACAAACAAAAGTAGATGTTTCACCATATTTCTACATATGGGTCAGGGGTGACCCGGGGGTAGTGTATACGTGTCAGTCGATTTACCAAGTGTATCCGAGGGTTAATGCATTACTCTTCAAGTTGGAAAATCTTTCCCACTAGTCAAGCCAAATCTCACTTGCATTGATACGAGTCTTCCAAAGCTTTATTTAATTGCTGGGACACAGCCTGAATTTGGATTGATAGAGTTTATCATGTAAACTGAATCACATCATAAAGGGTTAGAAATTGGTTGGGTGGGAGGCGACAAAGGGTACAGGTAAATAGAACTCACTCTGAGGAGAAGGATGTCAGTGGTGTGCCCCAGGGATCTGTCCTTGGTCCGATTATTTTTTAACATCTTTGTAAGTGATACAGCGGAAGGGCTGTCGGGTAAGGTTTGCTTCTTTGCGGATAATACCAAAATCTTAAATAGGGTAGACACCCAGGAATGTGTAGATAACATGAGGAGGGATCTAGCTAAGCTTTAAGAATGGTCTAGAATTTGGCAGCTGGCATTTAATGTTAAAAAATGTAAGGACATGCATTTGGGCTTCAGCAATCCAAGGGAGCAATATAGTATAGGGGGTGAAGTCTAGCCCCAACTATCTGGAATTCCCTACCAGAGGATCTACGTTCACTAACAGAGATCCTGGAATTTCGCAAAAAATTAAAAACTTATCTATTCACTAAGCACTACAACACCACGGAAAACCTTGCATTCAACATAGACAAAGGATAATCAGGTAAATGACCACTTAAAGCACAAACCTCCCACCTAAACTGACAACACTCAGCTCTAACGAATTGACGATCCTATCTCTTATGCCCTAATACCTACGCATGTATATAGTTGTATCAGTTATGTACTGTCTTACGTATATAGATACTCCACTTTGTTAGTTAACTGTTTTTACACGGTCCCAGTTCAAAAACTCACCTTGTTTACTTTTGATATGTTAAGATGTTCTATGTAAAATTAAGATGTTCTATGTAAAACAAACTTAGCTTTGTTAAATGTTGTTGTTTGTACACCGCAACTGATCTATGGAAGATGCGGTATAAAAATGAGTGTTAAATAAATAAATAAAATAAGTACTTTTGTCCACTAAAGAAGAGCAGGACATAGGCGTGGTTGTGTCTGATGATCTTAAAGGAGCTAAATAGATAGAAAAAGTGACAGCAAAAGCTAGAAGGATACTTGGGTGCATAAGGAGAGGAATGGCTAACAGAAAAAAGGAGGTGATAATGCCTCTGTATACGTTTTTGGTGCGACCTAATTTGGAGTATAGTGTGCAATTCTGGAAACCACAGCTTCAAAAGGATATAAACAGGATGGAGTTGGTACAGAAGGTGGCTACTAAAATGGTTTGTGGTTTTCATTATAAAGCATATGAGGACAGACTAGAGGTGATATGATTGAAATGTTTAAATACCTCCGTGGCATAAATGTTCAGGGAGAGAGCCTCTTTCAATTGAAAGCAAGTTCTGCTACGAGGGGACATGGGATGAGGGTGAAGGGAGATAGATTCAGGAGTGATATGCGGAAATATTTCTTTATGGAAAGAGTAGTGGATCCATGGAATAGTCTCCCAGTGGAGGTGGTAGAGATGAGGACAGTAACTGAATTCAAAAAATCATGGGACCAACACAGAGGATCTCTAAAGGAAAAAATGGGACTGTTCTAGTTGTTAATTTGGAAGGACAGACTAGATAGGCCATGTGGTCTTTTTCTGTCTTCATGTTTCTATGTTTAACTCCAGGAGACAGCCACTCAATATAACCTTTTTTACTAACAGTCACGCCAGGGAACAGTAAAGTCCCTGTTGTTGCCCTGATGTCCACAGTCGCTCAAAACCCATATTATTATTGCACCGAATCATAAGATTGTCCACAATTCTACTTTATCCTCATCAGCTTCTATATATTCCTCCCCTTCACCCTTGAGTCTGATGATACTACGTGTGCCCTTCTTCCTCTCATTAACATATATTAACATAATCAAACTCCGACACACAAACCAACTTCAACGCATCACGCACTCACACAACAGGGCAAATAGAGAGCCCAATATATGATTGAATTATGTTAGTAATGTCCTGTTAGAGCTGCCCAAAACATCTGTTATGCTGAAATATTGTATATAGTTAAAGATTGTGTTCACTGTTCTGCTTTGATCTCAATGTAAATAGTTCCATATTGTTCCATGTAACTGAACAAAGTTCCTATTTTAGTGTACTATTCAGACCACTGTTTCTTGTAAACCATGCTATAAAAATGTTTGCTAAATAAATATATGAAAGTTGTCTTATCCCCTCATTTTATTGCATTGGCTGTACTGTATCTTTGCTTTCCTGACTACACAGCCAGGTAAGCCACATTACGGCCTCGGGTAGCTACTCATACACCCCCCTCCACCCCCCCCCCTTACATAATACAAGGACTCTGCTATTTTCAACAGAACAACATTTGTTTATTTTACAATATTGGAAATAACAGTAACAAACTGTTGGCCACAGCATAATCATCATATTCATTTGCACATATAACAACCACCAATACATTCCAATTCCTTCTTGATCTATCCACCCCCCCCCCCCCCCACTCCCGAGAGGCATAGCCCTTTCCTATCCAATGATGCCTGGCAGGGATGGTAGAAAAATGCCTTCAAAGCCTTTTCTCCACTGCCCGCAGTCCTGAGTGCCCTCTAATAGGTAAAGGGGTTGCTTGCCGTTCAAAAACAGGCCTTAATACTCCCTTCCTATTCGTATCAGTGTCCCATTCTGCCTCTGCCCCCGGCCCGTCATAAGGTTGGCAGCAGGGCTCCGTTAGTGTCTATACTATTCCATGTTCGTCCCTCCCTCCCCCTGCCATGAAAGCATAAGGAGGCCCTCTACACACTGTTCCTGTTTAACTCTGGGTACCATTGGGGGGGGGGGGGAAGGTCAAGTCTTATACGACCACTCCTATATGACCACTCCCCCCATGCCTGGGCTGTGCGCTCTCTCCTATGGGGCCCTAGTTCTCCTGCTATGCTGTGACAATGCTATCCCTTCCTGCTCCTTGAGTGGGTCGGGAGAGTGCTTGCCTTGCCGATGCTCAGCCATTGGGGGAAAGAGGGCGGGCCGCAGCCCGTTCGCCCCTTTTTGTATTTCACTGCTGCCCGTCCCCCTTCCACCAGCCCCCCGCCCCCAACAAGGTTAACCCTTGACCTGCCGCTGCCGCAGCTGTGCCCAGCCGCGTTAATTCGCTGCTGGGTCTTTGCCAGCTTTTCCAAGTTTTACCACATATAGATACTTGTCTTCCTCTGTGCGATCTCTTCTGTTTTATGAAGGCCATCTTTTTTTCTTCACCTTTTCAGCTACATGTTTTGAGAACAAATTGTGGACTCCTTTCCCTTTTACATTTATTTACCTTTCTAACAAAAAGGTTTGTTGCCCTTAAAATATTCCCTTTCAGTTTTGCCCATTGCCTTTCTATATCCTACCAGCTGTTCCTATCCTGCTAAAGGACTCTTTGAGGTATTGTACCTCGCTTTTGAATGGATTTTATCAGCCCTAGTCCTAGTACTGAACCACACCATCACCATCACTGAATGTGAGATGATATTCCACTATGGTATCAGAAATACTTTCCTCATTGGTAAGCACCAATTCCAGTTTGGCCCCTTCATGTATGGGTTCTGTTACCAGTTTCCAAACTAGTTTTCCCTATAGAGAATCTGGATCTCCTTACTTAGAGATGACACCACGGCAGAGATGTGTCAATTAACATCCAGCATACTTCTCCTTTCATGGTACTACTGCATATGTCTTCTATTAAATCCTGTCCCATTTTTCTCCCTGTGAGGGAGATCTGTTTATCACACCAATGTAAATGGATTTCCCTTTCTCTTTTTTTAGTATAATCCACAGTGCCCCCTTGCTCCCTTTTAAGCCCTATAAGTATGAAGCTTTAATATTATTTTTTACATATAGTGCCACTCCTCCTCCCCTTTTTCCTACCCTGTCCTTCCTGAATAAAAATTAGCCCCAAATAACTACATCCCAGTCATGGTGATCCATGAATCATGGCTCTTTAACTTCCACTAAATCCAAGTCAGTCTCCTCCATTAAAGCCTCAACATCTGGGATTTTATTTCACCACTTTTCAGATATTGTTCCTTTTACCGATTTCTACAGAGGTATTTAATGTTTCACTTACCTGGGGCTTTTACCCATCCCCAATGAATCAGTAGGTTAGCCAGTTTGCTGCAGAAGACATTTCAACCCCTATTTGACAGATGGGCACCATCTGTGCTCTGCAACCCTTGGAAAGTCATCCCATGGTACAGGAAAACAAAACACTCTCAATGACACTATCCATGCAGCCATGAATTAATCTCCAGGAAAATAGCACCTGTGTGCCTATATGCTTCACCCTCTGTCCCAGAGCCATGAAGTAGCTTTCGATATACTCAGAGGGATACCTGACATGGATTTATTTATTTTATTTTTTTCAGTATTTTTATACCGCCCCTTCCAGTGATCAAGGTCAGTTTACAGTGAACATTAATACATATAACAAATCAAAAAGGATGATCTCGATGAGTCTCTGATAACTCTCCATGACATCTCAAATTTTGGCACCTTGTAGATAGAACACCTCTCTGGACATCAAGTCTGGTTGGCAGAAGGGTTTCTCAGTACCACTCAAAAGAGAAACATCACTACCCTTTGCTTCCTTGTGGTCACCGATATTGCAACTTTGGGATACTTGAGCTCTGGTTCTTCATTTTCCTGGGATGTTTTCACTTTCCTGCTCCAGGGCTGCATACTGGTTCTTAAATTCAAGGGCTATAGGAGTTGGATTGTTCATTCTGCAGGCTCTGGTGACTTGTGTCCAATTCTCTTCATTCTGTAGTATTCCATCACTTCTGTTGGAGAGCTTGGATGCTTCAAGTATCATCTCAATGTATTTCTCACTGTCTCAAATGCTTCTCAGTTTCACCACCTCTTCTCCGAGTTCCTCCACTTGTTTAATGAGGGCTTTAGCCTGTAGGCATTCTGCACATAAAGCTGGTCCTTCAACTGGCATCAGGCTCTCTGTCTGCACAGAAGCAGAAGCTGTAAACAGGGGCAACAGCTTTGGCAATATGTTCAGCTGGTGGAGCTTTGGTACCAGTTGAAGTAAGTGAGAGAGACCTACCAAAATCCTTTACTTTTCTTCAGCAGTCCTTTGAGAGGAAAAACAGTTAGGGGGATGTTTACTAAAGAGCGGTAATCGTGAATAACGCACGTAAAGTACGTTTAACGATCGTTCGCACGTCAGAACGCGCGTTCGGACGTGCAAACGATCGTTAAACGTACTTTACGCGCGTTAACCGCAGTTAACGATCGTAATCCTCCGCGGCGCGTTAAAACAGCGCAGAAGGTGGAGAGTGGGCGGAAAGAAGGGGTCAATGGGCGGAGAGTGGGCGGGGAGAGGCTCCCCTCATACTAACGCGCTGAATGTCTGAGCTGAATTCCAACGCGAATGAAAACCTGTCGTTAAAGGCATTTAAAGGGAAGAGAAACCATTTCCGTCAGCAATGTACAGAAAAACCGGGGAAACCCACAAAACGTGAGCAGTGTGATACATGTGCACAGAACAAAATTTCAAATAAAACGTTAAAAATGACCACAAGAAACATTTTAAAAAGCATAATTCAGCTGGGAAACAGTGATAGCAATGGGAAACAAGGAACAACACTCCCTGGAAAGCACCAAATACAAAAGGAATGATGTGTGGAAGGGTCTACGCTCCGCAGACCCTTTCAAAGATCATGTAAATTGTAATGGAGCTGTCCTGGGAGTGTTGTGTAATGTTGCCCAATGATATCATTGTTGCCCAGCTTGGTTATGGGTGTGTGCCCCTTTTCTGAGGTCTCTCCTGAGCTTTATGTGCACCTTTGTCTGCATACCAGGTAAATGAGGCCACAGTAAATCTGTTGCAGAGCAGGGTTTATGACTCGTCAGGCCGGCTTAACTAACTCCAGGGACTGCACTGTCTCTGTGGCCACAGTGTGGTGCAACAGACACAGCCAGTGCCTGTAAGATCAGAAAGTCACAGGTTCAAATCCCAGCTGGGGCTCCTGCCAACCCAGTCCCCATAGCTTTACCCACCACTAAACAGTGATAGTAAAGACACCCCTTTATTGCAGAGAACATACGCATGGCCTATATTTTACCACACCAAACACAGACACCAGAAACAGGCACATTACCTAAAGCAGAGATCCGCAAATGCAGTCCTGGAGGGCCCCACACCATTCCGGCTTCATGCTGCCTCTAATAAAGATGCCTGTGCTGCATAGCTATGCACCACCCCCATGGTATGCAGATGTAGCTCATGCATATTTATGCGGGCCAGCATGAAAACCCGAACAGTGTTTGGAACACCAGGACTGGAGTTGGGGAACTCTGCCGTAAAGCAGCAGCCAACAGGGCCACACACCCACCCACAGGCCCCATTGGCCAATGCCTCCTGGAGAGGCAAGACATTGGGCCCTGCCTCTATCTCCCAATACTAGCAATTGCATACCTTAGCAACGCCACCCTACACCTGGGTATATGGTACAGAGCTATCAAACGTTCCCTATGATAACTGGCAGATATCAATTCCTACGTTAAGCACAGTTCGCTCATTGAGCTCCACCATAACAATCATTCTGATGTCTGCGGTGTTTGCTGCAGGGCTGGTCTCTGACAGTGTTCGCCACCCTGGGGAGTGACCCCCCAATAGCCTTGTGTACCATATCCATGCCTGTACTA
Organism: Ichthyophis bannanicus; assembly: GCA_033557465.1. Taxonomy (NCBI): domain Eukaryota; kingdom Metazoa; phylum Chordata; class Amphibia; order Gymnophiona; family Ichthyophiidae; genus Ichthyophis; species Ichthyophis bannanicus. The sequence continues at coordinate 107,586,084 of CM066048.1, read as the reverse complement.
TGCCCATGACTGGTGTGGTGGCTATGGCTGCTGACCACCTCTATAGTAGCACAATGCTGGCATAAGTGTGGGGGTGGCTGTCTGTCTATCCAGTGTGTGGTGGCTGCAAACACCTTCCACAGTCCACACTGCCAGCAATGTTGCCAGTATTGGGCTGCCAATGTGCATAATGAGGAGCAAGGTACCATGGGTATAGGCCGACAGGGTGGCCTGGCCAGGGTGCATCTGCACAGGGCATAGGGCTGTGACAGGCACATTGTATTGCCCGGCCACCACCTACACAGACAGGGTGACCTCAGTACATCCTGCTGAGAGATCACTCTCACCCTGACTGTGCAGTGACCACAGCATGGCTAGGCACTCCCATGGTGCTATCTACTATTTCTCTCAAGTGATAAATATGGGTTTCCTTTTGGGGCCCAGTCACTGATGTATATGCTTGCTGTGTATGCTGGCATCCTGGTTCTGGGTGCAGGTATCTCCACTGGGCACTAGCAGACTGTTTGCAGCTGGTAGGTGTTGTGATGCAGTGGCTTGCACCAGGGGAATATCAGACAGTGGTGGGGAGCAGCATACCATATCCAGGCCTAATGTCTGTTTGCTATTGTGTTATGGCTGTGTACAGAGCTGCATTGACTGCCCTGTGGGGTGTCTGTTCCTCAGCAGGACTAGGGTTAATGTTCCCCTCTACTGTCACCTTTGCAGGGAGGTAGAATGTGGATCTTTTGATAGGAGACCCTGTTTGCCACCCTTGGCCCTGGGGGAGGGGGGTGGTGGTGCATGGGGCTACACTTGACTGAAACAGACAGAAATGTCCAAGGTGGTCCTGCAGAAACTACCTATCTCACACAGTAACACTGCTTTGGACCTGCGCCATGGCCTCTGTCAGTCAAGGCCGGTGCTCTGGACCTAGTGCTGGGCGCCTCACTGCACCCTCAGGGTGAGCACAGTACCCACACAATGTGACGGTGTGTAGCTACTCTGTGCCAGTACAACACATGGTCAGTACCCCCTATCAGGCCGAGGTGCTGTGGGGGTGCACATGGTCAGTTCCTCCTACCAGGCCGAGGTGCTGTGGGGGTGCACATGGTCAGTTCCTCCTACCAGGCCGAGGTGCTGTGGGGGTGCATTCCCCATGGTGTGTATCTGTGGACAGCTGATTTGCATGTGCAGTGCATCATGGGGGTGACTGGCACAATCCAACCCTGTGAACCCGTAGCACCAGCTCACAGGCTCTGACAAACCATGGGCCATCACACGTACATCTGGTAGCATAATGCATAGGTGCAAGACACCCTACAGAGTCTGTAATATAAAATGCCCACACTGGTAAAAACACACGTACCCACGCACAATTCTACGCACGCAGCTACGCACGTACCAACGCACGCAGCCTCGCACGCACGTGGCTAGGCACACTCCGAGGGTCTGTTTCTGACACCCATGCTCAATGTACCGCAAAACAAGCCTCCTCATTCCCTCTGTAATGTACAGGGTGATGCCTGGGACAGCCTTCTGCGTTAGACACACTGGGGACTCGAACCCATGCTGCCTGTAACAGCGGTCAGTACCGTAACCATTGTGCTACAGCTCTGTTTTAGTGCTTTGTGTCTGTACGTCTTCTTACGATTAACGCGCAGTAACGCGCCACCGCACCCGGTAACGCTCGTTAATTTTGTGAACGCGCGTTACTGGTGACGATGTACTGCCCATGTCCTTATTTGGGGTTTCTGTTACTACCGCGGCTCCTAACGCGAATTGCACTAACGCGGTTTAGTAAACATACCCCTTAACCTCTTATGTGTGTTCTACAGGCGCTCTATGTCCCTGGGTGTAGACCCACTTCCTTGCAAGACAGTTATTAAATTAGCAAATTTTGATATTTGTTTGAAGAATACAGATTAATGTGTTTCCTTTGTAAAATTACCTAATCTAAGTATCTTGAAGAATGGCAAATTGTTTGTCACTAAGCTACTTTAGAAGTTGCCCTATATACCATAGCAAGAACCCTCAAATGGGTGGGTGGGAGCTTCATACCAGTTTGAGGCTTCTTTGGAGAGGAGAAGGTTTAGGCACCAGGACTGAGTAGGGGTAAAGATACAATGTGGAGACAGCAGGGGGGGGGGGGGAGGTTGAGTACAGGAGGGCATGGTGGAGCTTGAACTATAGTTCTGAACCAGGTATACGTTCTGTGCCACAGCAGTGATTTGAAGAGGCTGTTCCTATGTCTAGAAATGGGTGCTGTATATAAAAAGGAAATAAATAAATACATAAAATAAATAAAAAGTTCCACGTGCAGAAAAGTACGTGTGAATTTCCCTCTGTATATCCTTTCTAGTGTGCCTTCACACCAATACATTTTTAAACACACACATCCTCAGGGCAGCGTCGCTTCACAGGTGGGACCACAGCTCCGTTCGAGCCCGGAGCAGCTCAGCACACCTCCACAACCTCCAAATTGCTCTCCAAAGAAGAGAATGGGCACAGTACTTTTAAATCCTACAGGACCTCCCAGCAGCAGGGTGTCCCGGGCGTGCCTGCCCGATTTCCTCAGGGCAGCGTCGCTTCACAGGCGGGACCACAGCTCCGTTCGAGCCTGGAGCGGCTCAGCACACCTCCACAACCTCCAAATTGCTCTCCAAAGAAGAGAATGGGCACAGTACTTTTAAATCCTACAGGACCTCCCAGCAGCAGGGTGTCCCGGGCGTGCCTGCCCGATTTCCTCAGGGCAGCGTCGCTTCACAGGCGGGACCACAGCTCCGTTCGAGCCCAGAGCGGCTCAGCACACCTCCACAACCTCCAAATTGCTCTCCAAAGAAGAGAATGGGCACAGTACTTTTAAATCCCACAGGACCTCCCAGCAGCAGGGTGTCCTGGGCGTGCCTGCCCGATTTCCTCAGGGCAGCGTCGCTTCACAGGCGGGAACACAGCTCCGTTCGAGCCCGGAGCGGCTCAGCACACCTCCACAACCTCCAAATTGCTCTCCAAAGAAGAGAATGGGCACAGTACTTTTAAATCCTACAGGACCTCCCAGCAGCAGGGTGTCCCGGGCGTGCCTGCCCGATTTCCTCAGGGCAGCGTCGCTTCACAGGCGGGACCACAGCTCCGTTCGAGCCCGGAGCGGCTCAGCACACCTCCACAACCTCCAAATTGCTCTCCCCGGGACACCCTGCTGCTGGGAGGTCCTGTTGGCTATATATTATCTTGTTTCTCCGCGACTGCGGAACGCGACTGCGGGGCTTAGTCTGAAGGGGCGTGTCTAAAGGGGCTTGTCCTGCCCCTTAGACGCCCCTTCGACGCTGTTGAGACGCTGCTTCAAACAGGCCGCCGGAGAGTAGGTTCTGTGTGTCTATTTGCCTTACCATCCGAGTGTATGACGTGCTATAGGTTGTAAGTTGTCTGTTTAACCATCTTTGTTAATTTGTTTTCTGGTTTAGCATGGGCAAACGAAAGGCTAAGGTAAATGCCAAGTCTAAGGGGACCGAGTCCGGGAACGTTAAACCGGTCGGTCCCCTAGACAGACACGTGGTTTCTCTTCCCTTGGTGCAATCTTCTCCCGATGGTGCTTCGTTAAGCCCCGGGGGGAGATCTCCGCCTCCCTGTCCAGGTTCTGCGATCCCTTTAGATCCTCGGGTTTCTTTTGATGAATGTGGTTTAGTGAGATTACCTATTTTATTACCTATCCCAGTTCCTGGAATAGATCAGAAGGCCTCTTTGGAGACATCTGATCTTTCCGCTGAGGCGGATGTTACTCTTAAAGATGTTTTAAGGGCTGTTAAAATTATAGATCAGAAAGTATCTACTAAATTGAATTCCTTGGCAACTTTTACCCAGGAGGCTGCAATTGCTATGCAGCAGCTGGATAATAAGGTGACTTTGTTAGATACTGCCGTTTCTAAATTAGAGTCCCAAATTCCTACCTTACAATCAGTTAATGTTTCAGCTATTAAGGATTCCCTTGTGTTTCATGCTAAGGTGGAAGCTATGGAGAACTCTATACGTCGATGTAATTTACGTTTTTTAAATTTCCCACAATCTCTGTTACTTTCTCCTACTATTCTGTTGGAAAAGTATTTCAAGGAAATATTGGCTGTATCTGAACCTATTGGTATTTCCCAAATTTATTATGTACCTTCTATGTCTAGAAAGGAGAGCTCTGCTGAGGGTGGGATAGATGAGCTTATTCCTACAATTGCAAATCTCACTGCATTTATTGAGGATTCTTCAGATACGATTGCTATGCGTTCCACTCTTTTAGTTACCTTTACTACAGTATCATTTAAACAGTGTATTCTTAAGGCTTATTTCAAAGTTAAAGCTGCTAAATTTTGTGGACAAACAGTTTCAGTTTTTCCAGATGTGGCGCGTGCCACCCAGTTGCGCAGGCGTCAGTTTTTAGTCCTGAAACCTCGAGTTCTTGCTCTGGGGGCAACTTTTTTCCTACGATTTCCATGCAAATGTGTAATTGGTCTGGCAGGTAACTCTTTCAGCTTTACTGATGCGTCACATTTGGAAAAATTTCTGCAGGACAGACAGGGTTTAGATGGAGACAGCTCCGATAAATAGAATGCACCTCGTACATTTTTGGCCCTTTGGGGTCTTGTTTGCCTTATTATGTTTATTGCCTAAGTTGTATCAGATTTGTTCTCTCTTGATGTGGACTTTATCGTTTGCTTGTTTTCTTGCTGCTTTATGTTATGCACATGGTTTTCCATGTTTTGTTTTGGTTGCTTAGATTGACCTTTACCCCTATTGAATCATGTAATTGATTAAAACTTCAATAAAAAAAAAAAAAACACACACACATCCTGTAAATAATAAATTTATATACCAGAGGAAAGTCCATTATTAGACAAAAGATTCAGAAAAAAAAATCAATAAGGTCTATTGTGATAACAGATATTACATAAGCACCTATCAACCAATATAAACACTCCCAGTGCAGCATGTTCTTCATATCAGAAATGTAGAACTCAGTGACCAAGAAAGTCTTATTTAGTACAGTCTAGACTAGTTTGTGTACTAGCATTCTTCATCATGATGCCTCCTCAGCATCAGATTGCAAATGCTTCTCATTGTGATTCTTGTCATTTTTATTTATTCTTAATTTATTTATTTTGCAGGTTCTCCATACCACCTTATCATAAATTCAAGTTGGTTTACATTATAACAGAACATTTCGTTGAACAGGGCCAAAGAACTTGGCAGTTTAAAAATAGAACATTTTAGAACTTAGGTAGTATGATGTAACAGTAATTGATAAAGAGTATTAATGAGGAACATTTAATGGGGGCATTGTGATAATAGGAGTACAATTATAAGAAGGAATAAGGAGACCCTGTACAGATCACTGGTGAGGCCTCACTTGGAATACTGTGTTCAGTTTTGGAGACCATATCTTGCAAAAGATATAAAAAGACTGGAAACTGTTCAGAGGAAGGCGACCAAAATGATTTGGAGCCTGCGTAAGAAATCTTATGAGAAGAGACTTGAAGACCTAAATATGTACACTTTGGAGGAGAGGAGGGATAGGGGAGATATGATTCAGACCTTTAAATACCTAAAGGGGAACGATGAACAAACAAACCTCTTCCAAAGACGGGGAAGCTGCAAAACTAGAGGGTATAACATGAAGCTGCAAGGTGGAAAACTGAAAGGCAATGTCAGGAAATATTTTTTCACTGAAAGGGTAGAGGATGCTTGGAATGCTCTCCTGATGGAAGTGGTGGGGGTAAACACTGTCACGGAATTCAAAACAGCACGGGACAAGCACAGCGGATCCCTTTACAGCAACAGGATAAAAACAAAACAAAATAAACTGAACCATCTAACTTCTCAAGAAATAGGGGTGTCCTACATGGGGTGGCGGGTCCACCCCTAAACAAAGACATGGGAAGGGCTGACCTGCACAGAGCGACAGGTGCTCCTACTCTTACCATATTGCTGGGCAGAATGGATGGACCATGCTGGTCTTTATCTGCCATTATTTACTATGTTACTATGAAAGAGTAACTTTAATAGCCAGGACAAATTATACAGGGCAGAGGTGGCGGAAGCAGATATGGTCTGGTCTATAAGTCAAGTGACAAGTAGATGTGACATAGTGTTCCGAGAAGAGGAATGTCTTTATAGCTTTGATGAAATCTTGCAGTTCTTGGATATCTCTTATGTTCTCAGGGAGGGAGTTCCACAGTGTTGCAGTATAAAGAGAGAACACCTTATTGCATGTTAGTTTAACTATTATTTTGGCCACTAGAATGAGTAGTAAATTTTTGTTTGATGTTCATCGGATTCAGATTTCTTAGTCCTTCTTGATTAGTGGTTGAAGGGTGATTGGGGCTAGATGGTTCATTATTTAAAAAATGATGATCAATGATTGAAATTTGGATCTTTCTAGTACTGGCAACCAGTGCAGATGTTTCAAAGTTGGAATTACATGGGTGTTTCTAGTCATACCAGAGGTTATTCATGCTTCTGTATTAAATACCTTGCGTTGCTAGGAATGGGTAAGTGCTACTGATAGGAGATTTCAATATGTCAGATGTTGATTGGCACATTCCTGCCGCAGTATCATCTAGAAGTAAGGCGATCCAGGATTCTCTGCAGAGAGAACTATTCATGCAACTGATAACAGAACCCACACGTGAAGGGACCATACTGGACTTGGTGTTTACGAATGGTGAAAGTGTTTCTAATGTTATAGTGGGAGATCATTTTGTATCCAGTGATCACCAGATGGTGTGGTTCAGTATTAGAACTAGGACTGATAGAATCCATTCAAAAGCAAGGGTCTTAGACTTTAGGAAAACTAACTTTGCCAAGATGGGCCAATACCTCGGCATCGTTAGTGGGATGGAAACAGCTGGGGGATGTAGAAAAACAGTGGGCAAAACTGAAAGGGGATATTTAAGGGCAACCAACCTTTTTGTTAAAATGGTAAATAAAATGTAAAAGGAAAAGGAGACCGCTATGGTTTTCGAAAGAAGTAGCTGAAAAGGTGAAGAAAAAGAGGGAGGCCTTCATGAAATACAGAGATCACAAAGAGAGGAAGACATGCATCTATATTTGGAAAAAACTCAGAGAAGCTAGCAAAGTAGTCAGGAATGCAAAAGATTCAAAAGAAGATGAAATATCCTCACATTTTATTGCATTGGCTAAGACATTTTTCAGATATGTTAGTGAGAAGAGGAAGGGCAAAAGTGGTATTGTCAGTCTCAAGGTATTGTCAGTTCAATGTATGGCTGTTCCTCATTGTACAAACTTGTTTATTGTAAACCGTGCTGATGCTGAATAGTGCGGTATAGAAAAACCTTAAATAAATAAATAAATAAATAAATATTTAAAAGCTGATGAGGATAAAGCAGAATTGCTTAACAAATATTTCTGTTCTGTGTTCACAGATGAAGAACCTGGAACAGGACCTCAGAAAGACATCCACAAACAGGAACAGAAGCGAGGGGCATCATGAAGAATTTTCAAAAGACTGTGTTTATGAGAAACTAGCTAAATTTAAAGTAGACAAAGTGATGGGACTGGCTGGGATACACCCTAGAATACTGAGGGAACTTGGGGACATTCTAGCAGCTCCACTGATGGACCTTTTCAATGCCCCGTTGGAGTCAGGGGTGGTGCCAAAAGACTGGAGAGAGGCTCATGTGGTCCCTTTACACACAAAAGCAGAAGCAAGGATGTGGTTGAAAACTACAGGCCGGTTAGTTTAACTTCAGTGGTGAGTAAATTATTAGAAAAGCTGATGAAAGAGAAAATAGTGAGGTTTCTGGAGTCCAGTGGATTACAGGATCCGAGGCAGCATGGATTCACCAGAGGCAGGTCTTGTCAGATAAATCTGATTGATTTCCTTGACTGGGTGACCAGGTAGTTGGATTAAGGGAGAGCCCCAGATGTGGTGTATTTAGATTTTAGTAAAGCCTTTGACACTGTTCTTCACAGGCGACTTATAAACAAACTGAGCACCCAAGGGATGGACCTTAAAGTTACTGCTTGGGTTAGAAATTGGTTGAGTGGGAGGTGACAGAGGGTACAGGTAAATGGAGCTCACTCTGAGCAGAAGTTACCCGTGGTGTGTTCCAGGGATCTGTCCTTGGTCCAATTCTTTTTAACATCTTTGTTAGCAATATAGCGGAAGGGCTGTCGGGTAAGATTTGCCTCTTTGTGGATGATACCAAAATCTGTAATAGAGTAGACACCCAAGAAGGTGTAGATAACATGAGGGATCTAAAGCTTGAAGTATGGTCTAGAATTAGGTAGCTGGGATTTAATGTTAAAAAATGCAAGGTCATGCATTTGGGCTGCAGCAATCCAAGGGAGCAATATAGTATAGGGGGTGAAGTACTTTTGTCCACTAAAGAAGAGTGGGACCTCGGTGTGGTTGTGTCTGATGATCTTAAAGTAGCTAAACAGGTAGAAAAGGTGACAACAAAAGCTAGAAGAATGCTTGGGTACAGATGCAGAGGAATGACTAGCAAAAAAAGGAGGTGATAGTGCCTCTCTATAAGTCTTTTGTGCAACCTCATTTGGAGTATAGTGTGCAATTCTGGAGACCTCACCTTCAAAAGGATATAAACAGGATGGAGTTCGTACAGAGGGTGGCTACTAAAATTATAAAGCATATGAGGACAGACTTAAGGATCTTAATATGTAAACTTTAGAGGAAAGGCGGAATAGAGGTGATATGATTGAGACTTTTGAATTCCTCCATGGCATAAATGTACAAGGGGAGAACCTCTTTCGACTGAAAGCAAGTTCTTCTATGAGGGGACATGGGATGAGGGTGAAAGGGGGGTAGATTCAGGAGTGATATGTGGAAATATTTCTTTACGGAAAGAGTGGTGGATCTATGGAATAGTCTCCTAGTGGAAGTTGGTAGAGACGAGGATGGTACCTGAATTCAAAAAAGCATGGGAAAAACATAGAGTATCTCTAAAGGAAACAAAGGGGACTGTTGTAGTTGTTGATATGGAAGGACAGACTAGATAGAAAAATGACGACAGAAAAAGACCACATGGCCTATGTTTACTTTATGCTGACCCCTATGTCATTTTGGTGAATTTTAAGTGTTTATGGTGGGATGAAAAGTGGTCCTATTTATGACGAGTGCTTCTAATTTTCTGTAGTTTATACAAAGCTTTTGGTATCATAGCCTTAAGGCATGATATTATCCTTGAATGATCAGTTGGGCAAAGACGATATGATTTTTGTTCCTATTATCAGCACAAATTCTATACTCAAAGTTAGAAAGAGGTTGTAATTCGGATCTCATGTGGATGGACAATTAGCCTTAATTGATGGACTCCCAAATTTACTTATAATTTTCTATAAGTTAAGTAGGAAGCAAATCATTGGAGGGTGGTTCCATGCAGACCTATGTTCTGTAGATAGTACAGGGTGAGGTAGTTTATTCAGTCAAAAGCTTCTTTGATGTCAACAAACATAGAAACATGATGGCAGAAAAAGACCACATGGCCTATCTATTCTCACCTTCCATATCACCCACTACAAGAGTCCCCTTTTTTTTCCTTTAGAGAGCCTCCGTGTTTGTCCCATGATTTTTACATTCCATGTCCCAATATGTAAGGCATCTTTGCTGCTTCTGACTCTCATTTCATGTCATGGGTGTCCGAGTCATATCTCTGTAACCGCCACTAAATCCAAGTAAGCCTCTTCTATTAAAAGCCTCAACATCTGGGATCTTATTTCCCATGCGATGGGCATTTATACACACCACTTTCCAGATGTTGCCCCTTTTACCCATTTCTATAAAGATATCTGAAATTTCACTTACCTGGGGCTTACTTCACCCATCCCCAACAAATCTAGTTTAGTTTAAAGCCCTCTTCAGTAGGTTAGCCAGTCTGCTTCTGAAGACAAGTTGACCCTTCTTGGGCAGATGGACACCATCTCAGCTCTGTTTCCCTTAGATCATCCTCACATGGCCCAGGAAACCAAAACTTTCTCAGTGACATCATCAATTCAGCCATGCATTCATGTCAAGGATGTGAACTTCTCTGCCTTGGCCTTTAAGAAGGCTGAGTAAGTACAGGCTTTGGGCAGTGGTCGTGCAACACAGATAGGTGGCTGACATCCACAGGAAGCCGCTATCAGTGCTCAAAGGTCAGTCACTGACAGCCATTTTAAAGGGCTCTCTGAGGCTGGTGCCACACTGCTACACCTTAGTCTATTGACATTTTTATAAAAACATGTAGAAAACTAAAAGCTATGGCCTGAATGACCCAAAAAAGGCATCATTCAAAACGTAGAAGGAGAAAAATAAAAAGGGAATGCTGACGTTTTAAGAACCATAACTGGAATGATTCACTAAAATAATGAGACACCTGCCAAAGAAGAATTCTGATCAAAAATCCAAAAACAAAAACAAACTATGAAAATCTAATAAAAAACCAAAAATAGAGCTGAAAAATTATTTTCTGAGCACAGACTTTACATTATATTATGCATTGGAAGACTAGCCAGAAGGGGAATCCCTCTCTCCCGGCTTTCCTTCCTTTTTAATCAGTGATTTGGCTCTTAATGTTGTAGACCCAGTTTTTGCTTTTGTGTAAAACACACACCACTTGGTGCCTCTACACAACCATCAACAGTCAAATCATTTGTGAAACCGAGTGTGAAAGACTTCTTGACTTGTAATCAGTACACACAAATTGTCCACAACCAAGATTAAGATGGCTCGATCATCTATTTGTACTTATCTGAACCACACTGGCAACAGCCTCATGCTGATAGAAGAATTCTGAGATTGGTGTAAGAAAATAGCACTGAATGTTTAGATAAGATTGTTGACTCTATAACGATTCCACACACAAAATACCTGGGTTCTTATCTTCCAATACTCCTCAACAGGAAATAAAGACACACCACAGTTAATTAATTAATCAATCAATTGCTATTGAGCTCTATAGGGAAGAGACACACTGAGTCTAATTTGACTATTCCAACATGCCTCTTCAAAGATGGTTCCAAAGAGCCTTAGCTTTTATTAGGTGATATCAGCTGATTCAGTTAATCTTTAATTAACATCCGGTACTTTCCAAATTCCACGTGTACATCAATTTTGCCAACATAGACAATATTATTTATACAAAAAGCAGACGTTATATTTTATAATTACGTTCATTAAATCCAGCAGGTGTCGCTGTGCTGCTAAAAGCTAATTAGTTACTCATTATAGTTTGCTGATTTCTATTATATTTACTAAATGGACTAGAGTCAATTTCATAAGAGCAGGGCAACCTGCCCCAGAAACAGCTTAGCCTATCCTCTTTGCAGGATGTAGAGCCTCACCCTTTGTTCTATTTAATTAAGGAACTTCAATCTGACCCAATATCTGCTCGGTACACAGACTGTTTGCATAAGCGCAAATGCTTCTAATTTCCCAACTTATGTCTAGCTGAAAAGCAGAACTATGATTTAAAGGAATAGATTTAAATGCAATCTTGACCTGTACTTCTGTGAGGCCTATACTGAGCTAGATTACTATAGCTTTGTGTCATGTATGATTTCATGTGTAGCTGACTTTGGTTTTATTCCAATCGAGATTATTGAGCCTGATCTGCTGTCTGTTCCTGAATCTGAATCTGATAATTCCAAATCTGTATATCCAGGATAAATCATAGGTGTATAGATTTGCTTGTCGTCTGTGCTTTCATCTACTTTACTGATTATATCCAACTTACATTTGGGGCCTAGCTGGGGTAGGCCACGCCCACAGTCCTCCCTTTGGTTCTGCCTAGAACCACAATCTTCATAAAAGGGCATTTCACGAAGCAAATCTCCTGTACTAGGAACACTTCGCAGTTTCAAAACTGCAATAGTGTTTATAGTTTTAGGCAGGAATTTGGTACAACACTTCATAAAACAAGCAAGACCAATTCCTAGAAGTATGATGGCCACTAGGAAACCAAACAAGCCTGTCAGTATCGCTTTTACTGGACCTGACAAGCCACTCCATATATTATCAAACCAAGGCCATACAGAATCAGAAGTTCCCTCTATATTATCTTTGGAGAAGTGAGTTTCTTTCCTTACCTGTTCTAGAATACCTGAGACTACCTTACTTTGTGAATCCACAATCGTACAGCAATGATCTCTTACGACACCACAAACTCCGCCCTCCTTGGCTAGCAAATAATCTAAGGCCATCCTATTCTGTGCAGAGTAAGCAGTTAACTTGTCTATAGTACCTTGCATGACTGTAAGAGCATCAGTCAAATCTTGGGCTGTTACTTCAATTAGAGCATAAATTCGCAATAATTGCTCACCATAACATTGTGTAGGACATATGGCACCAAAGGTACTTAGCCACACTGTTCCTGTGAAGGTGCTTACTTCTTGTTGAGTTAGCATAGTGGTGTCTTCTAACAATTTTCTTGCTGCACGTATATCAGCACTAGAGTCATCTATTGCTCTGCGCTGACGACTTGGGGTCGTCCCTAATAAGGTCTCATAAGGAACCAATTTCCATGGTAGGTCAAGAGTAGCTATGTAACAATTGCCAGACCAATCAGCAGGCAATCGAACATAAGCAAGAGTTCCGCATACAAAATAGTGACCTACCAAGGCAAGTAGTCCATCAGGCCAAATTTTAAAATCCTCAGGTTTTGTGATTAGAACTTCAGTTCCAGGCTCAATATTTCTTAACCATGGGTGATAATATCCTAAATAGGGATACACATAGTTGTCAACATACCCAGATGACAAACCATCTTTGCTATTCTGCAATCTATACTTCCCATATGCTGGGAACCCATCTTGATCATAATACTGTAATTCATACTGATCAAGACGAGTCTTGAGATCAGGGATGACATTGACTACCCTCAAGTTTGAGAGGAACTGTGCAGAGCTTGCTGTAGTGGATTCCAGCACTAAATGAACATGGTTGTTAGTCATGACAGTCTGACATTTAGACAAAGGAGTTTCACCTACAGGATATGCTCCTTTTCTTTGAAAACAGATAGGAGGATCAGCCACTGGCTGAGGGCTGATTATTCTCGGAGCAGGAGTTACTCCTTCTGGCCAGGTTATAGTAAGATTAAACAGGGTTTTATTCATAGATAATTCCTTCAGCTCTTGCAAGGAAAGAGGTCGAGGTCTAGGCATGAATCCGAACTGTGTAGCTACTGGGTGAGGCAAGCAGACTGCACAGCTGGAAATATTAAATCGCTGAATTAAGGAGTAAATATGAGAATGAAACACATTATAGAAAGTACCATGTTTTGCCCACGGCGCATGTGGGTCATATTCAGGAACTGTATGGTCAGGGACTGTAGGAACTGGATCTGGAGGAGTAGTAACACCATCAAGGTCCCTGAGCATCTTATCTATTATTTCCTGTTGTTGAGGGGGCATTGTTGCTCTTCTTGACAGCCACGTTATCAACTCGTCTATGCTGTTGATACTACTACGAGAGCTGACAGACACCAAATCCAGAAAAACAAAAACAATGCCAATGCTATTGCAAATATGCATGTTAACCACTTATCAATAACCAATTCTGGATTACGTTGTGATTGTTCAACAATTTCACAGTCACTTTCTTGATCAAGTGGAGATGATCCTGGAGGAAATGAGTCCAGTTCTATTTCAACTAATTCTTCAGGAGGTGGTCTTGGTGGAAGTTGTCTTATCCAGGGGACGGCGCCTTCTTGCACTGGTCCAGATGTATCCACGCTTTGAGCCCCTTCACCTTCAATGCCGAATATCCCACCAGCAACACTTGGAACGGTCCCAGAAACTTCGCTGCTAGAGCTGACTTTGGTGCTGGATCCTTGATGAGTACCCAATCTCCTGGTTCCACGTCTGGGGTCGATTGTGATTGAGCTCCCTGCTTTGTAAGCTGCAAAAAGGAAGGAGACACCAGCGTTTGGTACAAGTACTTACAATAAGATAATAAATCGCTGCGCAATAGTTGGGGATCCAGTAATTGATCTGGTGGAATTATCACATGTGCTGGAGTGGTAGCTGGACGTCCTGTCACAATTTCATAAGGGGTAAGACCTTGTCGAGTTCTCTGAGGAGAGTTACGGACTGAGAATAAGGCAAACGGCAAAGCTTCCACCCAATTCTGACTCCAATCATGAGTCAGAGACCGGAGAAGTGCCTTCAGCGTCCGATTCATCCGTTCCACTTGGCCAGAGCTTTGCGGATGGTACGGAGGATGAAGTTGCTGGTGAAGGCCAAAAAATGCAGTTATGCCCTTCCAGACCTCTGCCGTAAAGGCTGGACCTTGATCAGAAGACAAAACCAAAGGCACACCCCACAAAGGAATAAACTGAGTAAGCAAGCATTTCAAAACAGTAGCAGCAGACAAAGAATTTGTCGGATAGGCCTCAGGCCATCCAGAATATAAACAAGTAAAAACCAAAAGATGTTTCCTTCCCCCCTTGGCACAAGGCAGATCAGTAAAGTCCATTTGCAAGAAGAGGAAGGGTCCTCGAGGCTTAGGCAAGGATGGCGAAGGCGATGCACGCAAAGTGCTTCCGGATTTCCCTGCTTGCAAACATGGGAGACAAGAAATACACACAGCATGAGCAGCAGAAGCAAATGTAGGATTATGCCACAATTGAGCAAAAGCTTTTGTCATAGCCAGTACACTCAAATGTAATTTGTGATGTAAAAATAAGGCAACAGGATATAGCAAAGATTTAGGACAAATAATCAAATCGTCCTTTAACCAAAGTCCAGTACCATCAGGAGATGCTCCCCAAGTAAGCCAGTTCTGTTTTTCAGTGAAGTCAGCTGAGTCCTGATGAGAACGCATCAAGTCCAGAGATATGGAGCCAGAAGTAGAAGCTGCAGGTGAACGAAGAGTTAATAAAAGGTGTGGTGGAACTGCAGGTCCTGCTGCTGCAGTTTTAGCAGCTTGGTCTACAAACTGATTGCCTTGTGACACCAGAGTACCATTAAGATCATGTCCTTTGCATTTCAATACAGCCACTTGAGCTGGCTTGAGCACTGCAGCAAGAAGACGCTCAATATAGCGGGCATGTTTGATGGGCTTATGGGCAGCCGTCAAGAACCCCCGCTGAGCCCAAATATTTCCAAAATCCCACAGAATTCCGATTGCGTAACTACTGTCACTATGGGGTATGTTTACTAAACGTGAATAACGTGCGTAGTATGACGTTAACGACCGTAAGTGCCGTATAACGCGCGTACCGACGCGCTAACGACCGTTAACGTCATACTACGCGCGTTAACCGTAGTTAACGATCGTAAAGCTCCGCGGCGCGTTAAAACAGCGCAGAAGGTGGAGAGTGGGCGGAGAGAAGGGGTCAATGGGCGGAGAGTGGGCGGAGAGAGGCTCCCCTCATACTAACGCGCGGAATGTCAGAGCTCAATTCCAACGCAAATGAAAACCTGTCGTTAAAGGCATTTAAAGGGAAGAGAAACCATTTACGTCAGCAATGTACAGAAAAACCGGGGAAACCCACAAAACGTGAGCAGTGTGATACATGTGCACAGAACAAAATATCACATAAAACGTTAAAAATGACCACAAGAAACATTTTAAAAAGCAGAATTCAGCTGGGCAACAGTGATAGCAATGGGCAACAAGGAACAACACTCCCTGGAAAGCACCAAAATAAAAGGAAATGATGTGTGGAAGGGTCTACGCTCCGCAGACCCTTTCAAAGAGCATTACATTGTAAAGGAGCTGTCCTGGGTGTGTGGTGTAATGTTTCCCAATGATATCATTGTTGCCCAGCTTGGTTATGGGTGTGTGCCCCTTTTGTGAGGTCATTTCTGAGGGTTATGTGCACCTTTGTCTGCATACAAGGTAAATGAGGCCACAGTAAACCTGTTGCAGAGCAGGGTTTCTGACTCGTCAGGCCGGTTTAACTAACTCCAGGGACTGCACTGTCACTGTGGTCACAGTGTGGTGCAACAGACACAGCCAGTGCCTGTAAGACCAGAGGGTCACAGGTTCAAATCCCAGCTGGGGCTCCTGCCAACCCAGTCCCCATAGTTTTACCCACCACTAAACAGTGATAGTAAAGACACTCCTGTAGTGCAGAGAACATACGCATGGACTATATTTTACCACACCAAACACAGACACCAGAAACAGGCACATTACCTATAGCAGAGTCCCGCAAATGCAGTCCTGGAGGGCCCCACAACATTCCGGTGTCATGCTGCCTCTAATAAAGATGCCTGTGCTGCATAGCTATGCACCACCCCCATGGTATGCAGATGTAGCTCATGCATATTTATGAGAGACAGCATGAAAACCCGAACAGTGTTTGGAACACCAGGACTGGAGTTGGGGAACTCTGCCGTAAAGCAGCAGCCAACAGGGCCACACACCCACCCACAGGCCCCATTGGCCAATGCCAGCTGGAGAGGCAAGACATTGGGCCCTGCCTGTATCTCCCAATACTAGCAGTTGCATACCTTAGCAATGCCACCCTACACCTGGGTATATGGTACACAGCTCTCAAACGTTTCCTCTGATAACTGGCAGATATCAATTCCTACGTTAAGCACATTTTGCTCATTGAGCTCCACCATAACAATCATTCTGATGTCTGCGGTGTGTGCTGCAGGTCTGGTCTCTGACAGTGTTCACCACCCTGGGGAGTGACCCCCCAACAGTCTTGTGTACCATATCCATGCCTGTACTATGCCCAGGACTGGTGTGGTGGGTATGGCTGCTGACCACCTCTATAGTAGCACAATGCTGGCATAGGTGTGGGGGTGGCTGTCTGTCTATCCAGTGTGTGGTGGCTGCAAACACCTTCAACAGCCCACACTGCCAGCACTGTTGCCAGTATTGGGCTGCCAATGTGCATAATGAGGAGCAAGGTACCATGGGTATAGGCCGGACAGGGTGGCCTGGCCAGGGTGCATCTGCACAGGGCATAGGGCAGTGACAGGCACATTGTAGTGCCCGGCCACCAACTACACAGACAGGGTGACCTCAGTATATCCTGCTGAGAGATCACTCTCACCCTGACTGTGCAGTGACCACAGCATGGCTAGGCACTCCCATAGTGCTATCTAATATTTCTCTCATGTGATAAATATGGGTTTCCTTCTGGGGCCCAGTCACTGATGTATCTGCTTGCTGTGTATGCTGACATCCCAGTTCTGGGTGCAGGCATCTCCACTGGGCACTAGCAGACTGTTTGCAGCTGGTAGGTGTTGTGATGGAGTGGCGTGCAGTGGCTGATGGCTTGCACCAGGGGAATATCAGATAGTGGTGGGGTGCAGCATACCATATCCAGGCCTAATGTCTGTCTGCTATTGTGTTATGGCTGTGTACAGAGCTGCATTGACTGCCCTGTGGGGTGTCTGTTCCCCAGCAGGACTAGGGTTCATGTTCCCCTCTACTGCCACCGTTGCAGCACAGTAGACTGTGGATCTTTTGATAGGAGACCCTGTTTGCCTCCCTCAGCCCTGGGGGAGGGGTGTGGTGGTGGTGCATGGGGGCTATACCTGACTGAAACAGACAGAGATGTCCAAGGTGTTCCTGCAGAAACTACCTATCTCACACAGTAACACTGCTTTGGACCTGCGCCATGGCCGGTGCTGTGGACCTAGTGCTGGGCGCCTCACTGCACCCTCAGGGTGAGCACAGTACCCGCACAATGTGACGGTGTGTAGCTGCTCTGTGCCAGTACAACACACAGTCGGTACCCCCTACCAGGCCGAGGTGCTGTGGGGGTGCATTCCCCATGGTGTGTATCTGTGGACAGCTGATTTGCATGTGCAGTGCATCATGGGTGTGACTGGCCCACTCCAACCCTGTGAAACACCAGCACCTGCTCACAGGCTCTGTTAAACCATAGGCCATCACACGTACATCTGTTAGCATAATGCATAGGTGCAGGACACCCTACAAAGTCTGTAATATAAGATGCCCACACTGGTAAAAACACACGTACCCATGCACGTAAACAAACACGTACCCACGCACGTAGGGACACATGTACCCACGCACGACTGTACGCGCGTAGCTACGCACGTACCAACGTACGTGGCTAGGCACATTCCGAGGGTGTTTGTCTGACACCAATACTCAGCGTAACGAAAAGCATGCCTCCTCTTTCCTTCTGTAATGTACAGGGTGATGCCTGAGACAGCCTTCTGTGTTAGGCACACTGGGGGCTCGAACCCATGCTGCCTGTAATAGCGGTCAGTACCGTAACCATTGTGCTACAGCTTTGTTTCAGTGCTTTGTGTCTGTACGTCTTCTTATGATTAACGCGCAGTAACGTGGCACGGCGCCCGGTAACGCTCGTTAATTTTTCTAACGCGCGGTAGTGGTAACGATGTACCGCCCATGTCCTTATTTGGGGTTTCTTTCACTACCGCGGCTCCTAACGTGAATTGCACTAACGCAGTTTAGTAAACATACCCCTATGGATATTAACAACCAAATGCGTAGACATCTCCAAGGCCCGAATGAGAGCAAACACTTCCGCCAACTGGGCACTTGCAAATGGCAACGCTCCTGCTTCTAGTACAGAATCAACAGTAGTTACAGCATACCCCACAAGTAAATGTCCATGTTCATCACGGAAGGCAGAACCATCAGTAAAGAGAACCCAATCAGGGTTTGACAAAGGTACAGCAGATAAATCAGGCCTAGCCTTCGAATAGGCAGTTACAGAAGAGAGACAATCATGAGTTCCATCAGGGTCAGACAAATGTAACAAGGGCTCTAAGGAAGCCAAAATTTGAGCTGGTTGTAACAAGGAAACTTCATGCAAGGTTACATGTGCTTGAGAAATAGCCAAATCAAATAACAATAAACGGGAACTGGATAAAGGTTGAGTCTTAGCTAGATGCAATAGCCTAGCTACTGAGTGAGATGTGTATACATGTAGTTCATGTTGAAGAACAAGGAAGTCAGTAGTCTGTATTGCAAATACCACAGCAGCTAAAGATTGGAAACAAGGTGGCATGCCAGCAACAACAGAATCAAAAGCTTGAGAGAAATAACCTAGAGGCTTGAGTCCAGAAGGAAAACGTTGTGCCAACACACACACAGCAGCCTTAGTAGACGTTGCTATATAAAGGCGGAAAGGCAAGTTATAGTCTGGAAAGGAAAGACAAGGTGACTTCAGTAGTGCTTACTGCAGAGAGTGAAAAGCATTGTGCTGAGCTTCAGTAGGGACTATAATACCTTCAGGAGCCTCACGGCCAAGCAAGGCATACAGTGGAGCAGCAAGTTCAGCAAAATCTGGTATCCACTGGCGACAGAACACCAGAAGGCCTAGAAAGCGACGTATTAGAGGTACAGTAGCAGGAAAAGGCATTGACATAATAGGGCCAATTCTCTGAGCAGTAATAGAGCGTCCAGCAGAAGAAAGGCATACACCTAGAAAGATCACTTGTGGAACAGCAAATTGCAATTTTGATTGGTTTACTTTCAACCCTAAACGAGAAATATGTACAAGAGCTAACATAGTATCAGCAATGCAAGCATCATAACATGGAGAACAGATAAATAAGTCATCTACATACTGAATCAGCACAGATTTGTCCAACGCCAAGTCTTGTAAAGCAGCTTTTAGGGCCTGCGAAAAATAAGCAGGACTTTCCGTGTAGCCTTGAGACAGGGTAGTCCAGGTATACTGGCGCCCTTCAAACGTAAATGCCAGTAAGTACCTCGACTCCTCCCCCACAGTTATGGAGTAGTAGGCGGAGCTTAAATCTATAACTGAGACGTGGGTGGAGTCACATGGTATGCGAGTCCAAATATCATGAGGATTGGGCACAAGAGGGAAGATGGGCATGACAATACGGTTAATTGCTCTCAAATCTTGCACGAATCTGTAGGACTTACCATCAGCTTTTAATACAGGTAAGATAGGAGTATTGCAAGGAGAAGAAGTGGGTACCAACACACCCTGAGCCAGCAGGTTTTCAATTACTGGCCGTATTCCAGCCACCGATGCTGCAGGCAATGGATATTGGCGCACATATGGTAGTGGAGCTCCTGGTTGCACTTCAATCTTGACTGGAGGAATGTTGAGATGTCCAATATCATCACCTGGTACTGCCCACAAGGTGGAAGGAAGGGTATCCAATGGTGGAGTAGTTGCAACAGCCGGAGTCACAGCTATAGGCTGTTGTACTTGCAGGGGACACAAGGTACATGTCAAAGTGCCAGTTTCCCAGCTTATAACAGTCTTGTTCCTAGATAAAAAGTCTCGACCAAGCAAGTTGACAGGCAAAGTAGGGTCTACCAGAAAATCTGTATGATATAATTTCCCCTCCACTATAATTGGCACATCTGATAACTTTTGATGCATTATAGTCTTTCCTTCAATTCCTTCACAAGGTACCTTAGGAGCTGCAGGTAGTGCCTCAAACAAAGGTGGAGGTAACTGGGATAGCGCTATGGCAGATGTAGAAGCACCTGTATCTAGCAGGAAAAGCAGTTCACACCCCATAACAGTAGCACGTATTTCCCCCTGTGTGTTTGGACACACAACCAGGCCTAGTCAATCCTCACTATAATCCACATCAGTCTCTGCATAGTATTGAGTCATCACTGAAGGCTGGTTAGGGGTAGGTACAGGGTATGAAGCAGATGGATATCTAGCACCATCCTGCATCCCAGGTTGGGGAAAATTGCCCCTTGGCTTAGTACAATCTCTAATCAAATGGCCCACTTGCCCACAACCATAACAAGCACGGTCCCCTTGCTGTCCCCCCATATAGCCACGTCCTCTTCCTCTAAAGGGGGCTGCACCCCTTCCACCCCTTGATCTTCCACGTCCTCTAAAGTTGGACTCATAACTTGCTACTTGTAAATTTAAAAGTTTTTGATGTTGCCGGTCAAGTTTACCTTTGTCAGCTTCCTTCTGCCGTTGAATTCGCTTCTCAGCATGCAAAGCTGCTTCCAAGATCTCTTGTGCAGATTTAGTAGACCAGCCAAGCAAAGCATTTTCAAGGATACCTTTTATTTCTGGTTGCAGTCCATTCACAAAAATAGAAGCAAAACCTTCCATCTCAGCGTTCTGAGGAGAAAAATCTCGGAACGCTAGGCAACATCTAGTGTGATACTGGTTCACCGTCTCACCCCCACACTGCTTTACTTCCAAGAGTTTGGACAGATCACGGACTGGGGTACACTTTTTTTCTATGGCCTTTAACAAGTTATCCCTATGTTCTCTAAATGCAGTCATTTGAGCAGCATCAGTAGCATTAACCACAGGATCTATACCAGGCCACACCCAATTAATATTATCACACAGTTGAGGGTGGGTGACTGCTCTTAACTCTATAGGA
The DNA here is from genome assembly GCA_033557465.1 of Ichthyophis bannanicus. Taxonomy (NCBI): domain Eukaryota; kingdom Metazoa; phylum Chordata; class Amphibia; order Gymnophiona; family Ichthyophiidae; genus Ichthyophis; species Ichthyophis bannanicus. Next base: position 107,564,799 of record CM066048.1, on the reverse strand, counting down.
TTCAGAAAAACTGCTTTCAATAAATTTTGTAAATCTACCCAAGAAGGGTCATAAGTAGTTATTAGCTGTCGCCAATAATCTACAAACTGACCAGGCTTCTCCCTTGAGTCAGGACATGACCTAGCTAAGCTAAAAATTTCGGCTGGGGACCAATTTGATGCTAAGGTAACCAATCCCCCATCTCCTCGTGGAAATGCCCTGAATGGTGCTAACAGGTTGTGTTCTGTGCTCATTTCTCTAAGCTGTTTATCTTGATTTAATGATTCATCTAATTGCAAAGTTAAACTCTGCAAACTCTGCCAATTAGAAAGCAATGGAGCCTTGGTCCAATGCCCAATTCCCTTGGCAGTAGCAGTCATCGCTTCAGCCAAAATTCCCTTAACCTGACTAAAAGGCAACAAGGTTACAGTATGCTGCTGAATTTGTAATTCTAATGCTTCAAATACAGTTGTAATTAATTCAGTTAATGTACGAGCTTTAGACAAAAGAAAATCATAATATTTTTTCAATTGGTCCACAGTAGTTAAACCTCCTAACTGACTTGCTTCAATGCCAATTAACTTTTCAAGCTCTAAAATATCCTTAGTTAACACCGTAGCTCTAGTGGCATGGTGAATAGCTGCAGGTGTAGAGACAAAGGAGCCATCACCCCCAACTGCTCCCGGTGGCGAATCAACAGATACGATACTTGACACATCAAGCTTAACAGGGGTAGAGATATCAGACACAGTACCCAGCTGGATCGAGGGCGCCTCTTGATCCTGACCAGGGACTATGGCTGGAACATTATTTCTAGACAGAGAAATTGCTAATGCATTAACCTCCTCCTCATAGGCCGGTGGCGCAGATGCCACAGTACAAGGCTCACAACTATTTACAATGTTAGTTTCGTCATTACCTCTTTTAGTTAAAACACATATTTGCTCTTCCATGCGATACACCTGATCTCTGACCTTCTTAAATGTAGAATCAATAGTGTGTTTGTTCTTCTCGGCCGCTTTAGAACACCAGAAATTATAAACAATCCATTCATGACAAGAATTTTCATCTAATGCTAGCACTGATTGCAAATATTTCAATTTAGATTCATGAAAAGTCCCTCCAAGGGGAAACTGTAATTTGGGATTCGCAGCAGTTACAGAATGCCATTTGGCCACATAATTTAAAGCACTGTCCCCATATTCTCTTTTCATCACATAATTGGGACTCCCTTTCTTATCGATTGCTATAGCACGAACTCTCTCTTCCCAGTCTTCTAACTGAGACTCCTGCTTCACTTTAGCAGTTTTATTACCCATTGTAATACTTCAGATATCTGTCAATATACTCACAACTTGTGCAGGTAGTTTGTTTCCTGTTAAACAGCAAGGAATCCGAGTCTCGAGGCACCAAACTGTTGACTCTATAACGATCCCACACACAAAATACCTGGGTTCTTATCTTCCAATACTCCTCAACAGGAAATAAAGACACACCACAGTTAATTAATTAATCAATCAATTGCTATTGAGCTCTATAGGGAAGAGACACACCGAGTCTAATTTGACTATTCCAACATGCCTCTTCAAAGATGGTTCCAAAGAGCCTTAGCTTTTATTAGGTGATATCAGCTGATTCAGTTAATCTTTAATTAACATCCGGTACTTTCCAAATTCCACATGTACATCAATTTTGCCAACATAGACAATATTATTTATACAAAAAGCAGACGTTATATTTTATAATTACGTTCATTAAATCCAGCAGGTGTCGCTGTGCTGCTAAAAGCTAATTAGTTACTCATTATAGTTTGCTGATTTCTGTTATATTTACTAAATGGACTAGAGTCAATTTCATAAGAGCAGGGCAACCTGCCCCAGAAACAGCTTAGCCTATCCTCTTTGCAGGATGTAGAGCCTCACCCTTTGTTCTATTTAATTAAGGAACTTCAATCTGACCCAATATCTGCTCGGTACACAGACTGTTTGCATAAGCGCAAATGCTTCTAATTTCCCAACTTATGTCTAGCTGAAAAGCAGAACTATGATTTAAAGGAATAGATTTAAATGCAATCTTGACCTGTACTTCTGTGAGGCCTATACTGAGCTAGATTACTATAGCTTTGTGTCATGTATGATTTCATGTGTAGTTGACTTTGGTTTTATTCCAATCGAGATTATTGAGCCTGATCTGCTGTCTGTTCCTGAATCTGAATCTGATAATTCCAAATCTGTATATCCAGGATAAATCATAGGTGTATAGATTTGCTTGTCGTCTGTGCTTTCATCTACTTCACTGATTATATCCAACTTACATTTGGGGCCTACCTGGGGTAGGCCACGCCCACAAAGATATCAATCTTTAGCCTATCAATTAACTAGAGAAGATTTCTAGCTATAACACGTTGAAGAAATTTTGTGTAGATCTAGGATGCTAAATGGACATTTAGGTCCGGGCATTTAAAAGTACATTCGTATTTTATAAAAAACACTTCATGTGCATTGTTTCAAATACATAAAGGACCAGCAAAAGAAACACAAATTTGTAGCAACATACTGATAAAATTTGAAACCCACAAAACCTGTCAATGGGAATGGACATTCCATAAGTATATACAATTAGTAGACAAGAGGTTCAGAAGATTATAACAAGGTCTGTGTTTCTGGGGGATGAGATCCCATATGAGATACTCAACCAACAAACACTCTGCAGCTCATCAGATTAGTCTTACCAGTGATGCAGAAGCTGTTGGCGAAGACAGTAAGGGCCCGATATTCAAAGGGAATTTACAGGTTAACAGCCAGTTAAACCGTGTAAATGCCAGCTAACTGGATATTTGATGGCACTTACATGGGTAGTGCTGTTGAATATCCCCAACAAAGTCCCCTACGCGCCCCAGTGCTATCCAGCTAACATTGGGGCATGCTGGGGGCTTTCCGGGTGTCTGGAAGCATTTCTTAAAGTATTTTAATATCCTGATGTTCTGGCAAGATTCCCATGTTTCTAGCTCCGATCTTGAATTTTTCACAGATGCATCTGGTGGGGTCGGTTTTGGCACCTACAGAACTTCAGGGGGGCAAGGTGCTCTGAGTCATGGCCTAACGCTTGGCATATATTCACCACTACTAAGGGTATCGCCTTCTTGGAATTGTTTCCAATGACAGCACTATTATTTCAGCCCTGCAATTGGCCAATATGGCAATTATATTTTGCACAGACAATATGGGAATAGTGTAGGCAGTAAATGGGATGTATGTCAGAATGCCAGGGGCATTGGCACTCCTGTATGAGATTGCTTTGCTTTGACTGTTGCATATGACCTTAAGGGCTGAGCACGTACCCGGTTATCATAATACTATAGCAGGTGCCCTGTCTTGTTTCAAGATGACCTTATTCCATACCATCACTCGCAGTGCAGATGCAAAGACACCCATTCCAGTGGCAGTTTGGGCTTTTGACATGCTGAAGTTTGGAGTCTCTTGATGGGTTCTATAGCTGAATGAATCAGACAGAAATACGTGAAGGCCTGGGAACAATCCCAGGAATATTGTGCAGATAATGTGATCAGTGACAATGACTGCTTCAGTACTGGCACCATGGTGCTTTGGATACTCAGGTGTAAGGACAGGGGCATGAGCAAATCTGTGGTCCAGACACACTTGGTAGGCATCATCATTTCTGCAGGAGTAATGAGAGAGAAGAGCCCAGTGGCTAATTTTGTCATTGTTAGGGTGAAGAAAGGAAGTATGGCCAGTGTAGCTACCCATCAGCTCAGAGACTCCCCATAACTCATGAGTGCTTTAGGTTGCTGAACACTGCCACAGACAGGGTTTATTATGACGCATATAAAGAGACTCTCATCCCCTTTTCAGATGTGTGGGTTTTTTTTCAGGCATCCAGATTGAGGACTTCACTGAATGTATGATACAATTATATTGTTATATGGCTTGTATAGGGATTGAATTTATAGTTCTCACAGCCATGGCATATGACCGTTATTTAGCGATATGCAACCCCCTGCGTTATACCATGATCATGAATAAGAGGGTCTGTGCTCTTCTGGCATCTACCTCATGGGTACTAGGTTTATTGGAGATACTTCCTCAGCTTACTGTTATGTCCCAGTTTTCTTACTGTGACTCCAATGTCATTGATCACTTGTTCTGTGAATTCTCAGCCCTGCTGAAACTTTCCTGCACAGACACTTCTATCATTGACACAATGAATTATGTAGCAGCTGTGTTTTCATCCTTCACCCCACTTCTTTTAACCCTGACATCCTACGTGTTTATTATCTCTACCATCCTAAAAATCCGTTCAACAGAGGGGAAAAGGAAAGCCTTCTCCACCTGCTCCTCCCACCTTACAGTCATCATTCTCTTATATGGGACTCTATTAGGAGTGTATATGCAGCCCAATTCAGGGGGCTCTGGGAAATCAAACAAGCTGCCTACTGCAATATACATAGTTACACTACCACTTTTAAACCCCCTGATTTATAGCTTGAGAAGTAAAGAGTTAAATATGGCTCTGAAAAAAGTTATAAGAACTAAATCAGTCTTGTTAGGAAATAAACACTTTCCATAGCTGATCCCAGAGAAACTATTTTTAAAAGCTGCCACTGAATTGGAAGGCAGGCAAGAGCCCAACTAGGTATTTTTAAAGGTAGAGAGTTTTCTTATGAAGTAACATATGTATTGAAAGTTAAAATATTATAGATAACTCAGATATTGGAGTTCATTTCTTTTATAAAAAGGCTAAAATTACAGTTTACTGTAGATTATCCAAATCTATAATCCTGTAATTTTCAATACTCCTATGTTTATTATGGTTATTTATGTTGACTATTATAGTATCATTTTATTCTATTTATATGTCATTATATTTAATTTACATTTTTTAAATTAGAGTATTTATGATTTTGATTTTTATTGTCTTGTATATAATCTGCTGAATGTCTAATGTTTTATATATTTTGTATGCTCAAACCCCTGACGAAGTCATTAGATGAAACAAAATCCTTTAGGGTGAGATGTGATTGGTCTGTTCAAGAAATACTAAACCACCTCTGCTTTCTACAGAACGTGTGTAGTGTTGCGAATTCTTCACCTTGCGCCATTCTTACAACTTTAAAACCATAAATATTGTCAGAATAACTAGGATTGTCTTAATGTTTTTTGACCTACTAAGAAAATTTCAGTTTTAGTTTGATGGGGTTATTAAGGGATTAATTTTCCAAATTGCTTTAATGTTCTTTATCCATGGCAATATAAAAAATGTTTAATAAATATTAAGCAATGCACATACTATATACAAATATAGAACCATCACAATAGCAGACATACACAGCAAATAAACCAATAACATTATCTGTATATGCATTTATTTTAAAACATATGACATGCCAAGTTACTAAAATTCTTGGAGAGTTACAATAATCATCAATATTCTACCATCACAAACAGAACACAAACAACATAAGATACAAACCAAAGTGAATTAATATAAGATTATTAAAATTAATCATACGTTATGGAGGTTATAGTAGAACCCCTATTCCTTCTTTGGACATATGAAAAACAGGCATAGATACATCCAAATCAAAGAGATGGCTCCAGAGCCATTTGAGAAGTTAGGTCTGTGGATGGCCTTATCTTGAGGATGTCCAAGTCTGAACGGAGGGGTGACAGAGGCATGGCTGGGGCATTCCCAAGACCTTGGAATTTCGCGACTAATCTCAGAAATGTGTCTGGACTGATGTCAAACTTTATACCTGCTGCAGGCATGAACAAGCATCTGAAAAGTGCTCATTTTGTCAGGCAAATGTCTGGATGGTGTGGAGAAGGAGCTACATTAATGCTCCCTTTATTTTACAACAGGTCATGAATACTGACGGGGAATGGGGCTCATATTTTCATTTTGTTATTTCACTAGATGTCCCCTTATGCTAGCTTGCATGAGATGGATCTCTCCACCCCAAGCTGTCCTAAGGAGGACATGTAAAATTACCCTGTTGTCCAAGTTGTTAACCCTGTTTAATGTAACTCAGACATTTTTGTGTACTGAAATGTTTTGTTTGATGTAAACCGCGCTGATGTCAAATAGTGCGGTATATAAGAAATGTAAATAAATAAATAAATAAATAAATGTACGAGGCCATTGGCATGGACGTCCACATTAGGGATATCAATGCTACTAAAATTGGACAGAGACAGATGTTCCCCAATTTAAAATGTACATCCTTTCTAAAATGCCACTTCATATGCCTGCTAATAATATATAAGCATCCAGAGAATACATGAACTCAAGAAAAAGGATCCAAAGGAAACTCCTACTAGGCTTTAGGCTTCTTTGGCAGGGGTAGATAATACATTTTTGAAATGAATGGGAGGGTAGGCTCAGAAACCTTTAATACCTCCAGAAGATAGCATTTAAACAAGTCAGACAGAAATTGTCAAAATCTTTGGAAAGTTAAGGACTCACAAAATTTGATCATCCTCCATTAATTTAGAATCTACTGGACCAAAATTGAATCTTTCATTTCCTGTTTAATGGTGTTCTCTTCATCTTGGGAAATCTTTCCCTCTATACAAGCCAAAGCTTTATTCAGTTGTTCGGACACAGCCTGAATTTAGATCGATCGAGTCTGTTGTATGACCTGAATCACATCCCAAAGGGTTTACACATTGGCTCCAGGAGCACAGTCACTCAATGTAACCTTTTTGCTAACAATCTCTTCAGGGATCAGTAAACTCACTGTTGTTGCCCAATGTTCACTGCCGCTCAAAACTCAAGCTATTATTGCACTAAATCATGTCCTGTGATTATAGTACCAGCATGGATCTCAGCATTCCCACTGCTGCCACCCCCTAATCCTTTCAGTGTCCAGCAGCACAAGAAGTGTTATTCAATGGCACCATTTCCCCCAGCGAGATATGACTTTCTTCAGTGTGTGTTGGCCTCACGGGCACCCTGGAGACAACAAAACATTGTCTAATATAAAGCAGGAGTTCTCCAGTACTTCCTCATTCCCATATGGAGCACTCTACTGCTGTTGACATGACTGTTCCCTACCACTAAAAGATATCATTTCAATGAGAAGCCATTAGCCATATAGCAACACTACAGTTACAATATATTCAATTATATACTTACCATTTATATAGCACTACAAGACTTACATAATGTTGTGCAGGCATATGTAAAAGATGCTTACAAGAGCTTACAATCTAGCCAAGACCGACAACACAAAAGCTGAGGACAAGGATACATCCAGGGACTCATGACGAGATAGACAAGAGAGAAATTAATGTGTTGGCATCGGTACTTGGGGACTTGTGTATACTCTTGACTCTTGTCCCGTTTTTGACCGGGGTAGTTTTAGGTATTAATATATTGGTTCTCATCTCCTTCTCTCCCATAATATGGGGGCTAGAGTATCTCTTGCTATTTTTTTGCATATTTTCCTTTTTTCTAATGGTAGCAGATATATATATATATATATATATATATATATATATATATATATGATGCAGAGCTGCTAATCTGGACACTTGCGAAGTCATCTAGCTTGGAGGGGTAAGAGGGCAGGCCTGTGGTCAGCCACTCTTAAATTAGCTGGCCCAGGCCTGTCTCCTCGCCCCTCCACCCCTCCCCACGCACTTAACCCTTGCCTTGTGCCACTGCCCTGATTTTTTTTAAATTAAGATTTTAAGAAAAATACAAAAGTTCTAAGGCTGTTTGCAAGCAGCCAACAGGCAAAACAGGGCAGTGGCACAAGGCAAGGGTTAAGTGCGTGGGAGGGGTGGATGGGCAAGGGGACAATCCTGGGCCAGCTAATTTAAGGGTGGCTGACCATAGGCCTGCCCTCTTGCCCCTCCAAGCTAGATGACTCCACAAGTGTCCAGATTAGCAGCTCTGCACCCCTTCCTGTAGCGGCATGTGTCAGGCTTACCGTCTGTCCTGTGGGTTTGTTCTGTGAGAGTATATTTGGAATTCTGGCTGCTGGGTAAATCACTTCGTTATTCTTCATGTTCCTGAAGCACCACATCTCTGTGGTCCAAAAGGGGATGGGGATGGTTGGGAGGCAACAGCTTCATCATCTGACGTTGGGCTGACCGTGCAGTTCATAGGCACAGGCTGGCATGTTTTTTTGGGAACCGCCAGGCATCCTTTGGTCCTCCTTTCCTAACCCAGGACTCCTTGTGGTTTGCTTGCCTGGACGACCCCCCACCCCCTTTTGTACTGCCCCAAATGCCAATAAAAACAGAGAAAAATAAATTAAAAAGAAAAGTGAAAAGGGAACAAGCGAGTGTGGGCCACGAACGGGAGCAGAAATGGGGTCGCCAATTCCCATGGTGCCCCGAAGAGGCAGAGATTGGAGAAATGCAGGCCCTCCCAGTGTCCATAATTGGGATTGGTAGGAAGATATACTGTAGCCCCGTTGGCTCAGAACTTAGCAGGCATATGACAGCCAACTTGAGGTTGGCAGCACATGTTTCTATGGGCTGGGGGCATGTTAATGCTCCCACACCTCTGTTCCTTGATATGAGACTGTCATCTGGTGGTTGGCATGTGCATTTGCTCTTCTTGCCTGTGGTTCCATTTAGGGTAGCAGGCCAACATTAGGTGCATTCCACTGTATCTCAGCTTTTTTGGATAGATCAAATCAACTTCAACTAAATTGGAGAGAGGATTAATTCACAAAAAAAAAAAAAAAAGAGAGAGTGAGGAGAAGGGGGAGTTGATGGAATGAATACATATGGGGAGGTTCACAACCTGGAGTGTACCCAGAATGTGAAAGTCCATGATTGGCAGGGGCTCAAAGTATATTGTATGCTGACATATTGTTTTTCCCTCCTCGATAGCATTTTTCTACTTTAGATAGATAGGACAAGTAGTGGTCAGCAGATCGGGACAAATTGCAGGCAGCAGATGACTGAACATGGGAGGACACTTGCCAGGGTATCGACAAAGGCTATGGCAAGGAAAAAGAAGACGGCAAATGACATCACTGTAACACCCCCACATTGCAATAAATGGGCAGTACCAGCTCAGCAGGCAAGGTCAGCAACAAAAACTTCAGAGAAAATGAAAGAGCTCATATGGTTGCTGTGTGAACAAGTTAACCAAAATGGCCCAAGGGTCTTCCAGCAACACTTTGAGGCTATGCCACTGACAGCGCCAATGGTTGATAAGGTACCTCCCATGCAGTCAGACACTGGGACAAGCTCAGCAGTGACTTTGTCATATGATGTCGGGGGGAGGGGGGGTGCTAGGACCCAGGAGATAGTGACCTTGATGTCAGAGTTTGGTGTCTGATAGCGACAGAGAGCTCATGCTGGCAAGCATTATTCAGAATGCATTAAAAACGTTAAGGCACGCCAGAAGAGCTGCCTGGCAGAGCCCAGGAAGCAGGGGCGCTCTATAACGAGGCCGAGTGAGGCGGTGGCCTCAAGTGCCAACTTTTAGGGGGTGGCAAAAATTCCCCCCAAAAAGCTTGCATCACGCGGCCTTCAAAAAACAACAAAAAAAAAGAAAACCCTGAGGAGAGAAGCCGCTGCTGTGGCAGCAGCAGAAGGAAGTGCCCCGCGGCCGCCCCGGAAGAGCCATCCTCTCTCCCTCAGTGCGGATTTACAGAGCCGTGAAGGGAGGGTTTCCCTTCTCGCGGCTCTGTTAATCCCGCCAGCACAGACTGCTTCCCCATTAGCGCCGGTGGGATTAACAGAGTTGCGAGAAGGGAAATTCTCCCTTTGTGGCTCTGTAAAGCCGCACTGAGGGAGAGAGGAGGGCACTGCCGGGGCGGCCGCGTGGCACTTCCTTCTGCAGCTGCCATGGCAGCAGTGGCAGTGGCTTCAGCAGCCAGTTTTTCTTGTTTTTATTTCCCAGGGGGGTCTAGGACTGGAAATGGGCTGATGGGTGGTGGGGTTAGGACTGGTAATGGGCAGATGGGAGGCTAGCACTGGAAATGAGCTAGGACTGGTAATGGGCTAGGACTAGAGTGGGCTGAAGGGGGATAGGACTGGAAATGGGCTAATGGGGGAGGGGAGGAGAGTGCTGCTAGCCCTGGAAGAAAACTAGGGGGTAGGGCTACAAATGGGCTGATACGGGAGGATGGTAGAATAGGACTGGAAGGGAGCAGATAATAAGAGGGTCTGCCAGGGAAAGGAGGTGGCACGAAGGGAGCTGACACGGGGGAAGGAGGGGACTGGAAAGGAGCTGACACCCGGGATGTACTGAAGGGGGACTGGAAGGGAGCTGACACTTGGGGATGGGAGTGGTAAATGGTTGGGTAATGGGGAGGAGGCTGGAAGGGAGCTGACATGCAAATGGCACTGGAAGGGGGATGGACAGAGGGTAGGGCAAGTGGAAGGGAGCTGACTGAGGGGGGTTGCACTGAGAGTGGACATGAGCTGATATCTGGGATGGTATTTGGATTAGAAGGGGCTGGACAGTGGGGAATAAGGGGGACTAGAAGGGAATGGACATCAATTGCAGTCATGGGAACGCAAGGTGGTTGACATTGGAAGGTACTGGGAGAGAAGAACTGGAAAGGGGACTGATACTGGGGAGGGTCATTGGAACTGAAAATGGGCTGATGGAAGGAAGTGAAGAAAACAAAAGAAGAGATAAGAAATGGCAGATGGACCATAGACCACAGAAAGAGAGCTAAGATAAGACAGGAAAGCAGAAGCCTCAGATCGGGACCAGCATGATCAGAGAATAAAATGGTCAGACAACAAAAGGTAGAAATTTTTTTTTTATTTAATTTTAGTTATTGGACTTTGTGCTATTTTTATATTTTACACAGTACTGAGGAACTGCAGCTCTTATTTATCTGATATTGTACTGCATGTGGAATCTGGCTTCTTGGAGTTTCAATTTAAATTGATTCTACATATTTTTATTTCTACTTTAGATTGTGGTTACTTATTGTACTTGGTGAGAGTCGATGTTGCAAGTGTTTGACTGAGGTCAGGTGTTCTGTTTTTTTTAATATTTAAATTTTTATTAGAATATATAATAAACATCCAAGTAAAGACATGAATGAAAGAAAAAAGACATCATCATATATCATCACACAATTATTTCAAATAATTAAACTAACAGCAGCCAACTATTAGACCACAAAGAAAAAGAGGGGGGGCAACAGGAAATTAAATTGTAATTCTACCTAAAACACAGTAGAAATCAACATAGAATACATACAATAGGCAGGATGAGACTTAAACGTCAGCCGTAGGAATATTCACATCCACCCTAATCACGTCCCTAGCATTAATGAAATCAAGAAGCTGTTTAGGCTCGAAGAAAAGAAAATTCTGCTCATGCAAGGAAATAAAACATCGGGAAGGGTATTTTAACAGAACATTTGCTCCCAGGGAGATGGCCGTAGCCCTAAGGTTAAGAAACTCCTTTCTCCTCAACTTGGTCACCCAAGAAACGTCAGAAAATATCCGCACTTGCAAGCCATTAAACCTCTCATTTAAATTCTTGAAAACATATTTAAGAATCATAAGCTTATATGGCTCAAGTGCAAGGGAAACAAGCAGGGTAGACCATTCAGTTACTACTTCCAAAGAACTTTCAAGAAAACCATTTAAATTACTTATACCACCCAATGATGTTTTGGCTTCATTCCACGCCCCTGCTTTATTACCAACATTGAGATACTGTGCCCTAACCACAGGTGGTAGGTATTCAGCTGGAATTTTAAGTACCTCCAGTATAATAATAGCTACTGCACATGGAATCCATGCAAATTCAGGCACATGAGTAAGGCCTGCAGAGCTAACCATCCTGTCATGGTTTGCAAGTCCACTAGAGATGGGAACCTTAAAGGCCACAGACCCAGCGCATAGCTGACGGATTTAGTACCATTACCCATCAAGCTTGAGAAAATGTGACCTTAGCTCCGGTCTTATCACTATCGTGACTATGCCTGCATCATCCTTGATGGTTTCTCTCATGGTTTCCGCATCCCCTCCTCTGTCCCCAAGTTTCTCGCTTTGTGCCCAGTGCACAATTCTCCTTTTATACTTCAGCACCTCAAGGTGGTCAGGGAAAACATTTCTAAAGAAACCAACCTGTTCAGGGTGGCTTGTCCCTACTGGGAGACTCCCTTCCCGGATCTGGTCATATTCCCACTAGGTAAAGTCCCAAAGAACAAGCCAGGCAATTTTTGCCTGATGCCATTCAGATATGTCAGTGAATGAACACATTGACCCTCATCTGTGCTCGGTTCAATGTGCATCTATTGACCAGGCCATAGTGATGGTTCAGAAATTGGGTTCCCAGGCACATCTGGCTAAGGCCAGTATCAAATCGGTCTTCCAGCTGCTCCCATTAAATCTGGAATCCTTTCACGTGCTTGGCTTCTGTTTTATAGAGTAATTATAATTATGACAAATGTATGCTCGTGAGATGTTCCATTTCATGTGCATATTTCAAACTCTTTATCTCCTTTGTGCATTGGGCAGTAGAGAAAATATCAGTGCCAGGCTCGGTTATACATTACTTTGAAGATTTTTTTGTTCATGGATGTGGGGTTCAAGGATTGCAAACTGGCCTTGTCTTCCTCCAAGCAAATTGTCCATTGTTTTGGGATGCCTCTTGCAGAGGAAAAGACTGTGAGCCCCTTCTTGGCAATTACATTCCTCGGCATCAGGTGCCTTGATTGCCCATGGACAACCAAGATAAGTTGAGAGCAGCCATCAAGGGGCTGAGAGGCACTAAGAAGGCAACACTTGAGCAATTCCAGTCCCTTTGGGCCTATTGTGCTTCACCTCCAGAGTGATCCCCATGGGGTGGGTTTTATTTCAGCACCATGTCTTAGCAATGAGGGGTATCAGGATGCAGCATCACCATATCAGGGTAAGTACGGACATAAGGGAGGATCTTTTTATCTGGGAGGGTTTCTTAAAGTCTTTTATTGACCTAGCATTCTGGCAAGACTCCCCCATTTCCCACTCTAATTTTGAATTTTTCACAAATGCATCTGATGGGGAAAGTTTTGGCATCTACAGTACTTCAGGGGGCTTGGTGCTCTGAGTCATGGCCTAGCGATTGGCATACATTCAACACAACCAAGGACATCACCTTCTTGGAATTTTTTCTCATAATGACAGCACTATTTGAGCCCCGTAATAGGCCAATAAGGCATATTTTGCACAGATAGTATGGTGGTAGTGCAGGCGGGGAACTGGATGTATGCCAGAAAGCCAGGGGTCGTGGCTCTCCTCCTGGACATTGTCTTGCTTTGCCTGTGGCATAATATTACCTTCAGGGCTGAGCACATTCCCAATTATCATAATACTATAGCTGATGCCCTTTCTTCTTTCATGCCACCACTCCCAGGACAGACGCCATCAAGACACCCATTCCACCAGCAGTCTGGGCTTTTGGCCCACCGAAGTTTGGATTCTCTTAATGGGTTCCCTAGCCAAATACACCAGACAGAAATACGTGAGGGCCTGGGAGCATTCTGCAGATAATCTGATCAGTTCCATTGATTGGTTCAATACCGGCATCTTGGTGCACTGGATACTCGGGTGTAACGGCAGTGGCATGAATAAATCTGTGGCCCAGACACACTTGGGAGGCATCACCTTTTTTGCCAGAGAAAAAGGAGAGAAGAATCCAGTGGCCGGTTTTATCATTGCTAGGGTAATGAAAGGATGGACAGCCCAGTGTAGCCGCTCACTAGATCAAAGGCGACCCATCACCCATGAGTGCTAAAGGTTGCTGATTGCTGCCACAGATGGAGTTTCTCATGATATGTTCAAAGCACACCCTTTTAGATGTGCTTTTTCCTTGACATTCTTCAGGCCTCTAAGGGTGGGGGAATTGGTGTCATCATTAAAATTCCAACCGGGACGGTCACGCTTCCAGATCGAGGATGTCATGCTGAGTGATGGCGCATTGGTGATGTATATACGTAAATCTAAGATAAACCTTGGCACCCCTGATGGGAGACCTAATGTTCCTGGTGTGGAACTTTAGGGAGTAATGGGTCCATCCGCAGAGCAACTCTTGATCTATACGGACGGTACAACATAGCCATGCTTTCAGTTCACCCATAGCCCATGTTCCCTGTAAAATAGTTATCTCCAAGTTATAATGCCCTGTTCAATGTAATTTCAGTTTGTTCAATGTAAACCGCACTGATGCAGAATAGCGCGGTATATAAGAGAATGTAAATAAATAAATAAATAAATAAATAATGAAGTTGGCCATTGCTAATGCTGGCCTCAGGGCAGTCTATTATGGCATGCACTCATTCCATATAGGTGTGCTACCACAGTAGCAGTGCTTGGTATGACATAAGAGCAAAATAATTTCCCTTGGTATGTGGCGCTCTTATTGGTATAAATTATATGTCTGGCTGGAGGTCCAGGCATGATTGGTCCCACATCAATCAGCAGAATTGGCTGTTCGCTAACCTGCTTTCTCTTTGTCCTTTTGTTTTTAATTATTTCTTCTAGGTATAAGTACCCCCTAAGGCCCCTAAGAAGTATGGATATGAGGCCATTCATACATACATTGGACACAAAGCAAGAAGCAATTGTTTGCAATTCTGGTCGCCATATCTTAAAAAGGATATAGCGTTATTAGAAAAGGTTCAGAGAAGAGCCACCAAAATGGTAAAGGGGATGGAAGGATACTCCTATGAAGAAAGGCTAAAAAGGTTAGGGCTCTTTAACCTGGAAAAAGAGACGGCTGAGGGGAGATATGATAGAAGTCTATAAATTAATGAACGGAGTGGAACGGGTAAACGTAGATCGATTGTTTACATTAACAGAATATAGAAAGACTAGGGGACATGCAATGAAGCTACAGGGTAAAGTATTTAAGACTAATAAAATAAAATATTTTTTCACTCGACGTGTAATCAAACTCTGGAATTTGTTACCGGAGGATGTAGTAAAGGCTGTTAGTTTAGCTGGGTTTAAAAAAGGTTTGGACAAGTTCCTGGAGGAAAAGTCCATAAACCATTAAGAAGGGACCCAGGATATCAATTTTTGACCCAGTACAAGCATTGTGGAACCTGTGTCTTTTGGGGAAACTGCTAGGTATGTATGACCTAGATTGGCCACTGTTGGAAACAGGATACTGGGCTTGATGGACCTTGGTCTGACCCAGTATGGCATATCTTATGTTCTTATGTTCTTAAGCAGAATAGACCCCAGGATCTTAACCTGGTGCTGCACATAGCTGAGGTTTCTGTCATATGGATTGGCCTTTACGGTATGATCTGGATCAACTAGTCCCGACCCTTTTACAAAAAAAATAAAAAATAAAAATGGTGGGTGGGACCCTGTGGATCTTGGATGTACACCTGGGGGGAAATGATTTGGCGAATACTCATAGCATCAAGCTTATCAAAAGATTCAGAGGAACCTCATCATGCTGTAGGAAATTTTCCTTGGTACCCATTTCATTTGGTGTCATATCTTACTGTGAAGAGTATGGAGGGGCAAACAAGTCCTACCGGGTGGTGGAAAAAAAACCACAAAGTGCACAAATGAATGGCCTGATGCATGGAGGCCATTGTAGAGAGCAATAGTAAGCACAACCTTATCAAGACAGTTGCCCTGGATTGTATCGCACATTTGTCAGCCAGCGGCTACAAGACAGGGTGGAGATACTATTGGCAAAGGTAAAGGTTGACCATAATTAATCTCTGGGTGTTGGGCCCCTTAAGCAAGAGAGGAGTTGCAGTCATGGGACCAAGCATATAGCCGTATGATAGAGCAAAAGGGGACACAGCCATAAGAAATTTGTCCTCCCCCATTCTGAGTCAATGTGCTCGCAGTAGAGACTAAGTGCAAAACACCTCCCCATGCTTGGATGGCAGTTGGGGAAGGGCTACGCTTCTGCCTGATAAGCTGAGTCAGACAGGAGTCCTGGTCTTTGATGGGCTGGACTCAAAAGCCAGGATGGTGAAAACCCTGCTGCATACCCGGGGAAAGGCATGCGAGTAGGAGGAAGAATAGGTCAATGGTATTCTACCCCCCCCCCCCCCCGCTGTATTTTGGCAAATGAGTATGGTTGCTACAGTAACTGTACTGGAATCAGAAGAGAAAGGGGTTGGCTTTGCTGGCCTCACCTTGACATCACTATGGCCTGTGTGACTAGCATTGGGGGGGGGGGGGCGGCTAGTTAAACTACCTTCTTTGTGTGTATATATTGTCACGCCCTTGCCCCTGGCCTCTGGCTTAGAGGGGCAAGGTAACGGAGAACTTCTCTTGGTGAGCTCAAATAAACTAGCTTTTCCTCAGGTGGATTCTGGGACATGTAGTTTGGCTCTTAAGAAGAAGTGTAGTCATGGTCCGATGTTAAGGCAAATGACAGAATTTATTTTAAAGTAAAAGTTCAAGTAAACTGTACACAGGAATTTTGTCCATTCAGGATTATTTGCAACACAGCATTTTGATCAGTATAACTGTTTCACAGTCTTTTAAACACATGCAGCTGGTTAACAATGCTGCTCAGTCTTAGAGAAACAGCTCTGCTCAGCAAGGTAAAAATACTCTTTTTAACCTGGTGTTTGTGAAGCACTTAATAGCAAAAGAATAACTCAGTTCCTCTGGAACAACCTCTTCGTTCGTTCCTTCCTTTCAGGATAGGTTTGAAACTCAAAATAAAAAAACAAGTAACAAACATTCACAAGCTTTCTCTTCAGCATGACTCAGCACTTTCCTGAGAAATGCAAACACATGGAGTTTTCTTCAAACCCAATTCCTGGCTCAATTCCAGTTGCCTGCTTCTAGGAGACTTTCTCATTCAATGTTAGCCTTTAGCATAATGATTCCATGCTTGTAGCTTGACACAGGGTACAGTTCATGGGGATAACTAGGTCTTGCAATTCCTCCCCTGCCAACTCAATCTGCATATCCTCTGGTGTTGTTAGGGCAGTGTCCTGTTCTGAGCTCTGGACACAGTGCTCAGAATACAGCCTCCCTGGGGGTACTAATGTCTCTCCTGAGCTCAACTCTCCCCGATAAAGACAGTCAATACCTTAAGCACTGGCCACTTCTCCCTGGTTGTGCTCACTACGGTTCCTTGTCTCCTTCTAGCCTCTCAGGAACAGCTCTCTGTATTCCTCTCTGGGTTCTCTCCTGAAGTTCTGCAGGTGCTCCTGGTTCCACTCCTGATTCCCCTGAATCCTCTGAGACTTCCGAACCTCTTGAGACCGCTGCCTCCTGAGAGCTTCTCCTTTCCTCTGAGCTTCATCTTTCCTCTGCTTTAGCACGTCACGTCAGGACATGCTAGGGAGATAAAGTTCCTAGATGAAATAAATGACTGCTTCTTGGAGCAGCTGGTTCATGAACCGACCAGAGGGGAAGCCATATTAGACCTAATCCTTAGTGGAACACCAGATCTAGTGCAAGAGATAAGGTTGTTGGGGCCACTTGGCAATAGTGATCATAGCATGATCACCTTTGATTTAATTAGTGGAGGAGGGATAGTAAGGAAATCCACAGTACTACCTTTTAACTTTCGAAAGGGAGACTATGATAAAATGAGGAAAACAGTCAAGAAAAAACTAAAAGGAGCAGTTGCAAAGGTTAAAGATGTACATCAGGCTTGGCTGTTGTTGAAAAATACTATCTTGGAAGCCCAGACCAGCTGTATTCCATGCTTTAAGAAAAGTGAAAAGAAGTCCAAAAAACTGCCAGCATGGTTTAAAGTTGAGGTCAGAGAGGCTGTTGTTGCCAAAAAAGCACCTTTCAGGAAATGGAAAAAAGAGCCAAACGATGAAACCTGGAAACAGCACAAGCACTGGCAAGTCAAATGCAAGGCATTGATAAGGCAGGCAAAGGGAGAATTTGAGAAGAAGCTTGCTGCAGAAGCAAAAACGCGAAGTAAAGACCTTTTCAAGTACATTCGTAGCAAAAAACCTGTGAGAGAGTCAGTTGGTCCATTAGATGATAAAGGGGTTAAAGGAGCACTAAGAGGCGACAAGACGATAGCGGAGAGACTGAACAAATTCTTTGCTTCAGTCTTTACTGAGGAAGATGTAGGGATGTTACCCATGACTGAAGTGGTATTTAAAGGTGCAGAAGAATTGAAGGAAATATCGATACATCGAGAAGATGTATTACAACTATTAGATAAGCTGAAGAGTAGCAAATCACCTGGGCCAGATGGTATACATCCAAGGGTATTGAAAGAACTGAAATATGAGATTGCAGACCTGCTATTAGTAATCTGTGAACTATCATTAAAATCATCTCTAATACCTGAAGATTGGAGGATCGCCAATGTAACACCAATTTTTAAAAAGTGTTCCAGGGGTGATCCGGGAAACTACAGACCGGTGAGCCTGACGTCAATACCGGGAAAAATGATAGAAACCATCATAAAGAATAAAATTACTCAGCATGTAGATAGTCATGAACTAATGAGAGACAGCCAACATGGCTTTAGACAAGGAAGATCTTGTTTTACTAATCTGTTATGTTTTTTTGAAGGAGTGAATAATCAGGTGGACAAAGGTGAGTCAGTTGATATTGTGTATCTGGACTTTCAGAAAGCCTTTGACAAGGTCCCTCATGAGAGACGTTTGGCAAAACTAAAGAGTCATGGGATAGGAGGCAGTGTACTATTGTGGATCAGGAACTGGTTAAAAGATAGAAAGCAGAGGGTAGGGCTAAATGGCCAATTTTCCCAATGGAGAAAGGTGAATAGTGGTGTACCCCAGGGATCTGTGCTGGGTCCGCTGCTTTTTGACATATTCATAAATGACCTGGAAAGTGGAATAACGAGTGAGGTTATCAAATTTGCAGATGACACAAAACTATTTAAAGTTGTTAAAACCCAAGAGGATTGTGGAAAATTGCAGGAGGATCTTGATAAATTGGAAGACTGGGCATCAAAATGGCAGATGAAATTTAATGTGGACAAGTGCAAGGTTATGCACCTAGGGAAGAACAACCCAAACTATGGTTACACGATGCAAGGTTCCACATTAGGAACCACCACCCAGGAAAAAGATTTAGGCGTCATTGTGGATAACATGTTAAAACCCTCAACCCAGTGTGCAGCGGCGGCCAAGAGAGCAAATAGAATGCTAGGTATGATAAGGAAAGGAATGGAAAATAAAACAAAGGATATTATAATGCCTCTATATCATTCCATGGTGAGACCGCACCTTGAATATTGTGTGCAATTCTGGTCGCCATATCTTAAAAAGGATATAGAGTTATTAGAAAAGGTTCAGAGAAGAGCCACCAAAATGGTAAAGGGGATGGAAGGATACTCCTATGAAGAAAGGCTAAAAAGGTTAGGGCTCTTTAACCTGGAAAAGAGACGGCTGAGGGGAGATATGATAGAAGTCTATAAATTAATGAGCGGAGTGGAATGGGTAAACGTAGATCGATTGTTTACCTTATCAGAATATAGAAAGACTAGGGGACATGCAATGAAGCTACAGAGTAAACTATTTAAGACTAATAAAAGAAAATATTTTTTCACTCAACGTGTAATCAAACTCTGGAATTTGTTACCGGAGGATGTAGTAAAGGCTGTTAGAGTAGCTGGGTTTAAAAAAGGTTTGGAGAAGTTCCTGGAGGAAAGGTCCATAAGCCATTATTAAGAAGGGACCCAGGATATCAATGCTTGAACCAATACAAGCATTGTGGAACCTGTGTCCCTTGGGGAAACTGCTAGGTACAAATGACATAGATTGGCCACTGTTGGAAACAGAATACTGGGCTTGATGGACCTTGGTCTGACCCAGTATGGCGTATCTTATGTTTATATTTCCCTCTCCAGGGCTCCAGCCCTTCCTCCACTCCTCCCAGGTGATTGCAATCACCTCTCAAGCCTGCAGTTACCTCATAGGAGTTAGGGTGTGGCTGCCTGAACATTCTCTCCCTCAGGTTTCTCTCTCTATGAGGGGCCTGAAATCCATGCCCTGCAGGGGTTTCTCCTTTCTCTAAGTTAAAGTCATTGGCCTTTTCTATACTCATAGGCTCAAAACAGGCTTCCTTGTCACAAAATATTATATATATGATGTGTGATGAATTGTACAAGTTATAAATATGGTTGGTTGTGAATGTTCTTCTGCAGCCAAAATTTCAATAAATTGCATTGTTCTGTTGAAAACAAAGAGTCTGGTGCATTATTTTATTAGCAACCGTGTTAGCAGATGAGCAAGGCAGTGGACAGAAAAATAAGGGGGGGGGGGAGGGGACCAAAAAAGGTTTAATCTGGCTGCCACTTGCCAAATTGTACTTGATGTGCCTCCTTTCCAATTTGTAAAGAGCAAGCAAAGAAACACAGAGTTGGTGTACCAAACTGATTACATTTCAAACCCATAAAACCTGTCGATGGGAATGGACATTCCATTAGCATACAAAATGATTAGGCAAAAGATTCAGAATATAATTACAGTCAAACCTCGGTTTTCATGATTAATCCGTTCAAAAAAGTCTGACTATAACCGAAACGGACTAAAACCGAAGCAAGATTTCCCATAAAAAATAATGTAAATTCAATTAATCCGTTCCAGACACCCAAAAATATTGACAAAAAATACCTTTTATAGAGAATAACTATCTTTTTACATACAGAAAACAATGAGAAATACATATAAATGACTAATGGAATGGATAAATGAGCATGTAACATCACTTTTACCTTTATTGAAGACTTTTGTTGGCATATGGGACGCACTCCAGCCAGCTCCAGCTGCTCTCCCCTCTGGGGATCGAGCAATCACCACCAGCAGCGGAGGTGGGAACAGCCATCTTGGCCGTCTGCACAATCGGGGCTCCAGCCTGCCTTTTAATTTGGCAGCCATCACACCCAGTTACCAAGCTCACAGTGTCAGGAGAGGTAGTGCCAATGTCAGCAAAAGTAAGGGCACCAGAAAGAGGACAGTGCCCGAAGTCACACCAGCCTGTAGGGCAGCCACTCCTACACAGTGTCGGGAGAGGTGGAGAGGCAGTGTCAGCCAAGCAGCAGGCAGTTGAGAAACAGTGGGACAGAGAGTCTTAGGCTGCCTCCGGCCCCCCTAAGGTAGCAGCCTGACACAGGTGAGAGTCAGAGAACAGCGTGGGGCTGTGCCAGCAGGAGCCTGCAGCTGCAGACTGCAAGGTTTCAAGGAGAGGCCGCGTGTGCAGGCCTGCAGGACACCCAGAATCCAATCGGGAGGGCAGGGGCCCCGGCGGGAGACTGGGCCGCCAAGGAGAAGCAGATTCGGTCACCAGCTCCTGTCCCGGTTCAAGGGATGTGCAGGGGAAGAGGCAGCAGGCAGACGTCAATCGGGGGAGAGTCCGGGGCAGGAAGCAGTTTCGGGCAGGCCACACTGGAGCGTTGAACTCCTCGGCTCCCCAGAGGTCCCGCAGAATCGCTGGCTCAAGCTCCGTGGGAGATCGCTGGCTCACGCTAATCCATGGCAGGTACGGGGGGGGGGGGGGGTAAAATGCTGTACGAAAACCGAGACAACGTACGAAAACCGAAACAAAATCTTGATGAAAAAAGTCAACGAAAACCGAATCGTACGAAAACCAGGGCATACGAAAACCGAGGTTTGACTGTACAAGGTCTGTGTGTCTGGGGATAAAATCCCATATGAGACCATCAACCAATATAAACACTCTGCAGCTCATCAGATTATTCATACCAGTGATGCAGGATCCATTGGCCAAGACAGTAAGTGATTGGATCAGACTTTTCTTTACTATAGACTAGATTCTGTACTAATGTTCTCTAAACGTGATTCCTCCTCAGATATAGATTGCAAATGCTTCTCACTGTGACTATGAATGTCATTTTATTTTTTTCTTATAATTCTTATTTCAGAAATACCATTGTATCTGGACTGATTCAAGTGCTAAACTGAGGTTATGATTATAGAAAGAAAGGATATTAATTTTAAAGGGAAAATTTTTCTCATATTTCAAAATTTGAATAATTGAATACCACATATATTTGAGTACGACTTAATGATATAAGGAAACTGCCATGTGCCGACAGATTTTCCAGGTAGGAGGACTGAATGCAGAATGTGTGTAACACGAAGCACACAGGGAATTCCATACTAGGTTTGATCATGTTTCTGACACAGTAGACACTTTGAAGAATGTGACAGATCCAAAAGGTGGAGATCCATTCCGTATCCCCAACTTCCTGAAGCAACCCAGATTACCTGGCTAATAACTGTTTATGGATCCATTCTCTAGAGCTTTTCCAAACTTCTACTGCTACTATAGGTTTGACCACATCTTTCAGCATCACAGTCATTGCCCGATTTTGTATAGGAATATGTTTTAAACTTCCGCAAGTTAGTGTTAAGGAGCGTTCCAAATCATGCCACCGCTTGAAAGATATATTACGCTTTCTCTTTTGCACAACACACATGACTTCATTACCTTGTATCATATTTCCTCTTATTTGTCTTTTCTGAAAGCTGAAAAGCTCTAACCTGTTTTCCCTTCGTTCATATTGGAGATGTTCCTTCCCTTTCATCATGTGTGTTGTTCTTATCCTCGCCTTTGCTAGAACTGCTGTCTCTTTCGAGATGTAACAAGACCTGTACACAATACTCACGGTGCAGTCACCTCACAAATCTACCCAAAGCATTATCATATTTACAGTTGTCTTCTCCATTCCTTTCAAACAAGTCCCTAATATCCATTTTCCATTTCACCGTGCTGCATACTGAGCAGAGATCCAAGGTTCTTCTAATCTGTGGCAAATCCTGATGTGGAATCCAGCAATGTGTATGTAAATGGAGCAGTATGCAAAGTGTTTGTTTTGTTAAAAATTGTGAGGTCATGTTTAGTGGTTACTTTCTTATGTATATTTTGTGAGCGATTGAGAGCAAATAAACTTGCATTTATGATTCTGAAATGCTTTTGTTCCGTTTTACTTCAGTCTAAATATATCCCTGAAAATACCTTTTTTTTTGGACCTACCAAGTAGTCGTGACTGTGATTTTTCACCGTTACAAAGAGGATACTGTATATAAGCACATTATGGATGATATGCCTACTTTTCAGGAACTCTAACCATGGGAAATGTTCAGACCACCAATTTAACCAGGTGTGTTGCATTGAAACATGACTTCTTATTTGAGGGAGAAGAGCTGATATCAAACAGGTAACATGTCTTCCGTTCTGTGACTCTGAACATAGCTTTGTAGCTGCTGTGCTTCAGTAGATTGGAGCCTGATGATCACCGATCCCTACGCTGGGGTTCATAGGTCATGCAGCCTCACTACTAACAAGGTATTTTTATAAATCAGAGAGGGTAGATCAGACTCACAGAAGAGTTGTAGGTACAGAGGTTAATAGTGATGAACGGGATGCACCAGAAGCTTACAGGCAGGAATAACCAGACACTTAAGGAATACTCAAGAAGAGTAAGGATAAAAAGATAAATATAAGATATTCTTTACTATGTCAAATAGAGAGAGAACGCAGCAGGCCAGCTAGCTGAAAGCTATTTCTCAGGTAGCAACTAAAGCCAAGTTTTACTTTTTTTTTCTTTTAAGTGCTATCCAGTCAGTGCTTATTCCTGGCGACCCAGCAGCCTCTGGGTTTTCTTAGCAATGTATAATCAGAAGTAATGTCCCATGCCTTTTATATTTACTTATTTCCCTGCAAATGCTGAAGAAGCACATTATTCTGATAGATGCAAGTTATTTTTATTTCTCTTTCCTTTCAATATGGTTTCCTTTATGCTCTTCAGAACATCATGGAGCACGAACACAAAGCAAAGAGAAATCACAGTGATGTGACAACATTCCTAATTCTGGGATTCTCAGAATTCCCAGAGCTGCAGCTCCCTCTCTTCACTCTCTTCTCCCTCCTCTACCTGATGGCTTTCCTGGGGAACCTCTTGGTTATCTGCTTAATATGCGCCAATCAGCAACTGCACATTCCCATGTATATCTTCCTAGCCAACTTGTCTGCCCTAGACGTCTCTTCCATGACAGTCACTGTGCCAAAATTACTGGCAATCCTCCTGACACAGAATATAATATCTTATTCTGAATGTATGATGCAATTATATTGTTATCTGGCTTGTATGGGGATTGAATTTGCACTTCTGTCAGCCATGGCCTATGACCGTTATGTAGCGATATGCAATCCCCTGCGTTATACCATGATCATGAATAAGAGGGTCTGTGCTCTTCTGGCATCTACCTCATGGGTAATAGGTTTATTAGAGATATTGCCATGCATTATTGTTATGTCCCAGTTTTCTTACTGTGGCTCCAATGTCATTGATCATTTCTTCTGTGAATTGTCAGCACTGCGGAAACTTTCCTGCACAGACACTTCTATCATTGACACAATGACTTATGTAGAAGGCGGTTTTTCATCCTTCATCCCACTTCTCTTAACCCTGACATCCTACGTGTTTATCATCTCTACCATCCTAAAAATACGTTCAACAGAAGGGAAAAACAAGGCCTTCTCCACCTGCTCCTCCCACCTTACAGTCATAATTCTCTTATATGGGACTCTATTAGGAGTGTACATGCAGCCCAATTCAGGGGGTTCTGGGAAATCAAACAAAGTGCCTACAGCAATATATATTGTTACCCTCCCACTGTTAAACCCCCTGATTTATAGCTTGAAAAGTAAAGAGTTAAATAGGATTCTGAAAAGAGTCATAAGAACTAAATCAATCTTGTTAGGAAATAAACAGTTTAGGTAGCTGATCACACAGAAACTATTTTGAAAAGCTTTCACTGGCTTGGAAGGCAGGCCAGAGCCCAACTAGGAATTGTTAAAGGGTGAAAGTTTCCTTATAAATAAAAATGACTATTGGAAATTACAATATTTTAGATATAGATAGCACAGATAAAGGAGTGCCTTTCTTGTGTAAAAAGGCTAAAATTATAGATTATCTATATCTATAATCCTGTCATTTTCAAACACTCATATGTTTATTATGGTTATTTATGTTGTTCATTATAGTATGATTTTATTCTATTTCTGTGACTATTATCAATTTTAATATACAACTTTAAACTTAAAATAAAAAGTCTACGATTTTTACTTTTATTGTCTTGTATATGATCAGATCAATGTCTCATGTTTTATATATTTTGTACGCTCATATCACTGACAAAGTCTTTAGATGAAACAAAAACATGTAGAATAAGATGTGATCAATCTGCTCAAGAAACAATAAACCACCTCTGTTTTCTACAGACTGTGTGTAGTTTCTTGTATTCCTCATCTTGTTCTGTTGTTACACTCCCTGATCCTTTCAACATTAAAACCATCAGTATTAGTTTCATGGGGTTGTTAGAATATCAAATCAAATTGGAAAATAAATTTCCTTTGTCCATGGCGATATAAAAAGTGCACATGGAGGCAAATTCTGAACTGGGCATGTCTGGGCCATCCGGATGCCCAAAAAACATGGGTCATATGTTCCCACGGTTGTGGAATCAGAGCAATTAGAAGGCCTGGTGTGCCCCCAATTCCAATGTGGGAGACATCCATCTATGTGCCTAGCCAGCTCACTGAACATGCTGGTGTGCTTCTGCAGAGGTGTTCTGTTGCCATGGTACTAACACATCCAGCTAGAGCAACCTAGTGCCCAGATGCCAAATAGCCCCGTCTCCTGACAGACCGGCCTTCGGAGAGGTCCCCAAGGCCAGTATTGGCCACCAGAATAACCCAGATGGTGGTGCACTGGGGAAGGAGTAGCTGCAGCCCGCAATTTGCAGTAGACCTGGCACTTATTCCACCTTTGAGGAGGTATAAGCCGGGCGTACACGTTAGTTCCAGGGGATGTAAAAAGGCCTTATCTGAATGACCCCTGTATATCCCAGTGCCAGGCCATGTACCTGCTGTGCCTTAGCACCATACCCTTCTGTCCCCATCCAGCGCTTCCTGCTCAATGGTCCTGTAGGTACAGGGAGGCAAGATAATGGAATTAGTTGTAGGAACTGTGTGTGGGTTGGACATCCAACCTAGATATACAACTCTGCTATTTGAAGCTCAGAATGATACCCATATATATAAAATAATAGCATTATATGTGTATACATACACACACATACACACATTTATTTAAAAACATTTATGACGTGCCAATTCACTAAAGTTCTTGGCGAGATACAACAAACATCAATATTCAAACATCACAAATAGAACACAAATAAAACTTAAAATACAAACCAAAACAAATTCATACAAGATTACTAAAATAAATCATACTTTATGGAGGCTATTGTAGAACCCCTATTCATACTATGGACATAAAACAGACATAGATACATCCAAAGCACAGAGATGACTCCAGAGGCATATGAGAAACTGGACCTGTGGATGTCTTTATCTTGAGGATGTCCAAGTCTGAATGGAGGGGTGTAAGTGGCATGGCTGGACTTTCCCCAAGAACTTGGACTTCCCTGACTGATCTCAAAAATGTTCTGGACATCTGAAGTTGTGTCAAACTTTATTCCTGCTGCAGGCATGAACAGGCATTGGAAAATGCTTGTTTTGTCTGGCAAATTTCTGGAGGGAGTGGAGAAGGAGCTATAATAAAACTCCCTTTATTTTAGAATATGTCAGTGAACGCTGACAGGGAATGAGGCTCAAATTTTCATTGCTATGCCACTAAATATCTCCATATGCTAGCTTGCATGAGATGGACCACTCCACCCCACACTGTCCTAAGGAGGACATCTAAAAGGCCACTGGCATGGACGTCCACATCAGGGATATCCATGAATAAAATTGACCATAGGCAGACGTTCCTGGCATTTTTCTGCAACTTTCCACCCTGGACAACCCCAATTTGACTTGTACATCCTTTCTAAATGCCACTTCATATACCTTCTAATCAATGTTCCCTCTAATTTTCTGTAGGCTGTGTGCGCATAAAATATCAACTGTGCAGCTTTTGAAGGAAAGTTAAATTTTTGTGCGCCACATAATGACACTCGGAGTTATATACTTTAAAATTTGACTGCACGTCAGAATACAGTATGTACACCACATTGATTTTAATCAAATTAAATGAAAATAGATGATTACTAAATGAAGCGGAAAATTTCTAGTAATTACAATCACAACTTTTAAATTTTAAGACGTCTGTGTTGCTTTCTATCAGAATCAGAACCATAATTTTTGTGCGCTCTGTTGTAAAGTATGTGCGCTCGCTCTGCAAGGTGTGTGCGCGCGCACACGCGCACAGCTTAGAGGGAACAGTGCTTCTAATATATAAGCATCCACAGAATACATGAACTCAAGAAAAAGGATCCAAAGGAAACTCCTCCTGGGCTTTATGCTTCTTTCCTGGGGTAGATAATAAATTTTTGAAATGGATGAGAGGGTAGGCTTAGACATCTTTAATACCTCCAGAAGATAGCATTTAAACAAGTCATAGAAATTAGGATCTCCAGGACTAAAACAAGCTCCTTCATTTCCTGTTTAATGCATTACTCTTCAACTTGGAAAATCTTTCCCACTAGTCAAGCCAAATCTCACTTCCATTGATACAAGTCTTCCAAAGCTTTATTTAATTGCTGGGACACAGCCTGAATTTGGATAGATAGAGTTTGTCATGTAAACTGAATCACATCATAAAGGGTTAGAAATTGGTTGGGTGGGCGGCGACAAAGGGTACAGGTAAATAGAACTCACTCTGAGGAGAAGGATGTTGTCAGTGGTGTCCCCCAGGGATCTGTCCTTGGTCCAATTATTTTTTAACATCTTTGTAAGTGATACAGCGGAAGGGCTGTCGGGTAAGGTTTGCTTCTTTGCAGATAATACCAAAATCTTAAATAGGGTAGACACCCAGGAATGTGTAGATAACATGAGGAGGGATCTAGCTAAGCTTTAAGAATGGTCTAGAATTTGGCAGCTGGCATTTAATGTTAAAAAATGTAAGGACATGCATTTGGGCTGCAGCAAACCAAGGGAGCAATATAGTATAGGGGGTGAAGTACTTTTGTCCACTAAAGAAGAGCAGGACATATGCGTGGTTGTGTCTGATGATCTTAAAGGAGCTAAATAGATAGAAAAAGTGACAGCAAAAGCTAGAAGGATACTTGGGTGCATACGGAGAGGAATGACTAGCAGAAAAAAGGAGGTGATTGTGCCTCTGTATACGTTTTTGGTGCGACCTCATTTGGAGTATAGTGTGCAATTCTGGAAACCACAGCTTCAAAAGGATATAAACAGGATGGAGTTGGTACAGAAGGTGGCTACAAAAATGGTTTGTGGTTTTCATTATAAAGCATATGAGGACAGACTTAAGGATCTTAATATGTACACCTTAGAGGAAAGGCGGGATAGAGGTGATATGATTGAGATGTTTAAATATCTCCGTGGGATAAATGTACAGGGAGAGAGCCTCTTTCAATTGAAAGCAAGTTCTGCCACGAGGGGACATGGGATAAGGGTGAAGGGAGATAGATTCAGGAGTGATATGCGGAAATATTTCTTAACGGAAAGAGTAATGGATCCGTGGAATAGTCTCCCAGTGGAGGTGGTAGAGATGAGGACAGTAACTGAATTCAAAAAAGCATGGGACCAACACATAGGATCTCTAAAGGTAAAAAGGGGACTGTTGTAGTTGTTAATTTGGAAGGACAGACTAGATGATCTTGTTCTGTCTTCATGTTTCTATGTTTAACTCCAGGAGACAGCCACTCAATATAACCTTTTTTACTAACAGTCATGCCAGGAAACAGTAAATTCCCTGTTGTTGCCCTGATGTCCACAGTCGCTCAAAACCCATATTATTATGGCACCGAATCATAAGATTGTCCACAATTCTACTTTATCCTCATCAGCTTCTATATATTCCTCCCCTTCACCCTTGAGTCTGATGATTCTACGTGTGCCCTTCTTCCTCTCATTAACATATATTAACATAAATCAAACTCCGACACACAAGCCAACTTCAACGCACCACACACTCACACAACAGGGCAAATAGAGAGCCCAATATATGATTGAATTATGTTAGTAATGTCCTGTTAGAGCTGCCCAAAACATCTGTTATGCTGAAATATTGTATGTAGTTAAAGATTGTGTTCACTGTTCTGCTTTCATCTCAATGTAAATAGTTCCATATTGTTCCATGTAACTGAACAAAGTTCCTGTTTTAGTGTACTATTCAGACCACCGTTTCTTGTAAACCACGCTATAAAAATGTTTGCTAAATAAATATATGAAAGTTGTCTTATCCCCTCATTTTATTGCATTGGCTGTACTGTATCTTTGCTTTCCTGACTACACAGCCAGGTAAGCCGCTTTACGGCCTCGGGTAGCTACTCGTACACCCCCCTCCACCCCCCCCCTTACATAATACAAGGACTCTGCTATTTTCAACAGAACAACATTTGTTTATTTTACAATATTGGAAATAACAGTAACAAACTGTTGGCCACAGCATAATCATCATATTCATTTGCACATATAACAACCACCAATACATTCCAATTCCTTCTTGATCTATCCACCCCCCCCCCCTCCCGAGAGGCATAGCCCTTTCCTATCCAATGATGCCTGGCAGGGATGGTTGAAAAATGCCATCAAAGCCTTTTCTCCACTGCCCGCAGTCCTGAGTGCCCTATAATAGGTAAAGGGGGTCGCCTGCCGTTCAAAAACAGGCCTTAATACTCCCTACCTATTCACAGCAGTGTCTCGTTCTGCCTCTGCCCCCGGCCCGCCATAAGGTTGGCAGCAGGGCTCCGTTAGTGTCTATACTATTCCATGTTCGTCCCTCCCTCCCCCTGCCATGAAAGCATAAGGAGGCCCTCTACACACTGTTCCTGTTTAACTCTGGGTACCATGGGGGGGGGGGAAGGTCACGTCTTATACGACCATTCCTATATGACCACTCCCCCCATGCCTGGGCTGTGCGCTCTCTCCTATGGGGCCCTAGTTCTCCTGCTATGCTGTGACAATGCTATCCCTTCCTGCTCCTTGGGTGGGTCGGGAGAGTGCTTGCCTTGCCGACGCTCAGCCGTTGGGGGAAAGAGGACGGGCCGCAGCCCGTTCGCCCCTTTTTGTATTTCACTGCTGCCCGTCCCCCCTCCACCAGCCCCCCCACCCCCACCAAGGTTAACCCTTGACCTGCCGCTGCCGCAGCTGTGCCCAGCCGTGTTAATTCGCTGCTGGGTCTTTGCCAGCTTTTCCAAGTTTTTTCACATATAGATACTTCCTTGCAAGACAGTTATTAAATTAGCAAATTTTGATATTTGTTTGAAGAATACAGATTAATGTGTTTTCTTTGTAAAATTACCTAATCTAAGTATCTTGAAAAATGGCAAATTGTTTGTCACTAAGCTACTTTAGAAGTTACCCTATATACCATAGCAAGAACCCTCAAATGGGTGGGTGGGAGCTTCATACCAGTTTGAGGCTTCTTTGGAGAGAAGGTTTAGGCACCAGAACTGAGTAGGGGTAAAGATACAATGTGGAGACAGCAGGGGGGGGGGGGGGGTTGGGTACCTCAGGGCATGGCAGTCAGAGTTGGAGCTTGAACTATAGTTCTGAACCAGGTATACATTCTGTGCCACAGCAGTGATTTGAAGAGGCTGTTCCTATGTCTAGAAGTGGGTGGATTACAATGCTTTTTGCCCTCATGAAACTTCTTAAATCTCTGTCCTGGCCAGACGTGGAGTGGCGTACCAATGCAGACCTGCACCAGTTTTCCAATGGGCTTTCTATTTGGTAGAACTTCCTATAAATTACTGTATTATGTTGTTAACATGTAAGCAAGCTGATTGTAAAAATGCAGTATATAAAACGGAAATATATAAATACATAAAATAAATAAAAAGTTCAACGTGCAGAAAAGTACGTGTGAATTTCCCTCTGTATATCCTTTCTAGTGTGCCTTCACACCAATACATTTTTAAACCCACACATCCTGTAAATAATAATGGACTTTCCTCTGGTATATAAATTTATTAGACAAAAGATTCAGAAAAAAAAATCAATAAGGTCTATTGTGATAACAGATATCACATAAGCACCTATCAACCAATATAAACACTCCCAGTGCAGCATGTTCTTCATATCAGAAATGTAGAACTCAGTGACCAAGAAAGTCTTATTTAGTACAGTCTAGACTAGTTTGTGTACTAGCATTCTTCATCATGATGCCTCCTCAGCATCAGATTGAAAATGCTTCTCATTGTGGTTCTTGTCATTTTTATTTATTCTTAATTTATTTATTTTACAGGTTCTCCATACCACCTTATCATAAATTCAAGTTGGTTTACATTATAACAGAACATTTCGCTGAACAGGGCCAAAGAACTTGGCAGTTTAAAAATAGAACATTTTAGAACTTAGGTAGTATGATGTAACAATAATTGATAAAGAGTATTAATGAGGAACATTTAATGGGGGCATTGTGATAATAGGAGTACAATTATAAGAAGGAATAAGGAGACCATGTACAGGTCGCTGGTGAGGCCTCACTTGGAATACTGTGTTCAGTTTTGGAGACCATATCTTGCAAAAGATGTAAAAAGACTGGAAACTGTTCAGAGGAAGGCGACCAAAATGATTTGGAGCCTGCGTAAGAAACCTTATAAGAAGAGACTTGAAGACCTAAATATGTACACTTTGGAGGAGAGGAGGGATAGGGGAGATATGATTCAGACCTTTAAATACCTAAAAAGGAACGATGAACAAACAAACCTCTTCCAAAGATGGGGAAGCTGCAAAACTAGAGGGCATAACATGAAGCTGCAAGGTGGAAAATTGAAAGGCAATGTCAGGAAATATTTTTTCACTGAAAGGGTAGAGGAAGCTTGGAATGCTCTCCCGATAGAAGTGGTGGGGGACAAACACTGTTACGGAATTCAAAACAGCATGGGACAAGCACAGCGGATCCCTTTATAACAAAATAATAAAAACAAAAACAAAATAAACTGAACCATCTAACTTCTCAAGAAATAGGGGTGTCCTACATGGAGTGGCGGGTCCACCCCTAAACAAAGACATGGGGAGGGCTGGCCTGCACAGAGCGACAGGTGCTCCTACTCTTACCATATTGCTGGGCAGAATGGATGGACCATGCTGGTCTTTATCTGCCGCCATTTACTATGTTACTATGAAAGAGTAACTTTAATAGCCAGGACAAATTATACAGGGCAGAGGTGGCGGAAGCAGATATGGTCTGGTCAATAAGTCAAGTGACAAGTAGATGTGACATAGTGTTCCGAGAAGAGGAATGTCTTTATAGCTTTGATGAAATCTTGCAGTTCTTGGATATCTCTTATGTTCTCAGGGAGGGAGTTCCACAGTGTTGCAGTATAAAGAGAGAACACCTTATTGCATGTTAGTTTAACTATTATTTTGGCCACTAGAATGAGTAGTAAATTTTTGTTTGATGTTCATCGGATTCAAATTTCTTAATCCTTCTTGATTAGTGGTTAAAGGGTGATTGGGGCTAGATGGTTATTTAAAAAATGATGATCAATGATTGAAATTGGGATCTTTCTAGTACTGGCAACCAGTGCAAATGTTTCAAAGTTGGAATTACATGGGTGTTTCTAGTCATACCAGAGGTTATTCATGCTTCTGTATTAAATACCTTGCGTTGCTAGGAATGGGTAAGTGCTACTGATAGGAGATTTCAATATGTCAGATGTTGATTGGCACATTCCTGCCGCAGTATCATCTAGAAGTAAGGCGATCCAGGATTCTCTGCAGAGAGAACTATTCATGCAACTGATAACAGAACCCACACGTGAAGGGACCATACTGGACTTGGTGTTTACCAATGGTGAAAGTGTTTCTAATGTTATAGTGGGAGATCATTTTGTATCCAATGATCACCAGATGGTGTGGTTCAGTATTAGAACTAGGACTGATAGAATCCATTCAAAAGCAAGGGTCTTAGACTTTAGGAAAACTAACTTTGCCAAGATGGGCCAATACCTCGGCGTCGTTAGTGGGATGGCAACAGCTGGGGGATGTAGAAAAACAGTGGGCAAAACTGAAAGGGGATATTTTAAGGGCAACCTACCTTTTTGTTAAAATGGTAAATAAAATGTAAAAGGAAAAGGAGACTGCTATGGTTTTCGAAAGAAGTAGCTGAAAAGGTGAAAAAAAAAGAGGGAGGCCTTCATGAAATACAGAGATCACAGAGAGAGGAAGACATGCATCTATATTTGGAAAAACTCAGAGAAGCTAGCAAAATAGTCAGGAATGCAAAAGATTCAAAAGAAGATGAAATATCCCCACATTTTATTGCATTGGCTAAGACATTTTTCAGATATGTTAGTGAGAAGAGGAAGGGCAAAGGTGGTATTGTCAGTCTCAAGGGTGAAGGGGAGGAATATTTAGAAGCTGATGAGGATAAAGCAGAATTGCTTAACAAATATTTCTGTTCTGTGTTCACAGATGAAGAACCAGGAACAGGACCTCAGAAAGACATCCACAAACAGGAACAGAAGTGAGGGGCATCATGAAGAATTTTCAAAAGTCTGTGTTTATGAGAAACTAGCTAAACTTAAAGTAGACAAAGTGATGGGACTGGCTGGGATACACCCTAGAATACTGAGGGAACTTGGGGACATTCTAGCAGTTGCACTGATGGACCTTTTCAATGCCACGTTAGAGTCAGGGGTGGTACCAAAAGACTGGAGGCTCATGTGGTCCCTTTGCACACAAAAGCAGAAGCAAGGATGTGGTTGAAAACTACAGGCCGGTTAGTTTAACTTCAGTAGTGAGTAAATTATTAGAAAAGCTGATGAAAGAGAAAATAGTGAGGTTTCTGGAGTCCAGTGGATTACAGGATCCGAGGGAGCATGGATTCACCAGAGGCAGGTCTTGTCAGACAAATCTGATTGATTTCCTTGACTGGGTGACCAGGTAGTTGGACTAAGGGAGAGCCCCAGATGTGGTGTATTTAGATTTCAGTAAAGCTTTTGACACCGTTCTTCACAGGTGACTTATAAACAAACTGAGCAACCAAGGGATGGACCTTAAATTTACTGCTTGGGATAGAAATTTGTTGAGTGGGAGGTGACAGAGGGTACAGGTAAATGGAGCTCACTCTGAGCAGAAGTTACCCGTGATGTGTCCCAGGGATCTGTCCTTGGTCCAATTCTTTTTAACATCTTTGTTAGCAATATAGCGGAAGGGCTGTCGGGTAAGATTTGCCTCTTTGCAGATGATACCAAAATCTGCAATAGAGTAGACACCCAAGAAGGTGTAGATAACATGAGGGATCTAAAGCTTGAAGAATGGTCTAGAATTAGGCAGATGGGATTTAATGTTAAAAAATGCAAGGTAATGCATTTGGGCTGCAGCAATCCAAGGGAGCAATATAGTATAGGGGGTGAAGTACTTTTGTCCACTAAAGAAGAGCGGGACCTCGGTGTGGTTGTGTCTGATGATCTTAAAGTAGCTAAACAGGTAGAAAATGTGACAACAAAAGCTAGAAGAATGCTTGGGTACAGATGGAGAGGAATGACTAGCAAAAAAAGGAGGTGATAGTGCCTCTCTATAAGTCTTTTGTGCAACCTCATTTGGAGTATAGTGTGCAATTCTGGAGACCTCACCTTCAAAAGGATATAAACAGGATGGAGTTCGTACAGAGGGTGGCTACTAAAATTATAAAGCATATGAGCACAGACTTAAGGATCTTAATATGTAAACTTTAGAGGAAAGGCGGAATAGAGGCGATATGATTGAGACTTTTGAATTCCTCCATGGCATAAATGTACAAGGGGAGAACCTCTTTCGACTGAAAGCAAGTTCTTCTATGAGGGGACATGGGATGAGGCTGAAAGGGGGTAGATTCAGGAGTGATATGTGGAAATATTTCTTTACGGAAAGAGTGGTGGATCCGTGGAATAGTCTCCTAGTGGAAGTTGGTAGAGACGAGGACGGTACCTGAATTCAAAAAAGCATGGGACAAACACAGAGTATCTCTAAAGGAAACAAAGTGGACTGTTGTAGTTGTTGATATGGAAGGACAGACTAGATAGAAAAATTAGAGACAGAAAAAGACCACATGGCCTAGGTTTACTTCATGCCTGACCCCTATGTCATTTTGGTGAATTTTAAGTGTTTATGGTGGGATGAAAAGTGTTCCTAGTTATGACGAGTGCTTCTAATTTTCTGTAGTTTATACAAAGCTTTTGGTATCATAGCCTTAAGGCATGAGATTATCCTTGAATGATCAGTTGGGCAAAGACGATATGATTTTTGTTCCTATTATCAGCAAAAAGTCTATACTCAAAGTTAGAAAGAGGTTATAATTCGGATCTCATGTGGATGGACAATTAGCCTTAATTGATGGGCTCCCAAATTTACTTATAATTTTCTATGAGTTAAGTAGGAAGCAAATCATTGGAGGGTTGTTCCATGCAGACCTATGTTCTGTAGATAGTACAGGGTGAGGTAGTTTATTCAGTCAAAAGCTTCTTTGATGTCAAACATAGAAACATGATGGCAGAAAAAGACCACATGGCCTATCTATTCTCACCTTCCATATCACCCACTACAAGAGTCCCCTTTTTTTTCCTTTAGAGAGCCTTCATGTTTGTCCCATGAATTTTATATTCCATGTCCCAATATGTAAGGCATCTTTGCTGCTTCTGACTCTCATTTCATGTCATGGGTGTCGGAGTCATATCTCTGTAAACGCCACTAAATCCAAGTAAGCCTCTTCTATTAAAAGCCTCAACATCTGGGATCTTATTTCCCATGCGATGGGCATTTATACACACCACTTTCAAGATGTTGCCCCTTTTACCCATTTCTATAAAGATATCTGAAGTTTCACTTACCTGGGGCTTACTTCACCCATCCCCAACAAATCTAGTTTAGTTTAAAGCCCTCTTCAGTAGGTTAGCCAGTCTGCTACTGAAGACAAGTTGACCCTTCTTGGGCAGATGGACACCATCTCAGCTCTGTTTCCCTTAGATCATCCTCACATGGCCCAGGAAACCAAAACTCTCTCAGTGACATCATCAATTCAGCCATGCATTCATGTCCAGGATGTGAACTTCTCTGCCTTGGTCTTTAAGAAGGCTGAGTAAGTACAGGCTTTGGGCAGTGGTCGTGCAACACAGATAGGTGGCCGACATCCACAGGAAGCCACTATCAGTGCTCAAAGGTCAGTCACTGACAGCAATTTTAAAGGGCTCTCTGAGGCTGGTGCCACACTGCTACACCTTAAAGTCTATTGAAATTTTTATAAAAACCATGTAGAAAACTAAAAGCTATGGCCTGAATGACCCAAAAAAAGCATAATTCAAAATGTAGAAGGAGAAAAATAAAAAGGGAATGCTGACGTTTTAAGAACCATAACTGGAATGATTCACTAAAATAATGAGATACCTGCCAAAGAAGAATTCTGATCAAAAATCCCAAAACAAAAAACAAACAAACTATGAAAATCTAATAAAAAAACATGTGAGCTAGAGTTCAGCCTTTACTCGATACCTGGATACTATAACCCATGAACACAAGTCTTTTGGTGACTGGGCATGGCGGACTTATGATGTTAACTTCAGAAAGAACATGGCCAAGAATCACAATTACATGGCATCACGGGGTGGTTGACCTCTTGTCTCGATGAGATGTTCTCCAACAGGCTATTGAACCCTGATAGTACACATCAGCCCTTTGAGGTATATCCCACTTGCTTTCATGGGCAGGTGACAGGCCATGCAAATTCAGGCTTGTGTGTTTAGCCTGCAGTGGCAGCTATCCTGTCAGAGTCTGCAGGTCCACTAGAGGTAGGAAGCTTTACAGGGCTCAGACCCAGCTCACAGCTGACAGACTTAGCACTGTTACCCAATAAACTTGAGAACATGTAGCATTGGCTCTGGTCTTATAACTAATTGGGACCAAGCCTGCAGCATCCTTGATGGTTTCCCTCATGGTTTCCATATCCCCTCATCTGTTCACAAGTGTCTCACTTTGCCCCCAGTGTGCAATTCTACTTCTATAATTCAGCACCTCCAGTTGGTCAGGGAAAAAAATGTCTAGAGAAATCAACCTGCCCAGGTGACTGGCCTCTACCAAGAAACTCCCTTCCTGGGCCTGGTCATATCCCAACACAAATCGGTGCATCCGAATGGCAACTCGGCAGATGACCATATCAATCCTCATCTGTGCTTGGTTCAATATGCATCTATTGACCAGGTCTTAATGATGGTTCAGAAATTGGGTTCCCGGGCACATCTGGACAAGGTCAATTTCAAAATCAGCCTTTCGGCTGCTCCAAGTACATCCAGAGTCCTTTCACTTGCTCGGCTTCCGTTTTGAGGGTAATCATTCTGACAGATATATGCCCATGTGATGTTTCATCTCATGTGCAAATTTCAAACTCTATAGCTTCTTTGTGCATTGGGATGTAGAGGAATATCAGGGCCTGGCTCAGTTATGCATTACCATGATTATTTTTGCTCGTGGCTGCAGGGTTCGGGGAAGGCAAACTGGTCTCGTTTTCCTTCGAGTGAATTGCTCATTGTTTCAGGATCCCTCTTGCAGAGGAAAAGACTGTGGGTCCCTCCTCAGCAATTACATTCCTCAAAATCGAGCTGGACATACAGGCCCAGGTGTCTTTATTGCCGGTAGACAAGCTAGATGAATTGAGAGCATTCATGAAGGGGATGAGAGTCGCTAGAAAGGTAATACATGAGCAATTCCAGTCCCTGATGGGCCTATTGTGCCTCGTCTCCCAAGTAATCCTCATGAGGTGGGTTTTCTGTCAGTGCCTAGCCTTAGTGATGAGGGGTATCAGGAAGCACCACCATATCAGGGTCAATAGGGACATAAGGGAGAATCTTGGTATCTGGGAGCATTTCTTAAAGTATTTTAATATCCTGATGTTCTGGCAAGATTCCCATGTTTCTAGCTCCGATCTTGAATTTCACACAGATGCATCTGGTGGGGTCGGTTTTGGCGTCTACAGTACTTCAGGGGGGCAGGGTGCTCTGAGTCATGGCCTAACGCTTGGCATATATTCACCACTACTAAGGGTATCACCTTCTTGGAATTGTTTCCAATGACAGCACTGTTATTTCAGCCCTGCAATTGGCCAAGATGGCAATTATATTTTGCACAGACAATATGGGAATAGCGCAGGCAGTTAATGGGATGTATGTCAGAATGCCAGGGGCATTGGCACTACTCTAGGAGATTGTTTTGCTTTGCCTGTTGCATATTACCTTAAGGACTGAGCACGTACCCGGTTATCATAATACTATAGCAGATGCCCTGTCTTGTTTCAAGATGACCTTATTCCATACCATCACTTGCAGTGCAGATGCAAAGACACCCATTCCAGTGGCACTTTGGGCTTTTGACCTGCTGAAGTTTGGAGTCTCTTGATGGGTTCTCTAGCTGAATGAATCAGACAGAAATACGTGAAGGCCTGGGAACAATCCCAGGAATATTGTGCAGATAATGTGATCAGTGACAATGACTGCTTCAGCACTGGCACCATGGTGCTTTGGATACTTAGGTGTAAGGGCAAGGGCATGAGCAAATCTGTGGTCCAGACACACTTGGTAGGCATCATCATTTCTGCAGGAGTAATGAGAGAGAAGAGCCCAGTGGCTAATTTTGTCATTGTTAGGGTGAAGAAAGGATGTATGGCCAGTGTAGCTACCCATCAACTCAAAGACTCCCCATAACTCATGAGTGCTATAGGTTGCTGAGCACTGCCACGGACAGGGTTTATTATGACACATTTGAAGAGACTCTCATCCCCTTTTCAGATGTGTTTTTTTTCAGGCCTCCAGATTGAGGGCTTCAATTTGAGTGATGGTGCATTGGTGCTGTATATACACAGATCTAAGACGAATCCCATGCAAAGGGGGGGGGGGGGGGCAAGATAACCTTGGTATCCCTGATGAGAGATCTAACATGCCTGCTGTGGAATTTTAGGGAGTACTGTTGGTTCCATCTTTGGGGATGTGAGCAATTCTCAATCCACGCGGATGGTACACCCATTCCCACTTTCTGTTTACCAAAGTAATGAATTTGGCTATTGACAACGCTGGGCTCAGGGTTGGCCATTATGGCACTGTATTAGGTTCATTTGGATATTAAGTTCAAGAACAAACAGCCACACATGCATGGTAGTTAATAAACTAATATTACAATAAGCCAGTGATGTAACAATGACAACAAAACAGTTGATAACAATAGAACAATTACATACCATTTATCAATGCATCGCCAAACTCTGACATTATCGCAGCCCCTTTATCATCAGTTGGGAGAACCACAGTGAAGGCTGAAGAAACGTTTGAGGCCCCTTATATGCTGGTTAGGCGGACATTAGCTCTGTGTCTGTCCTATGTTTTCTAGCTCTTTTTATAGGCTGTAATAAATGTGTCACAGTTGACCAGCATGACTCCTCATGTGAGGTTTTCCCTACAAACATTCTTTGCACCATACACCTTTGATCTCCAGGTTAGTAACAATTTCTGACCAGTCCTTCTCCAGCCTTTGAGCTCCAGGTTAGTAAAGAAGTCTGGTTAGTCACTCCCTACACTTTTGGTCTTTGGGCTAGTAAACAATTCTGGTACAACTGTATCAGCATATTTCCTCATAAACAGAGTGGTTCAAAAGTTCAATAATCCTTGCTGATTCTAAGTAATCTTTTTAAATTCCTATCACAGGCATGCACTTGTTCTATCTTGGTGCGGCTACTACAGCAGCGGGGCTTGGTATGACATGGGAGCAGATCATGCCCCTGAGTGGATGGCACTCTGCTCGATATAAATTATACATCTGGCTGGAGATCCAGGCATGATTGCTCCTACGTCATTTCCCAGAATTGGTGGTAGGCTAACGTGCTTTCCTTTTGTCCTTTAGTTTTGAATTATTTGTTCTCGGAATAGATACCCCCGAAGCCCCCGAGAAGTGTGGCTATGTGTCCATTCATACATACATTGGACACAGAGGAGGAAGCAAAATAGATAATTTGCAGCTGCACATGGCTGAGGCTTCCGTTAAATAACTGGGCATTTGCAGTATGATATGTGATCAACTAGTCTCAACTCTTTTACACAAAAAGAGTGGGTGGGGGTTCAGGGTTCTGGATTTTTATTTTTTATTTATTTTTTTATTTAAAGGGTATTTCTATCCCACCTTATCCTTCAATCAAGGCGGTGTAACAGGGAGAAAATGATTTGGGCAACACTTGTAGCATCAAGCTTACCAAGAAGATTCAGAGGAACCTCCTCTTACTGGCTGACATTTTACCCAGCACCCATTTGATTTTGTCCTATATCTTACCACGAAGAGTATGGAGAGGCAAACAGTCCCCCACCAGGCAATGAAAGAAAACAAACAGATGCAAAATGAAGAAATGGATGGCCCTATTCATGAAGTCCATTGGGGGGAGCAATATTAAGTACAATCTGATTGAGGAAAGTTGCCCTGGATTGTATGGTGCAGACAGCACACATTTGTCAGACAGACATCAGCATGGACATGTTCCTCTGCACGCTACAAGCAGAGTTGGAGATACTTTTGGCAAAGACAAGAGTTGGTCGCAGTGAAGATCTGGGTGGGGGGTCCCCTGACAAGCGAGGAGTTGCAGTCAATATGGGTGGCCTGGATCTTGGGACACAGGACCAAGCACACAGCCATATGATGAAGCAAAAAGGGGAGTGGCCATAAGAAATGTGTCCTCCCCCATTCTGAGTCAACACGTTAGCTGCAGGCCAGCATGCAATACACTTCTACCCTCCATGGATGGTGGCAGGGGAAGGGCTACACCTCTGTCTGGACTCAAAAACTGGGATGGTGGAAACCCGGTTACAGAACTGGGGAAAGGCATGGAAATAGTGGGAAGAATGTGCCAATGGCCTTCCACCACCCACCCCACATTTTGGCAAATGAGTATGGTTGCTACAGTAGCTAATGGAGTCAGATGAGAACGGGGTGAACTTTTGACGGCCTCACCTTGGTGTCAGTATGGGCTGTGGGCTAGTTTAAACTCCCTTTGCATATATGTTTGGTGAATTGTACAAATAAATATAGTTGATTGTGTATGTTATGCTGCAGGCAAAATTTCAATAAATTCCTTTGTTCTGTTGAAAACCAGGAGTCTGGTGCACTATTTTGTTAGTCAGCAGCGGTGCCAGAAAATAAGCAGGGAGGTGGCAAAAAGGGGAGGGAAGGAGGACCAGAAGTTGCTTAGCCTGACTGCCATGTGTCCGGTTGTGCCTTGTTTCAAATACATAGACGAGCAAAGAAACACAGATTTTGAGCACCATACTGATAAATTTTCAAACCCACAAAACCTCTCAATGGGAATGGAAATCCCCCTATATTAGACAAAAGATTCAGAAGACTAAAACAAGGTGTGTGTGTGTCTGGGGATCAGATCCCATGACACCAACCACCAACATAAACACTCACAGCTCATCAGATTATTCATACCAGTGATGCAGAATCCATTGGTCAAGACAGTAAGTGATTGTATTAGACTTTTCTTTACTATAGACTAGATTCTGTACTAATGTTCTTTAACATGATTCCTCCCCAGATATAGATTGCAAATGCTTTACTGTGACCGATTGTCATTTTATTTTTTCTTGCAATGATATTCCTGGAAAAGGACTAAATCCATCATCGGACTGGAAAGAGATGTATCCTCTTCAGATTGCACAGAGCGCAAAATAAGATATGCTTTTCAAAACGTCTTTAGGTAAAAGTTCATAATTTGCCTTCATCAAACTGCTAAATATTAGAACTGGGATAGAGTTTGCATAGAAGAAAAGAAATGTAATTTAGGATGCCTCAAACAGACCCAGTTGAATACCGAGAGAACATTAGCTCATATCAGCAACTTAGAAATACAGACGGGAAGGAGAGGGGTGCATTGATCACAAAATGGTTACAAATCACCTGCAAACAAGAGCTAAACTGAGGTTATGATTATTTAAAAAATTAATATTCTTTCAAGGGAACCATTTTCCCATATTTCTAAATTAAAATGATTGAATACCACAAATATTTGAGTATGATGTTTACTGATATACAGAAATTGCCATGTACCAGTAGATTTTCCAGGCAGGAGAGCTGAATATAGAAACTGTAACACGATGCACATTCTAAGGTGAACAGAGGGAATTCTATGCTTGGTCAGACAATTTGGATCACATTTCTGACACGGGAATCACTTGAAATAATCTGGCAGATCCAAAGGGGAAGGTTCATTCCATATCCCCGACTTCCAAAAGTAAGATGCAGCAACCCATAAGTCAGCCTGGCTAACAATTGTTAAAGGATCCATGCTTTAGAAGCTTTTCCAAATTGTTACTTCTAC
Organism: Ichthyophis bannanicus; assembly: GCA_033557465.1. Taxonomy (NCBI): domain Eukaryota; kingdom Metazoa; phylum Chordata; class Amphibia; order Gymnophiona; family Ichthyophiidae; genus Ichthyophis; species Ichthyophis bannanicus. Next base: position 107,522,556 of record CM066048.1, on the reverse strand, counting down.
TGCAGGTTTGACCACATCTTTCAGCATCGCCTATTAAAACATGAGTTTGTTTTAAACCTTTTGCAAGTTCATTTCAAGGAAAATTCCAAATCATGCCATCACTGGAAAGGATAAATGAACTTCTCCCTATAAAACTTTAGCACACCCCACGTGACTTTTTAGCTTTTATCATATTTCCTCAAGCAGAAAAGCTCTAACCTGTTCACTCTTCCCACCTTTGCTAGACCTGTTGTATCTCTTAAGATGCAATGACTAGAACTGTACACAATACTCATGGTGCAGTCACATCACAAATCTACCTAAAGCATTATCATACTTACAGTTGTCTTTTCCATTCCTTTCAAATAAGTCTCTAATATCCATTTTCAATTTCACTGTGCTGCATACCGAGCTGAGATCCTAAGGTTCTTCTAATAAGTGGCAAATCCTAACGTGGAATTCAGCAATGTGTACAAAAATGGAGCAATATTCAAAGAGTTTGTTTTGTTAGAAAGTGTGAGATCACATTTAGTAGATACTTTTATATCTATATTTTGTGGGTGATTGAGAGCAAATAAAATTGCATGTACAATTATGAAAGTATTATACTTGGTTCAGTTTTACTCCAAGGTCTAAATATACGCCTGAGGGGGAAAAAGATAATGTGGACCTATCAAGTACGTAAGTATTGTGACCTAGATTTTTCAATCAAAAACGGCTTCTTATTTGAGGTGACAAGAGCTGATAACAAACAGGTAACGTGTCTTCGGTTCAGTGCCTATGGACACAGCTTTATGGCTGTGTGCCTCAGTAGGATGGAGCCTGATGATGGGTTAGAGAACATAGCAGGCCAACTAGCTGAAAGCCATTTCTCAGGTAACAATTAAAGCAATGGTTTACTAATTTACCTGCAAATACTGAAGTAGCACATTGCATCTATCAGAACAAGTTATATTTGTATTACTTTTAGCTTTCAATATGGTTTCCTTTATACTCTCTTCTTTCAGAACATCATGGAGCATGAATACAGGACAAAGAGAAATCACAGTGAGGTGACAACATTCCTAATTCTGGGATTCTCAGAATTCCCAGAGCTGCAGCTCCCTCTCTTCGCTCTCTTCTCCCTCCTCTACCTGATGGCTCTTCTGGGGAACCTCCTGGTCATCTGCTTAATATGCACCAATCAACGTCTGCACATCCCCATGTATTTCTTCCTAGCCAACTTGTCTGCCCTAGACGTCTCTTCCATGACAGTCACTGTGCCAAAATTACTGGCAATCCTCCTGACACAGAATAATATTGTATCTTTCGCTGAATGTATTACACAATTATATTGTTATATGGCTTGTATGGGGATTGAATTTATACTTCTCGCCACCATGGCATATGACCATTATGTAGCGATATGCAATCCCCTGCGTTATACTATGATCATGAAAAAGAGGGTCTGTGCTCTTCTAGCATCTACCTCGTGGGTATTCGGTTTATTAGAGACATTGCCACACATTATTGTTACAGCCCAGTTTTCCTACTGTGACACCAATGTCGTTGATCACTTCTTCTGTGAATTCTCAGCACTGCTAAAACTTTCCTGCACAGACACGACTGTCATTGACATAATGAACTATGTAGTAGGTGTGTTTACATCCTTCACCCCACTTCTCTTAACCCTGACATCCTACGTGTTTATCATCTCTACCATCCTGAAAATCCGTTCGACAGAAGGGAAAAGCAAGGCCTTCTCCACCTGCTCCTCCCACCTTACAGTCATCATTCTCTTATATGGGACTCTATTTGGAGTATATTTGCAGCCCAGTTCAGGGGGCTCTGGGAAATCAAACAAGCTGCCCACTGCAATATATATTGTTACCCTCCCACTGTTAAACCCCCTGATTTATAGTTTGAGAAGTAAAGAGTTAAATGGGGCTCTGAAAAAGGTCCTAACAGCTAAATCAATCTTGTTAGGAAATAAACACTTTATGTAGCTGATTCCACAGAAACTATTTTGAAAAGCTTTCATTGGATTGGAAGGCAGACAAGAGCCTAACTAGATATTATTAAAGGGTGCAAGTTTTCTTATGAATAAACATGAGTATTGAAAACTACAATATTATAGATGGGCTACCATGTGTGTTATCTATAATCCTGTAATTTTCAACACTTATATGTTTATCATGGCTATTTATTTTTATTATTATAGTATCATTATATTTATATGTCATTATTATATTTTCATCTACATTTTTAAACTTGAGTTTTTAGCTATTTATGAATTGTATTTTGATTATCTTGTATGTGATCTGATCAATGTCTCATGTTTTATATATTTTCTAAGTTCATATTAGATGAAACAAAATCGTGTAGGGTAATATGTGATCGGTCTTTTCAAGAACTAACTACCGAACAGGTGTTTTCTTCAGAATATACAGTATGTGTAGTGCTGTAAATTCTTCAACTTGTGGGACCAAGTGCTCCTTTATCCTTTCAACTAAAAAAATCATAAATACTGGCTGAATAATTGGATTAGTTTAATGTTGTTTGACCTACTAGGAAAACTTCAGTATTATTTTCATGGGGTTGTTAGAGGATTTATTTTCCAAACTGCGTTTATGTGCTTTTTCCATAGATATAAAAAGTATTCAATAAATAACAAACATATAGAACCATCACAATAGTAGACAAACAGCAACCAAAATAATTTTGCTATCTGTATATACATGCATTTATTTAAAAACATTTTTGACACTAAGGGGTATGTTTACTAAACCGCGCAATTGTGCGGGGCGCACTTGGGCGTGCGAAAATTATGCACTTAAGTGCTCTTAAGTGCCCCACACGAGTGCGCATCACACTAACGGGCCCCGCACACGTGCGATGAACACGCGCATGTGTGCGGTGCGGTACTGTGCGATAGAGGCGGGGAAAGGCAAAAGGAGGGCGGAGGAAGGCCCCCGAGGGGCGGAGAGACGGGGTCAATGGGTGGAAATTGGGAGGGGAGAGGCTCCCCGCACAGGAGCGGGGCCGAATTTACAAGTAAAAACTACCGCGAGTGAAACACTCGCGGTAGACTGCATTTAAAGGGAAGAGAAACCATTTACGTCAGCAATGTACAACAAAACCGGGGAAACCTAAAATACGTGAGCAGTGTGATACATGTGCCCAGAACAAAATGTCAAATAAACAATGGAAATGACCACAAAAAAACCTTTAAAAATTATAATCCAGCTGGGCAACATTGATATCAATGGCCAACAATAAAAAACACTCCCAGGAAAGCTCCAAAAAAAAAGAATGATCTATGGAAGGGTCTACGGAGCGTAGACCCTTCCAAAAATCATTTCTTTTTTTGGAGCTTACCTGGGAGTGTTTTTAATGTTGCCCATTGATATTACTGGTGCCCAGCTTGGTTATGTTTGTTTTCCCCTTTTTTAGAGGTCATTTCTGAGGTTTATTTGCCCTTTTGTCACCATACAAGGTGAATGAGTCCACAGTAAAATTGTGCAGTTTTCTGAGCCGTTCGGTCAGGTTATCTATCTCCAGGGACTGCACTGTCTCTGTGGCCACAGTGTGGTGTAGCAGACACAGCCAGTGCCTGTAGGATCAGAGGGTCACAGGCTCAAATCCCAGCTAGGGCTCATGACAACCCAGTCCCCATAGTTTTACCCACCACGAAACAGTGATAGTCAGGATACCCCTGTTTTGCAGAGCACATTACCTTTGGTCTCCCTCCCCCCGCGGTACTACCTGTTATGGGCTCCCACTCTATCCCTTCTGCCCCTACCCTTCGTTACCTGGGTGTTACCCTAGACCCATCCCTCTCTTTTCACGAACATATCTCCTCCGTTGTCCGCTCTTCTTTTTTTCACTTACGCCGCATCAAGGCCGTTCGTTCCTTTCTCCCCTTATCCTCTGTTGTCACTCTTGTTTTGTCTTTGGTTATCTCTCGTCTCGACTATTGTAACGTCATCTATGCTGGTCTTCCCTCCTACCAACTCCGTCGCCTCCAACTCGTTCAGAACGCTGCTGCCCGTCTTGTTACTTCATCCCCTCTTCGTTCCCATGTATCACCATGTCTGTTTTCCTTACACTGGCTCCCTATCAAGTTCCGGTTTATGTTCAAACTTCTTATCCTTGCTCACAGGGCCCTTCACTCTGATACCCCTCAATACTTAGCCAATATCATTTATCTTCAGCCCTCTCCTCGCCTTCTTCACTCATCCCATGGCAATCGTCTCTTCCTTCCCTCACCTACACAGGCCCGTCTCGAATCCACTCGACACTCCGCTTTCTTCTTCTTAGGTCCCGCCCTTTGGAACTCTCTTCCCCTCTCACTCCATACCGAACTGTCTTATACTCGTTTCAAGGCCCTTCTCAAGACACACCTTTTTTGTCAGGCTTTCGATCTCCCCTTCCCCACTGATGGTGCTCTTCCCCCTAGTTGCGCCCCCCAGCCCCCTTAATTTTCCCATGCTCTCTCCCCCATCGATGGTGTTTTATCCCCCTAGTTGCGCCCCCCACCCTTTTAAATTTGCCCATGTCCCTCCTCCTCCTCCCCTCATTCCCCTCTGTTCCTCTTGCGTTCCTACTGTCCTCTCTCTGTTCTTTACTATTTCTCTTCCTGTCCTGAGTTGGTTATTGGTTGTGAAACTCAATGTCAGGCTCTTAAGGCTGTAAATTCTTCTCATATTAAGGATAGTTTGATGTTACATCATAGAATGGAACAATACAATAATATGTTACGTGCAAAAAATATTCGTATACTGAATTTTCCCATTTGTCGTTTATTGTCTGCCGAAATTCTTTTGAGGAAATATTTTAGGGAGGTCTTGGGCCTGGCTTCGGCTGATTCCATTGGCCTCTCTAATATTTATTATTTGACCGGCAAGGGCCTATCTCCGGGTTCTCCAGGGGGGTTTGATGTAGTTCAGAGCGGCTGTCATTTTTTACGATTGTACACCGCCCTGATGCTTTGGCCTGGGCGGTCTATCAAGTGTTTTAATAAAGATAAAGAAAAGAAAGATAAAGCATGGTGCAAACACCCATATTTTACCTTACACCGCACACAAACCATACCAATGGCCATTACCTACAGCCAATTCCCCCAAATACAATCCTGGAGTGCCACAACTCAATCCGGTCACATGCTTTTTCCAAGATAAGAACATGTTGGCGGAAGGGTACAGGTGGCGGAGGGACCAGTGGCTGCAAGCCACAGCACACAGTGGCCTAGGCCTGTGCAGGCTGGCACGGTCCACCGCAACAGACAGGCTCTGTCGCATGTACAGTCATGGCCTCCCCAGGGAATACAGCACATCTGTGGTAACACAGTGGTGCAGTGCACACAGACAGTGTGTGCAAGAACAGAAGGGCACAGGTTCAAAGCCCAGTTGGGGCTACTGCTAAGCCTGTCCACATATTTTTCCCACAACTAAACCATGATAGTAAGGACAAAACTGTATAGCTGAGAACATATGCATTGTTAATACGCCTATATTTTACCACACCAATCACAGACACCATAAACAGGCGCATTACCTAGAGCAGAGTCTCCCAAATGCAGTCCTGGAGGGCCCCACACCATTCAGGTCCCATGCTGCCTCTAATAATGATGCCTGTGCTGCATATCTATGCAACACCCCCATGGTATGCAGATGTAGCTCATGCATATTTATGAGGGACAGCATAAAAACCCGAACAGTGTTTGGAACACCAGGACTGGAGTTGGGAAATCCTGCCGTAAAGCAGCAGCCAACAGGGCCAGACACACCCACCCCCCCCCCCCCCACAGGCCGCATTGGCCAATGCCTCCTGGAGAGGCAGGACATTGGGCCCTGCCTGTATCTCCCAATACTAGCAGTTGCAAACCTTAGCAATGCCACACTACACCTGGGTATACGGTACACAGCTATCAAACGCTTCCTATGATAACTGCCATATATCAATTCCTACGTTAAGCACATTTTGGTCATTGAGCTCCACCATAACAATCATTCTGATGTTTGCGGTGTGTGCTGCAGGTCTGGTCCCTGACAGTGTCTACCACCCTGGGGGGTGACCTCCAACAGTATTGAGTACCATATCCATGCCTGTACTGTGCCCAGGACTGGTGTGGTGGTTATGGCTGCTGACCTCATCTATAATAGCACAATGCTGGCATAGGTGTGGGGGTGGCTGTCTGTCTATCCAGTGTGTGGTGGCTGCAAACACCTTCCACAGCCCACACTGCCAACAATGTTGCTAGTATTGGGCTACCAATGTGCATAATGAGGAGCAAGGTACCATGGGTATAGGCCGGACTGGGTGGCCTGGCCAGGGTGCATCTGCACAGTGCATAGGGCACTGACTGGGACATTGTAGTGCCTGGCCACCACCTACACAGACAGGGTGACCTCAGTATGCCCTGCTGAGAGATCACTCTCACCCTGACGGTGCAGTGACCATAGCATGGCTAGGCACCCCCATAGTGCTATATAGTATTTCTCTTGGGTGATAGTTATGGGTTTCCTTTTGGGGCCCAGTCAATGATGTATCTGCTTGTTGTGTATGCTGACATCCCAGTTCTGGGTGCATGCATCTTCACTGGGAACATGCACTATGGACTAACTAGCAGACTGTTTGTAGCTGGTATGTGTCTTGCTGGAGTGGCTTGCAGGGTGCAGCGGCTGATGGCTTGCTGCAGGAGAATAACAGATAGTGTTGGGGTGCAGCTTACCATGACCTTGTCTAATGTCTGTCTGCTATTGTGTTATGGATGTGTATAGAGCTGCATTAACTGCCCTGTGGGGTGTCTGTTCCTGAGCAGGACTGGGGTTGATGGTCCCCTCGACTGCCACCTTTGCAGGGAGGTAGAATGTGGATCTATTGATGGGAGACCATGGGAGCCCTGAGGAGGGAGGGTGGTGGTGGTTCATGGCCCACCTGGGGGTCCATGGGGGCTACACCTGACTGAGACAGACAGAGATATCCATGATGTTTGTGCAGAAACTACCTATCTTACACATTAACACTGCTTTGGACCTCCGGCATGGACTCCATCAGCCATGGAAGGTGTTGTGGACCTGGTCCTGGGCGCCTCATTGCACACTCAGGGTGAGCACAGTACCCGCACAATGTGACGGTGTGTAGCTACTCTGTGCCAGTAAAACACCCGGTCCATACCCCCTACCAGGCCGAGGTGCTGTGTGGGTGCACCCGGTCACTTCCTCCTACCAGGCTGAGGTGCTGTGGGGGTGCATTCTCCATCTTGTGTTCATCTGTGGACAGGTGATTTGCATGTGCAATGCATCATGGGTATGGGTGGGCTAACCCTATCCTGGAGACCACAGAAGACTGTCTGTGTGGTGACATGCAGGCTCTCTGCAGCCAGCCAGGGACTTGCTAGCAGCTATTGAGCTGTAGCCTAATGGTTACTTCACTGCCTGTAAAGGCAGAGGTTATAGGTTCAAACCCACAGTGGGCTTAATTGAAAGGGTTATACAAAGCATTGTTTTTCTTTAAGGTACATATTTTGATGCCAGCAAAAACACCCTCAGCGTACTGTACCCATAGGGTGCCTCTGAGAGCGCTTTATAGGGCACCCTATAGGGCACCTTATGGTTCCCGTCCATATAAGGTGCACTATACATTATCCTGTGACGCAACTTATAGGGTGCCCTATAGGGAATATATTAGGGTGCCGTGGCAGACAGTGCACTTTATAATGTGCCCTATGAAGTGCCATATAGGGTGCCTTTTACGGCACCTTCCATTACGGCACGTGAGGGCGTGTTTGCTGGCAGCAATTAATAAAATACACATACGGTGCTGCAGGAACAGATATGTACATTGCAAAGCTGATGCCACAGCCAGCCTTACATATTAGGCACCCTGGGGAGCTACCTCATGACCCCTGTATCAGCAGTCAGTGCCTTAACCATTGTGCTCCACTGCTGCTCCTCCATGCATGTCAGTGCACCTACGTATGCTTTTCATTCCTTCAACTGCACAGTGCTGCCATAAAAAACAGTACTCTGAGATTCGCTGAGGCTGTGTCGGAGGCATTGGGGGTTTGCTCTATCCCCCGGAGACTGCTGCACTCTGTACCGGCTTTGGAACTGTTCCTGTGCCCTTTAACATTGGGCAGGCAGCAGCGGGACAACCTTGCCAGGGAGGACCCAGACCCTACAATTGTGTGCTCCACAGCTCTCTCAGTAGATTCACTGAGGCTGTGTGGGAGGCATTGGGGGTTTGATCTATCCCCCGGAGATTGCTGCACTCTGTACCGGCTTTGGAACTGTTCCTGTGCCCTTTAACATCGGGCAGGCAGCAGCGGGACAACCTTGCCAGGGAGGATCCGGACCCTACAATTATGTGCTCCACAGCTCTCTCAGTAGATTTGCTGAGGCTGTGTGGGAGGCATTGGGGGTTTGCTCTATCCCCCGGAGACTGCTGCACTCTGTACCGGCTTTGGAACTGTTCCTGTGCCCTTTAACATCGGGCAGGCAGCGGCGGGACAACCTTGCCAGGGAGGACCCGGACCCTACAATTGTGTGCTCCACAGCTCTCTCAGTAGATTCGCTGAGGCTGTGTAGGAGGCATTGGGGGTTTGCTCTATCCCCCAGAGACTGCTGCACTCTGTACCGGCTTTGGAACTCTTCCTGTGCCCTTTAACATCGGGCAGGCAGCGGCGGGACAACCTTGCTAGGGAGGTCCTTCCTTTTGCTTGTTTTATTTTTGGCTTATAAATTTAGCCCTGTTGTTAGACCGCGGAGCGTGTCCGCGGGGCGTGCTCCGAAGGGGCGTGTCCAAAGGGGCGAGACACGCCCCTTTGGCGCCCCTTCGGTGTCAATTCGGTGTTAGTACTTTATTTTGGATTCGAGTTGTTGGGATAGTTGCTTGGCATGGGGAAGAGGAAGGCTAAGGCCGGTGGCAAAGAAACAGCTGCCCCGATAGGGAAACTATCTATGGGTCCTATAGAAAAAACATCTTGTCCCTTTACCGGTAGCGCAGTCTTCTCCTGATGGAGCCTCCCTCAGTTCGGGAGGGAGGTCCCCCCCTCCCCCTCCCCCTCCCCTGTCTTCTCCCGGGATCTCGTTTGTATCTGTGGAGCCTCTGGATAAGTGTTCCTATAGTTAGTGTTCCTATAGTTCAGTTGCCTAGACCGGTTCAAGTTATTGGGGTTGGTGATCCCTTTGGGCTATCCAACCCTTCTTCTGATACTGAAGTAACGTTAAAGGACTTATGGAGTGCTCTTCAGTCAATTGATGGCAAGTTAACCTCCACTTTGAATTCCCTTTGCGTTTTTTCTTCAGAGACTGTTGCTTCTTTGAAGCAACTGGATGATAAAGTTTCCCTTGTTGAAGTTACTTGTAATAGACTTGAATCCCAGGTTGGCCCTTTGCATTCTGCTAATGTGGCTAGCATAAAGGATTCTTTAATCCTGCATAGTAAAGTGGAGGCTTTGGAAAACTCCTTTCGTTTGTATAATTTGCGATTATTAAATTTTCCTCATACCTCTCTCTTATCTCCCAGAATTCTTCTGGATAAGTATTTGAGAGAGGTCTTGCATTTGAGTGAGGCTTTTGAGTTCTCACAAATGTATTATATCTCCACAGCGGTTAAAAAGGTTTCTTCAGGGAATGGAGATTTAGATGTTATTGAGCCGTCTATATCAAATTTGACAGCTTTTCTGGAGGACTGCACAGATGCAATAAGTACCCGGGCTACTTTACTTGTGACATGTAAGACTTTGGATGCAAAACAATGTATTCTTAAGAATTTCTTTAAATACAAGGCTATAAAGTTTTGTGGCCAAACCATCAACATTTTTCCTGATGTGGCACATAGTACCCAGCTGCTGCGGAGGCTTTTTTTTTACTTTAAAGCCTCAGGTCTTGCAGTTGTGTGCTACTTTCTTTCTTAGATTTCCTTGCAAATGTGTTATAAACTATGAGGGTGATTCATTTATTTTTACTGATGTTTCACATTTGGAAAAATTTATAGCGGATAGGACCGTTAGGGGAAAGTAAGGGGGAGTGTAGTTGTTGTTTAGCCTCCGGATAGGTGGGTTATGTGCCTTGTTTTCTTATTTGTATTCTTTTTATAATAATGCCTCAGTTGAATCTCAGATATGTGGGCTAAATCAGATTTTGTTTCTTTGTATAAGATGTTCTTATGGATAAGTATTGTTATGCTTTTCCTTTGTTTCTGATTGTCTATATATTTAGTTGGTGTTAAACTGATTAAAACTTTAATAAAAAAACAACAAAAAACAACAAAAAAAAAACCAGTACTCTGACCTTGCGGTACCTCATACGGCATCCTCTAAAGCGCCCTATAAGCAACATTCTAGGGTGCCTTGGCGGACAGTTCACTTTAAAATGTGCCTTATAGGGCGCCTTATGTTAACACGCTTTGAGGGTGCGTTTGCTAGTAATGATAACACAGGTACACTAAAAAATTTTTTTTTTAAACTGCCTCTAATGTTTCGATTGATTTTTACGTTTTTTGGTGCGCTGAATCCAAATCTGGTAACCAATTTGCTCCATCACGTACAGATTTTTTGCTACATTGGGTTAGCAGTTTGAGGTGAACGTTTCAGATTGAGTGCGATCGAGATAAATGTTTCTTGGATGAATTCTTTATACTAATTGTTTAGTAGTTATTCAAATAAGAATAAAGAAAATTGTAACAAGGCAGCACATAAGAATAGAGTAATGTCAACAAAATACACTGTGATGGTAGCAAAATTGTCTGCACTTAAAACAGCCACATATATGTGCACAAACATTGAGCATATAAGAGCGAGGTTAGACACAAAGCAAAGCAAAGAAATGTGCAAAAAATGTTGTACAGGTATGTATGTAAGAATAGAAAACGCAAACCGCACCATTGCAATACATGAAGACAAACACCCGATGGTGTGAAAATAAAATTCTAATAAATGAGATCCGACACTGTGGTAATAACTAGCAAATTTTTATTTCAAAGTTTAGTAAAAACACGATATTTGTCAACACAGTTTAGATTTTAAAGTCATTCTTGGGTCAATCAATCTGCTGGTGGGCCCGTTTCTTCTTCCCCCGAATGCTTCTCTTGGTGCGCTGCTTGGCGTATTTTTCATCTGGGGTTTCCCGCAGCAGCAACCAGCAGAAATCAGCCATCATAGTGGTGTTCCATCTTCCTTGGTACCTTCTCTCTGCGTCCTTGATGTCCTGGTGAAACCTTTCACCTTGTTCTTCACTGTACGCCCCCAAGTTTTCGGGAAAGTAGTTCACATGGGAGTGCAAGAAATGGACTTTCAGGCTCATGTTACAGCCTTGTTCTTTGAAGGCATTGAGCATCCTGGCAACAATATCCTTATAGTTCTCATCCCGCCTGTTCCTCAAGAATTTGAGAACAACATCCTTGAAGGAATCCCAGGCTTCTTTTTCCTTCTCAGACATCGTTTCAGCGAATGCTCCATCTGAAATGAGTTTCCTTATATCAGGGCCAGCAAACACTCCTTCCTTTAGCTTTGCTTCAGAAAGTCGGGGGAACTTTGAGCAAAGGTACCGAAAGCACTCACCATCTTTTGGAAGGGACTTGATGAATTGCTTAATGAGACCCAACTTAATGTGGAGAGGTGGTAATAGAATTTTATCACGAGGTACCAAGCTCTCATGAAGAACATTTTTCTCACCGAGTCTCAAATACTCCCGAATTGGCCAGTCTTTTTTCCCCCAGTGTAGGTCGCAGGCCCAGCTATCCCACAAGCAAAGGAAGCAGGGATATTTGGTGAAACCGGATTGCTGCCCTAATAGCATGGATAGAATTTTAAAGTCTCCACAAATCATCCACTTATGCTCATCATAACGAATCTTCTGAAGAATCAGGGCCAAATTCTCTTATTTTTCTTGGAGAATAACAGAGTGAGCAATAGGAACTGAAGCGAATGTGTTGCCATTATGAAGAAGAACACCTTTTATGCTGTCTTTTGACGAATCAATGAACAGCCGCCATTCAGCAGGATCATACTTGAGTTTAAACTTTTCCATCACTCCGTATATATCGTTGCAAAATACCAAATCTTCCTCTTTGCTGAAATACTTCAAAAATTGTGTCTCGCGGTTGCGGTACCAATAAAAAGTTGTTCCTGGTGACAATAGATTTTTCTGTTTAAGCCGCGAACCTAGCAGTTGGGCAGCATCTTTTGGGAGTCCTAAATCCCGGACTAAATCATTCAATTCAGCTTGAGAGAAAAGTTCAGGTTTCGGATCTGGTTCAGTTTCAAACTCGGAAGTACTGGACTCATCAGGAAAAGCCATCTGATGAGTCTCATCATGATCAGAACCGTCCACACAAATATGATCCAAAGATTTTGGTGGTTCAGGCACAGGTACTTCGTTGCTATGAGGCATAGGCCTAATTGCTGAGGGAAGGTTGGGGTAACTTATTACGTTCTTATTTTTTAAGTTGTATCCCTTCACAATGCAAGAGCAAAAATAGCAGTCACTGCTGTGGTCTCTTTGTTCACGCCACATCATAGGTATTCCGAAACGAAATGCTTGTTTTTTACCTTTCATCCATAAGCGTAGATCTTCCTCACATGTCTTGCACACTTTGTGAGGAGCCCACGGTTTGTCTTGATCGCCTAACTTCAAACCGAAATAGGCGAAATATACTTTTTTAATAAATGCAGAAATGTTCCTCTGCCGCTTTTTCACGGTATATTCCCCACAAATAAAACAAAAACTGTCCGGAGAGTTGACGCAACCTCTGGCTCTGTGAGCCATCACAAATACACAGCACTGCAAACTACAACTGTAGTGAACCACTTCGGAATAAAGCTGGATTACGACTGAGCAAACAAAAGGTAATAATGAACTTGCAAGAAACTGAAATTTGACAGGAACGTTCATGTCGCAACCACCGTGTTTGAGCGAGCGAACGAGGCGAGGCGAACAGGAAAGAACATGCGCCAGCGCGAGTACAGGATTTAGCCCCCCGCCTCCCAATTGTCCTGTTAATGTATAAAATGAATACAAAACACTCTAAAATATCATGAGGGAGTGTTTCTAGTTAGTTAACCATTACAACCTCTATTTTGGGCCAAGAAAATAAACTGCAGTCGGCTAAAAAGAAATTATGTGAACATTCCTTATATGGGTAAGAAATCTAATTTTGCAAGAAAACGTGACGTGATGGAACATTTTGGCTATTTTTCCTGGATTCAGCACCCCAAAATCTATAGGAATCAGTTGCAAAACTGGAGGCAGTTTTTTGGTAGTGTACTTGTGTAATTAAACTAAAAATAACATGCCCCCTAAAGCACTCTTCCCCATAATATGCAGCCTTGTTCATTGGGCACTGTGGGGGATGGAACCCCTGATCCCTGCATCATTGGTCAGTGTCTTAACCATTGTGCTGTGTCTCTGATCCTGTGCTTGCATATCTGCGTGCCGCCTTATGCCTCCCAATAATAGAACAGCCTCCTAAATCAATAGTGCACTGCTTAATGCCCATCTGTGTGCTGCCTTATGCTGCCCATTCTTTGTATGCCTCCTAAAGTATCACCTCAGCCAGGGTCATTAAGCACCGTGGGGGATTCAACCCCTGATCCCTGCACCATTGGTAAGTGCCTTCACCATTGTGCTGTGGCTCTGCTCTTCTGTTTGCACATCAGCGCGCTGCTTATACATCCCAGTATTAGACTGCCGCCCAAAACATCAGCGCCCCACTTTAGGCCGCCCAGTATTTCTCTGCCTCATAAATTAACAACTCAGCCAGCGTCATTGAGCACTGTGAGGGATCGAACCCCTGCTCCCTGCACCATTGGTAGGTGCCTTCACCATTGTGCTGTGGTTCTGCTCTTCTGTCACATATGCCTCCCGCGCAGCCATCTGATGCGCTAAGGTGCGGGGCGCACAAGGGCGCTGCGCACCTTAGCGCATATATAAATTCCGGCTTTTCTTTTTCAGGACAGAACGCCCACTCCTTATATGGCATCCGCACTCTACCGCAGCCCGCACTTTAACGGGATCTTAGTAAACATACCCCTAAATCACTAAAGTTCTTGGCGAGTTACAATAATCGTCAATATTCAAACCTCAAATAGAATTCAAATAAAATATGATACACAAACCAAAGCAAAATTCATACAATATTACTAAAATAGATCATACATTATGGGGATTATTGTAGAACCCCTGTTCATGTTTAGGACATATGTAAACAGTCATAGATACATCCAAAGCACAGAGATGGCCGCAACAATATTTGAAATGCTAGACCTGTAGACGTTCAAGTCTGAACAGAGGGGTGTCAGAGGCTGGGGGCATTCCCAAGCACTGACTGATCTCAAAAATGATCTCTGGACATCTGGGAGTCTTGTCATTGCTTGTCATAATTGCTGTAGGCATGGACAGGCATCTAAAAAGTGTTCGTTTTGTCAGGCAAATGTCTGAGGGAGTGGAGAAGGAATTATTTCAATACTTTCTTTAGTTTACAATATGTCAATGAACACCTACAGGGAATGGGGATCAAATTGTCTTTTTGTTATGCCACTAAATGTCTCCTTATGCTAGCTTGCATGAGATTGACCTCTCCTCCCTTTGCTGTCCCACCTCAGGGATATCCATGCTACTAAAACTGGCCAGAGACACACATTCCTGGCAGTTTTCTGCCTATTCCACCCTGGATGTCCCCGATTTGATTTGTACATCTTTTCTGAAATGCCACTGCATATGCCTGTTGTTAATAATATAGAAGTATCCAGAGAATATATGAACTCAAGAGAAAGGATCCAAGGAAACTCCTCCTGGGCTTTAAGTTTCCTTCCTGGGGTAGGTAATACATTTTGAAATGAATGGGAGGGTAGGTTCAGACATCCTTAATATGTCCAGAAGATAGCATTTAAAGAAGTCATAGACAGAAATTGTCAAAATCTTTGGAAAGTAAATGATGCACAGAATTTGATCTTCCTCTGTTAATTAGGATCTCCTGGACCAAAACCATCTCCTTCATTTCCTGTTTAATAGCTCTCTTCAACTTGGAAATCTTTCCCTCTAAACAAGCCAAATCCTGATTGTATTGAGAAGAGCCTCCCAAAGCTTTATTCTGTTGTTGAGACACAACGTGAATTTGGATCGATAAGAGTCTGTTGTATAACCTGAATCACATCCCAAAGGATTTACAAATTAACTCCCAGAAGCACAGCCACTCAATGTAACCTTTTTGCTAACTGTCACTTAAGGGATCAGTAAACTCACTGTTGTTGCTCCAATGTCCACCAACACTCAAAAATCACACCAGCATTGCACTAAATCATAAGCGTGTCCGTTGCTACCTACTGCCACCTCTCTCTCTTCCTTTCAGAGTCCAGCAGCACAAGATGCGTTATTCAATAGCACTATTGCCCCCTGTGAAATGTGCTGGCCTAACATGCACCCTGGAGACAACAAATTGTTGTCTAATATAAAGCAGGAGTTCTCCAGCCCTTCCTCATTCCCCTATGAGCACTCCACTGGGGTTGAAGTGGCTTTTCTCTACTCTCGCTCTTTACAAGGACAAACCATGCCGATCTCACACAGTATGAGGGTCTTAATATGCATTTTAAAAATTCTTTTCATTTTTCATTTTTATTTTTAGTTATTTTATTGTAAACTGCTTTATGGTGGTTTTATAAACCTAAGAACATAAGATCAGTCATACTGTGTCAGACCAAGGTCTATCAAGTCCAGTATCTTGTTTATAAAACAGTGGCCAATCCAGGTGGCAAGTGCCTGGCAGGTTCCCAAGAAGATACATAGATTTGTCTTAGGATAAGCAGTGGATTTCCTGGGTCCTCTAATAATTTCTGAAATAAGGATCATTTCTGGACTGATTCATCATCAGGTCATGATTTATTTATTTATTTAGCTGGATTTTTATACCGCTTTATCCTAAAATCAAAGCAGTTTACAGAGAACTTATGTGTATAGAAAGAACAATGGGGTGTGGGAATGTGGGATATTTCATGTTAACTTATACACCAAGAACTATGTGCAGAAGCAATTAAGTGTGTGTGTGGGGGGGGGGGGGGTTACTGTCACGACTTCGTGGGCCCTAGGCGGTTGCCTAGGTATATGAAGTGGTGAGAGTCTTTTATTTATAAGAGTGCCTATGGGTGTAGTTGTGATATGGGCAAAAATAACTTCAGCCGAGCAGTAATATAGGCACGCAGGATTTTATTCTCCACAAGGCCAAAAGGGAACCTTTACATACAGTCCCAAATATTCAACACAAAGGCGGGTAATTTCCAGAAAAACAGGTAACAAAAATAAACAGCTTCCACATGCAGCTTGTTAATGAACTCAAACAAAGTATTTCTTCATACCATTGAAACAAGGCTGGAAATAAAACCTCCTTTCCAAAAAAAGGGCTTTAAAACATTTGCAGTCTCTTCAGCAAAACAGCAGTGCCAAACTTTCTCTGCAAAAGGTTTTCTTTCCTTCTCAAACCAGGTTTCTTTATCTGCCCTTCTAGCAGACTCAATATACTTTGTGTGCAGCCCTTTGCATTAAGGGTTAAGCTTTCTCATGCTTTCTAGCCAACCTAATTTGCATAGGCCCCTTGGCTCAGCCTTTGAACACGACTGCTAGTTTAATGCTTTCAAAAACCCTCTTTAGTTACTATAATGAAACAGGAAGACATTCCATTTCTGTCTCAGAACTAAGCTCTTGGTTTATAGCACTTTCAAAATCCATGCTCTCAGGTTCAGACTCTATTAGAACAGCCTCATGTTTAAAACCAGCTATCTCTGGTTGCAAACGGTCTAACAATCTAAGAACCTTCTTTAAGGCAGTATCTCTCTTCCTCTGGGTAATGCCTTTTCTCTCATACAATTCCTTACTCTTAGAATGGTTAAAAGTCTTAGCCACGCTCACCTTATTTTGTGGAGATAAGCACCTGGCTGTCCTTGCAGCTGTTGGCTCAATCTCTGTAAAATCTTCTAGGAAACGTTGTGGATTACTCACATGGTCTGTGAACTCTCCCTGGCCAGCTTTAAAACCCTTGGCTGGTTTTTCCCTTCTGCTTGGAAACTCAGGTAAGGTTTCTTTCACCTTTGGAGTGCCTCTCTTTGGTAATATCCTTGGGTTCTCAGAGTTTCTTCCCTTCCTGGAATTCTCTGACCCAATTACCTTAGGGCTGGTTTCAGGACTGGAACTTCTATCTCTCCTTTCTCTTTCAGTAGAGGATTCAGCGTCAGTGGAAACTGGTCTCCTAAAGCACCTTCCCTTAAGGTTGCCTTTCCCTGCAGTGTACCTCCGTTCTGCTCTCTGAGCACCTCCCTCTCGGGCACTACTAGGCTGGGCAGTTTGAGGACCTCTCTGCTGGGCTCTCCAGATATTTCCACAAGCTCCTTCCCTTCTGCTTGGGATTCCTCTCTGAACTCCTGCACGTCCTGAGCTTTCAGAACTTCCTGACTTCTCCCCGGCTTCCTCTTGCTTCTCCCCGGCTTCCTCCCTTCTCTGTTCAAAGTTCCGGTGTTTATACCTGCAGTTTTTCTAACTGCCTGCTGACTCCACCCCTTGCACTCCCTCGTGCATGGGCTTGGTTACTAGGGAACTAGGGCGTGTCCCTTGCCTACCAGCTTTCTGTGTGGAGCTTTTTCCAGATTCAGAAGTTTTAACCCCTGAACTTCTGATTTCTCTGTCTTTCACTGGGAAAATCCCTGGATTTCTCTCCTCTTTCTTATGTTCTTTCTGGCCTGCACCATCGCAGTACATGGAGAGGTCAGATGGGATGAGAATTAGGGTTGTGCAGATCACACAGAGTGCAAAATGATGCTGCTGTTTAAAGGGGCCCTGGCTCCCACCCGCCGGGCAAATGGGGAGCAGGGCTGATAACCGGGCTAAGCTCAGTCATCCATTCACCTGGGATGGGGAGGGGAGTGTGAGAGTGGTTTAGAGATTGGCGGGAAAATGGTTAGTTGGCCCAGGCTCAGCAGGGACTTACGGTGGCGGTCTGAGAGGGCAGCGGAGCGGGAAGCAGCCCTGTTGCATCTTCAGTAGCAGTTTTGTTTCTCGGCAGCTTGAGGCACAGCAGGATTTTCCTGGGTCCAGGTGATACTGCCTGTCTGCCATGATGTCTGCTGATGGTCAGTGAGGGGTTTTTGTTTTCGACGGTTTGAGGAGCAGCGGGCCTTTTCCTGTTCGCTCATGTCCAGTGTGATGCTGCCTGTCTGCCGTGGTGCTTGCTGACAGTGAGAGATGAGCACAGGATCAACACTGGTGGCTGGTACAGCATGACACCAGTGTGATAGCGTGATTGGTGGGTGTGGCCTGTGTAGGCATCGCAATCAGAGGTTTGTGGCATCTGGCGGAGCGGGGATTTTAACTCCTGATGGTTTAGGTGTGGTGTGACTGGGGGAGTTCCAGGTGCTCCTGCCTTCTTGGTGTAGTCTGGGTTAGCAATGTGGGAGTGATTGTGGGGGATGCGGATTGTGAGGAGTTCCGGTGGTTAGGGATATTTGGTGAGTGAGGGCTCAGTTTCGGGGGCCAACGGGTTGTTCTTAGGGATTTGGGTGTTTTGATAAGGGCGGAGGGTTGGTGGGTGGGTTGGAGTGTGTGTTTGACTGGGGGGCAGCATTTGTAATGGTGGTGCTGTTGTAGCACACATGGCTCCTGGCAGGTCAAACAGGGTCAAGGCCTCAGGGTGGATGGCACGTGGAGCTTCCAAGCGGCAGGTGAAGCCACCGGCGTGGTTTAGTGGGGATACTGGAGTGAGTGTTGATCCTAGCATTATGCGTGGGAAAGGGGAGAAGAGGATAGGTGCCAGGGGATCTGGTAGGGGGAGGGGTGCAGGGTGTCATGTGGGGTGAGGTCAGGGGGGTAAATGGGATGGGTTGGTGGGCTGAAGGGGGGTTGGGTTTGAGTGGAACAGAGAGCAGGGACCTGGCCACCACAGTCACAGAGCTGCCCATAGTTGGGGAGCAGCCTGGATTCAGTGGAGACCAGCAGCAGAGGACGTCTGCGTCAGAAAAGGATCCAGGTCTGTATATCATGCCTGCAGAAGGGGAGGGACTAGAGTGTGAGAGTAGGCACCGGTTGGGGTGGTCCAAATATCAGGACTGGGTGGTTTGTCAGACATTACAGGATAAGACGTTTCTGAAGAATTCGCTGCGGGTGATGAGTTGCATATGTTGGGAGAAGCGTCTACGTTGCTTGGGTGATGAGTTGGCAGTGCAGATGTGGGATACGTCCAATTCTTGGGACACATCGGATTTGTCATCATCCGACGACTCTGACTTGCAGGATGAAGGGATGGGTCAGTGTGGTGTGGACTGCATGGAACCTTGTGCCACAGGGCAGAGGGTAGAAATGGGATCGGTCCCGCGGATTTGGAAGAGCATTCACACATTGTGCATGATTGCTCCCCTGAACAGTCACGTGTCTCGGAAATTAAGAGCGAAAGTGTTGCTTGACATTATGTCGATATATTTTCGTTAGTGACCTGCAATCAGGATATTGGGGATAGGAAGAAAGGAGAAGGTTCCAAGGAGAAAGGGAAGAGGGACAGAGCGAAGGTGCCCAAAACTATTAGTAACTGGGTGTTGGCCTTTCATGTTTTTTCAGCTATAATGGGTGTCATGACACCAGCTTTTTACCCTGGTCAATTGCGCTACTCAGATATGATCCTCCATGAGCATAGAACTTACGGGGGCTGGGCATGGCTCATTATGATGAGCAAGTCCATAAGAGTTTGGCAAAGCAAAAGAGTGAAGCGTGGGGAGGTCGAGATGTAGACATTTGGTTGGCTGAGATGATCCCTTCTCAGTCCCTGTTTGGAAAGCCAGGGGGTGCAAGATTCCTCAATCCTGCTCCTGAGGTGATTGGTTTGCCAGGGGGGAATGGGTGGTGGGGAGGGTGGAGTCTGGGAACAGAGTTTCCAAGCAGCGGGGCAATTTACTTCCAGCGGGTGGGTTTTGAAGCTTCGGGAGGGAAGGGTGCCTGTTTCCAATTCAATGCTGGAAAGTGTGACCGGCTGGAGTGTCATTTCAAACATAGATGCTCCATATACAGGGGTAGGCATCCAGCCTTTTGGTGCTTCAGGAGGGACTTTGGGTTGCTGCATAATGGACCGGTGTGGTTGGGTGGGATTCATTCTTCAATGGTCCCTGGAAAAGGTTCCATCCCCCATTAACATGGGGATGTTAGAGGATTGGTGCATGGGTACCCTGATGCAGAGGCAGCACGGATGTTGCTGGACGGTTTTCAGGAGGGGTTTGTGATCCATTTTGTGGACCTGCCTCCTTCCCACCATGCTCGCAACGCTCCTTCGGTGACGCACCTGGCAGAGGTAGTAATCATCAAATTGTGGAAGGAGCTGGAATTGGGCAGAATCGTAGGTCTCTTTGAGCTCCCTCCATTTAACAATTTGGTGGTGTCTCTGTTGGAAGTCATGCTGAAGAAAGAGCTGGAAAAGTACCAGCTCATTCACAACTTGTTGAATCTAGAGGGGCGTAGAGTGAATGACTTTATTGATCCGTCTCTTTGTTCAGTACAATATGCTTCCTTTGATTCTGCAATCCACGTGTTGCAAAGGGCAGGACGGGGGCACTTATGGCAAAGACGGATGTGGAGTCTGTGATTTGATTGCTCCCCATTCATACCAGTTCCTTTTATTTGCTGGGCTTTCATTTTCAAGGACAGTATTTTGTTGACAAGTGTATGCCTATGGGTTGTTCAGTGTCCTGTTTTGAAGCCTTTTCTTCCTTTCTCCATTGGGTTTTCCAGCAGGTAGCACTGTCTGATTCCACGGTGCGCTATTTGGATGACTTTTTGGGGGTAGCAGTAGCGGGGTCACCAGAGTGTGGTCGGCTGTTGAGGTTCTTCCATCAGCTGTTTGGGATCTTCCAGCAGGTGGTGGAGAGCTTGAGCATGCCACTGGCGGAGGAAAAGACTGAGAAGCCTGTGACATCCCTTACGTTCCATGGTTTTGAATTAGATTCTGTCACTATGGAATCTCGCTTGCTAGTGGAGAAGGTCTCGAAACTTGGGCAGCTGATTCAGCAGGCCCTGTCCAGGTCTAAACTGATGTTGGCACAGGTGCAGGAGCTGTTGGGACATTTCAATTTTGCTGGTTATGTAATACCAGTGGGCCGGGTGTTCACACAGTGGTTGGTTTTTTTGACACGAGGTGTGTGGAAAAAGCATCAGTTCTTGCATTTGAGTAGCAGAGTACAGGCCGACTTGGGCATGTGGGTAGAGTTTTTGAAGACCTTCAATGGGGTACGTGTATGGCAGTCGCCGATGGTGTCCAGTCATGATCTTGAATTCTATAGCGATGCCTCTGGGGGAATTGGTTTCAGAATCTATTTGGTCGTAGCATGGTGTGTGGAGCCATTGCCTGCAGCATGGAAGGAATGGGGCTTGTGTTGGAACATTCCCTTTTTGGAGCTGTTTTCCGTCTGGGTGGTGTTGCGGCTTTGGGGTGCATGCTTCAGTAATCAGCATTTGCTCTTGCGTTCTGATAATATGGGCATGGAGATGGCAATTAATCGGCAGTCATCAAATTCCCCATTGGTGGTGGGTCTGCTGCGTCAAATTGTGCTTCTTTGCTTACTGCTCAATATTTTCCTTGGGGGCGAAGCATGTGCCGGGGGTTGATAATTCAATTGTTCTCTTCTCTACAGTGAGCTTGTTAACATGTCTTAGCACCAGCTGTGAACGCAGCTCCTTCCCAGATCCCAAGGACTTGGTGAGACATCCTTCTGCCACACTTAGAGGCTTGTTGAAGGCAGCGTTATCAGCAACCATGTGGAGGGCGTATGCAGCTGGATGGCAGCGTTTCCTGACACTGATTCCCATTAGCGATCGGAGGATAATGCAGGATGATGTATTGCAATTCCTAGAGTTGGTGGTGGAGCACCATTGGTTGCTGGCATTGGCGGCAGTGGCCTTGGTGGTGAAGCTCCGTGGGTGGTAGCGGGTTTTGCCAGAGCTTAATCTGACTTGGTGCAGCGATCACTGCGGCAGCCCATTTGGCACAAGACCTTGTTAGCTTTTTTGTTGGTCTTGCCACGGGTTGTGCTTCCTCCTTTGAGGTGGAGCTTTTTTGTGTCACTTTCGCTTTCACATTTTTTGCAGCAATGACAGTGGGGGAGTTGGTGGCCTTCTCCAAGCACTCCTGGGGTGAGAGAGGTCTCTTGGTGAATGATGTCTT
Source organism: Ichthyophis bannanicus (assembly GCA_033557465.1). NCBI lineage: Eukaryota > Metazoa > Chordata > Amphibia > Gymnophiona > Ichthyophiidae > Ichthyophis > Ichthyophis bannanicus. The sequence goes on along the minus strand of CM066048.1, from coordinate 107,500,413 downwards.
GCTTCTGGAGAAGGAGGTGTGGTTGCGGATATGGTGGAGTAAGACCGATTAGCTGGGTAAGGCACGTGGGTGTGTTTGTGGAGTGTTCCAGCACTGATGTCCTGTCTGGTCCAGTGCACCCACAGTTTCTTGCGGGTTTGCCAAGCTTGAGGTGTATTTTGGCTGTGTCACGCTCAAGGTGATCCACTGACGCGTTTCCAATGTGCTGCTCTCCTTCGGCGGGAGTTGAGTGTTGCGGGTTTCCATTCAGACATTTGGAACGTATTCATTCCATATTGGAGCGGCCACCTTAGTGGTGACTCAGGGGCTTTCTGTGCCAGCGATCCGTACATTCCAGTAAATATAAGCACTTTCATATTTCATAGGACCAATTAGATCAGGCTTTGGATGATGGGGGTCTATTGAAATAATCTGAGAGATACAAATAGGGCCATCTATTCCATATCCTCCCCTTTCAGAAGTAACAAGTGGAAATCTGCAAGTTTACCTAGCATTGGCTGAAAAAAAATGTTTTTTCTAAATCTGTTGCAAGTTAGTTTCAAGCAATGTTCCTAGTCAATTTATCCTTTTTTATGGTAGTATAACTTTTCCATATAAACATATGGGCTGCAGCACATGACTTTGTTGCATCATATAATATTTTTTCTTCGTTTTTTTTTCTCCAAGCTGAACATGTCTAAGATCTTCTTTCCCGTTTATCATTTTCAGTGTCCTTCTCTGCCCCTTTATTAGTTCTTTTGTATCTCCTTTGAGATGGGATGACCAGAACTGCACACGATTCTTAAGGAGCAGTCGCACCATAGAGCCAACCAGAGCATTATTATATATCCACAGTTGCCGTCTCCATTCCTTTTGATAAAGCCCCTAATATTCATTTTCAATATCACTGGTGCTGCACCTTGAGCTGAGGTCCAGGGTCCTTCTCCTCCATGGCAGTTCCTAATGTGGTGATAACAAAATCACCTAAAAAGCCTAAACAGAACAAACACTGCTGATCTTTGGAGTTTCTTCTTTTTTTTATTAAGCATTTAAATTACATATTCCAACAAGAATACAAGGCAAACCATATCAGAAAGGAAACATACATTTATAAATGAATACAAAATCAAGAAAACCCATTAAAGCCCACATCAGGAGTATTCCATCAAAAGAAAAAAATTACAAGAAATTCGGCCAGATACAGAAATACTGGAGGATAAATATAAATTTTATCACCTACCATCTATCCTGTAGAAATCACTCCAAGAGATACTTCAAGAAAAATAAAAGATGTCCCCTGTGAAGTAATAATACACTTGCAGGGGAAACAAAGAAAAAAAGAACCACCCAGTTCCACAATTCTGGACTTCAATTCCAAAACCTGTTTCCTTCTCATTTGAGTTGCACGTGTAACATCAGGAAACACTTGCAAAATTTGTCCACAAAACACAGCATTCTTACACTTAAAATTAAAGTTTGAGGTTTTAAGTTTAACAGCTTCTGATGAAAAAGTAACAAATAAAGTATTACATTTCATAATAATATGTGCTGAACCTTCAAGAAATTCTGTCAGGTTCCCAATAATAAACTGAAGAGTATCAGAGGACCCTTCAACAGCGGAAGGGATCCGTCACCTAGCAGAAATACAATAAGCTTTCAAAATATCCAGGCTCTGTCATTTTAAGAATTTCAACAAAATATAATATGTCTGGACCAAGTAAGTGAGTTTGTGGAAAGTTTAAAATACAAAGATTCTTGGCTCTGAAAAGATTCTCAAGTGCTTCCAAACTGGTATGAGTGATCGAGGCATCCTTAATGTAGGAATCATTAGTTGCCCTATTAGCCTGCACTTGAGTATGGATCCATGCCAAAGATGTTTAAGAACATAAGATATGCCATACTGGGTCAGACCAAGGTCCATCAAGCCCAGTATCCTGTTTCCAACAGTGGCCAATCTAGGTCATACGTACCTAGCAGTTTCCCCAAAAGACACAGGTTCCACCATGCTTGTACTGGGTCAAGCATTGATATCCTGGGTCCCTTCTTAATAATAGTTTATGGACCTTTCCTCCAGGAACCTGTCCAAACCTTTTTTAAACCCAGCTACACTAACAGCCTTTACTACATCCTCAGGTAACAAATTCCAGAGTTTGATTATACGTTGAGTGAGAAAATATTTTCTTTTATTAGTCTTAAATAGTTTACCCTGTAGCTTCATTGCATGTCCCCTAGTCTTTCTATATTTTGATAACGTAAACAATCGATCTATGTTTACCCGTTCCACTCCGTTCATTAATTTATAGACTTCTATCATATCTCCCCTCAGCTGTCTCTTTTCCAGGTTAAAGAGTCCTAACCTTTTTAGCCTTTCTTCATAGGAGTATCCTTCCATCCCCTTTACCATTTTGGTGGCTCTTCTCTGAACATTTTCTAATAACGCTATATCCTTTTTAAGATACGGCGACCAGAATTGCACACAATATTCAAGGTACGGTCTCACCATGGAACGATATAGAGGCATTATAATATCTTTTGTTTTATTTTCCATTCCTTTCCTTATGATACCTAGCATTCTATTTGCTCTCTTCGCTGCCACTGCACATTGGGCCGAGGGTTTTAACATGGTATCCAAAATGACGCCTAAATCTTTTTCCTGGGTGGTGGTTCCTAAAGTGGAACCTTGCATCGTGTAACCATAGTTTGGGTTGTTCTTCCCTAGTTGCATAACTTTGCACTTGTCCACATTAAATTTCATCTGCCATTTTGATGCCCAGTCTTCCAATTTATCAAGATCCTCTTGCAATTTTCCACAATCCTCTTGGGTTTTAACAACTTTAAATAGTTTTGTGTCATCTGCAAATTTGATAACCTCACTCGTTATTCCCTTTTCCAGGTCATTTATGAATATGTCAAAAAGCAGCGGACCCAGCACAGATCCCTGGGGTACACTACTATTCACCTTTCTACATTGGGAAAATTGACCATTTAGCCCAACCCTCTGCTTTCTATCTTTTAACCAGTTCCTGATCCACAGTAGTACACTGCCTCCTATCCCATGACTCTTTAGTTTTGCCAAAAGTCTCTGATGAGGGACCTTGTCAAAGGCTTTCTGAAAGTCAAGATACACCATATCTACCCACTCACCTTTGTCCACCTGTTTATTCACACCTTCCTAAAAACATAACAGATTAGTAAGACAAGATCTTCCTTGTCTAAAGCCATGTTGGCTGTCTCCCATTAGGCTATACTGCTACACCTCAGAGTCTGCTGGCATTTTTATAAACACTACAACTAAAAATATACTTCCAGGAGTCAAATAACTGCACCATTACAGTCATGAAGAAATTATAGATCATCAAAGTAGTGCACTGTAACAAGTCGAGATGCGAGAGCCCCGACACCAGGTGTTTCGCCTAACGGCTTCCTCAGGGAGCTCCGAAATGTGACGTGCCAGGCTCAGTCAGTGAAAAAGCGCTGATCAGAAAACTGTCCATGAGAGCAAAAAAGGAGAAGAGGAGCTGTGATCTTGCAAATGAAAATTTAAAAAAAAACGCGTTACTGTGACTGTTCATGCTGTGACTGTTTATTTTCAATGCCGTACCTGTTCGTTTTTTTTATAGAGTTTTTTTGACCGCTGATGTTTACAGAGTCTTATCAATCAGTGTGGCATGATTGTCCCTTGATGATATGATATATTTTGTATCCGAGCAGGTTCTGGTTTTCTCTCACATGTTGGTTTTTGTTTCATTGTTATACTATTGTTGTGCTTTTTGCATTTTTGTGCCTAGTTTGGAGGTTTGTGTTTTTTATTTTGTGTTTTAGACATTTTTATAAAAGCATGTATAAAAAAGACGCTATGGCCTGAATGACCCCAAAAAAGGTATTCAGAATGTAGATGGAGCAAAATAAAAGGAAATGCTAAAGTTTTAACAAAGATGAAATAATGAGACACCTGCCAAAGAAGAATCCTGAGACAGACTATTTACTGGTATAAGGATGAAAACACTGATGGGGCCAATTCTGTACTGGCTGTCCAGCCCCTGTACAACCGATCAGAATTGGGGCTTACAGAGGTAGACCTGATTCTGATCTCATGGGGGCTAGATGTACCCATGGGATCAGAATCGGGTCTACGGCCTGGACGTGCAGGCCGGGCCCCAATTCTGATCGTGCTGTGCCCAGCGCACATACCCGGCTAACTCAACAAGGCTCCTGAATGGAGCTGCAGTGCCATGGCAACGTGGCTCCATTCAAGAGCCATGATCCCAGCCAAAAGTGACACCATCCTTTCCCTGCAACCCGACCTGTGATCTGGCCTCCCATGGCCAGGGTCGGGTTGCAGGGATACACCTGTGCCCTCTCACCTTCCGTGATCCCCCGATGTCCAGGTGAACTTATTCCACGCCAAGGTGGAATAAGTCCTCCATCACTGTGGTCAACCCCGGACGTAGAGGGCCAACCTCAGAATCTACCCTGAACATCCGGGGTCGTTCTGCCTACTGTCAACCCTTGCTCCGCTTCTATCCCACCCTCTCCCTCCCATGAAAAGAGCTCCCCGTACAAATCACCTATTCATATGGGCTCTGTCCATGGCAGGCTGCTCAGCCATTTAGCTGGTCTGAACATCCTGATTAGACATCCAGACCTGCTAAACGGAGTTCAGAATGACCCCCTGAATGTTTAGATTTATAAGATATATCTAGAAATCTTCTCTAGTTAATTGAAGATAATTTTCTATAGAGAATTTAGGGTGCTAAATGAACATTTAGATCCAGGCATTCAAAAGTACACAGGTATTTTATAAATGCTTCATGTGCTTTGTTTCAAATACATAAAGGACCAGCAAAGAAACACATGAATTTGGAGAACCATACTGATAACATTTCAAACCCACAAAACCTATCATTGGAAATGGACATTCCATGAGTATATACAATTACTAGAAAAAAGATTCAGAAGATTATAATAAGGTGTGTGTGTCTGGGGATCATATCCCATATGAGACTAGCAACTGATATAAACACTGTTAAACTCATCAGATTATTCATACTAGCGATGCAGAATCCATTGGCCAAGAGAGTAAGGGGCATGTTTACTAAACGGGGCACTTTTGCGGGGCGCACCTGAGCGCCCTAAAATGATGCAGTTAAGTGCTCTTAAGCACCCCGTACGCGTGCGCGGCACATTAACGGGTCCCGCACGCGTGCGCCGCAAACACGCACGTTTGCGGGGCGCTCATGTGCGATAGAGGCGTGGAAAGGCGAAATGAGGGCGGAGGAAGGCCCCCGAGGGGCGGAGAGATGGGGTCAATGGGTGGAATGTGGGAGGGGAGAGACCCTCCGCACAGGAGCGTGCCCGAATTTACAAGAAAAAATACCGCCAGTGAAACACACGCGTTAGAGGTGATTTAAAGGGAAGAGAAACCATTTCCGTCAGCAATGTACAGCAACATCGTGGAAACCCAAAAAACGTGAGCAGTGTGAAACATGTGCACAGAACAAACTCGCAAATGTAACATGAAAATAACCACAACCAAGTATGCGAAAATCATAAGTCTGCTGGGAAACACTGCTATTAATGGGCAACAATAATAATCACTCCCAGGAAAGCTCCAAAGAATTGAAATGAATATTGGAAGGGTCCATGGTCCGTGGACACATTCAAAAGCACTGCAATGTAATGGAACTGTCCTGGGAGTGCATATCAGGTCATCCAGTGATATCACTGATGCACTGTTCGGTTTATTTCTGTGACTGCACCTATTTGGAAGGCATATTTGTGTGTGTCCTGCACCCCTGTCCCCATACAAAGAAAACGTGGCCACAGTAAACCTATGCAGAGCAGGGTGTCAGGCTTGTGCAGCCAGGTTTCCTATCTCCAGATACTGCACAGTCTCTGTGGGCACAGTGTGGTGCAGCGGACACAGCCAGTGACTGTATGACGAGAGGTTCACAGGTTCAAATCACAGCTGAGGTTCTGGCAACCCAGTACCCATATTTTTAACCACCACTAAACAGTGAGAGTTCACACACTGCTGTACTGCAGAGAACATAAGCATGGGCTCAACACCTACATTTTACCCCACACCGCACACAAACCAGAGCAATGGCCATTATGTACAGGCGAGTCCCTCAAATTCCGTCCTGGAGTGCCACAACGCAATCAGGTTATATGGGTTTGCCAGATAAGGACTGCAAGCCACAGCAGACAGTGCCGTAGGCGTGTGTAGCCTGGCACCGTACACAACAACAGACAGGCACTGTCAGATGTAAAGTCATGGACTTCCCTCGGAATGCAGAATATATGTTTAGAAACAGTGGTGCAGTGTACACAGACAGTGTGTGCAACAACAGAAGGTCACAGGTTCAAATCCTGTCTGTGGCTCCGTGCAACTAGTGCACATAAGTGTACCCTGAAAAAACCAGGCATTAAAGACTGATACTTTTCTGCTGAGAACCCAAGATATTTTGGCATATGTTTATGTTATCATCAACAGTACCCACCACATAAACATGTGCAGCACCTACAGCAGAGTCAAACAAAAGCAGTCCTGGAGTGCCCCACATCATTAAAGGGTAATGCAGACTCCAATATAAGGCCATGTGAACATGTTGACGGCAGGGGAACTGGTGACACCTGTCCACATCACACCATGGCCTATCTGTTTTTAGGTGGGTGCTGTGTAGTGCAACAGACAGGGTTAGTCTGACAAACAGACATGGATGTACCTGGAAATGCACTGTCTCTGTGTCAAGAAGGTGGTGCAAAGCACACAGGCACTGCCTGCAGGAGGTGAAGGTCACAAGTTCAAATCACGTGTGTCAGGTCTGCCGAACCAATCCCCGCAATTGTCACATCCCCTAATTTTTCTCAAAAAACAAACCACCTGTAGTGGGAAAAGTGAAAACAGGGACAGTACATGTATATTGTCTCTCAAGGTGGACATATAAGAGAGAAATGTGCATCACATAGATCAGATTTCCTCAAATGCAGTCCTGGAGGGCCACAATTTATTCACATGTTATGATGTCTTAAATAAAGATGTCTCTGTTCATCTGCATGTGCCGGTCCATGGTATGCAGATATATCTCATGCATATATCTGACGCACATTTGTGAAAATGTAGCAGTGTCTGTTACAACAGGACTGGAGTTGGGGACCTGTGCCAGAGATTACCGATCAACAGGAGGCGAAATGACCAGACACACAGGCTTCAGGACCCAAAGCCAATTGGACAGTCATGATAGTGTGCGTTGCGTCCATATCATAAAACTAGTATGTGCGCACTGTAGCACTGTCACCATAAACCTTGAAATACACCACACATATAGCAACATGTTGATCTGATCAGTGGCAGATATCAATGTCTACGTACACCACAATATGGTTATTGAGTGGTATCACACCAATATGTCTGATGTATGTGGAGTGTGTCTCAGGTCTGTTGTTTGACGATGTTCCCCACCATGGGGTGTGACAGTAGCACTATTTCATAGCCTAGCCATGCATGCACTGTGTCCACGACTGCTGATTTGGCATAGACTGGAAAAACTATCTATAGTAGCACAGTGATGGCATAGCTGTGGGATTGTGTGGCTGTACATCCAGTGTGTGATGTATGCAACACCTTACTCAGCGCACAATGTTTGTACTGTGTGCAGTGTTAGCTTGCCATTGTGCATAATGAGGTGCTAGGTATTGTGGTCATACCCCCGACAGGCTGGTCTCGGCAGGATGCATGAGGACAGAACGTAGGGCAATGTAAGTGAAATTGCAGTGTGTGGTCATCAGTAGCATGGACAAGGTAGCCCAAGCATGTCCTCCTGGAAGGTCAGTCTCACCCTGACTGAGTAGTTACCATAGCATGGCTAGGTCAGCTGTAGTGGCAACAACATCTTTTGCAAGTGATATCTATGGGTTGCCTTTTGGAGCCCAATCACGAACGTAACTGCTCGGTGAGTGTGCAGACGTCCCAGTTTGGGTTGCACACATTGTCACCAGTAGTATGCAGTATGGATAAGCTATCAGACTGCTTGCACCTAGTATGTGTAAGGGTGCCACACTTTGAAGGGTGTAGCAGCTGCAGCTTATCTGTGTTTGCTGCTGGACAATGTCAGATAGTGGTGGTGGGCTGTTGAGCATGTCCAGGCATGCCATCTGTCTGCTGTCACCTTATTGATGGTCACATACATGCATGCCCCATGCTGTAAGTTGTATTTTCCTCTGCTGGACAGAGGTTATCACTTCCCACCAGCAGCACCATTGCAGTGATGAGTCTGAATGTTACGTTTGGGTGTTGTCACATAATCCGTCTGTCTAACACACTTCTCCCCCTCCCATAACTAATGTGGCGATGACAATGGCCACCACACAGGATATGACTGATGTGGTTGCAGCAAATTGCTTAAAGGGCTACACATCACAGGGAAATAACAGATGCACAGAAGTGTAAGTGTATGTGCATCAACAAGTGCTACTCATCAGACACTGCAACTGATGTGGACTCACACCATAGGCTATCTTAGCTGAGCCAGGTGCTGTGGTCATGGTTCTGGGTCTCCCCTCTCACATTCAGGGTGAGCACAGGAGCCGCACAATGTGATGTCCAAGACTAACTCTGTGTCATTAACCTACACGCTCATTAATCATGTACATACGTAGGTGTTTCAGTGGCTGCATAAACCATAGTGCTTATATTTGTAGACTGCTTATTTACATGTGCAGTGCATCATGGGTATGTGTGATTGAAGTCTATCGTGGTAAAGAAAGCAAACAGGTCATGTGTTGGCCCATACTCAAACTGTAGCCAGCCAGGGGTGTGTTAGCAGCTATGGCAGTGGTTCTGAAGCAGTCCTCCGTGAAAGTCTAGCCATGACATGTGTTTATGTTAGTACAAATGAAGATGCATGAGATATATATGCATTACAGATGTCTTGCCAAACGGAGTGGAGTGTGGCCCTCCAGGGCTGGCCATCAACAACCCTGACAAACATCTCTGTCATTAACGTTTGTAAGTGGGCAAGGTGCTGATGTGCAAGACATCAAAATGTTCACATAAACTGTGTAACATGCTTCTCTGCCTCTCACCACCACCAACATCTTATAGATTATAGAACTGCATGGTGGGCATGAGAATTGAGGAAGTATGTCACAGTGAGTATATATGCTTTTCATGTCACTGACATCTGCACTTTGTACAGTCACACACCTAAATGACAGAGGTGTAAGACAGGGGTCTAAAAATACAGACCTGTAGGGCCACAAATCTGTGAGGTTGCCAGGGTAGCTCTGATGCCTATAGATCTCATGCATATTAATTAGGGCTATACTGATCAGCAGACTGGCCTAGGGGTTCAAGGAGGAGTGTCTCTCATACACAGAGCTATGGAGGTTTCGCCCCCTGTGATGTCACAACGTGTACAGACATAGGTAATGCCCCTGATTCTACAGTGGTCTAATCTAATATGGCTCTCTGAGGCCTCTTCCCTTTGTAATGTCATTTGGTGGTGCCACCAACAACACCCTCAATGCTGTAGCATGAAGGTCCCTCAAAAGTACCTTACAAGGTTCGTTTATTTGAACATTAGAAGGTGCTGTTGTGGACACTGCACCTCATATTGTCCTCTCTGAAGTGACTCATAGGGTACCTGATGTGCCACACTAGGTTATTGCAATGTCACAGTGTGTTTCTGCAAAAAACAAATCCAAAACGCAAAGGCCACAAAAACCACTGTTGATAGTAGATAGTAATGTGCCAGCAAGTTATATAGATTAGGCTGATGGTGTGAAGGCAAACACGACGTCTGTAACATAGGTAGGTATGACAGTGAATGTGTCGCACACCCCAGCCACTCACTCTGTATGTCAGCACATCCACCTAACATCTACATCCATGTCCATCGCATGGCAATCTCAATAAGCTCAATATGTGTGCTATGCAACCTAATGTGGATGTAGCATGTGCAGATGGAAACCCCCCCCCCCCATGCCATCACATACATAATGTATGGGTTGACATTGAGATGGAGTAGTGAATATCATCTATTGCGACACATATCCCCATATCACCAGGGTGCCTGATAGGCCAATCTGATGGTCCCTCAAAACACCTTGTTGAAGTAGCAGTTGTAGTGGCAGTCAGTGCAATGTGAAAGGCGTAGCACATCACATCAAACAAATGCCTAAGAACCAGTGTGCAAGTGATGATAAGTTCAAGTCCCAAATGTGTCAACACCATGAGGTCATGAAATAGTTATGTGTTTTATATAAGAGACACACAGCACTGTATATTGCAGTTGTTGTGCGCATGTGCGCAACTCGTTCCGCAAAACAATGTGCGGGGCGAAGTTGAACGTCATATGTGTATAAATTGCGCCAGTTGCGGGACGCTGTGGGACGAAATATTTATAAAACATGCAGCAGATGCGGAGCGCAATGAGACGTGTTACGTCGCCAAGGTGCGCCAATCTCTGGGGCGCAGTTGGACGTCATACGTCGCTAAACTGCGCCACTTGCGGGGCACAGTTGCACGTAAAACATTGGAAATGTGTGGCATTTGCGGGGCGCATGCGCGTCAATGACGCTGCGTGCAATCAGGTGATAATATCTCAAAATGGCGTCCAGAACAAGAAAGCCTGCATTCACTCCTCGGGAGCTCCGCACCCTGTCTCGCCTGATTGCCACAAGGCAGGAGAAGCTGTTCCCCGGGCAAAACAGGTACAGGGACAGCAGAAAGGTCCGCAGGGCCTGGGAACGGCTACAGAGACGCTTCAATAGAGAAGCTGACTTCCCAAGGGAGGTAAGTGGATGGGGACAGGTCATTAGAAATAGACATATATATCTAGAGGCTGTGTGCATTGCAGATCCTCATGCTGTTGGGGTCAGGTATTGTGTGTCAGTAATGTGCTGCAGCTGAACATACATCCCAGATTGTCTTTGTATAATATGTGACAGGTTTGACCTGTACCCAGGTGGTGATGGATATGGTCACACAGGTCATGATGCTAGCCCTATTACCTGGCATTTGCTGCTGTGGACGTGCCAACACATACTGTAAGAAAGCAAACCAATAGATCAGCTTAATTATATCCAAATCACATCATATGAATATGGTGAAATGTGTAGCTGCAGAAAATAACCTTTCCGTCCACAGAAAGGGTATGTGAAGCAAAGCATTAATGGTATGTCAATCACCCAGGTGATCTGGTTGTTTTTGCCAATGTTGTGCAATATGCCCCCCTATCCCCAGTGGTCCTGAGAGCTCACCACAGTGGTCTATCAGTCACCCTGGAGATACGGGTGTGTGTGCTCAAGCACTGTAATACATACACCCTATCACCAGGGGACTAGAGAGGCCATCACACTGGCTCACCTGTCATCATGGTGATATTGGTCTGTGTGCTGTCAAAGTACAAAACAATATCCCTATCCCCAGGGGTGCTGTAAGATCATCACAGTGGCCTGTCATGTATCCTGGCGATATGGTTAAGTGTGCTGAAACAGTTCATTACATCTACCCTATTTCCAGGGGTCCTGAAAGGCCATCCCAGTGGCCTTTCATGTATCCTGGAGCTATGGTTCTGTGTGCTCAAACAGTTCATTACATCTTCCCTAGTTCCAGGAGTCCTGAAAGGCCATCCCAGTGGCCTTTCATGTATCCTGGAGCTATGGTGATGTGTGCTCAAACAGTTTAAAATATCTCCCCTAGTTCCAGGAGTCCTGAAAGGCCATCCCAGTGGCCTTTCATGTATCCTGGAGCTATGGTTCTGTGTGCTGAAACAGTTTAAAACATCACCCCTAGTTCCAGGAGTCCTGAAAGGCCATCCCAGTGGCCTTTCATGTATCCTGGAGCTATGGTTCTGTGTGCTCAAACAGTTTAAAATATCTCCCCTAGTTCCAGGAGTCCTGAAAGGCCATCCCAGTGGCCTTTCATGTATCCTGGAGCTATGGTTCTGTGTGCTCAAACAGTTTAAAATATCTCCCCTAGTTCCAGGAGTCCTGAAAGGCCATCCCAGTGGCCTTTCATGTATCCTGGAGCTATGGTTCTGTGTGCTGAAACAGTTTAAAACATCACCCCTAGTTCCAGGAGTCCTGAACGGCCATCCCAGTGGCCTTTCATGTATCCTGGAGCTATGGTGATGTGTGCTCAAACAGTTTAAAATATCTCCCCTAGTTCCAGGAGTCCTGAAAGGCCATCCCAGTGGCCTTTCATGTATCCTGGAGATATGGTTCTGTGTGCTGAAACAGTTTAAAACATCACCCCTAGTTCCAGGAGTCCTGAAAGGCCATCCCAGTGGCCTTTCATGTATCCTGGAGCTATGGTTCTGTGTGCTCAAACAGTTTAAAATATCTCCCCTAGTTCCAGGAGTCCTGAAAGGCCATCCCAGTGGCCTTTCATGTATCCTGGAGCTATGGTGATGTGTGCTCAAACAGTTTAAAATATCTCCCCTAGTTCCAGGAGTCCTGAAAGGCCATCCCAGTGGCCTTTCATGTATCCTGGAGCTATGGTTCTGTGTGCTCAAACAGTTTAAAATATCTCCCCTAGTTCCAGGAGTCCTGAAAGGCCATCCCAGTGGCCTTTCATGTATCCTGGAGCTATGGTTCTGTGTGCTGAAACAGTTTAAAACATCACCCCTAGTTCCAGGAGTCCTGAAAGGCCATCCCAGTGGCCTTTCATGTATCCTGGAGCTATGGTGATGTGTGCTCAAACAGTTTAAAATATCTCCCCTAGTTCCAGGAGTCCTGAAAGGCCATCCCAGTGGCCTTTCATGTATCCTGGAGCTATGGTGATGTGTGCTCAAACAGTTTAAAATATCTCCCCTAGTTCCAGGAGTCCTGAAAGGCCATCCCAGTGGCCTTTCATGTATCCTGGAGCTATGGTTCTGTGTGCTCAAACAGTTTAAAATATCTCCCCTAGTTCCAGGAGTCCTGAAAGGCCATCCCAGTGGCCTTTCATGTATCCTGGAGCTATGGTGATGTGTGCCCAAACAGTTTAAAATATCTCCCCTAGTTCCAGGAGTCCTGAAAGGCCATCCCAGTGGCCTTTCATGTATCCTGGAGCTATGGTTCTGTGTGCTGAAAAAGTTAATTACATCTACCCTATTTCCAGGAGCCCTCAAAGGCCATCCCAGTGGCCTTTCACTCATCCTGGAGATATGGTTGTGTGTGCATAAAGAGTGTAAGAGATCCTCCCTTTCCCCAGGAGTTATGTGAGGCCATCACAGTCGGCTATCACGTACCCTGTTGATATGGTTGTGTGTGAATAAAGAGTTTAATAGAGCATCCCTTTCCCCAGGAGTTAAGTGAGGCCATCACAGTGGTCTATCACGCACCCTGGTGATATGGTTGTGTGTGCCTAACCAGTTCAATACATTCTCCCTATCTCCAGGAGTCCTATGACCTGTGTAAGGTCACTTGTCTATGATCCCACTGCAATGGGATATGCAGCTGATGATGTGTGGCACAACACGCAACCCCCATGGGGCCGTACGCCACATTGCATTGGTGGGTATAGCAGTCACATGTTGGGGTAGTTTATGACAGGTAAGTTGCACCTCTCACATAGTCTGTGAGGTCACTATCTCATCACACATGTCTGTGATGTATCACGATGAAAAGCTATGTGCACATGTTGATGTGTGTATAGGTACAACATCCCCATGACCTAGGCAAAGATATTCCCAAAGGCCGTAACAGAGCCATAGTCCCCTCACTTTATGCATAGTTAGGTTACCCATCCTCACACCTCCTACAAATCCATTACCTTGTAGCAGGTGAACAGAACTGATGTTGTAGGAAAGCTACAGTCACCTCTTGTGGTTGGACACCACAGACACAAGCAGCCACATGAGCACAGGTGGCAATTGCGTAGTGTGTTTGTTTGGTGTCTGTCCATGGTTTATCAAAATACACCTGCTGTCATCATACAGGTCATAGGTCATAGTGCCATTTCCACAAGATATAGGCCAGCCGACATGGGCACGGTAAGCTCAGATAAGGGCACCTGCAGTTGTTGTATGTTTGTTTAGGCTGCTCTACCAAACATACCCCATACATACTACACCCCAACCTGACTCTCACACAGGATGGCCAGCCAACATGGGTGGAGGTACAGACCCTCCACAGCACATGATCAGTTTTGTAACCCTTTCCTGCCCTCCTCATCCCACTGTTTCCCACATGTGTGACTTAGCCATGTTGTTAGCTGCTGATAGCATAGTTCATTGCCTGTAACAGGTGGTCGCCAGACACAGCAGGATGCACAAATTAACAAACATCCCTGTCCCCCTTGGGTTCTGTCGCATTCAACAACTGCTCCAATGTATCCCTTCACCCGCTCCTGGTGTGCAAAACATACACAACAAGAGATGCAAATATTGGACAGCAAGTAGCATCACGCAAGCACCATGGCATGGCTCCAGAGACTGACATATGTGACGATGACCAACATTGGTGAGTAGGCTCAGTTGGTAATGGTGTTGTCCACATGTGATAACACATTCCATGTGCCCATGATGATCCCCTGTGACAGGTGTTGAACTATGCTATACATGAAACACACATCAGTGTAGCTGAAGTGTCCAGACCCAGGACACACTGTTCTATGTTTCTGTTGCCCACCCACCAGACGTAAGTGCTCACTCATGCTCCCACCCATATTTTCTCACACACACAGGTCGAGGATCTGAGAAAGAAAGGGAGGGAGCTGCGCCTGCACCATGGCGCATACCTTGAGCGCGTGAGGAATGCTGAATCATCACATGGTGATGGTGCGTATTGATGACATGGCTGCCCACCATCAGAGGTCACAGTGGCCCATCAGTGTGCATGGTACCTGCATGGGTACATGTGATGTGTCACACACACATCTACGTGTGCTGATGACTGTCATCTTCCACAGATCATGATGACAGTGACGAAGACCCCCGTACCTCTGCCTATGCCCTCCGAAGGCCCACCTCCCGCGCTGCCGTGGAGGTGGTAGTCCTGGACACCAGTGGGGAGGAGGCAGAGGGTCCTGCAGACGACACAGCGGAGGGGGTCATGGGGGATGCTGGGACGGAAGGTGTGGGTGCCAGGGTCACAAGGGGGGGTGAGGGCGCAGGTGATGTGGGTGGGGGGGAGGTGGTGGGGGGTGTTGGGGAGGAGTCAGGGGGGGAAGAGTGGCCACAGGGTGTCTGGGAGAGTGACATAGAGGACAGTGCAGCACAGGGCACTGTTGGCTCCCGCCATCAAGGGCAGGTGGCTCCAACATCCAGGGCCCCACACACAGTGCATGCAGATGCCACCACACAAACACCAGGAACAATGTGTGTGTGTGTGGTGGCAGATGTGTTGTACATCTGTGTGAGGCTCTGGATGCACTGGAGCAGCGGGTGCACCGGTTGGTGCACCTGCAGGAATGGATGGCGGGAGCCATGGAGAGGGTGGTTGCTGACATTGAGCATCTGCCATGTCAGCAGCCACCCCCTGAAGGGCGTCACAGGCATCATTGATGGTGCCTGTGACGTCCACACAGGTGCCCTGTGCTGCCCTGTCCGCCACCCCGGGCCCGGCGGCGGGCGGGGGGGGACAGGTGGGGGTTCGGGGTTAGTGTGTGGGAGTGTGGTTTTTGCGGGTGTGTGTGTGCGGGGGTGGGGAGGTTTTGATTTGGTGGGTGGGTGATGGCATTTTCCCCCTACCCTAGATATGTATATAGTTTTAGTTTTGTGTGTACATATTAAAGTATTTTTTCTGAACCCTGTAATGGTCACGTGTCTCACGTAGCATATGCCTATAGATGCCAGCATGTCATATGTGTGCAGCCACATACATTCCTGACGGGTAAACATGCGTGTGATACCTCAATTGGCACCACATGCAGTGTGTCGGGAAACTCATGTGTGTAGGTGTGTGATAGCAGGGTGCTGCATTACATGTTACCATGTAGTGGCTGCCCCACAGACGTACTTGCCACAGGGATGCATATACATGACCCACATGTTCTCACATATATGAGCCGGCAAAATATGCGGCTCACAAATGTCTGCCTCTGTAACATGCATCCCTATGGTGGGTTGGGGTGCATGTGACCACTTATATAGGTGAGGGCACAGGTCACACATATGGCACCAATGTGTCCTGTATGACGGGTTGCAGATGGTGATGTGTATGGAACATAAACAGGCCATTTATAACACAGTACCCCTGTGTCCACATCAAGGGTGGTGGACCGTGGTTCTGTAGAGCCGCAGGGCAGTCAGGTGTTGGAAATATTCCTAATGAGTGTGGCAGAGATATATATGAATTGGAGATATCCTGTCAGCGTGACTGAAGTTTCGGCCCTCCAGGGCTCGCTTTTGAGAGACCTGGATTACACCTCTGCCATTTTGGAATGTGAGTGGGCAAGGCGCAGATGTCCCCGACATCACACATGTTACCTAGAGTGTGTCATATTCCTCCTCACCTCTCCCCACCACCAACATATTGCCATTGCCACCACCCGTTACTGCTGGTGAGAAACAGGGAGCAATGTTACGCATTCCAAATAACCATCCGATGTCTGTGACATCTGCACCCAGCCCAAAATAAATCGTACATGACAGAGGTGTAAGGCAGCGCTCTCAAAATCCAGTCTTGGAGGGACACAAACCAGTAAGGTGGTCATGATAATTGTAATGGTGAGATATATATCGCCAGCATATACATTAGGGATATGCTCAGAACCTGACTGGTCTGCGGCTCCACAGTATCACGGTTCCACACCCATGTCGTACATGGATGTCTGTGCACACTGTGCCGCTGCAGCGCAGAGGCTGTGGTGACACATTGTGCTAGTGAAACATCACATATGTGTGGATCATGGAAATAGTATATGTGTGTGGCAAAGTAGCTTATGCAGTGGACATGGTTGCAGATCCTATGGTCCTCCCACCCCCCTCTCAGAGATACACATGGGACCAAATGGACACTCTTTGGAAAGAGACAATGTATCTATTTTTGGACAGCTGTTTATTATCACAGCAATTCTCTCATATAAAACTATTGTTACAAACATGTGTGTAAGACATATCAAAGATCCCCCCAAGCCAATTACATAACACACACACAACATACTAATCACATATGTCTACTTTCACATATAACCCAAACCAAGCCGCAATAACAGAATATACTATGTACATAGTTGCTAAAACTGAACAGTGCAACAGAGAGAAACCTTTGGTTTCGTGCTGTACATTTCTATATTATCATAGGTTACTGACGGCGTGGTCGGCCACGCCTGCCACGTCGGGCCCCTCTCCCTGGCAAGGCTATATCCTCCTCCGGATACATTGGTGGTGCAGGTGCAGCTCGGATCAGAACATCACGTATGCCCTCAAGGGCCTCACACATGCGAGTTAGTGGCATGGCTACGACCCCCTCATGTAATGTCCGTAGCGCAGCACAAACATCCCTGGTGTTCCGCTCCACAGCACAGCGAATCCGCTCCAGAACACGTCGATTGGCTGTGAATGGGACACAGGGTGGTCAATGAACTACCTCTCCACGAAAACACCTTCATAAAGCAACATGTCATACACATACCACACTAATGCTAATGTGATAGTGCTGAGTCATATGGGAACATGGTTAGGGGTATAACACATATATCGCAGTGTACTACAACTAATAGAAACACAGAGAACACTATACAGGAAGAGGATGTGGGAGGACAACACAACAGTCATACAATAGCTTCTGCATACACACCCACATACTACTGACGTGGCAACAGAATTGGGCAAGGACAGTCATCTCATATCCATTATTTAGGTCAGGTGCAGCATGCAGCAGCAGCCATAAACACCTCAGATGGCCAGAAGCATTGTTGTACCGAGGTGTGTTTGGGAATGTCTGCACAGGTCATGTATGGGTCCAGGGTTTTGCTATATGTGGCATAGAGATGCACATGAGCTGTTGGGGCATGTTACGACAGGAACTGTGTGTTATGTGTTTATGGAATTTGCTATTCTCCATGAGATGTTTGTACTGGATGTAGCCTCATGGGATGCCATATATTTGTGTAAGACTGTGTGACGGCAAATCAGGTTTGGCCTGCCCTAATGATTGTTTTATGACATGACAATGTATGGTCTGATGGGTTACATTGTCAGTATGAGGGCTGGATGTGGGGATGTACACATTATCCGCATGTGCTGGTCCTTGGAATTGCCTGGTGCAAGGACTACACTGATATGTATGCTTGGTGGTGTACAAAATGTACGTGAGCTGATGTTGGGGAATGACTAGAATGTGATGGTGCTGACAGACGTTAATCCCGTGAAGCATTTACGTGTTTTGTGGGAGTGGGTGATACCTTATGAACATAGCTGCTTATGTGAGTGTAGTTGAGGATAGACATTGGCATGCTGACTACGTCATTGATAGTGTGGGATGTCAGAGACCTACTACACGGAATAAATGGTTATGTTAAAGCAAATGTGACAATGTAGAGTGGATAAAACAGTACAATAGAGCTGTCTGGACACATAAACATCAGACTATGGTGAGTGAGCAGAACTCTTGCACAGGCATTGTGAACGTGGATGCAGCAATTAGGACATGGAAAACAGTCATAACAACTAGACAACATATGTTTTCCCCTTTCTCATTTGACATAGCATATGGATCCTTACAGGCTGAGCTTCAGTATGTTTATTTTGTACCCTGCTGTAAGGGATAATGTATGTATGACAGTACAGATTGGTCAGATATCTCTATCTACCCACTGGCCAGTACCTATACAGTGTTGTGTCAAATTCCCTAGTTGCCTTTTGTGTCTCCAATAACACATTTCGACTAGGTAATGTATTTCTTTGGTTGCTTGCTCTATGATGATGTATCTGGTTATTTTGTAAAGGAGATGAGGTCTTCAGTTTATGTTATTTCTCATTGGGCTTGACAATTGCTATCATACACCAGTATGTTATGTGAGGTCTTTGTGTAATGCTCTAATGTTTGCATTCGGAAAGGAGGGGTGGGGTGATGTGCCAATTCTGGTAATGTTGTGTGGATACGTGGTGTATGATATGGTCTCAACATGGCAAGCTTATGTTGTAGTTAGTCATATGTGTTTAGGTTTATTTTGCAGCACAGTAATTGTTCACGGATTTGGTCCTTGTTTAACCATTTGTTGAGAAATAGACATGCGTCATACTCATTACTGTATGGTTGCATACAACACATATTGCAGGTATGACACGTATGATACTGGGGACCATCACACGGTATGGGGACATAGGCCCACAATTTAACTGGGACACACATGCTCACAGCCTATGCAATCTGTTGAGGGATTGTTGGCCTTACAGTAAGGGGACATGGTGTTTTCCTTTTCTGTCTGGATTACAGTCTATGTTATGTCTTTCTGTACAGAGGAAATTGAGGAATGTTCTCTCCAAACAAGCCATCAGGTTCATACTGTACGTTTGAGACCCCTCTGTAGATCCGTATCTATGGTTGACCTGACATATTTTCGCACCTCTCTCCATATGCTATGTAATTTGACACCTGCAGATGCAGACTGTGGGGAATGCGTTCTTTGTGCTGTTACATCACAGAGGAGGGTTGCATTGCTATATATATGGTATGTTTGTTTCTTCAACTATTATTTAGATGTCATGCTGTGGTTTACCAGACATCTGGGTGTCTGCAATGAGGTAGACTGTTGCAAGGGCAAGTGTTGATCTTTCTCATGACAACAACATGGTGGCCCTTATACAACATTCCTTTTAGGCCTGCATCTGTGGGTGTCAACTGACCTTCGGTGATTCTGTTTTGCGTCATAGTAACACCATATATTATACCCCACACCATTCTTTCAAGAAACAATATCCCACCAACATGAGCCATACATGTGATATATGTGGTGGTTATGTTGCAACATTCACCACACAAACACCAACTAGTGACTATTGGTGTTTATTTTGGAATTATGACTGTCGTATGTCACCCACCTTCAGCATCGCGATGTGCAGATACGCCATGGGACCTTAACTCCGCCATCATCGCCTGAGGGTCAGGGCTCTCGGTGTATACTTGCAGCCTGGGTCCGTCGATGTTCTCCCTTGATGCTGCCCCTAGTGGTGATATACTGGGTACAGGTGGCTCTATGGGCTCATCAACAGCACTTGTGCTGCCCCCTGAGACAGCAGGTTCATCCTCCAACACACTCATTGGCACTGTGATGTCAAAGTCACCCTCTTCCTCCACCTCCTCCTCCTCCTCCTCCTCCTCCGCCTCCTCCTCTTCCTCTCCCATTTTACTGTAGTCACCTGCATATTGAACAATAACAAGGAAAACACATATGTTTCAACATAATCATATCTATATATGTGTGGCACAGACACCACAGAGATGATGGGGTGGGTATGTGCGTGTGTGCTGCGTACCCGACCCATGACACCCTCCCATACATGTTTGTCTACGTCATTCAGCTGTTTCTGGGGCACATGTGTGTCGTGTGGCCATGCACATGTTGCATATTTTCCATGTGTATATTTGGAGTGCCATGCCACATGTGTCCCCCATCACATCCCTCCCCCTATCTGTACAACAACATATGTCCACACATGTGTGAGAATACATCACCCTTACACTTGTTTGGACCATACATTGCCTGTTTATGTTTAATTATGCATTTGAAATATTGTCTGTAGACATACTATATGCTCATTGTTGGATATGTTTGGCTGTGACCCATTGTGCCGTGGATCCCATGTAGCCAGCACCTGTGGCCCACTGAGAAGCACATGTAGCACTGTGCAAATAGTATGTCACACACACGTTACCTGATTAGTGTGCCACAAAATCATATGGTGCTTTGCAATCACAGATGTGCAGGTTGGATAGGAATTGTTGTGTGTAGTTTTGGAAACAGATGGGGAGGTTGCTGTTTTCGAGGGACACATATGTAATATTGTGACAGGGCATGGCAACAACACAGTTTGTGCATGGCCATAACACACACATGTGACACCACTTTTTAAACATGGTGTGGATTGGGTCACAGGTATGGGAGTGTCTGTGCAGCTGAATGATGTGTACTGAAGGGACATTGTGAACCTGGCAATTACTATACATGCCTGCGTCAGGATGTGCCGTGTCAAGGGCCTCCGGCAGTCCACGGAGATAGATGTGGCCCAAACGTGTTGCCAGCTCTTGTTCCAATGGTGTGAGTGATGGGATAAAAGGGCCCCCACCACCTGTGCCATGCGCATGTTGTCTTTCAGCCACCATGTGCTGGCGCACCCCTCTTTTTATATCCGAGTACCTCTTTTTGAGGCTTTCAACATCCCTTGTGGGGCCCCCTGCCTCTGCAATTGCAGCACGCACCTCCTCCCATACTGCCATTCGGGTGGCCACTGTTGTGCGACTGCTGAGCCTGCCAAATAAGAGGTCATAGTTTTCAATTACATGCGAGAGTAGGATATAGTTCTCTCTATCACTGAAGCGTAGAGCTCTTTTTCGCTGTGGACCAGGCACAGGTACCCTTTTTCTCTTCCCAGTTTGGACATATTGTGCAGGCTGTGGCCCAAAAGATGGTCCTGCATGTCCCTCCCTAGGATGTGCAGTCTGTAGCGTCGGTGTATCACCCACCACAGGTTGGGACACATCCTCCACACCCTCACCCTCACCCTCACCGTCTCTCTCCCTCTCTCTCTCCATCTCTGTATGTTTTAAATGCTCCTTTCAACAGAACAGCACTCACTTAAACAAAACAGAACAATACACAGCATGCAATACAGACTTACAGAATGTTACAGTACAGGACACAGTAAAGGACACATTAACAAAGGGAACAGAAATATTATCTTAGCACAAGGTGAGGAATCTACTCTGCTCCTGACTATCTTACACTGCCTCTCTCCGCTGCCGTACTCCCTGGACTGACTCTCTCCCTCCTTCCTCTGGACTACTCCCACCACAGCCTCTCTACCTATAGATTTTGTTATCCCTCACTGTGCTTCTTTCCTGTGCAGTAGTCCCACCACTGTCTCTGTTTCAGACTTTATCTATGACACCCTCTCTCTCTAACTGTGACTCCTTTCTCAACCCTCAACGTGATGCACGTGTGCAGGCCTATTTATAGTGTATTGCCATGTGTCTTCCATTGCACATGCGCAATTGGGCGGGCGTGACGCTCGTGCGTTGGGCGCGTGCTCGCCAACGCATGGGTGGCCGTACGCGGACAAACGCACATGCGCCCTGAGACACTGTACTGCGCATGTGTCGCAGTACGCATGCGCACTACAACGACTACCGCATGGGTGTCTGTGTTTTGTGCGCATGTTCACGCCGGCGCACATACGTGTGGGCACGCACTGACCGACGCCCATGCGTAGAGTGGCGCACGCGTGCCACCAACGGGCATCGCATGCGATCAACTGCGCATGCGCAGTGTGCGCAAACCACACACCCCAGAATAACATATATTACCATCACAACATTACCCACGTTGAGGGTTGTAGAGGAAGAGCAGGAGGAGTGTGGTTGGTGTGGAGAAGAACGAACGTCTATGCAGTTGTACTAGCGGATTGTATTGGTGTTTGTATTGCTTATTATATTGTGTTGTGTGTGTATTGTCAGTTGTTGTTTTTACTTTTGGATACTGTATAGTGTGTTTTGTGTGTTTGTTAGAGTTTGTGTGGTTGTTAGAGTGTGTTTCGGTAGTGGGACGGGAGGAGTTTATGGCAGCAATATATGCTTATGCATGTGTCCTGAGTGGTGGGCAGATGCTGCGGTTGCCGGACAGGGGAGATGGTGTCCACGGGGCTGCAGCACAGGGCATGGGTGTAGTCCCGCAGCAACTCAGACCTGCAGCTGTGGAGGTGGTCCAGCCATGTGCTGTGCGTTCACGGCACAGACGGCGTGCCGAGGTGCAGGCTCGGCAGCCACGCCTCTACAGGCCCAGGGCACAGCTCCAGGGCATGCGTGAGGACCAGGTCATCTCCCTGTACCGACTGAGCACAAGGGCTATTAGGGAGCTTTATGAGGATTTAAGACCTGACCTCGAGCCCCTGACTGATCGGTCCCATGCAATACCAGGTTTAGTCAAGCTCCTTGCTGCTTTACATTTTTTTGCCTCTGGCTGTTTCCAGTCATCTGTGGCTGCAGTGGGTGGCATGAGCCGCCCATCCTTCTCACGATGTCTCCACCACGTACTGCGTGCCATGGTCAGCCGGGTGGGGAATTACATAGCCATTCCCCACACTAGGCAACAATGGGGGACCCTGAACCAGGCCTTTGAGACATTAGCAGGGATACCACACGTGATGGGAGCTATTGATTGCACACATGTTGCCCTGGTCCCGCCTAGAGACAGGGAGGTGGCGTTTCGCAACCGCAAACACTACCATTCCCTGAATGTTCAGGTTGTATGTGATGCTAATCTGCATATTCTGAATGTGGTCCCTAGGTTTCCAGGGTCCACCCATGACTCCTATATCCTGCATCACTCGGCAATCTTCACACAATTTGAGGGCGGACGTTATGGGGACTGTATTTTGCTGGGTGAGTATGTCATGTGTCGTAATGTATGTATGTGTTTGTAACTTTCTTTATGTCTACTCACATAGCTAGCAAACTCGTTTAAAACCATAAACTTAGATCAACATATGAGCAATGTTTGTTTTGGGGACTGTTGTATCTTTAGATTATTACAGGGGTATAGACGTACACATACAGCAGCTACAAACAAACATAGACCATCAGACTCCTAGCATTATATGATCCAGACATTCACATGGTGTGCAGGTGACAACACCCCTGTGCATGTGGCTAGGCTGTTGCACAATCCCTCATAGTGTGTGGTAATATCAACTGCACACATTCTGAGGGGGGGGGGTTTGGCCCTCATATGCACGTATCATGATGGGTCATTGCCAAATAATGCTTGTATGTCATTTAACCTTGTGATAATTGCTCATCCATACAGGTAACCCTTCTCATGTGTGTGTGGGGTTCACACACTCACTCTGGACTGTTGTTGCTACCCAGGAGCCAGTATATAATATGAGGGGTTTTTTGGGAATATCTGATGTATGCTTTTGCCCTTTCCAGCTAGCAGCACTCGTGTGGATATGTATGGTCACGCATTTGGCCTATGTCACAGCAGGGGTGTAACGAAGTATATTTGGTGCTAGTACCTTGGCCTACTGTAGATGATCATGATTTAGCCACATATTGGCCAGTGATCCTCATGTAGTTTAACATATTGGAAAGGGGATGCCTGAAGCTGTGGGCTATGTGTGTGCATACAGAGTTGTATTGTTTTCAGCTACACATGACGGTAATGTACCGATGTGTATCTCTATGAGGTTAAGACATGAGTAGTACAGTGTGCAGGTTTGCAGACCCCACCTTCAGTGGGATGTTCCCAGGATAGACACAGTGCACAGGATTGGTATTTAAACAATTTATGTTTAGCAATATACAGCATAAGGACACAGAGTATGAGATCTAGATATGTTGCCCGTACAGGACAGGATGCATCTAGGTGATATGGTTCACATTATCACCAGCCTCCATGGCATACATGTTCTGTTTTTTTCCCATCCTCTCATGGCAGCATATTTTACCTAGGTTACTGTTCAGACATACAATATGAACATGTGACACGTGAATCGTTACTATCGTCTCTCATTGGCAGGGGTGCCAATGTGGACAGTCAATGCATTACAATACCCATGTCGCGCACACACACACACAATATGTTACAGTATAGATGGAACTGTTGGGGTATTTCCCATGAGTGTACTTACTTTCTAGGCTATGTGTTCCTTTTCTAACAGCATATGTGTTTTTTACAGCTCATTAATTGTTCGGTTATATGTTGATGTCAGGATTTGTTTTGTGTAGGGTTACTACATCTTAACATATGTCAGTTATGTTGAATATTGACACGCACATTTCTTTTTATTTCCAAGGTGATGCAGGATATGGGTGTCGCCCCTGGCTGCTGACCCCTGTACGTCAGCCACGGACACGTGCAGAGCGGAGGTATAATGAGGCCCATGCCTCCAGCCGCTCAGTCATCGAGCGTACCTTTGGCGTGTTGAAAAGTCGCTTCAGGTGTCTGGATAGGTCAGGCGGGGCCTTACAGTATAAGCCAAGGACTGTTGCAGAGATAATCATAGCCTGTTGCATCCTGCACAACATTGCTCTCAGGCACAATATCCCTGCAGAGATTAATGAGGATCTGGAGCAAGATCCAATGTGCCCCCCTGTACGTGCCAGTGGTGACACACAGGATGGCACAGCAGTCAGACGGAGGTTGATTGGAGAGATCTTCTCATGTGCGTATTACCTACCCACACAGCTTTTTAATCCTATGTGTGTTATGTTTACAGCAGTTACAGTTTATGTCAGGATATGATTTGTATGTGACACCACATTAGTATTTTAGTGCTAATTCACAACTCACATATAGGCATGTGTGAGGCACAAACAATGTGGCCAGTACACAACAGCATTTGGTGCCAGATGATGTGGGTGGTTGCTCATACGGCTGTGTGTGATTTTTAAGGTTAAAATTACAGTTAGTGGCTGCCTGTGTTAGCACCTGTTGTTGTTGTTGAGCACAAATGATGTTTTGTGATGATATGGGTGGATAACAGTGTTAGCCATATGGTGAGATGTTCACAGTGTGAGACCAGTCCACGTTTGGGGACATTAGTCCAGTGGGTTGAATTTATATGTTTCACCTTTGGGGTGTACATTTGGTTCTTACACTCCTGTCAGCTGGCTATGTGTTGCTTTGTTATTATGGCCGTATCAGGACATACATATCACAGGACAGATGCTTAGTAGTAGTTTCTGCGGATATTAGGGTATCTATGTGTAGGGTGTTAATGTCACCCTACAGTGTGTCGGAATGTATACTGCACCAGAAAGCCATGACATGGACATGTTATAGGATGGGGATCTGAGCATTGTCCAGCCAGAGAGGTAGTATTGCCACATTTACATGTAGGCGAATTGACCTTAGGTACAGTGCTACATATGTACACAGATACTGAGGATAACCTACCCCATATCAGCGAGGGGTGCGTTACAGTGGGCAGGATGAGCACAGAATGTGTTGGTGGCTTATGGTTGTGCAGAATTCTCAGGGAGTACATGGCATATCTTGCTGATAAATTCTCAACATATGCCATCATGCCTCAGCTACAGGCTGGGTATGTGAGCAGTGTAGGATAGTACAGTCCACATTACATAGATTGCATAGATAGTCGGACAGGGAAGGGGAGGATTATGTTGGCAAGGAAAACCAGACATATGTGAGAGTTGTTTCTCTGAGGTACACATATTGGCTATCCATGCGTTGACATTCTCAATGACACACAGTGTGATGGCATGCAGCCATCATGGTTTGCGTAAAAAATATACATGCCATTGGTGTTTTAATGACATGACGCACACATTGACAGCTATCTGTGGAGATCATCAGCAAATAGCTGTCACTATGATTCAAGGTATGACATCTACACACCAGGATATGTATTTGTTCCCTGCATACATGAGACACTCGTGCATATTCCATATGTGTTTCCAGAATTGTAAGCGACTTTGCATTCAACATTGACACACCCCTACACAAAGATAGGGGGCATTGTTGCCAATATAGTGGATCTGTGTGACTCGTCTGTACTTTGTGATGAGGTGCAAACATGGTGGTTTCTGACATGTCTGTTGATCTTTCTGTACAACAACACAGAGGTACGATGGGGACAGGATTGATTATGGACACCTGAGGATAGCCTCCTACAACTCTGTGCTGCCTCTCACATGTGAGAGATCTATACATTGTGATAGGGAGCAGTCAGACATTAGGTGATGGTGTGGGGTATGAGAGTTGTGGACAGGAAGGTGCAGTGTGTGATACTCTTGTAGAACATGACATGTTTGTTACTGTTGTGTTTCCCAATGCACAGGACATAGTTTATTCAGATGCTGTTGATGTGTTGGATTGGCATGTGACTGAACATCACCCAATATGCTTTGCGTTGGGGTAGGTGGATGTACAGGGAGATTGTGTGTGCCTGGGGTCATGTGGAAAACATATCTTCATTGCTCCATCATATTGGGCAGATGGTGTGTTGTTTTGTGTTTCACTTCAGGCTCCATCACCCATCCCTTGCTGTTGTCACACATATCCCCATGTGTTTGTGTTCAGCATGTCCTGTGCCACACTGTATATGTGACAGTTACAGCATATCTGCATGTGTGTGTATTTAAGGTTTGTATTTGGTTTGCCTGCACTTGCTCCCTACCCCAACATTGTACCATAAGCCAACAACAGGGTATTATTGCCGGTTCACGGGGCCTTTATATGTCTAAAGGTCCACTTGGACACATACAGGCCATGTGTTGCAGCTGGACTGCAGAAATATGCATACTTTGTGTGTGGGTGATTACAGGTTGCCTGTGTGATGAGACACTCTTCAGGCATAGTACATTATCATGTACTGTGAGGGGACTGTGCACCTGGGGGGCAGTTGTGACTGTGGTATGTGTTCCGTAGTGCTGTTTACCTTATGCGTATTATCAACATGTGTTGTGTGGTGTGCGACAAAATGTGTCTTGTGTTCTGAGTCACCACTGATGTTCACCTTTATTTATTTTCAGATATGACCATAATGTGGACATGCATCAGCAGCGGCTTGACCTTTTGTTTGTACACGGACTGCTGAGATTCTCTGCCTTCACTGTCACCTCTTATTGCTGTGTAGTGGTTCATGGGATTGCTGACATACACCTGATGCACACACAAGGTAAGTTGCACATTTGTTAATTGCAGATTTGTATCTATGTTTACCTGTTGATGAATCATAATTGTCTTATATGCATATAATGTTTCCTCTATGTGCACATAAACAGATGCATGTCGTGTGTAGCTGTGACACACCTGTGTGACACGAGCATGGACATGACCATACCCATGTTTTACCCATGTGTGTGTTTCGGATTAATGATGTCATGACCAATGTTTTGTTGAGTAATGTACTGTGTGGTTTCACATACCTTTCTTGTGCATTTGCAAAGGTGTAACGGTGTGCATTGTGTGGTGTTTTTCATAGGTGGCTCACAAGAACATACGTATCCTCTCATGACACAGGGCTGAGTACATACCGGACACATCTATTACAGTGCATCTGGTGTCACCATCACCCACCTTTTGAAGAAACAACACCATAGACATTTTACACCAGAAAGTGCCCCATTGGATGTTTTACCTCTGCGAGTGAGACATATGACTGCGATGGACAGTATTACTATTAAGCTACTTAATTCTCCATTACAGAGGTGTTCTCTGCACTGTTTGTGTGATGTTTCTGCAGGGAGTCCTGCTCATTGTTGAGAACACACATGAACTTTCAAAGACAGTGGAATGTTGACATGTCACGCTTGACTATTCCTAGCCATATTTGGTGGAACACTATTAACCTCACCTGTTGGATTGCACATAGTATTGTTACTTTTGGCAGTGTTCCCCCCGTGTGCAGCAGCAAATGACATGGATAGTGCAGCTGATCCATTCGAACACAGTTTTAGTATTGTTACGTTTTGGCCCTGGGTGTGACATGCCACCCAGGATACCCTCATCTTTTTCTTCCTAATCAAGCATACACCCATGTTTGCGCCATACAGCCAACGATGGAGCACTCCTATTGTGTATGTCCACCTGCTTTCCACATGCACATGCTACAAGTGTAACCTCAACAATGATTTTGGACACACGACCATCTTTAATTAATGTGGTCAATGTGACAAGGGTGTTTACGTGCATGTGTGGCATCACTGTCTCATGTTGCACTGTGGATGGTGCTTTTGCATATGACGGACTATGTTTGTGAGACAAAACATGTGGACCTCAGACGTCTTTGTGGCTCCGTATAGGATGTTTGGCCCTCATTTCCTTGTTCAGATGCTGCTTATTGTGTTTGTTGGATGTGCAGACGTGACAGTCTGCATGTATGTCAACACCTTGCATTTCCCATGTGCACAGTCCAGGCTATGCCCTGTGGTAGAGACACTCACATTGCGACATGATGTTTGCAGTGTGGCAATGTGGGTCACCGTTGCACTTCGTCAATTGTGCATTCCATGTATTATGTTATATGTGGCCAAACACTGTCTACTCTGAAAAGGTTGCAGGGCCACCTCCTTCATGGTGGTATATGTATAGGTTTGGGAAGGTAGTTGAGTTTGTATTTTGTTTGTGTTCATGTGCCTGTCCTACCTGTTGCATATACTCATTGTGATTTTGAGGAGAGTTTGTGTCTACATTGTTGCAGCTTTGATTCCTAGCTCAGACATTATGTGAGACCACACACATTACTTTCCCAGCGTGATTTTCACAATAAAACATTTTCTCAACATAGGCTTTTTTGGTTTGGTTGTCTCCTGTGTTGCAAGATGGATATGGTTTGAGGGACACATGATGTGTGTTGTGTCCTCAATATGCAGCGCCAACTCTCTACATGCACTCATATGTGCATTACACCTTTGCAGCATGCAGAATCAGGTAGGGGCTGGGGGTCTGCTGCCCAGTGCATTGTATGCAGTGGCTGCACATTATATCTCATGCTCTTCATTTGTGGTGGTTGAATTAACTTTTCTGTGTGAGTTAGATTTATGCCCTATTAGAGGGGTTTCAATATTCCATCAGAGATGCACTCACCTTCATATTATGATGGCACTGACTACACTATTTGTGATGTGTATACCAAATAAAGATATTTATTCCACATACATGTGGCTCTTTTGGTGATTGAGCAGGGTGATACAAAGGCACACATTGCATTGCCTGTTTCTCAGTCCTGCGTCTTTGTGACCCAGGGACTGCATTGTTTATTTTGTCAATATCATTGGATGAGGATTAACTGGTCTTTGTTCCACGGTAATGAGGGGTTACATGACTTGACCTAGGCCACATGGGGTGCTAGTGGGAATTGATCAGTGTTTGCTTGGGTCCAAGGCCATTTTGTTAACAGTAGGTTAGTCCTTCTCTCTTTGATCACATTAACACTTGTCTGGGGCCATTTGCCACACATGTACATGTGCCACCTGTGCTCGCATCCTTGTACAGTGACAGCTGTGTATCTGGCAGACACATGTAACCTCACTGGGTATTCACGGTTGCCACACAGTGTGCTTAGTATGCTTGGCTCAGTGTGCTCAGTGTGTTACTGTGTACTCAGTGTACTGTTTCTGGGAGTGGCTACAGTCATGTGTTTCTACTCTGTATGTTTTTGTTTTGATTAGCACATGTGCTATATCCTTTGTTTTCTAATCTGCTGACTGTACCATGAGGTAACAGCAGGTTCCTCACCTCTACATACACCCTTCTCTCTCCTCACTGTACGTCAAGGTGCATCCTGTGTGCTGCTTAGCCATCACATATTATTTCGTTTCAGAGGTGTCCCACTTTAGGGTGTTTACATGGCAACACATCAGGGGGTTTTGGTTTTCTGTGATTCAGGTGTTGTGTGTTACACCTGATTACATGTGGAACTTTCTCATGTCCTGATCCAAATTATTAACATATTCCACATACCGTCCTCTGTTGCCCTTGTGGTATATTTTTCCCCTCTTTTGCATGCTGTATCCACTGCAGAACATTTCATTGTGTGTGCACATGTGCACCACATCACAAATACAGACTGCAATTGTATGAGTAATTAGCAGCTCTGCATGTGCATTTCATCATGCTTACTTTTTGGTGTTTGCTTGTCCTGACAGTCAGCAGGCGGTTTGTTTAATGGACTGCACTCTTTCTTTCTGCAGTCTTTGCTAAGGAGCTCACATTGTTGGTGTGGCATGCCGGTTTAGCCATTGTGATTTGTGGTAGTGGTCATTAGTGTGCTTCCTGTGTGGTGTCTTATATTTGTATGCTTTTCCATAAAAGGTGTTTAACATTTGTTTGAGGGTCATATATGTACTGATGTGTGCTGTGAGCATATTGTACCCTCAACTGGGTTGTCCATTTTAATGGGTGCCACATGGGTTGGGGATGATTTCTGCAGTTCAGCAACTGATCTTCATCCCTCTTTTACTTTTGTATTGTTTTTGTGTTTTAGCTCTGTGCAGTGCTTGTGTTACGTGTGGGTTTGCCACATACCTCCTTTGCCATTCCAACTGAGGGATGTTAGTGCTACTGGGTTACGTTTCTGGGTTCATCTCTACATCCTTGGGGCATCTTTTGCCATGCCTTTGATTGACACAGCTTATGGGTTACATACAATAGTGTCTTGGGAGTTGACAGCCTTTCCACATGGCCTTTGTGGAGAATGAGGTTTTCATTTCCTAGCAACGTGTGTGCCTTCTGAAACACCATAAAAGGTGCATTAATATCTGGCACAAGGGGGTAGTTCTTTTGAGACAGCATGACAGATTGCTGTACAGTTGCACACAGACAGTTGACATACCTCTGCCAACCTTATTCACTGGAACATTCAAACCATGATCACCCCTCCATCATTCACTATCTGCACAAGTTGTCAGCATTCACAACAGAGGAGTATTGGCTTCTTCCCCAGAGCATGAGTTTAATGGAGCTGTAGTACTCCAACGGGAATAGGGCAGTTTACAAGATAAGATACACTCTAATCCCCTGTTCATATCAGTCGCCTGCCCCTGTCTGCAGCCCCTCCCTGCCAAATAAGGTATGGCAGACCTTGGTCAACACACGGACTTACATTTCCCATACGTTACAATGCACACTGCTGCCATCTGGGACAGTGCTCTCACCTTACCCTGCCTCATATAGCACACTTGGCTACACTTTCACCAACATTGTAGGGTGCCATGGCGGACATTGCATTTTCACATGTGCCCTCTGCATTAACCTATGGGCGACGTTCTGTTACACTGCTTTGCGAGTGTATTTGCTATCGGTTATGATTCTACATATATACAATACGGTACTCCTAAAACAATATTACCCCTAACAGCTACTGCCTCAGCCAGCTATCTTCATTTTGCACTGTTGGGTATCGTACCCCTGATCCCTGCAGCATTGGTTGGTGTGGTAACCATTGTGCTGCAGCTTTGCTCTCTGATTTGCACATCAGCACGTCACTTATGCCTTTCAGTATTGACATGACTCAGAAAACAGTAGCGCAACGCTCTCTGCCCAGCATACCACCGCCTTATGCCACCCATTATATATCAGCCTCCTAACATTACACAGCACACAGCAGTCTGCATTAGTCACTGTGGGGATTGAACCCCTGATCCCTGCAGCATTGGTGGGAGCTATAACCATTGTGCTGTGGCTCTGTGTTTCTGTTTGCACATCAGCGCCCCACTTATACCTTCCATTATGCGATTGCCGCCGTAACCGGCGCACCGCCTTCTGCCGCCCAGTAGTAATATGCCGCCAGATAACATCAGCGCGACGCTTTATGCCGCCCAGCATTCAAATGTCGCATAAAAACATCAGCGCGCCTCCTTATCCCGTCCAGTTTTGATGTGTGCCAAAACAAAACTCAGCGGGCTGCTTTATTTGGCCCAGTATTCCTCTGCCTCATAAACTAACACCTCAGCGAGCCATTGCGCATTGTGTGGTTTCGAACCCCTGCTCCCTGCACCATTGGTCAGTGCTTCAACCATTGTGCTGTGGCTCTGTCCTTCTGTTTGATCAGTGCGACACATATGCCTCCCGTTCGGCTCTCATTTGCGGTAAGGTGCGGAGCGCACACGGGCGCCGCGCACCTTAGCGCATCTGTCAATCACGGCTTTTCTTCTTCAGGACGGAACGCCCACTCCTTATACGGCACACTCACTCTACCGCGACCCGCACTTTACCGGCCTGTTAGTAAACATGCCCCTAAGTGATTGGATCAGACTTTACTATAGACTAGATTCTGTGCTGATTGTTCTCTAACATGATTCTTCCTCTGATATAGATTGCAAACTGCAACTATGAATGATATTTTATTTTTCTTACAATGATATTCCTGGAATAAGAATTATTTCTGGGCTGATTCATCATCGGGATGAAATAGATCTATCCTCTTCAGATCTCACCAAGTGCAAAATAATTTCTGCTTTTTCATAATGCCTTATGAGCTTTTACCCAAAGTTGCCTTCATCAAACCAATAAATATTAGAATTGGGGCAGAATTTGTACAAAATGTGATTTAGGATGCCTCACAACAGACCCAGTGAAATACTGAGAACACATTAACTCTTATCAGTAACTTAGAAATACGGACGGGAAGGAGAGTGGTGCATTGGTCACACAATGATTTCAAACCTCCTGCAAACAAGTGCAAAATGGGGTCATGATTATAGAAAGAAAGAACATGAATTCTAAAGGGAAAAATGTCCTCATATTTCTAAATTTGAATTATTGAATACCACATATATTTGAGTGTGACTCTTACTGATATAAAGAAACTGCCATGTACCAATAGATGTTCCAGGCAGGAGGGTTGAATATGGAATCTGTGTAACACGATGCACATTCTGGGATAAACACAGGGACTTTCATGCTTGATCAGACCATTTGGATCATGTTTCTGACACTGGAGTCACTTGGAATAATCTGGCAGCTCCAAAGGGGGAGATCCATTCCATACCCTCAACTTCCAGAAGTAAGAGACATTAACCCATAAGTCTACCAGCTAATAATTGTTTATGGATCCATTCTCTAGAAGCTTGTCCAAAACCATTTACTGCTACTGTAGATTTGATCACATCTTTTAGCATCACATTCATTGCCTGATTTTGCATAGACTATAAAATCAAGAATTTGTTTTAAACCTTCTGCAAGTTTGTTTCAAGAATTCCAAATCTGCCATCAGTTGAAAGGATAAAGTATCTTTTCCCTATGAACCTTTTGCACATCACACATGACTTTTATTACCTTGTATCATATTTCCTCTTATCTTTTCTGCAAGCTGTAAAGCTCTAATCTGTTTATCCTTCCTTCATATAGATGTTCCTTCTCCTCACCTGTGCTAGTACTGATGTATTTCTTTTGAGATGTGACGACACTAACTGTATTTATTTATTTTATTTTATATATTTAATTTATTTAACGTGATTTTTATACCGCTACATCCCATCATCAGGGGTGGTTTACATTGAACATCAAAAGAATATTACATTAAACTTCTGAACTTATACACATTTAACCTAATATAACAAGTAAGAACTATATACAGCAACTATATGCATTGTGATGTGACTGTACCATGAGTACTGTACTGTACAGTCACATCACGAATCTACCCAAAGCATTATCACATTTATAGCTGTCTTTTCCATTCCTTTCAAACAAGTCCTAATATCCATTTTCTATTTCACTGTGCTGCATATTGAGCTGAGCTCCAAGGTACTTCTAATCAGTGGCAAATCCTAATGTGGAATTCAGCAATGTGTACGTATATGGAGCAATATTCAAAGACTTTGTTTTGTTATAAAGTGTGAGTCACATTTATTGGTTACCTATGTACCTTGTAAACGGGGGTGCTTGTTGTGAAAGTTCCACAATCTTGGCAAAGGCATGAACTTACTTGACTTGCAAAGGATTGTGGGTCTTGTAGTTCAATCACACAAAACTAGCTGTTTAACAAGAATAAAGAATTGCAGTTGCTCGAGTGTAAAGCAGAAAACAGATTTTATTTATGGGGTGTTATTCCCTCGCACAAATATGCTTGGTAACATCAACAGGATACTTTTCTTCAGGTGTTTTATTCAGGAAACAAAACAAATAAGGCAACTGAATTAATTAGGCAACAGCTTAGTACAGACCTTGATGGAACAGAAAAGGTCTTTCTCCTAGCCCCTGCTAATAACTTTCTTAGCAGTGCTGGAATGAAAAATAAACCCAAAAGGAAAATTCTCTTTATCAAAAAAACCACAGCTTTCTTCCATTCACACAGAAAAGAAGTTTTTTTCAAAGACCCACGTGCACTTGTACCTTGCTTTAATCACAGGTGCTTAACCAGCTGCAAATCATTGCTGGTCCACTCTCCATGTGGCTCCAACTTTCCCCAAAGCTTTCTCTCAAAGAAACTTTCCTGGAAAGTTAAAAATCAGTACAGCTCCTTTTGGTGTTTGATCCTTATCTGAGGATTACTTTAGAACAGCAGCTTAGACAGAGAACAATCCATGTATTCAGCTTCCTCCCCTGATATTTCCCCTTGCTCTTGAAATATCATAGGATCACTTTTGAACACTGGTTCAGAGGATTTCTCTAACTGATCTCTATCAGGATAGAAACTGTTTTCCTGCTGTCTTCCTTGTGCAAAGCTAGGGAACAGATCAGAGTTCATACCTGAGATCACGTTGCCATTAGGTTTCCTCTCTGGGTATCTTGGCCAGTAAGTAGTAAAGCTTCTGTGCCCAGCTCTCCAGTCAGAATCCCAGGACTTTAGGTCTCTTGTACCATGCCATACCATACCATGTACCTCCTTAAATAGGTATCAGAGCTCCTTCCTTCGGTAGATGCAGCCATCTCCTTTACAGGTGCTGTCCGAGGGTTCCTGGCTGTATATCTCCAAGCCTCTGGCTTCTTCCAGTCCAATGAAGAATGCTTGCCCCAGGAATCTCTCCCAGCATACGTACTGCCTTGGGCTCCTTTCTTAGACCCTCTGGACGTCTTGCTGTTCTTCCTTCTGTTCAGGATCAGTCTCTCCTTCTCCAGCTCATGTTGCTGTACTTGCTCTTCTTTCTCTTTCTCCTTCTTTCTGTCTGATGAATTTCTTCTAGCTTTAAAGTGCCTAGATGGCCGCTCCACCCTAGCACCCTACAGGTATCCTGAATCAAGCCCTGCCGTGGGAAATGGGTGATTAGGGATTACATCATTGCTTCTCTGATTAGGCACACGTTTCCCTACTTCAGCTCTCCTAGAGGCTTTCTGTAAACCAGTGCATTCTGGGTCTGGTAGTCTTTGAGGTAAACACTCTGTTTTAGTGCTTTTACCAGCCAGCACAGGTTGCTTATTCAGAGCCAATTCACCTCTTGCACTACTTCTTCCTGAACTAGGATAAGCTTCCTTATCACAACCTATATTAGTGGGTGATTGAGAGCAAATAGTCGTATGTATGATTTTGAAAATGTTATGCTTTGTTCAGTTTTACTCCAAGGTCTAAATACCTGTGACCTAGAATTTTCACTGTTGCAACAGGATACTGTCAGTCTTATGTTTTAAATATAAGAACATTATGGATGGTATATCTACTTGTCAGGCTGTGTTGCATTGAAAAAATGTCTTCTTATATGAGGGGATAAGAGCTCATATCAAACCGGTAATGTGCCTCAGTAGATTGGAGCCTGATGATGACCGATCCCTACGCTGGGATTCAGGATCATGCAGTCTCACTGCTAACAAGGTATTTTTATAAATAAGAGAGGGTAGATCCCACTCACAGAAGAGCTGTAGGTACAGAGGTTAATAGTGATGAACGGGATGCACCAGAAGCTTACAGGCAGGAATAACCAGACACTTAAGGAATAATCAAGAAGAGTAAGGATAAAAGATAAATATAAGATATTCTTTACTATGTCATTTAGACAGAGAACTCAGCAGGCCAGCTAGCTGAAAGCCATTTCTCACATAACAATTAAAGCCAAGTTTTACTTATTTCCCTGCAAATGTTGAATTAGCAAATTGGATCTATCAGAACAAGTTATATTTTTATTTCTCTTAGCTTTCAATATGGTTTCCCTTATTCTCTCTTCTTTCTTGTTTCAGAACATCATGGAGCACGAATACAAGGCAAAAAGCAATCACAGTGAGGTGACAAAATTCCAAATTCTGGGATTCTCAGAATTCCCAAAGCTGCAGTTCCCTCTCTTCGCTCTCTTCTCCCTCCTCTACCTGATGGCCGTGCTGGGAAACCTCCTGATTATTTGCTTAATATGCATCAATCAACATCTGCACATCCCCATGTATTTCTTCCTAGCCAACCTATCTGCCCTAGATGTCTCTTTTATGACAGTAACGGTGCCAAAATTACTGGCAATCCTCCTGACACAGAATAATATTGTATCTTTCGCTGAATGTATTATACAATTATATTTTTATATGACTTGCGCAGGGACTGAATTAACACTTCTTACAGCCATGGCATATGATCGTTATGTGGCAATATGCAATCCCCTGCGTTATACCATGATCATGAAAAAGAGGATCTGTGCTCTTCTCACAGCTTCTTCATGGCTAACAGTTTTATTAGAGTTATTGCCACACATTACTGTTAT
Organism: Ichthyophis bannanicus; assembly: GCA_033557465.1. Classification (NCBI taxonomy): domain Eukaryota; kingdom Metazoa; phylum Chordata; class Amphibia; order Gymnophiona; family Ichthyophiidae; genus Ichthyophis; species Ichthyophis bannanicus. The sequence goes on along the minus strand of CM066048.1, from coordinate 107,463,195 downwards.
GTCCCAGTTTTCTTACTGTGACTCCAATGTCATCGATCACTTTTTCTGTGAATTCTCAGCACTGCTGAAACTTTCCTGCACAGACACTTCTATCATTGACACAATGAATTATGTAGTAGGGGTATTTTCATCCTTCATCCCACTTCTCTTAACCCTGACATCCTATGTGTTTATCATCTCTACCATCCTAAAAATCCGTTCGACTGAAGGAAAAACCAAGGCCTTCTCCACCTGCTCCTCCCACCTTACAGTCATCATTCTCTTATATGGAACTCTGTTAGGAGTCTATTTGCAGCCCAGTTCAGGGGGCTCTGGGAAATCAAACAAGCTGCCTACTGCAATATATATTGTTACCCTCCCACTGTTAAATCCCCTGATTTATAGCTTGAGAAGTAAAGAGTTAAATATGGCTCTGAAAAAAGTCCTAAGAACTAAATCAATCTTGCTAAGCAATAAACACTTTAGGTAGTTGATCCCACAGAAACTATTTTTAAAAGCTTTCAGTGGATTAGAAGGCAGGCAAGAGCCCAACTAGGTATGGTTAAAGGGTGAGAGTTTTCTTATGAATAAGCATGAGCACTGACAATTGCATTATTATAGCTATAGATAACACGCATAGTGGCCGATTCTATAACATGCACGTCCGGTCGGCATTAACGTCTGAAGTGAAAACATGCACGTAATATACGTGATTCCAAAACCGCAGATAGACACACCCACAGTTCCAGAATCAGGGAGATATATGTTCCCGATGTGGCACGTAAACCACATCAGGGGTAGAATGCCCCACATTGCTATTATGGGACACCTGTAAATGCAGCAATTAGCATGTATGTTCCTGTGCTCACAGCATTCCAAAAAGATAGATATGTGTGATGCTGCCGATCCCCGTGAGGCAATGCCTCCATGGGTAAAACGAACATCTCGAAAACTGATGCTCTCCCAGACAGTATAAGTGCCTATGCAAACAAAACAGTAATTCTGATGAAGCAGATTAGATTATGCAACCCAGGTTACACATACAAGTCTGTTGCATGCCCACAACACTACACGGTCATCTATGTGCCCCAGAGCTTTTGAAAAGGCAAGTGGAAATTGAGATGTTTGTCCTGACTGACCCTACAGCAAAACAGACATGGCATGTGATGAATACCGTAGTCATTTGTTCAGTGACCATCGGTGAAAGCAGTATGTGCAAAGAGAGGGATGGACCAGAGAAAACTGAAATGGGTCTGTACAGCTATATGGCAAAACATTTCCCTGGCATTCATAGGAAACCATCGGGATCCTAATATTAAACAGTGCAACCATCTGATCAATGTTTCATGTTTTATATATATTGTAAGCTCACATCCCCTAGAAAGTCATTAGAAGAAATAAAATCATGTAGGGTGAGATGTGATCTAACTATTTAAGAAACAATAAACTTCCTTTGTGTTCTACAGAATGTGTGTAGTGTCATCAATTTTTCACCTTGCTCTCTTGTTTCACTCCTTGATCCTTTCAACTTTAAAACCATAAATTTTGGCTGAATAATTGCATTGGTTTAATATTGTTTGATCTAATAGGGAAACTTCAATATTAGTTTCATGGGGTTGTTAGGAGATTTTCCAAATTGCTTTAAAGTTCTTTGTCCACAGTGATATAAAAAGTGTTCAAAAAATAATAAACAAACAATGCACATATTATATAAAAATATAGAACCATCACAATAGCAGACACACACAGCAAAAAAACCCCCCAAACAATAGTGTTATCTGTATATCTATGGGGTATGTTTACTAAACCTTCTTAACGTGCACACTGCGCAATTAGTGCACGCTAAGGTACCTTAGCGCGCGCTAATGACGCTTTACGGGGCACAAATGTGCCTTAGTGCGCGCTCACGTGCGCAGTGGCGCAAATGAGTGCTGAAGGTGGGGAAAGGCTCCCGGAGGGCGGAGGAAGGCTCCCCAGGGGTGGAGAGAAGGGGTCAATGGGTGGAGAGTGGGAGGGGAGAGGCTCCCCGCACACTAACGATGTGAAATCTGAGGCCAAAACTAACGCAAGTGAAAACCTCTCGTTAGAGATGATTTAAAGGGAAAAGAAACCATTTCTGTCAGCAATGTACAGCAAAACCATGGAAACCTACATAAAAGTGATAAGTGTGATACACGTGCATGGAACAAAAGTGCAAATAAACATTGAAAATGACCCCAACAAAATAAAAAAAAATCATAATCAAGCTGGGCAATAGTGATAGAAATGGGAAACATCAAAAAACCCTCCCAAGAAAGCCCCAAAAAATAAAAATGAATTTTGGAAGGGTCTACGCTCTGTCCCCATACAAGGTGAATGATCCCACAGTGAAATAGCACTGATCAGGGTTTCCCTTTCCATTGGACAGGTTACCTATGGCATGCACATGTTCCACAACAGCAGGGCGGGCATGTCAGAATGGGCAACTGGACAGATGCTGGGAAAGGGGATACAGAGGGCTGCAGGCGGCACATGCTGCGGTGAACCTGGGGCACAGTGCGGACTAGGCAGATGCCTAGGTGGCACTTAGGAATGGTGAAACTGAAGAGCCAGCCAGACAGTAACTGATGAGGGCCCAACATGGGCACGAGAGTGTTTATCACAGTGTCACAGGGGATAGTACCCAGCAGGTACCTCCAAGGGCACAGAACATTGGCAGGCGGTGTTGGGGGGAAAACGTGGATGTCTATGCAGGCACCCCTACCCCAGAACACGCACCATAGGCAGCCGCCTACCTGCACACTGGATGGCTTGAGACTGCACACCACCAGCGCCACCAGCAGAAGGGCATGTCAGCATGGTGGCAGAGGGGTACTGGTGGTGGAGGGGGGCAGTGGCAGCTGCCCAGAGCAGACCATGGCCTAGCCCTGTGTAGATGGGTGCAATGCACTGCAACAGACAGGCCCTGCCGGACAAACAGTCATGGTATTACCAGGGCATGCACTCTCTCTGTGCCAACACGGTGGTGCAGTGCACACAACCAGTGTGTTTAGAGGCAGAAGGTCACAGGTTCAGGTCCCAGCTATGGTGCCTGCCAACCCAGTCCCCATATTTTATCCACTACTACAATGTGCTAATACAGACAGAACCTTTATTGCAGATGACATAAACATGCCCAAAACACCTACATTTTACCCTACAGAGCACAGACTCCATAAACAGGCGCATTACCTACAGCAGAGTCTCCCAAATGCAGTCCTGGAGGGCAAAACACCATTCAGGTTCCATGCCGCCTCTAATAAAGATGCCTGTGCTGCATATCTATGCACCACCCCCATGGTATGCAGATGTATCTCATGCATATTCATGAGGGACAGCATTAAAACCCGAACAGTGTTTGGCACACCAGGACTGAAGTTGGGAACCTCTGCCGTAAAGCAGCAGCCAACAGGGGCAGACACACACACACCCACAGGCTCCATTAGCCAATGCCCCCTGGAGAGGTAGGACATTGGGCCCTGCGTGTATCTCCCAATACTAGCACTTGCATACCTTAGCAATGCCACCCTACACCTGGGAATACGGTACACAGCTATCAAAAGGTTGCTATGATTACTGGCAGATAGCAATTCCTACGTTAAACACAGTTTGCTGATTGAGCTCCATCATAGCAACCTTTCTGATGTCTGTGGGGTGTGCTTCAGGTCTGGTCTCTGACAGTGTTTACCACCCTGGGGAGTGACCCCCAACAGTTTTGCGTACCATATCCATGCCTGCACTGTGCCCAGGACTGGTGTGATGGCCAGGGCTGCTAAACACCTCTATAGTAGCACAATGCTGGCATAGGTGTGGGAGTGTGTGTCTGTCTATCCAGTGTGTGGTGGCTGCAAACACCCTCCACAGCCCACATTGCCAGCACTGTTGCCAGTATTGGCCTGCCAATGTGCATAATGAGGAGCAAGGTACCAAGGGTATAGCCTGGACAGGGTGGCCTGGCCAGGATGCATTTGCACAGGGCATAGGGCAATGTCTGGGACATTGTAGTGCCCGGCCACCACCTGCAGAGACAGGGTGGCCACAGTATGTCCTGCTGGGAGTTCACTCTCACCCTGACTGAGCAGTGACCACGGCATGGCTAGGTTCATCCATAGTGCCCTATAATACTTTTTTCATGTGATATTTCTGGGTTCTCTTTTGGGGCTGAATCACTGACTTATCTGCTTGGTGTGTATGCTGACATCCCAGTTCTGGGTGCATGCATCTCCTCCAGGAACATGCCCTATGGACTAGCTATCAGACTGTCTGCAGCTAGTATGTGTATTGCTGGAACACCTTGCAGGGTGCAGTGGCTTCAGGCTTGCTGCAGGAGAATATCAGATTGTGGTGGGGTGCAGCTGAGTATTTCCGGGCCTAATGTCTGTCTGCTATTGCTTTATAGATGTGTACAGAGCTGCATTGACTGCCCTGTAGGGTGTCTGTTCCCCAGCAGGACTGCGTTTGGTGGTCCCCTCTACTGCTGCCATTGCAGGGATGTAAAATGTGGATTTGTTGGTGGGAGACCCTGTTTCCCACCCTCAGCCCCAGAGGGTGGGTTGGGTGGTGGTACATAATCTGCTGATGAGTCCATAAGGGTCAAACCTGACTGAGAAATACAGATGTATCCAAAGTGTGTCTGCAGGAACTAACTATCTCACACACTAGGACTGCTGGGGACCTTCAGCATGGCCTATTTCTGCCCTGGAAGGTGCTGTGGATCTGGTGCTGGGTGCCCCACCGCACCATCAGGGTGAGCACAGTACCCGCACAATGTGACGGCGTGTAGCTACTCTGTGCCAGTAACACACATGGTCAGTTCCCCCTACCAGGCCGAGGTGCTGTGGGGGTGCATACCCCATCTTGTGTTCATCTGTAGACGGCTGATTTGCATGTGCAGTGCATCATGGGTACAGGTGGGCTAACCCTATCCTGGTGACCACAGAAGACTGTTTCTGTGGTGACATGCAGTCCTTCTGCTGCCAGCCAGGGGCTTGATATCAGCTATAGAGCTGTAGCCCACTGGTTACTTCACTGTCAGTGAAGCCAGCAGTTATGGGTTCAAACCCACAGTGGGGTTATGTGATAGGGCTGTCCAAAGCATTATCTATTTTTAATGTACATTAGTGCTGTCAGCAAAAACACCCTCAGCGTACTGTACCCATAAGGTGCCTCAGAGGGCGCTTTATAGGGCGCCCTATAGGGCACATTATGGTTACCGTCCATATAAGGTGCACTATACAGTATCCTATGGAGCGACCTATAGGGTGCCCTATAGTGGACATTATAGGGTGCCATGGCAGACAGTGAACTTTATAATGTGCCCTTTGGAGTGCCTTATAGGGTGCCTTATGCGGCACCTTAGGTTACGGCACATGAGGGTGTGTTTGCTGGCAGCAATTAATAAAATACAAATAAAGTGCTGCAGGAAACAATACTTACATGTCAAAGCTGATGCCTCAGCCAGCCTTAAGTATTAGGCACACTGGGAATTGAACTCATGACCCCTATATTATTAGTCAGTGCCTTAACCATTGTGCTACACTGCTGTTCCTCCTTACATGTCAGCGCACCTACATAAGATTTCCATGCGTTTAAATGCACAGTACTGCCATCAATAACAGTGCTATGACCTTGCCGGGCCTCATAGGGCACCCTATATGGCGCCCTATAGGCCACCCTTTAAGCAACATTGTAGGGTGCCTTGGCGGACAGTGCACTTTAAAATGTGCCCTCTGGGGTACCTTATGGGGTGCCTTATGCAGCACCTTATGTTACAGCACTTTGAAAGTGCGTTTGCTAGCAGCAGTTATTAAAATAAATTAAAATGCCTCATAATGCAATATTACACATAAATGGTAGTGCCTCAGCCAGCCTTATTCATTGGGCACAATGGGGGATTGAACCCATGACCCCTGCACCATCTGTCAGTGATTCACCATTGCACTGCAGCCCTGTTCCTCTGTTTGCACATCAGCGCGCCTGCTTATGCTTCCCGCACGCGTTTCTCATGCGCTAATGTGCGCGGCGCACAAGAGCACATGCGCTAATCCTGTTTTGCTACTTTTGACCGGACCGCCCACTCCTTTTATAGCATCTTGCAGACTAACGCAGTGCGCACGTTAAGAGGGTTTAGTAAACATACCCCACAATGTGTGCTCTGCGACGTTATAGCGCGATAAGGTACCTTATCGTGCAATAATGGTGCTTTACCGAGCGATAAGGTACCTTAGCGTGCGTTAACGTGCGTAGCGGCGCAAATGAGTGCTCAGGGTGGAGAAAGGCTCCCAGAGGGCGGAGGAAGGCTCCCCAGGGGCAGAGAGAGGGGGTAAATGGGCGGAGAGTGGGAGGGGAGAGGCTCTCTGCACACTAACGCTGTGAAATACGAGGCTGAAAACCAACGCCAGTGAAACCCTGGCGTTAGAGCTGATTTAAAGGAAAGAGAAACCATTTATGTCAGCAATGTACAGCAAAACCAGGGAAACCTACAAAAAAGTGATAGTGTGATACATGTGCATTGAACAAAAGGGCAAATAAACATTGAAAATGACCCCAACAAAATATATAAAAAAACATAACCAAGCTGGCCAATAGTGATATTAATGGGAAACATCAAAAAACACACCCGAGAAAGCTCCAAAAAAAAGATATGAATTGTGGAAGGGTCTACGCTCCGTCCCCATACAAGGTGAATGATCCCACAGTCAAATAGCGCTGATCAGGGTTGCCCTCTCCATTGGACAGGTGTCCTATGGCATGCACATGTTCTGCAACAGCAGGGCGGGCATGTCGGAATGGGCAACTAGACAGATGCTGGGAAAGGGGACACAGAGGGCTGCAGACGGCACATGCTGTGCTGCAGCTGGGCCCCCGTGTGGACTAGGGTGATGCCTAGGTGGCCCATAGGAATTCTGAAACAGTAGAGCAGCCAGACAGCAACTGATGAGGGCCCAGCTTGGGCACGAGTGTGGTTCCCACAGTGTCACAGGGGATAGTACCCAGCAGGCACCCCCAAGGGCACCGAACATTGGCAGGAGGTGCTGGGGGGAGGCGTGGACAGTTATGTAGGCACCCCTACCCCAGAACCCGCACCATAGGCAGCCGCCTACCCACACACTTTTACATGATGTAACAAACCGGGATTATCGCGCGATAATCCCGTTTTGCTACGTTAAGACTGAAACGCCCACTCCTTATATGGCAGCCTGCACACTAGCGTCAGATATGCATTTATTTAAAAACATTTAAGACATACCAAATCACTAAAGTTCTTGGCAAGTTAGAATGAAAATCAATATTCAAATATCACAAATAGAACACAAATAGCTGGTCATGAAGTTCATAAGCGCTGGCCAGTGTTTTTTTGTGAACCGCCAGGCGTCATTTTGGTCCTTCTACTCTAACCCCAAGATCCTCATGGTTTGTCTGCCTGCCTGCCCCTCTCCCCTCGCCACACACACACTTTTACACTGCTCTGAATGGCAATAAAAACAAAGAAAATAAATTTTAAAAAAAGGAAAAGAAAAAGAAAAAGGGGACAAGCGAGTGGGAACTGCGAATGGGAGCACAAAGATGGGTTGAGGGTTGCCGATACCCATGGTGTCTGGAGGATGTGGAGACAGGAGCGACATGGGCCTTCCTGGTGGCCATATTGGGGTTGATGGGTGGGTACACTCCAGCCCATTGGCTCGGGAGAACTTAGCAGGCATACAGCAGCCACCTTGGGGTTGGTTGCGCATGTTTCTATGGGCTGGAGACATGTTAATTCTCCCACAACACTCTTCTTTGGTGTGAGACTGGTCATTTGGTGGTTGGCATGTGCATTTGCTCTTCTTGCCTGTGATTCCATTAACGGTAGCAGGAGAATATTTGGTGCATTCCACTGTATCTGTGATAGTTGGACATGATTTGATTTATCCAAAACAAAAGAAAGCAAAATATAAATTTGGGGAGAGAATTTCCACAGCAAAAAAAAAAAAATGGTGGAGAAGGGATAGTTAATGAAACAAATACAATATGGGGATGTTCATAACCTGGAGTGTGTCCAAGATCAGGGAGTCCATGGTCAGCAAGGATGCTGATGTTTTGATTTTTCATCCTCAATAGCATTTTTCCACTTTAGATATGCCTAGGAAGAGTAGCGGTCAGCAGACTTGGATGATTGGCAGGCAGCAGATGACTTGAACATGGAGGATACCTGCCAGGGTAGCAACTATGGCCACAGCAAGGAAAAAGAAGGCGGCGAGTGACACCGCTGCAACACCCGCACATCACAGTAAATGGATAGTGCCGGCTTAGCAGCCAAGATCGGCGATGAAAAGTTCGGATGAAATGGAAGAGCTCATATGGGTGCTGTATGAACAAGTTAGCCAGCACAGCACAAGGGTCATCTGGCTATGCCTTGAGGCTATGCCGTTGACAGTGCCCACATTTGACAAGTGTATACCACCTGTGCAGTTGGATGCCGTGGATGTGTTCCTCTGCATGTTACAAGATACGGTGGAGATACTATTGGCAAATGCAAAGGTTGGCTGCAGTTAAACTCTGTGTGGGGGCCCCCTGACAAGAGAGGAGTTGCAGTCAGTGGGTATGGCCTGGATCTTGGGGCCACTGAACTGAGCATACAGCCGTATGATAGAGCAAAAGGAAGAGTGGCAATAAGGAATTTGTCCTCCCCCATTCTGACCAAACTATAACAATCAAACTTCACCCATTTGTGTTAATAAAACCAAAATATTATTTTTTCTTCTCTTGTATATTCTTTTTTATATGCTGTGGCTTACTATTGGTCTCAGAAAAATGGCAAGCTTTGACACTTTTTCAAGCGACACGCTTGAACACATTTTTTTGGGTCAATGACTTCCACCCAAACTAGTGCACGTTTTACATCAATGACCTTTAGCCAACATTTTTTATCTTATGTCTTGAATATTACTTAATTATCTTGCTTTTTATCTATATATTTTCTATAACGGGTTGATTTTCATCGTACCCTATATTTTACTTAAAACTGGCGTTCGCCATTCTACTTAGCTTATGTAGAATCGCGTCGGCTGCTGTCCCTTCTTTATTTTGCAACCACAAAGATTAATCCCCGACGCCTCAGTCTCATCAGCGCTTTGGCGTTTCTCCGCTTGGGTTTGTCAAGGGGGATGGTGTTATTTCTACTCTGGGACTTATTTCTTCAGAGAATTTGTTGATTTAATATTCTTATTATCGCTGACCAGTTCGCATCTCTGGTCATCTCTGTTTTTCTCTCAGACTGATCTCTGATTTTCAATATACAAGAGAAGAAAAAATAATATTTTGGTTTTATTAACACAAATGGGTGAAGTTTGATTGTTATAGTTTGGTATGAAGTAATTCACTCGGAATAAGTCCTAGATCTGTTTGTTTAACTCCCCCATTCTGAGGCAACAGGTTCTCAGCAGGGCCAGAGTGCAATACACGTCCCCACGCCTGGACGGCAGTGGGGGAAGGTGAATTGTACAAATTATAGATATAGATGGTTGTATAAGTTATGCTGCAGCCAAATTTCAATAAATTCCATTGTTCTATCAAAAACAAGAGTCTGGTACATTTTTTGTTATTCGGCAGCAGTCAGCAGATGAGCAAAGCAGGGGACAAAAAGGGGGGGGGGGGTAGAGAGGAAAGATGAAAAAGAGGTTTAGCCGGGCTACCACTTGCCTGGATGTGCTTAATGTGCCTTGTTTCAAATACACAAAGGACCAGCAAAGACACATATAGATATGGAGCACCATACTGATACAATTTCAAACCTATAAAACCAGCCAATGGGAATGGACATTCCTCTAGCATAAACAATTATTAGACAAACAATTCAGAAGATTATAACAAGGTCTGTGTGTCTGGGGATCAGATCCCATATGAGATGATTAAGCAACATAAACACTCTGCAGCTCATCAGATTAGTCATACCAGTGATGCAGGATCCATTGGCCAAGTAAGTGATTGGATCAGACTTTTCTTTACTATAGACTAGATCCTGTACTAATGTTCTCTAACATGATTCCTCCTCAGATATAGATTGCAAATGCTTCTCACTGTGACTGTGATTTTCATGTTATATCTTCTTACAATGATATTCCTGAAATAAGAATTATTTCTGGACTGATTCATCTTCAGGATGGAAATAGATGTATCCTCTTCTGACCTCACCGAGTGCAAATATCTGCTTTTGAGTAAAAGTTCATAAGCTGCCTTCATCAAACCAATAAATATTAGAGTTTGCATGGAAGGTTTGAAATGTGATTTAGGATGCCCCACAACAGACGCAGTGAAATTCTGAGAGAACATCAGCTCATATCAGGAACTTTGAAATACAGATAGGAAGGAGAATGGCACGTTAGTTACACAATTTTTATTTATTTATTTTATTATTTATGATTAGCAAATTTCCTGCAAACAAGTGCTAAACATGATTCTAGAAAGAAAAAAATATGAATTTTAGAGGGCAAAATTTTCCCATAGTTCAAAATTCGAATTATTGAATACCACATATATTTGAGTATGACTTTTAATGATATAAAGAAACTGCCACATACCGATAGACTTTCCAGTCAGGAGGAATGGATGTGGAATCTGTGTAACACGTTGCACATTATGGGTTGAACAGAGGGAATTCAATGTTTCATCAGACCATTTGGGTCATCTTTCTGACACTGGAGTTACCTGGAATAATCCAGCATATCCCAAGGGAGAGATTCATTCCATACTCTCAACTTCCAGAAGTAAGAGACAGTAACTCATAAGTCTACATTCTCTAGAAGCTTTCCAAACATTTACTGCTACTGTACATTTGACCACATCTTTCAGTATCACATTCATTGCCTGAGTCTGCATAGACTATAAAAACAAGAATTTGTTTCAAACCTTCAGAAAGTTAGTTTCAGGGAGAATTCCAAATCATGCCATCACTTGGAGGATAAATGAACTTTCCCCTATAAACCTTTTGCACATCACACGTGACTTTATCTCCTTGTATCATATTTCCTCTTACTTGTCTTTTCTGCAAGCTGAAAAGCTCTAACCTGTTTATCCTTCCTTTATACTGCAGATGTTCCTTCTCCTTGCCTTTGCTAGAACTGCTGTATCTCTTTTGAGATGTGACAACTAGATCTTTACACAATACTCATGGTACAGTCACATAACAGATCTACCCAAAGCATTATCATACTTACAGTTGTTTTTTTCCACTCCTTTCAAACAAGTCCTTAATATCCATTTTCTCTTTCACTATACTGAATACCAAGCTGAGGTCCAAGGTTCTTCTAATCAGTGGCAAACCTTAATGTGGAATCCAGCAGTGTGTATGTAAATGGAGCAATATGCAAAGAGTTGGCTTTATAGAAAGTGTAAGGTCACGTTTAATGGTTAGTTTCATACTTATATTTAATGGGTGATTTAAAGCAAATAAAATTCATGTATGATTCTGAAAATGTTATGCTTTTCTCCAGTTTTACTCCACTGTCTATATATATCCCTGGGGATACTTTTTGTTTGTTTGTTTGTTCTAAATTTTGTGGATCTATCAAGTATTTGTGGGCTAGATTTTTCACTATTACAAACAGGATACTGTCAGTCTTATGTTGTTAAATATAAGCACATTGTGGATGCTATGCCTATTTTTTAGCACTGAGACATGTTCAGACCACCAATTTAACCAGGTGTATTGCATTGGTGGAATAACTTCCTGGCACATGTCCCCGGCCCTGGATGTACAGAGATGGCAAGTGCCCAGACTCTGCCCCTGAGCCGTCCCTTCCCTGCCCCCATCTAACTTCCTCGCACAACTGGAGGGGAAGTTAGTCGCAGCCATGTGAAGGCATGAATAGCGAGGATGCACATCCTGTTGGCCCATCCATTCCCACTATTCATGACACAAAATAATCCACTATATGTATAAGATATTCTTTACTGTGTCAATTAGACAGAGAACACACCAGGCTAGCTAGCTGAAAAACATTTCTCAGGTAGCAATCAAAGCCAAGTTTTACTTATTTCCCTGCAAATGCTGATGTAACATGTTGCATCTATCAGAATAAATCAGATATTTTGTTGTCTTTTCTTTCAATGTGCTCATAGTTCTCTCTGGTTTCCCTTTTTCTCTCTTCTTTCTTATTTCAGAATATCATGGAGCAGGAATACAGGGCAAAGAGAAATCACAGTGAGGTAACAGAATTCCTGATTCTGGGATTCCCAGAGTTCCCAGAGCTGCAGCTCCCTCTCTTCGCTCTCTTCTCCCTCCTCTACCTGATGGCCGTGCTGGGAAACCTCCTGGTTATCTGCTTAATATGCGCCAATCAACGTCTGCACATCCCCATGTATATCTTCCTAGCCAACTTGTCTGCTCTAGACGTCTCTTCCATGACGGTCACTGTGCCAAAGTTACTGGCATTCCTCCTGACACAGAGCAATATTATATCTTTCACTGAATGTATGGTACAATTATATTTTTATACAGCTTGTGCAGGGATTGAATTTATACTTCTCACAGCCATGGCATATGACCGTTATGTAGCGATATGCAATCCCCTGCGTTATACCCTGATCATGAATAAGAGGGTCTGTGCTCTTCTGGCATCTACCTCATGGGTAATAGGTTTATTAGAGATATTGCCACATATTATTGTTATGTCACAGTTTTCTTACTGTGACTCCAATGTCATCGATCACTTCTTCTGTGAATTTTCAGCACTGCTGAAACTTTCCTGCACAGACACATCTGTCATTGACACAATGACTTATGCTGAAGGGGTGTTTTCATCCTTCATCCCATTTCTCTTAACCCTGGCATCCTATGTGTTTATCATCTCTACCATCCTGAAAATCCGCTCGACAGAAGGGAAAAGGAAGGCCTTCTCCACCTGCTCCTCCCACCTTACAGTCATCATTCTCTTATATGGGACTCTATTAGGAGTGTATATGCAGCCCAGTTCAGGGGGCTCTGGAATATCAAACAAGGTGCCTACTGCAATATATATTGTTACCCTCCCACTGTTAAACCCCCTGATTTATAGCTTGAGAAGTAAAGAGTTAAATATGGTTCTGAAAAAAGTCCTAAGAAGTAACTCAATCTTGTTAGGAAATAAACACTTTAGGTAGCTGATCCCACAGAAACTATTTTTAAAAACTTTCACTGGATTGGAAGGCAGGCAAGAGCCCAACTAGGTATTGTTAAAGGGTGAATGTTTTCTTATGAAATCATATAAATATTGAAAATTACGATATTATATAGAGAGAGAAGACACATAAAGGATTGCCTTTCTTGTATAAAAATGCTAAAATTATAGCTTACTGTAGCTTATCTATGGGGTATGTTTACTAAAGGGCGCTATTTGCGCTACTGCGACATTATCGCATGATAAGGTACCTTATTGCGCAATAATGATGCTTTATCAGGCACAGAGGTACCTTAGCATGCGATATCGCATGCAGCGGTGCAAACGAGCGCTGAGGGTGGAGAAAGGCTCCCGGAGGGGGGAGGAAGGCTCCCCAGGGGCGGAAAGAGAGGGTCAATGGGCGGAGAGTGGGAGGGGAGAGGCTCCCTGCACACTAACACTGTGGAATCCGGGACTGAAAACTAACGCCAGTGAAACCATGGCGTTAGAGCAGAATTAAAGGGAAGGGAAATGATTTCTGTCAGCAATGTACAGCAAAGCCAGGGAAACCTACAAAAAGTGATAAGTGTGATACATGTGCACAGAACAAAAGGGCAAATAAACATTGAAAATGACCTGAATAAAATGTAAAAAAAACATAACCAAGCTGGCCAATAGTGATATTAATGGGAAACAGCAAAAAACACTATCGAGAAAGCTCCAAAAAAAAAAAAAGATATTAATTTTGTAAGAGTCTATGCTCTGTCCCCATACAAGGTGAATGATCCCACAGTGAAATAGCGCTGATCACGGTTTTCCCTTTCTATTGGACAGGTTTCCTATGGTGCGCACATGTTCTACAACAGCAGGGTGGGCATGTCGGAATGGGCAACTGGAGAGATGCTGGAAAAGGGAACACAGAGGGCTGCAGATGCTGTTGTGCAGCTGGGCCACAGTGCGGATTAGAGTGATACCTAGGTAGCCCATAAGAATACCAAAACAGTAGAGCAACCAGACAGCAACTAATGAGGACCCAACATGGGCACAAATGTGTTTCCCACAGTGTTATAAGGGATAGTACCTAGTAGGTACCCCCAAGAGCACAGAACATTGGCAGGCAGTGCTGGGGTACATCATAGCCCATAAAGGCTAGATGTGATTGACAAATACAGGTGGACACTAATGTATCCTAGATGTGCCTGCACGCGCACACACTTCACCCTCAGGGTGAGCACAGTACCCACACAATGTGATGGTCTGTAGCTACTCTGTGCCACTAACACACACCGTCGGCACCCCCTACAAGGCTGAGGTGCTGTGGGGGTGCATACCCCATCTTGTGATCATCTGTAGACTGCTGATATGCATGTGCTGTGCATCATGGGTACGGGTGGGTTGACCCTATCCTGGTAACCACAGCAGAATGTTTGTGTGGTGACGTGCAGTCCTTCTGTAGCCAGCCAGGGGTTTATTAGTAGCTGTAACCCACTGGTTACTTCACTGCCTATGGAGCCAGAAGTCATGGGTTTGATCCCATAGTGGGGTTATTTGGTAGGGCTGTCTGAGGCATTGTCTATTTTTAATGTACATTAGTGCTGCCAGCAAAAACACCCCCACAATGCTGTAACCTTAAGGTGCCTCATAAGGCGTCCTATAGGGGACATTATAGGGTGCCTTGGCGGACAGTGCACTTTATATTGTGCCCTCTGGAGTGCCTTATAGGGCGCCTTATGTGGCACCTTAGGTTACGGCACTGTGAGGGTGTGTTTGCTGGCAGCACTAATTAAAATAAAAATAAAATGTCTCAAAAAGCACTACTTAAACAGTAACACCTCAACCAGCCTTATTCATTAGGCACACTGGGGATCAAACTCATGACTGCTGTATTATCAGTCAGTGTATTAATCATTGTGCTACACCTCTGTTTCTGTGTTTGGAAGTCAGCGCACCTACTTAAGATTACCGTGCGTTAACGTGCTTAGCGGCTTCTCGCACGATAATGTGCGCAGCACACGTTATCGCGTGATGATCCCGTTTTGCTACGTTAAGACCGTAATGACCACTCCTTTTATGGCAGCCTGCACACTATCGCTGGGCGCACATTAAGGGGTATGTTTACTAAACTGCGTTAGTGCAATTCACGTTAGGAGCCGTGGTAGTGACAGAAACCCCAAATAAGGACATGGGCGGTACATCGTCACCACTAACGCGCGTTCAAAAAATTAACGAGCGTTATCGGGTGCCGTGGCGCGTTACTGCGCGTTAATCGTAAGAAGACGTACAGACACAAAGCACTGAAACAGAGCTGTAGCACAATGGTTACAGTACTGACCACTGTTACAGACAGCATGGGTTCGAGTCCCCAGTGTGCCTAACACAGAAAGCTGTCCCAGGCATCACCCTATACATTACAGAGGGAATGAGGAAGCATGTTTTTCGTTACGTTGAGTATTGGTGTCAGAAACACACCCTCGGAGTGTGCCTAGCCACGTACATTGGTGCGTGCGAGGCTGCATGCGTTGGTACGTGCGTAGCCCCGTGCGTAGCTGCGCACGTACAATCGTGCGTGGGTACGTGTGTTTTTACCAGTGTGGGCATCTTATATTACAGACTCTGTAGGGTGTCTTGCACCTATGCATTATGCTAACAGATGTACGTGTGATGGCCTATGGCAGAGCTACTCAATTCCAGTCCTGGTGGCCCACAACCCTGCAGGTTTTTGGGATATCCCTAATGATATGCATGAGATATATATGCATTAGAGATAGCCTGCCAACCTGACTGGCTTGTGGCCCTCCAGGGCTGGATTTGGAGACTCCTGCCTTACACCTCTGTCATTTAAGATTGTGAGTGGGCAAGGTACAGATGTTCTAGACATCAAAAGGGTAGATAGAATGTGTCACATTCCTCCTAGATTCTCAACACCACCAAAAAGTTGTCTAATAGACAATATTTTGGTGGTGGTGAGAAGCAAGGAGGAATGTGACAAATTCTAACCTTTTTGATGTCTTGGACATCTGCACCTTGCCCACTTACAATCTTAAATGACAGAGGTGTAAGGCAGGGGTCTCCAAATCCAGCCCTGGAGGGCCAAACACCAGTCAGGTTGGCAGGCTATCTCTAATGCATATATATCTCATGCATATCATTAGGGATATCCCAAAAACCTGCAGGGTTGCGGGCCACCAGGACTGGAATTGAGTAGCTCTGGCCTATGGTTTATCAGAGCCTGTGAGCATGTGCTGGAGTTTCACAGGGTTGGATTGTGCCAGTCACACCCATGATGCACTGCACATGCAAATCAGCTGTCCACAGATACACACCATGGGGAATGCACCCCCACAGCACCTCGGCCTGGTAGGGGGAACTGACCTCTCCCCACCCACTCTCCGCCCATTGACCCCTTCTCTCCGCCCACTCTCCACCTTCTGCGCTGTTTTAACGCGCCGCGGGATTTTACGATCGTTAACTATGCTTAACGCGCGTAGTATTACGTTAACGGTCGTTAGCGCGTCGGTACGCGTGTTATACGGCACTTACGGTCATTAACGTCATACAACACGCGTTAGCCACGTTTATCGCACTTTAGTAAATATAACCCCTAAGACTGCTTAGTAAACATACCCCTAAGTCTTTAAAGATTTCCTAAAGTCCTTAAGGTCTTCCTGAGTTCTTAAGTCTTCAGGAATAGAATTCCATAACTCTGGTGCCATAAACATAAACGCACTTTTAGAAGTCATTTGTTTTGATTTGTTGAAGTTCAAAGGAGTATTAAGTTTAATGATCTTTTGAGATCGTCTTGGTCTTATGCTCTTGTCTTTTGAAATAATAGATTGTAGAATATCAGCTAAAGATTAGTGAAAAATTTTGAAAATAGTTATTAGGTTCTTATATTTTGCCCTTGCAATAACCGGAAGGAAATGTAACTGTTTGAGGACAGGAGTTATATGTTCAAATTTTATAGAGCCAGTTATAATACGCGCAGTGGTGTTCTGAACTAATTGGAGAAGATGGATAGAGTAAATTAATGGAAACACTGCTGAAAGAGAAAATAGTGAGGTTTCTGGAGTCCAGCGGATTACAGGATCCGAGGCAGCATGGATTCACCGGAGGCATGTCTTGTCAGACAAATCTGATTGATTTCTTTGATTGGGTGACACGGGAGATGGACCGAGGAAGAGCCCTAGATGCAGTGTATTTAGATTTCAGTAAAGCCTTTGACACTGTTCCTCACAGGCGACTTATAAACAAACTGAGCACCGTAGGGATGGACCATAAAGTTACTGCTTGGGTTAGAAATTGGTTGGGTGGGAGGCAACAAAGGCTACAGGTAAATGGAGCTCACTCTGAGGAGAAGGATGTTACCAGTGGTGTGCCCCAGGGATCTGTCCTTGGTCCGATTATTTTTAACATCTTTGTTAGTGATATAGCGGAAGGGCTGATGGGTAAGGTTTGCCTCTTTGTGGATGATACCAAAATCTGCAATAGAGTAGACACCCAGGAAGATGTAGATAACATGAGGAGGGATTTAGCTAAGCTTGAAGAAAGGTCTAGAATTTAGCAGCTGGGATTTAATCTTAAAAAATGTAAGGTCATGCATTTGGGCTGCAGCGATCCAAGGGAGCAATATAGTATAGGGGGTGAAGTACTTTTGTCCACTAAAGAAGAGCGGGACCTAGGCGTGGCTGTGTCTGATGATCTTAAAGTAGCTAAACAAGTAGAAAAGGGGACAGCAAAAGCTAGAAGGATGTTTGGGTGCATACGGACAGGAATGACTAGCAGAAAAAAGGAGGTGATAGTGCCTCTGTATAAGTCTTTGGTGCGACCTCATTTGGAGTATAGTGTGCAATTCTGGAGACCGCACCTTCAAAAGGATGTAAACAGGATGGAGTCGGTGCAGAGGGTGGCTACTAAAATGGTTAGTGGTCTTCATTATAAAGCATATGAGGACAAACCTAAGGATCTTAATATGTACACCTTAGAGGAAAGGCGGGATAGAGGTGATATGATTGAGATGTTTAAATACCTCCGTGGCATAAATGTTCAGGGAGAGAGCCTCTTTCAATTGAAAGCAAGTTCTGCTACGAGGGGACATGGGATGAGGGTGAAAGGGGATAGATTCAGGAGTAATAAGCAGAAATATGTCTTTACGGAAAAAGTGGTGGATCCGTGGAATAGTCTCCCAGTGGAGGTGGTAGAGATGGACAGTAACTGAATTCAAAAAAGCATGGTACAAACACAGAGGATCTCTAAAGGAAAAAAGGTGACTGTGTAGTTGTTGATATGTAATTTTACAACAGCTCTTTTATAAGCTAAGTAACTCTTCTTAATACAATTTATTAACAGGAATTGCCAAGGCTGGGGTAGAGTTTGTTTCTCTTCCCCTTGGATGGCATATCTGACATGCAGAATATTGAGCATTCCTGCTATTCAATTTTGGGATCTTTGTGTTCTATGCTTTCACTGAAAAATGAGACACCTGCCAAAGAAGGATCCTGAGACAGGCTATTTAGGAGCTGAAGGCAGAGAACACTGAGCGGGTCATTTCAATGTGCGAATAGCAGGGATATAGGCCCGGTTTGTACGTACAACCCTCTCTATTCACTGGAGGCCTATTCTGAAGACAGAGCTCCACACACATACAGCGGATTTGTGCAGAGATTTCTGGATGGGAGTGGGAGGGGGAGGGCCGAAGGAGTAGTCTGGGTGAATAGGGACAGACCGCACAACCCAGATGTACAAGACCGATGCAGGTCATGGCCCCGTATGTCTGGCAGGGACAGGATGGACAGAGAACTTATTCCACCTATGTCCCCCTGACAATGGTGGGCAGCGACGGAGGACCTCCCTCTGAAGAGGTGAGTCGCAGGAGAAGGTTCCCTACTGCCCAATTCCAGCCCTGGCAGGTCCCTCCAGGGGTCAGGTGGCAGGAAAAGCAATATCATGGGGTTGCAAGGAATCAGGGCTCCTGCATGGCATTCCAGTGCCCTGGTGATGTGATGCCACAGCACCGGGGCTCCAGCAGGAGCATGGGGAGGGTTAGCTAGGGATAATGCTGCACATCCCTCCCTGCTGAATTGGGGCTAGTCCATCCCATCAGTGCCCTGATTCTGCTCCTACAGGGACATCTATCTTGCGGGTGCAGAATCGGGGCCAAATCTGGCCAGTCTAGATTTTGGATGTTCAGACAGGTCGGACTTGCCCCAGACGAAATGGGTCTCTGAATATTTAGACTGATAAGAGAATATCAATTAACTAGAGAAGATTTCTAGGTATAACACATAAAAGATAATTTTGTATAGAGCATTTAGGATGCTAAATGGACATTTAGGGCCAGGCATTTAAAAGTACACTAGTATTTTATAAAATGTTTCATGTGCCTTGTTTCAAATACATAAAAGACCTGTAAAAATAACCCTTAGATCTGGCGGACCATACTGATAAAATGTCAAACCCACAAAACCTGTAAATGGGAATGGATATCCCTCTAGCATACAACATTATTAGAGAAAAGATTCAGAAGATTATAACAAGGTCTGTGTGTCTGGGGATCAGAACCCATATGAGACTAACAACCAACATAAACACTCGTCATCTCATCCGATTATTCATACCAGTGATGCAGGATCCATTGGCCAAGACAGTAAGTGATTGGATCAGACTTTTCATTACTATAGACTAGATTCTGTACTTAACGTTTATATTTTATTACAATGATATTCCTGAAATAAGAATTATTTCTGGACTGATTCATCATTTGGGATATAAATATATGTGCTCTTTTCAGATCTCAACAAGTGCAAAATAATATTTGCTTTTTCATAATGCCTTTGGGTAAAAGTTCATAAGGTGATTTCATCAAGCCAATAAATATTAGAACTGGGGCAGAGTTTTCATGGAAAGATCAAAATGTAATTTAGGATGCCTCAAAACAGACCCAGTGAAATACTGAAGGAACATTAGCTCTTGTCAACAAAGAAATACAGACGGGAAGGAGAGTGGTGCATTAGTCACACAATGGTTACAAATCTCCAGCAAACAAGTGCTAAATTGAGGTTATGATTATAGAAAGAAAGACTATGAATTATAAAAGGGAAAAATGTTGCCATATTTCAAAATTCAATAATTGAATACCACATATATTTGAGTATGACTTAATGATATAAAGAAACAGCCATGTACTGACAATGCGCTTCTTGGACGGGGTATCGAAGATGGGTAGTGGTGTTGGGTGGGTTGGATCCTGCACAGAAGTGGGTGCTGTGGACTTGTTGATCTGACATAGTTTTGATTGAAGGAAATCTGCGAAATCTTGAAGGTGGATCCCACTTGTTTGATCGGGGCCAGGTTCTTTCGTTAGGTTCTTAACAAGGTTGAACAGGTCATGTGGTTTACTTAGTGAGCATTTTAAAGTATCAGTGTGTAATTGCCTCATTCTCTCTGTTATTGCTTCACGGTGTTTTGTCAGGTGAGAGTTATATGTTTTCTGGTCTACCGAGGAGCGTGATTGCCGCCAGCGTCTTTCCAACTTCCTTAGGTGAAGGAGTGATGCTCTCAGCTCAGTTGACTACCAGGATGCTGTGGTCCTTTTTCTGGCAGGCTTATTTGATGGTGAGCATTGTGCATTGGCACTGAGGTTAGTGTCCCAGCTGGAGATCATCTCATCTAGGCTAGTCTATGTGAAAGTGAGGAGCGGGCAGGTACTACTCAGGATCATGTCCTTGTTGAATGGTCGGAAACTTCGTGGGGGTGCACAAGTGGTGCCGCTCGAACTTCCAGAGCTCCTCTGGTAGTGGTTGGACACGGGTATTTGGAATGTGATTAAACTTATGATCAGACAAGGGTACTTCAGTAACGGATGGTGCGGGGATGTAGGCAGTGTCCAAGACTGTTAGTGGAACAAATACCAGGTCCAATATGTTTCCTTTAATGTGGGTGGGTTCATTGATTATTTGCTTGTATCCTAGTTCCTTAATGGCTTCAAGGAAGGCTGCGGCCTGGGTGTCCTGCAGGGTTGGTAGGTTGAAATCACCTAGTAACCAGCTTGGGGTGCTTGGGTTCGGGGCATTGCAGGCAAGGTCTATTATTGCTGAGAGGTCATCAGGGGACGTTGTTGGTGCTCTGTATAGCAGGTTGATGGAGCAGTGCTTGTTGGCTATGGTGACTATATCGAGGTGGGCTGTGCTGGTGGCATTGATCAGGCAGAATTGGAGGGCTTTTTTGGTGAGGATGAGTACTCCTCCTCCCCTTTTGCTGTCTCTGTGGCAGCTGTGTATTGAGAAGTCAGTAGGTAGGAGTTGGTTGATGAGGACAGAGTCATCGCTAGATAACCATGCTTCTGTGATCAAGAGTATTTTGAGATCGTGGAGGGATATCATGTCTGAGATAACCGGCCATTTCTTTCGGATTGAATGTGCATTTATGAGAGCACATTTTAGATTTTGGGAGCATGGGCTTTCCTCCTGTTTGGTTCTCTTGGAGTGTTGTAGTGCGATGGGTAGTAAATGTTGGCGGGGCCTACGCGTGTCTTTCATTGTTTTGTGGTGGGTGGCACTTGACCATCTCCTTTCGTATCTCTGCAGGATTGGTATGCAGTTGTGGTCAGTAACTAAGGCCATTGTGTTACTGAGCCATCCAGAGAGGAAGTAACAACTGAGTATGATAAGGAAGGTAGGGGCCATTCTCTGTATATCCTGTTGCATGCAGTCAAGGTCTCTATGAGTGGGCAGGTGATTAGGCAGGTATATTTGTACCGTTGTAGGCTAGAATACAAGATGTGTAGTTACTAAAGGCACAGGCAGGCACAGTATCACAGGCAGATATGCAACTACTAAAGGCACAGGCAGGCACAGTATCACAGGCAGATATGCAGCTACTAGGGACACCGTGTCACAGGCAAGTGGTCTAATCATATGTATATACCATGCCTGGACGAGGCAGAAGAGTTCTGTGTTAGGTCTCTGAATATGGACAGTGTCTGGCTTCATGTGCTCTATTCGTGTCCGGTCGTACCTACTCTGGTGCAGGATGTTGAGCTCTGTGGAGGTTTGTCTGTGTCCTGAAGTGAAGGAGACATCTTGGGTTTTGTTGCTTCTTGTCTCTGTGGCTCGTCTTGATCTGGGACCTGCTTTCCGGTGATTCGTAGTAGGGTTCTTCTTAGAGATCCCCGCCTAAGGGCCACGCCAAAGGGCCCTCTGGCGAGGTCCTCAGGCGCGGGTGTGCCCGATGGCGTTCTTTTTAAAATGAGGTGGGCTGCCCCGATTGGGCCGAGCTGGGGCAGGAGGGCTCAGATTGCGCAGGCTCAGCGGCAGCGGCTTGCGGTGGCTCAATCCCCGCCGGGAGAGCAGTTGCTGGGTCAGTGTCGGTGGGTTGTTGGCTGTGGCTGCACCCAATGGCGGTCTTTTTAAAATGAGGTGGGCTGCCCTGATTGGGCTGAGCTGGGGCGGGAGGGCCCGGATTGCGCAGGCGCAGCGGCAGCGGCTTGCGGTGGCTCAATCCCCGCTGGCAGAGCCGTTGCTAGGTCGGCGTCAGTGGGCCGTTGGCTGTGGCTGCGCCCGATGGCGCTCTTTTTAAAATGAGGTGGGCTGCCCCGATTGGGCCGAGCTGGGGAGGGAGGGCCCGGATCGCACAGGCTCAGAGGCAGCGGCTTGCGGTGGCTCAATCTCCGCCGGGAGAGCAGTTGCTGGGTCGATGTCTGTGGGTTGTTGGTGGGTGTTGCAAACAGATGGATGTTGCAAACAGGATACTGTCAGTCTTTGCTCTTAAATATTAGCACATTATGGATAGTATGTTTACTTTTCAGGCATAATAAGTGGGAAATTTTCAGACACCCAATTTAACCAGGTGTGTTGCATTGAAAAATGTCTTCTTATTTGAGGGGACAAGAGCTGATATCAAACAGGTAACGTGTCTTTTGTTCAGTGCCTATGAACATAGCTTTGTGGCTGCTGTGCCTCAGTAGGATGGAGTTTGATGATCACCGATCCCTATGCCGGGGTTCATGGGTTATGCAGCCTCACTGCTAACAACGAGGCATTTTTATACATCAGAGAGGGTGGAATCTCACTCACAGAAGAGCTTTACGTAAAGAGGTTAATAGTGATGAACGGGATGCAACAGAAGCTTACAGGCAGGAACAACCAGATATCGTCCACAGTTCCTAAAGGAATAAACAAGAAGAGTCAGGATAAAATATATGTATAAGATATTCTTTACAATGTAAATTCGACAGAGAACTCAGCAGTCCAGCTTGCTGAAAGCCATGTCTCAGGTAACAATTAAAGCCAAGTTTTACTTATTTCCCTGCAAATGTTGAAGTAGCAGATTGGATCTATCAGAACAAATCTGATTTTTCTTTATCTTTCCTTTCAATGTGGTCATAGTTCTCTCTGGTTTCCCTTATTCTCTCTTCTTTCTTGTTTCAGAACATCATGGAGCAGGAATACAGGGAAAAGAGAAATCACAGTGAGGTGACAGAATTCCAGATTCTGGGATTCTCAGAGTTCCCAGAGCTGCAGCTCCCTCTCTTCGCTCTCTTCTCCCTCCTCTACCTGATGGCTCTCCTGGGGAACCTCCTGGTTATCTGCTTAGTATGTGCCAATCAACGTCTGCACATCCCCATGTATTTCTTCCTAGCCAACTTGTCTGCCCTAGACGTCTCTTCCATGACAGTCACTGTGCCAAAATTACTGGCAATCCTCCTGACACAGAATAATATTGTATCTTTCGCTGAATGTATTACACAATTATATTTTTATGTAGTTTGTGCAGGGATTGAATTTACACTTCTCGCAGCCATGGCATATGACCGTTATGTAGCGATATGCAATCCCCTGCGTTATACCATGATCATGACTAAGAGGGTCTGTGCTTTTCTGACAGCTTCTTCATGGCTAGCAGGCTTATTAGAGTTATTGCCACACATTATTGTTATGTCCCAGTTTTCTTACTGTGACTCCAATGTCATCGATCACTTTTTCTGTGAATTCTCAGCACTGCTGAAACTTTCCTGCACAGACACTTCTGTCATTGACATAATGAACTATGTAGTAGGGGTATTTTCATCCTTCATCCCACTTGTCTTAACCCTGACATCCTACATGTTTATCATCTCTACCATCCTGAAAATCCGTTCGACGGAAGGGAAAAGTAAGGCCTTCTCCACCTGCTCCTCCCACCTTACAGTCATCGTTCTCTTATATGGGACTCTATTTGGAGTATATTTGCAGCCCAGTTCAGGGGGCTCTGGGAAATCAAACAAGCTGCCCACTGCAATATATATTGTTACCCTCCCACTGTTAAACCCCCTGATTTATAGCTTGAGAAGTAAAGAGTTAAATAGGACTCTGAAAAAAGTCCTAAGAACTAAGGGCCCGATTTTCAAAGGCATTTACACGGGTAACTGCCCTTCGAAAATCCAGGATATGTCCCTAATGTGTGCAGATGCTATGCGGGGCGGAGCTTGGACGGAGGAAAGGGCTAACCGATTTTCGATGCTACCTTCTTAGTCCTCTGCGCCTTAAAGATTGGTGATATGAATGCACATGACCCCAGCATTGAAAATCTGGGTTAGGCGTAAGGGGTCAGGCTATGTGCTGATGCAATGCATAGCATCGCCCAGATGAAAATTGGGCTCTAAATTAATCTTGTCAGGTAATAAACCCTTTAGGTAGCTGATCCCACAGAAACTATTTTTAAAAGCTTTACTGGATTGGAAGGCAGATCCCAACTAGGTATTGTTAAAGGAGGAGAGTTTTCTTATGAATAAACATAAGTATTGAAAATTACAATTTTACAGATATAGAATTGGCCTCTGCGTGTTATCTGTAACGTGCACATCTGGGCAGCAGAAGCGTCCAAAGTGAAAACTTGCAAATGATATACACGATTACAAAACCACAGAGATAGACTCGTCCATGGTTCCAAAATCAGGGAAATATAAGTTCCTGGTGGGCATGAATACCACATCAGGGGTAACACGGGTCCACGCTGCTATAGTGGCAGTAAACGGCATGTATGTCCTTGTGCTCTCTGTATTCCGAAAAGATAGACATGTGCGATGCTGCCTGTCTCTGTGTGGCCACACCTCCGCAGGCAAAACGAACATCTCTGAGGCTGATCCTCACACTGACAGTGAAGTGCTTAACAAAACAGTAATACTGATGAAGCAGATTAGGTCATGCAACCCAGGCCACATATACAAGTCTGCTGCATGCCCATAATGCTACATGGTCATCTATGGGCCCCAAAACTATTAAACAGGCACGAGGGAATGAAGATGTTTGTCCTGACAGACCCTGCAGCAAAACAGACATGGCATGTGATGAACACTATAGTCTTTCATTCAGTGGCCATCGCTGAAAACAATATGTGAAATGCAAGGAATGGAGCAGAGAAAACTGAAACAGGTCTGTACAGCAATATGGCAAAACATTTCCCTGATCTTCAAACCATTAGAAACTCATGCCCAAAAGCATCATCCTCTGTCCTGACAAATGTGCACAATGATCGAGACTTCTGATGGTGCATTTGGGTATGCATTAGTGCTGTCTGCACTGCAGCATGCCCCGCTCCGAGGCTGCCCCCTCCCCCATTCAAGGGAACATGCCCTGCTATGTTGCTGCGGGGCAACTGTACAGAGCTTACTGCCCATTCACACATGCATCTAGTGATGCTACAGTCAGCCCTACTGTCCAGGTACTGGCCAGGTATACATGCCCCCCCTGAGTTTGGGAATCAGAACACCAGGGCTTCTCCTGCAGCCCTCATACATTGAATACACACACACACACACACACATACACTTTTGCTTGCAATCACAGATAACATACCTCTGCAATGACCACACCCTACATTTCTACACATCTGCTGCTATAGCATAATTACCTCCAGACTACACATCTGATCTGCACTGCTCAGTCAAACACATACCATCCTACAGCCCTGCTCCCATTTTTCTAAAGCTTTTGTTGGGGAAGCAATGAAAAGCCCCTTTAGCATATATAGTACATGCCAGAATACAGACTATTACATTTCTGTTGGGGTGTTTTTTTACTGTTACTTTAGCGTACTAACGTCCTTCACCTGTGCAGTCTATTCATTTCCACTGCATCTTTTGCCCTCCCAGACAGCAGACACACCAGATCACTAAAGACTTGTCATAGCCATTCATCTCTAGGGGACACATTGGAGTTAGGAGAGAGAGTTTTTCTAAATCCTGCCCTTATTCCACTGTGGATGTATGGGTGATATGGTGGGGACGTATACAGACCTTTCCTGGATACGCTTTATACATCTCCGTGCCCGACCACGCCCCCATTCTGCCCTTTCCTGCCCACAGTTTTAGCGCTTTGTATGTGCAGGGCTGCCAGGTGTCAGAATACAGGTCTAGATGTTCTCAAATGAAACACGTCTATCCCACACCTACACAGGGCTTATTCATGTTTCAGAATGAAATTATAGATAAACTAGCATAAGCTATATCTATTATCCTGTAATTTTCAACACTCATGTGTTTATTATGGTTATTTATAGTGATCATTGATTATAGTATCATTTAGTCTATTAATATGTGATCATTATCATTTTTAGTCTATGGGGTATGTTTACTAAACCGTCTTAACATGCGCCCGGTGATGCTATCGCACGATAAGGTACCTTATCATGCAATAATGGCGCTTTATCGGGTGCAAAGGTACCTTAGCACGCGATAACACGCGCAGCGTCGCAAATGAGCACTGAGGGTGGAGAAAGGCTCCTGGAGGGCGAAGGAAGGCTCCCCAGGGGCGGAGAGAGAGGGTAAAAGGGTGGCGAGTGGGAGGGGAGAGGCTCCCTGCACATTTACGTCAGCAATGTACAACAAAACCAGGGAAACCTACAAAAGGTGATAAGTGTGATACATGTGCACGGAACAAAAGGGCAAATAAACATTGAAAATGACCCCAACAAAATATAAAAAAACATAACCAAGCTGGGCAATAGTGATATTAATGGTAAACATCAAAAAACACTCCCGAGAAAGCTCCAAAAAAAAGATATGAATTTTGGAAGGGTCTATGCTCCGTCCCCATACAGTGTGAATGATCCCACAGTGAAATAGCGCTGAACAGGGTTTCCCTCTCCATTGGACAGGTTGCCTATGGCATGCACTTGTTCCGCAACAGCAGGGTGGGCATGTCAGAATGGGCAACTGGACAGATGCTGGAAAAGGGGATGCAGAGGGATGCAGGTGGCACATGCTGTGGAGCAGCTGGGCCACAGTGCAGAATAGGGTGATGACTAGGTGGCCCATTGGAATGCTGAAACAGTACAGCAGCCAGACAGCAACTGATGAGGGCCCAACAGGGGCACGAGTGTATTTCCCACAGTGTCACAGGATAGTAACCAGCAGGTACCCCCAAGGGCACAGAACATTGGCAGGCTGTGCTGGGGGAAGCGTGGACAGCTATGCAGGCACCCCTACCCCAGAAATTGCATCATAGGCAACCGCCTACCTGCACACTGGATGGCCTGAGACTGTGCACCACCAGCACCCCCAGCAGAAGGGCATGTCAGCATGGTGGCAGAGGAGTACTGGTGGTGCAGGAGGCAGTGGCAGCTGCCCAGAGCAGACCATGGCCTCGCTCTGTGTAGGTGGGTGCCATGCACTGCAACAGACAGGCCCTATCTGATGAACAGTCATGGAATCCCCAGGGAATACACTGTCTCTGTGGTAATATGGTGGTGCAGTGCACACAGCCAGTGTGCTCAGGAGCAGAAAGTCACAGGTTCAAGTCCCAGCTGTGGTTCCTGCCAACCCAGTCCCCATATTTTACCCACTAATAAAACGTGGTAATACAGACAGAACCTTTAGTGCAAATAACATAAACATGCCCAAAACGCCTACATTTTACCCTACAGAGCTCAGACTCCATAAACATGTGCATTACCTAGAGCAGAGTCTCCCAAAAGCAGTCCTGGAGGGCCAAACACCATTCAGGTTCCAAGTTGTCTCCAATAAATATGGCTGTGCTGCATTTCTATGCACTGCCCCCATGGTATGCAGATGTATCTCATGCATATTCATTAGGGACAGCATGAAAACCCGAACAGTGTTTGGCACACCAGGACCGGATTTGTGAACCTCTGCCCTAGAGCAGCAGCCAACAGAGGCAGACACACCCACACCCACAGGCTCCATTATCCAAAGCCACCTGGAGAGGCAGGATTTTGGGCCCTGTGTGCATCTCCCAATACTAGCACTTGCATACCTTAGCAATGCCACCCTAAACCTGGGAATACGGTACACATCTATCAAAAGGTTGCTATGATTAATCATGGCAGATAGCAATTCCTAAGTTAAGCACAAATTCCTGATTGAGCTGCATCATAGCAACCTTTTTGATGTCTGTGGAGTGTGCTACAGGTCTTGTGTCTGACAGTGTTTACCACCCTGGGGAGTGACTCCAACAGTATTGCGTACCATAGCCATGCCTGCACTGTGCCCAGGACTGGTGCGGTGGGCAGGGCTACCAAACACCTCTATAGTTGCGCAATGCTGGCATAGGTGTGGGGAGTGTGTGTCTGTCTATCCAGTGTGTGGTGGCTGCCATCACCCTCCTCTGCCCACACTGCTAGCACTGTTGCCAGTATTGGCCTGCCAATGTGCATAATGAGGAGCAAGGTACTGTGGGAATAGCCTGGACAGGGGGGCCTGGCCTGGATGCATCAGCATAGGGCAATGGCTCGGACATTGTAGTGCCCAGCCACAACCTGCACTGACAGGGTGGCCACAGCATTTCCTGCAGGGAGGTCACTATCACCCTGACTGAGCAGTGACCATGGCAAGGGTAGGCTCCCCCATAGTGCTCTTTTTTTTAGTAAAATATATAGGATCTTTTCTCTGGGGCCTAATCACTGACTTATTTGTTTGGTGGGTGTGCTCACATCCCCTCCAGGAACATGCACTATGGACTAGCTAGCAGACTGTCTATTGTTAGTATGTGCAGTGGCTGGAGAATGTCAGATAGTGGTGGGGGCAGCTGAGCATTTCCAGGCCTACTGTCTGTCTGCCATTGCCTTATGGATGTGTACAGATCTGCTTTGCCTGCCCTGTAGGGGGTATCTGTTCCCCAGCAGGACTGGGGTTGATGGTCCCCTCAACTGCTGCCATTGCAGGGTTGTAGAATGTGGATCTGTTGGTGGGGGGAGCCTGTTCTCCACCCTGATCCACAGAGGCAGGTTGGATGGTCCTCATATAATCTGCTTTGGGGTCTGCATACCCCTTTTCACTTATTCTGCAACCATGGCACCCACACAGAATATGCACTGTTCTGGGTGTATCATAGTCCACAAGGCCTAGACATGACTAGGAAATACAGATGGATACAGGTGCATTCTAAGAGTGTTTACAAGGATGACCTATCCCACACTAACACTG
Source organism: Ichthyophis bannanicus (assembly GCA_033557465.1). Lineage (NCBI taxonomy): Eukaryota > Metazoa > Chordata > Amphibia > Gymnophiona > Ichthyophiidae > Ichthyophis > Ichthyophis bannanicus. Next base: position 107,433,666 of record CM066048.1, on the reverse strand, counting down.
ATGAGAACTTGCAGCACAGCCTATTTCAACCATGACATGTGCTGCGGACCTGGTGCTGGGCCCCCCACTTCACCCTCAGGGTGAGCACAGGAACCTCATGCTGTCACGGTCTGTAGCTACTTTGTGCCAGTAACACACACGGTCAGCTCCCCCTACCAGGCCGGGGTGCTATAGAGGTGCATACCCCATCTTCTGATCAGACATAGGCTGCTGATCTGCATGTGCAGTGCATCACGGGTATGGGTGGGTTTACTCTATCCTGGTAACCACAGCAGACAGCTTGTGTGGTGACCTGCAGTCTTTCTGTAGCCAGTCAGCGGTGTGTTAGACACTAGAGCAGTGGTTCTGAACCAGTCCTCCTTGAACCCCTAGGCCAGTCGGGTGTTCAGGATAGCCCTAACGAATATGCATGAGATATATATGCATTAGAGATATCCTGCCAACCTGACTGGTTTGTGACCCTCTAGAGCTGGATTTGGAGACCCCTGCCTTACACCTCTGTCATTTAAGATTGTGAGTGGGCAAGGTGCAGATCTCCAAGACATCTATAAGGTTAGATAGAATTTGTCACATGCCTCTTTGCTTCTCACCACCACCAAAATATTGTCTATTAGACAACTTTTTGGTGGTGGTGAGAATTGAGGAGGCATGTGACACATTCTATCTACCATTTTGATGTCTAGGACATCTGCACCTTGCCCATTCACAATCTTAAATGGCAGAGGTATAAGGCAGGGGTCTCCAAATCCAGCCCTAGAGGGCCACATACCAGTCAGGTTGGCAGGATATCTCTAATGCATATATATCTCATGCATATTCATTAGGGCTATCCTGAACACCCGACTGGCCTAGGGGTTCAAGGAGGACTGGTTCAGAACCACTATTGTAGAGTCAGAGATCATGGGTTCAATTCCTTGTTGCTCCCTCCTGTCCAAGGCAGATATTTTGCTTGCCTGTGACAGTCATATCTTTGCAGATCTGTGCTGCCAGCCACACATTACCCTCACCACAGCTGGCAACACTCCTTATGAGATGTTTTAAGGTTCCTAAATAGGCACAGTACATGGCGCGTTATAAGGCGCTTTATAAGGCACGTAAGGCACGTGCCTTCTACTGTGCCTAATAAGGTTCCTTATAACGCGCCTTATCTGACACACAGCTTTAATGCTGCCCCGCCCACTCCTTTATATGGGCATCTCTACCTTTACCGCGGCTACGTTAAGGCATGCTATGTGCCGTTAAGGCATCTTAACGCGCCTTTACGGCACATAATGCGCCTTAACGTTCCCGGCCGAGGGCGGAGAGAAGGGGTCAATGGGGGGGGGGGGAGTGGGCGGGAAGAGGCCCCTTCCACACTAACGTGGAGAAATTAAGGGCTGAATCCTAATGCAACTGAAAACCTGACGTTAGCACACATTTGCAAGAGAGAGAAACAATTTAAGTGCTAGCAATGTACAGCAAAGGCAGGGAGCTCAAGAAAGGTGATAGTAGTGCTCCATTTGCAGCAACAGCATAGTGCCCTGGTATGAAAGGCCACTTTGGTGATGGCGCAAATGGGGCATGGAGGGAGGGGGGAGAGGGAGGGGAGGAGGAGTGGGGGAGGTGGCAGGGGCAGGTGGGGAGGGGCGGAGTTTGGATCCATAGGCAGATTATGTACCACCATACAACCCACCCTCTGGGGCTCAGGGTGGGAAACAGGATCACCCACCAATAGATTCACATTCTACCTCCCTGCAGTGGTAGCAATAGAAGAGACCATCAACCCCAGTCCTGATGGGGAACAGCCACCCTACAGGGCAGGCAATGCAGAGCTGTACACATTCATAAAGCAGACAGACAGTAGGCCGGGAAATGCTCAGCTGCCCCCCACCTCTATCTGACATTCTCCAGCCGCTGCACTCTGCAAGATGTTCCAGCAAAACACATACTAGCTGCAGACAGTCTGCTTGCTAGTCCATAGTCCTGGAGAAGATGCATGTACTCAGAACTGGGATGTCAGCATACACACCAAGCAGATAAGTCAGTGATTGGGCCCCAAAAGAGACCCATAAATATCACATGAGAAAGATACTATATAGCACTATGGGGGAACCTAGCCATGCTGTGGTCACTGCTCAGTCAGGGTGAGAATGACCTCCCAGCAGGACATGCTATGGTCACCCTGTCCGTGCAGGTGGTGGCCAGCCACTACAATGTCCGAGCCATTGCCCTATGCTATGTACAGATGAATCCAGGCCAGGCCATCCTATTCTGGCTATTCCCACAGTACCTTGCTCCTCATTATGCACATTGGCAGGCCAATACTGGCAACAGTGCTAGCAGTGTGGACTGTGGAGGGTGTTTGCAGCCACCACACACTGGATAGACAGACACACACTCCCCACACCTATGACAGCAACTATAGAGGTGTTTGGCAGCCCTGGCCACCGCACCAGTCCTGGGCACAGTGCAGGCATGGCTATGGTACGCAATACTGTTGGGATCACTCCCTAGGGTGGTAAACACTGTCAGATACAAGACCTTTAGCACACTCCACAGACATCAGAAAGGTTGCTATGATGCAGCTCAATCAGCAAATTGTGCTTAACTTTGGAATTGCTATCTGCCAGTAATCATAGCAACCGTTTGATAGATGTTTAGCGCATTCCCAGGTTTAGGGTGGCATTGCCAAGGTATGCAAGTGCTAGTATTGGGAGATGCACGCAGGGCCCAACATCATGACGCTCCAGGAGGCATTGGATAATGGAGCCTGCCACCATGCTGACATGCTCTTCTGCTGGTGGTGCTGGTGGAGCGCAGTCTCAGGCCATCCGTACTCCTGGTTCTCGCTCCAACTACCAGCTTGCTCATCTCTCCTACCGCTCTGCAATCATCTCGGCTAAACACTCCCACTACTCTCACCTTATTTCTACGTCTTCAAACTCCGCCAGACGCCTTTTTCTTGTCCTTAAATCTATTTCCTCCCCTTCTTCTCTCCCTTCCATCCCCTCCAACCCCCCCCCCAGTCCCTCTTCTCTTGCCTCCTTCTTTACCGACAAGATTCTCTCCCTTCGTTCCTCCTTCCCCACCTGTCCTCCTCCCCTTTCCCCCCTCCCACTTCCCCTTCGTCCTCCTCCTCTCTGCCTGTGCTCCCTTCATCTCCCACTCACACTTTTCCTCACAGCTGGTGCTCCTTCTCCCCCATCTCCTCTCCTGAACTCATCAAGGCCATTTCGACTGCCCACCAAACTACTTGCCCCCTTGATCCCTTGCCCTCTTCTTGGTTACTTATTCCCGATATTGCACTTGTGCCCTTTATTCTTTCCATCTTCAATTCTAGTCTCTATTCCGGTCTTTTCCCCTCCCGTTGGAAGCACGCTATTGTCCGTCCCCTCCTGAAAAAGCCTACCCTTGACCCTACTTCTCCCGCCAAATGGCGCCCTGTCTCCAACCTCCCCTTCCTGTCCAAGATCCTTGAAAAACTTGTCTTCTCCCAGTTGGCCTCTCATCTTGATTCCACTCATGCCCTCCACCCCCGCCAATCTGGTTTCCGCACCGGTCACAGTACCGAAACCATCCTCACAGCCTTGCTCTCCGAACTTCACTGCTCTCACGATCGTGGTGATATTTCTCTTGTGGTCTCTCTGGATCTGTCCTCTGCGTTTGATGTAGTCGATCACAGCACCCTCCTTTCTCGTCTGTTTGACTTTGGCATCCATGGTACTGTCCGCTGGTGGTTTCACTCTTTCTTGTCCTGCCGTACCTTCTCAGTCCACTCTGGTACCTCAGTATCCCCCCTACCCCCGCCACCTGTGGCATCCCCCAGGGTTCCATTCTCGCTCCTCTGCTTTTCAATGCTTTTCTTGCTCCCCTAGCCCTGTTAATCCAACAATCTGCTCTCTCCTTCTACATATACGCCGAAGACATCCTCCTGGTTCACCACACTTCTCCCTCCTCCCCGGACCTAGCTCCCCTCAACCTCTGTCTGTCCTCTATTGCCTCCTGGTTTGAGTCAAATTTCATGCATGCTAATCCCGCTAAATCCGCTGCTCTCTGGATTACCTTTGGTCTTCCACCCCCCACGGTACTACCTGTCATGGGCTCCCACTCCATCTCTTCTGCCCCTACCCTTCGTTACCTGGGTGTTACCCTAGACCCGTCCCTTTCTTTTCACGAACATATCTCCTCCGTTGTCCGCTCTTCCTTTTTTCACTTATGCCATATCAAGGCCGTCCGTTCCTTTCTTCCCTTATCCTCTGTTGTCACTCTTGTCCTGTCTTTGGTTATCTCTCGTCTCGGACTATTGTAACGTCATCTATGCCAGTCTTCCATCTTACCAACTCCGTCGCCTCCAACTTGTTCAGAATGCTGCTGCCCATCTTGTTACTTCATCCCCTTTTCGTTCCCATATATCACCGTGTCTATTTTCCTTACACTGGCTCCCAATCAAGTTCCGGTTTATGTTCAAACTACTTATCCTTGCTCACAAGGCTCTTCACTCTGATACCCCCCAGTACTTAGCCAATATCATTCATCTTCAGCCCTCTCCCCGCCTTCTTTGTTCATCCCATGGCAATCGTCTTTTCCTTCCCTCACCTTCACAGGCCCACCTCGAATCCACTCGACACTCCGCTTTCTTTTTCTTAGGTCCCGCTCTTTGGAACTCTCTTCCCCTCTCACTCCGCACCGAACTGTCTTACACTCGCTTCAAGGCCCTTCTTAAGACACACCTTTTTTGTCAGGCTTTTGATCTCCCCTTCCCTACTGATGGTGCTCTTCCCCCTAGTTGCGCCTCCCATCCCCCTTAATTTTCCCGTGCTCTCCCCACCACTGATGGTGTTTTATCCCCCTAGTTGCGCCTCCCATCCCTCTTAAATTTGCCCATGTTCTTCCCCCTCCTCCCCTCATTTTCCTTTTGCCCTTCTTGCGTTCTTATTGTTCTCTCTTTGTTTTTACTGTCTCTCTTCCTGTCCTGTTATTTTTGGCGTTCCTTTCTTCCTTCTTTTCCAGCAGATGTCATTTTTTATGATTGCACACCGCCCTGATGCTCTGGCCTGGGCAGTCTATCAAGTGTTTTAATAAAGATAAAGATAAAGATAAAGATCCAGTGTGTGGGTAGGCGGCTGCCTATGGTGAGGGTTCTGGGGTAGGGGTGCCTGCATAGATGTCCACGCATCCCCCCAGCACCGCCTACCAATGTTCCGTGCCCTTGGGGGTAGCTACTGGGTACTATCCCCTGTGACACTGTGGGAAAAACAGTCTTGCCCATGTTGGGCCTTCAGCAGTTGCTGTCTGGCTGCTCTGCTGTTTCAGCATTCGTATGGGCCACCTAGGCATCACCCTAGTCCGCACTGTGGCCCAGCTGCACCACAGTATGTGCCACCTGCGGCCCTCTGTATCCCCTTTTCCGGCATCTGTCCAGTTGCCCGTTCTGACATGCCAACCCTGCTGTTGCGGGACATGTGCACACCATAGGACACCTGTCCAATAACAAGGGAAAGCCCTGATCAGCGCTATTTTACTGTGGGCTCATTCACCTTGTATGGGGACGGAGCATAGACCCTTCCACGACTAATATCTTTTTTTTGGAGCTTTCTCAGGGGGGGGGGGGAGGTTGTTGTTTCCCATTAATATCACTATTGGCCAGCTTGGTTATGGTTTTTTCCAGTTTCTTGAGGTCATTTTCAATGTTTATGTGCCCTTTTGTTCTGTGCACATGTATCACACTTATCACTATTTGTAGGTATCCCTGCCTATGCTGTACATTGCTGACACTTAAATGGTTTCTCTCCCCTGCAAATGTGCATCTAACGGTAGGTTTTCAATCACGTTAGGATTCAGCTCTTCAGATCAGTGCGTTAGTGTGAATGGAGCCTCTCCCCGCCCACACTCCGCCCATTGACCCTTTCTCTCCGCCCTCTCTCCACCTTCTGCGGTGTTCTACCGCGCCGAGGAACATCTACGATCGTTAGGTAACAGTAACGCGTGTTATGCGATGCTGTTAACATCTCATAATGCACGTTACTGTTACTTAACGCTTGTTAATGTTACATAACACGCGTTATGTAACGTTACCGCAGTTTAGTAAACATACCCCTTAGTAAACATTTGGAGCAACATACTGATACAATTTCAAACCCACAAAACCTGTAAATGGGAATGGCCATTGCACTAGCACATAAAATTATTAGACAAAAGATTCAGAAGATTATAATAAGGTCTGTGTGTCTGGGGATCAGATCCCATATGAGACCATCAACCAACATAAACACTCTGCAGCTCATCACATTATTCATACCAGTGATGCAGGATCCATTGGCCAAGACAGTAAGTGATTGGATCATACTTTTCTTTACTATACACTAGATCCTGTACTAATGTTCTCTAACATGATTCCTCCTGAAATATAGATTGCAAATATTTCTCACTGTTACTGTGCGTGTCATTTTATTTTTTCTTACAATGATATTCCTGAAGTAAGAATAATTTCTGCATTGATCATCGGGATGGAAATATATGTATGCTCTTGAGACCTCACCGAGTACAAAATAACATATGCTTTTTCATAATGTCTTTGGGTAAAGGTTCATAAGCAGCCTTTATCAAACCGATAAATATTAGATCTGGGGCAGAGTTTTGAAATGTGATTTAGGATGCCTCACAACAGACCCAGTGAAATACTGAGAGAACATTAGCTCATATTAGCAACTAATAAGTATGCTTATTATGCAGCAGTAGCGGCTTCCGTGCGATATGGGCAGCACCTTCTTTGTCGCACGGAAGCCGCTACCGCTGCTTAGTAAACATACACCTTAGAAATACAAACAGGAAGGAGGGTGGTGCATTGGTCACACAAAGATATCAAACCTACTGCAAACAAGTGCTAAATTGAGGTTATGATTAAAGAAAGAAAGGACATTAATTTGAAAGGGAAAATTTGTCCCATATTTCTAAATTCAAATTATTGAATGCCACCTATATTTGAGTGTGACTTTTACTGATATAAAGAAACTGCCATGTACCAATAGATAACTGAATGTGGAATCTGAGTAACAAGATGCACATTCTGGGATGAACACAGAGAATTGCAAGCTTGGTCTATTCTGACACTGAAGTCACTTGAAGCAGTACAGCAGATCCAAAGTGGGAGATCAGTTCCATATCCCCAACTTCCAGAAGTAAGAGACATCAACCCATAAGTCTACCTGGCTAATTGTTAATGGATTCATTCTCTAGAAGCTTTTCCAAACTTTACTGCTACTGCATGTTTGACCACATCTTTCAGCATCTCATTCATTGCCCAATTTTTCATTGACTATCAAAAGAAGAATTTGTTTTAAATCTTCTGCAAGTTAGTTTCAAGGATGATTCCGAAGCATGCCGCCACTTGAAGGATAAATTAACTTTTCCCTATAAACCTATTGCACATGACTTTATTACCTTGTATCATATTTCCTCCTAATTGTCTTTCTGCAAGCTGAAAAGTTTTAACCCGTTTACTCATCTTTATATAGAAGATATGCCTTCCCTTTTATCATTGTTATTGTCCTTCCCCTCACCTTTGCTAGTACTGCTGTATCTCTTTTGAGATGTGATGATTAGAACTCTGCACAGTTGGTGAGTCAGCTGTGTATTGAGACCGGTGCGGTGAGGCAGCTCTACCCATCTGATTGGCTGCAGCAGAATCTCCCGACTGCCCCGGCTGCTCCTGGCAGCGTATTTCAACGTCGGCTGCCTGTGTGAGGTGTGAGTCAGCTGTGTATTGAGACCGGTGCGGTGAGGCAGCTCTACCCATCTGATTGGCTGCAGCAGAATCTCCCGACTGCCCCGGCTGCTCCTGGCAGCGTATTTCAACGTCGGCTGCCTGTGTGAGGTGTGAGTCAGCTGTGTATTGAGACCGGTGCGGTGAGGCAGCTCTACCCATCTGATTGGCTGCAGCAGAATCTCCCGACTGCCCCGGCTGCTCCTGGCAGCGTATTTCAACGTCGGCTGCCTGTGTGAGGTGTGAGTCAGCTGTGTATTGAGACCGGTGCGGTGAGGCAGCTCTACCCATCTGATTGGCTGCAGCAGAATCTCCCGACTGCCCCGGCTGCTCCTGGCAGCGTATTTCAACGTCGGCTGCCTGTGTGAGGTGTGAGTCAGCTGTGTATTGAGACCGGTGCGGTGAGGCAGCTCTACCCATCTGATTGGCTGCAGCAGAATCTCCCGACTGCCCCGGCTGCTCCTGGCAGCGTATTTCAACGTCGGCTGCCTTTGCGGCCGCGGTTGCGGCCCGCGGTTGCGCGCCCGAAGGGGGCGTGACCAAAGGGGGAACGCCCCTTTGGTGCCCCTTCGGTGCCATTTGGTGCCAAATTGGGGCTCGTGCCCTTGTCGCTTTGATATGCCACGTGGCCACGCGAAGCGTAAGAGCAAAAAGCATCAGGGAAATCAAATTGGTCAACAAACTGCTACCATTACATCTACGCCTTCAGCTGTTACTGGACCTATGGATCACCATGTGGTAGTTCTTTCACAGGTTCCTCCCTCAGCTCAATGCTCTCCGTCGCCTGGCTCGGGCATAACTTTAAGTTCCATCGAAAGGACTCCTCCACCCAATCCTGGATCCTCTCAAGCTTCCCGAGAAACATCATCTTCTTCTGAACGGATGTCTTCATCTTCTGAGGAGGAAGAAAATTTCCCTGTTTCTCTTCCTTCTCCTACGCACGAGGTACTTTCATTAATTCCTATCCTTCCGATTTCTGGTATTGATGCAACTATTGTTCCTCAAATTGAAAATGTGGATGCGGTCACTCTTGTGGACATTTGGAAACAGGTTACTGCAACAAATTCAATGTTATCTCAATTTATGAATCAAACGGCTGTGTTTTCACGACAGGTTTCCACTAAATTTCAAAAGGTTGAGGCCTCTGTTAACCAACTGGTTCAGCGTTCTGATCGGTTGGATACGCAGGTGGCCTCTTTACAGTCTGCTAATATGTTAATTTCTAAGGATACCTTAATGTTTTCATCAGCAATTAGAGGTACTGGATAACGCCTTTCGGGCAAAAAATCTGCGAATTTTGAATTTTCCTAAGATACGTTTATTGACATCTGTATTGTTATTTCGTCAATATTGTAAGGAAATATTGTTGCTCCCCAATGCTGACACTCTTATGTTAGATAGGACATTTTACTTGGCAGTTCCGGCGACTTCTGGGGAAATTGGAGTGTCGCGTCAGGAGGAGGGAATTTCTTTAGATTTAACAGAATTTTTGGAACATTCTCAGACTCCCATCTCCTCTCGTGCCACATTGGTGGTTACTTTGGCCCATTTTTCTGATAAGTCTTCTATATTGAAGGCTTTTTTTCCAAAAAAAGATTTCCTTTTTTATGGCCAAAAGATCTCTATTTTCCCGGACGTCTCCAGACAGACACAAGTTCGTAGGAAGTGTTTCCTGCAGCTAAAAACTAAGGTGTTGGCTGCAGGGGGTACTTTCCGTTTACGTTTTCCTTGCAAATGCTTTGTTACTATTCAAGGAAGTAGCTATGAATATTTTGATCCTTCTCTTTTGGAATCTTTGTTAGCTTCTCTACAAGCTTGAGTGCTGTTTATTGTATAATGTGGTTTATGATATGTGGTAAATTGGGTGGTTGTTGCCTTACAATTTTTATCCCGGTTCTCTTCCTCAGCTGTTCTCTCCTTATTGTGGGTGGAGAAGTGATATGTTTGCATTGTTTCTTTTTTTGATATGTGTGTGTAAATACTTGTTGATATCACTTGTTTCTTTATTATGTATATTCATTGGATGTAAAGCATTGAAAATTAAATAAAAAAAAAAAAAAAAAAAGAACTCTGCACAGTTCTCATGGTGCAGACACATCACAGATCTGCCCAATGCATTATCATACTTACAGTTGTGTTTTCCATTCCTTTCAAACAAGTCCCTAATATTCATCTTCTATTTCACTCTGCTGCATATTGAGCTGAGGTCCAAAATACTTCTAATCAGTGGCAAACCCTAATGTGGATGTAAATGGAACAATATTCCAAGGGTTTGTTTTGTTACAAGTGTAAAGTCACATTTAGTGGTTACTTTTGTACCTATATGTTGTAAGTCATTGAGAACAAATACAAATGCATGTATGATTCTGTTATGCGTTTGTTCATTTTTAGTCCAAGATGTAAATATACCCCTAAGAACACTTTTTTTGTGGATCTACCAAGTCCTTGTGACCTAGATTCTTTCACTGTTAAAAAACAGGATACCCCCAGTCTTATGTTCTTAAATATAAGAACATTATGGATGGTATGTCTATTTTTCAGGAACACTTAGGGTTATGTTTTCTAAAACCCCGTAAGGGTGCGCGGCGCGCTAGTGTGCGGATGCCATATAAGGAGTGAGCATTTCAGTCAGAAAAAAGCAAAACCCGGATTAGTCATGTGCTAATGTGCGCCCCGCACATTAGCGCATGAGAAAGCTGCGCGGGAAGCATAATAGAAACATAGAAACATAGAAACATGATGACAGAAAAAGACCACATGGCCTATCTAGTCTGTCCTTCCATAACAACAACAACAAGTACAGGAACAGAGCCACAGTACAATGGTTAAGACACTGACCGGTGTTGCAGGAATCAGGGGTTCAATCAGTGCCCAACGAACAAGGCTGGCTGAGGCATTACCTGTAAGGGGTAATATTGCTTTAGGAGGCATTTTAATATTGGGCGGCATAAGGAGGCGCGCTGATGTGTAAGTGCAGGAACAAAATCACAGCACAATGGTTAAGACACTGCCCCATGGTTCAGGGATCATGGGTTAAATCCCCCACTGTGCCCAATGAAGAAGGCTGGCTGAGGCATTATCTATTATGGGGAAGATTGCTTAAGGAGGCATTTTATTTTTATTTTAATTATCTCAACTAGCAAACGCACTCTCAAAGCGTGTTAACATAAGGCGCCCCATAAGGCACATTTTAAAGTGCACTGTCCGCCAAGGCACCCTAGAATGTTGCTTATAGGGCGCTTTATAGGGTGCCGTATGAGGTACCGCAAGGTCACAGCACTGTTTTTGATGGCAGCAGTGCAGTTTAAGGAATGAAAATCATAAGTAGGTGCGCTAATATGCAAGGAGGAACAGCACTGTAGCACCATGGTTAAGGCACTGACTGCTGATACAGGGGTCATGAGTTTGCTCCCCAGTGTGCCTAATATGTAAGGCTGGCTGAGGCATCAGCTTTACAATGTATGTATTGTTTCCTGCAGCACTTTATTTGTATTTTATTAATTGCTGCCAGCAAACACGCCCTCACATGCCGTAATTGAAGGTGCCGCATAAGGCACCCTATAAGGCACTCCATAGGGCACATTATAAAGTGCACTGTCTGCCACGGCACCCTAAAATGTCCCCTATAGGGCACCCTATAAGTTGCTCCACAGGATAACGTATAGTGCACCTCATATGGACGGTAACCATAAGGTGCCCTATAGGGCGCCCTATAAAACGCCCTCAGAGGCACCTTATGGGTACAGTACGCTGAGAGTGTATTTGCTGGCAGCAATAATGTACATGAAAAAGAGATAATGCTTTGGGCAGCCCTATCAAATGACCCCACGGTGGGTTTGAACCCCCAATCTCTGCCTCACACAAGCGGTGAAGTAACCATTGGGCTACAGCTCTATAGCTACAAGCAAGTGCCTGGCTGGCTGCAGAGGGAGTGCATGTCACCACACAGACCGTCTGCTGTGGTCACCAGGATAGGGTTAGCACACCCATACCCATAATGCACTGCACATGCAAATCAGCTGTCCACAGATAAACACAAGATGGGGTATGCACCCCCACAGCACCTCAGCCTGGTAGGGGGAACTGACCATGTGCACTCCCACAACACCTCGGCCTGGTAGGGGGTACTGACCATGTGTGTTACTGGCACAGAGTAGCTACACACCGTCACATTGTGCAGGTACTGTGCTCACCCTGAGTGTGCGGTGGGGCGCCCAGCACCAGGTCCACAGCACCTTGCATGGTAGTAATAGGCTATGCTGCAGCTCCCCAGCAGTGCTAATGTGTGAGGTAGTTAGTTTCTGCAGAAACACCTTGGATATATTTGTCTGCCTCAGTCAGATATAGCCCCTATGGGCTCCTAGGAGGATTATGTACCACTACCCTCCTTCTCCGGGGCTGAGGGTGGTAAACAGGGTCTCTCATCAACAGATCCACATTCTACCTCCCTACAATGGTGGTAGTAGAGGGGACCAGCAACCCCGGTCCTGCTGGGGAACAGACACCCTACATCAGTGTTTCCCAACCCAGTCCTCGGGGAACGCCAGGCCAGTCAGGTTTTCAGGATATCCCTAATGAATTTGCATGAGATATATATGCATTAGAGATAGCTTGCTAACCTGACTGGTTTGTGGCCCTCCAGGACTGGATTTGGAGACCCCTGCCGTACACCTCTGTCATTTAAGATTGTGAGTGGGCAAGGTACAGATGTCCTAGACATCGAAAGGGTAGATAGAACGTGTCACATTCCTCCTCGATTCTCACCACCACCAAAGAGTTGTCTAATAAACAATATTTTGGTGGTGGTGAGAAGTCAGGAGGAATGGGACACGTTCTATCTACCCTTTCGATGTCTAGGACATCTGTACCTTGGCCACTCACAATCTTAAATGACAGAGGTGTAAGGCAGGGGTCTCTAAATCCAGCCCTGGAGGGCCACAAACCAGTCAGGTTGGCAGGCTATCTCTAATGCATATATATCTCATGCAAATTCATTAGGGATATCCTGAAAACCTGACTGGCCTGGTGTTCCCCGAGGACTGGGTTGGGAAACACTGTCCTACATGGTAGTCAATGCATCTCTGTGTACACATCCATAATGCAATAGCAGACAGACATTAGGCCTGGATATGCTAAGCTGCACCCCATCACTATCTGATATTCTCCTGCAGCAAGCCTTCAGCCATTGCACCCTGCAAGGTGCTCCATCAAGACACATACCAGCTACAAACAGTCTGCTAGCTTGTCCATAGTGCATGTTCCTGGTGAAAATGCATGCACCCAGAACTGGGATGTCAGCATACACAACAAGCAGATAAGTCAGACTGGGCCCCAAAAGGAAACCCATAAATATCACATGAAAGAAATACTATATAGCACTATGGGGGTGCCTAGCCATGCTGTGGTCACTCAGGATGAGAGTGATCTCCCAGCAGGACATGCTGAGGCCACCCTGTCTGTGTAGGTGGTGGCCGGGCACTAAAATGTCCCAGCCAGTGCCCTATGCCCTGTGCAGATGCATCCTGGCCAGGCCACCCTGTCCGGGCTATACCCATGGTACCTTGCTCCTCATTATGCACATTGGCAGGCCAATACTGGCAACAGTGCTGGCAGTGTGGGCTGTGGAGGGTGTTTGCAGCCACCACACACTGGATAGACAGACACCCACACCCACACCTATGCCAGCATTGTGCTACTATAGAGGAGTTTAGCAGCCCTGGCCACTACATCAGTCCTGGGCACAGTACAGGCATGGATATGGTACGCAATACTGTTGGGGGTCACTCCCCAGGGTTGTAAATACTGTCTGAGACAAGACCTGAAGCACACACCGCAGACATCAGAAAGGTTGTTATGATGGAGCTCAATCAGCAAACTGTGCTTAACGTAGGAATTGCTATCTGCCAGTAATCATAGCAAACGTTTGATAGCTGTGTACCGTATACCCAGGTGTAGGGTGGCATTGCTAAGGTATGCAAGTGCTAGTATTGGGAGATGCACGCAGGGCCCAATGTCATGCCTTTCCAGGAGGCATTGGCCAATGGGGCCTGTGGGTGTGGGTGTGTCTGCCCCTGTTGGCTGCTGCTTTACGGCAGAGGTTCCCAACTCCTGTCCTGGTGTGCCAAACACTGTTCGGGTTTTCATGCTGTCCCTCATGAATATGCATGAGATACATCTGCATACCATGGGGGTGGTGCATAGATATGCAGCAAAGGCATCTTTATTAGAGGCAGCATGGAACCTGAATGGTGTTTGGCCCTCCAGGACTGCATTTGGGAGACTCTGCTCTAGGTAATGCGGCTGTTTATGGTGTCTGTGCTCGGTGGGGTAAAATATAGGCGTATTAACAATGCATATGTTCTCTGCAATAAAGTTTTGTCCTTACTATCACGGTTTAGTTGTGGGAAAAATATGTGGACTGGATTGGCAGTAGCCCCAGCTGGGCTTTGAACCTATGACCTTCTGTTCTTGCACACACTGTCTGTGTGCACTGCACCACCGTGTTGCCACAGATATGCTGCATTCCCTGGGGAGTCCATGACTGTACATCCGACAGGGCCTGTTTGTTGCAGTGCACGGCACCCACCAGGACAGGGCTAGGCCATGGTCTGCTCTGGGAAGCTGCCACTGCCCCCCTCCACCTCCAGTACCCCTGTGCCACCATGCTGACATGCCCTTCTGCTGGTGGTGCTGGTGGTACCCAGTCTCAGGCCATCCTGTGTGCGGGTAGGCGGCTGCCTATGGTGCGGGTTCTGGGGTAGGGGAGCCTGCATATCTGTTCAACGTCCCCCAATCACCGCCTGCCAATGTTCTGTGCCCTTGGGGGTAGCTGCTGGGTACTATCCCCTGTGACACTGTGCTAAACACTCACGTGCCCATGTTGGGCCCTCATCAGTTGCTGTCTGGCTGCTGTTCAGTTTCAGCATTCCTAGGTGCCATCTAGGCATCTGCCTAGTCTGCACTGTGCCCCAGCTCCACGACAGCATGTGCCGCCTGCAGCCCTCTGTATCCCCTTTCCCAGCATCTGTCCAGTTGCCCATTCCGACCTGCCCGCCCTGCTGTTGTGGAACATGTGCATGCCATAGGTAACCTGTCCAATGGAGAGGTAAACCCTGATCAGTGTTATTTCACTGCGGGATCATTCAGCTTTTATGGGGACGGAGCGTAGAACCTTCTAAAATTCATATTTATTTTTTGCGGCTTTCTTGGGAGTGTTTTTTTTATGTTTCCCCTTACTATCACTATTGCCCAGCTTGATTATAATTTTTTTATATTTTGTTGGGGTCATTTTTAATGTTTATTTGCCCTTTTGTTCCGTGCACATGTATCACACTGCTCACTTTTTGTAGATTTCCCTGGTTTTGAGTTACATTGCTTACATAAATGGTTTCTCTTCCCTTTAAATCGGCTCTACCGCGAGGTTTTCACTCGCGGTATTTTTTTACTTGAATTTCAGCCCCGCTCCTGTGCGGGGAGCCTCTCCCCTCCCACTCTCCACCCATTGACCCCTTCTCTCCGCCCCTGGGGAGCCTTCATCCGCCCTCCGAGAGCCTTTCCACGCCTCTATCGCACAACAGCGCGCCGCGCACATGAGCGGGCACTTTAGTGCAGCGCACACGTGTGCGGGGCACAAAAACACATCATTAGCGTACCTTAGTGCATGCTATTGTGCGCCGCGCACTTGAGCGCAGTTTAGTAAACATACCCCTTACAGTAGGAAATATTCAGACAACCAATTTAAGCAGGTGTGTTACATTGAAAAATGGCTTCTTATTTTTCGGGGACCAAGAGTGGATATCAAACAGGTAACATCTTCCATTTAGTACCTATGAACATGGCTTTGTAGCTGCTGTGACTGTAGGATGAAGCCTAATGATCACCGAACCTACGCTGGGGTTCATGGGTTATGCAGCCTCACTACTAACAACAAGGTATTTTTATAAATCAGCAAAGGGTGGGATCCCACTCACAGAAGAGCTTTAGATTCAAAGGTTAATAGTGATGGACGGGACACACCAGAAGCTTACAAGCAGGAAAGAACAGACACTGTCCAACACTTTCTTAAGAAATAATCTAGAAGAGTCAGGATAAATTATGGATATAAGATATTATTTGCTATATCAATAGGGCAGAGAACACAGCAAGGAAGATAGCTGAAAACCATTTCTCAGGTATCAGTTAAAGCCAAGTTGTACTTATTTACTGCAAATGCTGATGTAGCACATTGGATCTATCAGAACAAATCACATTTTTCTTTGTCTTTCCTTTCAATGTGCTCATAGATCTCTCTGGTTTCCCTTATTGTCTCTTCTTATTTCAGAACATCATGGAGCATGAATACAGGACAAAGAGAAATCACAGTGAGGTGACAAATTTCCTGATTCTGGGATTCTCAGAATTCCCAGAGCTGCAGCTCCCTCTCTTCACTCTCTTCTCCCTCCTCTACCTGATGGCTCTCCTGGGGAACCTCCTAGTCATCTGCTTAATATGCGCCAATCAACGTCTGCACATCCCCATGTATTTCTTCCTTGCCAACTTGTCTGCCCTAGACGTCTCTTCCATGACGGTCACTGTGCCAAACTTACTGGCAACCCTTCTGACACAGAGTAATATTATATCTTTCACTGAATGTATGGTACAATTATATTGTTATCTGGCTTGTATGGGGATTGAATTTGCACTTCTCACAGCCATGGCCTATGACCGTTATGTAGCGATATGCAATCCCCTGCATTATACCATGATCATGACTAACAGGATCTGTGCTCTTCTGGCAGCTTCTTCATGGCTAACAGGCTTATTAGAGTCATTGCCACACATTATTGTTATGTCCCAGTTTTCTTACTGTGACTCCAATGTCATCGATCACTTCTTCTGTGAATTCTCAGAACTTTTGGAACTTTCCTGCACAGACACTTCTGTCATTGACACAATGACTTATGCTGAAGGGGTGTTTTCATCCTTCATCCCACTCCTCTTAACCCTGACATCCTACGTGTTTATCATTTCTACCATCCTGAAAATCCGCTCGACAGAAGGGAAAATCAAGGCCTTCTCCACCTGCTCCTCCCACCTTACAGTCATCATTCTCTTATATGGGACTATATTAGGAGTGTATATGCAGCCCAGTTCAGGGGGCTCTGGAATATCAAACAAGCTGCCTACTGCAATATATATTGTTACCCTCCCACTGTTAAACCCCCTGATTTATAGCTTGAGAAGTAAAGAGTTAAATATGGCTTTGAAAAAAGTCTTAAGAACTAAATCTTGTTAGGAAGTAATCACTACGTAGCTGATCCCACAGAAACTATTTTTTAAAACTTTCATTGGATTAGAGGGCAGACTAGAGCCCAACTAGGTATTTTTAAAGGGTAAGAGTTTTCTTATGAATAAACATGAGTACAATATTATAGATATAATGGTGTGTTTTTCTATAATTGTGTAAAAAAGGCTAAAATTATAGCTTGCAGTAGCTTATCTATAGCTACAGTATAATCCTCTAATTTTCAACATATGTTTATTTTGTTTATTTATATTGATTACTATAGCATCTTGTTATTCTATTTATGTCATTATTATCATTTTTTATATTATAGTTGTTATTTATTTATTGTTTTTATTTTTATTGTCTTGTACATGATCTGATCAATGTCTAATTTTTTAAAATATTTTATAAGCTCACACCCCTGGCAAAGCCATTAGACAAAACAAAATCATGTAGTGTGAGATGTGATCGGTCTCTTCAAGAAACAATAAAATACTTCTGTTTGATACTTCTGTTGTTCCATTCCTTGATCCTTTCAACTTTAAAATCATAAATATTGGCAGAATAATTGAATTGTTAAATGTTATTTCCTACTAGGAAAACTTCAGTATTAGTTTCATGGGTTGTTAGGGAATTTATTTTCCAAATTGTTTTGTTGTTCTTTGTCCATGGCGATATAAAAAGCATTTAGTAAATAATAAAAAACTCACATACTATATAAAAATGTAAAAACAGCAGACACACACAGCAAACAAAACAATAGTGTTATCTGTATACATATGCATTATTTTTATTTTATTTTATTTTTTTTCATATGCATTATTTTAAAACGTTTATGACATACCAAATTACTACAACTCTTGGCAAGTTACAATAAACATCACTATTCAAACATCAGGAATACAACACAAATAAAACATAGAATACAAACCAAAGCAAATTCATTCAAGATTATTAAAATAAATCATACATTATGGAGGTTATTTTAGAACCACTAGTCATGCTTTAGATATATGAAAATGGGCATAGATACATCCAAAACACAGAGATGGTTCCAGAGATATTTGAGAAGCTGGGTCTCTGGATGTCCTTATCTTGAGGATGTACAAGTCTGAACAGAGGGGTGTCAGAAGCTTGGCTGTAGCATTTCCAAGAACCTGGACTTCCCTGACTGATCTAAAAAATGTCCTAGATGTCTGGACTCATGACAAACTTTATACCTTCCGCAGTCATGAATAACACTGAAAAGTGTTATTTTATCAGGCAAATGTCTGGAGAGTGTAGAGGAAGAGCTAAATTAATACTCCCTTTTTTTACAATATGTCAATGAACACTGACAGGGAACAGGACTTATATTTTAATTTTGCTATGCTGATAGATTTCCCCATATGCTAGCTTGCAAGAGATGGACCTCTTGTCTCCACCCTATGTTGTCCTAAGGAGGACATATTTGTGGCCATTGACATAGACATCCACATTGGGGATAGCCATGCTAATAATATTGGCTGGAGACCTAGACGTTCCTGGCATTTTTCTGCACTTTCCACTCTGGATGACCCCAATTTGACTTGTACATTCTTTCTAAAATGTCACTTCATATGCTTGCTAATAATATATAAGTATCCAGAGAATACATGAACTCAAGAAAAGCTATCTCAAGAAAATTCCTCCTGGGCTGTACACTTTTGCCTGGGGTAGATCAGACATTTTTGAAACTAATGGGAGGGTATCTCAGACAGGGCCGGCCCGTCCATTGAGCAAGAATGTTTTTTGCACACGGCCCCGCGTTTCAGGGGGCCCCGCGCAAAGAACATTCTGCTTTTTTTTTTTAAATTACATTAAAAAAAAAAACCTGTCTCTGGCTGCTGCCGCTGCCGCGTCCGTCGCAGCAGCGGCAGAATGGAGTGTCCCGCGGGGCCCCTTCTCCTCGTTGAGCCCTCTGCAAGGGCTTTCAGATTCGCGAAGGGAGAGTGCTCCCTCGCGTCTCTGTAAAGCCCGCAGGGGCTAATGGGAAATTTCCCATCTGCCCCTTTAGACGCGAGGGGCTGATGGGAAATTTCCCATTAGCCCCTGCGGGCTTTACAGAGACGCGAGGGAGCACTCTCCCTTCGCGAATCTGAAAGCCCTTGCAGAGGGCTCAACGAGGAGAGGGGGCCCCGCGGGACACTCCATTCTGCCGCTGCTGCGACGGACGCGGCAGCGGCAGCAGCTAGAGCCAGGTTTGTTTTTTTTAATTTGCCGGAAGGGAAGGGGAGGGGGGGTTAAGACTGGTAATGGGCTGGGGGGCTGATGGAGGCTGTCTGGAAATGGGGTGATGATGGGGTGTTAGGACTGGAAATGGGCTGGGGGGGGTGTTAGGACTGGAAATGGGCTGGGGGGGTGTTAGGACTGGAAATGGGCTGGGGCTGATGGAGGCTGACTGGAAATGGTGGGGGGGGGTAGGACTGGAATTGGGCTGGGGGGGGGGTGAAGTATGGTAATGGGTTGGGGGCTGATGGAGGCTGTCTGTAAATGGGGTGAGGGGGGTTAGGACTGGAAATGGTCTGGGGGGGGGTAGGACTGGAAATGGGCTGGGGGGGGTTGAGACTGGTAATGGGCTGGGGGCTGATGGTGGCTGTATGTAAATGGGGTGATGGGGGGGTTAGGACTGGAAATGGGCTGGGGGTTGATGGAGGCTGACTGGAAAGGGGGTTATGGGGGGTTAGGACTGGAACTGGGCTGGGGGGGGTGGTTAAGACTGGTAATGGGCTGTGGGCTGATGGGGGCTGTCTGGAAATAGGATGATGGGGGGTTAGGATTGCTAATGGGCTATGGGGGGGTTAGGACTGCTAATGGGCTATGGGGGCGCTAGGACAGGAAATGGGCTGATGGGGAGGGGTTAGGACTTGAGGTGGGCTGATGTGGTTAGGACTGGTAATGGGCTGTGGGCTGATGGGGGGGGGGGTTAGGACTGGCAATGGGCTATGGGGGGCTGACTGGAAGTGGGCTGATGGGGGGGGTTAGGATTGGTAATGGGTTATAGGGGGGGCTTAAACTGAAAATGGGTTGATGGGGGGCTAGGACTGGTAATGGGTTGGGGGATTGCTATGACTGGAAATGGACTGAGTGGACGGGGAGGCTTGAACTGCAAATAGCTGATGGGGAGGGAGCTTGGAATGGAAATGGGCTGTGAGGGAAGGGAGCTAGGACTGAAAATGGGCTGATGAAGCAGCTAGGATAGGACTGGAAATGGGCTGTTGGGGGGAGCTAAGATTGGAAATGGGCTGTGGTGGGGGCTTGAATTGAAATGGACTCATGGAGGGGCTAGAACTGGAAGTAGGCTCATGGGGGGGCTTGGACTGGAATTGGGCTGAGTGGAGGGGAGCTAGGATTTGACATGGGCTGATGGTGGGGCTAGGAAATGACTAGAAATGGGCTGATGGGGGGCTAGGATTGGAAATGAGCTGATGAAGGGACTCAGACTGAAAATGGATGGGGGAGCTAGGACTGGAAATGGGTTGATGGGGGGCTAGGACTGGAAATGGGCTGATGCAGGGACTAGAAGGGAATGGATGCTGGGTGAGACTGGAACTAGAAGGGAGCTGATGTTGGGGGAGGATTAGAATGGGATGGGGCTGGGAGAGTAAAATGGAGAGGGGAAAAATATTTTGTGTGGGAGGGATGAAAAATCTACAATTGGCCGGGTATTGGGAGAGTAAGTGGGGATTGAGGATGGAGGGGTAAAATTTGTGTGGATGAAAGAAGAATGAGGAAAGAGCAAAAGGAGAAAGATTAGTATGTTAAAGCAGATGTAAAGAGAGAGGATGGAAAGAAAACTAGAAGAGAGAAGAAAGGACAAATGGACAGCAGACGATGGAGAGTTAGCAGAAAACATGAAGAAACCAGAAGAAAGTGGCTGGAGCAATTGCAACTAAAAAAAAATGCACAAAAGGTAGAAAGATATCTCTTTATTTTGAATTTATTAACTGGAATATGAAAGCTCTGGGAAATGTGCATCATTAACGTCTGCGCTTTGTTTGGTACAAGAGGAAATTGATTTATAGTTTTATTTCTACAGTGTTGTTGTACATTCCAAGTTTGGCTTTTGGGGTTCCCAGTTTAATTATTGCCTTCCTGTTTCTAAATTGCGATTCCTTGTTTGGTGATGGTCTATGTTCTGCATGTGTAACTGAGCTGAGGTATTCTGTTTATGTAATTCCTATTTGACATTGCCACTTGTTCTCTTTCCCCAGTATTCTCTGAAATGTACTGGTTTAATATTTGCAGTGTTTCCTTTTGATAGGTAGGGTCTGGTGCTTTGTGAGTCCTGGTAATGCTGTCAGGATACAGCGGGTTTGCTATGGGTTCTAAATGGGCAGCGTTTGTAGTAGTTCCTAATGTGCCTGGCGGTTGGCACTGGATTATAGTAATGTAGAAATCTTTTAGTCTTTCTTTATCCATACACTCATTAAGAGACATGTTTACTAAAAGTTAGTGTTTGGTAACATTATGCAAATATGTATGCAAATAAGGCCACTTATGCAAATGAGGCCCCGCACCGAGTCTCCGCACATGGCCCCGCACCCCCCTTGGGCCACCCCTGATCTCAGACACCTTTAATACCTCCAGAGGATAGCTGTTAAAAAGGTCATAGACAGAAATTGTTAAAATCTTTGGAATGTTCTCACAGAATTTGATCTTCCTCCATAAATTTCAGATTCCCTTGACTAAAAATTGCTTCTTCATTTCCTGTTTAATGGCTTTCCCTTCAACTTGAGAAATCCTTCCCTCTAGACAGGCAAAATCTCAGTTGTATTGATAGGAGTCTCCCAAAGCTTTATTGAGTTGTTGGGACACAGCCTGAATTTCGGTTGATACATCTGTTGTATATTCTGAATCACATACCAAAGGGTTTACAAATTAGCTCCAGGAGCTGAGACACTCAGTGTAACCTTTTTTGCTAACCGTCACTTCAGGGATCAGTAAACTCACTGTTGTTGCTGCAACATCCACAGCCACTCAAAACTCATACCAGTATTGCACTAAATCATAAGACTGTCCGCTGCTGTTGATTTCAGTACTAGCATGGATCTCAGTATTCCTACTGCTAACACTCCATCTTTCAGTGTCCAGCAGCACGAAATGTGTAAGTCAATGGCACCATTTCCCCCAGTGAGATCTGACTTCCTGTCACTGTCTGTGCTGGGGGCACAAGCTCCCTGGAGACAAGAAAACCTCAGCTAATATAAATTATTTATTTATTTAATATCTTTTTTATACCATCTTTCTGCAAGTCAACATGGTTTAGATGGAACACAGTGCAACGTAACTAAATACTGATAATTGCCATGACAGAGAGCAGTAATTGATGCCGTGTCTTCTGGGAGGAGCCAGATCTCAGTTAAAACAAGAAGTTGGAGAGCACTAAGTCCAGTATGGCCCCTTCATGTATGGGTTCTGTTACCACTTGCCAAAATTGTTTTCTCTAAAGAGAATCTGGTATCTCCTTACTTATAGAAGACATTGCAGCAGGGATGTGCCAATCAGCATCCAGCATATTGAAATCACCTGTCAGTAGTACTTCTACTTTCATAGCAATCCTGCTATTCTATTAAATCCCTCTCCACTTCTTCTTCCTGTAAGAGAGATGTGTTTATCACACCAATATAATTGAATTTCTCTTTCCCTCTTTCTAGTTTAACCCACATTGCTTCCTCCCTCCCTTTGAAGCCCTGTAAGTATAAAGCTGTAATATTATTTTTTATACATAGGGGTATGTTTACTAAACGGGGCACTTGTGCGGGGTGCACCTGAGCGCCCTAAAATGATGCATTTAAGTGCTCTTAAGTGCCCCGTACGCGTGCGCGGCACATTAATGGGTCCCGCATGCGTGCGCCGAAAACGTGCACGTTTGCGGGACGCTCATGTGCGATAGAGGCGTGGAAAGGCGAAATGAGGGCGGAGGAAGGCTCCCGAGGGGCGGAGAGACGGGGTCAATGGGTGGAATGTGGGAGGGGAGAGACTCCCCGCACAGGAGCGTGCCCGAATTTACAAGGAAAAAATACCGCCAGTGAAACACTTGCGGTAGAAAGCATTTAAAGGGAAGAGAAACCATTTCCGTCAGCAATGTACAGGAAAACCGGGGAAACCAGCAAAACGTGAGCAGTGTGATACATGTGCACAGCACAAAAGTGCAAATAAAAATAGAAAATGACCACAACAGAACTATTAAAAATAGTAATTCAGCTGGGGAACAGTTATAGTGATGGGCAAATACAGAAAACACACCCAGCAAAGCTCCAGAAAAAAGAAATGAAGTTTGGAAGGGTTTACGGAGTGGAGACTCTTCCAAAAAACATTTCCTTTTGTGGAGCTTTCCTGGGTAGTGTTTGCTATGGTTGCCCATTAATATCACTGTTGCCCAGCGTGGTGATATTTTGTCCCCCATTTCCCGTGGTCATTTCCGTGGTTTATGTGCACGTTTGTCACCAGACAGGGTGCATATGCCCACAGTAAATTTGCGTAGAGCAGGGTTTGTGACTCCATCCTGCCAGGCTTACTACCTCCAGGGGCTGCACTGTCTATGTGGCCATAGTGTGGTGCAGTGGACAGAGTCAGTACCTCTAGGGTCAGAGGTTCAAAGCCCAGCTGGGGCACTTGCCAGCCCAGTCCCTATATTTTACCCACCACTAAACACAGATAGCGCAGACACCCCTGTATTGCAGGGGACATAAGCATGGGGAAAACACCCATATTTTACCCAGCAAAGCACACACACCACAACAATGGGCATTACCCACAGCCAAGTACCCCAAATGCAGTCCCGTACTGCCACATTCCAATCAGGTCACCTGCTTTTTATGGGAGAAGCTCATGCCAGCATGTTGGCGGACGAGTACATGTGGTGCAGGGGGCAGTGGCTGCTAGCGACAGAAGACAGAGGCCTAGCCATGTGCAGGCTGGAACAGTCCACAGCAACAGACAGGCCCTGCCGGATCCACAGTCATGGACTATCCAGGGAATTCAGCCAATCTGTGGCTACACAGTGGTGCAGTGCACACAGACAATGCAGGCAAGAACAAAAGGTCACAGGTTCAAAGACCAGCTGGGGCTGCCAGCAATCCTGCACACATATTTTCCCCACAAATAAACAGTGACAGTAAGGACACACCTTTCGTGACGAGGACATATGCAATGGTAATACGTCTATCTTTTACCCCACTGAGCACAGACACCATGAACAGGGGCAGAACCTACAGCAGAATCCCCCAAATGCAGTCCTGGTGGGCCACACACCAGTCAGGTTCCATGCTGCCACTCATACAAATGCCTGTGCTGTATATCTATGCACCACCCCCACGGCATGTAGATGTAGCTCATACATATTCATGAGGGACAGCAGGAAGACCTGAACAGTGTGATACAAAACTGGACTGGAGTGGGGAAGCGCTGCCGTAAAGCAGCAGCCAACAGGGGCAGACACACCCACACCCACACCCACAGGCCCCATTGGCCAATGTCTCCTGTAGAGGCAGAACATTGGACCCTGCGTGCATCTCCCAATACCAGCACCTGCATACCTTAGCAATGTCACCCTACACCTGAGGTACACAGCTCTGAAACGTTTGCTAAGAGTACAGGCTGATAGATATCCCTACGTTACGCACATACTGCTAGTTGACCCCATCTGAACAATCTGTTTGGTGTCTGCGGTGCGTGCTCCAGGCCTGGCCTTTGACGGTGTTCACCACCCTGGGGAGTGACCCCCAGCAGTACTGCGTACCATATCCATGCCTGTGCCGTGCCCAGGACCGGTGTGGTGGCCAAGGCTAATCACCCCCTCAATAGTAGCACAATGCTGGCATAGGTGTGGGAGTGTGTGTCTGTCTATACCAGGGGTGGGCAAACCTGGTCCTGGAGGGCCGCAGACCAGTCAGGTTTTCGGGATATCTCTAATGAATATGCATGAGATATATATGCATTAGAGATATCCTGCCAACCTGACTGGTTTGTGGCCCTCCAGGGCTGGATCTGGAGACCCCTACCTTATACCTCTGTCATTTAAGGTTGTGAGTGGACAAGATGCAGATGTCCAAGACATCAAAAAGGTTAGATAGAATTTGTCACAGTCGTACTCACTTCTCACCACCACCAAAAAATTGTCTATTAGACAACTTTTTGGTGGTGGTGAGAATCGAGGAGGAATGTGACGCATTCTATATACCCTTTCGATGTCTAGGACATCTGTACCTTGCCCACTCACGATCTTAAATGACAGAGGTGTAAGGCAGGGGTCTCCAAATCCAGCCCTGGAGGGCCACAAACCAGTCAGGTTGGCAGGATATCTCTAATGCATATATATCTCATGCATGTTCATTAGGGATATCCCGAAAACCTGACTGGTCTGCGGCCCTCCAGGACCGGAGGTGCCCACCCCTGGTCTATACCATAGGTGTCAAACCTGTCCTGGAGGGCCACGATCCTGCCAGGTTTTGGAATAGCCCTAATGAATATGCATGAGATATATATGCATTAGAGATAGCCTGCCAACCTGACTGGTTTGTGGCCCTCCAGGACTGGATTTGGAGACCACTGCTTTACACCTCTGTCATTTAAGATGGTGAGTGGGCAAGGTACAGATGTCCTAGACATCAAAAGGGTAGCTAGAATGTGTCACATTCATCCTCGATTCTCACCACCACCAAAAAGATGTCTAATGGACAATA
The DNA here is from genome assembly GCA_033557465.1 of Ichthyophis bannanicus. Classification (NCBI taxonomy): domain Eukaryota; kingdom Metazoa; phylum Chordata; class Amphibia; order Gymnophiona; family Ichthyophiidae; genus Ichthyophis; species Ichthyophis bannanicus. The sequence goes on along the minus strand of CM066048.1, from coordinate 107,407,955 downwards.
TTTTGGTGGTGGTGAGAAGTGAGGAGGAATGTGACAAATTCTATCTAACCTTTTTGATGTCTTGGACATCTGCACCTTGCCCACTCACAATCTTAAATGACAGAGGTGTAAAGCAGGGGTCTCCAAATCCAGTCCTGGAGGGCCACAAACCAGTCAGGTTGGCAGGCTATCTCTAATGCATATATATCTCATGCATATTCATTAGGGCTATCCCAAAACCTGGCAGGATTGTGGCCCTCCAGGACAGGTTTGACACCTATGGTCTATACCAGAGCTACTCAATTCCAGTCCTGGTGGCCCGCAACCCTGCAGGTTTTTGGGATATCCCTAATGATATGCATGAGATATATATGCATTAGAGATAGCCTGCCAACCTGACTGGTGTTTGGCCCTCCAGGGATGGATTTGGAGACCCCTGCCTTACACCTCTGTCATTTAAGATTGTAAGTGGGCAAGGTGCAGATGTCCAAGACATCAAAAAGGTTAGAATTTGTCACATTCCTCCTTGCTTCTCACCACCACCAAAATATTGTCTATTAGACAACATTTTGGTGGTGTTGAGAATCTAGGAGGAATGTGACACATTCTATCTACCCTTTTGATGTCTAGAACATCTGTACCTTGCCCACTCACAATCTTAAATGACAGAGGTGTAAGGCAGGGGTCTCCAAATCCATCCCTGGAGGGCCAAACACCAGTCAGGTTGGCAGGCTATCTCTAATGCATATATATCTCATGCATATCATTAGGGATATCCCAAAAACCTGCAGGGTTGCGGGCCACCAGGACTGGAATTGAGTAGCTCTGGTCTATACAGTGTGTGTTGGCTGCAAACACCTTCCCCAACCCACACTGCCAGCACTACTGCCAGTATTGGCCTGCCAATGTGCATAATGAGCAGCAAGGTACCATGGGTATAGGTCAGACATGGTGGGCTGGCCAGGATGCATCTGCACAGGGCATAGGGCACTGGCTGTGACATTATAGTGCCAGGCCACCACCTACACAGACAGGGTGACCTCTGTATGTGCTGCTGGGGGAGCACTCTCACCCTGAGTGTGCAGTGATGACAGCATGGCTAGGCACCCCCATAGTGCTGTATTGTGTTTCTTTCTTGTGATATGTATGGGTTTCTTGTTGGGGCCTCCTCACAGAACTCTCTTCTTGTGTGTGCTGCCACCCCAGTTTTGGTGCAGGCATTTCCATCAGGGCTAACCAGCAGACTGTTCACAGCTGGTATGTGTCTTGATGGCGTGCCTTGCAGGGTGCAGTGGCTGATGGCTTGTTGCAGGTGAATATCAGATAGTGCTGGGGTGCATCTTTGGATATCCAGGCCTAAAGTCTGTCTGATATTGTGTTATTGATGTGTGTGGAGCTGCTTGGACTGCCCTGTAGGGTGTCTGTTCCCCAGCAGGACTGGGGTTTGATGGTCCACTCTGCTGCCATTGGTGGGTGGAGGGTGTGTGTGTGTGTGTGTGTGTGTAGGGATGGAGATCTGTTGGTGGAGGGCCCTGTTTTGCCACCCTCGGGGGTGGTGGTGGTGGTGGTGGTGGTGGTGGTACCTTGGCCACCTAGGGGGTCCATGGGGGTTTCCACTAACTGAGACAGACAGAGATATCCAACATGTTTCTGCAGCACCTTCCTAACTCACAGGTTAGTACTGTTGTGGAGCTCTGTCATGGCCTCATTCAGCTATGGCTGGTGTTGTGGACCTGGTCCTGGGTGCCACATGACACCCTCAGGGTGAGCACAGTACCCGCACAATGTGACGGTGTGTAGCTACTCTTTGCTGGTAGTCCACCCGCTCAGGACCCCCTACCAGGCCGAGGTGCTGTGTGGGTGCACATGGACAATTCCCCCTACCAGGCCGGGTAGCTGTTGGGGTGCATTCCCCATCTTGTGTGCATCTGTGGACAGCTGATTTGCATGTGCAGTGCATCATGGGTACGGGTGGCCTAACCCTATCCTGTCTACAACAGCAGACTGTCTGTGGGGTGACATGCAGGCTCTCTGCAGCCAGCCAGGGGCTTGCTCTCAGCTATAGAGCTGTAGCTGAATGGTTATGTCACTCCCTTTACAGCCAGAGGTCATGGGTTCAAACCCACAGTGGGGCCCTTTGATAGGGCTGTCCACAGCTTTATTTTTATTTACTGTACATATGTCTATGCCGGCAAAACCACACACAGCTTACTATACCCATTAGGTGCCTCTGAGGGTGCTTTATAGGGCGCCCTATAGGCCACCTTATGGTTGCCATCCATATAGGGTGCACTATACATTATCCTGTGTCGCAACATACATGGTGCCCTATAGGGGACATTCTAGGGTGCCTTGGCAGACAGTGCACTGTAACATGTGCCTTACGGGCATCCGTATGTTAACACACTGTGAGAGCGGGTTTACTAGTGGTGGGAAATAAAAAATAAATGGAAGGCCTCCTACAGCACTCCTCACCATGATACATACTGCCCCAGCCAGCCTTGTTCACTGGGCACTGTGAGGGGTTGAACCTCTGGCCCCTGCACCATTGGTCAATGTCTTAACCATTGTGCTGTGGCTCTGTTCCTGTGTTTGTGCATCCGCGCGCAGCCTTGTAGCCATCAGCGCGCCATCTTGTGGTGCACTAAATTAACAGCACGCCGCCTTATGCCGCACAACATGGAAATGCCCCTAAAATGTTGCCTCAGCCAGCTGTTTTCAATGGGCACTGTGGGGAATTGAACCCATGATTTCTCCAAGAGTGGTCAGTGTCTTAACCATTGTGCTATGGCTCCGTTCCTGCTATTTTCACATCAGCGCGCCACTTATCCCTCCCACTATTGGACTGCCCCCTCACACATCAGCGCGCCGCCTTCTGCCCACCGGCTCGCCGCCTTCTGTTGCCCACATTTATCAGCGCACCGCCTTCTGCCGCCCAAACTTAACAATGCGCCGCCATCTGCCGCCCACACTAAACAGTGCGCCGCCTCATGCCGTAATAAAAATAACAGTGCGCCGCCTTCTGCCGCCCAAAATTAATATGCCTCCTAAACCACTTTTGCCCATAAATGTTGATGCCTCAGCTGGTCTTTTTTGTTGAGCGCAATGGGGGTTTGAACCTCTGGCCCTTGCCCCATTGGTTGGTGTCTTCACCGTTGTACTACGGCTCTGTTGTTTGGTTTTGCAGCAGCGCCCCACTTAGCCTTCCCACGCGCTAATGTGGGCCCCGCACATTAGCGCGACGCACACACGTACAGTCCGGTTTTTTGCTTTTTTCTGCCTGGCCCGCCCACTCCTTATATGGCACCAGCACACTAACGGGAACCCGCACAGCAACGGTGTTTAGTAAACATGCCCCATAGTGCCACTCCTCCTCCCCTTTTTCCTATCTTATCCTTCCTGAATAAATTATAGCCAGGAATAATTACATCCCAGTCGTGGTTGTCCTTGCACCATGTCTCTAACCTCCACTAGTCCAAATCAGCCTCTTCCATTAAAGCCTCAACATCTGGTATCTTATTTCCCATGCTATGGGCATTTATACATATCACTTTCCCTTTTACCAATTTCTACAGAGATATTTAATGCTTCACTTACTTGGGGGCTTTCTTTACCCATTCTCAATGAATCTAGCTTAAAGCCCTCTTCAGTAAGTTAGCCTGTCTGCTGCAGAAGACACTTCAACTTCTCATTGACAGATGCACACCATCTCTGCTTTGTAGCCCTTGTAATATCATCCCTTGGTACAGGAAACCAAAATCCTCTCAATGACACTATTCATGTAGCCATGCATTGATTTCCAGGATGCAAGCTTCTCTGCCTTGCTCTTTACCCTCAAGAGTGATGACTGAAGAGAACACCAACTGCACACCTATATGCTTCACTCTTTGTCCCAGAGTCATGAAGCCACCTTTGATACATTCAGAGGAATATCTAACAGTATCATTTGTGCCAAGATGGATGGGCAACATTGAATAATAATTATGGACTTTTTTCTGGTTTAGAAAATTATTAGACAAAAGATTCAGAAAATAATCAACAAGGTCTATTGTTCTAAGGGATAATATCCCATAAGAGCCTATCTATCGATATAAACACTGCTAGATCATCATGTTCTTCATACCATAAATGCAGAAACCATTGACCAAGAAAGTAAGTGATGGGATAAGACTTTTCTTTACTACAGACTAGATTCTGTACTTCTGTTCTTCAACATGATTCCTCCTCAGAAACAGATTGCAAATGCTTCTCATTGTGATTATTATTGTCATTGTCATTTCTATTATTTATTTAATAGCTTCTCAATACCACCTAATCTTAAATTCAAGGCAGTTTACATTATAACAACAGAACTTTACATTGATTAGGGGCAAAGAACTTGGAGGTTTAAACATAGAGGGGGTTATTCTGAGCCAAGAATAGTGGGGATTCAGGGAAGTTAGTCAGGGGTGGGGAAGACTCCAGGGGCAGAGAGTGGGCTGGCAGTGGCCGGCGAAATGTCTGGTGAAGTCATTCTATCCCTGGTGTGGAATAACTTCCTTGGACGTTTCTTTTTAGCGATGCCGGGATGTGGATGGGGCTGGAAGGGCAAGGGATTATTCCCTGCAGCTAGAACCTGGACGTAGGAGGCTGTATCGGGAGTCGAGCTGCAGGGAATTCACTCTTTTTGCAGGCGGCTGGCATCGCAGATTTTAAATGGAGCCGCCTGCGGCTCCATTTAACAGCTTTGACTGAGTTAGCTGGGCTGTGGCTGTACATGCACGCCAGGAGTGAATCGCAGTCCCAGCCTGCACGTACATGCTTAGTAGCAATTCTGATCCCGCAGTGCTAGACATGTCCCTTTGTACATCCGACTCAGAATCAGGCCCAGCATATTTTAGAACTTAGATAGTACAATGTAATAGTAATCGATAAAGAGTATTAATGAGGAACATTTATTGGGTGCATTGTGATAATAGGAGCCAGACGTACAGAGGGGATCGCGATTCGGATCCCATGGGGCGCATTTAGCCCCGTGGGATCAGAATCGCGATCAGTCATGTACGTGCAGGCCGGGACTGCGATTCAGTCTGGAATGTACATGATCTGCCCGACTAACTCAGTCAAGGCTTTTAAATGGAGCCATAGCGCTATGGCATACTGTTGAAATGGTACTGCGGCTCCATTTAAAAGCCGTGATGCTGGCCCCCTGAAAAATGGGTTTATTCCCCACAGCCCTAAACCCGATATGGCCTCTTAAAGCAAGGGTCAGGCTGTGGGGAATATTCCCTGATCCCCCAGCTCCATCCGAGCCACAGGCACTTAAAAAAATCACATCCAAGGAAGTTATTCCACCTCAGAGGTGGAATAACTTCCCTGCACATGTCGCTGGTCCTGGATGAACAGGAACGACAATAGAATCGGCGCTGTACCATTCCCTGCCCCCATCTAACTTCCCTGCAGAATCAACAGGCCATGTCTGGAGGGCATGGAGAATGATCTACATTAATATTCCCTTTATTGTACAATATGTCAATTATCACTGGCATATTTCTTTTTTTTTCATTTTGCTGTCATTAGATGTTCCCTTATGCTAGCTTTCATGAGATGGACCTCTCCAACCCATGCTGACTTAAGGAGGACATCTATGTGGCCATCAGCATGGATGTCCACATCGAGGATATCCATGCTACTAAAATTGGCAAGAGACATAGACGTTCCTGGCATTTCCTGCACGTTCCACCCTGGACGCCACCAATTTGACTTGTACATCATTTTTAAAATGCTACTTCATATGCCTGCTAATAATATATAAGTATCCAGAGAATACATGAACTCAAGAAAAAGGATCCAAAGGAAACTTCTCCTGGACTTTATGCTGATTTCTCTGGGGTAGATAATAAATTTTTGAAATGACTGGGAGGGTAGGCTCAGATACCTTTAATACCTCCAAAAGATAGCATTTAAATAAGTCATAGACAGAAATTGATCTCCCTCCATAAATCTAGGATCTCCTGGACCAAAACTGACTCCTTCATTTCTTGTTTAATGACTTTCTCTTCATCTTGGGAAATCTTTTCCTCTAGACAAGCCAAATCTCGCTTGTATTGAGAAGAGTTTGCCAAAGCTTTATTCAGTTGCTGGGATACAGTCTGAATTTGTTACAATCGAGTCTGTTGTATGACCTGAATCACATCCCAAAGGGTTCACAAATTAAATCCAGGAGCACAGCCACTGAATGTAACCTTTATGCTAACAGTCATTTCAGGGATCAGTAAACTCACTGTTGTTGCCCCAATGTCTGCAGCCACTCAAAACTCACACCAGCATTGCACTAAATCATAAGACTGTCTGCTGCTGTGATTACAGTACCAGCATGGGTCTCAGCATTCCTTATGCCACCACTACCTCTTCCTTACAGAGTCCAGCAGCATGAGATGTGTCATTCAATGGCATCATTGCCCTAGTGAGATCTGACTTCCTCTCCCAGTCTGTGCTAGCTTCACAGGAACCCTAGAGACAACAAAACTTCAACTAATATAAAGCAGGAATTCTCCAGCACTTCACTGTTTCCCTTATAGACCTCTACTGGGGTTGAAGTGACTGTTCTCTACCTCTAAAACATAACATACAGACATGATGACAGAAAAAGACCAAATGGTCTATCTGTTCTGTCCTTCCATATCAATCACTACAGCAGTGGATGGAGAGCCATTGGCCATATAGCAACACTAGGGGGTATGTCAATATTGCAGTGTGGGGTCTTGATATTCTCCCAAGAATGCTGTCCTATTTTTATGCTTTTGAAATTTACTTTTCATTGTTATTTTTTGTTATTATATTGCAATTCACTTTAAGGTGGGTTATTTTATTTTATTTATTTAAATAGAAATTACACTTACCTGGCAATTGTAGTTCTTTGAGTGACGACAGTTTAGTCCTCCACCTCTGGGTAATGCACCTCCTCCTGCAGCTTGGAGACTAGACCAATCAAAATCTTCACCTCACTGGATGTAGCGTACTGGAAATCCCCATCAGCCCCCAGTGAACTATTGACAAAGCAGACTCAAAAGAGCAACGAATAAGTAGCTAACAGTTATTTTTTTTTTTAAACAATTTGAAACAATTTGAAATAATTTGAATCATTAACCATCAAAGACCCTCCCCTCTAAAAGGAAAGGGTGAGATTTCCCCCATGGGCGTTCTCTCCCTTGCCAAGCCAGGAACAAAGAAACAAATAGAGGGAGAAGAGCCTACTGACAGAAAGGCTGAACAAGAGAACTGGCCACCTGATGAAGAACTCACCTGCAAATTCGCCTCTCACTCCCGAATGCGTGCCGTGCTATCCTTCGAATCTGAGGGCGGGAATGAGGACTAAACTGTCATCACTCAAGGAACTACAATTACCAGGTAAGTGTAATTTATATTTCCTTATCGTTCCTCCAGTTTAGTCCTCCACCTCTGGGATGTAACAGAGCAGTACTAATGGGAGGGACCCTGCAAGCTGGCATACAAGACAGCCGACCCGAAACAGGCATCCTTTTCCGCCAACACATCCAGATGGTAGTGCTTACTGAAAGTATGTAGTGACGACCAGGTTGCCGCCCTATAAATTTCTACCGGCAGAGCTAAACTGTGTTCCGCCCAGGAAACTGCCTGTGCTCTGAGACCTACGGGAGCGGAACACCCTTGCAACAGGTAAGCTGATACAATAGTCTCCTTAAATGGAAATTAATGCTTTCGCCGCTGCCTCCCCTTTCCGGGCACCTCCAAACAACACGAACAAACGATGTGAAAGGACTCGGAGACTGACAAATAACGACGTAACACCCTCTTTAAGTCCAAGTGACTCAAACCTCTATCCAAAACTTGCCCTACCTCTGATCGTAAAACCGGCAGGGACACCGACTGATTCACATGAAAAAGAGAAGACACTTTCGGCAAGAAAGAGGGCACCAGCCGAAGAACCACTTTTTCTCTGAAAAAACATAGAAAAGGTTCTCTGCACGAAAGCGCTTGTAATTCCAAAATGTGCCTAGCTGAACAAATAGCCACCAAAAACACCGCCTTAAGAGTCAAATCTTTAACCAAGACTTGGCTTAAGGGCTCAAACAGGGCCTTTTCCAGCGCCCTCAAAACCAAGTTGAGGTCCACGGCAGAACGGAAATCTGACGCGCAGGGCGCAGCCTGGTAACTGCCTTGAGAAAACGTACTATATCCCCTTAAGCTCCAAGTGCCACGCCCTGTACCTTACCTCTATAGCATGCCAAGGCCGCTAACTGAATTCTCAAGGAACTTTCGGCCAGCCCTTTGTTGAAGCCGTCCTGTAAAAAACTCAACACCACCGGCACTGACGCCGTGGAAGCATGGACCTGATACCTAGAACACCAGTCCTCAAAGATCTGCCAGACTCGAACATAGGCCAATGAAGTCGACCACTTCTGCACTTGAAGAAGAGTTGCCACAACTGATCTGGAATAGCCTTTCTTTTTTAGCCTTGCCCTTTCAATGGCCAAGCCATAAGTGAGAATCGATCCACCCACGGCATCAGAAGCGGCCCCTGGAACAAGAGTTCTGGCATCAATGGGAGACACCACGGGTCCCCATCTAGCAACCTGATAAGATCGGCGAACCACAGACGCCTGGGCCAATTCGGCGCTACCAGTAGTACTCTCCCTCAGTGAGCTTCGATACGTTGAATCACCCATCCGATGAGTGCCCACGGAGGAAATACATAGAGGAGACCCACTGCTGGCCATGGCTGTATCAAGGCATCAATCCCTTCTGACATGGGTTCCCGTCGTCTGCTGAAAAAGTGACTTGCTTTTGCGGACTGGCAGGTGGCCATCAAATCCATAACCGGCACGCCCCACTTGAGAACCAAATGAGCGAACATGTCGGGATGCAACTCCCATTCCCCTGCATCCACTTGGACCCGGCTGAGAAAATCCGCTGCAAGCCGGCTCTATCCAGGTGAACAGCCTCTCGGACTCTTCCTCCATTGCCGCGCTCCCTGTGCCGCCTTGCCGATTTATGTATGCCACAGTCGTGGCATTGTCCAACAGCACTCGTATAGCTCGTAGCGTAACTTGGACTTTGAATCTTTGGAGGGCTAGAAACACAGCCCTCAGCTCCAGATGGTTGATCGACCAGCCGCTCTCCTCCGTCGACCACCACCCCTGGGCGAAGTCTTCTCCACAATCCGCCCCTCAGCCTGCGAGACTGGCATCTGTTAACAGTGGGAGCCACGTCGGCTGATCCAAAGGCATCCCCGCTCGCAAGGACGCGGGCAGAATCCACCAGCGCAGAGTTTTCCGGATCTGCAGAGGGCAAGGAAGCCATTTGCTCAACGCCTCAGACTGGTTGGACCAGCGACTCAGCAAGGCCCGTTGTAATGGTCTCATGTGAAATCTGGCCCAAGGGACCACCTCCAGCATCACTGCCATTGTCTCCAACACCTGAAGGTACTTCCATGCCGTTGGTGCTGCAAGCTTCCTGAAGGCCTGCACTAGACTCTGTAGAGCCTGAGCTCTCCTCTCTGTCAGAAATACTGAGCCTATTCGAGTATCGAACTGCACCCCCAAATACTCGAGAACCTGAGTCGGGGTCAGGCGACTCTTGAGCGGATTGACCACCCAGCCTAGACTCTGAAGGAGGGCTACCACCTTCTTTGTGGCTTTTTCGCTCTCAGCTTGGGACTTTGCCCGGATCAGCCAATTGTCGAGATATGGGTGTACCAAGACTCCTTCCTTCCTCAGCGCCGCCGCCACCACTACCATTATTTTGGTGAAGATGTGTGGAGCAGTTGCTAGCCCAAAAGGCAGTGCTTGAAACTGGTAATGGCCCCAAGGCAGGGCAAAATGCAGAAACATTTGGTGTGATGCCCTGTTCGGGACATGGAGATATGCTTCCGTGAGATCGAGAGAAGTTAGGTACTCTCCCTGCCGAACTGCTACAATGACAGATCGCAGCGTTTCCATGCGAAAATGTTGCACCCAGAGACAACGATTTACTCCTTTGAGGTCCAGAATAGGGCGGAGGGACCCGTCCTTCTTTGGCACCACGGAATAAATAGAGTACCGACCCATGCCATATTCTGCTGGCGGTACCGGAACGATGGCTCCTAACTGTAAGAGATGGTTCAAAGTCTGACGCACCTGCAAAGACTTCTGTGGACCTTTGCAAGGAGAATTCATGAATGAGTCTAGTACCAGCTTTGCCATATCTAGTGCATAGCCATCGCGAATGATCTCTAACACCTACTGATAGGACGTTATGTGGGTCCAGGCAGGAAGGAAATCCCGAAGACGACCTGCGATCGGTTGCCTTACTGCCGGGACCCGCAAACATTCATTGTGGCTTTCAAGCGGCCCCAGAGGACGCCGCTGTGAACCCTCTACTTGCCCCCCAGAACCCACGGAACCCTTGGGCTCAAGACACAAATCTTCCTCTTTGAGAACCTGCATAACAGGGTGACCGAAATCTCCAAAAGTCTCTAAACTATTCCTGAAAGGATGAATAAGACCTTCCCTGTTTGGGTTCATGCTCCGGAAGTCTGCCTCCCTTAGATTCCCCTAACTCCTTCACTAACTTATCCAAATCTTCACCAAACAATAGCTTTCCCTTGAATGGGAGTTTGCCGAGCCGTGATTTAGAAGACCCGTCGGCTGCCCAATTCTTTAGCCACAGGAATCTTCGCGCCGCTACCAGCGAAGCCATACTATTAGATATGGCTCTAATCAGGTCGTAGTGCACATCTGCCAAATACGCCGATCCCGATTTCAAGTTGTGAAGCTCTCTCATCTCGTCTGGACCAAAAGACGCTGACTGTTTAAGGTGTGGTACCCAGCGGAGACAGGCTCCACAGACGGAGGCCTGCAAAGAAATCGCATCGGCTTCAAAGGATTGCTTTAACAAACCATCCATCTTTCTATCCTGTGCCTCTTTTAGAGCTGCGCTGCCTTCTACCGGAATTGTGGTCTTCTTAGTGACAGCCGAAACCGCCGCATCAATCTTCGGAGAACGAAACCTCTCCTTGTCCTTATCTGCCAGGGGATACAGCTTGTTCATAATTCTCAACCCCTTTAGCCCCGCTTCAGGATTATCCCATTCGTTCTGAATCATCTGGTCTATTACCTTATGGATCGGGAACACCACTTGTGTTTGACGCACCGCCTGAATGATGGGATCTGCAGCATCCTTGTCATCAAGCGGCTGTTCGGAAGATAGCCTAAGAGTCTGCAATGCCTCAGTAATGAGAGCCGTCAACTCCTCCTTCCAGAACACCCGAATGATCCTAGCTTGGTCTTCAGGCTCAGGAATCTCTCCCTCCTCTAAATCATCCAAATCTACATCCATATCGAACTCTGCCTCTTCCCCCTCCTGCCATCCCGCTTCGTAGGGAGAGGGCTCTGGCAAACGCGGTCTCTTAGCCGCCCTTGAAGCTAAACGTTCGCGCTCCACTAGCCCGGAGCGCATGCTATAGGAAGGGAGAGGCAAAGACCCCTGCAGTTGACCTTGCTGTCTATGACAGAACAAAGTATATGTATAGTCACTTTTCAGAGCTTATTATACTTCGAAGTAACTAGAAATCAACAGCTCTATTTTTTAACCTGGAGACTGTATCTTTTTCATCATCTGGTTATTATATTTGAATACCTATTTTTTATGAGAAATCTTTTTATGGCAACAAGGTCTCAGACTTATCTGGAGCTTCTTCCTGGATTCTAAAGATCGTTTAAACCCAGTGCTCACCTTCACATCAATGACCTTATACTGTTGCTCAACTACGATATATTTAAATTGTTTACTATAGCTTTTGTTTCTCCATAGCGGTATTCAAAGACAGTGCTTATCTTATTTCACAATATATTTAAAGGCAGTGCTTATCTCATTCAGATGTTTCCCAACGCCAAACTTCAGCGCCATCGCGTTTCACTTTGTGAGCGTTTCTTCAAGGGATTATTATCTTTCACGTCTTCTTGCACTCCTCATCTCTCCAACCTACATATGTTAGTGAAATACATAAATCCAGTTTTTATTTCCAGTTCAATCTCATATCCAATATTTTTAAATATTTTTCTACTTTCCACATCAATATTTTTGATAACCGAAGACTTCCACTCACCAGTTTACCGGGCTGGCATCTAACCTCTTTTTGTTCCTGAGACATCGCGCATGTGAACTAGTGCTGTGGCTGAATTTAAAAAAGTTGGTTGAACTCTCAAGCATCAACACCTGTGATGTTAACCTCTTGTAGTTTAGAACTATCCTCATGCTCTGAGTCTATCTAATCTAAACTAAACTATGTGCACACACTCCAATCTATCTGCATATTTAAACCTGTTGGAGTCACCGACTGTAGAGTGAAGATCCAGCGTTGTTCTTTATACAGCAACACTTGATCCTTAGATTTACCTCCATACCCATTCAAGACTTGATCAATACAAAAACATCTAAGATCTTCAAAGCCATGATTCAATTTCAAACAGTGATCTACAATAGGAGCTTCTATTCTTCTGCACTTTAATCTACTGCGATGCTCTTTTATGCGTACCTGAAAAGGGCGGATGGTTTTGCCCACATATATTAATTGGCAGGGGCATATAATACAATATACTACATATGTAGAGGTGCACGTTGTTCTATGTTGTAGTTGATACACTCTACCTCTATATTCAAATGTTGTACGTTCCTCGGTGATCTGACACACCGTACATTCCCCACATTTGAAATGACATTTATCTTGATTTATGGGTTGTGGGTGTAATACATCAGGCGTTCTATGACAGAACGCCTGATGCATTAGTAATACGAAATCTGGAGAAAATTCCTCCATCTGCGTAGGGAATCCATGATCCGCACTGTTATGGAAGGACAGACTAGATGGGCCTTGTGGTCTTTTTCTGTCATGTTTCTATGTTTCACACTCAGGTTACCTGGTGTCTCCTTGGAAGCCGGCATGGCAGGATCCGCTATCCAAGCCTCACTTTCCGTCTCTGGAACCATTTCCGGAGGAACGGGAGCCGAGGAGCTCTCCATTTGTTGTGTAACAGCGATGGACACTGATACACAGCACCGACAGATGCCCGTCTCTGCTTTCGTGTGCCTACAGGTGCCACAAATTACACACTGCGACCTAGCTGACATGAGCTGACCGTCACAGAAGGAAACTAGTGTCTGCAGACTCTACCAACAAATCAGGCAGGAGAGTCTGATTTTCCTATATAGTTCTGTTTTCTTTTTATGTTTTTTTTTTTTTTTTTTACACTCCTCTCAGGAAGTCTTGCTGCTCTAAATGTCCTGTTTGCTCTAACCTTGCCCCGAGAGACAAAAGTCCAAAAGAAAAGAAAACTAAACCAAAAAATCCAAATTTACCATACAAAAATAAGAAAGAGCAAGCACACTAGCTAAAAACTCCCAAAATAAAGTACCTTGCCTTTAAAATCGCTGAAGTCAATCCTGAAGCCCTCTCTGCTCCGGCGATCAGCGCTACCGCCATGAAGAAAGAAACCGCTGGGGAAACCGCATGCTCAAAATGGCCGCGGTTTCCTCACAGCATTTTGGCACGCCGTGCAGGAAGGCCTCCCTGGGTCCCCCGCGCTCCAAACCGGCTGCAAGTGAACGACTCGACTCACATTTGAAGAGCCGTGCCTCAATCTCCATAAAATCAGGGCTGCCGAGAACACCGCTACCGGCGACAAGAGGAGCCCTCGACACCGGCAGCTGCAGCTTGAACTGACTGTGAGCTGCGGCAGGAGCTCTACCCCGTGCCTTCAAGGGGAAAAGAGATCCCAAGTAAATAAAGTCTGGTATTTTAACGTGGCTTGGCAGGGAAAGAAGTCCCCCCTAAGGAAACACTTCTCTCCGTTTACCTTGGTTTCCCTGTCTCCTTTTTTTTTTTTTTTTTTAAGAGGCAGTAAGTAATTACCAAAGGGAAATTGAAAATAATTTGATCTAACCCAAACAAAATGAAATAGAGTACCCAAAAACAAAAATTAAAAAATCTACTGACATATATACTAACTAGCCTGCTCCTTATTAGTTCCTCCAGTGAGCCCAGTACCTAGTCTCACTACATCCTCCTGCTGCATGGAGACTGGACACACTGGAAGCTGATGGGGATTTCCAGTACGCTACATCCAGTGAGGTGAAGATTTTGATCGGTCCAGTCTCCAAGCTGCATTACCCAGAGGTGCAGGACTAAACTGGATGAATGATAAGGAACACTTCTTACATGCTGTCTTTTATGACATCAAGGTGGTTTATATTGAACAGGGTATCATAACTTGTAGATAACTATTTTACAGGGGACATAGGCAATTTATTTATTTATTTAACAAGTATTTCTATACTGCTCTTTCCCATGGGGGGGTTAAGTGGCTTGCCCAAGAGCACCTGTGGGACTAGAAACCCCAATCCTTCCAGCCCAAGGTTGCTGTTCTCTAGTGGGATTTGAACCCCTGACCTTTGGGTCTGAGGTAACTTGCCCCGGCCACTCCTCTGCCACTCTGTTTGTGAGCATAAGAGCCATGTTATCGCGCGATAAGGTAACTTATCGCGCAATAATGGCGCTTTATCAGGCGCAAAGGTACCTTAGCGCGCGTTAACACACGCAGCGGCGCAAATGAGCGCTGAGGGTGGAGAAAGGCTCCCGGAGGGCGGAGGAAGGCTCCCCAGGTGCCTCATAAGGCGCCCCATAGGGCCTTATAAGGTGTCCTATAGGGGACATTATAGGGTGCCTTGGCGGACAGTGCACTTTATATTGTGCCCTATGGAGCGCCTTATAGGGTGCCTTATGTGGCACCTTAGGTTACGCCACTGTGAGGGTGTGTTTGCTGGCAGCACTAATTAAAATAGAAATAAAATGCCTCAACATGCAATATTTGAACGTAAAGGGTAGTGCCTCAGCCAGCCTTATTCATTTGGGGGATCAAACTCACGACCCCTGTACCATCAGTCAGTGTATTAACCATTATACTACAGCTCTGTTTCTGCGCTTGCATGTCTGTGCGCCTACTTAATATTACCGCACTTTAACGTGCTTAGCGGCTTCTCACACAATAATGTGCGCAGCGCATGTTATCGTGCGATAATCCCATTTTGCTACGTTAAGACCGAAACGCCCACTCCTTTTATGGCAGCCTGCACACTAGCACCGGGCGCACGTTACGACTGCTTAGTAAACATACCCCTTAGTGTCATGAATAAATGTTAATATATGAATATTATATAAGCTTTAGAAATGCCAACAGAATACTAGTGCACCTGTTGGAAAACCTATAGTCCTGTATTGAATGGGAGAGACCTAGATTTCTGGTCCAAAGGGCCAATGTATATCCTTGAAATGATACATCAGTGCATTATTCAAAAGCATGCATTAATAGATTATTCTGGGGCAGGGCATATGAAAGTAAACACCAAAATAATACTATACATGTATCTAAATGTATATTGTTAAAAAACCAATCCACAGTGTATAAAAATGTATGATAAAAGACAAAGGAAATCTGTGCAGATTGAATTTAAAGATAATCCTATATGTAAGCCTGCAAGATTAAAACGGTGTTAAGTCAACTGACTGCTAGTTGTTAATAATCACTACAGTTGATAAACAGTATCCTAAAAATCGCTGACATTATAAGGTCAAGATGTCACACCTTTAAACGTTTATATTTAAGGTCGAGAAGCGTGAATAAATTTGATAGTCCAATATGTGTATATGCAAAATGCAGAATGGTACTAAGTAAACTGGCTACTAAATGCTCGTGCACACTGCGGTAAATGAACAGTGTCTAAAATATTACTAACCTTTAAATGTAAAATGAACATGTCATGCCGTGAAACGTTTGCGTTCAAGGTTGAGAAGCAGTATTTCAAGACTGAAGAAATGTGACTAGATTAAATTTGTAAATAAGCCAATGTAAATACATGCAAATTGCAATACGGTACTGAACAAAACTGGTTACTAATTGTTCATGAACGCTTCAGTTGATAAGCAGTATCTAAAAAAACTGACCTTTAAGTGTGAAATTGAAATATCACGCTGTGAAACGTTTGTATGCAAGATAAAGAAGCTGGCAAGTGCAACGAACTGGATCAGAATCAGGTGCAGCTGGGCAGGGCGTGCCCTGGTTCTATCCAGCTGGACATCCTGCTCCCTCCCTGCACAATCCGTCCAGGGTTCCAGCATGGAGCCCCGTGCCGTGGCATCCCATTGTCATGGTACCGGAACGCCATAGTGAGCCCCGATCACCTCCAGAGACAGCATGGTTCCTTTTCCCTGCTGCCTGACCCCCAAAAGGGCCTGCCGCGACTGGGGTCAGGCTGCAGGGATCTCTATGCTTACCTTACCTTCCAGGGGGGTCCTCTGACGGAGATTGCTGCACCCAGGGGGGACTTATTCCACTTCTGAGGTGGAATAAGTCTCCCGTCTAACTGGCCATGCTCGGACATACAGAGCCATTGCCCTCCGCCCTGTATGTCCTGGTTGTGGTCATGCCTCCGAGCCCACCCTCTCCCACCCACACACAGTGCTCCCCGCACATCTCTGCTGTATGTGCAGGAAGCTCTGTGCCCTGAATACGGTTCTTGCGAATAACGGGGACTGAACATCCAAACCAGAGGTTCAGTTGCCGTTATTAGGGATCGGAATGACCTCCCAGTTTATCAAGGTCCTAGTCCAGTTTTTGACAATCCTCTTATGTTAATGCTATTTACAGGTAATTATAACTATGTTTATGAATATTAATATGTTAAAAAGTAATGGGCCCAGCACAGATACCTGGGGTATTCCATTATTCATCTTTCTCCATTGAGAAAATTGGCCATTTAGCCCTAATTTCTGGGCCTACCTTCTGCTTTGATATCTACAGCGCATTATAAACTTATCCTCTTTGAGATCTGGAAAACCACAGACTTGTGAGTCTGATGTTAGTGCCAGACAAACTGGTAGAGACTATTATAAAGAACAAAATTACTGAACATATAGATCATGGTTTAATGTAATGAAGCCAAGGAAAGTCTCGTCTCATTAATCTGCTATATTTTTTTGAAGATTTAAATAGACGTATTTATTTATTTATTTGAACTGATTTGATATACTGCCTTTCGGTCTACATACAGTCCCTCCCCATCAAGGACCCACAGAACAAAATACATTCTACACGACCCTCCTAACTACAACCACCACTAAAAGCCCTCCCCAGCAGACTACCCACCCCTCTGGAATGACCCCCCCCCCGAGCTATTTGCCCACCCCTCTTCCTGGTACAAAACCCCAGGTTTATTGTGGGTGATTGGCAGCTAGTGGAAGTAGAAACAATGTCCTCTCACTCCTACTCAGTGTGTAGTCAGATTCAAAATGGCACCGATGACACCTATTGATGATGGTTTAGGGAATCAGAGTTGCCTGGGGAAGGCGTCTTTACCACTGTGAAGTACAGTATGGGAGATCCCAGCTGCTTTGGTTGACTGCAATGGGGAGGTTGTTGTTTTATTGAAGCTGCTGGAGAGGATGGTTGTGGCGATTGAGGCTGCTTTTGAACAGAGGAGGCTTGGACACTGGGAGAATGGGGAGACAGCATAGGGAGTACTTGAGGGCATGGCATTCATCAGGGATGGGGCCTAAATTGGTATGCCATCTGTGCACAGCAGTAATTTGAAAGGCTGTTCCCATGTCTAGAAATGGGTGGACTCCAAGTTTTTCCAAGTCTTCTTAAAATCATTGTATTGGCCAGACATGGAGTGGCGTACCCATGCAGTCCTGCACCTGCTTTCCATTGGGCTCTATATTTGGTAGAACCTCTTAAACACTATTGTCAAAATCTCCACATCCAGACATGTACACGTACACGTGAATTTCCCTATCTACGTCCTTTCTACCGTGTGCCTTCACAGAATACATTTTAAATTCACAAATAATAATGGACTTTCCTCTATATACAATTATAAGACAAAAGAGTCAGAAAATAATCAACAAGGTGTATCGTGCTAAGGGATAATTTCCCATATGCCCTATTAACCAATATAAACAATCCCAGTTCATCATGTTCTTCATACCAGAAATGCTTGGCTAAGAAAGTAAGTGATGGGATAAGACTTTTCTTTACTATAGACTAGATTCTGTACCACCATTCTTCATGATTTCTCTTCAGATTGCAAATGCTTCTCGTGGTGATTCTGATTGTCATTCTATTCAATCTTGCAAAGATATTCAGGACAAGAATTAGATGTGTCCTATTCAGATCATTTTTTTTAGTGCCATCAAGTCAGTGATGACTCATAGCGACCCAGCTACCTCTGGGTTTTCTTGAAAACATATCACCGGAAGTAGATTGCCAGCCTTTTCTTCCGAGACTATGGAGGGTAAAGTGACTTGCCCAAGGTCACAAGGAGTGCCAGTGGGTACTAGGCAGTTGCTCTAACCACTAGGCTACACCTCCACTCCTTTCAGATCATACAGAGTGCAAAATTATGCTGCTTTTTATGTCCTTATTGCACTCACCAATTCAATAAACAGAACTAGGTCAAGATTTAAATGGCAGGATACGAAATGTTATTTAGGATAGCTCATAACTGACCCAGTAAAACCCAGTCAGAACATCAGCACATGCCAACACCTTAGAAATTAGACAGGAAAGAAAGCGATGCTCTGGCTACATAATGGTTTCAAAACAAGTGTAAAAATGAGATTATGATTATTGGAAAAAAGACACATTTTGTAGGAAACGTTCCCATATGTGTAAAATAAATTATTGATCATTACTTATGACTGAGTATTGCTTTTCCTGATACAGAAATACTGCTTTGCCCCCTTGGCTTTTCCAGGCAGAAGGACTGAATGTGGAATCTGTGTAACAAAATGCACATTCGAGTGTAAATATAAGCACTTTCATATTTGGTCAGACCAATTGGATCAGGCTTTGGATCATGGGGTCTATTGAAACAACCCGAGAGATCAAAATAGGACTATCTATTCCATACCCCCCCCCCCCCTTTCAGAAGTAACAAGTGGAAATCTGCCAG
This sequence comes from Ichthyophis bannanicus, assembly GCA_033557465.1. Classification (NCBI taxonomy): domain Eukaryota; kingdom Metazoa; phylum Chordata; class Amphibia; order Gymnophiona; family Ichthyophiidae; genus Ichthyophis; species Ichthyophis bannanicus. Next base: position 107,388,971 of record CM066048.1, on the reverse strand, counting down.
TTTCCCCAGCTTATGATTGCTAATGAATCGATTCTCTAGGAACGTGTCTAAACATTTCTTAAACCCACCTTTACTCTTAAGTTAGAGCACATCTTTGTGCATCAGATTCCATGGCTTAATTTTGCATTAGTTGAAAAAATATATATTTTTTTTAATCTGCTGCTAGTTAGTTCCAAAATCAAAAACCTACTAATCTCCCACACGTTAATCAAATCAAAAAATTAGAGATAAAAAGCTTCAACACATTTTTGTTGGAACGCACACCTGGAAGGAAGGAAAAGAAAATCCCCTTCTTGTAGTGTGTTGTTCCGTTTTTTTCTTTTTTAAAAAACTAGGGATATAACCCTAGCAAAGGATCGAGGATTTCGTGATAACATTTTGAAAATATGGGAATTCTATGGTGATGGGACAGTTGAAACTTGCCTCCTTTTTGATGATGATGGAAGTTTCTATATCGAGTTCGGAGAATTCCAACATGGCGAAGAGCAAAATTCAACATGGCGAGAGCTAATAATTTGCTCGCCGTTACCTTTGCCAGGTTTTCGAATTGAAAGGAGGCTGGGATAACAATAGATAAGTACTGTTTCTTATTTCACTAATTTTTGGTTGGTATTGAGGGTTGTTAGTCCCTCGATCCTTTGCTAGGGTTATATATCTAGTTTTTTTAAAAAGAAAAAAACGGAACAACACACTACAAGAAGGGGATTTTCTTTTCCTTCCTTCCAGGTGTGCGTTCCAACAAAAATGTGTTGAAGCTTTTTCTCTCTAATTTTTTGATTTGGCTAGTTAGTTCCAGGCACTGTCCCTCGTCATACTACCAGAAGAAAGGCTAAATTTAAATTACCATAGAAACATTTGGCACACGGCACATGACTTTGTTACTTTCCATAATATTTCTTCTCGTTTTTTTCTTCTCCAAGCTGAACATTTCAGTTTTTCTGCTCTTTCCCATTTATCATTTTCGGTGTCCTTTTATGCCCCTTTGCTAGTTCTGCTATATCTCCTTTGAGATGGAATAACCAGAACTGCACACAATGCTCAAGGTGCAGTCGCACCATAGATCCATCCAGAGCATTATCATATATTTACAGCTGTCGCCTCCATTCCTTTTGTAAAAGTCCCTAATATTAATTTTCTATTTCACTGTTGCTGCACCTTGAGCTGAGGTCTAGGGTCCTTCTCCTCTATTGCAGTTCCTAATGTTGAATTCAGCACTGTGAACATACTGTAAATGGAGCACTATTTTACAGTCCATCTTGTTGCAAAGTGTGGGATCCTTTTGTACTTGCTACCTGCTTTTGATATGGGTGATGGAGACAAAATAAAATACTCTGCACGGTTTCCAAAATGTTATTTTTTTTTGTTGTTATTCTTTTACTCCATAATCTAAACATACCCCTGAGAATAGGTTTTGTTTTGTGGCAGCCTAGCAGCTATTTGTGACCTGGACTTTTCACTGTTGAAACAGGATACTGTCAGATCATCATCAGAGGGCAATTTTCAGACATCTGATGCCCTAGGCACTAAAGGCAAGCCATGAGACATGTACACTCACCTCACCCCACCCCGCCTGTAATCCAGTATCCCTCATTCACTTCTCAGCACCCCACAACTCTCCATCATCTTCCATTCCCTACCACTTCCAAGATGGCCAGCATCCATCCCCTTCCCCCATCAAGGTATCGGGCTTCTTTCTCCTGCTCTTTTTCCCCAGAAAGGTGCCCAGCATCTCTTTCACACTCTTCTCTCCTCCAGGTGTCCAGCATCTCCTCACCTTCTCTTCCCCCACCAATGCTGCAGCCACCCCCAACACCCTACCTTTAAGAAGGCCAAGTAAGTACAGGCTTGGGGGGAGGGGGGTTGGTCATGCAACACAGGCAGGTGGCAAAGACATCCACAGGAAAGTCCTTAAAAACCACTGTCAGTGGCAGGCCTTTGAGCACCTGCACAAACATATGTGCTCAAGGCCCACCACATCTGAGGCTCACATCAGAGAGGGTGGGATATGGCAGATGAGTGCTCACACAGATGTTCAAAGGTAAGCAATTGACAGCAATTTTAAGGGGCTTTCTGAGGCTGGTGATACACTGTCACACCTCAGAGTCTACTGACATTTTTATAAAAGCCTGTATAAAAATGAAGCTATGGTCTCAATGACCACCCCCCCCCCCCAAAGGCATTATTCAAAATGTAGATGGAGCAAAATAAAATTGAATGCTGAAGTTTTAAGGAGTTTGACTGAAATGATGAGACACCTACCAAATAAAGATCCTGAGACAGGCTATTTACTGGTATAAGGATGAAAACACTGACGGGTTCATTCTGAATCACGAATAGCGGGGGAAGGACGGTTGTGTGGGGAAGTTAATTGGGGCAGGGAAGAGATGACCTGGGGGCAGAGAGTGGGCAGGCAGTGGGTGGTTGCCAGCCCTGGACATACAGGTCCGATTCTAATGTTGTCCCTGTAGTCCAAGGCCGGCAAATATGGCCAGGGAAGTTATTCCACGCCCTGGGTGGAATAACTTCCCTACACGTAATTTACTGTAATTATCAGGGCACGGATGGGGCTGAGGAGGCTAGAGTTAATTTCCTGCAGCCTGACCCTGGCCTTAGGAGGCTGGATCGAGGGTCGGGCTGCAGGGAATTAACTCTTTTTGCAGGCAGCCGGCATAACGTTTTTTAAATGGAGCCATGGTGCCACGTCAACATGATGCCATGGCACTGTGGTTCCATTTAAATGCCCTGACTGAGTTAGTTGGGCAGGACATATAAGTGCAGGCTGGGACTGAATTGCCTGCATGTACAATCTTGTTCGCGATTCTGATCCCGCGAGGCTAGACGTGCCCCACAGGATCAGAATTGCGATCTCCTTTGTATGTCTTGCTCAGCCTGGACATACAAAGGAGATCTACATCTGGGACAGAATCGGGCCCTGGACTTTTAGACTGATAAGAGAATATCGATTAACTAGGGAAGATTTCTAGGTATAACACATAGAAGATAATTTTGTATACAGCATCTAGGATGCTAATTGGACACTTAGGTCCAGGCATTTAAAAGTAGACAGGTATTTTGTAAAATGCTTAATGTGCCTTGTTCCAAATACATAAAAGACCAGCAAAGAAACACATAGGGGCATGTTTACTAAACTGCGGTAACGTTACAGACCGCGCGTTAGGTAATGTTAACGCTCATTAGGTAACGTTAACGCACGGTATGTAAAGTTAACACGCGTTAACGTTAACTAACGAGCGTTAGCGTTCCCAGCCACGGTAAACACCGCAGAGGGTGGAGAGAGGGCAGAGAGAAGGGATCAATGGGCTGGGAGTGGGTGGGGAGAGGCTCCCTGCACACTAACACGCTGAACTAAAGGGCTGAATCCTACCACGCATGAAAACCTGCCATTAGATGCACATTTGCAGGAGAGAGAAACCATTTAAGTGTCAGCAATGAACAGCATAGACAGGGAGCCCAAGAAAAGTGATAGTAGTGCTCCATTTTCAGCAACAGCATAGTGCCCAAGTATGAAAGGCCACTATGGCAATGGTGCAAATGGGGCATAGGGGGCTGCAGGCGGGACATGTAGCGGGGGCAGCTGGGGCACAGGGTGGACTAGGTGGGCGCCTAGTTGGCACATAGGAACATAGAAACCGGACATCAGCATGACAGCAGCTGACAAAGGCCAAACACAATATACCTAAATCTACCTGGTCCACCCAAGCTAACAGTTGCCAGGGCACTTACCTAACATCCCCCCAGTCAACCCTCCCCCAAGCGGAAGGGCCGTACTATTGGTAGGCGGTGATGGGGGGGATGTGAGGATGTTCATGTATGCCCCCTGCCCCAGACCACGCTCCCTAGGTGACCACCTACCCACACAATGGATGGCCTGGGACTGCGCACTACCAGCACTGACAGCATATGGCCATGTTAGCATTGCAGGGGGTGTGTGCCCGTGCTGGAGGGGGCAGTGGCACCTGCCTGCAGTGGACCTAGGCCATGCCCTGTACCAGTACGTGGTGTGCAGTGCAACAGAAATGTTCTAGCTGAGAAAAAGTACAGGTAGCCCCAGGGACCACCATGCATATGTGGCAACAGTGTGGTGAAATACACCCAGCCAGTGTGTCCTAGAAGTAGAGGGTTACAGGTTCAAGTCCCAGCTGTGGTTCCTGCAGTGCATGTCCCTATATTTTACCCTACAATGCAGATACAACAGCAACATGTGCAAAGCCCAAAGCAGTGGCGAACAGGGGTACAAACACCCACTCACACAGGCTCCACAATCCAAAGATGCATGGATAGTCAGGCTGTTGGCCCCAGCTTTGAGCTGCAGTTATCACCAGAGCACTACTACTACCTCCTGCACAGGTTAGTAATGTCGGCACTGTGATCAGGACCATTGTGGCAGGCAGGGTTGCCAACCACCCCTATCTCTGCACAATGCTGCAGTAGGAGTGTGTGTGTGTGTGTGTGTGTATGTCTATCCATTGTTCTGTGGCTGCCCACACCTCTCTGGGCCGAAGATGAACCACTGTTAGCCTGAATATGTGCATAATGAGGAGCAAGGTATTGTGGGTATGGCCCAAACAGGGCGGATTTGCCAGGATGCATCTTCAAAGGGTGTAGGGCAATGGCTGGTACACTGTAGTGCCCGACCACTGCCTGCATGGACATGGTGGCCACAGCATGTCATGCTGGCAGGGCACTTATTCTAACCGAGCAGTGACCATGGCATGTCTAGGTTCCAACATAGCGCTCTACACCATCTGCCTCTAGTGATACTTTTGTGTTTTTAGTGCTGGGGCCACAATCACTGAGATGGCTACTTGATGTACATAGTTGTTCTGTGAGCATGCACTGTGGACTGTCTGCAGTTAGACTGTGCATTGTTGGAACACCTATAAGGTGCAATCTGACTGTGCTGCCTGCTGGTGACTGGCAGGCAGTGGTGTGAGGCAGTTGGGGTTTTCCAGACCTAACCCCAACATTGCTGTTAGTTTGCCACTGCCCTAGTCACAGGTATGGCTCTGGCCCACCAACCTTGGAGGGTTGTCTTATACCAGCAGGATGGAAGTTGCTTCACTGGGGCTGGGGTACCTGTCCCTTACCTACACAAAGGGTGATGTGGGCTCTTTGGGGTATGTAGTGTATACCACTGTGACCTATGAAGACTGTCATGAAGTGGATATCAATAAAGATGCAAACCTGAAAAGAAACCCTGTTTCTCAGAGAAATCTAGATGTGCAGTTACCTCAAGGCACAGCTAGAGGGGGCAGGAGTGATCATACAGGAGCTAATGAGCTCAAGAGAGCTAATGATTTGCACCTGGGAATGAGCCCGGGAGTTTCAAAGGAAAGATTCCTTTATAAGCAGAGGCTGAAAGCTAGCAAAGGAGGAACACCTCTATTGGGAGGAACACCTCTATTGAGAGGGACAGCTCCAGAGGAAGGGCAGAACTGGAACCGGATCCAGAAAGGAGGAATATCTCTATTGAGAGGAACAACTCTATTGGAAGGAACACCTCTATTGAGGGGAACACAGAAGAGAGGAACATCTCAAAGGAGAGGACAGAGAGAAGGAACAGCTCTGAGGGAAGGAGCAGCTCTAAGAAAAGGAGAAGGACTTGGAGAAAGAATCCTACCTGAGCAAGCCCAAAGGAACATAGTTCACAAAGGTGGAGTTCAGAAGGGCCAGGCTAAGCGAGCAGCTGTTCAGAGGGAGTCTGCTGGAGAAAGCACTAAGGCTAGAGAGTGTGGCACTCCCTGTTCCCACAACGTTCCTGATTCAAAAGCAGAGAGACGTATCCAGAGAACCAGAGAGATAGGTTTGGAGGAAAGCCTGCAGTCTCTGGGAAATACTAGTCAAGTTTTACCAGGCACCAAAGGAAAAGCAGTTTCTGACAAAGCTAAGTTCTTACCGAAGCATAAAGTTGAATCCACACCAGGTTTTACCAAGCTGCCAGAAAGCACAGCCCTGCCTAGAGCCTGTCGGCAGAGATCCTGTTGCAGGAGAAACATTTCTGGGAGAGAAAGCTCCACAGATTCAAACCACAGAGGCTCCAGGTATGAAAGCTTTATTCATGATACTGAATGCTTAACTCCTAGAGGCACTGCTAAAACAAATACTCAGTTTGCAAGGAAGAAGAAACCAGGGTGGTTTCAGAAAATTCCCAGAGAACTTAAAACACAGTCTTATTGGAGGCAAGAGCCTAGGGACACTTCACATAGACCTGTAGCAGACAGGGACAGTGACTACTCTGATGATGAATGTAGTGGAGCAGAATCCATGGAAATTGAATATATAAATGCTGTTCCCATTCCTCCACCAGAAGAAATGGATTGTGGTTTGTGCATGGCCACGAGCCTAGAATCTGTAGCCACTGTATAACTGAGAAGAAGTTTGTTTAATTCTTATTGTGTTGGAATGAAGTGAATTCCTCTGATTAACCCTTGCACTAATTGTGGAGTTTAACAATTAGTCAGCTTGTTAATACTGGTACCTTTTGAAACAAAGGACATTCTTTTGATTTCTCAATGTCTTATTTGAACCCTTGCACAGACGGGGAATAAAGCCTTGTTTTCCCTACACTTGGTTTGATTATTGAGCTCTCATAGGAAGCTGGAAATAAGTAAGACCATTTCGCCATTCGTGGACCTTACATTTCATCACGCTCCCTAAATAATTTCTATCGTGGAGCATGCCCATACTTTGAATGGTCACCAGGGGATGCCCTCACGACAAGACACTGCTACACAAACCTCATGCAAGTCTAGAAACCTCTCTGCCCTGAAAACAGGTGCCCATATCAGCCAGACCCTAACAGAGGTATACACTAATCTGGGTGGTGCCTGGTCCCAGAGGGCCACATGTGACTTCAGGATACAGAATGACCTTCAGCTGCACTGCAAGGGTCACCTATCACACATTAGTAGTGATGGGGATGAACAGCAAGACCTATCTCTAGCACCCCATGTACTGCGGCCCTAGTGCTGGGCACCCATCCTATCCCTCAGGGTGAACACAGAACCTGCACAATGGCATGGTCTGTAGCTACACTGTGCCAGTATCATGCACTGTCAGTTCGTCTTTCCCAGCTGAGGTACCGGAGAGGTGCAGACCCCATTTGGTGATCAGCTGTAGACTGCTATTCAGCATGTGCATTGCATCATGGGCACTGGTGGGATTATCCTATCCTGGCACTCAGAGCAGACAGTTTGTGCGGTGACCTGCAGTCCTTCTATACCCAGCCATTGCTGTAACATACACCACGGAGGTATAGCCTACTGGTTAATGCAATGCCATTCTCTCCAGTGTTCATTGGTTCAATTCCTCATTGTTCCCTCCTCTCATGCATGTCTTACTCAAATAGTGTGCATGCCTGTAACAGTCATATTTTTGCAGATCTGTGCTGCAAGCCCATAATACCCTCACCACAATTGCCAACATTCCCTCGGTGTGTCTATCTGCGTCTGTCAGCTGTGTAGAGTCCTGTCTGCCTGTGCAGGCTGCCACCCCATTTCCTGCACTGCTACCCTTTCCTGCATTGCACCTCATTGTGCTTGCCTCACCTGTGCCTGATCTGCATGGCACCACCACTCCTCTGTCCACCCATCATTGTATCTATCCTGCCACCTCCGCCTCCACTGGGGGAAACAGTACTGGCAGCCACATGGGATGCCCGCAGATATGGCGGGTCCAGCGGCTCACAGCTCTCTCTCCTTCACTCACCTATTCATTGCCTTTCCTGATTGCTCTATCTAGTGTTAGGGCAACATCTGTCTCTGCTCCTCACAAGTCATGCATGTCTTCCTGCGGCACCTTGCAGCCCTTAGGGCACACTAACCTAGGGCACCGTAATCTTGTTAGGCCACCTTAACCTATGGTTCCATTGCCCAGGGTGCCTTCTACATTGCCTTGTCCAGGGGTGCCTAATACAGCACTTAGCCTAAGGAGCCCTATAGGGTGCCTTATGAGGCATTTTACAAGGCACCTTATAAGGCACCTTACAAGGCGTCTTACAAGGCACCTTGTAATGCGCGTTACTCTAAGGCGCCTTGTAACATGCGTTAGCTGATATGGCTTGCTGTAACGATGCACCGCCCACACCTTTATATGGGCATCTGTACCTTTACCGTGGAACCTAACACGAGTGACATTACCGCAGTTTAGTAAACATACCCCATAGATTTGGAGCAACATACCAATAAAATTTCAAACCCACAAAACCTGTAAATGGGAATGGACATTGCACTAGCACATAAAATTATTAGACAAAAGATTCAGAAGATTATAATAAGGTCTGTGTGTCTGGGGATCAGATCCCATATGAGACCATCAACCACCATAAACACTCTGCAGCTCATCAGATTATTCATACCAGTGATGCAGGATCCATTGGCCAAGACAGTAAGTGATTGGATCAGACTTTTCTTTACTATAGACTAGATTCTGTACTAATGTTCTCTAACATGATTCCTCCTCAGATATAGATTGCAAATGTTTCTCACTTAACTGTCTGTATCATTTTATTTTTTCTTACAATGATATTCCTGAAGTAAGAATAATTTCTGGATTGATCATTGGGATGGAAATAAATGTATCCTCTTGAGACTTCACTGAGTACAAAATAACATCTGCTTTTTCATAATGTCTTTGGGTAAAGGTTCATAAGCAGCCTTTATCAAACCGATAAATATTAGATCTGGGGCAGAGTTTGCATGGAAGTTTTGAAATGTGATTTAGGATGCCTCACAACAGATCCAGTGAAATACTGAGAGAACATTAGCTCATATCAGCAACTAATGAGTATGCTTACTATGCAGCAGTAGCGGCTTCCGTGCGATATGGGCAGCACCTTCTTTATCGCACGGAAGCCGCTACCGCTGCTTAGTAAACATACACCTTAGAAATACAAACAGGAAGGAGGGTGGTGTATTGGTCACACAAAGATTTCAAACCTAATGGAAACAAATGCTAAATTGAGGTTATGATTATAGAAAGAAAGGACATTAATTTGAAAGGGAAAATTTTTTCCCATATTTCTAAATTCAAATTATTGAATGCCACCTATATTTGAGTGTGACTTTTACTGATATAAAGAAACTGCCATGTACCAATAGATAACTGAATGTCGAATCTGAGTATCATGATGCGCATTCTGGGATGAACACAGAGAATTCCAAGCTTGGTCTATTCTGACACTGAAGTCACTTGAAGCAGTGCAGCAGATCCAAAGTGGGAGATCAGTTCCATATCCCCAACTTCCAGAAGTAAGAGACGTCAACCCGTAAGTCTACCTGGCTAATTGTTAATGGATTCATTCTCTAGAAGCTTTTCCAAACTTTACTGCTACTGTAGGTTTGACCACATCTTTCAGTATCAAATTCATTGCCCAGTTTTTCATTGACTATCAAAAGAAGAATTTGTTTTAAACCTTCTGCAAGTTAGTTTCAAGGATGATTCCGAAGCATGTCGCCACTTGAAGGATAAATTAACTTTTCCCTATAAACCTTTTGCACATCGCATATGACTTTATTACCTTGTATCATATTTCCTCCTAATTGTCTTTCTGCAAGCTGAAAAGCTCTAACCCGTTTACTCGTCTTTATATAGAAGATATGCCTTTTATCATTGTTATTGTCCTTCCCCTCACCTTTGCTAATACGGCTGTATCTCTTTTGAGATGTGATGATTAGAACTCTGCACAGTTCTCATGGTGCAGACACATCACAGACCTACACAATGCATTATCATACTTACAGTTGTCTTTTCCATTCCGTTCAAACAAGTCCCTAATATTTATCTTCTATTTCACTCTGCTGCATATTGAGCTGAGGTCCAAGATACTTCTTATCAGTGGCAAACCCTAATGTGGACGTAAATGGGGCAATATTCCAAGGGTTTGTTTTGTAACAAGTGTGAAGTCACGTTTAGTGGTTACTTTTGTATCTATATTTTGTGGGTCATTGAGAACAAATAAAATTGCATTTATGATTCTGTTATGCGTTTCTTCAGTTTTAGTCCAAGGTGTAAGAACACTTTTTTGTGGACCTACCCAGTCCTTTTGACCTAGATTATTTCACTGTTAGAAACAGGATACTCTCAGTCTTATCTTCTTAAATATAAGAACACTATAGATGGTATGTCTATTTTTCAGGAACACTTACAGTGGGAAATATTCAGACAGCCAATTTAACCAGGTGTGTTGCATTGAAAAATGGCTTCTTATTTGTGGGGACCAAGAGCGGATATCAAACAGGTAACATCTTCCATTTAGTACCTATGAACATGGCTTTGTAGCTGCTGTGACTCTGTAGGATGAAGCCTAATGATCACCGAACCTACACTGGGATTCATGGGTTATGCAGCCTCACTACTAACAACAAGGTATTTTTATAAATCAGCAAAGGTGGGATCCCACTCAAAGAAGAGCTTTAGATTCAAAGGATAATAGTGACGGATGGGACACAACTGAAGCTTACAAGCAGGAAAGAACAGACACTGTCCAACAATTTCTTAAGAAATAATCTAGAAGATTCAGGATAAATTATGGGTATAAGATATTCTTTGCTATGTCAATAGGACAGAGAACACAGCAAGGAAGATAGCTGAAAACCATTTCTCAGGTATCAATTAAAGCCAAGTTTTACTTATTTACTGCAAATGCTGATGTAGCACATTGGATCTATCGGAACAAATCAGATTTTTCTTTGTCTTTCCTTTCAATGTGCTCATAGATCTCTCTTATTTCCCTTATTGTCCCTTCTTTCTTATTTCAGAATATCATGGTGCATGAATACAAGGCAAAGAGAAATCACAGTGAGGTGACAAAATTCCTAATTCTGGGATTCTCAGAATTCCCAGAGCTGCAGCTCCCTCTCTTCGCTCTCTTCTCCCTCCTCTACCTGATGGCTCTTCTGGGAAACCTCTTGGTTATCTGCTTAATATGCGCCAATCAACGTCTGCACATCCCCATGTATTTCTTCCTAGCCAACTTGTCTGCTCTAGACGTCTCTTCCATGACGGTCACTGTGCCAAACTTACTGGCAATCCTCCTGACACAGAGTAATATTATATCTTTCACTGAATGTATTACACAATTATATTGTTATCTAGCTTGTATAGGGATTGAATTTGCACTTCTGACAGCCATGGCCTATGACCGTTATGTAGCGATATGCAACCCCCTGCGTTATACCATGATCATGAATAAGAGGGTCTGTGCTCTTCTGGCATCTACCTCATGGGTAATAGGTTTATTGGAGATATTGCCACACATTATTGTTATGTCCCAGTTTTCTTACTGCGACTCCAATGTCATCGATCACTTCTTCTGTGAATTCTCAGCACTGCTGAAACTTTCCTGTTCAGACACTTCTGTCATTGACACAATGACTTATGCTGAAGGGGTGTTTTCAGACTTCATCCCACTCCTCTTAACCCTGACATCCTATGTGTTTATCATCTCTACCATCCTGAAAATCCGCTCGACAGAAGGGAAAAGGAAGGCCTTCTCCACCTGCTCCTCCCACCTTACAGTCATCATTCTCTTATATGGGACTCTATTAGGAGTGTATATGCAGCCCAGTTCAGGGGGCTCTGGAATATCAAACAAGTTGCCTACTGCAATATATATTGTTACCCTCCCACTCTTAAACCCCCTGATTTATAGCTTGAGAAGTAAAGAGTTAAATATGGCTTTGAAAAAAGTCCTAAGAACTAAATCAACACTACATAGCTGATCCCACAGAAACTATTTTTAAAAGCTTTCATTGGATTAGAGGACAGACAAGCCCGACTAGGTATTGTTAACATAGTAACATAGTAACATAGTAAATGACGGCAGATAAAGACCAGTATGGTCCATCTAGTCTGCCCAGTAAGATGGCAAGATTAGGGGCACCTGCCACTCTGTGCAGGCCACCCCTCCTCATGTCTTTGTTTAGGGGTGAACCCACCGCTCCATCTAGGACACCCTATTTGTTGAGAAATTAGATAGTTCAGTTTATTTTTATTTTGTCCTTTTGCTGTAAAGGGATCCACTGTGTCTGTCCCATGCCATTTTGAATTCCGTCACCGTGTTTGCCCCCACCACTTCCATCGGGAGGGCATTCCAAGCATCCACCACCCTTTCAGTGAAAAAGTATTTCCTGACATTGCCTTTCGATTTACCACCTTAAAGGGTAATATTTTTCGTATGAATAAACATGAGTACAACATTATAGATATAATGGAGTGTCTTTCTATAATTGTGTAAAAAAGGCTAAAATTATAGCTTGTGGCAGCTTATCTATAGCTACAGTATAATCCTCTAATTTTCAACGTATGTTTATTATGGTTATTTATATTGATTACTATAGTATATTTTTATTCTATTTAAATGTCATTATTATCATTTTTAATATTATAGTTGTTATCTATTTATTGTTTTATTTTTATTGTCTTGTATATGATCTGACCTACACGCAGGTGTATTATTGTACAGACAAGGTTTATTGAAGGACCCAACTTAAAAGTTTTGGCCTGAGGCCTTCTTCAGGGGTCTAAAAACAGAATAATATAGAACATACTGTCACCAGCAGTGGCTGAACTGTGGCGTTAAGCAGCCAGCTAAACTGCTGGGCCTGACCTTCCATAAAGAAAGTGGTAGCTGTGAGTCCGAATGGTCAGGTTTTAAAAAGGATATTTTTATTCCCCTCCCGGGGTTGGATTTTCAAAAATAGTATAATACAAAAGAACTTAGGATACAACCATTACTTTGGCATAACTGAAGAAAAACTTAAATACAGCGTCTTGCTTCAACCAAAAGTTACAAATCCCAGTGAGCAGTTTTACTTAATATGCTGGCAGTCTCTTCTTGGCTTTCCTAGCTATACAAGGCACTCTTGTCTTTAGCTTCAGCGCAAAGAAGAACTCATATCAGATACAAACAAAGAGCAATCCATTTCTTCAACACATGGACTTATAATACTAGCCTCTATAATCATAGGCTCATCAATTACAGTCTTTTCCTCAGGATAGAAAGTCTGTAGCTTTCTTAATTCCGTTTCTCTCTCTGAGCTCTCTGCACAGTCCTCTTCACAACAAGGCAGATAATTATCATATAGCTTGTAGTAGCAGGAAGGAGAGACACCTCTATCTAAACAAGCTTTCCCTTTAGAAGTTTTGGGTTGTAGCTCATAGCACTGCTCTCTTCTGTTAAAGGCAGACTTTTCCCGTGGAAGTCTTTTGCAGGGTTTTATTGGCATACATTCATCAGGATCAAACATACATACATCCTCAACAGGACTGCTTTCCCTCTCAAAGGCTTGAAACTGTTTTAAACAGCCCTGCTTCTCAAATACATACGGTTTGTTTCTAGCTGCCTCCCGTTCCTTCCACTCAGCCAGGTGCCTGGGAAATTCACACTGCGTCAGAGGTAAGTGTTTCCTGTAACTGACTTCTCTGGGGGAAACTTCTCTTGTTTCTCTTTGATAATTCCTCTGTGGCTTCCTGATAGAAGTTTTAGGCAGTTCAAACTCTGTGTCAGAGCATTCTGAGCTTCCTTCCAAATCCTGCAAGTTTCCCTTGTCTTGCCAAGCCTGCAAGCTCCTCGTGTCTTGCCAAGCTCCTGACTCTCCTGAAGCTAACTCTGTTTGCCTTGAGGATTTCTTATACAGCTTCCTGGGCGTTCTCTTTCCCAGGTGAAAGCTGTTTTCCTCATCAGTTGGGGAAGGCTCACTAACTAGGCGTGACTGCAGACCTCGTGTCTGAGTTTGTTTGTGTTGCCTATGGTAACTAGGAATCATTTTGCTTGTCTGCCTGTCAGAATCTAAGCTATATCTATCAGCTTTCTGTGTTTCTGAGGCAGAGGGCAGATCTTCCATGTTATAATACATATTAAAAACATATACAATTGTTTGTGCATAAATTATGAAGTATAACAAAAAATTAAATTTTTTTTTAAAAAACAGTTGTTCCAATATAATAGAACATATTAAACTAAAATACACACATTAAAACAAAGACAAACCAAAATAGAACCAAACAAGAGAGAATGTTCTCATGTGTGCAGGAAAAAATAAATATATGATAATAGAGTGAAATAACTGTAGTGTAACGGATAGAGAAAAATATAAGAAATACATTACCACAGGGGTAAGGCAACAACTTATGAAAAACTTATGTATGCTCTAAGATGGTGTTTTGTGATATTCACCTTCTTTGCTCAGTAATATGCATAATCACACTTATCTTCGTTTTTAATGTTAATATATTTTTTAATCGTATTTGTGTGTAATTACGCAATTTTATAGTTGGGTCGGTTGTCTCTGTTTGATGTCCTTCTGCATAGCATTATCAGTCTTGTTTCAGTATGGTTGTAACAATGTTTCAATACGTTTCACACATCCTCCTTTTCCCCCGCTTAACAACGTCACGGGTTAGACTGCACCATTTTGTGTTTTTTTGGTTTGTTTTTTCTGCTACGATATTTATATCCATATATATGTGTGCAATTATATGTCTCTTCATTATTGTCATAATGGCTGGAGCATATAGTAAGTTTCTCTGCTTTTATGGGCTTGTTTTTTGCCATATATGTCTTTGACCATCTCTTGTTCTCATGCATATAATTTGCAATCTGCCACTACGGTTGGAAAAACTGAACAAATGAGTTTTGGTTTCGTGCCCTTGGCAGCACTGCACGCTGACACACAAGTCCTTGGCATCTGTGGTATGGTTGGCCTTTTTATACTTGTTTCTTATCTTTTTATGTTTAATGTTTTCTCCTGCTTTTCCTATGGTTGGCCACATCATATTTTGTGAGTGAATTTAGTTTTTGCTTTTATCAGTTGATTGCATCTCAACATCTTTTTTGGCGGGTGATTTTTTAGCCGACTCATTAGCACTTTATGGCAACATATGTGCTTTTATATTGATTTTTTGAGTCCCATCCTGTTTTCTTCTGTTTTTCTTGATTTTTATTTTGGTCCCCCCAACTTGGTGGTTTTGTGTGCACTAATTAAAATGCTTTACGTGCATTCTTCGGCTGTTTGACGTCATGGGTGTTTTTCAAGTTCATTTTTTGGTTAGTAGTTGTTATCATCATGTGTTATTTTTATGCAAGTCTTGGGTTTGGTTTTCATTTGTAGTCTTGTCAGAGTTGGATTATTATTCATGATAGATCCTCTGTATGCTTGTTACTAGTGGAAGTTTTAGCTATTATTCTGTTCATTCTGTATATTATGTGACATGTTTTGAATTTTGAGATGCTTGATGTTAATATTCTTTTTTCTTATTTTATATAGATTGAGGAGGTTCCTCTGTTTTTCATAAGTTGTTGCCTTACCCCTGTGGTAATGTATTTCTTATATTTTTCTCTATCCGCTACACTACAGTTATTTCACTCTATTATCATATATTTATTTTTTCCTGCACACATGAGTACATTCTCTCTTGTTTGGTTCTATTTTGGTTTGTCTTTGTTTTAATGTGTGTATTTTAGTTTAATATGTTCTATTATATTGGAACAACTGTTTTTAAATTTTTTTTTAAATTTTTTGTTATACTTCATAATTTATGCACAAACAATTGTATATGTTTTTAATATGTATGTTCTATATTATTCTGTTTTTAGACCCCTGAAGAAGGCCTCAGGCCGAAACTTTTAAGTTGGGTCCTTCAATAAACCTTGTCTGTACAATAATACACCTGCGTTTAGGCCTGGTCCTTGGTTTCCGCTCTCTGTTTGCTTTGCCCATGCGGATACCTCCTTCTCCTGTTGTTTGTATATGATCTGATCAATGTCTAATATTTTAAATATTTTGTAAGCTCACACCCCTGACAAAGCCATTAGACAAAACACAATCATGTAGGGTGAGATGTGATCAGTCTGTTCAAGAAACAATAAAATACTTCTGTTTGATACAGAACGTGTGTACTGTTGTGAGTTTTTCACCTTGCTCTGTTGTTCCATTCCTTGATCCTTTCAACTTTAAAATAATAAATATTGGCAGAATAATTGGATTGTTAAATGTTGTTTCCTACTAGGAAAACTTCAGTATTAGTGTTATGTGATTTATTTTCCAAATTGTTTTGATGTTCTTTGTCCATGGTGATATAAAAAGCATTCAGTAAATAATAAAAAACTCACATACTATATAAAAATGTAAAACCATCACAACAGCAAACACACACAGTAAACAAAATAATAGTGTTATCTGTATGCAAATGCGTTTTTTTAAAAACGTTAATGACATGCCAAATTACTAAAACTCTTGGCAAGTTACAATAAACATCAATATTCAAACATCAGGAATAGAACACAAATAATACATAGAATACAAACCAAAGCAAATTCATTCAAGATTATTAAATAAATCATATATTATGGAGGTTATTATAGAACCCCTAGTCATGCTTTAGATATATGAAAATGGGCATAGATACATGCAAAACACAGAGACGGTTCCAGAGATATTTGAGAAGCTGGGTCTGTGGATGTCCTTATCTTGAGGAAGTCCAAGTCTGAACAGAGGGGTGTCAGAAGCTTGGCTGGGGCATTTCCAAGAACCTGGACATCCCTGATTGATCTCAGAAATGTCCTGGATGTCTGGACTCAGGGCCGGCCCGTCCATTGAGCAAGAATGTTTTTTGCACAGGGCCCGCGTTTCAGGGGGCCCCGCGCAAAAAACATTCTTCAGCATCCCAAGTTTTAAAAAAAAAAACCAAACCGGCTGCTTCTGCCGCGGCAGCAGCAAGAGCTCTGCCGCGGCAGCATCAAGAGCTCTGCCGCGGGGCCCCCCCCTGCCCGGCAGAGCCTCCGTGCATCCTCAGCAGCTTTCTTCATGTCCAAAACGCGGGCTTCTTTCAGAGCCGCGAGAGTTTCCTTTCTCGCGGCTCTGTTAATCCCGCCGAGGGTGATGGGATTTCCCATCAGCCCCGCGGGATTAAGAGAGCCGCGAGAAAAGAAACTCTCGCGGCTCTGAAAGAAGCCTGCGTTTTGGACATGAAGAAAGCTGCTGAGGATGCACGGAGGCTCTGCCGGGCAGGGGGGGGCCCCGCGGCAGAGCTCTTGATGCTGCCGCGGCAGAAGCAGCCGGTTTGGTTTTTTTTTAATTTTAATTTGGAATGATAGGGGGGGGGGGTGGTTAGGACTGGTAATGGGCTATGGGAGGGGAGGCTAAACTGGAAGTGGGCTGATGGGGGGGGGGTGGTGAGGACTGGTAATGGGCCGGGGGGGGGGCAGGTTAAGAAGGGTAATGGGCCAGGGGGGGGGGGTGGTGGTTAGGACTGGTAATGGGCCATGGGGGGGAGGCTAAGACTGGAAGTGGGCTGATGGGGGGGTGGTTAGGACAGGTAATGGGCAATGGGGGGGCAAAGGGGGCTGATGGGGGGGTTAGGACTGGTAATGGGCCATGGGGGTGGAGGCTAGGACTGGTAATGGGCCATTGGGGGGTGCTAAGTGGGCTGGGGGGGCTAAGTGGGCTGGGGGGGGGTTAGGACTGGTAATGGGCCATGGGGGGGGGAGTCTAGGACTGGTAATGGGCAGATGGGGTGGGGTTAGTACTGGTAATGGGCTATGGCGGGGCTAAGAGGGCTGAAGGTGGGGGTTAGGACTGGAAAAGGGCTATGGGAGGGGAGGCTAAACTGGAAGTGGGCTGATGGGGGGGGGTGGTGAGGACTGGTAATGGGCCGGGGGGGGGGGCTGGTTAGGACTGGTAATGGGCCATGGGGGGGGGTGGGGGTTAGTACTGGTAATGGGCCATGGGGGGGAGGCTAAGAAGGGAAGTGGGCACATGGGGGGGGGGAGGACGGGAAATGGGCGAGGGGGGGGGGCCTAAGTGGGCGGGTGGGGGGGGTTAGGACTGGTAATGGGCCATGGGGGGTGGAGGCTAGGACTGGTAATGGGCGATGGGGGGGGGCTAAGGGGGCTGGGGGGGGATAAGTGGGCTGGGGGGGGAAGGACTGGTAATGGGCCAGGGGTGGTGGAGGCTAGGACTGGTAATGGGCTGATGGGGGGGTTAGGACTGGTAATGGGCTATGGGGGGGCTAAGTGGGGGCTGATGGGGGGGGTTAGGACTGGTAATGGGCTATGGGGAGGGGGCTAAGGCTGGAAGTGGGGGGTAGGACTGGAAATGGGCTGATGGGGGGGCTAAGACTGGAAATGGGCTGATGGGGGGGTAGGACTGGTAATTGACTATGGGGAGGGGGCTCTGGAAGTGGGGGGGTAGGACTGGAAATGGGCTGATGGGGGGGGGTTAGGACTGGTAATGGGCTATGGGGGGGCTAAGACTGGAAGTGGGCTGATGGGGGGGTGGTTAGGACTGGTAATGGGCCATGGGGGGGGGTAGGACTGTAAATGGGCCGATGGGGGGGTGGTTAGGACTGGTAATGGGCCATGGGGGGGGGGTTAGGACTGGTAATGGGCCGGGGGGGGGTTAGGACTGGAAATGGGCTGATGGGGGGGAGGGTTAAGACACTAAATGGACCAGGTGGGGGGGGGTTAGGACTGGTAATGGGCCATGGGGGGGGGGGGGAGGCTAAGACTGGAAGTGGGCTGATGGGGGGGGGGTAGGACTGGTAATTGGCTATGGGGGGGGAAAAGAATGGAAAAAGGCTGATGGGGGGGATAGGACTGGAAATAGGGTGATGGGGGGTTAGGACTGGTAATGGGCTATGGGGGGCTAAGACTGGAAATGGGCTGATGGGGGGGTAGGACTGGTAATTGGCTATGGGAGGGGGGCTAAGACTGGAAATAGGCTGATGGGGGGCTAGGACTGGAAATAGGGTGATGGGGGGTTAGGATGTAATGGGCTGATGGGGGGTTAGGACTAGTAATGGGCTATGAGGAGGCTAGGACTGGAAATGGGCTGAGTGGAAGGAGGGCTTGAACTGCAAATAGCTGATGGGGACGGGGGCTTGGAATGGAAATGGGTTGTGAGGGGGAGGGAGCTAGGACTGGAAATGGGTGAGGGGGGGCTAGGACAGGAAATGGGCTGATGGAGGGGCTAGAATAGGACTGGAAATTGGCTGTTGGGGGGTGCTAAGATTGGAAATGGGCTGTGGTGGGGGTTTGGATTGAAATGGACTCATGAAGGGGCTAGAACTGGAAGTAGGCTCATGGGGGGCTTGGATTGGAAATGGGCTGAGTGGAGGGGAGCTAGGATTTGACATGGGCTGATGGTGGGGCTAGGAAAGGACTAGAAATGGGCTCATGGGGGGCTGGGATTGGAAATGAGCTGATGGAGGGACTTGGATGGGACTGCAAATAGATGGGGGAGCTAGGACTGGAAATGGGCTTATGGGGGGCTAGGACTGGAAATGGGCTGATGCGGGGACTAGAAGGGAGCGGATGCTGGGTGGGACTGGAACTAGAATGGAGCTGATGTTGGGGGAGGATTAGAATGGGATGGAGCTGGGAGAGTGAAATGGAGAGGGAAAAAATATTTTGTGTGGGAGGGAAGACAAATCTACAATTGTCCGGATATTGGGAGAGTAAGTGGGGATTGAGGATGGAGGGGTAAAATTTGAGTGGATGAAATAGGAATGAGGAAAGAGGAAAAGGAGAAAGATTAGTATGTTAAAGCAGATGTAGAGAGAGAATGGAAAAAAACTAGAAGAGAGAAGAAAAGACAAATGGACAGCAGACGATGAAGAATTAGCGGAAGACACGAAGAAACCAGAAGAAAGTGGCTGGAGCAATTGCAGCTGAAAAAAAATGCACAAAAGGTAGAAAAATATCTCTTTATTTTGAATTTATTAATTGGAATATGTCAGCTCTGGGAAATGTGCATCATTAACGTCTGCGCTTTGTTTAGTACAAGAGCAAATTAATGTATAGTTTTATTTCTACAGTGTTGTACATTCCAAGTTTGGCTTTTGGGATTCCCAGTTTAATTATTGTCTTCCTGTTTCTAAATTGTGATTCCTTGTTTGGTGATGGTTTATGTTCTGTTCATGTGTAACTGAGCTGAGGTATTCTGTTTATGTAATTCCTATTTGACATTGCCACTTGTTCTCTTTCCCCAGTAGGTCATGTATTGTTGTTCTCTGAAATGTATTGGTTTAATATTTGCAGCGTTTCCTTTTGATAGTTAGGGTATGGTGCTTTATGAGTCCTGGTAGTGCTGTTAGGATACGGCGGGTTTGCTATGGGTTCTAAATGGGCAGTGTTTGTAGTAGTTCCTAATGTGTCTGGCGGTTGGCACTGGATTATAGTAATGTAGAAGTCTTTTAGTCTTTCTTTATTCATACACTCATTAAGAGGCATGTTTACTAAAAGTTCGTGTATGGTAACATTATGCAAATATTTATGCAAATGAGGACCCTTATGCAAATGAGGCCCCGCACCGAGTCTCCGCACATGGCCCCGCACCCCCCTTGGGCCGCCCCTGTCTGGACTCATGACAAACTTTATACCTGCTGCAGGCATGAACAGGCATTTGAAACGTGCTTGTTTTGTCAGGCAAATGTCTGGAGAGTGTGGAGGAAAAGCTACATTAATACTCCCTTTTTTATACAATATGTCAATGAACACTGATGAGAATGGGGCTTATATTTTCATTTTGTTATGCTGCTAGATTTCCCCTTATGCTAGCTTGCATGAGATGGACCTCTCCACCCCATGTTGTCCTAAGGAGGACATCTATGTGGCCATTGACATAGACATCCACATTGGGGATAGCCATGCAAATAATATTGGCTGGAAACATAGATGTTCCTGCACTTTCCACTCTGGATGCCCCCACATTGACTTGTACATTCTTTCTAAAATGATACCTCATATGCCTGATAATAATATATAAGCATCCAGAGAAAACATGAACTCAAGAAAAACTATCTCAAGGAAACTCCTCCTGGGCTTTACACTTTTGCCTGGGGTAGATAAGACATTTTTGAAACTAATGGGAGGGTATCTCAGGTGCCTTTAATACCTCCAGAAGATATCTTTAAAACAAGTCATAGACATAAATTGTTAAAATCTTTGGAACGTTCTCACAGAATTTGATCTTCCTCCATAAATTTCAGATTTCCTGGACTAAAATTGACTTCTTCATTTCCTGTTTAATGACTTTCTCTTCCCTTTAGACAGGCCAAATCTCAATTGTATTGAGGAGAGTCCCCCAAAGCTTTATTGAGTTTTTGGGACACGGCCTGGATTTCAGTCGATAGAGTCTGTTGTATGATCTGAATCACATCCCAAAAGGTTTACAAATTAGCTCCAGGAGCTGAGCCACTCAATATAACCTTTTTTGCTAACAGTCACTTCAGGGATCAGTAAACTCACTGCTGTTGCCACAATGTCCACAGCCACTCAAAACTCACACCAGTATTGCACTAAATCATAAGACTGTCCTCTGCTGTGATTACAGTACTACCATGGATCTCAGTATTCCTTCTGCCAACACTCCCTCTTTCAGTGCCCAGCAGCACGAGATGTGTCATTCAATGGCACCATTTCCCCCAGTGAGATCTGACTTCCTGTCACTCTGTGCTGGGGGCACAAGCACCCTGGAGACAGGAAAACTTCACTAATATAAATTATTTATTTATTTAATATTGTTTTTTATACCACCTTTCTACAAGCCAAGATGGTTTACATGGAACACAGAGCAAATTAACTAAATAACCTTAACAGTAGTGTGTGTTACATTTAACATCATGAGAAATGTAGTGTGGAACTTACCTTTCACTTAAGTACAAAACATAGAGGAATGTTTACTAAATGGCGGTAGCGTCTTCTGTGTGATATCGGGGCCACAGCTCCGACATCGCACGGAAGCCGCTACCGCCATTTAGTAAACATATCCCATAGTGTTAAAAATCATATAAGTGGGGAGGGGGTATGTCTATTTAGTAGCTGAGGTGGAGGCATAAGCAGGATATTAACATATATACAGTGCATGATGATATCATAGTTATGCAGGGACAATAGATCTAAGTAATGCAACTGAGCATAGGGTTGTTTGAGGTTCTTTGGTCGGTACTGTATGATTCATGGTATAAGTGAGTTTTTAGTTTTTTTCAAAAGCCTCTGGTGTCATCAATGGATCTTATTTGGGGTGGTAGAGCATTCCATAATGTTTGTGCTTAGGTGAAGAAGGCCTTATTGCAAGTATGATGGTTGCTTTTAAGTTTTATAGTGTCTATTAGGTTGTGGGTGTTGCTTCTTCATTTTCTGGAATTGTTGAGTTTTGTTTATGTGGTGTTGAAGGGAGGCTGCAGATTTCTCATGCATTATTTTATGGGTGTTAAGCTGAACTTTGTATTTGATTAGAAATGAGATGGGAAGCCAGTGTAGCTGCTAGAGGATTGGTGAGATGTGTGTCTGTTGAGAGATTCTGTGAATGATTCTGGCTGTTGTGTTCTGCGCTAATTGTAAGAGGTATAGAGTGTGTTTAGGTAAGCTATGGTAGATTGAATTACAGTAGTCAAAGATGGAGTTATCATTGCTTGGCAGAATGTACAAAAGTCTCCTGGGTTTTAGGAGGGGACATACATTTTTTAGGGTTCTTAGTTTGAGATAGATGGATCTGGTGTTGCGTTCAATTTGGGACTGTAGCTGCAGGCCTTGGTCTAGGATAAGTCCTAGGTATTTTACTTTGGTCTTAACAGTAATTTCTGTGGATCCATTCTTAATGGTAGATGGAGTTTTAAAGTTATTGTTCCTTATAATGTGTAAGAATTTGGTTTGGTTTATCTAAATATTCAGATTGTGGTTCTGGAGCCTCTGTGATATTGCATGAAACAGTTAGTCATTAAGGAGTAGTCTGGGGAGAAGAGTGAAAAGATCATGATATCATCTGCATATATTTGATATTTGACATTGAAACTACGGATAATGCTGCAGAGTGGCTGGATGTAGATGTTGAAGAGTACAGATGAGTGATGAGCCTTGCTTGGTGGAAAATGGGTGAGATCGCAGATGTCCAATCTTTATTTGTTATGTGCATTCTGTGAGATATGACTGGAACCATTTGATGATAGTGCCTTGAAAATCTATGTCATGAAGCCTGTTAAATATAAGCTGATGAGGGACGGAGTCGAAGGCTGCTGATATATCAAGAAAAAGGAGTATGAATCCTTGGGAAGAATTTTGTGTGCTCTTGATGAGTGTGTCAAGTAGCGCAATAAGAAGATTTTCCATTCCATGGTGTGGGCAAAATCCATGTTAATGTTGGTCTAGAATTACATTACTGTTTATGTGGTCTTGTAACTGAGTTGGATGGCTTTTTCAATGATCTTGGCTATGAAGCGGATGCTGGCTATTGGTCTGTAAGAAGTTGGGGAGGTAGGGTCAGGTTGGTGTTTTTTTAGTATGGGACTAATAGAGGATTGCTTGAGTAGGGGAGGTAGAAAACCTTGTGAGAGAGAGATGTTAATCATTTGTGCAACATATGGTATCTGTTGTGATTTGGAGATTTTGATCCATGAAACTGGGTAGTGGTGTTTATCTTGTTGATTATGGATTTGAGCTGCTTGTGACTGATGGAGCAGAAAGATTTCCATATGGGTGTGGATATGGTCTGAAGATTGTGATCAGGGAGAAAGAGCTTTGACTGGTTGTAAACTTTTTATGAGAATTGTAGATGTTGAGACATTTGGTGGGTTTGAGCTGGTTGTTGTGTTGGGTACAGCACACAGTCTCTGATCATCATCGGCAGCAAGGAGCAGAAGGAAAGCCTCTCTTGCTTCCCACCACCAAGAACCAATTAGGGCTCCACCGGCAATTTGAACTCCAGTATGCTGCAAGCAGGCCCTTAAGTGAGGACCACAGAGGGTCCTATGGCATGGCCCTTAGGTGAGGATTGCAGGTGAAGACAGCAACATATAAGTAAGTACGATAACAAAGCACAATACTGTTGCTACATCACTAACAAGGACATTTGCTCAGGAAAAAGACAAATCCTTCGAAAGACCCTGTGTGCCCTCATGCTGCTATACAATTCACCTTGCTCTCATTATATTAGCAGTGTACACAGTGCTTGTTCTGATACGCTTGATAAACAGCACACAATTCTCTCCTCACCCCCCAAAACCTCCCTCACACACTTCACAAGTACCATCCTGCACTCACTTCCCCCAACAGATCATAGCAACACTCATCTAGATGCCTCATAACCATACAAACCTCTTCCCACATTGCTCCCATCTCCACCACACTTGATACAACACGGTTACTCAAATCTGCACTGATCAATGCCAGGTCAGTGAGAAATACAATCCAGACTATCATTGACCTGCTCACAGAATACCAATTAGACATTCTGGGCCTGATATTTAAAAGGCATTATAGAATTTACAGCCCATTAAACTGTGCAAATGCCTTAGATGGGAATATTCAACAGCACCTGCACAGTTAGTGCCGTTGAATATCCCACTCTAAGTTCCCTATGCACCCTGATGCTATCCGGTTAGCATTTTGGTGTGTAGGGGGCATACCGGGGTGGAGAAGAGGCAGAGAATGGCACTAACCATGCAGCAGCGATATTGGCTGCTGCCCAGTTAGTGATCAGCACCTTAAAGATAGGCATGGGTTTACCTTGCCTATCTTTAAGGCGCTGATTGCTAACTGGGCAGCAGCCAATATTGCTGCTTCATGGTTAGCTTCGGCGGCTTCTGACTTTAGCAGCAAGCACAGGATATTTGAATATATGGTTTAGAGGTTGGCAGGACGATCTGGGCAGATCAATATCAGGCCCTCTATGCATAACTGAGACTTGGTTCTCAGACACCGATAATGTCCTCTTTAACCAGCTAAAAACAGAAGGCTACTCGCTGTTCCACTGTCCAAGAAATAACAGAAGAGGGGGAGGAGCATTGCTACTAACTAAAATGCATCTGCACTTCCATCTTCTATCATCAAGGAGCACCGATGAAATGGACTAAATCACCATTATGAATAACCATATGACCATCATTCTCAGCTACCAAACTCCCACCCTCACTTCCAATAACCTATCCAGCATAATAGAAAACATCATAGAAAACAAAATCAAGAAGGACCTTCTCATCCTGGGAGATTTCAACCTCCCTTCCCTACTTACCAATGTAGCAGACACCTTCCTCTCAGTCATGGAATTGATGGACCTCATCCAAAATGTAATATCACCATGCACAACAAAGGCAAGGCCATAGACCTAATCTTTACCCCCACCCTCCCAATCCATACCAGCCCCCCCCCCACACACACACACTACAAACCTACCCAATGCCATGGACCAACCACAATATCCTCACCTTCTCTCTATCCCTAAAATCCCCAATAACCCAGAGAGAGCAACAACAGGCAACACAATGTTTCAGAACATTCAAAGAGGACACTTTCCTGGAGTACACCACACCAAGCTAAAAGATGGACACATCAGACACAACAATATTGACAGATAACTAGAATAATGTGCTTGAAGACACAGCTAGACTACCACCCAATCAACACAACCTACTCAAAAAGCAACACATCCATAAAACTCCATGGTATCCATGTACTCTATGCCAACTAAAAAACAAACTAAGGCAGCTAGGGCAGTAATGGAGAAAGACCACCCAGATCAAAGTCTGAGAAAACTATCTAGCACTACTTCAGAATTACCACAGAAGGACTATCTTACAAAGATCACCAGTACCTCTATCAATCGCCTGTGAGAACTATTTGACTTGGAAAGGCACCTCACAGAACTACATACCAACCACAATCCAACACCTGTCGTCAGCCATCAACAACTAGCAACGCATTACAAACAGCTACATCCCACACCCAGATCTCACCATCTCCCATATCATCACTATTCTTCCTAACACCAACTGCTGGTCCACCTTTCATACGATCACTAGCAAAGAGATCAAGAGTATTCTAACAACACTTAATATCTTCTCCCCACCACCAACTGGATCAAGGCTGCAAAGAGGGAACTTAGCCCAATCCTTATCAAAATAACAAATGAAATACTATAAAGAATAATGCCAAATTGTCTCAAGCTATTCTCTATCTGCCCCACCTCAAAGAAGCCAAACCTCAATCTTATAGACCCGGCATCATACTGACCCATCATCAACCTCCTCTTCCTGGAAAAAGTCATCGAGAAAACCATATAGCTCCAGCTTCAAAACCACATTGATAAAAACTGCTTACTTGATCCATAACAACACACTTTCTGCCTGTTGCATGGAGTAGAAACCCTGATTACCTGTTTCATCAACACATTGACCCAAGGAATACAAGACTCCTCACAAGCCTACCTTCTGATATTTTTAGATATCTCTGCAGTGTTTGATACAGTCAAAATAGCTTGCTCCTCCAGCGACTATAATCATATGGAATTCAAGATACCATTTTCAAATGGTTTCAGTCCTACTTCACTGACAGGCGACAACAGATAAAATGGTATGAGTACATCCAAACCATACCAACAAACGAAAGGAGTACCCCCAAGGCTCCACACTATCCGCACCCCTCTTCATCTTATATCTCCAACCCCTCTGCTTGATCATTAAAAAGCACAACATCTACTTCCACTTATATACCGAAGATATCATGCTATATTGTCCACTCCATCCAAAAAAACTGACATGCACCCAAATTCATGACTGCTTCACAGACATCTCTCACTGACTTACAGCAAATAACCTATCAATCAACTACAAAAGGATTGAAGCTCTGTTCCTTATAAGGGACTTCTGATTCACCCCTCCAATCACAATAACACTAAACAACATTCAGATAAATGTTAACCGAAGCTGAAATACCACGGGATCACTCTCGACCAACAAATTTCCTTCAAAGCTCAAGTAACGAGGACAGCCAGAACAATCTATTTCAAAAGGAAAACCCTGCAATGACTCTGTCCCCTCCTCCAACCAGCAGACTTCCAATCAGCACTATAAGCACTCACTCTCCCTCATACAGACTATTGTGACAGTACCTACCATGGCCTCCCACACACCGTCCTCCTCCACCTTCAAACTGCTCTACACAATGCTGCACATACAATCCAAGTTGCTGCTAAATATGACCACATCACCCCCATCCTAAAACAGCTCCACTGGCTGCCTCTCCCCAGCAGAATCAAATATAAATCCTCACTCCTTATACACAAAGCACTAGCCTCCAATCCCTCCTTCAGAAATTCATAACAAACAGACCATGAAGAGCTGCGACAAACAACAAATTTACTATTGTGACATAGTGGGTCCTTCCAGCCCGTTAGAAGAAGCTAAAAAGCCATGAACAGGAGTAGGGCTGAGTTGTAAACAAAAGCACATGGCTCCTGGTTACCTTAGAAACCAAGCACAGAGGCAAGAGAAACGCCCGTGCTACCATTTAGGGAATGAGTCACGAGCTAATGCAGGACACCTGCTAGGGGGTGGAGTTGAGCACTGCCCTGGAATTCACCCTAATAAAGAGAGTTCAGTTGAGCTTATGGAGTTAGAAGAAGAAGAAGGAGAAGAAGGAGGAGTAGGAGGTGAGGCATGTGTGCTGGATAACGAAGCTAATGAGAGCTACAGTGAAGACAGCAGTGCCAGGAAAAAGCCAGAGTCTCTGTGGAAGGGTGAGACAGAGTCTTTCTTCAGGAAAAGAAAATAAACCCCAAGGGAAGGATATAATAAGGGCAGAGTGGATTACCTGCAATATCCAGGGGAACACAGAAGAGAAAGGAAGCCAGGAAGGCAAATGAAATCTTCTGTGCACGGCTTAGGTTGGGAACTTACAGCCAGTCCAAAGCCACAAAGAAAACCTCCACCAGCTAGGCAAAAAGGTAAGCCAAAAGGCTGGTATAAAAATAGTTACAGTGACTGTATTTGCCCAGAGGGTTGGAGCTGGGAAGAGAATACCTGTGCTGATAACGTTTGTGAAAGCCAGTATTTAACTCAGGAATATCAAGTGAAACCTGAAGCAGTTAGAAAGGGCGTGGCACCAGGGTTGCCGTTACAAACATTTCCTTCTAGCCAGGAAGAGTTAATGGACTTTGAACCTGAGGGTGTGAATATTGATGAAGATATCATGGACTGTATGATATCGCTTGCTAATGAAATAATCTCATTACGCTGAAGGCATGCTTTGAAAGAGAAAGTACAGCACTACTAGCATTGGGAAGCAGAGAGCTGTGAAGAAACAGCATTGTTACGTTGGAATGCTAGATATCAACCTGTTTATTGCTGAAGTAAGCCTTTTCTGTTAAAGAACCTTTGATTTGTCCTTATACCAGTAAATACCTGGTTTGTGTTACTTTGTTCATGGTGAAATCCACCCCGGGAGGGGAAATAAAATCCTTTGGTTGCTTAAACCACTTTTCCACAGCTGCTCCTCATTGATCCAGTGAAGGGACTACATTTCCCAAGAAGCCCAGCTTCAGGATTTGTAAAGTAGCTGCTTCAGTGGGGAAAAACCACTCGCTTAACCTCTACCCACTTATACACGGGGGTTTAAGGAGAGCTGGTGACACTATACAGCAATCCAAAACAAACTAAACCAATAAATTTGCCACAGATCTTTGGAATTCTCTGCCAGACAAAATAAGGAATATCACAAACCTCCCCTTCTTCCGCAAACACCTGAAAACCCTCTTATTCTCTTAACACTTTGGACCCACCACCTAACACCCCCTCTGAAATTACACCAACAAGACAGATTCTGCACTTGTAAATTAAGAATATACTACCTGTCCAAAAAACTGCCAGCATGGTTTAAAGGTGAGGTCGGAGAGGCTGTTGTTGCCAAAAAAGCATCTTTCAGGAAATGGAAAAAAGAGCCAAATGACGAAACCTGGAAACAGCACAAGCACTGGCAAGTCAAATGCAAGGTATTGATAAGGCAGGCAAAGGGAGAATTTGAGAAGAAGCTTGCTGCGGAAGCAAAAATGCGAAGTAAAGACCTTTTCAAGTACATTCGTAGCAAAAAACCTGTGAGAGAGTCAGTTGGTCCATTAGATGATAAAGGGGTTAAAGGAGCACTAAGAGGCGACAAGGCGATAGCGGAGAGATTGAATGAATTCTCTGCTTCAGTCTTTACTGAGGAAGATGTAGGGATGTTACCCATGACTGAAGTGGTATTTAAAGGTGCGGAAGAATTGAAGGAAATATTGATACATCGGGAAGATGTATTACAACTATTAGATAAACTGAAGAGTAGCAAATCACCTAGGCTGGATGGTATACATCCAAGGGTGTTGAAAGAACTAAAATATAAGATTTCAGACCTGCTATTAGTAATCTGTGAAATATCATTAAAATCATCTCTAATACCTGAAGATTGGAGGATCGCCAATGTAACACCAATTTTTAAAAAGGGGTCCAGGGGTGATCCAGGAAACTACAGACTGGTGAGCCTGACATCAGTACTGGGAAAAATGGTAGAAACCATCATAAAGAATAAAATTACTCAGCATGTAGATAGTCATGACCTAATGGGAGACAGCCAACATGGCTTTAGACAAGGAAGATCTTGTCTTACTAATCTGTTATGTTTTTTTGAAGGAGTGAATAATCAGGTGGACAAAGGTGAGTCGGTTGATATTGTGTATCTGGACTTTCAGAAAGCCTTTGACAAGGTCCCTCATCAGAGACTTTTGGCAAAACTAAAGAGTCATGGGATAGGAGGCAGTGTATTATAGTGGATCAGGAACTGGTTAAAAGATAGAAAGCAGAGGGTAGGGCTAAATGGCCAATTTTCCCAATGGAGAAAGGTGAATAGTGGTGTACCCCAGGGATCTGTGCTGGGTCCGCTGCTTTTTGACATATTCATAAATGACCTGGAAAGTGGAATAACGAGTGAGGTTATCAAATTTGCAGATGACACAAAACTATTTAAAGTTGTTAAAACCCAAGAGGATTGTGGAAAATTGCAAGAGGATCTTGATAAATTGGAAGACTTGGCATCAAAATGGCAGATGAAATTTAATGTGGACAAGTGCAAGGTTATGCACCTAGGGAAGAACAACCCAAACTACGGTTACACGATGCAAGGTTCCACATTAGGAACCACCACCCAGGAAAAAGATTTAGGCGTCATTGTGGATACCATGTTAAAACCCTCTGCCCAGTGTGCAGCAGCGGCCAAGAGAGCAAATAGAATGCTAGGTATGATAAGGAAAGGAATGGAAAATAAACAAAAGATATTATAATGCCTCTATATCGTTCCATGGTGAGACCGCACCTTGAATATTGTGTGCAATTCTGGTCGCCGTATCTTAAAAAGGATATAGCGATTTTAGAAAAGGTTCAGAGAAGAGCCACGAAAATGGTAAAGGGGATGGAAGGATACTCCTATGAAGAAAGGCTAAAAAGGTTGGGGCTCTTTAACCTGGAAAAGAGACGGCTGAGGGGAGATATGATAGAAGTCTATAAATTAATGAACGGAGTGGAACAGGTAAACGTAGATCGATTGTTTACCTTATCAGAATATAGAAAGACTAGGGGACATGCAATGAAGCTACAGGGTAAACTATTTAAGACTAATAAAGAAAATATTTTTTCACTCAACGTGTAATCAAACTCTGGAATTTGTTACCGGAGGATGTAGTAAAAGCTGTTAGTGTAGCTGGGTTTAAAAAAGGTTTGGACAAGTTCCTGGAGGAAAGGTCCATAAACCATTATTAAGAAGGGACCCAGGATATCAATGCTTGAACCAATACAAGCATTGTGGAACCTGTGTCCCTTGGGGAAACTGCTAGGTACGTATGACCTAGATTGGCCACTGTTGGAAACAGAATACTGGGCTTGATGGACCTTGGTCTGACCCAGTATGGCATACCTTATGTTCTTATGTAATATGAGATTGCAGACCTGCTATTAATAATCTGTGAATTTTCATTAAAATCATCTGTAATACCTGAAGACTGGAGGATCGCCAATGTAACGCCAATTTTTAAAAAGGGTTCCAGGGGTGATCTGGGAAACTACAGACTGGTGAGCCTCACGTCAGTTCCGGGAAAAATGGTAGAAACCATCATAAAGAATAAAATTACTCAGCATGTAGATAGTCATGGCCTAATGGGAGAGAGCCAACATGGTTTTAGACAAGAAAGATCTTGTCTTACTAATCTATTATGTTTTTTTGAAAGTGTGAATAAACAGGTGGACAAAGGTGAGTCGGTTGATATACTGTATCTGGACTTTCAGAAAGCCTTTGACAAAGTCCCTCATCAGAGAATTTTGGCAAAACTAAAGAGTCATGGGATAGGAGGCAGTGTACTACTGTGGATCAAGAACTGGTCAAAAGATAGAAAGCAGAGGGTTGGGCTAAATGGCCAATTTTCCCAATGGAGAAAAGTGAATAGTGGTGTACCCCAGGGATCTGTGCTGCGTCCGCTGCTTTTTGACATATTCATAAATGTCCTGGAAAGTGGAATAACGAGTGAGGTTATCAAATTTGCAGATGACACAAAACTATTTAAAGTTGTTAAAACCCAAGAGGATTGTGGAAAATTGCAAGAGGATCTTAATAACTTGGAAGACTGGGCATCAAAATGGCAGATGAAATTTAATGTGGACAAGTGCAAAGTTATGCACCTAGGGAAGAACAACCCAAACTATGGTTACTCGATGCAAGGTTCCACATTAGGAACCACCACCCAGGAAAAAGATTTAGGCATCATTGTGGATAGCATGTTAAAAACCCTCGGCCCAGTGTGCAGCGGCAGCCAGGAGAGCAAATAGAATGCTAGGTATCACAAGGAAAGGAATGGAAAATAAAACAAAAGATATTATAATGCCTCTATATCGTTCCGTGGTGAGACCGCACCTTGAATATTGTGTGCAATTCTGGTCGCCGTATCTTAAAAAGGATATAGCGTTATTAGAAAAGGTTCAGAGAAGAGCCACCAAAATGGTAAAGGGGATGGAAGGATACTCCTATGAAGAAAGGCTAAAAAGATTAGGGTTCTTTAACCTGGATAAGAGAAGGCTGAGGGGAGATATGATAGAAGTCTATAAATTAATGAACGGAGTGGAACAGGTAAATGTAGATCTATTGTTTATGTTATCAGAATATAGAAAGACTAGGGGACATGCAATGAAGCTACAGGGTAAACTATTTAAAACTAATAAAAGAAAATATTTCTTCACTCAACGTGTAATCAAACTCTGGAATTTGTTACCAGAGGATGTAGTAAAGGCTGTTAGTGTAGCTGGGTTTAAAAAAGGTTTGGACAAGTTACTGGAGGAAAGGTCCATATACCATTATTAAGAGGGGACCCAGGATATCAATGCTTGACCTAGTACAAGCATTGCGGAACCTGTGTCTTTTGGGGAAACTGCTATGGCCTAGATTGGCCACTGTTGGAAACAGAATACTGGGCTTGATGGACCTTGGTCTGACCCAGTATGGCATATCTTATGTTCTTATCAGCAGTCTACAGCTGATCACAAGATGGGGTATGCACCCCCACAGCACCTTGGCCTGGTAGGGGGAACTGACCGTGTGTATTATTGGCACAGAGTAGCTACACCGTGACATTTTGCGGGTCCTGTGCTCATTCTGAGGGTGAGGTGGGTCGCCCAGCAACAGGTCCGCAGCACCTGGCTTGGCTGAGAAAGGCTATGCTTCAGGTCCCCATCAGTAAAAGTGTGTGATAGGTAGTCCTTGCAGACACACCTAGGATGCACCTGCGTCCATCTGTATTCCCCAGTCACGTCTAGCCCTTGTGGACTATGATGCATCCAAAATAGTCCATAACCTGTGTGGGTGCCATGGTCACATGTTATAAGTGAAGGGAGGTGTTTAGACCCAAAAGAGGATTATGTAGCACCACCCAACTTGCTCTCTGTGGCTCAGGGTGGGGGACAGGATCTCCCCCCCACAGATCCACATTCTTCATCTCTGCAATGGTGGCAGTAGAGGGGACCCCAGTCCTGCTGGGGAACAGGCACCCTACAGGGCAGTCAATGCAGATCTGTATGCATCAATATGGCAACTGCAGACAGGCAGACTGCTGGAAAAGCTCAGCTGCCCACCCCTCACCATCATCTGACATTCACCAGCAGAGTCAGTCTTCACCTGTTGCACCCTGCAAGATGTTCCAGCCATACACATGCTAACTGCAGACAGCCTGCTAGCGAGTACATAATCCTGGAGGAACTGTGTGTACCCAAAAATGGGATGTGAGCACACACACACCAAGCAGGTATGTCAGTGATTGGGTCTCAAAAAAGGGATTCCATAAATATCACTTAAGAAAAATGCTGCATAGCACTATGGGGGAACCTAGCCGTGCCGTGGCCACTGCACAGTCAGGGTGAGAATGACCTCCCAGCATGACATGCTGTGGCCACCCTGTCCGTGCAGGTGCTGGTTGGGCACTACAATGTCCCAGCCATTGCCCTATGCCCTGTGCAGATGCATCCTGCCCAGGCCACCCTGTGCAGACAATACCCACAGTACCTTGCTCCTCATTATGCACATTGACAGGCTAACACTGGAAACAGTGCAAGCAGTGTGGGCTCAGTAAGATGTAGGCAGCCACATCAAACTTAGGATTTGTTATCTGCCATTAATCATAGCAACCTTTTGATATATGTGTAATGTGTTCCCAAGTTTAGGGCGGCATTGCTAAGGTATGCAAATGCTAGTATTGGGAGATGCTGCTCCGTGCATGTCCCAACAGCCTAACTCTCTATGAGGCTTTGGATAGTGGAGCCTGTGGGTATGGGTGTTTGTGCCCCTGTTGCCCGCTGCTCTAGGGCAGAGGTTCACAACTCTGGTCCTGGTGGGCCAAACACTGTTCAGGTTTTCATGCTGTCCCTAATGAATATGCATGAGATACATTTGCATACAATGAGGGTGATGCATACAAATGCAGCACAGGCATATTTATTAGGGACAGCATGAAACCTGAATGGTGTTTGGCCTTCCAGGACTGCAGATGGGAAACTCTGCTCTAGGGATTGCACATGTTTATAGCGTCTGTGCTCTGTAGGGTAAAATATAGGCATTTCAGGCATGTTTAGTTTATCTACAATAAAGGTTCCGTCTTTATTACCACTGTTTAGTACTGGATAAAATATGGGGACAAGGTTGGCAGGAGCCACAGCTGGGACTTGAACTTGTGATCTTCTGCCCCTGAACACACTGCCTGTGTATACTGCACCAAACTGTTGCCATAGGGGCATACCATTCCCTGGGGATACCATGACTGTTTGTCAGACAGACCTTGTCTGTTGCAGTGCATGGCACCCACCTGTCTTGCTGCTTTACAGTTTCAGCATTCCTATGTGCCACCTAGGCATCTGCCTAGCCCACACTGTGCCCCAGCTGAACCACAGCATGTGCCACTTGCAGCCTTCTGTATCCCATTTACAGCATCAGTACAGTTGCCCTTTCCTACGTGCCCACTCTGCTGTTGCTACACATGTGCACGCCATAACAAATCTGCCCAATATAATTGAGAAAAAACCCTGCTCACCGCTATTTCAATGTGGGATCATTCACTTTGTAGGGGGACAGAGAATAGACCCTTCCAAACATGATATCTTCTTTTTTATGCTTTGTCAGTAGTGTTGCTTTATGTTTCTCATTAATATCACTATTAGCCAGCTTGGTTGATGGGATTTCAAATGTGGTTCTGGTCATTTTATCTGTTTATTTGCCATTTTGGTTCCTGCACATGTATCACTACTATCATGTTTTTGGGTTTCCCTGCCTTTGCTGTACATTGCTGATTGAAATGGTTTCTCTGACTTGCAAATGTGCCTAGTGCGAGGTTTTCACTGGCGCTAATTTTCTGAGCTTCATTTCATGGCGTTAGTGTGCAGGGAGCCACTCCACACCCACTCTCTGCCCACTGACCCCTTCTCTCCGCCCCTGGGGAGCCTTCCTCCAACCTCTGGGGAGCCTTATTCCACCCTCGGCGCACCTTACCACCGCAGCAGATGTTATCACGTGATACGTAACATAATGCACCATTATCACCCGATAACATCACGTATCGCGTGATAACATCGCAGCTGCAACGTTAGCGCCATTTAGTAAACATACTCCTTCGTCACTCATGTAGTCATGTAATATGGGTAGTTTGTTGTGAGCTGACCTTGAGTTAACTGTTGTTGTGCCGTCGAGTCTCTGTCGACTCATGGCAACCCTATGGATAGTTGTCCTAAACTGTGTTCAGTTTTTAGTCAGGAAGCTCACTGTTGACAGAGTGGCACCCATAGCTGCTGTTAATGTAGCGATACATCTCAATGCTGGCCTTTCTCTTTTGCGTTGACCTTTTACCTTGCCAAGCATGATGTCTTTCTCTAATGATCTCTCTCTTCACATATTGTGCCCAAAGTATGAAAGTCAAAGTCTTGTCATCTGAGCTTCTAAAAAAAAGCTTAGGTTTGATCTCCTCTAGTACTGACTGGTTTTTTCTTCGGGCAGTCCATGGTATACACAGTATTCATCGCCAGCACCATAATTTAAAGGCATTGATTTTCTTCCTTGCTATATTTTTCAAAGTCCAGCTTTCACAGCCATATGACATTACTGAAGTTAACTATTGAGTTAACTAGTGAGCAGTTAAGCAGTGGATTGATTTGTATTTGAGCATTAACCTTATTACGCTCTAAGTGTGAGCAGTGATGCAATTGGATGAAGTTCTTTGGTTTTCTGCACCTTTGTGATTGGAAGTACTGCATTGGTTTAGTAGCACTGGTTGTCTGGGATGGTAGATTATTGGGATAGAGGTGTGATTTTGAGAGTAGGCTGCTCTTCCTAAGGGGTATGTTTACTAAACTGCGGTAATCGTACATAACACGCGTTATGTAATGTTAACGATCGTTAGCGCATCATAATGTGCGTTATGATGCGCTAACGAACGTTAACGTGACATAACGCGCGTTATGATGCGCTAACGATCGTAATGCTCCGCGGCGCAGTAAAACACCGCAGAAGGTGGAGAGAGGGCGGAGAGAAGGGGTCAGTGGGCGGAGAGTGGGCGGGGAGAGGCTCCCCTCACACTAAGGCGCTGATTTTCAGAGCTGAATTCCAACGCGAATGAAAAACTGCCGTTAAAGGGGAGAGAAACCATTTCAGTGTCAGCAATGTACAGCCCAAGCAGGGAAACCAAAACAAAGTGATAAGTGTGATACATGTGCACAAAACAAAAAGGCACAGAAACACTGAAAATGACCCCAACAAACTGCAAAAAAACAATAACCAAGCTGGCTAATAGTGGTATCAATGAGAAACATCAACCCCTCCCCCCCCCCCGAGTAAGCTCCATAGAACAGATATAAATCGTGGAAGGGTCTATACTCCATCCCCATACAAGGTGAATGAGCCCACAGTGAAATAGCGCTACTCAGGGTTTTCCCCACCATCGGACAGGGTTCCTATGGCGTGCACATGTCCCGCAACATCAGGGCGGGCATGTCGGAACGGCAACTGGACAGATGCTGGAGAAGGGGATACAGTGGGCCGCAGGCGGCACATGCTGTGGTGGAGCTGGGCCACAGTGCGGACTAGGGTGATGCCTAGGTGGCCCATACAAATGCTGAAACAGCGGAGCAGCCAGACAGCAACTGCTGAAGGCCTAACATGGGCACGAGTGTGTTTCCCAAAGTGTCACAGGGGATAGTACCCAACAGCTACCCCCAAGGGCACGGAACATTGGCAGGCAGGGCTGGGGGGGAGCGTGGATGCTACCCCAGAACCCGCACCATAGGCTGCCACCTACCTGCACACTGGATGGCCTTAAACTGCGCACCACCAGCTCCACCAGCAGAAGGGCATGTCAGCATGGTGGCTGAGGGATACTGGTGGTGGAGGGGGCAGTGGTAGCTGGCCAGAGCAGACCGTAGCCTAGTCCTGTGTAGGTGGGTGCCATGCACTGCAACAGACAGGCCCTGTCTGACCAACAGTCATGGTATCACCAGGGAATGCGAACACAAGAGGCAGGAGACGTTGGATGCACTGATGAGTCTTTAATAATAATGGAGGAACCCTAACGCGTTTCGGCAATGCCTTCTTCAGGGGAAATATCACTAGAACAAACAACAAATACATAATAAATTAATGATAAAGACAATTAAAAACAATTAAAAATAATTGGCATGATGCAAGGTAATTGCAGATAAACATATGACATTCTAATAGTGTGAATAAATAATTAAAAATAGTAGTTAATAAACAAATTAAATGCAAAAACAAACAAATGCAGGGCTGAGAAACCAGAACACCAGAATGTTAACATGTACATACTGCAATAAATAATAAACAAAACAATATACACATGAATTAAATAATTGTAAACCTTAAAAAGACTATTCATTAAGGAATAAAGCTAAGACTCTAACCAATATCAATATTGTCTAAACAATAAATTATAAAAAACAACCAATAAGAAACAAAAGATTTATAGAAAAATAGGACATCAAGAGAGAAACATAAGGAGAGAAAATGCTGAGACTATACTCCAAATGTCAACTTAAACAAGAAAACTACTTGATCTACACCACTAAAAATGAAAATACCTTGGTAATAATAATAATAAACACTTAATTGAAGTGCAGAAATATAAAGGAGAAGAAGAACAATGAAATGAAAGGACACTGTAATTGACTCACAATCTCTGATGAGGTGACTAACATGGTATGACGTTAAAAAAATGTATATGAGGAAATTTTAGTTTACAAAGAAGTATTTGTCTAAAAGAGAGGGGAGGGGGGGGGGGAGAGTACGTTGAGAGTAATACCGAGAGTCTTAAATAACTATCTGTGATGACGGTAGTGTTGTGATTTGAATTGTAAAACTGTAAAATTCAAATTAAAAATATATATATATTTGGGCACAATTATAAGCTACATAAATATCTACATAAAAGCGCAATAAAAGTACATTGATTTGGCATTAAAACAAGTCAAATATGACATGATGTGAAGTGAAGCAAAAGGAAAACTCAATAAAGCCATGATATGCTATCGGGCTATATAAACGAAGGCGAACCATCAAAAAAGGCGAACCATTAATGAAAGTAGACCACAAAGGTTATTAAATAAAAATAAAAAACTAATAAAATACGGGTATATAACATATCATATTAGAATACCAACACTAGCAAACACAATCAAAAAACAAGGCGGGTTCGATAACGCAAGGAGGACCGGAGGATTTAATATGTAGTACTTTATTAAAAAATGGCTAAAAATGCTTATAGAGTGAATAATAAAACAAAGTTTGAGAGAATGAAACTCAAGAAATAGAACAAAGTGAGATGTATTAGTATGAGAACATGATGACACTATTGTAAAATAACTTAACAAAATAACCATGGAGTGGTATTAGAGACTTGGCGTTACAAATGTAAGAGTGCAGTGCAGCTGGATGCAGAGATGTTCTAGCAGTCAGCGCAAGTACCACGGAACTTTAAAAACATGAAGGCTGATCTGTAGTATGCTGCACATCTAAAAAAAAAAAAAAAAAATATTTAAAAAAACAAGAGCTGAAAATAAAGCTATTGTATGTGCATTATTGTGTCATGAATCATGACCCAAGAAACAGAACAAAGTGAGTTGTATTAATATGAGGACATGATGACACTATTGTAAAATAACTTAACAAAATAAACGTGGAATGGTATTAAAAACTTGGCGTTACAACTGTAGAAGTGCAGTGCAGATGAATGCAGAAATGTTCTAGCAGTCAGCGCGAGTGCCACGGAACTTTAAAAACATGAGGGCTGACATCTAGCTCGCTGCACACCTAAAAAAATATATAAATAAATATTTAAAAAACGAAAGCTAAAAATAAAGCTATTGTATGTGCATTATTGTGTCATGAATCATGGCGTTTAAAACAATGATGAAATAAAAAGTGTAACCAAGTGCTGGTTATATCATGAAACTAAAGGAACTCACCCAAGGGGCATGTAATTACACGTGTGGTTTTGCAGAAACAGTACCTTGTAAACGGATGATTTTCTGTCACTATAGCAGAGAAAAATAGTATAGACGAAACTTGTTGAGTATGTATATTATACCATATGGGACAAAGAGACCAACACTTATGATGCGGATATGAGAAACATCAATTCATGTGTATTGGCAGAGAACAGATGAAAGCAGAAAATATCACTCACAACTCCGATAAAATAGACAAATATCCAGGTATGCAAAGAACCATCTAGGTTTGAATCCGTTGAGAACAGTGCTACACCGAGCACATGCAGAGCAAGTAAAAGGAGTGATCTGAAGCAAACAGAGTTATAAAAGCCGATTTTCGCGCCAAAACTGAGGTAACCCGATACTGGAGGAGGGGTTAAACTGCACACAGTGAATTATAATAGCAGACCCTGCAGGTATGTTATATAAAGGTGAACCTTGCTGAGTGGATAGTAGAAGAGCGTACCAAAATAGAAAATAGCAGAATAAACTGCATTGTGATGTTCATGGTATTAGTTAAAGTATGCATGAGAGCAGAAGTATGGTGCTGTGTGAACATAGAGCTATAAATCCACCCATAGTACTAAATATATATGTTGAAGAGACCTAACCCAGAAAAACTGTAAGATCTACTTCCTGATTTAAACCATGTGGTTCTAAGGTGTTAAATTCATAAATGGAACGTTGTTCAAACTTGAGTAGAGTTTTATCAATATTGCCACCTCTCCAATGCGGAACAACTATTTTAATTACTGCGAACTTGATGTCACTGATACTGTGGTTTTTTTCTAGCCAGTGAGATACTAATGGTTTGTCTTGCTGCTTTCTTTGAATATTGCTTCTATGCTCTATTATATGCGTACAAACTTGTCTCAAAGTTTTGCCTATGTATAACTTATTACAGGGACATTGAATAAGATAAATAGCATTAATGGTTTTACAATTCGAGTAATGTTTTAAGAAAAGTTTTTGACCTGTAGGTGCATAAGGGAAATTATTCTTTACTATAATAGCATGTGTGCACACCGAGCAATTGCCACAGCTGAAATGGCCCTTGGTTGTAGGGGACGGTCTGGAGACCGTGAGGGCAGATGGAACTAGAAGGTTAGACAGATTGGAAGTACGTTTGTAGGCAATCATAAGGCGCTTGGTGGCAAAGGATGGTATGGTGGTCAGAAGGTGCCACTCTTGTTTGAGAATATCAACAATAGCTTTAGAGTGTGCAGAAAACGTCAAAGCACATACAATTTTGTCTGTAAGGATGCGTGTTGTCTTACCTAAAAGGGTGGAACAGTCAGTAGCGCATGCTCTATGGTAGGCTTTTTTGATACATATTTTAGGGTAACCATGTTGCAAAAACCTATTTGTCATATCTTTAGCATGTTCTTCAAAATCAGCATTGTCTGTACATAATCTTTTAATTCTTAGAAATTGACTGATTGGAAGGTTCTTCTTGAGAGATGGATTGTGGTAGCTATCATATTTAAGTAATGTATTGCGGTCCATGGGTTTACGATATAAGGTGGTTAAAAAGCCTGTGTTGGATTTTTTGATTAAGATATCCAAATACGGGATTTCTTCTATACTGTAGTTTCCCTCAAATTGTAAATTCGAGTCCAGTGTATTAAGCCATGTATGGAAGGATTGCAATGATGTAACAGTCCCATTCCAAATGAGGAGGACGTCATCGATGTAACGTTTCCAAAGAAGCACATTTGATTGGTATGGGTGAAATGTCAAGAATTTAGTTTCAAATTCAGTGACATACAAATTCGCCACATCAGGTGCCATGGGAGACCCGATGGTCACCCCTTTAATCTGCTTGTAGAAGACACTTCTGAAACAAAAATAATTTTCGGTCATAACCAGAGTAGCCAACTGTGTAAGAAAGAAAGTGGGCGTTCTTATTGGTTTTGGCCTTTTGATTAGGGTATTTGCTAACACCTCCAATGCAGCAAGTTGAGGAATATTTGTATATAATGACCTAATGTCAAATGTGGCCATGATCACTTTGTCATGGAAACCTTGAAAATCGTGTAAAATCTGTATTATGTGAGTAGAGTCCCTTACATACGGAAGAAGAAGGTGTACCTCCTCCTTGTGTATCCGATCACCAGGGAATGCACCATCTCTGTGATAACATGGTGGTGCAGTTCACAAAACCAGTGTATGCAGAAGCAGAAGGTCACAGGTTCAAGTCCCAGCTGTGGTTTCCACCAACCCAGTCCTCATATTTTACCCACTACTATAACGTGCTAATACAGACAGAACCTTTCTTGCAGATGACGTAAACATGCCCAAAACACCTACATTTTACCCTACAGAGCACAGACACCATAAACATGCACATTACCTAGAGCAGAGCCTCCCAAATACAGTCCTGGAGGGCCAAACACCATTCCGGTTCCATGCTGCCTCTGATAAAGATGCCTGTGCTGCATTTCTATGCGCCACCCCCATGGTATGCAGATGTATCTCATGCATATTCGTGAGGGACAGCATGAAAATCCGAACAGTGTTTGCCACCGCAGGACCGGAGTTGGGAACCTTTGCCGTAAAGCAGCAGCCAACAGGGGCAGACACACCCGCACCCACAGGCCCCATTATCCAAAGCCTCCTGGAGAGGCAGGACTTTGGGCTCTGCGTGCATCTCCCAATACTAGCACTTGCATACCTTAGCAATGCCACCCTAAACCTGGGAATATGGTACACATCTATCAAAAGGTTGCTATGATTACTGGCAGATAGCAATTCCTAGGTTAAGTACACTTTTCTGAGTGAGCTGCATCATAGCAACCTTTCTGATGTCTGTGGAGTGTGCTACAGGTCTTGTGTCTGACAGTGTTTACCAACCTGGGGAGTGACTCCTACAGTATTGTGTACCATAGCCATGCCTGCACTGTGCCCAGGACTGGTGTGGTGGCCTGGGCTGCCCAACACCTCTATAGTTGCACAATGCTGGCATAGGTGTGGGGAGTGTGTGTCTGTCTATCCAGTGTGTGGTGGCTGCCAACACCCTCCACAGCCCACACTGCTAACACTGTTGCCAGTATTGACCTGCCAATGTGCATAATGAGGAGTAAGGTACCGTGGAAATAGCCTGGATAGGGTGGCCTAGCCTGGCCGCATCTGCACAGGGCATAGGGCAATGGCTCGGACATTGTAGTGCCCGGTACCACCTGCATGGACAGAGTGGCCACAGCATGTCCTGCTGGGAGGTCACTCTCACCCTGACTGAGCAGTGACCACGGCATGGCTAGGTTCCTCCATAGTGCTGTATAGTATTTCTCTCATGTGATATTTATAGGTTCTCTTTTGGGTCCCGATCACTGACTTATCTGCTTGGTGTGTATGCTGACCTCCCAGTTTTGGTTACATGCATTTCCTCCGGGACCATGCATTATGGACTAGCTAGCAGACTGTTTACAGCTAGTATGTGTGTTGCTGGAGAATGTCAGATGGGGGGGGCGGCGGCGGCAGCTGTGTGTTTCCAGGCTTTCTGTCTGCTATTGTTTTATGGATGTGTACAGATCTGCATTGCCTGGCCTGTAGGATGTTTGATCCCTAGCAGGACTGGGGTGATGGTCCCCTCTACTGCCACCATTGCAGGGGGGTAGAAAGTGGATCTGTTGGCGGGAAATCCAGTCCCCCACTCTGAGCCCCAGAGGGCGCTTTGGGTGGAGGTATGTAATCTCCCTGTGGGTCCCAACACCCCCATTCACTTACATCATGTGACCATGGCACCCACACAGGGTATGCACTTTTCTGGGTGCATCATAGTCCACAAGGGCTAGATGTGACCTACAGATGAACACAGGCATATCCTGGGGGTGTTTGCAAGGACTACCTATCACACATTGGCACTGATGGGGACCTGCAGCATAGCCTATCTCAGCAAAGCCAGGTGCTGTGAGAATGGTGCTGGGCACCATACCTCTCCCTCAGGGTGAGCACAGGACCTGCACACTGTGATGGTCTGTAGCTACTCTGTGCCACTAACACACACCGTCGGCACCCCCTACCAGGCTGAGGTGCTGTGGGGTGCATACCCCATCTTGTGATCATCTGTAGACTGCTGATTTACATGTGCTGTGCATCCTGGATACGGATGAGTTGACCCTATCCTGGTAACCACAGAAGAATGTGGGTGTGGTGCCATGCAGTCCTCCTGTAGCCAGCCAGGTGTTTGTTACCTGCTCTAGCCCACTGGTTACTTCACTGCCCGTGGAGCCAGAGGTCATGGGTTCAAAACCCACAGTGGGGTTCATCAATAGGGCTGTCTTAGGCATTGTCTATTTTTATTGTATATTAGTGCAGCCAGCAGAAACACCCTCAGGGTACTGTCACCTTAGGGTGGCTCATAAGGCACCCTATAGGACGCCTTATACGGCGCCCTATAAAGCGCCTTATAAGGTGCCTTATATGGTGTCCTATAGGGGACATTATAGGGTGCCTTGGCAGACAGCGCACTTTATAATGTGCCCTATGGAGTGCCTTCTAGGGTGCCTTTTGTGGCACCTTAGGTTACGCCACTGTGAGGGTGTGTTTGCTGGCAGCACTATTAAAGTACAACTAAACTTCCTCACAGCCCAATACTTAACCCTTTCCAGGCCAAGCCCAAAACTTTCAGGATCCAAACTTCTGCCTAAATATTCCTATCAAATGGTATATAATACATGACCATGGCAGAGGGAACGTCACTATTGGAACATATTGAGTAAGACGGGTGCAATTTTCCTGACATATGCAAACATTAACCCAGCTGCAGAATGTGGATTAAAATATTATAGTAGGCCTTCAAAGGGTTACACATGATGCCTCAGCCAGCCTTATTCATTAGGCACACTGGGGAAATCAAACCCATGACCCTTGTACCATCAGTCTGTGTAGTAACCATTGTGCTACAGCTCTGTTTCTGTATTTGGGTGTCTGCGCGCCTTCTTAAGCTTAACGCGCAGTAACGCGCCCTGTAACGATCGTTGCTGCATGGCGCCTTATAACACGCGTTATCGGTAACGATGTACCGCCCATGTCCTTTTTTGGCATTTCTTCCACTAACGCGGCTCCTAACGCGAATCACACTAACGCAGTTTAGTAAACATACCCCTAAGTGTAGTAAGATGGTTATTCCCAGGAGGATTAATTGTAAGTTTTGTAATCATGCTAACAGCTTTTGTGATGAGAGAATGTGTAGGATTCTGCGCTCATGTTGTTCTGGCTGTTCAGCAGGTAGTGGTATTCGGGATTTTTGTAAAGGACAGTTGTCAAGCAATGGGTATATATATCTGAGATGTTTGTTGGGGGGACCCAATCCTTGTTCAGTCTAAGGCATGTGTCTAAGATCCATACTGGGAAAGTCCCAGGCGAGGACAGATGGAGCCCTTGGATCTGTGGAGGTCTGGGGGTGATGCAAGAGAGTATGGAGGAGATTACCTCCTTCCAAGAGCAGGTTGATTGTGGGTCCCTGTAGGTCTGGTAATGTTAGCAATAGAAGGCTGCTCAGGTTGTGTTCCTCTTCAGCACCCAAGTGCAGGACAATAAGGATGAATATGCCAAGGTCACTATGAGTGCTTAGGCCTCTTTAAAGATTCTTTGTGTGTTTAATTCTCCTGGTCTCCTCCAGAAGGCCACGCCAAAGGGTCCTTTGCCCTTAGGTGAGGGCCCACTGGGTGAGGACCCACCTGGGTGGAGGTGGGATGAAATAGGGATCATCGTCAAGTGATGATGCCTTGGTAGGAGGAGCTTACCGGCATTTCCCCGTCTTGCTGTAGCTGCAACTGCTCTTGTATCCTGCTTTGTTTCCCATGTGGTGCAAGTTGTATAAAGTAGGAGTTCTCCAGCACTTCTCCATTTCCCAATGAGCACTCCACCGGG
This sequence comes from Ichthyophis bannanicus, assembly GCA_033557465.1. Taxonomy (NCBI): domain Eukaryota; kingdom Metazoa; phylum Chordata; class Amphibia; order Gymnophiona; family Ichthyophiidae; genus Ichthyophis; species Ichthyophis bannanicus. The sequence continues at coordinate 107,344,262 of CM066048.1, read as the reverse complement.
GTTGAAGTGGCTGATCCCTACCTCTAAACTTATCAATTGGATGCGGATCCATGGGCCATATATCAACACTACAGTTACAGTTTATTCAATTTTATATACTTACCATTTATATAGCACTACAATACTTACACAGAGCTGCACAGGCACTTTTAAAATATGGTCCCAGCTCGTAAGAGCTTACAATCTAGTCAAGACAGTCAATACAACAGCTGAGGACAAGGATATATCCAGGGAATAGTAAGGAGAAAGATAGGAGACTAAGGAGAACAGGATTCAAAAGCAGCCTTGAGGAGGTGAGCATGGATTGGAAAAGGGCCAGAGGTGAAGCCTGATGTACAGACTTTGGTAGTTTGTTCCAAACATAAGCCACTTAACCCTCCATAGCCCATGTTCCCTGTAAAATATTTAACTCCAAGTTATAATGCCCTGTTCAATGTAATTTCAGTTTGTTCAATGTAAACCACACTGATGCAGAATAGCGCGGTATATAAGAGAATGTAAATAAAATAAATAATAAAATAAAGGAGCAGCAAGGTGATAGGTTTGAAGCCCGGAGTTGGCAGTGGAAGGAAAGGACACAAACAGAAGTAATCCACCGGAAGGGAGGAGTTCATGAGGAGCGGTATAGGGAGAGCTAAGAGAGGAAAGGTAGTGAGGAGCAGCAGAATGAGTGCACTTGTAGTTCAGTAGGAGAAGTTTGAATTGGATGCAGAAACAGATAGCAAGCCAATGAAGTGACTTGAGAAGTAATGAGCATATGCCAAAGAAGTGTCCTGAGACAGGCTATTTACTGGTATAAGGAAGAAAACACTGATTGTTTAGGTTGATAAAAGAATATCAATTAACTAGAGAACATTTCTAGGTATAAACACAAAGAACATGATTTTGTATAGAGTATTTAGGATGCTAAATGGATATTTAGGACCAGGTATTTAAAAGTTCATTGGTATTTTATAAAAAGGTCCCAGGTAGTTTGCTAGCAGCATACAGGCACAACAGGGCAGTGGCGGAAGGCAAGGGTTAAGTGTGTGGGGAGGGGCAGAAGAGCAGAGGGGCTAATCTAAGGGTGGCTAGCTACAAGCCTGCACTCTTGCCTCTCCGAGTTGGACAACTTTACAAGTGTCCAGATTAGCAGCTCTGCACCCCTTCCTGTAGCATAAACCTGTGAGGCTACAGACCTTCCTGTGGGCTTTCACTGTCACAGTATCTTTAGGATTTTGGCGGCAGGATAAGTCACCTCATTATTTTTTGTGTCCCTGCAGCACCACGTCTCTGCAGCCCAAAATGGGTTTTGCGGCAAGAGCTTCATTATCTCACGTCAGGCTGGTCGTGCTGCTCATAAGCACAGGCAAGAGTGCTTTTTGTGAATTGTCAGGCATCCATTTGGTCCTTCTTCCTAACCCCGAGCTCCTCATAGTTTGCCTGCCTCGACAACACCCCCACCCACACACACCTTTTGCGCTGCTCTGAATAGCAATAAAAACCAAGAAAAATATATTTAAAAAAATAAAAAAAAAAGGGAACAAGCGAGTGGGGACTGTGAACTGGAGGAGAAAGTGTGTTGCTGATTGCAGTGGTGCCTGGAAGAGGTGGAGACAGGAGCAATTTAGGCCCTCCCGGTGGCCATATTTGGGCTGGTGGGTGGGTACACCCAGGGGCAGTCCAAGGGGGGTGCGGGGCCATGTGCGGAGACTCGGTGCGGGGTCTCATTTGCATAAATATTTGCATAATGTTACCATACACTAACTTTTAGTAAACATGCCTCTTAATGAGCGTATGGATAAAGAAAGACTAAAAGATTTCTACATTACTATAATCCAGTGCCAACCGCCAGGCACATTAGGAACTACTTTATTTATCTTTATCTTTATCTTTATTTAGAGGTTTAATATACCGCTCAATGCGTCAGCGTCTGAGCGGTGTACAATGTATACAAAAGCTGCTAGGAAAAAAGGAAAAGAACGCCACTTAAATGATAGGACAGACAGAAAAAATGTTCAAGAAGTAGGGAGAGGTCAAGAGTCATGATAGATGGAGAGAAATCACCGGGGGGGTGGGGAAAGAGGGGAAGGTGGTGGGGGAAGGTCAAAAGCTAAGCAGAAGAGGTAAGTTTTCAGGCGGGCCTTAAAGGTCTTCAAGGAGGGTTCCAGGCAGAGGTCCGGGGGAAGAAAATTCCAGAGGCGGGGTCCAAGGAAGTAGAAGGCAGAGGAGCGTGTGGATTCGAGGTGGGCTTGAGAGTAGGAGGGTAAGGTCAGACAAACAAGGGCGAGCAGAAAGAGGTCACTTGCGCTTTTATTGAAAAACCAAAACCCCGACGCGTTTCGGCAGATGCCTTCATCAAGGGGCTAGAGGAATGCAAACAAATAAAAACATAAAACTCAATAAACCATAAAACAATAATATAAGTTTAAAATAACTGATCACATGGGCGGAGCCTGATGTCTAGCGGGATAGACGCTCTGCGTTGAAGCTCCCGAGAGGCCTACTCAGAATCCTGAATTGATACCTGCATAAATTTCATTTTTTTGCTCGGAACTTACCGGGGTGCCTCGGGGGTAACGGCGGGCCACAAACCAGTGCGACTGGACCTCGGGTCTCCCTCTTCTTCACACGGAAAACGCTCCAAAACAGAGTTCTTCCCCACAAAAGATGGCCCCACTTTGGGGAAACCCCGCAACGCCACAGGAGATCTTGGAGGAGATACGCGGTGTGAAGGAGCTGGTACAATCCAACGGAGCGGCGCTCCGAACCATGCGTGAAGACTTTGGCACACTTCAGAACCGGCTTGAAAGTCTCCCACTACGACAGGACAACATGGCGGAGGTCCTTGACTCGCACGCGGTGCGCTTGGTGAAATTGGGCAAGGCTGAGCGTATGATACAGAATTTTCAAAAAGAGCTGGAGGATAGCAATGATCGAGCTGGTTGCAACCATATGGGGCTCATTGGAGTACCGGAGGATGTGAGAGCAGGAGACATGCGAGAATCCTTGGTCAAAACTCTCCCCCCCTTGCTAAAGATTATTATTTACAGAGATCTGGAGATTGACCGAGCGCATCGTGTTCCTGCTAATATGGCGCTCAATCGGACGACTCCTCGGGCTCTCATTTTTCGATTATTGCGATACCAGTAAGTAGAGCAAATTCGCACTGCTGCCCGGGCGAACTATCATCTTGAATTTGAAAGTCATAAAGTTTCTTTTCCCCTGACGTGGCAAAGTCCACAGTTGACCGACGGAGGAGACTCCTTGCTTTTCGCCCTGGACTTCAATAACTACAGGCTCACTTTGGCCTAATATATCCAGTGAAGCTCAGAGTGACTCTCCATAACCCAGCCATAACATTCGAAGATCCCGATCTACTAGCAATGTTTTTGGACTCCAAATAACGCAGATCAGATTCGCTAATCCAACAACTATGATTCAACAATTTTGATCTGTAATTCGCCGGATTTGCCCGCCATCTTGAACGGCCCGACGCGGTGATCCCAGCCTGGAATAGAGACTGCCTAGACTTTTCTTTCTATCTATAATTTACTTGGCCTTCTATCCCTCCATGATGTGCACCTTGGTGGGATTCGAAACATGCATAGTTTTACAGGTTATATGTTTTAGCTTGGGCCCTCTCTGGAGTTTCTCCCCGCAGACATTAGGTCGCCAGTAATTTCTGGGGTTTTGCTTCTTCTCTAGTGCACCTTGGTGCTTATTTTTTTATATGGGGCGTTTCCATGATTTTCATTAACTCATTGATTATTATGTTATGTGCACAGTCATACATAGTTAAGATGAGGGACATTGGGAAACTGTGTGCATTATTGTGTTCTTTCTCAGAATTTATAATCTTTCTTGATGGCCTTGTGTCAGATCTTCTCATAAAACTTAAAAGGCATTAATAGTCCAATCAAAAGAAAGAAAATCCTTAGCTATCTTAATCATGAGCATGTTAAGTTAATGTTTCTTCAGGAAATGCATTTAAATTCCGCTGCGGCATTGAAACTCAATACCACGCCTAATATGGCGACTGCCTTCTCTTCCGCTGTTTCCAAGCGGTGTGGGGTAGCCATTTTGGTTAAGAAGTCTCTGCAAGCTATTGTAATGGATGTTAGCTTTGATAAGGAGGGTAGATGGGCCCGTGCACACCTTCAGGTTGAGACTGTAATTTACGTGTATTGGTATTTATGCTCCGAATGTGGATAATCCTGTTTATTATGCAAGTATTATGCAGTTAGCACAGGCATTTGCCAGCCCTCCATTAATGCTCGGCGGCGATTTCAACCAAGTATTTGAGCCCTTGACAGCTTGGCTGCCGCCCAGAACGAGTGGTCCACCCAAGAGTCTTGATTCTTTTACTGCTTTGATAACGGATTTTGCGCTAGAAGATATATGGAGGCTGCTTCTCCCCTCACTCCCATTATCCACCAATGCGCTCAGACAGCATAGAAATTCTGGGAGCGGGAGTTGCATGTAGCTTTGACCCCGGAGCATGGGAGCCTAGCCTGGAGCAGGTTGACATGGATCTCTCGATCTCCCTCACTTACTCAGACACCTTTTTCTTTTAAGCCACCGAAGTTTCTATACTCCTGATAGGTTAGTCAAATGACCGCTACCCAGAGCAACAGATTTTGGATATGCCGCACGGCCATTCACATACTAACTTATATTATGTTTGAATGCCCGGTACTACAATATTACTGGAAAATACTGGGGGAAAATAGGTCCCCTCTTAATTTCAATGAATGGTGGCATCCTGTCAGTCTATACAGTAAATATGAACGAATACCTCATCTGTTGGCTTCTTCCGTTCAGACCCTCTATCATTTGTCTGAATGGAGGATACTCCCACGATTATGTTTAAAATGCTAAAATGCTAAATGCTCCCATCTGACTGTTTAAATCTATTTCACATGATCAGTCTATATTGCTGATACTCTTTTGTTTGTTTGGATGTACAATCACTGCTATATGTATACGCCTCTTTGATGATACTCCTCAGTTCCAGAGAAGAAGCTTAGGGGTGGGGGGTAATTGGGGTTGCTTTCCTTATGTGTATATTTGTATTTGTCTCCTTTGGTTTGTTGTTTCGTTTGCTTGTTGTAAAATGAAAATAAAAGTTTCAAAAAAAAAAAAATAACTGATCACAAGTAGTATAAAAAGACAATAAATATAATATAAAATGTAAATCATGATATACTCACACACTGTATTAATTCAATACATGGAGCGCATGAGAATATGTATCCAGTAATGTGATTAATAATGCTGAAAAACAATAAACACATTGAAACATCAAGGCAAATCAAATGCAATAAGTGAACTAAAAACTGGACAAACCAGAAAATGGGAAACCCAGACCCAACACAACATAAATTATGCACATTTAAAATGCGGTACTGAATTGATGTAACACAAAGGTTACTAATAGAGACATAACTTCAAATGTAAAAAGGTTTATTACTAAACATGGTTAATAAATACTAAAACAACAATAAAAAGCTGTTAAAAAGCTATTAAAAAATATATATCATAAGCAGACTTAAAAAATGTGATGCAAACTAGTGTTGTAATAAGATGCTACCATATAAAAATCATGTGTAAAGGGTAATTGTGAAATCAGCCTGTCTACCCAGGAGCTTGTTAAAAAATATAATAAATAAATAAATAAATAAGAATGGTATAGAGACCACGCTCGGTAACAGAACTGTTATAATGTGGAAATTGTATAAATTAATTGTATAAATTAAGAGCACCAGAAGAAAAAAAATATATATATTATGCTTATATTTAAAAACATTCGAGCCATACTCAAAATATATATTGTGTTTGTATTTAAAAACAAGTGAGCCATATTCAAAGGGCAGACACCCAACTTATCAAATAATAAAAAATCAAAAAACATGAAATGTACTGTACCAGGTTTTAATAAAAGAGAAGAATGTCACATAACAAATACTAAAAGATTGAATTGAAGGCGTTAAAACAACACAGTTAAAAGGACATATGTGTAAGACCAGCAGATGCTGACCAGTACATATAAAATTGACGTTTGAACCAAATGATGAGGAACGTTCTGTACAACTTAACCCCGTACAACCAAGCCCTATTTAGAAAATATAGTTGTGCAACAACCGGCTGGCAATACCAGACATAAAAAATATATAATAATCACAAGACTAGTAAAAAAAGGGGGAAACCCGGCAGTTTATCATTGTAAAAATATATAGAGGACACAAGGAAGAAAAGGGGGGATTTTTATATGCTGCAATACTGGTATTATATAAAAAACGTATTTCAAAAACGGCATGAAAATGAAAAGGAGTGGGGTTGCCCGTTTGATGTAAAATCAAAATTCAAACAATTCAAAGGCGATGCCCAAAAATTGTATGGTGAATTCTCATGCAAACAAAAGTCGTGCAACCTGAACTGACACTGATTAAAAGACCGGTGCTGTTAGAGGGTGCAAGCATGAATGACAACCGGCAACTCAAACTAGAGCCGAAAGTGGAAGCATTCAAAGAGAGCTTCATACAAAATGTTAAATAACAGGATAAACCTGAATGCTATAGAGATAAAGTCCAAAAACAGCAATCGCACGTACCTTCAGCACTGACACGTACCAACAGCACTGACAGTCACAGCAAAACAATCCTTGATGGAATGCCGATTTTGGCGCGCTTAAAAGGTCAGGAGACCAAATTAGCATATATGCATATGTAAAGAAAAACGAATTGTCACCCAAGTGGATAAAAATAATAATAATAATGAAAGTGGGCATACATTTAAAAAAAGCTTGCAAGAAAAGGTTCAAATAGTATTATTCCAAGAAGGGCGTTAATGTTTTTAAAAAAAACATATGTGGTTAAGCCATTCTGCAAGGTTTTGAAAGTGTTGGTGGTTCTCTTTCCCCCCCCCCTTTTTTCTTCCCCCTTCCCTTCCTCCCCCCTCCTCCCCTTCCCCTCCTCCCCTCCCCCCTCTTTTCCCCCCCTCCTTCCCCCCTTTCCTTCCCCTCCCCTCCTTTCTCCCCTTCCCCCTTCCCCCTCCCCCTTCCTCCCCTCCCCTCCCCCTTTCCCCTCTCCTCCCCTTCTCCCCTTTTCCCCCTCCCCCTCCCCTTCCTTTCCCCCTTCCCTCCCCTTCCCCCCTCCCCTTTCCTTCCCCTCCTTTCCCCCTCCTCCCCCGCATAGCAATGATCTTGATTGAGAAGAGCATTTTGCTTGTTTACACGTTGTTGCTACACCCTGTGACCCCTGAAGAAGGCCTCCGGCCGAAACGTTTTAGTTGGGTCCTCCAATAAACTTTGTTTGTACAATTACACCTATGTGTAGGCCTGGTCCTTGGGTTCCGCTCCTAATAATCTGATCAGTGACAGAGACTGGTTCCATGCTAGCACCTTAGTGCATTGGATACTCAGGTGTAAGGAAGGGGAATGACTAAATCTGTGGTCCAGATGCCCTTGGTGGGCATCAACCTTTTGCCAGAGCAATGGGGAAGTTGAGCCTTGTGGCTGATTTTGTCATTGCTAGGGTAATGAAAGGAAGGACAGCCCAAAGTAGCCACCCACCAGATGTTCGAAACACACCTTTTCAGATGTGCTTTTTCTTTGGTAGTCTTTGGGGTGCTAAGGGAGGGGGAATTGGTGTCATCATTGAAATACCCACCAGGACACTTGGGCCTCTGGATCGAGGATGTCACGTTGAGCGAATGCCATTGCTGCTGTATATACTGTCGTGGGGAGTCCCGTCTACGCCATTAGAATTACGGGCATGCTCCACAGCAAAGATTATTTTTAGGTAGCCCAAGGGAATGTAAGGTTCACTTGACGTAGAAAATGTTCTTACTTATTCCAGCTTCCTCAGAGAACTCATTAACGAAACCAAGTGTAGGGAAACAAGGCTTTTATTCCCCGTCAGTGCAAGGGTTCAAAATAAGACATTGATAAACAAACAGAAAGTCCTTTGCTTCAAAAGGTACCAGCATTTAAATCAGCTGCTTAATTGTTAAACTTCACAATTAATGCAAGGCTTGATCAGAGGAATTCAGTTCATTCCAATAGCATAAGAATTCTACAAACTTCTTCTAAGTTACACAGTGGCTACAGACTCCTGGCACGATGCCATACACAAATCACAATCCATCTGTTCAGGTTGAGGAGTGGGAACAGTATTTATGCATTCTATTTCCATGGATTCATCACTATATTCATCATTGGAATAATCACTGTCCCTGTCTGATACAGGTCTGTGTGAAAATGTCTCTAGGGTCTTGTCTCCAATACCACTGTGTCCTAAGTGCTTTAGGGATTTTCTGAAACCACTCCGGTTTCTTCTTCTTTACAGAGTGAGCATTCGTTTTAACAGGGTCTTTAGGACTCAAGCATTTAGTATCATCAATAAAGCTTTCATACCTGGAGTCTGGCTGGTTTGGATCCGTGGAGTTTTCTCTTTCAGAAACTTTCCTCCTGTAGCAGGTTCTCTGCCTGTAAGCTTTAGGCAAGGCTGTGCTTTCTGGCAGTTGGGTAAAACCTGACGTGGATTCCCTTTTCTCCCTTGGTAAGAACTTAGCTTTCTCAGAAAGTGCTTTTCCTTTCTTGCCTGGTAAAACTTGGTTAGTATTTCTCAGAGACTGCAAGCTTTCCTCCAAACCGTTCCCTCTGGTTCTTTGCTTATGTCTCTCTGCTCTTGAGTCAGGAACACTATGAGAACAGGGAGTGGCACACACTCTAGCTTCAGTGCTGGCTCTAACAAACTCCTGTTGAACAGCTGCACGCTTAGCCTGGCCCTTCTGAACTTCACCCTTGTGAACTCTGTTCCTTTGGGCTTGCTCACATAGGATTCTTTCACTTACTCCTTCTCTTGGAGCTGATCCTCTCAATAGAGCTGTTCCTCCTTGTGAAGCCATTCCTCTGTCCTTCTCCTTCTCTGCTCCTTACTCTGCTCCTTTCTTCCCCTCCTTCTCTGTTTGCTCTCCTCCCTTGCGGGCATTCAGCTCTGGCTTATAAAGGAATCTTTCCTTCAAGAGTTCCGGGGTCATTCCCAGGTGCAAATCATTAGCCCTCTTAGGCTCATTAGCTCCTATATGGTCATTCCTGCTCCCTCTAGCTGTGCCTGGAGGTAACTGCACCTCTAGATTCCTAAAAGAAACAGGGTTTCTTTTCAAGTTCTCATCTTTATTGATACCCACATCATGACACATCCCCCCTCTTAAAATATTACGGGCTGAATGTTCATCATTATCACAGCACGTAATTCTAGACATCGTGTCGGCATTATAATGCAGCTTCCCTGCTCTATGTTGTACTTGAAATTCATATGGCTGCAACGCCATGAACCACCTAGTCAACCGGCTATTATTGTTGCGCATCTGGCTCAACCACTTGAGTGGGGCATGGTTCGTGATGAGGATAAACTTCCTTTCCATTAGATAGAACTTTAAGGCTTCCACTGCCCATTTTATTGCTAAGCACTCTCGCTCAATGGTGGAGTACTTTTTTTCAGCCTGTGAGAGTTTCCTGCTCAGGAACATGATGGGGTGTTCAGCCCCCTCCTGCATTTGGGAAAGGACGGCACCTAGGCCGACTTCCGATGCATCTGTTTGGAGCAAAAATTGTTGCTGAAAATCCACCCCTCTTAGTATGGGAGCTCTACACAGCTTCTCTTTCAACACCTTGAAGGCAGCCTCCGCATCTGCCGTCCAGGATAAGGTGTTCGGGGCATTTTTCCACATCATTTCCGTGAAGATAGCGCTTTCCTCCGTGAAGTGTGGGATAAAACGTCTGTAATATCCGATGAGCTCTTAAAAGCTTCGTAGTTGCTTTTTATTCTGGGGTGCGGGAAAACTGCGGACACTTTCTATTTTATCTAATAAAGGACGGACTGTACCGCGTCCTACTACATGTCCTAAGTAGTTTACTTCGCAGGCGGCAAACAGGCATTTTCCTGGGTTTAAAGTTAAACCAGCCTGTCGCATTGCGCTCAAGACTGCTTTTACTTGGAGAAAATGCTGATTCCATGTAGCGCTATGAATGACTATGTCATCCATATAAGCCGTGGCATAATTTTGATGCGGACGTAAGACTATGTCCATCAATCTTTGACATGTCGCGGCTGCTCCGTGCAAACCAAAAGGCATGCGGCGAAACTGAAACAGGCCGACTGGCGTAGTAAAGGCTGTTTTTGGTCATGCCTCTCTGATCAGGGGGACCTGCCAGTAGCCTTTTGTCATGTCTAAGGTGGTGAGATACTTAGCTTGACCTAGCCGGTCGAGGAGTTCTTCTATGCGCGGCATAGGATAGGCGTCAAATGTGGATATGTCGTTGACCTGGCGGAAGTCAATACAGAAACGCATCGTTCCATCTGGCTTGGGGACCAGGACAATAGGGATGGACCAAGGGCTCCAAGACTCCTCTATCACTCCCATGTTCATCATGTCCTGTACTTGCGCTATGACTTCTTGTCTTTTGGCTTCGGGCAAACGATACGGTCTTTGCCTGATAATTCTTCCAGGAGGAGTGATGATTTCGTGCGCAACCAAGTTTGTTTCGCCAGGAACGGACGTCAATATGGCCAGCTGGATTATAATTTTTTAGACTTTTGTTGTGGTCATTTTCATGTTTTATTTGCTATTTTGTTCTGTGTACATGTATCACACTGCTCACGTTTTTCAGGTTTCCCCGGTTTTGCTATACATTGCTGACGGAAATGGTTTTTCTTCTCTTTAATTCGGCTCTAACTCGAGGTTTTCACTCGCGGTATTTTTTGGATGGAATTTCAGCCCCGCTCCTGTGCGGGGAGCCTCTCCCCTCCCACTCTCCACCCATTGACCCCGTCCCCCCGCCCCTCAGGAGCCTTCCTCCGCCCTCGGATTGCCTTTCCACGCCTCTATCGCACTTGAGCGCGCCGCGCACTTGTGTGGGCCCGTTAGTGCAGTGCGCACGTGTGCGTGGCCCAAAAACGCACTATTAGCGTGTGCTAAGGTACCTTAGCGCACGCTCAAGTGCGCCCCGCACAATTGCGCGGTTTAGTAAACATACCCCTTAGACTCAGAGTCAAACCCTATCTACTCTGCTAGCAAACAGTACATACAGGTAATAAACTTGTGTTCCTCTAGTTTATCATCAAAACAAAGCAGTCTGACAGCAATGCAAAATAAGCTTCTTATGCAGGATTCTGTAATTCTTAAACACAACTACAAGTCTTCCTTTTAGACTTCTTAACTCCATCAACATAAAGGTACAGTGAGTCATGCTTCCATATACTTTAAACATTACAGAGCAGGCTTACATCAGCTCTGCCCCTGCCACCAAGGATAAGAGACATACCCTCCCCCTATGGTCCCTGCCTGGAAGTTTCTCTCCTGCTCACCTTATGGTTCTTCCCATCCTAAAACCGACCGGACTTCCACCACGGATGAGAGACACACCCTCCCTTTAGCCCCTGTCTGGAAGTTTCTCTTCTGCTTACCTTGTGGCTCTGCCTGTCCCAGCTGCTTTCTCTTCCTGGGCCTCTCTCCTCCAGAGGTCATCAGCCCTCCTCTTCTTTTCCTGAGGGTCCTGCATTGGACTCCCTGCTGCCCATGCAAGCAGATCCCTCTTTCCCCTTCCCCTTCTCCTGTGGAAGTGACTGAGTATTTGCTACACCTGGAACTCTAGACCTGCCTCTGTTCCTCACTCCAATTGGCAGAGGCTATTTCTGGGTGAAGTCTGGAACTCTGCTATGAGAGACACTAGCTTGGCTTGAGTTAACATAAGAACATAAGAACATAAGAAATGCCATACTGGGTCAGACCGAGGTCCATCAAGCCCAGTATCCTGTTTCCAACAGTGGCCAATCTAGGTCATACGTACCTAGCAGTTTCCCCAAAAGACACAGGTTCTGCAGTGCTTGTACTAGGTCAAGCATTGATATCCTGGGTCCCTTTTTAATAGTGGTTTATGGACCTTTCCTCCAGGAACTTGTCCAAACCTTTTTTAAACCCAGCTATACTAACAGCCCTTACTACATCTTCCGGTAACAGATTCCAGAGTTTGATTACACGTTGAGTGAAGAAATATTTTCTCTTATTTGTCTTAAATAGTTTACCCTGTAGCTTCATTACATGTCCCCTAGTCCTTCTATATTCTGATAGCGTAAACAATTGATCCACGTTTATCCGTTCCACTCCATTCATTAATTTATACACCTCTATCATATCTCCCCTCAGCCGTCTCTTTTCCAGGTTAAAGAGCCCTAACCTTTTTAGCCTCTCTTCATAGGAGTAGCCTTCCATCCCCTTCACCAATTTGGTGGCTCTTCTCTGTACTTTTTCTAATAACTCTATGTCCTTTTTAAGATACGGTGACCAGAATTGCACACAATATTCAAGGTGCGGTCGTACCATGGAGCGATACAGAGGCATTATAATATCCTTTGTTTTATTCTCCATCCCTTTCCTTATGATACCTAGCATTCTATTTGCTTTCTTGGCCGCCGCTGCACACTGGGCGGAGTGTTTTAACATGTTATCCACGATGACTCCTAAATCTTTTTTCTGGGTGGTGGTTTCTAATGTGGAGCCTTGCATCGTGTAACTATAGTGTGGGTTGTTCTTTCCTAGGTGCATAACTTTGCACTTGTCCACATTAAATTTCATCTGCCATTTGGATGCCCAGTCTTCCAATTTATCCAGATCCTCCTGAAGTTTTCCACAATCCTCTTGGGTTTTAACAACTTTAAACAGTTTTGTGTCATCTGCAAATTTGATAACCTCACTAGTTATTCCCTTTTCCAGGTCATTTATGAATATGTCAAAAAGTAGCGGACCCAGTACAGATCCCTGGGGTACTCCACTATTCACCTTTTTCCATTGGGAATATTGGCCATTTAGCCCTACCCTCTGCTTTCTATCTTTTAACCAGTTCCCGATCCACAATAGTACACTGCCTCCTATCCCATGACTTTTTAGCTTTGCCAAAAGTCTCTGATGGGGGACCTTGTCAAAAGCTTTCTGAAAGTCCAGATACACTATATCAACCGACTCACCTTTGTCTACCTGTTTATGCACACCTTCAAAAAAACAGATCAGATTAGTAAGACAAGATCTTCCTTGTCTAAAGCCATGTTGGCTGTCTCCCATTAGGCCATGACTATCTACATGCTGTGTAATTTTGTTCTTTATGATGGTTTCTACCATTTTCCCTGGTACAGACGTCAGGCTCACCGGTCTGTAATTTCCCGGGTCACCCCTGGAACCCTTTTTAAAAATTGGTGTTACGTTGGCGACCCTCCAATCTTCAGGTATTACAGATGATTTTAATGAAAGTTCACAGATTACCAATAGCAGGTCTTCAATCTCATATTTCAGTTCTTTCAACACTCTGGGATGTATACCATCCGGTCCAGGTGATTTGCTACTATTCAGTTTATCAAATAGTTGTAATATATCTTCCCGGTGTAGCGATATTGCTCTCAATTCTTCTGCAGTATCACCTTTAAATACCACTTCAGTCTTGGGTAACATCCCTACATCTTCCTCAGTAAAGACCGAAGCAAAGAATTCATTCAGTCTCTTTGCTATAGCCTTGTCTCCTCTTACTGCCCCTTTTACCCCTCTATCATCTAACGGTCCAATTGACTCTCTCACAGGCCTTTTGCTACGAATGTACTTGAAAAAGTCTTTATTTCGTGTTTTTGCTTCTGTAGCAAGTTTCTTCTCAAATTCCCGCTTTGCCTGCCTTATCAATGCTTTGCATTTAACTTGCCAGTGCTTGTGCTGTTTCCAGTTTTCATCATTTGGCTCTTTTTTCCATTTCCTGAAGGTTGCTCTTTTGGCAGCAACAGCCTCTCTGACCTCACCTTTAAACCATGCTGGCAGTTTTTTGGACTTTCTTCCACTTTTCTTAATGCGTGGAATACAGCTGGTCTGGGCTTCGAGGATAGTATTTTTAAATAACACCCAAGCTTGCTGTAAGTCTTTAACCTTTGGAACCGCTCCTTTTAGTTTTTTCCGAACTATATTCCTCATTCTATCATAGTCTCCCTTTTGAAAGTTAAAAGGTAGTACTGTGGATTCCTTTACTATCTGTCCTCCACTGATTAAATTAAACATGATCATACTATGATCACTATTGCCAAGTGGTTCCAACACCCTTATTTCTTGCACCAGATCTGGCGTTCCACTAAGGACTAGGTCCAGTATGGCTTCCCCTCTGGTCGGTTCATGAATCAGCTGCTCCAAGAAGCAGTCATTTATTTCATCTAGAAACTTTATCTCTTTAGCTTGTCCTGCTGTGACACTGTCCCAGTCGATACCGGGGTAATTGAAATCACCCATTATTACTACTCTGTTGTGGCTTTTGTTAGCTTCCTTGATTTCTTTGAGCATTTCATCATCCATTTGTTCATTCTGCCCAGGTGGTCGATAGTATACTCCCACTGCCATCACCTTCCCCTTCATAAATGGAATTTCAATCCATAGAGATTCTACAGCAAATTTTGTTCCCTGCAAAACTTTAATCCTTTCTGACTCAATGCCCTCTCTAACATAGAGCGCAACCCCTCCACCAATTTGTTCAGCTCTATCATTACGATATAGTTTGTATCCAGGTATCACAGTGTCCCACTGGTTATCCTCCTTCCACCATGTCTCTGAGAGTGCAATCATATCTAACCTCTCATTTAGTGCTATATATTCTAATTCTCCCATCTTATTGTTTAGACTTCTAGCATTGGCATACAAGCATTTTAGAGACTGTATTTTATTAATATTAATCTGGCTATTGGTAGGCATGGGTAATTGGGAATCTTTATGCTCTGTCTGCTCCTTACTCAAGGGCATTTGGGCTACTATACTCCCTTTTGGAACCTCACTGCTTTTGGTAGTATCCTTCAAGGATACCTTTGTCCGAACCATGCGCTCCTGGGTGACTGTCGGCTTTCCCCTATTTTCTAGTTTAAAAGCTTCTCTATCTCTTTTTTAAAGGTTAATGCCAGCAGTCTGGTCCCATCCTGATTAAGGTGAAGCCCATCCCTTCGGAAGAGCCCCCCCTTTCCCCAGAATGTTCCCCAGTTCCTAACAAATCCAAAACCCTCATCCTTGCACCATTGTCTCATCCACGCATTGAGACTCCGGAGCTCTGCCTGTCTTTTGGGTCCTGCACGTGGAACAGGAAGCATTTCGGAGAACGCTATCCTGGAAGTTCTGGATTTCAACTTCCTACCTAAAAGCTTAAATTTAGCCTCCAGAACTTCCCTACCACATTTTCCTATGTCATTGGTACCAACATGTACCAAGACAGCAGACTCCCCCCCCAGCACTATCTATGATCCTATCTAGGCGGTGCGTGAGATCTGCTACCTTCGCACCAGGCAGGCATGTTACCAGGCGATCCTCACGTCCACCAGCCACCCAGCTATCTACATTCCTAATGATTGAATCACCAACTATAACAGCTGTCCTGACCCTCCCCTCATGGGGACATGGCCCTGGAGAAACGTCCTCGGTGCGAGAGGGTTTTACATCACCTGGAGGACAGGTCCTAGTTACAGGATCACTTCCTGCCACACCAGGGTGATGCTCTCCTGTCACGTGACCTCTCTCCTCCATGGCAACAGGGATGCTGCCAGACTGGAGGTGGGACTTCAGGACTATATCCCTGTAGGTCTCGTCCATGTACTTCTCTGTCTTTCTTATGTCTTCCAGGTCTGCTACTCTAGCCTCTAGAGAACGGACTCGTTCCCTGAGAGCAAAGAGCTCCCTGCACTTAGTGCATATGTAGGACCTCTCACCAACTGGGAGAAAGTCATACATGTGACACTTAATGCAAAAGACCGGAGAACCCCCATCTCGTTGCTGGACCTCTGTCTGCATCTTAGTTTAAAGCTTGTGTTTAGGTCTTTTAAATTTGGTATATAATAAGGATTGGTGTAGATACTTATACTAATAAAAGTGTATCTAATACCCCTAATACACCCTGTGTACCTGAAGCTCAATTAATCTCAGGTCCTCTGTGTATGACTGATTTGGATTAAGAGCTGCACCTGAGAGCAGCCCCTTTTCTCTAAGATGTGCAAGTACCTATAAAACTACAATTACCCCAGGGGTGGGTGGGTGTTGGGGAGGGAGGGAGGGAGATAAGTCCTATTAAAGAGTTCCCCTCCCCCAGCTCTTAAAGGGCTATTATGCTCCCTTAACACAGGGAATGGGGTGATGCCATGAACACCGCCGAAGGGGTTGTCAACCGCATCACACTATCATCTGATATAAACACTCCCAGATGCGCCCAACAGGCTAATCCAGTTCTGGGTTTACCCCACTGTATGTAGGTACTTGTAGTTTTCCATTTCCTATGGAGTTTAATGGAGAAATCAGAATTAAATGTCCTTGTATGCAATGGGGTAAACCCAGGACTGGGCAAGCCTGTCGGGCGCATCTGGAATCAGTTGGCAACTCTTATGGTAAATACTTTTCATTGTGATTCTGATTGTCATTTTTATTTTGTATTTATTTATTTTACAGGTTTTCTATTCTACCTTATCTTAAATTCAAGACGGTTTACATTATAATAAAAAAACTTTACATTGAACAGGGGCAAGAAACTTGGAGGTTTAAACCTAGAACATTTTAGAACTTAGGTAGTACTATGTAACAGTATTAATGAGGAACGTTTAGTGGGTACATTGTGATAATAGGAGTATAATTATAAGAGCACAGTTATAAGAAGGCACAAGGAGAAACAGTAAGTTTAAAAGCCAGGTCAAATTATATGCGGCAAAGTTGGCAGAAGTAGATGTTATCAGGTCTATAAGTCATGAGTCAAGTAGTTGTGACAATGTGTTCCAAGAAGAGGAATGGCTTTATAGTTTTTTCTGAAATCTTGCAGGTCTTTGATTGCTCTTATGTTCTCAGGCAGAGAGTTCCACAGTTTTTGAGCATAAAGACAGAAAACCCAATTGCATGTTAGTTGTTTGGCTTTTGTTTTGGCCTTTGGGATGAGTAGAAAGTTTTGTTTGATGTTTGTCGGATTCGTATTTCTAGGTCGTTATCGATCAGCAGTTGAAGGTGATTGGGGCTAGATAGTGAATCACTTTAAAATGATAATCAATGATTTCAATTTGGATCTTTCTAGTACTGGCAACCAGTGCAGATGTTTCAAGGTTGGGGTTACGTGGGTGTATCTTGTTGTACCAGAGATTATTTGTGCTGCTGTGTTCTGTACTAATTGCAGTGGATAGATGGTGTGTTTCAGAAGGCCCTGATAGATTGCATTACAGTAATGTGATGATCTGCCAGGTAACACCTGAGGAGAGATTCCCTTTTGGGATAGTGCAGGGACCTCTGCAGCCACAGGGAAAGCCTGGAGTCTGCAGGTCGGACAAAAACCTGCCATTGCCTCTAGAAGGGAGGAAGGCTCAAGCTATGACACCATTCCGAAGGGGGCACAGCCAGTTTGTCAGGACATGGCACGTTTTAGATCAAGTCCAGTATCCTTGGCTTGCCATGTAATATTCCCTAGAACCAAAGGGGGGGGGGGCGGGGTTGTAGATTCCTGTCTGTGAAAATGCTCCTAGGCTTCTGACTGAGGGAGAAGGAGTAGACTAGGAAGAGCTGATAGAAGCTGTGGAATTTAGAGAACAAGATTCTTCTGAACCTATGGATGTACTTTGCTCTTGAAGCGGTTAATGGATCAGCCCGTGGGGAAAATAAAACCTGAAAGAAAGAAAGAAGGGAGGGCTGCTAACATGGATGCTAGAGCTATGGGTTTCAGTGACACTTAGGGTTGCCAACTGGCTCCGGATGTGCCCCGACAGGTTCAATCCAGCCCTGGGTTTACCTCATTGCATGCAGGGATATGTAGTTCTGATTTCTCCATTGCACTCCATAAGAAAAGGAAAACTACAAGTAACCTCATGCAATGGGGTAAGCCCAGAACTGGAGCAAGCCTGTTGGGCGCATCTGGAGCCAATTGGCAACCCTAGCGATACTGCTGATAACATAAGAAAAACAGTTGGTTTGATGAAGGAAGGGAATGACAAGCGCTTCCTACATAGGGACTTCTAAGGGAGATATAAAGAGGAGTTTTCTTGTGCTGCTATGAAACCGCATGTGGATGTTTACCTTTGTTTGTGACCTTTGAAGTAAAGGGTCAACACGACACTGCTGCTAAGATAAGCATAATGTTTTGAATGTTTGACTTCAGTGGGAATTCCCACCATTGGAACATGCTCCTGATAGTTACTAGCTTATGAAGGGTGTTTGTTGGGAATGCCTACAAAACTCTGGACTGGATTGGAAAACCCAGAGTGGACTGTTTTAATTGGAGAGCCAGTGGAACAAGTGATCTGGATGCCCCACACCGGCGTACAATGTTACAAATGGTATTATCATGGCTTCTGGCAAATTGTGCAGAAATTATTCTCATCTAGCAGTGGTTTGAGCTTTTGAATTATTTGTAGTTTGTAGTAAACTGATTTTGCTGTTTTATTTATATGCAACTGGAAGTTTTGGTTCTGGCCTAGGTTAACTCTGAGATACTTTACTTCATGCGTGACCCCTCTGTCATTTTGGTGAATTTTAAGTGTCTTGGTGGAATGAAAGAGATGTTCCTAGTTATGAGGAGTGCTTCTGATTTTCCATAGATTATACAGAGGTTTTGGTCATGCAGTCAGTTTATCATAGCCTCAAGGCATGATATAATCCTTGAATAATCAGGTTGGGCAAAGATGATAGGAAAAGAAATCATGATATCATCAGCATAAATTCTATATTCAATCTTATAAAACGTTATTAAGTTACAGAGAGGTTGTAAGTAAATAATGAAAAGTACTGCAGAGAGTGATCCTGATTCCTGTGGAACCTATGTGGTTGGTCAATTAGCCTTGATTGATGGACACCTGATCTTACTTGTAGTTTTCTATGAGTTAAGTAGAAGCAAATCATGGGAGTATGGTTCCATGCAGCCCTATGTCCTGTAGATGTCCCAGTAGGGGGAGGTGGTTTATTGAGTCAAAAGCTGCTTTGATATCAATAAAATCAGTAGTAAGCCATTTCTTGCATCATCTATGCATCATTCTTACAAAGATATTTCTGAAATAAGGATCATTTCTGGACTGATTCCTCATCAGGTCATGAATTATTTATTTATTTATTTATTTAGCTGGATTTTTTTATACTGCTTTATCCTAAAATCAAAGCGGTTTACAGAGAACTTATGTGCATAGAAAGAACAAGGGGGTGGGGGAATGTGGGATATTTCATGTTAACCTATATACCAAGAACTATGTGCAGAAGCAATTAAGGGGGGGGGGGTACATGGAGAGGTCAGCTGGGATGAGAATTAGGGCTGTGCAGATCACACAGAGTGCAAAATGATGCTGCTGTTTAAAGGGGCCCTGGCTCCCACCCTCCGGGCAAATGGGGAGCAGGGCTGATAACCGGGCTGAGCCCAGTCATCTATTCACCTGGGATGGGGAGGGGAGTGTGAGAGTGGTTTAGAGATTGGTGGGAAAATGGTTAGTTGGCCCAGGCTCAGCAGGGACTTACGGTGGTGGGCTGAGAGGGCAGCGGAGTGGGCAGCAGCCCCGTTGCATCTTCCATAGCAGTTTTGTTTCTCGGCAGCTTGAGGCACAACAGGCTTTTCCTGGGTCCAGGTGACACTGCCCATCTGCCATGATGTCTGCTGATGGTCAGTGAGGGGTTTTTGTTTTCGACGGTTTGAGGAGCAGCGGGCCTTTTCCAGTCCGCTCATGTCCAGCGTGATGCTGCCTGTCTGCTGTGGTGCTTGCTGACAGTCGGTGAGGGACGAGCACAGGATCAACGCTGGTGGCTGGTACAGCATGACACCAGTGTGATAGCGTGATTGGTGGGTGCGGCCTGTGTAGGCATCGCAATCAGAGGTTTGTGGCGTCTGGCGGAGCGGGGATTTTAACTCCTGATGGTTTAGGTGTGGTGTGAGTGGGGGAGTTCCAGGTGCTCCGGCCTTCTTGGTGTAGTCTGGGTTAGCAATCTGCAGTGTGGGAGTGATTGTGGGGGCTGTGGATTGTGAGGAGTTGCGGTGGTTAGGGATATTTGGTGTGTGAGGGTTCAGTTTTGGGGGCCAACGGGTTGTTCTTAGGGATTTGGGTGTTTTGATAAGGGCGGAGGGTTGGTGGGTGGGTTGGAGTGTGTGTTTGGCTGGGGGGCAGCATTTCTAATGGTGGTGCTGTTTTTGTAGCACACATGGCTCCTGGCTGGTCAAACAGGGTCAAGGCCTCAGGGTGGATGGCACGTGGACCTTCCAAGCGGCAGGTGAAGCCACCGGCGTGGTTTAGTTGGGATGGTGGAGCGAGTGTTGATCCTAGCATTACGCGTGGGAAAGGGGAGAAGAGGGTAGGTGCCAGGGGATCTGGTAGGGGGAGGGGTGCAGGGTGTCATGTGGGGCAAGGTCAGGGGGTAAATGGGATGGGTTGGTGGGCTGAAGGGGGGTTGGGTTTGAGTGGAGCAGAGAGCAGGGACCTGGCCACCAGTCACAGTCCTGCCCATGGTTGGGGATCAGCCTGGATCCAGTGGAGACCGGCAGCAGAGGAAGTCTGCATCAGCAAAGGATCCAGGTCTGTATATCATGCCTGAGGAAGGGGAGGGACTAGAGTGTGTGAGTAGGCACCGGATGGGGTGGTCCATATGTCGGGACTAGGTGGTTTGTTCGACATTACAGGATAAGAAGTTTTTGAAGAGTTTGCTGTGGGTGGTGAGTTGCATATGTTGCGAGAAGCGTCTACGTTGCTTGGGTGATGAGTTGGCAGTGCAGGTGTGGGATACGTCCAATTCTTGGGACACATCGGATTTGTCATCATCCGACGACTCTGACTTACAGGATTTATTTAGCAATTTATTTATTTATTTAGCAAACACTTATATACCGCTGCTTCCAGCGATCAGCAGCGGTCCGATTACAATAGGAGAACTGTCAAATCAGTACAGTAGAATTTGGGGCGCGCATAGGTTGATTCGGAGGGTAGGCACATCACATCACACAATATGTACATATATACAAATGACCAGTATACACAAATCAAATTCAAGAGTAATAAATGCAGTAGAATTTGGGGCGCGCATAGGATGAAAGGATGGGTCAGTGTGGTGTGGACTGCATGGAACCTTGTGCCACAGGGCAGAGGGTAGAAATGGGATCGGTCCCACAGATTTGGAAGAGTATTCACACATTGTGCATGATTGCTCCCCTGGACAGTCACGTGTCTCGGAAATTGAGAGCAAAAGTGTTGCTCGGACATTATGTTGATATATTTTCGTTAGTGACCTGCAATCAGGATATTGGGGATAGGAAGAAAGGAGAAGGTTCCAAGGAGGAAGGGAAGAGGGACAGAGCGAAGGTGCCCAAATCTATTAGTAACTGGGTGTTGGCCTTTCATGTTTTTTCAGCTATAATGGGTGGCATGAAACCAGCTTTTTCCCCTGGTCAATTGCGCTACTCAGATATGATCCTCCATGAGCATAGAACTTACGGGAGCTGGGCATGGCTCATTATGATGAGAAATTCCATAAAAGTTTGGCAAAACAAAAGAGTGAAGTGTGGGGAGGTCAAGATGTAGACATCTGGTTGGCTGAGATGATCCCTTCTCAGTCCCTGTTTGGAAAGCCAGGGGGTGCAAGATTCCTCGGTCCTGCTCCTGAGGTATCTGGTTTGCAAGGGAGGGGGAGATGGGTGGTGGTGAGGGTGGAGTCTGGGAGCAGAGTTTCCAAGCAGCAGGGGTAATTTGCTTCCAGCGGGTGGGTTTCGAAGCTTCGGGGGGAAAGGGTGCCTGTTTCCAATTCAATGCTGGAAAGTGTGACCGGACGGGGTGTCATTTCAAACATAGATGCTCCATATACAGGGGTGGGCATCCAGGCTTTTGGTGCTTCAGCAGGGGCTTTGGGCTGCTGCATAATGGACTGGTGTGGTTGGGTGGGATTCATTCTTCAATAGTCCCTGGAAAAGGTTCTATCCCTCATTAACATGGGGGGTGTTAGAGGATTGGTGCATGGGTACCCTGATGCAGAGGCAGCACGGATGTTGCTGGACGGTTTTCAGGAGGGGTTCTTGATCCCTTTTGTTGACCCACCTCCTTCCCACCATGCTCCCAACGCTCCTTCGGTGATGCACTTGGCAGAGGTGGTAGTCAGCAAATTGCAGAAGGAGCTGGAATTGAGCAGAATCATAGGTCTCTTTGAGCTCCCTCCATTCAACAATTTGGTGGTGTCTCTATTGGCGGTCGTGCTGAAGAAAGAGCTGGGAAAGTACCAGCTCATTCACAACTTGCTGAATCTGGAGGGGCATAGAGTGAATGACTTTATTGATCCGTCTCTTTGTTCAGTACAATATGCTTCCTTTGATGCTGCAATCCACGTGTTGCAAAGGGCAGGACAGGGGGCACTGATGGCAAAGACGGAAGTGGAGTCTGTGATTTGATTGCTCCCCATTCATCCCAGTTCCTTTTATTTGCTGGCTTTTGTTTCAAGGACAGTATTTTGTTGACAAGTGTATGTCTATGGGTTGTTCAGTGTCCTGTTTTGAAGCCTTTTCTTCCTTTCTCCATTGGGTTTTCCAGCAGGTAGCACCATTCCATGGTGCGCTATTAGGATGACTTTTTGGGGGTGGCAGTAGTGGGGTCACCAGAGTGTGGTCGGCTGTTGGGGCTCTTCCGTCAGCTGTTGGGGGGTCTTCCAGTAGGTGGCGGAGAGCTTGGGCATGCCACTAGCAGAGGAAAAGACTGAGGAGCCTGTGACATCCCTTACGTTCCATGGTTTTGAATTAGATTCTGTCACTATGGAATCTCGCTTGCCAGTGGAGAAGGTCTCAAAACTAGGGCAGCTGATTCAGCAGGCCCTGTCCAGATCTAAACTGATGTTGGC
This sequence comes from Ichthyophis bannanicus, assembly GCA_033557465.1. Classification (NCBI taxonomy): domain Eukaryota; kingdom Metazoa; phylum Chordata; class Amphibia; order Gymnophiona; family Ichthyophiidae; genus Ichthyophis; species Ichthyophis bannanicus. The sequence goes on along the minus strand of CM066048.1, from coordinate 107,321,411 downwards.
ACAGGTGCAGGAGCTGTTGGGACATTTCAATTTTGCTGGTTATGTCATACTGATGGGCCAGGTGTTCACACAGTGGTTGGCCTTTTTGACACGGGGGGCGTGGAAAAAGCATCACTTCTTGCATTTGAATAGCAGAGTACAGGCTGACTTAGGCATGTGGGTAGAGTTTTTGAAGACCTTCAATGGGGTATGTGTATGGCAGTCACCGATGGTGTCCAGTCATGATCTTGAATTCTATAGCGATGCCTCCGGGGGAATTGGTTTCGGAATCTATTTGGGCGTAGCATGGTGTGTGGAGCCATGGCCTGCAGCATGGAAGGAGCGGGGCTTGTGTCGGGACTTTTCCTTTTTGGAGCTGTTTCCCGTCTGGGTGGCGTTGCGGCTTTGGGGTGCACGCTTCAGTAATCAGCATTTGCTCGTGCGTTCTGATAATATGGGCATGGTGATGGCGATTAATCGGCAGTCATCAAATTCCCCATTGGGGGTGGGTTTGCTGCATCAAATTGTGCTTCTTTTCTTACTGCTCAATGTTTTCCTGGGGGCGAAGCATGTGCCGGAGGTTGATAATTCAATTGTTCTCTTCTCTACAGTGGGCTTGTTAACATGTCTTAGCACCAGCTGTGGACGCAGCTCCTTCCCGGATCCCAAGGACTTGGTGAGACATCCTTCTGCCACACTTAGAGGCTTGTTGAAGGCAGCGTTAGCAGCAACCGTGTGGAGGGCGTATGCTGCTGGATGGCGACGTTTCCTTATCCTGATTCCCATTAGCGATCGGAGGATAATGCAGGATGATGTATTGCAATTCCTAGAGTTGGCGGTGGAGCACCATTGGTTGCTGGCATTGGCGGCAGTGGCCTTGGTGGCGAAGCTCCATGGGTGGTAGCGGCTTTTGCCAGAGCTTAATCTCCATCAACCACCTAGAACCCTCCAACGGCATACCTGACAAGATAAGAGACAGCCAGCACGATTAGTCCTGAATAGATTTTAGCCTGTAACATGGACTTCACTGTAAATAAAATGTAGATATGTTTCCCCAGTTAACTCCAAGTTCTACATCCGGTTCAATGTAAATACCATGCGGTCCTACTGCATGGTATAAGGTTCTGTTTTATTGTACACCACACTGATAATGAATAGCGCGGTATATAAGAAATGTTAAATAAATAAATAATCTGACTTGGTGCGGCGACCACTGCGGCAGCCCATTCGGCACAAGACCTTGTTAGCTTTTTTGGTGGTCTTGCCACGGTTTGTGCTTCCTGCTTTGAGTTGGAGCTTTTTTGTGTCACTTTCGCTTGCACAGTTTTTGCAGCAATGACAGTGGGGGAGTTGGTGGCCTCCTCCATGCACTCCTGGGGTGAGGGAGGTCTCTTGGTGAATGACGTCTTGCTCCTGGAGATGGAGGTGTGGTTGCGGATACGGTGGAGTAAGACTGATCAGCTGGGTCGGGGCACGTGGGTGTGTTTGTGGAGTGTTCCAGCCCTGATGTCCTGTCTGGTCCAGTGCGCCCACAGTTTCTTGCGGGTTCACCAAGCTTGAGGTGTATTTTGGCTGTGTCACGCTCAAGGTGATCCACTGACGCGTTTCCAATGTGCTGCTCTCCTTCGGCGGGAGTTGAGTGTTGCGGGTTTCCATTCAGACATTTGGAACGTATTCATTCCATATTGGAGCGGCCACCTTAGTGGCGACTCAGGGGCTTTCTGTGCCAGCGATCCGTACATTCCAGTAAATATAAGCACTTTCATATTTCGTAGGACCAATTAGATCAGGCTTTGGATGATGGGGGTCTATTGAAATAATCTGAGAGATACAAATAGGGCCATCTATTCCATATCCTCCCCTTTCAGAAGTAACAAGTGGAAATCTGCAAGTTTACCTAGCATTGACTGAAAAAATTTGTTTTTTTTAAATCTGCTGCAAGTTAGTTTCAAGCAATGTTCCTAGTCATACTACCATAAAAAAGGATAAATTAACTTTTCCATATAAACATTTGGGCTGCAGCACATGACTTTGTTGCATCATATAATATTTTTCTCAGTTTCTTTTTCTCCAAGCTGAACATGTCTAAGATCTTCTTTCCCGTTTATCATTTTCAGTGTCCTTCTCTGCCCCTTTATTAGTTCTTTTGTATCTCCTTTGAGATGGGATGACCAGAACTGCACACGATTCTTAAGGAGCAGTCGCACCATAGAGCCAACCAGAGCATTATTATATATCCACAGTTGCCGTCTCCATTCCTTTTGATAAGGTCCCTAATATTCATTTTAAATATCACTGGTGCTGCACCTTGAGCTGAGGTCCAGGGTCCTTCTCCTCCATGGCAGTTCCTAATGTGGTGATAACAAAATCACCTAAAAAACCTAAACAGGACACACTGCTGATCTTTGGAGTTTCTTCTTTTTTGTTATTAAGCATTTAAATTACATATTCCAACAAGAATACAAGGCAAACCATATCAGAAAGGAAACATACATTTATAAATGAATACAAAATCAAGAAAACCCATTAAAGCCCACATCAGGAGTATTCCATCCAAAAAATAAATTACAAGAAATTCGGCCAGATACAGAAATACTGGAGGATAAATATAAATTGTATCACCTACCATCTATCCTGTAGAAATCACTCCAAGAGATACTTCAAGAAAAATAAAAGATGTCCCCTGTGAAGTAATAATACACTTGCAGGGGAAACAAAGAAAAAAAGAACCACCCAGTTCCACAACTCTGGACTTCAATTCCAAAAACTGTTTCCTTCTCATTTGAGTTGCACGTGTAACATCAGGAAACACTTGCAAAATTTGTCCACAAAATACAGCATCCTTACACTTAAAATTAAAGTTTGAGGTTTTAAGTTTAACAGCTTCTGATGAAAAAGTAACAAATAAAGTATTACATTTCATAATAATATGTGCTGAACCTTCAAGAAATTCTATCAGGTTCCCCATAATAAACTGAAGAGTATCAGAGGACCCTTCAACAGCGGAAGGGATCCGTCACCTAGCAGAAATACAATAAGCTTTCAAAATATCCAGGCTCTGTCATTTTAAGAATTTCAACAAAATATAATATGTCTGGACCAAGTAAGTGAGTTTGTGGAAAGTTTAAAATACAAAGATTCTTGGCTCTGGAAAGATTCTCAAGTGCTTCCAAACTGGTATGAGTGATCGAGGCATCCTTAATGTAGGAATCATCAGTTGCCCTATTAGCCTGCACTTGAGTATGGATCCATGCCAAAGATGTTTGCATTTCCATTATCTTAGAATCATAATCAGACAACTTAACTACAGTTCCTGTGTAAAATTGCATAATGACACTACTGCAGAAGACAATTTCAAATCTATAGCCTGAATAGCCCCAAATAGGTCCTTCAAAGTAATCTCCCCATCAGAAGAAATCCCTGAACAAACATTAGATGCTAGTCCTTAGTGGAACGCCAGATCTGGTGCAAGAAATAAGGGTGTTGGGACCACTTGGCAATAGTGATCATAGTATGATCATGTTTGATTTAATCAGTGGAGGACAGATAGTAAAGGAATCCACAGTACTACCTTTTAACTTTCAAAAGGGTGACTATGATAGAATGAGGAATATAGTTCGGAAAAAACTAAAAGGAGCGGTTCCAAAGGTTAAAGACTTACAGCAAGCTTGGGTGTTATTTAAAAATACTATCCTCGAAGCCCAGACCAGCTGTATTCCACGCATTAAGAAAAGTGGAAGAAAGTCCAAAAAACTGCCAGCATGGTTTAAAGGTGAGGTCAGAGAGGCTGTTGCTGCCAAAAGAGCAACCTTCAGAAAATGGAAAAAAGAGCCAAATGATGAAAACTGGAAACAGCACAAGCACTGGCAAGTTAAATGCAAAGCATTGATAAGGCAGGCAAAGCGGGAATTTGAGAAGAAACTTGCTACGGAAGCAAAAACACGAAATAAAGACTTTTTCAAGTACATTCGTAGCAAAAGGCCTGTGAGAGAGTCAATTGGACCATTAGATGATAGAGGGGTAAAAGGGGCAGTAAGAGGAGACAAGGCTATAGCAGAGAGACTGAATGAATTCTTTGCTTCGGTCTTTACTGAGGAAGATGTAGGGGTGTTACCCAAGACTGAAGTGGTATTTAAAGGTGATACTGCAGAGGAATTGAGAGAAATATCGCTACACCGGGAAGATATATTACAACTATTTGATAAACTGAATAGTAGCAAATCACCTGGACCGGATGGTATACATCCCAGAGTGTTGAAAGAACTGAAATATGAGATTGCAGACCTGTTATTGGTAATCTGTGAACTTTCATTAAAATCATCTGTAATACCTGAAGATTGGAGGGTCGCCAACGTAACACCAATTTTTAAAAAGGGTTCCAGGGGTGACCCGGGAAATTACAGACCGGTGAGCCTGACGTCAGTACCAGGGAAAATGGTAGAAGCCATCATAAAGAACAAAATTACACAGCATGTAGATAGTCATGGCCTAATGGGAGACAGCCAACATGGCTTTAGACAAGGAAGATCTTGTCTTACTAATCTGATCTGTTTTTTTGAAGGTGTGCATAAACAGGTAGACAAAGGTGAGTCGGTTGATATAGTGTATCTGGACTTTCAGAAAGCTTTTGACAAGGTCCCCCATCAGAGACTTTTGGCGAAGCTAAAAAGTCATGGGATAGGAGGCAGTGTACTATTGTGGATCGGGAACTGGTTAAAAGATAGAAAGCAGAGGGTAGGGCTAAATGGCCAATATTCCCAATGGAAAAAGGTGAATAGTGGAGTACCCCAGGGATCTGTACTGGGTCCGCTACTTTTTGACATATTCATAAATGACCTGGAAAAGGGAATAACTAGTGAGGTAATCAAATTTGCAGATGACACAAAACTGTTTAAAGTTGTTAAAACCCAAGAGGATTGTGGAAAACTGCAGGAGGATCTGGATAAATTGGAAGACTGGGCATCCAAATGGCAGATGAAATTTAATGTGGACAAGTGCAAAGTTATGCACCTAGGAAAGAACAACCCACACTATAGTTACAAGATGCAAGGCTCCACATTAGAAACCACCACCCAGGAAAAAGATTTAGGAGTCATCGTGGATAACATGTTAAAACCCTCCGCCCAGTGTGCAGCGGCGGCCAAGAAAGCAAATAGAATGCTAGGTATCATAAGGAAAGGGATGGAGAATAAAACAAAGGATATTATAATGCCTCTGTATCGCTCCATGGTACGACCGCACCTTGAATATTGTGTGCAATTCTGGTCACCGTATCTTAAAAAGGACATAGAGTTATTAGAAAAAGTACAGAGAAGAGCCACCAAATTGGTGAAGGGGATGGAAGGCTACTCCTATGAAGAGAGGCTAAAAAGGTTAGGGCTCTTTAACCTAGAAAAGAGGCGGCTGAGGGGAGATATGATAGAGGTGTATAAATTAATGAATGGAGTGGAACGGATAAACGTGGATAAATTGTTTACGCTATCAGAATATAGAAGGACTAGGGGGCATGTAATGAAGCTACAGGGTAAACTATTTAAGACAAATAGGAGAAAATATTTCTTCTCTCAACGTGTAATCAAACTCTGGAATCTGTTACCGGAGGATGTAGTAAGGGCTGTTAGTATAGCTGGGTTTAAAAAAGGTTTGGACAAGTTCCTGGAGGAAAGGTCCATAAACCACTATTAAAAAGGGACCCAGGATATCAATGCTTGGCCTAGTACAAGCACTGCAGAACCTGTGTCTTTTGGGGAAACTGCTAGGTACGTATGACCTAGATTGGCCACTGTTGGAAACAGGATACTGGGCTTGATGGACCTCGGTCTGACCCAGTATGGCATTTCTTATGTTCTTATGTTCTTATTAGACTCTAAGATTATGGGAGCAAGGATTGGAGGTAAAGAAACTGTTTTCTCCTCGCCCATACAGGGAGAGGCTATATCATCCAAAGATAAAAAGGATAAGAGTAGGGACGGATGAGGAGGTGGCGCCTGCCCACCCGAGCTCAACAAAGCTCCTTCCAGGGATGTCTGACCCACCGCTAGGAGGACTAGATGCTTGTCCATAGGACCAACAGTCATGCCTGAATCAGAAGTTACTGCAGTCCCCTTTCCTCCTCCCTTGTTCTTCCACTTTCCCATATAGCAAGCGGTGGCAAGGGAGGGAATCTGGTAGCCCTCAGAGCACCAGAGGGGCGTATCCTGCCCTTTTGGTTGCATCCCTTTGGGCAGCGACCCATGGGCCATGATACATGGCTGCATGTAGCATGTCGTTTTTTAAGCTGGTGAGGGAGGTCCTTCCATTGCTAGCAGAGTGTCCACCACAGTGCCTGCTGGCTTTCAAAACCCGATGCTGAAGACACAGGGTAACAGGTCAGAATTGGCGGGGGGGGGGGGGGGAGACAATGGCAAACCCTGGATCCTCCACTTGCTCTTACAATCACTGCTCCAATGAATGTGGTAGCAACGCCAACTGTTAAACCAGTGAGGGGGTCCTAGCATGGCCAGCCGAGTGTCCACCACAGTGCCTGCTGGCTCTCGCACCCCAATACTGAAGATACCGGGAAACAAGTCAGACATGGGGGGGGGGGTGATCGTGAGAGCCAGTGGAGTATCCGGGGCTTGCCATTACCCCCCTTTGTATGTGACCTGTTGCCTGGTGTCTTTGGTATCAGAGTGTGAGAGACAGCAGGCACTGTGCTAGACCTCCCTCACTGGCTTAAAAGCCAACGTGGCTACCAGCTTTGTTGGAGCAGTGATTGTGAGACCTTCAGGGTTTTGAAGCAGCATCCTTGGAAGACTGAAAGAGAAGGGCGTCTGCAACAGTGCACTAGGATGGTGCAAATCTTATCTGGATGGTAGATGGCAATATGTGAAATCTGGATCAGAAGAGTCAATACATTTCCATCAAAAGCAAGGGGTACCTCAAGGCTCTTCGTTATCCTCCTTACTTTTCAACATCTACATGCAGCCCATCTGCAAAATCATAAGATCATTCAATGTGAAATGTTTGATATATGCAGATGATATTCTCTTATACATGCCCTTCTCCACAACTCACATGGACCTGGCCCCACTCACAGACTGCTTCAATGCAGTTTCAACATGGCTCCAGACACAGAACCTACGCATTCAACATAAAAAAACAGAGGTGCTATTCATCACCAGAGACGCCAACTTTACTCCCCCAGCCCACGTCAGTGTCAACGAAGCTGATTTGCAAACCAAAGATGCAATAAAATACCTGGGAGTTACTTTGGACCAACATCTCGACATGAAACGCCACATAAGCAACATAGTCAAAGCCGTCTATTTCAAAATCCGTTCACTCAAGCACCTACACTCCCTGTTGGACCCAGATGATTTCCGAACCATATATCAAGCGTTGATCCTACTGCATTTTGACTTTGCAAATGCCATCTTACAAGGTCTCCCCCAATCCACACTAACCCCCTTACAGTTGGCCATGAATGCCGCAGCTAGGGTCCTTTACGGAGCATCCAGAAACGACCACGTGACCCCCATTCTCAAACAGCTGCACTGGCTACCGATCCATGGGAGGATCACATTCAAAACCCTTCTATTAGCTTTCAAGGCAATCAAAGGTATTTCAGCCTCCTCACTCACACATCTTATCCACATTGTCCCCCCCAACAGATCCAGAAGAGCAACAGCAGTCAACTTGCTAGCAATACCAAAGACATCGACAAAGTCCAACACGACAACCACAAACAGGGCATTCAGTTTTTATGTCCCCAAATGCTGGAATGCTCTACCCCCTGACATTAGGGCCATAGCCAATCTATATCAGTTCAGGAAAGCTCTCAAAACCCACCTTTTCCTCCAATACTTCCCAGACAGCAATTGAACCTAGATATACCTCTCAGGAAATGACCCAATCTAGAAAGGCCCTTACATGCATTATATAATTTTTACCTATCCTTCCAGTGTAAATAGCTTATGTATATAGTTAACCCCGTTATCCAAGTTTGTACTCCTGTTCGATGTAAAACCTGACAGCTTGTTGTTGTGGTCGTTAAGTTATGATGTAAACCGCGCTGATACTAAATAGCGCGGTATATAAGAAATTGTAATAATAATAATAATAATAATAATAATCTTGACGATGGCTGGCCTAAGGGTGTCTGATGCCCTAGGCACTAAAGGCAAGCCATCAGACATGTACATCCCTCCCATCCAATCCACCTGTAATCCAGTATCCCTCTTTCCCTTCCCAGCACCCCCAGCTCTCCAGTATCTTCCATTCCCTGCCACTTCCAAGATGGCAAGCAACCCTCCCCTTCTCCCCTCAAGGTATCAGGCTTCTTTCTCCTTCGCTTTTCTCCCATCAAGGTGTCCAGTATCTCTCTCTCTCTCTCTTCCAGATATCCATCATCTCCCTGCCTTCTCTTCCCCCACCACTGCTACAGCCACCCCCAACACCCTACCTTTAAGAAGGCCGAGTAAGCACATGCTTTGGGGGGTGGTCATGCAACACAAACACAGCTGGCAGAAACATCCACAGGAAAGTCATTTAAAGCCACTGTCAGTAGCAGGCCTTTGAGCATCAATAGACACATATGTGCTCAAAGCCCACCGCATCCCAGGCACACATCAGAGATGGTGTGATATGACAGGCTTGAGTGCTCACACAGATGCTCAAAGGCCAGCCACTGACAGCAATTTTAAAGGGCTTTCTGAGGCTGGTGCCATACAGCTACACCTCAGAGTCTGCTGACATTTTTATAAACACTACAACTAAAAATATACTTTCAGGAGCCAAATAAATCTAGAACACAAAATAAAAAACACAAACCCCCAAACTAGGCACAAAAATGCAAAAAGCACAAAAATAGTATAACAAAGAAACAAAAAAAACAACATGTGAGAGAAAACCAGAACCTGCTCAGATACAAAACATATCATATCATACAAAAAATAGAGGAAAAAAGACCTTGGTCAACCCTCCAACCAACAAGAGTAAGGAGGCAGGGTCTATCAAGGGACAATCACGCCACACTGATCGATAAGACTCTGTAAACATCAGCGGTTAAAAAAACCTCTATAAAAAAAACAAACAGGTACGGCGTTGAAAATAAACAGTCACAGTATAACAGCACAAAAAATGGCAGCATAGAACAGCAGCAGCAGCATGAACAGAATACGAAGAACTTATCTGAAGAGCCAAAAATATATTTATTTATTTATTTATATTCTCTTATATACCGCGCTATTCTGCAATCAGCGAAGAACTGCACCATTACAGTCATGAAGAAATTGTAGATCATCAAAGTAGTGCACTGCAACAGGTCGAGCTGCGAGAGCCCCGACACCAGGTGTTTCGCCTAACGACTTCCTCAGGGAGCTCAGAAATGTGACGTGCCAGGCTCAGTCAGTGAAAAAGCGCTGATCAGAAAACTGTCCAGGAGAGCAAAAAAGAAGAAGAGCTGTGATCTGGCAAATGAAAATCCAAAAAAACGCGTTACTGTGACTGTTCATGCTGTGACTGTTTATTTTCAATGCCGTACCTGTTTGTTTTTTTATAGAGGTTTTTTTGACCGCTGATGTTTACAGAGTCTTATCGATCAGTGTGGCGTGATTGTCCCTTGATGATATATGTTTTGTATCCGAGCAGGTTCTGGTTTTCTCTCACATGTTGGTTTTTGTTTCATTGTTATACAATTTTTGTGCTTTTTGCATTTTTGTGCCTAGTTTGGGGGTTTGTGTTTTTTATTTTGTGTTTTAGACATTTTTATAAAAGCATGTATAAAAAAGACGCTATGGCCTGAATGAACCCAAAAAAGGTATTCAGAATGTAGATGGAGCAAAATAAAAGGAAATGCTAAAGTTTTAACGAAGATGAAATAATGAGACACCTGCCAAAGAAGAATCCTGAGACAGACTATTTACTGGTATAAGGATGAAAACACGGATGGGGACAATTCTGTACTGGCTGTCCAGCCCCTGCACAACCGATCAGAATTGGGGCGTACAGAGGTAGACCTGCTTCTGATCCCATGGGAGATAGATGTACCCATGGGATCAGAATCGGGTCTACGGCCTGGACGTGCAAGCTGGGCCCCAATACTGAGCATGTTGTGCCCAGCGCACATACCCGGCCAACATGCAGCATTAAACTCACTAACAACCCCAAAGGCTATAACAACGTGCAGCCTATCAACATCAAACAGAGCTTTCATGTTTAGCGCACCAAAATACTGGAATGCTCTCCCACCTGACCTCCGCGCCATAACCGACCTAACCCAGTTCAGAAAGGCCCTTAAACTGCACCTTTTCATCAAATACTACCCTACATGAACCGTAACATAACAGCCTCACCCTAGTATAATCCACAATATCCCTCTTGTTCCAAGCATCACTGCTAATTTTATGTAAATAGTTCGAGCATGCTATCTAGCTAATAGATTATATACTCCATGTAAATAGTTCTCCCATGTTATCCAAGTTGATACTCCTGTTATATGTAATACCAAACAGCCTGTTGTTCTGGTTCCTTTCTGTTATTTGTAAACCGCGCTGATGTCAAAGAGTGCGGTATATAAGAAGTTGAAATAAATAAATAAATAAAATAAAATAAAACTCAACAAGGCTCCTGAATGGAGCTGCAGTGCCATGGCATCCCTTTGCCATGGCAACATGGCTCCATTCAAGAGCCACGATCCCAGCCAACAGTGACACCATCCTTTCCCCGCAACCCGACCTGTGATATGGCCTTCCATGGCCAGGGTCGGGTTGCAGGGATGCACCTGCACCCTCTCACCTTCCGCGATCCCCCGATGTCCAGGTGAACTTGTTCCACTCTGAGGTGGAATAAGTCCTCCGTCTCTGTGGTCAACCCCGGACGTAGAGGGCCAACCTCAGAATCTACCCTGAACATCCGGGGTCGTTCTGCCTACTGTCAACCCTTGCTCCGCTTCTATCCCACCCTCTCCCTCCCATGAAAAGAGCTCCCCGTACAAATCACCTATTCATATGGGCTCTGTCCATGGCAGGCTGCTCAGCCATTTAGCTGGTCTGAACGTCCTGATTAGACATCCAGACCTGCTAAACGGAGTTCAGAATGACCCCCTGAATGTTTAGATTTATAAGATATATCTAGGAATCTTCTCTAGTTAATTGAAGATAATTTTCTATAGAGAATTTGGGGTGCTAAATGAACATTTAGATCCAGGCATTCAAAAGTACACAGGTATTTTATAAATGCTTCATGTGCTTTGTTTCAAATACATAAAGGACCAGCAAAGAAACAAATGAATTTGGAGAACCATACTGATAACATTTCAAACCCACAAAATCTATCATTGGAAATGGACATTCCATGAGTATATACAATTACTAGACAAAAGATTCAGAAGATTATAATAAGGTGTGTGTGTCTGGGGATCATATCCCATATGAGACTAGCAACTGATATAAACACTGTTAAACTCATCAGATTATTCATACCAGTGATGCAGAATCCATTGGCCAAGAGAGTAAGTGATTGGATCAGACTTTACTATAGACCAGATTCTGTGCTAATTGTTCTCTAACATGATTCCTCCTCTGATATAGATTGCAAACTGCAACTATGAATGTCATTTTATTTTTCTTACAATGATATTCCTGGAATAAGAATTATTTCTGGGCTGATTCATCATTGGGATGAAATAGATCTATCCTCTTCAGATCTCACCAAGTGCAAAATATTTTCTGCTTTTTCATGTCTTATGAGCTTTTACCCAAAGTTGCCTTCATCAAACCAATAAATATTAGAATTGGGGCAGAATTTGTACAAAATGTGATTTAGGATACCTCACAACAGACCCAGTGAAATACTGAGAACACATTAACTCACTAATTAACTAATTGCCTGCTTAATGCATACCCAAGTTTAATTTTCCTGTTTAATGTATATACAAGTTATTATACCTGTTTCACTGTAAGCACAAATCACGAAATTGAGATGTGCAACTCTTATGTTTATTGTAAACCGCACTGATGTCGAACAGCGCGGTATAAAAGAGACTGCAAATAAATAAATAAATAAATAAATAACTCATATCAGTAACTTAGAAATACATAGAAACATAGAAATATGACGACAGAAAAAGACCACATGGCCTATCTAGTCTGTCCTTCCATAACAACTACAACAGTCCCCTTTTTACCTTTAGAGATCCTGTGTGTTTGTCCCATGCTTTTTTGAATTCAGTTACTATCCTCATCTCTACCACCTCCACTGGGATGGGGGGATGTAAACATGGGATGTCATAGAGTTTTGGGTGACGTGCATGTGTGCGATGGGTGCGCATTCTTGTAAGCAGTGGTGTCCGGAGCTGTATATTTGTATCTTTTATGTGTGTATAGGGATTTTACATGCTGCCAGTGAGTTAGGGCCTCTGCATGTGTATGTACATATGTCTGTGTGGGAGTATGTGAGTAGTCTGTGAGGGAGTATGTGAGTAGTGACAGTGTGTCTTGGGAGTACGGTGTGTTTCATAGGAGAGGTGCTCTGTGGTGTGTTTGTATGTAGATGTCATGGGGATAGGTGATGTGCATATGTGTATCATGGGTGTGTGATTGTCTCATGGGGCATTGGGTGGTGTGTGTGTGCAACGTGCATATCATGGGGAGTGTTAGGTGGTGTGCAGTTGTGTGTTACAGGGATTTTTGGGTGGTGTGTTTGTGTGTGTGACTGTGTGTGTCTGTGTGATGGGGGGTATAGGTGGTGTGTTTGTGGAAATGCAAAATTCTTTGTTCCTTCTTTCCTCTGACCCACGTAACTCACTCTCTCAACCCCCAACCCTCTTGCACTATTTCTGATCCCTGTCTTTAGCCACTCCCCCTTCTTTATTGCCACCCAACCATCTACTCCCTCTTCTCTACTTTCTCTGCCCCTTATTCACTTCCTCCCTCCCCTTCTCCCTTCTTGCATGCTGCAAATTCCTATCCTCCCCTCCAGTCTTACTTCTCTCTACATCATCACTCTTTCCTTCCCTACGCTAACACCGACCCTTCCTTATGTTTCATTCCTGTTCAGCCCCTTTTCCCCTTCTCTAACCCGCCCTTCCCTTTTGCTATGCCACTGAACCCTACCCTACACCATCTTTTCCTTCTTTGTCAATGAACCTGCTCCTTATTCCTCATTTCTGTTCTTCCTTTCTAACATTGCACCTTCACTGCCCCTTCTATTCCCTGACAGGCAACGTCCTGGTGCGAACTGTGGATCCCTATTGATGCTAAAGAGATAATGCTCCTCTCTCTTTGCTAGTGGGAGGTATTGTAGTAGCTGATAAGAATGCAATAAATAATACCCGGAGTCAGGCAAAGATTCAAGCCGGTTTAATGTACACAGGCTCAGATTGCAGTAGCATTCAAAATGGTCTGAGCCCAGAGCTCAGAAAAATGACAGTTTATATACTTTTCTTCTCCAGTCTAATACAGGCAAAACTCCTCATTGGCCACAGTGGCCCACTTACTCTCATCCAATAGACATCTCTGACCGGGCCCAGGACTCGCTCCCCCTGCTTGGGTCTTACTAGCCACGGGTCAGCAATTAGACATAACACTAAACATAATACTTTTACTACAGTATATTTTGCTACTTCTGCAAGGTCAGTTAGCTTGCAAAGATAGTGGAAGGCATATCAGAAGCATTCTTAACAAAAGCAAAACAAAGCAAGGCCAAACAAAATACTAAACAATCAAAATGCTAGACAAAATATTCTTACACTGTTCAGCTTCTCTACTATATTTTCATCCTAATTACAAGGTCAGTGCACAATCAGCAAAGATACAGTGGTGCGGCATTCTACTGAAACAGACATCAGACATCTAAACAATAAACAGTAAGAAAGTATTTAATTCTCTTATCTCCAGGAGAGCAGAACATGTTATCAAACCATAATAGAACAGTATGTCTTTCTAACAGCTAGCTAATAGCATTCTGTAATTTTCCAAAATCAGCAATAACATTTTAAAGCAGGAAAAAGGGTTTCAGACCTAGCTCTGCTACATACTAGGCCATCGCCTATCACATTCCCTCCTTTTGATTATTCTCACCTGCAAGTGAGAAAGGGTGAGAATCAAATCACACATATAGTATGCCATACTAGGGTGGAGGGATCATATTGTGGTATAGGGTAGAAGCCCTACGTTGCTAGGATTCGTGTAGCTGCCTTACGTAAAGTTTAATATACGTAAGCATAAGGGGAGGAAACATGGGATACATAATCAAACAGCCACAATCAATAATACATTTGATACAAGTATCTTTGTCAAATCATATAGCATGCCTAGTGTATAAGCGGAGGGGCAGGAGACATAGGAGGAACAAATGACATATATACTGTTCATCATAGCAATAGGCCCGTTCTCATGACCCACAAAAATAAGAACCATTCCTATTAATAGCAGCACCTGTATCAGAGGTCGGTAGCAGTACATGTCAAAAAGGTAGGTAGCACATGTATGAAAATTAGCAACACATGTACTAAAGTCCAAAAAATCTGGGTTCTGAGAGCTGGCGAGTAGCAATCAAAAGGGCTCCATTCTCATTGTTCCATCGCAGTTCCCATAACAGGAGAGGAAAGATTCTGGCGGGGGTTGAGACAAGTCCGGGTATTCCCTGTTGTGCAAATACTAGGTTTGCAGGCTGCACAGGGAAGTAGGGCAAGAGTCAATTCAAAGCACCCCAAGGCTGCCGCCAGAATGAAGCAATAATAAGAATTCATAATGAGCATAGTCTCTGGAAAAATGGTGGAACTGTCGGCTTCCACAACAGGTAGCAGACGTAGAGTTGATTGTAGGTCCTCACGCTTCTGCTGGACGTCGACCGACTACCAGCTTTGTGGCAGGAGTAGGGCTGTAGACGTCAAAGTATCACAGTCTTGTAGGATGTCTCAGTCTCCAACATAGTCCCTCAGTAGAACACAGTTTCTCAGGATGGTGGTAGCTGTCGTAGAGTGAGCCGCAATGGAGTTTCAGGATCATTTATGGAAGTCCACGACCAAGTTCAGAAGCGGCTGCTGGAGGACGTCTGTTCCCTTGACGTCCAGGAGCAAGTTGGTAAAGTTCTTACGATGACGGATCTTTTCCTCGCAGTGTGAGTCGCAACGGTGATGCAGGATTAGCGAGCCAGGTCCAGGGGCAACTCTCAGGAACTGTGGCTGGTTTCACTCGACTGTGGTGGATCCAGGAGTCGATCTCGGCCACTTTAACTGCTGTTGGGGTTGATAGCAAGACGACATATGGCCCTTTCCAATACGGCGCCAGCGGTGTCTTCTTCTACTCTGTCACCCACACCGAGGCTCCAGGCTTGAAAGGATGCAGGGGCTTGGATGGGCTGGTCTCGTACTCACGCATGAAGACCCTGCAAAACAGAACTTAAAACCAATAGTGCTTATCTAGTAATTTCAGATCCTATCTGTCACACATCTCCTTTTACTCTCTATACAATAGGCTACAGAATCTCAGAATCTCAAAAGGGGAAACTCCTAAAGACTTAGGGGCAGGGGCTAAGTATATCCTATGAAGGGCTATAGGAAGAACCTGTGGCCACTTCAGGTAAACCTCTGGGCAGTTTGGACAACTTGAGTACACAATGTCCATTACTTCCAAGCAATCATGGTCAGGAGGGCCTGGACCGACGGGCAATTAGGGTGGCTGGGTTTAGAGTTTGGCTGACACTTAATTGCAAGTTAGGATTCTCACATAGAATACTTTGATATTTTAACATTCGAGCGTTGGTGAGCCAATGGCTTCCTTTGTGCTCCAGCAGGATTAAAACACAGGGTGGTACAGTAACTTGAAGGTTTTGTCCTAAGGTGAGCTTGTCAGCTTCGCTCACTAAGAGGGCTGTGGCTGCTACAGCTCTCAGGCAAGGTGGCCAGCCTTTGGCAACAGGATCCAATTGTTTCGACAGGTAGGCCACAGGTCGCTGCCAAAACCCAAGAGGCTGGGTCAAGACTCCCAATGCGTTTCCACTTGATTCATGGACATACAGACGAAATGGTTTCTGCACATCCGGTAGTCCCAAAGCTGGGGATGACAACAATGCTGTTTTCAATGATTTGAATGCTTTATCTTGTTCTGGGCCCCATTCCAAGGGAGATTGTTCCATTCCTTGTGTGACTTGGTACAAGGGTTTCGCCATGAGCGCAAAATTTGGTATCCATATTCGGCAGTAGCCTGCAGCTCCCAAGAAAGCTCGCACCTGTTTCCTAGTAGTGGGGATTGGGATGCGGCATACTGCTTCTTTTCGCTCAAGTTCTAATTTCCGGGTTCCTTTGGACAGATGGAACCCTAAGTATTTCACTTCTGTCTGGCACAGCTGCGCCTTGGCTCTGGAAACCTTGTATCCAGCTTCATTCAAAAGGTGCAGGAGGTCACTTGTAGCTTGTATACAATCAGGTTCGTTGTTGGTGGCTATGAGCAAATCATCTACATATTGAAGCAAAATTCTTTTTCCCGGAATCACAGAGTAGCTTGACAAATCTTGACTGAGGGCTGCACTGAAGATAGTGGGTGAGTTCTTGAATCCTTGTGGTAATCGAGTCCAAGTAAGTTGCCCTCGCCGTCCTGTGGTAGGGTTTTCCCATTCAAATGCAAACAAAAGCTGACTGGCCTCTGTCAGGCGTATACAGAAAAAAAAGCATCCTTTAAGTTCAAAACAGTAAAGTGAGTGGCTTCTGCTGGAATCAGTCCCAGGAGGGTGTAAGGATTTGGTACTACTGGATGTATGGTTTCAACTGCACTGTTCACTCGACGTAGATCCTGCACTGGGCAGTAGTCACCTGTCCCAGGCTTCTTGATTGGGAGAAGGGGGGTGTTCCAGGGTGATTGGCATTCTCTGAGAAGTCCATACTGCAATAATTTCTTCAAATGGCAGTGAATGCCTTCAATTGCTGGTCTCGGGAGGGGATACTGACGCACATGCACTGGTTCTGCTCCTGGCTTAAGGGTAACAAGTACAGGAGCTATATTCTTTGCTAGGCCAGGTGGATTATTCTCTGCCCATACTCCAGGTGGGACTGCAATGCTGGTAAGTATACAGGAACTTGCTGGCCTGATTGGAGATGCACTATAGAACCACTACTCTTCTTCTCGGGGAACAGTCAGCACTATCAATCCAACTCCTTCGATTAGGAAAACTTCAGCAAGAAGAACTGCTCTCTTCTCCATCTTACATTCACTTTCTCTGTCACATTATCTCCACAATTCACAGACATTCTAAACAACTTAATCGTGCTGTATTCATGCCCGCAAATCCATCCCGTTTCTGCAAGTTCTGTTTTATATCTCCCTGGGACTGACTTGACAAAAACTGCATTTACCATGCGCAAATTCTCCTGGGCTGCTGGATTGCATGGGGCATATAGTGAGGGCTGCCTGCACTATTTGGATTCCACTTGGGGTAACAAAACTAATGGGTCTGAATTAAATCCTAAGGCTTCTCAGTTTAGGAGGCATAATGCAGTAAATCAGTGGCGGGGGGGGGGGGGCGGTGGAACTGAGGGAGCTGGCCTCTAAAAATGTCTGATTAAAGGATTTAACCATGAACGGGGACAAGCTGCATCTCTCCCTGTGCTCTAAACATAACGGATGTGTGTGCTCATTCTAAATAAGAATAATTGAGCTAAAGTCCTTATAAGATAAAACTAATATTTTGCAACATGTTATAATAACAAATCCTAACAGAAAGAACTATAGTTCATAACATGACGACTACATAGCTGTTACGTATAACTGGAATAAAATTACTTGGCAAAAAACTAACTGCCAGCCGTAATCAGCTTGGCTTTACAAAAGAAAGTACTTGCAATTTTACAGTTTTTAGGAAGCAGATATTCAAAAAGACATTCTTTCTGGATACATTTTCCATAAAGCGGGTGGACATCTAGAATACACATACACATTTTCCTTCCTAGTTTATTTTATTAACAATAAGCATGTCTTCTATGAGGCGCTTGCCGCTATGTATCAGGAACTAAAACTCATACACGATTAACCCCTCATTCACTCAGGATTCAAAGCACTTTCAAGTTGCGATCTGCAGAGTCCTGTCAGTGTTCGTAACCTCAACTTCGTAGGGCAAAGGGAAAATACAAGCATCCTTTCCTATTGAAACCTGAGCCCTACATGATTTCTGCTCACTTGATCTGCACAGGAATTCGAGTAGGAATGTAACCCTTTCCAGGCTAAGTACAATACTATCGAGATCCACAATCCTGACTAAACATTCTTATTAAATGATATATAATACATGACCATAGCAGAAGGCACATCACTATTACGAAATATTGAATAAAAACAGGTATAATTTCCCTAAAATAAGCACCCATTAGCCCAGCAGCAGAACGTTGAAAACATGCCTTCATAGGGTTAAAACATTCCTCTGCACAAACACGTCTCTTGTCAGTTTCACTCTGCGCTGCAAGACAGCTGAATGAGAGAGAGACAGCTTTGTGATTTTACAGTGACTCTAGGGGTTCGGCGTCTGCTTAACTATACTTTTACTATTTCATATGCGGTAAAGTGTCACAAATTACCCAATGGAATATAATCCTACCCTTATACTAGAAGGGAAACTCGTGGTTTCAACAGATAACAAAGACAAACTCCCAACGCTTCCTCCTTTTCACAAGCATTCTTCACACAGACAAACATGCTAGCATTATTCAAATTCTGAATTCCCGGGCTGACTGACAAACCAGAATTACCAAAACCGAAAGGGCTGATGGGTTCGCCCCGCGCACTACTTGCAAGGGTACTAGGATCGCCCGTGGAAGTTGATCAGACTTCCTTTACCTGTTACTGTACCAGAAGTGTCTCGAGACTTTCCCAGAGCTATCTGACTAAGAACCAGAAAAATCAATACTCACCGGATCCGGTAGCTAATGCGCTGCGCAACCAATCCCTCCTTTGGTTGAATCCTGGACTCCCCTCGGGTTCGAGGTGTTGGCCGGCCAGAAACAGCAACCTGCGGAGGCGAGGAGTCTCCTCCGATACAAAAGGACCAGGGGCGCCAGAGACCTTCCTGCGGTCAGTCAGGCTCGGCTCTAGCCGGACCAAACCTGTGAGGCGAGATGTCGGGGCATATTCACTTGCATACCATCCCCCACTCGCACATTCCCGGCCAACGCACCAGGAATATGTAGTAGCTGATAAGAATGCAATAAATAATACCCGGAGTCAGGCAAAGATTCAAGCCGGTTTAATGTGCACAGGCTCAGATTGCAGTAGCATTCAAAATGGTCTGAGCCCAGAGCTCAGAAAAATGACAGTTTATATACTTTTCTTCTCCAGTCTAATACAGGCAAAACTCCTCATTGGCCACAGTGGCTCACTTACTCTCATCCAATAGACATCTCTGACCGGACCCAGGACTCGCTCCCCCTGCTTGGGTCTTACTAGCCACGGGTCAGCAATTAGACATAACACTAAACATAATACTTTTACTACAGTATATTTTGCTACTTCTGCAAGGTCAGTTAGCTTGCAAAGATAGTGGAAGGCATATCAGAAGCATTCTTAACAAAAGCAAAACAAAGCAAGGCCAAACAAAATACTAAACAATCAAAACGCTAGACAAAATATTCTTACACTGTTCAGCTTCTCTACTATATTTTCATCCTAATTACAAGGTCAGTGCACAATCAGCAAAGATACAGTGGCGCGGCATTCTACTGAAACAGACATCAGACATCTAAACAATAAACAGTAAGAAAGTATTTAATTCTCTTATCTCCAGGAGAGCAGAACATGTTATCAAACCAGAATAGAACAGTATGTCTTTCTAACAGCTAGCTAAAAGCATTCTGTAATTTTCCAAAATCAGCAATAACATTTTAAAGCAGGAAAAAGGGCTTCAGACCTAGCTCTGCTACATACTAGGCCATCGCCTATCACATTATGGCTACCTGCAAGTGCTTAAGAGGCTGCTCTTCTCTCTCTTCTCCAGCAGGAACTGTGGACTTTCACAGGTGCTGTGAGGGGCCACTCTCCTTTCTTGAATAGGTGGGACCTGGAAACGCACATTGATGTACAGATGTTTTATGCTCAGAAGACTGCACTCTCAACAATAGGCACTGTTGCTTATACAAAACGTGTCTAAAATAACCTTCAACTTAACTAGTTAATTTCAAATAGTCAGATATAAGTTCTATTTCCTTTTCTGATCCCAAATTCTGATGCGGCCCACATCTACTCTTTCCGGTCTGATGATGAGGTGATGACTAGGACAGCTGAGGAATTGCTTTTAAGATATTGAGAGGGTTGAGTTGAATGCAGTAGAGTTCTGTGTTGGGGTTTATTTATAAGGTTTTTTTTTCCATAGTTGCCATTGCTATGTATGTTTCTAATGATGTAAACGGCTTTCGAAGATCTGGGGAACATTCAGGGGAAAGGAGGGGCTCTGCCAAAAGGATGGGTTTTACCTTAACTGGGATGAAACCAGGCTGCTGGCATTAACCTTTAAAAAGAAGATAGAGCAGCTCTTAAACTAGATAATAGGAGAGAGCCAACAGTCGCCCAAGAGCGCATGGTTTGGAACAATGTATCCTTGAAGGATACTACCAAAAGAATGAAGTTAGGGCATATCAGCAGAGAGGTTCCAATAAAGACAAAAGTAGCTCAAATGCCCTTGAGTACTGAGCAGACAGAGCTTAAAAGATTCCAAATTACCTCTGCCTACCGATAGCCGGATTAATATGAATAAAATACAGCCTCTAAAATGCTTGCATGCAAATGCTAGAAGTCTAAGAAATAAGATGGGAGAGTTAGATTATATAGCACTAAATGAGAGGTTAGATATGATAGGTCTCTCAGAGACATGGTGGAAGGAGGACAACCAGTGGGACAGTGTGATACCTGGGTACAAACTATGTTGTAATGATAGAGCTGACAAATTGGTGGAGAGTGCTCTGTGTTAGAGAGGGCACTGAGTCACAAAGGATTAAAGTTTTGCAGGAAACAAAATTTGCTGTAGAATTCTATTGGATTGAAATTACATGTAAAAAGGGGAAGGCGATGGGAGTGGGGGTGTACTATCGATCGCCCAGCCAGAATGAACAAATGGATGATGAAATGCTCAAAGAAATCAGGGAAGCTAACAAAAGTTACAGCACAGTAATAATACTGGGTGATTTCAATTACCCCAGTATTGACTGGGGAAGTGTCACAACAGGACATGCTAGGGAGATAAAGTTTCTAGATGAAATAAATGACTGCTTCTTGGAGCAGCTGGTTCATGAACCAACCAGAGGGGAAGCCATTTTGGGCCTAGTCCTTAGTGGAACACCAGATCTAGTGCAAGAAATAAGGGTGTTGGGGCCATTTGGCAATAGTGATCATAGCATGATCGCACTTGATATAATTAATGGAGGAGGGATGGTAAGGAAAACCACAGGACTACCATTTTACTTTTGAAAGGGAGACTATGATAAAATGAGGAAAATAGGAGGAGTTGCAAAGGTTAACGACTTACAACAAGCTTGGGTGTTGTTTAAAAATACTATCTTGGAAGCCCAGAACAGCTATATTCCCCGCTTTAAGAAAAGTGGAAGGAAGTCCAAAAAACTGCCAGCATGGTTTAAAAGTGAGGTCAGAGAGGCTGTTGCCAAAAAACATCTTTTAGGAAATGGAAAAAAGAGCCAAATGACGAAAAATGGAAAAAAACACATGCACTGGCAAGTTAGATGCAAGGCACTGATAAGGCAGGCAAGAGAAAATTTGAGCAGAAGCTTGCTGTGAAAGCAAAAATGCATAATAAAAACGTTTTAAAGTACATTCATAGCAAAAAACCTGTGAGAAAGTCAGTTGGATCATTAGATGATAGAGGGGTAAAAGGGGCACTAAGAGGGGAACAAGGCCACAGCAGAGAGATTAAATTAATTCTTTGCTTCGGTCTTTATTGAGGAACATGTAGGGATGTTACCCATGACTGAAGTGGTATTTAAAGGTGATACTGCGGAAGAATTGAAAGAAATATTGATACACCTATTTGATAAAATGAAGAGTAGCAGATCACCTGGACTGGATGGTATACATCTAACGGTGTTGAAAGAACTGAAATATGAGTTTGCAGACCTTTTATTAGTAATCTATGAACTATTGTTAAAATCATCTGTAATACCTGAAGATTGGAGGATGGCCAATGTCACACCAATTTTAAAAAGGGTTCCAGGGGTGATCCGGGAAACTACAGACCAGTGAGCCTGATGTCAATACCAGGAAAAATAGTAGAAACCATAATAAAGAACAAAATTACTGAACATGTAGATAGTCATGGCTTAATGGGAGACAGCCAATGTGACTTTAGACAAGGAAGATCTTGTCTTACTAAACTGTTATGCTTTTTTGAAGGTGTGAATAAATAAATAGACAAAGGTGAGTCAGTTGATATAGTGTATCTGGACTTTCAGAAAGCCTTTGACAAGGTCCCTCATCAGAGACTTTTGGCAAAACTAAAAAGTCATCGGATGGGAGGAAGTGTACTATTGTGGATCAGAAACTGGTTAAAAGATAGAAAGCAGAATGTAGGGCTTAATGGCCAATTTTCCCAATGGAGAAAGGTGAAGAGTGGAGTACCCCAGGGTTCTGAGCTGGATCTGCTACTTTTTGAAATATTCATAAATGACCTGGAAAAAGGAATAACGAGTGAGGCTATCAAATTTGCAGATGACACAAAACTATTTAAAGTAGTTTAAACCTATGAGGATTGTGGAAAATTGCAAGAGGGCTTTGATAAATTGGAAGACTGGGCATCCAAATGACAGATGAAATTTAATGTGGACAAGTGCAAAGTTATGCACCTAGGAAAGAACCACCCAAACTATGGTTACACGATGCAGAGTTCCACATTGGGAACCACCACCCAGGAAAAAGATTTAGGCGTCATCGTGGATAACATGTTAAAACCCTCCACCCAGTGTGCAGTGGTGGTCAAGAGAGCAAATAGAAAGCTAGGTATCATAAGGAAAGGAATGGAAAATAAAACAAAGAATATTATAATGCCTCTGCATTGTTCCATGGTGTGACCGCACCTTGAATATTGTGTGCAATTATGGTTGCCGTATCTTTATAAGGATATAGCGTTATTAGAAAAGGTACAGAGAAGAGCAATGAAGGCCAAAATCTCTCCCAAAACATCACCATAGGACAGGAATTCTGTGACCTTGGGGAGACACTCATCCTTCTTCTCACTCGGCCATTGAGCTTCAGGACACTTCTTGCAATTCTCTGCATCTATGGAAGATAAAAGACCTTGGATCATATTTTTATTAACATTCTTATACAAACAATTCAAACATTTTATGAAAAGGGCAATACTAGTTTTGATGTAAAATCTTCTAGTCTAGGGAAATTCAAGAACAAATTGAAGCATAGTTTATTCTTTATAACATATCAGTTTTTGTATTTATTCATGGTTTGGTGCCCCTTCAGTGCAAATTTGGGACAGGAAGGGACCCCATTTTGCCACTGGAGATGCCCCAGGGATCAGGGTATTGGAAGAGCAAGCAGAAAGTAAAAAAATAAGTACCTATGGCTGCAGTGTCTACACCGAAGACCCTAAGTGGGCTGATGGATAGACATATTCAGTTTATGTCTGTGTCATGTAGGGGATTGGAAAACTCACCTACTTGGGACTCACATGGGATATCCTTGAGTCCTATAGCTAGAACTCCGCCACCCAATCCAGGGGCAAAACTGGTTGTGTTTGATGGGAGTTTTTCTCCCTCTATAGGCGCTGGAGAGGCTTTGAATAGAGCCTTTACTGTTAGCCTGTTGTGGGTTCCTGTTGAGGCTTCAACATTTCAAGTAAAGGCTGTTCAAAGACCTGTGTTGCCCTGTTTCTTTGTAGGATCTGGCAGTAGAAGTTACTCTGCTTGATATCTGGCATCAGGTGTCTAAGACTGATGTGTTTTTGCAGGGCTTTATGGATCAGACAGTGTCTTTTTCTGAACAAGTTGTTCAGAAATTTAGATTGGTAGAAATTTGATTCCTGTTGCTCAGCATCTTGACAGGCTGGAGGGCGATATGGGCTCTTTTCAGGCTGCCGGGGCTTCTGGGCTTAAGGCTAGTTTTATGCTTTATAGGCAGATTATGTTCAGTTTTGGAGACCATATCTTGCAAAGAATGTAAAAAGACTGGAAACATTTCAGAGGAAGGCTACCAAAATGATTTGGAGCCTGTGTCAGAAGCCTTATGAGAAGAGACTTGAAGACCTAAATATGTACATTCTGGAGGAGAGGAGGGATAGGGGAGATATGATTCAGACCTTTAAATACTTAAAGATAAATAATGAACAAACAAACCTCTTCCAAAGACATGGAAGCTGTACAACTAGAGGGCATAACATGAAGCTGCAAGGTGGAAAATTTAAAGGCAATGTCAGGAAATATTTTTTCACTGAAAGGGTGGTGGATGCTTGGAATGCCCTCCCGATGGAAGTGGTGGGGGCAAATACAGTGAAAGAATTCAAAATGGCATGGGACAGACACAGTGGATCCCTTTACAGCAACAGGGTAAAATTAAAATAAACTTAACTATCTAATTTCTCTACAAATAGGGATGTCCTCCATGGAGCAGTGGGTTCACCCCTAAACAAAGACATGTGGAGGGGTGGCGTGCACAGAGTGGCAGGTGCACCTACTCTTGCCAACTGACTGGGCAGACTAGATGGACCATACTGGTCTTTATCTGCCATCATTTACTATGTTACTATGAATTATTATTAGAAAACAACTTGAGAGCTAAGAATTTAAGGCTGTTAAAATTTCCTTAGTATCATTTGTTATTTGCAACTATATTTAAGAAATACTGTAAGGAGATTTTGTTGAACTCAGAGCCAGAGAAATTAGTGATCTTGAGACTTTTTTATATCTCACGCCCTCCAGGAGTATCCAGGAATGATGGTGAATGTTTGAAAGTCTCAGTAGACCCTACAAAATTTAACTGATTTTCTTGAAGCATCTAATGATTTGATTCATATGTGCTCTACTTTAATTGTTTCTTTTGGCACTTCTATTTAACCTCTACATTCAACCAATCTGCAACATCATGAACACAAAATAGAATACACAATCTATGCCAAAACGACATATTGATATACACCCCAGTCAACCTCGACAACCCTGACTACACCAAAATAACAGACTGTCTCAAACATATGTCCAGCTGGTTTCAAGACAACCACCTGACCATCAACTACAACAAGACTGAGGCACTACTCATCACCCGAAACACCAGCTTCACGCCCCCACCCTCCATCACGGTCAACAACACAACAATACCATTAAAGCCAGCAGTGAAATACCTCGGAGTGACGCTCAACAAAGAACTAAACCTACAGTCACACATCAGCAGAACCACCAAAAATGTATACCTCAAAATGAGACAAATCAGACGCCTCAAACCCCTCCTCACTCAAGATCATTTCCGTACAGTCTGTCAAGCACTAATAAATCCCATCCTAGACTTCTGCAACCCAATCTATATTGGCCTAACTAAACAGTCACTCAGGGCACTGCAAATGGTTCAAAACATGGCTGCACGCATAATATCAGACTCAACAAGACAAGACCACATCAACCCCATTCTCAAACACCTACACTGGCTCCCAATCAGCTCCCGCATCAGGTATAAGACAGTCCTAAACATATTCAAAATCAAACACCGGACCTCAGCACTCAGCCTAAAACCACTCATACAACCCGACATCAGCACAAGACCAAGGAGGAGAGGCACCTTGGACACCCTCAACACACCAAAAGACTTCACCAAGGTTCGCAAGAACACCGCAAGAAGAGCACTATCGATGTGCACCTGCAATAATCGAATGCCCTCCCTGACGAACTACGTTCAACCAAAGAAATCAAGGACTCCCAGACTAATACCAGCCCCGCCACCCTTTTTCCTTGTACATTAACATTGTATAAAAGCTCATGCTGTAGATAGCCCACCTTTAATCTATGCCAGGAGGAGTAGCCTAGTGGCTAGAGCAACTGCCTTGTACCCAGAAGATCAAGGATTCAATTCCCACTAGCACTCCTTGTGACCTTGGGCAAGTCACTTTACTCTCCATTGCCTCGGAAGAAAAGACTGGCAATCTACTTCTGGTGATACATTGCCAAGAAAACCCAGAGGTAGCTGGGTCGCTATGAGTCAACACTGACTTGAAGGCACTTAAAAAAAAAAAAATCTATGCCAATTTACACACACACTCACTGTATAACACTGCATGATAACCCAAATGTCATTATAATTCAATTGGTCGCCTTGATTAAAGGAGAAGGTGGGATATAAATACTTTTAAATAAATAAATAATTGTAGTAGATTTATCCATTTGTGTTTGCATGATTTAGGCTTAGGTTTGTGAGATTTGTGATTGAGCAGGGCAGGTTGATGCAGGGCATCTATGTTGGTGTGTGCCATGTGGAATAACTCTACTCACCATTTGTGAGCTTCTTTGACAGGCCGGTAGATGAGGTTGCTTATGCATTGAGAGTGGAGCAGGAGGACTGGGCTGATGTGGCAGTGTGGTGGAGACAGGACATGTTGCTTCTTTGTACTGCTTTTGGTAGGTTCCTCAGCTTTGATGTGTGACAGTCTGTTATCTCAGGTTTTTTCATAGCCTAAGTGCCCCTCCTAAGGACTACACCAAAGGGCCCTCTGGTGAGGTCCTCAGGTGCAGGCACGCCCGGAGGCACTCCTTTTTCAAGTTGTTGGATTTGCAGATGCTGGGCCCTGATTGGCCTTCTGTTAGAGAGCGGGAGAGTTTTGGTGCCTCCTGCTCTCTGTCAAGATGCCAATCGGGGCTCATGGGGAGTGGGAGGAACAGTTCTTGTGTGCCGGGAGGCGCTCCTTTTTTAATTTGTTGGAGTTTCTGGTGCTGGACCCCGATTTGTCTTCTTTTGGAGAGCGAGAGGGTTTTGAATGCAAAAATCGAAACAAAAAGTATTTTCAATGATGGTGAATGCTAAGTCATGGTGTTTAGGTACATCCCATCAAAAAAATTGAGCTCCTTACTTTTTCAAAAAAAACCTTCTATAGTGGCTATATGATGTGTTTAGGGTGAACATTTGGTGCTATTGCTTATAGTTATTTGATTATAGCCCATAATGGTTGTTTTCCAATTTATTTGGTCATTCGCATCCATCATCATCTTCCAACATCTTTTCTAAAGCCAATGGATAATTCTACCAAGAAACTACTTCCTCATTTCATTCCTTTCCCTAAGAGTATATACTTCATTAATAATACTGTGGGTAGGAAAATCTGAAGGAAAGAGCTGGTCAGCAGGGGGGAAATGTTGAAGGGTAGAGGGAGTGATGTGGTGGGATTGACAGGAGGGACCAGCACGGGACACAAGGTAATGACTAGAATCAGAGTCCCCATGAGGGAGAGTAGGAGGGATCTGAGTAAAATCTACCCTCTTCCCACTTCCATCTTCTCTAGATATCCTCTTTCCTATTCAAAGTAATGTTATTAAGCTACTTGTCTTGGTGAAATCTTCTTAGAGAGCAAACACTGATTCTTGTTTCAAAATAATTATTTAGTTTATAGCTTCCTGATACTTATCACCTTGGGTTACATTGAGCCAGAAGCAGCTTAAAGGTTTCCTAATGAAATAAAACCAGTCCTAAAAAGCCACCCAGTGAGACACCAATAAAGTCAGCAAACTACTTACATAATGCTGTCATAACCATCAGAGTATTCTATAAAATCTGTAAAGTAATAAAGCCCAGTGTAATCAGATAACTGTATTAATCCACCCAGGATCAGATCCCCTGCCTTGAAGTAAAATGTACCTTTATTATTTATAGGTGAACAAATAGACCTGGATGCCTGGATGTGGGTAACATCTGTTCAAATCAACATAAAGACCCCACTCAATATCAGTGACACCAAATGAAGAATCACTTCTTTAAGATTTCCTTCTTTACCACACCGATTCTTCTGCTCCGGATATCACTCCCTTTAATACTTGTCTTTCCTCTGTGCTTCCTGGCTTTCTTCTAATTTTCTCCATATTAACCTCTCCAAAGCTTCCACTATTTGGTTCACCCTTGGTAGTCCCCTCCCCCTCCTCGTCCCTTTGTTCTCCTCTTCACCTATCCCCACTGTTTCTTTTTTATGATATTTAGGTGTAACTCTCGATTCTTCTCTTTCCTTTAAAGGCCACATCTCCTCAGTTGTCCAACGTTCTTTTTCACTCTGAAACAACTTTGCACTGTCCGTCCCTTCCTCACTTCCTCTTCTATGACTACCCTGCTTCTTTCCCTTGTTATATCCCATCTTGATTATTGTAATGTTTGTCTTGCCGGTATCCCCCAGTCTCAAATTCATCGTCTGCAACATGTTCAAAATACTGCTGTTCGTATTCTAACTCACGCTTCACGTTTTGATCACATCACCCCCCTCCTAATAAACCTGCACTGGCTTCCTATTGTTTTTTGGATACAGTTTAAATTTCTCATTTTTGTTCACAGGGCAATTCATTCAGGTACCCCTCTTTACCTCACTGACCAGGTTCATCTTCACACCCCTCACCATTCTCTCTGATCCATTCACATTAATTGCATGTTCCTCCCCTCCCCTTTCCAGGCCCACTTGGAATCCACCCGATCCTCAGCTTTCTACTTCCTAGGTCCTAGACTATGGAACTCTCTCCCCCCTGCACTCCGCTTAGAATCCTCCTTTAACTCCTTTAAAGCTAAACTAAAGACTCATCTCTTCTGCTCCACCTCCCTTTCCCATCCTCATGCCTCTCCTCTCCTCCTCATTAAAGATACAACTCTCCTTCCCTTCTGCCCATCCCCCCTCCTCACCCCCTTGTTCACCTTTCCCACGCCAACGTACATTGTTTTGTCCATTTTGTATGTTACCTCTCACTTCTATTGTATGTACTTTTGCCTTTTCTGTCTCTACTGATCCTTTTATTCCCTGTCCTTTTTTTAAAGATTATATGGCATTCCTTTCCTTTCTTTTTCACAGCTTTTTTAACCTTTGTTTGTAAACCGCCCAGATGCTACAGTTTATGTGCGGTATATAAAGTTTTAAATAAACATAAACATATTGTAGCCTTGAAAGAGGGACGAGCACAGAGGCGTCGCAAGGATTTTCTCCTGTTACGCCCTGGTGTTCTTCAACTGGGAGGGCTCTTTTTTCTCAAACTTCCATGCAAATGCTTGGTGAAATATAGAGCTATTTCTTATATTTTTTTATGAACCTTCCCAGTTAACGGCTTTCATTACTGCCAGGCGCTTGGAGACTTCTATTGGAGCTTCACCTGTGCTCTCATAAAATAAATACTGGAGTTAGTTTACTGCCTTTTCCACTCTATTTGGTTAGTATTAATATATTTGGAATTTTGGAAATTCTCCCCTCTTATATTGTGGGCTAGGGTGAACAGATACATTGATTTTTGGTTTTCCTTGTTATATTATCCTGCTATGATTGTTTCTGATTGTTCTGCAAACTTTCTTGATCTATATGTTAAACGGCTATAAATAAATAAATGAAAAAAAAAAGAAAGAGGGACGAGTTGCCAGTATTGTAAAGAAGAAAATTGCAGACACTATCTTTAATAAAATTATTTGTCAGCTCCTGTGAAAGCAGGGATTCTTCTCTTAATCCAAATGGATATTCATTTCAGACAATTGCTATAAGTAGTCCAATTCTTGATCCCTGCTGCACTTTAATAACATGACAGAAATTATATATTTCATCAGATTTATCTTGTGAACAGGCAATGAAACCATTATTTATTTATTTATTTAACAGTTTTTCTATACCGCCTTTTTGTTTAATCAAGGCGGTTTTACATTAACTTCAACTTTTACAAAGAACATTAAATTATAAACAATAACTTTTACAAAGAACTTTCAATTGTAAACAGTAACATCACATTTCAAATACTTAAACAGTTTCTTGTAACTTATAAATTATATATATGTCATTTCAGCAAATTTGTACAATATAAAATATCATATGCAGTAAAGTCTGTTTTGAAACCTCTTGAGATCTGAGTGATGAAGGACAGAAAGGTCAATGGTCTTTGTTATGAATCATATGGGGACAGACTTAAAGATCTCAATGTGTATACTCTGGAGGAAAGGCAGGATAGAAGAGAGATGATGTTGGATACCTCTGTAGCATAAATGCATAGGGGGTGAGCTTCTTTCCATTGAGAGAGGGCTTTGCAAGGAGGAGACATAGGATTGGGGTGAAGAAAAATAGACTCAGGAGTAATGTGCATATATATTTCTTTACAGAAAGAGTGGTGGATGCATGGAATAGTCTCTCAGTGGAGGTGGTAGAGACTAGGATGGTATCTGGGTTCAGGGGAGTATGGGACAAATTCAGGGAATCTGTGGGGGAAGAGGGGGGACTGTGGTGGTTGGTATGGGGGCAGACTGGATAGGCCATGTGGTCTTTTTCTGCCATCATGTTTCTATGTTTCTAGAACAAGGTTTAAGGAACTATGTAATCTGCCCATCTTAGCTGATTTTAATTGGAGGAGGCTGCTGGGCCAAGGCCCCAGTGGCCTTTCAGTAACACAGGCTATGTCCTTATGATTAAGCTTTGTTAGAATATTTTTTTCCCAATTAAATGACCTTTTGTGTTTAGGTGAGGCCTGAGCAGAATTATGTAGCACTTGGGGATAAATATACAGCCCAGCAATCCAGCACTGGAAGCCAGGATGGCAAATATCTCCACAGCCACCATGTATTTGCCTTTGACGCTCAGGTAAGCTGGGATGAAGGACACCCAAACACTGCAGAACACCATCATGCTGAAAGTGATATACTGGGCCTCATTGAAACTGTCAGGCAGCTTCCTTACTAGGAAAGCCACGATGAAGCTCAGAAGAGCCAAAAATCCCATGTACCCAATCACACTATAAAATGCAACGATGGACCCCTCATTACACTGTAGTATCATCTTCCCATCTCTAGACTGTGTGTCATATTCAGGGAATGGAGGGGAGATGAGCAGCCATGCAGAGCATATCAGAACTTCTCCCAAGGAAAAAAGGAGAACTATATAATTGGAGACTCTTGTCCCTACCCATGACCTCAATTTGCTGCTGGGTTTGGTGGCTTTGAAGGCAAGGAGAACTGTGATGGTTTTTGCCAGTACAGAAGACACAGCAATGGTAAAAATTATTCCAAAGGTTGTTTGTCGGAGCAGACAAGTCACTCGTCCAGCAGGGCCAATAAATAATGTAGAGCAGAGGAAAGACAGCATGAGGGAGATGAGGAGGATGTAACTAAGATCCCGATTATTGGCCCTCACCACAGGAGTGTACCGGTATTTAATAAAGATTACTAAAACTATAGCTGTGATTATGGAGAAGAAAATAGTAATGAAAACCAAAACTTTTCCCAAAACATCATCATAGGACAGGAATTCTGTGACCCTGGGTAGACACTCATCCTTCTTCTTGCTTGGCCATTGATCTTCAGGACACTTCCTGCAGTTCTCTGCATCTATGGAAGATATAAGATCTTGGATTGTATTTTTGTAAATATACAAACAATTCAAACATTTTATGAAAAGGGCAATGCTAGTTTATATGTAAAATCTTCTAGCTTTATGGAAATTGAAGAAAAAATCAAACAGTTTATTCTTTATAACATATCAACTTTTCAATTTCTTCATGATTTCAGGGTCTCTGAAGAGTTTTGATGTATTTATCTGTCTATTTTTGTATGCCAATTGGTGATCTTATAGGGCTCCATTCCAACAGGTCAACCCTGTAGTGGCAATGTCAGCAATTACAAGTCTTCTTTCGAGTTGTGATCCCAGGCCTTACTAGAAAAGGCTTTTCCCCCATCACTCATGATATCAGCTTGGACAGACCCTAAGAGCTGGTCTTCTACAACGTCTGCTCTAACAAGTGACCATTTGAAGTTGCATGAAGAATAAGATTTCCTTGCATCTGTCCCTCTCCCTCCATTTGCCCTTTTCCTCCTTGAGCACTGGCCTGCTAGAAATTGTGTCCTAGGCCTTCCTGGGTGAAGACTCCATTTCCTATTACATCATTCATAGTAGACTATATTATTCCTGTTATCCAAGTTGTTGTGCCTGTTAATTGTAAAAACCAGATAAATGTATCTTGTCTGAAGTTCCTTGTTCTTTGTAAACCGCGCTGATAAAGAATAGTGCGGTATATAAAAAAATGTTAAATAAAATAAAATAAAATAAATAAATAAGAGAGGTTCTGCAGCCAGTGGTAGGGATTCTTAGTGGAACACTTCTAAAGAAGAAGCTCAAAAGAGTCATCCCTTGGAAAGCTCACTAGAGAGTGAGTAAGAGAGATAGGGAGGAAGATGTGGGTTGCTTTTTGGGAGAGGCAGGTTTAAACTTTTACCCTGTTTTTTGTTAGTTTAGTTGTGTTGAGTTTGGAATACTTAGCCTTCTCCATCTTGTCAATCTGTTAGTCATAAAGGAAGGGTCAGATTCAAGAAGGTTGGTTATAATATTAGTAGGGAGACTGGATCTAAGAGGTAAATCTTCAGCAAGATGGCCAATGTGTAAAGTTCTATGGATACTTTGTCTATATAACTTTGTGTCTTTGCATCTCAGTTATGGTTTCAAGCCTGAATAATGAAAATGCTGGTAAAACATTCTACTGATAATTGATCTATATTTATGGATAATTTAATCACATAAAATTGTTTCTTCTATGTTGTTGTTAAGTGCCGTCGAGTCGGAGTTGACTCATGGTGACCCTCTGGATAGCTAACCTAAATTGTGTTCGGTCTTCAGTCAGGTGGCTCATTGTTAACAGCTGCTACGGGTACCAGTCTGTCATTGTATCGATCCATCTCATTGCTGGCCTTCCTCTTTTGCGTTGACCTTCTATCTTGCCAAGCATGATGTCTTTCTCTAATGCTATCTCTCTTCGCATGATGTGTCCAAAGTATGAAAGTCGAAGTCTTGTCATCTGAGCTTCTAAAGAAAGCTTAGGTTTGATCTCCTCTAATACCGACTGGTTTGTTCTTCGGGCAGTCCATGGTATACACAGTATTCGCCTCCAGCACCATAATTCAAAGGCATCAATTTTCTTCCTGTCTATCTTTTTCACTGTCCAGCTTTCACATCCATTTGTTATTGAAAATACCATGGCTTGAACAAGTCGAATCTTTGTATGGAGAGAGACATCTCTGCTCTTGAGAATCTTCTCTAGGTCTTTCATAGCCATTCTGCCAAGAGCAATGCGTCATCTGATTTCTTGACTGCTTGTTGCTTCTTTATTGATAGTTGATCCAAGTAGGTTAAAGTTGTTCACAATTTCAATTTCTTCTCCTTCAATGATGAACCTGTTGATTATGCCAGTTGTCATGATCTTTGTCTTCTTTATATTAAGGTGCAGGCCCATTTTGAGACTATGTTCTTTGATTGTGAGAAGCAAATGTTTCAGAACATCTTCACTTTCAGCCAGTAATGTAGTATCATCAGCATAGCAAAGGTTGTTGATGAGTCTTCCACCAATCTTCACACCTCTGTTGTCTTCATACAATCCTGCTTCTCTGATGATTTGTTCTGCATACAAATTAAACAGGTAGGGGGAACGTATGCAGCCTTGTCTTACACCTTTGGTTATTTTAAACCATTATGTTTCTCCTTGTTCCGTTCAAACTGTTGCTTCTTGATCAATGTACAGATTGTGCAAGAGTACGATCAGTTGTTCTGGTATACCCATGCTTCTTAATGTGGCCCAGAGTTTCTCATGGTTTACACAGTCAAAAGCCTTGCTATAGTTGATAAAGCACAAATAGATATTGTGGCGGTCGCGCCCCTACCAGGCGGTTGCCTAGTAGGGACGGGAAGCCATCTCAATTCCTCTTTCCCAAGGATTGTAGTTGTGCCAAGGAGACTATGAACCGAGTGGTTGTTTTAAAGCACACAGGAATTTTATTAGCATCTGTGTCAAAATGGTTGACAAATCTTCAAAGCAAATGTACACATTCAGGTCAAAGCAAAATACAGGATTATTCTTCTCCTCTTAAGGTAACACTTGTAACCAGTGTTGCAATAAAGATATTTACACAAGCTTCACTTCTTTCCTTTCTCAGGCTTCCATTACTCAGCCTTCATGCACACATTACAGTCCATCTCAGAACAAACTGAAGTAAGGTCACTATCTTGGCCTGCTACTTCCATGCTTTCAACTGAGCTGTAACTTGGCAATGCTTGTAATCTTTCTGGAAGTTTATCCTTAATATTCTTTAGCAGATTAAATAGCCTATGCCACTGAATGACCCTTTCTCCCTTTGGTAGGATTTCACTGGGCTCTTCCTGTTCAGTGTCCCTGGTAAAACCCTTACTCCTATTCTGGGTTTTCCTAGGCTTTAACCTTTCTTCTGAGACAGAGCGAATAACACAGGGTTTAGGCTTTATGGCTTTAACTCTCCTACCTTGGAGTCTGGCTGCAGCACCTTCCTGGCTGAGGCTTCTCCGGCTTGGCACTCCCTCTGTCTCTGAGCTAGACAGTGACTCAGGGTAAGCTCTCCACTTCCCTTCCTGGGGCTTCTGCTGCCTGCAGATAGACCCTTCCTCCGGTGAGTCTAAGCACTCTTGCCTTAGCTTCCTTAAAGCCAACCTTCTCTCTTTCTCCCTATAGCCAGTCTGTTTGGTCCTTTGCCTGGAACCTTCCCTGTAGCTTCCTGGGCTGCAGTGCTGGCTGCTCTTGTCTCTGCTGCTACTCACTTTGTATCTGCTTCTTTCATGGTTGCTGGTTTTGCTGTGTTTGCTTTCTCCTGCATCTCTGCAGTTCCTTGCCTCTCTGGAGTTCCTGGCCTTTCTGGCTTTCCAGGCCTTTCTGGAGTTCCTTGCCTCTCTGCCTACTTTGTTTGTTCCCTCAAACTTAAACGCTGAGCAGGGCAACTCCCTTCCTGACTCCACCCACTTGTACCTCCTACTCTTGCCTGAGGTTGTCATGAGGTCTGGGAGTGGCTTAAGCCTAGCACTGCCCTCTTGGTTTCTCTCAGGGATTCTGCTGTGATGTATGTGTTCTAGTGAACCCATCCCCCGAGCAGAAGAAAAAGTTCTTCTTTCTCCTTTATTTTCATGCTGGGCTGCCTCCTCCTCACCACAATATCCTTTTGGTATTCTTTAGTCTTTTCAAGGATCCATCTCACATCCGCAATGATGTCTCTCGTTCCTCGCCCTTTCCTGAACCCTGTTTGCACTTCAGGTAGTTCTTGTTCCAGGTATGGTTGTAGTCTCTTTTGAATAATCTTCAGTAGAATCTTGCTGGCATGTGGGATCAGAGAGATTATGCGATTATTTCCACAGTCAGTTGGATCACCTTTCTTTAGTATTGGCATAAACACAGATCTTTTCCAGTCAGTTGGCCATGATGTTGTCTTCCATATTTCTTGGCAGAGCCTTGTAAGTACGGTAACAGCTGCATCAGATTGCTGTAATACTTCTATGGGAATGCTATCAATGCCTGGTGCTTTGTTCTTTGATAAGGCTTTCAATGCTGCTTCAACTTCTTCTTTCATCACCAATGGTTCCCAATCATAAGGTACAGGTTGAAACGGCTGTTGGTCCACTTGATCTTTATCATATAAAAACTCTGTATATTCCTTCCACCTTTTCTTGATCTTCTCAGCATCATTCAACTTAGAACCTTGAGCATCTTGTAACATTCCAATTCGAGGCTGGAACGTTTTCTTTAACTCTCGTAGCTTTAGGAAAGACTATCCTGTTCTTCTTCTAATAGTTTCTGCTTCTATTTCCTTGCATGTGTCGTTGTAGTACTTGTCCTGTCTTGCTGCATGTTGGAAATCTCTGTTGAGTTCTGTGATTGTCTTTCTTTCTCCTCTGGCATTAGCTTCTCTGCATTGCTGGGCAATTTTCAAAGTTTCTTCCGTCATCCATTTTGGCTGTTTTTTTTTTTTTCACCTTTTGTAGAGACTTCTCGCTTTCTTCCAACACAACCTTCTTGATGTCATTCCATAACTCTTCTGGAGCTCAGTCATTTGTATCTAAAGCAGCAAATCAATTTTGCAGGCAGTCTTTAAATTCCAGTGGTATATTCTCAAGATCATATTTTGCTGCATTCATGAGTGGTTTACTCTTTTTCAACTTTAGCTTGAGTTTGCATACTAGTAGTTGATGATCTGTACCACAGTCAGCTCCAGGTTTTGTTTTTGTTGATGTTATAGAGCTTTTCCATCGTTGACTTCCACAGATGTAGTCAATTTGATTTTTATACAATCCATTGGGTGAAGTCCATGTGTACGGTCGCCGCTTGTGTTGCTGAAAGATGTTTGAGATGAATAGAATTCTGCAAGACCAACGATCTATCAGTCTTTCTCCAGCTTCATTTCTGTTGCCAAGTCCATATTTTCCAACTACTTTGCTTTCTTCTTTGTTGCCAACGTTTGCGTTCCAGTCAACCATGACTATCAGGATATCCTGTTTGCATGTTCTGTCAATTTCAGCTTGTACTTGTTCATAGAACTCTTCAATTTCATTCTCTTCTGCAGCTGTTGTTGGGGCATATACTTGAATTATAGTTGTGTTGATAGGCATTCCTCGTAGACGAATAGAGATTAAGCGTTCGCTGACTGCATTGTATTTCATTACAGTTCTTGCAAGTTTCTTCTTTATTATAAATGCAACACCATTTCTTCTTTGTCTTACATTTCCAGCATAGCAGACCATGTGATCATCTGATGCAAAGTGCCCGATGCCAGTCCATTTCAGTTCGCTGACACCCAACAGATCAAGTTGTACACATTCCATTTCATTCTTGACCACCTCCAACTTCCCTTGATTCATGCTTTGTACGTTCCATGTTCCAATGTGTACAGCTTCTGACTCTTCTATATTTGTGTTCAAACATTAACAATCATGTTATCCAGAAACAGCTGTGTACTGTAACTATGTACTGTACTGTAAGTCCCAACCCACACCAAATTCTGCCTCATTTTAGCCTCATAGATTTTGGCCATTTAGGGGTAATTTTATGAGTCTCTTTCATGTGTAAAACCCTGTTTTATGTGCTTAAAAGGGATTCTACTCCACAGTTACACACAATGTAGCACATGGTGTAAAGAAGGTGCATACTATTCACAGCCTTTGGGGTGGAGGCTGGAGACTCAATTTACACATAAAGTTTATAAAGTATGTGGGCACTTTGCATGCTAACATTTATATTAGATCCTGATCCAGCATAATGTACATTCTCATCCAAGGCAAACTCTTATAAAATTACCATCCTCTTGATTTATATGGTCAAAAATAATCCCTACATGTGCTAGCAATTATTTTGAAATATTAATGTATTTGGATCCTTCTACTGACCGAAAGGCTTTGAAAAGTCCGGTCCATGATATATTTAGTGAGAAAAATAATCAAATGGTTTTTCTGTGTAACAGAGTTCTGGATGCATATCTTTGTTTTTGAAATTCCCTCCATGTTGAATGTATGAGTATTGTTGCTCATCTCTTTGTCCTGACAACGTTTGTCTGGCTAAGTGGAGGGGCTCTTGCAGTATTTCTTGGTGCAGGTTTTGATTAGCTGGACAGCACTGTAAATTTGCACTGTCCTCTTAAGCTTAAACCCTTAAGTAAGGCACATAGGTGGCAGGCCTGATGTTTTAGATATATATATATATACACACATATTGCTGCCCACAGCAAGCACATACCATACATATTCAGTGCTGTCGCCTATTGATATAGTGGACTGAATATATACTTTATTTTTTTAATTTTTTTAATACCGTGACTGGTGTTTAAAAGACACTCACTGCAGGCCTTAAATATTGACCCAACAGAGTTAATTTAAACTTTCTAAATGTATCCACAACCTCTGCAGGTGCTTCTGTATCCACAGCCCCCACGAGGAAATGATTTTTAAAGAGAAACTCTGTGGGGAATTTTGAAAATTGCCCTGAGGTTCCATGGGCTGGCAAGAGCCTGATAATTGCCTAGGTACTTAAAGCTAGACAGCTATGGGCAACATTCCATCATCCTATGTCCCCTCATAGCAGAGCTTGCTTTCAATCGAAAGAGGCTCTCTTCCTGTGCATTTATACCATGGAGGTATTTAAATGTCTCAGTCATATCACCTCTGTCCCATCTTTCCTCTAAACGTATACACATTTAGGTCCTTAAGTCTGTCCTGACATGCTTTATAATGAAGACCATTAACCATTTTATTAACCACCCTCTGCACCTGCTCCAACTTGTTTTTATCATTTTGAAGGTGTGGTCTCCAGAACTGCACACAATACTCCAAATGAGGTTGCACCAAAGACTTATATAGAGGCACTATCACCTCCTTTCTTCTACTGGCCACACCTCTCCCTAGGCACCCAAACATCCTTCTAGCTCTATTCTGTTGCAGATTTTGATATCATCTGCAACGAGGTAAACCTTACCCGACAGCACTTCTGCAATATCACTAGCAAATACCACCTGTTCTTCTGATCCTATCTCCACCTGTCTCCTTAACTCCGTGTACTCCTCTGTCATGCCATCCATCTCACATATTCTCAACCTTTTGCCTCCACTTTACTTTCCCTGCAGCCTTTAAGAATGCTGTGGTCACTCCTCTTCTAAAAAAAACTTCACTTGACCCTACTTGTCTTTCCTTTCTGAACACACTACCAAAACACTTATCCATTCTTTATTCACCTCCTATCTTGACTATTGTCACCCCCTCCTTTCTGGTCTCCCTCTGAGTCATCTCTCTCCCCTTCTATCTGTGCAGAACTCTGTGACATGGTTAATCCTCCACCAGTCCTGTTATACTCATATAACCCCTCTCCTCAAGTAACTTCATTGTCTCCCCTTCCGTTTCCATATCCAATTCAAACTTATCCTTCTGACCTATAAATGGTTTCTTGCTACTGCTCCTCACTATCTTTCCTCTCTCCTCTCTCCCTACACCCCTCCTCATGAAGTCTGCTCTTCCGCTGCTCTGCTTTTCTCTCTGCCCTTTTTTTCCACTGCCAACTCTAGACTTCTATCCTTTCACTTTGCTGCTCCTCATGCCTGGAACAAACTACCTGAGTCTGTATGTCAAACTTCATCTCTCTCCCTTTTCAAATCCATGTTCTTTTAGCCTCTTTGAGGCTGCTTTTGGATTCTGATCCATTGTGTCTCCTTACCTTTTCCTATTTGTATCGTTATCCTCATCTATTGTATTGTCTGTCTTGATTAGATTGTAAACTCTGATAAGCAGGGACTGTCTTTAATATGTATATGTACAGCACTGCATACACCTTGTAGTGCTATATAAATGATTAACTGTAGTAGTAGTAACACTCAGACATGAGCCCTAATGTGCCCTCGACTCCCATAAAATTGTCTTTAGGTGAACTTGTGTTAAGAGACGAATTGCTGCTGAGGATGCGACAGTTGCCTTAATGCTAGTGATCATTTCTTTATGCCCACACTTCACCCATTTCCCAACCTATCTTGTTTTGGCCAATAACCATACATTTAAATGTGAGGTGGCTGGTATGCCCACAAGTTAGAGTTCTCAGCCACTTGTTGCCACACTTTAAAACACATGTAAAATGGTCACTAGTTTTTAGTAAATGGGGCCCTTTGTCATTATTCACATGCCCCAGCCCTAGCATCTCTGCTATGATCATAGAACCCTCTAGGGCTTTACTAGTTAAATGAATTGACTTTGCTTTAAGCAAAGAACTTTCCTGTCTTTAAGAAGAGTGTTGGAGTCAGAAGAAAACCTGAGAGCTTGAATGCAGAAAATCAGGAATCCCAGAGTCAAAGTTAAAGGCACTGGACTTGTGGTTGAAGAGGAGACAGAGATTTCCTTTACTTGGGAGAATTTATCAGGAGCTGGCCCTGGAGCTAGGAGCAGAGGGACTTAGGATGAGGGGTGTCACTATCCAGGGATACCGATGATGAAAAACTCAACTATGATTTTAAATACTTATTCACTGAAATGTGTTATTGATGTTACCTATCCTGATATTTATATACTAAAGTGAACTTTATTCTATTCAGAACAAACATTTGGATTGGGGTATGGATTTTATTGAAGGGAGAGTGAACCCAGAGAACGATCCCTGGGCAATGGCCTCACAGCATTGCTTGTTCTTCATCAAAAATGTGTTCTGGATGCCGCAGAAGCCCTATAATTGCTGCAGCCTCTGAAGATGGATACTGGAAATAGTGAGACCCAGTAATTGACAGCATACGCCAGGATATCTGTTGATTTCATCAATGTTGGTATCTCAAATTTATAAAATGATATGATGTATATTATCTACCCAGTGTGTTGGAGAATTCTCCTTCAGAGCAAGGGACACATTTGAAGCAGCAGACCAGATTCCCGGGAGGAATAATTTTCCTGTATCCAGGAGCACAGCTCTCAGAGCACACAGAGCGAGGGGTCTGAGGAAAGGAAAAGAGAGAGAAATATAGTCATATTCCTTATTCAGGAGATAACTGTCTATTTCTAGCCTTTTAGAGGCCAGTTCCGAAAATGTGCATGTCCAGGCAGTGAGCACGTCCAAATGGAAACGTGCAGGGATAGAACCCAATGCCGCTTACGTGGGGATAGATGGAGCCGTGTGTACAGAATAGCCCACAAAGACATGCAAAGCGCAGGTCGCACACAGTGCTACATTGTACAAAGACCATATACCTGCAAATGGCCAACCCACCTCCCTTAAAAATGTGCATCTGTTAAGCTGCTGTGGGCATGGACTGAGCTGTTATGAGACTGAATGACAATGGAAGTTGGCACTAAGTTTAGGTGGATTCAAGTTAGACAATAGAATTTAGGCTGTGGCATGCCCAGACCATTACAAAGTAATTTCAGTGCACAGTGATGTAGCAGGAAACCAGGTAGAGGATAAAGCTAATGGCACAAGCTGCAGTGCAGCACTACATTCATGGCAGTAGACAACCTCCCAATGTATGCACGTTATAAACATCTCAGGAACATGACTGTACAATGCTAAGCAAGGAGATGATCCAGCAGAACAGGCCCCCCATAGCGAACTACCCAAACATTTCCCCTGCACTACTAGAGGGCCATTGGAATGACAGCATTCAGCAGTGCAAGCACCACACAGACATACCCAGGGACATCATCATTGCACCGTACAAATGTGCACATTTGTAGAGATCAATGCTTATGCACGTGTGAATGGCATACTGGACTTTGCACTGTTGC
The DNA here is from genome assembly GCA_033557465.1 of Ichthyophis bannanicus. NCBI lineage: Eukaryota > Metazoa > Chordata > Amphibia > Gymnophiona > Ichthyophiidae > Ichthyophis > Ichthyophis bannanicus. The sequence continues at coordinate 107,280,248 of CM066048.1, read as the reverse complement.
ATGCCCTCCCTCTGAGATCCTCTGAGTAGTAATAAGGAAGTATCTGGGCAGGGAAGTGATTGTAGAACCGTTCTGCTCACACCTGCCTGTATGCACTGGCACCTGGTGATGCTGCAGACAGCCCTATGGCCAGGTACCTGCCAGGCATACCTGTCCTCCCCAGATCTGTGGATGAGCAATCTAGACCCCACGTGCAGCCCTCTGACCATGCACACACACGCACTCTCACTTGCAGTTCCACAGAAACATCTGTCTGCCAAAAGAATGCCCTGCATTGAATGTCTTAGCTGATAGAAAGGAAATCATAGCAATCAGTACTTCCAGCCCAGCGTCATACCTGCTCACTGCATTTCTATTTGGCTACTTACAAGATAACTACAATAGTGGACCTCTAACAGATACAGAGCTGCAGTAGGCCCAAACTGTCCTTCCAGTATATCAGCCTCAAGGGTCTAATCCCGTATGCTCAATGCACATAATAGGCCCACATATGTAAACCACCACAACAGTGACCTGTGCACAAGATGTGTGCCATAGAGCCACTGGCGCATGATATCCCCATTATATTTATTTAACCAGTAAAAAAACAAAACATTACATTTCAACAAATGTAAAACGGGTTACCGTATAAACAAAGAGGATACATGAGACGCAAGTTAGATAATAGATAGTGTTCTGATAGGATTTACCTATGACCTTATCTGCATCGGGGGACTGTAGACATTGCATAGAGCATATTGTAGAAATCCACTGTGTGGAGCGCAAGACTCCTGCTGGCTGGGTGTTGCACATAGCACCGATGGCTGGGCTTACATTTTCCATGGGATGCTAGGACTCCATCAGCAGCATCATTTCCAGGATGTGGGCATTGTTAGAGAGCCCTAGCAGTGCCCCTTTAGCTCAGACAGCTAATGCCAGCATAGCCAGATTGAGCACCAGTGCTCTACTGCATACATTTGTGGGGGTGTTTATTTCTGCTGCTTTGACTTACATCCTCACTCTCCTCTGCTTTCTGTTCCATAATACTGCCTGATGTGGTTTTCCAGGCTGCAGATACCCCAGTGCACAGCATAGGTTGAACATCCATTCCCACTATTGACTGCATTGACGTGCAGAGCAGGAATATTTCTAAGTCCTGCCTTTATTCCATGCTTCAGCAGGTAGAACCTGGATATCTGTGGGGCTGAGTGAGAACGCAGATGGGTGTGACCAGAATGCACTTTTTACATCTCTGTGGCTGGCCACACCCCGTTCTGCCCCTTCCCGCCCACGTTCTGTGATCCCCGTTTAGCTGCTGTGTATGTGCAGGGCTGCGAAGGTTCAGAATACGGTACTGGATGTTTTTGTGAGATACATATCTATCCTGCACATACAGGCTGCTTATTCGTAGTTCAGAATGACCCCCTTAGTGTAATTAATTGTAAAATCCTTAAATTTTCCTTGCTAAAAAGACCATATCTGAGCTACTACACTTCCACTATGGAGCTGCTATGCAATAGACTCTTCATACACTGTCAGACTGATTAACTAGCAAGTGCCACCTGTTAGCCACAATGTTCTAGAAGAATCCCAAGGCCAGAAAATGGAGTGAATTCAAAAGCTCAACAAGACCTGGTGCATCGTATCCACAGGCTATCATTCATTTGTTTCAGTCATTTATCAATATCTATCACCCGCCTATCAAAAATTACTAGGCAAGTCAGACAAATCACACATAATCTCCAAATATACATAGCAAACATCCATGGATTGTGCACTACTGAGAGCCTGAAGTTCACCTAGACAAATCTTCAACTGAGACAGACTGGCCTAGTTGTTAGGACTTGGTACCTCAGGCTGGTGGGCCTGGGGTTTAATTCCCACCTGGGGACAGCAATCTCAGACCAGAGGGACAGGGGTTTCTAATCCCTCAGGTGCTCCTTGTGACCTTGGGCAAGCCACTTAACCCACCATTGTCTCAGGTACAAAATATAGATTCTGAACCTTATAGGGACATATATACTGTACCTGAATATATATCGCTTTGACCTGGTGAAAAGCTGTATATAAGCATTGCTAAATAAATAAAATCCTTCCATATCAATAGTGCATAAGACTCCTGAGCATATGTAGTTTATAAGGAGCAGATTGGATTGTCCTAAGTATTTGAGGATGCATAGATAAGGTGCATTATAAAGTTATACGCTAAATAGCTCACCTCTTTGTGAATAGAGACAGGATCATAGGTGCCATGTCTACTCTAAGCATGTCATCAAGGTCCAGGATCATCCTTGAACTTGTCAATTCTGACTCCTGATGATCCAGCAGCCCCTGGGGTTTCTTGACAAGGTATGATCAGAAGTAGATTGCCAGGCCTTTTCTTCCAAGGCAATGGAGGGTAAAGTGACTTGCCCAAGGTCACAAGGAGCACCAGTGGGAATCAAACCCAACTTGTTTGGGTACTAAGCTGTTGTTCTAAACACTAGGCTATTCCTCCATGCCATAAAAGGTTATGGGTAAGATATTCAGTAAGGCGTCACAATGCGCAGGAAAACATATTCAAGTAAAAGCACGAATCGTGAATAAGGCAGATTAAACGTGGGTAAACTACAAATATGTGGGTTAGCGTATGCGGCGGATGGCGCAGAAACCCGTGTTTGCGACTTGAAAATGGATGCCATATTGGAGGAATTCGGGCAATGCACATAGGGGGGACAAAATGCCCACATTAATGGGACCTAACGGACTATCCGTATATAGTGGATGTACACAGTTGGGGCGTGGGGAAAGCCCACGCATCGTTCAATATGCCTTCCATTATACCAATGTAATATGGTGTGGACATGCCACAGACACGGGTGATGAAAACCCCACACCACGATGCTCGGTGTCCACTGCAGGACTCCCGCACAGGACACCTCTTCCACAGCAGACACCAGCATCAGCATGGCAGCTCCACCTCTACCAGCACCACTACCACTGTGACAGCCTCCACAGCTGGTAGCATAGGCCTGAGTAGCAAGAGAGCTCTGAGGATGGTGAGGAGCATGAGGAGGAAGGGGAAGAGGAAGAGAAGGAAGCACACATGATGGAGGAGGAGGAGAAAGACATGGAGAGGGGGATGAAGACAAAGGGGATGAAAAGGAGGAGGAGGCAGACAGTGAGGAGCTGGAGGACAGAGGAGATGGGCAGGACATGAGGGAGGTACAGGAACGCATGGATGAGGGGCCTGAAGCAGCTGCTCTGGAGATGAGGGAAGGGCAGACAGCAGTAGTGGATCATCGAGAGCCATTAGCACTGTAGATGCAATGCTGCCAGCACTAGTTGTAAAGGTGGCAGCAAGGGAGGAATCTGGACCCAAAGGGCTGCCATTGCATCACCTCACACCCTCCAAGGCTGCTCATCCTGCAAACATGTCATCGGATCCTCAGGCCCAGGAGCCTGCCCATGTAGAATTGAGCAGCCAAAGGCTACTAAGCAGCACCCAGTGACCATCTCCACTGCTCCCCATCCCTCTATGATACAAATAGATCTGAGGATCCTGTGTGCTCTGGGGATGCAGTGGCACTTGGGCTGCGGCTCATGAGAGAAGCAATGGAGGGGGCAGCAGAGATAATATGTGACAGTCTATGTGCCCTCACCAATGCCTTGCTGCAGCAGCAACATTCAGGCCAAGGTGCCAAGGGGAGGCGAGTAGAGGGGGCAGTACTAGACAGAGCATGGTGTAGTACTGGACATACGATGGGAGTGTGGGCCCCTGACACCAGGTTAAATGGGAATATTTAATTTATCTATTTATAAAACAGGTTTTCTTTATTACCTTTTCCTACAATCAAAGTGGTTAACAGGGCAACTTGAATAGTATACATAGTAATGGGGGTGGAGGGGATACATGCGGGTGATTCTTAGTCTAACCTATTTACATAGTTAACTATATACAATATGTACAGTGCCGTGGTTTGGGCTAGAGGTTAGCGATAGAGTTGGGCAGAATCGTGCTCGTGTTGCCAGAGGGAGGAGAGGATGCTATGCACTAGGTGATGCTCCCAATGTGGGCTATGAATAGGAAAGATTTGAGCTTTTTCTGGAAGTCTTTAGTGTCAGTGGTGGCTCTTAAAGCCAGCCGGAAGGGAGTTCCGGAGGGCAGGGGCTGCTAGGGATAAAGCCCTGCCAGATGTGGACTGAATGGTTTCAGTGTAGGTTCTGGGGGTTAGGATAGTGTCCTTTTTATTGTCCTTCTGGGTTTGGTGCTTGTGTCAGCATTGAGTAGTCTCTTCAGTATGTTGGCAGAAATATTATGCTGGATTTTGAAAATATTTAGGGTGGTTTTGAATCTGATACAGGAGGCAACTGGGACCCAGTGTAGCTGGTTCAGGAGAGGGGTAACATATTCGTGTTTTGATGACCCAGTTATGATGTGAGCTGCGGTGTTTTGTGCCATCTGCAGTGGTCAGATTAACTGTTTGGGTAGTGTCACGCCCTTAGCTCCTTACATTGGTATGGAGGGGCGTGGTTTTCTTTTTCAAATTGGGGTGCTTCAACTTCTGGCCTTTTTCTAATTGGATGCCTTTTAATGCATCATGGGAAAGGTAGTTCAGTTAGTTATCATTTGAGCTCAGATGAAAAAAAAAACACCTTCATTGTAGTTGGGTTGAGTAGGTGCATTGACAAGAATTTATTCAAAGAAAAGACACACTAGGTTCACAGATCCACCTTTTTAGTTATTTCACCAGGAATTCTTGTAACTCAATACAGGATAACTTGAACTGAAACAAAACAGCTTTCCTCAGCCTTAATTAACAGCACCTGCTTCCTAGCAGAGCTTGCCGTGCAGTCCAAAACATGCAGAAAGAAACTTTAAACCAGGCTTTCTTTCCCTTTTCAGTCCAGAACAAATACCTGGCTATCTTGTATGCTTAAACACAGCACTTCATACAGATAGTCCAATTCACACAAGCAGATAAGCAGGAAGATTCAGCTTTGCACTGCGTCACACTTCTTCTGAACTTAGAACACAAGGTAAATCTGGCTCCCCCAATTCCATTGGTTCACTCTCTGGCTCAGATTCAGATAACTTGCTTGACTGCCTTCTGTTATGATTAAAGCTGTCTCTGGCAAATACGTAATGCTCCTTATTAGCTAAGCTTCTTGGACTCATACCTTGATCAAAGTCTGTAGTAGCTTCACTTCTTACATGCTCTGGCCACCATCTAGCATGTCCTGTTCTCCAATTAGTGCTTCTGGCTCTTACTGCTCCATTCCCTCCTGAGTAGGCAAAACGTCTGCTCTCTCTTCCTCTCTGGTCAGCAGTTGTAGCACTCTCAGGTCTTAGGAGTCCTTCCAGCTTCTCTCCACGTGTCCTGCTTGTCCCTCCTCATCTCAGTCTCTCTGTTCCTTCACGACTCTCCCTTTATGCTCTAACTGAGCTAAACTTAAACCCCTCAGGTTCCTGCTCCACCCTCTCCCCTCTCAGGTGGAAGAGATCAAACTCCCTCGTGGCAGCTGAGTGATTAGGGTGTGCAGTGATGTAAGGGTTCCTTACCCTGGGCCTGTACTCACTCTCCTTTCCACCACTAGGGGCATTATGTTCCTCATTGTAGCCAGGAATTACCTGCTTTCTAGGAGCAAATTGAGTTTTAAGTCCTGGACCTTTTAAAATGCGTCCCTTTATTAAGGTAAATTCCTTCTTTTTACCCCTCTCTTCTAGGTCCTGATAAGCTTCCTTATCACATACCCCCCTGCCCAAGATATTACGGGCTGGCGGAGGTTGAGTGTGTTCCTCCGGACAGACCGTAATTCCTGTGAGGGCATCGGTATTGTTGTCTGGCCTATCTGCCGGCTGTTTTACGCTGGGAATATTATCCGGCATAGATCTCTCTTGCCAAGACCTAAGCACATTTATGTGGTAAGTCTGCCTACGCCCTTTAGCACTTTCTATGATATAGGACACCGGGCTCACCTGCTTGACCACCCCTCCAAGGCCCTTTCCATTACGCTTCAAACTTAGGTGTGGCCCCTGCTACTTGCACCAGGACTTTTTCTCCTATGCCTAGCTGGCGAGGCTTGGCCCTACGGTCATACCGCTCCTTCTGGCGCAGCTGACTGTCTTGCAAATTTTTCACAGCTACCTGTGAGGCCCTATTTAAACGTGCTCTTAGGTCCCGTAAAAATTGTGGAACTCCCTTGCCCTCTTGTTCCGGGTCTAACCACTGCTCTCTTAATATGTCTAAGAGACCGCGTGGGGCTCGACTGTACATGAGCTCGTAGGGAGATACGCCCAGGGAAATCTGAATCCGTTCCCGGCAAGCCTATAAGACAAAAGGTAATAACATGTCCCATTCCTCCATATTTCCCGCTAACCCCCTTCTTAACATCTGTTTCAAGGTTTGATTTAATCTCTCCACCAAACCATTTGCCTGGGGATGATAAGCGGATGTCTTTATATGATGAATCCCGAAAGCATCCCAGACTTGGGCCAAATACTTTGATACAAAGTTGGTCCCACAGTCTGTTAAGACTTCTCTGGGGAATCCTATCTCACAAAACAGCTTTATTAATTCTAAAGCTATGGTTTTAGCTGAAATATTCCATAATGGAACAGCCCAGGGAAACCTGGTAGCCTGATCCACCATTACCAAGATGTACTGGAAACCTCGGGGTGTTTTAACCAAGGGGCCTACTATATCCATTGAGATATGCCCTACGGGGTCTGCTATGATGGGAGTTGGTATCAAAGGCACGACTGGGGGACGCGCAGCTGTGACTCGCTGGCATGCGGCACAGAACTGGGCAGTTTCTTTAAAAATGCCAAGCCAATAAAAGTGTATCAGAATTTGATCTAGGGTTCCCTGCACCCCCTTATGGCCTCCCACTGGATGATCATGGGCAAGTCTCAGAACTAACCTCTTAAAAGTTGTGGGTACCACTAATTGTTTCCTGATTGTGCCAGTACGGGGGTCCTGACTTTCCCTATACAATATCTCATTGTCTAATAGGAATCTGGGAAGGACATCCCATACCACTTGGGCATACTCAAATGCTCGAGCGAGAGTCAGATCTGCTCGCTGTTCCTTGGGGAAAGTTGGAAACTTCTCTACTATTTCAGCTGGCACCCAGGGCAAACCTGGGCTAAGCTCCATCTTGGCCCTACCTGTGCCCTACAACGCCTTTCATATCTCTGTTGCACTTTTTCCTTCCTAACCTTTCCAGATGGGGGAGTCACCAAGTCCTCATGTGAGGGTAGCTCTCCTAGAGAATCAACTTGTGTCTCTTCTTCTTGGCTGTTAGCCTTAGACTGGGATCGGGTATTAATAAGGCCACTCTTTTCCCCTAAGCCTTTCTCTAATCCCTGCTTGAACTGGGGCCAGTCCCTTCCCAATATTAAATCATATGGGAGCTTTGGTACCACTGCCACTGCTATTTCTCTCTGGACCCCTAAACCCTTAATCTTTAACTTGCATGTAGGATAAAATGAAGCAGCCCCATGAATGCATCTAATGCACACATTTCCCTCAGGCTTCCTACATTCTGAGTTATTTTTGGCCACTATTGCCTGCCAAAGCTTTTTAGAAAGCATGCTTTGGTCCACACCAGAGTCCAAAAGAGCTTGTGTGGTAACCCCTTGTATGTCAACCGTTAAAAGAAAACCTTCTCCAGGTCCTTTCTCACTGACACCCATTAAATTAGTGTGGGTTTTACAACCTTTCTGCACATGACCCCACTTTCCACACTGGAAACATTTCTTCTTTGCCCACTTTTCATTTTGGGAAGGTGCACAAACTCTCCCAAAATCAACAGTTTTTCCTTCTTTCTTTTCTGATGTAGCACAATGCTGCTCAGCACCTATTTTGAGAGAGCTTCCCTTTTGCTGCCAAGCCAACTCAGCTTCCATAAACCTCTCAGACAAAAGGGTTGCTTCACCCAGGCTTTGGCAATTCTGCTGGATGAGAAAAGACTGCAAATCCTTGGGCACTGCTGCCATAAATTGTTCTAGCATAATCATATCAACAATCATCTCTACATCCTTCCCTTCAGGAGACAGCAACTTTAGAGCTAGTCCACGAATCCTTTGGCTTAAGCCTTTCGGCGTCTCGCCATCCCTCAGGACTGTGGCCCTAAACATACGACGATATACTGTGGCTGTTAACCCTAAGCGGTCCTTAATAGCAGTTTTTACAGCCTTATAATCTAACGCTTGGGCTGCTGGCATGACCCTGTAAGCAGCCAATGCCTCTCCGGTTAAGGATGTAGCCAGGCATATAGCCCATTGAGTCTCAGGCCATCCTAAGGCCTGTGCCACTCTTTCAAAAGAGTTGATAAAGTCATCCACATTATCCTCTGGAGTTAGTTAAACCAAAACTAAATGGTCCCATATTGGAAAAGTCTACCATACTGTCCATCCGTGGAGCATCTGGGCCTGCTGGCGCTGGCACTCCTCCGCCTCCCTGGTTCCGGAGTGAAATCAATGTCTCCACCAGATCAAGAACTGGCTTCTGCTGTTCCCTCATGGCAGCGATGGCCTTGTCCTGCGCCATTTGCGCCAACTCCTGACGACGGCTGAACTGGCTCGCCATCCAACTCACAAGTTCATTGGGATCCATGGCTTGTTACCTGTAAGGAAAAAAGAGAGAAAAAGAAAACCAAGGGCGGCACCGTACAACAGAAATTTTTTTTCCTATATGCCCCCTTTAAAAATGCCTCAGTATATACTTTTTTTTTTTCTTTTTATCCTGAAGTGGTCACGCCCATGTAACTTTACCTTGTTCAGGTGTTGAGTCTCACGTCCACAGGGTCTTTTGACTGGAACTACTCGTGGAACACCTCCTTCTGTTGTTGCTCCAAGTCAGACAAGGAAATTCTGTATTCAGTTGCTTCTGCTTGGAAACTTGCAGCAGTATCCTTATAGAACTCCTGGTTACTTTAAGATGAAAAAATATCCAAGAACTACGCCACTTGTCACGCCCTTAGCCCCTTACATTGGTATGGAGGGGCGTGGTTTTGTTTTTCAAATTGGGGTGCTTCAACTTCTGGCCTTTTTCTAACTGGATGCCTTTTAATGCATCATGGGAAAGGTACTTCAGTTAGATATCATTTGAGCTCAGATGAAAAAAAACACCTTCATTGTAGTTGGGTTGAGTAGGTGCATTGACAAGAATTTATTCAAAGAAAAGACACGCTAGGTTCACAGATCCACCTTTTTAGATATTTCACCAGGAATTCTTGTAACTCAATACAGGATAACTTGAACTGAAACAAAACAGCTTTCCTCAGCCTTAATTAACAGCACCTGCTTCCTAGCAGAGCTTGCCGTGCAGTCCAAAACATGCAGAAAGAAACTTTAAACCAGGTTTTCTTTCCCTTTTCAGTCCAGAACAAATACCTGGCTATCTTGTATGCTTAAACACAGCACTTCATACAGATAGTCCAATTCACACAAGCAGATAAGCAGGAAGATTCAGCTTTGCACTGCGTCACTTCTTCTAAACTTAAAACATTAACAAGCAAACACAGCCCTTAGGGCTTTGGACACTGGAGGCTTCTCTTTATGGTTGACACCCTTGCAACCCTTCTTAATGGGCAGACTGGTATGCAGAGCAGTCCATGTATGAGACCTCTTCTACACAAGGTAAATCTGGCTCCCCCAATTCCATTGGTTCACTCTCTGGCTCAGATTCAGATAGCTTGCTTGACTGCCTTCTGTTATGATTAAAGCTGTCTCTGGCAAATACATAATGTTCCTTATTAGCTAAGCTTCTGGGACTCATACCTTAATCAAAGCCTGTAGTAGCTTCACTTCTTACATGCTCTGGCCACCATCTAGCACGTCCTGTTCTCCAATTAGTGCTTCTGGCTCTTACTGCTCCATTCCCTCCTGAGTAGGCAAAACCTCTGCTCTCTCTTCCTCTCTGGTCAGCAGTTGTAGCACTCTCAGGTCTCAGGAGTCCTTCCAGCTTCTCTCCACGTGTCCTGCTTGTCCCTCCTCGTCTCAGTCTCTCTGTTCCTTCACGACTCTGTTTCTTCACGACTCTCTCTTTCTGCTCTAACTCAGCTAAACTTAAACCCCTCAGGTTCCTGCTCCACCCTCTCCCCTCTCAGGTGGGAGAGATCAAACTCCCTCGTGGCAGCTGAGTGATTAGGGTGTGCAGTGATGTAAGGGTTCCTTACTCTGGGCCTGTACACCCTCTCCTTCCCACCTCTAGGGGCATTCTGTTCCTCATTGTAGCCAGGAATTACCTGTTTTCTAGGAGCAAATGGAGTTTTAAGTCCTGGACCTTTTAAAATGGGTCCCTTTATTAAGGTAAATTCCTTCTTTTTACCCCTCTCTTCTAGGTCCTGATAAGCTTCCTTATCACAGTAGGCCATGGTATAGGGAGTTGCAGTAGTCCAGTATGGATATGATTATGGCTTGGCAAACTGTCCAGAAGTGATCTTGGCTTAAGAGAGGTTTGAGTCTTCTTATTATGGGCATCTCGTGGGATTGTAGGTTCAGAGTACGGTCCAAGGTGACTCCCGGATATTTTACTTCATCCTTAATGGGTATAGTTGTATTGGGCAAGTTCATTGATTGAGGTGGGGGAGGTAAAGGAAACATTGGTCTTGTTCTAGTTATTGTTTAAATTGTTCTGGGAGAGCCATTAAGTCATTTCTTGTAGGCAATCTATTATCGTTGTGTAGTCCAAGTTGATCGGGGTGTAAATCATGATGTCGTCAGCATAAAATGTATATTGGACATTGTGTTTCTTTATGACGTATATAAAGATTGAATGGTAGAGCAGGTACGGAGGATCCTTGTGGTACATCCTGGGCAGTGGGGAATAGAGTGGAGGTGCTGGTATCAACCTTGACTTGTTATTGTCTGTTGCTGAGGTAAGAAGGGAACCACTTGAGTATGGTACTGTGTAGGCCAAAGTCACTAAGTCTTCACAGGAGGATACTGTGAGATAATGTGTCGAAAGCAAAGGAGATGTCAATGAAGATGACGGGAAAGACAGTTTTTAAGTTATCAATTCATCGGATTATGTTGTCAAGGGTTTTGTCGCTGTGGCTAGGTCAAAAGCCATATTGGTGGGGGGTCTAGTGGGGCTTTGAGTCAACATGGTCCTGTAGTAGTTGTTGTACTGTCTTCTCAAATATCTTAGTAAGAAAGAGTAGGATGGAGATAGGGTGGTATGCTGCTGGGTCATCTGTGTTTGGTGAGGTAAGCTTGGCAACAGGTCGGATAGTTGCTAGTGTGAGGGTTTGTGGCATGTGACCTTCGGTTAGGATGAGTATACTATTTTGTGCATGAATTTTCAGAGCTCTTCTTTTATTGACTTTATCCATGTTACTGGACATGGGTCAGTTGGTGCAGTGCTGGTGTTTAGTGAGGGCCATTGTGTGGGCAACCTGGACTATGGTGGGTAAGCTGAAATGATACCAGGTGTGTTTGGTAGGTGTATCTATGAGGTCAGGGGTGCAGTCATGTGGGATACTCTTGTATGGGGGGCTGTGAAATTTGTGAAGTTTTGAAAATGTATTGTGTCACTTCCTTTGGGGGCTGGTTCCTTGTGAGGGTTCGGACTATTTTGAAGAGCTCTCTGGGTTTGTTGGTGGATTTTAGTACAAGCTTTGTGTAGTATTCCTACTTGTATTGGTTGATTAGGTTATTATAGTCAGATGCTTTGTTTGGTATGGCTTGGGTATTGTTCTGTCTCCAGCTTCTTTTGATTTTATATAGTTTTCTTTTGGCCTCCCTTATTGCATCTGAGTACCAGGGTGCTGATCTTGCTCTCTTTACATGTGGTCTCCTGGGTGACTAGAAGGAATGTTATGTTGCTGTGTTCTTGGATTAGTCTTGGGGAAAAGGTAAGGTTTGTGGCAGAGCTTAAGCAATGAGTAGGAACAGTGAGGAATTGTGTGTATTGTAGTGAGTCCATAGCTGTAAGGGAGGCGTCAGCCTCTTTGTTGGATATTGAATTGAGGTTGAAGTCACCCAGTACAATCATCAGCTTGCAGAGGGAATTTGCTGCACACACTGATTCTAGAGTTGTGGAGAGTTTGTCTACCATGGTATTGGGGACTCTATAGGTGAGGCGCATAGTGATATGTTTGTACTTGATAATTATCATGTTGCTGTGGTCTGTGCTAGAAGTAACATAGGTTTTTAAGTCTTAGGTGTCTTCTGGCTAGGATTAGTACGCCTCCGCCCTGCTAGTTTGAATGTGGGAAGTCAAATGCTGTGTATGTGGGTGGTGTACTCTGGTTCAGAATAACTTGGTCGGTGTTAATTAGCCAGGTCTCATTGATGCACAAGATGTCAGCTTGGTGAAAATGTAGGTGGTCTGTGAGATGTTAGTTTTGTTTCTGATTGATCTGGCATTGATTGATTCAATGCTGATTGGGTTGTTTGAAGAGGGGTCGTAGTACAGGCTGTGTGCTTGAATTGTGGTTCTGATTTGAATAAGGGTAAGATGTTGCTTGTTTGGGTGCCTGTGAGTGTTTTGCCAGGTCGGGAAGGTTCACAGTGTGACTTGAGATGGTAGTAGTAGAGCGGTTGTGTAGGACGGGGTAGCTTGTGTGTAGTGGGAGAGTGCGTATGCTATATACATGCTCAATAGTAAAAGTTGTAGTAGGAGTACATCTGCATGGTGCCACCCACCCACTACCTGAACCTTGAGGGTTTAAGTAGGAGGTGGCCTTTGGTGCCCTTCAGGGTTGAGATTGTAGTTGTGTGTGCTCAAGTAGTTAAGGCAGGCAAAGAAATTTCTTTTGTGAGGTTTATTTCCCGCTTTGAAGTTCAAGTGCAAACAGACGCAAAAGAAGTTTTAAGGCACAAAACAAGAGTAAGAAACCAAACTTCACTGCTGGGCTAAATGTCCATAAGCTTCAGGATTCACATTCAATGGTCATGTGACTTCTCATTAACTGAAACAAACTCTGGCATAACAGCAAAGCCCTTGATATCCAGACAATTATGCTTTTAACTTATTCACTTCTCATAAGCATCTCAGCATGACAATTAGCAAGGTAACTTCTTGTTATATTTCTTCAAATAACCTTTTACAGCATTTAATTAATCTCCTTCTCAATAACACATGTTGAGCAGTCCATTGCACAGTCTTGTTCTGTGGACGGCAGAGAAAAATCTAGAGGCATCTCCTCTTCACAGGTGTTTGTAGCCTGTGCTGACTTATAGGGAGAAACTGTCCTGCTCTCAAGGAATTCCCTAAAGTCTTTGAGAAGTAATTCAGCCTGCGTCTTTCCTGGGCTAAGCTGGTATTTTCCTTCTCCTTCAGGTAAATGTTTGTTTAAGATCCTTATCTCATGATAATTAGGAATGCTGCTTTTGTTAGGACAACAGTTCAGCGTGTTAGAAGAACCCTTCCCCCACTTATCTCTGAACGTAAGTGCTGGGTTTAAAACTCTATCTGAGTCTGGAGAGTTTCTTAACAGGGTTTTAAAAGTATAACCGTCAGGTTTCTCTGGGCTCACTTCTCTGCAATAAGACTCATCAGCTTTCTTTCTAGTAGCTTTTAAGCTATAGTCTTCAGCTGGCTTATGAGAGTATCTTGGGCTGCTTAAATACTTTTCAGGCTGCACCCAACTGCCACCATATTGTCTGACTTTATTCTGGCTTTTAAAGTTAGCTTTCAATCTTTCTGGCTTCCCACTGTTATGTCTGCTAGCTGCTTCAACTCCCCTTTGTACCTTGTGCTGAGGCTTTCTCCAGGAGAATTCTTTGTCCCTCTGCTTTCTGCTCCAAGGTCCTGCTTGGTTCTCTGGAAGCCTGGGTTGTATCCTTGGGTCTCTCAGTGCTCTTGAATCCTTCTGCTCCCAGAAGTCTCTCACTGCCCCTGAGTCTCCCAGGTACTTGCTCCATGAGTCCCAACTGCTTCTCTGTGGATCACAGCTGCCTAGTTGCTCTCTCTCCAACTCTTCCTGTTCCTCTTGTCCTTTGAACTCTCCTTTTCTTACTCGTGCTTCTTCTTCTGCCACTGCTTCTGCTAACTGTTTCTGACTGTTTAACAAGCTGCCCGTGTGTTGCACTGCCCGCCTCCTGCTTGGGCGTGCCCAATCAGGGACTTGGCTTCTGTCCTCCCCTAAGGTGAGGTGTGGTTCCTGATTAGCAACGTGTTTTTTTCTCTCTGAAGAGAAAATCCTGCATTCTATTGCAGTACCGGTTTTCTCCACAAGATCTCTGTCTGTTTCCATAGCTTCATGAGAGGCTTCTACGTCACAATAGTTTGTTTGTTTGTTTTATTTATTTATTTATTTAACAGGTCTTCTATACCGCCTTATCATACATTCAAAGTGGTTTACATGGAACAGTTACAGAAACAAGCTTCACATAGAACAGGTGGATACAACTTGGTTGACCTGAGATGCCCTACACATCCATAGAACTGCAGACCTCCACAGGAAGTGCTTAATGCTACCTCTCAGTGGGGTTTCGGTGCCCTGTGTCGCTGGTTCAGGGCCACTGTCAATCACATCTGGAGAACATTGGTGTGCCAACTCCATACAGGTTGTGCACTGAGTGCCACATGCAGAACTGTAGTGGATATGATCAAAGGAGTTTTTGGTATTCTCACAGATAGTGTGCTTGGGTACTGTGTCAATGTGTGGGAGGTGGGAATGATGTCAGAATACCAAACTATTGAGCCAGACATTGAGTACGTCACATACTATCTTATTGTACTTCTCGGTGCTCTATGGAGTACAGTGTCATGTGGATGATATGCAGTTTCCTACTGCTCAGACCAACATTAACAATAACAATTCCCATATGTAACAGTGAAGTAGACCCCATAGTGGGTGGGAATGGCATGTTATGTGACCCCCAAGTGAACTGATATTGAGCCATGCAACTGGGTTGGCAACCACCTCAGCACTTGATCCTTGAACAACATCTGCACTTGAAGGGACTCGCAGACCTAGAGTCAACCATTGTATTGGCCAAATCTTGTATTGGGCAAATTGCATGCCATAACCTGTTAGAGCCCCAATGAAGAAAGCGTAGTGAAAAAAGGAAAGTGCATGTATCATAGGCAACTGCCTAGGGTATGTGAAAAACAGTAGCGGGAGAGCACATAGTGTTCCCCATCACATATTGAAACCATATTTTGTGAGGGGCATACGATTTTCATATTGCCTGGGGTGCCCATTCTTCAGGCAATTTGGCACCCAGGCCTGAAAAGGGATGTGCACATACCTGAGTCTTTTGGGACTTTAGACTGTCCTTACCGGCTATGCACGTCAAGGGCATATTTGTCATACGCAGTTATCTCTACATAGATGGTTAGGATGCAGGATATTGAAATGGTTAGCTCTACATACATGGGTAGGATGCAGGATATTGAAGTGGCCCAAACAAACTGGTTATCTCCACAACAAACACATAGCCCAATCTGTGATTTTGAGTGGCAAGGTATCTTTTTTTTGAACGCACCTATGAGGCAGCTATTTGTGCATGGGCGTGGTCATGTAGACTCACGTACTTATGCAATATCCATGGATAGGTTTCTGCCCACTCATGTCATATTTGCATATGTGATAGATATGCATGGTTAGGCCAAGGACACTGGATTTCGACCATGAAGAGGACAAGGAAGTAGGACTTCTCAGATGCAAAGGTGGAACTTGCTATTGGCCTCATCCTTAAGGAGCATAATCATCTGTTTGTATCTGGGGATGCCCACAACTAGCAGCGTGCCTGGCATGGCATTTCCAGGCAGGTGAATGCTGTTCACCACCCATAAAGAAGAAGTGGTGTGTGCTTCGCCAGCGCACTAAGGAGAAGCAGACAGCAAACCTGAAAGTGCCACCAGAGCAGTGGAAGGCCCTAAGTGACATGGAGGAGAGGGTGCTAGCATGTAATTGTCATTGGGTAAATTGGCCAGGATAGCTTGACTCTGGCTGCACCAGAAGTTGAGTAGGCCCGGTTTACCGCTTATATCTTTACCAACCCCAAACCACCTCTACAGCACAGCCCCTGGGTCAGCAGTAGGTGTGTGTTGAACTTCCTTCCTTGTGTGCTACGCTCTTCCCTGCAAACAACCTGCTCTCTTTCAGAGTGTCCAGTCCATAAGCTGCTCCTCTAACATAAGCTACTGCCGACTTGCTTGCAATGTTCCCATGCATGCTTTGCTTTCCAGTGCCACTACCATGCCTGATCACACATTACACAGGTCATGGCAAATGGGCAAAGGGAAAGGTAGGCACCACCTTGCCATATTGTCCAAAATCTAGATGTGGGCATTTACATCAGACCTATCACTGGTGTAAATGTCCATGCCTTAACGTAACGCACAATTTCTGCCACTTATACTAGATTTAAAAATACCTTAATTAACCCCTGTACATGCCAATAATATGTACACTTACAAAAAATATGGGTCTATTTTTATAGAGTAATATAATACTAGTTCTATGAAAATTACTCCAAACGAAACTGACTATTGCAGTTAAAACCGGAGGGTTTATTTCAAAATTCAGTTAGGATGCTCGGAAATCATCTCAGACTAGTCGGCTGCCTTGTGTTGGGTATTGAATGCTCAAAAATGACCAACGGCGCCTGTTGGCATCAATGACTTATTCCAGCATATTTTTTAACTGTTCTTAACCTCCTTGCCCTGTTGCATATTCTTAACTCAATTATTTCTCTGATGAAGGTGAAACAAACACTTAACTTTCATTCTTTTTTCTGCATGTTTCAGGAAATTATCCTAAGATGATATTTTCTTCTTTCTCCCGATAATATTTTCTTCTTTCTCCCAACGCTTCACTTACAACGTTGCGATCGCGTTTCTCTCAACATTTTGAGGTTCTTCAGGGGATAGATAACAATCAGCCAAGTATTTAACCAGTATTAGCTGATGCTCCGTGCGGCTGTCTTAACCAGACATTCTGACCTTTTTCAACTTTTGTTGGATACTCTTCAATCCTTTGTTCGCTGAAAGACGCCGCACATGTGCACATGTGCGGCGTCTTTCAGCGAACAAAGGATTGAAGAGTATCCAACAAAAGTGAATGAACTCAGAGCAGTTGAGGCCTGCATAAAAGGCTTAAGAGCTCTGCTCTGTTGAGGCATTCCTAACAGGGGCTCTACAGGTCAAACAACGGTAAGGATTTGAGGGTTTATTTTTATTAAATTGCTAGCTCTCTGCCTGGGAGCTCTTAAAAGGGTTTTGGTATATTTTTAAAGCAAATTTACATTCTTTTTGGTGCTTTAGTATAAATATTTTCTTTAGTGGGGTAGGTTTTAAACTCTGCTTTGGTAACTCTCTCAGCGCTTGGGTACTGCTGACACCTAATCAGGTGTTAGTTCCCTCCCTACCCACCACAACTCCTCCCCTCCCCTAGTGAGCAGTCTTGCCTTATAAGGCACCTCCCGATTTAAGAAAACACAGTGACTTGGAACAGCACATTTTGAATATAATTAAAGAGATTTAACTGCTTTTTCTCTGTAAGGACAGCTGGGAAACCGGCTGGTACTTTGATAGATCTCTCTCTTTTGCTTTAACAGATACCTAAGCTCCACGAACAGAACAATGGTTGGGAAAAATTGTATTGCTAAAGTTCCTTATCGTTCCTCCAGTTTAGTCCTCCACCTCTGGGTAGTGCACCTCCTCCTGCAGCCTGGAGACTGGACCAATCAGAATTCTGCTGTCACCGGATGTAGCCTGCAGGCATCCCCCATTAGCTCCAGTGTGTCCAGTCTCCATGCAGCAGGAGGACCTAGTGAGCCCAAATGCTGGACTCACTGAAAGACCGGTTAAGGCTAGATAGTTTTGTTTTTGGCTTAATTTTACTTCCTTTTTTTTTTTTTCAACAGCTCTTTAAAAAGAAAATCTGAGTATCATGTGAAAGACAGATTTTTAGACAAACGGGAGCTCCGTTTACCGGGTTCTGCCCAATCAAGCCTTTTAGGCTTCAAATTTGGCTGTCTTTCGTTTTAGGCTCTCTGCCCCTGGACAGTATGGGGCAGAGCTCCTTTCCCGGCACACGTCCCGTGGGCCACGGTGCCAGAAGCCGCGTTTTCGGGGACAGCTTTAGCAGTCTGTCAAGGCTTGCTTGAGAATCTGCTTCACAGCAGAGAATAGGTTTTAGCTTTCAATATATTTTCACTTTCTTTTAAATTTCTTTTAAATTTCTTTTCGATTCTTTTAAGGAATTTTTTGAAGGATTAGCAACTTTGCTTGTGTGCCGGTACCTTCCTGCCTTTGGGCGGTAGGTGGGCTGTCAGCTTCTCTTCATAGTCTCTCTCCCTGGACGGGGCGGGAGAGAGCCCTGGGGCAAGAACAACGCAGTGCTTAGCTGTCCCTCCAGAGCGGGGTATTCGTTCCGGTGTGGGGACACGAAGACCGGCAGTTCTCCGACGGTCACTGTTCTGCCTAAATCAGTGCCGCAGAATAGACTCCGTTGTAAGTTCTTGAGCTAGGCGCTCGGTTTTATTTTGGGGGGCTACAGTCTTTTTTGGCATCCGGGCAGCATAGAACAGTTGCTGGGCGGCCTTCCGGCGTTGCATTTGCCGCCTTTTTCGGGTGCGCGCCGGTAGCGTCGGCCATTTTGCGGCTCCAGTGGGCATCGTTTACAGAGCCCCGGAACGTGTTTTGAAGGCCGAATTTTATCAGGGCAACTCTGCGTGTTGAGTTAATTTAATTTACTTTATTTTAGTTTTTTAGACGTCCTTTTGGGCGTGCGGATGAAACTGGGACGTTTAGAGGTGCCTTGAGTAAAAAAAAAAAAAAAGCCCTTGTTAGCCACGGGATATTCTGGGTGACGCTCGTGGATATCTGCCGTACCGGGGGCGCTGCTTCGGTCAGCGGGGTCTGTAAACGCGGAGTATCCACTCCTATCGCCCGTGGGAGGAGGCTCCGGAGCTTTGCGTCCTATTGAGATCATTGCTTCATCAAGTTTCCAGGGTTTTGCTGGCTACAGCAGGGGGCGAGCACAGTACCCTCGACGCTCCAGTTTCGAGAGCAGCAATCTGATTTCCTAAAACAAACAAACAAAAAAAAAGACATCCTTGGTTTATCTGTAAAGCTCGACGGCCTGGCGTGTGGTGTCAGGGGCAGGTTTGACCCTTTTTAGCGTTCAGGTGGCTCTTGAATGCCGGGAAGTCCTCAGTCTTCAGGGGTCTAAAACAATCCCAATGTTGGGATGAGTTTCATAGCTGGGATGCTAGAATTCTGTCTTGGGTCTTCATTTCCAGGTGGTATCTGCATTCACATATAGATGGGGCAAGCTCGGTGGTCACTCTTAGGTGCTGCAGGTTGTCCTGGTGGTCTCTTCAGCGGGTTTTTTTGCAAGGCCTGCGTAGGGTTGTTACTGTTTTGAAGAGTTATTATTTCTGTCTGGGGGTAGCGACCTTTCCAGGAACTGCTACGGTGTATGATGGGGTTTCCCTCTCCCGACCATGTTTAGGGGACGCATGGTATAGTCTTTAGACTTTTCGTCCCTTGATCGCGGTTCTCAGTTCAATTTGGAATCATTGTGGTTGGTTTTTGTTATGGTGGTCTCCCCTCTCGGAGGTTCTTCAATCGAGGGGTGACTGGATAGGGGAACAGGCGAACATGTCAACTGTAATGTTCGGTAAATCAACTCCTAACTTCTAACTTGTCAATGTACCATAATGACAGTTAATCTGTCAACCAAGAAGTGTCTGTGCTGCTGTCTATGGCCACCAGAGGGCTGCTGGTACACTCAAGGGTGCTTTCTCTGACAGTGTGCATGCAGCCATCTTCAGGTCGATCGTTCTCTGCATGTCAGGGAAGGAATATCCACAGGGCCATCTGAGGGGCACTCAGGAGTTAGGGTCTCAACACGCAACTGCTCTGCAAATCAACCCCTAACTCCTACCTTGTGAATGGTTCTCAGCCACTGTTTTATGCTGAACTGTTCATAGTTCGCCCAGTTACAGCTCCAAGCGTCTGCCCTGTTCTTTGTCAAAACTGGGCAATTCCCTCTGGTCTAGTGCAAGAGGGATCAGTTGTGAACGATGTTCCCTCTAATATTCTGTAGGCTGTGTGCACTACATAATGACTCTCGGAGTTATATACTTTAAAATTTGGAGTGGAGGAGTGGCCTAGTGGTTGGGGCAAGGTACTTCAGGCTGGAAGGTCGGGGGTTCAAATCCCACTAGAGGACAGCAACCTTGGGCTGGAAGGACTTGGGTTTCTAGTCCCACAGGTGCTTCTTGTGGTCTTGGGCAAGCCACTTAACCCTCCATAGCCCATGTTCCCTGTAAAATAGTTATCTCCAAGTTATAATGCCCTGTTCAATGTAATTTCAGTTTGTTCAATGTAAACCGCACTGATGCAGAATAGCGCGGTATATAAGAGAATGTAAATAAATAAATAAAATTTGACTGCACGTCAGGATACAGTATGTACACCACATTGATTTTAATCAAATTAAATGACAATGGATGGTTACTAAGTGAAGCGGGAAATTTCTTGTTATTACAATCATAACTTTTAGATTTTGAGACGGCTGTGTTGTTTTCTCTCAGAATCAGAGCTGTAATTTTTTGTGCGCTCTGTGGTGAAGTATGTGCGCTCGCTCGGCTAGGTGTGGGTGCGCGCTCACACACACAGCTTAGAGGGAACAGTGATTGTGAACCGCACGGATACTGAAGAGCGCGGTACACAAAAGCCGTTACATAATGCTTATTGAAAAAAAAAACACAAGATAAGGGAGTAAATAAATAAATATGACCAAGATTAAAGCTTTTATCTTCTTTATCATTTGTGCGGCTCTGGGGCCCTAAAGGACACCGCATGGCAGCGATGCTCATGCATCCTATATATTATTCGGGGCTGGTGTGTTTCATAGCTTCACTTAGCATGCCCTTCCCGAGAAATTCTCATCTATTTCTAGAGTCTGTGCTGTCACAGCAGGGCTTGACGCACTTCGCAGGAGTACTGCCTGGCTGCACCATCTTGTTAAAGGGCCAGTGCTGAGGGTGAAGTGGAGGACGTCTAGATATCGCACTCGGGAATGTAGTGCTCCAGGGCTCCGGAAGGCTTCATAGAGGACGTCAATACTTTGTGTATATTCCATGCATTTGGCGTGCTCACTGCTCTATGTTTGGGTGACATGTGCTGGGTCTTTTTATATATATGTATATACGCATTTTGTATGTGCTCACAATTGTTTAGGCATGATATCTGGGTGCACTCTTTGCAGGCCGAGACTGCATTTCTTTGTTCGGATTGTATTATCGGATGAAGGTATTGTCCCCAGTAATGGGGGATGTCGATTATTCTGGTGCGTGACCTCCTTGCGCCGTCCTGCTACGGGGTCAGTCACCAGTTTCTCTTTCGCTTTGGGCCTTGCTCCCAGGTTCTAGCCCCTCTTTCTCTCTGATGTCCAGGACGCGAGGTTTCCGACCCTATGGTCAATCTTTCTCAGTCATTTTTCAATGCTGGCAGAAGGATAACGAGAGCGGCGAAAGACGACTAGGAACATGCACCAGCTCTGATGTCTCTCCAAGGCTGGTGTTCACTACGGTGGGCTAGCCGCAGGATCATGGGCCAGGCACAGCCTGTTACTTCCAAGGCCGAGAACCTGTGGTGGTTCCCTTCATAAGGATATGGGAAATGCCATGCTGGGTCAGCTTCCACTCTTCCAGGTCCAGTATCCTGTTTCCTAGGGTAGACAATCCTGGTCTTCTCGGCCTGGCTGGTGTCCAAAAAAGACGCATAGGCTACTCCAGGCTGGTATTGCGGCAGGCGGTGGCTTCGGGCATGCTCATATGTCGAGGGTTCTGTTGCTTGTACAACAGATGTGACGCTCTATTGGGTGGTGTGCCTGGTAGAACATCTTGAATTGGAGGTTGTTTGCATAAAGTGCTTGGGGTCCTCATGGTGTTACATTAGGTGGCAGATGCAGTCGGCGGATCTGTTGCGGACTCAGCCTACAGGACGACCTACTGGGTCTGTCTCTGGTTTCCTTTTATCTTGGAGCTTGCTCTCAGGTTCCTCAACAATGGAAATGTTTTATTTCGCTGGGCTCGGTTCAGTTTTGGCGGGTCGTTGCAGACTGCTGTGATCTAGTGCTATGATCTACTGTAAACATATTCAAGTTAGAAGAAATTATGGTGATAACTCTCTTGGACGGTTGTAACAGGTGCTTGGGTGAGTGCCATGGCCAGTCCACAGTTCTGGAATGATCTGCCATAAGCATTATGTCATGAGAGGGGTTTTATAGTTGTGTGGTTTCTTAATGGAAAATATTCCCATTTAGTTTGGCTTTCCCCCAACACTTCTCTCTCCCACATATGGTCTTCTTTCCATCCAATTACCTCTGCCGAACTTCTAAAATCATCACTTCATCTCATAAGACCTAGGTCTTCTGCGGCCTCGGCGTCGGTACCGGGGGTCGTTGGATTTCTTCTTTGGCAGCAGGGATTTGCTAGGGGCTGGCGACCAGTGCTTGTGTGTGTGGTTAGCAGCCATAGTCTGTCACGGAGGCAAGCTATAAGGGCATAGCGCTTAGGTTGCGTGGGACTATAGAGCGTCTTCCTAAGGCGGTTGCCCGCTAGCGTTCAGCGTGGCGAATCTCTGTTCCAGCCGCTGCCGTCCCTTCAGTCAAAAGTGTCTTCACCTTTTATGTGCATCCAACGGTGTCCCTCCCCGGTTCCGCGCGGGAGGGGAGCACCCGCCTGAACAGATCCTACGTTGCTGGGTCGTGCGGAGAGTTCTGCGTTGTGGTTTAGCGGTCGCAGGCCTCTCCTGTGAGTCAACACTTTGCATGTGGCTGTTTGGGGGGCTCAGAATGGGGGAGGCTGCAGCGAAATCCTCCATTTCCAGATGAATCAAGGAGACGTTTGTCTTGGTTTACAGGTTGCAGGGGAAGTCAGCTCCTGTGGGGTTGAGAGCTCTCCCTTCTAGAGTATAGGCAGTTGCCTAGGCGGAGTGTGGTCTAGTTACATCGGGGGATTTTTGCAAGGTGGCGCCTTGGTCATCGCTACAGGCTGGCTGCAGGTTTTCCAATTGGATGTGCTTGTGGGGGGGGGGGGGGAGATTCCGGTTTCGGGTCAGCGGGTCTGTATGCCGGCTGCCGGGTCCCTCCAGTTAGTACTGCTCTGTTACATCCCAGAGGTGGAGGACTAAACTGGAGGAACGATAAGTTATTAGAAATTACACTTACCTGGTAATTGTAGTTCCTTGAGTGACGACAGTTTAGTCCTCATTCCCGCCCTCACTTTGCTAGTTTGGCTCGGCACGCCGTCGACCCTGAAAAGCAGTTATACAGATGAGTGGGTTGTCAGTACGTCAAATTCTCTAGTTCTTTCTGGCTTCATCTGCTTTGGCTGAATCAGTTCCTGGCTCAGCAGGCAGAGAGAGAGAGAGAGTGAGACTTCGTTGGAAGAATCTTTTCCTTTCCGTCTTCAGGGAAGGTTTCTGTTTTGTTTGCATTCTCGAATGTTTAACCGCTTAGCTATTTATTTCTTGTTCTTTTGAGTCTGCTTTGTCAATAGTTCACTGGAGCTAATGGGGGATGCCTGCAGGCTACATCCGGTGACAGCAGAATTCTGATTGGTCCAGTCTCCAGGCTGCAGGAGGAGGTGCACTACCCAGAGGTGGAGGACTAAACTGTCATCACTCAAGGAACTACAATTACCAGGTAAGTGTAATTTCTATTTGTTGCCCCCATTACAGCTTCTGCCTCTGTCCAGACAGAGGTTCCAATGCTAGTTGAAGGACCGGTTCCATGTGCAGGGTGCCTGCATGCTGAAGCTCTGAGGAAACAGGTGGAGGAACTCAGAGAGGAGGTGGCGAGGCTAAGGAGCATTCAAGACAGTGAGAAGTACATTGATGAGATGTTTCTTGCAGCAACCAAGCTCTCCAGCAGAGGAGAAGATGGGTGCCAACAGAATGATGAAAGTTGGACACAAGTCACCAGGGCCTGCAGAGTCACCAATCCAACTTGTCCAGCCCTTGAATTGGAGAACCATTATTCAGCCCTGGAAGTGGAGGAGGTACAAGCATCCCTGAAAAGGGAAGAACCAGAGCTCAAGTACCCCAAAGTTGCAGAATCTGTGACCACAAGGAAGCGAAGGGTAGTAGTGGTTAGTGATTCTTTTCTGAGGAGTACTGAGGCATCCATCTGCCGACCAGACTTGATGTCCAGAGAGGTATGCTTTCTGCCTGGTGCCAAAATCCAAGATGTTACAGAGAGTTTGCCGAGACTCATCAAGCCCACTGGCTATTACCCAATGTTGCTAATCCATGTCAGAACAAATGATACTGCCAGGTATCCCTCTGATCATATCAAAAGTGACTTCATGGCTCTGGGACAGAGGGTGAAGCAGTTAGGTGCACAGATGGTGTTCTCTTCAAACCTCCCTGTTGAGGGTAAAGGCCAAGGCAGAGAGGCTTGCATCCTGGAGATGAATGCATGGCTGCCTGGATAGTGTCATCGAGAGTGTTTTGGTTTCCTAGACCATGGGATTCTGTTCCAAGGGTTGAAGAGCAGAGATGGCGTCCATCTGTCCAAGAAAGGTCAACGCGTCTTCAGTAGTAGACTGGCTAATCTACTGAAGAGGGCTTTAAACTAGATTTGTTAGGGATGGGTGAAGAAAGCCCCCAGGTAAGTGAAAGCCCCCAAGTAAGTGATACATTAAATACCTTTATGGAAATGGGTAACAGGGGTAACATATGGAAAGCAGTGTGTAGAAATGCCCGTAGCATGGGAAATAAGATCCCTCATGTTGAAGCTTTGGTGGGAGTGGCCGACTTGGATTTAGCGGCAGTTACAGAAACATGGTTCACAGAAAACCATGACTGGGATGTAACTATACCTGGCTATACTTTATTCAGAAAGGACAGGGTAGGAAGAAGGGGAGGAGGAGTGGCACTATATGTAAAAAATACTATTAAAGTTTTGGAATTACAGAGCTCAAAAGGGAGAGAGGAGGCATTGTGGGTTATTTATTTATTTATTTATAGTCTCTTATATACCGCACTATTCAGCATCAGCGCGGTTTACAATAAACAAGGAGTTACACAATTCAACGGTACTTTGTGTTTACAGAAAAAACAGGAAATACAACTCGGATAACAGGGTAATTAATTAATATAACAGACATGATCTCATCCTGGCTTCAGTATTGTGTATGGGAGGTCTGTGGGGTGTCTGTATTGAATTTGTATGTTTGGAAGGTCTGTGGGTAGGTTGTGTTATCTGGATTGTTTAATGGATAAGACAAGAGGAAGAGGTAGTGTTTCAAAGCTTTTCGAAACTGCAAAAGGTCTGGTATTGATCGGATGTTTTGAGGAAGGCTGTTCCAACACCTTGGTGCACAGAAAAAGAAAGCCCTGTCAGTAGTAGTTTTGGTGTATTGTGTTATTGATTTAGGGACTAACAGGGAATTGAGTGATACTGACCTTCTATCCCTATTGAGGGGTGTTGTTTGGATCATATCTGATAATGATGCAGATGAGAGCTCTTTGATGGCTTTGAATGTAATTAGTAAAGTTTTGAAAGTGAGTCTATTTCGTATCGGGAGCCAATGAAGATGTTTTAGAATAGGTGAAATATGTTCTTTCCGGGATGCTCCATGAAGGACTCTTGCTGCGGCATTCATTGCCAATTGAAGTGGATGCAATGTGGCTTGAGGAAGACCTTGTAATATTGAGTTCGCATAATCAAAATGAGGTATGATTAGCGCCTGATAGATGGTTCTAAAATCGTCTGGCTCTAGCAAGGATCGTAGATGTCTAAGGGAACGTATTTTGTGGTATACTGCTCTTACAACATTTCCTATGTGTGCTTTCATATCCAAGTTCTGGTCTAAAGTGACACCAAGGTATCTGATGGTGGTCTTGGTCTGGAGGTTAGCATCCTTTACTTTCAAAAAGGACGGAGCAGTGAAATTTCGGTTAAACTAGAAAGAGGGAAAGAGAAATCTATTTGCATTGGTGTGATATACAGACCTCCCTCACAAGAGGAAGAGGTGGATGGAGAGTTAATTGAAGACATATGCAGCATTGCAAGGAAAGGGGAAGTGCTACTGATAGGGGATTTCAATATGCCAGATGTTGATTAGCACATTCCTGCAGCAGTATCATCTAGAAGTAAAGAGATCCTGGATTCTCTACAGGGAGAACTATTCAGGCAATTGGTAACAGACCCCACACGTGAAGGGGCCATACTGGACTTGGTGCTTACCAATGGTGAAAGCGTTTCTGATGTTATAGCGGGAGATCATTTTGCATCCAGTGATCAACAAATGTTGTGGTTTAGTATTAGGACTAGGGTTGTTAGAATCCATTCAAAGGTGAGGGTCTTAGACTTTAGGAAGACTAACTTTGCCAAGATGGGCCAATACCTCAGGGAGTCGTTAGCGGGATGGGAACAGCTGGGGGATGTAGAAAAACAGTGGACAAAATTGAAAGGGGATATTTTAAGGGCAAAAAACGTTATGTTAAAATGGTAAATAAAGGTAAAAGGAAAAGGAGACAACTATGGCTTTTGAAAGAAGTAGCTGAAAAGGTTATGAAAAAGAGGGAGGCCGTCATGAAATACAAGAGATCACAGAGAGAGGAAGACAAGCATCTATATTTGGAAAAACATAGAGAAGCTAGCAAAGTAGGCAGGAAAGCAAAGATTCAAAAAGAGGAGTAAATAGCCAATGCAATAAAACGGGGGGCTAAGACATTTTTCAGATATGTTATTGAGAAGAGGAAGGGCAAAAATGGTATTGTCAGACTCAAGGGTGAAGGGAAGGAATATGTGGAAGCTGATGAGGATAAAGCAGAATTGCTTAACAAATATTTCTGTTCTGTGTTCACAGAAGAACCAGGAGCAGGATCTCAGAAAACACCCACAAACTGGAACAGAAGCGAGGGACATCTTGAACAATTTTCAGAAGACTGTGTTTGTGAGAAACTAGCTCAAATTAAAGTAGACAAAGCGATGGGACCGGATGGGATACACCCTAGAATACTGAGGGAACTTGGGGACGTTCTAGCAACTCCACTGACTAACCTTTTCAATGCCTCATTGGAGTCGGGAGTGGTGCCAAAGGACTGGAGAGAGGCTCATGTGGTGCCTTTACACAAAAGCGGAAGTAAGGATGTGGTTGAAAACTACAGGCCGGTCAGTTTAACTTCGGTGGTGGAGGCGCTGCTGAAAGAGAAAACAGTGAGGTTTCTGGAGTCCAGCGGATTACAGGAGCCAAGGCAGCATGGATTCACCAGAGACAGGTCTTGTCAGACAAATCTGATTGATTTCTTTGACTGGGTGACCAGGGAGTTGGACCAAGGGAGATCCCTAGATGTGTTGTATTTAGATTTCAGTAAAGCCTTTGACACTGTTTCTCACAGGCGACTTATAAACAAATTGAGCACCCTAGGGATGGACCCTAAAGTTACTGCTTGGGTTAGAAATTGGTTAGGTGGGAGGCGACAAAGAGTACAGGTAAATGGAGCTCACTCTGAGGAGAAGGATGTTACCAGTGGAGTGCCCCAGGGATCTGTCCTTGGTCCGATTCTTTTTAACATCTTTGTTAGTGATATAGCGGATGGACTGTCGGGTAAGGTTTGCCTCTTTGCGGATGATACCAAAATATGCAATAGAGTAGACAACCAGGAAGTTGTAGATTACATGAGGAGGGATCTAGCTAAGCTTGAAGAATGGTCTAGAATTTGGCAGTTGGGATTTAATGTTAAAAAATGTAAGGTCATGCATTTGGGCTGCAGCAATCCAAGGGAGCAATATAGTATAGGGGGTGAAGTACTTTTGTCCACTAAAGAAGAGTAGGACCTAGGCATGGTTGTGTCTGATGATCTTAAAGTAGCTAAACAGGTAGAAAAGGTGACGGCAAAAGCTAGAAGGATGCTTGGGTGCATACGGAGAGGAATGGCTAGCAGAAAAAAGGAGGTGATAGTGCCTCTGTATAAGTCTTTGGTGCGACCTCATTTGGAGTATAGTGTGCAATTCTGGAGATTGCACCTTCAAAAGGA
Source organism: Ichthyophis bannanicus (assembly GCA_033557465.1). Lineage (NCBI taxonomy): Eukaryota > Metazoa > Chordata > Amphibia > Gymnophiona > Ichthyophiidae > Ichthyophis > Ichthyophis bannanicus. The sequence goes on along the minus strand of CM066048.1, from coordinate 107,252,316 downwards.
TGTGAACAGGATGGAATCGGTGCAGAGGGTGGCTACTAAAATGGTTAGTGGTCTTCATTATAAAGCATATGAGGACAGACTTAAGGATTTTAATATGTACATCTTAGAAGAAATGTGGGATAGAGGTGATATGATTGAGATGTTTAAATACCTCCGTGGCATAAATGTTCAGGGGGAGAGCCTCTTTTAATTGAAAGCAAGTTCTGCTACAAGGGGGCATGGGATGAGGGTGAAGGGGGATATATTCAGGAGTGATATGCGGAAATATTTCTTTACGGAAAGAGTGGTGGATCCGTGGAATAGTCTCCCAGTGAAGGTGGTAGAGATGAGGACAGTAACTGATTTCAAAAAGGCATGGACAAACACAGAGGATCTCGAAAGGAAAAAAGGGGACTGTTGTAGTTGTTGATATAGAAGGACAGACTAGAAAGGCCATGTGGTCTTTTTCCGTCATCATATTTCTATGTTTCTATAGTTATAAACATGCAAATTCCATGTACCTAAGTACCATCCATAAAGATGAATAAACGAAGCCATAAAAAGGAGCAAACCCATTATTTTTGAAAAAATGTGATAAAAAGGTGATGAGGAAGACACAAAATGGAAAATAAAAAGGAAAATAAAAGTACCTTTAGGGGCCTGACTGTGTAAAAGAATATTGCACTGGAAAGAAAATAATTGGGCTCTCCTCCACATCACTAGCAGAGCTTATCCAAACCATGTCCCCCAATAGGTCCAGAAGATCTGCAGCAGTCAACACACTGGTAATTCTGAAGGCAATAACCCAAAGCACCCATGCAACAGCAAAAAGGGCTTTCAGATTCTGTGCACCAAGATGCTGAAACACCCTACCACCCAGCATCCGGACAATCCCTGACCTAACCCAGTTTAGGAAGGCATTGAAGCACCACCTCTTCCTCAAATACTACCTGGAAGACAGCGCTCCAATAGCCCCCTCCCCCATCTAGTACAGCCACAGCAACATACCTGCAAGCCATCCATGACAACGATTACTTTTGACGCGACATGACGTGTCGCCTAGATGTAAATAGTTACCCCAGTTTTATCCAAGTTTTAGTACCTGTTCTTTGTAAACACAGATCAGCTTGCTGCACTGTGCTAGTCATTCTGTTTCATGCAAACTGCACTGATGTTGCATAGCGCGGTATACAAGAGACTGTAAATAAATAAATAAATAAAATAAAATTGCATATCATTGATTGGGAGAAGAGTACCACTGGGAGAAACAGAAGATATGCCAGTATCCAAGACCGGAGAAACTCATGCTAAACACATAGAAGAATATTATTGTAGAATTCCTAAATACTTTGCAAGCCTCGCTATGATGAACAACTAAAAAAAACCTTTGAAATGTGTTAAAAATGTTGATCATTAAAAAAGGAAGAATGTTCAAAAGATAATACCATAAAAAAGTGAAAAAGTACCATATTAGAAGTGAAATTTATATCCCATAAAAAATTTTTCTAAAACATTTTTGGAGTCAACGCAAGGTAAATCATTTAAACCACAAAACAGGGGAAATAAAACTCAAAAATTAATAATTAAAAAAAACATACTACTAATCCACGGAGACTACCGTGTCCAAGAAGAAGTGTACTTTTGACAGCAGTCAATTCCGATTTCGGTGGAACCCTTATGTCTATCATGAATTTTCTTTGTTTATTATGCAGACAACTTTGGCACTTCATTTTTGGTGATGTATGTTTTTACTAAACCCCAGATAAGATAGCACCTTTTTAAGCTATAATACACAGCTTTTGAGATGCCTAGTAGGTTTTATACTTGTTTTTTATACTTGTTGTCTATAAGGGACTGAATGAAATTAGTCAGGGGACTGAGGAAGGTATAGAACAATATTGACAATAGAACCGATCCTTGTGTCACACCACATAGAAGGGAGTAGGGGGTCGATGTGGTGTGGTGCATAATTACATAGTATGTCCTCTTGGAAAAGAAGGAGGAAAACCAAGAAAGAACATCGTCCTGGAGGTCAATGTTGAATAATCATGAGAGAAGAAGGTTATGGTCCAACAGGTCAAATGCAGCTGTGAGGTCAATTGAATGGTTAATGCAAACAATCTCTGATCAAGAATACAGTGGAGGTCATTGAGGACAGAGATCATAATGGTCTCAGTGATGTGGACAGTACAGAAGCCTGATTGGTGAAGGTGTAATACCAGCGTATGTTCTAAGTGACTGGTTAGCTGTGTCAGGATTGATCGCTCAAACAGATTTGAGATGAACTCCAAATTGGAAATGGGCCAATAGTGCCGTGGACTCATCAAGCCTACTGACTATTACGCGATCATGTTGGCACTAATGATTCTGCCAGGTATTCCTCTGAGCATATCAAAAGTAACTTCATGGCTCTGGGACAGTGGGTGAAGCAGATAGGGATGCAGGTGGTGTTCTCTTCAATCCTCCCTGTTGAGGGTAAAAGCTGAGGCTGAGAAGCTTGCATCCTGGAGATAACTGCATGGCTGTGAGGATGGTGTCATCGAGAGCGTTTTGGTTTCCTGGACTATGGGATGATATTCGAAGGGCTGCAGTACAGAAATAGCATCCATCTGTCCAAGAAGGGTCAACATGTCTTCAGTAGCAGACTGGCTAATCTACTGAAAAAGGCTTTTAGCTAGATTCATTGGGGATGGGTAAAGAAAACCCCCAGGTGAGTGAAAGACCCCAGCTAAGTGAAACATTAAATACGTCTATAGAAATGGGTAAAAGGGGCAACATCTGGAAAGCGGTGAGTATAAATGCCCATAGCATGGGAAAAAAGATCCCAGATGTTGAGGCTTTAATGGGAGAGGCTGACTTGGATTTAGCGGCAGTTACAGAGACATGTTTCAAGAACATAAGAACATAAGATATGCCATATTGGGTCAGACCAAGGTCCATCAAGCCCAGTATCTGGTTTCAAACAGTGGCCAATCTAGGTCATACATACCTAGCAGTTTCCCCAAAAGACACAGGTTCCGCAATGCTTGTATTGGGTCAAGCATTGATATCCTGGGTCCCTTCTTAATAATAGTTTATGGACCTTTCCTCCAGGAACTTGTCCAAACCTTTTTTAAACCCAGCTACACTAACAGCCTTTACTACATCCTCAGGTAACAAATTCCAGAGTTTGATTACACATTGAGTGAAAAATATTTTCTTTTATTAGTCTTAAATAGTTTACCCTGTAGCTTCATTGCATGTCCCCTAGTCTTTCTATATTCTGATAACGTAAACAATCGATCTACATTACTCCGTTCATTAATTTATAGACTTCTATCATATTTATTTATTTTCATTCTCTTATATACTGCGCTATTCTGCATCAGTGCGGTTTACATTGAACAAACTAAAATTACATTGAACAGGGCATTATAACTTGGAGATTACTATTTTACAAGGAACATGGGCTATGGAGGGTTAAGTGGCTTGCCCAAGACCACAAGGAGCACCTGTGGAACTAGAAACCCCAGTCCTTCCGGCCCAAGGTTGCTGTCTTCTAGTGGGATTTAAAACCCCCGACCTTCTGGCCTGAAGTACCTTGCCCCAACCACTAGGCCACTCCTCCACTCAGCCGTCTCTTTTCCAGGTTAAAGAGCCCTAACCTTTTTAGCCTTTCTTCATAGGAGTATCCTTCCATCCCCTTTACCATTTTGGTGGCTCTTCTCTGAACCTTTTCTAATAACGCTATATCCTTTTTAAGATACGGCGACCAGAATTGCATACAATATTCAAGGTGCGGTCTCACCATGGAACGGTATAGAGGCATTATAATATCCTTTGTTTTATTTTCCATTCCTTTCCTTATGATACCTAGCATTCTATTTGCTCTCTTGGCTGCCGCTGCACAATGGGCAGAGGGTTTTAACATGTTACCCACAATGACGCCTAAATCTTTTTCCTGGGTGGTGGTTCCTAATGTGGAACCTTGCATCGTGTAACCATAGTTTGGGTTGTTCTTCCCTAGGTGCATAACTTTGCACTTGTCCACATTAAATTTCATCTGCCATTTTGATGCCCAGTCTTCCAATTTATCAAGATCCTCTTGCAATTTTCCACAATGCTCTTGGGTTTTAACAGCTTTAAATAGTTTTGTGTCATCTGCAAATTTGATAACCTCACTCGTTATTCCCTTTTCCAGGTCATTTATGAATATGTCAAAAAGCAGCGGACCAAGCACAGATCCCTGGGGTACACCACTATTCACCTTTCTCCATTGGGAAAATTGGCCATTTAGCCCTACCCTCTGCTTTCTATCTTTTAACCAGTTCCTGATCCACAGTAGTACATTGCCTCATATCCCATGACTCTTTAGTATTGCCAAAGGTCTCTGATGAGGGACTTTGTCAAAGGCTTTCTGAAAGTCAAAATATGCTATATCAACCGACTCACCTTTGTCTACCTGTTTTATTCACACGTTCAAAAATACATAACAGATTAGTAAGACAAGATCTTCCTTGTCTAAAGCCATGTTGGCTGTCTCCCATTAAGCCATGGCTACCTACATGTTCCTCTCATTTGGTTTGCAGCTTGTCGTGCTGTGAGGGCTTGCGTGCATCAGTGATGCTGAGAGCTAAACTATTGGTAGTTTAACTACTGGCAGTGTCTCCCAAGATGGACAGGTCTCAGCTGAGGTGTCAGACCAAGATAAACCACCCATCTGGGCAGCAGCAGAATGGGATAGTGTTGACGGCGGAAAATCACATTTTTCTGACAACGGCAACAACACCAAACTTAAACTGCGCGGAAGAAAGGCCCGGCAATCTACTTCTGTATCTTGCCATGAAAACCCAATGGATAGTTACAACAAAACAAATTGTGCTATGGTGCTGGAAGATGAGACCCCCAGGTCGGAAGGCACTCAGCTAGCTACTGGGGAAGAGCTGAAGACTTTTCAGAGTAAAGCCAGCATTTATGACGTGGTTGGATCAAAACCCTCAGGAAGTCTGACTGCTGATGTAGCTGCGCATGAAATGAGAGTCAGAAGCTGTAAAGATGTCTTACACATTGGAACATGGAACGTACGAAGCATGAACCAAGGGAAGTTGGAAGTGGTCAAGAATGAAATGGAATGTGTACAACTTGATCTGTTGGGTGTCAGCGAACTGAAATGTACTGGCATCGGGCACTTTGCATCAGATGATCACATGGTCTACTATGCTGGAAATGAAAGACAAAGAAGAAATGGTGTCGCATTTATAATAAAGAAGAAACTTGCAAGAACTGTAATGAAATACAATGCAGTCAGTGAACGCTTAATCTCTATTTGTCTACGAGGATTGCCTAACAACACAACTATAATTCAAGTATTTGCCCCAACAACAGCTGCAGAAGAGAATGAAACTGAAGAGTTCTATGAACAAGTACAAGCTGAAATTGACATAACATGCAAACAGGATATCCTGATAGTCATGGGTGACAGGAACGCAAAAGTTGGCAAAAAAGAAGAAGGCAAAGTAGCTGGAAAATATGGACTTGGCAACAGAAATGAAGCTGGAGAAAGACTGATAGAATTCTGCAAGACCAATGATCTATTCATCTCAAACACCTTCTTCCAGCAACACAAGCGGCGACTGTACACATGGACTTCACCCAATGGATTGTATAAAAATCAAATTGACTACATCTGTGGAAGTCAACGATGGAAAAGTTCTATAACATCAACAAAGACAAAACCTGGAGCTGACTGTGGTACAGATCATCAACTACTAGTATGCAAACTCAAGCTAAAGTTGAAAAAGAGCAAACCACTCATGAATGCAGCAAAATATGACCTTGAGAATATACCACTGGAATTTAAAGACTGCCTGCAAAATCGATTTGCTGCTTTAGGTACAAATGACAGAGCTCCGGAAGAGTTATGGAATGACATCAAGAAGGCTGTGTTGGAAGAAAGCGAGAAGTCTCTACAAAAGGTGAAAAAGCAAAAACAGCCAAAATGGATGACGGAAGAAACTCTGAAAATTGCCCAGAAACGCAGAGAAGCTAAAGCCAGAGGAGAAAGAAAGACAGTCACAGAACTCAACAGAGATTTCCAACATGCAGCAAGACAGGACAAGGAAAAGTACTACAATGACGCAAGGAAATAGAAGCAGAATCTATTAGAGGAAGAACAAGATCAGCTTTTCTAAAGCTACGAGAGTTAAAGAAAAAGTTCCAGCCTCGAATTGGAATGTTAGAAGATGCTCACGGTTCTATATTGAATGATGCTGAGAAGATCAATAAAAGGTGGAAGGAATATACAGTGTTTTTATATGATAAAGATCAAGTGGACCTACAGCCGTTTCAACCTGTACCTTATGATCGGGAACCATTGGTGATGAAAGAAGAAGTTGAAGCAGCATTGAAAGCCTTATCAAAGAACAAAGCACGAGGCATTGATAGCATTCCTATAGAAGTATTGCAGCAATCTGATGCAGCTGTTACCATACTTACAAGGCTCTGCCAAGAAATATGGAAGACAACATCATGGCAAACTGACTGGAAAAGATCTGTGTTTATACCAATAAGGTGATCCAACTGACTATGGAAATTATCGAACAATCGCTCTGATCCCACATGCCAGCAAGATTCTACTGAAGATTATTCAAAAGAGACTACAACCATACCTGGAACAAGAACTACCTGAAGTGCAAGCAGGGTTCAGGAAAGGGCGAGGAACGAGAGACATCATTGCATATGTGAGATGGATCCTTGAAAAGATTAAAGAATACCAAAAGGATATCTATTTGTGCTTTATCGACTATAGCAAGGCTTTTGACTGTGTAAACCATGAGAAACTCTGGGCCACATTAAGAAGCATGGGTATAGCAGAACACCTGATCGTTCTCTTGCGCAATCTGTACATTGATCAAGAAGCAACAGTTCGAACGGAACAAGGAGAAACAGAATGGTTTAAAATAAGCAAAGGTGTAAGACAAGGCTGCATACTTTCCCCCTACCTGTTTAATTTATATGCAGAACAAATCATCAGAGAGGCAGGATTGTATGAAGACAACAGAGGTGTGATGATTGGTGGAAGACTCATCAACAACCTTCGCTATGCTGATAATACGACATTAGTGGCTGAAAGTGAAGATGATCTGAAACATTTGCTACTCACAATCAAAGAACATAGTCTCAAAATGGGCCTGCACCTTAATGTAAAGAAGACAAAGATCATGACAACTGGCATAATCAACAGGTTCATCGTTGAAGGAGCAGAAATTGACATTGTAAACAACTTTAACCTACTTGGATCAACTATCAATAAAGAAGCAACAAGCAGTTAAGAAATCAAACGACGCATTGCTCTTGGCAGAATGGCTATGAAAGACCTAGATAAGATTCTCAAGAGCAGAGATGTCTCTCTCCATACAAAGATTCGACTTGTTCAAGCCATGGTATTTTCAATAACATCATATGGATGTGAAAGCTGGACAGTGAAAAAGACAGACAGGAAGAAAATTGATGCCTTTGAATTATGGTGCTGGCGGCGAATACTGTCTATACCATGGATTGCCCGAAGAACAAACCAGCCGGTACTAGAGGAGATCAAACCTAAGCTTTCTTTAGAAGCTCAGATGACAAGACTTCGACTTTCATACTTTGGACACATCATGCGAAGAGATATAGCATTAGAGAAAGACATCATGCTTGGCAAGATAGAAGGTCAATGCAAAAGAGGAAGGCCAGCAATGAGATGGATCGATACAATAACAGCAGCTACAGGTACCAGTCTGTCAACAATGAGCCGCCTGACTGAAGACCGAACACAATTTAGGATAGCTATCCAGAGGGTCGCCATGAGTCGACTCCGACTCGACGGCACTTATCAACAACAACCTACATGTTCAGCAATTGTGTTCTTTATGATCTTTCCCGGTACTGACGTCAGGCTCACCAGTCTGTAGTTTCCCGGATCACCCCTGGAACCCTTTTTAAAAATTGGTGTTACATTTGCCATCTTCCAATCTTCAGGTATTAAAGATGATTTTAATGATAGTTCACAGATTACTAATAGCAGGTCTGCAATCTCATATTTCAGTTCTTTCAACACCCTTGGATGTATATCATCCAGCCCAGGTGATTTGCTACTCTTCAGTTTATCTAATAGTTGTAATACATCTTCCCAATGTATCGATATTTCCTTCAATTCTTCCGTACCTTTAAATACCACTTCAGTCATGGCTAACATCCCTACATCTTCCTCAGTAAAGACCGAAGCAAAGTATTCATTCAGTCTCTCCGCTATTGCGTTGTCGCCTCTTAGTGCCCCTTTAACCCCTCTATCATCTAATGGACCAACTGACTCTCTCACAGGTTTTTTGCTACGAATGTACTTGAAAAAGTCTTTATTACGCATTTTTGCTTCAACAGCAAGTTTCTTCTCAAATTCTCCCTTTACCTGCCTTATCAATGTATTGCATTTAACTTGCCAGTACTTGTGCTGTTTCCAGGTTTCATAGTTTGGCTCTTTTTTCCATTTCCTGAAAGATGCTTTCTTGGCAACAACAGCCTCTCTGACCTCACCTTTAAACCATGCTGGCAGTTTTTTTGGACTTCCTTCCACTTTTCTTAAAGCGTGGAATACAGCTGGTCTGGGCTTCCAAGATAGTATTTTTCAACAAAACCCAAGCTTGATGCAAGTCTTTAACCTTTGCAACTGCTCCTTTTATTTTTTTCTTAACTATTTTCCTCATTTTATCATAGTCTCCCTTTCGAAAGTTAAAAGGTAGTATTGTGGATTTCCTTACTATCCCTCCTCCACTAATTAAATCAAAGGCGATCATGCTATGATCACTATTGCCAAGTGGCCCCAACACCCTTATCTCTTGCACTACATCTGGTGTTCCACTAAGGACTAGGTCTAATATGGCTTCCCCTCTGGTCGGTTCATGAACCAGCTGCTCCAAGAAGCAGTCATTTATTTCATCTAGGAACTTTATCTCCCTAGCATGTCCTGCCGTGGCACTGACCCAGTCGATACCGGGGTAATTGAAATCACCCATTATTATTACTGCGCTGTAACTTTTGTTAGCTTCCTTGATTTCTTTGAGCATTTCATCATCCATTTGTTCATTCTGGCCAGGCGGTCGATAGTACACCCCCACTGCCATCGCCTTCCCCTTTTTACATGGAATTTCAATCCATAGAGATTCTACAGCAAATTGTGTTTCCTGCAAAACTTTAATCCTTTCTGACTCAATGTCCTCTCTAACATAGAGCGCAACCCCTCCACCAATTTGATCAGCTCTATCATTACGATATAGTTTGTACCCAGGTATCACAGTGTCCCACTGGTTGTCCTCCTTCCACCATGTTTCTGATATTCCAATCATATCTAACCTTTCATTTAGTGCTATATATTCTAACTCTCCCATCTTATTTTTTAGGACTTCTAGCATTTGCATACAAGCATTTTAGAGACTGTATTTTATTCATATTAATTTGGCTATTGGTAGACATGGATAATTTGGGATCTTTAAGCTCTGTCTGCTCCATACTCAAGGGCATTTGGGCTACTTTACTCTTTTTTGTAACCTCTCTGCTTTTGGTAGTATCCTTCAAGGATACATTCTTCCGAACCATCTGCTCTTGGGCGACTGTCGGCTTTCCCCTAATATCTAGTTTAAAAGCTGCTCTATCTCCTTTTTAAAGGTTAATGCTAGCAGCCTGGTTCCATCCCGGTTAAGGTGAAGCCCATCCCTTTGGAATAGCCCCTCCTTTCCCCAGAATGTTCCCCAGTTCCTAACAAATCCAAAACCCTCATCTCTGCACCATTGTCTCATCCACGCATTGAGACTCCGGAGCTCTGCCTGCCTTTTGGGTCCTGCGCGTGGAACGGGAAGCATTTCAGAGAACGCTACCCTGGAAGTTCTGGATTTCAACTTCCTACCTAAAAGCCTAAATTTAGCCTCCAGAACCTCCCTACCACATTTTCCTATGTCATTGGTACAGACATGTACCAAGACAGCAGACTCCTCCCCAGCACCATCTAAGACCTTATCTAGGTTGCGCGTGAGGTCCGCTACCTTCGCACCAGGCAGGCATGTTACCAGGCGATCCTCACGTCCACCAGCCACCCAGCTATTTACATGCCTAATGATCGAATCACCAACTATAACGGCTGTTCTAACCCTTCCCTCATGGGCACATGGCCCTGGAGAAACGTCCTCGGTGCGAGAGGGTTTTACATCACCTGGACGACAGGTCCTAGTTACAAGATCACTTCCTGTCACACCAGCGTGATGCTCTCCTGTCACGGAGATTTATGTGCATTTTTGGAGGATAAGGAGTCGGTGGTGATGTGGTGAAGGTTGTATCACATCTCCTACTTGCTACAGTCTGATGGCGCTTGCTATCATGGGCGTTTAACCGGTCGGTGCTCATGTGAAGAAGGCCTATTTATGCAGAAGCAGCATTTAAGCCTGTAATACTGGCATATACTGTGACATTTACTCTGTCTTCTTGAAGGACATTATCTCTGTTCTTAATAAGGGAGATGGGCAAGAAACGCTACTCTAAGAGCTACAGAAATGTAGAAGGGTTAGATTAATGAGCCTTCCGTGTCTGTTCTAGCGGGCTTACCCATTAAATTTTGTGTGTTATGTAACCCCCCCTGGGTTTTGGGTGGTTTGGGGAAATGTTTTGGTAGAATTATGTGTATTATTACGCCAATCAAATAATGGGGCCTTTTTTTTCCTTCTCTTTGGGCTATAGATACAGCTACACCTTAAAAGTGCTCTGGAAATTGTTCTATGATATGAAATGAAATGCTACATTTTATTCTGTTTCTGTAACATATGATTGTTAATTCGGAGCTATATTGTAAGTATGCTTTCTTTAAAATTGTGTCACTGAATGTTAAGGGCATTAATAATTTTACTAAGAGGAATGGTTCCCTCTGAATGGTAGGAAGAAAGTGCTGACATCTTATTGCTGCAGGAAGCATATTTGAAGGTAAGGAGTTGTCGTCGTCAGAGATCCAAGCCCTATTTTAAAGATTTTCAGCTGCCCATCATAAGATTAATGGAGTGGCCATATTAGCGTGGATAGCTGTATCCCCATGGTTTTAAATTCCATGTGCTATTTTTTTTCCTGTCTTCCAAGGGGCTTGTTCTAAATTCAGTAAATCTACTATTCATGCAGTTCACAGCTATGTTTATGCTGTGATCTTATTTACCATATTTGACTTAACGAGCTCTAGTTATATACAGTAATGTGGTTGTCGGTCTGTTTCTTGGTGGGGTCTTCTTGAAGATATAGATATGTCTATCACTCCTAAAGTGACTTACCGTATTTTCCGGTGTATAAGATGACTTTCTAAGCCCTGAAAATATGCTCAAAAGTCAGGGGTCGTCTTATACGCCGGTCCACGTTCTGCGACATGGCTCTGTCTCGCTTTGTGTACAACGTTGCTACGAATCCAATTGCTTGACTTATGCAAAGCATTGCCTTGGCGTTCCAACACTCTAGTACAGCGGTTCTCAACCTGTAGGATTTAGCGGGGGTCGCCTCGTTAAAAAATAAAAATTTCCGGTAAATGCGCAGAAGTTGCTGCCGCTGCCGAGTCCGACTCCTTCTTCTGCAGCCGCGGCTCCCTGCCTCTTAGGGAACCGCGGCTGTGCTTGTAAAATCATCGCGGAGCCCTTCCTGTCTTGACGGGCTCCGTGCAGCATTGTCCCGCCTCTAAAGGAAGTTGTTTACCACTTCCTTTGGAGGCGGGACAATCCTGCACGGAGCCCGTCAACACAGGAAGGGCTCCGTGATGATTTTACAAGCACAGCCGCGGTTCTCTAAGAGGCAGGGCGCCGCGGCTGCATTAGAAGGGAGGCAGACATGGTGAGAGGGAGGGAGCTGACATGGAGGGATGGAGGGAGGGGGGCTGACATGGAGGGAGGGAGCTGATATGGATGGACTGGAGAGGCGGGCTGACATGGAGGGAGGTAGCTGATATGGATGGATGGAGGGTGGGGGGCTGACATGGAGGGATGGAGCACTGGTAATGGGGTTGAGGGGGGACTAGCACTGGAAATGAGCTGATTAGGGGAGGCTAGGACTGGTAATGAGCTGATGGGGGGTAGGACTGGTATTGGGCTGATTAGGGGAGGCTAGCACTGGTAATGGGGTTGAGGGGGGATTAGCACTGGAAGCGAGCTGATTGGGGGGCTTTGACTGGGCATGGGCTGATTGTGGGGAGGGGAGGATAGAGCTGCTGGCCCTGGAAGAAAACTGGGGGCTAAGGCTACAAATGGGCTGATATGAGGGGATGGGAGAATGGAACTGGAAGGGAGTGGATCTGAGAGGGGCTGCCATGGTATTTGTACTAGAAGGGACTGGTCAGTGGGGAAGGAGGGGGACTGGAAGGGAATGGACACCAGTGGCAATCATGGGAATGCAAGTTGACATTGGAAGGTACTGGGAGTGAGGACTGGAAAGGGGCTGATATTGGGGAGGGTTACTGGGACTGGAAATAGGCTGATGGAAAGAAGTGAAGAAAACGAAAGAAGAGATAAGAAATGGCAGATGGACCATAGACCACAGAAAGAGAGCTAAGAGAAGACAGGAAAGCAGAAGCCTCAGATCGGGACCAGCATGATCAGAGAATAAATTGGTCAGACAACAAAGGTAGAAAAAATAATTTTATTTCATATTAGTGATTTGACTACAAAATCATCATAATTTTGAAATCAAATATTGTTACTTGTTGTTGTGATATTTTCCGGTGGTTTTTTTTTGGTGTGCGCTGGAAGAGGGTAGTCTTATACGGCGAGTATAGGCCAAACACCTATATTTTAACAGGAAAAGTAGGGGGTCGTCTTATACGCCGGAAAATACGGTATGTAATAGGAATATTACCAGTTTTCCTTATAAGGGAAATGTAGTGTCAAAGTGATATAAATCTAGTTCAACGCTTCTGGAAAATTAACCGCCTAGATTTGCTTTTTGGAGGATAGGGTATTTTTTTGAGAGAAAGGGGGGATAGCTTTTCCTAATTTTTTGGCCTAATGCTATAGCATTTGCAGTGGCAAGGTTCATGATGGGTGGAGGGAGCCGTAGGCATATGTTCAGTATGTCGCTGAGATTAAGGGTTGGTTGTAGCGAGAAGATGTCAGCACTTTGAGGCAAGTGAATTGGGACTGTCTTAACATTCAGTATTATTGATTTTCAATATGGAACCGTATTAAGGTGGTGTTGGGCCACTATCTCCCGATTTGGGGTAGTTTCCAATTAATAATTGGCAGCTTATCCTTATAAAAGAAATGTTTGTCTGAATTAGCTTTATGTTGGGAGTGGCCCTGTGTCTATTATTTCTAACTAGAAACGTACAATAAATCTTGGTGGAGGCCTATGGTGGTATACTTGCACCTACGTTACTCATGGGTGCAAATATTATGGTGTAGCAGTTTCTTTAATATCCTCCTCTTTCTTAAGTGGAAGGGGTTATCAGACAAATCTCCTTATTTTCTGGAGTGGAGTGTTTGTCAATCTATAGCCCCCTGCAGGCCTTCCAGGCTTACAGATGTTTTATGTTCCTTTCATATGGCCCCTGATGATCGTATGATGGGAAGGACAGGGTGGGGTGGGCTGCATTTAGCCTTTTGAAGGTCATATTTACCAGAGAAGGATTGTATATTTTAATTTACTGTAACTTGTTTTTCCTTTTTTTGTTTGTATTTGGTTGGAAAATATAAATAAAGAAATTTAAAAAAAAATCACGAGAGCAACTATGTCCCTCAACTTTGCCAAAATATTTCAGCAGCTCTGAGCTGTCTTTTTAGGAGGAAAAGGCTGGGGTGGAACCAGGGAGCTGAACACCAGAAACATGAGGAGCCTGAGTTTTCAGGGCAATTACTGTAGGTCTAGTTGATGAGCCAGGAAGGAGTACCATAGGTCTTCTTGTTAGTCCAAGGGAACGGAAGAGAACTGAGGCGAGAAGAGACTGTCCCTGTGCGAAAGAGTGCAAGAGTATTTGGAGTGAGTCATCAGCAAAAGAGGGGGAGGGGGCAAAGCAGGGGTGGATAAGGAGCCAGCAGGAACACTGACAGACCCCGGAAAATAGAACCCAATCAGGAAGTGATCTGTCCAGGGGAGAGGGTGCAAGGTAAAATTAGTAGGTTGAGGAAGAAAGTCCTGCTGTGTCAGAATCATGTCAAGAGTGTGGACTGCTGCATACATCGTCCCAGGGACATGCTGGCAAAACCTGTGATCATCAAGGAACTTGATAGAGGTATGGTCGCGGAGACTGGTAAGGGTGTGAAAGTGAATGCTGAAATCTCCAAGGATTAGAAGTTTAGGTAAGGCTATTGTAAGATCCAAGGGTTTGGTGGCTATTATCCCACTGTGAGCCTTGGAGAGGAGAGCACCATATAGAAGCAACAAATGAAAAGGTTGAGAGGAGCCCAACCTAACAATTAACTTTTCAGGCCCAGCCCAAAGTTACCCAGGGATCTCAGTGAGTGAGAGAGAATTTTTGAAGATAAAATCAACTCCACCCTCAACTCCTGAGGGCCGAGAGGCTGAGAGAGCAGAATAGCTTGGAGGTAAACAGAGGTGTAGGTATGGTTCATATTTGTCCTTCAGTCAGGTTTCTCTCAGGCAAAGGATATCTAGACTATAGAGCTGGATAACATCTAAAATAAGGTCAGTCTTAGATTTAAGGGACTCACAGTGCAGCAAGGCGACCTTAAGGCCCCCCGGGTGAAGTGCATGGGGAACAAAGCGAACAGTGCAATCAGATGAAGGCTGGCATGAGGTTAAGTATCTTACTTAGCAGAGTACAAGGGAGTCCAAGGGGATCTTGGGCAGATGATGACAAGAGTGATCCAGCTGGTAAGGAGTCCAATGGCTCCAAAGGACTGGAATTGCAGTCATGCAGTCAGCTAGATAAGTAGTTCTCCAAGATAAGCCAGAGGGTCGGAGAGAAAACTGGTAGAGCAAGACGATACTAATGAAGAGGACTTGGTGTCATCACCCAGGAGCCACCCAAAGGAGTTTGCCCGAGGTGCAGGACCTGCTCCTCGGGTGTTGGTCTCTGGTGCATGCCCGTAGAACGAACACATCAAATTAGGTAGAAATAAATCTAGCTGGCAGCTGATATCACCTAATGATGTCAGCCTATAGGTGGTCCGGTAGGTGGGACTAAGTTGCAGAAACAGGCAAGCAGGCATGTCTTACAGCAAACCAGGAGGGCTGCAAGGCACAGAATAAACAAAGTTAAGGCAACAAGGCGATCGGGACAGCAAAATACCCCCTTATAAAATTACTCTCCACAATCTAAAACTAAGATCTTAAATTTACTTCTTGGAACTACTTGAACCAATGATCCTCCATTAAAGGGGAATCACTTGGTTGCTTAGTGGTGTTTTATAAATCCAGATAAAAATAACAAACAAGAAGCAAACAACTAAAATAAAAGAGCTAATCATCTTTCTGTGCTGCCATCTCTATCCTTAGTGAACAGATCATTGTCTGGTATAGACGTATCCAGTTCATGTAACTCGTTATGAGAGCAGCAGTGTCTCACTTTGCTTCTGCCATTAAGGCTTGCAAATCTGGAACTCTATTAGCTATGCTGTGAGCTTTTAAGAGGCAATTATATACCCATCTTTGTCCAACAAGTCCTGCTTTTCCTCATGTTTCCCGTTCTCCTCCACATTCTGGTTGCTTTTTTAAGATGCATTACATAGTTTACTCAAGAAAACAATAGAAAATTCCATGCCTGGTTAAAGTGTGGACTCCAAAAGATGGCACTTTGGTTTATAAAGAGCCGCTGGTCCTCTGATGCAGATTGATTAAAGCTTCCAACTTTGATGCTGCCTACGGAGCCATCGGGGAGCAGGACCCAGTTTACGATGTCATAATAAGCTGGAACATTCCCTTTGTCATCGAAGAAGATCTCAGGTCCTTCGGGGGCTTTAAAGCGAACCTTCTTAACATACTGGTTCAGCTACAAATGGAAAGAAATATTTAGACAATTTTATCTGAACTTAGAATTCAGAACTAGATGATTGTCTATAAAACTCACTAGATTCAAACATATACAAATTCAGGGAAACAGTCTACCTGAGTTACCCCTTGAGTTACCACCAAAAACACATTAGCTGCATCCTAATTAAAAAAATAAATATTTGGCAAATTCTGGGATTTTTCCCCCATTAAATTTCCTACTATCACATTGATTTTGAATTTACAAAAATGAAAAAAAATGTGAAATCTGGAATACAATTTGGATTCCCTTTTCATGGTGGAATTTAGAAAATGCTGAACAGATTTGGCTGAAATTTGGTCTGGGGGATTATGACTAAAGCAAGTACACTAATTTTGGTTTGAATTGATAGAAAATTACAAACACTTAACAAATTTTATTGTGGATCTTTCATGCTAAATTACTCTTGATCTGAGAAAGAGAAACATGCCTCTGTGCAAACTACCAGTATGAACTTTTTTTATCCAATTAAATTCTAGTTTTGTGAAAAACTGGGATTTGATATTTTTTAGGGAATTTGTTTTGCATGCAGATCTGAAAATGCAAACTGCTCAAATACTTTTCACTGTCGGATTAAACCCAGCCCCAATTGTTATTAACAGGTGCATTGAGAAAAATTCTCGTATTTATATCCACATGGTGGTAGGAGGGATTTTCAGATAACCAATCTATGTAGATAAAATTATTTTTTTCAGGGTGTGCAGTGCAAAATGTTTTACATACTTTTTTCTTTGTTTCATTTGGTATATTTTTCTTATTTCATTCTGTTTTGTTTGTTTTTTATCAGTCTAAAATAAATTAGTGTATGCTTATATGATAACTCCTAATATGTAACACAACATTGTATACCTACAGTTGGGATTATTTTTCCATATGCGGCACCTTAATATACAAGTCTCACATCAACCACTCCACTCAAATTCACATTTAATAAGATAAATCTTCAGCTCTCTCTTAAAGGTACCCAGCTCCACCTTGTTTCTGAGTGCCACAGATATGAGGTTCTGCAAGAATGGGGTTTGATGATAAACTCACCTCATGAATTTTATATAAGGAATGCACTCTCTCTCACCTTCTTGGCAGTGCTTGCAATGCAATGTGTGCCTTTGAGTCAGTCCTGACTCCTGGCTACCCAGAAGCTCCTGGGTTTTCTTGGCAGTGTCACCGGAAGTAGATTACCAGGCCTTTCTTCCGAGGCAATGGAGGGTTAAATGACTTGCCCAAGGCCACAAGGAGTGCTAGTGGGAATTGAACCCTGGTTGCTTGGTTACCAAGCCAGTGTTCTAACCACTAGGCTACTCCTCCACTCCTTGGCAGCGCTTAAGTTGTTTCTTATTTTTGTCATTGGGCTCCTTTTTTAAATTTTCTTAAAGATTATTTTTTAACTACAACAACCTCTTTGGCTTCACCTTTAATCCATGCCAGCAGTCATTTGGCCTTCCTAAAGCATGGAATACATCTGGTCTGGACTTCCAAGTTAGTATTTTTTAACAACACCCATGTTTGTTGTAAACCTTTGCAGCTGTTCTTTTTAGTTTTTTCTTAACCATTATCCTCATTTTATCATAACCTCTCTTTTAAAAGTTAAATCTTGTTGTCATGGATTTCCTTGCTGTCCTCTCTGTGTTTATTAAATCAAATGTGATAACATTATCGCTATTTCCAAGTGGTCCTAATGTCTCTAGTACCAGATCCTATGTTCCACTAAGGACTAGGGTCAAAATAGCTTTCCCTTGTGTTGGTCCATGAATCAGCTGATCAATGAAGCAGTCATTTATTTTAGCTAGAAACATTATCTCCCTAGCATATCCTGATGTGACATTGACCCTGTTGATACTGGGGTAATTCAAATCATCCATTATTACTACATTGCAATTTTTGTTAGCTTCTTTGATTTCTTTAGCATTTCATCATCCTTCTGTTCATTCTAGCCAGGTGGATGGTAGTGCACCCCCACTGCCATTGCCTTCCTCCTTTACATGGAATTTCTATCTGCAGAGATTCTACAGTGTAGTTTGTTCCTTGCAAAATATTTCTACTGTTTGACTCAATGCCCTCTCTAGCATATAGCAGAACCCTTCCACCAGTTTCATCTATCCTATCATTGTAATATAATTTGTACCCAGGCATCACAGTGTACCATTGGTGGTCCTGCTTCCACCAGTTCTCTGAGATGCCAGTTATATATAAAATGTTCATTTAGTGCTATATATTTGAACGCTCCCCTCTTAATTTTTGGACTTTTAGAATTTGCATATAGGCATTTCAGAGGTGGTATTCATTTAACAATCTGGTTAACAGTTGACGGGGCAATTTGGAATCTTTCAACTCTGCTCATTACTTAAAGGCATCTGGGTTGTTTATACCATTATTGGAACCTCACTAGCAGGATGCGACTATCTTACCTGTTTTGCTAGTATCTCTTAAGGATACATCATAATGAACCATGCTTTCTGGGGCAATGGTGGGTTTTCCCTTATTTTTTAGTTGAAAAGCTTCTCTATGTCATTTTTAAAAGTGGATTGTAGCAACTTTGTTCCACCCCCCTCCCCCCTTTTCCCCACAGTGTCGCCCAGTTCCTTACAAATTCAAAACCCTTATCCTTGCACCGTCTCATCTACACACTGATATCCTGGAGCTCTGTCTACCACTTCGGTCCTGCATGTAGAAGAATCATTTCTGAGAATGCTACCCTGGAAGTCTTGGATTTCTACTTCTATCTAAAAGCCTAAAATTTGCTTCCAGAATCATCCTGTCGCACTTTCCTATGTCATTGTTACCAACATGTACTGAGACAGCAGGCTCCTCCCCAGCACTGCCTAAAACCTTATCTAGGTAGTGTGTGAAGTCCGCTAACTTCACACAAAGAAGGCAGATAACCAGTTGATTCTCATGTCCACCAGCCATCCAGCTGTCTACATGCCTAATAATCAACTATAACAACCATCCTAACCTTTCCATCATGGCTACATGGCCCTGTAGATACCTCCTCTAACATGTCCCTAAATTATCCTCAAAGACATGAAATGGGACAAAAGTCTGACTAAATTAGGACAAGGAATATTATAGTGTAGGACAAAATAATTACTATAAAATAATCAGTCATGAGCATTTACCTGCCATGGCTGGAATTCCAGTTTTAGATCCTGCCCGTGTTGAGACTTGTCTGTGTGCATGTTTTGCAAAGCATGAGCCAGGGCATAGACTGAGGTGTAGAGACTGTAAGTGAACTGAAAGTTATCCATGTCAAACTGCAAATGTGAAACATTAGACAGAGTCCCCGTTCCTGAGCATTTGGATAGACTGGATAATGGATCGCAATCGAATAGGTACATCCAGAGAGGCTGCAGGAGGGAGGGTTCTGTGAATGTGGATGGATGGATATTGTGGAGGAAATCCTTGAATCCTGGGATCTTTCCTTTAGCAATGGCAAATGCTAGAGAACCATTGAATGTGATACAACTAAAAAGGTTTTCTGGGGTGTTTATGCTTGCAAGAGAAGAGGTGACAGCAGAGATGATCCAAACTTTGTTGACAATTTTATGCCATCCTGGGTAGATGCAGAATTGTTCTGCCATTTGGCTGCTAGTGCTGTAGATAATAACCACAGTAACTGATGAGTTGTAGACCATGTTAATAATCTGTTTAAGTTTTTTGAACTGTTGATTTGTAAGTATAAAGATCGTAGGGACCACTTCCACAAAAGCAACACAGCTCCCACTCCTGATAATCTCCCTCTTCAGTTCCTCACTTCCCTTCTGATCACTCTCATTGTTCAGCATGAGAATTCCGACCCAGTTCCATCTGAAGAATTTCAGGAGCTGAATGAGACCCTGATGCTGAGAATGAACATTTGGGACAGTGCGATAAAAGGATGGGAATGTGACTCGATCATTGAAGATTGGATCCATAGCTCCATAACTGATCTGTGATTAAAACAAACACAAAGGAGTTGTCACTCTTTGCTTACTTTAGCTTTTTTCTCTACCAGTTTTTATGTCGCACACCATTTTTCCATGGAAGTAAACAGACATATTAATAAAATGGTCAAACAGCTAAATACAAAGGCTCAAAAGTGGAAGATACGATTTTTGTTTTCCTCGGAAGCTAACAGGTAAAAAAAAACAAGAAAGTATACTCACAAATATCTATATCTATCTATTTATCTATCTATAGATATATATATTGAGGTAGGGCAATAAAAAAGTGGAATATCACAGCAAATACCATGATTCCACGATGGTTTCCTTCTGCTATGTTGGGACTCCCACTAGAGGACAGCAACCTTGGGCCAGAAGGACTGGGGTTTCTAGCCCCACAGGTGCTCCTTGTGGCCTTGGGCAAGCCACTTAACCCTCCATTACTATTTTAACTCTGGAATTTGTTACCGGAGGATGTAGTAAAGGCTGTTAGTGTAGCTGGGTTTAAAAAAGGTTTGGACCTGGAGGAAAGGTCCATAAACCATTATTAAGAAGGGACCCAGGATATCAATGCTTGACCCAGTACAAGCATTGTGGAACCTGTGTCTTTTGGGGAAACTGCTAGGTACTGTAATGGGGAAGATCCATCCTGGGCCTTAAAAACACAGGATTCTGTGAGAACTAGGTCAGAATCTGACATGCAGGCAAACCACATGATGAATAGTTGTCAGGAGCAACGTAAACAGACCCAGCCACGAGGTCTGCAACCCCTCCCAACTAGCAAGCAATCCTTAGCTCCTGAAGAAAATAGTTTTCACCTGAGTGGGGGAAGTGCTAATGAGCACTATAAGAAACACTCAGTAGAGGTAGAAAGGAGAGAAGGAAGAAACAGGAAGGAACTCAGAGAGAGATCCAGTGACAGACCCAGAGAGAGAGCGAGAAACAGCTGTGAGAGTCAGTTTGCTGTGACGCAGTTTGGAGCTCAGAGGCAACGTGCTTTGCAGAGTGAATGGAAGCCTGAGAGAGTGGAACCGTATGTATCTGAGAATTATGACTCTGGAAGTGATTCTGAACCAGACTTAAGGAAACTTACTGGCAGCAGAAATACCTTGAGAGTTAATGCTCAGAAGCCTCGTGGGAAAAGTCCAAGGCTGGTGCCGTGCTGGGAAGGCCACCAGAAGGATTTAACAGGAGAGCTAGCGTGGGAGCATTTACAAGCCCCTGAGAGGGAGAGGTATTGTGTAGAAGATATCTGCATGTCAGAAGAAGAGTTTGAAAAGCCTAAACCTCAGAGAAAGGTTCCAAGGGCAAACCCCTTTGCTAACAGGGTAGAGCAGTTCCATTATCCTCAGCCAAAACCTGAAGGTAGGACAAGCAAATACTTTAAAGGGAAAAGTTCTTATAAAAAGTTATATGCTGAAAATCCTGGAATGTGGGTCTCTCCTCTCTCACACTCTGATAGCCCCTTAGAGAGGGCTGGCTGGATAAGCCCCATGAAGATACATTAGAAGGAGGTTTACAAACGTTGTGCAATAAAGAAAATGTTTGTCCAGCTGAAAGTCAGCAGGAGCCTATGATAATTGATTCTGCTAGTGAAGATTCATTTGGTGATCCAATGGATTGTACGCTAACCATTTCAGACAAGATTACTTCTTTGTGTTAAGCCAGCGTTTGTGCATTGCTTAAGGCTAGCTGTAAAGATCACAAGATTTGCTGTTCATTTGCAAAGGAACTGTATGCTGAGAATATTGTTTCCTGTGGATATAATTTGAGTAAGAAGCAAGAAGAAGCTGTCTTTCATTTTCCTTTATCACATGCCAGAGTGTATGGCTTTATTGTCCTAAGTTTGTTGTGTTGTATATTTGAAAATCCAACCCCGGGAGGGGAAATAAAATCCTATTTTGTACCTGACCCATTCGTGTCCACAACTACTCCTTGATCGAAAGGGTTATCAGGTAGACAGACCCGCTCCCCCTAGGCGGCGGACTGGCCACTGCCTGAAAGTACGTATGACCTAGATTGTTCACTGTTGGAAACAGGATACTGGGCTTGATGGACCTTGGCCTGACCCAGTATGGCATATCTTATGTTCTTATGTTCTCTCTTTATGCAGCCCTGTTAAAATTCAGGTGAAACTCAAGTTGAGTATGGTCCTGGGTGTCGATATAACCTTGGAGCCAATTCTAATAGGGGCACATCTGGGCAGTTTGGACAGCTGAAAAATGGATGGCCCAAACTTGTACTCGATTCTTTAACCACAGAAGCTAGATGTTCCCACAGTTGCAGAATTGGGCACTTAGACAGCCCAGAGATGCCCCGATTCTGCCGCGGAAGACGTCCTTCCCCTTGCTGGGCCAGCCTGTCCCCTTGCTCCTGCTGGAGAACTGGTGCTGTGGTATCCATCACCATGGCACCAGGACACCCAACTGGAGCACAGTGAGCCAGACATCAGTCCCATTCTTCTTTCACCACTGTCCGACCCTCAGCGGGGACAGCCAGGGCCAGTATCAGGTGATTGGGCTTTCACTGCTGCTCCTATGACACTTTGTAGACGTCTTTATGGCCCAATCACTGCACTCCCTAGGGCTTATTTCACCTCCGAGGTGAAATAAGTCCCTCATCCATCTTGGCCTCACTGCACATATATGGCCGTGACCTGAATAGGCCCTCTATGTCCGGGTTTGTGGGCCTGACCCTGCTCCACCCACTCTCTACCTCCAGCACTCCACCTCCTGACCCTGTCCAGCACTCCCTGCACAAGCCCTCTGTGCATGCAGGTTGCTGAGAGGAGCGGAATATGCTGTTGGGACAGAACGAAGGTTGGACGTCCGTTCTGTCCAACCCGGACTTCCAACCCCACTCTTCAGGGGTCAGAAAAAAACCCTTTGTGTCTCACATACCGATAAATATCTAAAACTCAAAATACTTATGTGCATAAAAATTTAAACAAAGAATGTTGCTTTGAGTACAAACCCATGATTGAATATATTTATTTAGCAATGTTTACATACCACTTTTCACCAGATCAAAGTGGTGTATATTCAGGTACAGTATATAATACCAGGGATTACGAGCAGCACATAGGTGTGTCCATGCCTTCTGGACCCACACCTGAGGGCCTCACCAGAGGGCCCTTTGGCATGCTCCTTAGGGATGGACCACAACAGCAATACACACCATAAAGGAAGAAAGCTACTCAACTAAGGCCTGAATCATAGAAATGAAACATACGGCCGATAAACTAGATAAAACTACATTAAATGTTATCCTCTCCTGCTTCTCAACATCACTACGCAACAGTTTCCTTCTCCAGCATTATGATTCTACCAACTGTCCTTCTGACGACCTTCTTTCTCACTGCAATCCAAACCACCTCTGCAGTCCCATCACCCACTCTGTTATTCCCACCCTTTATTCATTTATACATGCTCATTACTAAACCTTTTGTCTATCATAAAAGAAAACCCAGGCCCACTGATCACATCATACAAATCGAAACCAAAGCGCAGATATCTACATTACCCTCATGCAGGCACATAAACTGTACCTCTCACCTGAAAATCACTGTACTCAGTGCCAACTCAGCATGGAATAAAATCAAATTTCTTATAGACATTTTGCTAGACAATAACAAAAACCTGTTATATGTCACTGAGTCTTGGTTTAGTGAGATAGATGATGTATTACTGAATCAACTAATCCCACATGAGTACAACCTCTTCCACTCACTATGTATGCAGCACTGAGGAAGTGTATTTATTCTTGCCAAGAAGGGCCTCAACTTCCACACTCTCTCAAAGATCTCTGATAGAGGACTAGATACAATATCTATAACAAATGGCAACGTGACCTTTCTACTTGCTTGCAGATCACCTGACTCAAGTCTTGATCACCTAAACACACTTCTAGAGACTGCTTGTAAGCATTATTGACAAACCAACTACCTCACTATCCTCGGTGATCTCAATCTTGCTTTCACTACAGTGAACAAGTCAAAAGCTTTTCTTGATGCCATGGAATCCTTCAATTATGCCCAAATGGTCAATCAACCAAACCATGCTAACGGAAACACCCTTGACTTAATTTTCCTATCTCATAAGACAGTTAGAAATCACTCTCTCTCACCTCCCTCTCTCATTGATGTCCATGGGTCTAATCACAGGCTTATATCTATCTTTATATACCTCAACATAATGCTTCAAACCCCTCACAACACTAAGCCTATAGCTCGTAGTTTATTAAGCAATAAAAAGCTTCCTGGACAAAATCCTGTCTATCTGCAATCTAGTCCTGTTGACCTTGACTCACTTATTCAGACATGGAATAGAATCATAACTGATGCACTGACAATGCCAACAAAGACCCACAGAGAAGTAATAAGCTAGCAATATGGTTCACGCCACATCTTAAAAGGATGAAGTACACTCAGGGCTGCTGAGAGGAAGTGGAGGAACTGCAAAACATCATTTACAAAATAAAACCTTAATGAATATCAGTTAGTCACCATTCAAGCAAAAAAAGAGTTCTATACACAATTAATACAAAAATCTTTCAACTGCGCTTGTGAAATCTTTGAAATTGTCAAATCCCTTTCAAGGATAACTATTCAAGTAGAAGGAACATGTCTACCTTCACAGGTCATGACCAACTACTTTCAAACTCTAACCTCTCCCATCAACAAGCTCCGTTGTAGACCATTCACTTCAAGAACCTTCACGTCCGCTATACACATGGAGGACATTCTTATTTCTCACAACTAATTATATTGAGGATATTATTACTAATATCAGAACAACCATATCTCCGCTTGACCAGTGCACTAATAATCTACAAAATCATTCAGCTTTCTCTTCAACAAGGATACCTACCACCTGAACTTAATATTGCATCTATTCATCCAGTACGTAAAGGAATGGATAATGACATCAACCAAGTAACATTTTACAGAACTATAGCTAGTCTTACTTCCATAACTGAGATTAGAAAAAAATTGTACTCCAACAACTTCAAGATCATATTGACCCCTTGGCTCTCAACAATATGGATTTTGTCCTCACCATGGAGTTGAAACATCGATGACTGCAGGCCTTCATAAACTTATAACAGTTTAATGATAAGCCAAACTCAGGATACTTACTAATTTTTCTTGATATTAAGGCTGCATTTGATTCTATATCTCATGCACTAATCATCAAAAGACTGCAAGCAATTGGTCTGAGACCCTTTTAAAATGGTTCAAATCCTACTTGTCAGGCTATCAGCTTCAGGTGAAATTAGGTTCAACAACATCAAAGACATTTACCCAAAATCAAGGATTTCCCCAAGGATCAACCCTCTCAGCTTTATTATTTAACATCTTTATTCAACCACTCTGCTCAATCATTCAAGCACTCATTGTTCACTACCACATATATGCTGGTGACAACATGTTCTATGCACGTATTAATACACTCAATCCTGACATCAAGATAATAGTCAACTGTTTCACCAACATCAATGCATGGCTCGCCACCCAAAATCTGATTATAAACCTTAAAAAGACTGAAGCCCTGTTTATCAGCAGAGACATCACCTTCACCCCTCCAAACACCATAAACCTGAATGGTATACTAATTCAGGTACAAAAAGAGGTACGTTACCTGGTGTTATCTCTGATCAGCATCTGACATTTTCTACACAAATCAAAAACACTGTCAGGAGCATCTACTTTAAGCTCTACTATACTGCTTCTCAAGCCTCTGTTAACAACTCTTCGGGCCCATATCTTAACGCATATAAACTACTGTAACATCATCTTTCAAGGAATAATGAAGGCAGCAATCCACCCACTTCAATTAACCCTTAACACAGCAGCATATATCCTTTACAATGCGTCTATAACTGAACATATTACTCCCATGCCACTATAAGAACATAAGAGCATACGATATGCCATACTGGGTCAGACCAAGGCCCATCAAGCCCAGTGTCCAGTTTCCAACAGTGGCCAATCTAGGTCATATGTACCTAGCAGTTTCCCCAAAAGACACAGGTTCCACAATACTTGGATTGGGTCAAGCATTGATATCCTGGGTCCCTTTTTAATAACGGTTTATGGGCCTTTCCTTCAGGAACTTGTCCAAATCTTTTTTAAACCCAGCTACACTAATAGCCTTTACTACATCCTCCGGGAACAAATTCCAGAGTTTGATTACACGTTCAGTGAAAAAAATATTTTTTCTTATTTGTCTTAAATAGTTTACACTGTAGCTTCATTGCATGTCCCCTAGTCCTTCTATATTCTGATAATGTAAACAATCGATCTACATTTACCCATTCCACTCCGTTCATTAATTTATAGACTTCTATCATATCTCCCCTCAGCCGTCTCTTTTCCAGGATAAAGAGCCCTTTCTTCATAGGGGTATCCTTCCATCCCCTTTACCATTTTGGTGGCTCTTCTCTGAACCTTTTCTAATAAACCTATAGCCTTTTTAAGATACGGCGACCAGAATCTCACACAATATTCAAGGTGTGGTCGCACCATGGAACAATACTGAGGCATTATAATATCCTTTGTTTTAATTTCCATTCCTTTCCTTATGATACCTAGCATTCTATTTGCTCTCTTGGCTGCCACTGCACACTGAGTGGAGGGTTTTAACATGTTATCCACAATGACTCCTTAATCTTTTTCCTGGGTGGTGGTTCCTAATGTGGAACCTTGCATCGTGTAACCATAGTTTGGGTTCTTCTTCCCTAGGTGCGTAACTTTGCACTTGTCCACATTAAATTTCATCTGCCATTTTGATGCCCAGTCTTCGAATTTATCATGATCCTCTTGCAATTTTCCACAATCCTCATGGGTTTTAACAACTTTATTATATATCTTTATTGCAACAGTGTTACAACAACCAATATGTCACAAAACCAAACCATTTTCACCCCTTTCCCATCCCCCCACCCCCCAGTTTCTACCAAAACATATTCTTCATATCAGTTAAACCTTACCCCTCCTCTTCCACCCACCCGGCGCAATGTGGGCGATCTGAAACTTTATAAGGGCCAGGGCCACCCACTAGGGGAGTGAGGGAATCACCTTAGGGCTGTAAACTGCTCCAGAGCGTACCACTTAGAGGCCGTGAGAGTATTGCCCCCAAGATTCACTGAAAGCTCATGGGCCTTTTCGTATCTAGCATACAGGCATATGCGATTCCACCATTCTAACCAATTGGGTTTTATAGGGTTCTTCCAGTGTAAGAGTAAGAGTTGTATGGCAATCTGTAACATAAAATTTAAGAGAAAAAAGTTTTTCCGATCCAGGGTTGGAATCTGCGCTAAGTTTCGACAGATTAGTATATCCCAGGTGAGTTGAGCAGAGAATTTTAATATCTGTTGCATTTTGGCCCATAATGGTTTCCAAAACTCCTGAATGCAAGGGCAATCCAGCAACATATGCTTTAGAGAACCCGCTTCTCCACTGCAAGCCCAGCACAGGTTGCCTGACTCCATACACCATTTGGCTAGTTTTACTGGTGTGATATAAGCTCGATGGGCAAGAAAATACATAGGGGCATGTTTACTAAAAGCCGTACAATTGCGTGCCGCACAATAGCGCACGGAAACGCGGCACTCAAACGCTCAGAAATGCTCTTAAACGCCCCGCACAAGTGCGCTTGGGCCCCGCACAATTGCGCGCCGCACTAACGTGCCCCGCAAAAGTACCCGGCCCGCAAATGTCCGATAGAGGCGTGGAAAGGCATTCTGAGGGCGGAGGAAGGCTCCCGAGGGGCGGAGAGACGGGGTCAATGGGCGGGGAAGGGGAGGGGAGAGGCTCCCCGCACAGTATCGGGGACGAATTTGCAGGTTAAAAATAGCGCGAGTGAAACACTCACGGTAGAGGGCATTTAAAGGGAAGAGAAACCATTTCCGTCAGCAATGTACAGGGAAACCTGGGAAACCTGCAAAACGTGAGCAGTGTGATACATGTGCACAGAACAAAAGTGCAAATAAAGATAGAAAAAGACCCAAACAAACATATTAAAAATAGGAAGTCAGCTGGGGAACCCTGATATTAATGGGCAAACATAAGAAACACACCCAGGAAAGCTCCAAAAAAATGAAATGAAGTATGGAAGGGGCTACGGAGCGGAGACCCTTCCAAAAACCATTTCCTTTTTTCTGAGCCTTCCTGGGAGTGTTTGCTATGGTTGCCCATTCATATCACTGTTGCCCAGCTTGGATATATTTATCCCCAGTTCGTCGTGGTCGGTTGAGGGGTTTATTTGCACGTTTGTCACCAGACAAGGTGACTGAGCCCACAGTACAAATGTGCAGAGCAGGGTTTGTGACTCCTTTGGTCAGGTTTCCCACCCCCAGGGACTGCACTATCACTGTGGCCACAGTGTGGTGCAGCAGACAGAGGCAGTACCTCTAGGACCAGAGGGTCACAGGTTCAAATCCAAGCTGGGGCTCCTGCCAACCCAGTCCCCATATTTTACCCACCACTAAACAGAGATAGTAAAGACACTCCTTTATTGCAGAGAACATAAGCATGGTTCACACACCCATTTTGTACCCAACACCGCACACACACCATAACAATGGGCATTACCGACAGCCGAGTCCCCCAAATGCAGTCCTGGAGTGCCACAACTCAATCAGGTCATATGCTTTTCCAAGATACGGACATGCCAGCATGTTGGCGGTAGGGTACAGGTGGTGGAGGGGGCAGTGGCTGCTAGCCACAGAAGACAGTGGCCGAGCCATGTGCAGGCTGGCACGTCCACTGCAACATAGGCCCTGTCAGATGTACAGTCATGGACTTCCCAGGGAATTCAGCACATATGTGGTAACACAGTGGTGCAGTGCACACAGATAGTGTGTGCAGGAGCAAAAGGTCACAGGTTCAAAGCCCAGCTGGGGCTACTGCCAATCCTGTCCACATATTTTCCCCACAACTAAACCATGTTAGTAAGGGCAATCCTTTATTGCTGGGGATATACGCATTGGTCATACGCCTATCTTTTACACCACCAAGCACAGACACCATGACCAGGGGCATTACCTAGAGCAGAGTCTCACAAATGCAGTCCTGGAGGACCACACACCAGTCAGGTTCCATGCTGCCACTCATACCAATAACCGTGCTGTATATCTATGCACCACCCCCATGGCATGTAGATGTAGCTCATGCATATTCATGAGGGACAGCAGGAAACCCCAACCAGTGTATTGCAAACCTGGACTGGATTTGGGTACCTCTGCCGTACAGCAGCAGCCAACAGGGACAGACACACACCCACACCCACACCCACAGGCCCCATTGGCCAATGCCTCCTGGTGAGGCAGGACATTGGGCCCTGCGTGCATCTCCCAATACCAGCACTTGCATACCTTAGCAATGTCACCCTACACCAGGGTATATGGTACACAGCTCTCAAACGTTTGCTATGAGTACTGGCAGATAGATATCCCTACGTTACGCACAGTCTGCTCTATGAGCTCCATCATAATGATCTATCTGATGTCTGCGGTGTGTGTGTCAGGTCTGGCCCCTGACAGTGTTTACCACCCTAGGGAGGGACCCCCAATGGTATTGCATACCATACCCATGCCTGTACTGTGCCCAGGACTGGTGTGGTGGGCAAGGATTCTGAACCCCTCTATAGTAGCACAATGCTGGCATACGTGTGGGAGTGTGTGTCTGTCTATACAGTGTGTGTTGGCTGCAAACACTGTCCACAGTTTTGGCCTGATGATGTGCATAATGAGCAGCATGGTACCATGGGTATAGCTCAGACAGGGTGGGCTGGCCAGGATGCATCTGCACAGGGCATAGGGCACTGGCAGGGACATTGTAGTGGCCGTCCACCACCTCCACAGACAGGGTGACCTCTGTATGTGCTGCTGGGCTTTCACTCCACCCTGACTGTGCAGTGATGGCAGCATGGCTAGGCACCCCCATAGTGCTTCATAGCACTTTCCTCATGTGATATATATGGGTCACCTGTTGGGGCCTAGTCACTGATGTATCTGCTTGTGTGTGCTGCCATCCCAGTTGTGGGTGCATGCATTTCCAGTGGGACTAACCAGCAGACTGTTCACAGCTGGTATGTGCCCTGCTGGAGTGCCTTGCAGGGTGCAGTGGCTGATGGCTTGATGCAGGGGAATATCAGATAGTGGTGGGGTGCATCTTAGCATATCCAGGCCTACTGTCTGTCTGATATTGTGGTCTGGGTGTGTGTGGGGCTGCTTGGACTGCCCTGTAGGGTGTCTGCTCCCCAACAGGACTGGGGTTGATGGTCCACTCTACTGCCATCATTGCGGGGGGGGGGGGTGTATAATGGGGATCTGTTGATAGGAGACCCTGCCTGTTTGCCACCCTCAGCTGGGGGGGGGGGGGGTCTGTGGGGTTTCCCCTGACTGAGACAGACAGAGATATCCAAGGTGTTCCTGCAGAAACTCACAGATTATGACTGTTTTGGAGCTCTGCCATGGCCTCTCTCAGCTGTGGACCTGGTCCAGGGCGCCTCATCGCACACTCAGGGTGAGCACAGTTCCCGCACAGTGTGGCTGTGTGTAGCTACTCTGTGCAAATTAAACACCCGGTCAGTACCTCCTACCAGGCCAAGGTGCTGTGTGGGTGCACACGGACACGTCCCCCTACCAGGCCGGGGAGCTGTTGGGGTGCATTCCCCATCTTGTGTTCATCTGTGGACAGCTGATTTGCATGTGCAGTGCATCATGGGTATGGGTGGCCTAACCCTATCCTGGTTCCCACAGCAGACTGTCTGTGTGGTGACATGCAGGCTCTCTGCAGCCAGCTAGGGGCTTGCTGGCAACTATATAGCTGTAGCCCAATGGTTACTTCACTGCCTGTGGAGCCAGCGGTAATGGGTTCGAGCCCACAGTGGGGTTATTTGATAGGGTTTTCCAAAGCTTTTTTTAGATTTAATGTACATATGTTGCTGCCATCAAACACACCCTCAGTGTACTGTACCCATAAGGTGCCTCTGAGGGTGCTTTATAGGGCACCCTATAGGGCACCTTATGGTTGCCGTCCATATAAGGTGCACTATACATTATCCTGTGACGCAACATATATGGTGCCCTATAGGGGACATTCAAGGGTGCCTTGGCGGACAGTGAACTTTAACATGTGCCTTATGGGCCGCCTTATGTTAACACGCTTTGTGAGTGCGTTTGCTAGTAGTGATAACTGAAATAAAAATAGCTTGCCCCCTACAGCACTCATCCCCATAATACACACTGCCTCAGTGAGCCTTCTTCATTGGGCACTGTGGGGGATTGAACCCCTGATCTCTGCACCATTGGTCAGTGTCTTAACCATTGCGCTGTGGCTCTGTTCCTATGCTTGGGCATCTGCGCACCGCCTTATGCCGCCCAAACCTAACAGTGCACCGCCTTATGCCGCCTGAGATTAACAGTGCACCGCCTTATGCCGCCCAAAATTAACAGTGCACCGCCTTATGCCGCCCAAAATTAATATGCCTCCTAAAGCACTTTTACCCATTACAGTTAATGCCTCAGCCAGCCCTTTTTGTTGTGCACAATGGGGAATTGAACCCATGGCAGCTGCACCCACAGTCAGTGTTTTAACCATTGTACTATGGCTCTGCTCCTTTGTGTGTGCACATCAGGCGCCACTTAGCCTTCCCACGCACTATTGTGCCCCGCGCAAATGTGCGATCTCTTACTCCCGTTTTTTTTCTTTTCTCTGCCTGAACCGCCCACTCCTTATATGGCACA
Source organism: Ichthyophis bannanicus (assembly GCA_033557465.1). Classification (NCBI taxonomy): domain Eukaryota; kingdom Metazoa; phylum Chordata; class Amphibia; order Gymnophiona; family Ichthyophiidae; genus Ichthyophis; species Ichthyophis bannanicus. The sequence continues at coordinate 107,220,657 of CM066048.1, read as the reverse complement.
GGCACACTACCACGGCCCCGCACATTAGGAATGTTTAGTAAACAGACCCCATAGATTGAGTAAGTGCGGCAGATTTTGATGCCCGAACGGTAGTGGTCCAGAACCTAGTCCAGAAATGCTCAGTGATGTCCGCCCCTGTCTCCATTCTCCATACATCCATGAGGGCTTTATTCTGAGGGGAGAACCACTCCCTAAATATGGAATAGAACTTTGAAATGATTCCAGATTGGGCACCTATGCCCTCGATCAGTATTTTCAATCCCAAATCCTGTTGAATAGCCATAAGATTTCCTAGTGAGTCGCTAAGACAGTGTCGTAATTGTAGCCATTGAAAGTAGCAATCCAGCGGTAGATGGAATTCCCGGTGTAGGTTATCGAAGGTCTTCCAGGTTGCTTGTTCCACCAATTGTCCCACCGTCCAGATTCCACACTTTTGCCATTTGACCCACGCACAGGTCGCTTTATTGACTTTAATCACAGGATTATGCCAAAGAGGTAGCTGTAGTGAGGCTGGATTGTTCTTACTAATAGGTGGAAGTAGCGCCTGAAAAGCTCGTTGTGTGGAAACTATTATGCTCCCCCTGAGCGAGACATCGGTAAAAACCATGCCCATGAGTAGAGGCAGTGGACAGGGCGCAGCTAAACGCTCTTCGACCTCTAGCCACGTAGGTTTCCATACAAGAGTCTCGCACATAGACCATGCAGCACCTTGTTTTAAAAGAGCGGCCATATGGTACCAGCAAAAGTCTGGGAAATGCACTCCCCCCAAGGCTTTACTGGCTTTCAGTTTTTTTAGAGCTATTCTGGGAGTCTTCTCCGCCCACAAGAATCTTGAGAGTATGCGTTCTATCTTCCGATAGTCCCGGGCTGGGAATAGAACTGGGACCATACCCAGAATGTAATTGATTTTGGGGACCAGCATCATCTTAATGGCATCTAGCCGACCCCACCAAGTGAGTTGCAAAGGGGACCATTTCAGAGTGAATTCTCGTGTCATCTCTAGTATCAACTGTACAGTTTTCTTCACTGTCTCTTCTAAGGAAGCGTAATATCGTACTCCCAGATACTTCACGGAAGTGCCTTCCCATTGGAAAGGAAAATCTGTCAGCAAGTTTCGATGCACTCGCGTATTAAGCGGGAAAGCCACTGATTTAGACCAATTGACCTTGTACCCAGAGAATGCTGCGTATTGGGTTATAAGCTGTAGTAGTGGACTGCAAGAGTCTGGGGTAAGGAACACTAAAAGGTCATCCGCATAGGCAGATAGTTTGATATGCAGGTCCGCAATTTTAATGCCCTGAATTTCTTCAGACTGTCGAATCTTCAATAACAAGGGTTCCAGGGCCAGATTAAACAAGAGAGGCGACATAGGGCAACCTTGCCTCGTGCCTCGGCATAGCAGGAAAGAGTCCGACTGTAGACCATTTGCAAAGATCCGCGCAGTAGGATTCGTGTATAAGACGCGCACCATGTCGGAAAAGCCCTTTGGGATCCCGAACCATTCCATCGTTCGGTAAAGGTAGGCCCATTCGAGTCTGTCAAATGCCTTCTCGGCGTCCAGGGAGAGACCTATCAAAGGTATGCCAGCTGAGTCCGTCTTCTCAAGTATATGGCACAACAATCTCCCATTGTCCGCGGTGGATCTACCTGCCACAAATCCACACTGGTCAGGATGTATAAGCACGTGCAAGATCTTGCCCAGGCGTATAGCCAGAACGCTGGAGTAGATCTTATAGTCAATATTCAGAAGTGATATAGGTCTATAATTTCCGACCATTGTAGGGTCTTTCCCCGGTTTTTCTATCACCACCACCGAAGCGCTGGCAAACAGTCCCGTCAAAGAGTCGCTCTTTCGAAGAGCCTGATAGTACATCTTGAGCCGAGGTAAAAGGTCTGGGGCAAACGCCTTATAAAATTCTGCCGGAAGCCCGTCAGGACCGGCAGCTTTCCCATTTTTCATCCGCGCAAGCGCCTCCTCCAGCTCCTGCCTTGTAATAGGCTCAGCAAGCGAAGCAGCCTGTGTTTCAGTAAGCTTAGGGTGAGTGATACTATCCATCCATTCCATACATTTCTGAGCATCCAGTTGCACTTCTGATGTATATAACTGTGCATAAAATGCCCGGAAAGAGGCCAAAATATCAACATTGTTGGTCAAGGGGCCCTTCTGTGCATCTCTTAAAAGGGCTATCTGCGTTTTGGCCCGACGCGACTTCAGCTTTGTAGCAAGAAGTGTCCCAGCCTTGTTGTTTTCCGTGTAGTACCGAGTCTGCTGCAGCATGGTACTTTTCTCTACCTCTGTGCTTAAAATCATATTATACTGATATCTTAGTTTCTGCAGGTGAGATAGCGCCAATTCGCTAAATTGCCTTTGAAGAATTCTCTCACCTGCTCGGATTTGTTGATCTAATTCCTTCAGCCGCGCATTCGCTTTCCTTGTCTCCGTAATGGTCAGGCTAGTGATCTGGGCTCTGATCGTTGCTTTGAACGCTTCCCACCATGCCCAACTGGGGGTGTCATCAGGCAAGTTATTATCAAAGTAATCTTTAATGGCTGACTTTATGTATTCCTTATTCGTGGCCTCTGCTAATAACGATCTCCTGAAGGACCAGCCCTGAGATTCTCTGCCAGCCACTAACCCGCTAAGTTCCAGGTCGAGTGCTGCGTGATCAGAGATATGAGTGCTAAGGATGTTGGAGCTGGTAACCGTTTGCATCAATATTTTAGACACTAAGAAAAAATCTATACGTGAGTGTGAATTGTGAGGAAAGGAGAAGAAAGTGTAATCTCTTTCAGAGGGGTGAAGCAGCCTCCAGGCGTCCACCAGGCCCATCTCTGACATTATAGACTGCAGCATCAACCGGGCCCTGTTACTCTTCCCAATTCTATGAGGAGTACAGTCTATTAAGGGGTCTAACACCATATTGAAATCCCCCCCAACCACGATTGGAAACTGCGCGTCTTCTTGGACAGCTGTTGCAAGGGAATAGAAAAAGTTTGGATCATCCACATTAGGGGCGTAGACATTGTAAATGACTAAATGTCTATTTCCAATAAGTAGATGCACTTTTGACCACCTACCCTCAGGGTCCGCACGTGTAGCAGAGATGTGAGCCCCCATCTTTGCATTGATGAGAATAGCCACCCCATTTTTTTTACCAAGAGCCGGAGCATGGGCAACCAGCGTAAAACGGCCCGAGGCCAGTTTTTTAGTTTCAGTAGTGGACAAATGTGTTTCCTGCAGTAGTATGATGTCTGCTTTCTTTTTTTGGCAGTATGTCATTATTTTCTTCCTTTTAGCTGGATGTATAATGCCCTTAACATTCAGCGAGATTAGTCTAAGGGGGTTCATGGTTGTAAAGCTTAGAGCACAGAGATCCTCTTCCCATAGACCTTACCCCAAGGCAGTTCCTGTACCTGACCCTCTCCCAAGTGATCGCCAATTGCAGCCCACATTGCGCCAACCGTGCCCCCGTGAGAGGGCTCCACACTAATGGGTGAGACAGCTAGAAAACAAAAGGCATCGGCTGGACCCATAAAGCTTATACAAATAAACGTCCTAACTGAAATACAATGCAAATGCAGTCAGAAGATAGAAACGGATGCAGTTACATAATAACAAGAATCAACTTCCCCAACAGATTTAAGTTCTTTAGGTCTCCGGCCCCCTCCCTCCCTTTAAATGTGCCAAAGTATTTACCAGCTCAACAATTAACAAACATTAATAGTGTTCCCCAACTTTTGACACAGAATAACAAACTGACTGTCCAGATAACGCAAGGCAACCTGCTCTCCCAGACAAGATTGGCTCCAGCATGCCTATTCTCCTCAGGATGGCCTTTCGCAGTGCATGAGAAGTGCTTCTTGGTCCTCAATGAATTGAAGAAGCACTTTCGGATCCTCAAAGACCTTGGTGCGATTGTCCAGGGTAACTTTGAATTTAGCTGGATAGAAGAGGCCATATCTGGCTTGTAAATGCTGCAGCCTGGGTCTTAGATCCAAAAATTGTTTCCGGCGGTCCATCGTTATCTTGGAAAAATCCGGAAAGAAAAGAATTTTATGGCCTTCGTAGGTTAAAGCTGGGGCTGTTCTAGCCGCATTCATTATTTGCCGCACGTGCTGATGCCTCAGAAGGCAGAAAATCAAAGGACGCGGTTTCCTACCGACAAGGCCTCCCTGCGGGGGAATTCGGTGGGCCCTCTCGATTTCTAGCGGCCTTCCCAGATTTAAGCGCAGCAGCTTTGGGATCTCCCTCTCCAAGAAGGCTATAGGATCAGTGCCCTCGGCCCCCTCAGGTATGCCAATTACGCGGATGTTATTCCGTCGGAGCCTGTTATTCATATCCTCCAGTTGCAGCTCCAAGCTCCCCATTTTTTGCACTGATTCCTGCATGTGTTGTAGCCTCTCCGCATGGCTGGCGATCGCGAGGTCAGCTCTCCCGACGCGCCCAGCAAGATCGCCAATCTGCACCTTCATAGCTTGCATATCAGCTTGCACTTGCAATAAGGTATCTCCGTTAGCCGAAACTAGCGTACGAATCGCTTTTACCTCAGTCAGTACTTCTAGCATGGTGTCGCTCGGTTCTCGTACCGTTGAGGCCTTCTGAGGTGAGGGAGGGTCCGGTTTAGCTCTCTTAGAGCCAGCGTTAACACCCGAGGAGAATTCCAATTTTGTTTGTTTCCCACTAGCCATGATCTCCTCCAGTTACTGAGTACTACCGACGCAAATGTAGGCAGGGGGATTGCTCTCTTTTCGTTTTATTTTCAGGATTCTGCACGGGTCCGCGGGAGCTAAGAGCTCACACAGCCATCTTGCTTCCCGGCTAGCTCCGCCTCCCGGGTTTTAACAACTTTAAATAGTTTTGCGTCATCTGCAAATTTGATAACCTCACTTGTTATTCCCTTTCCAGGTTATTTATGAATATGTCAAAAAGCAGCGGACCCAGCACAGATCCCTGGGTACACCACTATTCACCTTTCTCCATTGGCAAAATTGGCCATTTAGCCCTACCCTTTGTTTTCTAACTTTTAACCAGTTCCAGATCCACAATAGTACACTGTCTCCTATTCCATGACTCTTTAGTTTTGCCAAAAGTCTCTGATAAGGGATGTTGTCAAAGGCTTTCTGAAAGTCCAAATACACTATATCAACCGACTCACCTTTGTCTACCTGTTTATTCACACCTTCAAAAAAACATAACAGATTAGTAAGACAAGATCTTCCTTGTCTAAAGCCATATCGGCTATCTCCCATTAAGCCATGACTATTGTCACGCTCCCCTGCTACTGGCCGAAGGCTTTATAGTAGGGGTGAACACTGTTTTGCTTCTGAGTGTCCTTTATACTATCTAGCAGCAAGGGTTGCTGGGATATGTAGTTTTTGGTTTCACTCTCACAAAAATGTGTTGTGGCACAAGGGTCTTTTGGAACAGATAAATTTATTATTATTGTTGGGTTTTTCCCCTCACATAGGTTCTCAGGCAAATAAGCAAAGCAATATAATTATTTTCCAGAATAAACAGAAAAATAGGAGCAAATGAAAAGCATCACATAAAAGTGGAAAAACTGTTTCTTCACAGCAGCACAAAACTTCCAAACAACTTTGTAATTCTTCTTACCAAAGCTTGTTTAACATAAGTTCATGTCCACTCTATTACACATAGAACAGTCCATCTCAAAAGAACCAGAGGACTCAGGAACATCTGCTGCATCAATGATCATGTCCTCGCTTTCATTCTCACAGCTCTGCCTAGGAGAACGTCTAGGCTGGCATTCTGGAATAGCCTTTTGCAGCTGCTCTAGAAGATTCCCTCCTCTACTAGCCGTGACGTCCTCTAGTTCAGGAGTTTGGTTAGTACGTAAGCTTCTCTTTATGGTTTCTACATCTGCATTAAACCATTTATTCCAAGTGTTTCTGCTAGGTGGTTTTACAGCCGTGCTATCGTGGCACTTGTTAGCACTGGCTTTTAGTTGTTTTACAATGTCTTCAACAAGACTGATTAGGCAGAAAATCCAACGTACCTTGTCTGCTATCACTGCCCGGTCTGTGCTTGGAGCTCTCTTCCCTTCTACAGGTAAAATGCTTGTCCCTGTCTTCAGGTAGCTCCCACGATGGCGTTGACTTAGCTTTAAGGTAACTGGGATTGGACCCACCAGAATCCCTCTTGCCTGGAGCTGGGTTCCAAGACTTCCTCAGTTGCTGCCTTCCTTGTTGAAGTGGTTTAGACACTTGTAAAGGCTTTTCCCTGCCTTCTTGTCTGTCCAGTTTCCTTCTCTGCTGACAATCCTGTCGGCTGTTCTGGTACTGCGTGCTGTTCTGAAAGACTAGCCCTGAAGCTGGTTTTAAAACGGCTTCCTTGTTCAGGCACGCCCTTCTGACTATCCAGGTGCACCTCGTTAGGGCTGCTTCCAGCTCTTAGGTCATGAATCTGACTGAGCTGCATTCTCTCTGAAAGCTTCCTGCTGTCATGGAAACCTGGCTTGCTCTGGCTTTTAAAGGTGCAGTGCTCGCTATTTTGCCATTCCATCTGCTCAGGCATGCTTTCGGTACCACACTATCTACATTTCAGGTGTTTCCAAACAAGTTCTTGGGGAACCCTAGGCCAGTCAGGTTTTCAGGATTCCCAGAATGAATATGCATGAGAAAGATTTGCATGTTCTGCCTTCATTGTATGCAAATCTACCTTATGCATATTCATTGTGGGAATCCTGAAAACCTGACTGGCCTGGGGTTCCCCGAGGACTGGGTTGAAAACCTATGATCTACATGTTCAGCAATTTTGTTCTTTATGATGGTTTCTACCATTTTTCCCAGTACTGACGTCAGGCTCACCAGTCTGTAGTTTCCTGGATCACCCCTGGAACCCTTTTTAAAAATTCGCATTACGTTGGCCATCCTCCAGTCTTCAGGTATTACAGATGATTTTAATGATAGTTCACAGATTACTAATAGCAGATCTGCAATCTCTTATTTCAGTTCTTTCAACACCCTTGGCTGTATATCATCCGGTCCAGGTGATTTGCTACTCTTCAGCTTATCATATAGTTGTAATACATCTTCCCAACGTATCGATATTTCCTTCAATTCTTTTGCACCTTTAAATACCACTTCAGTCATGGGTAACATCCCTACATCTTCCTCAGTAAAGACCGAAGCAGAGAATGTCCAACAGAGCTTTCTCGTTGTATGCACCTTTGCTCTGGAACTCAATTCCACACAAGCTCCGGACCATAAAGGACCTGCTTTCATTTAGAAAGAATTTAAAGACTCATTTATTTTCAATATGCTTCTCTGAAGATGTAACATAGCATATTATCTCTTCATATATACCTCTGTTCACTGCTCCCTCCACCTCTTCTACTCTGCCCTAACCCTCATCCCTCTATTTCCATTTATACCTATACTCCCTTTCAAGTTTTCTCCAAGCTTAATATCCTGTTCTATGTATAATGTTCCATTTGCTGTGAACTGATTTGACATTAGGATAAAGCAGCATAGAAATGCTGTTAAATAAATAAGTATTTTCCTTGTTCCAAAAGGGCTCACAATCTATGTTTTGTACCTGCCTCAAAGAGCACTCTTGGGACTAGAAACCCCAGTTCCTCCAGCCCAAGGTTGCTGTTCTCCAATGGGATTTGAATGCTGGGCTCTACAGCCTGAGGCCCTAACCATTAGGCCACTACTCCCCAGAGGGTATTTGTATTTGCCTTTCTAATCATACAAATGTATGCAGTAAGTTACCCTCACTGAGATTCCCTTATACCATCCAAGTGGTTTTTGACTTCATTATTCTGGCAGAAGATATTTACCTTTATTCAGGGTGATGTTTCTTGGTATGTTTACTGGACAACATCTAGTCTGGATGTACTCATGTGGAGTAATTCTACCTGATCACTTCCAGCTTCTACTTATGTTTTTTGGATGAGCAGAGTGGATAGAACATATGATCTTTACTTTCTGGCATGTTCTGTGTCTCATACTAGCCATATTTCTCTTTGGTGTTCACCACACAACATGTCCTATTAGAGCTGTATGGGGATTCAAAATGTTTCTAAAACAAGGTGACACATCATTAAAACATTCTCGGCAAGCTATCAATCCCCAAAATAACCAGCGTTAAATGAGGCTTGCAAAATTAGGAGAGGACAAAGCATAAGAGGATACAACAGACCCCAGAGGTTATAAATTAAGAATGATTTTTATTGTACCTGTGGGTATCTATAGATTCCTGTAAGTTTGGCTATTGCATGTGATGTCACTGAAGCCAAACTTCCAATGAAACCAGCCACCTGGCCTTTTTGGTGACATCTGAATCCAGGAACAGGGTCCTCCTTCCCTGATAAGATTCTCAGAATGCCACACTGTGAAAGAAGTTCATCAGTACATGAGTCAGATATATGGAAGCCCAGGGTGGTGTTGGGTAGTATCTTGGGATTTTGGTTGATCTCCTCTATGGCATAATAAAAGGCCAAGAGATGCCGAAAGTAATGGAGGGTATATCTGTGAGCAAGGAAACATGTCCTTAGTAAATATTCAACTGTTTGACAATTTTGTGATTCAATTATATATTCAAATTTGGAAAAAAAGGAAATTGATCATAATCTGTATTTTCCTGCACCATTTCTCATTGCAGTTCTGAAACCCACAACCCAAGGAGGTAGTTTTATAAAGGCCATCTGTGGGTAAAACTGGGTTTTACACGGGTGGAGGGGAATGTTACAGGGACACCTGGAATAAGAGTGTTTCTAGGCACCTACCTAGCTGCTATTTTATAAAGAAAAGTAGAAGTCTAGCATGAGTGGCAGAAAGCCCATGTTGAAAGTAAGTGCAATCACTTAAACCTGCTTGTGATTGGATGAAAATGATAATACTTGTTTTAAGCACATATAAGAGTAAAGTAAGGTGTTTTATAATATACATATGCAAACACAAACACCAACCATGCTTTGCCCAAATTCCACCCATGTGCATGCTCCCAGTGGCCATAAAATCAACATACAGACTTTTATACTTGGTGCCCTTTTATGCCACCCGTTTCACTCATGTGTGTCCACATATACAATAAAATAGACCTTTTAGGTGCCCGCTTTCACCCTTTAAAGTAGGTGCCTCCTTAAAAAACAAACATAATTATAGAAAATTTGCCACCATATACATATGTATGATTCGCCCAAAAGCACAAGGTTCGGAATGATGTATCCTTGAAGAATACTAGCAGAAGATTTAAGTTAGAGCATATTAGTAGAGAGGTTACAATAAACACAAAAATAGCCCAAATGTCCTTGAGTACATAGCAGATAGAGCTTAAAGATTCCAAATTACCCCTGCCTACTGATAGCCATAAGATATGCCATACTGGGTCTGACCAAGGTCCATCAAACCCAGTATCCTGTTTCCAACAGTGGCCAATCTAGGTCATACGTACCTAGCAGTTTCTGCAAAAGACAAAGGTTCCACAATGCTTGTATTGGGTCAAGCAGTGATATCCTGGGTCCCTTTTTAATAATGGTTTATGGACCTTTCATCCAGGAACTTGTCCAAACCTTTTTTAAACCCAGCTACACTAACAGCCTTTACTACATCCTCTGGGAACAAATTCCAAAGTTTGATTACACGTTGAGTGAAAAAATATTTTCTCTTATTTGTCTTAAATAGTTTACCCTTTAGCTTCATTGTATGTCCCCTAGTCTTTCTATGTTTTGATAACGTAAACAATTGATCTACGTTTACCTGTTTCACTCCATTCATTAATTTATAGACTTCTATCATATCTCCTCTCAGCCGTCTCTTTTCCAAGTTAAAGAGCCCTAACCTTTTTAGCCTTTCTTCATAGGGGTATCCTCCCATCCCCTTTACCATTTTGGTGGCTCTTCTCTGAACCTTTTCTAATAACGCTATATCCTTTTTAAGATAGGAGACATGAATTGCACACAATATTCAAGGTGCGGTTGCACCATGGAACGATACAGAGGCATAATAATATCCTTTGTTTTATTTTCCATTCCTTTCCTTATGATACCTAGCATTCTATTTGCTCTCTTGGCTGCCGCTACACATTGGGCGAAGGGTTTTAACATGTTATCCACAATGACGCCCAAATCTTTTTTCTGGGCGGTGGTTCCAATTGTGGAACCTTGCATCGTGTAACCATAGTTTGGAATGTTCTTCCCTAGGTGCATAACTTTCCACTTGTCCACATTAAATTTCATCTGCCATTTTGATGCCTAGTCTTCCAATTTATCAAAATCCTCATGGGTTTTAACAACATTAAATAGTTTTGTGCCATCTGCAAATTTGATAACCTCACTCGTTATTCCCTTTTCCAGGTCATTTATGAATATGTCAAAAAGCAGCAGACCCAGCACAGATTCTATTGGCAAAATTGGCCATTTAGCCCTACTCTCTGCTTTCTATCTTTTAACCAGTTCCTGATCCACAATAGTACACGGCCTCCTACCCCATGACTCTAGCTTAGCCAAAAGTCTCTGATGAGGGACCTTGTCAAAGGCTTTCTGAAAGTCCAAATACACTATGTCAACTGACTCACCTTTGTCTACCTGTTTATTCGCACCTTCAAAAAAGCATTACAGATTAGTAAGACAAGATCTTCGTTGTCTAAAGCCATGTTGGCTGTCTCCCATTAAGCCATGACTATCTACATGTTCAGAAATTTTGTTCTTTATGATGGTTTCTACCATTTTTACCAGTACTGACATCAGGCTCACCGTTCTGTAGTTTCCTGGATCACCCCTGGAACCCTTTTTCATTGGCTATCCTCCAGTCTTCAGGTATTAGAGATGATTTTAATGATAGTTCACAGATTACTAATAGCAGGTCTGCAATCTCATATTTCAGTTCTTTCAACACCCTTGGATATATACCATCCGGTCCAGCTGATTTGCTACTCTTCAATTTATCAAATAGTTGTAATACATCTTCCTGATGTATCGATATTTCCTTCAATTCTTCCGTACCTTTAAATAGCACTTCAGTCATGGGTAACAACACTACATCTTCCTCAGTAAAGACCGAAGCAAAAAATTCAGTCTCTCTGCTATTACCTTGTCGCCTCTTAGTGCCTCTTACTGCCCCTTTATCCCAGATAAATATGAATAAAATACAGCCTCTAAAATGTTTGTATGCAAATGCTAGAAGTCTAAAAAATAAGATGGGATAGTTATAACATATAGCACTAAATGAGCGGTTAGATATGATTAGTATCTCAGACACATGGTGGAAGGATGACAACCAGTGAGACACTGTGATACCTGGGTACAAACTATATTGTAATGATAAAGCAAATCAAATTGGTAGAGGGGTTACACTCTATGTTAGAGAAGGCATTGAGTCACAAAGGATTAAAGTTTTGCAGGAAACAAAATTCACTATAGAATCTCTATGGATTAAAATTCCATGTAAAAAGGGGAAGGGGAAGGCGATGGCAGTGGGGTGTACTATCGACTGCCTGGCCAGAATGAACAAATGGATGATGAAATGCTCAAAGAAATCAGGGAAGGTAACAAAAGTTAAAGCACAGTAATAATGATGGGTGATTTCAATTACCCCGGTATCGAATGGGGCAGTGTAATGGCAGGATATGATAGGGAGATAAAGTTTCTCGATGAAATAAATGACTGCTTCTTGTATCAGCTCGTTCGTGAACTGACCAGAGGGGAAGCCATTTTGGACCTTGTCCTTAGTGGAACACAAGATCTGGTAAAAGATATGAGTGTTGGGGCCCAGTTGGCAAGAGTGATCATAGCATGATCATGATTGAATTAATAAATGGAGGAAGGACAGTAAGGAAATCCACAGTACTACCTTTTAACTTTCATAAGGAAGACTAAGATAAAATGAGGAAGACAGCTAAGAAAAAAACTAAGGGGAGCAGTTGTAAAGGTTAAAGTTTGCATCAAGCCATGACCAGCTGTTTTCCACGCTTTAAGAAAAGTGGAAGAAAGTCCAAAAGAGTACCAGCATGGTTTAAAGGTGAGGTCAGAGAGGCTGCTGTTGCAAAAAAAGCATCTTTCAGGAAATGGAAAAAAGAGCCAAATGACAAAAACTGGAAACACAAGCACTGGTAAGTTATATGCAAGGCACTGATAAGGCAGGCAAAGAGAGAATTTGAGAAGAAGTTTGCTTTGGAAGCAAAAACGTGTAATATAGACTTTTTCAAGTACATTAATAGCAAAAAACATCTGGCAGAGTCTGTTGGACCATTAGATGACAGAGAGGTAAAAAGGGCACTAAGATGGGACAAGGCCATAGCGGAGATACTAAATGAATTTTTTGTTTCAGTCTTTAATGAGGAAGATATAGGGATGTTACCCATGACTGAAATGGCATTTAAAGGTGAAGTTGCAGAAGAATTGAAAGAAATATCGATACACCAGGAAGATGTACTACAACTATTTGATAAGTTGAAGAGCAGACAATCATCTGAACTGTATGGTATACATCTGAGGATGTTGAAAGTACTGAAATATGATACTGCAGACATGCTAGTAGTAATCTGTGAACTATCGTTAAAATCATCTGTAATACCTGAAAATTGGAGGATGGCCAATGTAACGCCAATTTTTTAAAGGCTTCCAGGGGTGATCCGGGAAACTACAGACCAGTGAGCCTGACGTTAGTTCCAGGAAAAATGGTATAAACCATTATAAAGAACAAAATTACTGAACATGTAGATGGTCTATAAATTAATGGAGTGGAATGGATAAATGTAGATCGATTGTTTACATCATCAGAATATAAAAAGACTAAGGGACATGCAATGAAGCTACTGGGTAAACTATTTAAGACTAATAATAGAAATATTGTTTCACTCAACGTGTAATCAAACTCTGGAATCTGTTACTGGAGGATATAGTAAAAGCTGTTAGTGTAGCTGGGTTTAAAAAAGGTTTGGACAAGTTCCTGGAGGAAAGGTCCATAAACCATCATTAAAATCAGGGAGGAGTAGCTCAGTGGTTGGGACAGGTTACCTCAAGTCAGAAGGCCAGGGCTTCAATTCCCACATGGGGACAAGCAACCTCAGGCCGGAGGGACTGGGGTCTCTAGTCCCATGGCCACTCCTTGTGGCCTTGGACAAGCCACTTAACCCTCCATTGCTTCAGATACACTTAGATTGTGAGCCCTTCAGGGACAAGGGAATAAAAAGTACCTGTTAGCATACATGTAAACCACACTGATTCTAAAGAGCATGGTATAAGAAATAAATAAAATGGACCCCAGTATATCACTGCTTGACCCAATACAAGCATTGAGGAAGCTGTGTCTTTTGGGGAACCTTCTAGGCACTTATGACCTAGATTGGCCACTATTGGAAACAAGATATTGGGCTTAAAGGACCTTGATCTGACCCATTGTGGCATCTCTTATGTTCATGGATTAATGGGAGACAGCCAACATGGCTTTAGCCAAGGAAGGTCTTGACTTACTCTTCTGTTATATTTTTTGAAGGTATGAATAAACAGGTAGATTCAGGTGAGTTGGTTGATATAGTGTATCTGGATTTTCAGAAAGCCTTTGACAAGGTCCCTCATGAGAGAGTTTTGGCCAAATTAAAGAGTTATGGGATAGGAGTTAGTCTACTGTTCTGGATCAGGAACTGGTTAAAAGATAGAAAGCAGAGGGCAGGGCTAAATGGCCAATTTTACAATGGAGAAAGGTGAATAGTGGAATAATAGGGATCTGTGCTGGGTCCGCTGTTTTTTAACATATTCATAAATGACCTGGAAATGGGAATAACGAGTGAAGTAATCAAATTTGCTAATGACACAAAACTATTCAAAGTTGTTAAAACCTATGAGGATTATGGAAAATTGAAAGAGAACCTTGATAAATTGGAAGACTGGGCTTCCAAATGGCAGATGAAATTTTATGTGGACAAATGCAAAGTTATGCACCTAGGAAAGAACAACCCAAACTATGGTTACATGATGCAAGGTTCCACAATAGGAACCACCGCCCAGGAAAAAGATTTGGGCGTCATTGTGGATAACATGTTAAAACCCTCCGCCCAATATGTAGCGGCATCCAAGAGAGCAAATAGAATGCTAGGTATCATAAGGAAAGGAATGGAGAACAAAACAAAGAATATTATAATGCCTCTGTATCATTCCACAGTGCGACTGCACCTTGAATATTGTTTGTAATTCTGGTCACCCTATCTTAAAAAGGATATAGCGTTATTAGATAAGGTTCAGAGAAGAGCCACCAAAATGATAAAGGGGATGGGAGGATACCCCTATGAAGAAAGGCTAAAAAGGTTAGGGCTCTTTAACCTGGAAAAGAGACGGCTGAGGGGAGATATGATAGAAGTCTATAAATTAATGAACGGAGTGGAACGGGTTTGGACAAGTTCCTGGAGGAAAGATCCATAAACCATTATTAAATGGATCTAGGGTTGCCAACTTTTTCACCGAGAAAAACCCGACACCTGTGGCTCGCCATGCTCCACCCCCGCCCCCCCCAGCCCCACCCCTGCCCCGCCCCAGCCCCACCCACAAAAATTACCGAGGATTCACTCACACCCCCCCTCAGTGCTGGTTCCCACCCCCCCTCCCCTCAGTGCTGGTTCACTCACTCACCCCCCCTGCTGACTCACTCACCCCCCTCCCCTGCTGGTTCACTCACACCACCCCACCCCTCCCCTCCCCTCCCTGCTGGTTCACTCACCCACCCCCCTGTCACTTACTCACCCCCTCCCCTGCTGGTTCAGTCACACCACCCTCCCCCCTCCACTGCTGGTTCACTCACACCACCCTCCCCCCTCCACTGCTGGTTCACTCACACCACCACCCCCCCTGCCCAAGTCGCTGCTTCTACTTTGTACAGAACAACGGATGCAATACACTTACTTTGAAAAGTAAAGACAAACTGTGTGAGGAGCCCTCGGGTCATCGCAGCACCCGAGGAAGTGATGTCATGGGGGCTTTGAAAAGGAAAGACAATCTGTGAGGAGCCCCCCCCCATGATATCACTTCCTCGAGCGCTGCGATGACTGGAGGGCTCCTCACACAGTTTATCTTTAGTTTTCAATGTAAGTGTATTGCAGCCGCTGCTCTGTACAAAGCAGAAGCAACGGCTGCACTGCTATGGGGAATCGCGTTCGCGTTCGCGCCGTGGACTTCGGGACAAAAGCCGTTTTTTTGCTCTGGCCGCTCCCGATCTTGTGGCCAGAGCAAAAAACCGGCTTTTCAATGGCCTGTTTAACATCTGTGCCGGCAGCCGGCCTGGCCATGGAAAAACCGGCCAGGCCGGCTGAAACCCGGCCGGTTGGCAACCCTAAATGGGTCCCAGGATATCCACTTCTTGACCCAATACAAGCATTGTGGAACCTGTTTCTTTTGGGGAAGCTGCTAGGTACTTGTAACCTAGATTGGCCACTGTTGGAAACAGGATACTGGGCTTGATGGACCTTGGTCTGACCCAGTATAGCATATCTTATGTTCTTATGGATCAAGCTGAGATTTCTGCACCTTCCCCAGCCTATTATTCTACCCTATATGTATCTATCTCCTCTACTCATTTGATTGGTGTTCCTTTTCTTATTCTTGTTGTTTTTTTTATTGTAATCCTCTGACATGTTTTAGAAGGCTGTTACATCAAGCGTTTAAATAAACCATAAACCTTTAATGAGCCTGATTTCAGAAGCTAAATAGGATCAAGTCTGGTTAGTACTTGGATGGGAGATTACCTTGATATGCCAGGTACTGTAGACGTACTGTGCAGAAGAAAGGACTTGCTATCTACTTTCAGTTTCACCTTGCTATGAAAAATGAGGGGGCAGGGATGCCAGGAGGAGGAATTCTCTTCTCAGGAAACTAACACAAAAATTAAACAGAATACGAGACAGGGGACAGCCTGTCCACAGTCCATCCTATGATGTTTTGATACTGTCTGATTAAATTTGACTCTCCAAGTCCTATTGGTAAGAAAGCCTTTAAACCAACTCAAAAGTCCACCAGTAATCCACAGCTCTCCCAGTCTTTAAAGCAGTAAATTATGATTGATTAAATCAGATGCGGCTGAATTGTCAAGCTGCATCACAATCCATTTCCTAGCTTTGAATTTATTAACCTGTTATTTACTTGTCCTGAGATGGATGTATTCACTCATTTATTTAAACATATATAGCCTGCTCCATCCACAGTTCTGTGTGGGTAGCCACCTGAGACTGTCCATTTCCATACACTGGCTCCCAATCATTTCACGCATCAAATACAAAACAATCATAAACATATTCAAGAACAAACAACACACCTCAGCCAACAGCCTGCACACCCTCATACAGCCAGACACCAGCACACGCCCAAGAAGAAAAAGAACCTCCAACTGAGTCAACACCTCTAGTGACTTCAGAAAAGCACGCAAGGACACCACAGAAAGAGCACTCTCTCTGGCTGTCCCAACAATCTGGAGCACCCTCCCAGACGATCTGAAATCAACGACGGACCTCAAGGACTTTCGCAAACAGCTAAAGACAACGCTGTTCATAGAACACTATGGACACGTCACATGATCAATCTACCAAGAACAACCCCCCCCCCCCCAGACACATGGACAAGAGAATGTATAATGGCTCATGATGTTTCCTAACACCAAATCGTAGAGAAGATTGTTTTATAGCACATGTTGTATCATAGCCTACAATGTACATAGCTCAACCTAATTAAACACACAGACACATCATACACTCAAACTACGATATAACCTGCACTGCATGTCTACACTATCGCCTCTTTTTGATTGTTTTGCTGTGATACCGCCTTGATTGTAAGATAAGGCGGCATAGAAATACTATTAAATAAATAAATAAATAAATAAATACACACACTGTGAGCCATCTACTCAGATTCTCACATGCTGCTTTATTAACAAAAATAATCCAGAAAATTACAGGCTCCATTCCACAAAAATATCAAACCAATTCCCTAACAAATTAATTTTTTGTCGGAACAAGAACCTCAGGCAAGGAACCCTTAACTGAAGGTTTGCGTCCTTTTATTCAAAAGCAGTAATACTTAGGCTGCTATACAGAAATTTTAATCAAAGAAGTACTTAACTGGACCACTGTGCTTATGATACAGTCCATCAATAGTGGTGGAAAAACGACACAGTCCTGTGTTTCGGGTTGTCAAACTTCCACACCCTGCTTCAGGTTAATGTCCACCAGCTAGCGCAAAGAACCAAGGAAATGGTATGACATTTAAAGCCACATGATGCTTTATTAACATGGGTAACATGGGTGATTTCAATTACCCCGGTATCGACTGGGTTAGTGAGGCCATGGCTTCTAAATCGGCAAAAATAGTACTATTCCAGTGCATTCAGAAGGTAATCTAAAGAATCACTCACGTTTATTAAAAGGTTTTCAGGTTTATACATGTATTTCATAGGAATATTTTAAGTATCCTTGAAGCAGCAAGAGTGGGTTTTTAGCCTGTATATATTCATGGCTTGTATGTGCAACCCCCCGTTTTCACGAAAGTCAGGGCACCTTTAATTTATTTATTTATTCCCCTTTGGCTAGTCATCATTTTCAATCCTCCAATAGGATAACTACAACACTATTTCCCACGATTAGGGAGGTTTATTTACAAAGCTCATGTGCGGGCGTTTTTTTACAATTGAGCATTTTTCTTGTCTGACGGCGTCCTCTGCACAGTGGACAGGATCCCTTCAGGTTTCTTTTTTAATTTTTTTGTTTTTATTGCACAGTTTTAACTCATATTAACCTTTTAAAGTATGTTTTAAATGCCTGTGTCTTTCCCGGTATATTTGGACATGTACGTCACGGTTGATAGATGCCGTCTTTAGGTTGAAATTGTCGATGTTTATATCACATTTTTTGATTGCCATTTTATAAGCACATGTCCCGGAGGAATTTTTTAACTTTAAATATATTCAATTTCAACATAAGAAGGTCCTATAGTTGTTTTCCGATAAGATTCACACATTGAAATGTAACGTGATCGTGGGTTAGTCTATGCAGCTATTTATACAATAAAATTTGAAAATGGCCTTGTGCGCCCCGTTCTTCGTGTGAAGAATCCTTGGTATTTAAAATATTGTTCTGTTATGGCATGATACATGGTTTTCTTAGAGATATTCCATGCAGCTATTTAGACAATGAATACGCGAAGATGACTTTGTGAGCCTTACATTTTGTGTGAAGAATCTTTGGTATTAAAGTATGCATCCATTATGACAAGACACATGGTTACTTAGAGGTATTCATAATAAATTATTCTCAACAAACTTTTACAGAAACTACTTTGATAAGTTTTGGTTTTTATAGAGAAGCCTGAAGGTGGATTTAATGGCACTATAGTGGCTTATAACACCGTGGTGTTAGCAAATGTTTTTATACACGCTTGCAAGGTACTCACTTTATATGTCTTTCCTAAGTGGTATGTCTTGTTTATTTAAAAAAAAAAGGTTTATCTTTTAGAATACTGAGCGGCATAAATTTAACAAAATCTCCTCTTCTGGGTTGATCTTCAAACTCACAACGAATTCATCTCCACTTCACACATTTTTCCTCCCTCCCCCAATTCACAGTTTAGAAACGTAACATTTTATTTTTAATTACTTTTAATTGTTTTTAGTTATCTTAATTATTTCTAACAGTTTATCCATGTGTATAATTTATTTTTTATTTACATATAATTTTTTAGTTTGTATCAGCAAAGCCATGTGTGGTTTCCTATATTTCACGTGTTCATTATGCAATTGGTTCACTCCTGCTTTGTTTCTCTTCCCTCTTTTTGTTACTTTTTAGAACTAGCTGTTAGATATGAAATTAGTTTTATATCCATAAAAGCATTATTTTAGATATGATTTTCTCATGTTCCTTGTGTTATACTTCCTTATGTACTTTTTTCATATATACATGGTTTTTATTTGTATATGTGTTTTTATGATATAACCACTAAAGTATGATGTAACACTTACTTATTGTTGGCTGTTTTATAATTACTGATATGTTTTTAATTTTTTACAATTAATTTTGTTTATTTTTCTTAGTTTCAACTATTATTTTGAATAACCTATTTATTTTGCCTTATTTAAGTTTTTAAAATATAATTTATGTATTTATTTATAATTGTAGTGAGCCATATAGCCCTTGAAGAAATATTATATGAAACATGGCCTGTGTCGGGTTAATTGGCAAAATTCGTCCCTATTATGGATAAATAACGTTTTCTTTGCCCTCGCTGCCACGTTTCTGGACTGGTTATTTCTACTGCTTCCGTGGCAGCTTGCTGTTGTTGTTTGGTGGGACTGAGCATCTTAGGTCACACCGAGACAGAAGCAGCCTAGAAGTCTCCTAATAACATACAGCCATTTGTAACATTCAAGTGAGATATCAATAAAATCAGCAAACTACTTACGAAAGGCATCCATGGCCATTAGAGAACATTGTAAAATCAAAGTTGTTCTTAAACAAGCTGCCATCAGACATCTGAATGATCCCACCCAAGATCAGATCCCCTTCCTTGAAGTAACGTGTGTCTAAAACACGTGTAGGAGAACAAATAGATCTGGGTGCCTGGATTTGTGTAAAATCTGCATAAACCGACATAGAGACCACAATCAATACCAGAATCATGTCCTCTTTAAGAAAATTTCCTCACAGTGTTATTGTATCAAAGCCTTGAATGAAACACAGGTTGCTTATATTGTTCAGCAGAAAAAATGCAGTGTCTTCAATGAAATTATTTGTGAGCTCCTGTGAAATCAGAGATTCTTCTCTTAATCCAAATAGATATTCATCTTTTCAACTGTATAAATAGCTTCATCCTTGGCCCCAGCTGCACTTTAATTGCATGACAGATGCAAGTAAATTACAGGGCAGCAATGACTTATTAAATCAGGTCTCTTTTGAATAGTCACAAAATCATTAATTAAATATAATATGTCATTTCAGCAAATTTGTAAGAGAAAAAACAAGTTCTAAATATTATTTGTTGAAAAGTCTGTTTGAAACCTCTTTTGAGGTTTGAGTGAATAAGGATACTTTGATTTTGAGAATAGAGGAAAACACTGTCAGTCAGTATCTGTGAACAGGGCATTGTACAAGATTATATCATGGAACTATTTTAGAGGGTTTGCTTATAGGGGTCTTTTTAAATGTCTCACAATTTAGCTGTCTGAAGATATGCACATGGACATTGAAATCATGGAGACGTCTCCAGAATCTTTTTATAAATGATGTTTAGGGACGTGTCTGGTGTGTGGATGTCCAAGTGGGCAGGGAGAGTGGTGGAAGCATGTCTAGGGAGGTGCAATAAACTTAGTCGTGGTGCACGGTGAAGGTGTGTCTAGGAAGGTGCAATGAATTTAGACACACTGTTCCATTTCTGAAACATTGTGGATGTCTATGTTTAGATCTGCTCCAGGGATGAACGGGGCATCAGAAAAGTGCTTGTTATGGCCTTAAAATGTCCAAAGCGTGTACAGAAAATGGAGAATTAAGTGAGTAGCATAAGATCACAAAGGCCCACACTAGGATTTGAACACTGACCATCCAGCTGCTAACCCACAACTTTAACCAGTAGGCTGTTAGATGTTCCTATTCTCAAATGCTATTCTGGGGATGTCTTTGTTGAAATCTGCATAGACATCTCTATTGGGCACATCCACATTTTTGAAATTGTACATGAACTTGCATGTGTTTGCCTTTTTTTCAGACCTTCTGGCTTTGACATTCCAGATTGCACATTGACATCCTTTGTAAAATGTGCTTTCATGTAAAGACATACAGTCAAACCTCGGTTTTCATTTGCCCCGGTTTTCATACGCTTCAGTTTTCAACGTCTTTTTTGACTGAGATTTTGTCCCGGTTCTCGTACATCGCCTCGGTTTTCGTAAAGTACAGTACTGTAAATACATACACCCTCACGCTGCACACCGGTCTGTATACACTGCCGGAACACCCGCCCGGTCACGGCAGCACTGCCCCCCGGACTCACCGATCGCCAGCGTGATGAGAAGCGAAAGCCAGCTGAGCACGTAAATGAAACACATCCTCGAGCCTGGTCAGAGTCAGAGAGGCAAGGATTGCGCAGAGAGGAAGGCCCCGATCTCGTCCACCGCCTGCCCGTTCTCTGGAGCGCCCCTCAGGCTCGGAGGTAGCAAGGAAGAAAAGCTGTCAACGTAAGCAGGAGATGTTGAATGAATGTGGGAGGCAGTTCTTTTTCTTGCAGGGTACGTCTGAAGCTATATCATTAAGATTTTCTGCCATTCTGAAGCATTGAGCAGATAACGTAAAGGTATTTTAATGGGCTGAATCCAATGTGATTCCGAAGAGAGCTGGGCACAGCAGCTAGTCAGGGGTGGCTAAGGCCAGATGTTAACATATTGTACTGTACAGTACTATACTTAGCTTGCTTTCAGTGATGTTAAATGTTCATTTATCCATTTCATTAGTCATTTATATTTATTTCTCATTGTTTTCTGTATGTAAAAATATAGTTATTCTCTATAAAATGTATTTTTTTTGTGAATACTTTTGGGTGTCTGGAACGGATTAATTGGATTTACATTATTTCTTATGGGAAATATTGCTTCAGTTTTCATACGTTTCGGTTTTAGTCAGACTTTTTCGAACGGATTAATCATGAAAACCGAGGTTTGACTGTATTTCTATTCTTTAAATAAGCTGTACAGGGTCTCAGCTAAACATTTAGCCATTTAGGTAAAAATATAGCTACACTGATGGAGTCAGCCATATCTGAATAAGTAGATTTTTAGCCACTCGAAATTCTGTGTATTTTTTTATAAGCTGTTTACTTTTGATCCTATACACATAATAACATAGTAAATTATGGCAGATAAAGACCAGCATGATGCATCTAGTCTGCCCAGTGAGGTCATGAGGGTTATATCCACCATTCTGTTCAGGTCACCCCACTCTGTGCCTTTTCTTAAGGTTGTACCCATCACTCCATACAGGTTTACCTCCCTTTGTGCCTTTGTTTAAAGTCGTAGCTGCTACTCCATGCAGGTTAGCCCTTGATATTTTTTGAAGTTTAAAGTAAAACAAAAGATGCAGCTATACACATGCACTTTAACATTGATCTTAGCCCCACATTATCCCTCTATAATTTGTTTAGAGAAAAACCCTATAGCCTACTCCTAAACTGTATGGTGGAGGTGGAATATTCAAAGCCATTTAGGCAGTCTGCAGACCTGCAAACTCTCTAAATGGCACTCGGTATGATGTCCAGTGATACCACATGGTTAGTGACTCTGGATATCCCTGGGTGCAGTGTTTAAGCACCCCGATGCAAGCTGAGGAGTGGAGTGGAGGTGGCACTGTGGGTTAGCCATGCAACACTGCCCAGTTAACCATAGTTAAAGCTAGGACAGCTGAATGGCTGTCCCAACATTAGCAGCTTTCACAATCCAGCCAATGGCTGAAGTGTAGAAGGCAGTAGTAGTAGGGGTAACCAGGCCAAGACTCAGTTGGCTAGTCACCACTTAAAGATAATTAGATGGCACATCCAGCTATCTCAATGAAGATTTTTAGTAGACACATTTTATTTAAGTACAATTGATGAACATGCAGTCATGAATTTAGATAAGTTACTGGAGAGCTATTTATGTGGTCCTGCTTAAACAGATAAAATTAGGTGGCTATTCCCACTCTCAAACACTTTCAAGTCTTCCATTTTACATGGATAACTTTGAGCAGACATCAAGTTCTCTGGTCAAAGGTTATATAGATCCTAGCCATAGAAGTTGGCGTCATTCTTAGGGCAATGTTATAGACAGAGACAGGAGGAAATACAGAAGTATGTAATCTGCCCACCTAATCTTGAAGGACTAGAACAGGGGACTGTTACTTCTGGAGAGAGATCTGCAATTGTGAGTATATACTTCTGGGAATTTTCTGAAGGGAATTCTTTCTATTAAAGCTATTTAATCTGTGAACCCACTATTTTTTGTCAAATCAGTCATGGCCTAGTAGCAGCAGTTTAAGTTTAAATTTAAAACACAGAAGAGAACTTTTTGGTTACATTTCATACCCAGCAGAGAGCTTGTAGTTTTAATTTAATAGTCACTCAGGGCCTAGCATCAGCAAAGTACTTTTAGTTTAAATTTAACACACAGAAGAGAGCTTTCTGGTTAAATTTAGAGCCCAGCAGAGAGCTTGTAGTTTTTTTTTTTTTTTTTTTTTTAATTCTTTATTTTCGTTTTATAACAACAAAGGAAAAGGAAGACATACAGCAAAAGACAGATACAGAAAATGTAATACATACACCAAAGTAAACCCCTGCCACTCCCCTCCCCCCTGCTTCTTCTCTAGAAAACTAATCATTCCCGAAGCGGGCGTGTACGTACATTATTGTGTTACAAAACCTAACGGTGATCTGAAACATGATGAGTGCACATTATACAGGCATGTTGGAAACAATGAGCAGATTGTACATGATCATTAAGCATCTGCCATTTAGACAAGCGAGAGTGAGTTTGGGCATGGGGAATAGCTCTCAGAGGTATCTGCTCATATTTACTACATAAGCAGACAAGGTTCACCATTCATTGACAGTAAATCGAGAGCTATCCTTCCAATTCCTCGTGATTAAGCATATGACTAGACCCAGCAGGAAATCAAGGAGAAAGCGACCCTTCTTAGGAAGAGAGGGGACCTCCGCCACAGAGCGGAGTCCCACAAACTTCCAAGAGAGAGGCTCGTAAAGGTATAAGATAAATTGAATACAACCCCAAACCCGCCCCCAATAAACCTGTAGTTGAGGACATTCATAAATAAACATTAGCGAAGGTTCCCACAGCAGTATGGCAAGACCAACACTGGTCCCTATCAGTGATGTTCCATTTAGCTATTTTTCCTGGGGTATAAAGCATCTGTGTGCAAAAAGGAAGAGAGTTTGGGTAACAGAGGCAGACCGGGAAACCCGCATTACTTTGCTCCAGAAAATGCTCCATTACACAGGGGTTAAAGTGGTTTGCAGTTCTCGCTCCCAAGCTTGTTGGGCTCTAAAAGTGGCCGTGTCTATACCCTGACATAATATTTTATAAAAGTTAGAGGCTACCCCATGTGTACGATTAATAGAGTGACCTATCTCTGATAGCCCGTCCGCAGTAGGGACAGAGGGCGGCATGATTCGAGCACTGTAGAGGTACTGTTGAAGCGGCATCAATTGAAAGTAGTGTTTCGCTGGTAGCACAAGTTCCTTTTGTAAATCAGAAAAGGTTTTCCAACAAGCTACAAAGAAAAGCTGTTGGGGTGTCCAAATCCCCCTTGAGTACCAGGGTTTCCATGCTATCGTTCTATTTAGGACTTGAATTCTGGAGTTATTCCATAACGGGAGTCCGTCCTGAGGACAGACGTTCGGGCCCAGTGCTAGAATAAGAGTATTAAAGGCCGCAAGAGTATAACTCTAGCTGAGTTGACAGGGCTCTATCAAAGAACCAGGCCCCCGAATTCCCTTGGGGTGCAGTAGTATATAATTGAAAGGAAATAGCAGCATGATCTGAAATATGTTGGGAGTGAATCTTGCAGTGTCCACCTGAGGAACTAACAGTTTTGAGATTAGAAAGAAGTCTATGCAAGACTGGGATTTGTGAGAGGAAGAGAAGAAGGTGAAGTCAAGCGCATTGGGATGTAGTAACCTCCATAGATCAACTAAAGCAAGATCTTTGATCAGGGAGGTAAGCGTGGTGTAAACTCTTGGGGGGACCACTTGTCCTAGGCGGCTGCTTGTCGATCAGGGGATCAAGAACTAGATTGAAATCCCCCCCAATTATCAATGAAGTAGTAGCAGAAGCCTGCGCAACCTGAGCAATGGTAGCAAAAGGCAGGGTCATCCACATTAGGAGCGTAAAGACATAGACATGTAACTTCAAGGCTACCTATCTTGAGGTGAACTCGGGACCATCTACCTTCTGCATCTGAGCTAGTCACTATAATAGTAGCATGCAAAGATTTCCTAACCAGTACGACAACCCCACATTTCTTAGAAACGGCTGAGGGAGAGGCGGTCACCATGTAAGGTTTAATATTGAGTTTAAGAGTTTCCTTCGGATTTAAATGCGTTTCTTGGAGAAAATCAGATCCGCAGTTTCCTGACTTAGGTAGCTTAGGATTTTCCTCCGTTTTATCGGAGTATTAATTCGTTTTACGTTCAATGAGAAAATCTTACATGGTGCCATCAATCGGTAATAGACATTTTAGGTAAGGGCGCTTGAAAACATACAACATAATCAGAATCTGTGCAACAATGACATAATCACCGAGTATGCTGGCTAATACACCCCATATTGAAAAGTATGTACCAAAGTATCTTAGAGAAGAAGCAAAACCCCCAAAGAATATGGCAACCAGATGTCTGCGGGAGGAGGCCCTAGAGAGGAGGAGAAAGACATAAAAAAGGAAAAGAAACACCAGAGTCCATAATTAACACTGTCTCTGATACTCATCGAGGCTACTGTGGGTAGATGGAGTCGGGTCACAGATATCATCAAAAATGAGGCAAACAAACTGCCCTCGCCAGACTCTTTGCTGGGCTGCGGCCGATCCAATATGGCAGGTACAGCGGATATGAGAATACTTGCAGGAATATTCTGGAAGTCAGCGCATCAAGTCGGCTTCTTTGGAGTCCAAAAACTCCGCTAGTAGATCAGGGTCCTCAAATGTTCTTGTCTGATTGTGAAGCGTGACTCGAAGCTTGGCCGGGTACATCAGGCCATAGCGTGCTTGTAGTTGTTGAAGCCTCGGCCGGAATTCCAGAAAGCGCTTTCGGCGGTCGACCGTGGGTTTAGCCAAGTCAGGATATAAGGAGATCTTGTGGCTCTCAAACTCCATATGGCCCTTTGCCCGAGAGGCACTTAGAATTTGTTCCACGTGTTGATATCTCAAAAGTCGAAAAATGATAGGCCGCGGGGTCGTCCTGTTGAGCGTTATGCTTGTAGGTACACGATGAGCGCGATCGATCTCCAGATCTTTGGTAAAGGTGATTTGGAGCAGGGAAGGGAGGATTTTGCATAAAAACTCTTTCATGTCTCCAGATTCCGCTCCCTCCGGTATGCCCACGAGTCGTATGTTGTTGCGGCGCGCTCTATTATTGCCATCTTCCACTTCTTTCTGCAAAGCCCGCACCTGGCGTTCAACTTTGTCGAGTTTGGACATCCGGGCCACATGGGAGTCCAATATGCTCTCCATTTTGTCCTGACGCGAAGAAAGCCCTTCTAGCTTGCTTTGCAGCACACCAAGATCTTCCCGCAGCGCTCGGAGTGCTTCACCGTTTGATTGCACGAGATTTTTGACCCCTCTAATCTCTGCGAGGATTTCCTGCTGCATTTCGGGGCCCTCGCGCAAGGCTAGCCCCTTCTGCGGGGACGGGGGTTCAGTTTTGGAACGTTTGCCGTGAGAAGCCGCTGGAGATCCAAATTCCAGGCGCGTGGGTTTGGTCCCCGCCATCTCACCAATGTGCCCCGGCAAGATCAGAGTAGAAGTTCCAAGTATGTCCGGTGTTAATTCAGGATTCTGAGTAGGCCTCTGGGGAGCCTCAGCGTTATGCGACCATCCCGCTGGACATCAGGCTCCGCCCCCTCGAGAGCTTGTAGTTTAAATTTCATAAGTTAGAGCCTAGCAGCAGCAAAGAGCTATAATTTAAATCAAATAAGAATATAGCTTACCTCAGCAGCACAGGACAGGGTACTGTGTAGCAGCCCACTTTTAATAAGTGGGTGATTTCAATTACCCCGGTATCGACTGGGTCAGTGTCACGGCAGGACATGCTAAGGAGATAAAGTTCCTAGATGACATAAATGACTGCTTCTTGGAGCAGCTGGTTCATGAACCGACCAGAGGGGAAGCCATATTAGACCTAGTCCTTAGTGGAACACCAGATCTAGTGCAAGAGATAAGGCTGTTGGGGCCACTTGGCAATAGTGATCATAGCATGATCGCCTTTCATTTAATTAGTGGAGGAGGGATAGTAAGGAAATCCACAGTACTACCTTTTAACTTTCGAAAGGGAGACTATGATAACATGAGGAAAATAGTTAAGAAAAAACTAAAAGGAGCAGTTGCAAAAGGTTAAAGACTTACATCAAGCTTGGGTGTTGAAAAATACTATCTTGGAAGCCCAGACCAGCTGTATTCCACGCTTTAAGAAAAGTGGAAGGAAGTAAAAAAAAATGCCAGCATGGTTTAAAGGTGAGGTCAGAGAGGCTGTTGTTGCCAAAAAAGCATCTTTCAGGAAATGCAAAAAAGAGCCAAACGACGAAACCTGGAAACAGCACAAGCACTGGCAGGTCAAATGCAAGGCATTGATAAAGAAGGCAAAGAGAGAATTTGAGAAGAAGCTTGCTGCAGAAGCAAAAATGCGAAATAAAGATTTTTTTCAAGTACATTCGTAGCAAAAAACCTGTGAGAGAGTCGGTTGGACCATTAGATGATAGAGGAGTTAAAGAGGCACTAAGAGGAGACAAGGCGATAGCGGAGAGACTGAATGAATTCTTTGCTTCAGTCTTTTTTTTTTTTTTTTTTTTTAAAGTCTTTATTTAAGTTTTTAGCAAACAATACAAATAAACATAACAGACAACCAACAAGCACAACCAACAAACCCCTATAATCCCGCACCCTTACCCCCCCTCCCCCCCCCAAGGACCACCAGCAACGGGTAACTAGACACTTATACAAAACCGATCCCGCTAATCAGTTCCCTGACAGAGTGGTTTACAGTCCCCGAACTCTAGCAGAGTTTTCCATTTAAGTCTACTCGCCGGGGAAGGCAATAAACCTTTTCGGGGCATCAACTCGTACTTACTATAAACACAAACTTGGTTCCACCATGCTTGCCAATGCAGGTCAGCCGTATCCTTCCAATTCCGCATACGGTGACATATAGCAATCCCCACCATGAAGTCAAGCAGAAAGGCGTCTCGTCGACACCTTAACGAGGACTCCAGAGCAGAGCGGTAACCAATGATTTCCCAAGAGAGGGGTACCCGCAGGCCCAGTATCTGTTGAATACGATCCCAGACCCCCCGCCAGTAAGGCTGAACATTCACACAGTCATAGGCTACATGTCGGAAGGTACCAAGATCCGACTGACACAGCCAACACATACCATTAGCAGACTTGTCCCATCTACTCACCCGCACTGGGGTAATGTAGGCCCTATGGGCAAAAAAGAACAGCGTTTGAGTAAGGGAAGCAGACTTCGAGACCCGTACAATGGCGGACCAGAATTTCTCCCAGCCCCTACCTGACAGACCTATTCCAGTGTCTTTCTCCCACGCCCCCCCCCAGACTCTCCGGACGAGTGGGACAGTCTCGTTTCAACTCCCTGTATAAGGCCGAGGCTTTACCCTTGCGCAAACCCTCCCGCACCTGCGTGATCGTGGCCGTTAATGCCCCCTCTGCTGTCCAGTGCTGGACATCCCCAAGAGCTCCCCCAACACAGTGCCGCAACTGGACCCATTGGAAATAGGCCGACCCAGGGAGGTTAAAGTCCAGCTGTAACTTCTCAAAGCTTTTCCATCTGCCAGCTTCAACCAATTGGCCTACAGTCCACACACCTCTGCTGAACCATGACTCCCAGGCAAAGACTTTATGCTGAATCTTAAAAAGGGGATTGTACCACAGGGGCAAGGTCATAGCACTCTCAGTCCCAGGGCCATACACTTGAAGTAATGCCTGAAAAGCTCTCTGCGTGTCCACCAGCATCTTGGGCCGCAGAGGAGAACATCCAAAGACCATACCCGGGATCAGATACAGCGGAAAGGGGGCGGCAAGTTTTTCCTCCAAACTTAGCCACACCGGGCTTTGTTCAGTTACCGCCTCCGTCCATCTGACTCCCTGCTTCATCATAAAGGCACTATGATATAGGTGAAAATCTGGGAAATTTACCCCCCCCGCCTCCTTGCTCGCCTTCAATTTAGTAAGAGCAATTCTAGGGGGTTTACCCTGCCATAAGAACACGCTCAAAAGTCTCTCCATCTGCCGATATACCTGCAGCGGGAGATACATAGGTAACATTTCCAGGAAATAATTTATTTTGGGGACAATTGCCATTTTGATTGTCTCTAGTCGCCCCCACCAAGACAACAACAAGGGGGACCACTTGGTGGTCATTGACTTCACTGTAGATAGTAAAACTTCAATGTTGTAACTGACTGCCTTTTCTAAGGGAAAACAGTAGTAGACTCCAAGATATTTCACTGGAGCTGACTCCCAAACAAAAGGAAATTGGGCCAAGTCACCTTTAAACACATGAGAATTAAGCGGGAACGCCACGGACTTAGACCAGTTGATTTTGTACCCCGATAGCTCCGAGTACCGACCAATCTGATCTAAGATTTCCCCGATTGATCCGGGAGTGGTAAATAGGAGAAGATCATCAGCATAAGCTGAGAGTTTAATCTCTTTGCCCATCATAGTAAAGCCTTGAATACAGGGATGCTGTCGCAACAGTAGAGCGAGTGGTTCCAGCGCTATATCAAAGAGCATTGGGGATAACGGACACCCCTGCCTGGTACCACGGCCCAGCAGAAGCTCCTGGGACTGGGTGCCATTAACGCAGATACGTGCTAATGGCCGAGCGTACAGCACCTTGACTAAGCTAAGAAAGCCATCACCAAAGCCAAACCACTTGAGCGTGGAGAACAAAAACTCCCATTCCAACCTATCAAAAGCCTTTTCGGCATCCAGAGACAGTCCCACTAACGGGCTCTCTGAGTTCTCCGCACCTACAAGAACATGACAAAGAAGTCTGGCATTGTCAGCCGTCGACCGACCTTCCACAAAGCCACACTGATCGGAGTGTATCAGGGCCGGGAGTACCTTCGCCAAACGCTCTGCTAGCACTGTCGCATATATCTTATAATCCACGTTCAATAGTGAAATTGGACGATAATTACCAACTAGTTGTGGATCCCTCCCTGCCTTTTCTAGCACGACCACATTCGCAGAAGCAAAGGAGCCTACCTGAGGGCTCTCCACCAATAACGCTTGAAAATACTGTTGCAAAAACGGCCCCAGGTCCTTGGCAAAGACCTTAAAGAATTCCGAAGGGAAACCATCCAGTCCAGCTGCTTTCCCAGTCGCCAGGGCCTCAATCGCCCGCTGTATTTCCTCCAAAGAAATCGGCCCATCTAACAGAGCAGCCTCCGCCAACTCCAAACTTGGCCGTTAAAGGCCATCTACCAGCCGCGTAAAGGCTGCCTGAGAGCATGCCGTCTCCAAGGCATACAACTGCACAAAAAAGTTTCTGAAAGATTCGGCTATCGCGGAGTCGGATACCAAGAGCGTTGGGCCACCTTGATCCCGTATGGCGGCAATTCGGCTAGCCTCTCTACGTGCTTTCAAAGTATTGGCCAAGAGCCCTCCAGCTCTGTTTCCCTCTCGGTAATACAGCCCTTCCTGAGCCTTGATATTCTGAGAGGCCTCAGAAGTTAGGGCTTGATTATAGCTAAACCTCAACCTCTGAAGTCGCAGAAGAATACACGGATCTGCCCGTTTGGCCAGCACACGCTCACCAGCCCTTATCTGAGTCTCTAACACGCGCAACTGCGCCTTATGCTGTTTAGCTCGTCCTATGCCAAAGCTTGTAACAACTGCTCTCAGGGAGGCTTTAAAGCCTTCCCATCTGGCCCACCCCGAGGTCAAATGGGGGGTTAAAAGAAAAATATTCCGCAATAGCCGCCTTCACTCCTAGACAAAACTCTTCACTGTGTAACAGAGTTCGATCAAAAGTCCACCTAACAGATGGGGAGTCTAAGCCACTGTCCTGTATCACCACTGAGATAGCAGCGTGATCTGAGATATGAGCCGCAAAGATCTCTGCCGCCAGCATATTAGGGGTCAAAGATTTGGAGATCAGAAAATAGTCAATCCGCGATAGAGATTTATGAGGCGGTGAATAAAATGTAAACCCCGACTCCTCCGGATGACATATACGCCAAACATCTACTAGCCCAATCTCTGCAATCATAGAGGCAAGGACCCTCTGCGCCCGGGAGGGCCCAACGGACCTAGGAGGCTTCCTATCAACCAGGGCATCCAAAACCAAATTGAAGTCCCCACCCAGAACCTTCGGAATCCCCGGATCCGCACACATCTCCTCGGCCAGTACACGGAAAAACTCAGGGCAGTCTTTGTTGGGGGCATAGACAGTTACTAGGATTACCTCAAGGGACCCCAATTTAATATGAGCCTTGGCCCATCTCCCTTCCTGGTCCGCTCTTGTTTGGAGCACCGTAAAACTAAGGGACTTCCGAATCAAAATAGCCACCCCATTATGTTTACCCCTTGCTGCAGAGTAAGCGACCAGTGAGAAAGGCTTGACGTTTAGCTTCAAGGACTCACGCGCACTGAGATGAGTCTCCTGCAACATCAAGATATCTCCCTGCTCCTGCTTACCATAAAGAACAATTTTCTTCCGTTTGATGGGGTTATTTACACCCTTTACATTAAGGGATAAAATCCTAATAGGGGCCATACCCCAGTAGATATATATTAATCCTTACCCACTGTACCAAGTTGTGGTTATAGCTATGCCCAATAGGCTCCACAATCAAACATCCACATACATTCATTACCCGTCTAGCATCCGTCGCCCTCATCACACTCCAAATCCTAGCACATCTTATCTCATCCATAGTGACACTGCAAAACCACCACCAAATATTGCAGACATACCCAAGCATGGTGGAACTTAGGGAGGGGAGAGAACCCAAAAACCAACCGGGTGAACCCACACAGGCAGAACATGTGCAGGGAGCCATCCCCTTAAAGCACCTAATGGATTGTGCCCTCCAAAACATTACAAATCCCATTCCCTTACTGCAAATTACGTTCGCATTACCACCAATATAGATAAATCACTCTGAACATACATATACATTTTCAGCAGCTGTAGCCCAACAGGGCAAGGCCGCACAGAGCCTCCATCCCGCAACCCTCCCGTGCAGCACACAGTCTCAGTACCACAGCAAAGGTCCACAAAAGAGCCAGCGCTCCAGAGACATCAACGCATCAGCTCCTGCTCCCTTTCATCAATGAAGGCCAGCAAAGCATCCGGATCCTCAAAGGTACGCGTGCTGTTATGGAGGGTGACTCTCATTCTCGCCGGATGAAGCAACCCGAATCGCGCTTGCAGCCGCTGTAGTCGGGGCCGCAGCTCCAGGAGGCGCTTCCTCTTTTCCACAGTCACTTTGGCTAGATCCGGGAAAAACAGCAACTTGTGCCCTTCGAACTCAGTTGGAGATCGAGAACGCGCAGCCTCCATGATTCTGAGTACTTGTTGATGACGTAGGACCTTCAGTATAATCGGCCGAGGCCTAGTGCTGTTAGGGAAAACCTGCGAGGGAACCCTGTGCGCCCTCTCTATTTCAAAAGGCATGTCAAACACAAGCTTTAACACTGCAGGGATCATTTTGAGCAAAAAGCCGTAGATATCCTTCCCTTCAGCCCCCTCAGGCACTCCAACAATACGAATGTTATTCCTTCGGGAGCGATTATTGTTGTCCTCTAGCTCCCTTTGCAGTTGTTGGATCTGCTTGGCCTGTTTACTGACTGCCTTCAAGCGCTCCTCATGCACAGCCACCTTCTGCTCCACTTGCTCTTGTCTCAGATTAAGAGTCTCAAAGTTGGTTTTAAGCCTACCGATCTCCTCTTGCACTGCAGAGAGTGACTCGCTATTCGCCGTCACGATCACTTTAATGGCACGCACCTCCACCAACAACTCCTGGAGAGCATCGGGAGTCTCACGCATAGCCGCCATCTTTTGCGGAGACGGCGGCTCCGTCTTGGACCTCTTCACGCTCCCGCTCTGACCCGCGGTGAAATCTAAGCGGGCCGGCTTAGAGACGGACATCGCAGTGCTCCTTTACAGCCGCTGACGCTTCGTTTGCACTCCAAAAGTAGGCACAATCGCCGGATTCAACTTCAGTCTTTACTGAGGAAGATGTAGGGATGTTACCCACGACTGAAGTGGTATTTAAAGGTGCGGAAGAATCGAAGGAAATATCGATACATCGGGACGATGTATTACAACTATTAGATAAACTGAAGAGTAGCAAATCACCTGGGCCGGATGGTATACATCCAAGGGTGTTGAAAGAACTGAAATATGAGATTGCAGACCTGCTATTAGTAATCTGTGAACTATCATTAAAATCATTTCTAATTCCTGAAGATTGGAGGATCGCCAATGTAACACCAATTTTTAAAAAGGGTTCCAGGGGTGATCCGGGAAACTACAGACCGGTGAGCCTCACGTCAGTACCGGGAAAAATGGTAGAAACCATCATAAAGAATAAAATTACTCAGCATGTAGATAGTGTCAGACAGCTGCCTGGGTGAGAATCTTCACACTCTTGGCAAGTGCATATTTCTATATGATTTGCAAGGTATTGTGGGCAATGTAGTTCATTCACACCAGACATAGCTGCTGACAATAATTTAGTTGTGCTCTTGGGTAAAGCCAATAAGATATTTATTTATGGGGTTATTTCTCCCAACACAGATATGCTTGGTAGCACATAAATTAGGTTACTTGCTTTCAGTGTTAACTTGGAAAAACAAAGTTAAAATCAGAAAAACAACAAATGAAAAGCCACAAAGCAAGAAACAAACTGTTCTTTTCAGATTAACTTCTGATTACTTCCCACATAGATACAGAAGTGATTCTCTCCTAGCTCACAAGCAATTAGGTAAGGCTTAATTGCTAGCAGTTACCAGCTGAAACCCCTTAGCTGGCTTGCCTTCCACTGTGTGGGTCAAATCCTGCTTCAGGAGCTTTTCTGAGTAGATTAAAGAACAAATTTGTATTTCTTTGTGATGGTTGCTGTACTTTATAACAGAAAGTTACCAACAGAGTTTAGATAGAGAGCAGTCCATATAAACAGGATCCTCATATGCTATTATTCCCCCTTGTTCAACAAGCATGGGTTCAATATCATGGATTGGCACAGATGAATCTCTCAATGGAGCATTTTCAGGAGAATACTTGTTTCCCTGCTGTCTTTCAAGGTTATAGCTAGGGCATAGATCAGTGTTCATACCTGAGCTTCCATTACTGCTAGAGTTCCTCTCTATATAGCCTGGCCAGTATGTAGTCCATTTCGTATGTCCAGCCTTCCAATCCAGATCCCTGGATCTCTCTTCACATACCTTCTGGCACAGGTCTTAGGGTCCCTTCCACGTGCAGCCGTCTCCCTCACTGGTAGCCTCTGGTGATTCCTAGCTCTGCAGCACCATTCCTCTGGCTTTCCCCAGTCCAATGGTGTATGCTGGCCCTTGGAATACCTCCCAGTATACGTACTGCTTTGGACTCTTCTAGACCTCTCAAAGGCTTTTCTCTTCCTTCTTGCAAAGGGTCTCTTTCCCTCTCTGTCCGTCCGGTTTGGCTTCTGCTTCTGATGATCCTTCAGATGAAACTGATGATCAAACTCAAGCTGATTCTCAGGATACTGAGGACAATTCTCTGGATATCCAAGGTGATCATGAAGATGGTCATCTGTAGAATAAACTCTACTCTTATTCTGCTTAGATGAGTGTTCCTCCCTAACACAGCGCGGCTGTGCTGAATCAGGCCCTGCTCTTTGAGATGAGTGCTTAGGGATTACATCATAGCCCTCCTGATTGAACACACGTTTCCCCACTTCAGCTCCTCTAATGGCTGTTGGAAACCTGGTGCATTCTGGGACTGGTAGTCTTTTATGGCAAAATTCTGTTTTCTTATTTCAACCAGAACTGACAGGTTGCTTGTTCAGAGTCACTTCACCTTTTCTATAGCTCCTTCCTGAGCTATGATAAGCTTCCTTATCACAATAGTCATGGCCTAATGGGAGACAGCCAACATGGCTTTAGACAAGGAAGATCTTGTCTTACTAATCTGTTATGTTTTTTTGAAAGTGTGAATAAACAGGTGGACAAAGGTGAGTTGGTTGATATAGTTTATCTGGACTTTCAGAAAGCCTTTGACAAGGTCCCTCATCAGAGACTGTTGGCAAAACTAGAGTCATGGGATAGGAGGCAGTGTACTTCTGTGGATCAGGAACTGGTTAATAGATAGAAAGCAGAGGGTTGGGCTAAATGGCCAATTTTCCCAATGGAGAAAGGTGAATAGTGGTGTACCCCAGGGATCTGTGCTGGTCTGCTGCTTTTTGACATATTCATAAATGACCTGGAAAGTGGAATAACGAGTGAGGTTATCAAATTTGCAGATGACACAAAACTATTTAAAGTTGTTAAAACCCAAGAGGATTGTGGAAAATTGCAAGAGGATCTTGATAAATTGGAAGACTGGGCATCAAAATGGCAGATGAAATTTAATGTGGACATATGCAAAGTTATGTACCTAGGGAAGAACAACCCAAACTATGGTTTCACGATGCAAGGTTCCACATTAGGAACCACCACCCAGGAAAAAGATTTAGGCGTCATTGTGGATAACATGTTAAAACCCTCGGCCCAGTGTGCAGCCAAGAGAGCAAATAGAATGCTAGGTATCATAAGGAAAGGAATGGAAAATAAAACAAAAGATATTATAATGCCTCTATACCGTTCCATGGTGAGACCGCACCTTGAATATTGTGTGCAATTCTGGTCACCGTATCTTAAAAAGGATATAGCGTTATTAGAAAAGGTTCACAGAAGAGCCACCAAAATGGTAAAGGGGATGGAAAGATACTCCTATGAAGAAAGGCTAAAAAGGTTAGGGCTCTTTAACCTGGAAAAGAGACGGCTGAGGGGAGATATGATAGAAGTCTATAAATTAATGAACGGAGTGGAACGGGTAAACGTAGATCGATTGTTTACGTTATCAGAATATAGAAAGACTAGGGGACATGCAATGAAGCTACAGGGTAAACTATTTAAGACTAATAAAAGAAAATATTTTTTCACTCAACGTGTAATCAAACTCTGGAATTTGTTACCGGAGGATGTAGTAAAGGCTGTTAGTGTAGCTGGGATTAAAAAAGGTTTGGACAACTTCCTGGAGGAAAAGGTCCATAAACCATTATTAAGAAGGGACCCAGAATATCAATGCTTGACCCAGTACAAGCATTGCAGAACCTGTGTCTTTTGGGGAAACTGCTAGGTACGTATGACCTAGATTGGCCATTGTTGGAAACAGGATACTGGGCTTGATGTACCTTGGTCTGACCCAGTATGGCATATCTTATTTTCTCATGTTTTTATGTAATCTGACTTTAAAATTGCTTGTCAGTTTGATGCCAGGCCCTAGAGAGGATAATTTATAATGACTGCCGACTGCCCACTGCCTGCCCACTCTCCGCCCCCAGGCCACCTCTTTCCTGCTCCCGACTAACTTCCCCGCACAACCTTCGGGGAAGTTATTTGAGGGCCTGCAGCCACATGAATAGAGTAGATGGACGTCCCGCTGGGATGCCACCTACCCAGGGACAAATCTGCTTCCGTGTCATACCAAGCCCCACTGATGTGGTCGCTGCACCTATACAGAATGAATGTATGCCATAATGGCATAATTAGCAAAGGCCAACTTCATTACTTTGATGAACTGAAAGCATGACAGGGTTGTACCATCTGCATGGATCAAGAGTTGCTCTCTTCCCCATGGATGGACCCAACAGAACTCCTTAAAATTCCACACCATTGGGTTTCCCATCAGGTTTGCTAAGGTTATCTTGGCCCCTCTTCCTCTGGGATCCATCTTGGATCTGCATATATACAGCACCAATGTGCTATCACTCAACACAACATTCTTAATCCGGAAGCCCAAACATCCCAGTGGGCATTTCGATGATAACATCAATTCCCTCACCCTTAGAGCCTCCAAAGAATGCCGATGAAAAAACACATCTGAAAAGGTATGCCTCAACCATGTCATAGCAAACCCGTCAGTGGCAGTGAGTAGCACTCATAAGTGATGGGGCATCTTTGATCTAGTGGGTGGCTACACTGGGCCATCCATTTTTTCAATACCATAGTAATAAGAAAATCGACCACTGAGCTTTGCTCCCCCATTACTTTGGCAATAAAGATGATTTTAGGCTACAACAGCCTCTCTGACCTCACCTCTAAACCCTGCTGGCAGCTTTTTGGACTTCCTTCCACCTTTCTTAAACCGTGGAATACAGCTGGCCTGGGCTTCCAAGATAGTACTTTTAAACAATGCCCATATTTGATATAAATCTTCAACCTTGGCAGCTGCACCTTTTAGTTTTTTTCTTAATTATCTTCCTCATTTTATCATAGTCTCCCTTTTGAAAGTTAAAAGGCAGTACTATAGCTTTCCTTACCACCTTTCCGCCATTTATGAAATCAAACACAATCATGCTATGATCACCATGTGGCCCCAACACCCTTATCTCTTGTACCAGATCTTATGTACCACTAAGGATAGGTCCAAAGTAGCTTCCCCTCATGTCAATTCATGAACCAGCAGCTCCAAGAAGCAGTCATTTATTTCATCTAGAAACTTTGGGCCCGATATTCAGTTGGGTTGTGCTATGTGCCTTGTCGCCGCATAGCTCACCCACCATCCGTCTAAACTGGATTGTCAATGCCAGGAAACATAAACCACAGGAGCTAGCTGGGTAGCACCAATTTTTGATGCTACACAGTTAGCTCTATCACCTTAAAGATAGGCGTAGAAAACACTAGCCTATCTTTAAGGCGCTGAGGGCTAACCAGATAGCACTAAAAATCACTTCTTCCGCTTGCCTCCGCCCCTGCTCTAGCCCGGAACGCTCCCAACATGCCCGATGCTAAGCAGATATCATCAGGGCGCATCAGGGACTTAACCAGGATATTCTAAACACACTACCCGTGTAGGTGCCTTTGGAAAATCCCGGTTAAGGCATTTATACAGGTAGCATGGGCTGTTACCCGTGTAACTGCCTTTGAAAATTAGGCCCTTTCCCTAGCATGTCCTGCCATGACACTGACCCAATCGATACTGGGGTAATTGAAATCACCCATTATTGTAACTGTATTGTAACTTTTGTTAGCTTCCCTGATTTCTTTGAGCATTTCATCATCCATTTGTTCATTCTGGCCAGGTGGTCGATAGTACACCCCCACTGCCATCACTTTCCCCTTTTTACATGGAATTCCAATCTACAGAGATTGCACCATGTATTTTTTCCTTTAACACTTTAATCCTCTGTGACTCAATGTCCTCTCTAACATAGAACGCAACCCCTTCAACAATTTGATTGCAATACAGTTTATACCAAGGTATCACAGTGTCACACTGGTTGACCTCCTTCCACTGGGTCTCAGAGACCAATCATATCTAATCTTTCATTTAGTGCTATATATTCACACACTTCCTTCTTATTTTTCAGACTTCTAGCATTTGCATACAAGCATTTTAGAGATCATATTTTATTCATATTAATCTAGTTATCAATAGACAGGGGTAAACTGGAATCTTTAAGCTCTGTCTGCTCTGTACTTAAGGGCATTTGGGTTACTTTTGTCTTTATTATAACCTCTCTCTCGATATGTTTTAACTTTAATCTTTTGCTAGTATCCTTCATAGGTACATCATTCTGAACCATGCGATCTTGGGCGACTGTCGACTTTCCCCTATTATCTTTTTTAAAAGTTGCTCTGTCTCCTTTTTAAAGGTTAATGCCAGCAGCCTGGTTACATCCTGTTAAGGTGGAGCCCATCCCTTTGAAAAAGCCCCTTCTTTCCCCAGAATGTCCCCTAGTTTCTAAGAAATCTAAACCCTCTTCTTTACACCATCATCTCATCTATGCATTGAGACTCCGGAGCTCTGCCCTGCATTTTGGGTCCTGTGTGTGGAACGGGAAACATTTCGGAGAATGCTATTCTGGAAGTTCTGGATTTCAGCTTCCTACCTAAAAGCCTAAATTTAGCCTCCAGAACCTCCCTACCACACCTTCCTATGTCATTGGTAGACTCCTGCCCAGTGCTATTTAACACCTTGTCTAGGTGGCACTTGAGGTCTGCTATCTTCTCACAAGGCAGACTTATTACTGGGCAATCCTCACGCCCACCAGCCACCCAGCTATCTATATGTTTAATGATCGAATCACCATCTATAATGGCCATCCTAACCCTCCCTTCATGGACATATGGCCCTGGAGAAACCTCCTCAGTGCAAGAGGGTTCTACATCACCTGCAGGAGAGGATCACTTCCTGCCATACCAGGGTGTTGTTCTCCTGTCACATGACCTCTCTCCTCCATGACAACAGGGAGGCTGCCAGACTGGAGGTGGAACTTCAACACTACGTCACTGTAGGTCTCATTTATGTACCTCTCTGTCTTCCTTATGTCCTCCAATGCTGATACTCTAGCATCCAGAGATTGGACTTTGAGAGCAAAGAGCTCCTTGCACCTAGTGCACACGTAAGACCCCTCACTAACTGGGAGAAAAACATACATGTGACACTCAGTACAAAAGACTCATATGGATTTGCTTTGGTTTATATTTTATGTTTTATTTGTGTTCTATTTGTGATGATTGAATGTTGATGTTTACTGTACTTTAGTGATTTTAGATGTCCTAAATATTTCTATACTGTTCTATCATTTTTTAGTCAAAGCAATTTACATAAACATAAACTTGGTATTGTACATTAAAACAGGTACATTGATAATTTGGATTCTTATGAGGCAATGGAGGGTTAAATGACTTGCCCAAGGCCATAAGTAGTGGTAGTGGAATTTGAACCCTGGTCTCTTGGGGCCCCAGCCAGTGCTTAAATCATTGGGCTACTCCTCCACTCCAATATAAAAATGTATTTATTTATTTAACAGGGTTTTTTTATACCATTTTTATGCCTAAGTGGTTTACAGAAAAAAAATAAGTAGATAATGCTATTGTTTTGTTTGCTGTGTATGTCTTCTATTTTGATGGTTCTATAATTCTATATAGTAGTATGCATTGTTTATTATTGTTACATCCCAGTTTTCTTACTGTGACACCAATGTAATCGATCACTTCTTCTGTGAATTCTCAGAACTGCTGAAACCTTCCTGCACAGACACTTCTGTTGTTAACAGAATGACTTATGCAGAAGGGGTGTTTTCAGCCTTCATACCACTTCTCTTAACCCTGACATCCTACGTGTTTATCATCTCTACCATCCTGAAAATCCGTTCTAGAGAAGGGAAAAGCAAGGCCTTCTCCACCTGCTCCTCCCTCCTTACAGTCATCATTCTCTTATATGGGACTCTATTAGGAGTGTATATGCAGCCCAGTTCAGTGGGCTCTGGGAAATCAAACAAGCTGCCTACTGCAATATATATTGTTACCCTCCCACTGTTAACCCCCCTGATTTATAGCTTGAGAAGTAAAGAGTTAAATCGGACTCTGAAGAAAGTCCTAAGAACTAAATCAATCTTGTTAGGAAACTTTATGTAGCTGATTCCACAGAAACTATTTTGAAAAGCTTTCACTGGATTGGAAGGCAGACAAGAGCCTAACCAGATATTATTAAAGGGTGAGAGTTGTCTTATGAATAAACATGAGTATTGAAAACTACAATTTTATAGATATAGATAACACACATGGCAGCCTATCTACAATCCTGTAATTTTTCAACACTTATATGTTTATCATGGTTATTTATTTTGATTATAGTATCATTTTATTCTATGTCATTATTATATCTCAATCTGCATTTTTAAACTTAGAGTTTTTAGCTATTTTATGATTTTTATTTTTATTGTCTTGTCTATGATGTGATCAATGTCTCATGTTTTATATATTTTATAAGCTCACACTCCTGACAAAGTCATTAGATGAGACAAAATCATGTAGGGTAAGATATGATTGGTCTTTTCAAGAAATAACTACTGAACACATGTTTTCTTCAGAACATGTGTAGTGCCATAAATTCTTCACCTTACGGGAGTGAGTGCTCCTTTATCCTTTCAACTTCAAAAATCATAAATAATGGCTGAATAATTGGATTAGTTTAATGTTGTTTGACCAACTTGGAAAACTACAGTATTATTTTCATAGGGTTGTTAAGGGATTTATTTTCCAAACTGCGTTGATGTTCTTTTTCCATGGCGATATAAAAAGTATTCAATAAATAAAAATGCACATACTATATAAAAATATAGAACCATCACAATAGCAGACACACAAAGCAATCAAAATAATTGTATTATCTGTATATACATGCATTTATTTAAAAACGTTTTTGACACTAAATCACTAAAGTTCTTGGTGAGTTACAGTAAACGTCAATATTCAAACTTCAGATAGAATACAAATAAAATATAATACACAAACCAAAGCAAATTCATACAATATTACTAAAGTAGATCATACATTATAGTGGGGTTATTGTAACCACCATCAAATCCAAGTCAGTCTCTTCTATTAGAGCCTCAACATCTGGGATATTATTTCCCATGCTACGGGCATTTGTACACACCATCTTCCAAATATTGCCTCTTTTACCAATTTCTACAGAGGTCTTTAATGTTTCATTTACCTGGGGCCTTTCTTCACTCATCCCCAACAAATCTAGTTTCAAGCCCTCTTCAGTAGATTAGCCCATCTTCGACAGATGGATGCCATCTGCAGCCCTTGGAAAATCACCTCATGGTACAGGAAACCAAAACGCTCTTAATGACACTATCCACACAGCCATGCATTTATCTCCAAGATGAGGGTAAAGACAAAGGCAGAGATGCTCGCAACAGGGAGGATTAAAGAGACCACCACTTGCACACTTATATTCTTCACCATCTGTCCCAGAGCCATTAAGTTATTTTTGACATGCTCAGAGGGATATCTAAACAGTATCATTTGTGCTGACATGGATGAGCAACATCTATAACATCTTGGATTTGGGCACCTTGCAGACAGTACACCTCTCTGGACATTAAGTATGGTTGGCAGATGTATGCCTCAGTACACCTCAGAGGAGAGTCACCAACTTCCACTTCCATTTGTTTCCTCATGGTCTCCGATTCTGCAACTTTGGAGTGTTTTAGTTCAAGGCCTGGAGGAGATGCATTGTTCATTCTGCAGGCTCTGGTGACTTGTGTCCAACTCTCTCCATTCTGTAGCATCCCATCTTCACCTCTGTCGGAGAGCTTGGATGCTTCAAGAAGTATCTCAACGTACCTCTCGCTGTCTCAAATGTTTCTCAGCCTCATCACCTCTTCTCCGAGCTCCTCCAATTGTTTAATGAGGCATCCTGCACATGAAGCCAGTCCTTCAACTGGCATTGGGCTCTCTGTCTGGACAGAGGCAGAAGCTGTAATGAGAACAGCAGCTTTGCCATTACGATTTTTCCCAGCCATTATTCATTTGGCATAGCTTTGGTATCTGTTGAAGTAAACGAGACCTACAAAAATCCCTAATGTTTCCTCAGCTGTCCTTTGAGAGAAAAAGCAGTTAACCTCTTATGTGTGTTCTAACAGCAATGTTCTATGTCCCTGGGTGTAGAGCCACTTCTTTGCAAGACAATTACTACATTAGTAAATTTTGATATTATGTGTCTGAAGAATACAGATTAATATACTCCCTTTGTAAAATGACCTAATCTAAGCACCTTGAAATGACAAATTGTTTTCTCACTAAGCTACTTGGGAAGTTGCCCAATATAGCAAAGATTCTCACATTGGGTGGGCGGGAGCTTCATACTACTTTGAGGCTGCTTTGGTGGGGAGGCAGCTTGGACACTGGGACTGGGTAAGGGTGAAGATAAAATGTGAAGACAGCGTGGGGGGGGGGGGGGTTCAGAGGTGGAGAGTTCTGTACTGGGTATACCATCTGTGCCAAGCAGTGATTTAAAGAGACTGTTCCTATGTCTAGCAGTGGATGGATTCAAAGGCTTTTTCCCTCATGGAGCTTCTTAAGATCTTTGCCCTGATCAGACATGGAGTGGTGTACCCATGCAGTCCTGCACTGGTTTTCCAATGGGCTCTGTATCTGGTAGAACCTCTTATAAAACTATAGTCAAAATCTCTACATCCAGACATGTACATGTGAATCCCTCTCTCTATGTCCTTTCTACAGTGTGCCTTCACACCAATACATTTTTAAACTCATACATCCTGTAAATAATAATGGTCTTATGTTCTTTCCTCTGGTATAAAGAGTTATTAGAGAAAATATTCTGAAAATGATCAACAAGGTCTACTGTGCTAATGTATCATATCCTATAACAGTCTATTGTTTATGTTTATACAATTTATTGATATACCACACAGACTGAAGGTCATCAGAGCGGTTTACAATCACTACAACGAGGTACTGGATACATTCCCTTGTCCCCAAATGGCTCACAATCTACATATGTACCTGAGGCAATGGAGGGTTAAGTGGCTTACCCAAGGCCATAAGGAGCGCCTATAGGACTAGAGACCCCAGTCCCTCTGGCCTGAGACTGCTGTTCCCAGATGGAAATCGAACCCCTGGTCCTCCGGCACATGGCCCTCCCCTCCAACCCAGATATTATGACAGTTGGGATTGTGCCCATGGATGAGGAATCGAAGGAAGGTCACATTCATCTGCAAAACCTCTCAGAATCCTCCAAGCCCAAAAACAAAGTACCTCCAGAAACTGTTCAAACACAGTCTCAGCTTAGTCTGATTTGTTTGCTGTACAGTACGCCCCTTTTAATAGTGAAACTTCAGGCTGTCAATCACTGCCCAGACGGCTTTATTTATTTATTTAGCTGTGCTTATATACCGCTTTTCACCAGGTCAAAGCAGTTTAATAGTCAGGGACTCTGTAATCATAGTTCATTAGATTGTACACCACTTTGTTTGTATATGGAAAGGCGGTATATCCAAACAGTCAAAAATAAAAAATGATTGACCAATGGCCTAGAAAAGGAAAATAAGTTACAATATTGATAGGATAGTAAAGAAAAGAACAGGCATACTAGACAAAGTGAGCATACATGAGGATAAGGGGTCATGCAGAAGGAGAGGGGAGGTTGAAAGCAGTGGAAAATAGATGGGTTTTCAGGAGGGATTTGAAGGTGCGGAAGTCTTGTTCAAGTCTGAGAGGGGTGGGTAGTAAGTTCCAGAGGGCTGGTTCAATGAAGAAGAAGGCAGAGGAACTTGTGGACTGAAGGTGAGCTTGGGAGGGAGATGGAAGGTGGAGGCAATTGACATGGAGTGACCGTAGAGTGCGGCTGGGGGTATGGGAGTGGATGAGGTCGGCAAGATATTGAGGAGTGTGAGTGTAAATAACGTGGTGTACAAGGGTAAAAATCTTAAAGCGGGTGTGAAATTCAATAGGGAGCCAGGGTAGATGAATGAGAAGTGGGGTGATGTAATCAAATCGGGAAGAATGTGTAACGATGCGTGCGGCCGTGTTTTGAATACGTTGGAGTCTAACAGATTGGATACGGGGAATGCCAATAAGTACCGAGTTACAGAAATTGAGACAGGAGGTGATCAGTGAAAGAACCAGAGTAGTAAGAGCTTGGGGAGTGATGAAAGGACGAATAGCCTGGATCCGAAGAAGAAAAAAAAAAAAAAAAGAGGACTTTGTGACGGTGGAAATATGATCGTGAAAAGAGAGACCAGAATCAAAGAGGAAACCAAGATAGCGGAAAGAAGAAACTAAGGGAATGGGAGAGCCAGCAAAGAATGGGGCCAGTTGAGGGGGAGGACTTCCATGGGGAAACCAGATTGCAAGTGTTTTAGAGAGGTTAACATGTAAACAGTTGGAAACAAGCCAGGTAGATACTGAGAGAAGACAGGAGTTGAGAGGAGAAAGATCCAGAGATAAAGGGGAAGTATGATGAATGAAAACAAGATCGTCTGTATAGAAAAAAGCCTGAGTGCTAGATTGTTGAATCAAAAGTGCAAGGGGTGCCAGGAATACATTAAACAAGAGAGGGGCCAACACCGAACCTTGTGGAACCCCACAGAGTAAGGGAAATTGGTCAGAAGGGGCAATCAAAGGTGAGTGAGAGAGGACAGAAAAAGAACGAGAGAAG
Organism: Ichthyophis bannanicus; assembly: GCA_033557465.1. NCBI lineage: Eukaryota > Metazoa > Chordata > Amphibia > Gymnophiona > Ichthyophiidae > Ichthyophis > Ichthyophis bannanicus. Next base: position 107,175,721 of record CM066048.1, on the reverse strand, counting down.
AGATAGGAATGGAACCAGCGAAGAACAGTGCCATGGAGTCCAGCATCATGTAAACAAGAGAGAAGGAGAGAATGGTCTACAAGTTCGAAGGCAGCAGAGAGATCCAAGGAAACCGCCACCGAGATGTCACCACGATCATGTGCAACATGCAATTCGTTGAAGAAGGAAAGAAGAACTGTTTCCACACTGTGCTCGGGGCGAAAACCTGATTGATGAGAGTGAAGGAAATTAGTAGTGTCCAAGTGGTGAGAAAGTTGAGAAAAGACTGCCTTTTCAAGTATTTTAGAGAGGAAAGGAAGATGAGAAACGGGCTGAAGGTGTGCGGGAGTGAGCGGGTCAAGGGAAGGTTTCTTCACAATGTGGCGAATAAGAGCATGTTTCCAAAGGAGGGGAAAGGTGCCAGAAGAAAAGACTAGTATTTATCATGACAAGAATAGAAGGAGGAAGTGCAAGTGATGGGGCGAGAAGTCATGAGGAGGGGAGAGGATCAAGGGGGAAGGTAGTTTTCCTTGAAGAAGAGATAGATGCAATTAGCTCTGAAATGGTGAGGGGATGGAATGAAGTCCAACAGTGGGAGAGTGAAGAGGAAGGAGGAGGGGAAAGAGGAGGGGGAGGAAAGGGGAGGAGGACAATGAGGAAGAGAGGCACGGAGATCCACAATCTTTGATTGAAAGAAGGAAGCCAACTGACTAGGAGCAGGGGTAACCGGAGGGGGTGGAGGGTGAGAAGGAGAATGAAGTAAGTGAGCGATTTAAGGACAGAGTAGAGATGGCGAGTATGGTTAGGGGCAGTGGTGATTGCAGTGGAGAAGTAATTAAGTTTAGCGAGGTGGACTTGTGAACGGTAATGAGAAAGGTAGTCCTTAAAGGAACTGAGGAGGGAAGGGGAGCGAGACTAGTCCCCTGTTCCAGGTCTGCTTGCCTGCAGAACCCCTCAAAAGGAAAGTAAATCCTGCTTGTCCAACACTCACTATACTTACCTGGTCCCTATCTAGGGCAGGGCCAATCCCTTTAGCCCATCTTGCAAAACACTCCTCCCTCAGAAGTCCTGCTTCTCTAGCAGACTTAGGCTCACAATCAAACCCTATCTACTCTGCTAGCAAACCCCTTTCCAAACAGTACATACAGGTAATAAACTTTTGTTCCTCTAGTTTATCATCAAAACAAAGCACTTTAACAGCAATGCAAAGTAAACTTCTTCTGCGGGATTCTGTAATTCTTAAACACAACTACAAGTCTTCCTTTTAGACTTCTTAACTCCATCAACATAAAGGTACAGTGAGTCATGCTTCCATATACTTTAAACATTACAAAGCAGGTTTACATCAGCTCTGCCCCTACTACCAAGGATAAGAGACATACCCTCGCCTTTCAGCCCCTGCCTGGAAGTTTCTCTTCTGCTTACCTTGTGGCTCTGCCTGTCCCAGACCTGACTGGACTTCCCAGGTCCCAGCTGCTTTCTTTTCCTGGGCCTCTCTCCTCCGGAGGTTGTCAGCCCTCCCCCTGTTTTCCTCAGGGTCCTGCACTGGACTCCCTGCTGCCCATGTAAGGAAATCCCTCATTCTCATCCCCTTCTCCTGTGGAAGTGAGTATTTGCCACAGGTGAAACTCTAGACCCGCCTCTGTTCTCCATTCCAATTGACAGAGGCTATTTCTGGGTGGAGTCTGAAACTCTGCTATGAGAGATACTAGCTTGGCTTGAGTTCCCCTCCCACAGCTTTTAAAGGGCCATTATGCTCCCTTAACACAGGGAATGGGGTGATGCCATGAACACAGATATAAACACTCCCAGATGAGACCAACAGGCTTAATCCAGTCCTGGATTTACCCCACTGCATATAGGGTCTTGTAGTTTTCCATTTCCTATGGAGGTTAATGGAGAAATCAGAATTAAATGTCCTTGTATGCAATGGGGTAAACCCAGGACTGGGCAAGCCTGTCGGGCGCATCTGGAGTCAGTTGGCAACCCTTATGGTAAATACTTTTCATTGTGATTCTAAATTGCCATTTTTATTTTGTATTTATTTATTTTACAGATTTTCTATTCTACCTTATCTTAAATTCAAGACGGTTTACATTATAATAACAGAACTTTACATTGAACAGGGGCAAAGAACTTGGAGGTTTAAACATAGAACATTTTAGAACTTAGGTAGTACTATGTAACAATATTAATGAGGAACATTTAGTGGGTACATTGTGATAATAGGAGTATAATTATAAGAGCACAGTTATAAGAAGGCACAAGGAGAAACAGTAAGTTTAAAAGCCAGGACAAATTATATGGGGCAGAAGTCAAGTCAAGTAGTTGTGACATTAGGGTTGCCATCTGGCTCCAGATGACCCGACGGGTTCGATCTAGTCCTGGGTTTATCCCATTGCATGCAGGGACATGTAGTTCCGATTTATCCACTGCACTCCATAAGAAAAGCAAGACTACAAGTCCCTGCATTCAATAAGGTCAGCCCAGGACTGGATCAAGCCTGTTGGGCGCATCTGGAGTCAATTGGCAACCATACTGACAATGTGTTCCAAGAAGAGGAATGGCTTTATAGTTTTTTTCTGAAATCTTGCAGGTCTTTGATTGCTCTTATGTTCTCAGGCAGAGAGTTTCACAGTTTTGGAGCATAAAGACAGAACACCCAATTGCATGTTAGTTGTTTGGCTTTTGTTTTGGCCTTTGGGATGAGTAGAAAGTTTTGTTTGATGTTTGTCGGATTCGGATTTCTAGGTCCTTCTCAATCATCAGTTGAAGGTGATTGGGGCTAGATAGTGAATTATTTTAAAATGATAATCAATGATTTCAATTTGGATCTTTCTAGTACTGGCAACCAGTGCAGATGTTTCAAGGTTAGGGTTACGTGGGTGTATCTTGTTGTACCAGAGATTATTTGTGCTGCTGTGTTCTGTACTAATTGCAGTGGATAGATGGTGTGTTTCAGAAGGCCCTGATAGATTGCATTACAGTAATGTGATGATCTGCCAGGTAACACCTGAGGAGAGATTCCCTTTTGGGATAGTGCAGGGACCTCTGCAGCCACAGGGAAAGCCTAGAGTCTTCAGGTCAGACAAAAACCTGCCATTGCCTCTAGAAGGGAGGAAGGCTCAAGCTATGACACCATTCTGAAAGGGGCAGAGCCAGTTCGTCACGACATGGCAGGTTTTAGATTCAGCCCAGTAGCCTTGGCTTACAGGGCAATATTCCCTAGAATCAAAGGGGGGGAGGGGGGTGAGGGGTTGCAGATTCCTGTCTGTGAAAATGGCTCTAGGCTTCTTACTGAGGGAGAAGGAGTAGACCAGAAAGAGCTGATGGAAGCTGTGGAATTTAGAGAACAAGATTCTTCTGAACCTATGGATGTATTTTGCTCTTGAAGTGGTTAATGGATCAACCTGTGGGGAAGATTAGGCGAGTAAAATAAAACCTGAAAGAAGGGAGGACTGCGAACACAGATGCTAGAGCTATGGGTTTCAGCGACACTTAGGGTTGCCAACTGGCTCCAGATGTGCCCAACAAGTTCGATCCAGTCCTGGGTTTACCTCATTGCATGCAGAGATATGTAGTTCTGATTTCTCCATTGCACTCCACACTACAAGTAACTGCATGCAATGGGGTAAGCCCAGGACTGGAGCAAGCCTGTTGGGCGCATCTGGAGCCAATTGGCAACCCTAGCGATACTGCTGATAACATAAGAAAAACAGTTGGTTTGATGAAGGAAGGGAATGACAAGCGCTTCCTACATAGGGACTTCTAAGGGAGATATAAAGAGGAGTTTTCTTGTGCTGCTATGAAACCGCATGTGGATGTTTACCTTTGTTTGTGACTCTTCAAGTAAAGGGTCAACACGGCACTGCTGCTAAGATAAGCATAATGTTTTGAATGTTTGACTTCAGTGGGAATTCCCACCATTGGAACATGCTCCTGATAGTTACTAGCTTATGAAGGGTGTTTGTTGGGGACTCCTACAAAACTCTGGACTGGATTGGAAAACCGAGAGTGGACTGTTTTAATTAGAGAGCCAGTGGAAAAAGTGATCTGGATGTAGGACTGTTAACACGGATGCTAGAGCTATGGGTTTCAGCGACACCTAGGGTTGCCAACTGGCTCCAGATGTGCCCGGCAGGTTCGATCAAGCCCTGGGTTTACCTAATTGCATGCAGGGATATGTAGTTTTGATTTCTCCATTGCATTCCATAAGAAAAGGAAAACTACAAGTAACTGCATGCAATGGGGTAAACCCAGGACTGGAGCAAGCATGTCGGGCGCATCTGGAGTCAGTTGGCAACCCAGAGTGGACTGTCCAAGAAAGGTCGACACATCTTCAATAGTAGACTGGCTAATCTACTGAAGAGGGTTTTAAACTAGATTTGTTGGGGATGGGTGACGAAAGCCCCCAGTTAAGTGATACATTAAATACCTTTATGGAAATGGCTAACATATGGAAAGAAGTGTGTATAAATGCCCGAAACATGGGAAATAAGATCCCTGCTGTTGAAGCTTCGGTGGGAGTGGTCAACTTGGATTTAGTGGCAGTTACAGAAATATGGTTCACAGAAAACCATGACTGGGATGTAACTATACCTGGCTATACTTTATTCAGAAAGGACAGGGTAGGAAGAAGGGGAGGAGGAGTGGCACTATATGTAAAATATACTATTAAAGCTTTGGAATTACAGAGCTTAAAAGGGAGAGAGGAGGCATTGTGGGTTAAACTAGAAAGAGGGAAAGAGAAAATCTATTTGCATTGGCGTGATATACATATCTCCCTCACAAGGGGAAGAGGTGGACAGAGAGTTAATCGAAGACATACGCAGCATTGCTAGGATAGCGGAAGTGCTACTGATAGGGGCCTGAAAGCAAGTTCTGCTACGAGGGGACATGGGATGAGGGTGAAGGGGGATAGATTCAGGAGTGATATGCGGAAATATTTCTTTACGGAAAGAGTGGTGGATCCGTGGAATAGTCTCCCAGTGGGGGTGGTAGAGATGTGGACAGTATCTGAATTCAAAAAATGATGGGATAAACACAGAGGATCTCTAAAGGAAAAAAGGGGGCTGTTGTAGTTGTTGATATGGAAGGATAGACTAGATAGGCCATGTGGTCTTTTTCTGTCATCATATTTCTATGTTTCTATCTGGATGCCCCACACCGGCGTACAATGTTACAGGTGGTATTATCATGGCTTTTGGCAGATCGTGTGGAAATTATTCCCATCTAGCACTGGTTTGAGCTTTTGAATTATTTGTAGTAAGCTGATTTTGCTGTTTTATTTATATGCAACTGGAAGTTTTGGTTCTTGTCTAGGTTAACTGAGATACTTTACTTCATGCTTGACCCCTATGTCATTTTGGTGAATTTTAAGGATTTTTGGTGGAATGAAAGAGTTGTTCCTAGTTATGAGGAGTGCTTCTGATTTTCCATAGATTATACAAAGGTTTTGGTCATGTAGTCAGTTTATCATAGCCTCAAGGCATGATATAATCCTTGAATAATCAGGTTGGGCAAAGATGATAGGAGCAGAAATCATGATGATATCAGCATAAATTCTCTATTCAATCTTATAAAACTTTATTAAGTTACAGAGAAGTTGTAAGCAAATAATGAAAAGTACTGCAGAGAGTGCTGATTCTTGTGGGATCCTATGTGGTTGGTCAATTAGCCTTGATTGATGGACTCCTGATCTTACTTGTAGTTTTCTATGTTACTGTAAGTAGGAGCAAACCATTGGAGTGTGGTTCCATGCAGCCCTATGTCCCAGTAGGGGGAGGTGTTTTATTGAGTCAAAAGCTGCTTTGGTATCAATAAAATCAATAGTAAACCATTTCTTGCATCATCTATGCATCATTCTTACAAAGATATTTCTGAAATAAGCATCATTTCTTGACTTATTCCTCATCAGGTCATGAATTATTTATTTATTTGTTTAGCTGCATTTTTATACCTCTTTATCCTAAAATCAAAGTGGTTTACAAAGAACTTATGTGTATAGAAAGAACAGGGGGGGGGGGGGAGAGAATGTGGGATATTTCATGCTATCTTATATACCAAGAACTATGTGCAGAAGCAATTAAGGGGGGGGGGTGTACATGGAGAGGTCAGATGGGATGAGAATTAGGGTTGTGCAGATCACACAAAGTGCTAAATGATGTTGCTGTTTAAAGGGGCCCTGGCTCCCACCCTTGGGGCAAATGGCGAGCAAGGCTGATAACCGGGCTGAGCCCAGTTATCCATTCACCTGGGAGGGGGAGAGGAGTGTGGGAGTGGTTTAGAGATTGGTGGGAAAATTGTTAGTTGGCCAAGGCTCAGCAGGGACTTATGATGGCGGGCTGAGAGGGCAGCGGAGCGGGAAGCAGCCCCGTTGCGTCTTCAGTAGTGGTTTTGTTTCTCGGCGGCTTGAGGTGCAGTGGGCCTTTCCTGGGTCCAGCATGACACTGCCCATCTGCCATGGTGTCTGCTGACGGTCGGTGAGGGGTTTTTGTTTTCGATGGTTTGAGGAGCAGTGGGCCTTTTTGCAGTGCACTCATGTCCAGCGTGACGCCGTCTGTCTGCTGTGGTGCTTGCTAACAGTCGGTGAGGGGCGAGCACAGGATCAACGCTGGTGGCTGGTACAGCATGACACCAGTGTGATAGCGTGGTTGGTGGGTGCGGACTGTGTAGGCATTGTGATCAGGGGTTTGTGGTGTCTGGCAGAGCAGGGGTTTTAACTGCTGATGGTTTAGGTGTGTTGTGATTGGGGGAGTTCCATGTGTTCTGGCCTTCTTTGTGTAGTCTGGGTTAGAAATCTGCAGTGTGGGGGTGATAGTGGGGGCTGCGGATTGTGAGGAGTTGTGGTGGTTAGGGATATTTGGTGAGTGAGTGTTCAGTTTCGGGGGCCAACGGGTTGTTCTTAGGGGTTTGGGTGTTTTGATAAGGGCGGAGGGTTGGTGTGTGTGTTTGGCTGGGGGGTGGGGCATTTCTAGTGGTGGTGCTGTTGTTGTAGTGCACATGGCTCCTGGCAGGTGAAACAGGGACAAGGCCTCACGGAGACAGGTGAAGCCGCCCGTGCGGTTTAGTGGGGAGGCTGGAACGAATGTTGATGCTAGCATTACACGTAGGAAAGGGGAGAAGAGAGTAGGTGCCAGGAGATATGCTATGGGGAGGGGTACAGGGTGTCGTGTGGGGTGAGGTTAGGGGGGTAGGATAAATGGGACTGGTTGGTGGGCTGAAGGGGGGTTGGGTTTGAGTGGAGCAGAGAGCAGGGACCTGGCCACCACAGACACAGACCTGCCTATGGTTGGGAAGCAGCCTGGGTCCAGTGGAGACCGGCAGCAGAAGACGTCTGCGGCAGCAGAGGATTCAGGTCTGTATATCATGCCTGCAGAAGGGAAGGCACTGGTTGGGGTGGTCCAAATGTCGGGAATGGTGGTTTGTCAGACATTATGGGATAAGACATTTTTGAAGAGTTTGCTGTGGGTGGTGAGTCGCATATTTTGCGAGAAGCGTCTACGTTGCTTGGGTGATGAGTCAGCAATGCAGTTGTGGGATACGTCCAATTCTTGGGACACATTTGAATTGTCATTATCTGATGACTCTGACTTGGAGGATGATGGGATGGGTCAGTGTGGTGTGGACTGCATGGAACCTTATGCCACAGGGCAGAGGGCAGAAGTGTGATTGGTCCCATGGGTTTGGAAGAGCATTCACACATTGTGGATGATTGCTCCCCTGGACAGTCAAGTGTCTCAGAAATTGAGGGCGAAAGTGTTGTGTGGACATTATGCTGATATATTTTCATTAGTGACTTGCGATCAGTATATTGGGGATAGGAAGAAAGGAGACGGTTCCAAGGAGGAGGGGAAGAGGGACAGAGTGAAGGTGCCTAAAACTATTAGTAACTGGGTGTTGGCCTTTCATGTTTTTTCAGCTATAAAGGGCAGCACAAAACCAGCTCTTTTCCCTGGTCAATTGTGCTACTCAGATATGATCCTCTGTGAGCATAGAACTTATGGGGGTTAGGCATGGCTCATTATGATGAGCAATTCCGTAAGTGTTTGGCGAAACAAAAGAGTGAAGCATGGGGAGGTTGGGATGTAGACATCTGGTTGGCTGAGATGATCCCTTCTCAGTCCCTGTTTGGAAAGCCAGGGGGTGCGAGCTTCCTCGGTCCAGCTCCTGAGGTGTCTGGTTTGCAAGGGGGGAAATGGGTGGTGGGGAGAGTGGAGTGGGGGAGCAGGTTTCCGAGCAGCAGGGGCAATTTGCTTCCAGCAGATGGGTTTCGGAGCTTCGTGGGGGAAGGGAGCCTGTTTCCAATTCAATGCTGGGAAGTGTGACCAGCTGGGCTGTCGTTTCAAACATAGATGCTCCATATGCAGGGGCGGGCATCTGGCCTTTTGGTGCTTCAGCAGGGGCTTTGGATTGCTGCGCAATGGACCGGTGTGGTCAGGTGGGATTCATTCCTCAATAGTCCCTGGAAAAGGCTCCGTCCCCCATTAATATGGGGGTGTTAGAGGTTGCATGGGTATCCTAATGCAGAGGTGGCACGGTTGTCGCTGGACGGTTTTCAGGAGGGGTTCATGATCCCTTTTGTGGGCCCGCCTCCTTCCCACTGTGCTCACAATGCTCCTTCGGTGATGCACCTGGCGAGGGTGGTAGACAGCAAATTGTGGAAGGAGCTGAGTTGGGCAGAATCATGGGTCTCTTTGAGCTCTCTCCATTCAACAATTTGGTGGTGTCTCCATTGGCGGTCGTGCTGAAGAAAGAGCCAGAAAAGTACCACCTCATTCACAACTTATTGAATCCGGAGGGGCATAGGGTGAATGACTTTATTGATCCATCTCTTTGTTCAGTAGAATATGCTTTCTTTGATTCTGCAATACACTTGTTGTAAAGGGCAGGATGGGGGGGGGGGGGTGCTGATGGCAAAGATGGATGTGGAGTCTGTGATTTGATTGCTCCCCATTTATCCCGGTTCCTTTTATTTGCTGTGCTTTAGTTTTCAAGGGCACTATTTTCTTGACAAGTGTATGCCTATGAGTTGTTCAGTGGCCTGTTTTGAAGAGTTTTCTTCCTTTCTCCATTGGGTTTTCCATGGTGCACTATTTGGATGACTTTTGGAGGTGGCAGCTGTGGGGTCGCCAGAGTGTGGTCAGCTGTTGGGGTTCTTCCGTCAGCTGTTGAGGGTCTTCTGGGAGGTGGCGGAGAGCTTGGGCATGCCATTGGTGGAGGAAAAGACTGAGGGGCTGGTGACATCCCTTACATTCCTCGGTATTGAATTAGATTCTGTCACTATGGAATTTCACTTGCCAGGGGAGAAGGTCTCGAAGCTAGGGCAGCTGATTCAGCAGGCCCTGTTCAGGTCTAAACAGATGTTGGGGCAGGTGCAGGAGCTGTTGGGACATTTCAGTTTTGCTGGTCGCGTAATACCAATGGGCTGGGTGTTCACACACCAGTTGACCTTTTTTGACACGGGGGTGTGGAAGAAGCATCACTTCTTGCGTTTGAGTAGCAGGATATGCGCTGCCTTGGGCATGTGGGTACAGTTTTTGAAGACTTTCAATAGGGTATGTGTATGGCAGTCACAGATGGTGTCTAGTCATGATCTTTAATTCTATACTGATGCCTCCGTGGGAATTGGTTTCAGAATCTATTTGGGTGGAGCATGGTGTATGGAGCCATGGTCTGCAGCATGGAAGGAGTGGGGCTGGTGTCAGAACATTACATTTTTTAACATTAAATCCCAGCTGCCAAATTCTAGACCATTCTTCAAGCTCAGCTAGATACCTCCTCATGTTATGTACACCTTCCTGGGTGTTTACTCTATTGCAGATTTTGGTATCATCCGCAAAGAGGCAAACATTACCCCACAGCCCTTCCGCTATATCACTAAGAAAGATGTTGAAAAGAATCAGATGAAGGACAGATCCCTGGGGCACACCACTAGTAACTTCCTTCTCCTCAGAGTGAGCTCAATTTACCTGTACTCTCTGTCGCCTCCCACTCAACCAATTTCTAACCAAAGCAGTAACTTTAGGGCCCATCCCTAGGGTGCTCAGTTTGTTTACAAGTCGCCTGTGAAGAACGGTGTCAAAGGATTTACTGAAATCTAAATACACCACATCTAGGGCTCTCCCTCGGTCCAACTCCATGGTCACCCAGTCAAAGAAATCAATCAAAATTTGTTTGACAAGACCTGCCTAGTGCGAAGGTAGCAGAAATCACGCGCCACCTAGATAAGGTCTTAGATAGTGCTGGGGAGGAGTCTGCTGTTTTGGTACATGTCGGTGCCAATGACACAGGAAAATGTGGTAGGGAGGTTCTGGAGGCTAAATTTAGGCTTTTAGGTAGGAAGTTGAAATCCAGAACTTCCAGGGTAGCGTTCTCCGAAATGCTTCCCGTTCCACGCGCAAGACCCAAAAGGCAGGCAGAGCTCCGGAGTCTCAATGCGTGGATGAGACAATGGTGCAGAGATGAGGGTTTTGGATTTGTTAGGAACTGGGGAACATTCTGGGGAAAGGAGGGGCTCTTCCAAAGTGATGGGCTTCACCTTAACCGGGATGAAACCAGGCTGCTGGCATTAACCTTTAAAAAGGAGATAGAGAAGCTTTTAAACTAGATAATAGGGGAAAGCCAACAGTCGCACAAGAACACATGGTTCGGAAGAATGCATCCTTGAAGGATACTACCAAAAGCAGAGAGGTTCCAAAAAAGAGTAAAGTAGCCCAGCTGTACTCGAGTATGGAGCAGACAGAAGCTCCTGCCCAATCGGGGCAGTGGGAGCAACAGCAGCAGCAGCATAAAAGTGGCGTCCCTACACTCAGGGAGCCGCTTCAAAGGACAAACCACTTCGCAGCCCATCAGCTCCCCCAATCGGGGGTTGAGCGCCTGAGCGGGAAACCCCCCGCTCAGAAGCTCCTGCCCAATCGGGGAAGTGGGAGCAACAGCAGCAGCAGCATAAAAGCGGCATCCCCACCCTCAGGGAGCCGCTTCAAAGGACAAACCACTTTGCAGCCCATCAGCTCCCCCGATCGGGGGTTGAGCGCCTGAGCGGGAAACCCCCCCGCTCAGAAGCTCCTGCCCAATCGGGGCAGTGGGAGCAACAGCAGCAGCAGCATAAAAGTGGCGTCCCTACAGGGCGCGCCCGTGCCTGGCGGGCCCGCGCCTGAGGGCCTCGCCAGAGGGCCCTTTGGTGTGGCCCTTAGGCGGGGAACAAGGGCGAGCAAAAGGCATCAACAAAACGAAACAGGATCACCGACGGCCCTCCAGAAAAGGAAGAAATCACCAAGGAGCATCCAGAAGAGAGGAAAACAAAAACAAAAACGCAAGTAAAACATAACCGGATCACACAAAAGTCAACATGCACGCAACATTGTTTCTCCCCCTCAGCCTCCTCATTACACAACTACTTCCACCACACACACACCTACACCACCCACACACAAACACTCCATGGCCCCCACCGACAACATGGAGATACATAGGACCTCATTACAATCTAATAGACACACACAGAACACCCATGACAAAAAAACAAACCAGGCACAAGTCAAACACTCACACTAGTCCTAAGGAAACAAACAATGCAACAAACACCTCAAAGCCAATAACAATAGAGCTCATAAACGCCAGATCTATACGCAACAAGATCCACACACTAGCAGACCACATAGATGACCAACAACCCGATGTACTCTGCATCACAGAAACATGGCTCAGTCCCACCGACAACGTTCTACTCAACCAACTGGTGCCAGACACTTACACGGCATTCAACTGCCAACGCACACAAAAGAGAGGAGGAGGAGTCCTGATAATTGCTAAGAAGAGCCTAAAGTTCAAAACACAGAGTGCCACAGACACCCAACAATGCAACACCATCAACATTAAGAACAAATGCATGGCACTCTGCCTCACCTACAGAGCGCCCCGGGCTACACCCAATGAACTAGCCTCAACTCTCGATGCAGTCTGTGCAATCACCTCAAACCACAGACCCACGCTTCTGCTAGGAGACTTCAACCTCAAGTCCACCAACACCAAAGATGCAGAAGCTTTCCTTCAAGCAATGGCTTCTCTCCAGTTCACCCAAATAATAAACTCCCTGACGCACAGACACGGTTCATCACCTGACCTCATCTTCGCACCCAACTATGTAACCACGAGAGGACTAATATCAATACCCACCATCACACCAGTCCCTTGGTCCGACCATCACATAATACAGGTAAATATGACACCACAAGAAGATAATCTAAACAAACACCCCGACAACACACCCACACAAAGAAGATTCAAGAGCTTCGACAGGGACCTGTTCCTACAAGAATCATTACAACACCTGAACACAGAGACAGATGACCTGGAGGCACAAGTCACCAACTGGAACAACACCTTATATAATGCCGCCAAAGCAACAGATGCTAGACCCATGAAACGTCGTGGCAACAAGTTACAACACAAGCCATGGTACTCAAAAAACATAAGAAAAGAGGGAACTCAGAAGAGTAGAATGAAGATGGAGAAAGACCAAGGCACCAGAAACCCAGCAACTATACACAACAAAGCAAAAACAGTACAACGAACACATCAACCAAACAAAGAGAGAATACCACACAAACCTGATAAGTAACTCCATCAACAAACCCAGAGAACTATTCAAAATAGTGAAAACCCTCACCAAGGAGCAAAGGTGAGAAGACGAAGTACAATTAGACCCGCAAAAATTTGCTGACCACATCCAAGAAAAATTCCACTCTGTGGAGCCGACAAGACCTAGCTCAACCACAAAACCTAACTCACCCCCAAATACCTGGGACACATTCAGCATCCCATCCAATGAGCAGCTCTCCCACATCATCACAGCAATCAATACAAGCATGGATCAAAACTACCAAGTCAAGCTTCATCCCAACCATACACAACATGGTGCACAACTCCCTAACACAAGGAGTCATGCCAAATCAGCTAAAACTCGCCACTATAAGACCCATCCCCCAAAAAACCATGCTTGACAAGAACAATCCCGCAGTGTACAGACCAATCTCCAGCATACCCTTTCTGGCAAAAATCATTGAAAAAACAGTACAGCACCAACTACAAGAACACATTGACAACCACGCTCCTCTAGACAACAACCAGCATGGCTTTCGCCCCAACCATGGAGTCGAAACACTACTGATATATCTCTTTGACAGTATTCTCTGACTCATTGACAACCCCAAGAGTGGAATCATAATGATATTCATCGACATCTCGTCAGCATTCGACACGGTAGACCACAAGATTCTACTACAAAACATCGGGCTTCACGGTCCCACCTTAAAATGGTTCCACTCATACCTAACCAACAGGCAGATACAGGTCAAGGTAGGCCACAACACCTCACGATCCATAAAGGTCCTCCAAGGAGTACCACAAGGATCAGCCCTTTCAGCGCTCCTATTCAACATATACATACAGCCAATATGCGACATCCTGAAAGAGAACAATATACAATACACAATCTACGCAGATGATATCATGATATTCACACCTATCACAGTCGACAACCCGGACTTCTCCAAAATAACAAACTGCCTGACACAAATGACAAAATGGTGTCAAAACAACAACCTCTCAATAAACTACAGCAAGATCGAAGCACTAATCATCACCCGCAACCCAGACTTCACCCACCCACCTGACATCAAGATACAAAACATGACCATACCAATAAAGGAGGAAGTAAAGTACCTCGGAGTGACCCTGGACATGGAGCTGAATCTCAAACCACACATAAGCAGAACCATCAAAAGTGCCTACCACAGGAAAACCTTTTTTAAACCCAATTAACGGGGAGGAGTTTCTTTCAAGATGGCTGCGGTGTGTTTCTGACTGCTTTGATGCCTAAGAGAAAGGGGAAACCGCGGGCTGTTCCCTCTGCTGCCCCAGTACCCACTTCTGGTCCTATGGACCGTTTTGTTACATTACCCGAGGATAGAATTCAGGAGATCCGAGCTGGCCTGGTAACGCCTAATGCAGAGACACAGGCGTCTCCGTCGGATGTGGAAACATCTCTCTCTCCTGCATCGAGGACTCCCCCGCCATGCCCAGCTGCTTTGGATCGGTCTCCAGCGTCTACAGCGTCGACTACCTCCCAAGTGGTGGCGCCGACTGCAGAGAGGGTGTTGGCTGAGCGATCGGTCTCTCTGACCCCCGATAGTCTCGGGGAGGCTTCGGGTGACTCTCTGGCTGGGACAACTCCGGTGCAACCTTCTTTGTTGGGGAGTTCCTTCCCTCAATTGGTCTCAGCTCCTTTGGTGTTGGATTTCCCTCCTTTGGTCTGCCCTAAGGTATTTACTTTAGAGTCTATTTGGGAGGCGATCTCTGTTCTTTCTACTATGCTCTATTCACAATCTACACTAGTTGCATCCCGGGTCCAGGAGAATTGTGCTAACATTCAGAAAAACACTGAAAATATCGAGATGGCAATGTCTATGCATGCACAAATAAAGGAACAGAACAAAAATTTTGGGTCTCAGCTGGAGAATGTTACAGACATGCATGCTGCATTAACTAAAGAAAATGGGATTTTAAGATATAAACTGGAGGTGTTGGAAAACGCCTCCAGGGCAGTAAATCTTCGAGTCTTGAATTTCCCACGTCTCCCTGGTGTTGCAGCTGTTGACATGTTTAAGCGTTATATGTTGGAGATTCTGAAAATTCCAGCTGAATTAATTCCACCCTTAAGCAAGGTTTATTATCTACCTCGAGGAAAGAAGAGTTCTGAGGCCCCTGTGGCAGTGTCTACAGTGAACTTTAACGTTCTGGATGTGTCTGGCCTGCTCGCAGACTCTGGGGGTGAATGTTCTGTACCTATTCCTTCGACCTTAATGGTTCAATGTGCTCTTGTAACAGATAAAGATTGGCTTTTCAAGGTTTTCTTTAAAAAAAGATTGCAAACTTTTTTGGGCTGTAAAATATCAATGTTTCCTGACTTGGTTAAGGAAACTCAGAGGAGGAGAAAGCAATTTTTGCTATATAAGGAGGGGGTTTTGAAAATTGGTGGATCTTTCTTCCTTAGATTTCCATGCAGGTGTTTGGTTATTATTGAAGATCTTAAATATGTTTTCTCTGATCCAAGTGATTTGAATGTTTTCATTAATGCCAGACTTCCTGTTAATAATATGCCTATAACTGCACCTGAGTAATTTGTAACATCGTGTATATCCTCGTTTATGGTTAAGTATCCTGGGTCTCCCGCAGTCTCTGATATCTTTGGAATTTTCTAAATTGTACTTTTCCAAAGTCTCTGCTTTGGTTAGACATTTTTCTTTCTTCCCCCCTCCTTAATCTGGATTATAATGGAGCATATTTATTTTGTTGTTTTCCTATGTGTTTCTTTTTTGAATGATATTCATATATACTCTGTTTTTCTCTGTAAGGAATGTTGTAATTTCTTGCTGGATTTGTTAAAATTTCAATAAATAAATAAATAAATAAACCCAGCTACACTAAACAAAAAAAAAAAAAAAGTGCCTACCACAGGATGAAAATCATCAGAAGACTTAAACCACTCCTCGCGCCCGAGCACTTCCATACAGTATGCCAAGCACTAATAACCCCCATACTAGACTTCTGCAACCCAATATATCTGGGCATAGAAAAAAAACAAACAATCAGACCACTACAATTAGCACAAAACACGGAGGCACGCATGATATCTGGCTCTTCAAAACAAGAACACATCACACCCATCCTGAAAGACCTCCACTGACTCCCAATCAGCTCACACATCAAATACAAAATAATCATAAACATCTTCAAGATAAAACAACACTCCTCAGCCCACAGCCTACACACCCTCATACAAACAGACACAAGCACACGCCCGAGGAGAAGAGGCACTTCCAACCGGGTATACACCCCAAAGGACATCATAAAGACCTGCAAGGACACCACTGAATGAGCTCTCTCTCTCTGGCCGCCCCAGCATTATGGAACACCCTCCCAGACGAACTGAGAATAACACCAGACCTCAAAGACTTCCGCAAACTGCTAAAGACAACACTATTCATTGAACACTATGGACACACAGCATAATCTACTAACAAACAAGAAATGACATACCCCCACCATGTGTATAGGAGAATGTATATTTGTATAGAAGAATGTATAATAGCACACGATGTATAATAGCGCACAATGTAACAGTCACAGGCGTGAATAACAAGGAAAGACAGGAACACCTTATTGCATTATTCTAGTTTTCACAACCCCTCACTCAAAAATAACCTGCCTGTTAGCCAATTCCTGAGAGCTAAACGCATCTGTACCAAAACTAAGGATTTTGAAGAACAAGCCCAAGACATGACTGCAAGGTTTTTGGCAAGAAATTATCCTGCTAGATTTTTACATAAGGCTTACACCAGGGCCTGCGAGTCTCCTAGAGAGACTTTACTCCAGACCAACAAGCGCAATAATGAGATAGGTATGGTCTGCCCGCTGATATACTCTTCACAATCTAAATCAATAGTTAAAATTTTACAAAAAGAGTGGCATCTGATACAGACCTTACCAGCATTTAGAGATCTCAAACTCACAGTGGCACATAAACGCAATATCAATTTACAGAATTTATTAGTACCCTCTGCTCTTACAGAGAGGAGTCTGCTGTCAAATTTCAAGGGACAATTCCAATGTGGCAAATGCTCAGTGTGTCTCAATTCACTTCCTGTTCGGAATTCTTTCGTTCATCCTTTTACTATCAGGTTTTCTACATAGACGACTTTTCCAATTGTGAAATTAGTAATGTTGTCTATATTATCCAATGTCTGTGTAAAAAACTCTATGTAGGCAAAACCACTCGTCCCATAAGAACTAGAATAGTAGAACATAAATGTTGCATCAGACGCCAACTCTCTGACAAGCCCCTTGTCCAGCATTGGCTTGATGCCCACCATAAGGTTATGGATCTCAAGTTTTTTTATCATTAAGAAAGTTAAGACCAATTGGAGGGGTGGGGACATCAACAAGACTATTATGAGGCTTGAACAAAAGTTTATTTTCGTATGGATTCTTTGGCCCCAGCAGGTTTGAATTTGGATACAGACCTGTCTGTTTTTCTTTAATATGAAACCACATATAGATAATTTTCTATACTTTGGTTGTCCATCATTATTCCCCTTTGTCGGATTGTCAGTTTTTTTAGGAGTCCCTGATGTTACCCTTTTTGATCTCTGTTCAGGCCCCGTGGGCTCCTGTTATCCTTGTTTTCCTGGTTAATCCTGGTTCATCACTCCTTCTTTCTTAATGTATTTATACTAAGTTTGAGTGTGGTTTTTAGTATTTATTCTGCGTAGGCGCTTTTATTGATAAAGTTGGTGTACGGCTTTTACCTTTATTTATTTATTTATTATGATTTTACTTTTTATTACTTTCTCTCTTAATGTATTTATACTATGTTTAAGTGTGGGTTTTAGTATCTATTTCGCTTAAGCACTTTTATTGATAAAGTTGGTGTACTGTCTTTTATTTATTTATTTATTTATTTCTTATGATTCAACGTTTTTATAGGTTGGTATCTTATAGTTTTTTAATGTTCATTTTTATGGTTTTGTCCCTACTTCGAACGCTGATTATTTTTATCTTACAGCACCTTTCCAAAGGTGTTTTCTATTTTTATGCTCATCCTTAATCAATAGGTGGCTTCCACAGTTCTGAGTGTGGCATTTATTCTGTTAGGCGCCTTTACGTTGGTGTAATGTCATTTATTTATTTATTTACTTTATTTATTTTTCTCCTGCAGGTGATCTCTCAATGGTATTGATCTATCAATTGATTTTAATTCTCATATTCAATCTTTCCTCAGCGAGTGGATACATTTTTATTTTTTAACGGCATTGTTTTATTGGTGTTTTCCACTTTTAATGCTCATCCTTAATCATTAGCTGGTTGCTGCGATTCTGAGTGGTGGTTTCCTACTTATATGTTCATTCTTAATTCATCAGCTGGATGCCGCGATTTTGAGTGTGAGTTTTAGCATGTCCTCTGTTTTTTTAATTGTCTTCTGTGGGTGATCGATTAACGGCATTGATCGATCAATTGGTTTTAATTCTCACATTCAATCTTCCTTTTTTTAGTGAGTGCGTTAAAACATTTTTTTTTTAATATTTGTTTTGCGTTTAATACTTTATACATTCCACGTTGCTTATTTTGATATAACTTTTATGCCAGGATTTACACTGCACGGCTTATCCTTTTTTGTTTTTAATCCCGCCCATGATTGGCCCCGCCCACCTCCTCTCTTTTTCTTCATATGCGCATGTGTCGGCATCTTCCTTTCCTCTGCATGTCAACTGAGCCTTGACGGCAGTCTTCTGAGGTATGTTTACTCTCTTGTGTTTTATTAGTTTTTTGCCTGGATGCTCGGTTTTATTTGAAATTTTATAAATTTCTGTTTGCAGGTTTCTTCATCCATTATTTTGTGCAAACAGAACTTTACCGAAGTTCTCCTCCACACACACGCCCCCTCTTTGTTGCTTTTCTTTGCAAATATACAATTCCTGATGTCCACGGCAAGCCGCATGTAATAGATTTTTGATTCGAGGGGTTCAAGTTGCTGTACTACTACACTGGGATAGCCATACCATTTTAACACTTGGTTTTAACATGGGGTCATTTTAATTTTACTATAACTTTTTTCTGAAATATGTCCGTTAAGATCCTCGAAAGGAGCATTGTTTTGCAACGTGGTTTCTGCTCCCTTGATATGCGATGGCCAGTTAAACTGCATTACCCTAGAGTGGTTTGATCACCCTCTTTATGTTTTTATTGTCTCCTTGGACTCACTCCGTATCGTTTTTTAGTACTTTCTCCTCCTCCCCCCTCCCCCTTCCCCTTCCCCTCCCCCTTCCCCCTCCCCCCTTCCCTCCTTCCCCTCCCTTCCCCCTTTATAGCTATTTCATGACTGTGCTAGATGTGTTGATAATTTAATTGCTTGCGTATCCTGTCCTTTTCCTCCTCTCTCTACTTTTCTTGGTTTGTTAATTTGTTCTAATTGAGTATGCAATGTTTTGATGTATGGTTTTATCTATTCTATTATATTTTTGTGAATAATTTTTATGTTTTTTTAGCATTAGCATATATTTTAAGTGTCTGCACAAACAGTGTGAAGTGTCATTTGGTTTATACATCACAGCAGAGGTTAGTATTTCAGTTTTGCTTCAAGCACATTCTCATCAGGTCCCGAGCACTACTGTTCCTCCCTTGTTAAATTTGTTAATTATGTAAATGTATGATGTTATATTTTTTATTTTTTAACTCTATGTTTTTATGTTTCAGTTTTATTTAACACATATTTATTGTTTCAACAATTGTGTTTTTATAACATGGTTTTAATCTTGGCTTGTTGTTTCCTTACCATTTTTGATGTTTTATATGTTTATGTTTTTAGTTTGTTTGCCTGGCTAGCCCCTGAGGAAGGGTACGAAACACGGCCTGTGTCAGGCGGCCGTTGGTTTAATAAAGGACTCTGTCTTTCCTTGTTATTCACGCCTGTGACTGTTTCTTTGTGTTCAGCGTGAGTTGTGCTTCTTTGGTGTTGCACCTAATAGCGCACAATGTACATAGCTACACATAATCAACTACACAAAACACTGAACACACCAAACTCGCAACAAGCACCACTGCCTGAAACACATCACACTCCTTCGATTGTTTGCCGTGAAACCGCTTTGATTATAGGAGAAAGCGGTATAGAAATACTGTTAAATAAATAAATAAATAAAGATCCCAAATTACCCATGTCTACCAATAGCCAGATTAATATGACTAAAATACAGTCTCTAAAATACTTGTATGCAAATACTAGAAGTCTAAAAAATAAGATGGGAGAGTTAGAATATATAGCACTAAATGAGAGGTTAGATATGATTGGAATATCAGAGACATGGTGGAAGGAGGACAACCAGTGGGACACTGTGATACCTGGGTACAAACTATATTGTAATGAAAGAGCTGATCAAATTGGTGGAGGGGTTGCGTTTTATGTTAGAGAGGGCATTGAGTCAGTAAGGATTAAAGTTTTGCAAGAAATAAAATTTGCTGTAGAATCTCTATGGATTGAAATTCCATGTAAAAAGGGGAAGGCAATGGCAGTGGGGGTGTACTATCGACCTCCTGGCCAGAATGAACAAATGGATGATGAAATACTCAAAGAAATCAAGGAAGCTAACAAAAGTTACAGTGCAGTAATAATAATGGGTGATTTCAATTACTCTGGTATCGACTGGGTCAGTGTCACGGCAGGACATGCTAGGGAGATAAAGTTCCTAGATGAAATAAATGACTGCTTCTTGGAGCAGCCGGTTCATGAACCGATCAGAGGGGAAGCCATATTAGACCTAGTCCTTAGTGGAACAACAGATCTAGTGCAAGAGATAGGGGTGTTGGGGCCACTTGGCAATAGTGATCATAGCATGATCGCATTTGATTTAATTAGTGGAGAAGGGATAGTAAGGAAATCCACAGTACTACCTTTTAACTTTCGAAAGGGAGACTATGATAAAATGAGGAAAATAGTTAAGAAAATCTAAAAGGAGCAGTTGCAAAGGTTAAAGACTTACATCAAGCTTGGGTGTTGTTGAAAAATACTATCTTGGAAGCCCAGACCAGCTGTATTCCATGCTTTAAGAAAAGTGGATGGAAGTCCAAAAAACTGCCAGCATGGTTTAAAGGTGAGGTCAGAGAGGCTGTTGTTGCCAAAAAAGCATCTTTCAGAAAATGGAAAAAAGAGCCAAACGACAAAACCAAGATTACAAGACTTCAACTTTCATACTTTGGACACATCATGCGAAGAGATAGATCATTAGAGAAAGACATCATGCTTGGCAAGATAGAAGGTCAATGCAAAAGAGGAAGGCCAGCAATGAGATGGATCAATACAATAACAGCAGCTATGGGTACCAATCTGTCAACAATGAGCCACCTGACTGAAGACCGAACACAATTTAGGATAGCTGTCCAGAGGGTCACCATGAGTCGACTCCGACTCGACGGCACTTAACAACATTTAATGTTTCACTTACCTGGGGGTTTTCACTTACCTGGGGGCTTTCTTCACCCATCCCCAATGAATCTAGTTTAAAGCCCTATTCAGTAGATTAGCCAGACTACTACTGAAGACGCATCGACCTGGGGTCGAAGCATGTGCCGGGGGTCGATAATTCAATTGTTCTTTTGTCTACAGTGGGCTCGTTAACATGCCTTAGCACTAGCTGTGGACGCAGCTCCTTTCCGGATCCCGAGGATTTGATGAGACGTCCTTCTGCCACACTTAGAGGCTTGTTGAAGGCGGCATTAGCAGCAACCATGTGGAGGGCATATTCAGCTGGATGGTGGTGTTTCCTGACCCTGATGCCTGTTAGCGACTGGAGGATAATGCTGGCATTGTTGGCAGTGGCCTTGGTGTGGCAAATCTCTGTGGGTGATAGCAGGTTTTGCCAGAGCTCAGTCTGACTTGGTGCGGCGACCACTGCGGCAACCCATTCAGCACGAGACCTTGTTAGCTCTTTTGGTGGTCTTGCCACAGGTTTGTGCTTCCCCCTTTGAGGTGGAGCTTTTTTGTGTCACTTTTGTGTCCGCATTTTTTTGCAGCAATGACAGTGGGAGAGTTGGTGGCTCCTCTGAGCACTCCTGGGGTGAGAGAGGTCTTTTGGTGAATGACGTCTTGCTCCTGGAGATGGAGGTGTGGTTGCGGATACGGTGGAGTAAGACTGATCAGCTGGTCGGGGCACGTGAGTGTGTTTGTGGAGTGTTCCGGCCCTGATGCCCTGTCTGTTCTGGTGTGCCCACAGTTTATTATGGGATCGCCCAGTTGAGGGTGTATTTTGGCTGTGTCACGCTCAAGGTGATCCACTGACGTGTTTCCAATTTGCTGCTCTCCTTTGGCGGGGGTTGAGTGTTGCGGGTTTCCACTCAGGCATTTGGAACACATTCATTCCATATTGGAGTGGCCACCTTAGCTGCTGCTCAGGGGCTTTCTGTGCCTGCAATCCGTACATTCCAGTAAATATAAGCACTTTCATATTTCGTCAGACCAATTAGATCAAGCTTTGAATGATGGGGTCTATTAAAATACTCTGAGAGATCCAAATAGGGCTATGTATTCCATACCCCCCTCCCCCTTTCAGAAGTAACAAGTAGAAATCTGCAATTTTACCTGGCTTATGATTGCTAATGAATCGATTCTCTAGGAACGTGTCTAAACATTTCTTAAACCCACCTTTACTACTAAGTTAGAACACATATTTCTGCATCAGATTCCACAGATTAATTTCAAAATTGGCTGAAAAAAATTATTATTTTTTTCTAAGTCTGCTGCAAGTTAGTTTCGGGCAGTGTTCCTAGTCATACTACCATAAGAAAAGATAAATGAACTTTTACATATAAACATTTGGGCTGCTGCACATGACTTTGTTGCATCGGAACACCATATCTAGTGCAAGAGATAAGGGTGTTGGGGCCACTTGGCAATAGTGATCATAGCATGATTGCCTTTGATTTAATTAGTGGAGGAGGGATAGTAAGGAAATCCACAGTACTACCCTTTAACTTTCGAAAGGGAGACTATGATAAAATGAGGAAAACAGTTAAGAAAAAACTAAAAGGAGCAGTTGCAAAGGTTAAAGATGTACATCAAGCTTGGATGTTGTTGAAAAATACTATCTTGGAAGCCCAGACCAGCTGTATTCCACGCTTTAAGAAAAGTGGAAGGAAGTCCAAAAAACTGTCAGCATGGTTTAAAGGTGAGGTCAGAGAGGCTGTTGTTGCCAAAAAAGCATCTTTCAGGAAATGGAAAAAAGAGCCAAATGACGAAACCTGGAAACAGCACAAGCACTGGCAAGTCAAATGCAAGGCATTGATAAGGCAGGCAAAGAGAGAATTTGAGAAGAAGCTTGCTGTGGAAGCAAAAACACGAAATAAAGACCTTTTCAAGTACATTCATAGCAAAAAACCTGTGAGAGAGTCAGTTGGTCCATTAGATGATAAAGGGGTTAAAGGAGCACTAAGAGGCGACAAGGCGATAGCGGAGAGACTGAATGAATTCTTTGCTTCAGGAAGATGTAGGGATGTTACCCATGACTGAAGTGGTATTTAAAGGTGCGGAAGAATTGAAGGAAATATCGATACATCGGGAAGATGTCTTACAACTATTAGATAAACTGAAGAGTAGCAAATCACCTGGGCCGGATGGTATACATCCAAGGGTGTCGAAAGAACTGAAATATGAGATTGCAGACCTGCTATTAGTAATCTGTGAACTATCATTAAAATCATCTCTAATACCTGAAGATTGGAGGATCGCCAATGTAACACCAATTTTTAAAAAGGGTTCCAGGGGTGATCCGGGAAACTACAGACCGGTGAGCCTGACGTCAGTACCGGGAAAAATGGTAGAAACCATCATAAAGAATAAAATTACTCAGCATGTAGATAGTCACGACCTAATGGGAGACAGCCAACATGGCTTTAGACAAGGAAGATCTTGTCTTACTAATCTGTTATGTTTTTTTGAAGGAGTGAATAAACAGGTGGACAAAGGTGAGTCAGTTGATATTGTGTATCTGGACTTTCAGAAAGCCTTTGACTAGGTCCCTCATGAGAGACTTTTGGCAAAACTAAAGAATCATGGGATAGGAGGCAGTGTACTATTGTGGATCAGGAACTGGTTAAAAGATAGAAAGCAGAGGGTAGGGCTAAATGGCCAGTTTTCCCAATGGAGAAAGATGAATAGTGGTGTACCCCAGGGATCTGTGCTGGGTCCGCTGCTTTTTGACATATTCATAAATGACCTGGAAAGTGGAATAACGAGTGAGGTTATCAAATTTGCAGATGACACAAAACTATTTAAAGTTGTTAAAACCCAAGAGGATTGTGAAAAATTGCAAGAGGATCTTGATAAATTGGAAGACTGGGCATCAAAATGGCAGATGAAATTTAATGTGGACAAGTGCAAGGTTATGCACCTAGGGAAGAACAACCCAAACTATGGTTACACGATGCAAGGTTCCACATTAGGAACCACCACCCAGGAAAAAGATTTAGGCGTCATTGTGGATACCATGTTAAAACCCTCGGCCCAGTGTGCAGCGGCGGCCAAGAGAGCAAATAGAATGCTAGGTATGATAAGGAAAGGAATGGAAAATAAAACAAAAGATATTATAATGCCTCTATATCATTCCATGGTGAGACCGCACCTTGAATATTGTGTGCAATTCTGGTCGCCGTATCTTAAAAAGGATATAGCGATTTTAGAAAAGGTTCAGAGAAGAGCCACCAAAATGGTAAAGGGGATGGAAGGATACTCCTATGAGGAAAGGCTAAAAAGGTTAGGGCTCTTTAACCTGGAAAAGAGACGGCTGAGGGAGATATGATAGAAGTCTATAAATTAATGAACGGAGTGGAACGGGTAAATGTAGATCGATTGTTTACGTTATCAGAATATAGAAAGACTAGGGGACATGCAATGAAGCTACAGGGTAAACTATTTAAGACTAATAAAAGAAAATATTTTTTCACTCAACGTGTAATCAAACTCTGGAATTTGTTACCGGAGGATGTAGTAAAGGCTGTTAGTGTAGCTGGGTTTAAAAAAGGTTTGGACAAGTTCCTGGAGGAAAGGTCCATAAACCATTATTAAGAAGTGACCGAAGATATCAATGCTTGACCCTGTACAAGCATTGTGGAACTTGTGTCTCTTGGGGAAACTGCTAGGTACATATGACCTAGATTGGCCACTGTTGGAAACAGAATACTGGGCTTGATGGACCTTGGTCTGACCCAGTATGGCATATCTTATGTTCTTATGTTCTTATGTATAATATTTTTTCTCAGTTTTTTTCTTCTCTAACCTGAACATGTCTAAGATCTTCTTTAAAATCATAAATATTGGCAGAATAATTGAATTTTTAAATGTTATTTCCTACTAGGAAAACTTCAGTATTAGTTTTATGGGTTGTTAGGGAATTTATTTTCCAAATTGTTTTGTTGTTCTTTGTCCATGGCGATATAAAAAGCATTCAGTAAATAATAAAAAACTCACATACTATATAAAAATGTAAAAACAGCAGACACACATAGCAAACAAAACAATAGTGTTATCTGTATACATATGCATTTTTAAAAAAATGTTTATGACATGCCAAATTACTAAAACTCTTTGCAAGTTACAATAAACACCAATATTCAAACATCAGGAATAGAATACAAATAAAACATAAAATACAAACTAAAGCAAATTCATTCAAGAATATTAAAAAAATCATATATTATGGAGGTTATTATAGAACCCCTAGTCATGCTTTAGACATATGAAAATGGGCATAGATACATCCAAAACACAGAGA
This sequence comes from Ichthyophis bannanicus, assembly GCA_033557465.1. Taxonomy (NCBI): domain Eukaryota; kingdom Metazoa; phylum Chordata; class Amphibia; order Gymnophiona; family Ichthyophiidae; genus Ichthyophis; species Ichthyophis bannanicus. Next base: position 107,150,363 of record CM066048.1, on the reverse strand, counting down.
TGGCTCCAGAGACATTTGAGAAGCTGGGTCTGTGGATGTCCTTATCTTGAGGATGTACAAGTCTGAACAGAGGGGTGTCAGAAGCTTGACTGTGGCATTTCCAAGAACCTGGACTTCCCTGACTGATCTAAAAAATGTCCTGGATGTCTGGACTCATGACAAACTTTATACCTGCTGCAGGCATGAACAGGCATCTGAAAAGTTTTGTTTTGTCAGGCAAATGTCTGGAGAGTGTGGAGGAAGATCTACATTAATACTCCCTTTTTTACAATATGTCAATGAACACTGACAGGGAACAGGACTTATATTTTCATTTTGCTATGCTGCTAGATTTCCCCTTATGCTAGCTTGCAAGAGATGGACCTCTCCACCCTATGTTGTCCTAAGGAGGACATCTATGTGGCCATTGGCATAGACATCCACATTGGGGATAGCCATGCTTATAATATTGGCTGGAGATCTAGACGTTCCTGGCATTTTTCTGCACATTCCACTCTTGATGCCCCCAATTTGACTTGTACATTCTTTCTAAAATGCCACTTCATATGCCTGCTAATAATATATAAGTATCCAGAGAATACATGAACTCAAGAAAAACTATCTCAAGGAAACTCCTCCTGGGCTGTACACTTTTGCCTGGGGTAGATAAGACATTTTTGGGAGGGTTTCTCAGACACCTTTAATACGTCCAGAAGATAGCCGTTAAACAGGTCATAGACAGAAATTGTTAAAATCTTTGGAACGTTCTCACAGAATTTGATCTTCCTCCATAAATTTCAGATTCCCTGGACTACAATTGCTTCTTCATTTCCTGTTTAATGGCTTTCTCTTGAACTTGGGAAATCCTTCCCTCTAGACAGGCCAAATCTCAGCTGGATTGAGAGGAGTCTCCCAAAGCTTTATTGAGTTGTTGGGACACAGCCTGAATTTCAGTTGATAGATCTGTTGTATGATCTAAATCACATCTCAAAGGGTTTATAAATTAGCTCCAGGAGCTGAGCCACTCAATGTAACCTTTTTTGCTAACCGTCACTTCAGGGATCAGTAAACTCACTGTTGTTGCCGCAACATCCACAGCCACTCAAAACTCATACCAGTATTGCACTAAATCATGAGACTGTCCACTGCTGTGATTATAGTACTAGCATGGATCTCAGTATTCCTATTGCTAACACTCCATCTTTCAGTGTCCAGCAGCGCGAGATGTGTAATTCAATGGCACCATTTTGGGGGCACAAGCTCCCTGGAGATAAGAAAACTTCAGCTAATATAAATTATTTATTTATTTAATATCTTTTTTTTATACCATCTTTCTGCAAGTCAAGATGGTTTACATGGAACACAGTGCAACGTAACTAAATACTGATAATTGCCATGACAGAGAGCAGTAATTGATGCCGTGTCTTCTGGGAGGAGCCAGATGTCAGTTAAAGCAAGAAGTTGGAGAGCACTAAGTCCAGTATGGCCCCTTCATGTATGGGTTCTGTTACCACTTTCCAAAATTGTTTTCCCTGAAGAGAATCTGGTATCTCCTTACTTATAGAAGACATCGCAGTAGGGATGTGCCAATCAGCATCCAGCATATTGAAATCACCTGTCAGTAGTACTTCTCCTTTCATTGCAATCCTGCATATGTCTTCTATTAAATACCTCTCCACTTCTTCTTCCTGTAAGAGAGATTTGTTTATCACACCAATATAAATGGATTTCTCTTTCCCTCTTTCTAGTTTAACCCACATTGCCTCCTCTCTCCCTTTGAAGCCCTGTAAGTATAAAGCTTTAATATTATTTTTTATATATAGTGCCACTCCTCCTCCCCTTTTTCCTATCTTATCCTTCCTGAATAAATTATAGCCAGGAATTTTATATCCCAGTCATGGTTGTCCTTGCACCATGTCTCTGTAACCTCCACTAATCCAAATCAGCCTCTTCCATTAAAGCCTCAACATCTGGTATCTTATTTCCCATGCTATGGGCATTTATACATATCACTTTCCCTTTTACCAATTTCTACAGAGATATTTAATGCTTCACTTACTTGGGGGCTTTCTTTACCCATTCCCAACAAATCTAGCTTAAAGCCCTCTTCAGTAGGTTAGCCAGTCTGCTGCAGAAGACACTTCAACTTCTCATTGACAGATGGACACCATCTCTGCTTTGTAGCCTTTGTAATATCATCCCATGGTACAGGAATCCAAAATGCTCTCAATGACACTATCCATGTAGCCATGCATTGATTTCCAGGATGCGAGCTTCTCTGCCTTGGTCTTTACCCTCAAGAGTGATGACTGAAAAGAACACCAACTGCACACCTATATGCTTCCTTCTTTGTCCCAGACCATGAAGCCATCTTTGATACACTCAAAGGAATATCTAACAGTATCATTTGTGCCAAGATGTATGGACAACATCGAATAATAGTCAGTAAGCTTGATGAGTCTCAGCAAACTCTCCATAAGATCTCAGACTTTGGCACCTTACAGACAGCACACCTTCTGGACATCAAGTCTGGTCAGCAAATGGAGTCCTAAGTACTCCGCAGAAGAGAGTCACCAACCACCACTTCCCTTTGCTTCCTTGTGGTCACTGATTTTGCAACTTTAGGGTGTTTGGGCACTGGTTCTTTACTTTCTAGAGATATTTTCACTCCACTTTCAGGGCTACATACTGGTTCTTAAATTCAAGGGCTATAGGAGTAGATTGTTCATTCTGCAGGCTCTGGTGACTTGTGTCCAACTTTCTTCATTCTGTAGAATCCCATCTTCACCTCTGTCAGAGAGCTTGGATGCTTCAAGAAGCATCTCATCAATGTAGTTCTCAGTGTCTAAAATGCTTCTCAGTCTTCACACCTCTTCTCTGAGCTCCTCCACTTGTTTAATGAAGGCTTCAGCCTGCAGGCATCCTGCTCATGAAGCTGGTCTTTGAACTGGCATCAGTCTCTCTGTCTGGACAGAGGCAGAAGTTATAACAGTGGCAACAGCTTTGGCAATACGATTTTTTCCCAGCCATTGTTCAATTGGTTGAACTTTGGCATCTTTTGAAGTAAACAAGAGAGACCTACCAAAATCCCTAACTTTTCATCAGCTGTCCTTTGAGAGAAAAAGATGTTAACCTCTTATGTGTGTTCTAACAGCGCTCGTATGGCTCTGGATATAGACCCACTTCCTTGCAAGACAGATATTACATTAGTAAATGTTGATATTATGGGTCTGAAGACTACAAATTAATGTGTTCCCTTTGTAAAATGGCTTAATCTAAATACCTTGAGAAATGGCAATTTTTTGTTACTAAGTTACTTGGGGTTTGACCTATACAGCAAAAATTTCACATGGGATGTGCAGGAGCTTCATACCAGTTTGAGGCTGTTTTGGATGAGAGGCAGCTTGGACACTGAGACTGGGTAGGGGTAAAGATACAATGTGGAGATGAGATGGGGGGGGGGGGGGTACCTGAAGGAATGGCAGTCATCAGAGGTGGGAACTGAACTATGGTTCTGAACCAGGTATGCCATTTCAGCCAAGCAGTGATTTGAAGAGGTTGTTCCTATGTCTAACAGTGGATGGATTCCAAGGCTTTTTTCCTCATGGAGCTTCTTAAGATCTCTGCCCCAACCAGACGTGGTGTGGCGTACCCATGCAATCCTGCACTGGTTTTCCAATGGGTGCTATATCTATTAGAACCTCTTATATATATATTTTTTTTTTAAATTCTTTATTTTCGTTTTATAACAACAAAGGAAAAGGAAGACATACAGCTAAGAGACAGATACATAAAGTGTGATACATACATCAAAGTAAACCCCTGCCACCCCCCTCCCCCCTGCTTCTTCTCTAGAAAACTAATCATTCCCGAAGCGGGCGTGTACTTACATTATTGTGTTACAAAACCTAACGGTGATCTGAAACATGATGAGTGCACATTAAACAGGCATGTCGGAACAATGAGCAGATTGTACATAATCATTGAGCATCTGCCATTTAGACAAGCGAGAGTGAGTTTGGGCATGGGGAATAGCTCTCCGAGGTATCTGCTCATATTTACTATATAAGCAGACGAGGTTCCACCATTCATTGACAGTAAGTCGAGAGCTATCCTTCCAATTCCTCGTGATTAAGCATATGGCTATACCCAGCATGAAATCAAGGAGAAAGCGACCCTTCTTAGGAAGAGAGGGGACCTCCGCCACAGAGCGGAGTCCCACGATCTTCCAAGAGAGAGGTTCGTGAAGGTGTAAGATAAATTGAATACAACCCCAAACCCGCCTCCAATAAACCTGTAGTTGAGGGCATTCATAGATAACATGAGCGAGGGTTCCCACAGCAGCATGGCAAGACCAACACTGGTCCCTAGCAGTTGTGTTCCATTTGGCTATTTTTCTGGGGTATAAAAGCATCTGTGTGCAAAGAAGAAGAGAGTTTGGGTAACAGAGGCAGACCGGGAAACCCGCACTACTTTGCTCCAGAAAACGCTCCATTGCACAGGGGTTAAAGTGGTTTGCAGTTCGCGCTCCCAGGCTTGTTGAGCTCTAAAAGTGGCAGTGTCTGTGCCCTGACATAATGTTTTATAAAAGTTAGAGGCTACCCCATGTGTACTACTAATAGAGTGAACTATCTCTGATAGCCCGTCCTCAGTAGGGGCAGAGGGCGGCATGATTTGAGCACTTTTGAGGCAGTGTTGAAGCTGCATCAATTGAAAGTAGTGTTTCGCTGGTAACGCAAATTCCTTTTGTAAATCAGAAAAGGTTTTCCAACGAGCTGCAGAAAAAAGCTGTTGGGGTGTCCAGATCCCCTTTGAGTACCAGGGTTTCCATGCTATCGTTCTATTTAGGACTTGAATTCTGGGGTTATTCCATAGCGGGAGTCCGTCCTGAGGACATACGTTCGGACCCAGTGATAGAATGAGAGTGTTAAAGGCCGCAAGAGTATCGACAATCATTGGTGGATGGCGGGTGTCTACTTGATAGGACATACCGGGGAGATGGGTCAACGGAATTGGGCTACTAAGCTCCTCTTCTATGTCAAGCCAAACTGGTCTGCTGTCTGTTGGGGCATCTAGCCATCGGGCACCTTGCTTAAGTAGGAAGGCTTGATGATATCTAAGAAAATCAGGAAATCTGGTACCCCTATTTCCTTTGCAGACTGTAGTTTTTGTTTAGCTATCCTTGGAGGCTTGCCCTGCCAGAGATAACGGACGAGAAGGCCCTCAATATCTTTATAAGTATGTAACGGGAGTAAGCATGGCAGCATTTCTAAAATGTAGTTCACTTTGGGGACTATCATCATTTTCACAGTTTCTAGGCGACCCCACCATGTAAGAGATAAGGGAGACCAACGATTTGTAAGCTCACGGACTTTGGAGACTACCTCTTTGGCATTAAAACTGATAGTGTCTTCTAAAGGAGAACAGTAATGGACCCCGAGATACTTCACCATGCGGGATTGCCAAAGGAAGGGAAAGGCCTGCATGTCAGCCTCAGGTACCCAGCGGTTCAGTGGGAATGCTACAGATTTGGTCCAGTTAATTTTATAGCCCGATAATTGCGAGTATCCGTCAATCAGATCCAAAACAGCTGGAACCGAATCAAGGGATACGAAAAGCATAAGGTCATCTGCATATGCAGAGAGTTTAATCTCTCTATGACTGAAGGGGACACCTCGAATACGTGCGGACTGCCTAATAAGGAGGGCTAGGGGTTCAAGAGCTAGATCAAAAAGCATTGGTGATAGGGGGCAACCTTGACGCGTGCCTCTTTGGAGATTAAATGGCTGGGACTTGATGGCATTTACACAAATACTGGCGACGGGTTGAGTATACATGACTTGGAGATATCGGAGGAAGCCCTCCCCAAAGCCATACCATCGGAGAACTGCAAATAAGAAGGGCCATTCTAGGCGATCAAAGGCTTTTTCGGCATCTAGGGAAAGACCCACCCATGGATGATCTAGATTGGCAGCACTGGATAGCACATGGCACAAGGTCCGAGCATTGTCAGCGGTGGATCGGCCGGGTATAAAACCGCATTGGTCGGGGTGGATTAGGGTGGCCATCCTGTCAGATAGCCGAGTGGCCAAGATCGTTGCGAAGATCTTATAATCGGCATTAAGTAGGGAGATTGGACGGTAGTTGGCGGTTAGCAGCGGGTCTCTGCCTTCTTTCTCAAATACTACCACATTAGCTGCAGAAAAGGATCCCAAAGAGGATGTATCTACCGCAAGGGCAGAAAAATAGAGTTTTAAATAGGGAACTAAATCTGCACTAAACGTTCTGTAGAATTCGGTCGGGAGACCATCGGGCCCGGCGGCACGGCCCGAGGCTGTTCGTTTTAGGGCAGATTGGATCTCTGAAGTAGAGAAGGGTTCATCCATCGCATCCCTATCATCTTCAGAGAGGGTCGGCCGCTGAATGCCAGAAAGCAGTCGCTCGAATGTCTCTGACGAGAACTCACATTCAGATTGATATAGGCGGGTATAGAAATCCCGAAAGAGTTCTACAATGTCGGAGTCTGTGGTCAATATGCCCCCTCCCTGTGGGGCTCGAAGGGCCGCTACACGTTTGGCTTCTTTTTGAACTTTCAAGGCGTTGGCTAAGAGTCGACCGGCTCGGTTATTTTCACGATAATATGTCCCTCGTTGAAGCTCAATACTCTTAGAAGCTGCAGTTGAGAGGATTGAATTATATTGAAAACGGAGACGCTGTAATCGAATTAATACACATGGATCAGTACGTGAAGTTAGAACTCGTTCGCCTGCTTTAATTTGTTGGTCTAGTATGAGTAGCTGCTGCTTGCGTTGTTTCCGCAGGCGGATTTGATAGCTAGTGATCGTTGCTCGAATGGCCGCTTTGAAGCCCTCCCACCAAGCCCAATTCGCAGTATCCTGGGGTAGATTAAAATGGAAGTAATCCTGTATGGCTGCTCGAATTTCTAACTGGAACTCTGGCTGAGTTAACAGGGCTCTATCAAAGAACCAGGCCCCCGAATTCCCTTGGGGTGCAGTAGTGTGTAATTGAAAGGAAATAGCAGCATGATCTGAAATATGTTGGGAGTGAATCTTTGCAGTGTCCACCTGAGGAACTAACAGTTTTGATATTAGAAAGAAATCTATGCGAGACTGGGATTTGTGAGGGGAAGAGAAGAAGGTGAAGTCAAGCTCATTGGGGTGTAGTAACCTCCATAGATCAACTAAAGCAAGATCTTTGATCAAAGAGGTAAGCGTGGTGTGACTCTTGGGGGGACCACTTGTCCTAGGCGGCTGTTTGTCAATCAGGGGATCAAGGACTAAATTGAAATCCCCCCCAATTATCAATGAAGTATTAGCAGAGGCCTGCGCAACCTGAGCAATGGTAGCAAAAAAGGCAGGATCATCCACATTAGGAGCGTAAAGGCATATACATGTAACTTCAAGGCTACCTATCTTGAGGTGAAACTCTGGACCATCTACCTTCTGTATCTGAGCTAGTCGCAATAATAGTAGCATGCAAAGATTTCCTAACCAGTATGGCAACCCCACATTTCTTAGAAACGGCTGGGGAATAGGCGGCCACCATGTAAGGTTTAATATTGAGTTTAAGAGTTTCCTTCGAATTTAAATGCGTTTCTTGGAGAAAAATCAGATCAGCAGCTTCCTGACTTAGGTAGCTTAGGATTTTCTTCCGTTTTATCGGATTATTGATTCCTTTTACGTTCAATGAGAAAAGCTTACATGGTGCCATCTATCGGTAATAGACATTTTAGGTAAGGGCACTTGAAAACATACAACATAATCAGAATCTGTGCAACAATGACATAATCACTGAGTATGCTGGCTAATACACCCCATATTGAAAAGCATGTACCAACGTATCTTAGAGAAGAAGCAAAACCCCCAATGAATATGGCGACCATATGTCTGCGGGAGGAGGCCCTAGAGAGGCGATAGAAAGACATGAAAAAAGAAAAAGAAACACCAGAGTCCATAATTAACACTGTCTCTGATACTCATCGAGGCTACTGTGGGTAGATGGAGTCGGGTCACAGATATCATCAAAAGTAAGGCAACCAAACTGCCCACGCCTGACTCCGTGCTGGGCTGCGGCAGATCCAGTATGGAAGGTACAGCGGATATGGGAATGCTGGCAGGAATATTCTGGAAGTCAGCGCATCAAGTCGGCTTCTTTGGAATCCAAAAACTCCGCTAGTAGATCAGGGTCCTCAAATGTTCTTGTCTGATTGTGAAGCGTGACTCGGAGCTTGGCCGGGTACATCAGGCCATAGCGTGCTTGTAGTTGTTGAAGCCTCGGTCGGAATTCCAGAAAGCGCTTTCGGCGGTCGACCGTGGGTTTAGCCAAGTCAGGATAGAAGGAGATCTTGTGACTCTCAAACTCCATATGGCCCTTTGCCCGAGAGGCACTGAAAATTTGCGCCACGTGTTGATATCTCAAAAGTCGAAAAATGATGGGCCGCGGAGTCTTCCTGTTGAGCGTTATGCTTGAGGGTACACGATGAGCGCGATCGATCTCCAAATCTTTGGTAAAGGTGATTTGGAGCAGGGAAGGGAGGATTTTACATAAAAACTCTTTCATGTCTCCCGATTCCGCTCCCTCCGGTATGCCCACGAGTCGTATGTTGTTGCGGCGCGCTCTATTATTGCCATCTTCGACTTCTTTCTGCAAGGCCCGTACCTGACGTTCAACTTTGTCGAGTTTGGACAACCGGGCCGCATGGGAGTCCAATATGCTCTCCATTTTGTCCTGACGCGAAGAGAGCCCCTCGAGCTTGCCCTGCAGTACACCAAGATCTTCCCGCAGCGCTCGGAGTGCTTCACCGTTTGACTGCACGAGGTCCTTGACCCCTCTAATCTCTGCGAGGATTTCCTGCTGCATTTCGGGGCCCTCACGCAAGGCCAGCCCCTTCTGCGGGGACGGGGGTTCAGTTTTGGAACGTTTGCCGTGAGAAGCCGCTGGAGATCCAAATTCCAGGCGCGTGGGTTTGGTCCCCACCATCTCACCAATGTGCCCCTGCAAGATCAGAGTAGAAGTTCCAAGTATGTATGGTGTTAATTCAGGATTCTGTGTAGGCCTCTCGGGAGCCTCAGCGTTATGCGACCATCCCGCTGGACATCAGGCTCCGCCCCCTATTAGAACCTCTTATAAACTGCAGTCAAAATCTTCACATCCAAAAGTACATATGAATTTCCCTCTCTATGTCCTTTCTACAATGTGTCTTGTGGTGAACAGCGCCCTCCTGAGCCTATGAAGACGGATGAAAATCCTGAGGTTCAGCAGGATTTATGCCTATTTGAGAAACCAAGGAAGAAAGAGAGACTCTACTCCACAGAGCTGAGCATGGAGACCAGCCCAGGGGAGGAGTCCTGCAGTCCTGATTGGGCACACCCTGCCCTTGGAAGGGGCGTGTCCAGGAGAGAACGTGGTTTTAAACCAGAGCATGGCTTTGCTAGTCAGAATGGGAATGGGATTGAGAGGAATGAGGAGAAGGAGAGGAGAAAGAAGGAGAAGAGGAAGAATGATTGGAAGTCCAGAAAACAGTATGCTGATACTTGGGAACCTGGCATTGGAAGGAGACCTGCAAAGTTCTATTCAGAGGCAGTGAGTAGAAGTCCCAAGGAGAGAGGACCTAGCCCTGAAATAGATAACCGTTGGAAGGCACAGCCCTGGGAAAGGAAGCCTTCAAGGCAGGCACAAGAAAGAAAACAATCATTCTGTGAAGTACCGTTTGAGCCAGAGAGCAACAAACATTCTAACAGCTGGAGAACGTTGGAGCCATCTGAAGTCAGAACGGCATGGCAACAAGTAAGTGAATTGCCACAAAGTTTCCAGGCTGAATGTAAAGCTAACTCTCCTGTGTGTGAAACATTAGCAAAAGAGACTAGCAGTTACTCTGACACAATTAATCTAAGAGAGGAGAAAATAAACAGCCTTAAGCCAGAGGGAAGTTGTATAGCTGATGGCAATTCCCTACCTCCCAAACAGCAGGCTGAATTGCTCCTACAGAGTTTTAAGCAGTTTTTAGAGTTGCAAGCTAGAAGACAGCCAGGGTTACCAGAAGCCAGTAATTCCATACAGCATGAAGAGTTAACACAAGATAATACAGACTTACCAGATTGTGAGAGCATGGATTGCACGGTCTGCTGTGTAGAGATGCCAAGCTGAAGGAAACTGTTTTTTTTACCGTATAGGAATTGAATGCTACGGAGCTGTTGTATTGCCTTGCTATGAAAGCTCTAATTATGTGCACCTGATTTTCCCCAGCACTGTGAAGGTAACAGTGGCTGAAAGAGGCTGCAGTGAATCTAACTGACCTCTTGGGGCAAAGTGAGTAATTTGCTGAGAAGTGAAAAGAAGCAGTTATACTTTAAGTTGCCTTTATCCTAAGTTTTCCTGTTAGCATTTGAAGCACCTATTTTGTTTGCATTTATTTGCCATGTGATGGAACAAATCCTTTACTATAATAAAAATACTGGAAACCCCATAACTACAACTCTTTATTTCGGAGTGAGAGGAGCAGGAACTACAATACCCAGCATTCCCTGGATACAGGTTACTCTCCTTCCTCACGAAGCATCAGACCGCCTCTCCTGTCTTTAGCCCCAAGGCCGGGCAGGAGCGCCGCAGTCTTCACACCAATATAATTTTAAATCCACACATCCTATAAATAATTATGGACTTTCTGGTCTAGAAAATTATTAGCCAAAAGATTCAGAAAATAATCAACAATGTCCATTGTTCTAAGGGATAATATCCCATAAGAGCCTATCTATCGATATAAACACTGCCAGTTCATCATGTTCTTCATACCAGAAATGCAGAAAACATTGACCAAGAAAGTAAGTGATTGTATAAGATTTTCTTTACTATAGACTAGATTCTGTACTTCTGTTCTTCAACATGATTCCTCCTCAGAAACAGATTGCAAATGCTTCTCATTGTGATTATTTTTGTCATTGTCATTTTTATTATTTATTTAATACAATAGCTTCTCAATACCGCCTAATCTTAAATTCAAGCCGGTATACATTATAACAACAGAACTTTACATTGATTAGGGGCAAAGAACTTGGAGGTTTAAACATAGCGGGGGTTATTCTGAGCCAAGAATAGCGGGGATGCGGGGACGTTAGTCAGGGGTGGGGAAGACTCCAGGGGCAGAGAGTGGGCTGGCAGTGGCCGGCGATTTGTCTGGTGAAAATGGTCTGGTGATGTCTGGTGACCAGTTATTCCACCCGGTGTGGAATAACTTCCTTGGATGTTTCTTTTTAGCGATGCCGGGATGTGAATGGGGCTGGAGGGGTAAGAGATTATTCCCTGCAACCAGAACCTGGCCTTAGGAGGCTGTATCGGGAGTCGAGCTGCAGGGAATTCACTTTTTTTGCAGGCGGCTGGCATCGCAGATTTTAAATGGAGCCGCGGTGCCATGGCAACATTTAACAGCTTTGACTGAGTTAGTTGGGCTGTGGCTGTAGATGCAGGCCAGGAGTGAATCACAGTCCCAGCCTGCACGTACATGCTCAGTCGCAATTTTGATCCCGCAGTGCTAGACATGTCCCTTTGTATGTCCGACTCAGAATCAGGCCCAGAATATTTTAGAACTTAGATAGTACAATGTAATAGTAATCGATAAAGAGTATTAATGAGGAACATTTATTGGGTGCATTGTGATAATAGGAGCCGGATGTACAGAGGGGATCGCGATTCGGATCCCATGGGGCACATTTAGCCCCGTGGGATCAGAATCGCGATCAGTCTTGTACGTGCAGGCCAGGACTACGATTCAGTCTGGCCTGCATGTACATGATCTACCCGACTAACTCAGTCAAGGCTTTTCAATGGAGCTGCAGCGCTATGGCATACTGTTGCCATGGCACTGTGGCTCCATTTAAAAGCCGTGATGCTGGCCCCCTGAAAAATGGGCTTATTCCCCAGGCCCTAACCCCGATATGGCCTCTTAAAGCCAGGGTCAGGCTGTGGGGAATATTCCTTGACACCCCCCCTCCAGCCCCATCCGAGCCCCGGGCACTTAAAAAATAATCACATCCAGAGAAGTTATTCCACCTCGGAGGTGGAATAACTTCCCTGCACATGTCGCTGGTCCTGGATGAACAGGACCGACAATAGAATCGGTGCTGTACCATTCCCTGCCCCCATCTAACTTCCCCGCAGAAACAACAGGCCACCCATTCCCTGCCCCTGTCTAACTTCCCCGCAGAACCGGAAGACATCTATGTGGCCATCAGCATGGATGTCCACATCAGGGATATCCATGCTCCTAAAATTGGCATGAGACATAGACATTCCTGGCATTTTCTGTATGTTCCACCTTGGATGCCACCAATTTGACTTGTATGTCCTTTTTAAAATGCCACTTCATATGCCTGCTAGTAACATATAAGTATCCAGAGAATACATGAACTCAAGAAAAAGGATCCAAAGGAAACTTCTCCTGGACTTTACGCTGATTTCTCTGAGGTAGATAATACATTTTTGAAATGACTGGGAGGGTAGGCTCAGATACCTTTAATACCTCCAAAAGATAGCATTCAAAAAAGTCATAGACAGAAATTGATCTTCCTCCATAAATCTAGGATCTCCTGGACCAAAACTGACTCCTTCATTTCTTGTTTAATGACTTTCTCTTCATCTTGGGAAATCTTTTCCTCTAGACAAGCCAAATCTCGCTTGTATTGAGAAGAGTTTCCCAAAGCTTTATTCAGTTGTTGGGGCACAGCCTGAATTTGGAACAATTGAGTCTGTTGTATGACCTAAATCACATCCCAAAGGGTTTACAAATTAAATCCAGGAGAACATAAGAACATAAGATATGCCATACTGGGTCAGACCAAGGTCCATCAAGCCCAGTATCCTGTTTCCAACAGTGGTGAAACTAGGTCATACATACCTAGCAGTTTCCCCAAAAGATACAGGTTCCACAATACTTGTACTGGGTCAAGCATTGATATCCTGGGCCCCTTATTAATAATGGTTTATGGACCTTTCCTCCAGGAGCTTGTCCAAACCTTTTTTAAACCCAGCTAGACTAACAGCTCTTACTACATCCTCCGGGAACAAATTCCAGAGTTTGATTACACGTTGAGTGAAAAAATATTTTCTTTTATTAGTCTTAAATAGTTTACCTTGTAGCTTCATTGCATGCCCCCTAATCTTTCTATATTCTGATAACGTAAACAATCGATCTACGTTTACCCGTTCCAAACCGTTCATTAATTTATAGACTTTTATCATATCTCCCCTCAGCCGTCTCTTTTCCAGGTTAAAGAGCCCTAACCTTTTTAGCCTTTCTTCATAGGGAGTATCCTTGCATCCCCTTTACCATTTTGGTGGCTCTTCTCTGAACCTTTTCTAATATCGCTATATCCTTTTTAAGATACAGCGACCAGAATTGCACACAATATTCAAGGTGCGGTCTCACCATGGAATGATATAGAGGCATTATAATATCTTGTTTTATTTTCCATTCTTTTCCTTATGATACTTTGCTCTCTTGGCTGCCGCTGCACACTGGGCCGAGGGTTTTAACATGTTATCCACAATGACGCCTAAATCTTTTTCCTGGGTGGTGGTTCCTAATGTGGAACCTTACATTGTGTAACCATAGTTTGGGTTGTTCTTCCCTAGGTGCATAACTTTGCACTTGTCCACATTAAATTTCATCTGCCATTTTGATGCCCAGTCTTCCAATTTATCAAGATCATCTTGCAATTTTCCACAATCCTCTTGGGTTTAAACAACTTTAAATAGTTTTGTGTCATCTGCAAATTTGATAACCTCACTCGTTATTCCCTTTTCCAGGTCATTTATAAATATGTCAAAGCAGCAGACTCAGCACAGATCCATGGGGTACACCACTACAGACCTTTCTCCATTGGGAGAATTGGCCATTTAGCCCTACCCTCTGCTTTCTATCTTTTAACCAGTTCCTGATCCACAATAGTACACTGCCTCCTATCCCATGACTCTTTAGTTTTGCCAAAAGTCTCTGATGAGGGACCTTGTCAAAGAATTTTGAAAGTCCAGATACACTATATCAACCGACTCACCTTTGTCCACCTGTTTATTCACAACTTCAAAAAACATAACAGATTAGTAAGACAAGATCTTCCTTCAATAAAGCCGTTTTGGCTGTCTCCCATTAGGCCATGACTATCTACAGGCTGAGTAATTTTGTTCTTTATGATGGTTTCTACCATTTTTCCCGGTACTGGTGTCAGGCTCACCGGTCTGTAGTTTCCCAAATCACCCCTGGAACCCTTTTTTAAAATTGGCGTTACATTGGCGATCCTCCAATCTTCAGGTATTTTAATGAAAATTCACAGATTACTAATAACAGGTCTGCAATCTCATATTTCAGTTCTTTCAACACCCTTGGATGTATACCATCCGGCCCAGGTGATTTGCTACTCTTCAATTTATCTAATAGTTGTAATACATCTTCCCGATATATCGATAATTCCTTCAATTCTTCCACACCTTTAAATACCACTTCAGTCATGGGTAACATCCCTACATCTTCCTCAGTAAAGACCGAAGCAAAGAATTCATTCAGTCTCTCCGCTATCGCCTTGTTGCCTCATAGTGCCCCTTTAACCCCTCTATCATCTAATGGACCAACTGACTCTCTCACTTACTTAAAGTTTTTATTTTGCGTTTTTGCTTCCACAGCCAGCTGCTTCTCAAATTCTCCCTTTGCCTGCCTTATCAATGCCTTGCATTTGACTTGCCAGTGCTTGTGCTGTTTCCAGGTTTCGTCATTTGACCCCTTTTTACATTTCCTGAAAGATGCTTTTTTGGCAACAGCCTCTCTGACCTCACCTTTAAACTATGCTGGCAGTTTTTTGGACTTCCTTCAACTTTTATTAAAGCATGGAATACAGCTGGTCTGGGCTTCCAAGATAGTATTTTTCAACAACACCCAAGCTTCATGTAAGTCTTTAACCTTTGCAACTGCTCCTTTTAGTTTTTTCTTAACTATTTTCCTCATTTTATCATAGTCTCCCTTCCGAAAGTTAAAGGGTAGTACTGTGGATTTCCTTACTGTCCCTCCTCCACTAATTAAATCAAATGCGATCATGCTATGATCACTATTGCCAAGTGGCCCCAACACCCTTATCTCTTGCACTAGATCTGGTGTTCCACTAAGGACAAGGTCCAATATGGCTTCCCCTCTGGTCGGTTCATGAACCAGCTGCTCCAAGAAGCAGTCATTTATTTCATCTAGGACCTTTATCTCCCTAGCTTGTCCTCCCGTGACACTGACCCAGTGGATACCAGGGTAATTGATATCACCCATTATTATTACTGTGCTGTAACGTTTGTTAGCTTCCTTGATTTCTTTGAGCATTTCATCATCCATTTCTTCATTCTTGCCAGGCGGTCGATAGTACACCCCCACTGCCAATTTGATCAGCTCTCCATTATGATATAGTTTGTACCCAGGTATCACAGTGTTCCACTGGTTCTTCTCCTTCCACCATGTCTCTGATATTCCAATTGTATCTAACCTCTCATTTAGTGCTATATATTCTAACTCTCCCATCTTATTTTTTAGACTTCTAGCATTTGCACACAAGCATTTTAGAGACACTATTTTATTTATATTAATATGGCTATTGGTAGGCATGGGTAATTTGGGATCTTTAAGCTCTGTCTACTGCATATTCAAGGGCATTTGGGCTACTTTACTCTTTTTTGGAACCTCTCTGCTTTTGGTAGTATCCTTCAAGGATACATTCTTCTGAACTATGCGCTCTTGGGCGACTGTCGGCTTTCCCCTATTATCTAGTTTAAAAGCTGCTCTATCTCCTTTTTAAAGGTTAATGCCAGCTGCCTGGTTCCATCCCGGTTAAGGTGAAGCCCATCCCTTCAGAAGAGCCCCTCCTTTCCCCAGAATGTTCCCCAGTTCCTAACAAATCCAAAACCCTCATCTCTGCACCATTGTCTCATCCACGCATTGAGATTCCGGAGCTCTGCCTGTCTTTTGGGTCCTTTGTGTGGAACGGGAAGCATTTCGGAGCAAAAATGTAACCTTTTTGCTAGCAGTCACTTCAGGAATCAGTAAACTCACTGTTGCTGCCCCAATATCCACAGCCACTCAAAACTCACATCAGCATTACACTAAATCATAAGACTGCCCGCTGCTGTAATTACAGTACCAGCATGGGTCTCAGCATTCCTTCTGCCACCACTTCCTCTTCCTTACAGATTCTAGCAGCATGAGATGTGTCATTCAATGGCATCATTGCCCTAGTGAGATCCGACTTCCTCTTCCTGTCTGTGCTGGCTTCACAGGCACCCTGGAGACAACAAAACTTTGCCTAATATAAAGCAGTAGTTTTCCAGCACTTCGTCATTTCCCTAATAGCCCTCAACCTGGGTTGAAGTGACTGTTCTCTACCTCTAAAACATAACATAGAAACATAGAAACATGATGACAGAAAAAGACCACATGGCCTATCTAGTCTGTCCTTCCATATCAATCACTACAACAGTGGATGGAGAGCCATAGGCCATATAGCAACATTATGGGGTATGTCGATCTCACACAGTGTGGGGTCTTGATATGCCCCCAAGAATGCCATCCTATTTTTATGCTTTTGAAATGTACTTTACTTTTCATTGTTTTTTTATTTTTAGTTATTTTATTGTAATTCACTTTAAGGTGGTTTTATGAATATACAATAAGAGTCATAGTAGATCAGACCAAGGTCCATCAAACCCAGTGTCTTGTTTCCATAGGTTTGTCTCGGGATAAGCAGTGGATTTCTCGGGTCCTCTTTTAATAATGGTTCATAGACTTTTCATCCAGGAACTTGTTAAAACCTTATTTAAACCTAGCTCCACTAACAGCTGTCAATAAAATCATATCTATATATCTATATTCATTAAAGATACTCTGAAATCCTGACTAACAGTATTTACAGCCCTCAATGACTGAACTTGGACACCCCTGACATGGAGTATAAGAGTTTGCTTTCTGATGTTCGGTGACTGTAGAGTTCATTCATTCAGCTTTGCTCACTCTTGCAGCTGCTGTTTTTACTCATACAGGTGGCCAGGTAAAACATTTTCTAAAGAACATAAGAACATAAGATATGCCATACTGGGTCAGACCAAGGTCCATCAAGCCCAGTATTCTGTTTCCAACAGTGGCCAATCTAGGTCATACGTACCTAGCAGTTTCCCCAAAAGACACAGGTTCCACAATGCTTGTACTGGTTCAAGCATTGATATCCTGGGTCCCTTCTTAATAATGGTTAATGGACCTTTCCTCCAGGAACTTGTCCAAACCTTTTTTAAACCCAGCTACACTAACAGCCTTTACTACATCCTCCGGTAACAAATTCTAGAGTTTGATTACACGTTGAGTGAAAAAATATTTTCTTTTATTAGTCTTAAATAGTTTACCCTGTAGCTTCATTGCATGTCCCCTAGTCTTTCTATATTCTGATAAGGTAAACAATCGATCTACGTTTACCCGTTCCACTCCGTTCATTAATTTATAGACTTCTATCATATCTCCACTCAGCCGTCTCTTTTCCAGGTTAAAGCGCCCCAACCTTTTTAGCCTTTCTTCATAGGAATATCCTTCCATCCCCTTTACCATTTTGGTGGCTCTTCTCTGAACCTTTTCTAAAATCGCTATATCCTTTTTAAGATATGGCGACCAGAATTGCACACAATATTCAAGGTGCGGTCTTACCATGGAACGATATAGAGGCATTATAATATCTTTTGTTTTATTTTCCATTCCTTTCCTTATCATATCTAGCATTCTATTTGCTCTCTTGGCCGCTGCTGCACACTGGGCCGAGGGTTTTAACATGGTATCCACAATGACGCCTAAATCTTTTTCCTGGGTGTTTCAGGACACATCCATTAGAACACCAAAATAAAAATAAAAATTGTAAATAATGCTCCAAAAATCTAAATTGTATGATCTAGTTTCTAATGTTGTAAAACTGTGATTTTAGTCATTCTGCATTGTTATTTGAGCATTAAATCTCCATGAGGAAGCCACGAGTCACAACCTGTAGCAATGATCACCACAAAAACAGAAAAAATGTGTTCTCACCAGTGTGCAAGTGAAATACCTGGGTGCTTTCAGTCTTAAACTTCAGGGGTTATTTAATAAGTGACTTCAACACCTAAAACTGCATTTTAAACACAGAAAGAGCCCTTTCAACAATTGCCCAGTATGTACACACCTAAAACAATGCATTAGTAGTAGACTAATATATAGTTTTAGGCTTTTTAGAAATAGCCATTCTAGGGGTGAAGCCATCAGGAATTTGGGTTTTATATGTCCCATTTTTATTCTATAAAGTTAGTGGCATTTGAGGTAAGCACCAACAATATGCCTACTTTTCCTTATAAAATAGGTATATCGTAAGAACATAAGAAATGCCATTCTATGTTCGGCCAAAAGTCTATCAAGTACTTGGACATCCCGATGTAGGTATATGAGTGTGACCTGGACTGGCCGCTGTTGGTGCACGAGATTCCATTTTGTTTATCTTGGGGTAAGCAGTGGATTTCCCCGCTCCTCTTTAAGAATGGTTTATGAACTTTTCCTCCAGGAACTTGTCCAAACCTTTTTTTAAACTCATCTACATGAACAGCTTTTACTATATCCTTTGGTAATGAATTCCAGAGTTTCATTATGCGCTGAATGAAAAACAATATTTTTTATGATTAGTCATAAATGGGCTACTTTATGTTCCTTGTGTGTCCCCTAGTATTTTTACGCTTTGAAAGTGTAAACAACCGATCTCTGTTTACCCGTTCTACTCCATTCTTTATTTTATAGACCTCTATAATGTCTCACCTCAGACTTCTTTTTTCCCAAGTTGAGAGCCCTAACCTTTTAAGCCTTTCCTTGTAGAGGTACCCTTCCATCCCCTTTACCATTTTGGTGGCTCTTCTCTGTAGCTTTTCTAATTATGCTATATCTTTTTAAAGATATAGGAACTGTAATTACACACAATAATCAAGGTGTGGTCGCATCATGGAACTATACAGAGGCATTATAATATCCTTGGTTTTATTCTCCATTCCTTTTCTTATGATTCCTAGCATTCAATTTGCTTTCTTGAATGCCACTTCTCACTGGGCAGAGGGTTTCAATGTATTATCCATGATGATTCCTAAATCTTTTTTCTGGGTGGTGGTTCCTAATGTGGAACGTTGCATTGTGTAACCATACCTTGGGTTGTTCTTCCCTAAGTGCATTACCTTGCATTTATCTACATTAAATGTAAACTGTCATTTGAATGCCCAGAGGCCAATTCACTTCGGGGAATGTCTGGCCTGTCCGGATATCCACATTCTGGATGGGCTGGATCTGTACACACAGCTGGGCAGGACGTGCCCTGATTCCATCCAGCTGGACATCCTGCTCCCACCCTGCACAATCCACCCAGGGCTTCAGCATGGAGCCCTGAGCGGAGGCATCCCATTGTCATGGTACCGGAACGCCATAGGGAGTCCTGATAACCTCCGGAGACTGCATGGCTCCTTTTCCCAGCTGCCTGACCCCGAATGGGCCTGCCAAGGTTGGAGTCAGGCTGCAGGGATCTCTATGCTTACCTTACCTTACCTTCCAGGGAGGTCCTCTGACGGAGATCGCTGCACCCAGGGGGGACTTATTTAACTTCTGAGGTGGAATAAGTCTCCCGTCTAACTGGCCATGCTCGGACATACAGAGCCATTGACCTCCGCCCTGTATGTCCTGGTTGTGGTCATGCCTCCAGCCCACCACCTCCCAACCACACACAGTGCTCCCTGCAAATCTCTGCTGTATGTGCAGGGAGCTCTGTGCCCTGAATACGGTTCTTGTGAATAGCAGGGACTGAACATCCAAACCAGAGGTTCAGTTCCCGTTATTCGGGATCGGAATGACCCCCCCCCCCCCCAGTCTCCCTGTTTATCAAGTTCCTATTGCAGTTTTTGACAATCCTCTTATGTTAATGCTATTAACAGGTAATTTATGAATATGTTTATGAATATTAATATGTTAAAAAGCAGTGGGCCCAGCACAGATCCCTGGGGTATTCCATTATTCACCTTTCTCCATTGAGAAAATTGGCCATTTAGCCCTAATCTCTAGGCCTACCTTCTGCTTTGATATCTATAGTGCATTATAAACTTATCCTCTTTGAGATATGGGAAACTACAGACTTGTGAGTCTGATGTCAGTGCCAGACAAACTGGTAGCGACCATTATAAAGAACAAAATTACTGAACATATAGATCATGGTTTAATGAAACGAAGCCAAGGAAAGTTTTGTCTCATTAATCTGCTATATTTTTTTGAAGATGTAAATACAGGGGCGGCTCTATAATGAGGCCGAGTGAGGCGGTAGCCTCAGGTGGCAACGTTTTGGGGGTGCCAAAAATCTCCCCCAAAAAGACCACCTCACTTGGCCTCAAATAATAAAAAAAACAAGCAAAAAAATCCGACTGCAAAAGCTGCTGCCACTGCTGCTGCAGCGGCGGCAGCGACAGCATGAAGTGTCCCACGGCGGCCGCCTCCGAGCCCTCACACAGCACTCCTCTCCGCCGTGCGCCGGCTCAGCTTTTCAGAGACGCACGAAGGAAGAGTGTTTCTCTTTCGTGGCTCTGTTAAAGCTGAGCCTGCAGGCGCTGATGGAAAATAGGAAATGCTGTTTCCCATCAGCAGCTGCAGGCTCAGCTTTAACAGAGCCGTGAAAGGGAAGCACTCTCCCTTTGCGCAGCTCTGAAAAGCTGACCTGCAGGAGGGGGGGGGGGCTGTGTGAGTGCTTGGAGGCGGCCGCCGCGGGACATCTCATGCTGCCGCAGCTTTTGCAGCAGGTTTTTTTTTTTTTTGTAATTCTCTAAAGAAGGTCTGGGGCCGGCCTGTTGGGCAGGGGTGGCACAGGAAAATAGTAATGGGAAGATGGGGGTAGGGCTAGGACTGGAAATGGGCTGATGGGGGGGTTAGAACTGCAAATGCGCTGATCGGGATGGGGGGCTAGGACTGCTAATGGGCTATTGGGGGGTTAGTACTGGAAATGGGCTGATCGGAAGGGGGGATAGAACTGCCAATGGGCTATCGGGGGGGGGGGGGGCTAGGACAGGAAATGGGCTGATTGGGGGACTAGGAATGGAGTGGGCTGATAAGGGGGATAGGACTGGAAATTGGCTAATTGGGGAGGGAAGGAGAGTGCTGCTGGACCTGGAAGAAAACTAGGGGCTAGGGCTACAAATGGACTGATGTGGGGGGATAGTAGAATAGGACTGGAAGGGCGTGGATACTGAGAGGGTCTGCCAGGGGAAGGAGGGGGCAGGAAGGGAGCTGACACCTGGGATGTAATGAAGGGTAAATGGAAGGGAGCTGACACTTGGGGATGGGAGTGGTAGGTGGCTGGGTAATGGGGAGGAGGCTGGAAGGGAGCTGACATGCGAATGGCACTGGAAGGGGAATGGACAGAGGGTAGGGCGGCTGGAAGGGAGATGACAGGGGGGTGGCACTGAGAGTGGATGTGAGCTGATACCTGGGATGGTAATTGGACTAGAAGGGGCTGGACAGTGGGGAGGAGGGGGACTGGAAGGGAAGATACCAGTGGCATTCATGGGAAGGCAAGGCGGTTGACATTGGAAGGTACTGGGATGGGAGACTGGAAAGGGGGCTGATGCTGGGGAGGGTTACGGGAACTGGAAATGGGCTGATGGAAGGAAGTGAAGAAAGGAAAAGAAGAGATAAGAAATGGCAGATGTACCATAGACCACAGAAAGAGAGCTAAGAGAAGACAGGAAAGCCAAAGCCTCAGATAGGAACCAGCATGATCAGAGAATAAAATGGTCAGATAGCAAAGGTAGAAAAAATAATTTTAATTAATTTTAGTGATTGAACTTTGTGCTATTTATATATTTTACACAGTATGGGGGAACTGCATCTCTTATTTATCTGGTGTTGCATTACATGTGGACTCTGGCTTCTTGGGATTTCAGTTTAAATTTTGTCTACATATTTTTATTTTTTACTTTAGATTGTGGTTACTTATTCTGTACTTGGTGAGGGTCGATGTGAGTGTGTGACTAAGGTCAGGTGTTCTGTTAACATGATCTTTATGTACAAACTCCTATACTGTACTATAGTAATTTGACTTGTTCAGCTTTTCAAATAGGTGTATGAATGTTCGAAGGCCTACTGTAGTATTTACAGTGACACTTTTTTTGGATGGGCTCCTTATGTGAGTTTTGGAAGTTTGTGCTGATATGGTATGGTATGGTATGGTATGGTATGGTAGGTTTGCTCTTTGTTGTAGAGTTTTGTATTAGTTCACAATATGCCTGGTACTGGAGAATAGTGGTTGTTGTTAGTGAGATGATCAGAATCAGATTTTTTTTTTAAATATTGAGTTCTGTGGGTGAATGTCCTGGTTCTGCTCTGTACCTACTGTGGATGCAAAATATATGTTGAAAAAGAAAAAACAAGAACCATAACGCAGTATATAACAACAAAATAAAAATGAGTTATAATTTAGTTTTATAAACTGTGCTGTTGGTTCTTGCTGTCTTTTAGTTCCTTGGTGTGCAAACAGGACCGTACCTAGCCCTGTGCAAGCGATGCAGCCGCACAGGGCACAAAGGCTTGGTGGGGGGGGGGTGCATTTCGGTCATCTGCTGTTGCTCTGCCACCACTGACAGGGCAATAGCAGGCAGCTGAAATGCACCCCCCCCTAAGCCTTTTTGCAGCACTTTAAGCAGGTCTGGCCCCTCCCTCCTCCAACATGATGTCAGAGCATGGAGGGACATATCTGCTTAAAGTGCCGGCGCCTTTCAGATCAGGCTCATGCCCCACTCCTCCTCCCCCATACCTCCGTCCAGCGCTGCCTGCCCTTTCCCTGCTACCAGCACCACCGTGAAAAAAACAGAGGGTGGCAGCAGCAGAGAAAGAGCAGGCAGCACTGGACAGAGGTATGGGGGAAGGGGGATGTGTGCCCGAGCTGCAAGTCACACAGGGCGCAATTACAGCTTGATAGGGCCCTGTCTGCAAACATCTTGCATTTCCTCCATATAATCTAATCGTTTATTTTGTTTGGTTCAGTCTGTTTCGATTTCTGAAAAACCCCCGCCCCCTCAAAGGTGTGTGTGTGGGGGGGGGGGGGCATCTCATTCTTCACCTCAGGCAGCAGATTGCCTTGAGCCACCCCTGTGTAAATAGACATATTAATTTATTTGAACTGATTTGATATACTGCCTTTCAGTCTATATACAGTCCCTCCCCCTCAAGGCCCCGCACAACATAATACCTTCTACACGACCCTCCTAACTACAACCACCACTAAAAGCCCTCCCCAGAAAACTACCCACCCCTCTGGAATGACTCCCCCCCCCCCAGCTAATTGTCCACCCCTCTTCCTGGTCCACAGCCTCAGGATTATTGTGGGTGATTGGTGGATAGTGGAAGTAGAAACAATGTCCTCTCACTCCTGCTCAGTGTATAGTCAGATCCAAAATGGTACCGATGATACCTATTGAAGGTGGTTTAGGGAATGAGAGTTGCCTGGGGAAGGCACTGTGAGGTATGGGGGATCACAGCTGCTTTGGTAGACTGCAATGGGGGTTTTATTGAAGCTGCTGGAGAGGATGGTTGTGAGGATTGAGACTGCTTTTGAATGGAGGAGGCTTGGACATTGGGTAGGGGTGGAGAATGTGGAGACAGCATAGGGGATACTTGATGGCATGGCAGTCAACAGGGATGGGGCCTGAATCGGTATGCCATCTGTGCCACAGCAGTGATTTGAAAAGGCTGTTCTTATGTCTAGCAATGGGTGGACTCCAAGTCTTTCCAAGTCTTAAAATCACTGTCCTGTCCAGACATGGAGTGGCATACCCATGCAGTCCTGCACCTGCTTTCCATTGGGCTCTATATTTGGTAGAACCTCTTAAACTACTGTCAAAATCTCCACATACAGACATGTAAACTGTGATGGTGCAGAGGGGTTAAGCACTAGAAACAGGAGGTTGAAACAGTTTCTTTCCCCTGAAGCAGACAGCAGTACAGGC
The DNA here is from genome assembly GCA_033557465.1 of Ichthyophis bannanicus. Taxonomy (NCBI): domain Eukaryota; kingdom Metazoa; phylum Chordata; class Amphibia; order Gymnophiona; family Ichthyophiidae; genus Ichthyophis; species Ichthyophis bannanicus. The sequence continues at coordinate 107,126,324 of CM066048.1, read as the reverse complement.
AAGGAAAGGGTTAAACCTCCAACTCAGAGAAACTCTATGCCTAGAAAGATAGAGAGAGAGCCACACCTCAGCTCCATGACAACCAAGGGAGCTGACGTGAGAGGCAAGGTGGCGGAGTCAAAGCCCATAGGACAGCCCCAAACACTTAAGCAGGAAGTAATAGTTCCAAGGGAGGAGGCGCTGGGGAACAGCAGAGAGACTGAGAGAGAGTCCGAGAACAGAAACAGGAAGGAGAAGTTCCAGGAGAGGTGCTTGGAGAAACCTCTGGGAAAGCATCTTGAGAGAGAGAGGAATTATCACTGGACAAGCAGCAGAGAGAAGGAGGAGAGAAGAACCTTTAAACCTCAAAGGGAAAGGTTGAAAACCTTTTCTAGGAGAGAGAGAAGTTCTTCTGAGGACTCTTCCGTTGAAGCTGTGCACACAGGTGGGAGCTTAGGCAGAAACAGAGTTCCGTTTAAAAAGCTGTCCAAACATTCCCAAGGCAGGCAACGTATCTGTAGCTCAAGTTCTGAAAGGAGCACAGGTGCTTTGAAGCAGTCAGCTGATTGTGTGCTGCAGAGACAGGAGTTGGAAACAAACCCTGCTGAGCAGTTTGCCACGAGGGAATCTGTGAAGCAGTCTGGGGACAAATGTTTGCCTTATGCCCAGCCAGTGAAAGCTAGAAGTACCAGGAAAAAGGTGAGCCCTTTAGATTCCCTTAAAGCTGTGTTAAAGGAGTCTGGTATTTTAAATTCCTCCACCCTACCTTCAAGTAAGAAGAACTTTAGCTGGAAACAGCTTAGCACTTTATTAGAGCAATGGAAGCCTGTTGATCTGGAAGCCCCTGTAAATAAGCAGGATATATCAGAGTCAGACGAGGAACCTATGCAAACTGAGGAAGCTTTGATAGGATCTGAATACTCTGACATGGAAACAGATTGCGCTTATTGCCATAAAGAGTGAGAGCTGTGTAATTTTGTGCTGTTGAGAAGTACTGAACAAAGCCCGACTAATTGCAAGGGAGCTTTTACACTGAGAGAGGCTGAGAGCTGCCAAAGTGTAAAACTCAGTCTATTAAGCAGCTGTGAAAGAGGAGTACACTACGGTTGTGTTATCTGTTGTATGAAGCTGTTTATGAAGACACTGTTGATAATAGGGAAAGCATTTAATGTTTGAAGCTGGAAGAAGTTTGGTTATTCTGTTGGAACGGACTCGCCTGAGAGTTATCAGGAGGACTGTGTTATACCACGTAACTTCATTTTGGTTTGGAGAAGCATCCATTTATTTCTGTTTAAAGGGGTAGTAGATATCAATTCCTGTGCAACAATAAACTTATTGTTACCCCAAAAACCTTGGCTGTATTCATCTTGGCTCACAACTACAAGGAACATAGACAACAGCACACACAAGGGATATAAATTTGTGGTCACGTCCACTTCTACCAGGCGACCGTCTACATATACAAGAAGAGGGCGTGACAACACGTACACGTGAATTTCCCTATCTACGTCCTTTCTACCATGTGCCTTCACACCAATACATTTTTAAACTCACAAATAATAATGGACTTTCCTCTATATACAATTATAAGACAAAAGAGTCAGAAAATAATCAACAAGGTGTATCGTGCTAAGGGATAATTTCCCATATGCCCTATTAACCAATATAAACACTCCCAGTTCATCATGTTCTTCATACCAGAAATGCTTGTCTAAGAAAGTAAGTGATGGGATAAGACTTTTCTTTACTATAGACTAGATTCTTTACCACCATTCTTCATCATGATTTCTCCTCAGATTGCAAATGCTTCTCGTTGTGATTCTGAGTGTCATTCTATTCATTCTTGCAATGATATTCAGGACAAGAATTAGATATGTCCTATTCAGATCATACAGAGTGCAAAATGATGCTGCTTTTATGTCTGTATGTGGAAGTTCACAAATTGCACTCACCAATTCAATAAACAGAACTAGGGCAAGATTTAAATGATAGGATCTGAAATGCAATTTAGGATCGCTCATAATTGACCCAGTAAAATATAGACAGAACATCAGCACGTACCAACACCTTAGAAATATAGACAGGAAGGAAAGTGGTTCTCTGGCTACACGAGTTCAAAACAAGTGTAAAAATGAAATTATGATTATTGGAAAAGACAAATTTTGTAGGAAACGTTCCCATATTTGTAAATCAGAATTATTGATCATCGTTTATGTCTGAGTATTGCTTTTCCTGATACAGAGATACTGCCGCCCTCCTTTGGATTTTCCAGGCAGAAGGACTGAATGTGGAATCTGTTTAACAAATGCACATTCCAGGGTTACTATAAGCACTTTCATATTTGGTCAAACCAATTGGATCAGGCTTTGGATGATGGGGTCTATTGAAACAACCCGAGAGATCTAAATAGGGCGATCCATTCCATATCCCCCCCTTTCAGAAATAACAAGGGGCAATTTCAAGTTTCATTAGCAATCATAAGCCAGGGAATCGATTCTCTAGGAACGTGTCTAAACATTTCTTAAACCCAACTTTACTAATAAGTTAGAACACATCTTTTTGTATCAAATTCCACAGCTTAATTTTCCATTGGCTGAAAAAAAAATAAATATTTTTTAAAATATGCTACAAGTTAGTTTCAGGCAGTGTTCCTAGTCATACTACCATAAGAAAGGATAAATTAACCTTCCCATATAAACATTTGGCATGCAGCACATGAATTTGTTACATTGCATAATATTTCTTCTCAGTTTTTTTCTTCTCCAAGCTGAACATTTCTAAGTCGTTCAGCTTTTCTTCAGCTGGAAGATGTTCTTTCCCATTTATCATTTTCGTTGCTCTTCTCTATCCCTTTGTCAGTTCTGCTATATCTCCTTTGAGATGAGATGACCAGAACTGCACATGACACTCAAGGTACAGTCGCACCATAGATCCAACAGAGCATTATCTTATATCTACAGTTGTCGCCTCCATTCCTTTTGAAAAGGCCCCTGATATTCATTTTCTATTTCACTGCTGCTGCACCATGAGCTGATGTCTAAGGGTCTTTCCCTCAGTGGCAGTTCCTAATGTGGAACTCAACAATGTGCACATAAATGGAGCACTATTTTACAGTCCATTTTGTTGCAAAGTGTGGGATACTTTTGTTCTTGCTACCTACTTTTGGTATGGGTGATGGAGATAAAATAAAATACTCTGCACGGTTTTCAAAATGTTATGTTTTTTTGTTGTTCTTTTACTCCATAGTCTAAACATACCCCTGAGAATATGTTTTGTTTTGTGGCAGCCTAGCAGCTATTTGTGACCTGGATTTTTCACTGTTGGAAACAGGATACTATCAGAACATCATCAAAGGGCAATTTTCTTTAAAAGGACATAAGAAATGATATCAAAGAGATGCCGTATCCACTGTCTATACACGTGGCCATATATCTCCTGTGACTCTCCAGGATGAAGCCTGATGATCATTGATCCATATCAATATTATTTTTATCTTTTACTTGCAAATCTTCGTTCTACTGTTACTGAAGAGGTGAAATCACCTAAACAGCCTCAATAGAACAAACATTGCTGACCTTCAGGGTTTAGAAGCAACATCTTGACCAGAGCTGGCCTTAGGGTATCTGATGCCCTAGGCACTAAAGGCGAGCCATGAGACATGTACACTCACCTCATCTTACCCACCTGTAATCCAGTATCTTTATCTTTATTTGTGAAATTTGATATACCGCCCTTGCCGGAGCATCAGGGCGGTGTGCAATAAAACAATATATTGGCTACAGTAAAACTGAAGGAAGAAAGGAACGCCAGCAGTAGATAGGAAAGGAAAGAGAATGAAAAGCGTAGCAAAATGAGGCAGGGGGGGGGGGGGTTTGACATGGGGGACACGGGTATGAGGGTGGGAGAAAGGAGCTGCTAATTGAAAAGATGAGGGTACTGCTAAATTACTGGTGTAGGAGGGCACAGTGGGGGAGGGTTGGACGAGGGAGGGCCAGAGCCATCAGCGAGTGGAGGAAGATCATAAGCCTGATGGAACAGGTGCGTTTTAAGAAGTGCTTTGAAGCGTGGAAAGGACAGATCGATGTGAAGGGAGTGCGGGAGAGAATTACACAAAGCAGGACTGAGAAAGAAGAAAGCAGAGTGACGAGTGAGCTCAAGGTGAGCCTGGGAGGGAGAAGGAAGGAAAAGATGGTTACCATGCGCAGAGCGTAGAAGATGAGGGACTGGTTGGAGATGAATGATATCAGCCAGATATTGTGGAGTACTGGTGTGTAGGACTTTATGAGTGATAGTAAGGTGTTTGTAGATTAATCTGATGTTAATTGGGAGCCAATGAAGGGAAGAAAGAGAAGGAGTGACATGGGCGGTAACAGGGGAGTGGGTGATTAAGCGGGCAGTGGTATTTTGGACTAACTGGAGTCCCTTTCCCTTCTTTCCCTTCCCAGCATCCCACAATTCTCCATCATCTTCCATTCTTTACCACTTCCAAGATGGCCAGCATCCCTCCCCTTCCCCCGTCAAGGTATCTGGCTACTTTCTCCTTCTCTTCTCCTCCAGCAAGGGACCCAGCATCTTTTTCCCTCTCTTCTCCCCTCCAGGTGTCTAGCATCTCCTCACCTTCCCTTCCCCCACCACTGCTGCAGCCACACCCAACACCCTACCTTTAAGAAGGCCAAGTAAGTACAGGCTTTGGGAGGGAGGTGGTCATGCAACACAGGCAGGCAGATCCAAAGTAGGAGATCAATTCCATATCCTCAACTTCCAGAAGTAAGAGACATCAACCCGTAAGTCTACCTGGCTAATTGTTAATGGATCCATTCTCTAGAAGCTTTTCCATACTTTTACAGCTACTGTAGGTTTGACCACATCTTTCGGCATCACATTCATTGCCTGATTTTTCATTTACTATAAAAACAGGAATTTGTTTTAAACCTTCTGCAAGTTAGTTTCGAAGCATGCCACCACTTGAAGGATAAATTAAGCTATAAACCTTTTGCACACCGCACATGACTTTATTACCTTGTATCATATTTCCTCCTAATTGTCTTTCTGCAAGCTGAAACGCTCTAACCCGTTTACTCTTCTTTATATAGAAGATATGCCTTCCCTTTTATCATTGTTGTTGTCCTTCTCCTCACCTTTGCTAATACTGCTGTATATGTTTTGAGATGTGATGATTAGAACCCTGCGCAGTTCTCATGGTGCAGACACATCACAGATCTGCCCAATGAATTATCATACTTACAGTTGTCTTTTCCATTCCTTTCAAACAAATCCTTAATATTCATCTTCCATTTCACTCTGCTGCATATTAAGCTGAGGTCTGTGATAAGGAAGCTTATCATAGCTCAGGAAGGAGCTATAGTAAAGGTGAAGTGACTCTGAACAAGCAACCTGTCAGTTCTGGTAGAAATAAGAAAACATAATTTTTCTATAAAAGACTACCAGTCCCAGAATGCACCAGGTTTCCAACAGCCATTAGAGGAGCTGAAGTGGAGAAACGTGTGTTCAATAAGGAGGGCTATGAGGTAATCCCCAAGCACTCATCTCAAAGGGCAGGGCCTGATTCATCACAGCTGCGCTGTGCTAGGGTGGAGCACTCATCAAAGCAGAATAAAGGTAGAGTTTATTCTACAGAGAATTATCCTCATCCTCAGGATCAGCTTGGAGATCCTCATCTTGGACATCTTCATCATCGGGAGGATCATCAGAAGCAGAAGCCAAACCGGACGGACAGAGAAGGCAAGAAACCCTTTGGAAGAAAGAAGAGAAAAGCCTTTGGGAGGTCTAAAGGAGTCCAGAGCAGTACGTATACTGGAAGGCATTCCAAGGGCCAGCATACACCATTGGACTGGGGAAAGTCAGAAGAATGGTGCTGCAGGGCTAGGAATCTCCAGACCGTACCTGTGAGGGAGATGGCTGCACGTGGAAGGGACCCCAAGACCCGTGCCAGAAGGTATGTGAAGAGAGATCCAGTGTCCAGGGATCTGGATTGGAAGGCTGGACATAAGAACTGGACTACATACTGGCCAGGCTATTTAGAGAGGAACTCTAACAGCAATGGAAGCTCAGGTATGAACACTGATCTATGCCCAAGCTATAATCTTGAAAGACAGCAGGGAAACAAGTATTCTCCTGAAAGTGCTCCATTGAGAAATTCCTTTGTGCCAATCCCTGATATTGAACCCATGATTGTTGAAGAAGGGGAAGGAGCGGTCTTAGATACAGGCTGTGAATATATGGATTGCTCTCTGTCTAAACTCCTTTGGTAATTTTCTGTTACAAAGTACAGCAACCATCACAAAGAAATACAAACTGGTTCTTTAATCTACTCAGAAAAGCTCCTGAAGTAGGATTTGAGCCATGCCGTAGAAAGCAAGCCAGGGGTTTCAGCTGGGTAACTGCTAGCAATTGAGCCTTACCTAATTGCTTGTGAGCTCTGAGGGAATCACTTCTGAGTCTATGTGGGAAGATATAAGAAGTTAACCTGAAAAGAACAGTTTTTCCCTTCTTTGTGGATTTTGTTTGTTGTTTGATACACTGCTAAGAAAATATTAGCTAAAGCCTACAGAAAAGACCAGTTTGTTACCAACCAGGTCTTTATTCTTTTGCTTTGATTGCCTGACAAGTTCAGCTGTTTTCCTGATTTTGTTTTTCTAAGTTAAACACTGAAAGCAAGTATCCTGTTTTATGTGCTACCAAGCATATCTGTGTTGGGAGAAATAACCCCATAAATAAATATCTTATTGGCTTTACACTCAAGCACAACTAATTATTGTGAGCAGCTGTGTCTGGTGTGAATGGACTGCATTTCCCACAATCCCTTGCAAATCATATTAATATATGCACTTGCCAAGACTGTGAACATTCTCACCCAGGCAGCCGTCTGACAAATGGCGTAGTTCTTCGGATTGCTTTTGCGCAAAAAGGATTTACTTGCTAAGGATTACAACTCAAGTCTGAAGGAAAAAGACAGTTCAAGCTTAAAAGCTGAAAGAAAAGATTTTCCCTCAACTGCACTTTGGAGGAGAGGTGGCTGTTCCAAGTAGCTGTTTCAGGAAGAAAAGACCCTGTGCAGAGCTGGATTCATCACTGGCATAAGGTAACAAGTACCTGGGCATGTCTAGTGGTGGATGGGAGTAAGGCACAGGGGTAATTAAAAAAAAAAAAGTAGAGAAAAAACACCTGTTTGGAAGGTGGTGCACTGTGTTTTTTTTTTTTTGTGCTTTCTTGCAGGGATCAAGATGGATCCAAGGGAACTAGCTGATTGGATGGCAGCCCAGTTTAGCAGACAACAGGAGTGAGCACAGCAGGCTCAGGACACTGCTATGAAAGCCTTAATGGACCAACAGAGGCCAGTGCTTGATCTGGTGCAAGCCCTAGTTAAACTGCAGAACCAAAGTGGACCAGATGCAAGACCAGCAGAAAATACTGGTACACCACATGTGGACAGTGTGGGACTCAATCAAGGAATTGGGGCATTTAGTTTTGGGAAGTTAACTCCAGATGATAATGTTGATGATTTTCTAGAGTCTTTTGAGAGAGTGGCACAAGCATTAGCATGGCCAGAGACCCAGTGGGCAGTAAGGCTGGCAGCCTCATTAACTGGAGAGGCGCTTGCAGCTTATAGAGCAATGCCAGCAGCCCAGGCTTTGAATTATAAGGATGTAAAGGCTGCTATTAGAGATCGCCTAGGGTTGTCTATTTCAGAGTATAGGCGAATGTTTAGAGCTACTACATTAAGAGTGGGTGAAACACCATGGGCTCTGAGTCAGAGAATCAGAGGTTTAGCTGTAAAATGGTTGGAGCCTGAGCAAAAGACGGTAGAAATGTTATTAGACATTATTATGCTTGAACAATTTATGTCTGCAGTGCCTAAAGATTTGCACACTTTCCTTATACAGCAAAATTGCCAAAGTCTTGGGGAGGCAACCATGCTAGCAGAGAGATTCTTGGAAGCCACGCAGGCTTGCCATAGAATGGGTGGCCCTCTGAAGATGGGTGCTGAGGCAAGCTGTGCTGTATCAGAAAAGAAATTAGTTAAAAATGTTTCTGAAAATAAATGTACTGTGCCAAACCAGATGACACAGTGGAGTAGAAAGAAATGTTTCAAGTGTGGAAAGTGGGGACATTTAGAAAAGGGATGCCAGACACACACTAGCTTAATGGGTGTGGATTTAAAACAGCCCAAGTAAGGATTTCTTTTGATGGTTGATGTGCAAGGAATTACCATAAATGCTTTGTTGGACTCTTGGGCAGACCAGAGTATGATGTCAAAAAGGCTTTGGAAGAGAATAGAGGCCCAAGAAGGATTTGTGCCTAGAACCCCTGAAAGCCAAGTTCACATCAGATGCATTCATGGTGCTGCAACATCATATCCCACCTATAGGCTAAAGGTTAAGTGCCTGGGGGAACAAGAGGAAGTCCTGTTAGCAGTGGTGCCTAGGCTACCCTTTGATTTGGTTCTAGGAAAGGACTGGCCAAGATTTAAGCAGGGTCTAGTGGAAGGGCTAGGAAAGAAGGAGGGAGAAGGAATAATGGAAATAGCTCCCGGGCCTTTCTTTGGAAGTCCTCAGTCCCTAGCTAAAAAGATGGTTAAGCTTCCAGAAGGCCAAACTATAGGTAACAAGAGGGGCCTTGTATCCACCCGCTCGCATGCTAAGGTAGAGAGCTAGCAGAAGGAGGAGGGGGAGCAGGCAGAGTTATTAGGAGACTTACCCTCTCATGATGATTTAATAACCCCATCATCTGGTAAAGTAAGAAAGTTGAAAGCACAAAAGCGGCGTGGGAGACTTTGCAGAGCACAGGGTAGGGCTGAGATGTTAGCTGGTCAAAGTTTACCCTGGGTGCCAGCTGAGTTAGTGGCAAAGTTTCCTAACTTTACACAAGAGCAGCAAGCTGATCAAGCTCTCACCCGAGCTTTTAAGTATGCTCAGGAGGTCAGGGAGGAATTGCCCAGATTCAGACTAGATAATGAAATATTATATAGAGAGAGTCAGGACCCCAGGAATGGGACCATACGTAAACAATTGGTGGTACCCACAACTTTCAAAGGGCTAGTACTTAGATTAGCACATGATCATCCAGTTGGAGGTCATAAAGGGATGCAAGGAACGCTGGATCAAATACTTATGCGTTTTTACTGGCCAGGTATTTTCAAAGAAACTGCCCAGTTTTGTGCTGCATGTCCAGCGTGTCAGCGAGTTACAGTGGCTCACCCACCGGTGGTGCCATTGATTCCCATGCCAATTATCACAGACCCAATTGGTCGCATTGCCATGGATATTGTAGGCCCATTAGTCAAAACGCCCCGAGGTTTCCAATACATCCTAGTTATGGTAGATCAGGCAACAAGGTTTCCCTGGGCCATACCATTGAGGAATGTGTCTGCAAAAACAATAGCTTTAGAGCTAGTAAAATTGTTTTGTGAAGTGGGATTCCCAAGAGAGGTGTTGACTGACCGAGGGTCCAATTTTGTATCCAAATATTTGGCCCAGGTCTGGGATGCCTTTGGCATTCATCACGTGAAAACCTCAGCCTACCATCCACAATCAAACGGTTTGGTGGAGAGATTCAACCAAACTCTCAAGCAAATGTTGAGAAGGGGTTTAGCAGGAGAGGTAAAAGAATGGGATATGTTATTGCCCTTTGCCTTATATGCCTGCAGGGAAAGAATTCAGGTGTCCCTAGGTGTAACTCCATATGAATTGATGTATGGTAGGGCTCCACGTGGTTTATTAGATATTTTGAGGGAACAATGGATTGATCCTGAACCAGGAAGTCAGGAGGTGCCACAGTTTCTACGTGACTTGAGAGCACGTTTGAAAAGGACCTCGCAGGTTGCTGAGAGGAACCTGCAGGACAGTCAAGTTCGCCAGAAAGGGTGGTATGATAGGAAGGCCAAAAGCCGCCAATTAAGCATTGGTGAAAAGGTTTTGGTTCAAGTAGCAGGTACAGCCCCAAAATTTGAAGTACAGTGGAAAGGGCCATGGAAGGTTGTTAAACAAGTGAGCCCAGTATCTTATATGGTAGAAAATGCAAGAGGGCGTAGGCAGACCTACCATATTAATGTACTTAAGTCTTGGAAGGAGAGGCCTGTAAATAATAATGACCCTGAAGCCAGTCAGGAAGTAAGTGAGCTTCAAAAAGAAAACACTTTCGTAGGTATTACGGACTGTAGAGAAGAAGTTTCATCAGTTAAACCAGTCCGTAATAACTTAAGCAGGGGGGTATGTGATAAGGAAGCTTACCATAGCTCAGGAAGGAGCTATAGTAAAGGTGAAGTGACTCTGAACAAGCAACCTGTCAGTTCTGGTAGAAATAAGAAAACATAATTTTTCTATAAAAGACTACCAGTCCCAGAATGCACCAGGTTTCCAACAGCCATTAGAGGAGCTGAAGTGGAGAAACGTGTGTTCAATAAGGAGGGCTATGAGGTAATCCCCAAGCACTCATCTCAAAGGGCAGGGCCTGATTCAGCACAGCTGTGCTGTGCTAGGGTGGAGCACTCATCAAAGCAGAATAAAGGTAGAGTTTATTCTACAGAGAATTATCCTCATCCTCAGGATCAGCTTGGAGATCCTCATCTTGGACATCTTCATCATCGGGAGGATCATCAGAATCAGAAGCCAAACCGGACGGACAGAGAGGGCAAGAAACCCTTTGGAAGAAAGAAGAGAAAAGCCTTTGGGAGGTCTAAAGGAGTCCAGAGCAGTACGTATACTGGAAGGCATTCCAAGGGCCAGCATACACCATTGGACTGGGGAAAGCCAGAGGAATGGTGCTGCAGGGCTAGGAATCTCCAGACGGTACCTGTGAGGGAGACGGCTGCATGTGGAAGGGACCCCAAGACCCGTGCCAGAAGGTATGTGAAGAGAGATCCAGTGTCCAGGGATCTGGATTGGAAGGCTGGACATAAGAACTGGACTACATACTGGCCAGGCTATTTAGAGAGGAACTCTAACAGCAATGGAAGCTCAGGTATGAACACTGATCTATGCCCAAGCTATAACCTTGAAAGACAGCAGGGAAACAAGTATTCTCCTGAAAGTGTTCCATTGAGAAATTCCTCTGTGCCAATCCCTGATATTGAACCCATGATTGTTGAAGAAGGGGAAGGAGCGGTCTTAGATACAGGCTGTGAATATATGGATTGCTCTCTGTCTAAACTCCTTTGGTAATTTTCTGTTACAAAGTACAGCAACCATCACAAAGAAATACAAACTGGTTCTTTAATCTACTCAGAAAAGCTCCTGAAGTAGGATTTGAGCCACACCGTAGAAAGCAAGCCAGGGGTTTCAGCTGGGTAACTGCTAGCAATTGAGCCTTACCTAATTGCTTGTGAGCTCTGAGGGAATCACTTCTGAGTCTATGTGGGAAGATATAAGAAGTTAACCTGAAAAGAACAGTTTTTCCCTTCTTTGTGGATTTTGTTTGTTGTTTGATACACTGCTAAGAAAATATTAGCTAAAGCCTACAGAAAAGACCAGTTTGTTACCAACCAGGTCTTTATTCTTTTGCTTTGATTGCCTGACAAGTTCAGCTGTTTTCCTGATTTTGTTTTTCTAAGTTAAACACTGAAAGCAAGTATCCTGTTTTATGTGCTACCAAGCATATCTGTGTTGGGAGAAATAACCCCATAAATAAATATCTTATTGGCTTTACACTCAAGCACAACTAATTATTGTGAGCAGCTGTGTCTGGTGTGAATGGACTGCATTTCCCACAATCCCTTGCAAATCATATTGATATATGCACTTTCCAAGACTGTGAACATTCTCACCCAGGCAGCCATCTGACAGGTCCAAGGTACTTCTAATCAGTGGCAATCCTAATGTGTATGTAAATGCATCAATATTCCCAGGGCTTATTTTGTTACAAGTGTGAAGTCATGTTTAGTGGTTACTTTTGTACCTATATTTTGTGGTTCAATTAGAACAAATAAAATTGTACGTATGATTCTGTTATGCGTTTGTTCAGTTTTAGTCCAAGGTCTAAATATAGCCCATAACACTTTTTTTGTGGACCTACCAAGCCCTTGTGACCTAGATTTTTTTCACTGTTACAGACAGGAAACTCTGTCTTATGTTCTTAAATATAAGCACATTATGTATGCTTTGTCAATTTTTCAGGAAAACTTACAGTGGGAAATATTGAGACAGCCAATTTAACCAAGTGTGTTGCATTGAAAAATGACTTCTTATTTGTGGGGACCAAGAGGGGATATCAAACAGGTATCATCTTCCATTTAGTGCCTATGAACATGGCTTTCTAGCTGCTGTGGCTCTTTAGGATGAAGCCTAATGTTCACTGATTCCTAAACTGGGGTTCATGGGTTATGCAGCCTCACTACTAACAAGGTATGTTTATAAATCAGCAAAGGTGGGATCCCGCTCACAGAAGAGCTTTAGATTCAAAGGTTAATAGTGATGGACGGGACACACCAGAAGCTTACAAGCAGGAAAGAACAGACACTGCCCAACACTTCCTTAAGAAATAATCTAGAAAAGTCAGGATAAATTATGTGTATAAGATATTCTTTGCTATGTCAATTAGATAGAGAGCACAGCAGGCCAGCTAGCTGAAAGCCATTTCTCAGTTATCAGTTAAAGCCACGTTTTACTTATTTACTGCAAATACTGAAGTAGCACATTGGATCTGTCAGAACAAATCAGATTTTTCTTTGTCTTTGCTTTCAATGTTCTCATAGTTCTCTCTGGTTTCCCTTATTCTCTCTTCTTTCTTATTTCAGAACATCATGGAGCATGAATACAAGGCAAAGAGAAATCACAGTGAGGTGACAGAATTCCTGATTCTGGGATTCTCAGAGTTCCCAGAGCTGCAGCTCCCTCTCTTCACTCTCTTCTCCCTCCTCTACCTGATGGCTCTCCTGGGGAACCTCCTCGTTATCTGCTTAGTATGCGCCAATCAACATCTGCACAGTCCCATGTATTTCTTCCTAGCCAACTTGTCTGCCCTAGACGTCTCTTCCATGACAGTCACTGTGCCAAAATTACTGGCAATCCTCCTGACACAGAATAACATGGTATCTTTCATTGAATGTATTATACAATTATATTGTTATATGGCCTGTGCAGGGATTGAATTTACACTTCTCACAGCCATGGCATATGACCGTTATGTAGGGATATGTAATCCCCTGCGTTATACCATGATCAGGAATAAGAGGGTCTGTGCTCTTCTAGCATCTACCTCATGGGTAATAGGTTTATTGGAGATATTGCCACACATTATTGTTATGTCCCAGTTTTCTTACTGTGGCTCCAATATCATTGATCACTTCTTCTGTGAATTGTCAGCACTATTGAAACTTTCCTGCACAGTGTCGTGCCTCCCCTTGCCAGTACCCGTAGGTAGGGGTTAAGGAGGTTAAGTCCTTCTTTAAACCCAAGGGCCTTTCACTTCCTGGAGAAGTGCTTGTTGGGAAGTGTAGTTTTTACCATCAGTTTTAAAAGAAGAGTAGTGTGACTCGATGTGGTTATAAGTAAAGGGATTTATTTCCCCTCCCGGGGTTGGACTTTTACAAGGACAAAAGAAGAATACAAATTAACTGCTCCTTGCAGAAAAGGACAAAGTAAATGTAGCTTTTCTTCAGCAAAAATAAACAGTTTTCTCTTTCCAGCAGTTAGCGCTGCAGCACCTGGTTAATACAGCTCTGTTCCTTCACAGCCAGCATGTATCCTTTTCACCACCAAGTTTAAAGCAAAGATATACTTTGTTCAGCCCAGGCAATCATATAATTCAATTCCTTCCTGTTAACATTTAACCAGGTTGTCTTCGTCTCAACACATTCCCCTACTGAAACAGGAAATGTTTGCTTGGCTTTTTCTGGAGCCGCGCCCTTTTTTTCCACCTCTGGTTTTCTACAGAGCATTTGGGTTTGGAATAGCTCTAGGCCATAGGTGTCAAACTCTGGCCCGCGGGCCAAATTTGGCCCGTAGTGTAATTATATTTGGCCCGCGAGGCTATACCAAATGACTACTAGAGCTACCCGCCGGTATTATACAGCGCATTCATTCATCGCTAATACTACAAATCCCATAATGCCTTGCTGTTGTTTTGGCGTGTCAATCAGGACAGGTCCCAGAAACGCCCTCTCCTGTGTGACAGAAGTCATAGCGATCTCAAGCTACAACTGTCACTGTGGAACCCCTTCCCAAAAATGGCAAAAAGAAAGGCAGACAACAGGAACTTTCTGGACAGGTGGGAGACAGAATATTTGTTTACATATGTAAAAGACAGACCTGTTTGTCTGATTTGTGGAGTCAACGTGGCTAAAACTAAGGAGTATAACATTCGACGACACTATGAAACAAAACACCATGACAAGTACAAGGACCTGGACATGACTCAAAGGAGCCAGAAAGTGGAGGAGATGAAAAGAAGTTTGGTTTCACAACAGAATATGTTCAAAAAAGCCACATCACAAAGTGAGGCTGCTGTAAAGGCTAGTTATATTGTGGCAGCAGAGATCGCAAAATCAGCCCGGCCCTTTAATGAGGGAGAGTTTGTGAAAAAGTGCATGTTGAAAGTTTGTGACATCGTGTGCCCAGAGAAAAAGCAAGCCTTTTCAAACGTGAGCCTGAGCAGAAACACAGTAGCTGATCGCACATGTGATCTTGCCACCAATCTGTATGACCAGCTTTTGGAAAAGGGAAAAGATTTCGTTGCATTCTCCCTTGCTGTGGATGAGAGCAGCGACGCATCTGATACTGCTCAGCTGTCAGTCTTCATCCATGGAGTGGACTCAAATATGTGTGTTACGGAGGAGCTATTGGGATTCAAATCAATGCATGGCACAACCACAGGAAAGGAAATTTTTGAGGAGGTTTCCAAATGCGTAACTGAAATAAAGCTGCCGTGGGATAAACTCGTGGGATTAACGACAGATGGTGCACCAGCGATGTGCGGTAAAACAAGTGGACTGGTGGGCAGGGTCTGGGAGAAGATGCAGGAAGAGAACTGTGCAGATGAACTAACTGTTTATCACTGCATCATACATCAGGAATCATTGTGTGGCAAAGCCCTAAAGATGGAACATGTTATGACCACAGTAACACAAGTAGTTAACTTTATAAGAGCCAAAGGTCTGAATCACTGCCAGTTTAAGTCTTTTCTGGAGGAGTGTGGTTCGGAATACGCAGACGTGCCGTATCACACAGAGGTGAGATGGTTAAGCCGAGGAAAAGTACTGAATAGATGTTTTGAGCTGCATGAGGAAATATGTCAGTTTCTGGAAAGCAAAGGGAAGGACACAGCAGAGCTTCGGGAGAAAAAGTTTCTGTGTGAGCTGGCCTTTCTGTGTGACATCTCGAGCCATCTCGATGCGCTGAACCTGCAGCTTCAGGGGCGGGGGCGCATCATCACAGACATGTACGCTGCAGTGAGGGCTTTTAAAACTAAACTGTGCCTGTGGGAGAATCAGATGCTGCAAGGAAACCTTGGCCATTTTCCCTGCTGCCAAACCATGAAAACGCAGTTCTTTACCAACTTGTTCCCATGCGCACAGTTTGCTGAAAAACTCAGTGTACTCGGCGCTGAGTTTAGCCGGCGATTTGCCGACTTTGATGTCCAGTAATGTAGGTTTGAACTGCTCAGTAATCCCTTTGCAGTTAATGTGGAAAACGCACCAACCAACCTCCAAATGGAGCTAAATGAACTCCAGTGTAATGACACGCTGAAGTCAAAGTATGATGCTGTGGGCGCCGCCCAGTTTCCACAGTTCATCCCTGACACAATGCCTCAGCTCCGCACCCAAGCTGCTCAGATGCTCTCCATGTTCGGCAGCACTTATCTATGTGAGCAACTTTTCTCCTCGATGAAGATGACCAAAACATCTCACAGGAGACGTCTGACTGATGAACACCTTCGCTCGATACTGAGGATTTCCTCAGCTCAAAGCCTGAGCCCAGACATTGATGAACTATCATCCAAGAAGAGATGCCAGGTATCTGGCTTGGGCACATCAGATTAGATCAGTGTGCAGCAAACTGAGCAATAATTAACGTTTTCTTTATGCACTTTTTCTTGCTACTCCAAGACATGGGCTTGAATGGTTGATTAATTTTATTATTGTTATTTTATTTTAAAAATTATTATTTATTATTATTTAAATCTTATTTAATAAATGAATGTCATTGATGTTTTTTTTTTATTTGAAATTGGTTTTTGCATATCTGAACTATTAAGATATAAATTGTATAGTAATAAGTGTTGCTTCATATTCAATGTTAAAGCAAATCTTGTTTGGGTCCATATTAAAAGGTTCATTTGTTCAATGCTGGCCCGCGACTTTGTTCAAGTTTTACATTTTGGCCCACTGTGTATTTGAGTTTGACACCCCTGCTCTAGGCCTTCCTTTTCTCCCCGGTACTCTTCACTGCAGCCCCAGCCTTCTGGATCAATACACCCCCAGTACTTCTGTTCTCTCCAGCCCTTAGGCTTACCTGGGGACCCAGTTGTATAAGCCTTTCTCTGGGGTTTAAAACTGCCAGTTGGTTCTCTGCTGTACTTGGGTGAAGCAATTCCCCAATGCTTTTCTGGCTGCTCATAAGGCTGTGAGTGTTTCACCTGTTCTGGTCTGTTCCTCCTGTGATTATCCACCGGAACCTCTGACCTCCCGTTGGCTGAAAACTCCGCCCACCTCCTGACTGGGCATCTGCTTTTCTCGTTCTCCTCTCTTGCCTTGTAAGGTTGTGAGTGCTGCAGCTGATCTGGTCTGCTCCCCCGGTAGCCCTTAACCGGAGCCTCTGACCTCCCTCCAGCTGAGAACTCCTTCCATCTCCTTACTGGAAGTCTGCTTTCCTCACTCTGCTCTCCCTTTCTGCCTGCTGGAGCCTCCTTATGAGACTGCCCTTCTGGGTAGGGCCTAGTCCCGCCCCCTAGCAGGTGTTCCAACTTCCCCCGTGACTCCTGGCTATACTGATGGCAGGGGCGTGTTTCCTTCTCTTGTGTTTTGTTTCCCCGGCAACTAGTAGCCATGTGTCTTTGTTTATCCCTCAGCCCTGCATTCTCTACCTGGTTTCCTAGCTTCTCTGCTGGGCCAGAAGGGCTTGCTACATCACAACAGACACTTCTGTCATTGACACAATGACTTATGCAGAAGGGGTGTTTTCATCCTTCATCCCACTTCTCTTAACCCTGACATCCTATGTGTTTATCATTTCTACCATCCTGAAAATCCGTTCGACAGAAGGGAAAAACAAGGCCTTCTCCACCTGCTCCTCCCACCTTACAGTCATCATTCTCTTATATGGGATTCTATTAGGAGTGTATATGCAGCCCAGTTCAGTGGGCTCTGGAATATCAAACAAGCTGCCTATTGCCATATATATTGTTACCCTCCCACTGTTAAACCCCCTGATTTATAGCTTGAGAAGTAAAGAGTTAAATATGGCTTTGAAAAAAGTCCTAAGAACTAAATCTTATTAGGAAATAAACACTACGTAGCGGATCCCACAGAAGCTATTTTTAAAAGCTTTCACTGGATTAGAGGGCAGACGAGCCCGACTAGGTATTGTTAAAGGGTGAGAATTTTCTTATGATATAATGGAGTGTCTTACTTTTATAAAAAAAGGCTAAAATTATAGCTTGCGATAGCTTATCTATAGCTACAGTATAATCCTCTAATTTTCAACACTTATATGTTTATTATGGTTATTTATATTGGTTACTATAGCATATATACTTTTTTAAATTTTTATTTATAAGATATATATCAATAATATCAGGAAAAAGACAAAAGGAAAAACAAAAAGCCATACATTATACATCCCCAAAACATATATGTCATGCACTAGTCCACATCAAGGAGGTGCTCATCAAATTTACAAAAATGGAACCCAAATGGCCCCCGAAAAATACCATAAATACTCCATTCAATTAAGCAAAGAGCAAGGAAACAAAACTGAACACCAGGAAAAAAAAAAACTAAGTCTTACCATCCAAAAATGCTAACAAATGCTCCACTTCAAGAAATACATATCTTTTACCCTGAAACACAATGTGACACTTACAGAGAAATTTAAGATAGAAAGATACCCCCAGGGCTAAAACCCGTGGGCGCAGTTCCAAAAAAGCCTTACGTCGCCTTTGGGTTACCCGACATATATCGGGAAACATTTGTATTGCTTGCCCACAAAATGTCTCACTTTTTTTTTTTTTTGAAATATGTACGCAAAACCTTATATTTATCTATCTCAGACAGAAATGTTACCAATAATGTGGCTCTAGATGTAATATCATCGCTATCTGATTCAATAAATTCCAAGATATCTAAGGGAGAGGAGACTAGGTGATCATAATGAGCACCAGTCTCCCCTTCTTCCCCACCCTTATCCAATTTTCCCTTAGGAGCATAATAAATTTTTGAAATATTAATTAATTTGACATCAGTAAACAATAATACCTTCTTAAGGTACTTCCGAAAAAGTATCATAGGAGATAAGTAATGAGTTTGCGGGAAATTCAACAATCGAAGATTTTTAGACCTCAAAGAATTCTCCAAAAACTCATCTTGTCGATGTAAAGCAAAGGAATCCTGAGAAAATTTAACACAAAAATCCTTCTGGGGTGAGTCTTTAGACTCCTGATCTACCGTCCACTTTTCCAACAATGTTATTCTAGTTTCATGATTTGATAACTTCACAACCGTTTCTTTAGCTATAGCATATTTTTATTCTATTTATATGTCATTGTTATCATTTTTAATCTTATAGTTGTTATTTATTTATTATTTTTATTTTTATTGTCTTGTATATGATCTGATCAATGTCTCTTTTTTTAAATATTTTGTAAACTTACACCCCTGATAAAGTTATTAGACAAAACAAAATCATGTACGGTGAGATGTGATCGGTCTGTTCAAGAAACAATAAAATACTTCCGTTTGATACAGAACGTGTGTACTCTTGTGAATTTTTCACCTTGCTCTGTTGTTCCACTCCTTGATCCTGTCAACTTTAAAATCATAAATATTGGCTGAATAATTGGATTGTTAAATGTTGTTTCCTACTAGGAAAACTTCAGTTTCATGGGTTGTTAGGGGTTTTATTTTCCAAATTGTTTTGATGTTCCGTGTCCATGGTGATATAAAAAGCATTCAGTAAATAATAAACAACTCACATACTATATAAAAATGTAAAAACATCACAACAGCAGACACACATAGCAAACAAAACAATAGTGTTATCTGTATACATATGCATTTTTACACGTTGAGTGAAAAAATATTTTCTTTTATTAGTCTTAAATAGTTTACCCTGTAGCTTCATTGCATGTCCCCTAGTCTTTCTATATTTTGATAACGTAAACAATCAATCTACCTTTACCCGTTCCACTCCGTTCATTAATTTATAAACTTCTATCATATCTCCCCTAAGCCGTCTCTTTTCCAGGTTAAAGAGCCCTAACGTTTTTAGCCTTTCTTCATAGGAGTATCCTTCCATCCCTTTTACCATTTTGGTGGCTCTTCTCTGAACCTTTTCTAATAACGTTATATCCTTTTTAAGATACAGCGACCAGAATTGCACACAATATTCAAGGTGCAGTCTCACCATGGAATGATATAGAGGCATTATAATATCTTTTGTTTTATTTTCCATTCCTTTCCTTATGATATCTAGCATTCTATTTGCTTTCTTGGCCGCTGCTGCACTCTGGGCCGAGGGTTTTAACATGTTATCCACAATGACGCCTAAATCTTTTTCCTGGGTGGTGGTTCCTAATGTGGAACCTTGCATCGTGTAACCATAGTTTGGGTTGTTCTTCCCTAGGTGCATAACTTTGCACTTGTCCACATTAAATTTCATCTGCCATTTTGATGCCCAGTCTTCCAATTTATCAAGATCCTCTTGCAATTTTCCACAATCCTCTTGGGTTTTAACAACTTTAAATAGTTTTGTGTCATCTGCAAATTTGATAACCTTACTCGTTATTCCCTTTTCCAGGTCATTTATGAATATGTTAAAAAGCAGCGGACCCAGCACAGATCCCTGGGGTACACCACTATTCACCTTTCTCCATTTGGAAAATTGCCATTTAGCCCTACCCTCTGCTTTCTTTCTTTTAACCAGTTCCTGATCCACAATAGTACACTGCCTCTTATCCCATGACTCTTTAGTTTTGCCAAAAGTCTCTGATGAGGGACCTTGTCAAAGGCTTTCTCAAAGTCCAGATACACTATAACAACCGATTCACCTTTTTCCACCAGTTTATTCACACCTTCAAAAAAACATAACAGATTAGTAAGACAAGATCTTCCTTGCCTAAGCCATGTTGGCTATCTCCCATTAGGCTATGACTATCTACATGCTGAGTAATTTTGTTCTTTATGATGGTTTCTACCATTTTTCCCGGTACTGACGTCAGGCTCATTGGTCTGTAGTTTCCCGGATCACCCCTAGAACCCTTTTTAAAAATTGGTGTTACATTGGCGAGCCTCAAAGCTTCAGTTATTACAGATGATTTTAATGAAAATTCACAGATTACTAATAGCAGGTCTGCAATCTCATATTTCAGTTCTTTCAACACCCTTGGATGTATACCATCCGGCGCAGGTGATTTGCTACTCTTCAGTTTATCTAATAGTTGTAATACACATCTTCCCGATGTATCAATATTTCCTTCAATTCTTCCGCACCTTTAAATACCACCCAGTGTTTTTTGTTAAATCAGTCAGGGCCTAGTAGCAGCAGTTTAAGTTTAAATTTAAAACACAGAAGAGAGCTTTCTGGTTAACTTTGGAACCCAGCAGAGAGCTTGTAGTTTAAATTTAATAGTCACTTTAAAACACAGAAGAGAGCTTTCTGGTTAAATTTAGAACCCAGCAGAGAACTTGTAGTTTAAATTTCATAATAAGTCAGAGCCTAGCAGCAGCAAAGAGCTATAATTTAAATTAAATCAGAATATAACTTAGCATAAAAGGCAAAACAGGGTCAGTACTCTTTGAGCAACAAATAAAGTCTTCTAGAGACCTTTACAAAGAGGCCTTCTACCTAAGGGCAAGAGACCTGTGAAACTTTTTCAATAGGTCTTAACACCAGGTGGCAGGTCAAAAGGCCATTTTGTAAGACTCCTTCTATCCAAGCAAGGACTGTTAATCACCCAGGAAGTTGGTCACAGCTCACCTCAGCAGCACAGGACAGGGTACTGTGTAGCAGCCCTCTTTTAATAAGTGCTATTTCCCTCCCTCCCTCCCTCTCTCCCTCCCCAACACCCACCCACCCCTGGGATAATCATAGCTTTATAGGTACTTACACATCTTAAAGGAAAGGAGGTGCTCTCAGGTGAAGCTCGTTATCCAAATCAGTCATACACTAAGGGCCTGAGATTAATTAAGCTTCAGGTGAACAAGGTATATTAAACGTATTAGGTACATACGTACCTAGCAGTTTCCCCAAAAGACACAGGTTAGAGATAGGATATATCAAATAGTTCTCTGGGTTTGTTTATGACTTTCATGATCAGGTCAGTGTGATACTCAAGTTTGGAGTTGGTAGTTGGCATGCAATATTTTCTTAGTTCCTGTAGGCATAGTGTTTGATATTGTTGATTATTGTTTTTTTCTCCATTTATGCTCTAATCAGTGGAGGTAGCATTTCTGTGCCTTCATGGTAGAGGAGTACCAAGTGGTGAGGTGTTGATGCTTGCTGTTGTAGGTGTTGTACCTGTCCAGGTGTAGACCCACCTTTACCTTGGTCTTGGTTTACCTGGCCCTTCTAACAGGAGGAAAAATACAGACACACACAGTAAATGTTATACCAATCCAGAGCTCTAGAAGAAGATTGTCAGAGAGGCCTGGACATGCAGTGCATCTCCTCTAAACATCTTCGGAAATCCCCTCCAGAGTCCTGCCTTTTATTCCTTATTCTGACAGCATGATGTCATTACAGTAAATCACATGTTATGGGAAAAAATGTACTTATGAGAATAATTTCTGCAGATTTCTCACAATAATCATAAATTCCTGACATTGTTTTTGTTATTTACTAATTCCAACAAACAAATCTTTGGGTTTAACGGAGTAAATAATCCACCAATACAAAAAGAATTACTCCAATCTCTCACCGAAGCTAGAAAATACAAAAACTTGTTTTTCAAGGGAACGGGTCTCAGACTTTAGTTTAACAGGGTAGAACCCAGGAGGTATACCTCTGCTGTGGTTCATTAACCCCTTCTTTACATCAATGACCCTTATGTTCCCCTTTTTTTTATATATCAAAAGGACTTGTAATGTTGATATCATAGATAATAATATTTTTTTTTATATATAACACAATGACAAGTGTCGTCTTCTTCAGAGTAGACCTGCATATCTCTTAGCTACTCTTTTTTCTTATATGTATAGTCTATCACACTCATCATTTTGTTGTTGTACTGGCAAGATATCAATCCACACAATCAAGACTTATCTGTAATCCGAACGCCAACTCGGCGCGCTCGTGCGTTTCACTGCGTTAGCAGTTTCATCAGGGGATCCGGCTTGAATGCTGTGCCAGATAAAGATATCGCCATACAGCCTCCAAATTGTTCATGCGCTAATATGCTGCTCAAAAGATTCAATGTTGTCTCCGCGGCTCCATTCTCTTCAGGAAAAAACGCCAGCGCATTTACTAATTCCAAGCAATCATCAATTTTCAGTAAGGGTGGAGATATACCTTTTCTGATTCTCGGAAGGTCTTTAAAAGTTTGCTGAAGCCAGCAAGCCCTAACTTAACCTTTACTGTAACAGCTAGTAACATTTACAGTTCCCATTAGCTTCTTGCACAATTAAGCTTGCAATATTAATTTCAACATAGTTTATGATCAGCAGCACGTACTTCTTTTTCTACTTGCAGATAGCCTTGCTAATATGCTTTATGCTTTTAAACTTAAAACTAAATTTACAACCCTGTCTCCTCTGTCTCTGTATTAAATCCAATGGTACCATAGGTGGAGTCAATAGTAGCATATGCAACATTATCATAGGTAGGCTCAGGAATCTCAGTTATAGTTGTTAACTGATAATGAGGGTCCCCTGTATGTCCTTTCCCACAGTAGGTATTGGTGGGAACACTATCGATGATAAGGTAGAGTTCCATTTGTTGATAAGTTCTTCAAGTTGGGGTTCGGTAGAGTTGATGGTTAGAAGGGGAAGGACTTGCTGCTTGGTCTTGTTATTAAATGGGGGGAATCTTCTGGGGTAGATTAATGCTTTAGGTTACTTGCATTGGCATTTGGTAGTTTGAAGGTTATGATGCTGTGGTCTGGAATTGGAATTAGTTCAATGTAAAATGGAATTGGTTCAATTGTAAAATGCTCTATTGCCCAGGTAACAAGCGGTAGATCAAGAATGCTAATAAAAATAAAGTTGGCAAGCATAGGCATATTTGTCATGTAGATAGGCATAAAAATGTGGTTGAGAGTTCCTCCTCTGCTGTGGGTGGGTTTGTTGATGATTTGGGTGTATTGTAAGCAGTGCAAAACTTTGGTGAAGGCTGAGGCTTGTTTGTGTGGAGCTGAAGCACACTTCTATTATTGCTGACAGTTCTACAGTGGTTACGATGGGTGCTCTGTAGATGAGGCAGAGTGTAATGTTTTTATTTACAATTGTAATCATATCCAGGTTGTGTGTGGAGGAAGTTTCTATAGTGGTAAAGTTGAGAATTTTATTTGTTAAGATACAGACATCGCCTCCTCTACTGCCAGATCTTGGGCAATTGTGTATATTTAGTTGATTTAATAACACAATTGTCTTCCTCAGAGAACCAAGTTTCAGTGATGCACGTGATATCAATGTCTTGGTCACTCATGTATGGTAATCAAAAAAATTCATATTGGTCACGATATAGAGTGTAGAAATCAATGAATCAAAAAAACTCACTCTATTAAAACACAACTTGTTTCCTGATTATAAACAACAAAATGATTGTTTCCAATCATTTTGTTGTTTATAATCAGGAAACAAGTTGTGTTTTAATAGAGTGAGTTTTTTTGATTCATTGGTCACTCATGTAGTCATGTAACATGGGTAGTTTGTTGTGGGTGACCTTGAATTAACTGTTGTTAAAGTTTATTCAATTTTATATATTTACCATTTATATAGCACTGCAAGACTTACACAGCACCATGTTTCAGGCCTTATAAATCGTTTGGCCCTTCTTCAGGCATACCAGTCTTAATTAGCCAATCCTTCAGCTTGGATTTCTTTGACTGAATGTTGTACCGGAAAGACTCCCATCTTTAAATAAGGGAGTTTCAAAATGACATCAAACATTCAAGGCCCTCCTACTGAATGACTCACACTCCACTCCACCAATCTAACTCCAAGTTCAAGCCCTGAGAAGCAACAATCCTCAGTGTAAAAATCCAGCGCTGTTCTAATTGCTGTAGTCTCACCAATCTATCACCATTGGTATGCCTGAAGAAGGGCCAAACGATTTATAAGGCCTGAAACATGGTGCTATGTAGCACTACAGCATTATAGCCTGCACTACAGCATTATAGCCTAAGGAGTAACGTGGTTACTTTATACGGAGGACTCAGCAGTTTTGGAAGGGAAAGGTTCCAACAGCCCAGCTATTTTTTTCTGATGCCAGAGAGGAGGTCTCTGGGAGTCTGAAGTTGGTCATAAAAGATTTGACTCCACAGATAAGTTGGAACATGGCAATTTTATCAAATAATTATTATCTTTGAGATTGAGAGGGGCTTGCTTGGTGCACTTCCCTTAATGTTATATATACAGTTTGAGCTGTAATAGCTCGTGTAGAATGAATAAAAAGGAACATTTTGCCACGAGAGGTTTTTCCTCATGGCAACGGTTTCGACAAAAAATATACTTTTTGAGTTTAGATGGAGGGAGTTAGAGATTGATGGCAAAGGGCATTTTAGTATAGCCCAGTATAATAATAGCAACTGCACACGGAATTCATGCAAATTTAGGCACTTGTGTTCGGCCTGCAGAGCCAGCCATCCTGTCACGGTGCTC
Organism: Ichthyophis bannanicus; assembly: GCA_033557465.1. NCBI lineage: Eukaryota > Metazoa > Chordata > Amphibia > Gymnophiona > Ichthyophiidae > Ichthyophis > Ichthyophis bannanicus. Next base: position 107,101,360 of record CM066048.1, on the reverse strand, counting down.
AGATCCACTAGAGATGGGAAGGCTTACAGGCCTCAGACTCAGCGCACAGCTGATGGACTTAGCACTATTACCCATCAATCTTGAGAATATGTGGCTCTGGTCTTATCATTATCGGAATCAGCCCTGCAGCATCCTTGACAGCTTCTTTCATGGTTTCTGCATCCCTTCCTCTGTCTCCAAGTGTCTCGCTTTCACCGTGTGCGCAATTCTCCTTCAATACTTCAGCACCGAGACTTCCGGTGACGTCATCCACCTGAATGGCGGCGTAGCGCGGGAGCTCCGCCACCAATGAGCTTATTAAAGTGGCGATAGCCCCTACGGGCATTGTTTGGGGCGAAAAGGAGAGCGGGAGAGGCTAAGGGAGAGCTGCCCAACCTCACCGGAGACCCGAGAGAGCGGGACGCTGAACGCGCCGCCGGAGCGGCAGCTAGGCACCGCGTGGGAAGTGCGGCCCAACGGAGGTGAGCCGACCGCGAGAAAGCGGAATTCGCCGGGAGGTGGGCTGAGAGAGCGGCAGAAGCAGAGGAGCACTCCGTCCAGGGAGCAGCCTGCTGTAGTCGGGGAGAGCTGAAAGCAAGGCTACAATAAAACCTCCCTGCACAACGCTGTGGTGCTCAGCTTTAACGGAGGAGTGCAGTCGGCCACGTGGTGGGGGCAGTGCAGTGGCAAAAACCTGAGCCAGGCTGCCACCTACAGACAGAGGAAAGCAGTGGGAGAAGTGGCCCCCAGCCAGGTGAGGAGTCGCAGTGGGCCCTCCGGGAGGCTCTTCAAAAGCCAGATATCACCCGGGAAGAGCATCAGCTGTGGTGGAGGTCCGGGCATAACGCCTAGCCGCTCCCCTCATCCAAGAGCAAACGGAAGGAGGTGAGCCCAGAGTGCAGGCCCGGTAGTCGGCTGGGGGTGCAGGGCTCAGACCTATCATGGAGAAAATAAGTGCCAAAAAAGAGGGCCTGATGAAAAAGAAATTAGCTGAATTCAGGTCCCCCTATGCTACGTCTAAAGGAGGGAAGGAAGGGGAGAAATCTGGCAAACCAGAGAAGGAAACCCCACACAGCCCGGGAGCGAGTGAAAGTGGCGAGGAGTGCTTGACAGCAGCGGAACAGATTAAGCAGTGGCTTCTCGAGTTAAAGGAAGAACTGAAGGTGGAGATGTGTGGGGTGAAAAATGAGATCATGGAGGCCGTGCGGACGATGCGCCAAGACATCCTGGAGCTGGGCGAACGAGTGGATGAAGCTGAAACTAGACTGGACAGTCAAGGAGAGACTCTGACGCAGCTCCAGCAGAGCTGGGATGAACTGCAGACGACGCAAGAGGCCCTTAAAGCCAAAGCCGAAGATCTCGAAGATCGCTCCCGGAGATGCAATCTCCGAGTGCGAGGAGTGCCGGAAGAGCCTAAGTACAAGAATAGTGAGGAAGTGGCCTACAAGATATTCCAAAGCCTCCTGGTGGAAGCTGGATATGGGAAGGAAGCGGAGGTATCCCACCTGAACATAGAACGAGCGCATAGAGGCCTGGGGCCAATACGAGACAATAGGCCCAGAGACATAGTAGTATGCCTGAGCTCCTACAAAAGCAAGGAACTTCTGCTTGGAGCCAGCCGTAAGTTGAGAAGCTTCCAATGGGAGGGATATAAAGTGGAGTTATATCAAGACCTGTCCCAGGGAACGCTGCAACGACGGAGGGAGATCAGAGAAGTAACGGCCTACCTGCGGAGAGCAGACTTGCGATATAAGTGGCTGTTTCCATTTGGATTATTGATCACGGTGAAAGGGCGATCGCGTACGGTACGATCCAGCGCGGAGGCTTGGAAAGCCTTGCGAGAGCTGGGAGCAGAACAGCTGCCTGAGATGATTGATAACACCACTACTTCTCCACGCATGGAATCCAGACCAGGAAAGATGGAGAGTGCGAAATGGCAGAGGGCGAGCGGCAGGAGATTGGCCAGGACGTCTAAAGGGGGTCACCGGAGTCCGGCATCAGAGCAAGAGACTGGCTGAGCGGTGATATTCCACCAAAGGACTGGTATCTTTAAATATGCTGGGTTGACAGGCTTGGGGGGAGGGCGAGGATAGGGTAATAGGATACCGGGAGAAGGGAGGGAGCGGTAGGTAATGTACAGGGGGGGAAGAGAGGTGCTTAGAGGGGAGGGAAGCGGTGGGGGATAGGGGGGAGAAGGGATAGCGGGGAGAGAGCGGGAGGAGTACGGGGGGATGGGCGAAGGGGGGCTAAGGGGGGAAGATCTGGTGGGGAGGTGGAAGGAGTCGCTGTTATGGAAGTCGAGTCTCCACAGCGGAGATTTCTGAGAGGGGGGGAGGGGGGAGGGGGGAATGGGGGAGGAAGTCTGGGGGAAGGGGGGGGAGGAGGGGGGGAAGAGGGGGGAGGAGGGGGGGTAGGGGGGCAGAGGCAGAGCCAGCGGGATGGAAGGGGGGGAAGGGGAGTAGGAGGGGAATTGAAAATACTAACGTTGAATGTTAAAGGATTAAATTCCTCATGGAAACGACAGAAATTGTATAAAGAATTAATGAGGCACAATGCTGATATAGTAATGTTGCAGGAGACACATTTACAGAAACAGCATGAGGCACTGGTGCAACCCAGGGGATATAAGCATCGCCTATTCGCTTCTAATTTTAAAGAGAAAAAGAAAGGCGGGGTCGCAGTCCTCGTTAAGGGGGAAGCACAAACTGAGGTCCAACTGATATCCCGGGATAAAGGGGGACGTTATCTCTTGCTGCGAGTGAAGCAGGGGACGGAATGGTTCTGTGTGGTGAATGTGTATGCCCCTACGGGAGCTCAAACCGAGTTCTGGAAAGATCTGAGAGAGCAGGTAGCGGTAATGGGGGAGGGTGTGATGCTTTGTGGGGGGGACTTCAATCTGGCCTGGGAGGTGGGGAGAGACACGACGGGCCACCGAGAAGGGAGGGGGAAGGATAGGAAGTATTATCAGAAATTTGTGCAGGAGAATGATTTGATTGATGTGTGGAGGATGCTTCATCCGGGCCGAAGGCAATTCACCTTCTACTCAGCAGCGCATGGGACGTATTCTAGATTGGATGCAATATGGGTAGGGAAGGAGTTAGCGGGGAGGATCACGGGAGGGGAAATAGAACCGATTACCTGGTCCGATCACGCCCCAGTGGTGGTACAAGTGCGGGTGGCAGGGGAAGATAAGGGACGACAATTTTGGAAATTGAATGAGGGTCTGTTGGAGGATGCAAGGGTGGTAACTGAAGTACGGAGTCTAATTCCAGAGTATTTTGGGCAGAATGGGGGAGGAGAAGTAAAAGAGGGAGTGATCTGGGATGCCTTTAAGGCAGTGGTAAGGGGGGTGTTCATTAAGTGGGGGGGCACGTATTAAGAGGGAGAGGGCAGCATGTGAGGAGCAGTTGCGGCAACAACTTCGCGAGGCGGAGGAGAGGGATATGCAAGAGGGGGGAAGACGGCATAGTGGGACAGTCTTGGAACTCAGAGCCAAAGTTAATGCAATAGAGGCAGAAAAGATACAGTTTCGCCTACAATTGATGAAGCAGAGATACTTTGAAGGGGGTAACAAAGTGGGGAGATATCTCGCGAGGCAGTTGCAGAAGAGAAGAGAGTGGAATAGGATCTCTCAGATTAAGAGCAGGGGGGCAGGGGTGCGAGATGTTCGGCGCATTAGAGAGGAATTCGTGGCCTACTATAGCAATTTGTATAAGGCTCGTGAGGTGGGGTCGCGGGAGGATACTTTGGAGTATGTGAGAGGAGCTGGGCTCCCGGTATTGACGGCGGATGAGCAGGAAGGGCTAGATAGAGAAATCCAACCGGAGGAAGTCTTGAAGGCCATTAAGGAGTTAAAGGCCGGCAAAGCCCCGGGGCTCGACGGCCTAACGGCGCGCTTCTATAAACAGTTTAGCAGCCAGATAGTGCAGCCGTTGATTAAGGTGTTTAATGGACCACGCAGGGGGGAGAAATTAGCGGAGACCATGGGATGGGCTGGTATTACCCTCATCCATAAGGAAGGGAAGGATCCTCAGGAGTGTGCGTCATACCGGCCCATTTCTTTATTAAATGTAGATGCGAAGTTGCTGGCAAAAGTGCTGGCTACTAGACTTAATAAGCATTTGGGGAAACTGGTACATCCCGATCAGGCGGGGTTTGTGCCGGGCCGACAGGTGGCCGACAACATACGGAAAGTGCTGAATGTAATTTGGTCGGCCCAACAGAAGGGGAGGGAGACTCTGTTGGTCTCATTGGATGCTGAAAAGGCCTTTGACCAAGTGTCTTGGTCATTTTTATACTCCGTATTGGGACAATTGGGGTTTGGGCCAGGATTTGTGCAATGGATAGGGGCTCTATATTATAGCCCAAAAGCATGTGTACGGGTAAATGGAGGTTATTCAGAGTTCTTTCCACTGGAACGAGGGACTCGGCAGGGATGCCCACTATCCCCGTTATTATTTGCGCTCTCCCTCGAGCCCTTAGCGGCGAGGTTGAGAGCCAATCCCGAGGTGGCGGGGGTTCGGGTGGGAAGTCAGGAATACAAAATCTCCCTTTTCGCAGATGACATTTTATTGACTATCATGAAACCCAGAGAAACGTTACAGGCAGTGATGAGTGAGATACAGAAATACGGTGAGAAGGCGGGTTTTCGGATTAATTGGGGGAAATCAGAGATATTAAGAATAGTAGGTGAGGAGGGGGAGCAACGGGAGTGGCAACGGTGTTTTCCCTTTAAATGGGCGCAGTCGTCGATTCGCTACCTTGGAGTACAGCTGGGGAGGAATTTGGAGGCCTTATATGCGTTGAACTATCATAAACTGGTAGCGCGGGTGGAGGAGCGATTACAGGGCTGGAGTCGTGGGTATTATTCGTGGTTTGGGAGGGTGGCGTCGGTGAAGATGATGCTTCTGCCCCAGTTTCTATTCCTCTTTCAAGTATTGCCTATACCGATACCCCGAAGAGCATTACGGCGGGTACAGCAACAGGTAGAGAGATTTATCTGGGGGGGGAAGAGGCCACGGGTAGCGGCCAGAACGACGCAGGTGCCGGTGGGAGAGGGGGGGATGGGGATCCCCAACTTTAGTTTGTATTATGCGGCAGCGCAATTGCGAGCCGTCTATGCGTGGATGCGTGAACCCTATAAGCAGTGGGTCAGGATGGAGGTGGACGGGTACCGCCCAGGGGAATTAGAACGGATCGTATGGGAGGGGGGAGGAGACAGAGGTCAGAATCCGATAGTGCGACATACGCTGCAGGTGTGGAGCAGGCATAGGCGGCGGTTGGTGGGAGAAAAGAAATGGTCGCCAACCATGTCCCTGCAGGCCTGTTGTGCGGAAGGCATAGGCCCGAAGGCGGCAGTACTCCGGAGATGGGAGGCGCGGGGCCTGACCCAGGCTTCCCAGCTAGTGGTCGGGACACAGTGCAGAGAATTTGAGGGAATGCGTGATTTATACCGCCTAGGTGAGACGGATAGGTTCGCGTATCTGCAGATGTGCTCGGTGATTCGAAAAAAGGGACGGGAGCAGGTGGGCAGAGGGGGAGGAGAGTGGTTCGAAGGGGCCTGTTTAGGCTCCATGGGGCAACAAGGGATGCTCTCTAGGATTTATAGAGGCCTGATTGCCAGAGGGGAAAGGAAGCTGAAGTATATGGAAGAGTGGGAAAAGGATTTAGGGGTGGAGTGGGGGGTGGACGAATGGGAGGTGATAGTAATGGGTGCAGCTAGGTTTTCTATTGCCACACCCCTGCGAGAGAATGCCTATAAGGTGTTGACTCGCTGGTACCTCACACCGGAGAGATTGTTTAGGGCAGGAGTGCGTCAGACGGATGAGTGCTGGCGGATGTGTGGGGGGCGGGGCTCTTGGTTACATATGTGGTGGACGTGTCCAGTAGTGAGAGAGTATTGGCGCAAAATAGGGGAGTGCATTAATAAAATGGTGGGGGCGAGTATTGTGTTTGGTCCTGAGATGTGTCTTCTGCATAAACCGGATGGGAGGTGGGAAGGAGACTGGAGAATCATTTGGTATTGCGTGACAGCGGCACGGAGTGAAATAGCCTGGTACTGGAAGCGACCGAATCTGCCTTCCATAGCTAGTTTGCAGGACGAGTGTCTTTCCTATATGCAATGTATAAAATGACGGGGGAGAGAGGGGGAAGAGGGGAACAAGTTGAGAAGCGGTGGGCGGGGGTTTGGAAATGGCTACATGAGGGAGGGTGGGGGGAGGGAGGGTTTGGGGGGGGAGGTGGGGAGGGAGACTAGGGGGTTAGAGAGGAATGAACCTTGCCAGTTTAAGGGGTGTAAGGGATAGTAGAACGGGGCAGGGTAATGCTATTCTGTACAATGTGATTGTGGAGAATCAGATTGTCCAGTATCCAGTGTGTATGCCATGGCCTTAGGACTACACAGGGGTATGAAAATGGGGGGACTGCAGATATGGATTTCTGTGCAAGCTGATAGCTAGCCCTATGGTATGAGCAGTGACAGGAATGGTTTGCTGTTTGTAAAAAGTTGATAGGATGATAGCAATGTACATGGAGAGGAAGTGTTTGATGTACGGGCGATGGTTGATAGTAATGTTATGGCAAAGTTGATAATGTATATGAAAAAGTTGCTAATAAAAACTTATAAAACTGAAAAAAAAAAAAAAAAAAAAAAAAAAAATACTTCAGCACCTCCAGGGGGTCAGGGAAATAATGTCTAAAGAAATCAACCTATGCGGCGTTACTGGCCCCTGCTAGGAGACTCCATTCCCAGGCCTGGTCATATCCCCGTTAGGTATAGTCCCAAATGAGTTGGGAAAGTTTTGCCTGATACACAATCTGTCATATTTGAATGGTTACTCAGTGAATGACCATATTGACCCTCATTTGTGCTTGGTACAATATGCATCTATTGACCAGGCCATAGTAATGGTTTTGAAACTGGGTTCCCGGGCACATCTGGTCAAAGCCAATATCGAATCGGCCTTCCTTCTGCTCCTGATACATTTGGAGTTCTTTCGCTTGCTTGGCTTTTGATTTGAGGGTAATTATTATTGTGACAAATGTATGCCCATGGCATGTTCCATCTTGTGTGCATATTTCAAATTCTTTAGCTCTTTGTGCATTGGATAACAGAGGAAATATCGAGGCCGGGCTCAGTTATATATTACCTTGATGATTTCTTTGCTCGTGGGTGCAGGGTTCGGGGAATGCAAATTGGTCTTGTCTTCCTCTGAGCAAATTGCACATTGTTTCATGATCCCTCTTCAAAGGAAAAGACAGCCCCTCCTCAGCAATTACATTCCTCGGCATCAGGCTGGACATACAGAACCAGGTGTTACAACTGTCCATGTACAAGCTAAATAAGTTCAGAACAGCCATAAAGGGGATGAGAGGCGCCAGGAAGGCAACACTAGAGCAATTCCAATCCCTGTTGGGCCTACTGTGCCTCAACTCCAGAGTAATCCCCATGGGGTAGGTATTCTGTCAGCGCCTAGCCTTAGCAACCAGGGGTATCAGGAAGCAACACCACCATATTAGGGTCAGTAGGGACATAAGGGAGAATCTTGGTATCTGGAAAGTGTTTCTTAAAGTCTATTAATGGCCTGGAATTCTGCAAGACTCCCCTGATTCCAGCTCTCATCTTGAATTTTTCAGGGATGCATCTAGTGGGGCAGGTTTTGGCATCTACAGTACTTCAGGGGGCTTTGTGAGTTAAGTCATAGCCTAGCAATTGGCATACATTCAGCACTACCAAGGACATCACCTTCTTGGAATTGTTTCTCATAATGACAGCACTATTTATTTGAGCCCCACAATTGGTCTATAGGGCAATCATTATTTTGCACCGACAATACAGCGGTAGTGCAGGCGGTAAACTGGATGTATGCCAGAATGCTGAGGGTGATGGCACTACTTAGGGAGATTCTCTTGCTTTGCCTGTTGCATAATATTACCTTCAGGGCTGAGCACATTCCCGATTATCGTAATTCTATACTCAATACCCTTTCTTGTTTCCAGATGTCCTTATTCCATGCAATCTCTGGGCTTTTGGCCTGCCAAAGTTTGGAGTCTCTTGATGGGTTCCCTAGCTGAATGCACTAGACAGAAATATGTGAAAGTCTGGGCGCAATCCCAGGAATATTGTACTAATAATCTGATCAGTGACAGTGACTGGTTCGATGCTGGCACCTTCGTGCATTGTATACTCGGGTGTAAGGGCAGGGGCATGAGTAAATGAGTAAATCTGTGGCCCAGATGCACTTGGTGGGCATCATCTTTTTGCCAGAGCAATGGGGAAGTTGAGCCCTGTGGCCAATTTTGTCATTGCTAGGGTAATGAAAGGATGGCCAGCCCAATGTAGCCACCAACCAGATGTTCAAGGCACACCTTTTCAGATGTGCTTTTTCATTGGCACTCTTTGGGGATCTAAGGGTGGGGGAATTGGTGTCATCATCGAAATACCTACTAGGACACTTGGGCCTCCGGATCAAGGATGCCACATTGAGCGATGGCCATTGGTGCTGTATAACCTTGATGGGAGACTCAACGTGTCCGATGTGGAATTTTAAGGAATTCTTCAGGCCCACCCACAGGGATGCAAGCAAGTTTTGATACACATGGACGGTACACCCCTGTCACGCTTTTAGTTCACCAAAGTAATGAAATTGGCCATTGCTAATGCTGGCCTTGGGGTGGGCCATTATGGCATATTGGTGCTACCCGACTAGCTCCTGCAGCTGCTGGGTTGTGCAGTGATAACCAGATTTTCAATCCTGGGGCTGCATATGTCCCTCAGCATTGACAATCAAGGCTAGATGGACGACACAGCACATAGCACCGCTCAACTGAATATCAGGCCCAAAGTTTCTAGATGAACTAAATGACTGTTTCTTGAAACTGCTGGTTCATGAACCCACAAGAGGGGAAGCTACTTTGGACTTAGTCCTTAGTAGTACACAAGATCTGGTGCAAGAGATAAGGGTGTTGGGGCAATTGGTGATCATAGCATAATCTTGTTTGATTTCATAAATGGAGGAAAGATGGCAAGGAAATCTACAGTACTGTCTTTTAACTTTCAAAAGAGAGACTATGATAAAATGAGGAAAACAGTTAAGAAAAAACTAAAAGGAGCAGCTGCGAAAGTTAAAGATTTACATCAAGCATGGGCATTGTTTAAAAGTATTATCTTGGAAGCCCAGACCAGCTGTATTCCACGCTTTAAGAAAGGTGGAAGGAAGTCCAAAGAACTGGCAGCATTGGTTTACAGGTGAGGTCAGAGAGACTGTTGTAGCCAAAAAAGCATCTTTCAGGAAATGGAAAAAGGAGCCAAATGACGAAAACTGGAAACATAAGCACTGGCAAGTTAGAATCAAGGCCCTGATAAGGCAGGCAAAGAGAGAATTTGAGAAAAGGCTTGCTCTAGAAACAAAAATGCATATTAAAGTTTTCAAGTACATTTGCAGCAAAAAGGTCTATGAGAGTCAGTTGGACCATTAGATGATAGAGGGGTAAAAGAGTCACTAAGAGGGGACAATGCCATAGCTTCACTCGACACCACCAACGAGCTCCCCGGCCCAATCCAGGTTGAGCAGAAGCCCGAGGCTGAGGCCCACCTCCAACAGTCAGCGTCGGGGCTCGCGGGCCAGCAGCCCTTTAAAGGAGGGCGCCATCGGGCGCCGGATCACTTCACCCGACACCACCAACAAGCTCCCCGGCCCAATCCAGGTGGAGCAGAGGCCCGAGACTGAGGCCCGCCTCCAACAGTCAGCATCGGGGCTCGCGGGCCTGCAGCCCTTTAAAGGAGGGCACCATCGGGCGCTGGATCACTTCACTCGACACCACCAATGAGCTCCCCGGCCCAATCCGGGTGGAGCAGAGGCCCGAGGCTGAGGCCCGCCTCCAACAGTCAGCGTCGGGGCTCGCGGGCCTGCAGCCCTTTAAAGGAGGGTGCCATCGGGCACGGCTCGCGCCTGGCAGGCCCACGCCTGAGGGCCTCACCAGAGGGCCTTTTGGCATGGCCCTTAGGCGAGGACCTAGGGCACCCTGGCACTAGCCGTCAACCTAGCTCCGGCTGATCACCGAAAAATGACAACGAGCTAAGCTGGAACCAATGCTCTCCACACCTCGCTTTTTGACCCCAACCAACTCCCACACAAAGTAAGCACCCACCACTGCTACTGGCTGCCTAAAGAGCCATTGCTACCCCTCTACCTGCAATTAATTCTGCTTTGAACTTGCGTCCATAAAACTCACTACCCATTGCTTGCATAGAACCTGCTACCCACTGCTTATACTTGCGTCCCATTGCTGGTATAGAACTTACTACCCTTTGCCTGCATCAATCCTACTACCCACCACCCGCATCGAACTTGCTACCCATTGCCTCCACTGAACTTGGTACCACTGCTTGCATAGAACATGCTAAGATCCTGCCTAGAACTTGTTACCCATTGCTTACATTGAACTTCCTACCCATTGCTTGCATTGAACCTGCTACCCATCGCCTGCATTGAACTTGCTACCCATCGCTTCCATTGAACTTGCTACACATCGCTTGCATTGCATTCCACTGCACTGTAACCCAACACATACTGCATAGTGCTTAGACTCCCTAACCACCCCATTCCCTGCTTGCTTGCTTGTAAGATAACTGCTGCATTGTCCCATACTTAGAATCCATAACCACCTCATTGTTTGTAGATAACATATGCTGCATAGCCCCCTCTACCCCTCCTCCATGGCCCCTCATCACATTATCCTTCTCTTCCTCATAATCCCCAACTGCCTCCCCTCCTACCAGCACCCTCACCCCTCTCCCCCTTACTCTCCCTCTACCTTCCTCACCTCTCCCTCCATTCTGTCTTCTAACCTTGCATCTACTCTTGAGCTTCATCACACCCTCCCCCTCATTCAACCAGCCCCTCTCTCTTTAAGGCAACCCCACCCTCGCTTCCGCTGTACTGCCTCTGCCTTACCCCGCTCTCTACTACTCCTTCTCCTTCTCTCATCAGGTAATATCAATCCCAACTCTGGTCCCCCTTGATTTCTTTCTCACTCTAAGAAATGTTCCTCACGTACCTTAACTAATCTTATCCATATCCCGCTCCTCTCCCCTTCCTCCCCCCATCACTCATACTCCATTCACTCACCCAGAGACATCAACCCCAAGCCCATCCCCTCTAGAGATTTGCCTCACTCTAAAAAAACATACTCGCGTAACCTACCTGACATCATCAATCTCACCCTTCATTCACCCCCACTTCCCCTCCCCCACATGCCTCTTGGAGGGCACATGCATTCAGAGACTCCCACCCGTACCTTGGCCCCTCTAAATCTCTGTACTATGGAAATAGATCCCCATGTAATGGCCCCCACAGACCGCTGTCTTACTCTAGAAAGAAATCCTCACGTAACCTGTCCAACCTTATCCATATCCCTCTCCTTTCCCCCTCCGCTCTCCCATTCTCATGTGCCCTTTGGAACGCATGCTCAGTCTCCAACAAAATTCCTATTATTCACAATCTCTTTATCTCTAATACACTGGACCTTCTTGCCCTAATTGAGACCTGGCTACTCCCAGACGATACCGCATCCATTGCTACTCTCTGCCACGGGGACTACCAGTTCTCCCATACACCTCGATCTACTGGTCGTGGTGGTAGTGTTGGGCTGCTACTTTCTCCCTCCTGCCAAGTCCAACCCCTCCTGCTGTCTCAGTCACACTCCTCCCTCTCTTTCAAAGTCCACTCCCTTCACCTCTCCACACCACGTCCCCTCCGAGTAGCTGTTATATATCACCCACCCGACAAATCCAAATCGACCTTCCTCACCGACTTTGACTCCTGGCTCTCCATCTTCCTGGATCTCTCTTCCCCCACTCTTATTCTTGGTGATTTTAACATTCACATTGATAACTCCTCCGATCCCCATGCTTTAAAGTTCCTGCCCTCACCTCCTCCTTTGACCTCCAACTTTGCTCCACTGCCCCCACCCACATACACGGCCACTGTCTTGACCTAATACTGTTCTATAATTCCTCTCCCTCAAACCTCCGCAACTCAATCCTCCCCTCATTTGATCATCACCTATTAACCTTTAATCTTCATCTCCCACTGTCCCAACCTCACCCCGTCTCCTCCATCCTATTTAGAAACCTCCATAATATTGATCCCTTAACCCTCTCCTCCACCATTTCTCCATCTCTCTCCTCCATTATATCCTCCAAGTCCATTGATGAGGCAGTATCCTCTTATAATGCTGCACTATCCTCAGCTTTTGACATTCTTGCCCCAACCACCCCACGTCCTGTCAGATGATCTGTTCTCCAGCTCTGGCTTTCATCCACAACCCGCTATCTACGCACCTGTGCCTGTTCTGCTGAATGTGCTTGGTCCAAATCCCGCTCCCCAAAAGACCTTCTACACTTCAAATTCATGCTAGGGTCCTTCCAGTCAGCCATAGCATTTGCTAAACAAGAATACTACATCCGTCTAACCAACTCCCTTGCCTCTGATCCTCGCCGCCTCTTTAATACCTTCAATTCTCTCCTCAAGGCACCTCCGCCCCCGTCCCACCCTCCCTCTCTGCCCAAACCCTAGCTGACTACTTCCATGACAAAATCCACAAGATCACCCTCCAATTCCCCGCCTTCTCATCTACCTCCCCCCAAAAAAAATCTCCCCTCCCACGCATACTTCCGCTGCTACCTTTTCCTCCTTCCATATGATCTCCGAAGAGGAAACTGCACTCCTTCTTTCCTCTTCTAGACCCACCACCTGTTCCTCTGACCCTATTCCTACCCATCTTCTCCACCCCATTTCCTCCACCATTGTCCCCTCCATCTCTCATATTCTCAACCTCTCACTCTCCACTGCAACTGTCCCTGCAGACTTCAAACATGCTGTTGTCACACCCCTTCTCAAGAAACCCTCACTTGATCCTACCTGTCCTTCTAACTATCATCCCATCTCCCTCCTTCCCTTCATATCCAAATTACTAGAACGAGCGGTCCACCGCCGCTGCCTTGACTTCCTCACCTCCCAAGCCCTCCTGGACCCTCTACAATCTGGCTTCTGCCCCCTACACTCCACTGAAACAGCGCTTACAAAAGTCTCCAATGACTTATTCCTGGCTAAATCTAAGGGCCTCTATTCTATCCTCATCCTCCTTGACCTCTCCGCTGCCTTTGACACTGTTGACCACAATTTTCTCCTCACCACTCTCTCCTCTCTTGGTTTCAAGGGCTCCGTACTTTCCTGGTTCTCCTCCTACCTCTCCCACCGCTCCTTCAGTGTATGCTCTGGTGGCTCCTCCTCCTCTCCTTCCCCGCTCAATGTTGGTGTACCCCAGGGATCCATCTTGGGCCCCCTCCTTTTCTCTATCTTGCCCAAGACCACAGGTGCTCCTTGTGGTCTTGGGCAAGCCACTTAACTCTCCATTGCCCATGTTCCCTGTAAAATAGTCATCTCCAAGTTATAATGCCCTGTTCAATGTAATTTCAGTTTGTTCAATATAAACTGCCTTGATATCATGAAAGGCAGTATATAAGAAATGTTAAAAAAATAAATAATGCCTCTGTATCATTCCATGGTGCAACCACAACTTGAATATCATTTGCAATTCTGGCTGCCTTATCTTAAAAAGGATATAGCAAAATTAGAAAAGGTAGTAAGAAGAGTCCTCAAAAATGGTAAAGGGGATGGAAGGATATCTCTATGATGAAAGGCTTTAAAGGTTAGAGCTCTTCAACCTGGAAAACAGGCAGCTGAGGGGAATGTACTGTAGATTAATCCTTTACGCCATCAAAAAGGAGAAAGACTAGGAGACAAGTAATGAAGCTATAGTTTAACTCATTTAAGACTAATAAGAGACAGGTAGAGAAAATATTTTTTTCAGTCAACCCTTTAATCCATTGAGGATTATTGTGGAACCTCTATTCATGCTTTGGACATATGAAAACAATTTCTCAGTTGCAGAATCGGGGGCAAATGTGCCCCGTCCAGTTTTTGAATGCCCGGATGGCCTGCATGTGCCCCACACAGAATTGCCTCTATGGGGATTATTGTAGAACCTTATTCATACTTTTGTAGCAGCAAAGCGCAGACAAACCAATGATACCAGGAGTCTGTTCAAAAGGTCCAAATCATTTATTTGTGCACAAGTCTCGAACCAATCAATTTCAAAATGGCTGAGCAAAGTTTTCAAGCATTACAACAACTTTTATAGACTTCTGTTCCATTCTAGGTATAGAAAAACATTTCATTGGTCCCGGTAATCTCCCGTACCTCCCGTACCTCTTCTATTGGTCCCGGTACTGATAAGTTTATCCAGTTATGTCCCTCCAGTGGGCATGACACCTGCATACCCCCCTTCTAGTCCCAATTACAATGGTCAGTTCATCAACTTGTTACTTTCACACTTTCAAGGTTATAGAACCAATTTGTACGTGCAGAGGAGCTGGGCTCTGCAACTCATCCGTCAGCACTCCTAATTATTTCTTTGCAGATGTACTTTTTCTTATCAGTAACTTCTAAACATGTCTTTTCTGTATTTTTTCCATCTTTCAATACTGCAGTTCTGCTTACCTAAGCTAATTCAATACTTCTACTGGGTTCTATCTTACAATAGCAGCATATTGGGGGATGTGCAATCCTATATGCCTCTCCACAGGCCTCATTTACAGGTCAAGCTAGCCATGTTGGCCTGCTTATGTTCGGACACTGTGGGTCACAGGCCTGCACCTGCCACATTCCCCCCTTTGATTAATCTCACCCTATTACTTAATAAGGTGTGAGAATTAAATCACTTTCTGAAGAATCACATCCTGGCTAAAGGATTTCTACCAGGACTGGCTGTATATAAAGCCATGATTTTTGTTGCGGTCTTCCGCTCTACTGTACTATCAATAGTGTTATGAATGGAACGCATACAACATGGGATTAAACATGGTAATAAGAAGATAACAGCAACAAGGATTAGTACCAATACGATGAAAGTCTTAAATCCTCCCACCCATGAAAAGAGGTTAGCAAACCAATTAGGAAATTTCAATGAGTGCCACGTCTGTACTGGCACATAAGCATGTCTTTGCATATCTTTAGCAATTTCTTCAACTACTTGACCTTTATCATCTATTTTCAAACAGCAATTGGTTAAGTTCAGCTTACCACATACTCCTCCTTCAGCTGCTAACAAATAATCAAGTGCTAAGCGGTTCTGATATATCGCAGTGCGCATCTGAGTACTTTGTCTAGCTAAGAGCGTGAGAGCATGACTAGTTTCATTGGTTATTATTTCAACTACTGCTTGTAAGCGAATGATACGATTAATCATATAAATTGGGGTACGATAACCATACATACCATCATCATTCCAAGTGGCGGGTCCATAATACTCAATAATTCTTTCTGGTGGCCAATCATCACCTTGCCATTTCTCCCACTTGCCTATCTGTAAGGCCTCTCTCTTTTGTCTTAGTGCTCTTTTGTGTCGGTGGGTAGTGTATACTGGGTATCCTAATTGTTCTCCATGTTCAGTGTTTAAAAGAAAGAAAGAAGGTCTGATGGTTCCTAAGACACATGCTCCTCCCCAGTGTGGTGGGAGTTGTGCATATGCTCGGTTTCCACAGATCCAATATAGGCCAGGTGGGGCTTGCCAGGCTTGGACTTTAGCAAGGTTAGTCCATAGACCTGCAAGTTCAGGAAATCTGGCTAATGGGTTAGGAGGTTCAGGATGTTTGAGTCCTGACCACCATGCTATCTTTTTGGTCGTGGCATTATAGTACTTCTGGCTAAGACAGACCAGCTGTCCTACCTTTTGGGTGAACTGGGGTCCAGTTCTGGCATAGCAAAGACGTCCAACGATTGAGTGCGCTAACACCCATTCACTGGTAGTCTTGTGTAATTCAGTCTGATTGTAAATCATGGAATAATTCAATTCTTGGGCTTCCCATGGCCACTGATCTCCCATTTGGGTTCCGCCACAGAAATAACAATCTGTGATCTTAAGACTAGATACTACTGCTCCGGCTAATTCTAGAAATAAATTCTGTGAGGGGTGAGGGATCTCAAACTTATTTACATGCATGGCTTCATAAAAAGTATTATGAATATGATATTTAGATGACTTGTGGGCTTGGGTATTCAATCTGATATACACAATGGTCCCTGGATCTATTGCTCCTCCAGCAATACGTAAACCAAACTTATATCCTTGTTTCCATGCATGGGGATTGTGTATACGTAAGTGTAAAGGGTTACAAGCATCTTTCTGACATTTATCATTTGTGGTTGGCTTGGTTAAAGTAGCCATTCGTTTATCTATTTTCTCATCAGTTATACCAGTGTTCCAGGTAGCATAAAAAACACATCCCCAATACGGGCAATAGTAGTCTGCTGCTGGGGCAGTACTATAGCCTGGTTCCTTTTTACCTGTACACTTTCTCCATCCTGTGGCACCTTCTGGACACATATACTTATGGTCATTTCGATACGCTTTCTCCCATGTACCACAGGTGGAGTAACTATCTCTATTAATAGCATTGCATGCATCAAAATTCAAAACAGCAGGTTTAGTAATGTCCTTAAGTGGTGGTGTTGCAGCTAATATAGGTCCATCTGCATCCTTCCATCTTATTTCCATCGTGTAATAGGATGGATTCTGATGCGGATTATAGCATGTTTTAATTTTCCCATGAGTGCAAACATTTAGTTCAGTGGTGTTATAGATACACCGAGTTACTGTTCCCTCGCAGGTATAGTAAGAATGATAAAGCAAAGTCTGAGTTACTTTCAGTCCAATTCTAGTAGAAGTAATGCAGGCAGTGCATGGAGGTAAAGCATAAGTCTGTTCAAAACCTCCAAAGAAGGCAACCAAAGTAAAGCAAAAGTAAAGATGCATGTCGATGTTGATTGGAGTTCTTCTGAATCCTCAGCTTGCTGATCTTGATCACGACGATCTATTATTCTTCGTCCCGTTTGCTAATGAAGCAATTTAACGGGTGCTGAGTGTTGATTGAAGATCCTCAAGTTGTCCAGTACACATTGACCAACTTAGCAATTCAGTTGGCTTGTGGAGTCTGGCTTAGTCAATGTAGTCTCAAAGTAGTGTGTCAAATCACACACACATTGGGTTCGTTGAAACAAAGCTGTTGCTGCATGGAAAACAGCAATCCTCTTCGAAAGACTTGGCTGCTGCAAAGCACTTGTGATGAAGTGTCTAAGCTGCTGGTTGCCGTCTCAAAGTAACTCGCAAGGGTGCATCAAGATGCTGTTCTGCTGTCCACTGCTCAGGTTCAGGATCAGCGGCGGGCTTGACTCTGCTGTGGTGGATCCAGGCGTCAATCTCGGCTACCTTTACTGCAGTTGGGGTAGACAGGATGACGGTGTACGGTCCCTTCCAATGGGGTTCCAACGGTGTCTTCTTCCAATCTTTGATCCACACCGAGGTACCAGGCTGGTAGGGATGCAAGGGTTCCGTCAAGTTGATAGGCAACTGGTCTTGGATCCACGTATGGAGAGTCTGCAGAACAAAACTAAGAGCTAGAAGTTCTTGTCTGGTTATTTCCGAACCAATTTGGGCTGGACTTCCTTTGATTCCCTGCACTATTGGTGGGGGTTTACCATACAAATCTTCAAAAGGGGAAAATCCTGTTGACTTTACAGGAGCTGAGCGTATTCTGAATAAAGCTATGGGGAGCACTTGGGGCCACTTCAATTGTGTCTCCTGACAAAGCTTAGACATTTGGGCTTTCAAGGTATGATTCATTCGCTCAACTTTCCCTGAACTCTGGGGTCTGTATGCAGTGTGGAGTTTCCATTGTATCTGCAAAGCTTTTGCTAACTGCTGAGTAACTTGGGAGACAAATGAGGGTCCATTGTCTGACCCTATTACTGCTGGAATTCCGAATCTGGGGACAATCTCTCTCATTAAGACTTTGGTAACTTCTCGGGCTTTCTCAGTTCTGGTTGGGAATGCTTCTACCCACCCAGAGAAAGTACAAACTAATACTAATAGGTAATGGTACCCATTGGCTTTTGGCATTTCGGTGAAATCAACTTGGAGGTTGTGCATGGGGGTCACACCTCTTGACTGAACTCGGGGTGCTGTAATAAGGCCTTGCTTGGCATTATTCTTGGCACAAGTTTGACATTGTCGTGCTACTGAAGCTGATATGGTTGTCATCAGAGGGATGTAGAAATGTGGTCTGAGTGCTTTTTCCATAGCACTCTTCCCATAGTGGGTGGCTTCGTGGAAAGCTTTGACAAAGGATGGTCCTAACAGTTCAGGAATTACTATTCGTCCTGGAGGTTGACTGCCCTCTTTTGGTGGCAGCTCAATCCATCCGTCTTTCAATACTCCATTTTCTTTGTCACAATAGTAGTCCAATTCTTTGGTGGTATATCGTGGGGTCCATAGATTCAAAGGTACTGGAAACAATGCTGCTTGCATTGGCATAGCTTGTGGGGCAATTTGTCCTGTCATAGCTGCTTGTCGTGCTGAGGCATCTGCAAATCTATTCCCTCGGGCAACTTCTCCTTTTCCTGCTTGATGTCCTCGACAATGCATGACAGCTACACGTGTTGGGGCCCAAACTGCATCAAGTAACATCAATATTTTGGGACCATATTTGACTGATTTTCCTCCGGATGTGATGAGTCCTCTTTCTTTATAGAGAGCTCCATGGGCATGCAGGGTAGTGAAGGCATATTTGGAATCTGTATATACATTCAGTATAAGTTTTTCTCCTAACAACAATGCTCTGGTGAGTGCTATCAATTCGGCTTTCTGGGCTGATGTGCCTGAGGCTAGAGCTGATGATTCAACTACTTCGTGTTGAGTGACGACTGCATATCCGGCACAGCGTCGTCCATCAAGGATGAGACTGCTCCCATCAACATAATAGGTTTGGTCAGGATTGTCTATGGGCACATCTGTCAAGTCGGGTCGGCTGGAGAACACAGTCTCCATGACTTCGATACAGTCATGTTCTGGGAGTTCTTCACTGATAGGTATCAAGGTGGCTGGATTCAGGGCATGGCTCACTTCAAGTTGTATCTGTGGGTTTTCACATAACATGCTCTGGTACTTCAACATTCGGGAATTGGTGAGCCAATAATTTGCTTTTTGTTCCATAAGGGCAAGGACTGCATGTGGCACAGTGACTCGTATGTTCTGTCCTAGTGTGAGTTTGTCTGCTTCACTCACTAGTAGTGCTGTAGCTGCAACTGCTCTCAAGCAAGGTGGCCATCCTTTGGCCACAGGGTCCAATTGTTTCGATAGGTAGGCTACAGGTCGTTCCCAATTTCCCAATTTCTGAGTCAACATGCCTAGGGCATTTCCCTGTGCTTCATGTACAAACAAGTGAAAAGGTTTGTGGACATCTGGTAGTCCAAGTGCTGGTGATGACATCAATTCTTCTTTTAACTTCTGGAAGGCTGTGTCCTGCTCAAGTCCCCACTCCAGTGGTGACTTCTCTTCTCCTTTTGTGGCTTCATACAGTGGTTTGGCAATTTGGGCAAAGTTGGGTATCCAAATTCGGCAATATCCTGCCGCTCCCAGAAAGGCTCTGACTTGCTTTCTGGTTGTTGGAGTTGGAATTCTGCATACCGCTTCTTTTCTTTCTCTGCCTAATCTTCTGATTCCTTGGGTGATACGAAAACCCAGGTATTTCACTTCTTTTTGGCATAGCTGTGCTTTGGCTCTGGAAACTTTGTATCCAGCTTCCTCTAGTAACTGCAAGAGATCTTTGGTGGCTAGTATACATTCACTTTCTGATACAGCAGCTATCAACAGATCATCCACGTATTGGAGAAGCACTCTCTTCCCCGGGGCTACTGGATAGCTTGAAAGGTCTTGATTCAGTGCGGCACTAAAGATGGTAGGCGAATTCTTGAATCCTTGGGGTAATCTTGTCCAGGTAAGTTGGCCCCCTCTTCCAGAGATGGGGTCCTGCCATTCGAATGCAAACAATATTTGGCTTACAGGGGCTAATCTTATGCAAAAGAATGCATCTTTCAAATCCAGTACAGTGAAATGGGTAGCTTCAGCAGGTATCAGTCCTAGGAGGGTGTAAGGATTGGGTACAACTGGATGTATGGTCTCAGCTGCATCATTTACTCTTCTCAAATCTTGCACTGGGCGATAATCATCTGTCCCAGGCTTCTTTACTGGCAAAAGTGGAGTGTTCCATGGGGATTGGCATACTTTTAGTAGGCCATACTCAAGCAATCTTTGTAGGTGGCGATGAATGCCTTCAATTGCGGCTCTTGGGAGAGGGTACTGTTTGACGTGCACTGGTGTAGCACTAGGCTTGAGGGTTACAATCACTGGAGCTATATGTTTGGCTAGGCCTGGGGGGCTGCCTTCTGCCCATACTCCAGGTGGTGCATCAATACTTTTCAAAGTTTGTTCAAAATAGGTATCTTGGATCGAATCATCAATGTAGTATCTCCATTCTTCTTCTCGGGGAACTGTCAGCAGCATCACTCCTGCTGGTTTGGTTTGGGGATTTACTGTCATTTGCATTTCTCCTTGTTCAGAGAAAGATATCTGTGCTTGAAGCTTGGCTAACATATCTCGTCCCAGTAGTGGCACTGGACATTCGGGCATGTAAAGGAATTGATGAGTTACTTGCTGTCCTCCCAGACTGCATATTCGGTTTTGAAGAAAAGACTTTGTGGCTTTGGCACCAGTTGCTCCTATGATGGTGACTGCTTTTGTAGTGAATGGGGCTATCTTTTTGTCTATTACTGAATGTTGTGCTCCAGTATCAACCATAAAGTCCATAATTTGGTCTCCTATTTGTATTCCGACCATAGGCTCCTGGAGACCTAAAGCAAACTTGGAGCCCGGTCTGTCCTAATCCACGTCATTCTCATCATGGGCTGGTGTGGCCAATGCTTGAATGGCTCCTCCTCTCTCTCGCTGGAATTGTTCTCGATTGGCTCCTCCTCGGCTTCGGGGATAGCTTCGTCTTTCTTCTCGCCACTGATGGCTGCTGTCGTCATCATGCTGGGCGTCTTCGAGTTGCGGGCACGTATCTCTCCAATGTCCTTCCTCTCTGCAATAGGCGCATTGGTTCACGCCTAGTCTCTGGGTCCGGCCTCCGCCTTGACCCCGCCCTCTTCCTCTGCTCCTTCGACTAGGGACACCTCCCCTTTTCTGTTCCACTATGGCCGCAGCCAAAAAATCAGCTTTCTTCTTCATCTTTCTATCACATTCTCTCTGTCTTTCAGTATCACGATTCACATACACTTTATGAGCGACTTCCAATAACTGTGTTGCATTCATGCCCGCAAACCCTTCTAACTTCTGTAATTTGCGTCTAATGTCTGGTTGAGACTGGTTTACAAAAGCAGAATTCACCATACATAAACTTCCTGGTGCCTCGGGATCATAGGGAGTATACATCCTGTATGCTTCAGTTAATCTCTCATAAAAATCTGCTGGGCTCTCATCTATTCCTTGAATTACTCCTGCAACTTTGGAAAGGTTCATAGCTTTCTGGCCCCCCCTTTTCAGGCCTTGTAAAAAGCCTTGGCGAAAACGGGCTAGGGCTGTGGATCCTTCATCTGTATTTGGATCCCATTGGGGGTCTTCATTCGGGAATTCTCTCTGAGCTGCTTCTCGACGGTCTATTATATTCTGCCCCTGTGCCGGAGCTACAGGGTTCTCTGCCATCCATTCAATAGCTGCTTTTCTAATTCTTGCTCGCTCTTCTGTCGTGAATAGGGTGGTCAGGAGCTGACGGCAATCTGGCCAAGTGGGTTGGTGAGTTTCCATAATACTAGTTACTAATTCTGTCAGCTCCTGGGGCTTACTAGTATAGGAGGCATAATGCGACCTCCAATTTAATAAATCAGTTGTAGAGAAAGGGATATACACATAAGTTAGGGGTCCCGCTACCACTTCATCATTATCATTCTTTACGGGCACTCCCGGGACTTGCCGTAAGGGAAACAGTTTAGCTGCTATGGGTGTCTTTTGGGATCTAAGGGTTATTGTCGTTGCCTTTGCAGGAGTCACTTTCTTTTTCTCAACAGGTTTTGCTTTGGGTTTCTCTGTCACTGGCATGCTAGTGCTAGTGCTGATTTTCTCAATTATTTGTACACTTTCCTCATCTGGGGGATTCTCTCTTTCTCCTTCTTCAGTCTCCACTTCTGACTCGCTTTTTAGGTCCTCCTCTTCTTTTCCCGCTAATTCTTCCTCTTTCTCTTCTCCAGGAGGGGGATCAGGGGTTGGGTCCCGCCTCGGCTCTGGCCGTCTCTGGGGTTCTGGGGCAGGACGCCGGGCTACTCTTACTGGACCTGGGGTTCGGGGCTGCCTGAGAATTATTTCTGGGGAATCAGGATCTGCCAGGATGGGCTTCTTTCTGGCTTTCTTATCCTGCTCTTTTATTCTAGGCTGTTCCGTCTTCTGTCTAGAATCTGCTTTAGCTAACATTATTCTGCACTGTTCCTCATAACAGCGCTGCGCCCAGGGGGGCGGATCTTCACAAATATTTAACCAGGAATCTATATAGGGGTACTGGTCGGGGTGCGCTATCCGCACTCTACGGTGTATTGACTGAATAATCTCTACAGTGAACGTTCCCTCTCGGGGCCAGATGGGGTCTAGATCGGGCCACTCCCTAGTACACAAAATCTGCAAACGGGCTGCTGTCATTTTAATACCATAATCTCCTGAATATCCCTCTTTAAAATGTGCGATCATACATTCTAATGGAGTGTTTCTAGTAGACCCCGCCCCTCCCATTTCGATGTGTGCGCGCAACAACAGACAGAAGGGAAAAGGAGGGCGGACCGTGGGTAAGGGGTCCTCACGGCCCTGGAAACGTATAGGGAATACAAATAACAAGACAAGACGACAATCGCTTCCCCCTTTTCGCGACCTGAACGCGGTCGCCCGGTCAGGAAATGCGCTACTCAGGGGTCCGCCTTCACTTGGTCCGTGCTGCCAGACCTCTCATTCACACTTCGTTCACACAATCATGCTAGCAACGTATCCCAGAATGCATTCGTTTCTATCTATTCTGACTAGTCTTTTCCAATTTCCCAATTACAAAAAGGATGGGGGTTTCACCCGGCGAATTCCCATGCGGGGTTACTCGGCCCTTCCTTGAGAGGTGATCATGCTCTCTTACCAATTCCCAATATCTCGAGATTACAAATTCCAAAGTTCCAAGTTCCAATGGCAGTACTGCTCTTTCTATTTCTGTCTAGACCCAAAATCAAAACTATACTCACCGGATCCGGTCCTCAAACTTCCCAAGCAGGCGCATGAGTTGGACCTCGGACTCCCCTCACACGGGTTCGAGGCGTTGACTCCAGCCGGGCTCGTCACCCGCCGAGGTCCGACCAGCTCCCTCCGATACAAGGGACCGGTGGCGCCAGGGAGCAGCCCTCGTCGGAAGGGCGCGATCCCGGCAGGACCAAGCCTATAGAGGCGGAAAGTCGTGGTATATTGCCCTATATACACTTTGATTCCACAACTTCCCGGCCAACGCACCAAGGAATATGTAGCAGCAAAGCGCAGACAAACCAATGATACCAGGAGTCTGTTCAAAAGGTCCAAATCATTTATTTGTGCACAAGTCTCGAACCAATCAATTTCAAAATGGCTGAGCAAAGTTTTCAAGCATTACAACAACTTTTATAGACTTCTGTTCCATTCTAGGTATAGAAAAACATTTCATTGGTCCCGGTAATCTCCCGTACCTCCCGTACCTCTTCTATTGGTCCCGGTACTGATAAGTTTATCCAGTTATGTCCCTCCAGTGGGCATGACACCTGCATACCCCCCTTCTAGTCCCAATTACAATGGTCAGTTCATCAACTTGTTACTTTCACACTTTCAAGGTTATAGAACCAATTTGTACGTGCAGAGGAGCTGGGCTCTGCAACTCATCTGTCAGCACTCCTAATTATTTCTTTGCAGATGTACTTTTTCTTATCAGTAACTTCTAAACATGTCTTTTCTGTATTTTTTCCATCTTTCAATACTGCAGTTCTGCTTACCTAAGCTAATTCAATACTTCTACTGGGTTCTATCTTACAATAGCAGCATATTGGGGGATGTGCAATCCTATATGCCTCTCCACAGGCCTCATTTACAGGTCAAGCTAGCCATGTTGGCCTGCTTATGTTCGGACACTGTGGGTCACAGGCCTGCACCTGCCACACTTTGGACATATGAAAAGAGGCATAGATACATCCAAAGCATAAAGATTGCTCCAGAGCTATTTGAGAAGCTGGGTCAGTAGATGTCTTATCTTGAGAATGTCCAAGTCTGAACAGAGGGGTGTCAGAGGCATGGCTGGGGCATTCCCAAGAACTTGGACTTCCCTGACTGATCTAAGAAATGTCCTGGACATCTGGCGTTGTGTCAAGCTTTATATCTGCTACAAACATGAACAGGCTTGTTTTCTCAGGCAAATGTCTGAAGGGTGTGGAGAAGGAGCTGCTTTAATATTCCCTTTATTTTACAGTATTTCAATGAGCACTGACAGGAAATGGGGCTCATATTTTCATTTTGCTATGCTGCTAGATGTCCCCTTATGCTAGCTTGCATGACTGGATCTCTCCACCCATGCGGTCCTAATGCGGACATTTATGTGGCCGTTGGCATGGATGTCTACATGGGGGATAACTATGCTACTAATATTGGTCAAAGACATAGATTTTGCTCACATTTTTCTGCAGGTTACACACTGGACGCCCCTGATTTGACTTGTACGTTCTTTCTAAAATGCTACTTCATATGCCTGCAAATAATATATAAGCATCCAGAGAATACATAAATACAAGAAAAAGTATTTAAAGGAAACTCCTCCTGGGTTTTAAGCATCTTTGCCTGGGTAGTTAATACATTTTTGAAATGAATGGGAAGGTAGGTTCAGACACCAAACGTTATAGACAGAAATTGTCAAAATCTTTGGAAAGTTAATGACTCACAGAATTTGATCTTCCTCCATAAATTTAGAATCTCCTGGAGCAAAATTGACTCCTTCATTTCCTGTTTAATGGCTTTCTCTTAAACTTGGGAAATCTTTCTCTCTAGACAAGCCAAATTTCATTTGTATTGAGAAAAGTCTCCCAAGCTTTATTCAGTTGTTGGGACACAGCCTGAATTTGGATTGACAGATTCTGTTGTATGAGCTAAATCACTTCCCAAAAGGGATTACAAACTAACTCTAGGACCACAGCCACTCAACCTTTTTGCTAACTGTCACGTCAGGGATCAGTAAACTTGATGTTGTTGCCCACAGCTGCTCAAACCTCATACCAGTATTGCACTAAATCATCAGACTGTTTGCTGCTATGCTTACAGTACCAGCATGGATTTTAGCATTCCTACTGCTAATATTCCCTCTTCCTTTCAGAGTCCAGCAGCATGAGTTGTTTCATTCAATGACACCATTCCCCCCAGCGAGATCAGACTTCTTCTCATTGTCTCCAGCACGTCTTCATTCCCCTATGAGCACTCCATTGGTGTTGAAGTGACTGTTCCCTACCTCTAAAACATATAAATTGTATGGAGAGCCATGGGCCATACAGTTACAGTTAAAGTTTATTCAATATTATATGTTTACCATTTATATAGCACTACGCGGCTTATGCAGCTCTGCACAGGCACATGTAAATGATCTTTATCTTTATTCACAATATTTGATTTACCGCCCTTGCCGGAGAGTCAGGGCAGTGTACAATAAAAATTTCTGGCTACTAGAAGAAAAAAAGGAAAAGAACGCCAATAGTTTATAGGAAAGTGGTAGTAAAGGCAGAAGGAAGAATAGAGGTGATAAGGAGACAAGCATCAAACATAATTGACGACAAACAAAAGGGGGGGAAGGGGAAGGGAGAAGGTGTAGGCACAGGGCTACATGGGAGACTGAACCTATTGACCTGTAGTGGAGATAACGGGAGGAGACTCTGACTGGGGGGAAGAGGAATGCTCAGATGGGGGAGGGATATCGTAAGCTTGGCAAAAGAGGTGGGTCTTAAGGAGGGTTTTAAACCGGGGGAACGAGGATTCTGTGCGGAGAGAGTGAGGAAGGGAATTCCATAGGGCAGGGCATAGAAAGAAAAATGCAGAGTGACGAGTGAGTTCGAGATGGACCTGTGAAGGAGGGGGAAGGAAGAGATGCTCTCTGCTCATAAGAGCTTACAGTCTAGTCAAGAGAGACAATGCAACAGCTGAGGACAAGGATATATCCAAGGTCTGGTAAGATAATAGATAGGAGACTAAGTAGAACAAGATTCAAAAGAGCCTCTAGGAGATACATTTTTAGCATGGATTGGAAAAGGGACAGAGATGAAGCCTGATGTATAGACTTTAGTAGTTTGTTCCAAGTTTGTTCCAAACATAAGGAGCAGCAAGGTGAAAGGTTTGAAGTCTGGAGTTAGCAGTGGAAGAAAAGGGCACAGGCAGAAGTAATCTGCCATAAGGGAGGAGTTCCTGAGGAGGGGTGTAGGGAGAACTAAGGGGCTTGTTTACTAAGCCGCAGTTGCGGCTTCCACCCGATATCAGAGCCGTGGCCCCAAAATTGATGATATCAATTAAGATGTAGAAGATAATTTTATATAGAGCATCTAGGGTGCTACATGGACATTTAGGTCGAGACATTTAAAATTACACTGGTATCTGATAAAAAGTTCCCAGGCAGTTTGCTAGCAACAGATGGGCATAACATGGCAGGGGCACATGGCAAGGGGAGGGGCAGAGGGGTGAGGGGATGGGCCTGGGCCAGCAAATTTAAGGGTGGCTGGCTGGGGCTTGCCGCTTGTCCCTCCAAGCTGGATGACTTCACAAGCATCCAGATTACCAGCTCTGTACCTCTTCTTGTGGAGGCACGTGTGAGGCTTACCAGCCATCCTGTGGGCTTGCTCTGTGAGAGTATCTTTGGGATTCCGATGGCAGGGCAAGTTACCTCATTATT
Source organism: Ichthyophis bannanicus (assembly GCA_033557465.1). Classification (NCBI taxonomy): domain Eukaryota; kingdom Metazoa; phylum Chordata; class Amphibia; order Gymnophiona; family Ichthyophiidae; genus Ichthyophis; species Ichthyophis bannanicus. The sequence goes on along the minus strand of CM066048.1, from coordinate 107,074,464 downwards.
CTTTATGTCCCTGGAACACTGCGTCTCTGTTGTCCAAAATGGGGTGGGATCGGTTGTACAGCAAGAGATTCATCATCTGGCATCAGGCTGACTGTGCAGTTCATTTGCGCCATCGGTGGGGTTGTCACTCATGGCTACCAGTGGAGAAGTATGCTGTGGTGTCACATCCTTAGCAAATTTAGCATCTAAAAAGTTGAAGAAAAAGTTAATGGAAAAGGGAATTCATAGATAATTGTTCACTGTTAATCAGAGACCAGGAAGGTGAGGACAAGGATAAGGAGAGATTGTCTAGTGAGAAGGATAAGAAGCCAAAAATATTCAAATTAATTACAAACTGGATCTGGACCTTCTACATTTTTTATGCGGGTCATAGTAGAGTGTGAGCCACAGTGGAGCCCTTATTTAGTTTAACACCTGGCTGGGCATGGCTGATTTACAATCTTAAGTTTAGAAAGAGCATTGCTGAGGACCGCACAATTACATGGCATCACAGGATAGTCGAACTCGGGCACACTGAGATGTTCTCCAACAGGCCATCGAACCCCCATAGTGAGCATCAGCCTTTTCAGGCATACCCCACATGTTTTTCTGGGCAGGTGGCAGGCCAGTGATACTGCCCCCAGTATGATAATGGACACTGCTTGTGGAATCCATGCAAATTCAGGCATGTGTGTTTGGCATGCGGAATCAGCCATACTGTCACTCCGTAGTAGGTACACTAGAGATGGGAACCCTTACAGGCCTCAGACCCAGCACACAGGTGATGGATTTTATGCCATTACCCATCGAGCTTGAGAACATGTGGTCTTGGCACTTCTCTTATCACTATCAGGACTGGGCCCACAACATCCTTGACGGTTTCAGTCATGGTTTCCATATCCCCCTCCTCTGTCCCCAAGTGTCTTGCTTTGTGCCCAGTGCGTAATTCTCTTTCTATATGTCAGCACCTCCAGGTGGTCAGGGAAAACATTTCTAAAGAAATCAACCTGCGCAGCATGGCTAAACCCTATTGGAAGACTCCCTTCACGAGCCTGGCCATATCCCTGCTGGGTAGAGTGCCGAAGAAAAGTTGGTCAAGTTTTGCCTGCCATATCCAAATGGCGACTCGGTGAATGACCATATTGACCCTCATTTGTTCTTTGTTCAATATGCATCTATTGATCGGGCCTTAGTGATGGTTTGAAAATTGGGTTTCTGGGCACATATGGCCAATGTTGCTCCTGGTACATCCATCTGCTTCTTGCTGCTCTTGGTACATCCGGAGTCCTTTCACTTGCTTGGCTTCTCTTTTGAGGGTAATTATTATTATGACAAATGTTCATGGGTGCAGGTTCCAGTGAATACAAACTGGTTTTGTCTTCCTTCGAGTGAATTGTCATTTGTTATGGAAACCCTCTTGGGGAAGGAAAGACTGTGGTCCCCTCCTCAGCAATTACATTCCTTGGCATCGAGCTGGACATACAGACCCAGGTGTCTTGATGGCCCGTGGACAAGTCACTGTAGATAAGTTGAGAGCAGCCATCAGAAGTATGAGAGGTGCTAGGAAGGCAACACTTGAGCAATTCCAGTCCCTGATGGGTCTAGTGCTTCACATCCAGAATAACCCCTATGAGACTGGGTTTCTATCTGAAGCTAGCCTTAGTAATGAGGGGTATCAGGAAGCACCAACAATATGGCAGTAGTTCAGGCAGTGAACGGGATGTATGCCAGCATGTCGAGGGTGGTGGCACTCCTCAGGGAGTGCCAATCCAGGTCACAAGTAGCTAACAGTTTCCCCAAAAGACAGTTTCCTCAATGCTTATATTGAGTCAAGCAGTAATATCCTGAGTCCATTTTAATAATAAATTATGGACCTTTCCTCCAGAAACTTGTCCAAACCTTTTTTAAACCCAGCTACACTAACAGCTTTTACTACATCCTCCAGTAACAAATTCCAGTGTTTGATTACACGTTGAGTGAAAAAATATTTTCTCTTATTAGTCTTAAATAGGTTACCCTGTAGCTTCATTGCATGTCCTCTAGTCTTTTTATATTCTGATGATGTAAACAATCGATCTACGTTTACCCGTTGTGATGTAGCAGGCTCTTATGAAGCAAGAGAAACTGATAGTGATCCGGTGGAGAGAGCCGGTACTGCAGGGGAATGCAGGATTTTCTCTGATGAAAGGAAAAAATGCAGAGCTAATCAGGAACCACTCCTCACTTCAAGGCAGGTGAAAAGCCAAGTCCCTGATTGGGCACGCCCAAGCAGGAGGCAGGAAGTGCAGCACTCAGCCAGCTTGTTAAAAACCCAGAAACAGTTAGACAAGAGAGAGGACCACCAGGAGAGGAACCAAGGAGACAAGCACCTGGACGAGGACAGGTCAGATGACCAGGAACAGGAACCGTGGGAGAGAGAACCACTAAGCAGCTGTGATCCAAGAAGGTGCAGACAGGAGCTGGGAGACTCAGGGGCAGAGAAAGATTTCTGGAAGCAGAAGAATTCTAAGGCACTGAGAGACCCAAGGCTGCAGCTCAGTAGTTTAAAGGATCCAGAAGAACCTTGGATTAGGAGGCAAAAGGATAAGGAATTACCCTGTAAGAAGCCCAAGCACAAGGTATCTGGTGGGTGTGGCACGGCTAGCAAACTTAACAGTGGAAAGCCAGAAAGAGTGAATTTTAATTGTGAAAGACAGGATAAAGGCAGAAAGTTTAATACTAACTGGTTAAGTCAAGAAAAGCCTGACTGTTTTCCTTTTAACACTCTGAGAGACTCTCTAAACACACCTGAAGCGTTTTACCCTGCACTGCCATGTGGAGATAGGTGGGGGAAGGGAAATGCTTGCACGCTGAAATGTTGTCCAAGTAAAAGCACTGATAATTGCCTAGAGATAAGAAATATAAACAAGCATTTACCTGAAGGAGGATTTGCTCAGCCTAGCTCAGAAAATACACAGGCTGAATTACTTCTCACTGAATTCAGAGAGTTCCTTAAAAGCAGAGCAGTTTCTATTCAGAACGTAGCAAAGCCATTGATCAGCTGGCAAGAAGAAATGCCTTTAATTTCTTTGCCATCTACAGAACAGGAAGTCCCGATGGATTGCTCTACTTGTATGATTCCAAAGGACATTTAAGTGATTTGCTTGCCAGTGTTGTATGTAAGAAAATAGCAAAGTTACCTCACTGTTTGCTGTGATAAAAGAGCTTATTTGAAGTGAATAAGTGGAAGCATATTCTGTGAAATTCAGGAGCAGTGCTGGTATCAGAGCTTTCTGTTACCTAATGAAAAGGAGATCACATGACAGGTGAATGTGATCAGTAATGGACATTCAGTTAAGCAGTGAAAAAAGCCTTGTTTAAGTTCAGTTTCTCAATCTTGTTTTGTGCCATATTATTTAATTTCACGTCTGCTGCATTTGAACTGCGTAAGTGGGAAATAAACCTCATAAAAAAAGAAATATTCTTTGCCTTGCCTTATCACTTGAGCACCAACACAACTACAACATTAACCCTCAAGGGCATTCAAGGCCAGCCCCTCCCTTAACCCTCAAGGTCCAGGGAGTGGGTGGGTGGCACCGTTCAACTCCATTCATTAATTTATAGACCTCTATCATATCTCCCTTCAGCCGTATCTTTTGTAGGTTGAAGAGCCCTAACCTTTTTAGCCTCTCTTCATAGGAGTATCCTTCCATCCCCTTTACCATTTTGGAGGCTCTTCTATGTACCTTTTCTAATAATTCTATATCCTTTTTAAGATACAGCAAACAGAATTGCATACAATATTCAAGGTGCGGTAGCACCATGGAACGATACAGAAGCATTATAATATCCTTTGTTTTATTTTCCATTCCTTTCCTTATGATACCTAGCATTCTATTTGCTCTCTTGGCCGCCATTGCACACTGGGTGGAGGATTTCAACATGTTATCCATGATGACGCCAAAATCTTTTTCCTGGGTGGTGGTTCCAAATGTGGAACCTTGCATCGTGTAACCATAGTTTGGGTTGTTCATTCCTAGATGTATAACTTTGCACTTGTCCACATTAAATTTATTTTATTTATTTATTTTAACAGTTGCTTATATACCGCAACCTTCCAAAGATCAGGTGCGGTTTACAATGAACAATTTAGGAAACAGTGAACAGAGCTGTTTTTACATGGAACTTCAGTGAACTATGTACAATATACTGTTAATTACATTAAACATTTGTTATAGTAAGAACATTATAAAACTATTTACAAAGGTATGGTTCATATAGGTAACTATATACAATGGAAATGAGTCCCGTAGGCCAGTGGTCCCCAACCCAGTCCTATGGGGCCCACCAGCCAGTCAGGTTTTCGGGATATCCCTAATGACTATGCATGAGATATATATGCATTAGAGATATCCTGCCAACCTGACTGGTTTGTGGCCCTCCAGGGCTGGGTTTGGAGACCCCTGCCTTACACCTCCGTCATTTAAGATTGTGAGTGGGCAAGGTGCAGATGTCCAAGACATCAAAAAGGTTAGATAGAATTTGTCACAGTCCTCCTCACTTCTCACCACCACCAAAAAATTGTCTATTAGACAACTTTTTGGTGGTGGTGAGAATCGAGGAGGAATGTGACACATTCTATATACCCTTTCGATGTCTAAGACATCTGTACCTTGCCCACTCACAATCTTAAATGACAGAGGTGTAAGGCAGGGGTCTCCAAATTCAGCCCTGGAGGGCCACAAACCAGTCAGGTTGGCAGGATATCTCTAATGCATATATATCTCATGCATAGTCATTAGGGATATCCCGAAAACCTGACTGGCCGGTGGGCCCCATAGGACTGGGTTGGGGACCACTGCCGTAGGCAATTCTTAACTTGAGTTAGAGTGGGACAAGCAAGGTAGAAGAAGCTGAATGGAGAAAGAGAATAGGAAGGAAGGTATTAGTGAGAGTGTAGGGTGAGTAATGTTATGGTTAGATTGAACCGAAGGATGAGCCATTCATTTTGGGCTTAGGTCAATGATGGGACAATGTGAAAAAATTGAGCTCTTGTAAGTATTGGGTCGATATAACTTATATCCATCTAACATCTGTTATCCATTTTCTGTCTGAGATAATTGGTTTATGTTTGGTCCATAGTGAAGGCAATTTAATCTGCAATTTGGATGCAAATTTAATCTGCAATTTGGATGCACAGTCTTCCAATTTATCAAGATCCTCTTGCAATTTTTCACAATCCTCATGGGTTTTAACAACTTTAAATAGTTTTGTGTCATCTGCAAATTTGATAACCTCATTAGTTATTCCCTTTTCGAGATCATTTATGAATATGTCAAAAAGCAGCAGACCCAGCACAGATCCCTGGGGTACTCCACTATTCACCTTTCTCCATTGGGAAAATTGGCCATTGAGCCCTACCCTCTGCTTTCTATCTTTTAACCAGTTCCTGATCCAAAATAATACACTGACTCCTATCCCATAATTTTTTAGTTTTGCCAAAAGTCTCTGATAAGGGACCTTGTCAAAGGCTTTCTGAAAGTCCATATATACTGTATCAACAAACTCACCTTTGTCTACCTGTTTATTCACACCTTCAAAAAAACATAGATTAGTAAGACAAGATCTTCCTTGTCTAAAGCCATGTTGGCTGTCTCTCATTAAGCCATGACTATCTACATGTTCAGTAATTGTGTTCTTTATTATGATTTCTACCATTTTTCCCAGTAGTGACGTCAGGCTCACCGGTCTGTAGTTTCCCGGATCACCCTTGGAACCCTTTTTAAAAATTGTGGTTACATTCGCCATCCTTCAATCTTCAGGTATTACAGATGATTTAATGATAGTTTACAGATTACTAATAGCAGGTCTGCAATCTCATATTTCAGTTCTTTCAACACTCTTGGATATATACCATCCATTCTAGGTGATTTGCTGCTCTTCAGTTTATCAAACAGTTGTAAAACATCTTCCCGGTGTATCGATATTTCTTTCAATTCTTCCGCAGTATCACCTTTAATTACCACTTCAGTCATTGGTAACATCTCTACATCTTCCTCAGTAAAGACTGAAGCAAAGAATTCATTCAGTCTCTCCGCTATGGCCTTATCCCCTCAGAGCCCCTTTTACCCCTCTATCATCTAATGGTCCAACTGACTCTCTCACGGGTTTTTTGCTATGAATGTACTTGAAAAAGTCTTTATTTTGCATTTTTGCTTCCACAGCAAGCTTCTTCTCAAATTCTCTCTTTGCCTGCCTTATCAATGCCTTGCATTTAACTTGTCAGTGCTTGTGCTGTTTCCAGTTTTTGTCATTTGGCTCTTTTTTCCATTTCCTGAAAGATGCTTTTTTGGCAACAGCCTCTCTGACCTCATCTTTAAACCATGCTGGCAGTTTTTTGGACTTCCTTCCCCTTTTCTTAAAGCATGGAATACAGCTGGTCTGGGCTTCCAAAATAGTACTTTTAAACAATGCCCATGCTTGATGTAAATCTTTAACATTCTCAGCTGCACCTTTTAGTTTTTTGTTACCTATTTTCCTGATTTTATCAAAGTCTCTCTTTCGAAAGTTAAAAGGTAGTACTGTGGATTTCCTTACCATCCCTCCTCTATTATATAAATCAAACGTAATCATGCTATGATCATTATTGCCAAGTGGCCCCAACATCCTTATCTTTTGCACCAGATCTGGTGTTCCACTAAGGACTAGGTCCAAAATGGCTTCCTTTCTGGTCGGTTGACCCTCTGCATAGTTTTTATAAAACATATAGACCTTTTGTATCTTTTAGTCTAGTAATTTGATACTTTGAATGGACCAATGGCTGAGAATAACACAGATACTTTGAATTAAAAGAATCAGTATGAACATTTTTTTGTCTGCTCGTAGATAAAAGGTGGTTTCACCTTTCACTCGCATTTGCATATACATTTTAATTTTTGTACATGTGTTCTTTAGTTCATGAGATAGATAATCCTAATGGAGCAATGGCTAACAATAATATATAAATAGTATTTTCTTAAAAGAAAAGGTCTGTATGAGCTCTTTATCAGCATGTTTTTCAAATAAAAGTTGAACACACCGTTCAACTCGTATTTGCATATGCATTTCCTTAAAGTTATTTTTAAACACTGTAATAGTGGATCTTTTTGTACCCCATCCCTCTTGGAATGATATCATTAATATTAGAAGGGTTTTCCCTGTATATTAAACTGTAGGTAAATGCGATTTTGGTTTAAAAAAAAACCGGGTATTGCCGTTGATATAAAACACACAGTGCAGATGCTGGCATTTCTCTGAACTTGTCAGTGTCTCAGAGGATTTACATCTTGAAGGTAAGACAGAAGTATCCTGGGTGTTGTCAGGACAAATGCAGGAAGTTAGTCATTAGAATATAATATAATGTAGAGGTAGCTGAATGATTGACATTACTGTATGATGTGCTCTTTTAAACAACGGATGATTTTAAAACTACATGCAACGCTGTTCTCTGATATAAAAGCTTGTAATCACAATAAGATTAGGTCTCATAATCATGAGGTTAGGATACCTCATTAAGGAAAGGCTATTATTTTTCATCCACTGCTTCTTTATCTTTATTTGTATTTTTATGTTGAAAATCATTGGTTTGTGGCAATTCTCTAAAGGCAATCCATTGTTGCTCCTCTCCTAATTCTAGATACATATTTGCACAAGGAATTACCCTGAAAGTGAAACACACACGGTTAGTTTTATGAATTCATTTGTGGTCATATATATATATATATGTATATTAGCAATACATTATTCATTTATTTATTTATTCATGTATGTAACATGCATTATTATTTATGTGTGGATTTCATGTCACATCCTTTTATTGGTCCTGATGCATCCGGAGTCCTTCCACTTGCTTGGCTTCTGTTTTAAGGGCAATTATTATTATGACAAATTTATGCCCATGGCATGTTCCATTTATGAGCATATTTCAAACTTTTTAGCTCCTTTATACATTGGATAGCAGAGGAAATATCGGGGCCAGGCTCAGTTACACATCACCTTGATGATTTTTGCTCATGAGTGCAGGGTTCGGGGAATGCAAATTGGTCTTGTCTTCCTCTGAGTGAATTGCCCATGGTTTTGGGATCCCTCTTCCAGAGGAAAAGATGGTGAGCCCCTCCTCAGCAATTACATTAATCAGCATTAGGCTGGACATACAGGCCCAGGTATCTCGACTGCTCATGGACAAGCTAGATAAATTGAGAGCAGCCATCAAGGGGGTGAAAGGTGCTAGGAAGGAAACACTTAAGCAATTCCAATCCCTGCTGGGCATATTGTGCTTTGCCTCCAGAGTAAATCCCATGGGTCAGGTTTTCTGTTGGTGCCTAGCCTTTGCAACGAGGGTTATCAGGAAGAAACCCCACCATCTTAGGGTCAGTAGGGACATGGTAGGATCTTGATATCTGGGAGAGTTTCCTAAAGTCTTTTAAAGGCCTGACATACTGGCAAGATTCCCCCGATTCCAACTCTGATCTTGAATTTTTCAGGGATGCATAAGGTGGGGCAGGTTTTTGCATCTACAGTACTTCAGGGGGCTTGGTGAACTATGTCATAGCCTAGCAATTGGCATACATTCAGCACTACCAAGAACATCACCTTCTTGGAATTATTCCCCATAGTGACAACATTGTCTATTTGGGCCTCACAATTGACCAATAGGGCAATCATATTTTGCACCGACAATATGATGGTAGTGTAATCGGTGAATGGGATGTATGTCAGAATGTTGAGGGTGATGTCACTACTCAAGAAGATTGTCTTGCTTTGCCTGTTGCATAATATTACCTTCAGGGCTAAGCACATTCCCGATTATCATAATTCTATAGTCGATACCCCTTCTTGTTTCCAGATGAACTTATTCCATGCCATCTCTCCCAGAGCAGACACCATCAAGACATCCATTTCAGCAGCAGTCTGGGCTTTTGGCCGGCCAGAGTTTGGACTCTCTTGGTGGGTTCCCTAGCCGAATGCACCAGACAGAAATATGTGAAAGCCTGGGAGTAATTCCAGGAATATTGTGCTAATAATCTGATCAGTGACAGTGACTGGTTCAATGCTGGCACCTTGGTGCATTTGATATCCGGGTGTAAGGGCAGGGACATGAGTAAATCGATGGTCTAGACGCACTTGGCGGGCATCAACTTTTTTGACAGAGCAATGGGGAAGTTGAACCCTGTGGCCGATTTTGTCATGAAAGGGTAAAGAAAGGATGGATGGTCCACTGTAGCTACCCACCAGATCAAATTTGCCCCATAAGATATGCCATACTGGGTCAAACCAAGGTCCATCAAGCCCAGTATCCTGTTTCTAATAGTGGCCAATCTAGATTATAAGTACCTAGCAGTTTCCTCAAAAGACACGGGTTCTACAATGCTTGTACTGGGTCAAGCAGTGATATCCTGGGTCCCTTTTATTAATGGTTTATGGACCTTTCCTCCAGGAACTTGCCAAAACCTTTTTTTAAACCCAACTAACACTAACATCTTTTACTACATCCTCCGGTAACAAATTCCAGAGTTTGATTACATGTTGAGTGAAAAAAATATTTTCTCTTATTAGTCTTAAATAGGTTACCTTGTAGCTTCATTTTATGTCCCCTAGTCTTTGTATATTCTGATGATGTAAACAATAGATATACATTTACCTGTTCCACTCCATTCATTAATTTATAGACCTCTATCATATCTCCCCTCAGCCATCTCTTTTCCAGGTTGAAGAACCTCAGCCCCAACACTCATGAGGGCTTGAGATTGCTGATCACTGCTACGGACGAGGTTTGTTATGAAGTGTTTGAAGCATACCTTTTCATATGTGCTTTTTCCTTGGCATTCTTTGGGGCTTTAAGGATGGGGGAATTGATGTCATCATCGAAATACCCATCCAGACACTCAATCCTCCAGATCGAGGATGTCGCATTGAGCGATGGCGCATTGGTGCTGTATATATGCAGATCCTAGATGGATCCCTTGGGAAGGCATCAGACCCATCATGCCCAATGTGGAATTTAGGGATTACTGTCAGGCCCATCCACAGGGATGTGAGCAACCTTTGATCCACATGGACGGTACAGCCCTGTCATACTTTTAATTCACCAAAGTAATGAAGTTGGCCATTGCTGGCCTCAGGGAGGGCCATTATGGCATGCACTCCTTCTGTATAGGTGCGGCTACCATAGAAGGGGGACTTGGTATGACATGGTAGCAGATCATGTCCCTCAATAGGTGGCATTCTGAATGGTATAAATTACACAGGTACACTACCAAAAAACTGCCTCCAGTTTTGAGACTGATTCCTATAGATTTTGGGGTGCTGAATCCAAGAAAAATAGCCAAAATGTTCCATCACGTCACGTTTTCTTGCAAAATTAGATTTCTTACCCATATAAGGAATGTTCACATAATTTCTTTTTAGCCGACTGCAGTTTATTTTCTCGGCCCAAAATAAAGGTTGTAATGATTAACTAACTAGAAACACTCCCTCATGATATTTTAGAGTGTTTTGTATTCATTTTATACATTAACAGGACATTTGGGAGGCGGGGGGCTAAATCCAGTACTCGCGCTGGCGCATGTTCTTTCCTGTTCGCCTCGCCTCGTTCGCTCGCTCAAACACGGTGGTTGCGACATGAACATTCCTGTCAAATTTCAGTTTCTTGCAAGTTCATTATTACCTTTTGTTTGCTCAGTCGTAATCCAGCTTTATTCCGAAGTGGTTCACTACAGTTGTAGTTTGCAGTGCTGCTGTGTATTTGTGATGGCTCACAGAGCCAGAGGTTGCGTCAACTCTCCGGACAGTTTTTGTTTTATTTGTGGGGAATATACCGTGAAAAAGCGGCAGAGGAACATTTCTGCATTTATTAAAAAAGTATATTTCGCCTATTTCGGTTTGAAGTTAGGCGATCAAGACAAACCGTGGGCTCCTCACAAAGTGTGCAAGACATGTGAGGAAGATCTACGCTTATGGATGAAAGGTAAAAAACAAGCATTTCGTTTCGGAATACCTATGATGTGGCGTGAACAAAGAGACCACAGCAGTGACTGCTATTTTTGCTCTTGCATTGTGAAGGGATACAACTTAAAAAATAAGAACGTAATAAGTTACCCCAACCTTCCCTCAGCAATTAGGCCTATGCCTCATAGCAACGAAGTACCTGTGCCTGAACCACCAAAATCTTTGGATCATATTTGTGTGGACGGTTCTGATCATGATGAGACTCATCAGATGGCTTTTCCCGATGAGTCCAGTACTTCCGAGTTTGAAACTGAACCAGATCCGAAACCTGAACTTTTCTCTCAAGCTGAATTGAATGATTTAGTCCGGGATTTAGGACTCCCAAAAGATGCTGCCCAACTGCTAGGTTCTCGGCTTAAACAGAAAAATCTATTGTCACCATGAACAACTTTTTATTGGTACCGCAACCGCGAGACACAATTTTTGAAGTATTTCAGCAAAGAGGAAGATTTGGTATTTTGCAACAATATATACGGAGTGATGGAAAAGTTTAAACTCAAGTATCATCCTGCTGAATGGCGGCTGTTCGTTGATTCATCAAAAGACAGCATAAAAAGTGTTCTTCTTCATAATGGCAACACATTCGCTTCAGTTCCTATTGCTCACTCTGTTATTCTCCAAGAAAAATACGAGAATTTGGCCCTGATTCTTCAGAAGATTCGTTATGATGAGCATAAGTGGATGATTTGTGGAGACTTTAAAATTCTATCCATGCTATTAGGGCAGCAATCCGGTTTCACCAAATATCCCTGCTTCCTTTGCTTGTGGGATAGCCGGACCCGCGACCTACACTGGGGGAAAAAAGACTGGCCAATTCGGGAGTATTTGAGACCCGGTGAGAAAAATGTTCTTCATGAGAGCTTGGTACCTCGTGATAAAATTCTATTACCACCTCTCCACATTAAGTTGGGTCTCATTAAGCAATTCATCAAGTCCCTTCCAAAAGATGGTGAGTGCTTTCGGTACCTTTGCTCAAAGTTCCCCCGACTTTCTGAAGCAAAGCTAAAGGAAGGTGTGTTTGTTGGCCCTGATATAAGGAAACTCATTTCAGATGGAGCATTCGCTGAAACGATGTCTGAGAAGGAAAAAGAAGCCTGGGATTCCTTCAAGGATGTTGTTCTCAAATTCTTGGGGAACAGGCGGGATGAGAACTATAAGGATATTGTTGCCAGGATGCTCAATGCCTTCAAAGAACAAGGCTGTAACATGAGCCTGAAAGTCCATTTCTTGCACTCCCATGTGAACTACTTTCCCGAAAACTTGGGGGCGTACAGTGAAGAACAAGGTGAAAGGTTTCACCAGGACATCAAGGACGCAGAGAGAAGGTACCAAGGAAGATGGAACACCACTATGATGGCTGATTTCTGCTGGTTGCTGCTGCGGGAAACCCCAGATGAAAAATACGCCAAGCAGCGCACCAAGAGAAGCATTCGGGGGAAGAAGAAACAGGCCCACCAGGAGATTGATTGACCCAATAATGACTTTAAAATCTAAACTGTGTTGACAAATATCGTGTTTTTACTAAACTTTGAAATAAAAATTTGCTAGTTATTACCACAGTGTCGGATCTCATTTATTAGAATTTTATTTTCACACCATCGGGTGTTTGTCTTCATGTATTGCAATGGTGCGGTTTGCGTTTTCTATTCTTACATACATACCTGTACAACATTTTTTGCACATTTCTTTGCTTTGCTTTGTGTCTAACCTCGCTCTTATATGCTCAATGTTTGTGCACATGTATGTGGCTGTTTTAAGTGCAGACAATTTTGCTACCATCACAGTGTGTTCTGTTGACATTACTCTATTCTTATGTGCTGCCTTGTTACAATTTTCTTTATTCTTATTTGAATAACTACTAAACAATTAGTATAAAGAATTCATCCAAGAAACGTTTATCTCGATCGCACTCAATCTGAAACGTTCACCTCAAACTGCTAACCCAATGTAGCAAAAAATCTGTACGTGATGGAGCAAATTGGTTACCAGATTTGGATTCAGCGCACCAAAAAATGTAAAAATCAATCGAAACATTAGAGGCAGTTTAAAAAAAAAATTTTTTAGTGTACCTGTGTTACACATCTGGCCAGAGGTCTGGCTTGATTGTTCCCACGTCAATCCACGGAATTGGTTATTGGCTAACCTGCCTTCTCTTTGTCTCTTTGTTCTGAATTATTTGTTCTAGGTATAGGTATCCCCCAAGACCCCCAAGAAGTGTGGATATGCGGCCAATCATATGCACATTGGGCACAGAGGAGGAAGGAAAATATAACCCCGGTCTTAATTTGGTGCTGCACATGTCTGAGGCTTCTGTTGTATGGATGGGCATTCACAGTATAATCTGGGATCGACTATTCCTTACCCTTTTACACAAAAAGAGAGCACACAGGACCCCTTGGATTTGGTGGTACACCTGGGGGGAAATGATTTGGCGAACACTCATAGGGGCTTGTTTACAAAGCCGCGGTAGCGGTTTGCGATCGTAATCGGAGCCGCGGCCCCATTGATTTCAATGGGGCCGCGGCTGCGATCACGATCGCGAACCACTACCGCGGCTTTGTAAACAAGCCCCATAGTGTCAAGCTTACCTAAAAGGGTCTGAGGTACCTCCTCATGCTGGCAGACATTTTCCCTGCCACTAATTTGATTAGGTCCCATATATTAACTTAAAGGGTATGGAGGGACGAACAGTCCTGATGGTAGGAAACAACAGATGTAAAGTGAACAAATGGATGGCCCAATTCATGGAGTCCAATGGAGGGAGCAATATTAAGCACATCCTTATCAAGAAAAGTTGCTCAGGATTGTAATGCGCAGGCAGCACACATTTGTCAGACGTCGGCATGGAAGTGTTCCTCTGTGTACTACCAGACACAGTGGAGATAATATTGGCAAAAGCAAAGGTTGGCCGCAGTTAATCTCTGGCTGGGTGCCCTCTGACAAGCGAGGAGTCACAGTTGGTGGGTGTGGCCTGGATCTTGGGGACATGGGACCGAGTACACTGCCGTGTGATAAACAAAAAAGGAGAGTGGCCATAAGGAATTTATCAACTTGTTCATAGCAGGACCAGCATGCAATACACCTCCCCACATTTGAACAGCGGTGGGGGGGGGGGGGGGCTAGATCTCACCCTCATAGGCCAAGTCAGAGAGGAGTTCTGATTTTTGACGTGCTGGACACGAAAGCCAGGATGGTGGAAACCTTGCTGTAGACCTGTGGATAGGCATGTGAATAGAGGGGAGAATGTTTTTATGGCCTTTTAACCTCCCTCCTCTGCATTTAGGTAAATGAGTATGGTTGCTACAGTAACTGTAACGGAGTCTCATGAGAAAGGGGTGGGTTTTGAAGGCTTCACCTTGGCATTACTATGGGCTGTGTGACTCGAATTGGGGGGAGAGGGCTAGTTTAACTCCCTTTATATATGCGTTTTTTGAATTGCACAAGTTCTAAATGTGGTTGGTTGTGTATGTTATGCTGCGGCCAAATTTCAATAAATTACATTTTTCTGTCGAAAACCAGGAGTCTGGTGCATTTTTTGTTAATTGGCAGCAGTGCCAGCAAATGAGCAGGGCAGGGCGCAAAAAGAAGGGGGGAAACCAAATGGGGTTTAGCCATGCTGCCACTTGCCTGGCTGTGCTTGATGTGCCTTGTTTCAAATGCATAAAAGAAAAGCAAAGAAATATAGATTTGGAGCACCATACTAAGAAATTTTAAACCCACAAAACCTGTCAATGGGAATGGACATTCCTCTAGCATATAAAATTATTTGAAAAAAATTCAGAAGATTATAATAAGGTCTGTGTGTCTGGGGATCAGATCCCATATGAGACCATCAACGAACATAAACACTCTGCAGCTCATCAGATTATTCATACCAGCGATGCAGGATCCATTGACCAAGACAGTAAGTGATTGGATCAGACTTTTCTTTACTAAAAACTAGATCCTGTACTAATGTTCTCTAACATGATTCCTTCTCAGATATAGATTGCAAATGTTTCTCACTGTAACTGTGCGTGTCATTTTATTTTTTCTTACAATGATATTCCTGAAATAAGATTTATTTCTGGACTGATTCAACATCGGGATGAAAATAGATATATCCTCTTCAGACCTCACAGAGTGCAAAATAATATCTGCTTTTTCATAATGCCTTTGGGTAAAAGTTGATAAGTTGCCTTCACCAAACCAGTAAATATTAGAACTGGGGCAGAGTTTGCACGGAAGGATCAAAATGTGATTTAGGATGCCTCACAATAGACCCAATGAAATACTGAGAGAACATTAGCTCATATCAGCAACTTAGAAATACAGACGGGAAGGAGAGTGGTGCATTGGTCACACAATGATTTCAAACCTCCTGCAAACAAGTGCAAAATGGGGTTATCATTATGAGTATGACTTTTAATGATATAAAGAAACTGACATGTACTGATAGACTTTCCAGGCAGGAGGTCTGAATGTGGAATCAGTGTAACATGATGCACATTCTGGGGTGAACACAGGGATTGCATGCTTGATCAGACCATTTGGATCATGTTTCTGATACTGGAGTCACTTGGAATAATCCGGCAACTCCAAAGTGGGAGATCCATGCCATACCCTCAACTTCCAGAACCGCAAGACATCAACCCATAAGTCTACCAGCTAATAATTGTTTATGGATCCATTCTCTAGAAGCTTGTCCAAACTTTTACTGCAACTGTAGGTTTGACCACATCTTTCAGCATCACAGTCATTGCTGGATTTTGCATTAACTATAAAGATTAGAATTTGTTTAAACCTTTTGCAAGTTAGTTTCAAGGAGAATTCCGAATCATGCCATCACTTGAAAGGATAAATTAATTTTCCCCTATAAACCTTTTGCATATCACACATAACTTTATTACCTTGTATCATATTTCCTCTTGTCTCGTCTGCAAGATGAAAAGCTCTAACCTCTTTATCCTTCCTTCAAATAGGAGATGTTCCTTCCCTTTTATTATTTGTGTTGTCCTTCCCACACCTTTGCTAGTACCGTTGTATCTCTTTTGAGATGTGACAACCAGAAGTGCAGCAGGCTGTAGGGCATGCGGGGGAAAAGCAGCGGTGGTGGGGAAGAAAAGAGGCGGCGACGGTTTCTAGGGTATGGGAGTGTGAGATTTGAAATCTCCCAGCGTGTTGATGCTGGGAGATTTCATTGGCTGTATTAAGGTGGAGCAAGGGGAAGGAAGGCTTTGCACTGGGAGGGGGGGGGGGGGTTTCTGGCTGTCCTGCACTCCCTACCCTGGTGTGCCAGCAGACAGTAGACAACAGCGTTCCCACCCTCCCACCTGAAGATGGGGGGGGGGGGGTTGGACATATGAGGGGACTGTTGCAGCTGGGAGGGAACAGATTCCTGAGCCAACAGACGCTGGCCAATGTGGCCTAATGAGCAGTGTGAGGGAGTAAGTAAGCTTAGCTCTTGGAGGGGGGGCGGAGATCTCGGTGGTGGACCTTCGCCTGGATCGGGGAGGAGAAGGGCTGACCTTTGCTAATAATATGGAGAGGTTGGCAGCCAGGGTGCAGGAGAAGACGATGCACCGCTTTGCTAATAATATGATTGTTTGGGGGGGGGCATGGTCCAGTAAAGGGAGATGGTTGGAATATATGTATAATATACTGAGGATGTTGGCTCGGGGTGGCTCAAGATGATGTTATGCTAATAAAGCTGTGACCATGTTTGTATACAAGTTATAGAATTTGTTGTGGTTTATGGGTCAATTGGGGAGGTACCAAGATTAATAAGGGGGGAGGGGTAGTGCTCCAAGAGGCCTGATGTCTGGGCACCCTGATTATTGTACAAAATATTCATGGAGCAATCACATTACAAATCTACCCAAACCATTATCATAGTCATAGTTGTCTTTTCCACTTCTTTCAAATAAGTCCCTAATATCCATTTTCCATTTCACTGTGCTGCATACTGAGCTGAAGTCCAAGGTTCTTTTAATCACTGGCAAATCCTAATGTGGAATCCAGCAATGTGTATGTAAATGGAGCAATATGCAAAGAGTGTTTTCTTGCAACGTGTGAGATCACATTTAGTGATTACTTTTGTACCTATAATTTATGGGTCATTGAGAGCAAATGAAATTACATGTATGATTCTGAAAATGTTATGCTTTGTTCAGTTTTACTCCAAGGTCTAAATATTCCCCTGAGAAGACTTTATTTTTGTGGACATAATAAGTACATGTGAAGTACATTTTTCAGTGTTGCAAACAGGATACTGTCAGTCTTTGTTCTTAAATATTAGCACATTATGGATAGTATGCTTACTTTTCAGGCATACTAAGTGGGAAATTTTCAGACACCCAATTTAACCAGGTGGGTTCCATTGAAAAATGGCTTCTTTTTTGAGGGGACAAGAGCTGATATCAAACAGGTAACGTGTCTTCCGTTCAGTGCCTATGAACATAGCTTTGTGGTTGCTGTTCCTCAGTAGGATGGAGTCTGATGATCACCAATTCCTATGCTGTGGTTCATGGTTCATGGGTCATGCAGCCTCACTGCTAACAACGAGGCATTTTTATACATCAGAGAGGGTGTGATCCCACTCACAGAAGAGCTTTACGTACAGAGGTTAATAGTGATGAACGGGATGCAACAGAAGCTTACAGGCAGGAACAACCAGACACTGTCCACAATTCCTGAAGGAATAAACAAGAAGAGTCAGGATAAAATATATGTATAAGATATTCTTTACTATGTCAATTAGAAGAGAACATAGCAAGCCAGCTTGCTGAAAGTCATGTCTCAGGTAACCTTTAAAGCCAAGTTTTTCTTATTTCCCTGCAAATGCCGACGTAGCACAATGGATCTATCAGAACAAATCAGATTTTTCTTTGTCTTTCCTTTCAATGTTCTCATAGTTCTCTCTGGTTTCCCTTATTCTCTCTTCTTTCTTATTTCAGATCACCACGGAGCATGAATACAAGGCAAAGAGAAATCACAGTGAGGTGACAAATTTCCTGATTCTGGGATTCTCAGAATTCCCAGAGCTGCAGCTCCCTCTCTTCGCTCTCTTCTCCCTCCTCTACCTGATGGCTCTCCTGGGGAACCTCCTGGTCATCTGCTTAATATGCGCCAATCAACGTCTGCACATCCCCATGTATTTCTTCCTAGCCAACTTGTCTGCCCTAGACATCTCTTCCATGACAGTCACTGTGCCAAAATTACTGGCAATCCTCCTGACACAGAATAATATTGTATCTTTCGCTGAATGTATTACACAATTATATTTTTATGTAGTTTGTGCAGGGATTGAATTTACACTTCTCACAGCCATGGCATATGACCGTTATGTAGCGATATGCAACCCCCTGCGCTATAACATGATCATGAATAAAAGAATCTGTGCTCTTTTGGCAACTTCCTCATGGATAACAGTTTTATTAGAGCCATTGCCACACATTATTGTTACATCCCAGTTTTCTTATTGTGACTCCAATATTATTGATCATTTCTTCTGTGAATTCTCAGCACTGCTGAAACTTTCCTGCACAGACACTTCTGTCATTGACATAATGAATTATGTAGCAGCTGTGTTTTCATCCTTCATCCCACTTCTCTTAACCCTGACATCCTACGTGTTTATCATCTCCACCATCCTAAAAATTCGTTCTAGAGAAGGGAAAACCAAGGCCTTCTCCACCTGCTCCTCCCACCTTACAGTCATCATTCTCTTATATGGGACTCTATTAGGAGTGTATTTGCAGCCCAGTTCAGGGGGCTCTGGGAAATCAAACAAGCTGCCTACTGCAATATATATTGTTATCCTCCCACTGTTAAACCCCCTGATTTATAGCTTGAGAAGTAAAGAGTTAAATATGGCTCTAAAAAAAGTCCTAAGAACTAAACACTTTATGTAGCTGATCCCACAGAAAGTATTTTAAAAGCTTCCACTGGATTGGAAGGCAGGCAAGAGCCCAACTAGGTATTGTCAAAGGGTGAGAGTTTTCTTATGAAATAACATAAGTACTGAAAATTACGATATCATAGATATAGATAACACACATAATGGAGTGCCTTTCTTCTATAAAAAGGCTACAATTATAGATTACTGTAACTTATCTATATCTATAATCCTATAATTTTCAACACATTTGTATTATGGTTATTTATGTGATTATTATAGTATCATTTTATTCTATTTATATGTGATTAAGTTTAAAAAATGTAGATTAAAATGATAATAGAGTTGTATTTATTAATTATTCTTATTGCCTTGTATAGCAATGCCTCATCTGTTATATATGTTGTAAGCTCACACCCCTGACAAAGTCATTACATGAAACAAAATCATGTAGAGTAAGTTGCGATCGGTCTAAGAAACAATGATTGAACAGGTGTTTTCTACAGAACATGTGTAGTGTTCCTACCTTGGACTTGCGGGAGTGAGTGTTCCTTTATCCCTTCAACTTTAAAATTAGAAATATTCGCTGAATAATTGGACTGGTTTAATGTTGTTTGACCTACCAGGAAAATTTCAGTATTAGTTACATGGTGTTAGGGGATTTATTTTCAAAACTGCTTTGATATTTTTTGCCTATGGCAATATAAACACTGTTCAAAAATAATAAACAATGCATACTACTATATAAAATTATAGAACCATCAAAATAGAAGACATACACAGCAAACAAAACAATAGCATTATCTGCTTATTTTTTTTCTGTAAACCACTTAGGCATAAAAATGGTATAAAAAACCTGTTAAATAAATAAATACATTTTTATATTGGAGTGGAGGAGTAGCCCAACGATTTAA
Source organism: Ichthyophis bannanicus (assembly GCA_033557465.1). Taxonomy (NCBI): domain Eukaryota; kingdom Metazoa; phylum Chordata; class Amphibia; order Gymnophiona; family Ichthyophiidae; genus Ichthyophis; species Ichthyophis bannanicus. The sequence continues at coordinate 107,054,670 of CM066048.1, read as the reverse complement.
GCACTGGCTGGGACCCCAAGAGACCAGGGTTCAAATTCCACTACCACTACTTATGGCCTTGGGCAAGTCATTTAACCCTCCATTGCCTCATAAGAATCCAAATTATCAATGTATTATTTATTTTATTTATTTATTTATTTTACAATTCTTATATACCGCACTATTTGCAATCAGCGCGGTTTACATGTAACAAAAAAACATCCGACAAAATGCATATGTCTGGTCATTACATTGAACAGGGAGTGGGATTTGGAGAACAAGTATCAACTATATAAAGGAACTTGGAGAACAAAGGTGAACTATATACATAAGAAGTTCAATGGAGAAGGCTCCTGTTTGGTGTTTTACATTTTTGGGGATGAACTATATGAGAGTGGCTGGGGTTCAGGGCTGTAGGTAAGGTGTTTGATAAAGAGGAAATGTTTCAGGGCCTTCCTGAACTGGCTCAGGTTGGGGATTGCTCTGATGTGTGGTGGTAGGGTGTTCCATAGACTTGGGGCGCAAATACTGAAGGCTCGGTTGGATGTTGTTTTGGTGCAGTTTGTTGTTTCCTTAGGTATAGATAACATATTAGTCTCTGCAGTTCTTCTTAGTCTGCAGGGGGCGGGCGATTGTATGACGTCAGAGAGAGAGGGGGATGATAGCCCCTTGATAGCTTTGAACGTCATCAGCAAGGTCTTAAAACAGATCCTGGCTTGAATGGGAAGCCAATGCAGCTGTTTCAGGAGAGGTGTGATGTGTTCTCTCCTTGAGGCTCCGAATAGTATCCGTGCTGCACTGTTCATGGCCAGTTGCAGGGGGTTTAAGGTTGCTCGGGGAAGTCCTTGAAGGATGGCATTTGCAAAATCGAAATGAGGAATGATGAGGGCTTGGTAAATGGTGCGGAAATCTTCTGGCTCGAGTAACGGGCGTAAGTGTCTGAGGGATCGAATTTTAAAGTAGACCGCTCTGACAGTGTTAGCTATGTGTTGCTTCATGTCAAGATGTTGGTCCAACGTCACCCCAAGGTAACGAATAGTTGATTTCACTTGTAGTTCGGCATTGTGTACCTTCAAACAACTGGGTGGTGTGAAGTTAGGGTTTCTCGAGATGAAAAGCACCTCAGTTTTCTTGTGTTGAATTCTTAAATTTTGTGATAGCAGCCAATCGGATATGGTGTTGAAGCATGCAATCAGAGGGGTAAGGTTTGGGCAGTCAAGTGAAATCGGCATGTACAACAGTACGTCGTCGGCGTATAGCATACAACTCACGTTGAACGATCTGATGATGTTGCAGATGGGTTGAATGTATATATTGAACATCAAGGATGATATGGAGGATCCTTGAGGCACTCCTTGAGTTTGAGGAAATGGTTCGGATGTGGCTCCGTCTGATCGAACATGTTGCCATCTTCCTGACAGGTAAGATCTGCACCACTCTAGTGCTGATCCGCTGATGCCTTTTTCTCTTAGCCGGTATATGAGAATCTCATGACAAACAGAGTCGAAAGCCTCTGCTATATCTAAAAAGATGAGCACAAAGCCATGTCGTATGTTATCAATGCCTGAGATTACAGTGTTGAGGAGAGTTGTGAGTAATGTTTCAACTCCATGTGACTCTCTAAATCCATGTTGAGATGAATCCAGTGGGGCATTGGTGTTGATATGATCTTGGAGTTGCCTGTAGACTGTTTTTTCAATGATTTTTGCAAGCATCGGGATGCTGGATATTGGCCTGTACGACTCTACCTTTTGGGGATCTAGCTTGGCGTTCTTTAATAGAGGTCTAACGGAGGTCTGCTTGAGAGTAGAGGGGAATGACCCAGTGCTAAAGGATAGCTTTATCATGTTGGCTATGATTGGGGCGAAGTCACTGCGCAACTCTTTTATCCAATATGCTGGGCATGGATCTGTGTGTGCAGTGGTGGTGTTTAGAGCTGAAATGGTGTCTTCGATAATTTTCTTTGAAGGGGTGGAAAAGGAAGTTAGAGAGGTTAGGTACTCTTGTTCGCTGAGGGGGCCAGGTATTACTATCCTGTCAGTCTTGCACATTTTGGACTGCATGAAGACAGCATAGTCCTGCGGGTTGATGCTGGCCAGTTGCTCGGGGGTAGGTTCTTTGGTAAGAGATTTGACTAGGTTGAACAGGTCATGTGGCTTGTTCAATGACCGTTTCAAGGTGTCTGTGTGGTGTTGCTTCATCTTGTCTGTAATGGCTTTGCGATGTATGTGCAGGTGTTGGTTGTATGCTGCTTGGTCACTACTGGTGCGTGATTTCCTCCAGCGTTTTTCAAGCCTTCGTAGAAGGGTTAGGGAAGCCTTAAGGTCGGGTGTGAACCATGGTGTGGAAGGTCTTTTCTTTGGGGCCTTGTTAGTTGAGGAGCGAATTGCGATTGTGCTGAGACTGTTGTTCCAGGAGGTGATCAACTCCTCTAGGTCTAGGGAAGACGTCTCAAGGAGCTTGTCTGTTTCAGCGAGAATCAGTTCTCTGTTAAAAGGGAGGAAGCTTCTGGTCGTTGGTTTAGAGGTCTTGCTTTCATCCTGTTGGGGTCTTTGTGGCCGCGGGGTAGGCATCTGAAAGGTGATGAGTTTATGGTCTGACCATGGTACTGATGTCAATGATAGCATGATTTTGTGGTTGGTTCAGAACTGCTTGAGGGGCAAAAATGAGGTCCAGCGTGTTACCTTTTGTGTGAGTCGGTTTCTGCACCAGTTGGGTATACCCCAGAATATCTAGAGCTTCTATGAATGTGGATGCTTGATTGTCCTGTAAGGATGGGAGATTAAAGTCCCCTAAGATCCAATTAGGTTTGTATGGACTCTGCGTGTTGGATGCTATATTTATGATGGTGGACAGGTTATCTGGATCCGCAGTTGGAGCTCTGTAGAGTAAGTTTATAGAGCATGTGTTATTGGAGATTGATACGGTTTCCAGGTTTTTAATGCAGTTGGACTCGACCATTTTGAACTGGAGCTCAGTTCTGGTGATTATAACAACTCCTCCCCCTCTCTTGTTCTGCCTATGACTGGTGAAGGCAACAAAGTTGGATGGAAGTAGTTGATTGAGAATGGTGTTGTCTTCCGTGGAGAGCCAGGTCTCGGTGATCATGATGATGTCTAATTTATGGGATGTTATCGTTTCAGTGATTGCCGGCCACTTTTTGCGAAGTGATCGAGCGTTAATGAGTGCGCATTTTAGGGCACAAGGGAAAGGGTTTTTACCTTGCTTGGCCTTTGGGAAGTACTGTAATGGGATGTGCAGTAGGTGGTTACGATGAGAATAGTGAGACTCATGGGAATTGCGGTAGAAGTCACCAGACCATTTCCTTCCACCAGTTGAGACTATGGGGATGTGATTATGTGATGTAAGAAGGGCTAGTGAGCTGGGTGGCCAGAATACGAGGAGCAGGAAAAGGCTCAATAGGGATGTAAATGTATGCTCCATTCTAAAGTCTTTTGGGCTAGTTGGGTGAGAAAGGAGTTTAAGTTGGGGGAGGGGCTTGGTGTGGTGCTTTAGTAAGAATGGTCCTAATCAAGCTGATAATGTTTCAGTTGCTTTGACATAGGTGTGAAGGTTCTCTCCTAGGTGTGTGGGTTTTGGAAAAGTACAATGTAACAAGTACAGGTACAATGTAGCAACAATGGTTAAAGATATTTGATAACACTCTTATTTGGCTGTTTAAATACAGTGCAGATCTATTTATTGCACTGTTGCGTATAAACACTATGTGATCATCAATGTTGCAGTGATGGAGAAATCTGCTATGAATAAGTTATAAATGTTTTATAACATACTAAACCACATAGAATACTGGTATGGGAGCGGTATGCTATTTAAATATAATATGTGAGTTTCCAGTAAATAAACCTGCTGTGACATACTTCAGACTACTCGGCTATGGTAAACGTTACATTGTTGATACATATTTACTTTGTGTGCTACAGCAGATAATAAACATCATTGATACAGTGTAAGGTACCTGAGCTGATGTTTCTTGAGCGCAACAACAAATTGTGGATTGTAAAAGGGAGACACAGAGTCAAATCTTAGCGTTCGTAGGGACACATGGGATAATAAGACTCTTTTAGTGAGCTGGTCTTGTCGACATCTGCCGAGTAGCGATGTTTGTGGCTCTGGTGCTGCACTTGCTAATTGTTCGGTAGGTTACGACAAGTCAAGATGGTGGCACTTGAGACAGGGTGAAAACCCGAAACGTGCACGTCGTGCCGGAGTTGAGAGGAGTTTACACAATTGTTTCTAAGCTAATTAGTGGTTGTTTGTTCCACATTGTTTCAAGATATATTTTATTAAAAAGGACCGAACCGTGTGGAGGGCATGGTTTACATTGTCTGCCCCTTTCCGGTGATGTCCGACAAATGAAAAAATTTAAAAGATTCATGATAAGGATTTAGTGATTTTTTTATCTATAAATATAATGGCATAATTAGCAAAGGCCAACTTCATTACTTTGATGAACTGAAAGCGTGACAGGGTTGTACCATCTGCATGGATCAAGAGTTGCTCTCTTCCCCATGGATGGACCCAACAGTACTCCCTAAAATTCCACACCATTGGGTTTCCCATCAGGTTTGCTAAGGTTATCTTGGCCCCTCTTCCTCTGGGATCCATCTTCGATCTGCATATATACAGCACCAATGTGCTATCACTCAACACAACATTCTTAATCCGGAAGCCCAAACATCCCAGTGGGCATTTCGATGATAACATCAATAGTCCCACCCTTAGAGCCTCCAAAGAATGCCAATGAAAAAGCACATCTGAAAAGATATGCCTCAAGCATGTCATAGCAAACCCGTCAGTGGCAGTGAGTAGCACTCATAAGTGATGGGGCATCTTTGATCTAGTGGGTGGCTACACTGGGCCATCCATTTTTTCATTACCATAGTAATGAGAAAATCAGCCACTGAATTTCGCTCCCCCATTACTTTGGCAATAAAGAAGATTTTTGGCTACAACAGCCTCTCTGACCTCACCTCTAAACCATGCTGGCAGCTTTTTGGACTTCCTTCCACCTTTCTTAAACCGTGGAATACAGCTGGCCTGGGCTTCCAAGATAGTACTTTTAAACAATGCTCATGTTTGATGTAAATCTTCAACCTTGGCAGCTGCACCTTTTAGTTTTTTTCTTAATTATCTTCCTCATTTTATCATAGTCTCCCTTTTCAAAGTTAAAAGTCAGTACTATAGATTTCCTTACCACCTTTCTGCCATTTATGAAATCAAACACAATCATGCTATGATCACCATGTGGCCCCAACATCCTTATCTCTTGCACCAGATCTTGTATACCACTAAGGATAGGTCCAAAGTAGCTTCCCCTCATGTCAATTCATGAACCAGCAGCTCCAAGAAGCAGTCATTTATTTCATCTAGAAACTTTGGGCCCGATATTCAGTTGGATAGTGCTATGTGCCTTGTCGCCGCATAGCTCACCCACCATCCGTCTAAACTGGATTGTCAATGCCAGGAAACATAAACTACAGGAGCTAGCTGGGTAGCACCAATTTTTTTTTTTTTTATATATATTTATATTTTATTGGATTCAGCAGAAACACAATAACATATAAAATGTAAGTTCAACAATAACACACCAACACCTCCGAATCCCATTATTCCCCCAGTTAATACCCTCTCCCCCCTATAAGTACCCCCACCCCCATATTCCCCCTCTCCTTCCCTCTCCCCCCCCTAGAGACATTTCAAGTTCGCAAATAAGCTAATAATGGTGACCATAAACTGTTAAATTTCTCCTGCTTCTGTCTTCTCATCGCAGTTAACTGTTCCATCAGGACTATACGTCTCAGACGGCTCAGCCACTGATCCATGCCCGGGAGCAGGGGTTGTTTCCACGCAAGAACTATTTCGCTTTGGGCAGCATAAATACAAGCCCTGATAGGCCACATAAACTTCTTGGGTTGCCCCTCCGATCTAATCCCCAACAAACAGAACCCCAAGTCCAAGCCCCCTCCCTCTCCAAAGATCTCCGCTATCAGCCTACCCACCTCCCCCCAATACTCAACTACCCGTGGGCACTCCCACCAGACATGCAAAAAAGTCCCTTCTTCCCCACACTGCCTCCAACATAAATCAGACACCCCCGGGAACATCTTGTGCAGTCTAACCAGCGTATAATACCACCGGAAGAGTAATTTATATGACGTCTCCCTAATGGTTACAGAAAAGGCCTGTTTCCCAATGATAACATGCACCTTTATCCACTCCTGCTCATCAAGCTCTCATCCCAAGTCACGCTCCCACTCCTGCTGATGGGGGAACCTAAGGGCAGAGTCCGCCTCCAACCCCCGATAGAGAGCAGTAATCAACCCCTGTGATTTACCCCATAACATCCACAGCCCCTCCCATTCGTCTCCCCCCTCCATCCAGCTCTCACAAATATCCTTTTGGTTGAGGAAATGTGCAAGTTGCATATAGGGGAAAAACTCCCCACTATGCAAGTGATATTTCACCCGAAGATCCGAGAACGGGATCAATTCCCCACCATCTATGAGCTTAGCAAACGTATCCAAACTTTACCTCTCCCACTGCTGGAAAACTCCCTCCCTCCCAGGGAGAAAAACCGCTGTTGCCCTTATTGGAGCCAATTTGGAGAACATCGTCCGCGGGGTATGCTTCCTTCTGGCCTTGCGCCCCTGCATCAACAGATGCCACATAAATGGGTTATCCCTCCAACGGCCTCCGGGAGGGAGACCCATCAACCAGGGCAAATATTGTAAAGATATCCCCTCTGCCCAATATTGCTCCACTTCCCAAAAGCCTTTGGGGTGGCTCTCCCAATCCCTCCATTCAAACACCATATGCAGCTGTGCCGCCTTGTAATATCTTGCCAGGTCTGGGACTCCCAATCCCCCCCTTGGTCTCGTAGCATACATTACCCTCCTACTCACCCACGGCCTGCTATTCCCCCATACAAAGGCAAACATTTGACTCTGCAACTGCCATAGCTCCTTCTGCCTAATCAGGACTGGGAGCATCTGGAACAGATATAGTAAGCGGGGCAGCACATTCATCTTCAAAGTCGCAATTCTCCCCACCCAGGACAGGTCCTGCCCTTTCCACTTGATCAAATCCCTCCTCAACTGACCATAGATGGGCGGGTAATTTGCCCCATAAAGAGCCCCCAGGTCCACCGTAACCTGAACTCCCAGGTATTTTAAAGCCCCCTTGGCCCAGCGAAAGGGAAATGAGGCCTATAAGATCACCACGAGTTGGGGCCGCAGTGAAAATGACATTGCCTCCGTTTTGTCCCAGTTAACTTTGAACCCCGACACCCTCCCATAGTCCCGCAGCTCGCGCATTAATATTGGTACAGAGACAATCACATCACCTTGATTCCACCAATTCACATCACCTTTCACATCACCTTGATTCCACCAATTTTCTTCACCCTCGTCAATCGGGTTTCCGTCAGGGTCACAGTGTCGAAACTATTCTTCTTGCCTTTACTAACGCACTGCATGTAGCTCATGATCGTGGTGATATCTCGGTGGCGGTTGCACTTGATCTTTCTGCTGCTTTTGATCTAGTTGACCACTCCCTCCTTCTTCTTCGTTTATGGGAAGCGGGTCTCTGTAGTACTGTTCACCGCTGGTTCCACTCTTTTCTTTCCTCTCGTTCGTGTGCAGTTCTGTCACCTTCCTCCTCTACCCCTTCCTCGGACTCCTTCCCTCTTTCCTGTGGGGTTCCTCAGGGTTCTGTCCTGGCTCCCCTTCTTTTCAACCTTTTCTTATCCCCCTTAGACCTCTTAATTCAACATTCTGGATTATCTGCCTTTCTCTATGCTGACGACATTATTCTGCTTCATCACACCTCCCCTTCCTGTCCCGACCTTTCCGCGTCAAACTCCTGTCTTTCCTCTGTGGCTGATTGGTTGACTCGTAATTGTCTTCACCTTAATCTCACCAAGACTATTGCTATCTGGTTCTCTCACAACAGCCCACCCCCCACACTGGCCCCTTCCTTCTCTGGCTCTCCTGTTCCTTTAGTCTCCACCTTTCGTTATCTTGGGGTTCACTTTGATTCTGACCTATCTTTCCATGCTCATATATCACATGTCACCAAATCCTCCTTCTTCTTCCTCCGACAAATCCGTGCAGTTCGCCCCTTCTTATCCCCTTCAGCTCTCACCACTCTGCTGCTATCTTTGGTTATATCACGGGTTGATTTCGCAAACTCAATCTTTGTCGGCCTTTCTAAATCCCAACAGTCCCGCTTACAATGGATTCAGAACACTGCTGCCCGTCTGGTCACCCATTCTTCCCCCGTGATCACATAACACCCCTACTATTTCGTCTTCATTGGTTGCCCTTTCCCCACCGTGCTCATTTCAAGCTGCTTATCCTGGTTCATAAAGCTCTTCATACAGGCACCCCTCAATACTTAACTGACCTTCTTTCCTTTCACTCTCCTAGGTACACCCCTCGCTCCTTCCACCTTAACCGCCTCACTCTTCCCTCCCCTTTCCATGCCCACCTACAATCTACTCGTTCTTCTGCTTTCTTTTTTGCTGGCCCCGCCCTCTGGAATTCCCTCCCCTCCTCACTCAGCCTGGAACCTCATCACCCCACTTTTAAACAGAACCTGAAAACCCACCTCTTTTCCCTGGCGTTTGATATCCCCTCTCCCTTCGTGTGAATCCCACTTGCCCTGTCCTCTGCTTTCCTCGTGTTTGTTCTCCTTTATGTTTTGGTCTTGTCTCTCCTGTTTTAATGCTTTTCTATCAAGAATTTATATTTCCTTTCCATTTCGTTGGCTTTGGCCTTCTTTTAAATTTGGTTTTATTGTACTCCGCTTTGCCTACCACTGAAAGGCGGTTTTTATCAAATGAAATAAAACATAAACATAAACAAGCGGCTGCATAAAAGTAAAAAGCAAGTCATCCGTTATGTACAGTCATCCTGTGGGTACAAAGGATAAACCCAAATTTAATAACCGCTCCTGATCTATAGTAAGCGGAGTAGACCGCAAATTGACCACTATTGATTCTGCTGGCGCGACCGCTGTCTGGTGACTGGAGGATCCCAACCTTCGGTGTAATAAGTGTGTCGGGGTCGACTGGTTCTGCCTTGCCCCCGCCGAAAAACCGTAGAGGATTTAGCCCTCTTAGACGTATCAGAAGAACCACCACTATCATCAGTGTCATCAGAAGTATCCTCAAAAGAGACCTGTTTCTGAATGGAATCATCAGACGATGTATACATCCAGTAATACACCTTTTCTGAATCATAGTCGGTTTTGTCTCTCACAAACATTTTCTGTTTCAGTGATTTAATATATTCAAAGAAACCTTTAATCTGTCGATCTATGTCCTCAAGTTTAGTTTGAAAAACGTCCTTTTCCAGAACCAATTGAAGGCTCTTTTTTGTCTCTTCAATCTTATTAGTGATCGTTTCCTCCTCCAGCGTAGTGCGTTCAATAATAAGTGCTATTAAATCGAAACTACATTTATTGGAGATCAAATTCCACTTCATAACAAAATCTTTATCCGTCGTAAACATCTTCGGGGCTCTAGTCATTCGCAGCCTGCGTGGAATAATCCGTGTTTTTAAATAGCGGATCATAGCCGCCTCATGCAATTGTAAACGGACCAGCCGCTTTCTAAGGGCCTTAAGATCAGAAAAAGAAACACCATCTTCAATAGAAGCTCCTCCTCTAGGATCATCGAACAACGTCGGTCTATCACTCAACAGTTTTAAATGGTCATCCGTATAGGCAAAAGTATCAACAGCCATATTCTCTATATCAAAAGAGACACTCTGTGAAATTAAATTCCAAAGTCCCAATCGTAGTGATCACAAATAAACTTATAGATAAAAAATCACTAAATCCTTATCATGAATCTTTTAATTTTTTTTCATTTGTCGGACATCACCGGAAAGGGGCAGACAATGTAAACCATGCCCTCCACACGGTTCGGTCCTTTTTAATAAAATATATCTTGAAACAATGTGGAACAAACAACCACTACTTAGCTTAGAAAAAATTGTGGAAACTCCTCTCAACTTCGGCACGACGTGCACGTTTCGGGTTTTCACCCTGTCTCAAGTGCCACCATCTTGACTTGTCGTAACCATTGTGAAACGCTGAAACACAGCTGATTCATTCAAAAGGCTGCTTCGTCAGAGATTGGCCAAAACCTTGCCATCAATCAGAATTAATCAACCAATGAAAGACCATCACCATGAATGAACCGTGTGGAGGGCATGGTTTACATTGTCTGCCCCTTTCCGGTGATGTCCGACAAATGAAAAAAATTTAAAAGATTCATGATAAGGATTTAGTGATTTTTTATCTATAAGTTTATTTGTGATCACTACGATTGGGACTTTGGAATTTAATTTCACAGAGTGTCTCTTTTGATATAGAGAATATGGCTGTTCATACTTTTGCCTATACGGATGACCATTTAAAACTGTTGAGTGATAGACCGACGTTGTTCGATGATCCTAGAGGAGGAGCTTCTATTGAAGATGGTGTTTCTTTTTCTGATCTTAAGGCCCTTAGAAAGCGGCTGGTCCGTTTACAATTGCATGAGTCGGCTATGATCCGCTATTTAAAAACACAGATTATTCCACGCGGGCTGCGAATGACTAGAGCCCCGAAGATGTTTACGACGGATAAAGATTTTGTTATGAAGTGGAATTTGATCTCCAATAAATGTAGTTTTGATTTAATAGCACTTATTATTGAACGCACTACGCTGGAGGAGGAAACGATCACTAATAAGATTGAAGAGACAAAAAAGAGCCTTCAATTGGTTCTGGAAAAGGACGTTTTTCAAACTAAACTTGAGGACATAGATCGACAGATTAAAGGTTTCTTCGAATATATTAAATCACTGAAACAGAAAAAGTTTGTGAGAGACAAAACCGACTATGATTCAGAAAAGGTGTATTACTGGATGTATACATCGTCTGATGATTCCATTCAGAAACGGGTCTCTTTTGAGGATACTTCTGATGACACTGGAGGATACTTCTGATGATAGTGGTGGTTCTTCTGATACGTCTAAGAGGGCTAAATCCTCTACGGTTTTTCGGCGGGGGCAAGACAGAACCGGTCGACCCCGACGCACTTATTACACCGAAGGTTGGGATCCTCCAGTCACCAGACAGCGGTCGCGCCAGCAGAATCAATAGTGGTCAATTTGCGGTCTACTCCTCTTACTATAGATCAGGAGCGGTTATTAAATTTGGGTTTATCCTTTGTACCCACAGCACATCATGACTCTTTCCAGTTACATAAAGCTTTACAGAGATTTTCCGCAAATTACGCGTTATACACTATTTTGCTGATAAATCGGTTGTTTCTGATGACTCTATTCTACGTCCAGAATCTAAGTGGGTTCCGCCGGGTAATATTGACCCTTTAATTTTGACTTACCAGAATTTGGTTATGCGTGATTTGGAGCATTTTGAGCAATCTGTTTCATCACGTTGGGTGAATTTAGATAAGACCGGATGGAATACTATGCGCCAGTTACGACAGGATTCGGCACTTACTATACGAAGAGCTGATAAAGGGGGAGCTGTTGTGGTTCAGTCCACAGCTGATTATCTCCGACAATTGCATGAACATTTATCTGATTCCCGGACATACCGGGTACTTCCCCAGGATCCCACTAGAGAATTGCAGTTAGAAATTAAACTGATTACTGAAATGGCATTTACAAAAGGTTGGTTGACACAAAAAGAACGGCGTTTTTTGACACCAGCTCATCCTAAAGTACCCATACTGTACTTGGTACCAAAAATACACAAATCTTTGGTTTCTCCACCGGGTAGACCTATTGTCTCCTGTAGGGGATCGGTAATTGAACCATTGTCGAAATACTGAGATGTTTTTTTATGCAAGGAAGCAGTTTTAGTCCGCTCTTATATACGTGACACCACCCATTTTTTGCAACAGTTACATGCTTTAGATATTTCTACCATGAGTTTTCAGATGGTTACATTAGATGTTGCCGCCTTATATACAAATATTGACCAGAATGAAGCGTTGGATCTATTACAACATAAGTTCCAATTTGCACCTTCCCGGATCCCGCGAGCTTTTTTGTTAGAACTTATTACCTTGGTATTGACCCGCAATTATTTCATGTCTCAGGGTGTTTTTTATCATCAAACATTTGGAATCGCTATGGGAGCTACTGCAGCCCCCTCCATAGTGACCCTATACATAGCACATTTTGAGGAAACTTATTTCTATACAGCCTCTTATTTTCAGTATATCCCATTTTGGAAACGTTTCTTGGACGACAATTTCTTTTTATGGACTAGGGCTTCTATTCAATTACAAGAATTTTTGGTATAGTTAAATAATATTACACCGAATTTGACTTTTACAGCTACCACAGTGGAATCTCATATTGATTTTTTGGATGTTTCCATTTATCATGAGTCAGACTGTTTCCGTACTTCATTATATAGAAAAGCTGTCCAACGAAATAGTCTATTGTCTTTTCACAGTTTCCATCCCGGTCCTTTGAAGAAAGGTCTCCCTTACGGTCAATTGTTAAGATTGAGACGGATCTGCTCTTCGGCAGCAGACTTCAAATTACATGCTCATGAACTTCTTCAAAAATTGCGGGTTCGGGGTTATCCTGAACATGTTATCCAGGAGGCTTACCGACGAGCCTTGCATACCCATCGAGAATGGCTTTTTTTACAAATGAATGAAACCAGTTACAGCTCCTCGTCTGCCATTGTGGGGGTTCTACCATATATAACGTCTAGCACTGCGGTGGTCAGGATTCTCAGAAAACACTGGTCTTTATTGGGTCTTTATGCTTGTTTTCAAAGACCTTTTATGGTTGCATTTTCTAGGGGGATGAATCTTGGAGATATGGTGGCGAGAACGATGGTATCAGATGATAGACCTCATACTCATCAGCTTCTGCTCCCTGATTGGGGTTACACAGCCCAGCAGATATCCATCTGTCCTGCTTCTTGAACTCTAGCCTAATTGGGGCTGTCTGAGAGGGGGAGGAGTCAGCTCCATTTGAAAAGCAGCTGCCTTCAGGCAAGTAAAGAGCTAACTGTCATCAGCTTCTGCTCCATGATTGGGGTTACACAGCCCAGCAGAAATCCATCTGTCCTGCTTCTTGAACTCCAGCCTAATTGGGGCTGTCTGAGAGGGGGAGGAGTCAGCTCCCTTTGAAAAACAGCTGCCTTCAGGCAAGTAAAGAGCTAACAGTCATCAGCTTCTGCTCCCTGATTGGGGTTACACAGCCTAGCAGAAATCCATCTGTCCTGCTTCTTGAACTCCAGCCTAATTGGGGCTGTCTGAGAGGGGGAGGAGTCAGCTCCATTTGAAAAGCAGCTGCCTTCAGGCGGGCCCATGCCTGGTGGGCCCGCGCCTGAGGGCCTCGCCAGAGGGCCCTTTGGCGTGGCCCTTAGGCTGTGGTCCGTGTCCACTGTGGTTCCACATCCGTCACTTTGTCTTCAGCGAAAAGAGAAGAGCTCCAGTTCCCTAAATACCATGAGAAGGAATGAAACACCATCAGTCTACACATCTCCATCAATCAAGTTGGTAACATAACTCCACAGCGTCGTGCTACCCTTCCACATGACTCTCACCCCAACAATTTAGTTATACAACGTATATATTGTGGCAGCAGGAAGTCCGTCTAGGCGGTTGCCTAGTGGGGTTCGCCGGTCATCACTCTTTTTGTGTAGTTGTGGCCTGCTTTGTAAGCAGTACGAGTGGATGAGGACACAGGACAATTTGTAAAAATAAATTGCTTTTTATTGTTTTCTTCGTGGAATCAATTTTTGACAAATGACCATGATAAGGCAAACCAAAAATATAACCAAAAATAGGATACTTTCTCCAATAACTTTCTTAGCAAAAACTCTCCAAGTAGTTTTCTCCACTCTTGTTAACTTTGCTTCCTTCCATTTAACAAAACCAGCAAAATACTGTTAAATGCACAGTTCACCAAAACTTCAATAAGACAGTTTTGAATTCACATTCTCAGCTGCTGCAGATTAGGATACCAGCCATGTGCTGCCTCTTAGTTTAAAACCAATAGCCTTCTTAACTGGGCTTTAGCAGTGGTAAAACTGGCTGCTTTTAAACACGAGGTTTCTATATTCTTGTCTGCCCTTCTCCTAGGCATTCATTGATACCAGCACATGTGTTATCTTCTTAACCTGTATCATACAGCCTTCTATAAAACCATTAAACATTACTCACACAAAGTCCACACTCCATTGACTCTGCTGAAGACACTGGACTGTCTGGATAAAGCTCCACTTCCATTTCTTCCGGTGAATTATAAAGCTCAGGGCTTGGGGCAACTTCTGGCACACTCTGCTGCACTTCTTTTAAAAGTTTAAAAAGCTTTCCCCATTTTAGCTTCTGGCTCCCCCTTTTTAATGGGTCAGAACTTCTTGCCCTTCTCTCCCTTAACAACTCCACCTCAGGGAATATATGAGTTGTTTGGCTGGCAGAAACCCTCCTTTTATCAGACTTTCTGTACTGTCTGTTCAAGGGCCCAGGACTTGAACTGCTGCCTTCAGAATCAGACGTATAGTTCTGACTTCTTCCCCAGCTCCTTTCTTGCCCACGACCTTGACACTTGCCTTGGGAGTTGTGGCTGGTCCCCTTTGAACCACCATGTCTCACAGCCTTGTAATGCTGCCTCTTCCCCTGGTCTCTCTGGACTCTCTGCCTCTCCTCCTGGCTTATGGCCTGCAGTCTGTCCTGCCCTCTGTCTCTCTCTGCAGTCCTTCCTGTGTCTGAGCACGTCCTGCTTGCTCTCCTTGTTCAACTGGTTCTCTTCCTTGTTCTGCTGAGAAACCCTGTTCTGCCGGTTCTGCCTCACTTCCTGTGTGACGCAGCTTAAATGTTCTGTGGCTTGTTTCCTTCCCTGGCCCCACCCTCTCTCTGCCTGCAACTGTTCTAGAGGCTGGGTGTGGCTTCAGGCTAGCCCTGCTAGTGTGTGCTTTAGTTTCTCTTTCTACCTGGGAGCTATGCTTTGGTGAGCCCAACCCCCGTTTATGAAAAAAAAACCTCTTTTATTTCAGTTTTAAAGGGCTCTGCTGCATGTGCATCACCACATATCCCCCCCTTAAGCTATTACCGGCTGGCGCCGCAACCCGCGCACAGCTGGTAATCCCAACTAAAGCTTGTGGGTCATTGTCCTGCTCTGTAGCTACTTCCACAGCCTGCTCCTGCCATGGGCGTAGTACATTGATATGGTACACTTGCTGCTTTCCTTTCCCCGTTTCCAAAGTATATGTCACAGGACCCACCCGTTTTAAAACCTTGTAGGGCCCTTTCCAGGCATTTTCAAATTTGGAACTGGCAGCGACAACCATTACCAGTACCTTATCTCCTACTCTCAGGACACGTGGTCATGCTCGTCGGTCGTGATAAGCCTTCTGACGGGCCTGACTTGCTTTTGAATTCCCTTCCACCGCTTCTGCCATACGCTGCAAGCGGCCTTTCAAATCAGTTAGAAATTTGGGTACCTCCTGCTCACCCTCCGTGGGTGCTATCCACTGTTCCCTTAGTATATCAAGCACCCCTCTCGGAGTACGCCCATACATAAGTTCATAGGGGGAAGCGCCTGTGGAGGTCTGCTTCCTCTCCCTACAGGCATATAGCACAAATGGGAGCATTGTATCCCATTCTGCCATGTTACCCTCGAGGGACCTCCTCAGCATGCTTTTCAATGTCTGGTTAAACCTTTCTACCAGGCCATTGGTCTGCGGATGATACGCCGCGGTGCGAATATGCTGGATACCGAAGGCATCCCACAACTGGGCGAGGTATCGGGACATGAAATTACTCCCTCTATCCGTTAAAACCTCCCGAGGGAATCAAATTTCACAAAAGATTTTCACTAATTCCAGCGCTATGAGGCGGGCAGAAGTATTCCGCAAGGGAACTGCCCAAGGGAATCTAGTGGCATGGTCGACTATGACCAGTATGTATTGGTAGCCCCTGGGAGTTTTTAACAACGGCCCCACTATATCTACCGCCAATCTGTGTACCGGTCTGGTTATAACTGGCATCGGGATCAAAGGTGCCTCCGGCGGATGATTCGCCGTGACCCTCTGACAAGCCGGGAAAGACGTGCAAAATCTTGACGTCTCCCTAAAAACACCGGGCCAATAAAACCTAGCCAACACTTGCTCCAAGGTGCCTTGTCCCCCTTTATGCCCCCCCACCGGGTGATCGTGAGCTAATCTTAACACTATGTTCCTAAAAGCATGAGGTACCACTAACTGTCTCCTAGTGCCCCCTGACCGTGCATCTGTACTTTCCCTATACAACACATTGTCTTCCAAGAGAAATCTTGGTAGGGTCTCAGATCCTTTCCTGGCATATTCGAATGCTCGGCCCAGGGCAGGATCTGCCCTCTGTTCCCCGGGAAATGAGGGAAATTTCTCCTTTAACTCGGCAGGAATCCAGGGCAATTCCTGTCCGGCCATCAAATCAGCCCTATTCTGCGCCCTGGTCCTCCTCTCCCGCCTCCTTTCAGGTTTTCCTTTCCTAGGAATGTCTTTGGCAGGAGTGATTAGGTCCCCCTGGAAGGACGTCCCTGGCACCGGGTCTTCCTGAGGGCTACCTTCTTTTTCTAAGGGCTTACCACCTGTACGGGTAGTGATCATACCTTTTTTACTTTCTTTTAGCCTGGGGTCAGCAACCTTTCCTAACTTGGGTAAGGCTTTCTCCCTGGCTGCGGTATCTTCAGCGGCCCTATTTCCTCTTAGCCTGGGGTCAGCAACCTTTCCTACCTGGGGTAAGGTTTTCTCCCTGGCTAAACTACCTGCCTGTGAAAAGGTAGCTGGTTGGTTGGCTTTGCCCTGCAACTCTTCAGCTAAACCTTTTCTGAACTGTGGCCAGTCACGGCCCAGGACTACCTCGTGTGGAAGCTTGGGTACTATGGCCACCTCCATCTGTTTTTTCAGACCTACTCCCTCTATTACCACAGACTGTATGGGGTAGGTAGAAGCGGCGCCATGGACACAGCGTATCCTAATATGATTCCCAGAGGTCAGTGGCGAGGGTTTGTCTTTCACCTCTATTTGCTGCCATAGCCTCTGGGAAATCATAGATTGGTCTGCGCCTGAGTCCAATAATGCCTCCGTTGTTATCCCTTCTACCTCCACCCTTAACAGGAACCCTTCTCCTGCATCTCTGTGCTGGGTTGTTATCAAGGCCTTTTTGGCTCTACAGTCCCTCTTTACATGACCAGCTTCTCCACACGAGAAACACTTCCTCTGCATATTGTATTTTCTATACATCTTTACATTTCCGTCTGCAAATCCCTCAAGCTTGGCCTTCCTTTCTAGAGACTCCATTTTGTCTTTTTTAAAAACACCCTCTTTCTCTGGGCTTAATTTATTAGCCTCCAGAAAGCGGTCAGTCAATGCAATGGCTTCCCAAGTGTTTTTGCAATTTTGGAGTACTAGGAAGGTTTGCACGCTGCTTGGTACAGACTCCATATATTGCTCAAGGATTATCGTATCTAAAATAGACTCTATATCCTTTACTTCTGGCATCAGCCACTTGTATACCAGGTTTTTCACACGGTGATATAATGCCTGAGGTGTCTCACCTGACCTCAACTTACATGAGCGCAGTTGCCTGCGATAGACCGCCGGATTTAAACCTAAGCGATCTTTCACAGCTTGCTTTATATCATCATAACTCTTAATTAAACTAGCAGGCATAGCTCTGTAGGCTGCTAAGGCTTCGCCCGTGAGTGAAGCAGCGAACCTTAGCGCCCACTGCTCTTCTGGCCACCTGGCTAAGAGAGCTATTCTCTCGAAAGCCTCGATGTAATCATCCACATCGTCATCTTTCGTGAGGCACCCACCCGAGAAAGTCCCAGTACCTGGCCAGTCCCAGCCCTGAAAACCTGGCCCTGCACCTGGCACAGTCCCGGAAGCATCTTCTTTCTTTCCCTGGGCTGCCAACCAGCAGGACATTGCTTCAATGAGTGGTGCTTGCTGCGACTGGAACAACGCCTTTGCCTGCTCCAGGCTCTGTGCGGACAACTCCTGCTGTCTGGCTATCTGGCCAGCCGCCCAGTCCAGAATGTCGCGTGTCTCCATGGTTCCTCTTTCCTGTGGAGAGAACAAAAGACACAACACCAAGTGCGGAACCTTTTTTTCTCTTTTCCCCTGCCTTGGTGACTATTTCCCAACAGCCACCCTCTTACACCAGTGCTGTCCAGATTAACCCTCCAGCCTACGGGTTACCTGGTTCTGGTGCAGAGTCTCACTTTGTCAACTCCGTTGATCCGGAATCCAGCTCCACCGCCACTCCGGATTTTCCCTTCTGCCCCGCAGACCTGGGGTTGACACGGCTGCTCCTGGGGATGTCTCTCCTTCACCTTTGGTCCGGATTGCCTCTCTGGCGTGCCACCTTGATTCCAGCGAAAAAATCCTGCCAACTACGCCACCTGTGGCAGCGGGAAGTCTGTCTAGGCGGTTGCCTAGTGGGGTTCGCCGGTCATCACTCTTTTTGTGTAGTTGTGGCCTGCTTTGTAAGCAGTACGAGTGGATGAGGACACAGGACAATTTGTAAAAATAAATTGCTTTTTATTGTTTTCTTCGTGGAATCAATTTTTGACAAATGACCATGATAAGGCAAACCAAAAATATAACCAAAAATAGGATACTTTCTCCAATAACTTTCTTAGCAAAAACTCTCCAAGTAGTTTTCTCCACTCTTGTTAACTTTGCTTCCTTCCATTTAACAAAACCAGCAAAATACTGTTAAATGCACAGTTCACCAAAACGTCAATAAGACAGTTTTGAATTCACATTCTCAGCTGCTGCAGATTAGGATACCAGCCATGTGCTGCCTCTTAGTTTAAAACCAATAGCCTTCTTAACTGGGCTTTAGCAGTGGTAAAACTGGCTGCTTTTAAACACGAGGTTTCTATCTTCTTGTCTGCCCTTCTCCTAGGCATTCATTGATACCAGCACATGTGTTATCTTCTTAACCTGTATCATACAGCCTTCTATAAAACCATTAAACATTACTCACACAAAGTCCACACTCCATTGACTCTGCTGAAGACACTGGACTGTCTGGATAAAGCTCCACTTCCATTTCTTCCGGTGAATTATAAAGCTCAGGGCTTGGGGCAACTTCTGGCACACTCTGCTGCACTTCTTTTAAAAGTTTAAAAAGCTTTCCCCATTTTAGCTTCTGGCTCCCCCTTTTTAATGGGTCAGAACTTCTTGCCCTTCTCTCCCTTAACAACTCCACCTCAGGGAATATATGAGTTGTTTGGCTGGCAGAAACCCTCCTTTTATCAGACTTTCTGTACTGTCTGTTCAAGGGCCCAGGACTTGAACTGCTGCCTTCAGAATCAGACGTATAGTCCTGACTTCTTCTCCAGCTCCTTTCTTGCCCACAACCTTGACACTTGCCTTGGGAGTTGTGACTGGTCCCCTTTGAACCACCATGTCTCACAGCCTTGTAATGCTGCCTCTTCCCCTGGTCTCTCTGGACTCTCTGCCTCTCCTCCTGGCTTATGGCCTGCAGTCCGTCCTGCCCTCTGGCAGTCTCTCTCTGCAGTCCTTCCTGTGTCTGAGCACGTCCTGCTTGCTCTCCTTGTTCAACTGGTTCTCTTCCTTGTTCTGCTGAGAAACCCTGTTCTGCCGGTTCTGCCTCACTTCCTGTGTGACGCAGCTTAAATGTTCTGTGGCTTGTTTCCTTCCCTGGCCCCACCCTCTCTCTGCCTGCAACTGTTCTAGAGGCTGGGTGTGGCTTCAGGCTAGCCCTGATAGTGTGTGCTTTAGTTTCTCTTTCTACCTGGGAGCTATGCTTTGGTGAGCCCATCCCCCGTTTATGAAAAAAAAAACTCTTTTTTTCAGTTTTAAAGGGCTCTGCTGCATGTGCATCACCACAATATTAATCTATGCTCTTCTTCAACCAATTGCTTGCAAACTACTTGCCATCTGGCCTTTGGGCCTATCTTATTGAATTACTCTGATGTTCATATTACCTACCACACTGTTGCCTAGCAGATATCCGTACATACCACACTGTGCATATTTCATTACCTTATTGTGAATTACTCTGATGTGAATATTGCCTAACCACACAGTTCTTAACAGATATCCTTTACCTCCACTCTGTGCAGATACCACTACCTTATTGTGAATTACTCTGAGTACATATTGCCTCATTACACAGATGCTTAACAGATTTCCAGTACCACCACACTGTGCACATTTCACTAGCTAACAACATTCCTGGATCTACTATATACATTAGTCATCATGTTATCTCACTGGGTATTCCCATACCCCCTTACCCTTGTTATGTGCTACATTTTAATAGCCCTGACCTTTTACACCCTAGCCCTTACTTCACCTCAGAACACTATACCAGTCCTCCATAGATCTTGTTGGAGATTTCCTGACTCCCCCAACCATCAATACGAAACACTTCGGCGCACACCAGGACCACATATTATCTATGTGGACCTTCAGCAGCAAAATCTATCTCGACGATTACAGTCCCACCATCCCCCTGACCTTAAATGTGCACTAATAAATGCACGGTCATTAAGGAAAAAATGGCCAGCACTAACTGATATGCTCTCATCTCATAACCTTGATATCCTATGTGTCACCGAGACATGGCTTTCAGCCGCTGACGCCGTGATCCTTCACCAGTGTGTCCCGCCTAATTTCTCAGTCCACTCTTGTCACAGAGCTGACCGTCGTGGCGGAGGAGTACTTATCCTAACGAAAGCCGACCTCAAATTTTGGCTTGCCGCTTCAAGCAGCACCTCTACCCTTGACTCTGTTACCATTACAAATAAGCAAATCACTATTAACTTGCTCTATAGAACTCCATCTTCATCTCCAGATGACTTAGCAACAATAATTGATCTTGCTTGCAACACCACAAATTCGCATACTCTAAACTGGATATTAGGTGACCTCAACCTCCCAGTCATTCAGGACAGCCACATCAATGCCTTTATTGATGCTCTCAGTGATCTAGGCTATGTTCAACCTGTTGATACCCCTACCCATATAAAAGGCAACTCACTTGATCTTATCTTTGCACCACAAACAGCCCTCACACATTTGCACCAGTCTCACCTAAACGTAAGTGCGGTTCCCTGGTCGGATCACTTCCTGATAAGATTCCAGATTCCAATTTGCACCAACTCCTCCAAATCCATACCTGAAGATAAACCCATATCAGAACATTTAAAGCGCTTCCACCCTTTTAACAGAGAAGATATTCTAAAGAGGACACACAATCTATTTGACCCTCCTCTTCAAAGCCTCGATGACATGGTCGCCGCTTGGAACTCAAGCCTAGATGCCGTGATCCACTCACCTACCATGAACAAAGCACCACATAAGAAAAAGAATGCCCCATGGTACTCCCAAGAACTACATAATTCGCTCCTTCAACTCAGATGACTTGAGAGACGCTGGCGACGATCAAGAACAGCTGAGAGCCATAAGGCATTCACAGCACAATTAGGAAAACATCGGTTATCTGTAGCATCAAGTATGAAACAATATCATGCAAAAAGACTACAATGCTCCTTGAACAAACCCCACGAGCTTTTCCAAATTGTGAAATCTCTAGCAAAGGAGCCATCTCAAGAGAACTTACCCGACCCAGACTCACAAGAATATGCTTATTACTTGCATAAGAAAAGTAATCAGCTTGCCCACACTGCTAAGCCCCCCATACCAGCCAGCCTACCTTTCTCCATCCCACAACCTCCTCTTGGTCATTTCTTGAGTGGGTCCCAACACACTATCACATCATTTTCTACTCCATCTGACAGAGTCATTCAAGACACTATCCTAAACATAAACACTACAACAGCACCCTCCGATCCGTGTCCAGCTCCCTGCGTGCCGAGCTCAGCCCATTCCTATCCAAATTGATTGATGTATCGTTCTCTACTGGAACATTTCCTCGAAGCCTGAAACAGACGGCTATCAGACCACTCCTAAAAAACAGTAAGTTGGACCCTTCGATGATGGAATCCTACAGGCCTATCTCCAGCATACCTCTCCTATCGAAAATCATTGAAAAGATTACCCAACGCCAATTACAAGATCACATAGATACTAATGCACCCCTGCATCCCTGCCAGCATGGATTTCGCGAAGCACATGGTGTTGAAACATTACTCACAACCTTATTCAACACCATAACCTTAGGTCTCAATAACATCAGACAAGGCTTTGCACTGATCTTCATGGACATTGCTGCCGCATTCGACACCGTAGACCACGAAGTTCTCCTGCTACGCCTCAGAGAGAAGGGAGTTCAAGCTTCAACTTTGTCATGGTGCGCTTCATACCTCACTGATCGCTGGCAACATGTCCGTTCTGGCCCCTCCAACTCCGATTCCTTCCCCCAAACTAAAGGTGTTACACAAGGCTCATCTCTATCCGCCTTGCTATTCAATGTCTATATGCAACCCATTTGTGATCTCATCCAATCATTTAATATCAACTGCCTGGTCTATGCTGACGACATCTTGATGTACATGCCAATTTCGACAGAACATCTTGAACTATCCCCACTTATCAGGTGCTTTGACGCTGTCACAGACTGGCTAAATGCACAAATGCTTAAGTTAAATTTCAAAAAGACAGAAGCCCTCTTCGTAACCAGGAATCCGGCTTTTACTCCACCCCTGTCTATCAAGGTTCGCGACGCAGAGATCATATGCAAGACTACAGTAAGATACCTAGGTGTAACGCTTGATCAGCAACTTAATATGAAGGCTCATATCAAAAGCATAACAAAGTCGGTGTACCATAAAATCCGGACCCTCCGCAATTTGCGTCAACTGTTAGAACCTGATGACTTCCGAACTGTCTTTCAGGCCCTAATAATGCCTCACTTTGACTATGCCAATGCGATCTTGTATGGTCTACCTAAGTGCACGACTAACCCCTTACAACTTGCAATGAATTCAGCTGCAATAATCCTTCATGGAGCCTCAACAAGTTCTCATATTACCCCAATACTAAAACAATTGCACTGGCTACCCATACAAGCCAGGATCTCATTCAAGATCCTAATTATGACCCATAAAGCCATCAATAAATACCCTGCTACTGCCATTACTGATCTAATTTCAATCACACCTCCCAATCGAGCAAGGAGATCGAATGCCGCAAATACTCTCATATTACCTAAGGCAAGCACGAAGTGTTCTCAATTCACTAGATCCAGAGCCTTCTCCTTCTTTGCTCCATCCTGCTGGAACGCACTACCAGCAACTATCAGAACCATCAGTGAACTCTCCCAATTTAGGAAGGCACTGAAACGGCACCTCTTTCTTCATCACTACGATGATGCAGTCTTCTCCCCACACTCACCCACTCTCACATCTCAATGCAACACCTCAAACTCATGCACGTCACATTCCCAGACTGATCACTCGCAATCACACCTTCCCCTCCAACCACCATGAGAAACTTATGCAGTGCCGCATAACTCATTATATTGTTGCATAAAGTAGACTGTATTTATTCATCGTGTCTCCTTGTTAAGGGACTGGTTATTTATACCCTATTTTACCTGTTATACCTGCTTAATGCATACCCAAGTTTAATTTTCCTGTTTAATGTATACCCAAGTTATTATACCTGTTTCACTGTAAGCACAAATCACGAAATTGAGATGTGCAACTCTTATGTTCATTGTAAACCGCACTGATGTCGAATAGCGCGGTATAAAAAAGACTGCAAATAAATAAATAAAATAAATACTCCACCTTATTTGTCTACAGGACATCGTTCTTGTGGATCTTGTTCATATTGTGCAACCTCCCTGACAGGGATTGAATGGGTCCATCCTTTGACCGGACAATCTATTGTTCGAAAATGGAATACTGATTGCAATACTTCTTATGTGGTGTATTTAATTCAATGTTCCTGCTCTATGATTTATGTCGGCAGAACCATTCGTCGGATTAAGACCCGTTTAGCAGAACATGCTTCACGGCTTCGTTTGCATATTGATACAGCGCCGATGGTGGAGCACTGCCTTGCATTGCAACATACTTTTCAAGACCTTCATTGGACTGTCATTGATTATATTCCTACTGATCCGCGTGGGGGAGATCGTATTCAGCTCCTTCAAGAACGCAAACAATTCTGGATCTTCCATTTGCATTCAGTGCACCCAGTGGGGTTAAACAAAGAACTTGATTGGTCTAGCATCATTTAATACCTAGGGATTTCCCTGAATGAGTGGGTATTCCCTGATGGTCTTTCATTGGTTGATTAATTCTGATTGATGGCAAGGTTTTGGCCAATCTCTGACGAAGCAGCCTTTTGAATGAATCAGCTGTGTTTCAGCGTTTCACAACGGTTACGACAAGTCAAGATGGTGGCACTTGAGACAGGGTGAAAACCCGAAACGTGCACGTCGTGCCGGAGTTGAGAGGAGTTTACACAATTTTTTCTAAGCTAAGTAGTGGTTGTTTGTTCCACATTGTTTCAAGATATATTTTATTAAAAAGGACCGAACCGTGTGGAGGGCATGGTTTACATTGCCCCTTTCCGGTGATGTCCGACAAATGAAAAAAATTTAAAAGATTCATGATAAGGATTTAGTGATTTTTTATCTATAAGTTTATTTGTGATCACTACGATTGGGACTTTGGAATTAAATTATGCCATTATGGCATGCATTCATTCTGTATAGGTGCAGCGACCACATCAGTGGGGCTTGGTATGACACGGAAGCAGATTTGTCCCTGGGTAGGTGGCGTCCCAGCGGGAAGTCCATCTACTCTATTCATGCGGCTGCAGGCCCTCAAATAACTTCCCTGAAGGTTGTGCAGGGAAGTTAGTCGGGAGCAGGAAAGAGGTGGCCTGGGGGCGGAGAGTGGGCAGGCAGTGGGCAGTCGTTAGAAATTATCCTCTCTAGGGCCTGGCATCAAACTGACAAGCAATTTTAAAGTCAGATTAGGTGGGCAGATTACATACTTCTGTATTTCCTCCTATCTCCGTCTATAACAGTGCCCTAAGAATGACGCCAACTTCTATGGCTAGGATCTATATAACCTTTGACCAGAGAACTTGATGTCCGCTCAAAGTTATCCATGTAAAATGGAAGACTTGAAAGTGTTTGAGAGTGGGAATAGCCACCTAATTTTATCTGTTTAAGCAGGACCACATAAATAGCTCTCCAGTAACTTATCTAAATTCATGACTGCATGTTCATCAATTGTACTTAAATAAAATGTGTCTGCTAAAAATCTTCATTAAGATAGCGGATGTGCCATCTAATTATCTTTAAGTGGTGACTAGCCAACTGAGTCTTGGCCTGGTTACTCCTACTACTACCGCCTCCTACGCTTCAGCCAGCTGCTAATGTTGGGACAGACATTCAACTGTCCTAGCTTTAACTATTTATGGTTAACTGGGCAGTATTGCATGGCTAACCCACAGTGCCACCTCCACTCCACTCCTCAGCTTGCATCGGGGTGCTTAAACACTGCACCCAGGGATATCCAGAGTCACTAACCATGTGGTGTCACTGGACATCCTGCCAAGTGCCATTTAGAGAGGTTGCAGGTCTACAGACTGCCTAAATGGCTTTGAATATTACACCTCCACCATACAGTTTAGGAGTAGGCTAGAGGGTTTTTCTCTAAACAAACTATAGAGGGATAATGTGGGGCTAAGATCAATGTTAAAGTGCATGTGTATAGCTGCATCTTTTGTTTTACTTTAAACTTCAAAAAATATCAAGGGCTAACCTGCATGGAGTGGCAGCTACGACTTTAAACAAAGGCACAAACAGAATGGTGGATATAACCCTCATGACCTCACTGGGCAGACTAGATGCATCATGCTGGTCTTTATCTGCCATCATTTACTATGTTATTATGTG
The DNA here is from genome assembly GCA_033557465.1 of Ichthyophis bannanicus. NCBI lineage: Eukaryota > Metazoa > Chordata > Amphibia > Gymnophiona > Ichthyophiidae > Ichthyophis > Ichthyophis bannanicus. The sequence continues at coordinate 107,028,774 of CM066048.1, read as the reverse complement.
TATAGGATCAAAAGTAAGCAGGTTATAAAAAAATACACAGAATTTCGAGTGGCTAAAAATCTACTTATTCAGATATGGCTGACTCCATCAGTGTAGCTATATTTTTACCTAAATGGCTAAATGTTTAGCTGAGAACCTGTACAGCTTATTTAAAGAATAGAAATATGTCTTTACATGGAGGCACATTTTACAAAGGATGTCAATGTGCAATCTGGAATGTCAAAGCCAGAAGGTCTGAAAAAAAGGCAAACACATGCGAGTTCATGTACAATTTCAAAAATGTGGATGTGCCCAATAGAGATATCTATGGAGATGTCCACAAAGACATCCCCAGAATAGCATTTGAGAACAGGAACATCTAACAGCCTACTGGTTAAAGTTGTGGGTTAACAGCTGTATGGCCAGTGTTCAAATCCTAGTGTGGGCCTTTGTGATCTTAGGCTACTCACTTAATTCTCCATTTTCTGTACATGCTTTGGACATTTTAAGGCCATAACAAGCACTTTTCTGATGCCCCGTTCATCCCTGGAGCAGATCTAAACATAGACATCCACAGTGTTTCAGAAATGGAACAGTGTGTCTAAAATTCATTGCACCTTCCTAGACACACCTTCACCGTGCCCCACGACTAAGTTTATTGCGCCTCCCTAGACATGCTTCCACCACTCCCCCTGCCCACTTGGACATCCACACACCAGACACATCCCTAAACATCATTTATAAAAAGATTCTGGAGACATCTCCATGATTTCAATGTCCATGTGCATATCTTCAGACAGCTAAATTGTGAGACATTTAAAAAGACCCCTATAAGCAAACCCTCTAAAATAGTTCCATGATATAATCTTGTACAATGCCTTGTTCACAGATACTGACTTACAGTGTTTTCCTCTATTCTCAAAATCAAAGTGTCCTTATTCACTGAAACCTCAAAAGAGGTTTCAAACAGACTTTCCAACAAATAATATTTAGAACTTGTTTTTTCTCTTACAAATTTGCTGAAATGACATATTATTATATTTAATTAATGGTTTTGTGGCTATTCAAAAGAGATCTGATTTAATAAGTCATTGCTGCCCTGTAATTTACTTGCATCTGTCATGCAATTAAAGTGCAGCTGGGGCCAAGGATGAAGCTATTTATACAGTTGTCTGAGATGAATATCCATTTGGATTAAAAGAAGAATCTCTGATTTCACAGGAGCTCACAAATAATTTCATTGAAGACACTCTGCATTTTTTTCTGCTGAACAATACAAGCAACCTGTGTTTCATTCAAGGCTTTGATACAATAAAACTGTAATGAAATTTTCTTAAAGAGGACATGATTCTGGTATTGATTGTGGTCTCTATGTTGGTTTATGCAGATTTTACACAAATCCAGGCACCCAGATCTATTTGTTCTCCTACACGTGTTTTAGACACACGTTACTTCAAGGAAGGGGATCTGATCTTGGGTGCAATCATTCAGATGTCTCATGACAGCACATTTAATGACAACTTAGATTTTACAACGTTCTCAAATGGCCCTGGATGCCTTTCGTAAGTAGTTTGCTGATTTTATTATCTCACTTGAATATTACGAATGGCTACATGTTATTAGGAGACCTCTAGGCTGCTTCTGTCTCAGTGTGACCTAAGATGCTCAGTCCCACCAAACAACAACAGCAAGCTGCCATGGAAGCAGCAGAAATAACCAGTCCAGAAACGTTGCAGCGAGGTCAAAGAAAACTTTATTTATCCTTAATAGGGACGAATTTTGCCAATTAACCTGACACATGCCGTGTTTCATATAATATTTCTTCAGGGGCTTTATGTCTCACTACATTTATAAATAAATGCATAAATATATTTTAAAAAACATAAGACAAAATAAATAGGTTATTCAAAATAATAGTTGAAACTAAGAAAAATAAACAAAATTAATTGTAAAAAATTAAAAACATATCAGTAATTATAAAACAGCCAACAATAAGTGTTACATCATTTTTTAGTGGTTATATCATAAAAACACATATACAAATAAAAACCATGTATATATGAAAAAAGTACATAAGGAAGTATGACACAAGGGACATGAGAAAATCATATCTAAAATAATGCTTTTATGGATATAAAACTAATTTCATATCTAACAGCCAGTTCTAAAAAGTAACAAAAAGAGGGAAGAGAAACAAAGCAGGAGTGAACCGATTGCATAATGAACACGTGAAATATAGGAAACCACACATGGCTTCGCTGATACAAACTAAAAAAATATATGTAAATAAAAAATAAATTATACACATGGATAAACTGTTAGAAATAATTAAGATAACTAAAAACAATTAAAAGTAATTAAAAATAAAATGTTACGTTTCTAAACTGTGAATCGGGGGAGGGAGGAAAAATGTGTGAAGTGGAGATGAATTCATTTTGAGTTTGAAGATCAACCCAGAAGAGGAGATTTTGTTAATTTTATGCTGCTCAGTATTCTAAAAGATAAACCCTTTTCTTTTTAAATAAACAAGACATACCACTTAGGAAAAGACATATAAAATGAGTACCTTGCAAGCGTGTATAAAAACATTAGCTAACACCATGGTGTTATAAGCCACTATAGTGCCATTAAATCCATCTTCAGGTTTCTCTATAAAAACCATAACATATCAAAGTAGTTTCTGTAAAAGTTTGTTGAGAATAATTTATTATGAATACCTCTAAGTAACCATGTGTCTTGTCATAATGGACACATACTTTAATACCAAAGATTTTTCACACAAAATGTAAGGCTCACAAAGTCATCTTTGCGTATTCATTGTCTAAATAGCTGCATGGAATATCTCTAAGAAAACCATGTATCATGCCATAACAGAACAATATTTTATTTACCAAGGATTCTTCACATGAAGAACGGGGCGCACAAGGCCATTTTCACATTTTATTGTATAAATAGCTGCATAGACTAACCCACGATCACCTTACATTTCAATGTGTGAATCTTATTGGAAAACAACTATAGGACCTTCTTATGTTGAAACTGAATATATTTAAAGTTAAAAAGTTCCTCCGGGACATGTGCTTATAAAATCGGCAATCAAAAAAATGTGATATAAACATCGACAATTTCAACCTAAAGACGGCATCTATCAACCTTGACGCACATGTCCAAATATACCGGGAAAGACACAGGCATTTAAAACATGCTTTAAAAGGTTAATATGAGATAAAACCGTGCAATAAAAACAAACAATTTTAAAAAGAAACCTGAAGGGATCCTGTCCACCGTGCAGAGGACGCCGTCAGACCAGAAAAATGCTCAATTGTAAAAAACGCCCACACATGCGCTTTGTAAATAAACCTCCCTAATCACTGGAAATAGTGTTGTAGTTATCCTATTGGAGGATTGAAAATGATGACTAGCCAAAGGGGAATAAATAAATAAGGTGCCCTGACTTTCGTGAAAACGGGGGGTTGCACATACAAGCCATGAATATATACAGGCTAAAAACCCACTCTTGCTGCTTCAAGGATACTTAAAATATTCTTATGAAATACATGCATAAACCTGAAAACGTTTTAATAAACGTGAGTTATTCTTTAGATTACCTTCTGAATGCACTGAAAGATTACTATTTTTGCTGATTTAGAAGCCACAGCGTCACTGACCCAGTCGATACCGGGGTAATTGAAATCACCCATGTTACCCATGTCACCCATGTTGATAAAGCAGTATGTGAGAATGCAGCATGTGGCTTTAAATGTCATACCATTTCCTTGGTTCTTTGCGCTAGCTGGTGGACATTAACCTGAAGCAGGGTGTGGAAGTTTGACAACCTGAAACGCAGCACTGTGTCATTTTTCAACCACTATTGATGGACTGTATCATAAGCACAGTGGTCCACTTAAGTACTTCTTTGATTAAAACCTCTGTATAGCAGCCTAAGTGTTACTGCTTTTGAATAAAAGGACGCAAACCTTCAGTTAAGGGTTCCTTGACTGAGGTTCTTGGTCCGACAAAAAATTAATTTGTTAGGGAATTGGTTTGATTTTTTTGTGGAATGGAGCCTGTAATTTTGTGTATTCTTTTTGCTAATAAAGCAGCATGTGAGAATCTGAGTAGATGGCTCACAGTGTATGGAAATGGACAGCCTCAGGTGGCTACCCACACAGAACTGTGGATGGAGCAGGCTATAAATGTTTCAATAAATGAAAGAATACATCCATCTCAGGACAAGTAAATAATAGGTTAATAAATTCAAAGTTAAGAAATGGATTGTGATGCAGCTTGACAATTCAGCCGCATCTGACTTAATCAATCATAATTATAATTTACTGCTTTAAAGACTGGGAGAGCTGTGGATTACTGGTGGACTTTTGAGTTGGTTTAAAGGCTTTCTTACCAATAGGACTTGGAGAGTCAAATTTAATCAGACAGTATCAAAACATCATAGGATGGACTGTGGACAGGCTGTCCTCTGTCTCGTATTCTGTTTAATTTTGTGTTAGTTTCCTGAGAAGAGAATTCCTCCTCCTGGCATCCCTGCCCCCTCATTTTTCATAGCAAGGTGAAACTGAAAGTAGATAGCAAGTCCTTTCTTCTGCACAGTACGTCTACAGTACCTGGCATATCAAGGTGATCTCCCATCCAAGTACTAACCAGACTTGATCCTATTTAGCTTCTGAAATCAGGCTCATTAAAGGTTTATGGTTTATTTAAAAAACTTGATATACCAACCTTCTACAACATGTCAGAGAGGATTACAATAAAAAAAAACAGCAAGAATAAGAAAAGGAACACCAATCAAATGAGTAGAGGAGATAGATACATATAGGGTAGAATAATAGGCTGGGGAAGGTGCAGAAATCTCAGCCTCATCCATAAGAACATAAGATATGCTATACTGGGTCAGACCAAGGTCCATCAAGCCCAGTATCCTGTTTCCAACAGTGGCCAATCTAGGTTACAAGTACCCAGCAGCTTCCCCAAAAGAAACAGGTTCCACAGTGCTTGTATTGGGTCAAGAAGTGGATATCCTGGTTCCCATTTAATAATGGTTTATGGATCTTTCCTCCAGGAACTTGTCCAAACCCGTTCCACTCCATTCATTAATTTATAGACTTCTATGATATCTCCCCTCAGCCGTCTCTTTTCCAGGTTAAAGAGCCCTAACCTTTTTAGCCTTTCTTCATAGGGGTATCCTCCCATCCCCTTTACCATTTTGGTGGCTCTTCTCTGAACCTTTTCTAATAACGCTATATCCTTTTTAGGATAGGGTTACCAGAATTACACACAATATTCAAGGTGCAGTCGCACCATGGAATGATACAGAGGCATTATAATATCCTTTGTTTTATTTTCCATTCCTTTCCTTATGATACCTACCATTCTATTTGCTCTCTTGGCTGCCACTACACATTGGGCGGAGGGTTTTAACATGTTATCCACAATGACGCCCAAATCTTTTTCCTGGGCGGTGGTTCCTATTGTGGAACCTTGCATCATGTAACCATAGTTTGGGTTGTCCTTTCCTAGGTGCATAACTTTGCACTTGTCCACATAAAATTTCAGCTGCCATTTGGAAGTGCAGTCTTCCAATTTATCAAGGTTCCCTTGCAATTTTCCATAATCCTCATGGGTTTTAACAACTTTGAATAGTTTTGTGTCATTAGCAAATTTGATTACTTCACTCGTTATTCCCATTTCCAGGATATTTATGAATATATGTTAAAAAGCAGCGGACCCAGCACAGATCCCTAGTATTCCACTATTCACCTTTCTCCATTGTAAAAATTGGCCATTTAGTCCTGCCCTCTGCTTTCTATCTTTTAACCAGTTCGTGATCCAGAACAGTAGACTGCCTCCTATCCCATGACTCTTTAATTTCGCCAAAACTCTCTCATGAGGGACCTTGTCAAAGGCTTTTTAAAAATCCAGATACACTATATCAACCAACTCACCTTCATCTACCTGTTTATTCATACCTTCAAAAAATATAACAGATAAGTAAGTCAAGACCTTCCTTGGCTAAAGCCATGTTGGCTGTCTCCCATTAATCCATGAACATAAGAACATAAGATATGCCACAATGGGTCAGACCAAGGTGCTTTAAGCCCAATATCTTGTTTCCAATAGTGGCCAATCTAGGTCATAAGTGCCTAGAGGTTTCCCCAAAAGACACAGCTTCCTCAATGCTTGTATTGGGTCAAGCAGTGATATACTGGGGTCCATTTTATTTCTTTCTTATACCATGCTCTTTAGAATCAGTGTGGTTTACATGTATACTAATAGGTACTATTTATTCCCTTGTCCCTGAAGGGCTCACAATCTAAGTGTATCTGAGGCAATGGAGGGTTAAGTGGCTTGTCCAAGGCCACAAGGAGTGGCCATGGAACTAGAGACCCCAGTCCCTCCGGCCTGAGGTTGCTTGTCCCCATATGGGAATTGAACCCCTGGCCTTCTGGCTTGAGGTAACCTGTCCCAACCACTGAGCCACTCCTCCCTGATTTTAATAATGGTTTATGGACCTTTCCTCCAGGAACTTGTCCAAACCTATTTTAAACCCAGCTACACTAACAGCTTTTCCTATATCCTCCAGTAACAGATTCCAGAGTTTGATTACACTTTGAGTGAAACAATATTTTCTATTATTAGTCTTAAATAGTTTGCCCAGTAGCTTCATTGCATGTCCCCTAGTCTTTTTATATTCTGATGATGTAAACAATCGATCTACATTTATCCGTTCCACTCCATTCATTAATTTATAGACCTCTATCATATCTCCCCTCAGACTATCTACATGTTCAGTAATTTTGTTCTTTATAATAGTTTATACCATTTTTCCTGGTACTAACGTCAGGCTCACTGGTCTGTAGTTTCCCGGATCACCCCTGGAACCCTTTAAAAAATTGGCGTTACATTGGCCATCTTCCAATTTTCAGGTATTACAGATGATTTTAATGATAGTTCACAGATTACTACTAGCATGTCTGCAGTCTCATATTTCAGTACTTTCAACACCCTCAGATGTATACCATACAGTCCAGATGATTTTCTACTCTTCAGTTTATCAAATAGTTGTAGTACATCTTCCTGGTGTATCGACATTTCTTTCAATTCTTCTACAACTTCACCTTTAAATGCCATTTCAGTCTTGGGTAACATCCCTATATCTTCCTCATTAAAGACTGAAACAAAAAATTCATTTAGTATCTCTGCTATGGCCTTCTCCCGTCTTAGTGCCCTTTTTACCTCTCTGTCATCTAATGGTCCAACAGACTCCGTCAGACGTTTTTTGCTATTAATGTACTTGAAAAAGTCTATATTACACGTTTTTGCTTCCAAAGCAAACTTCTTCTCAAATTCTCTCTTTGCCTGCCTTATCAGTGCCTTGCATATAACTTACCAGTGCTTGTGTTTCCAGTTTTTCTCATTTGGCTCTTTTTTCCATTTCCTGAAAGATGCTTTTTTTGCAACAGCAGCCTCTCTGACCTCACCTTTAAACCATGCTGGTACTCTTTTGGACTTTCTTCCACTTCTCTTAAAGCGTGGAAAACAGCTGGTCATGGCTTGATGCAAATCTTTAAGCTTTACAACTGCTCCACTTAGTTTTTTTCTTAGCTGTTTTCCTCATTTTATCTTAGTCTTCCTTATGAAATTTAAAAGGTAGTACTGTGGATTTCCTTACTGTCCTTCCTCCATTTATTAATTCAATCATGATCATGCTATGATCACTCTTGCCAACTGGGCCCCAACACTCATATCTTTTACCAATCTTGTGTTCCACTAAGGACAAGGTCCAAAATGACTTCCCCTCTGGTCAGTTCACGAACGAGCTGATCCAAGAAGCAGTCATTTATTTCATCGAGAAACTTTATCTCCCTATCATATCCTGCCATTACACTGCCCCAGTCGATACCGGGGTAATTGAAATCACCCATTATTATTACTGTGCTTTAACTTTTGTTACCTTCCCTGATTTCTTTGAGCATTTCATCATCCATTTGTTCATTCTGGCCAGGCAGTCGATAGTACACCCCACTGACATCGCCTTCCCCTTCCCCTTTTTACATGGCATTTTAATCCATAGAGATTCTATAGTGAATTTTGTTTCCTGAAAAACTTTAATCCTTTGTGACTCAATGCCTTCTCTAACAGAGTGTAACCCCTCTACCAATTTGATTTGCTTTATCATTACGATATAGTTTGTACCCAGGTATCACAGTGTCTCACTGGTTGTCATCCTTCCACCATGACTCTGAGATACTAATCATATCTAACCGCTCATTTAGTGATATATGTTATAACTATCCATTTTATTTTTTAGACTTCTAGCATTTGCATACAAACATTTTAGAGGCTGTATTTTATTCATATTAATCTGGGATAAAGGGGCAGTAAGAGGCACTAAGAGGCGACAAGGTGATAGCGGAGAGACTGAATGAATTTTTTGCTTCGGTCTTTACTGAGGAAGATGTAGGGATGTTACCCATGACTGAAGTGCTATTTAAAGATGTGGAAGAATTGAAGGAAATATTGATACATTGGGAAGATGTGTTACAACTATTTGATAAATTTAAGAGTAGCAAATCAGCTGGACCGGATGGTATATATCAAGGGTGTTGAAAGAACTGAAATATGAGATTGCAGACCTGCTATTAGTAATCTGTGAACTATCATTAAAATCATCTGTAATACCTGAAGACTGGAGGATAGCCAACGTAACGCCAATTTTTAAAAAGGGTTCGAGGGGTGATCCAGAAAACTACAGAACGGTGAGCCTGATGTCAGTACCGGGAAAAATGGTAGAAACCATCATAAAGAACAAAATTTCTGAACATGTAGATAGTCATGGCTTAATGGGAGACAGCCAACATGGCTTTAGACAACGAAGATCTTCTTACTAATCTGTAATCCTTTTTTGAAGGTGCGAATAAACAGGTAGACAAAGGTGAGTCAGTTGACATAGTGTATTTGGACTTTCAGAAAGCCTTTGGCAAGGTCCCTCATCAGAGACTTTTGGCTAAACTAGAGTCATGGGGTAGGAGGCAGTGTACTATTGTGGATCAGGAACTGGTTAAAAGATAGAAAGCAGAGGGTAGGGATAAATGGGCAATTTTCACAATGGAGAAGGGTGAATAGTGGTGAACCCCAGGGATCTGTGCTAGGTCTGCTGCTTTTTGACATATTCATAAATGACCTGGTTATCAAATTTTCAGATGGCACAAAACTATTTAAAGTTGTTAAAACCCATGAGGATTGCAGAAAATTGCAAGAAGATCTTAATAAATTGGAAGACTGGGCATCAAAATGACAGATGAAATTTAATGTGGACAAGTGGAAAGTAATGCACCTTGGGAAGAATATCCCAAACTATGGTTGCACGATGCAAGGTTCCACAATAGGAACCACTGCCCAGGAAAAAGATTTGGGTATCATTGTGGATAACATGTTAAAACCCTCCGCCCAATGTGTAGCGGCAGCCAAGAGAGCAAATAGAATGCTAGGTATCATAAGGAAAGGAATGGAAAATAAAACAAAGGATATTATAATGCCTCTGTATCGTTCCATGGTGCGACCACACCTTGAATATTTTGTGCAATTCTGGTCGCCTATCTCAAAAAGGAAATAGCATTATTAGAAAAGGTTCAGAGAAGAGCCACCAAAATGGTAAAGGGGATGGGAGGATACCCCTAGGAAGAAAGGCTAAAAAGGTTAGGGCTCTTTAACCTGGAAAAGAGACGGCTGAGGGGAGATACGATAGAAGTCTATAAATTAATGAACGGAGTGGAACAGGCAAATGTAGATCGATTGTTTACATTATCAGAACATAGAAAGACTAGGGGACATGCAATGAAGCTACAGGGTAAACTATTTAAGACAAATAAGAGAAATATTTTTTCACTCAATGTGTAATCAAACTTTGGAATTTGTTCCCGGAGGATGTAGTAAAGGCTGTTAGTGTAGCTGGGTTTAAAAAAAGTTTGGACAAGTTCCTGGATGAAAGGTCCATAAACCATTATTAAAAAGGGACCCAGGATATCACTGCTTGACCCAATACAAGCATTGTGGAACCTTTGTCTTTTGCAGAAACTGCTAGGTACGTATGACCTAGATTGGCCACTGTTGGAAACAGGATACTGGGTTTGATGGACCTTGGTCTGACACAGTATGGCATATCTTATGGCTATCAGTAGGCAGGGGTAATTTGGAATCTTTAAGCTCTATCTGCTATGTACTCAAGGACATTTGGGCTATTTTTGTGTTTATTGTAACCTCTCTACTAGTATCCTTCAAGGATACATCATTCCAAACCTTGCGCTTTTGGGCGAATCATACATATGTATATGGCGGCAAATTTTCTATCATTGTGTTTATGTTTTTTAAGGAGGCACCTACTTTAAAGCAGGCACCTAAAAGGTCTATTTTATTGTATAGGTGGACACATATGAGTTAAACGGGCGGCATAAAAGGGCACCAAGTATAAAAGTCTGTATGTTGATTTTATGGCCACTGGGAGCATGCACATGGGTGGAATTTGGGCAAAGCATGGGTGGTGTTTGTGTTTGCATATGTATATTATAAAACACCTTACTTTACTCTTATATGTGCTTAAAACAAGTATTATCATTTTCATCCAATCACAAGCAGGTTTAAGTGATTGCACTTACTTTCAACATGGGCTTTCTGCCACTCATGCTAGACTTCTACTTTTCTTTATAAAATAGTAGCTAGGAAGGTGCCCAGAAACCCTCTTATTCCAGGTGTCCCTGTAACATTCCCCTCCACCCGTGTAAAACCCAGTTTTACCCACAGATGGCCTTTATATAACTACCTCCTTGGGTTGTGGGTTTCAGAACTGCAATGAGAAATGGTGCAGGAAAATACAGATTATGATCAATTTCCTTGTTTTCCAAATTTGAATATATAATTGAATCACAAAATTGTCAAACAGTTGAATATTTACTAAGGACATGTTTCCTTGCTCACAGATATACCCTCCATTACTTTCGGCATCTCTTGGCCTTTTACTATGCCATAGAGGAGATCAACCAAAATCCCAAGATACTGCCCAACACCACCCTGGGCTTCCATATATCTGACTCATGTACTGATGAACTTCTTTCACAGTGTGGCATTCTGAGAATCTTATCAGGGAAGGAGGACCCTGTTCCTGGATTCAGATGTCACAAAAAAGGCCTGGTGGCTGGTTTAATTGGAAGTTTGGCTTCAGTGACATCACATGAAATAGCCAAACTTACAGGAATCTATAGATACCCACAGGTACAATAAAAATCATTCTTAATTTATAACCTCTGGGGACTGTTGTATCCTCTTATGCTTTGTCCTCTCCTAATTTTGAAAGCCTCACTTAACGCTGGTTATTTTGGGGATTGATAGCTTGCCAAGAATGTTTAAATGATTTGTCACCTTGTTTTAGAAACATTTTGAATCCCCATACAGCTCTAATAGGACATGTTGTGTGGTGAACACCAAAGAGAAATATGGCTAGGATGAGACACAGAACATGCCAGAAAGTAAAGATCATATGTTCTATCCACTCTGCTCATCCAAAAAACATAAGTAGAAGCTGGGAGTGATCAGGTAGAATTACTCCACATGGATACATCTAGACTAGATGTTGTCCAGCAAACATACCAAGAAACACTTATCACCCTGAAAAAAGGTAATTATCTTCTGCCAGAATAATGAAGTCAAAAACCACTTGGATGGTATAAGGGAATCTCAGTGAGGGTAATTTACTGCATACACTTGTATGATTAGAAAGGCAAATACAAATACCCTCTGGGGAGTAGTGGCTTAATGGTTGGGGCCTCAGGCTGTAGAGCCCAGCATTAAAATTCCATTGGAGAACAGCAAACCTGGGCTGGAGGAACTGGGGTTTCTAGTCCCAAAAGTGTTCTTTGTGGCCTTGGGGAAGCCACTTAATCCTCTGTTGCCTCAGGTACAAAACATAGATTGTGAGCCCTTTGGGAACAAGGAAGTTGAGGCCCTTCTTGCAAGAATAAATATACTTCCTCCTCAGTGCTGCATACATGGTGAGTGGAAGAGGTTGTACTCAGCTGGAATTAGTTGATTCAGTAATACATCATCTATCTCACTAAACCAAGATTCAGTGACATATAACGGGTTTTTGTTATTGTCTAGCAAAATGTCTATAAGAAGTTTGATTTTATTCCATGCCGAGTTGGCAATGAGTACAGTGATTTTCAGGTGAGAGGTACAGTTAATGTGCCTGCATGAGGGTAATGTAGGTATCTGCGCTTTGGTTTCGATTTGTATGATGTGATGAGTGGGCCTGGGTTTTCTTTTATGATAGACAAAAGGTTTAGTGATGAACATGTATAAATGAATAAAGGGTGGGAATAACAGAGTGGGTGATGAGACTGCAGATGTGGTTAGGATTGCAGTGAGAAAGAAGATCGTCAGAAGGACAGTTGGTAGAGTCATAATGCTGGAGAAGGAAACTGTTGCATAGTGATGTTGAGAAGCAGGAGAGGATAACATTTAATGTAGTTTTATCTAGTTTATCAGCCGTATGTTTCATTTCTATGACTCAGGCCTTAGTTGAGTAGCTTTCTTCCTTTATGGTGTGTATTGCTGTTGTGGTCCATGCCTAAGGAGCATGCCAAAGGGCCCTCTGGTGAGGCCCTCAGGTGTGGGTCCAGAAGGCATGGACACACCTATGTGCTGCTCGTTATCCCTGGTATTATATACTGTACCTGAATATACACCGCTTTGATCTGGTGAAAAGTGGCATGTAAGTATTGCTAAATAAATATATTCAATCATGGGTTTGTACTCAAAGCAACATTCTTTGTTTAAATTTTTTATGCACATAAATATCTAAAACTCAAAATACTTATCAGTATGTGAGACACAAAGGTTTTTTTTTCTGACCCCTGAAGAGTGGGGTTGGAAGTCCGGGTTGGACAGAACGGACCTCCAACCTCCGTTCTGTCCCAGCAGCATATTCCGCTCCTCTCAGCAACCTGCATGCACAGAGGGCTTGTGGAGGGAGTGCTGGACAGGTTCAGGAGAGGGAGTGCTGGAGGCAGAGAGTGGGTGGAGCAGGGTCAGGCCCACAAACCTGGACATAGAGGGCCTATTCAGGTCACGGCCATATATGTGCAGTGAGGCCAAGATGGATGAGGGACTTATTTCACCTCAGAGGTGAAGTAATCCCTAGGGAGTGCAGTGATTGGGGCATACAGATGTCTATAAAGTGTCATAGGAGCAGCAGTGAAAGCCCAATCACCTGATCCTGGCCCTGGCTGCCCCCGCTGAGGGTCGGACAGTGGTGAAAGAAGAACGCGACTGATGTCTGGCTCACTGTGCTCCAGCTGGGTGTCCTGGTGACATGGTGATGGATTCCACAGCACCAGTTCTCCAGCAGGAGCAAGGGGGCAGGCTGGCCAGGCAAGGGGATGGACGTCTTCCGCGGCAGAATCGGGGTATCTCTGGGCTGTCTAAGTGCCCAATTCTGCAACCGTGGGAACATCTAGCTTCTGTGGTTGCAGAATCGAGTACAAGTTTGGGCCATCCATTTTTCAGCTGTCCAAACTGCCCAGATGTGCCCCTATTAGAATTGGCTCCAAGGTTATATTGACACCCAGGACCATAGTCAACTTGAGTTTCACCTGAATTTTAACAGGGCTGCATGAAGAGAGAACATAAGAACATAAGAACATAAGATATGCCATACTGGGTCAGGCCAAGGTACATCAAGCCCAGTATCCTGTTTCCAACAGTGACCAATCTAGGTCATACGTACCTAGCAGTTTCCCCAAAAGACACAGGTTCCACAATGCTTGTATTGGATCAAGCATTAATATCCTGGGTCCCTTCTTAATAATGGTTTATGGACCTTTCCTCCAGGAACTTGTCCAAACCTTTTTTAAACCCAGCTACACTAACAGCCTTTACTACATACTCCGGTAACAAATTCCAGAGTTAAAATAGTAATGGAGGGTTAAGTGGCTTGCCCAAGGCCACAAGAAGCACCTGTGGGACTAGAAACCCCAGTCCTTCTGGCCCAAGGTTGCTGTCCTCTAGTGGGAGTCCCAACATAGCAGAAGGAAACCATCGTGGAATCATAGCATTTGCTGTGATATTCCACTTTTTTATTGCCCTACCTCAATATATATATCTATAGATAGATAAATAGATAGATATAGATATTTGTGAGTATACTTTCTTGTTTTTTTTACCTATTAGCTTCCGAGGAAAACAAAAATCATATCTTCCACTTTTGAGTCTTTGTATTTAGCTGTTTGACCAGTTTATCAATATGTCTGTTTACTTCCATGGAAAAATTGTGTGCGACATAAAAACTGGTAGAGAAAAAAGCTAAAGTAAGCAAAGAGTGACAACTCCTTTGTGTTTTGTTTTAATCACAGGTCAGTTATGGAACTATGGATCCAATCTTCAATGACCGAGTCACATTCCCATCCTTTTATCGCACTGTCCCAAATGTTCATTCTCAGCATCAGGGTCTCATTCAGCTCCTGAAATTCTTCAGATGGAACTGGGTCGGAATTCTCACACTGAATGACGAGAGTGATCAGAAGGGAAGTGAGGAACTGAAGAGGGATATTATCAGGAGTGGGAGCTGTGTTGCTTTTGTGGAAGTGGTCCCTATGATCTTTATACTTACAAATCAACAGCTCAAAAAACTTAAACAGATTATTAACATGGTCTACAACTCATCAGTTACTGTGGTTATTATCTACAGCACTAGCAGCCAAATAGCAGTACAATTCTGCCACTACCCAGGGTGGCATAAAATTGTCAACAAAGTTTGGATCATCTCTGCTGCCAGCTCTTCTCTTGCAAGCATAAACAGCCCAGAAACCCTTTTTAGATGTATCACATTCAATGGTTCTCTAGCATTTGCCATTGCTAAAGGAAAGATCCCAGGATTCAAGGATTTCCTCCACAATATCCACCCATCCACATTCCCAAAACCCTCCTTCCTGCAGCCTCTCTGGACGTTCCTATTCAAATGCAATCCATTATCAAGTCCGTCCAAATGCTCAGGGACGGGGACTCTGTCTAATGTTTCACATTTGCAATTTGACATGGATAACTTTCAGTTCACTTACAGTCTCTACACCTCAGTCTATGCCCTGGCGCATGCTTTGCAAAACATGCACACAGACAAGTCTCAACACGGGCAGGATCTAAAAGTGGAATTCCAGCCATGGCAGGTAAATGCTCATGACTGATTTTATAGTAATTATTTTGTCCTACACTATAATATTACTTGGTCCTAATTTAGTCAGACTTTTGTCCCATTTCATGTCTACGGCTCGATATGTCTACACACGTGAAGAACACCACAAAAGCAATTTACCATAAGATCCGGATACTACGTCACCTGCGCCCCCTACTGGACTTTAACGACTACCATACAATCTTCCAAGCCTTGGTGCTCCCACATCTGGATTTCACAAATATCGTCCTCCATGGCCTCCCTCAGTCAACGCTAGGCCCCCTCCGCCTTGCAATGAATGCCGCAGCAAGGGTACTTGCAGGTACATTGAGAGCTGATCATATAACTCCAGTCATGATGGACCTCCACTGGCTTCCGCTCCAAGCTAGAATCCAGTACAAGTCCCTAGTGCTGACATTCAAAGCTCTAAGGAACCAGACCCAGATGCCCATCAGCAAACTCATTCAAAGCCGACCGATCAACAGAATCAGAAGATCTAACCAAGCAAACACCCTGGAGGTCCCCAAAATACTAACAAAGTGCACAAAGGCTACCGCTAACAGGGCCTTCTCCATATTTGCACCCATGGCCTGGAATGCCCTTCCTGCTGAGCTCCGTACCATTCCAGACCTATCGTCATTTAGAAAAGCCCTCAAACACCACCTCTTCCTAACCCATTACCCAGAATCCAACCCCAGAAAACAACCAAATACCTCTACACCCTACTCCACTCCATCCACAACCCAACAACATAAAGAGAACGGTTAGATCTACCACTATGTCCCCTCTCCTGTTTAACGTTTAACATTGTTGTGAACCAACCTATATTATGTAAACAAGCAGTCAGTATAACCCCATGCACAACTTCATACTCTGTAAATACCTATTCTGTAAATAGTTACCCCAGTTCACCTCCAAGTTATCTTGTTCCTTGTTCAATGTAAATTCAACTGTCATGTGACATTGCAGTATGTTTTGTTCAATTGTAAACCGCACTGATTTTAATAGCGCGGTATATAAGAAAAGTAAATAAATAAAAATAAAATAAATAAAATAAAATGTCTTTGAAGATAATTTAGGGATATATTAGAGGAGGTGTCTACAGGGCCATGAGGCCATGATGGAAAGGTTAGGATGGTTGTTATAGTTGTGATTTGATTATTAGGCATGTAGACAGCTGGATGGCTGGTGGACATGAGAATCACCTGGTTATCTGCCTTTTTGTGTGAAGTTAGTGGACTTCACACACTACCTAGATAAGGTTTTAGGCAGTGCTGGGGAGGAGCCTGCTGTCTCAGTACATGTTGGTAACAATGACATAGGAAAGTGTGACAGGATGATTCTGGAAGCAAATTTTAGGCTTTTAGATAGAAGTAGAAATCCAAGACTTCCAGGGTAGCATTCTCAGAAATGATTCTTCTTCTACATGCAGGACTGAAGTGGTAGACAGAGCTCCAGGATATCAGTGTGTAGATGAGACGATGGTGCAAGGGTAAGGGTTTTGAATTTGTAAGGAACTGGGTGACATTGTGGGGAAAAGGGGGGAGGGGGTGGAATCTCAGAGAACTGGTGGAAGCAGGACCACCAATGGTACACTGTGATGCCTGGGTACAAATTATATATTACAATGATAGGATCGATGAAACTGGTAGAAGGGTTGTGCTATATGCTAGAGAGGGCATTGAGTCAAACAGTAGAAACATTTTGCAAGGAACAAACTACACTGTAGAATCTCTGCAGATAGAAATTCCATGTAAAAGAGGAAGGCAATGACAGTGGGGGTGTACTACCATCCACCTGGCTAGAATGAACAGAAGGATGATGAAATGCTAAAAGAAATAAGAGAAGCTAATAAAAATTTGCAATGTAGTAATAATGGATGATTTCAACTACCCCAGTATCAACAGGGTCAATGTCACATCAGGATATGCTAGGGGGATAATGTTTCTAGCTAAAATAAATGACTGCTTCATAGATCAGCTGATTCATGGACCAACACAAGGGAAAGCTATTTTGACCCTAGTCCTTAGTGGAAGATAGGATCTGGTGCTAGAGATAACGGCATTAGGACCACTTGGAAATAGCGATCATAATATTACCACATTTGATTTAATAAACACAGAGAGGACAGCAAGGAAATCCATGACAACAAGATTTTACTTTTAAAAGAGAGGTTATGATAAAATGAGGAAAATGGTTAAGAAAAAACTAAAAGAAACCGCTGCAAAGGTTTACAACAAGCATGGGTGTTGTTAAAAAATACTAGCTTGGAAGTCCAGACCAGATGTATTCCATGCTTTAGGAAGGCCAAATGACTGCTGGCATGGATTAAAGGTGAAGCCAACGAGGCTGTTGTAGTTAAAAAATAATCTTTAAGAAAATTTAAAAAAGGAGCCAAATGTCAAAAATATGAAACAACTTAAGCACTGCCAAGAAGGTGAGAGATAGTGCATTCCTGATATAAAATTCATGAGGTGAGTTTATCATCAAACCCCATTCTTGCGGAACCTCATATCTGTGGCACTCAGAAACAAGGTGGAGCTGGGTACCTTTAAGAGAGAGCTGAAGATTTGTCTTATTAAATGTGACTTTGAGTGGAGTGGTTGATGTGAGACTTATTTATTAAGGTGCCGCATATTTATTTATTTATTTATTTATAGTCTCTTTTATACCGCGCTATTCAGCATCAGCGCGGTTTACAATAAACAATGAACACACACATTTCCAATAGTACTTTGTGTTTACATATGAACAGGAAATTCAACTTGGCTAACAGGGGAACTATATACAATAACAATATGTACAATTCACAGACTAGTCATGTGCTCGTTTGGTTTCAGACAGTGGAGATTTGGGTGGTTTCAGCAATTGGTACTGAGCTTCTATTGGTTTCCGGGTAATGTAGGAGGAAGAGGTAATGTTTCACGGCCTTCCTGAATTGGAATATGTCTGGGATTGTTCGGATGTTGTGAGGGAGGCTATTCCAGATCATTGGTGCATAATATTTGTAGGCCCTGCTGGATGTTGACTTGGTGCATTGAGTTATTGATCTTGGGACTATCAAGGTGTTTTGTGCTACTGACCTTCTGTCCCTATTGTGGGGTGTCATCTGGATTAGCTCTATTATTGATGCTGATGAGAGACCTTTGGTGGCTTTGAAGGTGAGTAGCAAGGTCTTAAATGTAATTCTACCTTGTATCGGGAGCCAGTGGAGTTGTTTCATAATGGGTGAGACATGGTCTTTCCTGGATGCTCCGTGTAGTACTCTTTCTGCGGCGTTCATTGCCATTTGCAGTGGGTTTAGGGTGGTTTGGGGGAGTCCTTGCAGTATTGCATTCGCATAATCGAAATGCGGGATGATTAGTGCCTGATAGATAGTCCTGAAATCATCTGGCTCCAGCAGAGATCGCAGGTATCTAAGGGATCTAATTTTATGATATACTGCCCTTACAGTGTTACTTATATGTGCCTGCATATTTAGGTTCTGGTCTAGCGTGACGCCGAGGTACTTGATTGCGGATTTGATTTGGAGCTCTGCGTCCTTCACTTTTAGTACTGCCGGCGCAGTGAAGTTACGGTACCTTGTAATGAACATCACCTCCGTCTTCTTGTGTTGAATCCAGAGGTTTTGGGATTGTAGCCAATTGGATATTTCATTTATGCAGCATGTTATTGGTGAGAGGTCGGGGTTTTCTGTTGCAAAAGGCGTGTAATAGCACATCATCTGCGTATATCATGCAGTTAACGTTGAAAGACCGGATCAGGTTGCAGATAGGTTGCATGTATATATTGAATAGCAAGGCGGAGAGGGAGGATCCTTGTGGGACACCTTGGCTTTGGTGGAATGGATCTGATGATGTGTCTCTGGATCGTACCTGCTGCCATCTGTCTGAGAGGTAGGACCTGCACCACTCGAGTGCTTTACCGGAGATTCCTTTTTCTTTGAGGTGTTCTAGGAGGCGCTCATGGCTCACGGAATCAAACGCTGCCGCGATGTCAAGGAAGACAAGGACAAAGCCTTGGCGGGTATTGTCGATGCCTGATATTATGCTGCTGAAGAGTGTGGTAAGAAGGGTTTCAACCCCATGGGCTTCTCTAAATCCGTGTTGGCATGGATCCAGTGGTGCATTGGAATCAATGTGATCTTGTATTTGTCTCTGAATTTCCTTTTCCATTATTTTTGTTAGCATTGGTATGCTTGCTATCGGTCTGTAGGATTCAGGTTTCTGTTGGTCGAGTTTGTTGTTTTTTAGTAGAGGTCTTATTGATGTGTGTTTGAGGGTGCGTGGGAAAGCACCCGTTGTGAACGATTGTTCCATGAGTCTGGATATGATGGGACTGAGGTCAGTCCGTAGTTCTTTGACCCAGAAAGCCGGGCATGGATCAGATTGTGCGGTAGTCGTGTTGATGGCTGCTATGGTGTCTTCGATGCGTTGTTTGGATGGAGTCTTGAAGGTGGTGAGTGGTGTTTGACTGTAAGGCTGAAGGATAGTGCTGGACGCAGGGTTGTTGTTTATCTGACAGAGTTTGGTTTGTAGATAGTCTGCATATGTTTGCGGATGCATTCCGTTTGCTTGTTCTGCTGCTGGTTCTGTTGTAAGTCGCTTAACGAGGGCAAACAGGTCACGAGGTTTGTTGAGGGATCTCTTTAAAGTGTCGGCGTGGTAACGTCTCATGGCTTCTGTCACTGCGGTACGGTGCGCTGTGAGTTGTAAGTTGTAAGCACTTTGGTCTACTTCTGAGCGTGAGCGGCGCCAGCATCTCTCAAGTTTTCTTAGCGTCGCGAGTGAGGCTTTCAACTCAGTAGAGTACCAGGCTGCTGTGTGTCGTTTCCCTTGAGATTTGTTATTTGATGGGCGAACAGCGATTGAGCTGAGTATCTCATTCCAGTCGGAGACTAGTTCGTCTGGGTTGTGTGCTGGTGAGGTTATTAGTGGGATTGCTGATTTCAGGATTAGTTCTTTGTTGAATGGTTGGAATCTTCTCGGTGGGTTGATGGACTGACCGACTGCTGTGCTTTCTTCCTTTTGGTCATAGCTTGGCTGAGGAATTTGGAATAGGATTAACGAGTGATCTGACCATGGGACTGCGGTGATTGATAGTTCAGGGATGGTTGGTCCTCTGATGGTTGCGTCTGTTGTGAATATTAGATCTAGCATGCCTCCTTTTATATGAGTAGGTTTCTTAATTAATTGGCTGTATCCTAGATCTTTCAGGGCTTCGAGAAACGCCTTTGAGTGAGAGTCTTGCATGGAGGGGAGGTTGAAATCTCCTAGTACCCAGCTTGTTGTATGCGGGCTCTGGGAGTTTGCGGCTATGTCGATTATCATTGCTAGTGCATCTGGATCAGATGATGGAGCTCTGTAAAGTAGATTGATGGAGGAACACTTATTCTCTATCGAGATTGGAAAAATAATCCCAACTGTAGGTATACAATGTTGTGTTACATATTAGGAGTTATCATATAAGCATACACTAATTTATTTTAGACTGATAAAAACCAAACAAAACAGAATGAAATGAGAAAAATATACCAAATGAAACAAAGAAAAAAGTATGTAAAACATTTTGTACTGCACACCCTGAAAAAAACAATTTTATCTACATAGATTGGTTATCTGAAAATACCTCCTAGTACCATGTAGATATAAATACAAAATTTTTTCTCAATGCACATGTTAATAACAATTGGGGCTGGGTTTAATCCGACAGTGAAAAGTATTTGAGCAGTTTGCATTTTCAGATCTGCATGCAAAATAAATTCCCTAAAAAATATCAAATCCCAGTTTTTCACAAAACTAGAATTTAATTGGATAAAAAAGTTCATACTGGTAGTTTGCACAGAGGCATGTTTCTGTTTCTCAGATCAAGAGTAATTTAGTATGAAAGATGCACAATACAATTTAAGTGTACGTAATTTTATATCAATTCAAACCAAGATTAGTGTACTTGCTTTAGTCATAATCCCCCACACCAAATTTCAGCCAAATCTGTTCAGTATTTTCTAAATTCCACCATGAAAAGGGAATTCAATTTTTATTCCAGATTTCAATTTTTTTTCATTTTTGTAAATTCAAAATCAATGTGATAGTAGGAGATTTAATGGGGGAAAAATCCCGGAATTTGCCAAATATGTATTTATTTATTTAGGATGCAGCTCGTGTGTTTTTGGTGGTAACTAAAGGGAATTTACAGTCAGGTAGATTGTTTCCCTGAATTTGTGTATGTTTGAATCTAGTGAGTTTTATAGACAATCATCTAGTTCTGAATTCTAAGTTCAAATAAAATTGTCTAAATATTTCTTTACATTTGTAGTTGAACCAGTATATTAAGAAGGTTCGCTTTAAAGCCCCCGATGGACTTGAGATCTTCTTTGATGACAAAGGGAATGTGCCAGCTTACTATGATATCATAAACTGGGTCCTGCTCCCCGATGGCTCCATAGGCAGCATCAAAGTTGGAAGCTTCAATCAATCTGCATCAGAGGACCAGCGGCTCTTTATAAACCAAAGTGCCATCTTTTGGAGTCCACACTTTAAACAGGCATGGAATTTTCTATTGTTTTGAGTAAACTATGTAATGCATCTTAAAAAAGCAATCAGAAAGTGGAGGAGAATGGGAAACATGAGGAAAAGCAGGACTTGTTGGACAAAGATGGGTGTATAATTGCCTCTTAAAAGCTCACAGCATAGCTAATAGAGTTCCAGATTTGCAAGCCTTAATGGCAGAAGCAAAGTGAGACACTGCTGCTCTCATAACGAGTTACATGAACTGGACACGTCTATACCAGACAATGATCTGTTCACTAAGGATAGAGATGGCAGCACAGAAAGATGATTAGCTCTTTTATTTTAGTTGTTTGCTTCTTGTTTGCTATTTTTGTCTGGATTTATAAAACACCACTAAGCAACCAAGTGACTCCCCTTTAATGGAGGATCATCGGTTCAAGTAGTTCCAAGAAGTAAATTTAAGATCTTAGTTTTAGATTGTGTAGATTTATAAGGGGGTGTTTTGCTTTCCTGATCGCCTTGTTACCTTAACTTTGTTTATTCTGTGCCTTGCAGCCCTCCTGGTTTGCCGCAAGACATGCCTGCTTGCCTGTTTCTGCAACTTAGTCCCACCTACCGGACCACCTCCGGGCTGACATCATTAGGTGATATCAGCTGCCAGCTGGATTTATTTCTACATAATTTGAAGTGTTCATGCTGCGGGCCTGCACCAGAGAACAACACCCGAGGAGCAGGTCCTGCACCTCAGGCAAGCTCCTTGGGGTGGCTCCTGGGTGATGACCCCTCAAGTCCTCTTCATTAGTATCATCTTGCTCTACCAGTTTTCTCTCCGACCCTCCGGCCTATCTTAGAAACATAGAAACATAAAAATATAATGACAGAAAAAGACCACATGGCCTATCTAGTCTGTCCTTCCATAACAACTACAACAGTCCCCTTTTTACCTTTAGAGATCCTCTGTGTTTGTCCCATGCTTTTTTGAATTCAGTTACTGTCCTCATCTCTACCACCTCCACTGGGAGACTATTCCACGGATCCACTACTCTTTCCGTAAAGAAATATTTCCGCATATCACTCCTGAATCTATCTCCCTTCACCCTCATCCCATGTCCCCTCGTGGCAGAACTTGCTTTCAATTGAAAGAGGCTCTCTCCCTGAACATTTATGCCACGGAGGTATTTTAAACATCTCAATCATATCACCTCTATCCCGCCATTCCTCTAAGGTGTACATATTAAGATCCTTCAGTCTGTCCTCATATGCTTTATAATGAAGACCACTAATCATTTTAGTAGCCACCCTCTGCACCGACTCCATCCTGTTCACATCCTTTTGAAGGTGCGGTCTCCAGAATTGCACACTATACTCCAAATGAGGTCGCACCAAAGACTTATACAGAGGCATTATCACCTCCTTTTTTCTGCTAGCCATTCCTCTCCGTATGCACCCAAGCATCCTTCTAGCTTTTGCCGTTGCCTTTTCTACCTGTTTAGCTACTTTAAGATCATCAGACACAACCACGCCTAGGTCCCACTCTTCTTTAGTGGACAGAATTACTTCACCCCCTATACTATATTGCTCCCTTGGATTGCTGCAGCCCAAATGCATGACCTTACATTTTTTAACATTAAATCCCAGCTGCCAAATTCTAGACCATTCTTCAAGCTTATCTAAATCCCTCCTCATGTTATCTACCCCTTCCTGGATGTCTAATCTATTGCAGATTTTGGTATCATTCGCAAAGAGGCAAACCTTACCTGAAAGCCCTTCCGCTATATCACTAACAAAGATGTTAAAAAGAATCGGACCAAGGACAGATCCCTGGGGCACACCACTGGTAAGATCCTTCTCCTCAGAGAGAGCTTCATTTACTTGCACTCTTTGTCGCCTCCCACCCAACGAATTTCTAACCCAAGCAGTAACTTTAGGGTCCATCCCTAGGGTGCTCAGTTTGTTTATAAGTCGCAAGTGAGGAACAGTGTCAAAAGCTTTACTGAAATCTAAATACACCACATCTAGGGCTCTCCCTCGGTCCAACTCCCTGGTCACCCAGTCAAAGAAATCAATCAGATTTGTCTGACAAGACCTGCCTCTGGTGAATCCATGCTGCCTCGGATCCTGTAATCCGCTAGACTCCAGAAACCTCACTATTTTCTCTTTCAGAAGCGTTTCTAATAATTTACTCACCACCGAAGTTAAACTAACCGGCCTGTAGTTTTCAACCACATCCTTACTTCCGCTTTTGTGTAAAGGCACAACATGAGCCTCTCTCCAGTCCTTTGGCACCGCTCCCAACTCCAAAGAGGCATTGAAAAGGTCAGTCAGTGGAGCTGCTAGAACGTCCCCAAGTTCCCTCAGTATTCTAGGGTGTATCCCATCCGGTCCCACCGCTTTGTCTACTTTAAGTTGAGATAGTTTCTCACGAACACAGTCTTTTGAAAATTGTTCAAGATGTCCTTTGCTTCTGTTCCTATTTGTGGGTGTTTTCTCAGGTCCTGCTCCTGGTTCTTCATCTGTGAACACAGAACAAAAATATTTGTTAAGCAATTCCGCTTTATCCTTATCAGCTTCTATATATTCCCCCCCTGCACCCTTGAGTCTGACAATACCACTCTTGTCCTTCCTCTTCTCACTAATATATCTGAAAAATGTCTTATCCCCCCATTTTATTGCATTGGCTATTTCCTCCTCCTTTTGAAACTTTGCCTTCTTGACTACTTTGCTGACTTCTCTAAGTTTTTCCAAATACAGATGCCTGTCTTCCTATCTCTGTGATCTCTTGTATTTCATGAAGGCCTCCCTCTTTTTCTTCACTTTTTCAGCTACTTCTTTCAAAAACCTTAGCGATCTCCTTTTCCTTTTACCTTTATTTACCATTTTAATAAAAAGGTTGGTTGCCCTTAAAATATCCCCTTTCAGTTTTTCCCACTGTTTTTCTACATCCCTCACCTGTTCCCATCCCGCTAATGACTCCCTGAGGTATTGGCCCATCTTTGCAAAGTTAGTCTTCCTAAAGTCTAAGATCCTCGCCTTTGAATGGATTCTAACAGCCCTAGTCCTAATACCGAACCGCACCATCTGGTGATCACTGGGTGCAAAATGATCTCCCACTACAACATCAGAAACACTTTCACCATTGGTAAGCATCAAGTCCAGTATGGCCCCTTCACGTGTGGGGTCTGTTACCAATTGCCTGAATAGTTCTCCCTGTAGAGAATCCAGGATCTCCTTACTTCTAGATTATACTGCAGCAGGAATGTGCCAAACAACATCTAGCATATTGAAATCTCCTATCAGTAGCACTTCCCCTTTCCTAGCAATGCTGCGTATGTCTTCAATTAACTTTCTGTCCACCACTTCCTCTGGTGAGGGAGGTCTGTATATCACACCAATGTAAACAGATTTCTCTTTCCCTCTTTCTAGTTTAACCCACAATGCCTCCCCTCTCCCTTTTAAGCTCTGTAATTCCAAAGCTTTAAGAGTAGTTTTTTCTTATAGTACCACTCCTCCTCCTCTACTTCCTACCCTGTCCTTTCTGAATAAAGTATAGCCAGGTATAGTTACATCCCAATCATGGTTTTCTGTGAACCATGTTTCTGTGACTGCCACTAAATCCAAGTCAGCCACTCCCACCAAAGCTTCAACATCAGGGATCTTATTCCCCATGCTACGGGCATTTATACACACTGCTTTCCATATGTTACCCGTTACCCATTTCCATAAAGCTATTTAATGTATCACCTACCTGGGGGCTTTCACTTACCTGGGGGCTTTCTTCACCCATCCCCAACGAATCTAGTTTAAAGCCCTCTTCAGTAGATTATCCAGTCTACTACTGAAGACGCGTTGACCTTTCTAGGACAGATGGATGCCATCTCTGCTCTGCAACCCTTGGAACAAGCATCCCATGGTCTAGGAAACCAAAACGCTCTCGATGACACCATCCAAACAGCCATGAATTCATATCCAGGATACGAGCCTCTCTGCCTTGGCCTTTACCCTCAACAGGGAGGATTGAAGAGAACACCACCTGTGCACCTAACTGCTTCACCCTCTGTCCCAGAGCCATGAAGTCACTTTTGATACGTTCCGAGGTATACCTGGCAGTATCATTTGTTCCAACATGTATTAGCAACATTGGGTAATAGTCAGTGGGCTTGATGAGTCTCGGCAAACTCTCCGTAACATCTTGGATTTTGGCACCAGGCAGACAGCATACCTCTCTGGACATCAAGTCTGGTCGGCAGATGGATGCCTCAGTACCCCTCAGAAGAGAGTCTCCAACCACCACTACCCTTCATTTCCTTGTGGTCACTGATTCTGCAACTTTGGGGTACTTGAGCTCTGGTTCTTCCCTTTCCAGGGATGCTTTCACTTCCTCCACTTCCAGGGCTGCATAATGGTTTTTCAATTCAAGGGCTGGATTGGTGATTTTGTAGGCCCTGGTGACTTGTGTCCAACCATCGGCATTCTGTTGGCACCCATCTACTCCTCTGCTGGAGAGCTTGGTTGCTGCAAGAAGCATCTCATCAATGTACTTCTCACTGTCTTGAATGCTCCTCAGCCTCGCCATCTCCTCTCTGAGTTCCTCCACTTGTTTCCTCAGAGCTTCAGCATGCAGGCACCCTGCACATGGAACCGGTCCTTCAACTGGTATTAGGACCTCTGTCTGGACCGAGGCAGAAGCTGTAACGGGGGCAACAGCTTTAGCAGTACGATTTTTCCCAGCCATTGTTCTGTTCGTGGAGCTTAGGTATCTGTTAAAGCAAAAGAGAGAGATCTACCAAGTACCAGCCGGTTTCCCAGCTGTCCTTTCAGAGAAAAAGCAGTTAAATCACTTTAATTATATTCAAAATGTGCTGGTCTAATCCTCTGTGCTTTGTCAAATGGGGAGGTGCCCTATAAAGCAAGACTACTCGCTAGGGGTGGGTGGGAGTCGGGGTGGGTAGGGAGAGACCTAACACCTGATTAGGTGTTAACAGTTCCCAAAGTTGAGGAGGTTACTGGAGTTCAACCACCTTCTGTGCTCAAGGAAACTCCCACTAAAGCACCAAAAAGAAAGTAACCGTGCTTTAAAAATGTACAAAAAACCCTTTTAAGAGCTCCCAGTCAGAGAGCTAACAATTTAATATAATACAATAAAACCTTAAATCCTTATATTGGAGAACTACTTATCTAGCTGGCTGCATGACTGCCATTCCAGTCCTTTGGAGCCATTGGACTCCTTACCAGCTGGATCGCTCTTGTCATCATCTGCCCAATATCCCCTTGGACTCTCTTGTACTCTGCCAAGTAAGATACTTAACCTCATGCCAGCCTTCATCTGATTGCACTGTTCGCTCTGTTCCCCATGCGCTTCACCCTGGGGGCCTTAAGGTCGCCTTACTGCACTGTAAGTCCCTTAAAATCTAAGACTGACCTTATTTTAGATGTTATCCAGCTCTATAGTCTAGATATCCTTTGCCTGAGAGAAACCTGACTGAAGGACAAATATGAACCATACCTACACCTCTGTTTACCTCCAAGCTATTCTGCTCTCTCAGCCCCTCGGCCCTCAGGAGTTGAGGGTGGAGTTGATTTTA
Source organism: Ichthyophis bannanicus (assembly GCA_033557465.1). Taxonomy (NCBI): domain Eukaryota; kingdom Metazoa; phylum Chordata; class Amphibia; order Gymnophiona; family Ichthyophiidae; genus Ichthyophis; species Ichthyophis bannanicus. Next base: position 107,001,469 of record CM066048.1, on the reverse strand, counting down.
TCTTCAAAAATTCTCTCTCACTCATTGAGCTCCCTGGGTAACTTTGGGCTGGGCCTGAAAGGTTAATTGTTAGGGTGGGCTCCTCTCAATCTTTTCATTTCTTGCTTCTATATGGTGCTCTCCTCTCCAAGGCTCACAGTGGGATAATATCCACCAAACCCTTGGATCTTACAATAGTTCTACCTAAACTTCTAATACTTGGAGATTTCAGCATTCACTTTCACACCCTTACCAGGCTCTGGGACCCTATCTCTATCCATTTCCATGATGATCACAGGTTTTGCCAGCATGTCCCTGGGACGATGTATGAAGCAGTCCACATTCTTGACCTGATTCTGACAGAGCAGGACTTTCTTCCTCAACCTATTAATTTTACCTTGCATCCTCTCCCCTGGACAGATCACTTCCTCATTGGGTTCTATTTTCCGGGGTCTGCGAGTGTTCCTGCTTGCTCCTTATCCACCCCTGCTTTGCCCCCTCCCCCTCTTTTGCCGATGACTCATTCCAAATATTCTTGCACTCTTTCGCACAGTGGACAGTCTCTTCTTGCCTCATTTCTCTTCCGTTCCCTTGGACTAACAAGCAGACCTATGGTACTCCTTCCTGGCTCATCAACTAGACCTACAGCAATTGCCCTGAAAACTCAGGCTCCTCATGTTTCTGGTGTTCAGCTCCCTGGTTCCACCCCTGCCTTTTCCTCCTAAAACGACAGCTCAGAGCTGCTGAAATATTTTGGCAAAGTTGAGGGAGATAGTTGCTCTTGTGATTTTTTAAAATTTTCTTTATTTATATTTTCTAACAAAATACAAAAAAAAAAAAGAAAACCAAGTTACAGTAAATTAAAATATACAATCCTTCTCTGGTAAATGTGACCTTCAAAAGGCTGAATGCAGCCTACCCCACCCTGTTCTTCCCATCATCATATGATCATCAGGGGCCATATGAAAGGAACATAAAACATCTGTAAGCCTGGAAGGCCTGCAGGGGGCTATAGAGGGACATTCCACTCCAGAAAATAAGGAGATTTGTCTGGTAACCCCTTCCACTTAAGAAAGAGGAGGATATTAAAGAAACTGCTACACCATAATATTTCCACCCATGAGTAACATAGGTGCAAGTATAACACCATAGGCCTCTACCAAGATCTATTGTACGTTTCCAGTTAGAAATAATAGACACAGAGCCACTCCCAACATAGAGCTAATTCAGACAAACATTTCCTTTATAAGGATAAGCTGCCAATTATTAATTGAAAACGACCCTAAATCGGGAGATAGTGGCCCTGAATCCCAACACCACCTTAATATGGTTCCATATTGAAAATCAATAATACTGAATGTTAAGACAGTCCCATTTCACTTGCCTCAAAGTGCTGACATCTCCTTGCTACAATCAACCCTTAATCTCAGCGACATACTGAACATATGCCTAGGGCCCCTCAGCCCATCATGAACCTTGCCACTGCAAATGCTATAGTATTACGCAAAAAAATTAGGAAAAGCTACCCTCCCTTTCTCTCAAAAAAGACCTTATCCTCCAAAGAGCAAATCTAGGCGGTTAATTTTCCAGAAGCGTCAAACTGGATTTATATCACTTTGACACTACATTTCCCTTATAAGGAAAACTGGTAATATTCCTATTACATAATTCACTTTAGGAGTGATAGACATATCTATATCTTCAAGACGACCCCACCAAGAAACAGACCGACAACCACATTACTGCATATAACTAGAGCTCGTTAAGTCAAATATGGTAAATAAGATCACAGCATAAACATAGCTGTGAACCACATGAATAGTAGATTTACTGAATCTAGAACAAGCCCCTTGGAAGACAGGAAAAAATAGCACATGGATTTTAAAACCATGGGGATACAGCTATCCACGCTAATATGGCCACTCCATTAATCTTATGAAGGGCAACTGAAAATCTTTAAAATAGGGCTTGGATCTCCTTACCTTCAAATACGTTTCCTGCAGCAATAAGATGTCAGCACTTTCTTCCTACCATTCAGAGGGAACCATTCCTCTTAGTAAAATTATTAATGCCCTTAACATTCAGTGACACAATTTTAAAGAAAGCATACTTACAATATAGCTCCGAATTAACAATCATATGTTACAGAAACAGAATAAAATGTAGCATTTCATTTCATATCATAGAACAATTTCCACAGCACTTTTAAGGTATGGCTGTATCTATAGCCCAAAGAGAAGGGGAAAAAAAAGGCCCCATTATTTGATCGACTTAATAATACACCTAATTCTACCAAAACATTTCCCCAAACCACCCAAAACCCGGATGGGGGGGTTACATAACACACAAAATTTAACAGGTGAGCCCGCTAGGACAGACACAGAAGGCTCATTAATAGTTACCAATATCCAGCTTGAGTTGTTGGTTATGTAAATAGTTCACTAGTTACAGCACCAAGTTGTAAGATCCTGTTCTCTGTATGTGCAAAGCTGTTCCCTTTGTCTTTGCAGAATTTGTTATTTGTAAACCGCACTGATATTGAAGAGTGTGGTATCGAAAAACTGTTAAATAAATAAAATAAATAATCCTTCTACATTTCTGTAACTCTTAGAGTAGCGTATATTGCCCACCTCCCTTATTAAGAACAGAGATAATGTCCTTCAAGAAGACAGAGTAAATGTCCCAGTATATGTCAGTATTACAGGCTTAAATGCCGCTTCTGCATAAATAGGCCTCCTTCACATGAGCACCGACCGGTTAAATGCCCATGATAGCAAGCGCAATCAGACTGTAGCAAGTAGGAGATGTGATACAACCTTCAACGCATCACCACCGACTCCTTATCCTCCAAAAATGCACATAAATCTCCAGGATCATCAAAAGTTGTGGTCTGGTTGTGCAGTATGGGCCTTCAGTTGAACCAAACATGGACGCAACAGCAAAAGACTCCTTCTCCGATCCACCATCGCCTTTGCCGAGTCCGGGAAAAACAGGAGTTTATGCCCTTGATATTCCAAGGCTGAAAGTGTTTTAGCTGCTCCCATTATTTGCAATACTTGCTGAAAACGTAGCACTTTCAGGATAATTGGGTGTGGACGCTTGCCCCTGACCACGGGCTGAGTAGGCACTCTGAGCGAGTCTACAAAAGAGAGAGATCTACCAAAGTACCCAGCCAGTTTCCCAGCCGTCCAGAGAAAAAACAGTTAAATCTCTTTAATTATATTCAAAATGTGCTGTTCCAAGTCCCTGTGTTTTGTTAAATGGGGAGGTGCCCTATAAAGCAAGACTGCTCACTAGGGGTGGGTAGGAGTTGGGGTGGGTAGGGAGGGAACTAACACCTGATTAGGTGTCAGCAGTTCCCAAGAGCTGAGAAAGTTACCAAAGCAGAGTTTAAAACCTACCCCACTAAAGAAAATATTTCTACTAAAGCACCAAAAAGAATGTAACATTGCTTTAAAAATATACCAAAGACCTTTTAAGAGCTTCCAAACCATCAGATCCTTACCGTTGTTTGACCTGTAGAGCCCCTGTTAGGAGTGCCTCAACAGAGCAAGGCTCTGAAGTCTTTTAAGTAGGCCTCAGCTGCTCTCAGTTCATTCACAGGCTAATCAGGCCCACTAACTCCTGATTAGGTGTCAGCAGTTCCCAAGAGCTGAGAACGTTACCAGAGTTTAAAACCTACCCCATTAAAGAAAATATTTCTACTAAAGCACCAAAAAGAATGTAACTTTGCTTTAAAAATATACCAAAACCCCTTTAAGAGCTCCCAGTCAGAGAGCTAGCAATTTAATAAAAATAAACCCTCAAATCCTTACCGTTGTTTGAACTGTAGAGCCCCTGTTAGGAGTGCCTTAACAGGGCAGGGCTCTGAAGTTTCAGCTGCTCTCAGTTCATTCACAGGCTAATCAGGCCCACTAACTCCTGATTAAGTGTCAGCAGTTCCCAAGAGCTGAGAAGGTTGCCAGAGTTTAAAACCTACCCCACTAAAGAAAATATTTCTACTAAAGCATCAAAAAGAATATAACTTTGCTTTAAAAATATACTATATCAATGTTTTATTTATGTATGATGTTTTACCTTTTTTTATATTATATGGTTTCTTAGTTTATTATCATTATACGTATTTGTTTTATATGGCTGCCAATGTGCATCATATGTCACTCTTGCACTTTTACTCTTTTTAATGTATAATTTGTATATGTTTATATATTTTTAAGAGAATATATACTTTTTGGAGTATGTTTCATAGTTTTATTATTTATATATTATGTGTTTTTTTGTTTTGGTCATCACATTTTTATACGATGGACTGCTGTTACTGCTCAGAAGAGGAAGACCTATGGATGCATGGCACAGGAAGGGGAAGGGGAACATCTGCTGAACCTAAACATAGTATAATGGACAATATGGCAAGGTGGAAACACACTGAGCTCACTAAAGTGGTGTCTACCTTTCCCTTTGCCCATTTGCCATGACCTGTGTAATGTGTGGTCAGGTATGGTGGTGGCACTGGAAAGCAAAGCATGCATGGGAACATTGCAAGCAAGTCGGCAGTAGCTTATGTTAGAGGAGCAGCTTATGGACTGGACACTCTGAAAGAGAGCAGGTTGTTTGCAGGGAAGAGCTTCCTACAAGCTATGGGATCCTTACAATATACCCAAATGATCAACACACCAACACACAAACACGGATCATCACCAGACCTCATATTCACACCCAATTCTCTAATGGACAATGGTAACATATCTACACCAGTTGTCACCCCCGTCCCATGGTCAGACCATCACATAATCAAAACAAAGGTCATGCCACAAGGACAAAACCATGACAAAAACCTAGACAAACCAACAGCACAAACAAGATTTAAAAGCTTCGACAAGGACCAATTTCTCAAGGACACGATACCACACCTGAATACGGAAGAAGAGGATTTAGATGATCAAATCAGAAAATGGAACAGCATCATCAATGCAGCCTCCAAAGCCACCGAACACAGGCCCAAGAAAGATCACCGCACTAGGGCACATCACACACCCTGGTACTCAAAAACCATACAGATCAAAAAAAGAGAACTCAGGAAGTTAGAACGGCAATTGAGACACACCAAGCCTCCCAACAAACAGACTCTATACTTAGCAAAACAAAAAGAGTACAACGATCTCATCAACCAAACAAAGAGAGAATACCACACCAACCTCATACTCAAATCAAACAACAAACCGAGAGAGCTCTTCAAAATTGTGAAAACACTCACCAAGGAGAACAAATCCGACAGCGAAGTGCAAATAGACCCACAAACATTTGCAGACCACATCCAAGACAAATTCCACTCAGCTCCATGAAGGAATACTAACACAAGCACCAAACCAACCACCCCCCCAAGAAAAACTTGGGATAAATTCAGCAACCCATCCACAGAGCAGCTCTCACACATCATCACCACCCTCAACACAAGCACGGCCCCATCAGACCCATGCCAAGTCACATGGATCAAAAGGACAAAGTCAAACTTCATCCACACCATACACAACATGGTGAAAAGTTCTCTAAGACAAGGTATCATGCCAGACTAGCTAAACCTCGCCACAATAAGACCAATCCCGAAGAAATCAGCACTCGACAAAAACAACCCAGCAGCCTACAGACCCATCTCAAGCAGCCCCCTACTGGCTGAGATTATTGAGAAAGTGGTACAACATCAACTACAAGACCACATCGACAACCACGCACAACTCGACCACAACCAACATGGTTTCCGCTGGGATTTAATGTTAAAAAATGTAAGGTCATGCATTTGGGCTGCAGCAATCCAAGGGAGCAATACAGTATAGGAGGTGAAGTACTTTTGTCCACTAAAGAAGAGCGGGACCTAGGCGTGGTTGTGTCTGATGATCTTAAAGTAGCTAAACAGGTGGAAAAGGCGACAGCAAAAGCTAGAAGGATGCTTGGGTGCATACGGAGAGGAATGGCTAGCAGAAAAAAGGAGGTGATAATGCCTCTGTATAAGTCTTTGGTGCGACCTCATTTGGAGTATGGTGTGCAATTCTGGAGACCGCACCTTCAAAAGGATGTGAACAGGATGGAGTCGGTGCAGAGGGTTGCTACCAAAATGATTAATGGGCTTCATTATAAAGCATATGAGGACAGACTTAAGGATCTTAATATGTACACCTTAAAGGAAAGGCGGGATAGAGGTGATATGATTGAGATGTTTAAATACCTCTGTGGCATAAATGTTCAGGGAGAGAGCCTCTTTCAATTGAAAGCAAGTTCTGCTACGAGGGGACATGGGATGAGGGTGAAGGGAGATAGATTCAGGAGTGCTATGCGGAAATATTTCTTTACGGAAAGAGTAGTGGATCCGTGGAATAGTCTCCCAGTGGAGGTGGTAGAGATGAGGACAGTAACTGAATTCAAGAAAGCATGGGACCAACACAGAGGATCTCTAAAGGCAAAAAGTGGACTGTTGTAGTCGTTATGGAAGGACAGACTAGATAGGCCATGTGGTCTTTTTCTGTCGTCATATTTCTATGTTTCTTAACCATGGAGTTGAAACACTCCTGCTATACCTCTTTAACGACATACTACACCTCATAGACAACAGCAAGAACGGAATACTCATGATCTTTATTGACCTATCATCAGCGTTTGACACAGTCGACCATGGAACACTACTAGCAAGACTACAGAACATCGGACTACACGGAGCCACACTGAGGTGGTTCCACTCTTACCTAACAGACAGACTGATACAGGTCAAGATTGGGCCCAACACATCCCGACCCATAAAAGTCATGCAAGGCGTACCCCAAGGATCTGCACTATCAGCTCTCTTATTCAACATCTACATCCAACCAATATGCAACATCATAAAAGAGCACGGGATAAAATACACAATCTATGCGGACGACATAATGATATACACGCCAATCACCCTCGACAACCCAGACCACACCAAGATAACAGACTGTCTCTCACATATGAACACCTGGTTTCAAGACAACATGACCATAAACTACAGCAAGACCGAGGCGCTAATCATCACACGAAACTCTGACTTCATCCCCCCTCCCCCGCGACATCAAGATAGGCACCACAACCATACCCATACAATCAGAAGTGAAATACCTCGGAATGACAATGGACAAAGAACTTAACCTTCAGTCCCACATCAGCAGAACCACCAAAAATGCATACCACAGGATGAGACTAGTACGACGCTTCAAGCCCCTCCTCGCTCAGGAACACCTCCGCACAGTTTGTCAAGCACTAATAACCCCAATCCTAAAATTCTGCAACCCAATCTATCTGGGCCTAACGAAACAGTCACTAAGACCATTGCAACTGGCACAACACTGCAGCACGCATAATTGCCGGCACCACAAGACAAGAACACATCACACCCACCCTAAAAGAGCTCCACTGGCTGCCTATCAGTGCCCACATTAGATACAAGACAATCATAAACATTTTCAGAATCAAACATCAATCATCAACTTTCAGCCTACACCCACTCATACAACCAGACAAAAGCACAAGACTGAGAAGAAGAGGCACATCCAACCGTGTCAACACACCTAAAGATATCAACAGGATATGCAAGGACACCGAAAAACGAGCCTTATCAAAGGCGGCACCAACAATCTGGAACGCCCTCCCCGACGAACTGCATTCAACAACAGACCTTAAGGAGTTCAGGAAACTACTGAAGACAACCCTCTTCATTGAACACTATGGTGACATTACTTAAACCATGCAACAGACACCTCAATTCCCCCCACATGTCACTATAATTGTAATTAAGCAAGGAACTGATATCCATAGCATTGTAAATAGCACACGCTGTAAATAGCACCCCAAGAATCAATGTCCAGACACACTCACATGCATACACTACTCAATGCATGTGCACACTAGACACTGTATCTTATTGATCGTTTGCTGTTCAGACCGCCTTGATTGCAGGATAAGGCGGTATAGAAATATGTTTAAATAAATAAATTAAATAAATACACACAAGTTACCCCCTCCTACACAACCGTTCTACTACTACCACCTCAAGCCACACTGTGCACCAACCCAACCTGGCAAAACACTCACAGGCACCCAAACAAGCAACATCCTACCCTTATTCAAATCAGAACCACAATTCATGCACACAGCCTGTTCTATGACCCCTCTTCAAACAACCCAATCAGCACTGAATCAATCAATGCCAGATCAATCAGGAACAAGACTAACATCTCACAGACCACCTACATTTTCACCAAGCTGACATCTTGTGCATCAATGAGACCTGGCTAATTAACACCGACCAAGTTATTCTGAACCAGAGTACACCACCCACATACACAGCATTTGACTTCCCACATTCACACTAGCAGGGCGGAGGCGTACTAATCCTAGCCAGAAGCCACCTTAGACTTAAAACCTATGTTACTTCTAGCACAGACCACAGCAACATGATAATTAATGAGTACAAACATATCACCATGTGCCTCACCTATAGATCCCCCAATGCCATGGTAGACAAACTCTCCACAACTCTAGAATCAGTGTGTGCAGCAAATTCGCTCTGCAAGCTGCTGATTGTACTGGGTCACGTCAACCTCAATTCAATATCCAACAAAGAGGCTGACGTCTCCCTTACAGCCATGGACTCACTACAATACACACAACTCCTCACTGTTCCTACTCATTGCTTAAGCTCTACCACAGACCTTACCTTTTTCCGAAGACGACTCCAAGAACACAGCAATATAACATTCCTTCTAGTCACCCAGGAGACCACATGTAAAGAGAGCAAGATCAGCACCCTGGTACTCATATGCAATAAGGAAGGCCAAAAGAACACTATGTAAAATCAAAAGAAGCTGGAGACAGAACAAGACCCAAGCCACTCTGCAGCAATATCAAACAAAGCAGCTGGACTACAACAGCCTAATCAACCAATACAAGTAGTAATACTAAACAAAGCTTGTACTAAAATCCACCAACAAACCCAGAGAGCTCTTCAAAATAGTCCAAACCCTCACAAGGAACCAGCCCCCAAAGGAAGTGACATAATATATTTTCAAAGCTTCACAAATTTCCTGCTATCTAAACACAGCCCCTCATACAAGAGTATCCCACATGACTGCACCCCTGACCTCATAGATACACCTACCAAACACACCTATAGTCCAGGTTGCCCACACAATAGCTTCGCTAAACAGCAGCACTGCACCAACTGACCCATGTCCAGTAACATGGATAAAGTCAACAAAAGAAGAGCTCTGAAAATTCATACACAAAATAGTATACTCATCCTAACCGAAGGTCACATGCCACAAACCCTCAAACTAGCAACTATCCGACCTGTTGCCAAGCTTACCTCACCAAACACAGATGACCCAGCAGCATACCACCCTCTCTCCATCCTACTCTTTCTTACTAATATACTTGAGAAGACAGTACAACAATAACTACAGGACCATGTTGACTCAAAAGCCCCACTAGATCCCCACCAACATGGTTTTTGACCTAGCCACAGCGACAAAACCCTTGACAACATAATCCGATGAATTGATAACTTAAAAACTGTCTTTCCCATCATCTTCATTGACATCTCCTTTTCTTTCAACACATTATCTCACAGTATCCTCCTGTGAAGACTTAATGACATTGGCCTACAAAGTACCACACTCAAGTGGTTCCACTCTTACTTCAGCAACAGACAATAACAAGTCAAGGTTGATACCAGCACCTCCACTCTATTCCCCGCTGCCCAGGACGTACCACAAGGATCCTCCTTGCCGGCTCTACCATTCAATCTTTATATACATCATAAAGAAACACAATGTCCAATATACATTGTATGCTGACGACATCATGATTTACACCCCAATCAACTTGGACTACATGATGAACACAGGTACACTACCAAACAACTGCCTCCAGTTTTGCAACTGATTCCTATAGATTTTGGGGTGCTGAATCCAGGAAAAATAGCCAAAATGTTCCATCACGTCACGTTTTCTTGCAAAATTAGATTTCTTACCCATATAAGGAATGTTCACATAATTTCTTTTTAGCCGACTGCAGTTTATTTTCTTGGCCCAAAATAGAGGTTGTAATGGTTAACTAACTAGAAACACTCCCTCATGATATTTTAGAGTGTTTTGTATTCATTTTATACATTAACAGGACAATTGGGAGGCGGGGGGCTAAATCCAGTACTCGCGCTGGCGCATGTTCTTTCCTGTTCGCCTCGCCTCGTTCGCTCGCTCAAACACGGTGGTTGCGACATGAACGTTCCTGTCAAATTTCAGTTTCTTGCAAGTTCATTATTACCTTTTGTTTGCTCAGTCGTAATCCAGCTTTATTCCGAAGTGGTTCACTACAGTTGTAGTTTGCAGTGCTGTGTATTTGTGATGGCTCACAGAGCCAGAGGTTGTGTCAACTCTCCGGACAGTTTTTGTTTTATTTGTGGGGAATATACCGTGAAAAAGCGGCAGAGGAACATTTCTGCATTTATTAAAAAAGTATATTTCGCCTATTTCGGTTTGAAGTTAGGCGATCAAGACAAACCGTGGGCTCCTCACAAAGTGTGCAAGACATGTGAGGAAGATCTACGCTTATGGATGAAAGGTAAAAAACAAGCATTTCGTTTCGGAATACCTATGATGTGGCGTGAACAAAGAGACCACAGCAGTGACTGCTATTTTTGCTCTTGCATTGTGAAGGGATACATCTTAAAAAATAAGAACGTAATAAGTTACCCCAACCTTCCCTCAGCAATTAGGCCTATGCCTCATAGCAACGAAGTACCTGTGCCTGAACCAACAAAATCTTTGGATCATATTTGTGTGGACGGTTCTGATCATGATGAGACTCATCAGATGGCTTTTCCCATGAGTCCAGTACTTCCGAGTTTGAAACTGAACCAGATCCGAAACCTGAACTTTTCTCTCAAGCTGAATTGAATGATTTAGTCCGGGATTTAGGACTCCCAAAAGATGCTGCCCAACTGCTAGGTTCTCGGCTTAAACAGAAAAATCTATTGTCATCAGGAACAACTTTTTATTGGTACCGCAACCGCGAGACACAATTTTTGAAGTATTTCAGCAAAGAGGAAGATTTGGTATTTTGCAACGATATATACGGAGTGATGGAAAAGTTTAAACTCAAGTATGATCCTGCTGAATGGCGGCTGTTCATTTATTCATCAAAAGACAGCATAAAAGGTATTCTTCTTCATAATGGCAACAACACATTCGCTTCAGTTCCTATTGCTCACTCTGTTATTCTCCAAGAAAAATACGAGAATTTGGCCCCGATTCTTCAGAAGATTCGTTATGATGAGCATAAGTGGATGATTTGTGGAGACTTTAAAATTCTATCCATGCTATTAGGGCAGCAATCTGGTTTCACCAAATATCCCTGCTTCCTTTGCTTGTGGGATAGCCGGGCCCGCAACCTACACTGGGGGAAAAAAGACTGGCCAATTCGGGAGTATTTGAGACCCGGTGAGAAAAATGTTCTTCATGAGAGCTTGGTACCTCGTGATAAAATTCTATTACCACCTCTCCACATTAAGTTGGGTCTCATTAAGCAATTCATCAAGTCCCTTCCAAAAGATGGTGAGTGCTTTCGGTACCTTTGCTCAAAGTTCCCCCGACTTTCTGAAGCAAAGCTAAAGGAAGGAGTGTTTGTTGGCCCTGATATAAGGAAACTCATTTCAGATGGAGCATTCGCTGAAACGATGTCTGAGAAGGAAAAAGAAGCCTGGGATTCCTTCAAAGATGTTGTTCTCAAATTCTTGGAGAACAGGCGGTATGAGAACTATAAGGATATTGTTGCCAGGATGCTCAATGCCTTCAAAGAACAAGGCTGTAACATGAGCCTGAAAGTCCATTTCTTGCACTCCCATGTGAACTACTTTCCCGAAAACTTGGGGGCGTACAGTGAAGAACAAGGTGAAAGGTTTCACCAGGACATCAAGGACGCAGAGAGAAGGTACCAAGGAAGATGGAACACCACTATGATGGCTGATTTCTGCTGGTTGCTGCTGCGGGAAACCCCAGATGAAAAATACGCCAAGCAGCGCACCAAGGGAAGCATTCGGGGGAAGAAGAAACAGGCCCACCAGGAGATTGATTGACCCAAGAATGACTTTAAAATCTAAACTGTGTTGACAAATATCGTGTTTTTACTAAACTTTGAAATAAAAATTTGCTAGTTATTACCACAGTGTCGGATCTCATTTATTAGAATTTTATTTTCACACCATCGGGTGTTTGTCTTCATGTATTGCAATGGTGCGGTTTGCGTTTTCTATTCTTACATACATACCTGTACAACATTTTTTGCACATTTCTTTGCTTTGCTTTGTGTCTAACCTCGCTCTTATATGCTCAATGTTTGTGCACATGTATGTGGCTGTTTTAAGTGCAGACAATTTTGCTACCATCACAGTGTGTTTTGTTGACATTACTCTATTCTTATGTGCTGCCTTGTTACAATTTTCTTTATTCTTATTTGAATAACTACTAAACAATTAGTATAAAGAATTCATCCAAGAAACTTTTATCTCGATCGCACTCAATCTGAAACGTTCACCTCAAACTGCTAACCCAATGTAGCAAAAAATCTGTACGTGATGGAGCAAATTGGTTACCAGATTTGGATTCAGCGCACCAAAAAACGTAAAAATCATTCGAAACATTAGAGGCAGTTTAAAAAAAAATTTTTTTTAGTGTACCTGTGTAATAGATTGCCTACAAGAGATGACTTAATGGCTCTCCCACAACAATTTAAACATTAACTACAACAAGACCAATGTTTCCTTTACCTCCCCCACCTCAATCAATGAACTTACCCAATACAACTCTACCCATTAAGGATGAAGCAAAATACCCGGGAGTCACCTTGGACCGTACTCTGAACCTACAATCCCACGAGAGGGCCATAATAAGAAGACTCAAACCTCTCTTAAGCCAAGATCACTTCTGGACAGTTTGCCATGCCATAATCATACCCATAATGGACTACTGCAACTCCCTATACCATGGCCTACCCAAACAGTCAATCTGACCCCTGCAGATGGCACAAAACACCGCTGCTCACATCATAACCGGGTCGTCAAAACACAAATATGTTACCCCTCTCCTGAACCCAGCTACAACCACCCTAAATATTTTCAAAATCCAGCATAATATTTCTGCCAACATACCGAAGAGACTATTCAATGCTGACACAAGCACCAAACCCAGAAGGCACAATAAAAAGGACACTATCCTAACCCCCAGAACCTACACTAAAACCATTCAGTCCACATCTGGCAGGGCTTTATCCCTAGCAGCCCCTGCCCTCCGGAACTCCCTTCCGGCTGATTTTAAGAGCCACCACTGACACTAAAGACTTCCAGAAAAAGCTAAAATCGTTCCTATTCATAGCCCACATTGGGAGCATCACCTAGTGCATAGCATCCTCTCCTCCCTCTGGCAACACGAGCATGATTCTGCCCAACTCTATCGCTAACCCCTAGCCCAAACCATGCCACTGTACATATTGTATATAGTTAACTATGTAAATAGGTTAGACTAAGAATCACCCGCATGTATCCCCTCCACCCCCATTACTATGTATACTATTCAAGTTGCCCTGTTAACCACTTTGATTGTAGGAAAAGGTAATAAATAAAACCTGTTTTATAAATAGATAAATTAAATATTCCCATTTAACCTGGTATCATGGGCCCACACTCCCACTGTATGTCCAGTACTACACCATGCTCTGTCCAGTACTGCCTCCTCTACTCCCCTTCCCTGGGCATCTTGGCCTGAATGTTGCTGCTGCAGCAAGGCATTGGTGAGGGCCCATAGACTGTCACATATTATCTCTGCTGCCCCCTCCATTGCTTCCCTCATGAGCCGCAGCCCAAGTGCCACTGCATCCCTAGAGCACACAGGCTCCTCAGATCTATATGTATCATAGAGAGATGGGGAGCAGTGGAGATGGCCATTGGGTGCTGCTTAGTAGCCTTTGGCTGGTCAGTCCTACATTTATTTATTTATTTTATTTATTTATTTATACACATTTATATACCGCATCTTCCGGAGTTCAGTTGCGGATTACAGTGAACAACAATTAACAAAGCAAGTTTGTTTTACAAGGAACGTCATATTATAAGTATAATGAATAACAAAACAGCATATGTATTGAAGAACAAAGTAATTAACTAGACAGAATATATTGTCTAAACATTGTGAGGCAATACAGAACAGAATAAACTATATACAAATATATATATATATATGGAAGTGAAAGGACATAAGAGATTGGATCATCAAAAGAATTTGACTAAGTGTGCTATCTGTTTGAGTGAAAGGGTTTTTATTTGAAACAGTCAGGTACCTGTTTAGCCTTTGTCTAAAGCGGGTGAGGGATTATCTATGTTGTTGTAGTGTTTGGTGAATAGATAAGTTTTCAATTATTTACGGAGTTCCATGATCTCAGTTAGTGTTCATAGCTCCTCTGGGAGGGAATTCCAGATAGTTGGGGCTATGTGAGAAAAGGCTCTGTTGTTTGTTGATTTATGAGCTTTTGTGTAATCTTTCAGAATCCTTAGTTTGTTTAATTGTCCTTTTCTGTGTGTAGGCTTAGATGGTTCTTTGTGTATTAGGTTACATAGCGTAGTTGGAGCCATATCATATAAGGCTTTGAATGAGGTTATTATTGTTTTGTAAATTACAAAACAATAATAACCTCTACATGGGCAGACTCCTGGGCCTGAGGATCCGATGACATGTTTGCAGGATGAGCAGCCTTGGAGGGTGTGAGGTGATGCAATGGCAGCCCTTTGTGTCCAGATTCCTCCCTTGCTGCCACCTTTACAACTGGTGCTGGCAGCATTGCATCTACAATGCTAATGGTTCTCGATGCTCCACTACTGCTGTCTGCCTCCTCCTCCTCCTCCTCCTTTTCATCCCCTTTGTCTTCATCCCCCTCTCCATGTTTTTCTCATCCTCTTCCATCATGTGTTCTTCCTTCTTCCTTCTCTTCCTCTTCCCCTTCCTCCTCATGCTCCTCACCATCCTCAGAGCTCTCTTGCTATTCAGGCCTATGCTACCAGCCGTGGAGGCTATCACAGTGGTAGTGGTGCTGACAGAGGTGGAACTGCCATGTTGATGCTGTGATGGCATGCTGGTGTCTGCTGTGGAAGAGGTGTCCTGTGCTGGAGTCCTTCAGTGTACACCGAACATCGTGACGTGGGGTTTTCATCACCCGTGTCTGTGGCATGTCCACACTATATTACATTGGTATAATGGAAGGCATATTGAACGATGTGTGGGCTTTCCCCACGCCCAAACTGTGTATACCCACTATACACTGTGGTGAGGAATGCCCTCCAGAAGAGATGGAGATAGGGGAAAATCCTGGTAGAAGTAATGAAACAGCACTAGCACACAGGATTTCCAATGCAGAGTTGAAAAAAAAACACAGCTCTCTGCTGAGCACAGGACACACCCCGGCTCAGGGGAGGAGACAGGCTTCTGCACTGATTGGGCACGCTCAGGGGAAGGTCAGGGCGTGCCGGGAAATGAAGCCCTTTTTAATCCCCAAGCAGAGATGGAAGAAGAGAGGAGGAAAAGAGAAAAGGAGGAAAGAGGAAAAGAGGGAAAAGGAAGGAGGAAAACGCTAGAACCCTGGAGCAAGGTAGAACCTTGGAGCAGTAAACCTTGGAGCCAAGCACACTCTGAGAAAGACCCTTACTACAAGGTAGAGCCTGGGCGTGGGAAGGCTAGCAAATTCAGCGCATGGAAAGAAGGTATCTGGTCTGGTAGCAGACAAGGCTACAGAAGCAAGGAATTGAAGCAGGAAGAAAGCTTTTCAAAGAGAAATTCACAGAGCAGAGGAAATAGCAGTAAGGCTGCTGAGTTTTTGAACCAGAGAGACTTCTGGAGGAAAGGTGCCAGTTCTTATTCAAACCCTGCTAAAGGTAAAGCTGACTTTTCTACTTTTAATGCTTTACTAGAGAAACCTTTTATTTGTGCTAACCTTCACAAGGTAAACCCAGCTGCAGAAGCTGATAGCAAGTGGGGGAAGGGTGTTACCCTTACCAAAGGCTTTCACACGGATAAAGAGCAGTTACAGGCTGAATTGCTTTTAAAACAGTTTCAAGAGTTTCTGGAACTGAGGTCAGGGAAGCTTAGCAGGCCTGGCAGAGACAGCGATAGCCTTAGCTCTGATGAATGCATGCAAGTGGATAATTACCTGCCTGCCTTAGAAGCGGACCCTTCTCCAATGGATTGCTCAATCTGCCTCAAAGAGGACAACAATGTAAGAAACCCTTGAACACTGTATGAAAAGAATACAGGGCGTTTGCTGTACTTGCTGCCAAGCTAAAAGGTTTACAAATTGTTTTCATTTGTTGTTTTGAGAAGCCACGATGTGGAAGGAACAGCTGTTTGTTTGGTGCTGCAATAATTCTGAAAGACCACATGAGGCACTTCTGAGTTAAAGCTGATGTGATTGTGAAGAGCCAAGTAGAAGCTAGCTTAATTTCAGCTGTACTTCCTATGTTCCTGGTTTCAGCTGTTTGGGTTGAAGTTGAACCTCTTGCGTTATGTACCATTGAATTTTGATGTGCTGGAAAATATCCCCACAACAATAAATTTCTTGCAGCCTTCACATTCATGTCACGACTACAATTTAATCCTGAAGGAAATACAAGCACACTACAAGCCCCAGAATTCCCAGGGGCAAGTTCAAGCTTCATTCCTCAGGGACATTATAAGGCCACTCCTGCCTGTAAGCTCTCGGGCCCGGGCAGGAGCGTCACAACACGGATAGTCTGCTAGGCCCCATTAATGTGGGCATTTTGTCCCCCCTATGTGCATTGCCCAAATTCCTCCAATATGGCATCCATTTTCAAGTCACAAACACGTGTTTCTGCGCCATCCGCCGCATACGCTAACCCACATATTCGTAGTTTACCCACGTTTAATCTGCCTTATTCACGATTCGTGCTTTTACTTGAATATGTTTTCCTGCGCATTGTGACGCCTTACTGAATATCTTATCCATAACCTTTTATGGCATGGAGGAGTAGCCTAGTGGTCAGAACAACAGCTTAGTACCCATACAAGCTGGGTTTGATTCCCACTAGTGCTCCTTGTGAACTTGGGCAAGTCACTTTACCCTCCATTGCCTTGGAAGAAAAGGCCTGGCAATCTACTTATGATCATACCTTGTCAAGAATCCCCAGGGGCTGCTGGATCATCAGGAGTCAGAATTGACAATCTCAAGGTTGATCTTGGACATTGATGACATGCTCAGAGTAGACATGGCACCTATGATCTCATTTTACTCAATGGCCATACTGTCTCTATTCACAAAGAGGTGAGCTATTTAGCGTATAATTTTATAATACACCTTATCTATGCATCCTCACATACTTAGGACAATACAATCTGCTCCTTAGAAACAGGGGCGGCCCAAGGGGGGTGCGGGGCCATGTGCGGAAACGCGGTGCGGGGCCTCATTTGCATAAGGGGCCTCATTTGCATAAATATTTGCATAATGTTACCATATACTAACTTTTAGTAAACGTGCCTCTTAATGAGTGTATGGATAAAGAAAGACTAAAAGATTTCTACATTACTATAATCTAGTGCCAACTGCCAGACACATTAGGAGCTACTACAAACACTGCCCATTTAGAACCCATAGCAAACCCGCCGTATCCTAACAGCACTACCAGGACTCACAAAGCACCATACTCTACCAATCAAAAGGCAACACTGCAAATATTAAACCAATACATTTCAGAGAACAAGAATATATGACCTACTGGGGAAAGAGAACAAGTGGCAATGTCAAATAGGAATTATATAAACAGAACACCTCAGCTCAGTTACACATGCAGAACATAGACCATCACCAAACAAGTAATCACAATTTAGAAACAGGAAGACAATAATTAAACTGGGAACCCCAAAAGCCAAACTTGGAATGTACAACAACACTGTAGAAATAAAACTATAAATTAATTTCCTCTTGTACCAAACAAAGCGCAGATGGTAATGATGCACATTTCCCAGAGCTGACATATTCCAATTAATAAATTAAAAATAAAGAGATATTTTTCTACCTTTTGTGCATTTTTTTTCAGCTGCAATTGCTCCAGCCACTTTCTTCTGGTTTCTTCGTGTCTTCTGCTAACTCTCCATCGTCTGCTGTCCATTTGTCCTTTCTTCTCTCTTCTAGTTTTTTTCCATTCTCTCTCTACATCTGCTTTAACATACTAATCTTTCTCCTTTTGCTCTTTCCTCATTCCTATTTCATCCACTCAAATTTTACCCCTCCATCCTCCATCCTCAATCCCCACTTACTCTCCCAGTACCCGGCCAATTGTAGATGTTTTATCCCTCCCACACAAAATATTTTTCCCTTCTCCATTTTACTCTTCCAGCCCCATCCCATTCTAATCCTCCCCCAACATCAGCTCCCTTCTAGTTCCAGTCTCACCCAGCATCCACTCCCTTCTAGTCCCTGCATCAGCCCATTTCCAGTCCTAGCCACCCATCCGACCATTTCCAATCCTAGCAACCCCCCAACCCAATACCAGTCCTAGCCCCCCCCATCAACCCACTTCCAGTCCTAACCCCCTATCAGCCCATTTTCAGTTTAAGCCCCCCCTATAACCCATTACCAGTCCTAACCCCCCCATCAGCCCACTTCCAGTCAGCCCCCCATAGCCCATTGCCAGTCCTAACCCCCCTCCCCCATCAGCCCACAGCCTATTACCAGTCCTAACCCCATCAGCCCACCTCAAGTCCTAACCCCTCCCCATCAGCCCATTTCCTGTCCTAGCCCCCCATAGCCCATTATCAGTCCTAACCCCCCCATAGCCCATTACCAGACAGCCCACAGCCCATTACCAGTTTCACGAGAGTGAACTAAGTGGAAAGACAGACAGAGTCCTTTATTACCAGACGGCTGCCCGACACGGGCCGTGTTTCAAACCCTTCATCAGGGGCTAGCCAGGCGAGAAACTAAAAACAAACATATTCAATTATAAAAACAACACAGGAACAGAAAAACCATCCCTTAATACTACATTACAAACATTCATACATTAAAAACATAAAACAATAAATACTTAAAAGCTATACATCTAAAACATAAAATAATAAATATTTAAAAACTGCTTAAAAACAAGCGTACAGAAAATCAAAGCATAATAGATACGAATGCTGGAATCAAATAAAGTGCTGGTGGACCAGAATGAAGAATGCTACATAAAATAAAATACTAACCTCTGTTGCAGTTCGTGAAGAAATTGAACTTCACACTGTTGTACTAATATATAAATGGTATGCTAATGCTAAGAAATAAATGTACAATTAAAACACATATATACATAATTGTAACCAATAATTCTAAAGCAACTAAATGGGAGAACACAGAAGAGGGACATGAAACAGTGTCTCTATAAAGTACTTATAGGAAACACAATGTAAAAACCAAACTGACATGATGTCTATAACCTAAACAGAAAAAACCAGGACGACGACATAGGACAGAATATGCACAAGCATCTAAAGCAAGACAGCCATAATATCACATTAAAAAAAGAGGAAGAGAACAATTGTTTAAAATGCTAAAGGAGTGAGTCAGTGAGCCCTTCGATGCAGATACTTACTTACATAAGTTATATGCTGAACTTATCATAATGATGAAAAACGGCAATGTGCCAGTCTAGAAATATAAAGTAAAAAGGCATCTTAAAGATTGGCAGTGTATATGAACGAACCCTGCACACAATAGTAATGAATTAAAACACCCAGACGGGGATCTAAATAATAGTACACTAATATAATTGTAACACGAATCGGGACGACATCGAAGTTGCCATTGCTAAAAAAAGTGAGAAAAATTTTTATAAATTCTGAAATACAAAGCGGGTTTTGCTATAGATTTTGCTATGCAGAAGAGTGCCTCTATAGATTATAGTTTTGTGTATCAATGAAAGCGGCACGAGTACCAGTCTATGAATATAAGGAACCCCGTGGCCAAGAATACATCAGCATGTACGGGCTAACCCGCCCGAAATTGACAGCCGATTTAGTGCACTTTACAATCTAAATCTAAACATAAAACTTAGCCACAATTGCACTATGCTAATAAAACCAATATGAGAATATTAGGTAAAAAGCTGAAAAAGCAAGACAGTCAAACCTCCAAAAAACTGCTGTCTTCGCACAGTCGACGAGCAGCAGAAAGAACGCCCACACATGCGTGCTGAAAAGGAGGAAGGAGGGGGCGGGGCCTCCAATGGCGGGATTTACACAAATAAAAAAAAGAGGATCATAAAACCAAAATCAAGGCATAAAAAATATTGAATTGTTGTAGTCCTTAAGAAAAATCGCTAAAAAGGCCATTGTGGCCTATATAGTATCATTTAATGCTGCCGATCCTACAAAAGAGTGCTCCATAGAAGATATACTTCATCAGCCACTCCGGACTTATACAGAAGATCCTCATATGCAAAAGATAATACATAATGCATAATAAATAAACGGACAGAAATGGTATGGGCTTCTCACCTATATTAAAAGATACAAAATCAAGAATATACATAAAAACGTTTTAAAAACCATTAAAACTAAGGGAATACAAACCAACTCAGAAGAGCACCGGCTGAACCAAGGGATAACATACACTAATTATAACCATCGTGTCTCTGTTAAGCCCGCAGGGGCTGATGGGAAATTTCCATCTGCCCCTGCAGGCTTAACAGAAACGCGAGGGAGACACTCTACCTTCACGACTCTCAAAGCCGGCACGGAGAGGCTCAGCCGTCACGGAGGGAGGTAGCAGCCAGCGTTTTTTTTTTAAATTTAATTTGAAAAAAGCAGAATGTTCTTTGCGCGGGGCCCCCTGAAACGCGGGGCCCTGTGCAAAAAACATTCTTGCTCAATGGACGGGCCGGCCCTGCGTGCAGCCCTCTGACCATGCACACACACGCACTCTCACTTGCAGTTCCACTGAAAGAGCCGTCTGCCAAAAGAATGCCCTGCATTGAATGTCTTAGTAGATGGAAAGGAAATAGTAGCAATCAGTACTTCCAGCCCAGCGTCATACCTGCTCACTACATTTCTATTTGGCTACTTACAAGATATCTACAATAGTGGATCTCTAACAGATACAGAGCTGCAGTAGGCCCAAACAGTCCTTCCGGTATATCAACCTCAAGGGTCAAACCCCGTATGCGCAATGCACATCATAGGACCACATACGAAAAGAACCACAACAGTGACCTGTGCACAAGATATGTGCCATAGAGTCACTGGCGTATGATATCCCCATTATATTTATTTAACCAGTAAAAAACAACACATTACATTTCAACAAATGTAAAACAGGTTACCGCATAGAACGAAGAGGATACATGAGATGCAAGTTAGAGAATAGATAGTGTTCTGATAGGATTTACCTTTGACCTTATCTGCATCAGGGGACTGTACACATTGCATAGAGCATATTGTAGAAATCCACTGTGTGGAGCGCAACACTCCTGCTGGCTGGGTGTGCTGCACATAGCACCGTAGGATGGGCTTACATTTTCCATGGGGTGCTAGGACTCCATCAGCAGCATCATTTCCAGGATGTGAGCATTGTTAGGGAGCCCTAGAAGTGCCCCTTTAGCTCACACAGCAAATGTCAGCATAGCCAGATTGAGCACCAGTACTCAGCTGCTTACATTTGTGGGGGTGTTTATTTCTGCTGCTCTGACTTACATCCTCCCTCTCCTCTGCTTTCTGTTCCATAATACTGCCTGCTGTGGTTTTCCAGGCTGAAGACACCCCAGTGCACAGCATAGTTTACACATCCATTCACCACTATTGGCTGCACTGAGGTGCCGAGCAGGAATATTTCTAAGTCCTACTTTTATTCCATTTTTCAGCAGCTATAACCTGGACATCCGTGGGGCTGAGTGAGAACGCACATGCGTAAGACCGGAATACACTTTATACGTCTCTGTGGCTGGCCACGCCCCTGTTCTGCCCCTTCCCGCCCATGTTCTGCGATCCGCGTTTAACTGCTGTGTATGTGCAGGGCCGCGAAGGTTCAGAATACGGTACTGCATGTTTTTGTGAGATACATATCTTTCCTGCACGTACAGGCTGCTTATTATTCATAGTTCAGAATGACCCCCTTAGTGTAATAATTGTAAAATCCTTAAATGTTCCCTGCTAAAAAGACCATATCTGAGCTACTACACTTCCACTATGGAGCTGCTATGCAAAAGGCTCTGCATACACTGTCAGACTGATTAACTAGCATGTGCCACCTATTAGCTACAATGTTCTAGAAGAATCCAAAGGCCAGAAAATGGACTCAAAAGCTTGACAAGACCTGGTGAATTATATCTACAGGCCATCATTCATTTGTTTCAGTCATTTATCAATATTTATCACCCGCCTATCAAAAATTACTAGGCAGGTCAGAAAAATCACACATAATCTCCGCATATACATAGCAAACATCCATGGATTGTGCACTACTGAGAGCCTGAAGTTCACCTAGACAAATCTTCAACTGAGACAGACTGGCCTAGTTGTTAGGACATGGTTCTTCAGGCTGGTGGGCCTGGGGTTTAATTCCCACCTGGGGACAGCAATCTCAGAGGGACAGGGGTTTCTAATCCCTCAGGTGCTCCTTGTGAAAGCTAATTAACTCTCCATTGTCTCAGGTACAAAATATAGATTCTGAGCACTTTAGTGACAAATATACTGTACCTGAATATATATATTGCTGTATATAAGCATTATTAAATAAATAAAATCCTTCCATATCAACAGGGGCGGCCCAAGGGGGGTGCGGGGCCATGTGCGGAGACTCGGTGCGGGGCCTCATTTGCATAAGGGTCCTCATTTGCATAAATATTTGCATAATGTTACCATACACGAACTTTTAGTAAACATGCCTCTTAATGAGTGTATGAATAAAGAAAGACTAAAAGACTTCTACATTACTATAATCCAGTGCCAACCGCCAGACACATTAGGAACTACTACAAACACTGCCCATTTAGAACCCATAGCAAACCCGCCGTATCCTAACAGCACTACCAGGACTCATAAAGCACCATACCCTAACTATCAAAAGGAAACGCTGCAAATATTAAACCAATACATTTCAGAGAACAACAATACATGACCTACTGGGGAAAGAGAACAAGTGGCAATGTCAAATAGGAATTACATAAACAGAATACCTCAGCTCAGTTACACATGAACAGAACATAAACCATCACCAAACAAGGAATCACAATTTAGAAACAGGAAGACAATAATTAAACTGGGAATCCCAAAAGCCAAACTTGGAATGTACAACACTGTAGAAATAAAACTATACATTAATTTGCTCTTGTACTAAACAAAGCGCAGACGTTAATGATGCACATTTCCCAGAGCTGACATATTCCAATTAATAAATTCAAAATAAAGAGATATTTTTCTACCTTTTGTGCATTTTTTTTCAGCTGCAATTGCTCCAGCCACTTTCTTCTGGTTTCTTCGTGTCTTCCGCTAATTCTTCATCGTCTGCTGTCCATTTGTCTTTTCTTCTCTCTTCTAGTTTTTTTCCATTCTCTCTCTACATCTGCTTTAACATACTAATCTTTCTCCTTTTCCTCTTTCCTCATTCCTATTTCATCCACTCAAATTTTACCCCTCCATCCTCAATCCCCACTTACTCTCCCAATATCCGGACAATTGTAGATTTGTCTTCCCTCCCACACAAAATATTTTTTCCCTCTCCATTTCACTCTCCCAGCTCCATCCCATTCTAATCCTCCCCCAACATCAGCTCCATTCTAGTTCCAGTCCCACCCAGCATCCGCTCCCTTCTAGTCCCCGCATCAGCCCATTTCCAGTCCTAGCCCCCCATAAGCCCATTTCCAGTCCTAGCTCCCCCATCTATTTGCAGTCCCATCCAAGTCCCTCCATCAGCTCATTTCCAATCCCAGCCCCCCATGAGCCCATTTCTAGTCCTTTCCTAGCCCCACCATCAGCCCATGTCAAATCCTAGCTCCCCTCCACTCAGCCCATTTCCAATCCAAGCCCCCCATGAGCCTACTTCCAGTTCTAGCCCCTTCATGAGTCCATTTCAATCCAAACCCCCACCACAGCCCATTTCCAATCTTAGCACCCCCAACAGCCAATTTCCAGTCCTATTCTAGCCCCTCCATCAGCCCATTTCCTGTCCTAGCCCCCCCTCACCCATTTCCAGTCCTAGCTCCCTCCCCCTCACAACCCATTTCCATTCCAAGCCCCCGTCCCCATCAGCTATTTGCAGTTCAAGCCCTCCTTCCACTCAGCCCATTTCCAGTCCTAGCCTCCTCATAGCCCCTTACTAGTCCTACCGCCCCATCAGCCCATTACGTCCTAACCCCCATCACCCTATTTCCAGTCCTAGCCCCCCATCAGCCTATTTCCAGTCTTAGCCCCCCTCCCATAGCCAATTACCAGTCCTACCCCCCAAAAAGCCCATTTCCAGTCTTAGCCCCCCATAGCCCATTACCAGTCCTAACCCCCCATCACCCTATTTCCAGTCCTAGCCCCCCCATCAGCCTATTTCCAGTCTTAGCCCCCCCCATAGCCAATTACCAGTCCTACCCCCCCCATCAGCCCACTTGCAGTCTTAGCCTCCCCCCCATGGCCCATTACCAGTCCTAACCCCCCCCCCATGGCCCATTACCAGTCTTAACCCTCCCCCCCATCAGCCCATTACCAGTCCTAACTCCCCCCCGGCCCATTACCAGTCCTATCCCCCCCCATTGCCCATTACCAGTCCTAACCACCCCCCCCCATCAGCCCAATTCCAGTCTTAGCCCCCCCATAGCCCATTACCAGTCCTAACCCCCCCATCAGCCCATTTCCAGTCCTACCCCCCCCCCATGGCCCATTACCAGTCCTAACCACCCCCCCCCCATCAGCCCACTTCCAGTCTTGGCCCCCCCATATGCCATTTCCAGTACTTACCCCCCCCCATCAGCCCATTTCCAGTCCTACCCCCCCACTTCCAGCCTTAGCCCCCTCCCCATAGTCAATTACCAGTCCTACCCCCCCATCAGCCCATTTCAGTCTTAGCCCCCCCATCAGCCCATTTCCAGTCATACCCCCCCACTTCCAGCCTTAGCCCCCTCCCCATAGCCCATTACCAGTCCTAACCCCCCCCATCAGCCCACTTAGCCCGCCCATAGCCCATTACCACTCCTAACCCCCCCCCATCTGCCCTTTACCAGTCCTTGCCTCCCCACATGGCCCTTTACCAGTCCTAACCCCCCCCAGCCCACTTAGCCCCCCCCCCATGGCCCATTACCAGTCCTAGCCTCCACCCCCCATGGCCCATTACCAGTCCTAACCCCCCCATCAGCCCACTGAGCCCCCCCCATAGCCCATTACCAGTCCTAACCCCCCCCCATCAGCCCACTTCCAGTCTTAGCCTCCCCCCCATGGCCCATTACCAGTCCTAACCACCCCCCCCCGGCCCATTACCAGTCCTAACCATCCCCCCCCCCGGCCCATTACCAGTCCTCACCACCCCCCCCCATCAGCCCACTTCCAGTTTAGCCTCCCCTCCCATAGCCCATTACCAGTCCTAACCACCCCCCCCCTATCATTCCAAATTAAAATAAAAAAAAACCAATCTGTCTGCGTCTGCAGCGTCAGCATCCAGAGCTCTGCCACGGCAGCATCAAGAGCTCTGCCGCGGGGCCCCCCCCTGCCCGGCAGAGCCTCCGTGCATCCTCAGCAGCTTTCTTCATGTCCAAAACGCGGGCTTCTTTCAGAGCCGCGAGAGTTTCTTTTCTCGCGGCTCTCTTAATCCCGCGGGGCTGATGGGAAATCCCATCACCCTCGGCGGGATTAACAGAGCCGCGAGAAAGGAAACTCTCGCGGCTCTGAAAGAAGAAGCCCGCGTTTTGGACATGAAGAAAGCTGCTGAGGATGCACGGAGGCTCTGCCGGGCAGGGGGGGGCCCCGCGGCAGAGCTCTTGATGCTGCCGCGGCAGAGCTCTTGCTGCTGCCGCGGCAGAAGCAGCCGGTTTGGTTTTTTTTTTTAAAACTTGGGATGCTGAAGAATGTTTTTTGCGCGGGGCCCCCTGAAACGCGGGGCCCTGTGCAAAAAACATTCTTGCTCAATGGACGGGCCGGCCCTGCATATCAATAGCGCATAAGACTCCTGAGCATATGTAGTTTCTAAGCAGGGAGAAAAGAAACTCTCGCGGCTCTGAAAGAAGCCCGCGTTTTGGACATGAAGAAAGCTGCTGAGGATGCACGGAGGCTCTGCCGGGCAGGGGGGGGCCCCGCGGCAGAGCTCTTGATGCTGCCGCGGCAGAGCTCTTGATGCTGCCGCGGCAGAAGCAGCCAGTTTGGTTTTTTTTTTATTTTAATTTGGAATGATCGGGGGGGGTGGTTAGGACTGGTAATGGGCTATGGGAGGGGAGGCTAAACTGGAAGTGGGCTGATGGGGGGGGAGTGGTGAGGACTGGTAATGGGCCGGGGGGGGCTGGTTAGGACTGGTAATGGGCCAGGGGGGGGGGTGGTTAGGACTGGTAATGGGCCATGGGGGGGAGGCTAAGACTGGAAGTGGGCTGATGGGGGGGGGTTAGGAATGGTAATGGGCTATGGGGGGGGGGCTAAGTGGGCTGATGGGGGGGTTAGGACTGGTAATGGGCCATCGGGGGTGGAGGCTAGGAAAGTTAATGGGCCATGGGGGGGGGATAAGTGGGCTGGGGGGGGGGGTTAGGACTGGTAATGGGCCATGGGGGGGGGAGGCTAGGACTGGTAATGGGCTGATGGGGGGGGTTAGGACTGGTAATGGGCTATGGGGGGGCTAAGTGGGCTGATGGGGGGGGGGTTAGGACTGGTAATGGGCTATGGGGAGGGGGCTAAGGCTGGAAGTGGGGGGAGGGTAGGACTGGAAATGGGCTGATGGGGGGGCTAAGACTGGAAAAGGGCTGATGGGGGGGAAGGACAGGTAATTTACTATGGGGAGGGGGATAAGTCTGGAAGTGGGGGGGTAGGACTGGAAATGGGCTGATGGGGGGGGTTAGGACTGGTAATGGGCTATGGGGGGGCTAAGACTGGAAGTGTGCAGCTGGGGGGGTGGGTAGGACTGTTAATGGGCCATGGGGGGGGTGGGACTGGAAATTGGCTGATGGGGGGGGGTTAGGACTGGTAATGGGCTATGGTGGGGCTAAGACTGGAATTGGGCTGATGGGGGGGGGTGGTTAGGACTGGTAATGGGCCATGGGGGGGGTTAGGACTGGTAATGGGCCGGGGGGGGGGGGGTTAGGACTGGTAATGGGCTGATGGGGGGGAGGGTTAAGACTGGTAATGGGCCAGGGGGGGGGGGGTTAGGACTGGTAATGGGCAAGGGGGGGGGAGGCTAAGACTGGAAGTGGGCTGATGGGGGGGTAGGACTGGTAATTGGCTATGGGGGGGGGCTAAGACTGGAAATAGGCTGATGGGGGGGCTATGAAAGGAAATAGGGTGATGGGGGGGTTAGGACTGGTAATGGGCTATGGGGGGCTAAGACTGGAAATGGGCTGATGGGGGGGTAGGACTGGTAATTGGCTATGGGAGGGGGGCTAAGACTGGAAATAGGCTGATGGGGGGCTAGGACTGGAAATAGGGTGATGGGGGGTTAGGACGTAATGGGCTGATGGGGGGTTAGGACTAGTAATGGGCTATGAGGAGGCTAGGACTGGAAATGGGCTGAGTGGAAGGAGGGCTTGAACTGCAAATAGCTGATGGGGACGGGGCTTGGAATGGAAATGGGTTGTGAGGGGGAGGGAGCTAGGACTGGAAAGGGGTGAGGGGGGGCTAGGACAGGAAATGGGCTGATGGAGGGGCTAGAATAGGACTGGAAATTGGCTGTTGGGGGGTGCTAAGATTGGAAATGGGCTGTGGTGGGGGTTTGGATTGAAATGGACTCATGAAGGGGCTAGAACTGGAAGTAGGCTCATGGGGGGCTTGGATTGGAAATGGGCTGAGTGGAGGGGAGCTAGGATTTGACATGGGCTGATGGTGGGGCTAGGAAAGGACTAGAAATGGGCTCATGGGGGGCTGGGATTGGAAATGAGCTGATGGAGGGACTTGGATGGGACTGCAAATAGATGGGGGAGCTAGGACTGGAAATGGGCTTATGGGGGGCTAGGACTGGAAATGGGCTGATGCGGGGACTAGAAGGGAGCGGATGCTGGGTGGGACTGGAACTAGAATGGAGCTGATGTTGGGGGAGGATTAGAATGGGATGGAGCTGGGAGAGTGAAATGGAGAGGGAAAAAATATTTTGTGTGGGAGGGAAGACAAATCTACAATTGTCCGGATATTGGGAGAGTAAGTGGGGATTGAGGATGGAGGGGTAAAATTTGAGTGGATGAAATAGGAATGAGGAAAGAGGAAAAGGAGAAAGATTAGTATGTTAAAGCAGATGTAGAGAGAGAATGGAAAAAAACTAGAAGAGAGAAGAAAAGACAAATGGACAGCAGACGATGAAGAATTAGCGGAAGACACGAAGAAACCAGAAGAAAGTGGCTGGAGCAATTGCAGCTGAAAAAAAATGCACAAAAGGTAGAAAAATA
Organism: Ichthyophis bannanicus; assembly: GCA_033557465.1. Lineage (NCBI taxonomy): Eukaryota > Metazoa > Chordata > Amphibia > Gymnophiona > Ichthyophiidae > Ichthyophis > Ichthyophis bannanicus. The sequence continues at coordinate 106,972,845 of CM066048.1, read as the reverse complement.
TCTCTTTATTTTGAATTTATTAATTGGAATATGTCAGCTCTGGGAAATGTGCATCATTAACGTCTGCGCTTTGTTTAGTACAAGAGCAAATTAATGTATAGTTTTATTTCTACAGTGTTGTACATTCCAAGTTTGGCTTTTGGGATTCCCAGTTTAATTATTGTCTTCCTGTTCCTAAATTGTGATTCCTTGTTTGGTGATGGTTTATGTTCTGTTCATGTGTAACTGAGCTGAGGTATTCTGTTTATGTAATTCCTATTTGACATTGCCACTTGTTCTCTTTCCCCAGTAGGTCATGTATTGTTGTTCTCTGAAATGTATTGGTTTAATATTTGCAGCGTTTCCTTTTGATAGTTAGGGTATGGTGCTTTATGAGTCCTGGTAGTGCTGTTAGGATACGGCGGGTTTGCTATGGGTTCTAAATGGGCAGTGTTTGTAGTAGTTCCTAATGTGTCTGGCGGTTGGCACTGGATTATAGTAATGTAGAAGTCTTTTAGTCTTTCTTTATTCATACACTCATTAAGAGGCATGTTTACTAAAAGTTTGTGTATGGTAACTTTATGCAAATATTTATGCAAATGAGGGCCCTTATGCAAATGAGGCCCCGCACCGAGTCTCCGCACATGGCCCCGCACCCCCCTTGGGCCGCCCCTGTTGATATGGAAGGATTTTATTTATTTAATAATGCTTATATACAGCAATATATATATTCAGGTACAGTATATTTGTCACTAAAGTGCTCAGAATCTATATTTTGTACCTGAGACAATGGAGAGTTAATTAGCTTTCACAAGGAGCACCTGAGGGATTAGAAACCCCTGTCCCTCTGAGATTGCTGTCACCAGGTGGGAATTAAACCCCAGGCCCACCAGCCTGAAGAACCATGTCCTAACAACTAGGCCAGTCTGTCTCAGTTGAAGATTTGTCTAGGTGAACTTCAGGCTCTCAGTAGTGCACAATCCATGGATGTTTGCTATGTATATGCGGAGATTATGTGTGATTTTTCTGACCTGCCTAGTAATTTTTGATAGGCGGGTGATAAATATTGATAAATGACTGAAACAAATGAATGATGGCCTGTAGATATAATGCACCAGGTCTTGTCAAGCTTTTGAGTCCATTTTCTGGCCTTTGGATTCTTCTAGAACATTGTAGCTAATAGGTGGCACATGCTAGTTAATCAGTCTGACAGTGTATGCAGAGCCTTTTGCATAGCAGCTCCATAGTGGAAGTGTAGTAGCTCAGATATGGTCTTTTTAGCAGGGAACATTTAAGGATTTTACAATTATTACACTAAGGGGGTCATTCTGAACTATGAATAATAAGCAGCCTGTACGTGCAGGAAAGATATGTATCTCACAAAAACATGCAGTACCGTATTCTGAACCTTCGCGGCCCTGCACATACACAGCAGTTAAACGCGGATCGCAGAACATGGGCGGGAAGGGGCAGAACAGGGGCGTGGCCAGCCACAGAGACGTATAAAGTGTATTCCGTCTTACGCATGTGCGTTCTCACTCAGCCCCACGGATGTCCAGGTTATAGCTGCTGAAAAATGGAATAAAAGTAGGACTTAGAAATATTCCTGCTCGGCACCTCAGTGCAGCCAATAGTGGTGAATGGATGTGTAAACTATGCTGTGCACTGGGGTGTCTTCAGCCTGGAAAACCACAGCAGGCAGTATTATGGAACAGAAAGCAGAGGAGAGGGAGGATGTAAGTCAGAGCAGCAGAAATAAACACCCCCACAAATGTAAGCAGCTGAGTACTGGTGCTCAATCTGGCTATGCTGACATTTGCTGTGTGAGCTAAAGGGGCACTTCTAGGGCTCCCTAACAATGCTCACATCCTGGAAATGATGCTGCTGATGGAGTCCTAGCACCCCATGGAAAATGTAAGCCCATCCTACGGTGCTATGTGCAGCACCCAGCCAGCAGGAGTGTTGCGCTCCACACAGTGGATTTCTACAATATGCTCTATGCAATGTGTACAGTCCCCTGATGCAGATAAGGTCAAAGGTAAATCCTATCAGAACACTATCTATTCTCTAACTTGCATCTCATGTATCCTCTTCGTTCTATGCGGTAACCTGTTTTACATTTGTTGAAATGTAATGTGTTGTTTTTTACTGGTTAAATAAATATAATGGGGATATCATACGCCAGTGACTCTATGGCACATATCTTGTGCACAGGTCACTGTTGTGGTTCTTTTCGTATGTGGTCCTATGATGTGCATTGCGCATACGGGGTTTGACCCTTGAGGTTGATATACCGGAAGGACTGTTTTGGGCCTACTGCAGCTCTGTATCTGTTAGAGATCCACTATTGTAGATATCTTGTAAGTAGCCAAATAGAAATGTAGTGAGCAGGTATGACGCTGGGCTGGAAGTACTGATTGCTACTATTTCCTTTCCATCTACTAAGACATTCAATGCAGGGCATTCTTTTGGCAGACGGCTCTTTCAGTGGAACTGCAAGTGAGAGTGCGTGTGTGTGCATGGTCAGAGGGCTGCACGCAGGGCCGGCCCGTCCATTGAGCAAGAATGTTTTTTGCACAGGGCCCCGCGTTTCAGGGGGCCCCGCGCAAAGAACATTCTGCTTTTTTCAAATTAAATTTAAAAAAAAAACACTGGCTGCTACCTCCCTCCGTGACGGCTGAGCCTCTCCGTGCCGGCTTTGAGAGTCGTGAAGGTAGAGTGTCTCCCTCGCGTTTCTGTTAAGCCTGCAGGGGCAGATGGAAATTTCCCATCAGCCCCTGCGGGCTTAACAGAGACACGATGGTTATAATTAGTGTATGTTATCCCTTGGTTCAGCCGGTGCTCTTCTGAGTTGGTTTGTAGTCCCTTAGTTTTTAATGGTTTTAAAACGTTTTTATGTATATTCTTGATTTTGTATCTTTTAATATAGGTGAGAAGCCCATACCATTTCTGTCCGTTTATTTATTATGCATTATGTATTATCTTTTGCATATGAGGATCTTCTGTATAAGTCCGGAGTGGCTGATGAAGTATATCTTCTATGGAGCACTCTTTTGTAGGATCGGCAGCATTAAATGATACTATATAGGCCACAATGGCCTTTTTAGCGATTTTTCTTAAGGACTACAACAATTCAATATTTTTTATGCCTTGATTTTGGTTTTATGATCCTCTTTTTTTTATTTGTGTAAATCCCGCCATTGGAGGCCCCGCCCCCTCCTTCCTCCTTTTCAGCACGCATGTGTGGGCGTTCTTTCTGCTGCTCGTCGACTGTGCGAAGACAGCAGTTTTTTGGAGGTTTGACTGTCTTGCTTTTTCAGCTTTTTACCTAATATTCTCATATTGGTTTTATTAGCATAGTGCAATTGTGGCTAAGTTTTATGTTTAGATTTAGATTGTAAAGTGCACTAAATCGGCTGTCAATTTCGGGCGGGTTAGCCCGTACATGCTGATGTATTCTTGGCCACGGGGTTCCTTATATTCATAGACTGGTACTCGTGCCGCTTTCATTGATACACAAAACTATAATCTATAGAGGCACTCTTCTGCATAGCAAAATCTATAGCAAAACCCGCTTTGTATTTCAGAATTTATAAAAATTTTTCTAACTTTTTTAGCAATGGCAACTTCGATGTCGTCCCGATTCGTGTTACAATTATATTAGTGTACTATTATTTAGATCCCCGTCTGGGTGTTTTAATTCATTACTATTGTGTGCAGGGTTCGTTCATATACACTGCCAATCTTTAAGATGCCTTTTTACTTTATATTTCTAGACTGGCACATTGCCGTTTTTCATCATTATGATAAGTTCAGCATATAACTTATGTAAGTAAGTATCTGCATCGAAGGGCTCACTGACTCACTCCTTTAGCATTTTAAACAATTGTTCTCTTCCTCTTTTTTTAATGTGATATTATGGCTGTCTTGCTTTAGATGCTTGTGCATATTCTGTCCTATGTCGTCGTCCTGGTTTTTTTCTGTTTAGGTTATAGACATCATGTCAGTTTGGTTTTTACATTGTGTTTCCTATAAGTACTTTATAGAGACACTGTTTCATGTCCCTCTTCTGTGTTCTCCCATTTAGTTGCTTTAGAATTATTGGTTACAATTATGTATATATGTGTTTTAATTGTACATTTATTTCTTAGCATTAGCATACCATTTATATATTAGTACAACAGTGTGAAGTTCAATTTCTTCACGAACTGCAACAGAGGTTAGTATTTTATTTTATGTAGCATTCTTCATTCTGGTCCACCAGCACTTTATTTGATTCCAGCATTCGTATCTATTATGCTTTGATTTTCTGTACGCTTGTTTTTAAGCAGTTTTTAAATATTTATTATTTTATGTTTTAGATGTATAGCTTTTAAGTATTTATTGTTTTATGTTTTTAATGTATGAATGTTTGTAATGTAGTATTAAGGGATGGTTTTTCTGTTCCTGTGTTGTTTTTATAATTGTATATGGGTGGTTTTAGTTGCTCGCCTGGCTAGCCCCTGATGAAGGGTTTGAAACACGGCCCGTGTCGGGCAGCCGTCTGGTAATAAAGGACTCTGTCTGTCTTTCCACTTAGTTCACTCTCGTGAAACTGGTAATGGGCTGTGGGCTGTCTGGTAATGGGCTATGGGGGGGTTAGGACTGATAATGGGCTATGGGGGGCTAGGACAGGAAATGGGCTGATGGGGAGGGTTAGGACTTGAGGTGGGCTGATGGGGTTAGGACTGGTAATAGGCTGTGGGCTGATGGGGGAGGGGGGTTAGGACTGGCAATGGGCTATGGGGGGCTGACTGGAAGTGGGCTGATGGGGGGGTTAGGACTGGTAATGGGTTATAGGGGGGGCTTAAACTGAAAATGGGCTGATAGGGGTTAGGACTGGAAGTGGGTTGATGGGGGGGGCTAGGACTGGTAGTGGGTTGGGGGGTTGCTAGGATTGGAAATGGTCGGATGGGTGGCTAGGACTGGAAATGGGCTGATGCAGGGACTAGAAGGGAGTGGATGCTGGGTGAGACTGGAACTAGAAGGGAGCTGATGTTGGGGGAGGATTAGAATGGGATGGGGCTGGAAGAGTAAAATGGAGAAGGGAAAAATATTTTGTGTGGGAGGGATAAAACATCTACAATTGGCCGGGTACTGGGAGAGTAAGTGGGGATTGAGGATGGAGGATGGAGGGGTAAAATTTGAGTGGATGAAATAGGAATGAGGAAAGAGCAAAAGGAGAAAGATTAGTATGTTAAAGCAGATGTAGAGAGAGAATGGAAAAAAACTAGAAGAGAGAAGAAAGGACAAATGGACAGCAGACGATGGAGAGTTAGCAGAAGACACGAAGAAACCAGAAGAAAGTGGCTGGAGCAATTGCAGCTGAAAAAAAATGCACAAAAGGTAGAAAAATATCTCTTTATTTTGAATTTATTAATTGGAATATGTCAGCTCTGGGAAATGTGCATCATTACCATCTGCGCTTTGTTTGGTACAAGAGGAAATTAATTTATAGTTTTATTTCTACAGTGTTGTTGTACATTCCAAGTTTGGCTTTTGGGGTTCCCAGTTTAATTATTGTCTTCCTGTTTCTAAATTGTGATTACTTGTTTGGTGATGGTCTATGTTCTGCATGTGTAACTGAGCTGAGGTGTTCTGTTTATATAATTCCTATTTGACATTGCCACTTGTTCTCTTTCCCCAGTAGATCATATATTCTTGTTCTCTGAAATGTATTGGTTTAATATTTGCAGTGTTGCCTTTTGATTGGTAGAGTATGGTGCTTTGTGAGTCCTGGTAGTGCTGTTAGGATACGGCGGGTTTGCTATGGGTTCTAAATGGGCAGTGTTTGTAGTAGTTCCTAATGTGTCTGGCAGTTGGCACTAGATTATAGTAATGTAGAAATCTTTTAGTCTTTCTTTATCCATACACTCATTAAGAGGCACGTTTACTAAAAGTTAGTATATGGTAACATTATGCAAATATTTATGCAAATGAGGCCCCTTATGCAAATGAGGCCCCGCACCGCGTTTCCGCACATGGCCCCGCACCCCCCTTGGGCCGCCCCTGGCTGCACGTGGGGTATAGATTGCTCATCCACACATCCGGGGAGGACAGGTATGCCTGGCAGGTACCTGGCCATAGGGCTGTCTGCAGCATCACCAGGTGCCAGTGCATACAGGCAGGTGTGAGCAGGATGGTTCTACAATCACTTCCCTGCCCAGATACTTCCTTATCACTACTCAGAGAATCTCAGAGGGAGGGCATGCAACAGTGCAAAGTCCAGTATGCCATTCACACGCGCATCAGCACATATGCACATTTCTAGAGAGCAATGATGGTGTCTCTGGGCATGTCTATGCGATGCTTGCACTGCTGACCGCTGTCATTCCAATGGCCCTTTAGTAGTACAGAAGAAATGTTTAGGTGGTTTGCTATGGGGGGCCTGTTCTGCTGGGTTCATGTCCTTACTTAGCATTGTACAGTCATGTTCCTGAGCTGTTTATAATGTGCATACATCGGGAGGTCGTCTACTGCCATGAATGTAGTGCTGCACTGCAGCTTGTGCCAGTAGGTTCATCCCCTACCTGTTTTCCTGCTACATCACTGTGCACTGAAATTATTTTATAATGCTCTGGGCATTCCACGGCCTAAATTCTATCGTCTAACTTGTATCTACCTAAACGTTGTGCTAACTTTCATTGTCATTCAGTCTCATAACAGCTCAGTCCATGCCCACAGAAGCTTAAAGATGCACATTTTTAAGGGAGGTGGGTTGGCCGTTTGCAGGTATATGGTCTTTGTACAATGTAGCACTGTGTGCGACCTGCGCCTTGCACGTCTTTGTGGGCTACTCTGTACACGCGGCTCCATCTATCCCCACGTAAGCGGCATTGGGTTCTATTCCTGCACGTTTCCATTTGGACGTGCTCACTGCCTGGACATGCTCATTTTCGGAATTAGCCTCTAAAAGGCTAGAAATAGACTGTTATCTCCTGAATAAGGAATATGACTATATTTCTCTCTCTCTTCCTCTCCTCAGACCCCTCGTTCTGTGTGCTCTGAGAGCTGTGCTCCTGGATACAGGAAAATTATTCCACCTGGGAATATGGTCTGCTGTTTCAAATGTGTCCCTTGCTCTGAAGGAGAATTCTCCAACACACTGGGTAGATAATATACATCATATCATTTTATAAATTTGAAATACCAACATTGATGAAATCAACAGATATCCTGGTTTATGCTGTCAATTACTGGGTCTCACTATTTCCAGTATCCATCTTCAGAGGCTGCAGCAATTATAGGGCTTCTGTGGCATCCAGAACACGTTTTTGACGAGGAACAAGCAATGCAGGGAGGCCATTGCCCAGGGATCGTTCTCTGGGTTCACTCTCCATTCAATAAAATCCACACCCCAATCCAAATGTTTGTTCTGAATAGAATAAAGTTCACTTTAGTATATAAATATCAGGATAGGTAACATCAATAACAAATTTCAGTGAATAAGTATTTAAAATCATAGTTGAGATTTTTATCATCGGTATGGAGCAGAGAGACCCCTCATTCTAAGTCCCTCTGCTCCTAGCTCCAGGGCCAGCTCCTGATAAATTCTCCCAAATAAAGGAAATCTCTGTCTCCTCTTCAACCACAAGTCCAGTGCCTTTAACTTTGACTCTGAGATTCCTGATTTTCTGCATTCAGCTCCCAGGTTTTCTTCTGACTCCAACACTCTTCTTAAAGACAGGAAAGTTCTTTGCTTAAAGCAAAGTCAATTCATTTAACTAGTAAAGCCCTAGAGGGTTCTATAATCATAGCAGAGATGCTAGGGCTGGGGCATGTGAATAAGGACAAAGGGCCCCATTTACTAAAAACTAGTGACCATTTTACATGTGTTTTAAAGTGTGGCAACAAGTGGCCGAGAACTCTAACTTGTGGGCATACCAGCCACCTCACATTTAGATGTATTGTTAATGGCCAACACAAGATAGGTTGGGGAATGGGTGAAGTGTGGGCATAAAGAAATGATCACTAGCATTAAGGCAACTGTCGCATCCTCAGCAGCAATTCGGCTCTTAATACAAGTTCACCTAAAGACAATTTTATGGGAGTCGAGAACCCACCATACTGGAGGACACATTAGGGCTCGTGTCTGAGTGTTGCTACTACTACAATTAATCATTTATATAACACTACAAGGCATACGCAGCGCTGTACATATACATATTAAAGACAGTCCCTGCTCGTCAGAGCTTACAATCTAATCAAGACAGACAATACAACAGATGAGGATAATGGTACAAATAGGAAAAGGCAAGGCGACACAAGGGATCAGAATCCAAAAGCAGCCTCAAAGAGGCTAAACGAGCATGGATTTGAAAAGGGAGAGAGATAAAGCCTGAGGTACAGACTCAGGCAGTTTGTTCCAGGCATGAGGAGCAGCAAGGTGAAAGGATCAAAGTTTGGAGTTGGCAGTGAAAGAAAAGGGCATAGAGAGAAGCAGACCAGTGGTAGAGCGGACTTCACAAGGAGGGGTAAATAAAAATTAAAAAAAACAAAAAAAAAAACAAGGAGGGGTGTAGGGAGAGAGGAGAGAGGAAAGGTGGTGAGGAGCAGTAGCAAGAAACCATTTTAGGTCAGAAGGAGAAGTTTGAGTTGGATATGGAAACGGAAGGGGAAACCATGAAGCTACTTGAGGAGAGGGGTTAGATGAGTATATCAGGAGTGGAGGAGTGGCCTAGTGGTTGGGGAAAGGTACTTCAGGCCAGAAGGTTGGGGGTTCAAATCCCACTAGAAGACAGCAACCTTGCACTGGTAGGACTGGGGTTTCTAGTCCCACAGGTGCTCCTTGTGGTCTTGGGCAAGCTTCTTAACCCTCCATAGCCCATGTTCCCTGTAAAATAGTTAACTCCAAGTTATAATGCCCTGTTCAATGTAATTTCAGTTTGTTCAATGTAAACTGCACTGATGCAGAGTAGCATGGCATATAAGAGAATGTAAATAAAATAAATAAATAAATCAGGACCGTTGGAAGATTAGCCATGTCACAGAGTTCTGCACAGATTGAAGGGGAGAGAGATGACTCAGAGGGAGACCAGAAAGGAGGTGGTGACAATAGTCAAGATGGGAGGTGAATAAAGAATGGATAAGCACTTTAGTAGTGTGTTCAGAAAGGAAAGATAAGTAGGGTCAAGTGAAGCACTTTTAGAAGAGGAGTGACCACAGCATTCTTGAAGGCTGCAGGGAAAGTTAAAGTGGAGGCAAAAGGTTGAGAATATGTGAGATGGATGGCATGACAGGAGTATATGGAGTTAAGGAGACAGGTGGAGATAGGATCAGAAGAACAGGTGATATTTGCTAGTGATATTGCAGAAATGTTGTCGGGTAAGGTTTACCTTTTGCGGATGATATCAAAATCTGAAACAGAATAGAGCTAGAAGGATGTCTGGGTGCCTAGGGAGAGGTATGGCCATTAGAAGAAAGGAGGTGATAGTGCCTCTGTATAAGTCTTTGGTACGACCTCATTTAGAGTATTGTGTGCAGTTCTGGAGACCGCACCTTCAAAACGATAAAAACAAGTTGGAGCAGGTGCAGAGGGTGGTTACTAAAATGGTGAATGGTCTTCATTATAAAGCATATCAGGACAGGCTTAAGGACCTTAATATGTACACCTTAGAGGAAAGACGGGACAGAGGTGATATGATTGAGAAATTTAAGCCGTGGTTTAAATGCACAGGAAGAGAGCTTCTTTCAATTGAAAGCAAGCTCTATTATGAGGGGACATAGGATGAGGGAATGTTGCCCATAGCTGTCTAGCTTTAAGTACCTATGCAATGTTCAGGCACTTCCCAGCCCATGGAACCTCAGGGCAATTTTCAAAATTCCCCACAGAATTTCTCTTTTAAAATCATTTCCTCGTGGGGGCTGTGGATACAAAAGCACCTGCAGAGGTTGCAGATACATTTAGAAAGTTAAAATGAACTCTGTTGGGTCAATATTTGAGGCCTGCAGTGAGTGTCTTTTAAACACCAGTGACAGTATTAAAAAAATAAAGTATATATTCAGTCCACTATATCAATAGGCGACAGCACTGAATATGTATGGTAAGTGCTTGCTGTGGGCAGCAATATATATATTTATATATATATATATGTATATATAAAATGTCAGGCCTGCCATCTGTGTGCCTTACTTAAGGGTTTCAGCTTAAGAAGACAATGCAAACTTACAGTGCTATCCAGCTAATCAAAACCTGCACCAGGAAATACTGAAAGAGCCCCTCTACTTAGCCAGACAAACTTTGTCAGGATAAAGAGATGACCAACAATACTCATACATTCAACATGGAGGGAATTTCAAAAACACATCCAGAACTCTGTTACACAGAAAAATCATTTGATTATTTTTCTCACTAAATATATCATTGACCTGATTTTTCAAAGCCTTTCGGTCAGTAGAAGGATCCAACTACATTAATATTTCAAAATAATTGCTAGCACATGTAGGGATAATTTTTGACCATATAAATCAAGAGGATGGTAATTTTATAAGAGTTCACCTTGGATGAGAATATACATTATGCTGGATCAGGATCTAATATAAATGTTAGCATGCAAAGTGCCCGCATACTTTATAACTGTATGTGTAAATTGAGTATCCAGCCTCCACTCCAAAGGCTGTGAAAAGTATGCACCTTCTTTACACCATGTGCTACTTTATGTGTGTAACACTGGAGTAGTTTTATAAAATCCCTTTTAAGCACATAAAACAGAGTTTTACACATGAAAGTGACTCATAAAATTACCCCTAAATGGCCAAAATTTATGAGTCTAAAACGAGGCAGAATTTGGTGTGGGTTGGGACTTACAGTACAGTGCATAGTTACAGTACACAGCTGTTTTCTGGATAACATAATTGTTCATGTTTGAACAAAAATATAGAAGAAACAATTTTATGTGATTAAATTATCATCAGTAGAAAGTTTTGCCAGCATTTTCATTATTCAGGCTTGAAACCATAACTTAGCTGCAAAGACACAAAGGTATATAGACAAAGTATCCATAGAACTCTACACATTGGCCATCTTGCTGAAGATTTACCTCTTAGATCCAGTCTCCCTACTAATATCAAAACCAACCTTCTTGAATCTGACCCTTCCTTTATGACTAACAAATTGACAAGATGGAGAAGGCTAAGTATTCCAAGCTCAACACAACTAAACTAACAAAAAACAGGGTAAAAGGTTAAACCTGCCTCTCCCAAAAAGAGCAACCCACAACTTCCTCCCTATCTCTCTTACTCACTCTCTAGTGAGTTTTCAATGACTCATTTGGGCTTCTTCTTTAGAAGTGTTCCACTAAGAAGCCCTACCACTGGCTGCAGAATGTCTCTTATAGTCTACTATGGATGATGTAATAGGAAATGGAGTCTTCACCCAGGCAGGCCTAGGACATTTCTAGCAGGCCAGTGCTCAAGGAGGGGGAGAGCAAATGGAGGGAGAGGAACAGAGGCAAGGAATTCTTATTATTCATGCAACTTCATAGGCTCACTTGTTAGAGCAGACGTTGTAGACGACTAGCTCTTAGGGTCTGTCCAAACTGATATCATGAGTGATGTGGGAAGAACCTTTTTGAGTGTACTATTGTGGATCAGGAACTGGTTAAAATATAGAAAGCAGAGGGTAGGGCTAAATGGTCATTTTTCCGAGTGGAAAAAGGTGAATAGTGGTGTACCCCAGGGATCTGTGCTGGGTCCGCTGCTTTTTGACATATTCATAAATGACCTGGAAAAGGGAATAACGAGTGAGTTATCAAATTTGCAGATGACACAAAACTATTTAAAGCTGTTAAAACCCAAGAGGATTGTGGAAAATTGCAAGAGGATCTTGATAAATTGGAAGACTGGGCATCAAAATGGCAGATGAAATTTAATGTGGACAAGTGCAAAGTTATGCACCTAGGGAAGAACAACCCAAACTATGGTTACACGATGCAAGGTTCCACATTAAGAACCACCACCCAGGAAAAAGATTTAGGCGTCATTGTGGATAACATGTTAAAACCCTCGGCCCAGTGTGCAGCGGCGGCCAAGAGAGCAAATAGAATGCTAGGTATTAAAAGGAAAAGAATGGAAAATAAAACCAAAGATATTATAATGCCTCTATATCGTTCCATGGTGAGACCACACCTTGAATATTGTGTGCAATTCTAGTCACCGTATCTTAAAAAAGATATAGCGTTATTAGAAAAGGTTCATAGAAGAGCCACCAAAATGGTAAAGGGGATTGAAGGATACTCCTTTGAAGAAAGGCTAAAAAGGTTAGGGCTCTTTAACCTGGAAAAGAGACATCTGAGGGGAGATATGATAGAAGTCTATAAATTAATGAACGGAGTAGATCGGGTAAATGTAGATCGATTGTTTACATTATCAGAATATAGAAAGACTAGAGGACATGCAATGAAGCTAATAGAAGAAAATATTTTTTCACTCAATGTGTAATCAAACTCTGGAATTTGTTACCAGAGGATGTAGTAAAGGCTGTTAGTGTAGCTGGATTTAAAAAAGGTTTGGACAAGTTCCTGGAGGAAACGTCCATAAACCATTATTAAGAAGGGACCCAGGATATCAATGCTTGACCCAGTACAAGCATTGTGGAACCTGTGGCTTTTGGGGAAACTGCTAGGTACGTATGACCTAGATTGGCCACTGTTGGAAACAGGATACTGGGCTTGATGGACCTTGGTCTGACTCAGTATGGCATATCTTATGTTCTAAGGCCTGGGATTACAACTCGAAAGAAGACTTGTACTTGCTGACATTGCCACTACAGGGTTGACCTGATGGAAGGGAGCCCTATAAAATCACCAATTGGCATACGAAAATAGAGAAATAAATCAGAACCCTTCAGAGACCCTGAAATCATGAAGAAATAGAAATGTTGATATGTTATGAAGAAAATAAACTGTTTGATTTTTTTCTTGAATTTCCCAAAAGCTAGCAGATTTTACATATAAACTAGCATTGCTCTTTTCATAAAATGTTTAAATTGTTTGTATAAGAATATTTACAAAAATACAATCCAAGATCTTATATCTTCCATAGATGCAGAGAACTGCAGGAAGTGTCCTGAAGATCAATGGCCAAGCAAGAAGAAAGATGAGTGTCTCCCCAGGGTCACAGAATTCCTGTCCTATGATGATGTTTTGGGAAATGTTTTGGTTTTCATTACTATTTTCTTATCCATAATCACAGCTATAGTGTTAGTAATCTTTATTAAATACCGAGACACTCCTGTGGTGAGGGCTAATAATCGGGATCTTAGTTACATCCTCCTCACCTCCCTCATGCTGTCTTTCCTCTGCTCTATATTATTTATAGGCCCTGCTGGAAGAGTGACTTGTCTTCTCCGACAAACATCCTTTGGAATAATTTTTACCATTGCTGTGTCTTCTGTACTGGCAAAAACCATCACAGTTCTCCTTGCCTTCAAAGCCACCAAACCCAGCAGCAAATTGAGGTCATGGGTAGGGACAAGAGTCTCCAATTATATGGTTCTCCTTTTTTCCTTGGGAGAAGTTCTGATATGCGCTTCATGGCTGCTCATCTCTCCTCCATTCCCTGAATATGACACACAGTCTAGAGATGGGACAATGATACTACAGTGTAATGAGGGGTCCACCATTGCATTTTATAGTGTTATTGGGTACATGTGCTTTTTGGCTCTTCTGAGCTTCATTGTGGCTTTCCTAGTAAGGAAGCTGCCTGACAGTTTCAATGAGGCCCAGTATATCACTTTCAGCATGATGGTGTTCTGCAGTGTTTGGGTGTCCTTCATCCCAGCCTACCTGAGCACCAATGGCAAATACATGGTGGCTGTGGAAATATTTGCCATCCTGGCTTCCAGTGCTGGATTGCTGGGCTGTATATTCATCCCCAAGTGCTACATTATTCTGCTCAGGCCTGACCTAAATACAAAAGGTCATTTAATTGGGAAAAAAATATTCTAACAAAGCTTAATCATAAGGACATAGTCTGTGTTACTGAAAGGCCACTGGGACCTTGGCCCAGAAGCCTCCTCCAATTAAAATCAGCTAAAATGGGCAGATTACATAGTTCCTTATCTCCTTATTCTAGAAACATAGAAACATGATGGCAGAAAAAGACCACATGGCCTATCCAGTCAGCCCCCATACCAACCACCACAGTCCCCCCTCTTCCCCCACAGATCCCTTGCATTTGTCCCATACCCCTTTGAACCCAGATACTATCCTAGTCCCTACCACCTCCACTGAGAGATTATTCCATTCCTCCACCACTCTTTCCGTAAAGAAATATATATGCACATTACTCCTGAGTCTATTCGCCTATACCCCAATCCTATGTCTCCTCATTGCAAAGCCCTCCCTCAATGGAAAGGCACTCACCTCCTATACATTTATGCTACAGAGGTATCCAACATCATCTCTCTTCTATTCTGTCTTTCCTCCAAAGTATACATATTGAGATCTTTAAGTCTGTCCCCATATGATTCATAACAAAGACCATTGACCTTTCTGTCCTTCATCAGTCAGATCTCAAGAGGTTTCAAAACAGACTTTATGGCATATGATATTTTCTCTCATACATATTTGCTGAAATGACATATATATAATTTACAAGTTTATTATTATTATTATATTATTATTATATATAATTTATAAGTTACAAGAAGCAGTTTAAGTTTTTGAAATGTGATGTTACTGTTTACAATTGAAAGTTCTTTGTAAAAGTTATTGTTTATAATTGAATGTTCTTTGTAAAAGTCAAAGTTAATGTAAACCGTCTTGATTAAACAAAAAGGTGGCATAGAAAAAGTGTTAAATAAATAAATATTGGCTTCATTGCCTGTTCACAAGATAAATCTGATGAAATATATAATTTCTGTCATGTTATTAAAGTGAAGCAGGGATCAAGAGTTGGACTACTTATAGCAGTTGTCTGAAATGAATATCCATTTGAGTTAAGAGAAGAATCCCTGCTTTCACAGGAGCTGACAAATAACACAGGTACACTACCAAAAAACTGCCTCCAGTTTTGCAACTGATTCCTATAGATTTTGGGGTGCTGAATCCAGGAAAAATAGCCAAAATGTTCCATCACGTCACGTTTTCTTGCAAAATTAGATTTCTTACCCATATAAGGAATGTTCACATCGCTGAAACGATGTCTGAGAAGGAAAAAGAAGCCTGGGATTCCTTCAAGGATGTTGTTCTCAAATTCTTGGGGAACAGGCGGGATGAGAACTATAAGGATATTGTTGCCAGGATGCTCAATGCCTTCAAAGAACAAGGCTGTAACATGAGCCTGAAAGTCCATTTCTTGCACTCCCATGTGAACTACTTTCCCGAAAACTTGGGGGCGTACAGTGAAGAACAAGGTCAAAGGTTTCACCAGGACATCAAGGACGCAGAGAGAAGGTACCAAGGAAGATGGAACACCACTATGATGGCTGATTTCTGCTGGTTGCTGCTGCGGGAAACCCCAGATGAAAAATACGCCAAGCAGCGCACCAAGAGAAGCATTCGGGGGAAGAAGAAACGGGCCCACCAGGAGATTGATTGACCCAAGAATGACTTTAAAATCTAAACTGTGTTGACAAATATCGTGTTTTTACTAAACTTTGAAATAAAAATTTGCTAGTTATTACCACAGTGTCGGATCTCATTTATTAGAATTTTATTTTCACACCATCGGGTGTTTGTCTTCATGTATTGCAATGGTGCGGTTTGCGTTTTCTATTCTTACATACATACCTGTACAACATTTTTTGCACATTTCTTTGCTTTGCTTTGTGTCTAACCTCGCTCTTATATGCTCAATGTTTGTGCACATGTATGTGGCTGTTTTAAGTGCAGACAATTTTGCTACCATCACAGTGTGTTTTGTTGACATTACTCTATTCTTATGTGCTGCCTTGTTACAATTTTCTTTATTCTTATTTGAATAACTACTAAACAATTAGTATAAAGAATTCATCCAAGAAACTTTTATCTCGATCGCACTCAATCTGAAACGTTCACCTCAAACTGCTAACCCAATGTAGCAAAAAATCTGTACGTGATGGAGCAAATTGGTTACCAGATTTGGATTCAGCGCACCAAAAAACGTAAAAATCAATCGAAAAATTAGAGGCAGTTTAAAAAAAAAATTTTTTAGTGTACCTGTGTAATTTTTTAAAGATAGTGTCTGCAATTTTCTTCTTTTCAATACTGGCAACTCGTCCCTCTTTCAAGGCTACGATATGTTTATGTTTATTTAAAACTTTATATATTGCCCATAAACAGTAGCATCTGGGCAGTTTACAAATAAAGGTTAAAAAAGCTGCAAAAAAGAAAGGAAAGGAACGCCATAAAATATTTTAAAAAAGGACAGGGAAGAAAAGGATCAGTAGAGATAGAAATGGCAAAAGTACATACAATAGAAGAGAGAGGTAATATACAAAATGGACAAAACAATGTACATTGGCGTGGGAAAGGTGAACAAGAGGGTGATGAGGGGGGAGGGGGCAGAAGGGAAGGAGAGTTGTATCTTTAACGAGGAGGAGGGGAGAGGGGTGAGGATGGGAAAGGGAGGTCAAAGGCGGAGCAAAAGAGATGAGTCTTTAGTTTAGCTTTAAAGGAGTTAAAGGAGGATTCTAAGCGGAGTGCAGGGGGGAGAGAGTTCCAGAGTCTAGGACCTAGGAAGTAGAAAGCCGAGGACCGGGTGGATTCCAAGTGGGCCTGGGAAGGGGAGGGGAGGAACATGTGATTAATGTGAATGGATTGGAGAGAATGGTGAGGGGCGTGAAGATGAACCTGGTGAGCAAGGTAAAGAGGGGTACCTGAATGAATTGCCCTGTGAACAAAAATGAGACATTTAAATTGTATCCGAAAAACAATAGGAAGCCAGTGCAGGTTTATTAGGAGGGGGGTGATGTGATCAAAACGTGAAGCGTGAGTTAGAATACGAACAGCAGTATTTTGAACACGTTGCAGACAATGAATTTAAGACTGGGGGATACCGGCAAGACAAACATTACAATAATCAAGATGGGACATAACAAGGGAAAGAAGCAGGGTAGTCATAGAAGAGGAAGTGAGGAAGGGACGGACAGTGCAAAGTTGTTTCAGAGTGAAAAAAGAACGTTGGACAACTGAGGAGATGTGGTCTTTAAATAAAAGAGAAGAATCAAGAGTTGCACCTAAATATCGTAAAGAAGAAACAGTGTGTATAGGTGAAGAGGAGAACAAAGGGATGAGGGGAGGGAGGGGACTACCAAGGGTGAACCAAATAGCGGAAGTTTTGGAGAGGTTAATATGGAGAAAATTAGAAGAAAGCCAGGAAGCTACAGAGGAAAGACAAGTATTAAAGGGAGTGATATCCGGAGCAGAAGAATCGGTGTGGTAAAGAAGGAAATCTTCTTAAAGAGGAAGTGATTCTGCATTTGGTGTCACTGATATTGTGTGGGATCTTTATGTTGATTTGTACAGATGTTACCCACATCCAGGCATCCAGGTCTATTTGTTCACCTATAAATAATAAAGGTACATTTTACTTCAAGGCAGAGGATCTGATCTTAGGTGGATTAATACAGTTATCTGATTACACTGGGCTTTATTACTTTACAGATTTTATAGAATACTCTGATGGTTATGTGTAGTACAGATGAATTTTGACTATTGATTATGCCACTATTGATTATGCCTCAGCAGTGAGTTAGGGGTAAAAGAAACTGTTGAAACTATTTACATAACTACAGAAAAATACTGGAAGATCAGGGAGGAGTTCTTCTTCTAGCAAATGAATGGAGATCCATTAGAGAGGACAAAAAGAACAATTCATCTAGCCTCCGAACAATCCTCTTGTCATCAATTTTAATTATAGAGTTCTGAGCTTCTAAAACTATGGGAGGGGCGAAGGGATGTGTCCCTTGAGCATTGTCAAACACCTGGCCATTGTCTCGAATGTGCTTAATGGATAACTGACCCTATACTACGTGTATGTCACATGATAGGAAATAACTGGTTGCCTTTGCAACTGGATAAAATGGGTACCTGTTTTCAGCTAGACAGAGAAACAGACGGATTTCTTTCAGGAGTGGACGCACTGCCTGGAAATTCCTGATAGAGACGTCTCTCTAGTCTGTCTGAATTAGGAATCCATTCGGTCGAAGTGTGACATGAGATGAAGTTTATAGCTCTATCGGTGATGTATCATTCTCCTGTAATTAATTGCTTTATAGTTATCTTTCTGACAATCATAGGTAAATAAGTGAACTACTTGTCTTTCTAAATAAGAATAGGTAAATTTTAAGTTACTCTAAATAAACTGTACATCTTTATTACAAGGTGTGTTAGCCTTTGTTGTAGCAAGACATTATGAGAGCATTAAGTAAGTAGTTTGCTGACTTTATTGGTGTCTCACTGGGTGGCTTTTTATGACTGGTTTTATTTCATCAGGAAACCTTTAGGTTGCTTCTGGCTCAATGTAACCCAAGGTGATAAGTATCAGGAAGCTATAAACTGAACAATTATTTTGAAACAAGAATCAGTGTTTGCTATCTAAGAAGGCTTCACCAAGACAAGTAGCTTAATAACATTACATTGAATAGGAAAGAGGATATCTAGAGAAGATGGAAGTGGGAAGAGGGTAGATTTTACTCAGCTCCCTCCTACTCTCCCTCATGGGGACTCTGATTCTAGTCATTGCCCTGCGTCTCGTGCTGGTCCCTCAGGTCAATGCCACCACATCACTCTTTCTACCCTTCAACATTTCCCCCCTGCTGCCCAGCTCTTTCCCTAAGATTTTCCCACCCACAGTATTATTAACGAAGTATATCCTCTTAGGGAAAGGAATGAAATGAGGAAGTAGTTTCTTGGTAGAATTTTCCATTGGCTTTAGAAAAGATGCTGGAAGATGATGATGGATGCGAATGACCAAATAAATTGGAAAACAGCCATTATGGGCTATAATCAAATAACTATAAGCAATAGCACCAAATGTTCACCCTAAACTCATCATATAGCCACTATAGAAGTGTTTTTTTGAAAAAGCAAGGAGCTCAATTTTTTTGACGGGATGTACCTAAACACCATGACTTAGCATTCATCATTGTTTCATTGAAAATACATTTTGTGTTTCGATTTTTGCATTCAAAACCCTCCTGCTCTCCAAAAGAAGGCAAATCAGGGCCCAGCACCAGCAACTCCAACAAATTGAAAAAAGGAGCGCCTCCTGGCACACAAGAACTGCTCCTCCCACTCCCCATGAGCCCTGATTGGCATCTCAACAGAGAGCAGGAGGCACCAAAACCCTCCCGCTCTCCCGCTCTCCAACAGAAGGCCAATCAGGGCCCAGCATCAACAACTCCAACAACTTGAAAAAGGCGTGCCTCCGGGCACGCCTGCACCTGAGGGCCTCACCAGAGTGCCCTTTGGCGTGGCCCTTAGGAGGGGCACTTAGGCTATGAAAAAACCTGAGATGACAGACTGTCACACATCAAAACTGAGGAACCCTACCACAAGCAGTACAAAGAAGCAACATGTCCTGTCTCTACCACACTGCCTCATCAGCCCAGTCCTCCTGCTCCACTCTCAATGAATAAGTAACCTCATCTACCAGCCTGTCAAAGATGCTCACAAACGGTGAGTAGAGTTATTCCACATGGCACACACCAACATAGATGCCCTGCATCAACCTGCCCTGCTCAATCACAAATCTCACAAACCTAAGCCTAAATCACGCAAACACAAATGGATAAATCTACTACAATTATATGACATCTTCTTTGCAATGATTTTTTGCTCCAATCTTTCAAGCGCTACCTACTTCTATCCAACTCTCATAACAGCCCTCCAAACTCCTCCCACTTACCTAACACTTTATTCTCAACCACGTCAGATCATATACAAGCATAGTACCTCCAAGCAACACAAGAGCCCACCGGACTTATTCAAATACAACCCTCCTCACATAATTCAACTCAATTGCCCCCTCACTAGCCACCCCCCCCCCATCAGTAGGCCTTATAAATGCCAGATCCATATGTAACAAGATAAATACTAGTATCGACCACATACAAGACAACCACATTCATATCCTCTATATTACTGAATCATGGCTAAGGAGCTCTGACCAAGTCATCCTGAATCAAGTTACGCCCTTCCCCCCATTCATAGCATTCAACTGCCCCTGTACTCGCAAAAAAGGAGATGGAGTACTCATCTAGCCCGTGAAGACTTGAAACTTGAGACATCCTGTACAATAAATTCCGACTGCTGTGACATAATTATCATAGAAGACAAATGGCTATTCAACTGCCTAATCTACAGGGCCCCCAATTCCCACTCAGAAGACACATCCAACATTCTTGAATCCATATACTCGGCAAACTCTCCTCTCAAACCCCTTATAGTACTAGGGGATTTGAACCTCACATCTGCTTCTAACAAGGAGGAAACAGCCTTCCACAAAGCAATGGACTCCATTCTATTCAAATAAATCCTCGCAGGTCCTTCTCATTGCTCTGGCTCCACCCCAGATCTCATATTTGTCCCAGCAAGCATCCCAGACCAAGGACATAGTAACACAGTAACATAGTAAATGACGGCAGATAAAGACCAGTATGGTCCATCTAGTCTGCCCAGTAAGATGGTAGAAATAATAGGTGCACCCCTCCCTATGTCCTTGTTTAGGGGTGAACCCCCAACTCCATGTAGGACACCTGTATTTGTTGAGAAATTAGATGGTTCAGTTTATTTTGGTTTTATTCTGTTGCTGTAAAGGGATCCACTGTGTCTGTCCCATGCCATTTTGAATTCCGTCACTGTGTTTGTCCCCACCACTTCTATCGGGAGGGCATTCCAAGCATCCACCACCCTTTCAGTGAAAAAGTATTTCCTGACATTGCCTTTCAATATACCTCCTTGCAGCTTCATGTTATGCCCTCTAGTTTTACAGCTTCCCCGTCTTTGGAAGAGGTTTGTTAGTTCATTATTTCTCTTTAAGTATTTAAAGGTCTGAATCATAACCTCCCCTATCCCTCCTCTCCTCCAAAGTGTACATATTTAGGTCTTCAAGTCTCTTCTCATAAGGCTTCTGACACAGGCTGCAAATCATTTTGGTCGCCTTCCTCTGAACAGTTTCCATTCTTTTTACATCCTTTGCAAGATATGGTCTCCAAAACTGAACAGAGTATTCCAAGTGAGGCCTACCAGCGACTTACACAGTGGCATAAGTACCTCTTCTTTTCTGCTGGTAATTCCTCTTCGTATGCAGCCCAACATCCTCCTGGCTTTTACCACTGCCTTGTCGCACTGTTTTGCCACCTTGAGATCTACAGAAATAATCACACCAAGGTCTTTCTCCTGATCAGTGCACATCAACCTCTCGCTCCCCCTATCACGTAAATTTCCCTTGGATTTCTGCTACCCAAGTGTATGACACTGCACTTCTTTGGATTAAATCTTAATTGCCATGCATTAGACCATTCTTCCAGCTTTTGTAGATCTTTTCTCATGTTAAGCACTCCCTCGGGGGAGTCCACTCTGTTGCAAATTTTCATGTCATCTGAAAAAAAACAGACCTTTCCATTCTGTCTTTCATCAATATCACTCACAAATACATTGAACAGTGCCGGGCCCATGACCGAACCCTGGGGCACTCCGCTAATCACCTTCCATGCATCCGAGTGAGCTCCATTTACCATCACATTCTGTTGTCTATCAGTCAACCAATTTCTGATCCAGTTT
This sequence comes from Ichthyophis bannanicus, assembly GCA_033557465.1. Taxonomy (NCBI): domain Eukaryota; kingdom Metazoa; phylum Chordata; class Amphibia; order Gymnophiona; family Ichthyophiidae; genus Ichthyophis; species Ichthyophis bannanicus. Next base: position 106,951,120 of record CM066048.1, on the reverse strand, counting down.
ACCACCTTGGGACCCATCCACAAACTACTGAGTTTATTGATAAGCCTCCTATGAGGGACAGTATCAAAGGCTTTGCTGAAATCCAGGTATATGATGTCCATCGCATGCCCCTGATCTAGTTCTCCGGTCACCTAGTCAGAGAACTCAATCAGATTTGTTTGGCAAGATCGTCCTTCGGTAAAACCATGTTGCCTCGGATCTTGCAACCTGTTGGTTTTGAGAAAGTTCACTATTCACTCTTTCAGGAGTGCCTCCCTTACTTTTCCCGCCACCGAGGTAAGGCTCACAAGTTTGACACTTCTTCCCTGTCACCACTTTTGTGAAGAGGTACAACATCAGCCATTCTCCAGTCCTGAGGAACATCTCCTGTTTCAAAGGATCTGTTGAAAACATCCTTTAACGGCCCTGCAAGAACCTCTCTGAGCTCTTTCAGTATCCTGGGATGTATCCCATATGGTCCCATGGCCTTGTCCACTTTCAGTTTTGCAAGTTGTTCTAACACATCATCTTCTGTAAATGGTGTGGTATCTACTTCATTCCAATTTTTATATTTGGGAGTCACAGGTGGTCCTTCTCCAGGATTTTCTTTAGTAAAAACAGAGCAGAAGTATTTGTTTAGCAATTCCGCTTTTCCAATGTCATTTTCCACGAGTCCTTTCCCAGCACTTCTGAGCCCTGCAATTCCACCTCTGATCTTCTTCCTTTCCCGAATATACCTGAAGAAAGTTTTGTCGCAACACTTAACATCTTTAACCATCTTTTCCTCTGCCTTTGATTTTGCTATTCTTATTTCTCTTTTTTGTCTCTTTGAGCTTGATCCTGTATTCATTTCTGTGTTCCTCTGTTTGCGAGCTTTTGAATTTTGCGAAAGCTGTGTCTTTTGCCTTTATTTGAGCAGCCACTTCTTTGGAAAACCAAATAGGTTTCCTTCTCCTTTTGTTTTTATTTACTTTTCTTACATATTTATCTGTTGCCCCTTTTATTGCCACCTTTAATTTAGCCCATTGCAATTCCACTTCCCTTATCCCCTTCCACCCTGTCAACTCCTCCTTTTGGTACTCAGTCATTTTATTGAAGTCAGTGTTTTTGAAGTTTAGGACTTTGAGCTTGCCATGGTTGGCTTGTACCATGGCTTTTATCTCAAACCACACCGTGTGATGATCGCTGCTGCTCACAGGGGCACCCACCCAGACATTCGACACGCTATCACCGTTGGTGAGCACTAAATTCAGCGTTGAGCTTTCCCTGGTTGGTTCCATCACCATATGTCTAAGTAATGCATCTTGGAGAGCATCCACAATTTTTTTGCTTCTTTCCAGATTTGCAGAAGGAGTAATCCAATCCACATCGGGAAGATTAAAGTCACCCAATATGATCGCTTCCCCCTTTGTGGCTATTTTGGCAATGTCTATAATCAATTCGTTATCTATTGTGGCAAGGTCACCTATCCTGAGTGTGGGGGAGGTGAGAAAGGTAAAGAATTCACCCTAGTAAAGGGTCCCCTTCTAGGAATGCAGGGTGAAAGAGCCTCAGCCACACCTAGAAACCAGAGAATCCCCAGCTGGAACAGGTTTCAGGCCAGCTCTAGTGAAAGAGGGGAGAGAAATTACAGACACGAGGTTCAAAACCCTTACTTCCACAGGTTCCCTAATTACTCTAATGATAGAAGGCAGGGGGATTGCCAGCACCTGGGAAGGAAGGAGGTGGGGTTAGAACCCTGGAGATATAGCCCTATGCTAGAGTATAGAGAACAGAACAGAGAGAGCAGGAACAGGAGCAGCAGGATGGGAGGAGAAGGAAGCAGAGTACCGAGAGGAGCAGAAGGCAGAGGAGTTGCTGACCCCGGCAGACAAGCTGAGCTACCAAGAGCTGGGAGGGCTGAATTGCCTGCAGCAGGTGTGCAACAGAGCTGGAAGCCAGGAATTGTAGAGGCTCTCAGAATACCAGTGAGGTTGTCAGCTGACCACTCTAAGGAGGAGAGTGACTCAGAACCCATGCAGCTGGGAGAGCCAGTAGCCGAATTGAGAGAAGAAGATATCCTTATGGATTGCTCTCTGTGCCAAGCTTCAGACATGGAGTTTAGAGGGAAAGTCAACTCTTCAAGAATTATTCTCCTTGAAAAGGTAACCCATAAGACACAGGCACTGTGGTAGTCAATTCCCATATGTTTTAAAAGGGGAAAAAAGTTTACTGAAAGCTTAAGGAGCAGGGAGCTGTGATTCAAGCTAATTATACACCTGTGCTCTGAACTGTGAAACGGCAAGAAGCCAATCTATATGTAAGAAAAGTATTTTCTTTGCTCCTGTGTTATTTGAAGTGCTTGATAAGAGATTTGCTGGCAGTTTGAATGTTTTTGAGTTGTGATGTCCCTGAGAAGCAGCCTAGGAAGAATAGAGGCTGATAGAAGCAAAACTGCCACAGAAGATTAAGTTTGCTTGAACTTTATCCTGTAATTAACAAGGACTGAAAAGAAGCTGGCAGCCTTGCTAGCCAAGGCTGTGATTTCTAAAAGAAATAATTTTGGGTTTTTGTTTGCTTTTGCCAATCCTCTGTTGTACTTTAAACACATCCTACATTAACAATCCTGTATGTGGTATTTTTGGATTTTTTGGTGAATAAATTTCTATTTTTTGCCTTACCTCGGTGGCCTCAGCTATAACTTTCTACCTGAAGCACAAACATAACTTAACAGCACTACATTTCCCAAGAGACACTGCAAGAAAATAGGTTGTTAAGGTTGATAGGAGAAAGTTCCTCACTAACCAGCCCCCTCTAAAACTAGAGGCGAGTGGTGAGGGCGTTTGACATTATCTTATCAATGACCCCGATACTATGGTTGGACCAACATGTCATACTCTTAAAAATTCAACCTCTACAATCAACAAAAATCACTGAAACAAGATAATCCTACCAGGCTTCAAAGCATTCGACAAAGAACAATTCCTCAAGGAAACCCTTTAATTCTTGCCCCAAGACTTTGCGGACCTGGAAGAGGCTGTCAACATATGGAACACTACCATCAGTGCTGCACTGAGATTCCCAACTTGAACCATCCCATGCCATTTAGACAGCAGACCAAGATCAGCTCCATGGTACTCCATTAGAATAAGAGAATCAAAGAGGAAACTACGTAAAAATATGAGTGTCAATGGCAAAATGACAAGACCGAAATCACACTAAAACAATACCAAATAGTGCAACAAGAATACAATGTCCTAATAAATAAACACAAACAACAATATCACACTAACCTCATTCTAAAAGCCTGCAACAAACCCAAAGAACTCTTCAACATCGTCCGAACTCTAACGAAGGACCCGACTTTGAAGAATGAAAACCCAATACACCCTAAAACCTTTGCTGACTACCTCATATCCAAGAATAAACCCCTTCAAACCACACTTTACAAGGGCACTTCTAAATCTGACACTCTACCTATCAGTGTGAGCCCCATCACCCTAAGCAACTTAATAAACTTCAACATCCCGTCAACAGAGCAAATCACCCATACCATAACTGAGCTGAAAATAACCACAGCACTATCTGATCCCTGTTCAGTGGCATGGATCAAATCTTACAAGAATGGCCTAATCAAATTCATACAAAAGATAATAAGTACCTCACTTACCCAGGGATACATGCCCAGGCTCTCAAGCAAGCTACCATCTGCCCTATTCCAAATAATACACCACCGCACAGCAACAACCCATCAAAACTACTGCCCAATATGCAGCCTCCCATTCCTCTCCAAAATAATTGAGAAGATTTTTCAGAGACAGCTCCAGGACCATATTGACCTACACACCCTTCTGGATCAACACCAACACAGTTTTTACCCAGATCACAGCATAGAGACACTTCTCATCCATCTATTTCATAACCTGCTCAAAGGTATTGACAACATAAGAAGAGGTTTCCTGTTAATATTTGTTGACATATCATCTTCCTTTGACACAGTCTCCCATGACGTCCTTCTGGAGCGACTAGCATAAATCGGGATCCAAAACATCACCCTCAAGTGGTTCCAGTCATATCTCTGAGGCAGACAGCAGATAGTCAAATCTGGTCCTCTCACCTCAACTACTTTCCACACCGATCAAGGAGTTCCTCAAGGGTCTTCATTCTCTTCCATCCTATTTAACATTTATGTACAACCAGTTTGCAACATATTCAGGAAACACAATAAACCTTATGCCATATATGCAGAAAATATTATGTCCTACATCCCAATCCAGTTAGACAATCTAGACTTCACCACAATGTCAACGTGCCTCCACAAAATGATAACCTGGCTTAACAACAACAACCTCAACATCAACATCAAGAAGACCAAGGCAATAATTATCATAAGAAACACTGATTTCATCCCCCCTGCCTCAATCAAAATTGCCAATTTTCAAATTACCATAAAGGATGAAGTCCAATACCTGGATATCATCATTGACAAGCATCTCAAACTACAAGCTCATAGCAACTAGACCTCCTAATCTGCCTTCCACAAACTTGCAATAATCAGAAGATTAAAACCTCTCCTTAGTCAAGAACACTTCCGCACAGTATGTCAGTCCATCATAACACCATCACTGGACTACTGTAATGCCCTCTTCCAAGGGTTGCCCAAACAAACCAACCGACCCCTGCAACTGGTCCAAAAAACCGCTGCCCTAACCATCAGGGAATCATCTCAGAGGAAGCATATAACTCCCCTCCTATACCAACTACACTGGTTGCCAATTACATCAAATGCCAAATACAAATCTGCCCTTACCATCTTCAAGATCAAAAACAACCTAACAGCCAGTAACTCTGGTAACCCGGAAGCCCTCCTCGCCTCCATCCCCATCATTAACACATCCCCCCCAGTACTTCGCCCCCCCCCCCAACAAAGTTCACAAACAACAGTATTTGGTACAAACATTTTGGTCGCAGCTTTATTTACAACCTGTAAACCGACCCAAAGGGCCTGAATAACAATTGAACATAACCCAGCCCCGCACCCCTTTACCGGAGGATGCCCCCCCACCCGCCATCTTAGTAGCAAGGCGGAGCATCCTCCTCCCCCCCAAACCCCGCCGCCTGCCTCGCCATCCTAGTAGCAAAGGCCGGCTCCCACCCCCCCCGCTACCGGGTCGAGACCCCCAACCGGGCTGCCTCGCCCCACCCCAAGGAGCACTTCGCCCCCACTGCTCATAACCATGTCAAGCCCGCGCCGCTCCTGCGAGCGCTGGCTCAGTACCCCCACCCCCCCCAGCTGCGACAATCGCCAAACCACCCTCAAAGGGGGCGGGCGGGCGGGAACGCGACCGTTCCTGAGGAGCCGCGGCCAGAAAGAGACGGCCACGCGGCTCCTCGCTGCCACAGCACCGCCCCCCCAGCCGGCCACCGGCCAATGAAATCGCTCCGACGGTGTGCCGGAGCGATTTCAAGAGCCGCGCACGGCCGCATTACTCAACACCCCTCCCCCCCCCCCCCCCCGCCGACAGCAAGGTGGAGGCCGAGGCCGGGCCCGGGCCCAGGTTACTGACAGCCGCGGGACCCGGCCCGCGGCCTCGAGCACTAACTCTGGTAACCCGGAAGCCCTCCTCGCCTCCATCCCCATCATTAACGCATCCCCCCCAGTACTTCGCCCCCCCCCCCAACAAAGTTCACAAACAACAGTATTTGGTACAAACATTTTGGTCGCAGCTTTATTTACAACCTGTAAACCGACACAAAGGGCCTGAATAACAATTGAACATAACCCAGCCCCGCACCCCTTTACCGGAGGATGCCCCCCCACCCGCCATCTTAGTAGCAAGGCGGAGCATCCTCCTCCCCCCCAAACCCCGCCGCCTGCCTCGCCATCCTAGTAGCAAAGGCCGGCTCCCACCCCCCCCGCTACCGGGTCGAGACCCCCAACCGGGCTGTCTCGCCCCACCCCAAGGAGCACTTCGCCCCCACTGCTCATAACCAGGTCAAGCCCGCGCCGCTCCTGCGAGCGCTGGCTCAGTACCCCGCCACCGGTGCGAGGTATGAACTATCCTCGCACCGCCCCCCCCATAAAGCTGCGACCAATCAGTTCCAAAACTTCCTGCCAATCATTAAGCAATAAGTCCTGGCCGACTGGCGACAAATGTACCCCGTCTGTACGGTACAGTCCAGCGCACCGGGGGTCCGCCCAGGGGTGCTGGACCTGCCACCCGCCAGCCTGCTGCAACCAACGGCCGATCTGCCTGTTGACCTTGGCTAGCCCTCTCGACCACCGCCGCTGTGACAAGCAGGCCGGCCGCGGGATGATGTCCGACCACACAATCGCCAAGCCCGGCCACTGCTCCTGCAGCGACCGCAGATCCCGTTGTACAGCACGAATGAGTTGCCGGCACGTCCAACCGGAAAGATCATTGCCTCCCAGGTGTATCAGAAGTCCCAACGGCCGCTGCCGCCGCTCCGCATGCTCACGAACTACCGGAAGTAGCTACCACCAACGCATGCCCCGCTGGCCGAGCCACACCAGCCGAAAATTACAGGAAACCAAGCCTAAGTGCAGACCCAGCGGACGAGTTGAGGCTCTGCGTTCCGCCCAGTAGACGAAGGAATGTCCCATAAGCCACCATACGCCCGGTGGACCCCGTGCAGCACTCCATGTCGGCACGCTCAGCAGAACACCTGGAAAAGAAACACAGCATTAATACCCCCCGCACCCACCCCCCCGAGACCCCTGCAGATCACAACTGTTCCGGGCGCACATAACCCGTGTAGGCTCGAGAGCTCCAACGCCCGGTGCGTTGAATTACCTCACCCCCAAGGCCCGCGGCCGCAGCACTGGTCGCCGCGCCTATCCGGAAGGAATGAGAAGCATACCCGCGCTCATCCACTCCCAACCGCCGCAAGGCCAGGCGGAAAACCGCCGTGAATTGAAACTGGGTGACTGCCGCCCCGTCCGCATGGCAAAAGAAACAGCCAGCCCCATCCCGACGCTGACGCCGATACGTCAGCAAGTTCTGCACCGGACAAGATCCCAGACCAGGGATGGCCCGCAGCAGCACCCACCGACCCCGCCCCTGCGGGTCGGTTTTCGAGCGGTCCAGAAATATCCGAACCAGCTGCTCCTGCAGGTCCACCTGATGCTCCCGCAACCCTCCTCGACCACCCCACCCGCCCGCCGGGGGGACCAGCTCACTAACTCGGAAGGCCCCAAAGAAGGCAGTGACAAACAACGCCCGGAACAGGACGGCCTCAAACGAAGAAACCGCGACCTCGGGCAGGACACCCCAAATACGCAACAGCAAGTCATGCGACATGGGACGGCGCCAATCTGAGACAGGGGGGCGCACACGTGCCCAACCGGCTAATAGCCGCTTCACTACAAACGAAGTGCCCGGACTGCCCCAGCCCGCCGCCCTGCAAAAGAAGGAGAAACCAGCTAAAGCCGCCCATGCCGCTGACCGGGACCAACCAGACTCCTTCGCCCATACAATGAAAGAGCCTGCCAGGAGGTCCCCAACACTGCCGCCCCTCCAGCCCCTACCCCACAGAAATTCATGAACCCGTGTATACCCCCGCAGATAAGCTTTCCACGTACCTGGAGCCAGGGAAGAACGCAGCAACGCGATCATTCCAGCGTCCCAAGCTGCCAAAGGTGCTCCGGCACTACCGCCGCGGTCTCGTCCGCCCCCGGTGCCAATTCCCAAAACCGCTCCCACTGGAAACGAGACAAAGCATCAGCAATACCATTCTGAACGCCCGGCACATGACGAGCCCGAGCCGTGACATTAAGACGAAGACAAGCCAGCACGAAAACCCTCATCAACGCTGCCACCCGCGGACACTTGGGAGAGTGGCGATTGATGACTTGCACCACAGCAGCGTTATCACACCAGAAAACAACCCGCTTGTCCCGTAACCTCTCCGGCCACACCCATAAGGCCACCACAATCGGAAACAGTTCCAGGAAGGTCACGTTACACGTCAAACCACAGGAACCCCAAGATGCGGGCCACGGCACCGCACACCACGCGCCCTGGAAGTACAAACCCATACCCAAACCACCGGCTGCATCAGAAAACAAGTCCAAATCCCGGTTGGATAGTTCACTGGACTGTAACACCGAGCAACCATTGTAGTCTGCCAGGAACGCATCCCACACCCGCAGATCGGCTCGCATCCCCGCATTCACGCGGATGCGATGGTGCCCACATCTGACCCCTGCCATCGCCAGAGATAATCTTCGCGCAAACGGCCGTCCCATAGCAATGACCCGACACGCGAAATTCAGGTGACCCACTAATCGTTGCAGCTCAGTCAAAGTCACCTTTGCCGAGGAGCCCACCTCCGCCACCAAGAGCCGCAGCCGATCCACTTTATCCGCAGGCAACCGGACCACAAACTCACTCGAGTCAATCTCAATCCCCAAAAAGGAGATACGAGTCACCGGTCCGACCGTCTTAACCCGCTGCCAACGGAATGCCAAAATCCACCGCCAGGCCCAGAAAAAGCTCCAGCAAGGATCCGCACACGGCGGACTGGGCCGGCCCAACGAACAAGAAGTCATCGAGATAATGCACTATAGTCCGCCGCCCAGACCTCCGAACCAGCACCCAGTGCAAGAACGAGCTAAAGGCTTCGAAGTAAGCACACGAAATCGCGCAACCCATGGGCATGCATTTGTCATAGTAATACTGATTGGCGAAACGAAAGCCCAGCAAGGGGAAGGCGGACGGGTGCACGGGCAAGAGACGAAAGGCTGACTCAATGTCCACCTTCGCCAACAGAGCCCCTTTTCCACATTGGCGCACCAGCTCCAATGCCTCGTCAAAAGACGCATAGCGGACAGAGCACAGCTCCCGCGGGATATGGTCGTTTACCGAAGCCCCGAGGGGGCAAGAAAGATTATGGATCAGCCGATAGCGCCCAGGCTCCTTCTTAGGGATGACCCCCAGCGGTGATACGATAAAAGGCGAGAAGGGGGGCCGCTCAAAAGGCCCAGCCACTCTGCCCAAAGCACACTCCGCCGCAATCTTTTTCTCGGGCCACCTCCGCCAATCGCAGCACCGACACCGCATTCCCCCTCTCCGACCCCTTAAGCTCCCCCCGCACCGGAATACGAAAGCCCTCGGAAAACCCCGCCCATAACAACGTCCCCACCTTGCCATGTCTGGTAGCCGCATAGAGCTCCAGCCACGGCTGAAGCGCCAGCCTCCTAATGGGGGTAGGCGCCAGCCCCCCCGCATTCCCGTCACTTACTGGCGGCCGCCGCCCCAGGCACTGCTCTACAGCTGCACTTGACGGCCGAGTGACCGGCGCCGCAAAGCGAACATGCGTGCCGGAACTTACAGTCCGGGAAGGGGCAGGACGTTTTATTGAAGCGCCAGCACAGGTCCCCGCCGGGACCACTTGCCCCCGTTCTGCTCGTCTCGGGCTCCGGGCCCGCTGACCGAAAGGGCCGAAGGCCGGCCGGAGCTGCCGTGCCCGCCGCCTTACCCGACCCTGTACCCCCCCCCCCATGCCGCCCCTTTTAGCCGACATTTGCGTGAGCCAAAGGTTGATATCCTTCATTCCCCACGACAACTGCCTGTTCTCTTCCATCCTATCGCGGAACTCCTCATCGTAATTAAGCCAGGCCCAACCTTCGTGCGCCTGGGAAGCCGACAAGATAGCATCGGCATAGGCCAGAAGCTCACCGTAACAACTCGGGTCCTCATGGCCCCATACGCTCGCCAGCCGCAAAAAGGCCCGCGTCCAATTCAACGTGTTCCGCGACACCTTCCGTACCCTCCCCGCCTTCTCATCCTCTTTATGCTTCTTGCGACTCTCTCCTGAACGTTTTCTCCCCTCCAACAACTGGAAAATATCCAGGTAACGCCGCTTCACGATCCGCCTCCGCAACTGGCGCGGAACACTCTCCCACAATTCCGCGCAACGGACCACCGCAGACCCCACCCCCTCGGACCCCGCCCCCGCTCCCGAAGGCGGGACGACCGTGGAGTCCGCCGATGAAGTGGCTGAGGACCCCGAAGACGAGGAGGAAGACGACGCGCTCCTCCGCCGACGCCGTCGGTGCTTCCGCTTAGCCTTGGCTTTTTGTGCCGGCGGAGCAGATTCACTCGGTAACACCCCCGCCCCAACTCCCCCCGCAGTGACCCCAGAGAACTCACCTGCTGCCACCTGCGCCGCCGTCGCCTCCGACGTGGACCCCGGCTGCTCCACCGAAGTCTGGCCAGGCTGGCCGACCATCGACGACATCACTGTTGATCCCACAGCCGCCGCAGAGGACCCACTCGGAGGAACCTGAGCAGACCCCGACACCTGCAAAGGGAGAGGAGAGCCAACACACGGGGAAGGAGGAAAGCTCGCTCCCGGAGGGACCCAACCATAAGGCCCCATCCCCCACCCCACACCCCGCCCCTGCGCCCCTCCAGAGGATCCTAACCCTCCAGCCGCCCAGGCCGCAGCCCCCCAGGGGGGCTGCCCCGCCGCTGGAAGACCGGCGCCCCAACGATCCCCACCCCAGCCTGCCCCCCAGGCCATAGCTTGCCCAGGTGATGGGGACCAAGTCGGCTACCCTCCCCCATGCATCCCAGCTCCACCCAAACCCAGCGGGAGGGGCCCATAAGCACCAGCCGGGGCCGGAACCCACCCAGGCCCCCCCCTCCTATACAATCAACCCCATCGACCACCCCCCCTCCCGTCACTCCCCCCCCCAACAACCCATCGGCCTCCAAAGCTCCTGGCCCAGCGACCCCCCCAGGGGGACTCCCCCCCTCCCCAGGACCACTAAGACAGACTGTAGGGGTAGGGAGAGCTCCACGCTTCCCGGCCCCTACCCGATGCTTTCCCGCCTTCCGACCACCCCCCCGCGCCCCCCCACGACCCGCTCCGGCGCCCGGTGCCGCCCCCGCCCCGCGGGATCCCCGCAGAGTGCCCCCACCCCATGCCCCCGACGTCCTCCTGGCTCTGCTACCGCCAGCCATGTTGGGCCGCCCTGCACAGTGCCTCCCCAAATGACAAAGGGGGCCAAAAGTAAAGCGGCAGCCCTAAATTTGTCTTTTTTTTTTTTTTTTTATTTTTTTTTTTTTTTTATGTTTTTAGACGGCCCCTTAGCACCAGAAGCACCCCCCCACCGAAGGCGGCCACCCCGCAGCACAAAATACCCCCCCCCCAACAAAAGCCAACTCACGGGATCCCCAGCAAGAGGAACGCGACCGTTCCTAAAGAGCCGCGGCCAGAAAGAGACGGCCACGCGGCTCCTCGCTGCCACAGCACCGCCCCCCCCAGCCGGCCGCCGGCCAATGAAATCGCTCCGACGGTGTGCCGGAGCGATTTCAAGAGCCGCGCACGGCCGCATTACTCCCCACCCCCCCCCCCCCCCGCCCCCCCCGCCGACAGCAAGGTGGAGGCCGAGGCCGGGCCCGGGCCCAGGTTACTGACAGCCGCGGGACCCGGCCCGCGGCCTCGAGCACAAGTCTGCAGGATCTCATCTGTACCAAACCTAACAGACCTGAGAGAAGCAGCAATATCAATACCATACCTACACCTAACCTGTTCACAAAAGCCAAAAAAAACCACTGCTAAGAGGGCCCTCTTGCTTGCCGCTCCCTCTATCTGGAACACTTTCCTGGAAAAATTAAGAACAAACAGAGACATAAAGGACTTTCGGAAACAGCTCAAGACCCTTCTTTTCATTGAGCACTTCAATGAACACCTTTAACTCCACAGCGTTACTTGAACCTGATGCTCCCCCCTCATGACCAATTACATATACGTCACATTGTACATAAGTTATATGTTAGCACTCCCAGTTTCCCCCTTGCCTATGTTTGCTAAGAAAGTTATTCTGTAATGGGATAAAGTTTTAATTGTTTCTCTCAAAAGTTCTCTGTAAATTGAAGTTTTATTGTATACCACCCTGATTTTAAGATAAGGCAGATTAGAAAAATTGTTAAATAAATGAATAAATAATTTTCACTTTTCTTATAGCGTATCTTCACAATTATAGAGAAGTGAAAGTGACCACAACCTTGCTGGTAGGTTTTACCCCACCAGGGGCTTCTTCAGAATAATTCTGTAAACACCATATAAGTATCAAAAGTATACCAGATTTCTTATAGCCATAACTTCAAATATTAAAAAAAAAATACTTACAGATGAGCTTGAAAGACCAGCACCCAATGGAAAAAGAAGAGTATCAAAAGGCAGCACAATCGCTGGTTCTAACTTGGCTTGATTATTATAATGATCTTTACTTGGTGTGTTTGTGAAATTGCAAGAGAAGCCTGAAGTTTTGTAAAATCAGACTGCTAAATTAAGAACGAACACAATGTAGGATAGCTATCCAGAGGGTTGCCATGAGTCGACTCCGACTCGATGGCACTTAACAACAACAACAAATTAATCTATGGGGAGAAATATAGAAACATAGAAACATGACTGCAGAAAAAGATCACATGGCCTATCTAGTCTGCCCTTTATATATCAACTACAATAGATCCCTTTTTACGTTTAGAGATGCTCTGTGTTTGTCCCATGCTTTTTTGAATTCAGATACTCTCCTCGTCTCTTCATTTCTCATTAAATTATATTGGTTACCATTACAATATTGAATTATTTTTAAGTGTTGGTGTTTAGCTTATAAAATGGTTCATGGCAATGCTCTGGCTATCATGGCCTCACTAAAAATATTAAAAACCAAATATATATAGAGCAAGAAGTGTCTGAGCACTACGAATTATTTATATGTTGGAAGATAGGTCTTGAGGGACAATTCCCTCTTGCGGCCTCTCTTCTGTTTTAATCAGTGATAGGTTCCATATTTAGAAACCTTTGTTGTAATCATGTGAAATAAGCAACCATTTATGTGCCCCTACATAATTAAAACATTCAAAACCTTTATGACATATATATATATATATATATCCCTCTTAAAAATCGTGTCAGAAATCGCAGTGATTCACTCAGTACTCTGCAGTAGTTCAACTGAAATACGATTGTGAAAGTGCAAAAAACCTTTAAGCACTTATCTGAGAAAACAGCCTCCAGAAACAATCTTCTTTGTGAAGAGGCTTTTCCTTCATGATGTCAACAATGAAAGCGCAAAAACTTTAAAGCACTTATCTGAAAAAACAGCATCCAGAAACAATCTTCTTTGTAAAGAGGCTTTTCCTTCGTGGTGTCTACAACAAACACAGCACTGCGTTTAGGACACTGTCAACAGATCACGCCCTGCTTCAATGCTCCAGGAACCGCAATCATAAATGGCATCCAAACTTTGTAGACGCCGTAAGAATTCAGCTCAGATTTATACCGCATGAGCTATAGAACCAATGAATGATAGAGCGGAAGGACCAATCAACAATCGCCACATCACAAAAGGCTTGCCCAATCAGGCTCTTGATTTAAACCATTTGGAGAAACAGATGACATTTTAAAAATCCAGGATTGTTCACAATATTGAAGACTTTGCTCTCTATTCCCACCATGAGGGTTTTCTGGAACAAATCCAAAACTCACCATTTTAAATCAGCAAATGAATGATCATTGTCCAAACAATGTTGAACTATAGGAACAGTAAATGTCCAATTCCTTAAAACGGAGGCATATTCACATAACCGCAAGCGAACTGAATGAATATTACGTCCTATATAAACCAATGAACACGGACATAATAGCAAATACACCACATAAGCTGTAGAACAAGTAGTGTGCCATCTAGCCTGATGTTTCTTCCAAGTTTGGAAAACACCATTCAAATCCATTCATAGATTGTGTGCAGTAATCACATCCTCCACATGCAAAGTGTCACATAGAATCAGAATCCAAATATGTAGATGATCTATCCAAAAAAGATGTAGTGGACCCAATAAGATCACAAAGATTTGAACCCCTAGTGTAGGCTATTTGTAATGGCTTCTGAAAACATGGTTTAGTAAAAGGGCCCCTAGACAGTGTTCAGTCAAGGATTTGATTGACCAAGATTTGTTCCATAAACACAGAATCTTTGATTGATCTTTGACTGTTACAGTAGTCCAAGATTTGAATACCCCTCACTTGGACTACTGTAACAGTCTCTTACAGGGCCTTCCTAAAAAGACACTCTACACATTCTTCGGATGGAACTGGGTGGGAATTCTCACATCGAATGATGAGAGTGATCAGAAGGGAAGGGAGGAATTGACGAGGGAGATTATCAGGAGCGGGAGCTGCGTAGCTTTTGTGGAAGTGGTCCCTTTGCTCTTTTTGCTTACATCTCAACTGTTTACAAGAACTGACCAAATAATATACAGGGCGGTCCTAAAAAAAGTGAGAACATCTCGTAGCATATAAGCTATTTAAAAATTCAAAAAGACAGATGTAAATGATTGACGAATTTTAAAAAAAAGATGGCGACTGGAAATTGTCGAAATAAAGACGTTATATAACTAAAAAAGGTAAATAAGTAAACTATTTAAGCTTTTAATTTACGAGATGTTCTCACTTTTTTTGGGCCACCCTGTATATGGTCTACAACTCATCGGTTACTGTGATTATTCTCTACAGTACTACCAGCGACATGGCTGCGCAATTCTACTACTACCCAGGATGGCATAAAATTGTCAACAAAGTGTGGATCATCTCTGCTGCCACCTCTTCCCTTGCAAGCATAAACGCCCCAGAAACCCCTCCTAGATGTATCACATTGAATGGTTCTCTAGCAGGAGAGATCCCAGGATTCAAGGATTTCCTCCGCAATATCCACCCATCCACATTCCCAGAACCCTCCATCCTGCAGACTATCTGGACGTATCTATTCAACTGTGATCCATTATCTAGTCTGTCCAAATGCTCAGGGACGGGGACGCTGTCTAACATTTCACATTTGCTGTTTGACATGGATAACTTTCAGTTCACTTACAGTCTCTACACCTCAGTCTATGCCCTGGCTCATGCTTTGCACAACATGCACAGACAAGTCTCAACACAGGCAGGATGCAAAATTTGATTTTAAGTCATGGCAGGTAAATGATCCTGACTGATTCTTTTATAGCAATTATCTTTACTGTACTGTAATATTCCTTGGTCATGATTTAGTCAGAGTTTCATGTCTCATTTCAGGTCTTTGAGGATAATCGTAGGGACATGTTAAAGGAGGTGTCTCCAGGGTCATGTGCCCTTGAACGAAAGATTAGGAGGCTGTTATAGTTGATTATTTGTTCATTAGGCATTTAGATAGCTGGGTGTCTGGTGGATATTAGGATCACCTGGTTATTTTGTAGCAGCAGATAAGCATGCAATAAATAAATCCAGGAGTCTTTTCAAGGATCCAAGCCAGTTTAATGTGCACATGGCTCAAGCAATAAGCAATTTCAAAATGGCTGAGCAATGGCTTCTAGTAAAACAACAACTTTTATAGCTTTCTTGTCCATTCTAAGCATAGGCAAACTTTTCATTGGTCCCAGTACCCCTCTCACCCATCTATTGGTCCCGGTACTGATATGGCTACCCAATCGGGACTCTGGTCTGGGCCCAGCACCTGGTTGCCCCCCTTCTAGTCCCAATTACAATGGTCAGTGTCTCCAACTTGTTACTTCTCTCCTCCAAGGTCGCTGAGCTTGTTAAAACATATGGGAAGCAGAGGCACTGTGACCTTGCTCTCTGCAGAGTTAATTAATTCCATAGAAGCATAGCACACCTTATCAGTACCAATTAAACTTGTTTTTCTTCTATTTTCCAAGTTTCGTTTCTGCTTAGCTATGTTCAGTTAAACTGAGTTAAGTTTCAATTCTATGGTGTCGTCATTCAGGGGGGTTTTCATTCCTCTGGGCCTAACTACAGGCTTCAGTTACAGGTCAAGCTGCTCAGGCCTGTCTGCTTAGTTCAATTAGCATGGATCATAGGCCGTCGCCTACCACATTCCCCCCTTTGATTATTCTCACCCGCATGTTAATAAGGTGTGAGAATCAAATCACATAATACTAGGTAAAGGTATCACTCTGTGGTATAGGGTAGTAAGTTCACATAGCTAATATCTTTGTAGCTGTCTTACGCTCTACAGTGTTATTAATAACTGAAGTTATCATTTGCAAGCAAAATGGCAAGAAACAAGGGAGCAACAGGCAGATAGTCAAAGTCCATAGTTTGGCAAGAGTGGGAAAAAGAACTAAAGGATTAGAAGGTTCAGTTGCATCTTTGTTGTGCTGTCGTAAAGCTTCTGATTTAGACAGACCAGCTGTCCATCCTTCGTAGTAGATTGTGGTCCAGTCCGAACAAAACACAAACTGTCAACAATGGGGTGGGCCAATACCCACTCACTAGTAGTATTATGTAAATCAGTCTGATTGTATAGGATAGAATAGTTCAGTTCTTGCGTCTCCCAGGGCCACTGATCTCCCATCTTAGTTCCTCCACAATAGAAACAGTCAGAAGTGTGGAGACTAGATGCTATTGCTCCAGTAAGTTCAAGAAACAAGTTCTGGTGGTGGTATGAGGAATTGCAACGGTGGCTTGCATAGCCTTGTAGAAAGTCAAGATCTAGAACAACTTTTGGATTGGAGAGTATACCAATGCAAGTATAGGAAGAATGATAAAACAAGGTCTGAGTGACCTTCGGTCCAGTTCATGTTGTACTTATACAGGCTGCCCAGGGAGATAAGGCAAAAGTCATTTCAAAGCACTCCAAGGCTGCTGCCAAAATAAAGCAATAATAATAATTCATAATGGGCATAGTCTCTGGAAAATTGGTGGAACTGTCAACTTCCACAACAGATAACAGATGTAGGGTTGATTGTAGATCCTCAAGCTTCTGCCGTACGTAGACCTACCAGCGTTTTGGCAGGAGTAGGGCTGTAGATTCCAAAGTATCACTGTCCTCTGGGATGTCTCAATTTCTTAAAATATCATAGCATAGTCTCTTAGGCTATTATTGCTTCCTTAGAGCAGTTCACTCTTTAGGAGATCAAAACAGTCTTTTCAGAGTATTTAAACACAGTCTCTTAGAAGATTCAATTTCTTAACACAACACAGTCTCTTTCTGATGATTGCAGGTTTTTTCAGATGTGAGGCTTACCTTCAGATAAACAAACAGTCTTGAAATAGTGCAGTTTCTGAGGGACCAATAAGTCTTAGGTCCGTGGTTGTTGTCGTAGGGTGAGGTGCAATGGAGTCTCAGGATGCTGTACAGTAGTCCAGTGATCAGGTTCAAGAGCAGCTGCTGGCTTCACTTGATTATGATGGGTCCAAGGTTCAAATTCTGCGACTTTTACTGCAGTTGGAGTTGTTGACAGGATGACGACATAGGGTCCCCTCCAATGCAGGGCTAACAGTATCTTTCTCCACTCTTTGATCCACACCGAGACTCCAGGCTTGAAAGGATGCAGGGGTGCAGGCAAATTGATGAGTAATCGATTTTGTACTCAGGTATGAAGACTTCTGCAAAACAGAACTTAAAACCAATAGTTCATGTCTAATAATTTCAGATCCTATCTGTCTCATATCTCCTTTTATTTCCTATACAATAGGCAGGGGTTGCCCATACAGAATCTCAAAAAGGGAAACTCCTAAAGACTTGGCAGGGGCTAAGTATATCCTAAGAAGGGCTATGGGAAGAACCTGGGGCCACTTCAGGTAAACCTCTTGGCAAAGTTTAGACAACTGAGATTTCAGGGTTCTATTCATATATTCTACTTTTCCTAAATTCTGAGATCTATAGGCAGTATGTATCTATTAATATCAATATCTTGGGGCTATACTTAATGGACTTGCTTCCTAAGGTTATCCACCCTCATTCTTTGTACAGGGCCCCATATGCATGCAAGGTTGTAAGGGTATACTTGAAATCTGGGTACACATTTAGACAGGGCTCTTTTCCTATTCTTAGTGTTCTAGTGAGGACTATCAGTTCAGCTTTCTGTGGTGAAGTTTCTGGGGCCAGGGCTGAGGACTCAACTACCAAATCAGGGGTCACCACTGCATATCTAGCACAACAATGTCCATTGATGATGAAACTGCCTTCAGCCACAAAGAAAGTCTGTTCAGGGTTCTCCAGAGGGACATCAGTCCAAATCCAGGTGGCTTGAGAATACAGTGTCCATAATTTCTAAACAGTCATGATCAGGGGATCAAGACCAACTGATAACAACATAGCAGGATTGAAAGCTTGACTGACCCTTCAGTTGTATCTGGGGTTTTCACACAACATACTCTAATATTTCAACATTCATAGATTTGTTAGCTAGTAATTTCCTTTGTATTTCATATTGGTTAGAACAGAGTGTGGTACAGTAACTTGAAGATTCTGTCTCAAAGTGAGCTTGTCAGCTTTGCTCACTAGGAGGGCTGTAGCTTGCAACAGCTCTCAAATAAGGGGCCAGCCTTTTGCAACTACATCCAATTGTTTGACAAATAGGCTACTGGTTGTTGCCAAGGTCCAAGAGATTGAGTCAACACTCCTAGAACATTTCCTTGCGACTCATGAACATAGAGACTGTAAGGTTTTCTGGACATCTGGTAGACCCAGAATTGGTGACAACATCAGAGTGTTTTTTTCAAAGATCAAAAGACTGCATCCTGTTCAAGTCCCAATTCCTCTGGAGACTTTTCCATTCCTTTGATAGCTTGATACAATGGTTTTTTGTTTTTTTTTTTTTCTTCTAGCAGCGCAAAATTGGGGATCCATATACAACATACTCTGTGGCACCCAAGAAGGCTCTCACTTGCCTCCTGGTGATTGGAGTAGGAATACTGCATACAGCTGCTTTGCGTTCTGGTAAGGGTTCCAGGCGTCGAATTCCGCTGGACAACTGGAATCCTAGGTATTTAACTTGTTTGACATAATTATGCTTTGGCTCTTGAGACTTTGTATCCAGCCTCATTAAAAAGGTGCAAGAGTTCACTGGTGGCTGGTGGACATTCACTTTCTGAGTTGGTGGTTATGAGCAAGTTGTCCACATATTGAAGTAGAATTTTTTCTTTTTTTTTTTTTTCTGGAGTTTCTGGATAACTTGTCAAATCTTTTGCTGAGTGAGGCGAGTTCTTGAATTCTTGAGGTAATCTTGTCCAGATGAGTTGGCCCCGCCTCCTTGTAGTGGGGTCTTGGGCTAAGCGTATACAGAAAAAGGCATCTTTTTAAGTCCAGAATGATGAAATGTATAGCTTCAGCAGAGATCAGTTCCAAGAGAATATAAGGATTTTGGTACCACTGGTTGTATAGTTTCAGCTGCATCATTCATTCTTTCTTAGATCCTGCACTGGGCGGTAATCACCTGTCCCAGGCTTCTTGACTGGCTTGAGGGTGACAATGGCAGGGGCTATGTTCTTCGCTAGGCCAGGTAGATTATCTTCTGCCCATCCTCCAGGTGGGGCTATGAGGTTGGTAAGTGTACAGCTTGTTGCTTTGGATGCAGGTGAATAGAACCGCCATTCTTCTTCTTGGGGACAGTTAACACCATCAGGCCAGCAGATTTGAGTTTTCATTTTTTCCCCTTCAACAACGGATATCTGTGCTTGAAGCTTTGCAAGCAGGTCTCGGCCCAAAAATGGAATAGGGCATTCAGGCATATACAGGAACTGGTACATTATTATTATTTTTTTTTTTTCTAGTTCACACATGTGGTTCTGCAGAAAAGGCTTTGCGAGAAAAACACAGGGGCTACTGGCTTTAGTATTCTGCTCCTGTATCCCCCATAAAAGTCCATATATTGGTCCCCTATTTTTCAGACTGACTCCTGGGGACCCAGGGAAACTGGAGAGTCCGGTCTGGCCTAGTCTTCATCCATGCTGTAGCCCTCTCAGGCTGCCACTCACGCTATAGCTGCTCCACTCTCGTGCTGAAACACTGTGCTTGGTTTTATTCTGTCTATGATTCTACAATCAAGTACTCCCTCCTGGGGTGGAGTCAAGATACGGGCATTCACTTCTCTAATGTCCTTCTTTTTCTATAATGGGCGCACTCACACCCAGTTTTTCACTTCCTCTGTTCCTTCGATTAGGATAACCTCCTCACATCATTCAACTAAAATATCATTCACTTTCTCTGTTACATTTATTTTCACAATTCACACACCCTCTGATTAACTTTCATTTAACCATTATGACCGCAATTCATCCAGTTCTCTGCAATTTCCGTTCATTAGTTCAATCAAGTCCTAAAACTTCTCAGTGTATAATGCAGTTTTTTTTTTTTCAGTTCTAAACAAGTCTGGTCAGCTGACTTTCACTTCTAGTCCGGAGGGGGTGGACATTCCCCTGTTGCAGAGGTGGCTAGCAAACTACTTGGGAATCTGTAGTCCCCCCCCCCCCCTCTCCTGGATTCTGTTTCTCCTAGCAATGCTCTATCCAGGAGGTTGATTTTTTTTTTTTTTTTTTTAAGGATCCACTTCTCTGCTGTGGGCACATTAGTTCACGCCCACCGGGGGGGGGGGGGGGGGGTTGACATCATCGGTGGACTGGGCTCCATCCCCCCTTAAGCACTCTGAACAGAACTACTTACAGAGAGAGAGAGAGACGAGACAGGATATCTAGAAATTCTGGGGCAAAATCCTGATTGGGACAGAGACATTTCATAATCTTCAGTAAATCCCTTACTGAAATTCTTGATCATACTTGAAAAGACACTTATTATTTCTGTAAACATAGGGCAGGCAGGAAACACTTAGATTGAGCACATACATCCATTATGCTTCTTATAGAGAGAACTATAGCTATCTGTCAGCATGTCTCTGCAAAATAAATTATTTTTTTAGTTCAGGAAGCAAATATTTAAAAGACATTCCGGATATTTTTCATAAAATACAGTACACCTTTCCCTTTTTTTTTTTTTAAATACAGAAAAGCTAACTGATTTGTTCATTAGTAACCAGCACAGAGGGGAAGCATGCATTCAAATGACTTATACTCATTCATAAAAAGATAAACTTTGTTTTTAAAACTTTTGGTTAAACAGAGCTAGTGAAACAATTGAACTGTGCTCATAAAAAGAGACTTCTCATTCACATGGACAGAGATGCCAGAAAAAAACAATTTAAATCAATGTTAAGTCGTGATCTAATTACTTTGTAGATCAAAGGAAAAACAAAAACAGTTCTTTATCATTTCCTATTTAAACTGTTTCAGTGCTTACTGAAAATTTGAACATACAGCCGACAGAAATTCCTCTCACTTGGTCCGCAACCCATAAGGGATTAATACAAACTTAATCCTTTTCAGGCTAAACCCAAAAACTATCGGGACCCACAATCCTGACTAAACATTCTTATTAAATGATAAATAAATGATATATATTACATAACCACAGCAGAAGGAACAAAAACATATTAAATAAAACAGGTACAATTTGCCTGAAATAAGCACAAACTACCAGCATTGAGGTTTAAGCCTGCACAAGATTAGAAAGACGACACTAGACATTCTTTCCTTCAGATACGCCCCCTGTCAGTTTTTCACACTGCAGTAGAAAAACTAACTGGGTCAGACCAGCTTTTTGATTTCTAAAAATGACTGTAGGTGTTTTGGGTCTTCATTCTGCTCTATTAATACAATTTCTTAATCAGTGAACTGTCACAAATTACTCAACAGAATAATCTCACATATATAACAAAAGGGAAACTCGCAGTTTCAACAGATAGCAAAAATCAAATACACAGGACGGACAATACACCAAACGCTTCATCCGTTTCGCGACCTAGACGCAGTCACCCGACTAGGAACTGCGCTAGTCCAGAGTCCACTCTGCTTGGTCCGTGCTGCCAGACCTCTCATTCACACTTCATTCACACAATCATGCTAGCAACGTATCTTAGAATGCATTCCTTTCTATCTATTCTGACTAGTCTTTTTCCCAATTACAAAAAGGATGAGGGTTTCACCCGGCGAATTCCCATGCGGGGTTACTCGGCCCTTCCTTGAGAGCTCTCTTACCAATTCCCAATATCTCGAGATTACAAATTCCAAGTTCCACTGGCAGTACTGCTCTTTCTATTTCTGTCTAGACATACCAAAAACCCAGTCCTGTCTGCTCTGACCAGGCTGAATCATGATCCTCTATAACAGCTGTACCTAGCGAATACTCATGCAAGGATTTTCAAACAAAGACTTAAGTCTTACCAAAGTTTGCAAACTGCAGTTCTAACTCATCTGTCTAGACAGGTTTTCAAAACTATACTTACCAGATCTGGTTCCCAAGCTTCTGAGTTGGATCCTGGACTCCCCCGGGTCGGAAGTGTTGGCCAGCTGGACTCAGTGCCTGCCGAGGCCAGGCAGAACTCCCTCCGATACAAGAGGATCGGTGGGCCCAGGGAGATTCCCCTGCGTCGGATTGGCATGGTTCCAACTGGACCAAACCTCAAGGCGAATTACGTGGATTTATTCACTTGAACACTATCCACCACTCGCACTTCTCGGCCAACGCACCAAGAATGTAGCAGCAGATAAGCATGCAATAAATAAATCCAGGAGTCTTTTCAAGGATCCAAGCCAGTTTAATGTGCACATGGCTCAAGCAATAAGCAATTTCAAAATGGCTGAGCAATGGCTTCTAGTAAAACAACAACTTTTATAGCTTTCTTGTCCATTCTAAGCATAGGCAAACTTTTCATTGGTCCCAGTACCCCTCTCACCCATCTATTGGTCCCGGTACTGATATGGCTACCCAATTGGGACTCTGGTCTGGGCCCAGCACCTGGTTGCCCCCCTTCTAGTCCCAATTACAAAGGTCAGTGTCTCCAACTTGTTACTTCTCTCCTCCAAGGTCGCTGAGCTTGTTAAAACATATGGGAAGCAGAGGCACTGTGACCTTGCTCTCTGCAGAGTTAATTAATTCCATAGAAGCATAGCACACCTTATCAGTACCAATTAAACTTGTTTTTCTTCTATTTTCCAAGTTTCGTTTCTGCTTAGCTATGTTCAGTTAAACTGAGTTAAGTTTCAATTCTATGGTGTCGTCATTCAGGGGGGTTTTCATTCCTCTGGGCCTAACTACAGGCTTCAGTTACAGGTCAAGCTGCTCAGGCCTGTCTGCTTAGTTCAATTAGCATGGATCATAGGCCGTCGCCTACCACAATTTCCCTGTGGCCTTGGGCAGCTCACTTAACCCTCTATTGCCTCAGAAAAATCCAAGTTATCAATGTCCCTGTTTAATGTACATTACCAAGTTTAAGTTAGAATGTAAACTGCTTTGACTGAAATGATAAAGCGGTATAAACACCCCCTCCCCCGCCCCCCCCCCCCCCCGTTAAATAAATCAATCTGTCAACCCTGTGTGAGGGTAGCAGACTTCACGCACACCTAGATAAGGTTTTAGATAGTGCTTGGGAGGAGACTGTTGTCTTGGTACATGTTGGTAACAATGGCATAGGGAAGTGTGAGCAGGAGGTTCTGGAAGCAAAATTTAGGCTTTTAGATAGAAGTTGAAGGTCAGAACTATCACGGTAGCATTCTCAGAAATGATTCCCATTCTACATGCAGGACCCATGTGGCAGGTAGAGCTCCAGAGTCTCAATGCGTAGATGAGATGATGGTGCAAGAAAGAGGGTTTTGGATTTGTTTGGAACTAGATGACATTGTGGGAAAAGGAGGATGGAACCAGACTGCTAGCATCAACCTTTAAAAAGGAGACAGAGAAGCTTTTAAACTTGAAAATAGGGGAAAGACAATAGTTGCCCCAGAACACATGGTTTGTAAGGATGTATCCTTAAAAGATATTAGTAAAACAGGTAAGATAGGCACATCCTGCTAGAGAGGTTCCAATAAAGGTCAAATCAACCAAGATACCTTTAAGTAATGAACAGACAGTATGGAAAGATTCCAAATTGCCCCTATCAACTGATAACCAGACTGTTAATACGAATAGCACCTCTGCAGGCGGGCAGAGGGTGCTAGCAAGGGAAGGGTTAATCAAGGCGAGGGGGCACAGGGACATGGAGGCAGGGCGGTGGGAGCCTATTTAAGAGGCCCGTGGCACGGGGATCGCCCACTTGCCCCTCCAACGTCAGGAAGACATGGCTTCTGGTCTTGAACAGAAGTGACTGTAAAACAACACCAAAAAAAATAAGACGCTTAACAGCACAGTGAGAGTGAGACTGTGCTACTCACTGGCGGATACAGCAGATTCGCGTCCAGAACAGCAGTGGCTCAAGCAGGCAATTGCGGCTCCTTTCTTTGAATTGGTGAGTTATCCCATCCCCCTCTCCCCGTTGGCAAGCGCCACACACATGCTCCCAGATCCCTGGAGGCTGTGGGGAGGGCAGCTGCGGGAAGGATCACAATGTGGGCAGGGAGCATGTGCCTTCTACTAGTTTTAGTTCTGTGGCTCAAAGCGTTGTGCGGGAAGCTCTAGTTATACACGTGGCTTCTCCCCGGTTCCTATTTCCAGCGGTGGGAGAGAACCGCATGGCGAAGTAATGATTATAAAAAATTTTTAAAAAGAGGAAAGAGGGGGGTATCCTGATGGTGCGGCTGGGTCTGGCAGGGCAGAGGCGGGAGCTGGAGCGGTGCAAGTGTGGCGGCCGCATAATACATTTTAAAAAAAAAAGGGGGGCAGAGAAACATGGAGCCTCGGTGCCTGTTTTTTTCTTTGCCTTTGTGCTGTGTGTGATGCTGGTTACTTACTTATGTGGGGGAATGCTTCCCTCGTGTGGCAAGAAATAATGCTGCATCTGGTTCTTCGATTATGTTATAAAATGAATGTAATGGACATGTTGGCTAGTCGTCCGAAGAGGTATATATTAAATAAATAAATAGAGAGAATTGTGTTTGAATATACAGATAATATGTAACAAATTGATAAAGGTGGACATGTTTATATGAAGGTTTTTGCGAGCTAATAGGGCAATGTTTGATGGTTGGTAGTGGCAGCACTGTGGCACAACACACATAGGGGTGTGTAGATGAGCAGAGGGTCTGATCTAAAGGTAATTGCTTTATTCACCAACTGTGGAGCCCATATGAACAAGGCCACCATCATTGGGAACAATTCTAAGAAGGCTTCACCCACTACTACCTCACAACGACTTTAAATCAGTACTCAATGCCATAATCACTCCACACTTCGACTAAGCCAACTCATTACTGCAAGGATTACCTAAGCAGACATTAAGACCACTGCAAATTGCACAACATATTGCAGCAAGGATAACAGCAAATGCCAACCCAATAGATCTTATTACTCCTATCCTATTCAGCTTGAACTGGCTCCCAATACAAAGTCGCACCCACTACAAATTTATCATAACCACATTCAAACTAATTAATGACATTGCCCCATCCCACCTCTCCTCCCTCATCAGCACTGAAACAATTACCTGTACCCAATGGGACTGCCATAAAAACAAACTCATAATAACGAAAGACTACACGAAAGCCAAAAAAAAAATCACAAACAGGGCATTCTCTCATTGTGCCCCTTCCCTCTGGAAAAAGCTCCCAGATAGTTTAAGAGAGATAAAAGACCTCTCTTCTTTTCGAAAAAAACCTTAAAACACATCTATTCACTCAATGCTTTGGGTCCATAACATAGGCTCTAACACATAGCACACCCACCCTACATAATTAGACTAAAAACCTACCCCACCCTAATGCATCTCCTCTGCCAACGCAAGGACAAGATGAATATAGTTAAAAATCGTATTTTATTGTATTTTATTTTATTAAATAATTTGTTTTAATGTTAATGTACATAGTTGAAAATGTTCCATGTAATTTGAATTTGAATCCGTATTGTTCTGTACAATTCATACTGTTCTTTGTAAGCCGCAATTGATTAGCAGGAAATCATGGTATGAAAATGTAAATAAAATAAAGAAATAAATATCCTTTGTGTTGCCACACTCAGGCCATTCATTCTCTTGGCCATGTTTCTGTGCACCATGCACCATAAGGTGGGGAGTGCTTCTTGATGCACAAAGATAGGATGCTGCTCTCATGGTTCCAGTTTGCCAGAGTGCAAAAATTTTGTATCAGACAATTAGGGCTGTGGGAAGAGGAGTCATTGACAGTCGGACTGCTATAGGCTGTATATGCATCTGAAAGGGAAGCCAGGTGTTCATGGGGGGGGGGGGGGGGAGTAGAGGGAGGGGAAGGGTAGCAAAGAATTGCTGCCCTCTTGCCCGGCTGGGCCTGTATGTAAATTCTAGAAGTCGAAAAAGCAAGATGGGAGAGTTAAAATATACAGCACTAAATGAAAGTTTTATATATAATTGGCGTCTTGAAGACCTGGTGGAAAGAGGACAACCAATGGGAAACTGTGATACTTGGCTACAAATTATATCACAATCATAGGATTGATGAAATTCTTGGAGGGGTTGCACTAAATACTAGAGAGGGCATTGAGTCAAACAGGAGAAAATGTTTGCAAGAAACAAAATACAATGTAGAATCTCTATGTATAGAAATTCCATGTAAAAAAGGGAAGACAATGGGGGTGTACTACCAACCACTTGACCAGAATGAACAGATGGATGATGAAAAGCTAAAAGAAATCAGGAAAGCAAACAAAAATTACAATCTAGTAATAATGTATGATTTCAATTACTCCAGTATCGACTGGTCAATGTCACATCAAGACAAGCTAGGGCGATAATGTTTCTAAATAAAATAAATGATTATTTCATGAACCAACACAAGGAAAAGCTATTTTGGACCTAGTTCTTAGTGGAAATAAGGGCGTTACGACCACTTGGTAATAGTGATCATAATACGATCACATTCGATTTAAAAAATGTAGAGAGGACAGCAAGAAAATTCTTGATACCAAGATATAACTTTCAAAAGGGGGACTATGATAAAATGAGGAAAATGGTTAAGAAAAAAATAAAAAGAGCAGCTGCAAAGGTTTACATCAAACGTGGAAGCCCAGACCAGATCTATTCCATGCTTTAAGAAGGCCAAATGACTACTGACATGGATTAAAGTTGAGTCTAAAGAGGCTGTTGTAATCAAAATAGCATTGTTCAGAAAAGGGAATACGGAGCCAAATGACAAGAACAGGAAACAGCATAAGCACTGTCAAGTTAGATGCAAGGCATTGATAAGGCAGGAAAATAAAGAATTAGAGAAGGTCCCTCATACCGGGTCAGACCTAGGTCCATTCAGCCCAGTATCCTGTTTCCAATCCAGGTCATAAGTACCTGGCAGGTTCCCAAAAAGGCACACAGGTCCCACAATGCTCGTCTCGTGGCAAGTAGTGGATTTCCTGGGTCCTTTTTAATAATGGTTTATGGACCTTACCTCCAGGAACCTGTCCAAACCTTTTTTAAACCCAGCTACTCTAACAGCTGTTATTACATCCTCCGGTAATGAATTCCAGATTTTTATTATGCATTGAGTAAAAAAAATATTTTCTCTTTAGTCTTAAATGGGTTACATTATAGCTTCATTGTGTGTCCTCTAGTTTTTCTTCTTTTTTGATGGTCAGTCATATACCCCTCAGTCATTTCTTTTCCAAGTTGAAGAGCCCCAACCTTTTAAGCCTCTTCTCATAGGGGTATCTTTCTATGTCCTTTACCATTTTTGTCACTCTTCTCTGTACTTTTTCTAATTCTGCAATATATTTTTTAAGATAGGGCTACCAGAATTGCACACAATAGTCAAGGTGCATTCGCACCATGGAATGATACAAAGGTATTATAATATCCTTGGTTTTATTCTCCATTCTTTTCCTTATGATTCCTAGCATTGCATTTGTTTTCATGGCCTCTGCTGCACACTGGGCAGAGGGTTTCAACGTATTATGGGAGAATGGAGGAGCAGCCTGGTACAGGTACTGGATGCATTCCCTTGTCCCCACAGGGCTCACAATCTATGTGTACCTGAGGCAATGGAGAGTTAAGTGGCTTGCCCAAGGCCCCAAGGAGTGGCTATAGGACTAGAAACCCCAGTCCCTCCAGCTTGAGATTGCTGTCCCCAGGGGTAACTTGAGCCCCTGGCCCTCTGCCCTGAGGTACCGAGTCCTAACCACGAGGCCACTCCTCCCCCTTTTTGCATGATTGACTGACACAACGCCAAGAAAATTGCAGAAACCAAACAGCTGTTTATGCAGTGAGTGTATCAATAGCACACGATCATCTGTGAAATGAAAATCATGGATCGTTGTTGTGTTTACCTTTGTTTTGAGTTGCAGCTATCTGACATTGAAAATGTCACCATCAATATGCTCCTGGATGGGAGTTCTTAGATTACAGTTCTTATGTGCAATGTGCAATACTACTTCAAAAATATTGCCAAACAGAAGTGGAGTCAGGACTCAATTCAGTTGTATCTATTGGAGGCCAGGAAGTTCTCTGACTTCTCACATACTTCTAAACATATAGAGGGGAATTTTAGAAGGAATGTCCACGTGCAATCTGGGACATCTAAGTCAGAACGCCTAATTTAAAAAAAATCAGGCATGTCCAGGCGCAGACCTGATTTCACAAATATGAATGTGCCTGATATGGATGTCTGCAGGGATGTCTACATAGATGTCCCCAGACTAGTAGCCCAGATCCCGGATGTCTAGGAATAGCCTAATGGTTCGAGTGCTGGGCTCAGAACAGGTAAACTGGCCTTCAAATCCCACCACTGCTATCACTGAAACTGTGTGGAGTACTGGGGGTGATGGATTGCTGTCTTCTCTATGCCCTGGATGGCTTTCAGCTAAAATGAGAACTTTTCAGATCTGATGTTACTACTACTGAACATTTGTATAGTGCTACAAGACTTACACAGCACTTTACAGACACATAGCTGCTAACAACTCCCTGGCTGGCTACTGAAGGGCAGTAGGACACCACCCTAACTGCCTGCTGTGTTGGCTAGGATCTGTACCAATGCAGGCATACCCATGGTGCACTGCACATGCAGACCAGCAGTCCAGAGATGAACACAAGAAGGGGTACGTACCCACATAGCCCCCTGGTATGGTAAGGTGAAATGACTGTGTGCGTCACTGTCACATAGTAGCAACAGACAGTATCCCAACAGGGTGCCCCATAAGAAGCTAGAAAAGGTGTCCTTTAAGGCAGACTGATCTGTAGCACAATGGGTAAGACACTGTCAGGTGGTGCAAGGTCTGTGAGTTCAATTTCCCCTGTGTGCCCAAGGACCAAAGCTGCCTGCAACAGTGCCCTCCACAAACAGTAGTCACTCATATGTAGAACCAGTCACCACTCTGTTTAAACCATAAATAACCCCATATTTTTGTCGGACACAAAGAACCTGAGAGGTGGGAAAAAATGCCCACCTTCCCTCGTTGGGAGTGGCCATTTAATCAAGAGAGCCTCAGCCCCCAAAGGTAGTAAACAGTGTGAATCTGCAGCCAGAACCGGGTGTGTGAAACGTTCAAAGTCAAATATATATACCAATCATTTAATAAAGGAAAGACAACGTCAAACTGTGCTTGAAACAATGCAGGGGACAACACAATTGTTCTGCCATTGTAATCCTGCATCAAACACCACCAGGACATGCTTTGTTTGGCACAACTATGGGCCCTGTACTAAGTGAATGTGTCCCTGCCAGGTGGGTGTATTTGTGGATGAGTGTGCGTCATGACCCCCACACTAGATCAGTAATGTCATAGGTAGTCTGTTTTGTACGTCCAACAAGTTCTGCTGGCAAACACCCACTCACAGGGATATAACCCTAAGGTGTCATATAGGGCACCCTAAAAGCCACACCAGAGGGCAAAGGCTAATGTGCACTGTCTGCCAGAGCACCCTATAGGGCATGTCACAAAGCGCCCCATAGGGCATGTTATAGGGTCCCTGATGAGTCACTGTGAGGAGTCTGCAGTGTGAGGGTTTTGCTGCTGTCAGCACCAATGTAAAGCAAGATAACAAAATGCCCCCCAAGGTGCGCCAAATGATCCACTGTGTGTTGAAACCCATGACCTAGGGGCCCCCCCAGGCATGGAAGTAACTATTTGCTCATATTGCTAGTGCAAATAACACAGTCCCAATAATGAGGTGGCCAGCTACTGGAGCAGAACTGTCAAATGACCCAAACACCCACACCAGAACCACAGAAGTTGCACTATGTACATACAAGGGATGCCTGACAAGGAAACAAAGCAAGGTCTCAGCAAACAAGGGCATATGGCAAACACAATCAAGACCAAGGCCATGATCATTACCAAATATATAAGGCCCAATAATATCACAGACCCCTTGCCAAAACTGAATGTCACTGGCAAAAGCAAAAGCAAAAACAAACATACTATGGTTAGTGTGCGCAAGAAAATGCAGATGTCCGTAACACCTGAACCACAACCCCCTGAATGTGCACCGAGGGGCGCCATGTCTTCACCCAAGGTGCCTGCTGGGGTGCTAAGGATATGGGTGTATGCAACAGTACCCATGGTGCACTGCACATGCACAGCAGTAGTCCCGAGATGACCATAGGAGGGGGTAGGCACCCCCACAGCGCCTGGCCCGGAAGGGAGAAATGAATATGTGCGCCACTGCCATAGAGCAGCAAAAGACAGTAGCCCAACAGTGTGGCCAAGAAGAAGCCTGAAAAGGTGTACCAGTACGGTGTCAAGACTGCAATATGAGGTACATAGGGATAGGAGAGTGTTGATGGAACCGTGGCCCATAGAACAATATGGCACGGTGCTCCAAAAATGGTATGTTTGCCAAGGTCAGTGTGCCCTATGGGCTGCAAGGTGTTCCTGGAGGGCCTGCAGGACCTGTGTGGAACAGAGACAGATGTAGTACAAACACCACCTAGAACCCACAGTAAAGACAATGAACAGGCGACAGATGGAGGGCGAGTAGGGAGTTAACGGACCCTCAACCCTTACAGCATCACACGTGTCTGGCAGCAGCGCAGACAAACATGGCGGTAGCAACAGCATCACACCAAAGGGTGTTGGCATACTGGAGTACCGGAAAAACAGTGTGTGGCAGGTGAGGAGAATATGTGTCCCCCAGTGGAGGGTGAGGTGGCCAGAGGAGTGAGTCTAAAAGGCAGAACAGGCACGGGACCACCAAGCAAAAAGAGATGCTATGCAGACAAGGGTAGCAGGGTAGGATACGGGGCAACAGTCCACAGCAACATACAGGACATCTCACACCACAATGATGCAAATAGATGGACCAAAGGATGGACAGCAAATGTGATTAGGATAATATGAGCGCCAAGGATGTAGAAGCCAAGAAATGAGTGTTACAGCGACCACAGGTACCAGTGCAGGAAAGGCATAAAAACAGAGGAACAGAGAGAGTGCAAAGCTATGACCACTAGGATGGAAAGCACTGCAGAAAAAAAATGACCACAACAACACCCTGAGGCACACAGAAATGGATGCAGACAGGATCACAGCATGTCAACATCCAAAACCACAGCTGCGTGTCAGGCGATGGAACCACAGAGCGTAAGCAAGATGCAGTACACATGTGGAGGAGGGGTTCACAGCCAACAACACAGTCCACAAGTGGGATGGAAGGCACATATGAACAGGTCCACATACACACCAGGAAATATAATGCAGTGTAAACAACATGCAACTGATCAGGGGAGTGACACATGAGGGGTGGAAGGGGATAGGCCAATGGAGGGCCATGTGGATGGGCTGTGGAAAGGGCAATGGACTGAAAGAGGAGCATGTTAATGACCAACAAGATCAGGGATGAGGCTCAGGCCAACCAACATCAGCAGCACCAATGCACAGGTAGCCCAGCACATGCACCACTCCAGGAGGAGAACTACAATTAGTCCAGACAATGTGGCACAGGGGCAGCAAACATGCCACACAGACATGAACAGCTCAACCATGGATGGGTGGGCGGAGATGTGATGGGGCTGCACACATGATATGGCCAAGTAAGCAGCAAACAAGGAAGGAAAAGACAATTTCCAGGTGTCACCCAAAACGTCAAGCATACGAGTGGCAATGAAATGGGGTGACCAAACCCCCAAATATCCAAAACAACGAAGGTGCAAACATCTGTCCCCAACAGTCAATCACCAGACCCAAGCAGAAAGCATATTCTGCATTCCGGTGCACCATATGACGTGAAGAACGACATGGAGCCTGTGTGGCAGCCAACGTCGCAAGGACACACCCAACCCACGTTGCGATGCCACCCACCTGTTTCTGCCCGTGGAGCCTATACACCCTGACCACCCCCCGCTGGTGCCACCCAAAATCAAAAGCCCTAACTCAGCAGACGTTGCAAACAGACAGTAATATGTGAGGTGGAGGGTCTCACCATGACATGTCCGTACAGTGTATGCACTCACTGTATGCACAGCAGACACCATCCCCAGCAAACAAAAGACTCTGGTGAAAGCATGCAGAGTGACAAGGCCGCATGCCATGCCAACAGTGACGGTTCAAAAATCACCAACCCATGTACAGATCATCACCCCCCTACTGCAAAAAACGAAACACCCAAACAGGTCATGGCAGCAACGGCAGGCAAGTCACCGCAGGAACAGTAACAATAGGCCAGCAATGAGTCAGAGAAAAAGGCCTGTGTCCAAAGTGCGGAGCACTATCTCCCTGTGTCACCAACATCCAGGAACACGTTCACATGGGTGCTGTGGCCAAGCACATATGGATGACGGGATCACCAGATGCAGTGGAGCACATGTGTCAACATTGTTGTCAGTGTCCTGTGTGAAAAGATGCAGATATCAGGTAAGGGAATGGCACACCCACCCATGACCCCTGGAGGACAGAAAGGAGACACACACATAAAAACAGCAACACACAGAATGCATAGATAGCACCACATGACATGGCCACAACACTGAGCACAGTACACATGGACCACTGCAGGAGATGTCCCTGAAGACCAGGACACCATCCCAATATGTTCATGTAAATGCACATGACACGCATACACCCCAGGGGTCCAGAGCATGTGCAGCAGTGCTGGCACACAGAGATAATAATGAAGGACATCCTGATAGCAATAGGCCAAATGCAGCATCAGCAAGTGGTGTATTTCCCAGAGGATGGAAGGTAAGGCCCACCTGAAAGGTACACCAGTGGCCTGACTGGGAATGTCCGTGTCAGGCAAGAGCACAAAGAGCCCCAATAGTGGATGCAGACACCAATGGACGGCGGACATCACCACGTCTGCATGGGTAGCTGTGAGTGGAACATGTCCACGGTGCATTGTGTTTTGCAGAAACACAATGTTGATGTACATTGGATCACCAGCAAAACTGTGACACATCTGAGAAAAATATATGACACATGTGCACAATGTACATTAGCCCACAAGCAGAAGGTTACAGAAGGATGAGGGAACATAATTGGAGAGGTGGCCAAACAAATCCCTACAACACAGATAGGCAGGGTAGCGCATACTGAACGGTCATGTAGACAGGTCAATCAGAAACAGTAACATACACTGTGTGATAAGGTATGCATGCCAGAAGGTTCAGATGGCAGGACCCCCAACACTGAACGACAAATGGAGACACACAGCACAGTACATGCATGAGTGGCACAAATCTGTCAAATGACTCAATGGCAGTGGCTGTTCAATATACCCTCTAACAATATAATGTCCTGTGCCCGAGTACACACACAGCCTCACAATATGTGTCTAAGATACACCATGAAGACTCCCAAGATGTGAACAGGTAATGGCCACATGTGTGACAGATGGAAGCTAAGGGTGATGGAGCAGTGGTCCAAAGACATGTGCATCACCATAGGAGCAGTGGAGAGAAAACAACCTATATGTGTCTAGCCGTGACGACAGCAATGCAATCCTCACTATCTGCCAACTCACCCGAGTCAACAGGAATGGTGCATATATGAACACACACTCCCCATATGCAGCACAGCCTCAGGCAGCATGGTAAGGCAATCCGGGTGGGCCTGGAACACAGAAGCTCATCCTGTGGAGCCAAGAACAGGACAGAGATATGGAGACATGAGATGGCAGTGCTGCACAATCCTCACACCACCTAACCCATGGCTAACCAAGAGACACGTCCCCAGCACACCCATAACTTACAGGAAAAGATCTCCTCGATCAGATGTTGCCTGGCTGCCATCCCCGCACGTGTGTCACCATGGCCAGGTGCAGGAGGGCACACAGGATCCACCCCGAGATCCTCATTAATATTGACTAGAACATTGTGCCTGAGAGCAATGTTGTGGAGTATGCAACAGGCTATGATGATCCTTGCCACAGTCAGCGGTCTGTACTGTAAGGCCCCGCCAGTCCTATCCAGACACCTGAAGCGACTTTTGAGAACGCCAAAGGTGTGCTCAATCACTGAGCGACTGGAGGCATGGGCCTCATTGTACCGTATCTCTGCACCTGGCCGAGGAAGACGCACAGGGGTAAGCAGCCAGGTGCGACACCCATATCCTGCATCACCTGCAGAAAATAATGGTGCAAAGTTACATGCGTGCTGAGCCACCAATGGAATGACAGACGTAGCAATACAGAAGTGGACAGCCGAGAGGCCGTGCACACAGATATGAGGGAAAAGCAGTGCAGACAGTGGTAGTGCATCAGAGGCTGTCGAGCCCAGAGGCAAATGACCATGACATGCCGATAGGGGCAGTGCACACCCATGTAACCGTGTCACAGGACATGTGCCAAAACTGTGCCGATAAAGAGCAGTGGTGGGAGCTGTGAGGCAAGATGTCGGACATTGGCAAATAGCACCCGGGGGTGCAGGGATGCACAGGTGTGCAAGTAGGTGGCTGGCCTGATCTGGCGCACACATAGCATAAGCCACTGGGATACATTGCGGGGGTGGTGTGGGGGAAGCAACAGGCGGTGGTGGCAGGGGACCCCGAAGAAGGTGCCCAGACATGCAGCAGACATGTGTCATAGCTGAAGCGCCCACAGCACATCTCACGTGTAGCCCACAGCATGCCCAGAGAGAGAAGGTCGCGTATACAGAATGACCACCACGAGGATGGGTCTATGCCCCCCCCCCCGAGGATGGCACACTTACAACCATGCAACATATGGGCTGCCCAAGTGACTGACCCCACTGGCAGACATGTGTACAACTGCCAGTGCAGTATGCCCGTTCCCAGATGTGGAGGCCATGGGCATGTTGCAGGTGTAGCTCACAGGCATGGAGGGGACACATCATATGCAGCACGGGTGCCCCTGGACACAGTAGCTCAGAATAAAAAAGGGCAAGGCCACGGAAAAAACAACACCACATGGCCGCTGGGACACACATGTGAGAGCAAACAAACACACATGGTAGACAGAGAGATGGGTGTCATTGAACATATGTCTGTGACCAAAACACCAGGGACAGGGCATGAGGTAGTGAGCCACACCCAATAGTCTGCACCCAGAAATAACACCGCAATGTCAGGCATGCAGTGGACAATGGTGACAATGCTGTATAGACACCCACCTACAGTAGGTGCATGTCATACACGTTGAATACCCACCCAGCAGGACGTAGTCCTCATATTGACCAGCCTCAAACTGGCCAAACACTGCCGAGTTCTGCAGGATATAGGAGTCATGGGCAGACCCTGGAAACCGCGGAACCACATTCAGGATACGCATACTTGCATCACAAACAACCTGCACATTGAGGGAATGGAAGTGTTTGCGGTTGCGGTACACAACCTCCCTGTCGCGTGGCGGGACAAGGGCAACATGTGTGCAATCTATAGCGCCCATCACGTGTGGTATCCCAGCAATCCTATGGAATGCCTGTGCCAGGGCCGCCCAATGTTGCCTCCCGTTGGGAATTGCAATGTAATTCCCAACCCGGCTGACCATGGCACGCAGTACCTGGTGGAGACAGCGGGAGAAGGTGGGCCTACTCATCCCACCTACTGCTGCCACCGAGGATTGGAAACAGCCAGAGGCAAAGAAATGTAGGGCAGCCAGGAGCTAGGTCATACCCGGTATAGCATGTGACCGGGCAGTCAGGGGCTCAAGGTCAGGTCTGAGTTCCTGATAGAGCTCCCTAATGGCCCCTGTATCCAGCCGGTAGAGGGAGAATACCTGGCCCTCTCTCAGGTCCTGGAGCAAGACCCTGGGCCTGTAGAGACGCTCCAGGCGGGGTTGTGCTTCAGCACGCCTACGGCGCCATTGGTCACCCACACCCGCCTGTGCAGGCCCCACAGCTGCAGGCCTGAGTTGCAGTGGCATTGCACCCATGCCCAGGGCTGCAGCCCCAGGAACAACATCTCCCTCCTCCAGAAAAAGCAGGCCCGCCAGTTCGACCAATGCAACCACTGCACCACCTGCATGCGCAGTCTGAGCCATGATAGACACAGGTTGGAGGATAGCTGGGTTAGAAATAGTGGTGTGGGTGGGGATGGACATCACATGATCACCACACACCTGGTGGAATAGAAGGATCCAGAATACAGCAAACATAAAAGTTACCTGTTTGAAATGGCACCGCGCGCTGTGTCGCGCGTTCCCATAATGCACCCGCGGCCAAACATCTTCGTTTCACAATCATGTACGTGAGTCCCAGAGATGTCGCAGGGTATAACACTAGAAACCACACCCAGATGCCAATATAGGAGTGACATACAATGCATATGCCCATGAGCAGGGAACGGAAGAGGCAGTGCAATGCGCGTAACGAAGCATGCAACGTCTGAGTGATGTCACGTACGCGTCACGTAGTGCTGCAGCATCCAGCGCTACTACTAAGGTGCAGATAAACAGCAATATATCAAACTTGGGAATATGTGCACCAGCATTACACACAACGAAACTGTTATAAAGTTATAAAGGCATGTGTAAGAGGGATCCCTGAAATGGCACCTGCTGTCTACAGGAACACATATGATGTCACTTCCTGCACGTGGCACCGCGTGTCACAACTTGCCTCGCGGCGCACGTGGTTCTGCGCGTGGCTGTGCGTGTAGCCAACACCCCGCGACCCACACCCCATGAAAACCTATATGTATGATTGGCTGTGTATGGCAAACGCCTAGCACACCCATACACGACAGTATGGAGCACAGGGAGGCAGAGGAGCAGGAGCATCCAGTGGACCAGCCCACCCACCCATCAGCACAAACCATATCTGGCCAGGATGAGGTGCCAGGCCCATCTGGGGTTCAGCAAGCTCCAGGTCCACATACAAGTGCAGCTGGGAGACCACGGCAGCCCAGGGTCCCCGTCCCAGCAGAGATACGTCGGAGGGCCATATGCTTCAGCCAGCAGGAAAATGATCTCCTGCTGGCAAACATCTTGGAGAGATATGACCTCCTGTTTGGGCGCCAGAGCTCAACCCTCACAATAGCTACGCACACCAGGGCATGGTGTGAGGTCCAGGCAGCGGTGGCAGCAGCAGGGGGACCACACCGCGACATCGAGAACTTGCGAAAACGCTATTGTGACATCAAAAGAAACATAAGGACTGAGCTTGTGTGGGAGAGACATGGGGCCCAAGGCACTGGAGGGGGCCCAGCTCAGGTGGCAAACCTCTCAGACCCGGAACGACGCCTGGCCGAGAGACTCGGGCCAATATATGTACAAGGCCTACCCGCTGCATTGGACACAGCGCACCCACAAGCAGGTAAGGGGAGAGTGCGGACCAACTGTGGGATATAGCACAGACACATGGTGTGCGCCACAACAGAGGGGGGGGGCAGTACGTGGCTGTTTGGGATTTGGGGGGCAAATGACACACAGAGGCAACATCCATTCAAGAGCCACAGTGTTGGGCCTGTCTATGGGTGGCAGTGGGTGGCAAAATTAAGTGAATGGGAGACTGTGCAGGGGTGGCAGACCCACAGTGACAGCAGAGGGTGTTGACATGTTGCATGGCTCACGTTGCAGGGCTGGCAGGGGCACTAGGGCCACACGGGTAAGGAGATGGCCAACCAGGAGGCACACTGCACCTGCTTAGGACATGCTGGGTAGTGGCAGGATGAGGGTGGTGATGGCCTTGCATGGGGTGTGCGTCAGCACCCAGGGGTGTGGGGGGCCTGGGGAAGCAGGGCACAGGGGATACATGCATGGGGAGTGCACAAATGTAGTGGGCTGCCACTAGAGCCATGGCCCAGACACACGTGGATTAACAACCCACAGATGCCTGAGGGGGTATGTGATGGGGTGGGCAGGCAACGAGACCCCCATCTGACGTATGTAACCTTGTGGCACCCAGGTGATGTCTGCGCCATCGATGCAGAGGAGGAGCCACAGGGCGTGACAACCACGGGACCATCAAGCCCAGTGGACACTGATTCAGAGGTGGCCCATGTGGGAGACGAGAGGCAGGCTGCACCCCTGGGGGATGGGGACATGCAGGCCCCACGAACAGCAGATGGGGACTCAACACCCACCACTGCAGGCACTGGGGACGGGCCTGCGTATGAGGCGGCGCAACACCGCAATGAGGCACTGGCTGCTGTGGCCGATGTCATCGGGGAGATGCAGGCCCACTCAGCAGCAGCCCATAGAGATGCAGAGGGTGAGTGTCCTAATCTGCTATGGTTGATATGCCTCCGAACAGGTGTTGCTTTTTCCCCCATCTCACATTGTACTATGGCCTCTCCCCACAGGTATACGGTATGTATTGCGTTCGGTGGCCGGACCCAGCGGCGCCAACTGTGGCTGACAATGCGCCTGCAGCGGACCATGTCTGGGGTCCTTGCTCATGTCGACCACATGGCCATGGCGTGTGAGAGGATGGCTGACGCCCAGGAGCGCATAGCGGCAGGCAGGGGGGCAGTCACTGTCCATTTGCAGCAGCCACAGCCAACACCACCACATACACCTGCAGCAGCAACAGCACCGGCAGCAGGGGGGCGACAACCACCAAGGGTTGGGCGTGGACGCCCAAGGGGTGGCAGGGGGAGGGGAAAATAAAGAGCTACACAGGTGGCCAGTGAAGGTGACATGTGTTTCTTGTCTCATTTGTGGCACGACAATCACACACCCCCACCCCACCCCCTGGCCCGTGACCAGGGCACGACACGGTGCCACTGATGTCATCAGCCATTGCCCCCCACCCCCTTCAGCCATGTCCACCATGGGTACGCAGCCAATCCCATAGGCTGCAATGCTGGACCAGCACTCCCATGTCGTGGTGGCTTGCATTGTGTCGTGGGTGCTCATGGACCCCGTGGACCAATACCCTGTGAAGCCCTAACCCACCATTAGTCTCTGTGTTGGTATGGGTGCACTGTATGTCCTGCATGGGGAGCCACATTGGCCGCTCCCAGCATGCTAAACCAAAACAGTATGTGCACTGCACATGTCACGTACTCCGGTTCACATGCTCCCACAGACATCCACCTTGGCGTAGCCGTGATACATGTCCACTGTGGCCCCCTGAGCACAGCCTTGCAGCTTCCAACACCTTAGGGTGACCCCCCGGTAAGGGCTACCCATCACCCTGTGCACCAGTGGCCGCAATATACACCTACACCCCCTTGCCACCCATCAGGTACATCCCAATAACACATGTGCCTCCATAAGCTACATCCATTAACTGTCACCTGTCGCACCATCCACACTGCGCTCCTCCCCATCCACAGCCACGCCGCATTGTGACACCCCTCTGGGCATTATCCCACTAAGCCCCTGTCCCCACCCTCTGCTGTGCCCACCCCCGACCCCCACACCCCTGTGTGTGCCACCACCGATGGCCCAATGCACTCCACTGACAGTATGCTCTTGCACTCCCTAGAGCCAGCCATTACACCCATAACAACATACATCAAGGTGGTCATACGTCCCCCAGCGGATCATTGGACCATCCTGTACCATCCCCCTTTCCCACCCTGCATGCTGGTATACGTGCTTGCCATCTAGCCAGCTGTTGCCGGGCCCTACACAATCACAGCTCGCAACACCGCTCACTCCCCCACCCCCTCAGGCACCAGCTTCAGCAACTCCTGAGGTGCACCCTCTGTGTTTCCACCCTAACCCCACCGCTACGCATACACCTCAGCCGTCCTGCCTTTGCCACCACAGGCCAACACTATGGGGTCATGCTGGATAGGATACACAGGCCGTCCACCCTCCCCCGCCATATGTCCCATTGTCACTCTGTGCTGCGTGCCCCGCACTTTCGAACACATATGCTGTCACACGTCACTCATGCACGCCACTCTCCACCCTTCTCGTTGCCCCACCCTTGCAGCAACGTAGCTGTGACATGTCTGTGGAGGTGCTCTCACCGCAGCCCTTACCTGTTCCACGTCCTCCCTTGCCTCTCAGAGTGAACACTGACACACCCATCACTCGCACAGCACTGTCACCTAGCAATGAGGGACATCTGACCACCAGGTTCATATATGAAACGTCGAACATTTAAAACATATTTATATTTATAACATATTTACAACATATGAACTGGGACACACATAGTCCAACATTGTTACATAGTATATGATGGCAGATAAAGACCAGCATGGTCCAACTACGCCTCCTAGCCACACAGCATTGGGCACTCCCATCCCTGTGGACATTGTGATGGAGAGGCAATGGCACGGTCCATCACAGGGCGGGTGTGCCATGTGTGTCCACACACTACACACCCTGGGGACCCCTGTCGAATGGTGGCTGACCGGGTGCAGCACCGTCAAGGCGCTCATCGAGCTCACGCAGACGGTCAGCCACCATGGACAGGGTCGCCAGCACCTGCCCCTGGATTAGGGCAAACTGCCTCTGGGCGTGTGCCTGGGCACGCACAGCTGCAGCCAGGCGCAGAACGCACATGCAGCCGCACAGACACACATCTCCCCGTGTCTCTGTGGCTGCATGCATGGCAGACCTGTCTGCGGCAATGTGTGGCAGACACATGTCCAAAGGGCGTGCTTCGCCATGATCATGGGGCAGGTGGCTGGTGCCCCCATTGCCCTGTGGCGGAGCGTGCCATTGGGGACCTGTCCCCCCCCACCCATGCTGTACAGCCCCTCCCGCCCCCTGCCTCCACCATCCTCCCCACATCCCCTTCCCCCTCCTCCCCCACCTCCCCCTCCCTTTCCCTGCCACCCACATCCTCCCTCTCCCCTCCCCTTTCACCCACATCCCCCCCCTCATTTCCCCGGTCCCCCAACTCCGCCGCATCACTCTCCATGTGATCCGCATCCTCCCCATCCCCTCCCATATGCCCATCATCCTCCTCGTCCCCCTCCTCTCCCTCGTTGGGGCGTGGGGATGCACCCATGTGCCCTCCATCGCCATCCTCGGGTGGCCCTTCTAGTCCGCCGCCCTGCAGGCCTACGTTGTCATTGTCCTCCTCCCGGGCCGCAGCAACATCCGGGTCCTCTGGCCTCACTGGCTCAATGGCTGCACGTGCATCAGCTGTGGGAGAGGTAACACATATCATCCCCTGGGTACACATCATATTCCGCAGTCACAGTGGTCCTGTGTTTCCACCACTCGGTGCCCTACAGGGCCATGTCCCAGTACTCACCATTCTGCTGTGCCATCCGTTCACGCTGCACCCTGGCCACAAATCTCGGGTAGCGTGCCCTTAGCTCCCTCGCCTTTTTGCGCAGGTCCTCCACCTGTAGGGGTGACACCAAACATTGACCTTAGCTACCGCGGGGACACGTTGGGGTCCCCTGCCTCAGCAGCTAACTCTCTCTCTTCATACAAGAGCCTGCCCCTATTGGGTGAGACACTCATGCCCGATGCTTTCACAGGGGACAGCCAAATGTGTGGCCCATGCACACGCCTCTCAGGTCTGTATCCCATGTGCCCTATATGTGCACCCCAGCGTACATGACACATCACAGCTCTGTGTGCCACCTACACACATCTTCTAGTGCCAATCAGCCACTGTTGGGGTGGGAGGGTGTCACCTGCAGTGCTCCCTGCAACATCTTAGGGCTGTGGTTTGTCTTTTGTGATCACAAACAGGGCCTGTTTCCAAGGCACCAGGATGGTGCAGGGAACCCTCTCTTGGGGCCTGCAGCATCCCAGGGCTGTGGTTTGTCTTTTGTGATCACACAAAGAACCAGCTGACATTGGACAGGGATGGGGAGGGGTGCCCTCATTTGAGGCATGGAGTGGCAGCTACGACTTTAAGCAAAGGCACAAAGGGGGGTAAACCTGTATGGAGTGATTGGTACAACCTTAAGAAAAGGCACAGAGTGGAGTGACCTGAACAGAATGGTGGATCTAACCCTCATGACCTCACTGGGCAGACTAGATGCATCATG
This sequence comes from Ichthyophis bannanicus, assembly GCA_033557465.1. Classification (NCBI taxonomy): domain Eukaryota; kingdom Metazoa; phylum Chordata; class Amphibia; order Gymnophiona; family Ichthyophiidae; genus Ichthyophis; species Ichthyophis bannanicus. The sequence continues at coordinate 106,909,098 of CM066048.1, read as the reverse complement.
CTGGTCTTTATCTGCCATCATTTACTATGTTATTATGTGTATAGGATCAAAAGTAAACAGGTTATAAAAAAATACACAGAATTTCGAGTGACTAAAAATCTACTTATTCAGATATGGCTGACTCCATCAGTGTAGCTATATTTTTACCTAAATGGCTGAAAGTTTAGCTGAGAACCTGTACAGCTTATTTAAAGAATATAAATATGTCTTTACATGAAGGCACATTTTACAAAGGATGTCAATGTGCAATCTGGAATGTCAAAGCCAGAAGGTCTGAAAAAAAGGCAAACACATGCAAGTTCATGTACAATTTCAAAAATGTGGATGTGCCCGATAGAGATGTCTATGGAGATGTCCACAAAGACATCCCCAGAATAGGATTTGCAAACAGGAACATCTAACAGCCTACTGGTTAAAGTTGTGGGTTAGTAGCTGGATGGCCAGTGTTCAAATCCTAGTGTGGGCCTTTGTGATCTTAGGCTACCCTCTTAATTCTCCATTTTCTGTACACGCTTTGGACATTTTAAGGCCATAACAAGCACTTTTCTGATGCCCCATTCATCCCTGGAGCAGATCTAAACATAGACATCCACAGTGTTTCAGAAATGGAACAGTGTGTCTAAAATTCATTGCAACTTCCTAGACACACCTCCACCGTGCCCCACGACTAAGGGGTATGTTTACTAAAACCCCGGTAATGTGCGCGCCGCGCTAGTGTGCGGGTGCCATATAAGGAGTGGGCGTTTCATTCTTAAAAAGCAAAACCGGGATTATTCATGCGCTAATGTGCGCGGCACCCATGTGCGCCCCGCACATTAGCGCAAGAGAAAGTTGCGCGGGAGGCATAAGGCGGCGCGCTGATGTACAAGCACAGGAGCAGAGCCACAGTACAATGGTTAAGACACTGACCAGTGGTGCAGGGATCATGGGTTCAATCCCCCACTATGCCCAATGAAGAAGGCTGGCTGAGGCATTACCTATTATGGGGAAGATTGCTTTAGGAGGCATTTTATTTTTATTTTAATTATCGCTACTAGCAAACGCACTCTCAAAGCGTGTTAACATAAGGCACCCCATAAGGCACATTTTGAAGTGCACTGTCCACCAAGGCACACTAGAATGTTGCTTATAGGGCACTTTATAGGGTGCCGTATGAGTTACCGCAAGGTCACAGCACTGTTTTTGATGGCAGCACTGTGCAGTTTAAGGAATGAAATTCATAAGTAGGTGCGCTGACATGCAAGGAGGAGCAGCAGGGGAGCACAGTGGTTAAAACACTGACCAATGATGCAGGAGTCGTGGGTTCAATCCCCCACTGTGCCTAATGAAGAGGGCTGGCTGAGGCATTACCTGTTATAGGTAATATTGCTGTAGGGGGCATTTTATTTTTATTTTAATTAGTGCTGCCATCAAACACACCCACAAAGTATTGTAACATAAGGTGCTGCATAAGGCGCCTCATAGGGTACCCCAGACGGCACATTTTAAAGTGCACTGTCCGCCACTGCACCCTACAATGTTGGTGAAAGAGCGGCCTATAGGGCGCCATATAGGGTGCCCTATGAGGCACAGCAAGGTCATAGCACTGTGTTTGATGGCAGCACTGTGCATTTAAATGCATGGAAATCTTAAGTAGGTGTGCTGACATGCAAGGAGGAGCAGCAGTGTAGCACAATGGTTAAGGCACTGACTGCTGCTACAGGGGTCATGAGTTAATAAGAACATAAGATATGCCATACTGGGTCAGACCAAGGTCCATCAAGCCCAGTATTCTGTTTCCAACAGTGGCCAATCTAGGTCATATGTACCTAGCAGTTTCCGCAAGGGACACAGGTTCCACAATGCTTGTATTGGTTCAAGCATTGATATCCTGGGTCCCTTCTTAATAATGGCTTATGGACCTTTCCTCCAGGAACTTGTCCAAACCTTTTTTAAACCCAGCTACACTAACAGCCTTTACTACATCCTCCGGTAACAAATTCCAGAGTTTGATTACACGTTGAGTGAAAAAATATTTTCTTTTATTAGTCTTAAATAGTTTACCCTGTAGCTTCATTGCATGTCCCCTAGTCTTTCTATATTCTCATAAGGTAAACAATCGATCTACGTTTACCCGTTCCACTCCGCTCATTAATTTATAGACTTCTATCATATCTCCCCTCAGCCGTCTCTTTTCCAGGTTAAAGAGCCCTAACCTTTTTAGCCTTTCTTCATAGGAGTATCCTTCCATCCCCTTTACCATTTTGGTGGCTCTTCTCTGAACCTTTTCTAATAACTCTATATCCTTTTTAAGATACGGCGACCAGAATTGCACACAATATTCAAGGTGCGGTCTCACCATGGAACGATATAGAGGCATTATAATATCCTTTGTTTTATTTTCCATTCCTTTCCTTATCATACCTAGCATTCTATTTGCTCTCTTGGCCGCCGCTGCACACTGGGCCGAGGGTTTTAACATGGCATCCACAATGACGCCTAAATCTTTTTCCTGGGTGGTGGTTCCTAATGTGGAACCTTGCATCGTGTAACCATAGTTTGGGTTGTTCTTCCCTAGGTGCATAACCTTGCACTTGTCCACATTAAATTTCATCTGCCATTTTGATGCCCAGTCTTCCAATTTATCAAGATCCTCTTGCAATTTTCCACAATCCTCTTGGGTTTTAACAACTTTAAATAGTTTTGTGTCATCTGCAAATTTGATAACCTCACTCGTTATTCCACTTTCCAGGTCATTTATGAATATGTCAAAAAGCAGCGGACCCAGCACAGATCCCTGGGGTACACCACTATTCACCTTTCTCCATTGGGAAAATTGGCCATTTAGCCCTACCCTCTGCTTTCTATCTTTTAACCAGTTCCTGATCCACAATAGTACACTGCCTCCTATCCCATGACTCTTTAGTTTTGCCAAAAGTCTCTCATGAGGGACCTTGTCAAAGGCTTTCTGAAAGTCCCGATACACAATATCAACCGACTCACCTTTGTCCACCTGATTATTCACTCCTTCAAAAAAACATAACAGATTAGTAAGACAAGATCTTCCTTGTCTAAAGCCATGTTGGCTGTCTCTCATTAGTTCATGACTATCTACATGCTGAGTAATTTTATTCTTTATGATGGTTTCTATCATTTTTCCCGGTATTTACGTCAGGCTCACCAGTCTGTAGTTTCCCGGATCACCCCTGGAACCCTTTTTAAAAATCGGTGTTACATTGGCGATCCTCCAATCTTCAGGTATTAGAGATGATTTTAATGATAGTTCACAGATTACTAATAGCAGGTCTGCAATCTCATATTTCAGTTCTTTCAATACCCTTGGATGTATACCATCCGGCCCAGGTGATTTGCTACTCTTCAGCTTATCTAATAGTTGTAATACATCTTCTCGATGTATCGATATTTCCTTCAATTCTTCTGCACCTTTAAATACCACTTCAGTCATGGGTAACATCCCTACATCTTCCTCAGTAAAGACTGAAGCAAAGAATTTGTTCAGTCTCTCCGCTATCGCCTTGTCGCCTCTTAGTGCTCCTTTAACCCCTTTATCATCTAATGGACCAACTGACTCTCTCACAGGTTTTTTGCTACGAATGTACTTGAAAAGGTCTTTACTTCGCGTTTTTGCTTCTGCAGCAAGCTTCTTCTCAAATTCTCCCTTTGCCTGCCTTATCAATGCCTTGCATTTGACTTGCCAGTGCTTGTGCTTTTTCCAGGTTTCGTCGTTTGGCTCTTTTTTCCATTTCCTGAAAGATGCTTTTTTGGCAACAACAGCCTCTCTGACCTCAACTTTAAACCATGCTGGCAGTTTTTTGGACTTCTTTCCACTTTTCTTAAAGCGTGGAATACAGCTGGTCTGGGCTTCCAAGATAGTATTTTTCAACAACAGCCAAGCCTGATGTATGTCTTTAACCTTTGCAACTGCTCCTTTTAGTTTTTTGTTAACTGTTTTCCTCATTTTATCATAGTCTCCCTTTCGAAAGTTAAAAGGTAGTACTGTGGATTTCCTTACTATCCCTCCTCCACTAATTAAATCAAAGGCGATCATGCTATGATCACTATTGCCAAGTGGCCCCAACAACCTTATCTCTTGCACTAGATCTGGTGTTCCACTAAGGATTAGGTCTAATATGGCTTCCCCTCTGGTCGGTTCATGAACCAGCTGCTCCAAGAAGCAGTTATTTATTTCATCTAGGAACTTTATCTCCCTAGCATGTCCTGACGTGACACTGACCCAGTCGATACCGGGGTAGTTGAAATCACCCATTATTATTACTGTGCTGTAACTTTTGTTAGCTTCCTTGATTTCTTTGAACATTTCATCATCCATTTGGTCATTCTGGCCAGGCGCTCGATAGTACACCCCCACTGCCATTGCCTGCCCCCTTTTACATGGAATTTCAATCCATATAGATTCTACAGCAGATTTTGTTTCCAGCAAAACTTTAATCCTTTCTGACTCAATGCCCTCTCTAACATAGAGAGCAACCCCTCCACCAATTTGATCAGCTTTATCATTACGATATAGTTTGTACCCAGGTATCACAGTGTCCCACTGGTTGTCGTCCTTCCACCATGTCTCTGATATTCCAATCATATCTAACCTTTCATTTAGTGCTATATATTCTAACTCTCCCATCTTATTTTTTAGACTTCTAGCATTTGCATACAAGCATTTTAGAAAATGTATTTTATCCATATTAATTTGTCTGTTAGACATGAGTAATTTGGGATCTTTAAGCTCTGTCTGCTCCATACTTGAGGGCATTTGGGCTACTTTACTCTTTTGTGGAACCTCTCTGCTTTTGGTAGTATCCTTCAAAGATACATTCTTCCGAACCATCTGCTCTTGGGCGACTGTCGGCTTTCCCCTAATATCTAGTTTAAAAGCTGCTCTATCTCCTTTTTAAAGGTTAATGCCAGCAGCCTGGTTCCATCCCGGTTAAGGTGAAGCCCATCCCTTCGGAAGAGCCCCTCCTTTCCCCAGAATGTTCCCCAGTTCCTAACAAATCCAAACCCCTCATCTCTGCACCATTGTCTCATCCACGCATTGAGACTCCGGAGCTCTTTCTGCCTTTTGGGTCCTGCGCGTGGAACAGGAAGCATTTCGGAGAATGCTACCCTGGAAGTTCTGGATTTCAACTTCCTACCTAAAAGCCTAAATTTAGCCTCCAGAACCTCCCTACCACATTTTCCTATGTCATTGGTACCAACATGTACCAAGACAGCAGACTCCTCCCCAGCACTATCTAAGACCTTATCTAGGTGGCGCGTGAGGTCCGCTACCTTTTCACCAGGCAGGCATGTTACCAGGCGATCCTCACGTCCACCAGCCACCTAGCTATCTACATGCCTAATGATCGAATCACCAACTATAACGGCTGTCCTAACCCTTCCCTCATGGGCACATGGCCCTGGAGAAACTTCCTCGGTGCGAGAGGGTTTTACATCACCTGGAGGACAGGTCCTAGTTACAGGATCACTTCCTGCCACACCAGGGTGATGCTCTCCTGTCACGTGACCTCTCTCCTCCATGGCAACAGACTGGAGGTGGGACTTCAGGACTATATCCCTGTAGGTCTCGTCTATGTACCTCTCTGTCTCTCTTATGCTTTCCAAGTCTGCTACTTTAGCCTCTAGAGAACAGACTCGTTCCCTGAGAGCAAAGAGCTCCTTGCACCTAGTGCACACGTAAGACCTCTCACCAACTGGGAGAAAATCATACATGTGACACTCAATGCAAAAGACTGGAAAGCCCCCATCCCACTGCTGGACTGCTGTCTGCATCTTAGTTTTAAGTTTATGTTTAGATCTAAGTTCTTTACTTACTAAGGGTTGCTATGGATATTTTTACTAATAAAACTGAACCTAATACATGTAATATACCTTGTTCACCTGAAGGTTAACTAATCTCAGGTCCTTAGTGTATGACTGATTTGGGTAATGAGCTTCACCTGAGAGCACCTCCTGTCTTTTAAGATGTCTAAGTACCTATAAAGCTACGATTATCCCAGGGGTGGGTGGGTGTGGGGAGGGTGGGAGGGAATTAACACTTATTAAAAGAGGGCTGCTACACAGTACCCTGTCTTGTGCTGCTGAGGTAAGCTATATTCTGATTTGATTTAAATTATAGCTCTTAGCTGCTGCTAGGCTCTAACGTCTTATGAAATTGAAAGTACAAGCTCTCTGCTGGGTTCTAAATTTAACCAGAAAGCTCTTCTGTGTTGTAAATTTAAGCTAAAAGAACTTTGCTGATGCTAGGCCCTGAGTGACTATTAAATGTAAACTACAAGCTCTCTGCTGGGTTCCAAATGTAACCAGAAAGCTCTCTTCTGTGTTTTAAATTTAAACTAAAAGTACTTTTTATTTATTTATTTATTTAACATCTCTTCTATACCGCGCTATTAAAATCAGCGCGGTGTACATCGAACAAAATATACTGCAATGCATACAGGTAACATTGAGTTTACAGAGAACAAGGGAATATATAACATGGAATAAACAGGGATAACTATGTACAGTCAACATTATACTATATATATGCTTTTACTATATACTATATTTAAACACAAGTGGATATTGTACGTGTATTCATGTAGGTGGCACGGGTCAACAGTAGTAATGTGAACTATCGTGGAGTCTAACCATTTTCTGGTTGTATTAAGTTGCTAAGGTGTTTGGTGTAAGTGGGAGGCCTGTTGGTTGTGTGAGTGTCCATGATCACTTCTGGGTAGTATTTTGTGAATAAGTGATGCTTCACGGCTTTTCGGAATTGTAATAGGCTTTTGATGCCGCGGATTTCATGGGGAAGTATATTCCAATTCATGGGTGCGAATATTGAGAAAGCTCTGTTTGATGTAGCTTTAGTACATGATGTCATCATCTTGGGAACTATTAAGGTGTTCATAGCTGTAGTCCTTCTGTTTCTATTTTCGAGGGTGTTATGGATTAGTTTGCTGATTGGTGTCGGTGGGTAGTTATTCATGGCTTTTTTTTTTTTTAACTTTTTATTTAAGCTTTTCTTGAATGTACAATACAAATAAAAAGAAATATATATTATAAGATACAAAATCTTCAAGAAAACAATATACCACTCATCATAAAGGTACACATCATGGAGAGAGGAAAAAACACCAAAAAACTAAATAAAAATAAAAGCAAAAAGGAGTAAATACTCCACATAAGAGAGCTGTATTAAACAAAATCATTCCTCCCCCATTTACTCTCCCCTGACCTCCTTCTCAGACAACCACCGACGCAGCGACGCTATGTCGGTGTATACATAATTCTGACCCTCAAAAGTGATTAAGCACCGACAGGGAAATTTAAGGAAAAAGGAAGCACCCAACGCTATAACCCGGGTTCTTAACTCCAAATACTGCTTACGGCGAACCTGGGTTGTTCGACCCACATCAGGAAACACCTGCATTTTGAATCCACAAAATAAAACGTCTTTGTACTTAAAATAAGCACGGAGAACCTGCAGTTTACGAGATTCAGTACTGAAAGTCACCACCAATGTACAACGTTTGGTGATGAGATCCAGTGAATCTTCTAAAAAAGCAGTAAGATCTTGTCCCACTGAGACATCAACAGGAGGGGGGGGGGACCCCATCCTGTGACGGCAGAGCAGGAACAAGAGTAGGTATACAATACAATTGAACCACATCCAATGTCTCACTGATATGTAACACTTCAGTAAAATATTTCTTCAACAAAATTTCAAAAGAAAGTAGATGGGTGTGAGGAAAATTTAAGAAACGTAAGTTTCTTGCCCTTTGCTGATTCTCAAGCGCTTCCAGTCTGCATGATAATAAGGCAACATCTTTAATAAGCGAAACATTAACATCCTTACCAGACTGGAGTGTAGTATCAACACGGGCAAGAGACTGAGAAAATGCAACCAACTGGGAATCAATAGCTTGTACTTTTTCAACAACAGAATGAGTAAAGGTACATAATGAGGAGACTGTTTTAGAAAGACGGGAGTCAATCTGCTGGAGCGCTGACCAAATGTCAGATAAAGTTACCTCACGGGTAGGAGAGGATGGAAATTCGCCGGTATCAGCTGGGTCCACCGGGAGTAGAGTCGGGGGAGCAACAAGGGGGAGAGAATCCACAGGCGTAGAAAACTGAGGAGGTTGAGGAAGAGGGGGAGGCGTCCGGAGTACAGGGCTAAGAGACGCCCCTTCCGAAGACAGATTAGCAGGCGGCAGGGGTAAAAGATGCCGGTCAATGGGGCCGCTCAGCTTACCTCGCTGATTCTCCTTAGCGACGGCTCTGTTCTCCATCTTCGCTTTGCGCTTCCCCATTGAACCCGGCAACTTCTAAACCGGCGTTCAGAGAAATATCCTCAGGAACACCGAAGGAGCACATAAGGAGCGTGTCAGGCCCCTTATGACACGCCCCTTCGGACACGCCCCCGCAGGCCGCGCACACGCAGCCGCGTGTGAAGCAAGCAGATCTTATGGGGCTCGGTGGGGTCCTCAGTCCCAAGGGCGACCAACCAACGCCTGCTGATGACCGGGCAGGGACCCGACTCCCACCTGCAACGCCGCTCCGCGGACCAGGAACACCCGCGGCAGCTCTCAGGCAAAAGATCTTTTCCTCTCTCACCGTGGTGCAAGACCAGCTGAGAGTTTAAAGGGCTCGGGGGGGTCCTCAGTCCCAAGGGCGACCAACCAACGCCTGCTGATGACCGGGCAGGGACCCGACTCCCACCTGTAACGCCGCTCCGCGGACCAGGAACACCCGCGGCAGCTCTCAGGCAAAAGATCTTTTCCTCTCTCACCGTGGTGCAAGACCAGCTGAGAATTTAAAGGGCTCTGGGGGGTCCTCAGTCCCAAGGGCGACCAACCAACGCCTGCTGATGACCGGGCAGGGACCCGACTCCCACCTGCAACGCCGCTCCGCGGACCAGGAACACCCGCGGCAGCTCTCAGGCAAAAGATCTTTTCCTCTCTCCATTCATGGCTTTGAAGATCAGGACTAGTGACTTATATGAGAGTCTGGCTTGTAGAGGTAGCCAGTGTAGGTCTTTCATGATAGGCGTTATGTGAGCGGATCTTGGTGACCCAGCGAGGACTCTTGCAGCTGCATTCATAGCCAGACGAAGTGGATTTAAGGTTGATTGAGAGAGCCGTGGAGGATGATGTTCGCAAAATCTAGATGTGGGAGGACTAGTGCCTGGAAGGTTGATCGGTAATCAGTATAGTCAAGTAGGGGGCGGAGGTGGCGTAGCGTTCTGATCTTATGATATATACTCTTTGTCATATTCTTCACATGTATTGTCATCTCTAGGTGTTGATCTAATGTGATGCTGAGGTATCGGATTGAGGGTTTGGACGTCAGTTCTATGTTGTTGACCAGCAGCGACGGAGGAGGTACGAACTTACGATTCCTTGTAACAAATAGGACATCAGTTTTACTATGATTTATTCTTAAGTTTTGAGTCAGCAGCCATTCAGCTACTGCTCCGAAACAATTGATTATTGGTGTAAACACTGGTTGGTCAGTTTTGAACGGCATGTATATGAGGATGTCGTCTGCGTATGCCAGGCATTGCACGTTGAAGGATCTGATCAATTCACATATCGGCTGCATATATATATTGAACATTAATGCCGATAGGGAGGATCCTTGTGGTACACCTTGAGACTGTAAGAATGGCTCTGAGGATTCCTGGCCTGTTTTAACTTGTTGCCACCTATTGGAAAGGTAGGATCTACACCATTCCAATGCTGTGCTACGAACCCCCTTCTCTCTCAAACGTTGCAGCAGTATATCGTGGTTCACAGAATCGAAGGCGGCGGAAATGTCTAAAAAGATGAGGACAAATCCTTGTTTGATGCTGTTTATTCCTGTGATCAGGTCATTGAATAGGGTTGTAAGGATTGTGTCGACTCCATGTGCTTCTCTGAATCCATGTTGTGATTTGTCTAGTGGTGCTTCTGTGTCAATATGATGCTGGAGCTGTTGTTGGGCAGCTTTCTCGATGATTTTTGCGAGCTGGGGGATGCTCGAGATTGGCCTAAATGATTCAACTTTGAATGGATCGAGCTTACTGTTTTTTAGTAGGGGCTTGATAGAGGTGTGTTTAAGACTCTGGGGGAATGAGCCTGTTAGAAAGAACTGGTTCAGTATTTTGCACAGGATTTGGCTTAGATCATGTCGCAGATCTTTGATCCAGTTGGCTGGACATGGGTCATTAGGTGCCGTGCTAGGATTGATGGAGGCGACAATTTTCTCAATTTCACAAGTTGATATAGTATTGAAGTTGCAAAATGGAGTTATTTGAGATGCCATAGGTGATGTAGAGGGGTTGTTGGTATTTATGCTCGTGCTGGCCTTAATCATTTTTGATTGCAGGTAGTTTGCGTAGTCCTGTGGCTGCGGCATTGCATGTTGGGCTGAAACTGGCTCTCTTGTTATGGATTTTACTAACTTGAATAGTGTATGAGGTTTATTGATGGAGCGTTTCAATAGGTTTGTGTGGTAGAGCTTCTTACTCAGTGTTACCTTCTCATGGTGGGTAGTTAAGTGTGAGTTATATGTTTCAAGGGCCTCTGGTGAGTGGGTACGGCGCCACTGTCTTTCAAGTTTGTGTAAGTGGATGAGAGATGTACGAAGGTCAGTAGAGAACCATGGCGCGTGTTTTCGTTTTCTTATTTTCTTATCCTTGTGCACTGGACATGAGGCGGCTCTGAGGTTCTCATCCCATTTGGATATCAGGTCATCTAAGTTGAGGGAGGTGTTAGTCAAGAGTGGTTGAAGATTATCTAGGACCTTGTCACGGTTGAGAGGTTGAAAACGGGTTGCGTGGGTTCCAGGTGAGTTAGATGATATTTGGCTCATGTGAGAGGTATAGGTGGGTATATTGAATCGAATAAGGTTGTGATCAGACCATGGTACTGGTATAACTGACAGTTCAAGGGCTTGGTGTGTTAAGGTGTTGAAATGGGGTGCGAAAATGAGGTCTAGTTTACCTCCTTTAGTGTGGGTGGGAGAGTCGACGTATTGTTTGTAACCTAGATCTCCTAGTGCGTCTAGAAATGCTTCTGAGTGGCTGTCATGGAGAGATGGGAGGTTGAAATCACCAACTACCCAATTTGGAGAGCGTGAGGTGGATGTTGCGCACGCGAGTTCGATTATTGTTGGAAGGTCATCCGGTGATGGGGAGGGTGCTCGATAAAGCAGGTTGATTGAGAAGAGTTCATTAGATATAGTGAGGGAATCGAGGTGGGTTGAGCTGGAGGAGTTGCATAGCTTGAAATTAAGATCTGTTTTGGCGAGGATGAGCGTTCCGCCTCCTTTTTGAGTGGACCTGTGGCATGTGTAGAGGTCAAATCCAGGAGGCAGCATCTGATTTAGGAGGATGTTGTCACAATCAGATAGCCATGATTCCGTGACCATCAGGATGTCGAGATTGTATTGAGGAATCAGGTCCATGGCTGCAGGCCATTTTGATCGTATGGATCTGACATTTATCAATGCACATTTTAGGAGGCGTTGGCGATGGAGCTTCTCAGTTTGTGTTTTGTTGATGACTTGTAGAGGAATGCTAAGTAGATGGGAGTGGGATGTGTGGTTGCGTTTTGCCGTTGTGTAGTGGGGGAATTCATACCATCTCCTTCCAAATGTATGTAGTATTGGTATGTAGCTGGTATCGTGGTTGAGGGCGTTTGTGATGCAGGGGAGCCCAAAGGTAAGGAGGGTAGTGAGTGATAACAGGACCTTATACATTTTAGATTAAATAGCAACAGTGCAATGACTAGCAGCAGTGCAGTGACCAGCAATTGCTAGCAACAGTGCAATGACTAATTGTTACTGGCAACAGTATAGAGGAATACAGACAGCAGTAGTACAATGTGCTAATTAGTACTGACAACAGTATAAAGATTATTGATTTGCAAATAACAGTATAATAGCGTGTGAGAGACTAATTAGTACTGACAACAGTATTGTAATGGCTGGTAATAAGTCCTTACTGACAACAGTATTGTAATGGCTGGTAATAAGTCCTTACTGACAACAGTATTGTAATGGCTGGTAATAAGTTCTTAGAGATGTTTGATTGCTAGCAGCAGTATAGTTCTACAGTATGCTGGCTATTGGCAGTAGAGTATAAGGGAGCAGGTTATTGTCAACAGAACAGTTATACTTGCTGTGCTCTGGGTCTTTTGCTGTGTCGCTGCTTCGATGTGTGTGTTGATCGTGAGCTCAACCCGAGGGGAGCTCAAGCTGCTTTGTATTTGAGAGGTAGACTAGCGGTGGGTCCGTCGGATGCTGATCAGGCGTTTTTAAGTAGGCCTCTGCCTAAGGGCCGTGCCAAAGGGCCCTCTGGCGAGGCCCTCAGGCGCGGGACCGCAAGGCGCGGGCACGCCTTGGCGTGCAGTTGCTTTTAAAGGTGAACTCAGGCCCCGATTGGGCTAGGGGAGGTGCGGGAGGAGCACACGTGCTCTGCCCTCTGTGCCGCTGATCCGGTGGAGAGTTGGGTTGAGGAGGGACTCCCGGCAGCGTGCAGCTGCTTTTAAAGGTGAACTCAGGCCCCGATTGGGCTAGGGGAGGTGCGGGAGGAGCACACGTGCTCTGCCCTCTGTGCCGCTGATCCGGTGGAGAGTTGGGTTGCAGAGGGACTCCCGGCAGTGTGCAGCCACTTTTAAAGGTGAACTCAGGCCCCGATTGGGCTAGGGGAGGTGCGGGAGGAGCACACGTGCTCTGCCCTCTGTGCCGCTGATCCGGTGGAGAGTTGGGTTGCAGAGGGACTCCCGGCAGCGTGCAGCCGCTTTTAAAGGTGAACTCAGGCCCCGATTGGGCTAGGGGAGGTGCGGGAGGAGCACACGTGCTCTGCCCTCTGTGCCGCTGATCCGGTGGAGAGTTGGGTTGCAGAGGGACTCCCGGCAGCGTGCAGCCGCTTTTAAAGGTGAACTCAGGCCCCGATTGGGCTAGGGGAGGTGCGGGAGGAGCACACGTGCTCTGCCCTCTGTGCCGCTGATCCGGTGGAGAGTTGGGTTGCAGAGGGACTCCCAGCAGCATGCAGCCACTTTTAAAATGAACTCAGGCCCCGATTGGGCTAGGGGAGGTGCGGGAGGAGCACACGTGCTCTGCCCTCTGTGCCGCTGATCCGGTGGAGAGTTGGGTTGCAGAGGGACTCCCGGCAGCGTGCAGCCACTTTTAAAGGTGAACTCAGGCCCCGATTGGGCTAGGGGAGGTGCGGGAGGAGCACACGTGCTCTGCCCTCTGTGCCGCTGATCCGGTGGAGAGTTGGGTTGCAGAGGGACTCCCGGCAGCGTGCAGCCGCTTTTAAAGGTGAACTCAGGCCCCGATTGGGCTAGGGGAGGTGCGGGAGGAGCACACGTGCTCTGCCCTCTGTGCCGCTGATCCGGTGGAGAGTTGGGTTGCAGAGGGACTCCCGGTAGCGTTAGACAACTTTTTGGTGGTGGTGAAAATCGAGGAGGAATGTGACACATTCTATATACCCTTTCGATGTCTAGAACATCTGTACCTTGCCCACTCACGATCTTAAATGACAGAGGTGTAAGGCAGGGGTCTCCAAATCCAGCCCTGGAGGGCCACAAACCAGTCAGGTTGGCAGGATATCTCTAATGCATATATATCTCATACATGTTCATTATGGATAACCCAAAAACCTGACTGGTCTGCAGCCCTCCAGGACCGGAGTTGCCCACCCCTGGTATAGACAGACACACACTCCCACACCTATGACAGCATTGTGCTACTATAGAGGAGTTTAGCAGCCCTGCCCACCACACCAGTCCTGGGCACAGTACAGGCATGGATATGGTACGCAATACTGTTGGGGGTCACTCCCCAGGGTGGTAAACACTGTCAGAGACCAGACCTGAAGCACACACCGCAGACATCAGAAAGATTGTTATGATGGAGCTCAATGAGCAAACTGTGCTTAACGTAGGACTTGCTATCTGCCAGTAATCATAGGAAACGTGTGATAGCTGTGTACCGTATACCCAGGTGTAGGGTGGCATTGCTAAGGTATGCAAGTGCTAGTATTGGGAGATGCACGCAGGGTCCAATGTCCTGCCTCTCCAGGAGGCATTGGCCAATGGGGCCTGTGGGTGTGGGTGTGGGTGTGTCTGCCCCTGTTGGCTGCTGTTTTACAGCAGAGGTTCCCAACTCCAGTCCTGGTGTGCCAAACACTGTTCGGGTTTTCATGCTGTCCCTCATGAATATGCATGAGATACATCTGCATACCATGGGGGTGGTGCATAGATATGCAGCACAGGCATCTTTACTAGAGGCAGCATGGAACCTGAATGGTGTGGGGCCCTCCAGGACTGCATTTGGGAGACTCTGCTCTAGGTAATGTGCCTGTTTATGGTGTCTGTGCTCGGTGGGGTAAAATATAGGCGTATTAACCATGCGTATGTTCTCAGAAATAAAGGTTTGTCCTTATTATCACGGTTTAGTTGTGGGAAAAATATGTGGACAGGATTGGCAGGAGCCCCAGCTGGGCTTTGAATCTGTGACCTTCTGTTCTTGCACACACTGTCTGTGTGCACTGCACCACCGTGTTGCCAAAGATATGCGGAATTCCCTGGGGAGTCCATGACTGTACATCCGACAGGGCCTGTTTGTTGCAATGCACGGCACCCACCTGGACAGGGCTAGGCCATGGTCTGCTGTAGCCACCAGCTGCTGCCACCTCCACCACCAGAACCGCTCCATCCTTAAATTGGAGACAGCATAAACCCTGAAGGATTTGTGGCCCTCCAGGACTGCATTTGGGGTAATCTGCTCTAGGTAATGTGCATGTTTCTGGTGTCTGTGCTCTGTAGGGTAAAATAGAGGTGTTTGAGCCATACTTATGTTCTCTGCAATACAGGTTCTTATTTACTATCACGATATAGTTGTGGGTAAAATATGGGGACTGGATTGGCATGAGCCCCAGCTAGGGCTTGAACCTGTGACCTTCTGTTTTCAAACACACTGCTTGTGTGCACTGCACCACCATGTTGCCACAGAGACACTGCATTCCCTGATAATAACATGACTGTTTGTCCGGCAGGGCCTGTCTGTTGCAGTGCATTGCACCCATCTACACAGGACTAGGCCATAGTCTGCTCTGGGCAGCTGCCACTGCCCCCCTCCACCTCCAGTACCCCTGTGCCACCATGCTGACATGCCCTTCTGCTGGTGGTGCTGGTGGTACGCAGTCTCAGGCCATCCTGTGTGCGGGTAGGCGGCTGCCTATTGTTCAGGTTCTGGGGTAGGGGTGCCTGCATATCTGTCCGCACGTCCCCCAATCACCGCCTGCCAATGTTCCATGCCCTTTGGGGTACCTGATGGGTGCTATCCCCTGTGACACTCTGCTAAACACTCTCATGCCCATGTTGGGCACTCATCAGTTGCTGTCTGGCTGCTGTTCAGTTTCAGCATTCCTAGGTGCCATCTAGGCATCTGCCTAGTCCGCACTGTGCCCCAGCTGCACCACAGCGTGTGCCGCCTGCAGCCCTCTGTATCCCCTTTCCCAGCATCTGTCCAATTGCCCATTCCTACCTGCCCACCCTGCTGTTGTGGAAATGTGCATGCCATAGGTAACCTATACAATGGAGATGAAACCCTGATCAGTGCTATTTCACTGTGGGATCATTCACCTTGTATGGGGACGGAGCGTAGACCCTTCTAAAATTCATTTTTATTTTTAGGGGCTTTTTGGGGAGTGTTTTTTGATGTTCCCCATTACTATCACTATTGCCCAGCTTGATTATAATTTTTTTATATTTTGTTGGGGTCATTTTTACTGTTTATTTGCCCTTTTGTTCCGTGCACATGTATCACACTGCTCACTTTTTATAGGTTTCCCTGGTTTTGCTGTACATTGCTGACAGAAATGGTTTCTCTTCCCTTTAAATCGGCTCTACTGCGAGGTTTTCACTCGCGGTATTTTTTTTACATGAATTTCAGCCCCGCTCCTGTGTGGGGAGCCTCTCCCCTCCCACTCTCCACCCATTGACCCCTTCCCTCCGCCCCTGGGGAGCCTTCCTCCTCCCTCCCGGAGCCTTTCCACGCCTCTATCGCACAGTAGCGCGCAGCGCACATGAGCGGGCCTGTTAGTGCGGCGTGCACGTGTGCGGGCCACAAAAATGCATCATTAGTGTGCGCTAAGGTACCTTAGCGCATGCTATTGTGCGCCGTTTAGTAAACATACCCCTAAGTTTATTGCACCTCCCTAGACATGCTTCCACCACTCCCCTTGACCACTTGGACATCCACACACCAGACACATCCCTAAACATCATTTATAAAAAGATTCTGGAGACGTCTCCATGATTTCAATGTCCATGTGCATATCTTCAGACAGCTAAATCGTGAGACATTTAAAAAGACCCCTATAAGCAAACCCTCTAAAATAGTTCCATGATATAATCTTGTTTTCCTCTATTCTCAAAATCAAAGTATCCTTATTCACTCAAACCTCAAAAGAGGTTTCAAACAGACTTTTCAACAAATAATATTTAGAACCTGTTTTTTCTCTTACTGAAATGACATATTATATTTAATAAATGATTTTGTGACTATTCAAAAGAGACCTGATTTAATAAGTCATTGCTGCCCTGTAATTTACTTGCATCTGTCATGCAATTAAAGTGCAGCTGGGGCCAAGGATGAAGCTATTTATACAGTTGTCTGAGATGAATATCTATTTGGATTAAGAGAAGAATCTCTGATTTCACAGGAGCTCACAAATAATTTCATTGAAGACACTCTGCATTTTTTCTGCTGAACAATATAAGCAACCTGTGTTTCATTCACGGCTTTGATACAATAAAACTGTGATGAAATTTTCTTAAAGAGGACATGATTCTGATATTGATTGTGGTCTCTATGTCGGTTTATGCAGATCTTACACAAATCCAGGCACCCAGATCTATTTGTTCTCCTACAGGTGATTTAGACACACGTTACTTCAAGGAAGGGGATCTGATCTTGGGTGGGATCATTCAGATGTCTGATGACAGCCCATCTAATGACAACTTTGATTTTACAATGTTCTCTAATGGCCATGGATGCCTTTTGTAAGTAGCTTGCTGATTTTATTGATATCTCACTTGAATGTTACGTATGGCTATATGTTATTAGGAGACCTCTAGGCTGCTTTTGTCTCAGTGTGACCTAAGATGCTCAGTCCCTCCAAACAACAATAGCAAGCTGCCACGGAAGCAGCAGAAATAACCAGTCCAGAAACGTGGCAGCGAGGGCAAAGAAAACTTTATTTATCCTTAATAGGGACAAATTTTGCCAATTAACCCGACACAGGCAGTGTTTCATATAACATTTCTTCAGGGGCTTTATGGCTCACTGCAATTATAAATAAATACATAAATATCTTTTAAAAACATAAATAAGACAAAATAAATAGGTTATTCAAAATAATAGTTGAAACTAAAAAAATAAACAAAATTAATTGTAAAAAATTAAAAACATATCAGTAATAATAAAACAGCCAACAATAAGTAAGTGTTACATCATACTTTAGTGGTTATATCATAAAAACACATATACAAATAAAAACCATGTATATATGAAAAAAGTACATAAGGAAGTATGACACAAGGAACATGAGAAAATCATATCTAAAATAATGCTTTTATGGATATAAAACTAATTTCATATCTAACAGCCAGTTCAAAAAAGTAACAAAAAGAGGGAAGAGAAACAAAGCAGGAGTGAACCGATTGCATAATGAACACGTGAAATATAGGAAACCATACATGGCTTCGCTGATACAAACTAAAAAAATATATGTAAATAAAAAATAAATTATACATATGGATAAACTGTTAGAAATAATTAAGATAACTAAAAACAATTAAAAGTAATTAAAAATAAAATGTTACGTTTCTAAACTGTGAATCGGAGGAGGGAGGAAAAATGTGTGAAGTGGAGATGAATTTGTTGTGAGTTTGAAGATCAACCCAGAAGAGGAGATTTTGTTAAATTTATGCTGCTCAGTATTCTAAAAGATAAACCTTTTTTTAAAAATAAACAAGACATACCACTTAGGAAAAGACATATAAAGTGAGTACCTTGCAAGCGAGTATAAAAACATTCGCTAACACCACGGTGTTATAACCCACTATAGTGCCATTAAATCTACCTTCAGGCTTCTCTATAAAAACCAAAACATATCAAAGTAGTTTCTGTAAAAGTTTGTTGAGAATAATTTATTATGAATACTTCTAAGTAACCTTGTGTCTTGTCATAACGGACACATACTTTAATACCAAAGATTCTTCATACAAAATGTAAGGCTCACAAAGTCATCTTCGCGTATTCATTGTCTAAATAGCTGCATGGAATATCTCTAAGAAAACCATATATCATGCCATAACAGAACAATATTTTAAATACCAAGGATTCTTCACATGAAGAATGGGGCGCACAAGGCCATTTTCACATTTTATTGTATAAATAGCTACATAGACTAACCCACGATCACGTTACATTTCAATGTGTGAATCTTATCGGAAAAGAACTATAGGACCCTCTTATGTTGAATTTTAATAGGTTAATATGAGTTAAAACTGTGCAAAACTGTGCAATAAAAACAAAAAAATTAAAAAAGAAACCTGAAGGGTTCCTGTCCACAGTGCAGAGGACGCCGTCAGACCTGAAAAATGCTCAATTGTAAAAAAACCGCCCGCACAGGTGCTTTGTAAATAAACCTCCCTAATCACGGGAAATAGTGTTGTAGTTATCCTATTGGAGGATTGAAAATGATGACTAGCCAAAGGGGAATAAATAAATAATTAAAGGTGCCCTGACTTTCGTGAAAACGGGGGGTTGCACATACAAGCCATGAATATATACAGGCTAAAAACCCACTCTTGCTGCTTCAAGGATACTTAAAATATTCTTATGAAATACATGTATAAACCTGAAAACCTTTTAATAAACGTGAGTGATTCTTTAGATTACCTTCTGAATGCACTGGAAGATTACTATTTTTGCCGATTTAGAAGCCACAGCGTCACTGACCCAGTCGATACCGGGGTAATTGAAATCACTCATGTTAATAAAGCAGCATGTGGCTTTAAATGTCATACCATTTCCTTTGTTCTTTGTGCTAGCTAGTGGACATTAACCTGAAGCAGGGTGTGGAAGTTTGACAACCCGAAACACAGGACTGTGTCATTTTTCCACCACTATTGATGGACTGTATCATAAGAACAGTGGTCCACTTAAGTACTTCTTTGATTAAAACGTCTGTACAGCAGCCTAAGTATTATTGCTTTTGAATAAAAGGACGCAAACCTTCAGTTAAGGGTTCCTTGCCTGAGGTTCTTGGTCCAACAAAAAATTAATTTGTTAGGGAATTGGTTTGATTTTTTTGTGGAATGGAGCCTGTAATTTTGTGGATTCTTTTTGTTAATAAAGCAGTATGTGATAATCTGAGTAGATGGCTCACAGTGTATGGAAATGGACAGTCTCAGGTGGCTACCCACACAGAACTATGGATGGAGCAGGCTATAAATGTTTAAATAAATGAGTGAATACATCCATCTCAGGACAAGTAAATAACAGGTTAATAAATTCAAAGCTAGGAAATGGATTGTGATGCAGCTTGACAATTCAGCCGCATCTGACTTAATCAATCATAATTAACTGCTTTAAAGACTGGGAGAGCTGTGGATTACTGGTGGACTTTTGAGTTGGTTTAAAGGCTTTCTTACCAATAGGACTTGGAGAGTCAAATTTAATCAGACAATATCAAAACATCATAGGATGGACTGTGGACAGGCTGTCCCCTGTCTCGTATTCTGTTTAATTTTTGTGTTAGTTTCCTGAGAAGAGAATTCCTCCTCCTGGCATCCCTGCCCCCTCATTTTTCATAGCAAGGTGAAACTGAAAGTAGATAGCAAGGCCTTTCTTCTGCACAGTAAGTCTACAGTACCTGGCATATCAAGGTGATCTCACATCCAAGTACTAACCAGACTTTATCCTATTTAGCTTCTGAAATCAGGCTCTTTTAAGTTTTATGGTTTATTTAAAAACTTGATATACCAACCTTCTGTAACATATCAGAGAGGATTACAATAAAAAAACAGCAAGAATAAAAAAAGGAACACCAATTAAATGAGCAGAGGAGATAGATACATATAGGGTAGAATAATAGGCTGGGCAAGGTGCAGAAATCTCAGCCTGATCCATAAGAACATAAGATATGATATACTGGGTCAGACCAAGGTCCATCAAGCCCAGTATCCTGTTTCCAACAGTGGCCAATCTAGGTCACAAGTACCCAGCAGCTTCCCCAAAAGAAACAGGTTCCACAGTGCTTGTATTGGGTCAAGAAGTGGATATCCTGGTTCCCATTTAATAATGGTTTATGGATCTTTCCTCCAGGAACTTGTCCAAACCCGTTCCACTCCATTTATTAATTTATAGACTTCTATCATATCTCCCTCAGCCGTCTCTTTTCTAGGTTAAAGAGCCCTAACCTTTTTAGCCTTTCTTCATAGGGGTATCCTAACATTCCCTTTACCATTTTGGTGGCTCTTCTCTGAACCTTTTCTAATAACGCTATATCTTTTTTAAGATAGGGTTACCAGAATTACACACAATATTCAAGGTGCAGTCGCACCGTGGAATGATACAGAGGCATTATAATATTCTTTGTTTTGTTCTCCATTCCTTTCCTTATGATTCCTAGCATTCTAATTGCTCACTTGGCCACCACTGCACACTGGGTGGAGGGTTTCAACATTTTATCCACGATGACACCTTAATATTTTTCTGGGTGGTGGTTTATAATGTGGAACCTTGCATCGTGTAACCATAGTTTGGGTTGTTCTTTCCTAGGTGCATAACTTTGCACTTGTCCACATAAAATTTCATCTGTCATTTGGAAGCCCAGTCTTCCAATTTATCAAGGTTCCCTTGCAATTTTACATAATTTTCATGGGTTTAACAACTTTGAATAGTTTTGTGTCATTAGCAAGTTTGATTACTTCACTCGTTATTCCCATTTCCAGGTCATTTATGAATATGTTAAAAAGCAGCGGAACCAGCACAGATCCCTAGTATTCCACTATTCAACTTTCTCCATTGTAAAAATTGGCCATTTAGCCCTGCCCTCTGCTTTCTATCTTTTAACCAGTTCCTTATCCAGAACAGTAGACTGCCTCCTATCCCATGACTCTTTAATTTTGACAACACTCTCTCATGATGGACCTTGTCAAAGGCTTTCTGGAAATCCAGATACACTATATCAACCAACTCACCTTCATCTACCTGTTTATTCATACCTTCAAAAAATATAACAGATAAGTAAGTCAAGACCTTCCTTGGCTAAAGCCATGTTGGCTGTCCTCGCATTAATCCATTAACATAAGAACATAATATATGCCACAATGGGTCAGACCAAGGTCCTTTAAGCCCAATATCTTGTTTCCAATAGTGGCCAATCTAGGTCATAAGTACTGTGATAAGGAAGCCTGTAGTGAGCCTATGGAAATAGGAGAAACTGATGATTTTGCCTTTAAGAAAAGTGACATCCCTGTAGTGTACAGGTTTTTTTTTTTTTTTTTAAATCGTTTATTTAAGCTTTTGAGAAATCAAACCAAAAAAAAAAAAACAGAACATTACAGATTTAGAATTATAAACGGCAGGATACATATCTGTCCACTCAGACAGGACAAAACCAAAAACCTACCTACAAAGACAAGACATCAAGCCCCACCCACCCCCCACCCACCCCCCCACCCCCCGGGTTCTCTGATGAACAGCGCGAGACAACCTTTGCTTATTACACTATACATTGGGTTACCATACTTAAAGACCTTGAAGAAAATTAATAAAAAGAAAATAAAAGTCACCACATAATCAACTGGCTATGCGGTACGCTGTTTCAAAAAACAGAAGACCGGGCACAGTATTGGTCAAGAAGCGCCCATCTATCCACACTTAACTTCAGTGTACTCGGATGATGTAGCTGGCAATACAATTTTTCAAGATTGGCATAAAAACAAACAAGGTTCCACCAGCAATCAAAATGTAATAATCGAAAGTGCTTCCAATGAGAAAGGATAAGTTTCAGTGCAATGGCTAACATAAAATTAAATAAAAAGGCCTGCCCCTGTGAGAGACTCAAGGAAGGCTCCAGAGCCCTTAAAACCACCATAATGCTTGAGAAGGGGTATGAAAAACCTAAAACGCTCTGTACCCGAGCCCAAACCCTTTGCCAAAAGCCTTGGAGCAGGGGACAATCAAAAAACATATGTCTATAAGTACCGAGCTCCAATTGACAGGACCAGCATTTGCCTGATGACATCTTGTCCCATTTAGCTAACTTAACGGGCGTAATAAAGGCTCTATGCAGAAAAAAAAACAGAGATTGAGTGAGTGCCGCAGAACGTGACACTCTCGTGACTGGGCCCCACAAGGACTTCCAAGTTGCAGAAGAAATCTCGAGACCCATGTCTTCCTCCCAAGTCCTACTGAGTCCCCGGTTGGATATTGAGGAACACTCCCGAATTGACCTATACAGGAAGGACATGGCACCCCTTCGGCCCTGGGCCTCCTGAAGAAGATAGTATGGGAACCCAACAGCGGCCAGTTCCCCGCCTTTCACCCCCTAGCATTTAAGCAATGTTGCAGTTGTAACCACTGATAATAACAGGAGCGGGGAAGGTCAAACTCCCTCTGCAAGGCAGAAAAATCTTTCCATCCCTGATCAGTAAACAGCTGCCCTATGACCCATATACCTTGACGCATCCACCTGTGCCAAGCAAAGACTCGACTTCGGATCTTAAATGCTGGGTTCCACCATAAAGGGGTTTGCTTAGAAAAGATAACTGGGGGGCACTTAAGGCGGGCCAACTGCAAAAAAGCCACCTGCGTGGCCAAAATGACACCCCCTGCCTCAACATCTCGTGGGAATTGCATGCCCAGCAGATGTCGCAGAGGCCAAGGAGACGCTAGCTGTTCCTCTACAGCTAACCAAATTGGTCTATGTTCCAAGTCCTCAGAAGTTGACCACATGGCCCCTTGCTTCAGTAAAAGGGCTTGATGATATCCCCAAAAATCAGGAAACAAAACGCCCCCTAGCTCTTTAGACGCCTTAAGTTTCTGAGTGGCTATTCTTGGACGTTTCCCGCCCCAGAGAAAGGACAATAGCGCGCGCTCTAATTCGACATACGCAGTACGGGGAAAGACAAAGGGGAGCATGCCCAACAAATAATTTATTTTAGGGGTAAGTACCATTTTGATAGTCTCCAATCTACCCCACCATGAGAGGTGGATAGGGGACCATGAAAGAGACCGCTTACGTATCATTAGAAGAAGGTCTGTTAAATTAGAAGTAATGGTGTCGTCCCGGGAAGCACAGTATTGGGTTCCTAAATAAGTGATTTTGCCAGCAACCCATCGGAAGGGAAACTCCGACATCATGCACGAGTTAGAGATATTATTCATCGGGAAAGCAACGGATTTGGACCAGTTTATTTTGTACCCAGAGATCGCAGAATATCTCTCTATGAGCGTTAAAATAGCGGGGATCTCTGCCGGCTGAGTAAACAACAGTAAATCATCCGCATAGGCGGAAAGCTTCACCTGTAAGTCACCCAGCCGAAAACCAGCAATCTCTTCATGCTGTCTAAGAGCTATCGCCAACGGCTCCAATGCTAAATTAAACAAAAGGGGAGAGAGGGGGCATCCCTGTCTTGTTCCTCTATGAAGTGAAAATGAATTAGAGAGAATACCATTTGCAGAAATACGGGCACTGGCAGCCTTATATAGGACTTTGACCATCTTGGCAAATTCAGGCCCAAGTTCAAACCAATTCAGCACCTGGAAGAGAAAGGCCCACTCCAGCCTGTCAAACGCTTTCTCGGCATCTAGTGAGAGCCCGACATAAGGCAAGGAGCTAGTGGAAGCCCTGTCCAGCAAATTACATAACAGCCGCGCATTATCCGTTGTAGCTCTGCCAGGGACAAAGCCACATTGGTCCGGGTGGATAAGATCTCCAATTACTTTGGTAAGCCTCTGCGCCAGAACACTTGCATAAAGCTTGTAATCAGAATTTAACAGAGAAATCGGCCGATAATTTGTAACAAACTGGGGATCTTTTCCCGGCTTTTCCAAAACTACAATGATAGCCTCCGAGAAGTTCCCAGTAGCACCCTGTTCCGCAATTAACTCTGTAAAATATAACAGGAGATACGGGAGTAAATCCTCACAGAATACCTGATAAAATTCAGCCGGGATTCCATCAGGACCAGTAGCCCTGCCCCTGGGCATTCCTCTAATGGCAGAGCGCAGTTCTTTACTAGAAAACACGGCGCCAAGCTCTCTCGCCTGTCGGCTAGACGCTGCAGGATGCACAAGCTCTCCCATAAAATCAGAGAAAGCAGGAGCATCTGGCGTTATTTCTGAGGAGTAGAGCTTCCCGTAGAATTTAGAGAATTCATCTAATATACGTTCATTCGTCGTTTGTGGCACTAAGTTATCGTCCAGTAGGGAGACAATTCTCTTCTTTTCCTGCTGCCCTCGTAAAGCCGTAGCAAGGGTCTTGCTTGCCCTATTCCGCTCAATATGAAATCTGGCCGATTGTTTCAGCAAGGTTTGCTCCACCTCTGAGGAGACTATCTCATTGTATTGGTATCGTAATCTTTGGAGTCTGAGCAAAATACTCGGATTAGGGTGAGTCACCCATAATCTTTCCCCCGCTTTAATCTGGTTCTCAAGAGCCATCAAGCGGGCCCTTTCCTTTCTACGTTCACGAATGGCATAGCTAGTGATTGCCGCTCGGAGAGTGGCCTTAAACGCCTCCCACCAGGCCCAGATCGCGGTGTCCCCCACCTTATTATTGGCAAAATAGGATCTAATAGCCTCCCGGATTTCAGACTGAAAAGAAGGTTCAGCTAGCCAAGCTCTATTAAACGTCCAGGAAGGGACAGAGCGGTCTAGACCATGTAGCCCAAGTTGCAGTGTGACCGCAGCATGATCGGATATGCAAATGCTTTCTATACCAGCCATACATCCCCAAGAAACCAAGGACTTAGGCACCAAAAAAAAATCAATGCGCGAGGACGATTTGTGAACGGGAGAAAAATAAGAGAAGTCTCTGCCCATAGGGTGGAGTATCCGCCATACATCCACCAACCCGGAGGCCTCACAAAGAGCCTGGAAGGCTAATAATGCTTTGGAGGGTTTTTCTATTTTCCCAGGAGAACGATCAACAAGTGAATCGGGCACCATGTTAAAGTCCCCACCCACAATAATGGGGGCTCCAGTTTCCATCTGGAGTCTGCCCGAGAGCGTACGAAAAAAGAGAGGGTCATCTGAATTAGGGCCATAGATATTAAAAATTGATAGAGACCGATTT
The DNA here is from genome assembly GCA_033557465.1 of Ichthyophis bannanicus. NCBI lineage: Eukaryota > Metazoa > Chordata > Amphibia > Gymnophiona > Ichthyophiidae > Ichthyophis > Ichthyophis bannanicus. The sequence continues at coordinate 106,883,729 of CM066048.1, read as the reverse complement.
CCAATCTGAATGAGGGAGTTTGCCCATCTACCCCCTTCATCATGAGATGAACTAATAACCTTGGCCCCCAACGTTTTCCTAATTATTGTGACCACCCCATTTTTTTTATGAACGGCAGGAGAGGAGCCGATTACACAAAATTTCTTATTATTTAATTTGGCCACTTCCGCGGGAATAAGATGAGTTTCCTGTAAAAGAAATATGTCTGCTTTTTGCCTCCCGCAATACGACAGGATTTTCTGCCGTTTGGCCGGAGATCTAAGGCCCTTAACATTCAGGGACATCAAATATAGATTATTAGCCATTGCACTTTAAAAGGACAAGAGGGTGACCCTTGACAAATGCAAAACACAAAATATAACATATCACTAACACACAATTCCCCCGCTGCCCCCAGAGAACCTTCATGCATATCCCACCCCCGAACCCCAATAATAGGTAAGACAGCATGACTAAAGAAATATGGCTGACTCGACCCCCGCCACCACAGCTAGCCATGAGCTGCACATGGAATCTTTACACACAGCAACTCCAAGACTACACTGCGTGACACCCAATGAGCCAGTTATCCCACAATATAAAAATAAAAGCATATCAAAATATTGACAACTATTTTTGACAGGCCAACCCTGTCTGCGCTTCCAGATCATAACTAGTTATCTCTAACCAGACCGAAAGTCTGAAAAAAAAAGGCCCGGGAAGCCCCCAGCGATCAGCACACCACCAGGAACTTCAATATAAAATTAACACCACTCATAGTCAGTTTTGATGCATCATAAGAGCTTCCTGATCTTCAATGTAACGTTTAAGGAGCTGCGGGTCTTCAAAGGTCTTAGTTACATTATGTAGAGTAACTTTAAACCGCGCTGGATTCACCAGGCCGTAGCGGGCTTGCAGATGTTGTAATCGGGGCCTAAGCGCTAGAAAAGCCTTCCTTTTCTCCACCGTGGGACGGCTGTAGTCAGGAAAAAAGAATATTTTCTGCCCGTCAGGTAACTGAAGTTGTTTCCCTTTTGCCGCCGCCAAAATCTGCATGGCATGCTGATGCCGTAAAAGGCAAAATATTAACGGGCGTGGCCTACCGCTCTGCGCAGAAAGGAAGGGAGGTATGCGGTGCGCTCGCTCAATCTCCAAAGGCCGAGCAAAGTCAAGATGGAGAAACTCCGGTAGCCATGCCTCCAAGTGCCGGATCGGATCCTTCCCTTCCAGGCCCTCCGGGAGTCCAACAAGGCGCAGGTTATTGCGACGGGCCCTGTTATTCATGTCCTCTATGGACCTCTCCAAAAATTCCACCTTCCGAATCGATTTTGCCGCCTGTAGGGCCCCCTCCTCGCACTTAGAGATCGCCGCCTCAGCCGTTTCCATCCGGCAGGAGAGGGATGCCATTTGCGACCGCAACTCTTTTAAATCAGACTGCATCTCCGTCAAAGCGTCCCCGTTTAGGTCTACACGTGTGCGGATCGCTCTCACTTCCTGCAGCAACTCCGACATACTCTCCGATTTCTCATGCAGGGAGGCCTGCTTCTGCGGAGATAGCGGATCCGTTTTAGACCGCTTTGAGCCCGAGGTAGGTGGATTTCCAAATTCCAAACGTGTTTGCTTGCTTCCAGCCATAGCAATATCTACCGTGACACGGCAGACCGGAATCTCAAGGGATAAAACCGGTAAAATACAGGATTAGTGGATGGGGGCCAGAGGAGAAAATTCTCAGGCAGCCATATTGGAGTCTTGCTGGCTCCGCCTCGTAGTGTACAGGTTTCAGGTTTTGCCTAGAGAAAGCAAGCACAGAGAAACTGAACCTAGGCTTGCACACCCAAGCTCTGCTGACGTAGTTGCAGGCTTGGAAGATAATTGCAAGCACCTGTCCAGAGAGGGAGAGACACTGCCTGAGAAGCAAGGATATAAACCTTGGCTAGGGAGAGAGAAGGGAAGGAGAGAAGAGAAGGAAGTGGAGAGAGCCTGGGAGGAGAGAGACCAGGAGAGGAGTGCTCAGAGAGAGTGAGCAGAGAAAGCTTCAAACCCCAGTTCCTGACCAGACGGTTCAGAGAGTTCAGAGGTGGAAGCCCAGGACTCAGTACAAGAGTCAAAAGAGCCAAGCCTGGAACAGGGAGCCGTGGCAGATCTCCAGGGAGGATCTCAAGCAAGGGAACCAGGGACTGTTTCCCTGAAGCTGGAGGGAGACTGGTGAGCACAGCCAGGGAGAAGTGTCTACAGCCTCAGGTACAATTTATCCTTACTGGGTAGAGCTGTGCTCAAGAGAGACACAGGGATCCTCAGAGAGAATTTACCCTGGGACATACGTTAGAAGCTCAGAGCAGGGCACTGCATTAACGGAGCCAGAGGAAATGCAGGTGGACCTTACTGAGCAAGATTCATTGCCTCCAGAAGTACTCATGGACTGTACACTATGTCAAGCTGATAGCATTGAGTCCCTTTGCTAAGGAATAACTGAAAAGATAAAGCGTCCTGAAAAGTAGAGTAATGAAACCTAGCCTTAACTGAAGGTAGGGACTTGCTCTTGTCAAGGAGAGGATGCCTGTTGCATGTACATTTGCGTGCTTAATGAAAACAAAGGTAAAAGAAGATATTTTACTTTGTTGAATGAAGAAGCTGTGTTTTCTTTATTTGTTATGTTGATAAGCAGCTGCATATAATTAATGACTGTGAAGCTCATCCAGCCTAAGAAGGAAATAACCCTGAGCGAATGACTGGAGAAATATCCTGTTACAGTCTGCATGGACTTTGCGTTTGGGGAATGAATTTTGTCATTTTTGCCTATACTCTTGGTTTCATGACTACACTTCATCTTAGAAGGCTAAAAGTACAACTCCCAGCATCCTTCACTGGAGAAAAATAGTTTGTTCAACCTTTTATAAGAGAAGTTAATGGCAACCCTGCCCCTCTAAGCCTTAGGCAGAGGGCTAGGGTGTGACAGTACCTAGCAGTTTCCCCAAAAGACACAGCTTCCTCACTGCTTGTATTGGGTCAAGCAGTGATATACTGGGGTCCATTTTATTTCTTTCTTTCTTTTTTATACCATGCTCTTTAGAATCAGTGTGGTCTACATGTATACTAACTGGTACTTTTTATTTCCTTGTCCCTGAAGGGCTCACAATCTAAGTGTACCTGAGGCAATAGAAGGTTAAGTGGCTTGCCCAAGGCCACAAGGCGTGGCCATGGGACTAGAGACCCCAGTCCCTCTGGCCTGAGGTTGCTTGTCCCCATGTGGGAATTGAACCCCTGGCCTCTGGCTTGAGGTAACCTGTCCCAACCACTAAGCCACTCCTCCCTGATTTTAATAATGGTTTATAAACCTTTCCTCCAGGAACTTGTCCAAACCTTTTTTAAAACCCGCTACATTAACAGCTTTTACTATATCCTCCAGTAACAGATTCCAGAGTTTGATTACACATTGAATGAAACAATATTTTCTATTATTAGTCTTAAATAGTTTACCCAGTAGCTTCATTGCATGTCCCCTAGTCACTTTATATTCTGATGATGTAAACAATCGATCTATGTTTATCTGTTCCACTCCATTCATTAATTTATAGACCTCTATCATATTTCCCCTCAGACTATCTACATGTTCAGTAATTTTGTTCTTTATAATAGTTTATACCATTTTTCCTGGTACTAACGTCAGGCTCACTGGTCTGCAGTTTCTCGGATCACCCCTGGAACCTTTTTTAAAAATTGGTGTTACATTGGCCATCCTCCAATTTTCAGGTATTACAGATGATTTTAATGATAGTTCACAGATTACTACTAGCATGTCTGCAGTCTCATATTTCAGTACTTTTAACACCCTCAAATGTATACCATACAGTCCAGATGATTTTCTACTCTTCAGTTTATCAAATAGTTGTAGTACATCTTCCTGGTGTATCGATATTTCTTTCAATTCTTCTGCAACTTCACCTTTAAATGCCATTTCAGTCATGGGTAACATCCCTATATCTTCCTCATTAAAGACTGAAACAAAAAATTCATTTAGTAGCTCCGCTATGGCCTTTTCCCACCTTAATGCCCTTTTTACCTATCTATCATATAATGGTCCAGCAGAATCCGTCAGAGGTTTTTTGCTATTAATGTGGTTGAAAACGTCTATATTACACGTTTTTGCTTCCAAAGCAAATTTCTTGTCAAATTCTCTCTTTGCCTGCCTTACCAGTGCCTTGCATATAACTTACCAGTGCTTGTGTTGTTTCCAGTTTTTGTCATTTGGCTCTTTTTTTCCATTTCCTGAAAGATGCTTTTTCACAACAGCAGCCTCTCTGACCTCACCTTTAAACCATGCTGGTACTCTTGGACTTTCTTCCACTTTTCTGAAAGCGTGGAAAACAGCTGGTCTTGCTTGAGGCAAACCTTTGACCTTTACAATCGCTCCCCTTAGCTTTTTTCTTAGCTGTTTTCCTCATTTTATCATAGTCTTCCTTATAAAATTTAAAAGATAGTACTATGGATTTCCTTATTGTCCTTCCATTTATTAATTCAGTCATGATCATGCTATGATCACTCTTGCCAACTGGGCCGCAACACTCTCCACTAAGGACAAGGTCCAAAATGGCTTCCCCTCTGGTCAGTTCACGAACGAGCTGATACAAGAAGCAGTCATTTATTTCATCGAGAAACTTTATCTCCCTATCATGTCCTGCCATTACACTGCCCCAGTCGATACTGGGGTAATTTAAATCACCCATTATTATTACTGTGCTTTAACTTTTGTTACCTTCCCTGATTTCTTTGAGCATTTCATCATCCATTTGTTCATTCTGACCAGGCAGCCGATAGTACACCCCACTGCCATCACCATCACCTTCCCCGTCCCCTTTAATACATAGAGATTCTATAGTGAATTTTGTTTCCTGCAAAACTTTAATCCTTTGTGACTCAATGCCTTCTCTAACATAGAGTGTAACCCCTCTACCAATTTGATTTGCTTTATCATTACGATATAGTTTGTACCCAGGTATCACAGTGTCTCACTGGTTGTCATCCTTCCACTATGTCTCTGAGATACTAATCATATCTAACCGCTCATTTAGTGCTATATGTTATAACTATCCCATCTTATTTTTTAGACTTCTAGCATTTTAATACAAACATTTTAGAGGCTGTATCTTATTCATATTAATCTGGGTTAAAGGGGCAGTAAGAGGCACTAAGAGGCGACAAGGTGATAGCAGAGAGACTGAATAAATTCTTTGCTTAGGTCTTTACTGAGGAAGATGTAGGGATGTTACCCATGACTGAAGTGGTATTTAAAGGTGCACAAGAATTGAAGGATATATCAATACATCGGGAAGATATTTTACAACAATTTGATAAATTGAAGAGTAGAAAATCACCTGGACCGGACGGTATATATCCAAGGGTGTTGAAAGAACTGAAATATGAGATTGCATACCTGCTATTAGTAATCTGTGAACTATCATTAAGATCATCTGTAATACCTGAAGACTGGAGGATAGCCAACATAACGCCAATTTTAAAAAGGGTTCCAGGGGTGATCCAGGAAACTACAGAACAGTGAGCCTGACGTCAGTACTGGGAGAAATGGTAGAAACCATCATAAAGAACAAAATTGCTGAACATGTAGATAGTCATGGCTTAAATGGGAGACAGCCAACATGGCTTTAGACAACAAAGATCTTGTCTTACTAATCTGTAATGCTTTTTTGAAGGTGCGAATAAACTGGTAGACAAAAGTGATTCAGTTGACATAGTATACAGACATAGCAAACTAGACCCAGACATAGTATACAGACATAGCAAACTAGACCCAGCAAGGATGGATTCCTACAGACCAATATCAAGCATCCCGCTGCTAGCAAAGATCATCGAGAAGGTTGTACATTGGCAACTTGACCAACACATCAAGATCAATGCACCCCTCGACCCCTGCCAACATGGTTTCTGCGAATCACATGGAGTTGAAACATTGCTGACCACATTACTCAACACTCCGACCATCGGGATGGAGAACATCAAACAGGGATTCGCCCTGATCTTCCTGGACACCGTATGTCATGAAATACTCCTCACCCGTCTCAGTGAGAAGGGCGTCCAGGGCAACGCACTATCATGGTGCGCCTCATACCTAACCAATAGATGGCAGGATGTGTGCACTGGTCCCACCTCCTCCTCTCCTTTCCTCCAGAATAAAGGAGTCCCACAAGGATCATCACTGTCAGCCCTATTATTTAACATTTACATGCAGCCCATATGCAACCTCGTCCGCTCGTTCAACATTAACTGCCTAGTTTACGCCGATGATGTCCTTCTATATATGCCTTTCCTATTAAACAAACCGGACCTGTCACCCCTGACCGCCAGTTTCGATGCCGTGACAGACTGGCTTCTCTCACAGAAACTAAGAATAAATTTTAAGAAAACAGAGGTCCTCTTCCTCACAAGAAATACAACATTCATACCACCCAGCTTCCTGAAGGTCAGGGATGCAGAGCTCCTAAGCAAGCATACAATTCGGTACCTTGGAGTTACGCTTGACCAACAGCTCAACATGAAGGCCCAGATAAGCAATATGGTGAAGGCAATATGCAACAAAATTAAGACACTTTGCCACCTGAGACAACTATTAGAACCAGAAGATTATCGGACAGTTTATCAGGCGTTAATAATCCCACACTTTGACTACTGTGATGTAGAAGGTCCCTCTGATCCCTTAGAGATAAATGAAACAGAAGAGTTGGCTTCAGTAGCTGACAGGTAGCTAAAGCACATGGCTCATGGTTTCCAGGGAAACCACAAGCAGAATGAGTCACGAGACAGGAAAACACGCCCCTGCTGCAGTTTATCCCCACAGTCAGGAGTTGAGGCAAAACACTTGGTCGGGGGAAGGGCTAAGTTAAACCCTAGAAAGCAGGGATATAAGAAATGCTCATTAGAGAGAAAGTCAGAAGAGGAGCGAGAGCAAAAGCCAGAGTCTGAGTCAGAGCGAGAGTCAGACTCAGAAGCAGAGAAGGAGCTGCATTGGAGTGAGGACTCAGAGGAGCTGAAGTTGGGAGAGGACTCTCTGAGGTTTAAGTCTGAGAGGGAAACCAGCAAGAGAAGCAATTGGAGAACCAGTGCCAAGAAGCCAGGTAGAAACAGCCAGGTTTGGTGCCGTGTCTGAAAGGCAGCCAAAGGGAAAGAATACCAGGAAAGCTAATTTGGGAACACTCACAAACTCCAAGGTTTGGATCCTTAGATGACCCTGCAGTACTGAGAAGTTCTCCTGTAAGAAAGCCAAAAGGTAGGCTGAGTAATTGGCTCAGAGATAAAACTGCTTTTAAGAATTTGTCTTATGCTAACCCAGAAGGGTGGGACTCTCCTCATTCTAAATCCAGTATATATGGTAATTCTCAACCGTATCTATTAGAGTGCTGTAAGGAGAAGCCTCGAGAAACTGGGTGTGTGTTTGGAAACGCCGTGTAACAAGTTTCAAACTTACCCAGCTGATAGTCAGTATGAAGCAATGGAGACAGAACTGGTTGTAGAAAATATAGCAGAAGAACAAATGGATTGTACACTGTCTATTACCAATGATATAATTTCATTGTGCTAAAGCCAGGCTGTTCAGAGAGCTTATGAATCAGCAGAAAGAAAGCACAAACGTTTTTGGTCTGAGAAGTGATTGTTTAACTTAGAGTGCTGTGAAGCAAATGCACATGCTGAATTAAGAAGATATTTTTTGTTAGTTCTTGTATTGTTTTTCTTGCCAGAGATGTATGGCTATTTGTCCTGAGTTTCCTTTGTTTTGAATCCGCCCAGAGGGGAAATAAATCCTGTCATTTTTGCCTGAAACCATTCGTTCACAACTGCTCCTTATTTGGATAGTAAAAGTGGTACTACAAATCCCATGAGGCAGTGCATGCTCAAAGCCCTGACATGCTGTCTGAATAAGGGATCCCAGGCAGCTTAACCCTATATGCCCAGGCTGTGGGGTAGCTACTGGTGACACTACGCGAAAGCCATACAACACGGCCTTCCAAAAAACACCTTAAATCCGCTTCAGCTAGCAATGAATGCGGCTGCCAGAGTGCTGCACGGGGCATCAAGGAGGGAACACATAATCCCAATCCTAAAAAACCTACATTAGAACATAAGAAGATAAGATATGCCATACTGGGTCAGACCAAGGTCCATCAAGCCCAGTATCCTGTTTCCAACAGTGGCCAATCCAGGTCACAAGTACCTAGCAGTTTCCCCAAAAGACACAGGTTCCACAATGCTTGTACTGGGTCAAGCATTGATATCCTGGGTCCCTTCTTAATAATGGTTTATGGACCTTTCCTCCAGGAACTTGTCCAAACCTTTTTTAAACCCAGCTACACTAACAGTCTTTACTACATCCTCCGGTAACAAATTCCAGAGTTTGATTACACGTTGAGTGAAAAAATATTTTCTTTTATTAGTCTTAAATAGTTTATACCCTGTAGCTTCATTGCACGTCCCCTAGTCGTTCTAGATTCTGATAAGGTAAACAATCAATCTACGTTTACCCATTCCACTCCGTTCATTAATCTATAGACTTCTATCATATCTCCCCTCAGCCGTCTCTTTTCCAGGTTAAAGAGCCCTAACCTTTTTAGACTTTCTTCATAGGAGTATCCTTCCATCCCCTTTACCATTTTGGTGGCTCTTCTCCGAACCCTTTCCAAAATCGCTATATCCTTTTTAAGATTCGGCGACCAGAATTGCACGCAATATTCAAGGTGCAGTCTCACCATGGAACGATATAGAGGCATTATAATATCTTTTGTTTTATTTTCCATTACTTTCCTTATCATACCTAGCATTCTATTTGCTCTCTTGGCCGCCGCTGCACACTGGGCCGAGGGTTTCAACATGGTATCCACAATGACGCCTAAATCTTTTTCCTGGGTGGTGGTTCCTAATGTGGAACCTTGCATCGTGTAACCATAGTTTGGGTTGTTCTTCCCTAGGTGCATAACCTTGCACTTGTCCACATTAAATTTAATCTGCCATTTTGATGCCCAGTCTTCCAATTTATCAAGATCCTCTTGCAATTTTCCACAATCCTCTTGGGTTTTAACAACTTTAAATAGTTTTGTGTCATCTGCAAATTTGATAACCTCACTCGTTATTCCACTTTCCAGGTAATTTATGAATATGTCAAAAAGCAGCAGACCCAGCACAGATCCCTGGGGTACACCACTATTCACCTTTGTACATTGGGAAAATTGGCCATTTAGCCCTACCCTCTGCTTTCTATCTTTTAACCAGTTCCTGATCCACAATAGTACACTACCTCCTATCCCATGACTCTTTAGTTTTGCTAAAAGTCTCTGATGAGGGACCTAGTCAAAAGCTTTCTGAAAGTCCAGATACACAATATCAACTGACTCTCCTTTGTCCACCTGTTTATTCACTCCTTCAAAAAAACATAACAGATTAGTAAGACAAGATCTTCCTTGTCTAAAGCCATGTTGGCTGTCTCCCATTAGGTCATGACTATCTACATGCTGAGTAATTTTATTCTTTATAATGGTTTCTACCATTTTTCCCGGTACTGATATCAGGCTCACCGGTCTGTAGTTTCCCGGATCACTCCTGGAACCCTTTTTAAAAATTGGTGTTACATTGGCAATCCTCCAATCTTCAGGTATTAGAGATGATTTTAATGATAATTCACAGATTACTAATAGCAGGTCTGCAATCTCATATTTCAGTTCTTTCAACACCCTTGGATGTATACCATCCGGCCCAGGTGATTTGCTACTCTTCAGTTTATCTAATAGTTGTAATACATCTTCCCAATGTATTGATATTTCCTTCAATTCTTCCGCACCTTTAAATACCACTTCAGTCATGGGTAACATCCCTACATCTTCCTCAGTAAAGACCGAAGCAAAGAATTCATTCAGTTTCTCCGCTATCGCCTTGTCGCCTCTCAGTGCTCCTTTAACCCCTTTATCATCTAATGGACCAACTGACTCTCTCACAGGTTTTTTGCTACGAATGTACTTGAAAAGGTCTTTATTTCGAGTTTTTGCTTCTGCAGCAAGCTTCCTCGCAAATTCTCCCTTTGCCTGCCTTATCAATGCCTTGCATTTGACTTGCCAGTGCTTGTGCTGTTTCCAGGTTTCGTCATTTGGCTCTTTTTTCCATTTCCTGAAAAATGCTTTTTTGGGAACAACAGCCTCTCTGACCTCACCTTTAAACCATGCTGGCAGTTTTTTGGACTTCCTTCCACTTTTCTTAAAGCATGGAATACAGCTGGTCTGGGCTTCCAAGATAGTATTTTTCAACAACATCCAAGCTTGATGTACATCTTTAACCTTTGCAACTGCTCCTTTTAGTTTTTTCTTAACAGTTTTCCTCATTTTATCATAGTCTGCCTTTCGAAAGTTAAAAGGTAGTACTGTGGATTTCCTTACTATCCCTCCTCCACTAATTAAATCAAAGACGATCATGCTATGATCACTATTGCCAAGTGGCCCCAACACCCTTATCTCTTGCACTAGATCAGGTGTTCCACTAAGGACTAGGTCTAATATGGCTTCCCGTCTGGTCGGTTCATGAACCAGCTGCTCCAAGAAGCAGTCAATTATTTCATCTAGGAACTTTATCTCCCTAGCATGTCCTGACGTGACACTAACCCAGTCAATACCGGGGTAATTGAAATCACCCGATATTATTACTGCGCTGTAACCTTTGTTAGCTTCCTTGATTTCTTTGAGCATTTCATCATCCATTTGTTCATTCTGGCCAGGCGCTCAATAGTACACCCCTACTGCCATCGCCTTCCCCCTTTTACATGGAATTTCAATCCATATAGATTCTACAGCAAATTTGGTTTCCTGCAAAACTTTAATCCTTTCTGACTCAATGCCCTCTCTAACATAGAGAGCAACCCCTCCACCTATTTGATCAGCTCTATCATTACGATATAGCTTGTACCCAGGTATCACAGTGTCCCACTGGTTGTCCTCCTTCCACCATGTCTCTGATATTCCAATCATATCTAACCTTTCATTTAGTGCTATATATTCTAACTCTCCCATCTTATTTTTTAGACTTCTAGCATTTGCATACAAGCATTTTAGAGATTGTACTTTATTCATATTAATTTGGCTATTGTTAGACATGTGTAATTTGGGATCTTTAAGCTGTGTCTGCTCCATACTCAAGGGCATTTGGGCTACTTTACACTTTTGTGGAACCTCTCTGCTTTTGGTAGTATCCTTCAAGGATACATTCTTCCAAACCATCCGCTCTTGGGCGACTGTCGGCTTTCCCCTTATATCTAGTTTAAAAGCTGCTCTATCTCCTTTTTAAAGGTTAATGCCAGCAGCCTGGTTCCATCCCAGTTAAGGTGAAGCCCATCCCTTCGGAAGAGCCCCTCCTTTCCCCAGAATGTTCTCCAGTTCCTAACAAATCCAAACCCCTCATCTCTGCACCATTGTCTCATCCACGCATTGAGACTCCGGAGATCTTCCTGCCTTTTGGGTCCTGCACATGGAACAGGAAGGATTTCGGAGAATGCAACCCTGAAAGTTCTGGATTTCAACTTCCTACCTAAAAGCCTAAATTTTGCCTCCAGAACCTCCCTACCACATTTTCCTATGTCATTGGTACCAACATGTACCAAGACAGCAGACTCTTCCCCAGCACTATCTAAGACCTTATTTAGGTGGCGCATGAGGTCCGCTACCTTCGCACCAGGCAGGCATGTTACCAGGCAATCCTCACGTCCACCAGCCACCCAGCTATCTACATGCCTAATGATCGAATCACCAACTATAACGGCTGTCCTAACCCTTCCCTCATTGGCTCCCAGTCCAGTGTAGGATCGCCTTCAAGGTTCTAATGTTGACTTACAAAGCCATTAACAAATGCTCCTCCACCTCACTCACAGATCTCATCCATACAACACCCTAAACAGAGTAAGGAGATCTGCCACTATCAATACCCTGAACATCCCGAAGGAAATCACGAAATGCTCACAATCAGCCAGGAACAGAGCATTCGCACTTTATGCACCAACCTGCTAGAACGCCCTACCTCCGGTTATCCGGGCCATAAGTGACCTCTCCCAATTTAGGAAGGCATTTAAACACCACCTGTTCCTACAATACTATACGGACCAAGGACACTTACCACTCCCCGCCATGTCCATGAGCCCATGCAAACAACCTCCATGTATCCACCGCATAAGACAGAAACCTAGCCCACCAAACACCGACCCCCCTGACAAGTAGTACTGCACTCATTACACTGACAACACGCACATAACAGAGCCAATATGTAAATAGTTAAACGATCCATGTACATATGTTAATAATTTACTTGTATATAGTTACCCTGTTTGAATCCTGTACAAAACCTCCTGTTATTTGTAAGTTCAGTGCAGGTCTCCGGCACTGCACAAATATGTTCCATGTAAACCGCATTGGTGGTAAAGAGTGTGGTATATAAGAAAAGTTAAATAAATAAATAAATAAAATAATTATATTTGGACTTTCAGAACGCCTTTGACAAGGTGCCTCATCAGAGACTTTTGGCTAAACTAGAGTCATGGGGTAGGAGGCAGTGTACTATTGTGGATCAGGAACTGGTTAAAAGATAGAAAGCAGAGGGTAGGGCTAAATGTCCAATTTTGCCAATGGAAAAAGTGAATAGTGGTGAACCCCAGGGATGTGTGCTGGGTCTGCTGCTTTTTGACATATTCATAAATGACCTGGAAAAGGGAATAACGAGTGAGGTTATCAAATTTGCAGATGGCACAAAACTATTTAAAGTTTTTAAAACCCATGAGGATTGTGGAAAATTGCAAGAGGATCTTGATAAATTGGAAGACTGGGCATCCAAATGGCAGATGAAATTTAATGTGGACAAGTGGAAAGCTATGCACCTAGGGAAGAACAACCCAAACTATGGTTACACGATGCAAGGTTCCACAATAGGAACCAACGCCCAGGAAAAAGATTTGGGCATCATTGTAGATAACATGTTAAAACCCTCCACCCAATGTGCAGCGGCAGCCAAGAGAGCAAATACAATGCTAGGTATCATAAGGAAAGGAATGGAAATTAAAACAAAGGATATTATAATGCCTCTGTATCGTTCCATGGTGCAACCTCACCTTGAATATTGTGTGCAATTTTGGTTGCCTATCTTAAAAAGGATATAGCTTTATTAGAAAAGGTTCAGAGAAGAGCCACCAAAATGGTAAAGGGGATGGGAGGATACCCCTATGAAGAAAGGCTAAAACGGTTAGGGCTCTTTAACCTGGAAAAGAGACGGCTGAGGGGAGATATGATAGAAGTCTACAAATTAATGAATGGAGTGGAAGAGGTAAACGTAGATTGATTGTTTATGTTATCAGAACATAGAAAGACTAGGGGACATGCAATGAAGCTACAGGGTAAACTATTTAAGACAAATAAGAGAAAATATTTTTTCACTCAATGAGTAATCAAACTTTGGAATTTGTTCCCGGAGGATGTAGTAAAGGCTGTTAGTGTAGCTGGGTTTAAAAAAGGTTTGGACAAGTTTCTGGATGAAAGGTCCATAAACCATTATTAAAAAAGACCCAGGATATCACTGCTTGACCCAATACAAGCATTGTGGAACCTGTGTCTTTTGCGGAAACTGCTAGGTACTTATGACCTAGATTGGCCACTGTTGGAAACAGGATACTAGACTTGATGGACTTTGGTCTGACCCAGTATGGCATATCTTTTGTTCTTATGGCTATCAGTAGGCAGGGGTAATTTGGAATCTTTAAGCTCTGCTATGTACTCAATGACATTTGGGCTATTTTTGTGTTTATTGTAACCTCTCTACTAATATGCCCTAACTTAAATCTTCTGCTAGTAACCTTCAAGGATACATCATTCCGAACTTTGCGCTTTTGGGTGAATCATACATATGTATATGGCGGTAAATTTTCTATAATTGTCTTTATGGTTTTTAAGGAGGCACCTAAAAGGTCTATTTTATTGCATATGTGGACACATATGAGTGAAACGGGCGGAATAAAAGGGAACCAAGTATAAAAGTCTGTATGTTGATTTTATGGCCACTGGGAGCACGCACATGGGTTGAATTTGGGCAAAGCATGGGTGGTGTTTGTGTTTGCATATGTATATTATAAAACAACTTACTTTACTCTTAACGTTACTTTACTCTTAATGTTACTTACTCTTAATGTTACCCTGTAACATTCCCCTCAACCTGTGTAAAACCCAGTTTTACCCACAGATGGCCTTTATATAACTACCTCCTTGGGTTGTGGGTTTCAGAACTGCAATGAGAAATGGTGCAGGAAAATACAGATTATGATCAATTTCCTTTTTTTCCAAATTTGAATATATAATTGAATCACAAAATTGTCAAACAGTTGAATATTTACTAAGGACATGTTTCTTTGCTCACAGATATATCCTCCGTTACTTTCGGCATCTCTTGGCCTTTTATTATGCCATAGAGGAGATCAACAAAAATCCCAAGATACTACCCAACACCACCCTGGGCTTCCATATATCTGACTCATGTGCTGATGAACTTCTTTCACAGTGTGGCATTCTGAGTATCTTATCAGGGAAGGAGGATCCTATTCCTGGATTCAGATGTCACCAAAAAGGCCAGATGGCTGGTGTCATTGGAAGTTTGGCTTCAGTGGCATCACATGCAATAGCCAAACTTACAGGAATCTATAGATACCCACAGGTACAATAAAAATCATTCTTAATTTATAACCTCTGGGGACTGTTGTATATGCTTTGCCCTCTCCTAATTTTGCAAGCCTCATTTAATGCTGGCTATTTTGGGGATTGATAGCTTGCCGAGAATGTTTTAATGATTTGTCATTTTGTTTTAGAACCATTTTGAATCCCCATACAGCTCTAATAGGACATGTTGTGTGGTGAACACCAAAGAGAAATATAGCTAGGATGAGACACAGAACATGCCAGAAAGTAAAGATCATATGTTCTATCCACTTTGCTCATTCAAAAAACATAAGGAGAAGCTGGGAGTGATCAGGTAGAATTACTCCACATGGATACATCCAGACTAGATGTTGTCCAGTAAACATACCAAACACTTATCTTCCTGAAAACAAGTAAATATCTTCTGCCAGAATAATGAAGTCAAAAACCACTTGTATGGTATAAGGGAATCTCAGTGAGGGTAATTACTGCATACACTTGTATGATTAGAAAGGCAAATACAAATACCCTCTGGGGAGTAGTGGCCTAGTGGTTGGGGCCTCAGGCTGTAGAGCCCAGCATTCAAATCCCATTGGAGAACAGCAACCCTGGGCTAGAGGAACTGGGGCTTCTAGTCCCAAAAGTGCTTTTTGTGGCCTTGGGGAAGCCACTTAATTCTCTGTTGCCTCAGGTACAAAACATATATTGTGAGCCCTTTGGAAACAAGGGAAATATTTATTTAACAGCATTTCATAGTCACATAATACTGTAAAATACCTTAGCCCAGAACTTTTATATAGTTTCCCCAGTTAATCCAAGTTCAATAACCATGTTTTCTGTAAGTCCAGTACAGGCGTTACCTGTGTCTGAACAAAGCTTCTGTTATCTGTAAACCGAGCTGATTTTGAAGAGCGTGGTATAGAAAAACTTTAAAATAAATAAATAAATAAAAATTTCTATACTGCTTTATCCTAAGGTCAAATCAGTTCACAGCAAATGGAACATTATACATAGAACAGGATATTAAGCTCGGAGAAAACTTGAAAGGGAGTATAGGTATAAATGGAATTAGAGGGATGAGGGTTAGGGCAGAGTAGAAGAGGTGGAGGGGGCAGTGAACAGAGGTATATATGCAGAGATAATATGTTATGTGTCATGCAGCGAGGGCTGATGAAAGCCAAGATGAAAAAAAAAGAAGCTGTTTGTCAGAAAGAAAAAGATGTGCACAAGGTGCAATATTCACAGGGACCAGCTAGAGGGAGCAGGAGTACATTCAGAGAGACTGAAGGGCCACGCCCAGCTGGTCAAGAGCACCTGACAACCAGCTCACAATCCTCAAAGGCAGGAGTGCTTTATAAGGAGAGGAAGGAAGACTGGAGAGGAGGACCACCAGGAGCTAAGGGAGGACCAGCTCAAGCTAGAGGAGGACCACTAGGAGCTAAGGGAGAACCAGCTCAAGCTAGAGGAGGACCACCAGGAGCTAAAGAAACACCGGCTCAAGCTAAGGTAGGACCGCGTCAAGCTGGAGAGAAAGCTGTTTGCTGGCAGAGGCAAAAGCACTACACTAATTGCAAGCAGGAGCCAAGGGAGAATCAACTGGGAAAGCAGAGCCAGGCTGAGCAGGGAAGCCAGGAATTTGGCTTATGCAGAAGCAGGCGCTTACCAGGGGAATTGATTCCAAGGCTGAAAGGTAAACCAAACTTTCAAAGAAAAGATTGGCACCAAGCTTCTGAATGTGGGAAGCAAGCAAAAGGAGAAAACCTCTCGTCTTCATGCTGCTGCAATATAAGGTATGCTAATTACATTCCTATGAAGAAAGCTTTACCTTTTAAAAGTTCTTTTGAAGGTACTGTAAAACCTTTGAGAAGAGAAAGCACAGCTAATCCTAATATAGCACATGGCCAACACCCCAGGCTAGGCCCAAGACACTGGCAAGTACTTCAGGAGATATATAAACCTCCAGAACGTATTATACAAGAAACTGAGGACACAGAGTTAGACATATCTTCTCCAGAGCCGATGCAAGTGGAACTGGTTGAGGAGTTATCAGATGAAGAGATGGATTGCTCTCTGTGTGTTTCCAGTAATATAGAGTCTTTGCTAGACTTATGAACTGCCTGTATTGTCTTCAGAGTGTCTTTAATTTGCTAAGCAGAAGAATAATGAAAATGTGGTTTCAAGCTGGAAGCTGTTTTTGAGCACTGCTAATACTGTGAAGTTTAACAGTTTTTCCTTAAACACCGAGTTTCTTTCATTCCTGAATTTAAGGACATTTGCTTTGAGTTGTAATCCAATTTTGAACCCATGTGTAAAGGGAATAAATGCCTTTTTCATCCCACCACTCTGCTTTCATGGTTTTCTTTAAAGATTGGAGCTAAAAACCACTAAGACCAAGTTCCACTTGGTTCTTAAAAGACTCTCCTATCATAACAATAAAATTTTATGTCCCACCTGCTCTTGCGACCACTGGCCACCAGGGAGGTGCGCGACATATGTTACATCTTCAGAGAAGCATATTGAAAATAAATGAGTCTTTAAAGCCATTCTAAATGAAAGCAGGTCCTTTATGGCATGGAGCTTGTGTGGAATTGAGTTCCAGAGCAAAGGTGCATATGAGAAAGCTCTGTTGGACATTCTTTGCTTCTGTCTTTACTGAGGAAGATGTAGGGATGTTACCCATGACTTAAGTGGTATTCAAAGGTGCGAAAGAATTGAAGGAAATACCGATACATTGGGAAGATGTATTACAACTATATGATAAGCTGAAGAGTAGCAAATCACCTGGACCGAATGATATACATCCAAGGGTGTTGAAAGAACTGAAATAAGGGGTATGTTTACAAAAACCCCGTTAGGTGCGCGCCGCGTTAGTGTGCGGGATGCCATAAAAGGAGTGGGCATGTCAGTCTGAAAAAAACAAACCGGGAATAATCATGTGCTAATGTGCGCTGTGCCCTAATGTGGTGAGAAGTGAGGAGGACTGTGGCAAATTCTATCTAACCTTTTTGATGTCTTGGACATCTGCACCTTGTCCACTCACAATCTTTTTTATTTTATTTACATTCTCTTATATACTGCGCTATTCTGCATCAGTGCGTTTTACATTGAACAAACTGAAATTACATTGAACAGGGCATTATAACTTGGAGATAACTATTTTACAGGGAACATGGGCTATGGAGGGTTAAGTGGCTTGCCCAAGACCACAAGGAGCACCTGTGGGACTTAAATGACAGAGGTGTAAGGCAGGGGTCTCCAGATCCAGCCCTGGAGGGCCACAAACCAGTCAGGTTGGCAGGATATCTCTAATGCATATATATCTCATGCATATTCATTAGAGATATCCTGAAAACCTGACTGGTCTGCGGCCCTCCAGGACCAGGTTTGTGCACCCCTGGGATAGACAGACACACACTCCCACACCTATGCCAGCATTGTGCCACTCTAGAGGAGTTTAGAAGCCCTGGCCACCACACCAGTACTGGGCACAGTGCAGGCATGGATATGGTACGCAATACTTTTGGGGGTCACTCCCCAGGGTGGTAAACACTGTCAGAGACCAGGCCTGAAGCACACTCCACAGACAGCAGAAAGGTTGCTATGATGGAGCTCAATCAGCAAACTGTGCTTAACGTAGGAATTGGTATCTGCCAGTAATCATAACAAACGTTTGAAAGCTATGTGTACGATATTCCCAGGTGTAGGGTGGCATTCCTAAGGTATGCAAGGGCTAGTATTGGGAGATACACGCAGGGCCCAATGTCCTGCCTCTCCAGGAGGCATTGGCTAATGGAGCCTGTGGGTGTGGGTGTGGATGTGCCTGTGGGTCTGCCCCTGTTGGCTGCTGCTTTACGGCAGAGGTTCCCAACTCCAGTCCTGATGTGCCAAACACTGTTCGGGTTTTCATGCTGTCCCTCATGAATATGCATGAGATACATCTGCATACCATGGGGGTGGTGAATAGATATGCAGCACAGGCATCTTTATTAGAGACAGCATGGAGCCTGAATGGTGTTTGGCCCTCCAGGACTGCATTTGCGAGACTCTGCTCTAGGTAATGCACCTGTTTATGGTGTCTTTGCTCTGTAGGGTAAAATGTAGGTGTTTTGGGCATGTTTACGTCATCTGCAATAAAGGTTCTGTCTGTATTAGCACGTTGTAGTAGTGGGTAAAATATGGGGACTAGGTTGGCAGGCACCTTAGCTGGGACTTGAACCTGTGACCTTCTGCCTCCATACACACTGGTTGTGTGCACTGCACCACCATGTTGCCACAGAGACAGTGCATTCCCTGGTGATACCATGAGTGTCCGGCAGGGCCTGTCTGTTGCAGTGCATGGCACCCACCTACACAGGGCTAGGCCATGGTCGGCTCTGGGAAGCTGCCACTGCCCCCTCCACCACCAGTACCCCTCCGCCACCATGCTGACATGGCCTTCTGCTGGTGGTGTGCAGTCGCAAGCCATCCAGTGTGCAGGTAGGCGGCTGCCTATGGTGCGTGTTCTGGGATAGGGGTGCCTGCATAGGCGTCCACGCTTCCCCTCAACACCGCCTGCCAATGTTCTGTGCCCTTGGGGGTACCTGCTGGGTACTATCCCCTGTGACACTGTGATAAACACTCTCGTGCCCATGTTGGGCCCTCATCAGTTGCTGTCTGGCTGCTGTTCAGTTTCAGCATTCCTAAGTGCCATCTAGGCATCTGCCTAGTCCGCACTGTGCCCCAGCTGCACCACAGCATGTGCCGCCTGCAGCCCTCTGTATCCCCTTTCCCAGCATCTGTCCAGTTGCCCATTCCGACATGCCCGCCCTGCTGTTGTGGAACATGTGCATGCCATAGGAAACCTGTCCAATGGAGAGGGAAACCCTGATCAGTGCTATTTCACTGTGGGATCATTCACCTTGTATGGGGACGGAGCGTAGACCCTTCCAAAATTCATATTTATTTTTTGGGGCTTTCTTGGGAGTGTTTTTTTATGTTTCCCATTACTATCACTATTGCCCAGCTTGATTATGATTTTTTAAAATTTTGTTGGGGTCCTTTTCAATGTTTATTTGTACTTTTGTACCGTGCACATGTATCACACATCACTTTTTGTAGGTTTCCCTGGTTTTGCTGTACATTGCTGACAGAAATGGTTTCTCTTCCCTTTAAATCGGTTCTAACGCAAGGTTTTCACTCGCGGTATTTTTTGCCTCGGATTTCAGCCTCGCTAATGTGCGGGGAGTCTCTCCCCTCCCACTCTCCACCCATTGACCCCTTCTCTCCGCCCCTGGGGAGCCTTCCTCCGCCTTCCGGGAGCCTTTCCCCGCCTTCATCGCACATTAGCACGCCGCGCACATGAGCGCCGCGCACATAAGCGCCGCGCACATAAGCGTGCATATTTGTGCCCCATACGTGACATTAGCGTGCGCTAAGGTACCTTAGCGCACGCTAACGTACCTTAGCGCACGCTAACGTAGCGCAGCGCACATTAGCGCAGTTTAGTAAACATACCCCTAAGAGATTGCAGATCTGCTATTAGTAATCTGTGAACTATCATTAAAATCATCTGTAATACCTGAAGACTGGAGGATGGCCAACATAGCGTCAATTTTTAAAAGGGTTCCAGGGGTGATCCGGGAAACTACAGACCGGTGAGCCTGACGTCAGTACAGGGAAAAATGGTAGAAACCATCATAAAGAACAAATTGCTGAACATGTAGATCATAGGTTTTCAACCCAGTCCTCAAGGAACCCCAGGCCAGTCAGGTTTTCAGGATTCCCACAATAAATATGCATAAGATAGATTTGCATACAATGAAGGCTGAACATGCAAATCTTTCTCATGCATATTCATTCTGGGAATCCTGAAATCCTGACTGACCTGGGGTTCCCCGAGGACTGGGTGGAAAACCCCTGATTTGTAGATGGTCATGGCTTAATGGGAGACAGCCAACATGGCTTTAGACAAGGAAGATCTTGTCTTACTAATCTGTTATGTTTTTTTGAAGGTGTGAATAAACAGGTAGACAAAGGTGAGTCAGTTGATATAGTGTATTTGGACTTTCAGAAAGCCTTTGACAATGTCCCTCATCAGAGACTTTTGGCAAAACTAAAGAGTCATGGAATAGGAGGCAGTGTACTATTGTTAAAAGATAGAAAGCAGAGGGTAGGGCTAAATGGCCAATTTTCCCAATGGAGAAAGGTGAATAGTGGTGTACCCCGGGGATCTGTGCTGGGTCTGCTGCTTTTTGACATATTCATAAATGACCTGGAAAGGGAATAACAAGTGAGTTTATCAAATTTGCAGATGACGAAAAACTATTTAAAGTTGTTAAAATCCAAGAGGATTGTGGAAAATTGCAAGAGAATCTTGATAAAATGGAAGACTGGGCATCAAAATGGCAGATGAAATTTAATGTGGACAAGTGGAAAGTTATGCACCTAGGGAAGAACAACCCAAACTATGGTTACATAATGCAAGGTTCCACATTAGGAACCACCACCCAGGAAAAAGATTTAGGCGTCATTGTGGATAACATGTTAAAACCCTCTGCCCAGTGTGCAGCGACAGCCAAGAGAGCAAATAGAATGCTAGCTATCATAAGGAAAGGAATGGAAATTAAAACAGAGGATATTATAATGTCTCTTTATCGTTACATGGTGCGACCGCACCTTGAATAGTGTGTGCGATTCTGGTCGCTATATCTTAAAAAGGATATAGGTTTATTAGAAAAAGGTTCAGAGAAGAGCCACCAAAATGGTAAAGGGGATGAAAGGATACCCCTATGAAGAAAGGGCTCTTTATCCTTGAGAAGAGATGGTTGAGGGGAGATATGATAGAAGTCTATAAATTAATGAATGGAGTGGAACGATCAATTGTTTACATTATCAGAATATAGAAGGACTAGGGGACATGCAATGAAGCTACAGGGTAAACTATTTAAGACAAATAAGAGAAAATATTTTTTCACTCAACGTGTAATCAAACTCTGGAATTTGTTCCCGGAGGATGTAGCAAAGGCTATTAGTGTAGCTGTTTTTAAAAAAGATTTGGACAAGTTTCTGGAGAAAAGGTCCATAAACCATTATTAAAAAGGGACCCAGGATATCAATGCTTGACCCAATCCACGTATTGTGGAACCTGTTTCTTTTGGGGAAACTGCTAGGTATATATGACCTAGATTGGCCACTGTTGGAAACAGGACACTGGGCTTGATGGACCTTGGTCTGACCCAGTATGGCATATCTTATGTTCTTGTGTTCTTATAGTGGCATTGGATTTCATAAAGGCTGATGGTACGTGTAGATTGTTTTGAGATCTAGTTCACCTGGAAGAGTTGTCCTTGGTTTATTTATATTCTCTTATATACTGCACTATTCTGCATCAGTGCAGTTTACATTGAACAAACTGAAATTACATTGAACAGGGCATTATAACTTGGAGATAACTATTTTACAGGGAACATGGGCTATGGAGGGTTAAGTGGCTTGCCCAAGACCACAAGGAGCACCTGTGGGACTAGAAACCCCAGTCCTTTCAGCCCAAGGTTGCTGTCCTCTAGTGGGATTTGAACCCCTGACCTTCCAGCCTGGAGTATCTTGCCCCAACCACTAGGCCACTCCTCCACTCCACTTGGTCACATGCATTGAGGTTTGGAGGTAAGTGGAGGTAAGTGGAGGAAAGTTTGGTGAAGGCTTTGAATCTCGTATGCTCAATGATAGGTAGCCAGTGTAGCTCTTTAAGCATGGGAGTAATATGTTCAGTTATAGACGCATTATAAAGGATATATGCTGCTGTGTTAAGGGCTAATTGAAGTGGGTGGATTGCTGCCTTCATTAATCCTTGAAAGATGATGTTACAGTAGTTTATATGCGATAAGATAAGGGCCCGAAGAGTTGTATGAAAGTCTTGCATTGTTAACAGAGGCTTTAGAAGCAGTATAGTTGAGCTTAAAGTAGATGCTCCTGGCAGTGTTTTTGATTTGTGTATAAAATGTCAGATGCTGATCAGAGATAACACCAGGTAACGCACCTCTTTTCGTACCTGAATTAGTGTACCATTCAGGTTTATGGTGTTTGGAGGGGTGAAGGTTATGTCTCTGCTGATAAAAAGGGCTTCAGTCTTTTTAAGGTTTATAATCATATTTTGGGTGGCAAGCCATGCATTGATGTTGGTGAAACAGTTGACTATTATCTTGATGTCAGGATTGAGTGTATTAATAGGTGCATAGAACATGTTGTCATCAGCATATATGTGGTAGTGAACAATGAGTGCTTGGATGATTGAGCAGAGTGGTTGAATAAAGATGTTAAATAATAAAGCTGAGAGGGTTGATCCTGGGGGAAATCCTTGATTTTGGGTAAATGGCTTTGATGTTGTTGAACCTAATTTCACCTGAAGCTGATAGCCTGACAAGCAGGATTTGAGCCATTTAAAGGAGTCTCAGACCAATAGCTTGCAGTCTCTTGATGATTAGTGCATGAGATATAGAATCAAATGCAGCCTTAATATCAAGAAAAATTTAGTAAGTATCCCGAGTTTGGCTTATCATTAAACTGTTAAGTTTATCAAGGCGTGCAGTCATCGATGTTTCAACGGGGGAAACACAAAAAAGAGCAACGGCTCTTGCAAGGAATTACGATAATATCATGTTAATATTATTTTATTTATTTTTATTTATACACATTTATATACCGCATCTTCCAAAGTTCAGTTGCGGTTTACAGTGAACAACAAACAACAAAGCAAGTTTGTTTTACAAGGAACGTCGTATTATAAACAGAACATCTTACAAGGAACATCATATTATATATAGAATAAACAGTCTAAACAATGTGAGATTATACAGAACAGCGTAGACTATATACAGTTTTATATATGTATATATATACATGGAAGTGGAGGGACATAAGCTGTGAGATCATCATGTGTGCTATCTGTGTAGGTTAGAGGGTTTTTGCGTGAAGCAAGACAGATACTTCTTTAACCTTTGTCTAAAGCAGGTGATGGGTTATCTATGTTATAGTGTTTGGTGAATAGATAAGTTTTCAATTTTTTGCGGAGTTCCGTGATCTCTGTTAGAGTTCGCAGCTCTTCTGGGAGGGAATTCCATATAGTTGGGGCTATGTGTGAAAAGGCTCTATTGTTTGTTGATTTATGGGCTCTTGTATAATCTTTCGGGATCTTTAATCTGTTCAATTGTCCTTTTCTGTGTGTAGGCTTAGATGGTTCTTTGTGTATTAAGTTACATAGCATGGTTGGTGCCATATCATATAAGGCCTTGAAAGAAGTTAGTATTGTTTTGTAGATTATTCTACTTTGAACTGGTAGCCAATGGAGGGAGGCTGGTATTGGTGATATGTGTTGGAGTGAGTTAATTTTCAATATGATTCTTGCCGCTGCATTTTGCGCTAATTGCAATCGTTTGATGTTTTGTTTTGATATGCCTATTAGAATTAGATTGGCAAAGTCAAAATGTGGAGTTATGGTGGCCTGGATTATGTTGATAAAGTCCTGTGTATATAGCGGACAAAGTTGTTTGAGGGTTTTAAGTTTGAAATAAATTTTCTTTATGGTATTGCTTATGTGTGTTTCCATTGTAAGGTGTGTGTCTAGTATAACACCTAGATATCTTATTTCCTTTTTTATTTTAATTTCTTGGTTTTGAAGTCTTACGTGAGATGGGGGGATATAGGATTTGTTCTTGGTCACAATTAGAACTTCAGTTTTAGTGTGATTTATGTGGAGGTTTTGTTCTTTTAGCCAAGTTGTGATATCATTATAGCAGTCCGATAGGAGTTGTAGCGGTAGGTTGGGTATCGTGAATGGAATATACATCATAATATTGTCTGCATATAGATGATATTTTACTCCAAATTTTTTGAAAATGTTGCAGACTGGTTTAATGTATATATTGAAAAGCAGGGCTGACAGCGCTGAGCCTTGTGGTAATCCAATTTCTTGTTTGTATGTGGTTGAGTTTTGATTTCCAATTCTTACATTTTGCGTTTTTATTGATTCAATTCATGACATCATGAAAAGTATCTTCATATTCACATTCTACACTTTAAAAATGTACAAGGAGTCGACTTTATTTTAATTCATTTTTCTAAACGCCAGATTCATTTACACTATGTTATTGGAACTAGCGTCACATCTCATTCCTTGCACACAAGGGGTTTACAAATAAGATGATGTGCTTCACATATTTTTAAGATCAATCTTTAACGACAACTCTATGAAATAGATTAAGCCCTTATCAATGATACCACATTGATCCTCTTTTTTTTAAAAAAAACAACACATACAATGCCCCTTAACAAAATAACATATCAGGGCACTATTTGGTATGGATTTGAAGCACATACATTTTTTGATGGGACAACAAGAACTGGTAGAAGCATGATTCGATATACATGCTAATGCGCTGTCATAATTATATGATTTCACATGGAGCCTAGAGTTATATGGATCACTACACATGTTGATTTATTTATTTTTCCTCGCTGTTGTTTCCATGGACATCATGTTTACAAAGTTTTTTAAGCTGACAAGTATTTTGAACACGGTATTATTCCCCTTGGGTCGGCTATGGCTTAATTTATAATGAGGATAGTAATCCATAAATTTGCATTGCACCATAATTTTCTTTGATCAAATTCCTTCCCTCCCCCTTTCTTCTCTTAAAGCTAGATTTGATTTATACTATGTTAATGAAACTAGCTGCAGTACACAAGAGTTTTACAAATTAGATGATATACTTCATATATTATATTTTTAACATTATTTTTAACGACAATTCTATGAAATAGATCAAATGCTCATCAATGGTACCATACTGATCCCCCTTTAAAAAAAAAAACAATACACTTTCTTTTAACAAAAAGAACGACATATCAGGACATTTATTGTTATGTATCTCCGTTTATAGTTATTCAACATTACATATAACATTAGTTATCTAAATTACTAAACATTTCTTAATAATGCATAAAAACAT
Organism: Ichthyophis bannanicus; assembly: GCA_033557465.1. Taxonomy (NCBI): domain Eukaryota; kingdom Metazoa; phylum Chordata; class Amphibia; order Gymnophiona; family Ichthyophiidae; genus Ichthyophis; species Ichthyophis bannanicus. The sequence goes on along the minus strand of CM066048.1, from coordinate 106,858,063 downwards.
TTTTTCAGGTTTAAAGAGTATAAGAGAAGTTATTTCATTTAGCTAACCATCGGGGTAAGGCATTAATAAGGTTTCATGCATACACATTTTTTTGATTGGATTACCAGAACTGATTCGGCATACATGTAAATATGCTTTTATAAGTAGACGACGTCACATGAAGCCTAGAGTTCTATGGATCATTGCATATGTTGGATTAATTTTCCCTCGTAGTGATCTCCACGGAGATGTTGTTTATATAGTTGTTTAATCTGATAAGCATTCTCAACAGGTTTTCCCCTTGGGGCAGCTATGTTTTAATTTATAATGAGAATAGTATTCCATAAACTTGCATTGTACCATTTTTTTTAGTGAGAAGACTCCGCCCATAGGATCAAATTCCTCCCCTCCCCTTTTGGCGCGAATTCTGGCGTCTGATAAGACACAGTCTCGCACAACTCTGGTGCTTTTACTGCAGCCAAGAACGTCGAACAATTAATCCCTCGAGGTTAGCGTACATATAAAGTTTAGCTATGACATGCGGATATATAGGGGTATGTTTACTAAAACCCCGATAAAGTGCGGGCCCCGGTAGTGTGCGTGTGCCATATAAGGAGTGGGCGTTCCGTCCTGAAAAAGAAAAGCCGGAATATACATATGCGCTAAGGTGCACGGCGCCCATGTGCGCCCCTCACCTTAGCGCATGAGATAGCTGCGTGGAAGACATAAGCAGCGCACTGAAATGCAAGAAGCAGAGCAGAGCCACAGCACAATGGTTAAGACACTAACCAATGGTGCAGGGATCAGGGGTTCAATCCCCCACAGTGCCCAATGAAGACAGCTGGCTGAGGTACTAATTTATGAGGCACAGAAATACTGGGCAGCATAAGGCAGCGTGCTGATGTTTTTGGTGGCATATTAATACTGGGCGGCATAAGGCAGCACGCTGATGTTTCTGGCGGCATTATAATACTGGGCGTCATAAGGCAGCACGCTGATGTTTATGGAGGCATTATAATACTGGGCGGTATAAGTGGCGCGCTGATGTGCAGGAAGAAAAGCAGAGCCACAGCACAATGGTTAAGGCACTTACCAATGGTGCAGGGAACAGGGGTACAATGCCCAATGGAGACAGCTGGCTGAAGCATTATTTTAGGAGGCATTTTAATGATGGGCGGCATAAGGCGGCGCGCTGATGGGCATAAGGCAGTGCGGTAATGTTTTAGGAGGCTTTTTAATATTGGGCGGCATAAGGCGGCGCGCTGATGTGCAATCATAGGAACAGAACCACAGCACAATGGTTAAGACACTGACCAATGGTGCTGGAATCAGGGGTTCAATCCCCCAAAGTACCCAATGAACAAGGCTGGCTGAGACATCAGCTTTGCATTGTATATATTTAGTCCTGCAGCACTTTATTTTTATGTTATTAATTGCTGCCAGCAAACACGCCCTCACATGCCGTAATTGAAGGTGCCGTATAAGGCATCCTATAAGGCACTCCATAGGGCACATTATAAATTGCACTGTCCGCTACAGCACCCTAAAATGTCCCCTATAGGGCACTCTATAGGTTGCATCACAGGATAATGTATAGTGCACCTTATATGGACGGGAACCATAAGGTGCCCTATAGGGCGCCCTATAAAGCACCCTCAGAGGCACCTTATGGGTACAGTACACTGAGGGTGTTTTTGCTGGCATCAAAATATGTACATTAACAAAAGATAATGCATTGGACAACCCTATCAAACAACCCCACTGTGGGTTTGAACCCATGACCTCTGGCTTCAGAGACAGCAAAATAACCATTGGGCTACAGCTCTATAGCTGCTAGCAAGCCCCTGGCTGGCTGCAGAGAGCATGCACGGCACCACACAGACAGTCTGCTGTGGTCACCAGGATAGGGTTAGCCCACCCATACCCATGATGCACTGCACATGCAAATCAGCTGTCCACAGATTAACACAAGATGGGCAATGCACCCCCACAGCACCTCGGCCTGGTAGAGGGAAGTGACCATGTGCACCCACACACCACCTCGGCCTGGTAGGGGGTACTGACCGTGTGTTTTACTGGCACAGAGTAGCTACACACCGTCACATTGTGCGGGTACTGTGCTCACCCTGAGGGTGCGGTGAGGCGCCCAGCACCAGGTCCACAGCACCTTCCATGGCTGAATAAGGCCATGCTGGAGGTCAAAAGCAGTGTTAAACTGTGAGATAGGTAGTTTCTGCAGAAACACCTTAGATATCTCTGTCTGTTTTAGTGAGGTGTAGCCCCCAAGAACACCCAGGTGGGCCATGCACCACCACCCCCCCCCCCCAGGGCCATGGGCGGCAAACAGGGCCTCCCATCAATAGATCCTCATTATTACACCCCCCCCCCTGCAAAGGTGGCAGTAGAGGGGACCATCAACCCCAGTCCTGCTGAGAAACAGACACCCCACAGGGCAGTCAATGCAGCTCTATGCACATCCATAACACAATAGCAGACAGACATTAGGCCTGGGTATGGTGAGCTGCACCCACCACTATCTGATATTCTCCTGCAGCAAGTCATCAGCCACTGCACCAGCTCCATCACAACACATACCAGCTGCAAACAGTGTGCCAGCTAGTCCACAGTGCATGTTCCCAGTGGAGATGCATGCACCCAGAACTGAAATGTCAGCATACACAGCAAGCAGATAAATCAGTGACTGGACCCCAAAAGGAAACCCATATCTATCACATCAGAAAAATACTATATAGCACTATGGGGGTGCCTAGCCATGCTGTGGTCACTGCACAGTCAGGGTGAGAGTGATCTCTCAGCAGGACATACTGAGGTCACCCTGTCTGTGTAGGTGGTGGCCGGGCACTAAAATGTCCCAGTCAGTGCCCTATGCCCTGTGCAGATGCACCCTGGCTAGGCCACCCTGTCCGGCCTATACCCATGGTACCTTGCTCCTCATTATGCACATTGGCAGCCCAATACTGGCAACATTGCTGGCAGTGTGGGCTGTGGAAGGTGTTTGCAGCCACCACACACTGGATATAGACAGACAGCCACCCCCACACCTATGCCAGCATTGTGCTACTATAGAGGAGTTCAGCAGCCATACCCACCACACCAGTCCTGGGCACAGTACAAGCATGGATATGGTACGCAATACTGTTGGGGGTCACTCCCCAGGGCGGTAAACACTGTCAGAGACCAGACCTGCAGCACACACCGCAGACATCAGAATGATTGTTATGGTGGAGCCCAAGGAGCAAAATGTGCTTAACGTAGGCATTGATATCTGCCAGTTATCATGGGAAACATTTGATAGCTGTGTACCATATCCCCAGGTGTAGGGTGGCATTGCTAAGGTATGCAACTGCTAGTATTGGGAGATACAGGCAGGGCCCAATGTCCTGCCTCTCCAGGAGGCATTGGCCAATGGGGCCTGTGGGTGTGTGTGGGTGTGTCTGGCCCTGTTGGCTGCTGCTTTACAGCAGAGTTTCCCAACTCCAGTCCTGGTGTTCCAAACACTGTTCGGGTTTTCATGCTGTCCCTCATAAATATGCATGAGCTACATCTGCATACCATGGGGGTGGTGCATAGATATGCAGCACAGGCATCTTTATTAGAGGCAGCATGGAACCTGAATGGTGTGGGGCCCTCCAGGACTGCATTTGTGAGACTCTGCTCTAGGTAATGCGGCTGTTTATGGTGTCTGTGTTTGGTGTGGTAAAATATAGGCGTATTAACCATGCGTATGTTCTCAGCAATAAAGGTTTGTCCTTACTATCATGGTTTAGTTGTGGGAAAAATATGTGGACAGGATTGGCAGTAGCCCCAGCTGGGCTCTGAACCTGTGACCTTCTGCTCCTGCACATACTGTCTGTGTGTACTGCACCACTGTGTTGCCACAGGTTTGCTGCTTTCCCTGGGGAGTCCATGACTATACAAATTCAACAGAGCCTGTCTGTTGCGGTGGACGGTGCCAGCCTGCACACGCCTAGGCCACTGTCTCCTGTGGCTTGCAGCCACTGCCCCCTCCACCACCTGTACCCTCCGCCAACATGCAGACATGTCCTTATCTGGGAAAAAGCATATGAACTGATTGAGTTGTGGCACTCCGGGACTGAATTTGGGGGACTCGGATGTAGGTAATGCCCATTGTTATGGTTTGTGTGTGGTGTAGGGTAAAATATGGGTGTTTGAACCCTGCTTATGTTCTCTGCAATAAAGGAGTGTCTTTACTATCACTGTTTAGTGGTGGGTAAAACTATGGAGACTGGGTTAGCAGGAGCCCCAGCTGGGATTTGAACCTGGGATCCTCTGATCTTACAGGCACTGGCTGTGTCTGTTGCACCACACTGTGGCCACAGAGACAGTGTGGTCCCTGGATATAGGAAACCTGGCCTGACGAGTCAGAAACCCTGCTCTGCACAATTTTACTGTGGGCTCATTTACCTTGTACGGAGACAAAAGTGCAAATAAGCCTCAAAAATGACCTCGGAAAAAGGGCCAAAAAAACATGACCAAGCTGGGTAACAGTGATATTATTGGGCAACCATAAAAAACACTCCCAGGAAAGCTCCAATACACTGCTATGCATTTTGAAAGGGTCTACGGAGCGTAGACCCTTCCAAAAATAATTTCCTTTTTTTGGAGCTTTCCTGGGAGTATTTTTTATGGTTGCCCATTAATATCACTGTTGCCCAGCTGGATTATAATTTATTTGGAATTTGTTGTGGTCATTTTCAATTTATATTTGCTATTTTGTTCTGTGCACATGTATCACACTGCTCACGTTTTTCAGGTTTCCCCGGTTTTGCTGTACATTGCTGACGTAAATGGTTTCTCTTCCCTTTAAATCGGTTCTAACGCGAGGGTTTCACTCGCGGTATTTTTTTGCCACGCCTCTATCGCACATCAGCGCGCCCCGCTCTTGTGCGGGCGGAGCGCACTTGTGCGGGGGGCGCGCACGTATGCGGGGCACCAAAAATGCACTATTAGCTGCGCTAAGGTACCTTAGCGCACGCTCAAGTGCGCCCCGCACATTTGCGCGGTTTAGTAAACATACCCCATAGTTATTTAATACTAGCATCATTGACCTTACTTGTAAATAACACTCTATGTCAGGGGTAGGGAACCCTGGTCCTGGAGAGCCGCAGATCAGTCAGGTTTTCGGGATATCCCTAATGAATATGCATGAGATATATATGCATTAGAGATATCCTGCCAACCTGACTGGTTTGTGGCCCTCCAGGGCTGGATTTGGAGACCCCTGCCTTACACCTCTGTCATTTAAGATTGTGAGTGGGCAAGGTGCAGATGTCCTAGACATCGAAAGGGTATATAGAATGTGTCACATTTCTCCTCGATTCTCACCACCACCAAAAAGTTGTCTAATAGACAATATTTTGGTGGTGGTGAGAAGTGAGGAGGAATGTGACACATTCTATCTAACCTTTTTGATGTCTTGGACATCTGCACCTTGTCCACTCACAATCTTAAATGACGGAGGTGTAAGGCAGGGGTCTCCAAATCCAGCCCTGGAGGGCCACAAACCAGTCAGGTTGGCAGGATATCTCTAATGCATATATATCTCATGCATATTCATTAGGGATATCCCGAAAACCTGACTGGTCTGCGGCTCTCCAGGACCAGGGTTCCCTACCCCTGCTCTATGTCATTAATGCTTCGGTTTTAATCCTTAAGGACTTGTCCAACACAGTTCCAACAGCCAACACACAATTTTTACTATGGTTTACTTTCCCTGCGGCAGTGCATTCACTCTGCATGCAAACGTGCTGCAGAAGAATAATTTTGAATAAACAGCTAAAGCAGTGGTTCTGAACCAGTCCTCCTTGAACCCCTAGGCCAGTCGGGTGTTCAGGATAGCCCTAATGAATATGCATGAGATATATATGCATTAGAGATATCCTGCCAACCTGACGGGTTTGTGACCCTCTAGGGCTGGATTTGGAGACCCCTGCCTTACACCTCTGTCATTTAAGATTGTGAGTGGGCAAGGTGCAGATCTCCAAGACATATAAAAGGTTAGATAGAATTTGTCACATGCCTCTTTGCTTCTCACCACCACCAAAATATTGTCTATTAGACAACTTTTTGGTGGTGGTGAGAATTGAGGAGGCATGTGACACATTCTAGCTACCATTTTGATGTCTAGGACATCTGCACCTTGCCCACTCACAATCTTAAATGACAGAGGTGTAAGGCAGGTGTCTCCAAATCCAGCCCTAGAGGGCCACAAACCAGTCAGGTTGGCAGGATATCTCTAATGCATATATATCTCATGCATATTCATTAGGGCTATCCTGAACACCCGACTGGCCTAGGGGTTCAAGGAGGACTGGTTCAGAACCACTGAGCTAAAGGCTGACTATTTTCTTATTGTTACAATAAAACTGTTTTTAGTTTGCACGCAAATGATATAAGATAAAAAACCTTGGTTCCTCTTTCAAGAGTTAGTTTTATAATAAATTACTATTTCAGGGGTTACCAATTCACCCTTATTATTTTAGAGTAAATATAATGGTTTAACCATGAATTGATTTGTGTGTAATCTCCCTAGTTTTGAAGCTTTGCTTTCAATCTGAACATAGACGGGTTATGGTACAATACTTTGACTCTACAATCAAAGGTTAGTTTATTTTCCTTATTGAGACATTCCTTAAAAACGTTTGAACTAGATGAATGTACAACATTGTTTAAGTTTCAGCTTCAGCTTTATTGTGCTGTCAGGTATCATTCTGTAGTTTACAATGTTCAAATAATAGTGAATGATTAGGTGATATAATACTATTTTATTTAAGCTGGAGCATAAATATATAATTTTCATCACGTGTTGGTATACACAACATTTAACTACACTGTTGTTTAACTTCGTAGATATAGGACCAGAGTTCACCAGTTTTTTGTTATACAATGCACTGCACTATTGATAACCGAGGCAAGCGGACACGGTGCTTTGGGCCCTGCAAACATTCACCCCCCCCCTTTTCCTCCGCTCCTTCAACCACCAGAAAAAACACTACACAAGACTCTTATGGGAACAAACTGGTCGCAGCTTTATTAACCATAAAACATTTAAACATTCCAACATCATAAACCTTAACCAGCCCCAGCGGAGTAGTGCCACACCAGCCATACCTTAGCAAAGTGCATTACCACCGCTACGGCCATAAACTTGCCCCGGCAAGCTTCCAATCCCTTTCCCCGACTTCGCCATGCCCCTAGAAAAAGTTGGCCAGGGTTTGTCCGGGTCAGGGGCACCCCACCCCCGCCCAAATGTACCCTGAGGCACCGGACCCCAGAAACCTCCGGGATCCCGCCACCGGCACAGATGACAACCCTGTCACTATGCCGCCCCCCAAAACACGAAGCTGCGACCAGCGAGCGTCCCGCAAAATGACATACTCCAAAGCCTCCTGCCAGTCATTGAGGAGCAGATCCATGCCAACAGGAGACAAATGCACTCCATCACCTCTATAGAGCCCCTCGCAACCCACTTCTACCCAGGAATGCATGATCTGATAACCCCCCCGCTCACAAACCCAACGCCCAATCTGCCGGTTTATCTTAGTCAGACCCCTGGAACAACGCCGCCGACTCCAGCACGCCGACCGCGGGATAATGTCAGATCACAGCAAAATAGTCCCCGGGAACATTCGGAGAACAGCCTCAAAGTCCCCCTGCACGGCTCTGATCAGCTGTCGACACGACCAGGAGACAAGGTCATTGCCCCCCAAATGCACAAGCAGCACTGCCGGTTGTCACGACGTCCTCCTGTAGTGCCGAAGCAAAGGGAGCAGCTGCAGCCAGCGGAGTCCTCACTCACCCAGCCATGACACCGACACCACAGCAGGATCCAACCCCAAATTCAGGCCCACAGGCCTTGTCGCAGCACGCCGTCCCGCCCAGTGGACAAATGAATGCCCAATCACCCAGGCTCCACCAGGCTCGAGACCCCCATCTGCAAAACAAATGAACAGTTAGTATCCCCACCCCCCAAACACAGCCGACCACTCACAGACGAACATAACCCTTGAACGCCTGAGATCGCCATCTCCCAATGCTCATAATATCATTATCGGGCAGCCCGGCCCCCGCCGCACTTGTAGCCACACCAATACAAAATGAGTGAGGTGCAAAGCACATGGGGTCCTCACTTAGAAAACGCAGCGCCAGCCGCAGCACTGCAGTTACTTGAAAACGGGTCAACACCCGCGCGTCCGCATGCAGAAAAAGACCCCCAGCATGATCGGGACGCACATGAAGATACTGCCTCACCGCCCCCACCGGGCACGACATGAGCCCCGTGACCTCCCGTAGTATGACCCACAAACCTCTCCCCCGCTGATACGTCTTGGATTTCACCAAAAGGATCCGTAGCTGCCCTGCCTCAAAGCGCACATGGTGCCGCTGCAGGGTACTCCTGCCCCCCACCCTGCCAGAATTTTCCACCAGCTCCCCAATCCGAAAGGCCCCAAAAAAGGCAAGACAAAAAACCGCCCGGAATAGCACAACCTCGAAACCGGACGTAGACACCCGAGGCAATACCGTCAGCAGTCTCACCAGCAACTCGTGCGTAATGGGCCTACGTGGATCCGGGGGTGACAGCCGTACCCGCTCCCACCCTTGCAGGAGCCTGCGCACCAAGACCCCGCCCGCAGACGATCCCCATCCCACTGCACTCGCAAAAATGTTGAACCCCGCCAAATGCGAACGCACCGCCGACCTGGACAACCCGCGACCTCTGGCCTCAGCAATATAACAGCCAATGAGGCCCTCCGGCACCCTGCCCGCACACCACCCCCGCTCCCCCAAGAATTTGGCCACCTTGTCACAGCCACGCTGGTACGCCAACCACGTCCCAGCTGCCACCGAACTCCGCAGCAGGCTCAGCATCCTGCCATGCCAATGCTCCACAATGTCTCTGGGACTACGGATCCTTCTCTGTCCGCCTCTGGAGCCAATGCATGAAACCACTCCCACTGAAAACGAGAAAGAGCATCAGCTATCGCATTACTACAGCCCGGGATATGCCGAGCCCTCACAGCTACATTCAACTGCAGGCATGCCAATACCACTTCCCGCATCAACCCCGCCACCTGCAAACACTTGGGAGAGAAACGATTGACTACGCTGACTACAGCTTCATTATCACACCACCAAACTAGCCGCTGATCGCGCAACTTATCCGGCCATAATTCCAATACTACCCGCAGTGGAAACAATTCCAGGAAAGTTATGTTGGTGATCAAACCCGCGGCATGCCAAGCCTGTGGTCACCTACCGGCACACCAGGCCCCGCGAAAGTAGACCCCTAATCCTGCGCCCCCCGCTGCATCCGTAAAAAGCTCCAACTCCGGGCTAGAGACCTCAGCCCCCAGCAGAACCAAAGTCCCATTAAAATCCTCCAAAAAACGGCTCCAGACCTGCAAATCAGCCTTCATCACTTCCGTGACTCTAATCCGGTGGTGCAGTCTCCGCACCCCCGCAGTTGAAGCTGCCAGGCGCCTGGAAAACACCCTGAACCAGGGGTATCACCTTACATGCAAAGTTCAAAGAGCCTACCAAAGCTTGTATCTCCCGCAAGGTAATCTTGGAGGATGCCAATACGTTAGCCACCAACCCCCGCAAACCGGCCACTTTCTCCAGAGGCAAACGCGCTATCATATCCATGGAGTCCAACTCCACGCCCAGGAAGGTGAGCCGCGTCGTAGGGCCCGCTGTCTTTTCCACTGCCAAGGGCACACCCAGCTCCTGTGCTAAGTCCCGGAACCCACTCAACAACTGCTGACACCCATCCGACTGCGCCGGGCCCACGAACAGGAAATCATCCAGGTAGTGCACCACATTCCCCGAGCCCATCTTCTGACCCAACACCCACTGCAAAAATGTGCTGAACATCTCAAAATAGGCGCAAGAGACAAAACAGCCCATTGGCATGCATTTGTCTAAATAATATTCCCCCCGAAAACAAAACCCCAGTAAAGGAAAAGAGGAAGGATGCACCGGCAGTAAACGGAAGGCCGACTCAATATCCACCTTAGTCATCAATGCCGCCCTCCCCGCCAATCTCACCAACTCCGCAGCCCTATCGAATGAAGCATACTGCACTGTGCAAAGCTCATGCGGAATATGGTCATTCACCGACGCGCCCAATGGACAGGACAAATTGTGTATGAGCCGGAACTTCCCCGGCTCCTTCTTAGGGACGATCCCCAGTGGAGAAATCACCATGTCCAGGAAAGGAGGGTCGCAGAACGGGCCTGCGATACGCCCAAGCTCCAACTCCCCCACCAACTTGTCCTGTACCACCATTGCGAAACGCCGCACTGAAGGCGAATTCCGGGCACTAGAAGCCACCACTACACCCCGTACCGGAATACGAAATCCCAACATAAAACCCTCCCCTAACACCTCCCTATCCCGCCTCTTCGGATACCGCTGGAGCCAAAAACGCAAGGCATCCAACCGTATCGGAGACGGCGCCCGGCTACCCAACTCATTGAGGTTTGGGTCCAGACCCCGCGGCACCATTGGACCCCTTTCTGCTGCACTTAGTCGCGGAGTGCCCCCCACCACAAATGGAGCAGGAGTGCTTGAATTTACAGTCTGGAAAGGGGCAGGTAGTCCTGTTGAATCTCCAGCACACATCGCTGACCCCTCCCGTGCTAGCCTTCTGCTGCAACCCACCCACCGACTGGAAGGAACGGCCACCCCAAGGCACGCCAACCACACCCCCTCTCCCCCCACTACCCCCCCACCAAAGCCTGGTCTAGCAGACATTTGCGTCAACCAGAGGTTTATGTCCTGCGTGCCCCAGGACAACAATCTATTCTCCTCCATCTTATCCCTAAACCTTTCTTCGTAAATTAACCACGCCCAACCCTCATGGGTCTGCGACGCCTCTAAAATAGAATCCGCATACGCCAGCAACATACCGTAATGCGCCGGCGAATAATGCCCCCACACACTGGCCAGGCGCAGAAAGGCCCGAGTCCAATTCACCACATTGCGCGCCACTTTCTTAATCCGACCCGCCTTCTCATCCTCCTTCCTCTTCTTCCGGTTCTCTCCCGAACGCTTTCTACCCTCCAACAGCCGAAAGATATCGATGTAACGCTGCTTCCGTATCTTACGTCGCAGCTTCTTCGGGACCCCCTCCCAGAGCTCCGGGAACGCGACAACTGATGGGGCCACACCCCCAGCCCTGGACCCTGATGCCCTGCTGCCGTCTCCCTCCTGATGCACCACCTCAGCCCCAGACGACGAGGACGACTCACCCGAAGAGGAGGAAGAAGATGACTCAGAGCTACGCCGTCGATGGCAAGAACGACGCCTCCGTTTCCTAGATCCATGCCCCGCTTTGCCCCGCACAGGCGGGATGAAAGGCCCCACACCCTGGTCCCCCGACAACTCACCTGCCACCTGTCCATCTGGCTGAGAAGCCACCGCGGGCACTTGAACCACCTGGCCACACTCTCCATCGAGCTGTCCTGCTTCGACCAGGCCCCCGCTGGCCGCCGCCCCCGCGGAACCTCGTCTCACTGCTGCTTCCCTGTCAGCTGATGGCATCTGAGTTTGGCTCACTGCAATCTGCCCCCATGAAGGCTGCGTCATCCCCCTCGAATGTGGAGAGAAAAGAGAAAAAACAGGGGGGGGGGAACCGCCGGAGACCACATGAGGGACCACGCCGCACCCCATTCCGCAGCCGAAGTACCTTGGCCCCCACTTACCCAATGCTCCCAAGGGGACGTCCTCCCCCCCCACCCCTTATCCCCCCTGCATCGATGGCCACACTGTATGGGAGGGAGCCCCCTGACCATAAGGCGCCCAACCCGGCTGCACCAACCCACCTTGCCCCTGCCCACCACTAGCATTCACCCCCCTCACCACTGCCAGCACCCACCTCACTCACACTCCCCCCAGTGCCCCTGCTCAGTGGCACCCTGCTCCTGCACTGTGCACAGCCAGCCTGTGAAGACCCACGCGGTGTGTGCCCCCTTGCTCGGCTCCCCCTCACCCGGAAACCTCCCCCCCAAGCCCCACGCATCCCCTGAGTCCCCCCTCCCCCGAGTCACCCCCTGTAACCCCAAAGCACCTACCCCCCTAGCTGCAACACCACGCAACCCCCTACCAGCAGCAGAACACCCCACTACACTCCCGACATCCCCGTCGCCCCCCCCTACCGCACCTACCGCTGTCTCCGCCCTGGAAGACGGATGACGGGTCCCTGCAGCCTTACTCTGCCCACCTGCCCTGCCCACGTGACCCCCACGGCGTGGCATCAACCCCTTTTCACCACCCGACTTCCCCAACTAAGCTCAGCTTGTTTTAGGGTTTTTTTTTTTTTTTAGTAGCCTGAAACCCGCTGCACCTTTAAATGTGTTTTAAAAACAGCTCCCCTTCCAAACCTCCGTCAACCTGCCACTTGCTCCCCACCTCGCTCTCCCCCCGCAGACAAGGGACCCCGCCGCCAACTCTCCAACTGGCCCACTGTCCGGCACTTGCCTCGCTTGTGCAGCTGCCCGGGCCCCGCCGCCGCACTTTAGGCCCCAATCCGCCAGACACACAAGGAGAAGCAGCCACCAGTTAGACCTCCGCGCCCGCAACTGACCATGCGGAGGCCCCAGCCGACTCCTCCTCTCGCCGCGCCCACCCGACAGCTCGTCCATTGGCTCCCGTGCGGCTGCATTCAAACTGCCTCGCCCACGCGCCCTCAGCCTCGGCCGCGCGCAGGGTCCCCGCACCGGGCCGCGCGCCCGGTTATGGTCGGCCGCCTGGACCCTGCCCGCGGCCTCACTAATTTTAAACATTGTTTTATATTCTTTTAAATAGACATATATGTTTTTTGATACATACGAAGAACTTCAAACATATAGTGGTTATTAAGTCTGATCTTATATGGACATAGTTCAATCCTCATGTGCTTCAATAAACTATCTTATTTCAATATTTGGTTTTGTAGTAAGGATATACTTCAGCATATTATCATACATGTGATTTGCAACACAAGATGCTTTATGTAAGTATACACTTACATTTCCTTCAGGTTAACATCGGGTTTTTTTTTTATTACTTTGCCTGTTTTTAATAATGTACACATATTCATGTTATGTGTCCAGTGCCTTGCTGTCCTGCTTTTTTATTATGAAGTTTCTATACTGATGATTTTATTTACGTTTTTTGGATCTGTATGTATTTAAATTGTCTTGTTATTATACAAGGGGCTTTTTATTGTATACTTATTTTAACTTTAATTTATTCTGTTATATATTTATAAGCTGTACACCCCCTGAGGAAGGCGTTTGCCGAAACGCGTTGGGGTTTTTCTCAAATAAAGAATCCTATAAAGCATTCCGTGACCACCCACATTTCTTGCAATCGATGTTTCAACTCCATGGCGAGGACAAAATCCATATTGTTGAGGGCCAAGGGGTCAATATGATCTTGTAGTTGTTGGAGTACAATTTTTTCTAATCTCAGTTATGGAAGTAAGACTAGCTATAGTTCTGTAAAATGTTACTTGGTTGATGTCATTATCCATTCCTTTACGAATGGATGAATAGATGCAATATTAAGTTCAAGTGGTAGGTATCCTTGTTGAAGAGAAATCTGAATGATTTTGTAGATTATTACTGCGCTGGTCAAGGGGAGATATGGTGGTTCTGATATTAGTAATAATATCCTCAATGTAATTAGTTGTGAGAAATAAGAATGTCCTCCATGTGTATAGCGGACGTGAAGGTTCTTGAAGTGAATGGTCTACAATGGAGCTTGTATTTATTGATGGGAGAGGTTAGAGTTTGAAAGTAGTTGGTCATGACCTGTGAAGGTAGACATGTTCCTTCTACTTGAATAAGGGGATTTGACAATTTCAAAGATTTCACAAGCGCAGTTGAAAGATTTTTGTATTAATTGTGTATAGAACTCTATCTCTTTTTTTGCTTGAATGGTGACTAACTGGTATTCATTAAGTTTTATTTTGTAAAAGATTAGGTTGTTTGATGTTTTTTAGTTCCTCCACTTCCTCTCAGCAGCCCTGAGTGTACTTCATCCTTTTAAGATGTGTCGTGAACCATATTCCTAGCTTATTATTTCTCTGTGGGGCTTGGTTGGCATTGTCAGTGCATCAGTTATGATTCTATTCCATGTCTGAATAAGTGAGTCAAGGTCAACAGGAGTAGATTGCAGATAGGCAGGATTTTGTCCAGGAAAGCTTTTTTATCTTGCTTAATAAACTACGAGCTATAGGCTTAGTGTTTTGAGCAGTATTAAGCATTATGTTGAGGTATATGAAGATAGATATAAGCCTGTCATTAGACCCATGGACATCAATGAGAGAGGGAGGTGAGATAGAGTGATTTCTAACTGTGTTTTGAGATAGGAAAATTAAGTCAAGGGTGTTTCCCTTAGCATGGGTTGGTTGATTGACCATTTGGGCATAATCGAAGGCTTCCATGGCATCAAGAAAAGCTTTTGACTTGTTCACTGTAGTGGAAGCAAGATTGAGATCACTGAGGAAAGTGAGGTAGTTGGTTTGTGAATAATGCTTACAAGCAGTCTCTAGAAGTGTGCTTAGGTGATCAGGACTTGAGTCAGGTGATCTGCAAGCAAGTAGAAAGGTCACATTGCCATTTGTTATAGATATTGTATCTAGTCCTCTATCAGAGATCTTTGAGAGAGTGTGGGAGTTAAGGCCCTTCTTGGCAAGAATAAATACACTTCCTCCTCATCGCTGCATACATGGTGAGTGGAAAAGGTTGTACTCATGTGGGATTAGTTGATTCAGTAATACATCATCTGTCTCACTAAACCAAGACTCAGTGACATATAACGGGTTTAAGTTATTGTCTAGCAAAATGTCTATAAGAAATTTGATTTTATTCCATGCTGAGTTGGCATTGAGTACAGTGATTTTCAGGTGAGAGGTACAGTTAATGTGCCTGCATGAGGGTAATGTAGGTATCTGCGCTTTGGTTTTGATTTGTATGATGTGATGAGTGGGCCTGGGTTTTCTTTTATGATAGACAAAAGGTGTAGTGATGAGCATGTATAAATGAATAAAGAGTGAGAATAACAGAGTGGATGATGGGACTGCAGAGGTGGTTAGGATCGCAGTGGGAAAGAAGGTTGTCAAAAGGACAGTTGGTAGAGTCATAATGCTGGAGAAGGAAACTGTTGCGTAGTGATGTTGAGAAGCAGGAGAGAATAACATTTAATATAGTTTTATCTCGTTTATCGGCCATATGTTTCATTTCTATGATTCAGGCCTTAGTTGAGTGGCTTTCTTCCTTTACGGTGTGTATTGCTGTTGTGGTCCATGCCTAAGGAGCACGCCAAAGGGCCCTCTGGTGAGGCCCTCAGGTTTGGGTCCAGAAGGCACAGACACACCTATGTGCTGCTCGTAATCCCTGGTATTATATACTGTACCTGAATATACACCGCTTTGATCTGGTGAAAAGTGGTATGTAAGCATTGCTAAATAAATATATTCAATCATGGGTTTGTACTCAAAGCAACATTCTTTGTTTAAATTTTTTACACACATAAATATCTAAAACTCAACATACTTATCGGTATGTGAGACACAAAGGGGGTTTTTCTGACCCCTGAAGAGCGGGGTTGGAAGTCCGGGTTGGACAGAACGGATGTCCAACCCCCATTCTGTCCCAGCAGCATATTCCGCTCCTCTCAGCAACCTGCATGCACAGAGGGCTTGTGCAGGGGGTGCTGGACAGGGTCAGGAGGGGAAGTGCTGGAGGCAGAGAGTGGGTACAGCAGGGTCAGGCCCACAAAACCAGACATAGAGGGCCTATTCAGGTCACGGCCATGTATGTGCAGTGAGGCCAAGATGGATGAGGGACTTATTTCACCTCAGAGGTGGAATAGGCCCTAGGGGGTACAGTGATTGGGGCATACAGACCTCTACAAAGTGTCATAGGAGATGCAGTGAAAGCCCAATCACCTGATCCTGGCCCTGGCTGCCCCCGCTGAGGGTCAGACAGAGGAGAAAGAAGAACGGGACTGATGTCTGGCTCACTGTGCTCCAGCTGGGCGTCCTGGTGCCATGGTGATGGATACCACAGCACCAGTTCTCCAGCAGGAGCAAGGGAGCAGGCTGGCCAGGCAAGGGGAAGGACATCTTCCGTGGCAGAATTGGGGCATCTCTGGGCTGTCTAAGTGCCCAATTCTGCAACCGTGGGAACATCTAGCTTCTGTGGTTGCAGAATCGAGTACAAGTTTGGGCCATCCATTTTTCAGCTGTCCAAACTGCCCAGATGTGCCCCTATTAGAATTGGCCTCCAAGGTTATATCGACACCCAGGACCATATTCAACTTGAGTTTCACCTGAATTTTAACAGGGCTGCATGAAGAGAGTCCCAACATAGCAGAAGGAAACCATCGTGGAATCATAGTATTTGCTGTGATATTCCACTTTTTTATTGCCCTACCTAAATATATATATCGATAGATAGATAAATAGATAGATATAGATATTTGTGAGTATGCTTTCTTGGTTTTTTTACCTGTTAGCTTCCGAGGAAAACAAAAATCTTATCTTCCACTTTTGAGCCTTTGTATTTAGCTGTTTGACCAGTTTATTAATATGTCTGTTTATTTCCATGGAAAAATTGTGTGCGACATAAAAGCTGATAGAGAAAAAAGCTAAAGTAAGCAAAGAGTGACAACTCCTTTGTGTTTTGTTTTAATCACAGATCAGTTATGGAGCTATGGATCCGATCTTCAATGACCGAGTCACATTCCCATCCTTTTATCGCACCGTCCCAAATGTTCATTCTCAGCATCAGGGTCTCATTCAGCTCCTAAAATTCTTCAGATGGAACTGGGTGGGAATTCTCACACTGAATGATGAGAGTGATCAGAAGGGAAGTGAGGAACTGAAGAGGGAGATTATCAGGAGTGGTAGCTGTGTTGCTTTTGTGGAAGTGGTCCCTATGATCTTTATACTTACAAATCAACAGTTAAAAAAACTTAAACAGATTATTAACATGGTCTACAACTCATCAGTTACTGTGGTTATTATCTACAGCACTAGCAGCCAAATAGCAGTACAATTCTGCCACTACCCAGGGTGGCATAAAATTGTCAACAAAGTTTGGATCATCTCTGCAGCCACCTCTTCTATTGCAAGCATAAACATCCCAGAAATGCTCTCTAGATGCATCACATTCAATGGTTCTCTAGCATTTGCCATTGCTAAAGGAAAGATCCCAGGATTCAAGGATTTCCTCCATAATATCCACCCATCCACATTCCCAGCACCCTCCCTCCTGCAGCCTCTCTGGATGCACCTGTTCGATTGTGATCCATTATCCAGTCTGTCCAAATGCTCAGGGACGGGGACCCTGTCTAACATTTCACATTTGCAGTTGGATGTGGATAACTTTCAGTTCACGTACAGTCTCTACACCTCAGTTTATGCCCTGGCTCATGCTTTGCATAACATGCACATAGACAAGTCTCAACACGGGCAGGATCTAAATCTGGAATTCCAGCCATGGCAGGTAAATGCTCATGACTGATTATTTTATAGTAATTATTTTGTCCTACACTATAATATTCCTTGGTCCTGATTTAGTCAGACTTTTGTCCCATTTCATGTCTTTGAGGATAATTTAGGGACATGTTAGAGGAGGTGTCTACAGGGCCATGGGGCCATGATGGAAAGATTAGGATGGTTGTTATAGTTGTGATTTGATTATTAGGCATGTAGACAGCGGGATGGCTGGTGGACATGAGAATCACCTGGTTATCTGCCTTCTTTGTGGGAAGTTAGCGTGCTTCACACACTACCTAGATAAAGTTTTAGGCAGTGCTGGGGAGGAGCCTGCTGTCTCAGTACATGCTGTTAACAATGACATAGGAAAGTGCAACAGGATGATTCTGGAAGCAAATTTTAGGCTTTTAGATAGAAGTAGAAATCCAAGACCTCCAGGGTAGCATTCTCAGAAATGATTCTTCTTCTACATGCAGGACTAAAGTGGTAGACAGAGCTCCAGGATATCAGTGTGTAGAGGAGATGATGGTGCAAAGATAAGGGTTTTGAATTTGTAAGGAACTGGGCGACATTGTGGGGAAAACGGGGGAGGGGAGGGGAGGGGTGGTGGAATAAAGTTGCTACAATCCACTTTTAAAAATGATATAGAGAAGCTTTTCAACTAGAAAATAATGGGAAACCCACCATTGCCCCAGAAAGCATGGTTCCTTATGATGTATCCTTAAAAGATCCTAGCAAAACAGGTAAGATAGTCGCATCCTGTTAGTGAGGTTCCAATAATGGTATAAACAACCCAGATGCCTTTAAGTAATGAGCAGACAGAGTTGAAAGATTCCAAATTGCCCCTGTCAACTGTTAACCAGATTGTTAAATGAATACCACCTCTGAAATGCCTATATGCAAATTCTAGAAGTCAAAATATTGAAAGGAGAGTTCAAATATATAGCACTAAATGAACATTTTATATATAACTGGCATCTCAGAGAACTGGTGGAAGCAGGACCACCAATGGGACACTGTGATGCCTGGGTACAAATTATATTACAATGATAGGATAGATGAAACTGGTGGAAGGGTTGTGCTATATGCTAGAGAGAGCATTGAGTCAAACAGTAGAAACATTTTGCAAGGAACAAACTATAATGTAGAATCTCTGCAGATAGAAATTCCATGTGAAAGAGGAAGGCAATGACATTGGGGGTGTACTACCATCCACCTGGCTAGAATGAACAGAAGGATGATGAAATGCTAAAAGAAATCAGAGAAGCTAAAAAAAATTGCAATGTAGTAATAATGGATGACGGCACTTAACAACAACAATTACCCCAGTATCAATAGGGTCAATTTCACATCAGGATATGCTAGGGAGATAATGTTTCTAGCTAAAATAAATGACTGCTTCATAGATAAGCTGATTCATGGACCAATACAAGGGAAAGCTATTTTGACCCTAGTCCTTAGTGGAACATAGGATCTGGTACTAGAGATAACGGCATTAGGACCACTTGGAAACAGCGATCATAATATTATCACATTTAGGGGGATGTTTACTAAAGTGCGGTAATCGTGATTAACGCGCGTAAAGTACGTTTAACGATCATTAGCACGTCCGAACGCGCGTTCTGACGTGCTAACAATTGTTAAACGTACTTTACGCGCGTTAACCGCAGTTAACGATCGTAAACCTCCGCGGCGCGTTAAAACAGCGCAGAATGTGGAGAGTGGGCAGAGAGAAGGGGTCAATGGGCGGAGAGTGGTCGGGGAGAGGCTCCCCTCATACTAACGCGCTGAATTTCTGAGCTCAATTCCAACGCGAATGAAAACCTGTCGTTAAAGGCATTTAAAGGGAAGAGAAACCATTTCCGTCAGCAATGTACAGAAAAACTGGGGAAACCCACAGAACGTGAGCAGTGTGATATATGTGCACAGAACAAAATTTCACATAAAACGTTAAAAATGACCACAAGAAACATTTTAAAAAGCATAATTCAGCTGGGCAACAGTGATAGCAATGGGCAACAAGGAACAACACTCCCTAGAAAGCACCAAATAAAAAAGAAATGATGTGTGGAAGGGTCTACGCTCCACAGACCCTTTCAAAGATCATTTCATTGTAATGGAGCTGTCCTGGGAGTGTTGTGTAATGTTGCCCAATGATATCATTGTTGCCCAGCTTGGTTATGGGTGTGTGCCCCTTTTCTGAGGTTTATGTGCACCTTTGTCTGCATACAAGGTAAATGAGGCCACAGTAAACCTGTTGCAGAGCAGGGTTTCTGACTCGTCAGGCCGGTTTAACTAACTCCAGGGACTGCACTGTTTCTGTGGCCACAGTGTGGTGCAACAGACACAGCCAGTGCCTGTAAGACCAGAGGACCACAGGTTCAAATCCTAGCAGGGGCTCCTGCCAACCCAGTCCCCATAGTTTTACCCACCACTAAACAGTGATAGTAAAGACACTCCTTTATTGCAGAGAACATACGCATGGCCTATATTTTACTACACCAAACACAGACTCCAGAAACAGGCACATTACCTAAAGCAGAGTCCCGCAAATGCAGTCCTGGAGGGTCCCACACCATTCCGACTTCATGCTGCCTCTAATAAAGATGCCTGTGCTGCATAGCTATGCACCACCCCCATGGTATGCAGATGTACCTCATGCATATTTATGAGGGACAGCATGAAAACCCGAACAGTGTTTGGAACACCAGGACTGGAGTTGGGGAACTCTGCCGTAAAGCAGCAGCCAATAGGGCCACACACCCACCCACAGGCCCCATTGGCCAATGCCTCCTGGAGAGGCAAGACATTGGACCCTGCCTGTATCTCCCAATACTAGCAGTTGCATACCTTAGCAATGCCACCCTACACCTGGGTATATGGTACAGAGCTATCAAACGTTCCCTATGATAACTGGCAGATATCAATTCCTACGTTAAGCACATTTTGCTCATTGAGCTCCACCATAACAATCATTCTGATGTCTGCAGTGTGTGCTGCAGGTCTGGTCTCTGACAGTGTTCACCACCCTGGGGAGTGACCCCCCAACAGCCTTGTGTACCATATCCATGCCTGTACTATGCCCATGACTGGTGTGGTGGGTATGGCTGCTGACCACCTCTATAGTAGCACAATGCTGGCATAGGTGTGGGGGTGGCTGTCTGTCTATCCAGTGTGTGGTGGCTGCAAACACCTTCCACAGTCCACACTGCCAGCAATGTTGCCAGTATTGGACTGCCAATGTGCATAATGAGGAGCAAGGTACCATGGGTATAGGCCGGACAGGGTGGCCTGGCCAGGGTGCATCTGCACAGGGCATAGGGCAGTGACAGGCACATTGTAGTGCCCGGCCACCACCTACACAGACAGGGTGACCTCAGTATATCCTGCTGAGAGATCACTCTCACCCTGACTGTGCAGTGACCACAGCATGGCTAGGCACTCCCATGGTGCTATCTAGTATTTCTCTCATGTGATAAATATGGGTTTTCTTTTGGGGCCTAGTTGCTGATGTATCTGCTTGCTGTGTATGCTGACATCCCAGTTCTGGGTGCAGGCATCTCCACTGGGCACTAGCAGACTGTTTGTAGCTGGAAGGTGTTGTGATGGAGTGGCTTGCAGGGTGCAGTGGCTGATGGCTTGCACCAGGGGAATATCAGATGGTGGTGGGGTGCAGCATACCATATCCAGGCCTAAGGTTAATGTTCCCCTCTACTGCCACCTTTGCAGGGAGGTAGACTGTGGATCTTTTGATGGGAGACCCTGTTTGCTGCCCTGGGGGAGGGTGGTGGTGCATGGGGGCTACACCTGACTGAAACAGACAGAGATGTCCAAGGTGGTCCTGCAGAAACTACCTATCTCACACAGTAACACTGCTTTGGACCTGCACCATGGCCTCTTTCAGCTATGGATGGTGCTGTGGACCTGGTGATGGGTGCCTCACTGCACCCTCAGGGTGAGCACAGTACCCGCACAATGTGACGGTGTGTAGCTACTCTGTGCCAGTACAACACACGGTCAGTACCCCCTACCAGGCCGAGGTGCTGTTGGGGTGCACATGGTCACTTCCCCCTACCAGGCCGAGGTGCTGTGGGGGTGCATTCCCCATGGTGTGTATCTGTGGACAGCTGATTTGCATGTGCAGTGCATCATGGGTGTGACTGGCACAATCCAACCCTGTGAAACCCCAGCACCTGCTCACAGGCTCTGATAAACCATAGGCCATCACACGTACATCTGCTAGCATAATACGTGTTGAATGTACTGAGCATTTTGTTCCATGTGAACCGCGCTGATGATGAATAGTGCTGTATATAAGAGACTGTAAATAAATAAATAAATAAATAAATAATGCATAGGTGCAAGACACCCTACAGAGTCTGTAATATAAGATGCCCACACTGGTAAAAACACACGTACCCACGCACGTAAAAACATACGTACCCACGCACGTTTGTACGTGCGCAGCCACGCACGTACCAACGCACGGAACCTTGCATGCACCAACGTACATGGCTAGGCACACTCCGAGGGTGTGTTTCTGACACCAATACTCAATGTAATGAAAAACATGCCTCCTCATTCCCTCTGTAATGTACAGGGTGATGCCTGGGACAGCCTTCTGCGTTAGGCACACTGGGGACTCAAACCCATGCTGCCTGTAACAGCGGTCAGTACCGTAACCATTGTGCTACAGCTCTGTTTCAGTGCTTTGTGTCTGTACGTCTTCTTACGATTAACGCGCAGTAATGTGCCACGGCGCCCGGTAACGCTCGTTAATTTTTTGAACGCGCGTTAGTGGTGACGATGTACCGCCCATGTCCTTATTTGGGGTTTCTGTCACTACCGCGGCTCCTAACGCGAATTGCACTAACACAGTTTAGTAAACATACCCCTTAGTTTAATAAACAGAGAGGACAGCAAGGAAATCCATGACAACAAGATTTAACTTTTAAAAGAGAGGTTATGATAAAATGAGGAAAATGGTTAAGAAAAAACTAAAAGGAACAGCTGCAAAGGTTTACAACAAGCATGGGTGTTAAAAAATACTAACTTGGAAGTCCAGACCAGATGTATTCCGTGCTTTAGGAAGGCCAAATGACTGCTGGCATGGATTAAAGGTGAAGCCAAAGAGGCTGTTGTAGTTAAAAAAGAATCTTTAATAAAATTTAAAAAAGGAGCCAAATGACAAAAATAAGAAACAACTTAAGCATTGCCAAGAAGGTGGGAGATAGTGCATTCCTGATATGAAATTCATGAGGTGAGTTTATCATCAAACCCCATTCTTACTGAACCTCAAACCTGTGGCACTCAGAAACAAGGTGGAGCTGGGTACCTTTAAGAGAGAGCTAAAGATTTCTCTTAATAAATGCAACTTTGAGTGGAGTGGTTGATGTGAGACTTATTTATTAAGATGCTGCATATGGAAAAATAATCCCAACTGTAGGCATACAATATTGTGTTACATATTAGGAGTTATCATATAAACATAAACTAATTTATTTTAGACTGATAAAAACCTAACAAAACAGAATGAAATGAGAAAAATATACCAAATGAAACAAAGAAAAAAGTATGTAAAACATTTTGCACTGTACACCCTGAAACATTTTTTATCTTCATAGATTGGTTATCTGAAAATCCTTCCTAGCACCATGTGGATATAAATATGAGAATTTTTCTCAATGCACCTGTTAATAACAATTGGGGCTGGGTTTAATCCGACAGTAAAAGGTATTTGAGCCATTTGCATTTTCAGATCTGCATGCAAAACAAAATGACCTAAAAAATATCAAATCCCAGTTTTTCACAAAACTAGAATTTAATTGGGTAAAAAAAAGTTCATACTGGTAGTTTGCACAGAGCCATGTTTCTCTTTCTCAGATCAAGAGTAATTTAGCATGAAAGATCCACAATAAAATTTGTTAAGTGTTTGTAATTTTCTATCAATTCAAACCAAAAGTAGTGTACTTCCTTTAGTCATAATCCCCCAGACCAAATTTCAGTCAAATCTGTTCAGTATTTTCTAAATTCCAACATGAAAAGGGAATCCAAATTTTATTACAGATTTCACATTTTTTTCATTTTTGTAAATTCAAAATCAATGTGATAGTAGGAGATTTAATAGGGGAAAAATTCCAGAATTTGCCAAATATTTATTTAGTTATTTATTTAGGATGCAGCTCATGTGTTTTTGGTGGTAACTCAAGGGGATTTACAGTCAGGTAGACTGTTTCCCTAAATTTGTATATGTTTGAATCTAATAAGTTTTATAGACAATATTCTAGTTCTGAATTCTAAATTCAGATAAAATTGTCTAAATATTTCTTTCCATTTGCAGCTGAACCAGTTTGTTAAGAAGGTTCACTTTAAAGCCCCCGAAGGACCTGAGATCTTCTTCGATGATAAAGGGAATGTGCCAGCTTACTATGACATCATAAACTGGGTCCTGCTACCCGATGGCTCCATAGGCAGCATCAAAGTTGGAAGCTTCAATCAATCTGCATCAGAGGACCAGCAGCTCTTTATAAACCAAAGTTCCATCTTTTGGAGTCCACACTTTAACCAGGCATGGAATTTTCTGTTGTTTTCTTGAGTAAACTATGCAATGCATCTTAAAAAAGCTACCAGAAAGTGGAGGAGAATGTGAAACATGAGGAAAAGCAGGACTTGTTGGACAAAGTTGCGTGTATAATTGCCTCTTAAAAGCTCACAACATAGCTAATAGAGTTCCAGATTTGCAAGCCTTAATGGCAGAAGCAAAGTGAGACACTGCTGCTCTCATAACGAGTTACATGAACTGGACAGGTCTAAACCAGATAATGATCTGTTCACTAAGGATAGAGATGGCAGCACAGAAAGATGATTAGCTCTTTTATTTTAATTGTTTGCTTCTTGTTTGTTATTTTTATCTGGATTTATAAAACACCACTAAGCAACCAAGTGATTCCCCTTTAATGGAGGATCATTGGTTCAAGTAGTTCCAAGAAGTCAATTTAAGATCTTAGTTTTAGATTGTGGAGAGTAATTTTATAAGGGGGTGTTTTGCTGTCCCGATCGCCTTGTTGCCTTAACTTTGTTTATTCTGTGCCTTGCAGCCCTCTGTTTCTGCAACTTAGGGGTCTGTTTACTAAACATTCCTAATGTGCGGGGCCGCGGTAGTGTGCCTGTGCCATATAAGGAGTGGGCGGTTCAGGCAGAGAAAAGAAAAAAAACGGGAGTAAGCGATCGCACATTTGCGCGGGGCGCTATTGTGCGCCGTGCACAATAGTGCGTGGGAAGGCTAAGTGGCGCCCTGATGTGCACACATAAAGGAGCAGAGCCATAGTACAATAGTTAAGACACTGACCAATGGTGCAGAGATCAGGGGTTCAATCCCCCACAGTGCCCAATGAAGAAGGCTCACTGAGGCAGTGTGTATTATGGGGATGAGTGCTGTAGGGGGCAATCTATTTTTATTTCAGTTATCACTACTAGCAAACGCACTCACAAAGCGTGTTAACATAAGGCGGCCCATAAGGCACATGTTAAAGTTCACTGTCCACCAAGGCACCCTTGAATGTCCCCTATAGGGCACCATATATGTTGCGTCACAGGATAATGTATAGTGCACCTTATATGGATGGCAACCATAAGGTGCCCTATAGGGTGCCCTATAAAGCACCCTCAGAGGCACCTTATGGGTACAGTACACTGAGGGTGTGTTTGATGGCAGCAACATATGTACATTAAATCTAAAAAAAGCTTTGGACAACCCTATCAAATAACCCCACTGTGGACTCGAACTCATTACCACTGGCTCCACAGGCAGTGAAGTAACCATTGGGCTACAGCTATATAGCTGCCAGCAAGCCCCTGGCTGGCTGCAGAGAGCCTGCATGTCACCACACAGACAGTCTGCTGTGGGAACCAGGATAGGGTTAGGCCACCCATACCCATGATGCACTGCACATGCAAATCAGCTGTCCACAGATGAACACAAGATGGGGAATGCACCCCAACAGCTCCCCGGCCTGGTAGGGGGACGTGTCCGTGTGCACCCACACAGCACCTTGGCCTGGTAGGAGGTACTGACCGGGTGTTTAATTTGCACAGAGTAGCTACACACAGTCACACTGTGCGGGAACTGTGCTCACCCTGAGTGTGCGATGAGGCGCCCTGGACCAGGTCCACAGCACCCTCCATGGCAGGGCTCCAAAGCAGTCGTAATCTGTGAGATAGGTAGTTTCTGCAGGAACACCTTGGATATCTCTGTCTGTCTCAGTCAGGGGAACCCCCACGGACCCCTAGGTGGGCTATGTACCACCACCCCCCCCAGCTGAGGGTGGCAAACAGGCAGGGTCTCCTATCAACAGATCCCCATTATACACCCCCCCCCCCCCCCAGCAATGATGGCAGTAGAGTGGACCATCAACCCCAGTCCTGTTGGGGAACAGACAACCAAAAGGGCAGTCCAAGCAGCCCCACACACCCAGACCACAATATCAGACAGACAGTAGGCCTGGATATGCTAAGATGCACCCCACCACTATCTGATATTCCCCTGCATCAAGCCATCAGCCACTGCACCCTGCAAGGCACTCCAGCAGGGCACATACCAGCTGTGAACAGTCTGCTGGTTAGTCCCACTGGAAATGCATGCACCCACAACTAGGATGGCAGCACACACAAGCAGATACATCAGTGACTAGGCCCCAACAGGTGACCCATATATATCACATGAGGGAAGTGCTATGAAGCACTATGGGGGTGCCTAGCCATGCTGCCATCACTGCACAGTCAGGGTGGAGTGAAAGCCCAGCAGCACATACAGAGGTCACCCTGTCTGTGGAGGTGGTGGACAGCCACTACAATGTCCCTGCCAGTGCCCTATGCCCTGTGCAGATGCATCCTGGCCAGCCCACCCTGTCTGAGCTATACCCATGGTACCTTGCTGCTCATTATGCACATCATCAGGCCAAAACTGTGGACAGTGTTTGCAGCCAACACACACTGTATAGACAGACACACACTCCCACACGTATGCCAGCATTGTGCTACTATAGAGGGGTTCAGAATCCTTGCCCACCACACCAGTCCTGGGCACAGTACAGGCATGGGTATGGTATGCAATACCGTTGGGGGTCCCTCCCTAGGGTGGTAAACACTGTCAGGGGCCAGACCTGACGCACACACCGCAGACATCAGATAGATTATTATGATGGAGCTCATAGAGCAGACTGTGCGTAACGTAGGGATATCTATCTGCCAGTACTCATAGCAAACGTTTGAGAGCTGTGTACCATATACCCTGGTGTAGGGTGACATTGCTAAGGTATGCAAGTGCTGGTATTGGGAGATGCACGCAGGGCCCAATGTCCTGCCTCACCAGGAGGCATTGGCCAATGGGGCCTGTGGGTGTGGGTGTGGGTGTGTCTGTCCCTGTTGGCTGCTGCTGTACGGCAGAGGTTCCCAAATCCAGTCCAGGTTTGCAATACACTGGTTGGGGTTTCCTGCTGTCCCTCATGAATATGCATGAGCTACAGCTACATGCCATGGGGGTGGTGCATAGATATACAGCACGGTTATTTGTATGAGTGGCAGCATGGAACCTGAATGGTGTGTGGTCCTCCAGGACTGCATTTGTGAGACTCTGCTCTAGGTAATTCCCCTGGTCATGGTGTCTGTGCTTGGTGGTGTAAAAGATAGGCGTATGACCAATGCGTATATCCCCAGCAATAAAGGATTGCCCTTACTAACATGGTTTAGTTGTGGGGAAAATATGTGGACAGGATTGGCAGTAGCCCCAACTGGGCTTTGAACCTGTGACCTTTTGCTCCTGCACACACTGTATGTGTGCACTGCACCACTGTGTTGCCACAGATGTGCTGAATTCCCTGGGAAGTCCATGAATGTACATCCGACAGGGCCTATGTTGCAGTGGATGTGCCAGCCTGCACATGGCTCGGCCACTGTCTTCTGTGGCTAGCAGCCACTGCCCCCTCCACCACCTGTACCCTACCGCCAACATGCTGGCATGTCCGTATCTTGGAAAAGCATATGACCTGATTGAGTTGTGGCACTCCAGGACTGCATTTGGGGGACTCGGCTGTCGGTAATGCCCATTGTTATGGTGTGTGTGCGGTGTTGGGTACAAAATGGGTGTGTGAACCATGCTTATGTTCTCTGCAATAAAGGAGTGTCTTTACTATCTCTGTTTAGTGGTGGGTAAAATATGGGGACTGGGTTGGCAAGAGCCCCAGCTTGGATTTGAACCTGTGATCCTCTGGTCCTAGAGGTACTGCCTCTGTCTGCTGCACCACACTGTGGCCACAGTGATAGTGCAGTCCCTGGGGGTGGGAAACCTGACCAAAGGAGTCAAAACCCCTGCTCTGCACATTTGTACTGTGGGCTCAGTCACCTTGTCTGGTGACAAAAGTGCAAATAAACCCCTCAACCGACCACGACGAACTGGGGATAAATATAACCAAGCTGGGCAACAGTGATATTAATGGGCAACCATAGCAAACACTCCCAGGAAGGCTCAGAAAAAAGGAAATGGTTTTTGGAAGGGTCTCCGCTCCGTAGCCCCTTCCATACTTCATTTCATTTTTTTGGAGCTTTCCTGGGTGTGTTTATTATGTTTGCCCATTAATATCAGGGTTCCCCAGCTGACTTCCTATTTTTAATATGTTTGTTTGGGTCTTTTTCTATCTTTATTTGCACTTTTGTTCTGTGCACATGTATCACACTGCTCACGTTTTGCAGGTTTCCCCGGTTTCCCTGTACATTGCTGACGGAAATGGTTTCTCTTCCCTTTAAATGCCCTCTACCGTGAGTGTTTCACTCGCGCTATTTTTAACCTGCAAATTCGTCCCCGATACTGTGCGGGGAGCCTCTCCCCTCCCCTTCCCCGCCCATTGACCCCGTCTCTCCGCCCCTCGGGAGCCTTCCTCCGCCCTCAGAATGCCTTTCCACGCCTCTATCGGACATTTGCGGGCCGGGTACTTGTGCGGGGCACGTTAGTGCGGCGCGCAATTGTGCGGGGCCCACGCGCACTTGTGCGGGGCGTTTAAGAGCGTTTCTGAGCGTTTGAGTGCCGCGTTTCCGTGCGCTATTGTGCGGCACGCAATTGTACGGCTTTTAGTAAACATGCCCCTTAGTCTCACCTACCGGATCACCTCCAGGCTGACATCATTAGGTGATATCAGCTGCCAGCTAGATTTATTTCTACCTAATTTGACGTGTTCGTGCTACGGGCATTCAGCAGAGAACACCACCCGAGGAGCAGGTCCTGCACCTCGGGCAAGCTCCTTGGGGTGGGACTCCTGGGTGAGGACCCCTCAAGTCCTCTTCATTAGGAAAAGCTATCCCCCTTTTCTCTCAAAAAATACCCTATCCTCCAAAGAGCAAATCTAGGCGGTTAATTTTCCAGAAGCGTTGGACTAGATTTATATCACTTTGACACTACATTTCCCTTATAAGGAAAACTGGTAATATTCATATTATGTAATTCACTTTAGGAGTGATAGACATATCTATATCTTCAAGACGACCGCACCAAGAAACAGACCAACAACCACATTACTGTATATAACAAGAGCTCGTTAAGTCAAATTGGTAAATAAGATCACAGCATAAACATAGCTGTGAACTGCATGAATAGTAGACTTACTGAATCTAGAACAAGCCCCTTGGAAGACAGGAAAAAATAGCACATGGATTTTAAAACCATGGGGATACAGCTATCCACGCTAATATGGCCACTCCATTAATCTTATGATGGGCAGCTGAAAATCTTTAAAATAGGGCTTGGATCTCTGACGACGATAACTCCTTACCTTCAAATACGTTTCTTGCAGCAATAAGATGTCAGCACTTTCTTCCTACCATTCAGAGGGAACCATTCCTCTTAGTAAAATTATTAATGCCCTTAACATTCAGTGACACAATTTTAAAGAAAGCATACTTACAATATAGCTCCGAATTAACAATCACATGTTACAGAAACAGAATAAAATGTAGCATTTCATTTAATATCATAGAACAATTTCCAGAGCACTTTTAAGGTGTGGCTGTATCTATAGCCCAAAGAGAAGGAAAAAAAAAGGCCCCATTATTTGATTGACATAATAATACACCTAATTCTACCAAACCATTTCCCCACACCACCCAAAACCCAGGGGGGGGGGCGGGGTTACATAACACACAAAATTTAACGGGTGAGCCCGCTAGAACAGACACAGAAGGCTCGTTAATCTAACCCTTCTACATTTCTGTAACTCTTAGAGTAGTGTATCTTGCCCACCTCCCTTATTAAGAACAGAGATAATGTCCTTCAAGAAGACAGAGTAAATTTCCCAGTATATGCCAGTATTACAGGCTTAAATGCTGCTTCTGCATAAATAGGCCTTCTTCACATGAGCTCCGACTGGTTAAACACCCATGATAGCAAGCGCCATCAGACTGTAGCAAGTAGGAGATATGATACAACCTTCACCATATCACCACCGACACCTTATCCTCCAAAAATGCACATAAACCTCCAGGATCATCAAAAGTTGTGGTCTGGTTGTGCAGCATGACTTTCATACGGGAAGGATATAGCAGTCCAAAACGGGCCTTCAGTTCAACCAAACGTGGACGCAACACCAAAAGACTCCTTCTCCGATCCTCCGTCGCCTTTACCAAGTCCGGGAAAAACAGGAGTTTATGCCCTTGATATTCCAAGGCTGAAACTGTTTTAGCTGCTCCCATTATTTGCAATACTTGCTGAAAATGTAGTACTTTCAGGATAATTAGATGTGATCGCTTGCCCCTGACCAAAGGCTGAGTAGGCACTCTCTGAGCATGCTCGATCTTGAACGGCATATTGAAATGCAACCTTAATGCACCTGGAATCATGGCCTGCAGAAATTATATCATATCATGACCCTCAGCTCCCTCAGGAACTCCTAGGATTCTTATGTTGTTCTGACGAGAGCGATTTTCACCGTCTTCCACCTCCCTTTGCAGTGAATGTATCAACTTGGCCTGTTCCTCAACAGCCTCGAGCCTCTCCCCATGTGACACCACCACCTTTTCTATCTTCTCCAAATGAGCCGTATTTGATTCCAAAGAGGATCTCAAAGCATTGATATCTTCTTGCATTGCACAAAGCAATTTTCCATTAGCTTTGACCAACTCTTTGACCGCCCGAATCTCAGCCAAGATCTCCTGCAAGGTCTCAGGACCTTCTCGGATGACCACCATCCTGTGAGGTGAGAGAGGTTCCATCTTGGTTCTCTTTGCGCTAACATTTTGAGATATTTGGAAATCCAGTCACGTCTGTTTAGAACCCGACATAGCCGGGATAGAATAGTTTCCCAGTAGGTAGGAACTATTTCTTCAAATATTGCAGAAATCATGATTCTTGACAATTGCCCTCCGGAGCACTGCTCTTACATGTCCATCTTGAGCAAACACCAGGCTCTGCCCTCTGCTCTCGTGATTTGTAAAGATTGCCACCGCTACTCTAGGACCCAAATTTCTGCTGCAAGAAAGGATCACGTCTCATCTCTTATAAATGCTTCCACACATAATCCTTGAGTAGTTTACTCCATTGCTGTCGACCTCTCATTCCTCAACACATCTTCTCCTGCCCTCCCTACAGATGGGTCTTCCTCAGATGACCTGACTAATTTATTTTCCAGAAAGATCTCTTCAGTTCAACTTGGCTTGCTGTTCCCGCCACATCTGTCCCTCCCATTCCACCATACCCCATTGGTCTGACCTTACTCATATCTGGAGCAAATTTACCCCAGTTGGTATCACAACTGTACTGAAATCAACCTCATCCACCATGAAATCTACTTGTGCCTTAGACCCCCATTCCTTCAACCTTGTGGCTGAAAATTCATTGCGCTTTATCCCCATCATCCATTCCATGATTGATAATAACTTGTCCTACGGCCATTTTCCCCTGACCTGGGAAAAAGCAAAGGTTTACTCCTGTCTAAAGGATCCTAAACTTAGAAATATAGAAACATGATGACAGAAAAAAGTGTACATGGCCTATCTAGTCTGACCTTCTGTATCAACTACTACCATATACCTCTAGTTTCCTTTAGAGATTCTCTGTGTTTGTCCCATGCTTTTTGAATTTAGATACCATCCTTTTATCTACCACTTCCACTAGGAGACTATTGCAGACATCTACCACCCTGCTACACTTTCCTTCCTGAATAAAGTATAGGCTGGTATAATTACACCCCATTCATCCCAGTCATGGTTAAAGGATACTACCAAAAGCAGAGAGGTTCCAAAAGAGAGTAAAGTAGCCCAAATGCCCTCGAGTATGGAGCAGACAGAGCTTAAAGATCCCAAATTACCCATGCCTACCAATAGCCAAATTAATATGAATAAAATATAGTCTCTAAAATGCTTGTATGCAAACGCTAGAAGCCTAAAAAATAAGATGGGAGAGTTATAATATATAGCACTAAATGAGAGGTTAGATATGATTGGAATCTCAGAGACATGGTAGAAGGAGGACAACCAGTGGGACACTGATACCTGGGTACAAACTATATCGTAATGATAGAGCTGATCAAATTGATGGAGGGGTTGTGCTCTATGTTAGGGAGGGCATTGAGTCAGAAAGGATTAAAGTTTTGCAGGAAACAATTTGCTGTAGAATCTCTATGGATTGAAATTCCATGTAAAAAGGTGAAGGTGATGGCAGTGGGGGTGTACTATCGACCGCCTGGCCAGACTGAACAAATGGATGATGAAATGCTCAAAAAAATCAAGGAAGCTAGCAAAAGTTACAGTACAGTAATAATAATGGGTGATTTCAATTACTCCGGTATCGACTGAGTCAGTGTTATGGCAGGACATGCTAGGAAGATAAAGTTCCTAGACAAAATAAATGACTGCTTCTTGGAGCAGCTGGTTTATGAACTGACCAGAGGGGAAACCATATTGGACCTAGCCCTTAGTGTAACACCAGATCTGGTGCAAGAGATAAGGGTGTTGGGGTCACTTGGCAATAGTGATCATAGCATGATCGCGTTTGATCTAATTAGCGGAGGAGGGATAATAAGGAACTCCACAGTGCTATCTTTTAACTTTTGAAAGGGAGACTATGATAAAATGAGGAAAATAGTTAAGAAAAAACTAAAAGGAGCAGTTGCAAAGGTTAAAGACGTACAACAAGCTTGGGTGTTGTTGAAAAATACTATCTTGGAAGCCCAGACCAGCTGTATTCCACGCTTTAAGAAAAGTGGAAGGAAGTCCAAAAAAACTGCCAGCATGGTTTAAAGGTGAGGTCACAGATGCTGTTATTGCCAAAAAAACATCTTTCAAGAAATGGAAAAAAGATCCAAACGACGAAACCTGGAAACAGCACAAGCACTAGCAAGTTAAATGCAAGGCATTGATAAGGCAGGCAAAGGGAGAATTTGAGAAGAAGCTTGCTGCAGAAGCAAAAACACGTAATAAAGACGTTTTAAAGTACATTCATAGCAAAAAACCTGTGAGTCAGTTGGTCCATTAGATGATAGAGGGGTTAATGGGGCACTAAGAGGCGACAAGGCGATAGCGGAGAGACTGAATGAATTCTTTGCTTCGGTCTTTACTGAGGAAGATGTTGGGATGTTACCCATGACTGAAGTGATATTTAAAGGTGTGGAAGAATTGAAGGAAATATTGATACATCGGGAAGATGTAATACAACTATTAGATAAACTGAAGAGTAGCAAATCACCTGGGCCAGATGATATACATCCAAGGGTGTTGAAAGAACTGAAATATGAGATTGCAGACCTGCTATTAGTAATCTGAGAACTATCATTAAAATCATCTGTAGTCTTGCACTCACGACCAGGCGGATTAGAGGCATGTCTTTTAGCACATCTGATCCTCCTCATAGCAGACTCCACCAGAATAGAATGGTGAGGGAACTGTGTCTTCTGAAACCCAGGTGAAGAAGGCACACGATACATAGTGTCCAGCCTGCGAGAATGGGGAGAGGTAGTTAGAGGTGTCTCCCACATTCTGAGCATGAGATCTTGCAAGATCTCATGCACTGGTAAAGTCGCTGCCTCCTTAGGAGCTTGGGGATATTGTAGGATCTCCTGCTCCTTTGCTCTGGGCTCTGACTCAGCATCCACTGAAATGGACAGGCCCTTGGCTACATCCCTGATAAAATCCTGAAAGGACATGTCCTCAGGAGGAGACATCCTCCTCTTGGGAGAGGAGGGTTCTTCAGGAAGAAGTACACCGGTACCGACTGAGCTGTCTGAATCATCAGACTCCTCGGAAGATTGAAAATATCTTTTATCCGGGTGCTCCTGCAAGGCATGATACCCATACCGATCGATGTCGATATCGGAGGGGCCCAGTACTGGTGTATCTATACCTGTATGACTCAGTACCATAGGCACCGATGCCAAGGTTAATCGATGCCGGTACGGGTATCGGGGTAGGTACCAGTGCCGGTACCAGTTGCGGTGTCTGGGGCAGTACCGAGGGCCTTGATGCCGCAAGGAGAGCCGCCAGACTGCGTTCGATAACCAGAATTCTCTGGTCTATCGACGCTGCCGATGCCTGTGTATCGGTACCGGCAAGGATAGCTGGTACCCCAGAGCATGGCACCAGTAGTTCAGACGAGGTTGAGGCCTCGAGAACTTCCTGGAGCTCCGTAATGGCTTTGGAAGCCGAAGCCTCCCGCTGGGGCTGTTTGGCCGGAGTGTGTTCCTCAAGGGCAACGTTGGAGGCATCCTGATGCTTGGAAGGGGATCTACCCTTTGAGGAACGGCCATATTTATGCTTGGTTACCTGAGATCCATGGGAGGAAGAGGAAGCCCTTGAAGACGTCGATGCCACCGAGGCCACGTCGGAAGGAAAAAGGGTACTGAGCTTGGCTGCTGTATTTTGACGACCCCTCTTCGATAGCATCCCACAGGCCAGGCATTCGGACATGGAATGATCAGGTCCTAAACACTTGAGACACCAATCATGGGTGTCGGTGACGGAGATGGTACCGCCACATTTAGAACATTTTTTAAAACCTGAGGAGGGTTTTTCCATGGTGATGGAAACATTTTTGGGCCTAAAGGCCAAAACTGGCGCGTGTACCTGAATAGAAAAGTTTCAGGAAAAGTAAGAATATATTATTATTTTTTTTTTTTTAAAGAAAAGACCGGCGGTACCAGTAGAGAAAAAGAGAAGTCAAACACAACCACAAAAAGAGTGGAATTAAAGAAATTTTTCTGCGGTGACAGGAACAACGACCTGCTGGCTCCGCGGAAAATGAAGAACTGGAGAGAGGCAGTTGGTAAAGGCGGTAAGGCAGCACGCAGGCACTGTGGGGTGCTCCCAAAAGCTTTCCTATTGGACACTGGGGAGCGTTCCCGCGCAGGCTCCGTCGGTACCGACGGCACCCACATGTGAAGACTAATTCCTGCTTGTTCCTGGAGATCAACCTTCTCCTCAGAGTAAGCTCCATTTACCTGTACTCTTTGTCGCCTCCCACCCAACCAATTTCTAACCCAAGCAGTAACTTTAGGGTCCATCCCTAGGGTGCTCAGTTTGTTTATAAGTCAACTGTGAGGAATAGTGTCAAAGGCTTTAATGAAATCTAAATACAAGATATCTAGGGATCTCCCTTGGTCCAACTCCCTGGTCACCCAAAAAAAAAAAACAATCAGATTTGTCTGACAAGACCTGCCTCTGGTGAATCCATGCTGCCTCGGATCCTGTAATCCGCTGGACTCCAGAAACCTCACTATTTTCTCTTTCAGCAGTACCTCCAATAATTTACTTACCACCGAAGTTAAACTAACCGGCCTGTAGTTTTAAACCACATCCTTACTTCCGCTTTTGTGTAAAGGCACCACATGAGCCTCTCTCCAGTCCTTTGGCACTACTCCCGACTCCAACAAGGCATTGAAAATGTCAGTCAGCAGAGCTGCTAGAACATCCCCAGGTTCCCTCAGTATTCTAGGGTGTATCCCATCCGGTCCCATCACTTTGTCTACTTTAAGTTGAGTTAGTTTCTCACGATCACAGTCTTCTGAAAATTGTTCAAGATGTCCCTTGCTTCTGTTCCTGTTTGTGGGTGTTTTCTGAGGTCCTGCTCCTGGTTCTTCATCTGTGAACACAGAACAGAAATATTTGTTAAGCAATTCCGCTTTATCCTCATCAGCTTCCACATATTTCTCCCCTTCACCCTTGAGTCTGACAATACCACTTTTGCCCTTCCTCTTCTCACTAATATATCTGAAAAATGTCTTATCCCCCCAATTTATTGCGTTGGCTATTTACTCCTCTTTTTTAATGTTTGCTTTCCTGACTACTTTGCAAGCTTCTCTACGTTTTTCCAAATATAGATGCCTGTCTTCCTCTCTCTGTGATCTCTTGTATTTCATGAAGGCCTCCCTCTTTTTCATAACCTTTTCAGCTACTTCTTTCGAAAGCCATAGCGTTCTCCTTTTCCTTTTACCTTTATTTACCATTTTAACGAAAAGGTTTTTTGCCCTTAAAATATCCTCTTTCCATTTTGCCACTGTTTTTCTACATCCCCCAGCTGTTCCCAATCTGCTAACGACTCCCTGGGGATGTTCTAGCAGCTCCGCTGATTGACTTTTTCAATGCCTCGTTGGAGTCAGGAGTAGTGCCAAAGGACTGGAGAGAGGCTCATGTAGTGCCTTTACACAAAAGCGGAAGTAAGGATGTGGTTGAAAACTACATCTTGCAAAGTTAGTCTTCCTAAAGTCTAAGACCCTCACCTTTGAATGGATTCTAACAGCCCTAGTCCTAATACTGAACCACACCATCTGTTGATCACTGGATGCAAAATGATCTTCCACTATAACATCAGAAACACTTTCACCATTGGTAAGCACCAAGTCCATTATGGCCCCTTCATGTGTAAGGTCTGTTTCCAATTGCCTGAATTGCCCCCTGTAGAGAATCCAGGATCTCTTTACTTCTAGATGATACTGCAGCAGGAATGTGGCAAACATCTGGCATATTGAAATCCCCTATCAGTAGCACTTCCCCTTTCCTTGCAATGCTGCGTATATCTTCAATTAACTCTCCATCCACTTCTTCCTCTTGTGAGGGAGGTCTGTATATCAGGCCAATGCAAATAGATTTCTCTTTCCCTCTTTCTAGTTTAACCCACAATGCCTCCTCTCTCCCTTTTAAGCTCTGTAATTCCAAAACTTTAATAGTATTTTTTACATATAGTGCCACTCCTCCTCCCCTTCTTCCTACCCTGTCCTTTTTGAATAAAGTATGGCCAGGTATAGCTGCATCCTAGTCATGTTTTTTTGTGAACCATGTTTCTGTAACTGCCACTAAATCCAAGTCGGTCACTCCCACCAAAGCTTCAACATGAGGGATCTTATTTCCCATGCTATGGGCATTTCTACACACTGCTTTCCTATGTTACCCCTGTTACCCATTTCCATAAAGGTATTTCATGTATCACTTACCTGGGGGCTTTCACTTACCTGGGGGCTTTCTTCACCCATCCCTAATGAATCTAGTTTAAAACCCTCTTCATTAGATTAGCCAGTCTACTACTGAAGACGCGTCAACCTTTCTTGGACAGATGGACGCCATCTCTGCTCTGCAACTCTTGGAACAGCATCCCATGGTCTAGGAAACCAAAACGCTCTCGATGACACCATCCACGCAGCCATGCATTCATCTCCAGGATGTGAGCCTCTCTGCCTTGGCCTTTACCCTCAACAGGGAGGTTTGAAGAGAACACCACCTGTGCACCTAACTGCTTCACCGTCTGTCTCAGAGCCATGAAGTCACTTTTGATACACTCAAAGGGATACCTGGCAGTATCATTTGTTCCGACATGAATTAGCAACATTGGGTAATAGTCAGTGGGCTTGATGAGTCTCGGCAAACTCACTGTAACTTCTTGGATTTTGGCACCAGGTAGACAGCATACCTCTCTGGACATCAAGTCTGGTCGGCAGATGGACCCCTCAGTACTCCTCAGGAAAGAATCACTAAACACCACTACCCTTCGCTTCCTTGTGGTCACATATTCTGCAACTTTGGGGTACTTGAGCTCTGGTTCTTCCCTTTCCAGGGATGCTTGTACCTCCTCCACTTCCAGGGCTGAATAATGGTTCTCCAATTCAAGGGCTGGAGATGTTGGATTGGTGACTCTGCAGGCCCTGGTAACTTGTGTCCTACTTTCGTCATTCTGTTGGCACCCATCTTCTCCTCTGCTGGAGAGCTTTGTTGCTGCAAGAAACATCTCAATGTACTTCTCACTGTCTTGAATGCTCCTTAGCCTCGCCACCTCCTCTCTGAATTCCTCCACCTGTTTCCTCAGAGCTTCAGCATGCAGGCACCCTGCACATAGAACCGGTCCTTCAACTAGCATTGGGACCTCGGTCTGGACAGAAACAGAAGCTGTAACGGGGGCAACAACTTTAGCGATATAATTTTTCCCAGCCATTGTTCTGTTCGTGGAGCTTAGGTATCTGCTAAAGCAAAAGAGAGAGATCTACCAAAGTAACAGGCAGTTTCCCAGCTGTCCTTTCAGAGAAAAAGCAGTTAAATCTCTTTAATTATATTCAAAATGTGCTATTCCAAGTCCCTGTGTTTTGTTAAATGGGGAGGTGCCCTATAAAGCAAGACTGTTCACTAGGGGTGGGTAGGAGTTGGGGTGGGTAGGGAGGGAACTAATACCTGATTAGGTGTCAGCAGTTCCCAAGAGCTGAGAAAGTTACCAAAGCAGAGTTTAAAACCTGCCCCACTAAAGAAAATATTTCTTCTAAAGCACCAAAAAGAATGTAAATTTGCTTTAAAAATATATCAAAACCCTATTAAGAGCTCCCAGTCAGAGAGCTAGCAATTTAATAAAAATAAACACTCAAATCCTTACCGTTGTTTGACCTGTAGAGCCCTTGTTAGGAGTGCCTCAAAACAACCCGTGAGCTGTGTATATAATTGGCATGTACAGGGGTTAATTAAGGTATTTTGAAATCTAGTATAAGTGTCAGAAATTGTGTGTTACGTTAAGGCACGGACATTTACACCAGTGATAGGTTTGATGTAAATGCCCACATCTAGATTTTGGACAATATAGCAAGGTGGTGCCTACCTTTCCCTTTGCCCATTTGCCATGACCTGTGTAATGTGTGGTCAGGCATGGTGGTGGCACTGGAAAGCAAAGCATGCATGGGAACATTGCAAGCAAGTCGGCAGTAGCTTATGTTAGAGGAGCAGCTTATGGACTGAACACTCTGAAAGACAGCAGGTTGTTTGCAGGGAAGGAAGTTCAACACACACCTACTGCTGACCCAGGGAGTTGTGCTGTAGAGGTGGTTTGGTGTTGGGAAAGATATAAGCGGTAAACCGGGCCTACTCAACTTCTGGTGCAGCCAGAGTCAAGCTATCCTGGCCAATTTACCCAATGACATAACAGTCATCATTACATGCTAGCACCCTCTCTTCCACTGCGCTGGTGGCACTTTCAGGTTTGCTGTCTGCTTCTCCTTAGTGCGCTGGCGAAGCACACACCATTTCTTCTTTATGTACTCTACATCCCTATTGTGGTGGTGCACAGCATTCACCTGCCTGAAAATGTCATGCCAGGCCCACTGCTTGTTGTGGGCATCCCCAGATACAAACAGACGATTATGCTCCTTAAGGATGAGGCCAATAGCAAGTTCCACCTTTGCATCTGAGAAGTTCTACTTCCTTGTCCTCTTCATGGTCGAAATCCAGTGTCCCTGGCCTAACCGTGCATATCTATCACATATGCAG
This sequence comes from Ichthyophis bannanicus, assembly GCA_033557465.1. Lineage (NCBI taxonomy): Eukaryota > Metazoa > Chordata > Amphibia > Gymnophiona > Ichthyophiidae > Ichthyophis > Ichthyophis bannanicus. The sequence goes on along the minus strand of CM066048.1, from coordinate 106,818,786 downwards.
ATGTGACATGAGTGGGCAGAAACCTATCCATGGATATTGCACAAGTACGTGAGTCTACACGACCACGCCCATGCAAAAATAGCTGCCTCATAGGTGCGTTCGAAAAAAGGCACCTTGCCACTCAAAATCATGGTTGGGCTATTCGTTAAAGCTAACCATTTCAATATCCTGCATCCTACCCATTTATGTAGAGATAACAGTGTATGACAAATATGCCGGTAAGGACAGTCCCTAAAGACTCAGGTATGTGCACATCCCTTTTCAGGCCTGGGTGCCAAATTCCCTGAGGAATGGGCATCCCAGGCAATATGAAAATCGTATGCCCCTCACAAAATATAGTTTCAGTATGTGATGGGGAACACCATGTGCTCTCACGCTACTGTTTTTTCACACACCCTAGGCAGTTGCCTATGATACATGCACTTTCCCTTTTTCACTACGCTTTCTTCTAACAGGTTATGGCATGCAATTTGGCCAGTACAAGATTTGGCCAATACAATGGTCGACTCTAGGTCTGTGAGTCCCTCCAAGTACAGATGTTGTTCAAGGATCAAGTGCTGAGGTGGTTGCCAACCCAGTTGCATGGCTCAATGTTAGTTCACTTGGGGTCATATAACATGCCATTCCCACCCACTATGGGGTCTACTGCACTGTTACATATGCGAATTGTTATTGTTAATGTTGGTCTGAGTAGTAGGAAACTGCATACCATCCACATGACACTGTACTGCATAGAGCACCGAGTGAAATACAAACAAGATAGTATGTGCCGTACTCAATGTCTGGCTCAATAGTTTGGTATTCTGACATCATTCCCACCTCCCACACATTGACACAGTACCCAAGCACACTATCTGTGAGAATACCAAAAACTCCTTTGATCGTATCCACTACAGTAATGCATGTGGCACTCAGTGCACAACCTGTATGGAGTTGACACACCAATGTTCTCCAGATGTGATTGACAGTGGCCCTGAACCAGCGACACAGGACACTGAGACCCCACTGAGAGGTAGCATTAAGCACTTCCTGTGGAGGTCTGCAGTTCTATGGATGTGTAGGGCATCTCTGGTCAACCAACTTGTATCCACCTGTTCTATGTGAAGCTTGTTGCTGTAACTGTTCCATGTAAACCTCTTTGAATATATGATAAGGCGGTATAGAAGACCTGTTAAATCAATAAATAAATAAACAAACAAACAAACAAACCATGCAGATGTACTCCTACTACAACTATTGCTATAGAGCATGTATACAGCATACACACTCTCCCACTACACACAAGCTACCCCCTCCTACACAACCGCTCTACTACTACCACCTCAAGCCACACTATGCACCTGCCCAACCTGGCAAAACACTCACAGGCACCCAAAAAAGCAACATCCTACCCTTATTCAAATCAGAACCACAATTCAAGCACACAGCCTGTACTACGACCCCTCTTCAAACAACCCAATCAGCACTGAATCAATCAATGCCAGATCAATCAGAAACAAAACTAACATCTCACAGACCACCTACATTTTCACCAAGCTGACATCTTGTGCATCAATGAGAACTGGCTAATTAACACCTTACAAGTTATTCTGAACCAGAGTACATCACCCACATACACAGCATTTGACTTCCCACATTCACACTAGCAGGGCGGAGGCATACTAATCCTAGCCAGAAGACACCTAAGACTTAAAAACCTATGTTACTTCTAGCTCAGACCACAGCAACATGATAATTATCGAGTATAAACATAACACCATGCGCCTCACCTATAGAGTCCCCAATACCATGGTAGACAAACTCTCCACAACTCTAGAATCAGTGTGTGCAGCAAATTCCCTCTGCAAGCTGCTGATTGTACTGGGTGACTTCAACCACAATTCAATATCCAACAAAGAGGTTGACGCCTCCCTTATAGCCATGGACTCACTACAATACACACAATTCCTCACTGTTCCTACTCATTGCTTAAGCTCTATTACAGACCTTACCTTTTTCCCAAGACGAATCCAAGAACACAGCAACATGACATTCCTTCTAGTCACCCAGGAGACCACATGTAAAGAGAGCAAGATCAGCACCCTGGTACTCAGATGCAATAAGGGAGTCCAAAAGAACACTATGTAAAATCAAAAAAAGCTGGAGACAGAACAAGACCCAAGCCACTCTGCAGCAATACCAAACAAAGCATCTGGACTACAACCTAATCAACCAATACAAGTAGGAATACTACACAAAGCTTGTACTAAAATCCACAAAAAACCCCAGAGAGCTCTTCAAAATAGTCCGAACCCTCACAAGGAACCAGCCCCCAAAGGAAGTGACAATACATTTTCAAAGCTTCACAAATTTCCTGCTATCTAAACACAGCCCTCCATACAAGAGTATCCCACATGACTGCACCCCTGACCTCATAGATACACCTACCAAACACACTTGGTATCATTTCAGCTTACCCACCATAGTCCAGGTTGCCTACACAATAGCCTCACTAAACACCAGCACTGCACCAACTGACCCATGTCCAGTAACATGGATAAAGTCAACAAAAGAAGAGTTCTGAAAATTCATACACAAAATAGTATACTCATCCTAACCAAAGGTCACATGCCACAAACCCTCAAACTAGCAACTATCCGACCTGTTGCCAAGCTTACCTCATCAAACACAGATGACCCAGCAGCATACCACCCTATTTCTTACTGAGATATTTGAGAAGACAGTACAACAACAACTACAGGACCATGTTGACTCAAAAGCCCCACTAGACCCCCCACCAACATGGCTTTTGACCTAGCCACAGCGACAAAACCGTTGACAACATAATCCGATGAATTGATAACTTAAAAACTGTCTTTCCCGTCATCTTCATTGACATCTCCTTTGCTTTTGACACATTATCTCACAGTATCCTCCTGTGAAGACTTAGTGACATTGGCCTACACAGTACCACACTCAAGTGGTTCCCTTCCTACCTCAGCAACAGACTACAACAAGTCAAGGTTGATACCGCACCTCTACTCTATTCCCCACTGCCCAGGACATACCACAAGGATCTTTCTTACCGGCTCTACCATTCAATCTTTATATATGTCATAAAGAAACACAAGATCCAATATACATTGTATGCTGACGACATCATGATTTACACCCCGATCAACTTGGACTACACGACTATAATAGATTGCCTACAAGAGATGACTTAATGGCTCTTCCACAACAATTTAAACATTAACTACAACAAGACCAATGTTTTCTTTACCTCCCCCACCTCAATCAATGAACTTGCCCAATACAACTATACCCATTAAGGATGAAGTAAAATACCCGGGAGTCACCTTGGACCATACTCTGAACCTACAATCCCACGAGAAGGCCATAATAAGAAGACTCAAACCTCTCTTAAGCCAAGATCACTTCTGGACAGTTTGCCAAGCCATAATCATAGCCATACTGAACTACTGCAACTCCCTATACCATGGCCTACCCAAACAGTTAATCTGACCTCTGCAGATGGCACAAACCACCGCTGCTCACATCATAACTGGGTCATCAAAACACGAATATGTTACCCCTCTCCTGAACCAGCTACACTGGGTCCCAGTTGCCTCCTGTATCAGATTCAAAACCACCCTAAATATTTTCAAAATCCAGCATATTTCTGCCAACATACTGAAGAGACTACTCAATGCTGACACAAGCACCAAACCCAGAAGGCACAATAAAAAGGACACTATCCTAACCCCCAGAACTTACACTAAAACCATTCAGTCCACATCTGGCAGGGCTTTATCCCTAGCAGCCCCTGCCCTCCGGAACTCCCTTCCGGCTGATTTTAAGAGCCACCACTGACACTAAAGACTTCCAGAAAAAGCTAAAATCTTTCCTATTCATAGCCCACATTGGGAGCAGCACCTAGTGCATAGCATCCTCTCCTCCCTCTGGCAACACGAGCACGATTCTGCCCAACTCTATCGCTAACCCCTAGCCCAAACCACGCCACTGTACATATTGTATATAGTTAACTATGTAAATAGGTTAGACTAAAAATCACCCGCATGTATCCCCTCCACCCCCATTACTATGTATACTATTCAAGTTGCCCTGTAAACCACTTTGATTGTAGGAAAAGGCAATAAAGAAAACCTGTTTTATAAATAGATAAATTAAATATTCCCATTTAACCTGGTGCCAAGGGCCCACACTCCCACTGTATGTCCAGTACTGCCCCCTCTACTCGCCTCCCCTGGGCACCTTGGCCTGAATACTGCTGCTGCAGCAAGGCATTGGTGAGGGCCCATAGACTGTCACATATTACCTCTGCTGCCTCCTCCATTGCTTCCCTCATGAGCCGCAGCCCAAGTGCCACTGCATCCCCAGAGCACACAGGATCCTCAGATCTATATGTATCATAGAGGGATGGGGAGCAGTGGAGATGCCCACTGGGTGCTGCTTAGTAGCCTTTGGCTGGTCAATCCTACATGGGCAGACTCCTGGGCCTGAGGATCCGATGACATGTTTGCAGGATGAGCAGCCTTGGAGGGTGTGAGGTGATGCAATGGCAGCCCTTTGGGTCCAGATTCCTCCCTTGCTGCCACCTTTATAACTGGTGCTGGCAGCATTGCATCTACAGTGCTAATGGCTCTCGATGCTCCACTACTGCTGTCTGCCTTTCCCTCATCTCCACAGCAGCTGCTTCAGGCCCCTCATCCATGCGTTCCTGTACCTCCCTCATGTCCTGCCCATCTCCTCTGTCCTCCAGCTCCTCACTGTCTGCCTCCTCCTCCTTTTCATCCCCTTTGTCTTCATCCCCCTCTCCATGTCTTTCTCCTCCTCCTCCATCATGTGTTCTTCCTTCTCTTCCTCTTCCCCTTCCTCCTCATGCTCCTCACCATCCTCAGAGCTCTCTTGCTACTCAGGCCTATGCTACCAGCTGTGGAGGCTGTCACAGTGGTAGTGGTGCTGGTAGAGGTGGAGCTGCCATGCTGATGCTGGTGTCTGCTGTGGAAGAGGTGTCCTGTGCGGGAGTCCTGCAGTGGACACCGAGCATCGTGGTGTGGGCTTTTCATCACCCGTGTCTGTGGCATGTCCAGACCATATTACATTGGTATAATGGAAGGCATATTGAACGATGCGTGGGCTTTCTCCACGCCCCAACTGTGTACATCCACTATACACAGATAGTCCGCTAGGTCCCATTAATGTGGGCATTTTGTCCCCCCTATGTGCATTGCCAGAATTCCTCCAATGTGGCATCCATTTTCAAGTCGCAAACACGGGTTTCTGCACCATCCGCCACATACGCTAACCCACATATTCGTAGTTTACCCATGTTTAATCTGCCTTATTCATGATTCGTGCTTTTCCTTGAGTATGTTTTCCTGCGCATTGTGACGCCTTACTGAATATCTTACCCATAACCTTTCATGGCATGGAGGAATAGCCTAGTGGTTAGAACAGCTTAGTACCCAAACAAGTTGGGTTTGATTCCCACTGGTGCTCCTTGTGACCTTGGGCAAGTCACTTTACCCTCCATTGCCTTGGAAGAAAAGGCCTGGCAATCTACTTCTGATCATACCTTGTCAAGAAACCCCAGGGGCTGCTGGATCATCAGGAGTCAGAATTGACAAGCTCAAGGATGATCCTGGACCTTGATGACATGCTCAGAGTAGACATGGCACCTATGATCCTGTCTCTATTCACAAAGAGGTGAGCTATTTAGCGTATAACTTTATAATGCACCTTATCTATGCATCCTCAAATACTTAGGACAATCCAATCTGCTCCTTATAAACTATATATGCTCAGGAGTCTTATGCACTATTGATACGGAAGGATTTTATTTATTTAGTAATGCTTATATAAAGCTTTTCACCAGGTCAAAGCAATATATATTCAGGTATAGTATATATGTCCCTAAAGGGCTCAGAATCTATATTTTGTACCTGAGACAATGGTGGGTTAAGTGGCTTGCCCAAGGTCACAAGGAACACCTGAGGGATTAGAAACCCCTGTCCCTCTGGTCTGACTCTGAGATTGCTGTCCCCAGGTGGGAATTAAACCCCAGGCCAAGGAGCCTGAGGTACCAAGTCCTAACAACTAGGCCAGTCTGTCTCAGTTGAAGATTTGTCTAGGTGAACTTCAGGCTCTCAGCAGTGCACAATCCATGGATGTTTGCTATGTATATGCGGAGATTATGTGTGATTTTTCTGACTTGCCTAGTAATTTTTGATAGGCGGGTGATAAATATTGATAAATGACTGGAACAAATGAATGATAGCCTGTGGATACAATGCACCAGGTCTTGTTGAGCTTTTGAATTCACTCCATTTTCTGGCCTTGGGATTCTTCTAGAACATTGTGGCTAACAGGTGGCACTTGCTAGTTAATCAGCCTGACAGTGTATGAAGAGTCTATTGCATAGCAGCTCCATAATGGAAGTGTAGTAGCTCAGATATGGTCTTTTTAGCAGGGAAAACTTAAGGATTTTACAATTATTACACTAAGGGGGTCATTCTGAACTATGAATAAGCAGCCTGTATGTGCAGGATAGATATGTATCTCACAAAAACATCCAGTACCGTATTCTGAACCTTTGCGGCCCTGCACATACACAGCACTTAAACGGGGATCACAGAACGTGGGTGGGAAGGGGCAGAACAGGGTGTGGCCAGCCACAGAGATGTAAAAAGTGTATTCCGGTCACACCCATGTGCGTTCTCACTCAGCCCCACAGATATCCAGGTTCTACCTGCTGAAACATGGAATAAAGGTAAGACTTAGAAATATTCCTGCTCTGCACGTCAATGCAGTCAATAGTGGGAATGGATGTGCAACCTATGCTGTGCACTCGGGTATCTGCAGCCTGGAAAACCACATCAGGCAGTATTATGGAACAGAAAGCAGAGGAGAGTGAGGATGTAAGTCAAAGCAGCAGAAATAAACACCCCCACAAATGTATGCAGTAGAGCACTGGTGCTCAATCTGGCTATCCTGGCATTAGCTGTGTGAGCTAAAGGGGCACTGCAAGGGCTCCCTAACAATGCCCATATCCTGGAAATGATGCTGCTGATGGAGTCCTAGCACCCCATGGAAAATGTAAGCCCAGCCATCGGTGCTATGTGCAGCACCCAGCCAGCAGGAGTGTTGCGCTCCACACAGTGGATTTCTACAATATGCTCTATGCACTGTCTATAGTCCCCTGATGCAGATAAGGTCAAAGGTAAATCATATCAGAACACTATCTATTATCTAACTTGCATCTCATGTATCCTCTTCGTTTATGCGGTAACCCGTTTTACATTTGTTGAAATGTAATGCTTTTTTTTTACTGGTTAAATAAATATAATGGGGATATCATACACCAGTGGCTCTATGGCACATATCTTGTGCACAGGTCACTGTTGTGGTTGTTTACCTAGTGGGCCTATGATGTGCATTGAGCATACGGGATTAGACCCTTGAGGCTGATATACTGGACGGACTGTTTGGGCCTACTGCAGCTCTGTATCTGTTAGAGGTCCACTATTGTAGTTATCTTGTAAGTAGCCAAATAGAAATGCAGTGAGCAGGTATGATGCTGGGCTGGAAGTACTGATTGCTACTATTTCCTTTCCATCAACTAAGACATTCAATGTAGGGCATTCTTTTGGCAGACAGATGTTTCTGTGGAACTGCAAGTGAGCGTGCGTGTGTGTGCATGGTCAGAGGGCTGCACGTGGGGTCTAGATTGCTCATCCACAGATCCGGGGAGGACAGGTATGCCTGGCAGGTACCTGGCCATAGGGCTGTCTGCAGCATCACCAGGTGCCAGTGCATACAGGCAGGTGTGAGCAGGACGGTTCTACAATCACTTCCCTGCCCAGATACTTCCTTATCACTACACAGAGGATCTCAGAGGGAGGGCATGCAAGAGTGCAAAGTCCAGTATGCCATTCACACGTGCATAAGCATTGTTCTCTACAAATGTGCACATTTGTAGGGAGCAATGATGGTGTCCCTGGGTATGTCTGTGTGGTGCTTGCACTGCTGACTGCTGTCATTCCAATGGCCCTCTAGTAGTGCAGCGGAAATGTTTGGGTAGTTTCCTAGAGGGGCCTGTTCTGCTATATCATCTCCTTACTTAGCATTGTACAGTCATGTTCCTGAGATGTTTATAACGTGCATACATTGGGAGGTTGTCTACTGCCATGAATGTAGTGCTGCACTGCAGCTTGTGCCAGTAGGTTCATCCTCTACCTGGTTTCCTGCTACATCACTGTACACTGAAATTACTTTGTAAAGGTCTGGGCATGCCACAGCCTAAATTCTATTGTCTAACTTGTATCCACTTAAACTTAGTGCCAACTTCCATTGTCATTCAGTCTCATAACAGCTCAGTCCATGCCCACAGCAACTTAACAGATGCACATTTTTAAGGGGGGTGGGTTGGCTGTTTGCAGGTGTATGGTCATTATACAATGTAGCACTGCATGCGACCTGCGCCTTGCATGTCTTTGTGGGCTATTCTGTACACGCGGCTCCATCTATCCCCACGTAAGCGGCATTGGGTTCTATTCCTGCACGCTTCCATTTGGACGTGCTCACTGCCTGGACATGCACATTTTCGGAATTGGCCTCTGAAAGGATAGAAATAGACAGTTATCTCCTGAATAAGGAATATGACTATATTTCTCTCTCTCTTTTCCTTTCCTCAGACCCCTCGTTCTGTGTGCTCTGAGAGCTGTGCTCCTGGATACAGGAAAATTATTCCTCCCGGGAATCTGGTCTGCTGCTTCAAATGTGTCCCATGCTCTGAAGGAGAATTCTCCAACACACTGGGTAGATAATATACATCATATTATTTTATACATTTGAGATACCAGCATTGATAAATCAACAGATATCCTGGCATATGCTGTCAATTACTGGGTCTCACTATCTCCAGTATCCATCTTCAGAGGCTGCAGCAACTACAGGGCTTCTGCGGCATCCAGAACACGTGTTTGACGAGGAACAGGCAATGCTGGGAGGCCATTGCCCAGGGATCTTTGTCTGGGTTCACTCTCCATTCAATAAAATCCATACCCCAATCCAAATATTTGTTCTGAACAGAATAAGTTCACTTTAGTATATAAATATCAGGATAGGTAACATGAATAACACATTTCAGTGAATAAGTATTTAAAATCATAGTTGAGTTTTTCATCATCGGTATCCCTGGATAGTGAGACCCCTCATCCTAAGTCCCTCTGCTCCTAGCTCCAGGGCCAGCTCTTGATAAATTCTCCCAAATAAAGGAAATCTCTGTCTCCTCTTCAACCACAAGTCCAGTGCCTTTAACGTTGACTCTAGGATTCCTGATTTTCTGCATTCAAGCTCTCAGGTTTTCTTCTGACTCCAACACTCTTCTTAAAGACAGGAAATGTCTTTGCTTAAAGCAAAGTCAATTCATTTAACTAGTAAAGCCCTAGAGGGTTCTATAATCAGTAGAGATGCTAGGGCTGGGGCATGTGAATAATGACAAAGGGCCCCATTTACTAAAACTAGTGACCATTTTACATGTGTTTTAAAGTGTGGCAACAAGTGGCTGAGAACTCTAACTTGTGGGCATACCAGCCACCTCACATTTAAATGTATGGTTATTGGCCAAAACAAGATAGGTTGGGAAATGGGTGAAATGTGGGCATAAAGAAATGATCACTAGCATTAAGACAACTTTCGCATCCTCAGCAGCAATTCGGCTCTTAACACAAGTTCACCTAAAGACAATTTTATGGGAGTCGAGAACACACCATACCGGAGGGCACATTAGGGCTCATGTCTGAGTGTTACTACTACTACTACATTTAATCATTTATATAGCACTACAAGGCATATGAAGTGCTGTACATATACATATTAAAAGTCCCTGCTCATCAGAGTTTACAATCTAATCAAGACAGACAATAAAATAGATGAGGATAACGGTACAAATAGGAAAAGGTAAGGAGACACAGTGGATCAGAATCCAAAAGCAGGCTAAAAGAACATGGATTTGAAAAGGGAGAGAATCTCTATGGATTGAAATCCCATGTAAAAAGGGGAAGGCGATGGCAGTGGGGGTGTACTATCGACCGCCTGGCCAGAATGAACAAATGGATGATGAAATGCTCAAAGAAATCAAGGAAGCTAGCAAAAGTTACAGTACAGTAATAATAATGGGTGATTTCAATTACCCCGGTATCGACTGGGTCAGTGTCACGGCAGGACATGCTAGGGAGATAAAGTTCCTAGATGAAATAAATGACTGCTTCTTGGAGCAGCTGGTTCATGAACCAACCAGAGGGAAAGCCATATTAGACCTAGTCCTTAGTGGAACACCAGATCTAGTGCAAGAGATAAGGGTGTTGGGGCCACTTGGCAATAGTGATCATAGCATGATCGCCTTTGATTTAATTAGTGGAGGAGGGATAGTAAGGAAATCCACAGTACTACCTTTTAACTTTCGAAAGGGAGACTATGATAAAATGAGGAAAATAGTTAAGAAAAAACTGAAAGGAGCAGTTGCAAAGGTTAAAGACTTAGGGGCATGTTTACTAAACATTCCTAACGTACGGGGCCGCGCTAGTGTGCCTGTGCCATATAAGGAGTGGGCGGTTCAGGCAGAAAATAGAAAAAAAACGGTAGTAAGCAACCGGACGTGTGCGCGTCGCGCTAATGTGCGGGGGCGACATTAGCGCGTCGAAAGGCAAAGTGGCGCGCTGCTGAGTACACAAAACAACAGAGCCATGGTACAACGGTGAAGACACTGACCAATGGTGCAGGTGCCATGGGTTCAATCCCCCAGTGTGCACAATGACAAAGGTCAGCTGAGGCAGTAACTGTAATGATTAAAATTGTTTTAGGAGGCAAATTAATTTGGAACGGCATAAGGCGGCGCACAGTTATTTTTGGGCGGCAGAAGGCGGCGCACAGTGCTTTTTGGGCGGCATAAGGCGGCGCACAGTTATTTTGGGCAGCAGAAGGCGGCGCACTGGTCCCCTTGGGCGGCAGAAGGCGGCGCGCTGATAGGCACAAGGCGGCGCACTGATGCACAAGCACAGGAACAGAGCCACAGCACAATGGTTAAAACACTGACCAATGGTGCAGGGATCAGGGGTTCAACTCCTCACAATGCCCAGTGAAAAATGCCTGCTGAGGCAGTATGTATTATGTTGTGGAGTGCTGTAGGAGGCTGTATAATTTTATTTTGTTATCACTACTAGCAAACGCACTCTCCCAGCATGTTAACATACGGCGGCCCATAAGGCACATGTTACAGTGCACTGTTCGCCAAGGCACCCTTGAATGACCCCTATAGGGCAGCATGTATGTTGCGACACAGGATAATGTATAGTGCACCCTATAGGGATGGCAACCATAAGGTGGCCTACAGGGCGCCCTATGAAGCACCCTCAGAGGCACCTAATGGGTATAGTAAGCTGAGGGTGGTCTTGCCGGCATAGACATATGTACAGTAAATAAAAATAAAGCTGTGGACAGCCCTACCAAAGGGCCCCACTGTGGGTTTGAACCCATGACCTCTAGCTGCACAGGCAGTGATATAACCATTGCGCTACAGCTCCATAGCTGTAAGCAGGCCCCTGGCTGGCTGCAGATAGCCTACACGTCACCTCACAGACAGTCTGCTGGTGTCAACAGGATAGGGTTAGGCCACCCGTACCCATGATGCACTGCACATGCAAATTAGCTGTCCGCAGATGGACACAAGATGGGGAATGCACCCCCACAGCACCTCGGCCCTGTTGGGGGAAGTGACCGGGTGCACCCACACAGCACCTTGGCCTAGTAGGGGGCACTGACCGGGTGTTTTACTGGCACAGAGTAGCCACACACCGTTACATTGTGCGGGTACTGTGCTCACCCTGAGTGTGCAATGAGGTGGCCAGGACCAGGTCAACAACACCTGCCATGGCTGATGGAGGCCAAGCGGGCGTTCCAAAGCAGTGTTAATGTGTAAGATAGCTAGTTTCTGCACAAACACCATGGATATCCCTGTCTGCCACCATCAGGCGCACCCCCCCCCCCCCCCCCCGTGGCAAACATGGTCCCCATCAAGGGATCCACACTCTACCTCCCTGCAAAGGTGGCAGTAGAGGGCAACATCAACCCCAGTCCCGCTGAGGAACACCACCCCACCCCAGGCAGGCAGCTAGCTCCATACACAGCCATAACACAATAGCAGACAGACATAAGCCCAGGGTATGGTAAGCTGCACTCCACCACCAGATATTCCCCTGCAGCAAGCCAACAGCCACTGCACCCTGCAAGCCATTATAGCAAGACATTTACCAGCTACAAACAGTCTGCTGGTTAGTCCATGTTCCCAATGGAGATGCATGCACCCAGAACTGGGCTGTCTGCATACACAGCAAGCAGATAGATCAGTGACTGGGCCCCAAAGAGAAACCCATATCTATCACATGAGAGAACTACTATACAGCACTATGGGGAGGCCTAGCCATGCTGTGGTCACTGCACAGTCAGGGTGAGCGTGATCCCCCAGAAGGACATGCTTTGGCCACCCTGTCTGTGTAGGTGGTGGCCGGACACTACAATATCCCAGCCAATGTCCCTGCCAGGGCCCTATGCCCAATGCAGATGCATCCTGGCCACGCCACCCTGCCCTGGCTATACCCATGGTACCTTGCACCTCATTATGCACATTGACTGGCCAATACTGGCAACAGTGCTGGCAGTGTGGGCTGTTGAAGGGGCTTGCAGCCAAAACCCACTGTATAGACAGACACACACTTCCACACCTCTGCCATCATGGTGCTACGATTGAGGGGGTAAGTAGCCTTGCCCACCAAACCGGTCCTGAGCATGGCAAGGCATGGATATGGTACGCATTACAGCTGGTGGTCACTCCCCAGGGTGGTAAGCACCGTTAGAGGCCAGGCCTGGAGCATGCCCCGCAAACACCTAACAGATTGTTTGGATGGGGTCAACTAGCAGTATGTACGTAACGTATGGATAACTGCCTGCCTGTGCTCCTAGCAAACGTCTCCGAGCTGTGTACCGTATACCTCAGGTGTAGGGTGACATTGGTAAGTTATGCAAGTGCTCGTTTTGGGTGCTGCATGCACGGTCCAATGTTCTGCCTTTCCAGGAGACATTGGCCAATGGGGCCTGTGGGTGTGGGTGTGTCTGCCCTTGATGGCTGCTGCTTTACGGCACAGATTCCCAACTCCAGTCCAGGTTTGCATCACACTGTTTGGGTTTTCCTGCTATCCCTCATGAATATGCATGGGCTACATCTACATGCCATGGGGGTGGTGCATAGATATACAGCACAGGCATTTGTATGAGTGTCAGCATGGAACCTGACTGGTGTGTGGCCCACCAGGACTGCATTTGGGTGATTCTGCTCTAGGTACTGCCCCTGTTCATGGTGTCTGTGCTCAGTGGGGTAAAAGATAGATGTCTTACCATTGCATATGTCCCCGCCATGAAAGGTGTGTCCTTACTATCACTGTTTAGTTGTGGGAAAAATATGTGGGCAGGATTGGCAGTAGCCCCAGCTGGGCTTTGAACCTGTGACCTTCTGTTCTTGTATGCACTGTCTGTGTGCACTGCACCACTGTGTAGCCACAGATTGGTTGGATTCCCTGGACTGTCCATGACTGTGGATCTGGCAGGATCTGTCTGTTGCAGTGGACTGTGCCAGCCTGCACATGGCTAGGCCTCTGTCTTCTGTGGTTAGCAGCCACTGCCCCCTGCACCACATGTACTTGTCCGCCAACATGCTGGCATGAACTTCTCTCAGAAAAAGCAGTTGACCTGATTGCAATGTGGCAGTACGGGACTGCATTTGGGGGACTTGGCTGTAGGTAATGCCCATTGTTGTGGTGTGTGTGCGGTGTTGGGTAAAATATGGGTGTTTTCCCCATGCATACAGGGGTGTCTGCGCTATCTTTATTTAGTGGTGGGTAAAATATAGGGACTGGGCTGGCAGGTGCCCCAGCTGGGTTTTGAATCTCTGCCTTCTGGTCCTAGAGGTAATGACTTTGTCCGCTGTACCACACTTTGGCCACAGAGACAGTGCAGCCCCTGGAGGCAGTAAGCCTGGCAGGATGGAGTCACAAACCCTGCTCTACGCAATTCTACTGTGGGCATATGCACCCTGTCTGGTGACAAACGTGCACATAAACCCCGGAAATGACCATGGGAAATGTGGGACAAAATATCACCACGCTGGGCAACAGTGATATTAATGGGCAACCATAGCAAACACTCCCAGGAAAGCTCCAAAACGTGGAAATGTTTTTTGGAAGAGTCTCCTCTCAGTAGACCCTTCCAAAATTCATTTCTTTTTTCTGGAGCTTTGCTGGGTGTGATTTCTGTATTTGCCCATCACTATAACTGTTCCCCAGCTGAATTACTATTTTTAATAGTTCTGTTGTGGTCATTTTCTATTTTTATTTTCACTTTTGTGCTGTGCACATATATCACACTGCTCACGTTTTGCTGGTTTCCCCGGTTTTCCTGTACATTGCTGACGGAAATGGTTTCTCTTCCCTTTAAATGCTTTCTACCGCGAGTGTTTCACTCGCGGTAGTTTTTACATGCAAATTCGGGCCCGATACTGTGCGGGGAGCCTCTCCCCTCCCACTCTCCACCCATTGACCCCGTCCCTCCGCCCCTCCGGAGCCTTCCTCCGCCCTCCTTTCGCCGTTCCACGCCTCTATCGGACATTTGCGGGCCCGCACTTGTACGGGGCCCGTTAGTGAGCCGCGTACCTGTGCGGGGGTGACACGCACGTGTGCGGGGCGTTTAAACGCGTTTCTGCGCGTTTCAGTGCCGCGTTGCCGTGCGCTATTTTACGGCGCGCTATTTTGCGGATTTTAGTAAACATGCCCCTTAGTATTTTTCAACAACACCCAAGCTTGATCTATCTTGGAAGCCCAGACCAGCTGTATTCCACGCTTTAAGAAAAGTGGAAGGAAGTCCAAAAAACTGCCAGCATGGTTTAAAGGTGAGGTCAGAGAGGCTGTTGTTCCCAAAAAAGCATCTTTCAGGAAATGGAAAAAAGAGCCAAACGATGAAGCCTGGAAAAAGCACAAGCACTGGCAAGTCAATTGCAAGGCATTAATAAGACAGGCAAAGGGAGAATTTGAGAAGAAGCTTGCTGCAGAAGCAGAAACATGAAATAAAGACTTTTTCAAGTACATTTATAGCAAAAACCCTGAGAGTCAGTTTGTCCATTAGATGATAGAGGGGTTAAAGGGGCACTAAGACGACAAGGCGATAGCAGAGCGACTGAATGAATTCTTTGCTTCGGTCTTTACTGAGGAAGATGTAGGGATGTTACCCATGACTGAAGTGGTATTTAAAGGTGTGGAAGAATTGAAGGAAATATTGATACATCGGGAAGATGTATTACAACTATTAGCTAAACTGAAGAGTAGCAAATCACCTGGGCCGGATGGTATACATCCAAGGGTGTTGAAAGAACTGAAATATGAGACTGCATACCTGCTATTAGTAATCTGTGAACTATCATTAAAATCATCACTAATACCTAAAGATTGGAGGATCGCCAATGTAACACCAATTTTTAAAAAGGGTTCCAGGGGTGATCCGGGAAACTACAGACCGGTGAGCCTGACGTCAGTACTAGGAAAAATGGTAAAAACCATCATAAAGAATAAAATTACTCAGCATGTAGATAGTCATGGCCTAATGGGAGACAGCCAACATGGCTTTAGACAAGGAAGATCTTGTCTTACTAATCTGTTATGTTTTTTTTAAGGAGTGAATAAACAGGTGGTCAAAGGTGAGTCAGTTGATATAGTTGATATAGTGTATCTGGACTTTTAGAAAGCCTTTGACAAGGTCCCTCATCAGAGACTTTTGGCAAAATTAAAGAGTCATAGGACAGGGGGCAGTGTACTATTGTGGATCAGGAACTGGTTTAAAGATAGAAAGCAGAGGGTAGGGCTAAATGGCCAATTTTTCAAATGGAGAAAGGTGAATAGTGGTGTACCTCAGGTATCTGTGCTGGGTCCGCTGCTTTTTGACATATTCATAAATGACTTGGGAAGTGGAACAACGAGTGAGGTTATCAAATCTGCAGATGACACAAAACTATTTAAAGTTGTTAAAACCCATGAGGATTGTGGAAAATTGCAAGAGGATCTTGATAAATTAGAAGACTTGGCATCAAAATGGCAGATGAAATTTAATGTGGACAAGTGCAAGGTTATGCACCTAGGGAAGAACAACCCAAACTATGGTTACACGATGCAAGGTTCCACATTAGGAACCACCACCCAGGAAAAAGATTTAGGCGTCATTGTGGATACCATGTTAAAACTCTCGGCCCAGTGTGCAGCGGCGGCCAAGAGAGCAAATAGAATGCTAGGTATCATAAGGAAAGGAATGGAAAATAAAACAAAAGATATTATAATGCCTCTATATCGTTCTATGGTGAGACCGCACAATGAATATTGTGTGCAATTCTTGTCGCCGTATCTTAAAAGGATATAGCGATTTTAGAAAAGGTTCAGACAAGAGCCACAAAAATGGTAAAGGGGATGGAAGGATACTCCTATGAAGAAAGGCTAAAAAGGTTAGTGCTCTTTAGCCTGGAAAAGAGACGGCTGAGGGGACATATGATAGAAGTCTATAAATTAATGAACGGAGTGGAACGGGTAAACGTAGATCGATTGTTTACTTTATCAGACTATAGAAAGACTAGGGGACATGCAATGAAGCTAGAGGGCAAACTATTTAAGACTAATAAAAGAAAATATTTTTTCACTCAACGTGTAATCAATCTGTGGAATTTGTTACCGGAGGATGTAGTAAAGGCTGTTAGTGTAGATGGGTTTAAAAAAGGTTTGGACAAGTTCCTGGAGGAAAGGTCCATAAACCATTATTAAGAAGGGACCTAGGATATCAATGCTTGACCCAGTATAAGCATTGTGGAACCTATGTCTTTTGTGGAAACTGCTAGGTACGTATGACCTAGACTGGCCACTGTTGGAAACAGAATACTGGGCTTGATAGACCTTGGTCTGACCCAGTATGGCATATCTTATGTTCTTATGTTCTTAGAGAGATGAAGCTTGACATACAGACTCAGGTAGTCTGTTCCAGGCATGAGGAGCTGCAAAGAGAAAGGATAGAAGTCTAGAGTTGGCAGTGGAAAAAAAGGGCATAGAGAGAAGCAGACCAGTGGAAGAGCAGACTTCACAAGGAAGGGTGTAGGGAGAGAGTAGAGAGAAAAGGTAGTGAGGAGCAGTAGCAAGAAACCATTTATAGGTCAGAAGGATAAGTTTGAATTGGATATGGAAACCGAAGGGGAGCCAATGAAGTTACTTGAGGAGAGAGGTTATATGAGCATATCAGGACAGGTGGAAGATTAGCCATGTCACAGAGTTCTGCACAGATTGAAGGGGAGAGAGATGACTCACAGGGAGACCAGAAAGGAGGGGGTGACAATAGGCAAGATGGGAGGTGAATAAAGAATGGATAAGTGTTTTAGTAGTGTGTTCAGAAAGGAAAGACAAGTAGGGTCAAGTGAAGGTTTTTTTAGAAGAGGAGTGACCACAGCATTCTTGAAGGCTGCAGGGAAAGTTAAAGTGGAGGCAAAAGGTTGAGAATATGTGAGATGGATGGCATGACAGAGGAGTATATGGAGTTAAGGAGACAGGTGGAGATAGGATCAGAAGAACAGGTGGTATTTGCTAGTGATATTGCAGAAGTGCTGTCGGGTAAGGTTTACCTCTTTGCAGATGATATCAAAATCTGCAACAGAATAAAGCTAGAAGGATGTTTGGGTGCCTAGGAAGAGGTATGGCCAGTAGAAGAAAGGAGGTGATAGTGCCTCTATATAAGTGTTTGGTGCAACCTCATTTGGAGTATTGTGTGCAGTTCTGGAGACCACACCTTCAAAATGATAAAAACAGGTTGGAGCAGTTGCAGAGGGTGGTTACTAAAATAGTTAATGGTCTTCATTATAAAGCATATCAGGACAAACTTAAGGACCTAAATGTGTATATTTTTGAGGAAAGACGGGACAGAGGTGATATGATTGAGACATTTAAATACCTCCATGGTATAAATGCACAGGAAGAGAACCTCTTTCGATTGAAAGCAAGCTCTGCTATGAAGGGACATAGGATGATGGAATGTTGCCCATAGCTGTCTAGCTTTAAGTACCTAGGCAATTATCAGGCTCTTACCAGCCTATGGAACCTCAGGGCAATTTTCAAAATTCCCCACAGAGTTATTCTTTAAAAATCATTTCCTTGTGGAGGCTGTGGATACAGAAGCACTTGCAGAGATTGCGGATACATTTATAAAGTTAAAATTAACTCTGTTGGGTCAATATTTAAGGCCTGCAGTGAGTGTCTTTTAAACACCAGTCACGTTATTAAAAAAATAAAGTATATATTCAGTCCTATATCAATAGGCGACTGCACTGAATATGTATGGTAAGTGCTTGCTGTGGGCAGCAATATGTAAATGTGTTAAGCTTAAACCCTTAAGTAAGGCACCTGTGTGCCTTACTTAAGGGTTTAAGCTTAAGAGGACAGCGAAACCTACAGTGCTGTCCAGCTAATCAAAACCTGCACCAAGAAATACTGCAAGAGCCCCTCCACTTAGCCAGACAAACTTTGTCAGGGCAAAGAGATAACCAACAATATTCATACATTCAACATGGAGGGAATATCAAAAACAAAGATTTGCATCCAGAACTCAGTTACACAGAAAAATCATTTGATTATTTTTTCTCACTAAATATATCATGGACCTGCTTTTTCAAAGTCTTTCAGTCAGTAGAAGGATCCAAATACATTAATATTTCAAAATAATTGCTAGCACATGTAGGGATAATTTTTGACCATATAAATCAAGAGGATGGTAATTTTATAAGAGTTCGCCTTGGATGAGAATGTACATTATGCTGGATCAGGATGTAATATAAATGTTAGCATGCAAAGTGCCCACATACTTTATAAACTTTGTGTAAAATTGAGTCTCTAGCCTCCACCCCAAAGGATGTGAAAAGTATGCACCTTCTTTACACCATGTGCTACTTTATGTGTGTAACTCTGGAGTAGTTTTACAGAATCCCTTTTAAGCACATAAAACAGGCTTTTACACATGAAAGAGACTCATAAAATTACCCCTAAATTTACAAAATTTATGAGGCTAAAATGAGGCAGAATTTGGTGTGGGTTGGGACTTACAGTTCAGTACATAGTTACAGTACACAGCTGTTTCTGGATAACATAATTGTTAATGTTTGAACACAAATATAGAAGAAATGAGAGTCAGAAGCTGTAAAGTTGTCTTACAAATTGGAACATGGAACATACGAAGCAAGAACCAAGGGAAGTTGGAGGTGGTCAAGAATGAAATGGAACATGTACAACTTGATCTGTTGGGTGTCAGCGAACTGAAATGGACTGGCATCGGGCACTTTGCTTCAGATGATCACATGGTCTACTATGCTAGAAATGAAAGACAAAGAAGAAATGGTGTTGCATTTATAATAAAGAAGAAACTTGGAAGAACTGTAATGAAATACAATGCAGTCAGTGAACGCTTAATCTCTATTCATCTATGAGGAATGTCTATCAACACAACTATAATTCAAGCATATGCTTCAACAACAGCTGCAGAAGAGAATGAAATTGAAGAGTTCTATGAACAAGTACAAGCTGAAATTGACATAACATGCAAACAGGATATCCTGATAGTCATGGGTGACTGGAAAGCAAAAGCTGGCAACAAAGAAGAAGGCAAAGTAGTTGGAAAATATGGACTTGGCAACAGAAATGAAGCTGGAGAAAGACTGATAGAATTCTGCAAGACCAACGATCTATTAATCTCAAACACCTTCTTCCAGCAACACAAGCGGCGACTGTACACATGGACGTCACCCAATGGATTGTATAAAAATCAAATTGACTACATCTGTGGAAGTCAATGATGGAAAAGCTCTATAACATCAACAAAGACAAAACCTGGAGCTGACCGTGGTGCAGATCATCAACTACTAGTATGCAAACTCAAGCTAAAGTTGAAAAAGAGCAAACCGCTCATGAATGCAGCAAAATATGACCTTGAGAATATACCACTGGAATTTAAAGACTGCCTGCAAAATCGATTTGCTGCTTTAGATACAAATGACAGAGCTCCAGAAGAGTTATGGAATGACATCAAGAAGGTTGTGTTGGAAGAAAGAGAGAAGTCTCTACAAAAGGTGAAAAAGAAAAAACAGCCAAAATGGATGACGGAAGAAACTTTGAAAATTGCCTAGCAACGCAGAGAAGCTAAAGCCAGAGGAGAAAGAAAGACAATCACAGAACTCAGAGATTTCCAACGTGCAGCAAGACAGGACAAGGACAGGTACTATAATGACGCATGCAAGGAAATAGAAGCAGAAACTATTAGAGGAAGAGCAAGATAGTCTTTCCTAAAGCTACTAGAGTTAAATAAAAAGTTCCAGCCTCGAATTAGAATGTTACAAGATGCTCAAGGTTCTATGTTGAATGATGCTGAGACGATCAAGAAAAGGTTGAAGGAATATACAGAGTTTTTATATGATAAAGATCAAGTGGACCAACAGCCATTTCAACCTGTACCTTACGATTGGGAACCATTGGTGATGAAAGAAGAAGTTGAAGTAGCATTGAAAGCCTTATCAAAGAACAAAGCACCAGGCATTGAAAGCATTCCCATAGAAGTATTACAGCAATCTGATGCAGCTGTTACCATACTTACAAGGCTCTGCCAAGAAATATGGAAGACAACATCATGACCAACTGACTGGAAAAGATCTGTGTTTATACCAATACTAAAGAAAGGTGATCCAACTGACTGTGGATATTATCGCACAATCGCTCTGATCCCACATGCCAGCAAGATTCTACTGAAGATTATACAAAAGAGACTACAACCATACCTGGAACAAGAACTACCTGAAGTGCAAGCAGGGTTCAGGAAAGGGCGAGGAACGAGAGACATCATTGTGGATGTGAGATGGATCCTTGAAAAGACTAAAGAATACCAAAAGGATATCTATTTGTGCTTTATCGACTATAGCAAGGCTTTTGACTGTGTAAACCATGAGAAACTCTGGGCTACATTAAGAAACATAGGTATACCAGAACACCTGACCGTACTCTTGCACAATCTGTACATTGATCAAGAAGGAGAAACATTATTAATTTATTTAATTTATTTATTTCCAGTCTCTTCTATACCGTGCTATTCAACATCAGTGCGGTTTACAATGAACAAAGAACTACACATTTCCGTGGGTACTCTGTGTTTACAATGAACAGGTGTTTAAAACTTGGATAACATGGGGTAACTATTTACAATCTTGCAACAATGTAGGGTTCGCCTAATTAGTCTAGCCGTGGGTTTAAAATAAGCAAAGGCATAATACAATGCTGCATATGTTCCCCCTACCTGTTTAATTTGTATGCAGAACAAATCAAAGAAGCAGGACTGTATGAAGACAACAGAGGTGTGAAGATTGGTGGAAGACTCATCAACAACCTTCGCTATGCTGATGATACTACATTACTGGCTGAAGGTGAAGATGATTTGAAACATTTGCTTCTCACAATCAAATAACATAGTCTCAAAATGGGCCTGCACCTTAATGTAAAGAAGACAAAGATCATGACAACTAGCATAATCAACAGGTTCATCGTTGAAGGAGAATAAATTGAAATCGTTAACTACTTTAACCTACTTGGATCAACTATAAAGAAGCAACAAGCAGTCAAGAAATCAGATGACGCATTCAGAAAATCAGACGCCGCAAGATTCTCAAGAGCAGAGATGTCTCTCTCCATACAAAGATTCGACTTGTTCAAGCCATGGTATTTTCAATAACATATGGAAGAGAAAGCTGGACAGTGAAAAAGATAGTCAGGAAGAAAATTGATGCCTTTGAATTATGGTGCTGGCGACGAATACTGTGTATACCATGGACTGCCCGAAGAAAAAAACCAGTTGGTACTAGATGAGATCAAACCTAAGCTTTCTTTAGAAGCTCAGATGACAAGACTTCGACTTTCATACTTTGGACACATCATGCAAAGAGAGAGATCGTTATAAAAAGACATCCTGCTTGGCAAGATAGAAGGTCAACGCAAAAGAGGAAGGCCAGCAATGAGATGGATCGATACAATAACAGCAGCTACAGATACCAGTCTGTCAACAATGAGCCGCCTGACTGAAGACCGAACACAATTTAGGATAGCTATCCAGAGGGTCGCCATGAGTCGACTCCGACTCGATGGCACTTAACAACAACAACAGATACCAGTATGTCAACAATGAGCCGCCTGACTGAAGACCGAACACAATTTAGGATAGCTATCCAGAGGGTCGCCATGAGTCGACTCCGACTCGACGGCACTTAACAACAACATAGAAGAAACAATTTTATGTGATTAAATTATCCATAAATATAGATCAATTATCAGTAGAATATTTTGCCAGCATTTTCATTATTCAGGCTTGAAACCATAACTTAGCTGCAAAGACACAAAGTTATATAGACAAAGTATCCATAGAACTTTACAGATTGGCCATCTTGCTGAAGATTTACCTCTTAGATCCAGTCTCCCTACTAATATCAACCATCTTCCTTCTTCAGGGCTGATGTGCTCAGCATATACTTCATTCATGTTTGTTTGTGGTTTCCTGTGTTCATGCTTGCATGACTATTTCTGGGCCTTCCAGCTCAGTAATATGCAGTGCAAAGATGTATTTTTTCTTATATGATTTCATGCTGGCCTGTTTTTTTCCTTGCCCACTGTAATGACAGACTGGTTGATATATATTTTTATTAGAGCAGTCACCTATCAGGACCCTTGAGTGATTATGAACCAGGAACATATCCCTAGCCCTTATAATCCCTACAATTCTCCCCTTTTTTTTTTATTGTTTAGGAGATAAGACCAAGTCAGAGAAATCAGAAGTGGGGACGGCATCATAGGAAACATTCACATGTGTATGGCAGGTTTGAACAGTCATAAGGGAGGTGGACACTTTGGTACACTGTTTCTTACAACAGGAGATGACAGGAGAAACAATACAACAAAAGGACAAGGCAAAAATTAAAAAGATGCCAGCAGAAATTAAAAGGCCTTTTAGGGTAGCACCTAGCGAGTGAAACCAGGAGGTAAGGGATGAGAACCAATTACCTACATTCAGTCCTCCCTTAAAGTCATCCATATGTAAATCTGACAGGTGGCGTATTTTATCCATAGCATTAAGCACAAACACTGAATGATTTGCTATAACCATACAACAATTAGTGGCATTAATAAAAGGGCACAGGCCTCCTTCAGAAGCAAGGAGCAAATCTAGTGCTTGTCATAAGAACATAAGAACATAAGATATGCCATACTGGGTCAGACCAAGATCCATCAAGCCAAGTATTCTGTTTCCAACAGTGGCCAATCTAGGTCATATGTACCTAGCAGTTTCCCCAAGAAACACAAGTTCCACAATGCTTGTACTGGGTCAAGCATTGATATCTTCGGTCACTTCTTAATAATGGTTTATGGACCTTTCCTCCAGGAACTTGTCCAAACCTTTTTTAAATCCAGCTCACTAACAGCCTTTACTACATCCTCCGATAACAAAATCCAGAGTTTGATTACAAGTTGAGTGAAAAAATATTTTCTTTTATTAGTCTTAAATAGTTTACCCTGTAGCTTCATTGCATGTCCCCTAGTCTTTCTATATTCTGATAAGGTAAACAATCGATCTACGTTTACCCGTTCCACTCCGTTCATTAATTTATAGACTTCTATCATATCTCCCCTCAGCCATCTCTTTTCCAGGTTAAAGAGCCCTAACCTTTTTAGCCTTTCTTCATAGGAGTATCCTTCCATCCCCTTTACCATTTTGGTGGCTCTTTTCTGTACCTTTTCTAAAATCGCTATATTCTTTTTAAGATACGGCGACCAGAATTGCACACAATATTCAAGGTGCGGTCTCACCATGGAACGATATAGAGGCATTATAATATCTTTTGTTTTATTTTCCATTCCTTTCCTTATCATACCTAGCATTCTATTTGCTCTCTTGGCCGCCGCTGCATACTGTGCCGAGGGTTTTAACATGGTATCCACAATGACGCCTAAATCTTTTTCCTGGGTGGTGGTTCCTAATGTGGAACCTTGCATCGTGTAACCATAGTTTGGGTTGTTCTTCCCTAGGTGCATAACCTTGCACTTGTCCACATTAAATTTCATCTGCCATTTTGATGCCCAGTCTTCCAATTTATCAAGATACTCTTGCAATTTTTCACAATCCTCTTGGGTTTTAACAACTTTAAATAGTTTTGTGTCATCTGCAAATTTGATAACCTCACTCGTTATTCCACTTTCCAGGTCATTTATGAATATGTCAAAAAGCAGCGGACCCAGCACAGATCCCTGGGGTACACCACTATTCACCTTTCTCCATTGGGAAAATTGGCCATTTAGCCCTACCCTCTGCTTTCTATCTTTTAACCAGTTCCTGATTCACAATAGCACATTGCCTCCTATTCCATGACTCTTTAGTTTTGCCAAAAGTCTCTGATGAGGGACCTTGTCAAAGGCTTTCTGAAAGTCCAGATACACAATATCAACTGACTCACCTTTGTCCACCTGTTTATTCACTCCTTCAAAAAAACATAACAGATTAGTAAGACAAGATCTTCCTTGTCTAAAGCCATGTTGGCTGTCTCCCATTAGGTTGTGACTATCTACATGCTGAGTAATTTTATTCTTTATGATGGTTTCTACCATTTTTCCTGGTACTGATGTCAGGCTCGCCGGTCTGTAGTTTCCCAGATCACCCCTGGAACCCTTTTTAAAAATTGGTGTTACATTGGCGATCCTCCAATCTTCAGGTATTAGAGATGATTTTAATGATAGTTCACAGATTACTGATAGCAGTTCTGCAATCTCATATTTCAGTTCTTTCAACACCCTTGGATGTATACCATCCGGCCCAGGTGATTTGCTACTCTTCAGTTTATCTAATAGTTGTAAGACATCTTCCCGATGTATCGATATTTCCTCCAATTCTTCCGCACCTTTAAATACCACTTCAGTCATGGATAACATCCCTACATCTTCCTCAGTAAAGACCGAAGCAAAGAATTCATTCAGTCTCTCCGCTATCGCCTTGTCGCCTCTTATTGCTCCTTTAACCCCTTTATCATCTAATGGACCAACTGACTCTCTCACAGGTTTTTTGCTACGAATGTACTTGAAACGTCTTTATTTCGCGTTTTTGCTTCCGCAGCAAGCTTCTTCTCAAATTCTCTCTTTGCCTGCCTTATCAATGCCTTGCATTTGACTTGCCAGTGCTTGTGCTGTTTCCAGGTTTCATCATTTGGCTCTTTTTTCCATTTCCCGAAAGATGCTTTTTTGGCAACAACAGCCTCTCTGACCTCACCTTTAAACCATGCTGGCAGTTTTTTGGACTTCCTTCCACTTTTCTTAAAGCGTGGAATACAGCTTGTCTGGGCTTCCAAGATAGTATTTTTCAACAACACCCAAGCTTGATGTACGTCTTTAACCTTCGTAACTGCTCCTTTTAGTTTTTTCTTAACTGTTTTCCTCATTTTATCATAGTATCCCTTTCGAAAGTTAAAAGGTAGTACTGTGGATTTCCTTACTATCCCTCCTCCACTAATTAAATCAAAGGCGATCATGCTATGATCACTATTGCCAAGTGGCCCCAACACCCTTATCTCTTGCACTAGATCTGGTGTTCCACTAAGGACTAGGTCTAATATGGCTTCCCCTCTGGTCGGTTCATGAACCAGCTGCTCCAAGAAGCAGTCATTTATTTCATCTAGGAACTTTATCTCCCTAGCATGTCCTGACATGACACTGACCCAGTCGATACTGGGGTAATTGAAATAACCCATTATTATTACTGCGCTGTAACTTTTGTTAGCTTCCATGATTTCGTTGAGCATTTCATCATCCATTTGGTCATTCTGGCCAGGTGCTCGATAGTACACCCCCACTGCCATGGCCTACCCCTTTTATATGGAATTTCAATCCATATAGATTCTACAGCAGATTTGGTTTCCTGCAAAACTTTAATCCTTTCTGAGTCAATGCCCTCTCTAACATAGAGTACAACCCCTCCACCAATTTGATCAGCTCTATCATTACGATATAGTTTGTACCCAGGTATCACAGTGTCCCACTGGTTGTCCTCCTTCCACCATGTCTCTGATATTCTAGTGCTATATATTCTATATATTCTAACTCTCCCATCTTATTCTTTAGACTTCTAGCATTTACATACAAGCATCTTAGAGAATGTATTTTATTCATGTTAATTTGGCTATTGTTAGACATGGGTAAATTGGGATCTTTAAGCTCTGTCTGCTCCATACTTGAGGGCATTTGGGCTACTTTACTCTTTTGTGGAACCTCTCTGCTTTTGGTAGTATCCTTCAAGGATACATTCTTCCGAACCATCCGCTCTTGGGTGACTGTCGGCTTTCCCCTAATATCTAGTTTAAAAGCTGCACTATCTCCTTTTTAAAGGTTAATGCCAGCAGCCTGGTTCCATCCCGGTTAAGGTGAAGCCCATCCCTTCGGAAGAGCCCCTCCTTTCCCCAGAATGTTCCCCAGTTCCTAACAAATCCAAAACCCTCATCTCTGCACCATTGTCTCATCCACGCATTGAGACTCCGGAGCTCTGCATGCCTTTTGGGTCCTGCGCGTGGAACAGGAAGCATTTCGGAGAATGCTACCCTGGAAGTTCTGGATTTCAACTTCCTACCTAAAAGCCTAAATTTTGCCTCCAGAACCTCCCTACCACATTTTCCTATGTCATTGGTACCGACATGTACCAAGACAGCAGACTCCTCCCCAGCACTATCTAAGACCTTATCAAGGTGGCGCGTGAGGTCCGCTACCTTCACACTAGGCAGGCATGTTACCAGGCGATCCTCACGTCCACCAGCCACCCAGCTATCTACATGCCTAATTATCGAATCACCAACTATAACGGCTGTCCTAACCCTTCCCTCATGGGCACATGGCCCTGGAGAAACTTCCTCGGTGCGAGAGGGTTTTACATCACCTGGAGGACAGGTCCTAGTTACAGGATCACTTCCTGCCACACCAGTGTGATGCTCTCCTGTCACGTGACCTCTCTCCTCCGTGGCAACAGGGGTGCTGCCAGACTGGAGGTGGGACTTCAGGACTATATCCCTGTAGGTCTCGTCTATGTACCTCTCTGTCTGTCTTATGTTTTCCAAGTCTGCTACTTTAGCCTCTAGAGAACGGACTTGTTCCCTGAGAGAAAAGAGCTCCTTGCACCTAGTGCACACGTAAGACCTCTCACCAACTGGGAGAAAATCATACATGTGACACTCAATGCAAAAGACTGGAAAGCCCCCATCCCACTGCTGGACTGCTGTCTGCATCTTAGTTTAAGTTTGTGTCTAGATCTTTAAGTTCTTACTTACTAGGGGTTGCTATGGGTATTTATACCAATAAAACTGTACCTAATACGTTTAATATACCTTGTTCACCTGAAGCTTAATTAATCTCAGGTCCTTAGTGTATGACTGATTTGGGTAATGATCTTCACCTGAAAGCACCTCCTGTCTTTTAAGATGTGTAAGTACCTATAAAGCTATGATTATCCCAGGGGAGGGTGGGTGTGGGGAGGGAGGGAGGGAAATAACACCTATTAAAAGAGGGCTGCTACACAGTACCCTGTCTTGTGCTGCTGAGGTAAGCTAAATTCTGATTTGATTTAAAGTATAGCTCTGAGCTGCTGCTACGCTCTAACTTCTTATGAAATTTAAACTACAAGCTCTCTGCTGGGTACTAAATTTAACCAGAAAGCTCTCTTCTGTGTGTTAAATTTAAACTAAAAGTACTTTGCTGTTACTTGGCCCTGAGTGACTATTAAATTTAAACTACAAGCTCTCTGCTGGGTATGAAATGTAACCAGAAAGCTCTCCTCTGTGTTTTAAATTCAAACTTTAATTGCTGCTACTAGGCCCTAACTGATCCAACAAAAATCAGTGGGTTCACAGATTAAGTAGCTTTAATACAAAGAATTATTTTTAGAAAATTACCAGAAGTATGTACTCACAGTTGCAGATTTCTCTCCAGAAGTAACAGTCCCCCTTTCTAGTCCCTCTATTTTGTAGGGTCATTTGGGTATTCTGCTCTAGGGACTCTGATAGCTTAGTTATAGAATCAGTAACAGCTTTCATTTGTACATGAAGCAAACATTATAACCGGCGTATAGCCATTCCTAATTCAGCAGTGAGGGCAGTGGTAGCAAAAGGAATCCATGATGTCCATGACAAAGCATCTAATCGTGTTTTGGTCAAGGGGTAAGTAGAATTAATATATTCAAAAGATGCCTGTATGGCCTCATCTTCAGAAACTTTTGCATCCCATGGACCTGATCCTACTAGAGAGCGTTTAACTCGCTGGAGGAGTGAATGAGTTTTGTGTGAAACATTTAAAGGAATAAGGGCAGAATAGAGAGATACACGGACAAGGGTACAGGGCAAGTGAGAAATATTAATTTTCTGTAATAAGGCTTCCCCACAAAGAAAATAGTGACCTGTTAAAGCAGAAATTTGTGTAGAGGAATGCCATTTTCTTGGAAATGTATTAATATTACCCCAATAAAGGTTAGATTGTAACTTCCCATGACTGTAGGTAGAGCGCTGAGACTGGGGAGTATAGCAGGAACTAAAAGGGACTTTACCTCCAAGCCAGTAATCATAATGACCAGAAGGTAAATAGGGACCCACAAGTAGGGCATCCTGCCAATAATTGGAATCCACTAGCAAAGGCACTACGATGATATAATCCGCCGGGGACAGGGTGGAGGGGTTAGCAGTAAATTGTGACAAATTCGTAGAATTACCATGGCGAGGAACAAAAGTTCCAGCAGCTATATGCCAAGAAGCATTTTGGACATTATAAGTAATATTGCAGTGAGAGGAAAATGAAAGAGATGCATTAGTCACAATAAGTAAATCGCATCTCTAAAAGAACATAAACAAAGAAAGGTTCACTGGAGGCATTCACAGACTCCCATGTGTCAGTACAGTCTATGGATTCAAAACATGGAGCAGTAAAGTTTTTTTGTCCCAACAAGAGACCTTTCCCATTAATTCCGAGAGGGACAAAGGATAAACCACTACGGGAGCATATTTTACAGCTTTAGGGATGGGGGTGCATATTAAACAATCAGAAACATTAGTTAAGTGTAAAATATCCAGAACAGATGATTGCCATAAATTGGAGGCAGATGCTGTAGCTCTAGGATGACGGGAAAGGGCAGAAGGACTTTGGTTATTTAAAAACATAGCTAACTGACCATCAAGGACAGTTGATTTCCAGGTATTGGGAAGAGGGAGGGACCTAAGGGAATGATTCAGGGAGGAGGTGGTAGTGGTGGGGGGTGACTTAGGGGCAGGGGCACAAATGAAAAACAAAAGCCATGCTAGGAGAATCGCAACTAACATGAAACAATATAAAAAGGCATACTTAAGAGCAGGAGAGGCAGACATGTTATAGAAGATTAAATCAAAGTCCAAAGCACAGTTCAAGGAACCCAAAGGTGGGCAATATGAGTCCAGGTTTGACCAGAGTCCAACAGAACAGCAAAAGGAGTGGACGCAGAAACAATATGGGGTCCCGAATATGTTGGATCTTGCCAGGAACTTCGATGAGGATTTCTGCGATAAACTTTGGTCCCAACTGGAATCAGACTTTCCTTGGGAAGAGACGGATGTTGATCACGGACGGCACAGCGTCGGGAGATTTCAGCTAAGGCTAAGCGCAGACCTGCAATGTAAGGAGATAAAGAATCTGGTAAAGAAACAGAGGTCTCTGACAAGCTGTATAACAAACGTCTTCCGGTACATATTTCATGTGGTGTCAGAGCGACATTCTTCAGTGGGCGATTCCTGAGTTGAAACAGAGCAAGGGGCAGAGCCTGCAACCAGGAAACGCTTTTGTCTGATTGAATCAAACGCAGGGCAGTCTTGAGCAGGCCATTGGTCCGTTTGACGAGACCACTGGAGGTGGGGCGATAGACTGAAACATACTTCCAGTGCAGGTTCACTGCTGTGGAGAAAAGATGTATTAGCTGAATCCGGAAATGAGAACCATTATCAGAATAAACAGTTTGGGGAATGCCAAAGCGGGGAAACAAATGTTGTGAAAAGCATTTGAAAACTTCAGCTGCAGTTTCCTGTTTACAGGGAAATGCTTCGACCCATTTGGAGAATGCACAGTGTCACCAGCAGGGGCCGAACTGTGGCGTAAGCAGCCAGCCAGACTGCTGGGCCTGACCTTTCTTAATGAAAAGTGGTAGTTGTGAGTCAGAGTGGTCAGGTTTTTCAAAAAGGATTTTATTCCCCTCCCGGGGTTGGATTTTCAAAAACAGTATAATACAAAAGAACTCAGGATACAACCATTATTTTGGCACAACTGAAGAAAAACTTAAATACAGCATCTTGCTTCAACAAACAGTCATAAATCACAGTGAGCAGTTTTATCTAATATGCTGGCAGTCTCTTCTTGGCTTTTTCAGCTGTTACAAGGCACTCTTGTCTTTAGCTTCAGCGCAAAGAAGAACTCATATCAGACATCAGTAAAGAGCAATCCATTTCCTCAACACATGGACTTATAATACTAGCCTCTGTAATCATAGGCTCATCAATTACAGTCTTTTCCCTAGGATAGAAAGTCTGTAGCTTTCTTAACTCCGTCTCTCTCTCAGACCTCTGCACAGCCCTCTTCACAACAAGGCAGATAATTGTCATAAAGCTTGTAGTAGCAGGAAGGAGAGACACCTCTATCTAAGCAAGCTTTCTCTTTAAAACTTTTGAACCTCCTGCCTTTTGTAATCGGCTGCAACTCATAGCACTGCTCTCTTCTGTTGAATGAAGACTTTTCCTGTGGAAGTCTTTTGCAGGTTTTTACTGGCATACATTCATCAGGATCTAACATACACACACATCCTCAACAGGACTGCTTTCCCTCTCAAGGGCTTGTAACTGTTTTAAACAGCTCTGCTTCTCAAATACATACGGTTTGTTTCTAGCTGCCTCATGTTCCTTCAACTCAGCCAGGTGCCTGGGAAATTCACACTGCATCAGAGGTAAGTGTTTCCTGTAGCTGACCTCTCGGGGTGAAACTTTCTTTGTTTCCTTCTGATAATTCCTCTGTGGCTTCCTGCTCAAAGTTTCAGGCAGTTCAAACTCTGTGTCTGTGTATTCTGAGCTTCCTTCCGAATCCTGCAAGTTTCCCTTGTCTTGCCAAGCTCCTGCATCTCCTGAAGCTCCTGGATCTCTTGAATCTAACTCTGTTTGCCTTGAGCAATTTTTATACAACTTCATGGGTGTTCCCTTGCCCAGGTGAAAGCTGTTTTCCTCATCAGTTGGGGAATGCTTGCTAACTAGGCGTGACTGCAGACCTCGTGTCTGAGTTTGTTTACGTTGCCTATGGTAACTGGGAATCGTTTTGCTTGCCTGCCTGTCAGAATCTAAGCTATATCTATCAGCTTTCTGTGTTTCTGAGGCAGAGGGCAGATCTTCCATGTTACAACAGACATAGACAAGGAGGAATCTGTACCCATCCACACGGATCTGCATATCTGTGAAATCGACATACCAGGAAATGAACGGACCCTGAACAACGGAGAGATGACCTTGTAGCATTTGTTTGCCCTTCACAGGAGAATTCTCTAAACATTGGGGACACTGCTGGCACCATTCCTGCACCCTGGCCCTAAGGCGGGGGTACCAGAAGAGCCCAGAAATGTGTGCACAAATGCTGGAGGCAGGGACATGGGCTACAAAGTGTAACAGACACAATTGTCGTAAAGACCAGAGTGAAACGCAAGCCTTTCTGGATGGGTGAACCCACAACTGTTTGTGCTCTGAACATCCTAACAATTTCCACTTCTGCACTTCATCTTGCAGAAGATTCTGCTGATAATCCCGTAGTGAAGGTAAGGGATAAGTCTTTGCTCATGTAATTAAAATGGGGACAGCATCTGTAACTTGTCTAGCTGCTTCATCAGCCAGAGCATTTCCGAAATGTAAGAAACCATAATGTCTGGAGTGGCCGGGGACCCAGTTACAAGAGGTTAGAATATCTTTCTGCTGGCGCTGCAGTAACAGGTCATACAAGTATAGAATCAATGATTTGTGTACAAGCTGACTACTAGATGAAGTAACAAATCCCCGCTGTAACCAAATCTGGAGGTACTCCCCACACAATTTTTTAACATACTTTGAGTCAGTGTAGAAAATCAGGGGCGTTTCCGGACGTTCCTCTAGGACAGCTAATATAGCACACAATTCAGCTGCCTGTGCTGAATATCCCCGATCCGAGTCCAGCACATACTGTAAGCGATGCTCAGACACTCCATCAGGGGTCACTAGCACAGCAGCAAATCCCACAGCACCTTTCTGTTCTGATCCATCCGTGAACCAAATTTCACTATCTAATGGCATGTCAGAGGGTGATACCATAATGGATAAAATTTCCTCATAGGGGGAGTCACATACTGGGGTATGAACATCTACCGCTGTCTGTAGCCAACTTAGTGGGCACGTGGAGGCAGTGAGAGGGCGGAAAATCACTCCACTGTTCAAGATAGATGCACAGGCTTGCTGTAATTTGGTCAGGGACAAATGTAGCGTGTCTTTGTTTAGAATAGCCTTCAGTTCAATGGACTGATAGAGAATCAGGGTAGTGGGAGTGAAAATAGACAAAACTTTCTCTATCGCTGCTGCGACCGCAATGACTAATTTCTCAAGATCAGGCAGGGGAAGTTCGGTACATCCGAAATTGCCTGACAAGAACGCTAAGGTAGAAACCCTGTCCTGAAATAGTATGGCTGCCCAAGACTGAGAGCCTGTCACTACCATCAATTGAAAAGGTTTGTGATGATTCAGCAAATGTAAGGCTGGAAGACACTTTAAATCTTCCAAAATGGACTGGAGCACGCTTACAGCACAAGGGTCTAAAGTAATTTTGTCTGAATTTTTTACACCACCCTTCAAATAAGGGCGGAAACAAAGAGTCTGAGAACTAAAAGCTGGGATCCAATTTCTACAGAAATTCAGGGTGCCCAAAACGGAACGAAGTTCTCTCACTGTACTGGGGACAGGTAACTGTAAGCCATGTTGTACTGTCTTATCTCCCACCTGAATAGATCCTTGGCTTAAATGGAATCCCAAAAAGGTAACTGTTGTCTGCACGAGTTGTGCTTTCTCTGCATTAAGTTTGTACCCTTTCTCATGCAGCTCCTGTATTAACTTCTGTGTGTACTTCTGCATTTGTTCATAATCTGACCCAGATAGCAAAATGTCATCTACATGTTGTAACAAACACATTTCTCCAGGGAGATGTGAATTGAAATCCTGTAAATCTTGGGAAAGAATCTGGGAAAAGATACTGGGACTATCGACATACCCCTGGGGTAGTCGTGTCCACTGGTAATGTACTTGATCAAAAATAAAAGCCAGTAAGGGTCTAGAACAGGAGTGGGCAAACTATGGCCCGCAGGCCGTATACGGCCCGGCGGACCTTTAAATCCGGCCCCTCCCAACATTCATAAGCCTGTATGGACGGCATGATAGTGGCTGGGCCGGCCAGCAGCTAGTGGGGGGGCGGGGCCGTGGGCAGAGTACGGATTGAGCCGTACGTGCAGGCGCAGGCAGGGAGTTGACATCACGTCAGATGACGTCAACTGCCTTTCCGCGCGCCTGCTAGTGAGGAGCGATCCATGCGGCACCCGGCAGTCATTTTATTTTATAATTGTGTCATGCAGATAAAGGGTGAGAACGTGAGAAGTTGAGCCATTACCACATTTCGCCACCAATCTTAATGTAATATTTTGACATTTTGAATTTATTAGTCATTTACAACTGTTGCTTAGCCTTCCATAAAGGTAAAAAAACCCCAAAAAACGGGTGCGCTTTCAGCCTTGATTGTATCTGGTGTTTCAGTGCAGATTGTTTAGGCTTAATTTGTATTACCAGTGCTTATGGATTAACCAAAGACATTTAGAAGAGTTGCATGACGTTTGCACATGTAAAAAGCATATTTACATATTTAAATCAGTATGTATGTAGTTGTACATGTAAGTTGCAGCATGCAGACATACATGTGTTGTATGCATAGTTTGGGAAATCCTTCATTACACAGTTAAACCTGTTTCAAGTCACATACATCTCTTGGCAATTTTTTGTTTTTACCTGTTGTGGAGGAGAGCTTGAAGGGGGAATTGTAACTTAACTATTTGGCATTCAAAAGTATCTTTCAGTTGCAAAAAGTTTGACTTTTGGAAGTTGGCTTTTAATCAGTTCCCCACAAGTGCACAGATTTAAAAGCATCTGCCAGCGATGTCACTCTCTTGTTTTCGTGTTTGTCTTTTTAAATGGTTATTCCAGTTATGCACAATGCCAAATATACATGCTTCTTTGCTGGTGCTATGCATATGAGGTGAGATCAAAAAGTATCAAGACTTGTATAATAATGTAAGAAGTATACCACTGACAGTTATTGCGCTCATTCTCCTTCAAAGAAGTCCTCTTTCGATAAAACATGCTTCTTCCAACATTCCTGCCACTGCTGGAAACAATTTTGAAATGCTTATTTTGTTATGCTGTGAAGCTGCTGTGTTGATTTTTGCTTAATGGTCTCCCAAGTCATCGAATCTCCTTCCGTTAAGTGATAATTTCAGTTTTGGAATCAAGAAAAAGTCACAGGGTGCGATGTCAGATCTATTCTGCGAATTGCAACAACAAAGCTATCTCCTGACTTTGATGCCTTAACAAAAAAGGGAGACCAACAACACTGTTCCCACTAAAATTGAAGATACTATTTTATGAAAGAAATACATTGCATAAAAGTTTTGTAAAATAACTCTTTTTATGCTTTTCTACCTTAAATTAATCTAAACATTTAATGTTACAAATTTAAATTTAATTTATGTTAATTCACACATACACACCGTCCATCTACTCTTGGTCCGGCTCCCGGGTCCAATATATGAACCCATTGCGGCCCTCGAGTCAAAAAGTTTGCCCACCCCTGGTCTAGAATCAACATCAATTTCTACACTAAAAAAGGCATTTTTCAAATCTAATACAGTCAAACCTCGGTTATCGGTTGCCCCGGTTTTCGTCGGTTTCGGTTTTCGACGTCTTTTCCCCACTCAGATGTTGTCTCGGTTTTCGTACAGCCCCCCCCCCCCCCCGGACTCACCGATCACGTGTGCGTGTGCCTGCAAACAGAGTACACTGCCTGCCCAGTCCCGGCAGCATTACCCCCCCCCCCCCGACTCACCGATCGCGTGTGCGTGAAGGAGATCTGGAGATGACTGGAGATTGGCAGACTTCAAACCCAGCTGTTGCGTGTGCCTGCAAACAGTACACTGCCTGCCCAGGTGAGCAACATCCTCGAGCCAGACATGGAAGGATTGCAGAGAGGAAGGCCCCGATCTCTCCACCGCCTGCCTGTTCTCTGGAGCGCCCCCTCAGGCTCGGAGGTAGCAGGAGATGTTGAGGGGTAAGCAGGAGATGTTGAATGAATGTGGCAGGCAGTTCTTTCTCTTGCGGGGTATGCTGTTGAGACGGAGTCAGCGATCACATTGGTGTCCTAAGGTATCTGTGTGTTTGCTGAGAGAAGTGACAGGAGCTGTTCTACTGCTGGCTCAGACTTCGGGAGCTCGTGCTGCTGCAGCCATTGCCACATGGCTCTGGAACACATGCTGAGCGGGAGAGTGGTGTTTCCGGTGGCTGTGGCTGGTGCCTTTTTTTTTTGTTGATCCTTCTTTTTTTTTTTCTGTTTTCTTTAAAAATTTGAGGATGTTTTTTTGCTGAAGAATCTTGACTGTGCTGTTAATCTTTCTCCCTTCACAGCAGTTTAAAGAATTTGTCTGCCAAAATATATAAAATGTATATAAAATGTACTTTTTGTCAATATTTTTGGGTGTCTGGAACGGATTAATTGAATTTACATTATTTCCTATGGGAAATCTTGCTTCGGTTTTAGTCCGTTTCGGTTTTAGTCAGACTTTTTGGAACGGATTAATCATGAAAACCGAGGTTTGACTGTACTGTAAAATATTTGTACAGTTGTACTGTATTCAATGTGGTGGCTGGGTTTGCAACTGCAGGAAACTGAGTTTCTACAACTTGATTCAGCGCACGAAGATCATGCACAATTCGCCATTTACCATTAGGTTTACTAACTGGAAAAAGAGGGGTATTATATGCCGAAGTACTGTGTTCTATTATGCCGTGTAGTTTAAGCTGATTAATTTCCTCTCGTGCACACTCTATAGCTGCCGGCTGCAAGGGGTATTGGGGCAATTTTGGACCCTCTTTCCCTTGTTTTAATCATATGTGAACCGGTGTACCTCGTACCCGGCCATAAGGGCTAAGGAGGTAAGTGCCAATTTCACTTATCCCTGCGGATTGAAATGCTCCTGCCACTAAGGTGACTTGGGCTTTTACAATTAGATCTCGTCCCATCAAATTTATAGGACAGTGAGAGGCATACAAAAAACTATGGAAGATGGCAAATTGTGGCCCTTCCACCCAAATTGGATTAGTCACGGGGGTTTTTACTGGCTTACCATCAAACCCAGTGGTCATCACACTGTCTCTGCCAATGGTTCCACCTATGGGCATGGTGTTCAGAACAGAAAGTGTAGCTCCAGTATCAATTAGGAATTTCATCATTTGGTCATTCAAAGTTAATTCAATATGGGGCTCCTCCGTTCCCAGTATCACCTGCATATTATATATACCTAGTCATTGTCTATCTTCCCTATTGCCATAGCCTGTCCTATTTGGGGGCTGCCAGATAGGGTATTGCCGAGACCTCCCAAACGGTGGTGGACCTTGGTCATACCCTCTCCACCCTCTTGGTGGGGGAGCATGACAAGACTGTTGCAGGTGACCTTTCTCACCGCATTGCCAACAAGTGAAATCTCTCTCCCTGTCCTGCTTTTGTCTGGGGAAGGATCGTGGTTCCTGACCCGTGAGCTGACCACGCTTTTGAACATTCAAAACTTGCATCAATTGTCTATACATGTCTTCAGAATCACTATCTACACTACTGTCACTCTCACAATCGTCATTGATTTCATCAAGTTGTTTCTGCTGCTCTTTTACTTGTTGGCGTAAAGCCTTTATCAATTTTGCATCAGCCGCAGATCTGCTGACCTTTTCTCCCTTTTTCTTCTCCTGACCAATCTCTTTCAATTGTAAATTGAATAAACGAGCTTGGGCAGCCTTTGTCCCTCTCTGGTTTATTCAATTCTTCCTCAGCTTGTCTGACAAAATGAAAAATATGTGCCTGTTGTTTCTGCCATGGTTCTGATTCTAACACTACTATGTTTTTTAGCTTTAACTGGATAGGCAAAGGTAAGGTATTGCAGAGAGTCTGAAAAAACATGAGAGCCATGTTAGGGTCATTGTGGGGTACGCCCATCTGGGCCTCCCATAAATCTTGAAATTTAGCCAAATAAGTGCTAATATCTTCCCCAACCTTAAATTGCATTGAAGTAAGGGGTCCCATACTTCGTTGGGTGGGATAAATGTCCCTCAAGGAGTCCCATACCATATTACGATAAAGATTGAAAAGTGCCCCATCATACTGGGGA
The DNA here is from genome assembly GCA_033557465.1 of Ichthyophis bannanicus. Lineage (NCBI taxonomy): Eukaryota > Metazoa > Chordata > Amphibia > Gymnophiona > Ichthyophiidae > Ichthyophis > Ichthyophis bannanicus. Next base: position 106,781,079 of record CM066048.1, on the reverse strand, counting down.
TGATGTACCATAACCCTTCTGATATGGGTATTTTGAAAAACTTGATTAGCCGCATTATTACCCAAAATTCGGGCCAGTAGGGCTTTTACATCTCCAATTGCTAAAGTATAACCTGCTGTTAATCGTTCAAAGTTTTGTATCCACGCTCCCGCTCCCTGGTTCAGGGGAGGGAGTTGCTCGGCCAGATTAGTCATATCGGTAAAACTCCAAGGAATATATATTTCTTGCCCGTGGGGAGCATGCCGCACGGGAAATATCAAATGATTAGGTGTTTTGGGGTTATTGGGATCTTGTCCCTCATACTTTTCCCTTACCCTTAAACCTGCTTCCATATAGTCCCATTGTGGATCTCCCTCCCCTCCACGGATACATCTACAAGCTAGGTTTAAATCTGTAGTATTCAGTGACCCTTGCTCTGGCCAAATTCTCATTTGTGGGGCACAGGCTGTAGTCCACCCATGTAAGTTTGAACTCCAATGATATACATAGAAACCTTCACCTCCTTCATTAAAAACAAAATCTACAGGGGTCTTCTTAGGTTGAACTGGTTCTTTAGAACTCTGTACGGGCATTAAGTGATATTAATGGGCTCTGGTCGTCTGGTTCCTAACATTCTGCCTACTTTCACATGGTTGTTTAGAAAAATGATCAAGATCCCATTGACCTTCTGATAAATCAATACTACCAGGGAATTTGTCCGCTGACATCACGGGAAACTTATCGCAATTAATGGAGTCAAGGACAGAGGGAGTGGACTGTACTTGGGTTTGATCACCCCCTGTGGCTCCAGCAACGACTGGTCACACACCGGGGGCTCAGGAATTGGATCAGGGGTCAAATGTAATTTACCTGCTACCTTGACCCATCCGTATGCTGTTCCCACGTGGTTGGGAGTTATTATTTCGCATTATGTCTTTCAATTCCCGATGGGGATATATTGGATTACATGGGGGAGTCTCAATAAGAGATGGTGTTTTTATCTCATCCCAGTATCTAACTCTTTCCTTGTGTGTTTCTGTTGGTCTTTTATCTTTAATTTTATCTTTAGGTCTGTCCTCTAATTCTGTCTCCTTGTTGTCTAGATCTATGGAAGGGTCTGCATAACCTATCGCTGCCATTGTACGACTCTCTGTCGTCCAATAGGGGGGTGGATCATCACTACTGAGGGTGTTTGGATCTACCTGTTTCATCCACATGGAAATGTACCTTAAGTGTTTCAGCTGACTAGCCCCAGTCTTATGAAATAAAACATAATCCCTAATTTTTACTAAACAACGACCATCAAAGGACCCATCCGGTGGCCAGCCGAGAGGAGTTCCAGGAGCAGCGCTCCATTTTGCCCATTTAAGGCAAACTTTCAATATTTCCTTTCCTAATAAGGGATTATCTCTCATCATCCGTTCGACCGGAGTCACTGGGGAAACTTGATTTACCATTATGTCCTGATTGCCATCTTTCTTTCTCCTAAACAGAGACATGATTCCTACGTGCAACCTTTTATTTAAGGATCTCAATATCCAACCTCTTTATTTACAGAGGAAGGAAGTGCACGAAATGTCCAGGACACCTTTCAAACAACAATTTGCTTCGTTCAAGCCCAGCCAATCTCCTCGCGGAGGTATGGAACCGTGAGCAAGAACACACACACGCTTCATGTCAGACGACACGTACAGTCTCAAACACTTATCATTCAGTCCCAGTTTATAACAGCAAATTTTTCTTACACTTTATTCATATAACAAAACAAAACTTAAACAACACTTACCAAGCTTGGTTAAAAATAGTTATACTCACGACGCCGTCTTCACAGCCGCCGTCATCCTAGGGAATCTGTCACTCACTTCTTCTCCTCCGGTCTCTACTACGCACCGGAAATGTACCTCCCTCTTCTTTCTTGAGGGGAATCCAAATCTTTAAATTTGTATCTTGGTCATAAAGACCCAACCGTACCCCAAAATTAAGAGGTAATCCCAGGTGTTCGGCACCAATTGTGAGGCCCTGTTACTCACAAAAGATCGATTACTAATTACACAGGTACACTAAAAACATTTTTTTTTAAACTGCCTCTAATGTTTCGATTGATTTTTACGTTTTTTGGTGCGCTGAATCCAAATCTGGTAACCAATTTGCTCCATCATGTACAGATTTTTTGCTACATTGGGTTAGCAGTTTGAGGTGAACGTTTCAGATTGAGTGCGATCGAGATAAAAGTTTCTTGGATGAATTCTTTATACTAATTGTTTAGTAGTTATTCAAATAAGAATAAAGAAAATTGTAACAAGGCAGCACATAAGAATAGAGTAATGTCAACAAAACACACTGTGATGGTAGCAAAATTGTCTGCACTTAAAACAGCCACATACATGTGCACAAACATTGAGCATATAAGAGCGAGGTTAGACACAAAGCAAAGAAATGTGCAAAAAATGTTGTACAGGTATGTATGTAAGAATAGAAAACGCAAACCGCACCATTGCAATACATGAAAACAAACACCCGATGGTGTGAAAATAAAATTCTAATAAATGAGATCCGACACTGTGGTAATAACTAGCAAATTTTTATTTCAAAGTTTAGTAAAAACACGATATTTGTCAACACAGTTTAGATTTTAAAGTCATTCTTGGGTCAATCAATCTCCTGGTGGGCCCGTTTCTTCTTCCCCCGAATGCTTCTCTTGGTGCGCTGCTTGTCGTATTTTTCATCTGGGGTTTCCCGCAGCAGCAACCAGCAGAAATCAGCCATCATAGTGGTGTTCCATCTTCCTTGGTACCTTCTCTCTGCGTCCTTGATGTCCTGGTGAAACCTTTCACCTTGTTCTTCACTGTACGCCCCCAAGTTTTCGGGAAAGTAGTTCACATGGGAGTGCAAGAAATGGACTTTCAGGCTCATGTTACAGCCTTGTTCTTTGAAGGCATTGAGCATCCTGGCAACAATATCCTTATAGTTCTCATCCCGCCTGTTCCCCAAGAATTTGAGAACAACATCCTTGAAGGAATCCCAGGCTTCTTTTTCCTTCTCAGACATCGTTTCAGCGAATGCTCCATCTGAAATGAGTTTCCTTATATCAGGGCCAACAAACACTCCTTCCTTTAGCTTTGCTTCAGAAAGTCGGGGGAACTTTGAGCAAAGGTACCGAAAGCACTCACCATCTTTTGGAAGGGACTTGATGAATTGCTTAATGAGACCCAACTTAATGTGGAGAGGTGGTAATAGAATTTTATCACGAGGTACCAAGCTCTCATGAAGAACATTTTTCTCACCGGGTCTCAAATACTCCCGAATTGGCCAGTCTTTTTTCCCCCAGTGTAGGTCGCGGGCCCGGCTATCCCACAAGCAAAGGAAGCAGGGATATTTGGTGAAACCGGATTGCTGCCCTAATAGCATGGATAGAATTTTAAAGTCTCCACAAATCATCCACTTATGCTCATCATAACGAATCTTCTGAAGAATCAGGGCCAAATTCTCGTATTTTTCTTGGAGAATAACAGAGTGAGCAATAGGAACTGAAGCGAATGTGTTGCCATTATGAAGAAGAACACCTTTTATGCTGTCTTTTGACGAATCAATGAACAGCCGCCATTCAGCAGGATCATACTTGAGTTTAAACTTTTCCATCACTCCGTATATATCGTTGCAAAATACCAAATCTTCCTCTTTGCTGAAATACTTCAAAAATTGTGTCTCGCGATTGCGGTACCAATAAAAGGTTGTTCCTGGTGACAATAGATTTTTCTGTTTAAGCCGAGAACCCAGCAGTTGGGCAGCATCTTTTGGGAGTCCTAAATCCCGGACTAAATCATTCAATTCAGCTTGAGAGAAAAGTTCAGGTTTCGGATCTGGTTCAGTTTCAAACTCGGAAGTACTGGACTCATCGGGAAAAGCCATCTGATGAGTCTCATCATGATCAGAACCGTCCACTCAAATATGATCCAAAGATTTTGGTGGTTCAGGCACAGGTACTTTGTTGCTATGAGGCATAGGCCTAATTGCTGAGGGAAGGTTGGGGTAACTTATTACGTTCTTATTTTTTAAGTTGTATCCCTTCACAATGCAAGAGCAATAATAGCAGTCACTGCTGTGGTCTCTTTGTTCACACGCCACATCATAGGTATTCCGAAACGAAATGCTTGTTTTTTACCTTTCATCCATAAGCGTAGATCTTCCTCACATGTCTTGCACACTTTGTGAGGAGCCCACGGTTTGTCCTGATCGCCTAACTTCAAACCGAAATAGGCGAAATATACTTTTTTAATAAATGCAGAAATGTTCCTCTGCCGCTTTTTCACGGTATATTCCCCACAAATAAAACAAAAACTGTCCGGATAGTTGACGCAACCTCTGGCTCTGTGAGCCATCACAAATACACAGCACTGCAAACTACAACTGTAGTGAACCACTTCGGAATAAAGCTGGATTACGACTGAGCAAACAAAAGGTAATAATGAACTTGCAAGAAACTGAAATTTGACAGGAACGTTCATGTCGCAACCACCGTGTTTGAGCGAGCGAACGAGGCGAGGCGAACAGGAAAGAACATGCGCCAGCGCGAGTACTGGATTTAGCCCCCCGCCTCCCAATTGTCCTGTTAATGTATAAAATGAATACAAAACACTCTAAAATATCATGAGGGAGTGTTTCTAGTTAGTTAACCATTACAACCTCTATTTTGGGCCAAGAAAATAAACTGCAGTCGGCTAAAAAGAAATTATGTGAACATTCCTTATATGGGTAAGAAATCTAATTTTGCAAGAAAACGTGACGTGATGGAACATTTTGGCTATTTTTCCTGGATTCAGCACCCCAAAATCTATAGGAATCAGTTGCAAAACTGGAGGCAGTTTTTTGGTAGTGTACCTGTGTTATCACTAATTTCCTGTATAGTCCAGATCCAAAAGTCAGTACAGGTGCAATCAGAATCTCTGTTTATTAGATTACTGATGGACAATACAGGCAGCGGAGAGGAGAGCTTCTGTCAGTCATCAGACACCAGACACCTCCAGAATTCCTCCTCCCCCTGGGTGCAATAATCATATCACTTATATACATTTTTCTGATTTCCGTATACGTGCACAGCTCCCAAATCTATCTCCATCCCTTGTATCTCATCTCCTTTTGCCATCTGTTTCCTGTTACTTCCCTTCTATACCCTTGTTCCTGTTTTGATACCCACTCAGGTTCCTTCTTTTTCGTTTGCTCTTACTCCATACCTACCAACTATCAACCATCTTCCTTCTTCAGGGCTGATGTGCTCAGCATATACTTTGTTCATGTTTGCTTGTGGTTTCCTGTGTTCATGCTTGCATGACTATTTCTGGGCCTTCCAGCTCAGTAATATGCAGTGCAAAGATGTATTTTTTCTTATATGATTTCATGCTGGCCTGTTTTTTTCCTTGCCCACTGTAATGACAGACTGGTTGATATATATTTTTATTAGAGCAGTCACCTATCAGGACCCTTGAGTGATTATGAACCAGGAACATATCCCTAGCCCTTATAATCCCTACACTGGCTGCAGAACCTCTCTTATAGTCTACGATGGATGATGTAATAGGAAATGGAATCTTCACCCAGGATGGCCTAGGACACAATTTCTAGCAGGCCAGTGCTCAAGTAGGGGGAGGGATAATGGAGGGAGAGCAACAGGTGCAAGGAATTCTTATTCTTCATGCAACTTCAATGGTCACTTGTTAGAGCAGACATTGTAGAAGAAGAAGCCCAAAAGAGTCATCCCTTTCCAAGCTGATATCATGAGTGATGGTGGAAGAGCCTTTTCTAGTAAGGCCTGGGATCACAACTCGAAAGAAGACTTGTAATTGCTGACATTGCCACTACAGGGTTGACCTGATGGAATGGAGCCCTATAAGATCGCCAATTGGCATATGAAAATAGACAGATAAATACATCAAAACTCTTCAGAGACCCTGAAATCATGAAGAAATTGAAAAGTTGATATGTTATGAAGAATAAACTATGTTTGATTTTTTCTTCAATTTCCCTAAAGATAGAAGATTTTGCATATAAACTAGCATTGCCCTTTTTATAAAATGTTTGAATTGCGTATTTACAAAAATACAATCCAAGATCTTATATCTTCCATAGATGCTGAGAACTGCAGGAAGTGTCCTGAAGATCAATGGCCAAGCAAGAAGAAGGATGAGTGCCTCCCCAGGGTCACAGAATTCCTGTCCTATGATGATGTTTTGGGAAAAGTTTTGGTTTTCATTACTATTTTCTTCTCCATAATCACAGCTATATTGTTAATAATCTTTATTAAATACAGGGACACTCCTGTGGTGAGGGCCAATAATCGGGATCTTAGTTACATCCTCCTCATCTCCCTCATGCTGTCTTTCCTCTGCTCTACATTATTTATTGGCCCTGCTGGACGAGTGACTTGTCTGCTCCAACAAACGTCCTTTGGAATAATTTTTACCATTGCTGTGTCTTCTGTACTGGCAAAAACCATCACAGTTCTCCTTGCCTTCAAAGCCACCAAGCCCAGCAGCAAGTTGAGGTCATGGGTAGGGGCGAGATTCTCCAATTACATAGTCCTTCTTTGTTCCTTGGGTGAAGTTCTGATATGCACTGTGTGGCTGCTCATCTCTCCTCCATTCCCTGAATATGACACACAGTCTAAAGCTGGGACAATGATACTACAGTGTAATGAGGGGTCCACCATTGCATTTTATAGTGTGATTGGGTACATGGGCTTTTTGGCTCTTCTGAGCTTCATTGTGGCTTTCCTAGTAAAGAAGCTGCCTGACAGTTTCAATGAGGCCCAGAATATCACTTTCAGCATGCTGGTATTCTGCAGTGTCTGGATGTCCTTCATCCCAGCCTATCTGAGCACTAAAGGTAAATACATGGTAGCTGTGGAGATATTTGCCATCCTGGCCTCCAGTGCTGGCCTTCTGGGATGTATATTTATCCCCAAGTGCTACATAATTCTGCTCAGGCCTGACCTAAACACAAAAGGTCATTTAATTGGGAAAAAAATATTCTAACAAAACTTAATCATAAGGACATAGCCTGTGTTACTGAAAAGCCACTGGGGCCTTGGCCCAGCAGCCTCCTCTAATTAAAATTAGCTAAGATGGGCAGATTACATATTTCCTTAAACCTTGTTCTAGAAACATAGAAACATGATGGCAGAAAAAGACCACATGGCCTTTCCAGTCTGCCCCCATACCAACCACCACAGTCCCCCCCCTCTTCCCCCACAGATTCCATGCATTTGTCCCATAACCCGCTGAACCCAGATACCATCCTAGTCTCTACCACCTCCACTGAGAGACTATTCCATGCATCCACCACTCTTTCTGTAAAGAAATATATATGCACATTACTCCTGAGTCTATATGTCTTCACCCCAATCCTATGTCTCCTCATTGCAAAGCCCTCCCTCAATGGAAAGAAGCTCACCCCTTATGCATTTATGCTACAGAGGTATCCAACAGCATCTCTCTTCTATCCTGCCTTTCCTCCAGAGTATACACATTGAGATCTTTAAGTCTGTCCCCCTATGATTCATAACAAAGACCATTGACCTTTCTGTCCTTCATCACTCAGATCTCAAGAGGTTTCAAAACAGACTTTACTGCATATGATATTTTATATCGTACAAATTTGCTGAAATTACATATTATATATATAATTTATAAGTTACAAGAAACTGTTTACATTTTTGAAATGTGATGTTACTTTACAATTGAAAGTTCTTTGTAAAAGTTGAAGTTAATGTAAAACCGCCTTGATTAAACAAAAAGGCTGTATAGAAAAATTGTTAAATAAATAAATAATGGTTTCATTGCCTGTTCACAAGATAAATCTGATGAAATATATCATTTCTGTCATGTTATTAAAGTGCAGCAGGGATCAAGAATTGGACTACTTATAGCAGTTGTCTGAAATGAATATCCATTTGGATTAAGAGAAGAATCCCTGCTTTCACAGGAGCTGACAAATAATTTTATTAAAGATAGTGGCTGCAGTTTTCTTCTTTACAATACTGGCAACTCGTCCCTCTTTCAAGGCTACAATATGTTTATGTTTATTTAAAACTTTATATACCGCCCATAAACAGCATCTGGGCGGTTTACAAACAAAGATTAAAAAAGCTGTGAAAAAGAAAGGAAAGGAATGCCATAAAATCTTTAAAAAAGGACAGGGAATAAAAGGATCAGTAGAGATAGAAAAGGCAAAAGTACATACAATAGAAGTGAGAGGTAATATACAAAATGGACAAAACAATGTACGTTGGCATGGGAAAGGTAAACAAGGGTGTGAGGAGGGGGGAGGAGCAGAAGGGAAGGAGAGTTGTATTTTTAATGAGGGGAGAGGGGTGAGGATGGGAAAGGGAGGTCAAAGGTGGAGCAGAAGAGATGAGTCTTTAGCTTTAAAGGAGTTAAAGGAGGATTCTAAGTGGAGTGCAGGGGGGAGAGAGTTCCATAGTCTAGGACCTAGGAAGTAGAAAGCTGAGGATCGGGTGGATTCCAAGTGGACCTGGGCAGGGGAGGGGAGGAACATGCAATTAATGTGAATGGATCAGAGAGAACGGTGAGGGGTGTGAAGATGAACCTGGTCAGCGAGGTAAAGAGGGGTACCTGAATGAATTGCCCTGTGAACAAAAATGAGAAATTTAAACTGTATCCGAAAAACAATAGGAAGCCAGTGCAGGTTTATTAGGAGGGGGGTGATGTGATCAAAACGTGAAGCGTGAGTTAGAATATGAACAGCGGTATTTTGGACACGTTGCAGACAATGAATTTGAGACTGGGGGATACCGGCAAGACAAACATTACAATAATCAAGATGGGATATAACAAGGGAAAGAAGCAGGGTAGTCATAGAAGAGGAAGTGAGGAAGGGACGGACAGCGCAAAGTTGTTTCAGAGTGAAAAAAGAATGTTGGACAACTGAGGAGATGTGGTCTTTAAAGGAAAGAGAGGAATCGAGAGTTACACCTAAATATCATAAAGAAGAAACAGTGGAGATAGGTGAAGAGCAGAACAAAGGGACGAGGAGGGGGAGGGGACTACCAAGGGTGAACCAAATAGTGGAAGCTTTGGAGAGGTTAATATGGAGAAAATTAGAAGAAAGCCAGGAAGCACAGAGGAAAGACAAGTATTAAAGGGAGTGATATCCAGAGCAGAAGAATCGGTGTGGTAAAGAAGGAAATTTTCTTAAAGAGGAAGTGATTCTGCATTTGGTGTCACTGATATTGTGTGGGGTCTTTATGTTGATTTGTACAGATGTTACCCACATCCAGGCATCCAGGTCTATTTGTTCACCTATAAATAATAAAGGTACATTTTACTTCAAGGCAGGGGATCTGATCTTAGGTGGATTAATACAGTTATCTGATTACAATGGGCTTTATTACCTTACAGATTTTATAGAATACTCTGATGGTTATGAGAGCATTATGTAGGTAGTTTGCTGACTTTATTGGTGTCTCACTGGGTGGCTTTTTATGACTGGTTTTATTTCATTAGGAAACCTTTAGGCTGTTTCTGGCTCAATGTAACCCAAGGTGATAAGTATCAGGAAGCTATAAACGGAATAATTATTTTGAAACAAGAATCAGTGTTTGCTCTCTAAGAAGGCTTCACCAAGACAAGTAGCTTAATAACATTACATTGAATAGGAAAGAGGATATCTAGAGAAGATGGAAGTGGGAAGAGGGTAGATTTTACTCAGATCCCTCCTACTCTCACTCATGGGGACTCTGATTCTAGTCATTAACTTGCGTCCCGTGCTGGTCCCTCCTGTCAATCCCACAACATCACTCCCTCTACCCTTCAACATTTCCCCCCTGCTGACCAGCTCTTTCCTTCAGATTTTCCTACCCACAGTATTATTAATGAAGTATATACTCTTAGGGAAAGGAATGAAATGAGGAAGTAGTTTCTTGGTAGAATTATCCATTGGCTTTAGAAAAGATGTTGGAAGATGATGGATGCTGTCACGCCCATAGCCCCTTACATTCAGTATGGAGGGGCGTGGTTGTCATTAGAGAGATTCACCTTTTGGTCTTTACCCGACTGGTTGCCTTATAATGCCTCATGGGAAATGTAGTTCAGTCAGAAAGTACTTAACCTCAGGTAAAAAAAAAAAAACACCTTTGTAGTTGGCTTGAGTGGTAAGGCAATGACAGAAATTTATTAAATGAAAAACGCTAGGTTCACAAATTCCACCTTTGGACTGTTTCTCCAGGATTCTTGTAAATAAACATCAGGATATAATTGAACTCAAAACAAAACAGCTTGTAATGTTCTTCAGCATAAATATAAATACTTTTAACAACCCATGCTATCAGGCATGGCTAGCAGTGCTGATCAAACAAACAGAAAACAGCTTTTCTTAAAGCAGGTTTCTTTTCTCTCAGTCCAGAACACTTCCTGGCTGTTTGTCTTCTTAAGCATAGAAAAACTTTCAACAGTTAAACTCTTCACAGGAAAACAATTCTCTATGTAAGGTTTTCTTATAGACAGCCAAACAAAAGCTTTTCTTACTTGCACCGTCAGTACGGCTTCAGGCTGAGCACTGCTCTGGCTTGCAGCTGTTTCACCAGCTTAATTAGGCAGCTTTGGCTTGCACAGTAAAAAGGTATTTCTCCTTTAACTCAGGACCTTTACAAGTTAACTACAGGCTCTTAGGGCTACCGGACACTGGAGGTTTTCCTTACGGTTGACTCCCTTTCAACACCTCTGTATTGGAAGACTGGCATAAAGAGTGATCCATGTATGAGTCGTCTTCTTCTAAAACTAGGTCTTGTTCACCCAGTTGCATTGGCTCTTCCTCTGTTTCTGGCTCAGAGGGCTTAGCTGACTGTCTTCCGTTAGGGCTAAGGCTGTCTCTGGCAACTCTGTAGTGCTCCGTATTAGACAAGCTTCTAATGCTCATACCTGGGTCAAAGCTTGTAGCAGCTTCTCTCTCATGCTCTGGCCACCATTCACCTGTGCTTCCATGTCCTGTTCTCCAACTTGTGTTCCTGGTTCCTGCTGTTCTCACTGTTCCAGCTCCCTTCCTCTTCCAGTAGGCATTCCTACTGCTCTCTCTTTCTCTCCCTCCTTCTCTTCCTCCTTCTCTCGCCTTTTCTCTCTTCCTTTCTGAATAAACTGACCTAGTCTTAAACCTCTCAGGTTCCTGCTCCACCCCCTCTCCTCTCAGGTGTTGGAGATCAAACTGCCTCGTGGCAGCTGAGTAATTGGGGAATTCAGTGACATAAGGGTTCCTTACCCTGGGCCTGTATTCCCTCTCCTTTTCTCCACTAAGGGCATTCTGCAACCTATTTTAGCTAGGAATTACCTGCTTTCTAGGTGTAATGGGAGTTTTCTGTCTCTGACCTTGTAAAATAGGTCCTTTTATAAGGGTAAATTCCTTCTCTTTATCCCTGTCTCTTGGGTCCTGATAAGCTTCCTTATCACAATGTGAATGACCAAATAAATTGGAAAACAACCATTATAGGCTATAATCAAATAACTATAAGCAATAGCACCAAATGTTCACCCTAAACACATCATATAGCCACTATAGAAGTTTTTTTGAAAAAGCAAGGAGCTCAATTTTTGACGGGATGTAACTAAACACCATGACTTAGCATTCATCATTGCTTCATTGAAAATACTTTGTGTTTTGATTTTTGCATTCAAAATCCTCTCACTCTCCAAAAGAAGGCAAATCAGGGTCCAGCACCAGCAACTCCAACAAATTGAATAAGGAGCGCCTCCCGGCACATAAGAACTGTTCCTCCCGCTCCCCATGAGCCCCGATTGGCATCTTGACAGAGAGCAGGAAGCACCAAAACTCTCCCGTTCTCTAACAGAAGGCCAAACAGGACCCAGCATCAGCAAATCCAACAACTTGAAAAAAGGAGTGCCTCAGGGTGTGCCTGCACCTGAGGACCTCACCAGAGGGCCCTTTGGCGTAGCCCTTAGGAGGGGCACTTAGGCTATGAAAAAACCTGAGATGACAGACTGTCACACATCAAAGTTGAGGAACCTACCAAAAGCAGTAAAAAGCAGCAACATGTCCTGTCTCCACCACATCAGTCCAGTCCTCCTGCTCCACTCTCAATGCATAAGTAACCTCATCTACCAGCCTGTCAAAGAAGCTCACAAATGGTGAGTAGAGTTATTCCACATGGCACACACCAACATAGATGCCCTGCATCAACCTGCCCTGCTCAGTCACAAATCTCACAAACCTAAGCCTAAATCACGCAAACACAAATGGATAAATCTACTACAATTATTTATTTTATTTATTTATTTAAAAGTATTTATATCCCACCTTCTCCTTTAATCAAGGCAGTGTACACAGCAGCCAACTGAATTATGGCGACATTTGGGTTATCATGCAATGTTATACAGTGAGTGTGTGTAAGTTGGCATAGATTCAAGGTGGGCTATTTACAGCATGAGCTTTTATACAATGTTATGTACAAGGAAAAAGGGTGGGGGGGCTGATATTAGTCTGGGAACTGTCGGGCACCATTATGTGCTCTCACCGTAGTGCTCTATAAAGAGAGTTGTCTTGAGTTGTCTTCAAAAGTTCTTGATTTCATCTGTTGAACGTAGTTTGTCAGGGAGGGCGTTCCATATTGCAGGTGCTGCCATCGATAGTGCTCTTCTTGCAGTGTTTTTGCGAACCTTGGTGAAGTCTTTTGGTGTGTTGATGGTGTCCAAGGTGCCTCTCCTCCTTGGTCTTGTGCTGATGTCGGGTTGTATGACTGGTTTTAGGCTGAGTGCAGAGGTCCGGTGTTTGATTTTGAATATGTTTAGGACTGTCTTATACCTGATGCGGGAGCTGATTGGAAGCCAGTGTAGGTGTTTGAGAATGGGGGTGATGTGGTCTTGTCTTGTTGAATCTGATATTATGCGTGCAGCTGTGTTTTGAGCCATTTGAGTGACTGTTTAGTTAGGCCAATATAGATTGGGTTGCAGAAGTCTAGGATGGGATTTGAGCGAGGAGGGGTTTGAGACGTCTGATTAGTCTCATTTTGAGGTATGCATTTTTGGTGGCTCTGCTGATGTGTGACTGTAGGTTTAGTTCTTTGTCAAGCATCACACTGAGGTATTTCACTTCTGGCTTTAATGGTATTGTTGTATTGTTGATCTTGATGGAGGGTGGGGGCGTGAAGCTGGCGTTTCGGGTGATGAGTAGTGCCTCAGTCTTGTTGTAGTTGATGGTCAGGTGGTTATCTTGAAACCAGCTGGACATATGTTTGAGACAGTCTTATTTTGGTGTAGTCAGGGTTGTCGAGGTTGACTGGGGTGTATATCATGTCGTTGGCATAGATTGTGTATTGTATTTTGTGTTCGTTCATGATGTTGCAGATCATTTGAATGTAGAGGTTAAATAGAAGTGCCAAAAGAAACAATTAAAGTAGAGCGCATAGGAATCAAATCATTAGATGCTTCAAGTAAATCAGTTAAATTCTATAGGGTCTACTGAGACTTTCAAACATTCACCATCATTCCTGGATACTCCTGGAGGGCGTGAGACATAAAAAAGTCTCACTATCACTAATTTCTCTGGCTCCGAGTTCAACAAAATCTCCTTACAGTATTTCTTAAATATAGTTGCAGATAACAAATGATGCTAAGGAAATTTTAACAGCCTTAAATTCTTAGCTCTCAAGTTGTTTTCTAATAATAATTGTCACCACCAGGTGGGCAGGCTGCCGCCTAGGGGTAGCAGGTCTGTGTCTGATTTATTTTATTTTATTTTATTTAGCTGTATTTATATCCCACTTTTCACCGGGTCAAAGCGGCGTCACACAAAAAGGGGGGGGGGGAATTACGTGTAGGGGTGGGGCCATCACCGGGAGGCTACATTGATGATTTCAACATAAGATATGGGACAGACTTTGGACATGGACAAATTTTGGACATGGACAAATTTTTGGACATGGTTGGGACAGTACAGCTTGAGTTGAGTGGTTATGGTGGGGGGATCAGAGGTTATTTCGCTTTTTGGTGGGAGTCATGTTGAGGTATTCCTGAAACAGGATGGTTTTCAGCTGCTTCCTAAAAGATAGTAAATCCGTGTTATTTCGGAGACAGCTCGGTAGAGAGTTCCATAAGGATGGTGCGTACAGTTCGAAGGCTCGATTGCAGGTTCGTTGCGAGCATTTGGTTCTTTTATGAGGGACAGTGAGGGAGTTGCTGAGGGCCTGTCTGGTGGCTCTGCCGTGAGTTGGATGAGATAGTAGGGTGTGAAGTTGGGAGTTTCGGGTTTGATGTATGGCCTTGTGGGTGAGTAGGATGGCTTTGTATTTAGTCCTTGCTTCGAGGGGGAGTATGTGCAGGTCCTTCAAAATCGGGGTGATGTGGTCGGTCTTCTTTGCTCCTTGTATGATTCTCGCTGTAATGTTCAATGCTGTTTGGAGGGGGTTCGTCTGTGTGGTTGGAAGTCCATGGTATAATATATTACAATAGTCCAGATGTGGGAGCGTCATGGCTTGCATTACAGTTCGGAAGTCTTGATGTTCAAGGAGGGGTCTGAGACGTTGGACAGTCCTTGCTTTGTGGAATATAGTTCCGGAGGTTTTGGAGATTTGTTGCTTTAAGGTGAGTGCTTGGTCGATGATAATGCCCAGGTACCTTATTTGTGGCTGTATTTGAATGTTTGTGGTGCCAATGTGGAGGTGTGTAGGTGGTGAAAAGTCTGGATCTTTTGTGACTATGAGGGCTTCTGTCTTCTTTATGTTGATGGAGAGGTTGTTTGCTTGTAACCAGTTGGACACCTCTGTGAAGCATGTTGATAGATGGATGTTTGTTGGGTTCGTGGTTGTAATGGGGGCATAGAGCATGATATCATCTGCGTAAATGTGAAAGCTGATGTTGTGGGTGCGTATGACTGAGCAGAGTGGTTGGAGGTAGATGTTGAAAAGCATGGCGGATAGTGTGGATCCGTGGGGGACTCCTTGGTGTTGTTGGAATGGGGGGGATGTCGAGTTGCTGGTGCGGATTAGTTGCTTTCTGTTTGATAGATATGATTGGAACCATTGAAGTACAGTGTCTTTGATCCCGATTGCTCGTAGTCTGTGTAGGAGGATGTTGTGGGAGATGGTGTCGAAAGCTTCAGATATGTCAAGGAAGATCATGGCATATCCGGAGTGTTTTTCTTGCATTCCTATGAGGAGAGTGTTCATCAGTGTGGTCATGAGGGTCTCGACTCCATGTAGAGGGCGGAATCCATGTTGTTATGGGTCGAGTATGTTGTTAAGATCAAGGTGTTCCTGTAGTTGCTGCTGGACGATCTTCTCGATTATCTTGGCGGTGAAGGGTAGGCTTGCTATGGGTCTATAAGACGCTGGGTCTAGAGGGTCCAGGTTTTGTTTTTTTAATGATGGTCGGATGATTGTGGTTTTGAGGGCATCTGGCATGCTTCCTTGGGAGAAGGATTCCCTGACGATGTGGGCTAGTGGTATGCTCAGTTCATTTCGTGTTTTCTTTATCCAGTCAGAGGGGCATGGGTCGAGTGGAGAGGTGGTGGTGTTGAGGTATGCAATAGTGGTTGATATTTCATCTGGTGAGATTTCTTTGAATGTGGTCCAGTCATTGTGTAGGTTAGGATGGAGGTCTTTTGTGGTTGTCTCACTGTTCAGCTGCGAGTTCTGTTGGGAGTTCAGAGGGGGTTGTAGTTGTTTGTATTGTCGGGCCAGTAGTTCTGGTGGGATCTTCGGTAGTTGGTCCGAGTTCTGGGGTGTTTTTGTCAGTTGTTTGACAATCCGAAAAAGTTCACGTGGTTTGTTTATGGAGGTGTTTATGATTTTCATATGGTAAATTTTCTTTGCTTTGTCGGTCTCGTGGTGATATTTATTGAGTTCATTTAAGTAATCTGTTTTGTCATTTTCGTCTTTGGTTTTTCTCCATTTTCTTTCTGATCTTCTGAGTTTTGTTTTTAATTTCCGAAGAGTGGGGGTGAACCATCTGGCTTTTGTGGAAGGGGGTCTGGATGAGACTTTGTTCGCTGATGCTTCGGATGCTGCGGATATCGTGGTATTCCAATTGTGTATTAGCTCGTTGATGTTACTGGAATTTCCTTGTAGATTGGGTAGAGTTTGTTCTATGAAGTCCTCTTTGTTAAATGTTTTAAATCTTCGTATGTGGTTGCTGTCGACTTTGTTGGTCCTATGTTGGTGTGAATAAGATATGGTGACGAGGTGGTGGTCAGACCAAGGTACCGGTGAAATCTGTGGTTTGTTTCCTGTGGTGGCAGTCGTGGCATTTAGGAATATGAGGTCCAGAGTGTTGCCTTTTTCGTGGGTGGGTTCTTGGACGATCTGCGCTAGACCCATCGCAGTCATGGCGGTGTGGAAGGTTGTTGATTGTTCATTTTGATGGCAATTAAGTAGTTGTGCACACGAGTGGTTGAAGGTAAAATGATTTATTTCCCCTCCCGGGGTCGGATTATTCAGATAACATAACACAATACTCAAAATAAATAAGCCATACTTTCTGTCAAAACATAAAGGAAAGTAGAACAGCTTCTTCTTGCTTCTTAAAGTAAATGGTCAAAGTTAAACATTCAAACTCAGCACATTGTTTCACTATGTGCAAACCAGCACTCTTCAGTTATAGTGTTTTCCTTATACACTATACACAGCCTTGACTAACACAGAGATGTCACTTTATCAGATAAAATCAATGTGCAGTCCATTGGGTCACCATTAAATGAACATTCACTGAGTGTATCAATGACCATAGGCTCCTGCATGCATTCAGAATTATCTGAGTTCTCTTTATCAAAATACCATTGCAAGTTCCCCTGTAACGTGCCGTTACAGTGTCTCTCTGCACCACTCCCTCTAGGGCTGGAATAACAGCTACCGTATTCCTCTGTGTCTGGGAGAGAGGGAAGCCACCATTCAGGGTTTTTATAGTCCCACTTCTTGTAGGAGGTTCTACCCCTGGAAAGCTTACTGGTTCTATCTTCAGGCTTTGATAGATAATATTCTTCTCCCCTCCTAACACCTGGTTTCAGCCTGCGGGGTTTTCTTTGAGGCTTAGGAACTTCTAGGATATATTCCTCAGACATGCACACATCTTCAGGGAAATACCTTTCTCTCTCTGGAGGTGTTAACTGCTCTCTCTTCAGCTCTATGCTTAAATCCCTCGGCTGGGTGTTAAAGCCCTGCCCCCACCTAGGATTTCCCACACGAGGCTTCTCAGCATTAACCATGTAGGTATTTCTTTTATCAACAAACTTTAGCTTCCCACCAGAATCATTCTTCAGGCTACAGCTCTCAGATACATACTGTTTGTCTTTAGGCTTCCAATCACTCCGGTTGGAACGTTGCCTCTGAGCTCCAAAGGGTTTTCTATCAGCAGAACATTCACACCTGTTCTCTGCCCTCACTAGCTGTTTCCTCCTGTAGGACTCTGGGTAGTTTCTGTGGTGAACTCTTCCTGGTTCTGACTCTGACTCACGTCCTGGGTCAGAGTCTGAAACTCCTCCTCCTTCCTCTAGGTCAGCTGGTTCAGCTAATTCTCCTAGTTCAGTCAGTTCTAACTCTGTATTTCCTGCATAGCTCTTATAGTGGCTATAAGCTCTTCCCCTTTCCAGGTGCAAGCTATTAGGAACTGGGGAATGTTTCTCAGCTGGGCGTGTATTCAAACCTCGTGGCTGAGTTTGTTTTTGTCATCCCTGACAACAGCTGCTCACATGGCTTGCCTGCCTGTCAGTTTCAGGACTAGAATTCAGTGAATCCTGTGTTTTTAAGGTAGAGAATGGAACTTCCTCATCACATATCCCCCCCCTTAAAACCTTACGGGCTGCTGACGCCCTCGTCTGACAGCACGTAAGCCTTGATAATGCATCTGCGTTGCCGTGCAACTTGCCTGCCCTGTGTTGTACCTCAAAGTCAAAGGCCTGTAAGGCTAAGTGCCACCTGGTCAAATGAGCGTTATCATTTCTCATATGGCTGAGCCATTTCAGCGGCGCATGGTCCGTGACTAGGACAAACTTGCGCCCTGACAGGTAGAAGCGTAATGCCTCCACGGCCCATTTAATCGTGAGGCATTCGCGTTCCACAGTGGAATATTTTTTTTCAGCATCGGACAGTTTCCGGCTGAGATACATAACGGGATGCTCTATCCCTTCGAATGTCTGTGACATAACAGCACCTAGACCTGTCTCAGAGGCGTCGGTCTGCACGATGAAAGGCAGCTGAAAATCGACCCCTCTTAGGACTGGAGCTTTACAAAGTTTTTCTTTAAGAGAAACAAAAGCCTCCTCAGCCTCCGGAGTCCACCGTACAATATTCGGCGCATTCTTTTTGAGCATCTCTGTGAATATCATGCTCATTTCCGCAAACCTAGGGATAAACCTCCTATAATATCCCACAAGGCCTAAAAAGCTACGGATATGCTTTTTATCCAGGGGCCGGGGAAAATTTCGGACACCGTCAATTTTGCTCGTGAGTGGTTTTACCAGCCCGTTCCCCACTATATGTCCCAGATACTTGGCCTCCCTAGTGGCAAATAGGCATTTCGCAGGATTTAAGGTTAGGCCGGCCTTTCTGATGGCCTGTAATACTGCCTCCACCCTGACTAAATGCTCCGCCCATGTGTTGCTGTGAATGACTACATCATCTATATACTTGATCAATAAGCCTTTGGCACATGGCCGCTGCGCCATGAAGGCCAAATGGCATACGCCTAAATTGATATAGCCCCACCGGCGTGCTGAAAGTGGTTTTGGGCTTGGAGTCTCTAGTTAACGGGATTTGCCAATATCCCTTTGTTAAATCTAATGTCGTCAAGAATCGGGCTTGGCCTAACCTGTCTAGCAAGTCATCTATCCGTGGCATCGGATAGGCGTCAAATTGTGATATGCTGTTAACCTGTCTAAAGTCGATACAAAATCGAAGTGTCCCGTCTGGTTTTGGGACCAGCACGATTGGGCTCGACCACGGGCTTCTGGACTCCTCAATGATGCCCATTTTAGCCATCTCTTTTACCTGGGCTATCACTTCTGTCTTTTTCGCCTCAGGTAGCCTGTAGGGACGCTGTCGCACTATTTTCCCTGGGGTTGTGATAATTTCATGGGCGACGATGCGGGTTTCTCCCGGCATCATCGTGAGAACATCAGTAAATTTACCCAGCATCTGGATCAGTTCCTTTTGCTGTGGTACTGATAAGTCCGTGTCTATGCGCGGCTCCGGGCGTTCCCTCCAATCAGCAGGTTGGGGGCCTAAGTCCTCCTCTCTTTTACCATCCGCCATGGCCGTCAGGCTTTTCACCTCCCCCACACCCGTTGAACCAAATCCACCCATACCTCGGGTTATAGCAGTTAACGAAGGGACTTCTTCTACTAGGGGAAAACCTACCCGTTCTCATATTAATTGGGCGATTCTATCCCCCTTCCTGACCTTATAATTTTCTTTGCTAAAATTGAAAAGCAGGACTTTCACTTCGCCCCGATAGTCAGGGTCTACTACCCCCGCTCCTACGTCCAGAAAATTTTTAACAGCCAATCCGGACCGCGGGGCTATTCGGCCGCAGCAGCCTTCAGGTATCTGGATCTGTAATCCTGTATCAATAAGTGCTTTTCCTTCCCTCGGAACCACCGTATCGCTTATGCTGAATAAGTCATAACCCGCCACTGCCTCCGAAGCCCTCTTCGGACTTTGAGCTAGTGGAGATATTTTGGAGAAGCGTAAGACAAACCTTTTCTTTAGAGAGGTTCCCTCCACTACCTGTGGTTTTGTGTGGCCCTTAGGCTTTTGTGTCCTCCCAAATAAGGGTTTGGGAACTTTTTGTGCTATGGCCTCTGTTTTTGATACCTCAGGTTCTTTGCTAAGGCCTTTCTTCATCTGTCTAGCAAATGGGGGCCAGTCGCGCCCTAACACTACCTCATAAGGGAGTCGGGGAACTACTGCTACTTGTACTTCCTCTTTAGTACCTGCTCCTTCCACACACACTCTATACAGTGGGTAATGGGACGAGGTGCCATGCACGCATCTTACACTCACTCTTCCGTCTATTTGACCCAGGGCTGAGGGGTCATGGGCCGTGATGGTCTGCCACACCTCTTGGGAGACCATGCTTTGGTCGGCTCCGGAATCTAGGAGTGCCAAAACTTCTAACCCTTCTATCTGGACTTTTAGCAGAATTCCTTTCTCTGGGTGGTTCTCTCCTCCCGACACTAGGGCAGTGCACTCATTACATTTCCTGTATAAATGTCCAGGCTGGCCACAGTTAAAACATTTCCTAGAAATATTTTTCTCTACATTTTTACCAAACATCTTTTCCTTACATACATTCTCGCCACATGCATTTCCCTTAAAGGTCTTTCTTACTCCACACATTCTATCAAGACTGGCCACTTTTAAAACATTGCCTCTGGAGGTGCTGGCTAATTCAGCCTCAAAATAATTCTCCGTGAGGTTGGCAGTGTCTTGGGTAGAATGACACTTCTGTAACATTATGAAAGCCTTTATCTCGGGTGGTATAGCCTCCAAATATTGCTCTAAGATGACAGTGTCTAACAATGACTCTACCGTCGCCCTCTCTGGAGCAAGCCATTTGGTTGCTAGTCCTCTTAACCTTTGTAATAACGCCTTAGGCGTTTCTCTATTCATAAGCCTAGCTTCTCTGAAGAGCCTTTTATAGTGCATGGGTGTTAAACCCAGCCTATCCCTTATGGCTGATTTTACCTCTGGGTAACTAGACGAAAGACCGACAGGCATAGTTTTGTAGGCCGCTAGCGCTTCACCTGATAAGGTCATAGCGAACCTTACAGCCCATTGATCAATCGGCCACTTAGCCGCCTCTGTGATACGTTCAAAAGCATCTGTAAAATCATCAAAGTTGTCGTATGATTTTAGCTGTCCCAATGTCAAAGCATTGCAATCATTGAGTCCTACCGCCTTAGACATTGCGGGATTAACTTCTGCTGCTGTACCAGTCCTCTGGATAAGAGTCCCAAGCAAATCCAACAGCGGTTGCTGCTGCTCGGTCATCGCGGCTATCATCCTCTCTTGACTCAGTCTGGCCAGTTCTCCTTGGGCCTTCCATTGGGCCTCCATCCAGTCTTTCATCTCCTGCGGATCCATTCCGTCACTCCATTGCGTAACTGCAAAGGAAAAAGAAAGACAGGGCCCACCAAGTGCGGCACAGACTATGTGTTTCTTTTTTTTTTTTCCTTTTTCTTGCTTCGCTTAGCACCACAGCTCCCCCTTTCTCTGATCCTAGTCACCCCCGTGCCTTCCTACCATTACCTTAGCACGGTGCAGGATCTTGCGTTGAGAAAGCTGTGTCTTGACTGCCTTCCAGGTCAGGAACTTGAAAAATCTGCTCCGGTTTTTCTTTTCTCCGTCCAAGACTGCAAAACGTTTTCTCTTTTCTTCTTTTCAGCAAGTTATCCTTTATGCACGCTCTTGTACTGTGTTGTTTATTTGTTTGAAAAAATCCGAGAGACTACGCCAGGTTATGTCACCACCAGGTGGGCAGGCTGCCGCCTAGGGATAGCAGGTCTGTGTCTGATGGCAATTAAGTAGTTGTGCACACGAGTGGTTGAAGGTAAAAGGATTTATTTCCCCTCCCGGGGTCGGATTATTCAGATAACATAACACAATACTCAAAATAAATAAGCCATACTTTTTGCAAAACATAAAGGAAAGTAGAACAGCTTCTTCTTGCTTCTTAAAGTAAATGGTCAAAGTTAAACATTCAAATTCAGCACATTGTTTCACTATGTGCAAACCAGCACTCTTCAGTTATAGTGTTTTCCTTATACACTATACACAGCCTTGACTAACACAGAGACGTCACTTTATCAGATAAAATCAATGTGCAGTCCATTGGGTCACCATTAAATGAACATTCACTGAGTGTATCAATGACCATAGGCTCCTGCATGCATTCAGAATTATCTGAGTTCTCTTTATCAAAATACCTTTGCAAGTTCCCCTGTAACGTGCCGTTACAGTGTCTCTCTGCACCACTCCCTCTAGGGCTGGAATAACAGCTACCGTATTCCTCTGTGTCTCGGAGAGAGGGAAGCCACCATTCAGGGTTTTTATAGTCCCACTTCTTGTAGGAGGTTCTACCCCTGGAAAGCTTACTGGTTCTATCTTCAGGCTTTGATAGATAATATTCTTCTCCCCTCCTAACACCTGGTTTCAGCCTGCGGGGTTTTCTTTGAGGCTTAGGAACTTCTAGGATATCTTCCTCAGACATGCACACATCTTCAGGGAAATACCTTTCTCTCTCTGGAGGTGTTAACTGCTCTCTCTTCAGCTCTGTGCTTAAATCCCTCGGCTGGGTGTTAAAGCCCTGCCCCCACCTAGGATTTCCCACATGAGGCTTCTCAGCATTAACCCTGTAGGTATTTCTTTTATCAACAAACTTTAGCTTCCCACCAGAATCATTCTTCAGGCTACAGCTCTCAGATACATACTGTTTGTCTTTAGGCTTCCAATCACTCCGGTTGGAACGTTGCCTCTGAGCTCCAAAGGGTTTTCTATCAGCAGAACATTCACACCTGTTCTCTGCCCTCACTAGCTGTTTCCTCCTGTAGGACTCTGGGTAGTTTCTGTGGTGAACTCTTCCTGGTTCTGACTCTGACTCACGTCCTGGGTCAGAGTCTGAAACTCCTCCTCCTTCCTCTAGGTCAGCTGGTTCAGCTAATTCTCCTAGTTCAGTCAGTTCTAACTCTGTATTTCCTGCATAGCTCTTATAGTGGCTATAAGCTCTTCCCCTTTCCAGGTGCAAGCTATTAGGAACTGGGGAATGTTTCTCAGCTGGGCGTGTATTCAAACCTCGTGGCTGAGTTTGTTTTTGTCATCCCTGACAACAGCTGCTCACATGGCCTGCCTGCCTGTCAGTTTCAGGACTAGAATTCAGTGAATCCTGTGTTTTTAAGGTAGAGAATGGAACTTCCTCATCACATAATTCATAGTAACATAGTAAATGACGGCAGATAAAGACCAGTATGGTCCATCTAGTCTGCCCAGTCAGTTGTCAAGAGTAGGTTCACCTGCCGCTCTGTGCACGCCACCCCTCCACATGTCTTTGTTTAGGGGTGAACCCACTGCTCTATGGAGGACACCCCTATTTGTAGAGAAATTAGATAGTTAAGTTTATTTTGATTTTACCCTGTTGCTGTAAAGGGATCCACTGTGTCTGTCCATGCCATTTTGAATTCTTTCACTGTATTTGCCCCCACCACTTCCATCGGTAGGGCATTCCAAGCATCCACCACCCTTTCAGTGAAAATGTATTTACTGACATTGCCTTTTAATTTACCCCCTTGCAGCTTCATGTTATGCCCTCTAGTTTTACAGCTTCCATGTCTTTGGAAGAGGTTTGTTTGTTCATTATTTCTCTTCAAGTATTTAAAGGTCTGAATCATAGCTCCCCTATCCCCACTCTCCCCCAGAATGTACATATTTAGGTCTTCAAGTCTCTTCTCATAAGGCTTCTGACACAGGCTCCAAATCATTTTTGTCACCTTCCTCTGAAAGGGTTCCAGTCTTTTTACATCCTTTGCAAGATATGGTCTCCAAAACTGAACATAATCTGCCTATAAAGCATAAAACTAGCCTTAAGCCCAGAAGCCCTGGCAGCCTGAAGAGAGCCCATATCGCTCTCCAGCCTGTGGAGATGCTGAGCAACAGGAATCAAAGATTTATCCACCAATCTAAATTTCTCAACAACTTGTTCAGAAAAATACACTGTCTGATCCATAAAGCCCTGCAAAAACACATCAGTCTTAGACACCTGATGCCAGATATCAAGCAGAGTAACCTCTACTGCCAGATCCTCCAAAGAAACAGAGGGCAACACAGGTCTTTGAACAGCCTTTACTTGAAATGTTGAAGCCTCAACAGGAACCCGCAACAGGCTAACAGTAGAGGCTCTAGCACCTATAGAGGGAGAAAAACTCCCATCAAACACAACCAGTTTTGCCCCTGGATTGGGTGGCGGAGTTCTAGCTATAGGACTCAAGGATATCCCATGTGAGTCCCAAGTGGGTGAGTCTTCCAATCCCCTACATGACACAGACAATATGTCTATCCATCGCCCCACTTAGGGTCTTCAGTGTAGACACTGCAGCCATAGTTACTTATTTTTTTACTTTCTGCTTGCTCTTCCAATACCATGATCCATGGGGCATCTCCAGTGGCAAAATGGGGTCTCATCCTGTCCCAAATTTGCACTGAAGGGGCACCAAAGGGGCCAAGCCCCTTTGGTCACATGCCCCTTCAGACACAAACTAGGGCTGCAACCATGGCCACGGATGAGCTGCAAGTTCTTTTGTAGTGTTCAGGAAACACCCACAAGTGGAAGAAGTGGGTGCCCCTCCCTCTGCAAACCCAGAGCAATGGCAAGCAGACGGGGACACAAACAACAGAATCTCTCTCTCCAAAGTATCTCACTTCCCTATGCTGCCTGACTTAAGGGTTTAAACTTAAGAGGACAGTACAAAATTAGAGTGCTCTCCAGCAAATCAAAGCCTGCACTAAGAAATTCCCCATGAGCCACCTCCAGTTATCCAGAAAACTTTGTTATAACAAAGAGATGACCAACCATATTCAGGCATTCAACATGGAGGGAATTTCAAAAACAAAGATTTGTATGCAGAATTCTCAGTTACCTGGACAAATCATTTGATCATTGTTCTCATTAAATACATCATGGGCCTGATTTTTCAGAGTTTCTTGGGTCAGTAGAAGGACCCAACTACACTAAAATTTAAAAATATTAGCTAGCACATATTGGGATAATTTTTGACTCTAAATCAAGAAGATGGTAATTTTATAACAGTTCCCCTTAATTAAGAATGTACATTATGTCTTCTCAAGAGCTCTTGGAAATGTTAACATGCACACTTTATAACCTACGACGCCTCAAGCCCTTACTATCACAGGAGCACTTCTGCACAGTATGCCAGGCTCTAGTAACCCCAATACTAGACTTCTGCAACCCAATATATCTCAGCCTAACAAAGCAGACCCTAAGACCACTACAGTTAGCACAAAACACAGCAGCATGCATAATAGCTGGCACCTCAAGAAACGAACACATCACACCCACTCTAAAAATCTCCACTATCAGCATTCAGCCTACATCCACTCATCCAACCAGACAACAACGCAAGACCGAGGAGGAGGGGCACAGCCAACCGCGTTAACACACCAAAAGACATAAACAACATACACAAAGACATAAGAACAGAAGAACTTAAGATATGCAATACTGGATCAGACCGAGGTCCATCAAGCCCAGTATCCTGTTTCCAACAGTGGCCAATCTAGGTCATATGTACCTAGCAATATCCCCAAAAGACACAGGTTCCACAATGCTTGTACTGGGTCAAGCATTGATTATCCTGGCTCCCTTTTTAATAGTGGTTTATGGACCTTTCCTCCAGAAAATTGTCCAAACCTTTTTTAAACCCAGCTATACTAACAGCCCTTACATCATCCTCCGGTAACAAATTCCAGAGTTTGATTACACGTTGAGTGAAAAAAATATTTTCTCTTATTTGTCTTAAATAGCTTACCCTGTAGCTTCATTACATGTCCCCTAGTCTTTCTATATTCTGATAGTGTAAGCAATCGATCCACATTTACCTGTTCCACTCCATTCATTAATTTATAGACCTCTATCATATCTCCCCTCAGTCGTCTCTTTTCGAGGTTGAAGAGCCCCAACCTTTGTAGCCTCTCTTCATAGGAGTAGCCTTCCATCCCCTTCACCATTTTAGTGGCTCTTCTCTGTACTTTTTCTAATAACGCTATATCCTTTTTAAGATATGGTGACCAGAATTGCACACAATATCCAAGATGCGGTTCTACCATGGAACGATACAGAGGCATTATAATAATATCCTTTGTTTTATTTTCCATCCCTTTCCTTATGATACCTAGCATTCTATTTGCTTTCTTGGCCGCCGCCGCACACTGGGCGGAGGGTTTTAACATGTTATCCACGATGACTCCTAAATCTTTTTCCTGGGTGGTGGTTCCCAATGTGGAACCTTGCATCGTGTAACTATAGTGTGGGTTGTTCTTTCCTAGGTGCATAACTTTGCACTTGTCCACATTAAATTTCATCTACCATTTGGATGCCCAGTCTTCCAATTTATCCAGATCCTCCTGCAGTTTTCCACAATCCTCTTGGGTTTTAACAACTTTAAACAGTTTTGTATCATTTGCAAATTTGATAACCTCACTCGTTATTCCCTTTTCCAGGTCATTTATGAATATGTCAAAAAGTAGCGGATCCAGCTCAGAACCCTGGGGTGCTCCGCTCTTCAGCTTTCTCCATTTGGAAAATTTGTCATTAAGCCCTACCCTCTGCTTTCTATCTTTTAACCAGTTTCTGATCCACAATAGTACACTGCCTCCCATCCCATGACTTTTTAGTTTTGCCAAAAGTCTCTGATGAGGGACCTTGTCAAAGGCTTTCTGAAAGTCCAGATACACTATATCAACTGACTCACCTTTGTCTATTTATTCACACCTTCAAAAAAACATAACAGTTTAGTAAGACAAGATCATCCTTGTTTAAAGCCACATTGGCTGTCTCCCATTAAGCCATGACTACTGTGACACCAAAGTTCTACCTTATACCTGTAAGACACAGAGAGATGCAGAGTTCAGCACAATTGCTGACAGGCAGGGAGAGAAAAAGCTTCCAGGTTGCCATAGGCAACAAAGGCAGGCTGAGACACGAGGTCTGAGAGCACGCCCAGAGAACAAACCCTCCCCTAGCAATCAGCAGAACAGTGTGCACATGAGCAGGAGAACGCCCCTAAACCTGAATAAAAAGCATGTTAGGCAAACAGAGTTAGAATTGGATTCTCATGGTTTGGATGTGGATTCTGATCCTGACGGTGATTTGTTTGGTGAATGCTCAGAAGCTGAGAATGACTGGGAGACTTGGCAAGTAAAAGATAACTTGAAAGTTTCAAACAGAAGGTCAGGATATTCTCCAGCTGATTCTGTTGTGTGTGAGCCGTGGAACAGAAAGCCCAGGAAGGATTCAAGGAGGGACAGAAAGCTTGTTACAAACAGAGGGATTAACTGGAGGAAACCCTCACCTGTGACGCAGGAAGAATTTCCTAGACACAGAGTGCCGTGGAGGGAAAGGAGAGCAGCTGATAAGGTTCCCTGCTTATCTGAAAGGCAGAACCACCAGAAGTACTTACAGCCTTGGGAAAAGGAAAGAAACGTAAGTCAGGACATTTGTATGAGTGAAGAAGATGATTGCATGTTTGTAAAGCCTTACAAGCCTTACAAGAAACTGCAGAAACCTGTTAGGAACAGAGCAGGACAGTTCTATGAGCTCTCTGATAAGTACTTGCCATATCATAGAGAGAGTTCTGACGAAGGTTCTGAAACTGAGTTAAGAACATTTCAAACTCTCTGTCCACAAGATAATACAGTTGAAGAACCCATGTGTACAGATAGTTATATGCCTTATGAGGAGGACATGGACTGCTCTCTGGTCATAACTAATGAGAGTTCTCTACGCTAGCTAAGCATAAGGGTGTCGTGCACAAAGCTAGAAGAATACAGAGAAAAACTGTCAGCATTTATTTCACCTGGTTCCTGTTTTGTTACTGATTTTGTACAAGCAAGAAGCTGTTTTCATTTCACCATTTTGTTTGCCAGAAGTATGACTACCTCTTAATTTCATACTGTGTATTACTTTGAAAATCCTGAAACCCCGGGAGGGGAATAAAGCCTGTTTTCAACCTGACACTCCGTCGCAACTACAATTTCTTACCTGGAAGGGTCAGGCCCAGCAGTGTACCTAGCCACCTATACCTAGTTGGGCCACTGCTGGTGACACTACCTACATGTTCAGTAATTTTGTTCTTTATTATGGTTTCTACTATTTTTCCTGGTACTGACATCAGGCTCACTGGTCTGTAGTTTCCAGGATCACCCCTGGAACTCTTTTTAAATATTGGTGTGACATTGGCCATCCTCCAATCTTCAGGTATTACAGATGATTTTAACGATAGCTCATAGATTACTAATAACAGGTCTGCAAACTCATATTTCAGTTCTTTCAACACCTTTAGATGTATACCATCCAGTCCAGGTGATCTGCTACTCTTCATTTTATCAAATAGGTGTATCGATATTTCTTTCAATTCTTCTGCAGTATCACCTTTAAATACTACTTCAGTCATGGTAACATCCCTACATGTTCCTCAATAAAGACCGAAGCAAAGAATTCATTTAATCTCTCTACTGTTGCCTTGTCCCCTCTTAGTGCCCCTTTTACCCCTCTATCATCTAATGATCCAGCTGACTCTCTCACAGGTTTTTGGCTATGAATGTACTTGAAAACGTTTTTATTATGTGTTTTTGCTTTCACAGCAAGCTTCTTCTCAAATTTTCTCTTGCCTGCCTTGTCAGTGCCTTGCATCTAACTTGCCAGTGCATGTGTTTTTTTTCCATTTTTCGTCATTTGGTTCTTTTTTCCATTTCCTGAAAGATGCTTTTTTGGCAACAGCCTCTCTGACCTCACCTTTAAACCATGCTGGCAGTTTTTTGGACTTCCTTCCACTTTTCTTAAAGTGTGGAATATAGCTGTTCTGGGCTTCCAAGATAGTATTTTTAAACACCCAAGCTTGTTGTAAGTTGTTAACCTTTGCAACTGCTCCTATTTTCCTCATTTTATCATAGTCTCCATTTCAAAAGTTAAATGGTAGTCCTGTGGATTTCCTTACCATCCCTCCACCATTAATTATATCAAATGCGATCATGCTATGATCACTATTGCCAAATGGCCCCAACACCCTTATCTCTTGCACTAGATCTGGTGTTCCACTAAGGACTAGGCCCAAAATGGCTTCCCCTCTAGTTGGTTCATGAACCAGCTGCTCCAAGAAGCAGTCATTTATTTCATCTAGAAACTTTATCTCCCTAGCATGTCCTGTCGTGACACTGCCCCAGTCAATACTGGTGTAATTGAAATCACCCAGTATTATTACTGTGCTATAACTTTTGTTACCTTCCCTGATTTCTTTGAGCATTTCATCATCCATTTTTTCATTCTGGCCGGGTGGTCGATAGTACACCCCCACTCCCATCGCCTTCCCCTTTTTACATGGAATTTCAATCCAATAGAATTCTACAGCAAATTTTGTTTCCTGCAAAACTTTAATCCTTTGTGACTCAATGCCCTCTCTAACTCAGAGCACAACCTTTCCACCAATTTGTCAGATCTATCATTACAGCATTGTTTGTACCCAGGTATCAGTGTCCCACTTGTTGTCCTCCTTCCACCATGTCTCTGAGAGACCTATCATATCTAACCTCTCATTTAGTGCTATATAATCTAACTCTCCCATCTTATTTCTTAGACTGCTAGCATTTGCATGCAAGCATTTTAGAGGCTCTATTTTATTCATATTAATCCAGCTATCAGTAGGCAGAGGTAATTTGGAATCTTTTAAGCTCTGTCTGTTCAGTACTCAAGGGCATTTGAGCTACTTTTATCTTTATTGGAACCTCTCTGCTGATATGCCCTAACTTCATTCTTTTGGTAGTATCCTTCAAGGATACATTGTTCCAAACCATGCACTCTTGGGCGACTGTTGGCTCTCTCCTATTATCTAGTTTAAGAGCTGCTCTATCTTCTTTTTAAAGGTTAAATGCCAGCAACCTGGTTTCATCCCAGTTAAGGTGAAGCCCATCCCTTCGGAAGAGCCCCTCCTTTCCCCTGAATGTTCCCCAGATCTTCGAAAGCCGTTTACATAATTAGAAACATACATATCAATGGAAACTATGAAAAAAAACCCTCATAAATAAACCCCAACAAAGAACTCTACTGCATTCAACTCAACCCTCTCAATATCTTAAAAGCAATTCCTCAGTTGTCCCAGTCATCACCTCATCAGACCGGAAAGAGTAGATGTGGGCCCCATCAGAATTTGGGATCAGAAAAGGAAATAGAACTTATATCTGACTATCTGAAATTAACTAGTTAAGTTGAAGGTTATTTTAGACACTTTTGTATAAGCAACCGTGCCTATTGTTGAGAGTGCAGTCCTCCGAGCATAAAACATCTGTACATCAATGTGCGTTTCCAGGTCCCTCCTATTCAAGAAAGTAGAGTGGCCCCTCACAGCACCTGTGAAAGTCCACACTTCCTGCTGGAGAAGAGAGAAGAGCAGCCTCTTAAGCACTTGCAGGTAGCCATACCTCCCACTAGCAAAGAAAGAGGAGCATTATCTCTTTAGCATCAATAGGGATCCCCAGTTCGCACCAGGACGTTGCCTGTCAGGGAATAGAAGGGGCAGTGAAGGTGCAATGTTAGAAAGGAAGAACAGAAATGAGGAATAAGGAGCAGGTTCAGTGACAAAGAAGGAATAGATGGGGTAGGGTAGGGTTCAGTGGCATAGCAAAAGGGAAGGGCGGGATAGAGAAGGGGAAAAGGGGCTGAACAGGAATGAAGCATAAGGAGGGGGCGGTGTTAGTATAGGGAAGGAAAGAGTGATGATGTAGGGAGAAGGAAGACTGGAGGGGAGGATAGGAATTCGGAGAGTGCAAGAAGAGAGATGGGAAGGGAGGAAGTGAATAAGGGGCAGGGAAAGGAGGGAAGAGGGAGTAGATGGTTGGGTGGCAATAAAGAAGGGGGAGTGGCTAAAGACAGGGATCAGAAACAGTGCAAGAGGGTTGGGGGTTGAAGGAGTGAGTTCAGTGGGTCAGAGGAAAGAAGGAATAAAGAATTTTGCTTTTCCACAAACACATCACCTATACCCCCTCACACAGACACAAACACACCACCCAAAAACCACTGTAACACACAACTGCACACCACCTAACACTTCCCATGATATGCACACACACCATCACCCAATGCCCCATGAGACAATCACACACCTATGATACACATATGCATATCACCTATCCCCATGACATCTACATACAAACACACCACAGAGCACCTCTCCTATGAAACATACCACACTCCCAAGACACGCTGTCACTACTCACATACTCCCACATAGACATACGTACATACACATGCAGAGGCCTTGACTCAATGGCAGCATGTAAAATCCCTATACACACATAAAAGATACAAATATACAGCTCCAGACACCACTGCTTACAAGAATGCACACCCATCGCACACATGCACGTCACCCAAAACTCTATGACATCCCATGTTCACATCCCCCCCACAGATATACACCTAAACTTTGCCCATGGAGAAATCCACATTATGCCATTGATACACAGGCACACATATACCATCAGTCACTACCCACATTATGCTCCCCTGCCCTCTCACACCCCCTGCTAGCCTTCTAACACACACTTTACTATGGCTGTTTCCACTGAGTCTCATTATGTCACACTTTAAGCAGCCATTTTCAACCCAGTCCTCAGACACATCTAGGCCAGTCAAGTTTTCAGGATTCCCACAATGCATATACATGACATAGATTTGCATACAGTATAGGCAGTACATGCAAATCCTTGTCATGCATATTCATTGTGGGAATCCTGAAAACCCAACTGGCTTAAGTGCACCTCGAGCACTCGTTTGAAAATGGCTGCTCTAAAGTGTGCATTTTTCAACAAATGGATGTCTATTGCCATGATCCTCATGGTCTTGTTCAACTGAAGCTGGTTTGTTTTTTAGCACTGAGAAAGAGAGAGATGCAGAACTTGCAGACAGATTTATTTATTTATTTTGCTATAGTGAATATTTCCATATCATTGTAATGTTCACAGTATATTGCAATAAAAAATAAAACATGTACTTCCATGCAACAAAATATTTCCCTCTAGCCTCACCTAGGATTCTGCCCCCCAGGTCTTCAGTGGGAGGCAGACCTAGATTGGCCACTGTTGGAAACAGGATACTGGGTTTGATGGACCTTGGTCTGACCCAGTATGTTCTTATGACTCTATATTAAAAAAAAAAAAAAAACTGAGCTCCCGTATTTAGGCTTCTACATTAGGATCCTTTATTTGTGACCTTTTTTCAGTCAGTCATTCTTAAGAGCCTAAGAGACCCTCCTTCTAAAGAGCAGCAGGCTTTAGTAACTAATGCACATTTAGCACTAAACATACCAGGTGATAGTTGCAAACCCTGTATGCTAACTGCCGTTGGCATGGCCAGCATGTGCCTAATATTTACCACACAGACTCTAACACACTACGGCAGTGCACACTATTACCACAGATGCAGGCCTGGGCTATTATGGCACACATTCATTCCACATTGGGGTAGCAACAGCTGCAGCGGAGTTGGGCATGACATGGAAACAGATCATCCCTATTGACTGGTGGCACTCTAATCACTATAAGCTGTATGTTCGCCCAGAGGACAGGGCATGATGGTTTCATATGTAGAGCACCTTCCTTTAAACCAGATGAACTTCATACCATTCTTGACACAGTATGCAATCACACCAGCAGCCAGAATGCATACTATTCTGCTGGGAGATTTCAACCTAACCTCCCTAACCAAGCAGCAAGCCTCAGAATGTCTAGAGGCGATGAATGCCCTCCAATTCTCATAAATTGTCACCAATCTCATCCACATTAAAGGTGGTATTTTGGACCTCATATTCAACCCCACCTCCTCAGCAAGCTGTACAAGTTTCATGAAAGAATCCATCTCCATATCATCAGTCCCCTGGTCTGATCATCACCAAATCACTTTTGCACTCACCCAACAAAAGATTCCAAAACAACAAACCAAAAACACCAATATTGCTCGCCGATTGCGCCTATTTGACAGTAAGGACTTTTATCAACAACATAACCCCCATGTTTTATCACAGTCCATAGTAGGCAACATAGAATCTAATAACTAAGTGGAACCCCACTATCGCAGCTGCCACCAAAGCTCCACCCAGGTCAACAAATGTAAACGCCACAGCACATCTCCCTGGTATTCCAACAACCTAAAAGACCAAAAATCTAAACTACGCCAACTTGAATGCAAGTGAAGAACTTCCTATGACAGCAACAGATAGGAATTATATCTACAGGAGCTAAACAAATATTGCGAGCTCACATACAAAACAAAACTAGAGTATTTCACAAACCTCATCAAGACTTCAATCAACAGGCTTTAAAACCGTCACTTCCACTGGAGCGCAGAGACGGGGCGAGCAGCAGCCAGCCAGCATCGGAGGTGTGTGAGCGGGAGCTCCACCTCTTTCCTTTCAGCCTTCCCATACCAGCAGCCTTTAATGGCTTTAAAACTGTCACTTCCACTGGCACGCAGAGACGGGGAGAGCAGCAGACAGCCAGCATTGGAGGTGTGTGAGCAGGAGCTCCACCTCTTTCCTTTCAGCCTGCCCATACCAGCAGCCTTTAATGGCTTTAAAACTGTCACTTCCACTGGCGCACCCGTGCCTTGCGGGCCCGCGCTTGAGGGCCTCGCCAGAGGGCCCTTGGGCGTGGCCCTTAGGCATAGGACCGTGCAGGGCCATTTAAAATGCTGCTACATTGGTTCTGCTTGCTGTGGCGATCGGAGTGGTGGAGGGGTGATGTCGACAGCGGAGGTTGTGAGTGGGAGCTTAAACACCTGGTGGTATAATATCTACCTCTTCAGATGCTATGTGGAGCATTTCTTCTTGTCTCCTCTATTCCTTTAACTATCACTGTATCTCTTATTCTGTCCTATCTAACTAATGGCGTTCTTTTCATATTTTCTGTAACTTTTATGTAATAATGTAAACCGCTCTGATGCTTTGGCTTGAGCGGTATATCAAATGTAATAACCATAAACATAAACAAGCCAAGGGAACTATTTGACAAAGCAAACTCACTCATCAAGAACACCTCATCAACACACAAAAAGCCCCTAATAAACCCACAATCCATATCTCAACATCTTCAATCCAACTATAGGGCCAGATTAATTTTCAGCTTGAACTTCCCTCTCCACCTCTATTTCAGACCAAGAACATATTTGGAACAGCTTCACCCTTGTCAACCATGAATGTGTTAGCAGGATACTCTCTGTCATCAACACAACTACCTCACCACTTGACCCTTGCTCTGTATCATGGATCAAGCTGGAGAAAAGGCACCTCATACCTTACATATGCAGCATGATAAATGACTCATTAACACAACGATCTCTCCCCCCACCACTCAAGCAATCCTCCATCTGTCCTATCCTGAAGAAATCAAATATGGACACTGCCTGTCCATCGTCTTACAGGCCAAAGTCTAGTATTCCATTCATTGCCAAGGTCATCAAAAAATGTTGTACAGGAACAACTGCAAGACTACTTGGATGAACACTCTCCTCTAGACACTCACCAACACAAATTCTGACCTCAACACAGTGTAGAAACCCTCATGATTTCCCTCCTCGATACTCTGATTAAAAACACTGAAGTCATAACTCGAGGATTCATACTCATCTTCCTGGACATATCAGCTGCATTTGACTTTGTCTCACACCAACTCCAATTAAAGAGACTCCACAAAATTAGCATTCAAGGTACCCTGTTTAAATGGTTCCACTCCTACTTAACAGACCGAATACAGCAAGTCAAAATTGGAACCTTCACTTCTACACCATTCTCTCTCAACCAAGGAGTACCACAAGGATCTGCACTCTCCTCATTTATATTAAATATATATTCATTCCATTTCTCTGTGAAATCATCAAAAGCGTTGTGTCAATTTCTTCACCATGTTCCATCAAGACTCGGATGTCCTCATGCTGGCATCATCCACAGACCTGGCTTCTAAAATGCTCTGGAGATGTCTCTGTGTTTTCATCATTTCTCACCAATTTTCAGACATCTATAGCACAAATAGGGCTCCTAAAATAACCTCCATAATGCACACCTAAAAACAAATGCTGCAACAACCACAAAGGAAAAGCATGAAATTATGAAAAAATTAGTTTTAAACAAACATGAACCTAATTGTTTTCCCTTGCATTGGGAATTGAGTAGCAAGATCCAAAAACAAAACACTGGTTTACAGCAAAATATTATTATAATCAAAAGTGAAATCAGGTTTTCCTAAAGCCATTTTTCATGTTGATTCTAAATCTGTAATTAATTTTTTCTCTAGCACGTAGGGTTTTAGAGATATCATCCATAGAGGTTTTTGTAAAATGTTGCATATCGTAAACATGGAAAACATCAGATGTCACACGTGCTAATAACTATATTTGGCATGTTTGCATGTAAGAAATGCACTAAAAGTGTTTTACAGAAGACTTCCTGCTGTGAAGTGTGACTGGATTGTCACAATACAACATCCAGCAGTAATCTGCCTTCGTGCTCACATCTCAGAATCCTTGGTAACGTTTTTTCATGGCCTGAATGTCTTGGTGAAATCTCTCACCCTGTTCATCACTCACTTCATCCAAGTTTAGTGGAAAAAAGTGAAGATGTGAGTGCATGAAGTGCATTTTCAATGACTTGCGGCAACCAAGTTTACGATATGCGTCAAGTAACCTCTGTACTCCATCAACATAATTTGGCAATTTGTGATCACCCAGAAAGTTTTCAGAGATCCACTTAAAAGGCTCGCCACACTTCAAGTTCCAAAGCATCCAGGCATCTTTCACTTTCTTCATCCTCCATCACCTGTCTTATTTGTGGCCCCATAAAATGCCTTTTTCAGTTTTGCAGCAGTGACCTTTGGAAATTTAGAAACAAGATACTGAAATCCTTTTGAATTTGTTTGCACCGCTCTTTTTACTAAAATTTTCATTAAACACTGTTTTGTATGAAAAGAAGTAAGCAAAATGTTTGCTGGATTGACTAATAGAACATGACTCATACTGCTGCTTCCTGGATTATAGGCAGTTCTTAAAGGCCAGTCGAGAACAGCATAATGACCTTGGACAGCGTGACTGTCCCAGAGGCAGAGAAAACAGCAATATTTGGTAAATCCACCTTGCATACCCATCAGCATACCAATAACCTTAAGATCCCCACAAATCTTCCACTGGTGATTGTCACAGAATATAGATTGGAGCAATATCTACAGGTTATCATATGTCTCCTTGAAGCAGACAAAGTGTACTACTACTAATGATCATTTGTATAGCATTACAAAGCATACACGGCACTGAACAGACACATGTAAAACACAGTCCCTGCTCATCATAGCTTACAATCTCGTTAGAATGGTCAACACAAACAGCTGAGGATAATGAAATGTCAAGGGGAAAGGGTAAGGAAACACATAAGAGTCAAAGTGGATCAGGATCCAAAAGCCGCCTCCAAGAGGTGAGTTTTTTCAAGTTTTTTTAGTGTACAATTGGAATAAATGGCTTTACGTTGCCGTTATGAATAAGACCGGTCTTGAGGACTTTTGTTGAAGAATCAATGAATAAACGCCATTTTGACAGTCTATGTACCTGTGAGAGGGCTCCAAAAAGTCCGTCGATATCATTACAATAACACATTGCACCATCGTCTTTAAAGAACGTCGCTAAATTACAATTGTGTGTGTGATAACATAGGAACATAGTATAAGATGATAGATAAAGACCAGTATGGTTCATCTAGTCTGCCCAGCAAGGTGGCAAGAGTAGATGGACTTGCTGCTCCATGCACGTCACCCTTCCCCATGCCTTTGTTTAGTGGTATACTCACCGCTCCGTGTAGGTCACCCCTATTTGTTCAGATATAAGAGATAGTTATGCTTATTTTGATTTTATCCTGTTGCTATAAAGGGATCCACAGTGTCTGTCCCATGCCATTTTGAAGTCTGTCACTGTGTTTGACCCCACTATTTCCATCGGGAGGGCATGCCAAGCATCCACCACCCTTTCGGTGAAAATGTATTTACTGACATTGCCTTTCAGTTTACCCTCTTGCAGCTTCATGTTATGCCCGCTAGTTTTACAGCTTCCCCATCTTTGGAAGAGGTTTGTTTGTCCATTAATACTCTTTAAGTATTTAAAGGTCTGAATCATATCTCCTCTGTCCCTCCTCTCCTCCAGAGTGTACATATTTAGGTCTTCAAGTCTCTTCTCAGGTCTTCTGATGCAGGCTCCAAATCATTTTGGTCACTTTCCTCTGAACTGCTTCCAGACTCTTTATATCCTTTGCGAGATACGGTCTCCAAAACTGAACATAGTATTCCAGGTAAAACCTCACCAGCGACTTGTACAGTGCCATTAGTACCTCTTCCTTTCTGCTGATAATTCCTCTCTGTATACAACCCAGCATTCTTCTGGCTTTTGCCACCGCCTTGTCACACTGTTTTGCCACCTTGGAATCGTCAGAAACAATCACACCGAGGTCCTTCTCTTGGCCTGTGCATACCAATCTCTCACCCCCATCTCATACAATTCCCTTGGATTTCTGCTTCCCAAGTGCATGACACTAAACTTATTCACATTAAATCTTAACTGCCAAGCAATAGACCATTCTTCCAGCTTTTGTGGATCTTTCCTCATGTTCCCCACTCCCTCAGGGGAGTCTACTCTGTTGCAAATTTTGGTATCATCTGCAAAAAGACAGACTTTTCCATTCAGCCCTTCAGCTGTTTACCATTACCTTCTGCCACCTGTCAGTCAACAAATTTCTGATCCAGTTCACCATCTTTGGACCCATCTCCAAGCTTTTGAGTTTATTGATAAGCCTCCTATGAGGAACAGTATCAAAGGCTTTGATGAAATCTAGGTAGATCACATCCATCGCATGTCCTTGATCTAGTTCTCTGGTCACTCAGTCAAAGAACTCAATCAGATCATCCTTTGGTAAACCATGTTGCCTCAGATCATGCAACCTGTTGGTTTTGAGTAAGTCCACTATTCACTTTTTCATGAGTGCCTCCATTACTTTTCCCGTCACTGAGGTAAGGCTTACTGGCCTGTAGTTTGTCACTTCTTCCCTATTACCACCATTTTGTGGAGAGGTACTACATCAGCCCTTCTCCAGTCCTGTGAAACTTCACCTGTCTCCAAGGATCTATTAAAAACACCCTTTAAATGCCCTGCAAGAACCTCTCTGAGCTCTTTCAGTATCCTAGGGTGTATCCCATCTGGTCCCATAGATGTCCACTTTCAGTTTTTCAAGCTGTTATAACACATCATCTTTTGTGAATGGTGTGGTATCTACTCCATTCCCATTTGTATATTTGTCAATCACAGGTGGTCCTTCTCCAGGATTTTTTTCTAGTGAAAACAGAGCAGAAGTATTTTTTTAACATTGTCGCTTTTTCAATGTCACTATCCACAAATCCGTTCCCAGTCCTGCAATTCCACCTCTGATTTTCTTCCTCTCCCGAACCATTTATGCATAGCATCCCTGAAAGGGGGACGCTCAACTTTTATGCCTCAGGTCATATGAAACCATGCATAAAACACTTCAATCACGCAATATTGTATTAGGAAAACATGTAGAATTCATGCATTAATGGGTTAAAAAAGTCTTGTCACCACACTTCACATCTTTAGCTATCTTTTCTTCTGCCTATGATTTTGCTGTTCTTATTTCTCTTTTTGTCTCTTTTAGTTTGATCTTGTATTCTTTTCTGTGTTCCTCTGTTTGCGAGCTTCTGAATTTTGTGAAAGCTGTGGTTTTTTTGCCTTTATTTGTGCAGCCATTTCTTTGGAGAACTAAATAGGTTTCCTTTCCTCTTGTTTTTATTTACTTTCCTTACGTACAGATCTGTTGTACCTTTTATTGCTTTCTTTAGTTTAGCCCATTGCAATTCCACATCATAAGAACATAAGATATGCCATACTGGGTCAAACCAAAGTCCATCAAGCCCAGTATCCTGTTTCCAACAGTGGACAATCTAGGTCATAAGTACCTAGCAATTTCCCCAAAAGACACAGGTTCCGCAATGCTTGTTTTGGGCTGAGTGAAAAGTATTTTCTCTTATTAGTCTTTTCATTCAATGAA
Organism: Ichthyophis bannanicus; assembly: GCA_033557465.1. Taxonomy (NCBI): domain Eukaryota; kingdom Metazoa; phylum Chordata; class Amphibia; order Gymnophiona; family Ichthyophiidae; genus Ichthyophis; species Ichthyophis bannanicus. Next base: position 106,742,226 of record CM066048.1, on the reverse strand, counting down.
CATGCAAGCTGTGTGCAATACCCAGTGGGAAAATCACAGATATCATTGCCCAATACCCAGGATCCTGCCATGATGTGATGTATTGCCGATTTGAGCAAGGCAAGATCACAAGAGGCTGGCTACTTGATAAGCTAACAGAGGTCCCCTATCATATGCCCACACTGGCCAAAACAGGGGAGCACACCCATACAGAGGTTTCTGAGAAGGCATGCAGCCATGGGGCACTGCTATCAAACGGGTACAGGCATTGTGCAGGACAGGTACACAATGCTGATTGTTGTGGGTATGAGAGATGTCAGTGCCTGAATATGTGTTGGAAGGTACCATCCCCACAGAGTGTGAGTGCAGTACAGATCTGATGCTGGTCAGACCCCCCCCCCCCATGTGCTGCTGGCAAACACAGCAGACCAGGGTCAACAGTGATATGTCATGTAACAAGGCCACATAGAGTCATGCCCTGTGAACAGGCAAAATTCACACACCGAGCGATGGCACAGGACCATAGCAGTAAACTACTAGTGGGAATGGAGAGGTTAAGCACATGATATACATGTCATCCATTGAGGTTAAGGGGGGGACATCACTGTCACCAGGCAGATGCCAGTCATGGTGGGAGGTGTGGTAAAGAAAGTGCGCTGTTCACTTCATGGGGCACACCCACACCCTTCCTGTGAGTTGCCCCATGAAGGGCCAAGGTAGCACTCTCCATTTGTGCCCACAACTCAGTCACAGACATCATGATCCCGTGTCTCCCCAATGTGTACCTCACAATGGCAACAGGATCACATCTCATGCCACAGGGCAGTTTCTCCAAATGGGTTAGTTTTGCGCATACCATGACAGTCATGAACCTCACTTCAAAGCCAGGGCAGGGGAGGGAAGTATGATCTCAGTCTCTCAAATTTACTGCTAAGGCTCAGCGTAATACTTGCATCTTGCCAAAGAGAGCTCCTGCTGGAGTTCATAAGATGTAACATATATGGGTAGTTTGTAAAGATGTGCTTGAAAATTCTTCATCATCAAGCCTGTGTCATGCAACAAGATGGGAAATATTTCTGAATCTTTCTGCCACATTTTCTTGGTTTCTGACTGTATTTCCTAGTATTTCAGGGTTTTCTGCCTCTCCACGCGATTCATAGAGTAGTTTATTGGAACTGACACCTCTATTAACAAAGCCGTTCTTGTGTTTTTCTCCTTAACCACTATATTTGGCTTCCTTGCATCCAGCTTTTTAATCGGTTAGAAAGGGAGTATCCCAGGCGATCATAACTTCTTCATTCTCTGCTTTTCGGGCACAGTGATGTTGTAGTGTTTACAGAGTTTCCAATGGATGAGGCGTGCTACTTTATTATGTCTTTCTGTATAGAACTTTTCTGCCATCGGAACTTCACAGCCAGCTGTGAGGTGATTCACCATTTCCATGTCTTTCTTACAGAACTGACAGATGTCTGTGCTGCCAGTTTTTTCAATGCTCGCTGTAAACCATCTCTTGTTTTTCCTTGTTTGTTGATCTAATTCCTTAAAGACCTTTTTCTCTTGTTTTGCAAATTCTGTTACTGCCTTCCCTGTGCATGCTTGTGGATTTTTGCTCATCCCTTCTAATCACCAGAATGCTTGTCCAAGTTTGCCCTCCCACCCTAAAAGCTCCTCCTTCAGGTACTTGGCCATTTTACTGAAGTGAGCGTTTTTGAAGTCTAAGACTTTGAGTTTGCTGTGATTGGATTCTATCTTGGCTCTTATCTCAAACCACACCGTGTGATGATTGTTGCTGCTCACATGGGCACCTACCTGGATATTCAACATTCTATCTCCCTTGGCGAGCACCAAATTCAGCACGGAGCTCTCCCTGGTCGGTTCCATCACCATTTGTTTAAGTAACGCATCTTGGAAGACATCCACAATTTTTTTACTTCTTTCCAGATTTGCAGAAGGAACACTTCAATCCACATCAGGTAGATTAAAGTCACCCAATATGATCACTTCCCCCTTCATGGCTATCTTTGCAATATCAGCAACCAGTTCGCTATGCAATTCTTCAGTTTGAGTCGGAGGCCTATAGACCGCAGCAGTATGGATGACAGTGCCATCTCCTCTTTCCAACACAATCCAGAGCACTTCTTCTTGATAGTGTTAAATGAGAATATTCTTTTGAAGTAAGTTATTTTCCCATCTTTTGAGAGCACCAAGTCTTATATAAGATCACTAAGCTCTTTTTGACTGAATTTCTCTGGATTACCACGTAGTCTGCATCTTCTGACTCTTTAGGTTGGCTGCCACTTGCATCTTCATCTAACCCCATTTTGTCTGATACAAAGGCAGCCCATTCTGTGGAGGAAATGGAACAGGAAGTGTTTCATCACATGGAACTGGTAGCATTGCAGACATAAGATTGGATACAAAATGTTGTGCTTGTTCTTCACAGAGAAATATGTAATATTAACCAGACAAAAATAGTAGTCTTCATAATGATTTCTCGGCTCCCTCCGTATCATTGGTACAGCAAATAGCATCACTGTTTTCCTTCTGGAAGCGCAAATGATCTGAAGCACCCATGGCTTATCCTGGTCACTCAGTGGGCATCCAAAATATAACTTGTATATTTTGCAAGGATTTGACGTTATGGTACGACATTGAGATATCATAGCAAATGAACCACAAATGTAACAAAAAACATCAGAATGATTTCTACACTGTATTGGCATGATTATTTTATTTTTGGTGATTTCTTCAGTGTTATTATTACCAAATATGTAATCAAAATAGTTAACCTGAAAAGCAAAATAAATACCAAGCAATATTGGTAGAGTACTCACTGACAGTTTATGTCAATTTGGCTAGCATAGCAAAACTTCCAGTACCATCATCTTTCAAACCTGACATGATACAACAAAATCAAAACTGATGTTGAACATTGTTCATCATAGGTTATCTAATTCTCATAAAATTATTTGTGAAGCTTTTTTCATGTTGACCAGTATTAGAGCAAAAACACTTACGACATGTATGTTACAGTATGTGGTTTATTTTTTTTCTATGACCATGTCCAAGAATCTATGTTGGACAGACTAGAAGAATGAGGATCTGGCTATTGGAGTACAGGTCTCAACACTTAATTGTATCACCTTTGCTCATGAATTTCGGAATATTAAATGGACAATTACAGATCAGGTGCATGGAAATCAGCGGGGAGGAGCGGAAGGGGATTTGAAAGCCCTCCTTAAAATGCAGGAACAATTCTAGATCTTTACATTGAACTCAATATAGCCTAATGGTTTAAATAATGAGCTTGAATGGATGTCATTGATTTGAATAATGGAAGGTATCAGCTGTTATGGGGCTTTAAATAGCCTAGTTTTCAAGTCTGAGATGATGTTGCCATGTTTTGAAGTGACTGGAAGAAAATTTGATGGTCAGTACTGCTATGCGAAGAGATCCTTTGGAAGATGAATCACTTATCTGTATTCCTTTCTCCTGAAGCAGAACAATGAATGATTTAGATTGAAACATAGTACAATATCATGAGAATTAGAAGAATTTATGACTGAGATAATTTTGGATCTAAGAAAGATAATTCTTGTCCTGAAAAAGGAGAAAATATATTTACTCAACTGAAAATGACATATGAAAATGGATTGCTTTTAATGGGAATTGCTTGTGGACTTCATAGAGTACGTGGGATGGAGGCTATTTTTGTCTCGTTACTGAATGAGGTGTGTTTGACTGAAGACAAAGGGAACGATATGTTCCTTCACAGGTTCTCAGTCTTTGATCATACCTTACTGCTTCAAAGATTAACCCTTTTGTGGCTCAGCGGATCAGCACCCCCATGGTTTTCTTTTTTTGTTCACAAGGCTATTCACACTTCTACTGCCTGATACTTGGCTGACCTCCTTCATTTTCACCATCCTCATCGTCTTCTCCATTTGGTTCACACACATTGCTTTGCTCTTCCCTTGGTTTCACATGCCCATCTTGAATGCACACGAGGTGCTGCTTTCTTCTTTCTGGGTCCTGCTCTGTGGAATTCTCTCTCTCCGCTCTGAATCCTCCTTCCCCAGGCTTAAAGCTGCCTTCAAAACACACCTTTTCCAGCTCACTTTTCATACTCCCAACCTTTCACCTTAATTGTCTGACCATGCATATCTGAGTTCTACTGTTTGTCTTGTCCGCCTCTTTCTGCTGTCCTCTGTCTTCTCTCTCCTTCTGTCATTTTTTGTGTTTCTCTTCTGTTCTATCCCATGATTGGCGCACCGCTCTTTTTCTTTCTGTTTGCAATCCATTATTTTGTAAACCGCTTTTATGCTTTGGCCCTCGTGGTATTTCAAGCTCCTGAATAAAGATAAAGATCTTTTTTGAAAGCAAGACTGCAATCTGCAGTTTGGAAAGGTGTGCGATCAAAACCAAGAAACTTAAACCATTTTAAGCCTTGTTTGTATCTGCTGTATGGAGTTTGCATAGCATGCTGTTTGGGACTGATGCTCAGTGAGACATCTTTATTGCAACCCCTTGAGAAAGCGTAGTGCGAAACACTGAGTCGACAAAATGTTTGGCTTCGGGGTATGAATGGAAGTCTGTATGATCCGAATCAAGATTTTGAACTATGCTATAGAGACCGTTCAGTTAAGTTGTATTAATGACACTGTAGAATAAGAAGGGTGGATTTATGCTGTTTGCAATATGGATTTACATTGAAAAATACTTATAAATATAGATATAAACAAGGTTTAAAATGGTTGAAAAATATTCATAAATATTAATATAAATGATGTTAAAGGAGGGTTTTTTTGGCTGCTGATGTGATGGAGAGGGCAAAGAGATGTTTTGTGCTGTCTGCCTGACCCATGTAATCTGAAGCCTTTTTTCTCCTTTTAAACCTGTGATAAGATAGTTTATGTATATGGCTTTAATACCTGGCCTATGCTTAGTTGAGTAGGGGATTTTTTGTTTTGTTGGATCGCTCCATGGTGCGATCACACTTTGAATATTGTGTGCAATTCTGGTCGCCGTATCTTAAAAAGGATATAGCGTTATTAGAAAAGGTACAGAAAAGAACCACCAAAATGGTAAAGGGGAAGGGAGGATATCCCTATGAGGAGAGGCTAAAAAGGTTAGGACTCTTCAACTTGGAAAAGAGACAACTGAGGGAAGATATGATAGAGGTCTACAAATTAATGAATGGAGTGGAATGGGTAAACATAGATCAATTGTTTACACAATCAAAAAGTAAAATAACTAGGGGACATGCAATGAAGCTACAGTGTAACCTATTTAAGACTAATAAGAGAAAATATTTTTTCACTCAACATATAATCAGACTCTGTAATTCGTTACCGGAGGATGTAGTAAAAGCTGTTAGTGTAGCTGGCTTTAAAAAAGGTTTGGATAAGTTCCTGGAGGAAAGGTCCATAAACCATTATTAAAGGGTACCTGGGAAATCCACTGCTTACCCCAATACAAGCATTGTAGAACCTGTGTCCTTTGGGGAAACTGCTTGGTACTGTGATCTGGATTGGCCACTGTTGGAAACAGGATACTGGGTTTGATGGACGTTGGTCTGACCCAGTATGGCATATGTTATGTTCTTAAAAAGAGGAATTCACATTGAAGTGAAGTAGTTTTGTCATGAAAGGAGGCGGCTTTCTGGGTCGGAGAAGGCTGATAGGTTGTAGAGGTGGGGTCTGATGAGGTATGAGATAGCAGGGAGAAAATGGAATAGAGCTGTTTATGATGAGAAGTAGAGGTTGTGATGAAGGAGAAGTAAAGATCTTTTTTAGCGACGGAGATCAAGGATGAAAAGTAGAGGCTGTGTTTTACCATTTGTCTGAAAATTAATGCAAATCCCCTTGAAGAAAACTGGATGTACCATCCAAATATCTTTAAGTGATGAGCAGCCAACTGAGTATTGGCCTTGCTGCCTCTACAAATGCCATCTCCTAACCTTCAATTGAAAGGTTTTCTGATCAATATAGGCAAAAATACACAGAATCCCATCACTGAAAATCCACTTATTCAGACATGACTGCCTCGGTCCGATTAGCTTCATTTTATCTTAGGCCCATGATAGTTTAACTTAGCATGAGTATAGAATAGATAATTATTATGTAAGCAACCCTTCTAAAATAGTTCCATAATATCATCTTGTACAATGCCCTGTTCTGAGATATTGACTTACAAGGTTTTCTTCCATGCTCAAGGTCACAGTGTCCTTCATCGCTCAAACCTCAAAAGAGATTTCAAAATAGACTTTAGCAAATGATGTTTAGAAATTGTTTTTTAATCCTGTAAATGTGCTGATATGTCATCGCTTCCATGTAATTTACTTGCATCTGCCACACAATTAAAGTGCAGCTGAGACCACGGATGGGCTACTTATAGCAGTTCTCTGAACTGAATATCCATTTGGATTAAGGGAAGCATCCTGGTTTCACATGAGCTGACAAATTATTTTATTTTTTGTCTCTGCAATTTTTCTGCTGAACAGTACAGGCAACCTGTCCCTCCTTTAAGACTATGATATGATAAAACTGTGACAGAAATCTTCTTAAAGGGAAAATGATTCTGCAAATTGTGTCACTGGTATTGTGTGGGGTCTTTATGTTGGTTTGTGCAGATGTTACCCAAATTCATGCACCTGAGTCCATTTGTTCTTCAATGTTAAACAAGCTTTACTTCAAGGAAGGGGACCTGATCATGGGTGGGATCATTCAGATATCTGAAACCAGCTTGTTTTATTTGAATCATAATTTTACAGTGTACTCTAATCATCATGAATGCCATGTGTAAGTAGTTTGCTGACTTTATTAGTGTCTCACTTGAATTTTATGAATGGCTTGTTTTCATTGGAAGACCTTTAGGTTGCTTCTGGCTGAGTGCGGCCTAAGATGGTGAGCAACAGGAATCCATAAATTGAACAATTATATTGAAGTAGCATTCAGTGTTTGCTCTCTAGGAAAATTTCCCCTGGACAAATGGATTAATAACATTGCACTGAATAGAAAAAGAGAATAGTCAAAGAGCATGGAGGTAGGAAGAGGGCAGATTATAGTATTCAATGGGACACAGTCTCCAAATAGGTTTGCTTAGCCCATATCAAGACAAGCATGAACCTATCTTATAATCTGGTGTATTCTAAATATTATCTTAGAACATAAGAACATAAGATATGCCATACTGGGTCAGACCAAGGTCCATTAAGCCCAGTATCCTGTTTCCAACAGTGGCCAATCTAGGTCATACGTACCTAGCAGTTTCCCCAAAAGACACAGTTTCCCCAAAAGACACAGGTTCCACAATGCTTGTATTGGGTCAAGCATTGATATCCTGGGTCCCTTCTTAATAATGGTTTATGGACCTTTCCTCCAGAAACTTGTCCAAACCTTGTTTAAACCCAGCTACACTAACAGCCTTTACTACATCCTCCGGTAACAAATTCCAGAGTTTGATTACAAGTTGAGTGAAAAAATATTTTCTTTTATTAGTCTTAAATAGTTTACCCTGTAGCTTCATTGCATGTCCCCTTGTCTTTCTATATTCTGATAACGTAAACAATCGATCTATGTTTATCCATTCCACTCCGTTCATTAATTTATAGACTTCTATCATATCTCCCCTCAGCCGTCTCTTTTCCAGGTTAAAGAGCCCTAACCTTTTTAGCCTTTCTTCATAGGAGTATCCTTCCACCCCCTTTACCATTTTGGTGGCTCTTCTCTGAACCTTTTCTAATAACGCTATTTCCTTTTTAAGTAAAAACAAGTATAAATCACAATTCAAAGTGAATCCATAATAACAGGAAACAAAAACCTTTACAATTCTGCCTACCCTGTGATCCAGCTCAAATCAAATTCTAAGCCTTAATTAAATCTCAGAATCCTACATAAAAGCCTATAAATATATTTGCAGAATGAAATAAAAAAAGGCATAGAGAGAAATATTTTATGTAAATAGTTTTTTTTTTCATGCTATTGAACTAAATGAATATTTATTCTATGTATATAGTTCTCCCATGTTATCCAAGTTTATACTCCTGTTATATGTAATACCGAACAGCCTGTTGTTCTGGTCTTTGTGTTCATCTGTAAACCGCGCTGATTATAAATAGTGCGGTATATAAAAAACTGAAATAAATAAAAAAATAAATAAAGAAAATAAATAAAGAAGATCAGATACATGCAGGGAAGTTGATATTATTGCCCTAATTATAATAAAAAAGGGGTTGTGAATATGTCATGCATGACTTCAACTGCTCTCTAAAAGCTAACTTCAAAGATTTCCCTAGATACGGATCTGAAAGTCCATGTGCCTGTAGAACAGAATCTTGCTTTTTTTTAAAGATGATTTTGGTAATAAAGCTGTGTGTGAGAATCTGAGTAGATGGCTGGCTCACAGTATATGGGAATGGACAATGTTTGAGGTGGCTACCCACACAGAACTGTGGTTGGAGCAGGCTATAAATGTTTAAATAAATAAATAAATACATTCATATCAAGTCAGGGAACTATCAAGTTAGAATTCAAAGCACTTACTCTGCAGGTATAGGGTGCTAAACAGAGACGTTTTGATTTACAATGTTGCCTCCTCTTGTGTTTCAATAATGCAATAGTGAAGGATGATACGGATCAGGATTGGGACATACCAGCAGATCTCTGAGGATGTCAATACCCAAAAAGGGCTTGAGAGAGGTTAGCAAAATGACTGATAGTTCTCAACTGTGGTTGACGGCCGGTCCTCATTTCAATCTATTCTATATCATAAACAGATTTAGAAAATGTCACTGATACACAGGACAGTATTATTAATGAACCAATGGTTAAATGATCTCCTTATTGGAAAAGAAGAACAATGAAGAAGTAGACAGTTCCTTGGTTTCAATCAGCTTTAGAACAATGCTGGAAGAAGGTGATGGATGTGAATGATCAAATGAATTGGAAAACAGTCATTATGGGTTATAAAAGGAATTAAACAATTGCACAAAATGGATAATATTTTTTATTAATTGAAGATGGCAGTGGAGATTGCTAGATGTTGTTTAAAATATACAACATACTGTTATTATGAGGAGAAAATTGAACTGAACAATAATAGAATATTGAAGTTTTTGCTGATTACTGTAGAGATAAGATTAAGGGTTTAAAAGAATCACTGAGGACAGCTAAGCATCCTGTGTGTGATTTTTTTTTAGTCTTATAATTCAATTTCTAGGGATAACTTTTCTCAAGAGAGACAAGTTGACTGGGCAAATTTTGCCCCCATTTCTGTCAAGGAGACCCAATGGTTAGTAAAGAAATGTTCAAAGTCCAATTGTATATCATCCTTGTCCATCATCTTTCTTTGCAGATCTTCCTATAGGAGTTTTGCAATGGATATTGTCTTACATTAAAACATCACACTATGGTTACCCCACTAAATAAATTAGAGAGATTATCTTCTTACAGGTAAGAATTTAGATCTTAATTTACCATCAAGTTATAGACCAGGACCCTGGACATCCCTGCATGATATCATTAATTTCATGGAAGTCCAGAGTTGTGTCTAAGTTTAGTCCAGCTCCAGGCATGAATAAGCATAAGGAAAATGCTTGTTTTGGCTGAGAAGCATGTTGAGCAGACTTTGGCACCCTGAGTACTCAGCACAATGTCAACAATAGCATCAGTGAGATTTGAACCCTGGCTTTCTTGTTCCCAGACCACTTCTCTAACCACCAGGCTGTTCCTAAATATCCATTTTCTGATAAATAAGAACTGACAAATTAAAAGATGAATCCTTTTCCATGTTTAACGAATGGATGGGTAATAATTTATTCACCTGAATGTCAACAAGCCTAGGCTGCTTTGGGTAGGGAAATGGAGTCTATCCCTCCCTGAGGTAATCCCTAAGTTGTCAGAAGAGAAAATAAAATTATCAGAGCTTAAATTATTTGGTATTAACTTGGATTCTTTTACTTTCAAAACCCAAATAAGTAGTCTCTTAAGCAAAATGTGTTTTACTCTCTAGAAACTGATACACATTAGAAACATAGATATATAGAAACATGATGGCAAAAACAAGACCACATGACTTATCTAGTCTGCCCTTCCATATCAAATACTACAACAGTCCCCTATTTTTCTTTAAAGATCCTCTGTGTTTGTCGCATGCTTTTTTTTTTAGTTCAGATACTGTCCTCATCTCTACCATCTCCATTGGGAGACTATTCCATGGATCCACCACTCTTTCCGTAAAGAAATATTTCTGCATATCACTCTTGAATCTATCCCCTTTCACTCTCATCCCATGTCCCCTCATAGCAGAGCTTGTTTTCAATTGAAAGAGGCTCTCCTCCTGTGCATTTATGCCACAGAGGTATTTAAACATCTCAATCATATCAACTCTCTCACCTTTCCTCTAAGGTGTACACATTAAGATCCTTAAGTCTGTCCTCATATGCTTTATAATGAAGTCCACTATGCATTTTAGTAGACATCCTCTGTACTGACTCCAGCCTGTTTATATCCTTTCAAATGTTTGGTCTCCAAAATTGCACACAATGCTCCAAATGAGGTCGCACCAGAGACTTATACAGAGGCATCTTCACCTTCAACTTAGATTGAAGTTGCCTTTCAAGCCCTTTTGAATATTGGTACAATCCCAGGTTCTAACTCGGATTATTACAATGATCTTTATTTAGGTGTGTCTGTGAAACTGAAAAAAAAAGACAAAACCCCTGCAATTTTTGCAAAATCAAGCTGCTAAATAAATCTTTAGGTGCAAAATATTTGATAATGACTCTACATTTCTCATTAAAATATGTTAGTTACCAATACAATACTGAGTTATTTTTAAGTGTATATAACTTACCAAATTATTTATGGCAATATTCTGATTATCATGGCTTAGCTAATTAATATTTACAGCGCATGGAAGTCATCACATATAAAAGAAAAATGCTACTTTGAAGTAATGTAGTTTGAAATCTGTCATTTGGAAAATCTTTTCATTTAAGAGTTATTATAGATAGAATCAGCTACCTAATGAGATGGGAAGGATTATTTATTTTTTAGAAAACATTTGAAAATGTATTTGTTTGATAAGACTTATATGTTGATTTGATGATTTTATCAATTTAACTTTGAGAGACATTTTAGAATCTTTGCTCCTGATCTGGACATCTGAAATTGAGTATGCAAACATCCAAATCACAGAGATGTCAGAAAGCCATTTTACAAAATGATTCTACTGCAAACATCAGTCTTGCACATGGGCATTGTAGGGGCGTGTCTGGGGCATTCTGGAGTCTTTGCTCCCATCCAAATCTATATCTGCTCCACGGCACAAACAGGCGTCCAAAAAGTGTTCATTTCCCAGAAAAGCATTCAGAGGGTGTAGAGGATATGGTTCAATAGGTGGTACGTCAAGTAAATAAACTATAACTATAAACTACGGGCCCGATTTTCAGCTGGGCGGTGCTATGTGCTATGTCAGCACATAGCGCACCCCCTTTCCACCTACCCCGTATTTTCAATGCCAGAGTCATATGTAGTGCCGGCTTTGAAAATCCAGGTCTCGCTGTACAACCCGGAAGCCCCAGGAGCTAGCCAAATAGCACTAATTTTCAGTGCTACCCGCTTAGCCCCTGCACCTGAAAGATAGGCGAGGAAAAAACCTTGGCTATCTTTAAGGTGCAGAGGGCTAAATGGATAGCATCAAAAATCGGTGCTACATGGTTAGCCCTTTCCTCTATCCCCACTCCGTCCTGGAATGCCCCTAATATGCCCCAATGTTAACAGCATAGCATCTGGGCGCATTAGAGACATATCTGGAATTTTCGAAGGGCACTGCCAGTGCAGGTGCCTTTCAAAAATCCCGGATAAGGCATTTACATGGGTAACTAGGGCTGTTACTTGTGTAAATGCCTTTGAAAATCAGGCCCTATAACTATTATCCTCAGTGCAGTCCACAACAGTAAAGAGAATTAATAGGATATCTGTTGAGAGGTTCTTCAGCTGCAAAATGTTTTCAGTAATAGAATGGCCCCCAACATCATCTATATCGGACGTCTGTGTTTCTGATATCATCTCCATTTTGGGGGACGCTTTTTCCTGGTCATCACAGATAGCACCTAGATGTCCTTTCTAAAAATGCACCTTCATCAAATTTACAATGATTCATTTGTTTTATTTATTGACTGATACAACTGTTCAATGTAATCCACTTTGGAATTATATTGGTTAAAATGTGGAATGGAAATGATTGCGGTACATTGGGAGACTTTGAGGATATTTATAAACAGGATGAATAAGTGGATGAGATTGGTGTATGTAGAAAAGGTGCTAATTTTATAAAGGGAATGCAAGGTTCTACTTTGTTTTATTTTCACCTGTTCCAAACAGGCAGAAATAAACATGTGTGTAGCTGCTAGTTAAGCACATATACTTTTGTGTTTTGTTAAATAATATGTGATGTGTAAAAACAAAACTCTTTGCAGCTCCATCTCTAGGAGCGCCCTCTTTTAATATATAGACATATGTATAAGATCACTCCCTGCATAGCCTCTTACATATGTAGATGGTGGCAAAATTTATACAATTAACTTTATAAGGAGGCACCAACTTTAAAAGGTGAAAGCAGACACCTAAAACGGCTATTTGTATGCATTTGTGGACACATATAAGGGTAACAGGCAGCATAAAAGGGCACTGAGTATAAAGTTCTTATGCTAATTTGATGGTGCATACTTCCACTGTGAGCATGCATGGGTGGGGGTACTTTTGAAAAGCATGGGTGGCATTCACATGCCTGTATATTTCAAAATAACTTAATTTACTCATATGTGTGCATAAAGCATACATGATCAAACAGTTGAATATCTACTAAATACATGTTTATTTGCTCACAGGTTTAGCCACCATTACTATCGGCATATCTTGGCCTTTTATTATGCCATAGAGGAGATCAACCAAAATCCTGAGATACTACCCAACATCACCCTGGGCATCGATATGTATGACTCATGCACTGATGGATTTCTTTCACAGTGTGGCATTCTGAGGATCTTATCAGGGAAGGAGGACCTTGTTCCTGGATACAGATGTTGCCAGCAAGGTCAGCTAGTTGGTTTCATCGGAAGCCTCTCTTCAGTGGCATCATATGCAATAGCCAAACTTACAGGGATCTATAGGTACCCTCAGGTAGAGTAACAACCAATCTTATTTTATAATCTCTAAGGATTGCTGTATCCTTGCCTGCTTTGTCCTGTTCTAATTTTGCAAGCCACATTTCAGCTTATCTTTTGAACCAATTCAAATCCCCATACAGCTCTTAAAGGATGCCAAGCAGAAGTGTGCCCAGGATGAGATAGAAAACATGACAGCAAAAAAAAATACCTTATGTCTAACCAGTCTGCTCAGCAGTATCAGTGAGTGATTATGCAGGATTATTGCACATGGATGCAGCAAGACTACATATTGTCCAGTCAACATAGCCATCTACATGGAGCAGTAGGTTCACCTCTAAACAAAGACATGGGGAGGGGGGCCTGCATGGAGCGACAGGTGCACCTACTCTTGCCATCTTACTGGGCAGACTAGATGGAGCTCTTTATCTGCCATCATTTACTATCTTACTATGGTTGACCAAATTTTTTTCCATAAGCACAAGCAGATGCACCTCTCATTTACTTCACCGTGCATATAGACTAATGGTTGTACACTTCTCTAAGCAATTAATGGTGTTTGCTCTGATACTCTAATTTCTTATTACACTACCTCAATATTTTAGTGAGTGACCATTGAAGTTATATCTTCATTAATTTTATGCATTATAATTTCTTGGTTCTTCCACCTCTCAACTTTCCAGGGCTCTGTCACAAAATGAAGGAAAACAAAAATTGCATCTTCTACTTTTGAGCCTTTGTACTAGCTGTGTGATCAGTCCAATAATGTCTGCTTGCTTCTTCTGAAAACTTGTGTGTGGCATACATACTGGTAGATACAAGAGCTAAAGTAAGCAAAGAGTGACAACTCCTTTGTGTTTTGTTTTAATCACAGATCAGTTATGGAGCTATGGATCTGCTCTTCAATGACCGAGTCACATTCCCATCCTTTTATCGCACCGTCCCAAATGTTTATTCTCAGTATCGAGGACTGATTCAGCTCTTGAAATTCTTCAGATGGAACTGGGTGGGAATTCTCACACTGAACAATGAGAGTGATCAGAAGGGAAGCGAGGAACTTAAGAGGGAGATTATCAGGAGTGGGAGCTGTGTAGCCTTTCTGGAAGTGATTCCTTCAGTCTTTGATATTCCACGTGGAATGTTAAAATGGTTGAGGAGAATTGAACAGATTGTTAACATGATCAACAACTCATCAGTTATTGTGGTTATTATTTACAGCACTAACAGCTACATGGCATCACAATTCTGCGTCGATGAAGTGTGGCATAAAATTGTCAACAGAGTGTGGATCATCTCTGCTGCCACCTCTTCCCTTGCAAGCATAAATTCCCTGTATACCCTTTCTGGATGTAACACATTGAATGGTTCTCTAGCATTTTCCATTGCTAAAGGAGAGATCCCAGGATTCAAGGATTTCCTCCACAATATTCATCCATCCACATTCCCAGAACCCTTCCTCCTGCAGGGTCTTTGGCAACGTCTATTTAATTGCGATCCACTATCCAGTCTATCCAAATGCTCAGGGAATAGGACACTGTCTACCCTTTCACGTTTGGAGTTTGATGTGGATAACTTTCAGTTCACTTACAATCTCTACACCTCAGTTTATGCCCTGGCTCATGCTTTGCACAACATGCACACAGATAAGTCTCAACACGGGCAGAATCTAAAACTTGATTTCCAGCCATGGCAGGTAAATGCTCCTGATTGATTCTTTTAAAGCAAATATATTTTCTATACTGTAAGATACCTTGGGCCTGGTTTAGTCAGATTTTTATGTGCCTTCTCATATCTTTGAGAATAAAGCTTGACACATTCTTATAGTGCTACCCCCTAGAATGAGTCTAGAAGGCAGCACCTCATCATGGAGGCCATTTTGTTTTCGCCACATGATGGATCTGGAGCCTAGAAAAGTGTTCCTGCCCTATTTTGCATTAGACCACTAGGGGGCTTGTTTACAAAGCCGCGGTAGTGGTTCGCGATCGCGATCGCAGCCGCGGCCCCATTGAAATCAATGGGGCCGCGGCTCCGATTACGATCGCAAACCGCTACCGCGGCTTTGTAAACAAGCCCCTAGGTTAAGATCAGGTTTGTGCTTGAGAGGAGATCGGGGGGCTACAGGAGATAGGACAGATTTTTAGTAGTGGGGAGGTGGAAGGGGGAAGTAGGGAGGTGGCCCACAAGGCCCACCCACCTTCCAGTCCTTGATTTGGAGGGTGGCATAGGGAGGGGGTCTTAACCCAACTAGCTAGTCGGGAAATATTTTCAGTCAGGAGGCTGCATTGATCCTTCCTGAACAGCTTCTGATGGGGATCAGAAGCTAACCAGGGGAGATTGGTGCTGCAGGAGGGCCATAAATTTCATTTTGGATATTGTTGGTACCATGGATGCAGCACCATGGTACCAACAATATTGTTGGGGGTAGGCCCGATCATGGTAATTGGTGGGGCATGTGAACTGAAGATGCCTCAATATGGATTTACTGGGGTTACCCACAGTACCTTCTTTGTCAGGCACTGTAGGACTTTTCCTGCAGACTCTGCTGAGGCAGGTAATGCTGGGTCTCTGCGGGATATCCAGACCTCAGTGCTATCTACAGGCCCTTCCTGGGAATGCCCCCTACAGATACAGTTAAGGTTTTCAGCTTACCACACAATTTTAGATGCTAACACACTGTGTTACCAGCCAAAACTAACATGGTTTAGTAGACATACCCTATAGTGTCCAATAAAGAACAAGCTTGGACTAATAGCAAACCTCCCTCAGTGAGGAGGGGAGACCAAGAGAAGGGACATGATTAGGATCATAAACTGTTAAGTTACTATTACGATTTTTGTTATTTTTGGTTCCTATGTTTCCTTCTGCATATAGATTTACATTACTCCTCTCTGTCTCATTAATGGACTGAACAGAGAGATTTGTAGACTAGGAATTCTGATGCTTTTTATGAGCTTCATTGAAATTTCACCGAAATAAGACAATAAAATAAGACAGGAAACCAAACTGAGATAAGAAAATTCATGTTAGGTTAAAATATAACAGTGAGGGATAAGCATTTGCATATTTAGGTATAAGTTATTTTCCTTAATTATTGATAAACTGGAAGACTGGATGTTCAAATGACAGATGAAATTTAATGTGGAGAAGTGCAAAGATATGCACCTATTAAAGAACAACCCAAACTATGGTTACATGATGCAAGATTCCACATTCCAATGCAAGAACCACCACCCAGGAAAAAGATTGAGGCATCATTGTGGATAATATGTTGAAACCCTCTGCCCAGTGTGCAGCGGCAGCCAAGAAGGCAAATAGAATGCTAGGAATCATAAGGAAAGGAATGGAGAATTAAAAAAAAGATATTATAATGCCTCTGTATCGTTCCATGGTATGGAACGATACAGAACACACCTTGAATATTATGTACAATTCTGGCCACTGTATCTTAAAAAGAATATAGTGGAATTGGAAAAGGTACAGAGAACCATGAAATTGGTAAAGAGGATGGAAGGATACCCCTATGAGGAGAGGCTTAAAAGGGAGATATGATAGAGGTCTATAAATTAATGGAGTGAAACAGGTAAATGTAGATCAATTGTTTACACCATCAAAAATAGAAAGACTAGAGGACATGCCGTAAAGCTACAGTGTAACCTGTTTAAGACTGATAAGATAACATGTTTTTTCAGTCAACGCATAATCAAACTCTGTAATTCGTTATCTGTAATTCATTACTGGAGGATATAGTAAATGCTGTTAGTGTAGCTGGGTTAAAAATGGTTTGGACAAGTTCCTGGAGGAAAGGTCCATAAACCATTACTAAAAAGAACCCAGGAAATCCACTGCTTGTCTCAATACAAGCATTGTGGAACCTGTGTGTCTTTTTGGGAAACAGCCAGGCACTTGTGACCTGGATTGGCCATTGTTGGAAACAGGATACTGGGCTTGATGGACCTTGGTCTGACCCCATATGGCCTTTCTTATGTTCTTATGTTCTAGCATAGCTGTGTGGAAGATTATATAACAATAGAAAAGACAGAAATAGTCTATGAGGAATTGAAGGAGGACTGTGCCAGAGTGGGGGACTGGGCATCTAAATGACTTGAATTTATAACAGGATGCACCTATGAAATCCCCCTAAAAATGTCTCTGTTATGCCTGTTTTATAAAAGTTCAAATAATTAACCCTTGCTATTAAATAAATAAAGAGGAGCTCAGGCCCTTGATCAAAAAGAACTAGAAAGTTATTTTAACATAGAACTCTAAAGTTCATCACCCATCTGAATCTGGTTTCATATTTCAAACTGAACTCACCACCACTTCCACAAAGAATCAGACATCTCAGGAACAAATGGATCACAATGGGTTCTGGTAGGTTGTGACCTGTAGCATGGAGACACCCTCTCTATCAAGAAATATCCCTGCATAATACCTTCTCTGTTTTGGAAAATGAGTGTGCCCAATTCATGGAAACTGAAGTGACCTTAAATGAGAAGATTAACACCTAATCTACTGGTAATTCCCCAAATATGAAAACAAACAAACAAAAACCAGGAAACAAATATTCGATCATCAGAAGGATTAATTTGGAAACACAGTCCAAGGGACAGAAGTTGGTCAAATGCCTCTCAGATTCTTCAGCCATCAGGAACTCAAACCAAGTTGTTGGCATAGTCAGTACAAAAAGAGTAGTTACTCACCTGTAACAGGTGTTCTCCAGGAGCATCAGGAATCAGTCCTCACATATGGGTGTCATCGGCGCCGATGAAGCCCCAGCGGAGCATTTCCCCAGCTTTCTATGAAAGCCTTTGGGAATGCAGGCACACATGCGCGGTTCCCTTCCCCCCTGAAGGTGCCATCTTACCTCAGTCAAATGACATAGCTAAGAACAGCACACAAAAATGAAAAAATAAACTATGTACAACTGCAACTCCAATGGGAGGAGGGAGGGTTGTGAGGACTGATTCCTGCTGCTCCCGGAGAGCACCTGTTACAGGTGAGTAACTACTCTTTCTCCAGGACCAAGCAGGAAGTCAGTCCTCACATATGGGTGACTCCCTAGCTCTGGGCTACCGAGGAACCCAGGCTGAACAAGAGAACTCCCTCTAGTTTCAGCAGCAAAGAAAGGCTTTTCCAGGACACAACCTCCACTGGTAGCCCAACAGAGGGCAGGAGTTGCCTAAACCTCAAAGAGATTCTGGAGTACTGCTTGGCCAAAAGCACTGTCCTTACGGGACTCCCTCTCCATACAGTAATGGGTCGCAAAGGTCTGGCTTGAAGACCAAGTTGCAGCCCTGCAGATGTCTACCAAGGGCACAGAGCGGAGATGAGCCACTGAGGCAGCCATTGCCCTGACAAGGTGGGCCGTAACCCGACCCTGCAAAGGAAGGCCAGCCGCCCTGTAAGCCCAGGTGATACAGTCAGCCACCCAGATGGACAAGGTACGCTTGGACACAGCCAACCCCAACTTATTGGGATCAAAGGATACGAAGAGCTGAGTAGCCCTTCTATGCCCCTGCATACAGTCAAGGTAGAAGGATAAGGCCCTCCTACAGTCCAGGGTATGCAGGACTGCTTCAGCCTGGCTTGCATGAGGCCTAGGGAAGAATGTTGGAAGAACCACCTCCAGATTGAGGTGGAAAGAGGAGACAACCTTTGGGAGGAACTCTGGATGAGTCCTGAGGACTACCCTGTTCCTATAAATCCTGGTGTAAGGCCTATCACAGACCAGGGCCTGAAGCTCACTCACTCAACTAGCCGAGGTAGAGTGTCTTCCAGGATAGGAAGCGTAGTGGACAAGTAGTCATCGGCTCAAAAGGTGGGCGAGTCAGTTGCTGCAAGACTACATTCAACTCCCACTCCGGGGCAGGAGGACGGATTGGAGGCTTGAGCAAAAGCAAGCCCCTGAGAAAGCGGGACACCAAGGGGTGACCTGATAGAGAAAGTCCCTCCACCAGTGAGTGGTGAGCTGCTAGAGCTGAGAGGTGGACCCGAACAGAATTGGACTTAAGTCCCTGACTTGATAAGTGTAGTAAGTACTGAAGCACTACGGGCACAGTACAGGAGAAAGGATCCTCTGTACGTAGCTGACACCACACAGAAAACCTCTTCCATTTGAGGGCATAGGTTTTCCTAGTGGACTGTTTCCTAGAGGCTAGGACAACCTCCTCAACTTCCTGAGGTAGGCCTCAGGGAGCCAATACTACCCTTGCAGCCTCCAGGCCATCAAATTGAGAGCTTTGAGATTGGGATGCAGAAGGGAACCCTGCTCCTGTGAGAGAAGGTCGGCTTGCAACCCCAGAGGCAGTGGGGGATCCACCGCCAGTTGAAGCAGAAGAGGGAACCAAGGCTGTCTCGGCCACCGGGGAGCCACCAGCAGGACCAAGGCCTTGTCCTGAAGAATTTTGAAGAGAGTTTGGGCCACCAAGGGCATGGGAGGAAACACATACAGGAGGCCCTGAGACCATGGAATCAGAAAAGCATCTGCTGCTATTATCAGAGGATGCGGTTGCCTGGAGCAGAACTTTGGCAGTTGCTTGTTCATTGGGCTGGCAAAGAGATCCAGCAAAGGGAGACCCCATTTTAGGAAGATCTTCTAAACTACTGAAGGATGCAGCTGCCACTCGTGGGGCTGCAGAATCCTGCTTAATCTGTCGGCCAGGTAGTTGTCCTGGCCTGGAAGGTACACAGCCATGAGGAGCATGTGGTGCTTGAGGGCAAATGAACAAAGGTCCTGAGCCTCCCGACAAAGGATTCTGGACACAGTCCCATCCTGTTTGTTCACATAAAACATGGCTACCTGATTGTCTGTCTGAACCAGGACAGATTGATGAGCCAGGGTAGGAGAGAAAGCTTTGAGTGCTAACCGAATAGCTCTGGGTTCGAGGAGATTGATCTTCTGTGCAGCTTCCCAAAGAGACCACAGGCCCTGGGTGCACTTTCCACGACAATGAGCTCCCCAGCCCTGCAGGGAGGCGTCTGTGGTCAGTACCACCGTGTACCCAGGAATCTGAAAAGGCACCCCCTTTAGTAGATTGGGTGGGTGCAGCCACTAGTTGAGGGAGTTCAGAAATGGTCTGGACATCCTTATCCTGTCTCTGAGGCTGCCTGTGGCCTGTGACCACTGAGTCCGAAGGCACCACTGTGCAGGCTTCATATGGAGCCTGGCATTGGGGGTCACATGCACTGTCGAAGCCATGTGGCCAAGCAGCCTTAGGCAGAGTCTGGCTGAGACCAGTGACTTGCTGAGAAACTGGTTTGCTAAGTTTATCAGTCTTTGGGCTCTGTCTGCTGGCAAGAAAGCCTTTGCTAGCAGGGAGTCCAGCCTTGCTCCTATGAACTCCAAGTTCTGGGAGGGGAGCAAAGTGGACTTTGCGAAGTTTATTACAAACCCCAGGCTTTGAAGAAGAGCAATAGTTCTGAGGGTGGCTTGGCTGGCCTCCTGGCACGTCTGACCCCTGATGAGCCAGTCGTCCAGATAGGGGAAGACAAAGATTCCCTGAATTCTCAGGTAGGCCGCCACCACTGCCAGGCATTTGGTAAAGACCCTGGGAGCGGAGGTGAGGCCAAAAGGCAGTACTCTGTACTGATAATGGTTTCCTCCCACAGTGAACCTGAGGTACTTTCTGTGGTCTGGATGAATGAGGATGTGAGTGTACGCATCCTTTAGATCTAAGGAGCATAGCCAATCTCCCTGCTGGAGGTAGGGCAGAAGTGTTCCAAGAGTAAGCATCTTGAACTTTTCTTTCTCTAGGAACTTGTTGAGGTTTCTGAGATCCAGAATGAGTCGAAGGCCACCGGTTCTTTTGGGCACCAGGAAATACGTGGAGTAGAATCCGTGACCTTGCAAGTGGGGAGGCACAGGCTCCACCGCCCTGTCCATCAACAGACCGTGAATCTCTTGAAGGAGAAGGTCTGTGTGCAGGGGAGGCCTTGGGGGCTCCCCTGGAAAGTATGGAGGAGGCAGTTGGTGAAAATGCAGTGCATAGCCCCTGTGGACTATGTCCAACACCCAACTGTCCCCGGTGATGAGGGACCACTGGTGGGCAAAGAGGGCAAGGCAACCTCCTGTGCAGGGTTGGGAGAGCAGGGATGGAGAGGCTACGCTCAAGGAGTCAAAAATCCCCACCCTGCTGAGTGGCAGCAGGGGCCGGAGGCTTGGGGGTCCTCTGCCTACGGGGCCCATTACCCTGCCCCTTGGCTTGCTGACCCTGGGGTGCAGCTTGGGCAGCCTGATATTGAGGGTACTGTTTGTAGGCAGTGCCCTTCCTTGGGTAAAAGGGCTTTTTACCTGAGCCCTTCTTTTTATGAAAAGGGGCAGAGGTCTTCCTAGGCAGCCTTGTCCATGTAAGGTGCTCCGTTTCGAGCTGAGCGGCCTTCTCGGTCATGGGCTTGCCAAAAAGGTTTTCACCTCGGCAAGGGACATCAACCAACTTGTCCTGAACCCATGGCTCAAAGTCCGATGACTGCAGCCATGCCTGGCGTCGAGCCGCGATGCCGGCTGCCGCAACTCGGGCCGAAGCCTCGAAGCCATCGTAGGCGGCGCGGGACATGAACTTCAAGCAGTCCCGAATCCCCGAGGACAAGGACTTAAATCAACAATGTAAAACACCAAACAGTATCCTTTCCCTTTAAACTTCTTATGTATATAGTTTACCTTGTTCTCCAAGTTCCATTTCCTGTTCAATGTAATGACCAGACATATGTATATTGTCGGATGTTGTTGTTCTATGTAAACTGCGCTGATCGCAAATAGTGCGGTATATAAGAAATGTTAATAAAATAAAATAAATAAATAATAAAATCTCTGCAAGGGTTCCCCAGAGAGTGCAGCAGAGAACCCGGCCAACTCCTTGCCCAGGTCCCACAAGTAGATGCCCATGTACAGCTGGTACGACTGGACACGGCAAGCAAGCATCGAGCCCTGGAAGCACTTTCTACCGACTCCATCGAGGTTTCGGGCCTCCCTGCCAGGGGGCACCGCGGAGTGCATCTTCTGGCTCTTCAGACGATGCATGGCCGATTCCACAACCATAGAATGGTGTGGTAGCTGTGCCTTCTGAAAGCCCGGGCTCTTTCAGAGTCGATAGATCGAGTCGACTCGCTTGCTTAGAACCGGCGCAGAGGCTGGTGCCTCCCACATACGGAAGAGGAGCCGTTCCAGCATCGGAGGAAATGGGACAGTAAAGGCCTCCTTTGGAGGAGAGTCATACTGCAGCGCCTCGAGCTCTTCAGCTCGAGGCTCCTCCTCAGGGTCCACCGGAACAGCCAAGGCAGTGGCCATATCCCGGATGAACTCCGAGAACCAAGTATCCTCTGGAGGGGATCTACTCCGGGGCTCAGACTGTTGTGAGTCCGATGGGACGCACCGAGTCTTGAACGTATCGGGAGACTCCTCATCCTCCGTCTCCCAGGCAGACTCGTCCGAGGAGGAGTCAGGGTCTGACCCCATGGGGCCCTGGAGCACCGGCCCCGACACCGGAGGCACCGGCGTCAACGCCCTCGGTCCCGAACGGGAGGTCGAGGGAGACCGCGACCGAGGTCGACTTCGAGCCATGATGGACTCGAGTATCGGCTCGGTCTTCGGGGTCGACTTCGAAGTCGATGTCCCGGTGGTCGGGGCAGATGCGCCAGACAGGCTGGCCATCAGTGCCCGCTGCTGCTCCATGAAGGCAGACAGTCTGCTCTCCAAGGCTGTCACCCTGAGACTCAGCTCGGGAGACGCAGCAGCCACCGACTCGGGCCCCGGCGGCGCCGGGCCCGACGTCGGCTCTCTGGGAGGAGAGTCCTCGAGGAAGCCATCGGGGAAAAAAGAGTCCCCGCGAGGTCAAAGGACAAGCCTTCCAGGGAAAATGGAAAAAAGGGCGCGAACGCCAGCCACGAAAGGCAAAAACCGAAAAAGAAGAATCGGGCTCGATACCGGCGTACCGAACCCAGCAGGAGGGGAACCAGCATCGAACCGGGAGAAAAAATAGCGATAATCGCCAAAAAAAATCTACTTTTAACCGGAAGGACAGGACACACGTCCGGTGGGCTTCTCGGAAAAAAAGAGACTGAGGTAAGATGGCACCTTTAGACGGGAAGGGAACCGCACATGCGTGCCTGCATTCCCAAAGGCTTTCATAGAAAGCTGGGGAAATGCTCCGCTGGGGCTTCATCGGCGCCGATGACACCCATATGTGAGGACTGACTTCCTGCTTGGTCCTGGAGAAAGAAAGCATTCTAAAATTTATGTTGTTATTCACTTGGCTAGAAACAATATCTCTATACTACAAAGTGACTTCCAGATTTCACAAAATTCATAATATCACAAAAAATGGAACACAGAAAAAAAAATACAGAATAAAACTAAAAGAAACAAAAAGAGAAAGATAGCAAAAGCAAAAATAGAAGAAATAATGGCTAAAGATGTGAAATGTGGAGACAAAACCTTTTTCAAGCATATTCAAGAGAAGAGGAAGATCATAGATGGAACTGCAAGATTCAAAAGTGCCAAGGACAGATTCATGGAAAGTGACATTGAAAATGTGAAAAAGCTAAATAAATACATCTGTGCTCACAAAAGAATATCCTGGAGAAGAACCACATATGATTGAAAAATATACAAATGAGACAGCTGTTTTTTAACAGCTTGCAAAACTGAAAATGGACAAGACCATGGGACCAGATTGGATAAATCCCATGGTACTGAAAGGATGTTTTTATTAGATCCTTGGGGATGACAGGGTTCCACAGGACTGGAGAAAGGCTAATGTGGTACTTCTTCACAAAAGTGGAAATAGGGAAGAGATGATAAACTATAGGCCAGTAAGCCTTTCCTCTGTGATAAGTAAAGTAAAGGAGGCACTCTTGAAAGAAAGAATTGACTTTCTGGAAACCAATACATTGCATGATCTGTGGCGACATGTTTTACCAGGGGAAGATCATGCTAAACAAATTTGATTTAGTTCTTTGACCGGGTGACTAGAGAACTAGATCAAGGGCATGTGATGAATGTGATATACCTAGGTTTCAGTGAAGCCTTTGATACTATTCTTCATAGGAGGAGCCTGGGGATAGGTCCCAAGGTGGTTAACTGGCTCAGAAATTGGTTGACTGAAAGACAAGAAGGTGGTAGTAAACGGAACTCACTCAGAAGAAAGGAAGATGTGTAGTAGCGTGCCTCGGGATCAATCCTGGGACCAATATCATTCAATGTATTTGTGAGTGATATTGCAGAAAGACTGAATGGAAACTTTTGCATTTTTGCAGATGACATGAAAATTTGCAACAGAGTGGACACTTCCGAGTGAATGGACAATATGAGGAATGATCTACAAACACTGGAAGAAAGGTCTAATGCAGGGGTCTCAAACTCAAATTGCTTTGAGGGCCAAATGAGGACTTGTAAAGTAACCCGGGGGCCGCATAAGACGTGGGGGCCTCATTTGCATAAGGGGCCTCATTTGCATAAATATTTGCATAATGTTACCATACACTAACTTTTAGTAAACATGCCTCTTAATGAGTATGGATAAAGAAAGACTAAAAGATTCAGAAATAGGAAGACAATAATTAAACTGGGAACCCCAAAAGCCAAACTTGGAATGTACAACAACACTGTAGAAATAAAACTATAAATTAATTTCCTCTTGTACTAAACAAAGCGCAAACATTAATGATGCACATTTCCCAGAGCTGACATATTCCAGTTAATAAATTCAAAATAAAGAGATATTTTTCTACCTTTTGTGCATTTTTTTTCAGTTGCAATTGCTCCAGCCACTTCTGGTTTCTTCGTGTCTTCTGCTATCTCCATCGTCTGCTGTCCATTTGTCCTTTCTTCTCTCTTCTAGTTTTTTTCCATTCTCTCTCCCTACATCTGCTTTAACATACTAATCTTTCTCCTTTTGCTCTTTCCTCATTCCTATTTCATCCACTCAAATTTTACCCCTCCATCCTCAATCCCCACTTACTCTCCCAATACCTGGCCAATTGTAGATTTGTCTTCTCTTCCAGACAAAATATTTTTCCCCTCTCCATTTCACTTTCCCAGCTCCATCCCATTCTAATCCTCCCCCAACATCAGCTCCCTTCTAGTTCCAGCCCCACCCAGCATCTGCTCCTTTCTAGTCCCTGCATCAGTCCATTTCCAGTCCTATCCTAGCCTCACCATCAGCCCATTTCCAATCCTAGCCCCCCATCAGCCCATTTCCAATCCTAGCTCCCTCCCCTCACAGCCCATTTCCATTCCAAGCCCCCCTCCCCATCAGCCATTTGCAGTTCAAGCCCCCCTTCCACTCAGCCCATTTCCAGTCCTAGCAACCCCCCCAGCCCATTACCAGTCCTAGACCCCCCCATAGCCCATTACCAGTCCTAACCTCCCCATAGCGCACTTCCAGTCTTACCCCCCCATCACCCCATTTTCAGTCTTACCCCCCCCATAGCCCATTACCAGTCCTAGTCCCCCCCATAGCCCACTTGCAGTCGTATCCCCCATCACCCCATTTTCAGTCTTACCTCCCCTCATAGGCCATTACCAGTCCTAACCCCCCAATCAGCCCACCTCCAGTCCTAACCCCCATCACCCCATTTTCAGTCCTAGCCCCCACCATAGCCCATTACCAGTCATAACCCCCCCCTGCCAATCAGCCCACTTCCAGTCCTAACCCCCATCTGCCCATTTCCAGTCCTAGCCCCCACCATAGCCCATTACCAGTCATAACCCCCCCCTGCCAATAGCCCACTTCCAGTCCTAACCCCCATCTGCCCATTTCCAGTCCTTGCCCCAACCATAGCCCTTTACAAGTCATTACCACCCCTGCCAATAGCCCACTTCCAGTCCTAACCCCCATCTGCCCATTTACAGTCCTAGCCCCCACCTTAGCCCATTTCCAGTCATAAACCCCCCCTGCCAATAGCCCACTTCCAGTCCTAACCCCCATCTGCCCATTTCCAGTCATACCCGCCCCCCCCGACAGAGGACAACAAAAATACCCCCAAACCCTGACGGCTGGCGGGGCCGCCGGGGCAGCGGCAGAATCAATTGTCAAATTAAAAAAAAAAAAGACTTCTGCTGCTCAAGCAGCAATATCACCTGTCCTGCGGCCCCTTCCTCTGTGCCCGGAGATCCGAATCTGCTCATCAGCGGCGTGCTTTTCAAGCCGCGAAGAGTATTCCCCTCTCGCGCGGTTTCAAGCCGCGCGAGAGGGGAATACTCTTTGCGGCTTGAAAAGCACGCCGCTGATGAGCAGATTCGGATCTCCGGGCACAGGGGAAGGGGCCGCAGGACAGGTGATATTGCTGCTTGAGCAGCAGAAGTCTTTTTTTTTTTAAATTTGACAATTGATTCTGCCGCTGCCACGGCGGCAACGGCAGAAGTCAGGGTTTTGGGGTTTTTTTGTTTTTCTCTTTCGCGGGCCGCACAAAGTTGTCTCGCGGGCCGCATGTTTGAGACCCCTGGTCTAATGCTTGGCAGTTAAGATTTAATGTGAAAAAGTGCTGAGTCATGCACTTGAGAGTAGAAATCCAAAGAAACTGTATATGAGATTGGCCGAGAGGTTGGTGCACATGGACCAGGAGAGGAACCTTGGCGTGTTAGTTTCTGATGATATCAAGGTAACAAAACAATGTGAAAAGGCAGTAGCCAAAGCCAGAAGGATGCTGGGTTACATGCAAACAGGAATAACCAGCAGAAAGGAGAAAGTATTAATGCCCCTGTACAAGTCATTGGTGAGGCCTCACTTGGAGTATTGTGTTCAGTTTTGCAGACCATATCTCACAAAGGATATAAAAAGAATTGAAATGGATCAAAGGAAGGCGACCAAAATGATTTGGAGCCTGCACCAGAAGATATTTTATTTATTTAACATCTCTTATATACCGCACTATTGTCATCAGCGCGGTTTACATGGAACAAACATATACATACAGAGAACTGTAATGCATTTTACAAGTAACGGGGTTTTTGAACTTGGGATTAAAAAGGTAAACTATATAGGCTAACTAACTATTTACAGAAAATTCAAATACATTAGTCACATTTGGATATCGTTTGGGGAATGTCTTGGTCAGAAAAAGTGTCTGTAGTATTTTCATATACGAGGTGTGACAAAAAAGAAATGAGACTGTGGCAGCCACACCCATGACTCAATGCCAATTGGCTAACTGCTTATGTCACTGTGTTGTGCAACATCTCACCACTATTCTTCTATAATATTTTTCATCTCTCTCACTCTGTTTTTCTTTTTCAGGTTTTTTGTAGCACACTGTTCCTTTGCTTTGTCATGCAACTGGAGGTGGCAGAAATATGGAGCAAAGAATCAACTTGACATTTCTGGTTAAGTTGGAGAAGGGCCCAACTGAGTGTCTCCAACTTCTCCAAAAGGTTTATGGAGAAGATACAATGTCAAGGCCGTGAGTCTTCGAGTTGCACAAATGCTTCAAGACTGGCCGCGAGGAGGTCGAGGATGACCTTAAGTCAGGACGGTCTTCCATGACAAAGACAGCTGAGAACATTGACAGAGTGAACCAGCTAGTGTGGAGTGATCACAGATTGACGGGTACAGATGATAGCTGAGGAGCTCAGCCTGAATAGGGAGTCAGTGTGGACCATCTTGGTGCAGGATCTGGGGATGCAGAAAGTGTGCGCCAAGATGGTGCCCGGGCCTTTATCGGACGACCAGAAGGAGCAGCGGGTCAATGTTTGTCGAGACTTGCTAGAGAAGATCGGAGAAGATCCAAAGTTCATTGGCCAAGTCATCATAGGAGACGAGACTCGAGTCTTCCAGTATGACCCTGAAAGCAAGAGACAGAGCCTGCAGTGGAAGACTCGACTGTCACCCAGACCCAAGAAGGCACGCATGTCAAAATCAAGGATCAAGGTCATGCTGATCACATTCTTCGACCAGAAGGGAGTGATCTATCATGAGTTTGTGCCTGAGGGTCAGACAGTCAACCAGCACTTCTATAAGCAGGTCCTCAATCGCCTCCATGACCGGGTTCAGTGCAACAGATGGACTCTGTGGAAAGACGTGGCTGCTCCACCATGGCAACGTGCCCGCACACACTGCGCTCATTGTGAGGCAGTTCTTGGCCAACAAACAGATCACAGCTCTCGACCACCCTCCTTATTCCCTAGATCTCGCACCATGTGACTTCTGGCTCTTCCCCAGGCTGGACTGTGCTCAAAAGAACTCATTTTGCCTCTGTAGAAGAGATCAAGGCCACTGTGACGAGGGAGCTGAGGGACCTCAAGGAGGACGACTTTACCAAGTGCTTCCATAAGTGGCAGAAGCAAATTCAGAAGTGCATTTACTCTGGGGGAGGGGGGGGGATTACTTTGAAGGGGACAATATGTAATTTCTTTGTAGATTTTGTAATAATACATTTATGGGACAGTCTTGTTTCTTTTTTGTCACACCTCGTATGAGAAGAGACTTGAAGATTTAAATATGTATACCCTGGAGGAGAGGAGGGACAGGGAAGATATGATACAGATAGGGTTGCCAACTGGCTCCAGATGCGCCCGACAGGCTTGATCCAGTCCTGGGTTTATTCCATTGCATGCAGGGACATGTAGTTCTGATTTCTCCATTGCACTCAATCAGAAAAGCAAGACTACAAGTCCCTGCATGCAATGGGGTAAACAAAGGACTGGATCAAGCCTGTCGGGCGCATCTGGAGCCAGTTGGCAACCTTAGATACAGACCTTTAAATACTTAAAGAGTACTAATGAACAAATAAACCCTTTTCAAAGCAGGGGAAGCAGTAAAACTACAGGACATATAATGAAGTTGCAAGGCAATAAACGTAAAAGCAACATCAGGAAATACTTTTTCATTGAAAGGGTGGTGTATGCTGGGAATGCTCTCCCAATGGAAGTGGTGGGGGCAAATACAGTGACATAATTCCAAATGACATGGAACAGGCACAGGGGATCCCTTTATAATAAGAACTGAAATCACATCAAATTTAAATACCTGTAATATTTCAATAACTAGAGGGGGGCTGACCTGCTCGGAGCTTAATTTCGCTTAGTAAGCATATCCTTAAGAATCCGGTTCATATAAATTACAAATTAATTTCATTTTCTCAAGTTCCCTTCAATGTTATGCAGCAAACTCCAGCAATTGATAAATCAGTAGTAGTATGAAAAAAAAAACATTATCTCCCATAGCTGTACTCCTGTCAACATTTTTTCAAAACCAACATAACATTAGTTTTCAATGAACAAAATCATCTGCTTCAGGGTTAGCAAAGAATACTCAGTCAGAGCTGATCACCTCACTGCTCTTGTTAAAAACAAAGTTATAGTCATGGGCATCTTTTCAATTTAATCACATGTTCTGCAGTATCCAGTCAGGAATCAAATCAGTGACATCCACTCTAATTTAAGCCCTCAGGCAACCACCTTAAGGCAGAAAATACATCTTTGTTCTCTAAGATTTAAAAAAAAAATTGTATAATCTTCTTTCCACCAAGATGGCTGCAAAATCCCTAGCATGCTCCAACTTCTATCACCACCTGTTTCCATCCGGTGTTCGATGAGTAGTGCTGATGAAGTGCTTGTAAGGATAGCTTTAATGTATTCTTTAGATGTTGTTCCCTCGTAGTACACTTTATACAGATCAGAGTACAGGGGCAGATAATCATGTATAATACTATCCTGAATTCTGAAGATGTCAGTTTCTTTTGGGAACATCAATCAACCCCTTCAATAGTAAAATGGCACAATAGCCTTCTTTCTACATGTTCAGTTAAAACTGAACAATAGCCTTCTTTCTACATGTTCAGTTAAAACTGAAAAATACCCAAAATAAACTATGTTTGGTTATTAGCCAGTTCAGACTATGCTTGAGGGGGTCTTAAATTTGGCTCTGCAGAAATCTTGCTCTGTCCTGGATACCAGGCTTTTCTACAGGAAGGATGTGTATCAATAAGCTATAACCACTGGTTGTGAAAAAGCCACTTTGGGGCGAAACTATCAGCTGTGGTTAAGTGGCTAGTATAAACCATCATTTGTAGCCTGATTTAATGCCTATAGGAGTCAGTGCCAGTAATTTAAGTTGAGTATGCTAGGACTAATATAGCTTATGTTTAAAAAGAAAGAAGCACTTTACTCTTGGGCATGTATAATGTTTTGTCAATTGAGGGCGATGATGACAGTTTCTGAACAGCGTGCAGTACTTTTATTTTATTTATTTATTTACATCCTCTTATATACCGTGCTATTCTGCATCAGTGCGATTTACATTGAACAAACTGAAATTACATTGAACAGGGTATTATAACTTGGAGATAACTATTTTACAGGGAACATGGGCTCTGGAGTGTTAAGAGGCTTGTCCAAGACCACAAGGAGCACCTGTGGGACTAGAAACCCCAGTCCTTCTGGCCCAAGGTTGCTGTCCTCTAGTGGGATTTGAACCCCCAACCTTCTGGCCTGAAGTACCTTGCCCCAACCACTAGGCCACTCCTCCACAGTTTGCTGCTGTCAGTCCGTGGATTGAGCTCCTATTGTTAAATAGAACAATTTCATATTCTATGAAGACATATTGAGTGGGTTTCAATCAGCTGCTATTCCTATCTATCTATAGATTTTTGACCCATGTTTTGGCATTTTGGTTTATTGGTGACAAATTACATAAAACATATTAGATCACTCCAAGTTTCAATTACACTAGCACGTCTTATGTCCTTGGACAAGTCACTTAACCATACATTGCCTCAGAAAAATCTAAGTTATCAATGTCCCTGTTTAATGTACATTGCCAAGTTTAAGTTACAATATAAACCACTTTACTGAAATTATAAAGTGGTATAAAAAATCTGTTAAATAAATAAAATAAATAAAGTAAAAAAATACTTGCTTGTAGCATGACACAGAGGCATGTTTCTCTTTCTCAGATCAAGAGAAATTTAGTAGGGGAGAGTCACATTAAAATGTGTTAATTGTTTGTAATTTGGCACCATTTCAAAACAAATACTGTTCTTGCTTCTAGTCGTAATCCCCCAGATCAAAATTTCTAACAAATCTGTTCAGTGTTTTCGAACTTCCACCATGAACACAAATGAACACAAGGAATCCAAATTTTATTCCAGTTTTCAAACTCCTTTATTCGTTTTTATAGTAGGAGATTCAACACAGAAATTTGCCAAATATTTATTTATTTAGGATGCAGATCATGGGGTTTTTGGGTGATAGTTCAAATGAATAACATTCAAATACAGTGAGTCACCCCAAGCAGCGCTTAGCGGGAATGTACATATGGTTTGGACATACATTCTCTGCTAATCACTTGGTGCCGATTATGTCCCTAAAACTCCCCACATGTATAAAGAAGATGTGCGGGGAGCTCTAGACAGGGGTGGGAGGGGGAAAAACAGAGTGGGTGTGAGCGAAGTGGAGGTGGGCCCATGACCCCGGATGTACAGGGTGAATTCCAGTTGTGGCCCTGTTCATCCGGGGCGACAAAGATGGACGGGGACATATTACACCTCGGAGGTGGAATAAGTCCCCATGATGTTGAGGATTGGCACTGCCGGACAGGTTAGCACATGCATGTGGATCCCCGCCTCACGATCCCAGCCTCGGCAGGCCCCTTCAGGGTTTGGGCAGTGGGGAAATGTCATTTGTTAGGTTTGAGGGGCATCAGGCATGGCGTCCTGATGCCATGGCGATGGGATGTCGCAGCACCTAAGCTCCATGCAGGAGCATAGGGAGATATCGACAGGGAGGTTGCCAGAAATGCAGCACTTCAGAATTGGGGCCCATCCAGCCCATCCAAGTGCCCCGATTCTGCTCCCATGGGAACATCTAGCTCCTGTGGGTGCAGAATCCGGTGCACAACTGGCCCATTCAGATTTTGGATGTCCAGAAGGGCCGGACATCCCCAAACTGAATTGGCCTTCACGTGTTTCCCTGTATTTGTAACTGTTTGAATCTAGTGAATTATATGGCCAGTCATCAAGACTTCAATTCTAAGTTCAGATAAATTTGTCTAAGCATTTCTTTCCACTTGTAGCTGAACCAATATGTTAAGAAGGTTCATTTTAAGACCCCTAATGGAAATGAGATGTTCTTTGATGACAAAGGAAATGTTCCAGCTTACTATGATATCGTAAACTTGGTCCTGCTCCCCGATGGCTCCTTAGGCAGCATCAAAGTTGGAAGCTTCAATCAATCCGCTTCAGAGGACCAGCAGCTCTTTATAAACCAAAGTGCCATCTTGTGGAGTCCACACTTTAACGAGGTATGGCATTTTCTACTCTTTTATTGTGTAGGGAATGCAAACATGTGGCAGTGGAGGAGAATAGGAAACATGGGATAAAGCAAGACATGTTTGAGAGAGGAGTGGCCTAGTGGTTGGGGCAAGTTACCTCAAGCCTGAAGGTTGGGGGTTCAAATCCCACTAGAGGACAGCAACCTCAGACTGGAAAGACTAGAGGTTTTAGTTCCACAGGTGCTCCTTGTGGTCTTGAGCAAGCCACTTAACCCTCCATTGCCCATGTTCCCTGTAAGTATTAGTGTATGTGTCTCATATCCCCTTGTGTTAAATGTATCTCCCAATTGTGTTGTGACCACTGTGATTGAAGGATAAGGTGGTATACAAAACTGTCTAAATAAATAAATCTTCGAGAAAGTTGTCTGTTAAATCTCATAACCAGGGATGGCTCAAATGTGTCTGCTGCCCTAAGCAGACCTTCCATGCCTCCCCCCCAAGGACTGCAACACCACCGTACTGACACCTTTCCCGCCTGGAGGAGGGGGCAGCCTGGCAATTCATCAGCTGTGTTGGACTTTAAAGTGCCCATGCTAGTGCAATCATGGCCTGCCCCCTCTCCAAAGCAACCTCCTGTTGGAGAGGGCAAGAGCAGCAAGAAGTTGTGTTGGAGGAGGGCAGGAGCAGAAGGCTGTGAGAGCACTAGCTTGGGCATTTTAAAGCCCAGTGCAGTGGAGGAATCACCATGTCCCCTTTTTGCGCAGGTGAGAAGATGGATGCCACAAGGGGAAGTGTCATGGTGGGCCAGGAAGTGCTAAACTGCCACTTGGCTAGGAGAATGGGAAGGCCAATGCTGCCCACTATGGCCAGCTGCCCTAGTCATCCACCTAATTCATCAAGTGAATGGTCCAGACAAGCTCATAGTTAATAGTGTTCCGGATTTGCAAGCTTTCATGGCAGAAAGCAAACTGAGACATTCTGCTCTCACAATGAGTCACATGAACTAGATATGTCTATACCAGACATTAATCTGTTCAGGGAGGATAGAGATGTCAATACAGGAAGACGATTAGCTCTTTTTTTGTGTTTATGGCATTTTTATATGGATATATGATACACTACTAAGAGACCAGGTGACTCCCCCTTTGATAGAAGATCATTGTTTCACAGTAGTTGTGAGAAGTAAATTTTAGATTTTAGTTTTAGCTTGTGAGGAGTAATTTTATGAGTGCGCCTACTGTAAGACAGGTATAAACATTTAAAACAACTCATGAGCTGTGTACATAATGTTAGCATGTACGTGGGTTAATTAAGGTATTTTATAATCTAGGATAAGTAACAGAAATTGTGCATTAAGGTGCACACATATGCCCAAATCTAGTTTTTTCTAGAATTTGTGTAAATAACAGTACATAAGAACATAAATGACATATTCTGTCAGATGATGGTCCATCAAGCCCAGTATCCTTATACCAACAGTGGCCAATCCAGGTCATAAGTATCTGTAAGGTTCACAAAAAGGTACACAGATTCCACAGTGCTTATCCTGGGGTAAGGAGTGGATGTCCCTGGTCCTCATTAATAAAGATTTATAGACATTTCCTCCAGGAACTTGTCCAAACCTTTTTTAAATCCAGTTACACTAACAGCTTTTACAACTACATCCTCCAGTTTGATTATACATTGACTGAAAAATATGTTTTCGTATTAGTTTTAAATTGTAATTTCATTGCTTGTCTCCTATTCTTCCTATTTTATGATGGAGTAAAAAACAGATCACTTGATTTGCAGCTTGTCATGCTTTAAGGGCTTGTGTGTATCAGTGATACTGAGGGCTAAGTAATCGGTAGCTTAACTACTGGCAGGGTCTTCCAAGATGGACAGGACTCAGCTGAGGTTCCAGACCAAGACAAACCACCCATCTGGGCAGCAGCAGAATGGGACAGTGTTGGTGGCGGAGGATCACATTTCTGTGACAATGGCAACAGCACTAAAATTAAACTATGCAGAAGAAAGGCCTGGCAAACTACTTCTGTATCTTGTAAAAAAAATCCCAATCAATGGTCACAACAAAAGAAATTGCACTATAGTGCTGGAAAATGAGAACCCCAGGTCGGAAGGCACTGAAGCGGCTACTGAGGAGGAGCCAAAGAATTTTCAGAGTAAAGTAAGCATTTATGATGTGATTGGATCAAAGCTCTACGGACATCTGCCTGCTGATGTAGCTGGTTATGAAATGAGATTCAGAAACTGCAAAGATGTCTTACATATTGGCACATGGAATGTACGAAGCATGAACCAAGGGAAATTGGAGGTGGTCAAGAATAAAATGGAATGTGTACAACTTGATCTGTTTGGTGTCAGTGAACTGAAATGGACCAGCAGCAGGCACTTTCCATCAGATGATCAAATGGTCTACTATGCTAGAAATGAAAGACACAGAAGAAATGGAGTTGCACTTATAATTAAGAAGAAACTTGCAAGAACTGTAATGAAATACAAGGCAATCAGTGAATGCTTAATTTCTATTCGTCTATGAGGAATACCTAACCCAAACCTATGAAGTGAATTGTGTTTTCTATGCAACTTCTTTGATTATGACTCCATGTAATAAGTTTTGTAAATAGTTTACCCCTGTTATCCAAGTTTCTGTCCCCTGTTATATGTAAACTCATACATGTTAACTGTAATGAGCATTTTTTTCCATGTGAACCGCGCTGATGTTGAATAGTGCGGTATATAAGAGACTGTAAATAAATAAATAAATAAACACAACTAAAATTCAAGCATATGCCCCATCAACAGCTGCAGAAGAGGATGAAATTGATGAGTTCTATGAACAAGTACAAGCTGAAATTGACAGAATACGCAAACAGGATATCCTGATAGTCATGGGTGACTGGAACGCAAAAGTTGGCAAAATAGAAGAAGGCAAAATAGTTAGAAAATATGGACTTGGCAATAGAAATGAAGCTCGAGAAAGACTGATAACATTCTTCTAGCAAGACAAGTGGTGATTGATGGCGTGAAAAACAGATCAGTTGGTTTGCAGCTTGGACTTCACCCAATGGATTGTACAAAAATCAAATTGTATCTGTGGAAGTCAATGATGGAAAAGCTCTAACACATCAAAGACAAAACCTGGAGCTGACTGTGGTACAGATCACCAACTACTAGTATGCAAATTCATGTTAAAGTTGAAAAAGAGCAAGCCACTTATGAATGTAGCAAAATATGACCTTGAGAATATTCGACCAGACTTAAAGACTGCCTGCAAAATCAATTTGTTGCTTTAGATACAAATGACAGAGCTCCAGAAAAGTATGGGATGGCATCAAGAAGGCTGTGTTGGAAGAAAGTGAGAAATCTCTATGAAAAGTAAAAAGGCAAAAACGGCCAAAAGGAATGACTGAAGAAACTCTGAAAAATGCCCATTAATGCAGAGAAGCTAAAGCCAAAGGAGAAAAAGAAGCAATCACAGAACTCAGAGATTTACAATATGCAGCTAGACAAGATAAGGAGAAGTATCACAATGGTGCATGCAAGGAAATAGAAGCAGAAACTACTAGAGGAAAAACAAAATCTGTTTTCCTCAAGCTACGAGAGTTAAAGAAAAAATTCCAGCCTCGACTTTAAATGTTACAAGATTCTCAAGGATCCACGTTGAATGATGCTGAGAAGATCAAGAAACGTTGGAAAGAATATACAGAGTTATTATATGATAAAGATCAAGTGGACCAACAGCTGTTTCAACCTATACCTTATGATCTGGAACCATTGGTGATGAAGGAAGAAGCTGAAGCAGTATTGAAAGTCTTATCAAAGAATAAAGCACCAGACACTGATGGCATTCCCATAGAAGTATTACAGCAATCTGATGCAGCTGTTACCATACTTACAAGATTCTGCCAGGAAATTTGGAAGCAAACTTATTGGAAAAGATCTGTGTTTATACCAATACTAAAGAATGGTGATTCAAATGACTGTGGAAATTATTGTACAATCGCTCTGATCCCACATGTCAGCAAGATTCTACTCATGATCATTCAGCAAGACTACAACCATACCCAGGGCTGGCCCATCCATTGAGCAAGAATGTTGTTGGCACAGGGCCCCACGCTTCAGGGGGGCCCCACGCCAACTACATTCTGCACACTGCTCATCTTCTTCAGTGGCTCCCGGCAGGCTCAGCACAGCTCGTTACAGTCGCTGAGCGTTGTTCCCTTCACTTTGGCAGCTGTATTGTAATGAAGATTGCAGGCGCACCAGAGGTCAAAGGATACTTCCTGTGTCCCGGCTCTCAGTGCGCCTGTGATCTTCATTATAATACAGCTGCCGAACAACGCTCTTCACTTTAGCGGCTGTAACAAGCTGTGTTGAGTCTGACGGGAGCCGCTAAAGCCTGCCGCGGGGCTCTTCAGGGAGGGGGGCTTGTGCTTGGGATGGGCTGTTGAGGGGTCTAAAATTGGACTTGGGCTGGGGGGGCTATAATTAGAAATGGGCTGAATGGGGGAAGCTAGAATTGGAAATGGGCTGAATGGGGGGAGGCTAGGATTGAAATTGGGCTGGGGGCAATAATTGGAAATGGCCTGAATGGGGGGGAGGCTAGGATTGGAATTGGGCTGGGGGGGCTAGGATTGGAAATGGGCTGAATGAGGGGAGGCTAGGATTGGAAATGGGATGAATGGGGGCTACGAATGGAAATGGGCTGAGTGGCGGGAATGGTTAGGACTGCAAATGAGCTGATGGGGGGGGACTAGGACAGCAAATAGGTTTTTAGGGGGTAGGATTGGAAATGAACTGATGTAGTTCTGGAATAGGATTGGAAATGTCCAATGGGGGGGGGCTACTTTTAGAAATGGTTGATAGGGGCAGCTTGGACTGGAAATGAGTTGATGGGGGGGGGGGGCTCGGACTGGAAATGAGCTGATGGGGAGGCTCGGACTGGAAATGGACTGAGTGTGGGGGAGCTTGGACTGGAAATGGGCTGAAGCTCCTCCACACTCGGCCCAATTTCCAGTCCAAGCCCCTCCCCCCATCTGCTTACTGGAATAGGATTGTAATTGGTTTATGGGGGTACTAGTATTGGAAATGGCTGATGGGGGGGGGGCTAGGATTACAAATGAGCTGATTGGGGAGCTTGGACTGGAAATGGGCTGATGGGTGTGGAATAGGACTGGAAATGAGCTGATTGGGGGGGGCTAGGACTGGAAATGGGCTGATGCAGGGGGGAGGGGGAGAATGCAATTAAAAGGGAGCAGATGCTGAGTGGGGCTGGGACTAGAAGGGAGCTGATTTTGGGGGAGGATTAGAAGGGGGTGGGGCTGGGGGAAATGAGGATGGAAGGGAAAAGAATATGGCCAAGACTGAACTTCTTATCTTTCCCCCTAAAACCTCCCCCCCCCTTCCGTTTCTTTCTCTACAACATTAGCAAAATCTGTCCTATCCTTTCTGAACACACTGCTAAAACATTTATCCACTCCTTAATCACCTCCCTTCTTGTCTACTGTAACCTACTCCTTGCTGGTCTCCCTTTGAATCATCTCTCTCCCCTTCAATCTGTTCAATACTCTGCTGCACGGTTAATCTTCCTCCAGCCTCCTCATGCCCATATTACTCCTCTTCTCAAATCGCTTCACTGGCTCCCTATCCGTTTCCGCATCCAGTTCAAACTTCTCCTGTTGACCTATAAATGCATTCACTCTGCAGCTCCTCAGTACCTTTCTTCTCTTATCTCTCCTTACAACCCCCTTTGGGAACTCTGCTCTTCTAGCCAAATGCTTCTAGCTGTGCCCTTCTCTCTTACTGCCGCCAACTCCAGACTTTGTTCCTTTCACCTTACTGCACCTTACGCCTGGAACAAACTACCTCTGTCTGTATGCCAGGCACCTTCTCTAACCCTCTTCAAATCCAGGTTGAAAGCTCACCTCTTCGCTGCTGCCTTTGGATCTTGACTCACTTGATCTCCTCCGCCCCCCCCCCCCCACACACACACACACAGTTTTACCTCTGCTTATGCCTTCTGTGTTTTGTCTTGACTAGTCTGTAAGCTCTGATGAGCAGGGACTGTCTCTTACATGTCTGTGCAGCGCTGCATACGACTGGTAGCGCTATAAAAATGCTCAGTAGTAGTAGAAAAGATATTTTGTGTGGGAGGGAAGAAAAATCTACAAATTGCTGGTTATTGGCAGAGTAAGTGGGGATTGAGAATGGAAGGATGAAATTTGAGTAGATGATAAAGGAATAAAAAAAGAAATTGGGGAAAGAGCAAAAGGGGAAATATCAGTATGTTAAAGCAGCTGTAGAAGATAGAATGGAAAAAATCTAGGAGAAGAAAGGACGAATGGACATCAGACAATGGAGAATTAGCAGAAGATAGAAGAGACCAGAAGAAAGTGACTGGAGCAATTGCAATTGAAAAATAACATGCCCAAACAACAAAAGGTAGAAAAATACTTTTTAATTTTGAATTTATTAACTGGAATATGTCAGCTCTGGGAAATGTGTATCACTAACGTCTTTGCATTTTTGTTTAGTACAAAAGGAAAATAATTGATAGTGTTGTTGTACATTCCAAGTTTGGCTTTAGGGGTTCCCAATTTAATTATTGTCTTCCGATTTCTAAATTGTGATTCCTTGTTTTTTTGTTTGGTGATGGTCTATGTTCTGCATGTGTAACAGCTGAGGTATTCTATTCTTGTAGTTTCTGTTTGACAGTGCCACTTGTTCTCTTTCCCTAGTAGGAGATGTATTGATTTAATATTTGCAGTGTTGCCTTTTTAATAGATAGGATTTGGTGCTTTGTAAGTCCTGGTAGAGCTCTTATGATACGGCTGGTTTGCTATGGGTCCTAAATGGTCAGTGTTAAAGTACTTCCTAATGTGCCTGGCGGTTGGCATTGGAGTATAGTAATATAGACATCTGGTAGTCTTTCTTTATCCAGACACTCATTAAGAGGTATGTTAACATTATGCTAATGTGTATGAAAATGCAGCTTCTTATGCAAATGAGGCCCCGCAATGAGCCTCCGCACATGGCCCCACATCCCCCTTGGGCTGCCCCTGACCATACCTGTAACGAGAACTGCCTGAAGTGCAAGCAGTGTTCAGGAACAGGCAAGGAATAAGAGACACCATTGCAGATGTGAGATGGATCCTTGAAAAAGCTAAAAAATATTGACTACAGCAAGGCTTTTGACTGTGCAAACCATGAGAAACTTTGGACCACATTAAGAAGCATGGGTATACCAGAACACTTGAACGTTCTCTTGCACAACCTTAACAAAGATCAAGAAGCAATATTTTGAACATAACAAGGAGAAACAGAATGGTTTAAAATCAGCAAAGGTGTTTGACAAGGCTGCATATTTCCCCACTACCTGTTTAATTTATATGCAGAACAAATCATCAGAGAAGCAGGACTGTATGAAGATTGGTGGAGAACTCATCAACAACCTTCACTGTGCTGATGATACCACATTACTGTCTGAAAGTGGACGATCTGAAACATTTCCATCTCAAAATCAAGGAATAGTTTTAAAATGGGCCTGCACCTTAATGTAAAAGAGACAAAGATCCTGACAACTGGCAAAATCAATAAATTGAAATAGTGGACAACTTTTACCTACTTGGATCAACTATCAATAAAGAAGCAACAAGCAGTCAAGAAATCAGATGACACATGCTCTTGGCACAATGACTATGAAGGACCTAGACAAGATTCTCAAGAGCAGAGATATCGCTCTCCATATAAAGATTTGACTTGTTCAAGCCATGGTATTTCAATAACATCATATGGATGTGAAAGTTGAACAGTGAAAAAGATAGGAAGAAAATTGATGCCTTTGATTTATAGTGCTGGTGATGAATACTGGGTATACCATGGACTGCCCAGAGAACAAACCGGAGCTCAAACCTAAGCTTTCTTTAAAAGCTCAGATGAAAAGATTTTGACTTTCATACTTTGGACACATCATGCAAAGAGAGATATCATTATTGAAAGACATCATTCTTGGCAAGGTAGAAGGTCAATGGAAAAGAGGAAGGCCAGAAATGAGATGGATCGATACAATAGCAGCTATGGGTGCCATTCTCTCAACAATGAGTCGCTTGACTGAAGACCAAACACAGTTTAGGACTACTATCCAGAGGATCACCATGAGTTGACACCAACTCAATGGCACTTAACACCACCCCCCCCCCCCGATCTGTTTCCCCATTCCACTCCATTTGTTAACTTATAGACCTCCATCATATCTCCCTCAACCGTCTTTTTTCCAAGTTAAAGAATCCTAACCTATTAAACCTTTCCTCATAAGGTTATCCTTCCATTCCTTTTACCATTTTGGTGACTCTTCAATGTATCTTTTCTAATTCTGTTATATCCTTTTTTAGATATAGTGATCAGAATTGCACAGAATATTCAAGGTGCGATCTCACCAAGTAACGCTACAGAGGCATTATTATATCCTTGGTTTTATTCTCTATTAATTTCCTTATGATTGTTAGCATTCTATTTGCTTTCTTTGCCACTGCTGCACACTGGGCAGAGCGTTTCAATGACGCCTACAGTAGATCCATTTCTTAGGTAACTACACTCTTCTGGCAAATCACATCTGTCTGTGGCCTTCTCTTCTACTGCTTACTTCAGACTTTGCTCCTTTCACTTTGCTGCTCCTTATGCCTGGAACAAATTGCATGAGTCTGTACATTAGGTGCCTTCTCTGACCTTTTTCAAATCCAGGCTGAAAACTCACCTCTTTAATGCTGCTTTCGGATCTTAAGTCACCTGATCTCCTTTGTGTTTCCTTACCATTCCACCTATATGTATCCTATGTCTACAGCTACTGTGTTATCTGTCTTGACTAGACTGTAAACTCCGATGAGCAGGTACCATCTTTTATATATGTCTGTGCAGCGCTGGGAATATCTTATAGTGCTATACAAATGTTCAATAGTAGTAGTAGTAGTAGTAGTAGTAGTAGTAATGTGGAACCTTGCATTATGTAACTATTGTTTGGGTTGTTCTTCCCTAAATGCATAACTTTCCACTTGTCCATATTACATTTCATCTGCTATTTGGACATTAGGTCTTCCAATTTATCAAGGTCCTTTTGCAATTTTTCACAATCCTATTGTGTTTTAACAACTTTGAATAATTTTGTATCATCTGCAAATTTGATCACCTCACTCATTATCCCTATTTTCAGATCATTTATGAATAATTAAAAAGCAGAGATCCCTGAGGTACTCTATTATTCAACTTTATCTATTGAGAAAATTGGCCATTTATCCCTACAATTTATTTTCTTTTAACCAGTTCCTGATCCACAATAATACACTACCTCCTATCCAATGAATTTTTAACTTTGCCAACTTGGCTCAACACAATTATCTCTTCCACCAGATTCTGTGTTCCAAGGATGTACCTTGTCAAAGATTCTCTTAAAATCAAGATACACTATGGCGTATGTTTACTAAACAGTAGTAGCGGCTTCCGTGCGATATTGGAGCTGTGACCCATTGAGGTTAATGGAGCTGTGGCTCCGATATCAAACGGAAGCCGCTATTGCTATTTAGTAAACATACCCCTATATCTACTGGCTCACCTTTATCTACCTGTTTCTGGAAAAGAGACGGCCGAGGGGAGATATGATAGAAGTCTATAAATTAATGAATGGAGTGGAACGGGTAAAGGTAGATTGATTGTTTACGTTGTCAGAATATAGAAAGAC
Source organism: Ichthyophis bannanicus (assembly GCA_033557465.1). NCBI lineage: Eukaryota > Metazoa > Chordata > Amphibia > Gymnophiona > Ichthyophiidae > Ichthyophis > Ichthyophis bannanicus. Next base: position 106,700,144 of record CM066048.1, on the reverse strand, counting down.
TAGGGGACATGCAATGAAGCTACAGGGTAAACTATTTAAGACTAATAAAAGAAAATATTTTTTCACTCAACGTGTAATCAAACTCTGGAATTTGTTAACAGAGAATGTAGTAAAGGCTGTTAGTTTAGCTGCGCTTAAAAAAGGTTTGGACAAGTTCCTGAAGTAAAGGTCCATAAACCATTATTAAGAAGGGACCCAGGATATCAATGCTTGACCCAGTACAAGCATTGTGGAACCTGTGTCTTTTGGGGAAACTGCTAGGTACATATGACCTAGATTGGCCACTGTTGGAAACAGGATACTGGGCTTGATGGACCTTGGTCTGACCCAGTATGGCATATCTTATGTTCTTATGTTTATTCACACTTTCAAAAAAATGTAACAGGTTAGTAAGACAAGACCTTCCTTGGCTAAATCCATGTTGGCTTTCTCCCATTAAACCATGACTACCTAAATGTTCAGTTACAACATCAGGCTCACTGGTCAGTAGTTTACTGGATCACCCCTGGAGCCCTTTTTAAAATCTTGGCACTACTTTGGCCTTCCTCTAGTCTTCAGGTGCTACAGATGACTTTAATGATTACTTACAGTAGGTCTACAATCTCATGTTTCAGTTCTTTCAGGACCCTGGGATGTATACCATCAGGTCCAGGTGTTTTGCTACTCTTTAATTTATCAAATAGTTGTAATCTATCTTCCTAGTTTATTGATAATTGTTTCAAGTCTTCTGATACCTCACCTTTAAATACCATTTCCGGCAATGTAACCCATTTAAGACTAATAAGAGATAATATTTTTTTTACTCAACATGTAATCAAACTCTGAAATTCATTACCGGAGGATATAGTAAAAGATATTAGTGTATCTGGGTTTAAAAAAGGTTTGAACAAGTTCTTGGAATATAAGTCCATAAACCATTAGTAAAGAGGATCCGGAAAATCCATGGCTTAACCCTGGACAAGCATTGTGGAACATGTGCATCTTTTTGGGGCCCTGTCAGGTAGTTGTGACCTGGATTGACCACTGTTGGAAACAGGATACTAGGCTTGATGGACCTTAGTCTGACCCAATATGGCTTTTTTTTCTGTTCATGGGTAATTTCCCTACATCTTCTTCAGTAGAGACTAAAGCAAAGAATTCATTCAATCTCTCCACTATGGCCTTGTCCCCCACTATTGCCCCTTTTAAGGCTTTTATTTTGGGAGGGGGGTTGCTGTAGATGTATCCAAAAGCTTTTAATGTGCATTCTTGCTTTCATAGCAAGCTTTTTTTTTTTTATCAAATTCTCTCTTTGCCTGCCTTATAAATGCCTTGCATCTAATTTGCCAGTGCTTATGATGTTTTTGTCTTTTGACTTAATTTTTAATTTTCTGAAAGATACTTTTTTGACTACAATGTCCTCTCTGACCACCTTTAAACCATCTTTTGCCTTCCTTCCACTTTTCTTAAAGCGTGGAAAACATATGGCCTGGGTTGCTAGATATTTTAAAATAATGCCCATGTTTGATATAAATCTTTAACCTTTGCAGCTTTTCTTTTTTTTTCTTAGCTATTTTCCTTAGTTTATCATTGTCTCCCTTTTTAAAGTTAAAAGGTAGTACTGTGGATTTCCTTGCTGTCCTCCTTCCATTTATTAAATCAAATGTGACCATGCTATGGTCACTATTGCAAAGTGGCCCCAACACAGTTATCTCTTGCACCAGATTCTGTGTTCCACTAAGTTTTAAGACCAAACTCGATTCCCCTCTTGTCAGTTTATAGATCAGCTGCTCCAAGAAGCTGTTATTTATTTAATCTAGAAACTTTATCTCCCTAGCATGTTCTGTTGTGACATGACTCAGTCAATACTGAGGTAACTGAAATAACCCATTATTACTCTATTATAACTTTTGTTAGCTTCCCTGATTTCTTCACCAATCTGTTCATTTTGGCCAAGAATACAGGAATATACCCCACTACCAATGCCTCCCCTTTTTTACATGGAATTTCTATCCATATAATTTTTGTACAGTGCATTGTTTCCTGCAGAACTTTTACCCTAACTCAATACTCTTTCTAACATAGAGTGCAACCCCTCCACCAATGTGATCTACCCTATTATTGTGAAATAGATTTTACCCAGGTATCACAATGTTGTATTGGTTGTCCACCAGATCTCTGAGATGCCAATAATATCTAACCCTTCATTTAGTGTTATGTATATTCAAACGCTTCCATCTTATTTTTAGATTTCTAGCATTTGCATACAGGCATTTTACAGTAGAAGTTGTATTTTGTTCATATTAACATATGGTTATCAGTTGATAGGGGTAATTTGGAATCTTTCAGCTCTGTCTGCTCTGTACTTAAGGGTATCTGGGTTACTTTACTGTTTATTGGATTCTCTCTGTCAGGATGTCCTAACTTCCATCTTTTGCTAGTATCCTTCAAGGATACATCCTTCCAAACCATGCGCACTTGGGTGACTCTCGACTTTCCCCTATTAACTAGTTTAAAAGCTGCTTTATCTGCTTTTAAAAGGTTAATGACAGGAGCCTAGTTCCACTCAGGTTAAGGTAGAGCCCATCCTTTCAGAAAAGCTCCCCCGTTCCCCAAATGTTGCCCTGTTCCTAACAAATCCAAACCCCTCTTCCTTGTACTATTGTCTCATCCATGGATTGATACTCTAGAGCTGTCTTTTGGGTCCTGTGCATTGAACAGGAAGCACATTTGAGAATGCTACCCTGGAAGTTCTGGATTTCAACTAAAAGCCTATATTTGGCCTCAAGAACTTCCTCCACCTAACCCCAACCCCACACACACACTTTCCTATGTCACTTTTACCAACATATAGCAAGACGGCAGACTCCTCCCCAGCACTGTCTAAACATTGTATAGGTGGCACATGGAGTCAGCTACCTTTGCAACAAGCTGGCATGTTGCCATATTATCCTCAAGACCTCCAGCCACCTAGCTATCTACATGCCTATTGACTAACTTGCCAACTATAATGACTGTCCTAACCCTAACCTCAAGGGCACATAGCCCTGGAGAACCTTCCTCAGTGCAAGAGGGTTTTACATCACCTGGAGGACAGATCCTTGCTACAGGATCACTGATGTTCTCCTCTCATGTGATCTCTCTCCTCCATGGCAACAGAGAGGCAGCCGGACTGGAGGTAGGACTTCAGAATTATGTCCATGTAGTTTTAACCCCCCCCCCCCCCCTGTTGCACTGCTGGACTGCTGTCTGCATCTTAGTTTTAAGGATTTGTTTAGATATTTAAGTTGTTTACATATTTAAAGTTGCTAGGGATAGCTTTACCAATACATCTATACCTAATAAGTTTATTTCAAATCATTTTTATTGGGAATATTCAGCATACAGAAACAGGAAAACCAAAACATCAACAACAGCAATTTATCCACTCGATGCTTATACAGAAATCTAGTAAGATACAAAATATGTATGTGACCCACCCTTCTGTCAACCGTTCCCTCCCCCCCTCCCCCCCCTCCCCCCCCACCCACCCTACAGCACGTACAGATTAACTAAGTCACAGAGGGAAACAAGCAGTGATTTATTCCCACCACAAATCGCCAGTCCCAATGTGTACCCCTCCTCCATACCACCTAGAACTTATGTGTGACTCACTCTACAAAGCCCATAGGGACCCTCAGAGCAATACAGATTCCCCGCGTCAGGCGTTCAGGATCAGGGCACGTTCACTAGAGGAGAGACAGAAGATAAAGGGAGACCACAATGCCATGAAGCTATCCCAACTTTTGCCCCCTTTCTGCCGGGCAGTCATTTTTTCCATACGGAGCAGATCAAACATCGCGGATTCCCATAGCCCAACAGTAGGAGGGGAGACCTCAACCCATCTGTGTAACAAAGACTTCTTAGCAATAAGAAAGCCCCGTTCACACAAGGACCGATACGCCACCGGAAGCTCCACAGGGCCCAGCTGCCAACAATGAAAGAGGCAAGTCTCCCGATGAACTAGGAGCGGAGCAGCCAGCCACCCCGCAATCAGGCGACATACCTGTGTCCAAAAATCCCGGACCAATGGGCACCCCCAGAATTTATGCAAAATGGTACCCGGCTCTCGACCGCACCATCCACACAGGGCAGAGTTTTTCAACCCCACCTGATAGGCCCAAGTATCACAGGTATATGCTCTCCACAGAAATTTGTATTGAAGTTCCTGCAGGTATATCCAATCAGGCCCCTTCACTATCCCCCCAAAAGCCAAACGTAGCAGATCCGGTGTCATGGTTTCCACCCCATCCCTTCCCCAGCGCTCACTCAAGACCCGAAGATAGAGATCACCCCTACTGGGCCGTAGTAACTTCCTACACGCCTCCTCCCCTCTTTGGTTTTCTGCCAGCCTTCCCAAAATAAGCCTTGGGGTGTCCTTTTCCATTCCGGCATGGGAGGGCATAACCCGCGTTAGTCCCTGCCAATAGTGTCTCACCTGCAAATAACCATAGAAATCATGGCTAGGCAAATTATACCGCCGCTGGAGTTTCTGGAAGCTATCCAGGGTATGGCCATCCGCCATTAGTAGGTCCCCCAAACAGACTACCTGCTGGCGCTCCCAACCACGAAACACGTTCATTTTAGAGAATCCGGGGGTAAAATTAGGATTCCCCACGAGGGGAAGCAGGGAGGATCCGGTCCAATTCCAGCCAAAACGCCGGGAGAGGGCTCTCCACGCTGCCCGCAAAGTGCCTAAGTATGTCCCCCCCTCCCCGCTCCGTAGCGCCTCCGGCAACCTACTCATCTGAAGAACATATAGACGGTGGTACGGCTCCACGATCTCTTCAAGGTGCCTCACCAACGTTCCGCCTCCATCACCCTCCAAGAGGGCCTCCACATGTTTTGTGACGTACCGGAGGTTATAATTGCGCAAGGAGGGGAGCTCCAGGCCGCCTTCTTCCCGTCTGCTCATGAGGGCCTGCATGGGAATACGAGATCGCTTACCCCTCCACAAGAATCCTCTTAAACCAGACTCAAAGCGCTTCCAGTCAGCAGTTGATATCCAAAGGGGTAGCATGCGTAAAACATACAACCACCGAGGTAATTCAACCATGACATAAAGAGCAATTCGCCCTCTCAGAGACAATGGGAGACACCGCCAACCCTGGAGTGTGTGTAAACTCCGAGCCAAGCGCCCAGGGATGTTCACTTGATATAAACAGTCAGGCCTGTCCGGCAGATGGATCCCGAGATACTTAATCACTCCATTAGCCCAAACCAACGGAAACTCCCCCTCCCACAGCGGACGCACCCTACCCCCCACATCCAGTACCACAGATTTCGACGCATTGATTTTCAAACCTGAAAACTTGCCAAAATGCCTTATGACTTGGAGAAGGCGATGGAGAGAGGCAGGCACGGACGTCAGACAAATCAGCATGTCATCTGCAAAGGCACTTATTTTCATTTCCTCTCCTCCCATACGAATACCCGGGATCCCTGGATCCCGCTGAATGGCCTGAAGTAAAGGCTCCAACGCGAGAACGAAGAGCAGGGGGGACAGTGGGCAACCCTGCCGCGTGCCTCTCTCTAGGACAAAGGGCTCCGAGAAGGTCCCATTGACACCCACCCTAGCTGAGGGTTGAGCATATAGCGCTCTAATCCATTGCACAAAAGACCCCCGGAGTCCAAAGCCGGGCAAGACATGCCAAAGATAACCCCAGGCTACTCTGTCAAAAGCCTTCTCGGCATCGAGACTCACCAAGAGGAGAGCCTCATCCTGGTGTATGCAACGGTCCATTCCCAATAATAATTTAGACAAGTTCCGGGAGGCCTCCCTTCCCTGCACAAAGCCCACTTGTCTGGGGTCAATAAGTTTCGGCAAGATCGGATTAAGACAGGTGGCCAATATGGATGCCAAAATTTTCATATCGCAGTTAATAAGGGATATAGGCCGGTAGGAGGCCGGGTCCAAAGTGTCTTTGCTGGGCTTTGGGATGACAGTAATGTCCGCGCAACGCATGTCTCTGGGGAAAACACCGGCAATTCGGGCATCATCATACATCACCACCAGAGACGGTGCTAACCGCGAGGCCAGCATTTTGTAGTATTCAATACTAAACCCATCGGGTCCCGGGGCCTTATGAGATTTGCCACGCTTAATCCCCTGTAACACTTCCTGCACTGACAGCGGCGCATTAAGAGCCTGCAAATCAGCCGCTGCAATCTGCGGTAAGGACTGCTCGGCCAAAAATTCCACCCCTGCCGCATAATCTCGCTCCTCCTCACTATAGACCTGATGAAAGAACTTTCGGAAAATTTCAGCTATATGCTTTGGCTGATGAAACAAGGCTCCGGCCTCCCCTCGTAACACAGGGATAAAACGGGCCCCCCGGGGTTCTCGGACAAGCTTGGCAAGCAACGTGCCTGATCGGTTACCATAACGGTATAGACGATGACGATAATATTGCATAGACATGCGCGCTCTACTCTCCAGTAAGTCATTCAAAGCCGCCTGCGTATGGATGTATTCCTTCTGTATCTTATCATCCCTGCCTTTCCCCAACCGGCGTTGAAGGGCACGCAACTTGCGCTCCAACACCACGAGAGTGCAATCCAAATGCTTACGGCGCGCCAACGTATACGATATGATGGCACCCCGCAGCACTGCCTTACTGGCTTCCCAGAATAAGAGGGGCGGGCATTGGGGAAGATCATTAAAAGATACATAGTCATCCCATTGTTGTTCAAGATATTTCTGAAAGGTCTCATCCTCCCAAAGATAGGCAGGAAAGCGCCAGCCCCTCTGCATGGGTCCCTGAGCATCCCACACAATCCAGATGGGGCCGTGATCAGATATCACAACAGGATCGATACCCGCCCGAGAGACTCGTGAAAACCCACCCTCACTAATCAGTATGTAGTCAATACGGGACCATGTGCGGTGTGCGCGCGATTGGTGCGTATATTCTCGCTCTCCAGGATGGAGAACTCTCCATACATCTATGAGGTCTCCCATTCTACATAAGTACCCCACCCCTTTTTTGGTCCAGGAACCTGTGGGACTCGGTTGGGATTTATCCAGGCATGGGTCATGAGGGCAGTTAAAGTCTCCTGCAATAATTAACTTATTCTGGCCATGCTTGCCCACTAAATGCAGGATTCGTTTATAAAAATCATGATCATACACATTAGGAGCATATACATTCAACAGCCATACAGATTCATGATATAATTTAGCATGTAGCAAAATATAACGCCCGTGAGGGTCCGCCTCAATGTTACTCACTTCCAAGGGTACACCCTTCTTTACCATGACCACTACCCCAGCCTTTTTTGTGCCCGAGTCCGCCCCATAGGCATTCGCCACCCAATCCCTGGCAAGCTTACGATGTTCCAGGGCACTGAGATGCGTCTCTTGCAACATGGCTATGTGGACACCCTTCCTCTTAAGTGTTTGCAGAATTTTTGTGCGTTTAATGGGGGAACCTATACCTCCTACATTCCAGGATACAATCTTAACCTCAGGCAGAGCACCCCAGCTTCAGAAAACTCAGTATGTGATACAGATATGTGCGGTGCCAGAGGTGCCAAGCCTCACCCCCAGGACCACTATAATATAGGACCCTCACAGTATTCAGCCCCTCAGGAGAATTTGTGGCCTTCGTACTCGTGCCCAATGTCATCCCGCTAGGACACCCTAGGGCCGTGCTAGTCCCCCCCCCCCGAATCAACACCCCAAGTTATTGTTCGATCAACACCCCTCCCACCCCCTGCCCTCCCCCCTTCCCTCTCCCTCCATTTCTCCCCCGTGCTCCCCCCCTTACTCCCACCTATTTCCCTCTTCTTTACCCCCTCCCCCCCCACTCCCCTCCTGCCGCTATAGGACACCCCCTCCCACTTAAAAACACTAGCCAAGCTACAGCCGGATCCCTCCACCCGGCTCACGTCCCACCACCGTGCACAGCAGGGCGGCCCCACTCCCCCCCTCCAAAGAATATCGCTGCCGGGAGAAACCTCCCTATATCGAGCCAGTAGCTCAGCCGCACCGGGATCTGGGCTCCCCTCCCAACCGCCCCTGTGTCCAGCATATCCTCCCCAAATCAATAATATCTCACCACTATCAAAACAGCATACAATGCAACATATCAAACAGTACCTGAAATGCAGAAAACTGAATATATATTCCTCATATATAGCCTCACATAACCACAGCCCATACTATAGCGCCGCCCAACAGGGGCCCGCGCCGCAAAGAAAAACCGTGGTTTCGGTCAGGGAACCCACTTTGGGCCCAACAGAGCTGTGTGACCGTTAGTCCAGCCTATCTTCAGTCCCCCAGCTCCCACTCGGGCTCACCAGGGAAGACAGCTAGTGAAGGCAGCCAAACACAGGGGAAAAACGGAGCTGTTCAGGACGCCCTTCCATGGTCACTCTCAGCTTTCTCCAGGTCCTCCAGAAATCGTGTCGCCGCCGCCGCCGTCGTCAGCACATGGTTTTTTCCGTCTGCTAGCACGCGGAGCGTGGCCGGAAAGGCCAGAGTGAAGCGCAGTTGTTTCCTGAAGAGCGCGGAGCAGATCGGGGCAAATTCCCTACGCTTAGCTGCCACCGCGGCTGAATAATACTGGAAGAGGAGCACTTTTTGGTCATCGATCATCAGAGTCCGCAGTTTCCGGTAAGCCTGGAGCAGCCTCCACTTATGATGGAAGTTTAGGATACGGGCAATAACCACTCGGGGCCTTTGGATGTTCTCTTGTTTAGGCCCGAGGCGGTGCACTCGTTCCACCTTTAGGTCTCCCACGAGGTCCTCCAGCCCGAGTTCCCTGGGGAGCCAGCTTTCTACCAGGGGGAGAAGCATAGCTTCGGTGCGCGACTCTGGGACTCCTACCAAACGCAGATTATTTCTGCGGGAGCGATTTTCCAGGTCATCGACTTTGTCAGACAACATTTCGATCGTTTTTTGCATCTTGGCCTGCGTTCGAGCTTGGTTACCTTCAGAGTCCTCCAGGGCTGAGACTCGATGCTCCAGCTCCTCTACATGCTGCCCGAACTCCGTTAAGGTCTCTCCCATCACTTCTAGCTTAGCGAGGATCATGTCGAACTTAGGCTCCAAAATTTTTGCTACTTCGCGTGCGAGCTCCTCTGCGCCCGATTCTACACTCTCCGCCCCCGGCGAGGTAGGCTGTGGTTCTCCGAGCGGCTGCTTCCCCGCTGAGGTAGGCCCACTTCTTGGCGCCTTCTCCCGCTCTTTGCGCGTTGCCAATGGCATGCTGGCTTTAAATTTTATATATACCACTGCTAGAGTGTGAGACCTTTCTTCCCGTGATCTTAAAGCTGCAGATATTTCAAAATGCTCTTAGAAAAGATTCATAGAGAGTCGGGCCGCCCCGGAGCGATCAGAGAGACCTCTTACTCGCTCATGAGTCACGTGGGATCTCCATACCTAATAAGTTTAAGGGACTTTGTTCACCTCAAGATTAATTTCTGGACCTTAATTAATCTATTCCTGCTGAGGATAACCAGTCAAATCTGAAAATGAATTTGACCACTTCTTTCGCTTTGATAGGATAAGGGTGGGTGAGAATCAAAGAAAAACTAAGGGGTCTGTTTACTAAATGGCAGTAGCGGACTCCATGCGATATTGGAGCCACGGCCCCATTGATTTTCATGGGGCCACGGCTTCGATATCGCACGGAGTCCGCTACCACCGTTTTGTAAAAAGACCCCTAAGTAAACGCTGGCTTGCTACAACGTGCCCTGAATGACTTTAAACCAAAAATCAGAGAAATTTTCAGCAGATAAATACATACAAATGCAGAATTTTTCCCAGCAAGAGCAGTTCCTCTCAGTAGTCATTCAGTATTTTATAAATTATTTACATACTTGTGTATTTTATCCATGTTCAGCTTAAATATTCATGAGACATTTTTGGGAATGAAAGTGATTTCTTTATGATTTTTTTATGAGATACCCAGAAAGGCAGAAAGAACCCTTGCCTTTCTGGGTATCTCATAAAAAAAGAAACATGTGGTCAAACTCTGCCCATGCACCAACCAAAAGCAAAGAGGTTCAAACATAATTCCATTCTCAAAAAAGGCCTTGTAGGGCATGCATCTTTAAAATCTCACTCCACATGCCTGGTTCTTACTGAGCCAAATACTTGCCATGCTCAAGGATGAACTTGGACCTTCATGAGGTACTCAAAGTAGATATGGATCCTATGATCCCAATTTACTCAGTGGTCATACTGTTGTTATTCGCAAATAGGTGAGCTATTTAGGTGTAGTTTTGAACTTCACCTTATCTATGCATTCTTACATATTTAGGACAGTCCATTCTGCTTCTTATAAATTGTGTATGTTCAGGAAATTTATGTAGTATTTGATACAAGAGGATTTCAGCCAACAAGTATAGCTTTTGATTATTGCAATACTATTTATTTAGGGATGCCACAATATATTTTCAGTTTTTTACAGCTGATGCAGAATGCTGCTGTCTGTGTAATTGTAACCTTCTTAAAATGGATCATATCTCTTCTTGTTAAACAAAATTATATTGGTTGATGATTTTGAAGTTTAGTTTAAACGTTTTGGCACCAGACAAGTTGCAGCACGCTGATGACATTATTCGTGCGGATCAGCGCATCATGAGTCGGGAATTGTCCGTACAGCTTTCCGTCAGTAGAGGTAATGCAATGGCAATTATTGACTCTTTGGGATATTCAAAGGTGTGTGCAAGACACACCGCAACAGCTTGCAGTATTTTAATGCCCGCTGGCAGCTATCGCAGGGCACTGCAACTTGTCTGGACTGGCAGCTGAGGCAGGATGCCCACACCGCGGCTGATCTTCCAGATCTGTTTTACCACTTCCTGAAGCCTTTACTCTCTTCACCCATCGTCCAACGGTGCTCCTATCTACCTCAGAACTTCCATACACAGCACACAACCGTTTGTGAATGTTTCTCACACTTTCTTTCTCCTCCACCAAGAATTCAATTACAGCTAGTTGTTTGTACCATGTGTCACTCACAGATGCCGTTTGAAGGATCACTACCACCTCGCTATTTGTTGAACGACTGTAAAATTACACACATGTGTCCTTTGAATTTCCAAGTTACTACCCTTTCAATTTCACAACTCTATCTTCATTCTGGACTGAGAAAAAACATGTGGGGCATTGCTTTCTGAGCAACCCTCGTAATTATTTATTTATTCAATAATAATTTAGTACATTTTTAAATATTAAATTAATATTCAATAATTGTTTAATAAATTATTTATTGTGCCTTGTGTTCGAGCCAATTTGATTCTAGAAATGCCACCAATTTCTTTAGCCATAAAACTGGTATAAGGACATGGGCATGTTCTATAATCGGTCTCGCCAGCTGGAACTCAATCCTTCAATGATTCATTGGCACCATGATATATAAATTGCTTAAGGCATGCTTATTTACTGCTAGCCAGTGACTATTTCATTTTTTTTTATTTAAGTTGTACTGAATATGTGTTAATGTGATGTTTGGATGTTTTTCAAATTTTTATTTATAATTTAAAAAATGATTGCCATTTATCTATCTATATATACGTATATACATACATACATATACTATAATGATCGCAGGAAAAATAGTAATTATAAAAAAGATTTTTAAAAACCCACTAAACACATTAGTTCACTTAAAGAGTGCAAAATACAAAGATATTTTAGGAAAATAAAAATTGTCAAGACAACAGTGGAAGACAAGTTTCACCGGCTTAAGGGACACTACACTTAATCACATCCTTTCTAGAAAACAAAAAAAGGAGTCGTTCGGATTCAAAAACAGAAATTGCTCCTCTTTATATAAACAAACATCTACAGGGACATTTCAAAATAAACATGCCCCCAGGGTTAGGATCCTTGGCTGAAAAGCCAGGGACTCTTTCTGCCTTTTGGGGTATCTCATAAAAAAAAAAATCACTTGCATTCCCAAAAATGCCTCATGAATATTCTTAAAATACAAATGCACTATCGTATTTTGATCCAGCTCAATTGCAGGCTCATCTAGGGGAACCTCTCAGGCTCTCAGCAGTTCACAGTCCATGAATGTTTGCTGTTTATATGTTAAGATTATATATGATTTTTTTTAACCTGCTTAGTCATTTTCAGTAGGCAGATAATAAATATTAGTATATTAATGAAATGAATGAATGATGGCTTGTGAGCATAATGCACCAGGTCTTGTCAAACCTTTGAGTTCACTCCATTTTCTGGCCTAGAACATTGTAGCTTGGATATGCTCTTTTTCGTGGGGAAAATGTAAGGATTTTATTTTTCCATGGGGCGGTTAGTGCACTGGTATGGAAACAAAAAAAACAGCGTTTGATTCCCACCAGCACTCCGTGTGGCCTTGAGCAAATCACTTAACCATCTGTTGCCTCAAAAGAAAAGCCTGGTCATCTACTTCCAGTCACACTGCCAAGATAACCCAGGAGCAGTGGGGTAACCAGGGGTCAGCATTAACCCAAAGGCACACACTAAAAATCTGGTAAAAGAGAGTCAGCTGGCAAATAGTGAATCTAATTATATTTCTCTCTCTTCCTCTCCTCAGACCCCTCGCTCTGTGTGCTCTGAGAGCTGTGCTCCTGGATACAGGAAAATTATTCCGCCTGGAAAGCAGGTCTGCTGCTTTGAATGTGCTCCTTGCTCTGAAGGAGAATTCTCCCAAACATTGGGTAAACAAGTTTATAAAATTAGGATTCCAACACTGAACAAATTAATGTATGCAAATAAAGGTCCACATGTTCAGATGTAACAGATATCCTGGAATGAGCTGACAATTAGGTTCTCATTTGCAATGATGCATATCCCCTTTTCACTCTTTCTGGGCTCCACCTTCAGAGGCTGCAGCAATTATGGAACTTCTACAGCCTCCAGAACAAATGTTTGGGGAGGGATACGCAAGGGTCAAGGGAAGACTCTCTGGGGGGGGGGGGAACCCCACACCCCAATCAAAATGTTTGTTCCAAACCAAATAAAGTTCACTTTAATATTTAAATATCAATACAGGCAAAATTAATAGCAAATTTCTATGCATAAAATATTTAAAATCATAGCTGAGGGTTTCATCATCTACTGTATACTCTTAGATAGGGAGATTCCGCTTCTTAGGACCTTCTGCTCCCAGCTCGAGGGCAAACTCCTAATATTTTTCCCTAATAAATAAATTTTCTGTCTATTCCTTAATCACAAGTCGAGCACCTTTAACTTTGGCATTGGGATTCCTGTTCTCTTGAATTCACTTCCTGGGGTTTCTTCTGACTCCAACATACTTCTTAGGTGGTAAGAATAACTCCATCTTTCTCTTTACTCTTGGGGCATCCTGAGATCTTCAGGCTCCTCATAGCCCCAGACAAAGTAGCTATTGGTGCAGTGGCTTAGCTAGCCAAAGACACTATCCAGAAGGCAGGTCCGGCCCGAGAATTGGTTCAAGGTGTTGGTTCTCTAGGCAAACTTTCAGTATTACATCACTCCTAGCTATTAAAATCTATAGTTTAGCTTTGAATGTCTTGCTCTTTGCCACCCACCAGAAGGTGCTGTCCTAGGCGGCCACCCAATTTGCCTAGTGGTAGGGCTGGCCCTGATAGCCGGTAATGTAGTGGCTTAGCCAGCCAAAGACATAGTATGTCCTTGGGACTGAACTATTTATGCATTCATACCCCCTCTCTTTCCAGTATGGATGACTCATAGTGCTTCCTTACCAGTAATGAATCCTCCTCAGAAAAGTTGTTTTATTTATTAATATATGTATTTATTTGTTTTGCTATTCTTATATACCGTCGTATCTATAAGTCAAAGAGATTTACATTTTGAACAATAAGTTCATGATTGCTTTACACCAAACAACTGTCACAAGCACAACACCCGAAGCCACTTGCCTCTAGTGGTTGAGGGGCGTAGTGGTTGAGGATTCCTTCTTCTATCAGCTCCTAGCAGCCTATTTCTTTGTGTTGGCTTCTGGGAAGTGTAGTACTGCTAAGATATGTCGGTGCCTTAAGTAGAAGGTTTGTAGTTGAGGTAACCGAGGGTAAGGCTTGTAACATAAAGTTTATTTCCATAACACAAAACACTGCTTCTGCCATATGATTAACTTCCAAGGAGAATTACTTATTTCAGGGCTAGCTTTTCCTCAAGACCTCCTGTCTAGAGCTTGGCATAGAGAGCAATCCATAAAGCAATCTTCTTCCCCCAACTCTGACACTGGTTCTCCCAACTGCATGGGTTCTGACTCACCGACCTGGTCAGACTGCTCAGCTGACAACCTCTCTGGTGGTCTGAAAGCTTCTCCACTTCCTGGTCCCCACCTCTGTTGCCAACCTGTTGCAGGGAATTCAGCTATCTCAGCTCTGTGTAGCTCAGCTCTTCTCCAAGAATCCACTCCTTCTCTCTGCTTCTGTCTCAGCTGCTCTCCCGGCTTCTCTACTTCTCGTCTCCCTCCTCTGCATAATCTAACCCAGGCTTATACCTCCAGGGTCTTAACACCACCTCTTTCTTTCCCAGGTGTTGGCAATCCCCCTGCCTCTTGATATTAGAATATTAAAATTACAGTGCACTGTCCTCTTAAACTGCACCATGAAATACCCTAAATGCCATATCCACTTATCCAGAGAACCTTTGTCAAGACAAAGAACTGAGCAAGAACATACATGCATTCAACAGTGGCGCATTTCAAAAACAAAGATTTGTCTCCATAATTCTCAGTTACCTTCATAGACTGTTTCATTATTGGCCTCCATAAATCTATTCTAGGCCTGATTTTCAAAAGCCTTTATTGGATCAGTAGAAGGATCTGAGCGCATTAATACTTAAAAATAATTACTAGCACATATAGGGATAATCTTTGACCATATAAGTCATGAGAGTGAGAATTTTATAACAAGTTGCCTTGGTTAAGAATGTACATTATGCCTGTTCAGGATCTAATGTACATATTAGCATGCGAAGTACCTACATATTTTATATACTACATGAGGAAACTGAGTCTCCAGTCATACTCCTACCCACCTAACACACCAAAGGCTCTGGAAAAGCATGGCAGGGAGGAGTAGCCTAATAGAGCACTGGCTGGGAACCAAAAAACTAAAGGTCATTTTCCACTAGCACTCCTTGTGGCCTTGGGCAAGTACTTAACCTTCCATTGCCTCAGAAAAATCCAAGTTATCAATATCTCTGTTTAATGTGCATTACCAAGTTTAAGTTAGAATGTAAACCAGTTTGACTGAAAAGATAAAGTGGTATAAAAAAGCCTGTTAAATATGCATTTTCTTGATAGCACATGCATTTTTATGTGTGCAACCCCAAGGTATGGAAGCACTTTTAAGCACATAAAATAGGGTTATGCACATGGAATAAGCTCATAAAGTTATCCTAAATGGCTAAAAGTTGTATGGCTAAAATGAGGCAGAATTTGGTGTGGGTTCAGACTTAAAGTTACTGTATATACTGTAGTCAAAGTCAGCTGTTCTCTAGATAATGCGATTGTTCATGTCTGAACATAGATATAGCAAAAATAACTTTATATGGCAGCATTTTCATCATTCGGGCTTAAACACATAGGGGGTCATTCTGAACCAAACAGCCATTCCCAATCTGATGTGACAGAGAAGGCTAAACATTTCAGACCAAACACAAGCAACCCACAACTTCATCCCAATCACTCTTACTCACTATCTAGTGAGATTTCCAAGGGGTGACCTCTTTGGGTCTCCTCTTTGGAAGTGCCTCACTAAGAAGCCCTATCACTGGCTGCAGAACTTCTCTTATGGTCTGCTATGGATGGTGCATTAGGAAGTAGATTCTTCACCCAGTCATGCCTGGGGTCATAATTTGTAGCAGGCCAGTGCTCAAGGAGAGGGAGAGGCACGGATGAAAGAAATCTGTATCCTTTCTGCAGCTTCAAAGGGTTAATTGTTGGAAAAGACCTTGTAAAAGATCAACTCTAATGGTCAGATGAGATCATGATGGGGGAAGGCAGGACCACAACTGGAAAGCAGGCTTCCACTTGGCGACACTGCCACTGCAGGGTGGACTAAATGGGAGTGAGATGGTCTTACTCCACTCAGCAGCTCTGCAAGATCATACACTGCCATAAGAAAACAGACATAAAAATACATCTGAACTCTTCATAGTCCCTGAAACCATGAACAAACAGAAATACTGTTGAGAGGTTATGAAGAGTAAAGGGTGTTTGAATTTTTCTTGAATTTCCTTATAGCCATAAGATTTTACATCTGAAGTAGTATTGCCCTTTTTCTAACATGTTTGAATATTTGGTATAATAATGTTTATTTAAAAAAAACAGATAAGATCTTTTATCTTCTATAGATGCAGAGAACTGCATGAAGTGTCCTGAAGATCAATGGCCCAGTGAGAAGAAGGATAAATGTCTCCCCAGAGTCCTGGAATTCTTATCTTATGATGATCTTTTGGGAGCAGTTTTAGCTTTCATTGCAATTTTCTTCTCCATCATAACAGCTATAGTGTTAGTAATATTTATAAAATATCATGACACTCCTGTGGTGAGGGCCAATAACCGGGATCTTAGTTACATCCTCCTCACCTCCCTCATGCTGTCTTTCCTCTGCTCTACATTATTTATTGGCCCTGCTGGACGAGTAACTTGTCTGCTCCGACAAGTGTCCTTTGGAATCATTTTTACCATTGCTGTGTCTTCAGTGCTGGCAAAAACCATCACAGTTCTCCTTGCCTTCAAAGCCACCAAGCCCAACAGCAAGCTAAGAAGATGGGTAGGGACAAGAGTCTCCAGCTATCTAGTCCTTCTGTGTTCCTCAGGGGAAGTTGTGATATGCACTGTGTGGCTGCTCATTTCCCCCCCATTCCCTGAATATGACACACAGTCTAGAGCTGGGACAATGATTCTACAGTGTAATGAGGGGTCTACTATTGCATTTTATAGTGTGATTGGGTACATGGGTTTTTTGGCTCTTCTAAGCTTCATCGTGGCTTTCCTAGTAAGGAAGCTGCCTGATAGTTTCAATGAGGCCCAATATATCACTTTCAGCATGGTGGTGTTCTGCAGTGTCTGGTTGACCTTCATCCCTTCCTATCTGAGCACCAAAGGCAAATACCTGGTAGCTGTGGAGATATTTGCTATTCTGGCTTCCAGTGCTGGACTGCTGGGCTGTATATTTACCCCTAAGTGCTACATTATTCTATTCAGGCCTGACCTGAACACAAAGGGTTATTTAATTGGGAAAAAATATTCAAACAAAGCTTCTTAGCTCTAGCCGCTAAGAAGCTGCAAACTGAAATTAAGTAAAGTCCTGCCCAGCTCTTCCAGGATCTGCTGTAGTATCAGTTTTAGGCTGCAGATTCTAACCCTAGAGTCCAGAATCTATTAGAGCAGACTGAGGCAACTGCTCCAGGGAGAAAATTAGCACAGAGAGCTCCCTTTCCATTCTGGCTGCATCAGGGACGTTTCAGGAAGCATTCAGACCTCACATCCAGCCTTACTACTCTACTCGGGCACTTGGACTTAGCACAACACTGTCCAATCCAGGAAGGAACCCCCCTGCACATAGCAGTAAGCTCCACCTCAGTAGCATTGTCATCAAATCTTGCTGCTCCATTCTCTTTTATTTAGCAGTGCTGCATGCACACCTGTGCCTGGTGGGGCCACGCCAAAGGGCCCTTAGGTGTGGCTTTTGAATGTGTACCTCAGTGTGTTCAAGCATAACACGTTTCCTGTGTTGTGTTCCATAAGCTGTCTGCCTAACACAGCCTACTAGATAAGAACATTACCTTAATTTAACTTCCAAGTGACATTTTAACTGCTTAACTTAAAAGTTCCAGAATGGATATGAATTTATAGATGACTATTCATTGTATACTCATGTTATTTATCCTATATTCTCTATCTTTGTCTCATGCCTTCTTTCCCTCCCAACAATATCATAACATACCAATTCAATATCAGTTCTGAACCTAAAGTGCCAACAGTTAGACCTAAATATACTGGTCTAACGCAGCCTACAAGTGACAGGCTTATCCATATTACACCGGGCTGGTGAGCTGCAGGTATTAAGATAGAATTTTAGAGCTAGGGATATCAATTAAGTTGCTGTTTAATTAATGCAAGTTCAGTCAAGAATAAAATTCTTATCCTTATAGACTACATCCATGACAATGACCCAGACATCATGTTTATCACTGAGTCATGGCTTTCAGACACCGATACAGTGCTTCTTAATCAACTTAAGCAACCAAGCTTTGACATTTCTCATACTTCCAGAAAAGACAAGCGTGGATGAGGGATCATCATCCTAGCAGAAAAGGTGTTAAAGGCCTACCAATAGTATAGAAGGCTGGATATACTTCTGGTGCAAACTAAGCAGTTCACATTTAGCCTCCTATATAGATCTCCTACGTCTGATACCAATACTTAATTAAAATATTATAAACCAAATACACCTATTAATAAACAACTAATTCTCCTAGGTGATTTCAAAATGGCTTCACTTCACAATGGTCAGGCATATTCCTTCCTTAAAGCTATGAGTGATATGGACTATAACCAAATTGTAAATTTACCAACTCTTAACAAAGGAAACATACTGGAGCTAATATTCCTATCTAATGATTTACTTAATGATTCTGGTTTCCCTTCACTCTGAAAACAAGCGGTCAGACCACTACATCATCAACTTTACGATCACACACAAATATACCACACTTGGGCAGAACATCAATCCCAACATACTGCCCTGCTTTGAACAATTTGACAAGGACTCATTTATTAAAGAAACCCTTCCTCAACTTAACCCTGACACTACTGATACAGATACCCTGATAATAACTAGAACTCTGCATTAAATAAGGCTGCATCCCCCCCCCCCCTACTAATTACAACAAAGGTAATAGGAGATCTAACAGAAGGTATCCCCAGGAACTTAAACCCTTAAAGAGAAAATTACAAAAGTTGGAACATAAAAGGAGGATATCAAAGCTACCAGATGACAGGATTCAATATATGAATATACTATGAATATACTCGAGACAGTATGATTATCTCTCTTATGGTTATTGATGCTAACTTACTTATGAAATCACTGAATCATCCAAGGAAGCTTCTCTGAAATCATTAACATGATCCCCTAACATGGAAGATAGTATTATCACCATCAAACCCATAAGTGCTAGCCAACTTCTACATGAACAAGTTTACATACCTCTGCTGAACCAGCACCTGTACCAAACCCCTCACCTAACATCGCACTATGGCAATCATTCAACCAAATCAATTCAGAACACCTGGATTGAATGATTACATCAATAAACACTACTACTTCCCTAGGTGATCCATGCCTGATCAGCTGTCTAAAAATGACTTGTTTGATTTATTTTATTTATTTATTTACTTAACAGGTTTTATATACCGCTTTATCATTTCAATCAAAGCAGTTTACATTGAAACTTAAACTTGGTAATGTACATTAAACAGGGACATTGATAACTTGGATTTTTCTGAGGCAATGGAGGGTTAAGTGACTTGCCCAAGGCCACAAGGAGGGCTAGTGGGAATCAAACCCTGGTCTATGGATTCCCAAGCCAGTGTTCTGTCTATACTCAAAATAGTTAACCTTTCATTATCTCAAGGTCACATGCCTAAAGCCTTAAAGAAAGCATCAATTCAGCCAATTCTGAAACATAATTCCTTGGAAAAAATGAATCCTAACTCATACTGACCAATAACAAGCCTCCCTTATATGGCAAAAATAATTGAAAAGACCACTTAGATACTAATACCCTGCTGGACCCTCACCAGTATGGATTCAAACCGCACCATAGGGTAGATACTCTCCTCCTAGACCTCTTCAACAAGCTGATTAAGGGAACTGAAGCCTCTATACAAGCCTTCATTCTGATATTCCTTGATATTACATTGGCATTTGACTCGCTCAAGTAGAACATACTACTAGCTAGATTGAAGCAATTTGGAATTAGTGGTACTACCCTATGCTGGTTTGAATCTTACTTGGAGGACCATACCCAACAGGTCAAAATTGGCCAAGGCACATCTAATATATACAGTCAGCAGCAAGGAATACCCCAAGAATCAGCACTCTCAGCATTATCATTCATCTATCTTCAGCCGATCTGTAATATCTTTCAGAAGCATAAAGTAAATTACCATATTTACGCGGATGATATAATGATTTATTTACCATTCAATAAAGTAAACATTAACCTCCAACAGATCATAACATGCTTCAAAGAAGCCACTCAATGCCTTGCATTGCAGAACCTAAGAATAAACCACAATAAAATTGATGTGCTAATTGTTACTAGGAACAAATAATTCATCCCCCATAAATATCTAGGTATAATTCTAGATTAAAACCTGAGCCTATCTTCACACTTCAACATAATAATTCAGGCTATATATAGAAAGATTACAATGCTACAACACCTAAGACCTTTACTGGCCCCTTCTTACTTACGAACTGTCCTGAAAGCCATGATACACCCTCATATTGACTACTGCAATAGCATATTGCAGGGACAATCCAAGCAAGCATTGGCACAACTTCAGATGGTGCAACATACAGCTGCTCATGTAATTATAAAGGCAGCTAGATCTGAGCACATCACCCCAATATTAAGTCAGTTAGACTGGCTACCTATCCTAAGTATGATCAAATATAAGAATCTAATCATTGCATTCAAACTGCTGCATAATATATCACCCTCCCACCTAGCAACTTTAATTAATAGGATCCCAGATAACAGACAATGGAGAGGATGCACTCAGAATTGCCTATACTCCCAGCTGATTTCTGAAAGGCCAACCAATCAACGAGCAATAGAGTCTTCTCTTACTACACACCAATCCTATGGAACTCCCTTCCATAAAAATATCAAGACAATGCTATTCACAGAGTACTATGGAACGCAAAATGTTGAAACAGATACCTACCCAACATAAACGACCCATGCTCTCGATACCTGCCATATTCTCCTGATTCGCTATTTACATTGTTTGATATTTTCCTTATTCCTAAAGAGGCTAATTCCATTAATGCATGTCCAGCCTCCTGTATGACTGGGCAGAAATCAGGTGTGCAAAGTTAGACACAATTCTGATCCTGCAGCTCCAGCTGGATCAGAATCAGGTTTAGCACTTGGAAGTGCAGGCCTGGACTCAATTCTGTCTGGCCATACATCCCAACTAACTCAGTCAGTCCCATGAATGGAGCCGCAGTGCCATGGCATTCCGTTGCCATCGCACCGCAGATCCATTGATAAGCTGCTATCCTGGCCCACTGAACCTGGAAGCCTATGCCCCACAGCCTGACCCACAATCCAGCCTTCCAAGGCCTGGGTCAGGCTGTAGGGAATCCCCTGTGCCCCCTCACCTGCATCCCCAGGTCCCGCACCATGATTTCCCTCTGTCCAGGGGGATTTATTCCACCTTTGAGGTGGCATAAGTCCCCCATCAAGATTCAAGGCCACGGAAGTACAGGGCCAACCTCTGAATTGGCCCTGTACGTCCGGAGTCATGGCCTGTCCATGCCCGGACCTCGCTCTGCCTCATGAATGCTACCTCCTGTCCCCATCTAGGCCTCCCCATACAAACCCACTGTACATACAGAGAGGGTATTGATGGGGTCAGCAGAGGGACAAATTTGTGGGACAGAATAACTCCCAAATTGTATAAGACTCCTAACCCATATGTAAATATTTTAAGAAATGTAAATAAGTTCCAGATGGCTAATTATTGTTTTGCTGTAAATGTTTGTGTTCTTTGTAAACTGTTTTGATTGCCTGATAAGGCAGTACAGAAAATGTCAAATAAATAAATAAAATGATAAGGACATAGTCTAAGTTTATGCCACCACTATACAAATGAGAAATTACTTTTAGTATGTAACAGAGTTTAACATCCTGATGTTTTCATGATTTTTGTATTTAGCTAATGCATTTCCAGTAGTTGTTCAAGGTGAGTTTAACAGCTATCTCCCTACCTCCAGATGGCTTGCAATCCTGAGGCAAATGATCATTAAGTGATTTGCTGAAGACCATAAGGACTGCTAGTGGTATATAAACCCTAGTCTCTTTGGTTACCAGGCTGCTGTTCTAACCATTAAACTCAGCTGCTCAAGCTATTGTATGAAGAATTGTTTGGGTTGAGAGAAAGATGAACTTTTGGATAAGAGGACAGAATATTCAGTAAAGCAGAAGCCTTGAGTAGAAAGTCATTTTTATATTTACTATAGCCCCATTACTTTAATTTACTTATTTTCATTTAAAAATCTTTTATTCCGCCTTATAAATGTAGGTCTTCAAAAGTGTTTTGTGCCATTAGAATCACACAAAAATAGAAACCACAGAAAAACCTTTCCTGATAGCTTATGAATAAACCCCAACACAAACTCTACCACATTCAACCCACTCTTCCCATTATCTTAAGAACAGTTTCTCAAAAGTTCCAGTCCACCACTTCATCGTCATTCTGGAAAGAGTAATGTTTTTTCGTTTTTCATTTTCCGGAAAGCAGAATAATCTTGTTCTATCTGTAGCTCCATGTTAGAAAGTTCATTTTATATAGTCCCCATAATTCAAGAGCCCTATCCTTTAGGGTACAGGCAGAATTTGGGACTGGAAAAGGAATCAGAAAGTCTGTACTTATACATGACTACTTGAAATTCACTGGTTTATTTAGTTATGTTTTACATAAACAACAGCACCTGTTGTCGAGGTTCCAGCCTGCAAGAAAAACTTGTCTGCCTGAATGCATCTGTTTGGTGGCACATGCGCCAAGAAATAATTGCATAGGACTTCCCCAGAGCCTGAAACATCAATAGTCAGTGGGAGTTCTCAGGTCCCACTGACTCAAGAAAGGAAAGTGGCCCTCGAAACACTTGTGAGAATCTATACCATCTACTGGCAGGGAGAGGAAAGCGATCCACAAAGCAACTGTGAAAGTCCACACCTCCCGCTGGTAAAGAGAGGAGAGTGCCCCTGTAGCATCAATGGATGTCCCCCGTTCTCTATGGCACCAGGATGTGTCCTGTCAGGGAAGGGAAGGGACGGGGAAGAGGGAAGAACGGAAGGGAGGAGTCAGTGGTGGAGTTAGTGATAAAGAAGGAATAGATGATATGGGGCTCCAGGGCAGAGCAAAAAGGAAGGGTGGGATAGAGAAGGGAAAGATTGAGGGGCTGAGCCGGGTGAGACAGTTTACGATGGCTTTTTCCCTTAAGTCTCCCAAACAGACATGCCTGAATCTGTGAATGGAGCAATGGGGAAATGCACCATTATGTCACACTCTAAAGTCGACACATTTGAATTTATTTAATTTTAAGCATGATGCAATTTCCCTTTGTTTGCTTGTGTATTATCTTCATGGCGAGGCCGCAGGGCAGGGTCCCTAGCGGCCGTAGGTAACCAGGCGCGCGGCCCGGTGCGGGACCCTGCCCACGGCTTGTGAGGAGGGGTGGGGCTGGCGAGCATTTTTTGAATTCATTGGCTCGCCCCGATGATGGATTTGGGTGCGAGCCAATGAAGAAAGCTGGCAAAGGGGGGGGGTTTAAGCTGAGCGTGCGGCGGCGACGGTCTCTTGGCGAGACCGGCAACCGGGGAGAGGACTTCATCTTTCCGCCCACCCGCCCTGCATTCAGGCTGTGGGGGATGGGTTGTCGCAGCTGGTGGGGGGGGAGGTGGGATCCCGGAGGTTTCCGGGGTCCGGAGCCTTAAGCTGGAATTGGGGTGGGGGCGGGTGCCCCCAACCCGGGTGACCCCTGGCCGGTCTTTGCTAGTAGTATGGCGAGGCCGGGGAAAAGGGGGGGTTGGATTTGCCGCTGGCTCGGCCGCGGCGGGAGTGGAATGAGCTCACCTTGCTAGTGGTATGGCGGTTGAGGGCTCATTCCGCTCGGGAGTTAGTATGATATATTAAGAAGTTGGATGTTGAAAACAATGTTTGGATTGTACAAAGTTAATAAAGCTGCGACCATTTGAGCCAAAGATCAGTGTATATGTATTTCTTATGGGGACGGGGAATGGTTGGAAGGAAAAAGGGGGTTGGGGGGGGAGGGGGAGGGGGAAAGCGGGGTGCCACCGGGTCCGACCTGCCTTGGTTACTGTATGGTGACTGTGATCCATATCATCAGTGCACTTCTTCTCTATATTAAATTGTGTTCCCTCTTTTTAATGTCCTTTATTAATAAATACTTTTTTTTGAGCTGAGTGATCCACACTAATGTGTTTTTTTAAGTAATGTATGAAACTTATGAATGACAAAATAACTTTCCAATAAAGTTAGATTTTGCAATGAAACCAGTCCTGTATTTGAAGTTATTACTAATTCATAGGGGGTGGTTTTTTTTATTATTTATTTATGCAATTTTACTACAAATAATCAAGCAACGCCTATATAGAAAACAACTACTTATGCAGCAATAATAAACAGAAAAAAAATACAATGAAACTCAACACACAAGAGTATAGTTAGCCCACAATTACGGGGAAACAGCATTTGAAAAAGAACAAACAAGGATAGGTGGATCCTCGATATTCATCAATACAGGAAACAGAATTACCAAAACATTTAAGACAGAGGCGGAGGACAGAGCAATAATAATTAAGATGAGTCCTTACTCACTGAGGAGAAGATGTCAATAAATGAGAGCTGACAAACGAAGATAACTCCTCCGGCTGAAAAAAGACATACTTATTTGCTCTAAAGAAAATTATACATTTACAGGGAAATCACAATAGGAATGTAGCACCATTCTGAATAACACCAGGTCTCAATAACAAAAAAGCTCTACGCCTTCTCTGAGTCTCTCTAGAGACATCAGGGAACATCACAACTTTTTTTCCCCATAAATAGTACGGAACACTTCTTAAAATAAAGCTTTAATATCCAGTCCCTATCCGATGGAATTACAAAGGTCACTAATATAGTGGAAACTAATAAATCTGCTTCTTTAGGTGACTGTAAAAGCGCTGATACATCTAAGACATCCATATCTAACGGACCCACTGTCATTTTTCCTTCCTTCTTAGCACTAGGCAGAAAATAGGCTTTAACTACAGGAGGAGTTAAATCAACCGGTACCATTAAAGCTTCATGTATATATTTTTTAAACAGTTCAACCGGGGAAATCTCTGAAACCACTGGAAAATTTAACAAACGAATATTAGAAGCTCTCACAACATTTTCCAAAATTTCCAATTTCATTCTAATTGCAACATTATCTTTCATAATAGAGTCAGTTAGTATTGAAACATGAGTCACTTTCTGTTTCCCGGCATCAATCTTCGAATGAAGGTTAGCCAACTCTCCCTGAACTCCAGAAGACATACTTTCCAATTTTTCCAAACGCATAGTCGTTAGATCCACTTGCTGGCTAACGGTGGAAGAAAACTGTAATATCGTCTCCCAGATTGTCTCCAAAGAAATCTCTTTCGGGAGTTTCAGAAAAGTACCTTTTGGTAATTCAACAAACGAGGGGAGTATCTTCGTGTCAACTCCATTCACTCAGTGAGAAAGTG
The DNA here is from genome assembly GCA_033557465.1 of Ichthyophis bannanicus. Taxonomy (NCBI): domain Eukaryota; kingdom Metazoa; phylum Chordata; class Amphibia; order Gymnophiona; family Ichthyophiidae; genus Ichthyophis; species Ichthyophis bannanicus. The sequence goes on along the minus strand of CM066048.1, from coordinate 106,674,631 downwards.
TATCGGTCTCCAAAGATTGAGAAGGGACCATATCCACAGCCCCCACTACCAAGGGCTGGTCTCCGGGACTTTCCTCAGGCAAGGCCCGCTCACAAGATGCAACACCACCAACTTCGGGCAGAGCTGCATCTCCTCTCGCGAGAGGAGTCACTGGGTGGGTCACACATAGAGGCGGCAAATGCTCATCAGGGGAGAGAGACACCTCCAGGGCAGACAACGCCAGAGCCACCACAACCAATGGTACAGCACCCGCTCGAACCCCCCCCCCCCCCTTTTGCTGCTCTGTCAGCTGGACAAATCGATCCATAGGACCAGCGGAAACGGCAGGTACAGGCTCCTTGGGAGGAACCTTTTGCTTGCCTTTACGTTTAGGCATGTTCAGCCCAAACGCTCACACCGCCATCTTAGAATTGAGCCACTCCCCCTCCATAGAGGGTGTTTACTAAACGGCTGTAGTGGAATCTGTGCAATATCGGAACCATGGCCCCACTGAAATCAATGGGCCGCAGCTCTGATAACGCACGGAGACCACTACCACCTTTTAGTAAACACACAATCCCACGTAGTATCATTAAGATGTATGGAATCAGTGCTATATCACAATATAAATCTGTAAGTGCTTCAAACACATCTGGTCTTGAAAGGTTGTGTTGTACTGTATCTCTAGGCATTTCTTCTATTAATTTAACCAAAGATATCATAAAGCACAATATACCCAACCTTCTATAGGGCCACAATGACTACTTGAGCTCTGAAATGGCAAAAAGTGGTAAGATTTTGCTATCAGAAAAAGACGATTCCAGTGCTTTATTTTACAAATGGATTTCTATTGCCAAGATCCTCGTGGTCTTGTGCAACTGAAGTTGGGTTCACTTTTAGCATTGAGAAAGAGAGAGATGCAGAACTGGGGGATAAATGCATAAATCTATTTTGGCATATTTAATATATACAGGACAGCAACCTTGGGCCGAAAGGCCTGGGGCTTCTAGTCCCACAGGTGTTCCTTGTGGTCTTGGGCAAGCCACTTCACCCTCCATTGCCCATGTTCCCCGTAAGTATTAGTGTATGTGCCTCATATCCCCTCATGTTAAAATGTATCCCCCAATTGTGTTGTGACCATTTTGATTGAAGGATAAGGTGGTATACAAAACTGTCTAAATAAATAAATACATATCACCATAAAGTTCAAAGCAATAAAAACATAAAGCATGTACTTCCATGCAATAAAATACAAAACAAATATTTCCATCTAGCACCCAAAAGGTTACTCCCTCCTTGGATAAAGAGACAGGCCTCTATTTTTTTTTAGTGCTGTCAATTCAATGCTGATTCCTGGTGACCCAGCTGCCTCTGGGTTTTCTTGGCAATGAGGCCCATTCTGAAGGTGCATGTCTGGATCATCCGGACATCCAGAAATCTGGGTAGCCCAGAGATGCTCCCGATTCTGCTTCCATGGGGTCTAGACACCCCTGTGGGAACATATTCAGAGCACAGTGGCTAGACATCCAGGGGGTGCCTGATTCTAGCACCCTAGATGTCCAGCCACTAGCCTAGCTCCCTAATGGAGCCATGGTGTCATCTTGCCATGGCACCGTGGCTCCGTTAAGCAGATGTGATCCCTGGCTGCCGCAACAAAGTTCTTTCTCTGAAGCCTGATGCAGCCTTCCGAAGGAAGGGTCTGGCTGCAGGAAGCTCCAGGTAAAGACCCCACTGATCTGGCCCTGCTCTGCCATCCTGTCCACGTTGGTGACCCCAGATGGACAGTGTCAACCTCAGGATCAGCTCTGTAATTCTGGGGTTGTATCTCTGCCCACAGCTGCTTTCCCCATCCAGAGCTCACTGCACATCTTCTAAACATGGCTCAGAATGATTCCCAATGTATCTCTGGAAGTAGATTGCCAGGCTGTTTTTTTCCAAGACAATGGAGGATAAAGTGACTTGCAAAGGTCACCAGGAGTGCCAATGAGAATTGAACCCTTGATTTTCTGGGTATGTGGCAGTTGCTCTTCTCCTAGGCTGCTCCTCCATCCAGGCCTCTAACAGGACTCAATATTGAAAAAAAAAAAGCCGAGGGGGTGTTTACTAAACGGCTGTAGTGGATTTTCAAAAGATTTATGCTTCTAACTTTGAGACTTATGCTCCCAAATTGGCCTCTTTGAAAATTTACAAGGGATGAGTTCCTAAATATTTTCTTAAAATTTCACTAAACTCCTAAATTTAGAAGCATAAAATATGGGTGGCAAAAGGGGCTCATAAATCTTGGCAAATGAACGGCAAACTGAGGTAGTGCTGCTGAATATCCTAGCCAAGGGGATTAACACGGTTTATTGTATCAGGTCTGCTACAATCCCTCTAATTGTCAGGTCCATGGAAAATAATGGCAGATAAAGACCTTATGGTTTATCCAGTCGGCCCTTTCATACCAACTATTAAGCTTTAGAGTCATTTTTTCTCCTTAGAGATGCTGTTTGTCCTATGTTTTATTGAATTCAGACACAGTCATCATCTCTACCATCTCCATCTAGAGGCAATTCCACATATCTACTACTCTTTCTGTAAAGAAATATTTCTTCAGATACACTTGAGTCTATCCTCTTTCACATTCATCCTATACCCCCTCATTGCAGAGCTTTCTTTCACCTGAAAGAGGCTCTTCTCCTGTGCATGAGGTATTAAACATTTCAGAAGTCACCGGTTTCATTTGAAAATAACCATTTTTAGTTGTATGCCTAAATCGATCTCTGGAGGCTATAGTAGCAGACATGGAGGAGCTGAGGCAGACAGAGAGGCATATAGATGAGAACTACAGGGACATATTAGAGAAGCCCCACCTCCAGTCTGACAGCCTCTCTACTGCCATGGAGGAGAGAGGTCATGTGAAAAGAGAGCATCACATTGGTGTGGCAAGAAATGATTCCATAAGTGAGATCTGTCCTCCAAGTGATACACAGTAATATTCTCTCACAATGAAGATGTGACTCCAAGTTCCCATTAAGGAAGGGTTAGGAGAGCCATTTTAGGTTGCGATTTGATCATTAGGCATGTAGAATAGCTAACTGGCTAGTAGACATGAGGATCACCTGGTTATCTGAATGCCTGATATGAAGAAAGTGGACCTTACGCATTAGCTAGATATGGTTTTAGACAGTGCTGGGGAAGAGCCTGCTGTCTTGCTATTTGTTGGTACCAATGACATAGGAAAGCATGGAAGAGAGGTTCTAGAAACCAAATTTAGGCTTTTAGGTAGAACGTTGAAATCCAGAACTTCCAGAGTAGTATTCTTTGAAATGTTTCCTGTTCCATATCTAGAGCCCAAGAGACAGGCAGAGCTTCCAAGTCTCAATGCATGGATGAAACAATGGGGCAAAGAAAAGCATTTTGGATTTGTTAGGGACTGGGCAACATTCTAGGAAGGAAGGATGGATTTTCCAAAGGGATGGGCTCCTCCTTAACCAGGGTGGTACTAGGATGATGGAATTTACTTTTAAAAAGGAGATAGAGGAGCTTTTAAACTAGATAATGGGGGAGAACTGATAGTCACCCAAGAGCACATGGTTTGGAATGACCCAAACTTTGTTACATGATGCAAGGTACCACCTTAGAAACCACCACCCAGGAAAAAGATTTAGGTGTCATCATGGATAATACGTTGAAACCCTCCAATCAGTGTGCAGCGGTGGCCAAGAAAGCAATAGAATGCTAAAAATCATAAGACAAGAAATGGAGAATACAACCAAGAATATTATAATGCTTCTGTATTGTTTCATGGTTTGACCACACCTTGAATACTGTGGGCAATTCTGGTCACCATATCTTAAAAAGGATATAGCATTATTAGAAAAGGTACAGAGAAGTGCCAACCAAAAGGTAAAGGGGGTGGAAGGATACCCTGATGTGGAAAGGCTTAAAAGGTTAGGGCTCTTCAACTTGGAAAAGAGAAGGCTGAGGGGAGATATGATAGAAGTCTATCAATTAATGACTGGAATGGAATGGGTAATGCAGCTCAGTTCTTTACTCCATCAAAAAGTAGAAAGACTAGAGGACACACAATGAAGCTACAATGTAACCAATATAAGATTAACAAGAGAAACTATTTTTTCACTCAATGCATAATCAAACTCTGGAATTTATTACCAGAGGATGCAGTGAAAACTGTTAGTGTAGCTTGATGGATCTCAGTCTGACCCAGTATGGCTTGTCATACGGTTCTTAAAAGGTCCATAGTGAGTAGTGGGCAGAGATTTTTCAGGATTCTTAGTTTGTAGTAGACTGATGTGTTATGCCTAAGTATTTTGTATCAAATTTAACCCTGATGGTTTTGTCATCAAGTGCTATTTTGTTGATGGAGGGACAACGGATGGGTTAGTAGTTATGTAGAGTGCTTTGGTCTTCTCCTGATTGATGAGGAGGTTGTGTCTGCTAAGCCAGTCTTTAATGCCTGTGAAGTACTTCTGTAGGTTCTAAGTTCTGGAGAGAGAAGGTTAATGGGTGTAAAGAAAATTATGTCATCTGCATAGATGTGGTATAGTATTTTATGTGTCCTGAAGATTTGACATGGAGGTTGGATGAAGATATTGAATAGTACGGCTTATAGACTAGATCCATGGGGTACACATGTATTCTGCAAGAATGGGTTTGATGTTGTCTTGCCCATCCATACTTGTTGTATAGCTGTGCCATGGGAAAGCCCCAATACCAGCTATGTGGGTCTCACGACTGTTCCAGCATACAACAACTGGACAAGAGTTGCTTATACTGGCCATATGGAGCAAGAAAGAAAGTGTGATGATCCCTGCAGGTGGCCATCCCATGGCTAGGATGTGGCTGCATGGCCAAGATGTGATGGATCCAAAGCTGTACAGTCAGAGTTATGATGAAATAGTTGAATCACATTAGCATCTCAGTCAAAGCAATGCACATTGCAAACAGAAACTTGGTAATGCATATGAAAAACAGGGACATCAATAACTTGAAATCTCCTGAGGCAAAGGAGTATTAAGTGAACTGCCCAAGGCCATAAGGTGTATAGATCATTCTATGAAGGATCCTTCCAAAATAAAAAGCCTCTGTAAACATGATGTGGTGAACCAAGGTGACACTTTCTTCTCGGCTCCGGGAAATGCTCCCATATCAAATATAAAATGGTGATTTTTTTCCTCCCCTCTGGGGTTCCCTTTTGTATACCATGGGTTTGTGCAGTGCAGGGTTACCCAAAATTGAGCAAAAGTGACTTCTGTCCAGCCAATGACCGCTAGAACATCCCGCAAAGATAAAGGCTGTGGCCCTGACCCCAGGATGGTGGATTCTGCTTCCCCAAAGATACCGGAGGCACTGCAAGCCCAGTGCAGGAGGTTTCATGGGCAGTGGTGACAGCTCTAGAGGACAGATTATGCAGCCTGTCAAATCAAATGTCCCAAGTAGCTCAGACAGTATCTGACTTTGGGGGACAGATGGCAGAGCAGAGGATTTCAAATGCAGAAGATTTACAACAGACCCACTTGCAAAACCTGCAGAGATTGGAAACACTTATTGATCAGCACAGCAAAAAGATAGACGATCTTAAAAATTGAGGCCATCAAAAGAACTTACGATTGGCTGAGTCCATAGCAGAGAATGAACTGAGAGGATTTCTTGAAACATGGATCCCTGCTAACCTGTACCTCAGAGAACAAGGCGGGAAAATAATCATCAAGCAGGCATACAGGCTGGGTGCAAGGAGAGAGGGCCCCAACCACCCGAGAATGGTCACTGCCAGATTTGATAATTATGAGCAAATAGAAGCAGTGCTCTGGGTAGCATGAGTGCAGTGGTAAAATTCTACCACTCTAATGGATTTGTTGATATTCCAGGATTACTCCTCAGTGGTTAGCAAGTGGAGAAGGGACTTTGCATCGGTGTGTGGGAAAATGGCTGTCAAAGGGCTCCGATTCTCCCTGCAATATCCAACCAAGCTCCAGGTTGAATACTGAGGCTAGAAGCTTTATTTTTTGATGCCGGGGGAGGCAGACTCCTTCCTGGATGGCATGGCATAATTACTCGGCGTCTGGAGAATGGTCAGGCCACTCGGGACATGATGACCCGTATCTAGCACAACAACTTCTAAATGGGTCAATAACAGGGTTAAGAAGACTGTGGATGGTAGTTGGAGACTTTTTGACCTTTATGATAAGATTGGAGCACCCAGGACAGTTTTACTGCTGGACATTTCTGTTGCTGGACAGTTTACTGCAGACTGATTCACCATTGGATCAGAGTAATTATTTACTGTTATATCGTTACTTTTTGAGACTCTTACATGTGTTGCAAAACCCATTTACCTCTCCTAAATTAAGTCAAAGTTTCATAATCCTTGGGTTGGACTGTCCAGGCTCCGCCAGTCCTTTTTAACTTAATGGCCACACCTTGGGGGAGGATGGACTGGTGCAGGGAGTGGGCCTTGTCAGCGCTTGCTGCCCATATCCCTCTGAAAGAAGCGGGGGCAGCCCCCCATGGATTAAGCCTTTTCAGGGGCTCATTCCTGTGGTGATAGGGGGCCCCCACCAAAGGCATAGAGCCAAAAAATGGCAGGAGACTCTCGTCCTTAAGCGGGCAACTGATGACTGGGAGGAGTGAGTAAATGAATAAAGGGGGCAATTATACTGCTGAATATGAATGGGATGATGGGGAGGAGACAGGGGTCCTATAAGACACAGGATGCAGACAGGGTGAATTTGCAGGTGCAAATGTGAAGCAGGAAACAAGGCCTTAATGCTTATATGGGGAGATGCTTCACATTTCCACCACCCTAGAGATAAATGTTCAACTTGTTGGGCCTGCTCCCATGATGTTCCCTTGTCACCCCTGGTTTGGGGTCCCCATTTGGTTGGTCCTGTGGGCTGTGTCCTAGCGGATGGACCCAGGAGGTTCTTGGTTCTGGTCTGAGCCACATCTGCCAGCCCCCCTCCGGGCCATTGATGGCATGGTGCAGGTGGGGAGCCTCGGGCTGAACTGCTGGTTGAGAGGTGGGGTGGCCGGCTTCCTCCTTGGGCCCGGAGCATCCCAGGATAGCATGGATTACATATTACATGCTGACAATTGATAGACCTGGGGGGCCCGATACTACAGTACCATATGGAATTGAACAACAACAAAAAAGAGGATGAATGCAGGTGTGATGACTGGGGGATGGATGGAAGGTTAGCGTGCTTGAAGAGAGAAAGTGGGGGGAGGGAAGGGTGAGTGTGACTAGGGGCAGGGGGGGACTGGGGAGGGGGTTTTGGAATGAAGAATGTGTTCAGGAGGGGCACTACATATATGGGTTATGACCAGGTGGGGAGGTAGGAAGTGGGAAGGAGTGGAGGTATGCAATACCCCAAAGTAAATCGTACAGCCATTGAACCCCAGGTCTATACTCTAATCATGCAAACAGGAAGGTAGGTGGCTGGTCTACAGGTACTCAACCGGTCTAATGGGGGATGGTCCCAACCAGCTGGATAGCGGGATAAACACCGAAGGACATGATGGGGGAAGTCTGAGACAGGAAGTGTAAGGTGGTGGGTGAGGGGGGAGTATGGGGGAGGAGAGTACGCATGGTGAAAGAAAGACAGGGGTTTGGGTAGAGCTGCTATGCATGATAGGCCTTGTTAAAATGCTCCATACTGGAGCTAAGATAGTGAAGACACAGAAGGAAGGGAGAGTGCATAGAGATGGTAGGGGGAAGGTAAATGGAAAAGGGAGGTTTTGCGGACAGCCCAGCTCAGGCGCCATGTGACAGTGGTGATTGAAGGACCTAGGCTGGGAGGAACTCCATGTTAATAGATTTATGATAATCGTGATGCAAGGCAACTTGGACCCAGAAAAGAGCTAAGAGATCTTTCCTGTAATGTTTATGGTCTAGGTACATCAATTAAAATATCCAAGATATTACAGGCACTGGTGTGCTGGGGCTGTGATGTGGCCTTTCTCCAGGAAATGCACCAGACTGCCACAGAACATGCAAAGGCCTGCGAAGAGTGTGTAGGCTGGGTTTACAGTGTGCCATCGCAGTCACACAAAGGTGGGGTGGCAATCCTGATACACAAACAAATCATATTTTAGTGTACTAAAGAGTGTGTGGATTCACAAGGATGCTATATAATTTTTCAGGGAGAGCTAGAGGGATATCCTCTGGTCTTTTGTAAGATATATGGCCCAGAGGTTCTGGATGCTTTGTTCTATGCCCGATTGTTCCAAGGTAGAGGTTAATTCCAGGAGGATGAATTAATAGTTGGAGGACACCTCAATGGGGTACTAGACCTCTCAGTCTACACGTTTAGCAACAATATTGATACTCACAGCAGGACAATGCATTTATTGCAGCGTTTCTGTCTTTTTATGGACCTGATACATGCATGGCAGCTCCTACATTCGGGTGAACTAGATTATACCCACTTATATAGAGCTCATAGTACCAGTGTGAGAATTGATCATCTACTGACTTCTGTGCCTCTGTTTCCCCACATCAAGGATGCAAAATAGACCCAGCCATAATATTGGATCATGCTCCTATCTGGGTAGATATAACATGGCATCACACCACTTAGGGACCCCATCTCTGGTGCTTCTCGCTTGAGTTAAACAGAGACAAACATTTTTGAAATTATATTAAAAAACGATGGCAAGCATACCTCCACTGCAATTCTCAACACCAAGAAATGCCATGATTATTCTGGAAGGCAGCAAAGACGGTCCTCCATGGGGATATCATAGCTTTTGCAGTCGATGACGGAGACTTCTGGATGCTCGCATGATATGTTTGGAGCATCGGGTGGTGTAAGTTAGGTGGCAATATTCTCAGAACCCAAGCTCCGAAATGAGAGCTCGTTTTTTTGAAAATCCAGGCCACCCTCAATGAGGTCCTTTATCAAAGAGCAAAAAAATCCTGGATTTATTATAAATTCCAATTATATTAGTAAATGGGTACAAAACTGGCAGGCAGCTCGCACTATATCTACGAGGCCATAGTGTCCGCGGACTGTTCCTGCGCTTATGGATGAACTCGAACAACTGCACAAGGACACCCCAACAATATCTCACCTATTTCGGGACTACTACCAGACCCTATACAAAGGGGATAGGATTTCCCCTACAAGGATCATAGAATATCTTTGGGATTTACCACTGTCCCATCTTACAGAGCAGCAAACACATTCTTTGGGAGCTCCTATTACTGCAGACGAAGTGGCACTAGCGATTGCCCAGACACAATGCTGTAAAGCACCAGGCCCAATGTTTTTACAGCCAAATTTCATAAATTATTGCAAGAACAGCTGGCTGGTCCTTTGGCAGCAATGTACAATACCCATTTTCAAACACAGCACTTCAGATGGAGTGAAAACTGAGCATTCATAACGCTAATACCCAAACCTGACAAAGACTACACACAGACGGGATCATAACGTCCAATATTCCTATTTAATGTTGATTTGAAAATCTGGTCTTTGGTGCTACTACTTACAAATTTGGTGGATAGTTTGCAGGTAGGGTTCATGAGAGGTCGATATGCTGCCAGCAATATGCATAAGATAATAGCATCACTGGAATGGGTCCAGGAAAAGCAGATCCTTTCACTTGTAATAAGCCTTGACATCAAAAAGGATTTTGATATAGTGGGATGGGACTATCTCTTCCATATGCTTCTTCTGTATGACCTTGGAACCTCCTTTATCAAAATGGACTGAGTGTTATATGATAGGACAACCACAGCAGTCTTTGTCAATGGAACAATCACAGAGACTTTCGATCTGGAAATGTTAATCCAGCAGGGCTGCCCCCTGTCCTCCCTTTTATTCATCCTTACTCTAGACACCTTTTTAAGGATGGTGGTGGGGAGCAACAACGTGCAGAGAGTGAAGCTCGGTAGCCTAGAATTTAAGGTATCAGAATTTGCAGGTGATCTCTTAGTTCACCTGACCCAGCCACGGACCTCCCTGCAGCATTTGTTTTTGGTGTTAACCCATTTTGGACAGATTTCACAACTCTGGTTGAAAAGTGACAAATCTGAGGCCCTTGATGTCTTTGGGTGGTCTTCGGGTCCTCTTTGGTGGGCCAACAATGCCTTACAACAAGTTTGGGTCCTCTTTGGTGGGTCAGCAATGCCTTCCAATACCTAGATATACAGCTCCCTAGTGACCCCAGAGCATTATATTGGATTAAGTTTACAGCCCTATTATGCCACAAACAGACTAAGATGCAGACTGGGCACCCCTGCCATTGCCCATGATGGGTCTCTTATCGGCTTTTCATATGACCTTGTTTCCCATACTCATATACGTCTTACAATTACTATGAATCTTACTGCTTCCCAAAGAAATACTTCAATTTGAATGTAAGTTATGTTGATTCCTCTGGAGGGAGGTCTAGCAAGGGTAGCATTATCTAAAATATGAGATTCATAGAGGCAAGGTGGTATTGGAGTCCACAATATCTTTAGGTATGCAAAGTCTTGCCACCTTTGGCATCTACGAGATTAGCTGAGACAGACAGAGATATTTACCCTGTATGCTCTGGAATCAGAGTTTGTAGCATCCGATTCCTAGACAGCAGTGCTGCACATGGTGACTCACGAATTTCCGACAAGGCTCACCGGAGCTTGTTGATTGGCTCCATAAGAGGGTTGTAGAGACATTTGTGTTCCCAGTGCGGTATTACCACAACAGCCACCAGTTTTCTCTCCTTTGAGGGGAACCTCCAGTTCACGCCCGGTATGGATAGTCAAATATTTCACAATTGGAGGGGACAGGGGATGTATAGCTTGAGTCATGTGATAGATATTGAGGGACTGGTCAAAACCTTCCCCACACTTTGCACATAATTCAAACTGGGGGCTGTGGCAACCTGTGCTGTGCTGCTATGTTGGACCTTGATAGGGAAAATCACCATGTGCTCAATGTCCCTGCGGCTAACATGTGTGCCAGACCACTGAGAGTAACACATGTGGTGATGCACTGGACAGACAGGGCCGGGACAATGCTTTTTTTCTGCAGCAGACCACAGCCACTGTGACCACTACCACCACCCTCACCTGCGGTAAGGGAGCACCCACTGTCAGGATCCACTCTCTGCCCCATAAACCCCCACTCTCCACCTCCTTTTCCTTTAATGCTGTGGCCCCTCTAATGCATGTTAATGCAGCATTATCGGCACCTTCCACGGCGTTAACAGCTCATGGGAGCAGATAACACATGTTAATAGCACACTTGTTCCCTTATCACCTTTTAGTAAACATACCCCAATGTCTACTTTTGCCAACATGGAACCGTGCCAACATTGATGCAACAAAGACATAGCACAGTCAAAGGAACATGCACAATTCCCTCGGAAGATTTTCCCAGTTCCTTCTTACGAATGGATGTTCCCAAAAAGGACCTGAAATCCGCCTCCAGTTTTGATTGGACTACCCCTGAAATGGAATCTTAAAACTAAACTCGAAGTCCTCCTAAATAATCATGCTCTCCCCTGCCTCCTATATCCGCACGGGGGTAGAGGCCTTCTGGAAAGAAACTGGACTACTTATTGGAGGGGTACCCCTTTTGGCTGCCCCTTACTACCCAGGTAGCACACATGCTGAAACTTGCAATCAAGGAATGGGCAGGAAAACATGTTGAAACGCCAGCAGAGATCATATCCACTTCCAATGTCCCTCACCAAGTTGGCTATTATAATTGTGGAATGAATGGGCCAATCTCACAGAATGAATTCCCAGGCCTACCTTGGCCAACCCACTTTCCAAAGTTCCTGACTTAACCAACATCTGTGTCAGCCACAGATTAATGTCCTAGGTTCCCTAAAATATGTGTTTGTTCTCCTCCATTTTCTCCTGAAACATCTCGTTATAATTAAGCCATACCCAAACTTCATGGGTCTGGAAATCCTCAAGTGTAGAGTCTGCATATGGCAGAAGTCCATACTAACCCAGCAGATGATAACCACAGACACTTACCAAGCACAAAAATGCCCTCGTCCATTTCACACTTGCAGACACCTTCTTAAGTTGCCCATTCTTCTCATCTTCCTTATGTTTTTTCTTACTGTTGCCAGTCTTCTTTCTACCCTCAAGCAAACAAAATATATCTATATACCTGCGTTTATGAATCTTAAGACCTAAAAATGTAGGCCCTCCTCCCAGAGCTCACTAAAAGTACCTAAAGTGGGCTTCCAGCTTTGATCTCCGGCCAATCATAAGACGATGAAGAAGATAAACCCAAACATGAATAGGAAAAAGAGTCAGAAACCCTCCAAGGTCACCATGAATGCTTATCCATCTTAGGGGCCAATGCCGGTGCCTCACCAACTGAGCTGGCAGCAACACAAGCCACTTGGTACCCCACAGAACTGCCCACCATCTCACCTGGACTAGTAGTGCCCATTGCCACTGCCATTGATGGTGCTCCATGCAAAGACTCATGCACAGCGCCAGGCACAGAGGAAGATGTACCCAAGGGGATCCACTATGGATGGATCCTGCCCCCTTGCAGTCAAAAGGGCCAAAACCTGTGTGCCAGAAAGGGTCTGCTATGGACACCGAGCCAGGTCGCAGGCCAGCCAATGCTCAGCCCTTGAGCCCCGGGCCCCACAGAGCCTGAGGGGAAAAAAACACTATGCACATCTGAGGGACAGGCCAGCCTTCCTACATGTACTCTCCTCCCCACATCCCCTCCCCCATGAACAAAACCTGCTGAAGGACCACCACTGGCCCTGGTACCAGAAAAACTGTTCCATCCCACCCCCATGATTTCCCTTAAAGGCTCAGGGGGCAAAATCTATATAGTCTACCTTTCAGGAGCCTCTCTGCCTGTGAAAAAAATATAGAGGGAGAGGGAGTGGAGCCAACATCTCCAAGACCACCCATAAGACAGAAACCCACTCCCAGGGTCTACCTCCTGCTCAAACTGAAGTAAGGATGCAGCTCAACCACAGCTCATCCCCCTGGCCCGCCCTTCTACATCACACAAGTCCAAGACTAGGAAAATGACATCTGCCCAAGGCTTACTGACCTTGCCTCTCCTCTGTCCATGCTACGATGCTGAGATTGACATGGCCTCGCTGAGACCGAGCACATTCGACGGTCAGCGAGCAGTCAACCCACAGATCCTCAGAAGCAGACCTCGCTAAGGCCTTCCCACAGATCTGCTGATGCTTCCCACCTTTCATTAATATTACATTGTTGTACAATGAAGTGCCAGGAGCCAGTACCACCCCCCAGAACACTACACCATGTAATCAATGCCTCCTGACACATTGGGGGATTCCCTATCCGCAGAACCTGAGGCAGCCTGATCATTCCTCTTGCACTTACTGGGAGAGCACCAGCCACCTCCACAGGCTCTGGAGCAGGACCCCTTGATGTCCACCATAATTTTGGCAGCATGGCAATCGCTGCCAATTAGCACAAGGAACCCTGCACAAGGATGAGATACAGGTAGGAGAAAATACCAAAGCTTTTCAACAACTAAAATAGCTTCTGTCATTATGCGTCTGAGCCAGGAAGGTAGGGAGGGCTTCCAGCCCCGAAGGCAGACCATCACTCCCAGGCCCACTACATCAACTGGATTTAAGGGTGGTATATCAGGTTTTTAAATAAACATAAACACCACTAATTCCATCCAATGAAACACCTTCCAAACTGTTTGGAAGACATTTCAAATCCAAATCCAACTGGATCCTCCCCCTCCTCCCCAACCCTCTATCTGTCCTCTACCTTCCCCCTGCATAAACTAATGGCCCAGCTTTATCCTACCTGCTTCAATTCAAACTTCCGGCCACAGATCCACTTGCGTGAGGTGAGGGGCCTACAAGCTGGACTTCCAGTTACCGAAAGGCCACTGGGACCTTTGTCCAGTGGTCTCTTCCAATTAAAATCAGCTAAAATGGGCAGATTACAAAGTTCCTCATCTCCTCATTCTAGAAACATACAAACATGATGGCAGAAAAACACCACACGGCCCATCCAGTCTGCTCCTCCATATCAACCACCATAGTCTTCCCTCTTCCCCCAGAGATCCCTTGCATTTGTCCCATACCCTCCTAAACCGAGAAACCATACTAGTCTCTATCACCTCCACTGGGAGACTATTCCACGTATCCACCACTCTTTCCATAAAGAAACATCTATGCACATTAATCCTGAATCTACCCCTCTTCACCCCAATCCTATGTCCCCTCATTACAGAGCCTTCCCTTAATTGAAGGAGGCTCTCCCACTGAGTATTTATGCTACAGAGGCATCCAAACATCATCTTCTATCCTGCCTTTCATATCGAAGACCATTGACCTTTTTGTCCTTCATCACTGAAACCTCAAGAGTTTTCAAAACAGACTTTATTGCATATGCTATTTTCTCTCTCGGAAATTTGCTGAAATGATATATTATGTGTAATTATTGGTTTCATTTTCTGTTTACAAGAGAAATCTGACGAAAAATATTATTGTTGCCATGCAACTAAAGTGCAGCAGGGACCAAGGATTGGGCTACTTATAGCAGTTGTCTGAAATGAATATTCATTTGGCTTGAGAAGAATCCCTGCTTTCACAGGAGCTGACAAATAATTTTATTATAGTCTCTGCAATTTTTCTGCTTTACAGTAATGGCAACCCGTGCCTTCTTCAAGGCTATATGATATGATAAAAATGATGGAAATCTTCTTAAAGAGGAAATGATTCTGCAACCAGTGTCACTGATACTGTGCGGGGTCTTTATGATGATTTGTACTGTTGTTGCCCACATCCCGGCATCCAAGTCTATTTGTTCACCTATAAATAATATAACCACGTTTTACTTCCAGGAAGGGGACCTGATCTTGGGTGGATTAATACAGATGTCTGATTACACTGGGCTTTATCATCTTACAAATTTTAAAGAATACTTTGCTAGTTATGATTGCATTATGTAAGTAGTTTGCTGGCTTTATTGGTGTCTCACTGTGTAGCTTTTCATGATTGGTTTTATTTCATTAGGAAACCTTTAGAATTCTTCTGGCTCAGTGTGACCCAAGGTGGTGAGTGGCAGCAATCTATAAACTGAACAATGATTTTGAAACAAGAATCAGTGTTTGCTCTCTGAGACTTCACCAAGACAAAAAGCTTAATAGCATCACATAGGAAAAGAGGATGTCCAGAGAGCATGGAGGTGGGAAGAGGGTAGATTTTGCAGGATTTGTGTGACAAAGAGCACATTATCTCTTGGGGTGGGGTTTCCAAATCAATTTGCTTTGCTTATACCAAGCCAGACGTAAGGTTGTGGGGTATGTTAAATATGATCTTAATAAATAAAAACAACTATAAATAACAATTCAAAACCAATTAACAACAACAGAAGCTGAACTTGACAATTCAAATAGCTTGTCTTATCATCCAACATACATTAAATCCTAAATATTAATTAAATCCAAGAATCTTACATAAAATCTCTACATGTGTTTTCAGAATGAAATCAAACAGAGAGAAATACGAGCAGATACTTATAAGAATGAAATTATTGTTACCATAATTATTGAAAAAGTAGGGGTTGTGAATATGTCATGACTTCATCTGCTTCCTAAAAGCTAACTTCAAGGATTCCCTAGATATGGGTCTGAAAGTCATGTGCATTTAGTACGGAGTCTGGCTTTTTTCAAAGATGATGTTGTTATTAAAGCAGCATGTGAGAGTCTGAGTAGATGGCTCACAGTATATGGAAATGGACAGTCTCAGGTGGCTACCCACACAGAACTGCGGATAGCGCAGGCTGCAAATGTTTAAATAAATAAATGAATACATCCATATCAAGACAGGGAACTAACAGGTTAGTATTCAAAATACTTATGCCGTTGGTATAGGGTGCTAAACAGATACATGCTTTGTTTTACAGTTTTGCCATCTTGAGTATTTCAATAATGAATAGTAAATGGTGATACAGATCAAGATTGGGATGTTATAGCAGATCTGTGAGGATCTCAATACCACAAAAGTGTTCAAGAGAGCTAAGGGAATGACTGATAGTTCTCAGCTTTGGTCGGTCCTCATTTCGGTCATATAGACAATTCTATATCATAAAAAGATTTAGAGAATTTCACTGAGACACAGGACAGTATTATTAATAAAGTTATTGATAAGTTATCTCCTCATAAGGAAAGGAATGGAATGAGGAAGCAGTTTATTGGTATAATTTTCCATTGGGTTTAGAAAAGATGCTGGAAAAAGATGGATGCAAATGACCAAATAAATTGAAAAATCGCCAATAATGACTCAAATAACTATAAACAAATGTTCACCCTCAACAAACCATATAGCCACTGTAGAAGGATTTTTTTTTTGAAAAAGCAAAGAGCTCAATTTTTTTTTCACGGGATATACCTAAACACTATGATTTATCATTCATCATTGCTCCATTGAAAATATGTTTTTATGTTAAGATTTTTGTATTCAAGAGTTATTTCACTTTTCTTACAGCATAAGTAAAAAGTGAAAAGTCCAAAAAAGTTATCTTATTTTCTCCGTAATTGTGAAGATAAACCTTTCTTCACAATTATAGACAAGTAAAAGTGTCCCCAATATGGCCGGTAGGATTCATCCCACCAGGGGCTTCTTCAGAACAATTCTGTAAATAACATATAAGCATCAAAAGCATACCAGATTTCTTATAAAAATAACTTCAAATATTCAAACAAATACTTGCAGATGAGCTTGAAACACCAGCACCAAATCTAAAAAGGAGAGTATTAAAGGACAGCACAATCCCTGGTCCTAACATGGATCAATTATATTAGAATGATCTTTATTTGGTGTGTCTGTGAAATTGCAAGAGGGGGAGCGCCAGGACATCCAAGTCCCCGATTCGCAGGTACGTCAAGGCCCCACGGCAGCAGAATTAGGTACATTTACCGCACATCTTGTTTTTGCACGGTCAATGCTGCCGGACATACGGGACACAGAATCAACTTCCTTGCGTTTTGTGTAGATTCTTCTGCTTTGGACCTACATGTGGAATAGAAATGATTGAACTAAACTGCATTAAACTAAGTGAATGTGATCGATGTACATTGGCAGACAATGTACATCGATCACATTGACTTAGTTTAGTTATAAATTTAGTTATAATTTAGTTATTTAACCGTTTTTATCGCTTTATCTAGTAGTCAAGGTGGTTTATAAGGAACAAGAACAGAACTTGACATAGAACAAAAGGCTTAAAATATGGCTTGTTATATTACAGTATTTTTACAGTTAAAGAACTATATACAGTGAGAGATGTTAGAGGGAGAAACAAGTAATAGGGGTGGAGGGAGATTGAATTGGGGTGGTGTCTTCATATGGGTGAGAGAGCTATAATGGGCAAGATAGGTCTTGGAAGCTTTTTCAGGTTAGGTGCCTATGTTGAAATGGTCTTTGAAGAAATGTGTTTTGAGGTTTATTTTTAAACCAGATGAATAAGTGGATGAGACTGGTGTAAGCAGAGGCATACGAGATGAACATGTGTGTGGCTGCTGGTTATGCACGTATAGATTTGCACTTTGTGAAATATGTGTGATGTGTAAAACTGAAACTCTGCACAGCTGGGAGCAGCCACTTTAATTTTGTAGACACTCCCTGCGCACCCACTCACATATGTCTATGGAAGGAAATTCTATAAAATGGTCTTTATGGACTTCATTTTATAAGGAGGCACCTAATTTAAAGAATGAAAGCAGACATCTAGAAAGGTCTATTTTATGTATTTGTGGACACATACAATATGAGTGTAAAGGGCCAAATAAAAAACACCAAGGGTAAAAGTCCATGGCGCATACTTTCACTGTGGCAGAATTTAGTCAAAGCATGAGTGACATTAATGTTTTCACATATACGCGTATATTATAAAATACCTTAACTCTTATGTATGCATAACACACACAAGATCATTTATAGAGCATGTGATTAAAGCAGGTTTAAGTGATTGTGCCTACATTCAACATGGGTTTTCTGTTACTTAAGCTAGACTTCTACTTTTCTTTATAAAATTGCAACTAAGTAGATGCTTAAAACCCTCTTGTACAGTTGCCCCTATAACACTTCCCTCCACATGCATAAAATCCAGTTTTACACAAGGAAGGGCTTTACAAAACTAACTCCTTGGGTTGTGGTTTCATTACCATAATGAGAGATGGTGGAGGAGATAAGCATTATGATCAATGTCCTTATTTTTCTAAATTTGAATATATAAATGAATCATTAAATTATTAAACAATTGAGTATCTACTAAAGACGTGTTCACTTGCTCACAGGTATAGCCTCCGTTACTACCGGCATCTCCTGGCCTTTTATTATGCCATAAAGGAGATCAACCAAAATCCTGAGATATTACCCAACATCACCCTGGGCTTCTTTATACAAGACTCATGCACTGATGAATTTATTTCACAGTGTGGCATTCTGAAGATCTTATCAGGGAAGGCGGATCCTGTTCCTGGATACAGATGTAGCCACCAGGGCCAGATGGTTGCTTTCATTGGAAGCCTCTCTTCAATGACATCATATACAATAGCCAAACTTACAGGGATCTATAGGTATTCACAGGTACAGTAAAAACTAGTCTTAATTTATATACTCTGGGAATTACTTTATCCTTGTCTGCTTTGTCCTGTCCTAATTTTGCAAACCTTATTTAATGATGGAAATTTTGGTTGCTCATAGCTTTCTGAGAATGTTATAATGATCTATCACCATGTTTTAGAACTATTTTGAATCCCCATACAACTCTTATAAGACATGTATTGTGGTGACCACCAAACAAATGTGTGCCGAGGATGAGACACAGAACATGATGGCAAATAAAGACCATATGGTCTATCCAGTGCTCATCCAAGAAACATCAGCAGAATCAGGACATGGCTGGGCAGAATTATTCCATGTGGATATATCAAGACCAGGGGGCCCTTTCACTAAATTTTTTAATGTGTGTTAATGAAATTAATGCACAATAAAGGCACACAGCACTTCTATTTTCATGGGTGCAATTGTGCTTAATGTGGGTTTAGTAAAAGTCCACAAGATAGTGTCCATTCAACATGGATATCTAAGGATTTTATTGACCAAGATTTGCTCCATAAGCAAAGAATCTGCTCTTTTTATTTCAGGGAGAGCAAGCACAGTCCTTGTTTATTCCACAGTATATACAGACAAATATTTGTAGCATTCTCTAGTCAACTAAGAGGGTTTTCCTCAATACTCCACTTTCTTATTATATTAGTTTAATATATCTGTGAGTGACCTTTAAGGATATACCTTCATTAGTTTTATGCAATATAATTTCTTGGTTTTCTACTTGTCAACTTCCCAGAGCTCTTTCACAAAATGAAGGAAAACAAAACTCTTATCCTCCACTTTTGAGCCTTTGTTTATAGCTATGTGACCAGTTTATTAATATGTCTGTTTACCTCTGTGGAAAAACCTTTGTGCTTTGTTTTAATCACAGATCAGTTATGGAGCTATGGATCTTCTCTTCAATGACAGAGTCACATTCCCATCCTTTTATTGCACCATCCCAAATGTTCATTCTCAGTATCAGGGTCTGATTCAGCTCCTGAAATTCTTCAGATGGAGCTGGGTGGGAATTCTCACAATGAACAAAGAGAGTGATCAGAAGGGAAGCGAGGAACTGAAGAGGGAGATTATCAGGAGTGGGAGCTGTGTTGCTTTTGTGGAAGTGGTCCCTTTGATGCAAAGAATTTCATTGCAACAGTTCAGAAGACTTCAACAGATTATTAACATAGTCTACAACTCATCAGTTACTGTGATTATTCTCTACAGCACTAGCAGTTCCATGGCAGGACAATTCTGCAGTTATCCAGGGTGGCATAAAATTGTCAAAAAAGTGTGGATCATCTCTGCTGCCACCTCTTCCCTTGCAAGCATAAACTCCCTGGCATCCCTTTCTAGATGTATCACATTGAATGGATCTCTAGCATTTGCTTTTGCTAAAGGAGAGATCCCAGGATTCAAGGATTTCCTCCACAATATCCACCCATCCACATTCCCAGAACCCTCCCTCCTGCAGGGTCTCTGGATGAATCTATTCAAGTGCAATCCCTTATCAAGTCTGTCTAAATGCTCAGAGACGGGGACCCTGTCTAACGTTTCACATTTGCAGTTTGACATGGATAACTTTCAGTTCACTTACAGTCTCTACACCTCAGTCTATGCCCTGGCTCATGCTTTGCACAACCTGCACACAGCCAAGTCTCAGCACGGGCAGGATCTAAAACTTGATTTCCAGCCATGGCAGGTAAATGCTAATGATTGATTCTTTTAAAGCAAATATTTTTCTATACTCGAATATATCTTGGGCCTGGTTTAGTCAGATTTTTTTTGTCCTTTCTCATATCTTTGAGGTTAAAGCTTAGGGGTATTTTTACTAAGCCCTGCGATAGTAAGACAGATAAGGTCCCCTTACTAGCACAGGGCTGAGTGATAACTTCAGGGGGGCCGATATAGTCATCCTCCAACAAATATTTTTCCTGTACTACAGTATACTCGTAATATTCCTTCCCCCTGGTTTAGTTACACTTATTTCCCATTTCATGTCTTTGATGATATACTAAAGGGTATGTTTACTAAGTCCTTCAAAGGTAAGGCAGGTTGAGCCGTGCTACTAGCACATGACTGAATGCAAACTGAAGGGGGGCAGGTACAGCTACCTCTCAATGGTTACTATGGGTCTCCATTGTAAAATGGTCACAGGAGGTGGTGTTTATTGTACCCATCGTACCTGAATCTGCACCACATTGGGAATGTCCCTGTCCCGCTCAGTCTCTGCCTATACATACAGAAGGATAGTACAAGGTTTTTAGTGTGGTGCCCCATATTGCTTTACCATGGCTTTGCTACAATGTATTAACCCTTCAATGCCCTCATTGTGCTTTATTAGTCATGACCCTTAGTAAATTAGGCTCATTCTTAGTAACATAAGTCTCTACACAGAATCAAATTAGATTCCTTCCCTCAAATGCAATTTAATTTAAAATGGCTTTTGTGACCCTCTTTTCTCACATATGAAATTCAAGGAAGACTGCAAAATGCTAAATTAAAATGAAAAAAACCCCCACAATACATAAAAAGAAATATTATGGTCTAAATAGACATTAACTGCCTAACTAAACATATGACACCATTTCCAATCTATATGTGTTAATCACCTTATAAAACAACTGAAACAAGAACATTAGGACCTTCTTTCACTTCCAAACTATTAGCATCTCCTTGTCCACAAATATCCAACTGCTAGGTAAAACCTATTATTTCTTTCTCTATAACATCAGCAAAATTCACCCTTTCCTTTCTGAACACACTACTAAGATACTTATCCATTCTTTAGTCACCTCTCATCTAGACTAATGCAACCTTCTCTTTGCTGGTCTCCCTCTTAATCATCTCTCTCCCCTTCAGTCTATTCAAAACTCAGCTACATGACTAATCTTCTGTCAGCCTCAATATACTCATATAGCCCATCTTCATTGACTCCCTATCCGTTTCCATACCCAGTTCATACATAAAGAACATAAACAAACATAAAATATGCCATACTGGGTCAGACCAAGGTCCATCAAGCCCAGTATCCTGTTTCCAACAGTGGCCAATCTACTTCTCCTACTGACCTATAAGTGCAATCATTCTGCTGCTCTCCACTACCTTACCTCTCTTATCTCTCCCTAAATCCTGCCTCAGGAATTCTGCTATTCTAGCGGATCACTTCTGTCTATGCCCTTCACTTCCCCTGCTAATGCCAGACTTCGTCCCTTTCACCTTGTTGCTCCTTATGCCTGGAACAAACTTCCTATTCGTCAGGATTCATCTTTGGCCCTTTTCAAATCCAGGATGAAAACTCACCTCTTTGATGCTTCTTTTGGATTCTGATCCATTTAGCCTCCTATGGCCCTCATTCCAGAACATGCATAAGAGCTGTCTACCTGCAGCGTGGACGATTATGTGACGAATACAGCCTCCACCATTTTCCGCAACACCAGAATATGGGCATTAGCATGTGGGGTTAAAAACATGGGTGGGAAAGGGTAGATCTAAGGGAAAGACATAGAAAGCTTATTCACAAACAGGCCATGTACGTATGAGGTGTAATCTAGAAATATCTATGTTAGACCTACTGAAACCAGGTATAAAAGTCAGACTTAGAAAAAATTCAGCTCTGCCCTGCAATGCATCCTATAGAGGTGAATGGATGTGACAGGTTGGGTCTGAAGTGGCACCACCACAGACAGGACAGATACAAGATGCACACAGAAGGTACAGGGAGTAGAACTGAGTGACCGTTGTTGGTCAAAGAAACATAACTAAACAGACATGCAGCAATACAACTAAGAACACTAGTGTCCAATCATGCCATGCACCTATGTGCTGTATGTGACAAAGGAGACAATCCATGAGACGCCAACTAAACTAGTCATATAGATGGGACTGCAGAGTCAGGGAGAGTATGGATGAGAATAGGGAAATGATACCTTTTGGGGTGAGAATGGGAGAGCAAATATGTAGCCCTGGTACCCCATGTGAATATCTTCTGTTATAGCAGATATGTACAGGTACCAGGAAGCCCTCCCGTGGAAACATGTTGCTGTTCAGAAAGTGAGAGAGGGGTTGGGTGTGGTCTGAGGGGTGCACTGGGGGGAGCTGTTTGGGAAGCAGCGGGATAGGTGGCACATGAAAGCCTGGCCAGTACCTGGACCATATGGATGAGCACAATATTACCAGGTGTCAGTGTGATGAGGCAGGCAAGCCAGAGAGGGCCCACCAAAGCCAGATGTCCAAAGATAAGGGCAGCAAATATAAGGGTCTCCCATAATAGGAGCACCTAACATTGCAAACAGCACCAATTCATGACCATGATGCACAGTGTGCTGTTGAGCAGGTAGTAGTGAGGATGAGTGTCCATCTGAAGTCACTGAAGGTGGGTCTGTACAAATGACTATGGTGGAAATCACCGAGACTGCTCAAGAATGCTATATACAATGCGATGATAGTTATGTCCCAGCATACATGTTGATATTTGAAATTTAGAACCCCACACAGGTGTGCGCCGGGCCTAGAGAGTGCCCCACAGAGCATGAGGAGGATTGAGACATGGACAGGCTGATGCATCTGCAATAGCACAGTGTTAGTAATGTCAACTGTGAATCAACACACTGCTGACTGTGACAGCCAGCCTGGGAGATGCACATTTTACCTGAGGGGTGTGGCATCAGTGGGTACAGCATACGAACATATACGATCGGAAACTTCCAATGTTCTAGAATATGGTATGCATGTGGATGTCACAAACCATTCTCCATGTCTGAGGTCTGAGGGCTGTGACGGCTGAAGAGAGCCTGCACAAGTCCCGAAGAACACGTCTCCACACACATACTCACCCGTGGATGCGGTGTTGGGTGTAAACAGTCACTGTTTCCTCTATAGACATCTCCCTGGCCGGACATACATGTAATGCAACCATAGGATATGTGACCAGGGGAATATCTCAAAAATACATCCTAAAAATAGTGCCACAAATACAACTAGTCAAGATGAATAGTGGGACTTATACAAATTGTTCTCGATGTACTGGAACATCTAAAAAGTTTCAAAATACATGTCATTCAAATATTACTAACAAGTTTTCTACAAACAAATTTTTCTACCAACAGTTTTTAGCTCTTAAGAATTTTTAACCATAATTGTTGGCAGGCAGAAACTCCTGGTCACCTGCATCATTGTTTCCACAGCCTTACCAACATAAACAAAATTCACAACACAATAAATAGTTAGAATCAAGCACCACACATTCTTAAAAAACATTAAACAGTTAAGTGTTAGACATTCAAAGGACTTCAATATAGAAAGGGGAATACAAAAGTCAAAACTATGACTCCACCATATAATACACAGATTCTAATACACAGGTTCACTACAACATTTGTTCCAACAGCTTTACCACTGTCGCTGTAACAACAGTGGTAAAGCTGTTGGAAAAACTGTTGGGGTGAACCTGCTGCTAGATGACAGAGGCTGAGTGGGGAGGTTGATGATGCTGCATATAGAAAAATAATCCTCACTATTGGTATACAATGTTGGGTTCCATATTAGGAGTTGGCATGTAACTTATTAGCAGCTAACTTATTTATTTTAGAAAAGAGAATGAAATGAGAAAAAGAAGCAAAATGAAACATACAAAAAGTATGTAAAGAATTTTCCACTACATACTGAAAAAAAAAACAGTTTTATCTGCATAGATAAATTATATGAAAATTCTCCCACCCTCTCCAACATTTGGATATAAATATCTGCATTTTTTTTCAATGCACCTGTTAATAGCTTTTGGGGCTGGGTTTTCTCTGAGGCTGGAAAGCACTTGGGCAGTTTACATTTTCAAATTTGCATGCATGATGAAGTACCTAAAAAACATCAACTGCCAGATTTTCCCAAAAATAAAATTTAATTTGATCACTTCTCTGTACCTAAAAGTGGAAATTTTTATAAGTTGAAAAGTAAATGCTTGTAACACAACAAAGAGCTACATTTCTCTTTCTCAGATCAAGAGAAATTTATTAAAGGGGATTCACATAAAAATTTGTTGATTGTAATTTTGCACAAATTCAAACCAAAGTTTTTCTTCTAGTTTCATTCCCAGACAAAATTTCATCCAAGTCTGTTTAGCATTTTCTAGCTTCCAACATGAACACAGGGAATCCAAATTTATTCCTGATTTCAAATTCCTTCTTTCAGTTTTGGAACTTCAAAGATAATGTTAAAGTAGGAGATTTAATGGGGAAAAACATTCTGGGAATATGCCAAATTTCTATTTATTTGCAATCCAAAATGTTGTTCCGAAATGGTTCCACTCATATCTATGCAAACCAGAAGAGCAAGTGAAATTGGGCAGCGTCACTTCATCTCCCTATACATAAACTCCAGGCATCCCTCATGGTTCATCCCTATCGGCTCTCCTTTTCAACATGTACTTGCAACCAATATGCCCAATCATCCATTCACACTGCATACACATTCACATCTATATAGATGACATAATGATTTATGCACTGTTCAATACCTACAAACCAACATTTGAAGGATTACTAAGCTGCTTCACAGACATCTCCCAATGACTGGCAAAAGAATTCACTGAAAATTAATTATAAGAAAACAAATACTCTTGATAACAAAGGATGACAATTTCCAACTACCAACCTCAATAATATTAAAAAAAAGACCAACCAAAAGTCAAGTATTGAGGTATCTTCTTAGACCAACAACTAACACAAAAGCCACAAATAAAAACCAACAAAGATAATCTATCACAAAATGTAAACACTTCACCACCTCCGTCCCCTATTAGAATCATCCAATTTTTGCTCAGCAGTCAATGCAATCATATCACAGCCGTTTGATTACTGTAACTCTATCTACCAAAGCTTGCCTAAATCCATGCTGCTTCCTTCACACACTGCCTTGCACACAACTGCACACATAATTCAAGGAGCCTCAAAGTACGACCATGTAACCCCCATACCAGGACAATTACACTGGCTGCCACTACTCAGCCACATATGCTACAAAACACTACTCCTAACCTTCAAAATTATCAACAACCAATCCTTACACTATCTATAAAGTCTACTAAGAACCACCAATCTGGGTAGGAAACGAAGACAAAACCACAAAAAAAACCATGCTGAACATACCTCATGAGAAAATTAAAAATACCCAGTATCCCTATACAAGAGCATTCAAATTACATGCACCAACTCCCTCGAACTCTCTTGGAAACATATGAACCACTAAAGACCTGTCCACATTTAGGAAACATCTCAAAACTTACTTATTCAATGAACATTTTGGCTCTATCACACAATCCTTCACCTCCCCTACCTAAAGCCCCCTACTCCTCCAATACCCCCTTCTCCCCCCTCTTAGCTCAAGCTATCTGCCATGCAGACCACAGAAATAAAATGGGCTAAGCAACAGGTAGCTCAAGTTAAGTGTAAGCAAAAAGGGCCCTGAAATGGCAAAATTTGTAATCTAGCGTGTTTAGTTATCAATCATTACGCCTTCAATTCTCACTTCAGATAACATTGTCTAAGCATTTTTTTCCATTTGTAGCTGAACCAATATGTTAAGAAGATCCGCTTTAAAACCCCCACTGGACATGAGATCTTCTTCGATGACAAAGGGAATGTGCCAGCTTACTATGACATTGTAAACTGGGTCCTGCTCTCCGATGGCTCCGTAGGTAGCATCAAAGTTGGAAGCTTCAATCAATCCACTTCAGAGAACCAGCAGCTCTTTATAAACCAAACTACCATCTTGTGGAGTCCACACTTTAACCAGGCATGGCATTTTCTACTGTTTTATTGTACAGAAAAAGCAATACATCTTATAAAAGCAACCAGGAAGTGGAGGAGAATGGGAAACCCAAGTCCAAGCAGGACTTGTTGGACTAGGTCTTGTCTATAATTGCCACTTAAATGCTTATAACATAGCTAACAGAGTTCCAGAGAAGCAAGTCTCAGTGGAAGAAGCAAACTGAGGCATTGTTGGTTTCACAATGAGTTACATGAACTGGATACATCTATACCAGAAAGACAATAATCTGTTCAGGGAGGATAGGGATAGGGAGGGCAGAACAGAAAGATGATTAGCCCCTTTTTTGTAGTTGCTTGCTTCATATATCTGCTATTTTTATCTGGCTTTATTATACACTACTGAGACACCAGACGACACCACTTTTTATGGAGGATCACTGGTTCACAGTAGTTGTGACAATTAAATATAAGATAATATTTTTAGCTTGGCGGGTGACTAGTTTAAGGTACTGTAGTTAAAATGAGTGTAAATGGCAGAAAACATGCCTTGAATGTAGGCACAAACACGTAAAACATTCTCTGAGCTGGTGTAAATAATTGTACATATTGTTGCATGTACATTGGTTAATTAAGTTATTTTATAATCCACGAGCCCCTTTTACTAAATCCTTCTAAACTGGCTAATGTGGGTTTTATCACATGGAAAATAGCAGTGGAAACCAGTAATGTGCGGTCATGCCAGCAATTGTTACTTAAGACATGTTTAGTTATTGCTGCCAATGATTATATTAAATTTTTATTTAAGTTGTACTGAATATGTGTTATTGTGGCTTTCTTTTTTTATTAACTTTTGTGCCCTATTTACCAAAGGGCGCTAGGATGTTGCGCTGAACGCGCCAACAGTGCTATAACTGTGACATATTAGGTGCAACATCCACTGCGTTAACTGTCAGAGACATGGAAAGCATTTCCCCGGCAGTTAATGCAGAGTCCTGAACCTTAGCACATGCCACATTAGCACGAGTACACTTAATTCCACCTATTGAAGTGATGTTAGGTGAACCCGTGTTAATGCAGTTAGTGCATGGAGTGAACCTGGCGCTACATGCACGGTGCATACCATACGCACTCTCTGTCCCTACCCCACCCCACCCAATCACAACTGTAATGTGAGACAGACATTAGCAAGGGGGTCATCCCATGCTGTCAGGATCCTGTGCTAGGTCCCAATGCTTATTCTGAATGTGTCAGAACATGCGAAGTAAGCTAATGCCCTTTGGCAAACGACCACCTTTATTTATAATTTTATTGATTATCACCATTCATACATATATAATGAATGCTGGGAAACAAGCAATACTTATAATAATGTAAAAAAATAAAAATAAAGGGGCAAGCTTAAAAGGGGGCAAGTTGCAAAGGAAAATTATAAGAACAGGGGAAGACAAGCTTCACAAATGACTTAACGGACAACATTACCCTTTAATCACTTCCTCTCTAGAAAGTAAAAAACAAGGAGCTATTTGGGTTAAAAAAATGCTTCTTTTCATATGAAAGAAAACATCTATAGGGAAATATCTACAGAAACCTACTCCCAGGCTTAAGAACCTTGGCATAAGAACCGGGAAATCCCTCCCTTTTCTAAGTATCTCATAAAAAATACCAGGAAATATGCAAACTTTCGTTCACAAAAATGGCTCATGAATATTCTTAAAATATGAGTAATATGGGGCCCAATATTCAAAGGCATATACATGGTTAACCGCCCATGTTAACTGTGTAAACGCCTTAATCGGGTATATTCGAAGGCACATAAACTGTTACTGCCTTCGAATATGCCGGCTAGCTTAGGGGCATGCCGGGGGCCTTCTAGGGTGGAGCAGGTGCTGGGACCAGCACTAACTATGCAGTACTGATATTGGAAGCTGCACAGAGAGTGCTCGGTGCCTAAAAGATAGGCGAGGAAAAACCTCACCTATCTCACAGGCACCAAGCGCTAACCATGTGCATCCAATATCGGTACTGCATGGTTAGCCTCTGTGGCTACCGGACAGTACGGCCAGATCTAGATATTCACTTCTGTTGCTGCGGAAGTGAATATCTGGGGTTAAGGGTCGGCACTTAGCACCACCCAACTTAATATTGGGTCCATGCTGTTTTGATATGTCTCAGTTGGAGGTTCATCTAGGAGAACTTCAGGCTCTTAGCATGGATGTTAGCTATTTATATGTGGAGATTATGTGTGATTTTGTAACCTGTTTAGTAATTTTTGATAGGCCGGTGATAAATATTGATAAATGACTGAAACAAATGAAAGATGACTTGTGGATATGATGCACTAGGTCTTGTCGAGCTTTTGAGTTCATTTTCTGGTCTTCGGATTCTTCTAGAACATTGTGGCTAACAGGTGGCACATGCTAGTTAATTAGCCTGACAGTGTATGAAGAGCCTTTCACATAACAGCTCCATAGTGAATGTGTAGTAACTCAGATATGGTCTTTTTAACGGGAAAAATTTAAGGATTTTACAATTATTACACTAAGGAGATCATTCTGAATCACGAATAAACCACTGGGTTCTTGAGGGATAGATGGATATCTCACAAAAAAAATCTAGTACCATAACCTTCTTGGCCCTGCATGTACGCGGCACTTAAAGAGGGATCACAAAACGTGGACGGGAAGGGGCAGGATGGGGGCATGGCCAGTCACTGAGATGTATAAAGTGTATTCCGGTCACACTCGTGTACATCTGCAGTCGGCACCGCAGACGTCCAGGTTCTACCTGCTGAAACATGGAATAAAGGTAGGGCATAGAAATTTTCCTGTTCTGCACCTCAATGCAGTCAATGGTGATAAATAGATGTGTAAACTATGCTGTGCACTGGGGTGTCTACAGCCTGGAAAACCACAACAGGCAGTATTATGGAACAGAAAGCAGAGGAGAGGGTAGATGTAAGTCAAAGCAGCAGAAATAAACACCCCCACAAATGTAAGCAGCTGAGTACTGGTGCTCAATCTGGCTATGCTGACATTTGCTGTGTGAGCTAAAGGGGCATTATTAGGGCTCCCAAGCAATGCCCACATCCTGTAAATGATGCTGCTGATGGAGTCCTAGCACCCCATGGAAAATGTAAGCCCAGCCATCGGTGCTATGTGCAGCACCCAGCCAGCAGGAGTGTTGCGCTCCACACAGTGGATTTCTACAATATGCTCTATGCAATGTCTACAGTCCCCTGATGCAGATAAGGTCATAGATAAATCCTATCAAAACACTATCTATTATCTAATTTGCATCTCATGTATCCTCTTTGTTCTATGCTGCAACCTGTTTTAAATTTGTTAATTGTAAACCATTGTAAACTGTTTTGATGTTGCTGATAGGTCGTCTATAAAACATTAAATTAAAAAAAAAAAAATAAATAAATAAATATATATATATATATATATATAAATAAAATGGGGATATTGTACGCTGTTGACGCTATGGCACATATCTTGTGCACAGGTCACTGTGTGGTTCTTTACATATGTGGGCCTATGATGTGCATTGCGCACACGGGGTTTGACCCTTGAGGCTGATATACTGGAAAGGCTGTTTGGGCCTACTACAGCTCTGTATCTGTTAGAGATCCACTACTGTAGTTATGATATAAGTAACCAACTAGAACTGCAGTGAGCAGGTAAAATGCCGGGTTGGAAGTATTGATCGCTATGGTTTCTTTTCCATCAGCTACGACATTCGGAGCAGGGCAGTCTTTTGGTAGACAGCTGTTTCTGCAGGACTGCAAGTGAGAGTGCGTGTGTGTGCATGCTTGGAGGGCTGCACGTGGGGTCTAGATTGCTCACTCACAGATCCGAGAGGGTTACAGATATGCCTGGCAGGTACCTGGCCATAGGGCTGTCTGCAGCATCAGCAGTTGCCAGTGAATACAGGCAGGAGTGCGCAGGGTGGTTCTGCAATCACTTCCCTGCCCAGACACTTCCCTGTTACTACTCAGGGGATCTCAGAGGGAGGGCATGAAGCAGTACAAAGTGCAGTACATCATTCCCAGGTGCACCAGCATTGCTCTCTACAAATGTGCACAGTTGTAGGGAGCGACAATGGTGTCTCTGGGCATGTCTGTGTGGTGCTTGCTGACTGCCGTCATTCCAATGGCCCTTTAATAGTTCAGGGGAAATCTTTGCATACTTCACTATGGGGGGCCTGTTCTACTGGGACCATGTCCTTCCTTAGCATTGTACAGTCATGTCCCTAAGATGTTTATAACATGCATGCATTGGGAGGTTGTCTATTGACATTTATGTAGTGCTGCACTGCATCTTGTGCCAGTAGGTTCCATCTCTATCTGTTTCCCTGCTACATCACTGTGAACTGCAACTGCTTTGTAGTGTTCTGGCCACGCCACAGACTAGTTTCTATTGTTTAACTTGCACCCGCCTATAAGGAGCACCAACTTTCATTGTCATCCAGCCTCATAACAGAACTGTCTGTGCCTACAAGCAGCTTCACAGCTGCATGTTTTAAGGGGGAGGGGGGGGAGGGCATGGCCATTCATGGGTATATCATAGAGATGGGCAGGGTCACAGATGTACATCTTTTCAGAACACAATGAGGGTGGAGACATACAAAGCAGTTGTTTTCCTGTAATCGTCTTCATACAATGTAGCATGGGCCAGCCTAGAACGTCTATGTGGGCTATTCTGAACACATTGCTGCATCTATCCCCACATGTGTGGAATCGGTTTCTATTTCTGCACGATTCTGTTTGGATGTGCCCACTGCCTGGACATGCACGTTTTTGGAATTGGCCTCTAAAATGCTAGAAATAGACCATCAATTCCTGAATAAGGGATATGACTATATTTCTCTCTTTCTTCTTCTCCTCAGACCCCTCGCTCTGTGTGTTCTGAGAGCTGTGTTCCTGGATACAGGAAAATTATTCCACCCGGTAATCAGGTCTGCTGCTTCGAATGTGTCCCTTGCTCTGAAGGAGAATTCTCCAACACACTGGGTAAATTAAATACATCATATCGTTTTATAAATTAGAGATACCAACATTGATCAAATCAATGTATATCTAGAAATACAGGTACACACATTCACATGCAACAGATATCCTGGAGTCAATTACTGGGTCTCACTATTTCCAGGATCCACCTTCAGAGGTTATAGGACTTCTGCAGCCTCCACAACAAGTTTTTGGGGAGGGACAAGAAAGTGCTGGGAGCCCTTTGGCCCAGGGATCGCTCTCTGGGTTTACTCTCCATTCAGTAAAATCCACATCCCAATCCAAATGTTTGTTCTGTATGGAATAAAGTTCACTTTAGTATGTAAATATAAGGACAGGCAAAATCAACAACAAATTTCAGTGCATAAAGTATTTAAAATCATAGTTGAGGTTTTCATCATCTGTATCCATGGATAGTGAGACCCCTCGTCCTAGGCTCTTCTGCTCTTAGCTTCAAGGACCAACTCCTGATAAATGTTCCCAAATAAAGGACATCTCTGTCTCCTTTTCAACCACAAGTCAGTGCCTTTAACTTTGACTCTGGGATTCCTGATTTTCTGCATTCAGCTCCCAGGATTTCTTCTGGCTCCAACAGTCTTCTTAAAGGGTAAGAACAACTCCATCCTTCCCGTTCTCCTAGGGGCATCCTGTGCCCTTCAGGATCCTCACAGCCCCAGACAAAGCAGCTATTGGTGTAGTGGCCTAGACAACTAGAAACACTCCCAGCAGATAGTATAGTTTCTTAGCCAGCCAAAGACAAGCGCTGCACGTGAAATGTGCTATTGATACATTCATACTCCCCCTCCCCCATTTCTGGAAAGGACGATTCATAGTACTTCGTTACCAGGCAGTCCAGGCAGTGAATCCTCCTCAGACAGGAAAGTTCTCTGCTTAGAACAAAGTAAATTCATTTAACTGGTAAAAACCTAGAGTTTCTATAATCATAGAGCACTCTACATATGTGAATAATAAAAAAGGGCCCCATTTACTAAATCCTGGTGATGATTTAACATGCATTTTAAAGTGTGGCAACAGGTGGCGAAGAACTATAACTTGTGGGCATGCCAGCCATCTTACATTTAAATGTATGGTCATTGGCCATCACAAGGTAGGTTGGAGAATGGGTGAAGTGTGGGCATAGAGAAATTACCACTAGCATCAGGGCAACTGCCAAATCCTCAGCAGCAATTCAGCTCTTAACACCAGTTCACCTAAAGACAATTGTATGGGAGTCGAGAACCCACCATACTGGAAGACACATTAGCGCTCATGTTTGAGTGCTACTACTACTGCAATTAATCATTCATATAGCACTACAAGGCAAATGTAGCACTGTACATATACATATAAAATACAGTCCCTGCTCATTAGAGCTTACATTCTAATCAAGGCAGACAATACAATAGATGAGGATAAGGGTACAAATAGGGAAAGGTAAGGAGACACAAGGAAAACAAGGGATTAGGATCCAAAAGCAACCTCAAAGAGGCTAAAAGAGCAAGGATTTGAAAAGGGAGAGAGATGAAGCCTGAGGTACAGACTCGGGCAGTTTGTTCCGGACATGAGGAGCAGAAAGCTGAAAGGATCAAAGTTTGGAGTTGGCGGTGAAAGAAAAGGGCATAGAGAGAAGCAGAACAGTGGAATAGCGGACTTCATGAGGAGGATTGTAGGGAGAGAGGAGAGAGGAAAGAGGAAAAGTAGTGAGGAGCAGTAGAATGAATGCATTTATAGGTGAAAAGGAGAAGTTTGAATTGGATATAATGAAATGGAAGAGGAACCAATAAAATTATTTGAGAAGAGGGGTTATATGAGTATATCAGGGCTGGTGGAAGATTAGTTGTGTGACAGAGTTCTGAACAGATTGAAGGAGAGAGAGGTGACTCAGAGAGAGACCAGAAAGGATGGGGTTAAAATAGTCGAAGTGGGAGGTGACTAAAGAGTAGATAAGTGTTTTAGCAGTGTGCTCAGAAAGAAGGGGCAAATGTTGTTAATGCTGTAGAGAAAAAAAGGACAGGTTTTAGCTATCTTTTGGATATGTGTGGAGAAGGAGAGTGAGGAATCAAAGATGACCCCAAGGGTGCAGGCTGATGAAACAGGAAGAAGAAGTGTGTTATCTACAGAAATGAAGGGAAGAAGTTAGATGGGTCAATAATTGGACAAGTAGGTTCAAGTGAAGGTTTTTTTAGAAGAGGAGTGACAACAGCATGTTTGAATGCTATAGGGAAAGTTGCAGCGGAGGGCGAAAGGTTCAGAATATATAAGATGGAAGGGATGACAGAGGAGTAGATGGAATTAAGGAGGCAGGTGGGGATAAGATCAGAAGAACAGGTAGCAAGTTTAGAGGAGGCAAAAAGATGAGAGGTTTCCTCATCAGAGATCTTAGAAACAGAAGAAAGAGTAAGAGAGAGTGAGGGAAAAGTTGGTATTGAAGACAGAGGAAGAGAGAATGAAGGGATGAAGATGATCTAGAAGGGAATTGGAGAGTGATCCTGTGGATTTTGTCATGGAAATAGTCAGCTAAGGTTTGGTCTGAGAGGAGGGGTTGGAGGCAGAGGCACTTTCGAGAGAGTTGTGAAGAGACAGCAGGGGTGAGAGGCAAGAGAGTTAGTCAGATGGATATAGTAGTTTTTCTTGGCAAGTACTATGGCTGACTGGAAGAAGGCAAACATGAATTTGAAGTTAAGAAAGTCAGAAAGGGGATGCACTCAGGTGAATGGGCACAGGACTGTAGATAGTGGATAGTTGAAGACAACCAGGGCTGAGGTAGTGTGCCTCACATGATGTGGAATGGCTAGAGAAAGATCAGAGGAAAGAGCAGTATTATAGTTAACTAAATCATCATCAACAAAGACAAGGTGGAGAAAAGAGGTTATGAGACAATAGCACAGAGAGCCAAGGTTCCTGTGAATGCTCTGGCCTTATCTATATCACACACTTGTTCAGATATGGATGTCCCTAGAAATGGCTCCGGAGATGTTTCTATGCCTGTTTTAAGATGCCCAAAGCAAGAATAGGGCTTCCAAAATACCCTCAACCCTTTCATGGTTTTATGAAAGGAATTGAAAACATTTGTGAATTTGCTTGTGCCTCTGATGTTCCTAAAAAATCTCTAATGTTCATGCTTATTGATGGAATAAAGTCTACAGATAGTATCTAGAGCTCTTTGTGTCGCTTGTGATACGTGTCCCATGGCCAATGTTCTGACTAAATGCACAGAAGTCCTCTACTATTTTCCTATAATTGGGGATGATGCCATATTATTGTGGTTTCAATTAGGAGGGGCAGGCAGGGCCCCTGGGAATTCCATAGAGCCGTCTTGCCTCTCATGATTAAACGTTTTGCATCACCCCTGATAGCAGAAATGATGGTGGAGAAATCCCGCGTACCTTAGATGGAATATTGCCCAAAGCTGCCTAGCTTTAAGTATTTAAGCAAATTTTCAGCACATGCCAGCCCATGGAACTTCAAGGCAATTTTCAAAATTTCCCACAGAGTTTCTCTTTAAAAATCATTTCATTATGGGGGCTGTGGATACAGAAACACCTGCATTGCAGATACATTTAGAAAGCTAAAATGAACTCTGTTGTGTCAATACTTAAGGCCCGCTGTGAGTCCCTTTTAAATGCCAGTCACGATATTAAGCAAAATAAAGTATATATTCAATCCACTATATCATTAGGCAGCAGCTCTGAATATGCATGGAAAGTGTTTGCTGTGGCCAGCAATATGTAGATAGATAGAAATAGATATTTATATATAAAACATTAGGCCTGCTACCTGTGCT
Source organism: Ichthyophis bannanicus (assembly GCA_033557465.1). NCBI lineage: Eukaryota > Metazoa > Chordata > Amphibia > Gymnophiona > Ichthyophiidae > Ichthyophis > Ichthyophis bannanicus. The sequence goes on along the minus strand of CM066048.1, from coordinate 106,639,518 downwards.
GCCTTACTTAAGGATTTAAGCTTAAGAGGACAGTGCAAAATTGCAGTGCTGTCCTGCTAATCAAAATCTGCCCCAAGAAATACCCAAAAGCCACTTCCACTTATGAAGACAAACTTTGTTAGGACAAAGATGACCAACAATATTCATGCACTGAACATGGAGGGAATTTCAAAATTCAGAATCCAGAACTCTTATCCGGACAAAGCATTTGGTTATTGCTCTCACTGAATATATCATGGGCCTGATTTTTCAAAGCCTTTCTGGGGTCAGTAGAAGGATCCAACTACATTAATATTTAAAAATAACTGCTAGCACATGTAGGGGTTATTTTTGACTAAAGTGCTTGCATACTTTATAAACTTTATATGTAAACTAAGTCTCCAGCCATGCTTCACCACAAAGGCTGTGAAAAGTATTCACCTTCTCTAAACCATGTGCTACTTTATGTGTGTAACTCTGGGGTAGTTTTATATAATCACTTTAAGGGGTATGTTTACTAAAACGCCGGTAATGTGCGGGCCGCGCTAGTGTGTGGGTGCCATATAAGGAGTGGGCATTTCTTTCTGAAAAAGAAAAACCGTGATTTAAATATGCACTAAGGTGCGCGGCGCCCATGTGTGCCCCACACATTAGCGCATGAGAAAGCTGCGCGGGAGGCATAAGTGGCGCGCTGATGTGTAAGCAAAAGAGCAGAGCCACAGCACAATGGTTAAGACACTTGCCAATGGTGCAGGGATCAGGGGTTTAACCCCCCCACAGTGCCCAATGAAGACAGCTGGTTGAGGCATTACTTTAGGAGGCATTTCAGCATAAGGCGGCATGCTGATGAGCATAAGGCAGTGTGCTATTGCTTTAGGAGGCATTTTAATATTGAAAGACATAAGGCGGCGCGCTGATTTACAAACACAGGAACAGAACCACAGCACAATGGTTAAGACAGTGACCAATGGTGCAGGGATTGGGGCTTCAATCCCCCACAGTGCCCAATGAACAAGGCTGGCTGAGGCATTATGTATTATGGAGAAGACTGCTTTAGGAGGCATTTTATTTTTATTTTAATTATCACTACTAGCAAACGCACTCTCAAAGCGTGTTAACATAAGGCGCCCCAGAAGGCACATTTTAAAGTGCACTGTTCGCCAAGGCACCCTAGAATGTTGCTTATAGGGCGCTTTATAGGGTGCCATATGAGGTACCGCAAGGTCAGAGTACTGTTTTTGATGGCAGCACTGTGCAGTTTAAGGAATGAAAAGCATAAGTAGGTGCGCTGACAAGCAAGGAGGAGCAGCAGTGGAGCACAATGGTTAAGGCACTGACTGCTGATACAGGGGTCGTGAGTTTGCTCCCCAGGGTGCCTAATACGTAAGGCTGGCTGAGGCATCAGCTTTGCAATGTATGTTTTGTTTCCTGCAGCACTTTATTTTTATTTTATTAATTGCTGCCAGCAAACACGCCCTCACGTGCCGTAATTGAAAATGCCGTATAAGGCATCCTATAAGGCACTCCATAGGGCACATTATAAAGTGCACTGTCTGCCATGGCACCCTAAAATGTCCCCTATAGGGCACCCTATAAGTTGCGTCACAGGATAATGTATAGTGCACCTTATATGGACGGGAACCATAAGGTGCCCTATAGGGCGCCCTATAAAGCGCCCTCAGAGGCACCTTATGGGTACAGTACACTGAGGGTGTTTTTGCTGGCAGCAAAAATGTACATTAAAAAGAGATAATGCTTTGGGCAGCCCTACCAAACAACCCCACTGTGGGTTTGAACCCATGACCTCTGGCTTCACAAGCAGTGAAGTAACCATTGGGCTATAGCTCTACAGTTGCTAGCAAACCCCTGGCTGGCTGCAGAGAGCCTGCACGTCACCACACAGACAGTCTGCTGTGGTCACCAGGATAGGGTTAGCCCACCCGTACCCATGATGCACTGCACATGCAAATCAGCTGTCCACAGATAAACACAAGATGGGGTATGCACCCCCACAGCACCTCGGCCTGGTAGGGGGAAGTGACCATGTGCACCCCCACAGCACCTCGGCCTGGTAGGGGGTACTGACCGTGTGTTTTACTGGCACAGAGTAGCTACACACCGTCACATTGTGCGGGTACTGTGCTCACACTGAGGGTGTGGTGAGGCGCCCAGCACAAGGTCCACAGCACCTTCCATGGCTGAAAGAGGCCATGCTGGAGGTCCAAAACAGTATTAATGTGTGAGATAGGTAGTTTCTGCAGAAACACCTTGGATATCTCTGTCTGTCTCAGTCAGGTGTATCCCCTATGGAACCCTAGGAAGGTTATGTACCACCACCACCCTCCTCCTCCTTCCCCCCCCCCCCAGGGCCGAGGGTGGCAAACAGGGTCTCCCATCAACAGATCCACATTCTACCTCCCTGCAATGGTGGCAGTAGAGGGGACCATCAACCCCTGTCCTGCTGGGGAAAAGACACCCTTCAGGGCAGTCAATGCAGCTCTGTACATAACCATAAACACAATAGCAGACAGACATTAGGCCTTTATATGCTAAGCTGCACCCCACCACTATCTGATATTCTCCTGCAGCAACCCTTCAGTCGCTGCACCCTGCAAGGCACTCCATCAAGACACATACCAGCTGCAAACAGTCTGCTAGTTAGTCCATGTTCCTGGTGGAAATGCATGCACCCAGAACTGGGATGGCAGTACACACAACAAGCAGATAAGTAAGTGACTGGGCCCCAAAATGAAACCCATAAGTATCACATGGGAGAAATACTATATAGCACTATGGGGGTGCCTAGCCATGCTGTCATCACTGCACAGTCAGGGTGAGAGTGATCTCCCAGCAGGACATACTGAGGTCACCCTGTCTGTGTAGGTGGTGGCCGGGCACTAAAATGTCCCAGTCAGTGCCCTATGCCTTGTGCAGATGCACCCTGGCCAGGCCACCCTGTCCGGGCTATACCCATGGTACCTTGCTCCTCATTATGCACATTGGCAGGCCAATACTGGCAACAGTGCTGGCAGTGTGGGCTGTGGAAGGTGTTTGCAGCCACCACACACTGTATAGACAGACACACACTCCGACACCTATGCCAGCATTGTGCTACTATAGAGGAGTTCAGCAGCTATGCCCACCACACCAGTCCTGGACACAGTACAGGCATGGATATGGTACGCAATACTGTTGGGTGTCACTCCCCAGGGTGGTAAACACTGTCAGAGACCAGACCTGAAGCACACACCACAGACATCAGAATGATTGTTATGATGGAGCTCAATCAGCAAACTGTGCTTAACGTAGGAATTTCTATCTGCCAGTACTCATAGCAAACGTTTGAGAGCTGTGTACCGTATACCCAGGTGTAGGGTTGCATTGCTAAGGTATGCAAGTGCTAGTATTGGGAGATGCACGCAGGGCCCAATGTCCTGCCTCTCCAGGATGCATTGGCCAATGGGGCCTGTGGGTGTGGGTGTGGGTGTGTCTGCCCCTGTTGGCTGCTGCTTTACGGCAGAGGTTCCCAACTCCGGTCCTGGTGTGCCAAACACTGTTCGGGTTCTCATGCTGTCCCTCATGAATATGCATGAGATACATCTGCATACCATGGGGGTGGTGCATAGATATGCAGCACAGGCATCTTTATTAGAGGCCGCATGGAACCTGAATGGTGTGTGGCCCTCCAGGACTGCATTTGGGAGACTCTGCTCTAGGTAATGCGCCTGTTTATGGTATCTGTGCTCGGTGGGGTAAAATATAGGCGTATTAACCATGCGTATGTTCTCAGCAATAAAGGTTTGTCCTTACTATCACGGTTTAGTTGTGGGAAAAATATGTGGACTGGATTGGCAGTAGCCCCAGCTGGGCTTTAAACCTGTGACCTTCTGTTCTTGCACACACTGTCTGTGTGCACTGCACCACCGTGTTGTCACAGATATGCTATGTTCCCTGGGGAGTCCATGACTGTACATCCGACAGAGCCTGTCTGTTGCAGTGGACGTGCCAGCTTGCACAGGGCTAGGCCATTGTCTGCTGTGGCTAGCAGCCACTGCTCCCTCCACCACCTGTACCCTTCTGCCAACATGCTGACATGTCCTTATCTTGGAAACAGCATATGACCTGATTGAGTTGTGGCACTCCAGGACTGCATTTGGGGGACTCGGCTGTAGGTAATGCCCATTGTTATGGTGTGTGTGCGGTGTAGGGTGAAATATAGGTGTTTGAACCATGCTTATGTTCTCTGCAATAAAGGAGTGTCTTTACTATCTCTGTTTAGTGGTGGGTAAAATATGGGGACTGGGTTGGCAGGAGCACCAGCACTGGCTGTGTCCGCTGCACCACACTGTGGCCACAGAGACAGTGCAGTCCCTGGAGATAGGAAACCTGGCCGAACGGGTCAGAACCCCTGCTCTGCACAATTTTACTGTGGGCTCTTTCACCTTGTATGGAGACAAAAGGGCAAATAAACCTCAAAAATGACCTCGAAAAAAGGGGAAAAAAACATAACCAAGTTGGGCAATAGTGATATCAATGGGCAACATTAAAAAACACTCCCAGGAAAGCTCCAAAAAAAAGAAATGATTTTTGGAAGGGTATGGGAGTGTTTTTTATTGTTGCCCATTGATATCACTGTTTCCCAGCTGGATTATAATTTTTTTAAATTTTGTTGTGGTCATTTTCAATTTTTATTTGCTATTTTGTTCTGTGCACATGTATCACACTGCTCACGTTTTGTAGGTTTCCCCGGTTTTGCTGTACATTGCTGACGGAAACGGTTTCTCTTCCCTTTAAATCGGCTCTAACGCGAGGTTTTCACTCGCGGTATTTTTTAGCTTGAATTTCAGCCCCGCTCATGTGCGGAGAGCCTCTCCGCTCCCACTCTCCACCCATTGACCCCATCCCTCCGCCCCTCGGGAGCCTTCCACCGCCCTCAGAATGCCTTTCCACGCCTCTATCGCACATCAGCGCGCCGTGCACTTGTGTGGGCCCGTTAGTGCAGCGCGCACATGTGCGGGGCAAAAAAACACACTATTAGCATGCGCTAAGGTACCTTAGCGCACGCTCAAGTGCGCCCCGCACAATTGCGCGGTTTAGTAAACATACCCCTAAGTATAAAAAAGGGTTTTACACATGAAAAGGACTCCTAAAATTACCCCTAAATGGCCAAAATTATTTGGCTAAAATGAGGCAGAATTCGGTGTGGATTAGGATTTAATGTTTTCTAGATAACATAGAAACATAGAAAAATGACAACAGAAAAAGACCACATGGCCTATCTAGTCTGTCCTTCCATATCAACTACAACAGTCTCCTTTTTTCCTTTAGAGATTCTCTGTATTTGTCCCATACTTTTTTGAATTCAGATACTATCCTCATCTCTACCACCTCCGTTGGGAGACTATTTCATGGATCCACCAATCTTTCCGTAAAGGAATATTTCCGCATATCACTCCTGAATCTATCCCCTTTCACCCTCATCCCATTTCCCCTTGTAGCAGAAATTGCTTTCAATTGAAACAGACTCTCTCCCTGTGCATTTATGCCTCGGTGGTATTTAAACGACTCAATCATATCACCTCTATCCTGCCTTTCCTCTAAGGTGTACATATTAAGATCCTTAAGTCTGTCCTCATATGCTTTATAATGAAGACCACTAACCATTTTAGTAGCCACCCTCTGTACTGACTCCATCCTGTTTATATCCTTTTGAAGGTGCGGACTCCAGAATTGCACACTATACTCCAAATGAGGTCACACCAAAGACTTATACAGAGGCACTATCACCTCCTTTTTTCTGCTAGCCATTCCTCTCTGTATGCACCCAAGCATCCTTCTAGCTTTTGCTGTCGCCTTTTCTACCTGTTTAGCTACTTTAAAATCATCAGACACAACCACACCTAGGTCCAGCTCTTCTTTAGTGGACAAAAGTTCTTCACCCCCTATACTATGTCGCTCCCTTGGATTGCTGCAGCCCAAATGCAGGACCTTGCATTTTTTAACATTAAATCCCAGATGCCAAATTCTAGACCAGTCTTCAAGCTTAGCTAGATCCCTCCTCATGTTATCTACACCTTCCGGGTTGTCTACTCTATTGCAGATTTTGGTATTATCCGCAAAGAGGCAAACTTTACCTTACAGCTCTTCCGCTATATCACTAACAAAGATGTTAAAAAGAATAAGACCAAGGACAGATCCCTGGGACACACCACTGGTAACTTCCTTCTCCTCAGAGTGAGCTCTATTTACCTGTACTCTTTCTTGCCTCGCACTCAACCAATTTCTAACCCAAGCAGTAACTTTAGGGTCCATCCCTAGGGTGCTCAATTTATTTATAAATCGCCTGTGAGGAACGGCATTAAAGGCTTTGCTGAAATCTAAATACACAACATCTAGAGCTCTCCCTCAGTCCAACTCCCTGGTCACGCAGTCAAAGAAATCAATCAGATTTGTCTGACAAGATCTGCTTCTGGTAAATCCATGCTGCCTCGGATCTTGTATTCCGCTGGACTCAGAAACCTCACTATTTTCTCTTTCAGCAGTGTTTCCAATAATGTACTCACCACTGGAGTTAAACTAACCGGCCTGTAATTTTCAACCACATCCTTATTTCCGCTTTTGTGTAAAGGTACCACATGAGCCTCTCTCCAGTCCTTTGGCACCACTCCCGACTCCAACAAGGCATTGAAAAGGTTAGTCAGTGGAGCTGCTAGAACGTCCCCAAGTTCCCTCAGTATTCTAGGGTGTATCCCATCCGGTCCCATAACTTTGTCTACTTTACATTTAGCTAATTTCTCATGAACACAGTCTTCTGAAAATTATTCAAGATGCCCCTCGCTTCTGTTCTTGTGTATGGATGTTTTCTGAGGTTCTGTTCCTGGTTCTTCATCTGTGAACACAGAACATAAATATTTGTTAAGCAATTTGGCTTTATCCTCATCAGTTTCTACTTATTCCTTTCCTCCCCTTCACCCTTGAGTCTGACAATATCACTTTTTCCTTTCCTCTTCACACTAACATATCTGAAAAACGTCTTATCACCCATTTTATTGCATTAACTATTTTCTCCTCTTTTTGAATCTTTGCTTTCCTGACTACTTTACTAGCTTCTCTAAGTTTTTCCAAATATAGATGCCTGTCTTCCTCTCTATGATCTCTTGTATTTCATGAAGCCCTCCCTCTTTTTCGTCACTTTTTCAGCTACTTCATAGCAGTCTCCTTTGCCTTTTACCTTTATTTACCATTTTAATAAAAAGGTTGGTTACCCTTAAAATATCCTCTTTCAGTTTTGCCCACTGTTTTTCTACATCCCCCAGCTGTTTCCATCCTGCTAATGACTCCCTGAAGTATTGGCCCATCTTCCCAAAGTTAGTTTTCCTAAAGTCTAAGACCCTCACTTTTGAATGAATTCTAACAGCCCTAGTCCTAATACTAAACCACACTATCTTGTGATCACTTGATGCAAAATGATCTCCCACTAAAACATCAGAAACACTTTCACCATTGGTAAGTACCAAGTCCAGTATGGCCCCCTTCACGTGTTGGGTTACAAATTGCCTGAATAGTTCTTTCTGTAGAGAATCCAGGATCTCCTTACTTCTAGATGATACTGCAGCAGGAATGTGCCAATGAACATCTGGTATATTGAAATCCCCTATCAGTAGCACTTCCCCATTCCTAGCAATGCTGCGTATGTCTTCAATTAACTTTCTGTCCACCTCTTCCTCCTGTGAGGGAGGCCTTGTATATCACGCCAATGCAAATAGATTTCTCTTTCCCTCTTTCTAGTTTAACCCACAATGCCTCCTTTCTCCCTTTTAAGCTTTATAGTTCCAAAGCTTTACTATTTTTTACATATAGTGCCACTCCTCCTCCTCCCTTCTTCCTACCCTGTCCTTTCTGAATAAAGTATAGCCTGGTATAGTTACTTCCCAGTCATGGTCTTCTGTGAACCATGTTTCTGTAACTGCCACTAAATCCAAGTCAGCCACTCCCACCAAAGTTTCAACACCAGGGATCATATTTCCCATGCTACTGGCATTTATACACACTGCTCTCCATATGTTACCCCTGTTACCCATTTCCATAATGGTATTTAATGTTTCACTTACCTGGGGGTTTTCTTCACCCATCCCCAATGAATCTAGTTTAAAGCCCTCTTCAGTAGATTAGACAGTCTGCTACTGAAGACACGTCAATCTTTCTTGGACAGATGGATGCCATCTCTGCTCTGCAACCCTTGGAACAGCATCCCATGGTACAGGAAACCAAAACGCTCTCGATGACACCATCCATGTAGCCATGCATTTATCTCCAGGATGTGAGCTTCTTTGCCTTGGCATTTACCCTCAACAGGGACGATTGAAGAGAACACTACCTTCACCACTATCTGCTTCACCCTCTGTCCCAGAGCCATGAGGTCACTTTTAATACAATCAGAGGGATACCTGGCAGTATCATTTGTTCCGACATAGATTAGCAACACTGGGTAATAGTCAGTGGACTTGATGATTCTCGGCAAACTCTCCGTAACATCTTTGATTTTGGCACCTGGCAGAGAGCATACCTCCCTGGACATCAAGTCTGGTCGGCAGATGGATACCTCAGTACCCCTCAGAAGAGAATCACCAACCATCACTACCCTTCACTTCCTTCTGGTCACTGATTCAGCAACTTTGGGAGGGAGGAGTGGCCGAGTGGTTGGGACACAGTACCTCAGGCTGGAGGGCCAGGAGTTCAATTCCAACCTGAGGACAGCAATCTCAGGGTGGAGAGACTGAGGTTTCTAGTCCTATAGGCACACCTTGTGGCCTTGGGCAAGCCACTTAACCCCCTGTTGCCTAAGGTATACATAGACCGTGAGATCTTTGGGGACAAGGAAAGGTATCCAGTACCTGTTTTTAGTGAATATATAATGTAAACCACTTTGATTGAAGGATAATGTGGTACAGAAAACTGGTTAAATAAATAAATACTTGATCTCTGATTCTTCCCTTTCCAGGGATATCACCTCCTCCACTTCCAGGGCTGCATAATGGTTCTTCAATTCAAGGTCAGGAGAAGTTGGATTGGTGATTCTGCAGGCCCTGGTGACTTGTGTCCAACCTTCATAATTCTGTAGGCACCCATCTTCTCCTCTGCTGGAGAGCTTGGTTGCTGCAAGAAGCATCTCATCAATGTACTTCTCACTTTCTTGAATGCTCCTCAGCCTCATCACCTCCTTTCTGAGTTCCTCCACTTGTTTCCTGAGATCTTCAGCATGTAGGCATGCTTCAACTGGCATTGGGACCAGTCTGGACAGAGGCAGAAGCTGTAAGAGGGGCAATGGCTTTAGTGATATGATTTTTCCCAGCCATTGTTCAGTTCGTGGAGCTTAGGTATCTGTTAATGCAAAAGAGAGAGATCTACCAAAGTACCAGCCAGTTCCCAAGCTGTCTTTTGAAATGTATAGCCCCTGTTAGGAATGCCTTAACAGTTCAGGGCTCTGAAGCCTTTTATGCAGGCCTCAGCAGCTCTCAATTCTTTCATAAGCTAATCAGGCCCTCTAACTCCTGATTAGGTGTCAGTAGCTCCAAAGAGCTGAGTAAGATTTGCAGGAAACAAAATTTGCTGTAGAATCTCTATGGATTGAAATTCCATGTAAAAAGGGGAAGGCAATGGCAGTGGGGGTGTACTATAGACCGCCTAGCCCGAATGAACAAATGGATGATGAAATGCTCAAAGAAATCAAGGAAGCTAACAAAAGTTACAGCGCAGTAATAATAATGGGTGATTTCAATTACCCCGGTATCGACTGGGTCAGTGTCACAGCAGGACATACTAGGGAGATAAAGTTCCTAGATGAAATAAATGACTGTTTCTTGGAGCAGTTGGTTCATAAACCGACCAGAGGAGACGCCATATTAGACCTAGTCCTTAGTGGAACTCCAGATCTAGTGCAAGAGATAAGGGTGTTCGAGCCACTTGGCAATAGTGATCATAGCATGATCGCCTTTGATTTAATTAGTGGAGGAGGGATAGTAAGGAAATCCACAGTACTACCTTTTAACTTTTGAAAGGGAGACTATGATAAAATAAGGAAAATAGTTAAGAAAAAACTAAAAGGAGCAGTTGCAAAGGTTAAAGACTTACATCAAGCTTGGGTGTTGTTGAAAAATACTATCTTGGAAGCCCAGACCAGCTGTATTCCACGTTTTAAGAAAAGTAGAAGGAAGTCCAAAGAAATGCCAGCATGGTTTAAAGGTGAGGTCAGAGAGGCTGTTGTTGCCAAAAAAAAGCATCTTTCAGGAAATGGAAAAAAGAGCCAAACAATAAAACCTGGAAACAGCACAAGCACTGGCAAGACAAATGCAAGGCATTGATAAGGCAGGCAAAAGGAGAATTTGAGAAGAATCTTGCTGCAGAAGCAAAAACACAAAATAAAGACTTTTTCAAGTACATTCGTGGCAAAAAACCTGTGAGAGAGTCAGTTGGTCCATTAGATGATAGAGGGGTAAAAGGGGCACTAAAAGGCAACAAGGCGATAGCGGAGAGACTGAATGAATTCTTTGCTTTGGTATTTACTGAGGAAGATGTAGGGATGTTACCCATGACTGAAGTGGTATTTAAAGGTGCGGAAGAATTGAAGGAAATATCAATATATCGGGAAGATGTATTACAACTATTAGATAAACTGAAGAGTAGCAAATCACCTGGGCCAGATGGTATACATCCAAGGGTGTTGAAAGAACTGAAATATGAGATTGCAGATCTGCTATTAGTAATCTGTGAACTTTCATTAAAATCATCTGTGATACCTGAAGATTTGAGGATCGCCAATGAAACGCCAATTTTTAAAAAGGGTTCCAGGGCTGATCCGGGAAACTACAGACCGGTGAGCCTGACATCAGTACTGGGAAAAATGGTAGAAACCATCATAAAGAACAAAATTACTCAGCATGTAGATAGTCACGGTCTAATGGGAGACAGCCAACATGGCTTTAGACAAGGAAGATCTTGCCTTACTAATCTGTTATGTTTTTTGAAGGTGTGAATAAACAGGTGGACAAAGGTGAGTCGGTTGATATGTGTATCTGGACCTTCAGAAAACCTTTGACAAGATTCCTCATCAGAGACTTTTGGCAAAACTAAAGAGTCATGGGATAGGAGGCAGTGTACTATTGTGGATCAGGAACTGGTTAAAAGATAGAAAGCAGAGGGTAGGGCTAAATGACCAATTTTTCCCATGGAGAAAGGTGAATAGTATACCCCTGGGATCTGTGCTGGGTCCGCTGCTTTTTGACATATTCAAAATGACCTAGAAAAGGGAATGAGTGATGTTATCAAATTTGCAGATGACAAAAAACTACTCAAAGTTGTTAAAACCCAAGAGGATTGTGGAAAATTGCAAGAGGATCTTGATAAATTGGAAGACTGGGCATCAAAATGGCAGACAAAATGTAATGTGGACAAGTGCAAAGTTATGCATCTAGGGAAGAACAACCCAAACTATGTTTACACGATGCAAGGTTCCACATTAGGAACCACCACCCAGGAAAAAGATTTAGGCGTCATTGTGGATAACATTTTAAAACCCTCGGCCCAGTATGCAGCGGCGGCCAAGAGAGCAAATAGAATGCTAGGTATCATAAGGAAAGGAATGGAAAATAAAACAAAAGATATTATAATGCCTCTATATCATTCCATGGTGAGACCACACCTTGAATATTGTGTGCAAGTCCGGTTGCCGTATCTTAAAAAGGATATAGCGTTATTAGAAAAGGTTCAGAGAAGAGCCACCAAAATGGTAAAGCGGATGGAAGGATACTCCTATGAAAAAAGGCTATAAAGGTTAGGGCTCTTTAACCTGGAAAAGAGACGGCTGAGGGGAGATATGATAGAAGTCTATAAATTAATGAACGGAGTGGAACGGGTAAACGTAGATCGATTATGTTATCAGAATATAGAGAGACTAGGGGACATGCAATGAAGCTACAGGGTAAACTATTTAAGACTAATAAAAGAAAATATTTTTTCACTCAACGTGTAATCAAACTCTGGAATTTGTTACCGGAGGATGTAGTAAAGGCTGTTAGTGTAGCTGGGTTTAAAAATGGTTTGGACAAGTTCCTGGAGGAAAGGTCCATAAACCATTATTAAGAAGGGACCCAGGATATCAATGCTTGACCCAGTACAAGCATTGTGGAACCTGTGTCTTTTGGGGAAACTGCTAGGTATGTATGCCCTAGATTGGCCACTGTTGGAAACAGGATACTGGGCTTGATGGACCTTGGTCTGACCCAGTATGGCATATCTTATGTTCTTATGTTCTTAAAGTTACTAAAGCAGAGTTTTAAACAAAATTGTTCCGAACACTGACATAGAAGAAACAATTTTATGTGAATAAATTATCCAGAAATATAGATAAATTATCAATAGAAAGTCTTGTCTGCATTTTCATTATTTAGGCTTAAAAGCATAGCCTAGCTGCAAAGATAAAAAGTTAAATAGACAAAATATCCATAGAACTTTACACATTGGCCATCTTGTTGAAGATTTACCTCCTAGATCCGAAACAGTCTCCCTACTAATATGCCAACCAACCTTCATCAATCTGACCTTTCCTTTATGACTAACAAATTGACGAGATGGAGAAGGCTGAGTACCCGCTTCTGCCATGCACGTAAATCCCATCTGTATGTCTAGTCTATACTGGACATACAGAGGGAATCGCAATTCTGATCCCTCGGGGCACATCTAGCCCCATGGGATCAGAACTGCAAGCAGTCATGCATGTGCTGGCTGGGACTGTGATTCAGTCTGACCTGCACATGTATGAAAATCCCAGATAACTCAGACAGGACTTTTAAATGGAGGCACTGCGCCATGGCGTCCAGTTGCATGGCACCGCGTCTCCATTTAAAAGCCGCAATGCCGGCTTCCAGAAATTAAAGCTAATTCTCTGCAATCTGACCACAGATCTGGCCTCCTACAGCCAGGGTTGGGCTGCGGGAAATGTTTTCCGGCCCTTCCCACACCTCATTCGCACCCTGGCATATAAAAAAAGGACACGTCTAGGAAAGTTATTCCACCTCAGAGGTGGAATAAATTCCCCTCACGTCACCTGCCCTGGATGTACAGGGCCAACATTAGAATTTGCCTGTATGTCCAAGGCTGATGACTGCCCAGATTCCACCCATGAGCTGCCACTTCCCCGTCCCTGTCTAACTTCCCCGTACATCCCGACTATTCATGGCACATAATAACCCCCTACGTATTCTAAGCTCAATTCAACTAAACTAACAAAAAACAGGGTAAAAGGTTAAACCTGCCTCTCCCAAAAAAGCATCCCGCAACTTCCTCCCTGTCTCTCTTACTCACTCCCTAGTGAGCTTTTCAAGGGTTGACTTATTTGGGCCTCTTCTTTGGAAGTGTCCCACTAAGAAGGTTTACCACTGGCTGTCGAACTTCTCTTATAGTCTGCCATGAATGATGTAAGAGGAAGTAGAGTCTTCTCCAAGCAAGCCAAGGAGCACAATTTGTAGTAGGCTAGTGTCACTTATTGGAGCAAATGTTGTAAATGACTGGATCTTATGGTCTGTCCAAGATGATATCATGAGTAACGGGGGAAGAATCTTTTCTAGTAAGCCCTGGGACCACAACTGGGAAGAGGACTTGCACTTGCTGACATAGTCACTACAGGTTGGAACTGATGGAAGGGAGCCCTATAAGATCACCAACTGGCCTTAGAAAATAGAGAAATAAATAAAAACCCTGAAACCATGAAAAAATAGAAAAATTGATGATATGTTATCAAAAATAAACGGTTTGAATTTTTCTTGAATTTCCCTAAGGCTATAAGATTTTACATATAAACTAGCATTGCCCTTTTCATAAAATGTTTGAATTGTTTGGATAAGAATGTTTACAAACATATGATCCAAGATCTTGTATCTTCCATAGATGCAGAGAACTGCAAGAAGTGTCCTGAAGATCAATGGCCAAGTGAGAAGAAGGATAAGTGTCTCCCCAGGGTCACAGAATTCCTGTCCTATGGCGATGTTTTGGGAGAAATTTTGGCTTTCATTGCTATTTTCTTCTCAATAATCACAGCTATAGTTTTGGTAATCCTTATTAAATATCGGGACACTCCTGTGGTGAGGGCCAATAATCGGGATCTTAGCTACATCCTTCTCATCTCCCTCATGCTGTCTTTCCTCTGCTCCATATTATTTATTGGCCCAGCTGGAAGAGTGATTTGTCTGTTCCGACAAGTGTCCTTTGGAATAATTTTTACCATTGCTGTGTCTTCTGTACTGGCAAAAACCATCACAGTTTTCTTTGCCTTCAAAGCCACCAAGCCCAGCAGCAAGTTGAGGTCATGGGTAGGGGCAAGATTCTTCAATTACATAGTCCTTCTTTGTTCCTTGGGTGAAGTTCTGATATGCACTGTGTGGCTGCTCATCTCTCCTCCATTCCCTGAATATGACACACAGTCTAAAGCTGGGACAATGATACTACAGTGTAATGAGGGGTCTACCATTGCATTTTATAGTGTGATTGGGTACATGGGCTTTTTGGCTCTTCTGAGCTTCACTGTGGCTTTCCTAGTAAGGAAGCTGCCTGGCAGTTTCAATGAGGCCCAGAATATCACTTTCAGCATGCTGGTATTCTGCAGTGTTTGGGTGTCCTTCATCCCAGCCTATCTGAGCACTAAAGGTAAATACATGGTGGCTGTGGAGATATTTGCCATCCTGGCCTCCAGTGCTGGCCTTCTGGGATGTATATTCATCCCCAAGTGCTACATTATTCTGCTCAGGTCTGACCTGAACACAAAGAGGCATTTAATTGGGAAAAAAATATTCTAACAAAGCTTAATCATAAGGACATAGACTGTGTTTATGCCACCTCCACACAAATGAGAAATTACCGGTACTTTTATAATGTAATTGAGTATAACATTTGAACTGTTTTTGGGATTAGCTCATACCTTTCCAGGAGCTGTTCAAGGTGAAGTTTTTGATTAAACAATTTTATTGAGGTCAAGTGTAAGACACAAAGCTTCAGCATAGCGACATATAAATGGAGATATAATGGTAAAGAGAAATCTCTTATCAAGAAAGTTCAAAAGGAAAAAGTGAATGACAAGAAAGAACCGTCTGTGCGCCATCTCCCCCCCCCCCCCAACCCAGTAGCCATGGAGAAGGCAAAGCCTCTCGAGGACAAGAGATACATGAAATACATACCTAGCATCAGTATAAAACAGGTACTAAACAGGTGGAACAAGAGAAACAGGTTCCAGAAACACAAATAGAACAACAATTGTGTATAAACCTAGAGCAAGCCACCCTTACAAGATTCCCCTATGGAACTCCATAAACTGGAACAGGGACTTCCATCAGCATGTTCTAAATGCCCATTCCCTCCCACCCTCATCACCTCCCCCTCCCCATCCTCAAGACCTCCAAATCTCCTCCCTGCCCCCCCCCCCCACAAGCAATAACCTTAGAAAGCAATAGGGGCAAGATGGCAGATGGTGTTTGAGCTTGCGGGTCCATCAATGCCTAAGCATAAGGGCAAGACGAGGGCTTTCCCGCCCAAGCCCCAGACAGGCCCTATGTATAGGTTTGTGCAGCTCACTGAGGAGATGGTATGGGAGATTTGCACAGGTGTTGGAGAAAGGTGTGAGGAAGCTGTTTCTCCCTTGGGCCTGGATTCTACTCTCTCTCAAGTGGCGAGATCTCCACCAATGTCCCCGGCTTATTTTCCATCTTTCTTGGCGGCTGTTCCTGTTTGCACTTCAGTAGTCGGCGAGCTAGCAAGTATGCGGCAGGAAGTCAATGAAGTGGAAGGTGGGGGTTTTGAAGTTCCTCCCAGTGAATTGTTGGCGGTGGATCGTCTCTGTCAGTCTGGGCTGCAAACTCCGAATGAGGAAAGTTCTAATGTTTCCTTACCTGCACCTGATGTTTCTTTAGCTGCTTTGAGGTTGTCTCGCCCCAAGACTATTACTTTGGATTGTATTTCGGATGCCATTACTCGATTATCTGAAGTGGTAATCTCTCAAACTACCAGGACTTTGACGAAGGTAACTCAAGTTGAAGAAAAACTGCTGGCTTATAATACTGTGGTAGACCAGATTAAAGGCCAAGTGGAAGAGCATGATGAAAAATTGAACTGTGTTTTGCCACCCACCCACTCCCTGGACCTTGAGGGTTAAGGGAGGGGCTGGCCTTGAATGCCCTTGAGGGTTAATGTTGTAGTTGTGTTGGTGCTCAAGTGATAAGGCAAGGCAAAGAATATTTCTTTTTTATGAGGTTTATTTCCCGCTTACGCAGTTCAAATCCAGCAGACGTTAATGAAATAACAGGGCACAAAACAAGATGGAGAAACTGAACTTAAACAAGGCTTTTTTCACTGCTTAACTGAATGTCCATTACAAATCACATTCACCTGTCATGTGATCTCCTTTTCGTTAAGGTAACAGAAAACTCTGATACCAGCACTGCTCCTGAATTGCACAGAATATGCTTCCACTTATTTTCTTCACAGAAGCTCTTTTATCACAGCAAACAGTGAGGTAACTTTGCTATTTTCTTACAAACAACACTGGCAAGCAAATCCCTTAAATGTCCTTTGGAATCATACAAGTAGAGCAATCCATCGGGACTTCCTGTTCCGTAGATGGCAAAGAAATTAAAGGCATTTCTTCTTGCCAGCTGATCAATGGCTTTGCTACGTTCTGAGTAGAAACTGCTCTGCTTTTAAGGAACTCTCTGAATTCAGTGAGAAGTAATTCAGCCTGTGTATTTTCTGAGCTAGGCTGAGCAAATCCTCCTTCAGGTAAATGCTTGTTTATATTTCTTATCTCTAAGCAATTATCAGTACTTTTACTTGGACAACATTTCAGCGTGCAAGCATTTCCCTTCCCCCACCTATCTCCACATGGCAGTGCAGGGTAAAACGCTCCAGCTGTGTCTAGAGAGTCTCTCAGAGTGTTAAAAGGAAAACAGTCAGGCTTTTCTTGACTTAACCAGTTAGTATCAAACTTTCTGCCTTTATCCTGTCTTTCACAATTAAAATTCACTCTTTCTGGCTTTCCACTGTTAAGCTTGCTAGCCGTGCCACACCCACCAGATACCTTGTGCTTGGGCTTCTTCCAGGGTAATTCCTTATCCCTTTGCCTCCTATTCCAAGGTTCTTCTGGGTCCTTTAAACTCCTGAGCTGCAGCCTTGGGTCTCTCAGTGCCTTAGAATTCTTTTGCTTCCAGAAATCTTTCTCTGCCCCTGAGTCTCCCAGCTCCTGTCTGCTCCTTCTTGGATCACAGCTGCTTAGTGGTTCTCTCTCTCTCGGTTCCTGTTCCTGGTCATCTGACCTGTCCTCGTCCAGGTGCTTGTGTCCTTCTTCCCTCTCCTGGTGGTCCTCTCTCTTGCCTAACTGTTTCTGGGTTTTTAACAAGCTAGCTGAGTACTGCACTGCCCGCCTCCTGCTTGGGCGTGCCCAATCAGGGACTTGGCTTCTCACCTGCCTTGAAGTGAGGAGTGGTTCCTGATTAGCTCTGCATTCTTTTTTCCTCTCAACAGAGAAAATCCTGCATTCCCCTGCAGTACCGGCTCTCTCCACCGGATCACTATCAGTTTTTCTTGCTTCATAAGAGCCTGCTACATCACAGTTTCTGATTCTACTGTGGCTCTCATAAAGGATAACACTGTTTTGCAGGCTAAACTATACGTTTTAGAAAATTCTGCCCATGCTTACAATTTGAGACTATTGAACTTTCCACTGATACCGGGAAGTTCACCAACTGATATGTTTAAAAAATATCTTGTAGATATTTTATTGGTGCCTCAAGATCTGATGCCACCGATTACTAAGGCTTTCTATTTACCTTCGGTTAAGGAGGAGCCTGGTTCTAAAAGTGGGGACTTTGTCACAGATGTTCTGAACGTTTCTGATTTACTTTCTTCTCCAACTTTGGGCTCTGTTAAAGTTTCAACTTTGTTAGTTACATTTGCCCTGGTCTCGGATAGAGATTGATTGCTTAAACTATTCTATAAAAAATGTCTCTCTTTGTTTTATGGGGTTACGATTTCGACGTTTCCTGATTTATCTAGAGATACTCAAAAAATGCGCAGGCAATTTCTTTTGTTAAAAGCTGGAGTTTTGCAAATTGGGGCCACCTATTATTTGCGTTTTCCCTGTAAATGTATCGTAATGTTTAATTTGCAAAGATTTATTTTCTATCAGCAAGAAGATTTATCTGCATTTATTAGTGTTAGGTTGCCCCTTATATTATCTCCTACTGAGGTTCTTGAAGGCTAATTGTTAGTCTTAGGATCACGCTGTTATGGTTTATTTACCTCAATGCTCCGCTGCCTTATCATTTTCCTTTCATATATTATTGGTATTTTATCCCCAGCTGGTGTTCTTCATGCCAACCTTGGGTTTTCTTGTCACATCCCCTCAATGTGTGGACTATAGATAATTTCAGTGTTTGCCTTATTTCTTTGAGTTTTCTTGGATGATTTTTTTCTGGATGAGTTATCTTTGCTGTACAAGCTTTGCTTGATTAATTTGAAAAATTAATAAATAATAAATAAATTTTAAAAAAGAAAGAAAAGAAAGCAAACGGGCACAAGATTATGGTGCAATGTTCACAATTAGCAGATGGTGAAATAGCATTGGACATCATGGTTGGAAGAAAAAAAGAAAACTGGTTACAAGATCAGCATCACAAAGAATATCAATTGGCCAATGGGAGAAGTACAGCCATTATTTGATGCACTTCGTCTGGTTGGCCCTACAAATCAGCCATAAGTCTTTCCATCCTGTAAATGTCCCATACCTTCAGCATCCAGTCATCTAATGTGGGCGCAGACAATTTTTTTCCACTATCTACTAATGACAGACCGAGCTGTCAATAGCAAGCAGGTCACTAAAAGATGTTATTCAGTTGAAAGGAGATCAGGAGAAAGGTAACTGAAACACAAGATTCTAAATTAAAGGGGAATACTACCCCAACAGCTTTTACTATGCGCTGGTATACTGCACACCAGAATTGTTGTATCTTGGGGCAAGTCAACCACATGTGACTGAAATCTACCCATTGGCCACAGTACCACCAGCATAAAAAGTCATCTGTCCATCCCCATCGATAGACTTCCACAGGAGGGACTGACATACCGAAAAAGATATGCAGTTAAGTATTAACTAAAGAGAGCGATATGGAACACTTATGAGAGTAATGATATAGGCCTATCCAGAAATCATCTGGTTTGTCTGAAATATCAGAAGCCCAATGGGTACGATGCACAGGTAGCAAGAGTCCAGCTGGAGGAATTACAGCAAAAGCACAATATGCAAGGAGAGCCTTGAACCATTTGGATTCAAAAAGGACCTGTTCCTCAAGTTGCGACAAGTGGTTGCAGGTCCTAATGCAAGCAGGAGTCACTAAGCAGTGATGAAGCTGCAGATATTGAAATGGAGATATTGGAGTGCCCATCAGAAGTTCCAGCGCTGCTTGGAAACAAAGCATATTTTTCAAAGAACATCTTTATAAATAAGCATCCACCTTGGGAAAGAAACTTGTCTCCAAAATCCCTGACAAAAGAAAAAGCAGCCAGCACCATGTATGGAAAATATGAGCATAACATTCGCCTTTTGCATAGGGAGGTCCCCAAAATGTATGTGAGCAAACCCTTGAGTGGTCGACAGGAGACATCACAAATGGCACTGCACTAAGTAGTAAGGAGGCGATCCAGGCTGCCTTAAGGGACATTCAACTCCCACAAGTGTATGACACAAGCAGGAGTGGTAGGATTCCAAATTTAGTAGGATAAGCCCCCCCCCCCCCAGTGCCTTGGGGCAAGTCAGAGTAGACAAACTAATCCGTGGGCGATAGCCTTGCCAGATGAATGTGGTAGGGAGAGGGCAGACTCTTTAGAAAAAGTATCGGGGAACCCAAATAATAAAACTTGGGCAAAAGGATCATTTTGATAGTGTTAATTCTCCCTAACTAGGAATCAGAGATTGCCAAGAGCTAATGCCCTTTGCTATTTTCTTTAATAGAGCTTTATAATTAAGCATGTACAATTTAGAATGGTCCTGTGAAAGTAACACCCCCAGATACTTGAACTGGGTGGTCACCATAAAATCACCCAAGGAGGGCACTACCTTTCCCATATTGGCAAAGAGACACAGCAATAAGGCTGATTTCTGTCTGTTAATGGAAAAACCCGACACAGAGGAAAACTGATCTAATAGATCTACAATGACAGTCAAAGAGGAGAATGGGTCCTACATAAAGATCAAAGAGTCATCTGCATTAAGGAACACAATATGCCAAAGGCTTCATGGCCAGAGTGAAAAGTAATGGAAAAAGTGGGCAACCCTGCTGAGTACCACATCCTTAAAACAAATGACGAAGATAAGAACCATTCACTTGAATGGATGCTTGGGGAACAGCATACAGTGCCTCAATCATCTGCAGAAGGCAGCCCAAAACCAAACTGCTCCAGCACAGCGAATCTTATCACATTCCTTCTCTGCATCTAGTGAAAGAACAGCAAATTCATCCTGCGCACCCTGCACTGCAGCCAATACATTGATAAACCGATGAACATTTTCAAAGTCATATGCTATTTAATAAAGCCCATTTAATCTGGGTATGCAATGTCAGGTATTTGTGACTCTAGACGAGCTGACAATAATTTTCGTGAAGATATTATAGTCTATGTTAAGTAAGGAGATCGACTTGTAGCTGCCACGTAAGAGGGGATCTTATCCCTCCTTAGGGATCATGGTGATTGTGGCATGATAGTTTCAGGAAGTTGTCACCAAGGGAAGATGTCATTGAACGCCCTGACCAAAACAGGATTAAAGATGTCCAGCAGCGCTTTGCATAGTTCTGCAGGGAAAACATCCGGACCCACCCCCTTAGCATTTCTAAGAGTGCTGATAGCCCAAATCACCACCTTTATATTTTCCCCAAAGTGCTACATTATTCTATACAGGCCTGACCTGAACACAGAGTCATTTAACTGAGAAAACGGTATTCTAGCAAAGCTTAATCACGAGGACATAGTCTGTGTTTATGCCTCCTCCACACAAATGAGAAATTACTTTTAGAATGTAACTGAGTTCGGAGTGTTTTTGTGATTAACTCACACCTTTCAGTAGCTGTTCAAGGTGAATTATAACAGGTATTTGCATATCACCAAAGAGTTTGCAGCTCGGGCATTGGAGAGTTAAGTGACTTCCTAAGGCCACAAAGAGTGCTAGTAGGTTTTAAACTTTGGTCACCTCGCTGCTGCTCTAACCACTAGACTATTCCACTACTCTGTTTCTTGCATGAGGAATAATTTTCTGGATTAGGAGAAAGAGAAACCTTTTCATGAGAGTGTCAAATAGAGTAGAAAGTCAGTTTTATATTCACTATGGGGGTCATTCCTTGCTGGCTGTCCACCCACTGTATGGCCTGTCAGAATCAAGGCATTGTGCAGTTTACCCTACTTTGATCCCACGGGGTCTAAATGTGCCCTTGGGATCAGAATTGCATGCATAAATACACAAATGGGCATACTGAGACTAGTGGAGGTTGCTGAGGATGAGGGAAAATGAAGGATTTAGTAGAACTGCTTAATTTACAGTAGGGAATTTATTTATTTAACATTTCTTATATACTGCCTTTTATAATATCAAAGTGATTTACATTGAACAAACTGAAATTACATTGAACAGGGCATTATAACTTGGAGATAATTATTTTACTGGGAACATAGACAATGGAGGGTTAAGTGGCTTGCCCAAGACCACAAGGAGCACCTGTGGGACTACAAACCCCAGTCCTTCCGGCCCAAGGTTGCTGTCCTCTAGTGGGATTTGAACTTCTGACCTTCTGGCCTGAGATAACTTGCCCCAACCACTAGGCCACTCCTCCCTCAACTAGTGGTTATATTCATCCAGAATTGAAACTGGGGGAACTGTTGGCTCATTCTGCTGCGATAACAGACTGAGTGGATAAGGGATAAGATTGAGACTGGGCCGAAATTAAGGCCAATGGAATTTTTTGGGCAAAATTTATAATGAAATGGGAACAACTGAGAACAAGAAAGGAATGATAGAAGCCTAGTGACTAAGGAGGATCAAGTGATAGAGAAAAAGAGGAGGGGATAAAGGGATGAGAATGGAGGGGGAGGAGGAGGGAGGAGGAAGAGAAATGTGTGGGTATTGAACAAACCTACACAGTAGAAACACACATATGGGGGTAACTTTATAACTGCATATTCATGAAACAGTATTCATATATTTTCCAGGGCAACCTCTCCAAATGGGTTAGTTTTGTGCATACTATGATAGCCATGAACCTGGAGGAGCGGCTCAGTGGTAGGGACAAGTAACCACAGGCTGGAGGGACTTGGGGTCTCTAGTCCCATGGCCACTTAACCCTCTATTGCCTCAGGTATGCTAAGATTGTGAGTCCTTTGAGGACAAGGGAATAAAAAATACCTGTTTGTATATATCTGTAAACCACTCTGATGTGCATAATAAAGGGTGATATATCAAGTGCTGATTGTTCATTTCTTAGAGCCTGAAAGCTTAAACAACCACCCATCTTTAACCATTCCACCCCACTCATGATTTTATTAACTTCTATCATATCTCCTCTCAGTCAACTTTTTCAAAACAGTAGAGTCCTAACTCCTTTAGCCTCTTTTTTCATTACTGTGAGTTTTTTTGAGGTCAATGATTATATGTTCACAGTCTAACTGGACCAGGTAAGCTTAAATGGTAATAACCCCTCTTGCTATATTAAAATTATTTTATTTCTTGAAAGTAAGAGATCAGATGAGGATACTGGTTCTACTCTACCTGAGGGAGCCAAGGTCCCTAAATATTATGGGATGAATGCAGCAGTTCATTATCCAAAGAACCATTACATTTAGCTATTTCAGAAAGAGATGAAGATAAGTGAACCCCAGGGGATCTCTCTTTCGCTCTCTCTCTCTGGCTGTCTATAACTATTAGCAATCTTCCAAGAGGGCATTGTCACTCCATAAAGGTTAATTGCACAAGATAAGTCTAATGATTAAAACTATAGACAAGGTCTATATTTCCAGGGATCATATCCCAAATGGGCCTATCAACCAACTTAAACACCCTTAACTCATCTGGTTATTCATACTTCATATGCAGAAATTGTCGGTCATGAAGGTAAGTAATGGGATCAAACTTTTCTTTACTTTAGACTACAATGTTTTACAAATAATTCCTCCTTTTGTACTGTTTTCAAATACTCTTATCATGAATGTCAAGTGATTATGTTTTCTCGTAATTAAACAGACTTTTAAAATAAGCATGTTATACTCTTATGGAGCAGGTTTGTCTAAGTCATTTAGCAGTTATGTTCATATGAAACCTTTAAGCAGATTTTCGAAAAGAAACTACTGAGGATATTTTTGTTTGAAAATGTTCATGAAGTTATCAAGGTGCAATGTATCTATGCATCATGAATCTGCTAGTTAAACAGATTGAATCATGGGTTATAAACTATATACCCTTAGTTAACAATTTAAGTTATGCAGATTCTCCAAGCCCAATGAATTCTTTTGAAAGCTGCCCTCCACATGATTGAATATAAAATGCCAACTGAATTTAAATAACCTTTTTAATACTGCTATGAAATAATTTAAAATGCAACACCCATAGATTTGTCTTTAAAATGCGTGTGCACTGAATAAAAAGGAACTTTTGTAAACATTAAAAACTATAATGATGTAACTGTTAGTGTTCAACTGTATAACAGGAATTCTGTTAATGCAAATAAAGAATTATCTGTCATACTGAGTGATTATGTAGGTAGGAGATTGTGTAATAAGTCATTGTGTAGTCATTTCATTATAAAACCATATAACAGCAGCATAACTGTACAACTGTTAATTGTTGAATTACATGAATCTCACCATATGTCAATATAAATGTGCATTTATGGAAATTACATCAAGTACAAACTTAAGGGTATGTTGACTATGCTAATGTTTAACCCATACTATTGCAAATAGATCCTACGTTATTCACTGGGACCTAGTTACAAATAGCATGGGTTAACCATTTTCCCATCTTAGTAAACATAGCCTTTACATTGCAAGCCCTCCATGGACAGAAAAATCTCTACAGTACCTTAGTGTAACTTATCTTGAACTTCTGAGAAAGCAGTGAGCTAAATCCAGTTCCCTTTCCCCTTAGCACAAACGTGTGACTCGGTAATGCCAGTACTGTAAAAGGTTATATATAGGGTGATAAGGAGAAGCCAGAAGCAGGTGAGCAGTAAACCACATAAGGGGCTACTTAGTTGAATGTGATAACGTTACTACGTTAACTTACCATTGGTGTTTGTAAGTAGCATAGAATAGACCTATGCTAAAATAACACAAGTTACAGTGAATTAGCATATGTTAGCATTAATGCACCTTAGTAACTAGTCCCTTATATTCTTTTAGGCTTATCTGTGCCTTTTTGGCATTTTGGACCATTCTGTGTTATTTTACTATTTGCACGATATAAGGACTAGGGGCTCTGCTTTTGAATGGAGCCTCTAATACAGAATGCTTCACCTTCAATGTTGCAAGTTGAAATGGATCATTCAAGATTTTGCCATCAAATACCTATATGTCTGTAGTGTTTTGTTGCTAAGCCGGTATTTCTTCAAGTTTGGGCTGAGGGCTGCATTTTATGTTATTTCTTTTAACGTTACTGTTTTATGTGGTCTACAAGTTTATAAAAATACATGTCTTTTCTTTATTAGTAAGATCTTAAAAGAGTGAAGCAGGAACTTAACTATTCCTCTCCCAGATCTCTATACTCTGGTGCCTCACGGGGTTCAATTTTGTCTCTTTTCTTTTTAATCTTTACACTAGTCCTTTGATTGATGTGATTATTAGTCATGATGCTTATTAGTGATTAATTGTATATAGTTAACCATTAATACCTGTACATAGTTGAACTGTTGCATGCAATTGATTCTGTTCTATATAAACCGACTTTGATCTTTTGGAAAAAAGGTATAAAAAATACAAATAAATATATAACATGGAATGGAATGGTAGTCATATGCAGATGACATCAGATTGTGCATCAATAGAGATGAAGAACATGCAAATATGGTACACAATCTTGGCAATTGTTTAACAGAGGTTACACACTGACTGGAATACTCTAGTTTGAAACAGAATTTTGACAAATCCAAATTAATTTGGTCCATTCATAAGAAGTTTCCACTGGTTTGCTTCTCCCATATTGATACTGCAGAATGGAAGCCAACTGAGTTTGCCTGCAATCAGCAGGTTCATTTAGACTTGTGTCTAAAAAGGGATGTTCAGATTCTGATATTGTCTTGTTTCTTTTAACAGAAAAAGATTAGGCAATTACATTCTTTCTTAGAATTAAGTGTGCTGAAAACCTCATCAGGTTATACCTACTTTGAAGAGCCTGCACTGATTGCCCATCAGCCTGAATATTCTATTTAAAAAAGGGCATGTTAATTAAAGCATGATGCCTCCGGCATTCTGCATTTAGTAGTACCCCATGCTGGTAATGCAGCCCAAACCCATGTTACGAGCGTGGGGTTTAGTAAACATACCCCTAAGTAAACTAGCTCTTAATTTCTTTAACCTCATAATTTGTATTGCCCCAAGCCATATTCTACTTTCTTTGCAGAGAAATCTGACTGCTGCTCTCTAAAAAACAATCAATTTAGACACCACCATGAACTCATCTTTTAGCTGCTGTGGCCCAGCTCTTGAAATTTGATGCTTTAAGATATATGTGTTCAAACCAGTCTTTAAGAGGGTCTGTTTTATAAGCTGCATTAGGTTTTTGCAGCTAATGCGGTGATTTTGTGACTATAATGCTGCACTCTCCTCTGCTCTGGATGCTATTGCTCCATCCATGCCATATCCTGTGAAGCATACTATAGCCCATCCCTGGATGTCTTCCACTAACCACATCTTGAACAATTTTCAGAAGACTGTGTTTGTGAGAAGCTAGCTAAAGTAGACAAAACAATGGGACCAGATGGGATACACCCGAGAATACTGAGGGAACTTGGGGACGTTCTAGCAGCTCCACTGACTGACCTTTTCAATGCCTCGTTGGAGTCGGGAGAGGTGCCAAAGGACTGGAGAGAGGCACTTGTGGTCCCTTTACACAAAAGCGGAAGTAAGGATGTGGTTGAAACTACAGGCCGGTTAGTTTAAGTTCAGAGATGAGTAAATGATTGGCAATGCTGCTGAAAGAGAAAATAGTGAGGTTTCTGAAGTCCAGTGGACTTACATGTTTAGTGCCATTGACTATCCCCTTTTAACCCTGCTACACACCCTGATGCAATGCGTTTAGCATCCAGGCATGTAGGGGGGCATTCTGGGGCGGAGAAGAGATGGTGACTGTCTCTAACCAGACAGCAGCGATATTGCATGCTGCCCGGTTAGCGATCTGCACTGAAAAGAAAAGCGAGGAACACCCTCACCTATGTTTAGGCGCAGGAGCTAACAGGACAGCATGCAATATCTCTGCTACCCGGTGAGCTTCAGCAGCTTCCGGTGTGTGTGGCGATCCCCGGATATTCAATACCGTCACTGTGACATTGAGCATCCAGGTTAGAGGTCAGCAGCCTAGCTCAGCATCGGGCCCATGGTTTTTTACTTTAACCTGTTACATTTGTAGACTTTATTATGAACTAATTAATCTGGATACTTTATAAGGCATGTAAAATGCTTTATGTAATTGCTGCATTCTTTTTGTCAGAATAATTAAAAATGTATTGATTTTTTATTTGGGGACATAGTTTAAATTTATAAATTTGGGATTTGAAAGTGAGAGGCAATATAAAGAAGAAATTTATAACAAGTAGCTAAGTATTCTTTATAAGCTGGACCGTGAACTATTTGTGAGATTATTTCAAGAAATTACTAATAGTATTATTTCTCATGAAAAGAGAAAGAAGGGAACAGCTCTATTCGCTTTTGCAGTCACTGGGTATTTTCACTGGAAGGTCGTTGATGCTATCAGGCACTAATGTTGGATGTTTTGTAAGTCCGAAAATGAGTGCCGTAAAAGTCTGAGACCTTCAGCGAAATTGAATTTGAATGCATAGAGAGGCCACAAGCGACAATTAAAAAGAAGTGTTTAAGTTCTTTATTGATAATCTTGAGCGTGTTGAAGGCTTTTTTGTATTACCAGTCAGTATTCGCTCAGAGAAAAGACCATACTTTACTGTTATATACAATGGCATCCATGCCAAACGTATATTTTGTCTTGGATGTTCCAATGCATTGCTTCAATAATTCCGGGAAGATAACTTGATTATGTTTTGGTGTCTGAGTTTCTTATTATGTATTCATTGTGTCTCTCCTTCCTCCTGTCAGTACCCTTATGGCGCATGAATGTAGGAAAGAGGGAAATCTTACAGAGGTAACAGAATTCCTGATTCTTGGATTCTCAGAATTCCCAGAGCTGCAGATTCCGCTCTTCACTATCTTTTCATTCCTCTACCTGATGGCTGTGCTGGGAAACCTCCTCATTATCTGTGTGATATGTGCTGATCGACACCTGCACATCCCCATGTATTTCTTCCTGGCCAACTTGTCTATCTTAGATATTTCCTCTCTAACAATCACTCTGCCAAAATTACTGACAATCCTTCTGACACAGAGTAATACCATATCTTTCCGTGAATGTATCATACAGATGTATTGGCTTTCTTCTTGTATTGAGATAGAATTCCTGATTCTAACAGCCATGTCATATGATCGTTATGTTGCCATATGCAATCCCCTGCGTTACACCCTGATCATGAATAGAAGAATCTGTGCTTTTCTGGCAGCTGCACCCTGGGTAACAGCTTTCATAGTAGCATTGCCACACACGATTCTTCTATCCCAGTTTTCTTTCTGTGACTCCAATGTGATCAATCACTTCTTCTGTGACTATTTAGCATTGGTAAGACTTTCCTGCACAGACACCTCCGTCCTTGACATTATGTCCTTAGCAGAAGGGGTGTTATCAGCCTTCGCCCCATTTGTCCTTACTCTCGCATCCTATGTATTTATCATATCCACCATCCTGAAGATCCGTTCTAGAGAGGGTAAAAACAAGGCCTTCTCCACCTGCTCCTCCCACCTGACAGTCATTGTTCTGACATACGGGACTATAATAGGAGTATATATGCAGCCCAGCTCTGGAGACTCCATGAGTTCAAACAAGCTGCCTACCATAATGTACATAGTTGTTCTCCCACTATTAAACCCCCTAATTTATAGCTTGAGAAGCAAAGAGTTAAATGTGGCCCTGAGAAAAGCCATAAGCAGGAATTCAACATTGTCAGCATCTAAACACTTTTAAAAGCCCAGCTCAGATAAACAATTATGTAAAGGCTGCTGTTAATTATTATGTCAAGCATTAAAAAGTGTTCATTACAAATAACATGTGATATGTACAAAAATGTGTTTTATATCCCATCACTCTATGAAGATTGCCAAGACAAAATCCAAGGAAGAAGCCCCACTATCCTCTCTGTAAGCGATTAACTCTTGAAGGATCAAAACTCATTCAGTCCTCCATTCACCATCTCTTGTGCTATGCTGCTGAACCAAGTTGGCATGAAGGATACTGTTAGGTATCCCTCAAAAATGTATCAAAAGTGACCTTGTGCCTTTGAAAAGAAGATGAAGCAGATACTGTACATGTTGATTTTCTTTACTGAAAATGTGTATTTCTAAATATAAGAAATGGAGGATAAAATGAAATGCAAAACAAATCTATTTATATACGAGATTATAAAACAAAGCTGTGGTTCTCCACACATCTAGGTCGTATTATATGTTATGCAGTCCTGCTCTTGATCTCATTCATTATCATGTCAAACCCACAATCTTTTCCCACACTGTTATAATATGTCTGGAGCTCAATTAGAGGAAAGCTAAGGAGTATTAATCCCTCCTGCATTGCTATACATTTCACAACCCCCAATTCAAGCATGCAGCTTTTGAGAGCTCCTTATAACCCTTGCCCCAACTCCTGATTTTCCCCTTGTCTGTTTTCTCTTGCATCCAGGATTTACTTGTTCAAGTGATCCTGATCTTTTCAAGATTCTATAATCAAGGAGAAGAAACCTCATGTTAGGAAGATCAGTCTTTTCAATACTCCCCTCATCTGACTTTTTCATTTATATATTTATAATGGGCCCGTTATTCGAAAGGCATTTACATAGTTTACAGCCCAGTAAACCATGTAAATGGCTTTAATCATGACATTCAAGGGCACTTCCATGGTTAGTGCTGTTGAATATCCCCTTCTAACCCCGCTACATGCCCCGATGCTATGTGATCAGCATTGGGGCATGTTGAGGGCATTTCACGGTAGAACAGAGGCGGAGACTGTTGCTAACCGAGCAGCAGCGATATTGCATGCTGCCCAGTTAGCGATCTAGTAAACGCAAGGGAAAAAGATGGAAAGCATGCGTCTCTATACATGCATAGAACATTTTTTTCATGTACGATATTATTATCTTGGCACATGCCCAGTTCTTGGGTTGGGTTAGACCCAGGACTTCACAGCATAGATGGATGAATCAGGACACAGCTTTTAGGAGGTGGTCACCTGCACAATAGGTGAGAGATGGAATGCAGGAGCAGATGACCAATGTCCCAGTAATTGCAATAACAAAGCCATTGAAGAAGCCCTCAAGGCTAGGGAAAGGCTTGAAAGTCTCACTGTCAACAAGAAGGCAGAACAGAGAAGATAGGTCTTCAGTATCCATGCACACAGTACTTATTTATTTAATATCTTTTCTATACCGCACTATTTATAATCAGTGCAGTTTACAGGTAACATTACCTTGTACAGGGCAGGTGGGACCTGCCCTCTACTTACAATGAACAGGTGAAGTAATTTGGAGTCAACGGGGGTAACTATATACAGGTTAAGCAATCAGGTTGCATAAGTATAGCATTGACCAGGGTTGGTTAGCAAACTATTTACAAATTTCATGAGCTATATACATGTTGCTATTTACAAGATGAGTAGTTGTGTTAGTAGGTGGAGCTGGACAGGAAGTGGCTCTGTAGTATCAGTGGACCCGATATTCAGTAGCATTTACATGGTTTGGAGACCTATAAACCATGTAAATGATACTGAGCTGGAAAACTTAAGGAAAGCGGAATGCAACTGGAGAAAAAACAAAAACCCCATTAATAAAGATTCATACATCACTCTCCTTAATGCATATAAAGATGCAATTAACAAAGCCAAGAAAAATCACCACTCCTCTATACTCAACAATGCAATAAACAGACCTAGAGAACTATTCTCAATAGCCCAAAGGTTAACAAATAACACCCACAACTCCAGTACTGAAATTACTGAAATTTCCCCACAGAACCTGGCCGACTACTACATGAACAAAGTCATGTCCCTCCCGCAGTTACCAAAACCTAAACACATACCTCAAACCCATTTTACAGATGAATGGACAGATTTCGAACCCCTATCTAACACTGCACTCAAGAACATCATAACAAACATAAATACAACAACCTCACTCCTCGACCCCTGTCCAGTAACATGGATAAAGAGTTCCTTACCTATCCTCTCACAATTCATCCTCCCCATAATAAATCTTTCGCTAAAAAATGGGTACTTACCCCCTTCATTAAAACATGCACAGATTCGCCCAATATTAAAAAAAACCACCCTTGACAAAGCATCACCCAAATCATACAGACCCATATCAAGCATTCTGTTCATGGCTAAATTAATCGAAAAAGCAGTACAAATTCAGACCCAAGAATACATTGATAGTTCAGCCCCTCTTGATGATCAACAGTATGGGTTTCGCCCTCATCACGGGGTGGAGTCACTACTAACAGTTCTAATCGATACCCTAGTAAGAGGTATTGATAATTCAAAACAGGCATTCCTACTCATATTCATTGACATCTCCGCAGCCTTTGACAGTGTCCACCACTCAACAATGATTAACAAACTAAGACAAATTGGAATAAAATCCACAGTTCTTAACTGGTTCTCATCTTATTTAAGTGATCGAACTCAAACGGTACGAATTGGTAACCTTACTTCAAAAACTTATAACCAGGAACTAGGCCTCCCCCAGGGTTCTGCACTGTCAGCGCTACTATTTAATATCTACTTAAAACACATCTGTCAAATATTTAAAAAATTCAATGTCTATTACCACCTTTATGCGGACGACATAATGATGTATGTCCCATTCACAATTCCTAATATTCCCACACTTCTTATAAATACCTGCCTCAATGAAATAACCAATTGGCTAATTGAAAACAACTTATACATAAATCACACTAAAACAGAAGCCCTAATAGTAACTAAAAATACAACATTCATTCCCCCAACACATATCACATTGCAAAATAACGATAACAAAATAAATACTGAAATACGTTACCTAGGCGTAATACTAGACAAACACCTCAGTATGGACACGCATATAAGGAATATAACAAAAAAAGTTTATTTTAAACTTAAAGTATTAAAACAACTCCGCCCCCTACTACACCTACAGGATTTTCAACGTATAATACAAGCGATAATAACCCCCCATTTTGACTTTGCAAACCTAACCCTAATAGGCTTAACAAAACAAAACCTAAAAAATCTCCAACTAGCACAAAACGCAGCAGCCAGGACTATAATGAATGCCCCACCATTCCAACATATAACACCTATATTAGAGTATTTACACTGGCTCCCGATTCAATGCCGAATACAATATAAAACTCTCCTAACCACATACAAAGTCCTAAATAATACAGCACCTCTTACATTAAACAACCTTATCAATAAAGAACCCAATCATAATCTTCAAAGGAGAGACCAAATAAACAAACTAAAAACACCAAAGGAATTTATAAAGGCCAAAAAATCAACAAACATGAAAGCATTCTCCCATGTTGCCCCTATAACTTGGAACAACATTCCATCGGAACTCAGATCCTTACCTCAAATCATGGAGTTCAGGAAAAAACTCAAAACACATTTATTCTCAACATACTACAGTTCTTTGACGAATTCACCTTTTCAACAAGAAAAAGGATAGTTTCACCAGCTAACTTTATCCATCTCTGAACTGGAATAAGTACCAAAACCCCAAACCGATGTTTTTGAATCATACATACCTTGTACATAGTTTATAATCCTGTTCTTTGTACATAGTTACAACTGTTAATTGTAAGTTTGATCTGAATTTTTGTAGCTTCACATTGTTATATGTAAAAACAGCATTGCCTTGTTTACTGTTGTTCAATGTAAACCGCAACTGATCATTGGAAGGTGCGGTATATAAAAACTTGTTAATTAAATTAAAATTAAATATTCAGCAGCACTAACATGGTTAATGTTGCTGAATATCCGCAGCTGCTGTCTCTACACATCCCAATGCTAATCAATGAGCCTTTGGGCATGTTGGGGGCATTCCAGGATGGAGAAGAGGTGGCACCACTCATTAACAGGGCAGCAGCGATATTGAGCCACTGATGGTTACCAATATGTGGCAAAGACAGCACAGGAAACCCTGCCTTAATTTTGCTATCTATTGCTAACCAGGCAGTAGTTCAATATTGCTGCTGTCTAGTTAGTGATTGGCCTATGCCGTGACTGTGGAGGGGAATCAGTGGAATAGGGTTGGAGACCTATAATGAAGAAAACCTTGCAGCAAGCAATGGCAGACATATTGCATGTTCTCAATGCTGCTATTAGCACAGGTGTACCTTAATAGGTAGAGTTAGGTGTAACTAAGGTACTCCATATATTAGAGTGCATGACAACATTTTACCTGCTGGAAATATGCTATCCATGCCACTAACAGTTACCATGGAGGCTTTGCACTTAATGCACATTAAGTGGTACTTTGGAAAGGGCATCCAAGTGTAGTCTGGGACATCTAAGCAAAACATGCAAAGAAACCCCAACAAAAAAAACTCCACTGGGAACGTCTATATTTCAGCCTGAATTTCAAAACAGAGGCCTCAGAAATGGACGTCTATGCCAGCATCCCAGCTACAAGGCATCCCAGCTACAAAACAGGTGGCATGAACGTCTATCTCATGCTACTTTTTGCTTTGAGTGACATCCTGAACTTGTTCTTCTCTGTCTGTCACCCCCTTTCCCTAGTTTAAATACCTGTCCACATATTGCCTGAATTTTTCACTTAGGATCCTTTTCTCTCTATCACAGGGAAAAGGATCCTAAATGAAAAATTCAGGCAATATGTGGACAGGCATTTAAACTAGGGAAAGGGGGTGACAGGTGGAGAACAAGTAGTTCAGGATGTCTTCCCCAGCAAACACATAACATTGAAAACAGCCACCACACATCAATTGCATGTGGGAAGAGGCATGCAGAACAAAACCCATGCAAAATACAGGCAAGCCAGTCAAGAAATGCTGGAAAGCAATGAGCACAAGTGCTTGAAGCTTAGCCAAGAAAGTTCTTAACCTGGAAGTCCTAATGGTGGAAATGGATATGGACATTATGGACATTACAGAAACATGTTTTAAAGAGTCACATGAATGGGATATAGCCATAGCTGGCTATAATTTATTTAGAAGAGATAGAGAAGGCAGAAGAGGAGGAGGAGTAGCCCTATATGTCAAAAGCAATATTAAAGCTGCAGACATTCAGGGGACATGGGATAAAGAAGAAACACTATGGATTGTGTTGGAAAGAGAACATGGCACAATCATCCATACTGGTGTAGTCTACAGGCATCCAAATCAAACCAAAGAAATGGATAGAGATTTGATTATAGATATTGCAAAGGTAGCCATGAAGGGGGAAGTGATCATATTGGGTGACTTTAATCTAACCGATGTGGATTGGAGTATTCCTTCTGTAAATCTGGAAAGAAACAAAACAATTGTGGATGTCTTCCAAGATGCATTGCTTAGACAAATGGGGCCTGATAGTTGAAAGGCATTTACAACCAAGCAACTATGTAAATGCCTTAGACGGGGATATTCAGCGGTACCTATATTTTTTTACTTATTTATTCAACTTTTTTTAATACCGCTTTATCCTGTGGTCAACATGGTTAGTGCCGTTGAATATTCCCGACTATTTTCTCTACGTGCTATCCGGTTAGCATCGAGGTATGTTGGAACATTCCAGGGCGGGGCAGAGGTGGCGATATTGAACTGCTACATGGTTAGTGGCCTATGGCTAAAATTAGGTAAACGTTTGACTCACCTAACTTAGGATCCCTTTCTTCTAAGCAAGTCACACTTGAAGCAGGGCCTGCGGGCCTGAAAAACACATGTCGTGTATGAAAAAATTGCTGATGAGGCAGATTCTGGATCAGTAAAGCTAAGTTTAGCTATTTTTAAATATCGTTCCACTATGAATTTACAATGATTAAAAAGGGTCATGCTCACGTCGGGTTGTAGTTATTTGACCACCCAACCCTGGTTTGTGAGGCCCAACATAAAAAATATATACAAATTTCATTTTGCTTGCTACACAGACAATCTTTGGTTTAGTTTCATTGAGCAGAGTGATTGTTCTGTTTTCTGGGGGGGGGGGGGGGTGTTTTTTTTATTATTCATGCCTGGATATGATAGGTTTGGACAAGTTCCTGGATGAAAGGTCCATAAACCATTATTAAAGGTGACTGGGGAAATCTACTGGGACATGCAATGAAGCTACAGGGTAAACTATTTAAGACTAATAAAAGAAAATATTTTTTCACTCAACGTGTAATCAAACTCTGGAATTTGTTACCGGAGGATGTAGTAAAGGCTGTTAGTGTAGCTGGGTTTAAAAAAGGTTTGGACAAGTTCCTGGAGGAAAGGTCCATAAACCATTATTAAGAAGGGACCCAGGATATCAATGCTTGACCCAGTACAAGCATTGTGGAACCTGTGTCTTTTGGGGAAATTGCTAGGTACATATGACCTAGATTGGCCACTGTTGGAAACAGGATACTGTGCTTGATGGACCTTGGTCTGACCCACTATGGCATATCTTATATTCTTATGTAGAGCATCTACTAGGAATATGCTTTCATTAAAAAAGAAAAAGAAAATATGAATAACATTTTTATATTTCATTTGTTTCTTTTGGGAAATGGAATCAAAGGGAAAAAGTGAGTTTTAATTGACTTTGTTTCATTTCCTTCCTGCCCCCTCAATGCAATAAAACTCCAGGTGCAGACTACTGAAAAAGCTGTCTGGGGCTTTTCCCAACATCCCTCTCAACCTGTCAGGCCACCCCCCCCCCCACCCTATTTTTTTATTTATTATTTAAAGAATTTTCAAAATTCAATCAAGAACAAGCTTGTACATATAAAGGTATAATACAAGAAATATTTCAAAGAAACAATGACAAACAAAAATTTCCAACAGCACATACACCTGTAGCCCACTATGAGGCATATTTAATTAATGCAGAATGACTAGAGGGACTGGAGGAGCCCAGCTAAGTAATAACTAGGAAAAGCATAGGAAAACAAGAAGGCTGCGGAGGACCCAAGGCTACCTACTACTAGACCCGCATTCATACCAACCCACTTCTATTGGAAGGAGAGAAAGTGACAGTAATTCTGGCATTAATAAATGTGGAAAGATTTCCCAGTTGGAAAAAAAATAAACCTTTGTGATCTATAGACCACAATGCATTTACATGGAAATCCGAGGTAAAAGGTAGCACCGAACTCCAAAACACCCGATCTAAATAGCAAAATCTGTTTCCGCCATTTTGAGTATCTCTAAAAACATCTGGGAAAATCAAAATCGTTTGCCCATAGAAAAGTACAAAGCATTTATTATAGTACAATCAAAGCAACCAGTCTCGATCAGATGTTAAAGCAAACATTACCACCAAAGTAGTAGTTCATAATGGAGCTGCCCAAGGGAACTGTACAATCTCTGAGACATAATAACATAGATGATTCTCTTGTGCCTTCAGTAGCTCTTTTCCCTGATAGCAAATAAAAGGCCTTCACTATTGGTAGCATTAACTCTGCAGACACTGCCAAGTTCTCCATCAAATATTTCTTAAAAAGATCCACTGGCAGAGTACCTTTAATTATTGGAAAACTCAAAATCTGAAGGTTAGAAGCACGCACAGAATTATCCAAGTTTTCCACTTTTGCTCTTAATAAAGTATTATCTTTAATTCACGCAGCACCAGTATCACCAAAAGTATTGAAATAGTCTCATATTCTTCTACTTTCTTTTTAACTGAATCAGTGATACCCATACACAGTTCCAGTTTTTGAGTAACGTTGTTGACCTCAGATGAAAATCCTGCAACTTGCCGAACCAAAGTCTCTGAGAGAAAGGTAATTGCCTCCCAGATATTGTTCAAAGTAATCTTTTGAGTTGGTGGAAGAACAAATGATACAAGGGCTTTAGGAGAGCCAGCCAGAACTTCCTTCTCAAGCTTCCCTCTAACTGGGGAGCTCCGGAAGACCCAGAAGGCAACAGGGCAGCTGCCTCACCTTCTTCTACACCTGCTTCCTGTGATGGCATGCATGGGATATCACCTTCTGGCTCCACAATCACATAGGCTAACAAACTTGGGGTAGCAGCACCAGGCAGCGACAGCAGGTTGCATGTCTCAGAAGACAAGGTGACATACAAAGCAGGCAGGAGGGCTGATTCCTCCAACGGCTCCCCTGCAAAGCTTGCATGTATCTCCCATCACTCAGCCTCGGAAAACTGTGACAAATTGGTCCATAGGACCCGGACTGGCCAGCTGGGTCTCCACAAGGGAAACCCTAGCCTTCCCCTTATGTTTCAGCATCAAGAGAAAGCACAGTACACTCCTCACGCAGTCATCTTGGAAACACCCCGTCATCCCCAATTTATTTTTTGATGAGGTTAAAGTAGTATTCATTTTTTACTTTGTTGGTGATGATGTGGTATTTGCTTAGCTCTTGCATGTAGTGTGCCTGCATTTGCTTGTCTGGGTTGCATCTCCACTTTCTCTCAAGGTGGCACAGTTCACTTTTCAGCTGTTTCAGTTCTGATGAAAACCAGGGCACAATTCTATTGCATTCGGAAGATTGAGATGTTGAGGTCTGAGTGGTGTCTGCCATTGTCAAATTCCAGATCTTTATGAGTGTATCTATGGTGTCAGACGGATTGTGATCTATCAGTTGGGGTATGATTTTGCAGGTGAAGTCCTGCACGTTGTCACAACGCCGCCCTGGTGGTTAATGGTGGTCAAGACAGGTCGGACATAAATAAAAGTAAAGTTGGGTTTGGTATGTTTTTCTTTCTAGGGCCCAAGGTTGTATAGCCTTGGTAGCGTCCTGCATTACCAAAAATACCCAGAGAACAAAAGGTCTTCGAGTGTAGGGAAAAGTAAGGCTTTATTTCCCTTAGTTTGCACAAAGGTTCAAAGGATCGGCTTCAAACACCAACAGAAATGTCCTTACATCAGGTCAGAAAAATCACAACTCAGGTTCAAAACAAAAACTGTTCTTTTCACAAAAAGGTTACAAAAACAAGCATTTCTATTTACACCGGTTTTAGTGCTCACTGGTTACACAAGCATTCCACGCTTCCCGTGGTGCAATAGCTGCAATCCATTTCTTCCTCTGAAAAGGATTCTACCTCTTCCACTTGCATCGGTTCCTCCTGCAAAGTATCTGAGATATAGTCAACAGTTCCCGGCAAACTATAGTTAGGTTTCTCACCCAAATGCTGTATGACCTCCCAGTGTCTGGAGTTTAGCGTGGGGCGTCGGCCATGAGCATTTTTACAGTGTGAATGTGTTTCTCTCTTCCAAGGGTTTACACACACTTCCTGCAAACCTGGCGTACTTAAAAGTTTCTTATCCAATAAAAACTTTTCATACCTTTTCTTTTGAGCAGTTGGACATGTACAGGGAGCTTCTGTCTCTTGCCCTTTCCATAGGCTGTTTCCAATACAATATGGGTTACCTTGTAACTCTTGCTTCTTTCCTGGGGACGAGGCTTGTGGCCTACTCCCAGGGAGATTCTGCCTTGCTCCAGCAATATGGCTTGGGTTCTGCCCACAGCAATCACAATGCAGCTTTCACGTACCTGAATCTCCTGGACCCTTCTGTATTCTCTGTCCTTTCAGGTTCCTTTGGCTTGTACCTCTTTCCTGGACTCCAGCAGTGTCTGTAGCTTCTGCAGTTTCTCCAGCTTCTGCAGTTTCTGCCACTCCTCCAGCTTCTGAAGGCTCTGCAACTTCTCTGCTGCCTTCTCTGCTGCTTTACTGCTACTTCTGCCTTTCCAGTCTCTTCTGCTCGTCCAAGCACTTCTTCCAGAGCTCTCACTGCTCTTACTTCTCCTCCTGTACTACTTGTCCTCCTTGTTCCACCTGCTCTTCCTGTCCTCCCTGGATTGGAGGCTGGCTGGTTTTAGGTTACACCCTGTAGGGCATGGATCCTCATTCTTCCAGAGGTCCCTCTTGCTCCCCCTATCAGGCTCCTGCAAATACTGCAGCTTGTGCACATCTTTTTTCACATTTAAAACATTTTCTTCTCTGCCCTGCTGGTCTGCTGCATCACACATCCCCCTTCTTAAAATATTACGGGCTGGTAAAGTTTCTTTTACACAGCACGTAATACACGATACCGCACTCTTCTGCAGCTGACTGGTGCCGTACTTTCCTCGTTGGTTGCCCACTGGTATCGGTTCAGGGTGGCATATGTTCTCAGCCGAAGCCAGCAAAACTGACCGCTCATGCCAGGGCCGAAGAATATTGCCATGATATACCTATGTATGTCCTTTTTCATCCTGGATCAAGTAGGAG
The DNA here is from genome assembly GCA_033557465.1 of Ichthyophis bannanicus. Lineage (NCBI taxonomy): Eukaryota > Metazoa > Chordata > Amphibia > Gymnophiona > Ichthyophiidae > Ichthyophis > Ichthyophis bannanicus. Next base: position 106,600,743 of record CM066048.1, on the reverse strand, counting down.
GTTGATCCTATAGGCTTAACCACTGTATGAGGCCCCTTCCACCGGGCTTCAAACTTAGGAGTGGCGCCCGATATCAAGACCATCACCTTTTCTCTGACCTTTACGTGCCGGGGTTTGGCATGCCTATCATAGTATCTTTTCTGTTTTTGTTGACTCTCCTGTAGACTTTCGCCTGCAAACTGGGAGGTTCTTTTCAGGCGGGTTCTTAAGTTCTTTAAGAATAAAGGTACGCCCATCTCCGTCTCAACGGGCTCAATCCATTGTTCTCTTAGGACGTCCAATATACCTCGGGGTGGTCGTCCATACATAAGTTCGTACGGCGAGGTACCCAAGGAAGTCTGTTTTCTTTCCCGACAGGCATACAGGATAAATGGCAACATGGTGTCCCACTCCGTCATTTGGCCACCCAATGCTCGACGAAGCATTTGTTTTATGCTCTGGTTTAGTCGTTCCACCAGACCATTGCATTGGGGGTGGTAGGCGGCTGTCTTCACATGATGGATACCAAACTTGTGCGAGGTACTTTGATAAGAAGTTACTCCCTCTGTCTGTCAATACCTCCTGCGGGAACCCTACCTCGCAGAATAACTTGACTAATTCTATGGCAATTGACTTTGCTGAAATGTTTCTCAGGGGAACTGCCCAGGGGAAGCGGGTAGCTTGGTCGATAATCACCAGGATATACTGGAATCCTCTAGGTGTTTTGATGAGGGGTTCAACTATGTCCATGGCAAGTCTCCTTACCGGCTCCGAGATTATGGGCATTGGAACCAGCGGTACTTCAGTTGGTCGATGAGGAGTGACTCTTTGACATGATGCGCAAGACTCGCAAAAGCGAGATGTTTCCCGAAAGACTCCTGGCCAGTAAAATCGGGCTAAAATCTGTTCAAGGGTGCCTTGTGCTCCCTTATGGCCCCCTACTGGATGGTCATGGGCCAGCCGCAAAACCAGGGATTTAAAGGTATTCGGGACCACCAACTGTTTCCTAATATTTCCGGTACGAGGGTCCTTAATCTCCCGATAAAGTATGTATTCTTCCATGAGGAATCTGGGGAAAGAATCCTTTCTTTCCTGCGCATGCTCAAATGCACGGGCTAGTGCAGGGTCTGCTCTCTGCTCCATCTTAAAGGAGGGGAACCTCTCCATCAGGTCTGCAGGCACCCATAGCATCCCTCTTCCTGCTTCCAACTCCGCTCTGCCCTGAGAATGGCACGTCCTTTCTCTCCTCCGCTCAGCTTTGGGTTTTCGGTCCCTCCTCGGGGGATCGCCTATTAGTTCCTCGTGTGAAGGAAGATCTCCTAAGGAAGTGTCTCCCGAACACGAGGGCTTTTCAGCATCATGGTCATGTGACCGCGTAGAAACTAGGGCTTCCCTAGGATTGGTACCCCTCTTAGGGTTATTTGGCTGTGGCTTGGGACTCTCAACAGGTTCATGCCGAATGCAAGTGGAAGTTGGTATTGTCTGTAAGGCTAAACCCTCTTTCATACTCTTCCTAAATTGTGGGCAATCGCGGCCTAATACCAATTCTTGTGGTAGCCTAGGCACGACTGCCACTAGCATCTCCTTTTCAATGCCCAATCCCTTTACCCACAGCTTATACACAGGGTATTTCTTTCTTTCTTTCTTTCTTTCTTTCTTTAGCTGTATTTATATCCCGCTTTTCACCGGGTCAAAGCGGTCAATTGGGGGATACATTTAACACGAGGGGATATGAGACACATACGCTAATACTTACAGGGAACATTGGCAAATGTGTCTGTAGCTTCTGCAGTTTCTGCCACTCCTCCAGCTTCTGAAGGCTCTGCAACTTCTCTGCTGCCTTCTCTGCTGCTCCTGGCTTTACCGCTACTTCTGCCTTTCCAGTCACTTCTGCTCGTCCAAGCACTTCTTCCAGAGCTCTCACTGCTCTTACTTCTCCTCCTGTACTACTTGTCCTCCTTGTTCCACCTGCTCTTCCTGTCCTCCCTGGATTGGAAGCTGGCTGGTTTTAGGTTACACCCTGTAGGGCGTGGATCCTCATTCTTCCAGAGGTCCCTCTTGCTCCCCCTTTCAGGCTCCTGCAAATACTGCAGCTTGTGCACATCTTTTTTCACATTTAAAACATTTTCTTCTCTGCCCTACTGGTCTGCTGCATCACAACGTCTATTGATAAAAACCTTCTCCTGATGGATTTGTGTTCTGTTCTCCTTGTCATTCTGTGTTTTTGAGGTAATTTGAATGTTATCAGGTGATGGTCTGACCATGGCATAGTTGTGATGTATGGTTGTGGTGGTTTCAATCAATATTTGTTGCATTTGGGATGAATATAAGGTCCAGTGTGCCTCCTTTGGTATGTGTGTGGGATTTTTGATGACTTGTGAAAATTGTAAGTTGCTTATACTGTAGCTTCTATGAATTCTGATGCTTGAGGTTTGGTTACAGAGGCCAGGTTGAAGTTGCCCAACAATAGGAAAGTGTTTTGTTTCATATAGTATGTGCAGATGACATCCAGAATGTTTGATAACTCATGGGTGTTAGGTGCGGGAGTTCTGTTGGCTAGGCAAATGGTGTATTGCTTGCTTGAGATGGTTATAAGGTCCAGTTTATGTATGGATAAAGTGTCAACTTCAGTGAAGCTTAACTGTTTGTGGTTAAGGATGCATACTCCTCTGCCTATTCCAGATATTCTCGGGTAGTTATGAATGTTGTGTGTATCCATGTTTAGTTGTTTAAGAGAACACTGTTTGTGCAAACCATGTTTCAGTTATCAGCATATCTATCCTGTGATCTACAATGTGGTCATGTATTCTTTGCAGTTTGTTGTGAGCTGATCTGTTGTTGATTAAGGCACATGTTATTTCTTTGGATGAAGTTTTGCAGCAATGTGCTGCTGCGTATTAGTGGAATCCTGATGAGGTTGTTATGATTAATGGATCTTAGAGGTTGCCAGTGGCTATATTTTTATGTTTGCTTTAAGTTGCATATTAGGTAGACAACCTAGTAACATCAGTAAGGGATTACTTTGCCTCTTGAGAAGGAATGTAGAAGGGCTAGGATGAGGAACCATATGATCCATTGGTTCATGGTTCCAGTGGTATGGATCTGTTGCCGTCTCCTGTATTTGTTGAGCTGACTGAGTGTACAAGATTCTCTGTTACTGTGTTTGCTGCTATGACTCACTGTGTTTGATATTCTCAGCTGTAATGCTGTGTGTAATTCGCAACAGCTGTAGTAGAGTAGGCTTTGTTATTGTTTGAAGCAAACACAGTTGTTGGTTTAGCTAGTTGTGTCATATGTTGTGAATAATTAGTATTGTACAAGTGGGTAGGAGGGATGGAAGGGGGAAGCATAGCAGAACCTTTTTAAAAAATATATTACATATGGGATGAATTATAGGAAGTGGAGTAGGCAGGAAACACAATGAAAAGACTTTGCACTGTGTTCATTTTGGATATGATTAAAATCAGAGAACTGTCCTGAACTTTTATTAAAGTGGAAATTAACATTCAATGAATGATGTATATGCATTTCTTTTCCACAAAGTCCCCTCACTAATCAACTCAAACCTTCCAAGGCAGACAGGTCACATCTTACCTAACTGTCTCACCACCCCGAAAATTTGGTACCTGTATCATATTTCCTTTGCAATTTACATAAGGAGTCACACACACAACCCATGTAACTAGAACATATACAAGTAGCACAAAAAGGAGTGAGACCACTCGCAGCAACAAGAACCACACAAAAGCAAGTGGTAAAAGGAGGTCACAGGTGCATTTATTTAACCCCCATGCATTTCGGCAATTAGGCTTCTTCAGGGGGTAATACCTCGAACAAAACATAGCAAAACCTAAACACAATTAAACTCAAAATATTAAAACAGAACAAATGAAACAATAATAATGATAAAAATAGGGCTGATTGGAGTGACTGTAGACTGAAACAACAATAATGATTCCAGACTGAAGTGTGTCTCATAAGCAGGTTTTCATATCAGTGTTTACACCATGATTCTTACAAATATATATGAATCAATATGTTTTGGTTTTATTGTGTCTGTTTTCTTCAGACTTTATTTATTAGTCATTTATGTGCACCATGTGCTATTCTAAGTACTGTCTTTTGCTATTTGGGATTCATGAAAGCATGTCCTCCTCATCTCTTTGTTTTTGCCACACTTCGATATACAATCTTTATTATTGTTTTAGTCCACAGTCACTCCTCTCAGCCCTATTTTTATTATTGTTTTTAATTTTTGATTTTATTTTTGACTTTTTACAATTGAGCTGTTATTGTGACTTCCTGTTACCACTTGCTTTTGTGTGGTTCTACTAGAACATATGCAGATACAGTATAAGTACAATCTCATGAGTGTCTCTTTGGATATAACAAAGACTAAAACCATTATGAAATAATAAACAATGGGAAAATGAATGGAATGATAAAAAAAACATGTCAATGAAATGAACTAAAATAAAACTGAAATAAGAAAACCTTGCTCATTCCAAATAACCACAAATCAATGGAGGCAATGATTGCAAATCCATATCCATATTCATTTTGATAATCCTGGTTGCCTGACTGGTTTGTGAAGCTAGAAGACCAACAGTGCCCAATTTGCTTCATCACTTTGCTCTTTCCTAGGAAGGTGTTATGGAGATAACCATGACAGAAATCATATTTAATGGTGACAATTTGGATGAACTGGAAAAAACCCTCAGTGAAGCTAATTGACTACTCTTTAGTTTGTCCTGTCACTTGATGGCATCAACCCTAGACTACTGAAAGAACTCAGAAATGAAATTGCAGACCTACCCTTAGTAATTTATAATCAATCATAAAAATCAAGTTAACATTTTTATAGAGCTCCAGACCAGACAGACTTTGAGCCAATCAGAAAACAGGAATGAAGATCACCAGCAATACAATATTTTTATTTTATTTCTATAAATTTTCATTTCAGGGCAATTTTGTCCATAAAAGAGGTACTGTAGATATGGCTGCTGTCTAAATAAAAAAACACAGCTGAAAGATTACTAGAAGACTTAGACAAATAAAAAATCAAACTGTACTTTTTCTCATAATCAGATGCTGATTTCAAACTAGTGACCTTTGAGGTACAAGGCACCTTGCAGAAGAGCCATCACACCTTTATGGGAACTGATTCTGGCCAGTCTTCTTGTGTACTGCTGATGATTCTCTTTCCCATTTCCTGAATTGCTCAAAGTTTCTCTGGTCTGCAGCTCTATTGAACATGCTTACTGGATTTTTTTGCCATGTGAATCTGTAGAGATTTACTCAAAATATTTTTTTTGCTATGTTCTTGTGCCATAAGTTCAATGAACCATGTCTAAATATACTACCAGAGACATTTACCAAGTCTATTCGAGATCATATTTGATCATCACTAACTAGACAACCAGGATCTATATTAGGCTTGGTAAATGTCTCTGATAGCATATTTAGACATGGTTTCATTGAATTTCTGTCAGAAGAACATGGCAAAAGAAAATTTTTGGAATGCATCTCTACAGCTGGAGTCAACAGATTTACAAGGAAAAGAAATCCAGTTAGTATTGAGCTTTTTCAATAGAGCTCCAAAACTTTGGGCCAATCGGGAAACAAGAAGTAAGTTCATCAACATAGTTACGAGCAGGCTGGCTAGAACCTAACCCTCATGGAGATTTAATGGCTCTTCTACAGGATGGCTGCCTTCCAAACCCAAGGTTACCAGTTTGAGGTCTGCCTAGGACAAAAGTGGTGGGAAAATGAATTTTGGACTTTTCAGTGTCCTTTTTGGATTTAAATCAATACAAAACAAAATAGGACATTTTTGTGGATATTTCCAATATTGTTTCAAATGAATGCACATCCCTAGTATTGTATATTACTCTGAACACAGCATCTCAAAAAAGATATAATGGAGTTAGAAAAGTATAGAGAAAGGAGACCAAATGTTAAAGAGGTTGAAATGACTCTCTTTTGGGGAAAGGCTGAAGAGATTAAGGCTCTTCAGTTTGGAGAAGAGATGGCTGACGGGATATATGGACTTCCACCTTACCACTGAAATTAAGTTCAAACCTTCACATTTGTTAGCCCTCATCCAAATAGCCCATAAATATACCCCCAAAACCATGCAATGTAAATAGTTCTACATTTATGCTTTAACGGCAACAGTTAAATGTTTACACTACAGTGTTATAATGTAACTTTCTCGTTTCTTTTAATTGTTCCAATGCAAGCCACTTTGACTAAAGGAGAAAGTGGTATAGAAAAATAAATAAATGATAGAGTTCTATGAAATAATGAATGGAATAGGGCTCTTTTAAAAAGTACAAAGACTAGTGGGTATGCCATAAAGTTGCTAAGTGGCACATTTGAAAAAAAAATTGAGAAGTCCATAAGCAATTATAAAGAAAGATATGGGGTAATTCACAGTGTATCTCTGTGGATAAGCAACATGGAATCTAGCTTCTGGGATTCTGCCCAGAATTTGAGACCCGGATTGGCCACTTTATTCTTTATCTTTATTAGGAACATTTGATATACCGCCTATTACCGAAGTGTTAAGGCGGTATACAATAAAGGTTAGGGCTGCAGGAAAAAATAGAAAGAGGGAACGCCATTAAATTGACAGGAAAGTGATTAGAGAGGAAAAGGAAGAAAGACAGTAAAGACAGAAGATGACAAATTGAAAACACAGGGGGTGAAAAACACAGGAAAGGGAATGGTCAGATCAGGGAGGGAGGGAGGGATTATGATGAATGATGGGATACCTGGGCCGTTGGGCGGATGTTAACAGAGAGAGTATTTGACTGGTTATGGCTGGTTGGGGGAGGGGAAGATCAAAAGCCTGACAGAAAAGATAGGTCTTGAGAAGAGCCTTGAACCGAGGAAAAGATGCTTCGGTACGGAGAGGGTGCGGGAGAGAGTTCCATAGGGCGTGACTTGCAAAGAAGAAGGCAGCATGACAGTTGGATTCAAGGTGGGCCTGGGTGGGGGATGGTAGGAAAAGACGATTGCTATGTGCAGAGCAGAGCAGACAGGGAGTAGGTTGAAGATAGACAAGATCAGCTAGATACTGGGGGGGTGTTGGTATGGAGGACCTTGTGAGTAATGGTAAGGAGCTTGTAAAGATATCAGACCTTAATAGGGAGCCAGTTAAGGGAGAGAAGACAGGGGGTGACATGATCTCGGTGGGATGAAAAAGTAAGGAGATGGGCAGCTGTGTTTTGGATTAGTTGCAGTCTTCGAAGTTGATATTGGGGGAGACCTGCAAATAGTGAATTACAATAGTCAAGCCGAGTGATTACCAAAGAGAGGACAAGGGTGGTAAGGGATGTGAGTGGGAGGAGAGATCGATCAGCCCTGATCCTGCGAAGATGAAAAAAGGAGTTACGCACCACTCCAGAAATGTGCTGGTGGAATGAGAGTGAAGAGTCCAGGGTAATGCCGAGGTAACGGAGAGTTGGAACCAAAGAGATTAGTGAGCTGGACATAAGTGGCATCAAGGTAGGGGAGGGGGCACCAAAGGTGAACCAAATAGCCGCTGACTTAGAAGTGTTAACGATGAGAAAATTGCTACGGAACCAGTCGGCGATGGAAACAAGACAGTTATTGAGGTGAGAGAGATCTGGGGCTGAAGGAGATGTGTGGTGAATCAGAAGGATGTTGTCCACAAAAAAAATAGGATACTGGATTGATAGACCCACTATGGCAATTCTTATTTCCTTATATTATGTTATTAATTTCTAGAAATAATGATCTTGGTCCTTCAAATGACTATAAATATTCAGAAGTTTCATAGGACATAAGGACATAAGAAATGTCATACTGGTTCAGACCAAGGTCCATCAAGACCAGTATCCTGTTTCCAATAGTGGCCAATCCATGTCTCAAGACCTGGCAAGTTCCCAAAAAGCCACACCGGTTTCACAATGCTTGTCCTGGGTTAAGTAGTAGATTTTCTGGGTCCTCTTTAATAATGGTTTATGGACCTTTCCTCCAGGAACTTGTCCAAACCTTTTTCAAACCCAGCTATGCTAACCGCTTTTCCATATCCTCCAGTAATGAATTCCAGAGTTTGATTATGTGTTGAGTATACAAAATACTTGCTCTTATTAGTCTGAAATGGGTTACATTGTAGTTTCATTGCATGTCCTCTAGTCCTTCTACTTTTTGATGGCATAAATAGCCAGTCTACATTTGCCCATTCCATTTCATTCATTCATTTATAGACCTCTATTACATCCTCCCTCAGACATCTCTTTTCCAAGTTGAAGTACCCCAGCTTTTTAAGCCTCTCCTCATAGGGGCATCCCTTCCATCTGCTTTAACATTTTTATCACTCTTCTCTGTGCCTTTTCTAATTCTTATATCCTTTTTAAGATATGATGCCCAGAATTGCATGCAATATCCAAGGTGAAGTTACACCATGGAATGATACAGAGGCATTACAATATCCTTGGTTTTATTCTCATTCCTTTCCTTATGATTCCTAGCATTCTATTTGCTTTCTTGACCACCTCTGTAAACTGAGTGGAGGGTTCCAATGTATTATCCATGATGACACCTAAATCTTTTTCTTGCATGGTGGTTTCTAAGGTGGTACCTTGCATCATGTAACAATAGTTTGGGTTGTTCCTTCCTAGATACATAACTTTGCTGCCCTCATGGGTCTATACGTCTTGGAAGTAATGGATCAGATGAGGATACTGATTCTGCTTTCCCTGAAGGGGCCAACATCCCTAAATATTATTTAGTGAATGCAGTAGTTCATTATACAATGAATCCAAATGTTTAGAGATCTCAGAAGAAAATAAAGGATAGCTGAATCCCAGGGAATTTCTCTCTGCTATAACTTATAGACAGGCAACTTGAGCACTGCAACTCCTGAGGGGTTTTCTATGCAAGGTAACTCTAAAGATTAGGACTGTCTAAGGATCAGATCCCAGGTGAGCCTGTCACCTATCTTAACCATTCCTAACTCGTTAGGTTCTTTGTAACAGTGATGTGAAGTCCGTTGGTCAAGAAGGTAAGTAATGGGATCAGACCTTTCTTTTCTTCAGATTAGAATCTATACTAAGGTTTGCCAAGATGATATAGTTTCAGGTACTGTTAGATGCTCTTATTGTGAATTTCAGATGCAATAATTAAACAAATTTAAAAAATGCAAATTATGCTTTTATGAGGCATGTTTCATGAAGCCATTTGGCAGTGCAGTACATAGTCAGTCAGATTTGGAATAGGTAACAATTAGGGTAATTTTTGTTTGAAAATGTTCCCTAGATGTATGTGGGTAAAATGTATTCTGCTAATTCTGCAGATTGACATATAGGATTTAGGCTACATTCCCATATTCAACAATCCAGCATAGACCTGATCTTCTCACCTGCCTAGACATCAATTCCATGACACATTGTGTGGTTATGTAAATAGGAGATTGTGCAATATGTAATTGTATAAAATCTAAAAAATCACCTTTACAGTATAACTGTTTAACATGTTGGCAGTCTTTCACCATATGACACTATAGGGTATGTTTACTAAACCTTGTTAGACTTTTGCAGCTAAATGCACAGCTATTGTATCAAGCAAATAGCATTGTGTTAGCTGTGAATAAGGTGCACAATCTGTTGAAGGCATGCACATTTCCCTAGCAGATAACACAGACATTTGCAGAGAGCATGACTCAGCAGCATCATGGATGATGTTTTATCTGCATCTATGCTGGCTGCAACTCTGATGGTGACCTGTTTGTGACTGAGGTAACCATGCCTTGCAGACATGCCTACTCTCTGCCCCTATCCCTCTCACTCCTGCACGTTTGCACTTTCTATAGTTTCCTTACACAATCTGTTAACATGGGCCAATACAGCTTAATAAACACACATGTACCCCTACGAGTATTCAGTTGTGGAAATCCATGGCTCTGCCGAAGATTGTGTTGGTAAGGTTGTAGAGGTGATAAGGAGAAGCCAGAAGCCAATGGGCAGTAAGCTGAATAATCTTATGGATCTAACTGTTGCCATTGGTATGTTGCACCATTCTGGACCATTTGGGATTTTCAATCAAAAATCTGTTTGCGCTGGCTTTTGGGTAGTTCCAGGGCTTGTTTCAGTTTGGACGGGGGGGGGGGGGGGGTGTGGAATGTTTTTCTGTTTTGTTTTAATGATTATGTTTGTTTTGTGGCTTTTTTAATAGTGAAAGCACATAATGTTAACCATATAGTTCAGCTTTTACTAGATGTGTAGTCTAGGTTTATATTAATAATGTCCATTTTATTAGTAAAATCTTGCAGCGTGACATGGGAACTTAACTGTTCAGACTATGGTGTACCACAGGCCCACCACATTGGTCCTCTGTATTGGTCCTTTGATTGATGTGATGATTAGCCATGGAATAAAATGTCAGTCATATTCAGATAACATCCAATTATGCATTAGTATAGATGAAGGATATGCAAATATTGTACATAAGTGTAGCAACTGTTTAATGCAGGCTTCATGCCTAGAACTTGAAATTCAATCTTGACAAATCTGAATTCATTTAATTTGATCATAAGAAGTCTCCATTGAACTATATTCCCTGTATTGATACTATAGAAGTAAAGTCAGCTGATTTTGTAATATGAGGTTCATTTAGACTCATCTGGATGTCCATATCCCATCTATTATTAAATCTAGTTGCTTTTATTTACAAAAACATATATATCCTTATGTAGATTTTTCTAATTTTGTATGTGTGATTTAGTCCTTTGTTATTTAGCTGAACTGATTATTACAATTCTTTATACCATGGACTGCCCAATGACTAGCAAAGATTTTGGTGGATGGAAACCTTTTGATCATGTCATGCTTATTTTGAAGAACCTTCACTAATTTCCAGTGGACCCACACATTCAGTTTAAAATCACAATTTTAGTTTCTAGATATCTAAACAACCTATCTCCCAAGCCAATCTTTTCACTCTTCATAGAGGTATTTGACTGCTACATCTAACAGAAACCAAACTAGCTACCACCAGGCACTCATCTGTCAACTGTGGTCATCCTTTTCTTGGATATTTGATGCCTTCAAATGTATATGTTCAAACCAGTGTGCATTTTCTTGAGTGTACTTTATGCCTATTTTAAAAAGACAAGTACATGCATTCTGGGAATTATAAAATATGGTGTAAGTGCAAACGTGTGCATGTATGTTAAGGCATGATCATTTACACCAACCCTAGAGTTGGACTAAATGACCATGCCTTCTTTCTGCAAGCATGCAAGTAAATTATAGTATTCTATAAACCATGTGCATATTTCAACATTCTGCCTGTGTTCTTCCTAAACTCCTTCCATGTGCACGTCCACAGTGAAAGTACGCATGATGCGAACATGTGCTTTTATGCTAGCTTATATTTTATAAAAAGTCATTTATGCGTGTAAATGACTAAAATACAGACACTGCATTCTGAATGCAGAAATCTAAGTGGCTTCTTATAAAATTACTCCGCTTAACGTTCCATAAAAATAGATCTAGTAATACAGTAACATAGGAAATGATGACTGATAAAGATCAGCATGGCCATCTACCCCTCTGAGTAGGTTATTCCCCTCAGCTTTTGAAATGTAAATGTAAATTCATTTACATTTGCTTTGATTCCTTCTCTTGCCGTTTAGGGTCATGCCTTTTTGAACTCACTCACTGTTTTCCTCCACAGTATAATGTGACTTTTTACTTTATCCTGTAAACCTTTTTGTTGACTTTATGATGAACAAATGAATCTAGATACTTTGTAAGTCATGTTTAATGTTTTATTTAATTGTTGAATGTATTTGTTTTGAGATATGATTTTTATTTTATTATTATTCCATGTATTCCTGATGAGATATAACTGATTGGAAAGTAGCATATCACATTGGAAAATAAATTAATAAGTTAATCTTTGCACGACTCTTAAGGTAATAGTTGAGATGAATCAGGACAGAATACAAATAAAAATCATCCTGTCTAATGCCAGCAGACAGAAATCATAAGGGACATCTACCTCAAAGTCATTTTATGATCAATATGGTAAAATGAAATTCTTGGGGGTAATATCAAACTTTTCATGCTCCTCAGAGCCAGCTTTGCACATATAAAAGGGGATTTTCTACAATTATCCCCACAGGATACCTGACAAGACCAGACATTACTGTACAGAACCCACAGGTAGACTTATTCAGGAATAGACAGCATCACAATGTGCATGAATATTTTAAAATACTGTACTGTATACAAAGCAATGTGTGCTGTTGAGTCAGTGCTGACTCCTAGCAAACCAGCAGTTCCTGGGTTTTCTTGGTAAAGTGTGATTAGAAATGCCAAGCATTTTCTTACAAAGACAATGGAGGGTAAAAGTGACTTGCCCAAGGCATGCAAGTGGGACTGGAACCCTGGTCTCTTGGTCACATGCCACTGTTCGAACCACTAGGCAACTCCTGCACTCTAGCCATAAGGGCTGGTGGCTAGTGCTCCTACAGTCGCTAGCCATCAGTGCTGAATCCTAGACCTGGAGCCACATCATCATATGGCCACAGAACCTGGAAACTAACTGGGCAGCGGCGACATTGAGTCCTTGACCAATTAACTTCTACAGATAAAGTAAGGCCAGCATTTGTGGCACCTTACTTTAGCCTTATGATGCTAACTGGCAGCAGCTCAATATCACTGCTGCCCAGTTAGCAATAGATGCCACCCTGGAACACCCCCAATATGCCCCAGTGCTAACTGGTTTGCAATGTGGCATGTAGTGGCTTCATCCACTGATATTCAGCAACATTAACTGTATTAGTGCTCCTAAATATCCAGCTCGGTGGCATTTACAGTTTGCAGGTCTGCAAACCATGTAAATGCACTGGAAGATCTCCCCAAGAATTTTACATCAAAGCATTAAGACCATCTGCCAACCTGGTATCATTTTCTGTGGCTTCAATCTGTCTGTTATTTCTAACAGCCTACCCCTAGTATTTTATAAAGACACTTATGCACCTAGGTGTCTTTATAAAACATGTCTACAACAAGCGCCTTCTCCACATCCAAATCTAGATTCCTGTTATAAAATTGCCTCTCTATTGACCTTACATTGTAACCTCCTTGAAAAAAAATATCCCACTTAAATACTTCTGGGAAGATTCCTTTGATTATGTTTTACTATCAGGGTTGCTTATTTTCTCTTCATTGTGTTTTTCCTTCCTCTTTCCAGAGCTCCCATGGAAGAAGAATGCAGGAAAAAGAGAAATCTTACCGAGGTGACAGAATTCCTAATTCTGGGGTTTTCTGAATTTCCAGAGCTGCAGCTGCCTCTCTTCATGCTCTTCGCATTCCTCTACTTGATGGCTCTGTTGGGGAACCTCCTTATTATCTATACAGTATGTGCTGATCGATGTCTGCACACCCCCATGTACTTCTTTCTGGCCAACTTGTCTGTCCTAGACATCTCTTCCCTGACAGTCACTGTGCCCAAATTACTGGCAATTCTTCTCTCACAGAGGCCTATGATATCTCTAAATGAATGCATTCTGCAGACGTATTGCTTTTCATCATGCACTGGGATTGAATTCCTGATTCTAACAGCCATGGCGTATGATCGTTATGTTGCGATATGCAATCCCCTGCGTTATATCATCATCATGAATAAAAAGGTCTGTGCTATTCTGGCAGCTGTATCCTGGGTAGCAGGTTTCATAGAGGTATTACCACATATTATTGTTATATCTAGGTTTTGTTTTTGTCACTCCAGTGTAATCAATCACTTCTTCTGTGACTATTTAGTACTGATAAAACTTTCCTGCACAGACACCTCAGTCCCTGAAATTATGACTTTTGTAGAAGGAGTGATATTAGGTTTCACCCCATTTCTCCTAATACTCACATCCTATGTATTTATCATATCTGCTATCATGAAGATCCGTTCTAGAGAGGGGAAAAGCAAGGCCTTCTCCACCTGCTCCTCCCATCTTACAGTCATCATTCTCTTATATGGGACTATACTAGGAGTGTATATGCAGCCTGGCTCAGGGGACTCTGTGAATTCAAACAAGCTGCCTATCACAATATATATATTTACTCTTCCACTATTGAACCCCCTAATTTATAGCTTGAGAAGTAAAGAGTTAAATGTCGCCCTGAGAAAAGCCATCAGCAATAAGTCAACACTGTCAGCCACTAAACACCAATAAACAAGTATTTAAAGACAGTTCCTGGTTCTGAGGTCAAGCTTTACAAGTGCTAATTGCAAATAGCATATGATAAGAGCAAATATTTGCTATATCCCACCAGCATATGATGGCTACCAGAACAAAACCCAACCATCTGAGTTGGAGAAAGTAAAGTTGCCAAGCTCTTCACAAGCAAATAGTTCCCCGTCTAAGTGACTTATTAAGCCTTGGGTGGCACATAATGAGCTACCAGAGATGTAGAGGAACCATTTACTAGCTCCATCAGCAGTAAAGCTATGGCCGTGCAAGCCATTTGAAATACTTCTATTAACTATATATAGATGGGATACATCTGTAAGATCCTTTCTGAATCAACCTTAACCTGTTTACCTTGGGAACACTTTCACAGCAACATACAAGAGCTGTACTTCGATGTGGATAAACGCACCATCATGCATATGGACCATCCATTTTTCAAGGAAAAATATATGTGTTGTTTCACTGTTAAGCATAGCATTACACAAAAGAATTGTCACCAGAAAAGTCAACTTCATTCCAGAAGAAGTTGATGTGAAAGTCATTGAAATGATAAAACATCAGAGAATCCCATTTGGCCATCAAACCAGATAATCAATGCATTTTAAACAAAAGCTCTAACTGGGGACCTTCCACAAAAACAGACTGTGAAGATTTATAAAGGAAAACAAGAGAACTGAGGTGCCTAGCCAAGAAAAAGACAAGTGGCAGATCCCAAATTGGGCAGGCAGAAGCACTCATTCACCATGAGTAGCAGGTGCTAGACACTCTGGATGAGGATTCCTTGTGGGTAGTTAGCCAGTGGGACACAACACCCTACAGAGACAACCAGTAAATAGATATTATAGACCTCTGGATTCATATTCCTTTATTGTCTGTCCTGTGACCCCATTCTTTAAGACATCCTTCATACCTAGTTCTAATGCTGTGTTTTGCTGTCCGGTATATTCACAGGGACTTTTCTTTGTGTACTGGCCCAGCACTAGTGACATTCCTTTCCTCGGGTGTAGCTTGCTGTTCACATGTCTCCACATCTCTGTACATATCCCCTCTTTCCCAATGGCATGATGCTGTCTGCTCTCACTTCCCTGCATAAGAAATCAAGTAATAATCTGTCAGTTGGCCAGGAGAGATGTTATGCAATTATAATTCCTACTTACCAGTTGCACTGGTTACCTTAGATGATATACCCTTGAACTTCAAGGACCTTTGCTGGATCATAAAACTATAAAGTATACATAGTAATGAAATCTGGTATGAAATCTGACCCTACAAAATAAACATCCCCTGACAAGCCACCAATGGGGGTCACTTTTAGGCTTTATGCAGGTGAAAGTAATTTTAGTTCTACCTCAAATTCTAAGGGTCCCACTAAAGTTGAGTATAGAGGATTAAATGTTCAGCCCAGGGATGGGTACATTTTGCATAGGTGATATGGCCTGGATTGCATGCATGTGCTGAGGTATCTTTATCTTTATTTATACATTTGATATACAGCCCTTGTCGAGACATTAGAGAGGTTTACAATAAACATGTCTACACCATAAAAAAAGGAAAGGAACACCATTGCATTATAGGAGAGAAGTAGAGGGAGTAGTAAAGTCAGCAAAAGTAGACAAAAAAAATAGCTAGGTAGGGTTGTCAACAGGGAAGCTCAAAAGCCTGTTCGAATGGACAGGTTTTTAGTAAACTTTTAAATTTAGGGTAGGAAGGTTCCAGACAGAGGGAAGAAGGTAGAGCATTCCAGAGTGAGGGACCAAGAAAGAAGAAGGCAGCGTGACAAGTTTGTTCCAAATGGGCCTGGGAGGGAGAAGGTAAGGAAAGCCGATTAGCATGTAATGACCGAAGTTGTCGATAAGGGGTATGAAGAGAGATGAGATTAGCCAGAGAAACTGGATTTGATGTATGGAGTGCCCTATGCATCAGAATAAAAAACTTGTATTGAAACCTATATCGAAGGGGTAACCAATGAAGGTGGTGAAGGAGAGGAGTGATGTGATCAGACTGCTGAGCATGTGTAACGAGACGTGCTGCCGTGTTTTGTAATAATTGTAGGCACTGAAGCTGATAGGATGGTAAATTTGCCAGAACCACATTGCAATAGTCTAATTTGCTCATCATCAAAGCCAGTAATAGGGTGATGAGTGAAGAAGGAGACAGTTGGGAACGTACTGCTTTGATTTGTCTCAGTACATAGAAGGAGCAACGGGTGAGAGTAGACATCTGACAGGTAGTCTAATGTTACATCTAAATAATAGAAGGATGAAGTGAGGGGGACTGAAGTGGAGTCGATTTGAGGAGCGATGACTGGACAGGAATTACTCAGAGAAACCCACCTGGCTGTGGTTTTAGACGGGTTCAAATGAAGATAGTTGGAGGAGAGCCAAGAAGCAATGTGAGAGAGACAATTGTTAAGTGGAGAGATATTGACATTCACAGGTGATGTGTGGAAAAGAAGAACAATGTCATCAGCGTAAATGTAAGTGGAGACTGGGTACTGTTGAATCAGGAGAGGCAGAGGAGCAAGAAAGATTTTGAAAAGCCAAGGGGAAAGGACCGAGCTTTGGGGCACCCCACATGCTAGGGGAAAAGGAGAGGAGAACTGATTATTAGAGTGGACTGAGAAGGTATGAGTTGTAAGTGAAAAACAGAACCATTGCAACACAGTGCCCCGCAACCCAGAGTCATGGAGGCGGGAGAGAAGAATCCAATGGTCAATTAAATTGAATGCTGAAGATAAATCCAGAGGCAATATCAGAGTGATATCCCCATGGTCATGAGCCACATGTACTTCATTTAGAAGAGCCAATAGAATTGTTTCTGTACTATGTCCCGCATGGAATCCTGATTGTCGAGGATGAAGGGCATTAGTGGCCTCCACATGAGATGATAATTGGAGAAATACAAGACGTTTGAGTACTTTTGCCAGAAAGGGGGGGTTTGAAATAGGGTGCCAGTGGGATAAAACCGCAGTATCCAAAGAGGGCTGTTTTAGGAGAGGGTGAACAATGGTGGATTTCCATGGTGATGGGAAACAGCCGGAAGACAAACTGGCATTCAGGATGATTAAGATAAAAGGCAGCAACTGGAGAGAGGGTTCGGCCAGCCAGCCTGAAGGAATGGGATCCAACAGACAGGTAGTCTTCCTGGAATTAGAGATAATTTTGAGCAATTCTGGGGGAGTAATGGCATGAAATGAAGACCAGGTATGTGATAACGCTTGGTTTGAAGAGGAAGAAGAGGAATCAACTGATTCTGAAATGGTTACCATTGAGGGGGAAGGAGGAGAATGGGGAGGAGATAAGGGTGGTGGTGGGGGTTTCGAGAAGGAAGAGCGAAGGTTATGAATCTTATCAGAAAAGAAAGTAGCTAGTACTGAAGGAGCAGGTACGGTGGCCTGCAACCTAGGAGTAGATGTAATAGACAAGAGCCTATATAGCCTCTGAGGGCTATATAGAAATTACTATAGTGCAATAGCACTATAGTTCATATTACTATAGTGTCTTCTGTATATGATGTATTCCAGAGTGTTGCCTGAAGATTGGTGTACTACACCCATGGCCATACAGAGTATGTGACATGGAATGGGATTGCATAGGAATCCTTCATATTGAAGGTTTGAGCTTATAGCCAGTTGAGCCATAACATGATGTGCTGACTGCTAATTGATTCACACACTCAGGATATATTGCAACAGAAGAGAGACTGCCTAAGAGCACACATGTGCAGTCATTTTGTGTGTAGATACCAATGGCAATGAGTTATTGATGATGTGCTATTATTTCCTTACCTGTAAATGAGCCCATAGCTTGAGAGGTAGAAGAGGTTGAGTGCAACCAACTGAGGAGAGAAGGTGGGGAGGTCTCATAGGAGACCTGCAGGGAAGTGGGGTGCTACAGAGAATGTCCATGAACAGTCAGAAAAGGAATATCATGAGGAGGAGCCTGCTGCCTCTGTTACTAGAGTAACAGACATGAAGGCTGAAGACGTGCAGGATTTACTTAGACAGTACCTCCACCATTAACCTCCACCAACCATGCTGAACCACCCAAAGGTGCAACAGGAGCTGAATGGCATCTAGAAGCAGTCAACATCTGATTCACTATGGGGAACCAGAAGCAAAACTACAAACTGCAGGCACACAGGTCATGAAAGGTTGAGCTCCAAGAGCAACTGGTGATACTAACAGTTGAATGAACGGTGGACAAATCAAGCAAGATACAAAACACACCACCTATTTTCAAAAATTATAAAAACCATACAAATTTGCCCACCGTTTGTTCAATTTAAATAGTGTGATAAGGAGAGCTGTGTGGAGCGAATGGAATGGGAAAGAAATGAGGGATACACCTTTAAAAGTAAAGGCAAACAGCGTTCCCATGGAAACCACAAGCTTTCAGAGCATGTAGTAGCTAGAGCTAAGCCCTGCCCCAGCAGTGACGTAAGAGCTAGGTTGAGCCCTAACGAACTTCACATGTGCAGCAAGGAGGGTGTGGCTGGTGAGAAAAGCCATTTTAAGGCTGCCTCAGAGTTTAGTAAAGGAAGGTGGTGCCAGGAGAGCCAGAGGAAGCCAGGAGAACCAGGAGAACCACGAGAGCTAAGGAGTTCAAGGACTGGGAAGTCACTGGACTCAGAACAAGCCAAGGAAGCTGAGGAAGAGTCTGGGGAGACTGCTGATTCCTATGCTCAAGGAGCACTGAAAGCAAACCGGAAGCTTCTGCCAAAGCAACCCAGAGAGAAGGTAGAAGGGCTTACCTTTACCCGGAGAAAGAGCTCTGACTGTAGAGAAAGCATTGCACGTTGGAAAGATACGTGTGCTTCCGTCCCTAGCAAGAGCTGTGCTGAGGATATTGTTAAGAAGCTAATGTTCAGCGCTGAGCAAAGTCAGGACAGGAGTGCAGTAAAAGCAACCCCAGCCAGGAGTAGAAGTATTCTGAGTAACTGCCGTGAGACAGCCTCAGACTCTGTATTAAAATTCTTGCAAGAGAATCAAGCTCCTTTCCTAAGCAGTGTGGGTGAAGACCAGAGAGAGCAGTTTATAGGACAACTGCAAGAGATTCTAAATAAACTTCAGTTTAAACCTGGTTACAAAAGTTCCTTAGAAGAGAAGGCTAACGAAGCTTCTGAAGATATGATAATAGATGTTGATGAAACACCTTTTGATAGTGACATCTGTGAAATGGATTGCTCTTTGTGTGAGGCAAACAGCTTGAACTTACATTAAGTTACCTCTGCAGGAGAGAAGTGCAGAGTTGTTTGTAAACCTGAGAAAGAAAGACATCTTGCTGAATCTTTAACCTTGTTTAATTCAGTTCATCAACCTTAGTTGTATAAAGCTGTTAAGTGCAGAGAAGCCTGAGCAGAGCTGTGACTGAAACAGCACTACTGTGATTTGATTCTCAACCTTCAGTTGTTCCTGTTATCCTATTATTTTGGAGAAATAATCCATGCCATGTCTTGCGTTAAGAATTAAATGCGAGGGAGAAAACCCTGAATAAATGTATTTGTTTGCCTTGAACCCCGTGTGGTCACAATACTTTGTTGGAGAGTAATTAACACTACAAGTTCCAGCATCCATTGCTGGCCAGCTAGGCTTGAGACATTGCTTGAAAACAAACAAGGCAGCCCTTTTGCCGTTCAGCCATTGGCCCTAGGCAAAGGGTATGACAATAGTCAATATGACTGATGATGTTGGAGTTGATAATGATATTCAGACATCAATGGATGTTTTTTCTTTTACTGACCAAGAAGCCACCAGTTATTGAAGGGATCATGTTTGTTTGGGGATAATGTCTTGGGAAAGGATGTTCAGGATTGGTCTACAGTAACTACTTTACATCGTAAAATAGTACGTGCGGAGTTACATTCTGAAACCATGAAGGAATACTGTCATGAGCAGCGTATTCCGAGAGGATTACGGATGTATAGAGCACTATAAAATACGGATGTATAGAGCACTGTAAAATACGGATGTATAGAGCACTGTAAAATAGTTCTCTGTGCTTTCCTGTCTAATCAATGTGTTTATACCTCAAAAATTTCCTGTCATGATTTGACAATTTCCAATCTGTAATCAAACCGCTGCTGATCGCTGGAAGTAGCGGTATACAAATGTATACTAAATAAATAAATAAATAAACTGCATTTGTATACCACTAATAGCAAATTTGTAGAAAAATGGAATGCTGTATTGTCTAAATGTTCATTTGATTTGATGTTACACATCTTTGAGACGTCTATTGTAGAAAGAAAGAATTAGACAGTGTCCTTACAATGTTACGTTCCCGAGATAGTTTTGAGGTTAAGGAAAAGGAGGTTGATGATCAATTGGGCAGTATCATCAGGAAGTTCTTCAACATAAACTTAAGAAATTTCAGAGGGATACTACTGATTATCATAAAGGGGAAGTTTATCCCTGGATGTATTCGTGTCCTCCTTCTAAAGAAAAACATGTTACTTTTGAAGAAACGTCAGAGGAGTCTTCTGATCTCTCTGATAAGGAATCTTTTTTAGAGAGGGGCAACAGATCTCCCTGGGGCCACAGCCGGTACCGGGGAGGCCCCAGGAATCGGAGATGGTTTCACACAGCAGTACTAAAGTAATATTGATTTATCTGTGAGGTTTATTTGCATTGTGTATTTAGTATGGTCAACATATGTTCAACACATGTAAACCTCAGTATAGCCTAGACCATGCCACTACATGCCTGGAGTTTGATGTTTTTCTGATATACAGAATGAGCAAATTGGTCAGGAGAAGGTATAGTCACCAAAGGAGCTAGTGAGGGTGTCAACTGGTTGAGAACAAAATATAGGTTCTTGGAATGGTTAGAGGAAGAGCTGATAAGATTTGAATGATAATCCTTTTTGACAGACATGATTGAGGACCTGTAATAATGGTGGCAATGTTTGAAGTGGCCAAAGATTCAGCACTGCGCTGCCTACGCCAGCAGCATAAGAACATAAGAAATGCCATAGTGGGTCCGACCTAGGTCCATCAAGCCCAGTATCATGTTTCCAACAGTGGCCTATCCAGGTCACGTACCTGGCAGGTTCCCAAAAAGATGCACAGGTTCCACAATGCTTGTCCTGCGGCAAGTAGTGGATTTCCTAAGTCCTCTTTAATAATGGTTTATGTACCTTTACTCCAGGAACTTGTCCAAACTATTTTTAAACCCAGCTACACTAACAGCTTTTACTATATCCTCCAGTAACGAATTCCAGAGTTTGATTCCGCATTCAGTGAAAAAATATTTTCTCTTATTAGCTTAAATGTGTTACATTGTAGAATCCAGGATGAAGAGACCTAACCTTTTTTAGCCTCTCCTCAGGGGTATTCTTCCATCCCCTTTACTATTTTGGTGGCTCTTCTCTGTACCTTTTCTAATTCTGCTATATCCTTTTTAAGATTCGATGACCAGAATTGTAAACAATATTCAAGGTGCGGTCACACCATGAAACAATACAGAGGCATTATATCATCCTTTGTTTTATTCTTTATTACTTTCCTTATGATTCCTAGCATTCTTTTTGCTTTCTTGGCTGCCACGTCACACTGCATGGAGGGTTTCAACCAGTGGTGGGATCTGAACCGCCAAGGAACAGGTTAGGTCCCAGTCCTCCCATGTACATGATGGGCGGGTTGCTGTACCTCGTATGGACATAAAACAAAACCCACAAAAATAGATCTTGATTCCTCTCCGTTTACCACTGGAACTAAACCCTAACACACAAAAGAACTAATTTTAAGATAGTGTCCACCCAACACCCCTGAAACCATTCACTCAACCCCAAACTTTTTTGTCGGATCACTCACCGTGAAAAGGAACTTTCCTTCCCTCGAAGTGAGCCCTCCATTTTAATCATTTAATAACAGCCACACTCCGGCTTTAAAACCTGACAAAGCAACACTCGTTACCGTCAGCAACAATTTCCCAATGAACTGTAAGTCTCATAGATGAAACAAGGACACATATACAATATAGTAATGTTTAAAATACTCAGTCCTACTCTCAGCAATGAACAAACAAGCAGAGAGTATAAAGCACTTAGCTCCACTGATGTAATATAGAAGGAGGAGTCTTTTCTGCTGGAAAACCTCAACTTCAAGGCTTCTGTCACATTGTGTGTTTGCTTCAAAGACGATGCCGCCGAAGACAACACGCCCCCTAAAATTCTGAAAAATATAGGGTTTTCAGAATTTTAGGGGGAGTGTTGTCTTTGGCGGCATCGTCTCTGAAGCAAACATGGGTCTGCCATGTGGAACTCCTTACCTCCTGACCTTTGGCTAGAAATCTCTTTCCCTACCTTTTTCAAAAAGCCTTCAATCTTCCTCCACCTGACCCCAATCCCCCCCCCCCCTTTGCTGTACATGCCATCCATGTGTGAATGTCCACTTTCCTGTCAAACCAATGGTGTTCTTTTTCTTTTCACCAACCTTTTATTGTGTTATTAATTATATACCACCCTGTTATTCTTGTTTTGAGTGGCGGTATATCAAGCTCAATAAACAAACATAAATATAATATAGTGAATTAAGAACTTAATAATTCTTCTTCAAGATCTTTAGAGTCTGGTGCCTCACAGGACTCAGTATTGTCTCTCTCATTTTTAATCTCCACATCAATCCTTTGATTGATGTGATTATTAGTCATGGAATAGAATGTTATTCATATGCAGATGGTATCTGATTGTGCCCCAGTTCAGATAAAGGACTTGGAAATGTGGTACACAATCTTGGCAACACTTTAACGGTTATACTCTGGCTTGATGACCATTACTTGAAACTTAATTTTGACAAATCTGAATTAATTTGGTTCAGTCATAAGACGACTCCGCTGGCCTGCTTTTCCCATATTATTACTATAGAATGAGAGCTAGCCAAATTCACTTGTAATCTACAAGTTCATTTATACTCATGTCTAACACAGGATGACCAGATTTTAAATGTTATTCCCTTGTTTCTCTTATTTGCAAAAGATAAGACAATTGTGTCCTTGTTTAAAATGTGATTCAGTCATTTTTGTTTAATCAACATGATTATTAAATGCTTTATACCAAGGAGATTACAATTAATTCAAAATACAGTCATAAGGATTTTAGTGGGTGCAAAGCCTTCTCATCGTGCTAGCCCTATTTTGACGTAGCTGCACTGATTGCAAGTCAGCCTACATATTCGGTTTAGAATCTTTTAGCTCCTATAGTCCAGCTCTTGGGAATTTGATGCCTCTGGATTTATGTGCTCAAACCAATCTTTCCACAAAAATACTTAAAATATGACCTTTTACTTTAACTTGTTAAATTTACAGATCTTATTATAAACTGATGAAACAGGATACTTTATATGGCATGTTTAATATTTTATATAATTGTTAAATGTTTTTGCCATTGCTGGGTAGACTGGATGGACCATGCTGGTCTTTATCTGCCGTCATTTGCTATGTTACTATGTCATTTACTATGGGGTATGTTTACTAAAACTTCTTAACGTGCGCGCGCTAAGATACCTTAGCGCACGCTAATGATGCTTTATGGGGCAAAAAAGTGCAAACGAGCGCTGAAGGCGTGGAAAGGCTCCAGGAGGGTGGAGGAAGGCTCCCCAGTGGCGGAGAGAAGGGGTCAATGAGTGGAGAGTGGGAGGGGAGAGGCTCCCCGCACACTAACGATGTGAAATTCGAGGCCAAAAATACCGCAAGTGAAAACCTCGCGTTAGATCTGATTTAAAGGGAAAAGAAACCATTTCTAACAGCAATGTTCAGCAAAACCAGGGAAACCTACAAAAAAGTGATAAGTGTGATACATGTGCACGGAACAAAAGTGCAAATAAACATTGAAAATGACCCCAACAAATTAGAAAAAAATCATAATCAAGCTGGGAAATAGTGATAGTAATGGGAAACATCAAAAAACACTCCCAAGAAAGCCCCAAAAATTAAATATGAATTTTGGAAGGGTCTACGCTCCGTCCCCATACAAGGTGAATGATCCCACAGTGAAATAGCACTGATCGGTGTTTCCCTCTCCATTGGACAGGTTACCTATGGCATGCACATGTTCCACAACAGCAGGGCGGGCATGTCGGAATGGGCAACTGGACAGATGCTGGGAAAGGGGATACAGAGGGCTGCAGGCAGCACATGCTGTGGTGCAGCTGGGGTACAGTGCGGACTAGGCAGATGCCTAGGTGGCATGTAGGAATGCTGAAACTGAACAGCAGCCAGACAGCAACTGATGAGGGCCCAACATGGGCACGAGAGTGTTTATCACAGTGTCACAGGGGATAGTACCCAGCAGGTACCCCCAAGGGCACAGAACATTGGCAGGCGGTGTTGGGGGGAAGCGTGGACGCCTATGCAGGCATCCCTACCCCAGAACACGCACCATAGGCAGCCGCCTACCTGCACACTGGATGGCTTGAGACTGCACACCACCAGCACCACCAGCAGAAGGGCATGTCAGCATGGTGGCAGAGGGGTACTGGTGGTGGAGGGGGGCAGTGGCAGCTGCCCAGAGCAGACCATGGCCTAGCCCTGTGTAGGTGGGTGCCATGCACTGCAACAGACAGGCTCTGTCTGACAAACAACCATGGTATCTCCAGGGACTGCACTGTCTCTGTGAGCACAGTGTGGTGCGGTGAACACAGCCAGTATGTTCAGGAGCAGAAGGTCACAAGTTCAAGTCCCAGCTGGGGCTACTGCCAATCCAGTCCCCATATTTTACCCACTACTAAACCGTGATAGTAAGGACAAACCTTTATTGCAGAGAACATACGCATGGTTCAAACGCCTATATTTTACCCCACCGAGCACAGACACCAGAAACATGTGCATTACCTAGAGCAGAGTCCCCCAAATGCAGTCCTGGAGGGCCACAAATCATTCAGGTTTTATGCTGTCTCCAATACAAGTAGCAACTGGTCGAGCTTTTCAGAGTGCAAATTAGACAACAATAATGAACTCACTCTATCATAGACCGTGTAATTATCGAACAAGGTGTCTATTTGTCAAAACTGCCCAAGGTCTCAGCATAAACGGGCATGCGGTGACCAGGTAGACCAGAAATAAATCAGGACCACCACCACCAACACTACGCCCAAACACATCAATGACCTTGGCAGAGATATTCACAGTACTGAACTATTAAACAGTGTATCCAAGCATCAGACCACTTAGCTGTACACATTATGCCTGGAAACGTAACAGCACCCAACAACTTGCCCCGACGTTATACAAAAAGAGCCCTCATACGTTTCGCAGGAAAAACCCGCTTCTTCAGGGGATCCTAAAAAGACAACAAACACACAATAACAAATTTTTATTCAACTCCACGTTACTAAAAAACTATCTTATGAACAATATATAACACAAACTGTTAAAAGCCAACACGACCATAGAATTCTTACCTGCCGGTTAACCTTGAACAACGCCGAGCAGGAAAAAACGCCGCCCATGCGCACAAAACACACACGATCCCATTTTAAAGAAAAATCCAGCCAATGGCAAATAAATGCCCCCAAAAACCAGATACCAAATTGGAGACATCTCCTCCACAAAACTCATAAACACACCACCCAATCGATGTAATCCAAAGTGGATTTACCGATTACGGACGGTGGCCCCTGAGGGCCTGAATCTCCGCATCGATTGGGTGGTGTGTTTATGAGTTGGACCTGGTGCTGGGTGCCCAACCTCACCCTCAGGGTGAGTGCAGTACCTGCACAATGTGACGGTGTGTAGCTACTCTGTGCCAGTACCACACACGGTCAGTTCCCCCTACCAGGCCGAGGTGCTGTGGGGGTGCATACCCCATCTTGTGATCATCTATAGACTGCTGATTTGCATGTGCAGTGCATCATGGGTATGGGTAGGTTAACCCTATCCTGGTGACCACAGCAGACTGTTTGTGTGGTGACTTGCAGTCTTTCTGCAGCCAGCCAGGGGTTTGCTAGCAGCTATAGAGCTGTAGCCCACTGGTTACTTCACTGCCAGAGGTCATGGGTTCAAACCCACAGCAGCATTCAGATAAGCATTGTCTAAACCAGTGTTTCCCAACCCAGTCCTACGGGGCACACCGGCCAGTCAGGTTTTCGGGATATCCCTAATGACTATGCATGAGATATATATGCATTAGAGATATCCTGCCAACCTGACTGGTTTGTGGCCCTCCAGGGCTGGATTTGGAGACCCCTGCCTTACACCTCTGTCATTTAAGATTGTGAGTGGGCAAGGTGCAGATGTCCTAGACATCGAAAGGGTATATAGAATGTGACACATTCCTCCTCGATTCTCACCACTAGAGAGGGTAAAAACAAGGCCTTCTCCACCTGCTCCTCCCACCTGATAGTTATTGTTCTGGCATATGGGACTATACTAGGAGTGTATATGCAGCCCAGCTCTGGAGACTCTGTGAATTCAAACAAGCTGCCTACCATAATGTACATAGTAGTTCTCCCACTAATAAACCCCATAATTTATACCTTGAGAAGCAAAGAGTTAAATGTAGCCCTGAAGAAAGCCATAAACAGAAATTCTACATTGTCAGCTACTAAACACTTCTAAAAGCACAGCTCAGCTAAACAATTATGTAAACACTATTGTTGGTTATTAGGTCAAACATTAGCAAGTGCTAATTAAATGTGATATGCTCAAAAAGTATGTTTTATATACTCCTGACTATGTTGATTGCAGAGACAAAACCCAATCACCATCTGAGTTACAGGAAAGAGCCACACCATACTCTCAGTAACCCATGACGACCCTAAGGCAAGGTGAGCTCTTGAGAAGGAATAAAGCCCAATCTGTCTTCCTACACCATCTGTTATACAATGCTGCTCAACCTTGTAGGCTAGATATTTCTCCAAATGTAATCAAAACTGACTTCATGCCTCTGGTAAAGACAAAGCAGATTCTGTATGTGCTAAAGTTCTCTTTGCTGAAAATGTGTATTTCTTAATATCATGGGTGGGGGCAGGGATGGCCCAAGGGGGGTGCGGGGCCACGTGCGGAGACTCGGTGTGGGGCCTCATTTGCATAAGTGGCCTTATTTGCATAAATATTTGCATAATGTTACCATACACTAACTTTTAGTAAACATGTCTCTTAATGAGTGTATGGATAAAGAAAGACTAAAAGATTTCTACATTACTATAATCCAGTGCCAACCGCCAGGCACATTAGCAACTACTACAAACGCTGCCCATTTAGAACCCATAGCAAACCCGCCATATCCTGACAGCATTACCAGTACTCACAAAGCACCATACCCTACCTATCAAAAGGCAACACTGCAAATATTAAACCAATACATTTCAGAGAATACTGGGGAAAGAGAACAAGTGGCAATGTCAAATAGGAATTACATAAACAGAATACCTCAGCTCAGTTACACATGCAGAACATAGACCATCACCAAACAAGGAATCACAATTTAGAAACAGGAAGGCAATAATTAAACTGGGAACCCCAAAAGCCAAACTTGGAATGTACAACAACACTGTAGAAATAAAACTATAAATTAATTTCCTCATGTACCAAACAAAGCACAGACGTTAATGATGCACATTTCCCAGAGCTTTCATATTCCAGTTAATAAATTCAAAATAAAGAGATATCTTTCTACCTTTTGTGCATTTTTTTTCAGTTGCAATTGGTCCAGCCACTTTCTTCTGGTTTCTTCATGTTTTCTGCTAACTCTCCATCATCTGCTGTCCATTTGTCCTTTCTTCTCTCTTCTAGTTTTTTTTTCCATTCTCTCTCTCTACATCTGCTTTAACATACTAATTTTTCTCCTTTTGCTCTTTCCTCATTCCTATTTCATCCTCACAAATTTTACCCCTCCATCCTCAATCCCCATTTACTCTCCCAATACCCGGCCAATTATAGATTTTTCATCCCTCCCACACAAAATATTTTTCCCCTCTCCATTTTACTCTCCCAGCCCCATCCCATTCTAATCCTCCCCCAACATCAGCTCCCTTCTAGTTCCAGTCTCACCCAGCATCCATTCCCTTCTAGTCCCTGCATCAGCCCATTTCCAGTCCTAACCCCCCATCAGCCCATTTCCAGTACTAGCTCCCCCATCCATTTCCAGTCTGAGTCCCTTCATCAGCTCATTTCCCATCCTAGCCCCCCCATCAGCCCATTTCTAGTCATTTCCTAGCCCCATCATCAGCCCATGTCAAATCATAGCTCCCCTCCACTCAGCCCAATTCCAGTCCATGCCCCCCCATGAGCCTACTTCCAGTTCTAGCCCCTCCCTGAGCCCATTTCAATTCAAGCCCCCACCACAGCCCATTTCCAATCTTAGCTCCCCCCAACAGCCCATTTCCAGTCCTATCCTAGCTGCTCCATCAGCCCATTTTCAGTCCTAGCTCCCTTCCCTCACAGCCCATTTCCATTCCAAGCCCCCTCCCCATCAGCTATTTACAGTTCAAGCCTCCCCTTCTGCTCAGCCCATTTCCAGTCCTAGCAACCCCCCAACCCATTACCAGTCCTAGCCCTCCATCAACCAACTTCCAGTCCTAACCCCCCATCACCCCATTTTCAGTTTAAGCCCCCCCATAACCCATTACCAGTCCTAATCCCCCATCAGCCCACTTCGAGTCCTAACCCCATCAGCCCATTTCCAGTCAGCCCCCCATAGCCCATTGCCAGTCCTAAACCCCCCATCAGCCCACAGCCCATTACCAGTCCTAACCACATCAGCCCACCTCGTCCTAACCCCTCCCCATCAGCCCATTTCCTGTCCTATCCCCCCATAGCCCATTATCAGTCCTAACCCCCCCCCATAGCCCATTACCAGTCCTAACCCCCATCACCCCATTTCCAGACAGCCCCCACCAGCCCACAGCCCATTGCCAGTCTTAACCCCCCCATAGCCCATTACCAGTCCTAACCCCCCATCAGCCCACAGCCCATTACCAGTCTTAACCCCCCATAGCCCATTACCAGTCCTAACCCCCCCATCAGCCCACAGCCCATTACCAGCCTTAACCCCCCCATAGCCCATTATCAGTCCTAACCCCCCCATAGCCCATTACCAGTCCTAACCCCCATCACCCCATTTCCAGACAGCCCCCATCAGCCACAGCCCATTTCCTGTCTTATCCCCCCCATCGCCCATTACCAGTCCTAACCCCCCCATCAGCCCACAGCCCATTACCAGTCTTAACCCCCCCCCCCATAGCCCATTACCAGTCCTAACCCCCCCATCAGCCCACAGCCCATTACCAGCCTTAACCCCCCCATAGCCCATTATCAGTCCTAACCCCCCATCACCCCATTTCCAGACAGCCCCCATCAGCCCACAGCCCATTGCCAGTCTTAACCCCCCCATAGCCCATTACCAGTCCTAACCCCCCCATCAGCCCACCGCCCATTACCCGTCTTAACCCCCCCAAAGCCCATTACCATTCCTAACCCCCCCTCACCCCATTTCCAGACAGCCCCCATCATCCCACAGCCCATTGCCAGTCTTAACCCCCCCATAGCCCATTACCAGTCCTAACCCCCCCATCAGCCCACAGCCCATTACCAGTCGTAACCCCCCCCCATCAGCCCACAGCCCATTGCCAGTCCTAACCTCCCCCCCCATCGGCTCACAGCCCACTGCCAGTCTTAACCCCCCCATAGCCCATTACCATTCCTAACCCCCCATCACCCCATTTCCAGACAGCCCCCATTAGCCCACAGCCCATTAACATTCTTAACCACCCCCCCCATTGCCCATTACCATTCCTAACCCCCCATCACCCCATTTCCAGACAGCCCCCATCAGCCCACAGCCCATTGCCAGTCTTAACCCCCCCATAGCCCATTACCAGTCCTAACCCCCCGATCAGCCCAAAGCCCATTACCAGTCGTAACCCCCCCCATCAGCCCCCAGCCCATTGCCAGTCCTAACCCCCCCCCCCATCGGCTCACAGCCCACTGCCAGTCCTAACCCCCCCCCCATCGGCTCATGGAAATTAAAATAAAAAAAAAAGCTGGCCGCTGCCGCCGCGGCAGCATGGAGTGTCCCGCGGGGCCCCCTCTGCCCGGCTGAACTCTCCCGGTGCGGCTGAAGCCCTCTGCTCCAGCTTGCAGATACGTGAAGGGAGAGTGTCTCCCTCGCGTCTCTGTTAAGCCCGCAGGGGCAGATGGGAAATTTCCCATCAGCCCCTGCTTCCCATCTGCCCCTGCGGACTTAACAGAGACACGAGGGAGACACTCTCCCTTTGCGTATCTGCAAGCCGGAGCAGAGGGCTTCAGCCGCGCCGGGAGAGTTCAGCCGGGCAGAGGGGGCCCCGCGGGACACTCCATGCTGCCGCGGCAGCAGCGGCCCTTTTTTATTTTTTTAAATTTCATTTTTAAAAAAAGCTGAATGTTCTTTGCGCGGGGCCCCCTGAAACGCGGGGCCCTGTGCAAAAAACATTCTTGCTCAATGGACGGGCCGGCCCTGGGTGGGGGATAAATTGGTATGCAAACAATTCTATTCATGTAACAGATTATAAAACAGAGCTGTGCTGCTCCCACATCTAAGTGTTATTATATGGCTCTGACCCTCCTCTTGGATTCATTCACTATTAAATCAAATCCACAGTCATCTTCCTCTCTGATATAATATATGTCTAGAGCAAGATAAGATGAAAGTTCAGGATGATTAATCCCTCCTACACTGCTATCCATTTCCCAACACGCAATGCAAACATGCAGATTTTGGCAGGTCCTTACCGCCCTTGCCCCTATTATCAGAACCAGCCCAACCATTAGGCATAGGCTGTCACCTAGAACTGCAGCTTCTGGGGAGTGCAAAGAGCGGGGCATTCAAAGCTAAACAATAGATTCTTTCCATCCAACAAGGGAAACATATAAACTTAGATATTTTTTGTCGGAACCCTCCAGATCTGTAGAAAAAGAATTTTGATCCGTAGAAGAAAAATTTTGAACCCCTGAATCCCACCACTCAGCATGATTAAATCGGGCCCTATGATATGCACGATTGATTATAGATCATGGATATCCCCATTCAAATAAACAAGTCTTCAAGGACTTGGCTTGTATCTTAAAGTCCTCCACAGAAGAACACAATCGATGTAGCCTGATGAACTGACCTACCGGCAAGCCCCGCCATAAGGGACCCGGGTGATAACTTCGGTAATGCAATAAAGTGTTTCTTTGAACTTCTTTCCGATAGAACGTGGACCGAACTTCTGAATGATATTTATATAACCGCAAATCTAAAAAAATCAGTGGTATCCTTATGAAGGTTTGGTGTAAATTGCAAATCTGGTGACAGTATTAATCAAGGCAAAAAATTCTTGTAATTTCACCTCAGTGTCAACCCAGAATTAAAAGACGTCATCTAAAAATCTTGTCCACATCTGAATACAGGAAAACCAATTTTGGATTTATACCCTTGAGTCCTTAACACCACAGGGCCTGAATTCATCCTTGGACTGGTGGAGTATTATTTGAGGGAGGAAGTGAGGACTTCAACTACCAGAGGCCTTTGCATTATGATCAACCAGTCAAATGAGCATTTTAGGAAGTTCAAATAAGGGGACTTCCGGTTGGGAGATGAGCAACACAGTTTGAAGAAGAGCCAGGAGATTCTTTGGCTTCAAACACAATGTTGGGTTCTGACTCGTGATCTTGGGATCTCGAGGTGGTTGCTACAAACAGGTGTTTGGGAAGTCGTCTTGGCTGTGACTGTGAGGGTTTTTTAGCGACATAGAAGAGGATTGAAGAGGACTGAAGATCTATGCTTGGAAAGAAAGTAATCACGTTGAATCAGCTAAGTGGACTTATCCATTTTGGCAAGTTAGCCTTTGATGAATGAGGAGTTATTATAACCGGTAGGTGTTGAGGGGTTAAGATCCTCTTAATAACCTAAAGTTGGGGTTGCGTCCCTATAAAAAAGAATAAAAGGAGCATTACACGGCGAGAAGGAATTGATTCTTCAAGGTGTACGTTCCGACAAAAAATTTCTAAGTTTATATGTTTCCCTTGTTGGATGGATATAAATGTGGGAGATATAGGGGGGGGGGGGGTTGATGTTTAAGGGATAGTGAATTTAAACAATAGATTCTGGCATCCACGGAGGGCATAAGGCTTAAGGTTTGCCTATGGCATCTATGGCAAACCTTAAGCCTTATTATGCCCTCCTATGGCATCTATCTCTCACTTGGTTTGCAGCTTGTCGTGCTGTGAGGGCTTGCGTGCATCAGTGATGCTGAGAGCTAAACTATCGGTAGTTTAACTACTGGCAGGGTCTCCCAAGATGGACAGGTCTCAGCTGAGGTGCCAGACCAAGACAAACCACCCATCTGGGCAGCAGCAGAATGGGACAGTGTTGACGGCGGAGGATCACATTTTTGTGACAACGGCAACAACACCAAACTTAAACTGCATGGAAGAAAGGCCCGGCAATCTACTTCTGTATCTTGCCAGGAAAACCCAATGGATAGTTACAACAAAACAAATTGTGCTATGGTGCTGGAAGATGAGCCCCCAGGTCAGAAGGCACTCAACTAGCTACTGGGGAAGAGCTGAAGACTTTTCAGAGTAAAGCCAGCATTTATGATGTGGTTGGATCAAAGACCTCGGGAAGTCTGACTGCTGATGTAGCTGCACATGAAATGAGAGTCAGAAGCTGTAAAGATGTCTTACACACTGGAACATGGAACGTACGAAGCATGAACCAAGGGAAGTTGGAGGTGGTCAAGAATGAAATGGAACGTGTACAACTTGATCTGTTGGGTGTCAGCGAACTGAAATGGACTGGCATGGGGCACTTTGCATCAGATGATCACATGGTCTACTATGCTGGAAATGAAAGACAAAGAAGAAATGGTGTTGCATTTATAATAAAGAAGAAACTTGCAAGAACTGTAATGAAATACAATGCAGACAGCGAACGCTTAATCTCTATTCGTCTACGAGGAATGCCTATCAACACAACTATAATTCAAGTATATGCCCCAACAACAGCTGCAGAAGAGAATGAAATTGAAGAGTTCTATGAACAAGTACAAGCTGAAATTGACAGAACATGCAAACAGGATATCCTGATAGTCATGGGTGACTGGAACGCAAAAGTTGGCAACAAAGAAGAAGGCAAAGTAGTTGGAAAATATGGACTTGGCAACAGAAATGAAGCTGGAGAAAGACTGATAGAATTCTGCAAGACCAATGATCTATTCATCTCAAACACCTTCTTCCAGCAACACAAGCGGCGACTGTACACATGGACTTCACCGAATGGATTATATAAAAATCAAATTGACTACATATGCGGACGTCAATGATGGAAAAGCTCTATAACATCAACAAAGACAAAACCTGGAGCTGACTGTGGTACAGATCATCAACTACTAGTATGCAAACTGAAGCTAAAGTTGAAAAAGAGCAAACCACTCATGAATGCAGCAAAATGTGACCTTGAGAATATACCACTGGAATTTAAAAACTGCCTGCAAAATCGATTTGCTGCTTTAGATACAAATGACAGAGCTCCGAAAGAGTTATGGAATGACATCAAGAAGGTTGTGTTGGAAGAAAGCGAGAAGTCTCTACAAAAGGTGAAAAAGCAAAAACGGCCAAAATGGATGACAGAAGAAACTCTGAAAATTGCCCAGAAACGCCGAGAAGCTAAAGCCAGAGGAGAAAGAAAGACAATCGCAGAACTCAACAGAGATTTCCAACGTGCAGCAAGACAGGACAAGGAAAAGTACTACAATGACACTTGCAAGGAAATAGAAGCAGAAACTATTAGAGGAAGAACAAGATCGGCTTTCCTAAAGCTACGAGAGTTAAAGAAAAAGTTCCAGCCTCGAATTGGAATGTTACAAGATGCTCAAGGTTCTATGTTGAATGATGCTGAGAAGATCAAGAAAAGGTGGAAGGAATATACAGAGTTGTTATATGATAAAAATCAAGTGGACCAACAGCCGTTTCAACCTGTACCTTATGATCGGGAACCATTGATGATGAAAGAAAAAGTTGAAGCAGCATTGAAAGCCTTATCAAAGAACAAAGCACCAGGCATTGATAGCATTCCCATGGAAGTATTGCAGCAATCTGATGCAGCTGTTACCGTACTCACAAGGCTCTGCCAAGAAATATGGAAGACAACATCATGACCAACTGACTGGAAAAGATCTGTGTTTATACCAATACTAAAGAAAGGTGATCCAACTGACTGTGGAAATTATCGCACAATTACTCTGATCCCACATGCCAGCAAGATTCTACTGAAGATTATTCAAAAGAGACTACAACCATACCTGGAACAAGAACTACCTGAAGTGCAAGCAGGGTTCAGGAAAGGGCGAGGAACGAGAGACATCATTGCGGATGTGAGATGGATCCTTGAAAAGACTAAAGAATACCAAAAGGATATCTATTTGTGCTTTATCGACTATAGCAAGGCTTTTGACTGTGTAAACCATGAGAAACTCTGGGCCACATTAAGAAGCATGGGTATTAGGGTGGTCCATAAAAATGAATTCCTGAATTCCTTTGCTCTCTGGCCTGATTCTGGTTCCATTTAGGTAGAAAACACTGTGTACAAAGTTTGAAGCCAATCAAATAATATTTTGGGGTGGCTCAACAAGTCTTGAGATTTCCCCCTGGGAGCAGATGACGAAATGTTGCATCATCTTGTATCATCCACTCAGTTCCACGCTGATTACATTTGATTGTGTCATATTTGAACTAATCTCGTCTCTGAGAGGTGGCAAAGACATTGTACTATTATCTTTGTACCTTTATTCTTTTCAGATGGCGAAAAAAAGTGGTTTTTATCTCATTGAAGAAATGTCCACCACAATTCTGGGGGCCAAGCTCCCCAGCAAGGAGCAAGTGTTAAGTGTATTTTTACATCACCATATGACATTAACAAAGGCATTAGTGAAAGTGCATCTATTGTAACAAGTGAAGTAGAAGCTTACTGGGAAAAGGCCAGGCTTCTTGTTCAAAGAAATGACAAAATTCAAGAAAAAGTAAAGAAATTGTTCAATCAGTGGAATCTTTTGAAGAAAAACAAAGGGAGAGGAGGGAAACAAAAGGCAAATGAAAAAGAATTCCAGGTTGCAATGAAAAACCTATTTGATGTGGTGCATGCCAATGCAATGTCTTTAATTCATATTCAAGAAGACAAAGAATTCTTAATAGCGCAACGAGAACCAGGGCGCCGCGGCTCAATGTGCGCGATGGACAAGAAACTGGCCAACACGGAAGCAAGATCGCAACAGCGAGAAGAAGAACTGAAAAGGCTCAGACAAAAACATGTTGCCGAAGCCGAGGCAACTACAAGCCAAGTTCAGCTGGAAGGATCTTCTTCCTCAGCAGAGTCAGGTGAAGACTCGTCGACATCTGCGGATTCAGATAACGGACAGAAGAAAGCAACTCCACAAACGAAGCAGTTTCGACCTAACAATGTCTGGACCCCAAAGCTTACAGCAGCCCTGGATCGGACAGAGACAACGGATCGCAATGCTCTGTTTGTGGTAGCTGAAACCGCCAGAAGTCTGGGACATTATCCTGGGGAGCTCAATATCAGCCGCTCCAGCGTCAAGTGCCATAGAGAAAAGCACCATCAGCAATAATGGACGGACCTGCACAATGCATTCAAAGCCGAAGGCAAAACATGCATTGTGCATTGGGATAGCAAGTTATTGCCATCTCTCCTCTGTTCAACCACATCTGTTGATCGCCTTCCAGTTTTGATAACGGCTGTCTCCACTGGAGAAACACAACTTCTTGGTGTACCAAAACTGACATCAGGAACGGGCGAGAATCAAGCTGCAGCAGTTTATGAACTGTTACAGGAATGGTGTTTGGATGAAAAGGTTGCAGGTTTCTGCTTTGATACAACTGCATCGAACACGGGACGTCGATCAGGAGTGTGCATTCTTCTAGAACAGAGACTCCGTCGCACAGTCCTTCATTTGGCATGCTGCCAGTACATTTACGAAATAATTCTTGGTGCAGTATTCTCTACATGCTCTGGAGCTTCATCGGGTCCCGATGTCCAACTCTTTCGCCGGTTCCAAAAGAATTGGGGCTCCCTTGACAAGTCCAACTATCAAACTGGAAAAGACTTGGAGGTGCTGCAACCTGACAGGGATCGCATCATGAAGTTTGCGGAATCCAAGTTGGCACAGGGCAATCACCGAGATGATTACCTGGAATTCTTGGAGTTAACGATTGTCTGCCTTGGAGGGAATCTTCCTAGTTTCAATTTCAAGAAACCCAGAGCTTTCCATCATGCCAGATGGATGGCAAAAGTCTTGTACTGTCTCAAGATTTGGATGTTCCGAGGACAACTCAAAGATCTTACCCAACGGGAGGAGTCCTGTGTTCGTGATGTGAGCATTTTCTCCATTCTGATTCATGTGGAAGCCTGGTTTTCTGCCCCTGATGCCGCAGTTGCTCCTTGAACAGATTTGGAGATGCTGAAGAAACTACACTCTTACCACAATGACCGTGTTGGAAGAGCGGCCAGAGACAAACTGCAACAGCATCTGTGGTATGTGTCAGAGGAGCTTGTGGCTGACTGTCACTGTTCGATGGAGCTGTTTCAGCACCGACAAAGCGGGCCATAGTGTCGGCCATGATCCCGGCAGAATCAGATGAAAGCGATGAGGATGATGATGAAGATGAAGATCCCCCAAAGCGGGTCGAATTGAAATGTTCCATGATTCCACCACTTGAATCTTTTGCAACTCGCAAGTCAATCCGTTTCCTGAAACACCTCGACATCAACAGTGATTTTATTAATGCAGACCCAGAAAACTGGGAAGAGAATGCATCATTCAAAGATGGTCTGAAGAAAGTAAAAAATCATCCAGTGATCAACGATGTGGCTGAGCGAGGGGTCAAACTCATTGAGGAGTTCAACGGCCAACACACCACAAAAGAAGAGCAACTCCAGTTCCTTCTGGGTGTTGTCTCGCAACACCGCAAGATGTTCCCCACATCGTCAAAGTCCTTACTATCATCTGGACCACATTGAGTGCTTGGCAAGCATGATACCCCCGTCTATGAGCGGATAATACCCAGTGGTCTGACGAACCCTGGGGGGATCCAGGGGCCTGATAGATAGGGACCTTGAGCCACCCCTAAATATTATTTGATTGGCTTCAAACGTTGCACACATTGTTTTCTACATAAATGGAACCAGAATCAGGCATGGGAGCAAAGAAATTCCTACTTTTATTTTTTCCCCTATGGCAGTGGACCACCCTAAATTGGGTATACCAGAACACCTAATCGTTCTCTTGCGCAATCTGTACATTGATCAAGAAGCAACAGTTCGAATGGAACAAGGAGAAACAGAATGGTTTAAAATAAGCAAAGGTGTAAGACAAGGCTGCATACTTTCCCCCTACCTGTTTAATTTATATGCAGAACAAATCATCAGAGAAGCAGGACTGTATGAAGACAACAGAGGTGTGAAGATTGGTGGAAGACTCATCAACAACCTTCGCTATGCTGATGATACCACATTACTGGCTGAAAGTGAAGATGATCTGAAACATTTGCTTCTCACAATCAAAGAACATAGTCTCAAAATGGGCCTGCACCTTAATGTAAAGAAGACAAAGATCATGACAACTGGCATAATCAACAGGTTCATCGTTGAAGGAGAAGAAATTGAAATTGTGAACAACTTTAACCTACTTGGATCAACTATCAATAAAGAAGCAACAAGCAGTCAAGAAATCAGATGACGCATTGCTCTTGGCAGAATTGCTATGAAAGACCTAGATAAGATTCTCAAGAGCAGAGATGTCTCTCTCCATACAAAGATTCGACTTGTTCAAGCCATGGTATTTTCAATAACATCATATGGATGTGAATGCTGGACAGTGAAAAAGATAGACAGGAAGAAAATTGATGCCTTTGAATTATGGTGCTGCGGCGAATACTGTGTATATCATGGACTGCCCGAAGAACAAACCAGTCGGTACTAGAGGAGATCAAACCTAAGCTTTCTTTAGAAGCTCAGATGACAAGACTTCGACTTTCATACTTTGGACACATCATGCGAAGAGAGAGATCATTAGAGAAAGACATTATGCTTGGCAAGATAGAAGGTCAACGCAAAAGAGGAAGGCCAGCAATGAGATGGATCAATACAATAACAGCAGCTACGGGTACCAGTCTGTCAACAATGAGCCGCCTGACTGAAGACCGAACACAATTTAGGATAGCTATCCTGAGGGTCGCCATGAGTCGACTCCGACTCGACGGCACTTAACAACAACAACATGGCATCTATACCTCAGACCAACTCTGGGGCCAGCCTTGCATATCACGTGACGCTCCCCTTATCTGTTCTCTCTTCCATCTAGGATATGCTTGTTCAAGTGTTTCATCTCTCCTTATGCAATGTCACTGGCTTCACATTTCTTTTCATATACAGTCCAAGGTTGCGGCTCTAGTACATAAATCCTTACTTACTGGTACACCTTATCTTTCTTCATGAATCATCCCACATGTAGAATTGGATCACTCTTTGTGCTCTCTTCATGACAATGCATTACATCTTCCTCCAGTAAATACTGTTCAACTTGAATCCACAGGAACTGCGGCTTTTCTTCTTCTTGGGCTGTTTTCTGTGAAATAATCTTCCTGCTCCACTGCATTCTCGGCCTGTTCATAAATCCTTTCAAGCAAGCCTGAACATTTTCCTTAGCTTTGGACAACTCATAGCTTCGGTGTTTCACTTTGCCATCCAGAGAGACTGCATCTTCAGTTTGCCTGATTATTTCTTTTTATATGATTTTAATCTGTGTTCTTCCTTTCTTGTCTAAAGGTGGCATTTTTTTCTTTGTCATTTTTGTTTTAAATAGTATTAGATTTTAATTATTTTATAAAGATTGAAAACCAGTTCAAATTTTAAAAAGAGGCAGAATATAAAATACACATTTAACTATAAAATATCTGGGCCATTTGGAGATTCTATAATCAAACAGAAGAAGTGTCACTTAAGGAGACTCAGCTTCAGATACACTCTCCATCTGCTTTTTATATTAATTATTTATGACACTTATTTATAAATATAGACCATCTACTACTGAGGCCATAGGTGGTTCACAAAAAGAAAAAAAAACATTTGCAACAATAACATAATGAAATGAAGACCAAATTGTGCATACTCTGAAGCAGCCAATATAACAAAATCATTAAATAAAAACAAAAGCTAATATCACAAAATATAAACAGAAATATAAAAGCCCGAGACATTAAAAGCTAGATACGAGTATTATTAGGGATCAATAAATCAATGGAAACTAATAGATAATAAAAATAAACAAAAGCTAAGAAGCCATTTACTAAAGTGCACTAAGTAGTTAATGTGTGTTTTCGCACATGGTATGTAGAGTAAATAGGTTTATACATATAGCTCACAAAATTATATCTAAGAGTGTGTTTGCGCCACCCATATGGTTCATGTAACTCATTGGCAATGAACAGCCATGGAAACCTCTGGTTCTGAAAAAAATATTAGATTTGTTATGATAAGAAAAGGCAAATTATTAATAAAACTATACAAATGAGATAGAAATATCTTGTATACTTCAACTCCAAAGTGTCAGGTACTTTGTCAAACAAAAGCATGGGGGAGGGGGATGACATGCATGGGGGAGGGGAATGACATGCATGGAGCAACAGGTACACCTACTCTAGCCACCTTACTAGTCTTAAAGCCCGAACATTTGAAAAAATTAAAAAAAACAGGCACGTGCAAGTTCAGACATGATTTCTGAAACATGGCCATGCCCTATATACACATGTATAAAACCTCTATAGCAAGGGTCTTAAACTCAAATTGCTTTGAGGGCCAAATGAGAACTTGTAAAGTAACCCGCGGGCCGCATAAGACGCGGGGCCTCATTTGCATAAGGGGCCTCATTTGCATAAATATTTGCAGAATGTTACCATACAAAGCGCAGACGTTAATGATGCACATTTCCCAGAGCTGACATATTCCAGTTAATAAATTCAAAATAAAGAGATATTTTTCTACATTTTGTGCATTTTTTCAGTTGCAATTGTTCCAACCACTTCTGGTTTCTTCGTGTCTTCTGCTAACGCTCCATCGTCTACTGTCCATTTGTCCTTTCTTCTCTCTTCTAGTTTTTTTCCATTCTCTCTCTACATCTGCTTTAACATACTAATCTTTCTCCTTTTGCTCTTTCCTCATTCCTATTTCATCCACTCAAATTTTACCCCTCCCTCCTCAATCTCCACTTACTCTCCCAATACCCGGCCAATTGTAGATTTTTCTTCCCTCCCACACAAAATATTTTTCCCCTCTCCATTTCACTCTCCCAGCCCCATCTCATTCTAATCCTCCCCCAACATCAGCTCCCTTCTAGTTCCAGCCCCACCCAGCATCCGCTCCCTTCTAGTCCCCGCATCAGCCCATTTCCAGTCCTATCCTAGCCCCACCATCAGCCCATTTCCTGCCCTAGCTCCCCCCACTAAGCCCATTTCCAGTCCTAGCTCCCTCCCCTCACAGCCCATTTCCATTCCAAGCCCCCTCCCCATCAGCTTTTTGCAGTTCAAGCCCACCCTTCCACTCAGCCCATTTCCATTCCAAAACCCTGTCCCCATCAGCTATTTGCAGTTCAAGCCCCTCTTCTACTCAGCCCATTTCCAGTCCTAGCAACCACCCCAGTCCATTACCAGTTCTAGCCCCCCATAGCCCCTTACCAGTCCTAAGCCCCCCAACAGCCCACTTCCAGTCCTAACCCTCCCATCATCCCATTTTCAGTCAGTCCCCCAACAGCCCACTTCCAGTCCTAACCCTCCCATCACCCCATTTTCAATCTTAGCCCCCCATAGCCCATTACCAGTCCTAACTCC
Source organism: Ichthyophis bannanicus (assembly GCA_033557465.1). Classification (NCBI taxonomy): domain Eukaryota; kingdom Metazoa; phylum Chordata; class Amphibia; order Gymnophiona; family Ichthyophiidae; genus Ichthyophis; species Ichthyophis bannanicus. The sequence continues at coordinate 106,559,686 of CM066048.1, read as the reverse complement.
CCCCATCAGCCCACCTCCAGTCCTAACCCCCATCAGCCCATTTCCAGTCCTAACCCCCCTCCCCCCCATCAGCCCAGGTAAATTAAAAAAAAAACCTATCTTCTGTTGCTGCTGCTGCCGCTGTGGCAGCGGCAGAATCAACTGTCAATTTAAAAAAAAACTGGCTTCTGCTGCTGCCACCATGGCAGTGGCAGAATCAGCTGTCCCACGGCCCCTTCCCATCTGCCCGGTAGAGCCCTCAGCTCAGCTCCTTCAGCGGCAGCTTTCAGGGCCGCCCGCGAAGAGTGTATTTCCCTCTCGCGCAGCTCTGTTAAGAGGGAAATACTCTCTTCGCGGCTTGAAAAGCCCACCACTGATGGAGCTGGCTGAGGGCTCTGCCGGGCAGACGGGAAGGGGCCGTGGGACAGCTGATTCTGCTGCTGCCGCAGCAGCAGAAGCCAGGGTTTTTTTTTTTAATGAAATTGTCAGTCGATTCTGCTGCTGCTGCCACGGCAGCAGCGGCAGCAGCAGAAGCCAGGTTTTTTTTTTGTCTCCTCTCTGTCGCGGGCCGCGTGTTTGAGACCCCGGCTCTAAAGGGTGGCCCAAAAAAAGTGAGAACATCTCGTAGCATATAAGTTATTTAAAAATTCAAAAAGACAGATGTAAACGATTGACAAATTTAAAAAAAAAAGATGGTGACCAGAAATTGTTGAAATAAAGGCGTTATATAGCTAAAAAAGGTAAATAAGTAAACTATTTAAGCTTTTAATTTACGAGATGTTCTCACTTTCTTTTGGGTCACATTGTATATAGATGTCCCTAGGATAGCATTTCAGAGCCAAGGCATTTTTGTTTCATTCTTTATAAAGTTTTTCCAATACAAATAGTCTCAACGAAGAGAAAAGGAAAACCACAAGGGTACAGCAATTACTAATCATAGTAACATAGTAACATAGTAACATAGTAAGTGACGGCAGATAAAGACCATCTAGTCTGCCCAGCAAGATGGCAAGAGTAGGTGCACCTGTCGCTCTGTGCAGGCCACCACTCCCCATGTTTTTGTTTCTGTTTAGGGGTGAACCCACCCCTCCATGTAGGACACCCTTATTTGTTCAGATGCTAGATAGTTCAGAAGTTAGATGGTACTGTTTATTTTGCTTTTATCCTGTAAAGGGATCCACTGTGTTTGTCCCATGCCGTTTTGAATTCCATCACCGTATTTGCCCTCACCACTTCCATCGGGAGGGCATTCCAAGCATCCACCACCCTTTCAGTGAAGAAATATTTCCTGACATTGCCTTTCAATTTACCACCTTGCAGCTTCATGTTATGCCCTCTAGTTTTACAGCTTCCCCGTCTTTGGAAGAGGTTTGTTTGTTCATCATTTCTCTTTAAGTATTTAAAGGTCTGAATCATATCTCCCCTGTCCCTCCTCTCCTCCAAAGTGTACATATTTAGGTCTTCAAGTCTCTTCTCATAAGGCTTCTGACACAGGCTCCAAATCATTTTGGTCGCCTTTCTCTGAACAGTTTCCAGTCTTTTTACATCTTTTGCAAGATATGGCCTCCAAAACTGAACACAGTATTCCAAGTGAGGCCTCACCAGTGACTTGTACAGTGGCATAAGTACCTCTTCCTTTCTGCTGGTAATCCCTCTTTGAATGCAGCCCAAAATCCTCCTGGCTTTTGCCACCGCCTTGTCGCACTGTTTTGCCACCTTGAGATCATCAGAGATAATCACACCAAGGTCTTTCTCCTGAACCGTGCATACCAACCTCTCACCCCCTATTGTGTACTTTTCCCTTGGATTTCTGCTACCCAAGTGCATGACACTGCACTTTTTCACATTAAATCGTAGTTGCCAAGCATTAGACCAGTCTTCCAGCTTTTGTAGATCTTTCCTCATGTTATCCACTCCCTCTGGGGAGTCCACTCTGTTGCAAATTTTTGTGTCATCTGCAAAAAGACAGACTTTTCCATTCAGTCCTTCAGCAATATCACTCACAAATATATTGAACAGTGCCGGGCCCAGGACCGAACCCTGAGGCACCCCGTTAATCACCTTCCTCTCATCCGAGTGAGCTCCATGTACCATCACCCTCTGTTGTCTGTCAGTCAACCAATTTCTAATCCAGTTTACTATCTTGGAACCCATCCCCAAGCTACTGAGTTTATTGAGAAGCCTCCTATGAGGAACAGTATCAAAGGCTTTGCTGAAATCCAGATAGATGACATCCATTGCATGCCCCAGATCTAGTTCCTTGGTCACCCAATCAAAGAACTCAATCAGATTTGTTTGGCAAGACCGTCCTTCGGTAAAACCATGTTGCCTGGGATCTTGCAACCTGTTGGTTTTGAGAAAGTTCACTATTCGCTCTTTCAGGAGCGCCTCCATTACTTTTCCTGCCACCGAGGTAAGGCTCACGGGCCTGCAATTTGACACTTCTTCCCTGTCACCACTTTTGTGTAGAGGTACAACATTAGCCATTCTCCAGTCCTGAGGAACCACTCCTGTTTCCAAGGATCTGTTGAAGACATCCTTTAACGGTCCTGCAAGGACCTCTCTGAGCTCTTTCAGTATCGTGGGATGTATCCCATCCGGTCCCATGGCTTTGTCCACTTTCAGTTTAGCAAGTTGTACTAACACCTCATCTTCTGTGAATGGTGTGGTATCTACTTCAGTCCTATTTTTATATTTGGGAGTCACAGCTGGTCCATCTCCAGGATCTTCTTTAGTAAAAACAGAGCAGAAGTATTTGTTTAGCAATTTCGCTTTTTCAGTGTCACTTTCCACGAGTCCTTTCCCAGCACGTCTGAGTCCTGCAATTCCAACTCTGATCTTCTTCCTTTCCTGAATATACCTGAAGAAAGTTTTGTTGCCACCCTTAACATCTTTAGCCATTTTTTCTTCTGCCTTTGATTTTGCTATCCTTATTACTGTCTTAGACTCTTTGAGTTGGATCCTGTATTCATTTCTGTGTTCTTCTGTTTGCAAGCTTTTGAATTTTGAAAAAGCTGTGTTTTTTGCCTTTATTTGCTCAGCCACCTCTTTGGAAAACCAAATAGGTTTCCTTCTCCTCTTATTTTTATTTATTTTTCTTACATATTTATCTGTTGCCCCTTTTATTGCCGCCATTAGTTTAGTCCATTGCAATTCCACTTCCCTTATCTTCTTCCACCCCGTCATCTCCTCCTTTAAGTACTCGGCCATTTTATTGAAGTCAGTGTTTTTGAAGTTTAGGACTCTGAGCTTGCTATGATTGGCCTGTACCATGGCTTTTATCTCAAACCACACCGTGTGATGGTCGCTGTTGCTCACAGGGGCACTCACGCAGACATTCGACACGTTATCACTGTTGGTAAGCACTACATCCAGCGTTGAGCTTTCCCTGGTTGGTTCCATCACCATTTGTCTAAGTAATGCATCTTGGAGAGCATCCACAATTTTTTTGCTTCTTTCCAGATGTGCAGAAGGAGTAATACAATCCACATCAGGTAGATTAAAGTCACCTAATATGATCGCTTCCCCCTTTGCTGCTATCTTGGCAATATCTATAATCAATTCGCTATCTCTCTCTTCAATTTGAGTCGGAGGTCTGTAGACTACAGCAATATGGATGACAGTGCCATCTCCTCTTTCCAACGCAATCCAGAGCGCTTCTTCTTTTCCCCATGTTCCCTGCATTTCAGTAGCTTTAATACTGCTTTTGACATACAAGGCTACTCCTCCTCCTTTTCCATTTTCTCTGTCTCTTCTGAATAGATTATAGCCAGCTATGGCTATATCCCAATCATGCGATTCATTAAACCATGTTTCTGTAACGGCCACGATGTCCAAATCCGTTTCCACCATTAGGGATTCCAGGTCTGGAATTTTTTTGGCTAAGCTTCGAGCATTTGTGCTCATTGCTTTCCAGCATTTACCTGGCTTGTGTGTATTTTGCATTGATTTTATTCTGCCCATTTCTTCCCACTTGTTTTTGATGTGTGGTTTAAGAGTATGGCTGTTTCTGATGTTGTTATGCTTTTGCAGGGGGTGGCATGCAGATGTTGACCTTCCACATCCGTCACCCCCTTTTCCTAGTTTAAATGCATATCCACATACTGCCTGAATTTTTCACTTAGGTTTCTTTTCCCTGCGACAAAGAGATGTAGTCCATCAGCACAGTATAGTCTCTTGTTGGTCCATCTATTGTCCCAGTTGCCAATAAATCTGAATCCTTCTTGTTTGCACCAGGTCTGGAGCCATGTATTAAAGTTGTTAATGCGATGCAGCCTTTTTGTCCCCTTACCAAGAACAGGTAGAACTTCTGAGAATGCAACAGTGTTAACAATGGGCTTGAGTTTCTCTCCCAGAGATTGGAAGTCCTTTTGGGCTGTAGAGGCACTGTTTATAGCCAGGTCATTTGTGCCCAAGTGGATAATAACATCTGGTTTGGAGTGCTCACGTTTTGCGCTAAGTATTTCAACAACTTGGTTTGTATTCCTGCTGGCTGAAGAGCCTGGTAGGCACATGACTATCTTCTCTCCTTTGAACTGTGTTCCCAAGTTGGTGCCTCTGATGATGGAATCTCCAAGTAGCAATAGTTTTCTGTTTGGTGAGGTTTTCTTCATATTTGGTGCTTTAGCAGGAGATTGGGTGTTGTCTGACTCATTTAAGGGCCCTTCAGTTTCCTTGGGTTGGGCATCCTCATTAGCCAAGGCAGAGAAGGCATTTTGCAGGGATATCTCTTGATGTGTAGGATGTCTCTGCATTACAGGTCGCAATCTTCTGGAACCCACTGTGATCCATTTGTTCCTGGGGTGTTTGATTCTTTGTGGGAGCGGTGGTGGACTTTGTTCAGTTTGTATCCTAGAAGAGGTGCGCTTCATTGCAGCCAGTTCCTCCCTCAGTAGAGAAACTTCTTTATGCATGGCTGCTAGGTCTTTCCTTAGTATAGTCAGTACTTCATGCATGGCAGCTGACTTTAGGCATATAGGACAAGCTCTTAGGCTCCAAATGATTCTTCTTTGAATGAAAGTACCACAGTTATTGCACTGAATACACGACATGTTGCTTAAGCAGTCCCAGAAGAGGAAGAATAATAAGAAAAGTTGAAGATGTGGGCGTTACCCAAGTTAGGAACGACAGATGGCACGTATGTGACCACTATATAGGCAATGTAGCCCCTGGGGTGAGTGGGGTGAGGGGTAGGGTGGGCGGGAACCTAAGTGTCTCTGGCCAGTAGGCTGTTCCTGAACAGTGGGCACACAGCAAGGGAGTAGGTAAGGGAACCCACCAAGAAGGGCAAATAGATAGATAAATATGTGGAGACAAACAGACAAAAAACTCACAATTTAGCAGCAAATTCAGCAAAAATCACCTTTTGGATGATCTCTGGAAAGCACTGCTCTTCTCAAGAAACACAAGGGCAATCTGAGCCAGCCCACATGCACAACAGGAATGGAGGTTTACAACAATGCCTCAGCAGGAGGGGAGGGGCAGTAACTCAGGTAGACTAAGAGAAAGATAGTTTAAAACTCTACAGCAATGGAGGCTGGTCCTGAACAGTGGGCACACAGCAAGGGAGTAGGTAAGGGAACCCACCAAGAAGGGCAAATAGATAGATAAATATGTGGAGACAAACAGACAAAAAACTCACAATTTAGCAGCAAATTCAGCGAAAATCACCTTTTGGATGAGCTTTGGAAAGCACTGCTCTTCTCAAGAAACACAAGGGCAATCTGAACCAGCCCACATGCACAACAGGAATGGAGGTTTACAACAATGCCTCAGCAGGGGGGGAGGGGCAGTAACTCAGGTAGACTAAAAGAAAGATAGTTTAAAACTCTACAGCAATGGAGGCTGGTCCTGAACAGTGGGCGCACAGCAAGGGAGTAGGTAAGGGAACCCACCAAGAAGGGCAAATAGATAGATAAATATGTGGAGACAAACAGACAAAAAACTCACAATGTAGCAGCAAATTCAGCAAAAATCACCTTTTGGATGAGCTCTGGAAAGCACTGCTCTTCTCAAGAAACACAAGGGCAATCTGAGCCAGCCCACATGCACAACAGGAATGGAGGTTTACAACAATGCCTCAGCAGGGGGGGAGGGGCAGTAACTCAGGTAGACTAAGAGAAAGATAGTTTAAAACTCTACAGCAATGGAGGCTGGTCCTGAACAGTGGGCACACAGCAAGGGAGTAGGTAAGGGAACCCACCAAGAAGGGCAAATAGATAGATAAATATGTGGAGACAAACAGACAAAAAACTCACAATTTAGCAGCAAATTCAGCAAAAATCACCTTTTGGATGAGCTCTGGAAAGCACTGCTCTTCTCAAGAAACACAAGGGCAATCTGAACCAGCCCACATGCACAACAGGAATGGAGGTTTACAACAATGCCTCAGCAAGGGGGGAGGGGCAGTAACTCAGGTAGACTAAGAGAAAGATAGTTTAAAACTCTACAGCAATGGAGGCTGGTCCTGAACAGTGGGCGCACAGCAAGGGAGTAGGTAAGGGAACCCACCAAGAAGGGCAAATAGATAAATATGTGGAGACAAACAGACAAAAAACTCACAATGTAGCAGCAAATTCAGCAAAAATCACCTTTTGGATGAGCTCTGGAAAGCACTGCTCTTCTCAATCAACAAACATAGCCCACAAACAATCATCCAAGAAAAAAACATGCCTATAACCCTTATATCAATATTAGGCCACATTCTAAGGGAGGCAAGAATAAGTAAAAAACAACAACCCCAACTTGCCTAAATGAAAATTTTCAGCCTCTAGACTAGAGCAGCCAGCATTTGGTTGCAGTTAGTCCACGACCCCCCCCCCTCCCCCTTCAATGCCAACAAAAAGTTTCAGGTCAAAGAAAATAAATTGTTTACCACCAAAAAAACCCAAACATCTACAAGGAAAGTTTAATAAAAATGAACCACCTAAAGCAAGGACCCTAATTTTTAATTCCAGAAGGTCCTTACGTCTCCTTTGAGTGGACCTTGAAAAATCAGGAAAAAAAAATGCATTTTAACCCCCACAAACAACTTATGCATATTTAGAAAATATAATTGCAACACAGTGTTTGGTCTATTTCAAGGGCATATTAACTAGAAATATGAATCTATCAGTACACCATCCAGGGAACCTTCCAAGAATGCTTTAAGTCTGACTACCCCAGATGGAGTTGTGGCTGCTGTTGATCCTCCATAGTGTACCCAGTCCCTGGACACAAAGATATATATTGTGCCCTTGTGCTAGGTGGCAAATTATCACTAGGTATATCCAAAACCTCCTGAAAATATTTTTTTACCATCTCAACCGGAGCAAGTAAAGAGGTCTGGGGAAAATTCATAAACCGAAGGTTGTTCTGTCTAGATACCTTCTCCAAATGTTCCAGCTTGTGTGCCAAGATAGAAGAATTCTTAATCTGGGTAATCACAAGTTATTGCAGCTCACTATGCCGGGCTTCTAGAAAATCCACCCTTCACCTGTTCCTGAGACAGCACAGATTCCATATCCTTTAAAGTCACCAGGTCTCAAGAAAAATAACCTGCCATTGAGGAGTTTACCATGGCCACAGCCTCCCATTGCAAATCCACCATTACCACCACAAGTTTTAAAAGTACTGTTGGAAATGAAAGTGCAGTTTCTTTCCCTTCTGCAGAGCCAAGCCCCTCCAAACTAGCAGTGATAGATGAAATCTCCCACTGATCGAATGGTGACAACATTGCCAGAGGGACTCCCTCCACATACTCTTCCAGACCCACTCCCATCAGGGAAGTTACCTTCTGAGGTATGGTTCCACCAGCTGCACTTCCAAGCTGCAGTGGAGTGGTCCATACTTCAGAGCTTAAAGACACCCCACTCCCAACCGACATCTACAATGCCGGCCCTGCCGAAATTCCACCTCTTGGGACTGAGCCCAAACCATATTCCAACAGCATCCTCTGTGTCTCTGACTTGGGAAGTCAAGCACTGGAGGGAAAGAGCTTGGGCTTCTGCTTCTTGCCCATCCTAGCAGCGTCGAAGCGGAGAACACTGAGGAGTGATAAGAGCTTGATTTCAGCCAGACATCATCTTGCCTTTCCCAAAGCCAAGACATCTAATAGCATAATGGTTAGAGTAGTGGCTTAAGGGCAAGGTTCATATCCCAAAGTGGGACTTTATGATTTAAGGCTAGTCACTTAATTCTACACTCTCTAGATGTTTTAAGGTGAAAATAAGCACTTGCCTGATGCCTATTCATGCTTGGAAATGTCTCCTATGTTTTTGAGATTGAACAGGGACATGTAACTACATTGCCACTCAAGTGTTTTTGAGATTGAACAGGGACATGTAACTACATTGCCACTCCCCACACCCCCATGCCTACTTGGACATCCCTGCACTTGAGACATCTACAAATGTCATTTGTGAAATGACTACCAAGATGTGTCCATGATTTCGAGATCCACATGCACGTCTTAGATGTCTAAATCATGACTAAACCTTTTAAAATGATCCTCTATGCTACTATGTATGTTACTGTGTAAATAATTTATTGCAATAGCCAATAGCAAAACTCCTATGTGAACTAAGAAAATGCTTAAAGTATTTATACAATCATGTGGTCTGCCATACACTCAAGAACAAGCAAATAGATCTCTGCTAAAAAGCATGCTTATTGAACCACGTTAGCTATTAATATGACTGATGCTGTACGTGCACCGATTGTTACCTCAGAGGCTTTTCACTTAATGCACATTATGTTTTGCACTAAAAGTGTTAGGTGCAAAACTCTAATGTGCTTTACTAAAAGGACCCCCTAATTAAAGTAAATAGATCCAAGCTGCTTTTTAAAAATCAGAATATCATTCCCAGCCCAATGATCTTCAAACAAATCATGCCACAGTCCATTTAACATGCCTCTTAATGAGTGTCTGGATAAAGAAAGACTATCAGATTTCTACATTACTATACTCCAGTGCAAACTGCCAGGCACATTAGGAAATACTACAAACACTGCCCATTTAGAACCCAGCCCCTGGATTAACTGTATTTAACTGCAAATGTTGCAAGATACGTTTGCTGTCTTATGGCTTTCCTTTACCTGTTTGGGGATTCTTATAGAGGAGGTCATTGATGTGAAATGGGCCTATGAATATTGGTGTCTGTGATCGAGTGATTTGATGTCACGGAAAACACCGGCCCGCTAATACTGAGACCTTTCTCTGTAGTAGAATAATCTACTGGTGAATACAACATAAAGTTGTTTTGAAGAACCATACCACAATTGTATTTAAACACACTTTTTGTTATATTTGAGTGTTTGCTTTTGGATTTTTTGCATTTAGAAACCATACCAAACCCACTATATCCTAACAGCACTACCAGCACTCACAAAGCACCAACCCCTACCTATCAAACGACAACACTGCCAATATTAAACCAATACATCTTAGAAAATACCAATACATCTCCTACTGTGGAAAGAAAACAAGTGGCACTGTCACATAGAAATTACATGAACAGACTACCTCAACTTGGTTACACATGTAGAACATAGACCATCACCAAACAAAGAGCAAGGGATCGCAATTTAGAAATAGGAAAACAATAATTAAACTGGGAACCCCAAAAGCCAAACTTGGAATGTACAACAATGCAGAAATAAAACTATAAATTAATTTCCTCTTGTACTAAACAAAATGCAGATGTTAAAGATACACATTTTCCAGAGCTGACATATTCCAGTTAATAAATTCAAAATAAAAAAAATATATATTTTTCTACCTTTAGTTGTTTGTGCATTTTATTTTTCAGTTGCAATTGCTCCAGCCACTTTCTTCTGGTTTCTTCTTGTCTTCTACTAACTCTCCATTGTCTGCTGTCCATTTGTCCTATCTTCTCTCTTCTAGTTGTTTTCCATTCTCTCTCTACATCTTCTTTAACATACCGATCTTTCTCCTTTTGCTCTTTCCTCCATCTGTCTTTATTCCTTTTTCATCCATTCAAATTTTACCCCTACATCCTCAATCCCCACTTACTCTCCCAATACCCAGCCAATTGTAGATTTTTTTCCCTCCCACACAAAATATTTCCCCTCTCCATTTCAGTCTCCCAGCCCCATCCCATTCTAGTCCTCCCCAACATCATTTCCCTTCTAATCCACGCATCAGCCCATTTTTAGTCCTCGCTCCCCCATCAGCCCTTTCCAGTCCTAGTCTAGCCCCTCCATCAGCCCATTTCCAGTCCTAGATCCCCTATCCATGTCTAGCCCTATCCTAGTCCCCCCATCAGCCCATTTCTATTCCAAGCCCCCATCATCCCATTTCCAGTCCTTTCCTAGCCCTCCCACTCAGTCTATTTTCAGTCCTAGCTCCCCCCCCCACTCAGTCCATTTCCAATCCAAGCCCCCCATCAGCCCATTTCCAGTCCTACCCTAGCTCCTCTATCAGCCCACTTCCAGTCATAGCTCCCCCCACTCAGCCCATTTTCAGTCGAAGCCCCCCCCTCAGCCCATGTCCAGTCTAAGTCCTCCCCCACTCAACCCATTTCCAGTCCAAGCCCCCTCCTCCTGAAGAATCCCATGGCTCTCTAAAAAGCTTTAGAGGGAGCCAGAGAGGCTCCAGCTAACCTCTAACAGCTGCCGAAGTGAAGAGTGCCTTTTTTCTTCACTTCGGCAGCTGTACTATAGTTTACAACACTGCCGCATTGAGGTCAAAGGGAACTTTCTGTTTCCCAGCACTCAGCGCGGCAGCGACCTAAAGTACAGAACAGCTGCTGAAGTGAAGAAAAAATGGGGAAAACATGTGTAGATTGTTGTCCCACCCAAGCCACTCCTAGACTACACCCCTGCATAACTCCCATGCACTAAGAACATCCACCTGTACAATGGACTCTTTCTAAAATGGCTAATTACACGTGAAAATCCCTGACTTTACTCACGGAAATCACAAATAAGGCTTCTAAAATAATCCCCGTCATCCTTACATCTGGATAAATTTCTATACTAGGGAAACAGAAATGAAGCTTTTTGGAAATAATGCTGTTATGCAAGGCTGCCAGAAAGTCCTCAGTGAAAACGACTTTAACCGAAACAAGTGAAAACTGAGAACTGAACGAAATACTTTTCTGTCAAGACACGTCCAAACTGTGTTATTCTGCTTCCTCGGTGTATTGGTTATTGGGTCAGTGATTGTGTGTTGGTAATCTAGTTAGACTAGGTAAGGGATGATAATCCCTTTCATTACATTGTAATTTTTTTTATTACTTGCAAATAATAGATCAAACGAGGATGGTAGTTCTGTTCTACCTAAATGAGCAAGTCCCTAAGCAATACGGGGCGAATGTAGCCATTCCTTATAGAAACAAAGACTGAATCCAGAGGAGCGTTCCAGTCTTTGCCTGTAACTCAAAAACAGAAATCTTCTAAGAGGGCATCTCAAGCATTGTGGTGCCATGGGGTTACCTGCAAAAGGTTCAAAAGCTAATTAAGCAGATTGAAGTGTACAGGGATCATCTCCGATGGGAGCCTGTGAACCAATTTAAACACTCCTCACGAATCAGATTTTTTCATACGACAGCTGCAAAAAACAGTGGTCAGACAGGTAAGTGATGGGATCAGACCTTTCTTTACATTTCGGTGCCCGTGGATGAATCATCCTTGAAAAGTATTATTACAATGTTGATAGTCAGTGTCAGATGGTTACTTTGTCTTAGTTAAACACAATTCTTAAAGAAGACAATTAGGCTCTGAGGGAGCAGTCTTCAATAAACAACCTGGCAGGGACTTAAATGCATAACACGTACTTAGATAACTTTAGAAAGATTTTCTAACAAGTGTCCCAATACCTTCTTTTTTGAAAATCTATCCAAACTCTATGTGAGTAGAAAATATTCATGTCATGAGCTTACTAGCTCTGCAGGTTAAAATGGGCTGATACTCAAAAGGATATATACGTTCACCAATAAACAGCAAGGGCCCGATATTGAGGTGGGCAGGCTATGTGCCGCTGCAGCGAATAACCTGCTTGCCAATCCCCCTAACTTCTGTGCTGGCGGAAATGAATATCCGGGTTAAGCCCGGACAACCCGGCAGCTGCAGAGGCTACGCAGGTAGCAGCAATAGACTCTGCATCTTAAAGATAGGCAAGGTTTTTTCTCGCCTATCTTTAAGGCACAGAGGGCTATGCGGATAATAACAAAAATTGCTGCTACCCATGTAGCCCCTTCCTCTGCTCCGGAATGCCCCTAACACACCTTATTTATTATTATTATTATTTATTACAGTTTCTTTTATACCGCGCTATTTGAGATCAGTGCGGTTTACAATGAACGTTAAAACTACACATCTCAGTTTAGTGATTTGTGCTTACAATAAACAGGTATAATAACTTGGGTATACAATTAAACAAGTTTCTTAACATGGAGAACATGATAAATATAAACAGGCCACTTAATGTAACTATATAAAGGGTTATATGAACAGCACCAGCTTCTCAAGGTGGGGGAAGGTTAACGTGTGGTTGCGAGTATTCAGACTAAGAGTGTGAGATGCATGGGCTTGAGGAGCTGCCGTGAGGTGTGAAAGAAGGTGGGTGTGAGGGGGAGACTGAGACATCATAGTGAAGGAGAAAAAGGTGATGCTTCAGTGCCTTCTTGAATTGGGAGAGATCACTGATGGCTCTGATAGTCGCCGGTAGAGCATTCCAGCAAGATGGTGCAAAGAAGGCAAAGGCTCTAGATCTGGTAGCTTGGGAACACTTAGTGCTTGCCTTAGGTAGAATGAGGGTGTTTGCAGCATTCAATCTCCTTAGCCGGTTAGGAGGTGTGATTGATACTAGGTCAGTGATGGCAGTAGCAGGGTATTTCTTGATGGCTTTATGGGTCATAGTTAGAATCTTGAAAGAGATCCTGGCTTGTATGGGCAGCCAATGCAACTGTTTTAGTATTGGAGTGATGTGGGATCTTCTGGAGGCTCCAAGAAGGATTCTTGCAGCAGAATTCATTGCAAGTTGTAAGGGGTTGGTCGTGCTCTTTGGTAGGACATGTAATATCGCATTAGCGTAGTCAAGGTAAGGCATTATTAGGGCCTGAAAAACAGTTCGAAAGTCTTCAGGTTCTAACAGCTGACGAAGATGGCGAAGGGTCCAAATTTTATGATAGACCGATTTTGTTATGTTATTGCGGATAGCATCTGGGTGCGTTAGGACCTTAGCCCGGATATTCAAAGGGCACTACCCATGTAGGTGCTCTTTGAATATCATGGTTAAGGCCCTTCCATGGGTAACTAAGGAAGTTACCCATGTAAGGACTTTTGAATATCAGGCCCTAAATATATAATTCCATTATTCATATATTTTCAATCACTATGAAGGTCATTCCAGAATATGAATAAGCCAGTTAGACGTGCAAAATAGATGTTTTTCTCGCTAAAATGTCTAGAAACGTATTCCAAAACTATGCGGTCCTGCACATACACGGCAGTAGCACAGGGATCTCAGAACATGGGCAGGAGGGAGAGGATCAGGGGCATGGAGATGTAGAAAACATATTCAAGAAAAGTCCATATTCATCCTGAATGTTTCCCAAGGATGCAAACGTTATACCAGCAGCAACGTGAAATAAGGCCAGAACTTAGAAACGTTTCTGCTCTAATCGTCAACGTGTCCCATAGAGATGAATGTAACACATCTGTATTGAGCTGCTGTCTGCTGTCTGGGAAGGCAGAAGATGTAGTTCTAAAGAAAGGAATGCACAGGTGAAGGATGTTTGTAAGGTTAAAGAATAAAAGCAACCCTACCAAAATGTAGAGCACTGCAATAGTTTTTATTCTGGCTATGCTGACATTTGCTGTTTGTGCCTAAAATGGTTCTTCTCAGTTTCCCTAACACTTCCAGTGTTTGGAAAAGTGGGAATGTAGATGTAGGAATGGTATGGGAGGTAGTCTGGAGCAGACTCGTGTTTGGCTGAGAAATGCAGATCAGATGTGGTGTCCTGAGATGCCATGCCATTATGTCTTCACAGCAGTTGTTTATAGCTGCAGGGCATGGTTTGGCAGAGGTAGGTGTGTAGGTTTGTGTGTATATGTTTTTTGAGTGTTGCCTGGGAGGATTTGGTGTGCTCATCTGCAAATCTGGGGGGGCTTGGCCAGTACCTGGACCTTAGGGATGGCCACAGCGCCACCAGGTTCCAGTGTGATTGGGCAGAATAAATCAGAAGAGGTTCTCCATAGTGAAATGTCAAAACATATCCCTGTCACTACTAAGGGAGCCTCAGAATGAGAGCATTTAAGAGTGCAAACAGCACTAAGACATGCCCAGAAGCACCATCATTGGTCTCTAAAAATGTGCACATCTGTAGAGGGCGATGATGGTGCCTTTGGGCATGTATTAGTGCTGTTTGCACTGTTGAATGCTGACATTCTGAGGGTCCCTTAGTAGTGACAGGGATATGTTTTGACATTTCGCTAAAGAAAATCTCTTCTGATTTTTTCGGGTTCATACTTAGCATTGTACAGACTGTTTTCAGAGATGACCAATGCAAGCATACGCAACTACAAATGTGTTCTACTGCATTGCATGCTATGTTTGTCATGACATACCTTGCATCACATCACTTTCTACCTACTTTTATGCTAGCTTAGAGAGCAACTGCCTAGTACCTAGAAGATCAAGGGTTTGATTCCCACTGGCACTCCTTGTGACCTTTGGCAAGTCACTTTACCCTCCATTGCCTTGAAAGAAAAGGCCTGGCAATCTACTTCGGGTGATACATTGCCAAGAAAACACAGAGGCAGCTGGGTCGCCAGGAGTCAGCACTGACTTGATGGCACTAAGAAAAACAAACAAAAAAAACCCCGTGCACTGAGATTACTTTGCAGTGTTCTGAGCATGCAACAGACTGGTACATATAGCCTAGTTTGCATCAATATCAATGCATCATCAGAATCCATGTGTAGTTTGCATCAGCACAACACTGTCAGTGAGAGGAGCAGCTTAGGACATATATGTTTTACAGGGGGGTGTGGCCATTCACAGGTATATAGTGGAGATGGACTGGACTGAAACAGACATCTTTTTAGAATATGGTGAGCACAGGGATGTACAAAGTAATTTCCTGCATATAGGCATGTCTCATATTCCATAGTGCTTTGTTCGTGCTGCGCCATGAATGTCTATGTCCCTGATTTTGAAACTGCAGGTGTGTCTACCCCACAGTGGTGGAATAACATTTACATTGGGCCCATTTTCAATTTGCATATGCCTGCAGGACAGACATGCAAGTTCTGGAATTTGGCTCCACGTGGATAGTGCCAGACCAAAAATCTATCTAATAAAGAAGGGGGAGAGCGAATAAGTAGTGGATAAATTTTCTGGATAGCATCAAGTCTCAGCCACCCTTTGGATAATCTTTCAATTTAGTTTTCAATTCCTCATGAGATAAGTTCTATCCTCTCTTTCCCCTTTTCATTCCTAGCTCTTCCCCTCAATCTCTACCGCCCTTTCTTCCGCTTCTAAGATCTCTTAGGAGGAAACCACACTTATTTTCTCCTCCAAACTCATGTCCTGCTCCTCTGACCTTATTCTCATCCATCTTCTGAGCTCTATCTCCTACACTGTCATCCCCTCCATCTCTCATATTCTCAACCTATCACTCTCCACTTCAACTGTTCATGCAGTCTTCAAGCATTCTGTGGTCACACCTCTTCTCAAGAAACCTTCACTAGACCCTACCTGTTCTAACTATTGACCCATCTCCCTCCTCCCCTTTATTTCTAAACTACTTGAACATGCAATACACTGCCATTGCCTTGACTTTCTCTCCTCTCAAGCCCTTCTGAATCTCTTCCAATCTGACTTTCGTCCTTTACATCCTACTGAAACAGCCCTTGCCAAAGTCTCCAGTGACTTGTTCCTAGCAAAATCCAAGGGCCTTTACTCATCCTTGACCTTTCTGCTGCTTTTGACACTGTTGACCACCTCCTTCTTCTTGACATCTTGCCCACAATGGTTTTAAGGGCTCTATGCAATACTGGTTCTCTTCTTCTCTCTCCCATTGCACCTTCAGTGTTTGTTCTCTTGAATCCTCCTCTGTTTTGAGTCCACTCCTTTTCTCTTTCTATACCCAGTCCCGTGGTGCACTCATCTCTTCCCTTGGCTTTCAGTACCATCTTTATGCTGATGACTCCCAGATCTACCTCCAAATACTTGAAATCTTTCCAGCAATCTAGATATGGATCTCTGCCCGCCTATCTAATATTGCTGTCTAGATGCCTCACCACTACTTGAAACTAAACATGGCCAAAACTGAGTCTAAATCCACCTCCCCTCTTCCTACTTTCTCAGTCTCTGTGAATAATACATTATTACTCCCTGTTTTTTCGACTCACAATTTTGGGGTCATCTTTGACTGTTCCCTCTCCTTCTCCGCACACATTCAGCTGACAGCTAAAACCTGTTTATTTCTCTATAACAGCAAAATTCACCCCTTTCTTACTAAACACACCAAAATGCAAAGTGCGCCTTTCAGTCAGTCCTGACTCCTGGTGACCCAGAAGCTCCTGGGTTTTCTTGGCAGTGTCACTGGAAGTAGATTGCCAGGCCTTTTTTCTGAGGCAATGGAGGGTTAAGTGACTTGCCCAAGGCCACAAGGAGTGTTAGTGGGAATTGAACCCTGGTTGCTTGGTTACCAAGCCAGTGTTCTAACTACTAGGCTACTCCTCCACTCACTAAATACACCAGTAAGACACTTATCCACTCTTTAAAAGAGTCACCTCCAGTCTAGTCTGCTGCAACCTCCTCCTTGCTGGTCTCCCTCTGAATCATCTCTTTCCCCTTCAATCTGTTCAAAACTCAACTGTATGGCTATTCTTCTGTCAGCCTTGATATACTCATATAACCACTCTTAGATCTGCTTCATTGTCTCCCTATCCATATCTGCATCCAGTTCAAACCTCTCCTACTGACCTACAAGTGCACTCATTCTGGTGTTCCTCACTACCTTTCTTATCTCTCCCTCTAGCCCTCCTCAAGAACTCCACTCTTCTTGCAGATTTCTTTTGTCTCTGCCCTTCTCTTCCACTACCAATTCCAGACTTTGATCCTTTACTCTTGCTATTCCTCTTATCTGGAACAAACTTCCTGAGTCTTTACATCAGGCTTCTTCTTTGGCCCCTTTTCAAATTGAGGCTGAAAACTCACCTCTTTGAGGCTACTTTTGGATCCTGATATGCCTCGTCTCCTATGTGTTTTCCTATCCATACCCTAGACGTATCCTTGTCCTCATTGCAGAGCTTCCTTTCAATTGAAAGAGGCTCTTCTCCTGTGCATTTATGAAAACAGCAATCACAGTGACAGCACAATGCGTACACACAGTGCCGCTGACTATCCATATGAAAGTGCTGAATGTTTCTATTAAACACCAGTGCTAATGTTTCATTTAAGCTGCTGACCACTGCTCAGCCCTTATGAGATACATTTTTAATAGTCCCTGGGATGACATAACTAAATGGCTCACTGAAAATCCATGCATGACTTTAAGTGGACAACTGATCATAAGAATATGACATAAGCTGTGCTCAGTCAGACCAAGATCCATTGAGTCCAGTATCCTGTCTCTAATCGTGGCTGGTCTGGGAGTGACAAAGAACAGAAACAATCAATATTCTGAAAAATGCACTATTAGAAAATTAACTTACTCAACTACAATGGGGGAGAAAAGGGGGGCAAAGGTAATCAAAAATAAGAGAAAAAAACAAAACCCTGAAAGAGTTATCAGTTGTTGCAGCACACCCAGCCTAATAGCTCATACAGACTCCAAGTTCTCCACACTTTAGGTTCGCTGTACTTCTTTTGCAGATTGAAATTCCAGAAGCTGTTTAGGGGAGAAAACATATACCTTTTGCCCTCTAAATGAACAAAACAATTACAAGGAAATTTTAATTAAAGCTTTTACCTCTGAAAGTCCCAACACCTCTTTTGTATTACACTAGACAAGTCAAGAAATATGTAAACATCAGAATCCAAAAACAGTTCATGTATCTGATGGAAAAACAAATGTAAAACTTTGTTACTGTCAAATTCAAAAAGAAATGTCACCATTAGGGTGGTCGTCTGGGTAATTCCTTTCAAAGATGACTCCAAAAATCCACAATCAAGCTCGTGGAAGGCCCGGCCCCTCTTCCCTGCCATCCGACCCACAGCTGGCCAGCTGGAGCCTGGATTGAGTGGCAGGGATCCCCCTGCATGTAGCCCCGGAAGGGGTGCTTCAAACCCGATTGCCTGCCAGTGCTGATAATTCCACCTTGAAGGAATAATCAATAGCCTATAGGAACCAGGTCAAAATATAAATGCAAACTAGCATTTATTGCTTGGGGACTCATAATGTGAATTTCTGCCAATGAATGTAATTCTTGGATATTTGCTGGAAGATTGATTTGATTATTTTTTTCTCTTCCTCAGCCCTCCATGGACATGAATGCAGGGAAATCATACCAAGGTGACAGAATTCCTGATTCTTGGATTCTCAGAATTCCCAGAGCTGCAGCTCCCTCTCTTCGCTCTCTTCTCCCTCCTTTACCTGATGGCCGTGTTGGGGAATCTCGTTGTTATCTGCATAGTATGTGCCGATCGACACCTGCACATCCCCATGTATTTCTTCTTGACAAACTTGTCTATCCTAGATATCTCTTCCTTGACAATCACTCTGCCAAAATTACTGGCGATCTTCCTGATGCAGAGTAACATCACATCTTTCAGTGAATGTTTTCTACAGATGTATTGTTTTTTTACTTGTACTGAGATAGAATATCTGCTTCTCACAGCCATGGCATATGATCGTTATGTTGCAATATCCAATCCCCTGCGCTACCCCATCATCATGAATAAGAGGGTCTGTGTTCTTTTGGTAGCTGCCTCCTGGGCCACAGGTTTCTTTGCTTTGCTGCCACACACTATTGCTATGTCCCAGTTTTCTTTTTGTGATTCCAATGTAATCAATCACGTCTTCTGTGAATATTTAGCATTGCTGAAACTTTCATGCAGCAACACCTCATTCATTGACACTATGACTTTTGTAGAAGGAATATTTTCTGGCTTCATTCCATTTCTCCTAACCATGATATCCTATATGTTTATCATTTCCACTATCATGAAAATCCGTTCCAGAGAGGGGAAAAGCAAGGCCTTCTCTACTTGCTCCTCCCACCTGACAGTCATCGTTCTGTTATATGGGATTATGATAGGAATGTATATGCAGCCCAGCTCTGGAAATTCTGTGAATTCAAATAAGCTGCTTACCATAATGTACATAGTAACTCTCCCACTATTAAACCCCATAATTTATAGCTTGAGAAGCAAAGAGTTAAATGTGGCTCTGAAAAAAGCCATATGCAGGAAGTCAATGTGGTCAGCCACTAGACAATTTTAAAAACTCAACTCAAATAAGCAACTTTGCGACGTAGTTGGTTCTGATATCAAATATGAGAATACAGCCCAGATGACCTACTCCAATAAGAATATTTTTTCTGTCTTAGGTAGAAATGCAAAGGTGCCCCACATGATGTCACCTATTGACACCATAACCACAGTAATGGGTATAGACATGTTTAGGGTGGTAGCTTCCAAAATTTAATATAAAATGACTCGCAGCTGATCCCGTGAATCATCAATTTAATGTCAGCAGCTTCAACAAACATAGGATGGGGGAAGTCAGTCATGGATTTGGCAATGATTTTAAATCTTCCAGAAAAATAATCCAATAAAATAAAAGATAATACTCAATCCAGATTTAAAACTAGCAGAAGTACCTGGCATTATGAATGTGCATTCATTAGCATGCGTTCTGCACATTAAGGCGCCTTAAAAAATGTTAATACATGCAAAGCCAATTTAATGAATGCTAACCTATGAATTAAATCATGTACAATTGATTTGCATGTATTGAAATCCTCCAACATGCATGCAAAGAAGTTATTAAAATGAATTTGTAACATTAAAAACAGCAACTAAAAACTGGGGAACAATTTGAAAACGTCCAAAAATAAACTGAAAAAGATTGGGCCATGTGCATCTCTATACACAAAAGTATATTAACAGGTGAGATAAAAGTTCATGTCTTGCTGTGTTCAATTTCAAATATGTTAATGTCTCTATTAATGATAAAAAATATCTCATATAGAATCAATAATAAGCAAATACTTTACCTTTTTTGATTGTATTGTATTTCTTTGAAATAAACATGGGGAACAATACATGTGCACAAATTGAAACAACCCCAAGTTAGTTTCAGATAGAAATAGACCTCCTATCTATAAGTTTGGGGATACTGATTTCTTGATTGCATTCATCTAGCTACAATTATAAGGAAAGCATTTTCCACGGGAATTATGATGTTTTCAGCTTATATGGTTGGCAAGATTTTTTTCTCAATATACTTCTTTACACAGGTCGCGGTAGGCTCAGTGCAGGTTGTGGGCAGAGACAGAACCGGTACTGACAGCGCATAGTACATTACTGCATGCTGTCTCAGGACTGCCGACAGCACAGCGGAGCAGAATGCAGAGGGGTATCAGATCAGTGGGCGATGTCCTACAGGAAGACCGACTGCATTGCAATGTTGATAGAATATACACTTGCCAATGTTCAGTTTGGGTGGAACTCTGTGTATCTAAGCTAAAAGTGTGAATCTGCCATTGCTGAGAAAATAGGGAAGTTTGAGTTATTTATAAAAGTATGTTCTCCACTGCTGAAATACTCAGAAACATGAGTCTGCTGTACGGTGGCAGCTCATGGTTTATGGTGGAAATAAGCTGAGTCCTCCTCTGATGGAGTGTCCTTGAGACATTGTGACACAGTAGCTCCTCAGGAACAGATGGATACAAGTGAGCAGCCGGTGGTAGAAGCCGGTACTGCAGGAGAAAGCAGGGATTTCTCTGCAGAAAGAAAAAAACACAGTTTCAATCAGGCAAAACAGCTCACCTCGAGGGAGGAGAATAGGAAGGCTTGTGATTGGGCATGCCCCAAGGGGAGGCGGGCAGTGCAGGCTAGAAGCACCTGGTTAAATACACAGGAACCAGGAAGTGAAGGAGAGATCCACGGGCAGATGCAGACGGAGATCAAAAGGCAGATCCAAGGAGAGATTCAGAGAGAGAAGACAAGAGAGCAACGGAGGTTTCCTTGCTGTGATAATTTCCCTAACAGTCTGCAGCTGGAGGATAGCTTGGAGCAGCATTCAGATGAGGAAAGAAACTGCTGGAGGCAGAGCTCCTTTAGAACGCTGAGAAACCCAAGGCTACAGGACCAGGCAGAGCTGGGGAACAAAGGCAGAAGGATAAAGAATCCTCCAAGAGAGAAGCTCCTGTATAAGGTACCCAGAGAAAGAGGAGTTTATGCTCTAAAGCCAGAAAGTCTATGTTCTGCTTTTAAAAGCAAAGCCAGTCAAGATGGTGGCAGCTGTTGTCAGAAAAGAGAAGCTTTGAATGACAATAATTATTCTTTTAAACTAGCTGAGTCACCTAGCCAGGACAGGGCTGATATAAATGCTTTTAAATATTCACCTAGCACTGCTAACTTTGAATGCATAGCACCCACGTGTAGGGAAAGGTGGGGAGCTAACGAAAGCCCAGCACATGTTTGTTTTCCAAATGCAAACAAACCTGATGAGCAGCCTGAGATAGATAGGCTCAATCAATACCTATTCACAGAGGGGACAGGAAGACAGCTCGATGAAGAAATGTTTCATGCTGAATCACTTCTTAAAGAGTTCCAGAATTATTTAGAACAGAAGAAGAGTTTTAATCACAGTGTCCCAGTCACTGGCTGTAAGGAAGAAAACTCTGTTCATAATTCTATGTTTTCCCCTGCTGATGATGATGAGATGTTGATGGACTGTTCTACCTGTTTAATTGATAGAGGCAATTAAACAGAGAGAGGAATTTCTGCTGATATAGGAAGTAATAGAACAGTGACACTTAACTTTGACCGACACAAGAAAGCTTGTGGAGGGAAACTGAATTAGAGCACTACTAGTGATTGATAGAACCTGAGCTTTATTAGTAAAGGACTTTTCTGTTATCAGCCTGTATGTTAAAAGCACATGAAATGAATGTGAAGAAATACAGCATTAAAAGCCAGTCAGGCAAAGTTTCAGTTAATCCTGTTTATTTGGTTTAAACTTCTGCACCGTCTGTAACCTTCTTTTGAACTGCACAATGGCAATATGAGCCACATGAAAAAAATAAACCTCATGTAAATAAATAACTCTTGCCAGCCTTACTGCTCGAAGCATAACACAACTACAACTAACTGCCTCAAGGGCATCACAAGGCAACCCCTCCTTGACCCTCAAGGTTAAGGGGCGGGCGGTGTCATAACATGTAATCAAGCAATATCTATTGTTATTTTCAGACCCTTTTGCAGTGAAACTTGTCATTGTTGATTTAAAAATGTGAAAGGTTGGAACTTTGAAAAAAAAAGCCCACACACAATGGAGGCACTGCATGCAAATCTCTCACACTCATAGTCCTTTTGGTAATCCTGAAAGTCCGACTGGTTTATGGCCCTGGAACCCAGAATTGCCCTGGTCCTTGAATGGGTATAAATTTCCAAAAGCTTTATCAGGCATAGCACAAAACAAATCATAATATTTATAACTATAACATCTGGACAAATATGTAGATTAGGCAGCTGGAAAAACGCAAAGAGAAGTGGAGCCATCTGGAAATAATTCTGATACTCAAGAAAGAGTTTTACTTAAAATACATCCGTGTTTTTAACAGGGAACATTAAAAAA
This sequence comes from Ichthyophis bannanicus, assembly GCA_033557465.1. NCBI lineage: Eukaryota > Metazoa > Chordata > Amphibia > Gymnophiona > Ichthyophiidae > Ichthyophis > Ichthyophis bannanicus. Next base: position 106,536,947 of record CM066048.1, on the reverse strand, counting down.
AATATGATTCAGTGTCCCAACACCAGTGAAACACCGCCAACATAAGCTTGATTGAGAGAGCCCTGCTCTACATACGGAGAGGGGTCCATACTGCACAATGGGCTATGAAAAATAGGGTTTGGGCAAGACTACTTGACTTTGTTGGTCTGATCATTCGACCCCAAAAACTCTTCCATTTAATTATATCTATCGATAACTCAAGTTCAATCTCCCATATACATCGTAGTCCTAAAAGGGATGGACATCTTTTATCTTTAAGCAACTTATATAGATATGAGGTCGAGTTGTTGACTTCCACAGCCTTATGGCATATTTCAACCAAATCTGAAGTTGGAAAGTTATTATTAACCCAAATGTGTGATGACGCCAGGCCTGCAATTAGGATATTAATCTTATGAGCTTGAGGCGGTGATAGATTATAAATTTCTATTAAGCACTTTGCTGATATCACATTATTGCCATCAACCAATTGGCCCAGGTTGAATAAACCCTTATTAATCCATCCTTTCCAGCAAATTGTTTTATCTTAAATGAGGACTGAAGGGTTGTGGCCAAAAGGAAGCGGCAACAGAAATAGAATAGGGGAAGGAGCAGCAAGTGTTCAAACTATTAAAGGCTGTGATGGTACTAATAATTAATGATGATTTTAGCATCTTATGGAGAGTTTTCATAGAGAGCAATTTTTGTAATCTGAAAGGCTTTACTAGAGATTTCAAGAACCAGGAGAAGAAGAAGGACCAGGCTACACTGAGAGAAAACTTAAAAATCTTTATTGAGGATCCAACTTTAAAAAGTTTTGGCACTAGGCCTTCCTCAGGGGTCTAAAAACATAGATAAAACCACAAGCAAATTATAAAACAGCACATAAATATAAACCTGGAAGAGTATCAATTAATAACACATTGGGTAAAAACTAAAAGATAAAAATGCAGGTACATTACTAACAACTGGTAGGAGGCCGTCTCAAGGAGAATGGCAGGGGTGCTACTAAAGCTCTTTCCCGTTCTATAACTTAAAACATTTGCTTCCATTTAAAAGATAAGATTAAAAAAAAACAATGCAACCAGTACAAGAAAATGAAAACAATTTTATTTTTTACATATCATGAAAACATGAAATAAATAAATAAATAAATAAATAAATAAAAGATACATTGCATATCATCCTAGGAAAGAGGGAATTAGGGAGAGGGGGAAGGAAAAGGGGAAGGGGGAGGGGGTAAAGGGGGAGGGAGGGGAGGAGGACAACGGGAGGGAAGGGGAGGGGAGGGAGAGAAAAGGGAGGGAGGGAAAGGAGAGGGAGAAGAGGGGAGAGAAGGGAAGAGGAAAGGAAAAAGAGGGAGGGAGGGAGGTAAAGGGGAAGGGGGAATGAGGGGGAAGGGGAATGGAGAAGGAGGGGAAAGGAGGAGAGGAAGAGGGAGAGGGGAGGGAAGAGGAAAAGAGAAGAGGGGAAGGGGAGAGGAAGGGGGAAGAGGAAGGGGGAAGGGGAGGGGGAAGAAAGAAGCTGGAATGAAGGGGGAGGGGGAAGGGGGAGGGGGAAGGGGAAGGGGGAGGGGGAAGGGGGAGGGAGGGAGGAGTAGGGAAGGGGGAGACCAATATTAGTAATACATAAAATAAATTGTTGACAATATAAGAGTGTGTGCCGAAAAGGAAGTCTATCACTGATTCATTCGCACCTTATAGAATAAACCAGCATTTGTCGAACTGGGAGGAGCAAGTAAGAAGACTAGCTGCAGTGTTCTGATTAAGCTGTAGTCGATGGAGCTGATTTAGGGGCAGGCCTGCAAGGATGACATTACAATTATCAAGTCTGGACATAATGAGTGACAGTACTAGGGTTGTGAGGGACGAAGGAGTGGACAGCATGAATCTGATAGAGGGAAACAAAGGAGATGTGGATGAGTGAGGAAATGTGTTGGTGGAAGGTGAAAAAAGAATCCAGAGTGACCCCAAGGTATTTAAGGGATGTCACAAGAGGTATCGGGGAAGCAGATAAATGGGGAGCGAGTAGAGGATAGGAAGCACCAAATGTGAACCAGATGGCAGTGGATTTAGATGGGTTGATATGTAAATAATTGCTGTTTAATCAAGAAGAGATGCGAGAAAGGCAGGAGTCCAATTGGGAGAGGTCAGGAGAAGAGGGGTTAGTGTGGAACAGAAGAAGGATGTCATTGGCTAGTAATAGTCTGAGACATCAAACTGCTGGATAACGAGGTCAAGTAGGACAAGGAAAATATTAAAAAGAAGGGGGCCAACACAGAACCCTGGGGAACACCACAGGGGAGAGAGGTTACTGGTGAGGTAGTAGAACCAATCTGGACAGAAAAGGAGAGAGCGGAGAGGAAAGAGCGAAACCAGTGGTACACAGTTCCATAAATGACAAGATTATGAAGACAAGTGAGAAGGGTGGTGTGATCAAATAAGTCAAAAGCAGAAGATAAATCCAGAGATACCGCAAGAGAGAGATTACCCTTTTTTTGTGACTCATTCAGAAAAGAAAGAAAGAAGGATGGTTTCAGTTAGTGTCCACTTCTGAATCCGGATTGGCGGGGATGAAGGGCAGAGATGGTATCTAGATGTGCTGAAAGTTGTGAGAAGACCAACTTTCCAAGATTTTAGGCAGAAAAGGAAGATTAAAGACCAGACACCAGTGTGCAGAAATAGAAGGAGCGAGAGATGGCTTTTTCAGAATTGGACGGATGAGTGCATGTTTCCAAGTAATGGGGAAGACAAGCAATTTTACAGTAAATTAGAAAAATGCCTATTGCAATAACCAGGAAGCATTCCTAATTTATAATTGACAGTTGGGAGGACCATCATTTTGATGGTGTCCAGTCTACCCCACCAAGACAGACATAAGGGAGACCACTTCTGTAATAGTCTACATACATCTGTGGAAATTTGATTACAATTAGACATAAATGTTTCAGAGGGGGATTTGCCAGAAGTACATGTCTAAATATTTAATACTTGACAGCACGCATTTGAAAGGGAAATTAATTAAATCACATCCCACTGCAAGATCATTCAGCGGGAGCAATTCACTCTTATTTCCAGTTGATCTTATAACCAGAACGAACCGAAAAGTCATTTACCAGATTAAGGAGATACTTTAATGAAGATGTAGGATTTCAAAGAAAGACTAGAAAGCCATAGGCTGCAATCTTCCAATGATGCACCTCAAACTATACTGCAGATACCATTATCTTCATCAGTCTTTAATATAAGTGATTCTAAAGCAAGGTTGAAAGCAAAGGCGATAGTGGACATCCTTGTCTAGTACTATGACCTAAGGAGAGTAAGTCTGAGGGTCTGAAAGAAAACCTGGGAATAGGAGACACAGTTCTCAAATGGTTTATGTCATATATTACTCACTGATTGATACATGTCCAACTAGGCCAAAACACCTCAGAAACATTCTCACAAGGACAGGGAATTCCTCAAGGCTCGGCCCTCTCGGCCCTCCTTTTTAACCTATACCTACAGCCCATCACGAACATATTTAAAAAATACAAAATTAACCATTACATTTATGCCGATGACATCATGCTCGCTATCCCCATAAACACTAACAGCCCCTCATACCACAACCTAACTGAATGTATCAGAGAGGCTAATTCCTGGCTAGAAACCAACTACCTCAGCATTAACCTTAAAAAAACAGAAGCTATGTTTGTATCAAGAAAACCCGATGCTACCTACCCAAAAACCATCATAATCAACAACACCACTATCCCTGTCAAACAAGAGGTAAAATACCAAGACTCTGTTAATGTTAATGCTATTTCCATATGTGTCCCTCCCTCCCCCTGCCATGAAAAAGCGTAAGGAGGCCCTCTACAGATTGTTCCAGCTTCAACTCTAGACCATTTGGGGAAGGTCAACTCCTCTACGACCACCTCCCCCATGTCTGGGCTGTGCGCTCTCTTATAGGGGTCCTAGCTCTCCTGCCAACCCCCCACGGCAGCGACGCCTCGCTTGTCATGTGGGGCCCCACCCTGCTCCACAGCTGTGGCCAACACCTGCTTCTGCCATAGCCGTTCCACCATGTCCTGTATGGCACACAGAAACACATCCATCCCAATTTTGGATAAATGTATCCAATCAGCACGATACAGACCAGGGTAGTGTTGTCTATGAGGTCATGCATGATGCTGTACTCCCCGATTGCCTCCACGAAACGGGCCATCCACTTGTTCACCTTCCACCTCATCCTTTCGACCGCCTGGTGGGACCATTCGCCCCTCCATACCCGTCGTGGTATGATATGCGAGCATACTAGCCATGTCCCCGGGGAAAGCATCTGCCAATGTCGGCATGTCTTTCTGCATTTTTTTTGTGAGCTCCACACTGTGTGTATGGGCCAGATCATTGCCTCCTAGATGAACCACTATTGTCCATGGCTTTTCCCCTGCTATCTTCTTTTGCAGGAGGAATGGCAACAGCTGGTCCCAAACCATACCCCGCCGGCCCAACCACACGACCGACACTCCTGCGCTTGACAAACCCAGATTGAGCCCTTGTGATCTGATCTTTGTCCTCCTTTGTGCCCAGTGAACAAAGGAATGGCCACATATCCACGCTTCCTGAGGTCCCATGGGGGGACATGCACCTATGTTATATTATTGACAAAAGATTACATTATTATCCATATATCATTGCAGCGTTATACATGTATCAGGCCCCACATCATTGAATCATACTATTAATCTCGGGTTATTATTATTTTATTTTTTATAACAATCTCTAACTCCTTCACCTTCATTTATGGTAGCTAAAACACACTCACTCTAACTCCGACACCTTTGTTTCCAATAACCAAAAAAAACACACACACAACAAACCGGACAGGCCCCCATAACAGGTACAGCTAATACGCTGGCATCAAACTGGGCGTACATAGAGCCTATACCTGTCTGAGCGCCATCTGCCAATGTTCATAATCTGTTCCCATGTCATCCCTATGTAGGCCCCAATTGAAGTGGCCCCAATGCGGAAGGAGTGCAGTAAAAGCGTGCCTCCAAGCCCGCTACTTCCAGGCCTAGCTTCAGCACTCTGGCAAACTGGAAACGAGATAGGAGGGGCACTAACCATGCACTAACCATTGTTCGCCTCCTGCTGGGGGGAGTTGTTTGTATTCCATGAAAGTTCTCACTGGACAGGATGGGTCACCTGGTGGCAGGGCTAAAACTACCCACGCAATCCTTCGGTATCTGTCTTGGATTTACGCACGTATAACACTAATGCCCCACCCCGCATGCTAACATCCATCTTCATAATGCCCCCATCGGTTGGCTCATGAGTTGAAGAGGCTACCAACTCACCTATCCTGAACGCTCCGAAGAACGCCCAACTCTCCCGATTTGTAAGCACCAGACTAGCATGGCCCCTTCGACGTGGGTTCTGATACCTATTGCCAGAATAGTTCTAGGAGTAGTTTCTCCAAATGGGTTAGTTTTGTAAATACCATAACAGTCATAAACCTCTCTCCTAAGTCAGGGTATGTGGATTGTGATCTTGGTCTCTGAAATTGATTGCCAATACTCCCCATAGTACTTGCATCGAGCCTCCTTCTGGAGTTCATACAATGTAACATCCATAGGCAATTTATCAAGGCATGCTCGAAAATTCCTTTTAATCAAGCCTGTAGCACCCATTATGATGGGAAACGTTTCTGTATCCTTCAGCCACATTTTCTCAGTCTCTGACTGCATTGCTTGATATTTAAAGATCTTCTCTTTCTCCATTCAATGCACAGAATAACCTTTCTGGTGCTCGTCTCACTGCTGCAGGTTTTCTTCTTTTGCTCCTCTCTGAATCCCTTCCTTCTGTATGTGTACCAGCCTTTCTGTTGTGCTCCTTTCCAGACTCCCTCTCTCTCTTTTTGTACCAGGTTTTCTTCTGTTGGCCCTTTTGGAGTCTCTCCTTTCTTTTTCTGTGCACGCCTTTTTTATGGTGCATCTGCCTAGATCTCCTCTTTTCTTCTCTGATTCTTTTTTTCCAGAAACCTTCAATTGTTCTAATCTGTTATCACTCATGTACTTCTTTGATTTGTACAACTAAGGACCTTAAATGTGCATCCTTTGCTTTTTGCAGCAAGTCCAGTGGCAGTATTGCCTCTTCCTTACAGTTTTTGGCAGACTCTCTTTGTATACCCTCTTGATTTAAGTATAGGGTTGTAGTATATGGACAGCAGTTCATGATCTTCTCTTTACTGCAGGAATCCACTTAATTGGAGTTAGACCTTTTAACCTTTTCATTAACTTCAGTGGTTTAGTTTCTACCACAGTGGGTCCATGAAGAAGCTCATCATGGCCTTTATCTGAGGCAGAGATATTATCTTTAACTGAGGTGTCTGAACTATCACTACCACTATCATTAGTGCTAGTGTGTAAACTAAACGTAAACACCTTTTTATCCTAGGTGAGATGTGGCCGGAATGTATTTTTCTTACCATTGTAAGCATTGCCTTGTTGAGATTTGGTATAGATTTTATTCAATAGGGTCACCACATGAAGGTACTCAAGACTTGAAGAGGAAACTTTGTTCTCTCCCCCTAGAAGATGCAGAGCAGTTCACCACCATTGCTAGGGAATTTTTTATTGCGCTCCTTTTTGACTGACCTACACCATATGGTGGTCGCTGGATACAAGATGATCAACTATAACATCAGAAACACTTCCCATTTGTAAGGACCAGGTCTAGTATGTTCTCCTCCTGTGTGGGGATGTCCCAATCAACATCTTGCATATTACAACAACCTACGGTACAGTATCAGTAGCACTTCTCCTTTCATGGCAATACTGTGAATGTCACTGTCGCATTGAGGAGTTCTGTATATCACCAAAGCAAGTGTATATCTTTCGCTACTCTACAATTCATTTATTTATTTATTTAGTCAGATTTGTATACCACCTTATCCTTCAATCAAAGTCTTAGAAGTAATAGATCAGATAAAGATATCTGTTTTGCTTTACCAGAAGGCACCAAGAGCTGTAAAAATAATGGGATAAATGCAGTGATTCATAATACAAAAGACCGAAATATTTAGAGATCTCAGAACGAGATGCAAAATAACAGAATGCTAGAGAATCTCTCCCTCTCGCTTCCAGTCTTGCATCTATAGCTCATAGACAGCTAGCTTTCAAGAAGGCACCTCAAGCACTGCAGCTCCAGAGGGGTTATCTGTACAAGGTAACTGTAAAGATCAAGCCAATTAACAGGATCCTGAGTATCTAGGGATCAGATCCCAGGTGAGCCTATCAACTAATTTAAACACTCTAACTCCTGAGGCGTCTCATAAAAGAGATGCAAAAGCTATTGTTCATGAAGGTAAGTGATGGGATCAGACCCTTCCTTTCTTTTCTTCGGCATAGAATCTGTTCTCATGCTCAACAAGACGGTAAAGCTCCAGGTAAAGTTTTCAATGATCTTATTGTGAATTTCAGTGTTTGTATTCTCTCAGTAATTAAACACATTTATTAAACAAGCAAATTATGCTCCTATGAGGCAGGTTTCACTAAGCCATTTAGCAATGACCTACCCAAATAGTTTGGACCTACCTAATCTTTAGTCATCTTTGAAAAAAGAAACTATTGGGGTAATTTTTATTTGAAAATGTTCCTAAAGTTATGTGGGTACAACATATCTGGGTATCATGAAACTGCTAGTTCTGTAGAGAGAATTATGAGAAATAAGCTACATGCCCATATTCACCAATCCAGTGTACATGGGGCCTTTTCCCACTGACCTAAACATGTACCCGGGAACACCCACTTAAGCACACTCCTGTTAGGAATTACACACTTCCATGGGAGTAACTTCAGAGTTAGTGGACTTTCCCTGCATATATCCCCAAATCCAACTAACCCTCTTGAAAACTACCCTCCAAATGATCAAATTTAAATCCATATGATTTACTTAAATTATTTTTAACATTGATGCCCTAAGCAACTATTTTATTTTTAATACCAGGAAAACAACAAAACCCACTTTGCGTTATTTATTTATACATATTGTTTGTTTTTAGTTGATATGTAATTTGTCATAATATATTATGTATGCTGTGCTGCAATCCACCAAGATCCTAGGATTATGCAGGCTATGCATTTTTTAAATAAAGAATACACCTCTGCAGATATTAAACTATGTAATATTTATTTAACTAACAGGTTTTCTAGACCACCTTATCCTTAAGTCTAAGTGGTTTATATTACTTATTTAACTTTATTTATCTAGGTTTATATACCGCTTTTCTACAAGTCAAAGCAGTGTACATTCAGGTACTGTATATATATTTCCCTTGTCCCCAAAGGTCTCGCAATCTATGTTTTTGTACCTGAGGCAACGGAGGGTTAAGTGGTTTGCCCAAGGTCACAAGGAGCACCCGTGGGACTAGAAACCACAGTCCTTCCAGCCCAAGGTTGCTGTCTGCTAGCGGGATTTGAACCCCTGGCCCTAGTTAACTTGCACCGACCACTAGGCCACTCCTACCAACTTAAGACCGTTTATAATGATTAAAAAGGGGGGGGGGAGGGAGGAACATAGCATGTGGGGTAATGAACATAAACTTAACAACCTATATACAGAATGGGATGTAGGAGTGGGTCATGTCTTGAAGTGGTTGAAGACCAGAGTCAAGTCATGTAACTGGCAGTCTGTGAGCGTATAACTTTATTTCTATAAATGTGGAAATATATCACTACGACTCGCTAACTCTTCCAATGCAAATTAAGAATTCTTTCTTATGCTGCCTGATTATGTGGATTAGAGACTATATTATGTAATGGTGCAGGCATCTAATTATGAAACCATCTGACAGGGTGAATGAATAACTCTGCGATGGTTAGACTGTCTGGCTGTTTCACCATATGACAGTACGAGTGTGAAACTGGAAGTCTGAGGCTCTTTGCGGCCGCTTACCCAGAAGATTACACTGGAAGGTTATAGGGCTGATACGGAGAAGGCAGAAGCTAATGGGCAGTAAAGCCACATGATCTTTTAGACCAATCTGTGGCCTGTGACACACTGGCTTACTAAAGCATTCAAAAATAGAGTCCAGCGGCATCCATCAAATACAGTCCCTGAAAATACCGCAGCAGCCACCACATAAAATAAACTTCCTTGGCAAAATAGGTATGGGTGAAAAAAATCTCAGAATATGTGCTTGGTAACATTGCTTGTTTATAACCATGAGAAACCCCTTCAATGGTTATAAAAATTTCTTCTCATCAGTCAACCCCCCCCCCCTTTCATAGCCATATATCATACAGCTTAAATAAATCAAAGAGAATATTTAGTTTTCTGTATCTCTGCATACTGTTTCCACTAAAAACCTGACAGCGACCAGCATTTTGCACTCTGCTGTGTCAGAGGTAGGGTCTTTCAGTTAAGCAACTTGTTATGGCTGACAGAATAAATTCATATTTCACTGCCATGCTGACCACCATTGGATGCTTAGCTGAAAGTATGTAGAGAAACAGAAAGCTAAGGGGGTCTGTTTCTTAAAGCACCTTGGGCATTTGCAGCTAACATGGCAAAAAAGTGCAAATAGAGTTGTATTAGCTGCAAAAGCCACATGTTATCTCGTGGGTGCATGCCCGGCATTTCCCCAACACTAAATGCACAAAAATGTATAAAACACGGTCTGACAGCAGCTTGCATGGAGCGAATGCCATCCACTTTAGTAGCAGCTGCACTGTCTACAAATCTGTTACCGCGTGCCATTGAGGGCTGTGGTAACCATGCATTGTAGACACACCCACTCACCATTTTTATCCCACCCATTAATGCAGATAATACACATTCTACAGATAGCACAGAAAACCACTGAATTATCTGCATTTTGCCTGTATTATCTGTTAATGCGACCAGATAGTATGCACTGTTTGATAACAGCTAACACAGCTTAGTAAACAGACTCCTGAACAGTATACCCTCTACGCTGTGCTAGGTCCTCCGCTGGCATTCTTGCCAGTGGGGGGGGAAGTGCAGTGTTCCCCAGGGGTCAGTCCTGGCCCCTCTCCTGTTCAACATCTTTCTAGTTCCCCTTGCACTATTGATCCAACAACTAGGCATCTCCACTTACCTTTACGTCAATGATATTCTTCTTCTCCTTCAAAAGGACTCACACTCCCCAGACGTGGCCCCTTTAAACACCTGCCTATCCACTGTCTCCAACTGGCTCCTCACCAATTGCCTTTCTCTAAACTCTTCTGAATGTTCTGCAATTTGGCTCACCTTCAATATCCCCAGGCCCACAATAGCCCCCTTGCTTTCACACTGCCCAGTTCTTCTTGTCAAAGCACTCTGCTGTCTTGGTTCATTCTGGATTCCTCGTTAATGTTTCATGACCATCTTAGTTCTTTGGTTCAGCGGTCTTTCTTCTTCCTTCACAGGCTTCGTGCCATTAGCTTCTCCCTCGATCCACATTCCCTCACATCTCTCCTTCTGTCACTGGTGATTTCCTGCCTCGACTATTGAAATGGTGCACTCGCTGGTCTTCCCTATTATCAACTTTGCCATCTTCAGCTCCTTCAAAATACTGCAGCCCAGATCCTCGCACATTTCTCTCATCATGAACATGTTACATCTACCCTCATCCATGTCCACTGGCTTCCCATAAAATACTGTATTGATTTCAAAATCCTTACCTTAGCTCACCAGGCAATTCACACTGGCACTCCACAATACCTACTGTAGCTGATCTCCTCTAATTCCACTCCCCCCACCATCTCCACAGATCCTTACACACCCACCACAAGGCCCTTCCCTCTGTCTCACAGGCACATCTAGAACAGACACGCCACTCTGCCTTCTTCTTTCTTGTCCCCACCTTATTGAATTCCCTGCCTGTTACCCTGCATGCAGAACCCTCATATACCCAGTTCAAATCATTGCTCAAAACCCACTTGTTATAGCTTGCGCATGACCTCCCCCCTGCCTTTCTTCCTTAGGTTAGTTCTTCCCTCTCTTTTCTGTCACTGTTCAGTCACTAATTGGCATTCCATTCCTTTCACTTTGATATTTTGACCATTGTAAACTGCTCTGATGCCTTGTTGTCTAGGGTGGTATATCAAATGATAATAAAGATAAAAGATAAAGATAAAATCAGGTGGTCCCTCCAGATCCCCAAAGACATTAAGGTAGAGCCAAGGGGTATATCTTGTCCTGTGATCTGAGAACAGAGTTCAGTCACCATTTCCCAGAGTGGCCTCACCCTGCCACAGTCCCGCATTATATGATAGAGGATGTCTCTCGCACTGCAGCCAGCAGTCTTCCAGGTAGGCCATATTCATCACATGTAATTTGGAAGGGGTGAGGTACATCCTAAATAATAATTTGTACTGAGAATCAAGATGTGTCTGACACACTGACATTTTGGAAGTGTTCTCTCATAGCATTGCCCAATCTTCCTCTGACCAATCCCTCCCCAGGTCCCCCGCCCAGTTGGCTTGATAGTGGCACCATCTTTCATTGTCCTTACATGATTACCTGGTATAGCTGTGCAAGTATCCTTGATCCCTATGGGCTTAATAAAAAAACTCAAGGGAATGTGCTGTGGCAATGTATTATACCTGGTGGGTATACAAAAAGTGATCCAGCTGGAACAGAGAAAAAATGGAAGAGGGGAAGGTAAATTCAAACACTGCTCTAAAATCTGGATAAGAAACAGCCCTGCTCAATATAGTTCACCACCCTATCCATTTTGTTAATGCCCATCCAATGGAACCAGCCCAGATCCATCAACCCAGAAGGAAACAAGCCCCTGCATCAAGAAGGCCAGCCAGGACAGTGAGGGATCAAAGCCTAGCCACTTACTCACCCTCTCCCAGACCTTAAGTGTAGGGCCCACTTATAGATGTTGTAGTGCCTGCCCTGTCCCTCCTCAGGAGGACACAAAAGAGGCCGTGCCAGTAACTGACAGCCCCACCTGTTCAGCCTCAATCAGGATCTAATGCTTACCAGAATTTGCAACCCACCAGAAATAAACTATCCTCAGCTGTGCTGTCTAGAAATATATATTAAAGTTAAGCAGGGACAACTCCCTCCCCCTGCCCAAAGTCTTGGGTGCATTAATAAGCTCAGCTTGATCCAGATTCTCTTACCATTCCAAAGAAAATGGGCAATTGATATGCAGAGGTCACAAAAATAGGCATCGAGTATCCGCAGAGCAGCACCAGGAACAAATAGATGAAGTAGGGCAGGGTGTTAATCTTAATCACATGGATTCTGGTCAACAATGATGGGGACAAAAACACCCAGCTGCACAGATCTTCCCGTACCCTCTTAAGCAATAGAGAAAATAAAATTGAAACAGCCTATCTAGTCTGTTGGGGATCTTCACCCCCAAATACGACAGGAAGTCCATTTCCCATTGGTAAGGAGACCTTACTTTGAGCAGCTCCTCAAGCTCAAAGTCCATATGAAAAGGTAGAAGCACTGATTTTGTCAAATTGAGCTTCTAGCCTGAGACAGCCCAAACTTCCTCATAGGCGGTCAGGGAGCAGTCAGGACTCAAAAGAAAAAAGGAGTGTTTCATCAGCATACATAGCCACTTTATGCATCGTGCCCCCAACCAATACCCTATAATCCCATCATTCGTTCTAAGGGCCTGAGCAAAAGGTTCCAGCAAAAGTGCAAATAACAGAGGGGACAATGGGCAGCCCATTCGGCACCTGAACGCGTGATTGCCTTTTAGCACAAAATTCAGTGTGTGTTGACGTTCATGGCGATAATTGTTAAGAGTGAGCATGAGCACCCAGTTAATGTGTCTCTAATCTCACATTAACTGTATAGGGCACTTTAGTAAAAAGGGGCCTTAATCTTGACAAATCTGAATTAATTTGGTTCAGTCATAAGAAGCCTCCATTGATATGCTTTCCCTGTCTTGAGACTATGACATTGAGATCAGCTGAGTCCACTTGTAGTCTGGAGGTTCATTCAGACTGATGTCTAAATTAGATGTCCAGATTATATCTGTTATTAAACCTTCTTTCTTTTATTTGCTAAAGATTAGGCAATTGTGTCCTTACTTAAGAAGTGTGTTTTCATCCTTTATTTATTTATTTTTATTTATTTAGAATTTTTTATATACCACACTATTTTACTTCAGCGCGGTTTACAGATAACTCAAATGTCCAGTGTGGGGTTACATTGGACTTACAGTAAAACAAGGAAATCAGAACCTGGGGAACAAGTAGAACTATGTACATCACTTACAAGTAGAACTATGTACATCACTTACAATATATCTATCCTTGTTTCTTAGTTAAATTTATTATTGCAATTCTTTGTCATTTTGCAAATTGCGATTAATTCAAAATATGGCTGCAAGGATTTAAATGGTTACTCCTAATTTGAAGAATATTCACTGATTGACAATCAAGCTTCATATTCAATTTAAAATCTCAGTGTTGGTGTTTAAATACCTGCATTAATTACCTCCTGATTTGATTAATCTTATGACTTGCTATACTCCAAGCCATTCTCTTTGCCTGCCACAGCAAAAATATTTGACACTTCCATCTCTAACAGAAACCAAGCCAACTACCAACAGAAGCTCATCTTTTAGCTGCTGTGGTCCAGCTCTTGGGAATTTGATTTTATAAGGACTGTGTGGAAAGTTCCATGTTATTTATACACATAAATCCTTATTTTCAAGGACTCATGCATGCAAATGATCACATTATGCATGCATTTTGGGCAGGTTCACTTCTGTAATTCCACTCGTAAGAGCCTATAGCACCTAAGTTCCATTGGGGCATGCATTGGGGTGTTGCTCGGATGGAGCATAGGTGCGGCCTTGATTGAAGTATATAATACAATCCTATGACTTGAGCTCAACTTTGCGCTGATCTAGGTGCAGCTAACTATGCCTGCTGTAGGCTAGTTATAACTGCTGCTCCTAGATGCAGGTGCAGCCGTACACTCTTCTTTTATAAAGTGAGGCACTTTATAAAATAGGCCTCAAATATGCATACAGAAATGTGCTTTGCCTACACAAAGTTTATTAAATTACTATGTGTTCTGCACAAAAAATTTAAATATGTTTTTTTTTTAGTTTAATTTTATTATGAACTCTTAAATCGGAATGCTTTATAAAGCATGTTTAGAGGGGTTTTTTAAATTGTTGAATTGTTTTTGCCATGAATGATTACAAATGTATGATTCATTATGTTTAAGGAAGAAGTTGTTTTTTTATTATTTTGTTCCCACTTTCAGATGATTGATTAGAAAGCAATATATTAAATGTAAGAAATAAAAAATTCTTCTGTCACTTCCTAAGATACCAGAACAGAGACACAATGGGCCTGATTCTGAGACATGAATAGTGTGGTTGCATGTCCATTTCTCAGTAGGATGTGCAGCCCCGCTATTCGAAGGAAGCATATGCATAATGCACAAGTGCACAAGTGCAACTCCACATACCTCACGCTTCGCACACTTTGACAAAAGCACATTCCTCGACAAAGTATTGCCCAAACTCAACACTAACTCAACAGACATCAATTCAACTATAACACATTGGAACCTTACCATTCAAAATGCAGCTGTTCCCACACAAGCCTTACATAAACAAATAAAAAAGACGGAAAAATGGTTCACGAAAGAGCTAACAAAACTAAAAAAGCAACTGAGGAAACAAGAAAAGAGATGGAGAAAAACAAAATCAGATGAAAACAAATTCCAATACATGCTCTTACTTACTGGATATAAAAATGCAATCAACAAATCAAAAAGAGACTACCATTCTAAAGTAATAAACTCAGCCATCAACCGCCCTAGAGAGTTATTCGCAATTGTAAAAACACTAACCAAAACGAATAACACTGAGCCTAAACAACAAGCAATAAGTGTACAAACACTAGCAACACATTTTGCAGAAAAACTAAAAAGCAATACCACTACCCCGACATCACTACTAACAAGTACCAAAACCATTAACGAATGGACAAGTTTTCATTTGACCGATCAAAAACAACTCCTTAAGATCATAACAATGATCAACACCACAACCTCCCCACTCGATCCATGCCCTGTGTCTTGGATTAAGTGTGCAAAGGATGAACTGGCTCAATATTTACTACACATAGTCAACCAATCCCTTTCACAAGGCACCATGCCTGATGCCTTAAAGCTCACAACACTCCGACCAATAATAAAGAATAGTAAGCTTGACTCAAAAGACCCGAACTCATACAGACCAATAGCCAGCATTCCATTTATAGCCAAAATAATAGAGAAAGCAATTCAACTACAGTTACAGGAACACATTGATGAACACAAACCACTTGACTCACACCAATTTGGATTCCGCCCCTTCCATGGAGTAGAAACTCTCTTAATCACCCTAATGGACTTCCACATCCGTGGTACAGATGACAACAACCAAGGCTTCCTACTCCTCTTCTTGATATTTCAGCCGCCTTCGACAACATCAACCACCTTACACTAATCAACAGACTAGAGAACTTAGGAATAGGTGGGACTGTCCTTAAATGGTTCAAGTCCTACATCACACATAGACTAATACGCGTCCAAATTGACCAAAAAGCATCAGAAACATTCCCCCAGGGACAGGGAATACCCCAAGGATCGGCCCTTTCAGCCCTCCTATTTAACCTGTACCTGCAACCTATAACAAACATATTTAAAAAACACAGGATTAAGCATTTTATATAGGCTGATGACATCATGCTTGCTATCCCCATAAACACTAAAAACCCCACTTATGACACACTATCCGAATGCATGGCAGAGACGTCCTCCTGGATGGAATCAAATTACCTTAGCATCAACCTCAGAAAAACGGAAGCAATGTTTGTAACAAGGTCATCTATGACTGAGAACACTTACCCGGAAACAATTACAATCAACAAAACTACCATACCTGTTAGAAAACAGGTAAAATACTTAGGTGTAATAATCGACCACACACTCACTATGCTACCACACATAAAACAAACAGTGAAAACCATTTTCTATAAACTTAAAACTATTCAACACCTAAGGCCATTCCTCGAAACACAAGACTTTAGATCTGTAGTAAGCACACTGATCACCCCACACTTCGACTATTGCAATAGTCTCCTAACAGGCCTTCCTCAAAAAAGCACATACCTTCTACAAAGAGCTCAGAACATCTGTGCAAAAGTAATTGCTAAAGCCCACCTAGCAGATCACGTAACCCCAATACTATGGGAACTACACTGGCTCCCTATAAACAGCCGTATTAGATACAAAATTGTCCTAACAACCTTTAAACTCATAAATGACTTAGCCCCCTCACACCTATCTACACTACTGCACTCTCCAACAACAACTAGATCCCACAGACAAAATGCAGCCCACTCCCTCATCACACCAAAAGCTATCCGGAAGACTAAGAAAACCACCAGCTCCAGAGCATTCACATTCGCTGCTCCAATGCTCTGGAACGACCTCCCAATAGACATTCGAATCATAAAAGACCTCTCCCAATTCAGGAAAGAATTAAAAACCTACCTATTCACAGAGCACTTTGAAATCCCCTACTCCCTCAAAACATGCTACACAACAAACATGGACACACATACACAAACCCCCTAACCCCCGTTAACTAACTCCCTGTCTGCCCCCTCCCCCTCACCCCTCATTTACGACATAAAAGGAAATTATGCATAAAAGGAAATAAATTCCAACTCCTACACTTGTCCTACTCACCACACACAGCCACTGTAAATATTTATTGTAAATAGTTTGACGATTGTTCTACTTTAATACCTTACAAAGTTAAATTTTATTGTTCAATGTAAATAGTTGAATTCTACTGTTCAATGTAAATGTATAGAGATGTGTACAATACTGTTAAACTGTTACATGTAAACCGCCCTTGATCTCTGGAAGGGGCGGTATAGAAGAAAATAGTTAAATAAATAAAAATATGCTGCTTCACTCTTTCCTCGCAAGCATTGAGCCACTGTGCAGGGAGAGCTGGACGGGACGGGAGGGGGCAGGCAGTGGGTGGAGTTGGTGCGGGCCAAGTCACATGGACATACAGAGCCGATTCAGGTCACAGTCCTCTACATCCAGCTGGTGGGGGAATGATGTGCTGCTTATTCTACCTCAGAAGCAGAATAAGCAACTGTGATGGCAAAGATCAGTCCTGGAAGCCCCCCCCCCCCCCTCCAAGGCAGGGATCAGCTGCAGAGAGGCCACCTCCGCCTGATCCCAGCCCTGGCAGACTCCACTGGGTTGTCAGGTGACGGGGAAAGGAGGTATGTTGCTGCAACGGTTATTCAGGGCTCCTGCTGGGCATCCTGGTGCCATGGTAATGGGGCGCCATGGCACCGGCATTCCAGCAGGAGCATAGGGAGGGTTGGAAGAGGTGCACCTCAGAATCAGGGCACTGCCAGGCTGTCTACATGCACGATTCTGCAGCCACTGGAACATCTAGCTCCTACGGTGCAGAATCTGGTACGATCCAGACCCATCCTGTTCCTAGACATCTGGACGGGCCGAACGTGCCCCTTACTGCATCGAGCTCGATATAATAAAATATTTCCATCTCAATATTGAGTCAGCATTTTATTAAACACTAGTCACCATGGATAAATAACATTTGGATATTCAGCACCAAGATCCAAACAATAGGTGTCCTGAAGCACACCATAGATGAACTGTCGAGGTGGCTTCAGGACATTGTTGTACCCCCCAGTATTTATACTGCTCACAAGTTTGAGTTCAATATCCCCTGGAGAAATGTTTTAAACCGGGTGCAACAATGTCCTGAAGCAGCCTCTCTCAATATATGAGGCAAAACTCAAGTCGACAGTTCATTTACGGTGTGCTAACGTCTTTGGAGCATGGAGATGTTGTGTGTCAGATAAGTGCCATTGAATGTTTTTTGAAGTTTTAAATGCATTTGAAAATTTACAAAAAACAATAGTGCACTTAGAAGCCTATGAATGATAACTGGGGAAAATGATGTGCTGTGAGGAAGTGTTCAGTCACTTCACCAGCTGTTAATCCCATTTGAGGCTTCATCTCCTTACACCATACTCCTTTCTCCCTTGTCGGGGCATATTTAAGTGGTCAGCCAGGTTTCTTTTCCCCTCCCCTTGTGCAGGTTATTTACTTTAACGTTAACAGCTAACGCTCAAGAAATGCAGATTGTGCAGTGATTTTCTGTGCTATCTGCAGACTGCATGTTAGCTGCTTACGAGGTCAGGGAAAGGCCAGAGAATGGGCATGTCTGCATATGCGGTTACCACATGCATCAACAGCACATGGCAACCATTGC
The DNA here is from genome assembly GCA_033557465.1 of Ichthyophis bannanicus. Classification (NCBI taxonomy): domain Eukaryota; kingdom Metazoa; phylum Chordata; class Amphibia; order Gymnophiona; family Ichthyophiidae; genus Ichthyophis; species Ichthyophis bannanicus. Next base: position 106,518,665 of record CM066048.1, on the reverse strand, counting down.
ATTTTCAAACAGTGCGCATGCAATTAACGCTACCTCAAGAGGTGATGTTAGCTGCATTCTGGCTGCTGTCCAACTGTGTTTTTTGCATTTTTAATGCAGTATTTGCTGTGGGAATGTCGTGCATGCCTCCAACTGGTACCACATGGGTTTTGCAGCTAACGCAGTGCTATTTGCACTAGCATGCAGCGCTAGCTGAAAAAGTCTAACACAGTTTAAGTATAGGTGCCCCTGAATATCAAGCCTTGATCCTTTATATTGTTGGGAAATGTCAAACAGAGAGGACCATCTAACTTAAACATATTTGGTGGTTGCTGTGGTATAGTAAGAGGCATGCTGCAGTTATATTTTGTCAGAGCTGTTCCTATGGATTACTTCAGTATTTCAGAGAAGATTGTTTTGATTATTTTTTATCATCAGTGTTGCTTATTTCTATTCATTGCATCTCTCCGTCTCTTATCAGCACCTTCATGGAGCACGAATACAGGGAAAGAAGAAATCATAGTGGAATTACAGAATTCCTAATTCTGGGCTTCTCAGAGTTCCCAGAGCTACAGATTCCTCTCTTCATTCTCTTCTCATTCCTGTACTTGGCTGCAATACTGGGAAACCTCCTCGTTATCTGCATCATATGTGCTGATCGACACCTGCACACCCCCATGTATTTCTTCCTGGCCAACTTGTCTGCCTTAGATATCTGCTCTTTGACCTCCATTGTTCCAAAATTGCTGGCAATCCTCCTGACACAGAGTAACACCGTATCTTTCAGGGAATGCATTCTGCAGATGTATTGGTTTTCAGCATGCATTGAGATAGAATTCCTGATTCTGACAGCCATGGCGTATGATCGTTATGTTGCGATATGCAATCCCCTGCGTTACACAATCATCATGAACAAGAGGGTCTGTGTTTTTCTGGCAGCTGCACCTTGGGTAATAGGTTGGTTAGAGCCACTGCAACATACCATTTCTACATCCCAAATTTATTTTTGTGACTCCAATGTAATCAATCACTTCTTCTGTGAATACTTAGCTTTGATAAAACTTTCCTGCACAGATATCTCAGACTTTGACACTATCACTTTTTCAGAAGGGGTGTTTTTAGTTTTCATGCCATTTCTCCTAATCCTGACATCCTACGTGCTTATCATCTCTACCATCCTGAAAATCCATTCAAAAGAAGGGAAAATCAAGGCCTTCTCCACCTGCTCCTCCCACCTTATAGTTATCTTTCTAGCATATGGGACTATAATAGGAGTGTATATGCATCCCCAGTCAGGAGACACTGTGAAATCAAGCAAGCTGCCTACCATAATTTATATATTTACTCTCCCACTGTTAAACCCCTTAATTTATAGCTTCAGAAGCAAAGAGTTAAATATTGCCCTAAAAAAAATAATAAGTAAAAGTCATACTAGGCAAATTGAAATGAGGCAGAGTCATCGGTAGCTAATTAGCAGCAACTATGTGTCTGGGTTTGCAAAATAGCTCAGATACATGTACAAGTACTGAAATGTACATGTGCCTTTTGAAGAATGCTCATTTACATCTATAAATTGCTGGATTTCTGCTACTGATTATTTTTACGTGTATCTCCTTTTGCACTTGGATGCCATCCCATCCCTGGACCTTCCTGCCCTTTCATCTATGTATTGGAAAACAAGTCCTTATTGAGGGGTAAAACTATGCTGATTTTACATTGACTTTATACACGCTTACCCTCTCTTCTAAATTCAACATAGATTGGCAAATGTTTTCACATCCACAATGCTACAGCCAAATAAAAAGCCTTTCTAAAATGTGCCTTTAAACAAATGTCAGCTTCATAAGTAGATGAATGACAAATGCTTGAGGCCATTTCTCTCTCTCACTTTCTTTCTCTGCCACAGTCTATATCCCACATACTCCAAAGTCTCTCAGTCAAGCAGGGTGGCTTAACAGGCAGATACTGGAACTGGAAGGGGACTGACTGGAAGGGGACTGGAAGGGGACTAGGACTGGACTGGGGCTTACAATGGAGGGGGGTGAATGGGTTTGGAAGAAGGCTGACTCAGAGGGATACTGGGAATGGAAGGGATCTAATGATGGAAGGTCCTGGGACTGAAATGAGATTTACACTGGGTGGGGGGAGGGGGGGAGACTGGGACTGGAAGGAAACAGAAGCTGGGAGTGCTGGGACTGGAAGGGAGATGACACTAGAGCATTTCAGGAACTGGAAGATCCTGGGATTGGAAGGAAACTGACACTGAGGAGGTACTTGGATTAGAAGGGGGTCTGATTCTGGAAGGTACTGGTGCTGAAAGGGGGATTGACACTGGGGAGGGGGGACTGGGACTGGAAGAAAACTGATATTGGGAGGGCTGGGACTGGAAGTGAGCTGATATGGGAGCATTACTGGAACTGGAAGGTACTGGAAGGAGACTGACACCGAGGAGCAAGTGGGACTGGAAGGAAGGTAGCATTGAGGGGGAATGAGAGTTGAAGGTGGCTGATAATTATTGGAAGGTTATTGAGACTGGAAGGGGGCTGATGCCAGAGGTGAAGCAGGAAAGGGACTGATGCAAGGAGGAAATGGAAAGGGGCTAGGATTGGATGGGAACTAATGCTGGGGCTGGGGAGCCAATGCTGTAGATGCTGGAGTTAGGATGGGAAAAAGCAGACACTGGGAGAGTAAAACGTGAGTGGGCAGATATTGTGTATTTGGGGGTGAAAGAAATAAGAAGACTGTGAAAAATTGCAAGAGTACCTTGAAAACTTGGGACAGTTGGCATCCAAATGGAAGATGAGCTATAATGTGAGCAATTGGAGTGGAAGAGAAGCCTAATGGTTAGAGCACTGGCTTGGGAACCACAAGACCAGTGTTTGATTCCCACTAGCACTCCTTGTGAACTTGGGCAAGTCACTTAAACCTCCATTGTCTCAGAAAAATCCAAGTTATCAATATCCATGTTTAATATACATTAGCAAGTTTAAGTTACAAAGTAAACCACTTTGACTGAAATGATGAAACGGTATTAAAAAAAACTATAAAATAAAATTGCAAAGTTATGCACTTAAGGAAGAACATAAGAACATAAGATACAATATGCCATACTGAGTCAGACCAAGGTCCATCGAGCCCAGTATCCTGTTTCCAACAGTGGCCAATCTAGGTAATACGTACCTAGCAGTTTCCCCAAAAGACACAAGTTCCACGATATTTGTACTGGGTCAAGCAGTGATATCCTGGGTCCCTTTTTAATAATGATTTATGGACCTTTCCTCCAGGAACTTATCCAACCCTTTCTTAAACCCAGCTACACCAACTGCTTTTACTACATCTTCTGGTAACAAATTCCAGAGTTTGATTACACGTTGAGTGAAAAAATATTTTCTCTTATTAGTCTTAAATAGTTTACCCTGTAGCTTCATTGTATGTCCCCTAGTCTTCCTATATTCTGATAACGTAAACAATCGATCTACGTTTACCCGTTCCACTCCGTTCATTAATTTATAGACTTCTATCATATCTCCCCTCAGCCGTCTCTTTTCCAGGTTAAAGAGCCCTAACCTTTTTAGCCTTTCTTCATAGGGGTATCCTTCCATCCCCTTTACCATTTTGGTGGCTCTTCTCTGAACCTTTTCTAATAACACTATATCCTTTTTAAGATACGGTGACCAGAACTGCACGCAATATTCAAGGTGCGGTCGCACCATGGAACAATATAGAGGCATTATTATATCCTTTGTTTTATTTTCCATTCCTTTCCTTATGATAACTAGCATTCTATTTGCTCTCTTGGCCGCCACTGCTGCACACTGGGCAGAGGATTTTAACATGTTAACCACAATGACACCTAAATCTTTTTCCTGGGTGGTAGTTCCTAATATGGAACCTTGCATTGTGTAATCATAGTTTGGGTTGTTCTTTCCTAGATGCATAACTTTGCACTTGTCCACATTAAATTTCATCTGCCATTTTGATGCCCAGTCTTCCAATTTATCAAGATCCTCTTGCAAATTTCCACAATCCTTAAAAATTGGTGTTATATTGGTGATTCTCCAATCTTCAGGTATTACAGATGATTTTAATGATAGTTCACAGATTACTAATAGCAGGTCTGCAATCTCATATTTCAGTTCTTTCAATACCCTTGGATGTATACCATCCGGTCCAGGTGATTTACTACTCTTCAGTTTATCAAATAGTTGTAATACATCTTCCCGGTGTCGCGATATTTCTTTCAATTCTTCTGCAGTATCACCTTTAAATACCATTTCAGTCATAGGTAACATCCCCACATCTTCCTCAGTAAAGACCAAAGCAAAGAATTCATTCAGTTTCTCCACTATAGCCTTGTCCCCTCTTACTAACCCTTTTACCACTCTATTATCTAATGGACCAACTGACTGTCTCACAGGTTTTTTGCTACAAATGTACTTGAAAAGGTCTTTATTATGCGTTTTTGCTTCCACAGCAAGTTTCTTCTCAAATTCTCTCTTTGCCTGCCTTATCAATGCCTTGCATTTAACTTGCCAGTGCTTGTGTTGTTTCCAGTTTTTGTCATTTGGCTCTTTTTTTCCATTTCCTGAAAGATGCTTTTTTGGCAACAACAGCCTCTCTGACCTCACCTTTATTTATTTTTTATTTATTTTATTTACATTCTCTTATATACCATGCTATTCTGCATCAGTGCAGTTTACATTGAACAAACTGAAATTACATTGAACGGGGCATTATAACTTGGAGATAACTATTTTACAGGGAACATGGGCTATGGAGGGTTAAGTGGCTTGCCCAAGACCACAAGGAGCACCTGTGGGACTAGAAACCCCAGTCCTTCTGGCCCAAGGTTGCTGTCCTCTAGTGGGATTTGAACCCCCGACCTTTCGGCCTGAAGTACCTTGCCACAACCACTAGGCCACTCCTCCACTCCTGCATTCACCTTTAAACCATGCTGGCAGTTTTTTGGACTCCCTTCCACTTTTCTTAAAGTGAGGAATACAGCTGGTCTGGGCTTCCAAGATAGTATTTTTAAACACCCAAGCTTGATGTAAGTCTTTAACGTTTGCAACTGCTCCTTTTAGTTTTTTTCTTAACTATTTTCCTCATTTTATCATAGTGTCCCTTTCGAAAGTTAAAAGGTAGTACTGCGGATTTCCTTAGCATCCCTCCTCCATTAAATTAAATCAAACGCAATCATGCTATGATCATTACTGCCAAGTGGCCCCAACACCCTTATCTCTTGCACCAGATCTGGTGTTCCACTAAGGACTAGGTCCAATATGCCTTCCCCTTTGGTCGTTTCATGAACCAGCTTCTCCAAGAAGCAGTCATTTATTTCATCTAGGAACTTTATCTCCCTAGCATGTCCTGCCGTGACACTGACCCAGTCAATACCAGGGTAATTGAAATCACCAATTATTATTGCTGTGCTGTAACTTTTGTTAGCTTCCTTGATTTCTTTGAGCATTTCATCATCCATTTGTTCATTCTGGCCAGGCAGTCGATAGTACACCACTACCCCCACCGCCATCACCTTCCCCTTTTTACATGGAATTTCAATCCATAGAGATTCCACAGCAAATTTTGTTTCCTGCAAAACTTTAATCCTTTTTGACTCAATGCCCTCTCTAACAGAGTGCAACCCCTCCACCAATTTGATCAGCTGTATCATTACGATATAGTGTGTACCCAGGTATCACAGTATCCCACTGGTTGTCCTCCTTCTACCATGTCTCTGAGATTCCAATCATATCTAACTTTCCATTTAGTGCTATAAATTCTAACTCTCCCATTTTAGTTTTTAGACTTCTAACATTTGCATACAAGCATTTTAGAGACTGTAATTTATTCATATTAATCTGGCTATTGGTAGGCATGAGTAATTTGGAATCTTTAAGCTCTGTCTGTTCCATACTCAAGGGCATTTGGGCTACTTTACTCTTTTTTGGAACCTCTCTATTTTTGGTAGTATCCTTCAAGAATACATTATTCCGAACCATGCGCTCTTGGGCGACTGCCGGCTTTCCCCTATTATCTAGTTTAAAAGCTGCTCTCTCTCCTTTTTAAAGGTTAATGCCAGCAGCCTGGTTCCATCTCAGTAAAGGTGAAGCCCATCCCTTCGGAAGAGCCCCTCCTTTCCCCTGAATGTTCCCCAGTTCCTAACAAATTCCAAACCCTCATTTTTGCACCATTGTCTCATCCAAGCATTGAGACTCCAGAGCTCTGCCTTCCTTTTGGGTCCTGCGCATTGAACAGGAAGCATTTCGGAGAAAGCTACCCTGGAAGTTCTGGGTTTCAACTTCCTACCTAATAGCCTAAATTTAGCCTCCAGAACCTCCCTACCACATTTTCCTATGACATTGGTACTGACATGTACCAAGACAGCAGACTCTAAGACAGCACTATCTAAGACCTTGTCTAGGTGGCGCGTGAGGTCCGCTACTTTCGCACCAGGTAGGCATGTCACCAAGCGATCCTCACGTCCACCAGCCACCCAGCTATCTACATGCCTAATGATCGAATCACCAACTATAATGGCTGTCCTAACCCTTCCCTCATGAGCACCTGGAGAAACGTCCTCAGTGAGAGAGGGTTTTACATCCTCTGGAGGACAGGTCCTAGCTATAGGATCACTTTCTGCCACACCGGGGTGATGTTCTCCTGTCACATGACCTCTCTCCTCCAAGGCAGCAGGGATGCTGCCAAGCTGGAGGTGGGACTTCAGGACTATATCTCTGTAGGTATCGTCTATGTACCTCTCTGTCTTCCTTATGTCTTCCAAGTCTGCTACTCTTGCCTCTAGAGATCGGACTCGTTCCCTGAGAGCAAAGAGTTCCTTGCACCTTGTGCACACGTAAGTCCCCTCACCGACTGGGAGAAAATCATACATGTGACACTCAATGCAAAAGGCTGGAAAGCCCCCATCTCGCTGCTGGACTGCTGTCTGCATCTTGGTTTTAAGGTTGTGTTTAGATATTTTTTTGTTCTTTATGTACTAATGGTTGTTGGGGATACTTATACTAATAAAACTATACCTAATACGTTTAATGTGCTTTGTTCACCTGAAATTGAATTAATCTCAGGTTCTTAATGTATGCTGATCAGAATGAGCAGCTGCACCGTGAATATGGCACCTCCTTTCCTTTAAGAGGTTTAAGCACCTATAAAGCTACGATTATCCCAGGGGTGGGTGGGTGATGGGGAGGGAAAAAAAGACTCATTAAAAGCTGGCTGCTACACAGTACCCACTCCTATGCTTCTCAGGTAATCTGTGACCAATCTCCAGAGGGTGTCCCACAGCTCTTGCTTCGATAGAGGTAGTCTTGGGTTCTAAATTTATCCAGAAAGCTCTCCTCTGCGTTTTAAATGTAAGTAAACTAGGCCCTGACTGACTATTGAATTTAAACTGGAAGGTCTCTGCTGGGTTCTAAAGTTAACCAGAAAGCTCTCCTCTGTGCTTTAAATTTAAACTGAAACTCTTTGCTGCTACTAGGCCCTGTTTGATTTAACAAATACACTGGGTTCACAGATTAATAAATTTAATCTAAAGAATTCTCACCAAGATTTAGAAAAAATCCAGAAGTAATACTTACAATTGCAGATCTCTCTCCAGAAGTAGCAATCCCCTTTTCTATTCCTTCAAACTACAATTACACATTGCAAGGTTCCACATTAGGAACCACCACCCAAGAAAATCTGAATACCCCACCCACCTCCCCTCTACCCACCCACCCCCTGGCACTCAATCTCTTATAGCTGTCATCTGCTCATTGCCTCGCTTATTCAAAGGTGCACCTAATCCCCTGTGGGCTCTCTCCCATCTATCTCTTTTGGCCTCTATTCTCTCCATCTCTCTTTCTAGGACTCCTTCTCACTTTCTCTTCCTATTCTTCATTCTCCAAAATAGTCTCCCCTCCTACCAACACCTTCACTGCTCCCCTCCTTATCTCCTCTTTACCATCCTCCCTTCCCCCTCCATCCTGTCTTCTACCCTGTCATCAGTTCTTGAGCTTCACCATTTTCTCCCTCTCATTCAGCCATTTCCTCTCTCTCTAAGACAATCACACCCTCATTACCGCCATACTGTCTCCCCTCTGCCCCACACTCTTCTACTCCTCCTTTTCTCATCCAGGGATATCAACCCCAACCCTAGCTTCCCTAGACTTTTGTCACACTCTGAGAAGAGATCTTCACAAAACACCTCTAATCTTATTTATATCCCTCTCCTTTCCCCTTCCTCTCTCCTTTCTCATGTGCCTTGAGGAATGCACATGCCATCTTAAATAAACTTGCCTTTACTCATGATCCCTTTATCTCCAATGCTCTCCATCTTCTTGCTCTAACTGAGACCTGGTTCCTCTCAGAAGACACAGCATCTATCGTTGCTCTCTGTCATGGCAGTTATCAGTTCTGCCACATGCCTCGTCCCACTGGCCGTGGTGGTGGTGGTGTTGGAATTCTACTTTCTCCTTCTTGCCAATTCCAACCCCTCCTGCTGCCTCAGTCTCACACTTTTCCCCCTTTGAAGTCCACTCCATTCACCTTTTCACTCCACTACCTCTCTGGGTAGCTATTATTTATTGACCTCCTGACAAGTCCACTTCATTGACTGACTCATGGCTTTCCTTCTTTCTGGATTCTTCTTCCCCCACTCTTATTCTCAGGGATTTTAACATTCATGTTGATAACCCCTCTGATCTTTATGCTTTAAAGCTCCTTTCCCTTTCCTCCTCATTTGACCTCCAGCTTTGCTCTACTGCCCCCACTCACCAGCATGGCCACTGCCTTGACTTGTATTTTTCACTAATTGTTTACCCTCAAACTTCTGTACCTCTGTTCTTCCCGTATCTGACCATCACCTGCTAAACTTCACCCTTCATCACCCACCACCTCAACCTCATCCTGTCTCCACCAATCTCTTTAGAAATCTTCATGCTATTGACCCTTTGGTTCTGTTCTCCACTGTTTCATCATCTCTTTCCTCCACTATGTCATCTGAATCTGTTGATGAGACAGTAGCTTCCTATAACACTGCACTCTCCTCTGCTCTGGATGCTCTCGCTCTGCCCATGCCATGTCCTATGAGGCGTACTATACCTCACCCTAGCTTTCATCCACTACATGCTATCTACATTCCTGTGCCCATTCAGTTTAACATGCTTGGCTCACATCCCGCTCCCTTGCAGACTTTCTACACTTCAAATTCATGCTTGTCTCTTTCCAGTCAGCCATAGCCCTCACCAAAAAAGACTATTATGTCCATCTGACTAACTCTCTTGCTTCTGACCCTCACCATCTCTTTCCTACTCTCAACTCTATCCTTAAGGTGCCTCAGCCTCCAACCTCTCGATCCCTTTCTGGTCAAATCCTGGCTGACTGTTTACATGACAAAATCCACAAGATCACCCTCCAATTCCCCATAAAGTTAGCTAATTCCCCTTCTTCCCCTCCTCACTCTCCCCTCTTCCTCTGCTACCCTTTCTTCCTTTTCTATGATTTCTGAGGAGGAAACCGCATACCTTCTCTCCTCCTCCAAACTCACTACCTGATCCTCTGATCCTATTCCCACCCTTCTCCTAACCCCATCTCCTCCACTTTTGTCCCTTCCGTCTCTCATATTCTCAACCTATCGGTCTCCACTGCAACTGTTGCTGCAGCATTCAACCATGCTGTAGTTAAACCTCTCCTCAAGAAACCCTCACCTGTCCTTCTAACTATTGACCCATCTCCCTCCTCTCCTTCATTTCTAAACTACTGGAATGTGTGATTCACCGCTTTTTCCTTGACAAGTCTCCAGTGACTTGTTCCTGGCAAAATCCAAGGACCTTTATTCAGTCCTCAGCCTTCTTGACCTTTCTGTTGCTTTTGATACTGTTGACCACAACCTTCAGCCCTTTTATTCAACCTTTACCTCCAACATATCACCAACATATTCAGAAAATTCAATATAGGATATTTTATATGCACAGATAACATCATGTTATACCTTCCTATTAATAGCATGAAACCCAACTGCCACAATCTTGCAGACTGCATCAATGGAACATAATCCTGACTAAACTCCAACAACCTTAGCATTAATTTCAACAAAACAGAAGTTCTATGCATATCAAAAAATCAAAACTTAACTCCCCCCCTCCAATCTCTCACCTTTCATAAAACTGTGCCCCAGTGAAGCATTAGGTAAAATATCTGGGAATAACACTTGACAAATCCATCAACATGCTAGCTCTCATAAAGTAAACAAGAACAATCTTTTACAAACTAAAGACCATTCAGCATCTGAGATCCCTCCTTAACATTCACGACTTTAGATCTGTTGTACAAGTTGTCATCACCCCTCACTTTAACTATATTAACAGCTTGTAACAGGACGTTAGCAAAAACAATCTGAGTATCCTTCAGATGGCACAAAATGTTACAGCTACAATCATCTGCAAGGCTCAATTAACAGACCATATCTCACCTATTCTTTATGAACTCCACTGGCTCCCAATTGCGAGACAAATGAAATATGAAACCCTTATGACCACTTTCAAGTTGAAAAACAATGCTGCCCCATCTTTCCTCACACCACCCTTACACACCTCCTCAGACATGAGATCAAAAAGGGCTAACACTCAGCACTCTCTCACAATCCCATCCTCAATTCATAGGACCAAACAGCATACAAGCAGTAGAGACTTCACATATACAGCACCTACTCTATGAAGCTCCCTCCCGGACCCTATCTGTTCGATCAAAGACCTTCACGTATTCAGAAAGGAACTCAAAACCCTTCTTTTCACTGAACACTATAGTAACATTACAGACACTATGAGCACACACCTATCCCAACCCCTTATACACTGACCCCCACAAACACTTAGGGCACCACTCCAGACTTCCTATATGACCAGGCTCTGAAACCAGAAGGTGCCAATTAAATAATGTAAAGCATGTACATAGTTAAGATGTAAATAGTTTTTGTTCTGTTCTGTTATACTCTGAATACTTTTATATGTAACAAGTTTGTTCTATGTAAACCGCCCTTGATCTCTGGAAGGGGTGGTATAAAAAAGTGTAACAAATTAAATAAATAAATAAAAACCTTCTCCTTGATACCCTGTCCTCGCGTGGTTTTAAGGACTCTGTGCTATCCTGGTTCTCCTTTTATTTCTCCCATCACTCTTTCAGTATTTTTTCTGGTGGATCCTCCTCTGTGCTATCCTGCTCTTGGTTGGCATACCCAAGGATCTGTCTTGGGTCCACTCCTTTTCTCTCTATATACCCAGTCCCTTGGAGTGCTCATCTCGTCCCATGGCTTTCAGTACTATCTTTATGCCGATGACTCACAGATCTACCTCTCCACACCTGAAATCTCTTTGGCAATCCAGACCCTTTCTGACATTGCTGCTTGGATGTCTCACAGCCTGCAATCTTGAGGTTGTCTTTGACTCCTCTCTCTCCTTCTCCACACACATCCATCTGATAGCTGAGATCTGCCATTTCTTTCTCTATAACATCAACAAAATCCATCCATTCCTTTCTGAACACACTATTAAGACATTTATCCACTCCATAATCATCTCCCATCTTGACTATTGTAACCTACTCCTTGCTGGTCTCCCTCTGAATCATCTCTCTCCCCTTCAATCTGTTCAACACTCTGCTGCACGACTAATCTTCTTCCAGCTTCATCATGTCATATTACCTCTCTTTTCAAGTCACTTCATTGGCTCCTTATCTGTTTCCACATCCAGTTCAAACTTCTCCTGCTGACCTATAAGTGCATTCACTCTGCAGCTCGTCATTACTTTTCCTCTCTTATCTCTCCCTATACCCCTCATTGGAAACTCTGCTCTTCTGGAAAATCACTTCTATCTGTGCCCTTCTCTTCTATTGCTAACTTCAGACTTCACTCCTTTCACCTTGATGCACCTTACGCCTGGAACAAACTACCTAAGTCTGTACATCAGGCACCTTCTCTGACCCATTTCAAATCCAGGCTGAAAACTCACCTCCCACTGCTGCTTTCGTATCTTGGCTCACCTGATCTCCTTGTGTGTCCTTACCATTCCCCCTAGATGTATCCCTGTCTATACCTACTGTGTTGCTTGTCTTGACTAGATTGTAAGCTCGGATGAGCAGGGACATTCTCTTACATGGCTGTGTAGTGCTGCATATGTCTTGTAGTGCTATACAAATGTAGTAGTAATAGAAAAGGATTTAGGCGTCATCATGGATAATACGTTGAAACCCTCTGCCCAGTATACAGTGGTGGCCAAGAAAGCAAATAGAATGCTAGGAATTATAAAGAAAGGAATGGAGAATAATATTAAGGATATTATAATGCCTCTATATCACTCTATGGTGCAACTGCACCTTGAATATTGTGAGTAATTCTAGTTTATGTTTATGTTTATTGAGCTTGATATACCGCCTTTCAAACAGCAATCAAGGCGGTTTACAATTCGTGGGGGAAAAGGTTGGCCACTGGCCCAGAAAAGGAAAGGAAATTACAATATCAACAGGACAGTTAAGAGATAAAAGTTGCCATATCTTAAAAAAGGATATAGCAGAATTAGAAAAGGTACAGAGAAGAGTGACCAAAATGTTAAGGGGGATGGAAAGATATCCCTACAAGGAAAGGCTTAAAAGGTTAGTGCTCTTCAACTTGGAAAAGAGATGACTGAGAAGCAATATGATAGAGGTCTATAAAATAATGAATGGAGCGGAATGAGTATAAGTAGATCAGTTTTTTACTCCTTCAAAATGTAGAATGTCTAGGGAAATGAAATGAAGCTACAATGTGGCACATTTAAGACTAATTGGAGAAAATATTTTTTTTTCAAAACATAATCAAACTCTGGATTTAATTACCAAAGAATGTAGTAAAAGCTGTTAGTGTAGATTGATTTAAAAGAGATTTGGATGAATTCCTGGAGGAAAAGTCCATAAACCATTAATTAAAGTAGACTGGTAAGATCCACTGCTTACCCCTGGAATAAGCATGAATCTGCCTAACGTTTGGGAACCTGAGAGGATACTGGGCTTGATGGACCCTTTGTCTGACCCAGTATAGCATATCTTATGTTCTTGTGTCATATACTGTATGGCGGACAATTGAGAGGGACAGGTATAATAATGGATGCTGAGATAAGAAGGAGGAAAGGCAAGGTTAATGTATATTAGAGAAGGAAGTAGAGGGGTGAGTGCTGGGAAAGGGGATTAGGAGACAGGAAGGCTGGTGCTGGGGACATGGGGATGCAGGAGAGCAGGGACTCAGGTTAGGTGGTGACTAAAATTGGGTGAAAGAACAGAAGACAGAACAGAGTAAATGTGGAGTGAGTGATGGGTAAGGTAAATGAGTGAGAACTTTAGGATAGCTGGGGAGAGAGTGGAGAGTAAGAAATTGAGTAGACATTAGGAGAACAATGGAGACTAGGTGTTAGTATGAGTACAGAAACACGGGGAGGTGGAGGGTTGGAAAGAACTGAAGGGTTTGTGGAGGAGTTGAGAAGAAGTTGTAAAGGACAGAGGGCTATGGAGTGAGTGAGAGACAAAGGAAGGAGACAGGCTTTTGAAGGTGAGAGAGGGTAGAAATATAGGAGGCAAAAGGGGAAATGGAAATCTGGATAAGGGGTAAGAAGTAATAAAGGGATTGGAGGTAGAGAAGGGACGAGTGATAGGGAAGGGCCTGCTGCTGATTAGGGGAGGAGGGACAGTAGATGAGGCTGGAGAAGGGATGAGTGATAGGGAAGGGCCTGCTGCTGATTAGGGGAGGAGGGACAGTAGATGAGGCTGGAGAAGGGATGAGTGATAGGGAAGGGCCTGCAGCTGATTAGGGGAGGAGGGACAGTAGATGAGGCTGGAGAAGGGATGAGTGATAGGGAAGGACCTGCTGCTGATTAGGGGAGGAGGGACAGTAGATGAGGCTGGAGAAGGGATGAGTGATAGGGAAGGGCCTGCAGCTGATTAGGGGAGGAGGGACAGTAGATGAGGCTGGAGAAGGGATGAGTGATAGGGAAGGGCCTGCTGCTGATTAGGGGAGGAGGGACAGTAGATGAGGCTGGAGAAGGGATGAGTGATAGGGAAGGGCCTGCAGCTGATTAGGGGAGGAGGGACAGTAGATGAGGCTGGAGAAGGGATGAGTGATAGGGAAGGACCTGCTGCTGATTAGGGGAGGAGGGACAGTAGATGAGGCTGGAGAAGGGATGAGTGATAGGGAAGGGCCTGCTGCTGATTAGGGGAGGAGGGACAGTAGATGAGGCTGGAGAAGGGATGAGTGATAGGGAAGGGCCTGCTGCTGATTAGGGGAGGAGGGACAGTAGATGAGGCTGGAGAAGGGATGAGTACGGAAGGAGGAAATGGGGAACAGGAGGCCAGGGAAGGAATGAGTCAGAGGTGGCTAATAAGTGGACTGGGGAGACAAAAGTATGAAATGGAAAATTGCTAAATGGTGAAAGATAAAAAGAGGGAGACTAAAGACCAGCAGGTGAAGACGAGGGGGAATGAAATATAGCTATATTTTGAAGTAAAAAGCCAGATGAGAGAAAACTAACCCACAAGGATCAACACCAGAGAGAGATGTAGGAAAGGGAGGGAAGACAGGAAGCGTGAAAAAACAGCAAGTGGAAATGAGATCCTGGAAAAGGGTATAGGAGACAACTAAGAAAAGGAAGTAGTAAAGAGAGGCCAGAGCCAACCCAGTTGGAAAAATAAAATGATTGGACAACAAAGTTATGAAATCTTTCAGCTTTCAAAGTGTGCATTTCTTATAGTTTAGTACAGAAGGAAATGCATCTCTGTTTCTCTTTCTTCAGTGTACCACTTCTCAGAATCTGTTTGTATGTTTTTCCTATTTCATTTTCTGCCTGCATGTTTGTTTCTAACTTGTACTTTTTATTATTAACCAATCATTCCATTGTGGTCCAGCGGCAAGGGGAAAGAGCAATCTGCCCTGTTCCTGCCCCATCTCCAGCACTATAGAAAATGGCACTGGTATAAAGTCGCTGCTCTCTAGCGAGAAGATATTGATGGCTCCTTTACAAAACAGATTCAGCCCAAATGCCGATGCCCACATTTATACCAATGCTGATAAAAATCTGATGCCCACATTTACACCTGCTTAAGTTGTGAAATACTAGAAAGCTTTGCAAAAGCTCTGTTTGAAAAAACACCCTGCAAATATTCCTCTGACCTCTACTGCATCAATACACCTCTATTGGGAAAATAGAACAGGACAGATTCCTGCCTACTAGCAGTGAACAGAATGGAATTGAAATCAGAGGAGGGCGGAAGCGTGAATGGCACCATGGCACCATAACCAAAAGTAACTCCAACAGTGTGGTGCCTCCACTAGACATTGCAGAGAGGGGCAGCAGCAGCGGCAAAGGGCATAGGGATGGAGCAGGAAGGGTGCTGGGAATGCAGTTCATCTTAGGGTACCTGCTTCCCCCATTGCCCAGCACCCACCCTCCTGCCTTTCACTCCCTTTTGCAGCCAAGGCTGGTTTTAGACATGCAGAGGCGCAAGGCAGTATCTCCTGAGGAGAGGGCCCCCATCGATCAGCTTCTTCCACTCCCATGCAGACAGGAAGAGGTGGAAACAACAGCACTGCAGTGCCGAAGGTTCAGGCAAATACTGTGGTGCTGTATAAACCATTTTCCCTGCAGCTGGTGCTGAAGAAGAGTGGTAGCAGGGCAATGGGCTGCTCTTGCACCATTGGTGCTCTAGGTAACCCCCTAATTTGCCTAATGGTAGTGTCCTTCAGTGGTTAGGACACTGGCTTGGTAACCAAGCAACCAGGGTTCGATTCCCACTATCACTCCTTGTGGCCTTGGGCAAGTCACTTAACCCTCCATTGCCTCAGAAGAAAGGCCTGGCAATCTACTTCTGGTGACACTGCCAAGAAAACCCAGGAGCTTCTGGGTCGCCAGGAATCAGGACTGACTCGAAGGCACACATTGCATTGCAGTGTCCATCCTCCCAGCAACTTACACATGTAAGTTCCAGCATTCCACAACTCATACATGCATATGAGTCATTTTGCAAACTTAAATGAGCAAATGGTGTTATTAACAAGAGGATGCTATCTTTAGCTCAATTCAGTTTGAAGAGGCAAATAAATTACAGCGGAGGGGATTTAGGAGGAAAATACCTTAACCCCACCTCTCCCCCATAAAGGGCTGATTAAAACACTCTTAAAAAAAACTACAGATGCCAGCTATAAGTGTAAATCCCAATATGGAGAATATGGGGCTTACACTAAAGTTACCAGAATTTTTTGCAGGCAAATCTGGGGCACTTATCAGAAGTATGTGGGGGAAGGGGAGGAGGAAAGAACATCTTATTTCCAGGTTTGAACAAAAAAGTGTGAGGGAGGGGCCATTCCCATCCACATCCATCCCACGATCACATCAATATCACTTCCAGGCAGACAAATCAACAGAGAGATAGAAACGGTGATGCATTTCCCCCCCGTACTGTGCAAAATATAAATTCTAAAAACAAACGTCATCAAAGCTTGAAAATCAGGAACAATCCACAAAAATTGGGAACATCTGGCTTACGCTCACATTCCCACACCCAGACCATGCCTGCAGGCCTTGTACTAAAGATATCTACATGTAAATTGGATGCTTTCTAAAATTGCTACGATTTACCCGTGTATATGCCCAATTATATATGTGTAAATCACAAATAAGGCTTCTAAAATGACCTTTGATATTGCCATCAAATCTGGAAAAATACCTAGAGTAGGAAGCCAAAAAATCTCAGACTTAGAACATTTGATACTTCAGAATGTCAGAAAGTCCTCAGAGGAAACTGTGCTTTAAACAAAAAAGTAAAATATTGAGAA
Source organism: Ichthyophis bannanicus (assembly GCA_033557465.1). Lineage (NCBI taxonomy): Eukaryota > Metazoa > Chordata > Amphibia > Gymnophiona > Ichthyophiidae > Ichthyophis > Ichthyophis bannanicus. The sequence goes on along the minus strand of CM066048.1, from coordinate 106,501,840 downwards.
TTGGACAAAATGGGCCCGATTCTGATGTGGACGTGCCAGCCCTCTGTGCACCCGGTCAGAACTGGACACACAGAGTGAGCTGGGATTCTGATCCCACGGGGCACGTCTAGCCCCGCGGGATCAGAATCACTTCCAGGCCTGTACGTACAGGACGGGACCCCAATTCAGGTTTGGCTGCACATACAGGCCTTCCCCAGCTAACTCAGTCAGGGCTTTTGAATGGAGCCGCGGCGCCATGGTGTCCAGTTGCCATGGCATCATGGTTCCATTCAAAAGCTGTGATCCCCAGCTGCCGGAAAAAAAGCTTCATTCCCCGTATTTCAACCCCCGATCTGGCCTCCCAAGGCCAGGGTCAAGCTGCAGGGAAATCCCCTCTGCCCACTATCTTCTCCGATGGCCGGGCCCGCCAACTCCCACTGACTAAGGGAACTTATTCCACCTCTGAGGTGGAATAAGTGCCCCATACAGGCAGCTGGCCCCGGACATACAGGCAGCCAGCCCTGTACTTCCAGGGCCGCTGGCCGCCCACTGTCTGCCCTAGCCCCATACCCACAATGCCCCTTTCCCACTCCATCTAACCTCCCTGTACAACGTACAGGGAAGTTAGTCTGGGTCGGCAGAGGGGCCAACAGGACGTCCATTCCTGCTATTTGGGCCTCGGAATGACCCTGAATATATTTATGTCAAGACACTTCTATACCATGTTATTACATTTACATAAGAATGTATGCCTTGCTGAGTCAGACCAAGGTCTAACGGGTATCAGCATCCTGTCTCTGACAGTGGCGGCCTGGGTCAGAAATACCTGGCAGATCCTAAGAATAGATCTATTTCTTATAGCTCATTTCCAGGGAAAAGCAAAGGCTTTCAGACTCTACCTACCTAACATTTTTTATGGACTTTTACTCCAGGGACTTTTCCAAATCTTTTTTTGCACTCTGCTATGTTAGTCACCTTGACAACACCCTCTGGCAATATATTCCACAACTTATTATGGACTACATGAAAGCTACATTCTATAATTTGTTTTCAGTCTTCTGATTGTTCATTTTATAGAATGTCCTCTTGTTCTAGTTGTTTGAAGAGCTAAATGACTATCCCATTTTTAGCCATTTCTCTCTCCTCAAGATTTCAAAACCTTCTTCTGTCATTTCACTTCTCAGGTGACTTTTTCCAAACTGAACAACTGTAACCTCTTTAGCCCAGTTTTTTTATTATTGTGTAATTTTTTGGGGGTCCAATAAATGCATGTTGTCAAACTAGCATGTGTGTTGATGTCTTTCACTGCATTACAATTGCTTTATATCCTGGAAGTAATAGATCAGATGAGGAGATTGGTGCTGCTTTACCTGAAGGAGCCAAGATCCCTAGATCTAATGGGATGAATGTGGCAGTTCATTCTACAAATTTAACATTTAGAGATTTCAGAAGGAGAAAAAGTAAAACTGAATCCCAGGGAATCTCTATCTGTGTATAACTGATACACAGCAATCCTCCATGAAGGCACCTCAAACACTGCAACTCCAGAGAGACAGTACAAGATAAGTCTAAAGATTAAGACTATTAATAAGTCCTTGAGTGTCTAGGGATAAGAGCCCAGGTGAACTTATCAGCTAATTTAAAAACTCCTAGCTCATCAGGTTCTTTATATCAGAGATGCAAAAGCCATTGGCCATGAAGGTAAGTGATGGGATCGATCATTTCTGTACTATAGACTAGAATCTATGCTAAGGATCTCCAAGGAGATATAATCTCAGGTACAGTTTTCAAATGTTCTTATTTCAGGTGCTTGTATTATCTCAGTAATTTATTTACCTATTTACTTAAACTTCTTATCTTTTAAACTAAGTATTTTCAGCCCTTTTTATTAGAAATTAATTGTTTTTACATTTTAGCTAATTTTTACCATCATCCCTCTCTTCTTTCTCCATCCCCCTTCATCATCCCCATCTTAAACTTGATTTCCACCTCTATTTCCTATGGCTTATTACCACTTTATTTTTTCTGACTCTCCCTAACCTTCTCCCCCTTCACTTTTAGTTCAAATCCCCCCCCCACCCCCCTTTTCACTCTCTCTACTTTTCCCATTTCTCCTCCCATCTTGTCTTTCTCCCTTTCCTCTGCTCTTGAGTTTAACCTTCTTCCTCTCATTCATCCCTCCCCCTTCTTTCTTAAACAACCTCATCCTCATTTTCACCATTCCATCTCCTCTCTGCCTCACACTCTTCTCCTCCTTTTCCTTTCTGGTGACATTAATTCTAATCCTGGCCCTTCCTCTCCCTAGACTTTTCTCTCACTCCTGCTCATCTTTCAACCACTCTAATCTCATCCATATTCCTCTAATTTTTCCTCCTCCCTCCCTTTCTCTTGTGCCCCATGGAATGCTCATTCCATAGCTAATAAACTCCTTTACTCATGATCTTTTAATTTCTAACTGTTTTCAACTTCTAGCTCTTACTGGAACCTGGCTCCTCCCTCATGATACTGCTTTGGTCACTGCCCTCTCTCACATAGGTTACCAATTCTCACACACTCCTCATGCCACTGGCCGCAGTGGTAGTGTGGGGTTTCTGCTTTCTCTTTCCTGACAATTTCAACCTGTCCCTCCCTCTACCTCAGTCTCACTCTTTTTCCTCCTTCAAAGTCCACTCCATCTGGGTTTTTTTTTAATCCCTTACCTCTCCAGATTGCTGCTATTGACCACCTGACACGTCCCCATCTATTTTTCTCACCAATTTTGACTCATGGCTTTCCTTCTTCCTTGATTCTTCTAACCCCTCCCTTATTCTTGGTGACTTTAATATTCATGCTGATAATCCTTCTGACCTCTATGTTTCCATACTCCTTTTCCTTACTTCCTCTTTTAACCTCTAACTTTGCCCTTCTGCTCCCACTCATCAGCACGGCCATTGCTTTGATCTTGTTTTAATCTCTAATTGTTTACCCTCTAACTTCCATACTTCAGCTTCCCTTATCTGACCATCACCTGCTTAGCTTCACTCTTCTTCATTCCCCACATCATTCTCGCCCAGTCTCCTGAATCTTCATACTATTGGTCGACTGGCTCTCTCCTCGTCTTTGTCTTCTAACTTGGTTGATGAAGCTATAGTTTCCTAAAATATTATCTCTCCACTGCACTGATACTCTTGCTCTGCCTATCCATTGTCCTGTGAGGTGCACTATATCTCATCCCTGACTGTTTTCAACTATCCACTATCTTCGCTCCAGTGCCCACTCAGCCGTGTGCATTTGGCTGAAATCCTGCTCCCTTTCTGATTTCTTCACTTCGAATTCATGCTTGCTTCCTTCCAATCTACCATAGCTCTCACCAAGCAAAACTACTATGTCCATCTAACTAACTCTCTTGCCTCTGACCCCTATCTACTCTTCTCTACTCTCAACTCCCCTCAAGGCAATTCCACCTCCAACCCCTCCTTTTTCTGCTCCAACCCAAAAAGTCCACAAGATTACACTCTAATTCCCCTCATGATTAGCGTCATCCCTTCTCACCCTCTTCAATATCAACTTTTCTTTTCAATCTCTGGCACGGTTTCTTCCTTTTCTAAGATGTCAAAAGAGGAAACCTCTCATCTTCTTTCCTCCTCTAAACTTACTACCTGTTCCTCTGATCCTATCCCCTCCCATCTCCTTAATGCCATCTCTTCCTCTGTCATTCCTTCCATCACACACATTCTCAATCTATTGTTCCCTGCAGTCTTCAAGCATGCTCTGATCACACCTCTCCTCATGAAACCTTCACTTGACCCTACTTGTCCCTCTAATTATTGACCCATCTCCCTTCCTCCCTTCATTTCCAAAATTCTCTTGAATGTGCTGCTCTCCACTATTGCCTTGAATTTCTGAACTCTTAAACCCTCCTTGATCCACTTCAGTCTGGCTTTCATTCCTTACATTCCACTGAAATGGCCCTTGTCAAAGTCTCTAGCAACCTGTTCCTGGCTAAATCCAAAGGCCTTTACTCAGTCCTCATTCTTCCTGACCTTTCTGCTGCTGTTGACAATGTTGAAGGACTAGAAATAGGGACTACTACTTCTGGAGAGAGATCTGCAATTGTGAGTATACACTTCTGGGAATTTTCTGAAAGGACTTCTTTGTATTAAAGCTAATTAATCTGTGAACCCAGTGTTCTTGTTAAATCAGTCAGGGCTTAGTAGCAGCAGTTTAAGTTTAAATTTAAACACAGAAGAGAACTTTCTGGTTACACTTCATACCCAGCAGAGAGCTTGTAGTTTAAATTTAATAGTCACTCAGGGCCTAGTATCAGCAAAGTACTTTTAGTTTAAATTTAAAACACAGAAGAGAGCTTTCTGGTCAAATTTAGAACCCAGCAGAGAGCTTGTAGTTTAAATTTCATAATAAGTCAGAGCCTAGCAGCAGCAATGAGCAGTAATTTAAATCAAATCAGAATATAACTTATTGTACACCGCTCTGGTGCCACTGGTAAAGTGCGGTATATTAAATGTGTCAATAAAGATAAAGATAAAGACATAAAAGACAAAACAGGGTCAGTACTCTGAGCAACAAATAGTCCTCTAAAGACCTTTACAAAGAGGCCTTCTACCTAGGGGGCAAGAGACCTGTGAAACTTTTTCAATACAAAGAAGTCATACCCAGCGAATCCACAAATTGGTCCCAATCAACGATCAACAGGGCATTTAATTCTTTTGCCCCTAGATGTTGGAATAAACTTCCCCCAGATATTAGAGCAATACGAGATATTAAACAATTCAGAAAGGCTATCAAGCACTATTTATTCACAGAATACTTTCAGCCACCGTAACTTAGATCACCTGCAACAAATACCTCCAGTTCATAACAAAAACCCAAATGCACTAGAATTAAGCAATGTAGTTGTATATACATTTCTAAATACGGATGTCTTTGTTGATTTTATGTAAATAGTTAATGAAATTGTATTATAAATAGTGTATCCCTTTTTATCCAAGTTCTTAACCTGTTATTTGTAAACTCATACTTGTTTAAATGTACTGAGTTGTTTTGTTCCATGTAAACCGCACTGATACCGAATAGTGCGGTATAGAAGAAACTTTAAATAAATAAATAGGTGCTAACACCAGGTGGCAGGTCAAGAGGCCATTTTGAAAGACTTCTTCTATCCAAGCAAGGGCTGTTAAACACCCAGGAAGTTGGTCACAGCTTACCTCAGCAGCACAGGAGAGGATACTGTGTAGCAGCCCTCTTTTAGTAAGTGTTATTTCCCCCCTCCCTCCCCAACACCCATTCACCCCTGGGATAATTGTAGCTTTATAGGTACTTACACATCTTAAAGGAAAGGAGGTGCTCTCAGGTGAAGCTCGTTATCCAAATCAGTCAAAAACTAAGGACCTGAAATTAATTAAGCTTCAGGTGAACAAGGTATATTAAACGTATTACATACAGTTTTATTAGTATAAATAACCATAGCAACCCTTAGTAAGTAAAGAACTTAAAGATCTAAACACAAGCTTAAAACTAAGATGCAGACAGCAGTCCAGCAGCAAAATGGGGGCATTTCAGTCTATTGCATTGAGTGTCACATGTATGATTTTCTCCCAGTTGGTGAGAGGCCTTATGTGTGCACTAAGTGCAAGGAGCTCTTTGCTCTTTGCTCTCAGGGAACGAGTCCGTTCTCTAGAGGCTAGAGTAGCAGACTTGGAAGGCATAAGAAAGACAGAGAGGTACATAGACGAGACCTACAGGGATATAGTCCTGAAGTCCCACCTCCAGTCTGGCAGCATCCCTGTTGCCATGGAGGAGAGAGGTCACATGACAGAAGAGCATCACCCTGGTGTGGCAGGAAGTGATCCTGTAACTAGGACCTGTCCTCCAGGTGATGTAAAACCCTCTCACACTGAGGAAGTTTCTCCAGGGCCATGTGCCCATGAGGGAAGGGTTAGGACAGCTGTTATAGTTGGTGATTCGATCATTAGGCATGTAGATAGCTGGGTGGCTGGTGGACGTGAGGATCACCTGGTAACATGTCTGCCTGGTGCGAAGGTAGCAGACCTCACGCACCACATAGAAAAGGTGTTAGATAGTGCTGGGGAGGAATCTGCTGTCTTGGTACATGTCGGAACCAATGACATAGGAAAATGTGGTAGGGAGGTTCTGGAGGCTAAATTTAGGCTTTTAGGTAGGAAGTTGAAATCCAGAACTTCTAGGGTAGCGTTCTCCAAAATGCTTCCCGTTCCACGCGCAAGACCCAAAAGGCAGGCAGAGCTCCAGAGTCTCAATGCATGGATGAGACAATGGTGCAGATATGAGGGTTTTGGATTTATTAGGAACTGGGGAACATTCTGGGGAAAGGAGGGGCTTTTCCAAAGGGATGGCCTTCACCTTAACCGGGATGGAACCAGGCTGCTGGCACTGACCTTTAAAAAGGAGATAGAGCAGTTGTTAAACTAGAAAATAGGGGAAAGCCGACAGTCACCCAAGAGCGCATGGTTTGGAAGAATGTATCCTTGAAGGATACTACCAAAAGCATAAAGGTTCCAAAAAAGAGTAAAGTAGCCCAAATGCCCTCGAGTATGAAGCAGACAGAGCTTAAAGATCCCAAATTACTCAATAGCCAGATTAATATGAATAAAATACAGTCTCTAAAATGCTTGTGTGCAAATGCTAGAAGTCTAAAAAAATAAGATGGGAGAGTTAGAATATATAGCACTAAATGAGAGGTTAGATATGATTGGAATATCAGAGACATGGTGGAAGGAGGACAACCAGTGGGACACTGTGATACCTGGGTACAAACTATATCGTAATGATAGAGCTGATCAAATTGGTGGAGGGGTTGCACTCTATATTAAAGAGGGCATTGAGTCAGAAAGAATTAAAGTTTTGCAGGAAACAAAATTTGCTGTAGAATCTTTATGGATTGAAATTCCATGTAAAAACGGGAAGGCAGTGGAGGTGTACTATCAACCGCCTGGCCAGAATGAACAAATGGATGAGGAAATGCTCAAAGAAATCAAGGAAGCTAACAAAATTTACAGCGCAGTAGTAATAATGGGTGATTTCAATTACCCCAGTATCGACTGTGTCAGTGTCACAGCAGGACATGCTAGGGAGATAAAGTTCCTAGATGAAATAAATGACTGGTCGGTTCTTGAACCAGCTGCTCCAAGAAGCAGAGGGGAAGCCATATTAGACCTAGTCCTTAGTGGAACACCAGATCTAGTGCAAGAGATAAGTGCGCTGGGGTCACTTGGCAATTGTGATCATAGCATGATTGTGTTTGATTTAATTAGTGGAGGAGGGATAGTAAGGAAATCCAAAGTACCACCTTTTAACTTTCAAAAGGGAGACTATGATAAAATGAGGAAAATAGTTAAGAAAAAACTAAACAGAGCAGTTGCAAAGGTTAAAGACTTACATCAAGCTTGGGTGTTGTTTAAAAATACTATCTTGGAAGCCCAGACCAGCTGTATTCCATGCTTTAAGAAAAATGGAAGGAAGTCCAAAAAACTGCCAGCCTGGTTTAAAGGAGAGGTCAGAGAGACTGTTGTTGCCAAAAAAGCATCTTTCGTGAAATGGAAAAAAAAGAGGCAAATGACGAAACCTGGAAACAGCACAAGCACTGGCAATTCAAATGCAAGGCATTGATAAGCAGGCAAAGGGAGAATTTGAGAAGAAGCTTGCTATGGAAGCAAAAATGCAAAATAAAGACTTTTTCAAGTACATTCGTAGCAAAAAAACTGTGAGAGAGTCAGTTGGTCCATTAGATGATAGAGGGGTTAAAGGGGCACTAAGAGGCGACACAGTAATAGCGGAGAATGAATTATTTGCTTCGGTCTTTACTGAGGTAGATGTAGGGATGTTACCCATGACTGAAGTGGTATTTAAAGGTGTGGAAGAATTGAAGGAAATATCGATACATTGGGAGATGTATTACAACTATTAGATAAACTGTATTACAACTATTAGATAAACTGAAGAGTAGCAAATCACCTGGGCCGGATGGTATACATCCAAGGGTGTTGAAAGAACTGAAATATGAGATTGCAGACCTGCTATTAGTAATCTGTGAATTTTCATTAAAATCATCTGTAATACCTAAAGATTGGAGAATCGCCGATGTAACACCTATTTTTAAAAATGGTTCCAGGGTGATCCGGGAAACTACAGACCGGTGAGCCTGACATCAGTACTGGGAAAAATGGTAGAAACCATCATAAAGAACAAAATTACTCAGCATGTAGATAGTCATGGCCTAATGGGAGACAGCCAACATGGCTTTAGACAAGGAAGATCTTGTCTTACTAATCTGTTATGGTTTTTTGAAGGTGTAAATGAACAGGTGGACAAAGGTGAGTCAGTTGATATAGTATATCTGGACTTTCAGAAAGCCTTTGACAAGGTCCCTCATAAGAGACTTTTGGCAAAACTAAAGAGTCATGGGATAGGAGGCAGTGTACTATTGTGGATCAGGAACTGGTTAAAAGATAGAAAGCAGAGGGTAGGGCTAAATGGCCAATTTTTCCAATGGAGAAAGGTGGATAGCGGTGTACCCCAGGGATCTGGGCTGGGTCCGCTGCTTTTTGACATATTCATAAATGACCTGGAAAAGGGAATAATGAGTGAGGTTATCAAATTTGCAGATGACACAAAACTATTCAAAATTGTTAAAACCCAAGAGGATTGTGGAAAATTGCAAGAGGATCTTGATAAATTGGATGACTAGGCATCAAAATGGCAGATGAAATTTAATGTGGACAAGTGCAAAGTTATGCACCTAGGGAAGAACAACCCAAACTATGGTTACATGATGCAAGGTTCCACATTAGGAACCACCATACAGGAAAAAGATTTAGGCGTCATTGTGGATAACATGTTAAAACCCTCGGCCCAGTGTGCAGCGGCGGCCAAGAGAGCAAATAGAATGCTAGGTATCATAAGGAAAGGAATGGAAAATAAAACAAAAGATATTATAATGCCTCCATATCGTTCCATGGTGAGACCGCACCTTGAATATTGTGTGCAATTTGCCGTATCTTAAAAAGGATATAGCGATATTAGAAAAGGTTCAGAGAAGAGCCACCAAAATGGTAAAGGAGATGGAAGGATACTCCTATAAATTAATGAACAGAGTGGAACGGGTAAATGTAGATCGATTGTTTATGTTATCAGAATATAGAAAGACTAGGGGACATGCAATGAAGCTACAGGGTAAACTATTTAAGACTAATAAGAAAATATTTTTTTCACTCAACGTGTAATCAAACTCTGGAATTTGTTACTGGAGGATGTAGTAAAGGCTGTTAGTGTAGCTGGGTTTAAAAAAGGTTTGGACAAATTCCTGGAGTAAAGGTCCATAAACTGTTTTTAAGAAGGGATCCAGGATATCAATGCTTGACCCAGTACAAGCATTGCGGAACCTGTGTCTTTTGGGGAAACTGCTAGGTACATATGACCTAGAATGGCCACTGTTGGAAACAGAACACTGGGCTTGATGGACCTTGGTCTGACCCAGTATGGCATATCTTATGTTCTTATGACCACCACTTTCTCCTTGATATATTGTCCTCACTTGGTTTTAGTGGCTCTGTACTGTCATGATTCTCTTCTTATCTCTCCCAACACTCATTTGATGTCTGTTCTGTTGGTTTCTCCTCTGCTATCCCTCTTTCAGTTAGTGTACCCCAAAGGTCTGTGCTAAGCACTTTCCCTTCTCTACACTCAGTCCTTCGGTACTCTCATTTCCTCCCATGGTTTTCAATATCATTTTTAAGCTTATGACTCTCAAATCTATCTACACCTGATATTTCTCCTACACTCCAAACCTGTATATCTGCCTGCCTATCTGACATCGTGCCTGGATGTCTCACTGCTATGTGAAATTGAACATGGCCAAAACAAAACTTCTTTTTCCCCCTAAGCCCTCTCCCCCACCCTCCCTTCGTCCTTTCTCTATCTCTGTTAATAACTCTTCTGCATCCTGTTTCTTCAGCCCATAATCTTGGGATCATCTTCAACTCCTCCCTCTTCTTCTCCTCAAATATCCAATAGATAGCAAAAATGTTTCGTTTCTATAACATAAACAAAATTCACCCTCTCCTTTCTGAACATACTACTAAAACGCTCATCCACTCTTTAATCACCTCTTGCTTAAATTATCGCAACCTCCTTCTTGCTGGTCTCCCTGTGAATCGTCTTTCTCACTATTCAAAACTCTGCTATGCGGCTAATCTTCTGCCAGTCCAATTATACTCAAATAACCCCTTTTCTTTAAATGACTTCATTGGCTTTCCTTCCATTTCTATATCCAATACAAACTATAAATGCATTCATTCTGTTGCTCCCTCACTACCTTTCCTCTCTCCCTACACCCATCCTCATGAACTCTGTTCCTCCTCTGGCTTTCTCCTCTTTACACCCTTCTCGTCCACTGCCAACTTCAGACTTTGATCCTTTCACCTTGCTGCTCCTTATGCCTGGAACAAACTGCCTTTATCTTTACATCAGGTTTCATCTCTCCCCCCTTACAAATGCATACTAAAAGCTCACCTCTTTCAGGCCACTTTTGGATCTTAATCCTTTGTTCTCTTTCTATCTCCTTCCCCTTCCCCTATTGTATCCTCATTCTCATCTATTATACTATCTGTCTTGATTAGATTGTAAGCTCTGATGAGCAGGGATCGTCTTATTATATGTTTCTGTATAGTGCTGCATATGCCTTGTAGCACTATATAAATGATTATTAGCAGTAGTAGTCATAATTAAACGCATTTTAAACAAGCAAATAATGCTTTTAAGAAGCAGATTTCACTAAGGGGGCATTCTATAGAACAAATAGCAAGTTGGACGTACGTGCTGGATGTCCAACCTGGGCTCAGTTCTGAAGCCCGATTCCGGCGGCAGCATACCCCACACTTACACAGCATTGTGCAGGGAATACTGTATGTGGGCAGGAGAGGGTGGAGCTGGGGTGGAGCAAGGGAATGGCAGCCAGAACCTGCAGCTTATTCTACCCCGGCAGTGGAATAAGTGTCGGGCGTGGCACGGGATCCCATCTAAAGCCCCTGTCCATATTGCTGATTGCCTCTGGGAACTCTGCTGACACAATTCTGCCCATATGGGCCACCAGAGGCACACAGTGAGTGGGCAGCAGAGGCTGATGTAGCCCATGGCATTCAAAGCCACAGGGTTTAAACTAGCTGCACACTTTTGTGCAAAACCTGGGTGCCTATATTCAATGGCATTAAGCAAACACTTAGTGCTACTGAACAGCAGCATAAATTCAAATGTCTGGTTTAGACATTATACTATGTCTCTGCCATTGTTCATAGAGAATTCTATCTCAGGCTGCCTGATTATGTGGGTAGGAGACTGTGTATTATACCATTGTGCAGGCATCTAATATGAAACCATCTAATGATGTAACTGAATAACTCTGTGGCAGCTTGACTGCTTGAGTCTCCTGCCATCAAACAATATAAATATGTCACTGTGGAAGTCTGAGGTTCTCTGCCACTGCTCACACAGAAGATTGTGCTGAAAGGTTATAGGGGTGATAAGGAGAAGCCAGAAGCTGATGGATGGAAAAGCCACATAATCTTTTAGACTGATCCGTAGCCTTTGGACCGTTCTGTGTTATTTTAATAGATACTAGCAGCTCCGCTGTTGAGTGAAGTCCCTGTCCCATAGTAACATAGTAAATGATGGCAGATAAAGACCAGTATGGTCCATCTAGTCTGCCCAGTAAGATGGCAAGAGTAGGAGCACCTGCCGCTCCGTGCAGGCCACCACTCCCTATGTCTTTGTTTTAGGGGTGAATCCATTGTTCCGTGTAGGACACCCCTGTATGTTGAGAAATTAGATAGTTAAGTTTATTTTTATTTTATCCTGTTGCTGCAAAGGGATCCACTGTGTCTGTCCCATGCCATTTAGAATTCTGATACAGTATTTGCCCCACCACTTCCATTGGAAGGGCATTCCAAGCTTTCACCACCCTTTCAGTGAAAAAGTATTTCCTGACATTGCCTTTCAGTTTACCCCCTTGCAGCTTCATGTTATGCCCTCTAGTTAGAAACATAGAAACATGATGACAAAAAAAGACCACATGGCCTATCTAGTCTGTCCTTCCATAACAACAACCACAACAGTCCACTTTTTACCTTTAGAGATCCTCTGTGTTGGTCCCATGCTTTTTTGAATTCAGTTACTGTCCTCATCTCTACCACCTCCACTGGGAGACTATTCCATGGATCCACTACTCTTTCTGTAAAGAAATATTTCCGCATATCACTCCTAAATCTATCTCCCTTCACCCTCATCGCATGTCCCCTCGTAGCAGAACTTGCTTTCAATTGAAAGAGGCTCTCTCCCTGAACATTTATGCCACGGAGGTATTTAAACATCTCAATCATATCACCTCTATCCCGCCTTTCCTCTAAGGTGTACATCTTAAGATCCTTAAGTCTGTCCTCATATGCTTTATAATGAAGCCCACTAATCATTTAAGTAGCCACCCTCTGCACCGACTCCATCCTGTTCACATCCTTTTGAAGGTGCGGTCTCCAGAACTGCACACCATACTCAAAATGAGGTCGCACCAAAGACTTATACAGAGGCATTATCACCTCATTTTTTCTGCTAGCCATTCCTCTCCATATGCACCCAAGCATCCTTCTAGCTTTTGCTGTCGCCTTTTCTACCTGTTTAGCTACTTTAAGATCATCAGACACAACCACGCCTAGGTCCCGCTCTCCTTTAGTGGACAAAAGTACTTCACCTCCTATACTGTATTGCTCCCTTGGATTGCTGCAGCCCAAATGCATGACCTTACATTTTTTAACATTAAATCCCAGCTGCCAAATTCTAGACCATTCTTCAAGCTTAGCTGGATCCCTCCTCATGTTATCTACACCTTCCTGGGTGCTCAGCTTGTTTATAAGTCGCCTGTGAGGAACAGTGTCAAAGGCTTTACTGAAATCCAAATACACCACATCTAGAGCTCTCCCTCGGTCCAACTCCCTGGTCACGCAGCCAATGAAATCATTCAGATCTGTCTGACAAGACCTGCTTCTGGTGAATCCATGCTGCCCCGGATCCTGCAATCCGCTGGACTCCAGAAACCTCACCATTCTCTCTTTCAGCAGCGTTTCCAATAATTTACTCACCACCGAAGTTAAACTAACTGGCCTGTAGTTTTCAACCACATCCTTACTTCCGCTTTTGTGTAAAGGCACCACATGAGCCTCTCTCCAGTCCTTTGGCACCACTCCCGACTCCAACGAGGCATTGAAAAGGTCAGTCAGTGGAGTTGCTAGAACGTCCCCAAGTTCCCTCAGTATTCTAGAGTGTATCCCATCCGGTCCCATCACTTTGTCTACTTTAAGTTGAGCTAGTTTCTCACGAACACAGTCTTCTGAAAATTGTTCAAGATGTCCCTCACTTCTGTTCTTATTTGTGGGTGTTTTCTGAGGTCCTGCTCCTGGTTTTACAGCTTCCCCATCTTTGGAAGAGGTTTGTTTGTTCATTATTTCTCTTTAAGTATTTTAAGGTCTGAATCATATCTCCCCTCTCCTTCCTGTCCTCCAGAGTGTACATATTTAGGTCTTCAAGTCTCTTCTCATAAGGCTTCTGACCAAAGGCCACGGATTGGTAGATAACGTGAGGAGGGATCTAGCTAAGCTTGAAGAATGGTCTATAATTTGGCATCTGGGATTTAATATTAAAAAATGTAAGGTCATGCATTTGGGCTGCAGCAATCCAAGGGAGCAATATAGTATAGGGGGTGAAGTATTTTTGTCCACTAAAGAAGAGCAGGACCTAGGAATGGTTTTGTCTGATGATCTCAAAGTAGCTAAACAGGTAGAAAAGGCGATGTCGGGGGGCGGAGCCTGATGTCCAGCGGGATGGTCGCATAACGCTGAGGCTCCCAAGAGGCCTACTCAGAATCCTGAATTAACACCTCACATACTTGGAACTTCTACTCTGATCTTGCCGGGGCTCATTGGTGAGATGGCGGGGACCAAACCAACGCGCCTGGAATTTGGATCTCCAGCGGCTTCTCACGGCAAACGTTCCAAAACTGAACCTCCGTCCCCGCAGAAGGGGCCGGCCTTGTGCGAGGGCCCCAAAATGCAGCAGGAAATCCTCGTAGAGATTAGAGGGGTCAAAAACCTTGTGCAGGCAAACGGTGAAGCACTCCGAGCGCTGCGGGAAGATTTTGGTGTGCTGCAAAGCAAGCTAGAAGGGCTTTCTTCGCGTCAGGACAAAATGGAGAGCACATTGGACTCCCATGCGGCCCGGTTGTCCAAACTCGACAAAGTTGAACGACAGGTGCGGGCCTTGCAGAAAGAGGTGGAAGATGGCAATAATAGAGCGCGCCGCAACAATATACGACTCGTGGGCATACCGGAGGGAGCGGAATTGGGAGACATGAAAGAGTTTTTATGCAAAATCCTCCCTTCCCTGCTCCAAATCACCTTTACCAAAGATTTGGAGATTGATCGCGCTCATCGAGTACCCACAAGCATAACGCTCAACAGGAAGACCCCGCGGCCTATCATTTTTAGACTATTGAGATATCAACACGTGGAGCAAATTCTAAGTGCCTCTCGGGCAAAGGGCCATATGGAGTTTGAGAGCCACAAGATCTCCTTCTATCCCGACTTGGCTAAACCCACGGTCGACCGCCGAAAGCGCTTTCTGGAATTCCGGCCGAGGCTTCAACAACTACAAGCGCGCTATGGCCTGATGTACCCGGCCAAGCTCCGAGTCACGCTTCACAATCAGACAAGAACATTTGAGGACCCTGATCTACTAGCGGAGTTTTTGGATTCCAAAGAAGCCGACTTGATGCGCTGACTTCCAGAATATTCCTGCAAGTCTCCTCATATCCGCTGTACCTGCCATATTGGATCTGCCGCAGCCTAGCAAAGAGTCTGGCGTGGGCAGTCTGTTGCCTTACTCTTGATGGTATCTGTCACCCGACTCCATCTACCCACAGTAGCCTCGATGAGTATCAGAGACAGTGTTATTATGGACTCTGGTGTTTCTTTTCTTTTTCTTACATGTCTTCTATTTCCTCTCTAGGGCCTCCTCCCGCAGACATATGGTCGCCATATTCTTTGGGGGTTTTGCTTCTTCTCTAAGATACGTTGGTACATACTTTTCAACATGGGGTGTATTAGCCAGAATACTCGGTGATTATGACATTGTTGTACAGATTCTGCTTATGTTATATGTTATCAAGCGCCCTTACCTAAAATGTCTATTACCGATTGATGGCACCATGTAAGATTTTCTCATTGAACGTCAAAGGCATCAATAATCCGATAAAACGGAAGAAAATCCTAAGCTACCTTAGTCAGGAAGCAGCGGATCTGATTTTTCTCCAAGAAACGCATTTAAATTCGAAGGAAACTCTTAAACTCAATATTAAACCTTACATGGTGGCCGCCTATTCCCCAGCCGTTTCTAAGAAATGTGGGGTTGCCATACTGGTTAGGAAATCTTTGCATGCTACTGTTATTGCGACTAGCTCCGATACAGAAGGTAGATGGTCTAGAGTTCACCTCAAGATAGGTAGCCTTGAAGTTACATGTATATGCCTTTACGCTCCTAATGTTGATGACCCTGCCTTTTTTGCTACCATTGCTCAGGTTGCGCAGGCTTCTGCTAATACTTCATTGATCATTGGGGGGGATTTCAATCTAGTCCTTGATCCCCTGATTGACAAACAGCCGCCTAGGACGAGTGGTCCCCCAAGAGTCACGCCACGCTTACCTCCCTGATCAAGGATCTTGCTTTAGTTGATCTATGGAGGTTACTACACCCCAATGAGCTTGACTTCACCTTCTTCTCCTCCCCTCATAAATCTCAGTCTCGCATAGACTTCTTTCTAATCTCAAAACTGTTAGTTCCTCAGGTGGACACTGCAAAGATTCACTCCCAACATATTTCAGATCATGCTGCCATTTCCTTTCAATTACACACTACTGCACCCCAGGGAAACTCGGGAGCCTGGTTCTTTGATAGAGCCCTGTTAACTCAGCCAGAGTTCCAGTCAGAAATTCGAGCAGCCATACAGGATTACTTCCATTTTAATCTACCCCAAGATACTGCGAATTGGGCTTGGTGGGAGGGCTTCAAAGCGGCCATTCGGGCAACGATCACTAGCTATCAAATCCGCCTGCGGAAACAACGTAAACAGCAGCTGCTCATACTAGACCAACAAATAAAAGCAGGCGAACGAGTTCTATCTTCACGCACTGACCCATGTGTATTAATTCGATTACAGCGTCTCCGTTTTCAATATAATTCAATCCTCTCAACTGCAGCTTCTAAGAGTATTGAGCTTCAGCGAGGGACATATTATCGTGAAAATAACCGAGCCGGTCGACTCTTAGCCAATGCCTTGAAAGGTCAAAAAGAAGCCAAACGTGTTGCGGCCCTTCGAGCTCCACAGGGAGGGGGCATAGTGACCACAGATTCCGACATTGTAGAGCTCTTTCGGGATTTCTATACCCGCCTATATCAATCTGAATGTGAGTTCTCGTCAGAGACATTCGAGCGATTGCTTTCTGGCATTCAGCGGCCGACCCTCTCTGAAGATGATAGGGATGCGATGGATGAACCCTTCTCTACTTCAGAGATCCAATCTGCCCTAAAACGAACAGCCTCGGGCCGTGCCGCAGGGCCCGATGGTCTCCCGACCGAATTCTACAGAACGTTCAGTGCAGATTTAGTTCCCTATTTAAAACTCTATTTTACTGCCCTTGCGGTAGATACATCCTCTTTGGGATCCTTTTCTGCAGCTAATGTGGTTGTATTTGAGAAAGAAGGCAGAGACCCGCTACTGACCGCCAACTACCGTCCAATCTCCCTACTTAATGCCGACTATAAGATCTTCGCAACGATTTTGGCCACCCGGCTATCTGACATGATGGCTACCCTAATTCACCCCGACCAATGCGGTTTTATACCCGGCAGATCAACTGCTGACAACGCTCGGACCTTGTGCCATGTGCTATCTAGTGCTGCCAATCTCGACCATCCATGGGTGGGTCTTTCCCTGGATGCCGAAAAAGCCTTTGATCGTCTAGAATGGCCCTTCTTATTTGCAGTTCTCCGATGGTATGGCTTTGGAGAGGGCTTCCTCCGATATCTCCAAGTTATGTATACTCAACCCGTCGCCAGTATTTGTGTAAACGCCATCAAATCTCAGCCATTTAACCTCCAAAGAGGCACGCGTCAAGGTTGCCCCCTATCACCAATGCTTTTTGATCTCGCTCTTGAACCCCTAGCCCTCCTTATTAGACAGTCTGCACGTATTCGAGGTGTCCCCTTTAGTCATAGGGAGATTAAACTCTCTGCATATGCAGATGACCTTATGCTCTTCGTATCCCTCGATTCGGTTCCGGCTGTCTTGGATCTGATTGACGGATACTCGCAATTATCGGGCTATAAAATTAACTGGACCAAATCTGTAGCATTCCTACTGAACCGCTGGGTACATGAGGCTGACATGCAGGCCTTTCCCTTCCTTTGGCAATCCCGCATGGTGAAGTATCTCGGGGTCCATTACTGTTCTCCTTTAGAAGACACTATCAGTTTTAATGCCAAAGAGGTAGTCTCCAAAGTCCGTGAACTCACAAATCGTTGGTCTCCCTTATCTCTCACATGGTGGGGCCGCTTAGAAACTGTGAAAATGATGATAGTCCCCAAAGTGAACTACATTTTAGAAATGCTGCCATGCTTACTTCCGTTACATACTTATAAAGATATTGAGGGCCTTCTCGTCCGTTATCTCTGGCAGGGCAAGCCACCAAGGATAGCTAAACATAAACTGCAGTCTGCAAAGGAACGAGGGGGTACCAGATTTCCTGATTTTCTTAGATATCATCAAGCCTTTCTACTTAAGCAAGGTGCCCGATGGCTAGATGCCTCAACAGACAGCAGACCAGTTTGGCTTGACATAGAAGAGGAGCTTAGTAGCCCAATTCCGTTGACCCATCTCCCCGGTATGTCCTATCAAGTAGACACCCGCCATCCACCAATGATTGTCGATACTCTTGCGGCCTTTAACACTCTCATTCTATCACTGGGCCCGAATGTATGTCCTCAGGACGGACTCCCGCTATGGAATAACCCCAGAATTCAAGTCCTAAATAGAACAATAGCCTGGAAACCCTGGTACTCCAGGGGGATCTGGACACCCCAACAGCTTTTCTCTGCAGCTCGTTGGAAAACCTTTTCTGATTTACAAAAGGAATTTGTGTTACCAGCGAAACACTACTTTCAATTGATGCAGCTTCAACACTGCCTCAAAAGTGCTCGAATCATGCCGCCCTCTGCCCCTACTGAGGATGGGCTATTAGAGATAGTTCACTCCATTAGTAGTACACATGGGGTAGCCTCTAACTTTTATAAAATAATTTGTCAGGGTACAGACACGGACACTTTTAGAGCCCAACAAGCCTGGGAGCGCGAACTGCAAACCACTTTAACCCCTGTGCAATGGAGCGTTTTCTGGAGTAAAGTAGTGCGGGTCTCCCGGTCTGCCTCTGTTACCCAAACTCTCTTCTTCTTTGCACACAGATGCTTTTATACCCCAGAAAAAATAGCCAAATGGAACCCAAATGCTAGGGACCTGTGTTGGTCTTGCCATACTGCTGTGGGAACCTTCGCTCATGTTATTTATGAATGTCCTCAACTGCAGGTCTATTGGGGGCGGGTCTGGGGTCGTATTCAATTTATCTTACACTTTCATGAACCTCTCTCTTGGAAGGTCGTGGGACTCCGCTCTGTGGCGGAGGTCCCCTCTCTTCCTAAGAAGGGTCGCTTTCTCCTTGATTTCATGCTGGGTATAGCCATATGCTTAATCACGAGGAATTGGAAGGATAGCTCTCGACTTACTGTCAATGAATGGTGGAACCTCGTCTGCTTATATAGTAAATATGAGCAGATACCTCGGAGAGCTATTCCCCATGTCCAAACTCACTCTTGCTTGTCTAAATGGCAGATGCTTAATGATTATGTACAATCTGCTCATTGCTCCAACATGCCTGTATAATGTGCATTCATCATGTTTTAGATCACCGTTAGGTTTTGTAACACAATAATGTAAGTACACGCCCGCTTCGGGAATGCTTAGTTTTCTAGAGAAGAAGCAGGGGGGAGGGGGGTGGTAGGGGTTTACTTTGGTGTATGTATTACACGTTATGTATTTGTCTTTTAGCTGTATGTCTTCCTTTTCCTTTGTTGTTATAAAACGAAAATAAAGAATTTAAAAAAAAGAAAAGGCGATGTCAAAAGCTAGAAGGATGCTTGGGTGCATACAGAGAGG
This sequence comes from Ichthyophis bannanicus, assembly GCA_033557465.1. Taxonomy (NCBI): domain Eukaryota; kingdom Metazoa; phylum Chordata; class Amphibia; order Gymnophiona; family Ichthyophiidae; genus Ichthyophis; species Ichthyophis bannanicus. The sequence continues at coordinate 106,482,525 of CM066048.1, read as the reverse complement.
AATGGCTAGCAGAAAAATGGAGGTGATAATGCCTCTGTATAAGTCTTTGGTGTGACCTCATTTGGAGTATAGTGTGCAATTCTGGAGACCGCACCTTCAAAAGGATATAAACAGGATGGAGTCAGTACAGAGGGTGGCTACTAAAATGGTTAGTGGTCTTCATTAAAAAGCATATGAGGACAGACTTAAGGATCTTAATATGTACACCTTAGAGGAAAGGCAGGATAGAGGTGATATGATTAAGATGTTTAAATACCTCCGTGGCATAAATGTACTGGGGGAGAGCCTCTTTCAATTGAAAGTGAGTTCTGCTACGAGAGGACATGGGATGAGGGTGAAGGGGGATAGATTCAGGAGTGATATGCGGAAATATTTATTTACGGAGAGTGGTGGATCCATGGAATAGTCTCCCAGTGGAGGTGATAGAGATGAGGACAGTATCTGAATTCAAAAAAGCATGGGAGAAACACAGAGGATCTCTAATGGAAAAAAGGGGACTGTTGTAATTGTTGATATGGAGGGACAGACTAGATAGGCCATGTGGTCTTTTTCTGTCATCATATTTCTATGTTTCTATGACGCAGGCTCCAAATCATTTTGGTTACCTTCCTCTGAACAGTTTCCAGTCTTTTTATATCCTTTGCAAGATATGGTATCCAAAACTGAACACAGTATTCCAAGTGAGGCCTCACCAGTGACTTATACAATGCCATTATTACCTCTTCCTTTCTGCTGGTAATTCCTCTTTGTATGCAACCCAACATCTTCCTGTCTTTTGCCACTGCCTTGTCACACTGTTTTGCCACCTTGAGATCCACAGAAATAATCACACCAAGGTCCTTCTCCTGGTCCGTGCACACCAACCTCTCGCCCCTTATCGCGTACATTTCCCCTGGATTTCTGCTTCCCAAGTGCATTACACAGCACTTATTCGCATTAAATCTTAACTGCCAAGCATTAGACCATTCTTCTAGCTTTTGAAATGAACTATATGAAATTTTGCAATTAGCAGCCCATTTGTTTGTGCTGTTTTTTTGGCTGGAGGCTGCTTTTAATTTTATTTATTTTAATGTTTGTTTCACTGCTGTTTAATAGGAACAAGCTTTCTGTTAACCACTTAAAACAGTTTCTCTTGGATGTGTGGTTAAGTTTACATAAATAAATATTTTATTTATAAGAGTAATGTGAGCAGTTCACTATTCTTCTCCATGGTGTTTAGATTTTCTCCGTTTCTGTGGATAACACTTTACTCCTCTGATTTCTTGGCTCACAACCTTGGGGTTTGACTCCTTCCTCTCCTTTTCCACACACATCCAACGTACAGCTAAAACTCACCTTTTCAAGACTGCTTTTGGATCCTGATCTGCGTATTCTCTTGTTCTCCCACTATGTGTTTCCTTACTAATTCCCTCAACATATCCTAGCCCCCAGCTATTACGTTGACAAGATTGTAAACTCTGTTGAGCAGGGACCATCCTTTACACGACTCTTATATTGCTGCATATACCTTGTAGTGCTATACAAATGATCAGTACTAGCAATAGTTTAGACTGTGGTATACATCAGGGTTCAGTACTATCTCCATTAATTTTTAATCTGTGATTCTTAGCTTTCAAACAAAAAGTCTTTCATATGCAGATGCCTCCGGTTGTATATAGATACAGAGAAGGGCTTGGGAATGCTAGACAAAAGGTTGAGAACTATTTAATGGAGGTTATATACTGACCTGAAACATAATCTGGAGAAGTCTGAATTAATTTGATTCAGTCTGAAGATGTCTCCATTGACCTGCTTCCCCTGCATTGATACTATGGAATTGAGACCAGCTAAGTCTGCTTGTAGCCTGGGGGGTCAGTCAGACTTGCGTCTAAAAAGCGAATGCCCAGACTATCAGTTATTAAATCATTTTTTTTATTTGGAAAAGGATAGACAGTTATGAAGTGTCATTCTGTCCTTGCTATTTAGTCAAACCTATGATCGCAATTCTTTAAATCAAAGACTGCCTAAAAGATCAATTTGCAGATTGTGATTAATTCGAAAGATGACTGCAAGGATTTTAATGTGTGCAAAATCTTTTCATCATATCATGCCTATTTGGAAGAATCTTTATTGATTGCCAGTCAGACTGCATTTTCAACTTAAAATCGTGCTGTTGGTGTTTAACTACCTACATGAACTAGCTCCTGATTTGATTAATCTTATGAATTGCTATATCCCAAGTTCAGGTAAAACAAAAATTCGGAAAAAACACATTTCATCAATATACTCAATCGATATTTTAAAAAATACAATTTTTAATTATATAAATCTTAACTTCTTCACTCACATTTCATAATATACACTCAAAATAGGAAAATCCTATTCAATGTTATTAAGTTGTATACACATCAAAATCTTGAAAAGTAAGATCTCGTATCAAGGCAGATAATATTTAACGCAATGTATGCCATTGAGTCAATACTGACTCATGGACCCAGCAGCTCCAGGGCTTTTTTGGCAAGGTGTGACCAGAAGTAGATTGCCAGACTTTCTTCTGGGGCAGTAGAGGCTAAGGAGACTTGCCCAAGGAGTACCAGTGGGGATCAAACCTTGGTCTCTTGATTACCATGCCACTCACTCTAACCACTTTGTTTTTCCTTTAATTGCTGAATTGTTTTTTCATGAATGATTACAAATTTATAGATTTTTTTTTATTTAATTGGAGGCACTGCTTTTTTTTTTTTTTTAACTTTTATTTTCATTTTGGAACATCGAAACAAAAGGACATACAGAATAGAAGACATGAACAAATAATATTATACAATCATGGACAGTAAACCCCCACCACCCCCCTCCCCCCCTGCTTCTTCTCTGGGATACGTAACAATCCAGTATCGGGTGTATATACACATTATTATCTTTCGAGATAATATAATTATCTGCAACATGATGAGTGTAGCTATACGACTATAGTGGAGCATCTGGCAATCTGAACATAGTCATTAAGCATCTGCCACTTAGACAAGTGAGAGCAGTCCTGAACCTGGAATGCCATCCGACGAGGTATCTGCTCATATGTACTATATAAACAGACAGAATTCCACCATTCGGTAAAAGTTAGGCGGGAGCCATTCTTCCAATTTTTCATGACTAAGCATACAGCCATACCCAACATAAAATCTAGGAGGAAGCGGCCTGTCCTGGGAAGAGAGGGGATCCCCGCCACAGAGCGGAGTCCCACAATCTTCCAAGAAAGGGGCTCCCGGAAGTGTAGGATACTTTGTATCCGGTCCCAAACCCGCCCCCAATATTGCTGTAGTGCTGGACATTCATAGATAACATGGGCGAAGGTACCCACCGCTGTATGGCATGACCAACATCGATAGCTTGTATTGACATTCCATTTGGCCATCTTCTCAGGAGTATAAAAGCATCTGTGGGCAAAATAGAAGAGCGTTTGAGTGACAGAGGCGGATCTGGTGACCCGCACCACTTTGCTCCATACTATCTTCCATTGCTGGGGAGTTAAAGTGATGTGCAATTCGCGCTCCCATGCCTGCTGGGCCCTAGGGGTGTCCCTGCCTGGACTATGAGTGAGTATTTTATAAAAGTTAGATGCCACCCCTGGTAGACTCCCGATACAACGAATCACCTCTGACAGCCCTTCCTCGCCAGTATCAGAGCGCGGAATGACCCGAGCGCCTTTAAGTCAATGTTGGAGCTGCACCCATTGAAAGTAATATTTCGCTGGTAGACCAAATTCCGTTTGTAAAGCATTAAAGGTTTTCCAGCGATCCCCAGCAAACAGCTGCTTAGGTGTCCAAATCCCCCTGGAGTACCAGGGTCTCCATGCTATCGTTTTTTGTTAATTTGAAATCGAGAGTTATGCCAGATCGGGAGGTGGTCCGGGGGGCACGCCTGCGGACCCAGAGATTGAATTAGGGCATTAAAGGCCACTAGAGTGTCTACAATCATTGGTGAATGGCGGGAGTCTGAATGATGGCACATTCCGGGGAAGTAGGCCAGCGGAACTGGTCCACTGAGCTCTTCTTCAATATCTAGCCACACCGGGCGGCCTGCTGCCGGGGTATCCAACCAACGGGCACCTTGCTTTAAGAGGAAGGCTTTATGATATTTGAGAAAATCTAGAAATCTAGCTCCTCCTCTCGCTTTATCAGATTGCAAGTGTTGTTTAGCTATCCTGGGTGTTTTACCCTGCCATAAATAACGGATAAGAAGGCCTTCTATATCTTTGTAGATGTGTCGGGGCAGTAAACATGGTAGCATTTCGAGGATGTAGTTCACTTTAGGAACTATCATCATTTTCACTGTTTCCAAGCGGCCCCACCATGTAAGGGTTAGTGGAGACCACCGATTGGTAAGTTCACGGACTTTGGAGATTATCGCCTTGGCGTTGAAACTAATAGTGTCCTCTAAAGGATAGCAATAATAGACCCCGAGATATTTCACCATACTATGCTGCCAGAGAAAGGGAAAGGCTTGCATGTCGGCCGCATGTACCCGGTGGTTAAGTGGGAAAGCAACCGATTTGGTCCAGTTGATCTTATAGCCCGAGAGCTGCGAATACCTGTCTAGTAATTCTAAGACTACTGGGACCAAGTCCAGAGTTATAAAAAGCATAAGATCATCTGCATAAGCGGAGAGTTTGATCTGTCTGTGTCTAAAGGGGGCACCTCGGATGTCTGCGGACTGCCTAAGTAACAGGGCTAGAGGTTCGAGCGCTAAGTCAAAGAGCAAAGGAGATAGGGGGCACCCTTGGCGTGTACCTCTTTGAAGGCTGAATGGCTGAGATTTGATAGCATTCACACAGATACTGGCTGTGGGTTCGGCATACATGACTTGAAGAAACCGGAGAAAGCCCTCCCCAAAGCCGTACCAACGGAGAACAGCAAATAAAAAGGGCCATTCGAGACGGTCGAAGGCTTTCTCGGCGTCTAGGGAGAGGCCAACTAGTGGTAGATCTAGGCTTGCAGCATTAGTCAAAACATGACATAAAGTCCTAGCGTTGTCGACAGTGGATCTTCCGGGTATAAAACCACATTGATCAGGGTGGATTAGTGTAGACATTTGGTCAGATAGTTGAGAGGCTAAGATAGTCGCAAAAATTTTATAGTCTGCGTTAAGAAGGGAGATTGGGCGGTAGTTAGCTGTTAACAGCGGATCCCTCCCTTCTTTTTCAAATACTACCACATTCACCGCCGAAAAGGATCCCAAGCAAGATGTGTCTTCAGCTAGAGCAGTGAAATAGAGTTTTAGGTGGGGGGCTAGATCAGCACTGAACGTTTTATAAAATTCGGCCGGAAGACCGTCAGGGCCTGCGGCGCGTCCCGAGGCCACACGTTTAAGGGCAGAGTGAATTTCATTAGTAGAGAAGGGTTTATCCATCGCAGCCCTATCCTCTTCAGAGAGGGTCGGCCGTTGGATTCCGGATAATAATCGCTCAAAAGCCTCTGACGTGAAGTCACATTCTGATTTATAAAGACGAGTATAAAAATCCCAGAAGAGCTCTACTATCTCTGTATTATTTGTCACTATGTCCCCTCCTACCGGGTTTCGGAGAGCCGTGGAGGCACTGCTTTTATTTTTTTTTCTATTTAAGACCATAAGAACATAAGATATGCCATACTGAATCATACCAAAGGTTCATCAAGCCCAATGTCCTATGTCCAACAATGGCCTATCCAGGTCACAAGTACCTGTCAGGTTCTCAAAAGGTAGATATATTCCATGCTGCTTGTCCCAGGTGTAAGCAGTGGATGTCCCAGTCCACTTTAATAATGGTTTATGAACTACACTAACAGCTTTTGCTGCATCCTCCAGTAACAAATTCCATAGTCTGATTACTCATTTATTTATATTCTCTTATATACTGCACTGTTCTGCATCAGTGTGGTTTACATTGAACAAACTGAAATTGAACAGGGCATTATAACTTGGAGATAACTATTTTACAGGGAACATGGGCTATGGAGGGTTAAGTGACTTGCCCAAGACCACAAGGAGCACCTGTGGGACTAGAAACCCCAGTCCTTCTGGCCCAAGGTTGCTGTCCTCTAGTGGGATTTGAACCCCTGACCTTCTGGCCTGAAGTACCTTGCCCCAACCACTAGGCCACTCCTCCACTCTACTCCACATTGAGTAAAAACATATTTTTTCTTATTAGTCTTAAATGGGTTACATTATAGCTTCATTGCATGTTCTTTAGTCTTTCTACTGTTTGATGGCGTAAACAATTGATCTATGTTTACTCGTTCCACTCTATTCATAAATTTATAGACCTCTATCACATCCCCCCTCGCCGTCTCTTTTCCAAGTTGAAGAACCCCAACCTATTAAGCCTTTCCTCATTCTTAAGACTTTGAAGCATATCCTCGTCCTTCCAGTCCCTTTACCATTTTTGTGGATCTTCTCTGTACCTTTTATAATTCTGCTATATCCTTTTTAAGATATGGTGACCAGAATCACGCACAATATTCAAGATATGGTCACACCATGGAACAATATAGACATGATAATACCCTTGATTTTATTCCCCATTCCTTTCCTTATGATCCCTAGCATTCTATTTGCTTGGATGGCCACCACTGCACACTGGATGGAGGGTTTCAGCATATTATCCATGATGACACCTACATTTTTTTTCTGGGTGGTTGTTTCTAAGGTGGTACCTTGTATTATGTAACCAAAGTTTGGTTTGTTCTTTCCTAGGTTCATAACTTTGAACTTGTGCACATTAAATTTCATCTGCCCTTTGGACATTGGGTCTTCCAATTTATCAAGGTCCTCTTGCAATTTTTCACAATCTATTTGTGTTTTTACAACTTTGAATAATTTTATGCCATCTGTAAATTTGATCACCTCACTCATTATTCTAATTTCCAGGTTATTTATGAAGATGTCAAAAAGCAGTGGACCCAGCATAGATCCCTAGGGTACTCCCCTATTCAACTTTCTCCACTGAGAAAATTTCAGTGTGTGCCTTTGAGTCAGTACTGGCTCCTGGTAAACCACCAGTTCCTGGGTTTTCTTGGCAGAGAGACCTGGCCACCTGGATTAGCATCTGACGGGTACAATGGGGCAGGGGCTGATGGCACTCTGATCGTTATAAGCTGTATGTTCACCTAAAGGGAAGAGCACAGTGGTTCCCATGTTATCTGATGCCACTGCTTGTTAACTAACTTGTTTCTGTATTTCCTTGTCTTGGTTGATCTGTCTTAGGTGCGGGTTTCCCAAGATGCCCCCCGGAGGTCTGAATCTGCAGACATTCCTATGTACATTGGGCCCAACAGAGAGCATGGACTAGATCTCAACTTGGGCCTAAGTGCAGCGGAAGTCTCCATAGTATGGATGTGGATGGTGTGGGACCAACTAGTGCTGACACTCATACACAAAAAAGGGTGGGAGGGACCCCTGGGGCATTGGTCATGCACCTGGGGGGGAGGGATGACCTGGCGAAGGCTCCAAGTGTAGAGCTCACCAGGAAGATCCAGAGGGACCTCCTAGTGCTGGCAAATAATTTCCCCAGCTGTTGGTTGGTATGATCACATATGAAGAATGTGGCGTGATGAACAATCTCACTGTGAAGTTGGTATGGTCACATATGAAGAATGTGGCGTGATGAACAATCTCACTGTGAAGTTGAAAAGACCTTACACATGATGAATAGATTGATGGCCTGCTTTATGGAGGCCATTGGGTGGGGGGATTGTGTATGGTGTGATCTCTTTGAAGAAACCTGTCCGGGCATGTATCGCACAGATGGAATGCACCTGTCAGATATTGGCATGGATGTGTTCTGTGCGCAATAAAAAATGCCATTGAGGTGCTGTTGGACAAGGCATGGGCTAGTCACAGCTGAGTCTCAGGTGGGGGCCCCCACGACAAGTGAGGAGTCGCTGGAATTGAGGGGGTACCAGGCTGAGCACACAGCTGTACAGTACAGCCTAAGGTGGATTGACTATATGGGAAGTTGTTCTCTCCGGTATAGAATCAACTGGTTCACAGCAGGACCAGAGAGCAATGCGCCTCCCCATGCTTGGATAGCAGGAGAGGGAGGGTGACAACTATGCATCAGTAATGCAAGCAGGCGTGAGTACCGACCTTTGGTGGGTCCAAATCATGAAGGTGAAATCCTACTAAAATGGGACCACAGGGGCACACATTACTGGCTTGCCCCCCAGCTGGTGCATCATGCAAGCAGTGTATTTATTGGTGGCATATAATGAGAATGGAAGCAGTTGAAGCTGAGAGGTGGGCTTTAACGTCCTCACCTCCAAGCGAGTACGGGCTGTGCATCTCAAAGCGGGGTTCTATTATATGATAGTTATCTTTTGTATAGATTATGTTGCAACTAGAAATTATATCTTAATAAAATGTTTTTCATAAGTTCTTAGTCCTTTGACTGGTCAGTGGGAATGGGGGGAGGAATCGACTGCATGGATTCTGGATGCCACTTGCCTGGTTGTGATTGGAAGTAGATTACCAACCCTTTCTTCTGAGGCAATGGAAGTGCTTTGCCCAAGGCCATAAAGAGTGCTAGTGGGAATCAAGCTGTTTTTTTTAGATACCAAGCAAGTGCTCTAACCACTATGCTACTCTCCCAATATGTTCTAGGCTCTCAGTTCCCAACGCAGAAAAAAACAGCCCCACAAAATTATGGAACCTCCACTACATTTAACTGCAGGAAGGGTATTTTTATTCCTTATAAGCTTCATTTATTTTCCTGTAAATGTATCTCTGGTCTGCATTGCCAAAGAGCTCAAGTTTGGTTTAATTGTCAACAGAACATTTTCCCAGAAGCAGAACTAGTCCATCCATTAGGCGAGCTAGGCAGCTTTGTGACACCAATTTGTTGCCTGCGACAGGCCATGTGCTTTGGCACACATGACTTGCCACTTCTGATCCCCTCCAACTCAACTTACAGTCAGAGAGGGGTCAGAAATGGCAGGCCATGTGTGCCAAACCACATAGCCTGCCACAGGCAACAAAATGGTGGCAAAAAGCTGCTGCTTTTAAATTCTGGCTCTGCTGCCATCTATTCCTCCCCCCTCCCAATGGAATCAGTGGATTAGCACAGGGGGACAGCATGGCTGGGGTTTCTGCCTGGGGCAGCAGAAACCCTTGGGCTGGTCTTCCCCAGAAAGATTGTGGTTTCTCAAGGTAGGTTTGGGCAAGGATCAGGTGTGCTTTTTTATGTCTGTCTTTGAGCTGTGGGGTCACCCTTGGCTTTCACCCATGAAGTCCTTCTTTGTTTAGTGTGCAGCATATGGTGTGGGTTAAAATCACCACTCCAGATTGGTTCAGATCAGCCTTAAGCTCTTTGGATGTTGTTTGCATTAACCTTCAAAGAGTTATTGGATTCATTTTTCTCTTCCCACCTTGTCCTGGGAGGTTCTTGACAGTTCCGTGAGTGGAAAAACATCTTAATATCATTGCTAACTGTAGACTCAGGAATCCCAAGGTCTTTGAAGATGGTCTTGTAACTCTTTGCAGTTTGATTTTTGGTGATAATGGCTTTTCTGATGGACAAATGTGTGCATATATATTCCAAAGCCATTTCACTGGCCACTTTTTTTTTATTAGGAGATATTGAGCATTAAGGGCTTGAACTGAAAGGGTGTCAATGTTGAGCAGACCTGTATAGCGCCATTGAATATCTCTTAGTAATATGTATCCAGTTATGTATTGCTAATCAGATAAGTGCCCACTGAATACTGAGCCCAGTGCTTTACGTAATTCAGCAAATGGAAAGCAGAGAAGGCCATCTAGCTTAAAGTCATTTCATGGCCGCAAAGGTATAATAAGAGATATGTTGCATTTATATAGTATTTGTCACCAATGTTCCAATGGATTACTTCAATATTTCCAGGAAGATTGTTTCAATTACTTTTTGTTACCAGTGTTGCTTATTTCCTATTCATTGCATCTCTCCCTTCTCTTATCAACACCTCCATGGAGCATGAATACAGGGAAACAAGAAATCTCAGTAGAGTGACAGAATTCCTGATTCTGGGCTTCTCAGAGTTCCCAGAGCTGCAGCTCCCTCTCTTCACTCTCTTCCTCCTCCTCTACCTGATTGCCGTGCTGGGGAACCTCCTCATTATCTGCATAATACGTGCTGATCAACACCTGCACACCCCCATGTATTTCTTCCTGGCCAACTTGTCTGCCTTAGATATCTGCTCTTTGACCTCCGTTGTTCCAAAATGGCTGGCAATCCTCCTGACACAGAGTAACACCATATCTTTCAGTGAATGTATTCTGCAGATGTATTTGTTTTTCAGCCTGCATTGAGATAGAATTCCTGATTCTGACAGCCATGGCGTATGATCGATATGTTGCGATATGCAATCCCCTGCGTTACACAATCATCATGAACAAGAGCATCTGTGTTCTTCTAGCAGCTGTCTCATGGATAACAGGTTTCTTAGAGGTGTTGCCACACACGATTGTTACATCTCAGTTTACTTTCTGTAACTCCAATGCAATCAGTCATTTCTTCTGTGAATTTGCAGCAGTGCGGAAACTTTCCTGCACAGACACCTCCGTTCTTGACACTATGACTTTTGCAGCATCTGCTTTTTCAGTATTCACCCCATTTCTTCTAATCCTGACTTCCTACGTATTTATCATCTCCACTATCATGAAAATCCATTCCAGAAAGGGGAAAAACAAGGCCTTCTCCACCTGCTCCTCGCACCTGATGGTCATCATTCTGCTATATGGGACTATAATAGGAGTATATATGCAGCCCAGTTCTGGAGACTCCATGAATTCAAACAAGCTGCCTACTATAATGTACATAATTATTCTCCCATTATTAAACCCCCTAATTTATAGCTTCAGAAGCAAAGAGATAAATGTTGCCCTTAAAAAAGCTATACACAGTAAGTCAATATTGTCAGCCACTAACACTTCTAAAAGCCCATGTCAGATAGGCAAAAGCAATTATGTAAATTCTTTAGTTGGTTTTGAGGTCAAACATTAGCAAGAGCTAATTATAAATAGCATGAGACATGTTCAGAGAATCTGTGCTATAGTCTACCAGAGCAGGATTAATGCATATATGAACAAGAAGTATGCCTAGGGGTGGAGGCCTGTGAGATGTGTCTCTGCATGGGATGGGATTTGTGCAGCAAACAGACGATGATATTGTCCATTGCAGCAGCTGCATCAGTGACTTCATGCATCTCTCCTCCCCCAAAAAATCATTAGGCCATCATATAAAAAGAATTGTCATCATTATTTGCTGTATGTGTTCATTATTTATTTTATTTAACATTTTTTATATACTGCCTTTTAGATTCTCCAGGCGGTTTACAGAGAACATAACTTTGCTTACATGGAACTTTTCAGAACTATTTACAATCTCAGTGTCTTCATGCTTCTTTTGGTTCACAGGAGATTTCAACAATCAAAGTAAACGTATAGTGCTGGAAGGCACAGGAAGGACTGAACAGGAATTTTAGAAGCTAAGGAGAGTACTTGCTAGGGTCTGGGGGAAGGAGGATGATGATGGACAGATATGAAAATGCTTCCAATGGTTTATAGTTTATAGCTGATTAGTATTGATATACCACCCTTTGTAAAAGAACATACAGAGCAGTCAAAATCAAATAAAATGGGGAAAAGTACTCATTCATAATAGGACAAAGAGACAGTGAATGGCACAGATTGCAGTTAAGAAGGAGAAAAAAAGGACTAAATGGAAATATAGCAGAAAGGTGAGGGATTACCAGGGAAATCCCTAATCCCCTTTCCACTCTGCTCTCCCATCCCGTGGAACATATGAACATGCTAGCTTGTGGCTCCTAATACAAAATGACTGGTTACTGTAGAATGCCTATACATGCCTATTGGTTGTAATTTGGTCAGTTTCTTGTTAAAATTTATTCCAATCTGTCATGAGCAACATAGAATATTTATCAGAGTGGAAAGGGTTAAAACTAGCTGGAAAGCAGAGATATTTGGCTGCAAGCCAATTAACGTTATCTAGATGAATCATCCAGATATCTTTAATTGGCTAAATTCAACACAAACTTATCTGGATCTCCTTTGGCTAAATACTAGTCTCTGTATTCCTATCCTTAATTTAAAGATATGGATGTCTCTTCCTCATGAAATTTTGCTTTGCAGCTCAGCATCATTTTGTTGGCAGACTCCAGGAGGAAATCACTTTTGAGAAGTTCAGTTTTTAGTACCACCTGTCATTTTAACAAAACAGCGACGACACAAATAGTGTGCTATTGCTTGTCACCAATTTAGTAAATATGCCACTTAGTGCCTAGGCTTCTTTATTGGTAAAGGTTAAAATATGCTAACATCCATTAACACGTATTATTCCTTTGGCCGTGACAGCAGTTAGTAATGATACAAACAGGGCCGGCCCGTCCATTGAGCAAGAATGTTTTTTGCACAGGGCCCCACGTTTCAGGGGGCCCCGTGCAAAGAACATTCTGCTTTTTTTAAAATTTCATTTAAAAAAAAAAAGCTGTCTCTGGCTGCTGCCGCTGCCGCTACCACCACGGCAGCGGCAGAATGGAGTGTCCCGCGGGGCCTCCTCTGCTCGTTGAGCCCCTCTGCAAAGGCTTTCAGATTCGCGAAGGGAGAGTGTCTCCCTCGCGTCTCTGTTAAGCCCGCAGGGGCTAATGGGAAATTTCCCATCAGCCCCTCGCGTCTAAAGGGGCAGATGGGAAATTTCCCATTAGCCCCTGCGGGCTTAACAGACGCGAGGGAGACACTCTCCCTTCGCGAATCTGAAAGCCTTTGCAGAGGGGCTCAACGAGCAGAGGAGGCCCCGTGGGACACTCCATTCTGCCGCTGCCGCGGTGGTAGCGGCAACGGCAGCAGCCAGAGCCAGGTTTTTTTTTTTAAATTTTGCCATAAGCCGGTGTGTGGGGGTGGGGGGTTAGGACCGGTAATGGGGGGGGGGGGTAAAGACTGGCAGTGGGCTGGGGGCTGTCTGGAAATGGGGCTATGGGGGGTTAGGACTGGTAATGTGCTATGGGGGGGTTAGGACTGATAATGGGCTATTGGGGGGGGCTAGGACTGGTAATGGGCTATAGGGAGGGTGTTAAGACTGGTAATGGGCTGTGGGCTGATGGGGGCTGTCTGGAAATGGGGTGATGGGCTATGGGGGGGGTTAGGACTGCTAATGGGCTATGGGGGGGATAGGACTGATAATGGGCTATGGGGGGCGATGGGGAGGGGTTAGGACTTGAGGTGGGCTGATGTGGTTAGGACTGGTAATGGGCTGTGGGCTGATGGGGGGGGTTAGGACTGGCAATGAGCTATGGGGGGCTGACTGGAAATGGGCTGATGGGGGGTTAAGACTGGAAGTGGGCTGATGGGGGGTTAGGACTGGTAATGGGTTATAGGGGGGCTTAAACTGAAAATGGGGTGATGGGGGGTTAGGACTGGAAGTGGGTTGATGGGGGGCTAGGACTGGTAATGGGTTGGGGGGTTGCTATGACTGGAAATGGGCTGAGTGGAAGGGGAGGCTTGAACTGCAAATAGCTGATGGGGAGGGAGCTTGGAATGGAAATGGGCTGTGAGGGAAGGGAGCTAGGACTGAAAATGGGCTGATGGAGCAGCTAGGATAGGACTGGAAATGGGCTGTTGGGGGGAGCTAAGATTGAAAATGGGCTGTGGTGGGGGCTTGAATTGAAATGGACTCATGGAGGGGTTAGAACTGGAAGTAGGCTCATGGGGGGCTTGTACTGGAATTGGGCTGAGTGGAGGGGAGCTAGGATTTGACATTGGCTGATGGTGGGGCTAGGAAATGACTAGAAATGGGCTGATGGGGGCTAGGATTGGAAATGAGCTGATGAAGGGACTCAGACTGAAAATGGATGGGGGAGCTAGGACTGGAAATGGGTTGATGGGGGGCTAGGACTGGAAATGGGCTGATGCAGGGACTAGAAGGGAATGGATTCTTGGTGAGACTGGAACTAGAAGGGAGCTGATGTTGGGGGAGGATTAGAATGGGATGGGGCTGGGAGAGTAAAATGGAAAGGGGAAAAATATTTTGTGTGGGAGGGATGAAAAATCTACAATTGGCCGGGTATTGGGAGAGTAAGTGGGGATTGAGGATAGAGGGGTGAAATTTGTGTGGATGAAATAGGAATGAGGAAAGAGCAAAAGGAGAAAGATTAGTATGTTAAAGCAGATAGAGAGAGAGAGAATGGAAAAAAAAACTAGAAGAGAGAAGATAGAATAAATGGACAGCAGACGATGGACAGTTAGCAGAAAACATGAAGAAACCAGAAGAAAGTGGCTGGAGCAATTGCAACTGAAAAAAAATGCACAAAAGGTAGAAAGATATCTCTTTATTTTGAATTTATTAACTGGAATATGAAAGCTCTGGGAAATGTGCATCATTAACGTCTGCGCTTTGTTTGGTACAAGAGGAAATTAATTTATAGTTTTATTTCTACGGTGTTGTTGTACATTCCAAGTTTGGCTTTTGGGGTTCCCAGTTTAATTATTGCCTTCCTGTTTCTAAATTGTGATTCCTTGTTTGGTGATGGTCTATGTTCTGCATGTGTAACTGAGCTGAGGTATTCTATTTATGTAATTCCTATTTCACATTGCCACTTGTTTTCTTTCCCCAGTATTCTCTGAAATGTATTGGTTTAATATTTGCAGTGTTGCCTTTTGATAGGTAGGGTATGGTGCTTTGTGAGTCCTGGTAATGCTGTCAGGATACGGCGGGTTTGCTATGGGTTCTAAATGGGCAGCGTTTGTAGTAGTTCCTAATGTGCCTGGCGGTTGGCACTGGATTATAGTAATGTAGAAATCTTTTAGTCTTTCTTTATCTATACACTCATTAAGAGACGTGTTAGTGTATGGTAACATTATGCAAATATTTATGCAAATAAGGCCACTTATGCAAATGAGGCCCCTCACCGAATCTCCGCACATGGCCCCGCACCCCCCTTGGGCCGCCCCTGGATACAAAAGGGAGACAAAAGTTTAGTACCATCAGAATCCAACTCCCTTCCCTCCAAATTTTTCAAAATGTATTGTCTCCTGTTGAATTGTGTAGAGTGGAGGTTCTCAACCCAGTCCTCAGGACACACACAATGAATGTGCATGAGAGAGATTTGCACGCACTAACTCCTTCGTATGAAACATGTAGGATGATCCTTTGGCTACATTACAATTGTGTTATAGCTTAGAATGGTCAAGTATAAAAGGCGGGAGAGTGTTTGCAGATGGTATTTTCTCTAATTTGATGCAATTAATGTGGGGACTAATATACTGGCTTCACATGTTAGTGGAGGTTTATAAACATATTTCCATTATGGTGGAGGGGGGACAAGATGATTTTTTTTTTGCCTAGGTCCCACCAAAGAGCTAATCTTGCTCTGTATTTCACCAACATATAGTGCCTCCCAGAATAACACAATTCTCAGCTTAGTTCTCAAGTCTTATCATTCTCTTGATGCCCTCCAACTACCCCTGGGCAAGATAAAGTCTTAAGGACAAGGAGCAATGCCCAATCGGTCCTGCCCCACCAGCACCACAATTCAAGAAGGCATTGCCTGACCCATAATGCTTCTCTTTTGCCCCTTAGTCAATGTTATTTCTCATCATTCTGAATAGCTTGCCTTACCCTTGGGTATGAAATATATGACAGAAATTGTTGGGAGGTCTAGGGTGATGGAGCTTCTACTTTTTCTAAGATAGGTGTATTGCAAGTTGGTGAGCAGGAGGTATGGTGGAATAGTCTTCTCTTTATGGGACAGGGCTTTGAGACCATCACAGAGGACCAATAAGAGTCATGGTATGTCACCCCCTCAATTTGTTATAAGACATGGTACAAATGAAGCAGTGCAATTAAGCAAGTAACTGTGAGATTCATAAAATGAAGAATGCTTTAGACTAGAATCTAATGGCAAGTCTTCAGATCTTCTCATTCCAAATGTGCCTTTCAAGTTATTCTTTGGAACAATTCTAACCTGAACTCAGGGTAACCAATTCTAAGAAAAACATTTTTAACTCTGTTCTGGAGATATGCTTACATTTTGAAATGAAAATGACAATAGCATGTTCTATGCGTACATGCATGAACAGTGTGTGGCATTGCATACTAGAGCACCTTATTGTGCAATTGGGCACAGTATTTAAATAAATTATACGAAGATAAAAAATAATGAAAACCCCCAAGGAGACTATTTTTTTTCCCTACATACCGCTAATTGATTTTGCCTCTGATGAAGTTACGAAGGTGTCCCTGTATGATGCCGCCTAATCACCCACAGATTCAGCAATTACACAACTAGGTAAGGTTTAGGCATAGCAAGATCTGAAGCCCAATTCAACATGACCTTGCACATCATCAGTAGAATACTGCCAATGTCAGCAGTTTAAAGAAAAAAGGGAGGAAAGCTGCTCACAGATTCACAGAGATTTGCAATCTTTTGAATAAAATGCCTGAAAAACATGTTTGTAAATAAAAATAAAAATAGCCATAAAATGAAAAAAAGAAAACCTTACACAGATTTCTAAATTGGAATCAGTGGAGCTTTTTAATAAATGTTAGCATCTGTTTAAAATAAACAAGATCTAGTGTCTGAAGTCATATTTCAGATGGAGGAACCCAGTGAATTCTTGAATTGCAAATCTTTGAGGTCTGCTTTTGTGATGAGCTCATGCGTATTCAGATGTCTTTGTGGCGCTGTGTTGTTTTGAACCCTTTTGGCCCGATTTCATCCCAGACGTCGATCCCCTCTGTATGTCTGAGCCAGACATATAGAGGGGA
The DNA here is from genome assembly GCA_033557465.1 of Ichthyophis bannanicus. Classification (NCBI taxonomy): domain Eukaryota; kingdom Metazoa; phylum Chordata; class Amphibia; order Gymnophiona; family Ichthyophiidae; genus Ichthyophis; species Ichthyophis bannanicus. The sequence goes on along the minus strand of CM066048.1, from coordinate 106,465,760 downwards.
TCGTGATTCTGATCTCACGATTCAATCCGGCCTGCACATATATGCACAGCCTGGCTAACTCAGTAAGGGCTTTTAAATGAGCAATGGCATCATGGCATCCTGTTGCCATGACACCGCAGTTCCATTTAAAAGCAACGATGCTGGCTGCCTGAAAAAAGTGTTTATTCCCCTCAATCTGGTCTCCTAAGAACAGGGTCGGGCTGTGGGTAATGTCCTCTGGCCTCCCCCCCTGCCCCATCAGCGCCCCGGGCAATTTAAAAAAAACACATCTAGGGGAGATATTCCACCTCCAAGGTAGAATAACTTTCTCGCACATGTTGCTAGCCTTGAACATACAGGGCCGACATTAGAATTGGCCCTGTATGTCCAGGTCCAGCGACCGCCCACTGCCCACCCAGACTCCGCCCCCAGGCCACCCCTTCCTTGCCCTGCCTAACTTCCCCGCACAACCAGCAGGGAAGTTATTTGCTGACAGGAGAAGGCACGAATAGCGGGGATAGCTTAGAATAACCCTGTTTGTGTCCTGCAACACGTTTGTTGTCATTGAGGAAGAAGTACTGTCTCCTGTTGAATTGTATAGAACAGAGCTTCTCAAACCAGTCCTCAGGACACACTTAGCCAGTTAGATTTTAGGATAACCACAATGAATGTGTATGAGAGAGATTTGCATCCACTGCCTCTATTGTATGAGGCATGTAGGGCGATCCTTTGGCTACATTTCAATTGTTTTATATCTTAGAAGTAATAAATCAGATGAGGATATTGGTTCTACTATATCTGAAATATTATGAAGTGAATGCAGTAGTTCATTATACTAAGAACCCAAATGTTTAGAGGTGTCGGAAAGAAATAAAGGATAATTAAATCCCAGGGAATTTCTCTCTACTATTACTCATAGACAGGCAACTCAAGAACTGCAGCTCCTAAGGGATTATCTATGCAAGGTAACTCTAAAGGTCTATTAACAAGGTCTGAATGTCTAGGGATCGGATCCCAGGTGAGCCTATCACCTAACTTAACCATTCCTAACTCATTAGGTTCTTTGCAACAGCAATGCAAAGTCCATTGGTCATGCAAGTGATGGGATCAGACTTTTCTTCAGAATTGAATATAAACTATGGCTCACCAAGATGATATAGTCTCAGGTACAGTTTCTAAATGCTCTTGTGAATTTCAGGTGCTTGTATTATCTCAGTAATTAAACACAATTTTTAAAGAAACAAATTACACTCTTATGAGGAAGATTTCACTAAACTGTGTAACAGTGATCTACATAAATGGTTTGTACCCGCCTAATCTATAGTCATATTTTCAATCACTACTACTACTGAACATTTGTACAGTGCTATAAGACATACGTAGCACTGCATAGAGACATGTAAAAGATAGTCCCTGTTCATCAGAGCTTACAATCTAGTCAAGACAGACAACACAGTTGCTGTAGACATAGGATACATCTAGGGGGAATGGTAAGGAAACAGATCAGGTCAGTCAAAATCTGAAAGCGGCAGCGAAGAGGTGAGTTTTCAGCTTGGATTTGAAAAGGGTCAGAGAAGGTGCCTGATGTACAGACTTAGGTAGTTTGTTCCAGGCATAAGGAGCAGCAAACGGAAAGGTGCGAAGTCTGGAGCTAGCAATAGAAGAGAAGGGCACAGATAGAAATGATTTGCCAGAAGAGCATGGTTCCCGGGGGGGTGGGGGAGGGGGTGTAGGATCTGCAGCATGAATGCACTTATAGGTCAGCAGGAGAAGTTTGTACTGGAAGTGGAAATGGATAGGGAGCCAATGAAGTGACTTAATATAAGCATGACGAGGCTGGCGGAAGAAAAGACCATCTAGTTTGCCAGTCCATAAGAACTATTAAGTTCTATAATCACTTATTATCCCTCAGATATCACTTTCACATTAAAAAACAAAAAACAGTCAGCTTTAAGCAGCAAGATTACTTAAAGTGACCCCAGGAATTCTCTCCAATCCATGAAAGTATCAACGAAACTTAGTACTACATGGAACGTTGTGAACATTGTGTGTTCCAAAGCCTTTGCTACCAGTAATAAAGGAAAATGTGTGGGGAGGGAGAAGCAGCACTTGTGAGCCAGCTGGAAAATGATTTCTTAGTGGGGTCTCTTCTCATCTTAGAAGTTTAAAACAAATAAATCCTTCAAACATTTTGATGTGAGAGGCAACAATTGGATATGTTCCCTAAATACTGTACAAAACCTCTTGAACATATACTTTACGACAAATCCAAATTTCTGACCCAGCAGAACAAAGAGCAAAACACTGCAAAAGGGGTAGCCCTGATAGCATGCTTCAGTGTATCAGAGAGAGTGATGCAGCTAAACGTTTTATGCCCCACGGGGAATCTACGAACCATACATACAGCTGCATGCTCATATTCGACAATCCCATGCACACAAGGTCTTTTTCTCACCTGCCTGAACATTCCACCAAAGGCCACTTACTTACCTATGTGATAAAATGAAGCCTGTTAGGAACTGCACATATCCACAGGATTAATTGTGGACATAGCCAGCATATACCCCAAGTTCAGCTGACTCTTGAAATCTGATTGGATTTAAATGGCACATGATTTACTTAAATTATTTTAGCACTGATGTCCTAAGCAAATATTTTATTTTTAACACAAGAAAGCTTAAAATTCAGTATGCTTACATGTTCCTTTAAAATATGTATTGAAAAAAAACACCCTCTGTAAATATTAACTATGCCGTGTGAGTGTGCTGCATTATGATTGTGGCTCTTTGTATCACTATGACTCGGTAACTCTGCCAATACAAAATTGAGAGTTCTCTCTTAGGTTGTGTATTTATGTATGCAGAAGACTATGGGCGTCCTTTTAAATCACTTAGAAGTAATTTAGACATCTGCAAACATGCACCTGGATGTCCATATTACAGAGACATCCATGGAACAGGTTTCAGAAACCAGGTTTTTAGATGTCTCCACTGCAGGGACATATAAATAGGCAGGGGGTATGATGGAGGCATGTCCGGGGTAGAGCTACAGTTGTAGACATCCCTGATTGATCGTAGAACCTTCTGGGATGTCTGCACCCACATCTGAATTTAGACCTGTTCCAGGCATGAATAGGCATTGGAAAAGTGCTCATTTTGGCACTAAAACTCGAATGTGTCCAAAAGTTGACACTACACTATCCTCAGTACTCTTCACAATGACAATGCTGTGTTTGTGTGTTTTGGAAACTTGTTTTGAGTTTGCACCATTGCTGCATGTATCAGACATCCCCGGTATCAAATACTATACCAGGGATGTCTATGTAATCGTCCCTGCAGACATCCATATCTGGCATGTTCGTAAAATCGCACCCAAGCTTGAACATCCTTGCCATTCTTAAGGCTGTTCCAGCTTGGATATCTCAGTTTGTGTATTTGGACCACCTTAGTAAAATGTGGCTTCATGTATTACATAATGATAGATGTCTATATGAAACCAGCTGAGAGTCTAACTTACAGATTGATTGCATGATCCTTTCACCATATGACTTATGAATATGAAATTGTGGAAATAGTGTCTCTGTGTTGCAGCTCATGCAGAGATTGTAGTGAAAGCTTTTCAGGATGATGCGGAGGAGGCCGAAGCTGATTGGTGGTAAAGCTGCATAATTGTTTAGACCAATCTATGGCCTCTGTTACTTTGGACTATGCTGTGTTAGTTTCTCATTTGCATGACAGGTATCGGGCATTCTACTATTGAGTGGAGCCCCCTATAATTTGGGATGTTTTACCTGTTTTGTTGCAGTTTAAAAGAACCATAATGGCCTATTTGTTGTTGTTTTTTTGTGTAATCCAGTACTTTAAGTTTGGGTTGTGAGGATGTTTTTTAGTTTAATGTTTGTCTTGCTGCTGTTTAATATGAAAGCAGCTTTTGTTAACCACATAGATCAGTTTTTACTGGATTTGTAGACCATACATTTATATAGGGTGATGTTGGGACTTACTGTAATTCTTCTTCTTAAAAATCTTTAGATGGTAGTGTACCACAGGTTTCAGTTCTGACTTCCTTACTTTTTAATCTGTGATTGTTAGCCATGCAATATTGTACGAAAATTAGAGAACTATAAAGGAGGTTACATACTGCCCTGAAACTCAATCTGGACTAATCTGACTAATTTGTTTTAGTCATAGGAAGTCTCCATTGATCTGCTTTCCCTGTATCGATACTAAGGAATTGAGACCAGCTGAGTGCATTTGTAGTCTGGGGATTCACTCAGGCTCTTGTCTAAAATTGAATGCCCATATTTCATCTGTTATTAAATCTTTTTTTCTTTTATTCATGGAAGATTAGATTATTATGTCCTCACATTTTTCTGACTTATGAAGTGTGATTCAGTCCTTGCTACTTAGTCAAACTGATCATTGCAGTTCTTTGAAGGCACTGATTATCCAGCAGTAGTTTAAAGCCGTGATTGCCAGTCACTTTAACTGCACTGCTGCCACTGGTGAATATGCCCCCTCACCACCCCTCGCCAACATTGTTGAACTGTTTTTTTTTTTCATGAATGATTAAAACATTTATTTTTTATTTGAGGATATTGTTTTATTATTATTATTATTATTATTATTCATTGTTTTGAACTTTCAGATAATTGATTGGAAAGGAGTGTACAAAATGTAAAAAATTAATAAATCTTCTGCCACATCCTGAAATATGAGAACTGGGCCACAATAGAAATAAAATCGATCCAGGTCAATACTGAGCCACTGTGGTCAGTGTTTTTTTAAATGTCGGCTTCCATGGCTAAATAAAATGGAGATATATAGCAGGCAGCACTAGGTCGGTCCCTATAGCAGGGGTTCTCAGCCCAGTCCTCAGAACACACCTAGCCAGTCAGGTTTTCAGGATAACCAGAATGAATATGCATGAGATAGATTTGCATCCGATGGAGGCAGGGCATGCAAATTACTCCCATGCACATTCATTATGGTTATCCTGAAAACCTGACTAGCTGGGTGTGTCTGAGGACTCGGTTGAGAACCTCTGCCTTAGAGTAGTGATGTTCAGCACTGCTATACCGATAGATTATCCAAAAAACTTCAGGACGGGCTTCTTTGTTTTCTGAAGTTATGTAATTATCCACATGGCAGGGTTGAATATTGCTACCATATGAAATGATAAATGTTGGCATTGACCCTACTCCACCTAATGAGCCTCCCTTCTCCTCAGCACTATCCAGGTAGTGCTGAGGCAGTATAACAGGTTATTCAGGAGCAAATACTGCTGAATATTGAGCCCAGAGCTTTATAATAAAGAGGGAGGAGTGGTCTAGTGGTTAGGACAAGGTACTTCAGGCCAGAGGGCCAGGGGTTCAAGTCCCACCTGGGGACAGCAATCTCAGGCCAGAGGGACTGGGATTTCTAGTCCTATAGGCACTCCTTGTGGTCTTGGGCAAGCCACTTAACCCTCCATTGCCCATGTTCCCTGTAAGTATTAGCCTATGTGTCTCATATCCCCTTGTGTTAAATGTATCCCCTAATTGACCACTTTGACCCAGTGAAAAGCAGGATATAAATACAGCTAAAATAAATAAATACAGCTAAAATAAAATAATGTCAATAAATGGAAAACAGAGAGGTTCATCTAGCTTAACATCACTTCATGGTCTCAATGGCATAGTAAGAGATGTTGCAGTTATACATTATTTTGTCATGGCTGTTCCAATGGATTACTTCAATATTTCCAGAAAGATTGTTTCAATTACTTTTTGTTACCAGTGCTGCTTATTTTCTATTCATTGCATCTCTCCCTTCTCTTATCAGCACCTCCATGGAGCATGAATACAGGGAAACAAGAAATCTCAGTAGCGTGACAGAATTCCTGATTCTGGGCTTCTCAGAGTTCCCAGAGCTGCAGCTCCCTTTCTTCACACTCTTCCTCCTCCTCTACCTGATGGCCATGTTGGGGAACCTCCTCATTATCTGCATAATATGTGCTGATCAACATCTGCACATCCCCATGTATTTCTTCCTGGCCAACTTGTCTGCCTTAGATATCTGCTCTTTGACCTCCATTGTTCCAAAATTGCTGGCAATCCTCCTTACAGAGAGTAACACCATACCTTTCAGTGAATGCATTCTGCAGATGTATTGGTTTTCATCCTGCCTTGAAACAGAATTCCTCATTCTCACAGCCATGGCGTACGATCGCTATGTTGCCATATGCAATCCCTTACATTATACAATCATCATGAACAAGAAGGTCTCTGCTCTTCTGGCAGCTGTATCCTGGGTAACAGGTTTACTGGTACCATTGCCACAAACAATGGTTATACCTCATTTTTCATTTTGCGACTCCAGGGTAATTGATCACTTCTTTTGTGAGTATTTAGCACTGATAAAACTTTCCTGCACAGACACCTCAGTCCTTGACACTATATGTTTTGCAGAAGGGGTGTTATCGGGCTTCACCCCATTTCTTCTAACACTTATGTCCTATGTATTTATCATTTTCACCATCTTGAGAATGCATTCAACAGAGGGGAAAAGCAAGGCCTTCTCCACCTGCTCCTCCCACCTTACAATCATCATTCTCGCATATGGGACCATGATAGGAGTGTATATGCAGCCCAGCTCAGGAGAGTCAATCAGTTCAAACAAGTTGCCTACCATAATATACACAGTTATTCTCCCTCTATTAAACCCCCTAATTTATAGCTTCAGAAGCAAAGAGTTAAATGTTGCTTTGAAAAAGGCCATAGTAAGGAAGTCAACATTCTCAGCCACTAAACATTTACAAGCCCAAGTCAGATAAGCAAAATCAATTATCTAAGGCTTTGATTGGTTTTGAGGTCAAATACTAGCAATTATTAAATGTAAATAGAACATGTCATGTTCAAAACGTCTGTGCTATAGACTATGCTATGATTAACGAGGGAGAATTAAGGCATAGGCAAACTAGGCACATGTCAAAGGCTCAAAGATTTTGGGGTCCGGGGGACCTGTTGACGTGCCTTAATCTGGTCCTGCCTGGACCTGTGCAGGAAATAGATGTCATCAGTTGCAGCTGTTGCATTGGCCAACATAGGATAAGAAGTGGTATCATATGCTATCCGTTGCATCAGCTGACAGCATGCATTTGCACCTCCCAAAGTCAGGCTGCCATCTCCAAAGAGGTGGCATCATTCTCCACAGCATGTGTCTCTCTGTGTCTTCAGTCCTCCTCTGGTCCACTGGAGTCATCAGTGCTCAAACTAAACCTCTAGGGGTCAATATTTAGCTGTGGCAGTCAGTCTGACCACAGTCTCTTTAATTAAAACTAGATATTCAGTGCCCGATTCTATCAGTGCCTGGCACCGAATATCCAATTTCACTGCTGACTAGATATGCAGCAATGTTCAGCTGCTAAGTGGATAGCAAACCTGCATAAAGTTAGGACATCCCTTGACCTGTCCTAACTTTATTCAGTTTAGCTATCTGGTTAGCAGCTGAATTTTGTCACTAACCAGATACGATGGGGGCTGATAAGTCTCTGGCCTTGTAACAAAACAGAAAGCTATTGGCATACTGCAGAGAGATCATTCAGACCATAAGAACATAAGATATGCCATACTGGGTCAGACCAAGGTCCATCAAGCCCAGTATCCTGTTTCCAACAGTATCCTGTTTCCAACAGTGGCCAATCCAGGTCACAAGTACCTAGCAGTTTCCCCAGTTCCCCACCGGAACTGAAGTGTGCCCGTAGCTTTCTGCTTTGTTACAAGGTCAGGGACTTATCAGCCACTCCTCCTCTCTCCCCCCCCCCCCACCTCATAGCTAAGAGGGCAACCTCACATCTACCCAAGAATTAACCAGGCATCTTCCCTGTGGCCTGTGGAGATATTCAGCGGCAGTTACCAGACATCACTGGAGTTTATGCCATTTGTAGGATAATTCTAAAAGGCTTAGTCATGGTTTGGACATCTGCACACATGCATGTGGATGTCAAAATCACAGACATGTCTCCGTAACCATTCCATAAATGTCGTTCACAGAGGTCTCCAGTATGGGGACACTCAAGTAGGCATGGGAGCATGGTAGAGGCGTGTCTGGGGAGGGGCAATGGACTTAAATGTCCCCATTCGATCCCAGAAGCAGCAGAGCCATCTGCAGGCATGTGCATGTTTATTGCTGCTCCAGTCATGCATAGGCATCAGAAAAGTGTTTGTTGTCACTTAAAACATTCATAAAGTGTAGAGAAGTTGGTGAATTAAGTGACTAACTTTAGATTACAAAGTCCCACACTAGGATCTGAACCCTGGCCATGTAGCTCTTAAGTCACTACTCTAACCATTATGCTATTAGATGTTTTGGTTCAGAAATCCTTTCCTGGGGATGTTTATATAGACATTTGATACACATGCATATCTGACATGTCCACGTTTTGGGAATTGTGCCTGAACTTACACATGCCTGCCTGTCTTTCTTTTCAGACATTCTGGCTTTGACATCCCAGATTACACTTGGATGTCCCATTAGGAATGTGCCTCTAAACAAATATGTATTACATATCCTAAGTAAAGCCTTTCACACTGTTCTGTACAGATGACCTACATAAATTGAGCACCTACGGGATTGACACTAAAGTGACTGAATGGATTAGAAATTGGTTGAGAGGGAGGCAGCAAAGGGTGCAGGTCAATGATGCTCACTCTGAGGAGAAGAATTTTAGCAGGGTTGTGCCACAGGGATCTGTTCTTGGTCTGATTCTTTTTAGCATTTTTATAAATGCTATGATATTGCAGAAGGGCTGTTGGGTAAAGTTGTTATCTTTGGGATGATGCTAAAATATGCAATAGGGTAGACACCTAGTAAGGTGTACATAACATGAGTAGGGATCTAGTGAAGCTTGAAGAATGGTCAGGAATTTGGTAGCTGAGATTTAATGCTAAAACAATGCAGGTTCATGTATCTAGGCTGACAAAATCCAAGACAGCAGTATACAGTAGTATAGGGGTGAGGTACTTATCTTTATCTTTATCTTTATTTACATATTTGATATACCGCTAGGGCATAAGCATTAAGCGGTGTACAATAAAAAATTTGATTAAACACTGCACACCAGGAAATAGAACGCCAAAGTTAGATAGGAAAGAGAGGTACAGAAAGGGCAAACAAATCAAATAGTGAAACCAACTCATAATAAACCATAAAGACAAAGTGGGAGACAAACAAAGACAATTTATAACATATTAGAAAAAACATAGGACAGTCAGGAGGGGACTTCGGGGAGGAGGTCAAAGGCTTTCTGGAATAAATATGTCTTAAGCAAAGACTTGAACTGGGGGTATGATGACTCTAGCCGAAGATAAGTGGGTAGCGTATTCCATAACATAGGTCTGAGAAAGAACCAGGCAGAGTGTCGTGTCTGTTCTAGGCGGGCTTGGGAGGACGAGGGAAGGGATAGGCGATTAGTGTTGATGGAACAGAGTTGACGATGAGGAGAATGTAGAGAAATGCAATCAGCTAAATAGAGAGGAGTACTGGTGTAGATGGCCCGATGAAGAAGAATCAGAAATTTGTAATGGAAGCGGTAATGAAGGGGAAGCCAGTGCAACTGAAGGAGGATAGGTGTAATGTGGTCAAATTTACTGGAAAAGGTGATGAGGCGAGCGGCAGTATTCTGGATGCGCTGCAGCCTTTGCAGGCTGTATTTAGGGAGGTTGGCTAAATAAACATTACAGTAATCTAATCTGCTAATGACGAGAGCAATGACAAGAGTGATTAGGGAGCTAATGGGTAATATGGATCGGACGGCCCTGATACGCCGTAGAGCAGCAAAGGAACGGCGGGAGATCATGGAGATATGTTCGTGAAAGGACAGAGAAGGATCTAGAAGAACGCCCAAGTAACGGAAAGAGGATGTGAGAGGAATGCTGGTTGAATCGATGGAGGGAGCTAGAGTGGGACATGAGCCACCAAAGGAAACCCACATTGCGGAGGACTTTGCAGGACTTCTGTCCATGAAATTACAGCAGAATTGTTCTGATCCTCTTAAGGTGTCTAAACAGGCAGAAAAGGAAATAGAAAAAATGAGAAGGATGCTTGGGTGCATAGGGAGAGGAATGGTTAGCAAGAAGGAGGTGATTGATGAGACCTCATTTAGAGTGTGAGTGCAATTCTGGAAATCACAACTCAAAAGGTTATAAACAGGATGGTGTTGATGTAGATGACTACTAAAATGATCTTGATTTGTATACTTTGAACAAAAGGCAGGAGAAGGGAGATGTGATAGAGAAGTTTAAATACCTCCATGACATAAATGCACAGGAGGTCAACTTCTTTCAAATGAAAGAAAGATCTACAGTGAGGGGGTCTTAGGATGAAAGTGAATAAACGTAGGACTAATCTGAGGAAATATTTCTTTATGGAATGAATGCAGCCTCCCAATCAAAGTGGTAGAGAGGAGGACTATACTATCTAAATTCAAGAAGCCATAGGATAAACACAAAGGATCTCTAAGGGAAATAAGGGGGTGTAAAGCTTAGTAGTTGGTATGAACGAGCAGATGGGATAGATTAAATGGTCTTTATCTGCAATCATTTTTCTATGTTTCACTCCATTATATGAACTTGTAAACTGGCATTTCTTTGGGAAATCTACTGAGATCTGCATGCCTATTCATACAACTTAGTAAACCCAGAAATGCATCCATCTACCTAGAAAAGACGGAGCCATTCAACAATCCCTGTATCCCAAACATTTAAGGGGCATAAATTGGTATGCAAAACAAATCTATTCATACACTAGCTTATAAAACAGAGCCATGGTGCTCCATACATCTTAGTGTTATTATCCCACTCTTTGATATAATCCAAGTTTAAAGCAAGATTGAAGGAAAGCTCAGGAATATTAATCCCTCCTCCAATGTTCTCCACTACACAATCCCCAATCCAAGCATGCCGTTTTTGACAACTCCTTACCACAGTGGAAAGGAAGGGTGAACTAAAGACTGAGAAAGCTGGAAAAACATCCTGAGAAATAACTCTCTGTAAAGCTTGTACTAATCATAAAAATCCTTGGAAGATTACATAAAAAATAAAGATCTGATAGCTTGTTTGTTCCTCAAGGATCTCAATTGATCTGGGTGATAAAGACATTCTGTTTTCTTGGACTAAACAAAGAGCCCAATCAAGCATGCAGTGTGAATGTTTCTTCAGAAACTCCTTTACTGATAAGATTCTGTAACTGAAGATTAACAGGTGTCTAGGTATAATTCATCTGTAAGATTTGGTATCTTGTATATAAGTCAGAACTGCTTCAATGATAGGCAGAGGAAGCATTTAGCCTATACCCTGTCTGTTTTCTCTCTTGCCCCGCGATAATAAAGTGATGCTCAAAGTGGGCATTGCATAGTGTAATCTTTTATTCCAGGATCCACACCACCCTTGTCCAAACTACTCAACCTTCTTTGCTTTCTCTTCTGCCCAGGATTTGCTTGTTCATCTAATCTGGGCCTTTTGAAGGTCTATAATCATGGAGAAGAAGAGGAAATTAGACTTATCTGCTAATTGTTGTTCCTTAAGGAACTCTAGTCCAGTCCCGGAACCATAGAGTTTAGAATCTCCTCCAGCAGCTTTGGAGACTGAAATACGTCATCGCTTTGATGACCTCTGCATAAGTAGTCAAGGACCGCCCCCTCCTCTCCAGTACCTATTGATAAAGCAGACTCAGCAGAGCAACAAATAAGTAGTTAAACAATCAAGTAAAGAGAATCTCCTAACAACTCTCATGAGAATACTGCGCCTAGAGCGCAATCTTTTTTTTTTTCAAACTGTGAACAAAAAACAGAACCCCAGGGCAAAAGCCGAAAAAGACAGGGAAAAAAAATCTGTGTTCCGTAAAGCAACATCCGACTAACTACGTAAGCACTGCTGCGAAAAGAGTCCATTTGCTCCGCTACTTTGAGTGATTCCAGAACCCCTTTGTCCGTAGCATCACTGCCCACAACCAACTTCAGGCTGGCCGCGCAAAGACTCGGGGAGGGATCTGGGACTGGACTAGAGTTCCTTAAGGAACAACAATTAGCAGGTAAGTCTAATTTCATCTTCCTTTTCATCCCCCTAGTCCAGTCCTGGAACCATAGAGGATGTAACAAAGCTGTAAACATCAACGGGAGGGCCGTGCTAGCCCAGCCTGAAATACCGCAGACCCAAAACGCACATCTTCCCCTGCCAGCACATCCAACCTATAGCGCTTAGCAAAGGAATGCAAGGACAACCATGTAGCCGCCCTACAAATATCCACGGCTGGCACCAAGCTAAACTCTGCCCAAGACGCTGCTTGTGCCCTAGTCGAATGAGCCCGGAGACCTCCGGAACTACTCTACCTCTTAAAATATACGCAGCCGTAATTGACTCCTTCAACCATCTGAAAATAGACGACTTCACCGCCGCCTCTCCCTTCCTCGGACCACCAAAGGCCACAAATAACCTATCCGACTTTTGGAAGGACGCTGTCCCGCGGAGGTATCGCCGGAGCGCATGACGCACGTCCAGAAATGCAATCTGCTATCCAAACGGCCACTCTGCTCCCCCAAAAACACCGGCAGCGAGACTACCTGGATAACATGGAAAGCCAAGACCACCTTGGGCAAAAAAGCTGTTACTGTGCGTAAGACCACCTTGTTATCGAGGAAGACGAGATATGGCTCCTTACAGGACAAAGTTTGTAACTCGGAAATCCTGCGAGTGGAACAAATCGCCACGAGAAATACCGTCTTCAAGTCAAATCCTTCAAGGAAGCCTTAGCCAAGGCTCAAACGGCGGCTTCACCAAGGCCTCTAATACCAAGTTGAGGTCCCACGCAGGTACCGTGCATCTACACATGGGCCGCATGAGAAGCATGGCTCACAAGAACCTGCAAACATCGCTATGAGCCCATAACATCTGTCCTTGAACCTTGCCTCGGAAGCAAGAAAGCGCTGCCAACTGGACTCATAAAGAACTAGCTGCATGCCCCTTGTCCACACCAGCTTGCAAGAAAGATAGAATCTGTGGAACCGACGCCCCCAACGGTCAGAGAGCTCGCTCTGCACACCATCCTTCAAAGACTTGCCAGACCCGAACATACGCCAGCGAGGTGGACCGCCTTCAAGCCCTTAACAACGTAGAAATGACCACTGGGGAATAACCCTTAGCTCTCATCCTCGCCCTTTCAAGAGCCATGCCGTAAGCGAGAACCGAGACACTTGAGGCATCCGCAATGGCCCCTGTAACAGCAGATCCTCTCGCTGAGGAAGCATCCATGGATCCTCCACCAGGAGCCTCACCAAATCCGCATACCAAGGCCTCCTGGGCCAATCGGGCGCTGTCAGGATCACCCGACCTCGGTGACGCTCTATGCACTGCACCACTCGACCTATCAAAGCCAAAGGCAGAAACATATAAAGCAGGCCGTCCGCTGGCCACCCTTGTGCCAACGCGTCAAGCCCCTCCGACATGCGCTCCCTTCTTCTGCTGTAAAATCTCACCGCCTTCGCAGACTCGAAGGTCGCCATCAGATCCATGAGCGGCGGACCCCAACGCTGTACGAGCAGCGCAAACACTTCCAGATGAAGAGTCCACTCTCCCGGGTCCACCCTGCGACAACTTAGAAAATCAGCTTCGACATTGTCCACTCCTGCCACATGCTGTGCCGACAGCCCCTTCAGATTCTGCTCGGCCCATTCCAGGAGCTGACTTGCTTCTTCCTCCAGAGCCGCACTTCCTATGCTGCCCTGCCGATTGATGTAGGCTACCGTGGACGCATTGTCGGACAGCACCCTGACCGCCATCCCCCCAACCACGTCCAGAATTCCAGAAGAGCCAAATACACTGCTCTCATCTCCAGCATGTTGATGGACCAAACTCTCTCCGCCCGGGACCACCGACCCTGAGCGAAACGCCCCTCGCAATGGGCTCCCCATCCCCCCAGACTTGCATCCGTCATCAAAAGTCTCCAGGCGGGAGGGTCCAGAGGCATGCCACTTTCCAGACTGCCCTTCCATAACCACCAGAGGAGTTCCCTCCGAACCTCCTGTGGACAGACCAGGTGACATGCTAACGCGTCCAATTGGTGGGACTAACGCTGGAAGAGAGCTCTCTGTAACGGCCGCATGTGAGCTCTGGCCCACAGCACCACCTTGATAGAGGCCACCATTGTCCCGAGTAGCTGAAGGTACTGCCATGCCATTGACGCTTGTTGCGCCCGAAACCTTTCCACCAACCTTCTCAAGGCTTGAGCTCGGCGATCCGGGAGAAAAACCACGCCCCGCTTTGTCTCGAAGCGTGCTCCCAAATTTTCCAGGGACTGAGAAGAGACCAGGCTGCTCTTTGCATGGTTTACCACCCAGCCCAGGCTTTCTAAAACCTGAACCACCCGGGCGGTGGCCCTGACACTCTCCTCCCTCGACTTTGCTCGAATCAACCAATCGTCCAAATACGAGTGCACTAGTACTCCCTTCCTTCTGCAGCGCCGCCGCCACAACCACCATGATCTTGGTGAACACTCGAGGCGCTGTTGCCAGCCCAAACGGCATTGTCTGAAATTGGAAATGTCCCATGGGCAGCACAAAGCGTAGGACCTTTTGATGCTCCTGCCAAATCGGGATATGCAGATATGCTTCCGTGAGGTCTAAGGACGTCAGGAATTCTCCCTCTCTGACTGCCGCTACCACAGAACGCAACGTCTCCATTCGGAAATGAGTCACCCAAAGACAGCAGTTTACCCGCTTTAAATCCAGGATCGGCCAAAAGGTGCCTTCCTTCTTTGGCACCACGAAGTATATGGAGTTTCGACCGTACCCGCACTGCTCCTCGGACATGGGCACCACTGCCTTGAGCTGCAGTAGACGTTGTAGAGTCTCTGACACTGCAAGCCATTTGCACTGAGACCTGCAAGGGGACAAGAGAAAGGAATCTAGAAAGGGTTGATGGAGTTCTAGCGCATAGCCGTCTTGAATCACTTCCAACACCCACTGGTCCGAAGTCAGATGGGCCTAGGCAGGTAAGAATTCCCGTAGCCTTCCTCCCACGGGCACCTCCCCTACCTGAGCCGGCCTCATCTCATTGCGACTTTTTGAGGGATGAAGACTGAAAGCGGGCAAAACCTCTACCTGCCCCCCGAAATCCTCGGAATCCTTGCCCTCGCACCGGAAACCTCCCCCGCTGTGCTTGTCCGAAACGCGAGGCCCAAAATCTCCGAAACTCCCGCGGAGCCCCTCTGGGACCCGAAGATCCTCGGCTCTGCTTGGGCTTATCCTCCGGCAGGCGACCCCCCTTGGATTCCCCCAAATCCTTCACCAACTTGTCCAAATCCTCACCAAACAACAGATTTCCCCTGAACGGAAGCTTACTGAGACGAGTCTTAGACGACCCATCCGCCGCCCAGTTTCTCAACCAGAGATAACGACGCGCCGCAACGACTGATGCCATACTTTTCGCAAGCCCCCTGATGAGGTCATAATGAATATCCTCCAAGTAAGCGGTTCCGGACTCCGCTTCCTGATCTCCTGACTGCTCTCCCTGCAACTGCTGGAACCACCTCAGACAGCCTCTCACTACCCATGCCCCCGCAATCGAGGCCTGCATGGATAGAGCACTAATATCAAACACTTGCTTCAACAAGGTATCCAATTTTCTATCCTGCACGTCTTTTAACACCACCGCACCCTCTACCAGGATCGTGGTCTTCTTTGTGACCGCAGAGATGGCCGCATCCACCTTTGGCGAGCGAAAAAGTTCCCTATCCTGATCTGAAAGGGGGTACAACTTAGCTATCACCCTAGAACCTCTCAGGGCCGACTCCGGTACATCCCACTCCTCTTGGATCATGTTTTTAAATACCCTATGCACGGGAAACACCCGCTGGGACGTACGCACTGCCTGCAACAGCGGATCCTCCAGAACTTCACTTGCAGGAGGTTCCACAGACTGAGAAAATTATGCAAATTACTCTAATCAAACTGAGGTTCCACAGACGGCATTGTTCAGTGTCTTTAACGTCTCGGCAATCAGAGCAGGAAGTTCCTCCTTCCTAAACACCCGTACTACTCTATTTTGTTGCTCCCCTTCAGGCAACTCTCCTTCTTCCAACTCTTCTTTGGACCCGGCCGCGAGGTCCTCATCACCTGCCTCTAGGTCCTCCAAAATCGGAGACGCCGAGTCCTCCACGCTTGTCCCCCTACTCTTCTTGGGAGGGAGCAGCCCCATCTCCGCCAAGCCCAGACGCTTCCGCCCTCGCGGGCTCTGAGCCGAACTCACCATTGCTGGTTGCAATAATGCAAAGGCTTGCTGCATAAGGGAGAAAAAATCCGGCGGGATCCCCCCCGAACACCGCGCCTGGCTGGACATAGGCGGTGGACCTACCTCTTCCCCCGAAGAAGGCCCGACTACCTGCTCTCCGGATACCAATGGGACCGGCACGACTTCACCCGTATCCTCAGAGCCTGACAAGTGGTCCCCGCTGGACCCTTCCAGAGGGTCTTCCATAACGGCCGCCTCGCGGGTACAGCTCTTACACACACCTGACCCTAACAGTTCACTCCTCCTTATACCACACACTAAACAGCAGGGCCTAGCCGGCATAATCCCTGCCAAAAGGCACCACTGCCTTCTTCCTGTTCTCCTGACTGCTCCCTAAGTCCAGAACAGGCACCGCGGCTAAAGGCAACTGTTTATTATTTAGTTAGTTAGTTAGTTAGTTAGTTAGTTAGTTATTTTCACACAACAGTTCCCCACAAGCGGGAAAACCCTGCGCCAGCCTCCGAAAGTCGAAACGAGGCTGCACACGCCGAGAAAATCCAAAAATAAACGTCGTTTGTCTCCGCGGTGTTAAAACATGGCCGCCATCGTGCTTCCCGCGCGAAAACGGGCGGCCGGCCTAACTGCTTCGCTGAAGTCTCTGCTTCAGCTGTCTTCCCCTTAGCGCAAGCAAATTATCTCCCCGCTGTCCAGACTCACCTGCAGCTATTGAGAAGGGACGGGAAGAGCCGGGTTGAATGCCGGAGCTCAGCCGGACGGCGGCTTCGGCTCCGGCTTCCCTCATACATGTCAGCAGTGCCTCTGACTTGCTTCTTCCTCCAGAGCCGCCAATGTCTGACAGGCTGCCACTGCGCTGCAGAGCCTGCCACCTGCTCCTCACACATTACCGCGGGTTAGGGAGCAGGGAGACTAAGGTGCTGCCACAGTCCCCTCAATGCTCGTTAAGGAGAAGGGGAGAATGCCCGGGGGGGGGGGAGAGGGAGAGAGGGGGAGAGAGAAGAACAGAGACAGCAAGAAACAAACAAAAAAAGGAACCAGCTTCAGGCAGCAGTCACAAATGGGACACCTCCAGCCGCAGCAGCACCATCCCTGCAAGAACCAAATCAGCTATTAGAAGTTAAGTCTCTTCTCAAAACCCCAACTACACTGAAACTAAAAATAATATAAACTAGTAGCTCTACTTATTATTTGTGCTGAGTGAGCCTAGAGCTCAGAAGCTCCTCTAGCTGCTTGGAGACTGAAAGTACTGGAGAGGAGGGGGCGGTCCTTGACTACTTATGCAGAGGTCATCAAAGCAATGACGTATTCAGTCTCCAAACCTGCTGGAGGAGATTCTAAACTCTATGGTTCCGGGACTAGACTAGAGGGACGAAAAGGAAGCCACACTTAAGGAAGATCAGTACTTCAGATATCCTCCTCATCTGCTTTTATATTTATTATTTAATAATATTTATAGATTGTTTATCACGCACATAGAGAGTAATATTTAAATTCTGAAGCCAACGTGTCTCTTAAATACCGGCCACAGTGTATAAAGTTATACCCAAATATTTAGCACCAGCCACAATTTGGATATCAGTGCTAAATATGTGGGTATGATACAGACCAACGCTGCTATCCAGATAACCATCCGCATACCAGGACAGCCTTTTTTCTGTCCTAAGTTATGTCGTTAATTTATAATGGCACTTAAAAGAATCAATATCTAGATAAGTGGCCACTCCACGCTGACTCCATGCTCCCCAGAGGTTGCTAACCAGATAAAGGCATGAGACACTTTTTGCAACCAATGGCAGGAGTGCATGCAAATCTCTATCATTCATGTTCACTTTGGTAATCCTGGAAGCCAGATTGGTTTGTGGTCCTTGAAGATTAAAAGAGCCCATTGTCATTACTTTGCTTCCATCTTTACTGAGGAAGATATAAGGAGATACACCTGTCAGAAATGGTAATTAAAGATGATAATCCAGAGGAACTGAAACAAATCTCTGTGAATCTGGAAGACGTGAAAAGACAAGTTACCTGGAATGCGTGGTACGCACCCAGATAACTGAAAGAACTCAGAAATAAAACTGCAGACCTACTCCTACTCCTAGTAATTTACTATTAGAATTATCTATGGTACCTGAAGACTGAAAGGTGGCCAATGTAACAGGTTTTTATAAAGGTTTCAAAGGGAAATCTGGGAAACCATGGGCTATTGAATCTGATGCCAGCGCCAAGCAAAATGGTAGAAAAGTATTTTAAAGAACAAAATTATTGAACATATTGACAGTCATGGTCTAATGGGATACAGACAGCTTGGATTTAGCCAAGGAAAGTCTTGGTTCTCCAATCTGCTTCATTTTTTGGAAGGCATGAATAAGCAGTAGATAAAAATTCAGACAGTTGAGATAAAGGACAATTTTAGATAGGTTGTGAAGATCGGAATTCAGACATCTAGGTCAGGATGTGCACAATCCCTCTGGTATTGTAGAAAAGACTGCCAAACACAGAGCTTTATATAAAATATATATAATTACAGGACTGCACATGGATTTGCCAACAGACATAGCAGGAGGAACCATTTTAGAAATCCACATATGGAAAAAAAAGGTTACTAGGCTTGATGGATCTTTGATCTGAGCTAGTATGGCAATTCTATGTTCTTATGCTCTAGAGGCAGGGGCCACAAAACACCTCTTTGATTGGGAAGGACTAAGCTCCACCTTGAATATCCCTAACTTTGCCCCAAGCTCCATCCTAACTCTGCCTCTAGCCCCTGTGGCCTTTTCCTTCTGTTCTGCCTGAGGGGATCCCTTCTACTGTGGGCAGAAGAGAAGGGAATGACTGCTCAGATACATAAAAGGAAGTGCAAGAATGCCATGGATTTATATTCATATGCAGCGGAAATTGTCTTTTTACAAATTTACAGGCAGGAGAAAACAAATTAAGTCTTAGATGTGTAAATGTCAGCACCTAACCAGGCATATGAGCCATTTTGCAAACTTAAATATGTTGATGCTGCTAGTTAACAAGGGAACATTATCTTCAACTCATTTCAATTTGGAGAGGAAAATAAACTAGGGGGGAATTAAGGAAGATAGTCCCCTTAATCTCTGTCCTAATGTCTGGCCAAAATGCAAATTTTATAAAAACCTTCATAGGACATGGAGTAGGTGTAAATCCCCAGGTGGAGAATTTTGGGTTTACACTTGCATTCCCTGTATGAAATGGAGAATACACATTTAGGGGTATGTTTACTAAGCTGGGCTAGCAGTTAACAGCTAACAGTTTGCAACTAGGTCCCATTGATTAACATGCAACCTAGTTACAAATAGCATGCATTAACTATACTCTAAATTTGTATCCCACCCAGGTCACATACCAACCATGCCTCTGACCCCCCCCCCACCTCATAACTTCCATGTACTAAGGACATCCATGTATAAATATCACCCTTTCTAAAATGGCCATTTGCACATGCGTATAATTTACATATGTAATGTGATGAGGAAGCCCCTCAAGAAGAGATGGAAATAGGAGAAAATCCTGATGAGGTAAACAATACTGCATTGACAAACAGGATTTTCACCTCAGGAATAAAAACACAGCCAGTTGATGATCTAAAGCCACACCTCACCTCAGGGGAGGAGACAGGTCTGTTCACTGATTGGGCACGCCCAAGGGAGAGTCAGGGAGTGCAAGGAAGTGAAGGCTTGTTAAATACTCAAGCAATGAGGAGAGAGGGAGAGAGGAGGAGGAGCGAGTGCAAGCACGAGGTCAGGAGCAGCAGAAGGGAAAACATTGGAACAGCTGAAAGAACTGTTTGGAGGAGAAGTCAGCTAGAATCTGAGACCCGAGCAGAACCTGGGAGCACTGAACACACCCTGGAGGAAGTCTCACTGCAAGGTAGTGCCTTTGGTTAAGGGAGCCAGCAGGCCAGATACCTGGAATAAGGGCAGCCGGACTCACAGCTGTAAAAGCCAAGACAGTTTCAGAGAAAGCTACGAGGAAACTGTTCAGCCTGACATTTATCTGCAAGACACTGGAAGTAAGGCTAAGAAAGCTGAAGTACAAAGCCTGAGAATTAACAGGAGAAAAGGTACCAATGCTTATCTAAAAGTCCTTGGAAAAGGTAAAGCTGACATTTCTTGTTATAACCCCTTGTTTAAGAAGCCTCCTGCATGTGTTAACCTCCTGAGAACAAACCCATCATATTCAGCTAGTGATAAGTGGGGGAAGGGATTTACCCTTACTGAGAACTGTTCCTTTGACAAAGGCAGGATAGCTGATTACCCAGAGCTGGGAGTCCTAAGTAAACGTTTGTTAGAGAAGAAGGAAGGCTATCAGTCTTAAAACATGCACAAGCAAGCTGAATTACTTCTAAGTCAGTTTAAGGAATTTCTGGAGAAAAGGGAAGAGCAGAATAATAACCCTGACCAGAATTCTAGTAACTCTGAGGAAGCTATGCAACTGGACATTTGTCTGCCTTCAGTAGAGCTTGATTCACCTATGGATTGTTCTACTTGTGTAATTGAGAATAACCAGGTTAATGAGCACTGAATGCTATATGAAGTAATATAGTATAAAGTTTGCCATACCTGCTGCCACTGTGAGAAAACCTGATGAGTTGTTTAATAAGCTTAATCACATGGTAAAACTGAGAAGCCGTGCCGTAAGGAAGAGCACCTGTTTCAATTTGCTGAAGGATCACATGATTGCCTGGCCTGAGACTAAAGGAACTGTGAAACAGCCAAGTAGAGCTGAGCCATTTTGTTGCATCTTTTGTGTGTGTTTATTTTCAACCCTTATGTTGGAATTGGCATTCTTTTGCATCTGAGATACTGAATCTTGATGCGCTGGAATAAACCCTCTTAAAAATAAATATTCTTGCATGCCTTTTTCTACTCGAGCTACAACTACAACTCAGTCCCACAGGAGGCCAAGCAACTACCCATCCCAAAACCCCTGGGGCAAAGTGTTAGAGCTTCACTCCTAAAGGACACTTAAAAGGCTGTCCCTACCTGTAAGCTCTTGGGCCCAGGTAGCAAGGATGTCGCAGTAAATACCTGATCATACATGTGTAAATCATGAATAAGGTTTCTAAAATAACCCCAGCAATCTTTCAAGAGGGCACCTTAAGCACTGCAACTCCTGAGGGGTTCTCTGTACAAGGTAACTGAGTGTCTTGGGATCAGATCAACTAACAAACATCCCTAACTCATCAGGCTTATCATATCAGAGAGGCAGAAGCCATACCAGAGAGGCAAAAAAGGCATGTGATGGGATCAGACCTCTCTTTTCTTCAAACTAGAATCTGTACTAATTCTCATCAAGATATAGCAACTCAGGCACACTTTTCAAATGATCTTTCAAATGCTCTTATTATGAATTTAAGGTGCTTATATTATATCAGTAATTAAAACACTTTTGTGAATATATTTATCACTGACTTTTAGAGATAGATTGGGAATAAAAAACAGAGTAATTTTTGTTTCAAAATATTCCTAAAGTTATATGGGTACAACATATCTGTGTATCTTGAAACTTCTAGTTCTGTAGACTGATTTATGGGCTATTAGCTACAGGAATCTGTAGATATTATTAGTAGCAAACCAAAAATAAGTTATGTTCCCAGTTATGTCCAGGGCAATTAGCTACTAATACCTAGCCCAAAGTTCTGTGAGTGTGCTGGCAATGAGCCATGAAAAGAGCCTTGTCTGAATATATATTACGTTTATCATGGGTAACAAGGTAGAAAAATATACAGACATAGTTATAGATATATTATTAGAAATATGAGATAGCAAGTTATAGCAGCACAATGATTATAGTTAGACAAAGTGATAAGTCACTGATTAGTAACCAAAGGTCACTGATTTGCTCCGCACTCAGAATTATTGAAACTAGGTTCTAACTAACCATTGCCCTCCTGGAGGAAGAAAAATAAGTCTGTACCTTAGCTCTTGCTAGAACTCTTGTGGCTGGGTCCGAGAAGTCTCTGGAGCAGCACGGAGTCCAAAGAGGCTGTTAGGCTAGATAACGCAGGCTCCAGCCCTTTTGGAGGCGAGCCGTGTGAGAACACAGAACCGGAGGTATCTGTGAAAGTCTTATCTCTGTCCTTAGGAGAATGGCCTTGCATACACAGTGTGTATCTGTCTTGCAGACAAGCAAGGTAGTAAGCACAAGGCACACAGAGCACAAAAAGGCATAAAAGCAGGAGCACCAAAGGCAAGAAAGATCTGATGCATACTGCAATTACTCTTTGTGTAGAGTCTCTGTCATAGGCTAGGTGATTGGTTGGCACAAGACAGTCCAAAGTACTCTCAGCGAATCAGAAGGTAATAAACAGGTTTTTGTGTGAGTGGGGATAGAGGTGAGGGTGACCATCCCCAGAGAGCCGAGACAACTTATGCTACTATTAATCAGCCTATGCTACCATTGAGACTGATGAAGAATCAGAAGAAACAGGCCTGTAAAAATGGGTCCCTTCTTAGAAGCAATATTAGCAAGGCTACAAGCAAAAAGTATGAGCAGCTGATCATGAGTTATGCTAAGTCAAAACTGTAACTGTAGAACAATTGTGCAATATTGCAAAGGTTAGGCCCCAACTTGCAGGCTACAGCAGTATTTTTAAGGACTTTCTGGGAAAAGTGAACTGATACTTGGCAGAAGGTTATTTAGGAATGTTTTGTAATGACTTGTGCTGGAAATGAGCATTATACAGTAATATTTAGCAAATCAGGATGATCAGCAGAAAATTGTATCGAATCAGCAAATTATTGGAGTCCGTATAAACAGATTTGTGATTGTCTTGTGATTTTTCTTGTGGCCCAGAGATGAAATTGCCCTTGTAAAGCTGGTCAATAAAAGGCAGGACTCTGGAGGGGATTTCCGAAGGTGGTCAGGAAAGATGCACTAATCCAGGCCTCCCTGATGATCTTCCTCTAGAGCTCTGGATTGGTATAACATTACTGTGTGTTTGTCTCTTCTTTCCTCCTTTTAGAAGGGCCAGGTAAACAAAGACCAAGGAAAGGTGGGTCTACACCTGGACAAGCTCCACAGTTTTCATCCTGCAGACCCAAGAGTCATAATAAGGGAAGATAACAGTATGCAGTTTCAGACATCCCAAGGTCAGTAGCATCGTTAGTGGAAGATGAAGATCGGAGAAGCAGATGTTCTTGCATGTGGACAACTAATTGGCCTGGGAAACTAATTGGACAGAAACAACAGTCTTCTGTATGCACAGATATAATTACTTGAGAAACAGTTGCTTGAAGGTCAGGTCTAAGACTGGAAGCACAGCAAAAGTTCCTTGCAGCATGAAACCATCTTGTTTGGTCAGCTTTGGTTCAGGCTTCAGCATCTAAGCAGGCTGGAGACCTGCAGGCAGGATATCTACAGAGGTACAGGTCCTGCAAATATCAAAACAAGGAATTTTCTATTAGGAACATACTACTGTATACCTTACCAACCAAGTGATCCACCATAGACTAAATGGAAATTGTATTGAACTCATAAAATTACTACATGGGTAAATCCCTGCTATAGGGACATATGGATCTAGTCCATGGCATTAATTGGGGTAGAACAGACCCAGGGTATCCCCTTCCCGAATCCATCATTTAAGTAAATGCCATATTATAGATCCCCCCACATACCAAAACCCTCAAATTATGCCCACATAAACACATTACACGCATTTGGTAATAAACTGGTCACAGCTTTATTGAACTCAACAAGAACTTGTATCATATACCCAAGCATAATATCCAACATTAACAACCCTCACCAGTCCGTGCACCCAGTTAAAGGAAGCTGCCTGTTAAGGGCATGGTCTAGAAATTAACTGGGGTAGTATGGACCTGGTGCATCCCCTCCTCAATTACACCATTTAAGTAAATGCCCTATTATAGACTCCCCACCAGAACCCTCCAATTATGCCCACATAAACACATAAACCCCCAGTGCAAACTATTCAAAAGCTGCCCGAGGCTCCTCCCCCATGCCTCTCACTCACCCAGTTCTGGATATATATTTGATGTATTTCATTATGCTATTGAATTGCATTGTGATTACTTCTGGAATACAATATGTGCATCTTTTGATTGTAAAGGTGGAATATAAATTATATTATGAAATTAAATTAATGTATAGTAAAATGGTGTAGGAGCTGACCAAGACTACACATTTTGGACTACTGGCCAGTTGGATGGGAGGGATGAAAAGGGAAGCTTAGGAGCTTAGCAGGGCGTTTTGCAAAAAATTCCATACGGGATCAACTATGGGAAGTAGGGCAGGCAAGAAACAAAATGAAAAAGATATTACATCATGTAAATTTCTTTCATTTCCAGAATGAAACAAAAGCACATCCCTAATGGATATCCTGAAAGTCAGACAGCTATGCAGACCTCTAATAAGAAAGAGAAATGAGCGTATCTGACCAGACTTGGCTTTCTTCAGTGCCTCTGCTTCTATGTCTCTACCACAGAGTTTCCTCACTAATCAGCTCAAAACTTCCGAGGTAGAAAGGTCACAGTCTTGCCTAAGTCCCTGCCTGCCTTCAAAATTTGGCACCTATATCTGATTCCATGTGCAATTCATAAGAGGAGAAACACTCACACAAAGACATTGGTACAATCTTGCAAGTCTCTCTTTGGATATGAGCAAGACTACAATCACTGGGGCTAATATTTAAACTCTGTAGTAGGTGGTTCTCTTAAATACTACCCACGGTGTTTAAAATTCTTCCCAAATATTCAGCATCAGCCACTATGTGGATATCGGTGCTGCAGACCAACGTTGCTATCTGAACAACAGCAATAATTCAGTGCCATTATCCAAATAGCCATCCACATAACAGAACAGCCTTTTACTGTACTAAGTTATGTATATAAAGGATAATAGCGCTTATTTTTTTTTTAATCCAGATATGTTGCCACTCTGTGCTGACTCCGTGCCTCCCCCCCCCCCCCAGAAGTCACTAACCAAATAATAGGTCCAATAGTTAAAAGCCTTTATGAAATGGTAAGACCAGTGAAAAAATGAAATATAATTTTTTAAAAAATCACCACAGTGAAATGAAACAAAAATAACTCCCTGCACATCCCTAATATCCACAAAGAACATGCATGAGCTACTATTTGCAACCAAAGGAAGGAGTACATGCAAATCTTTCTCATCCACATTCATTATGGTAATCCTGGAAGTCAGACTGGTTTGTGGTCCTTAAAGCCCATTGCTATTACTTTGCTTCTGTCTTTACTGAGGAAGATAAAAGGGTGATACCCCTGCCAGAAATGATATTTAATGATGGTAAGTCAGAGGAAATGAACCTGGAAGATGTGATAAGGCAAATTTCCTGGACTGCATGGCATGCACCCAGATTACTGAAAGAACTAAGAAATTAAACTGCAGATCTACTCCTAGTAAATTGCAATCCATCATTAAAATTATCTGTGGTATCTATATAACATCAATTTTTAAAAAAGGTTTCCAGAGGAGATTTCGGAAACTATAAACCAGCGAGTCTGATGCCAGTGCAGATAGCATGGCATTAACTTCAAAAGCTGTGCGTTATTTTTTGGGGAATACACTGCATTTCCTCAGCAAATAACATACCAAAATTGCAGAAAGTGTGCGAAGTAGTATCATGGATGCATCTAATGCCACCTACTGCAGTAGCATTATGAGCACCTGTGCTATCTGCAACTTTACAGTTACGGAACACTGAGTACACCCATGGTAACCACGCATTGCAAACATGCCCACTGTCTACCCATATCCCACCCAATTCAGAAGTTAGAGCAGGATCTGCAGATAGGGCAAAAAATCATTGCCCTATCTGCAATTTCCCTGTTACCAGTTGATGCACCCTGATAGCATGCACTACCTGCCACATTAACAGGTAATGCTGCTTAGTAAACATGTCCCCTTGAGTATTGTGTGCAATTCTGGTTGCAGCATCTCAAAACAACTTTAGACTAAAAGGTGCACAAATGTTCTCCAAGATGATATAGTCTCAGATACAGTTTTCAAATGTTCTTATTGTGAATTTCAGATGCTTGCATAATCTTGGTAATTAAACCCAATTTTTAAACCAGCAAATTTTGCTCTTATGCAGCAGATTTAGCAGTGACCTGTTGTTGTTGTTAAGTGCCATCGAGTCGGAGTCGACTCATGGCGACCCTCTGGATAGCTATCCTAAATTGTGTTCGGTCTTCAGTCAGGCGGCTCATTGACGACAGACTGGTACCCGTAGCTGCTGTTATTGTAGCGATCCATCTCATTGCTGGCCTTCCTCTTTTGCGTTGACCTTCTATCTTGCCAAGCATGATGTCTTTCTCTAATGATCTCTCTCTTCGCATGATGTGTCCGAAGTATGAAAGTCGAAGTCTTGTCATCTGAGCTTCTAAAGAAAGCTTAGGTTTGATCTCCTCTAGTACCGACTGGTTTGTTCTTCGGGCAGTCCATGGTATACACAGTATTCGCCGCCAGCACCATAATTCAAAGGCATCAATTTTCTTCCTGTCTGTCTTTTTCACTGTCCAGCTTTCACATCCATATGATGTTATTGAAAATACCATGGCTTGAACAAGTCGAATCTTTGTATGGAGAGACACATCTCTGCTCTTGAGAATCTTATCTAGGTCTTTCATAGCCATTCTGCCAAGAGCAATGCGTCGTCTGATTTCTTGACTGCTTGTTGCTTCTTTATTGATAGTTGATCCAAGTAGGTTAAAGTTGTTCACAATTTCAATTTCTTCTCCTTCAATGATGAACCTGTTGATTATGCCAGTTGTCATGATCTTTGTCTTCTTTACATTAAGGTGCAGGCCCATTTTGAGACTATGTTCTTGTCGTGCTGTGAGGGCTTGCGTGCATCAGTGATGCTGAGAGCTAAACTATCGGTAGTTTAACTACTGGCAGGGTCTCCCAAGATGGACAGGTCTCAGCTGAGGTGCCAGACGAAGACAAACCACCCATCTGGGCAGCAGCAGAATGGGATAGTGTTGACGGCGGAGGATCACATTTCTGTGACAACGGCAACAACACCAAACTTAAACTGCGCGGAAGGAAGGCCCGGCAATCTACTTCTGTATCTTGCCATGAAAACCCAATGGATAGCAGTGACCTACACAGAGAGATTGTACCCATCTAAGCTTTAGTCAGATTTGCAAAAAGAAACTTTTGAGGCAGTTGTTCTTTGAAAATGTTCCTAAAGTTATATGGGTACAATTTATCTGTGTATCATAAAACTGCTGGTTTTGTAACTTCAATCACTGGATATAAGCTATGGGGAGAGGGGGGTATATTCAGAGAAATTAATGCGATTAGCAGACCTGCTAACCACATGAATTGCTGTGGCCGAGATATTCAGTGAGTGCCACTGAATAGCCTTGGTTGCCATTGCTGCACACCCCAATGCTAGCCGGCTAGCATCAGCACATGCCAGGGGCCAGCACTTGGCTATAACTGGGCAGCAGCTGCAACGATATGTGTGGGATGGATGGAATGGACTTATAGTCTTCCCTTAACTGCACATAATGACATTTCCTCTGTTTGCAGCTGCGACGTGGCATTTTAGTAGGGCATTCAAGTGTAATCTGGGTTGTCCAGGGTAAAACATGCAGAAAAACACTGGGGATGTCTATGCTTTGGCCTGATGATAGAAACATAGATGGCATAAAGGTAGATGCCCATGCTGGCATCCACATAGACATTCCCACTACAAAAGCTTGCAGCGGTAACATCTGTCACATGCAACTTTGCATACGGGAATGTCCATTAGCCTGGCAGAATGAAAACACGAGCTCTCATTCATTGACAATATAGAAAATATATGGGCTATAAGTATTTCCTTCTCTATATCCTCCGAATGCTTGTCTGGCAAAACACACACTTTTCCGATGCCTATTAATGCCTGGAGCAGGTATAACCTTTGATGCTGCATGGGACGTGCAAGGCATTTATGAAATTGGGCTAAGATGTCAAAGTTCTCAGGTACATCACTGATACACCACATCCCCTTCACAGCTTGGGTATCCTACACCAGCAATGTCTCCAGAGTCAGCTTCTAAAATATCTGAGACATCTCTGTTGTTAGATGTCTGTATGCCCATTTGCAGACATCCAAAGCATAAATAGCTCTTTCAAAATAACTACCTCGGTGTGGAATGCATTACTAAATGAGTGCTGATAGGAATTTCCTAAAAAACTAAGAACACCTGTTTAAAAATGCATATGAGATAATAATAATGAGACCTGTGCATGCTTTTGGACCATAACAATGTATGTCATCTTGTTCTTTGTAAAATATCAAAATGATGTCTTTTACATGCAGGCCCTGATTTGTTAAGGCATTTATGTGGTTAACAGCCCATATTAACTGTGTGAAAGCCTTCATTGGGGATTTTCAAAGGCACCTACATGTCTAGTGCCTTTGAAAATCCCTGATTAAGTCCCTTACAAGCCCCGATGCTATCCAGTTAGCATCAAGGCGTGTTGGGAGCATTCTGGGGTGGAGCAGAGGCGGGGAATGGCACTAACTGGGTAGTAGTGATTTTGGATGCTGCCCAGTTAACGCTCTGCACCTTAAAGATAGGCGAGGGTTTCCTCATCTATCTTTAAGGCGCAGATCGCTAACCAGGCAGCATCCCAAATCACTACCACCCTGCTAGACTTGGCCGCTTTCCAGCTGCATGGCAAACCTGGAATGTTAAGGGGTTGCAGGCAGGCACTGTTCCCTCTAAGCTGTGCGTGTGTGCGCGCGCACACACCTCGCCGAGCGAGCGCACATACCTTACAACAGAGCGCACAAAAATTACGGTTCTGATTCTGATAGAAAACAACACAGACATCTTAAAATTTAAAAGTTGTTGTGTATTTATGGTTTTCACAAGTTTTACAATATTTTCTAGTGCAATCAATGTGGTGTACATACTGTATTCTGACGTGTAGTCAAATTTTAAAGTATATAACTCCGAGTGTCGTTATGTGGCGCACAAAAATTTAACCTTCCTTCAAAAGCTGCACAGCTGATATTTTATGTGCACACAGCCTACAGAAAATTAGAGGGAACATTGCAGGCAGGTCTACATGGCTATGGCACTTAGACCTGCCCAACTGAAAATCGAGCCCGTCTTCTTTAAAATTATCTATGTTTATTGCATCTTGCCTTGAGCTGTAATGAAGAGATGAGTAATATATTTATAAATACAGAAATAAATTATACCAACAGACAAAGAATGAATAAAACCTGAGGAATATCTCTCTCTCTCTCTCTCTCTCTCTCTCACACACACACACACACACTCACTAAGTTTGACAATACTCTTCCCAGAGGGAATTTCAAGCATTGCAATACCAAAGGCATTATATCTACAAAATTCAGAAGATAGTTAACATACACAGAACATTTCCTATGGGAATCTAGCTACCAATTTAAACACACCAAGCACATCAGGTTATTCATACCAGAGATGCAAAAGCCATCAGCCATGAAAGTAAGTGATGGAATCAAGTATTTCTTTACTTTAGACTAGAATCTTTACCCGAGAATGAATCATTTTGAACAGCAATACTGCAGTTTTGAAGTTCTCTCATTGTGGCAGTCAGATGATTACTTACTCTCGGTAATTAAATGCAATTTTTAAATAAGCAAATTAGGCTTTCAGGGAGCAGCTTTCACTAAACCACTTGGCAGTAACTTACATGCATAGCATGTACTCCAATAACTTTAGCAAATTCTCTGACAAAATCTACCCCAATCATTTTTTTTAAAACCTCCCTAAATTTAATGTGAATATATTGTGCCATGAACCTGCTCATTCTACAGGTAGAAATACAGAAGAAAACATATGAGATCACTTTTCAGTGATCTGTGGATTGTAGGAGATGTTGTCAGTAGCAGATACATATACATGTATAAATACTCAGTATGTCTAGGTAAAACCACTACTCTCCATTTTCCAGGATGCCTCAGGACTACCTGGTAAATAAATCACATGATAAAACAAGAACCAATCCTGTGTTTATATATAAATTAGGCTTTATTATTGATAGAAAAAATTAGTTTTCTGAGGAAGTATGTTATGCAGCCCACTCTGTTTTAGCAACCAACATCACTGATTTGTTCTGCACTCAGATATATACATTACATTATCTTTCTGTCTAAGCTAGCTCCAACCTTGTGGGGGAGGGGGGAGGGTAATTAAAGACCAGTACCTTAGCTCTTGCCAGAACACTTGTGACTAGGTCCAAGAAATTGTCTTGATATGGCAGAGGTCCAACGTCAATTACAGGCAGGAGAAGTGTGTAGAAGCAGTGTAGGAAAAATGCAGAAAATGTGTATCTCTCCAGCATGTAATTCTTTGTCGATCTCCTCATCATGGCGCGGTGATTGGCTGGTCTCAGATACAGGATTTGCTGAAGATGGCATATAGTAACAGTTAATAGGTGGTCCCTCTGCAAACAAAGGTCTATGGTGCGAGAAAGTTGCTGGTATGCAGATCCATACATTGTTGCAAATGCTAATACCAGTAGCACAGTGAAGGTCTCAGCAATGAGTTCTTCTACACATAGCTGGAAAAAATACTTCTGTTGTGAAGTACATAAATCCGCAGAATTGCTTGATCTGCAAGTTTTAATGCTGATTTATAACAAAACAGGAATCCATCTTGTTTAATCCAAGCTTTAGTTCAGAGCATGCCCCATGGTTCAGACTTTCATTCAGATCAGGCTCCATGCCCTACAGGATGAAATACTTTCAATGCATAAGAAATCCTTTTAAAGTTATTCTAATTTTCACTGAGCCAAACAATATAAGTTGACTTGCTCAATATCCATTTATAACTTCAAATGGATAACTTGTCATAAGAACATAAGATAAGCTGTTCCGAGTCACATCACAATCCATCAAGCCCACATCCTATCCTTTGACAGTGACTAGTCCAAACCGTAGGTACACAACACATCTCAACAAGCAGACAGAATTTCTTATAGCTCATTTTCAAAATCAATCACTGTTCTGTAGACTTTTTTCCTGGGAACTTGTCCAAACTGCTTTTGAATCCTACTATTGTAGTCTCCTTGATCATTTCCTCTGACTACAGATTCACTGGCTTACTTTTACGGATATTCCTGTTACATATTTGGCGATAGATGCATAAGTTACCCATACAGTTGCAAACTCTTTCCACTGAATTGATAATTTGGAGCACTGCCCCAGCCTACCACAAATCATGTTCCATTTTTAAACAGATAACATTGTCTAGTCAACATTTCTTTTTTAAATAAAGGCATTTATGTAGTGGGTGCCTATCACAAGTATTTTAAATATCCATATTGAACATCTAACAGAGGCAGGATCCTTTCTTATGAACCTAAACATGCACCCAAGAGTGTCTGCTTAAAGTGGATGAAATGATGTTCTGTTATGTTATGAACTGCTTGCACATAGACCTGGATACCTTCAAATACTACAGCCTTAGATTTTCCATTAACGTGTGTGTTAAATCAAATGAAACCTCTGTAAACAATACAAACTGTCACAATGTAATTGTCAGCGTGTGACTTTGTAACATGACAACTGTGTCACAGTGTATCAGTAATTGTGCAAGTGTATCACTATGACCCTATAACTCGGTGAATATAAATTGAGAAATCTCAGCCTATGTGTTTATGTAGGTAGGAGACTGTATTATACAATTATACAGGCATCTAAAAATGAAACTAAATAACTCTGTGACAGTCTGACTGCCGGAGTCTTTCACGATATGACAGTATGAGTGTGCAGTTGTGAAGTCTGTGGCTCTGTGCAGTCACATAGAACATTGTGCTGGAAAAGCTACAAGAGTGATAAGTAGAAGATAGATGGCGATGGATGGTAAAGCCATATAATCGTCTTACGTCTCTTGAAATTGTCCAGATGAAGCTGGATAAATCATTAAAAAAAAAAACCCATTTAGACTGAAAGCAAGGGACCAGATATCTCAAAGATATCTGCCCAATGTAATACTTCAATAGAGCAGCAAGATTTTTCTAATTATATTTTTTTTATCAGCATTTCCTATTTTCTATTTATTCTCCATTCTCCCTTCAGCAAGCCCATGGATATGGTGAAAGGAAAAATCAAACCAATGCAAGAGAATTCCTGATTCTGGGATTCTCAGAATTCCCAGAGCTGCAGCTCCCTCTCTTCACTCTCTTCCTCCTCCTCTACTTGATGGCTGTGCTGGGGAATCTCCTCGTTATCTGCATAGTATGTGCCGATCACCACCTGCACACTCCTATGTATTTCTTCCTGGCCAGCTTGTCTATCCTAGACATCTCTTCCCTAACAGTCACTATGCCAAAATTACTGGCGATCCTCTTGACACAGAGTTATAGCATCTCTTTCAGTGAATGCATTCTGCAGATGTTTTGGTTTTCAGTATCTGTTGGGACAGAATTCCTCATTCTGACAGCCATGGCGTATGATCGTTATGTTGCCATATGCAATCCCTTACGTTATACAGTCATCATGAATAAGAGTGCCTGTGCTCTTCTGGCTACTGCATCGTGGATAACAGGTTTATTGGCACCACTGCCAAATGTAACTTTTATATCCCAGTTTACCTTTTGTGACTCCAGAGTAATCAATCACTTCTTCTGTGAGCATTCAGCACTGGTAAAACTCTCCTGCACAGACACCTCTGTCCTTGACACTATATCTTATGCAGAAGTAGTGTTATCTGCCTTCACCCCATTTCTACTAACACTCACATCCTATGTATTTATCATATCTACTATCATGAAGATCCGTTCTAGAGAGGGGAAAAGCAAGGCCTTCTCGACCTGCTCCTCCCACCTTACAGTCATCATTCTGGCATATGGGACCATAATAGGAGTGTATATACAGCCCAGCTCAGGAGACTCTGTGCATTCAAACAAGTTGCCTACCATAATGTATATATTTATGCTCCCATTATTGAATCCCTTAATTTATAGCTTAAGAAGCAAAGAATTAAATGTGGCACTCAAAAAAGCCATAAGTAGGAAGTCAACATTGTTAGCTACTAAACTCTTTTAAAAGCCATATTCAAATAAGGAATTATATAAAGGTCTTGGTTGGTTTTAAGGTCAAACATTAGCAAGTAATTAATTGTAAATTGCAAGTCATGTGTTCAAAAAGTGTGTGCTATATTTCACCAGCATATGGGGACTGTTGGCACAAAACCTAACCCTCACTTGATATTGAGAAAGTCTGCTTCTGAAGTCCTACCACCCCCTGCCCCCACCCCCCCCCCCAATCCCCGCAACTACATCAGTGTAAGATGAAATCTTAAGGAGAAGATTCTATTCCCAACCAGTCCTACCCCTAGAACAATGAAACTCAAAATGGTACCTGCCAGCACACAACTCTCCTTTGCCCCTCAAACAGTGCCATTCCCCTAGCTTATAACTACATTATCTTGCCCTGTTGAAAGATGGATGTGACAGAGGCTGCAGGAAGATCAGAAGGCATGGAGCTTCTACCATTTTCTAAAATAGCTGAGTGGTAAGTTAGTGATGCCGGAAATATGATAGAACAGTTTTTTGTATTTGTGCAGCAGGGATGTTGGGGCTACTATGAGCAGCAAAGGGGAACAACGGTGCATTGCCCCATTATTTTAATGAGCTTTTACAATAGTTATGGTATAAATTAAGCAATTTATTAAACAAATAATCTTGATATCTTATGAAGAGAAAAAAAATGATTGAATCTTGATGCCATTTCTCCTTACTCTTCCTGCCACTGTCCATACTCCATGTACTTCAAAGATCTCTTAGCTTCTCCCAGGAACTCATTTGAGGCTCTGACACTAGAAGGTAAATTTTGTAAAGTAATTTTCTAACTTATGTGATATGTCATGAATGCATGTACTTGTATGTGATCCAGCTGTAGATATGTTCAAGGATAGAGTCTGAGTAGAGTGCATAAAATAAGTGTGGATATTTAGACTCCTTATGTAAGGAATGCAATGTGACCCTTGAGTCAATACAGACTCCTGGCAACCCATACTCTCTCAGTTTTCTTGACAGTATGACCAGAAGTAAATTGACAGGTTTTCCTTCTGAGGTAATTGTGGGGCAAGTCCAAATGTCCTTGGAGCTCAATTACAGGTCAAGACATAAGTCAGATATCTTGGAATAATTCTTGACTATGGACTGATGCTACAACTACAAATTAGCAATACCATCAAATTAACATCATAAAATAAGGAAAGTCCAAGCCCTTCACCCCCTCCTAGAAACTCATGAACTCCATACGGTCTTCGAAGCTTTGGTCTTACCTCACTTGGACAGCTGCAACATAATTCTGTCAGGCCTACCAAGAGACGTGATCCACCCATTATGGATGTTGGAGAACACAGCTGCTAGGATCTTGCATAGTGCATCAAAATATGACTCCAATCCTACTCTGCCTATAGTGGCTCCCCATTTTCTCCCATGCTAGACAACGCATTACTTACAATCTTCAAAATTTTTCATGACCTCTCCTTAGATTATCTCAAATTTAAAGCACCAGAAAACTGTTCAAGGAGAATATATACACACTCTACCCTTGCTATCCCCCTCTTCCAGAGGAACATAAAAAGTACTTAATCCATTTCAAACTGGGCTTTTTCTGTATAAGCCCCAAATAAGGCATAATCTCCCAGCCAATCTCCAATCCATATCTGGTCTTAAACACTGCCGTGAGAACCTAAAAATAGACTTGTTCATTATAAAATGTGATACATCTGTTACTCAATAAAATGCCATTACATCTTTTCTGGACTTTGCTGAATCTGATGCTTAATAATAATGGGCCCGATATTCAACTGTGCAGGACTAAGCACCGTATCTGCTTAGCCCTGCCTGCCCACCGCCAGACCCTGGCTATTCACTTCTGTGGCAAAGGAAGTAAATATCCAGGTCTGGCCATGATGCCCGGAAGCCACTGAGGCTAACCATGCAGCATGGATATTGGCTGATGCAAGGTTAGCATTGGTGCCTATAAGATATAGGCAAGGAAAACCCTTGCCTATCTTATAGGCACCGAGCACTAACCGTGCAGCTTCCAATATTGGCACTGCATATTTAGTGCCAGTCCCCACCCTCCACTCCACCCTAGACTGCCCCAATGCTTGTTGGCTAGCATCATGGTGCATAGGGGACTTAGTCAGGGATATTCAATGGCACTACCTGTATATCTGCCATCAAATATCCGGTTAGCAGGCATTTACTCAATTAACTGGCTTTTAACTGTGTAAATGCCCTTTGAATAGCAGGCCCAATGTCACTGCAGCTTTTGTCAACACTCTTTCTCTGTAACCTCCACTTCTGAATCCTCCCATTGTCTTTTGCAACCTTTAGCCAATTCTCTCACTGTAAGTACTTAACTTTGATTAAACATTTCTTAGTATATACTAGGTTATCTATAGTTTACTCTGTTACCTTTTTACTGACTGATCCATGTACAGGGTTGTTCCAGTGTCACTTGTATTGACATTATAAAAGGTGGTATAGAGAAAACAGTTAAATAAAATAAATGGTGAGGTACGTGACATGCCCAAGGCTTCAAGAAGGGCTAATGGGAATCAAACACTGGTCTCTCAATTCCTAAGCTAGTGTTCTAACACTAGGGTAATCCTCCATGCCAATAAACACTAGAAGGTAAGGTCCACAACCTCAATCTAAACAAAATTCCTGCAGAATTCCTGCTGATTTTCCCCTAATAATTCATAAAGGCACATAGGGGGCCTTTTACTAATGAGCACTATGCAGTTACTGCAGGTTTTGGTGCATGGTAACTATCATTGTAGGGCCATCACATTATGCACTGATATCCATGCAAACTGTGCATGGCCCACTGAGATGGTAGGTGGGCAAAGAATGGTTGTGGTGAGTGTCTTGCACTACCTATAAAGCTTACAATTACTGTGGGTGCAATTACCTCCACCTCAATAACTCATTGTTTCATCTTCATGATTAACTCCTTAAGGGATAACAAATGTGGCCT
Source organism: Ichthyophis bannanicus (assembly GCA_033557465.1). Lineage (NCBI taxonomy): Eukaryota > Metazoa > Chordata > Amphibia > Gymnophiona > Ichthyophiidae > Ichthyophis > Ichthyophis bannanicus. Next base: position 106,429,494 of record CM066048.1, on the reverse strand, counting down.
GAAATGACACATTCAAAGGGGTGAGAAGTGGAATGAGTGGATCTATGGTGCCAAGGGCCTTCCAATATTACTACTTCCAACATGGAACAACGTGGGACTCTGAAAATTTCCAGAGAATTAAACCTGAAAGGACAGCCTTATCTACCTGAAGTTGTAGCCCCAGTCTGCTGCATAGCAGAAAGTAGCCACTTTGAGGGCTCCCAGACTAAAGGGCTACAATTAATTTAAGCATCATTCTTCATTTTTTTTAAAACTATTGCCTGAACTATGGTACATTTTAATGATCAATGAACGAAGTGATACCATGAATACAGAAGAAGAAACACAAATTTCTTGAATTTTAAATATAGGAACATACAAACATGATGCCAGATAAAGACCATGGGCTCGATTTTCGAAGGCATTTACACAGGTAATTGCCCTAGTTACCCATGTAAGTGCCTTAACCAGTTTTGGATGCTAATATGGTGGGTTAGTAGTCATAACGGCACAGTAAGCAAAAATCCTCTTGTGGCCATAACAAAATGGTGGCAATCAAGAGATGCTGCCCTCTAGCCTTACACTACAGGGTAGAACCATAAGATCACGACCAGCTTTGTTAAGGCCTATGAGAAGCACAGGAGCAGATCTAACAAAGATGGCCACAATTTTGAAGTGCTTCCCCCTAGCATGAGACTAGAGAGCAGTACCTTGTAAGGCCGCAAGATGATACAGGAGCCAATAGGATCACTTCTACCCCAATCTACCACTAAACCACCAGGAACATCTAAGGTATATGCTGGTGGGCAAGGGGAATAAGGGACCACGAGATCCCACTTTTTGCCATCTGGATAGCTGGGATATTTTTAAAGTTTGGAGTGTTGGGAGGTGGAGAAAAGGGGCCATAGGGCCCCGCTCTTCCTATTCAGCATCTGTGGACCAAGGGAGGGGGGCTTAGCCTGCCTGGCTAGCCGAGACAGTTTTAAATTTCAGGGAGGTGGGGAGGGAGGAAAAGATGGGAGCCATAGGGCCCCTATCCTTCCACAACGTGATTGGGAGGAGGTAGAGGTAGGCGGCTTAGTTGGGAAGCTATTTACTTTGGGGGTGCACTGATCCCCCTTGGGCAGCTCCTGGTATGGATCAGGAGATGTCCGGGGGGGGGGGGGATGGTGCTGCAGGGAGGCCACCACTTTTATTTTTAATATTTTTGGTGCTGCGGATCACAGCACTACTGTACCAACAATATTGTGGAGGATGTGGAAGGCCCACTCGCGGCAGTAGGATTCCTTATCTTCTCTAGGACAAACCCTGTGTTATCGGGCCTCCTGGCAGATAATGCCACCTCTTGTTGGCGTCCTCTGGTGCCGCGATTGTCCCTGATTTTCTCAACCATCATGCAAAATTTTTTAACATGGTGGATGTCAACCATGGCCACCCCCACTCTCCACCCTGATCTATCCTGATCCCACCTCTAAGGAACCTCTGTCATGCAAAAATCAGATATTGTGGAAAATTGCCTCGCTATTTATTTATTTTATTTTTATTTATTTACTTCTCTTATATACCGCGCTATTAAAATCAGTGTGGTTTACAATTGAACAAAAAACATACTGCAATGTCACACGACAATTGAGTTTTTACATTGAACATGGACGAGATAACCTGGAGGTAACAGGGGTAACTAATTACAGAGTAATTATTCATGGAGTATGGTGAGAAATTATACATATAGTATAGCTTGGTTTCAACATATTTATAAGAGGTTTAATCAATAAGATGTGTGATCAGTACCAATAATAAATAAGAGAGGGGATATGGTGGTAGAGCTAGTCATTTTCTTTATGGTGTTGGATTTTGGGTGGGGTGGAGTAGGGTGTAGGATGTGAGGATGGGTGGTTGTTTCTGGGATTGGATTCTGGGTAATGGATGAGGAAAAGGTGTTGTTTGAGGGCTTTTCTAAATGACAATAGGTCTGCGGTGGAACGGAGCTCAGTGGGGAGGGCATTCCAGGTCATGGGTGCAAATAGGGAGAAGGCTCTATTGGCAGTAGCCTTTTTGCACTTAGTTAGAATGTTGGGGATCTCTAGAGTGTCTGCTTGATTAGATCTCCTGATCCTGTTGAACGGCCATCTTTGAATGAGTTTGCTGATGGGTGAGGTGATCTGGTTCCTTAGGGCTTTGAATGTTAGTACTAGGGACTTATACTGGATTAAGCAAACATCCATAAGGCCATTACTAAAAAACAACAAACTTGACCCTCTTAAACCAGAATCATATAGACCTATTTCAAGTATTCCATTACTAGCAAAAATTTTGGAAAAAGAAGTACAAAAACAAATTCAGGATCATATAGATCTTAACGCCCCACTGGACTCATGCCAGCACGGTTTCAGAGAATTCCACGGTGTGGAAACGCTTCTAACTACTCTGTTCAGCAGCTTATTATCAGGAATTGATAACATCCGCCAAGGGTTCGTCCTTGTTTTTTCTTGATATCGCAGCCGCTTTTGATTCTGTTAGCCATGAACGCCTCCTTGAGCGTCTCAAAGGGAAGGGAATTACTGATAAAGCACTTGAGTGGTGTAGATCCTACCTTTCTGACAGATGGCAACAAGTACGATCCAACGATACTTCATCAGATCAGTTTCATCAAAAACAAGGGGTCCCTCAAGGCTCATCCCTTTCCGCCCTTATGTTTAATATATACATGCAGCCTATCTGTAACCTGATTCGATCCTTTAGAGCTAACTGCATGATATACGCGGATGATGTACTTTTATATTTTCCTTTTACAACTGAGAACCCTGATCTCAATCCATTACTAACTGCATAAATGAAGTATCCAACTGGCTACAATCCCAAAATCTAAGGATCCAACACAAGAAAACGGAGGTGTTATTTATTACACGTAACCAAATTTCACTGCTCCATCCTTTTTGAAAGTGAATGATGCTAACCTCCAGACCAAGACCACCATCAGATACCTCGGTGTCACTTTAGACCAGAAATTAGATATGAAAGCACATATTAGTAATATTGTAAGAGCAGTATATCACAAAATACGCTCCCTTAGACACGTTCGATCCTTGCTAGAGCCAGACGATTTTAGAACCATCTATCAGGCGCTAATCATACCTCATTTTGATTATGCAAACTCAATTTTACAAGGTCTTCCACAAACCACCTTACACCCACTTCAAATGGCTATGAATGCTGCAGCTAGAGTCCTTCATGGAGCTTCCCGGAAAGACCATATCTCACCTATTCTAAAACATCTTCATTGGCTCCCAATTCAAAGTAGACTCACTTTCAAAATTTTACTAATTACATTCAAAGCCTTCAAAGAACTCTCATCTTCATCAATATCAGACTTGATCCAAACACCACCCCTCAATAGAGACAGAAGGTCAGTAACACTCAATACTCTGTTAGTCCCTAAATCAATATCACAGTGTACCAAAACTACTTCAGACAGGGCCTTTTTATTCTGTGCACCAAGGTGTTGGAATAGCCTCCCTCAAAACATCCGAGCAATACCAGACCTTTTGCAGTTTCGCAAAGCTTTGAAACACTACCTCTTCCTTTTATCTTATCCAGTAAACAATAAAGACATCTCAACCAACCCACAGACCTTCCACTCATACACATACAATACAGATACCCCACAGACCACATACACACAAAACTGAAGCCATGATGATATTATGACTATGTTTATTAATTATATACCCTGTTATCCGAGTTATATTCTCCTGTTTTCTGTAAACACAAAGTACTGTTGAATTGTGTATCTCACTGTTTTTTGTGAACCGCGCTGATGCCTAATAGTGTGGTATATAAGAGTCTATAAATAAATAAATAAATAAATAAATAAATTCTAGCCTGAAGTGGAAGCCAGTGGAGATCCATCATGACTGGGGTTATATGTTTAGCTCTTGATGTACCTGCAAGTACCCTTGCTGCAGCATTCATTGCAAGGAGAAGAGGTCCTAGTGTTGACTGAGGGAGGCCATGAAGGATAATATTTGCAAAGTCTAGATGTGGGAGCACCAAGGCTTGGAAGATAGTTCGGTAGTCATTAAAGTCCAATAGGGGGCGCAGGTGACGTAGTATCCGGACCTTATGGTAAATTGCTTTCGTGATGTTCTTCACATGTGTAAACATGTCGAGTCGTTGGTCAAGCATGATGCCGAGATAGCGGATAGTTGATTTTGCTATCAACTCAATATTGTTTACTTTTAATGTGGGGGGTGGGGAGAACATCTGGTTCTTGGTGAGGAATAAGACATCTGTTTTACTATGGTTGATCCTTAAATTTTGTGTTGTAAGCCATTGTGATACAGCTTCGAAGCAGCTTGATATAGGTGAAAAGTCAGGTTGATCAATCAGGAATGGTGAGTAGATTAGGACATCGTCTGCGTAGACTAGGCACTGGATGTTGAAGGAGCGGATTAGGGTACAAATTGGTTGCATATATATGTTGAACATTAATGCAGATAGGGATGAACCCTGAGGTACACCTTGATTGAGAGGGAATGGGTCAGAAGTCATGGGACCTGTTCTGACTTGTTGCCATCTGTTAGATAGGTAGGATTGCACCATGCTATAGCTGAGCCTTGTATTCCTTTCTCCACAAGACGGAGTATCAGAGTTTCATGGTTGACTGAATCAAAGGCTGCAGCAATATCCATGAAAATGAGGACAAATCCCTGGCGGATGTTATCAAGTCCTGTAACTAGATCATTGAAGACAGTTGTGAGGATGGTGTCAACACCATGAGCTTCTCTGAAGCCATGTTGAGATGGATCCAGTGGAGCTACATCGTCAATATGTTGTTGGATTTGTCGTTGAACTACCTTTTCAATGATTTTGGCGAGTAGGGGGATGCTTGATATTGGGCGAAACGATTCAAATTTGGAGGGATCAAGTTTGTTGTTTTTTAATAATGGGCGGATTGAAGTAAATTTCAGGCTTTGTGGGAAAGATCCTATGGAGAGGGATTGGTTTGTGATTCTGCTTATAGCGGGACTAAGTTCTTGGCGTAATTCTTTGATCCAACTAGCTGGACATGGGTCACTAGGGGCAGTGGTAAGATTAATGGATGTGATAATATCTTGTATTTCTTTATTGGATACTTCGCAAAATTTGAGTAGAGGGGTTTTACATGTAGTAGAAGAGAATGTGCAGGTTGATAACTTGTTGGCTTGGATTATCTTTGATTGTAGGTAGTTTGCATAATCTTGTGGGTGAGGCATAGTTGTTTGGGTGGGAGCTGGGTCACCTGTTAGGGACTTAACTATCCTGAACAGATCATGGGGTTTGTTAAGCGATCGCTTTAGAATATCTGCATGGTATTGTTTTCTTTTTTCCATCGTCATTGCTCGATGAGATTGTAGATAAGAGGTGTATGTACGTAGAGATTCAGGGGACCGGGTTTTCATGGGTTAGCTTCTATTGCAGGGCGTTAATCCTGTGTTAACCTCAGATTAGCAGCTAACACTTTTCAATAGACATATCTTTTAGTGTTGCTCAAATTGAAAATGTGGCATTTACTTTAGCCTGTTAAATTTGATGATGTCATTATGAGCTGATAAGGCATGTTTAATATTCTATATTTAATTGTAGAACTGTTTTTGCATTAAAGAATTACAAATATTTTACATTTATTTGAGGACGTTGGGACCGATATTCAAAAGGCATGTACATGGTTAACAGTCTGCTAACTGTGTAAAAGTCTGCTAAAAGAATATTTGACTGCACATACATCGAAAATCCCTAAGTCCCCTATACACTTGATGCTAGCCAGCTTGCATCATGACATGATGGGGGTGTTCTGGGGTGGAGTGGAGGTAGGGACTGGCAGGGGCGGCCCAAGGGGGGTGCGGGGCCATGTGCGGAGACTCGGTGCAGGGCCTAATTTGCATAAGGGCCTCATTTGCATAAATATTTGCATAATGTTACCATACACTAACTTTTAGTAAACATGCCTCTTAATGAGTGAAAAAGAAAGACTAAAAGATTTCTACATTACTATAATCCAGTGCCAACTGCCAGGCACATTAGGAACTACTACAAACACTGCCCATTTAGAACCCATAGCAAACCCGCCGTATCATAACAGCACTACCAGGACTCACAAAGCACAAGACCCTACCTATCAAAAGGCAACACTACAAATATTAAACCAATACATTTCAGAGAACAACAATACATGACCTACTGGGGAAAGAGAACAAGTGGCAATGTCAAATAGGAATTACATAAACAGAATATCTCAGCTCAGTTACATGTGCAGAACATAGACCGTCACCAAACAAGAAATCACAATGTAGAAACAGGAAGACAATAATTAAACTGGGAACCCCAAAAGCCCAACAACACTGTAGAAATAAAACTATAAATTAATTTCCTCTTGTACTAAACAAAGCGCAGACGTTAATGATGCACATTTCCCAGAGCTGGCATATTTCAGTTAATAAATTCAATAAAGAGATATTTTTCTACCTTTTGTGCATTTTTTTTCAGTTGCAATTGCTCCAGTCACTTTCTTTTGGTTTCTTCGTGTCTTCTGCTAACTCTCCATCGTCTGCTGTCCATTTGTCCTTTCTTCACTCTTCTAGTTTTTTTTTCCATTCTCTCTCTACATCTGCTTTAACATACTAATCTCTCTCCTTTTGCTCTTTCCTCATTCCTATTTCATCCACTCAAATTTTACCCCGCCATCCTCAATCCCCACTTACTCTCCCAATATCCAGCCAATTGTAGATTTTTCTTCCCTCCCACACAAAATATTTCTTCCCTCTCCATTTCACTCTCCGAACTCTATCCCATTCTAATCCTCCCCGAACATCAGCTCCCTTCTAGTTCCAGCCCCACCCAGCATCCGCTCCCTTCTAGTCCCCGCATCAGCCCATTTCCAGTCCTAGCTCCCCCATCCGAGTCCCTCCATCAGCTCATTTCCAATCCCAGCTTCCCATAAGCCCATTTCTAGTCCTATCCTAGCCCCACCATTAGCCCATTTCCAGTCCTAGCTCCCCCATCCGAGTACCTCCATCAGCTCATTTCCAATCCCAGCCCCCCCAACAGCCCATTTCCAGTCCTATCCTAGCCCTCCATCAGCCCATTTCCTGTCCTAGCTCCCCCTCACTCAGCCCATTTCCAGTCCTAGCTCCCTCCCCTCACAGCCCATTTCCATTCCAAGCCCCCCTCCCCATCAGCTATTTGTAGTTCAAGCCTTCCTTCCACTCAGCCCATTTCCATTCCAAACCCCTGTCCCCATCAGCTATTTGCAGTTCAAGCCCTCCTTCCACTCAGCCCATTTCCAGTCCTAAGCCCCCCCATCACCCCATTTTCAGTCTTAGCCCCCATAGCCCATTACCAGTCCTAACCCCCATCAGCCTATTTCAAGTCCTAGCTCCCTCCCCTTACAGCCCATTTCCATTCCAAGCCCCCCTCCCCATCAGCTATTTGCAGTTCAAGCCCTCCTTCCACTCAGCCCATTTCCAGTCCTAAGCCCCCCATCACCCCATTTTCAGTCTTAGCTCCCCATAGCCCATTACCAGTCCTAATCCCATCAGCCCATTTCAAGTCCTAGCTCCCTCCCCTTACAGCCCATTTCCATTCCAAGCCCCCTCCCCATCAGCTATTTGTAGTTCAAGCCCTTCTTCCACACAGTCCATTTCCATTCCAAGCCCCCGTCCCCATCAGCTATTTGCAGTTCAAGCCCTCCTTCCACTCAGCCCATTTCCAGTCCTAGCCATCCCCCAGCCCATTACCAGTCCTAGCCCCCCCATAGCCCATTACCAGTCCTAGCCCCCCCCATAGCCTATTACCAGTCCTAAGCCCCCCATCAGCCCACTTCCAGTCCTAAGGCCCCCCATCACCCCATTTCCAGTCCTAGCCCCCCCATAGCCCATTACTAGTCCTAACCCCCCATCAGCCATTTCCACTATTAGCACCCCCATAGCCCATTACCAGTCCTAACCCCCCCCCATCAGCACATTTCCAGTCCTAGCCCCCCCTATAGCCCATTACCAGTCCTACCCCCATCAGCCCATTTCCAGTCTTAGCCCCCCCATAGCCCATTACATCCTAATCCCCCCTCCATCAGCCCATTTCCAGTCTTAGCCCCCCCCATAGCCCATTACATCCTAATCCCCCCTCCATCAGCCCACTTCCAGTCTTAGCCCCCCCATAGCCCATTACCTGTCCTAACCCCCCTCCCCCATCAACCCACTTCCAGTCTTAGCCCCCCCATAGCCCATTACCAGTCTTAACCCCCCCCATAGCCCATTACCAGTCCTAACCCCCCTCCCCCCATCAGCCCTGATAGATTTAAAAAAAAAATGGCTGCTGCTGCCACCATGGCAGCGGCAGAATCAAATGACCTGCCGAGTGGCCCCGCCTGCCCGGCAGAGCCTCCCTGAGCTCCCGAGTCCCTCCTAATGCGCAGGCTTTCAGAGCCGCGAGAGTTTCTCTTTCTTCTTGCGGCTCTGTTAATCTCACCGGGACTGATGGGATTTCCCATCAGCCCCGGCGGGATTAACAGAGCCGCGAGAGGTCAGAGAAGCTCTCGCGGCTCTGAAAGCCCGCGCATTGGGAGGGACTCAGGAGCTCAGGGAGGCTCTGCTAGGCAGGCGGGGCCCCGCGGCGGGACATTTGATTCTGCCACTGCCACGGCGGCAGCAGCAGCCGTTTTTTTTTTTTTTAATGTGCTTGTGCTAATGTAGAATGTTTTTGCGTGGGACCCCCTGAAACGTGGGGCCCTGTGCAAAAAACATTCTTGCTCAATGGACGGGCCGGCCCTGGCCTTAGCAGGAAATTTTCAAAGGCAACTACATGGGTAGTGCGCCTTCGAAAATTCCTTGGTTTGTCTCTAATGTGCCCCGATGTATGCGATTAGCAACGAGGCATTCCAGTGTGGAGTGGGGGTGTTGGAAGTGGTTAACCGGTAACACCAATTTTCAATGCTACCCACTTAGCCCTCAGAACCTTAAAGATAGGTGTGGAAAACCCTTGCCTATCTTAAGGTGATGGAGCTAACTGGGTAACATCGAAAATCAATGCTACCCGGACACTGCCACTTTCAGATCTTGACTCACCTGATCTCCTTTGTGTTTCCTTACCATCCCCCCTAGATGTATCACATGTCTATACCTACTGTGTTGTCTGTCTTGACTAGATTGTATGATCTGATGAGCAGGAACTGTCTCTTATATGTCTGTGCAGCACTGTGTAAGTCTTGTAGCATATACAAATACTCAGTATTATTACTATTATTATTATTATTAGTAGTAGTAGTAGTAGTAACAGCAGCTCAGGTGACTTCCGGGTTATGCAGTGATAACCAGATTTTCAATGCATATGACACACGGCATTGAAAATCCGGGTTAGATGGACAGCGGGTGGGCTTTGCATTTACGCAGCACATAGTACTACCCATCTGAATATTGGACCCCATATGGCCTATCCAGTCTGCACTTCCATACCAACTACTACAGATCTTCTATGTTTGTCCCAAACTTTCTTTAATTCAGATACAGTCTTTGCAACCTTGACCCAATGGACCCCACATCATACAGACCCATCACCAGCCTCCCCTTCATGAACAAAATTGTAGAAAAGTGGTATGCCAAAAAATGCCAAGATCATATTGAAATCCATGCTCCACTTGACACCCAGTAACATGGCTCCTGCCCCTACTATGGAGTTGAAACCTTCTTCCTCTCCCTTCTAAGCAAATTCATCTAAGGCATGCAGTCTGCACAACACAGATTTATTTTCGGGGGGGGGGGGGTTATATTTCAGCGGCATTTGACTCAATAAACCTAACCTACCTTCAACAATGCCTCCAGTCTATCAGAATCCAGAATACAGTGTTGAATTGGTTCTTTCCTGTCCAATCATCATCAGCAAATCAAGATGGGAGACATCCTCTCCACCCCATTCACTCATACTCAAGGTGTACCACAAGGCTCCACCCTCTCTGCCCTGCTCTTTAACATATATCTACAACCACTCTGCTTGATAATCAAGTCCCACATCTTACTCTACCACCTCGATGCTGATGGCATTCTGATCTATACTCCCTTCAACACCTATCAACCCACATACATAAAGCTACAGCACTGCTTCTCCGAAGTTTCACAATGGCTCATAAGTAACCGCCTCTCCATCAACTACAAGAAAACCAAAGCCCTCTTCATCACTAAGAATATCATGTTTACTCTCCCTGCAACCATAGTACTAAACACTCATATCAAGATACAGCAAGAAATAAAATACCTCAGTAACACTCTAGACCGTAACCTCATGTTGAAACAACAAGTGAAGAAAACTATGAACTCAATCTTCTACAAGATCCTCACTCTCTAACACCTATGCCCAATCTTGGATCACCCCCACCCCCAACTTCAGATCAGCACTGCAAACAGCAATTCTTCCAATCCTCGACTACTGAAATTCCATTTATCAAGGACTCCCACACTCAACCCTCCTCCCACTATGTACGGCCCTCCATACCACTGCACATACCCTTCTGGCATCCCCCATAAAGGTACACATCAATCCCATCCTCAAGCAGATCTACTGGCTTTCCCTCAACAGTCACATCAAATACAAAAGACTGATGGCAACCCACAAAGCATATCCAGCCTCTCCTCCTCCCACCTTTTCAGCTTTCTCCATTCCTTTCAACCAAACAATAACACCCTGATTGTCCCCCACTCAAAAACTATGAGCACCCAATCTCCTGCAGACAGACAGAACGAGTCTTTGCTGTGATCACAGCTGCCTTCCCCTCCTGCTCAGAAAGACATTAGGAGTCTGCCAAGATCACATCCATTCCCTTCTATTCTGCCTGTAGGAGATCAGAACCCCATGGGAAGAACAGGAGGGAAATACCATGGGAGGCTAAGGGTGGAGTTAGAGTGGAACTTGGGGCACAATCAAGGTGGAGCTTGACTTCCCCAATCAGGGAGGCATTCTGCAGCCGTTGAGTCTTTGTCTATGTTACAATACATGGAATTGTCTCCCAGTGGAGGTATCTACCACTCTTTCCATAAAGAAATATTTATGCTAACTACTCCCGAGTCTATTCCCTTTTACCTTTTGAAACTTTAAAGATTTTCCTCTGTGATAACTGTAGGAAGAGACCAGAGTCTTGTGCTTGGTGACACTGAGGGATCTCCATTCAGTTCTGCTTAAACAGGTACAAGTGGCTGAGTGAAATGTCTTTGCAGAAAACACATTTAAAACCCAAATTGGCATCTCAGAGACATGGTGGAAGCAGGACAACAAATGATTCACTGTGATACCTGGGTACAAACTTTATCACAATGATAGGGTAGATTGAGTTGGTGGAGGGGTTGCGCTCTGTATTCGAGAGGGCATTGAATCACATACAATTAAAGTTTTCCATGTAAAAAGGAAAGGCGATGGCAGTGGGGGTGTACTACCAAATGCCTGGCTAGAATTAACAAATGGATGATGAAATGCTAAAAGAAATCAAGGAAGCTAGCAAAAGTTAGAACACAATAATAATGGGTGATTTTAATTACCCCAGTATCAGTGTCACAGCAGGATGTGCTAGGAAAAAGGATTTCTAGATTAAATTAATGACTGATTCTTGGAGCAGCAGGTTCATGAACTGAGAACAGGGGAAGCTATTTTGGATCTAGTCCTCAGAACATAAGGGTTTTACGTTCTTAATGATTTTTCTGGATATAACCTCAACATTTGACTCGGTCCAACTTAAAATCTCTTTATGGTGTTGAGGTCCCTAAGGTTAGCATCAGTCATATTAAAATGATTAACTTCCGATCATCATAGGTGGGTACAGCGGATATGAATGGGGCAAATGTGTCCGACTGATGCAAAATGTCACTGACTGAATTGTAGGTCTGAATTGTCAGTGCTACAATTTAATCTATACTTGCAAATCCTCTGAGATGTAATCAAATTCTTTAATGTAAATAACCACTGCTATGCAGGTAACATAATGGTCTATGATCCTTTTTCATTCAAGGTGGAGTACATTCACATGAATTAGTAAAATGTTTTGAAGTTATGCACCGCGTTTGACCTTCCACCCCACCACCATTTTATCACCTCCTCCCCGTTAGCCACCCTGTGTCATCTAATGTTGTTCTATCTTGCCTGTTTCTACCTCTTTCCTGTCCTGAATTGGCGTTCTTTTCTCACTAAAGCAGGCCCAGTTTTGTTTTGTAAACTGCTCTGATGCTTTTAGTAAGAGCGGTATATTAAATCTGTAATAAAGATAAAGATAAAGATGGTCTGATGGCTTTGGGACATGGGTGAGAGCTACATTTCACAAAAAAAATAAAGGTACATGTAACGAAGGATGCTACCTTTGCACCCTCAAAGGTATTACATATCAACAATGTGGAGTTAGCAATTAAGAACAAAGTGTCCTATTTAGGGATAATATTGGATCAATAAATAGGTTTATGAGCTCAGATTAATAAGGTGAGAAGGACAGTGGGACAGCATTCCACAAGATGCGTTTGGTAAGGAGACCCCGTCTCACAGTTGAAAATGATTGCACAGATTTCCAGACAATGATTAGTCCATACCTGGACCACTGCAATGTAATCTACCAGAGGTTGCTTGCAGCCTCTATTAGGCTGTTGCAACTTGTATAGAATTCAGCAGCTTAGCTTTTATTTAGATAATCAAAATGTAATCATATTAGTCCAGTTTCAAGAGAGTTGCATTGGCTCCCTATTCAGCACAGAATTTTGTTAAGTTATTGGTATTTTGGCATAAAATAGTGGGCAATTCTTGAGCTGAATCGCTGACTGAACTGCTGCATTTGAGCATCCACTGAGACCAAGACCCGGCTGCGAATTACCGCGGCCGGGCACAGACGCGCAGTGGCGGGCTGAGGGTTTGGGGGGGCGGGAGGAGCGGGGGGACGGCGAGGGCGGGCAGTGAGCCACATATAAAAAGTGCGTCCGGCGCTGGCTCAGCCTCTTTCGCCGCTCCCCCCCCCCCCGTTCCTAGAGGAGGACGGACATCGACATGGCTATCCGGGACGGACAGGCATCGAGGATCGCAAGCGGCAAGTACCTGAAATAAATGACGAATAGGGACAGAATCGACTGTGTCGCCCAGAGCGGGCGTAGCGGCGCTTCCAGCTGTGCCGGCGTGCCGGGGGTTTATTTGCCTGAAGCGGCATAGGTGTTCAGTGTTGGGGGGGGTTATAGCAGACGGCAGCAAAAGAAAGAGAGGGAAGGCAACCAAAACCCCTACCTTTCTCGTCCCCGATTAAGGCAGCATCAATGGCCAGTCGGGAGACAAAAATTGCAGGAGCCAGAGGAGAGGCGCTGGGGTATGCGGGCCATGTGCGTGCCAAAAGAAAACCACCACGGGTGCACGTGAACATGCAAAAAAAAAAAAAAGGAGACAACACTGCAGGGCAACAATAATTAATAAAATAAATAAAAATCAAAGGAACAAACAGATTCAGGCGAGGAATCCACAGTCTAGAGAGGTTTCCAAAAAAAACAAAAACAAACGGCAGCATGGCAATGTGAAAGTGCATTCAGTGTAAAGTAATGTGGAGTAATGTTGCCATCTAAGGGATAGAACCGGTAGTGCAGATTCTTAGGATGATTTTGTTGTTTTATATTGAAGATGACCTGGGAACAAAGAAATGGGGACTGTATTAATGTGCAAGTGAGAATTGAAGGGGTTATGCAGCCAGGTAGATCTGTGATCTTTTGCCAGGGGGATATATATGTATATGGAGATGTATAGATAGATATAGATATGTAAATATATATGGATATCTATAGCTCTATATATATGGATATAGGAAACGAGTGGTGCACGGGACTGATGCAAACATCGGAGACAGATAGTAATTTAGACTTTCCATTACCTCTGCATAGTAATTTTATCCTAGATTAGAGATGCCGAGAAAGGAGACACAAAAGGCTTCCAGGACGCAAGGCGCCCAGCAGGCAGGTTGCAAGGTTGTACCGAATGCAGCACCAGCAACAAAGGCATGGGCAGCTGCTAGTTCAAGCAGAAGGAGACAACACATGGCCAGCCATGACGCAACTAGCAGCATAGCAGCAGTAAAGCCTAGGCGCAGCAATAGGAAGAAGGTGACACAGCAACAGGAAAGCTCAGCCCCTCCACAGAGGCAAGAGCTGGACGACCTGCTCCAGATGGTACGGGAGCAGGTTACACAACACGGCCTGACCTCAGTCAGACAACGACTGGGAATGCCAGGCTTCACGAGTGAAGAACTGCCGACAACGAGCAACAGCACAGTAACACCGAGCACGACAAATGGTAAGTCTGGGTGTGAAAAGGGGGCGCCAGAGTTGTTAACCTCATCATCTGAGGATTCCCTTTCTGACAGTGATGGTGACGTAGCATTGGCAGATGTGATAAAATATGCATTAAACAAATTTAAAATAAAGAAAAGCACAAAACAATCAAATTCCCTAAGGCAAGCATGGTCGGGGCAGAGTCAGAGGGATGAGGACCGTGGGAGCACACCATCTGGGACGGCCCAAAGAATGCAGGTAGATTGCCGCGATACCAGCTGCGATCCCCGCTGAGGGGTGAGCTCATTGGCTGTTTCAGTGCCCAAAAAGATAAAAAAGTGGATTTGGAGACGAGAATATATTGACCTATTCTCTCTCCTGCTTAGGGATCAGGATGAAGAATCAAATAGTGGAAAGGATAAGGAGAAAAGAGGCAAGAGGGACAGGAAACCTAAAATTCCCAAATCCATTAACAATTGGGTGACAGCATTCCACATCTTTATGAGTGTAGTGATGGAGAAGGAACCTGAATCAGGGCCATACCTGACCAGGTACCTGGACACTATTACCAGAGCACATAAGCAATACAGGGGGTGGGCCTGGCTGAATTATGATGTGAAGTTCAGGAGAATCATGACGGAAGATCCCACCCTAGCATGGCATCACAGAATTCTGGACATGTGGACAGAAGAAATGGTGCCCAATAGGCCATGGTGTCAGGACGGGCTGCAGCAGCCCCTGCCCAGCACGCAATGGCAACAGCCTTTTCAGAACACACAATGGCGGCAAGCCAATCAGTTGGCAGGGAGACGGGCATGCCAACAGTACAACGCAGGGAGTTGTACATGGCAGCCTTGTAAATTCAAACATTCCTGCTCAGTATGTGGAAGTGGACACCCCGCTTTCACCTGCAGGGCATCAAGGGAGGCCAAGCCTTTCAGAGCGTTACAGCAACGCTCAACCGAGGGAGTTGGCCCCAACACCCATCAGGCTTGAGAATATGCGTCCATGGCTAAGAGCCTACCCTAAGCAGGATATAGCTATCAGTATTGAAAATGGCTTCTCGCAGGGTTTCCGCATCCCATCCTTAATAATAATAAAAAAAAGCACAAACACGCTTTATAAATAACCCACCATCTGTCCAAAAACACAACGAGATTGCGCACAGCAAGATAGCAAAAGAAATAGGTATGGGGAGAATAGCGGGTCCTTTCCATTCACCCCCATTCAAGGACATCATAATCTCCCCATTGGGGGTCATACCTAAAAAGGAGCTGGGACAATTCCAGTTAATTCATAACCTATCATACCTGGAGGGAAAGTCAGTTAATGATTATATTGATCCAGCGTTATGCTCTGTTAAATATGCAACCATTGATCAGGCAATTATGCTCATATGAAGTAAGGGGCCGCGAGCACAGCTGGAAAAGGCA
The DNA here is from genome assembly GCA_033557465.1 of Ichthyophis bannanicus. NCBI lineage: Eukaryota > Metazoa > Chordata > Amphibia > Gymnophiona > Ichthyophiidae > Ichthyophis > Ichthyophis bannanicus. The sequence goes on along the minus strand of CM066048.1, from coordinate 106,413,782 downwards.
GACATAGAGTTAGCGTTCCGGCTATTGCCGGTACATCCCGAGTCTTTCCCATTATTGGGTTTCTCGTTCAATGGGGAGTTCTTCTATGATAAATGCCCATGGGATGTGCGGTATCATGCGCATATTTCGAACAATTTAGTTCATTCCTGGGTAGTTGAAGACATGGCGGGCCCCAACACGGTTGTATACTATCTGGACGATTTCCTATTTGTAGGAAAAGACCATGATGACTGCAAAAGGATATTGGATATCTTTGAGCGGATGGCACAGTCGTTTGGAATCCCGTTAGCAAAAGAAAAGACAGATGGCCCGAAAGGGATCATCACTTTCCTGGGCATACAGTTAGATGTGCCGGCACGCAGGTCACATTTTCCAGCAGATAAGGTGTTGAAGTTGAAGAAAGATATGCAACTACTTCACAGCCAGCGAAAAGCGACACTGCAACAATTTCAGTCAATACTGGGCCTGCTATGCTTCGCATGCAGGGTGATACCCATGGGGAGGGTTTTTTGCCGCCGTCTGGCACGGGCAATGAGAGGTATCACTAAAAGATACCATCGCATCCGGGTCACCAGGGAAATATGGGAAGACCTGCAGGTCTGGCTGCAATTCCTTCACACCTTCAATGGCCTTGCCTTCTGGCAAGAATTCGCGGTATCTAATGCGGAACTTGAATTCTTCACCGATGCCTCGGGGGGGATTGGTTTCGGCATCTACTATAAAGGGGCATGGTGCTCAGAGACATGGCCCATGGAATGGCAAGTCGAAGGGACCACCAGGGACATCACGTTCTTGGAGCTTTTCCCGCTAATGGTAGCCTTATGTATCTGAGCGCCAGGGCTCGCCAACAGAGCTATCACCTTCCATATCGATAACCTAGCTGTGGTGTGGGCAGTGAACAGTATGAGAGCTAAGACGCCAAGGGTAGTGGCACTATTAAGACAAATAGTGTTACTATGCCTGGTTCATAACATAACCCTTAGAGCGGAGCACATTGAAGGCGAAAATAATAACATTGGCGATGCTCTCTCGTTGTAAGATCAGGCTTTTTTACCAACTGGCTCCCGAGGCAGACGCGGTCAAGACAGCTGTGCCCGATCATGTCTGGGAGTATGGTCCACCGAGGTATGGGAGCTCCTGTTAGGCTCCTTAGCGGAGAATACCAGGCACAAATACGTAGCGGCATGGGAACAGTACCAAACATTTTGCAGAGAAGCCATAATACAGCGAGAAGACAGATTTAAAGTAGCAACGATTCTGAGATGGATTTTTCATTGCAAAAGCAATGGCTACACAAAAACAGCAATGCAAGCCCGTTTAGCAGCGGTATCATTTTTTGCAAAGGCTACGGGTAAGAGGAGTCCCAAGGCGGAGTTTATCATAAAGAAGGTAATGAGAGGCTGGTCCTTGGGGCAGCCCCGGAAAGTAGACCAACGCCGCCCGATCACTCATCAGATGCTCCAACAAATGATGGTAACGACTAGCCAAGTGTGTTACAATGAGTACGAGATAAGGCTGTTTAGATGTGCCATTTCCTGGGCCTTTTACGGAGCATTTCGAGTAGGGGAGCTAGTGGCTTCCTCATCCTCGAAGCACGGGACAGCCTGTGGAGGTATGGAAAATCGCGATGTGAGCATACTCACAGGGGCCATAGTGCTACACTTGCGCAGATCCAAAACTGACACGGAGGGAAAAGGGCACAGGTGGTGTTGTCAGCATTGCACAATGACCCCTCATGCCCACTGAGAAATGCTTTAGCCTACCAACAGTTACGGGCACACTCAGGAAATCAATGGTTCGTGCATGCGAACGGTGCCCCCCATCACGTTTCCAATTTATCAGAGTACTCAAGATGGTAATTGAACGAACAGGACGGGATGCAAGCTTATATGGCTCGTACTCCTTTCGCATTGGAGCTGCTTCAACGGCAGCCAGCATTGGGATGTCAAGAGAACAGATCATGAATATAGGACAATGGCGCTCGGATAGATACAAACTGTATATATGTCCAGCGGAATAAGGAATGATGGGTTTATAAAAAAAAACAAAAAAAAAAAACCCTGTAACATGTAGAGAGCAGGGGTAAGGCGATATTGGCAATGTGGAGCATTTTTTGTATAAAATCAGTGTTATGATCATTGTTGGATAGTTCTGCTGTAATCATATCTTTCTGATTGTGATCCAATGCAGGAGTAAGTCACCGCCTCTGGCCTCATGAAGCGTGGATATGTGGCCATTCATTTGTTCACTGGGCGCAAAGGCGGACCCAGTGCAGACCATAGGGGTTGAATTTGGGATTACCAAGCGCTGAGGTTTCTGTGGTGTGGCTGGGATGACGGGGTATGGTGTGGGACCAGCTAGTGCCATCCCTGCTACAAAGGAAGAGATCGACCGGGAACCCAGTGATGATTGTGATCCACTTGGGGGGCAACGACCTTGCGTCCACACGCAGCGTCGAGCTCACCAAAAAGATGCAAAGCAACATGCTGACACTGGCAAACACCTTTCCCGGGACACTCCTGGCATGGTCTCACATCATACCGCGGCGTGTGTGGAGGGGCGAGAACTCGCACAGGGCATTGGAGAGGGCGAGACAAAAAGTGAACAAATGGATGGCCCGCTTCATGGTGACAATAGGGGGTTACAGCATCAAGCATGACCTCATAGAAGAGAGATGCCCAGGATTGTATCACGCAGATGGAGTGCACTTATCAGACATAGGAATGGAAATTTTTCTGTGCGCCATACAAGACACGGTCGAACGATTATGGCAGAAGCAGGTGTTGGCCACAGCAGCGTGTTGATAAGTGGGGCCCCGTCAACAAGCGAGGATTCGCTGTTGTCGGGGTTGGCAGGAAAAATGAACCCAGTGAGAGAGAACACAGCCTAGGCTTTAAGTAAAGGGGGAGAGGTGCAGGAGAGAAACACGGACCTGCCCCCGGAGAGATTGATAAGGCGACAAGAACAACGTGCAGAGGGCCCCCTGCCTCACTTTGACGGTGGGCAAAAGGGGAGGTAAAGCAAGAAAAGTTTGCCAAGTCTGCTTGAATGGCAGGCGTAACAGCTTTTCAACTGAAGGATATGGAGAAGAATAAGGACTGAGGAAAAGCTTTCACGGCAAATTTTCCTCCTGACACTTACAAGGACTGTGGGATATTGGCTGTGTCTCTCGAGGGGGCAGAAAAGGCAGCTGGTGCCGGAAAGGATTTGTGTACAGTGTTTTGTTGATTGTTACGTGCATGCTGTGGCCAACAGTTTTTTTGTGCTGTTAATAACCATTGTTAATAAATAAATAGAAATAGTTTTGTTGTTGGGGCGGAGCCCGATGTCCAGCGGGATGGTCGCATAACGCTGAGGCTCCCGAGAGGCCTACTCAGAATCCTGAATTAACACCGGACAAACTTGAGTTTCTGCTCTGATCTTGCCGGGGCATATTGGTGAGATGGCAGGGACCAAACCTACGCGTCTGGAATTTGGATCTCCAGCGGCTTCTCACGGTAAACGCTCCAAAACTGAACCCCCGTCCCCGCAGAAGAGGCCGGCTTTCCGCGAGGGCCCCGAAATGCAGCAGGAAATCCTCGCAGAAATTAGAGGGGTTAAGGACCTCGTGCAGTCAAACGGTGAAGCACTTCGAGCGCTGAGGGAAGATCTTGGTGTATTGCAAGGCAGGCTGGAGGGGCTCTCTTCGCGTCAGGACAAAATGGAGAGTATATTAGACTCCCATGCGGTCCGGCTGTCCAAACTCGACAAAGTTGAACGTCAGGTGCGGGCCTTGCAGAAAGAAGTGGAAGATGGCAATAATAGAGCGCGCCGCAACAACCTACGACTCGTGGGCATACCGGAGGGAGCGGAATCGGGAGATATGAAGGAATTTTTAAGTAAAATCCTCCCTTCCCTGCTCCAAATCACCTTTACCAAGGAATTGGAGATTGATCGCGCTCATCGTGTTCCCACAAACATAACACTCAACAGGAAGACCCCGCGGCCTATCATCTTTCGACTTTTGAGATATCAACATGTGGAACAAATTCTCAGTGCCTCCCGAGCAAAGGGCCATATGGAGTATGAGAGCCACAAGATCTCCTTCTATCCTGACTTGGCTAAACCCACGGTCAACCGCCGAAAGCGCTTTCTGGAATTTCGGCCGAGGCTTCAACAACTACAAGCACGCTATGGCCTGATGTACCCGGCCAAGCTCCGAGTCACGCTTCACAATCAGACAAGAACATTTGAGGACCCTGCTCTACTAGCGGAGTTCTTGGACTCTAAAGAAGCCGACTTGATGCGCTGACTTCCAGCATATTTCGGCCAGTACTCTCACATCCGCTGTACCTGCCATATTGGATTTACCGCAGCACTGTGAAGAGTCTGTCGAGGGCGGTTTGTTGCCTTATTTTGAAGATATATGGGACCTGACTCCATCTGCCCATAGCAGCCTCGACGAGTATCAGAGACAGTGTTTCTTATGGACTCTGGTGTTTCTTTTCTTTTATTATGTCAATATCTTCCTCTCTAGGGCCTCCTCCCGCAGACATCTGGTCGCCATATTCATTGGGGGTTTTGCTTCTTCTCTAGGTTACTCTGGTACATATTTTTCAGTATGGGTGTATTGGCTAGCATACTTGGTGTTTAAGTCATTCTTGTACAGATTCTGATTATGATGTAAGTTTTCAAGAGCTCTTACCTAAAATGTCTATTATTGATTGATGGCATCATGTCAGATTTTCTCATTGAACGTACAAGGAATCAATAATCCGATAAACGGAGGAAACTCCTAAGCTTTCTAAGTCATGAAGCTGCGGACCTGATTTTCCTCCAAGAAACACATCTTAATTTGAAGGATGAATGTTCTTAATTACAGGTTTCTGGGGGCGGGTCTGGGGTCGAATTTTACTTATCTTACACCTTCATGAGCCCCTTTCTTGGAAAACTGTGGGACTCCGCTTAGTGGCGGAGGTTCCCTCTCTTCCAAAGAGGGGTAGCTCTTTCCTGATGTCATGCCGGGTATAGCCATATGTTTAATCCCGAGGACTTGGAAGGATAGCTCTCGATTTACCGTCAATGAATAGTGAACCTTGTCTGCTTATAAAGCATATATGAGCAGATATTTCGGAGAGCTATTTTCCATGCCCAATACATTATTGCTTGTCTAAATGGCAGATACTCAATGATCATGTATAATCTGTTTATTGCTTGCCATGTCTGTTTAACGTACAATCATCATGTTTCAGATCGCCATTAGGTTTTGTAACTCAATAATGTCAGTATACGCCCGCTTTGCGAATGATTCAGTTTTCTAGAGAAGAAGCAGGGGGGAGGGGGGTGGCAGGGGTTTACTTTGGTGTATGTATCACATTCCATGTATGTATTGTCTTTTAGTTGTATGTCTTCCTTCCTTTGTAGTTTGTAAAATGAAAATAAAGCATTTAAAAAAAAAAGAAATAGTTTTGTTGAAAGAAAACCCTTGGCGAAATGTTGTGACTTATTGGAGGGAGCGGTGGGGGAGAGGCGATAGGGTGAGGGTAGGTCAAAACCCGAGGCTGTCATGCCAGTTGCATGGCTGAGACCCATCTGCGAATTACCGTAGCTTGGCACAGACGCGCAGTGGCGGGCCGAGGGTTTGGGGGACGGGAGGGGCGGGGGGACGGCGAGGGCGGGCAGTGAGCCACATATAAAAAGCGCGTCCGGCGCTGGCTCAGCCTCTTTCGCCGCTCCCCCCCTTCCTAGAGGAGGACGGACACCCTCCCGAACCACCCAAATAGCAAAAGGGTGGGGGGGGGGAATAGTCGCAGCATGTGAGACAGCAGGAAAAACGCACCCGGTGAGAGAGAACACAGCCTAGGCTTTAAGTAAAGGGGGAGAAGTGCAGGAGAGAAACACGGACCTGCCCCAGGAGAGATTGATAAGGCGACAAGAACACCATGCAGAGGCCCCCTGCCTCGCTTTGACGGCGGGCAAAAGGGGGGGTAAAGCAAGAAAAGGTTGCCAAGTCTGCTTGAACGGCAGGCGTAACAGCTTTTCGACTGAAGGATATGGAGAAGAATAAGGACTGAAGAAAAGCTTTCACGGCAAATTTTCCTCCTGCCACTTACAAGGACTGTGGGATATTGGCTGTGTCTCTCGAGGGGGCAGAAAAGGCAGGTGGTGCCGGAAAGGAATTGTGTATAGTGTTTTGTTGATTGTTATGTGCATGCTGTGGCCAACAGTTTTTTTGTGCTGTTAATAACCATTGTTAATAAATAAATAGAAATAGTTTTGTTGAAAGAAAACCCTTGGCGAAATGTTGTGACTTATTGGAGGGAGCGGTGGGGGAGAGGCGACAGGGTGAGGGTAGGTCAAAACCCGAGGCTGTCATGCCAGTTGCGCGGCTGTGGATGGAATGTTCTCCCCTCAATAGCAAAGGGTAAAAGTCAGATGGTGCAGATATTGGCATTTTCGCTTTGCACCTTCAATGTGGAATGCTTTACTGTATGAGCTCCAATAGGAATTTTATAAGAAACTAATACTGCCCTTGAGATGTGAATGTTGAGAGCTGCACACGCATTTGTAGCATAATTATGTTGACTTCTTTGCTATATCATCTTATTATATTTAAAATGTCTAAATGATATATTATGAAGTCTTTACATGTCAGATTTATAATTATCAATGTTTATTGTATTTTGCCTGGAACTATCAAGAGATCAGCTATAAATTTATAAATATATAAATAAATTATGCAAACAGATAAAGAATGAGTGAAACCTGAAGAATCCATATTTCAGTCACTGTAAAAATTATAGACAACAGTCGTCCCAGAGGGAATTTCAAACAACGAGATGCCAAAGGCATTATATCTGCAAGATTCATAAGACAGCTAACAAGGTCTGAGTATACAGGGATCATCTCTCATGGGAATCCAGCAACCTATTTAAACACACCAAGCACATCAGGTCATTCATAGCAGAGATGCAAAAGCCATCGGCTATGAAGGTAAGTGATGGGATCAGATATTTCTTTACTTCAGACCAGAATTTGTACTTGAGGATGAATCATCTTGACAAGCACTACTACAATTTTAAAATTCTCTCATTGTGAAGGTCAGATGGTTACTTTGTCTAGTAATTAAATGTTGTTCTTATTAAGTGCTGTTGAGTCAGGGTCAATGCTTGGCAACCCTCTGGATAGCTGTCCTAAAATGTGTTCGGTCTTCAATCAGGTGGTTCATTGTTGATAGAGTGGCATCCATGGCTACTACTATTGTATCGATCCATCTCATTGCTGGTCTACCTCTCTTGTGTTAACCTTCTATCTTGCCAAGCATATCTTTCTCTAATGATCTCTCTCTTTGCATAATGTGTCCAAAGTATGAACATCAAAATCTTGTCATCTGAGCTTCTAAGGAAAGTTTAGGTTTGAACTCCTCTAGTACTGACTGGTTTGTTCTTTGGGCAGTCCATGGTATACACAGTATTCATCGCCAGCACCTTAATTCAAAAGGCATCAATTTTCTTCCTGTCTATCCTTTTCACTGTCCAACTTTCACATCCATATGACGTTATTGAAAATACCATGGCTTTAACAAGTTGAATCTTTGTATGGAGAAGGACATCTCTGCTCTTGAGAATCTTGTCTAGGTCCTTCATGGCTATTCAGCCAAGAGCAATGCATTATCTGATTTCTTGACCGCTTGTCATTTATTGATAGTTGATACAAGTAAGTTAAAGTTGTCAACTATTTCAATTTCTTCTCCATCAATGATGAACTTACTGATTGCTGCCAGTTGTCAGGATCTTTGTCTTCCTTACATTAAGGTGCAGGTCCATTTTAAGACTATGTTCCTTGATCTTGAGAAGTAAATGTTTCAGATCATCTTCATTTTCAGCCAGTAATGTGGTATTATCAGCATAGCAAAGGCTGCTGATGAATCTTTCACCAATCTTCACATCTCAGTTGTCTTCATATAGTCCTGTTTCTCTGATGATTTGTTCTGCATATACATTAAACAGGTAGGGGGGAAATATGCAGCCTTGTCATATGCCTTTGTTGATTTTAAACCATTCTGTTTCTCCTTGTTCCATTCAAACTATTGTTTCATGATCAATGTAAAGGTTGTACAAGAGAACTGTCAGGTGTTCTATTATACCCATGCTTCTTAATGTGGCCCAGGGTTTCTCATGGCTTACAGAGTCAAAAGCCATACTTTAGTCGATAACACAGATATCCTTTTGGTATTCTTTTTTCTTTTCAAGGATCCATCTCACATCCACGATGATGTCTCTTGTTCCTCGTGCTTTCACTCGTGCTTGCACTTCAGGCAGTTCTCATTTCAAGGAATGGTTGATGTCTCTGCTGAATAATCTTCAGTAGAATTTTACTGGCATGTTGGATCAGAGTGATTGTGCAATTATTTCCACGGTCAGTTTGATCACCTTTCCACGGTCAGTTTGATCACCTTTCCTTAGTATTGTTATAAACACAGATTTTTTCCAGTCAGTTGGTCATTATGATGTCTTCAAAATTTCCTGACAGAGCCTTGTAAGTATGGCAACAGCTGCATCGGATTGCTTTAATACATCAATGAGAATGCCGTCAATGCCCAGTGCTTTGGTCTTTGATAAGGCTTTCAATCCTACTTCGACTTCTTCTTTCATCACCAATGGTTCCTGATTATAAGGTACAGGGTGAAATGACTGTTGGTCCACTAGATCTTGATGGTATAATGACTGTATTCTTTCCATCTTTGATTGATCTTCTCAGCATCATTCAACATAGATCCTTGAGTAACTTGTAGCATTCCAATTTGAGGCTGGAATTTTTTCTTTAACTCTCGTATCTTTAGGAAAGATGATTTTGTTCTTCCTGTAATAGTTTCTGATTCTATTTCCTTGCATGTGTCATTGTAGTACTTCTCTTTGCCTCATCTTGCTGCATATTAGAAATCTCTTGTACTTGTTCATAGAACTCATCAACTTCATCCTCTTCTGCTGCTGTTGTTGGGGCATATAACTGAATTATAGTTCTGTTGATGGACATTCCTCATAGACAAATAGAAATTAAGCACTCACTGACTGCAATGTATTTCATAACAGTTCTTGCAAGTTTCTTCTTGATTATAAATGCAACACTATTTCTTCTTTGTCTTTCATTTCCAGCATAATAGACCACGTGATCATCAGATGCAAAGTGCCCGATGCAAGTCCATTTCAGTTCAGTGACACTCAAAGAGATCGAGTTGTACACGTTCCATTTCATTTTTGACCACCTCCAACTTCCTTTGGTTCATGCTTCATATGTTCCATGTCTCAATATGTAAGACATCTTTGCAGCTTCTGACTCATTTCATGCACAGCTACATCAGCAGTCAGACATCCTGAGGGCTTTGATACAATCACATCATAAATGCTGGCTTTACTTTGAAAAGTCTTCAGCTCCTCCCCAGTAGCTAGTTGAATGCCTTCCTACCAGGGGGTCTCATCTTTCAGCATTATAGTGCAATTTGTTTTGTTGTGAGTATCCATTGGGTTTTTGTAGCAAGATATGGAAGTAGATTGCCAGGCCTTTCATCCACGCAGACAATTCTAGTGTCGTTGCCGTTGTCACAGAAGTGTGATCCTCCACCACCAACACTGTCCCATTCTGCTGCTGCCCAGATGGATGGTTTGTCTTTGTCTGGCACCTCAGCTGATACCTGTACATCTTGGGAGACCCTGCCAGTAGTTAAACTACCGATAGCTTAACTCTCAGCATCAGTGATGCACGCAAATCCTCACAGCATGACAAGCTGCAAACCAAGTGATTAATTAAATGTAATTTTTAAAGAAGCAAATTAGGATCTTAGGGAGCAGCTTTCATTTAGCCACTTAACATGTATTCAAATAACTTTAGGAGAATTTTCTAACAAAATCTGCCTCTACAGTTTTTAAGAACATCTTCCTAAGTTTTATGTGAATATAAAGAAGCCATGTGTCAAACAAACGCATTCTGCAGTTAGAAATATGGAAGAAAATTTATGAGGTCAGTTTCAGTGATCTGTGGATGACATACCGTCATTTACTATGTTACTATACCTTCAAAGCATAAGATAGCCCTTAAGTTATTCAGATTTTCAGTGAGGCAAAACACCAAAGCTGACTTGCTAAAAATTATGGTATAACATTAAATAGGTACCTTGTCATAAAAATATAATGTAGCATCCTCAGAGGACTCAATAAACACTGAGACGTCCGGGATCTCAGGTGTAAGCTGATCTAGTTCACATTAGTAGTGTCTTTTCTTTCATATTTCAATAAAAGCTTGGTAATGAGGTTATATTTTACTAAGAAAAGTGCACTTTTTTTGTGGGAAGGAGATCCAGGTGTTCTTGGATGTTTGCAAAGCTACCCAGAAGCAATGTAAGGTCTTTTTAAGCCTTAAACCTCAGGTCTTGATTCTTGGGGTTTCATTTTTCTTAAAGTATCTGTAAATGTCTTGTAACTCATGCTAAAGATAAGTAACAGGCTCATTCCATCCCGGATGTACACCCCCTCTGTATGTCCGGTCTGACTGGACATACAAGGGGGTCACGATTCTGAACCCGCGTGGCACGTCTAGCCCTGCGAGATCAGAATCGTGATCAGTCCTGTACGTGAAGGCCGGGACTGCAATTCAGCCTGGCCTGCATGTACAAGACAAGCACGATTAATTCAGTCAGGGCTTTTAAATTGAACTGCGACTCCATTTAAAAGCCGCAATGCCGGCCGCCAGAACAAACTGTTTATTCCCCACAGTCAGACCTCCAATTTGGCATCTCAGGGCCAGGGTCGGTCTGCAGGGAATGCTCTCTGCCCCCTGCCACTCTTTCCTGGCTCTGGGCCCGCTGATCCCCGACATCCAGAGAAGTTATTCCACCTTAGAGGTGGAATAACTTCCCTGTTCAAGTCGCTGGCCCTGGATGTATAGGGAGAACCAAAGAACAGATACAAGGACTGGCAGCAGTTCAAATGTAAGCTTTAATTGGTAACCGCTATGCATTTTGGCCAATGGCCTTCCTCAGGGGGTAATATAAAAGAGGGCAAACCTTCTAAAATGTATTCGCATAAGTGACAAAACTGTATTACGCTCTCCGCGTACGTTAGTCTCGGGCCCTGGATGTATAGGGCAGACATTAGAATTGGCCCTGTATATCCGGGGCCAACAACCCCCACTGCCCGCCCTAATGCCGTCTCTGATCATCCCCTTTCCTGCCCCCATCTAGCTTCCCCATACAACCAGCAGGGAAGCTAGACGCCGGCGGGAGGAGCATGAATAGTGGGGATGTCTGTTCTGCTATTCGTGGAACAGATTCTATTCAGTTAGAGGCTTTTCTTGCTGGGAAGTAATTTGAAATTATGGTGAAAACTTTTTACTTTATTTTTCTTTTCTTCTCTCTGGGTTAAGATAATGAGGGTATGAATATAATTTAAATTAATCAGGAGATAGCAGTTTCCTAGTTTGGTGTATTATTTTACTTCATGTATATTCTTAACCTTGTATCTTTAGTATGGACCTTACTCTCCCTTAATGGGGACTTAATAAATAATAAAGAAGATAAATACACCAATAAAGGAATATTTAACTGAAAAAAAGAAGATAAGATAAGCCATGCCAAGTCAGATCAACTTCCAGTCCTCTGATAGTGAAAAATCCAGACCACAAGTACCCAGCACATCCCAACAAGACAAAATTTCTTATAGCTCATATCCAAAATCAAATCCAAACTGCTTTTGAATCCTTCTAATAGTAACCTTGACCACATCCTAAGACTACAGATTCCCCGGCTTAATTATGCTTTTACAGATATTCCTGTCAATTACAAATTTGCATATAAATGCATAAAATACCCATACAGTGGTAAAATGCTTTGGATCACTGCCCCTGGCCTAACACAAACCGCGTTCCATTTAAAACAGATAACATTGTCCATTCAGCACTTCTTTTTTTTTTAAATAAAAGCAGTTATGTGGTGGGTGCCTACCACATAAGTATTTTAAATATTGATTCACACATATTCATATTGAACAACCTAACGGAGGCAGGATCTTTTCTCATAAACCTAAACATGCACCCGAGAGTGTCTGCTTATCAAAATGGATGAAATGATGTTATGTTATGAACTGCTTGCACATAGACCTGGATAACTTCAAATACTGCAGCCTCAGATTTTCTATTAACGTGTGTGTTGAATCATAAGAAACGTCTATAAACAATAAAAACTGTAACAATGTAACTGGCAGTGTGTGAATGTGTAACATGGTGACTGCCACGTTGTATGTATCACTATGACTCTATAACTCTGTGAATGTAAATTGAGAAATCTCAGCCTGTGTGATTATGTAGGTAGGAGACTGCATATTATGCAGTTATACAGGCATCTAACCATCTGACAGTATAACTGAATAACCCTGTGACAATCTGACTGCCAGAGTCTTTCACCATATGGCAGTATGAGCATGCGGTTGTGGAAATCTGTGGCTCTGTGCTGTCACAAAGATTGTGCTCGAAAGGTTATAAGAGTGATAAGTAGACAGCAGAAGATGATGGGTGGTAAAGCCACATAATCTTTCTTCTATCTCTTGAAATAATAGTCTAGATGAATCAGGGTAATACATTTTAAAAAATCTATTTAAGCAGACCAAAAGCACAAGGCCAGATATCTCAAAGAAATGTGCTGATCATTATGGTGAAGCAGTGGCTGCTCCAATGTAATACTTCAATATAGCAGCAAGATTTTTCCGATTCTTTTTTTGGTATCAGCATTGCCTGTTTTCTATTTCTTCTCCATTCTCCTTTCAGCAAGCCCATGGATATCGAGAAAGGAAAAATCAAACCAATGCGAGAGAATTCCTGCTTCTAGGATTCTCAGAATTCCCAGAGCTGCGGCTCCCTCTCTTCACTCTCTTCCTCCTTCTCTATCTGATGGCTGTCCTGGGGAACCTCCTCGTTATCTGCATAGTATGTGCTGATCAGCATCTTCATAATCCCATGTATTTCTTCTTGGCTAACCTGTCTGTCTTAGACATCTCTTCCCTGACAGTCACTGTGCCAAAACTGCTGGCGATCCTCTTGATACAGAGTTATAGCATCTCTTTCAGTGAATGCATTCTGCAGATGTTTTGGTTTTCACTATCTGTTGTGACAGAATTCCTCATTCTAACAGCCATGGCGTATGATCGTTATGTTGCCATATGCAATCCCTTACGTTATACAGTCACCATGAATAAGAGTGCCTGTGCTCTTCTGGTTACTGCGTCCTGGATAACAGGTTTTTTGGTACCATTACCACACACGATTTTTATATCGCAGTTTTCCTTTTGTGACTCCAGAGTAATCAATCACTTCTTCTGTGAGTATTTAGCACTGATAAAACTCTCCTGCACAGACACTTCGGTCCTTGACACTATGTCTTTTGTGGAAGTAGTGTTATCGGGCTTCACCCCATTTCTTCTAACAATCACATCTTATTTATTTATAATCTCCACTATCCTGAGAATGCGTTCAACAGAGGGGAAAAGAAAGGCCTTCTCCACCTGCTCCTCCCACCTTACAGTCATCATTCTGGCATATGGGACCATGATAGGAGTATATATGCAGCCCAGTTCAGGAGACTCTGTATATTCAAACAAGTTGCCTACCGTAATGTATATTTTCACTCTCCCTCTATTAAACCCTCTAATTTATAGCTTAAGAAGCAAAGAGTTAAATGCGGCACTGAAAAAAGCCATAAGCAAGACGTCAACATTGTTAGCCACTAAACACTTTTAAGGAGTGGAGGAGTAGCCTAGTGGTTAGAGCAACTGCCTCGTACCCAGAAGATCAAGGGTTCGATTCCCACTGGCACTCCTTGTGACTTTGGGCAAGTCACTTTACCCTCCATTGCCTCGGAAGAAAAGGCTGGCAATCTACTTCCAGTGATACATTGCCAAGAAAACCCAGAGGTAGCTGGGTCGCTATGAGTCAACACTGACTTGATGGCACAAAAAAAAAACACGTTTAAAAGCCCAATTCAAATACAAAATTATATAACGGCCCTGGTTGGTTTTAAGGTCAAACATTAGCAAGTGATAATTGTAAATTGCAAGGCATATGTTCAAAAAGCATGCGCTATATCTCATAAGCATAGTGGTGGCTGCTGGCACACAATCCAGGCCTCATCTGATTTAGAGAAAGTCAGATTCTGAAGTCCCACCACCCCTTCAGTGTGCACAACTACCTCAGGGATGATGGAGTCTGTCATGAGGCTGGAGCTAGAAAAGAAACAGTGTTGAAAAAAACTCCTGATTTTCATGGAACTCAGAAAAGGCAGAGAGTGCAGTTCCAGCGCAGCTCAGCCAGAGGGCGCATGAACAATTACACAGTACCTGAAGCAACGTGCTCTAGCATTGATCACATTAATAACAAACAGTTTCACCTGTTCTCAAACTCAGAACGTGCAAACCAGAAATCCCTTTATAAAGGAAACCAGATGATCAGTGAGAGAGGAGGAACAGGAATAGGAGGAGGAACAGGGAGAGAAACAGGAGGACGCAAGAGCAAGTGCTGGGAACGTGGCAAGAGCGAGGTCAGAAGGACCGGGAGCAGGACCAGTGAGAGAAGCCTGGAAGAGGAAAGCTTCCATGTGCAGCCAACTCAAGGAGACAGAATCCAAAAGAGGTATTCTCAAAGGGATAAAGTCCAGAGAGGCCAAAGGTATTGGAACGGAGTCCAAAGCCAAGCAAACCAAAGAAGCAGCTTGCCTGATGAAAGCAACTCTCCTAGCCCAAGTAAGTCTCCTATGCTAAACCAGAAAGGCACAAGGAAAGGAGATTCCTTCTACAGTGATACTTTATTCCAAGAAACACAGAGAGTGGAAATCCACGTCAGGTTTTCCTGGTAACTCTGATTGTAGAGCAGTGCACAGAACAGCTTGTCAGCCTGAGAAGCTACGTCGCAAGCTGACTCCTGGGTGTGGCAGCCTACAGAAGCCAAGGTATGAAAAGCCTTTCATTATAAGGGAAAGTTTAAGTGATGAAAACCTTATGGAAATAGATAAGCCTCAGAAAGTTAGAAGAAGTAAAGCTGGCTTTTTAAAAGCACTTCCCAACAGTGTGTTAAGGAAGTTGTATGAGAAACCAAAGAACCCCTGTAAGGAATTAACAGATACTGAAGACAGTCATAGCACTGAAGAAGGTAGTGACCCAGAATCAATGGACTGTGATTGTGAAACCAGTGTTCCCATTCCTCAGAGTGAACCAATGGAATGTAACTTTTGTTCAAGAACTAGCTTGATTGCCTTGCTAGCTGTATAGAGAAAAGAGAATTCTGCATATGGTGAAGTTGATAACCATTTGTTTCCTGATGTTAATTTCTATTGATTTAAAAGAAGCCTTAACCCAGTTAAACAGTTAATTGTGAAGCCTACAACCCTTAACTGTTTATTTAATGGTGGAACCTTTTTGTTAGAAGAAAGAATTACTGTCATTTTCTTTTGTGTCTTATTGAACCTAAGCGTTGACCGGGGAAATAAAGCCTTATTACCCTACACTTTGGCGTAGACTGTTCTTTATAAGGAGTTCTGCACTACAAGGACCAGAATCCTCCTGGTCCTTCAGCTCAACCACTCCTTAAAATAAATTAAATGTCACCGGACGCCCTTATTTACTATGCCAGTAGGGGCGCCTGGGGACAAGTCTTGAGGAGAATCAATTCCCAACCAGTCCTACGCCTCCAGCACTGAAAGTCAAGATGGCACCTGCCAGCCCAAAGCTCTCCTTTGCCCCCTCAGAGAGTGCCATTCCCCTAGTTTATGACTACCTTGACTTGCACTGGGGTAAGATGGATGTGAGAGGCTGTGGGAAGATCAGAAGACATGGAGATTCTACTATTTTCTAAGATAGATGAGTGGCAAGTTGGTTAAGCAGGAGGAATAATTTCAGATTTTTTTCTTATTTGTGCATCAGGGATATTGGGAACACTATGGGCAGCTGATAGGAATCATGGTGCATTATCCTATCATCTTTCATTGGCATTTACAAATGTTATGGCATAAATGAAGCAATGTATTAAACAAATTACCTTGATATCTAATGAAGAGAAGAATGACTAAATCTGAATGCTATTTCTCTCCCTGCCACTGTCCATGCTCCATGTACTCCAATGACCTCTTAGCTTTGCCCAAGAACTAATTTGAGGTTTTGAGGTTGACACTAAAAGGTAAATTTTGTAAAGTGGTTTTCTCACTTATGTGATATGGCATGAATGCATTTACTTTTATGTGGCCCAGCTGTAGACATGTTCAAGGATGGAGCTTGAGTAGAGTGCATGTTTGTGCGTAAAGAAGGCATGGATATTTGGCCTCCTTATGAGCAAGAAAAAATTCCCACAACCTCAATCTAGGCACAATTCTTGCTGTGTTTGCCCTAATATTTCATAAAGGCACAGGGGACCTTTTTACTAATGAGCAACATGTAGTCAGCACGGGCTGTGGTGCACAGTAAACACATTGTAGTCAATAGTAAACTGTTAGTGCAGGGCTATCACAGAATGCATTAAAGTATGCACAGAGACCATTAAATGGCAAATGAAAGGGATGAGCACCTCCAACCACAAACATCCTCCCCTCCATGAACCTCCCTGTGCTGAGAAACAAAAGCACACCTGACAGCACAACTGCAGCACAAATTAACCTTACTAACAGCAACAAGAGAACTACAGCTTCACAGCACCACACAATAGACCTAAGATGGTCCATAGAAAACCGATCAACAGAACAATTAGTACTACACACAGGCAAGGTAATTGAAGGGAGAATACATCCCACCAGAAAATCCACCAACTGATCCTTAGCCATAGCAAATCATACACACATTAAACAATGGATATCAATAACCTTAACCATAACTGGACTTCTCAGCCTTGCCTCCCTATCACACGCATGCACACATCCCACCCATCCCACCCAACTAATATCAGTCATTCACAACTATTACTGCAACAGAACAGTACTATCAAAGGACAATCCGTGGTACTGCAAAACCCCAACCAAATGCAGACTCATACCTATTCCAACATAGTCCACTTGAACAAATACCCAACAAACCAATCCATAGCACAAAGCATTTGAAATGTACCCTCATCAACACCTGCTCTGTTAGGAACAAAGTTCCTATCCTAACAGACTACATTGACAACAATAATCTTGACCTCATATTCATAACAGAATCATGGCTAACACACAATGATACAGTCATTTTAAGCCAGCTTAAGCCTGTTGACTAACATCTTCAACTGCCTGAGAAGGGAAAAGTGAAGAGGAGTGGTATGCATTATAGCAAAAAAAGGACAGAAATTCCGAACAGTGACAACAGAAAATACAGGGGCATTGATATACTCATAATTGAAAACAGGCATATCGCATTCCTCTTAATATATAGACCCCCATCATCAAGTCAAAAAGACCTATCAACTACCTATCTACTCAAATACTCCACCTCATAAACAAATCCTTCTATTGGGTGATCTCAACCTCACAACAACTTCTCGGGACCAAGACAAGCATTCCTTGATGGCAATGGATGCACTGGGATATCAACAAATTATACAGAAACTAACACATACAAGAGGAAACACGTTGTTCACTGTTTTTCTGGGTAAGACTACAAGGTCCAAACAAAACTACCAGTCCATACAAATCAGCCTGCCCCCTGGTCTGATCATTTCATGATCAAATGTATAATACAATTCGAAGCTCAAACCACCAACAACCCAACTCCCACTGCACCACAACAATTTTGCAAATTTAAAAAAAAAATATTCCTAGACGAAGTTACACCACAGATTGTAACCAACTCCACAGACCTTGACACCCTAATATTTATTTTATTTAACAGGTTTTATATACCACTTTATCATTTCAATCAAAGTGGTTTACATTGTAACTTAAACTTGGTAATGTACATTAAACAAGAACATTGATAACTTGGATTTTTCTGAGGTGATGGAGGGCTAAGTGACTTGCCCAAGGCCACAAGGAGTGCTAGTGGGAATCAAACCCTGGTCTTTGGGTTCCCAAGCCAGTGTTCTAACCATTAAACTACTCCTCCACTAATAGACAACTGAAACAAAGTCTTAAGAAATGCATCAACAGTCATTCAATACATGAACACCCAGAAGAGGAGTGCAATATGCTACATCCAAGACTTCAGAAACAAAAAAAGCAGCTGAGAAAAATCAAAAGGCATGAACAAAACAACATGATACTCAAATAGATTAGATGAAAGAAATACAGGAATATTGTGAAGCCATCAACAGGAATAAGAAAGAATATCACAAAATCTCTTAATGTCATCAATAAACAAACCTAGAGAGCTCTTCAGTATCGTCAAATCCCTAGACAAACCCCAGGAACAAGAGGAACCTACACTTAACCAGAGACAGCAGCATGGTACTACATGGGAAAAACAGGAAAGGTCTCCACAACAACAGTTCTAAATGAAGATACGGACTCCATGATAACTACAGCATGGACAATATTCTCAATGACATGCCCAAGACAACTACAGAATATAATAACTAACCTTAACACAACTACATCAGCCATTGATCACTGCTCAGTCAGCTGGGTGAAAGCAACACATGAAGAACTCTCTCCTGAAATACTCAAAATAGTATGATCATCCCTCAAAAGAGATTACATGCCTAAAGAACTAAAAACTGCATAGATGTGCCATATCCTAAAAAGCTCAACATTAAACAAATCTGAACCTAGTGCTTACAGACCAATCTCTAGTCTACCACTGCTATCAAAATACTAATAATAAAAAAGTACAAATTAAACTACAGGAACACATTGAAATGCACTCTCCACTAGACCCACAAAAGCATGGCTTCCAGAACAACCATGGAGTAGAAAAACTACTTACTACACTCTGGGACAAGATAATAATGGGGTATGACAAACAGAAAACAGCCTTCATACTGATATTTCTAGATAGTCTCTGCTTTCAACTCCATATTTCATCTTCTACTACTTACCAAACTGCAAGAAATTGGAGTTAAAGGAACACCACTGCAATGATTCACATCTTTTCTAACAGACAGGAAACAGCAAATAAAAATAGGTCCTAACTCATCCAAGTCCTACCCTCAAGGAATTCTGCAAGTATCTGCCTTATCAGCACTACTTTTTAATCTCTATATATAACTTATCTGCAAAATTATCCAAAAACATAACATCTACTATCACATATATGCAGACAATATTATGTTATACACCTCATTAGCCACCACCAACCCAATATGAACAAGATAGCTGAAGGCTTCAATGAAGTTGTCTCATGGTTAGCTGAACATAACATGAACATAAACTACAAAAAAACCAGAGGTCCTTTACATATCAAGAGATGAAACATTCAACCTCCCAACAACCCTGAAAGTAAAATATGCATACCTCAAGGTAAAGAAATAAAGTAAAGTACCTAGGCATCACAATAGATAGACAGCTAAACATGACCACCCACATTAATATTAGTGTATGTGTCTCATATCCCCGCATGTTAAATGTATCCCCCAATTGTGTTGTGACCGCTTTGATTGAAGGATAAGGCAGTATACAAAACTGTCTAAATAAAAAAAAAAAATACCATAAGAGCAATATACTCCAAGATAAAAACCTTACAGCACCTATCCACTAGCAATTTCCGCACAACACTCCAAGCAGTAGTGCTTCCCCACCTAGACTTCTGTAATAGCATTCTTACAGGTTTCCAAAAGCGAACCATACAACGCCTCCAGTTGGTGCAGAACACAGCTGCCCAAACCATCACCCAAAACCCAATAGAGAAGCAATCACGCCAATAATACAAAACTTCACTGGCTTCCAATAAACAGCAGAATAAAATATAAAACCTACATATCTTCAAAACCTTGCATTCTGAACCCCCTACCTATTTAAGATCACTCCCACAGACCACCCCAACTTACTATGTATTTTGCAGTCAGCAAGTATCAGGCTAAAGTAGAGGCTGCCACCACTACATTTAGTGTCCTCCAAATGTGTCTCTTCAAAGCGGCAACATTGTGTCATTGTGTTTCTCTGCTCCTCTTCTAGCTCTCCTTTGGAATTTCTGATACCCCCTATCTCCCGCTCTCTGGGATCTGCTATCCGGTCTTCACTATAATGCCAAAATCTTAAAATCTATTCTGTGGTTAATGATTGCATGTTGACAATCTAGTTAGACCAGGTAAGTTTCAAATGCTTGAGGCACCTAGTTAAGAGCATGTTATAGTGCCCCGAAGTTAATCTTGTTTTATAAAGAGAAATAGGTACCCGCTTGTCTTCATAAAATACTAGAATATGTGGCAGAAAATATGCCTTAACTTACAGCACAATCACATACCACAGTGTAAATGACCACGCCTACATTTTGAAAGCCTACATGCAATTTATATATATATTCAATACACGTACTTACGCGCATCGCTCACATTCTACTAAACTCTACCCATACACATGCCCACAGTTAAAGTACATTTATGCTTGGTGGTGTTCTATAAGAGGTCATTCATGTGCATAAATGACTAAATTAGTAGCATTTACTCACCTTCTTAGCACCTAAAAATAGGCACCACCTCATAAAATCCCCCCCCCCCCCTCAGTTTCCAGAACTGAAGAAATTTAGAAATAATGCTAGTGGTTTGGTCTGCCAGAGAAGTCTGCTTTAAACACAAAAAACAATATTGAGAATAAAATAGACATATCTATACCTTAATTTGGAGATAAATTATTATATGTTGGCAATTTAGTTGGACAAAGTAAGCTTCAAATGTATGATGATCTCTTTGGCTAAATTACAATTGTTTTGTATCTTGGAAGCAACAGGACAGATGAGGATATTGATTCTGCTCTCACCGAGGGCCTCTCAATGCAGACAAATGGGAAGAAGCTATACCAGTGGCCTGAGTTTGTACCCATAGGTATGAAGGAGGTACAAGGTGTCATCAGTGCACTGGAGAGCACTACTTCTCCGAATGACCTTTGTTCATCTAACTAGATTAAGGCTGTAAAATTAAAGCCTCAGAATTAACAATATAAAATATAAGTTTATCATTCATGGGGAGAGTCGCTGGCAAGCCTTGAGAGGGTGCATGTAAAACCCCTCTTGAAAACAAACAAAAACAAAAACAAACAAAACAAAACACATATTAGATCCTTTGATACACATTTCCTATTAGCCAAAATCTAGCCTCCCTTTCTTTGTTAAAGTTGTTGAATGTGTGAAGACACATTGTAAAATGATGTCTGAGTACAGTCTGGGACATCCAAGTCAGTACATCCAAAAATAAAGCAGACAGGCCCAAGTTCTGTCACAATTTCACAAAGGTGGATGTCCCCGATATGGAGCTTGTGGGGTTGTCTACATCCCCTGAATAGTATTCAAGACCAGGAACATCTAAGAATAGCCTCATGATTAGAGTAGTGGGCTAGGAGAAGGAAAGCCAGGGTTCAAATTCCACTGCTGCTATCAGTGGTATTGTGGAAAGATGGTAGAGTGCCATCTTCTCTACATCCACCAGATGTTTTATGGCCAAAACATCACTTTCCAATGCCTGGAGCAGGTCTAAACTTGGAGGGGGTCACAGAGGTCCCAAATATTTCTGAAATCAAACAGGGATGTCTAAGTCCATTGCACTGCCCCAGACATACCTCAACTATGCCTACTGCCTACTTATCATCCCCACACCAGAGACATCTTTAAAAGCCATTTATAAACTGACTTTGGAGACGTCTCTACCATATGGACATCTGCATACATGTTTTGAGATGTCCAAATCATAACTAAGGCTTTCAAAATGACCCCCGTTATTTTGCAGCAACTGGAAACTTATATTGATTCCTACTGTAAATTAGATCCATAACAGCACGGATTTAGAAAGTAACTTAGGATTTAGACACTGCTGACCAACACAATATATTGTGATAATGCCTCTGTATCACTCCTTGGTGAAACTGCAGCTTAAATAGTGTGTGCAATTCTGGTCCAGCATCGCAAAAAAAATCTAGCAGCATTAGATAATGTACAGAGAAGGGCAAACAAAACATTAAAGAAGATGGAACAATGTTCCTATGAGGAAAGGCAGAAGAGGTTACGGCTCTTTGTGGAGAAGAGACAGCTGAGTGGGTTATGATAGAGATCTATAAAATTCTGAATGGAGTGAAACAGGTAAGTACGAATTGATTGTTTACTCTTTCCAAAAGTACAAGGACTAAGATGCACACCATGAAGCTATAATTGATATATATATAAATAAATAAGAGCAAATTATTTATCTCCCAACATATAATTAAGCTTTGGAACTCATTACCAGATGTGGTTAAAGCAGGTACTGTAGATGGGTTTAAAAAAAACAAAGGATTGGACAAATTCCTGGAGTAAAAGTCCATAAATCATTACTAAGGTGGATTGAGAGAAAACAACTGGGAATAAGTACCATGGAATGGGAAACATTTGGGATGTGTCAGGTATTCATGACCTGGATTGGCTACCATTGGAAACAGGGCACTGGGCTTGATGGATCTTTGGTCTGAACCAGTATGGCAGTCCTTATGTTCTTATAGTACCTCTGTTTGTCTCTGGTGAGACCTCATTTGACGTGCCATGAGCAATTCTGGTAACTCTACTTTCAAAAGGATATAAATAGGATGGAGTCATTGCAGAGGATGGCTACTGAAATGGTCAGTGGTCTTCATCATAAAGCATATTGAGACAGACAAAGATCTCATTATGTACACTTTGGAAGAAAGGCAATAGAGGGGAGACATGATAAGGATGTATAAATACCTTTCTAGCATAAATGCACAGGAAGAGAGCCTCCTTCAATTGAAAGAAAACTCTGGAACAAGAGGGCATAGGATTAAGATGAAAGGGGAAAGACTCAGGAGTAATCTAGGAAAATATTTTGTTACAGAAAGTGCTGGATGCATGGAATAGCCTCCCAGTAGCGATGTCAGAGACAAGGATTGTATCTGAATTCAAGAAAGCATGGGGCAAACATAGGGGATCTCTAAGGGAGAGGAAGGGATTGTAGAGTTTAGTAACTGCTATGGAGACAGACAGGATAGGCCATATAATCTTTTTCTGGTTTTAGGTTTGCTTTGCTTAGTGAAATGCCTATTGTCAAGGGTTTACTAGGCCATAGAAAAGATGTCTGTCCATATGCATGTTTTCTTGCAAATGTGTAAGCATGCACAAAAAAGCAGGCATATGATAGCCGCATCCCCAACAACATAAGAAAATTTGAAAGGTTAAAGAACCATCTCCTTTTTAACCATTCCACCCTCCTCATGATTTTATAGACTTTTTCTATCATATCCCTTCTCAGGCATCTTTTTTCACTGCACACATACACAGGTATCCAATCCTCACACCACAAATATGCACTAATAGGAACCCCATCCCTACATAACACACACAGTACCTGAAGATACACACAAATATATAAATGGCACCAACTATAAAAATTCCTCAGATTCCTCAATGCTACCATAATGAGACACACACTTTATCATGTGGTTTATCATCTTTGTTTGAACTCATCTCCTACCCCCTACACTAGACATGTATGGTTTTGCAAATGAAGGGAGGGAAACAGGTTGCTTTGTCACACTAACTCTGCTCTTTTCATATGCATGCGCATTGCGCAGTCTCTGACATATACTCATGTAGCCCATGACACTCCTAATGACACACACATGCACGGAACTTCCAACACTCTGCACAGCCAGGCAACCAGCATGACGGTCTCGGGTAGCTACTCCTATTCCCTCCCCCCCCCCCCCGGACATATCACATGGACTCCACTCATTTTTAAACGTAACATCATTACTTTATTTGACAATATTGGAAGTAACAGCAAACACTGTTGGCCACAGCACAATCTGCATATTCATATAACGTAAAAGTACTATTTCTTCATTTCACACATAATAACAACCAGTACGTTCCATTTGCCTTAAGGAGGCACAGCCTGTCCTATCCACTGACACCCGGCAGGGATGTTGGAAAAATGTCATCAAAGCCTTTTCCCCTCTGCCCGCAGTACCATATGATAGGTAAGAGGTGCCTGCCATTAAAGCCGGCCTAATACTCCCTTCCTATTTGCTGCAGTGTCCCATTCTGCCTCTGCACACGGCCCGTCAAAGGTCGGCAGCAGGGCTCCGTTAATGTCAATACTATGTCCATATTCGTCCCTCCCTCCCCTGCCGTAAAAGCGTAAGGAGGCCCTCTACACACTGTTCCTGCTTCAACTCTGTGGACCATTTGGGGTAGGTCAACTTCCTATACGACCACTTCCCCCCCCCCCCCCGTGTCTGGTCTGTGCGCTCTCCCCTATGGGGCACCATCTCTCCTGCCAAACCCTCCCAACAGCGACTCCTTGCTTGTTGTGGGGGGGCCCCACACTGCTTCCCCGCTGTGGCCAACACTGCTTCTTCCATAGCTACTCCACCATGTCTTGTATGGCACACAGGAACACATCCATTCCAATGTCAGAGAGATGTATCCCGTCGGCGCGATACAGACCAGGGCAGTGTTCATCTATGAGGACATGCGTGATACTGTACCCCCCGATTGCCTCCATGAAACAGGCCATCCACCTGTTCACCTTCCGCCTTGTCCTTTCAACTGCCTGGTGTGACCGTTCGCTCTTCCACACCCATCGCGGTATGATTTGCGACCACACCAGCCATGTCCCAGGGAATGCATCCGCCAATGTCAGCATGTCCCTCTGCATTTTTTTGTGAGTTCCACACTGCGTGTACCTGCCAGATCATTGCCTCCCAGATGGACCACTATTGTCCATGGCTTTCCCCCTGCTCTCTTCTTTTGCATGAGGAATGGCAGCAGCTGGTCCCACACCATACCACGCCGGCCCATACACATGACTGACACTTCTGCACTTGACAAACCCAGGTTGAGCCAATGTGGTCTGATCTTTGTCCTCCTTTGTGCCCAGTGAACAAAGGAATGGCCGCATATCCACGCTTCACAAGGTCCCAGGGGTGAGCTTGCACCTATGTTATTATTGACGAGAAAATTACATTGTTATCCTCGTAAGCTTTGCAATTATTGCAACGTTATACCTGTATCAGCCCCAGACAATCTGATCTTACATTCAGGTGTTCAGGCGTTGTTGAATCGTACTATTAAATCTCGGGTTATTTTTTACTTTCATTTTCGAAACATACACCACACACACTTCCTCCCCCCTGCTTCCACTGTTATCCTCCCCCCCCCCCCCTTTTTTTAAATAAACCGGCCTGGTCCCCATAAGAAGTACATCTAATACACTGGCATCAGACCGGGCATACATAAAGCCTATACCTGTCTGAGTGCCATCTGCCAATGTTCATAATCTGTTCCCTTGTCATCCCTATGCTGGCTGCCGTTGAAATGGCCCCAATGCAGAAGGAGTGAGTGCCATAAAAGCATGCCTCCAAACCCGTTTCTTCCAGGCCTAGCTTTAGCACTCTGGCAAATTGGAAATGTGATAGGGGGGCACCGTTCATATGCACCAACCATTGTTCACCTCCGGCTGGGCGGAGTTGTTCGTATTCTGTAAAAGTTCTCACTGGATAGGATGGGTCACCTGGTAGCGGAGCTAGTACCACCCAGGTTCCTTTTCCCTCGGTATCCATCTTGGACTTGTGCATATAAAACACTAATGCCCCATCCTGCATGTAAACATCCCTCCTCCTGATGCCCTCATCGGCTGGCTCTCCACTTGAAGAGGCTACCAACTCACCTATCCTGAACACCCTGAAGAACGCCCAGGAAAAGGCACATCTAAAAAGCCGAGTCTCGAATACATCGAAACATATCCGGCCTGCAACCGTTATAAGTTCCTTTAATATTTGGTGTGTGATCGGGTGTCACCGGTCTTCCCAGCGTCCCTCCTCCGATGACCGGCCCTTTATTACCCTTGTGATAACGAAGTCTGTTCTCGGACTCTTCTTCCCCATTGCTCTAGCAAAGAAGGTGACTGCCGCTAGGTGCGTCTGCACTGCTGAATTTTTAACTCCGCTGCCTTTACAATGTAGGATTCACTGCAGAATCTAGTCCGTCGTGAGACTGTCTGCGTCCTTGATACCACTACCTCTGCAGAAACGAATTATAATTCCCTATACTGGCATTAGCCAAAGAAAAGGAGAAAAAAATTTTTTTTAAGGAGCATGCGAGGATCAAACCTGTACACTGCATTTTTTTTTTTGGCTGCCAGGCATACACAGGTTCCCCAGATATCTGTTCTATTACCATATTTCCAATCAGCATGTTATAGAAACATAGAAACATGATGACAGAAAAAGACCACATGGCCTATCTAGTCTGTCCTTCCATAACAACAACTACAACAGTCCAATAGAAACATAGAAACAAAGCTATAGCTATATCTTTTTTTTGTCCACCAGATGGTGGCCATAGCTCACTTCAACTGTCCATGCACACTAAAGGCCAGATGAGCTCCAGATTCTTTCTGCCCTGCACATGGCTCCCATGTGCTCCGGGTCCCTCGGGCGCACGCATGGCATGGCAATAGTGAATCCCCCCCCCCCCCCCACTGGCTCTCTTGCTGCTTCGCCCCCAGATACGAGCCATCGGGACCTCAGAGGACCGGGATGTCATCCCCTCTGTATCTGGAATCGCCCTCTCTCTCTCTCCCCCTTTACTGCCCTGGTCCAATCGCACCTCGCTTGTGGCGCCGTAAGCGCTCTGAGTGTGGCTGCGTCTTCCCAGGGTCGCTGTCCACCCTACGGTTTCTCTTTTTTTTTTTTTTTTTTACTTGCCCACTTGGTCCCACAACATGGAGATTTCAATGGCCGCTGTCTCTCCGTTCCCGGAAAGTGCCGCGCTTGATGGACTTGCTGCTTGGTGCTCGGCCCATCGTTCGATCGCCCGGTGGGGGAAAGAGGGCGAGCTGCAGCCCGCTCCCCCTTCTATAGCCGGCTGCGGCCCGCCCCTGCCAAAGTTAATCCTTGGCCTGCCGGTGCCCCACCTGTTCATGTGTGTGTGTGTGAGTGTATGTATGCAGCCTCCAACAATCCCCATGCTACCTACATACCTGTAAGTGCATATGTAGCCCCCGACAGTTACCATCACATACAGAAAGACAGAAATGCATGCACCCAGTGGCACAAATATGTGCACATACCCCCGACACTTCCTATGACACACGCAGATTAACCCTTTTAATGCCTGGTTCTGCAAATGGGGGAAATGTACCATTGTGTCACATTGCAAGTGTGCACTTTTCAACTTGTAGGTTTTTAAGAATCCCATTGAATCTCTTTCACTCTCACTGTCTGTAACTCATAGTTATCAGTCTTCCAAGAAGGCACCTGCAAGCACTGTAGCTCCAGAGGAGTTATTTGTGCAAGGTAACTGCAAAGATTAGGTCAAAGTGTCTAGGGATCAGATCCCAGGAGAGCCAATCACCTAACTTAAACACTCTTAACTCCTGAGGCTCTTCATACCACTTGCAAAAGCCACTGGTCATGAAGCTAAGTGATGGGATCAGACCTTTTGTTTCTTTTCTTTAATCTAGAATCTGGACTAATGCTTTCCAAGATGAGAGAGTTTCAAGTACAGTTTTCAGATGCTGTTATTGTGAATTTCAGGTGCTTGTATTATCACTGTAATTAAACACAATTTTTCTAAACCATTTAGCAGTAACCTATACCGGTAGTTCCAACCTGTCTATTCTTTAGTTATATTAGCAAA
Source organism: Ichthyophis bannanicus (assembly GCA_033557465.1). Taxonomy (NCBI): domain Eukaryota; kingdom Metazoa; phylum Chordata; class Amphibia; order Gymnophiona; family Ichthyophiidae; genus Ichthyophis; species Ichthyophis bannanicus. The sequence continues at coordinate 106,386,033 of CM066048.1, read as the reverse complement.
AAGAAACTATCGGGATACATTTTGTTTGTTAAATGTTCCTAAAATTAAGTACAGTGTATCTGTGTATCATGAAACAACTATGGCATAGAAACCTAGAAACACTGGTGGTGAGAAGAAGACTCTCTCTGCCCTCCTATGCTGTCTATTAGAGAGGTCATTGTGATTTTTTAACCTTTCTGTTTCAATGCTGCACTTTCTCTGTTTATTTTGTTTGGATTATAAGCTGCTTTGCAGGATTCTGAAATACTTTGGCATTTCATTTACAGCCTAACTATAATTGTGATCAACATTCTTGGCACCTTTGAAGTTCAACGCCTTCATCTCCAATATCTTCTAAAACAAAATAAGTGGTCAGTGAAATGGACTATATATGTACACATATTTGACACATAAAAGAATCAAATAAAATAAAACCAATTAAAAAAGGAAATAGTATAAAAACCTGGACATTGCCAGGAGATGATTGTTGGTACCCCATGGATATGTGCAATTTTTAACAAGCTTCATTTTATCACATAGGTAAGTGAATGTTCCTGGCTGCATGTTTAAACCAGAAGAAATTTATAGTTCCCAAGATGTCAGGTTTGTAAACGCCTCACTTGCTGTAGGGAGTTTTCCAGTTGATGGTAACAGGTGTATAAGAGTTTCTTGGATTTTTTTTAGTGTGGTTTCTTTACAGATATCAGGAGGAAGTGCATTCCATAGCTGGTGTGCAAGGCTGTAGAATGCATGGTTGTGAATGTCTGAGGCTCTGTACCGCCACTTAGTCAGAAGATTGTACTGAAAGATTATAGGGGTGATAAAGAGAAGGCAGAAGCTGATGGGTGGTAAACCCACATAACCTTTTAAACCAATCTGTGACCTTTGATACTTTGGACCATTCTACATTATTTTAATGATCACATAGCAGATTTTAGGAACCTCCCTGTTGAATGGAACCCCTATAACTTCGAATGTTTTACCTGTAATGTTGCAGTTGGAAAGAGCTGTGTGAAATTTTGTAATTACAAATCCATTTGTTTGTGCTGTTTTTTTGGTAATTATGTAGTATATACTTCGTACTTCAGAGTAGGGGGGTCTACCTTTTATTTTTCCTCATTTTCCTTCTTTTTTTTTTTTTTTTGCTATTGCTTTATTTTAATGTGAAAGCATTTTCTGTTAGCCACATAAATCAGTTATTTCTGGATGAAATAAATTATCCTTTTTAGAAGATTTATTTTATAGAGTTATATGAGGACTTAATTCTTCTTCTCCAAGATCTTTAGACTGTGATGTCCCACAGGGTTCAATTCTCTCTTTTACTTTATAATCTGTAGGAGGGATATTCAGCAGCGGCCGTTGACGTGCTTAGAGAGGACAGCCGTTGCCGCTGAACTTCATCCCAGATATTCAATGCCAAGGTCATATCTAGCCACCTGCATTGAAAATCCGAATTATCTGTATTGCATTTTGCAGTCCGGTCAACAGCAGTATTCAGCTACTTGCTTGACTGCAAAAGTGGCTAAAGTTAAGATGGCCATTAATCTGTCCTACCTTTCACCTCTGCAGTATAACCAGCCAGCAGGTGAATATCTCCACTAGCCAGTTATCCCTGGGTGACACCTCCACGCCACTCCAGTAGCATCCCGACACCATCCTGCCAGCATCAGGGTGCTTAGTGGCTCCATCTGGAGCAGTTAGTGCCGCTGAATATCCCACTAAGAAGCATTTAGGCAGTTTGAGGTTTGGAAACTATCAATACACCTCTCAATAGTCCCCCCTGTGATTCTTAGCCATGAAATGAAATGCCCTTATTATGCAGATGCCTCCAGTTGTACATCAGTACAGATAAAGTTCCAGGAATGCTGAACATAACTTTGAGAAATCTGAATTAATTTGGTTCAGTCATAAGACGTTTCCAATTATCTGCTTTCCCTGTATTGATACTATGGACTTTAAACTTGCTCAGTCCACTTATAGTCTAGGGGTTTATTCAGTGTCATGTTTAAAACTGGATCCAGAGATTCCTTCTATTATCACATCTTTTCTCTTTTATTTTTAAACGATTAGACAAGTAGATCTTTACTTAGATTCTTCTTTTGTCCTTGCTACTTAGTCAAATTTATTATTGCAATTCTTGGTATCAAGGACTGCTTAAAAGGTCATTTCACAGATTGCAATTAATTCAAAGTATGAGTGCAAGAAACAAACATGATGGCAGAAAAAAAAACACATGGTCTATCTAGTCTGCCCTGCCTTATCAATCAAAAATGTGTAATCCTCCATTGCAAAAACAATTCCACAATTAAATATTAAACATGTCTTATAAAGTTTCCAGATTCATCAGTTCATAATGACATCAAAAATGGACACCAAACCATCTCATCATGTGATACTTATTCTGAAGAACCTGCATTGATTGCTAGTTGTCCTGAATATTCAATTTAAGCACTTACTATTTCTACTATTTATTATTTATATAGTGGAGGAGTAGCCTGGGAACCAAGAGACCAGGGTTCAATTCGCACTAGCACTCCGTGTGGCCTTGGGCAAGTCACTTAAACCTCCATTGCCTCAGAAAAATCCAAGTTATCAATGTCCCTATTTAATATACATTACCGAGTTTAAGTTACAATATAAACCACTTTGACAAATAATAAAGCGGTATATACAACCTGTTAAATAAATAAATGCAAGTCATATGCAGTGCTGCACAAACACATAAAAATGACGATCCATACCCAAAGAGCTCACAATTTAGTCAAGACAGACAGTACGAGACAGAAGAAATAAGTGGAAAAAGGGAAAGAGATAGGAGAATAAGGGATTAGGAATCAAAAGCAAATTGAAGAGGTAATTCTTTAGCATGGATCTGAAGAGTGGGAGAGAAGAGACTTGACGTAAACAAACAGGAAGTTTGTTCCAGGCATAAGAAGCAGCAAAATGAAAACATCAAAGTTGTTGCTAAATATCTACATGAATTAGCTCCTGATTTGATGAGTCTTATGATTTGCCATCCCCCTAGCTATTCTCTTTGTTCATCCCAGCAGAATTATTAAACTCTTCCATCTCTAACATAAACCATGCCTGCCACCACGTTCTTCTTGGGAATTTGATGCCTCCTGGTTTATATACTCAAACCAGTCTTTTAGGGGTATGTTTACTAAACCACATGAGTTTTGGCTGCTATCATGCTGCATTAGTAGCCAAAACTGCACAGTAAGCAAAAACCTCTTGCCGCCATAATAAAATGGCAGCCCTCTAGCCTTATGCTAGGGTGTTGCACTGTGAGATCATGGCCATCTTTGTTAGGGCCTTTGAGAAGGGCAGGAACTGCAGGGTGGCCACCACTTTTATTTTTAATATTTTCGGTACTGCATATCGCAGCATCACTCACAGCAGTTGGATGCCTGATCTTCCCCAGGACAGACCCTGTGTTATCGGGCCTCCTGGTAGATAATGCCATCTCTTCAGTTGGCATCATCTGGTGCCGCGATTGGGCCTTATTTTGGCAAACACTACGCAAAATCTTTTTTCACATGGTGGATGCCAACTATGGCCACTCACACCTCTATGGAACCTCTATCACGCAAAAATCAGATATTGTGAAAAATTGCCTCACTATCTGATTTTTTCACAAGTTAGCTGCTACTGTAGGGTGATAATCCTGTGCTAACCTCACAGTAGCAGCTAACATATTTCAACAGACGTTCCTCAACAAATTCAAAATGTGGCTTTTTACTTTAGCCTGTTAAATTTGATGATATCATTATGAACTGATGCATCTGGAAACTTTATAAGGCATGCTTAATATTTTATATTTAATTGTGGAATTGTTTTTGCAATGAAGGATTACAAAGGGGCTTGTTTACAAAGCCGCGGTAGTGGTTCGCGATCGCGATCGCAGCCGCGGCCCCATTGAAATCAATGGGGCCGCGGCTCCGATTACGACCGCAAACCGCTACCGCGGCTTTGTAAACAAGCCCCAAAGTTTTGGTTGATATAGAGGGGTGGACAAGATAGACCATGTGGTCTTTTTCTGCCATCATGTTTCTATTTGGTTCCCACTTTGAGATAATTGATTAGAAGGCAATTTATCAAATATAATAAATAAATCTTCTGTCACTTCTTGAAATACTAGAATGGGGCACAATAGAAATAAAGTGATCTGGGTTAATATTCAGCAGCCACGATCAGCAGTTTTTTGTTTGTTTTTTTAATGCAGGCTCCCATGTTAAAATAAAATCTAATATTCAACACCAGTATCCAGACAATAGGTGGCTCTGAATATCCAAATATAGCAGGTAGCACTGGAGCTATGCCTAGAATGATGATGTTCAGCACTGCTCTACAGGTAGACACTCAAAAAGCCTACAGGAAAGCTTTTGTTACTGTCTTAAGATAGTTGCCCATATGCTAGTGCTGAATATTGCAACAGTATGAGTAATTGATGGCTTGCCCCTGCTCCTTTCACTCCTTCCTCACACCTCCTTCCCCCAAGACTATATTCAGGGGAACTCTCCATATACTGATGCTGAACATCCCTTTGGCAACACGTATCTGGTTATCATGTGCTGCTAAGCAGACAAATGCAGCTGAATATCGAGCCCTATCCTTTATAATGTCAATAAATGGAAAATAGAGGGCCATCTAGCTTAACGTCATTTTGTTGTTGCAAAGGCACAATAAGAGACATGTTGCAGTTATACAATATTTTATCATGATTGTTTCAATTATGTTTTGTTAGCAGAGTTGCTTTTTTTCTATTTATTGTGTCTCTCCCTCTATTAATCGTCGCAAAGGCATAATAAGAGACATGTTGCAGTTATACAGAATTTGTCATGGCTGTTCCAAAGGATACTTCAACATTTCCAGGAAGATTGTTGTAATTATTTTTTTGCTATCTGTGTTGCTTTTTTCTCTATTCATTGTGTCTCTCCCTCTATTAATCAGCACCTCTATGGAGCATGAATACAGGGAAGAAATAAATCACAGCGATGTAACTGAATTCCTGATTTTGGGCTTCTCAGAGTTCCCAAAGCTTCAGTTCCCTTTCTTCCTACTCTTCTCATTCCTCTACCTGACGGCCCTTCTGGGGAATCTCCTGGTTATCTGCATAATATGCGCTGATCGACACCTGCACATCCCCATGTATTTCTTCTTGGCCAACTTGTCTATCCTTGATATCTCTTCTTTGACTGTCACTATACCAAAGTTACTGGCAAGTCTCCTGATGCAGAATAATACCATATCTTTCAATGAGTGTCTTCTACAGATGTATTTTTTTACAACCCTTGTTGCGGCAGAATTTCTGCTTCTCACAGCCATGGCATATGATCGTTATGTTGCGATATGCAATCCCCTGCGGTACGTCATCATCATGAATAAGAGGGTCTGTGCTATTTGGGCAGCTGCATCCTGGTTAGGCGGTTTCCTAGAGGTAATCCCTCAAACAGTTGTTATATCCCAGTTGTCTTTTTGTGACTCCAATGTAATCAATCACTTCTTCTGTGAGTATTTAGCATTGATAAAACTTTCCTGCACAGACACTTCAGTCCTTGACACTATGTCATTTGCAGAAGGAGTGTTATCGGCCTTCACCCCATTTCTCCTAACAATGATATCCTACATATTTATCATCTCTACTATCCTGAAAATCCGTTCTAGAAAGGGGAAAAGCAAAGCCTTCTCCACCTGCTCCTCCCACCTTACAGTCATCATTCTGGCATATGGGACCATTATAGGAGTGTATATGCAACCCAGTTCAGGAGATTCTGTGAATTCAAACAAACTGCCTATTGTAATGTACCTAATTAGTCTCCCATTAATAAACCCCCTAATTTATAGTTTGAGAAGCAAAGAGTTAAATGTGGCCCTGAAAAAAGCAATAAGCAGTAAATTGACATTGCCAACCACTAAACACTTTTAAAAGCTCAATTCAAATAAATTATATAAAGGCTTTGGTTGGTTTTGAGGTCAATTATTAGCAAGAGTTAATTGAAAACTGTATGTCATATAGTCAAAAGGTGTGTGCTATATCTCATCACTTTATGATAGCTGCTGGCATGGAAGACAACCATCACTTGATTTGAAGGAAGTAAGGTTCTGAAGTCCTTGCACTCAGAGTCAGTCCAACCATTAGGCAAACTAGGCAGTCAACTAGGGCAGCAGATTCTGGGAATTCACAGATGAATTGGGGGGAGGGGTACCACACAATAGGCAAAGAAAGGGGGTGCAAGAACCAGATGGGAAGTGTCTGGACCTGGAGGAATGGGATACCAGGTACCAGTGTGGGGTGCCTGGCCTCAGGACAAGTGACAGAAGAAGCAAATGGGAAGCAGCTGGCAGCTGGGATGCGGTTGCCCTGGTTGTTGGGTAGGCCAGGGGGACAGATGACAGCTACATGGTACCCCTGCCTGCCAGTGGCGGTCAAGGGGGCACTATTATATTAGGATTGTATATATATTATGATTGTATTATTATTATTTATTTATTTTATTTAACATTTCTTATATACCGCCATTCATGACATCAAGGCGGTTTACATTGAACAAACTGAAATTACTTTGAACAGGGCATTATAACTTGAAGATAACTATTTTACAGGGAACATGGGCTATGGAGGGTTAAGTGGCTTGCCCAAGACCACAAGGAGCACCTGTGGGACTAGAAACCCCAGTCCTTCCGGTCCAAGGTTGCTGTCCTCTAGTGGGATTTGAACCCCCGACCTTCTGGCCTGAAGTACCTTGCCCAGTATTATTATTATTATTATTTGTATTTTGTTACAGGTATGTTAAGAATGTTCTTGTTAAATATGCTATTGATATTAGTGCTGTCATTTCATGAGGAAAAAAAAATTCTTTTTGTCAGGGCAACCCATCAAAAGCGGACAGAGAGTAAACCATCCCCCCGCAGCAGTTGCTCCTTTTAATACTATATTTTAAGAAATGTGCTCAAACTTAACACTTAACTTTGACGGATAGAGCTCATGAAGCAAAGGAATCCATTAGAAACACAACATGCCACGTTTCAGGTCCACCCCATTAACGACCCTGCTTCAGGTTAAAGAATTCCTGCAATCCGCAAAAGCTTCAGTCAAACAGAAACCGTTCATTCTTTTCTTCTATTAATGGCATCTGGCGTCAGCACTGATGTTGAGAATCTTTATGGGCTGATCCAATACGTGTAGTTGTTCAACCTCCAATCACTATAAGGGGGAAGCCCTACAAGGAAGGGAAACCCCCTTTCTGATTGGGTGAAACTACATTCCATCATACATACTCAAAACTTTTGAAAGTCTATAGAATGACAATGTCTCTTGGCCCAATTCAGATACTCATAAAATGATAGATACGGCAAAACCCAGGTCTTAGAGATCCATCATAAAATCCAATATTGCAAAGTCCCAATAAAAAACGGAGTCATAGAATGCTATGCCAAGCAGCGCATTCAGACCCAAAGGCTGAACCTTATTTAATTTATAAATCCAGCACTATTCCAGCTTTTGCAATTTAAAAGACCCATTTCCTCCTCTTGGATCCAAAGGTACATGATCAAGAATGTGCCAACTTAATTGACCAAATACATGAGTGTGTTGTAAACAGTGTTCCACCAGTGGGGCAGATAATGTCTTGGTGATTAGACGAGAGGAGTGTTCAGCCAATTGTATCTTCATGACCCGAGTGGTACGACCCACATAGTATAAAAGACACAGACAGATGATTAAATATACTGTACTATGTAGCTGGATTGACATGTAGTGTGTCATTTAGTAAAATACACCCTAGATGTATGTGTATCGGACCATGGCAGTCCTATAAGAGACGTATCACAAAAGCGGTAAGAACCACATTTAAAATGGCCTGGGTCCTCATGAGATACAAGTGGGCAATCCATAGGGGATCAGACCTTAGATATATTGATTGCAATGCATTGCTGGCCAAGGCTACTTTTGGATTGGTCATTTCATGAGGGGCAGGATCCGCAAGCTGTGACAGATCAAACCCACTATTAAAATATGTTGTATCAAAATGGCGAAGTATGGTTATTGGAAATGGGGAGTGGAGAGCAAAGCCATAGACCATATTGCATCTGCGGCATGCCCTGGGTTATGGTGGCTGGCACAAAGAAAGCTGGTGCTTAACCAGGCGGCCGTGGAACAGGAGGACTCACGGGGGGTGTAGCACAGGGGGAGCAATGGGGGTGGAGGTGTTAGTGAGGGGGGATAAAGTCCAGGAGAGTGGGAGGCACTTTCTGTTTTATTTATTTATTTAATAATTTTTTATATACTACCCTTTTCAAAGATTAGGAGCGGTTTACAGTGAACAAAACCAAAAACATTACATTGAACTTTAAAAACAAAGTCATGTACTTTAACTTGCTGATAACTATATCACAAAAAACTATGTACAGTGTTGCAGTGTAAAAAATATTGTAGGGTACATTGTTTATACAGTGACATAGATAAGAACCTTCTTGCATAGGATAAAACTACATAGGTATACTCAAGAAATAACTTCCTGATCATAATAGGAATGTACCTAGTTAATGTAAATAGTTAACCACTGTTATAATTCAATCACATGTTCATGTAAATGTTTTAATTAATTCATTTTGATCCATGTAAAAGTTTTGTTATAATGTAAACTGCCTCTGGTCTCTGGAAGGGGAGGTATAGAAAAACATTGCAAATAAATAAATAAATAGGTTGAGTTTGATAAATTTCAAGAGATTTTCCATAGTAGTTCATAGCAGTCTATGTCTCTCTGCTCCAACTTGCCCAAAAAAAGTATTCAGAGGTTGGAGGGACGGACATGGGGGGGGCGGGAGGAACATCACAGCTGGTGGGAAGCAGGCTCACACTGATGAACTGGGGTATCACACAATAGAAGAAGGAAGGGGGTACAGGCATCACATGGAGAGGGATGCCTGGGCCCAAGGGAATGGGAGACTAGGTACCAGGGTGGGGTGCATGGCCTCAGGACTAGGGACAGAGAAAGCAAAAGGGGACCACTGAGGTGGCAACACTGAGCAGTTTGCCGCTGGAAAGGGGTTACCCCAGTTACAGTGCAGAGGGGAACAGAAGACAGCGATGTGGTACCCCTGTCCACTGGTGGGGATCAAGGGTGGTACTATTGTATTAGTTTTATATATATATATATATATATGTTATGATTGTAGTATTATTATTTGTGTTTTGTTACAGGTGTGTTAAGGATGTTGTTCTTGTTAATTACGCTGTTGATATTAACAATACTGTCATTTCATGAGGTGCAGGATTCACAAGCTGTGGCTGATCAAACCCACTATTCGAGCATGTTATATCAAAATAGTGAAGTGTGGTTATTGGAAAATACGGGTGGAGTGAGCTGACAAGGTCTAAGCATACAGGGAATATCTCCCCTGGGAATCTAGCAATCATTTCAGACATTCAAAAGCCATTGGCAATGAAGGTAAGTTTTGGGTTTAGATCTTTCCTTTACTTTAGGCCAGAATCTCTGAGGATGAATCATGCTGAAGAGCATTACTATAGTTTTCAAATTCACGCATTATGAGCGTTAGATGGTTACTTTGCCTTAGTAATTAAATACATTTTTTTTATTTTGTATTTATGAAATTTTATAGATTTATAAATTTTATAGATAACAAACCAAACAAACAATATAAGAAATTGCAGTAATATTCAAAAACAGCCACAAACATAATATACATACCAACATTGCATAGCCCACATAAAGAGAATTGAATCCATCTCTTCATGAAGAACTAAACCAAAACTATACCAATAGGTATAACAAATGGAGGCCAATTTAAATCATTAACCTTATTCATCATTAAGAACTCTGCTTATCAGAAAGAAATTTCTCCAGATGGGAAACATTCTGAAAAATAGAAGTGTCCCCCCACCTTATCAGATCTGGGAAAATGCAGGAAACATTTGATCTGCTCAAACTTTGATGCCTTTGATTCGGTGGCCGTTCTGGGCCTGGCTCCTTGTATAGGACTGTGCGAGAATACTCATGAGCAGCTGGTGAAAAAAATCAGAGACAGTAAAAGATATGAAGGAACACTACACACCCTCCAGACCCTTGCCTCTGATGGCCTGGACCAGAGTACCAGCTCTTGCAGGGCACAAGGACTTTACCACTGGAAACCCTACCCGTCTCCCAAGTACTACCAGCCTTATCGCAAGTGGCAGCCACAGCATTCCAAACACCAGCACTACCAACCCTATCAGAAACCTCACCAGAAGGACCACAGACAACAGAAGCAAACCAATGCTTCTTTGGGGAAGAACACGCCCTCCTTTTGATGCTGCAGCCAACAGGATCCTTCCAGTCAGCATTGTGGGGGGGCCCCTAGCCCAGGCCACGGCCTGTAGGCATAGGGGTGCCACTGTTTAGTCTTTGAATAAAGAATTATTTGTCCTCGTCCAGAGCTTGGGCTGCTGGGACTTGTAGTTGTGCTACCACTTAAAAAAACAGTAGTATTGAGAACCGAGGGTTTTTCAAAAGAGACACAGGAATTTATTTCCTTCTTTTCCCAAGCATATATCTCAAACAAAACAACAGGATTCTTCTCCAAAACAAAATGATCCTCAGGAAAATCACACAAAAGCCCAACAGTGAAATTGCTTTAGCTGGCTTTCACAACATACGTAGCTGTTTCACAAACATACAGCAATAAACACAGTTTCTTTTCTTCAAATCAAAGTAATTGTCTTTTCTTCCTTCAACAGGGTACTTAGCAATTCAGGCTAGAATCATTCTCCCTGACTTACTCACTGCTTTTGGTGGTTTTCAAGTTACAGACTTTTTCCTTTATCCAGCAGCTTCTATTCTGCCTTTTTATTTATTTATTTATTTTATTTAACAATGATTTATATACCGCATCTTCCATAGTTCAGTTGCGGTTCACAATAAACAACAGTTAACAAATCGGAGTTTGTTTTACATAAAACATCATATGACCAAATAACAATAAGATAAACAACTAGTGTTAATACAGAACAGTATAGAGCAGTGTAAACTATATACATTATGTACAAATACACATTATGTGGGGCTTAAGCGTTATTCAAAGTACAGTATCAGCTATGAAGAATTGTATGTGTAGGTCATTGGGATTTGTTAGATAAAAACTGGTTAGCCATTATCTAAGTCTATTGAGGGATGATCTGAGTTGTTGTAATGTTTAGAAAAGAGATAGGTTTTCACTTTTTTGCGAAATTCGATGATCTCGGTTAGCAATCTTAGATCATCTGGGAGGGAATTCCAGATTGTTGGAGCTGCATGAGAAAAAGCTCTATTGTTTGTGAGTTTATTTGCTTTTATGAAGTCTTTGGGAGTTTTTAGTTTATTTGTTTGTCCTTTTCTTTGAGTAGATTTTGAGTGCTCTTTGCTGATTAGGTTACTTAAGGTGACTGGGGCCATGTCGTTTAGAGTTTTAAATGTGGTTATCAATGTTTTGTATACTATCCTACTTTGTATAGGCAGCCAGTGAAGGGATTCTAGTATTGGTGTTATATGTTGATGTGCGTGTACTTTCGTTATTATCTGAGCTGCTGCATTCTGGGCAAGTTGAATTCTTTTAATGTTTTGTTTTGTTATACCCAATAAAATTAGGTTAGCGAAGTCAAAGTGGGGGGTTATGATGGCTTGAATTATGCTGATGAAATCATGTATGTATACAAGGGGTCTTAGTTGTTTAAGGATTTTGAGTTTGAAATAGATTTTCTTTGTGGTGTTTCTAATGTGGGTGTCTAATGTAAGGTGTTTATCTAGAATAACACCTAGATATCTTACTTCATTTTTTATTTTAATTTCTTGGTTTTGAAGTGTTATGTGTGTAGGTGGAGTATAGGATTGGTTTTTGGTGACGATTAGCACTTCAGTTTTGGAGTGATTTATTTGGAGATTGTGGGTATTTAGCCAGGATGTGACTTCATTGAAGCAATCTGACAGAGTTTGCATCGGTAAGTTGGGAATCGTGAACGGAATGTACATCATGATATCATCTGCGTATAGATGATAGAGTACACCAAATTTTTTAAAGATATTGCAAACAGGTTTTATGTTTTTACACCATGAACAGTCCATTAATAAATCCTCTGAGTCAGAATCAGGTTCAACAGATTCTACCTGCATTTCCTCCAGGTTTTCAACTGGTATGTCTGGCTCTAAGCCTTCATGCAATGCTCCTTGCTTGAAACTCTCTTAGAGCTCCTGAATTCTCCTCCACTGGGGCTTCTTACTAGGAAAAGGGTTTCCACCTGGAGTGAGAAGTTTCTTTTCCTGACTCAAACGCCAGAGTGCCTCTAACTGGCTTAGGTCACTCTTAGGTATATTTTTATTCACCCACCTTCTGGGAACTGGAATCTTTTTAGCTGGTCCACGTACTGAAGGAACTTCACCTTGCCCCTTGTCTGTAATTGTTTCAGCTACAGCTCTACCAGCTTCAGAACCAATTGCAGTTTCTCTGCAAGCCTGGCTCTCTTTCTGGGGGCTGCTTTCACCTCTGAAATCCCCCTGGAAATCTCCACCGTTCTCCTCTTTGGTGAGTTCTCTGGGTCTTTCCCTGGTGTTTCTCCCTCCACGGAAGTCTGCAGTGCTCTCTCTAGTCAGCTCCCTCGTGTGCTGCTCTCTCCCCGAGTACTGCTCTCTCGTGGAATCCTCTCTCCAGCCAGTGCTATTCTCGTGTGTTTCTCTGGGTTTATAAGGCTGCCTTTTGCCTAATTTGCACTGTCCCTTACCCAGGTGTCTCTCATTATCCTCCAAGCCTTCCCTTAGATCAGCAGAGCTTGGGTGTGGCTTAGCTTCAGCAAGTGAGTGTTTTTTTTCCTTTGCCTGCACCCTGAAAGCTACAGATATCCTGCCTGTCTCCTTCCTTAAAGGTAGATCTATAATTTTCCTCTGTTTGCATGGGCTCAGCCATGCTCTCCTCATCACAGCATCCACCTTTCTTCCTTCAAGAAGACCTGGAAGGGCATCACCACTGACAAATGGGTCCTACAAATCATTGACTCCAGATACAGGATGTGCTTCTCCTACAACCCGCCCCAGCAAATTCACTCTGCCCCTCACACCCAGACCACCTCCTCCACATCATAATGGAGGAGATCCAGTCCCTTCTAGGGCTGATGCCATTGAGCAAGTTCCACCAGCACAGATAGGACATGAATTATACTCCAGATATTTTCTCATTCCCAAGAAGTCTGGAGGCCTGTGCCCTATCCTCAACCCGAGAAACCTCAACAGATTCTTCCACAAGAAATGCTTCCAGATGTACTCACTGAGATCCCACCCTCCCACTACCACAGCCCCACCACTGGTTAGCCTTGCTAGACCTACAGGTTGCCTATGTTCACATCCCTATCCATCCAGTGCACTGGCAATGTGATTCTGCATCCTGAACCAGCACTTCCAGTATCAGTGGTACAGAAACCAGTTCCCTATTGGGATCTATCCACCATCCTACACCAACTCATGATGGGCCCTTTCAAACCTCTGGAAGAGACCCCCCTCAAGTACCTCACATGGAAGACACTGTTTCTCATTGTCATCACATTGGCAATATGGATCAGCAAACTCCAGGCCTTGGTGGCATATCTACCTTACATAATCCTCCACTGGGACCGTGCCACACTATGCATGCACTCCAAGTTCCTGCCCAAGGTGGCATCACCCTTCCACATCAACCAGACCATTGAGCTCCCCACCTTCTACCTGGAGTTGAAGAAGAATTAGAAGGGAATTGAAGAATAATCGTTTTGAATTTATTGTGGAAATAGTCAGTGAGGGTTTTATCTGAAAAGGGAGGAGGGGCCTTAAGAAGAGAATTAACATTTTCTTTCAGGAATTTGTCCTTATTGAACTCTTACTATGTTAGTCACCTTGACACACCCTCTGGCTATATCTTCCACAGCTCAGTTATGGACTATATGAAAGCTACATTCTGTAATTTGTCTTCAATCCACTGGTTCTTTTATAAAGCCTGTCTTCTTGTTTCAGTCATTTGAAAAGTTAAATAACCATCCCTTTTTTAACCATTCCACCCTCCTCAAGATTTTATAGACTTCTATCATATCTCTTCTCAGGCATCTTTTTCCAAACTGAACAGCCCTAACTTTCTTAACCCTTTTTTTTTTTTTTCATTACTTTGTAGTTTTTTTTTGGGGGGGGGGATAATAACTACATGATGGCAATCTAGCATGTATGATGATCCTTTGGCTACATTACAATTGTTTTATATCTTGGAAGTAATATTTCCGATGAGAATATTGATTCTGCCTAAACATTATGGGATGAATGCAGTAGTTTATTATACAATGAATCCGAATGCTTAGAGATCTCAGAAGGAAATAAAGCATAACTACATAAATACAAGAGATCACAGAGAGAGGAAGACAGGCATCTGTATTTGGAAAAACTTAGAGAAGCTAGCTAGGCCATGTGGTCTTTTTCTGTCATCATGTTTCTGTTTCTATAACTGACTGTCATGACAGCATCCCCTGGTGGCCAATGGCGGTAAGGGCTGCTGCACATCACACTTATTTTTCAAGGAGCGTGGGTATGTAAGGCCAAGTGCAGATTGGTCTTATGGATTTTAGCTCCTTGTGAGCACACAATAATTAAGCCACGAGTGTAGGGAAACAAGGCTTTTATTTCCCCTTCGTGCAAGGGTTCAATAAGACAATGGAAATCACAGAATGTCCTTTTATCAAGGTCCCAGTAATAAACAGGCAAACCACTGTTGATATCTTCACAATTAGGTGCAAAGGATAAATGGAGGAATTCAATTCATTCCAGGGTAAAACAACTAAACAAGGCTTCTTCTTATTTACAATGTTGCTATGGATTCCAGGCTAGTAGCCATACATAAACTGCAATCCATAACCTCTTCCTGAGGAATGGGAATAATATCTGCACCTTCTATCTCCATAGATTCTGCTTCACTAGTTTCCCCCTCAGAGCAAACGCTGTCCCTGGATGTTACAAGTTTACATGGACTGTCTCTGGTATCTCGGCTCCAATAAGACTGTGCTCTAAAGTCTTTTGGTATTTCTTTAAACTGCTCTGGTTTCTTTCCTCTTCTTACAAACTGTGGTTCAATTTTAGCAATGCTTTTAGGAGTTAAGCTTTCTCTAACAGGAATAAAGCCACCATACCTTGAGTTCCTGTAGCTTGAAGCTCTGGAGCCTTCTCTCTCAAGAACGTCTCTCTGACAACAGGTTTTCTGTCGGTAGCTTCTGGGGAGTGCTGGACTTCCTGAAAGCTTACAAAAACCTGGCGTGGATTCACCAGCCCTGTACTTCAGTGCAAAAGTAGCTTTGCTAGAAACTCCTTTCTTTCTGGTACCTGGAGGAGCTTGTTTAGCAAACTCCAATGACTGCAGGCTTTCCCCCAAGCCTAGCTCTCTGGCTCTCTATATACTGGACTCAGGAACGTTGCTTAAGCAGGGAGTGGCACACCCTCCGGCCTGACTGCTTTCCTTAGCAGACTCCCTCTGAACAGTGGCTCCTGTAGCCTGGCCCCTCTGAACTCTACCTCTGTGAATTCTGTCCTTCTGGGCATGCTCAGGGAGGATTCCTTACTTCAGGACTCTCCTTCCTTCTTCAGCTGTGCTTTCTGTTCCTTCTCTTCCATCTGCTGCTTCTCCCACTGCTCCAGCTTCTCTCGCTGCTCTTCCTCCTTTGCTAGCATTAAGCTTCCGTTTATAAAGGGATTTTTCCTTTGAATCTCCCGGGCTTACTTCCAGGTGCAACTGGTTAGCTCTCCTACCCTCATTAGCCTCTGTAGGATCACTCCTGCCCCCTCTAGCTGTGCTTTAAAGTAATTGCACATCTAGAGCTCTGTGAGAAACAGGGTTTCTTTTCAACTCTGCATCTTTATTAGCACCAGCCTCATGACACTGACTCAGGTATCCACCTTCTGCAATGACTCCATCCCTTTTATATCCTTCTGAAGATGTGGTCTCCAGAATACCAGACAGTACCGCAAATGAGGTCTCATCAGAGATTTATACAGAGGCACTAACACCTCTTTCATTCTGGTTATCAGGAAGTTTATCAAATCTTTAGTGGAATGGAATGGGTAAACACGCATGGAGGGAAGAATAACCCAAACTATGGATAAACAATGCCAGGAGTCACCACCCAGGTACAAGATCTAGGTATCGTAGTGAACAATACTGTATGTTGAAATATTCTGTTCAGAGTGCAGCAGCGGCAAAAAAAAAAAAAAGCAAACAGAATATTAGGAATCATTAGGAAAAGAAAAGAAAGTAAAATAAAGAATGCCATAATGTCTCTGTATCACTCCGTGGTGAAAACGCAGCTTGAGTATTGTGTGCAATTCTGGTCCCGCATCACAAAAAAAGATATAGCAGCATTAGAAAAGGTACAGAGAAGGGCAACCAAAACAATAAAGGAGATGGAACAATGTTCCTATGAGGAAAGGTAGAAGAGGTTATGAATCTTCATCTTTGAGAAGAGACAGCTGAATGGGTTATGATAGAGATCTATAAAATTCTGAATGGAGTGAAACAGGTAAGCACAAATTGATTGTTTGCTCCTTCCAAAAATGCAAGGACTAAGGTACATCCCACAACGCTACAAGTGGTTTATAACAAACAAACAGGAGCAAATGATTTTTCTCCCAACATATAATTAAGCTTTGGAACTTGTTGCCAGATGATGTGGTTAAAACAAGTATTGTAGCTGTGTTTAAAAAAGAAGATTTTGACAAATTCCTGGAGGAAAAGTCCCTAAGGGGCATGTTTACTAAACGGCGCACCTGTGCGGGGCGCACCTGAGCGCCCTAAAATGATGCATTTAAGTGCTCTTAAACGCCCCGTACACGTGCGGGTCACATTAACGGGCCCCGCACACGTGCGCCGAAAACGCGCACGTTTGCGGGGCGGTAATGTGCGAAAGAGGCGTGCCAAGGCGAAATGAGGGCGGAGGAAGGTCCCCTCGGGGCGGAGAGACGGGGTCAGTGGGCGGAATGTGGGAGGGGAGAGACTCGCCGCACAGGAGCGTGCCCGAATCTGCAAAGACATTTACCGCCAGTGAAACACTCGCGTTAGAGGTGCTGTGCAGGGAAAAGAAACCGTTTCCGTCAGCAATGTGCAGCACAATAGTGGAAGCCCAAAAACCATGAGCAGTGTGATCTATGTGCACAGATCAAACGCCGTAATGTCACAGGGCACTAACCACACGGGCGCCGCGCACCTTAGCGCATCTGTCAATCACAGCTTCTGTTCTTCACGACGGAACGCCCACTCCTTATACGGCACCCGCTCGGTACCGCGGACCGCACAACACCGGCCTTTAGTAAACAGACCCCTTAGTCATTACTAAGGTGGATTGAGAGAAAACTATAGGGAATAAGTACCATGGAATGGGAAACCTTTGGGATATGTCAGGTATTTGTGACCTGGATTTGTCACCATTAGAAACAGTCCATATTTGTAGTTAACAAATGCAACAGTGGTCACTTTTTCCAGAGTACAAACACAAATGCTACTACAACTCTGTATTACAACTTGGAAAGTGTGTTATATATCATCTACTGACTCGTGGCTAGAGGAGGTCTCAGAAACATTAGGCTGCCACCGATTGCTTCAAATCATGCAGTGGACTAATGCCTAAAATCACATCAATGACCCCATTATGAACCGTTAGCCACATGTTAAAGATTTTTTCATTTTTTATTTTTCTTTTCTTATTTTTCTAACAAAAAATAGTATTTCCCTTGAAAAGCCTGTGATAAGGAAGCTTATCATAGCTCAGGTAGGAGCTATAGAAAAGATGATGTGACTCTGAACAAGCAACCTGTCAGTTCTGGTAGAAGCAAGAAAACAGAGTTTTCACATAAAAGACTACCAGTCCCAGAATGCACCAGGTTTACAGCAGCCATGAGAGGGGCTGAAGTGAGAGAATGTGTGTGCAATCAAGAGAGCTATGAGGTAATCCCTAAGCACTCATCTCAAAGGGCAGGGCCTGATTCAACACAGCTGCGCTGTGTTAGGGAGCAGCACACATTAGAACAGGATAAGAATAGAGCTTATTCTTCAGATAACAGCTTCAGGGAGAGCTTCAGCAAAAGCTACAGAGGGAGGAAGAGATACAGAGACAGCAACGGCTACAAGCTCAAGCACCAGTATCACCTGGAGAATCAGAAGCCAAGCCAAGCAGCAGATAGAGAGAGAAGGAAACTCTCTGGAAGGAAGAGAAGAAAGGCCATTGGAAGGTCTGGGAGATTCCAAGGCAGTACTCATACTGGGAGGTATTCCAAAAGCCAGCAGAGTCCATTGGACTGGATTCAGCCAGAGGAATGGAGTGGCAGAGATAGGAATCACCAGTGGCTACCTGGAAGAGAGAAGACTGCATGTGGAAGGGACTTTCAGACCAAGGCCAGAAGGTATGTGAGAGAAGATCCAGTGTCCAGGGATCAAGATTGGAAGGCTGGACATCAGAATTGGATTACATATTGACCAGGCTATACAGAGAGGAATAATGATAGCAGGAGAGGCTCAGGTATGAACACTGATCCAGACCCTATCTATAATAGAGAATGGCAGCAAGGGAATAAGCATTCTCATGATAGTGCCTTAATGAAAGACTCATCTGTGCCAATGTATGATATTGACCCTATGATAATTGATACAGCAGATGAAAATACAGTTTATATGGACTGTTCTCTATCTAAATGCTATTGCTAGTTTTCTATGAGCAAACACATCAGCCATCACAAAGAAACCTAACTTTGTTCTTTATTTCCACTGCAAACAGCTCTTAAAGCAGGATTTGGGTTCACACAGTAGCAGCCAGCCAGCTAAAGGCTTTCAGCTGGTCCATTGATAGTAATTAGGGCTGCACCTGATTGTGTGTGTGAGCAAGGGAGAATCACTGCTGAGATCTGCGTGGAAAATAAGCAGAAGTTAACCTAACCAGCAAAGTTTATTCTTTACTTTGTGCCTTTGTATTTGGTAATTATTTGCTAAGAAAACATTAGCTAATTGCCTGACAAGCTGAAGGTTGTTTTCTGGTTTACTTTGTGACTTTTTGTTATCCATTTTAAACACTGCAAGCAAGTAACCTCATTTATAGTGCTATCAAGCATACATGTGCTGGGTGAATTAAACCCCATCAATAAAAGAAGTATTTTATTGATCTTACCACTTGGTTTCACAACTCAAATTATTGTCATCAGCTGTGTTTGGGAGTGAATGAACTACAATACCCACAATACCTTGCAAGAATCATATGAATATATGCATCGTCAAGATTGTGTAAGTTCTCACCCTAGGCAGCCGTCTGACAAGCCTTATGGTTATACTTCAGAAATATTAAAAAGTGAACCAGTGCTTAGCTTTCTGATGAAATTCCCGACGCTTGTTCAACCATTGGAAACAAGACACTGGGCTCGATGGATCTTTGGTCTGAACCAGTATGGCAGTCCTTATGTTCTTATAGTACCTCTGTCTCTGGTGAGACCTAATTTGACATGCCATGAGCAATTTTGGTGACTCTACTTTCAAAATCATATAAATAGGATGGAGTCATTGCAGAAGATGGCTACTAAAATGGTCAGTGGTCTTCATCATAAAGCGTATTGAGACCAACTTAAAAGATCTCATTGTGTACACTTTGGAAGAAAGGTGGTAGAGGGGAGACATGATAAGGATGTATAAATACCTTTCTAGCATAAATGCAAAGGAAGAGAGCCTCCTTCAATTGAAAGAGAACTCTGGAACAAGAGGGCATAGGATGAAGGTGAAAGGGGATAGACTCAGGAGTAATCTGAGAAAATATTTCTTTACAGAAAGTGGTGGATGCATGGAATAATCTCCCAGAAGCAATGGCAGAGACAAGGATTGTATCTGAAATCAAGAAAGCATGGGGCAAACACAGGGGATCTCTAAGGGAGAGGAAGGGATTGTAGAGTTTAGTAAATGCTATGTATGGGCAAAAAGGATAGGCCATATAGTCTTTATCTGTCATAATTTTTGGGTGTGCTTCATTTAGTGAAATGCCTTTTGATTTTCTAGGCTGTAGAAAAACTGTCTGTCCATATGCGTGTTTTCTTGCAAATGCATAAGCATGCACAAAAAAAACCATGCATATTGTGATGGCGCAGCTCGGTTAAACGCTAGAGAAAGGAGGATAAAACCACTCTTTTTCCCCTGAAGCAAAGAGCAGTGCAGGAAGGGAAAGGGTTAAACCTCCAACTCAGGAAAAAAACTCTGTGCACAGAAAGCTAGAGAGGGAGCCACACCTCAGCTCCATGGCAACCAGGGGAGCTGACGTGAGAGGCAGGGGGGTGGAGTCAAAGCCCATAGGACAGCCCCAAACACTTAAGCAAGAGGAAACAGTTAGTGAAGGAAGGCGTGTGGGGAGAGAGAGGAAAAACTACGGGACAAGCAGCAGAGAGCAGGAAGAGAGAAGAAGGAATAATCCTTGAGAGGAAAGGCTGGAAAGTTTGTACAAGAGCCAGAGGAGTTCTTCTCAGGAGTCTTCCGTTGAAGCTGTTTTAGAAGGTGGGAAAATAAGGAGAAACAAAGCTCCTGTTGAAAGGCTGCACAAACACTCTTATTGCAGACAGCGTGTTTGTAGCTCCAGTTCTGAGAGAAGCACAGCTGACAGAGAGCAAGTTGCTGACCGGAAGCTGTGGAGATAGAAGTCAGAGCCAGACCCTGCTGAGAAGCATGCCATAAGAGATCAGGTGAAGCAGTCTGGGGATAAGTGGTTGCCTTTAAGCCTACCAGAAAGGGCAAGAAGTGCCAGGAAAAAGGTGAGCCCTTTTGAAACCCTTAAGTCAGTGTTAAAGGAGACTGGTATCCTTAGTTTCTCCCCCATACCTCAGAGTAAGGAAGATTCCCGTTGGAGACAGCTTAAAACATTATTAGAACAATGGAAGCCTGCTGTGGAGAACCCTGTAAATAAGCAGGTTATATCAGACTCAGAGGGAGAACCCATGCAAACTGAGGAAGCTTTTATAGAAAGCGAAGGTTCTGATATGGAAACAGACTGTGCTTTTTGCCAAAGAGAGTAAAAGCTGTTAAACGTTTATGCTGATGATAAGTGCTGGAAGAAGCCTGAATCTGTGCTGGTGGGATTTACACTGGGAGAGGCAGAGAGCTGCCGAAGTGTAAAGCCAAGCCAATTGGGCAACTGTGAAAGAAGAGAACATTACTGTTTTATTGTCTGTTATAAGAAGGCATTTGTTGCTGGAAGAAAAAGCAGTTAATGTTTGGCAACTGAAAGAAGGTTTGAGAAAGTGCTTTGAAACAGACATGCCTGCATGTATAACAAGTGGACTTTGCTGTATCAGTTAACTTCATTTTGGTTTGGAGAAGAATCCTTTATTTCTGTTCAATAGGAGTAGTAGATAAATACTTGTGCAACAATAAAACTTATTGTTACCCCCAATTCCTTTGCTGACTCCGTCTTGACCACAACTACAAGGAACATAGACCGCAGCACTTATAAGGATAAATAAATATGTGGTCCGTCCATTTCTAATAGGCAACCGCCTATACCAAGGAGTGGACGCGACAGCTGGCATAGTTTTTCAGATTAAGCTACTACCTCACAGAGATAAGAAACTGGTTCTACTTTACCAAAGAAATTTCTGTGGAAAAGAAACCAACCCACACACATATACCTCTGAAGAGCTGATCCAGTTCTGCAGGAAAACTCGGAGTGGAGTATCGGCGGAGGCGGACCGGATCGGGTGTTCCCGTGGGTACTCCTGTGCTGTTAAGCAAGACTCACCACTTGTAGCAGGTAACCCATAGATGAGAGGGGGTTAACTTGGATTCTGCTACAAGGGGGTGGGGGTGTTGCAGAACCAGATTGGAAGCAGAGAGAGGGGTGATTGTGTGAGGGCCACACTTGGTTTTGCTTTCTGTTTTGTTGCAGCTAAACAACGATGGAACCGGCAGAGCTGTTAAGCTGGATGGCGGATAGATTCCGACAGCAACAAGAGATGGCAGCCCAGGCCCAAGAAAGAACTGCAGAGATGCTGAGGGCCCAACAAAAAACGCTGTTGGATCTGCTAGGCGCCTGGATTGGCGAGCAGAAACAGACGGCAGATGCACTGAGGACTGTGTCAGGTTCTCTAGGAACAGTATCTGAACTGGGAGTCTTAGGGAAAGGTGTATTATCTTTGGGTCAGTTGTCAAAAGATGATGATGTGGATGACTATCTCGAAGTATTTGAGCGTATCGCTCTCATAAGTGGTTGGCCAAAAGACCAATGGGCCATAAGATTAGCAACATCCCTCACGGGAGAGGCTCTTGCGGCCTATCAAGCTATGCCCAATGATCTTGCCTCCAACTATGAGGAAGCGAAAAAGGCCATAAAAGACCAGATGGGCTTAACTCCAGTGGTCTATCGCCACCTTTTGCGGGGTTGCAAATTGAAGCCAGGCGAAACACCACAGGCCTTATGCCACCGGATTAAAACACTAGTGTATAAGTGGTTAACTCCAGAGGGAAAGAGTATTGATACCATTCTGGATAATATTGTTTTGGAGCAATTTGTAGACGCTGTACCAGGGGAATTACAATCTTTCCTAATTCTGCAGGACTGCAGAAACACAAGAGATGCCATCTCGTTGGCCGAGCGTTTCCTAGAAGCTGGAGCAATCGGCCAGAGAAAGGTGGGTGTTTCGGGTCCAGCAGTCCTTGGAATTTCAGAAAGGAAAGACAAGGTAATGTTGGGGGAATGTGTACAAAAAAACCCTTAGGAAGAACTGGTTGGGAACAGCGAAAATGTTTTTCTTGCGGAGAAAAAGGCCACATAAAGAGAGATTGCAGAGCGAAAGTAGTGCTAGTGACCACCCAATCCAAGGAGGTTGGGGAGGGATTTTTACTAGCCGTAGAGGTCGACAATATCCCGGTCGACGCCCTTTTAGACTCAGGGGCCGACCAATCAATGATTTCTGAAAGGTTGTGGAGGGATATTGAAGCTCAGAGTGAAGGTTCTCTAAACCCTGCTGAGGGGAAAATAAAAATAAGATGTGTGCACGGCGCTGCTTCGTCGTATCCACTGCACACAGTCACAGTGAAAGGCCTAGGGTTAAGGAAGAAAATTCCTGTGGCCGTAGTACCCAAACTACCACATTCCTTGGTTTTAGGAAAGGATTGGCCTCAGTTCAGGAAGGGCCTAGTTAAAGGGTTGACGTCCACTATAGCTGAAGCAGGAACCTTAAGCCAAGCAAAAGCGGAAAAGGGACCCTTAGGAGGGGGAATAAAGGAGAAACAGGTGACATCCTCTCAGAGGGGAAAATCTAGGTTGAGGATAATGCCTGTCCCTCTGTTTGAAACACGACGGGAGAGGACAGGTAGCGAAACAACCTCGAATCATGGCCCTGCCACTAAGACAAAATTTCTGTTAAAGTGTTGTCATCTTACCCCAAATGCTCAAATTCCCAAGCGAGCCTCAGAGCAAGCCACAGGCTTTGCTCTTTATAGCGCAGAGGATACTATTATCCCAAGGCAGGAGCGAGCATTGGTAGAAACGGGCGTACAGCTGGAGATACCACCCGGATGCTATGGACGGATCGCTCCGCATTCCAGTCTAGCAGTAAAAGACTGTATTGATGTAGGTGCCGGGGTGGTAGACCCTGATTTTAGAGGAGCCATAAAGGTCTTATTATTGAATTTTTCTAAAAAAGACTTTAGGATAACCACTGGAAACAGGATAGCACAGCTCATTCTTGAGAGGGTTGGTTTTCCGCCCATAGAAGAGGTTACAGAGCTGAGCACTACGATAAGGGGGTCGAGTGGATTTAGATCCACAGGACGGGCCGTAATGACAGGTTTGACAGCCACTAGTGAGGAGAAAAAGGCGGATGTGGATCTTGGTCCTCAGTTGGCTGAGTGCAAGACCAAGCCACTTCCCAGGGTAGGGGAGGAGCTCTCTTGGCATCAGCAGCAAGCCCTGCTGAAAATATTAGAGAAATTTCCGGACGTTTTAACCCCTATGCCCGGAGAGACTAGGCTTGTGGCCCAAAAATAGTAACCCCTCGAGGAGAAGTCGTCCGGCAAAGGCCATATAGATTACCAGAAGCAAAGCGAATGGAGGTAATCCGACAGGTGCGGGAAATATTAGATATGGGCATAATTGAGGAGTCAGTAAGCCAGTGGAACAGCCCCATAGTGATGGTCCCAAAGCCCGACGGAACGATACCATTTTGTATCGATTTCCGTAAGGTTAACACGATTTCTAGATTTGATACTTATCCCTTACCTAGGATTGAGGAATTGTTGGACCAACTAGGGCGAGCCACCTATCTCACCACATTATATATGACCAAGGGGTATTGGCAGATTCCCCTCACTAGGGAATCTCGCCAAAAAACAGCTTTCAGTACCCCTCTAGGCTTGTATCAATTTCACCGCATGCCCTTTGGGTTGCACGGGGCAGCCGCCACGTGCCAAAGGCTAATAGATATTGCCTTACGCCCCCATCGCCCCTATGCCATGGCCTATATGGATGATGTAATTGTCCATAGCAACAGTTGGGACCGCCACCTAGCTCATGTAAGTGCAGTACTGGAGGATATGAGAAAGGCGGGTATCACCTTAAACCCAGCCAAATGTCTATTTGGGGGGAGGGAGGTGAAGTATTTGGGACACCTAGTTGGACGGGTGTGGTGAAACCCCTATTGGATAAAGTAAGGAGTGTGAGGGACTTTCCGAAGCCTTTAACCAAGAAGCAGGTCCATAGCTTTTTAGGTTTAATAGGGTATTATAGAAGATTCATACCCCATTTCGCAACAGAAAGTGCACCCCTCACCGACATGCTAAAAAAGAATGCGCCCAACCAGGTTCAATGGTCCCCGAGGGCAGAGAATGCCTTCAGACAGTTAAAGGAGCAGTTATGTGCGGCACCAGTCTTAAGAGGTGTGGATTTTAATAAAACCTTCATACTTCAGACGGATGCATCTGAAACAGGGCTAGGTGCTATCCTATCTCAAAAACAGGAAGTGGAAGAGCACCCGCTGATGTTTTTAAGTAGGAAGCTAGCGCCCGCAGAGCAAAAGTACTCTACAGTTGAGAGGGAATGCCTCGCCATCCGTTGGGCAGTAGAGGCCCTTAGGATTTATTTATCCGGACGTAGGTTCCTTTTGGTGACGGACCATGCACCATTAAAATGGTTAAGCAGCATGAAAGACCATAACCCACGCCTCACTAGATGGTATATGGCCCTGCAGGCATACGAATTCCGGGTGGAGCACAGGCCGGGTAAACTACATGTGAATGCAGATGCCCTTTCAAGGATTCCGTGCTGTGCTGAAAATGGCCAGCCAGCCCGGAATATCTTAAGGGGGGGTTATGTGATGGCGCAGCTGGGTTAAACGCTAGAGAAAGGAGGAGAAACCACTCTTTTTCCCCTGAAGCAAAGAACAGTGCAGGAAGGGAAAGGGTTAAACCTCCAACTCAGGAAAAAAACTTTGTGCACAGAAAGCTAGAGAGGGAGCCACACCTCAGCTCCATGGCAACCAGGGGAGCTGACGTGAGAGGCAGGGGGGCGGAGTCAAAGCCCATAGGACAGCCCCAAACACTTAAGCAAGAGGAAACAGTTAGTGAAGGAAGGCGTGTGGGGAGAGAGAGGAAAAACTACGGGACCAGCAGCAGAGAGCAGGAAGAGAGAAGAAGGAATAATCCTCAAGAGGAAAGGCTGGAAAGTTTGTACAAGAGCCAGAGGAGTTCTTCTCAGGAGTCTTCCGTTGAAGCTGTTTTAGAAGGTGGGAAAATAAGCAGAAACAAAGCTCCTGTTGAAAGGCTGCACAAACACTCTTATTGCAGACAGCGTGTTTGTAGCTCCAGTTCTGAGAGAAGCACAGCTGACAGAGAGCAAGTTGCTGACCGGAAGCTGTGGAGACAGGAGTCAGAGCCAGACCCTGCTGAGAAGCATGCCATAAGAGATCAGGTGAAGCAGTCTGGGGATAAGTGGTTGCCTTTAAGTCTACCAGAAAGGGCAAGAAGTGCCAGGAAAAAGGTGAGCCCTTTTGAAACCCTTAAGTCAGTGTTAAAGGAGACTGGTGTCCTTAGTTCCTCCCACATACCTCAGAGTAAGGAAGAGTCCCATTGGAGACAGCTTAAAACATTATTAGAGCAATGGAAGCCTGCTGTGGAGAAAGAACCCTGTAAATAAGAAGGTTATATCAGACTCAGAGGGAGAACCCTTGCAAACTGAGGAAGCTTTTATAGAAAGCAAAGGTTCTGATATGGAAACAGACTGCTTTTTGCCAAAGAGAGCAAAAGCTGTTAAACGTTTATGCTGATGATAAGTGCTGGAAGAAGCCTGAATCTGTGCTGGTGGGATTTACACTGGGAGAGGCAGAGAGCTTCCGAAGTGTAAAGCCAAGCCAATTGGGCAACTGTGAAAGAAGAGAACATTACTGTTTTATTGTCTGTTATATTAAGGCATTTGTTGCTGGAAGAAAAAAGCAGTTAATGTTTGGCAACTGAAAGAAGGTTTGAGAAAGTGCTTTGAAACAGACATGCCTGCATGTATAACAAGTGGACTTTGCTGTATCAGTTAACTTCATTTTGGTTTGGAGAAGAATCCTTTATTTCTGTTCAATAGGAGTAGTAGATAAATACTTGTGCAACAATAAAACTTATTGTTACCCCCAATTCCTTTGCTGACTCCGTCTTGACCACAACTACAAGGAACATAGACCGCAGCACTTATAAGGATAAATAAATATGTGGTCCATCCATTTCTAATAGGCAACCGCCTATACCAAGGAGTGGATTCGACAATATGATAGCAGTTTCCCCAGCAACATAAGAAGAAAGCATCATGGGCTGTGAAAAGAGTGTGCAATGTGCCCACAGAAGCAGCAATTTCCAGTGGGCAGAAGAAGCAGCCAAGAGTGTGGCATTATACTCATGGGAGCAGCATCTCCCTGGACAGAAAATAAGAGCAAGGTCTAGTGGTTGGGTCAAGGTACTTCAGGCCGGAAGGTCGGGGGTTCAAATCCCACTAGAGGACAGCAACCTTGGGCCGGAAGGACTGGGGTTTCTAGTCCCACAGGGGCTCCTTGTGGTCTTGGGCAAGCCACTTAACTCTCCATAACCCATGTTCCCTGTAAAATAGTTCTCTGTGTGCTGTGCTTTCCTGTCTAATCAATGTGTTTATACCTCAAATATTTCCTGTCATGATTTGACAATTTCCAATCTGTAATCAAAAAACGCTGCTGATCGCTGGAAGTAGCGGTATACAAATGTATACTAAATAAATAAATAAATAAATCATGGTCAAGAATGCTGTAGGAGGAGGAGCTCGGGCCAGAGAGATGCAGAAAAGATAGGAGACAATGGGTTTGGGAAAGAAAGATGTTGAGGAAGGTGAATGAATGGCAGGCAGGAGGTGAGTGCAATGGGGAGAGTGAAAGGGGCAGAGGTTACTAATAGAACAGAAAGTGATGAACAGAAAATAAAGGTCTGAAGGGGTCGCAAGGGGTTGGAGGTTGAAGAGATGAATGCATGGGGAGAAGAGGCCACAATGTGGATATGCCAAAAGGTGCAACCTCCCATTCCCCTAGATTATACACAGGCACCCCATCCCCCACAACACACACTGACCACAGACTGGCACCTCACCTTTGTACCATACAGCATACACATAATTGCACCCCACTCTTGCAGCAAGCATTCACACACATGCACACATACATATAGATGCACCCCTCCTTATCAAAGCATGCACTCCACTCTGTACAACAAACATACCCAGGCACCCCATTCCCATACTTCACACACACACACTGTGGGACCCTAGCCTGGGCCTAAGGCTTACAGCTATGGGCTGCCTTTCGTCTGTCCTTAAATGCAACTTTATTCTTTGTCGCCAGAAATGCACCCTGGGACTTGTAGTAGATAATTCACACTCAAAGACAAACTGTAGTTGTGCAACCGTTGGTTGAGGCAAACAAGAATATTTATTTTGTGGATTTCCAAATGCATTAAAGTTCAGGCATATAAACACAATGGATACTTCTCCAATAACACAAGAGTAAAGTAAGGCAAACTGGAACTGAAGGCAAACTGAGCACAAGTCTCTTTAACAAAAACTGTTATCTTCAATAAAGCAAAACACAGCACAGCCTTATAAGCAATTTCAGGAAAGGTAATTTTCTTCTTTTCAAAACCTTCTTTTAACCCTGCTTACAGGTTTTTTTTCAAGCTTCTTTAAAGCAAAGAGAGCAATCCATTAGAGAGTCCTCTGGAATGGATTGTGACTCACAGCAATCAATCTGCATGGGTTCTGGTACTACGGCTGGCTTATCTTTGGACTCAACTTCTTCAAACTTTCTGGCTTGTTAGGAATTCATAAAACTCATTCCATAACTTCTGTTTCTGGTCATGAACATTTACCTTCGAGGAGTGAGCTTTCCCTCCCTCTAATGCTTGCTTTAAAGTCTCTAGTGTGTCCACATTTACTGCCCTGCTTGTGGCTGGTTTACGGTTCTTTCCCCAAAGGAACGTATCCACCCGCCTTCTAGCAGTTGGACCTTTCAGCATAGGGTCTTGAATATTGGACAGAGGTACCTGTTCCAGCTGGTTTGTAGCCTTTCCAACTAACTGTCTGCTGGCTTTAGGTCTGGGAGTTTCTCTCAGATAGGGAGTGCTTCCTTCTCTGCTTTCAGCCTTCAGCAACTGGAAGTCAGCCTCCTCGTGGCTCTCTGCTCTCCTAGCTCTCTGAGCTCCTTCCTCCTGGGAACTCTCTTCCTCCTGGGAACTCCTCCGGACACGCTGGGAACTCCTCTGTGAGCTCTGTAAGTTCCGTAGGCTCTCTCTCCTCTTCTCCCCTGTGCTCTGTTTGGAGACAGATTTAAAAACCTGTTTCTTTCCTGCCACACCTTTTTCTTTGCATGTGTGCTCATAATCAGTAAGCAAGCCTGCCTCCTCGTCAGAGCTAGGGCGTGGCTTGGCTTGACTTTTTTTCAAAGTAGTTTTTCTACCTCTGTGCAAAGCTTGTCTATCAGTAGTTTTAAAGGCACAACTACCATTTTCCTCTATTTCCATTCCTTCCTGATCACTCTCATCACCAGAACACACACACATCCAACCCTTGAATCACATATATGCACAGATAGGAACCCCACCCCACACCACACACACACGCACTATGGGGGTCATTCTGCGGCACAAATAATGGGGATATTGCCCTGTCTGTACATACTTCCACTATTCACACAAATGCAGCCGCCAGCAAAGGACTCCCTATACGTACAGCTGAGTCATATGGAGAGCCTCAGATGTAGATTGGGGAGGGCAGAAAGAGGGCAGAGTGAGGGCGGGTCATCAGCACAGACATACAGGGCCTATTCTGAGGTCAGCCCTTTATGTCGAAGGATGGCTGGGTAGATGGGGAACTTATTCCACCTTGAAGGTGAAATAAGTCCCCCTGGACATAGAGCTTTGGCAGTGAATGGCATGGACAAAGGAGGTAAGTGTGCAAGAGGTTCCTCGCAGCTGGATCCTGGTCATGGGAGGCCATATCAGGGCTCCAGCTATGGGGAAAGATACTTTTTGGTGGTTGATGGGGATTGCGGCTCCTTATGGGAGCTGTGGTGCTATGGCAACATGACACCATGGCACCGCGGTTCCATTAAGGAACCTGATTGAGTTGGCTGGGTAAATGGCTGGAGGTCTGGGGTGCCTGAATAAGGGCATTTTCCAGACATCCAATCACTGTGCTGCGATTTTGCTCCCTCAGGGACATATAGCCAGCTACATCGCTCAGCCATCCAGATGTCAGTATATCTGGATGGTCCAGAGACATATAAAATGGATTGTGCCTCTATCTGAAGATGCACACAAATATATAGATTGCACCAGTTATAAAGATTCCTCAGATTCCTCATTTGCTACCTTAATGAGACACGCACTTTATCATCTCTGTTTGAACTCTTCTCCTACCCCTTACACCAGACATGTATGGTTTTGGAAATGAAGGGAGAGAAATGTGTTGCTTTGTCACACTGTAACTATGCTCTTTTGACATGCACACACAGTACCTGACATATATGAACATACACAATCCCACACATATACTCATGCAGCCCGTGACACTCCTGACATGCATGCACACAGACAAGCATGCAACTCCTAACATTCTCCATGATACACACACGTACATAGCCCCCAACAGTCCCTATGATACACACATGCACACACACACACGTGTGTGTGTGTAACCTCCAACAATCCCCATGACACCCACATACATGCAAGTGCATATGTAGCTCCCAACAATCACCAGGACACACAAAGACAGAAATGCAGCCGCTCACTGGCATATACATGTGCACATAACCCCAACACTTCCTATGACAAACACAGATTAACCCCTTAAATGCCTGGTTCTGGAAATTGGGGGCATGCACACTGCAATTGTGTACTTTTCAACTTGTAGGTTTCTATGAATCCCAGAGAATATTTCTCTCTCTTTTACACTCACTGTCTGTAACTCAATTTACCAAGAAGGCACCTCAAGCATTGCAGTTCCAGAGGAATTATTTGTACAAGGCAACTGTAAAGATTAGGTCTGAGTGTCTATGGATCAGCTCCCAGGAGAGCCTATCACCTAACTTAAACCCTCCTAACTCCTGAGGCTCTTCATACCAGAGTTGCAAAAGTCATTGATCATGAAGGTAAGTGTTGGGATCAGATCTTTTCTTTCTTTTCGTTAAACTAGAATCTGTACTAATGCTTTCCAAGATGAAATAGTCAAGTACAGTTTTCAGAAACTCTTAATGCAAATTTCAGGTGCTTGTATTATCTCAATAATTAAACACAATTTTTAAACAAGCAAATTATGCTTTTATGGGGCAAGATTCACTAAACCATTTAGCAATGACTTACACTAGTAGTTCCAACCTGACTAGTCTTTAGTTATATTAGTAAAAAGAAACTATTGGAATAATTTGTTTGTTAAATGTTCCTAAAGTTATGTAAATGTATCTGGATCATGAAACAATAATGATATAGAAACCTGGAAACATTGGTAGAAGATAGATTCCTTCTCACCCTCTCTCTGAGCTCTGCCCTTCTTTGTTATCTATTAGAGAAGACATTCTAACTTTTTATCCTTTCTCAGTTTTATTTTGTTTGGATTATAAGCCACTTTGCCAGATTCTTAAAAGTTGTATATAAAATGTCAAATAAAGTAGAACTACATTTCTGGTCAACAATATTGGCACCATTGCAGTTCAACCCCTTAATGTCCAATATCTCGTAAAAAAAAAAAAAGTGTCCATTGAAATGGCTTTGGACTATATATGCACAAAATGTTTGACACATAAAAGAATCAAATAAAAGCAGACAACCAATTAAAAAAGGAAATAAAAGGAAATAGTAGAAATAGTATAAAAACCTGGACATTGTCAGGACATGATTGTTGGCGCCCCATGGATATGTGCAATTTCTAACTAGCTTCATTTTATCACATAGGTAAGTGAATGTTCCTGGCTGCATAATTACAACTGAAGAAATTTACAATTCCCAAGAGGGTCTCTCTGCTCGATGTCAGGTTTGTAAATGCCTCACTTGCTGCAGGGAGTTTTCCAGTTGATAGTAACAGGTGTATAAGAGTTTCTTGAATTTGTTTAGTGTGGTTTCTTTACAGATATCAGGAGGAAGTGCATCCCATAGCTGGGGTGCAAGGCTGTAGAATGCATAGTTGTGAATGTCTGAGGCTCTGTACCGCCACTTAGAAGATTGTGCTGAAAGATTATAGGGGTGATAAAGAGAAGGCAGAAGCTGATGGCTGGTAAACCCACATAACCTTTTAGACCAATATGTGACCTTTGATACTTTGGACCATTCTACATTATTTTAATGATTACACAGCAGATTTTAGGAACCTCCCTGTTGAATGGAACCCCTATAACTTGGAATGTTTTACCTGTAATGTCGCAGTTGGAAAGAACTGTGTGAAATTTTAAAATTAAAAATACCAAAACAGCAGCAACAAACCAATGGAATTTTGTAGTCGATAATCCTGGGGTGGGGGGCTACTTTTTATTGTACTTGCTTTAATGTATTTTTCACTATTGCTTTATTTTAATGTGAAAGCATTTTCTGTTAGCCACATAAATCAGTTATTTCTGGATGAAATAAAGTATCATCTGTTTTATAAGATTTATATTATAAAGTTATGTGAGGGCTTAATTCTTCTTCTCCAAGATCTTAAGACTGTGGTATCCCACAGGGTTCAATTCTCTCTTTTACTTTAGAATCTGTAGGAGGGATATTCAGCAGCAGCCGTTGATGTGCTTAGAGAGGCCAGCAGTTGCCGCTGAACTTCATCCCAGATATTCAATACTGACGTCTTATCTAGCCACCCAAATTCAATATCCAAATTTTCTGTATTATGTTTTGCAGTCCAGTCAGTAGCAATATTTAGCTACTTGCTTGACTGCAAAAGTGGTTAAAGTTAGGACGGCCATTAATCTGTCCTACCTATAATCTCTGCAGTATAAACAGCCAGCAGGTGAATATCTCCACTAGCCAGTTATCCCTGGGTGCCACCTCCACGCCACTCCAGTAGCACCCCGGCACCATCCTGCCAGCATCAGGGTGCTTAGTGGCTCCATCTGGGGTAGTTAGTGCCGCTGAATATCCCACTAAACAGCATTTAGGCAGTTTGAGGTTTGGAAACCATCAATACACCTCTGAATAGTCCCCCTGTGATTCTTAGCCATGAAATAAAATGCCCTTCTTATGCAAATTCCCCCTAGTTGAACATCAATACAGATAAAGGACAGAGAAATAATGGACAAAACTTTGAAATAATTTGGTTCAGTCATAAGAAGTTACTATTTATCTTCTTTTCCAGTATTGATTCTATGGAATTTAAACTTGCTCAATCCACATACAGTCTAGGGGTTTATTCATTGTCATGTTTAAAACTGGATGCAGAGATTCCTTCTATTATTACATCTTTTCTTTTTTATTTGTAAAAGATTAGACAAGTAGGTCCTTACTTAGATTCTTCTGACTTAAGAATTGTCATTTTGTCCTTGCTACTTAGTCAAACTTATTATTGTAGTTCTTGGTACCAAGGACTGCCTAAAAGGTCATTTCACAGATTGCAATTAATTCAAAATATGACTGCAAGGATTTAAATGGGCACAAAGTCATCTCTTCATGTGATGCCTATTTTGAAGAACCTGCACTGATTACCTGTTGGTCTGAATATTCAATTTAAATGCTTGATGTTGCAAAGTATCTTCATGAATTAGCTTCTGATTTGATGAGTCTTATGATTTGCCAATCCCCCAAGCCATTCTCTTTGCTCATTACAGCAAAATTATTAAACTTTTACAACTCTAACAGAAACAAGGCCTGCCACCACCAGACTTTCATCTTGGCAATTTGATTCCTCCTGATTTATATATTCAAATCATCTTTTAGAGGAATGTTTACTATGAGTGAGGTTTGGATGCTAACATAGTGGGTTAGTAGTCATAACTGCACAGTAAGCAAAAATCCTCTTGTGGCCATAACAAAATGGTGGCCATCAAGAGATGCTGCCCTCTAGCCTTACACTACAGGGTAGAACCATGAGATCACGACCAATTTTGTTAAGGCCTATGAGAAGCACAGGAGCAGATCTAACAAAGATGGCAACAATTTTGAAGTGCTTCCCACTAGCATGAGACTAGAGAGCAGTACCTTGTAAGGCCGCAAGATGATACAGGAGCCAATAGGATCACTTCTACCCCAATCTACCACTAAACCACCAGGAACATCTAAAGTATATGCTGGTGGGCAAGGGGAATAAGGGACCACGAGATCCCACTTTTTGCCATCTGGATAGCTGGGAGCTTTTTAAAGTTTGGAGTGTTGGGAGGTGGAGAAAAGGGCCATAGGGTCCCCGCTCTTCCTATTCAGAATCTGTGGGCCAAGGGAGGGTGGCTTAGCCTGCCTGGCTAGCCGAGACAGTTTTAAATTTCAGGGAGGTGGGGAGGGAGGAAAGGAGGGGAGCCACAGGGCCCCTATCCTTCCACATCTTGATTGGGAGAAGGTAGAGGTAGGGGGCTTAGTTGGGAAGCTATTTACTTTGGGGGTGCACTGATCCACCTTGGGCAGCTCCTGATATGGATCAGGAGATGTCCGGGGGGGGATGGTGCTGCAGGGAGGCCACCACTTTTATTTTTAATATTTTTGGTGCTGCGGATCACAGCACCACAGTACCAACAATATTGTGGAGGATGTGGAAGGCCCACTTGCAGCAGTAGGATGCCTGATCTTCTCTAGGACAAACCCTGTGCTATCGGGCCTCCTGGCAGATAATGCCACCTCTTGTTGGGGTCCTCTGGTGCCGCGATTGGCCCTGATTTTCTCAACCATCATGCAAACTTTTTAACACGGTGGATGTCAACCATGGCCACCCCCACTCTTCACCCTGATCTATCCTGATCCTACCTCTAAGGAACCTCTGCCATGCAAAAATCAGATATTGTGGAAAATTGCCTTGCTATTAGATTTTTTCATGGGTTAGCTTTTATTGCAGGGCATTAATCCTATGTTAGCCTCAGAGTAGCAGCTAACACTTTTCAATAGACATACCTTTTAGCATTGCTCAAATTGAAAATGTGGCATTTACTTTAGCCTGTTAAATTTGATGATGTCATTATGAACTGATAAGGCATGTTTAATATTCTATATTTAATTGTAGAATTGTTTATGCATTAAAGAATTACAAATATTTTACATTTATTTGAGGACGTTGGGACCGATATTCAAAAGGCATGTACATGGTTAACAGTCTGCTAACTGTGTAAAAGTCTGCTAAAAGAATATTTGACTGCACATACATCGAATATCCCTGACTAAGTCCCCTATACACTTGAGGCTAGCCAGCTAGCATCGTGACATGCTGGGGGTGTTCTGGGGTGGCGTGGAGGTAGGGACTGGCACTAACCATGCAGCACCAATATTGGAAGCTGCATGGTTAGCACTCAGCACCTATAAGATGGTTTTCCTTGCCTATTTTATAGGCACTGGGACTAACTGTGCAGCATCCTTTAACAATACTGCACGGTTACCCTCAGCAGCTTTCAGGTAGCACAGCCAGACCTAGATATTCACTTCCATTGCCCAGAAGTGAATATTGGGGATTTGGGGATGGGCAGGCAGGGCTAAGTGGCTACGGTGCTTAGCCCTGCCCAGTTGAATATCGAGCTCATTGTTTTTATTTTAGCTTTATTTTTTTTGTTCCCACTTTGAGATAATTGATTAGACGGCATTGTATCACATTTAAGAAATAAATACATCTTCCATCACTTCTTGAAATACTCAAATGGGGCACAATAGAAATAAAATGATCCGGGTTAATATTCAGCAGCCACAGTCGGCAAGATTTTGTTTTAATGCAAGCGCCCCTGGTGAAATAAAATCTGAATATTCAACACCGGTATCCTTACAATAGGTGGCTCTGGACATCCAAATATAGTAGGTAGCACTGGAGCTATGTCTAGAATGGTGATGTTCAGCCTGCTCTACAGGTAGACACTCAAAATGTCTACAGGAAAGGTTTTGTTATTGGCCTAAGATAGTTGCCCATATGCTAGTGCTAAATATTGCATCAGTATGAATAATTGATGGCTTGGCCTCTGCTCCATACCACCCACCCCCAAGACTAACCTCATAGTGCTGAGGCAGTATGACAAGATATTCAGGGGTATTGTCCACATACTGATGCTGAACATCCCTTTGGGCAACACTTATCTGGTTATCATGTGCTGTTAAGCAGACAAATGTGACTGAATATTGAGCCCTATCCTTTATAATGTCAACAAATGGAAAATAGAGAAGGCTATCTAGCTTAAAGTCATTTTGTCATCGCAAAGGCTTAATAAGAGACATGTTGCAGTTATACAGTATTTGTCATGGCTGTTCCAATGGATACTTCAATATTTCCAGAAGATTGTTTCAATTATTTTTTGTTATCAGTGTTTCTTTTTTTCTATTCATTGCATCTCTCCCTCTGTTAATCAGCACCTCTATGGAGCATGAATACATGGAAGAAATAAATCACAGCGATGTAACTGAATTCCTGATTTTGGGCTTCTCAGAGTTCCCAAAGCTTCAGTTCCCTTTCTTCCTTCTCTTCTCGTTCCTATATCTGACGGCCCTTCTGGGGAATCTCCTGGTTATCTGCATAGTATGCGCCGATCGACATCTGCACATCCCCATGTATTTCTTCTTGGCCAACTTGTCTATTCTTGATATTTCTTCTTTGACTGTCACTATACCAAAATTACTGGCAAGTCTCCTGATACAGAATAATACCATATCTTTCAATGAGTGTATTATACAGATGTATTGTTTTACAACTCTTATTGGAGCAGAATTTCTGCTTCTCACAGCCATGGCATATGATCGTTATGTTGCGATATGCAACCCCCTGCGGTACGTCATCATCATGAATAAGAGGGTCTGTACTATTCAGGCAACGGCATCCTGGGTAGGAGGTTTCATAGAAGTAATACCACACACAATTGTTATGTCCCAGTTGTCTTTCTGTGACTCCAATGTAATCAATCACTTCTTCTGTGAGTATTCAGCAATGATAAAACTTTCCTGCACAGACACCTCAGTCCTTGACATTATGTCACTTGCAGAAGGAGTATTATCAGTCTTCACACCATTTTTCCTAACAATGACATCCTACATATTTATCATCTCTACTATCCTGAAAATCCGTTCTAGAAAGGGGAAAAGCAAAGCCTTCTCCACCTGCTCCTCCCACCTTACAGTCATCATTCTGGCATATGGGACCATGATGGGAGTGTATATGCAACCCAGCTCAGGAGATTCTGTGAATTCAAACAAGCTGCCTACTGTAATGTACCTAATTATTCTCCCATTAATAAACCCCTTAATTTATAGCTTGAGAAGCAAAGAGTTAAATGTGGCTCTGAAAAAAGCAATAAGCAGGAAATTAATATTACCAGCCACTAAACACTTTTAAAAACTCAATTCAAATAAATTATATAAAGGCTTTGGTTTGTTTTGAGGTCAATTAGCAAGAGTTAATTGCAAACTGCATGTCATATAGTCAAAAAGTGTCTGCTATATCTCACCACCATATGGTAGCTGCTGGCACAAAAAACATCCCTCACCTGATTTAGAGGAAGGGAGGTTCTGACGACCCAGCACTCAGGGCCAGTCCAACTACTAGGTAAATTAAGCAGCAGCTTCTTGAACGTGGCAAAGAGCAAAGCATTCAAAGCTAAACAATAGATTCTGACAGCCAAGAGAGGAAGGGGGTGGGGCTAGTTGTTGGGGCATGTTACCTCAAGCCAGAGGGCCAGGGGTTCAAATCCCACTAGAGGACAGCAACCTTGGGCTGGAAGGACTGAGGTTTCTAGTCACTTAACCATCAGGTACAAACAATGTAGACTGTGAGATCTTTGGGGACATCCAGAATGTAATAAACCTGGCTATCCATCCCTTACTCTCAATGTCAACCATCATCATTGAAATGTAAATAGTTGTGATTTTTGCATAACAGTTAACTTCTAGACTGTATCATAGTTATACCTGTAACAGTTTTATGTATAATTGTTGAGTTAGATGTAAACCACTTTGATAACACTGAAAGACGGTATATAAAAAATAAAGTTAAATAAATAAGGGAAATAAATATAGTACTTGAATGCACACTGCTTTGACTCATAGAAATGTGGTATAAGCACCTAGTTAAATAAATAAATGTTTGCATAGGTCACCAACTCCCTTGAGGTGGTCCTGCTAGCAACCCCTTAATGCCCTATGACTACTCTAGAGTAATCTGAAGGGAAGGATCAGTACCTGACCAGTCCTGATGCTAAGTTAAACAACACAAACTTGAAAAATATTAAAACATGGCAATAAATAATATCCATAAAAAGGTTATCCACAGAAAGAATGCCATACCTTAAAAAATAGAGATCAATGCAAATTTTAAATAATGAGGAAGTTAAAATATAAATATACATTAAATATAACCCTAAATGTATATTAGGAGACTCAAATAATGTCATAAAAATTATATTAAAAGGCTTATACAGAATTACTCAGAATCTTTTCACACTAAACATAATGTTACATCATCTGATATGAAAAGGAAGTACATGGGAACAATGATTAAGAAAAATGGATGAAAAGATAAGTAAAAAATTATACCGTATGGTTTCTGTTCACCTTGCTTACACAGACAACTGCTATATCTATAAAGAAACCATCAACAAATATAGAATTACTAATCATATCTGTTAAATAAGAAGAGGCGGTGGAAGGTTGACTCAATTCATGAGCAGTGAATGAGATCCTTTGATATTTTGACCAACCATGAAGAGAACATTGACGAGTGATATTAAGGAGTAAATGTTTAATATATGTTGTATCTAACTGGAACAACTAGAGGCACTACTAGTTTAATTCAGAGGCATGGATATAGCAGTTGTCTGTGTAAACAAGGTGAATTAGAAACCATCTGGTATAATTTTTTTACTTATCTTTTAATTCATTTTTTTAATCATTGCTCACATGTACTTCCTTTTCATATCAGATGATGTAACAGTTTAGTGTGAAAAGCCTTCTGAGTAATCCTATATAAGTCTTTTTATATAATTTTTATGACATTATTATTTAAATCTCCTATTAAAAATGTAGGGTTTTATTTAATGTATAGTTGTAACTTTTTTTAAATTTTATATTTATGCAAATTGCCAAAATTCCAAAGAATACATCTTTGTACAGAAAAGGAGTGGCATAAGAAAAGGAAAAAAAAACTTTACATAAAATTATCTAAGAAATAATATTTAGTATAATAATCGTCCACCCTAGCACACATTACATGAGGGAGAAGAGCATAAAGAAACCCAGACCCCTAAATCATGAAGAATCAACTGCCAACACTTTATCTCACAATCATTCCCCAGGAGAATCTATGGAGGCTTAAATGTGGCGAGCGTTTAAGAATATCAGCAGTTGGGAGGGCTCAAAAAAATATACAAAACAGACTGTTAATTAATCAGACACTTTAAGAAAGGTCTCCCGATTGCTGAACTCCAGACCTCAGGAGCAAAAATTCTCATCAGCGTTTCTGTGTATCTCTGGCTAAGTCCAGATACATCTGAACTAACAAACCCTGGAACAATAAAATTGTGTTTCCTAAAGAAAAGTTTCAACAACCATTCTTTGTCCAATATTAATGCAAAAGTCACTAGCAAAGTAGATGGAGTAACAGGTTCTTCACTAGATGACTCCAGGAACTCAGAAATATTCAATACTTCCATTCGTTGTGTCCTAACAACTGCAGAAGTAGAGTTCTTCTTCCCAGAAGGCAGATAGTATGCTCAGACTAATGAAGGACAAGATCCCACTGGTACAGACAATATCTCAGTGAGATATCTTTTAAACATGTCTCGTCCCAACACAGTTGCTGCCCGGGAGAAATTTAGAACCCAAAGATTAGCAGCACGAGCAACATTTTCCATGTATTCCAATCTAGCAAATACAGTTGCAGAACTTTTAACTACAGCATCCACTTGATATTCCAATACAGAAACTTTACTTTGAGTATCTGACAATGAGGCCTACATTTTCACAACTTGACTCTGAGTAGTTTTTAATACAGAAGTAGTATCTGATACGTAACAGGGCGCGGGCAGGGTCCCGGCCCGGCGCGGGACCCTGCACGCGCTGGCGGTATGGGCGAGGAGGCGCATCAGCAAGAGACTGCTGAGCACGTTGTTTGAATTGATTGGCTCCGCTCGAGGTTCAGTAGAGTGGAGCCAATCAGT
Source organism: Ichthyophis bannanicus (assembly GCA_033557465.1). Taxonomy (NCBI): domain Eukaryota; kingdom Metazoa; phylum Chordata; class Amphibia; order Gymnophiona; family Ichthyophiidae; genus Ichthyophis; species Ichthyophis bannanicus. The sequence goes on along the minus strand of CM066048.1, from coordinate 106,346,224 downwards.
GCATCGGTATGCGCATGTGTTCTGGCATCCTTGGTGCAGCCAGAGCACATGCGATCGGGTTGTCGGTGAGACAACCCACCCGCCCACCCCTTATGGAAAAAGGAGGGGTGAGAGGATGGGGTGTCACAGCAAGAGGGGGGGTGGTGATCGGGATCCCAGAGGTTTCCGGGGTCCGGAGCTTTAGGCGAATTGGGGTGGGGGTGGGGTGCCCTCGACCCGGACAACCCCTGGAAGACTTTTGCTAGTAATATGGCAAAGTTGGATAAGGGTGGTAGGAACTTGGCCGGTGGTGTGAAGATGGCCGGAGCGGAGGCGTGGTCGCTTTGCTAATGGCATGGCTGGCGGCACATCACTATGCTGGGGTTTGGTTCAATCTGTATTAAGGTTTAATGTTAATTTGTTGGTTTGGAAATAAAGCTGTGACCAGTTGTTACCATAGCAGTGTGTCATGAGGTAGACAGCACAGACCCTGAAATATTAAGAAATAATATGAAAGAAGAGCTTACCTTGCAGCCACATGTGCAGTTGCAGCATTCACAGTGCAGAGAGGCAGGGAAAAGGAAAACAAACTTTCCACATGGTTTTAGTGACGCAGTAAGAATTGAGGGTTCCAATCAGGCTCACCTGGACCCAGACTCACGTTCTACGTTAGTTGAGCAGAGAGATAAAAACAGGTGGGAAATCCCACAGAGGCAGAAGTGGAAGGGGAAGGAGGAGAGAGAAAGGAATCTGGAGCCTGGATTAGGGCTGGAGCAGGAGTTTGATTGTGAGGAGGAAAGCAGAGACCAAAGGAAGTCTGAATGCAGTTCCAGGCAGGCTTGGAGAGAAGGTGAGAACAGAACTCCCAAGCAGTTACAGAAAGACACGTTGCCTTGGAGAACCAGGGCTGAAGAAAGGCAGGCTGATAAACCCAGGAGAGCTAAGAAAGACAGTAGCAAAGTCTTCCCAGCCAGAGGGGTCCTCATACCGAGGCAAACAGCCCAGCCAACAGGAGGCAGAGGTCACGTCCAGGGAAGCTCACTGAAAGCAGGAAGTGAGTTTCCTTCAGCCAAGCACAGTAACCGGTGTTCCCAAAGAAGAGCAGGCTGCAGGGCAGAGAGAAAGCCTTGGCTAGAAGCAGAAGAGTGTGAAACCATCTTCTCCACAGGAAAAGATAAGTACCCTATCTTTTGTGAAGGGAGAGAAGGGGGTCTCCGTGGGAAAAGCCAGGCTTATAACAAGCTAGTGAACTCTTATTGGCCTAAGCCGTGGGAAGAAATCCCCAGCACAGCTCCTGCTATCTGGGACACCCAAAAACAGCTCCAAATTGCAGCAACTGAGGTTTCCCAAGGGCAAGGCTCGGAGAGCAGCGTCACAGGGGCTCACTGTCCATACACAGGACCAGGTCCTGGCCCTATGCAGTGGGAGAGCTATAGCACAGAAAACATCCCTGAGCCCATGGAATGTGCTTTATGTGTGGCTGATAACATAGAGTCTCTCTGTTAAGGAAAAGAGCAAGAAAGAAAGTGTATTTTCACATTGGAAATGTGATGGAATATTGTTTGCTGGAAAGAAGCATAATTATTGTTTTGTTAAGCATCCTCTACATTGGTGAAGCAACCGTTCTTTTCTGTTGTCCTTATTCTATGACATCCTCAAGGGAAAGGGAATAAAACCCAACCTTAATTTCACTCTGGTCACGACTACAATGTCCTTATTTTCCACAACTCAAGGCTATACCCGGGTCTAGGCAACCGCCTAGGACCGGCATGGTCTCACAAGTGTTTTCTGTGGTTTGTGGGAAGGGGGTGGGGGGAGGGTGGAAAAGAGAGGGGGAGCGACGGGTCCGGCTACCCAGTTATTGTTTAGTCAGGGCTGAAATCTGAGGAATCAATGCCTCCCCCAATGAAACAATCATCGCCCATATTGCCTCCAGGGTAAATGTTTCAGGGTGCACCGATGCAAAACCAATCCAATTACTGCTGGAATCATTGCATCTTCAGCTATCAATGACAACGTCTCCAACAGTGCCAGAACACTCGTGCACCGGACCTCCTGTCACCGCTAATGACACAGCCTGCTGGTTCACCACCGAAGAATTCACGGCTCCCTTCACTCTGAAGCTCGAACTCCACCAATCAGGCCTGGACTGAGTTTTTAAATTTTAATTATTCATTTTTAATTTCTAATGGGGAGAAAAAATGTCAGGATAATAGTTTATGGCTTTTTGTTACCGTATAGTGGGACAAGTTATTATCCTGATGCTTTTTCTCCCCATTAGAAATTAATAATTAAAATTTAAAAATTAAAGTGTATGCCTGTTTGTTGTTTTTTGTCTCTTTGAAAGCTTTAAGTTTAAGTAATTTCTGGATGATGAAAAGGTATATAAAATTTGAAAATATTGTTAATTTAAAGAGTTAGAGATCTGAGAGTTTTTTGATGGTTTTTGTATTGAATATTCATATTTGTATACAATAGGGCAGTGAAATGCAAATAGATCTCACATATATTCATTAGGGATATTCTGAAAACCTGACATGTTTGTGGCCATCCAGAATTAGAGTTTGACACCCCTGTTTATACTGTTGATGCTTATATAGGTATAAGGGATTGGGTAGATGCATTTACTACTCTTTTCTACAGAAGATGTATTTAAAAGTCCAGTACCAATTGGTTCTCTGCATGATCCCAAAATGTCAGTTGCTATTTGGTTTACCAGAAAAACATACTGTTTTATTTCCTGCCATTTGTATAGTATCTCAAGTCAGAGACCATTTCTTAAAAGGTTGGGGCTCTTAAATTTATGAAGCAATTGAAAGCCTGGCTTGTTCAGAAATCCTACAGTTAATACCTAGACTCATAATGCGCCTCATCATACGAACATAACATAAGAACATAAGAAATGCCATACTAGGTCACAATAAGCTCTATCAAGCCCAGTATCCTGTTTCCAACAATGGCCTATCCAGGTCACAAGTACTTGGCAGGTTCCCAAAAAGGCACAAAGGTTCTAAAATGCTTGTCCCGGGGTAAGCAGTGGATTTCCTGAGTCCTCTTTTGTTTATGGACCTTTCCTCCAAGAACTTGTCCAAATCTTTTTTTCAGTCCAGCTACACTAACAGCCCTTACTACATCCTCTGGTAATGAATAACCGGGTACGGCGGACCAGTCACTTCACGCCCTTACTCCCCCCCCCCCCCACCTTTAGAGGCCCTTCACCTGTTCCTTCCCATAAAAGACAATTACACCTCTTTGGGACTCAAACTGATTGCAGCTTTATTAAACTTTCAACAATAACCAACTACAATCCAACACATTAACTTGCCCCCCCCCAGCCATCACCAGCCATGTTATTAGCAAGGTGACGCCGCTTCCGCTTTTGCCGGGTCCAGGCCCCGACTAAATCGCCTTGCCCTCCCTCATCCGGCTTCGCCATATTATTAGCAAAAACCTGAGGGATTGTCCGGGTCGGGGGTACCCCACCCCCGCCCTAATGCTTGCATCTGGCTCCGGACCCCGGAAACCTCCGGGATCCCGCCAAACCCCCTCCAGCTGCAACACCCCAACACCCACAGCCTTCACCCCCTTCCAACAAGGGTGGGTGGGTGGGCGGGCATCCGGCGTCTCCGGCAGCAGACCGCAAGAGGCCGGAGCCACGCCGCATCCCCGCTTAAATCCCCCACCAACGGCTCCATCTCTCACATTGGCTCCCGCACCGACAAACAGCTTGCGGGAGCCAATTAGAACGTGGCACAACTCGCGTCCCGCCCCCTGTCCCACAGCTCTGCATTATCGCCACATGGAGCGCGCACGCTGCCGCTCCCCCGGTTAGTGCCGGCCACACACACATGGCCCCGCGGCCTTGCTTTAACCAGGTATGGCGGACCCGTCGCTTCACGCCCTTACTCCCCCCCCCCCCACGTTTAGAGGCCCTTCACCTGTTCCTTCCCATAAAAGACAATTACACCTCTTTGGGACTCAAACTGGTCGCAGCTTTATTAAACTTTCAACAATAACAAACTACAATCCAACACATTAACTTGCCACCCCCCCCCCCCCAGCAGAGCGGGCCATCACAAGCCATGTTATTAGCAAGGTGACGCCGCTTCCGCTTTTGCCGGGTCCAGGCCCTGACTAAATCGCCTCGCCCTCCCTCATCCGGCTTCGCCATATTATTAGCAAAAACCTGAGGGATTTTCCGGGTCGTGGGTACCCCACCCCCGCCCTAATGCTTGCATCCAGCTCCGGACCCCGTAAACCTCCGGGATCCCACCACCGGCTCAGGCCACCACCAACCTGAGCCGCCCCACAAAGGCTAAGCTGCAAACAGCCCTCATACCATGCATAATACCCTCCAAGGCCTCCTGCCAGTCGTTGAGGAACAAGTCCATCCCCACCAGGGATAGATGCACTCCGTCCGACCTGAACAGGCCTGCGCATTTGACATCAACCCATGTGTAAAAAATTTGCCCCCCCCCCCCCCCATGCTCAACAACCCATCTGCCAATTTGGTGATTAATTTTTGTCAGCCCTCTGGACCACCGCCGCTGAACCCTGCAAGCCGGCCTTGGAATGATATCAGACCAAACCACAACTATGCCTTTGAACATTGCCAACACCACCCCCAAGTCCTTGTGCACTGCACGAATCAACTGCCTGCAAGTCCAGGACATCAAGTCGTTGCCTCCCAGGTGAATCAACAAAATATCCGGCTTCCCTCTCACGCACTCGTGGTGCCGCAGCAAAGGCAAGAGCTGGATCCACCGCAGTCCGCGCTCACCCAGCCATGAGACGGTCACCTCTGAAGCGTCCAGTCCAATATTCAGGCCAATAGGCCGTGTTGCTGCTCACCGACCAGCCCAGTAAACAAACGAGTGGCCAATCACCCAACAGCGACACAATCCTTGAACTACCTCTGTAACATAAAGAAATGATAAAGTTAGTCACCCCCACCACCCCTATAAACGCACGTAGCTTCTGAACGCCTTCGACCTCCATCTGCCAATCCGCCGGATCTCCCGCTCTGGCAGTCCTTCCGCCGCTACACTGGTAGCCGCCCCGATCCAGAATGAGTGCGGAGCAAACCACCCAGGATCCTCCCCTATCTGCTGCAGCGACATCCGCAGCACCGCCGTAAACTGAAAATGCGTAAGCACCCGCGTATCCTCATGCACAAAGAGACTGCCCGCACCAGCCGGCCGCACACACAGGTATGCTTTTAGCAAAGTAACCGGGCACATAGGAGTCCCATATACCTCTCTCAAGACTACCCACGCTCCTTTCCCCATCTGATCCGTTTTGGAACGCGCCAGGTGAATGCGAACCCTGCCGTCTACCAACTTCACTTGATGTACTTGCAAGCCTCCGACCCTCGAAAGTCGACCCGACTCTGCCACCAATTCACCCACCCGAAAGGCACCAAAAAAGGCCACTGAAAATACCGCCCGAAAAAACAGGCCTGCATAAAGGGACAAGACCACCTGCGGTAGCGCGAGACACAATCGACCCAGCAGGTCATGCGTTATAGGCTGCCGCCCATCACACGGCGATGGAAAGGACCGCTCCCATCCTTGTAACAACCTGCGCATCAACCCCCCCCCCCCACCCGCAGCCCCCCACCCCACCGCCTTCATGAAAAATGAAAACCCCGCCAAATTCCTCCGCACCGTTGACCGCGACAAACCCGCAACTTTTGCTGCCAAAACATACTGACCAAGGAGCAAATCTGATGCTGGACCCTGCCTCCATCCCTGCTCCACCAGGAAAGTCACCACACTGCTGCAGCCCCGCTGGTACGTCTCCCATGTTGCAGCCGACACTGAATTCTTCAGCAAGTCTGTCATGTCCCAAGGCTAATCTGCCATAAGTGCTCTGGGACAGAAGTCCCTTCTTCTTCTGCTTCCGGCGCCAAGGTCCGAAAGAGCTCCCACTTAAAATGGAAAAGAGCATCAGCAATCAGGTTAGTACTCCCAGGAATATGGCGAGCCTTAATCACGACATTCAATCGCAGACAGGCTAAGACCACCTGCCGCATTAAATCGGCCACCTGTTTGCATCTCGGGGCATAATTATTCAGCACACTGACCACCACCTCATTGTCGCACCACCACACTTCCTTGCGATTCCGTAGCCTGTCCGGCCACAACGCCAGCACCACCAAAATCGGGAACAACTCCAAGAAGGTTACATTACTAGTAATGCCGGCATCCCGCCATGACTGCGGCCACCCCGCTGCACACCACGAGCCCCCAAAGTACACCCCCAAGCCTACCCCCCCAGCCGCATCAGTATATAATTGTAACTCCTCACTGGATATCTCCCTCTCCCGCAACACCGTGATACCATTGGAATCTCACAGAAACTCATCCCATACCCCTAAGTCCGCTCGCATGCTCCGCGAAACCCTGATCCGATGATGAGGTTTAATAACCCCCGCAGTAGCCAACGCCAGCCGCCGCAAAAACACTCTGCCCATGGGAATCACCCGACATGCAAAATTAAGGGAATCTATTAAGGCCTGTCGGCCGGCAACCGTGCTATCATTAAATCAGAATCCAGCTCCACCCCCAACAACGTAATACATGTCGCCGGGCCCTCCCTCTTCCCGGCTGCCAACGGTACACCCCACTCCTGTGCCAACTGCATAAAGCCATCCAACAAATCCCGGCACTGCCCAGACTGCGCCGCCCCTACAAAAAAGAAATCGTCCAAGTAATGCACTACCTGTCCACTACCCCTCAGCTCAACCAGAGCCCAATGCATGAAGGTACTAAACCGTTCAAAATAAGCGCAGGATATCGCGCAACCCATTGGCATGCTCTTGTCGAAATGAAATTGCCCCTCAAAGCGGAATCCCAACAAATGAAAAGCCGACGGGTGCACCGGCAACAAACGGAAGGCCGATTCAATATCCACCTTCGCCATCAAGCACCTCGGGCCACATTCCCTCACCAGATCCACAGCCTATCAAAAGATGCATAGCGCACTGCACACAATTCCTTTGGAATGTGGGCATTAACCGAAGACCCCACAGGGAATGACAGATTATGGATTAAACGATACTTCCCCGGCTCCTTCTTCGGTATTATTCCCAAAGGGGAGACCACAAAGTCCTCAAATGGCTGCTCCGCAAAGGGGCCAGCAACCCGTCCCAACCCGATCTCCCCGGCCAACTTATTTTATTTATTTATTTTTATTCTTTTTTTAATTTATTTTTCTATTTCTTCTATACCGCCCCTTCCAGAGATCAAGGGCGGTTTACATGGAACAAGTTAACAGTTTTGTATACTTCTGTATACCATTACATTGAACAGAAATTTCTAACTTTTTACAGATAATAGTGCGATGAACTGTCAAAACTATTTACATTTTGTATACTTTTGTATACTTCTGTATCAGTTTTTATGTATTATGTATTGTTTATATGCATTCTGTGATTTATGTATTTTATGACCTTTTTATGTATTTTACTATTGGCCACAGTTTTTATGTATTATGTATTGTCTATATGCATCGTGTGATTTATGTATTTTATGACCTTTTATGTATTTTATTATTGTACACCGCCTTGATTGTTTTGAAAGGCGGTTTTTATCAAATAATTAAACCTTAAACCTTAAACCTTATCATTATATTAAACAGAAATTTCTAACTTTTTACAGGTAATAAGGCGATGAACTGTCAAAACTATTTACAATGGTTATTTACAAAAGGTTATATACAATGAGTTACAGGGTAGAATATTCATTGGTCATGTGGGAGTGGTGGAATTTATTTCCATTTTTATCGTAAGTTTTTTGTGTGTGTGTGTGAGGTCTGTGTAGGGTTAGCTAATTGTGATTTTGAGAGCTTTGTGTTTGTGTGTCTGTGGATGCTGTGGGGCTGGACGTGGGGGGTAGGGGATTTCGAAGTGTTCGGAGAATAGGTATGTTTTGAGTTCTTTCCTAAATTGGGAGAGGTCTTTTATGATACGAAGGTCTATTGGGAGATCATTCCAGAGCATGGGGGCAGTGAATGTGAAGGCTCTGGCGCTAGTGGATTTTTTAGTCTTCGTGAAAGTTTTTGGCATATCAAGTGAGTGGGCTGCGTTTTGTCTGCGAGCTTTTGATTCAGATGGGGCGTGTAGAAGTGTGGATAGATGTGAGGGGGCGATGTCATTTAGGAGCTTGAAAGTTGTTAGGAGAATTTTATATCTGATTCGGCTGCTTATAGGAAGCTAATGTAGTTCTAGCAGTATAGGGGTTACATGGTCTACTAGGCGGGCTTTAGTAATTACTTTTGCACAGATGTTCTGGGCTCTTTGTAATAGGTAGGTATTTTTTTGTGGTAGGCCAATTAGGAGACTATTACAATAGTCAAAGTGGGGGGTGATGAGTGTACTAACAACTGATCTAAAGTCATGTGTGTCAAGAAGGGGCCTTAGGTGTTGTATGGTTTTGAGTTTGTAGAATATGGTCTTTACTGTCTGCTTTATGTGCGGTAGCATGGTGAGTGTACGGTATCTTATCCCTTACAATATGGGCCAACTGCCTAACCGAAGGCAAATTCCTAGCCTTACCTGCGGCTACTCTACCCACAACAGGAATCTGAAACCCCAACTGAAACCCCCGTCCAATATTAAACTGTCCTTCCTCCTGGGATACCATCGCAACCACGGACGCAAAGCTTGGATCTTAATAGGAGTCGGAGCCAAGCTCCGCAAGCTCTTATTGCTTAAAGGGGGGCGCAATGGCTCCAGCAGCACCTCTCTTAACACATTTGAGGGCTGAATGTCCCCTGCTACAGACAGAGCAAGCGTGCCAGAATTTACAGTCCGGAAAGGGGCATGAAGACTTGTTGAATCGCCAACAGACATCTCCGGTGCCCCTCCCCCCTCCCCCCGCCGATCTCTGCACCGCCGGGGGCACGCCCACACAAAAGGGCCTCCCCGCACCCGCTGCATTGACCGATCCCCCTTTTGGCCCGCTCGCCCCTCCAACACCAGGTCTGACCGTCATCTGCGTCAACCATAAATTGATATCTTGCATCCCCCAGGACAGCATCTGGTTTTCTTCCATCTTATCACGGAACTTCTCATCATAGTTGAGCCAAGCCCAACTTTCATGCATCTGAGACGCCTCTAAGATGGAATCCGTGTATGCCAGCAGCATACCGTACTGCTCTGGGTGCACGTGCCCCCAAACACTAGCCAGCCGTAGAAAGGCCCGCGTCCAATTCACCACATTCCGGGCAACTCTCCGCACCCTACCAGCCTTCTCGTCCTACTTCCTCTTCCTTCTACTGTCCCCTGACCGCTTCCGGCCTTACAATAACCTGAAAATGTCTATATAGTGCCGCTTTTGGATTTTCCGCCGCAAATTCCTCGGTACGCCCTCCCATAACTCTGAGAACGCCGCTACCGTAGGCATTGCCCTGCCTGTTTCCTGCCTCCCTGCCATCACCCCTTGTTCTCGACACCTACTTCCCTCCTCCGAAGTCGAACCGGACGACGAGTCGGTGGACGAAGTGGAAGAGGACTCTGATCTCCTACGCCTATGACAAGAATGTCTCTGCTTCCAGCCGCCTTTCTTTCGCCCGTTGCCGGCCATCCCGGTTCCATCCCTCGCCGCCGCACCTTGATCGACTGCCAGCTCACCTGAAGGGCTCTCCACCGCTTCCGTGGAGACACCGATCTCCTGGCACTCCGATGCCGTCTGAACGGCTGCCTCCGTCTCTCCCGCCACTCTTCCAGCCACTTGACTTCCCGCCATGCTCAACATCGCGCCGTCTCCTTGTCGCGAAGCGCTCCACCAAGGACTCCCCGCATACTGCCAAACAGGGGGTACCTGCGGAGAGAAAACAGGAAAGGGCGAAGAGACACCCGCCGTAGCCCATGGTGGCTGCCAAGCCCCCAGCCACTCCGCCCGTGAGGAGCCTTGACCCCCACCCTGCCAGTGCTCCCAGGCTGGCGAAGAACCGCCTCTCACATCCCCTTGCCATCCTACCGTACCCGCTAACCCCCACCTATCTCTTTCGCCCATCACACCTACCCCCTCTTCTAGGGGAACTGGCCCCCCGCTTTGGCATCCATCAGACCCCCGCCCCGCCCCTTGCCCCGTCGAACCCCTTAATAGTCCTCCACTCCTGCCTCTCCGACTACCCCGAGGAGCCTGACCATCTCCCACTGGCTCCCACCCCTGTACATCCCCAGCTACCTCGCTCTTTGCCTGGGCCGGCCCCCCTTCCAGCCTGCTGCCCCCCCGCCCACCTTTTCCCCTGATAGGCCCCCCTTCCAGCCTACTTCCCCCCCGCCCACCTTTTCCCTTGCTAGATGCTCTGCCCCTAGCCCCCCCTCGCTCATTCTTTCCTCTTGCTGCTGCACCTTACAGCCTGCCACCCTGCCCTATGGTACCTCTACCCTCATGCTCTTCACTAATATCAGGCCGCGACCAACCCTCAACCCGTGCAACCCTTTCCACCTTTCCCCTGCTTGGCCCTTTTCCCTTTCCTGACCCTCCCCCCCCTTTCCCTGCTTTGGTGCATTTGTCTTAATTTATTTAATATATTTTTTTTTTTTTGTAACCCACCTCCGCTTCTAGGCAGCACAGAATACTTATAGAGATTTAAAAATTCTACACCGCTTGCCCGCTCGGCCGATCCTGTCGGGCCACCCACGTGCGCTGCAATCCTCGTCCTCCGCTCCCAGTCTAAAATCCCGCAGTCTATACGCTCAATATGCACCTACTCCTATCACCCTCCGCTCCCCTTTACTGCCCCAGGCCATTAAAATAGCCACGCTCCTCACACGTCCGGCATCTCCGGCAGCAGACCGCAAGAGGCCGGAGCCACGCCGTGTCCCCGCTCAAATCCCCCACCAACAGCTCCATCTCTCACATTGGCTCCCGCGCCGCCAAACAGCTCGCGGGAGCCAATGAGAACATGGCACAACTCGCGTCCCGCCCACTGTCCCACAGCTCTGCATTATCGCCACACGGAGCGCGCACGCTGCCGCCCCCCCGGTTATTGCCGGCCACGCGCACATGGCCCCGCGGCCTTGCTATTCTAGAGTTTGATTATGCATTGAGTAAAAAAACACACCATTTACCATTTTGGTGGCTCTTCTCTGTTCCTTTTCTAAATCTACTATATCCTTTTTAGGATTTGGTAACTAGAATTGCACACAATATTCAAGGTGCAGTCACACTACTGAATGATATAGAAGTATTATAATATCCTTTGTTTTAGTTTCCATTCCTTTCCTTATGATTCCTAGCATTCTATTTGTTTTCTTGGCCGCCACTACACAGTGGGCAGAGGGTTTCAACATATTACCCATGAGGATGCCTAAATCTTTTTCTTGGGTGATGGTTTCTAAGGTGGTATCTTGCACTGTGAAACCATAGTTTGGGTTGTTCTTTCCTACGTGAATAAATTTACACTTGTCCACATTAAATTTCATTTGTCCTTTGTACATTCAGTCTTCCAATTTATTAAGGCCCTCTTGCAATTTTTCACAATCCTCTTAAGTTTTAACAACTTTGAATAATTGTGCTTCATTTGCAGATTTGATCACCTCACTCATTATTCCTATTTCCAGGTCATTTATGAATATGTTAAAAAGCAGCGGGCCCAGCAAAGATCCTTGGGGTACTCCACTATTCACCCTTCTCCGCTGAGAAAATTGACCATTTAACTCTATTCTCTGCTTTCTATCTTTTAACCAGTTCCTGATCCACAATACTACACTGCCTCCAATCCTATGACTTTAATTTCACCAAGAGTGTCTCATGAGGGATCCTGTCAAAGGCTTTCTGAAAATCCAGATACACTATATGAACTGACTCACCTTTGTTTATTTACACCTTCAAAAAAAATATAACAGATTAGTAAGATAAGACTTTCCTTGGCTAAATCCATGTTGGCTTTCTCCCATTAAGCCATGACAATCTACATATTCAGCTATTTTATTCTTTATAATGACATCATGTTAAATCCATGTTAAACTGTATTTAGTTCTGTAACAATGTTCCATGTTATCGTTTATCATGTTAACTGTACATAGTTATGAAAAAAAACGATGTTCTATGTAAAACCATGTTCACTAAATGTTACCTGTAAACCGCCTTTGATCTTTGGAAAAAGCGGTATAGAAATAAGCATAAATAAATAAATAAATAAATCAGGCTCAACAGTCTGTGGTTTCCAGATCACCCCTGGAATCCTTTTTAAAAATTGGTGTTACATTGGCCATTCTCCAATCTTCCGGTACTACAGATGATTTTAATAGATCACAGATTACTAATAATAGGTCTGCTATCTCATATTTCATTTCTTTAAACACCCTTGGACGTATACCATCTGGTCCAGGTGATATGCTAGTCTTCAGTTTTTCAAGTAGTTGAAATACATCTTCCCGGTTTATCAATATTTCTGTAAATTCTTTCAATACATCACCTTTATATACCATTTCAGGCATGGATAATTTCCCTGCATCTTCTTCAGTAAAGACCAAAGCAAATAATTCATTCAGTCTCTCTGATATGGTCTAGACCTCCCTTAATGCCCTTTTTATGCCTCTATCGTCCAGTGGTCCAACTGACTCTCTCACGGGGTTTTTTTGCTACAAATTTACTTGAAAAAAGGTTTTGCTATGTGTTTTTGCTTCCATGGAAAACTTCTTTTCAAATTCTCTCTTTGCCTGCCTTATCAGTGCATTGCATCTAACTTGCCAATGCTTATGTTTCCCGTGTTCATCATTTGACTCATTTTAATATTTCCTGAAGGATTCTTTTTTGTCAACAGCCTCTCTGACCTTGCCTTTTAACCATGCTGCCAGATTTTTTTGGCCTTTCTTCAACTGTTCTTAAAGCATGGAATACATTGGGTCTGGGCTTCTAAGATAGTATTTTTAAACAATGCCCATACTTGATGTAAATCTTTACTTTTGCAGCTGCTCCTTTTAGTTTTTTCTTAACTATTGTCCTCATTTTATCATAGTTTCCCTTTTGAAAGTTAAAAGGTAATAATGTTGATTTCCTTGCCATCCTTCTTCCATTTATTAAATCTAAATCACTATTGCCAAACAACCCCAAAACCCTTATCTCTTGCACCATATCCTATGTTCCACTAAGGACTAGGTCCAAAATAGCTTCCCCTCATATGAGCTAGCTGCTCCAAGAAGCAGTTATTTATTTCATCTAGAAACTTTCTCTCTCTAGCATGTCCTGCTGTGACATTAACCCAGTCAATACTGGGGTAATTGAAATCACCCATTTTTACTGTGGTGTAACTTTTGTTAGCTTCCCTGATTTCTTTCAGAATTTCATCATCCATTTGTTCATTCTGGCCAGGTGGTCAGTAGTACACCCTCACTGCCATTACCTTTTCCATTTTCCATGGAATTTCTATCCATAGAGAATCTATAATGTATTTTGTTGTGATATAGTTTGTATCCAGGTATCACAGTGTCCCATTGGTTATCCTCCTTCCACCAGGCATCTCCAAGAAGTCTATCATACCTAACCTTTCATTTAGTGCTATATATTCTAGCTCTCCCATCTTATTTTTTACACTTATGTCATTTGCATACAGGCTTTTTAGAGGCTATATTTTATTCATATTAACTGATTATCAGTTGATAGGGGTAATTTGGATTCGTTCAACTCTGTACTTAAGGGTGTCTGGGTTACTTTTATCTTTATTGGAACTTCTGTCGGGATGTCCTAACTTCTCTATTTTGCTAGTATCCTTCAAGGATATATCCTTTGAACTAAGCATTCCTGAGTAACTCTCGACTTTCCCCTATTATCTAAAAGTGGCTTTATCTCCATCTTCTTTTTCAAGCTTAATACCAGCAGCCTGGTTTCATCCCGGTTAAGGTGGAGCCCATCCTTTCAGAAAAGCCCCTCCTTTCCCCAGAATGTTGCCCAGTTCCTAACAAATCTAAAACTCTCTTTGCACCATCACCATCATCCACACATTGAGATTCCAGAGCTCTGCCTACCTTTTGGGTCCTGTGCATCAAACGGAAAGCATTTCAGAGAATGCTACACTAGAAGTTCTGGATTTTAAACTTCCTACCTAAAAGCCTAAATTTGGTCTCCAGAACCCCACTCCCACACTTTCCTATATCATTGGTGCCAGCATGTACCAGAACAGCAGACTCCTCCCCAGCACTCTCTAAAATCGTGTCTAGGTGGTGCATGAGGTCCACTACCTTCGCACCAGACAGGCATGTTACCAGGCAATCCTCATGTCCAGCAGCCTAATCTACATGTCTAATGGTCAAATCACCATCTGTAACAGCCATCCTAACCCTTCCCTCATAGGCACATGGCCTTGGAGAAGCCTCCTCAGTGCAAGAGAGTTTTACATCTCTTGGCAGTCAGGTCCTACCTACCGGATCATTTCCTGCCACACCAGCCTCTCAGTTGCCAGGTGACCTCTCCTCCATGGCAACTGAGAGGCTGCCAGACTGGAGGTTGGACTTTAATACTATGTCCCTGTAGGTCTTGTCTATATATCTCTCTAGGCCCTGATTGAGTTTTAAATTTAAATTAAAAGCTCTCTTCTGGGATTAAAATTTTACCTAAAATCTCTCTGATGATAATAGGCCCTGACTAAGTTAACAAATATACTGGATTCTAAAATAGACATATTTATCAGCTTTAACTCAAAGAATTTCCTTTTTTCCCAAGCTTTAGAGAATTTCCCAGCAGTAAATACTTGCAAGTACAGATTTCTTTCCAACAGTAGCAGTCCCTTTTGGTAGTCCTTCAAGTTTTACCTCTTGACCTTTTGGGACCTTTTTACAAAAGTTTTTAACCCACATTTATGAAGTTAATGCATATTAAGTGCCCACCACCCTTTTATTTCCATAGACTCAATGGCACTTGATGCATGTTCACTTCATTAATATGCATTACCCTTTAGTAAAAACTGAACCGTTCCTTTGTATTCCTGGTTATTTCATGTGTTTATGATGGTTGAAATTATTGTATTATTTACTTCCTTCTCTTTAATTTTCAATTTTTATATTATTTTTTTTTTCAGTTCTTTTACATGCACTGTTATTGATTTTTTTTCCTGTTATGGTCCATTGCCATGTTGGCATTTATTTTATTTAAACTGCCACCATGCCATCAGACCACTGTTTGAATGGCAGTATAAGGAACCCCATAAATAAATATATAGCTAGTCATATAGCTAAATTTCCATAAGGAAACCTCATACCATGGTATTTGTAAAAATTAACTAAACAAACACCAGACGGTGTCTCAAAAGCACCTAGAGCACAATTAAGGGAAATCAGAGAGCACGGTGTTGGCAATGCAGATGTCTTCTGAAATAAGATTTTCTTATAGGATTATTCAGCACATAAAACATCACAATGTAATGGCTTTTTGTACCCTTTTTGGGGGTAATTTTATAACAGGGCACCTAAGAGGGTTTTCTGGTGACTCTTTTAAGTACATTTTATAAAAGCAAGTAGGCGTCTACTTGGCTTCATCAGAACTCGTGCCTATATTACCACCATGGACATTTTGCCTTGAAGCAGCTGTAAATCTCTGCACCTCTAATTTTTCAGAACGTGTGTAGTATCTATGTGTATACTTGTACACTTCTCCCAAATGCCACCCTTGTGTATATCTACTGACAAAGTATGCCCCATCAGGTCAAAGCATGTACTTTTATGTCGGTCAGGATTTTATTAAACTAATAATACCTATAAATAGTAGACCATGTGATCATCTGATGCAAAGTGCTCGATGCCAGTCCATTTCAGTTCGCTGACACCCAACAGATCAAGTTGTACACGTTCCATTTCATTCTTGACCACCTCCAACTTCCCTTGGTTCATGCTTCGTACGTTCCATGTTCCAATGTGTAAGACATCTTTACAGCTTCTGACTCTCATTTCATGCGCAGCTACATCAGAACATAAGAACATAAGATATGCCATACTGGGTCAGACCAAGGTCCATCAAGCCCAGTATCTTGTTTCCAACAGTGGCCAATCTAGGTCACAAGTACCTAGCAGTTTCCCCAAAGGACACAGATTTGCCAGTAGTGCTCCTGGTTCTTCATTTAGAACTCCTGGCCTCTTGGAGCCCTGCTCCAGCGGCCAGGAGTTCTAAATGAAGAACCAGGAGCACTACTGGCAAATCAGCAGTCATACTTCCCGAGGGCTTTGATCCAACCACATCATAAATGCTGGCTTTACTCTGAAAAGTCTTCAGCTCTTCCCCAGTAGCTAGTTGAGTGCCTTCCAACCTGGGGGTCTCATCTTCCAGCACCATAGCACAATTTGTTTTGTTGTAACTATCCATTGGGTTTTCATGGCAGGATACAGAAGTAGATTGCCGGGCCTTTCTTCCGCGCAGTTTAAGTTTGGTGTTGTTGCCGTTGTCACAAAAATGTGATCCTCCGCCGTCAACACTATCCCATTCTGCTGCTGCCCAGATGGGTGGTTTATCTTGGTCTGGCACCTCAGCTGAGACCTGTCCATCTTGGGAGACCCTGCCAGTAGTTAAACTACCGATAGTTTAGCTCTCAGCATCACTGATGCACGCAAGTCCTCACAGCACGACAAGCTGCAAACCAAGTGAGAGTACTTTGCATCAGATGATCACATGGTCTACTATGCTGGAAATGAAAGACAAAGAAGAAATGGTGTTGCATTTATAATAAAGAAGAAACTTGCAAGAACTGTAATGAAATACAATGCAGTCAGCGAATGCTTAATCTCTATTCGTCTACGAGGATTGCCTATGAACACAACTATAATTCAAGTATATGCCCCAACAACAGCTGCAGAAGAGAATGAAATTGAAGAGTTCTATGAACAAGTACAAGCTGAAATTGACAGAACATGCAAACAAGATATCCTGATAGTCATGGGTGACTGGAATGCAAATGTTGGCAACAAAGAAGAAAGCAAAGTAGTTGGAAAATATGGACTTGGCAACAGAAATGAAGCTGGAGAAAGACTGATAGAATTCTGCAAGACCAATGATCTATTCATCTCAAACACCTTCTTCCAGCAACACAAGCAGCGACTGTACACATGGACTTCACCCAATGGATTGTATAAAAATCAAATTGACTACATCTGTGGAAGTCAATGATGGAAAAGCTCTGTAACATCAACAAAGACAAAACCTGGAGCTGACTGTGGTACAGATCATCAACTACTAGTATGCAAACTCAAGCTAAAGTTGAAAAAGAGCAAACCACTCATGAATGCAGCAAAACATGACCTTGAGAATATACCACTGGAATTTAAAGACTGCCTGCAAAATCGATTTGCTGTTTTAGATACAAATGACAGAGCTCCGGAAGAGTTATGGAATGACATCAAAAAGGTTGTGTTGGAAGAAAGCGAGAAGTCTCTACAAAAGGTGAAAAAGCAAAAACAGCCAAAATGGATGACAGAAGAAACTCTGAAAATTGAGAAACGCAGAGAAGCTAAAGCCAGAGGAGAAAAAAAGACAATCACAGAACTCAACAGAGATTTCCAATGTGCAGCAAGAAAAGACAAGGAAAAGTACTACGACACCGCATGCAAGGAAATAGAAGCAGAAACTATTAGAGGAAGAACAAGATCGGCTTTCCTAAAGCTACGAGAGTTAAAAAAAAGTTCCAGCCTCAAATTGGAATGTTACAAGATGCTCAAGGTTCTATGTTGAATGATGCTGAGAAGATCAAGAAAAGGTGGAAGGAATATACAGAGTTTTTATATGATAAAGATCAAGTGGACCAACAGCCGTTTCAACCTGTACCTTATGACCGGGAACCATTGGTGATGAAAGAAGAAGTTGAAGCAGCATTGAAAGCCTTATCAAAGAACAAAGCACCAGGCATTGATGGCATTCCTATAGAAGTATTGCAGCAATCTGATGCAGCTGTTACCATACTTACAAGGCTCTGCCAGGAAATATGGAAGACAACAACATGGCCAACTGACTGGAAAAGATCTGTGTTTATACCAATACTAAAGAAAGGTGATCCAACTGACTGTGGAAATTATCGAACCATCGCTCTGATCCCTCATGCCAGCAAGATTCTACTGAAGATTATTCAAAAGAGACTACAACCATACCTGGAACAAGAACTACCTGAAGTGCAAGCAGGGTTCAGGAAAGGGCGAGGAATGAGAAACATCATTGCGGATGTGAGATGGATCCTTGAAAAGGCTAAAGAATACCAAAAGGATATCTATTTGTGCTTTATCGACTATAGCAAGGCTTTTGACTGTGTAAACCATGAGAAACTCTTGGCCACATTAAGAAACATGGGTATACCAGAACACCTGATCATTCTCTTGCACAATCTGTACATTGATCAAGAAGCAACAGTTCGAACGGAACAAGGAGAAACAGAATGGTTTAAAATAAGCAAAGGTGTAAGACAAGGCTGCATACTTTCCCCCTACCTGTTTAATTTATATGCAGAACAAATCATCAGAGAAGCAGGATTGTATGAAGACAACAGAGGTGTGAAGATTGGTGGAAGACTCATCAACAACCTTTGCTATGCTGATGATACTACATTACTGGCTGAAAGTGAAGATGATCTGAAACATTTGCTTCTCACAGTCAAAGAACATAGTCTCAAAATGGGCCTGCACCTTAATGTAAAGAAGACAAAGATCATGACAACTGGCATAATCAACAGGTTCATCGTTGAAGGAGAAGAAATTGAAATTGTGAACAACTTTAACCTACTTGGATCAACTATCAATAAAGAAGCAACAAGCAGTCAAGAAATCAAACGACGCATTGCTCTTGGCAGAATGGCTATGAAAGACCTAGATACGATTCTCAAGAGCAGAGATGTCTCTCTATACAAAGATTCGACTTGTTCAAGCCATGGTATTTTCAATAACATCATATGGATGTGAAAGCTGGACAGTGAAAAAGACAGACAGGAAGAAAATTGATGCCTTTGAATTATGGTGCTGGCGACGAATACTGTGTATACCATGGACTGCCCAAAGAACAAACCAGTCGGTACTAGAGGAGATCAAACCTAAGCTTTCTTTAGAAGCTCAGATGACAAGACTTCGACTTTCATACTTTGGACACATCATGCGAAGAGAGAGATCATTAGAGAAAGACATCATACTTGGCAAGATAGAAGGTCAACGCAAAAGAGGAAGGCCAGCAATGAGATGGATCGATACAATAACAGCAGCTACGGGTACCAGTTTGTCAACAATGAGCCGCCTGACTGAAGACCGAACACAATTTAGGATAGCAATCCAGAGGGTCGCCATGAGTCGACTCCGACTCGACGGCACTTAACAACAACCTATAAATATGGAAAAAAATATCACAAATATCCATATAAAAAGTTTAACACATTTTAAGAAAAACGGCCTCAAATCACGAGTATATATAGACTTAAATAAGCCTTCTAGCATAAAAGTCTAAGGAGGCCATTACCAGTTCAACTCAATATCATAATTGGCCCAAATTTTTTTTAACAGAATATAACATTCATTTTAAATAAATCAGGCCTCTAGAATAACCATAATCCAATCCCATTATCTAACCCTCATTCAGATAAGAAAAATGTATCTGCATCAGGGAGCAGAACCATAACTGAAAGATCCCAAGAGCCACACTCCAGCCGGCTTGATTTGATTTGAGGCCCTTTTTCTTAAAATGTGTTACAACTTTTTGTCAGACTTTTATAATAGGCCATTTATACACATATGTGGTCAGATGTGCATGACTGCGATTTTATAAGGAGGTGCTTATAGCACATGAGAAAGTAGGTTCCAAAATGTGCTATTTTTAATCATTTGTGCTCATACACATTTACACTGATACATTTGTGTCAAGACATAGTAACATAGTAACATAGTAAATGATGGCAAATAAAGACCAGTATGGTCCATCTAGTCTACCCAGTAAGGTGGCAAGAGTAGGTGCACCTGCCGCTCCGTGCAGGCCACCCCTCCCCATGGCTTTGTTTAGGAGTGAACCCACCGCTCCATCTAGGACACCCCTATTTGTTGATATCTATACTGCATTATTATTATTATTATTCATGTTAAATTTTGGGGCTAGTCAGGTCCAGATTTAGACATAGATAACCAAGGCAACTGGCTAGGGAGCCAAATTTGGAAGACATCAAATACCCAGAACAAAAAGAAGCCTGATACTACTTCATTTAGAGTCATATGTATGTGCCTCTTCACAGAGGCGGCATTTCAGCATTGTTTTCCTCTGCTCCTCTTCTAGTAACCGAGATAGATTGGACCCAGTGCTCCTCACCCCTCACCCACCTTCAACCTTGCCCACCCACTTTTCACCCCCCTCCCCCACACCTTTACCCACAAACAAAACGTAACCATTCTTTGGGAAAAACTGGTCGCAGCTTTATTAACCTTTATAACATATTGTGGCAAGGAGAGAGTAGTGCCACCTAGAAAAGCAGGAAACATTGAAGGTTTTACCTTGGCTGGGGGGATGGGCACATTAGAAAACACTTGTCAGAGAAAACCCAGGGTTAGAAGTTCACAGCAGAAAAACCCCAGGGTTGATAGTCAGTGGGCCAAAAATAGTGTTGAGTCATTCCCACGTTACACACCAGATAGGAATCAGAGAAGCAGGTACTCGGGGGAGGAGCCTGCAAGGGAGTTCCCTTGTCACGTAGCTGCTTGTAAAGAAGGGCAGACAGAAACGGAAGGGAGGAGAGAGAGAGAGAGGAGAGCAGAGGAAGAGAACCACCTGTCTTACCAGCACGAGGATTCTGAACCTGACTGGAACAAGGCTCCCAGGCTCTATGCTGAGAGGAAGGGAAGACCTGAAGCCAGATTCGCTCCCCAGGAGAAAGGGAAATACTGCTGCTCTCCAGGAAGAAATACTCACAGGCCAGGCAGCTGCTGTTGCGAGGCCCAGAGATACACTGCTAGTGCAGTGAAACCACAATGCAGGTTAGTGGGCAAGCTAAACCCTGTATTTGAAAGAAGCTTAAAGAAGCCACAAGAAGGCAGAACTTTTACCCAGGCAAAACCCTTGCTGGAACCTAAATGCAGGCATAGCTCTGCTAGGGAAGCTTCCAAAGCAAGAACTTTTTATAGAGCCCGAAGGAGGTCTGACCTGTCCTCTGATTACAGCTCAGAAGAGGGTTTTATTGATAGAAGGCCTGTATGTAAAACTGTGCAAGTTAAGCATCAAACCAGGAGAAAGCCTAGGCCCAAAACTGAACACAGGGATAGTTCTTCAGATGAGGAGGAGATTACCTGTAGACATTTACATGAAAGGAAAGGAACTTTTAAACCACGGCTTTTGAAACCCCATGAGCTTTTACTTAAAGGGGAGAAACCTGTTAGGTGGCCAAGACTGAAGAAACTGTTAATGTATGGGACTAATACCATTCCAGTTAAGAGTCCAGAACCGCTACCTGAGAGTCCTCCAGAGAGCATGGAAATTGACTCTTTCAAAGGGGATTCAGATCCTTCAGTCACTGACATGGAATGTGATTGTTGCACTGTTTGTGAATAACTGTTAAGAGGGAAAATACCTTTTGTAAGAGCTAAGAAGAAAAGCTTGTTTAAAAGACTTTATTTTTGACCTGGCAAAGTTTGCATATATTTTTCTTTGGGAGGAGTATCCCTACTTTTGTTTTCCTGTGGACATTACCTGTTGTGAGTCTCTGAGAACCCAAATAAAAATCTGTGATCTTTAACCAACGGCTCAACTACAAATTCTTATACAACCTCAAGGTTAAGGTGCAGCGCCTCCTGCTGGTCAAGCTATTTGGCACAGGGGCGGGGCTCACAATATCAAACATTACATTCCAACATAATCCACTTAACAATCCAAATTGCAGTACAATGCCTCACCAGCCATGCAAATAGCAAGGTGACATTGACTTCGCTTCCGCCACTGTCATGCCAACAACAATTTTCCCTACTCCTTTCCCCAAACTCACCATGTAATTAGCAAAAGTCAGCCAGGAGTTTTCCGGGTCGGGGGCACCCCATCCCCGGACCAAGCATAGCCTAAGGCTCCAGATCCTGGACACCTCCAGGCTCCCGCCCCCACCCCCAAAGCTGCGACACACCTTCACACCATCAAACACCCCCATACAGGGCGGGAGGGAGGGAAGCCGGCACTGGGAACCCTCGAGGCAGCGAGTAGCAGGTAACCATTGCTGATGCCTGACTCCTCCCACCGCCTCCTGTCTGCTCTTCAGTCGCCATTGACTCCCCCACACTCGTGTACGTGAGGGGAGCCAATTAAATTAAATGATGCCTCCTGGCATCTTCACGCCTCCTCCAAACCCCCCCCCCCCCCCCCGTCTGCTGAACACCGAGGTCCGAGCACCCGGTTACAGGCGGCCTGCGGCGACCCGGCCCCATGGTCTTACATTTCTCTGATATTTGAAATCTCAGATAGACCTCTACTTCCCTTTCTCTGGGATTTGCTATGTGGTCTTGTCTATGGGTGCCAAATCTTAAATCTGGTACTGGGGTCAGTGGTTGCATGTTTCAATCTGAATAGAACACAAAGTCTGCTCAATATAGCATATAATGAAACAAAAAACCGTCAATGTGAAAAAAAAAACAAGTTTGAAAAGAGCTTTTAGTAAATCTAAGAGGGAAAAGACCTCAGTATACCTATGAAGTACAGTACAAAAAACAACTAGCTTCAATGTTTCCAGCCATCTGGATCCAACGATACCCGGAACAACTGTCAAACTTACATAACAGATCACAGAAAAAAAAAACACCTCTTACTAACTTAGTAGAAGGCATGGCTGAAAAACAGTTAACTATATAGAGTAGGCAGATGCAACTCCCAACAAGACAAACAGCAGAAGACAATCGTAACTTAGCTTATCTGCAGTTAAGGAAGTCCAAGACTTAACCACAACCACACTCCTGGAAGTCAACTTCATGGGTATACTGAGGTCTTTTTCCTTTTATATTTAATAGAAGCTCTTTTCACAACTGTTTTTTTTTCATATTGAGGGTTTTTTTCATTTCATTATATGCTATATTGAGCAGACTGTTTGTGTTGTATTGTCTACATCTGCTCTGAGAGGAATTTGCATTGATCAATTTAAATAGACCAGGAAAGCGTCAAATGTGTGATGATCCCTTGGCTGCATTCTTTGATTACTTGGAAATAATAAATCCAGTGAGGATGCTGGTTCTCCTCTCCTTAAAGGAGTCAAGATCCCTAGGCATTGGAAGGAATACAGCAGTTCATTATAGAAAGAAATAAAGAATGGCTGAATCCAGAGGAGTATTTTCTCTGTGTCTCTCATATTATGTATAACTCAAAGACAGCAATCTTCCAAGAAGCCATAGCACAATAGGAGTTATCTGTACAAGATTCAAGAGATAATTATCAAGCTCTGAGCATAGCGATCATATCCCCTGGGAGCCCATGAACCAATTTATAAATGCCTCGCTAATCAGGTTATTCATACCACAGATGTAAAAGCCATCGGTCATGAAGGTAAGTGATGGGATCAGACCTTTATTTAGATTTCTGTACCCGAGGATAAATCATTTTGAAAAGCATTTTTACAGTTTTCAAATGCTCTCATTGCATGTGTCAGATGGTTACTCTGTCTTCGTAATTAAAATAATTTTTAAAGAAGCCAATTATGCTCTTAGGGAGCAACTTTGACTCAACCACTTAGCGATGACTTACATTGATAGCTTGTACACAGATAACCTTAGAAAACATTTCTGACAAAATCTAAATTTATAAGTTCACTATCTATATATTTTCAGTCACTATAAAGATAAAGGCATATTTTACAAATGACATTCTAGTGCAATCTGGGGCATCCAAGCCATAACATCTGGAAAAAAGGCAAGCACATCCACATTTGGGTACAATTTCATCAACGTTGACATGCCCGCTATAGATGTCTGCAGAGCCATCTATGTTCCTTGTACAGTATTTATTGCCAGGGATGCCTATGATACATGCAGCAGTGATGAAAAGACAAAATGCAGGTATTTATTACACAAAAAGAACATTGAGATTGTGGAGCATATTGACAATAGTGAAGTGCTATCTTCTCTACACCAGCCAGTTGTTTTAGGACCTGAATGAGCGCTTTCCCAATACTTATTCATGCCTGGAGAAGGTCTAAAGTTAGATGAAGTCACAAATGTCCCTAAGGTTTCTATAATTGATTGGGGACAACTACATCCGTTGCCTCGCCCAGACACATCTTCGCTATGCCCCCTGCCTACTTGCACATCCCTGCAGCATAGACGTCTTAACCCATTTGTGAAATGCTTCCAGGGACGTCTCTGATTTGAACATCCGCATGCACATTTTCAAACATCCAAATGCCATTTAAGCCTTTTAAAATTACCACCATAGTGTCAGGTCAAAAATCCCTCTAATTGGTCCAACATTATCTGTGTAGTGAAGGGCCAGAGGCAGGGCAAAGTGGCAAAATTATCTGGATAGCGGAAAGTTTCAGCCACTATCCTATTAAGCTAAATGGACAACAGCAGCAGTAACCACTATACAGTGCACACATTTAATCCTGCAACTTATTTTAGAAGCCTTATTTACGATTTACACATGTAAATTGCATTTGAGTGTAGACAGCTATTTTATAAAAGATTCATTTTACATATGTATGCCCATATCATGCTGAAATTGCATGGGGCATATCAAGGGTGGGTCCCAAGCATGACCTTGGTAATACGTAAATCTACAGGTCTTCCCCATTTCATATAGGGAATTCATGCGTAAGCCCAAAATTGCCTATGTCTGGATTTGCATCTGCTCCCTGACACCTACAGGTATTTAGAAACTGTTCCTTTTGGCCATCCCTTTCAGGAGGGATTAAGAGCAATATACCCTTAATAATATCTATTTCACACTCCAATTTGAAATGAGGTAGATAGAGTTCTCTGTAGTAAATTAGCAGCATCAACACATCTAAACTTACAACAAGGCCAGCTACATGTGCAATTGCTGACATTTACATGTGTACATTGTGAAATGCCAGAGTTTACACATGTAGTTGTCCGATTTCCTTGTTAGATTTTTCCCACATCTATATTTGTGAAATGACTCCTCCCACTTCACATGGATATACATTCCCAGGCATCCTTGCAACTCCTTTGTATTTTGGAATGGCTCCATCTCTAGCAGATTTGTCAGAATTGAGTATGTTCTGACCAATATCTTGATTCTGATCTCCACATCCTAGCTAAATTGTGCTTTCATACATACAGTAATGCCGAATATATGCATTAATTTAAAGAGCAGCTCCAGTGTTTAAATTAAGCTGCTCACTGCTGCTGTTGTATATTGGCATTATAAGGTCAATCTTCAGTGGTCCAGGGATAACATCTTTTTAAAGTTATACAGATTTTCAGCGAGCCTAAACACCTGAAAATCCTCTGGAAATCCATGGAAATAGCTCACTGGAAATCCATGTATTATTCTTATAATTTATTCATTGAAAGTGAGAGAAACTGTGCTCATTCAGATCAAGACCCATTGAGCCCAGCATCCTGTCTCCAACAGATGACAGTCAAGGTCACAAGTACCCAGTTGATCCCAATCAGTAGGTGGCTTTCCACACTTTTAATTCCTCTGTAAACTGCTTTAATACATGTTGAAAATCTAGTATAGAAAGCATGGCCAAGATAAATCAATCAACTTGTGCTTGGTTTGGGATGTTCAGGATGTTTCTAAAATCAGACAAGGATGTCCAGGTTTTTGGGAATGCCCCCGACATGCCTACACTATACCCCTGTTCTGATTTGGACATCTGCATGCTGGGAATGTCTTAAAAATTACATTTTAAATGGCTCCAGGGACATCTCTGTGCTTTGGATGTCTATCTACCCATTTTCAGATGTCCAACGCATGACGACGGTTTCTAAAACAATGTGAACAACAGCTTAAAATGCAGCACCCTTAGAGTCTCCTTTAAAATGTGTGTGTGTAGAACTAAAAAAAATAAAACAGTAAATACTAAAAACTGTAGTTATGGACAGGTTAGCATTCAGTCCTGGTGGTCAGCAGGGCTTTTAAATGCTGGCTGCTATGGGCAAATACATCTGGACATTCAGTTGCACCGACGAGATAGTGGTTGCCATGAAATATCCAGATTGTGTGGCCACTATCCAAATAATCACCACCATTATCTGTACAGCGATGATTTCCTCCCACTATCTGCATAGCACTTAGGACAAGGGTTTTTTTTTCCTGTCCTAAGTTATCTAGATAGTTCTACCGATAGTGGTGTGGAAATCACAGCTATCTTGCATAAATCATGTCAACCCCCTGCTCCGCCCTCAGACAACCCTTTTACTGTGCAGATAGTGCCAAGACTGTCTGTAACAATATTCCAAGGCACTATCTCATGGTGCTGCTGCCTAGATAAATTATTATTTTATATTAGTCCCATAACTTTTAGTGTGAATGTAATATTGCAACTGCATCACCTATAACTGAATGACTATATCACTATGATTATGTAACTCATAATATCTGACAGAATGGGTCAGACCAAAGGTCCATCAAGCCCACTGTCCTATTCCCAACAGTGGCCAATACAGGTCCTAAGTACTTGACATAGCCTAAAAGTAGCCAGTTCCATGCTTCTTACCCCCAGGGATAAACTACACTACCTGATTTTAATACATCAGCTGCCAGTGAGTTTCAAAGACTAATCTTACATTGAGAAAAAACTATTTTCTCCTGTTTTAAATGGATTACTTTGTAGCTATATGCATGTCCCCTAGTCCTTGCATTTTTTTTAAATAAGTAAATAATTGATTTGCATCTCTCCATTCCACTCCACTCAGGATTTATAGACCTCTATCATATCTCCCCTCAGCCGTCTCTTCTCCAAGATGAAGAGCCCTAAACTTGTAAGCCTTTCCTAATAGGGGTATCCTTCCACCCCTTTACCATTTTGGTTGCTCTTCTCTGCACCTTTCCAAATGCCGCTATATATTTTTTTGAAATGTAGAGAGCAGAATTGCATACATAGAAACATAGAAACATAGAAACATGATGACAGAAAAAGACCACAAGGCCCATCTAGTCTGTCCTTCCATAACTACAACAGTCCACTTTTTACCTTTAGAGATCCTCTGTGTTGGTCCCATGCTTTTTTGAATTCAGTTACTGTCCTCATCTCTACCACCTCCACTGGGAGACTATTCCACGGATCCACTACTCTTTCCGTAAAGAAATATTTCCGCATATCACTCCTGAATCTATCTCCCTTCACCCTCATCCCATGTCCCCTCGTAGCAGAACTTGCTTTCAATTGAAAGAGGCTCTCTCCCTGAACATTTATGCCACGGAGGTATTTAAACATCTCAATCATATCACCTCTATCCCGCCTTTCCTCTAAGGTGTACATATTAAGATCCTTAAGTCTGTCCTCATATGCTTTATAATGAAGCCCATTAATCATTTTAGTAGCAACCCTCTGCACCGACTCCATCCTGTTCACATCCTTTTGAAGGTGCAGTCTCCAGAATTGCACACCATACTCCAAATGAGGTCGCACCAAAGACTTATACAGAGGCATTATCACCTCCTTTTTTCTGCTAGCCATTCCTCTCCGTATGCACCCAAGCATCCTTCTAGCTTTTGCCGGCGCCTTTTCTACCTGTTTAGCTACTTTAAGATCATCAGACACAACCACGCCTAGGTCCCGCTCTTCTTTAGTGGACAAAAGTACTTCACCTCCTATACTGTATTGCTCCCTTGGATTGCTGCAGCCCAAATGCATGACCTTACATTTTTTAACATTAAATCCCAGCTGCCAAATTCTAGACCATTCTTCAAGCTTAGCTAGATCCCTCCTCATGTTATCTACACCTTCCTAGGTGTCTACTCTCTAGCAGATTTTGGTATCATCCGCAAAGAGGCAAACCTTACCCGACAGCCCTTCCGCTATATCACTAACAAAGATGTTAAAAAGAATCGGACCAAGGACAGATCCCTGGGGCACACCACTGGTAACATCCTTCTCCTCAGAGTGAGCTCCATTTACTTGTACTCTTTGTCACCTCCCACCCAACCAATTTCAAACCCAAGCAGTAACTTTAGGGTCCATCCCATACAATACACAAGCTGCTGTCACACCATGGCACAAAACAGAGGCATTATATCATCTTTGTATTATTTTCTATTCCTTTCCTAATAATTTCTCACATTCTGTTTCTCTTTTGACCTCTGCCGCACACTGACAGAAGATTTCAATATATCATTTATGATCACACCCAGATCTTTATCTTTATTTCACATTTGCTATACCTCCCAGGCCATGGCATTAGGTCGGTTTACAACCAAACATTAATGCTGCAGTCAGGACATAGAAAATAATGCTATTCAGTGACAGGAAAGAAGAAATAGGAACAGCAACGACTGACAGAGAGCAGCAGGAGAGACAGAGGGATTGAGGACTGGTAAGTGCATAGGCTTGATGGAACAAGATCCTTTTCTTGATTAGCGACTCCTAATGTGGATGCATATCTATAGTTTGGGTTGTTCTTCCCTACATGCATCACTTTGCACTTGTCCACATTAAATTTCATCTGCCATTTTGATGCCCATTCTCCCAGCCTCAGAGTGTCCACTTGCAATTTCTCACAATGCATGTTATTTGATTTAAGAACTTTGAATAATTTGGGGCCATCTGCAAATTTAATCACCTTGCTTGTTGTCCTCAATTCCAGATCATTTAGAAATATGCTATAAAGCACCAGTCCCAAAACAGATCCCTGGGGTGCTCCACTAATCACTTTTTTCCACTGAGAAAGTGGATCATTTATCCCTGTTCTGTCTTCTGTCTCTCAATCATTTCAAGTCTACGATAGGACATTGCCTCCTATGCCAAGACTGTTTCATTTCCTCGAAAGTCTCTGATGTGGGACTTTGTAAAATGCTTTATGAAAGTCTAAATATATATGGAGATCATTTTAGAATCTCTATTTATGATCTGGATTTCTGAAAATGGGCATTCAGATTTGCAAATCACAAAGATGTCCTTGGAACCATTTTAGAAAACTGGCATAACCATGTCCAAGTTGCAAGGGGGCATGGTGGAGGCGTGGTCTCTGTGATGCAACAGAGATGCACATCACCATGTGATTTCAGAATGGTTGAAGCATGTCTGGCCCTGGCTTTCAGTGCATCCAAGCCTATACCTGCTCCTGACCATGAATAAGTTGAAAAAAAGTGCTTGGTTTCATGACAGCAACACTTCCAGAGGGGAGAGAAAAATGTGCTTTGACCACCGCAGTATATTTTGCCGAGTCAAAAAACAAAACAAAACTGCATGTTTCTTGAATGCCCCGCTGCTGCACATCTGCAGATCTGAAATGGCCTGCTGAGATGTGCATGAATCATAGCTTAGATGCTCCCTTCTGAAATGACTATGCTGGCACATCTATGTACTCGTTTCTGCAGTCATGCATTTCAGGGACGTCCACGTTTCTAAAATGGCATGCAAATGTGCATGTACCTGTGCTTTCTATATGCACTGCCCATCTCCAGAACCTGTTGCAGGGACATGCGATTTCTGGGGCTGGGACAGTGCAATTTCAGTAGGCGCTTGCATGTGACTACCTTCACTGCTGCCACTCCCCTGATATTTTGGACATGGTGACTTGGACAGACCAGATTCTTTCTAGACATCCCTTCTAAAATCCCATTCACGTCAACTGGCTTATCTTTTTCAATGTTTATTCACACCTTCAAAGAAATGAAGCAGATTGGCTAAATCCATGTTGACTTTGTCCCATTAAACCATATGTGTCCATGTGACCAGTAATGTTGTTCTTAATAATGGTTTTTACCATTTTGCCTTACACTGACATTTGGCTTACTGGTCTCTAGTATCCTGAATCACCTCTGGAACCCTTTTTAAAACTGGGCATTACATTGGCCACTTCCCAATCTTCTGGTGCCATAGACAATTTCAATGATAGATTAAATAAATCACTAATAGTAACTCTGCAATTTCATTTATGAGTTTTCTCAGTACTCTTGAGTGTATACCATCCTGTCCAGGTGATTTGTGGTTCTTTAGTTTATTGTTTTACTACATCTTCCAGGTTTACTGAGATTTCATTCAGCTCTTCTGATTCATCATCTGTAAATAAGCTTTCTGCCATGGGTAGCTCTTTCTCACATCTTCCTCAATGAATACCAAAGCAAATAATTAATTTAGTCTCTCAGCTATGGCCTTTTACTCCTTGATCATCCAATTAACTTCTTCCCTAGATTCTTGCTTTGTATGTACCTCATAATTGTGAGTTTGTCTCTATGGTAGGCTTCTTTCAAATTTTATTTTTGCCTTCCTTATTTAACTTGCCAGTGCTTATGCTGTTTCCTATTTAGGGATCCTCTGTGCCACTTCTCAAGCAGGGCTCTATGGACATTTCTGTAATATCATTAGAATCTAGTAAGTATTTGGCAATAAAATAGACCTATTTGAGCACTATTCCATGCACTCTGCCTTTACCCCCAGCTGCATGGGCTAGTCTGAAATCTAGAGTATCCGCCCCTGAAAAGCTTCTGAGAGCTGCAGTGGTTGTAGTTCATCCTATACAAGATATTAACAATTACTTTGTTGGTGCAACTGCTTCTGAAACGGTCTCTGCTTTAGAATCCTGATCTTATGAAAGTGGGGGACAGACGGGGTTTCCCTGCCTTCTCCTGAAGCCAGTGATGTTTTCAGGTTGCTCTGGTTTTGAAGTTCCCCTCTACCAACCATGCACTTGTGAAAGGCAATATATATTTAGACAACTCTGTGAATGTAAATTAACAAATCTCTCAAGATGTGTGATTATATTAGTAGGATATCTTTGTATTGCATCACTGTATTTCCATCTTAACATAAAATCATCAGACAATATAACTGTAACTGTTACTACTGGATTGTGTGCTCCCCGCCTGCCCCCACAGCCTGACGAGTGGCTCCCGCTCCCCTCGCGCTCTTGCACAGAGACATCACTGGAGCTCAAAAAAAAATATTCCCTTGACTTGCCTGCCCTGCATCTGCAGGTCTCCCGCCACGTGCTCCTGGCTTCACGCTACTCCGGCTTCCACCCTGCTCACTCGATCGTGGGTGAACTCCCGCGGGCTCCTCTCGACGCACCCACCCGCCAAGACCGGACCCCACTGCAACCGCCACCACAAATCCACCTCCGGCCATGGGATATGGGGTGGGAGGGTGGGACGCCGCCAGCTCGCTCCCTCACTGTCTCGCACCGAAGCCGGGACTCCCTGAACGCGATCTGTGCTCCCCCTTTCTCCCGGCACCCTCCTCCAATTACAATTGGCTCCCCCCGCCTCCCCTCACGTGAGGGGAGCCAATCAATTTAAACTATGCCGCTCACTCCACCTGCCTCCCGGCTCACACTCCACTCAGCGTGCACGCGGGGACGCCACCTCACCGCCCCCTCCTTAAGGGCGGCCATCACGGACTATGCCCAGCGACCTTATTGTTATAAGAGTCATAAAGAGAAGCCAGAAGACAATAGGCAGTAATGTCACTTCCAACACCTATTGAAAGAATAATCTAGATGAACCAGGACAAAATGTAAAGAAAAAAACTATCCTTTATTGCTTGGGGGTCATATTTGGAACGTCTGCTACTGAATGTATTATAAATATTTGCACAAAGATTACTCTAGTTAGATCATTTTTTGTCTCAGTGTTGCTTACTTCTATTCCTTTTGTCTCCCCCTCTTCTAATCAGCACCCCCTTGGAACACGATAACAAGGAAATGGGAAATCACAGCGGTGTGACACAATTCCTGATTCTGGGATTCTCAGAATTCCCAGCGCTGCAGCTCCCTCTCTTTGCTCTCTTCTCCCTCCTCTACCTGACGGCTCTGCTGGGGAACCTCCTCATTATCTGCATAGTATGTGTTGATCGACACCTTCACATCCCCATGTATTTCTTCTTGACCAACTTGTCCATCCTAGACATCTCTTCCCTGACAGTTACTGTGCCCAAATTACTGGCAATCCTCCTGATACAGAGTAATACCATATCTTTCAATGAATGTATTCTACAAATGTATTGTTTTTTTACCTTTACTGAAATAGAGTATCTGCTTCTGACAGCCATGGCGTATGACCGTTATGTAGCGATCTGCAATCCCCTGCGCTACACCATTATCATGAATAAGAGGGTCTGTGCTGTTCTGGCAGCTGCCTCATGGATAACGGGCATTTTTGCTTTGTTGCCACACACTATCGTTATATCCCAGTTTTCTTTCTGTAATTCCAATGTAATCAATCACTTCTTCTGTGACTTTTTAGCATTACTAAAACTTTCCTGCACAGACACTTCAGTCCTTGACACTATGACTTTTGTAGAAGTTGTGTTTGACATTTTCACTCCATTACTCCTAACTCTGATATCCTACGTGTTTATCATCTCCACCATCCTGAAAATTCGCTCTAGAGAAGGGAAAAGAAAGGCTTTCTCCACCTGCTCCTCCCACCTGACAGTCATCAGTCTCTTATATGGGACTATGATAGGAGTTTATGTACAGCCCAGCTCAGGGATCTCAGTGAATTCAAACAAGCTGCTAATCGTAATATACACAGTCATTCTCCCACTGTTAAACCCACTAATTTATAGCTTGAGAAGCAAAGAGTTAAATGTAGCCCTGAAAAAAGCCATAAGCAGGAAGCCAACATGGTCGGCCACTAGACAATTGTGAAAAGTCAAATAAGCAATTTTGTGAACTGGTGGGTTTTAAGATCAAATATGAAAATAAAGCCAAGACGACCCACTGCAACAGCTATATCTTTGCACTCTTTACCGTCTCAGAAATATAAAACTATCTCCCTCAACTCCCCATGATGCTTCCTATTGATGCAAACACCACACCAATGAGTATAGCTAGATTAGTTTTAAGGTGGTAGTATCCAAAGTGTGATGCCAAATGACTCCCAGTTGATCCAGTGAATCATCAATACAATGCCACTGTGTATAAGCAGCTTAAAAATAACACCACAGAAGAGGGAGCTGCTGATGGATTTGGAAATGATTTGAAATCTCCCAGAGAAATCAAAAAACTGTAAAACATGTTTATAGAGAGTAAAAGAAAGGTCATAAAACTAAAAAGAGAAAACCTGATCCAGCTTTCTAAATTGAAATTGGTGCCCTCTTTTAACACTAGCAGAAATACCTTGCATTATGAATGTGCTTAGAATGTGTTTGGTTTGTTAACATGCCTTAAAAACTTTAGTGCATGCAAAACTTTGAATTAACACACAATCAATCTGCATGTGTTAGAACCTTCCAATATGCATTTAAAAAGTTATTAAAATAATGCACAAAATGAACAAAAAAATCCACCAAATATTTGGAAATAAAATTCTGAAAAATCCAAAAACAAAAACTTTTTTGGCCCTGTGCAACTCAACCCACAGAAAGTATAGTAAAAGGTATAATGAATGAACACAGCAAGATATAAACTATTTCAAATGTGATAAGTTTTATCATTTGTAGAACAATCTCACATAGAGTTGATAATAAGCAAATAACTTGCCTTTTATGATTTCATCCTACTTCAGTGAAACTAATTAAACATTTTAAGAACACAGACATCTGTTCACTTGCACAAATTGAAACAGTCCCAAATTATTTTCATGCTGAAACAGAGTTCCCTATTTGGAAGTCTGGGAATGTTGATTTCATAATTGCATTCATTACATTATTACAGTAATGAGGCCAGCATTTTCCACAAGCACTATGGTATTTATAGCCTATATGTTTAGTAACTTTTTTTTTTACATCGTAGTCTATCACCCATGCCAGTTAACTGAAATATTGATTTCAATATTCATTTTTGTATGAAACATTTGAGAGAAACCTAGTGGACAATAGGTGAACTATGTACTGTAGTTTGTAGCCACAGGGAAATGATCTTGTATTTGCCATTTATGTGACATGTTTAACAGAAGAGTCCAGCCCAATGCCTATCACGAGGAAGTATGAAAAGGCAAGCACTGGGGGCCCACCTTGGGCTCAGAGGTAACAGATTTCAAGAAGAAACCAATACCGTTATTTAAATTGGGAAACAGTAGTATCTGTTCGAACTTTTGTGTTTCTACTTCTTACCATTTCTGAGATCTTTCAGGACAAATGAACTTTCAAAAATACATATTAAAACAGATGCTAAAATAAAAAAAACAAACATCATATTGATCAATCAATCAATCAGGCAATGGCAGAAGCACTGAAAGACGACATGTGAATTCAGACTGGCTTTGTAGCACAGTTTTGTCCTGACCTGCTGTCTTGCCAGCTCTGTCGCTGTTCAAGATGGCATACTGTCTCTTCTTAGTTACATGGGGCATAGGGGGAAAACTGGTTTCTTGTGCTTGGCGGTAATGGGGGGTATTCATTCAGTCCTTCAGCTCTACATATTATATACAGTTAGTGGCCAGGTGAATGCATTTGCTGAATGGTTTTGCGGAAGGTTTTCTTAAAACTAAATTGCAGAATACGAGGCTGATGATCCATAAGGTACATTTTTATAGTTCTGACGGGGCAGTTTCTCCAAATGGGTAAGTTTTGTGTCTATAATAGAACTGACATAGCTGCCCTAAGAGTACACTAATCTAAATATACCAAAAAAACCTCTTAGTAATTAATAATAATTTAAAAATCTTCTTCAATTACTATATAAAGTGACCTCAGTGTGTCTAAACCTACCAAACACTTACTCTATTTTTCTAAAGAAGTTTTATTATGTTAAGGCAGAGACCTCAGGACGGCTACAATACCCGTCACAAAGCAAAATGCCTTGTCATAGGGAATAGCGAGATACTCACATCACTGGTCTCAAATTCCTTTTAATTTTTAATTTATATTTTAATCCTAATCACTAACATTATCAAAATCTAGGAAAGTACTTTACAAGATTCTTTATCACATATTCATTGCTTTTTAGTCATTAATATATAAACACCTCTCCACTATCTTATTTCCCCAAGAAGAACGTTTCCAGTTGTGAAACACCTACAAAAATACTGTAAATCTATTCAATATAAGTCAATACGTTTACAGGAACATTTTAAATAAAAAAAAAAGTCTCCAATAGCCAAAACCTTAGATTTTAATTGTCAAAAACCCTCCTACGAAGCTGAGTAACCTTGGCTACATCTGTGAAAATATGTACAGATTGCCCATAAAAGAGAGCAGCCTTGTTGGCAAAATGTATCAATATCAAACTTTTTTCTAACTCTGATCTAAAAGTTAACATGGTAGCTTTCTTAGAAACATTTTCTAACGACATCTCCAGAAATTCAGTCAATTCTAAACTTTCTGGAGAGACAATTTTATCTGATTCTGCTTCCACCACCTCAGTTCTAATTTCAGTAAGAAGGTAATAAATAATAGAAACAGAAAAAAAACATCAATGTTAGAGTTGTGAAGAATTTCTTTCAAATATGTTTTTTCCAAATCTCTAAGGAGAAAAGCAGATGAAACACAGGAACATTTAAAAGTCTAAGATTTTTAGCTTTCATCATAATCTCCATCATTTTTAATTTGTTGTGCATTGCCAAACTATCCTTTGTAGAATAATTTCCTAAAGCCTGGACATTAACCAGTCTGCCTTAAGCCTTGGACAGTCTCTTATCCAAAGTTGTCAGCACATCTCCCTGCTGTTGAAGTTTCTTCACTGTCTCGTCTGAAAAAACACAAAGTTGAGTCAGTGTCCCTTTAAGCCTGTTCTGTTGACCACCAACCATACATCATTCAAAAGGAATATCATGAGAAGTTGACCCAGATTAAATCAAAAAGGAAATATCTGTAGGAAATACCATTGGCTGTGGAAACAACGAGTAAAATCTAGTAAGTCTATCAGCTATCACAGAATGTTCAGGAGGGGTAGAAACCACCAAGGATGCCCCAAGGTGAGTAGAGGCAACTGATGCACCGATTTTTACTGACAAAACAGGCTGGGGGGTTCGTACCTCAGAACTCAAAGGCATCAGAGGCTGGATAGACCCCTACAATTTTAGGTAAACCAACCTTATCCTGGAGACCAAGTTCGCCACATGCTGGTCCATAAAGGCTCTGAACAGGCTTGACTGAACCAGACATCTTGCTCTTCATTTTCCACTTTCCTGTCACTGACAATTCAAGAAGGGAAACTTCCAGACCTCTGTCAACCTCAGTGGCTTCAAAGGGGCTCATAAGGAGAAGGACCTACCCCTTAGATCATGACCCTTTGAGCATGAGCCCGTGGCCATGTCCCACAGTATTAACCAGTCTTTTTTATCTCTGAAGCTCTGGGAAGGAGGAGCAGTGATGTCACCAGCAAGCCACAGATAGAGAGAGGGCCCAACTTTGATGTCCAGCAGCATTTTCTGTCAGCCCGATCCAACATCCGATACCATCCTGTGTCCCATGGTGCTAGCCAGCCTTTTGTACCTCTAATGCTCAAGGAAGTAGGAACAGTAACACCACTGGCACACAGAAGATAGAGAGAGGACCTGACTCAGACATCCAGCAGTGCTCTCCATCAGCCCAATCCAACAGCACATGTCTTTCCATCATATTTTAGTTTAATTCTTAGGTTTAAACTTGGAACTAAGATAGTAGCATGGTAGACAGACCAAGATGGCCTGTCCAGTGTTCTCAACCTCATTCCTTCTAAGGTGCACAGAAGTCTACCACCTGTGTTCCTGTCATCAGCAATAGTGTAAAAATATCACAGTTTCAATCACAAAGGGCAGGCAGGCCCACTGGGATTACCATAGAATATTCCTGCCCATCAGAATTGAAATTCTGATAATAGAACTGTACCAGTAGTAGAAATGCTGCACAGTGAAGTAGTTAGGGTTGTAATTGCCACTCCATGATCCTAAGCTCCACAGTCAGGTTTTCATGATATCCACAATTAATATGCATGAAATAGACCTGCAAGCATTGTTTCCATTTTATGCAGATCTATCTCATGCATATTACTTGTGGATATCCTGAAAACCTGACTGGCCTGGGGGTCCCAGAGGACTGGGTTAAGAACCACTGGTCTAAGTCAGAACATCTGAAGAAAACGTAGGCACATCCAGGTGCAGATGCAATTTCACAAATTTGGCCACTCCTCATATGGATGTCTGCAGGGGCATCTACATAGGCTATCCTAGATGTCTGGGTTCTAAAATATGTTTCTGGGGATGCCTAATAGGTAGATTAGAGGTTTAGGCACAGGAAAGTGATGGTGCAAATCCCACTGCTTCTATCACGGAAATTGTGCCGAGTACTGAGGCTAATGTTTTTCAGCCAAAATAAGCACTTTCAAGACACTTATTTGTGCTTGAAACAGGTATAAGCTTAAACATATCTGCAGATGTGCAGAATATTTCTGAGATCAAGCCAGGTTCCTGGGAATAACCCAGTCATGCCTTCATCATGCTCCCATTCAGATGGGGATGTCTCCAGGACCATCTTCTAAAATGTCTGTTCTTTGGACAACTCTATGTCCATTTTCAGACATCCAAAGCTTAAATAGAGCTTCTAAAATCCTACCCTTAATTTCTCTTGGCTAAAGAATATTTAAAATTCAGATAAAAATGAGAAGATGCCATTCAGACCTGTTGCTAATTTAAACCTAAACAAATCTAAACCAAACTGAAATGAATTCATGATAGTGTCCTCTGTAGTTAACTGGAGCAACGGATATACATCTAAGCTTGTGAAATGGCTCACATGGAAAGGGTAAGTGCTGACATTTGCATGTGTAATTGGCAGGAAAGCACATTTTAGATAGTAGGTAAACATAGGAAATGAGATGTCAAGGTGAAGAGGTACTCCATTCTGACAATATATTAGAAATGATTTTGCTCCTGTCATGCTCCAAAATGACAAGAGATGAAAAATAAATACAATGACACAATATGAAAGTGTTAGGGCTGTGTGTCCCTAGTGTCCTCAATGATGCCAAGATCCTTTTCCTGGGTTGGGACCCCCAGTATCGAACCCAATACTGTGTATCTAAAGTTTGGATTATTTTCCCCTATGTACATCACTTTGCACTTATTTGGATTAAATTTCATCTGCTATTTAGATTCCAAGTCCTCAGTCTTGTAAGGTCCTTTTGCAATTCTCCACATTCAGCTCATAATCTAACATCTTTGAATAATTATGTGTCATCTGAAAATCTGATGACCTTATTTGTTATTTTGTTTAGAAAGTCATATATAATTAGATTAGAAAATGCTGGCCTAATACAGATCCCTGGGCACTCTGCTATTCCCTTTTTCCTATGAGGAAATCTACCGTTGGGTCTTATTCTGTTTTCTGTCTTGTAACCAATTGCCAATCCACAATAAGACATTATCTCCTATTCCATGACATTTTAATTTCCTCAACAATCTCTTGGGAGACTTTATCAAACACCTACTGAAAATCCAGACTCACTATATCAACCAGCTCACTCTTATCCACATCTTTATTAATCCCTTAAAAAAAATCAAGCAGGTTGGAAAGACTTCTCTCTGAAAAAAAAAGGAAACCTCTACAAGTGGTACGTATATTTTATAAGTCTAAACATTCAGAAGGCAATTAACAAGGTGATTGCCTGCAGAGATAATATCCCAAATGGGTCTATGGAATAAAACAAACAATCCTAGCTCATTAAGCTGTTGGTACCAGAGATGCATGAACTATTGGCCAAGAAGGTAGGTGATGGGGTCAAAATTCTCTCAACTTCAGACTAGAATCTAAGTTAAGTAACATAGTAAAAGACAGCAGAAAAATAACAGCATAGTTTGTCTAGTCTTCCCAGTAAAACAGTTAGGATTGTGCCCAAAGCTTCATGCGAGTTAGTTCCCTCTGTACTTATGTTTAGGGTTTTACTTACTCCATGCTGGTTGCCCCAATCTATGCCTTTGTTTAGGATTGCATCTGCTGCTCCATGAAGGTCACCCCCTATGTCTTTGTTCATGGCTGTACCCATCACATCATGCAGTTATCAACCTCTATGCCTTTCTTTAAGGTTGTTCCTGTCGACCTGTGCTGCTTACCCCTACCCCATGCCTTTGTTCATAATTGTGACATCTGTTTTGGGCACTTTACCCCCCTTCATACCTTTTTGAAGCAAGAAAGTCCTTTGCAAATGTTCCTATTCCAAATTTTCTTGTTATGCTATTCTACGGAACACTTGTAAGCCTGAAGTAAGGATGATCTCCCCTCATTAGATTTCTGAACTCTGTTCTATCCCTGATCAAATATTCATGTGTCTCTTTATGACATCACCCATTGACCCTATTACCCAGTAATCATTAGAATTAAATTCTGTTTTCAGAGAAAGGATGTGAAAAGTTATTCAAAATGATTGTTACTTGGCCCAGCGACTCATCAATAGCTGATCATGGATTAGCATCTTAAAGAATGAAAAATTGTTCATGGATTTGGTGATTTGAAATTCCCTGGAAAAATGTCGAAAAAAATAACTTTGTAGATAGTTACATAAGAACATAAGATGTGCCATACTGAGTCAAACCAAGGTCCATCAAGGTCAGTATCCTGTTTCCAACAGTGGCAAATCTAGGTGATACGTACCTAGCAGTTTCCCCAAAAGACACAGGTTCCACAATGCTTGTATTGGGTCAAGCATTGATATCCTGGGTCCCTTCTTAATAATGGTTTATGGACCTTTCCTCCAGGACCTTGTCCAAACCGTTTTTAAAGCCAGCTACACTAACAGCCTTTACTACATCCTCTGGTAACGAATTCCAGAGTTTGATTACACGTTGATTATAGAAAAAAGTCATAAAGCTTAAAGAGAAACTTCTATCCAGGCTACTAAATTGGAATCAGTGTTCTATTTTTAAACGATGCTAAGATTTAAACAAGCATTCCATTAACATTATTACATGTATGAATGAAAGGATGCCCCAGATAAAGAAATGGAGACCAATGTCAGGCTGAGGAACTCGGTGATTTACTCGGTGGAGGACTGGTTTCTTGTACATGGTGGTATAAGGGGATCTCTCATCCAGTTTTGTAAATGCCATGTAGCTATTGTTCATATGCATAAAAGTGATCAGGTGAACCTATTAGCTGAACACCTTTGCAAGAAGCATTTAAAACCCCAAAACCCAAAATTTATACTTCAAGAGAACATCAACAAAACCTCAGCTGTT
Organism: Ichthyophis bannanicus; assembly: GCA_033557465.1. Classification (NCBI taxonomy): domain Eukaryota; kingdom Metazoa; phylum Chordata; class Amphibia; order Gymnophiona; family Ichthyophiidae; genus Ichthyophis; species Ichthyophis bannanicus. Next base: position 106,306,109 of record CM066048.1, on the reverse strand, counting down.
CAAAAAATTAAAAGAGAAATAAAGAATTGTAACAAAGCAGCATTCCAAGTTAATAACCAGAATAATGTAATGGAATGCCTTTCTTGCCATAGAATTGTTTTGTTGTCATTATAGAATTGTAATAAGCACTTATTTTGAAAAGAGGTTTAAATTTTAGAAAAAGGAACTCATTATTTTGCTCTATAATTGTAATGTTTCCTTCACCATAGCAGTGCAAATAGAAAGAACAATGCGCCTAATGAGGGTTGCGGGTCCCTTTCCTTATTTTTTCTTTCACCAATATTAATTACAGTATCTTAGAGTAATTTTAAGAGGTCTCCTAACCCTGAGCTGCAGATTTAACATTTATCTTGTAAAGGAAGCTATGTCCTTATTTTCCATTATAAGATAGGCTCAGAGGGATGTACAGACCTAGGCACACATACCTGATCCAGAGTAAATGTAAGTATGTGCACCTAAGTGTCTCTATTTTACAAGTGTACTTCATAAATGGAAAGAGTGTGTATAGAATAGTAATTCCGCCCTTCCCACATGACCCCCGAATGGCTAGTTTTCGGACACACAAAGGTAGGAACAGAGGTAATGCTCCTCTGCTTGTGTGTGTTCATCCCAGACAGTTTTATGAACCCTAATTTAGGTGCAAAAGCAGTTTATAACATTATTCCCTCTCAGAGAACCTTAGGATGAGAAAGTCTAGAGCAGTTTTCATGTGGTCTTCAGTGGCCCCTATTGTATTTTCCAAGCTTTAAACATAGCAAACCAAGGTATCCATTTCCAGGAGGGAGAGTTTTTGGCCAGCCCTCGTTTTGAATTTGCATCCCAAAGTTGTGTGATAATTGTAGCCTCTGATTTTACCCATTAACTTCAGTGATCAGGTTTCCAAAATGTATCAGCATAGGATGTTCAAAATCTAGGACTGGATTTAAATCTCCTTCCTCAAACTGGATAATTTGGCAGGTCTGCTAATGGTAATGTGAGCTTGCAAACTGGTTCCAGGTTTTTCAGAACAGCCTATTATGCCCCCATACGCTTGCCCATTTCTTAGGATAATCAACACGAATCTGCAAACCCATTTAGGCACTTGGGTAAAACGAGATGTGCACCAACCTCTCCTGAAACATAGAGCCATTTGACAGGCCTATGCTTTATCATTTTATTTCCAAATGTCTTATGATTCAGGGTAATCATGAGGTTCCCTGTGTGTTGTTCATGGAATGGATCAGGCCTGGATCATTCAGAGAACTGCAAATATTACCTTGTGGAACTAAGGTAATGGAACCGGGTTACTGTGTACTGTACTGGGACTCTGAAACTTTAAACTATGTGACTGTATAATTATGAATTATCATAACTGTCATAATATGTCTATATATGAACTCAATATTTAAATTGTCTACTTGTCTTAAGATATAACTATGTGACTATATAAATATGTTCATTGTGTGAAATTGTTTTTTGTGTTAGCTAATGATTCTTATGCAACTGTAATTCTTTTTTTTTGGTGGTTTCCAGTTCTCATATGAGGCCTTTTCACCTGGAAGTGATATATCCTGGAAGATAAATACCCTGGAAGATAGATGGGAACGCAACCTTCAGAGGGTACACGTCATTCTCTGAACAAGCTACAGCTTCTGGAATCAGACTTCTTTAGGAAGGGACTGGCGTACACTGGAAGGCTTCAGCCCTGCGGGATTATTCACTCTATGTCCTTTGCTCCACAAAGAAAACCAGTCCGTAGTCCAGTCTTTGTCCCAGACCAGAAGAATTAGTATGCAAAACAGGAAATAAAAAAAAGGTATCAAGCAAATGTTCACTATTGATATCTTCAGTGAAAATACAGTCTTGAACTGCACACTTTATTTAAGGAGGCATGAAAGCTGTTAGTCTATTGTTAGTAATATTTAGCTTGAATCTGTCCAATAGTAATTAAAGGTGAGTTACATTCAGGTACAGAAGGCATGTCAGTGCCCCCAGAAGGCTTACAATCTAAGTTTGTACCTGATGCAATGTTAAATAACTTGCCCAAGATCACAAAGAATACTAGTGTGATTTGAACCCTGGTCTTAGGGGTTTCAGGCTGCAGTCCTAACCACTAGGCTACTCCTACACTATAATGGCAGTTACATAGAAAGAGAAAAAAAAAAGGAAAATAAGGTGATACCTTTCTATTAAAATTAATCACATTTTGTAGACTAGATTTCAAAGGTGAAACAGATATTGATACCAACATATATACAGTAATCAATACAGGATTACATGGACAAGAGGGTGAGGAAGGGATGGATAGTTGATCAGAGAGTGACCAGGCTATAAATGTTTATAGTTCATAGTTTCTTACCAGTTTCTGCCCAACCTCCCCTGCACCCGCAACAGAAAACATTCACCCTATGAAATTTTAAGTACAATTTCTACCCAATCTGTCACTTCCTTCCAAATAATAACATATATTATATTAATGTTATTGTATCAATGCTATCCAGCCCTTCTCTGACTCCCAAGACAACAACAACTTGTGCCTTTTTGAGTCAGGGCTGACTCCTGGTGACCCAGCAATCCCTGGGTTTTCTTGGTAGTGTGACCGGAAGTAGATTGCCAGGCCTTTCTTCCGAGGCAAAGGAGGATTAAGTGATTTGCTCAAGGCCACAAGGAGTACTACTGGGAATTGAACCCTGGTTTCTTGGTTACCAAGCCAGTGCTCTAAGGGCCCACAAAAATATTTAGTACAAGAGTGACCATCCCAAACCACATTCAGTATACCTGGTCCTTATACCTAATTGTCTTATAAATCTTTTGCAAAAAGCCAGGACTTCACACAAGTTTCCAGAACCATACATAGCAGTTTTCCTGCTGCAGCGTGAAAGACAAGGTGTTATACAATTAAGGGTCCATATAAGCAAATGTCCAATGTCTGAAGACAGACAGCTTAATTAGTCACCAGCCTGGGATCTCTAAGATCATCAGAGGAGAGTATGTGTCTCTACTTCGTACATAAAAGGACTTTAATCCACTTGTTCTCCTCTTTCTCAATTTTTCTTACAAAAGATGGTGGGATTCTCATCTGAACCCAAGAAAACTGAAGAAATTCATTTTCTCCTCTTCATACTCGTAATTGTTCAAATACTTTGTGGACCACACAGACCAAGAACAAGGATCTGATCAGGATTCTCACCAGTCTGCACACTGCTCCACAAATATATCACAGTTCTATTGAAGAAATACTCTCCTTAATTACTGGAAAGGGAGAGCTCCCTCTACTCCTCTTCCCAGTACCCAGCCCTGACTGTCTCCTGCTGTTCTTCTCTGGGGATGCTTGTTAGTGCAGGGATACTTGTAAGTGTCTGACTCTTTCTTTCTATACTACTAACCTAGAAGGCTGGAAAGTATCTCAGTATCTCTGAACCCTCCGATGCTTGGAAAGTTCCCGCTTTAACATACTGTATAGATCTGAAACTACCAATTCTATCTCTTTTATATTTCAACATACAAAGGAACATAAATACAGGCACATGGGAAATCACACTGAAATGACAGAATTCCTGATTCTGGGGTTTTCAGAATTCCCAGAGCTACAGCTCCCTCTCTGCGCTCTCTTCTCCCTCCTCTACCTCTTGGCCATGCTGGGGAACCTTCTTGTTATTTACATAGTATGTGCCGATCGACATCTGCACAGCCCCATGTATTTCTTCCTGGCTAACTTGTCTGCTTTGGATATCTGCTCCTTGACCTCCATTGTTCCAAAATTATTGGCAGTCCTAACAAGCAACAACAGCATATCTTTCAGGGACTGCATTCTGCAGATGTACTGCTATATAATGTGTATATGTACAGAATATGCGCTTCTCACTGCCATGGCGTTTGATCGTTATGTTGCAATATGTAACCCCCTGCGCTATCCCATTATCATGAATAAGAGGGTTTGTGCTATCCTGGCAGCTTTATCATGGGTAGATGGTTTATTAGGACCATTGGCACATGCTATTGCGACATCCCAGTTTTCTTATTGTAATTCCAATGTGATCAATCATATCTTCTGTGAAATCACAGCACTGCTGAATCTTTCCTGTACAGACACCTCATTCATTCAAATTATAAATTACATAGTGGCGGTGTTTTCTGGCTTCATCCCATTTTTCCTCACCCTAACATCCTACATGTTTATCATTGCCACCATCTTGCAAATCCGTTCTAGAGAGGGCAAAAGCAAGGCCTTCTCCACCTGCTCCTCCCACCTGACAGTCATCATTCTCTCGTATGGAACCATGATAGGAGTGTATATGCCACCTGGGTCATTGGACTCTGTGAATTCAAACAAGCTGCCGACTGCATTATATATAGTCACTCTCCCTCTATTAAACCCCATGATCTATAGCCTAAGAAGCAAAGAGTTAAACATGGCCCTGAAAAAAGCCATAAGCAGGAAGTCAGCATGGTAAGCCACTAAAGACTTTTTAGTTTAACGCTTTTTATTAAGGAGAATTTTTACTAATGGACGCTAGCTAACAGCATGTGTTCTGGCATGTTCTGAAGGCGCTTTAGGACATGCATTGACAGCTAGCACAGGGTCATGATAGCACAGAGATCATCATGCACTAACTGTGCAACCCATGTTAGGATCGCAAGAGAGAGGGTTGAGGTGGAGAGTAGGCATGGTGAGCTCAGCACAGTTAATGCTGGGTTCACACTGCACACCGATTGCATTAGCACAGGTTCATCTAACACCACCTCAATAGGGGATGGGGCTCAGCATTAACTGCCGGGGAAATGCTTTCCATGCCCCTAACATGTAATGTGGTGGTGTTGCACATAATGGTTCCTGCGTGGTGAGAGCACCCTCATTGCCAATCTCTGCTAACTTTGTATGCTATGTTTAGGCATTTTCCTGTGCCTGTTTAGAATCTAGCTTGTTAATTATTGTTCTGTCTATATTTCTGTTTTGTCAGTATGTGTCCTATTTTCTGTCTGTCCTTTACCAAAATCCTGCTCTATGCAGTGCTGTCTCTTCCTTCTCAACACTTTATTGCTTCTGTTCTCTGACTAGTACTAAGTGACTGCACATTTAGGAGTGGTTTTTTTTTTCTTTCTCCTTCTCTCTATTCCTCTAGAAGGCCTGTCTTGTAAGTATTTAAAGTCTTAACTCCTGTGGAATCTCCCTCCATCCATTCACCTGCCTTCAGTACTTGTCATGCCCCTCCCCCTGCTGGGACTCTGTTCAGAAGATTTCCTCTCTGAGCACATGAGCTGCTGATCCTCCATTTGAAGGTTCCTGCTTGGTGAGAGCACCCTCACTGCAAGCTTCTGCATGTTCCTGTGCCTATTAGAATCAAGCTTGTTATTTATTTGTTTGTCTATAATTCTCTACATGCATAAGTGGCGACAAATGCACATAAATTAATAAAATACTGAAATGTAGGTGGGTGCTTGCTGCCTTAAGATTACCCCCTTAAAGTCTGTATTTATTAAGCTTAAGAAAGAGCAATATGGTGACTTTAAACATTAAGGGGGTCACTTTAGCTGCCATATTCAAAATTTAAATGTTCCAAATTTAAGCAGCCATATACCCTTGTAAATAGTGTCAATGTGTAAACTGCCATTTAAAAAGGGTGAAATTTACACATGGCTGACTGCACCATATCAAATGCAGATGGGGCATGTCAGGGGCTTGCTGAGGGTGTGCTCTTGTGGAACAGAAATCTACATATGTATTCTCCATTTCATGTGGAGGCCCATTCTGATCGGGGCACATCTGTCCCATCCGGACATCCAAAATCTAGACCAGCTGCATTTGGCCTCGATTCCACACCCGCGAGAGCTAGATGTTCCTGTGGGAGCAGAATTAGGGCACTTGGATTGGCTATCATGCCTCAATTCAGTGAGCCAGGACATGCAACACTCTCCCTGGCTAGCCCTCCCCATGTTCCTGCAGGATCCCTGGTGCTCTGGCATCCCTTAGCCATGGCACTAGGATGCCAATCCTGGAGCATCGATTCACTGTACAACATTTAAATTGCTTTTTCCCACTGCCAACCACCAGAGGGGCCTGCCAAGGCTGGGATCAGGCAGCAGGGATCCTCCTGCCTCTGCTCACCTCTCCAAGGTGGGGGGGAATCCTCCACTGCTGGTCACCAACGTTGGGGGGACGTATTCCACCTCAGAGGTGGAATAAGATCTCCTGCCATCCTGCCATCTCCAGACATACAGGGCTGTGACCTGGATAGACCCTGTGCATCCACTGCCATGTGCCTGCCCCCAACCTGCCCACTCTCCGCCCTGTCTCTGCCCCCATCCAGAGCTCCCAGCACATCAGCACTGTATGTGTGGGGAGCTTTGGGGGCAGAAATTTTGTAGTGCACCAATAGCATGAGACTTCAGTGCCAAGAGGCAGCAAAAGGCATGCATGCAAATGAACTGTGCGCAAAACAGCGGCTTATAGTTGAAAGGAGAAGCCAATGCATGCGTAAACTGACACGCACGTAAATGTAAAGCGCACACAAGTGGGTTATTTTGGTGCCCTTCCCATAATAATCAACACTATTTCGCCCAAAAACGTTTTTATGAAATCACAGAGAGACCTAACAGTAAATGGAGAAAGATACAAGTCGGTTCAAAAAGACACACAAGGATAAGAAGCAAGACATATGTTCTTGAATGTGAACTTTCGTCTATACACTGAAAGATACATGCAGTCTTTCCTTACATGTGCAAGATGTTTAAGACACCTCAGACCAGGCTCTCTTCTCACTCCTCTACCTGGTGGCTGTGCTGGGGAACCTTCTCGTTATCTGCATCATATGTGCAGATTGGCACCGTCATGTCCCCATGTATTTCTTCCTGGCCAACTTGTCTATCCTAGACATCTCTTCCCTCACAGTCACTGTCCCAAAATTACAGGCAATCCTAACATGAAAAAATGTCATCTTTTGGGGAATGCATGCTACAGATGTACTGCTATATGGTGTGTACTCGTATATGTATAGAATATTCACTTCTCACTGCCATGGCATATGATCACTATGTTGCAATATGCAACCCCCTGCGCTATCCCATTATCATGAATAAGGGGGTCGGTGCTCTTCTGGCAGCTGTCTCATTGGCACCCATGATTATTATATCCCAGTTTTCTTTATGTGACTCCGTTGTAATTAATCACTTATTCTGTGAAGTCACAGTACTGGTGAAACTCTCCTGCACAGACACTTCTGTCATTGATATTTTGACCTATGGAGAAAGTGTACATAACTTCTTCACCCCTCTACCCCAACCCTGACATCCTATGTGTTTATCATCTCCGGCATCCTGAGAATCCAATCTAGAAAGGGGAAAAGCAAAGCCTTCTCCACGTGCTCCTCTCACCTCACAGTCATCATTCTGGCTTATGGAACTATGATAGGGGTGTATTTGCAGCCGGGGTCAATGAACTCTCAGAATTCAAGCAAATTCCCTATTGCACTGTATATAGTCAGTCTCCCACTGTTAAACCCCCTGATTTATAGCTTGAGAAGCAAAGAGTTAAAAGTGGCCCTCTACAAAGTCATAAACAGGAAAACATCTGCATTTGAATGACAAGTTTATTACAATGAACCTATTTTGGCCCTACAGACCCCTATGTGACATTATAAAATACCAGTTCAAATCCTGCAGTAACTGTGTCTACATAGAAAGCATCTACATAACACACAAGTATGCACATAGATCAAACTACCGTAACTGTAAAGATGTTCATGCCACTGCGCATATTTTTATGCTTGATATAATTATAAACTGCCAATATATACAGTATATACACATTCTTTTTCTTTTTGAAAGCCCTGCTCACAGGATGAAAAGAATGAGGCCTAACAAAGTAACTCTCTCTATCATAACAAATCTCCCCTTCCCCCCCCCCCACCAGTCTTTCCCCACTCCCTCTCCCTGTCATGATCACCCCAGGCTTCATCTAGTATTTCCCTCTCTCTGGCTAAGCTTCACTCTGTTTCTCTTACCCCCTCCCTTCACCCAATCCCTCTTGCACTCACCCATTCTTGTTCCTGGCTGAAGCTCTTCCAAAACTTGGCAGTTCCCGATCTCCCACTGCAATTGACTTTCTACATTGTGGAGTCACATGGTGCAGGAAGTTTGGGCTGTTCTCCCAATTTCAGGTCTTGTGAGATTTTAAATTGAAAGATCAGCCTAAACCTTCTACACCATATGGCTCATCATTAAGAGAGCAGATTGTGATGAGTGAAAGGTGAACAGTTGTGTTTTGATGAGGATCGCTTCAAAAAAATATGAATATGGGCAGACAGACAATTTCTCAGCAGCTTAATTCGACAATAGTGAATCATGTCTAAAAAGCAGTCAACATGAACAAGCAATACATTGCAAAGAAAAAAACAGTATACAATGTTAGTTCTTTGATTACAGATATAATCTTGTTCATCACAGTTTTCCCAAATCCAGGGCCTTTTTTTCTTACTAAAGTCCACTAAGACTTTGCACTTAATGCGCCAAACGAAAGCGCCTTAAGTGGAAAGCCTCCATGTTAGATGTCAGGAGTGTGACTAGCATGTTCCCAGCAGCTAATGTGCAACAGGATGCTCTAACGTGTGCTCCATTAAAGGTGGGTCCAGCTAATGACACCTATAGAGATGTCATCAGGTGAACTTCCATTAAGAGCTCCATTGCCACTGAGCACGTAACAATTGTCCTGTCACTAGCAGTAATGTGCTCTCTATACCACACCTTCCTTCTTCCTCATCCCATACCATCCCATGATGGATAATTACAGCATATTCTAACATGTGGTAGCTGGATTGACCACATGTTTGTGTTCCTGAGTGCCAGTGACCACACGTTAAAATGCTCAATAAACAGCTATCGGGCATTAGTAAAAGGGGCCCCTAATGAAAGTTGATATATATTACTTACAAATCCCCAAGGGAAGATGATTTCAAGAACAGAATCAAGCCAAGCTTCCATTACCATGGTTTAGTATTCAAGGAGCATTCCAAATCTCTTCTTTTACAATGGGGCTGTTTCTTTCCACTACCGTAATTCAGTACATCCTAATAACAGTGACTAGTTTCTTGCCTCCACACTGACACATTTATGTGTGGGTAAACTGGATCTCAAATAGAGGAGGCATATCATAAAGCATTGCTACTAGAACAAAGAGGGCTATCTTTCCATTACAATATAGACCGTGCCTCACCATATAGGGGCTAATTTTGTGAAGTGACTATATATGCATATAAAATGTCTCTTTTATAATTGTGACAGAGGAAAACAAGATGGAAGGTTAACTCCATAACAGAACAATGCAGATAAAGAAACATCAACAAAAGGAGACTGACCATGGCTAAGACTCTTATTCTTAGAAAGTGCTTTTTTCGAGACTCATCTATAATTGCAGCAGGAGTACTTTGCATACTTCTCCTGTAGACATGTCTAGGGGTATGGTATGGGTGGAGCACAAGCGGAGTTTTGAAATACACACCTAAATAGTAAACTGCATTAATTTCTATACGAACATCAGTAATCTATGCACAGACATTTACAGCTGCTCTCCAGCAAGCATAATGTCCATGCTTTCAATGTACGTGCTATCTCTGCCGGCTTTGTGCTAGTAATTTATTTGCCTTCCTAAAAAACCCCACAAAATAAGTGGTCTGGAAGGTTGAACCTATGTGGGAGCCCTCTAAGAAAATGATCCTCAAAATGGCTTCATCAGGGGATAACTGATGTGGTTCCATATATCAGATGTATATAGTATGGAAATACTTCTCTACAGTTCTGTTTATTAGAGATTAGAGATAGGGGAAAGGAGGGAACATTTTCAACCATGAATGTTCATTTTTATATTGTTGTGATGCTTCTGTTTAATAAAAAAAATAATTTGAAAAAATATCTATCAAATTGTTACATAGGGAAAAGTCTTAGGGGCTCTTTTACTAATATGTGCTAAGCGCTTAGGATGGGTATTAGCATATGGTGTGGCCTAGTGGTTGGGGCAAGTTACTTCAGGCCAGAAGGTCGGTGGTTCAAATCCCACTAGAGGACAGTAACCTTGGGCTGGAAGGACTGGGGTTTCTAGTCCCAAAGGTGCTTAACCCTCCATAGCCCATGTTCCCTGTAAAATAGTTATCTCCAAGTTATAATGCCCTGTTCAATGTAATTTCAGTTTGTTCAATGTAAACCGCACTGATGCAGAATAGTGTGGTATATAAGAGAATGTAAATAAAATAATAAATGATAAATAAATAAAATGGTAACCACAAACTCTATAACTGTACCACATGCTGATTTATGTGCTAATTGCCACTTGCATGCAGAGGTGGATTAGGGGTAGAGAATGGGTGGGCTTTAGGGTTATATATATCATGAGTTGCATGATGTTCAGGGATGCACACACAGTTTTGCACCCATCAGGAACTAAAGGGAGCTCTAACCAAGAGCTGGTAGCTCCCAGATACAGAGAATGCAGAGCAAGTCTGACAGATTGCAAGAGCATCATTAAACGTTGGGGCAAGGGCAACCACCTGGAGGGATTTTGAATACTACTGTTCAGCCAGAAGGTTGTGGCCCTGTGTTTCACAGTCAAAAGGCTGAGAGCCATAGAAGCAGGCGGAGGAACTGGAGAGACAGTTTGGAATAGATTGTCTGTTCCCTGGCACTAGATAGGAGGTAAGAGTCTTACTATGTTGCTTGGACTAGCTAAGTGAACTAGTTTCCTACTGCAACAGTAAGGGGGGGGGGGGGGGGAATGGTTCAGTGAGCCAGGTGAATATTGATTCATTGCAATCGGCTAGGGGGAAAGCCAGGCAAATTAAGCTGGGCTACTTCAGAGGGGGAAAACTCTAGGATACTGAAGTTCTGTCTCCTGCTGGATTAGCAAGGGAGAAAAATTAGCAGAGCTGGGAAGGGGAATAATGTAAATGTGAGAGCTCTATGTTAAAAGGACTGATGTGGAAAAGCCGGTACCTGGTACATTTCAGTGTAGTGATTAAAGCTCTGGTTCTTGAAAGGGGCTGATAAACAGAGTTCTCGCTTTGGTTTGATATGGGGGAAGAGTATGATTGAGGTGTTACGGGTTGGCACAAGCCTGACGTGTACCCCCACAGATACAAGCCACACCATCAAGCATAGCTGGACATTTAGAGAGACCTTGTGTTTGGTAACAGGTTGCTGCTGGGTGCACAGTGGTTCTTATGCCAATATTTAAAACCGCTGAGTTAGTGACTTGTGCTGCCTTCGGATTGTCACAGATTGCCCACAACATGCCCCGATGATAAGCCGTTAGCATCAGGGCACATAACAGAGATAACTGCTGGCACACTGAATCTCTCTCTAAGCGGCATTTACGCAGTTTGCCTTTGAATATTGGGCCCTACCTGTCTTTTCCACGTCTTTATTTCTGAGGCTAAAAGCAGAGAACTGATAACTTGGGGAGGTGCCACTCTTCCAAGCTACGACACCCATCTCGTCTGGTTTTTATTTATTGATTTCTCTGTGTAGTACTTCCTGCCAGGAGACCTATGATGGGAGTGTAAGTCACAGAGGTCTGTGCATCCGTCGTCACTTTTTCTCACCTGCTGCTATATCCCTACTAGCTATTTTGGTTTCAGGGCCGAGAAAGGGGAACCATTTTTGTTTCGTGTTTCCCTGGAGAAGCAATTGACAGACTGATTTGTTTTTCCTGATTGGGAGGAACTGAACTGGACGTGCACCTTACTGAGACAGCCTCTGCAATGGGGACAAAGTTTTGAAAGGGTCAAAGCCTTTGAGTTGCCAGATTAGGTTGTTGTCTAAGTTGCAGAATGTACTTTTGATTTGTTTTCCTTTGAACTTCCCTGTGATTCACCTGTGGGAGAGAGGTGAGGAGCAGGGGAATTCCGTTCACCCCAGAGTGCCAGCTAAGGCTCAGGAGAGCTAACTGATTCCACTGGTGCTGGCACTACCAAAAGTGGACCACCTGGCAGTGGACGGACCCAGCACCCGATTTCAATGTGGATGTGATTTGCATATGCAAGTGGCCAGTTTCACACATTCAAATCAAGAAGAGGGCTTCTTAAATAACCTCTTCAGACTTACGAACATAAGAACATAAGATATGCCATACTGGGTCAGACCAAGGTCCAACAAGCCCAGTATCCTGTTTCCAAGAGTGACCAATCTAGATCATAAGTTCCTAGCAGTTTCCCCAAAAGACACAGGTTCCACAGTGCTTGTATGGGGTCAAGCAGCGGATATTCTGAGCTCCTTACAATAATGATTTAGGGAACTTTCCTCCAGGGGACTTATCCAAACCTTTTTTAAACCTAGCTATGCTAACAGCTTTTACTACATCCTCCGGTAGCAAATTCAATGAAACCCAATGTGTCATTTATGGAGCACACTAAAAATGTATCAAATGATTAAATGGATGGAAAATTCTGGATTCCATAAAACTGGCACAGCCCTAAAGGTATTATGAATATTTTTAAAATGCAGAACACAAACAACAATGTCTGTGTCTGTCCAGGGATCATGTCCCAAATGTGTTTTGCAAGCAACTTAAATGCTCCAAGCTTGAGAGGCTTTTCACACTGGGGATGTGGAAACTATCTGCCAAAGAAGTAAGTAAAGAGATCAAAGCTTTCTTTAATTTTAACTAGAATCTATAGGGATAGTCATCGATATGATGAATTCTCAGCTACCATCTGCAGATCTACGACTCTGAATTTGCTTTTAAAATAATCTTAAACTTGAAGTCATGTTGGTCCACTGTATCTTGATCCCTTCATGAGGTCTCCTATTAACTCCACAAAATTAATAATCTATACCATTAGGTTAGGTAAAGCAGAGCAGGGTCTAAAGTGTGATTCAGAATGACTCCCAAATAACCCAGTAAATAATGTATAGGGGGGTACCGTCTGCCAGCAGATTAAAACAAAACAGGCCTGAAGAAAGCTGCCATACTAACAAAAAGACCAGAGAGTTTAAAGACAAAATCCTTCCTGATTTCTGCATTATGAGGGAGGTGTTAAATGCTGAAAATAAACACACTACATTCCATTGCCAGAACTACAAATGATTTTATGAAGTGATTTCATAGATACAGAAGTACAAATGCTAAATTTACACCAGATATTAAGTTATTTTTGTCATTTTTTTCAGTTTTTTGCCTTTAAGATAAGTTATTGTGAATTCAGATTGACTTTGTGGTGCTCTGTTCTCTGGTTTCTCTGTGCCCTGTGGCTGTTTGGAGGGGGGGGGGGTCCTGTTGAATCATATAGAGTATGGGAGGTTAGTTTCTTGTGCTTGGTGACAGTGGGGGTCTCATGTGAAAAGATTTAAGGTTAGTTTAACTAAAATGTACTACAGTGTTATAAGGTGTTATTATGCACTAATGTGCTATTTACTGCAGGTCCCATTTGATGTTATACATGTCAAGGGTGCTATGGTGCAATAACTCAACAGTATGCTTTAGTAGCCCTTAGTGAACACTTTTGCAGGAAAGACACTTCTCAAAGCCCACAATTCAGCTTTCACTGTAAGGAGTTACTAGAGGCTAGAGTTGTGTGCTAGAATTAAAGAAACTAGGCTTTCAATCCCACTCCAGTTCCTCTGCGAAAGATGGCTGTGGACAGGAAAATGTTTGCTGTTACTGAATTGTAAGCCATTTGAAGAGGGGGAAATACTGCAGGTATCTTGCCTTGAATTACGACTTGAAAGAGGTAACTAGAGCAGAAACGCTCTGGGAGACTAAACTGTCTCATGTAATTACAGATCATATAAACTTGTAACTTTATTGTAGTTGCATAGACTGATTATGTGGTCTAACAGTTTGAAGAAACCCTATACCTAAATATTTTTAAAATATAAAATATAGAAGCAAAAGAATGTGTCACTGCAGTAAATCACTGTGGGAAATGAGGAATTAAATTGCTAATATGGACTTGCAATATCAGCTTTACGTGCAAGAATTAGTTACAGTAACTATATTTGTTTAACAATCTAGTGATATTTACCACATCCGTAAGTTTCTTTTTCCAAGTCTTCTACCTTGCAGTAATATATCATCTTATATACTGGGGCAGAACAATCTTATTTTACTTTCCTCTCACTGAGTATAACTTTTAGCTGTCTCTACGGCATGCATGGAGTGGAGGAGTAGTCTAGGGTTAGAGCAACTGCCTAGTACACAAAAGATCAAGGGTTCAATTTCCACTGGTGTTCCTTGTGAACTTGGGCAAGTCACTTAACCCTCCATTGTCTCAGAAGAAAAGGTCTGGCAATCTACTTCCGGTTATACATTGCTGGTGACCCAGCAGCCTCTGGGATTTCATGGCTATCAGCACTACGGCACTTTAAAAAAAACAGTACATATAATAATAACAGTACATAAAATAAACATAAACATAAACATACATATAAAGGTCTGCCCTTCACCTCTCTGTGCCGTATTCATGCTTTCCATGTATCAGTGTGATACCTGTTCATGAGTAAATCTAGACAGTTCCTTATAAAATGCTATTTTACACGCATAAATGGAATATAAAATTACCCTTGTTACTGTTCAGAATGACTTATGCTCCTGCTTTAATTGTGTTATTCCAAAATCGTACTCCCATAATTAGGGTATTGTTGGAATGGATCAGACCTTGGGAAATTCAGTGAACTTCAGAAATTATCCTCAATATCATGTTGTGGAACTATTTAACAGGGCTACTGTGTATGACACTGTGACACTGAAAGTGCCGGAGCAACCACTAGGCAAAACTAAGCAGTCATCAAGGACAGCAAACAGCAGCAGTCAAAGTAAAACAGTAAATCCTGACAGTCACACAAACTAAAAGAGCCATCAATATATTATTTTACCAGCAGGGAGAGTGGGCACACACAGGCATACAAAGCAAATTTTAATATGTGCATGAATGATGCCCAACTATGCATTTCCACAAGATTGTTGTGGGATGGATAGTATTGGGATGATCATGATTAGAATTTAATTTTAAAAATCTCCAGGGAGGAGAGACGTGCAAAGCTAAAGTTTCACTTAGCGAGCACAATACTCTTAGACCATCCCTGGAATTTGAGCCAATAACTTTGACTACTTAACTATATAAATGTGTATAACTCTGCAAATATACATATAGGTGACACTATGCAATAATGTGAAAATGTGTATCTCTGCATGATCTCTACACATAAGCAACAGTTTGTTTACTTTCTACCTCTGTTAAGTTGTGACAGTATGATTATATACCGATATTCCTCTACAAATGTTTCAATGGTGGTTGTTCTCTTAATCTCTAAAATTCTTCAGCTGTGATTGCTTTTAGTTCTTATGTAGATTTTCTTCAATTCTGTCCCTTCATTTCTGTCTCAGCAGATGACATACAAATACATGGAGACAGGAAATCACAGTGGTGTGACAGAATTCCTGCTTCTGGGATTCTCAGAGTTCCCAGACCTGCAGCTCCCTCTCTTCATTCTCTTCTCATTCCTCTACCTAGTGGCCGTGCTGGGGAACCTCCTCGTTATCTGCATCATATGTGCCGATCGACACCTTCACATTCCCATGTATTTCTTCCTGGCCAACTTGTCTGTCCTAGACGTCTCTTCCCTCACAGTCACTGTGCCAAAATTACTGGCAATACTAACAAGGAAAAATCTCATATCTTTTGGGGAATGCATGCTACAGATGTACTGCTATATGGTGTGTGTATGTACAGAATATGGACTTCTCACTGCCATGGCTTATGATCGCTATGTTGCAATATGCAACCCAATGCGCTACCCTATTATCATGAATAAGGGGGTCTGTGCTCATCTGACGGCTTCTTCTTGGATAGCAGGTTTAATAGAGTCGTTGCCACCCATGATTGTTATATCCCAGTTTTCTTTCTGTGACTCCATTGCAATTAATCACTTCTTCTGTGAAGTCACAGCACTGGTGAAACTCACTTGCACAGACACCTTTGTCATTGAAGTTTTGAGTTATGTAGTAGGTACAATTAACATCTTCACCCCTCTACTCCTAACCCTGACATCCTATGTGTTCATCATCTCCACCATTCTCAAAATCCAATCTAGAGAGGGGAAAAGCAAAGCCTTCTCCACGTGCTCCTCTCACTTCACAGTCATCATTCTGGCTTATGGAACTATAATAGCGGTGTATCTGCAGCCGGGGTCAATGAACTCTGTGCATTCAAGCAAGCTGCCTATTGCACTGTATATAGTCACTCTCCCACTGTTAAACCCTCTGATTTATAGCTTGAGAAGCAAAGAGTTAAAAGTCGCCCTCCTCAAAGCCATAAGAAGGAAAACAACAACATCTACATTGGAATGATAAGCTTATAACAGCGAGCCTATTTTGGCTTTAGAAAATACTAGTGAAAATCCTGCAGAAACTGTGTCTACACAGAAGGCATCTACATAGAACACGCAAATATTCTCGCACACAAGTAAGCACATAGATTCACATTTTTTATAATCAATATTTGTATGTTGACTTTACTCACACTCCACCCAGAATGTGGCCCAGAAAACAATTACAGTAACTATAAACACATCATGCTACAGTTCCGGTAATTAGGCGTTGAGAGAGGGGAAATAAGGGAAATTTTTCACCAGTGAATGTTCATTAAAATGGAAAATGTGTTATAGGCAACATCCAAAACAGTGCTCTGGCTCATTTGATAGTCTTTAATCATCACAACAATATCAAATTGCTACATGGGGAAAAGTCTTAGGACCCCTTTTACTAAAATGTGCTAAGCACTTAGCATGGGCATTGTTGGCACATAGCAACCACACACTTGATAACTATACCATACATGCTGATTCATGTACTAATTGCCACTTGTACACAGAGGTGAAGAATGGATGGTTCAAGGGTGTAGAATAGGCGTGCTGACAGTATGATGTACCTATCATGAATTGCATGATGTTCAGGGATCCACACACACAGGTTTTTTCATCCATCAAGAGCTACAGGGAGCTACAACCAAGGGCTGGGATCTCCCACATAGAGGGGATGCAGAGCAAGCCTCACAGACTGTAAGAGGGTCATTAAAAGCTGGACAAGGGCAACCATCTGGAGGGAATTGGAATTCTACTGATCAGCCAGGAGAGTGTGGCCCTGTGATTCCTGGACAAAAGGCTGAGTCATAGAAGGAGGCCCTGGAGGGACAGCTAAGCAGCAGGAGAACCAGAACTAGCTAAAGCTGGGTAATGGTTCAGCTAGAATCCCTGGTACTAGATAGGGGGTTAGAGTCCCACTATGCTGGCTGGACTAATTAAGTGAGCCAGTTGAAGCTGGCTCCCTACTACAATAGGAAGGGGATCGGAGAATGGCTAAGTGAACCAGGTGAATATTGATTCACTGTTATCAGCTGGGGGGAAAACCAGCCAAATTAAGTTGGCTTACTAAGAGGGGGAAAACTCTCTAGGATGCTGAAGTTATGTCTTCTGCTGGATTAGGAAGGGAGAAAAACCAGCAGAGTTATGAAGGGGAACAATGTAGATGTGAGAGCTCTATATTAAAACACTGATGTGGAAAAGCCAGCATCTGATATACTTGATTGTAGTGATTAAAGCTTTGGTTCTTGTAAGGTGCTTAGAGAATTCTGAGAGTAGTGCAAAAGCTGATAAATGGAGTTCTCGCTTTTGGCTTGATAGGGGGAAGAGTAAGAATGACATGTTAAGGAATGACACAAACCTGGAAAGTCCCCTCACAGGTACAATCCACACTGTTAAGCATAGCTGGACATTCAGAGAGACCTTGTGTTTGGTAACCAGTTGCTGCTGTGTGCACAGTGCTTCCTATGCCGATGTTTATAACTTAGTGAAACACCGTCTTTTTTTTTTTTTTAATTCTTTATTTTCGTTTTATAACAACAAAGGAAAGGAAGACATACAGCAAAAGACAAATACATACATAGAATGTAATACATACATCAAAGTAAACCCCTGCCACCCCCCTCCCCCCTGCTTCTTCTCCAGAAACTAATCATTCCCGAAAACGGGCGTGTACTGACATTATTGTGGTACAAAGCATACCGGAGATCTGAAATATGATGAGGATACATTAAACAGACATGTCGGAGCAATGAGCAGATTGTACATAATCGTTAAGCATCTGCCATTTAGACAAGCGAGAGTGAGTTTGGATATGGGGAATAGCTCTCCGAGATATCTGCTCATATTTACTATATAAGCAGACGAGGTTCCACCATTCATTGGCAGTAATTCGAGAGCTATATTTCCAATTCCTCGTGATTAAACATATGGCTATACCCAGCATGAAATCAAGGAGAAAGCGACCCTTCTTAGGAAGAGAGGGGACCTCCGCCACTGAGCGGAGTCCCACAATCTTCCAAGAAAGAGGCTCGTGGAGGTGTAAGATGGATTGAATACGACCCCAGACCCGCCCCCAGTAAACCTGTAGTTGAGGACATTCATAAATAACATGAGCGAGTGTTCCCACAGCAGTATGGCAAGACCAACACTGGTCCCTAGCAGTTGTGTTCCATTTGGCTATTTTTTCTGGAGTATAAAAGCATCTATGTGCAAAAAAGAAGAGAGTTTGGGTAACAGAGGCAGATCGGGAAACCCGCACTACTTTGCTCCAGAAAACGCTCCATTGTACAGGGGTTAAAGTGGTTTGCAGTTCGCGTTCCCAGGCTTGTTGAGCTCTACAAGTAGCAGTATCGGTACCCTGACATAATAGTTTATAAAAGTTAGAGGCTACCCCATGTGTACTACTGATAGAGTGAATGAGTTCTAATAGCCCGTCCTCAGTAGGGGCAGAGGGCGGCAGGATTTGAGCACTTTTGAGGCAGTGTTGAAGCTGCATCAATTGAAAGTAATGTTTCGCTGGTAACGCAAATTCCTTTTGTAAATCAGAAAAGGTCTTCCAACGAGCTGCAGAAAAGAGCTGTTGGGGTGTCCAGATCCCCTAGAGTACCAGGGTTTCCATGCGATCGTTTTATTTAGGACTTGAATTCTGGAGTTATTCCACAGCGGGAGTCCGTCCTGAGGACATACGTTTGGGCCCAGTGACAGAATGAGAGTGTTAAAGGCCGCAAGAGTATCGACAATCATTGGGGGATGGCGGGTGTCTACTTGGTGGGACATACCGGGGAGATGGATCAACGGAATTGGGCCACTAAGCTCCTCTTCTATGTCAAGCCAGACTGGTCTGTTGTCTGTTGAGGCAGCTAGCCATCGGGCACCTTGTTTAAGTAGGAAGGCTTGATGATATCTAAGAAAGTCAGGAAAGCGGGTACCCCCTAGTTCCTTCACAGACTGTAGTTTTTGTTTAGCTACCCTTGGTGGTTTGCCCTGCCAGAGATAACGGATGAGAAGGCCCTCAATGTCTTTGTAGGTGTGTAGCGGGAGTAAGCAGGGCAGCATTTCTAAAATATAGTTCACTTTGGGGACTATCATCATTTTCACGGTTTCTAGGCGGCCCCACCATGTAAGGGATAAGGGAGACCAACGATTTGTGAGCTCACGAACTTTGGAGACTATCTCCTTGGCATTATAACTAATAGTGTCTTCTAAAGGAGAACAATAGTGGACCCCAAGATATTTCACCATGCGGGATTGCCAAAGGAAAGGAAAGGCCTGCATGTCAGCCTCATGTACCCAGCGGTTCAGTGGGAATGCTACGGATTTGGTCCAGTTTATTTTATAGCCCGATAATTGCGAATATCCATCAATCAGGTCCAAGACAGCTGGGACAGAATCAAGGGATACGAAGAGCATAAGGTCATCTGCATA
Organism: Ichthyophis bannanicus; assembly: GCA_033557465.1. Lineage (NCBI taxonomy): Eukaryota > Metazoa > Chordata > Amphibia > Gymnophiona > Ichthyophiidae > Ichthyophis > Ichthyophis bannanicus. The sequence goes on along the minus strand of CM066048.1, from coordinate 106,286,363 downwards.
TGCAGATAGTTTAATCTCTCTGTGACTGAAGGGGACACCTCGAATACGTGCGGACTGTCTGATAAGGAGGGCGAGGGGTTCAAGAGCTAGATCAAAGAGCATTGGTGATAGGGGGCAACCTTGACGCGTGCCTCTTTGGAGATTAAAAGGCCGAGACTTAATGGCATTTACACAAATACTGGCAACGGGTTGAGAATACATGACTTGGAGGTATCGGAGGAAGCCCTCCCCAAAGCCATACCATCGGAGAACTGCAAATAAGAAGGGCCATTCTAGGCGATCAAAGGCTTTTTCAGCATCTAGGGAAAGACCCACCCATGGGTGGTCTAAATTGGCAGCACTGGATAGCACATGGCACAAGGTCCGAGCATTGTCAGCGGTGGAGCGGCCGGGTATAAAACCGCATTGGTCGGGATGGACTAAGGTGGCCATCCTGTCAGATAGCCGGGTGGCCAAGATCGTTGCGAAGATCTTATAATCGGCATTGAGTAGGGAGATTGGACGGTAGTTGGCGGTTAGCAGCGGGTCTCTGCCTTCTTTCTCAAAAACTACCACATTAGCCGCAGAAAAGGATCCCAAAGAGGATGTATCTACCGCAAGGGCAGTAAAATAAAGTTTTAAGTAGGGAACTAAATCTGCACTGAACGTTCTGTAGAATTCTGTCGGGAGACCATCAGGCCCGGCGGCTCGACCCGAGGCTGTTCGTTTTAGGGCAGAGTGAATCTCTGAAGTAGAGAAGGGTTCATCCAGCGCAGCCCTATCAGCTTCAGAAAGGGTCGGCCGCTGAATACCAGAAAACAAGCGCTCGGAGGTCTCTGATGAGAACTCACATTCAGATTGATATAGACGGGTATAGAAATCCCGAAAGAGTTCTACGATATCGGAGTCTGTAGTCAGTATGCCCCCTCCCTGTGGGGCTCGAAGGGCCGCTACGCGTTTGGCTTCTTTTTGACCTTTCAAGGCGTTGGCTAAAAGTCGACCGGCTCGGTTGCTTTCACGGTAGTATGTCCCTTGTTGAAGTGCAATACTCTTAGAAGCTGCAGTGGAGAGGATTGCATTATATTGAAAACGGAGACGCTGTAAGCGAACTAAGACGCATGGATCAGTACGTGAAGTTAGAACTCGTTCGCCTGCTTTGATTTGTTGGTCAAGTATAAGGAGCTGCTGTTTGCGTTGTTTCCGCAGGCGAATTTGATAACTAGTGATCGTTGCACGAATGGCCGCTTTAAAACCCTCCCACCAAGCCCAATTTGCAGTATCCTGGGGTAGATTAAAGTGGAAGTAATCTTGTATGGCTGCTCGAATTTCTAACTGGAACTCTGGTTGAGTTAATAGAGCTCTATCAAAGAACCAGGCCCCCGAATTCCCTTGGGGCGCAGTGGTGTGTAGTTGAAAAGAAATAGCAGCGTGATCTGAGATATGTTGGGAGTGAATCTGTGCAGTGTCCACCTGAGGAACTAACAGTTTTGATATTAGAAAGAAATCTATACGAGACTGGGATTTATGAGGGGAAGAGAAGAAGGTAAAGTCAAGCTCATTGGGGTGTAGTAACCTCCATAGATCGACTAAAGCAAGATCTTTGATAACAGAGGTAAGCGTGGTGTGACTCTTGGGGGGACCACTTGTCCTAGGCGGCTGTTTGTCAATCAGGGGATCAAGAACTAAATTGAAATCCCCCCCAATTATCAATGAAGTATTAGCAGAGGCCTGCGCAACCTGAGCAATGGTAGCAAAAAAGGCAGGGTCATCTATATTAGGAGCATAAAGGCATATACATGTAACTTCAAGGTTACCTATCTTGAGGTGAGCCCTGGACCATCTACCTGCTGTATCTGAGCTAGTCGCAATAATAGTAGCATTCAGAGATTTCCTAACCAGTATGGCAACCCCACATTTCTTAGAAACAGCTGGGGAATAGGCGGCCACCATGTAAGGTTTAACATTGAGTTTAAGAGTTTCCTTCGAATTTAAATGCGTTTCTTGGAGGAAAATCAAGTCCGCAGCTTCATGACTTAGATAGCTCAGGATTTTCTTCCGTTTTATCGGATTATTGATGCCTTTTACGTTCAATGATAAAATCTTACATGGTGCCATCAATCGGTAATAGACATTTTAGGTAAGGGCGCTTGAAAATGTACAACATAAGCAGAATCTGTACAACAATGACATAATCACCGAGTATGCTAACTAATACACCCCATATTGAAAAGCATGTACCAAAGTAACTTAGAGAAGAAGCAAAACCCCCAATGAATATGGCGACCATATGTCTGCGGGAGGAGGCCCTAGAGAGGAAGATAGAGACATGAAAAAGAAAAGAAACACCAGAGTCCATAATTAACACTGTCTCTGATATTCATCAAGGCTACTCTGGGTAGAAGGAGTCGGGTCACAAATATCAGTCAAATAAGGCAACAAACCGCCCTCGACAGACTCTTTGCTGAACCGTGGCAAATCCAAGATGGCAGGTACAGCGGATATGAGAACACTGGTAGGAATACTCTGGAAGTCAGCGCATCAAGTCGGCTTCTTTAGCATCCAAAAACTCCGCTAGTAGATCAGGGTCCTCAAATGTTCTTGTCTGATTGTGAAGCGTGACTCGGAGCTTGGCCGGGTACATCAGGCCGTAGCGTGCTTGTAGTTGTTGAAGCCTCGGCCGGAATTCCAGAAAGCGCTTTCGGCGATCAACCGTGGGTTTCGCCAAGTCAGGATAGAAGGAGATCTTGTGGCTCTCAAACTCCATATGGCCCTTTGCCCGAGAGGCGCTGAGAATTTGCTCCACATGTTGATATCTCAAGAGTCGAAAGATGATAGGCCGCGGGGTCTTCCTGTTGAGCGTTATGTTTGTGGGTACACGATGAGCGCGATCAATCTCCAATTCTTTGGTAAAGGTGATTTGGAGCAGGGAAGGGAGGATTTTATATAAAAACTCCTTCATGTCTCCCGATTCCGCTCCCTCCGGTATGCCCACCAGTCGTAGGTTGTTGCGGCGCGCTCTATTATTGCCATCTTCCACTTCTTTCTGCAAGGCCCGCACCTGACGTTCAACTTTGTCGAGTTTGGATAGCCGGACCACATGGGAGTCTAATATGCTCTCCATTTTGTCCTGACGCGAGGAGAGCCCCTCTAGCCTGCCTTGCAATACACCAAGATCTTCCCGTAGCGCTCGAAGTGCTTCCCCGTTTGACTGCACGAGGTCCTTAACCCCTCTGATCTCTGCGAGGATTTCCTGCTGCATTTCGGGGCCCTCGCGCAGAGCCAGCCCCTTCTGCGGGGACGGGGGTTCAGTTTTGGAGCGTTTGCCGTGAGAAGCCGCTGGAGATCCAAATTCCAGGCGCGTAGGTTTGGTCCCCGCCATCTCACCAATGTGCCCCGGTAAGATCAGAGCAGAAATTCAAGTATGTCCGGTGTTAATTCAGGATTCTGAGTAGGCCTCTCGGGAGCCTCAGCGTTATGCGACCATCCCGCTGGACATCGGGCTCCGCCCCCTCGAAACACCGTCTTTAAATTTGCTATGTTATGTGTTTGATTTCAAGAATCATCCTGATAAATAAAGCTGTTTAAGTATTATCAGCTGCTCTGTGCACATGGTTTCTATGTGGAAAGATAGAACCTGGTAAGAAAATAATAGGCAGCTCAGCCTGAAGACACTATCCTCAAAATCGCTTACAGCACCCCTAGTTGTGACAAATGGTGGCAGAGATGGGATTGGGGTTTCATATGTAGGCACAAAACCCATATCTGCTGGAGAAGCAGAACCTCTCAGAGGAAGGAGATGCGGTTTTGAATTGGGCTAAAGGGATTAGCCCTGCCCTAATATGGGATGCAAAGCAGTATAGTCAGTGCTGCTCAGACAGGCTTTTCTTTACTTGTTTCCATGCTGACCTACTGGATGCTGGACAGAGTAAAGCGGTGAGCAGCAGATGTGTGTTTTTTCCAGAGCAGACTGAAAAAGAGCTAGGAGGGTTCATCTGCATATACCACTTCAGGCTCATTGCTGTCCCTTACAACCCTCTTTCTACCAATATGGGAGGACACACTCCACAATGACTATGCCATTACCCATGCAAAAATCAGAGGAAGGAATGAGCCGTGAAAGCTATTTCTCCCTCTCTGGACCTCCAAGACACTCTGAAATCCCACACACCTAAGCCACAAAGGAAGACAGCCCCTTAGTTACTATCAGTTTGATCTCTTTTGATATGGCTTGCTCTCATGGACCAAAAACTGACTTACTGCATACAATGTTAATTCACACACATTGACATGCTTTTAGTTAACAGGCCCCTATGTCAGTATGAGTTGATACAGAATCACTGAAAATGAACACAAATGGAAAAATCAGGTTAGCAGTTGTGGTGTTTTGTATATTGATAGCTTTCAGCACCATGGACAGGGGATGGAAATGACATAAGCCCTGAACCCTGCAGTGGGCAATCAACCAACTGCATTCAACATTATTAATGATCACCTAGACTGTAAATATTATACAGCATAAACTGGAAAGCTCCTATACCATTATCATTTTCAGATTTTAATCTGATAATACTTGACTACTGTATATTAGACTACTTCTGACTTGTACTATATCAAACTTAATGTTGAAACATGCTAAATTTTACTGCAGCAGAGTTCACCATTCTTCGAATTACAATTGAAATCTTGTAATTTCAGCAAAATTATTTCATATATGTGGGAATCTTCCTTAATACACATTGGTGCAGATACTCTAGTCTGTTATTGCTATTATGAGATAAATCTCAAAGGTGCATGGAATTCCTAGAAATTTAGAACAGACTCCTGCATAAACAGACCAACTAGATACTGATACACTACCAGAGAAAGAACTTAATATTCAGCAAGGCAATGGATATATTTCTTGAAACATCTAACTTAGATGTCTTCAAATCATGCCTGCATTCACTGACATTATCCATTTAGTTGGAGCCGCTGAATATCCATGTATATCTGCAACAATTGAGTTAGACATTTCAAGCTATACCTGATAATTGGGCAGGCCATCTAAATGTCTAACTTTTGGGGATAATATTCACATTAATCTGTACTAATTTGGCAATTCCTGAAGGAGGAGACACTTAGGGTTTTATAATCTGTTTCCTCTCTGTAATACTTCTTGCTCCACCAGATATCCTCCTGCCATCATATTTACATGTGCAAAAGGCACACTCTCATAGGGAATGCTGAACTACACACTAAGGATAACTGGTTAAAAAAAAAAACATGTTAAGGCCAGGAATATTTTTAAGCTGTTTTGGCTGCCCTTTAAGATGCATTGTCAGGCTCCAGCTTAAACGTATTGCATTTCCCTCCCCAGGAAATTTTTACTCAGAAATCTAAATGATAAAAAATGCTTAGGTACAGTGTTGTACAATATTAAGAACATAAGATATGCCATACTGGGTCAGACCAAGGTCCATCGAGCCCAGTATCCTGTTTCCAACAGTGGCCAATCTAGGTCATACTTACCTAGCAGTTTCCCCAAAAGACACAGGTTCCGCAATGCTTGTACTAGGTCAAGCATTGATATCCTGGGTCCCTTCTTAATAATGGTTTATGGACCTTTCCTTCAGGAACTTGTCCAAACCTTTTTTAAACCCAGCTACACTAACAGCCTTTACTACATCCTCCGGTAACAAATTCCAGAGTTTGATTACACGTTGAGTGAAAAAATATTTTCTTTTATTAGTCTTAGTTTACCCTGTAGCTTCATTGCATGTCCCCTAGTCTTCCTATATTCTGATAACGTAAACAGTCGATCTACGTTTACCCATTCCACTCCATTCATTAATTTATAGACTTCTATCATATCTCCCATTAGCCGTCTCTTTTCCAGGTTAAAGAGCCCTAACCTTTTTAGCCTTTCTTCATAGGAGTATCCTTCCATCCCCTTTACCATTTTGGTGGCTCTTCTCTGAACCTTTTCTAATAACGCTATATCCTTTTTAAGATACGGTGACCAGAATTGCACACAATATTCAAGGTGCGGTCTCACCATGGAACCATATAGAGGAGTGGAGGAGTAGCCTAGTGGTTGGGGCAAGGTACTTCAGGCCAGAAGGTCGGTGGTTCAAATCCCACTAGAGGACAGCAACCTTGGGCCGGAAGAACTGGGGTTTCTAGTCCCATAGGTGTTCCTTGTGGTCTTGGGCAAGCCACTTAACCCTCCATAGCCCATGTTCCCTTTAAAATAGTTATCTCCAAGTTATAATGCCCTGTTCAATGTAATTTCAGTTTGTTCAATGTAAACCGCACTGATGCAGAATAGCGCGGTATATAAGAGAATGTAAATAAATAAAATAATTATAATATCTTTTGTTTTATTTTCCATTCCTTTCCTTATGATACATAGCATTCTATTTGCTCTCTTGGCTGCCGCTGCACACTGGGCCGAGGGTTTTAACATGTTATCCACAATGACGCCTAAATCTTTTTCCTGGGTGGTGGTTCCTAATGTGGAACCTTGCATCGTGTAACCATAGTTTGGGTTGTTCTTCCCTAGGTGCATAACTTTGCAGTTGTCCACATTAAATTTCATCTGCCATTTTGATGCCCAGTCTTCCAATTTATCAAGATCCTCTTGCACTTTTCCACAATCCTCTTGGGTAACATAGTAACATAGTAAATGACGGCAGATAAAGACCAGCATGGTCCATCCAGTCTGCCCAGCAAGATGGCAAGAGTAGGTGCACTTGCACCTGTCGCTCCGCACAGGCCACCCCTCCCCATATATGTTGAGACATTATATGGTTCAGAAGTTAGTTGGTACCGTTTATGTTGTTTTTATCCTATTGCTGTAAAGGGATCCTCTGTGTTTGTCCCATGCCTTTTTGAATTCCATCACCGTGTTCGCCCCTACCACTTCCATCGGGAGGGCATTCCAAGCATCTACCACCCTTTCAGTGAAAAAATATCTCCTGACATTGCCTTTGAATTTTCCACCTTGCAGCTTCATGTTATGCCCTCTAGTTTTACAGGTTCCCCGTCTTTGGAAGAGGTTTGTTTGTTCATCATTTCTCTTTAAGTATTTAAAGGTCTGAATCATATCTCCCCTGTCCCTCCTTTCCTCCAAAGTGTACATATTTAGGTCTTCAAGTCTCTTCTCATAAGGCTTCTGATGTAGGCTCCAAATCATTTTGGTCACCTTCCTCTGAACAGTTTCCAGTCTTTTTACATCTTTTGCAAGATATGGGGGCTTGTTTACAAAGCCGCGGTAGCGGTTTGAGATCGTAATCGGAGCCGCGGCCCCATTGATTTCAATGGGGCCGCGGCTGCGATCGCGATCGCGAACCACTACCGCGGCTTTGTAAACAAGCCCCATGGTCTCCAAAACTGAACACAGTATTCCATGTGAGGCCTCACCAGTGACTTATACAGTGGCATAAGTACCTCTTCCTTTCTGCTGGTAATCCCTCTTTGTATGCAACCCAACATCCTCCTGGCTTTTGCCACTGCCTTGTCGCACTGTTTTGCCACCTTGAGATCCTCAGAGATAAATCACACCAAGGTCTTTCTCCTGAACCGTGCATACCAACCTTTTGCCCCCCTATCGCGTACATTTCTCTTGGATTTCTGCTACCCATGTGCATGACACTGCACTTTTTTGCATTAAATCGTAGTTGCCAAGCATTAGACCAGTCTTCCAGCTTTTGTAGATCTTTCTTCATGTTAACCACTCCCTCGGGGGAGTCCACTCTGTTGCAAATTTTTGTGTCGTCTGCAAAAAGACAGACTTTTCCATTCAGTCCTTCAGCAATATCACTCACAAATACATTGAACAGTGCCGGGCCCAGGACCGAACCCTGGGGCACCCCGCTAATCACCTTCCTCTCATCCGAGTGAGCTCCGTGTACAATCACCTTCTGTCGTCTGTCAGTCAACCAATTTCTAATCCAGTTTACCATTTTGGGACCCATCCCCAAGCTACTGAGTTTGTTGACAAGCCTCCTATGAGGAACAGTATCAAAGGCTTTGCTGAAACCCAGGTAGATGACATCCATCGCATGCCCCTGATCTAGTTCCCTGGTCACCCAGTCAAAGAATTCAATCAGATTTGTTTGGCAAGATCGTCCTTCGGTAAAACCATGTTGCCTCGGGTCTTGCAACCTCTTGGTTTTGAGAAAGTTCACTATTCGCTCTTTCAGGAGCGCCTCCATTACTTTTCCCGCCACCGAGGTAAGGCTCACGGGCCTGTAGTTTGACACTTCTTCCCTGTCACCACTTCTGTGTAGAGGTACGACATCAGCCATTCTCCAGTCCCGAGGAACCTCTCCTGTTTCCAAGGATCTGTTGAAGACATCCTTTAACGGTCCTGCAAGAACCTCTCTGAGCTCTTTCAGTATCCTGGGATGTATCCCATCCGGTCCCATGGCTTTGTCCACTTTCAGTTTAGCAAGTTGTTCTAACACCTCGTCTTCTGTGAATGGTGTGGTATCTACTTCATTCCCATCTTTATATTTGGGAGTCACAGCTGGTCCATCCCCAGGATCTTCTTTAGTAAACACAGAGCAGAAGTATTTGTTTAGCAATTTCGCTTTTTCAGTGTCACTTTCCATGTGTCCTTTCCCAGCACTTCTGAGTCCTTCAATTCCAACTCTGATCTTTTTCCTTTCCTGAATATACCTGAAGAAATTTTTGTTGCCACCCTTAACCTCTTTTGCCATCTTTTCCTCTGCCTTTGATTTTGCTATCCTTATTACTCTTTTAGACTCTTTGAGTTGGATCCTGTATTCATTTCTGTGTTCTTCTGTTTGCAAGCTTTTGAATTCTGCAAAAATTGTGTTTTTTGCCTTTATTTGAGCAGCCACCTCTTTGGAAAACCAAATAGGTTTCCTTCTCCTCTTGCTTTTATTTACTTTTCTTACATATTTATCTGTTGCCCCTTTTATTGCCACCTTTAGTTTAGCCCATTGCAATTCCACTTCCCTTATCTTCTTCCACCCCGTCATCTCCTCCTTTAAGTACTCGGCCATTTTATTGAAGTCAGTGTATTTGAAGTTTAGGACTTTGAGCTTCCTATGATTGACCTGTACCATGGCTTTTATTTCAAACCACACCGTGTGATGGTCGCTGTTGCTCACAGGGGCACTCATGCAGACATTCGACACACTATCACCGTTGGTGAGCACTACATCCAGCGTTGAGCTTTCCCTGGTTGGTTCCATCACCATTTGTCTAAATAATGCATCTTGGAGAACATCACAATTTTTTTGCTTCTTTCCAGATGTGCAGAAGGAGTAATCCAGTCCACATCAGGTAGATTAAAGTCACCCAATATGATTGCTTCCCCCTTTGTTGCTATCTTGGCAATATCTATAATCAATTCATTGTTTCTCTCTTCAATTTGAGTCAGAGGTCTGTAGACTACAGCAATATGGATGACAGCGCCATAGTTTTGTCTCATCTGCAAATTTGATAACCTCACTCGTTATTCCAGTTTCCAGGTCATTTATGAATATGTCAAAAAGCAGCAGACCCAGCACAGATCCCTGGGGTACACCACTATTCACCTTTCTCCATTGGGAAAATTGGCCATTTAGCCCTACCCTCTGCTTTCTATCTTTTAACCAGTTCCTGATCCACAACAGTACACTGCCTCCTATCCCATGACTTTTTAGTTTTGTCAAAAGTCTCTGATGAGGGACCTTGTCAAAGGCTTTCTGAAAGTCCAAATACACTATGTCAACTGACTCACCTTTGTCCACCTGTTTAATCACACTTTCAAAAAAACATAACAGATTAGTAAGACAAGATCTTCCATGTCTAAAGCCATGTTGGCTGTCTCCCATTAGGCCATAACTATCTACATGCTGAGTAATTTTATTCTTTATGATGGTTTCTACCATTTTTCCCGGTACTGATGCAAGGCTCACCGGTCTGTAGTTTCCCGGATCACCCCTCGAACCCTTTTTAAAAATTGGTGTTACATTGGCGATCCACCAATCTTCAGGTATTAGAGATGATTTTAATGATAGTTCACAGATTACTAATAGCAGGTCTGCAATCTCATATTTCAGTTCTTTCAACACCCTTGGATGTATACCATCCGGCCCAGGTGATTTGCTACTCTTCAGTTTATCTAATAGTTGTAATGTATCAATATTGGAACACTATTCCAGATGAGATTAGCACCAAGACAAACTATGTGGCTTATAGACATCTTTTTAAAACATATCTGTTTCAATAATACCTAACTTGATGTTACCTTAATTTTTTAGGCTTTCTGGTTTATTGCATGCTGAGCTAATTCAACTAAGTTAATTCTACTAGAATGAATGTAAATTATTTATGTGAATTTTTTTATTTTGTAAATTATATACTGTAATTTCTTATTTTGTATTTTTAATATTTGTAATGTTATACAAGTGCAAAAAAACATGTTTCATTGCTTGTGCTATGCCTTGAACCCTTGGTTGGTCAAACAGATTAAAGAGGTATGTTGACTTTAGTGTGCTAAGGGTTTGCACTTAGGGGTATGTTTACTGTGATGAATGCCATATAAGGTAGTGGATGTTCCAGTCTTAAGGTAGCATTTCAGGTTACCGCGTGATAGAGGGAGCCGTGGCATGTTAACCCGCGTTAGCCTTAATTAAGCGCGCAGACCTGGAAACACAGCAACAGAGATGTAGCACAATGATTAATACATTGACTGGTGAAACAGGGGTCATGAGTTTGATCCCCCAGTGGGCTTACTGAGTAAGGCTGTCTGAGGCATTACCCTTTACTTTACATCAATGCTGTCTGAGGCATTTTGTTTTTAATTTAAATTAGTGCTGCCAGCAAACACACCCTCACAGTGCCGTAACCTAGGGTGCCACATAAGGTGCCCTATAAGGCACTCCAGAAGGCACATTATAAAGTGCACTGTCCGCCAAGGCACCTTATAATGTTCCCTATAGGGTGCCTTATAGGGCGCTTTATAGGGTGCCTTATGAGGCACCTTAGGTTTATCGCACTTTGAGGGTGGTTTTGCTGGCAGCACCAATTCAAATTAAAAAAGGAAATGCCTCAGACAGCCCTATAAAATAACACCACTGTGGGATCAAACCCATGACCTCTGCCTCCACAGTCAGTGAAGTAACTAGTGGGCTACATCTCTATAGCTACTGACAAACCCCTGGCTGGCTACAGAAGGACTGCAGGTCATCACACAAACTGTCTGCTGTGGCTACCAGGATAGGGTTAACCCACCCATACCCATGATGCACTGCACATGCAGATCAGCAGTCTACAGATGATCACAAGATGTGGTATGCACTCCCACAGCACCTCGGCCTGGTAGGGGGAATTGACCATGTGTGTTATTGGCACAGAGTAGCTACAGGCCGTCACATTGTGGGGGTACTGTGCTCACCCTGAGGGCGAGGTGGGGCGCCCAGCACCAGGTTCGCAGCACCTGGCTTGGCTGAGATAGGCTATGCTGCAGGTCGCTATCAGTGCCAGTGTGTGCTAGGTAGTCCTTGCAGACACACAGAGGATACACCTGTGTCCATCCGTATTTCCCAGTCACGTCTAGCCCTTGTGGACTATGATGCACCAAGAATAGTGCATATCCTGTGTGGGTGCCATGGTCATATGATTTAAGTGAGGGGGGGGGGGTGTTTGGACCCATAGGCAGATTATGTAGCACCACCGAACCTGCCCTCTGGGGCTCAGGGTGGTGGACAGGATCTCCAACCAACAGATCCACATTCTACATTCCTTCAATGGTGGCAGTAGAGAGGACCATCAACCCCAGTCCTGCTGGGGAACGGGCACCCTACAGGGCAGTCAATGCAGAGCTGTATACATCCATAAGGCAATGGCAGACAGACAGAAGGCCTGGAAATGCTCAGCTGCCCCTCACCACTATCTGACATTCTCCAGCAGCAAGCACAGTGAGTCTCCAGCCGCTGCACCTTGCAAGGTGTTCCAGTCATACACACACTAACTGCAGACAGTCTACTAGCTAGTCCATAGTGCATGTTCCTGGAGGATATGCGCGCACCCAAAACTGGGATGTGAGCACACACGCCAAGCAGATAAGTCAGTGATTGGGCCCCAGAAAAGAGAACCCATAAATATCACTTGAGAGAAATATTATATAGCACTATGGGGGAAACTAGCCATGCCATGGTCACTGCTCAGTCAGGGTTAGAGTGACCTCCCAGCAGGACATGCTGTGACCACCCTGTCCATGCAGGTGGTGGCCAGGCACTAGAATGTCCCAGCCATTGCCCTATGCCCTGTGCAGATGCATCCTGCCCAGGCCACCCTGTCCGGGCTATAACCACAGTACCTTGCTCCTCATTATGCACATTGGCAGGCTAACACTGGAAACAGTGCAAGCAGTGTGGGCTGAGTAAGGTGTAGGCAGCCACAACACACTGGATAGACAGACACACACTCCCACACCTATGCCAGCATTGTGTAAATATAGAGGCTTTTGGCAGCCCTGGCCACCACACCAGTCCTGGGCACAGTGCAGGCATGGCTATGGTATGCAATACTGTTGGGGTCACTCCCCGGGGTGGTAAACACTGTCAGAAACCAAAACTGAAACACACTCCACAGATCTCAGAAAGGTTGCTATGATGCAACTCTATCAGCAAATTGTGCTTAACTTAGGAATTGCTGTCTGCCATTAATCATAGCAACCTTTTGATATATGTGTAACGTATTCGCAGGTTTAGGGCGGCATTGATAAGGTATGCAAGTGCTAGTATTGGGAGATGCTGCTGCATGCAGGGCCCAACCGCCTGACTCTCCATGAGGCTTTGGATAGTGGAGCCTGTGGGTGTGGATGTTTATGCTCCTGTTGACCGCTGCTCTAGAGCAGAGGTTCCCAACTCCAGTCCCGGTGGGCCAAACACTGTTCAGGTTTTCATGCTGCCCCTAATGAATATGCATGAGATACATTTGCATACCATTGGGGCAGGACATACAAATGCAGCACAGGCATATTTATTAGAGACAGCATGAAACCTGAATGATGTTTGGCCCTCCAGGACTGCAGTTGGGAAACTCTGGTCTAGGTATTGCACATGTTTATGGTGTGTCTGTGCTCTGTAGGGTAAAATATAGGCATTTCAGGCATGTTTATGTAATCTGCAATAAAGGTTACGTCTTTATTACCATGGTTTAGTACTGGGTAAAATATGGGGACTGGGTTGGCAGGAGCCACAGCTGGGACTTGAACTTGTGACCTTCGGCTCATGAACACACTGGCTGTGTGTACTGCACCACACTGCTGCCATGGGGACAGTTCATTCCCTGGGGATACCATGACTGTCCATCAGACAGACCCTGTCTGTTGCAGTGCACAGCATCCACCTAAATGGGGCTAGGCCATGGCATGCTGTGGGCAGATGCCACTGCCACCTCAGCCACCAGCACCCCTCTGCCACCATGCCATTATGCCGGTGGTGCTGGTGGTGCACAGTCCCATGCCATCCAGTATGCTGGTAGGCAGCTTCCTATGGTGTGGGTTCTCGGGTAGGGGTGCCTACACGGACAAGCATGCTTCCCTCTCCCCCACACCGCCTGCCAATGTTATGTGCCCTTGGGGGTACCTGCTGGGTAATCTCCCCTGTGACACTGTGGGACACACACTCGTGCCCATGTTGGACCCTCATCAGTTGATGTCTTGCTGCTTTATAGTTTCGGCATTCCTATGTGCCACCTAGGCATCTGCCTAACATGCACTGTGCCCCAGCTAGACCACAGCATATGCCGCCTGCAGCCCTCTATATCCCATTTACGGCATCAGTACAGTTGCCCTTTCCTACGTGCCCACTCTGCTGTTGCTGCACATGTGCACGCCATAACAAACCTGCCCAATATAGATGTGAAAAAACTCTGATCAGCACTATTTCAATGTGGGATCATTCACTTTGTAGGGGGATAGAGAATAGACCCTTCCAAACATGATATATTATTTTTTGAGCTTTGTTAGTGGTGTTGCTTTATGTTTATCATTAATATCACTTTTGGCCAGCTTGGTTATTGGGTTTTTAGATGTGGTTCTGGTCCTTTTATATTTTTATTTGCCTCTTTGTTCCATGCACATGTATCACAACTATCACTTTTCTGGGTTTCCCTGCCTTTGCTGCACATTGCTGACTGAAATCGTTTCTCTTTCCTGCAAATGTGCCTGATTCCACAGCATTAGTGTGCCTGGAGTCTCTCCCCTCCCACTCTCCACCCACTGACCCCTTCTCTCCGCCCTCTGGGAAACCTTACTCCACCCTTCAGACCCGGATTTCACAGCGTTAGTGTGCCTTAACACCGCTGCTGCGTTATCGCGCAATAAGTGACATTATCGCGTGATAATGTGACGTCATCGCGTGATGATATTGCGAGATAATGTCACTTATCATGCGATAATACCACCGCTGCGACGTTAAGATGGTTTAGTAAACATACCCCTTAGTGTGTCTTAAGCAAAAATTGAGTGAAGTGGAGTGGAGTGGAATGGAGGAATAGCTTTATGGTTAAAGCACTGGTTTGGGAACCAAGAGACCAGGGTTAAATTCCCACTAGCACTCCTTGTGGCCTTGGGCAAGTCATTAACCCTCCACTGCCTCAGAAAATCCTAGTTATCAATGTTTCTGTTTAATGTACATTATCAAGTTCAAGTTACAATATACAGCACTCTGAAATGATAATGTGCTATAAAAAAACCTTTTTTAAATAAAAATGTAACAATGGTAAGTGCAACAGCCCTGTGCTAGCTGTTGGGAGCAAGCCGAGCAGTTCCTGCATTGAGCAGTTCCTTAATGCATGGCAGTGGCTTTTGCAATTTTTACAGCATTAAGTGCACCCATGCTATCCACAATATGGGGACGGACTTAAAGATCTTAATGTGTAAATGTTAGAGGATAGGTGGGATAGAGGAGATATGACAGATACATTTAAATCTTCCAATCAAAAAAGGCTCTCCTCTTGATCACGAATGCAAGTGAAAGGGATAAACTCTGGGGTAATAATAGTGGCAGAGGTGTGGAATAGTCCCCCAGTGGAGGTGGTAGAGATGAGGACACATCTGAATTCAAGAAAGCATGGGGCAAACAAAGATGATCTCTAAAGGATAAAAGGGGACTATTGTAGTGGATATGGAAGGGCAGACTAGATATGTCATGTGGTCTTTTTCTGCTATCATTTTCTATGTTTATATAGAGTCCACACGCACTCTGCCCCTTAACCCATCCATTTCCCATCTTGTCATGTGCAAAGCAATTAGATGGAATTTTTTATGTGCTGGCTGCATTTAGCAGTTACCATGATCCCACGCTAACTGCATGGTGTGCACTGCTCTCCACATTACCCATTGATGCATTTTAACAAACATGACCCTAAGTACTTTAAACTAAAATTGGTGCAGTTAATACATATCAAAATGGAAATCAACTAGCCCTGAATGCCATCTATCTATTTGTCCAGGACACTTTTAGAAAGTCTGTGGGGATTATTGTCAATAGTAGATATATATATACACGTGACAAGTCCAGGGGTAATTGCTACTTTTCTCTTTTCTCAAAATTCTATAGGTCTATCTGTCAATGAACCATGTGTGAGAGTAAAGTTGTCTAATGAAAAAGGGTGTACAAACATTTAAAAATAAACTCAGCATCCCAACCATACCCCCCCCCACCCCCCAGAAACCTTAACATCTATTCCCTGATAAACAAAACAGTCTTTACAATTTTGTGGAACTGCAATAAATTCTGCAACATGTGGAGCTCTATAGATAATATATTTCACATCTCAGCCACTGTTACCCAAAACCCCTGAGATCATCAATGTACCATATGAACTACCTCCAAACCTGGAATCTCCAGCAATTAGCCTTGCAAGAACTGGAGCGACTACTGGGGCTCATACCAATGCAGAAGATCCTGTAAATATCCAGGGTGAATCTCATGCAATACCTAAAATGCAATAACCAATAACAAATCTACAGAATACCTGCAACTGCTCTGATAAAGATCCTACCCTATCCTGTCACTGTGCCCCCAACAATAAGTGCACCACTGCGTTTTCAACAACCTGTGGCTTTCAAATGGACTTTCTGGGCTACCCAACATAAAGCGCATTACAATAATCTAATGTCCCCTGCACCAGGCCTGCGCCACCATCTGCAGCACAGGGTCCTCAAAAAAAGGGCAAAGTTGGCAAATAAACTACCATTTCAGTCATGCCACCCTTACCACCTGAGCAATGTACCTATCTCCCACACCCTCCCTCTCCTCTTTCCAGGGGACAACAAAGCCCCCCACCCTCAGTAAACTACAAAGATCTATACATTCCATGGTGCCAAACTGCTGACACAGCATTTTGTATATGTTCAGAACCAATCCGCTACTTGCCAGCCACGAGTGCACTCGTGCCAAGCAACTATTTCAATTATTCAGCACTTCCTCCCTGTCACCTTGTAATGGGGCCAAAATCTGCAGGTCATCTGCATATGCATAACATGAGAAGCCAAAAGTCCATGCTAAAGACCCAGGAGGCTGCAAATAGATGGGGATAGGGGAGAGCTCTGTGGCACTCCCAAGCCCAGTTAGATACCTGAAAAGACCTAGCTGGCCCACACACACGAAATCGCCATTTGGTCAAGAGAAATTACCCATTCAAGGACCTTTATCATCTTTACCCAATTTACTATGGTGATCCAAAAGCAAGGGTCATTCCACTACATCAAACGCTGTGGATACGTCGAAGGAAAGAAAATAGAAATTACACTTACCTGGTAATTGTCGTTCCTTGAGTGACGACAGTTTAGTCCTCCACCTCTGGGTTGTACACCTCCTCCAGCAGCTTGGAGACTGGGCATGTCTAAGTCATGACATCACTGGATATAGCCTGCTGGTATCTCCCATCAGCCCCCAGTGAACTATCAGTGTACTATTGACAAAGCAAACTCAAAGGAACAACAAATAAGTAACTATACCATAACTTTAAATAACTCTCCATTCCTCAACCTGAGGAACCTTTTTAACTTATCATTTTTATATTTTCTTTTTTTTTTTCTTTTTTTTTTAACTTTACATTCACGTCCCCCCTATGCAAACACATTTCCTATACCATCCCCTCATTTAAATAAGAGAGAAGGAAGAAACAACAGAGAGGGATATTCACTGCGATCTAGAATCTGAAAGGATTTGTCTACTCCTTGAGATTGATGCTCCATTCCACCTGAAAATAAACTCTGAAGAAATCATACTCCTGGGCGGGAATGAGGACTAAACTGTCATCACTCAAGGAACAACAATTACCAGGTAAGTGTAATTTCTATTTCCTTATCGTTCCTCCAGTTTAGTCCTCCACCTCTGGGATGTAACAGAGCAGTAATCATTGGGAGGGACCTATCCAGCCAACTCACCACACCGTCGACCCGGAACAGGAATCCTTTACTGCCAGAACAGTAGTGGTTACTGAGGGAATGAAGAGACAACCTGGAAGCTGCTCTACCAATCCCCCCTGGTGGAATGACACAGTGATCCACCCATGAAGCTGCTTGCGCCCTGGTAGCAAGAGCCAGAAAGCCCCCCGGAATCATACAACCTCGCCACCAGTATGCTGAAGCAACCACCGCCTTAACCCAGTGCAAAATGGCCGCCTTCGCTGCTGCTTCCCCTGTGCGGGGACCTCCAACCAAAACACAAAAACAAAGAAACGAACACCGCACCCTGCATTTTATGTTTCCTATCGGCGCAAGCTACGAATAAAAACCTCCCCTTCCAGAAAAACCGAGAACTGGAAGAGAAACCATTAGGTTCAGGAGAAAAATCAGATGCCACCTTTTAGAAGGACGATGGGACTGGTCGCAAACACCACCCTCTATCCAGAAAGGGTGAAAATGACTCATTACATAACAATGCCTGAAACTCCGAAACTCGTCGCGCCAAACAAAGAGCTATCCAAGCCACTGTCTATAACAGCATATCCTTGAGTAAAGAATCAAAGGGCTCTTTAGTTAATGCCTCGAAGGCCCAATCGGGATCCCATGGCAGCACCCGAACTCTCCTTGAGGAGCGCAGTGGGGTCCCAACTCAAGGAAATGCCACACATCGATCCGAACACCTAACGCTATTCCCTCCACAGAACCTCTACAGCCGGAAACAGTCGCCAGTTGGGCCCTCTAAGGAACTGGCCGCTAGTTCCTTCAGACACTGTCCTGCAGAGAACTCAGACCAAGGATACAGATACCTTTGTCGCCCGGACTTGCCGCCATGAACAGCAGCCTTCAAAAAGGCTCTAAGCACGGACCTATGTACCAGACACAGCCTGCCTCCTTGCTCTCAACAAGGTGGCGAAGACTGCCGCAGAATAACCCTTCTTCAGCCCCGCCCATTCAAAGGCCAAACCGTAGGCGGGCACCAATCCACCTGAGACATTTGTCATGGACCTAGCCGCAGCATGTCCACTACCGGCAACTTCTAGGAAATGCCCGTCGAGTAGGCGAACGAGATCAGCCTAGTACGGCCGTCTCGTCCAACCCGGCACTACCAAAAGTACCTTTCCCCGAAAGCCTCTATACGCTAACTACTTGCCCTATGAGAGCCCACGGGGAAAGGACAAGACAAAAACTTTTAACTGGGAGTTTACTGAGCCTCAACTTGGACGAACCATCAGCCGCCCCATTCCTCCACCAGAGAGACCTCTGGGTGAACCCCAAGGAAGCAAATAATATTAGCTAGCGCTCAAATTAAACAATAATGCACATTTGCCACATAAAGCAAATCAGACTCTAGTTGATTCAACTCCCTGATCCTTTCCTGTTCCAGGCGAGTAGACTGCCGTAAACACTGCGACCACCTGAAGCATGCTCTCGCACCCCCCCCCAGGCTCCACAAATGGGAGCTTGTAAGGACAGAGCATTGCCCCCAACGATCGCTTCAGTGAACCATCTACTTTCCTATCTTGCACCAAATAAGATTGCTAGGGCTCTCTTCCATACAGTGAGTCCACACCCCCTGGTAGTGCAAGGTGTGCACCCACCCACGTAGTACCCAGGCCTGCCCCTGCTTAGCCTCAAAATGTCAATCAAGAACAGGCAAATTCAGGACAGCTGAATACTTTTTTCTTTCCACAAAGACATCTCTTAACCAAAAATTCCTTCAGCATATGTTAGGAGAAGCTCTTTCCGTGCCAACAATATGAAGTAGAAAGAACTCCCAATCACAGGCATACTAAATTCACGGCCTTCCTGCTAGAGTAACGCCCCATTCCGTCTGACTGCACAAAGATGGACTTTATATTTTAAGTTCAACTAGCACCTGGTGTTAGGAAATACAGCTTTCTAATTCCGCAGTGGCAATTGAGTCAGCAATGAAGAAGCCGAGAAACTGCAGACAAATTCCCATTATACCACTTGGTAAAGACTCCACTTTTAGACCACTGAAGAAAAAAAGCATGCGAGATTGCATTGTGTCCTGCCAGTAGCTGATCTAATTTAAATGATTCAGTGTATGCAGGGCATTTTCCAGAGAACGCAAGGTCCCTCATCCAGGCTGACTCCACATTCACAGTGTAAACCGGCAGCCATCTTGGCTGATGCCGATCAGTGTGGAAGCTATCTTGTAAGCCCAGCATATGATGTATGCCTACTAGAATCTGAGCTGCTGCTATTGCTGCTAGAGAACTAGCCTGGCTGCGTGCTTCTGGCCCCCATTAAGGCATTCGCTGAACACTAGCAGATACTCTCCGTACTGGAGAACCTCTGATAAATGGAATGGGAGCATAGATAGCTTCAAAGGCCAGAGTTCTATTTTGCAACCTCTCTCCGCTGAGCTGCCTTTTCCATATGTAAAATTAAACCACATATAGCCAAAATTAAAACATTACAAATCTACCGTAAAATCTTATAATTTTGGCAAAGCCAAACTAAATGGGAATATTTTCCATTAAGAAACCACACAACTATAAAACCCCTCTCATGACATAATGCTTATGGTAGAGCATTCCACATCTGTGGACTGGCCATGGTGCTCACCCAAGCACCTCTGACAACTGTCCAAGAGAGTTATCACCATAATTTCTTTTGACTTGAATATGTTTACAGCGGATCATAGCGCTGTATCACAGCAGCTAAGCCAAAATATTTCCCTGCCATATAAACCAACTTTAACGCTTTATAGGACCTTCTATGGATAGCGGAAGGATATTCTTGTAAATCAACATAGCTATGCCCTTTTTTTTTTTAAAGTATAGGACTCCAAAAACCAAGTTTCCGCCAACTCCAATGAAATCAAAGCAGATCAGCTAAAATTACCCGAACAGCTCCTATAGCTTTGCAAGACGCTACCAGCCCCCGCTGCACCCAGCTTTCCTTCCCCCTTTATCCTGAGGGATTCAGCATTGCAGGACGCATTGCGCACCCCCTGCCAGCCTGCTGCATCTGCCAGGGAGCTGAAGAGCAAAATAGAGAGTAGAACCCCTGGAAGCAAACAGTTCCAACCTTGGGGTTCAGGACGCAAAAGGCCACCGAATAAATCAACAGTGTTAGCTAAAAGTGAACAAGGCTATCTCTCACTAAAGAGAGTTTCTTTTTCTTTTTGAAATCCCACCGAAGTCCGTGGGACCCAAGCCTTCGAACACAGCCCCTTAATGCTGTGCATTAACCATAACCAGAGAAATGAAATGAAATCCTGCTCTAGAAATAGATGAGAATTTCCTGGGAAGGGCATGCTAAGTGGAGCTATGAAACACAAAGGCACCCCCCCACACACCCCCCCCCCGGCCTTCCTGCAGTCAGAGAAATAGCAGTGGGATACACCAACAACCTTGCAAATGGAGGTCTTAGAGGTTGCTGCCTGTGTGAACCTGATGAGTAATACCTTTTTGTATTTTACCACCCCCCCAGGGATGGGGGCACTGAATACTATATGTGATTCATGAGCAGCGCTGCCATCCAGTGGCTTTTAGGGCACCAGAGCCCGACAAATGATACATAAGTTAAGAGCTTTAAATCTTGGTCATATAATCTTGATTTGCAGAACATTACAGTTGCTTGTTTAGTCACTAACCCCTGAGAGCCCATGAGGTGGCCCTGTGGTTATTTCTTCCCTGACTTGCAGAGAATGATCAATCTGATATGGCTGCATACACACGGTCACAGAAAGGCACTATTGAGTGTACCAGCTGCCCTCTGGTGGCCATAGACCGTAGCACAGGCACTGCTTGGTTGACAGTTAACTGTTATATACTTTTCTTTTAATATCCTAAGGTTTCCTAAACCTGTCCCTATGAAACCACAGGCATTTGGGCAACTTTCACTATAGAATACACAAAGGCACACTTCCAGCCTGTCCCTCCTTCCAACTACAAGTTAGGGCTCTGCTCTTGAACCTAAAAGCAGGCAATTTTCCTAATATCCCGGGACTTAACAGATGCTCCTCAGAGACATGATTAGGAGGGAAAGAACATGTGGTATCAGAGATCAATGCCAAAACTGCTGTCCTATAAGAATAAACTTAAAAATAAAGGACTGACAACAGCCCCCTTAAGGCTGAGGAACCCCCCGAGCCTCAAAAAACCTACAAACAAAAGAAACAAACACTAGGCCCAAAAATCTAGCTATTCTGCCTGTCATCTTCCTCACACAGGCAGCTCACTGCAACTCTCGCCATGCGGTCCAAATACCTAGAGAGAAAATGAACGCCCCTTCGCGAATGAATTTTGGCACCAAGAACAACAGCCACTGCAAAAAGGAGGCCTGAGCAGACCGACCGAGCCTGAAGGCCTTACCTGCAGGGCCGAAAGCCACGCAGCCTGCTCCTACCGTCTTGAATTCCTCCGATCCTCAAGCCGCGCTGATGCGCCTGGCAGCCACGGAGAGGACCGCTCAGCCGGTTCCACAGAGTAAAATTAAAACAGAGAGGTTCCGTCTCACACAGCTTCAGTGTGGCTGTATGGGTCCCGGAGCTCTCTCCTGTACCGTCCAGGGAGAGAGATCCGCACCGGCGAATGCCTGCTGCAAGTGAAAATAACTGACAAGGAGGGAAGGCGAGAGCTGCTACTAATTTAAAGAGCCAGGCTCCAATTTAAAATTACTGTAAATATAAGGAAATTTGTTCCTAATAACTAAAGGGAACTAATCCCTGATTGCCAATTAACCAACGGTAACTGAATTAAAAGTAAAATTAAAAGTAAAAATCTAAAGTAAAATCAGAATAGAATTTGTCACACTAAATGCTCCTTATCTGTTCCCCCCAAGTGATCCCAGAAGCTAGGCTCACTACGTCCTCCTGCTGCATGGAGACTGGACACACTGGGGGCTGATGGGAGATACCAGCAGGCTATATCCAGTGATGTCACGTCTTAGACATGCCCAGTCTCCAAGCTGCAAGAGGAGGTGCATAACCCAGAGGTGGAGGACTAAACTGGAGGAACGATAAGGAACACTTATTACTACCCCCCTCCCTCGATCCATCCACATGTGCACTTGATCCAGTAATGCAAACAAAGTCTCTATAGCACTCCCTGGGTGAAAGCCACCTTGACCATAATCCAGAAGGGAATTGTCCTCCACATAACTACCTACAACACCACAGCACCTTTTAGTAAAAGGGCTCCTTTGGGTACATACATGAGTTTCAATCAAAAAGGTTCAAACTTAATATTTATGGACTTCTCTCTCATTACATGTTCATAAATCATGCATATAGGAGATTGTCAGTATCTTTGATCAGGAGTTTGCAATTAATTGATAGCACTGCAACTCTGTAGGAAGCGTGATGTCAGTCTGCTGCTGTAGCTTCAGAGGCAACTGAGCAGCAAACGTTCATCATATACTTTAAATTTGTCTTATCTGGTTAGAACAATGCAAGTATAATAAATAAAAACTATACAAAATAAAAAACCTCAAACATGCAGAATCAGTCCAAAATATGTGCTATGAAAATTTTGGTGCTTAAATTTTGTATTTTTGGACATAGGTCTCATGTGACTATCTGGTGATCTTTTCTGACATATTACTTTCTGTGAAGTTTTAGCTGTTCATGTGGCTGATTGAAACTTCAAGTGGCAGTTTTTGCATGGCCCACATTTAGTATAATATCCAGGTATACTTTTTAACCAGGATCTTTGATTCAGTTTCCAAAACAAAAGCACTTGCGGACCTTTAGTCCTGCATTTCTATTGGTAAACATTTTTTAGAAAGGCAGGTGCATTTTCCTCCACCAACCCCATGCCCGGGAACATCTCCTCTCAATGCACCTCAATATAAATATGTAGTGGAGCTTTTAGCTGCATTGGAAGAGAACAATTTTCAGACATACAATTAACACTGATTACATTGAAAATGATTATTCTCTATATCCTTGGAGAAACATGCATCTTTTCAGAAGAGAGCTTTCTGGTTACATTTGGAACCCAGCAGAGAGCTTGTAGTTTACATTTAATAGTCACTCAGGGCCTAGCATCGGAAAAGTACTTTTAGTTTTAAAACACAGACGAGAGCTTTCTGGTTAAATTTAGAACCCAGCAGAGAGCTTGTAGTTTAGATTTCATAAGAAGTTAGAGCCTAGCAGCAGCTAAGAGCTATAATTTAAATCAAATCAGAATTTAGCTTAGCACAAAAGGCAAAACAGGGTCTGTACTCTTTGAGCAACAAATAAAGTCTTCTAGAGACCTTTACAAAGAGGCCTTCTACCTAGGGGGCAAGAGACCTGTGAAACCTTTTCAATAGGTGTTAACACTAGGTGGCAGATCAAAAGGCCATTTTGAAAGACTCCTCCTATCCAAGCAAGGACTGTTAATTACCCAGGAAGTTGGTCACAGCATTACCTCAGCAGCAGAGGCATAAATAGCTCAACCAGAGCTCTGTGATCCTCTGTCTTGAAGGACTAGAAAGGGGGACTGTTACTTCTGGAGAGAAATCTGCAACTGTGAGTATATACTTCTGGTAATTTTCTAAAAAGAATTCTTTGTATTAAAGCTACTTAATCTGTGAACCCACTGTTTTTTGTTGGATCAGTTAGGGCCTAGTAGCAGCAATTTAAGTTTGAATTTAAAACACAGAGGAGAACTTTCTGGTTACATTTCATACCCAGCAGAGAGCTTGTAGTTTAAATTTAATAGTCACTCAGGGCCTAGCATCAGAAAAGTACTTTTAGTTTTAAAACACAGAAGAGAGCTTTCTGGTTAAATTTAGAACCCAGCAGAGAGCTTGTAGTTTAGATTTCATAAGAAGTTAGAGCCTAGCAGCAGCTAAGAGCTATAATTTAAATCAAATCAGAATTTAGCTTACCTCAGCAGCACAAGACAGGGTACTGTGTAGAAGCCCTCTTTTAATAAGTGTTATTTCCCTCCCTCCCTCCCCACACCCACCCACCCCTGGGATAATCATAGCTTTATAGGTACTTACACATCTTAAAAGACAGGAGGTGCTTTCAGGTGAAGCTCATTACCCAAATCAGTCATACACTAAGGACCTGAGATTAATTAAGCTTCAGGTGAACAAGGTATATTAAACGTATTAGATACAGTTTTATTGGTATAAATACCCATAGCAACCCCTAGTAAGTAAGAACTTAAAGATCTAGACACAAACTTAAAACTAAGATGCAGACAGCAGTCCAGCAGCGGGATGGGGGCTTTCCAGTCTTTTGCATTGAGTGTCACATGTATGATTTTCTCCCAGTTGGTGAGAGGTCTTACGTGTGCACTAGGTGCAAGGAGCTCTTTGCTCTCAGGGAACAAGTCTGTTCTCTAGAGGCTAAAGTAGCAGACTTGAAAAACATAAGACAGACAGAGAAGTACATAGACAAGACCTACAGGGATATAGTCCTGAAGTCATAGTAACATAGTAACATAGTAAGTGACGGCAGATAAAGACCAGCATGGTCCATCTAGTCTGCCCAGCAAGATGGCAAGAGTAGGTGCACCTGTCGCTCTGTGCAGGCCACCCCTCCCCATGTTTTTGTTTCTGTTTAGGGGTGAACCCACCCCTCCATGTAGGACACCCTTATTTGCTCAGATGCTAGATAGTTCAGAAGTTAGATGGTACTGTTTATTTTGCTTTTATCCTGTTGCTGTAAAGGGATCCACTGTGTTTGTCCCATGCCATTTTGAATTCCATCACCATGTTTGCCCTCACCACTTCCATCGGAAGGGCATTCCAAGCATCCACCACCCTTTCAGTGAAGAAATATTTCCTGACATTGCCTTTCAATTTACCACCTTGCAGCTTCATGTTATGCCCTCTAGTTTTACAGCTTCCCCGTCTTTGGAAGAGGTTTGTTTGTTCATCATTTCTCTGAATCATATCTCCCCTGTCCCTCCTCTCCTCCAAAGTGTACATATTTAGGTCTTCAAGTCTCTTCTCATAAGGCTTCTGACGCAGACTCCAAATCATTTTGGTCGCCTTTCTCTGAACAGTTTCCAGTCTTTTTACATCTTTTGCAAAATATGGCCTCCAAAACTGAACACAGTATTCCAAGTGAGGCCTCACCAGTGACTTGTACAGTGGCATAAGTACCTCTTCCTTTCTGCTGGTAATCCCTCTTTGAATGCAGCCCAACATCCTCCTGGCTTTTGCACCGCCTTGTCGCATTGTTTTGCCACCTTGAGATCATCAGAGATAATCACACCAGGGTCTTTCTCCTGAACCGTGCATACCAACCTCTCACCCCCTATTGTGTACTTTTCCCTTGGATTTCTGCTACCCAAGTGCATGACACTGCACTTTTTCACATTAAATCGTAGTTGCCAAGCATTAGACCAGTCCTCCAGCTTTTGTAGATCTTTCCTCATGTTATCCACTCCCTCTGGGGAGTCCACTCTGTTGCAAATTTTTGTGTCATCTGCAAAAAGACAGACTTTTCCATTCAGTCCTTCAGCAATATCACTCACAAATATATTGAACAGTGCCGGGCCCAGGACCGAACCCTGAGGCACCCCGCTAATCACCTTCCTCTCATCCGAGTGAGCTCCATGTACCATCACCCTCTGTTGTCTGTCAGTCAACCAATTTCTAATCCAGTTTACTATCTCGGGACCCATCCCCAAGCTACTGAGTTTATTGACAAGCCTCCTATGAGGAACAGTATCAAAGGCTTTGCTGAAATCCAGATAGATGACATCCATTGTGTGCCCCAGATCTAGTTCCTTGGTCCCCCAATCAAAGAACTCAATCAGATTTGTTTGGCAAGACCGTCCTTCGGTAAAACCATGTTGCCTGGGATCTTGCAACCTGTTCGTTTTGAGAAAGTTCACTATTCGCTCTTTCAGGAGCGCCTCCATTACTTTTCCTGCCACCGAGGTAAGGCTCACGGGCCTGTAATTTGACACTTCTTCCCTGTCACCACTTTTGTGTAGAGGTACAACATTAGCCATTCTCCAGTCCTGACGAACCACTCCTGTTTCCAAGGATCTGTTGAAGACATCCTTTAATGGTCCTGCAAGAACCTCTCTGAGCTCTTTCAGTATCCTGGGATGTATCCCATCCGGTCCCATGGCTTTGTCCACTTTCAGTTTAGCAAGTTGTTCTAACACCTCATCTTCTGTGAATGGTGTGGTATCTACTTCAGTCCTATTTTTATATTTGGGAGTCACAGCTGGTCCATCTCCAGGATCTTCTTTAGTAAAAACAGAGCAGAAGTATTTGTTTAGCAATTTTGCTTTTTCAGTGTCACTTTCCACGAGTCCTTTCCCAGCACTTCTGAGTCCTGCAATTCCAACTCTGATCTTCTTCCTTTCCTGAATATACCTGAAGAAAGTTTTGTTGCCACCCTTAACATCTTTAGCCATTTTTTCTTCTGCCTTTGATTTTGCTATCCTTATTACTCTTTTAGACTCTTTGAGTTGGATCCTGTATTCATTTCTGTGTTCTTCTGTTTGCAAGCTTTTGAATTTTGAAAAAGCTGTGTTTTTTGCCTTTATTTGTGCAGCCACCTCTTTGGAAAACCAAATAGGTTTCCTTCTCCTCTTATTTTTATTTATTTTTCTTACATATTTATCTGTTGCCCCTTTTATTGCCGCCTTTAGTTTACTCCATTGCAATTCCACTTCCCTTATCTTCTTCCACCCCGTCATCTCCTCCTTTAAGTACTCGGCCATTTTATTGAAGTCAGTGTTTTTGAAGTTTAGGACTTTGAGCTTGCTATGATTGGCCTGTACCATGGCTTTTATCTCAAACCACACCGTGTGATGGTCGCTGTTGCTCACAGGGGCACTCACGCAGACATTCGAAACGTTATCACTGTTGGTCCCACCTCCAGTCTGGCAGCATCCCTGTTGCCATGGAGGAGAGAGGTCACGTGACAGGAGAGCATCACCCTGGTTTGGCAGGAAGTGATCCTGTAACTAGGACCTGTCCTCCAGGTGATGTAAAACCCTCTCGCACCGAGGAAGTTTCTCCAGGGCCATGTGCCCATGAGGGAAGGGTTAGGACAGCCGTTATAGTTGGTGATTCGATCATTAGGCATGTAGATAGCTGGGTAGCTGGTGGACGTGAGGATCGCCTGGTAACATGCCTGCCTGGTGCAAAGGTAGCGGACCTCATGCGCCACCTAGATAAGGTCTTAGATAGTGCTGGGTAGGAGTCTGCTGTCTTGGTACATGTCGGTACCAATGACATAGGAAAAAGTGGTAGGGAGGTTCTGGAGGCAAAATT
Source organism: Ichthyophis bannanicus (assembly GCA_033557465.1). Lineage (NCBI taxonomy): Eukaryota > Metazoa > Chordata > Amphibia > Gymnophiona > Ichthyophiidae > Ichthyophis > Ichthyophis bannanicus. The sequence continues at coordinate 106,258,747 of CM066048.1, read as the reverse complement.
TAGGCTTTTAGGTAGGAAGTTGAAATCCAGAACTTCCATGGTAGCATTCTCCGAAATGCTTCCTGTTCCACGCGCAGGACCCAAAAGGCAGGCAGAGCTCCGGAGTCTCAATGCGTGGATGAGACAATGGTGCAGAGAAGAGGGTTTTGGATTTGTTAGAAACTGGGGAACATTCTGGGGAAAGGAGGGGCTCTTCCAAAGGGATGGGCTTCACCTTAACCAGGATGGAACCAGGCTGTTGGCATTAACCTTTAAAAAGGAGATAGAGCAGCTTTTAAACTAGATATTAGGGGAAAGCCGACAGTCGCCCAAGAGCGGATGGTTCGGAAGAATGTATCCTTGAAGGATACTACCAAAAGCAGGGAGGTTCCACAAAAGAGTAAAGTAGCCCAAATGCCCTCAAGTATGGAGCAGACAGAGCTTAAAGATCACAATTTACCCATGTCTAACAATAGCCAAATTAACATGAATAAAATACATTCTCTAAAATGATTGTATGCAAATGCTAGAAGTCTAAAGAATAAGATGGGAGAGTTAGAATATAGCACTAAATGAAAGGTTAGATATGATTGGAATATCAGAGACATGGTGGAAGGAGGACAACCAGTGGGACACTGTGATACATGGGTACAAACTATATCGTAATGATAGAGCTGATCAAATTGGTGGAGGGGTTGTGCTCTGTGTTAGAGAGGGCATTGACTCAGAAAGGATTAAAGTTTTGCAGGAAACAAAATCTGCTGTAGAATCTATATGGATTGAAATTCCATATAAAAGGGGGAAGGCAATGGCAGTGGGGGTGTACTATTGTGCACCTGGCCAGAATGACCAAATGGATGATGAAATGCTCAAAGAAATCAAGGAAGCTAACAAAAGTTACAGCACAGTAATAATAATGGGTGATTTCAATTACCCCGGTATCGACTGGGTCAGTGTCACGTCAGGACATGCTAGGGAGATAAAGTTCCTAGATGAAATAAATGACTGCTTCTTGGAGCAGCTGGTTCATGAACCGACCGGAGGGGAAGCCATATTAGACCTAATCCTTAGTGGAACACCAGATCTAGTGCAAGAGATAAGGGTGTTGGGGCCACTTGGCAATAGTGATCATAGCATGATCGCCTTTGATTTAATTAGTGTAGGAGGGATAGTAAGGAAATCCACAGTACTACCTTTTAACTTTCGAAAGGGAGACTATGATGAAATGAGGAAAACAGTTAAGAAAAAACTAAAAGGAGCAGTTGCAAAGGTTAAAGTCGTGCATCAAGCTTGGGTGTTGTTGAAAAATACTATCTTGGAAGCCCAGACCAGCTGTATTCCACGCTTTAAGAAAAGTGGAAGGAAGTCCAAAAAACTGCCAGCATGGTTTAAAGGTGAGGTCATAGAAGCTGTTGTTGACAAAAAAGCATCTTTCAGGAAATGGAAAAAAGAGCCAAACAACAAAACCTGGAAACAGGACAAGCACTGGCAAGTCAAATGCAAGGCATTGATAAGGCAGGCAAAGAGAGAATTTGAGAAGAAGCTTGCTGCGGAAGCAAAAACGTGAAATAAAAACCTTTACAAGTACATTCATAGCAAAAAACCTGTGAGAGTGTCAGATGGTCCATTAGATGATAAAGCGGTTAAAGGAGCACTAAGAGGCGACAAGGCAATAGCGGAGAGACTGAATGAATTCTTTGCTTCGGTCTTTACTGAGGAAGATGTAGGGATATTAGCCATGACTGAAGTGGCATTTAAAGGTGTGGAAGAATTGAAGGAAATATCGATACATCGGGAAGATGTATTACAACTATTAGATAAACTGAAGAGTAGCAAATCACCTGGGCCGGATGGTATACATCCAAGGGTGTTGAAAGAACTGAAATATGAGATTGCAGACCTGCTATCAGTAATCTGTGAACTATCATTAAAATCATCTCTAATACCTGAAGATTGGAGGATTGCCAATGTAACACCAATTTTTAAAAAGGGTTCCAGGGGTGATCCGGGAAACTACAGACCGGTGAGCCTGACGTCAGTACCGGGAAAAATGGTAGAAACCATCATAAAGAATAAAATTACTCAGCATGTAGATAGTCACAACCTAATGGGAGACAGCCAACATGGCTTTAGACATGGAAGATCTTGTCTTACTAATCTGTTATGTTTTTTTTGAAGGAGTGAATAAACAGGTGGACAAAGGTGAGTCAGCTGATATTGTGTATCTGGACTTTCAGAAAGCCTTTGACAAGGTCCCTCATCAGAGACTTTTGGCAAAACTAAAGAGTCATAGGATAGGAGGCAGTGTACTATTGTGGATTAGGAACTGGTTAAAAGATAGAAAGCAGAGGGTAGAGCTAAATGGCCAATTTTTCCCAATGGAGAAAGGTGAATAGTGGTGTACCCCAGGGATCTGTGCTGGGTCCGCTGCTTTTTGACATATTCATAAATGACCTGGAAAGTGGAATAACGAGTGAGGTTATCAAATTTGCAGATGACACAAAACTATTTAAAATTGTTAAAACCCAAGAGGATTGTGAAAAATTGCAAGAGGATCTTGATAAATTGGAAGACTGGGCATCAAAATGGCAGATGAAATTTAATATGGACAAGTGCAAGGTTATGCACATAGGGAAGAACAACCCAAACTATGGTTACACGATGCAAGGTTCCAAATTAGGAACCACCACCCAGGAAAAAGATTTAGGTGTCATTGTGGATACCATGTTAAAACCCTCAGCCCAGTGTGCAGCGGCAGCCAAGAGAGCAAATAGAATGCTAGGTATGATAAGGAAAGGAATAGAAAATAAAACAAAAGATATTATAATGCCTCTATATCGTTCCATGGTGAGACCGCACCTTGAATATTGTGTGCAATTCTGGTCGCCATATCTTAAAAAGGATATAGCGATTTTAGAAAATGTTCAGAGAAGAGCCACCAAAATGATAAAGGGGATGGAAGGATACTCCTATGAAGAAAGGCTAAAAAGGTTAGGGCTCTTTAACCTGGAAAAGAGACGGCTGAGGGGAGATATGATAGAAGTCTATAAATTAATGAACGGAGTAGAACGGGTAAACATAGATCGATTGTTTATGTTATCAGAATATAGAAAGACTAGGGGACATGCAATGAAGCTACAGGGTAAACTATTTAAGACTAATAAAAGAAAATATTTTTTCGCTCAACGTGTAATCAAACTCTGGAATTTGTTACCGGAGGATGTAGTAAAGGCTTTTAGTGTAGCTGGGTTTAAAAAAGGTTTGGACAAGTTCCTGGAGGAAAGGTCCATAAAGCATTATTAAGAAGTCACCGAAGATATCAATGCTTGACCCAGTACAAGCATTGTCGAACTTGTGTCTCTTGGGGAAACTGCTAGGTACATATGACCTAAATTGGCCACTGTTGGAAACAGAATACTGGGCTTGATGGACCTTGGTCTGACCCATATGGCATATCTTATGTTCTTATGTTCTTCAGTATTGTAAATATGCAAACCGATAGGGTTCCCTTAAGCTCAGTCTGACCCTAAATAATTCAAGCTAATAAAATGACATTGACCGCATCAGCTCATTCTAAAACTATTAAGAGCCTCGTTACCCGAGTGTGGAGTTTGAAATGTGTTAAGTATGTGGCACTAAAGATTACTATGCACCAAACACCCTTCTGTGGAGACTGGGAGAGCTGATATACTGCAGTTAGCATGGGCGTCTTTAATGAATGCCAACCACCAATGTTGCCCTTCACACAGAGGCTCTTACTGCTATCTCAATGGGTGGCGGTAAGTCCACCGGAGTTTACTGTGACAAACTGCTCAGTGAGACCAGGAGAGATGTAGGGATCAATTGAAGGAGAAACAACTTTTATTGACTAAAACTCTAAGGAACCAGTTGGTCTTATGGGTGAATTAGTCAAAGAATTACTTCTATCCAAACTCAAGTTATTTAGCTCCAAATCAATCTATATAAGAAGAACAGGATATGAAGTGCATTAGTGAGGGAGAGGGAGGGAAGGTAGTTCAAGGAATCTTCTGGGATGGCTATGCGCTACTACGGTTCATTGCCATCACCTCTGACCTTTAACCCCAGGTATCCAATGCCCGGTTAGTTTGTGGCCCTGGCATTGAATATGGAGGGTCACTGCACAGTCCACAAGTCTGCAGAAACTAACTGGGCAGCAGCGATATTGAGCTGCTGCCAGGTTAGCTCCCACGGGTAAAGACAGGCCAGCTTTTGCTGCGACACTTACTCATGGGTGCTAACTGGGCAGTGATGCAGTATAGCCTCTGGAAAGTCACAGAATGCTAACAACATGCCCTTATGCTAAGTGGTTAGCATTGGGGCATGTAGCAGAGATAATTGGTGATATTCAGCAGCCCTAACCATAAGCAGCATTTACACAGGTTTGTATTTGAATATTGGGCCCTACATGTCTTTACCCACTTCTTTGTTTGAGTCTACATGCAGAGAGCTAATGCCTGGAGGAGGTCCAACTCTTCTGAGCTGCAGCAGCCTTCTTGTCTCCTTTTTATTTCTCTCTGTAGTATTTCCTGACACCACCAGATGTCCTTCTACCAGCATATTTACAAGTCAAATATGCATGTCCACTATAGGGAATGCTAAACTACACAATGACAAGGAATAGCTGTTTAAGAAAAAAAACAATGCAAGATTCAAAGTAGGGCACGCATAAGCAAGTGATAGGATTTCAAATGTGATGGTTTCAAACATTCAAATGCTTAAACTTTGGACCAGCGTATGTTTTACATACATAAGATTTCCATACTTACTACTCAACTGTTTACTAATTAATGGCTATAAATTCAATGGAACTATGTTTAGCTATTATTATTATGTCAAAAAGCGTTATATACAGATTTTTTTATCTGAGATCTAGTTAGTTTAATAGGTATTCGAAGTTTGCTGATTTTGACGGTATTGGCAGCTCAACAAAAAAGATCACAAAAAATAGTAAGTAGCTTATAATACTGTAATAGCTACTATTTTGCAAATAAAAGTATTTGTAGACTTTAGAAAATAGGTTTAGATAACTGTAAGTTACTTAGTGTCAGAGTTATTGGTGCTTATATCGGCCTTGTATGTTTTTCATATGCTGGGCTAATATGTTGTCAAAACTAATTGCTGTCAAGCATTCTGTTCTAGGTGTTTCAATGGTGCAATATCGCCGCACTGCATCAGAAGTGTTTTCACATGTATCATATTCCGCTGTCAGAATGGACTGTTGACAAACTATATTATATCATAATAAAGTGTTTTAAATGAAAACTACAGTTTCAATAGTATCATACAGTATGTTTATATCAAAGAATATTGGAACTGAATCCTATCTTTTCTGAAGACGGACAATATACTATATTGGACCAGTGTATGAAAAACATACACTATGTGAAACTTCTATTTTCTGCAAAGTTTTAATATTTTTTATTATTGCCGGTATTTCATAGTTGTTTGAGTGTAACAAATCTAATAAATCAGCCAGAACAAAGAAAGAATATGTGAGCTGTCCAAAACGGGTTAATCAGTCAGGTTCATATACACATGGAGAGATTTTGCAGGGATGTCTAGCTCAGGAAAGAGACATCCAAGTTGGAACATTCCAGATTTCATGGATATTTTACAAAAGGCGGAGAACATAGAAGAACATCCATACTTTTCCCTCTCTGCAGGCTGATTCAGCTAGGAGCAAATTTGAGGGCTGTCTGACTTTTGTCCACACAAGCTGAAATTTTGAGGGGCGGGGAGAACCAAGGATGCTTTCTGGGAAAAAGTGCTACAGGTTGGACTTATTCCCCATGTCTCTTCTACAAGAATTTGCTTTGCCTACAGTACCTAGTTTGATATATCCTTCAATTTGATGATTAAAATGGGTGGCTTTGCTGTTTAGCTTTCAATCTATTTTTGTTTTTTTGAGGGTATACTAAAAGCCAAAATGTGCCAGGGAGCACGAGTATGTATGGATGTGATAACTTTCTCTGTCCACCTGCAGTGCCTATATACCTGTGTAAAATCAGACTTTTCCACAATAGCTGTTTGAATATTGTGGCAGGGTTGCCATATGGAAAGTCCCAGAATCCCTTTCATATAGGAAGAACTGGCCAATTTGAAGACCCAAGTAGAGTCAGTCAGGAGAACACCCAGGTGGAGTTAGCAGAGCAGAACAAATAGAGGCCTTTTACCCCAAGGATAGCACTGAAGGTGAAAGTAGTTTCCCGGTGATAGAAGGGTTCAGGAACACAGATGGGGCAGAAAGATTCAGTCATATTGAAGAGCCTTCTGTAGCCAGTGGATGACATGAAGGTGGAAGCTGAGGAAGGACGTCCCCTGGATCTACCTGCTTTGGGAGAAGACATGGCAGTGCAGTTTGCCAGTAGGTTGTGAACTTTGGTTTTGCTGCTTTGTTTTTCTCCAGTTTTCTGTTTTGTTTGAGGGTGGTGTGGGGGGTGGGGATGCATGACCAGAGTATAAGTCACAGAGGTGCGGGCACCCCCTCACCCTTTCTCTCCCCATTGCTATATCCCTAGTAGCTATTTTGGTTTGGGGAAACCCATTTTTGTTGTGTGTTTCCCTGGAGAAGCATTTGAGAGACTGATTTGTTTTCCGTGGTTAGGAGGAACTGAACTATATGGAGAAACTGTACCTGTACCTAACTTGAGACAGCCTGTGTAGTGAGGACTGAGCTTTGAAAGGGCTGAAGCACTTGGGCGGTTGAACAAGGCAGTTGCCTAGTCTGCAATCTGTGTTGTTTTTCTTTGAACTTTCCTGTGACTCACCTTTGGGTAAGAGGGAGGGAGCAGGGGCATTACGTCTCCTGAGCCTTGGTTGTGACTTTGGGGTGAACAGAACTGTTGCCACAGGTGCTCCCAGTACTGTGATCACAGCCATATGGAACTCTCTCCCTGGAAAACTAAGGTCCAGCGCTGACATGAAGGACTTTGGAAAACAACTAAAAACGTTCCTCTTTGCTGATCGTTTCAATGTAACCACTTAACTCTTGACCAGTTAAACCTCACCCACTTAATGTATGTACATATGTTCTTTGTAAATAAGTTATGCATCAGATCATCTCCTGCATGCCACCCCCACTTCAAGTTTCATAACAAGTTCTTTGTAAAACCTGCGAGTTATAATGTAAACCGCTTTGATTCAATGATAAAGCGGTATATAAGAACTGATAAATAAATAATAAATAAATAGACCACCTGACAGTGGATTGACCCAGCATCTGGCTACAATATGGATGTGATTTGCACTTGTGAGCTGTCATTTAAACACATTCAAATCAAGAAGAGGGCTTCTAAAGTAATCCCTTCAGACTTTTACAAGGAAAGCCAGAGTGTCATTTATAGAGCAGACTAAAAATGTATCAAATAATTTCAAGGATGGAAAATTCTGGGTTTCATAAAACTGGCACAACCCAACAGGTGTTATGAATATTCTTCTAAGAACACAATCACCAAGGTCTGAGTGTGTCCAGGGATCATGTCCCAAATGTGCTTTGCAAGCAGCTTAAATTATGCAAGCTTATGAGGCTTTCCACACTATGTATGAGGAAACCATCAGCCGAAGTAGTAAGTAATGAGATCAGAGCTTTCTTTAATTTAAATTAGAATCTATAGCAATAGTCATCAATATGACTAATTCTCAGCTACTCTTTGCAAATATCTCTACTCTGAATGTGCTTTTAAAATAATCATAAGCATGAAGTAAGGGCAGTCCACTCTATCTAGATCTCTTCAAGATGTCTCCTATTAAATCCGCAAAAATAGTAATCACTACCACTATGTTAGGTAAAGCAGAGCAGGGTCGAAAGTGTGATTCAGAATGACTTCCAAATAACCCAGTAAATCATGTGTAGGACAGAACCATCCGCCAACAGATTAAAACAAAAACAGGGCTGAAGAAAGTTGCTGATGGATTTGGCAATGATCTGAAATGTTTTGGAAACAAATTAAAAAAAAAAATTACAATTTTTACATTTATAAGTTATTGTGAATTCAGAATGACTTTGACTTTCTGGTGCTCTGTTCTTTGGTTTCTCTGTGCCCTGTTAGTGTTGGGGGCGGGGGAGGTGATGTTTCCTGTTGAATCATAGAGAGTATGGGAGGTTAGTTTCTTGTGCTTGGTGACAGTGAGGACCTCTCAGGTGAATGGCTTTAAGGTTGGCTTTACTGAAGTGCACTACAGTTTTAGATTGTGTTGATATCAGCTACTGTAAAGTGCTATTTACTGCAGGTCCTATTTGATGTGACGCATGTCAATAATGTTGTGGTGCAATAATACAAAAGTACACTTTAGTAGCCCTTCGTGAACACTTTTGCAGGAGCCCACAATCCAACTTTCACTGTAAAGAGCTACCAAGAGGTTACAGCTGTGGTCTGGAATCAAAGAAACCAGGCTCTGAATCCCACTCCAGCTCCTTTTGATCTTAAGCAAATCGCTTAACTTTCTATTGCCTCAGGTACAAATTTAGATTGTAAAATCGCTGGAGAGAGGAAAATACTTGAGTCTGAATTGTAAGCTGTCTGAATAAGGGAAAATACTGAAGATATCTTGCTTGAACTATTACTTGAAAGGGGTGACTTGAATAGAAATGCTCTGGGAGACTAAACTGTCTCATGCAGTTACAGATTTATTTTATTATATTTGAGTGCTTTTCTATACCACCCCTTCCAGAGATCAGGGGCGGTTTACAAGGAACTTAAACAACAATATAGCAGAACAGTGCAATATTGAATTACATTAAACGTTAGTTGAGCAAAAAACAAGGAACTTAAACAACAATATAGCAGAACAGTGCAATATTGAATTACATTAAATTTTAGGTGAACATAAACTAGGTTACATAATAACTAGGTTAAATGGAAAACAATGTGAGGGTTATTAACATAAAAGGAACAGATAATATAAAATTTAAATGTTTGCAGCTGTATAGACTGATTTATATGGTCTAACTGTCTAAAAGGAAAGCCAGTATATAACTTGAAAAAAATATATAGTTATTGTAACTATCTGGTCATATTTTCCACAAGGATTTTTTTTTTTTGCTCACCTTGTTCTACCTAGCAGGAATATATTATCTTCAATATCTGAATCTATTGGGGCAGAAAAGTCTCTTATTTTACACTCCTCTCACTGAGTGTGTGCAACGTTTAGCTGTCTCTACAGCAAGCATCTTTCTGTCTGTCAGTGTGAAGCTTGCATGGGGCGATAATAAAGATCTGCTCTTCAGCCATCTGTGGAATATCTGTACATTGTGTGTATCAGGGACAAGACTTCGAGGCTCTGATAAAGATCTACTCTTCATCTCTCTGTGCTGTATTCATGCTTTCCATGTACCCGTAGAATACCTGCCTGGGTTCATGATTATAGTCAGCACTCCAGTGTGAAACATTCAGGGAGGGTAAGGTAAAGTATTATCATTCTGGAAACATAGTAGTCCTCCCATAACTATTAATCAGATACACAGAAAAATGTAAAATTTACCATTCACAGCAAAAGTTCCATCATAAATCACAAATCATAGACATGCATAAATTGCTGCATATGCCTCATAGCACTATATAAATTAGCAGTAGTAGCAGGTTCACAGGGACGGTAAGGAAGCAGAACAAAATATTACCAACTTAACAAAAGCACTTCAGAGCCTCTGTCCTCATAATATAATCACCTTATAATCATGTTATCTTTAAATAGGTTAATTATAAATATGTTAGGAATAATCGTATTGTAAACTTATTGGTCAAAGTCTCCTTCCCGACATTTGACACTGTCTCTGATAATGTTTTCTTTACATTCAATGTAGCAAGTTCTGTTTCACTGCAAGCAGCCTTTGATCACTGGTAAGGGTGGTATAGAAAAGTTATAAATAAAATATGGAAGGATTATGAAATGATTCTAAAATCTTTGAGTAACAGTCTCTCTTGATTAATCAAAATGAAGAATTCAGAACAGACGGTGATCTAATTGTTAATCTCAAAAAACAAAACTTGGCCTAACACTATCCATTATAGGGCCCAATATTCAAAAGGTATTTACACAGTTTACAGCCCTGTAAACCATGTAAGTGCTGCTATATGGAATATTCAAAAGCACTAACATTGTTAGTGCCACTGAACGTCCCCGATCTTCTCCACTATACGCTCTGATGCAACTGCTTAGTATCGGGTTTTATCATGGGCATTATGGGCAGGAATGGAGAAGGCGATAGTCAACAACCAGGCAGCAGCAATAATGCATCCTGCCCAGTTAGTGACCTGCCGTTAAAAGATAGAAACATAGAAATATGATGACAAAAAAAGACCACATGGCCTGTCTAGTCTGTCCCTCCATATCAACTACTACAACAGTCCCCTTTTTTCCTTTAGAGATCCTCTGTGTTTGTCCAAGGCTCCTTTGAATTCAGATACTGTCCTCATCTCTACCACCCCACTGGGAGACTATTCCACAGATCCATCACTTTCCATAAAGAAATATTTCCGCATATCACTTCTGAATCTATCCCCTTTCACCCTTATCCCATGTCCCCTCATAGCAGAGATTGCTTTCAATTGAAAGAGGCTGTCCTCCTGTGCATTTATGCCATGGAGGTATTTAAGCATCTCAATAATATCAACACTATTCTGTCTTTCCTCTAAGGTGTACATATTAAGATCCTTAAGTCTGTCCTCATATGTTGCCCTTGTAAGCTATATCCCCTGAATTGGAGCAGAACACACAGAAATTGGAGTCATAGACGAGAGTGCTCAGAAGTTGATTTGAATTTCCAATATAACTACGGCTCTTACTAAAGCTAATATAGCTCTTAGTTGAAGTGGAAATGCTTGAAAACTCAGCCAGGGCTGCTCCATGCAGGTCACCCCCCTATGTTTTTGTTCATGGCTGTACCTATCACATCATGCGGTTATCAACCTCTATGCCTTTCTTTAAGGTTGTTCCTGCCAGTCTGTGCTGCTTACCCCTACCCCATGCCTTTGTTCATGATTCTGACATCTGTTTGGGGCACTTTACCCCTTCACAGTTTTTGAAGCATGAAAATCCTTTGTAAATGTTCCTATTCCAAATTTTCTTGTTACGCTATTATATGGAACAGCTGCAAGCCTGAAGTAAGGATGATCCTCCCCTCATTAGATTTCTGAACTCTGTTCTATCCCAGATCAAATATTCATGTGTCTCTTTATGACATCACCCATTGACCCTATTATCCAGTAAGCATTAGAATTAAATTCTGTTTTCAGAGAAAGGATGTGAAAAGTTATTCAAAATGATTGTTACTTGGCCCAGTGGCTCATCAATAGATCATGATGGATCAGCATCTCAAAGAGTGAAAAATTGTTTATGGATTTGGTGATTTGAAATTCCCTGGAAAAATGTCTAAAAAATAACTTTGTAGATAGTTACAAAAAAAGTCATAAAGTTTAAAAAGAAACTTCTATCCAGGTTACTAAACTGGAATCAGTGTTCTATTTTAAAATAATGCTAAAATTTACACAAGCATTCCATTGCCATTATTACATGAATGAATGAAAGGATGCCCCAAATAAAGAAACAGGGAGACAAATGTCAGGCTGAGGAACTCGGTGATTTATGAAAGTTTTTAAGATCTTCCACCATAAGCTTTTGTCACTTTGGCTTGACTTGATGGTGCTGTGTTGTCTGCCAGGTCTGTAGATATGGAAAAAGGTGCACTGTCCTCTTTTGATTTGTTTACTCAGTGGGAGACTGCTTTCTTGTACATGGTGGTATAAGGGGATCTCTCATCCAGTTTTGTAAATGCCATTTAGCTAACGTTCATATGCATAAAAGTGATCAGGTGAACCTATTAGCTGAACACCTTTGCAAGAAGCATTTAAAACCCCAAAACCCAAAATTTATACTTCAAGAGAACATCAACAAAACCTCAGCTGTTCAAAAAATTAGAAGAGAAAAAAGAATTGTAACAAAGCAGCATCCCAAGTTAATAACCAGAATAATGTAATGGAATGCCGTTCTTTCCATGGTATTTTTTTGTTGTTATTATAGAATTGTAATAAACACTTATTTTGAAAAGAGGTTTAAATTTTAGAAAAAGGAACTCATTATTTTGCTCTATAATTGTAATGTTTCCTTCACCATAGCAGTGCAAATAGATTGAACAATGTGCCTAATGAGGGTTGCGGGTCCCTTACCTTATTTTTTCTTTCACCAATATTAATTACAGTATCTTAGAGTAATTTTAAGAGGTCTCCTAACCCTGAGCTTCAGATTTAACATCTACTTTGTAAAGGAAACTCTGTACATATTTTCCATTACAAGATAGGCTCAGAGGGATGTACAGACCTAGGTACACATAATTATACCTGATCCAGAGTAAATGTATCTATGTGCACCTAAGTGCCTCAGTTTTACAAGTGTACTTCATAAATGGAAAGAGTGTGTAGAGAATAGTAATTCTGCCCTTCCCATTCGACCCCAAATGCCTAGTTTTCTGACACACACAGGTAGGAAAAGAGGTACTGCTCCTCTGCTTGTGTGTGTTCACCCCAGGCAGTTTTATGAACCCTGATTTAGGTGTAAAAGCAGTTTATAATATTATTTCCTCTAAGAGCACCTTAGGATGAGAAAGGCTAGAGCAGTTTTCATGTGATCTTCAGTGGCCCCTATTGTATTTTCCAAGCTTTAAATATAGCAAACCAAGGTATCCAGTTCCAGGAGGGAGAGTTTTTGGCCAGCCCTGGTTTTGAATTTGCATCCCAAAGTTGTGCGATAATTGTAGCCTCTGATTTTACCCATTAAATTCTTTGATCAGGGTTCCAAAATGCATCATCATAGGATGCTCAAAATCTCGGACTGGATTTAAATCTCCCTCCTGGAGATAATTTGGCAGCTCTGCTAATGGTAATGTGAGCTTACAAACTGGTTCCAGATTTTTCAGAACAGCCTATTATGCCCCATACGCATGCCCATTTCTTAGGGTAATCAACATGAATCTGCAAACCCATTCAGGCACTTGGGTAAACAGACCTATGCTTTATCATTTTATTTACAAATGTCTTATGATTCAGGGTAATCATGAGGTTTGTGATAAGGAAGCTTATCATAGCTCAGGAAGGAGCTATAGAAAAGGTGAAGTGACTCTGAACAAGCAACCTGTCAGTTCTGGTAGAAATATGAAAACAAAATTTTGCCATAAAAGACTACCAGTCCCAGAATGCACCAGGTTTCCAACAGCCATTAGAGGAGCTGAAGTGAGGAAACGTGTGTTCAATCAGGAGGGCTATGAGGTAATCCCTAAGCACTCATCTCAAAGGGCAGGGCCTGATTCAGCACAGCTGCGCTGTGTTAGGGAGGATCACTCATCTAGGCAGAATAAAAGTAGAGTTTATTCTACAGATGACCATCTTCATGATCACCTTGGATATTCAGAGAAGGATCATCAGTTTCATCTGAAGGATCCTCAGAAGCAGAAGCCAAACCGGACAGACAGAGAGGGAAAGAAACCCTCTGGAAGAAAGAGGAGAAAAGCCTTTGAGAGGTCTAGAAGAGTCCAAAGCAGTACGTATACTGGGAGGTATTCCAAGGGCCAGCATACACCATTGGACTGGGGAAAGCCAGAGGAATGGTGCTGCAGAGCTAGGAATCTCCAGACGCTACCTGTGAGGGAGACGGCTGCACGTGGAAGGGACCCTAAGACCCGTGCCAGAAGGTATGTGAAGAGAGATCCAGTGTCCAGGGATCTGGATTGGAAGGCTGGACATAAGAACTGGACTACATACTGGCCAGGCTATATAGAGAGGAACTCTAGCAGCAATGGAAGCTCAGGTATGAACACTGATCTATGCCCTAGCTATAACCTTGAAAGACAGCAGGGAAACAAGTATTCTCCTGAAAGTGCTCCATTGATAGATTCATCTGTGCCAATCCATGATATTGAACCCATGCTTGTTGAACAAGGGGGAATAATAGCAGATGAAGATCCTATTTATATGGACTGCTCTCTATCTAAACTCCGTTGGTAACTTTCTGTTATAAAGTACAGCAACCATCACAAAGAAATACAAATTTGTTCTTTAATCTATTCAGAAAAGCTCCTGAAGCAGGATTTGACCCACACAGTAGAAAGCAAGCCAGCTAAGGGGTTTCAGCTGGATAACTGCTAGCAATTAAGCCTTACCTAATTGCTTGTGAGCTAGGAGAGAATCACTTCTGTATCTATGAGGGAAGTAATCAGAAGTTAACCTGAAAAGAACAGTTTGTTTCTTGCTTTGTGGCTTTTCATTTGTTGTTTTCCTGATTTTGACTTTGTTTTTTCCAAGTTAACACTGAAAGCAAGTAACCTAATTTATGTGCTACCAAGCATATCTGTGTTGGGAGAAATAACCCCATAAATAAATATCTTATTGGCTTTACCCAAGAGCACAACTAAATTATTGTCAGCAGCTGTGTCTGGTGTGAATGAACTACATTGCCCACAATACCTTGCAAATCATATAGAAATATGCACTTGCCAAGAGTGTGAAGATTCTCACCCAGGCAGCCGTCTGACAGGTTCCCTGTGTGTTGTTCATGGAATGGATCAGGCCTGGAGCATTCAGAGAACTGCAAATATTACCTTGTGGAACTAAGGTAATGGAACTGGGTTACTGTGTACTGTACTGGGACTCTGAAACTTTAAACTATGTGACTGTATAATTATGAATTATCATAACTGTCATAATATATGTCTATATATGAACTCAATATTTAAATCGTCTACTTGTCTTAAGATATAACCATGTGACTATATAAATATATTCATTGTGTGAAAGTGTTTTTGTGTTAGCCAATGATTCTTATGCAACTGTAAATGGAAGGCCGCGGAGCAAAGTCCCCATGCGGCCGGCGTAACTGGGGAGTGGGCAGTTGCGGGTCCCTGAGGTAGAGGCGGTCGTCAGGAAGATGAAGCGTCTTTTAAATTGATTGGCCCCGTGGCTGGAAGGAAGGCCGTGGGAGCCAATTGAGACTGCGAGGGGGAAGCGGAAGCTGGGAGGCGGGTCCCGTGTGGAGGCAGTCGTCAGCGATCTGAGTGAGGAGACGGATCACTGCGGGCTGTCCACCTGGCCCTCCCTCTTTGGTGTTCAGATTCGGGGGGTTCGGGTTGTTGCAGCGGGGGATGGGGGGTGGCGGGAACCCGGAGGTGTCCGGGGTCCGGAGCCGGAGGCAATGCTTGGGCGGGGGTGTGGGGCCCCCGACCCGGTCAGCCCCTGTTGGGCTTTTGCTAATCATATGGCAGAGCCGGATAAAAGGAGCAGGTAGTAAAATATCTGCGGGCCTGTCCATGGCGGTTGCGGAGGGCATGCTCGCCTTGCTAATCATATGGCTGGTGAGGCAGGGATCCGCTAGTTAAATGTTATGGTTGTCTTGAATGTTACTGTTATTTAAATGGTTGAATAAAGCTGCGACCGGTGTGAATTCCCAAAAAGCATAGAGTGTTTATTGTACAAAGGTAATGGGTTTGTGGGGGAAGGGGGTGGGGGGTGGGGGGGTGGGGGTGAATGGGGAGCAACTGGTCCGTCGTACCTCGGTTATTCTTTTTTTTGGTGGTTTTCCAGTTCTCACATAAGGCCCTTTTCACTTGGAAGGGATATATCCTGGAAGATAAATACCCTGGAAGATAGATGGGAACACAACTTTCAGAGGCTGCACATCATTCTCTGTACAAGCTACAGCTTCTGGAATCAGACTTCTTTAGGAAGGGACTGGCGTACACTGGAAGGCTTCAGCCCTGCGGGATTATTAACTCTATGTCCTTTGCTCCACAAGGAAAACCAGTCTGTAGTCCAGTCTTTGTTCCAGACCAGAAGAATTAGCATGCAAAACAGGAAATTAAATAAAGACAATGTTAACTATTGATATCTTCAGCAAAAATACAGTCTTGAACTGCACACTTTATTTAAGGAGGTATGAAAGCTGTTAGTCTATTGTTAGAAATATTTAGCTCGACCCTGTCCAATAGTAATTCAAGGCAAGTTACATTCATGTACAGTATGCATGTCAGTGTCCCCAGAAGGCTTACAATCTAAGTTTGTACCTGAGGCAATGGAAGGTTAAGTGACTTGCCCAAGATCACAAACAATACTAGTGTGATTTGAACCCTGGTCTTTGGGGTTTCAGGCTGCAGTCCTAACCACTAGGCTACTCCTACACTATAATGGCAGTTAAATAGAAAGATAAAAAATTAATACATTTGTAGACTAGCTTTCAAAAGGTAAAACAGATATTGATACCAAAATACATACAGGAATCAATACAGGATTACATGGACAAGAGGGTGAGGAAGGGATGGATAGTTGATCAGAGAGTGACCAGGCTATAAATACTTATAGTTCATAGTTTCTTACCAGTTTCTGCCCAACCTTCCTCCCACCCGCAATAGAAAACATTCATCCTATGAAATTTTAAGTACAATTTCTACCCAATCTATCACTTCCTTCCAGATAATAACATATATCATATTAATGTTATTGTATCAATGCTATCCAGCCCTTTTCTTACTCCCAAGACAGCAACATGTGCCTTTTTGAGTCAGTGCTGACTCCTGGTGACCCAGCAATCCCTGGGTTTTCTTGGCAGTGTGACCAGAAGTAGATTGCCAGGCCTTTCTTCCAAGGCAAAGGAGGATTAAGTGACTTTCCTAAGGCCACAAGGAGTGTTTTTGCAAACATTCAGGCCTTCACAAGTTTCCAGAACCATACATAGCAGTTTTCCTGCTGTAGCATGAAAGACAAGGTGTTTTACAATTAAGGGTCCATATAAGCAAATGTCCAATGTCTGAAGACAGACAGCTTAATTTGTCACCAGCCTGGGATCTCTAAGATCATCAGGGGAGAGCATATATCTCTACTTGGTACATAAAAGGACTTTAATCCACTTGTTCTCCTCTTTCTCTATTTTTCTTACAAAAGATGGTGGGATTCTCATTTGAACACAAGGAAAACTGAAGAGGAGAAAATGAATTTATTCATACTCGGAATTGTTCAACTACTTTGTGGGCCACAAAGACCCAGAGCCAGGATCTGATCAGGATTCTCTCCAGTCTGCACACTGCTCCACAAATTTATCACAGTTCTATTGAAGAAACATTCTCTCCTTAATTACTGGAAAGGGAGAGCTCCCTCTACTCCTCTTCCCAGTACCCAGCTCTGACTGTCTCCTGCTGTCCTTCTCTGGACAAAACTATTCCATGCAGGGATACTTGTTAGTGTCTGACTCTTTCTTTCTATACTACTAACCTAGAAGGCTGGAAAGTATCTCAGTATCTCTGAACCCTCCGATGCTTGGAAAGTTCCCACTTTAACATACTGTATAGATCTGAAACTACCAATTCTATCCCTTTTATATTTCAGCATACAAAGGAACATAAATACAGGCACATGGGAAATCACACTGAAATGACAGAATTCCTGATTCTGGGGTTTTCAGAATTCCCAGAGCTACAGCTCCCTCTCTGCGCTCTCTTCTCCCTCCTCTACCTCTTGGCCATGCTGGGGAACCTCCTCGTTATTTACATAGTATGTGCCGATCGACATCTGCACAACCCCATGTATGTCTTTCTGGCCAACTTGTCTGCTTTGGATATCTGCTCCTTGACCGCCATTGTTCCAAAATTACTGGCAGTCCTAACAAGCAACAACAGCATATCTTTCAGGGACTGCATTCTGCAGATGTACTGCTATCTAATGTGTATAGGTACAGAATATGCGCTTCTTACTGCCATGGCGTTTGATCGTTATGTTGCGATATGTAACCCCCTGCGCTATCCCATTATCATGAATAAGAGGGTTTGTGCTGTCCTGGCAGCTGTATCATGGGTAGATGGTTTATTAGAACCATTGGCACATGCTATTGCAACATCCCAGTTTTCTTATTGTAATTCTAACACGATCAATCATATCTTCTGTGAAATCACAGCACTGCTGAATCTTTCCTGTACAGACACCTCATTCATTCAAATTATAAATTACATAGTGGCGGTGTTTTCTGGCTTCATCCCATTTTTTCTCACCCTAACATCCTACATGTTTATCATTGCCACCATCTTGCAAATCCGTTCTAGAGAGGGCAAAAGCAAGGCCTTCTCCACCTGCTCCTCCCACCTGACAGTCATCATTCTCTCGTATGGAACCATGATAGGAGTGTATATGCCACCTGGGTCATTGGACTCTGTGAATTCAAACAAGCTGCCGACTGCATTATATATAGTCACTCTCCCTCTATTAAACCCCCTGATCTATAGCCTGAGAAGCAAAGAGTTAAACTTGGCCCTGAAAAAAGCCATAAGCAGGAAGTCAGCATGGTAAGCCACTAAAGACTTTTTAGTTTAACGCTTTTTATTAAGGAGAATTTTTACTAATGGACGCTAGCTGACAGCATGTGTTCTGGCATGTGATGAAGGTGCTTTAGGACGTGGATTGACAGCTAGCATGGGGTCATGAAAGTTAGCACAGAGATCATCATGCACTAACTGTGCAACCCATGTTAGGATTGCAAGAGAGAGGGTTGAGGTGGAGAGTGGGCATAGTGAGCTCAGCACAGTTAATGCTGGGTTCACACTGCACATCGATTGAATTAGCACAGGTTCATCTAACACCTCCTCAATAGGGGACGGGGCTCAGCATTAACTGCTGGGGAAATGCTTTCCATGCCCCTAACATGTAATTATGGTGGTGTTGCACGTAATGGTTCCTGCTTGGTGAGAGCACCCTCATTGCCAATCTCTGCTAACTTTGTATACTCTGTTTAGGCATTTTCCTGTGCCTGTTTAGAATCTAGCTTGTTAATTATTGTTCTATCTATATTTCTGTTTTGTCAGTATGTGTCCTATTTTCTGTCTGTCCTTTCCCAAACTCCTGCTCTCTGCAGTGCTGTCTGTTCCTTCGCAACACTTTATTGCCTCTGTTCTCTGACTAGTACTAAGTGACTGCACATTTAGGAGTGTTTTTTTCTTTCTTCTTTCTCCTTCTCCCTATTCCTCTAGAAGGCCTGTCTTGTAAGTATTTAAAGTCTTAAGTCCTGTGAAATCTCCCTCCATCCATTCACCTGCCTACAGTACTTGTCATGCCCCTCCCCCTGCTGGGACTGTTCAGAAGCTTTCCTCTCCGAGCACATGAGCTGCTGATCCTCCATTTGAAGGTTCCTGCTTGGTGAGAGCACCCTCACTGCAAGCTTCTGCATGTTCCTGTGCCTATTAGAATCAAGCTTGTTATTTATGTGTTTGTCTATAATTCTCTACATGCATAAGTGGCGACAAATGCACATAAATTAATAAAATACTGAAATGTAAATGGGTGCTTGCTGCCTTAAGATTACCCCTTAAAGTCTGTATTTATTAAGCTTAAGAAAGAGCAATATGGTGAATTTAAACATTAAGGGGGTCACTTTAGCTGCCATATTCAAAATTTAAATGTTCCAAATTTAAGCAGCCATATACCCTTGTAAATAGTGTCAATGTGTAAACTGCCATTTTAAAAAGGGTGAAATTTACACATGGCTGACTGCACCATATCAAATGCAGATGGGGCATGTCAGGGGCTTGCTGAGGGTGTGCTCTGGTGGAACACAAATCTACATATGTATTCTCCATTTCATGTGGAGGCCCATTCTGATCGGGGCCCATCTGGCCCATCTGGACATCCAAAATCTAGACCAGCTGGATTTGGCCTCGATTCCACACCCGCAGGAGCTAGATGTTCCTGTGGGAGCAGAATTGGGGCACTTGGATTGGCCATCATGCCTCAATTCAGTGAGCTGGGACATGCAACACTCTCCCCGGCTAGCCCTCCCCATGCTCCTGCAGGATCCCTGGTGCTGTGGCAACCCTTAGCCATGGCACTAGGATGCCAATCCTGGAGCATCAATTCACTGTACAACATTTAAATTGCTTTTTCCCACTGCCAACATCCAGAGGGGCCTGCCAAGGCTGGGATCAGGCAGCAGGGATCCTCCTGCCTCTGCTCACCTCTCCAAGGGGGGGGTGATCCTCCACTGCTGGTCACCAATGTTGGGAGGATGTATTCCACCTCAGAGGTGGAATAAGATCTCCTGCCATCTCCAGACATACAGGGCTGTGACCTGGATAGACCCTGTGCATCCACTGCCATGTGCCTGCCCCCAACCTGCCCACTCTCCACCCTGTCTCTGCCCCCATCCAGAGCTCCCAGCACATCAGCAGAATTTTGGGGGCAGAATTTTTGTAGTGCGCCGATAGCATGAGACTTCAGTGCCAAGAGGCAGCAAAAGGCATGCATGCAAATGAACTGTGCACAAAACAGCGGCTTATAGTTGAAAGGAGAAGCCAATGCATGCGTAAACTGACACGCACGTAAATGTAAAGCGCACACAATGAGCGGGTTATTTTGGTGCCCTGCCCATAATAATCAACACTATTTTGCCCAAAAACGTTTTTATGAAATCACAGAGACCTAACAGTAAATGGAGAAAGATATGTCAGTCCAAAAAGACACACAAGGATAAGAAGCAAGACATTTGCTCTTGAATGTGAACTTTCGTTTATATGCTGAAAGATACATGCAGTCTTTCCTTACATGTGCAAGATGTTTAAGACACCTCAGACCAGGCTCTCTTCTCACTCCTCTACCTGGTGGCCCTGCTGGGGAACCTCCTCGTTATCTGCATCATATGTGCAGATCGGCACCATCATATCCCCATGTATTTCTTCCTGACCAACTTGTCTATCCTAGACGTTTCTTCCCTCACCGTCACTGTGCCAAAATTACTGGCAATCCTAACAAGGAAAAATGTCATATCTTTAGGGGAATGCATGCTACAGATGTACTGCTATATGGTGTGTTTATGTTGTCACACCGCCCCCTTGGTGGTAGTGGCGGAACCCAACAGAAAGGAGGTGGACATGGAAGAAGAGTTTGTTTGTGGAGGAGCTTAGTTCAAATGCAGGGCCCAGGTTCTTATAGGCCTGGTAGCCTTCTGGTTAACTAAGAGCTCCCTAGAAAATAACAGTCCGAGGGTAGGGAAATGATAAGGCTTTTATTTCCCACGTTGCAAATAGGTTCCTAAGCTCAGAATACAACAGCACACACAAAAGAAATGTCCTTGCTCCAGGTTAAAGGAAAAACATGAACTGAAAAATCTGTTAACTTCACAGTACTGTCAAAAACGGAATACAGCATCAAACTTTACATACAGGCAACAGCTATTCCTCTGCTAGGGCTCAATCCTCTTGGTCAGGCAATAGCTACATTCCATCTGAATATCTGAGGGATCCTCCGGGAATTCCACCTGCATGGGCTCGCAGTCCGGAATGTCTGAGGACTCTCTTTCAGGCCTTCTGTGTAACGCTTGTATGATGCGCCAATGATCAGCATTAAAAGGTAAGTCCTTGCATTGTATACTTTTATAACCGGAACAGTCTCTCCTGCACACTGTTTCTTCTCTAGCAAGTTTCCTGTTTAATGCAGGTTTGTATCTTGTCTCATGAATGCCTTTAGAAGGACAGCCTTCTCTAGTGCCCTGCTCCTTCTGTATCACATTATTCCTAAAATCATAGTTATTAAAATGGCAATTACCTTTTCTTCTAAGGTTCTCAGATTGAGGTGAGGGCTGAGGCCTGCTCCTGCTGGGTCTTGGTTTCTCAGCTGTCCAGGTAGGCCTCAGGTTCTCAGGTCTGCCTGCTGCTGGAATTAGGCCTTGTTTGTGCCACAGCTCCTTTCTCCCAGGGCTTTGAAAGTTACCCTTCACAATTCTCCTTTCACCTCCTTGTTTGCTATTCCTTGTTGCACCTTTCAACAGTGGCTGGCCCTTGTTACTCTCAGGCCTTGGACTTTCTGGTATAGTCCTCCTCTTTTCAGGGTCAGCTTCCTTATGGTATCTTTCCCTCCTAGAAAGTGTATCTTTTCCTCTTTTAAAACATTTACAGCAAGTTTCTTCACCTGGCTCTGCTGAGTCTGCTAGGCCGTTTCCCTCGGTCAGGACTCCTATTCCTGGATCCTCCGAATATCCATGCAAAGCTGGAACTGGAACTCCTTGCACCACTCCTTGCCAGTCTCCTTGGCAGTCTCCTTGCCAATCTGCTTGCGAATCTCCTTGCGACTCTCTTTGCACTCTCTTTGCCACTCTGCGTACCGGTCTGTTTGCCCTTCTCTTTGCCACTCTCTTGGCCACTCTGCGTACCGGTCTGACTTCCTCCAGTCATCTGAGCTTTTAAAAGGAATTCTTCCCCTTCTACATTGGGTGTTGGCTGGTATTGCATCATTGGCTCTAGGGCGTGGTTCCTCAGTCCTCCAGAGGTCTCTCTGGCTCCCCCTATATGGCTTCTCGTGATGCTGCAGCCGGTGTTTACCTCTTTTTTCTGGGTTTAAAACCTTTTCTTCTGCCTGCAGCTGGTCTGCAGTGCCACAATGTACAGAATATGTACTTCTCACTGCCATGGCTTATGATCACTATGTTGCGATATGCAACCCCCTGCGCTATCCCATTATCATGAATAAGGGGGTCTGTGCTCTTCTGGCAGCTGTCTCATGGATTGCCGGTTTAGTAGAGTCATTGGCACCCATGATTATTATATCCCAGTTTTCTTTCTGTGACTCCATTGTAATAAATCACTTCTTCTGTGAAGTTACAGTACTGGTGAAACTCTCCTGCACAGACCCTTCTGTTATTGATATTTTGACCTATGGAGAAAGTGTACTTAACCTCTTCACCCCTCTACTCCAACCCTGACATCCTATGTGTTTATCATCTCCGGCATCCTGAGAATCCAATCTAGAAAGGGGAAAAGCAAAGCCTTCTCCACGTGCTCCTCTCACCTCACAGTCATCATTCTGGCTTATGGAACTATGATAGGGGTGTATTTGCAGCCTGGGTCAATGAACTCTGAGAATTCAAGCAAGCTGCCTATTGCAATGTATATAGTCACTCTCCCATTGTTAAACCTCCCGATTTATAGCTTGAGAAGCAAAGAGTTAAAAGTGGCCCTCTACAAAGTCATAAACAGGAAAACATCTGCATTTGAATGATAAGTTTTTTACAACAAACCTATTTTGGTCCTACAGACCCCTATGTGACATTATAAAATACTAGTTCAAATCCTGCACTAACTGTGTCTACATAGAAAGCATCTACATAACACATAAGTATGCACATAGATTATTTTATAATCAAACTACAGTAACTGTAAAGATGTTCATGCCACTGCACATACTTTTATGCTTGATATAATTATAAAACTGCCAATATATACAGTACATGCGCATTCTTTTTCTTTTTGAAAGCCCTGCTCACAGGATGAAAAGAATGAGGCCTAACAAACTAACTCTCTCTATCATAACAAATCTCCCCTCCCCCAGCAGTCTTTCCCCACTCCCTCTCCCTGTCATGATCACCCCAGGCTTCATCTAGTATCTCCCTCTCTTTCGCTAAGCTTCACTCTGTTTCTCCTACCCCCTCCCTTCACCCAATCCCTCTTGCACTCACCCATTCTTGTTCCTGGCTGAAGCTCTTCAAAAACTTGGGAGTTCCTGCTTCTCCCACTGCAATTGACTTTCTACATTGTGGAGTCTCATGCTGCAGGAAGTTTGGGCTGTTCTCCCAATTTCAGGTCTTGTGAGACTTTAAATTGAAAGATCAGCCTAAACTTTCTATACCATATGGCTCATCATTCAGAGAGCAGATTATGATGAGTGAAATATGAACAGTTGTGTGTTTTGATGAGGATCGTTTCAAAAAAATATGAATATGGGCAGACAGACAATTTCTCAGCCGCTGAATTCGACAATAGTGAATTATGTCTAAAAAGCAGTCAACATGAACAAGCAATACATTGCAAAGAAAAAAGCAGTATACAATGTTAGTTCTTTGATTACAGATATAATCTTGTTCATCGCAGTTTTCCCAAATCCAGGGCCTTTTTTTCTTACTAAAGTCCACTAAGACTTTGCACTTAATGTGCCAAACGAAAGAGCCTTAAGTGCAAAACCTCCATGTTAGATGTCAGGAGTGTGACTAGCATGTTCCCACCAGCTAATGTGCAACAGGATGCTCTAACGTTTGCTCCATTAAAGGTGGGTCCAGCTAATGACACCTATAGAGATGTGAACTTGCACTAAGAACCCCATTGCCACTGAGCACGTAACAATTGTCCTGTCACTAGCAGTAATGTGTTCTCCATACCACACCCTCCTTCTTCCTCATCCCATACCATCCCATGATGGCTGATTACAGCATGTTCTAACATGTGGTAGTTGGATTGACCACATGTTTGCGTTCCTGAGTGCCAATGACCACACGTTAAAATGCACAATAAACAGCTATTGGGCATTTGTAAAAGGGGCCCCTAATGTAAGTTGATATATATTACTTACAAATCCCCAAGGAAAGATGATTTCAAGAACAGAATCAAGCCAAGCTTCCATTACCATGGTTTAGTATTCAAGGAGCATTCCAAATCTCTTCTTTTACAATGGGGCTGTTTCTTTCCACTACCGTAATTCAGTACATCCTAATAACAGTGACTAGTTTCTTGCCTCCACACTGACACATTTATGTGTGGGTAAGCTGGATCTCAAATAGAGGAGGCATATCATAAAGCATTGCTACTAGAACAAAGAGGGCTATCTTTCCATGACAATATAGACCGTGCCTCACCATATAGGGGCTAATTTTGTGAAGTGACTATATATGCATGTAAAATTTCTCTTTTATAATTGTGACAGAGGAAAACAAGATGGAAGGTTAACTCCATAACAGAACAATGCAGATAAAGAAACATCAACAAAAGGAGACTGACCATGGCTAAGACTCTTATTCTTAGAAAGTACTTTTTTCGAGACTCTTCTATAATTGCACCAGGAGTAAAAATGTGTGCATACTTCTCCTGTAGACATGTCTAGGGGTATGGTAGAGGAGGAGCACAAGCGGAGTTTTTGAAATACACACCTAAATAGTAAACTGCATTAATTTCTATACTAACGTCAATAATCTATGCACAGACATTTTCACCTGCTCTCCAGCAAGCATAATGTCCATGCTTTCAATGTAGGTGCTGTCTCTGCTGGCTTTGTGCTAGTATTTTATTTGTCTTCCTAAAAAAAACCTCACAAAATAAGTGGTCTGGAAGGTTGAACCTATGTGGGAGCCCTCTAAGAAAATGATCCTCAAAATGGCTTCATCAGGGGATAACTGATGTGGTTCCATATATCAGCTGTATATAGTATGGAAATACTTCTCTACAGTTCTGTGTATTGAGATAGGGGAAAGGAGGGAACATTTTCAACAGTGAATGTGAATTTTTATATTGTGCTAATTGCCACTTGCATGCAGAGGTGGAGAATGGATGGATTAGGGGTAGAGAATGGGTGGGCTTTAGGGTTATATATATCATGAGTTGCATGATGTGCAGGGATACACACACAGTTTTGCACCCATCAAGAACTAAAGGGAGCTCTAACCAAGGGCTGGTAGCTCCCAGATAGAGAGAATGCAGAGCAAGTCTGACAGATTGCAAGAGCATCATTAAACGTTGGGGCAAGGGCAACCACCTGGAGGGATTTTGAATACTACTGTTCAGCCAGAAGGTTGTGGCCCTGTGTTTCCTAGTCAAAAGGCTGAGAGCCATAGAAGCAGGAGAAGGAACTGGAGAGACAGTTTGGAATAGATTGTCTGTTCCCTGGTACCAGATAAAAGGTAAGGGCCTTACTATGTTGCTTGGACTAGCTAAGTGAACTAGTTTCCTACTGCAACAGTAAGGGGGGGGGGGGGGAATGGTTCAGTGAGCCAGGTGAATATT
This sequence comes from Ichthyophis bannanicus, assembly GCA_033557465.1. Classification (NCBI taxonomy): domain Eukaryota; kingdom Metazoa; phylum Chordata; class Amphibia; order Gymnophiona; family Ichthyophiidae; genus Ichthyophis; species Ichthyophis bannanicus. The sequence goes on along the minus strand of CM066048.1, from coordinate 106,232,976 downwards.
GATTCATTGCAATCGGCTAGGGGAAAGCCAACCAAATTAAGCTGGGCTACTTCAGAGGGGGAAAACTCTAGGATACTGAAGTTCTGTCTCCTGCTGGATTAGCAAGGGAGAAAAATTAGCAGAGCTGGGAAGGGGAATAATGTAAATGTGAGAGCTCTATGTTAAAAGGACTGATGTAGAAAACCCGGTACCTGGTACATTTCAGTGTAGTGATTAAAGCTCTGGTTCTTGTAAGAGGCTGAGAGATTTCTGAGAGTAGAGCAAAAAAAGCTGATAAGAGTTCTCGCTTTGGTTTGATATGGGGAAGAGTATGATTGAGGTGTTACGGGTTGGCACAAGCCTGACGTGTACCCCCACAGATACAAGCCACACCATCAAGCATAGCTGGACATTTAGAGAGACCTTGTCTTTGGTAACAGGTTGCTGCTGGGTGCACAGTGTTTCTTAGGCTGATATTTAGAACTGCTGAGTTAGCGACTTGTGCTGCCCTTGGAATGCCACAGATTGCCCACAATATGCCCCGATGATAAGCAGTTAGCATCAGGGCACATAACAGAGATAACTGCTAGCACACTGAATCTCTCTCTAAGTGGCATTTACGCAGTTTGCCTTTGAAAATTGGGCCCTACCTGTCTTTTCCACTTTATTTCTGAGGCTAAAAGCAGAGAACTAATATCTTGGGGAGGTGCCACTCTTCCAAGCTACGATACCCATTTTGTCTGCTTTTTATTTATTGATTTCTCTGTGTAGTACTTCCTGCCAGGAGACCTTTGATGGGAGTATAAGTCACAGAGGTCTGCGCATCCGTCGTCACCTTTTCTCACCTGCTACTATATCCCTACTAGCTATTTTGGTTTCGGGGCCAAGAAAGGGGAACCATTTTGTTTCGTGTTTCCCTGGAGAAGCAATTGACAGACTGATTTGTTTTTCCTGATTGGGAAGAACTGAACTATATGGAAAAACTGGACGTGCACCTTACTGAGACAGCCTCTGCAATGGGGACGAAGTTTTGAAAGGGTCGAAACCTTTGAGTTGCCAAATTAGGTTGTTGTCTAAGTTGCAGAATGTACTTTTGATTTGTTTTCCTTTGAACATCCCTGTGATTCACCTGTGGGAGAGAGGTGAGGAGCAGGGGAATTCTATTCACCCCAAAGTGCCAGCTAAGGCTCAGGAGAGCTAACTGATTCTAATGATGCTGGCAGTACCAAAAGTGGACCACCTGGCAGTGGACGGACCCAGCACCCAATTTCAATGTGGATGTGATTTGCATATGCAAGTGGCCAGTTTCACACATTCAAATCAAGAAGAGGGCTTCTAAAATAACCCCTTCAGACTTACGAACATAAGAACATAAGATATGCCATACTGGGGTCAGACCAAGGTCCAACAAGCCCAGTATCCTGTTTCCAACAGTGACCAATCTAGGTCATAAGTACCTAGCAGTTTCCCCAAAAGACACAGGTTCCACAGTGCTTGTATGGGGTCAAGCAGTGGATATTCTGAGTCCCCCACAATAATGGTTTAGGGAACTTTCTTCCCGGAGACTTATCCAAACCTTTTTAAAACCTAGCTATGCTAACAGTTTTTATTACATCCTCCGGTAGCAAATTCAATGAAAGCCAATGTGTCATTTATGAAGCACACTAAAAATGTATCAAATGATTAAATGGATGGAAAATTCTGGATTCCATAAAACTGGCACAGCCCTAAAGGTATTATGAATATTTTTAAAATGCAGAACACAAACAACAATGTCTGTGTCTGTCCAGGGATCATGTCCCAAATGTGTTTTGCAAGCAACTTAAATGCTCCAAGCTTGAGAGGCTTTTCACACTGGGGATGTGGAAACTATCTGCCAAAGAAGTAAGTAAAGAGATCAGAGCTTTCTTTAATTTTAACTAGAATCTATAGGGATAGTCATCGATATGATGAATTCTCAGCTACCATCTGCAGATCTATGACTCTGAATTTGCTTTTAAAATAATCTTAAACTTGAAGTCATGTTGGTCCACTGTATCTTGATCCCTTCATGAGGTCTCCTATTAACTCCACAAAAGTAATAATCTATACCATTAGGTTAGGTAAAGCAGAGCAGGGTCTAAAGTGTGATTCAGAATGACTCCCAAATAACCCAGTAAATAATGTATAGGGGGGTACCGTCTGCTAGCAGATTAATACAAAGCAGGCCTGAAGAAAGCTGCCATACTAACAAAAAGACCAGAGAGTTTAAAGACAAAATCCTTCCTGATTTCTGCATTATGAGGGAGGTGTTAAATGCTGAAAATAAACACACTACATTCCATTGCCAGAACTACAAATGATTTTATGAAGTGATTTCATAGATACAGAAGTACAAATGAAAAATTTACACCAGATATTAAGTGATTTCTGTCTCTTTTTTTCAGTTTTTTGCCTTTAAGATAAGTTATTGTGAATTCAGATTGACTTTGTGGTGCTCTGTTCTCTGGTTTCTCTGTGCCCTGTGGCTGTTTGGGGGGGGGGGTCCTGTTGAATCATATAGAGTATGACAGTGGGGGTCTCATGTGAAAAGATTTAAGGTTAGTTTTACTAAAATGTACTACAGTGTTATAATGTGTTATTTTGCGCTACTGTGCTATTTACTGCAGGTCCCATTTGATGTGATACATGTCAAGGGTGTTCTGGTGCAATAACTCAACAGTATGCTTTAGTAGCCCTTAGTGAACACTTTTGCAGGAAAGACACTTCTCAAAGCTCACAATTCAGCTTTCACTGTAAGGAGTTACCTAGAGGCTAGCGTTGTGTGCTAGAATTAAAGAAACTAGGCTTTCAAATCCACTCCAGTTCCTCTTGATTTGGGGCAAATCACTTAACTTTCTATTGTCTCAGGTAAACTTCGATCGAAAGATGGCTGTGGACAGGAAAATGTTTGCTGTTACTGAATTGTAAGCCATCTGAAGAGGGGGAAATACTGCAGGTATCTTGCCTTGAATTACGACTTGAAAGAGGTAACTAGAGCAGAAATGCTCTGGGAGACTAAACTGTCTCATGTAATTACAGATCATATAAACGTGTAACTTTATTGTAGTTGCATAGACTGATTATATGGTCTAACAGTTTGAAGAAACCCTATACCTAAATATTTTTAAAGTATAAAATATAGAAGCAAAAGAATGTGTCACTGCAGTGCCCAGTTCATCACTGTGGGAAATGAGGGATTAAATTGCTAATAAGGACTTGCAATATCAGCTTTACGTGCAAGAGTTAGTTACAGTAACTATATTTGTTTAACAATCTAGTGATATTTACCACATCCGTAAGTTTCTTTTTCCAAGTCTTCTACCTTGCAGTAATATATCATCTTATATACTGGGGCAGAACAATCTTATTTTACTTTCCTCTCACTGAGTGCAGCTTTTAGCTGTCTCTACGGCATGCATGGAGTGGAGGAGTCATCTAGGGTTAAAGCAACTGCCTAGTACCCAAAATATCAAGGGTTCAATTTCTACTGGTGTTTCTTGTGAACTTGGGCAAGTCGCTTAACCCTCCATTGTCTCAGAAGAAAAGGTCTGGCAATCTACTTCCGGTTATACATTGCTGGTGACCCAGCAACCTCTGGGATTTTATGGCAATCAGCACTATGGCACTTAAAAAAAACCAGCACATATAATAATAACAGTACATATAATAAACATAAACATACATATAAAGGTCTGCCCTTAACCTACCTCTATGTGCCGTATTCATGCTTTCCATGTATCAGTGTAATACCTGTTCATGAGTAAATCTAGACAGTTCCTCATAAAATGCTATTTTACATGCATAAATAGATCATAAAATTACCCTTGTTACTGTTCAGAATGACTTATGCTCCTGCTTTAATTTTGTTATTCCAAAATCGTACTCCCATAATTAAGGTATTGTTGGAATGGATCGGAGCTGGGCAATTCAGTGAACTTCAGAAATTATCCTCAACATCATGTTGTGGAACTATTTAAAGAGGGCTACTGTGTATGACACTGTGACACTGAAAGGGCCGGAGCAACTACTAAGCAAAACTAAGCAGTTATCAAGGACTGCAAACAGCAGCAGTCAGAGTAAAACAGTAAATCCTGACAGTCACACAAACTAAAAGAACCAGTCAGAAACCGTGGCAGGAGGTTCAAAAGTAACTTTTATTGATCCACGGATAAGGTGCGCCAAACCCAACACAGGCCGTGTTTCGTACACCACTTCCTCAGGGGTTATAGGCTCACACTGCACCAAGCCAAATTCAGAAAAACCTTTTGCTGAGCAGAGGCACGGATCCCACCTGCCTCTAGTGTGCGATGCAATTATGATTGTGTGTGAAAAAAACGCATGTGATAGATTATCCGAACTTGAAAAACACTCATTACCGCCATAAAACCAGGCACATCGCACTGATTATAACATTGGCAATGTTACTTTTGAACCTCCTGCCACGGTTTCTGACTGGTTCCTGTTGCCCACATGGTAGTTTGCTGTTTCTTGGTGGACACAAACTAAAAGAGCCATCAATATATTATTTTACCAGTAGGGAGAGTGGGCACACACAGGCATACAAAGCAAATTTTAATATGTGCATGAATGATGCCCGACTATGCATTTCTACAAGATTGTTGTGGGATGGATAGTGTTGGGATGATCATGATTAGAGTTTAATTTTAAAAATCTCCAGGGAGGAGAGACATGCAAAGCTGAAGTTTCAGTTAGCGCACCCAATACTCTTAGGCCATCCCTGGAATTTGAGCCTATAACTTTGACTGCTTAACTATATAAATGTGTATAACTCTGCAAATATACATATAGGTTAAACTCTGCAATAATGTGAAAATGTGTATCTCTGTATGAACTCTACACATAAGCAACTGTTCATTTTACTTTCTACCTCTGTTAAGTTGTGACAGTATGATTATATACCGATATTCCTCTACAAATGTTTCAATGGTGGTTGTTCTCTTAATCTCTAAAATTCTTCAGCTGTGATTGGTTTTAGTTCTTATGTAGATTTTCTTCAATTCTGTCCCTTCATTTCTGTTTCAGCAGATGACATACAAATACATGGAGAAAGGAAATCACAGTGGTTTGACAGAATTCCTGCTTCTGGGATTCCCAGAATTGCCAGAGCTGCAGCTCCCTCTCTTCAGTCTCTTCTCATTCCTCTACCTGTTAGCCATGCTGGGGAACCTCCTCGTTATCGGCATCATATGTGCTGATCGACACCTTCACGTCCCCATGTATTTCTTCCTGGCCAACTTGTCTATCCTAGACGTCTCTTCCCTCACAGTCACTGTGCCAAAATTACTGGCAATCCTAACAAGGAAAAATCTCATATCTTTTGGGGAATGCATGCTACAGATGTACTGCTATATGGCATGTGTATGTACAGAATATGCACTTCTCGCTGCTATGGCATATGATCGCTATGTTGCAATATGCAACCCTCTGCGTTATCCCATTATCATGAATAACGGGGTCTGTGCTCTTCTGGCGGCTTCTTCTTGGATAGCAGGTTTAATAGAGTCATTGCCACCCATGATTGTTATATCCCAGTTTTCTTTCTGTGACTCCATTGTAGTTAATCACTTCTTCTGTGAAGTCACAGCACTGGTGAAACTCACTTGCACAGACACCTCTGTCATTGATATTTTTACCTATGGAGAAAGTGTACTTAACCTCTTTACCCCTCTACTGCTAACCCTGACGTCCTATGTATTTATCATCTCCACCATCCTCAAAATCCAATCTAGAGAGGGGAAAAGCAAAGCCTTCTCCACGTGCTCCTCTCACTTCACAGTCATCATTCTGGCTTATGGAACTATAATAGGGGTGTATTTGCAGCCGGGGTCAATGAACTCTGTGCATTCAAGCAAGCTCCCTATTGCACTGTATATAGTCACTCTCCCACTGTTAAACCCCCTCATTTATAGCTTGAGAAGCAAAGAGTTAAAAGTGGCCCTCCTCAAAGCCATAAGCAGGAAAACAACATCATCTGCATTTGAACGATAAGTTTATAACAGCGAGCCTATTTTGGCTTTAGAAAATACTAGTGAAAATCCTGCAGAAACTGTGTCTACACAGAAGGCATCTACATAGAACACACAAATATTCTCGCACACAAGTAAGCACGTAGATTCGTATTTTTTTATAATCAATATTTGTATGTTGACTTTACTCACACTCCACCCAGAATGTGCCCAGAAAACAATTACAGTAACTATAAACACATCATGCTACAGTTCCGGTAATGAGGCATTGAGAGAGGGGAAATAAGGGAAATTTTTCACCAGTGAATGTTCATTAAAATGGAAAATGTGTTATAGGCAACATTCAAAACAGTGCTATGGCTCATTTGATAGTCTTTAATCATCACAACAATATCAAATTGCTACATGGGGAAAGGTCTTAGGGCCCCTTTTACTAAAAAGTGCTAAGCACTTAGCATGGGCATTGGCACATAGCAACCACACACTTGATAACTATACCATACATGCTGATTCATGTGCTAATTGCCACTTGCACCCAGAGGTGAAGAATGGATGGTTCAGGGGTGTAGAATAGGCGTGCTGACAGTGTGGTGTACCTATCGTGAATTGTAGGATGTTCAGGGATCCATACACACAGGTTTTTTTCATCCATCAAGAGCTACAGGGAGCTACAACCAAGGGCTGGGATCTCCGACATAGAGGGGATGCAGAGCAAGCCTCACAGACTGTAAGAGGGTCATTAAAAGCTGGACAAGGGCAACCATCTGGAGGGAATTGGAATTCTACTGATCAGCCAGGAGAGTGTGACCCTGTGTTTCCTGGTCAAAAGGCTGAGAGTCATAGAAGGAGGCTCTGGAGGGAGAGCTAAGCAGCAGGAGAACCAGAACCAGCTAAAGCTGGGTAATTGTTCAGATAGAATCCCTGGTACTAGATAGGGGGTTAGAGTCCCATTATGCTGGGTGGACTAGTTAAGTGAGCTAGTTGAAGCTGGCTCCCTACTACAATAGGAAGGGGATTGGAGAATGGCTAAATGAAGCAGGTGAATATTGATTCACTGCCATCAGCTGGGGGGAAACCAGCCAAGTTAAGTTGGCTTACTAAGAAGGGGAAAACTCTCTAGGATGCTGAAGTTCTGTCTTCTGCTGGATTCGGAAGGGAGAAAAAACAGCAGAGTTATGAAGGGGAACAATGTAGATGTGAGAGCTCTATATTAAAAGACTGATGTGGAAAAGCCAGCACCTGCTATACTTGATTGTGGTGATTAAAGCTCTGGTTCTTGTAAGGTGCTGAGAGAATTCTGAGAGTAGTGCAAAAGCTGATAAACGGAGTTCTCACTTTTGGCTTGATATGGGGAAGAGTAAGAAAGACACTTTAAGGAATGACACAAGCCTGGAAAGTCCCCTCACAGGTACAATCCACACTGTCAAGCATAGCTGGACATTTAGAGAGACCTTGTGTTTGGTAACTGGTTGCTGCTGTGTGCACAGTGTTTCCTATGCCGATGTTTAGAACTTGGTGAGACACCGTCTTTAAATTTGCTTGGTTATATGTTTGACTTCAAGAATCATCCTGACAAATAAAGTTGTTTAAGTATTATCACTGCTCTGTGCACATGGTTTCTATGTGGAAAGATAGAACCTGGTAAGGGAAATAACAGGCAGCTCAGCCTGAAGACATTATCCCCAAAATCACTTACAGCACCCCTTAGTTGTAACAAATGGTGGCAGAGATGGGATTGGGGTTTCATATTTAGGCACAAAACCCATATATGCTGGAGAAGCAGAGCCTCTCAGAGGAAGGAGATGTGGTTTTGAATTGGGCTAAAGGGATTAGCCCTGCCCTAATATGGGATACAAAGCAGTATAGTCAGTGTTGCTCAGACAGGCTTTTCTTTACTTGTTTCCATGCTGACCTACTGGATGCTGGACAGAGTAAAGCGGTGAGCAGCAGATGTGTGTTTTTTCCAGAGCAGACTGAAAAAGAGCTAGGAGGGTTCATCTGCATATACCACTTCAGGCTCATTGCTGTCCCTTACAACCCTCTTTCTACCAATATGGGAGGACACACTCCACAATGACTATCCCATTACCCATGCAAAAATCAGAGGAAGGAATGAGCCATGAAACCTATTTCTCCTTCTCTGGACCTCCAAGACACTCTGAAATCCCACACTCATAAGCCACAAAGGAAGACATTCCCTTAGTTACTATCAGTTTGATCTCTATTGATATGGCTTGCTCTAATGGACCAAAAACTGACTTACTGCATACAATGTTAATTCACACACATTGACATGCTTTTAGTTAATAGGCCCCTATGTCAGTATGAGTTGATACAGAATCACTGAAAATGAACACAAATGGAAAAATCAGGTTGGCAGTTGTGGTGTACTGTATAGTGATAGCTTTCAGCACCATGGACAGGGGAAGGAAATGACTGAAGCCCTGAACCCTGCAGTGGGCATTCAACCGACTTCATTCACCATTCTTAATGGTCACCTAGACTGTAAATATTATTCAGCATAAACTGGAAAGTTCCTATAACATTATCATTTTCTGATTTTAATCTGATAATACCTGACTACTCTATATTAGACTACTTCTGACTTGTACTATATCAAACTTAACATTGAAACATGCTAAATTTTACTGCAGCAGAGTTCATTCACCATTCTTCAAATTACAATTGAAATCTTGTAATTTCAGCAGAATTATTTCATATATGTGGGAATCTTCCTTAATACACATTGGTGCAGATACTCTAGTCTGTTATTGTTATTATGAGATAAATCTCAAAGGTGCATGGAATTCCTAGAAATTTAGAACAGACTCCTGCATAAACAGACCAACTAGATACTGATACACTACCAGAGAAAGAACGTAATATTCAGCAAGGCAATGGATATATTTCTTGAAACATCTAACTTAGATGTCTTCAAATCATGCCTGCATTCAGTGACATTATCCATTTAGTTTGCGCCGCTGAATATCCATGTATATCTGCAACAATTGTGTTAGACATTTCAAGCTATACCTGATAATTGGGCAGGCCATCTAAATGTCTAACTTTTGGGGATAATCTTCACATTAACCTGTACTAATTTGGCAATTCCTGAAGGAGGAGGCACTTAGGGTTTTATAATCTGTTTCCTCTCTGTAATACTTCTTGCTCCACCAGATATCCTCCTGCCATCATATTTACATGTGCAAAAGGCACACTCTCATAGGGAATGCTGAACTACACACTAAGGATAACTGGTTAAAAAAAAACCAACATGTTAAGGCCAGGAATATTTTTAAGCTGTTTTGGCTGCCCTTTAAGATGCATTGTCAGGCTCCAGCTTATTTGCATCAAGGAGTAAACCTAAGAGATCCTCCAGAGTAAACATATTGCATTTCCCTCCCCAGGAAATTTTTACTCAGAAATCTAAATGAGAAAAAATGCTGAGGTACAGTGCTGTACAACATTGTAACACTATTCCAGATGAGATTAGCACCAAGACAAACTACGTGACGTATAGACATCTTTTTAAAACATATTTGTTTCAATAATACCTAACTTGAGGTTACCTTAATTTTTTAAGCTTTCTGGTTTATTGCATGCTGAGCTAATTCAACTAAGTTAATTCTACTAGAATGAATGTAAATTATTTATGTGAATTTTTTTATTTTTTTAATTATATACTGTAATTTCTTATTTTGTATTTTTAATAATTGTAATGTTATACAAATGCAAAAAAAACCCCATTTTTTGTTTTATTGCTTGTGCTCTGCCTTGAACCCTTGGTTGGTCAAACAGATAAAAGATGTATGTTAACTTTAGTGTGCTAAGAGTTTGCGCTTAGGGGTATGTTTACTAAACCATCTTAGGGGTATGTTAACTAAAATGCCTTAACGTCGCAGCGGTGGTATTATCGCGCAATAAGTGACATTATCACGTGATAACGTCACTTATCGCGCACTAACGTGGCTGCGGCGTTAAGGCACCCTAATGCTGTGAAATCCAGCTCTGAAGGGTGGAGTAAGGCTTCCCAGAGGGTGGAGAGAAGGGGTCTTGTTCATAAATCATGCATATAGGAGATTGTCAGTATCTTTGTTTGATCAGGAGTTTGCAATTAATTGACAGCTGCACTGCAACTCTGTAGGAAGCTTGATGCTATTCTGCTGCTGTAGCTTCACAGGCAACTGAGCAGCAAATGTTCATCATATACTTTAAATGTATCTTATCTGGTTAGAACAATGCAAGTATAATAAATAAAAACTATACAAAATAAAAAAGCTCTCACATCAGTGCAGAATCAGTCCCAAATATGCGCTATGAAAATTTTGGTAGTTATATAAGAAGAACAGGATATGAAGTGCATTAGTGAGGGAGAGGGAGGGAAGGTAGTCCAAGGAATCTTCTGGGATGGCTATGCGCTACGACGGTTCATTGACATCACTGCCGACCTTTAACCCCAGGTATCCAATGCCCGGTTAGTATGTGGCCCTGGCATTGAATATGCAGGGCAACTGCACAGTCCACAAGTCCGCAGAAACTAACTGGGCAGCAGCGATATTGAGCTGCTGCCAGGTTAGCTCCCAAGGGTAAAGATAGGCCAGCTTTTGCTGTGACACTTACTCATGGGTGCTAACTGGGCAGTGATGCAGTATAGCCGCTGCCTGTGCCACCTCTGGAAAGTCACACCATGCTAACAACATGCCCTTATGCTAAGTGGTTCGCATTGGGGCATGTAGCAGAGATAATTGGTGATATTCAGCAGCATTATATGGAGAAACGTTACCTGTACCTAACTGAGACAGCCTGTGTAGTGAGGACTGAGCTTTGAAAGGGCTGAAGCACTTGGGCGGTTGAACTAAGCAGTTGCCTAGGCTGCAATCTGTATTGTTTTTCTTTGAACTTTCCCGTGACTCACCTGTGGGTAAGAGGGAGGGAGCAGGGGCATTACGTCTCCTGAGCCTTGGTTGTGGCTTTGGGGTGAACAGAACTGTTGCCACAGGTGCTCGCAGGACTGTGATCACAGCCATATGGAACAATCTCCCTGGAAAACTAAGGTCCACCGCTGACACGAAGGACTTTGGAAAACAACTAAAAACGTTCCTCTTTGCTGATCGTTTCCATGTAACCACTTAACTCTTGACCAGTAAAACCTCTCCCACTTAATGTATGTACATATGTTCTTTATAAATAAGTTATGCATCAGATCATCTCCTGCATGCCACCCCCACTTCATGTTTCATAACAAGTTCTTTGTAAAACCTGTGAGTTATGATGTAATCCACTTTGATTCAATGATAAAGCGGAATATAAGAACTGATAAATAAATAAATAAATAGACCATCTGACAGTGGATTGACCCAGCATCTGGCTACAATATGGATGTGATTTACACTTGTGAGTGGTCATTTAAACACATTAAAATCAAGAAGAGGGTTTCTAAAATAATCCCTTCAGACTTTTACAAGGAAAGCCAGAGTGTCATTTATAGAACAGACTAAAAATGTATCAAATAATTTCAAGGATGGAAAATTCTGGGTTTCATAAAACTTGCACAACCCAACAGGTGTTATGAATATTCTTCTAAGAATACAATCACCAAGGTCTGTGTGTGTCCAGGGATCATGTCCCAAATGTGCTTCACAACCAACTTAAATGATGCAAGCTTATGAGGCTTTCCACACTATGGATGAGGAAACAATCTGCCGAAGTAGTAAGTAATAAAATCAGAACTTTCTTTAATTTAAACTAGAATCTATAGCAATAGTCATCAATATGACTAATTCTCAGCTACTGTTTGCAAATATTTCTACTCTGAATGTGCTTTTAAAATAATCATAAGCATGAAGTAAGGGCAGTCCACTCTATCTAGATCCCTTCAAGATGTCTCCTATTAAATCCGCAAAAATAGTAATCACTACCACTATGTTAGGTAAAGCAGAGCAGGGTCGAAAGTGTGATTCAGAATGACTTCCAAATAACCCAGTAAATCATGTGTAGGACAGAACCATCCGCCAACAGATTAAAACAAAAACAGGGCTGAAGAAAGTTGCTGATGGATTTGGCAATGATCTGAAATTTTTTGAAAACAAAGTTAAAAAAACCCAAACGAAACCTAATTTATAGATACTAACAGAAAGACCGGAAAGTTTAAAGAAAAAATCCTTCCTGATTTCTGCATTATGAGGGGGGTGTTAAATGCTAAAATTCAAAACCATGCATTCCATTTCTAGAACTACGAATGATTTTATTGAGGTGATTTCATAGATATAGGAGCATAAAGGCAAAATTTACACCAGATATCAATCAATTTTTACCATTTGCAGTTTTTTACATTTATGATAAGTTATTGTGAATTCAGATTGACTTTGACTTTCTGGTGCTCTGTTCTTTGGTTTCTCTGTGCCCTGTTAGTGTTGGGGGGGGGAGGTGATGTTTCCTGTTGAATCATAGAGAGTATGGGAGGTTTGTTTCTTGTGCTTGGTGACAGTGAGGACCTCTCAGGTGAATGGCTTTAAGGTTGGCTTTACTGAAGTGCACTACAGTTTTAGATTGTGTTAATATGAGCTACTGTAAAGTGCTATTTACTGCAGGTCCCATTTGATGTGACACATGTCAATAGTGTTGTGGTGCAATAATACAAAAGTACACTTTAGTAGCCTTTAGTGAACACTTTTGCAGGAGACGCTTCTTAAAGCCCACAATCCAACTTTCACTGTAAAGAGCTACCAAGAGGTTACAGCTGTGGTCTGGAATCAAAGAAACCAGGCTCTGAATCCCACTCCAGCTCCTTTTGATCGTAAGCAAATCGCTTAACTTTCTATTGCCTCAGGTACAAATTTAGATTGTAAAATCGCTGGAGACAGGAAAATACTTGTTGTGTCTGAATTGTAAGCTGTCTGAATAAGGGAAAATACTGAAGATATCTTGCCTTGAACTATTACTTGAAAGGGGTGACTTGAATAGAAATGCTCTGGGAGACTAAACTGTCTCATGCAGTAACAGATAATATAAAATTTAAATGTTTGTAGCTGTATAGACTGATTTATATGGTCTAACTGTCTAAAAGGAAAGCCAGTATATAACTTGAAAAAAATATATAGTTATTGTAACTATCTGGTCATATTTTCCACAAGGATTTTTTTTTTTTTGCTCCAATTTTTTTACCTAGCAGGAATATATTATCTTCAATATCTGAATCTATTGGGGCAGAAAAGTCTCTTATTTTACACTCCTCTCACTGAGTGTGTGCAACATTTAGCTGTCTCTACAGCAAGCATCTTTCTGTCTGTCAGTGTGAAGCTTGCATGGGGTGATAATAAAGATCTGCTCTTCAGCCATCTGTGGAATATTTGTACATTGTGTGTATCAGAGACAAGACTTCGAGGCTCTGATAAAGATCTACTCTTCATCTCTCTGTGCTGTATTCATGCTTTCCATGTACCCGTAGAATACCTGCCTGGGTTCATGATTATAGTCAGCACTCCAGTGTGAAACATTCAGGGAGGGTAAGGCAAAGTATTATCATTCTGGAAACATAGTAGTCCTCCCATAACTATTAATCAGATACACAGAAAAATGTAAAATTTACCATTCACAGCAAAAGTTCCATCATAAATCACAAATCATAGACATGCATAAAGCACTGCATATGCCTCATAGCACTATATAAATTCGTAGCAGTAGTAGGTTCACAGGGACGGTAAGGAAGCAGAACAAAATATTTCCAACTTAACAAAAGCACTTCAGAGCCTCTGTCCTCATAATATAATCACTGTATAATCATGTTATCTGTAAATAGGTTAATTATAAATGTGTTAGGAATAATCGTATTGTAAATTCATTGGTCAAAGTCTCCTTCCCGACATGTGACACTGTCTCTGATAATGTTTTCTTTACATTCAATGTAGCAAGTTCTGTTTCACTGTGAACAACCTTTGTTCACTGGCAAGGGTGGTATAGAAAAGTTATAAATAAAATATGGAAGGATTATGAAATGATTCTAAAATCTTTGAGTAACAGTCTCTCTTGATTAATCAAAATGAAGAATTCAGAACAGACGGCGATCTAATTGTTAATCTCATAAAGCAAAACTTGTCCTAACACTATCCCTTATAGGGCCCAATATTCAAAAGGTATTTACACAGTTTACAGCCCTGTAAACCATGTAAATGCTGCTATATGGAATATTCAAAAGCACTAACATTGTTAGTGCCACTGAACGTCCCTGATCTTCTCCACTACACGCTCTGATACTAACTGCTTAGTATCGGGGTGTATCATGGGCATTTTGGGCAGGAATGGAGAAGGCGATAGTCGACAACCAGGCAGCAGCAATAATGCATGCTGCCCAGTTAGTGACCTGCCATTAAAAGATAGAAACATAGAAACATGATGACAGAAAAAGACCACATGGCCTATCTAGTCTGTCCCTCCATATCATCTACTACAAAAGTCCCCTTTTTTTCCTTTAGAGATCCTCTGTGTTTCTCCCATGCTTCTTTGAATTCAGATACGGTCCTCATCTCTACCACTCCACTGGGAGACTATTCCACGGATCCATCACTCTTTCCATAAAGAAATATTTCCGCATATCACTTCTGAATCTATCCCCTTTCACCCTTATCCCATGTCCCCTCATAGCAGAGATTGCTTTCAATCGAAAGAGGCTGTCCTCCTGTGCATTTATGCCATGGAGGTATTTAAACATCTCAATCATATCAACTCTATTCTGCCTTTCCTCTAAGGTGTACATATTAAGATCCTTAAGTCTATCCTCATATGTTGTGCTTGTAAGCTATATCCCCTAAATTGGAGCAGAACACACAGAAATTGGAGTCGTAGACGAGAGTGCTCAGAAGTTGATTTGAATTTCCAATATAACTAAGGCTCTTACTAAAGCTAATATAGCTCTTAGTTGAAGTGGAAATGCTTGAAAAGTCAGCCAGGGCTGTGAATTTGCTGGTGTTAGATTCTCCTAGAATTGCCGGTATATCTGCTTTAGACATGTTTAAGAAATACCTTACTGACACTTTCTATTCCACAAGAACTGATACCACCTATTTCAAAGACATTATATTTATTCAGGAGACGAGAGAACCAGGAGCTGTGGTTCCAGATACCACTATGGACGTTCTCAGTATTTCTGACTTTTTGAGCTCCTCTACTTCAGAATCCTTGCAAGTCTCTATGACTCTTGTCATTTGCACTTTAGTGTCAGAGATCAGTCATTTAAGCTCTATTATAAGAAACATTCTCTCCCTTTATATGGAGTAACTATTTCTGTCTTCCCTTATATTTTTTGTGAAATGTAAAAAAGGTGTAAGCAATGTTTACTTTTGAAACCCAGTGTGTTGCAACTGGGAGCCTCATATTACTATTATTTCCTTGTAAATATTTAATGGTGTACAAGTCGCAAAGATATATTTTCTTTCAACCTAATGATTTATTTGCTTTTATAAAAACTAGATTGTCTATTACATCTTCTGCCACTGTCCATGATGGGGTTGCTTGACTGTATATTATAGCCAGCCTGGGGCCTTATGCGGCTATCTATGTAAGTAGGATGCATGTTAATTCATTTTCATTGTATAGCAGTGGGAACTTCTCCTTCTGCTGTTGGAATTCCTCTTCTGTACAAGTTTGTCTTGTTAATAGGATTAAAAAATAAATAAATATTCAATTTAAAAAAAGAATTAGATCAAGGACTTTTATCTGCAGCACACCGCTAGTAACATCCTTCTCCTTGGAGTAAGCTTGACTTACCTGTACCCTTTGTCACCTCCCACTTTACCAATTTCTAGCCCAGTCAGTCACTTTAGGGCCCATTCCTAAGGCTATCCCTCAGTCCAATTCTCTGGTCACCCAGTCAAATCAGATTTGTCTGATACGACATGCATCTGAGTAAACCCATGCTGCCTTGGATCATGCAAACCAATGGACTTCAGAAACCTCGCTATCCTCTCTTTTTGCAGCGTTTCCATTAATTTACTCACCACAGAGGTCAGACTAACTGGCCTCAATTTTGCAAGTATTGGTTTAGGAGCATTTGGAGAGAAATTTCCACATGCCTACTTTATGCCTTTCTCAAAAGGTCAAGTATGCACAAAAGGTTTTAAGTGCAAAAGTGTGCATATATCATAAGGTACAATAATTAACAGCACTTCAAAAATTTCATAATCTATGCATGTAATTGCTCACAACGCCCATAGTCCACCCATGTGCATGCATACCATGAAAGTATGTGCAATGTTGGCTGGTCTTTTATAAGAGGCCATTTGCATATGCATATAAATTATTATTTAACTAGGCTTATAATATCACTTTTCTACCAGTCAAAGTGGTGTACATTCAGGGACTGTATATATATTTTTCCCTTGTCCCCGAAGGGCTCACAATCTGTTTTTGTACCTGAGGCAACGGAGGGTTAAGTGGCTTGCCCAAGGCCACAAGGAGCACCTGTGGGATTAGAAACCCCCAGTCCTTCTGGCCCAAGGTTGCTGTCCTCCAGCCTGATGTAGCCTGTCCCCAACCACTAGGTCACCACTTTCTCTAAATAGTGACATTTAAGCACGTTGGTCATGGAAAAATCTTCACATCTCTTTATAAAATTAGCCCCCCCCCCCAATACTACTTTACGTGGAAAAGTGGATCATAAAATTGCCCTTGTTGTTAACATTCAAAATGTCTTATGCTGCTGGATAACTTTTTTGTTCCAAAATAGTGCTCCCATCAATAGGCTACTGATGGAATGGACCAGGCCTGGAGCATTTAGGAAACTACAAATGAACCTGAGGAATTATGCTCACTGTTACATTGTGGAACTATTTAACTGGGCTACTACGTATGACACTGTGACTTTGAAAGGGACGACTGAACCTTTAGGCAAGGCTAGGCAGCAGCAAAGAACCAGCAGCCTTGGCCATCAGCACATTCTTTTACCTGCAGGGAGATCGGGTCCACAGGTACATGCAAAGCAAAAATGAGTGATGTCCAATTAAGCATTTTTCCAGAATTATGGGAGGGGTCATCTTCAGTGATCCTGATTCCAGAGTCTAATTATAAAAATCTGGGGGTGGGGGTGGGTAGTAAAGGGTAAAGGGATGTAAGAATGATGGATCACCCTTGCATTGGCCCTGGACTTTCAGCTTGTAACTGTTTTAACAGCATAAATGTGTAACTCTGAAATTGCATATATGTAACTTTCCTACATAAACATGTGTAACTCTTGCAAATATACATATATGGACAACTCTACAATGCTCTAAATGTCTTAATGTGTGTCTCTGTAGGAGCTCTAAACACGTAAATGTTTTAGTTTCTACTGATATTTCTCCACAAATGTGTTACCTGTTTAAATGGTTGTTCTCTTAATCCGTGCCTCTAACATTATCAAATGGAATTGTCTTCTGAATCTTTTTTTTCAATTCTTTCTCCATTTTTATCACTGCAGACAATGACCTATGAATACATGGAGACTGGAAATCACAGCGGGGTGACAGAATTCCTGCTTCTGGGCTTTTCAGAATTCCCAGAGCTACAGCTCTCTCTCTTTGCTCTCTTCCTCGTTCTCTACCTTATGGCCCTTCTGGGGAACCTCCTCGTTATCTGCATAGTACATGCCAATCGAAACATGCACACCCCCATGTATTTCTTCTTGGCCAACTTGTCTATCCTTGATGTCACTTCCCTCACAGTCACTGTGCCAAAATTATTGGCAATCCTAACAAGTAGAAATATCATATCTTTTGGGGAATGCATTCTGCAGATGTACTGCTATATGGTGTGTGTAGGCACAGAATATTCACTTCTTACTGCCATGGCTTATGACCGTTACGTTGCAATATGTAACCCCCTGCGTTATCCCATTATCATGAATAAGGGGGTCTGTGCTCTTCTGGCAGCTGCCTCATGGATAGCAGGTTTAGTAGAGTCATTGCCACATAATATTATTATATCCCAGTTTTCTTTTTGTGACTCCAATATAATCAATCACTTCTTCTGTGAAGTCACAGCACTGGTGAAACTCTCCTGCACAGACACCTCTGTCCTTGAAATTCTGACCTATGCAGAAGGTGCATTGAACATCTTCATCCCATTACTCCTAACCCTGACATCTTATGTTTTTATCATCTCTACTATCCTGAGAATCCAATCTAGAGAGGGGAAAAGCAAAGCCTTCTCTACATGCTCCTCCCATTTTATAGTCATTGTTTTGGCTTATGGAACTATGATAGGGGGGTATATGCATCCTGGGTCATTGGCCTCTATGAATTCAAACAAGCTGCCTATTGCAATGTATATAGTCACTCTCCCACTATTAAACCCCCTGATTTATAGCTTGAGAAGCAAAGAGTTAAAAGTGGCCCTATATAAAGCCATAAGTAGGAGCTGAGGACTATCTGCATTCGGAGGTTAATTTTATGACCCTAGAGGCCATGAGGTAACCCAAACCCTGTTTTCTCAGGAAGGGTAGGGGAAGCGGAGGAGGCAAGAACAAAGCCCCACAAAGCAAAATCTCTACTTTTCATCACAAGAAGCAGAGGCATAAGTGCAGACAGCACATGATGGAGCTAGTTTTCAGTTGCAAATGTCTAAGCAAAATGCCATATATATAAAGTCCAGAGAACTACAGGGCATTTTGGGAAGGCAATATGAAAGGTGCCCATATTGCGTACCTGATCATCACTAATTTGACAATCAAGATCTGGATTAAGCTTGGTAAATTTCTCTGATAACATACTTAGGGGTATGTTTACTAAATGGCAGTAGCGTATTCCGTGTGATATCGGAGCCACAGCCCCATTGAAATCAATGGGGCCGCAGCTCCGATATCGCACGGAGTCCGCTACCGCCGTTTAGTAAACATACCCCTTAGACATGGTTACACAGAATTTCTGGCACAAGAACATAAAAAAGTAATCTTTGGAGTAAATCTCTATAGCAGAATCAGTGACTTCACATTTATTTTATTTATTTATTTTTGTGATTTTTATATCACCATTTATTTATTTATTTATTTACATTCTCTTATATACCGCGCTATTCTGCATCAGTGCGGTTTACATTGAACAAACTGAAATTACATTGAACAGGGCATTATAACAATTACATTGAACAGGGCATTATAACATTATAACATTATAACCATATCAAGTAATCTTAGCGGTTTACATAGAACAACTGAGCTACATTGAATAAAGTGGTAGTTACATGTGCATAGAATACTCTAAGGTAAATACATTATCAGTAAACATCAACCAGTAATCAAAAGTATATACATGATTATTTTTGTGTGTTGGGAGGTAGAGTTGTGAGTATGTAGTGAAACTGAATGGAGTGAGGCTTCAGGAATCTTAATGGGGTTGAGTTGGGTCAGTTGATGTATTTGCCTCGTTTTTACCAGTGTTCTATAAATAGAAAAGGATCGAGATGTGTGTGAAAAGTGGAGAGGTCAGTTATGTTTCTTAGATTTTCTGGTAATGAATTCCAGAGCATCAGAGAAAGGTACGCAAATGCTCTGTTACTAGTGTGTTTCGTCTTTCTGAATTCAGGTGGGAATAGCAGAATATTAGTCATTGGTGCTCTTCTTTGTCAATTATTAGGTGTTTTTTTTATTATCTGGAGTAAAGTAGAAGGTGCAAGTTCCCTGATGATCTTAAACGTTGTCATAATGATTTCATATTTAATTCTGCTATGTATGGGGAGCCAATGGAGGGAATAAAGTATGGGTGCAATATGATGAGTATGGTGTGCGTTGGAGATGATGCGAGCTGCCATATGTTGTGCCATTTGCAGGGGGTAGATCGTTTACTTTGCATAATAAAATAACTGTAGGTATATCTCCTAAATCCTTTTAAAAGCCCAACTCAAATAAACAGTTTTGTAATGATTTTGGTTGGTTTTGAAACCAATATGAACATATAGTAAAGGGTTGATCCATATCACGTTCTTGCTTCAGGTTTCATCTCTTCCCCCTTTTCAAACCCATGCCAAAAGCTTACCTCTTTCAGGCTGTTTTTGGATCTTAATCCTTTATTTGTTCTCTCTCATTATCCTCCCCTACTGTACCCTTGTTCTCATCTATTGTACTGTCTGTCTTGATTAGATTGTAAGTTCTGATGAGCAAGGACCATCTTTTATGTGTCTGTACAGAACTGCATATGTCTTGTAGCACTATATAAATGATTAATAAATGCCATTCAGAGGAATACTACTACTATGTGGATATAGTTATTAAAAGCAGTTCAATATAAACAATCAATACACTACAAAGAAAAAATAGCTTACAGTTATCAGTTCTTCATATCTGCAAAACATCTTCTTCATATAATACATCTTCCTCATCTAATATGAGGTTTAACAAAACTCTACTCTAAAAAAGCTGCTATATGTTATCTCTAAGACCTCAAGGAGTGGAGAAGTAGGCTAGTAGTTTGAGCAACTGACTAATATCCAGAAGACCAAGTATTAGATTTGCACTGTCACTCCTTTTGATCTTGGGCAAGTGACTTTACCCTTCATTGCCTCAGAATAAATGGCCTAGCAATCTACTTCTGGTGATACATTACCAGGAAAACCTAGAGGCACAGCTGGGTCACCAGGAGTCAGCACTTGACTGCACTTAAAAAAAAAAAAAAAAGTCCACAAGGAAAGATCATTTTAAGAACAGGAACAAGCAGAGTTCTCATTATTGTGGTTTTATATGCAAGGAACATTTTAATCCACCCTTTTACAATGGGGGCTTTTTTCCTCTATACAGTATTTTAGTCCATCCTAATATTAGCAACTAGTTTCTTGCCTGTACACACTGAGGACCTGTACAGGTCACTGACCTCTCTAACTTTCACACACAACTTAAAACCTTCTTATTCATAGAACACTTTGGACAAAAAGACACAACTCAAACTGTCTTTTGGGGAAGCTGCTAGGTATTTATGACCTAGATTGGCCACTGTTGGAACAGGATACTGGGCTTGATGGACCTTGGTCTGACCCAATATGTCATATCTTATGTTCTTATAACATTTGGTGCCAATATTCACATAAATCTGTGCTAATTTGGCAATTCCTGAAGGATGAGGCACTTTGGGTTTTAGATTTTGTTACATAAGAACATAAGAACATAGGATATGCCATACTGAGTCAGACCAAGGTTATATCTTTTGTTTTATTTTCCATTCCTTTCCTTATGCTACCTAGCATTCTATTTGCTCTCTTGGCCGCCGCTGCACACTGGACTGAGGGTTTTAACATGTTATCCACAATGACGCCTAAATCTTTTTCCTGGGTGGTGGTTCCTAAAGTGGAACCTTGCATCATATAACCATAGTTTGGGTTGTTCTTTCCTAGGTGCATAACTTTGCACTTGTCCACATTAAATTTCATCTGCCATTTTGATGCCCAGTCCTCTCTGTAATACTTCTTGCTACCATCAGACGTCCCCCTGCCATCATATTAGAGGTGCAAAAGGCACAATATCATATCTCATTGTGAATGCTGACCTGCATACTAAAGACAACTGGGTTAAAAAAAGAAAACACAACAAATTAAGGCCAGGAATATTTTTAAGATGTTTTGCCCACCATTTAAGATTCTTTATGGGCAGACTCCAGATTATTTGCATCACTGATATTATTGGCATATAGTATAAACCAAAGAGATACTCCAGAGTAAATCTATTGCGGTTTCCATCCCCAGGAATTTTACTCAGAAATGTATATGAGAACAAATGCTCAGGTACAGGTCTGTACAACATTGGAACTCTATTCTAGATGAGATAAGTACAGAGACAAACTACATGGATTTTACACATCTTTTTAAAACATATTTGTTTCAATAATACTTAAATTGATGTTAGCTTAATTTTTCAGACTTTCTGGTTTATTACATATTAAGTTACTTCAACTAAGTTAATTATGGTTTATGGTTTTAGGCACTTGATATACTGCCCTTTACCCTGTGTATCAGAGCGGTTTACAAACTTATGCTCACAGGTACTTTTTTTATTCTCTTGTCCCCAGAGGGCTCACAATCTAAGTGTATGTGAGGCAATGGGGGGGTTAAGTGACTTGCCAAAGGCTACAAGGAGTGACCATGTGATTAGAGACCCCAGTCTCTCCGGCCTGAGGTTGCTTGTCCCTATGGGACTAGAATGAATGTTAAATTGATTATTTATGCAATTTTTTTTTTATTTTGTGAATTATGTACTGTAAGTTTTCTTATTTTGTATTGTTAATATTTGTAATGTTATACAAATGCAAAAAAATGCATGTTTTGTTTTATTACTTGTCCTCTACCTAGAACCCTTGGTTGGTTAAGTAGACAATAAGGGTATGTTGACTTTAGTGTGCTAAGGGTTTGCCCTTAATGTATGTTAGGCAAAGGTGGAGTGGAGTGGAGTGGAGTCATAGCCTAATGGTTAAAACACTGGCTTCGGAACCAATAGACCAGGTTTGGATTTCCACTAACACCCTTCATTGCCTCAGAAAACTCTAAGTTATCAATGTCCCTGTTTAATATACATTATCAAGTTTAAGCTACAATGCAAACCACCCTGATTGAACTGATAAAGTGGTATAAAAATTAACACGTAGTAAGTGCAGCAGCCTTGTGATAGCTGTTAGGGGTGTGCCCAGCAGTTACTGCATTGAACAGTTCCTTCATGCATGGCAGTTGCAATTGCAATTTTCACATCTTTAAGTGCACCCATGCTGTCCACAATATTGGGACAGACTTAAAGATCTTATTATGTATATGTTAGAGGAAAGGCGGTATAGAGGGGATATGCTAGACATTTAAATACTCCAATCAAAAAAAGCACTGCTCTTGGGCATAAACGCAAGCTTTGCTATGAGGGGACATAGGATGAGAGTGAAAGAGGATAAACTCAGAAGTACTATACAGAAAGATTTCTTTATGGAAAGAGTGGTAGATGTGTGGAATAGTCTCCCACTTGAGGTAGTAGATGAGGCCAGTATCTAAATTCAAAAAAGCATGGGACAAACACAGAAGATCTCTAAAGGATAAAAGAGGACTATTGAAGCCATGTTGTTTCTTTCTGCCAACAATTTCTATGTTTGTTATAGAGTCCACACTCACTCTGTCCCTAGCCCATCCATTTCCCAACTTGTCATGTTCAAGGTAGATAGATGGAATTTTTAATGTGCTTGCTGTGTTTAGCTATTACCACTAGCCCACGCTAATTGTACAGTGTGCACTGCAGCACACATCACCCAATGGTGTGTTTTAGTAAACATGATATTAAGTACTTTAAAGTAAATTAAATTAATATTGGGCAATATCCCAAAATCTTGGTGCACTTAATCCATATCAAAATAAAAATAAACTAGCCCTGAGAGCCCTCTGTCCATTTGTCCAACACACATTTTTGAAGCACAATAGCAATTAAATATATAAATACTCGACAGGTCCAGGGGTAATTGCTACTTCCCTCTTTTCCCAAGATTCTATAGGCCAGAGGTTCCCAAGTCCGGTCCTGAAGGGACAAACACCAGTTAGGTTTTCGGGATATCCCTAATGAATATGCATGAGATAAATTCAAATGCAATGGAGGCAATGCATGCAAATATATCTCATGCATATTCATTAGGGATATCCCAAAAACCTGACTGGTGTTCGGCACTCCAGGACTGGACTTGGGAACCTCTGCTATAGGTCTATCTGTCAATGAATCATGTGTGAGAGGGAGACAAGTCTGTGTGTATAGGAAAATTAGACCATGCAGCACTACAGCTTGACTTGAGGGGCATTGTCTTCTTTGTTATGAGAAAATAAGGGGAGTAGAATCCTGTCCCTTGTTGAAGAAGAGGAACCTCTTCTATTGCCCCTTGGGCAAGGAGAGAAGAGACTTCCTGATCCAACAGGCCCAGGAGAGATGGGGGAGAATTGAAGTGCCTCACCATGGTATATGGAGGAAGGTCGGAAAAATGAAGTTTGTAGCCCTGTCTGATGATAGAGAGGGTCCATTGCTCTGATGTGATTTGCTCCCATCTGGGAGCAAAGTGAGCTAACCTTCCGGGAATGGTGAGGGGCTCTGGTTGTTCTAGAGCCAGAAATGTTAAGTTCTCTAGGGGCAAGTCAAAACCCCTGAGGGGGTTGAGCCTGCTGAGGAGTGGTAGATGCTGCAGGCTTTGACTTTGCCTGTTTAGGTTGCTGACGTTTAGCAGCAAAGCGAGGCTGAGAAGATTGTTGGCCAGTATTTGTGGAAAATCTGGCCTTCTTGTAGTAAGGCCTCTTGAAAGACTTTTTCTTGGCAGGAGTAGAGGTAGACTTAGAAAGTCTATCCAATGTAGCATTTTCTGCGTCCATTTGAGTGGCTTTAATTTGCCAGTCCTTACCAAATAAGTTCTCACCTGTACAGGGCAGATTCCGTAAGCCATCCAGGACCCAGGGTTCTAGGTCAGAGGCCTGGAGCCAAGCAAGTCGTCGGGCTGCAATAGCAATGCCCGAAGCTCTACCAGCACCCTCAAAGGAATCAAAAGCTGCTCTGTTGGAGAACTTAGAAACATCTAGAAGCTGTTTCACCAGAGAAATGAACTCCTCTTTTCTATCCTCAGGGATAAAGGAGGCAAAATGTCGTATCTTTAGGGCAAGTTCCCTGAGAAACATGCCCATATACAGACTGTAAGAATTAATCCTGGCTATAAGCATAGTAGCCTGGAAAATTTTCTTGACAAAAGAGTCTAGGGTCTTACATTCTCGTCCTGGAGGGGTAGAAGAGTGCCTTTTGGTACTCTTAATCTTTTTCAGTGCAGACTTCACCACAATGGAATGGTGAGGCAACTGAGTCTTTTGAAAACCAAGAGAAGGAGGGACCCGGTACATGGTGTCCAACCTACGAGAATAAGGAGACAACGTTAGAGGAGCCTCCCATAAGTCCATCAAGTGTTCTTGAAGGATTTCATGGATAGGCAGGGTGACTGCCTCTTTAGGAACCTTAGGGTATCCTAAAATATCCAATTTCTTTGACCTAGGTTCTTTTTCAGAGGATGTGGTGATAGAAAGTCCTTTAGCTAGTTCAACAATGAAGTCTTGAAAGGACAAATCCTCTGGTGGAGACATTCTCCTCTTTGGGGAAGAGGGGTCTTCATGAAGAACTAGAGACAGCTCATCAGAGTCCTCAGAGGAGTCAAAATCCTCAGAAGAATCAGAGTATTCTCTATTTGCTTCCAACGCACGATACGCATACCGATGGGTATCGACATCGGGCGTACCGGGTATGGGATCGGTATCGGGTGGAAACCCGGATCCGACATGCGGAACCGATCTGCGTTTGGAAGTCGATGGTCTCGGTTCCGGTATGGGAGACGATACCGGAACCGGACCCGGTACCGCTGAACGCGGTACCGAGGGCGTCGCAGCATTAATAAAAGCCAGCATGGCCTGCTGCATGGTCTGAACAGTATTGCTCATAGACGCCACTGCTGCCTGGATGTCGGTACCGGTATGGGCCGGTACCCCAGAGCAGTCTAACAGGTGATCAGTCGAGGCCGTGCCATCGATGTCAACCTGTAACCCCATAGATGGTGCTTTGGAAGCCAGAGCTTCCCGCCGGGGTTGTTTGGCTGGGGCAGGATCCTCACACTCAAAAGTGAGAGCCTCTCGATGCTTTGAAGGAGATTTGCTCTTTGAGGACCTGCCCACAGAGGGTTTGGTTACCTGAGATCCATCCGGAGAGGAAGACCTGGATGACTGTGATGCTGGATTATCTGAAGCAAACAGCACATGGAATTTGTTGGCCCGGTTCTGCAAACCACGTTTAGACATCTGGGAGCAGGATGGGCAGTCCGGAATGGAGTGGTCAGGTCCCAAACATTTAAGACACCATTCATGGGTGTCTGTGACAGAAATAACAGCACTACACTTGGTACACTTCTTGAAACCAGGGGCTGGTTTCTCCATGAGGAGAATTTGTGTAGGCCTGAGGCCTAACCGAAGTCACCAAGTTGTGCAGAATAAAGATTTTTTTTTTTTTTTTTAAAGAAAAGAAAAGGGAGACCGGCGGTACCGGTTTCGGTATGGGGAAGGCAGGTACGCGGTCTAAAGAAACAAACTAAAACAATAATTTCTTCAGCGGTGACAGGAACACAACCTGCTGGCTCCGCGGAAAAAGAGAAACTGAGGAGAGATGGTCAGGAAGGCGGGAAGGCAGCGCGCATGTGCAGTGGGAGGCCCCAAAAGCTTCCTTTCTGGGAAGCTGGGGAGCTTTCCCGCGCAGGCTCCATCGGTTCCGACGTACCCATATGTGAGGACTTATTCCTGCTTGTTCCTGGAGATAAAAATTCTGAAGTTCAATCAGTGGGTGACCTACATGCATGCACTTGTGCAAGCTGTGACTATCATAACCATGCCAAGCCAAGCCTCAATGGATACAGTATAAGACGCTGTAGATATACTTTCAAGCACTTTACTCGACTGGGGGGGAGCCTTTAAGGATCCATTGTTTTTTGAAGGCCAACAGGCCAACATTATCACTGCATATTGATGCCTAACTATAGTGTTTTCACTGCCAAAACTGTTGTACTCTCAAAAGCAGTTGTGATTTGGAGTATGAAAAATATATGTTGTTGGAACTCAAAATTGAAAAATAAACAAATTTTAAAAAAGCAGAACACAATCAACAAGGCCTGTGTGTGTCCAGGGATCATATCCCAAATGTGCTTCACAAGCAATTAAATACTCCAATCTTATCAGGCTTTTAACAATAGGGATGCAGAAACTCTCAGCTAAGGACGTAAGTAATGAGATCAGAGCTTTCTCTAACTTAAACTAGAATCGAGAGGATTGTTCATTGATATGATAAATTCTCAGCTATCAATTGCAAATATCTCTAGTCTGAATGTGCTTTTAAAAATCATAAGTTTGAACTAAGGGCGGTCCACTCTATTCAGATCTCTTCATGATGTCTCCTATTAATTCCAAAAAAGTAATAATCAGTATCATTAGATTAGGTAAAACAGAGCAGGGTCTAAAGTGTGATTCAGAATGATTCCCAAATAACTCAGTAAATCATGTATAGGACAGAACCGTCTGCCAACAGATTAAAACAAAACAGGGCTGAAGAAAGCTGCTGATGGATTTGGCAATGATCTGAAATCTTTTGTAAACAAAAAAGTTACCAAACTAATTTATAGAAACTAATAGATCAGAAAGTTGAAAGAAAAAATTATTCCAGATTTCTGCATTATGAGGTGGGGGGCAGTGGTGATGTTTCCTGTTGAATCATAGAGAGTATGGGAAGTTAATGTCTTGTATTTGGTGATAGTGGGTGCCTCTCAGGTGAATGGATTTAAGGTTGGCTTTACTAAAATACACTACAGTGTTAGATTGCCCCACTCCCATTCATTCGCCTCCCCCTGTTGCGTCTCCCCCTCCTACCTCCCACCTTTCTCACACATGGGCCTCTTTTTCACTGCCTACTACCTCTGAATTACATCATCTCATTTCTTCCTCTAGGATGACTTCCTGTTCTCTCGACCCCATTCCCTCCTCCTGGCTGCTAACTCCCTCCCTCTCACTCCTTCCCTATATCCTTTCTATATTCCACTCCAGTCTTTCCACCGGGACCTTTCCTCGTCTCTGGAAGCATGCCCTAATCCGCCCCATCCTAAAGAATCCCTCTCTGGATCCTCTGGTCCCTGCCCATTACCGCCCGGTTTCCAATCTCCCCTTTCTTTCCAAACTCTTAGAAAAACTGGTTTTTTCCTACCTCGATTCTACCCACTTTCTTCACCCCCGTCAGTCAGGATTTTGTACCGGTCACAGTATTGAAACTATCTTACTCGCCTTCACTAACGCACTGCATGTTGCCCATGATCAGGGGGATATCTCGGTGGCGGTAGCCCTTGACCTATCTGCCGCCTTTAACTTAGTGGACCACTCCCTTCTTCTTCTCCGCCTACGGGAAGCAGGTCTTTGTAGTGTTGTCCATCGCTGGTTCCACTCCTTTCTCTCCTCCCGGTCCTGCACCGTCCTTTCTTCCTCACCTTCTACCCCTTCTTCTGACCCATTCCCTCTTTCTTGTGGTGTCCCCCAAGGTTCAGTCCTGGCGCCTTTACTTTTCAACCTCTTCCTGGCCCCCCTCGCTCTGCTAATACAGCAATCTGGCATATCAGCATTCTATTACGCCGATGACATAGTCCTCCTCCATCACACCTCCCCCTCCTGCCCGGATCTTTCCCCACTAAATTCATGTCTCTCCACTGTGGCAACTTGGTTGACACAGAACTGCCTTCATCTCAATCTCACCAAAACCATTGCAATTTGGTTCTCCTATGGCAATCCACCCCCTTTGCTGGCACCTTCTTTCTCAGGCACCCCTGTCCCCCTAGTCTCTACTTTTCGGTATCTAGGAGTACACTTCAATTCTGATCTTTCCTTCCAAGCCCATGTCTCTCACCTCACCAAGACATCCTTCTTCTTTCTCCGCCAAATCCGAGCAATACGCCCCTTCCTCTCCCCATCGGCCCTCACTACCCTATTACTGTCCCTGGTCATGTCACGGGTGGACTTCTCCAATTCAGTTCTCATAGGTCTATCTAAATTCCAGCTAACCCGTCTCCAAAGGATCCAAAACACCACTGCCCGCCTTCTCACTCACTCTTCCCCCCGGGACCACATAACACCTCTGCTCCTCCACCTTCACTGGCTACCTGTCTCTTTCCGCACCCAGTATAAGCTGCTTTCTCTTGTACATAAAATCCTCCACACTAATACTCCACAGTATCTAGCAGATCTCATTTCTTTCCACTCTCCCAGGCACACTCCCCGCTCTTGTCACCTCAATCGTCTCACTCTTTCCTCGCCCTCCTTTGCCCATCTGCAATCCACGCGTTCCTCCGCCTTCTTTTTCATAGGACCTACCCTATGGAATTCCCTTCCCTCATCCCTTCGCCTGGAGTCCAATCACACCACCTTCAAAAAAGACCTGAAAACTCACCTCTTCTCCACAGCCTTCGACCTTCCCTCCCCTCTGTGTGACCCGCCTTAAGCTCTATCTCCTCCCTGAGACTGTCCCTTCCTTGTCCTGTCCTGTCTTTCTCCTCTCTCTTCTCTCCTGTAACCATTGTAAAATTTCCTTTCCATTTCACTGGCCTTTGAGCCTTTCCTGTTTGCTTGTATATTGTGCACTGCCTTGCTTGTTTCAGAAAGGCGGTTTATCAAATAAAATTAACATAAACATAAACATTGTGTTAATATGAGCTAATTACGTGAGACAGTTTGGTCTCCCAGAGTGTTTCTGTTCAAGTCTCCTTTTTCAAGTTATAGTTCAAGGCAAGATACCTGCAGTGTCCCCCCCCCTTTCAGGAGGCTTATAGTTCAGGCCCAGGAAGTATTTTCCTGTTTCCAGCAACCTTACAAGACAATAGAAAGTTAAGTGGTTTGGCCAAGATCAAACAAATCTGGAGTGGAATTCAAAGCCCAGTTTCTTTGATTCCAACCCAAAGCTCTAACCTCTCAGTTTCTCCTTACAGTGACAGCTGGATAGTGGGCTTTGAGAAGTGTCTCCTGCAAAAGTGTACACTAAGGGCTACTAAAGCACACTGTTGTGTTATTGTGCCGCAACACCAATGACGTGCATCACATCAAATGGGACCTGCAGTAAATAGCACATTACCGATCATATACAATTTTAATTTTTTCTAGTTGCATAGACTGATTATATGGTCTAACTTTCTGAAGAAACCCTATACCTAAATATTTTTTAAAAAATGAAATATATAAACAAAATAATGTCTCACTGCAGTATCCAGTTTGTGACTGTGGGAAATGAGGGATTAAATTGTTAATATTAAGGACTTGTAATATCAGCTATGCTGGCTAGAATTTATTCAAAAAATATAGTTATTGCAACCACCTGGTGGTATTTTTGACATCCGTAAGTTTGTGGGTTTTTTACCTAGCAGTAATATATTATCTTATATACTGGGGCAGAAGTGTCTTATTTTACGTTCCTCTCATTGAGTGCAACTTTTAGCTAGTCTCTACTGCATGCATTTTTTCTAGGGTTAGTGTGAAGCTTGCATAGGGTGCTAATAAATTTGTCCTCTTCGTCCCTCTGATTTATATTTACATTGTGTCTATCGGGGTGAAGACGTTGAGGTTCTGATAAAGATCTACTCTTCACCTCTCTGTGCTGTGTTCATGCTATCCATGTATCAGTGTGATACATGATTATGGTCAATACTCAAATATGAAACATTCAGAGGGGGTAATGTAAAGTATTACCATTCTGGAAGCATAGTAGCCCTCCCATAACTGTTAATCAAATACACCAAATGTAAAATTTACCAATCACAGCAAAAGTTCCATCATAAATTTTGAATCATACACATGCATCGGACTATCTTAGAATGACAGGGATGGTAAGGAAGGATTTTGAAATGATTCTTAAATCTTTGAGTACTAATCTCTCTTGATTAATTAAAATGAAATTCAGAAAAGACGGTGATCTAATTGTTGTAGATCTCAAAAATCAGAACTTCTCCTAACACTAATTCTTAATTCTTTCAGAAAATATTATGTTAAACACTGTCCTCCACATACACTCCTCAACAGAACATCTGCAAATTCCCACAGCAGCTCATAAAGATGGAAGAAGAGAAATCACAGATGAGTTTTGGCTTGTTTATAAGGGGACTGATACTCAAGAGCACTTACAGGTATAGCGGCTGCTGCTCTATGATCGGATCCTTATCCAGGAATATTCAGCAGCACTATAATGTCATGATGGGGTGTCTACAGTAAAAAGGGTTGTCAGATGCCAAGTTTCAGTCAGTTTTATAAGAACAAGTAGGTGCTGCCTTGTCTAGACAAAATACTAGCATAAGAGGCAGAGATCACACCCAGCATGCAGGTGTGGACAGTTACACTGGGCTTTGTAACAGGTGCAAACACCTAGACCCAGATTATTTTAGCATGCTCTATTGATGACACAAGAAAAACAAACAAATGTCAGGGGTTTCCTGTTCTTTCTGGGTGAAACCACATGAAATGAAATGTAGAAACACGATAGTAGAAAGAGATCATATGGCTAATCTAGACTGCCCTTCCATATCAACTACCATAGTCCCTTTTTTTCCTTTAGAGATCTTCTGTGTTTATCCCATGCTTTCTTGAATTCAGATACTGTCCTCATCTCTACTACTTCCATTGGGAGACTATTCCACACATCTACAACTCATCCCATAATGAAATGTTTCTGCCTACTATTCCTGAGTCTTCCCCTTTCTTCCACATCCTATGTCCCCTTGTTGCAAAGCTTACTTTGAATTGAAAGAGGCTCTCCATGCCACTTAAGTGTATTGTTCATGGGTACATCTCATAATTTCTTATAAAATGTTATTTCACATGCATAAGTGGATCATGAAATTACCCTTATTACAATTCAAAATGCTTTAATTTTGTTATTCCATAATAGTACTACCATCACTAGGGTATTGTTGGAATGGATCGGGCC
Source organism: Ichthyophis bannanicus (assembly GCA_033557465.1). NCBI lineage: Eukaryota > Metazoa > Chordata > Amphibia > Gymnophiona > Ichthyophiidae > Ichthyophis > Ichthyophis bannanicus. The sequence continues at coordinate 106,201,512 of CM066048.1, read as the reverse complement.
TGGAACATTCAGGGAACAACAACTGAACTTCAAAAATTATCATTCATATAAAGTTGTGGAACTATTTTAACAGGGCTATTGTGTATGACACTGTGTATTTGAAAGGGCCGGAGCAATCGCTAGGCAAGACTAAGCAGCCATCTACGGCAGCCATTTTTAGTGGAGAAATAGGTAAAGCTGCAGTTTCTCTTAACGCACCCAATACTCTTGACCAGCCCTGGATTTTGAGCCTGCAACTATGTGACTGTTTAACTAAACAAATGTGTATAACTCTGAAAATACGCATACAACCAGGGGCCTACCCAGAAAAAAGCAGCATTATAAATACTGCAGCAGGCCCTAGAACATCCATTCCCCCTTTAGAACAGCTAAACAAGTCAAATTACTACAGTACAGATCCCTTCAAACAAACTCCATGTTAACAAAATGCCTGGCCTTAGTCACACACTCAGAACACAGACCCTCATCAAATGCAGAATAAGCGATTATAACCTAAAGTAAAAATAAAAAAATGTAGACAAAAATTAAACTGAAAGTCTAAGAAGCCAACTAGGTATGCAATCCAATACTAGAGAAATAAGTGATGCATTTCCCTGTACTGTGTAAAATAAAAAAATAGTGCAAAGTCCAATCACTCATTTGAAAATAAAATGGTGTTTTTTGTACCTCTGTCTGACCATTTTATTCTCTGATCATAATGGTCTGGATCTGAGGTTCCTGCTTTCCTCTGTTTTCTCTTAACTCTCTTTCTATGGTCTGTAGTCCATCTGTCATTTCTCGTCTCTCCTTTTGTTTCCTTCACTTCCTTCCATCTTAGATATTGATTTTTTTTCTTCCACCTTTCTTCCATTTATTTCTCTCTTTGGCCACCCAGATTTCATTACTCCTTACTATCCTGTTCTTAATCTCTCTCTTTTTTACACCATCTACCTACTGCTTTTCAACCTTCACCCCAGGCCTTCCATTCCCCAGCTCTTCTTCCCTGGTTCATTATTCCCCAGTCTTTTACTTATTCTTTCTCCATGTCTAAAATTTCTCTTCAACTATCCAGTGTGTGGGTCTCTTTCTCTGTCTCTTTCCCTTCATCCAGTACCTCTGTTCTCTTTCTTCTCATGTCTGCCCTCTTCCTTCCTATCCCACTGCAACCAGCATCTACTCCATCTTCATACCATACCATCCCCTCCCTATTACTCCTATGTCCAGCATTTCTCCATCTCTTTCTCAGCCTATTTTCCCCATGTCCATCTTCTATCCTCTCTCTCCACCTATTACCCCCATGTCCTGCATTCCCTTCTCTCCTTATTACCCAGTGTGTGCCCATTTATATCCACCTCCCAATGCCCCCTCATGTCAATTTCCCCCTTCCCGTTGCCTCTCCCTGTATGTACAAGGGGCAAAGCTTTCCATGGAGCAGCATGTTTCACAAGCAGTGACTGTACAGGCTGTAATCCAAGCCCAGCATGGCAGGGCACAATTGGCCTTGCACAGTCCCTGCTTGCAGGACAAGTTGATCCCATGAGCAGTCTCTTCTTCTCTGAGCCATGATCATAACCTCCTACACTCTTCTGCCTGAGGGAGCAATATGTCTTGCAGGCAGGGACTGTGCAAGCCCAGAGAAATAGAACCTGCTCATAGGAGCCAACATCAGAAAGGTGCCATCACTGGTTGCCCACCACCACTCCCCAGCTGACGGGGTAGTGCTGGTCCTGATCCAGTTCCAGCATTTTTCTTCTTGCTTCTCAACTTCCAGCATTTGTCTTCCTGCCCCCTCGTAGCCCCCCCCCCCCTTGTCCAGCATTTGTCCTCCTAACCCTCCTCCCAGTTTCCAGCATTTGTTCTACTGCCCCCCTCCATCCACCTGCACTTCTCTTCCTGCTGATGATATTGAGAGATGCAGTGGCTACAGGAAAACAAAAGTGTTGGCTTTCGTTACTTGGCAAGCTGGTAAGTCCCTGCTGGTTCTGCCCCCAACAAGCACATGGGGGGGGGGGGGAGGAACCAGCAGGAACTTAAAAGTATGGCAAGTTGCAAGCGCTGCCTTTCCCTTTGTTGTCCCTTGAATCTGGGGCAGCAGGGGTGGGAGGCAATTCTGACTTTTCCAGGAGAAGCAGAGGAGGCAGCAACAGCAGCTAGTCCATTCAACTTTATTTTTTTGTACAATAGAAGGCAGTGAGGTGACCACATGGCTGTTTTCAGGACATTTTTTGCCACTCCCAAAACTTTGCTGCCTGAGGCAGCCGACTCACTCCACCTCATTATAGAACTGCCTCTTTCTATTATCAATCTTGTTTATCACAGTTTTCCCAAATAAACATAGGGTCTTTTTTTCTTACTAAAGTCCACTAAGACACAGCACCTAATATGCCAAAACAAATGCACCTTAAGTGCAAAGTCTCCATGTTAGATGTTGGGGGTGTGACCAGCATGTTCCCAGCAGCTAACGTGCAACAGACTACTCTAGCATGTGCTTCATTAAGGCCAATTTATCTAATGACTCCTATAGAGATGTCATTTGATGAACTTGCATTAAGAGCCACATTACCACTGAGCATGGATAATCAGATGCTAGACGAAGGCAAGCAGTGAGCAACGGATGTATATTTTTTCCAGACTACACTGGAAATACAGAGACAGGAGGGTTTATAAGGCATACACCATGTCAGGCTCATTGTCTCCAGGACAACCCTTCCCCCCAACATGGGAGGACACACTCCACCATGGCTATGTTGCTGTCCAAGAAATAATCAGAGGAGGGAATGAGTCATGGAGTCTACGCCCCCCTTCTCTGGACCTCCAAGGTCCTCTGAAATCCTCTAGTCCTGAGCCAGTAAGGAAGACAGTCCCTTAGTTCCTATTAGTATGAGCTCTATTGAGGATATGGTACACTCTCCAGGACCAAAACCTTTGACCCACATGCATGCACACAAGTACTAAGCACTGCACATTTTGCCCACCTTAGGGCCTGCTGCATAAGTTGTTAGTTAATCCACACATATTTTAGCATGCTTTTAGTATATAGGCCCCCACGTCTGTCAGTATGAGTTTATTCAGGACCACTGAACATAACATAAGAACATAAGATATGCCATACTGGGTCAGACCAAGGTCCATCAAGCCCAGTATCCTGTTTCCAACAGTGGCCAATCTAGGTCATATGTACCTAGCAGTTTCCCCAAAGGACACAGATTCCACAATGCTTGTACTGGGTCAAGCATTGATATCCTGGGTCCCTTCTTAATAATGGTTTATGGACCTTTCCTCCAGGAACTTGTCCAAACCTTTTTTAAACAAAGCTACACTAACAGCCTTTACTACATCCTCCGGTAACAAATTCCAGAGTTTGATTACACGTTGAGTGAAAAAATATTTTCTTTTATTAGTCTTAAATAGTTTACCCTGTAGCTTCATTGCATGTCCCCTAGTCTTTCTATATTCTGATAATGTAAACAATCAATCTATGTTTACCCGTTCCACTCCATTCATTAATTTATAGACTTCTATCATATCTCCCCTCAGCTGTCTCTTTTCCAGGTTCAAGAGACCTAACCTTTTTAGCCTTTCTTCATAGGAGTATCCTTCCATTCCCTTTACCATTTTGGTGGCTCTTCTCTGAACCTTTTCTAATATCACTATATCCTTTTTAAGATACAGCGACCAGAATTGCACACAATATTCAAGGTGCGGTCTCACCATGGAACGATATCGAGGCATTATAATATCTTTTGTTTTATTTTCCATTCCTTTCCTTATGATACCTAGCATTCTATTTGCTCTCTTGACCGCCGCTGCACACTGGGCCAAGGTTTTTAACATGGTATCAACAATGACGCCTAAATCTTTTTCCTGGGTGGTGGTTCCTAATGTGGAACCTTGCATCATGTAACCATAGTTTGGGTTGTTCTTCCCTAGGTGCATAACTTTGCACTTGTCCACATTACATTTAATCTGCCATTTTGATGCCCAGTCTTTCAATTTATCAAGATCCTCTTGCAATTTTCCACAATCCTCTTGGGTTTTAACAACTTTAAATAGTTTTCTGTCATCTGCAAATTTGATAACCTCACTCGTTATTCCACTTTCCAGGTAGTTTATGAATATGTCAAAAAGCAGCGGACCCAGCACAGATCCCTGGGGTACACCACTATTCACCTTTCTCCATTGGGAAAATTGCCATTTAGCCCTACCCTCTGCTTTCTATCTTTTAACCAGTTCCTGATCCACAATAGTACACTGCCTCCTATCCCATGACTTTTTAGTTTTGCCAAAAGTCTTTGATGAGGGACCTTGTCATAGGCTTTCTGAAAGTCCAGATACACTATATCAACCGACTCACCTTTGTCCACCTGTTTATTCACACCTTCAAAAAACATAACAGATTAATAAGACAAGATCTTCCTTGTCTAAAGCCATGTTGGCTGTCTCCCATTAGGCCATGACTATTGCGATGCTCCTGCCCTGGGCCCGAGAGCTTACAGGCAAGAGTGGCCTTGTAATGTCCCTGAGGAATAAAGCTTGTACTGGTCCCTGGGAATTCTGGGACTCGTAGTGTACTTGTATTTCCTTCAGGATTAAATTGTAGTCGTGACACGAATAGTAAGGCTGCAAGAAATTTATTGTTGTGGGGATATTTTCCAGTGCATCAAAATTCAATGGTACATAACACAAAAGGTGCAACTTCAACTCAAACAGCTGAAACCAGGAACATAGGAAGTACAACTGAAATTAAGTTAGCTTCTACTTGGCTCTTCACAATCACAGCAGCTTTAACTCAGCAGTGCCTCGTGGTCTTTCAGAATTATTGCAGCACCAAACAAACAGCTGTTCCTTCCACAGCGTGGCTTCTCAAAACAACAAATGAAAACAATTTGTAAACTTTATGGCTTGGCAGCAAGTACAGCAAACTCCCTGTATTCTTTTCATACAGTGTTCAAGGGTTTCTTACATTGCTGTCCTCTTTGAGGCAGATTGAGCAGTCCATTGGAGAAGGGTCCCCTTCTAAGGTAGGCAGGTAATTATCCACTTGCATGCATTCATCAGAGCTAAGGCTATCGCTGTCTCTGTCAGGCCTGTTAAGCTTCCCTGACCTCAGTTCCAGAAACTCTTGAAACTGTTTTAAAAGCAATTCAACCTGTAACTGCTCTTTATCCGTGTGAAATTCTTTGGTAAGGGTAATACCCTTCCCCCACTTGCTATCAGCTTCTGCAGCTGGGTTTTCCTTGTGAAGGTTAGCACAAATAAAAGGTTTCTCTAGTAAAGCATTAAAAGGAGAAAAGTCAGCTTTACCTTTAGCAGGGTTTGAAAAAGAACTGGCACCTTTCCTCCAGAAGTCTCTCTGGTTCAAAAACTCAGCAGCCTTACTGTTATTTCCTTAGCTCTGTGAATTTCTCTTTGAAAAGCTTTCTTCCTGCTTCATTTCCTTGCTTCTGTAGCCTTGTTTGCTACCAGACCAGATACCTTCTTTCCATGTGCTGAATTTGCTAGCCTTCCCACGCCCAGGTTCTACTTTGTAGTAAGGTTCTTTCTTAGAGTGTGCTTGGCTCCAAGGTTTACTGCTCCAAGGTTCTGCCTTGCTCCAAGGTTCTAGCTTTTTCCTCCTTCCTTTTCCCTCTTTTTCTCTTTCCTCCTTTTCTCCTCCTCTCCTCTTCCCTCTCTGCTTGGGGATTTAAAAGGGCTTCATTTCCCGGCACACCCTGACCTTCCCCTGAGCGTGCCCAATCAGTGCAGAAGCCTGTCTCCTCCCCTGAGCTGGGGCTTGTCCTGTGCTCAGCAGAGAGCTGTGTTTTTTTCAACTCTGCATTGGAAATCCTGTGTGCTAGTGCTGTTTCATTACTTCTACCAGGATTTTCCCCTATCTCCATCTCTTCTGGAGGGCATTCCTCACCACACTATCTACATGCTGAGTAATTTTATTCTTTATGATGGTTTCTACCATTTTTCCCAGTACTGACGTCAGGCTCACCAGTCTGTAGTTTCCCGGATCACCCCTGGAACCCTTTTTTTAAACTGGTCTTACATCGGCGAGCCCCCAATCTTCAGGTATTAGAGATTATTTTAATGATAGTTCACAGATTACTAATAGCAGGTCTGCAATCTCATATTTCAGTTCCTTCAACACTCTTGGATGTATACCATCCAGCCCAGGTGATTTGCTACTCTTCAGTTTATCTAATAGTCGTAATACATCTTCCCGATGTATCGATATTTCCTTCAATTCTTCCACACCTTTAAATACCACTTCAGTCATGGGTAATATCCCTACATCTTCCTCAGTAAAGACCGAAGCAAAGAATTCATTCAGTCTCTCCGCTATCGCCTTGTCGCCTCTTAGTGCCCCTTTAACCCCTCTATCATCTAATGCACCAACTGACTCTCTCACAGGTTTTTTGCTACGAATGTCTTTATTTTGCGTTTTTGCTTCCGCAGCAAGCTTCTTCTCAAATCCTCCCTTATCAATGCCTTGCATTTGACTTGCCAGTGCTTGTGCTCTTTCCAGGTTTTGTCGTTTGGCTATTTTTTCCATTTCCTGAAAGATGCTTTTTTGGCTACAACAGCCTCTCTAACCTCACCTTTAAACCATGCTGGCAGTTTTTTGGACTTCCTTCCACTTTTCTTAAAGCGTGGAATACAGCTGGCCTGGGCTTCCAAGATAATATTTATCAACAACACCCAAGCTTGATGTAAGTCTTTAACCTTTGCAACTGCTCCTTTTAGCTTTTTCTTAACTATTGTTCTCATTTTATCATAGTCTCGCTTTCGAAAGTTAAAAGGTAGTACTGTGGATTTCCTTACTATCCCTCCTCCACTAATTAAATCAAAGGTGATCATGCTATGATCACTATTGCCAAGTGGCCCCAACACCCTTATCTCTTGCACTAGATCTGGTGTTCCACTAAGGATTAGGTCTAATATGGCTTCCCCTCTGGATGGTTCATGAGCCAGCTGCTCCAAGAAGCAGTCATTTATTTCATCTAGGAACTTTATCTCCCTAGCATGTCCTGACGTGACACTGACCCAGTCGATACCGGGGTAACTGAAATCACCCACTATTATTACTGTGCTGTAACTTTTGTTAGCTTCCTTGATTTCTTGGAGCATTTCATCATCCATTTGTTCATTCTGGCCAGACAGTCGATAGTACACCCCCACTGCAATTGCCTTCCCCTTTTTACATAGAATTTCAATCCATAGAGATTCTACAGCAAATTTTGTTTCCTGCAAAACTTTAATCCTTTCTGACTCAATGCCCTCTCTAACATAGAGCCCAACCCCTCCACCAATTTGATCAGCTCTATCATTACGATATAGTTTGTACCCAGATATCACAGTGTCCCACTGGTTGTCCTCCTTCCACCATGTCTCTGATATTCCAATCATATCTAACCTCTCATTTAGTGCTATATATTCTAACTCTCCCATCTTATTTTTTAGACTTCTAGCATTTGCATACAAGCATTTTAGAGACTTTATTTTATTCATATTAATTTGGCTATTGGTAGACATGGGATCTTTAAGCTCTGTCTGATCCATACTCGAGGGCATTTGGGCTACTTTACTCTTTTTTTGGAACCTCTCTGCTTTTGGTAGTATCCTTCAAGGATACATTCTTCCAAACCATCCGCTCTTGGGCGACTGTCTGCTTTCCCCTATTATCTAGTTTAAAAGCTGCTCTATCTTCTTTTTAAAGGTTAATGCCAGCAGCCTGATTCCATCCCGGTTAAGGTGAAGCCCATCCCTTCGGAAGAGCCCCTCCTTTCCCCAGAATGAACCCCAGTTCCTAACAAATCCAAACCCCTCATCTCTGCACCATTGTCTCATCCACACATTGAGACTCCGGAGCTCTGCTTGCCTTTTGGGTCCTGCGCCTGGAACGGGAAGCATTTCAGAGAAAGCTACCCTGGAAGTTCTGGATTTCAGCTTCCTACCTAAAAGCCTAAATTTAGCCTCCAGAACCTCCCTGCCACATTTTCCTATGCCATTGGTACTGACATGTACCAAGACAGCAGACTCCTCCCCAGCACTATCTAAGACCTTATCTAGGTGGTGCGTGAGGTCCGCTACCTTCACACCAGGCAGGCATTTTACCAGGCGATCCTCACGTCCACCAGCCACCCAGCTATCTACATGCCTAATGATCGATTCACCAACTATAACGGCTGTCCTAACCCTTCCCTCATTGGCACATGGTCCTGGAGAAACTTCCTCGGTGCAAGAGGGTTTTACATCACCTGGAGGACAGGTCCTAGTTACAGGATCACTTCCTGCCACACCAGGGTGATGCTCTCCTGTTACGTGACCTCTCTCCTCCATGGCAACAGGTATGCTGCCAGACTGGAGGTGGGATTTCAGGACTATATACCCGTAGGTCTCGTCTATGTACCTCTCTGTCTTTCTTATGTTTTCCAAGTCTGCTACTGTAGCCTCTAGAGAATGGACTCGTTCCCTGAGAGCAAAGAGCTCCTTGCACCTAGTGCACACGTAAGACCTCTCACCAACTGCCTAGTTCAGCAACTCAAGGGCTTCAGCCCTTTCAAAACTCGGTCTCCGCTACAGAGGCTGTCTCAGTTAGGTTCAATTCCAGTTTCTCCATATAGATCAGTTCCCCCCAAACAAGAAAAATAAAGCAGTCTTTCATTTGCTTCTCCAGGCAAACACAAAACTGAAATGGGTTTCCCCTTTCTCATCTCCCAAACCAAAATAGCTAGTAGAGATATAACATCAGGAGAGAAAGGGTGATGGGTGCCCATATCTCTTTGACTTATACTGTCTTCATGCCCCCCTATGTCCCCCCCCCCTTCAAACAAAAACCAGAAAATAGGAGAAAAACAAAGCAGCAAAACCAAAGTTCACAATCTACTGGCAAACTCTATCTCCATGTCTTCTCCCAATGCAGGTAGATCCAGGGGGCTTCCTTCCTCAGCTTCCACCTTCATGTCATCCATTGGCTACAGGAGGCTCTTCAATATGACTAAATCTTTCTGCCCCAGCTGCATTCTTGAGACCCTATCACCTGTAACTATCTCTGCTCTCCTTCTCTGCTATCCCTAGGGTAAAAGACCTCTATGTGCTCTGTTCTGCTAACTAGACCCAGCTCCACCCTCTCCTGGGTGTTCTGACTCCACCTGGAGCTTCAAATGTGGCAGGTCCTTCCTATTCCAAGGGATTCTGGGACTTGTAGTACGGCAGCCCTGCCACAACATCCAAACAGCTATTTTGGAAAGGTCTGATTTTATATAGGTAACTCGTAGAGGCAGTGCAGGTGTACAGATTCCCGCTGCGGCAATTAGCCATCGTGGGGTGCAGGTGGGCAGAGGGCACCAGAGGGAAGGGTTTAAGCAAGGCAGGGGGCAGGGGGGCATGTGGGAGGGCCGATTGGGGCCTATTTGAGAGGGCTGTGCACTGGGATTGCCCTCTTGCCCCTCTGATGACGAACAATACGGCTGCTGCTGAAGAAAGAAGGAGTGAGTCGGGCTTACTGGCAGCTTCAGCAGTCCCTCACCCGGATCAGCAAGGCTCGAGCAGGGCAGTGTGGCTATACCAATGGCGAGTCTTCATCCCATGCAGTGTCTCAGTTTCCAGGAGCTGGTAAGGAGGGCAGCAGTAATCAAGGACTGCAATCACAGCAAAATAAATGCCTGGGCATCTGCCAGTGACCTGATGCAGCATAGTGGTATTCGGCCCACAAACAATGCAAAAAAAAAAAAAAAGGGAGGAAAGAAACCAGGCATCAGCAGTGCATGGTCTGGCCAAGTGAAGTCTCAGCTTGTCTGCCTTTCCTTTGTTTTCCTACCACATGTGTTTTTGGCCGGGTTTTCTATGGGGAAGTGCTGCCATCTCGTGGTAAAAGAAAAAATGTGGCTGCTTGTTTTTCTTAAGACTTAAGAGGTTTAGAGAACGCAGTTATATATTTAGTTAGTAGACAAATGAATAGAGAAGGAGGAATGTGATTACAATTTGGATGTTAAGTGGTAAGGGGAATGGCAGGCACCATGAAAAAGGGGGGGGGGGGTTAGAGATCCATATGAAGGTACATCTAGCAGATCATAATTTGAGAAGTTGAGTAGAGGTTATATGCAAATTTGAGGTTAATAAAGGAATGTTGGGATGAGGATATGCCCAAAAAAAAAAAAAGAAGAAATCCAAGGGAGCTGGAGATGCATCAGTGACCACGACGCAGTAAAAGGCAGAAACAGCATGAATAATGAAACAAATAAGCAAGAAGAAGGAGTAGTATAAAGATATTGTGTAGAACAGGCATCATATGTAGTGACTGAACAGTGGCAAAAATGTCTGGGGGACTATGGGGAGAATGTATAGGGGACTAGGACCTGTGCAGCCCTAATGGACAGGATGTAGCTGGGGTATAGGCTTGCTGGTGAGCAGTTAATGACCGTTTCCCATCCTGCATCTCCCTAGCATTTCTTTTAGACATGCCATCTAAGAACAACGGGGACAAGTGAGCGATGCAGGGACAACAGCGTCCAGGCCGGCTTTGGACGTCAGCGGGAGCAAGCCGCAGAGGCTCGCATGACACCCCGGGCTGCAGTTAAGAGAAAGAGGAAAGAGGATACAGCTGTGGCTACCACATGGTGCAGCCAGCAGATGATGACAGCTATGAAGGCCGTGAAAGCACAGAGCACGAGCAGCGAAATGGAGGAGCTGATAAAAGTACTCAGGGAGCAAGTGGACCAGCTTGGCCACAGAGCTATCCGTCGATGGCTCGAGGCCCCCACAAGTGCAGCTGATGACTCCGATAGTAACAGTGCTCACAACGGGCGGAGCAACTTGTGGTGCACATCGACACAACAGCAGAACTTGGGTAAGTCAGGGCACAGGTCGGGGGAGCAAAATAAATATACGACATCAGAAAGCTCCTCATATCCTATTTTGGACAGTGACGGGGACCTTAACTTTGCTCAATTTATGGAGAAGGCCTTGAAAAGTTTAAGAGTAGGAAGAGAAAGTCAGCAGAAAGGGTCTGGCTGGGGGTCGCAAGTATGAGAGAGGATAGGACCACATCAGTAGAGTTAATAGCAGATACATCACGGACCCTGGAGCTCACAGATGCCATGGACAGGGCAGACATGTGCTGCAGGGTGTCATCTTTGGCACATGAAGTACCAAAGAAGACAAAAAGGAAGATTTGAAAAAATGAATTCATTTATATATTTGCCTTATTCATCAGGGATCAGGAGGGCGAGGAGAAAGGTGATAAGGAGAAAGAGAAAGGGACAGGGGATAAGGAGCAGAAGCCCAAAATAATTGGGTCTCAGCCTTTCACTATGTGGGTCTCAGCCTTTCACTATAAATGAGTGTGGTGATGGAGAATGAGCCGGAGCTTGGCCCATTCCTGATTAGGTACCTTGACTCGATCACGCACCTGCACAGGCATTTTAGAGACTGGGCGTGGCTGAATTATGACCTCAATCTCAGGAGGCGTCTAGCGGTAGACCGCACCTTGTCCTGGTGACACTGGATCATCAACTTATGGCTAGATGAAGTGGCACAGAATGGACCACTACTGCATGACAGTGGATACCAGCCTTTTCTCCCCTTTAATTTACATTCATTCTAGTAGAATTAACTTAGTTGAATTAGCTCAGCATGCAATAAACCAGAAAGCCTAAAAAATTAAGGTAACATCAAGTTAGGTATTATTGAAACAAATATGTTTCAAAAAGATGTCTATAAGCCACGTAGTTTGTCTTGGTGCTAATCTCATCTGGAATAGTGTTCCAATGTTGTACAGCACTGTACCTCAGCATTTTTTCTCATTTAGATTTCCGAGTAAAAATTTCCCGGGGAGGGAAATGCAATACGTTTACTCTGGAGGATCTCTTAGGTTTACTCCTTGATGCAAATAAGCTGGAGCCTGACAATGCATCTTAAAGGGCAGACAAAACAGCTTAAAAATATTCCTGGCCTTAACATGTTGTATTTTTTTTTAACCAGCTATCCTTAGTGTGTAGTTCAGCATTCCCTATGACAGTGTACCTTTTGCACATGTAAATATGATGGCAGGAGGATATCTGGTGGAGCAAGAACTATTACAGAGAGGAAACAGATTATAAAACCCTAAGTGTCTCCTCCTTCAGGAATTGCCAAATTATATTACAGATATAGCTTGTATCTGTCTGAGCGCCATCTCCCAATGTTCATGATCTGTTCCCTTGTAATACCTATACTGGCCACCGTTGAAGCAGCCCCGATGTGGAAGGAGTGAGTGCCGTAAAAGCGTGCCTCCAAGCCCGCTGCTTCTAAGCCTAGCTTGAGCACTCTGGCAAACTGAAAACGTGAGAGGGGGGCACCATTAGCATGCACCAACCATTGCTCGCTCCCTGGTGGGCGAAACTGTTTATATTCAACAAACGTTTTCACTGGGCAGGATGGGTCCCCTGGTAGCAGGGCTAACGCAATCCATGCGCCTTTTCCCTCGGTATCCGTCTTGGACTTCTGGACGTGTAGTACTAACTTCCCATTCTGAAAGCTAACATCCCTTTTTTTAATGCCCCCCTCGGCTGGCCCGCAGATCGCCGCAGCCACCAACTCCCCTATTCTGAATGCTCCGAAGAACGCCCAGGAAAAGGCACATCTGAACAGCCGGGTCTCAAATCCATCAAAACATATCTGGCGTGTGGCTGTTATAAGTCTCTTTAATATTTGGTGTGTTATGGGGCAGCGTCTGTCCTTCGTGCATCGCTGCTCCGATGCCCAACCCTTCATCATCCTTGTGATCACGAAATCCCTTCCCGGGCTGCTCTTACGCATTGCTCTGGTAAAGAATGTGATTGCCGCCAATTGAGCCTGTATAGTTGATTTCTTAACTCCACTACTTTTGGATTGTAGGATCCACCGTAGGATCGATTCCGTCGTGAGACTGTATTTGACCCTGATCCCGCTACTTCCGCAGAAGGCTTGAAACTTCTCCCAAGCCGTCAAGTATTTTTGACTCGTCCGCTCGGACAGTGAATTTATCAAAAGCTCCCAAACCTCAGCAGACCAAGGCCCCATACCTGTTCTGGGACAGCTGTCTTGACTGCGTCAGCCTCGGGTGCGAGCGTTCGAAAGAAAGGGATCTTGGAACAAGAAAGAGCATCGGCAAGGCTATTATGCTGACCTGGAACATGCTCTGTTCTAATAGTTACATTATGTGTAAGGCACAACATCACTATATGCCTCAAAAATGCCACCACCACCGGTGTATGGGCATGCATTCCATCCACTGCATGCACCACCGCTAGGTTGTCAGTATGAAATGTGATTGATTTGTTGACTAGCTGTGGACCCATATGTACATGGCTACCATAATGGGAAAGAGCTCCAGGAGAAAAAGAACAGATGCTGCCCACGTCCAAGGGTCACTAACTCTGGTAACCCGGAAGCCCTCCTCGCCTCCATCCCCATCATTAACGCATCCCCCCCAGTACTTCGCCCCCCCCCCAACAAAGTTCACAAACAACAGTATTTGGTACAAACATTTTGGTTGCAGCTTTATTTACAACCTGTAAACCGACCCAAAGGGCCTGAATAACAATTGAACATAACCCAGCCCCGCACCCCTTTACCGGAGGATGCCCCCCCACCCGCCATCTTAGTAGCAAGGCGGAGCATCCTCCTCCCCCCAAACCCCGCCGCCTGCCTCGCCATCCTAGTAGCAAAGGCCGGCTCCCACCCCCCCCGCTACCGGGTCGAGACCCCCAACCGGGCTGTCTCGCCCCACCCCAAGGAGCACTTCGCCCCCACTGCTCATAACCAGGTCAAGCCCGCGCCGCTCCTGCGAGCGCTGGCTCAGTACCCCCACCCCCCCCAGCTGCGACAATCTCCAAACCACCATCAAAGGGGGCGGGCGGGCGGGAACGCGACCGTTCCTGAGGAGCCGCGGCCAGAAAGAGACGGCCACGCGGCTCCTCGCTGCCACAGCACCGCCCCCCCCGCCGGCCGCCGGCGAATGAAATCACGCCGACGGTGTGCCGGAGCTTTTTCACGCGCCGCGCACGGCCGCATTAATCAACACCCCACCCCCCCCCCCCCCCCCCCCGCCGACAGCAAGGTGGAGGCCGAGGCCGGGCCCGGGCCCAGGTTACTGACAGCCGCGGGACCCGGCCCGCGGCCTCGAGCACTAACTCTGGTAACCCGGAAGCCCTCCTCGCCTCCATCCCCATCATTAACGCATCCCCCCCAGTACTTCGCCCCCCCCCAACAAAGTTCACAAACAACAGTATTTGGTACAAACATTTTGGTCGCAGCTTTATTTACAACCTGTAAACCGACCCAAAGGGCCTGAATAACAATTGAACATAACCCAGCCCCGCACCCCTTTACCGGAGGATGCCCCCCCACCCGCCATCTTAGTAGCAAGGCGGAGCATCCTCCTCCCCCCCAAACCCCGCCGCCTGCCTCGCCATCCTAGTAGCAAAGGCCGGCTCCCCCCCCCCCCCCCGCTACCGGGTCGAGACCCCCAACCGGGCTGTCTCGCCCCACCCCAAGGAGCACTTCGCCCCCACTGCTCATAACCAGGTCAAGCCCGCGCCGCTCCTGCGAGCGCTGGCTCAGTACCCCGCCACCGGTGCGAGGTATGAACTATCCTCGCACCGCCCCCCCCATAAAGCTGCGACCAATCAGTTCCAAAACTTCCTGCCAATCATTAAGCAATAAGTCCTGGCCGACTGGGGACAAATGTACCCCGTCTGTACGGTACAGGCCAGCGCACCGGGGGTCCGCCCAGGGGTGCTGGACCTGCCACCCGCCAGCCTGCTGCAACCAACGGCCGATCTGCCTGTTGACCTTGGCTAGCCCTCTCGACCACCGCCGCTGTGACAAGCAGGCCGGCCGCGGGATGATGTCCGACCACACAATCGCCAAGCCCGGCCACTGCTCCTGCAGCGACCGCAGATCCCGTTGTACAGCACGAATGAGTTGCCGGCACGTCCAACCGGAAAGATCATTGCCTCCCAGGTGTATCAGAAGTCCCAACGGCCGCTGCCGCCGCTCCGCGTGCTCACGAACTACCGGAAGTAGCTGCCACCAACGCATGCCCCGCTGGCCGAGCCACACCAGCCGAAAATTACAGGAAACCAAGCCTAAGTGCAGACCCAGCGGACGAGTTGAGGCTCTGCGTTCCGCCCAGTAGACGAAGGAATGTCCCATAAGCCACCATACGCCCGGTGGGCCCCGTGCAGCACTCCATGTCGGCACGCTCAGCAGAACACCTGGAAAAGAAACACAGCATTAATACCCCCCCCCCGCACCCACCCCCCCGACACCCCTGCAGATCACAACTGTTCCGGGCGCACATAACCCGTGTAGGCTCGAGAGCTCCAACGCCCGATGCGTTGAATTACCTCACCCCCAAGGCCTGCGGCCGCAGCACTGGTCGCCGCGCCTATCCGGAAGGAATGAGAAGCATACCCGCGCTCATCCACTCCCAACCGCCGCAAGGCCAGGTGGAAAACCGCCGTGAATTGAAACTGGGTGACTGCCGACCCGTCCGCATGGCAAAAGAAACAGCCAGCCCCATCCCGACGCTGACGCCGATACGTCAGCAAGTTCTGCACCGGACAAGACCCCAGCAGCACCCACCGACCCCGCCCCTGCGGGTCGGTTTTCGAGCGGTCCAGAAATATCCGAACCAGCTGCTCCTGCAGGTCCACCTGATGCTCCCGCAACCCTCCTCGACCACCCCACCCGCCCGCCGGGGAGACCAGCTCACTAACTCGGAAGGCCCCAAAGAAGGCAGTGACAAACAACGCCCGGAACAGGACGGCCTCAAACGAAGAAGCCGCGACCTCGGGCAGGACACCCCAAATACGCAACAGCAAGTCATGCGACACGGGACGGCGCCAATCTGAGACAGGGGGGCGCACACGTGCCCAACCGGCTAATAGCCGCTTCACTACAAACGAAGTGCCCGGACTGCCCCAGCCCGCCGCCCTGCAAAAGAAGGAGAAACCAGCTAAAGCCGCCCGTGCCGCCGACCGGGACCAACCAGACTCCTTCGCCCATACAATGAAAGAGCCTGCCAGGAGGTCCCCAACACTGCCGCCCCTCCAGCCCCTACCCCACAGAAATTCATGAACCCGTGTATACCCCCGCAGATAAGCTTTCCACGTACCTGGAGCCAGGGAAGAACGCAGCAACGCGATCATTCCAGCGTCCCAAGCTGCCAAAGGTGCTCCGGCACTACCGCCGCGGTCTCGTCCGCCCCCGGTGCCAATTCCCGAAACCGCTCCCACTGGAAACGAGACAAAGCGTCAGCAATACCATTCTGAACGCCCGGCACATGACGTGCCCGAGCCATGACATTAAGACGAAGACAAGCCAGCACGAAAACCCTCATCAACGCTGCCACCCGCGGACACTTGGGAGAGTGGTGATTAATGACTTGCACCACCGCAGCGTTATCACACCAGAAAACAACCCGCTTGTCCCGTAACCTCTCTGGCCACACCCATAAGGCCACCACAATCGGAAACAGTTCCAGGAAGGTCACGTTACGCGTCAAACCACAGGAACCCCAAGATGCAGGCCACGGCACCGCACACCACGCGCCCTGGAAGTACAAACCCATACCCAAACCACCGGCTGCATCAGAAAACAAGTCCAAATCCCGGTTGGATAGTTCACTGGACTGTAACACCGAGCAACCATTGTAGTCTGCCAGGAACGCATCCCACACCCGCAGATCGGCTCGCATCCCCGCATTCATGCGGATGCGATGGTGCCCACATCGGACCCCTGCCATTGCCAGAGATAATCTTCGCGCAAAAGGCCGTCCCATAGCAATGACCCGACATGCGAAATTCAGGTGACCAACTAATTGTTGCAGCTCAGTCAAAGTCACCTTTGCCGAGGAGCCCACCTCCGCTACCAAGAGCCGCAGCCGATCTACTTTATCCGCAGGCAACCGGACAACAAACTCAAGCGAGTCAATCTCAATCCCCAAAAAGGAGATACGAGTTACCGGTCCGACCGTCTTACCCGCTGCCAACGGAATGCCAAAATCCACCGCCAGGCCCAGAAAAAGCTCCAGCAAGGATCCGCACACGGCGGACTGGGCCGGCCCAACGAACAAGAAGTCATCGAGATAATGCACTATAGTCCGCCGCCCAGACCTCCGAACCAGCACCCAGTGCAAGAACGAGCTAAAGGCTTCGAAGTAAGCACACGAAATCGCGCAACCCATGGGCATGCATTTGTCATAGTAATACTGATTGTCGAAACGAAAGCCCAGCAAGGGGAAGGCGGACGGGTGCACGGGCAAGAGACGAAAGGCTGACTCAATGTCCACCTTCGCCAACAGAGCCCCTTTTCCACATTGGCGCACCAGCTCCAATGCCTCGTCAAAAGACGCATAGCGGACAGAGCACAGCTCCCGCGGGATATGGTCGTTTACCAAAGCCGCGAGGGGGCAAGAAAGATTATGGATCAGCCGATAGCGCCCAGGCTCCTTCTTAGGGATGACCCCCAGCGGTGATACGATAAAAGGCGAGAAGGGGGGCCGTTCAAAAGGCCCAGCCACTCTGCCCAAAGCACACTCCGCCGCAATCTTTTCTCGGGCCACCTCCGCCAATCGCAGCACCGACACCGCATTCCCCCCTCTCCGACCCCTTAAGCTCCCCCCGCACCGGAATACGAAAGCCCTCGGAAAACCCCGCCCATAACAACGTCCCCCGCCTTGCCATGTCTGGTAGCCGCATAGAGCTCCAGCCACGGCTGAAGCGCCAGCCTCTTAATGGGGGTAGGCGCCAGCCCCCCCGCATTCCCGTCACTTACTGGCGGCCGCCGCCCCAGGCACTGCTCTACGGCTGCACTTGACGGCCGAGTGACCGGCGCCGCAAAGCGAACATGCGTGCCGGAACTTACAGTCCGGGAAGGGGCAGGACGTTTTATTGAAGCGCCAGCACAGGTCCCCACCGGGACCACTTGCCCCCGTTCTGCTCGTCTCGGGCCCCGGGCCCGCTGACCGAAAGGGCCGAAGGCCGGCCGGAGCTGCCGTGCCCGCCGCCTTACCCGACCCTGTACCCCCCCCATGCCGCCCCTTTTAGCCGACATTTGCGTAAGCCAAAGGTTGATATCCTTCATTCCCCACGACAACTGCCTGTTCTCCTCCATCCTATCGCGGAACTCCTCATCATAATTAAGCCAGGCCCAACCTTCGTGCGCCTGGGAAGCCGACAAGATAGCATCGGCATATGCCAGAAGCTCACCGTAACAACTCAGGTCCTCATGGCCCCATACGCTCGCCAGCCGCAAAAAGGCCCGCGTCCAATTCAACGTGTTCCGTGACACCTTCCGTACCCTCCCCGCCTTCTCGTCCTCTTTACGCTTCTTGCGACTCTCTCCTGAACGTTTTCTTCCCCTCCAACAACCGGAAAATATCCAGGTAACGCCGCTTCACGATCCGCCTCCGCAACTTGCGCGGAACACTCTCCCACAATTCCGCGCAACGGACCACCGCAGACCCCGCCCCCTCGGACCCCGCCCCCGCTCCCGAAGGCGGGACGACCGTGGAGTCCGCCGAGGAAGTGGCTGAGGACCCCGAAGACGAGGAGGAAGACGACGCGCTCCTCCGCCGACGCCGTCGGTGCTTCCGCTTAGCCTTGGCTTTTTGTGCCGACGGAGCAGATGCACTCGGTAACACCCCCGCCCCAACTCCCCCCGCAGAGACCCCAGAGAACTCACCTGCTGCCACCTGCGCCGCCGTCGCCGGCGCCTCCGACGTGGACCCCGGCTGCTCCACCGAAGTCTGGCCAGGCTGGCCGACCATCGACGACATCACTGTTGATCCCACAGCCGCCGCTGAGGACCCACTCGGAGGAACCTGAGCAGACCCCGACACCTGCAAAGGGAGAGGAGAGCCAACACACGGGGAAGGAGGAAAGCTCGCTCCCGGAGGGACCCAACCGTAAGGCCCCATCCCCCACCCCACACCCTGCCCCGGCGCCCCTCCAGAGGATCCTAAGCCTCCAGCCGCCCAGGCCGCAGCCCCCCAGGGGGGCTGCCCCACCGCTGGAAGACCGGCGCCCCAACGATCCCCACCCCAGCCCGCCCCCCAGGCCATAGCTTGCCCAGGTGATGGGGACCAAGTCGGCCACCCTCCCCCATGCATCCCAGCTCCACTCAAACCCAGCGGGAGGGGCCCATAAGCACCAGCCGGGGCCGGAACCCACCCAGGCCCCCCCTCCTATACAATCAACCCCATCCACCACCCCCCCTCCAGTCACTCCCCCCCCCAACAACCCATCGGCCTCCAAAGCTCCTGGCCCAGTGACCCCCCCAAGGGGACTCCCCCCCTCCCCAGGACCACTAAGACAGACTGTAGGGGTAGGGAGAGCTCCACGCTTCCCGGCCCCTACCCGACGCTTTCCCGCCTTCCGACCACCCCCCCCGCGCCCCCCCACGACCCGCTCCGGCGCCCGGTGCCGCCCCCGCCCCGCGGGATCCCCACGGAGTGCCCCCACCCCGTGCCTCCAACGTCCTCCTGGCTCTGCTACCGCCAGCCATGTTGGGCCGCCCTGCGCAGTGCCTCCCCAAATGACAAAGAGGGCCAAAAGTAAAGCGGCAGCCCTAATTTTTTTTTTTTTTTTTATGTTATTAGACGGCCCCTTAGCACCAGAAGCACCCCCCCCACCGAAGGCGGCCACCCCGCGGTACAAAATACCCCCCCCCCCAACAAAACCCAACTCACGGGATCCCCAGCAAGAGGAACGCGACCGTTCCTGAGGAGCCGCGGCCAGAAAGAGACGGCCACGCGGCTCCTCGCTGCCACAGCACCGCCCCCCCAGCCGGCCGCCAGCGAATGAAATCGCTCCGACGGTGTGCCGGAGCGATTTCAAGAGCCGCGCACGGCCGCATTACTCAACACCCCACCCCCCCCCCCCCGCCGACAGCAAGGTGGAGGCCGAGGCCGGGCCCGGGTCCAGGTTACTGACAGCCGCGGGACCCGGCCCGCGGCCTCGAGCACTAGTGCTCCTACTCCCGGTGCTCCCAGCACTTGAAAAGGCGCCGCACATCCTTTTTTCACTAATACGGAGAAGATAAAAGTTGATAAAAGACGTGGAACTTTCACATTGAGCCACAGGAGCAGTTGACCTAAACCCCCGATGAAACGAGAAGTGAAACGCAGCAGCGGTACACTAAGTTGGCACCGGGGATCTGAGTTGGCAGCAGTGTGACAAGGCTTTTTCAACAATAAGATAAGATTTGTTCCATTCTAACGACAGAAGATGTTAGCTTTAGTGTAGTTGCATACATTTGGGTCATTGATGCAAATGGGACATATGGGCCGTTTCAAGTCCGTTGTCCATAAGTCTGAGACCCTTTTAAAAGGATATATAAATAACTTTTTCAGTCTGTGGAACGTGGCCTAGTATGGCTTGTGTTTAAGAAGGTAACGCTGATAAAAGTCGATGATATTTTTTGGAATGTACTGTTTATTGTTTCGTTTGTTCACATTCTGAAGAAAGACCTACTCTTGAGTGGCTCTTAAATTTAGCATCTTCAGACATGGGTGTCATGTGACTTCCTGGTTACCTTTTCTGACATATTACTTTCTGTGAATTGTTTTGCTGTTCATGTGGCTGACTGAAACTTCAAGGAGCCACTGTCACATGGCCCATATTGGTCCAACATCCACGTATATGTTTAAACAATGCAGCAACACGCATTCTAAGCGGCACAGCCAGAAATGATCACATTACGCCCATATTGATGGAACTCCACTGGTTACCGCTGCACAATAGACTCACTTATAAAGCTCTACTCATAACCTTCAAGGCCATTAACCAACTGTCTCCGTCATTCATCTCAGCACTCCTTACAATCAATCCTAACATCAGGCTGAGAAGATCAGCAACCGCCAACTCCCTTACAAATCCATAAAGTGTAATCAACTAACCAGGAACAGAGCCTTTGCATTCTACGCCCCGAGAATCTGGAACAGCCTCCCCCCACACCTCCGAGCAATTAGGGACCTTCCCCAATTCAGAAAAGCTTTAAAGCATCATTTATTCCTCCTTCATTTCTCTCAACTCATTAACCCCCCTCCACACTAACATCCTTTCATCCATTCCTTTACTCTCACAACCTGCCTCATAACCAAGAATATAACTGACTATCACGCCAGGTACATCTCACTGTCTCCACATTCCTACACTATTAATTCCAACCTGTAAATATGTAAATAGTTCATATTTTAACTCTGCTATTTAACCCTGTTAATAGCTTATTAGTCTCCTCTTCCCCGTTCAATCCAAGTTTATTTCCCTGTTACAATGTAAGCATTGATATCACTGTTCTGATGTAATGCAAATATTATGTTTTATGTAAACCACACTGACTCTGAATAGCGCGGTATATAAGAATGGATACATAAATAAATAAATAAATAACCAGGATCTTTGCTCTTTTCCAAAGCAAAAGCACTCACAGAACTTTAACACCTGCATTTCTATGGCTAAATGTTTACTAGAAAAGCAGATGCATAAATCTGAAAGCACAAGCTACACTTGTCATTTTCCTCAACCAACCCTATGCCCGGGAACATCACTGGCAGTGGACAGACCCAGCACCCAGTTACAATGTGGATGTGATTTCCACATGTGAGTAGTCATTTTACACATTCAAATCAAGAAGAGGGCTTCTGGGGGGGCGGAGCCTGATGTCCAGCGGGTTAGACGCTTTGCGCTGAAGCTCCCGAGGGGCCTACTCAGAATCCTGACTTAATATCTGCATAAACCTAATATTTTACACCGAACTTACCGGGGTGCCTTGGGGGGAATGGCGACCCACAAACCAGTGCGCTTGGACTTCGGGTCTCCCTCTTCTTCACATGGAAAACGCTCCAAAACAGAGTTGTCTTCCCCACTAAAGATGGTTCCACTTCGGGTAAGCCCCGAAATGCAACAGGAGATCTTGGAGGAAATACGTGGTGTGAAGGAACTGGTACAGTCCAACGGAGAAGCGCTCCGAGCCATGCGAGAAGATTTCGGTATGCTTCAGGACCGGCTTGAAGGTCTTTCACTACGGCTGGACAACATGGCGGGGGTCCTCGATTCGCACGCGGTGCGCTTGGTGAACCTGGACAAGGCTGAGCGTCAGATACAGAATCTTCAAAAAGAGTAGAGGATTGCAATAATCGTGCCCGTCGCAACAATGTAAGGCTCATAGGAGTTCCAGAGGGGGCGGAAGCAGGAGATATCAGAGAATTTCTGGTCAAAACTCTCCCCTCCTTGCTGAAGATTACCTTTTGCAGAGATCTGGAAATTGACCGAGCATATCGTGCTCCTACCAACATCGCACTCAATCGGACGACCCCCCCGGCCCATTATCTTCCGTTTACTGAGGTATCAGCAAGTTGAGCAAATTCTCAAAGCCGCCCGGGTGATGCAACATCTGCAGTTTGACGATCATAAAGTCTCTTTCTTCCCCGACTTGGCAAAGCCCACAGTTGACCGGCGGAAGGGACTCCTTGCTTTTCGTCCTAGACTTCAACAGTTACAGGCTCGCTTTGGCCTCTTATATCCAGCGAAGCTCAGAGTGACTCTCCATAACCAAACTAGAACCTTCGAAGATCCTGCTCTGCTAGCAACATTTTTAGATTCCAAAGAGGCAGACCAGATGCGCTAAGTCAACAACTCGGATGGACTCCGCTGGAACTGCCCGCCATTTTGAATGGCCCGACGCGGTGATCATTGCCTGGAATAGAGACTGCCTGGACCTTCCTTTCTTTTATATCTACCTCTCTTGGTCTCCTTTTCCTCCATGATGTGCACCTCGGTTGGATTCGGAGCACGCACAGCTATACCGGTTATATGTTTCAATTTAGGCCTTCTCTGGGGTTTCACCCCGCAGACATCAGGTCGCCTGTAATTTCTGGGGTTTTGCTTCTTCTCTAAGGCACTTCGGTGCTTCTACTGTTATATAGGGCGCTTCATGCTTTTTTATTGGCTTATTTTCTATCATATCGTGTGTACAGTCATTTATAGTTGATATGAGGGACATTGCGCAACTCGGTGCGCCATCATGTTCCTTTCTCAGAATGTTTGACTTTGTTGTATGGCCTTATGTATGCTCTTATTACTGAACGTAAGAGGCATCAATAGTCCAATCAACAGAATGACCATCCTTAGTTATTTTAATCAGGACCATGCTGATTTAGTGTTTCTTCAGGAAATTCATTTCACCTCTGTCGAACCACTGAACCTTGTTGCCAGACCTTATATGGTGGCTGCCTATTCTCCCGCCGTTTCTAAGCGGGGCGAGGTAGCCATCTTAGTTGAGAAATCTTTGCCAACCACTGTAATGGATACTAGCTCTGATGGGGAGGGTAGCTGGGCCTGTGTATATTTTAAGGTTGGAGATAGTGCATTTGCGTGTATTGGTATTTATGCTCCGAATGTGGATGACCCTGTTATTGTTACTCGGCGGTGACTTCTACCAAGTATTTGCTCCTTTGATAGATAGACTGCCGCCTAGAACGAGTGGTCCGCCCAAGAGTCTCCACACCCTGCCAGCCCTGATGAAAGATTTTGCGTGAGTTAATATATGGAAGTTGCTTCACCCCTCAGACTTAGAGCTCACCTTTTCTCAGCCCCCCCCATCACTCACAATCTAGATCAGATTTTTTCTTATCTCCTCAGTACTGCTATCTCAAGTAGACAAATACTCCTGATAGGTTAGCCCATTGGAATGCCATCCAGTGCGCTTGATGCTGGACATGCCATGCGGCCTTTGGTCTACTAAACTCCTGTTAAGTATGATTGTCCCGCATTACAGTATTACTGGAGTCGGGTCTGGGGTCGTCTTCATTCTATTTTATATTTTCCGGATCCCCTCTTTTGGAAGTTTGTGGGGCTCCGTTTAGCTGCGGGGATCCCCTCTCTTCCTAAATTGGCTTACTTCTTTTTAGCCTTTATGCTGGGTATTGCTATTTCCTATTTCCTTAATCACGAAATATTGGGTAAATAGCTCTTTTTTGAGTTCTAATGAATGGTGAAACATATCTGTCTTTATTGTAAATATGCGCAAATACCTAGTATGTCAGCCTCTTCCGTTCAAACCATTCACCATTGGTCTCGCTTGAAGACGCTCAAAGATTATGTTCAAAATATTTAATGCTCTCAGTTGACTGATTCTGTATTAATCTTTGTCACATGCTCATCCGGTATTATAGATTCTACTTCTGTTTGTTTGATGTACAATAATTGTTGTATGTAAGCGCTTATATGATGATTCTTATTAGTTTAGAGAAGAAGCATTGGGGTGGGGGGTAATTGGGGTTGCTTTCTTTATTGTATGTGTGTATTTGTTTCTTTTGGTGTGTTGTTACTTTGTTTGTTGTAAAATAAAAATAAACGTTTAAAAAAAAAAAAAGAAGAGGGCTTCTAAAATAACCCCTTCAGACTTTTACAAGGAAAGCCAGAGTGTCATTTATGGAGCACACTAAAAATTTATGAAATAATTTAATGGATGAAAAATTCTACATTTCATAAAACTGGCACAGCCCTACAGGTGTTATGAATATTCTTAAAATTCAGAACACAGTCAACAAGGTCTGTGTGTGTCCAGGGATCATGTCCCAAATGTGCTTCACAAGCAACTTAAATGCTCTAAGCTTCTGAGGCTTTTCACAATATAGATGAGGAAACTATTGGCCAAAGTAGTAAGTACTGAGATCAGAGCTTTCTTTAACAAAATAGAATCTATAGGAATAGTCATTGATATGATGAATCCTCAGCTACCATTTGCAAATATCTCTAGTCTGAATGTGCTGTTAAAATAAGCTCGAAGCTGGGGTGGTCCACTCTATCTACATCCCTTCATGACGTCTCCCATTAATTTTGTGGTGTTAATAATCAGAAACTAGGCTAGATAAAGCAGAGCAGGATCAGAAGTGTAATTCAAAAAGTCTCCCTAATAACCCACTAAGACTTGTACAGAACAGAACCATCTGCAATCTGATTAAAACAAAACAGGGCCGAAGAAAGCTGCTGATGGATTTGGCAATGATCTGAAAAATTTTGGAAACAGAAATAGAAAGGCCAGAAAGTTTAAAGAACAAATTATTTCCTGATTTCTGCATTATGTGGGAGGTGTTAAATGCTAAAAATAAAAACACTACAGTGATAGAATTCAAAATAGCATGGGACAAACACAATGGTTCCCTTTATAGCAACAGGATAATATCAAAATAAACACAACATATCTACATGGAGCGATGGGCACACCCCTAAACAAAGGTATGTGGAGGGGTGATCCGCATGGAGTGACAGGTGCATCTGCTCTTGCCGCCTTGCTGGGCAGACTAGATGGATTATTCTGGTCTTTATCTGCTGTCATATACTATGTTGCATTCCAATGCTGGAACTAGAAATAATTTCATTGAGGTGATTTCACAGATACAGAAGCATAAAGGCAAAATTTACACCAGATATCTAGTGATTTCTGCCATTTTCCATTTTTTGCCTTTATGATAGATTATTGTGAATTCCGATTGACTTTGAGGTGCTCTGCTCTTTGGTTTCTCTGTGTACTGTTGCTGTTGGAGGGGTGGGGGGGGGCTGATGGTTCCTGTTGAATCATAGAGAATATGGGAGGTTAGTGTCTTCTGCTTGATGACAGTGGGGGTCTCTCAAGTGAATGTATTTAAGGTTAGCTTTACTAAAGCGCACTACAGTATTAGATTGTGTTAATATAAGCTAAGGTGCTATTTACTGCAGCTCACATTTGATCTGATGCATGTCTATGGTGCTGATGTGCAGTGACACAACAGCACGCTTTAGTACCCTTAGTAAATGTTTTTGCAGGAGACAATTCTCAAAGCCCACAATCCAGCTGTCACTGTAACTGAGAGGTTAGAGCTGTGGTCTGGAATCAAAGAAACCAGGCTTTGAATCCCACTCTAGTTCCTTTTGATCAAAGGCAAATCACTTAACTTTCTATTGCCTGTGGTACAAACTTAGATTTTAAGATTGCTGGAGACAGGAAAATGCTTGCTGTGTCTGAATTACCATCTGAAGAGGGGAAAATACTGAAGGTATCTTGCCTTGAACTATGACTTGAAAGGGGTGACATGAACAGAAACACTCTGGGAGACTAAACTGTCTAATGTAATTACATATATACAATTTTTAATGTTTGTAGTTGCATATGGTCTAACTGTCTATGCAGAAACCCTGTACATAAATCACTTGAAAAAAATAAATTACAGAAACAAAAGAATGTGTCACTGCAATACCCAGTTCATCACTATGGGAAATGAGGGATAAAATTACTAAAGATAAGGACTTGTAATATCAGCTATGATGGCTGTAGTTTATACAAAATATAAAGTTATTGTAACTATCTGGTGATATTTTTCACATCTGTAAGTGGGATTGTGCTGTTTTTTTGTTCCAAGTTTTCTGCCTAGCACTAATTTATTATCTTATATATTGGGGGAGAACAGTCTTATTTTATATTCCTCTGACCAAGTGCAACTTTTAGCATCTCTGCGGCTTGAATCTCTTACATGAGTCAGTGTGAAGCTTGCATGTGGTGGGGTGCTGATAAAGATCTGTTCTTCAGCTGACTGTGATCAAATACACAGCAAAATGTAAAGTTTACCATTCACAGCAAAAGTTCCATCATAAATCACGAATAATAGGCGTGCATCACACTGTCTAAGATTCACCAAGACGGTTAGGAAGGATTATGAAATAATTCTAAAATCTTTGAGTACTGATCTCTCTTAATTAATCAAAATGAAATTCAGAACAGACAGAGATCTGTTATTAATCTCAAAAATCGAAACTTGCTCTAAAACTAATTCCTAATTCATTTAGCAAGTATTATGTTGAACACCCTCCTTCCCATCCCTCCCCACATATACTCCTCAATAGAATATCTGCAAATTCCCATAGCAGCTCATAAAGTTGGAAGAAGAGACATCTTAGATGAGGTTTGGTTTCTTCATAAGGGGTTGATACTCAAAAGCACTTATACGTATAGCGGCTGCTGTTCTATGGTTTGGAGCCTTATCCATGAATATTCAGAAGTACTATAATTTCATGACGGGGTGCTTACAGTAAGAGGGCTGTCAGATGCTGAGTTTCAGCCAATTTTATAACAAGTGCTGCCTTTCTTTATAAAATACTAGCATAAGAGGCAGAGATCACACCCAGCATGAAATGTAGAAATATGACTGCAGAAAGAGATCATATGACCCATCCAGTTTGCCTTTCCATATCATCTACCATAGTCCCTTTTTTCCTTTAGAGATCTTCTGTGTTTGTCCCATGCTTTCTTGAATTCAGATACTGTCCTCATCTCTACTATTCCACACATCTACCACTCATCCCGTAAAGAAATGTTTCTGCATATTACTCCTTTCCCTATTCCTCCTCATCCTATGTCCCCTCGTTGCAGAGCTTACTTTGAATTGAAAGAGGTTCTCCATTCCACTTAAGTGGCTTCATGGGTAAATCTAGACAGTTCCTTATAAAACATGGATCATAAAATTACCCTTATGTCATACTCCTGCTTTAAATTTATTATTCCAAAATAGTACTCCCATTACTGTATATGATACTGTGACTTTGAAAGGACCAAAGCAGGGGGGGCGGAGCCTGATGTCCAGCGGGTAAGACGCTTCGCGCTGAAGCTCCCGAGAGGCCTACTTAGAATACCTACTTAATACCTATACAAAATTACTATTTCGCTCCGAGCTGACCGGGGTACCTCGGGGGGGATGGCGGCCCATAAACCAGCGCGCTTGGACTTCGGGTCTCCTTCTTCTTCTCACGGAAAACGCTCCAAAACAGAGGTGTCCTCCCCGCAGAAGATGGTTCCATTTCGGGAAAACCCCGAAATGCACCTGGAGATTTTAGAGGAAATACGCGGCGTGAAGGAACTGGTGCAGTCCAATGGAGAAGCGCTTAGAGCCCTGCGAGAAGACTTTGGAGTGCTCCAGGACCGACTTGACAGTCTCTCATTACGGCAGGACAATATGGCGGGGGTCCTCGACTCGCACGCGGTGCGCTTGGGCACACTGGACAAGGCTGAGCGCCAGATACAAAATCTTCAAAAGGAGTTAGAAGATAGCAATAATCGAGCCCGTCGCAACAATGTGAGGCTCATTGGAATACCGGAGGGGGTGGAAGCGGGAGATATGAGAGAATTCCTGCTCAAAACTCTTCCCTCCTTGCTAAAGATCACCTTCCATAAAGAACTGGAAATCGATCGTGCACACCGTGTTCCTACCCACATGGCGCTCAACCGAACGACCCCCCGGCCTATTATCTTTCGCTTGCTACGATATCAACAAGTGGAACAAATTTTAAATGCTGCTCGGGCGAACCATCATTTGGAATTTGAAGGTCACAAAGTCTCCTTCTTCCCTGATTTGGCAAAGCCTACCGTTGACCGACGGAAGAAACTCCTTGCTTTTCGCCCTCGACTTCAACAGCTACAGGCTCGCTTTGGCCTGTTGTATCCCGCGAAGCTCCGAGTAACTCTCCACGATCAAACCAGGACATTCGAAGATCCTGATCTACTATCAACATTTTTAGACTCCAAAGAAGCAGAGCAGATGCGCTAATCCAACAACTTGGACTTTTATTTGCCGGCTCTGTCCGCCATTTTGAAGGGCCCGATGCGGCGGTCATAGCCAAGCACAGAGACTACCTGGACTTTCTTTCTTTCTTACTATGACTTTTTTGTCTTTGGTCTCCTATCCCTCCATGGTGTGTGCCTCGGTCGGATTCGGAGCACGCACAGTCCTACAGGTTATGTGTTTTTTTTTTTTTTCAATATCGGCCTTCTCTGGGGCTTCTCCCCGCAGACACATGGTCGCCAGTAATTTTTGGGGTTCTGCTTCTTCTCTCTACCGCGCTGCGGTTTTTCTTTTTTAATGTGGGGCGCTTCATTGTATTATCTAAGCTTATTTTCTTTTCTGCCATATGTACAGCCAGATACAGTCAATATGAGGGACATTGTGAAATTATGTGCGCTATTATGCTCAGAATTTTTAACTTGTCTGGATGGCCTTATGTAAAATCTTATCGCTCAACGTAAAGGGCATCAATAGTCCAATCAAAAGAAAGAAAATCCTTAGCTATCTTAGCCATGAGCATGCTGATTTGGCGTTTCTTCAGGAAACGCACTTAAACTCTGCTGAAACACTGAAACTTAATGTTAAGCCTTACATGGTGGCTGCCTATTCTCCCGCCGTTTCCAAACGATGCGGGGTAGCCATTCTGGTTAAGAAATCTTTGCAAGCTACTGTAATTGATACTAGCGCTGACAAGGAGGGTAGATGGGCCCGAGTACATCTTAAGGTTGGAGATAGTGAATTTACGTGTATTTGCATTTATGCCCCGAATGTGGACAACCCTGCTTACTATGCTAGTATTGCGCAGTTGGCACAGGCCTCTGCCAATACTCCATTAATACTTGGTGGTGATTTTAATCAAGTGTTAGACCCTCTGATAGATAGACAGCCGCCTAGAACGAGTAGTCCACCCAAGAGTCTTGCTACCCTTACAGCTCTGATGCAAGATCTTGCGCTGGTAGATATATGGAGGCTGCTTCACCCCTCCGACTTAGAGTTCACTTTCTTTTCTGCCCCCCATCACTCCCAATCTAGAATAGATTTCTTTCTCATTTCCAAAGCACTGATTTCTCAAGTAGACACGACTAGGACTCATCCTCTCCATATTTCAGATCATGCTGCCATATCTTTATCATTACATGTCACTGCGCGGGATGATTCTCCCCGAGCTTGGTTTTTTGATAGATCCTTACTGGGTCAAAAAGATTTTCAGGTTGATATAAAGGCCGCTATCCAGATTATTTTCATTTTAACTCACCCCATGACACAGCGAGCTGGGCTTGGTGGGAGGGTTTTAAAGCATCTATCCGTGCAACTATAACTAGCTATCAAATTCGGCTGGGGAAACAAAGAAAGCAGCAATTACTGATTCTAGAGCAGCAGATACAAGCTGGGGAGCGTCTTCTCACGTCCCGTACTGACCCATGTATTTTACTCCGTTTACAACGCTTGCGTTTTCAATACAATCAGCTTTTGTACACTGCTGCTGTTAAAAATATTGAATCACAACAAGGGCTATATTATCGGGAAAATAATCGTGCTGGCAAATTATTAGCAAATGCCCTAAAAGGTCAAAAAGAAGCCAAGCGTGTTACCGCCCTCCGTAATCCGTCGGGGGGGGGGCTTGGTCACTAAAGATACCGAAATCTTAGAACTCTTTCGTGATTTTTATACTCGGCTTTATCAATCTGAATGTGATTTTGAGCCAGAAGTATTTGAACGCTTACTCTCAGGGGTACAAAGACCGACCCTATCTGACGAAGATAGAGTGGCCTTGGACACACCATTTACTGTCTCAGAAATTCACTCTGCTATCAAGAAATGTGCCTCAGGTCGAGCCGCAGGCCCAGACGGTCTCCCTGCTGAATTCTACAAAACCTTTCACGCTGACTTAGCTCCAGTTTTGAAACTTTATTTTTCTGCTCTGGCCGAGGAGGGTTCTCCTTCTGGGTCCTTTTCAATGGCAAATGTAGTAGTTTTTGAGAAAGAGGGGAGAGACCCGCAACTAACAGCTAATTATCGTCCAATTTCCCTCCTAAACGCGGACTATAAAATATTTGCCACCATTCTCTCTACCCGGCTCTCTGATAGGATGCCTACCTTAATACACCCAGATCAATGCGGTTTCATTCCGGGTAGATCAACTGCTGACAATGCTCGGACTCTATGCCATGTACTGACTACCGCTGTTAATCTTGATCGCCCATTTGTTGGTCTCTCACTTGATGCTGAGAAGGCCTTTGATCGCTTAGAGTGGCCCTTCCTATTTGCAGTCCTCCGCTGGTACGGATTCGGGGAAGGTTTTCTCCGTTGTCTCCGCACCATGTACGCACAGCCTACAGCCAGTATATGTGCCAACGCTTTAAAGTCTCAGCCTTTTCCCCTTCAACGCGGCACTCGCCAGGGATGCCCACTGTCTCCACTTCTCTTCGATCTTGCACTCGAACCCTTGGCTTTACTAATCCGGCAATCGGAGGAGATTCATGGAGTCCCCTTCACCCATAGGGAAATCAAAATTTCAGCGTATGCTGATGACCTTATGCTTTTTGTCTCTATAGACTCAGTACCGGCTGTCCTAGAGCAAATTGGTAAATACTCACAACTGTCCGGTTATAAGATAAATTGGACCAAGTCGGTAGCCTTTCCCTTAAATCCTTTGCTTCATCAGGCAGATATGCAACCCTTCCCCTTTTTATGGCAACCTCGCATGGTCAAATACCTTGGGGTTCACTATTGTTCTCCTTTGGAAGACACTATCTCCTTCAATGCCAAAGACTTAACCTCTAAAGTCCGGGCGCTTACTCACCGCTGGACTCCTTTAACACTCACCTGGTGGGGTCGATTAGAAACCATAAAAATGATGATTGTTCCGAAAGTGAATTATATCTTAGAAATGTTGCCCTGTCTCTTACCTCGACGTATATATAAAGATATAGAGGGCCTTCTGACTAGATACTTGTGGCAAAACAAGACACCTAGGATAGCGAAACATAAGCTGCAAGCAGATAAGGAAAATGGGGGTGTCAGATTCCCTGATTTCCTGAAGTATCATCAATCTTTTCTTCTCAAACAAGGCGCTCGTTGGCTGGAAGATCCAGTACCGAGTAGACCTGTGTGGCTAGACATAGAAGAGGACCTTTGCAAACCGATTCCTCTTACTTTTCTTCCTGGTATGACTCTCCCATCAGACTCCCACTTTCCACCAATGCTTTTAGACACCTTAGGTGCCTTTAATACTCTTATGCAATCTTTAGATTCCCGACTCTGTCCGTTGGACGAGCTCCCACTTTGGTACAATACTCGATTTCGAATACAAAATAAGCCGATGGCGTGGAGCCCCTGGTACACTAGGGGCATTTGGATTCCTAGTCAGTTGTTTCATGAAGGTCGCTGGAAAACTTTTAGTGAATTGCAAATTGAATTTGGTCTCCCAGCGAAACACTACTTTCAGTTGGTGCAACTTCAGCATTGCCTTCGGAGTGCTGGGGTGCTCCCGCCATCGGCTTCCCCTACACAAGGTTGGTTGGAGACTATCCGATCTATCGGTAACTCACCGGGCGTAGCATCCACTTTTTACAAAACCTTATGTAATGCTATAACTAGAGATACCCCTATAGCGCAGAAAGCATGGGAGAGAGAATTGCATGTGACTTTGACCCCGGAGCAATGGAGCCTTGTCTGGAGTAGAGTGACACGGGTCTCCCGATCCGCCTCACTCACTCAGACACTCTTCTTTCTAGCCCACCGGTGTTTTTACACTCCTGACAGATTAGCCAAATGGAACACTACTCAGGGCAATAGCTGCTGGACATGTCATGCGGCCATTGGTTCACTACCTCATGTTATGTATGAATGTCCCGCACTACAGTACTACTGGCGTCGGGTCTGGGGTCGTATCCAGTCTATATTGCACTTTCAAGAGCCCCTTTCTTGGAGGATAGTGGGACTTCGCTCAGCTGCGGGGATCCCCTCTCTTCCAAAAACGGCTTATTTCCTTTTGGATTTTATGCTTGGCATTGCTATTTCCCTAATCACGAAATACTGGAAAAATAGCTCTCATCTGAGCCCCAATGAATGGTGGAATCATGTCTGTCTCTACAGTAAATATGAACAAATACCTCGTATGTTTGCTTCCCCCATTCAGACTCCTCATCATCGGTCTAAATGGAAGATGCTCAATGACTATGTACATTCTGCTCAATGCTCTCATCTGACTGTCTAAATTTGTATGTATCTTTGGCCCATGATTATTCTGTATCGCAGATACTCTTTTGATTGTTTTGATGTATAATCACTGTTGTTTGGAAGCGTTCACATGCTGACATAATCAGTTAGAGAAGAAGCGTGGGGGTGGGGGGTAACTGGGTTTACTTTTCCTTATTGTATACTTGTTTTGTCTCCTTTGGTGTGTTGTTTCTTTTGTTTGTTGCAAAATGAAAATAAACGTTTAAAAAAAAAAAAGAAAGGACCAAAGCAACGCCTAGGCAAGACTAAGCAGCCATCTAGGGCAGTAGCTTTGAGGAGCAGCAAACATCAGCAGTCAAGATAAAACAGTAAATCCTGGCAGTCACACAAACTCAAAGAGCCAGCAATATATTATTTTACCAGCAGGGAGGGTAGGCGCACACATGCATACAAAGCAGAGTTTCTTCAGGATTGTTGTGGGATGGATAGTGTTGGGATAATCACGACTACTGACTTTACAAACATCTCAAGAGTGGAGAGAGGTGTAAAGCTGACGTTTTACCTAGCACACACAATACTCTTGCACAGCCCTGGAGCTTGAGCCTGTGACTATGTGAATATTTAACTATACAAATGTGTATAACTCTGTAAATATGCATATATGTGGAACTATGAAACAATATAACCTAATGTGTATCTGTATGAACTCTACACATATGCGACTGTTTTAGTTTCTGCCTCTGTTAAATTGTGACAGCATAATTATATACTAATATTCCTCTAGAAATCTTTGAATGGATGCTCTCTTAATCTATGCCTCTCAAATTCTTCATCTGTGATTTAGTATTAGCTGTTAAGTAGTTTCTTTTGGATTTTTTTCAATTCTTTCTCTTCAGTTCAGTCTCAGAAGATGAGGACATACGAATACAAGGAGATAGGAAATTACAGCGGTGTGACAGAATTCCTGCTTCTGGGATTCTCAGAGTTCCCAGACCTGCAGCTCCCTCTCTTCAGTCTCTTCTCATTCCTCTACCTGGTGGCCGTGCTGGGGAACCTCCTCGTTATCTGCATCATATGTGCCGATCGACACCTTCACGTCCCCATGTATTTCTTCCTGGCCAATCTGTCTATCCTAGACGTCTCTTCCCTCACAGTCACTGTGCCAAAATTACTGGCAATCCTAACAAGGAAAAATATCATATCTTTTGGGGAATGCATGCTACAGATGTACTGCTATATGGTGTGTATAGGTACAGAATATTCTCTTCTCACGGCCATGGCATATGATCGCTATGTTGCGATATGCAACCCCCTGCGCTATCCCATTATCATGAATAAGGGGGTCTGTGCTCTTCTGGTGGCTTCTTCTTGGCTAGCAGGTTTAGTAGAGTCATTGCCACACATGATTGTTATATCCCAGTTTTCTTTCTGTGACTCAGTTATAATCAATCACTTCTTCTGCGAAGTCACAGCACTGGTGAAACTCTCCTGTACAGACACTTCTGTTATTGATATTTTGACCTATGGAGAAAGTGTATTTAACGTCTTCACCCCTCTACTGCTAACCTTGACATCCTATGTGTTCATCATCTCCACCATCCTGAGAATCCAGTCTAGAGAGGGGAAAAGCAAAGCCTTCTCCACATGCTCCTCCCACTTCACAGTCATCATTCTGGCTTATGGAACTATAATAGCGGTGTATTTGCTGCCTGGCTCAATGAACTCTGAGAATTCAAGCAAGCTGCCTTTTGCAATGTATATAGTCGCTCTTCCACTGTTAAACCCCCTGATTTATAGCTTGAGAAGCAAAGAGTTAAAAGTGGCCCTCCACAAAGCTATAAGCAGGAAAATGATATTGTCTGCATTAGAATGATAAGTTTATAGCAGCAAGCCTATTGTGGCCCACTTATATGGCATTAAAAAATACTAGTGAAAATCCTGCAGAAACTATGTCTACACAGAAGATATCTACATAGAACACACAAATGTTTTCACACACGAGTAGGTACATAGATTAGTGTGGGGGGGGGGTTATAATCTTTGTGTGTATTTTGACTCTACTCGTGCTTCCCCCAGAGTGTGGCCCGGGCAACAACTACAGAAACTGTATACATGTTCATGTAACTGTGCGTACCTTTATGCTTGATATAAATATAAAACTGCCATTGAATACATGCACATTGTTTGTTTTTTTAAGTCCTGCTTACAGGATGAAAAGAAAGAGGCCTAACTATCAAACAAACTGACTACCATAACACCTCTTCCTCTCCCTGTCATGGTCACCTCAAGCTTTGCCCAGTGTCTCCCTCTCTTTTTCTCTCTCTAACCCCTACCCACTCCCCAGCTTCACCCTGTCTCGCTCTCGTACCCCCTCTCTTCATCCAGTCCCTCTTACCCTTGCCCAGTATATATAGTTGTATATAGTATGAATATGATATTTCTGTTCAGTTCCGGTTATTAGGAGTTGAGAGAGAGGAAAGGAGGGGAATTCTTCAACCATGAATGTTCATTAAAATGGAAAATGTGTTATAGGCAACACTGAAAAAGAAGTGCTTTGGCTATTTTTGATATTATTGCGATGCTTTCCTTTAATAAAAACTATAAAATTGCTACATGGGGAAATGTCTTAGGGGCCGTTTGACCTTTTACTAAAATGTGCTAAGCACTTAGCATGCGTATTAGAACATGGTAACCATGTACTTGATAACTGTCCACATGATGATTCATGTGCTAATTGCCACTTGCACAAAGAGGAGGAGAATGAATGGGTTAGGGGCAGAGACTGGTTGTGCTGACAGTGTGGTGTACATATCATGAGTTGCATGATGTACAGGGATCCACACAGGGTTTTTCACCCATCAAGAGCTACAGGGAGCTACAACCAAGGGCTGGGAGCTCCCAGATAGAGGGATTGCAGAGCAAGTCTCACAGACTGTAACAAGGTCATTTAAAAGCTGGACAAGGGCAACCACCTGGAGAAAATTGGAATAGAATTGATCAGCCAGGAGGGTGCAGCCCTGTGTTTCCCAGACGAAAAGCTGAAAACCATAGAAACAGAAGAAGGCTCTGGAGAGACAGTTTGGGATGGACTATCTGTTCCCTGCAATAAGCAACATGAGAACCAGAACCAGCTAAAGCTGGGTAATTGTTCAGATAGAGTCCCCTAGTACTAGATAGGGGGTTAGGGTTCCACTATGCCGGATGGTGAGCTAGTTAACGCCGGCTCCCTACTGCAATAGTAAGGGGGGAGGTGGAGAATGGCTAAGTGAGCCAGGTGAATATTGATTCACTGCAATCAACTGGGGGGACAGCCAGAAGTTAAGCTGGGCTACTACAGAGAGGAGAACTGTAGGATGCTGAAGTTCTGTCTCCTGCTGGATTAGTCAGCAGAATTGTGAAGGGGAATAATGTAGATGTGAGAACTTTATGTTAAAGGACTGATGTGGAAAGCTGGCACCTGATACACTTGATTGTAGTATTTAAAGCTCTGGTTTCTGTAAGAGGCTGAGAGATTTCTGAGAGTAGTGCAATCCATACTGGATATTTAGAGACTTTGTGTTTGTTAACAGGTTGCTGCTGGGTGCTTAGCATTTCCTATGCTGATATTTAGAACTTGGTGAAATATGGTCTTTAAGTTTGCTTGATTATATGTTTGATTTCAAGGATCATCTTGACAAATAAAGCTGTATAAGCTTTATCACTGCTCTGTGCACATGGTTTCTATGTGGAAAGATAGAACCTGGTAAGGGAAATACTAGGCAGCTCAGCCCGAAGACAATCCCCAAAATAGCTTACAACATCCCCTAGCTGTGACAAATGGTAGAAGAGGTGGGATTGAGATCTCATATGTAGGCACAAAACCCATATCTGCTGGAGAAGCAGGGCCTCTCATAGGAAGGACAGGTGGTTTTAAATTGGGCTAAAGGGATTAGCCCTGCCGAATGGGAGCAAAGCAGTATAGTCTGTATTGGTCAGGCAGACTTTTCTTTATTGTTCCCATTGCTGACTTACCAGATGCTGGACAAAGGGAAGAGGTGAGCAATGGATGTGTGTCATTCCCAGACCAAATTATTGAGACAGAGCCAGGAGGGTTCACAAGGCATATACCACTTAAGGCTCAGTGATGTTATCAGAGCTCCCTGTCCCTTGCACCCCCCTTCCCATAACATGGGAAGACACACTCTACAATGGCTATACTGCTGCACATGCAATAATCAGAGGAGGGAATGAGCCATGGAGCCTTTCCACCCCCCCCCCCCCCTCACACACACACACATACTTCTCTGGATCTCCAAGACCCTCTGAAATCCCCCACTCCTGAGCCAGCAAGGAAGACAGTCCCTTAGATCCTATCATTTTGCGCTCTATTGATGATATGGCACACTCTCATGTAGCAAAACGTTGACACACATGTATGCACACAAGTGCTAAACACTGCACATTTTGCCCACCTTAGGGCCTACTGCATACAGTGTTAATCCACATACATTTTTTTATTTATTATTTAACAGCAATTTATATACCACAGTTTCCGAAGATCAATTGCAGATCACAAAGAACAACAAGTTTGAGAAGTACAACAGGTACTTGTCAATTACATAAAAAAATTAACTATTTACAATAAGGTAACTCAGTCAGGTTGAACATGCTGACATGGTAGAAACAGGGTAACTATGTACAATTTGCCACGTACCCGCTCCCGGGACCTTGAGGGTTTAGGAGGGGGTGGCCTTGGATGCCCTTCAGGGTTGAGAATTGTAGTTGTGTGTGCTCAAGTAGTATAAGGCAGGCAAAGAAAATTTCTTTGATGAGGTTTATTCCCGCATTGCAGTTCAAGTGCAAACAGACGCAAATAAAGTATAATAGCACAAAACAAGAGTGAGAAACCAAAACACGGTATTGCACTACTAGGCTAAATGTCCATTATCTTCTTTGATCACATTCAGTTGTCATGTGACCCTTTTCTAACGGATGAAACAAACTCTGTAAAACAGCAATGCTCCTGGTATGCAGACAATTATGCTTTAACTTGTTCCCTTCTGATAATCTTCTCAGCAAAGGAATCAATACAGCAACATCTGTTCTATTGCTTCATATAACTTTATACAGCCTTTCAATTAAATGTCCTTCTCAATGACACAAGCTGAACAGTCCATTGGCATGTCTGCCTCTGTGAACGGTAGAGAAGAAACTAAGGGCATTTCCTCTTCACAGCTTTTTGTGGGCTGTGCTACATTAGAGGAAGAAACTGCCCTGCTTTCAAGGAACTCTTTAAAGTCTTTAAGAAGCAATTCAGCCTGCGTTCTTCCTGGGCTAAGCTGATAATGTCTTCCTCCTTCAGGTAACTGTTTGTTTAAACTGCTTATCTCTTGATAATTAGCAATGCTGCTTTTACTAGGACAACAGTTCCACGTGTTAGGATTATCCTTCCCCCACTTATCACTAAACGTTAGTGCTGGGTTAAAAACTTCAGTTGTCAGAGGGGAGTTTTTTAACAGAGTGTTAAAAGTAGAACCCTCAGACTTTTCTTGGCCCACGTCTCTATAATAGGAGTCAGCAGTTCTCTTACTATAGGTTTCTGCTGGCTTATGAATATAGCCTAGGCTGCTTAAATGCTTTTCAGACTGCAACCAATTGCTACCATGTGGTCTGACGTTGTCCTGGCTCTTAACGTTAGCCTTTACTCTTTCTGGCTTCCCACTGTTAAACTTGATAGCTGTTTCAAACCCACTATGTACCTTGTGCTGTGGCTTTCTCCAGGGTAATTCTCTGTCCCTCTTCCTTTGGTTCCAAGGTTCTACTTGGTCCTCTAGAAGCCTGTGCTGCAGCCTTGGGTCTCTCAGTGCTCCTGAATACTTCTGGTCACAGAAGATTCTTTCTGGCTCTGAGTCTCCCAGGTGCCTGCTCCGTGAGTCCAATCTTCTCCTTAGTGGATCACAGCTGCTTAACTGCTCTCTCTCCAATTCTTCTTCTTCTACTCCTTCGTCCTCCTGGTTTTCCTTCTCTAACTCTCTCTGTTTCTGAGTGCTTAACAAGCTGCCTGGGCACGGCACTGCCCGCCTCCTGCTTGGGCGTGCCCAATCAGGGACTTGGCTTCTCTCCTTCCTTGAGGTGAGGTGTGGTTCCTGATTAGCTCTGTGTTTTTTTCTCTCTGAAGAGAAAATCCTGCATTCTCTTGCAGTACCGGTTCTCTCCACCGGATCACTACCTGTTTCCATAGCATCTTGAGAGGCTTCTATGTCACAAATTGTAGGATTGGAGTGTCTAGGTTGTGTAGCTTGAGCAGGTATCTGTGTTGTGTCTGAGGAAAAGTTTATGTCCTGTGTGCCATAATGTATTATAAATAAGTGTGTTTTGAGGTGTTTTCTGAAGGATAGAAGGTCATGGATTTCCCTGAGGTGGTCAGGGAGGGCATTCCACAGTGTAGGGGCAGTGTGGGAGAAGGCCATTTTGGTTGTTGTTTTTTTAGCTTTCCTAAAATCTTTGTGTAGGGATAGTTTGTTTTGATTCTTGGAGCATTGAAGTCGAGTGCTGTGTTCTATTGCTATAAGTATGGAAAGGTGTGAGGATGCTACGTTGTGTTTTAATTTGAATGTTATTACAAGGATTTTGTATTTAATGTGACTGTGTATAGGTAACCAGTGGAGGGCACATAGAGTTGGCATAATATGTTCCATTGGGTTGGTGTTTGTGGTTATTCTGGCGGCTAAATTTTGAGCCAGTTGGAGTCGTCGTAGGTTTTGTTTAGTAGTACCTTGGAGGATTGTATTGGCAAAGTAAAGGTGGGGAGTAACCATTGCTTGAATATTGATCTGAAATCTTGAGGGTGTAGTAGTGGGTGGAGCTGTTCAAGAAGTTTTAGTTTGAAAAATATGTTCATTGTTGTTTGTTTTATGTGTGAGGTAAAGGTAAGGGCGTGATCAATTATGACACCTAGGTATTTAACTTCATTTTTGACTTGGATGTTAATGTCATTGATTTGGATAGAGGTTGGTGAGGAGAAGTTTTTGTTTCTTGTTATACACATGGCATCTGTTTTTGAAAAATTAATATGGAGATTGTGATTCTCTAGCCATGTTTTGATTTCTGTGAAACATTCAGTGAGGTGTTTCAATGGGGGATTAGATATGTCCCAGGGTAGGTAAAACTTTATAACAACCATGTAAATATGATAATTTATGCAGAATATTTTAAATATGGAGCATATTGGTTGTAAATAAATATTAAAAAGGAACACAGAGAGGGCAGAGCCTTGTGGAAGGCCTTGTTCCTAGTTGTATGTATCAGATGTTTGTTGATCGAGTCTCACTTCCTGGGTCCTGTCTGATAGGTATAAGTTAAACCATTTAAGTACTGTTTCTGTAATTCCATGTGCCCTCTAGATGGCATTCACCACCATCGCTGTTTTTTTTTTTGGGGGTTCGACCTCGGTCGGCCATCTAGATGCACACGTGTGTCTCACGTGCTCATCAGACATCCTCCATCGTACCATTCCACCTCTCTTTTGTCCCTTTTTTTTTTTTTTTTACTATTTTTCTTTATATATTTATTCATTTTTTTATTACTCAAGGCCACTCGTTTAACTACCCTCATGCACTCCCGATGCGCCAACCTGCAGTGACGCTCTCTGCTAGGGTCCGGTGCCTCCAAACGCGGTCTCCCGTTGACCTCTGGCCCCCAGACGTCTAATCGCCACACTGATTCTCCCGGTGGGGGGGGGGGGGGTCAGTCCCAGCACTTAAGAGATTCCTCCCTCTTTTATTTATTTATTTGTTTATTTTTTATTTTTAAAATTGGGGTCTCCAACCACCGTCCAGAATCAAACGCGAAATAACCCCCACTGGACCCGCAGATCAGGACTCGATCCGATCCCCGTCTCGGTCATCTTCCTGCCTTGTATTCCCCCCCCCCAGGCGCGATCAGGGCCGTGCCTCTGCGTGCCAAAGCAGGCCGAACTGCTTCTGCGGCCTCGTGCCCTGAATTGTGCCTTTTGTTACCTTCAAAGTGGTAAGTCCTCGCTTGCTCGATTGCCTCTCTCTTCCTGAGGGTGACTGATTGTCCCAGCTCCACTGGACTGCTGGGGGGGAAAGAGGGTGAGCTGCAGGCCGCTCGGCGCTTCTATAGCCAATCGCCGTAGGTCCGCTCACCGCCAAGGTTAACCCTTGGCCTGCCGCTGCCCACCTGTGCCCGGCTGCATTGATTCGCAGCCGGGTCTTGCCCCCAGCAGTTAACGCCATGCTTGTTCCCTAATGTATTTTAGATTTACGGGTCATTGGCACATTAGATGCAACACCACAGCAGCCTTTAGTAAAAGAGGCCTTCTGTGTGTATAGACAGGTTTGAACTTTTTTTTGTTTGAAACTAATTTATTGACCTCTGTCTCAATGCAATCACTTACATGCATGATTTCTAAATATGTAAACTCCTGATCAAACAAAAATAATGGTAACCAATCGACAGCTGTATTGTGACTCTGTAGGAAGTGTGATGCCATTCTGCTGCTGCAGTTTTAAAGACATCCGAGCAGCAAATGTTCATCATAGGATTAATTTAAAGTATATCTGACTACAGGGCTTAGAGTGGTACAAGTACAATAAATGAAAAAAAGAAAATACAAAATTAAAAAAGCTCACGCATGCAGAATCCTGTCAAAAAAAATGCAGTATTAAAGTTTGGCTGGCTCTTAAATTTAGCATCTTCAGACATGGGTCTCATGTGACTTCCTGGTTACCTTTTCTGACATATTACTTGCTGTTCATGTGGCTGACTGAAACTTCAAGGAGTGACTGTCACATGGCCCATATTGGCGCAACATCCACGTATATGTTTAACCAGGATCTTTGCTCTTTCCAAAGCAAAAGCACTCACAGAACTTTAACTCCTGCATTTCTATGGCTAAATGTTTACTGGAAAAGCAGGCGCATAAACCTGAAAGCACAAGCTACACTTGGCATTTTCCTCCACCAACCCTATGTCCGGGAACATCACTGGCAGTGGATGGACCCAGCACCCAGTTACAATGTAGATGTGACTTGCACATCTGAGTGGTCATTTTACACATTCAAATCAAGAAGAGGGCTTCTAAAATAACCCCTTCAGACTCTTACAAGGAAAGCCAGAGTGTCATTTATGGAGCACACTAAAAATGCATGAAATAACTTAATGGATGAAAAATTCTGCATTTCATAAAACTGGCACAGCCCTACAGGTGTTATGAATATTCTTAAAATTCAGAACACAATCAACAAGGTCTGTGTGTGTCCTGGGATCATGTCCCAAATGTGCTTCACAAGCAACTTAAATGCTCCAAGCTTCTGAGGCTTTTCCCACTATGGATGAGGAAACAATCGGCCAAAGTAGTAAGTACTGAGATCAGAGCTTTCTTTAACAAACTAGAATCAATAGGAATAGTCATTGATATGATGAATTCTCAGCAACCATTTGCAAATATCTCTAGTCTGAATGTGCTGTTAAAATAAGCTCGAAGATAGGGTGGTCCACTCTACATACATCCCTTCATGACGTCTCCCATTACTTTTGTGGAGTTAATAATCAAAAACTAGGTTAGATAAAGCAGAGCAGGATCGGAAGTGTGATTCAAAAAGTCTCCCTAATAACCCACTAAGACTTGTACAGGACAGAACCATCTGCAATCTGATTAAAACAAAACAGGGCCGAAGAAAGCTGCTGATGGATTTGGCAATGATCTGAAAAATTTTGGAAACAGAAATAGAAAGGCCAGAAAGTTTAAAGAACAAATTATTTCCTGGATTTCTGCATTATGTGGGAGGTGTTAAATGCTAAAAATAAAAACACTACAGTGATAGAATTCAAAATAGCATGGGACAAACACAGTGGATCCCTTTATAGCAACAGGATAATATCAAAATAAACACAACATATCTACATGGAGCGATGGGCACACCCCTAAACAAAGGTATGGGGAGGGGGGATCCGCATGGAGCGGCAGGTGCACCTACTACTGCCGCCTTGCTGGGCAGACTAGATGGACTATACTGGTCTTTATCTGCTGTCATATACTATGTTACTATATTGCATTCCATTGCTGGAACTAGGAATAATTTCATTGAGGTGATTTCATAGATACAGAAGCATAAAGGCAAAATTTACACTAGATAGCTAATGATTTCTGCCATTTTCCATTTTTTACCTTTATGATAGATTATTGTGAATTCCGATTGACTTTGAGGTGCTCTGTTCTTTGGTTTCTCTGTGTCCTGTTGCTGTTGGAGGGGGGGGAGGGTTGATGGTTCCTGTTGAATCATAGAGAATATGGGAGGTTAGTATCTTCTGCTTGATACAGTGGGGGTCTCTCAAGTGAATGTATTTAAGGTTGGTTTTACTAAAGTGCACTACAGTATTAGATTGTGTTAATATAAGCTAAGGTGCTATTTACTGCAGCTCACGTTTGATCTGATGCATGTCTATGGTGCTGAGGTGCAATGACACAACAGCACGCTTTAGTAGCCTTAGTAAATGCTTTTGCAGGAGACAATTCTCAAAGCCCACAATCCAGCCGTCACTGTAACTGAGAGGTTAGAGCTGTGGTCTGGAATCAAAGAAACCAGGCTTTGAATCCCACTCTAGTTCCTTTTGATCAAAGGCAAATCACTTAACTTTCTATTGCCTGTGGTACAAACTTAGATTTTAAGATTGCTGGAGACAGGAAAATGCTTGCTGTGTCTGAATTACCGTCTGAAGAGCGGAAAATACTGAAGGTATCTTGCCTTGAACTATGACTTGAAAGGGGTGACATGAACAGAAACACTCTGGGAGACTAAACTGTCATGTAGTTACATATATAAAATGTTTAATGTTTGTAGTTGCATATGGTCTAACTGTCTATGCAGAAACCCTGTACATAAATCACTTGAAAAAACTAAATTACAGAAACAAAAGAATGTGTCACTGCAATACCCAGTTCATCGCTATGGGAAATGAGGGATAAAATTACTAAAGATAAGGACTTGTAATATCAGCTATGCTGACTGTAGTTTATACAAAATATATAGTTATTGTAACTATCTGGTGATATTTTTCATATCTGTAAGTGGGATTGTGCTGGTTTTTTGTTCCAAGTTTTCTGCCTAGCACTAATTTATTATCTTATATATTGGGGGAGAACAGTCTTATTTTATATTCCTCTCAACAAGTGCAACTTTTAGCATCTCTGCGGCTTGAATCTCTTACATGAGTCAGTGTGAAGCTTGCATGTGGTGGGGTGCTGATAAAGATCTGTTCTTCAGCCGACAGTGATCAAATACACAGCAAAATGTAGTTTACCATTCACAGCAAATGTTCCATCATAAATCATGAATAATAGGCGTGCATCAGACTTCTTAGATTCACCAAGATGCTTAGGAAGGATTATGAAATAATTCTAAAATCTTTGAGTACTGATCTCTCTTAATTAATCAAAATGAAATTCAGAACAGAGATCTGTTATTAATCTCAAAAAACGAAACTTGCTCTAAAACTAATTCCTAATTCATTTAGCAAGTATTATGTTGAACACCCTCCTTCCCATCTCCTCCCCACATATACTCCTCAATAGAATATCTGCAAATTCCCATAGCAGCTCATAAAGTTGGAAGAAGAGACATCTTAGATGAGGTTTGGTTTCTTCATAAGGGGTTGATACTCAAAAGCACTTATACGTATAGTGGCTGCTGTTCCATCTATTGGAGCCTTATCCATGAGTATTCAACAGTACTGTAATTTCATGACGGGGTGCTTACAGTAAGAGGGCTGTCAGATGCTGAGTTTCAGCCAATTTTATAACAAG
Source organism: Ichthyophis bannanicus (assembly GCA_033557465.1). NCBI lineage: Eukaryota > Metazoa > Chordata > Amphibia > Gymnophiona > Ichthyophiidae > Ichthyophis > Ichthyophis bannanicus. The sequence goes on along the minus strand of CM066048.1, from coordinate 106,156,936 downwards.
TGCCGCCTTTCTTTATAAAATACTAGCATAAGAGGCAGAGATCACACCCAGCATGAAATGTAGAAATATGACTGCAGAAAGAGATCATATGACCCATCCAGTTTGCCTTTCCATATCATCTACCATAGTCCCGTTTTTCCTTTAGTGATCTTCTGTGTTTGTCCCATGCTTTCTTGAATTCAGATACTGTCCTCATCTCAACTATTCCACACATCTACCATTCATCCCGTAAAGAAATGTTTCTGCATATTACTTCTTTCCCTTTTCCTCCTCATCCTATGTCCCCTCGTTGCAGAGCTTACTTTGAATTGAAAGAGGTTCTCCATTCCACTTAAGTGGCTTCATGGGTAAATCTAGACAGTTCCTTATAAAACATGGATCATAAAATTACCCTTACTACCATTCGAAATGTCATACTCCTGCTTTAAATTTATTATTCCAAAATAGTACTCCCATTACTGTATATGATACTGTGACTTTGAAAGGACTGAAGCAACGCCTAGGCAAGACTAAGCAGCCATCTAGGGCAGTAGCTTTGAGGGGCAGCAAACAGCAGCAGTCAAGATAAAACAGTAAATCTTGACCGTCACACAAACTCAAAGAGCCACCAATATATTATTTTACCAGCAGGGAGGGTGGGCGCACACATGCATACAAAGCAGAGTATCTTCAGGATTGTTGTGGGATGGATAGTGTTGGGATAATCACGACTACCGACTTTACAAAAATCTCAAGAGTGGAGAGAGGTGTAAAGCTGAAATTTTACCTAGCACACACAATACTCTTGCACACCCCTGGAGCTTGAGCCTTTGACTATGTGAATATTTAACTATACAAATGTGTATAACTCTGTAAATATGCATATATGTGGAACTTGTGACCCCGCTTCTTTAGTGCCCTCCAGCAAGAGCAGGTAGGGCTTAAGCGGGTTGTTTTATTCCTGAACAGCTACTCAGGAAGTTCCTTAAGCAAAGCCTCTTGGGATATGTAGTTTCTTTCACTGTCCAATGAAGAGTAGTGTGACTTCAAAAAGTGGTTAAAGCAACAAGGATTTATTTCCCCTCCCGGGGTGGATTTCAGCAAGGAAATGAAGGTAACAAAACCAGATACCTCTGGCAAAAGGACAAAGTAAAGTTTCCAACATAAATAGCTTACTTCAGCACAAAAGAGTTGTTTCTCAGCAATTAGAATGAAACAGCTCTGTTTTCCCAGCTCTGTACTTTTTACCTCAATACCTCTGTACTTCTCTGCAAGGCATACATTCAGTGCAGGGATAATACTTCATCAGATATTGTAAACGTACAGTCCATCATATCTTCAGAGACACTTTCAAAACCTGGCTCTATTTCCATTAAGTCCTCCTGAGATGTAGGAAATGTTTGTACCGTGGTTTCTTGGGCTCCGCCCTTCCCCTCTGCTTTAAGCTTTGTATTATATTCTTGAATCATGTATTGCTTAAAACAGTCCTTTTCATTACAGTCATTAAAATCAATGCCCCAACCTTCTGGGTAAGTAGAATCACCTTGATTATAAAAATCTCAGCCTTTGGGCTTACCTCTGTGCCTGGCTGCAAAGGGTTTTCTCTGGGCTTTGGACCCGGTTGTGGAATCTCCACCTACTTTGTGCAATGAGTGTTGAAACTGCCTTCCTGGCTTTCTCTCCTCTTGGTAATCCCCAGGATATTGCAGACAGCCTGGCTTGCTTCTGCCGTATCCTTTTCTTGAATAAAGCTTTGTAAACGGTTCTCCTTTTACCTTTGGACTTAGCTCTGGCCCTGGGCTTGGAACCTGGACTCTTCCCTGGTCCTCCTCCTGGGTTTTTAGCTGGCCTCTCACTGGAACCCTTGGCTGGCCTTGTAAGTAACCTCCCAGATGAGTCTGTGCTGGAACTTTCTCTGGAACTCCTAATTGAGAACACACTCCAGCTTCTAATGGAGACACTCTTCCAGCTTCTGATGGACCTCCTCCTCCAGCTTCTACTGGACCTCCTCCTCCAGCTTCTACTGGACCTCCTCTTTTTCCCACTGAGGCCTCTTTATGTATCTGCCCTTTAGGGTAGTGCCTGACTCCTCCCCCTAGCAGGTGCTCTGAATCAGCTCTTGATTCCTGAGCTAACCCGTAGCAAGGGCGTGTTTCTTTCTCCTGTCTCTGGTTTCCTTGGTAACTACCAGCCATGTGCTTTTGTTTATACTCCAGCACTGCCCCTGATTCCTCCTTTTTGGCTCTTTCTACAGGGCTGGAGGAATCCACCATGTCACAAACTCTGCAACAATATAAAACCAAGGAGCGGAACCCAAAGGACCAGGCCTACATGCAAAAATATTAATGTGCACCCAATATTTATTGGAGGACCCAAATGGGACATATAGGCCGTTTCAAGTCCGTTGTCCATAAGTCTGAGACCCTCCAATAAAAATCATTTGCACATTAATATTTTTGCGTGTAGGCCTGGTCCTTTGGGTTCCGCTCCTTGGTTTTACTTGCCTCTGCGGACACCTTCTTCTCCTGTGGTTTGACTCTGCAACAATATAACTTAATGTGTATCTGTATGAACTCTACACATATGCGACTGTTTTAGTTTCTGCCTCTGTTAAATTGTGACAGCATAATTATATACTAATATTCCTCTAGAAATGTTTGAATGGCTGCTATCTTAATCTATGCCTCTCAAATTCTTCAGCTGTGATTTAGTATTAGCTGTTAAGTAGTTTCTTTTGGGTTTTTTTCAATTCTTTCTCTTCAGTTCAGTCTCAGAAGATGAGGACATACGAATACAAGGAGATAGGAAATCACAGCGGTGTGACAGAATTCCTGCTTCTGGGAATCTCAGAACTGCAAGACCTGCAGCTCCCTCTCATCACTCTCTTCTCATTCCTCTACCTGGCGGCCTTGCTGGGGAACCTCCTCATTATCTGCATCATATGTGCCGATCGACACCTGCACACCCCCATGTATTTCCTCCTGGCCAATCTGTCTATCCTAGACGTCTCTTCCCTCACAGTCACTGTGCCAAAATTACTGGCAATCCTAACAAGGAAAAATATCATATCTTTTGGGGAATGCATGCTACAGATGTACTGCTATATGGTGTGTATAGGTACAGAATATTCTCTTCTCACGGCCATGGCGTATGATCGCTATGTTGCAATATGCAACCCCCTGCGTTATCCCATTATCATGAATAAGGGGGTCTGTGCTCTTCTGGTGGCTTCTTCTTGGATAGCAGGTTTAGTAGAGTCATTGCCACACATGATTGTTATATCCCAGTTTTCTTTCTGTGACTCAGTTATAATCAATCACTTTTTCTGCGAAGTCACAGCAATGGTGAAACTCTCCTGTACAGACACCTCTGTCATTGATATTTTGACCTATGGAGAAAGTGTACTTAACATCTTCACTCCTCTACTCCTAACCCTGACATCCTATGTGTTCATCATCTCCACCATCCTGAGAATCCAGTCTAGAGAGGGGAAAAGCAAAGCCTTCTCCACATGCTCCTCCCACTTCACAGTCATCATTCTGGCTTATGGAACTATAATAGCGGTGTATTTGCAGCCTGGCTCAATGAACTCTGAGAATTCAAGCAAGCTGCCTTTTGCAATGTATATAGTCGCTCTTCCACTGTTAAACCCCCTGATTTATAGCTTGAGAAGCAAAGAGTTAAAAATGGCCCTCCACAAAGCTATAAGCAGGAAAATGACATTATCTGTATTTGAATGATAAGTTTATAGCAGCAAGCCTATTTTGGCCCACTTATATGTCATTAAAAAATACTAGTGAAAATCCTGCAGAAACTGTGTCTACACAGAAGATATCTACATAGAACACACAAATGTTTTCACACACGAGTAGGTACATAGATTGGGGGGGGGGGGGGTGATAATCTTTGTATGTATTTTGACTCTACTCGTCCTTCCCCCAGAGTGTGGCCCGGGCAACAACTACAGAAACTGTATACATGTTCATGTAACTGTGCGTACCTTGTATGCTTGATATAAATATAAAACTGCCATTGAATACATGCACATTGTTTGTTTTTTTAAGTCCTGCTTACAGGATGAAAAGAAAGAGGCCTGACTATCAAACAAACTGACTACCATAACACCTCTTCCTCTCCCTGACATGGTCACCTCAAGCTTCGCCCAGTGTCTCCCTCTCTTTTTCTCTCTCTAACCCCTACCCACACCCCAGCTTCACCCTGTCTTGCTCTCGTACTCCCTCTCTTCATCCAGTCCCTCTTACCCTTGCCCAGTATATATAGTTGTAGATAGTATGAATATGATATTTCTGTTCAGTTCCGGTTATTAGGAGTTGAGAGAGAGGAAAGGAGGGGAATTCTTCAACCGTGAATGTTCATTAAAATGGAAAATGTGTTATAGGCAACACTGAAAAAAGAAGTGCTTTGGCTCTTTTTTATTTTATTGCGATGCTTTCCTTTAATAAAAACTATCAAATTGCTACATGGGGAAATGTCTTAGGGGCCGTTTGACCTTTTACTAAAATGTGCTAAGCACTTAGCATGGGTATTAGCACATGGTAACCATGTACTTGATAACTGTCCACATGATGATTCATGTGCTAATTGCCACTTGCACATAGAGGTGGAGAATGAATGGGTTAGGGGCAGAGACTGGTTGTGCTGACAGTGTGGTGTACATATCATGAGTTGCATGCTGTGCAGGGATCCACACAGGGTTTTTCACCCATCAAGAGCTACAGGGAGCTACAACCAAGGGCTGGGAGCTCCCAGATAGAGGGATTGCAGAGCAAGTCTCACAGACTGTAACAAGGTCATTTAACAGCTGGACAAGGGCAACCGACTGGAGAGAATTGGAATAGAATTGATCAGCCAGGAGGGTGTAGCCCTGTGTTTCGCTGACGAAAACCTGAGAACCATAGAAGCAGAAGAAGGCCCTGGAGAGACAGTTTGGGATGGACTATCTGTTCCCTGCAATAAGCAACATGAGAACCAGAACCAACTTAAGCTGGGTAATTGTTCAGATAGAGTCCCCTAGTACTAGATAGGGGGTTAGGGTCCCACTATGCCGGATGGTGAGCTAGTTAACGCCGGCTCCCTACTGCAATAGTAAGGGGGGAGGTGGAGAATGGCTAAGTGAGCCAGGTGAATATTGATTCGCTGCAATCAACTGGGGGGACAGCCAGATGTTAAGCTGGGCTACTACAGAGGGGAGAACTGTAGGATGCTGAAGTTCTGTCTCCTGCTGGATTAGTCAGCAGAATTGTGAAGGGGAATAATGTAGATGTGAGAACTTTATGTTAAAGGACTGATGTGGAAAGCTGGCACCTGATACACTTCATTGTAGTATTTAAAGCTCTGGTTTCTGTAAGAGGCTGAGAGAGTTCTGAGAGTAGTGCAATTCATACTGGATATTTAGAGACTTTGTGTTTAACAGGTTGCTGCTGGGTGTTTAGCATTTCCTATGCTGATATTTAGAACTTGGTGAAATATGGTCTTTAAGTTTGCTTGATTATATGTTTGATTTCAAGGATCATCTTGACAAATAAAGCTGTATAAGCTTTATCACTGCTCTGTGCAGATTAGCCCTGCCGTATGGGAGCAAAGCAGTATAGTCTGTACTGGTCAGGCAGACTTTTCTTTATTGTTCCCATTGCTGACTTACCAGATGCTGGACAAAGGGAAGAGGTGAGCAATGGATGTGTGTCATTCCCAGACCAAATTATTGAGACAGAGCCAGGAGGGTTCACAAGGCATATACCACTTAAGGCTCAGTGATGTTATCAGAGCTCCCTGTTCCTTGCACCCCCCTTCCCATAACATGGGAAGACACACTCTACAATGGCTATACTGCTGCACATGCAATAATCAGAGGAGGGAATGAGCCATGGAGCCCTTCCACCCCCCCCCCCCCCCACACACACACATATACTTCTCTGGATCTCCAAGACCCTCTGAAATCCCCCACTCCTGAGCCAGCAAGGAAGACAGTCCCTTAGATCCTATCATTTTGCGCTCTATTGATGATATGGCACACTCTCATGTAGCAAAACGTTGACACACATGTATGCACACAAGTGCTAAACACTGCACATTTTGCCCACCTTAGGGCCTACTGCATACAGTGTTAATCCACATACATTTTTTTTATTTATTATTTAACAGCAATTTATATACCACAGTTTCCGAAGATCAATTGCAGATCACAAAGAACAACAAGTTTGAGAAGTACAACAGGTACTTGTCAATTACATAAAAAAATTAACAATTTACAATAAGGTAACTCAGTCAGGTTGAACATGCTGACATGGTAGAAACAGGGTAACTATGTACAATTTGCCACACACCCGCTCCCGGGACCTTGAGGGTTTAGGAGGGGGGTGGCCTTGGATGCCCTTCAGGGTTGAGAACTGTAGTTGTGTGTGCTCAAGTAGTATAAGGCAGGCAAAGAAAATTTCTTTGATGAGGTTTATTCCCGCATTGCAGTTCAAGTGCAAACAGACGCAAATAAAGTATAATAGCACAAAACAAGAGTGAGAAACCAAAACACGGTATTGCACTGCTAGGCTAAATGTCCATTATCTTCTGTGATCACATTCAGTTGTCATGTGACCCTTTTCTAACGGATGAAACAAACTCTGGAAAACAGCAATGCTCCTGGTATGCAGACAATTATGCTTTTATTTATTTATTTATTATTTATTTATTACAGGCTCTTATATACCGCACTATTCAGAATCAGCGCGGTTCACAATATAACAACATACCATAACAACAAACTGTTAGGTTTACAGAGAACAAGGTCAGAGAACTTGGAATAAAACATGGGACTTCATTACTGCAACTATTCACAAGAGTATTTACAAGAGTATTTACAAGTATACATTACAGGATTTGTTCTTAGTTTGGGTAGTGATTAAGATTGGTTAGTTGGTCAAGTAATATTGGGGGAAGAGGTGAGATTTGAGTGCCTTTCTGAAAAGGGATAGATCATTGATAGAACGAATCTCTGGGGGTAGAGCGTTCCAGTACTTAGGGGCATAGAAACTGAAGGCCCTGTTAGATGTCACTGATAGGCATTTTGTCGCTGCTTTAGGGATGATTAGAGTATTTGTTGATATCGTTCTCCTGGATCTGTTGGGTGGGACGGCCTGAATGAAGTCTATTAGAGAAGTCTATTGTTCCCTTCTGATTATCTTCTCAGCATAGGAATCAATACAGCAACTTCTGTTCTATTGCTTCATATAACTTTATACAGCCTTTCAATTAAATGTCCTTCTCAATGACACAAGCTGAACAGTCCATTGGCATGTCTGCCTCTGTGAACGGTAGAGAAGAAACTAAGGGCATTTCCTCTTCACAGCTTTTTGTGGGCTGTGCTACATTAGAGGAAGAAACTGCCCTGCTTTCAAGGAACTCTTTGAAGTCTTTAAGAAGCAATTCAGCCTGCGTTCTTCCTGGGCTAAGCTGATAATGTCTTCCTCCTTCAGGTAACTGTTTGTTTAAACTGCTTATCTCTTGATAATTAGCAATGCTGCTTTTACTAGGACAACAGTTCCACGTGTTAGGATTATCCTTCCCCCACTTTCACTAAACGTTAGTGCTGGGTTAAAAACTTCAGTTGTGAGAGGGGAGTTTTTTAACAGAGTGTTAAAAGTAGAACCCTCAGACTTCTCTTGGCCCACGTCTCTATAATAGGAGTCAGCTGTTCTCTTACTATAGGTTTCTGCTGGCTTATGAATATAGCCTAGGCTGCTTAAATGCTTTTCAGACTGCAACCAATTGCTACCATGTGGTCTGACGTTGTCCTGGCTCTTAACGTTAGCCTTTACTCTTTCTGGCTTCCCACTGTTAAACTTGATAGCTGTTTCAAACCCACTATGTACCTTGTGCTGTGGCTTTCTCCAGGGTAATTCTCTGTCCCTCTTCCTTTGGTTCCAAGGTGCTACTTGGTCCTCTAGAAGCCTGTGCTGCAGCCTTGGGTCTCTCAGTGCTCCTGAATCCTTCTGGTCACAGAAGATTCTTCCTGGCTCTGAGTCTCCCAGGTGCCTGCTCCGTGAGTCCAATCTTCTCCTTAGTGGATCACAGCTGCTTAACTGCTCTCTCTCCAATTCTTCTTCTTCTTCTTCTTCTACTCCTTCGTCCTCCTGGTTTTCCTTCTCTAACTCTCTCTGTTTCTGAGTGCTTAACAAGCTGCCTGAGCACGGCACTGCCCGCCTCCTGCTTGGGCGTGCCCAATCAGGGACTTGGCTTCTCTCCTTCCTTGAGGTGAGGTGTGGTTCCTGATTAGCTCTGTGTTTTTTTCTCTCTGAAGAGAAAATCCTGCATTCTCTTGCAGTACCGGTTCTCTCCACCGGATCACTACCTGTTTCCATAGCATCTTGAGAGGCTTCTACGTCACAAATTGTAGGATTGGAGGGTCTAGGTCAGGGGTCTCAAACTCAAATTGCTTTGAGGGCCAAATGAGGACTTGTAAAGTAACCCGGGGGCCGCATAAGACGCGGGGCCTCATTTGCATAAGGGACCTCATTTGCATAAATATTTGCATAATGTTACCATACACTAACTTTTAGTAAACATGCCTCTTTAATGAGTATGGATAAAGAAAGACTAAAAGATTTAGAAACAAGAAGACAATAATTAAACTGGGAACCCCAAAAGCCAAACTTGGAATGTACAACAACACTGTAGAAATAAAACTATAAATTAATTTCCTCTTGTACTAAACAAAGCGCAAACATTAATGATGCACATTTCCCAGAGCTGACATATTCCAATTAATAAATTCAAAATAAAGAGATAAATTTCTACCTTTTGTGCATTTTTTTCAGTTGCAATTGTTCCAGCCACTTTCTTCTGGTTTCTTCATGTCTTCTGCTAACTCTCCATCGTCTGCTTCCATTTGCCCTTTCTTCTCTCCTAGTTTTTTTTCCATTCTCTCTCTACATCTGCTTTAACATACTAATCTTTCTCCTTTTTCTCTTTCCTCATTCCTATTTCATCCACTCAAATTTTACCCCTCCATCCTCAATCCCCACTTACTCTCACAATACCTGGCCAATTGTAGATTTGTCTTCTCTCCCAGACAAAATATTTTTCCCCTCTCCATTTCACTTTCCCAGCTCCATCCCATTCTAATCCTCCCCCAACATCAGCTCCCTTCTAGTTCCAGCCCCACCCAGCATCCGCTCCCTTCTAGTCCCTGCATCAGTCCATTTCCAGTCCTATCCTAGCCTCACCATCAGCCCATTTCCAATCCTAGCTCCCTCCCCTCACAGCCCATTTCCATTCCAAGCCCCCCTCCCCATCAGCCATTTGCAGTTCAAGCCCCCTTCCACTCAGCCCATTTCCAGTCCTAGCAACCCCCCCAGCACATTACCAGTCCTAGACCCCCCATAGCCCATTACCAGTCATAACCCCCCCTGCCAATAGCCCACTTCCAGCCCTAACCCCCATTACCCCATTTCAGTCAGCCCCTCCATAGCTCATTACCAGTCCTAACTCCCCCCATCAGCCCACCTCCAGTCCTTCCTAACCCCCACCTGCCCATTTCCAGTCCTAGCCCCCACCATAGCCCATTTCCAGTCATAACCCCCCCCCGCAAATAGCCCATTTCCAGTCCTACACCCCCCCGCAAATAGCCCATTTCCAGTCATAACCCCCCCCCCGCCAATAGCCCATTTCCAGTCATAACCCCCCCCCATAGCCCATTTCCAGTCATAACCCCCCCTGCCAATAGCCCATTTTCACTCATACCCCCCCCCCTGCCAATAGCCCATTTCCAGTCCTACCCCCCCCTGCCAATCGCCCATTTCCAGTCATACCCCCCCCCCTGCCAATAGCCCATTTCCAGTCATACCCCCCCCCTGCCAATAGCCCATTTCCAGTCATACCCCCCCTGCCAAGTGCCCATTTCCAGTCATAACCCCCCTGCCAATAGCCCATTTCCTTTCCTAACCCCCCGGCCAATCGCCCATTTCCCGCCAAACCCCCCCCTGCCAATAGCCCATTTCCCGTCATACCCCCCCCCCCCCCGGTAAATAAAAAAACAACCTGGCTTCTGCTGCTGGCTTCTGCTGCAGCAGAAAATCAGCTGTCCCGCGGCCCCTTTCCCTCTGCGCGAGAGCCCTGAGTGTGCTTCCTCTGCGGCATGCTTTTTAAGCCGCGAAGAGAGTATTTCCCTCTCGCGCGGCTTAAGCCTATTCACTTTTCAAGCCTCGCGAGAGGGAAATACTCCCTTCGCGGCTTGAAAAGCACGCCGCAGAGGAAGCACATTCAGGGCTCTCGCGCAGAGGGGAACGGGCCGCAGGACAGAGCAGCAGAAGCCAGTTTTTTATTTTTTTTAAATTGACCGTCGATTCTGCCGTTGCCACGGCGGCAACGGCAGCAGCAGAAGCCGTCGCGGGCCGCACAACCTTCTCCCGCGGTCCGCATGCGGCCCGCGGGCCGCGTGTTTGAGACCCCTGGTCTAGGTTGTGTAGATTGAGCAGGTATCTGTGTTGTGTCTGAGGAAAAGTTTATGTCCTGTGTGCCATAATGTATTGTAAATAAGTGTGTTTTGAGGTGTTTTCTGAAGGATAGAAGGTCATGGATTTCTCTGAGGTGGTCAGGGAGGGCATTCCAGAGTGTAGGGGCAGTGTGGGAGAAAGCCATTTTGGTTGTTATTTTTTTAGCTTTCCTAAAATCTTTGTGTAGGGATAGTTTGTTTTGATTCTTGGAGCATTGAAGTCGAGTGCTGTGTTCTATTGCTATAAGTATGGAAAGATGTGAGGATGCTACGTTGTGTTTTAATTTGAATGTTATTACAAGGATTTTGTATTTAATGTGACTGTGTATAGGTAACCAGTGGAGGGCACATAGAGTTGGCATAATATGTTCCATTGGGTTGGTGTTTGTGGTTATTCTGGCGGCTAAATTTTGAGCCAGTTGGAGTCGTCGTAGGTTTTGTTTAGTAGTACCTTGGAGGATTGTATTGGCAAAGTAAAGGTGGGGAGTAACCATTGCTTGAATATTGATCTGAAATCTTGAGGGTGTAGTAGTGGGTGGAGCTGTTCAAGAAGTTTTAGTTTGAAAAATATGTTCATTGTTGTTTGTTTTATGTGTGAGGTAAAGGTAAGGGCGTGATCAATTATGACACCTAGGTATTTAACTTCATTTTTGACTTGGATGTTAATGTCATTGATTTGGATAGAGGTTGGTGAGGAGAAGTTTTTGTTTCTTTTTATAAACATGTCATATGTTTTTGAAAATTAATATGGAGATTGTGATTCTCTAGCCATGTTTTGATTTCTGTGAAACATTCAGTGAGGTGTTTCAATGGGGGATTAGATATGTCCCAGGGTAGGTAAAACTTTATAACAACCATGTAAATATGATAATTTATGCAGAATATTTTAAATATGGAGCATATTGGTTGTAAATAAATATTAAAAAGGAACACAGAGAGGGCAGAGCCTTGTGGAAGGCCTTGTTCCTAGTTGTATGTATCAGATGTTTGTTGATCGAGTCTCACTTCCTGGGTCCTGTCTGATAGGTATAAGTTAAACCATTTAAGTACTGTTTCTGTAATTCCATGTGCCCTCTAGATGGCATTCACCACCATCGCTGTTTTTTTTTTTTGGTTCGACCTCGGTCGGCCATCTAGATGCGCACGTGTGTCTCACGTGCTCATCAGACATCCTCCATCGTACCATTCCACCTCTCTTTTGTCCCTTTTTTTTTTTTTTTACTATTTTTCTTTATATATTTATTCATTTTCTTATTACTCAAGGCCACTCGTTTAACTACCCTCATGCACTCCCGATGCGCCAACCTGCAGTGACGCTCTCTGCTAGGGTCCGGTGCCTCCAGACGCGGTCTCCCGTTGACCTCTGGCCCCCAGACATCTAATCGCCACACTGATTCTCCCGGGGGGGGGGGGTCAGTCCCAGCACTTAAGAGATTCCTCCCTCTTTTATTTATTTATTTTTATTTATTTATTTTTTTAAATCGGGGTCTCCAACCACCGTCCAGAATCAAATGCGAAATCACCCCCACTGGACCCGCAGATCAGGACTCGATCCGATCCCCGTCTCGGTCAACTTCCTGCCTTGTATTCCCCCCCCCCCCAGGCACGATCAGGGCCGTGCCTCTGCGTGCCAAAGCAGCCCCATCTGCTTCTGCGGCCTCGTGCCCTGAATTGTGCCTTCTGTTACCTTCAAAGTGGTAAGTCCTCGCTTGCTCGATTGCCTCTCTCTTCCTGAGGGTGACTAATTGTCCCAGCTCCACTGGACTGCTGGGGGGGAAAGAGGGTGAGCTGCAGGCCGCTCGGCGCTTCTATAGCCAATCGCAGTGGGTCCGCCCCCCGCCAAGGTTAACCCTTGGCCTGCCGCTGCCCACCTGTGCCCGGCTGTGTTGATTCGCAGCCGGGTCTTGCCCCCAGCAGTTAACGCCATGCTCGTTCCCTAATGTATTTTAGATTTACAGGTCATTGGCACATTAGATGCAAAACCTAAGCAGCCTTTAGTAAAAGAGGCCTTCAGTGTGTATAGACAGGTTTGAACTTTTTTTTGTTTGAAACTAACTTATGGACTTCTGTCTCAATGCAATCACTTACATGCATGATTTCTAAATATGTAAACTCCTGATCAAACAAAAATAATGGTAACCAATCGACAGCTGTATTGTGACTCTGTAGGAAGTGTGATGCCAGTCTGCTGCTGCAGTTTCAAAGACATCCGAGCAGCAAATGTTCATCATAGGATTAATTTAAAGTATATCTGACTACAGGGCTTAGAGTGGTACAAGTACAATAAATGAAAAAAAGAAAATACAAAATTAAAAAAGCTCACGCATGCAGAATCCTGTCAAAAAAAATGCAGTATTAAAGTTTGGCTGGCTCTTAAATTTAGCATCTTCAGACATGACTCTCATGTGACTTCCTGGTTACCTTTTCTGACATATTACTTGCTGTTCATGTGGCTGATTGAAACTTCAAGGAGCGACTGTCACATGGCCCATATTGGCGCAACATCCACGTATATGTTTAACCAGGATCTTTGCTCTTTCCAAAGCAAAAGCACTCACAGAACTTTAACTCCTGCATTTCTATGGCTAAATGTTTACTGGAAAAGCAGGCGCATAAACCTGAAAGCACAAGCTACACTTGCCATTTTCCTCCACCAACCCTATGCCCAGGAACATCACTGGCAGTGGACGGACCCAGCACCCAGTTACAATGTGGATGTGACTTGCACATCTGAGTGGTCATTTTACACATTCAAATCAAGAAGAGGGCTTCTAAAATAATCCTTTCAGACTCTTACAAGGAAAGCCAGAGTGTCAGTTATGGAGCACACTAAAAATGCATGAAATAATTTAATGGATGAAAAATTCTGCATTTCATAAAACTGGCACAGCCCGACAGGCGTTATGAATATTCTTAAAATTCAGAACACAATCAACAAGGTCTGTGTGTGTCCAGGGATCATGTCCCAAATGTGCTTCACAAGCAACTTAAATGCTCCCAGCTTATGAGGCTTTTCCCAGTATGGATGAGGAAACAATCGGCCAAAGAAGTAAGTAATGAGATCCGAGCTTTCTTTAATTCAAACTAGAATCTATAGGAATAGTCATTGCTATGATGAATTCTCAGCTACCATTTGCAAATATCTCTAGTCTGAATGTGCTGTTAAAATAAGCTCGAAGCTGGGGTGGTACACTCTATCTACATCCCTTCATGACGTCTCCCATTAATTTTGTGGAGTTAATAATCAGAAACTAGGCTTGATAAAGCAGAGCAGGATCAGAAGTGTGATTCAAAAAGTCTCCCTAATAACCCACTAAGACTTGTACAGAACAGAACCATCTGCAATCTGATTAAAACAAAACAGGGTCGAAGAAAGCTGCTGATGGATTTGGCAATGATCTGAAAAATTTTGGAAACAGAAATAGAAAGGCCAGAAAGTTTAAAGAACAAATTATTTCCTGATTTCTGCATTATGTGGGAGGTGTTAAATGCTAAAAATAAAAACACTACAGCGATAGAATTCAAAATAGCATGGGACAAACACAGTGGATCCCTTTATAGCAACAGGATAATATCAAAATAAACACAACATATCTACATGGAGCGATGGGCACACCCCTAAACAAAGGTATGGGGAGGGGTGATCCGCATGGAGCGGCAGGTGCATCTGCTCTTGCCGCCTTGCTGGGCAGACTAGATGGATTATTCTGGTCTTTATCTGCTGTCATATACTATGTTGCATTCCATTGCTGGAACTAGAAATAATTTCATTGAGGTGATTTCATAGATACAGAAGCATAAAGGCAAAATTTACACCAGATATCTAGTGATTTCTGCCATTTTCCATTTTTTGCCTTTATGATAGATTATTGTGAATTCCGATTGACTTTGAGGTGCTCTGTTCTTTGGTTTCTCTGTGTCCTGTTGCTGTTGGGGGGGGGGGAAGGCTGATGGTTTCTGTTGAGTTATAGAGAATATGGGAGGTTAGTTTCTTCTGCTTGATGACAGTGGGGGTCTCTCAAGTGAATGTATTTAAGGTTGGCTTTACTAAAGTGCACTTCAGTATTAGATTGTGTTACTATAAGCTAAGGTGCTATTTACTGCAGCTCACGTTTGATCTGATGCATGTCTATGGTGCTGAGGTGCAGTGACACAACAGCACGCTTTAGTACCCTTAGTAAATGCTTTTGCAGGAGACAATTGTCAAAGCCCACAATCCAGCTGTCACTGTAACTGAGAGGTTAGAGCTGTGGTCTGGAATCAAAGAAACCAGTCTTTGAATCCCACTCTAGTTCCTTTTGATCAAAGGCAAATCACTTAACTTTCTATTGCCTGTGGAGACAGGAAAATGCTTGCTGTGTCTGAATTACGATCGAAGAGGGGAAAATACTGAAGGTATCTTGCCTTGAACTATGACTTGAAAGGGGTGACATGAAGAGAAACACTCTAGGAGACTAAACTGTCTCATGTAATTACATATATGCAATTTTTAATGTTTGTAGTTGCATATGCTCTAACTGTCTATGCAGAAAACCTGTACATAAATCACTTGAAAAAAATAAATTACAGAAACAAAAGAATGTGTCACTGCAATACCCAATTCATCGCTATGGGAAATGAGGGATAAAATTACTAAAGATAAGGACTTGTAATATCAGCTATGCTGGCTGTAGTTTATACAAAATATATAGTTATTGTAACTATCTGGTGATATTTTTCATATCTGTAAGTGGGATTGTGCTGTTTTTTTGTTCCAAGCGTTCTGCCTAGCACTAATTTATTATCTTATATATTGGGGGAGAACAGTCTTATTTTATATTCCTCTCAACAACTGCAACTTTTAGCATCTCTGCGGCTTGCATCTCTTACATGTGTCAGTGTGAAGCTTGCATGTGGTGGGGTGCTGATAAAGATCTCTTCTTCAGCCAGCTGTGATCAAATACACAGCAAAATGTAAAGTTTACCATTCACAGCAAATGTTCCATCATAAATCACGAATAATAGGCGTGCATCACACTGTCTTAGATTCACCAAGACGGTTAGGAAGGATTATGAAATAATTCTAAAATCTTTGAGTACTGATCTCTCTTAATTAATCAAAATGAAATTCAGAACAGACAGAGATCTGTTATTAATCTCAAAAATCGAATCTTGCTCTAACACTAATTCCTAATTCGTTTAGAAAGTATTATGTTGAACACCCTCCTTCCCATCCCCTCCCCACATATACTCCTCAATAGAATATCTGCAAATTCCCATAGCAGCTCATTAAGTTGGAAGAAGAGACATCTTAGATGAGGTTTGGTTTCTTCATAAGGGGTTGATACTCAAAAGCACTTATACGTATAGTGGCTGCTGTTCTATGGATTGGAGCCTTATCCATGAATATTCAGCAGTACTATAATCTCATGATGGGGTGCTTACAGTAAGAGGGTTGTCAGATGCTGAGTTTCAGCCAATTTTATCACAGGTGCCGCCTTTCTTTATAAAACACTAGCATAAGAGGCAGAAATCACACCCAGCATGAAATGTAGAAACCTGACTGCAGAAAAAGATCATATGACCCATCCAGTTTGCCTTTCCATATCATCTACCATAGTCCCTTTTTTCATTTAGAGATCTTCTGTGTTTGTCCTATGCTTTCTTGAATTCAGATACTGTCCTCATCTCTACTACCTGCACAGGGAGACTATTCCACACATCTACCACTCATCCCATAAAGAAATGTTTCTGCATATTACTCCTTTCCCTTTTCCTCCTCATCCTACGTCCCCTCGTTGCAGAGCTGACTTTGAATTGAAAGAGGATCTCCATTCCACTTAAGTGGCTTCATGGGTAAATCTAGACAGTTCCTTATAAAACATGGATCATAAATTTACCCTTACTACCACTCAAAATGTCATACTCTTGCTTTAAATTTATTATTCCAAAATAGTAATCCCATTACTGCGTATGATACTGTGACTTTGAAAGGACCGAAGCAACGCCTAGGCAAGACTAAGCAGCCATCTAGGGCAGTAGCTTTGAGGGGCAGCAAACAGTAGCAGTCAAGATAAAACAGTAAATCCTGACAGTCACACAAACTCAAAGAGCCACCAATATATTATTTTACCAGCAGGGAGGGTGGGCGCACACATGCATACAAAGCAGAGTTTCTTCAGGATTGTTGTGGGATGGATAGTGTTGGGATAATCACGACTACTGACTTTACAAAAATCTCAAGAGTGGAGAGAGGTGTAAAGCTGAAGTTTTACCTAGCACACACAATACTCTTGCACAGCGCTGGAGCTTGAGCCTGTGACTATGTGAACATTTAACTATACAAATGTGTATAACTCTGTAAATATGCATATATGTGGAACTCTGCAACAATATAACTTAATGTGTATCTGTATGAACTCTACACATAAGTGACTGTTTTAGTTTCGGCCTCTGTTAAATTGTGACAACATAATTATATACTAATATTCCTCTAGAAATGTTTGAATGGCTGCTCTCTTAATCTATGCCTCTCAGATTCTTCAGCTGTGATTTAGTATTAGCTGTTTCATAGTTTCTTTTGGATTTTTTTCAATTCTTTCTCTTCAGTTCAATCTTAGAAGATAAGGACATACGAATACATGGAGATCGGAAATCACAGCAGTGTTACAGAATTCCTGCTTCTGGGATTCTCAGAGTTCCCAAATTTGCAAGTCCATCTCTTCAATCTCTTCTTATTCCTCTACCTGGTGGCTGTCCTGGGAAACCTTCTCGTTATCTGCATCATATGTGCTGATCGACACCTTCACGTCCCCATGTATTTCTTCCTGGCCAACTTGTCTATCCTAGACGTCTCTTCCCTCACAGTCACTGTGCCAAAATTACTGGCAATCCTAACAAGGAAAAATGTCATATCTTTTGAGGAATGCATTCTACAGATGTATTGCTATGCAGTGTGTGTATGTACAGAATATTCTCTTCTCACGGCCATGGCATATGATCGCTATGTTGCAATATGCAACCCCCTGCGTTATCCCATTATCATGAATAAGGGGGTCTGTGCTCTTCTGGCAGCTGTCTCATTGATTACAGGTTTAGTAGAGCCATTGCCACACATGATTGTTATATCCCAGTTTTCTTTCTGTGACTCTGTTGTAATTAATCACTTCTTCTGCGAAATCACAGCACTGGTGAAACTCTCCTGTACAGACACCACTGTTCTTGATATTTTGACCTATGGAGAAAGTGTACTTAGCATCTTCACCCCTCTACTCCTAACCGTAACATCCTATGTGTTCATCATCTCCACCATCCTGAGAATCCAGTCTAGAGAGGGGAAAAGCAAAGCCTTCTCCACGTGCTCCTCCCACTTCACAGTCATCATTCTGGCTTATGGAACTATGATAGGGGTGTATTTGCATCCGGGGTCAATGAACTCTCAGAATTCAAGCAAGCTGCCTATTGCAATGTATATAGCCGCTCTCCCACTGTTAAACCCCCTGATTTATAGTTTGAGAAGCAAAGAGTTAAAAGTGGCCCTGCACAAAGTCATAAGCAGGAAAATGACATTATCTGTATTTGAATGATAAGTTTATAGCAGCAAACCTATTTTGGCCCATTTATATGGCATTAAAAATACTAGTGAAAATCCTGCAGAAACTGTGTCTACACAGAAGATATCTACATAGAACACACAAATGTTTTCACACACGAGTAGGTACATAGATTAGTGTTGGGGGGGGGGGGGGGTTATAATCTTTGTGTGTATTTTGACTCTACTCGTGCTTCCCCCAGAGTGTGGCCTGGACAACAACCACAGAAACTGTATACATGTTCATGTAACTGTGCGTACCTTTATGCTTGATATAAAACTGCCATTGAATACATGCACATTGTTTGTTTTTTTAAGTCCTGCTTACAGGATGAAAAGAAAGAGGCCTAACTATCAAACAAACTAACTGACTATCATAACACCTCTTCCTCTCCCTGTCATGGTCACCTCAAGCTTCGCCCAGTGTCTCCCTCTCTTTTTCTCTCTCATAACCCCTACCCACTTCCTTTAATAAAAACTATGAAATTGCTACATGAGGAAATGTCTTCTTGGCCATTTGACCTTTTATTAAAATGTGCTAAGCACTTAGCATGGGTATTAGCACATGGTAACCATGTACTTGATAACTGTCCACATGCTGATTCATGTGCTAATTGCCACTTGCACACAGAGGTGGAGAATGGAAGGTTAGGAGCAGAGAATGGTTGTGCTGACAGTGTGGTATAAATATCATGAGTTGCATGATGTACAGGGATCCACACAGGGTTTTTTCACCCATAAAGAGCTACAGGGAGCTACAACCAAGGGCTGGGAGCTCCCAGATAGAGGGATTGCAGAGCAAGTCTCACAGACTGTAACAAGGTCATTTAAAAGCTGGACAAGGGCAACTGCCTGGAGGGAATTGGAATAGAATTGATCAGCCAGGAGGGTGTTTCCCAGATGAAAAGCTGAGAACCATAGAATCAGAAGGCGGCCCTGGAGAGACAGTTTGGGATGGACTATCTGTTCCCTGCAATAAGCAACATGGGAACCAGAACCAGCTAAAGCTGGGTAATTGTTCAGATAGAGTCCTCTAGTACTAGATAGGGGGCTAGAGTCCCACTATGCTGGATGGTCTAGCTAAGTGAGCTAGTTAACGCCGGCTCCCTACTGCAATAGTAAGGGGGGGGGGGAGAATGGCTAAGTGAGCCAGGTGAATATTGATTCACTGCAATCAACTGGGGGGAAAGCCAGAAGTTAAACTTGGATACTATAGAGGGGAAAACTGTAGGATGCTGAAGTCCTGTCTCCTGCTGGATTAGTAATAGAGAAAAATCAGCAGAATTGTGAAGGGGAATAATGTAGATGTGAGAGCTTTATGTTAAATGATTGATGTGGAAAGCTGGCACCTGATACACTTCATTGTAGTATTTAAAGCTCTGGTTTCTGTAAGAGGCTGAGAGAGTTCTGAGAGTAGTGCAATCCATACTGGACATTTACAGACTTTGGGGGATGTTTACTAAAGTGCGGTAATCGTGATTAACGCGCGTAAAGTACATTTAACGATCGTTAGCACATCAGAATGCGCGTTCTGACGTGCGAACGATCGTTAAACGTACTTTACGCGCGTTAACCGCAGTTAACGATCGTAAACCTCCGCGGCGCGTTAAAACAACGCAGAAGGTGGAGAGTGGGCGGAGAGAAGGGGTCAATGGGTGGAGAGTGGGCGGGGAGAGGCTCCCCTCACACTAACGCACTGAATTCCTGAGCGCAATTCCAACGCGAATGAAAACCTGTCATTAAAGGCATTTAAAGGGAAGAGAAACCATTTCCGTCAGCAATGTACAGAAAAACCGGGGAAACCCAAAAAACGTGAGCATTGTGATACGTGTGCACAGAACAAAAGTCACATAAAACGTTAAAAATGACCACAAGAAACATTTTAAAAAGCATAATTCAGCTGGGAAACAGTGATAGCAATGGGAAACAAGGAACAACACTCCCTGGAAAGCACCAAATACAAAATAAATGATGTGTGGAAGGGTCTACGCTCCGCAGACCCTTTCAAAGATCATCTCATTGTAATGGAGCTGTCCTGGGAGTGGTGTGTAATGTTGCCCAATGATATCATTGTTGCCCAGCTTGGTTATGGGTGTGTGCCCCTTTCTTGAGGTATTTTCTGAGGTTCATGTGCACCTTTGTCTGCATACAAGGTAAATGAGGCCACAGTAAACCTGTTGCAGAGCAGGGTTTCTGACTCGTCAGGCCGCTTTAACTAACTCCAGGGACTGCACTGTCTCTGTGGCCACAGTGTGGTGCAACAGACACAGCCAGTGCTTGTAAGACCAGAGAGTCACAGGTTCAAATCCCAGCTGGGGCTCCTGCCAACCCAGTCCTCATAGTTTTACCCACCACTAAACAGTGATAGTAAAGACACTCCTTTATTGCAGAGAACATACGCATGGCCTATATTTTACCACACCAAACACAGACACCAGAAACAGGCACATTACCTAAAGCAGAGTCCCGCAAATGCAGTCCTGGAGGGCCCCACACCTTTCCGGCTTCATGCTGCCTCTAATAAAGATGCCTGTGCTTCATAGCTATGCACCACCCCCATGGTACGCAGATGTAGCTCATGCATATTTATGAGGGACAGCATGAAAACCCGAACAGTGTTTGGAACACCAGGACTGGAGTTGGGGAACTCTGCCGTAAAGCAGCAGCCAACAGGGCCACCCACCCACCCACAGGCCCCATTGGCCAATGCCTCCTGGAGAGGCAAGACATTGGGCCCTGCCTGTATCTCCCAATACTAGCAGTTGCATACCTTAGCAACGCCACCCTACACCTGGGTATATGGTACAGAGCTATCAAACGTTTACTATGATAACTGGCAGATATCAATTCGTACGTTAAGCACAGTTTGCTCATTGAGCTCCACCATAACAATCATTCTGATGTCTGCAGTGTGTGCTGCAGGTCTGGTCTCTGACAGTGTTCACCACCCTGGGGAGTGACCCCCCAACAGCCTTGTGTACCATATCCATGCCTGTACTATGCCCATGACTGGTGTGGTGGGTATGGCTGCTGAACTCCTCTATAGTAGCACAATGCTGGCAGAGGTGTGGGGGTGGCTGTCTGTCTATCCAGTGTGTGGTGGCTGCAAACACCTTCCACAGTCCACACTGCCAGCAATGTTGCCAGTATTGGGCTGCCAATGTGCATAATGAGGAGCAAGGTACCATGGGTATAGGCCGGACAGGGTGGCCTGGCCAGGGTGCATCTGCACAGGGCATAGGGCAGTGACAGGCACATTGTAGTGCCCGGCCACCACCTACACAGACAGGGTGACCTCAGTATATCCTGCTGAGAGATCACTCTCACCCTGACTGTGCAGTGACCACAGCATGGCTAGGCACTCCCATGGTGCTATCTAGTATTTCTCTCATGTAATAAATATGGGTTTCCTTTTGGGGCCCAGTCACTGATGTATCTGCTTGCTGTGTATGCTGACATCCCAGTTCTGGGTGCAGGCATCTCCACTGGGCACTAGCAGACTGTTTGTAGCTGGTAGGTGTTGTGATGGAGTGGCTTGCAGGGTGCAGTGGCTGATGGCTTGCACCAGGGGAATCTCAGATAGTGGTGGGGTGCAGCATACCATATCCAGGCCTAATGTCTGTCTGCTATTGTGTTATGGCTGTGTACAGAGCTGCATTGACTGCCCTGTGGGGTGTCTGTTCCTCAGCAGGACTAGGGTTAATGTTCCCTTCTACTGCCACCTTTGCAGGGAGGTAGACTGTGGATCTTTTGATAGAAGACCCTGTTTGCCACCCTCAGCCCTGGGGGAGGTGGTGCATGGGGGCTACACCTGACTGAAACAGACAGAGATGTCCAAGGTGTTCCTGCAGAAACTACCTATCTCACACAGTAACACTGCTTTGGACCTGCACCATGGCCCCTTTCAGTGCTGGGCGCCTCACTGCACCCTCAGGGTGAGCACAATACCCGCACAATGTGACGGTGTGTAGCTACTCTGTGCCAGTACAACACACGGTCGGTACCCCCTATCAGGCCGAGGTGCTGTGGGGGTGCACATGGTCAGTCCCCCCTACCAGGCCGAGGTGCTGTGGGGGTGCATTCCCCCATGGTGTGTATCTGTGGACAGCTGATTTGCATGTGCAGTGCATCATGGGTGTGACTGGCCCAATCCAACCCTGTGAAACACCAGCACCTGCTCACAGGCTCTGCTAAACCATAGGCCATCACACGTACATCTGTTAGCATAATGCATAGGTGCAGGACACCCTACAAAGTCTGTAATATAAGATGCCCACACTGGTAAAAACACATGTACCCACGCACGTAAACAAACACGTACCCATGCACGTAGAAGCACACGTACCCACGCACGAATGTACGCGCGCAGCTACGCACGTACCAATGCACGTGGCTAGGCACACTCTGAGGGTGTTTTTCTGACACCAATACTCAGCGTAACAAAAAACATGCCTCCTCTTTCCTTCTGTAATGTACAGGATGATGCCTGAGACAGCCTTTTGCGTTAGGCACACTGGGGGCTCGAACCCATGCTGTCTGTAACAGCAGTCAGTACCGTAACCATTGTGCTACAGCTCTGTTTCAGTGCTTTGTGTCTGTACGTCTTCTTACGATTAACGCGCAGTAACGCGGCACGGTGCCCGGTAACGCTCGTTAATTTTTCTAACGCGCGGTAGTGGTAACGATGTACCGCCCATGTCCTTATTTGGGGTTTCTTTCACTACCGCGGCTCCTAACGCAAATTGCACTAACGCAGTTTAGTAAACATACCCCTTTGTGTTTGTTAACAGGTTGCTGCTGGGTGTTTAGCATTTCCTATGCTGATATTTAGAACTTGGTGAAATACCATCTTTAAGTTTGCTTGATTATATTTTGATTTCAAGGATCATCTTGACAAATAAAGCTGTATAAGCATTATCACTGCTCTGTGCACATGGTTTCTATGTGGAAAGATAGAACCTGGTAAGGGAAATAATAGGCAGCTCGGCCTGAAGACAATCCCCAAAATAGCTTACAGCATCCCCTAGCTGTAACAAATGGTAGAAGAGGTGGGATTGAGATCTCATATGTAGACACAAAACCCATATCTGCTGGAGAAGCAGGGCCTCTCCTAGGAAGGACAGGTGGTTTTAAATTGGGTTAAAGGGATTAGCCATGCCCTAGTATGGGATGCAAAGCAGTATAGTCTGTACTGGTCAGGCAGACTTTTCTTTATTGTTCTCATGTTGACTTACGAGATGCTGGGCAAAGGGAAGAGGTGAGCAACAGATGTGTGTCATTCCCAGACCAGATTATTGAGACAGAGCCAGGAGGGTTCACAAGGCATATACCACTTAAGGCTCAGTGATGATATCAGAACTCCCTGTCCCTTGCACCCCCCTTCCCATAACATGGGAAGACACACTCTACAATGGCTATACTGCTGCACATGCAATAATCAGAGGAGGGAATGAGCCAGGGGGATTTTCCACCCCCCCCCCCTCACACACACATACTTCTCTGAATCTCCAAGACCCTCTGAAATCCCCCACTCCTGAGCCAGCAAGGAATACATTCTCTTAGATCCTATCATTTTGCGCTCTATTGATGATATGGCACACTCTCATGGAGGAAAACGTTGATACACATGTATACCTACTGCATACAGTGTTAATCCACATAAATAAATAATAAAAAAAAAAAATGTAACAGCAATTTATATACCGCAGTTTCCGAAGATCAATTGCAGATCACAAAGAACAACAAGTTTGAGAAGTACAACAGGTACTTGTCAATTACATAAAACAATTAACTATTTACAATAAGGTAACTCAGTCAGGTTGAACATGCTGATATGTTAGAAACAGGGTACCTATGTGCAGTTGTAGGATTGGAGGGTCTAGGTTGTGTAGCTTGGGCAGGTATCTGTGTTGTGTCTGAGGAGAAGTTTATGTCCTGTGTGCCATAATGTATTGTAAATAAGTGTGTTTTGAGGTGTTTTCTGAAGGATAGAAGGTCACAGATTTCTCTGAGGTGGTCAGGGTGGGCATTCCAGAGTGTAGGGGCAGTGTGGGAGAAGGTCATTTTGGTTGTTATTTTTTTAGCTTTCCTGAAATCTTTGTGTAGGGATAGTTTGTTTTGATTCTTGGAGCGTTGAAGTCGAGTGCTGTGTTCTATTGCTATAAGTTTGGAAAGGGTGTTATGTTATTACAAGGATTTTGTATTTAATGTGACTGTGTATATGTAACCAGTGGAGGGCACATAGAGTTGGGGTAATGTGTTCCACTGGGTTGGTGTTTGTGGTTATTCTGGTGGCTAAATTTTGAGCCAGTTGGAGTCATTTTAGGTTTTGTTTGGTAGTACCTTGGAGGATTGTATTGGCAAAGTAAAGGTGGGGAGTGACCATTGCTTGAATTATTGATCTGAAATCCTGAGGGTGTAGTAGTGGGTGGAGCTGTTCAAGAAGTTTTAGTTTGAAAAATATGTTCATTGTTGTTTGTTTTATATGTGAGGTAAGGGAGTGATCAATTATGACACCTATTTATTTAACTTCATTTTTGACTGGGATGTTAATGTCGTTGATTTGGATAGAGGTTGGTGAGGAGAAGCTTTTGTTTCTTGTTATACACATGGCATCTGTTTTTGAAAAATTAATATGAAGATTGTGATTCTCTAGCCATGTTTTGATTTCTGTGACACCAAAAAACCTTCTAACTGAGCTTCAATAAATGACAAATAAGAAAAAAAAACTCAGTAAAGAAAACCAATTATACAAAAATATTTTTTTGTCGGAATGGCCAGCACAGTAGAAAGGAAAAATACCTTGCGAGAATAAGCAAAAATGGATTTTTAGATTGAATTCAGTCCACCCTGATGGCCTCAATCAGCAGCTGGATTGGCATACCATTTCTTAACCTTTCTGATTGAGAGGTGATACCTGATTGGTGGTTTCACTTCCCTGCTCGGATCGGTTCCTCTATATGGGCTACACCTGATGGGTGTGTCCTATTCAGGATACATGGTGTTAACTCAAGAGCCTGGGTTATAAAAAACACTTCACTTAGCTGTGTTTCTAGGGCTAATGTTCTCTATACAGTGGTCTGACCTGAAGCAGGGGGTTTATGTGTATACCCCCGAAACGTGGCACGTCGTACATTTGACCTACTGTTGACTACAGCGTTTTCACAGCCTGCTTTTCCTTCTCAAAGCTAAGTACCAGCTATCTTTTGAATAAGAGCTGTTTTAAATTGATTTTCAAAAATGATTAAAAAGGACGGGCCAGGGTGGTAGTAGGTATTTTTCCTTTCTACTGTGCTGGCCATTCCGACAAAAAAATATTTTTGTATAATTGGTTTTCTTTACTGAGTTTTTTTTTTGTTTTTTTGTTATTTGATTTCTGTGAAGTGAACCAGCAAAGGGGGGGGGGGGTGGGGGTGGTGTGAGTGAACCAGCAAAAGGGGGGGGGGGGTGGTGGTGTGAGTGAACCAGCAAAGGGGGGGGGGTGGTGGTGTGAGTGAACCAGCAAGGGGGGGGGTAGGGGGGGTGGTGGTGTGAGTGAACCAGCAAAGGGGGGGGTGGTGTGAGTGAACCAGCAAGGGGGGGGCGATGGTGTGCGTGAACCAGCAGGGGAGGGGGGGTAAGTTAGTGAGTGACCCAGCAGTAGGGGTGAGTAGGTGACAGGGGGGTGGGTGAGTGAACCAGCAGGGGGGGGAGGGGTGGTGTGAGTGGACCAGCAGGGGAGGGGGAGTGAGTGATTGAACCAGCAGGGGAAGGGGGTGAGTGAGTCAGAAGGGGGGGAGTGGGTGAGTGCACCAGCACTGCGGGGAGGGGGGTGAGTGAACCAGCACTGAGGGGAGGTGTGACGGAATCCCCTGTATGTTTTGTGTGTGGGGCTGGGGGTGGGGCATGGGGGGGCTGGGGGTGGGGCATGGGTAGAGCATGGCGAGCCACAAGTGTCTGGTTTATTTTGGTGAAACAGTTGGCACCCATAGGCCTACTACATCCTGGGGCTGTGGTCTTTTTCCTCTACTCACCGACAGTGACAGATACCAGAGCACAGGGACTGGGGAGAGCCCTCATTTGGGGCCTGCTGCATCCCTGGGCTATAGCTACATCTTGTGATCACAGACAGGGACAGATACCAGGGCACAGGGACTGGGGAGAGCCCTCATTTGGGGCCTGCTGCATCCCTGGGCTATAGCTACATCTTGTGATCACAGACAGGGACAGATACCAGGGCACAGGGACTGGGGAGAGACCTCATTTGGGGCCTGCTGCATCCCTGGGCTATAGCTACATCTTGTGATCACAGACAGGGGCAGATACCAGGGCACCAGGACGGGGTAGGGCCCCTGAGGTGGGGCCTGGGGGAGTATCTGGGGGGGGGGACAGGCCTCACTCACAGCTGGATGTGGAGACACCTTGCTGTTCCTATCTGTGCATATGTGATTGCTGACTTGGTTGCATGGTGTTCCTCTGCACATCCTGGGTTGGGGTGCCTGTTCCCATGGACTTACCTCACGTGGGTAGTCTGCGCTGCGGTTGTAGCGCATAGTGAGGCGCTCCCAGGCTCTTCGCACTCTTCCCAGGTTCTGCCTCCTCGAGGATCCGGGGAATAGGCGCCTCTGCCTGAGGCAGAAGAGCTCTGTCAGCAGGTAGAGCTCCCGCTGATTGAAGGCTGGCTTCCTCGACATTGAAGCCATGTCTGGGGAATGAGATATGCCTTACTACGTGCGTTGCTATGGGCGTCAGAGCGTGCGTTCCTACGGGCGTAAGAGCGTGCGTGGGTATGTGTGTTCTTACCTGCGGGGGCTCTCCATATGCAGCTCCCAGGGTTTAGTACTGCTGCTACATCTCATAGGTTGAGTTGTTTGGACTCTGCTCATTACAGGGTCTGCGTTA
This sequence comes from Ichthyophis bannanicus, assembly GCA_033557465.1. Classification (NCBI taxonomy): domain Eukaryota; kingdom Metazoa; phylum Chordata; class Amphibia; order Gymnophiona; family Ichthyophiidae; genus Ichthyophis; species Ichthyophis bannanicus. The sequence continues at coordinate 106,130,003 of CM066048.1, read as the reverse complement.
TGGTTCCTCGCCCCTTCTGCTGCACCCATGTCACATTTGCATACATTCACCTTCCTTTGCCTAGAGGTGCCCATGACATTGAGCTGTATCAGACATATGTGCTGTACCTTTTCTTTTGATGTATTGAGGGGAATGTGTGGTGACAGGGCCACAGAGGGAGTCACAGTTTAATTAGCTGTAAGGTTCGCTTTGGGGGACATGTGTGGGTGCTGTGAGGTTTACTTTCTGGGACTGCATAGCATGGCATTGCTCATTTCCATGTGTTTTCTTTGACGTTTGGACTATATCCTCTCTGGGCTTTGGGCATAGACCATGGGCTTTGCTTCTCTATGGCACCTGGGGTCATGGTTTATTACAGAAACGACTGCTCGGAGAGTGATTGCATCTGACAGGCCTGCTACGTATCAGCACAGTGGGGTCATACCCACTGCCTCTGGCTCCACTGTCGGTGCATTTGACCGTGGATTTCAGTTATGTCTGTATCTGTATCTACTTCTCTATGAGTAACTGACTACAGAGGGACGTCAGTTCACCACACAGTCCATCCACAGTGGTGCTCAGGGTTTGTTTGGCCAGGTCACACCCATGATGCACTTGCTATGCAAATCAGCTTTTCACTGATACACACCACGGGGATAGCAAACCCACAGCACCTTGGCCTGGTGGTGTAACTGAACATGTGCACCCACACAGCAGCTAGGCATGGTAGGGGTGTCTGAGCGTGTGTTGTACTGGAACAATGTACCTACACACTATCACATTTCTCGGGTACTGTGCTCACCGTGAGGGTGATGTGATGCGTAAAGCAGCAGGTTCACAGCAACATCCATGGCAGACATAGGCCATCCCCAGCATTGTTTCTGTGTGGGATAGGTAGTTTCTGCACAAACACCTTGGATATGTCTGGATCAGTCAGGTGTGGTCCCTGGGGGCTTCTGGTGGTAAACACAGTCTCCCATCACCTCATCCACCTTCACCCTCCCTGCACTGATGGCAGTGGAGGGGGCATCACCCCCAGTTCTGCTGTGGGTCAGACACCCCTCTTGCCAGTTCCTGCAGCTCTCAACATATCCATAGCACAGTAGCATGCACACATTAGAGCTGTATAGGCTAGGCTGCACCCCACCACTATATGATATTGTCCAGCACCAGGCCTTCAGCCAATTCACCCTGCCAGGCTCTCCATCTGGACATGTACCAGCTGCATACAGTCTGCTATTAGGTCCATGCTGCATGTTCCTGTTAGAACTGCATGCACCCATAACTAGACTGGGCTGGCAGCATACACAACCAGCAGATAGGTCAGTGACTGGCCCCCCCATAGGGAGACACAAACATATCATCTGACAGACGCACAATGGGAATGCCTAGCCATGCTGTGGTCACTGCACAGTCAGGGTGAGACTGAGCTCCCTGCAGGACATACAGCGGTCACCCTGTCTTTGTAGGTGGTGGCCAGGCACTACTATGCCGCAGTCGGTGCCCTGTGTGCTGTGCAGATACAGCCTGCCCCTGCCACCATATCTGGCCTCTACCCATGGTACCTTGCTCCTCATTATGCACAGTTGCTGGCCAATACTGGCAACAGTGCTGTGCGTGTGCCCTATGTAAGGTGTTTGCAGCCCCCACACACTGTAGAGACAGACACACACTCCGACACCTCTGCCAGCATTCTGCTACTGTGGAGGGGGTCCAGCAGCCCTGCCCCCCACACCAGTCCTGGACACAGCCCAGGCATGGCTATGATCCGCACTACTGTTGGCCATCGCTCCCCAGGGTGGTAAACACTGTCCGTGACTTGACCTGTAGCACGCCCCGCAGACATCTGACTGATTGTTCTGATGGGGCTCGATGAGCACACTGTGCTTGACGTAGGACTTGATATCTACTGGTAATCATGCAACCTGTCTAATAGGTGCATACCATATACCCAGGTGTAGGGTGGCATTACTAGGGTATGCCTGTGTTAGTATTGGTGGATGCACACAGTGCCCAATGTCCTGGCTCTCAAGGGGGCATTTGCCACTGGCGCCTGTGGGTGTGTCTGGCCCTGTTGGCTGTTGCTTTTCCGCAGAGGTTCCCAGGTCAGGTCCTGGTGTGTCATACACTGTTCAGGTTTCCCTGCTGTCCCACCTACATATGCATGGCCTACATACGCATGCCATGGGGGTGGGGCATAGCTATGCAGCACAGGCATCTTCATTGGAGGCATCATAGGACCTGAATGGTGTGTGGCACTCCAGGGCTGCATTTGAGGGGCTCTGCTCTAGGTACTACGGCTGTTTCATGTGTCTGTGCTCGGCATAGTAATATATAGGCGTAGTAACCCTGTGTATGTTCGCAGCACTACATGTTTGTCATTACAGTCTTGGTACAGTTGGGGGGCAAAAATGTTCTCTAGAACGGACATTGACACAACTGGGCTTTGAACCTGTGACCTTCTGTTTTTGCACACACTGTCTGTGTGCACTGCACCACCATGTTGCCATGGATATGCTGTGTTCCCTGGGTGGTCCATGACTGTACATCCAACAGGTCCTGTCTGCTGCTGTGGATGTGGCAGCCTGCACATAGCTCTGCCACTGTCTGCTGGGACTAGCAGCCACTGCCCTCTCCATCACCTGTACCCTTCCACCAACATGCTGACATGTCCTTATCTTGGGATATGGATATAACCTGATTCAGGTGTGCCACTCCAGGACTGCATTTGGGGGACTCAGCTGTTGGTAATGGCCATTGTTATGGGGTGTGTGCGGTGTTGGGTAACATATTGGTGTTTGCACGATGCCTCTGTTCTCTGCAATAAAGGGGTGTCTTTACTATTTCTGCTTCGTGGTGGGTAAAATATGGCGACTGTGTTGGCAGCACCCCAGCTGGGATTTGAACCTGTGACCCTCTGGTCCTACAGATATTGGCTATGTCCACTGCACCACACTGTCATCACAGTGACAGTGAGGTCCCTGCTGATGGGACACCTGGCCGAACGAGTCTGGTCTCTGCTCTGCACATTTTTACTTTGGCCTCATTCACCTTGTCTGCTGACATAGGTGCACATAACCACCAACTATGACCTCTGAATGAGAGGATGGGGACATAACCAGGCTGGCCAATAGTGATATTACTGGGGTACCCTGGAACACACTCCCAGGAGCGCTCCGGATTAGGATTCAAAGATGATCTTTGGAGGGGTCCACACTCCGTGGCCACGACTCATTTTATTTTTTGGGGCTTTCCTGGCATTTCTTTTCATTGTTGCCCATTAATATCACTGTTGGCATGCTTGTTTGTCGTTCTTCCGGATTTGGTTGTGGTCTTTTTACATGCCTATTTGCTATTTTGTTCAGTGCACATATATCACACTGCTCACGTTTTGTAGGTTTCCCCGGTTTTGCTGTACATTGCTGACGGAAATGGTTTCTCTTCCCTTTCATGTGCCTTTAACGACAGGTTTTCATTCGCGTTGGGATGTTGCTCTGCAATTCATCACGTTCGTGTGAGGGGAGCCTCTTCCTGCCCACTCTCCGCCCATTGACCCCTTCTCTCCGCCCACTCTCCACCTTCCGCGCTGTTTTAATGCGCCGCGGAGGTTTACGATCGTTAACTGCGGTTAACGCGTGTAAGATACGTTTAACGATCGTTCGCACGTCAGTACACGCGTTCGGACGTGCGAACGATCGTTAAACGTACCTTACGTGCGTTATTCACGATTACCGCACTTTAGTAAACATACCCCTATATCACATTTAAGATTTTTTTCTACAGAAGTTACGTTGATCTGATCTTACAAAGCAATGTATAAAAATACATAATACGTAACTTAACTTCTGTAGAAAAAATATAGAAAACCTATACACCATTGCCCTATTGCATCAATGACCATCTCTCTTATCTTATATAAGAGAGATGGTCGTTGATGCAATAGGGCAATGGTGTATAGGTTTTCTATATGCCTATTGAATGCCTGTCGGGTCTGAGACCTCCTCTATGTGTTAAAGGAGTATACAAAGAAACTTGAATGAAGAAGATTATTACTATTGCTTAATTCGTCATAGCAATTTTTGATTTATATGGCGTGTATTTTTGAATTTTGATAGAGGTCAATCTGTTTTTGACATGTTTAATAAATACTTTACTGACACCTTCTGTTCCACAAGAACTGATACCAGATATTTCAAAGGCATTTTATGTTCTTCAGGAGAAGAAAGGGCCAGGAGCTGTGGTTCCAGATACCACTATGGATGTTCTTAATATTTCTTACTTTTTGAGCTCCTCTACTTCAGAATCCTTGGAAGTCTCTACGTTTCTTGTCGCCTGCACTTTAGTGTCAGAGATTGGTCATTTAGGGGCTTGTTTACAAAGCCGCGGTAGCAGTTTCCGATCGTTATCGGAGTCGCGGCCCCATTGATTTCAATAATCAATAACTCATAACTACAGCTCTTATGAAAGCTAATATACCCCTTAGAGCTGAAGTGGAAGTCCTTGAAAACTTAGTTAGGGCTGTGCATTTGTGGGTGTTAAAGTCCCCTAGAGTTGCCGGTAAACAGATTATATCACATTTCAATGGGGCTGCGGCTCCAATAACGATTGGAAACCGCTACCATGGCTTTGTAAACAAGCCCCTTAAGCTCTTTTATGGAGTAAGTATTTTAATTTTCCTGATAATTGCTTGTGAAATGCAAAAACAGTGTAAGCAATGTTTACTTTTGAAACCCGGTGTGTTGCAGCTGGGAGCCTCATATTACTACTATTTTCTTGTAAATGCTTGAATTGAATGTGTTCCCAACTGCCCCATGGTGAGTATCATTTCCTGTATACTTTTCCATGTATCAATGTTTTCCTCAATATACCTAGTTTTCTGTTATGCATCTGACAAGCCCATGTATGTCTCCATGGCAGGTCCCCCCCCCCCCCTTTTTGGAGTTCTTTTATTTTCCCAGCACGATTGGTTTTATTTTTATTTTTAATTGATCACTGGCTATTTATTATTATTACTTTTATTATTGTTTTTATTATCATTTATATTATCATGTATCTTATTAGGAGTCCTCATTGTTTTATTACCCCTTTTTATTATTATTATTATTATTATTATTATTGTTATTATCTATGAATTGTATTTGGCTCCCCTTTTCTTACTTAGGTGTCTGTTTACTAAAAACCGCCAATGTGCGCAGCCGCACAATAGCGCACTAAAAGCGGATTTAAGCATGCTTAAGCGCCCCGCACACGTGCGATGAAGCCACGCACCCGTGTGCGTCACACTAACGGGTGCCGCACAAGTACGGGCCCGCAAATGTCCGATAGAGGCGGGGAACGGCTAACGGAGGGCGGAGGAAGTCCCCCGAGGGGCGGAGAGACGGGCAGAATGGGCAGGGAAGGGGAGGGGAGAGGCGCCCCGCACATTATCGGGGCTGAATTTCAAAGGAAAAATAGCGCGAGTGAATCACTCGCGGTAGAATGCATTTAAAGGGAAGAGAAACCATTTCCGTCAGCAATGTACAGCAAAACCGGGGAAACCTGCAAAACGTGAGCAGTGTGATACATGTGCACAGCCCAAAAGTGGAATTAAAAATAGAAAAGGACCACAACAAAAATCGTAAAAATAGTAAGTCAGCTGGGGAACAGTTATAGTAATGGGCAAAACTAAAAAACACACCCAGGAAAGCTCCAGCAAAAAGAAATGAGTTTTGGAAAGGTGTACGGAGCGGAGACCCTTCCAAAAAACATTTCCTTTTTTTGGAGCTTTCCTGGGAATGTTTTCTATGGTTGCCCATTAATATCACTGTTGTCCAGAGTGGTGATAGTTTGTCCCCCATTTTCCGTGGTCATTTCCGTGGTTTATGTGCACGTTTGTCACCAGACAGGGTGCATGTGCCCACAGTAAAAATGCGTAGAGCAGGGTTTGCGACTCCATCCTGCCAGGTTTACTACCTCCAGGGGCTGCACTGTCTCTGTGGCCATAGTGTGGTGCAGCAGACAGAGCCAGTACCTCCAGAACCAGAGAGTCAGAGGTTCAAATCCCAGCTGGGGCACTTGCCAGCCCAGTCCCTATATTTTACCCACCACTAAACAGAGATAGCGCAGACACCCCTGCATTGCAGGGAACATAAGCATGGGGAAAACACCCATATTTTACCCAACACCGCACACACACCACAACAATGGGCATTACCTACAGCCAAGTCCCCCAAATGCAGTCCCGTACTGCCACATTGCAATCAGGTCATCTGCTTTTTCTGAGAGAAGCTCATGCCAGCTTGTTGGCGGACGAGTACATGTGGTGCAGGGGGCAGTGGCTGCTAGCCACAGAAGACAGAGGCCTAGCCATGTGCAGGCTGGCACAGTCCACTGCAACAGACAGGCCCTGCCAGATCCACAGTCATGGACATTCCATGGAATCTAGCCAATCTGTGGCTACACGGTGGTGCAGTGCACACAGACAGTGCATGCAAGAACAGAAGGTTACAGGTTCATAAGCCCAGCTGGGGCTACTGCCAATCCTGCCCACATATTTTTCCCACAACTAAACAGTGATAGTAAGGACACACCTTTCGTGGCGAGGACATATGCAATGGTAATACGTCTATCTTTTACCCCACTGAGCACAGACACCATGAACAGGGGCAGTACCTAGAGCAGAATCTCCAAAATGCAGTCCTGGTGGGCCACACACCAGTCAGGTTCCATGCTGCCACTCATACAAATGCCTGTGCTGTATATCTATGCACCACCCCCATGGCATGTAGATGTAGCTCATGCATATTCATGAGGGACAGCAGGAAAACCCGAAGAGTGTGATGCAAACCTGGACTGGAGGTTGGAATCTCTGCCGTAAAGCAGCAGCCAACAGGGGCAGACACACCCACACCCACACCCACGGGCCCCATTGGCCAATGTCTCCTGGAGAGGCAGAACATTGGACCCTGCGTGCATCTCCCAATACTAGCACCTGCATACCTTAGCAATGTCACCCTACACCTGAGGTATACGGTACACAGCTCTGAGACGTTCGCTAGGAGTACTGGCAGATAGATATCCATACGTTACGCACATACTGCTAGTTGACCCCATCCGAACAATCTGTTAGGTGTTTGCGGTGCGTGCTCCAGGCCTGGCCTCTGACGGTGTTTACCACCCTGGGGAGTGACCCCCAGCAGTACTGCGTACCATATCCATGCCTTGCCGTGCCCAGGACCGGTTTGGTGGGCAAGGCTAATTACCTCCTCAATAGTAGCACCATGCTGGCATAGGTGTGGAAATGTGTGTCTGTCTATACAGTGGGTGTTGGCTGCAAGCCCCTTCCACAGCCCACACTGCCAGCACTGTTGCCAGTATTGGCCTGCCAATGTGCATAATGGGTAGCAAGGGACCATGGGTATATCTCAGACAGGGTGGGCTGACCAGGATGCAGCTGCACAGGGCATAGGGCACTGGCAGGGACATGGTAGTGCCCGGCCACCACCTACACAGACAGGGTGACCTCTGTATGTGCTGCTGGGGGATCACTCTCACCCTGAGTGTGCAGTGATGGCAGCATGGCTAGGCACCCCAATAGTGCTGTATTGTGTTTCTCTCATGTGATATGTATGGGTTTCCTGTTGGGGCCTCTTCACTGACTTATCTGCTTGTGTGTACTGCCACCCCAGTTGTGGGTGCATGCATTTCCATCAGGACCAACCAGCAGACTGTTCACAGCTGGTATGTGTCTTGATGGAGTGGTGTGCAGTGGCTGATGGCTTGCTGCAGGAGAATATCAGATAGTGGTGGGGTGCATCTGTGAATATCCAGGCCTAATGTCTGTCTGATATTGTGTTATGGATGTGTGTGGAGTTGCTTGGACTGCCCTGTAGGGTGTCTGTTCCCCAGCAGGACTGTGGTTGGTGGTCCACTCCACTCTACTGCCATCAGTGGGGGTAGGATGGGGATCTGTTGGTGGGAAACCCTGTTTTATCCACCTAGGGGTCCATGGGGGGGGGTTCCACTAACTGAGACAGACAGAGATTTCCAAGATGTTTATGCAGCACCTACCTATCTCACATGTTATTGCTGCTTTGAAGCTCTGGCATGGCCACATTCAGCCATGGACGGTGTTGTGGACCTGGTCCTGGGCGCAACATCACACAATCAGGGTGAGCACAGTAACCGCACAATGTGATGGTGTTTAGCTACTCTTTGCCGTTTGTCCACCCACTCAGGACACCCTACCAGGCCGAGGTGCTGTGTGGGTGCACACGGACACTTCCCCCTACCAGGCCGGGGAGCTTTAGGGGTGCATTTCCCATCTTGTGTGCATCTGTGGACAGCTGATTTGCATGTGCAGTGCATCATGGGTACGGGTGGCCTAACCCTATCCTGTTTACAACAGCAGACTGTCTGTGAGGTGACGTGCAGGCTATCTGCAGCCAGCCAGGTACTTGCTTACAGCTATAGAGCTGTAGCCCAATGGTTGAGTCACTGCCTGTGCAGCCAGAGGTCATGGGTTCAAACCCACAGTGGGGTTCTATGATAGGGGTGTCCAAAGCATTTTGTTAATTTACTGTACATATGTTGATGCCAGCAATAACACCCTCAGCGTACTGTACCCATAAGGTGCCTCTGAGGGTGCTTTATGGGGTGCCCTATAGGGCACTTTATGGTTGCCATCCATATAGGGTGCAGTATACATTATCCTGTGTCGCAACATACATGCTGCCCTATAGGGGACATTCTAGGGTGCCTTGGCGGACGGTGCACTGTAACATGTGCCTTATGGGCCGCCTTATGTTAACATGCTGTGAGAGTGCGTTTGCTAGTAGTTATCACAAAATAAAATTAATAAGCCTCCTACAGCACTCCACAACATAAAACATACTGCCTCAGCTAGCTGTTTTCACTGGGCATTGTGAGGGATTGAACCCCTGGTCCCTGCACCATTGGTCAGTGTCTTAACCATTGTGCTGTGGCTGTGTTCCTTTGCTTTAGCATCAGCGCGCCGTCTTGTGCCGCCCAAAATTAACAACACACCGCCTTAAGGTACACTGCTTCCTAGAGCAATAATGCCCATAACAGGTCATATTTCATCAAGCCGTGTTCATTGGGCACAGCAGGGGATTGAACCCATGATCCCTGCATGGGTGGCCAGTGTCTTAACCATTGTGCTATGGCTCTATTCCTATTCTTGCACATCAGCGCGCCACTTCTGCCGTCCACTATTAAACTGCCTCCTCACACATCAGCACGCAGCCTTATGCCCATCAGCGCGCCGCCTCCTGCTGCCCACAATTAACAGTGTGCCGCCCAAAAAGAACAGTGCGCCGCCTTGTGCCGCCCAACAAGAGCAGTGCGCCACCTTATGCCGTACAAAATGAACAGTGCGCCGCCTTATGCCGTCCAAAATTACTTTGCCTCCTGAACCACTTTTACACATTCAAGGTGGTGCCTCAGCTGGCCTTTTTCATTGTGCACAATGGGGGATTGAACCCATGGCCCCTGCACCCTTGGTTAGTGTGTTCACTGTTGTACTACAGCTCTGTTCCTATATGTGCCCAGCAGCGCCCTGCTTAGCCTTCCCACGCGCTAATGTGGGCCCCGCACATTAGCGCGACACGCACACGTATGGTCGGGTTTTTTTCTTTTTTCTGCCTGAACCGCCCACTCCTTATATGGCACACGCACACTAACGGTGACCCGCACATTTTCGGAGTTTAGTAAACATTCCCCTTAATGTTATTAATATGTTTGTGGTTGTTCTATACTTATCATTTTATCTTGTTATTGTTGTTGTTAAGTGCCGTCGAGTCTGAGTCAACTCATGGCGACCCTCTGGATAGCTATCCTAAATTGTGTTCGGTCTTCAGTCAGGCGGCTCATTGTTGACAGACTGGTACCCGTAGCTGCTGTTATTGTATCGATCCATCTCATTGCTGGCCTTCCTTTTTTGCGTTGACCTTCTATCTTGCCAAGCATGATGTCTTTCTCTAATGATGTTTTTCTCGTTTTATATTGGTTAGTATTTCCATATTGTATTTTTGGGGTTTTTTTATATAATTTGTGCACTATTGTGGCACCCACTACCGCCTAGGCAGTTGCCTGGAAGTAGCGGCGTGCCTCATTGTCCCTTGTTATCAAGAGGATCCAGAGCGTTGGCTTCTGGGAAAGCACAGTTATTTACCTGTAACAGGTGATCTCTGGGAACAGCAGGAATAAGTCTTCACATATGGGTATCGTCGGTACCGATGGAGCCTGCGTGGGAACGCTCCCCAGCGTCCTTAAAGAAAGCTTTTGGGAGCATCCCACAGCGCCTGCGCGCTGCCTTCCTGCCTTTCCCAACTGCCTCTCTCCAGTTCGAGTTTTAAAGCTGAGACAAAGAGAGAGAGAGAGGAAAGGAAAGATAGATAGCGAGATACAACTCCTAGGGGAGGTGGGTGGGTTGTGAAGACTTATTCCTGCTGTTCCCAGAGATCACCTGTTACAGGTAAGTAACTGTGCTATCTCCAGGAACAAGCAGGAATGAGTCTTCACATATGGGGACTCCCCAGCTAGAGATGCCTGGGAGATCACCCAGAATATAGAAAGACTAGGGGACATGCAATGAAGCTACAGGGTAAACTATTTAAGACCAATAAAAGAAAATATTTTTTCACTCAACGTGTAATCAAACTCTGGAATTTGTTACCGGAGGATGTAGTAAAGGCTGTTAGTGTAGCTGGGTTTAAAAAAGGTTTGGACAAGTTCCTGGAGGAAAGGTCCATAAACCATTATTAAGAAGTGACCAAAGATATCAATGCTTGACCCAGTGCAAGCATTGTGGAACTTGTGTCTCTTGGGGAAACTGCTAGGTACATATGACCTAGTTTGGCCACTGTTGGAAACAGAATACTGGGCTTGATGGACCTTGGTCTGACCCAGTATGGCATATATTATGTTCTTATGATTGTGAGTCCCTGGGAAGGGCTCTACCTCTACCCATGAATCTCAGGCATCCAGTTCAGGGATGGAGGGTAGGAGTTGATTAGGTATGAAACAGGTGTTTGAGAACAGCCTGACCAAACAAGGCATCCCGGCAGGAGTCCTTGTCCAAGCAGTAATGGGTTGTGAATGTATGAACCGATGCCCAAGTGGCCGCTCGACAGATTTGGTCGATGGACACAGAGTTTAGATGAGCCATAGAGGTGGCCATGGCCCTCACATTGTGAGCTGTGACATGGCCCTCCAGAGAAAGGTTCTTACTTTGGTAGGCGAAGGAAATACACTGAGCAATCCAATTGGACAGAGTTCTCTTAGAGACTGGAAGTCCTAAATGAGAAGGATCAAAAGCAACAAAAAGTTGAGAGGACTTTCTATGTTGCTGTGTCCTGTGTAAGTAGAAAGCAAGTGCTCTTTTACAATCCAGGGTATGAAGATTCCTCTCTGCACTTGATGCATGAGGTCCTGGAAAAAACACAGGTAAAAAGACCTCCTGGTTCAGAAGAAAAGGTGAGACCACTTTAGGCATAAAGTGTGGATTAGTTCTGAGGACTACCTTGTCATGATGGAGCCTTGTATAAGGAGGATTAGCCACTAAAGCTTGCAGCTCACTGATATGGCGAGCTGAGGTGACTGCAATGAGAAAAATTACCTTCCAAGAAAGGAATTTTAAGGAGGCTAAGGGTTCAAAGGGTGGCTTCATAAGCTGGCCAAGAACCAGATTCAAGTCCCAGGCCACTGGAGGTGGTCTAATGGGAGGTTTAGTCAAAAGAAGGCCTCTCATGAATCTTGCTATAAGAGGATGAGAGGAAATAGGTTGTCCATTGAGAGGCTTAAGGGATGCTGCAATAGCACTCAAATGGACTCTGATTGAATTTGTTTTAAGGTCTACATGGGATAAATGCAGCAAATAGTCTAGTAAAGAATGTAAAGGTATTACAAGAGGGTTGAGACCCTTCTCTGCACACCAAATGGAAAACCTTTTCCATTTAAAAGCATATGAACGTCTGCGGGAAGGCTTTCTGGAAGCATGAAGGATATCCTTCACTTGCTGAGAAAGTTGTAAATCTTGAAGGTCTAGGCCTTCAGCAACCAGGCCCTGAGATGAAGAGACTGAGGATTTGGGTGCCACAAAGTTCCCTCCTCCTGGGAGAGGAGATCTGGAGTAGACCCCAGGTCTAGGGAGGGAGCTTGAGAGAGATGCAGAAGTAGAGGGTACCACACTTGGCGTGGCCAAAGTGGTGCTATGAGGATCATAGTCCCTTTGTCTCTCTGAAGCTTGAACAGAGTCTTGGGGATTAGGGGAATAGGTGGAAAGGCATAAAGGAAGTCTTGCCCCCAATGAAGGAGGAAGGCATCCCTGGCCTGAACTCCCTGACATGGAATCCTGGAACAGAACCGGGGAAGTTTGGCATTCCACGGACTTGCAAACAGGTCTATGTCTGGGGTACCCCAAATCTGAAAAATTCTGGCTATCTGGTCCCCATGGAGGGACCATTCATGCGGAAGCAGAACTCGAATGAGTCTGTCTGCTCAAGAGTTTTGAACTCCTGGAAGATATACTGCCATGAGATGGATTTGATGCTCTCTGGTGAAGGCCCACAATCTCAGAGCTTCGTTGCAAAGCGACAGAGAGCCAGTTCCCCCCTGCTTGTTCACGTAGAACATAGCTACCTGGTTGTCTGTGTGGATGAGGACTGTCTTGTAGCTGAGCAGGGTGTGGAAGACTCTGAGAGCCAGAAAGATTGCTCTGAGCTCTAAGAGGTTGATATGAAGATATGTCTCCTGTGGAGACCAGATGCCCTGGGTCGAGAGATCTTGTAGATGAGCCCCCCAACCCTTTGGAGAGGCATCTGTTGTAAGGGTTACTTGGGGTAACACGTGTTGAAAGGGGGACCCCAGCAACAGATTTTGAGTGGACTTCCACCAGTGGAGGGACGAAAATAGGCGACTGGAGGTTGCTATTTTGTCTGACAGGCAACCTGATGCCTGGATCCATTGGGTGGATAGGGTCCACTGAGCTGCTCTCATGTGAAGGCGAGCATAGGGAACCACATGCACCGTGGATGCCATGTGGCCTAAAAGTTGCAACATCTCTCGAGCAGTTAAATGGGATTTTAACTGAATCTGGGAGGCTAACTGCACCAAGCGTAGGCAACGGTCCTGGGGAAGATAGGCCCTTGCAGTTGTGGTATCCAGTAAGGCCCCTATGAACTCTAGAGACTGAGTAGGGGTAAGATGGGATTTTGGAATGTTGATTACCAGTCCCAGATACTGAAGAACATGCATTGTGCAGGCTAGAGAAGTCTGGGCCTCTGACTGGGATGGAGCTCGGATGAGCCAGTCGTCCAGATATGGGAATACGAATATTCCTAGAGTGCATAGGAATGCAGCTACTACTGCCATGCATTTTGTGAACACTCTTGGAGCAGAGGCCAGAGCGAAAGGAAGCACTTTGCATTGGTAGTGCTTTCCTTGGTACAGGAAGCGAAGGAATCTTCTGTGTGTTGGATGGATGAGAACATGGGTGTACGCATCCTTGAGATCTAGAGAACAAAGCCAGTCCTGACTCTGGAGGTATGGAAGGAGAGTTCCAAGAGAAGTCATCTTGAATTTCTCCTTGCATAGAAACTTGTTCAATTCTCTGAGATCTAATATGGGTCTGTAGCCCCCTGTTTTCTTTGGGATGAGAAAATAGGGGGAGTAGAACCCTGAACCCTGTTGAAGAAGGTGTACTTCTTCTATTGCCCCTTGGGCAAGAAGGGTAGCAATCTCCTGACCTAGAAGGTTGAGGAGAGATATTGGAGAATTGAACTGTTTCACCATGGTGTGAGGAGGAAGGTTTAAGAAATGAAGTTTGTACCCTTCCCTTATGATGGAGAGGGTCCACTGCTCTGCTGTGATTTGTTCCCATCTGGGAGCAAAGTGAGCTAACCTTCCTGGGATGGTGAGGGGCTCTGGATGTTCTAGAGCCAGAAAGGCTAAGTTCTCTAGTGGAAAGTCAAAGGCCCTGAGGAGGCTGAGGCTGTTGGGCCGTAGCAGTCCTCGCAGCCTGGGTTTTTGCCTGTTTTGGTTGTTGCTGCCTCTTTGTAGCAAAATGACCTTGAGAAGAGGCCTGACCATAAGAAGAAAATTTCCCTTTCTTTGGGAAAGATCCCTTTTTGAACAACCTCTTTTTGAAAGGAGCAGTAGTAGACTTTGAAAGTCTATCTAAAGCAGAATTTTCAGCATCCATATGGTTGGCCTTTGCTTGCCAATCTTTGCCAAACAGGTTTTCGCCTGTACAGGGAAGGTTACCTAGACCATCCTGTACCCAGGACTCCAAATCAGAGGCTTGCAACCAAGCAACTCTGTGTGCACCTATGGCAATAGCCGAGGCTCTACTGACCCCCTCAAAAGAGTCAAAGGCTGCATGGTTGGAAAACTTGGATACATCCTGTGCATGTTTAAGCCAGGTGATATATTCTTCTCTCTTATCTTCTGACATAAAAGGAGATAAGGTTTGCAGATGATCTGTAACTTCTTTTAGAAACATCCCCATATAGAGACTATAGGAGTTGATTCTGGCTACAAGCATACTGGCCTGGAAGATTTTCCTGCCAAAGGCATCTAGGGTTCTGCATTCTCTTCCTGGAGGAGCAGAGGAGTGCCTTTTTGTACTCTTGATCTTTTTCATGGCAGACTCTACCACAATGGAGTGGTGAGGAAGCTGAGTCTTATGAAACCCAGGACAAGGAGGAACACGATACATGGTGTCCAACCTTCTGGAATGAGGGGAGGTGGAAAGAGGAGTCTCCCATATACCCAACATGTGTTCATAAAGAATCTCATGTATTGGTAAGGTGGCTGCCTCTTTAGGAGCCTTAGGATATTGTAGGATATCTAATTTTTTGGCTCTAGGTTCAGTCTCAGAGGTCACTGAGATGGACAGGCCTTTGGCCACCTCCCTAATAAAGTCCTGAAAAGACAAGTCTTCAGGAGGAGACATTCTCCTTTTTGGAGAAGAGGTTTCCTGAGGAAGGATCCCCGATGCTTCAATTGAGGCTTCTGAAGAGTCAGAGTCTTCAGAAGAATCGAAGTATCGACTGTCTGGATGCTCTCGTAGAGCCCAATACACGTACCGGGAGGTATCGACATCGGGAGTAATCGGTACCGGGCCGGTACTGATAGGCATCACTGGATAGTGTACCACTGCCGTCGATGCTGATGTTGATGCAAGCAGTACTGGTATCGGAACCGGAATCGGATCCTGTACCGGAATCGGTACGGGTACCGACAACGGGGTTTGTTGCGGTACCGTAGGCGTTGCAGCTTGAATGAATGCCGTGATGGCACGCTGCATGGTCAGAATATTCTGATCCATCGACGCCACCAATGTCTGGATATCGGTACCGGTAGAAGCTGCCGCTACCCCAGAACATTGTAACAGGTGATCGGTCGAGGCCGAGCCATCGATGTCAACCTGTGACCCCATAGGTAGTGCTTTGGAAGCCGGAGCCTCCCGCCGGGGTACCTTTGCCAGTGTGGTATCCTCAAGAGTAAGCCCGGGGGCATCTCGATACTTAGAGGGAGATGAACTCTTTGAGGACCGGCCAGATTTAAGTTTGGTTACCTGAGATCCATGAGATGAAGAAGAAGCCCTGGAAGACGTCGATGCCACGGAAGCTGCATCGGAGGGAAACAGGGTACTAAGCTTAGCTGCCCGATTCTGTAACCCTCTTTTGGACATCATAGAACAGGACTCACAATCCGCAATGGAGTGGTCAGGACCTAAACATTTTAGAAACCAGTCATGGGTGTCGGTGACAGAAATAGTGCTACTGCACTTTGTGCATTTTTTAAACCCAGAGGCGGGTTTTTCCATGAGGGAAAAATATCTCTGTAGGCCTAAGGCCCCAGAAGAAAAATGCACTGAAAAAGTAGGGTTTTTTTTTTTGTTTTGTTTTTTTAAAGAAAGAAAAGGAACCGGTAGTACCGGTGCAGAATTGAGAAGGCAGACACGCGACTAAAGAAAAATAAAAGAAAATAAGAAATTCTTCAGCGGTGACAGGAAACACGACCTGCTGGCTCTGCGGAAAAGAAGAACTGGAAAAAGGCAGTTGGGAAAGGCGGGAAGGCAGCGCGCAGGTGCTGTGGGATGCTCCCAAAATCTTTCTTTAAGGACGCTGGGGAGCGTTCCCGTGCAGGCTCCGTCGGTACCTACGATACCCATATGTGAAGACTCATTCCTGCTTTTTCCTGGAGATATGTAGTTGTGTGTAATAATTGAGTCCGAGGGTTTTGTAAGGCAAATATCACAGGAATTTATTTACTTCTCCCAAATAGAGCATTTGATAGCTCTACGCATATTAAACACAAGATAGGATGCTTCTCCAACATAAAACAAAGCTTTCACAGGAACTTTAAGATAGCACTGCTTTCTGGCAGTTAATAACCATAGGCATGCGTTTCTCTTCAGTCTCAGTGTTTCACAATAAAGCACAAAAGATTCTTGCTCACTTTTGCCTGGTGTCTGCTTCATTCAAAAGTGTCCAGCCTTTAAACTTAAAGAACTGCTTCTTGTCCAAAAGGTTAACATTCAAATTACAGCTTTAAATGTTATTGGGTCACTTTAACACAGCTGTCTTTCACAAAATTTTGCAGCAATTAGAGTACATGCTGCCTAGCCAATCCAGTCCTGGTTTTCCCTTTCTTGAAAACTCAGTGCTGCACTTATAATACCTTCTCAGAAAAAGAGCAATCCATACTAGACTCTACAGATTCTTGGTCAGAAGAGTAAGGGTCTATTTGCATGGCTTCACATTCCTGTTCACTTATCTCCTGGTTTTCCTCAGCTTGAGTAGGTGAAGGGTTAACTTCTCTTAACAACTTTAAGGGGTATGTTTACTAAACGGCGCACTTGAGCGCCCTAAAATGATGCATTTAAGTGCTCTTAAGCGCCCCGTACGCGTGCGCGTCACATTAACGGGTCTCGCACGCATGCGCTGAAAACGCGCACGTTTGCGGGGCGCTCATGTGCGATAGAGGCGTGGAAAGGCAAAATGAGGGCGGAGGAAGGCCCCCGAGGGGCGGAGAGACAGGATCAATGGGTGGAATGTGGGAGGGGAGAGACTCCCCGCACAGGAGCGTGCCCGAATTTACAAGTAAAAAATACAGTGAGTGAAACACTCGCGGTAGAATGCATTTAAAGGGAAGAGAAACCATTTATGTCAGCAATGTACAGCAAAATAGGGGAAACCTAAAATACGTGAGCAGTGTGATACATGTGCACAGAACAAAATAGCAAATATGATATGAAAATGACCACAACAAATTCTAAGAAAATTATAATCCAGCTGGGCAACAGTGATATTAATGGGCAACCATACAAAACACTCCCAGGAAAGCTCCAAAAAAAAGAAATGAGTTTTGGAAGGGTCTACGCTCCGTAGACTCATTCAAAAGCACTGCATTTTAATGGAGCTTTCCTGGGAGTGTTTTCCAGGTTGCCCATTGATATCACTGTTGCGCAGCTTGGTTATGGTTTTCTTCCCCTTTTATGGAGGTCATTTGTGAGGTTTATTTGCACCTTTGTCCCCATACAAGGTCAACGAGCCCACAGTAAAATTGTGAAGAGCAGGGTGTCTGACTCGTGCGGTCAGGTATCACATCTCCAGAGACTGCACTGTTTCTGTGGCCACAGTGTGGTGCAGCGGACACAGCCAGTACCTGTAGGGCCACAGGTTCAAAGCCCAGCTGGGGCTCCTGCCAACCCAGTCCCCATCATGTTACCCACCACTAAACAGTGAGAATACAGACACTCTTTTATTGCAGAGAACATAAGCATGGTCCCAACACCTATATTTTACCCTACACCGCACACAAACCATAACAATGGGCATTGCCTACAGCCGAGTCCCCCAAAGTCAGTCCTGGAGTTCTACAACTCACTCAGGTCATATGTTTTTCCCAGATAGGAACATGTCTGCATGTTTGCGGAAGGGTACAGGTGGCGGAGGGGGCAGTGGCTGCAAACCACAGCAGACAGTGGCCTAGGCCTGTGCAGGCTGGCACCGTCCACCGCAACACAGGCTCTGTCAGATGTACAGTCATGTACTCCCCAGGGAACACAGCATATCTGTGGCAACACAGTGTTGCAGTGCACACAGACAGTGTGTGCAGGAACAGATGGTCACAGGTTCAAAGCCCAGCTGGGGCTACTGCCAATCCAGTCCACATATTTTTCCTACAACTAAACCGTGATAGTAAGGACAAAACTGTATAGCTAGGAACATATGCATGATTAATACGCCTATATTTTACCACAGCACTCACAGACACCATAAACAGGCGCATTACCTGGAGCAGAGTCTCCCAAATGCAGTCCTGGAGGACCCCACACCATTCAGGTTCCATGCTGCCTCTAACAAAGATGCCTGTGCTGCATAGCTATGCACCACCCCCATGGAATGCAGATGTAGCTCATGCATATTTATGAGGGATAGCATGAAAACCAGAACAGTGTGTGGAACACCAGGACTGGATTTGGGGAACTCTGCCGTAAAGCAGCAGCCAACAGGGCCAGATACCCTCCCACAGACCCCATTGGCCAATGCCTCCTGGAGAGGCAGGACATTGGGCCCTGCCTGTATCTCCCAATACTAACAGTTGCATACCTCAGCACTGCCACCCTACACCTGGGTATACGGTACACAGCTATCAAGCGTTTCCCATTATAACTGGCAGATCTCCCGTCCTACGTAAAGCACAGTTTGCTAATTCAGCTCCACCATAACACTCAAACAGATGTCTGCGGTGTGTGCTGCAGGTCTGGTCTCTGACAGTGTTTACCACCCTGGGATGTGACCCCCAACAGTAATGCGTACCATATCCATGCATGTACTGTGTCCAGGACTGGTGTGGTGGGTATGGCTGCTGAACCCCTCTATAGTAGCACAATGCTGGCATAGGTGTGGGGGTGGCTGGCTGTCTATCCAGTGTGTGGTGGCTGCAAACACCTTCTACA
Organism: Ichthyophis bannanicus; assembly: GCA_033557465.1. NCBI lineage: Eukaryota > Metazoa > Chordata > Amphibia > Gymnophiona > Ichthyophiidae > Ichthyophis > Ichthyophis bannanicus. The sequence continues at coordinate 106,111,054 of CM066048.1, read as the reverse complement.
GCCCACACTGCCAGCAATGTTGCCAGTATTGGTCTGGCAATGTGTATAATGAGGAGCAAAGTACCATGGGTATAGGCCGGACAGGGTGGCCTGGCCAGGGTGCATCTGCACAGGGCATAGGGCACTGACTGGGACATTGTAGTGCTCGGCCACCACCGACACAGATAGGGTGACCTCAGTATGTCCTGCTGAGAGATCACTCTCACCCTGACTGTGCAGTGACCACAGCATGGCTAGGCACCACCATAGTGCTATCTAGTATTTCTCTCATGTGATAGATATGGGTTTCCATTTGGGGCCCAGTCACTGATTTATCTGCTTGCTGTGTATGCTGACAGCCCAGTTCTGGGTGTATGTATCTCCACTGGGAACATGCACTATGGACTAACTAGCAGACTGTTTGTAGCTGGTATGTGTCTTGCTGGAATGGCTTGCAGGGTGCAGTGGCTGTTGGCTTGCTGCAGGGGAATATCAGATGGTGGTGGGGTGCAGCTTACCATATCCTGGTCTTATGTCTGTCTGCTATTGTGGTATGGATGTGTATAGAGCTGCACTGACTGCCCTGTGGGGTGTGTGTTCCTCAGCAGGACTGGGGTTGATGTTGCCCTCTACTGCCACCTTTGCAGGGAGGTAGAGTGTGGATCTATTGATGGGAGACCATGTTTGCCACCCTTGGCAGGTGGGCTGCACTTGACTGAGGCAGACAGAGATATCCATGGTGTTTGTGCAGACACTACCTATCTTATTACAATAACACTGCTCTGGAAGGTGTAGTGGACCTGGTCCTGGGCGCCTCATTGCACACTCAGGGTGAGCACAGTACCCGCATGATGTGACGGTGTGTAGCTACTCTGTGCCAGTAAACACCCGGTCAGTACCCCCCTACCAGGCCGAGGTGCTGTGTGGGTGCACCCGGTCACTTCCCCCAACCAGGCCGAGGTGCTGTGGGGGTGCATTCCCCATCTTGTGTCCTTCCGTATTAGGCACCATGGGGAGCAAACCCATGACCCCTGTATCAGCAGTCAGTGCCTTAACCATTGTGCTCCACTGCTGCTCTCCCTTGCATGTCAACGCACCTACCTATGCTTTTCATTCCTTAAACTGCACAGTGCTGCCATCAAAAACAGTACTCTGACCTTGCGGTACCTCATACGACACCCTCTACAGCGCCCTGTGAGCAACATTCTAGGGTGCCGTGGCAGACAGTGCACTTTACAATGTGCCTTATGGGGCGCATTATGTTCACACGCTTTAAGGGTGCGTTTGCTAGTACTGTAAATTAAAATAAACATAAATTGACTCCTAAAGCAACCTTCCCCATAATACATAATGCTTCAGCTAGCCCTGTTCATTGGGCACTATAAAGAATTGAACCCTTGCTCCTTGCACCATTGGTCAGTGTCATAACCATTGTGCTGTGGTTCTATTCCTGTGTTTGCACATCAGCGCGCCGCCTTATGCCTCCTATTATTAAATAGCCTCCATAAGCAATAGCCTAATGCCCATCTGCGCGCCGCCTTATGCCGCCCATTATTTGTATGCCTCCTAAAACATCACCTCACCAAGTCCTGTTCATTGAGCACAGTGGGGGATTGAACCCCTGATCCCTGCACCATTGGTAAGTGCTTTAACCATTGTGCTGTGGCTCTGTATTTCTGTTTGCACATCAGTGCCCCACTTATACCTTCCAGTATGCGATTGCCGCTGAAACCGGTGCGCGACCTTATGCCGCCCAGTAGTAATATGCCACCAGAAACATCAGCGTGCCGCTTTATGCCGCCCAGTATTAATATGCCGCATAAAAACATCAGCGCCGCTTTATGCCGCCCAGTATTAATATGCCGCATAAAAACATCAGCGCGCCGCCTTATGCCATCCATTATTGATGTGCCGCCAGAAAAAATCAGTGTGCTGCTTTATTCGGCCCAGTATTTCTCTGCCTCATAAACTAACACCTCAGCAAGCCATTGAGCGGGTTCAAACCCCTGATCCCCGCACCATTGGTCAGTGCTTTAACCATTGTGCTGTGGCTCTGTTCTTCTGTTTGCAGATCAGCGCGACACACATATGCCTCCCGTTCAGCTCTCAGTTGCGGTAAGGTGCGGGGCGCACACGGGCGCCGCGCACCTTAGCACATCTGTCAATCACGGCTTTTCTTCTTCAGGATGGAACGCCCACTCCTTATACGGCACACGCACTCTACCGCGGCCCGCACTTTACCGGGCTTTTAGTAAACATACCCCTAAGAGTGCCCTCCAATGTGAGTTGCTTCTACCCTCAGGAATCCTAGCAGAGCTGCACTGATCCTTATCTGGTAGTAAATGATTCAAAGACTCTAACAGTTGTAAATTACTTTCAGTAAAGGTTTTATGCACAGACGTTTTCAGAGCTGGTAACTTCCTGGCAGTTTTCTGTAACACAGCCTTTGTACCTGGCTCCTGGTCAACAGCTTTCCCCTTTCTCGTCTCCAGACCCAGCTATCCCCCCCTTAAGATATTACGGGCTGGCATACGAACCTTCGCACAGCCCGTAATCCTTGCTAGGACGTTGAGGTCAGCCTGACCTCTATCCGACTTATCTCTTCTTGTGGCAAACTGAGCCACTGCCGTCCGCTCATGCCAAGGTCACAATACGTTGACATGGTTCACCTGCTGTCACCCGCTTCTTGTTTCCACAGCATATGATACAGGACCTAACCGCTGTATTACTCTATAGGGCCCTTTCCATCTACTTTCAAATTTGGGAGTGGCTCCCGCCACCATTACGATTACTTTTTCCCCTATCTGTAGCTGTGCAGTGATCATAATAGGCCTTCTGGCATATCTGGCTGGCTGTTAGGTTCTCTTTTGCAACCTGGGACGTACAGTATAATCGTCCCTTCAGATCCATTAAGAATTGGGGTATTCCTACCTCTTCCCCAGCCGGTTCAACCCACTGCTCCCTTAGGATGTCTAAAATTCCCCGTGGAAGCCAGCCATACATTAGCTCCTATGGGGAAATGCCCATAGAGGTCTGCTTCCGCTCCCTACATGCATACAGTATGAAAGGGAGCATTGTGTCCCACTCTGCCATGTTACCTTCAAGACTTCTCCTTAACATTTTCTTTAACGTTTGGTTCTGCCTTTCTACTAGGCCGTTTGACTGCGGATGGTATGCGGCTGTTTTAATGTGTCGGATACCAAAGGCATCCCAAACCTGAGTCAGGTATCGGGACATAAAGTTACTTTCTCGATCAGTCAGGATTTCACGTGGGAACCCCACTTCACAGAACAAATTTACTATTTCGGAAGCTATAGTTCGCGCTGATATATTTCGCAGTGGAACTGCCCAAGGAAACCTTGTAGCCTGATCTACAATGACAAGTATATATTGGAACCCCCGGGGTGTCCTTATCAGGGGCCCCACTATGTCCATGGCCAGTCTCTGTATAGGCTTTGATATGATAGGTATGGGTAACAACGGTACCTCTGAGGGGTGACTCGCTGTAACCCGCTGGCAGGAAGGGCATGCCTCACAGAATCTAGTGGTCTCCTTAAAAACCCTGGGCCAATAGAAGAGAGCTAATATCTGGTCCAAGGTACCATGCATTCCTTTATGACCCCCTACCAGATGGTCCTGGGTGAGCCTTAAGACTAGGGTCCGGAAAGTATTGGGTACTACTAGTTGCTTCCATGTACTCCCTATCTTAGGATCTAAGCTTTCGCGGTACAACACATTGTTGTCCAAAAAAAATCTAGGTAGGGTTTTCGACCCTTTCCGGGCATACTCAAATGCCCGTGCTAGAGCAGGGTCCGCCTGCTGTTCTCTGGGGAAGGAGGGAAATTTCTCAACTAATTCAGCCGGGAACCAAGGCAAGTCCTGTCCGGCTGTTAGCTCGGCTTTATTCCGTGACCTAATTTGTCTTTCCCGGCGTTTTTCCGCCCTTCCCTTCTTACAGTTACCTCTAGAGGGAGTTACTAAATCATCATGAGAGGGAAACCCATGCATGGGGTCTTCTCCCCCCTCCAGAGCCCGTGAGCGTGCCCGAGTAGATATCATGCCTGTCCTTTGTTGCAACTCTTCCTTCAACCCACGCCTGAATTGGGGCCAGTCCCTCCCCAGTACTAAGGCGTGCGGTAGCCTAGGTACGACCGCTACCGGTATTCTCTTCTTGGTCCCTAGACCCTTTACCATGACACTATATACTGGGTAGAGCAATTCTGCCCCATGGATGCATCGTATTTTTACACTGCCTTCAGCTGGCTGCAGGGCCTGGTTATGCCGGGATTCTATCTTTTTCCAGAGTCCTCTGGAGATCATAGACTGATCAGCTCCAGAGTCAAGCAAGGCCTCCGTGGTAATACCCTCTACATCTACCACCAATAGAAATCCCTCCCCACTCTCTTTAGAACAGGCAATGACTAGGGCTGTCCTTGCTTTACATTCTCTTTTAAGATGGCCCTCTTCCCCACATGAAAAACATTTTCTTCTCACATAACAAGATTTTTCCATGGGTACAGACTTGGTTGTTTCTCCCAACATTGGCCTTCCCTTCCTTTCTGATTTTACAACCTCTGCCTGTTTAGCAACACCACCCCTCACCTGGCCCACCAATTCCGCTTCGAAAAAGCGCTCTGCCAGAGAGATAGCCTCATTGGTGTTACGGCATTCCTGTAGAATCAGAAAAGTTTGGAGGTCTTTGGGAACTGCCTCCATAAACTGTTCCAATGCAATACAGTCTAAGATGGAATCTAGCGTTCTAACCTCGGGCATTAGCCACTTCATTACCAACCCTTTAATACATTGGCAAAGTGCCCGTGGTGTTTCACCGAGTTTCAATCTGCAATTTCTCAAGAGGCGGCGATAGACCATAGGCATTAGCCCTAGATGGTCCTTTATAGCCTTTTTTAGCTCCTCATAATTGGAGGCTAAGGCAGCGGGCATGGCTCTATACGCCGCTAGTGCTTCCCCAGTAAGAGAAACGGATAGGCGCGTCGCTCACTGTTCTTTTGGCCATCCAGTTAGGAGTGCTACCCTCTCAAAGGATTCTATATAATCATCTATATCGTCATCTTTGGTTAATTGTCCAAATGTAAATGTCCCATTACAAGGTAGTCCCAGCCCTTGCAACGCTCCCAAGGAACCTGGTATTGTCCTTGTAGACTCCTTTGCTTTTTCCTGCGCCATCAGCCACGCCCCCATCATCTCCAGGAGTGGTCTCTGCTGCGCTTGCAACATGGCTGTATGCAGTATGATCTTGAGATCTGGCCGACAGTTCCTGTTGCTTCTGGAATTGCTCAGCCATCCATTTGAGCAGGTCACTGTGCTCCATCTTGGGTCATGAGCTGTAACAAAAGAACAGAAAGAAAAAACAAGTGTGGCCTACAAACACAAGCACTGCTGCCCCAGCACTTATTAAGCACTCTATACCCCCAGTACCAGCATCCTGGTATAACCCCTTCTATTTACGGGTTACCTGGTACCAGTGTAGCCTCAGATTTATCAGCAAAGCAGGTCATCGGTTGGTCTCTCCGATCCAGCTCCAACCTTCTGCTGCCACTCCGGGTTTTCTCCGTCCTCAGCAGGGTTCTGTACTTTGCCACTGCTTCTGTAGAAGTTCCCCTTCTCCGTGTAGGTGTGCACCAAGCTTGCACATGCGTATATGAAGTTAGTAATCCTTAAAACTATGCCACCTGTGGCACCTACTACCACCTAGGCGGTTGCCTGGAAGTAGCGGCGTGCCTCATTGTCCCTTGTTATCAAGAAGATCCAGAGCCTTGGCTTCTGGGAAATGTAGTTGTGTGTAATAATTGAGTCCGAGGGTTTTGTAAGGCAAATATCACAGGCATTTATTTACTTCTCCCAAATAGAGCATTTGATAGCTCAACGCATATTAAACACAAGATAGGATGCTTCTCCAACACAAAAGAAGTTTCATAACAAAGCTTTCACAGGAACTTTAAGATAGCACTGCTTTCTGGCAGTTAATAACCATAGGCATGCGTTTCTCTTCAGTCTCAGTGTTTCACAATAAAGCACAAAAGATTCTTGCTCACTTTTGCCTGGTGTCTGCTTCATTCAAAAGTGTCCAGCCTTTAAACTTTAAGAACTGCTTCTTGTCCAAAAGGTTAACATTCAAATCACAGCTTTAAATGTTATTGGGTCACTTTAACACAGCTGTCTTTCACAAAATTTTGCAGCAATTAGAGTACATGCTGCCTAGCCAATCCAGTCCTGGTTTTCCCTTTCTTGAAAACTCAGTGCTGCACTTATAATACCTTCTCAGAAAAAGAGCAATCCATACTAGACTCTACAGATTCTTGGTCAGAAGAGTAAGGGTCTATTTGCATGGCTTCACATTCCTGTTCACTTATCTCCTGGTTTTCCTCAGCTTGAGTAGGTGAAGGGTTAACTTCTCTTAACAACTTTAAGAGTGCCCTCCAATGTGAGTTGCTTCTACCCTCAGGAATCCTAGCAGAGCTGCACTGATCCTTATCTGGTAGTAAACGATTCAAAGACTTTAACAGTTGTAAATTACTTTCAGTAGAGGTTTTATGCACAGACCTTTTCAGAGCTGGTAACTTCCTGGCAGTTTTCTGTAACACAGCCTTTGTCCCTGGCTCCTGGTCAACAGCTTTCCCCGGTAAAGCTTTCTCATCTCCAGACCCAGCTGCACTTCTATAGCACTGGCATTCACCTGGACTGTGACTTCCCGAACGCTGAGACCTTTGGGAATTCCTTCTGAGGCTGCCCCTGGAAGATTTCCTCCCTTCAAGTTTCCTGAATGTTCTTTCTTCCTCCTCCTCACTGGACTCACTCCCCTCTATTTCCCTGGAGGTCTGGTGTGCATTTCTCTCTGCTCTCCTCGAGTGCTCTGTTCCCACAGACTGTGGCTTCCCAGCCTGCTTCTCGCTCTCTGTTCTCTCCGTTCCCTGGGGTTTTAAAGAGGGTGACTGCACTATCTCTTTCACCCCTCCCCCCAGGTGTTTCCCATTACTTCCCTTGGTTGCCTTGGCGCTTGGGCGTGGCCTGCACACAGCAACTGAATGTAGTTTTTTCTCTTTTGCTGTAGTTTGACCCTCACTGCTCTCAGGGCTATCTCTCTGCTGAAAGGTAAATGTTTTTATTTCACCTAATTCTTGGGGCTCAACTGTGCTTTCGCCACCACACTATATATGTGTTATGTTCTAAGGTCACAGTCCCCTGAAGAAGGCTTCTGCCAAAACATGTGTAGGAATGACCCTTGCGACTACAAATAAAAGCTCTGTCTACCAGTGGTGGGGCTCTGCCTGCTCCCTTTTGTTCATGCTTCACTACTGCAGGAGAGGTGTTCTTTCTGTTTCTGGAATGCCTTTTCTGTACATGCTTGTCTTATTAATAGGATTAAACATTCAATAAATATTAAATTAAAAAAAAATGAATCAGACAAAAGACAGATATCTGTGGCACACCACTGGTAACATCCTTCTCCTTGGAGTAAGCTTGACTTACCTGTACCCTTTGTCATCTCCCACTCTACCAATTTCTAACAGAGTCAGTCACTTTTGGACCCATCCCTAGGGCTATCCCTCAGTCCAACTCTCTGATCACCCAGTCAAAAAAATCAGAGTTGTCTGATAAGACCTGCCTCCAGTAAACCACTGCTGTCTTGGATCGAACAAGCCATTGGACTCCAGAAACCTTGTTATCTTCTCTTTTTTAGCAGTGTTTCCATTAATTTACTCACAACAGAGAGAGAGAGAGAGAACTGGCCTGTAGTTCTCAACCTCATCCTTACTTCCGCTTTTGTATAAAGAGACAGCATGTGCTCATGTCCAGCCCTCTGGGACCACTCTCAACTCTAAAGAAGCATTGAAAAGATCAGTCAGTGGAGCTGTAAGAACTTCATAAAGGTCCTTCAATATTCTCTGCTGTATCCCATCTGGCCCCATTACTTTGTCTACTTTTAGTTTAACTAATTCCTCAAGAACAGTCTTCTGACAATCATGCAAGATCTCTTTCACTTCTGTTCCTATTTGTGGATGTTTTCTGCAGTCCTGCTTCTGGCCCTTCATCTGTGAACTCAGAACAAAAGTATCTGTTAAGCAATTCCACTTAGTCCTCAACAGCCTCTACATATTCCTCCCCTTCACACTTGAGTCTGACAATATCACTTTTTGCAATTCCTCATCTCACTAACATTGCTGAAAAATTACCCCCCCCCCCTTTTTTTTGCATTGGCTATTTCTTCTTTTTGTATCATTGCTTTACAGACTACTTTCCTAGCTTCTTTAAGTTTTTCCAAATATTCATGCTTGTCTAACCTTTTCTGTGATCTCTTGTATTCTTTAAAGGGCTCCCTCTTTTTCTTCACCATTTCAGCTACTTCTTTTGAGATCCATAGTCTCATCATTTTTTTTCCTTTTTTACATTTATTTACACTTCTAACAAAAACATTTGTTGCCCTTAAAATATCCCCTTTCAGTTTTGCCCATTTCTTTTCTACTCCAGCTGTCCCCATCTCCCTAATAACTCCTTGAGGTTTCTCCCATCTTGGCAAAGTTAGTTTTTTCCTAAAGTCTAAGTGACATGGGAAATGCTATTTCCTGTGTCATTTCGAATGAATGCACATCTGTACCAAGATTGGTCTGAATGGGGCATTCTCCACTCCAAGCATCATCTATGCGGCGGGTGCATGGTTCCAGCCCACGAGGGGAGGAAGAGGCTGCTGGCATCAGCGTGGACAGCAGTTTGAACCCATTGGCTCCCGTGGGTGAGTGAGGGGCATGGGAGCCAATGGGGGATCGAGAAGGCCTGGGGGGGAAGGCAGGGCAAGGGCGGAGCAATGTGGCGGGGTGTCAGTCACCGGGGAGAGCAAGAAGGTGGCTGGTGTCCCACCCTTCCATCCCTAGGGTTGGGTAGGAGTGGGGAGGGGGGTTGCAGCTGGAGGGGGAAGGCGGGATCCCAGAGGTGTCTGGGGTCCGGAGCCGTTGGCAAGATGCAGGACGGGGGTGGGGTATCCCCGATCCGGTGAAACTCTTGGGGCTTTTGCTAATAATATGGCAAAGCCAGAAGGGGGGGATGGAATGGCCTGGGGCCGGAACACGGTGGAAGCGGACGGAACTCACTTTGCTACTCACACGGCTGGTGAGGGTTCATTCCGCGGCCGGAATTCAGTTGATGAAGGTTTGCTGTTTGCTGTTTGTTACTGGATAATGTTGTATGGTTAATTAAGCTGTGACCAGTTTGATTCCCAAATTGTTGTGTTGTGGTTATTTGTAGGGCGAGGGTGGGGGTAGGTGAGTGGGGTGGTGGGGCGGGGACAGGAGCACCATGTCCGCCGTACCCGGCTAATATATATATATATATATATTGTGGTAAGGAGAGTGCAGCTCAGCATGGAAATAAAAGAGAAAGAAGAACTTTTTCTTCTTTTCGGGGGATGGGTGCACCAGAACACATACACCACAGCAAAATCCCTGAGAGAAACCAAGAGGGTAGAGCTAGGTTTAAGCCACTCCCAGACTCCATGACAACCCCAGGTAAGAGTAGGGGGTACAAGTGGGTGGAGTCAGAGAGGGAGGTACCCTGCTCAACGTTTAAGTTTGAGAAAACAAAGAAAGTTAGGAGAAGCAGCCAAGGCAGAAGCAGGCAAGAGAAAAGCAGCCAAGGCAGGAGCAGACAAGGCAGGAGCAGCCAAGAGAGAAGCAGCCACAAAGAGAGCAGCAGCAGAGACAGGAGCAGCCAGCACTGCAGCCAAGGAAGCTACAGAGAAGGTTCCAGGCAGAGGACCAAACAGACTGGCAGGAGAGAGAGAGAGAAGGTTGGCTTTGGGAATGCAAAGGCAAGAGTGCTTAGACTCCTCTGACGAAGGATCTGTCTGCAGGCAGCAGAAACCACCAGGAAGGGAAGTGGAAAGCTCACCCTGATTCCTTGTCTAGCTCAGAGGCAGAGGGAGTCACAAGCCACAGAAGCCCCAGCCAGGAAGGTGCTGCAGCAAGACTCCAAGGTAGGAGAAAGAAAGCAGTAAAGCCAAAAACCTGTATTCCTTGCTCTGACTTAGAAGAGAGATTTATGCCTGGGAAAACCCAGAGTAGGAAGAAGGGGTTTTCAGGAGAAACTGAACAGGAGAAGCCTGTTGAAGTCCTGCCTAGAGGAGGAGGGACAATTCAGTGGAATAGGCTGTTTAACCTGTTAAAGGACATTAAGCAGAAAGTGCCCGAGCGTTTTCAAACTTTGCCAAGATACAGCTCAGCAGAAAGCATGGAGGTAGAAGGTAAAGAAAGTGACCTAACTTCATCTTGTTCTGAGATGGACTGTGATGTGTGCATTGAGGCTAAGTAATGAAAGCCAGAGAGCAGTGAGAAAGTAGGAATTGTAAATACATGTGCTTTTAGGATTACAGAGGTGGAAAGCATCATAAAGGGAAAAGAAAAGAAAGCCTGTGTGAATAATTCTACTACAACACTTGTTGTGAGCTTTACTTTAATGGGAGAAGATTATCCTTTATTTTCTTTGACTTGAGTGTACAACTGCTTTAAAGATTTGTTACCCACTTGCCACGGAAGCTAATAAAATTCCTGTGTGCTTTGAAACATCCACTTGGTTCATTTATCTCTATACACAACTACAATCCTTGGTAAAGAGGAATTCAAGATGGCTTCCCATCCCTACTAGGCGACCGCCTGGTAAGGGCGTGAGCGCCACAATATATATATATATATATATATATGCCTTAACCCTCCATTGCCTCAGGTACAAAAACAGATTGTGAGCCCTTTGGGGACAAGTGACTTGCCCAAGGCCCACAAGGAACACCTGTGGGACTAGACACCCCAGTCCTTCCAGCCCATGGTTGCTTTCCTCTAGTGGGATATGAACTCCTGCCCCTCCAGCCCGAAGTAATTCGCCCCTGAACACTAAGCCACCACTACTTTCTAATGATATTTAAGCATGTCTGTCATGAGTAAATCTTCATAGCCCTTTATAAAGTTATCCCCCAAAAAGGTTATTTTACATTGATAAGTGGATCATAAAATTGCCCTTATTGTTACCATTCAAAATGTCTTATAGTACTGGATAACCTTTTTGGTCCAAAAGAGTGTTTCCATCAATAGGCTATTGTTGGAATGGAATGACCTGGAGCATTTAGGAAACTACTAATGAACTTCAGGAATTATGCTCACCTTTTACATTATGGAACTATTTAACTGGGTTACTTCATATGACATAGTGACTTTTGAAAGGGACAACTCAACCTTTAGGCAAGGCATGGCAGTAGCAAAGAACCAGCAGTCTTGGCCGTCAGTTTATTCTTTTACCTGCAGGGAGATCGGGCTCATAGGTACATGCAACACAAAAATGTGTGATGCCCAATAACGCGTTTTTCCAGAATTGTGGGAGGGGGTCATATTGGGTGAGCCTGATTTCTGTGTAAGACTGATGGATCACCATTGCATTGGCCCTGGACTTTCAGCTTGTGACTGTTTAATGGCATAAATGTGTAACTGTGAAATTGAATATATGTAACTTTCCTACATAAACATGTGTAACTCCTGCAAATATACATATATCAGAAACTCTGCAATGCTCTAACTGTCTTAATGTGCGTCTCTGTAGGAGCTCTAAACACTTAAATGTTTTAGTTTCTACTAATATTTCTCCACAATTGCATTACCTGTTTCAATGGTTGTTCTCTTAATCAGTGTCTCTAATGTTATGAAATGGTATTTTCTTTTGAATCTTTTTTTTTCAATTCTTTCTCCATTTCTATCACTGCAGACAATGACCTCTGAATACATGGAGACTGGAAATCACAGCGGGGTGACAGAATTCCTGCTTCTGGGCTTCTCAGAATTCCCAGAGCTACAGCTCCCTCTCTTCACTCTCTTCTTCCTCCTCTACCTGATGGCCCTTCTGGGGAACTTCCTCGTTATCTGCATAGTATTTGCCAATCGAAACATGCACACCCCCATGTATTTCTTCTTGGACAACTTGTCTATCCTTGATGTCACTTCCCTTACAGACAATGTGCCAAAATTATTGGCAATCCTAACAAGTAGAAATATATCTTTTGGGGAATGCATTCTATAGATGTACTGCTATATGGTGTGTGTATGTACAGAATATGCACTTCTCACTGCCATGGTGTATGATCGTTATGTTGCAAAATGCAACCCCCTGCGCTATCCTATTATCATGAATAAGGGGGTCTGTGCTCTTCTGACAGCTGCCACATATTATTATTATATCCCAGTTTTCTTTCTGTGACTCCAATATAATCAATCACTTCTTCTGTGAAGTAAGAGCTCTGGTGAAGCTTTCCTGCACAGACACCTCTGTCATTGAAATTCTGATCTATACAGAAGGTGCTTTGAATATCTTCATCCCATTACTCCTAACCCTGACATCTTATGTTTTTATCATCTCTACTATCCTGAGAATGCAATCTAGAGAAGGGAAAAGCAAAGCCTTCTCCATATGCTCCTCCCATTTTATAGTCATTGTTTTGGTTTATGGAACTATAATAGGGGGTTATATGCATCCTGGGTCATTGAACTCTATGAATTTGAACAAGCTGCCTATTGTAATGTATATAGTCACTCTCCCACTGTTAACCCCCCCCCCCCCCCGATTCATAGTTTGAGAAGTAAAGAGTTAAACGTGGCCCTCCGCAAAGCTTTAAGCAGGAAGTCAGTACTATCTGCATTTGGAGGTTAATTTTATAAAAGTGAGCTTATTTTGACCCTATTTTTATAAAGACATACAGGAGCCCTTTTACTAAAGGGTGCTAGACATCATCCTGGGTCTGGTGCACATGAAAGGAGCATGTTGGACATGCTTTAACAGGTAGTGCCAGTCCATGACAATTAGTGCAGCTTGGTTTTGGTGATGACTGGCCATGGTGCATTAGGGTTGCAAGAGGGCCCATCAGGGGTGAAGAATGAGCACAGGTAAGTAGGAAAGGGAGACTTGCCACCACAGCCATAAGTGGTGGCAATTGCACCTATGCTATTGTTGAGCCAAAGCAGTATCTCATGCACCACATTTACTACCTGAAACATATTGTCCAGTCCCCCAGTAGTTAATAACATGGTGCTGCCCTAACACTCTAGGGATTTGCATGTTATCAGCACATTAGGTGCAATACCGCAGTGCCCTTTAGTAAAAGGTCCCCATAGAAACCTATGTGTCTTCATAAAACACTTGCGCAAATCCTGCAGAAAGTGTCTGCACTGAAGGTATCTACATTTGAAAATGTAAATTTCTAACATAGAATTAACATCATCATAAATTGGTGACAGGGAGGATGGAAGCAATGAGTGGCAGGGTCTCATGGTGAGGACAATTGATGAGAGTCTAAATAGGAAGGACAGAGGCTGTCCTGGGGTGAATCTTTTAATTCAGGTTACATCTTTGAAGTGATATGTAAAGAGAAAGGTTTTAATAGTTTGCAGAGGGTGATGATGTCTGAGGTGCTTCTGATATCTTGTGGAAGAGAATTCCAGAGGCTCAGGGAATATAGAGAGAAGGATCTAGCACATGTACTCTGTCAATCCTTGAGGAAGTGCAAACATACTTTGAGTAGCTGATCTTCTGAGCCTGTTTGCTGGTGTGTTTGTGTTTTGTTTTGTTTTGTTTTTGTTTTTTTTGGGGGGGGGGGGGTTAGCAGCTGCTACAAGTGCAGTGAGATTGATTTGTACTAGATTTTGAAGGTTGTATTTTGTATTTAATGTGGCAAGTTACTTTAATATGGAGATAATATGGCTGGAAGTTGTGGTATATTCTTGTACATGGTGGTATAAGGGGATCTCTCATCCAGTTTTGTAAATGCCATGTAGCTATTGTTCATATGCATAAAAGTGATCAGGTGAACCTATAAAAGGATGCCCCAAATAAAGAAACAGGGAGACAAATGTCAGGCTGAGGAACTCGGTGATTTATGAAAGTTTTTAAGATCTTCCACCATAAGCTTTTGTCACTTTGGCTTGACTTGATGGTGCTGTGTTGTCTGCCAGGTCTGTAGATATGGAAAAAGGTGCACTGTCCTCTTTTGATTTGTTTACTCAGTGGGAGACTGCTTTATATACTGATAGCTTTCAGCACCATGGACAGTGGAAAAGGATAACTGAAGCCCTTAAACCTGCAGTACATATTCACCTGCTTCCACTTCCCAATGGTCTGTGTCTAGATTGTAAATATTATAACCGGGTAAGGCGCACCATAGCTTCCCGCCCCCAATCCCATACCCTTTTTCCCAACCCCTTTTATTTACCACCTCATTCACAAAACAAACATCACACATTTTTGGATCAAAAACTGGTCGCAGCTTTATTACTTTGAACAATTAACTCTTTACAAACTCACAACAGAACTTACCCCCCCCCCCCCGGCAGGCCGCTCCATCACCCACCATATTATTAGCAAGGTGACATCGCTTCTGCCTCCCTCGGGTACAAGTCCCGAATAATTCGCTTCCCCCTCCCTCATCCGGCTTCGCCATGTTATTAGCAAAAACCTGAGGGATTGTCCGGGTCAGGGGTACCCCACCCCCCACCCTAATGCTTGCCATCCGGCTCCGGACCCCGGAAACCTCCGGGATCCCGCCAACCCCCTCCAGCTGCAACACCCCCTTTTACCACAAGGCAAACCCCCAGTCCACGAGGGAGGGTGGGCGGGCGTCCAGCGACCCGGCGTCCGGCGAAAGAGGCCGGAGCCTCGCTGCACCCCCACCCATCACCCCCAGCGACTGCCCGCTCTGACTCCCATTGGCTCCCGCGCCCAAACAACTCGCGGAGCCAATCGGAGCGCTCCTAATCGCCCCCCCTCTCCCGAGACGGCATGCTCCGATGGGGGGGGAACGCATGGCCGCCCCCCCGGTTAACGCCGGCCTCGGGCACATGGCTCCGCGGCCTCACCATAACCGGGTAAGGCGCACCATAGCTTCCCGCCCCCAATCCCATACCCTTTTTCCCAACCCCTTTTATTTACCACCTCATTCACAAAACAAACATCACACATTTTTGGATCAAAAACTGGTCGCAGCTTTATTACTTTGAACAATTAACTCTTTACAAACACCCAACCCAACTTACCCCCCCCCCCCCCCCGGCAGGCCGCTCCATCACCCGCCATATTATTAGCAAGGTGACATCGCTTCTGCCTCCCTCGGGTACAAGTCCCGAATAATTCGCTTCCCCCTCCCTCATCCGGCTTCGCCATGTTATTAGCAAAAACCTGAGGGATTGTCCGGGTCGGGGGTACCCCACCCCCGCCCTAATGCTTGCCATCCAGCTACGGACCCCGGAAACCTCCGGGATCCCGCCACCGGCTCAGACCCCTTGGATCTGAGCCGCCCCCCCAAGGAGAAAGCTGCGACCAGTCCGCATCCCATCCATAAGACATTCCAAGGCCTCCTGCCAATCGTTCAGGAGCAAATCCATCCCCACCGGAGACAGATGTACTCCATCCGAACGGAACAGGCCAGCACAGTCCACATCTACCCACGGATGCAGAATGTGACACCCCCCGTGCTCCCCAACCCACCTGCCAATTTGGCGATTAATCTTAGCTAGTCCCCTAGACCAACGCCGCTGCGCCCGGCACGCAGGCCTTGGAATAATGTCCGACCAAAGCACGACTATTCCCGGGAACAGTGCCATCACCACCCTCAAGTCCTTGAGCACCGCCCGGATCAGCTGCCGACAAGTCCAGGAACTCAAGTCGTTGCCTCCCAGGTGGATCAACAATATATCCGGTGACATCCGAAGCAGGCCTTCATGGTGCCGCAGCAAGGGTAAGAGCTGAAACCACCGCAGTCCGCGCTCCCCCAGCCATGATATGGTCACTCGAGAAGCATCCACTCCAAGATTCACGCCCACCGGTCGTGTTGCTGCTCGTCGACCAGCCCAATACACAAACGAGTGGCCAATCACCCAGCAGCGACACTGTTCTTGTGCTATATCTGCAAAATAAATAAAGAGAGTTAGTCCCCCCCCCCAGTTACAGCCGCACATAACCACGGAAGGCCTGGGACCTCCATCGACCTATCCGCTGGATATCTCCTTCCGATAACCCTGCAGCCGCCGCACTGGTGGCCGCACCGATTCGGAAGGAATGAGGTGCATAACGACTCGGGTCCTCGCCTACACGCCGGAGGGACAACCGCAACACCGCTGTAAACTGAAACCGGGTAAGTACCCGCGTGTCCGCATGCACAAAAAGAGAACCCGCCCCGACCGGCCTCACTCTCAAGTACTCTGACAACAAAGTGACCGGACACGCAGGCGCACCCGCCACCGCCCGTAGTACTACGCAAGTACCCTTCCCTTTCTGATCCGTTTTGGAACGGGCCAATCGTATGCGAACCCATCCCTCCCCAAAGGACATGTGCTGCACCTGCAATCCCCTCCCCACACCGCGGTGACCCGAGTCCGCTACCAACTCCCCTACGCGGAAAGCACCAAAAAAGGCCACGGAAAACACCGCTCGGAACAGCAGACCTTCGTACCCGGACGAGACCACCTGAGTCAAAGCACCGCACAACCGGCCCAAAAGGTCATGAGTTATAGGCAGACGGGTATCCCCCGCAGATGGATAGGACCGCTCCCATCCTTGCAACAGCCTGCGAGTCAAAAAGCCCCCCCCGCCGCCCCTAAACCGACCGCCTGCATAAAAAATGAAAATCCCGCCAAATTCCTCCTCACCGTGGACCGCGCGAGACCCGCCGCTTTCGCAGTCCGTACATACTGACCAAGCAGGAAATCCGAAACAGGTCCCGGCCTCCAACCTTGGCCCTGCAAGAAGGTCGTCATGCTGCTGCAGCCCCGCTGATACGCCTCCCAGGTCGCCGCCGAAACTGACGTCCTCAGCAATTCGGTAAGGTCCCGAGGCCAATCTGCCATAAGCGCTCGGGGATCACAGTACCTTCCTCCTCCGCCGCCGGCGCCAATGCCCGAAAGCGCTCCCACTTAAAACGGGAAAGAGCATCAGCAATTAAATTAGCATGCCCTGGTATGTGACGCGCTCTGAGCACAACATTCAGGCGCAAACAAGCTAGAACCACCTGCCGCAACAATTCAGCTACCGGCCGACACCGAGGGGCATAATTATTAAGCACGCTGACCACCGCCACATTATCACACCACCATAAGACCTGGCGATTCCTTATCCGCTCAGGCCACAAGGACAGCACTACCACGATTGGGAACAACTCCAAAAAGGTGATGTTCTTAGTGAGACCTGCCTCCCTCCAGGGCCGCGGCCAAGCCGCCGCACACCAAGCACCCCCGAAGTACACCCCCAATCCTAACCCGCCCGCCGCATCCGTATACAGTTCTAAGGCCTCACTAGATACCGAAGCTCCGCGCAACACCGTGACTCCATTGAAACCGCTCAAAAACTCGTCCCATACTCCCAAGTCCTCCCGCATGCTGCGAGACACCCTGACACGATGATGCGGCTTACGAACACCTGCAGTCGCCGAAGCGAGACGCCTCAAGAAGACTCTGCCCATGGGAATCACCCTACATGCAAAATTCAGGGAACCAATGAGGGACTGCATTTCCCGCAAAGTCAAAGTCGAGGAACCAAGCACGTTGGACACCAATACGCGCAGGCGAATCACCTTATCGGCCGGCAAACGTGCTACCATTAACTCAGAATCCAGCTCCACCCCTAGAAAGGTAATACGAGTAGAGGGCCCCTCCGTCTTCCCGGCCGCTAATGGCACCCCCCACTCTCGAGCCATCGAACTGAAACCATCCAACAAGACCCGACACTGCGCAGACTGAGCCGTCCCCACAAAAAAGAAATCGTCCAAATAGTGGACCAACTGACTACAACCCATCCGTTCCCCCATAGCCCAGTGCAAGAAGGAGCTAAACCTCTCAAAGTAAGCACAGGATATCGCGCAACCCATGGGCATACACTTGTCAAAGTAAAAACACCCTTCAAATTGAAATCCCAACAACGGAAATGCCGACGGATGCACCGGCAATAACCGAAAAGCGGATTCAATATCAGCCTTTGCCATAAGACACCCCGAGCCGCATTTCTTGACTAATGCCACCGCCTCATCAAACGATGCATATCGCACTGCACACAATTCCCGCGGGATGCGGTCGTTAACCGATGCACCAACGGGGGAAGACAGATTATGTATCAGACGATACTTACCCGGCTCCTTCTTCGGAATTATACCCAAAGGGGAGACCATGAAGCTCTCAAACGGCGGCTCACCAAAGGGGCCCGCGACTCGCCCGAGCCGCATTTCCCCTGCTAACTTAGCTCATACAATATCCGCTAAACGTCTCAACGATGGTGAATTCCTAGCCCCACCCTCCGCAACCTTACCCACCACCGGGATGCGAAACCCGCATCGGAACCCCTCTGCCAATATCACACTGTCTTGCTGTCTGGGATAACGTCGCAACCATGGCACCAAGGCTTGCAGCCTGATAGGGGTGGGGGCTAGACTCTCCAACCACCTATTGCTTAGCCGGGGGGGGGAAGGGATCCGGCAACACTTTTTCGCACACATTTAAGGGCCGAGTGTCCCCCTCCACAGACAGAGCACGCGTGCCGGAATTTACAATCCGGAAAGGGGCATGAGGACTTATTGAACCGCCAACAGACGTCCCCAGGGCCTCCCCCTCCCATGGCCCTCTGTCCTGCCACAGGCACGCTCCCACGAAAGGGCTTCCCCGACCCTGCAGCCGTGACTGCGCCACCTTTTTGCCCGCCAACCCCCCCGACATTCTGCCGCACGGCCATCTGCGTCAACCACAAACTTATATCCTGAGTCCCCCAGGACAACCCTTGATTCTCCTCCATCTTATCGCGGAATCGCTCATCGTAGTTGAGCCAAGCCCAACCGTCGTGCGTTTGTGACGCCTCTAAGATGGAGTCAGCATAGGCCAACAGCATCCCGTACTGATCCGGGTGCACCTGACCCCACACACTAGCCAACCTCAAAAAGGAACGCGTCCAATTCACAACATTCCGCCCAACTCTCCTCACTCGCCCGGCCTTCTCGTCTGCCTTCCGCTTCCTCCTGCTGTCGCCTGACCTCTTCCGACCTTCCAATAATCTAAAAATGTCAATGTATCGCCGCTTTTGTATTTTCCACCGCAACCTCCTCGGCACCCCCTCCCATAACTCCGAGAACGCCGCTAAAGTGGGCTGCATGGCATGTGTCGGAGGCCCCACTACCGTCAATCCTGAGGTTGCCGCAGCACCGCCCTTCTCCGAGTCCGAACCGGAGGACGACAAGGTGGACGACGACGACGAGGAGTCCGACCGCCTCCGCCGATGACACGAATGCTTACGCTTCCGGCTGTGTTTCTTTCGACCTGCGCCCCCAGTGCCCGCCCCTTCCCCCATCCCCACATTCGGGACAGACACCAACTCACCTGACGCGACCTCCACAGCTCCAGAATCGACCAGCTGCTCAGCTACAGTCTGCTCCGCCGGAGCGCCTGCACCGGCCGGGCGCCGCATATCCAGACGACCATCCGAGCCATCACCTGGCGGAGCTGGCCACATCCCAGGGCCCCCCGCATACTGCCAAGGCTGGTGAACCTGCGGAGAGAAGACAGAAAAAGGCGGAGAGACACCTGCAACAGCCCCCGGGGCCTGCCAAGCACCGAACCATTCCGCCCGGGAAGAACCTTGCCCTCCGCCTTGCCAATGCTCCCACAATGCCGGGGAACCCCTACCAACTGCCCCTTGCCAGCCATATGGGCCTGGGAACCACCCAATATTGCCCATATTAAACGCACCACCTCTCCCTTCCCCGGGAGCCGACAAGGGGCCCGAACCATCCGGGAACTCCCGTCCTCCATCCTGGGGTTCTGCCCTGCCCCCTCCCCGACCCGCCAGCGCACCCCGGGTGGACCGACCGCCGTCCGCTAAGTCCATGTCCGCCCAGGCCCTAGCATCTGCCAGGGGCTCCCGGCTCGGACCGGCACCCGCCCCACTGCCACCGCTCTCCCCGTTGCCTGCAGAGATCCCACCGCCCTTCCGCCCCCGACTCCCAACACCCCTTGCAGAGGCCCCGGTCCCACCTTGTCCCCTCCTCCCACGCGGAGAAGTTCCGCGTGACCTAGACCTTGATGCCCGGGCCACCCCATTGCCCCCCGCTAACCCATTATCCTGCCCCAGCAACCCCTGATTCCCTAAGGTCCTTTCAGCCCCCCTCCCCTTTCCAGTCCCTTTTTTAGTAAGAGAACCCCCTTTTTTGGCCGTCCCCCGCCTGGAACCTCCCATAGTTAAAGGCACTGCTTAAAAATGAAGCTGCCCTCTGACTTTTCTTTTCTTTTTTTTTTTTTTTTATAAGACACGAAGCTGCCAAAGAAAATGCCCCTTAAAGCACTCCTGCCCAGCCTAGTTCATTGGGCACTGCGGGGGATTTAATTTTACAATTAACCCTGCCAGAAAAGAACAAAGTAAGACCTCCCCTCCAAAAAACGCAGCGATAGCCCTCTCCGGCTCAGAACCACCAGAGGAAGTACCGGCAGAGCACGAGAGGCAGCCTCACCTCGGTTCCGGACTCACCCGCCTAGGCCTTTGCTCCAAACAACACCCCAGCCGTCTGGAAGCTGCCAGGTTCGCCGGGGCGCCTCGTCCTCCGACCGAAGCCGGTCAGCCCAGCTCCTTGCTCTCGCCGCGAGCAGGAAACCGTCACCCGCTGTCTTCGCCGTCGAGGCCTACCACATGCAGCGCCACTCAGCACACGCATCCGTCCAGCGACCCGGCGTCTGGCGAAAGAGGCCGGAGCCTCGCTGCACCCCCACCCATCACCCCCAGCGACTGCCCGCTCCGACTCCCATTGGCTCCCGCGCCCAAACAACTCGCGGAGCCAATGGTAGCGCTCCTAATCGCCCCCCCTCTCCCGAGACGGCATGCTCCGATGGGGGGGGAACGCATGGCCGCCCCCCCGGTTAACGCCGGCCTCGGGCACATGGCTCCGCGGCCTCACCATTCCAGATATTAAATAGAAAGTTCCTCTAACATGATCTTTTTCTGGTTTTTAATCTGATAATGCCTGACTATATCAGAATGTTTCCGACTCATGCTATTTCAAACTTAACTTGGATACTACAATTGAAATCTAATAATTTCACAACAATTATTTCATATGTGACAAACTTCCTTAATACACATTAGTCCAGATGTGCTAGCCTGTTAGTGCTGTTATAAAATTAAATCTCAAATGTGCATTGACTTCCTAGAATTTGAAGCAGAATCATTGATGCATAAACAGACCAACTTGACACTGATACATTTCCAGAGATAGATATATTGCTGAATATTAGATTCAGCAATAGAAGTTTTCAATTCCTGCTTCCATTCAGTGACACTATCCACTTAGTTGAGCCACTGAATCCATATATAACTGGAACTATTCAGTTAGACATTTTAAGTTGCACCTGATGTTTGGGCAGGCCTCTAAATGTATAACCTTTGGAGCCAATATTCACATCAAGCTGTACTCATTTGTCAGTTCCTGAATGATGGGAACTTTGGGTTTTAGAATACTTCTTGCCACCACCAGATTCCCCCCCACCCCTGCCATCATATTTACATTTGCAAAAGGCACATTGTCATAGTGAATGCTGAACTGCACACAACATATCTGGTTTTATATATATATATTTTTTTTACATTTACTTATTGAGGCCAGGAATATTTTTAAGTTATTTTTCCCTCCCCTTAAGCTGGAGCCTGACCATAAATAAATAATCTTTTCTGTCATCATTGATATGTTCAGCATCTATGAGTAAACTAAAGAGAGCCTCCAGAGTAAACATATTGCAATTTCCATCCTCAGGAAACTTTATTCAGAAATCCACATGAGAAAAAAAGCGCTGAGGTACAGTGTTGGAACTCTATTCCAGATGAGATTAATGCTGAGACAAACTACATGACTTAATGAAACAAATGTGTTTTAAAAAGAGGTCTATAACACTAGAAGCCCCAAAGTGCGTCAATTGATGCATATGCATTTTCGAAGTTGTATACCAGCGCCACTGCTAGAACCATGTCAGTCATGTCCCATGCCTTTGTTAGCAAGGTCAAGATGTTCAAATATGTGCATTGAAAATTAATGACAGATGCACCACCTAGCGGGAAAATTAATTTATACCTAGAAGCCCCAAAGTACATCAATTGATGCACTCAATTGTCTTCTCAATCACTGTTTACAGTTTTACTCCGACATTACAAACAATAAACACATGATGATGTCATGTAATGACGTCACATACTGCATGTTTTTAACAAATAAGTAACTTCACATTAATTCACCTCTGCATTTCATGCTAAATGCAGTTGTCGTGATAATGCGTCAATTGACACACTTTGGAGTTTCTAGGTAAAATTCCTTTTGGGGCTTCTAGTGTTAATACTTAAATTGATGTCAGCTTAATTATTAGACATTTTCTTTTATTTCATATTGAATTACTTAAACTGTCAATCCTACTAGAATGAAATAAATTAATAATTTAATGTGATTGTTGGTTTGTTTTATTTTCTGAATTGTTTTATACTGTATTTTTTCTTATTTTGTATTGTTAATCATTGTAATGTGATGCAAACTCTTTTTAAAAAATGCATGTTTTTGTTGTATTGTTTGCGCTCTGCTTTGAACCCTCGATTGGTTAAGTGGACAATAAGCAGTATTCTTGCTGAAGTGTACTAAGGGTTTGCCTGTAAAGTATGTTTTAAGCAAAACTTAGCAAATGGTAAGGGCAACGGTCCTGCAGCAGCCCAGTATATTCCCAGCAGTTACTGCATTGAGCAGCTTCTTAAAGAGTGGCAGCAGCATTCACTATTTTCACAGCATTAAATGCACCCACACTAACTGCAGCATGCCAGTTAACATGTTAATCCCCGCACTTTCCACAGTGTACAGCCCACTCTGCAATTAACATGTCAATTTCCCATCTTCTCATGTGTTACATGAGTGTTTTAATGCACTGGCTGTGTTTAGCAGTTACCACGATCCCACACTAACTCCACAATGTGCACTGCAGTGTGTGTTACCCATTGGTGCATTTTAGTAAACATGCCCTGAGTACTTTAAAGTCAAATTAAAATTGGACAATATGCCATTATCTTGGTGCAGTTAATCCATATCAAATTAAAATAAACTAGCCCTGAGAGCCATTTGTCCATCAAACATTTTGAAGCACTTTTAGAAAGATAACTTTCTGTATTTAAATGCCTGTCCGACATTGCCTCCCAAATGTCTTACCGCTGTTGGAAATTTAAACATGGCCAAAACTGAATTTCTTATTTTTCCCCCTAAACCTTCCTCCCCCCTAGCTCCCTCTCACTGTTTCCTCAGCCCATAACCTTGGGATCATCTTTGACTCCTCCTTCTCCATTTCCTCACATATCCGACAGATACATAAAGCCTATTGTTTCTTTCTCTACATCAAAAATGTATCCTCACAAGAAGCCAAGTAAACTCTTGGATATAAAATTTAAAACTTTTTATAGGCAAAAAAGAAAAACAAATGTGTAAATCACACGTAAGAGTCCAAACAAAACCAGAGCATCGATGAACTACACTGATGTAAGAGAAAAAGACCTCAGTAACCCTCAAAGCCACAACATGACCTGAAAAACAGGGTGAGCCAACCAGTATATGAATATCTTACAACTAATGGAACTCAAAACATCAGTGGTCTAAAAACCCCCTCATCCAAATAAACAGTGTATGTAATTAAGTTACAGAGTTATTCAAACTTTAAATCATTCATATGTGATGCAGTCAAAATCAAAAGTTACACCAACATGCTATCACAGAGCTTGTGTAATTCCTCGATGCTCTGCTCTGGTTTTGTTTGGACTCTTAGGTGTGGTTTATATGTTTGATTTTTTTTCCTTTTTGCATATAATATGGATTTCTAAATTTGATATCTCATAGTTTCTCTCTCTATAACATTAGCAATTTTTTTTCTTTCCTTTCTGAACACAAAACTAACACACTTGCCCACTCTCTATTTACTTTCCATCTTGACTATTGTGATCTCCTTCTTGCTGGTCTCCCTCTGAGTCACCTCTCTCCCCTTAAATCTGTACAGAACTCTGCTGCATGACTAATATTTCATCAGCCTTTTCTCAATTCACTGTATTGGCTTCTTTCCCTTTCCATATCCAATTCAAATGTCTCCTTCAGACCTATAAATACATTCATTCTTCTGTTCCTTGCTACTTTTACTTTCTCCTCTCTCCTCCTTGGGAACTCCATTCTTCTCCAAGCTTGCTCCTCTCTTTGCCCTTTTCTTCCACTGCCAACACTAAGGTTTGATTCTAACATCTTGTTACTCCTTATGCCTAGAACTGGTCCATCAGGCTTCATCTCTGCCCATTTTTCAAATAAATGCTGAAAGCTCTCCTCTTTGTAGCTGCTTTTGGATCCTGATCCCTTGTGTCAACTTATCCTTCCTTATTCTACCCTTATCTTCTGTCATGTCTATCTTAGAGTATAAGCTCTGATGAGCAGGGATCGTCTATTTATGTCTGTACAGCACTGTGTATGCCTTGTAGCACTATATACATGAGTAATAATAGTAGTGTTTTTTTGCTTAAGGGTACTAGCTTTCAGTACGGGACTGGTGTGTGCTAAAGCTGCATGTTGGACACGTGTTAACAGGTAGTGCTGGCCCATGGCAGATAGCACAGTAATCCTGTGGCACTAACTATCCATTAGGGTTGCAAGTGGGTGGGTCAGGGGTGGGGA
Organism: Ichthyophis bannanicus; assembly: GCA_033557465.1. Lineage (NCBI taxonomy): Eukaryota > Metazoa > Chordata > Amphibia > Gymnophiona > Ichthyophiidae > Ichthyophis > Ichthyophis bannanicus. The sequence continues at coordinate 106,086,345 of CM066048.1, read as the reverse complement.
GTGGCAGTGGTGAAGTCTGTGCAGTCGGCACACCTTCGCTACCTGCACAACCCTCATAGGTAAGGCACTTGCAGGACTGTTGCTCCCTGGCCAGACCACATGCACCGCATGAACTGCTGGGAATATGTTTTCCATGCCCCCAGCAGTTAACGCCATGCTCTTTCCCTAATGTATTTCAGATTTACAGGTCATTGGCACATTAGATGCAACACCACAGCAGTCTTTAGTAAAAGGGGTCTTCTGTGTGTATAGACAGGTTTGAACTTTTTTTTGTTTGAAACTAATTTATGGACCTCTGTCTCAATGCAATCACTTACATGCATGATTTCTAAATATGTAAACTCCTGATCAAACAAAGATAATGGTAATCAATCGACAGCTGTATTGTGACTCTGTAGGAAGTGTGATGCCATTCTGCTGCTGCAGTTTCAAAGACATCCGAGCAGCAAATGTTCATCATAGGATTAATTTCAAGTATATCTGACAACAGGGCTTAGAGTGGTGCAAGTACAATAAATGAAAAAGATATACAAAATGAAAAAAAGCTCACGCATGCAGAATCCTGTCAAAAAAATGTACTGTTAAAGTTTGGCTGGCTCTTAAATTTGCTCGAAATATCTCATAAACTTAGTATTATCTTGCGTTGTCGCATAGGATTCATCATACCAAGGTCTCAGACAACTCATAGCACTATTTATTTGGACATGATTAGTGTCCTATATTATGTGCTTGTTGACATCAGCGACCTTTATAAAATTCACCATTATTTCATTTTATAAATCTTTCATGTGAACATAACACCGGAACTTCACAGGGAGTACTTAGCTCACTAGGATTCTTTTTTAAAACCTCCTCTTCAACTGTTCCTGTGCTGGATCCCGATCCCAACACCACAGTGCTATGAGTTGTCTGAGACCTTGGTATGATGAATCCTATGCGACAACGCAAGATAATACTAAGTTTATGAGATATTTCGAGCGAATTGTATAGTCTGTATTACCGTGGGGTAATTGCTCAAAGAAGTGACCAGGAGTTTTGTTTTGCCTCTTAAATTTAGCATCTTCAGATACGGGTCTCATGTGACTTCCTGGTTACCTTTTCTGACATACTACTTTCTGTGAATTCTTTTGCTGTTCATGTGGCTGACTGAAGCTTCAAAGAAACATTGTCATATGGCCCATATTGGTGCAACATCCACGTATATGTTTAGCCAAGATCTTTGCTCCTTTCCAAAGCAAAAGCGCTCACAGGACTTTAACTCCTGCATTTCTTTGGCTAAATGTTTACTAGAAAAGCACGTGCATAAACCTGAAAGCACAAGCTACACTTGTCATTTTCCTCCACCAACCTTATGCCCGGGAACATCACTGGCAGTAGACAGACCCAGCACCCAGTTACAATGTGGATGTGACTTGCACATGTGAGTAGTCATTTTACACATTCAAATCAAGAAGAGGGCTTCTAAAATAACCCCTTCAGACTTTTACAAGGAAAGCCAGAGTGTCATTTATGGAGCACACTAAAAATTTATGAAATAATTTAATGGATGAAAAATTCTGCATTTCATAAAACTGGCACAGCCCAACAGGTGTTGTGAATATTCTTAAAATTCAGAACACAGTCAACAAGGTCTGTGTGTGTCCAGGGATCATGTCCCAAATGTGCTTCACAAACAACTTAAATGCTCCAAGCCTCTGAGGCTTTTCACAATATAGATGAGGAAACTATTGGCCAAAGTAGTAAGTACTGAGATCAGAGCTTTCTTTAACAAACTAGAATCTATAGGAATAGTCATTGATATGATGAATTCTCAGCTACAATTTGCAAATATCTCTAGTCTGAATGTGCTGTTAAAATAAGCTCGAAGCTGGGGTGGTCCACTCTATCTACATCCCTTCATGACGTCTCCCATTACGTTTGTGGAGTTAATAATCAGACACTAGGTTAGATAAAGCAGAGCAGGATCTGAAGTGTGATTCAAAAAGTCTCCCTAATAACCCATTAAGACTTGTACATGACAGAACCATCTGCAATCTGATTAAAACAAAACAGGGCCGAAGAAAGCTGCTGATGGATTTGGCAATGATCTGAAAAATTTTGGAAACAGAAATAGAAAGGCCAGAAAGTTTAAAGAACAAATTATTTCCTGATTTCTGCATTATGTGGGAGGTGTTAAATGCTAAAAATAAAAACACTACAGTGATAGAATTCAAAATAGCATGGGACAAACACAGTGGATCCCTTTATAGCAACAGGATAATATCAAAATAAACACAACATATCTACATGGAGCGATGGGCACACCCCTAAACAAAGGTATGTGGAGGGGTGATCCGCATGGAGTGGCAGGTGCATCTGCTCTTGCCGCCTTGCTGGGCAGACTAGATGGATTATTCTGGTCTTTATCTGCTGTCATATACTATGTTGCATTCCAATGCTGGAACTAGAAATAATTTCATTGAGGTGATTTCACAGATACAGAAGCATAAAGGCAAAATTTACACCAGATATCTAGTGATTTCTGCCATTTTCCATTTTTTGCCTTTATGATAGATTATTGTGAATTCCGATTGACTTTGAGGTGCTCTGCTCTTTGGTTTCTCTGTGTACTGTTGCTGTTGGAGGGGTGGGGGGGGGGGGGCTGATGGTTCCTGTTGATTCATAGAGAATATGGGAGGTTAGTTTCTTCTGCTTGATAACAGTGGGGGTCTCTCAAGTGAATGTATTTAAGGTTGGCTTTACTAAAGCGCACTACAGTATTAGATTGTGTTAATATAAGTAAGGTGCTATTTACTGCAGCTCACATTTGATCTGATGCATGTCTATGGTGCTGAGGTGCAGTGACACAACAGCACGCTTTAGTACCCTTAGTAAATGTTTTTGCAGGAGACAATTCTCAAAGCCCACAATCCAGCTGTCACTGTAACTGAGAGGTTAGAGCTGTGGTCTGGAATCAAAGAAACCAGGCTTTGAATCCTACTCTAGTTCCTTTTGATAAAAGGCAAATCACTTAACTTTCCATTGCCTGTGGTACAAACTTAGATTTTAAGATTGCTGGAGACAGGAAATTGCTTGCTGTGTCTGAATTACGATCGAAGAGGGGAAAATACTGAAGGTATCTTGCCTTGAACTATGACTTGAAAGGGGTGACATGAACAGAAACACTCTGGGAGACTAAATTGTCTCATGTAATTACATATATAAAATTTTTAATGTTTGTAGTTGCATATGGTCTAACTGTCTATGCAGAAACCCTGTACATAAATAATTTGAAAAAAATAAATTACAGAAACAAAAGAATGTGTCACTGCAATATCCAGTTCATCGCTATGGGAAATGAGGGATAAAATTACTAAAGGTAAGGACTTGTAATATCAGCTATGCTAGCTGTAGTTGTACAAAATATATAGTTATTGTAACTATCTGGTGATATTTTTCACATCTGTAAGTGGGATTGTGCTGTTTTTTTGTTCCAAGTTTTCTGCCTAGCACTAATTTATTATCTTATATATTGGGGGAGAACAGTCTTATTTTATATTCCTCTCACCAAGTACAACTTTTAGCATCTCTGCGGCTTGCATCTCTTACATGTGTCAGTGTGAAGCTTGCATGTGGAGGGGTGCTGATAAAGATCTGTTCTTCAGCCGACTGTGATCAAATACACAGCAAAATTTAAAGTTTACCATTCACAGCAAAAGTTCCATCATAAATCACGAATCATAGGCGTGCATCAGACTGTCTTAGATTCACCAAGACGGTTAGGAAGGATTATGAAATAATTCTAAAATCTTTGAGTACTGATCTCTCTTAATTAATCAAAATGAAATTCAGAACAGACAGAGATCTGTTATTAATCTCAAAAATTGAAACTTGCTCTAACACTAATTCCTAATTCATTTAGCAAGTATTATATTGAACACCCTCCTTCCCATCCCCTCCCCACATATACTCCTCAATAGAATATATGCAAATTCCCATAGCAGCTCATTAAGTTGGAAGAAGAGACATCTTAGATGAGGTTTGGTTTCTTCATAAGGGGTTGATACTCAAAAGCACTTATCCATGAATATTCAGAAGTACTATAATTTCATGACGGGGTGCTTACAGTAAGAGGTTGTCAGATGCTGAGTTTCAGCCAATTTTATAACAAGTAGGTGCCGCCTTTCTGTATAAAATACTAGCATAAGAGGCAGAGATCACACCCAGCATGAAATGTAGAAACATGACTGCAGAAAGAGATCATATGACCCACCCAGTTTGCCTTTCAATATCATCTACCATAGTCCCTTTTTTTCCTTTAGAGATCTTCTGTGTTTGACCCATGCTTTCTTGAATTCAGATACTGTCCTCATCTCTACTACCTGCACAGGGAGACTATTCCACACATCTACCACTCATCCCGTACAGAAATGTTTCTGCATATTACTCCTTTCCCTTTTCCTCCTCATCCTATGTCCCCTCGTTGCAGAGCTTACTTTGAATTGAAAGAGGATCTCCATTCCACTTAAGTCATGGGTAAATCTAGACAGTTCGTTATAAAACATGGATCATAAAATTACCCTTACTACCATTCAAAATGTCATACTCCTGCTTTAAATTTATTATTCCAAAATAGTACTCTCATTACTGTATGTTATACTGTGACTTTGAAAGGACCGAAGCAACGCCTAAGCAAGACTAAGCAGCCATCTAGGGCAGTAGCTTTGAGGGGCAGCAAACAGCAGCAGTCAAGATAAAACAGTAAATCCTGACAGTCACACAAACTCAAAGAGCCAGCAATATATTATTTTACCAGCAGGGAGGGTGGGCGCACACATGCAAACAAAGCAGAGTTTCTTCAGGATTGTTGTGGGATGGATAGTGTTGGGATAATCACAACTACTGACTTTACGAAAATCTCAAGAGTGGAGAGAGGTGTAAAGCTGAAGTTTTACCTAGCACACACAATACTCTTGCACAGCCCTGGAGCTTGAGCCTGTGACTATGTGAATATTTAACTATACAAATGTGTATAACTCTGTAAATATGCATATATGTGGAACTCTGCAACAATATAACTTAATGTGTATCTGTATGAACTCTACACATATGTGACTGTTTTAGTTTCTGCCTCTGTTAAATTGTGACAGCATAATTATATACTAATATTCCTCTAGAAATGTTTGAATGGCTGCTCTCTTAATCTATGCCTCTCAAATTCTTCATCTGTGATTTAGTATTAGCTGTTAAGTAGTTTCTTTTGGATATTTTTCAATTCTTTCTCTTCAGTTCAGTCTCAGAAGATGAGGACATACGAATACAAGGAGATAGGAAATCACAGCGGTGTGACAGAATTCCTGCTTCTGGGATTCTCAGAACTGCAAGACCTGCAGCTCCCTCTCTTCACTCTCTTCTCACTCCTCTACCTGGCGGCTGTACTGGGGAACCTCCTCATTATCTGCATCATATGTGCCGATCGACACCTGCACACCCCCATGTATTTCTTCCTGGCCAATCTGTCTATCCTAGACGTCTCTTCCCTCACAGTCACTGTGCCAAAATTACTGGCAATCCTAACAAGGAAAAATATCATATCTTATGGGGAATGCATGCTACAGATGTACTGCTATATGGTGTGTATAGGTACAGAATATTCTCTTCTCACGGCCATGGCATATGATCGCTATGTTGCAATATGCAACCCCCTGCGTTACCCCATTATCATGAATAAGGGGGTCTGTGCTCTTCTGGTGGCTTCTTCTTGGATAGCAGGTTTAATAGAGTCATTGCCACCCATGATTGTTATATCCCAGTTTTCTTTCTGTGATTCAGTTATAATCAATCACTTCTTTTGCGAAGTCACAGCACTGGTGAAACTCTCCTGTACAGACACCTCTGTCATTGAAATTGTGAGCTTTGGAGAAAGTGCAGTTTGTATCTTCACCCCTCTACTCCTAACCCTGACATCCTATGTGTTCATCATCTCCACCATCCTGAGAATCCAGTCTAGAGAGGGGAAAAGCAAAGCCTTCTCCACGTGCTCCTCCCACTTCACAGTCATCATTCTGGCTTATGGAACTATAATAGCGGTGTATTTGCAGCCTGGCTCAATGAACTCTGAGAATTCAAGCAAGCTGCCTATTGCAATGTATATAGTTGTTCTTCCACTGTTAAACCCCCTGATTTATAGCTTGAGAAGCAAAGAGTTAAAAGTGGCCCTCCACAAAGTTATAAGCAGGAAAATGACATTGTCTGCATTTGAATGATAAGTTTATAGCAGCAAGCCTATTTTGGCCCACTTATATGGCATTAAAAAATACTAGTGAAAATCTTGCAGAAACTGTGTCTACACAGAAGATATCTACATAGAACACACAATTGTTTTCACACATGAGTAGGTACATAGAATAGTGTGTGTGTGGGGGGGGGGTTATAATCTTTGTGTGTATTTTGACTCTACTCGTGCTTCACCCAGAGTGTGGCCCAGGCAACAACTATAGAAACTGTATACATGTTCATGTAACTGTGCGTACCTTGTATGCTTCATATAAATATAAAACTGCCATTGAATACATGCACATTGTTTGTTTGTTTTTTTTAAGTCCTGCTTACAGGATGAAAAGAAAGAGGCCTAACTATCAAACAAACTGACTACCATAAAGCACAGTTACTTACCTGTAACAGGTGATCTCTGGGAACAGCAGGAATTAGTCTTCACATATGGGTACGTCGGTACTGACGGAGCCTGCACGGGAATGCTGCCCAGCTTCCAATTAGAAAGCTTTTGGCAGCATCCCTCGCGCCTGCGCAGTGACTTCCCGCCTTCTCTACAGCCTCTCTTCAGTTGAGTTTCAGAGCTGAGACAAAGGCGAGGAGAGAAAAGGAAGAAGATAAAAAAGATGCAACTCCTAGGGGAGGTGGGAGGGTTGTGAAGACTAATTCCTGCTGTTCCCAGAGATCACCTGTTACAGGTAAGTAACTGTGCTATCTCCAGGAACAAGCAGGAATGAGTCTTCACATATGGGGACTCCCTAGCTGGAGATGCCAGGGGAAGATCCCATAAAAATGCAAGTGCCCGGATCAGGGGTGCATTTTGTCTCCAGGAATCCCCAGCATCCAATGTGGGATGGAGGGTAGGAGTTGACAATAAAGGAGCTGTGAGGAAAGAAACAGCATAGCCAAGGACTAGGTGTTCTACAGACTACAGAAGTCCTTGGTAGATATGATGAGTAACATAAAATACATTTAATGTACACTTAAAATATGCAGCTTACCTACTGTATTGTAGGAAGTAGAAAGCATGATGGAGTCTACTGGATAAGCAGTGGCGGAATCTTCAAGGTGACCTCTCAGTAGTGAGGATGAAGGTCCAGACCTGGAGGTAGTAGATGATCCAGGTGTCAACTGGGTAGGATTAGACGTCAGGTCTTCAATGGAAAGCTTTATGGGAAAAGCTGAAAAGTCCTTTAGGCATAAGGTCATTAACATTGAGGACTAAAGGAAGAAGACTGACGGAGTTGGAGAACTAGCTCAGTCCTGGTGGGAAGAGGGGGACTGGAAAAAACCCTATTCCCACTGAAAACAGTTGTGTACTCAAGAAGAAAGAGGTATACTGTTTTTCTTAGCTGGCGAGAGATAGGAAAAAATATTGAAGCTGGATGCTTCAAGGGCTTAAAGAAAAAATGGAAGATGTTAGCACCAAAGTGGTTATTGGTGCCTAACAGGTTCTGCATCGTAATATGGTATGGGCTGTAGGGCGACAGACTGTCTAAAACCTCTAGGAGGTAAAACATGTGTATAGACAGTAAGGGTGATAGTGTGTAAGACAGACCAACCCTTAAGAAGCCCCCCATCAAACACATATATAGAGAGGAATATATATATGTGGCTGGAATATATATATGTATATATTTATATAGATATAGATATAGATATAGACATATGTCCAGATGTGTATATTAGGATATGGGTGGTGAAAAATAGCAAATATATATATATATATATATATATATATATATATATATATATATATATATATATATATATAGATATATATATATATAGATAGATATAGATATAGATATAGATATAGATATAGATATAGATAGATAGATAGATATGATATATCTAAATATAAGTACATTTGTGGGGCATGGTTTTGCACCACCAGAGTAAGATAGGTATGTAGACATATATGGAGATGCTACATACCAAAGAACAGGTTGAAGATACCTGTCTACCACCCAGGCCCATAATTGTACATGGGGAATATAAAAGAAAAAGATTCTGCGTTCTTCAAGAGGGTGAACCCACTTGGGATAGGTATAGAGAATCTATTTTCGTGGATTGAGGGATGCAGGAAGACAATCCAACAGATAACCGTGATGTTTGCGTGAAAACAGATGATTATATGAATCTGTAAGGAACAAGGCGGGAGTTCCACAGAACACTGACATGGCAGATGTGCAGAAACGCAGAAGATGATACCAGAGGGACATACTGGAGGGACCCAGAGGTAGCAAGCGTAAACATCAGCCTTGGATTTTCACGCAGAAGAACTGATATCTCGTGTTAACACCCCAGGCTAGAGGGTGTGGAGAACCCTCACAGGCATGGGAAGGGTTTATAAGCTTTTCCCTACTAATAGAGAAGCTTCAGAGACAAGGTCAATGCTCTATAGCAAGGCCCTCATAGTAGAAAGCTTCTCTGAAGAGTGCAGAGAGCATTGTGCAGGAGAGATATGAGACAAACTGACTGAAGTCAGGTGTGTTGCCATATCCTAGGAGAGGAGATGGTTAGAATAATGCGAGAAAGCCTAAACGAGTAGGAGGATCCAAGATAGATGACAAATAGCTTGGAATCACTACTGAGGCTAGAGAAAATTTTGAACAAGGGATTGGAACTTGGAAAAAGTACCAGTAATACAATTACTGTAACTCCTGCAGGCACGGCTGCTGTCGGAAACAGCAGAGAGATTGTCTTGTGCCCAATAAAGAAAAACAGACAAGAAAAGAGAGGAGATATCCCTTCTCCTTGTCCGAGGAACGAGCTTGCTAGAGAAGCTTTTCAGTATGGTACCCCTCAGTCAGGGAAAAAACCCGGTTGAGAGGGTAGAGTAAGTAATTGGAGGGTGACGTACCCATAGGGTAAGTCAACTGAAGGAAAAAAAACGTTCAGTTGGGACAGAACTATTAGGGGATAGTTGCAACTGCTCTTCTAGATAGTAAGAAGAGAAGTCTGTAGTCCCTGAACAAAAATTCTCCGATAGGTTAGTATACTGAAAAAGAAGAGCACAGTGAATAAACTTCTAATGGGTAGAAGTGAACTGTAGATTACAATTCCCGGCCCCTATGGTTGCTGGGAATGCTGAGACTGGCCAGAGCTGGAGGACTTCAGGCTAGGCTGAGGCGTCCCTTGTTTAGGTACAGCCCAATGATGGGCAGGAGATGAATGAAACTTTCTTTTCTTAGGAAAAGAAGGTTTGGTAGGACATTTTCTACCCCTTAAAGAAGGAGGTGGCTTAGAATGGTCTTTAGTGGAAGGAGAGTCAGTGGAGCATTGAGCAACCTGACGTAAAGCCTCCTTATTGAAGAGACCTTCTCCTGTACAAGGAGAATGAGCCAGTATAGTTTGTGCCCATCTGCTCAAGTCTGAAGCTTCAAGCCAGGCTCTGCGACGTGCCGCAATGGCAATAGCAGAGGATCTGCTAACGGACTCAAAAGAGTCTATAGAAGCACGAGAAAGGAACCAGGATATATTCCGGCTGTGATTGATGAGCAAGGAATAATCAGTAGCCTTGGGCTCTGGTAAAAAAGGGGTCAAAAGAGATAATTTCTCTGTGACTTCCTGGAGTGTTAGACTCATGTGAAAAATATATGAAAGAATTCTGGAGGCCAGCATAGAGTTTTGGAAGGCTTGACGACCAAAAGCATCGAGTGTTCTCGAAGAACGACCCGGCAGATAAGAAGAATGCTTCTTTTTGCTCTTAACTTTCCTCAGTGCCGATTCCACTACAAGGGAACGATGAGAAAGTTGAGGCTTTTGAAACCCTGGAGAGGGTGGCACCCAGTACCGAACTTCAATGACTGTAGAAAGTAGAGGAAGTCGTAAGGGCGATTTCCAGACCCTCAGAAGGAGATCCTGCAGAGCAGGATGTAAAGGAAGCTTGATATTTTCCATTTGTGCCGCTGAGCCATGAGTAGGATCACAACCAGGAATAGAGATATTAAGAAAGGTTGCCATGTCCAGGAGAAAAGCCTGAAAAGACTGATCTCCTATGGGAACCATTCCTGGTAAGGCTAAAGAAAGAGCTTGAGCACCAGAGGATGTAGAGGGTACTGGATTAATGCCAGGTATCGGTTTCAAACTAGGCATCGGTGCAAGGACAGGCATTGACATCGATACTGATACAGGATCAGTAGGAGAAGTTGCCATCGGGGACTGCTGCAGTGGTACCGAGATCATGAGGGAGTTATGGCTAGGATCTTCGGAACTGCCCATCTGGAAATGACAGGAGTCGGTTCCGGGACGCGTCGGTACCCAGTCCTCGAGACTAGATATCGATTCAAGACTCGGCATCGAAGAAAGCGAGACTATCAATGTACGTTGCGAGGGTTCCGACGCCGGTGGCGGTATCGGCGATGCCGATACCACTAAGGCAGCCTGAGTTACATCGATCGGTACCGACGGTACCGAGGATACCCGATAACCCCCCCTTGCCAAGGGTAAGGCGGTCCACCTCGATGGCGATGCTAGGGTATCAGAACCGATCGATGCCGGTACCGTCCCGGAGCATGGCTGAGATTGAGAGACGTCAATGCGGTGCGTATCGATCGGTCCCGAAGGTACCGAGGATGCCCGATGACAATCCCTGGTGAAGAGTGGAACACTCGACACCGGTGCCGATGCCGGAGGCTCGGTACCGCTCGAAGTGGATACCACCCCCGCGCATGGCTCAAGTATGTTCTGTGAGGGGTGAGCCCCAGGAACAACCTGAAACCCCTTTAACACTTTGGAGCCCGAAGACTCCCACAGGGGTAATGCCAATGGATTCTTGAGGGTAAGACCGGAGCCGTCACCATGCTGGGCATGGGACATACCACTCAAGCATTGACTAGTCTTAACAGACTGTTTGTGGGTTACCTGATCCTTTGAAGTAGAGAAACCGGGTACCCTCACTGCCGAGGAAAAAAACGGTATCGAGGGAAACTCTAAAAACTGAAGGTTTCCTCACAAAATTATCCCCTGACAAGTCAGGGGAAAAAGGGTCAGGACCCACACAGTTGAGACACCAACTATTGGTGTCTAAAAAGAAACAGGTGTTTCTACATCGAATGCACTTCTTAGGAAAAGAAGGCTCCATAATGAAAAGGCCTAGTAGGCCCAAAAAATTAAGGCAAAAAACTGAAGGAAAAGTTTCTCAGAATTTAGTCAAAAATCCACCGGCGGTACCGGTGGGAGCGGGAAATACAGCCGCGACCACAAGAAAACAAAAAACTAAAGTAATTAAAGAATTTAAAAGAAAGGCTTCTGCAGTGACAGGAGGACATCCTGCCGGCTCCGCGGAAAAACGAAAACTGAAGAGAGGCTGTGCAGAAGGCGGGAAGTCACTGCGCAGGCGCGAGGGATCCTGCCAAAAGCTTTCTGATTGGAAGCTGGGCAGCATTCCCGTGCAGGCTCCATCGGTACCGACGTACCCATATGTGAAGACTCATTCCTGCTTGTTCCTGGAGATCACCTCTTCCTCTCCCTGTCATGGTCACCTCAAGCTTCGCCCAGTGTCTCCCTCTCTTTTTCTCTCTCTAACCCCTACCCACTCCCCAGCTTCACCCTGTCTCGCTCTCGTACCCCCTCTCTTCATCCAGTCCCTCTTACCCTTGCCCAGTATATATAGTTGTATATAGTATGAATATGATATTTCTGTTCAGTTCTGGTTATTAGGAGTTGAGAGAGAGGAAAGGAGGGGAATTTTTCAACTGTGAATGTTCATTAAAATGGAAAATGTGTTATAGGCAACACTGAAAAAAGAAGCACTTTGGCTCTTTATGGTATTATTGTGACGCTTTCCTTTAATAAAAACAATCAAATTGCTACATGGGGAAATGTCTTAGGGGCCGTTTGACCTTTTACTAAAATGTGCTAAGCACTTAGCATGCGTATTAGCACATGATAACCATGTACTTGATAACTGTCCACATGATGATTCATGTGCTAATTGCCACTTGCACACAGAGGTGGAGAATGAATGGGTTAGGGGCAGAGACTGATTGTGCTGACAGTGTGGTGTACATATCATGAGTTGCATGATGTGCAGGGATCCACACAGAGTTTTTTCACCCATCAAGAGCTACAGGGAGCTACAACCAAGGGCTGGGAGCTCCCAGATAGCGGGATTGCAGAGCAAGTCTCACAGACTGTAACAAGGTCATTTAAAAGCTGGACAAGGGCAACCGACTGGAGAGAATTGGAATAGAATTGATCAGCCAGGAGGGTGTAGCCCTGTGTTTCGCAGACGAAAACCTGAGAACCATAGAAGCAGAAGAAGGCCCTGGAGAGACAGTTTGGGATGGACTATCTGTTCCCTGCAATAAGCAACATGAGAACCAGAACCAGCTAAAGCTGGGTAATTGTTCAGATAGAGTCCCCTAGTACTAGATAGGGGGTTAGAGTCCCACTATGCCGGATGGTGAGCTAGTTAACGCCGGCTCCCTACTGCAATAGTAAGGGGGGGAGGTGGAGAATGGCTAAGTGAGCCAGGTGAATATTGATTCACTGCAATCAACTGGGGGGAAAGCCAGAAGTTAAGCTGGGCTACTACAGAGGGGAAAACTGTAGGATGCTGAAGTTCTGTCTCCTGCTGGATTAGTAACAGAGAAAAATCAGCAGAATTGTGAAGGGGAATAATATAGATGTGAGAGCTTTATGTTAAAGGACTGATGTGGAAAGCTGGCACCTGATACACTTCATTGTAGTATTTAAAGCTCTGGTTTCTGTAAGAGGCTGAGAGAGTTCTGAGAGTAGTGCAATCCATACTGGATATTTAGAGACTTTGTGTTTAACAGGTTGCTGCTGGGTGTTTAGCATTTCCTATGCTGATATTTAGAACTTGGTGAAATATGGTCTTTAAGTTTGCTTGATTATATGTTTGATTTCAAGGATCATCTTGACAAATAATGCTGTATAAGCTTTATCACTGCTCTGTGCACATGGTTTCTATGTGGAAAGATAGAACCTGGTAAGGGAAATACTAGGCAGCTCAGCCCGAAGACAATCCCCAAAATAGCTTACAGCAACCCCTAGCTGTGACAAATGGTAGAAGAGGTGGGATTGAGATCTCATATGTAGGCACAAAACCCATATCTGCTGGAGAAGCAGGGCCTCTCATAGGAAGGACAGGTGGTTTTAAATTGGGCTAAAGGGATTAGCCCTGCCCTAGTATGGGATGCAAAGCAGTATAGTCTGTATTGGTCAGGCAGACTTTTCTTTATTGTTCCCATTGCTGACTTACCAGATGCTGGACAAAGGGAAGAGGTGAGCAACGGATGTGTGTCATTCCCAGACCAAATTATTGAGACAGAGCCAAGAGGGTTCATAAGGCATATACCACTTAAGGCTCAGTGATGTTATCAGAGCTCCCTGTTCCTTGCACCCCCCTTCCCATAAGATGGGAAGACACACTCTACAATGGCTATACTGCTGCACATGCAATAATCAGAGGAGGGAATGAGCCATGGAGCCTTCCCCCCCCCCCCCCCACACACATACGTCTCTGGATCTCCAAGACCCTCTGAAATCCCCCACTCCTGAGCAACCAAGGAAGACAGTCCCTTAGATCATTTTGCACTCTATTGATGATATGGCACACTCTCATGTAGCAAAACGTTGACACACATGTATGCACACAAGTGCTAAACACTGCATGTTTTTGCCCACCTTAGGGCCTACTGCATACAGTGTTAATCCACATACATTGTTTTTTATTTATTATTTAACAGCAATTTATATACCACAGTTTCCAAAGATCAATTGCAGATCACAAAGAACAAGTACTTGTCAATTACATAAAACAATTAACTATTTACAATAAGGTAACTCAGTCAGGTTGAACATGCTGACATGGTAGAAACAGGGTAACTATGTACAATTGTAGGATTGGAGGGTCTAGGTTGTGTAGCTTGAGCAGGTATCTGTGTTGTGTCTGAGGAAAAGTTTATGTCCTGTGTGCCATAATGTATTGTAAATAAGTGTGTTTTGAGGTGTTTTCTGAAGGATAGAAGGTCATGGATTTCTCTGAGGTGGTCAGCGAGGGCATTCCAGAGTGTAGGGGCAGTGTGGGAGAAGGCCATTTTGGTTGTTATTTTTTTAGCTTGCCTAAAATCCTTGTGTAGGGATAGTTTGTTTTGATTCTTGGAGCATTGAAGTCGAGTGCTGTGTTCTATTGCTATAAGTGTGGAAAGGTGTGAGGATGCTACGTTGTGTTTTAATTTGAATGTTATTACAAGGATTTTGTATTTAATGTGACTGTGTATAGGTAACCAGTGGAGGGCACATAGAGTTGGCATAATATGTTCCATTGGGTTGGTGTTTGTGGTTATTCTGGCGGCTGAATTTTGAGCCAGTTGGAGTCGTCGTAGGTTTTGTTTAGTAGTACCTTGGAGGATTGTATTGGCAAAGTAAAGGTGGGGAATGACCATTGCTTGAATATTGATCTGAAATCCTGAGGGTGTAGTAGTGGGTGGAGCTGTTCAAGAAGTTTTAGTTTGAAAAATATGTTCATTGTTGTTTGTTTTATGTGTGAGGTAAAGGTAAGGGCGTGATCAATTATGACACCTAGGTATATAACTTCATTTTTGACTTGGATGTTAATGTCATTGATTTGGATAGAGGTTGGTGAGGAAAAGCTTTTGTTTCTTGTTATACACATGGCATCTGTTTTTGAAAAATTAATATGGAGATTGTGATTCTCTAGCCATGTTTTGATTTCTGTGAAACATTCAGTGAGGTGTTTCAATGGGGGATTAGATATGTCCCAGGGTAGGTAAAACTTTATAACAATCCTGTAAATATGATAATTTATGCAGAATATTTTAAATATGGAACATATTGGTTGTAAATAAATATTAAAAAGGAACACAGAGAGGGCAGAGCCTTGTGGAAGGCCCTGTTCCTAGTTGTATGTATCAGATGTTTGTTGATCGAGTCTCACTTCCTGGGTCCTGTCTGATAGGTATATGTTAAACCATTTAAGTACTGTTTCTTTAATTCCATGTGCCCTCTAGATGGCATTCACCACCATCGCTGTTTTTTTTTTTTTTTGGTTCGACCTCGGTCGGCCATCTAGATGCGCACGTGTGTCTCACGTGCTCATCAGACATCCTCCACCGTACCATTCCACCTCTTTTGTATCCCTCTTTTTTTTTTTTTTTTTACTATTTTTCTTTATATATTTATTCATTTTTTATTACTCAAGGCCACTCGTTTAACTACCCTCATGCACTCCCGATGCGCCGACCTGCAGTGACGCTCTCTGCTAGGGTCCAGTGCCTCCAGACGCAGTCTCCCGTTGACCCCTGGCCCCCAGACTTCTAAACGCCACACTGATTCTCCCGGTGGGGGGGGGGGGTGGTCAGTCCCAGCAGTTAAGAGATTCCTCCCTCTTTTATTTATTTATTTATTTTTTATTTTTAAAATCGGGGTCTCCAACCACCGTCCAGAATCAAACGCGAAATCACCCCCACTGGACCCGCAGATCAGGACTCGATCCGATACCCGTCTCGGTCATCTTCCTGCCTTGTATTCCCCCCCCCCCCCCCAGGCGCGATCAGGGCCGTGCCTCTGCGCGCCAAAGCAGGCCCAACTGCTTCTGCTGCCTCGTGCCCTGAATTGTGCCTTTTGTTACCTTCAAAGTGGTAAGTCCTCGCATGCTCGATTGCCTCTCTCTTCCTGAGGGCGACTGATTGTCCCAGCTCCACTGGACTGCTGGGGGGGAAAGAGGGTGAGCTGCAGGCCGCTCGGCGCTTCTATAGCCAATCGCCGTGGGTCCGCCCCCCGCCAAGATTAACCCTTGGCCTGCCGCTGCCCACCTGTGCCTGGCCACATTGATTCGCAGCCGGGTCTTGCCCCCAGCAGTTAACGCCATGCTCGTTCCCTAATGTATTTTAGATTTACAGGTCATAGGCACATTAGATGCAACACCACAGCAGCCTTTAGTAAAAGAGACCTTCAGTGTGTATAGACAGGTTTGAACTTTTTTTTGTTTGAAATTAATTTATGGACCTCTGTCTCAATGCAATCACTTACAATCATGATTTCTAAATATGTAAACTCCTGATCAAACAAAAATAATGGTAACCAATCGACAGCTGTATTGTGACTCTGTAGGAAGTGTGATGCCATTCTGCTGCTGCAGTTTCAAAGACATCCGAGCAGCAAATGTTCATCATAGGATTAATTTAAAGTATATCTGACTACAGGGCTTAGAGTGATACAAGTACAATAAATGAAAAAAAGAAAATACAAAATTAAAAAAGCTCACGCATGCAGAATCCTGTCAAAAAAAAATGCAGTATTAAAGTTTGGCTGACTCGTAAATTTACCATCTTCAGACATGGGTCTCATGTGACTTCCTGGTTACCTTTTCTGACATATTACTTGCTGTTCATGTGGCTGACTGAAACTTCAAGGCGCGACTGTCACATGGCCCATATTGGCGCAACATCCACGTATATGTTTAACCAGGATCTTTGCTCTTTCCAAAGCAAAAGCACTCACAGAACTTTAACTCCTGCATTTCTATGGCTAAATGTTTACTGGAAAAGCAGGCGCATAAACCTGAAAGCACAAGCTACACTTGTCATTTTCCTCCACCAACCCTATGCCCGGGAACATCACTGGCAGTGGACGGACCCAGCACCCAGTTACAATGTGGATGTGACTTGCACATGTGAGTGGTCATTTTACACATTCAAATCAAGAAGAGGGCTTCTAAAATAACCCCTTCAGACTCTTACAAGAAAAGCCAGAGTGTCATTTATGGAGCACACTAAAAATTCATGAAATAATTTAATGGATGAAAAATTCTGCATTTCATAAAACTGGCACAGCACAACAGGCGTTATGAATATTCTTAAAATTCAGAACACAATCAACAAGGTCTGTGTGTGTCCAGGGATCATGTCCCAAATGTGCTTCACAAGCAACTTAAATGCTCCCAGCTTATGAGGTTTTTCCCACTATGGATGAGGAAACAATCGGCCAAAGAAGTAAGTAATGAGATCCGAGCTTTCTTTAATTCAAACTAGAATCTATAGGAATAGTCATTGCTATGATGAATTCTCAGCAACCATTTGCAAATATCTCTAGTCTGAATGTGCTGTTAAAATAAGCTCGA
This sequence comes from Ichthyophis bannanicus, assembly GCA_033557465.1. NCBI lineage: Eukaryota > Metazoa > Chordata > Amphibia > Gymnophiona > Ichthyophiidae > Ichthyophis > Ichthyophis bannanicus. The sequence continues at coordinate 106,068,977 of CM066048.1, read as the reverse complement.
AGCTGGGGTGGTCCACTCTATCTACATCCCTTCATGACGTCTCCCATTACTTTTGTGGAGTTAATAATCAGACACTAGGTTAGATAAAGCAGAGCAGGATCAGAAGTGTGATTCAAAAAGTCTCCCTAATAACCCATTAAGACTTGTACATGACAGAACCATCTGCAATCTGATTAAAACAAAACAGGGCCGAAGAAAGCTGCTAATGGATTTGGCAATGATCTGAAAAATTTTGGAAACAGAAATAGAAAGGCCAGAAAGTTTAAAGAACAAATTATTTCCTGGTTTCTGCATTATGTGGGAGGTGTTAAATGCTAAAAATAAAAACACTACAGTGATAGAATTCAAAATAGCATGGGACAAACACAGTGGATCCCTTTATAGCAACAGGATAATATCAAAATAAACACAACATATCTACATGGAGCGATGGGCACACCCCTAAACAAAGGTATGTGGAGGGGTGATCCGCATGGAGTGGCAGGTGCATCTGCTCTTGCCGCCTTGCTGGGCAGACTAGATGGATTATTCTGGTCTTTATCTGCTGTCATATACTATGTTGCATTCCAATGCTGGAACTAGAAATAATTTCATTGAGGTGATTTCATAGATACAGAAGCATAAAGGCAAAATTTACACCAGATATCTAGTGATTTCTGCCATTTTCCATTTTTTGCCTTTATGACAGATTAATGTGAATTCCGATTGACTTTGAGGTGCTCTGCTCTTTGGTTTCTCTGTGTACTGTTGCTGTTGGAGGGGTGGGGGGGGGGGGGCTGATGGTTCCTGTTGAATCATAGAGAATATGGGAGGTTAGTTTCTTCTGCTTGATGACAGTGGGGGTCTCTCAAGTGAATGTATTTAAGGTTGGCTTTACTAAAGCGCACTACAGTATTAGATTGTGTTAATATAAGCTAAGGTGCTATTTACTGCAGCTCATGTTTGATCTGATGCATGTCTATGGTGCTGAGGTGCAGTGACACAACAGCACGCTTTAGTACCCTTAGTAAATGCTTTTGCAGGAGACAATTGTCAAAGCCCACAATCCAGCCGTCACTGTAACTGAGAGGTTAGAGCTGTGCTCTGGAATCAAAGAAACCAGGCTTTGAATCCCACTCTAGTTCCTTTTGATCAAAGGCAAATCACTTAACTTTCTATTCCCTGTGGTACAAACTTAGATTTTAAGATTGCTGGAATCAGGAAAATGCTTGCTGTGTCTGAATTACCATCTGAAGAGGGGAAAATACTGAAGGTATCTTGCCTTGAACTATGACTTGAAAGGGGTGACATGAACAGAAACACTCTGGGAGACTAAATTGTCTCATGTAATTACATATATAAAATTTTTAATGTTTGTAGTTGCATATGGTCTAACTGTCTATGCAGAAACCCTGTACATAAATCACTTGAAAAAATAAATTACAGAAACAAAAGAATGTGTCATTGCAATACCCAGTTCATCACTATGGGAAATGAGGGATACAATTACTAAAGATAAGGACTTATAATATCAGCTATGCCAGCTGTAGTTTATTATAACTATCTGGCAATATTATTCACATCTGTAAGTGGGATTGTGCTGTTTTTTTGTTCCACGTTTTCTGCCTAGCACTAATTTATTATCTTATATATTGTGGGAGAACAGTCTTATTTTATATTCCTCTCAACAAGTGCAACTTTTAGCATCTCTGCGGCTTGCATCTCTTACGTGTCAGTGTGAAGCTTGTATGTGGTTGGGTGCTGATAAAGATCTGTTCTTCAGCCGACTGTGATCAAATACACAGCAAAATGTAAAGTTTACCATTCAGAGCAAATGTTCCATCATAAATCATGGATAATAGGCGTGCATCAGACTGTCTTAGATTCACCAAGACGGTTAGGAAGGATTATGAAATAATTCTAAAATCTTCAAGTACTGATCTCTCTTAATTAATCAAAATTAAATTCAGAAGTCAGAGATCTGTTATTAATCTCAAAAATCGAAACTTGCTCTAACACTAATTCCTAATTCGTTTAGCAAGTATTACGTTGAACACCCTCCTTCCCATCCCCTCCCCACATATACTCCTCAATAGAATATCTGCAAATTCCCATAGCAGCTCATAAAGTTGGAAGAAGAGACATCTTAGATGAGGTTTGGTTTCTTCATAAGGGGTTGATACTCAAAAGCACTTATACGTATAGCGGCTGCTGTTCTATGGATTGGAGCCTTATCCATGAATATTCAGAAGTACTATAATTTCATGACGGGGTGCTTACAGTAAGAGGTTGTCAGATGCTGAGTTTCAGCCAATTTTATAACAAGTAGGTGCCGCCTTTCTGTATAAAATACTAGCATAAGAGGCAGAGATCACACCCAGCATGAAATGTAGAAACATGACTGCAGAAAGAGATCATATGACCCATCCAGTTTGCCTTTCAATATCATCTACCATAGTCCCTTTTTTCATTTAGATATCTTCTGTGTTTGTCCTATGCTTTCTTGAATTCAGATACTGTCCTCATCTCTACTACCTGCACAGGGAGACTATTCCACACATCTACCACTCATCCCATAAAGAAATGTTTCTGCATATTACTCCTTTCCCTTTTCCTCCTCATCCTACGTCCCCTCGTTGCAGAGCTTACTTTGAATTGAAAGAGGATCTCCATTCCACTTAAGTGGCTTCATGGGTAAATCTAGACAGTTCCTTATAAAACATGGATCATAAAATTACCCTTACTACCATTCAAAATGTCATACTCCTGCTTTAAATTTATTATTCCAAAATAGTACTCCGATTACTGTATGTTATACTGTGACTTTGAAAGGACCGAAGCAACGCCTAGGAAAGACTAAGCAGCCATCTAGGGCAGTAGCTTTGAGGGGCAGCAAACAGCAGCAGTCAAGATAAAACAGTAAATCCTGACAGTCACACAAACTCAAAGAGCCAGCAATATATTATTTTACCAGCAGGGAGGGTGGGCGCACACATGCAAACAAAGCAGAGTTTCTTCAGGATTGTTGTGGGATGGATAGTGTTGGGATAATCACGACTACTGACTTTACAAAAATCTCAAGAGTGGAGAGAGGTGTAAAGCTGAAGTTTTACCTAGCACACACAATTCTCTTGCACAGCCCTGGAGCTTGAGCCTGTGACTATGTGAATATTTAACTATACAAATGTGTAAAACTCTGTAAATATGCATATATGTGGAACTCTGAAACAATACAACGTAATGTGTATCTGTATGAACTCTACACATATGCGACTGTTTTAGTTTCTGCCTCTGTTAAATTGTGACAGCATAATTATATACTAATATTCCTCTAGAAATGTTTGAATGGCTGCTCTCTTAATCTATGCCTCTCAAATTCTTCAGTTGTGATTTAGTATTAGCTGTTAAATAGTTTCTTTTGGATTTTTTTCAATTCTTTCTCTTCAGTTCAGTCTCAGAAGATGAGGACATACAAATACATGGAGATAGGAAATCACAGCGGTGTGACAGAATTCCTGCTTCTGGGATTCTCAGAGTTCCCAGACCTGCAGCTCCCTCTCTTCAGTCTCTTCTCATTCCTCTACCTGGCGGCTGTGCTGGGGAACCTCCTCGTTATCTGCATCATATGTGCCGATCGACACCTTCACGTCCCCATGTATTTCTTCCTGGCCAACTTGTCTATCCTAGACGTCTCTTCCCTCACAGTCACTGTGCCAAAATTACTGGCAATCCTAACAAGGAAAAATATCATATCTTTTGGGGCATGCATGCTACAGATGTACTGCTATATGGCGTGTGTATGTACAGAATATGCACTTCTCGCTGCCAGGGCGTATGATCGCTATGTTGCAATATGCAACCCCTTGCGTTACCCCATTATCATGAATAAGGGGGTCTGTGCTCTTGTGGCGGCTTCTTCTTGGATAGCAGGTTTAATAGAGTCATTGCCACCCATGATTGTTATATCCCAGTTTTCTTTCTGTGACTCAGTTATAATCAATCACTTCTTCTGCGAAGTCACAGCACTGGTGAAACTCTCCTGTACAGACACCTCTGTCATTGATATTTTGATCTATGGAGAAAGTGTACTTAACATCTTCACTCCTCTACTCCTAACCCTGACATCCTATGCGTTCATCATCTCCACCATCCTGAGAATCCAGTCTAGGGAGGGGAAAAGCAAAGCCTTCTCTACGTGCTCCTCTCACCTCACAGTCATCATTCTGGCTTATGGAACTATGATAGGGGTCTATTTGCAGCCGGGGTCAATGAACTCTGAGAATTCAAGCAAGCTGCCTATTGCAATGTATATAGTCACTCTTCCACTATTAAACCCCCTGATTTATTGCGTGAGAAGCAAAGAGTTAAAAGTGGCCCTCCACAAAGCTATAAGCAGGAAAATGACATTATCTGTATTTGAATGATAAGTTTATAGCAGCAAGTCTATTTTGGCCCACTTATATGTCATTAAAAAATACTAGTGAAAATCCTGCAGAAACTGTGTCTACACAGAAGATATCTACATAGAACACAAAAATGTTTTCACACACGAGTAGGTACATAGATGGGGGGGGGGTTATAATCTTTGTGTGTATTTTGACTCTACTCGTGCTTCCCCCAGAGTGTGGCCCGGGCAACAACTACAGAAACTGTATACATATTCATGTAACATGTAGCAGCCGCGATCCTCCATCTTAGCTCCCCTGACTGGGGTCGAGCACTGAGCGGGCCGTCCACCAAGCCGCTCAGCCCTCCAGCCCAATCGGGGCTGTGGGAAGGGCCTGCCTGCAGCCTTTAACAGAAGTCGCCGCCGGCGGGAAGCCCAGCAGCCGCGATCCTCCATCTTAGCTCCTCCGACTGGGGTCGAGCACTGAGCGGGCCGTCCACCAAGCCGCTCAGCCCTCCAGCCCAATCGGGGCTGTGGGAGGGGCCTGCCTGCAGCCTTTAACAGAAGCCGCCGCCGGCGGGAAGCCCAGCAGCCGCGATCCTCCATCTTAGCTCCCCCGACTGGGGTCGAGCACTGAGCGGGCCGTCCACCAAGCCGCTCAGCCCTTCAGCCCAATCGGGTCTGTGGGAGGGGCCTGCCTGCAGCCTTTAACAGAAGCCGCCACCGGCGGGAAGCCCAGCAGCCGCGATCCTCCATCTTAGCTCCCCCGACTGGGGTCGAGCACTGAGCGGGCCGTCCACCAAGCCGCTCAGCCCTCCAGCCCAATCGGGGATGTGGGAGGGGCCTGCCTGCAGCCTTTAACAGAAGCCGCCGCCGGCGGGAAGCCCAGCAGCCGCGATCCTCCATCTTAGCTCCCCCGACTGGGGTCGAGCACTGAGCGGGCCGTCCACCAAGCCGCTCAGCCCTCCAGCCCAATCGGGGCTGTGGGAGGGGCCTGCCTGCAGCCTTTAACAGAAGCCGCCGCCGGCGGGAAGCCCAGCAGCCGCGATCCTCCGTCTTAGCTCCCCCGACTGGGGTCGAGCACTGAGCGGTCCGTCCACCAAGCCGCTCAGCCCTCCAGCCCAATCGGGGCTGTGGGAGGGGCCTGCCTGCAGCCTTTAACAGAAGCCGCCGCCAGGCGGGCCCGCGCCTGTCGGGCCCACGCCTGAGGGCCCTTTGGCGTGGCCCTTAGGCGAGGCACCAGAAGAACCCACCCGCAACCTGCACACAGCAACTCCAAGCAACAGGACCCAACCGACTACAACAGCTACCTGTAAACTCACCGGTATGCCCCTCCCATGCATCTATATTGTACATGATCAATGAACTCTCACATGCATGGTAGAGACTATCTGAAATAGTTAACATATATGCTACCAATATATGTATAAATCTCTGTATATCCAATTAGAAGTAACCTCTGCTATGATACCTATATGTTTGATCTATATACCGCCTCTCATATCACTCAAATGTGATCTCCAATAGGGTCTAGCGACCTTAACCTTGTAACAGAACCCATTTTAGCTAACAACAACTATACCTATACACTAATTACGGTAACTATTATACCTATTTGTTCACAGCTAGTAATAATCTATCTACTGTATTATTTGCTGTTTGCTGTATTATTCACTACTTACAGTAACTATTATACCTATTTGTAGCTAGTAATAGTCTATCTACTGTATTCTAAGTACTTTACCCACTGTATGGTAATCACATTTACCCTCACTGAAACAATCCTTAAAACAACTAACATCAGCAGCAAGTTAAAATGTCTCCTACTACCACTGCCTCGATCGGCATATTACTCATCATTCTAGGATGGTTAGCTGAATCCCTTGCCATACCACACGAACCACAACAAATCCCTATCCTACAAAGGCATACCCATAGACAGGCAGAAGCCCCATATCCTCCCTTAAGAATTGGTACACAACCACGACACTCACACCTGCTACACATAGCCCTCCAAGCTACCAAGAGAACCAAGCAAAAGGAACCCTTGCAGGCATTAAATTGTGCCCTCATCAATGCTCGGTCAATCCGTAAGAAATGGCCGATAGTCACCGATTTAATTTCTGCCTATAACCTGGATATTCTCATGATAACTGAAACCTGGTTATCTAACACAGACAACATAATCATCAACCAACTCCTACCCAACAACTTCTCCATCCACTCCTGCCATAGAGAGAATAAAAGAGGAGGAGGAACCCTCATACTAACCAAGACCGACCTCCAGTTTTCCACAACAGACTCTGCAAGCTCAAACAACCTAGACATTTTATCCATCGCCAATGATCAATGCTCCATCAATCTTCTTTATAGATCACCATCATCCTCCTCGGACGACCTTTCTAACATTTTAGACTTAGCAACCAACGCTGCCCAACACAACAAACCAAACTGGATATTAGGAGACTTCAATCTCCCCTCTCTGCACGTCAGCCATGCTTCAGCTCTCTTAGAAGCAATGGACGAATTAGGATACAGGCAATTAATCAAAAGTCCCACACATACAAAAGGGAACACCCTTGACATGATTTTTGCACCTCTATCAGCATGTGAATTAGACAATAATCTTGTAACAACACTGATCCCAGTTCCATGGTCAGATCACAAATTAATTAACTTCACAATTCCTGTGAACTCTAACAACTTGGATAACAGAACCTCCAATAATCCCACTAAAACGACAACTCGAAGCTTCAATGCTTTCAACAAAGAACTCATACTGGCACAAACCCACCCTCTCTACAATGACACTTCCCTCAATCTGGAAAAACTGATCACATCATGGAACGACATCCTCAGCTCCATTGCACAAAAACCACCCAATAGCAAAATCTCAACCAACAGAAAACATGCACCATGGTTTTCTTCGGAGCTGCGGACCTCCCTCTTACACCTTCGAAAACTCGAGAAACGATGGCGTCGATCTCGCTCCTCAAATGACCAGATAGCATACAACGCTCAACTCACGACCCATAGAACAGCAGTCCTGACGAAAATGAAACATTTCTACACTGACTCTCTCAAAAGATCCCTAAATAAACCACGGGAACTCTTCAACATAGTCAAATCCATATCCAAGGAACCATCTCCATGCCCTCCTGAAGAGATCCACCCACAAGCCTTCGCAGATCATCTGCAATCAAAACTATTGCAAACAAACAAAATCGCTGCCTTTAACCATCAGGACACCAATTACCTAAACCACCTCTCAATATTCTCCACACCACCCAAGAAACATATTGAAGATACCATTGCAGCCATCAACACCACCACTGCTCATACTGACCCCTGTCCAGCCTATTGGATAAAGAATATACGCAGTGATATCAGTCCAATAATCACAAGAATGATAAATCTATCATTCACAACTGGATCCTTCCCCTCAGCACTCAAGCAAACCTCAATTAGACCTCTGCTAAAAAAACCCAAACTGGACCCTAGCAAAGTTGAATCATATAGACTCATAGCCAGCATACCCTTCCTAGCTAAGATATTTGAAAAGGAAGCACAACGACAAATACAAGACCACATCGATACTGCAGCCCCACTAAATCCACATCAGCATGGCTTCAGAGAATTACATGGCGTAGAAACCCTTCTTACCTCCCTCTTCAATGATATTATCACCTTTGTTGACAACATCCATCAAGGATGTGTACTTATCTTCATCGACATAGCTGCAGCATTCGACTCTGTTCACCACGGCCTACTAATTGAACGCCTAAAAGAAAAAGGCATTACCGGCCTCGCTCTTGACTGGTGCAGATCATACCTTGAGGGAAGAGGACAGCAAGTAAGATCAAGATCAACAAAATCAAAGCCTTTCCACCAAAACCAGGGCATCCCACAAGGGTCATCACTATCATCTCTCATGTTTAACATTTACATTCAACCCGTCTGTAACATCATAAAATCCTTCAATGTGCAATGGCAGATATACGCCGATGACATCCTTCTTTACATGCCATTCTCCACAAAGCAAATGGACCTCTCACCTCTTATTGATTGTTTTGACGCAGTATCCGAATGGTTTCTAACGCAAAACCTTCGGATCCAACATAAGAAAACAGAGGTACTCTTTGTCACGAAAAAATCCATATTTTACCCCTCCACCTCATATAAAAGTGAGAGAAGCCGAACTACAAACAAAACCTGCAATCCGTTATTTAGGAGTCACTTTGGATCAACGTTTGGACATGAAATTACACATATCCCACATTGTTAAAGCCGTATATTTCAAGATCCGGACACTCAAACACCTCCGAACCTTATTGGACCCAAGTGATTTCCGAACTGTATATCAAGCCCTTATCCTGCCCCATTTTGATTTTGCCAATGCCATTCTCCAAGGGCTCCCACAATCTACATTGACTCCCTTACAACTGGCCATGAACGCCGCTGCGAGAGTTCTATTTGGAGCAGCGAGGTATGACCATATCACACCCATCTTATTGCAGCTCCACTGGCTCCCAACACATGGAAGAATACTATTCAAGACCCTAGTACTTACCTTTAAAGCCATCCACAACATAACTGCTTCTACAATAATCAATCTACTTCAACCCACCCCGCCCAACAGATCCAGAAGATCAACATCAGCAAACACCCTAACTATACCAAATGCTTCAACAAAATGCACACTAACAACATCCAACAGAGCATTCAGTCTCTATGCTCCCAAGTGTTGGAATACACTGCCTCCAGAAATCCGAACAATCACCGATCTCATGCAATTCAGGAAGGCACTCAAGCACTACTTATTTATACAATACTACCAGATCAATATTAATCCACCATAGACACACCTCTCCTCTAGTCCTAACGCATACCCATAGATTTATCATAAGATACTCACAAAGCTTATTGTTATATATGTAAATAATTGTTGTGCATGTCTCCCTAAGTTATCCAAGTTGTTCTTCCCTGTTCTATGTAAAACTGATATTTGTTTTGTTAATTATGGTTCCATGTAAACCGCGCTGATGCTAAAAAGTGCAGTATATAAGAAAAATAAATAAAATAAATAAATAAATAAACTGTGCGTACCTTGTATGCTTGATATAAATATAAAACTGCCATTGAATACATGCAAATTGTTTGTTTGTTTGTTTGTTTTTTTTAAGTCCTGCTTACAGGATGAAAAGAAAGAGGCCTAACTATCAAACAAACTAACTGACTATCATAACACCTCTTCCTCTCCCTGTCATGGTCACCTCAAGCTTCGCCCAGTGTCTCCCTCTCTTTTTCTCTCTCATAACCCCTACCCACTCCCCAGCTTCACCCTGTCTCGCTCTCGTACCCCCTCTCTTCATCCAGTTCCTCTTACCCTTGCCCAGTATATATAGTTGTATATAGTATGAATATGATATTTCTGTCCAGTTCCAGTTATTAGGAGTTGAGAGAGAGGAAAGGAGGGGAATTTTTCAACCATGAATGTTCATTAAAATGGAAAATGTGTTATAGGCAACACTGAAAAAAGAAGTGCTTTGGCTCTTTTTGATATTATTGTGATGCTTTCCTTTAATAAAAACTATCAAATTGCTACATGGGGAAATGTCTTAGGGGCCGTTTGAGCTTTTACTAAAATGTGCTAAGCACTTAGCATGGGTATTAGCACATGCTAACCATATACTTGATAACTGTCCACATGATGATTCATGTGCTAATTGCCACTTGCACATAGAGGTGGAGAATGAATGGGTTAGGGGCAGAGACTGGTTGTGCTGACAGTGTGGTATATATATCATGAGATGCATGATGTGCAGGGATCCACACAGGGTTTTTCACCCATCAAGAGCTACAGGGAGCTACAACCAAGGGCTGGGAGCTCCCAGATAGAGGGATTGCAGAGCAAGTCTCACAGACTGTAACAAGGTCATTTAAAAGCTGGACAAGGGCAACCGCCTGGAGGGAATTGGAATAGAATTGATCAGCCAGGAGGGTGTAGCCCTGTGTTTCCCAGACGAAAAGCTGAGAACCATAGAAGCAGAAGGCGGCCCTGGAGAGACAGTTTGGGATGGACTATCTGTTCCCTGCAATAAGCAACATGAGAACCAGAACCAGCTAAAGCTGGGTAATTGTTCAGATAGAGTCCCCTAGTACTAGATAGGGGGTTAGGGTCCCACTATGCCGGATGGTGAGCTAGTTAACGCCAGCTCCCTACTGCAATAGTAAGGGGGGGAGGTGGAGAATGGCTAAGTGAGCCAGGTGAATATTGATTCACTGCAATCAACTGGGGGGAAAGCCAGAGGTTAAGCTGGGCTACTACAGAGGGGAAAACTGTAGGATGCTGAAGTTCTGTCTCCTGCTGGATTAGTAATAGAGAAAAATCAGCAGAATTGTGAAGGGGAATAATATAGATGTGAGAGCTTTATGTTAAAGGACTGATGTGGAAAGCTGGCACCTGATACAATTGATTGTAGTATTTAAAGCTCTGGTTTCTGTAAGATGCTGAGAGAGTTCTGAGAGTAGTGCAAGCCATACTGGACATTTAGAGACTTTGTTAACAGGTTGCTGCTGGGTGTTTAGCATTTCCTATGCTGATATTTAGAACTTAGTGAAATACCATCTTTAAGTTTGCTTGATTATATGTTTGATTTCAAGGATCATCTTGACAAATAAAGCTGTATAAGCATTATCACTGCTCTGTGCACATGGTTTCTATGTGGAAAGATAGAACCTGGTAAGGGAAATAATAGGCAGCTCAGCCCGAAGACAATCCCCAAAATAGCTTATAACACTCCCTAGCTCTGACAAATGGTAGAAGAGGTGGGATTGAGATCTCATATGTAGGCACAAAACCCATATCTGCTGGAGAAACAGGACCTCTCATAGAAAGGACAGGTAGTTTTAAATTGGGCTAAAGGGATTAGCCCTGCCCTAGTATGGGATGCAAAGCAGTATAGTCTGTACTGGTCAGGCAGACTTTTCTTTATTGTTCCCATTGATGACTTACCAGATGCTGGACAAAGGGAAGAGGTGAGCAATGGATGTGTGTCATTCCCAGACCAGATTATTGAGACAGAGCCAGGAGGGTTCATAAGGCATATACCACTTAAGGCTCAGTGATGTTATCAGAGCTCCCTGTTCCTTGCACCCCCCTTCCCATAACATGGGAAGACACACTCTACAATGGCTATACTGCTGCACATGCAATAATCAGAGGAGGGAATGAGCCATGGAGCCTTCCCCCCCCCCCACACACACACACACACATACTTCTCTGGATTTCCAAGACCCTCTGAAATCCCCCACTCCTGAGCCAGCAAGGAAGACAGTCCCTTAGATCCTATCATTTTGAGCTCTATTGATGATATGGCACACTCTCATGGAGCAAAACGTTGACACACATGCATGCACACAAGTGCTAAACACTGCACATTTTGCCCACCTTAGGGCCTACTGCATACAGTGTTAATCCACATACATTTTTTTTATTTATTATTTAACAGCAATTTATATACCACAGTTTCCGAAGATCAATTGCAGATCACAAAGAACAACAAGTTTGAGAAGTACAACAGGTACTTGTCAATTACATAACACAATTAACTATTTGCAATAAGGTAACTCAGTCAGGTTGAACATGCTGACATGGTAGAAACAGGGTAACTATGTACGATTGTAGGATTGGAGGGTCTAGGTTGTGTAGCTTGGGCAGGTATCTGTGTTGTGTCTGAGGAGAGGTTTATGTCCTGTGTGCCATAATGTATTGTAAATAAGTGTGTTTTGAGGTGTTTTCTGAAGGATAGAAGGTCACAGATTTCTCTGAGGTGGTCAGGGATGGCATTCCAGAGTGTAGGGGCAGTGTGGGAGAAGGCCATTTTGGTTGTTATTTTTTTAGCTTTCCTAAAATCTTTGTGTAGGGATAGTTTGTTTTGATTCTTGGAGCATTGAATTCGAGTGCTGTGTTCTATTGCTATAAGTGTGGAAAGGTGTGAGGATGCTACGTTGTGTTTTAATTTGAATGTTATTACAAGGATTTTGTATTTAATGTGACTGTGTATAGGTAACCAGTGGAGGGCACATAGAGTTGGTTTAATATGTTCCATTGGGTTGGTGTTAGTGGTTATTCTGGCGGCTAAATTTTGAGCCAGTTGGAGTCGTCGTAGGTTTTGTTTAGTAGTACCTTGGAGGATTGTATTGGCAAAGTAAAGGTGGGGAGTGACCATTGCTTGAATATTGATATGAAATCCTGAGGGTGTAGTAGTGGGTGGAGCTGTTCAAGAAGTTTTAGTTTGAAAAATATGTTCATTGCTGTTTGTTTTATGTGTGAGGTAAAGGTAAGGGCGTGATCAATTATGACACCTAGGTATTTAACTTGGATGTTAATGTCATTGATTTGGATAGAGGTTGGTGAGGAGAAGCTTTTGTTTCTTGTTATACACATGGCATCTGTTTTTGAAAAATTAATATGGAGATTGTGATTCTCTAGCCATGTTTTGATTTCTGTGAAACATTCAGTGAGGTGTTTCAATGGGGGATTAGATATGTCCCAGGGTAGGTAAAACTTTATAACAACCATGTAAATATGATAATTTATGCAGAATATTTTAAATATGGAGCATATTGGTTGTAAATAAATATTAAAAAGGAACACAGAGAGGGCAGAGCCTTGTGGAAGGCCTTGTTACTAGTTGTATGTATCAGATGTTTGTTGATCGAGTCTCACTTCCTGGGTCCTGTCTGATAGGTATAAGTTAAACCATTTAAGTACTGTTTCTGTAATTCCTATCTGTTGAAGATATGTTTGCATTATTTGATGGTTGATGCTGTCAAATGCAGCGGTGATATCGAGAAAGATGAGGAGGAATATTTGTTTAGTATTGTCAGTTCCTCTAGCAAGTGTGTCAATTAGTACCAAGAGTAGGGTTTTGACATGCTTTTTAGTATACGGGCCCCTATGTCAGTATGAGTTGATTTAGGACCACTGAAAGCGAAGGCCAATGGTTAAATCAGGTTTGCAGTTGTGGTGTATTGTATATTGATAGCTTTCAGCATCATGGACAGAAAAAGGAAATTACTGAAGTCCTAAAGCCTGCAGTAGACATTCATCTGTCTCCACTCACCATTATTAATGGTCATCTACACTGTAAATATTATTCACTATAAATTGGAAAGTACCTATAACATTATCAACTTCTGGTTTTAATCTGATAATATCTGACTAATGTATATTAGAAGGCTTCTGACTCATACTATATCAAACTTAACATTGAAAACGTGCTAAATTTTACTGCACCAGAGTTCACCATTCTTCGATACTACAATTGAAATCCAATAATTCCAGCAAAATTATTTCATATATGTGGGAATCTTCAGAATTTTATTTGATCTTAGGGGAGGCATTTGCTCCAGCATTGAGTGAGATGGGGGATTCGGCCTGTGTGTGGAGAGCATTCAAGCGACACATGAATAGGGCAACAGTGGTGCTCATTCCTAAACCAGGTAAGGATCCAGAATGAGTTGAGACATACTGACCCATATTACTACTGAATCGGTACATCAAAATTTTAGCCGGAGCACTGGTTTCGTGACTGGGGATGTGCTCCCATCATTAGTCCACTCAGACCAGGTGGGGTTTGTAAAGGGGTGAGGGGCGATGAGCCATGTTTAATGACTGCTGACTCTCTTTAGGGATACCCACCCAAAGGACATGGAGGTGGTGGTGGTCAATTTAGATGCAGAGAAGGTATTTGACTGGGTGGCATAGGTCTATCTTTTCTGGGTATTACCATGCTATGGTCTGGGGGAACACTTTGTGCAATGGGTGCAAATGTCATACCATGGCCCAAGGGCCCAAGTGATGGTGAATGGGAGCCTATTGAAGGACTTTGCATTGTGTTGTAGTACTAGACAGGGGCACCCTTTCTCCCCACTTTTATTCAAATTCTCACTGGAGCTATTTGCAATTAAGCTATGAGACATGGCAGAGATGCCAGGTATCCTAGTGGGGTCCCATGAATGTAAGATTAGCCTTTTTGCCAATGATATGTGAGTTAGCACCCATACTAGGCCGAAGGCCTAGAGAGCTTGTTGGACCTCTTGCAGCAGTTCAGAACCTTCTCCGGCCTCGGGATCAACACTAGCAAATCTGAAGCCCACCTGTTGGGGGACATGGGGGATAGGTCCCCATCGACTGCACAATCTTTTCATTGATCATCATAAACCCTCTGAGTTCCAGGTATTTATCTACATAGGGATCCCTGAAAAGTATACAAAAACATCCAAGACAATATACAACAGCTAAGACACCTGTGTGATCGTTAACGCGATCTGCGGTTAATTTTTTTGGATGGGTGTGCTAGTTAAGATGACTATTTTTCCTAAAATACTATATCGGCTGAAAATTTTGCCACTGTGAATCAAGCATAGAGAGGGGGAACATCTGAAAGGTATCTGCTCATTCCTCTGGTGAGGCCAGAGGACCAGAGTTGGGTAGGCCAATCTGATCCTGCTGGTGACCCGGGGTTAGGGAGTTGGTAGTTACCAGACCTACACATCTAAAATGTGGTAGCGTTGATGTGCTGGGTGAAGGATGCCATCAGTGGCATGGCCCGCTATGCCTCACAGGGAATACTGGATTAGTGGTGCTCCCCAAGCAGCTTGGTGAATGCCGTACCCCATGCCCAGCCACCACTGAGGCATATCAAATGCTGCCCCCTAATTGAACTTTTATAAAAAGCCTGGAAATGGTGGGTAGTGAAGGTCAATTGGCAGGTGACCCCCTTCTTGCAACTGTGATCTAACCCAGGCTTTGCCCTGGGACCAGGTGACAGCTCTTTCCAAACGTGTGGTGGGGGAGATGGGCACTCTAGACATAGGAGCCTGCTGAGATGGGGCCAGGAGATTTTCCCTACCTTTATGAAAGTGAGGGAGATGACTGGTCTGCTGGCTATGCACCAATATCGGTACATGCAAGCCCATTATTACTGGATACAACTGGAGAGGGATGCCCTAGGGAGAAAGTGGTGAAGCTCAAGAGCTGTTGACAGAGTAGAGGACAGAATGCAGGAGGAAGTAAGGATGGTAAAGGAGGGGAGGAGTAAAGGTGTTGGTAGGAGGTGAGACAATTAGGGAGTATGAAGAATAGGAAGACAAAGTGATGAGGGGTCCTGGAAGATGGATGGAGAGGAAAACAGAGGCCAGAAGAAATAAATAGTTGGGAAAGAGCCCACAGGGGATTAGGTGCACCTGTGAATAAGAGAGGAAATGAGCAAATGACAGCTATATGAGACTGAGTGCCAGGGGACGGGTGGGTAGAGGGGAGGGAGGGTGGGGTATAAGTTATTCAGCTGAGAAAAGCTGAAAAATGTGCAAAAGAAAGGTGCAATGAGGTAAGAGAGCACACTAACAATGATAAATAAAGAAATATACAGAGACAGATAGACAGGACTCGCAAAAAGCAAACAGAATTCACCTTTCCAAAAGAGTTTACAATGGAGACTTCTCTTCCCAGAATTCCACTTGGTAGTGGCTAATCACCGCTTAAAAATAACATACCCTAAGAATAGCTGGATAAAAAAAAAGAAACTGCATATTTAGGCCAGGAATATTTTTTAAGCTATTTAGCTCGCCTTCTAAGATTATTTATGGTCAGGCTTATTCGCCATCATTGACATTATTGGCATCTAGGAGTAAACCAAAGAGATCCTCCAGACAGGGAATTTTACTCAGAAATCTACATGAGAAAAAAGTGCTGAGGTAGAGTGCTGTACAATATTGGAACTCTATTCCAGATGAGATTAATACCAAGACAGAGTACATGGCCGTTAGACATCTTTTTAAAACGTATTTGTTTCATTAACACTTTCATATTAGCTTAATTTTTCAGGCTTTTTCATATATTGCATATTGAATTACTTGAATTAAGTCAATTCTAGTAAAATAAATGTAAATTTATTTGTGATGGTTTTATTTTGTGAATTGTGTTGTGCTGTACTTTTTCTTATTTTATATGAATTGTAATGTTTTATGCAAATTAAAAAAAATGCATGTTTTTGTTTTACTGCATGTGCTCTGCTTTAGTTAAGCAGACAATAAGCAGGATGCTTACTAAAGTGTACTAAGGGTTTGCATGTAAAGTGTGTGTTAATTTTTGCATAACATGGTAAGAGCAATGTCCTGTCCGAGCTCTTAGCATGCCAAATATTTATTTATTTATTTATTTAAACGTATTTCTATACCGCCTTATCCTGCAATCAAGGCGGTCTGAACAGCAAACAATCAATAAGATACAGTGTATAGTGTGCACATGCAGTGAGTAGTGTATGCGTGTGGGTGTGTCTGGACGTTGATTCTTGTGGTGCTATTTACAGCGTGCGTTATTTACAATGCTATGGGTATCAGCTCCTTGCTTAATTACAATTATAGTGACATGTGGGGGGAATTGAGGTTTCTGTTGCATGGTTTAAGTAATGTCACCGTAGTGTTCTATGAAGAGGGTTGTCTTCAGTAGTTTCCTGAACTCCTTAAGGTCTGTTGTTGAACGCAGTTCGTCGGGGAGGGCGTTCCAGATTGTTGGTGCCGCCTTTGATAAGGCTCGTTTTTTGGTGTCCTTGCGTACCCTGTTGATATCTTTAGGTGTGTTGACACGGTTGGATGTGCCTCTTTTTCTCGGTCTTGTGCTGTTGTCTGGTTGTATGAGTGGGTGTAGGCTGAAAGCTGATGATTGATGTTTGATTTTGAAAATGTTTATGATTGTCTTGTATCTAATGCGGGCACTGATAGGCAGCCAGTGGAACTCTTTTAGGGTGGGTGTGATGTGTTCTTGTCTTGTGGTGCCAGCAATTATGTGTGCTGCAGTGTTTTGTGCCAGTTGCAATGGTCTTAGTGTCTGTTTCGTTAGACCTAGATAGACTGGGTTGGAGAAGTCTAGGATTGGGGTTATTAGTGCTTGACAAACTGTTCCCAGCAGTTACCGTACTGAGCAATTTCTTAATGCGTGGCTGCAGAATTTGCAATTTTCACAGCATTAAATGCACCCACACTAACTGCAACAGTGCTAGTTATCATACACACTATCCACAGTGTACAGTCCACGTCCACTCCAGCCCAACATGTCCATTGCCCATCTTTTCATGTGCAAAACAGTTAATTGCTAAAGACAGCCAGCATATTAAAAATCCCATTTAACGTGATCTCATGCTAACTGCACGTGTGCACTACAGCATACATTACCCATTGAAGCACTTTAGTAAACATACCCCTAAGTACTTTAAAATCAATTAAATTAAAATTGGATAATAACCCATTATCTTGGTACAATTAATCCCTATGTCCATTTGTCTATTTGTTCATCACACTTTTTTAAACTCTTCTAGAAAGGTCAACTTCTGAATTTAAAAACTTGGTTGATCAGAAAAATTGATTAGAATAATGATACTGCAGGCCTATATCTCTGCCTGGATGTCTCATCGCCATTTGAAATTGAACATGGCCAAAACCAAATTTCTTATGTTTTCCCCCTAAAACTTCCTCCCCCCTAGCTCCTTTATCTATCTCTGTAGATAACACTCTTCTACTTCCTGTTTCCTTAGCCCATAATCTTGGGGGCATCTTTGATTCCTCCCTCTCCTTTTCCTCACACATCCCACAGATAAAGAAACAAGTTTTAGCTCTCTATAACATTAACAAAATTTGCCCCTTCCTTTCTACAACTAAAAACACTTGTTGACTCTCTACGTCCAGTCTGAAATATTGCAACCTCCCTACTTGCTGGTCTCCCTCAGTCACCTCTCTCCGCTTCGATCTTTTCAGAAATCTGCTGCATGACTAATCTTTCACCAGCCTCGATAGACTCGTATAACCCCTCTTCTCAAATCACTCTGGCTTCCCTTCCATTTCTGTATCCAATTCAAACTTCTCCTTCTGACCTATAAATGTATTCATTCTTCTGCTCCTCGCTACCTGTCTTCTCTCATCTCTCCCTTCACCCCTCCTCGTGAACTCCGCTCTTCTACTGGCTTGTTTCTCTCCTTCCCCTTTTCTTCCATTGCCAACTACAAACTACAAACTTTGATCCTTTCACCTTGCTGCTACTTATGCCTGGAACAAACTATGTGAACTGATCCATCAGGTTTCTTCTCTGCCCTTTTCAAATCTATGCTGAAAGCTCACCTCTTTGAGGCTGTTTTTGAATCCTGATCCCTTCTTTCCCCTGTGTCTCTTTACCCTTCCCTATTCTACCCTTATACGTATCTTCTGTGCTGTCTGTCTTAATTAGTTTGTAAGCTCTGACGAGCTGGGACCATATTTATATGTCTGTATAGTGCTGCACATGCCTTGTAGCACTTTATAAATGATTAATAGCAATAGTAGTGTTTTTTACTAAAGGGTGCTAGCATTCAGTGGGGTCTGGTGTATCATAAAGCTGCATATGTATCATGTCTGGTGTATCATAAACCTTCCTGGAAGCACTAAATGAGCTAGGCTATAAACAACTCATTGACTCTCCCACACACATGAAGGGGAGGGGAGACTTGATTTTTGCCCCTCGGTCCGAGGTTGACACCACCCAGCACCTGCTGATATCCATAACTCCAGTACCCTGGTCTGACCACAACCTGATCAGATTCTACATACCTACCACCCCCGCTGCCTCAGGAACAGCAGCAAAGTTCATGCCCCTTCCTCTAGAACTCCATCAACACGTTTTTGCCCTTTCGTCAAAGATGAAATCCTGGAGAAGGTCCTCCCTCTCCTCACTGACACAACCCTTGACCTAGATGAGTTGGTAGCTAACTGGAACAGCAATCTCAGTGCCGTAGCCTACCTTCCCCCTGTCAATAAGGAGTCAAGGAAACGTGAATATGCACCATGGTACTCAAAAGACCTACGAGCATCACTCCTTCACCTACGCAAACTAGAGAGACAGTGGCGTAGAACCCGAACTACTGAAGCATACTGCGCATACAACTCCCACCTGTTAACTCAAAGAGAGAAAATAATGGAGACGAGGAAGCTGCACCACACAGATATTCTAAAACGGTCTTTAAATAAATCTCATGACCTCTTCAGTATCGTAAAATCCTTAACAGGTGACCCAGCCCTAGCACATCTGCATATGCCCCAGCCACAGGACTACTCTGATTATCTACAATCGAAGATGATCCAGACCAGTATGAACTCAACCTCCTCCAACATCACCAACATGCACACTATGCCACAGCCAACACCATTCCTCAAATTTTGCAAAATATCCACCAAAGAAATCGAGGACACTATTGTCGCGATCAACCTCACCACGACACCTAACGATCCCTGTCCAGCCAGTTGGATAAAAGAGCTATGATGCGACCTAAGCCACAAACTGTGCAAAATGCTAAACCAATCATTATCAACTGGTCCTTTCCCTCAGAGTCTCAAACACACATCAATCAGGCCATTGCTAAAAAACAGTAAACTTGACCCATCCAAAGTCGAAGCCTACAGACCAATCTCAAGTATCCCTCTACTTGCCAAGATCATTGAAAAGATTGTTCAGCGTCAGATCCAACAGCATGTCGACGCTGAAGCACCACTCAACCCATCCCAACATGGATTCAGGGAAGCACATGGCATGGACACCATCCTAACAACCCTCTTTAACGACTTAATCACAGGACTTGACAATATACACCAAGGATTTGTTCTCATCTTCATGGACATTGCAGCCGCATTCGACTCAGTGAACCACAAGATACTGCTACAACGGCTCCAAGAAAAAGGGATACAAGGCACTGCCCTACAATGGTGCAAATCTTACCTGATTAACAGATGGCAACAAGTTAAGACAGGTACTCTTACCTTGGAGCCTTTCCTTCAGAAACAGGGGGTACCTCAGGGATCATCCCTGTCTGCACTGCTGTTTAACATTTACATGCAGCCCATCTGCACCCTGATCCGCTCATTAAATGTGCAATGCCTTGCCTATGCAGATAGTAAATGCTAAGATGTACGCTCTACTCTTAACCCTTCGAGGTACTGTGATATTTATTTTTGCAGCAAGGCCTCAGACTATGGTAGAGCTAATGTTTCAGGTTATGGAGACATCTCCCAACCTTATGCTCACTTTTGCATCAACGGCCTAATACGCTGCTGGTGGTAATTTTTAACTAGTGCAGGAAAACTTTGTTGTCAGGTAAGTTTACCACATTTTAATCCATTGATTTCAAAACATTCATTCAAGTAGAAGCGGTACTTATCTGAATAGATTGTGTTACCCCAACGCCAACTGTTGCGCTAGTGCGTTTCACATGAGAGTTTTCTCAAGGGGTTGGTAATTGCACTATTCCGGTCAGATTCACTAACCAGTCGCTGTCTTTTAATGCTGTTTTCTTTTCAAAATGCTGCGGAAGAAAAGAAAACAGCATTGAAAAGAAAACAGCATTAAAAGACAGCGACTGGTTAGTGAATCTGACCGGAATAGTGCAATTACCAACCCCTTGAGAAAACTCTCATGTGAAACGCACTAGCGCAACAGTTGGCGTTGGGGTAACACAATCTATTCAGATAAGTACCGCTTCTACTTGAATGAAAGTTTTGAAATCAATGGATTAAAATGTGGTAAACTTACCTGACAACAAAGTTTTCCTGCACTAGTTAAAAATTACCACCAGCAGCGTATTAGGCCGTTGATGCAAAAGTGAGCATAAGGTTGGGAGATGTCTCCATAACCTGAAACATTAGCTCTACCATAGTCTGAGGCCTTGCTGCAAAAATAAATATCACAGTACCTCGAAGGGTTAAGAGTAGAGCGTACATCTTAGCATTTACTGTTTAGTATCAGACGCTCTGAAAGGTGATCACATTTCAACATTGCCTATGCAGATGACATCCTGCTATACATCCCATTCAGGACTGACCGGCCAGATTTTTCACCCATTACAAAATGCTTTGAAGTAGTTGCAGACTGGCAACTCACTCAAAACCTACAAATTAATCATAGTAAAACTGATGTGCTCTTCATCATGAGAAATCAGAAGTTCACCCCACCTCCAGCACTACAAGTCAAAAACGCTGAGCTTAAAACTAAAACCTCAATTCGCTATCTAGGCGTCACACTGGATCAGCGACTCGACATGATAACACATGTGAAAAACGTCGCAAAAGCAGTATATCATAAGATTGGAACATTACGCCTTCTTCGATCACTCCTGGACATCATTGACTACCGATCTATATTCCAAGCCCTAGTGATCCCGCACTTGGACTTTGCCAATATCACTCTCCTCGGACTTCCTCAGTCAACACTAAGTCCACTCCGACTTGCCATGAACTCGGCCGCTAGAGTTCTTGTAGGTGTGTCAAGGTCAGAACACATTACGCCTGTGATGAAGGAGCTCCACTGGCTACCCCTACAAGCTTGAGTCAATTACAAGGCACTTGTCATGACATTCAAAGCACTGAAGAACCAGTCCCCCATACCCATCAGTAAGTTAATCAACATCATGCCTGACAACAGGAACAGAAGATCTGCAATGCGAAATGCTTTAGAAATCCCTAAGATAATGACAAAATGCCTAAAAGCTACGGCCAATAGGGCTTTTTCAGTTTATGCACCCACAGCTTGGAATGCCCTCCCCTCTGAAATTCGAGCTATCACGAGCCTTACCCCATTCAGAAAAGCGCTAAAATACCATCTATTCCAAAAACACTACCCAGAAAGCAACCCAGGGAAACACATGATAGGCCCTCCGACCCCCCTCCCTATCTGCTTCAATACTTTAACCCAACGAGAGAATGAATAATAAGCGTACACCTTGGCATAAACTCCTCCAGTGCCATCAATCCTGCTCAATTGTGAATATTCAGTAATTTTGTAAAAGGTGCTGTAAATAGTTCTCACCCAGTTCTCACCCAAGTTATTTGCCCTGTTCACTGTAAGCACAATGTGTTCTTGTTACATTGTACTATTGTTTCTGTTCATTGTAAACCGCACTGATTTTAATAGCGCGGTATATAAGAAATGTAAATAAATAAATAAATATTGGACGTACATTAACAGGTAGTGCTGGGCCATGGCAAATAGTGCGACTGGATTTCAGTACTTACTGTCAATTGTGCCTTAGAGTTGCAAGTGTGTAGGTCGGGGGTGGAGAGTGGTCGGGGTGAGCGCAGGGCAGTCAGCACACCTGCATTATCTGTAGTGCAGGAAGTAGCCTGGGAGACGTACCGCCATCTTCATAGTAAGAGGAGCCTTTTGTGTGCATAGATAGGTTTGAACTTTTTTTTATTTGAAACTAAATATTTATGGATTTCTATCTCATTCCATATTTATAAATCAGGAATGTAAGAGATCCCCAGTATCTTTGTTTAATCAGAAGTTTGCAATCAATTGCCAGCTGTATGTGACTCGGTATAAAGTGTGATGCCATTCTGCTGCTGTGGCTTCAAAGATGTCTGAGCAGCAAACGCTCATCATATATTTTAAATTTATCATATCTTGCTACAGGGCTTAGAGGTGCAAATACAATAAATAAAAAATATGCAAATTAAAAAAGCACACACATGCAGAATCCTGTCAAAAAAAATGCACTATGAAACGTTTGTCTGGCGCTTAAATTCAGCATCTTTGGAAATAAGTCTCATGTGACTTCCTGTTGACCTTTTCTGAGATATTACTCTCTGTGAATTTTTAGCTGTTTATACGGCTGATGCAACTTCAAGGGGAAGTTTTTGCATGGCCTATATTGCTGTAGCATACAGGTACACCTTTTAACCAGGATCTTTGCTCCAGTTTACAAAGCAAAAGCACTCACAGACACTTACTCCTGCATTAATATGGGTAAACGTTTACTAGAAAAGTAGGTGCATAAGCCTGAAAACACAAGCTACACTTGTGCTTTTCCTCCACCAACCCCATGCCCGGGAACATCTCCTCTCAGTGCACCTCAATAAATGTGTAGTGGAGCTTTTAGCTGCCCTGGAAGACAGCAATTTTCAGACAACCAATTAATACTCATTAATGACATTGAAAATGATTATTCTACATATCCTTGGAGAAAATGTACATCATCAATGTGTATATGCAAACTAATAGGGTCCCCTTAACCTCAGTCTGACCCTAAGTAATGCTAGTACTGACAAGTTCTACTGCATCAGCTCACGCTAAAACTCTTAAGGGCATTGTCACCCAAGTGTGGGATTTAGCGTGCACTAAGTAAGCAGCACTAAGCATTACCATGCACCACAAATTCCTCTGTGGAGAGTGGGAGAGCATGTACATTGCAGTTAGCATGGGCATCTTCAATGCACACCAACCACCAACGTTGCCCTTGACACAGAGACCCATACTGCCACCTCAATAGGCGGTGGAAAGTCCACTGGGCTTTATTGTGACAAACTGTTTAGTGTGTGGGTGGCACAGAACCCATGCTAGCTACATGGGGGCATGCCTGGCACATCTCAATGTGTAAGTTCAATGCTGTTTCTGGGCTTCATGTTCAATGCCCTGCCACATTATAGTAAACATGCCCCTTCATGCACAGTCTGCTTCCATGAACAACTGACACCTCGGCCAGATTTGAGGTAAAAAGGGGACAGTAAAATATAGGAGGGCACAAAACCAGCAGAGACATAGGGATCAATTGAAGGAGAAGCAGCTTTATTGACTAAAGCTATAAGGAACAAGTTGGTCTTATGGGTGAATTTGGCAGAACAGGATATGAGGTGGGCTGGTGAGGGATAGGAAGGAAAGAGACTGTTGAGGGGACATATGATAGAGGTCTATAAATTAATAAATGGAGTTGAACGGGTAAACATAGATCAATTGTTTACACTGTCAAAAAGTAGAAAGTCTTGGGGACATGCAATGAAGCTAGTGTACCCACTTAAGACGAAAGAGAATTATTTTTTTTCACTCAGCACATAATCAAACTCTGGAATTCATTACCAAATGATGCAATAAAAGCTATTAGTGTAGATGGGTTTAAAAAAGAGACAAGTTCCTGGAGGAAAGGTCCATAAACCATTATTAAAGAGACCCAGGAAACCCACCGCTTGCCACAATACAATACTTGTGCCCTGGATTGAGCACCATTGGAAACAGGACACTGGGCATGATGGACCTTGTTCTGATACAGTATGGCATTTCTTATGATCCTAACTTTTGCGTGGAAGCAGAGAGATAGCTCCAGCTGGCCTATTAAAGATTGTGATCCATGGCTCCCTGTTTCATTGGGTCTCTCCTGCTCTCCAGGCTCAAGAATTTTAACTCATATCCTTTTTCAGTTTTTTCCTTGTAAGGTTGTATGAGCCTGATATTCTTTGGGGATGGCTATGCACTGCCGGCCTTTAGCCCCGGATATTCAATGTCTGGTTCATATCCAGGGTTCCGGATATTCAATGCCTGCCATTGAATATCCAGGGTTTACTTTCTGCAGAAGCTATCCAAGCAGCAGGGATTTTGCATGGGATGTCTAGTTCAGAAGAGAGACATCCAAATTGTAATATTCCATATTTCATGGGTATTTTACAAAAGGCAGGGAATATAGAAGAACATGCATTCTGTCTCCCTCTCTGCAGGCTGATTCAGCTAGGAGCAAAGGTGAGGGCTGTCTGACGTCTGTCCACACAAGCTGAAATTTTGAGGGGCGGGAAGAACTGAGGATGTCTTCTGGGAAAATGTGCTACAGGGTGGATTTATTCCCCATGTCTCTTCTAAAAGAATTGACTTTGCCTACAGTTCCTAGATTGAAATCTCCTCCTTCAATTTGAATATTAAAATAAGTGGGTCTTTTTTGTGGTTTGCTGTTTAGCTTTGAATCCATTTTGGGGTTTTTTGAGGTTTTACTAAAAGCCAAAATGTGCCAGGGAGCAGGAGTATATATAGATGTCATAACTTTCACTGTCCACCTACATTGCCTTTATGAAATCAGAGATACCTGTGTAAAATCAGACCTTTCCAAAATAGAGGTTTGGACGTTGTGGAAGGGCAGCCATATTACAAGTCCCAGAATCCCTTGGAATAGGAAGGACCTGCCACATTTGAAGCCCCAGTTGGCGTCAATTAGGAGAACACCCAGGAGAGGGTGGAGCTGGATGGAATTAGCAGAGAAGAGCACATAGAGGTCTTTTACCCCAGGAATAGCAGGGAAGGAAAGTGGAGGTTGTTTCCCCGATGATAGAAGGGCTAAGGATCACACCTGGGGGCAGAATGATTCAATCATATTGAAGAGCCTCCTGTAGACAGACTCTGAATGGTCATTGGACAATATGAAGGAAGAAGCTAAGGAAGGAAGTCCCCTGGATTTACCTGCATTGGGAGAAGAAATGGAGGTAGAATGGGTCAGTAGGCCGTGAATTGTTTTTGGTGCATTTTTTTCTCCTATTTTCTGATTTGTTTGAGAGTGTTGCAGGGAGGAGGCATGAGAAGAGTATAAGTCACAGAAGTGTGGTCACTCCTTCCCCCTTTCTCTCTCCACTGTTATATCCCTAGTAGCTATTTTGATTTGCTAGCAGAGAAAGGGGAAACCCATTTTTGCTTTGTGTTTGCCTAGAGAAGCAATCGAGAGACTGATTTTGTTTTTCCTGATTGTGAGAAACTGAACTATATGGAGAAACCTGCACTGTGATTAATTGTTTTTTCTTTGAACTTCCCTCTGTGTTGCCGGTGGGAGAGAGGGAGGTAGCAGGGGCATTACGTCTCCTGAGCCTTGGCTGGTACTTTGGGGTGAATAGAACTGGTGCCACTGGTGCTGGCACTACCGGAAGCGGACCGCCTGACAGCAGATGGACCTGGTTACAATGTGGATGTGATTTGCACATGCGAGTGGTTAGTTTCACACATTCAAATCAAGAAGAGGGCTTCTAAAATAACCCCTTCAGACTTTTACAAGGAAAGCCAGAGCGTCATCTATGGAGCACACTAAAAATGTATCAAATAATTTAATGGATGTAAAATTCTGGGTTTTGTAAACTGGCACAGTCCTACAGGTGTTATGAATATTCTAATGAGAACATAATCAACAAGGTCTGTGTATGTTCAGGGATCATATCCCAAATGTGCTTGGCAACCAACTTAAATGCTCCGAGCTTCTGAGGCTTTTCACACTATGGATGAGGAAACCATCATCCAAAGTAGTAATGAGATCAGAGCTTTCTTTAATTCAAACTAGAATCTACAGGAATAGTCAGCGATATGATGAATTCTCAGCTATCATTTGCAGATATATCTACTCTGAATGTGCTTTTAAAATTAATCATAAGCTTGAAGCCAGGATGGTCCACTCTATCTAAATCCCTTCATAATGTCTCCTATTAACTCCACAAAAGTAATAATCGGTACCAATATGTTAGGTAAAGCAGAGCTGGATCTAAAGTATGATTCCAAATGACTCTCAAATAACCCAGTATATCATATATAGGACAGAACCATCTGCCAATTGATTAAAACAAAACAGGCCTGAAGAAAGCTGCCAATGGATTTGGCAATGATCTGAAATCTTTTGGAAACAAGTTGTAAAAAACTAATTTATAGTTACTAAACAAAGCAGACAATATAAAAAAAATCCTTCCCAATTTCTGCATTATGAGGGAGGTGTTAAATGCTAAAAATAAAAATACATTCCACTGCTGGAACTACAGATACAGAAAGGTAAATGCAAAATTTAAACCAGATATCTAGTGTCATAAAAGGGTAAAAAATTGAAAATGGCATAAGTTATTGTGAATTCAGATTGACTTTGTGGTGCTCTAGTTTCTGTTTTCTCTGTGTCATGTAGCTGATGGTGGGAGGGGAGCTGATGTTTCCTCTTGAATCATAGAGAGTATTGGAGGTTAGTTTCCTGTGCTTGGTTACAGAGGGAGTCTCTCAGATGAATGGATTTAAGGTTAGCTTTACTAAACTGCACTACAGTGTTAGATCATGTTAATTTGAGCTAACGTGCTATTAACTGCAGGTCCTGTTTGATGTGTTATTGCACCTCAGTACCATTGATATGCATCAAAATACTACAATTCAGTAGCCCTTAATGAGCACTTTTGCAGGGGGAGACACTTCTCAAAAGCCCACAACCTAGTTGTCACAATAAGGAGGAATTGAGAGGTTAGAGCTGTGTGCTGGAAAGAGTAGTTACTCACCTGTAACAGGTGTTCTCCAGGAGCAGCAAGAATCAGTCCTCACATATGGGTGTCATCGGCGCCGATGAAGCCCCAGCGGAGCATTTCCCCAGCTTTCTATGAAAGCCTTTGGGAATGCTGGCACGCATGCGCGGTTCCCTTCCCGCCTAAAGGTGCCATCTTACCTCAGTCAAATGACATAGCTAAGAACAGCACACAAAAAATGAAAGAATATGAAACTATGTATAACTGCAACTCCAAGGGGAGGAGAGAGGGTTGTGAGGACTGATTCCTGCTGCTCCTGGAGAACACCTGTTACAGGTGAGTAACTACTCTTTCTCCAGGACCAAGCAGGAAGACAGTCCTCACATATGGGTGACTCCCCAGCTCTGGGCTACCAGGAACCCAAGCTGAACAAGAGAATTCCCTCTAGTCTCAACAGCATAGGAAAGGCTTTTCAAGGACACACCCTCCACCGGTAGCCCAACCAGAGGGCAGGAGTTGCCTAGACCTCAAAGAGATACCGAAGTACTGCTTGGCCAAAAGCACTGTCCCTATGGGACTCCCTCTCTAGACAGTAGTAAGCCGCAAACATCTGGCTTGAAGACCAAGTTGCAGCCCTGCAGATGTCTTGCAATGGAACAGAGCGGAGATG
The DNA here is from genome assembly GCA_033557465.1 of Ichthyophis bannanicus. NCBI lineage: Eukaryota > Metazoa > Chordata > Amphibia > Gymnophiona > Ichthyophiidae > Ichthyophis > Ichthyophis bannanicus. The sequence goes on along the minus strand of CM066048.1, from coordinate 106,040,856 downwards.
AGCCACTGAGGCAGCCATAGCCCTCACACGGTGAGCCGTGACCCTACCCTGCAAAGGAAGGTCCGCCGCCTTGTAAGCCCAGGTGATATAGTCAGCCACCCAGATGGACAAGGTATGCTTGGACACAGCCACCCCCAAGTTATTGGGGTCAAAAGAGATGAAGAGCTGAGTAGCCCTCCTGTGACCTTGCGTACCGTCAAGGTAGAAGGATAAGGCCCTCCTACAGTCCAGGGTATGCAGGACTGCTTCAGCCTGGCTTGCATGAGGCCTAGAGAAGAATGTTGGAAGAACCACCTCCTGGTTGAGGTGGAAAGAGGAGACAACCTTAGGAAGGAACTTAGGGTGAGTCCTGAGGACTACCCTGTTCTTATAGATCCTGGTGTAAGGCCTATCACAGACCAAGGCCTGAAGCTCACTCACTCGCCTAGCCGAAGTAAGGGCTATCAAAAAGAGTCTTCCAGGAAAGGAAGCGTAGAGGGCAAGTAGCCATTGGCTCAAAAGGTGGGCGAGTCAGCTGCTGCAAGACCACATTCAGCTCCCACTCAGGAGCAGGAGGACGGATGGGAGGCTTGAGCAGAAGCAAGCCCCTGAGAAACCTGGACACCAAGGGGTGCCCAGATAAAGAATGTCCCTCCACTAGTGAGTGATGAGCTGCTAAAGCCGAGAGGTGGACCCGAACAGAATTGGACTTCAGCCCCTGATTGGATAAGTGCAGCAGGTACTGAAGCACCACTGGTACAGCACAGGAGAAAGGATCCTGCGTACGTAGCTGACACCACACAGAAAACCTTTTCCATTTCAGGGCATAGGTCTTTCTGGTGGACTGTTTTCTAGAGGCTAGGACCATGTCCTCCACTTCTGGAGGTAGGCCCCAGGGAGCCAAAACTACCCTTGCAGCCTCCAGGCTATCAAATTGAGAGCTCTGAGATTGGGGTGCAGAAGAGAGCTCTGATCCTGAGAGAGGAGGTCGGGTTGCAACCCCAGAGGAAGAGGGGGATCCACTGCCAACTAAAGCAGAAGTGGAAACCAAGGTTGTCTGGGCCACCTGGGAGCCACCAGCAGGACTGAGGCCTTGTCCTGAAGAACCTTGAACAGAGTTCGGGCCACCAAGGGCGTGGGAGGAAACGCATACAGGAGGCCCTGAGACCAGGGAATCAGAAAAGCATCCACTGCTATCCGCTGGGGATGTGGTTGCCTGGAGCAGAACCTTGGCAGCTGCTTGTTCAGAGGACTGTCAAATAGGTCTATGGATGGAAGTCCCCATTTCAGGAAAATTTGCTGAACCACCAAAGGATGGAAATTTTGAGTTTATTAAACAAGCAACAAAATACATACAAAAAGCAGAAACAATCACCCCAACCAAGTCCCACACCCCCCCAAAACCCCCACCCCCCCCCCGACATATCACAAAACAAATATCACAACCCCCCCCGTGACCCACCTCCCCAAACCCACCACCAAACCCAGCAATCAACACGCGTGCCCCTCCTCCGACAACAACCCACAAACGTCTCTGACAATGTCCATGTCCCCTCCCCCCCCTCGGTCCATTGTCCCTGCCCGACCCAACCCCTCCCTGCAAGAACACCCCAAAGCAGTCCACACATTGTCCGTCTGGCAATCCCTGAACCCCTCCCCCACACAACAGTCCCCACCAGTCCAAATGTTCATGCAGTCCTCCAGTGTGTGGAACTGCCAGACTCCCCCTCCCCCAACCCCCTCAAAGACAGAGTCCCCTGTCCCCATCCCTCCCCCAGCAGCGGGAGCAGCAGCTCCCCCTCCCTCCACTCCAATCCCTACCCCCTCCCCATCCGTCCCACAGAACCAAACACATCAAAAACAAGCCTCCCTACCCCTACCCCCCAAACAGAAACATAAGGGCATCTTAAGCCCATCCCCAACATAATCCCACCAAAACAAAGCATAACTAATCATACAAATCAAAGGCTAAAAACAAAGCAAAAATAACATAACCCCTGTGCTGCCCTGCGATCAGCCAGCGGAGCGGGATGCCCAGGACACAAAAAGGACATACAAAACCACTAACAACAACAACAATTGGGACAGCCCCATCGAAGTGGAACGGGAGTGGGGAAATGGGGTCTCACCCCTGGTGCCGCACCAGCACACCCCCCCCCCCCCGGGAGAAAAACAACCCCAAAGTCATACTCAGAAATAAACCCCAGGGAAGGAAACCCAACCCCTCCTGCCACACCCCTCCCCTAGTGAAACAAAAACAAACCTCAGAGCCCTACAGGGACGATAACCCCAGGGAACCCCTCCCCCTCACGGGGGGCGGAGGGTGAGGTGACGCCACAGACGCTCCCAACGATGGGCTTCCACCACCCGCCTTTCACGTTGCGCCATGCTGGACACTTCCTCCAGAATGTCCCGCACCACCTCGTCGAGGGGCAGGACCAACCCCCGGGTCGAGACATGACAGCGCGCTTGCCACAGGTGGTAGCGCACTACAGCCGTGACGAGGTAGAGGGTCCCGGAGTCCTGCCTTAGAGGAAAGGACCAGGCCCCGTACACCCACTCCGCATACGTGAGGAGGGAAAGGTCGCGCAGGTGAAGAGCAGCGGACACCAACCGGCAGGCCTCCACGTTAAAGGGGCACTGCCGGAGGAAATGGTCCATGGTCTCCGCCTGCCCCTCACACCCGGCCCTCGGACAGACCCGCTCGGCCTGTGACCTGTACTTGAGGTTGTCCCTCACGTACAAACGCCCGTGGAAAGACAACCAGGCTACATCCCGAACCTTCTTCGGTAGCCGAGGGGAGTTCAACAGCCGAAGGCCCCGCTGCATCACATCCGCCGGACAGTCCCGCAGGGCCCACCGTGGTTGATAGTGAGAGGTGAGTACCATCCGGTATAATCCTTTTCGCCCCAAGGACTGGGCGAGCGGGTCGGTCACCCCCCACCGCCGAATGAGCCCCACCATCACAAATACGTACGATGGGGCCTGTTCCCCTCTCCGGCGCACACGTGGGACCGAGGACGCCCCCTCCCACTGCTCCCAGAAGCGGGAGAAACATTCCCGATAGGAGGCCACCCACCAAACCCCACCCCCTTCCCTCATCCTACCTAAGTGAAACGCCATAGACAAGACTGACAGGAAAACAAGGGGGTGCAACATACCCAAACCACCCTCTGCCCGATCCAGGCAGACGATGTTGCGCTGGACAGGGTTCAAGCGGTTACCCCACAGAAAACAGAAAAAGACGGCACAGACAGACGCCTGACGGGACAACGGAAGGACGAAAACCGTGGCTACGTGCAGAAAGAGAGGAAGCAGAAACGTCCCGAGGAGTTTGATCTTCTCCTCGTACGTACACCTCCACCCCCTCCACCGCAACACCCGACACCGTGCAGTCTCGAGACAACGGTCCCAATTGGACTCCGCACAGTCCTCCGACCCGAAGACGAGGCCCAAAACGCGGACCTCCCCCACGGGAGGAGGAAAGGGGCGCAGGAAGGCGGGGAGGCCTCCGAGGAGCCCAACCACAGCGTCTGGCACTTGCTGTGGTTGACAACAGAGTGGGCTACCCCCGAGTACTCCTCCACGGCCTCCCGCAGGGCCTCTACCCCTTCAGTGCCATCCACGTAAACTGAGATGTCGTCAGCGTAGGCAACGACGGACACCGGGGGCGCACCAGGCGCCTCCAGGCCCCGCAACCCACCTGAGGACAATCTCCGGAGGAAGGGGTCGAGGGAGAAAACATACAGCAGGGGGCTCAAAGGGCACCCCTGCCGCACCCCCGAGGCGACACCAAACGGCCGTCCGAGCCACCCGTTAATAAACGGGAAGCTCACCCCCCCTCGGTACAGCGCCTGCACGACGAAGAGGAAACCTGCGGGGAGGCCGAAGTGCTGGAGCACCACCCACAGGTACCGGTGACTGACTCGATCAAAGGCCTTGGACTGATCCAAGGAGACCAACCAGTGGTCCCGTTGGAGCGACCGGCCTCTTTCCACCATCTCCCGGACTGTGGCGACAGCGTCCAGAACCCCTCTCCCCCGAACGGAACAATACTGGGAAGGGGACAGCAAAACGCCCGACACCTCCACCAGTCGGTTGGCCAAACACTTGGCCAGGATCTTCCGGTCCGCGTTCAGAAGAGAGAGCGGCCGCCAGAAGTCCAAGGAGCTATCGTCCTTCCCCTTGGAGAGCAGAAGCAGGACAGACTCGCGAAATGACCGCGGGAGATACCCCGTGTCCATGATCTCCTGAAACAGGGAGGTCAGGAAGGGGGCCAGCTGGGCAATGAAAGTGCGATAGAACTCCACAGGGAGCCCATCGCGCCCAGGCACCTTCCCCAACGGCATGGCACGAATCGCCCTCTCCACCTCCACCTGCTGAATCGGAGCAGCGAGTGCATCAACCTGTGCCTGGACCACAGCCGAATACACCGGGGGAAGGCCCAGGTACGTTCGGATATGGGTGAGGTCCACGGGGCGATCCCCAAACAGGTCCGAGAAGTATTCCCCCACCATCTGCAAAAGGTCCTCCTGGGAGGTATGAATGGTACCGTCCTCGCCCCGCAGGGCCATGACCTCCCGACGCTGAACCCTCTCCCTGCAAGTCCGGAAAGGGTCTGGAGTGGCGCCCCCACCGGCCGCCCCCTCGAAGCATAGGGAGGCATGGCGATCGTAAAGCAGGCCACGGAGCTGGACGCGCACCTCTTCAACCTCCTCCCGCGCTGCCCCTCGGGATACCAAACGATCCAGCGACCTCCGGAGGACAGTGTAGGTGAGGTAGCGGGATCGAGCCATGGAGGTACCCCTGGAACGGAAGAGTTGTCGGGCACGCGTCTTCACCTCATCCCACCACGCGCCACGGGAAGGAAAAAACACCCAACAGGGTCTCCTGGTCTGCGAGAAAGGCCAAGAACTCCTGGACCACCTCTGATGTTGCCAACAACTGCACATTCAGTCGCCACAGGCCAGGACCCCTGCTAAGCTCCTCGTGGTTAGCCAGGAAGGACACGGAGAGGACGCGGTGGTCCGAAAAGTCAACCGCCTGCAACTGCGGAGGGGAACACTCCACCCGGGCACTCACATATATCCGATCGATACGACTCCTGCAGGTCCCATGGTAGTAGGTGAAACCCGGCGACCGTGGAAAGGCCCGGTGGAAAACATCTACCAGGTCAGCCGTCCGGGTCATCTCGGCCAAAAAGAGGCCCTCGTAACTAGGTGGGCAACGCTCCCCCCCCTCGGTCCTGCAAAAAGGTGGTGGTGTTGAAATCCCCGGCGAGGACCACCAAACGGGAGGTGTGTAGGTAGGGGCGGATGACCCCAAACAGGGTCTTCCGCGCCAACTTAGACTGGGGGCCGTAGACCACCACGAAACGAAACCGATGAGGCCCACAGTAGCCGTCTAAGAGCAGACACCGGCCCTGCTCCAGTTCCCACACGTACTGCACCTGAAATCGGTTAGACGTGAACAAAACCGCTACTCCTGCGTAGGGCTGTGCCGCAAGTGACCAGTACGAAGGGCCCCACCTCCACTCTCGCTTCGCCCGATGAAGGCTAGCGAGCGAGGTGAGCCTGGTCTCCTGCAAGAAGATGACATCCAGCCCACTCGTAGAAAGAAAATCATAGGCCGTAGCCCACGCCTGGTCTGAGAAAATGCTGGCCACGTTGATGGTGGCGCACGAGAACGCAGGAGTGCACGCCATGCCTATTTCGAGTGCAGTGACCCTTTCCTCCTCTTCTCACCAACCCCAGGATCCCCAGAATCCCGCTTGCAGGACAAGCCCGCGAGCTGGAGCACCTCCTCCTGGTCCACGTCGACCACCTCGAGGATCTCCTCCTCCTCCCGCTCGACCCTGTCACCCCAGGAGGTGCTGGCGCCCCCGGGACCACCAGGCAAAGCTGTCGCGAGGGCAGACCCAGCCCCCACGGGATGAGGAGGCACAAACGGGTCAGGGGTCGGAGGAATGACCTCCTCCGTGGGGTCTACCACCTGTACTGCCCCCCCCTCCCCGGACAAAGACTGAGACAATACGACAGTGCCCACCCCCGCGGGGGAGGCCAGGGCGGCCGGGTCAGCAGGGGACTCCTGCGAAGGCCCCGAACCCAACTGCGGGGGTACAAACCCATCCTCCCTCACCCGTCGGGCGCCAGTATCCCCCTTGATTGGAGGACCCTGACTGCGGCGCGCCTTCGGCATCTTTGAAGGTCGCCGCTGAGGAAGAGGGGCCGCCCCCGCTGCTAACCGCTCCGAGCGCCGCACAGGAAGCCCTGCCTCCACAGGCAAGCCCTCATCCGCCTCAGCCGCATCAGCGGCCAAAAAGACGAAACGGTTGATGTCCAACACGGGCTCTGCATCCGGCAACGGGGATGTCTCCCGTTTCTTCCTTTTGGACTTGCCACCCTTGGAAGGGACCGTAGTCCATTCCTCAGGTGGCACCACCCTCAACCCACTATCCTGTCGTGATACATTAACCTCCACCACATCAACCCTCTCCTCCTTCCTACCCGAATCCCCTCCCCCTGGTGGCCCCCTCGGCTCGATGGACTCCTCTACCCTAGGGCCCTCGGACTCCTCCTGAGGGAGAGGGGCCTCCACAACCTCCTCCCGCACAGAAGCCCGAGGTGGAGTGACGGCATCCCCCCCCGGTCCATTGTGTGACGCGGAGGGGCAGCGGGCGAAGGGGTGGCCCAACTCCCCGCAAAGGTTACACCGAATTAGCAGACACCCGGCCGAGGCGTGACCCCGTCCACCACAACGGGTGCAGACCTGCTCGGGACAGTTCATGCTCAAATGGCGAAATGAGCCACAGCGGTGACACTCGCGGGGTTGCCCGGGGTAATAGCACAAGATGCGATCCCGACCGAGAAAACCGGCCGAGGGCACGTGCTGCACCACGTTTCCCACCTCACGCAAACGGATCCTGCCCTTCCACGACCCGTCCCACACCCCTAGGGGCCCAGCGCCCTTAACCAGGGGTGCGAGGAGCACCGCATGGCGCGACAACCAAAACTGGATGTCCTGCCCTGGGAGCGACTCATTCCTGGATAGGATGGTCACAGGTACCGTCCCCTGGCGAGAGATAGGCACAACACGAAAGTCAGCCCACCCTCCCTGCCCCCTCTGCTGCTGGTATCGGTCCCAGAAAATCTCCAGCCCCCGTCTCAGCATGAAACTAACATCATATTCAATGGTGTTGTTCATGTGGATAAAGGCGTAGAGATCTCCTGGGAGAAACCCCAGCCCAAGGACCATCCTCAAGACCTGTTCCCTGGCTGGAGGGGACCCCTCCCCAGCCCATCGGATCTGCGCCACGTTGCGCCGTCGGACCTCACCCCCTACCCCTCTTTGGAACCCTCCCCCACCTCCTCCCCCTCCTGCGGGACCATTCCCCTGGGAGTTCCCCCTCCCCCCACCTTCACCCGACTTCCCCGGAGTGGTGCCCGACCCCCTCAGAGCCTCCGCAAAGGTACGGGGGGGGGAAGCCGACCCCTCAGCTCCCATCCCCTGCCTACCTTGGCCTTCCCCTGCTGCTACCTGCGGGGGATCCTGCTGCTGGTCTGCAGGATCCACAATCTCCGCACATGGGGCGACCTGAGAACTGGGCAAGATCATCTCTGCCAAAACCGAATCTGGAATGCTATCCTTTCCGGATCCCTGGGTGCCACCGAGAACCCCTGGATCACCCCCTGCCGCCACCTCCATCTGCTGAAAGGCAGCAAATGCCCCAGGAGGGCCCGTCGGGGTCTCCAAGGCTAATCGCAGGGCATCACAAACCTGGTTCTCGGTGACACCCAGGGGACCGGAAGGCTCCCCCAAGCCTCCTTCCCGCGTTCCCGACCCAGCGCAAGGCACCTGGGTCTCGGCCACCACTACCGGGGACGGACCCCGCTCCCCTTCATTCCCGGGATCCAGTGGGACCACCGCCCCCCCTGACCCTACTGAGGACAACTCCTTCCCTCGTTCCAAATCAGCCACTCCCTCCTTCCCCACTATATGACCAGTCGTCCGCTCCCCCCTTTCCTCCATCCGCCCTTCCCCTAACCCACCGTCCGCTACCCCCTTTACAGCTACCGACAACAAGGCAGGACCTGCCCGAGACAACAGGGCAGATCCCCCACCCAGAACATCCCCCACACCTCCACCCCCCTGCCCCTTGTCCCTCTCAGGTCCTACCTGGTTGTCGGTGCCAGACGTGGCACATGGGTCCAGAACCACCTGGCCGGTAGCCAAGGCTCCAGCAGGAAGGGCGGACGCCCCCCTGCGAGCCAGGCCCCCTTCAGCCACACTGGCGGAAACTGCAGGCGCCTGTTTATCCCGCTCCGCTGACACAGAAAACAAAGAAACATTCTGTCCCTGCTCTTGACTCCCCTCAGGGGCTGCAGAAAACGAACAGCAGCCCCTACCCTGCTCCTTCCCTTGTCCTGCACCCCTCCGGTGCCAGACAGCCACTTCTGAAAAAGATGGGCGGCCATCCTGCAGCCGTCGAGGAGCAGGAAGAGCAGCCAAAACAGGGGAGTCGCTGTTCACAGCAGCCCCCCCACCCCAAGTCCGCACTGAAAATCCGGTATCCACTGCAGGGGAATGAACTCGGCGGTCAAACAGCACAGAGCCTTGAGATCCCCGACGCTGCTGCATCGGATCCGAGTGCGAATCACCACCTCGAGGACATTTTTCAGCGGAGGACGAGTGGGGAAATCCAGGCAGAGCCTCCTCAGACCGCCGTCGCTGCTCCTGCGGCAAGGCAAAGACAGAATCCCGGCTCGCTTCACACTTCCGGGAATACCCGGAAGTGACGTTACACCCCTGGCGGCGGCCATCTTGGAGTGTCGATCGGGCTGGGGGAAGCCCTGCAGAGACCTCCTCCATCGGGGCAATCCTTGCATCGGCGGCAACGGTGAGAAGCCTGACGTCACGGGGAACTGCCTGGCAGCCATCGTGGGGCACCCCACCAACACACGCTGATGTCGGGAGAGCAGGAAAATGAACGGGAAAGGCCTGCTGATGGGAAAGATCAACTCCTCGGACACCCTGCTCACTGCCCCAATCATTAGTGCAGGAAATCGATGTCTGCAATCGGGTCGTCGGCGGGGCTGTCATCATTGGCTCCAAAGAATCTAGGTGGGCAGGGACCCCGCCCCCAAACGCCCAGGCACCAGCTTTCACCAATTCAACTTCACCCTGAAAGGGCAACAGAGAACGGGACTGTCGATGTCCTACCGGCTTACCCACCCCCGGGGGTCTCCCCTGGACTACAGATCTACCCTGCCATCTATCATAGTTATGATACACTTCAGACAGGGACCCACAACCCTGGCTCCTCAGATAGATGATTTCCTGGTGTTTAGCCTTCAAGGCCCGCTTTACCCCCTTTCTATAGATGGTATAGGCCACCCACTCCTCACCGGGAATGGTGGCCTGCAGGCTCTCCAGGTGGGAGAGCTGAGTTTCCAGCTGGGCCGCCTCCTTCTGGAGACCCTGGAGCCGCCGTACTGCCACCACAATCTCCCCTGGGGCCCTAGCTGGTTTCTGGAAGGATGGCAGGCCCGACCCTCCGTCCTCATCCTCACTGGAAGAGGTAGAGGCCTCCTCCAGGACCCGAGGCGGAGGGGGGAACCCACCTCCTCCAGAACCGTACGGGGCAGGCTTCCAAGGCCTCCCCAGGGCCTCTCCCTGCCTCCACCCAGCCTCCACACCCTGCCTGGGGAGGAGAGAGGAGCCTCCTCCCTGGGGCAGCGGGCCCAAACCTCTGGGCAAGTGGGTCCCTGTTCCCTGACCATCTGTAGTCCTACCTGGGGAGGCCCCCTCCTGGGGTATCGGCTGAAGACAGGTCCCAGCATCCTCAGTAGTCTGCACCAAAGGAGGCCTACCAGGCCTGGTAGGCCTCTGAGCCTGGGCCTTTCCTGCTGGAGGTGGCCCAGGGCCCGACATCCAGCCACAGGAAGGAAGCAGGAACTCCTCCCTACCAGGAGCTCTTCAGAACAGGTCTGCTCACCACAACAGCTGAACAGGAAGTGGGAGGAGCTGCCACTCGTGGGGCTGCAGAATCCTGCTCAGTCTGTCGGCCAGGTAGTTTTCCTGGCCAGGGAGATAGACTGCTCTGAGGAGCATATTGTGTTTCAGGGCAAAGGAACAGAGGTCCTGGGCCTCCCGACAAAGGAGCTGGGATCCAGTTCCGCCCTGTTTGTTCACATAAAACATGGCTACCTGGTTGTCTGTCTGGATCAGAACAGACTGATGTGCCAGGGAAGCAGTAAAGGCTTTGAGAGCCAAGCGGATAGCTCGGAGTTCCAGTAGATTGATCTGCTGGGCAGCCTCCCAAGGAGACCACAGGCCCTGGGTGCACTTGTCTAGACAATGAGCTCCCCAGCCCTGTAGAGAGGCATCAGTGGTCAGCACCACCGAGTACCCAGGCATCTGAAAAGGTACACCCTCCAGCAAGTTGGGTGGCTGCAGCCACCAGCTGAGGGATGACAGAAAAGGTCTGGACACTCTGATCTTGTCCTTGAGGCTGCCTGAGGCCTGTGACCACTGATTCCGAAGGCATCACTGCGCAGGCCTCATATGGAGCCTGGCATTGGGAGTTACTTGCACAGTCAAAGCCATGTGGCCTAGAAGCCTCAGGCAGAGCCTGGCAGAGATCAGCGACCTGCTGAGAAACTGGCTGGCCAAGTTTACTAGCCGATGTGCTCTGTCCACTGCTAAGAATGCTTTTGCCAGTTGAGAATCTAACCTTGCTCCTATGAACTCCAGGTTCTGGGAGGGGAGCAAAGTGGACTTTGCAAAATTTATGACAAACCCTACGTTTTGGAGCAGAGCAATGGTCCTGAGGGTGGCTTGTCGAGCCTCCTGGCAGGTCTGACCTCGGATGAGCCAGTCATCCAGGTATGGAAAGACAAAGATGTCTTGATTTCTCAGGTAGGCCGCAACCACTGCCAGGCACTTGGTAAAGACTCTGGGAGCGGAGGTCAGGCCAAAGGGAAGAACTCTGTACTGATAATGGTTTCCTCCCACAATGAACCTCAGGTATTTTCTGTGGTCTGGATGAATAAGGATGTGAGTGTAGGCATCCTTTAGGTCTAAAGAGCATAGCCAATCTCCCTGCTGGAGGTAGGGCAGAAGTGTTCCAAGAGAAAGCATCTTGAACTTTTCTTTTTCTAGAAACTTGTTGAGGTTTCTGAGATCTAGAATGGGTCGAAGGCCACCGGTTCTTTTGGGCACCAGGAAATACCTGGAATAAAAGCCGTGACCTTGGAAGTGGGGAGGCACAGGCTCCACCGCCCTGTCCACCAACGGACTTTGCAACTCTTGAAGGAGAAGGTCTGTATGCAGGGGAGGCCTCACGGGTTCCCCTGGAAAATAAGGTGGAGGCAGTTGGTGAAAATGGAGAGCATAGCCCTGATGGACTATGTCCAGCACCCAACTGTCCTGGCTAATTAAGGGCCACTGGTGGGCAAATAGGGCTAGGTGGCCTCCTGTGCAGGGTTGGACAAGAAGGGAGGGAATGGCTACGCCCAAGGAGTCAAAAACCCCCACCCTGCTGTGTGGGAGCAGGGGCTGGAGGCTTGGGGGTCCTCTGCCTACGGGGCCCACCCTGGCCCTTGGCCTGCTGACCCTGAGGGGCAGCTGGGGGAACCTGATATTACGGGTACTGTTTGTAGGCAGTGCCCTTCCTCGGGTAAAAGGACTTTTTACCCGAGCCCTTCTTTTTCTGAGAAGGGGCAGAGGTCTTCCTCGACAGCCTTGTCCGGGTGAGGTGCTCAGTCTCGAGCTGTGCGGCCTTCTCGATCACGGGTTTGCCAAAAAGGTTTTCACCTCGGCAAGGGACATCGACCAACTTGTCCTGAACCCATGGCTCGAGGTCCGATGACTGCAGCCATGCCTGGCGTCGAGCCGTGATGCCGGCTGCCGCAACTCGGGCTGAAGCCTCGAAGCCATCGTAGGCGGCACGGGACATGAGCTTCGAGCATTCCCGAATCCCCGAAGACAAGGTCTTAAATCTCTGCAAGGGTTCCCCGGAGAGACCAGCAGAGAACCCGGCCAATTCCTTGGCCAGGTCCCGCAAGCCTCTGCATAAGTCTTTGGTGCGACCTCATTTGGACTATGGTGTGCAATTCTGGAGACCGCACCTTCAAAAGGATGTGAACAGGATGGAGTCGGTGCAGAGGGTTGCTACTAAGATGATTAGTAGTCTTCATTATAAAGCATATGAGGACAGACTTAAGGATCTTAATATGTACACCTTAGAGGAAAGGCGGGATAGAGGTGATATGATTGAGATGTTTAAATACCTCCGTGGCATAAATGTTCAGGGAGAGAGCCTCTTTCAATTGAAAGCAAGTTCTGCGACGAGGGGACATGGGATGAGGGTGAAGGGAGATAGATTCAGGAGTGATATGCGGAAATATTTCTTTACGGAAAGAGTAGTGGATCCGTGGAATAGTCTCCCAGTGGAGGTGGTAGAGATGAGGACAGTAACCGAATTCAAAAAAGCATGGGACCAACACAGAGGATCTCTAAAGGTAAAAAGTGGACTGTTGTAGTTGTTGTTATGGAAGGACAGACTAGATGGGCCTTGTGGTCTTTTTCTGTCATCATGTTTCTATGTTTCTATGTTTCTATGTTACATGCCCATTGTCACAAGGTGGACCTATCGGAGCCTGAGAAAATGGAAATCAGCAGCAGTGATCAGGGGAGAGATGACAGGATAAACAAAAAACTGTCAGATGGTTGCTACAGACAACCTAGGCACACGTGGGTAAGTGCTGAGAAGACACACCCAGATAGCAAGCAAAGGGAGTTTGCTTTGCCTGATAGGAATCAGCTGGGTAGAGGTGGAGCCCAGAAACACAGAGATATAATACGCTCCCAAATAGTTAGAGAGGGAGAGGAGGTGAACCAGCAAGTCTCACAGCAGGGGAGACAACGGTCAGCGCAGCAGAAGCTGGGAAAAGTATGGAAGTGGAATGAAAGAGAGTCTGAATTACTGGGACAGCAACACGAAGGTCTGAGTGAGTCTCAAACCCAGAGTGAAACATTTGGAAGGCAGAAGCCAGATATTGAATGCATGTGTGAAGAGCACGAGAGACGTGGGGGAGTTGCAGTACAAAGTAACAAAGCCAGAAGTGTTGATAGGGGCTGTTTTCTACCCGAGTGGGTAAAACCCTGCAGCAATAGAAAAAGCCACCCAGAAATAAGCTTTGGAAATAATCCCTTCCCTTGTGCTAGAAAACCCAGGAGAAAAGAAGCTCACTTACTTGGAGAAGCTAGAGATTCTAGTATCCACTTTAAACTCCCAGAGTTTGAGCAACCTCCGTATAGAGCAGTGCAATCCAGGGCAGCTGTGAGGAAAAGGCTAGACCCGAGCATGCTCAGAGTCTACCGTAATCACTCTAACAGCAGAGCCAGGGAAGTTCCTGAATGTCCTTATGCTTACCAGCAGGGGCTGAGCTCCCATAAGCCTCATACAAAACTATATGGTAGTTCCCAGGGAGGCTTTGAGAGAGAAGGACAGAACAACTTCCTGCTTGACGAGGAAAACCTACATTATCCTTTTGAAACAGCTGACCTTAAAAACGTGAGTGTTAATGAACCAGAATCTATGGAATATGAGAATGCAGAGTTAGCAACAGTTCCTGAGCCCATGGAATGCTCAGTTTCGGTAATTGACCCAGAGTTTTCCTTAAGATGAAAAGGGTTGAAGATAACCTGAGTAAGAGTCACAGTTGTAGGCTGGAAAACGTGTCTCACAGAAAACCATGTGAATGAGCTGTGCTGTGTCAGCAAAAAGGAAAGCCTGTGAAAAACATTGAGAATGTTTAATTCTTTTCTTTTTGCATTTAAGCTGAAGTAAGCTATTTTTGTTTAACCTTTTGATTTCTGTTATATGCCCGAAGTGGGTTGTTTGCTTTGTTTTTGCCAAGGAGAAAATACCTCACGGACGGGGAATACAAACCCTGAGTTTGGAACACAAGTGTCTTTTGTGGTTTATAGAGAAGGTACAACTACCACCCTCAGGGGAGTCCTCAGGCAGTACCAAGGCCTCACCGGTAGGGCACCTGGGGGTGCGACACCATGTACAGCTGGTAAGACTGGACACGGCAAGCAAGCATCGAGCCCTGAAAGCACTTTCTACCAACGCCATCGAGGTTCCGTGCCTCCCTGCCGGGTGGCACCGCGGAGTGCAACTTCTGACTTTTCAGACGATGCATGGCCGATTCCACAACCATGGAATGGTGTGGTAGCTGTGCTTTCTGGAAGCCAGGACTCTTACGGAGTCGATAGATGGAATTGACCCACTTGCTCAGAACCGGCGCTGAAGCCGGTGCCTCCCACATTCGGAAGAGGAGCCGTTCCAGCAACGATGGAACCGGGACAGTAAAGGCCTCCTTCGGAGGAGAGTCATACTGTAGAGCATTGAGCTCTTTGGCTCGAGGCTCTTCCTCGGGGTCGGCCGGGATAGCCAAGGCAGTGGCTATACCCTGGACAAACTCCGAGAACCTAGTATCCTCCAGAGGGGACCTACTCCGGGGCTCAGACTGCGGTGAGTCCGAGGGAACGCACCGAGTCTTGAAAGTGTCAGGAGACTCCTCGTCTTCGGTCTCCCAGACGGACTCGTCCAATGTTGAGTCGGGGTCCGACACCGCGGGGCCCCTGGACATCAGCCCCAACGCCAGAGGCACTGGCGTCAAGACCCTCAGTCCCGAACGGGAGGTTGAGGGAGACCTCAACCGAGGATGACTCCGAGCCACGAGGGACTTGAGTATCGGCTCGGTCTCCGGGGTCGACTTCGAAGTCGATGTCCCGGTGGTCGGGGCAGATGCGCCAGACAGGCTGGCCATCAGTGCTTGCTGCTGCTCCATGAAGGCAGACATTCTGCTCTCCAAGGCTGTCAGCCTGAGACTCAGCTCGGGTGACGCAGCAGTCACCGACTCGGGCCCCGGCAGCGCCGGGCCCGACGTCGGGTCTCGGGGAGGAGAGTCCACGAGGACTATGGGGCTTACGTGTCCAGCAGACTCCGGCTCCAGGCGAGGTACTTTAGTTGGCTTCTCCTGGTCCACGGGCCCGGGACGGCGATCGGGGGTCTTAGACCTGGCCCGCGAGGGCTCCGGGACCTCTTCCGCTGCCGCCCTCGCGAGCCGCTTCTTCCTCTTATGTTCCCGGTCGGGGGACCCCCTGTCCGAGGAGCTTCAACACCGCTCGGGATCGGAATCCCGAGATGTCGAGGCCTCAGACGAGGTCCGGGCCCGGGCGGAGGCCGAGTACAAGAAAAGCCTTTCCCTCTGCTGTTGATGACTTCGTAGTGCCTTGGAAGACATCTTCCCACATGGCCCGCACGTTTTAGCGTCGTGGTCCGGACCGAGGCACCGAAGACAGCAGTCGTGTGTGTCGGTGAGAGACATTAGTTTCGTACACCAATCACACTTTTTGAAACCGCTGGAAGCCATCGGGGAAAAAAGAGTCCCCGCGAGGTCAAAGAAAAAGTTTGGGCGCGAACGCCAGCCACTAAGGGCAAAAACCGAAAAAGAAAAAAATGGATTTGATACCGGTGTACCGAACCCGGCGGGAGGGAAACCGGCATCGAACCAAAGGAAAAAAGCACGAAGAACGCCAAGAAAAATTGTCTTTACCGGGAGGACAGGACACACGTCCTATGGGCTTCACGGAAAAAAAAAAAGAGTCTGAGGTAAGATGGCACCTTTAGGCGGGAAGGGAACCACGCATGCATGCCAGCATTCCCAAAGGCTTTCATAGAAAGCTGGGGAAATGCTCCGCTGGGGCTTCATCGGCGCCGATGACTCCCATATGTGAGGACTGACTTCCTGCATGGTCCTGGAGAATTAATGAAACCAGGGTTTGAATCCTACTCCAGCTCCCTTTGATCTTGGGAATATCACTTAACTTTCGTAAGATCACTGGAGACAGGAAAATAAATGTTGTGCCTGAATTGTAAGTTGTCTGAAGAGGGGAAAATACCGAAGGTACTTTGCTTGAACTATGACTTGAAAGGGGCGACTTGAACAGAAACGCTCAGAGATTAAACTCTCTCATGTACTTACAGATCAGAAACCTTTTTAATTTTGGTAGTTGCAAAGATGATTATATGGTCTATCTATGAGGAAACCCTATACATAATTCTTTGTTAAAAATAAACCAGAGAAACAAAAGAATGTGTCATTGCAGTATCCAGCTCATCATTTGGGGAAATGAGTGATTGAATTGCTAATAAGGACCTCAAATTCAGCTATGCTGGCAAGAGTTTATTCAAAAAAATATATTGTAACTATCTGGGGATATTTTCCACATACTTAAGTTTTGTTCCAAGTTTTCTACCTAGCAGTAATATATTATTATCTTAATTATTTAAATATATTGGGGTAGAATCATCTTTTACATTCGTCTTACTGAGTGCAACTTTAGCTGTCTCTACAACATGCATCTTTTATCTCAGTGTGAAGCTTGCATGGGAGAGGGGTGCTAATAATAAAGATCTGCTCTTCCACCATCTGTGGTTTATTTGTACATTGTGGGTATCAGGGTGAAGACTTTGAGGCTCCTCTGGGCTGTCTTCATGTTTTCCATGTATCAGTGCAACACTTGCTTGGGTCCATGATAATGGTCAGCACTCCAGTGTGAAACATTCAGAGGTGGTAATATAAAGTATTACCATTCTGGAAGCATAGTAGCCCTCCCATAACCATTAGTCAAATACACAGCAAAAGTACCATTATAAATCACAAATCAAAGCACTGTATAAATAATTAATAGTAGATTCACAGGAATGGTAAGGAAAGATTATGAAATGATTCCAAAATCTTCTGAGTACTAATCGCTCTCGATTAATGCTTTTTTACTTGCATAAGTGGATCATAAAATTGGCCTTATTGTTACCATTTAAAATGTCTTATGCTGCTGGATAACTTTCTTGTTCCAAAAGAGTGCTCCAATCAATAGACCTGGAGCAATTAGTAAACTACATCTGAATTTGAGGAATTTCCTCACTGTTACATTGTGACTGAAAGAGAAAGGGGTGACTCAACCATTAGGCAAGAGATTGCAGACCTACTATTGGTTTTAATGATAGTTCACAGATTATTATCTATAATACCTGAAGACTAGAGGATGGTCAATGTAATGCCAATTTTTAAAAAAGGATCCAGGGGTGATCTGGGAAACTACAGACCAGTGAGCCTGACATCAGTACTGGGCAAAATGGTAGAAACCATTAAAAAGAACAAAAATTATTGAACTTGTAGACAGTCAAGGCTTAATGAGAGACAGCCAACATGGCTTTAGCCAAGGAAGGTCTTGTCTTACTAATCTGTTATATTTTTATGAAGGTGTGAACAAACAGGTAGACAAAGGTGAGTCAGTTGATATAGTGTAACTAGATTTTCAGAAAGCCGTTAACAAGATCCATCATGAGAGACTCTTAGTAAAATTAAAAAGTCATGGGATAGGAGGCAGTGCACTATTGTGGATCAGGAACTGGTTAAAAGATAGAAAGAAGAGAGTAGGGCTAAATAGTCAATTTTCCCAATGAGGAAAGGTAAATGGTGGAGTACCCCAGGGATCTGTGCTTGGTCTGCTGCTTTTTAACATGTTAGTAAATGACCTGGAAATGGGAATAAACGAGTGAGGTAATAACATCTGCAGATGACACAAAATTATTAAAAGTTGTTAAAACCCAAGAGGATTGTGAAAAATTGCAAGAGGACCTTGATAAATTGGAAGACTTGAAGTTCAAATGGAAGATGAAAATTAATGTGGACAACTGCAAAGTTATGCACCTAGGAAAGAACAACCCAAACTATGGTAACGCGATGCAAGGTTAAACATTAGGAACCACCACCCAGGAAAAGGATTTAGGAAGTATCATGGATAACATGTTGAAACCCTCCTCCCAGTGTGCAGTGGTGGCCAAGAAAACAAATAGAATGCTAGTGATCATAAGGAAAGGAATGGAGAATAAAACAAAGGATATTATAATGCTTTTATATCATTCCATAGTGTAACTGTACTTTGAATATTGTGTGCAATTCTGATAATGCTATATCTTTTTTATGATATAGCTATTAGAAAAGGAACAAAGAAGAGCCACCAAAATTGTAAATGGGATGGAAGGATACCCCCTATGAGGAGAGGCTAAAAAGGTTAGGGCTCTTCAACCTGTAAAAGAAATGGCTGAGGAGAGCTATGATAGAGGTCTATTATTGAATGGATTGGAACGGGTAAACATAGATCAATTGTTTATGCCACTAAAATACAGAAAGACTAGGGGACATGCAATGAAGCTACAGTGTAACCTATTAAAAACTAATAAGAGAAAATATTTGTTTCACTCAATGCAAAATCAAACTGAAATTCATTACCAGAGGATGTAGTAAAAGCTGTTAGTATAGCTGGGTTTAAAAAAGGTTCAGACAAGTTCCTGGAGGAAAGGTCCATAAACAATTATTAAAGGGGACCCGGGAAATCCACTGCTTGTCCCAATATAAGCCTTGTGGAACCTGTATCTTTTGAAGAAACTGCTAGATATATGTTATGTGGATTGGCCACGGTTGGAAGGATACTGTGCTTGATGGACCTTGATCCAGTATTGCATATCGTATGTTCTAGGCAGCTTCTGGCAGCAGCAAAGAACAGTAGTATGAACAGTCAGCACATTCTTTTACCTGCAGGGTGATTGGGGCCACAGGTACATGCAAAGCAAAAAAGTGTGATGCCCAATTATGTATTTTTCCAGATTAGTGGGAGGGATCATAGTGGGATGATTATGATTACTGAGTTCAATTATAAAACTTGGAGGTGGGGAGGGGAGTAAAGGCACTTAAGACTGAAGGATCACCCTTGCATTGGTCCTGGACTTTGAACTTGTAACTGGGTGATAATTTAACAGCATAAATGTCTAATTGTGCAATTGCATATATGTAACTCTCCTACAAAACATATATGGGAAACTATAATGATGTAACTTTATATGCCACGCATATAAATCTTTTAGTTTTTACTGATGTTCCCCTTCAAATGTGTTACCTGTTTAAATGTTGTTCTCTTAATCTGTGCCTCAAACATTATGAAACAGAAGTTTCCTCTGAATTTTCTTCAATCATTTCTCTTCATTTTTATCTCAGCAGACAATGACATATAATTACACGGAGACCAGAAATCACAGCGGTGTGACAGAATTCCTTCTTCTGGGATTCTCAGAATTCCCAGAGCTGCAGCTCCCTCTCTTCACTCTCTTCTTCCTCCTCTAACTGATGGCCGTGCTGGGGAACCTCCTCATCATCTGTATAGTATGTGCCGATCACCACCTGCACACTCCCATGTATTTCTTCTTGGCCAGCTTGTCTATCCTAGACATCTCTTCCCTCACAGTCACTGTGCCAAAATTACTGGCAATCCTAGCAGGTAGAAATATCATATCTTTTGGGGAATGCATGCTACAGTTGTACTGCTATATGGCGTGTGTATGTACAGAATATTCACTTCTCACTGCCATGGCGTATGACCGTTACATTGCAATATGTAACCCCCCTGCGTTATCCCATTATCATGAATAAAGGGGTCTGTGCTCTTTTGGCAGCTATCTCATTGATTGTAGGTTTAGTAGAATCATCGTCAATCATGATTGTTATAACCCAGTTTTTTTTCTGTGACTCCAATATAATCAATCACTTCTTCTGTGAGGTCACAGCACTGACGAAACTCTCCTGCACAGACACCTCTGTCCTTGAAATTCTGATTTATGGACAAGGTGTACTAAACATCTTCACCCCTCTACTCTTAACCCTAACATCCTATGTGTTCATCATCTCCACCATCCTCAGAATCCAATCTAGAGAGGAAAAAAGCAAAGCCTTCTCCACCTGCTCCTCCCACTTTATAGTAATTGTTTTGGCTTATGGAACTATGATAGGGGGGTATATGCATCCTGTGTCATTGGGTGATATGAATTCAAACAAGCTGACTATTGCAATGTATATAGTTGCTCTCCCACTCTTAAACCCTCTGATTTATAGCTTGAGAAGCAAAGAGTTAAAAGTGGCCCTCCATAAAGCAATGCACAGGAAGTCAGTACTAGCTGCATTTGGAGGGTAATTTTATAACAGGGAGCCTATTTTGACCCTATTTTATAGACACATAGGAACACTTTTACTAAAGTGCTAGCTATCATCCTGGGTCTGATGCACACTAAAGGCGCATGTAGGACATGCTTTAACAGGTAGGGCCAGGCCATGACAGTTAGTGCAGACGGACTTTGATGTTAACCATCCATGGTGCATTAGGGTTGGAAAGGTGCACATCAGATGTAAACAATGAGGGCAAGCAAATAGGACAGGTGCACTTCCTAAGTGGAGATGAATGCACCTGCACTATTATCATGCTGCAGCTGGACCTCGTGCACCACATTTGCTGCCAGGAACATACTGCCCATGCCCACAATGGTTAATGCCATGATGCTGCCCTAAAAGATTTGCATGTTATTGGCACATTAGGTGCAACACCGCAGTGCCTTTAGAAAAAAGTTCCCCATAGAAACCTATGTGTCTTAATAAAATGCTTGTGCAAATCCTGCAGAAATTGTCTGCACTGAAGGCATCTATACCATCAAAAAAGGTCCTGATAAAAGACAGCTAACATTTTTGTCAGAGCTGCTAAACCTAAAGAAGGCAGGAAAGGCCACCTCCTCACTGTGGCTGCTCCTTTTTAATCAGCTTTTGAAAATGCAAAAACATTTATATCACTTATCTGAAACTTTAAACTCCAAATTGTGCTTCACACTGCATAAGAACGTGCCATGTTTTGGGTCTCCGCTTTTGACACAGCCACAAAAACAAATCTTTGGAGTAAATCTCTACAGCAGACTCAGTGACTTCACATGCACACTAAAATGACTAAAAATCTATCTTCTGAATTCTTTTAAAAGCCCAATACCAATAAACAGTTTTGTAAAGATTTTGGTTGGTTTTGAGGTTAAAGATGAAAATACAGTGAGAGGTTGATCCATATCCAGTTGCTCCTTCAGGTTTCATATCTTCCCTCTTTCCATATCCATGCTAAAGGTTCACCTCTTTCAAGCCACTTTTGGATCTTAATCCTTTGTTCTCCTTCTCTCCCTCAATACCTTCCCCTACCGTACCCTTGTTCTCATCTATTGTACTGTCTGTCTTGATTAGATTGTAAGCTCTGATGAGCAAGTACCATCTTTTATATGTGTCTGTACAGCCCTGTGTATGCCTTGTAGCACTATATAAATGATTCATAGTAGTAGTTTTCCTCTGAATGGCATTTATCTGGATATAGTAATTAGAAAGCAGTTCATTACCAACAAGCAATACATTTCAAGGAAAAAATAGCATATAATATCAGTTCTTCTTATCTGTAAAACAAATATATTCTTTATCTAATACATCTTGTCCATAAGATTTAACAAAACTCTAAAGTTGCAATATATTACCTATAAGTCCACAAGGAAAGATGATTTTAAGAACAGGAATAAGCCAAGTTCCCATTATTACGGTTTTATATCCAAGGAGCATTTTAATCCACCCCTTTTATGAAGGGACCTTTTCTTTCTTCTGTGTTATTGTAGTCCATCCTAACAACTAGTTTCTTGCCTGTACACATTATCACAATAATAAGCATCTATACAGATCTACATGTGAGGTCCATAAATTTTGCACCAGGCAGATAAGTGACCAGGCGATCCTCACACCCACTAGTCACCCACTATCTACATGACTAATGATTGAATCACCACCCGAGATGACCATCCTAACTCATCCTCATGGTCTGAAGCCCCTGGAGAAATATCCTCAGTGTGAAAAGAGTAGACGCTACATGATCACTTCCTGCCACACCAAGGTTATGCTATCCTTTCAGGTGACCTCTATCCTCCACTTCAGCACAGAGACTGCCACACTGGAGGTTGGACTGCTCTACTGTGTCCCTGAAGGTCTTTTCTATGTACATGTCTGCCTCACCTCTTCCAAATATGCAACTCTGACCTCGAGAGATTGGGCTCATTTTCAGAGATTTCTCCAAATGGGTTAGTTTTAAGCATATTATGAAAGTCACGAACCTCACTTCTATGCCAGAGTATGTGGCTATGCTCTCAGTCACTCAAATTTACTGCTAATGCTGGGCTCTTTCTAAAATTGACCTTTACACTTGGTTATCTTTCCTGATTTTGCGTATGGAAATTGTGTAATAAGATTTCTAAAATAGCGCCCATAGGCACCTATGTATATTTATGAAAGAAGTACATAAGAACATAAGAACATAAGATATGCCATACTGGGTCAGACCAAGGTCCATCAAGCCCAGTATTCTGTTTCCAACAGTGGCCAATCTAGGTCATACGTACCTAGCAGTTTCCCCAAGGGACACAGGTTCCACAATGCTTGTATTGGTTCAAGCATTGATATCCTGGGTCCCTTCTTAATAATGGTTTATGGACCTTTCCTCCAGGAACTTGTCCAAACCTTTTTTAAACCCAGCTACACTAACAGCCTTTACTACATCCTCCGGTAACAAATTCCAGAGTTTGATTACACGTTGAGTGAAAAAATATTTTCTTTTATTAGTCTTAAATAGTTTACCCTGTAGCTTCATTGCATGTCCCCTAGTCTTTCTATATTCTGATAAGGTAAACAATCGATCTACGTTTACCCGTTCCACTCCGTTCATTAATTTATAGACTTCTATCATATCTCCCCTCAGCCGTCTCTTTTCCAGGTTAAAGAGCCCCAACCTTTTTAGCCTTTCTTCATAGGAGTAGCCTTCCATCCCCTTTACCATTTTGGTGGCTCTTCTCTGAACCTTTTCTAAAATTGCTATATCCTTTTTAAGATATGGCGACCAGAATTGCACACAATATTCAAGGTGCAGTCTCACCATGGAACGATATAGAGGCATTATAATATCTTTTGTTTTATTTTCCATTCCTTTCCTTATCATACCTAGCATTCTATTTGCTCTCTTGGCCGCCGCTGCACACTGGGCCGAGGGTTTTAACATGGTATCCACAAGGACGCCTAAATCTTTTTCTTGGGTGGTGGTTCCTAATGTGGAACCTTGCATCGTGTAACCATAGTTTGGGTTGTTCTTCCCTAGGTGCATAACCTTGCACTTCTCCACATTAAATTTCATCTGCCATTTTGATGCCCAGTCTTCCAATTTATCAAGATCCTCTTGCAATTTTCCACAATCCTCCTGGGTTTTAACAACTTTAAATAGTTTTGTGTCATCAGCAAATTTGATAACCTCACTCGTTATTCCACTTTCCAGGTCATTTATGAATATGTCAAAAAGCAGCGGACCCAGCACAGATCCCTGGGGTACACCACTATTCACCTTTCTCCATTGGGAAAATTGGCCATTTAGCCCTACCCTCTGCTTTCTATCTTTTAACCAGTTCCTGATCCACAGTAGTACACTGCCTCCTATCCCATGACTCTTTAGTTTTGCCAAAAGTCTCTCATGAGGGACCTTGTCAAAGGCTTTCTGAAAGTCCAGATACACAATATCAACCGACTCACCTTTGTCCACCTGTTTATTCACTCCTTCAAAAAAACATAACAGATTAGTAAGACAAGATCTTCCTTGTCTAAAGCCATGTTGGCTGTCTCCCATTAGGTCATGACTATCTATATGCTGAGTAATTTTATTCTTTATGATGGTTTCTACCATTTTTCCCGGTACTGATGTCAGGCTCACCGGTCTGTAGTTTCCCGGATCACCCCTCGAACCCTTTTTAAAAATTGGTGTTACATTGGCGATCCTCCAATCCTCAGGTATTAGAGATGATTTTAATGATAGTTCACAGATTACTGATAGCAGGTCTGCAATCTCAAATTTCAGTTCTTTCAACACCCTTGGATGTATACCATCCGGCCCAGGTGATTTGCTACTCTTCAGTTTATCTAATAGTTGTAGGACATCTTCCCGATGTATCGATATTTCCTTCAATTCTTCCACACCTTTAAATACCACTTCAGTCGTGGGTAACATCCCTACATCTTCCTCAGTAAAGACCGAAGCAAAGAATTCATTCAGTCTCTCCGCTATCGCCTTGTCGCCTCTTAGTGCTCCTTTAACCCCTTTATCATCTAATGGACCAACTGACTCTCTCACGGGTTTTTTGCTACGAATGTACTTGAAAAGGTCTTTATTTCGCGTTTTTGCTTCCGCAGCAAGCTTCTTCTCAAATTCTCTCTTTGCCTGCCTTATCAATGCCTTGCATTTGACTTGCCAGTGCTTGTGCTGTTTCCAGGTTTCATCATTTGGCTCTTTTTTCCATTTCTTGAAAGATGCTTTTTTGGCAACAACAGCCTCTCTGACCTCAGCTTTAAACCATGCTGGCAATTTTTTGGACTTCCTTCCACTTTTCTTAAAGCGTGGAATACAGCTGGTCTGGGCTTCCAAGATAGTATTTTTCAACAACACCCAAGCTTGATGTACGTCTTTAACCTTTGCAACTGCTCCTTTTAGTTTTTTCTTAACTGTTTTCCTCATTCTATCATAGTCTCCCTTTCGAAAGTTAAGGGGTAGTACTGTGGATTTCCTTACTATCCCTCCTCCACTAATTAAATCAAAGGCGATCATGCTATGATCACTATTGCCAAGTGGCCCCAACACCCTTATCTCTTGCACTACATCTGGTGTTCCACTAAGGACTAGGTCTAATATTGCTTCCCCTCTGGTCGGTTCATGAACCAGCTGCTCCAAGAAGCAGTCATTTATTTCATCTAGGAACTTTATCTCCCTAGCATGTCCTGTTGTGACACTGACCCAGTCGATGCCGGGGTAATTGAAATCACCCATTATTATTACTGCACTGTAACTTTTGCTAGCTTCCTTGATTTCTTTGAGCATTTCATCATCCATTTGTTCATTCTGGCCAGGCGGACGATAGTACACCCCCACTGCCATCGCCTTCCCCTTTTTACATGGAATTTCAATCCATAGAGATTCTACAGCAAATTTTGTTTCTTGCAAAACTTTAATCCTTTCTGACTCAATGCCCTCTCTAACATAGAGCGCAACCCCTCCACCAATTTGATCAGCTCTATCATTTCGATATAGTTTGTACCCAGGTATCACAGTGTCCCACTGGTTGTCCTCCTTCCACCATGTCTCTGATATTCCAATCATATCTAAACTCTCGTTTATTTATATATATTCTAACTCTCCCATCTTGTTTTGTAGACTTCTAGAATTGGAATACAAGCATTTTAGAGACATTCATATTAATTTGGCTATTGGTAGACATGGGTAATTTGGGATCTTTAAGTTCTGTCTGCTCCATACTCGAGGGCATTTGGGCTACTTTACTCTTTTTTGGAACCTCTCTGCTTTTTGTAGTATCCTTCAAGGATACATTCTTCCGAACCATGCGCTCTTGGGCGACTGTCGGCTTTCCCCTATTATCTAGTTTAAAGTAGGCGCCTAAATGTAAGTATCTGATTTTACAACCTGCATGTGCAAGGGTTGGATTGCCTAATTTTCACCTGCCAGGTGAGCCAATTAAGGAACTGAGCTCCAGAACCCAAACATTTGACATCTTTATGTGTTTTTGAACACCAGTGGTAGAAGCATAGCAATGTATGGCTTGAAGCTGGTGTTAAAGGTGACAAGGGTGTTTTCTAAACTATTCCTGTACTGACTTTGCATGCTAGAGAATATATGAATACTTTCAAAGTTTGCCTGCCTATAGTCTACTGAACATGTTGATAGTCATGGTTTAATAGAAAAAAACCAACATGGATTTTGCCAAGGAAAGTATTGTTTATTGGACGGTATGAATAAACAGGTAGACCAAGGTGAGCTTGTTGATATAGCGTACCTGGATTTTCAGACAGCTTTGACAAGGTCCCTCATGAGAGACTCTTGGGCAAATGAAAAAGCCATGAGATTGGATGCAGAGTCCTATTGTGGATCAGGAACTGGTTAAAAGAAAGAAAGCAGAGAGGAGGGATAAAAGGCCAATTTTCTCAATGGAGAAAGATGAATAGTGGAGTACCCCAGGGATCTGTGCTGGGCCCTCTGCTTTTTAACATCTTAAATAAATGTCCTGAAAATGGGAATAATGAGTGAGGTGACCAAAGTTGCAGCTGACACAAAATTATTCAAAGTACTTAAAAAAACAAGATGATTGTGAAAAATTGCAAGAAGACCTTGATAATTTGGAAGACTGGATTTTCAAAGGGCAGATGAAATTTAATGTTGACAAGTGCAAAGTTATGCACCTAGGAAAGAACAACCTAAACTATGGTTAAGCGATGCAAGGTTCCACATTAGGAACCACCACACAGGAAAAAGATTTAGGTGTCATTGTGGATAATATGTTGAAACCCTCTGTCCAGTGTGCAGCAGCAGCCTAAAAAACAAATAGAATGCTAGGAATCATTAGGAAAGAAATTGAGAATAGGACCAAATGATATTATAATGCCTCTGCATCATTCCATAGTGCGACCACACCTTGAATATTGTGTGCAATTCTGGTCACCATATCTTAAAACTGATATAGCAGAATTAGAAAAGATACAGAGAAGAGCCACCAAAATGGTAAAGGAGATGGAAGAATACCCCTATAAGGAAATTCTTAAGGCTATTCAACTTGGAAAAGAAAGAGCTGAAGGGAGATATGATAGAGGTCTATAAATTAATGAATGAAATGGAAGTGGTAAATGTAGATCAGTTGCTTATACCATCAAAAAGTAGAAAGACTAGGGGACATGCAAAGAATCAAACCAAACAGCAGGAGAAGGAGATATTCCGCAGAGGGTGCAGTAGGAGGAAGCGGAAGCCAAGAACCACGGCCAAACACAGTGAGGGTATCCAAAAGATTTTATTAGCAGACCCAACTAAAAAGTTTTGGCCTGGGGCCTTCTTCAGGGGTCTGTAGCTCTTTTGCCTTCGCATCTGCTTCTGCGCATGTCCGCTGTTGGAAAAGAATACTGGGCTTTATGGACCTAGGTCTGACCCTGTATGACATTTCTTATGTTCTTAATCATTTCCCTTAAATCTGTGCATGCTTCCATCCAAAAGGGTCTGGTTTCAGAAAATTTCACAGTACTGAAACTTTACTATGAAGGTGAGGAGTAGCCTAGTGGTTAGAGCAACTGTCTAGTACACTGAAGATCAAGGGTTCAATTCTCACTGGCACTCCTTGTGACTTTGGGCAAGTCACTTTACCTTCCATTGCCTTGGAAGAAGAGGCCTAGCAATCTACTTACAGTGATACATTGCCAAGAAAACCCAGAGGCAGCTGGGTTTCCAGGAGTCAGCATTGACCTGATGGCATTAAAGAGAGAGAGAGAGAAACTTTACTGGTGTCTCTACAGGATGAAATTCTCTCTCACCTGGAAGAAGCCTTCTGTTGCAGCTGGATCTTCCAGTCACTTTTGATTTAATCAACCATTCTTATTATCCCAATTGGATAGTTTTAGTGTGAAAGGTGCTGCTTTGGACTTGTTTATGTCTTTCCTCTCTGCTCACTCATTTATGTTTAAGCCAGATAACATTCTTTCAAAAGGAAGTGTAGTTACTCGCCTGTAGCAGGTGTTCTTCTTGAACATCAGGAATAAATCCTCATGTATGGGCGATGTAACCAACAGAGCCACACACAGAATGCTCCCCATCTTATAAAGGAATATTTTGGGAAGGACACCGCACATACATGCCTGCCTTCGCGCCTGCCGTGGTGCCATACTCCCCAGTACAATCACATAGCAGGAGACAAAAGGCAACTCCTTGGGGGGTGGGAGGGTTGTGAGGACTTATTTCTGCTGTTCATGGAGAACACTTGCTACAGGTAAGTAACTACTCTTTCTCCATGGACAAGCATAAAATAAGTACTCACTTATGGGACTCCCAAGCTATAGGATACTAGAACCTGAGGAGATAAGCAGCCCAACTGGGCAATGACAACTAGAGAAGTCAGGAAGACCAGAGAGGTAGTCCCTCAGAGGGACACATCTGATTCAATATCCTCAACAGACATTGACCTGATGGGATTTTTTTTAAGAAGGTAGCCTGGATTGACATTAGGGGTGATGGGTAGGAGTTGACTCTAAGAACAAAAGAGATGCCTGAGCATGGCCTTACAAAATTGCTGTCCATCGGGAATCCACATCCAGACAGTAGTGTGCTGCAAAAGTATGGACCAAAGACCACATCACAGCCCTTTAGTTTTCCTCTGCAGACACAGAATGGAGGTTGGCCACAGATGTAGTCATTGCACAGACATTGTGAGCTGTGACATGACACTCAAGGCTCAACCCAGCCATGAGTGTTGCAGTCTTCTAGCCAGAGGGATAGCATATGCTTCAAGATAGTGATGCCCAAATTATTGGGGTTGAAGGAGATGAATAGCTGGATGGACTGATGGTGCACTTCTGTGCACTCCATATAGAAGGCAGCACATGCTTACCATCCAGCATGTGCAAGACTGCCTCACTGCGGTTCATGTGAGACTAAGAGAAGAACATCAGAAGGATAATGGACTGGTTGAGGTGGAATGATGAGGCCACCTTTGGCATAAAATGTGTGCATGTGCAGAGCACCACCCAGTTTTGGTGAAATTTGGTATATGGAGAGTGAGTAACCAGAGCCTGGAGCTCATTGACACATTATGCCATTGTGATGTCCACTGGGAAGAGGTCCTTCCACATCAAGAATTTCAGTGAGCATGAATCCAAGGGCTCAAAGGAGGTCCATGTCAGTTGGCAGAGGACCACATTGAGGTCCCAAGTGACCATAGGGAGCCAAAGCAGAGGCTTTGAGAGAAGCAGGCACCTCAGGCACTGACCCACCAGTGGCTGGACTGAAATAGGCTTAATCCCACAACCACAATGGTAAGCCCCAGTTGTGCTGAGGTGAACTCGCACCAGGTTAGACTTCAGCATGGAGTCAAAGAGGTGCAATAGCCACTAAAACAACTGGACAGGAGAAGAGGTGCAATAGGCACTACAGCACAGGACAGGAGAAGAGGTCCAGTGCCCTACCTGTGCACCAGATAGCAAACCTCCACCACTTGAGTGGGTAGGCATTGTGCATTGAGTCCTTGTGGGATGCCAGCAGGATGTCATGAGAACTATCCTTTCAGTCTCCACACCATGAGTGCCAGGGAGTAGACATTGGGATACAGCAGGACGCCACCCTCCTGTGAGATGAGGCCTGGGCCAGAGCTCAGGAAAAGAGACTCCCTCAGTGAGAGCTATAACAGCACAGGAAACCACAGCTGCTGAAGCCAGTATGGGACAATGAGAATCATGGAACCCCCACTCAGGCTGGAGCTTTAGGAGTTTTTGTGACAAGCAAAATTAGGTGGTGGGCATATAGCATGCCCCCCCCCCCCCCAGTGGAGAAGAAAGACATCCATGGCCAGGCAACTGCTGGCTGGCCTCTGAGAGCATAACTAGTCTACCTGGGCATTTTGCTCTGTGGCAAAAAAGTCCACCATTGGGGTGTCCCATTCCTGGAAGATTTGATAAACCATTCATGAGGCTGAAGCAATCTATCAGGCCATTGAGCTTGTTGCTCAGATAAGTCACCCTGAGGTAAATGCCATGGAGCAGACAGAACTTACAGAGGTGAACAGCCTCACAGCACAGGAGATACAACCCAGTGCCTCTCTGCTTGTTCACATAGATAACCACCATTTGGTTGCCTGTTTTGAATCAGGACCACCTGATTTGCCAGGTGCACATGAAAGGCACAAAGGATGTTTGCTATGGCCTGAAGCTCGAGCAAGTTGATTTGATGGAGACTCTCCTGCACATGCCACAGCTCCTGGGTGCCAAGATCATCCAGTTGAACTTGGATGCATCCATCATGAGCTCTTGTGGGGGGCTACCAGTTATTTATTTATTTATTTATTTTATTTAACATGTCTTCTATACCGCGCTATTATAATCAGTGCGGTGTACATCGAACAAAACATACTACAATGCATACAGGGAACATTGAGTTTACAGTGAAACAGGATATTAAACATGGAGAAAAACCGGGGAAACTATATATAAGCTAACTTTATACTATGTACACTTCTCTAACTCATCTAGCTGAGTTGGAATAGAAAACCCCATAGCAGGTTGTCTGACTGCAGCCACATGCCAGTGACTGGCCAGTGGTACAGTGACCACTATTCTGTCCCAAAGATGGCCTGACATTTGCCTGAACTGTGTTATCAGCATCCCCTGGGTCTGCTGCATAGAAAGTAAAAGCCTTGTCCAACCTGAGCTGGGTGAACCAACTCGATGGCAAGGTCAGGCAGCAGGGCCTTGACTTCTGTCTCCAGGAGACTCTGGTGCACAGGATCTATGTGGTATTTTCCAGGATTGTACAGAGGAGGCAGCTGGGCAAAGTGCAGCCAATACCTGCTTTGGACAAACTGCAGCACCTAAGTGTCAGAGGTTATGAGGGAATCCCCGCAACATGTAGGGGTACCTCAATGGGCAACAGATAATTGGCTATTCTCCTGAGAAACCTGTCAAAACCCTGGCATCAGCTGGGAGGAAGGTTGCATCTTTGAAGTCGTCTCACTCTACACTGGGTGGGGAGTCTATGCCTTAGGCTACTCTGGCAGTGGGGCCTCTAGAGGCACATAGCCATCACAAATGAATATTGGGCCCATGCATACTAACAAAGATGAGAACATTTTAAATCCTTCCTGATTTCTGATATGTATGTTGGGGTGGGGATAAAGGTTGATGTTAAATGCTAAAATTAAAAACAATACATTATACTGATGGAATTAAAATGGATTTTAATGAGGATATTCCATACATCCAAATCCATAAAGGCAAAATTTAGCCCAAGGACTCATCATTTCTGTCATTTTCAATATTTAATTTTTATGATAAGAATCAAATTCAGACTGACTTTATGGCACCGTTGTCTAGTTTCTCTGTGCCCTACTTGGATTGTTAGTGTTGAAAAGTGTGTGATGTTTCCTATAAAATCATATAAGTGATTTTTTACTAACATGCTTTAAAACTGCTATTGCAGGGCTAATGCAGATATATTTTATTTATTTATTTAACATTTCTTATATACTGCCTTTCATGATATCAAGGTAGTTTACATTGAACAAACTGAAATGACATTGAACAGGGCATTATAACTTGGAGATAACTATTTTACAAGGAACATGGGCTATGGAGGTTTAAGTGGCTTGCCCAAGACCACAAGGAGCACCTGTGGGACTAGAAACCCCAGTCCTTCCAGCCCAAGGTTGCTGTCCTCTAGTGGGATTTGAACCCCTGACCCTCTGGCCTGAAGTACCTTGCCCCAACCACTAGGCCACTCCTCCACTCCAGTGGTGGCAGCATCTACCATGGGAGAAATGAAGATATTGCAGGCTCTTTTTTGCAATAGCTGCATTTCATATGATAAACCCAGGGGGGAGGATGGGATCGGGGCATGGAGTAGGCATGCCAAATGGCACCTGCCATGTGAAAATATATTGTGCAGTGGCTACCAAAAATGGTCCGACCGTGGCTGCAGATAATGCCACCTCAAGAGTATGAGTGTAAACCCCCAGCAGTTTTGTAAGCACTGACTGACACATTTGGAGGGTAATCTTATAACTGGATGCTTAATCAATGCATGTTTCCACGTGCCTACTTTGTGCCTATTTCAAAAAGTCAACATGTGCATACTTGACTTTATAAAATAGGGCATAAATAGCAAAAGTACACATATACCATTAAAGCATGCCCATGCCTTCTTTTTGCAATGATGTGCTTAAATGAAATAATTTTATAATCTATGCATGCAATTGCTTGCACCACCCACATTCTGTGCATGCCCACAGTGAAAGAATTGCAAGTTGGGGGCTATCTAGCCTTTTGCAATGAGTGTCACATGTATGATTATCTCGCAATTGGTGAGGGGTCTTATGTTGTCACTAGGTGCGAGGACTTCTTTGCTCTCAGGGAATAAGTTTGATCTCTGGAAGCTAGAGTAGCAGACTTGAAGGGGATAAGGAAAACAGAGGTACATAAAGAGACCTATAAGGATGTAGTACTGAAGTCCCACATCCAATCTGGCAGCCTCTCTGTTGCCGTGGAGGAGGGAGGTCACATGAAAGGAGAGCATCACCTTGCTGGGGCAACAAGTAATCTATTAGCTAGGACTTGTCCTCCAGGTGATGTATACTTGTTTCGCACCGAGCTGATTTCTCTAGGGCCATGTGTCCATAAGGGAAGGGTTAGGATGGCCATTATAGTTGGTGATTTGATTATTAGTCATGTAGACAGCTGGGTGACTGGTGGATGTGAGGATCACCTGGTAATATGGCTGCCTGATGTTAAGGTAGCAGAACTCATGCTCCACCTAGACAAGGTTTTAGATAGTGCTGAGGAGGAACCTGTTTTCTTGGTACATGTTGTTCCCTGTAAAATAGTTATCTCCAAGTTATAATGCCCTGTTCAATGTAATTTCAGTTTCAGTAAACCACCTTGATATCATGAAAGGTGGTATATAAGAAATGTTAAATAAATAAATAAATACTAATTTCATAAGAAAATGTGGGAGGAATGTTCTGGAGACCAAATTTAAGTTTTTAGGTAGGAAGCTGAAATCCAAAACTTACAGAGTAGCATTCTCAGAAATTCTTCCCATTCCATGCACAGCACACAAAAGGCAGGGAGAGCTCCAGAGTCTCAATGCATGGATGAGATGATGGTGCAAGGAAGAGGGTTTTGGAATTGTTAGGAACTGGACAACATTCTGGGGAGGGGGGGGGGCTTTTCCAAAAGGATGCCACCTTAACTGGAGTGGAACCAGGCTGATGGCATTAACCCATAAGAAGGAGATAGAGCAGCTTTTAAACTAGATAATAAGGGAAAGCCAATAGTTGCCCAAGAGCACATAGTTCAGAAGAATGTATCCTTGAGAGATATTAGCAAAAATCGAAGGTTAGGACACCCCGATAGGGAGGTTCCAATAAAGATAAAAATAACACAGATGCCTTTAAGAACAGAGCAGATGGAGCTGATAGATTACAGCTTACCCTTGTAAACTCATAATCAGATTGTTAAAATGAATAAAATACAACCTCTAAAATTCCTGTATGCAAATACTAGAAGTCTATAAAAAATAAGATGGGAAAGCTAGAATATATACTGTAGCACTAAATGAAAGGTTAGATATAATTGGCATTTTAGAGACCAGGTGGAAGGACATTGAGAAAGGGCATTAAGTCACAAAGGATAAAAGTTTGGCAGGAAAAAGAAACACACTGTAGAATCTCTATGGATCAAAATTCCATGTAACATGGGGAAGGCAATAGCAGTAGGGGTGTACTACCATCCGCCTGGCCAGAATGAACAGATGGATGATGAAATGCTAAAAGAAAATTAGGGAAGCTAACAAAACTTAATACAAGTAATAATGGGTGACTTGAATTGCCCTGGTATTGATTGGGCCAGTGTCACAGCAGGACATGTTAGGAAGAAAATGTTTTTAGATCATATAAATGACAACTCTCCCTCTTGTCAGTTGATGAACCAGCTGCTCCAAGAAGCAATTTTGTACTTAGTCCTTAGTGCAACACCGGATCTGGTGCAAGAGAGATAAGTGTTAGGGCTACTTGGCAATAGTGATGGCATTAAAATGGAGGGAGGATGGCAAGGAAATCCACATTACTGCCTTTGAACTTTCAAAAGGAAGACTATAATAAAATGAGGAAAATAGTTAAGAAAAAACTAAGAGGAGCAGCTGCAAAAGTTAAAGGTTTACATCAAGCATGGATGTTTAAAAATCCTGTTAGAAGCCCAGACCGCATGTATTTCACTCTTTAGGAAAGGTAGAAGGAAGGCCAAAAAACTGCCAGCATGGTTTAAAGGTGAGGTCAGAGAGGCTGTTGTAGCCAAAACAGTGTCTTTCAGGAAATGGAAAAAGGAGCCAAATGATGAAAATGGGAAGCATCATAAGCACTGGCAGGTTAGATGCAAGGCATTAATAAGACAGGCAAAGAGAGCTTTTAAAAAAAAAAAAAAAAGCATGCTGTGGAAGCAAAAAGCACAACTGAAATATGAGATTGCAGACCAACTATTAGTAATTATTGAACAATCATTAAAACCATCTCTAGTACCTGAAGATCGGAGACTGACCAACATAATGTCAATTTTTAAAAAGGATTCCATGGGCAATCCAAGAAACTACAGACCAGTGAGCCTGACGTCCATACTAGGCAAAACTGTAAAAACCATTATAAAGAATAAAATTGCTGAATATCGAAATACCTCATCGTCATAGTTTAATGGGAAAAGGTCAACATAGTTTTGCCAAGGAGGATCTTGTCTTACTAATCTGTTATAATTATTTTGAAGATGTGAATAAACATCAACTGGGTCACCTTTTATTTGTTTTTTCAAAAAGCCTTTGAGAAGGTCCCTCATGAGAGACTCTTGGCAAAATTAAAAAGTCATGGGATAGGAGGCAGTGTACTATTGTGGATCAGGAATGGGTTAAAAGATAGAAAGCAGAGAATAGGGATAAATGACCAATTTTCTCAATAGAGAAAAGTAAATAGTGGAGTACCTGAGGGATCTGTGCTGGGCCTGCTGCTTTTTAACATATTTATAAATGACCTGGAAATGGGAATAACGAGTGAGGTGATCAAATGTTCAGGTGACTCAAAATTATTAAAAGTTGTTAAAACACAAGAAGATTCTGGAAAATTGCAAGAGGACCTTGATAAATTGGAAGACTGTACAGCCAAATGGCAGATGAAATTTAAAGTGAATAAATGCAAAGTTATGCGCCTAGCAAATAATAAACTATGGGTTACACGATGCAAGGTTCCACATTACGAACTACCACCCATGAAAAAGATGTAGGCGTCATCATAGATAATATGTTGAAACCCTCTGCCCAATGTGCAACAGTGGCCAAGAAAACAAATAGAATGCTAGTAATCATAAGGACAGAAATGGAGAATAAAACAAAGGATACTATAATGCTTCTGTACTGTTCTATGGTGCGACTGCACCTTGAATATTGGGTGCAATTCTGTTCTCTGTATCTTAAAAAGGATATAGCAGAATTTAGAAAAGGTATAGAGAAGAGCCACCAAAATGGTTAAAGGGAAGGAAGGATACCACCTATGAGAAAAGGCTTAAAAGGCCTTCAACCTGGAAAAAAGACAGCTGAAGAGAGATATGATAGCAGTCTATAAATTAATGAATGGATTAGAATCGGTAAACTTAGATTGGTTGTTTACTCCATCAAAGGGTAGAAAAACTAAGGGACGTTGTTTATCATTTATTAAAAATATAATATACCACCCTATAGTATGCACATCCCTCACTTGGTTTGCAGCTTGTCGTGCTGTGAGGGCTTGTGAGCATTAGTGATGCTGAGGGCTAAGCTATATGTAGTTTAACTATTGGAAGGGATTCCCAAAATGGACAGGTCTCAGCTGAGGTGCCAGACCAAGACAAACCACCCATCTGGGCAGCAGCAGAATGGGACAGTGTTGGTGGCGGAGGATCACATTTCTGTGACAATGGCAACAACACTAAACTTAAACTGCATGGAGGAAAGGCCTGGCAATCTACTTCTATATCTTGCCATGAAAACCCAATGGATAGTCACAACAAAACAAATTGCACTATAGTGCTAGAAGATGAGACCCCCCAGGTTGGAAGGCACTCAACTAGCTACTGGGGAGGAGCTGAAGACTTTTCAAAGTAAAGCCAGCATTTATGATGTGGTTGGATCAAAGCCCTCGGAATGTCTGACTGCTGATGTAGCTGCACATGAAATGAGAGTCAGAAGCTGTGAAGATGTCTTACATATTGGGACATGGAATGTACAAGCATGAACTAAGGGAATTTGGAGTGGACAAGAATGAAATGGAATGTTTACAACTTGATCTGTTGGGTGTCAATGAACTGAAATGGACTGGCATCGGGCACTTTGCATTAGATGATCACATGGTCTATTATGCTAGTATTGAAGGACAAAGAAGAAATGGTGTTGCGTTTATAATAAAGAAGAAACTTGAAAAAACTGTAATAAAGTACAATGCAGTCAGTGAACGCTTAACCTCTATTTATCTATGAGGAATGCCTATCAACACAACTATAATTCAAATATATGCCCCAACAACAGCTGCAGAAGAGGATGAAATTGATGAATTCTATGAACAAGTACAAGCTGAAATTGACAGAACATGCAAACAGGATATCCTGATAGTCATGGGTGACTGGAACGCAAAATTCGGTAACAAAGTGGTTGGAAAATATGGACTTGCCAACAGAAATGAAGCTGAAGAAAGACTGATCATGGAAGGCTTTATGGGTTAAAACAAGAATTTTGAAATGGATACATTGTAGATAGGGAAGCCAATGGTACTGAATGAGCAGTGGGGTAATGTTGTCAAAGCATTTAGCACCAGTAAGAGCATGGAGGGCTATGTTTTGGATGGTCTGAAGGTGTTCAAGTTGGGAACTGGGAAGACCAGTGAAGAATGAATAGGCAGGGTATAAGCTAAATATGGTTGACTAGATCAAATGCCACAGTTAAGTCTAGAACAAAGATCAGAGTCAAATCTCCCTTGTCCAATATACAGCAGATATCATCATTGACAAGAGAAGTGAGAATAGTCTCTATACTATGGTATTGCCAAAAACATGACTGATGTGGATGGAAGGCAAAGATGTGCTCAAGGTGGTCTGTGAGCTGTGGTAGGGCAAGGCGTTCGGCTAACTTTGCAAAGTAAGGAAGATTCGACACAGGTGATAATGTAGTGAATCCAAAGGGTCCAATTTGAGTGCCTTAAGCTATCATATATTATTTTACCAGCAGGAAGGGTGGGCGCACACATGCATACAAAGCAAAGCTTACTGTTTAAAAGTATGTTGTCCAATTATGCATTTTTTCAGGACTGTTATAGGAGGGGTGGTGTGGGGATGATCAGCTGGTGCTAACACACTCACTGTCCCCAATGCGATAACAAAATGCTCCCTCGAGACAAAGAACAGAACCTTTGTGTTTTACGCACCTACACTTTGGAATGCCCTCCCTACCACATATTTCTGACCTCGCATAATTTAGGAAGGCTCTAAAGCACCACCTTTTCCTTCAGCATTACTCTCATACCGGTGACATGTGTGACATAGTGGGTCCCTCAGCCCTTCAGAGAGAGCTAAAAAGCAGGAAACAGGAGCAGTGCTGAAGCATAAACAAAAGCACATGGCTAATGGTGGCCATGGAAACCAAGCACAGGGGAAAGAAATACACCCATGCTGCCAATTAGATAGGGAGTCACGAGCTAATTCAGAACACCTGTTACGGAGTGGAGTTAAGCACTACCCTAGAATTCAGACTCATAAAGAGGTCCCAGTCGAGGAAGGTTTGGAAGGTGTCAAGGAAGGTTTGGAAGGTATTGAGGAGAACGGAGCAAGCAGGGTTATCCCAGGGAGGAGGACAGAGTCTCCGTGGAAGGGAGGAACCGGGTTTCCATTCAGAGAGAGGACAGAGTCTCCAAGAGAAAGATACAACAGAAGCAGACCAGGTTATCTGCAGTATCCTGAGGATTACAAAAAGGAGAGAAAGCCAGGAAGACAGTTTAAACCTTCTGTGCACAAGTCAGGTTTGGAACCTACAGCCATTCCCACGTCTCAGAGTAAACCTTTTTCAGCCAGGTCTAGAGGTAAGCCTAAAGGCTGGGGTTTTAATAATCACTGTGATTTTATCTACCCGGAGGGTTGGGGCTGTGAGGAAAGTGACTGTGAAGAGAATGCTTGTTTAAAGCAGTACCTGATTCAAGAGTATAGCCAGAAGCCTAAAGCAGTGAGGAAAGACGTGGCACAAGATTTAACGTTGCAAACATTTCCTGCCTCACAAGAGGAATTAATGGAGACAGAGCCAGAGTTTGTAAATACTCCAGAGGAATTGATGGACTGTACGATTACATTATCTAATGATATATTATCCCTGCGTTGAATTAATGCTTTGAAGAGAAATACAGAATTGTTGGGATTTAAAAGTACAAAGCTGTGAAGAAAACAGAACTGTTTACCTTGATTGCTGGAAGCCATGTTTTTGTGCTGAAGTAAGCTGTTTGAGTTTGAAAGTTTTATTTTGTCCTTCTGCCAGAAGCACCTGTTTTTTGTACCTTATTTTCCTTGTTGAAATCCACCCCGGGAGAGGAATAAATCCTTTGTTGCTTTAACCACTTTTGAGTCACACTACCCTTTGTTGGACGGTAAAAGAGAACTACATTTCCCAAAAGGCTTTGCCTCAGGAAATAGTGGAATACCTGTTCAAGAAGGAAACAAACCCCTTAAGCCCTACATGCCTTCGCTGGGGGCATTAATAGGGGGTCACAAATGGCATAGTAGTTCGGATTTCCACCTGGATTAAAGGACACCTGGAGGGACAAGAGTCCAGCAGCAAGGAGCTGACATCCAGGAGCAGCAGAATCCTGTGCTCGGCTGACAGTCGGTCAGAAGGGGAGCTACTC
Organism: Ichthyophis bannanicus; assembly: GCA_033557465.1. NCBI lineage: Eukaryota > Metazoa > Chordata > Amphibia > Gymnophiona > Ichthyophiidae > Ichthyophis > Ichthyophis bannanicus. The sequence goes on along the minus strand of CM066048.1, from coordinate 106,002,386 downwards.
TTTCTCAGTGCCTGACTCTGCACTGGGCCCAGGTTATTGTGGCTAGGCATAAGTGTAGAGGGATAAATCAGAGGAAGAGGTAGTGCACAGAACTAGTGCACAGCATTGAAAAAAAAAAGAAAGGAAGAATTTTTTTTTTCCAGGCCACACTTGGTGTTTCTTTTGTGTGTTTTCTCAGGTACCTGGACACCTAAGATGGAGCCTCAGGAGATGCTGAGATGGATGTTTCTACAGTGGGACAAACAACTAGAGATGACCCGACGCGTGCAGGAACAAACAATGGCAGTCATCCATGAGCAGCAGAGACCTATTAGAGAGCTCATGGAACAACTAGTGAAGAAGCAGCAGGAGCCAGCAAAGGACTTACCAATGTATACCCAAGGGGTAGGACTACCTAGTAGTGGTGCACTTATGCTGGGACAATTAGCACCTACGGATAACTTGGACGACTATATAGACGCATTTGAGCGTATCGCAGAAGCCATAAAACTGCCTAAGGAGCAGTGGGCTATAAAGTTTGCAATGTCCTTATCAGGCGAAGCATTATCTGCGTATAAGTCGATGCTTGCTACCTTGACAGTAGATTATGATGCAATTAAGAATGTGGTGAGAGATAGGTTAGGGCTGACCCCTTTATTCTACAGACGCAGGTTTAGGGAGGCAAAATTAAAGCCTGGAGAAACCCCTAAAGCCCTGTACTATAGAGTAAAAGGTTTGGCCTGGAAGTGGATTAAACCAGAGCATAAGACGGTAGAGTCTATAATGGATGATGTAATTCTGGAACAGTATTTAGAAGCTGTGCCACCAGAGATAAAAACATTTCTCATGTTGCAAAATTGTAGAACCACAGAGGAAGCAGCCAGCATGACAGAACGATATTTTGAGGCCGAGTTTACAAAAACCTCAAAATTAGGCGTTCTGGGAGCAACAAGGGCTGGTAATATAGATAGGATTGCACAAAGTAAAATACCTTGTGAAAATGTGGTTTTTCCCGGTGGTAAAGGAAAATGTTTTAAGTGTGGGAACTTTGGGCATTTCCAAAAAAGACTGTGCTTTACGTACTGCATTAGTGTCTGGCAATGGGAAGAAAATCCAGGCAGGGTTTTTAATTCCCATACATGTAGAGGGCATAGAGGCCCAAGCGCTACTTGACTCTGGTGCTGACCAGAGTATGGTGTCCCAACGGCTCTGGGAAGCCATACAAGCCCAGTCAGCACCAGGTCAAGCAGTAGGGCAAGTGAGAGTACAATGCGTACACGGGTCGGCCTCCTATTACCCTGTATATGATCTTACCATAGAAGGGTTAGGAACACAAAAGAAAGTGAAGGTGGCAATAGTCCCACAGTTATTATATGATATCATTTTAGGAAATGATTGGCCCCTATTTTGCCAGGGGTTAGGGAAGGGTATAGAGGAAAGGACAGGCTATGTCTCTACCCGGTCCCAGGCCAAAACCCCTCAGGGTGAAATGGACCCTGAAGAGGAAGTAGCAGGACCATCCTGGGATAGGGAGGATTTCCCTGAGTCAGAAAGGGAAAGTGAAGAGGAAGTAACAGGCCCATTGCCCGCACAGACTGACCTTTTTGATGCCCCATCTAAGAAGGTGAAAAAAGGGAAGGCAAAGAAAAGACAGGAAAGGCAACACAGAACCCAAGGAAGGGCTGGATTGGAAGCCGGGGAGGGGTTACCCTGGGTACCAGCAGAATTAGTGAAAAAATTCCCTTCCTTCCCAGGGGAACAGAAAGCGGACCCTGCTTTGAAACGAGCCTTTGCCTATGCACAAGAAGAAAGGAATACTCTGCCCCGATTTCTTTTAGACAAGGATATTTTGTACAGGGAGAGTAACAATCCATTTACAGGGGAGGTAAGAAAGCAGCTGGTGGTACCGACCACGTTCAAGGCCATAGTGATGCGGCTAGCCCATGATCACCCAATAGGAGCCCACAAGGGAATTCAGGGGACATTGGACCAGGTCCTGGCTCGTTTTCACTGGCCAGGGGTCTACAAGGAAACTTCCCGCTACTGTGAAGCGTGTCCCACCTGCCAGCAGGTTACTGCCTCGAAACCGAGAGCAGTGCCTATGATACCCACACCTGCCATATCCACACCTATCCGTCTAATGGCAATGGATATTATAGGGCCACTCGTTAGAACTCTCCGGGGTTTTCAGTACGTGTTGGTGATCGTTGACCAGGCTACACGCTTTCCGTGGGCCATACCTCTTAGGAGTACCTCTGCCAGAACAATAGCCCTGGAACTTATCAAGTTGTTCTGTGAGGTTGGCTTCCCACAGGAGATGCTCACTGACCAAGGGAGCAACATTTTGTCTAAATACTTAGCTACTGTGTGGGATGCCTTTGGCATACACCATGTGCGGACTGCCGCATATCACCCCCAGTCCAATGGGATGGTTGAAAGAACCAATCAGACCATTAAGCAAATGCTTAGGCGGGGACTAGAGGGTCAGATGTCTGAATGGGATACGTTGTTACCCTTTGTATTATACGCATGTAGGGAACGCATACAAGCATCCCTAGGGGCGTCCCCATATGAATTGCTATTTGGTAGAGCCCCTAGAGGAGTGCTTGATATACTACGCGAACAATGGGTAGAACCAGATAAGGAGGAGACGGAAGTACCCCAGTTCCTTAGAGACCTGCGGAGTCGTTTGAAAAGAACGTCTCAAATCTCTTTGGAAAATTTACAGGCTAGCCAGAAGAGGCAGAAAAAATACTATGACAGGGGAACGAAACCTCGCCAATTGGCGGTGGGAGATAAAGTGGTAATTATGGTTGCCGAGGTAGGACCCAAATTCGAGTCGAGATGGAAGGGGCCCTGCACTGTAGTGGAGAGGGTAGGTCCCGTCTCATACCTCATAGAAAATAGTAAGGGCCGTCGCCAAACCTACCATATTAATGTTTTAAAACCTTGGAAAGAAAGGGTAGCGACGGTAAGGTTGGCCATTACAGAGAACCACAGGAACCCAGTAAGAAAGATTACGTGCTGTCCGTCACAGGTTCCGGCAGCCTGTAATATTTTAAGGGGGGGATCTGTGACATAGTGGGTCCCTCCAGCCCTTCAGAGAGAGCTAAAAAGCAGGAAACAGGAGCAGTGCTGAATCATAAACAAAAGCACATGGCTAATGGTGGCCATGGAAACCAAGCACAGGGGAAAGAAATACACCTGTGCTGCCAATTAGATAGGGAGTCACAAGCTAATTCAGAACACCTGTTAGGGGGTGGAGTTAAGCACTACCCTAGAATTCAGACTCATAAAGAGGTCCCAGTCGAGGAAGGTTTGGAAGGTGTCGAGGAAGGTTTGGAAGGTATTGAGGAGAACGGAGCAAGCAAGGTTATCCCAGGGAGGAGAAGGACAGAGTCTCCGTGGAAGGGAGGAACCGGGCTTCCATTCAGAGAGAGGACAGAGTCTCCAAGAGAAAGATACAACAGAAGCAGACCAGGTTATCTGCAGTATCCTGAGGATTACAAAAAGGAGAGAAAGCCAGGAAGGCAGTTTAAACCTTCTGTGCACAAGTCAGGTTTGGAACCTACAGCCATTCCCACGTCTCAGAGTAAACCTTTTTCAGCCAGGTCTAGAGGTAAGCCTAAAGGATGGGGTTTTAATAATCACTGTGATTTTATCTACCCGGAGGGTTGGGGCTGTGAGGAAAGTGACTGTGAAGAGAATGCTTGTTTAAAGCAGTACCTGATTCAAGAGTATAGTCAGAAGCCTAAAGCAGTGAGGAAAGGCGTGGCACAAGATTTAACGTTGCAAACATTTCCTGCCTCACAAGAGGAATTAATGGAGACAGAGCCAGAGTTTGTAAATACTCCAGAGGAATTGATGGACTGTACGATTACATTATCTAATGATATATTATCCCTGTGTTGAATTAATGCTTTGAAGAGAAATACAGAATTGTTGGGATTTAAAAGTACAAAGCTGTGAAGAAAACAGAACTGTTTACCTTGATTGCTGGAAGCCATGTTTTTGTGCTGAAGTAAGCTGTTTGAGTTTGAAAGTTTTATTTTGTCCTTCTGCCAGAAGCACCTGGTTTTTGTACCTTATTTTCCTTGTTGAAATCCACCCCGGGAGGGGAATAAATCCTTTGTTGCTTTAACCACTTTTGAGTTACACTACCCTTTATTGGACGGTAAAAGAGAACTACATTTCCCAAAAGGCTTTGCCTCAGGAAATAGTGGAATACCTGTTCAAGAAGGAAACAAACCCCTTAAGCCCTACATGCCTTCGCTGGGGGCATTAATAGGGGGTCACACATGACATAACCCAACATACCCTCCCTACCCGACACGATGACATAACCCAACACACCCTCCCTATCTGTCATGATGACATAACCATATCCGTTGATACAATTACTTGACTTGTATATAGTTATCCCTGTTGAAACCCAAGTTGTATTACCTGTTCCTTGTAAAGTTCAATGTACGTTTCAGCTTGTATTGTACAAATTAATGTTATTTGTAAACCACACTGATTCTAAAGATCGCGGTATAAAAAAGATGTAAATAAATTTAAATAAATAAATAAATCATGACTAACTTTAATTATTAAAATTTCAGGAGAGGGCAAAAGGCTGAAAGTTCATCTAGGGTGCTAAATACCCTTGCATCAACCCTGGACTTTAAGGGGGTCATTCTGAATTATGAATAAGCCAATCAAACATGCGGGATAGATGTGTATCCCACGAATACTTCTCTAACCATATTCTGAGAATACTCATATCTGCATATACACAGCGCTTGCACAGGGATCTTGTGATATGTCCAAGAGGCAGAAGGGGGAGAAACATGGGCATGGCCACCCATGGAAATGTATAACCCATATTCTGAAGAGGCCTTTGTATGTCTTCAGCATTACCCACAGACATCCATGTTTATACCTGTGGAAATGTGGAATAAGGCCAGGACTTAGAAATATTCTGCTCTGATCTTCAACGCATCCCATTGAGATGAATGGCTGTGACACGGCAGTACTGTACTGGTGTGTCTGCTGTCTGGGAGTGCACAGGATGCAGTTGTACAGAATGGAATGCACAGGTGAGGGATGTTTGTACGGTTAAGGAACAATAACAAGCACCCCTACAGAAATATGGAGCACTGCAATAGACTGTATTATGGCTATTCTGACATTTGCTGCTTGTGCCAGAGGGGCTATTCATGGCTTCCCTGACAATCCCAGTGTCCAGAACAATATGACCGTAGATGTAGGGAAGGTATGTGTGTGCATAGGGTGCTGCGCCATGCCAACAGGGATGTACAGCATTTGTGTATGGGTGCAGAGCATGTTTTTGGCAGAGGATGGTGGTTGTGACTGAAAGTGTGAGTGTGTGTTGTCACCCACTAGCGTGCCCAGAGGCTAGAGAAGGCTTGGGCCGCGTGATGGGGCAGTATTTTTTTGGCTGTTAAGTTCCTTTGAAGGCAGTAGCAAAGCCTTCTGGTTCCTGAAGTTTGTACCTTTAGCCAATAAGTGTAGTTGAGGCAGAGGGTAAGGTTTAAACTCAGGATTTATTCCCCGTCCGGGGCGGATTCATAACCATGGAACATAAAGGAAAATCAGACCATACGTCTGATAACACAATTAAAGGAAATACTTTGAACAAAAATCAGCTTCCTTCAGCATTAATTAACAGCACCAGAAAATAACAGAAAAACAGTTCCTTTCACTCAAGTGATTCTTGCACCTGTTTCTTCTTACAACAGTTCTGGCTGCTTTAACACAAAGACATTACACCATCAGACAAAGTGTACGTGCAATCCATTGCATTTCCCTCTAAAACATCTTCAGGGAATTCAACCTGCATAGCCTCCTCGTCAGAGTGAACCTCTGGCTCCCAAATGCCCTTAAAGTTAAAATGTCTCTGCCGGGGAGTTAAAACATTCTCTTCCTCCACTATACTAGTGGCCTGTGGGAAATTACCATATTTCTTGTATTTGGGTTCTTGAGAGCTACAGAGTTCTTTGTATGAACAGAGAAAGTCAGGGTATTTCAAATCCCTCCTATTAGGATGAATACGCCTACCTTTAGGCTCTGCTGCTTCCTGCTTTCTCTGACGCTCTGCTCTGACACCCTTTTTCCACTGCATTTATCTGTATCCAGCACATGTGCTTCAGGGTAAAAACTTTCCCCTTCTGCTTTCCTGGAGTTAGACAATTTGTAGCCTCTAACCTTGGCTGTTGGACTGCCTTCTCTATTTGCCTCACAGCAATGCTCCTGAGGATACCGGGAGTCTGTGCACTGCTGTTCCCAACAGCTTCTCTGCAAGTCACCAACCTCGTGTATCTCAGAGATTCTCCTTGGCTCTGTCCTCACAGCTCTGTGGACACTGCCTTCCAACTCAGCAGTTCCAGACACTTCCGTTCTACTCTCTCTCAACAACTCCATTTCTCTCTCTCTACCTGCCGGTAAGTGAGTCTTAAATATGTTGCAATTGGTGTTAGCCTGGGCTCCGCCCCCATGCAGGTGCCCTTCATTTTCTAATGGGTTCTGAGCTCCCTCTCTGCTCGGGCGTTCCCTAACACCTCGTGGTTTTGTTTTCCACTGTTGCTCATAGCAACCTTTTCCCATATGTGAAGGTGAGCTGCCAGTTTCCCTTCTGTTTTGCTCACACTCCCCTACTTTTATGGGTTCTGATGGCGCTACCTTGTGACAGTGTGTGGTCCGAGTGTTGCACAAGAGGACCAATTGTGCCCATCCTCTAATCGGGGGGGGGGGGACATGAATGCCTGGCTAGTACCTAGACTGTAGGGATGACCACAGTGCACTAAGTTCCAGTGTGATCGGTGGGTGCTCTATACCATAAAGCCACAATATGTCCCTGTCACCATAGGGGCCCTCAGAATGAGAGCAGTCAACAGTGCAATCAGCACTAAGACATGCCCAGGGGCACCACCATAGGTCTCTGGAAATGTGCACAACTGTAGAAAGCAGTGATGGTGCTTTTGATCATCTATTAGTGCTGTTTGTACTGGTGTATGGTCCTAATCTAAGGGCCTCTTATCAGTGACAGGGACATGTTGTGACATTTCACTATGGACAACCTCTTCTGCTGACTTCTGGGCCATACAGAGCATTGCATGGACCATTTGCAGTGATGCCCAATGCAGGCATAGCTAAGGATGTCTTCAACTGCAGTGACTGTTGTGATGTGAGGTATGTCATGTCTACCATATCACCTTCTAGATGCTTTTAAAACACCATAGAGTGCACTGAGCTATCCTTGGAGTGTTCTGGGCATGCAACAAGCTGGTCTAGATGGTTTGCTTTGCATCACCATCTCTGTATCATCTGTTTTCACATGTGGTTTGCATCAGCACACCACTGTCAGTGTGTGGAGTAGCTTAGGAGATGCATGTTTTACTAGAGCAGCCTTTGAGCTGTATATTTTACATGGGTGTGTGTCTGTTTACGGGTCTATGGCAGAGATTTGCGGGTTCATATACGTCTAACCTTTCAGAATGTGGTGCCCATGAGGATGTGCATAGCCATGTGTGCATATAGGCATATCTCATGGTCTACACTATTTTGTTCGTGCAGCACAGTAAACGTGTAAGTCCATAAAATACAGATATGTCAAAGCCAGTACTAGCCTCCGAGCATACTCATACGCTGCCCCCACCCTCTGGAACCAACTACCACCTGAGATACGAGCAATAAAAGACCTAATAGTTTTCAGAAAAAACTCAAGACACATCTATTCCAGTGTCAATACAATTTGATGTAACTCCCAGGGGACTCCAAGCTGCCTCACTACGAAACATTGAGAACTGTTATACGAAAAGTAAAAATGTAAAAATGTAGATATGTAAATCCTGAATCCGCTCCTTTAAACCATCTTCCTGTGTGCTGTGCTTTTCCCTTCAAATCAAAGTGTTTATAACCCAAATTTTCTGTCATGATTGACATCCTTCAACATGTAATCAAACCGCTATTGATCGCTGGAAGTAGCGGTATATAAATGTATACTAAATAAATAAATAAATATTCTGAAACTATGTGCATCTACTGTGGAATCACATTTAAATCAAACCCCTCTAGGATTTTGATGTGCCTGTGAACTAAACATGTGTTTAATGGAATCTGCCCTTAAGTCTGCAACCGTTTAGCAGTGTAAAGGTGCAATTTTGAAAATGCAAATATGGAACTTTCTGCCTCTTGCATACATATTCAGAAATCTGCAAATATGCACATATGTGAAACTTTGCAACAATGTAACTTTCTTAATGTGTATCTCTGTATGAATTCTACACATAGTATGTGAATGTTTTTGTTTCTACCTCTCCTAAGGTATGACAGCACAACTATATACCATTATTACACTACAAATATGTTCGCTGTTTTGAATGGTGGTTCTCTTTTCCTCTAAGGTTATTCAGCTCTGATAGTTTTCAGTTCTTATGTAGTACCTTTTTGGATTTTCTTCAATTCTTTCTCTTACAATCTCAGGAGACAATGATTTATGCATATTTGAATTTCCCATTTCCATGTATTCATATGGGCCGACAATTTCTCTGCTACTGAATCCTCGATAATAGTGAAACATGCCTAAAAAGGAGCTCAACATCAACAAGCATACATTGCAAGAAAGTTGTATACAATGCTAGCTCTTTGATTACAGTTATAATCTTGTTCATCAGTTTTCCCAGACAAACCTAGAACCTTTTTTTTCTTACTAAAGCCCACTAAGGCTTTGCACCTAATACATCAAACAAATGCACCTTAAGTGCAAACCTCTGTGTTAGATGTCAGAGGTGTGACCAGCATGTTCCCAGCAGCTAACGTTTAACAGGCTACTCTGTGTGCTCCATTAAGGTGGGTTCATCTAACGACCCCTATAGAGATGTCATTAGGTGAACTCACATTAAGAGCCCCATTGCCACTGAGCACATGACCATTGTCCTGTGACTAGCAGTAATGCACTCTCCATGCTCATACTCCACCTCTTCATAAGAACATACTGGGTCAGACCAAGGTCCATCAAGCCCAGTATCCTGTTTCAAAAGGTGACCAATCCAAGTTGAAAGAACCTGACAAGTTCCCAAGAAGGCACACAGGTTCCACAATGCTCGTCCTGAGGTAAACAGTGAATTTCCCAGGTCCTTTTTTAATAAGCTTTCCTCCAGGAACTTGTCATTTTTTTTAAACCCAACTACAGCACTGCCTTTTACTACACATTCCAGAGATTGATTATGTGTTGAATAAAAAAATATTTTCTCTTATTAGTCTTAAAATGGCTTACATTGTAGTTTCATTGTATGTCCTCTAGTCTTTCTATTTTTTGATGAACAACCAATCTACGTTTATCTATTCCACTCCTTTCATTAGTTTATAGACCTCTATTATATCCCCACCCTCAGCCATCTCTTTTATAAGTTGAATAGCCCTAACCTTTTAAGCCTCTACTCATAGGAGCATCCTTCCATCTTTTAACCATTATGGTGACTCTCCTTTGTGCCTTTCTAATTCCGCTATATTCTTTTTAAGATATAGCGACCAGAATTATACATAGTATTCAAGGTGTGGTCACACCATGGAATGATACAGAGGCATTATAATATACTTTGTTTTATTGTTGATTACAGTATGTTGTAATATGTGGTGGCTGGATTGGCCATGTGTAAACATTGTAACCTTGTAGTTGGGGTAGGACTATTAACAAATACAATAGGCAATGTAAAATTGAAGGAGGTGACTAAATTAACATAATCATAAATTGGTGGCAGGGTAGGGGGAAGCAAGGAGTGGCAGGGTCTCATAGTGAGGGCAACTATAGAGAGTAAATAGGAAGGGTAGAGGTTGTCCTGGGGTGACTCAATCAATTTGGGTTATACCTTTTGAAATGATCTATAAAGCTGAGAGAGAGGTTTTTAATAGTTTGCAGAGGATCATGATGTCTGAGGTGCTTCTGCTATCTTGTGGGAGAGCATTCCAGATACCCAGAACATATACAGAGAAGGATCTAGCATATGTGGTCTGGTTCGTCTTTGTCAACTCTTGGAGAATTGTAAACATTCTTTGAGCATCTGATCTTCTGAAACAGTTTTGTTGTGTTCTCTGCAGCAGCTGCTGCACATACAGTGAGTTTGATTTGTAGTAGATTTTGAAAGTGTTATGAGTATTTTGTATTTAATGCAGCAATGGAGATCCATTAATATGGGGGTAATATAGCTGAAAGTTGTGGTGTATTGTATACTGATAGCTTTCAGCACCATGGACAGCGGCAGAGAATGCCTGAAGCTCTTAAGCCTGCAGTACACATTCGCCTGCCTCCACTTCACATTATCAATGGTCCGTGTCTAGATTTGTAAATATTATTCAGTATATCAATTAGAAAGTTCCTATAACATGATCATTTTCTGATTTAATCTGATAATGCCTGACTATATCAGAATGCTTCCGACTCATGCTATATCAACATTGAAAACATGCTAAATTTAACCACAGTACAATTCACAATTCTTGGATACTTCAATTGAAATCTGAATTACTTGAACTAAGTCAATTCTACTAGAGTGAATGTAAAATTATATTTTATTTTTATTTTGTGATAAATTTTGTGTAATTTTTCTTTTGTATTATTAGTTGTAATGTTATGCAAATTTGTTTTTAAAAAATGCATGTTTTTGTTTGCTTGTGTTTTGCCTTGTATCCTTAGTGGGGTAAGCGGACAATAAGCAGTATGTTTAGGGATGTGTACTAAGGGTTTGCCTGTAAAGTGTGTTTTAAGCAAAAATTAACACATCATAAATTTCAATGGCCCTGCACTAGCTGTTAGCCTGCCCTGTATGTTCCCAGTAGTTACCACATTGAGCAGTTTCTTAATGCATGGCCTCGGCATTTGCAATTTTCACAGCATTAAATGCACCCACACTAATTGCAGCAGTGCCAGTTAGTAGATGTTAATCCCCATGCTATCTGCAATGTGCAGTCCATTAGGCTACTCCTCCACTATTGATAGGGGTGTATTTGCAGCCTGGGTCATTGAACTCTGAATTCAAGCAAGCTGCCTATTGCACTGTATATAGTCACTCTCCCACTGTTAACCCCCCTGATTTATAGCTTGAGAAGCAAAGAGTTAAATGTGGCCCTCCACAAAGACCTAAGCAGGAAAACATTATCTGCATTTGAATGATAAGTTTATAACTGTGAGCCTATTTCGGCCCTATAGCCATACATGTGGCTTTATACTATATTAGTGAAAATCCTGCAGAAACTGTCTACACAGAAAGCATCTAAGTAACAGACACACACACACACACACACACACACATCATGTTGCACACAAGTAGGCATGTAGATTAGTGTGTTTTTATAATCTATGTGTGTATTTGGACTTTATCTATGTTGCATCCACACTGTAGCCCAGGCAGAAAATACAGTAACTGTAAACACGTTCATGCCATTGTGTGTACTTTTATGCTTGAAACAGCCATTTTATATATATATAAATCCTGTTCACAGGATGAAAAGAAACCTAACAAACAAACTAACTCTCTCTTATAACACCTCTCCCCTCCCCCTAACATGATCATACCAGGCATCAGTCAGTATCTCCCTTTTTATCTCTTTCTCATAACCCCTGCCCACCCCCTAGCTTCACCCTGTCTCTCTCTCATACCCTCTCCCTTTCTCCAGTCCCTCTTACTCTCACCCATTCTTGTCCCTAGCTGCAGCTTTTCAAAACGTGGCAGTTCCTGGTTCTCCCACTGCAACCGACTCTGCATAGATCCGGCCGTGACCTTAAACGCGGCCGGGCACAGGCTGGCGCCGGCGGGCCGAGGGTTAACCTCGAGGGGGGCGGGGCAGGGGGGGAGGGTGGGCAGCGCGGTGGCGCGGCAGGATACTTAAAGGCCGGCGGCGCTGTTGCTCGCCCTCTTTCCCCCCCCCACACGGTGCCGGACGAGGACAATCACCCACCCGACCCACCCTGAGGATAGGCTTCGTCACAGCAGAGTAAGCGGGGGAGGGGGGGCAGGAGAGATAGGGACCCCCTCCTCTTGAGAGAGCGCTCAGCCCAGACATGATAAGGGGGAGTGGAACATAGAGGATGTCTCCGTAAACGGGACACCAAGTGGAAGCAGCAACAGTGTCTACAGGGCCTCCCGATGCTTTCACGGCGGGAGAAACGAGTACAGAGAGTCACAACGTAGCCCTGCTCAAGCCTTTGACGGGACTTGGGCAGAGGCGGATAGGGACACTGTTGCAAGAGGGACAAAGCCCAGAACAGGGCCTGGTAGCGAAAACATCCCCGTGAAGATATCTTGCTAGTAAGAAACAAGGGCAGTGGGGAAAAGGCTTGGACGGCCGTTTTCCAGAGATCCCTGCCGGGCGACAAGAACCTAATCAGAGTGGGCTGTGCCTCTGGAGAAAGGATAAAAGTAAACGTAATTTAAGGTCATTTACTGTCATTCACTGTAGAATGGTTGTATAGTATAATAAGGATTATGTAAATAATAGGATCATGCTGTGGCCAACAGTTTCGTGTACTGTAATTTCCAAGAATGTGTTGTTAACCAAATAAAATGATCAGTGCTTTGTCGCCAATTCCGCGTGAGTGCAGTTATTCTGGCGGGCGGGGGGGGAGGAGGGGAGGGAGGGCGGGGTAGTGACCCGAGGCTTTCATGCTGGTCGCCTGGCTGTGAAGAGCAACATGGTGCAGGATGTTTGAGCTGCTCTCCTGATTTCAAGTCTTGCAGGACTTCAAATTGAAAGATCAGCCTGAACTTTCTATGCTGTATGGTTCTTCCTTCAGAGAGGCAGTGAGGGGAAATGTGAACCGTGGTGTTTTGACTAGGATCACTTCAAATATCCATATGGGCAAACAGATTCTCTGCTACTAAATCCTCAACAATTGTGAAATATGCCTACAAAGCAGCTCAACATGAACAAATAGAATGTTGCAAAGAAAAGAAGTATTCTGTTTTTTTATATCTATAATCAATCTTGCTCATCATGTTTTCCCTAAATAAACCTAGAGCTTTTTTTTTTTTTACTAAAGCCCACAAGAACATAAGATATGCCATACTGGGTCAGACCAAGGTCCATCAAGCCCAGTATCCTGTTTTCAACAGTGGCCAATCTAGGACATACGTACCTAACAGTTTCCCCAAAAGACACAGTTTCCCCAAAAGACACAGGTTCCACAATGCTTGTACTGGGTCAAGCATTGATATCCTGGGTCCATTCCAGAGTTTGATTACACGTTGAGTGATAAAATGTTTTCTTTTATTAGTCTTAAATAGTTTACCCTGTAGCTTCATTGCATGTCCCCTAGTCTTTCCATATTCTGATAACGTAAACAATCGATCTACGTTTACCCATTCCACTCCGTTCATTAATTTATAGACTTCTATCATATCTCCCCTCAGCCGTCTCTTTTCCAGGTTAAAGAGCCCTAACCTTTTTAGCCTTTCTTCATAGGAATATCCTTCCATCCCCTTTACCATTTTAGTGGCTCTTCTCTGAACCTTTTCTAATAACGCTATATCCTTTTTAAGATACGGCGACCAGAATTGCACACAATATTCAAGGTGCGGTCTCACCATGGAACGACATAGAGGCATTATAATATCTTTTGTTTTATTTTCCATTCCTTTCCTTATGATACCTAGCATTCTATTTGCTCTCTTGGCTGCCGCTGTACACTGGGCTGAGGGTTTTAACATGTTATCCACAATGACGCTTAAATCTTTTTCCTGGGTGGTGGTTCCTAATGCGGAACCTTGCATCGTGTAATCATAGTTTGGGTTGTTCTTCCCTAGATGCATAACTTTGCACTTGTCCACATTAAATTTAATCTGCCATTTTGATGCCCAATCTTCCAATCTATCAAGATCCTCTTGCAATTTTCCACAATCCTCTTGGGTTTTAGCAACTTTAAATAGTTTTGTGTCATCTGCAAATTTGATAACCTCACTCGTTATTCCCCTTTCCAGGTCATTTATGAATATGTCAAAAAGCAACGGACCCAGCACAGATCCCTGGGGTACACCACTATTCACCTTTCTCCATTGGGAAAATTGGCCACTAAGCCCACTAAGACACTGCACCTGACATACCAAACAAATGTACCTTAAGTGAAAACCTCTGTGTTAGCTGTCAGGGGTGTGACCAGCATGTTCCCAGCAACTCAAATGCAATAGGCTACTCGAATGTGTGAAGCTCCATTAAGGGAAATTCACCTAATGACTCTTATAGAGTTCTCATCAGGTTAACTTGCATTAAGAGCCACATTGTCACATGCTCAGTGGCGATCGTCCTGTCACTAGCTGTAATGTGCTCTCCATACTCGCACCCCACCTCTTCTCTATCCCATCTTATGATGGCTGTTTACGGTGTGCTTTAACATGTGATAGCTGGATTGGCCATGTGTTCATGTTCCTGAGTGCCAGTGACCATATGGTAAAATGCACATTAACCAGCTATCAGACTCTAAATTTGGGTTTTGTTTAATCTTACATTAGGGGCCCCTTTTACTACAATTGAGATATACATTACTAACAAATCCCCAAGGGAAGATGATTTCAAGAACAGAAACAAGCCAAGCTTCCATTACCATGGTTTAGTATTCAAGGAGCATTTCAATTCTCCTCTTTTACAATGGGGGCTGTTTCCTTCCACTACAGTAATTCTGTGCATCCTAGTAACAGCAACTAGATTATTGCCCTAACACACTGTCACATTTGTGTGTGCATACGCTGGACCTCAAACATCCGCAACTAAAGATGGCATATCACAAAGCTTCGCTACTAGAACATAGAGGACCATCTTTCCATTACAATATAGACAGTGTCTCATCATATATTGGCTAATTTTATAAAGTGACCATATATGCATGTAAAATGTCTCTTCTATAATTATGAAAGAGGAAAACAAGGTGTATGTGCAGGGTTGGGCAACTGCTCAGGGACACAAACTAGAACTAATTGAGCATTGGGGTGCTGATCTGAAAAAGAAGATGAGGCACCTGAGTGGCGGGTGGACAAGCAGCAAAAGGCACATGAGGGACCGATGCTATGGCTAAGTGGCAACATGCCAGAGGTAGGAAAGGTAAGCCACAAAGGCAGCAGCAAAGAAAATGAATGGAACAATTAGTATGGTGGCAAAGGGCAAAGTGAACAAGAGCAAGGGTAGCCAAAAGAATCCAAGGGCTGGCAAGGCCCTGGCAGGATGCCGTGGCACTATGCAGCCCACAGACCCAGCATCAGAGGCAAGTCAGTCGGCATTGGTGCCAACGACCAACAGCCTGCTCCTGCTGTGCAGCAGGTAGGGCAAAGGGACGACCCACCAGGTATGTGTGACCTCATGAACCAGGTCCGAGTCATTGCCGCAGTCCATGGAGTGGGATGTGTGCAGGCTCTCCTGAGTTCGCTAGATGGAGCGAATCCACAACAGAGGGAGAGGAGTCAAGGGGTAGTATGCACACACTATTTCAATAATGTGGGAAAGGGGGATGGGGGAGGTGGAGGGGGCAGGTAGTGGGGCCTCAAAGCAGGTACACAGGAATAGAGAGAGCTGAAGCTGAGAAGGTTGGGGCAGATTGGTGAGATGATTGTGGCAGCATTGCAAGTTTGGGGAGTAAGTGGGAGGAGGGAGTTCACCAGGGCATCAAGGGTCTGCTGCAGGCTTTGCTGTGGGTTGTAAGAGGGTCCAGCATGGCAGTGGCTGGGTCAAGGGTGACCCGGAGTGTGGCTGGGGTGGTCAACAATGGGGTCCCAAGCATCTAACCCCTCGGCACCCCAGAGGGGGCACCAAGCACAGGGTACAATGGGTATCACACAAGAGAGGTACTGCCTGGAGTAGGGGGAATGGTATCAGAATTCCGACCAGCAGAACAAACTATGTGAACGATCCATCAGGTTTCTTCTCTGCCCTTTTCAATCCATGCTGAAATCTCACCTCATTGAGGCTGCTTTTGGATCCTGATCCCTTCTTTCCCTTGTGTCTCCTTACCCTTCCCTATTCTACCCTTATCTTCTTGTCTGTCTTAATTAAACTGTAAGCTCTGATGAGCAGGGACCATATGTATATGCTGTATAGTGCAGCATATGCCTTGTAGCACTTTATAAATGATTGCTAGCAGTGATAGTGTTTTAATAATAAAAACAAAAGATGACGCTAGCATTCCGTGGGGTCTGGTGTATGCTAAAGCTGCATATTGGATGCACATTAACAGGTAGTGCTGGGCCATGGCAAGTATCATGGAAATCCAGTGGCACTAACTCCATTGTGCCTTAGAGTTGCAAGTGTGTAGGTCAGGGGTGGAGAGTGGTCGGTGTGAGTGCAGGGCAATCAGCACACCTGCATTATCTGTAGATCAGGTAGCAGCCTGGGAGACATACCGCCACCTTCATAGTAAAAGCAGCTTTATGTGTGCATAGACAGGTTTGAATTATTTTTATTTGAAACTAAATATTTATGGAATTCTGTCTCATTCCATATTTTTTAATAAGGAATGTAAGAGATTGCAAACTTCTGATTAAACAAAAATATTGGCAATCAGTATTTTGACTCGGTAGGAAGTGTGATGCCATTGTGCTGTTGTGGCTTCAAAGATGTCTGAGCATCAAACACTCATCATATATTTTAAATTTATCATATCTGACTAGAGGTCTTAGAGTGGTGCAAATACAATAAATAAAAAATATACAAAATAAAAAAGCTCACACATGCAGAATCTGTGATAAGGAAGCTTATCATAGCTCAGGTAGGAGCTATAGAAAAGATGATGTGACTCTGAACAAGCAACCTGTCAGTTCTGGTAGAAGCAAGAAAACAGAGTTTTCACATAAAAGACTACCAGTCCCAGAATGCACCAGGTTTCCAGCAGCCATGAGAGGGGCTGAAGTGAGAAAATGTGTGTGCAATCAAGAGAGCTATGAGGTAATCCCTAAGCACTCATCTCAAAGGGCAGGGCCTGATTCAAGACAGCTGCGCTGTGTTAGGGAGGAGCACACATTAGGAAAGAATAAGAATAGAGATTATTCTTCAGATAACAGTTTTCAAGAACAGCTTCAAGAACAGCTACAGAAAGAGCTTGAGGGAGAGCTTTAGCAACGGCTACAAGCTCCAGCCCAGCTACAGATTTAAGCAGCATCTGGAGAAACAGAAGCCAAGCCAAGCGGATAGAGAAAGAAGGAAACTCTCTGGAAGGAAGAGAAGAAAGCCCATTGGAAGGTCTGGGAGAGTCCAAGGCAGTACCCATACTGGGAGGTATTCCAAGTGCCAGCAGAGTCCATTGGACTGGATTCAGCCAGAGGAATGGATCGGCAGAGATAGGAATCACCAGTGGCTACCTGGAAGAGAGAAGACTGCACGTGGAAGGGACTTTCAGACCAAGGCCAGAAGGTATGTGAGAGGAGATCCAGTGTCCAGGGATCAAGATTGGAAGGCTGGACATCAGAATTGGATTACATACTGGCCAGGCAATGCAGAGAGGAATAATGATAGCAGGAGAGGCTCAGGTATGAACACTGATCCAGACCCTATCTATAATAGAGAATGGCAGCAAGGGAATAAGCATTCTCATGATAGTGCCTTAATGAAAGACTCGTCTGTGCCAATGTATGATAGTGACCCTATGCTGATTGATGAAGGGGGAGATACAGCAGATGAAATTATTACTTACATGGACTGTTCTCTATCTAATTGCTATTGCTAGCTTTCTGTGAGCAAACACATCAGCCATCACAAAGAAACCTAACTTTGTTCTTTATTTCCACTGCAAACAGCTCTTAAAGCAGGATTTGGGTTCACACAGTAGCAGCCAGCCAGCTAAAGGCTTACAGCTGGTCAATTGATAGTAATTAAAGCTGCACCTGATTGTGTGTGTGAGCAAGGGAGAATCACTGCTGAGATCTGCGTGGAAAATAAGCAGAAGTTAACCTAACCAGCAAAGTTTATTCTTTTCTTTGTGCCTTTGTATTTGGTAATTTGCTAAAAAAACATTAGCTAATTGCCTGACAAGCTGAAGGTTGTTTTCTGATTTTGCTTTGTGACTTTTTGTTATCCATTTAAACACTGCAAGCAAGTAACCTCATTTATATTGCTATCAAGCATACATGTGCTGGGTGAATTAAACCCCATCAATAAAAGAAGTATTTTATTGACCTTACCACTTGGTTCCACAACTTAATTATTGTCATCAGCTGTGTTTGGGAGTGAATGAACTACAATACCCACAATACCTTGCAAGAATCATATGAATATATGCATCGTCAAGATTGTGTAAGTTCTCACCCTAGGCAGCCGTCTGACAAATCCTGTCCAAAAAATGCACTATGAAACGTTTGGTGCTTAAATTTAGCATTTTTGGATATAGGTCTCAGAAAAGGTCAACAGGAAGTCACATGAGACATTACTTTCTATGAACTTTTAGCTGTTCATGCAGCTGATGCAACTTCAAGGGTCAGTTTCTTCGTGGCCCATATTGCTGCAGCTTCCAGGTATACTTTTTAACCAGGATCTTTGCTCCAGTTTACAAAGCAAAAGCACTCACAGCCTTTTACTCCTGCATTAATATGGGTAAACGTTTACTAGAAAAGTAGGTGCATAAGCTACTGACATGTTCTACCACATCAGTTCATGCTTAAACTGTTAAGGACATCGTTACACAAGTGTGGGGTTTAGCATGCACCACGTAAGCAGCATTAAGCATTACCATGCACCACAAATTATTTTCTGGAGTGGGAGAGCATGTACATTGCACTTAGCATGGGCATCTTTAATACACGCCAATGTTGCCCTTGGCACAGAGACCCTTACTGACACATCAATAAGTGGTGGAAAGTCATAAGAACATAAGCTGGGTCAGACCAAGGTCCATCAATCCCAGTATCCTGTTTCCAACAGTGGACAATCTAGGTCATAAATACCTAGTAGTTTACCCAAAAGAAACAGGTTCCACAATGCTTGTAATGGGTCAAGCAGTGATATCTCGGGTCCCGCTCTTTAGTGTACAAAAGTACTTCACACCCTCTATACTACATTGCTCCCTTGGCTTGCAGCAGCCCAAATGCATGACCTTGCATTTTTTAACATTAAATCTCAGCTGCCAAATTCTAGACCATTCTTCATGCTTAGCTAGATCCCTCCTCATGCTATCCACACCTTCCTGGGTACCCACTCCACTGCAGCTTTTGGTATCATCTGCAAAGAGGCAAACCTTACCCGAAAGCACTTCCGCTAAATCACCAACAAAGATGCTAAGAATCGGACCAAGGACAGATCCCTGGGGCACACCACTGGTAACCTTCTCCTCAGAGTGAGCTCCATTTACTTGTACTCTGTTGCCTCCCACTCAACCAATTTCTAACACAAACAGCAACCCCAGGATCCATCCCTAGGGTGCTCTGTTTATAAGTCACCTGTGAGGAACGGTGTCAAAGGCTTTACTGAATTCCAAATACCGCATCTAGGGCTCTCCCTCAGCCAAACCCCTGGTCACCCAGTCAAACAAATCAAATGTGTCTGACAAGACCTGCCTCTGGTGAATCCATGCTGCCTCAGATCCTGTAATCCGCTGGAATCCAGAAACCTCACCATTTTCTCTTTCAGCAGTGCTTCTAATAATTTTTTCACCACCGCAGTTAAACTAACTGGCCTGTAGTCTTCAACCACATCCTTACTTCCATTTTTGTGTAAAGGGACCATGTGTGCCTCTCTACAGTCCTTTGGCACCGCTCTGGACTCCGAGGCATTGAAAAGGTCAGTCAGTGGAGCTGCTAGAATGTCCTCAAGTTCCCTCAGTGTTCTAGGGTGTATCCCATCTGGTCACATTGCTTTGTCTACTTTAAGTTTAGCTAGTTTCTCACGAACACTGTCTTCTGAAATTTGTTCAAGATGCCCCTCTCTTCTGTTCCTGGGTGTTTTCTGACATCCTGTTCCTCGTTCTTTATCTGTGAACACAGAACAGAAATATTTGTTAAGCAATTACGCTTTATCCTCATCAGCTTCTACATATTCCTCCCTTTCACCCTTGAGTCTGACAATACCACTTTTGACCTTCCTCTTCTAACTGAAAAATGTCTTATCCCCCCATTTTATTGTATTGGCTATTTCCTTCTCTTTTTGAATCTTTGCTGTCCTGACTACTTTGCTCAATATAACAATGGTCACTTGAACGATAATGGACACAATATTATTATGAAAATACCGTTCTTCTTTTAAAGTAGGAGATTCTTTAGCACTTTAGGTCTCAGTTTAAAATAACACTGCTGGTTTAAAGGTTTTACCCTTGTAGTAGCAAATCGTGTTTTTTCACATCAATGACCTTGTGCCTTTACTTATGAGAATCAATGTGTGATAAACCTTGGGATTTATATTCACTTATCAAATGGCGAGATAATGCAACCATGTACTCAACTTAGTGAAACTGATGAAGCCCCGTGGTTTGTTCACACTCCTGTTCACAATCCCTTTTTTTTTTTTTTTTTTTTTTATATAAACCAACAAAAATGAACCGTTAAAAATATGTCTGTCTCATACTCTATAAACCTAACTAAACTACACTTTAAAATCCTGCAGTCTTCACCGCTATATCACGTTTGTACCTGTGATGCTGCCCACGTTTATCGAGGATCTCAACCGTGAGTGACCGGAAGACACTCTTCCAATGCAAAACGCCGCGCATGTGTGGCAAACCCCCTAATCACCTTTTAAAATCCTACCTATCAGTCAATCAGCTGTTTTTCATATAGATTTTGATTATCCTGCAAGTTTACACTATCATAGGCAGGCCATCCAGTCTATCTCATTATTAAGTCCCTTCGGATCAAGTGTGTCTAATGTGAAAATCAAACGTTGTTCTCTTTTGAGTAATGTTTGATCTAACGTTCTGCCATGGCTTGCCAAAACCACTTGTTCCAAACATAGGGATTGTGAACAGGAGTGTGAACAAACCACGGGGCTTCATCAGTTTCACTAAGTTGAGTACATGGTTGCATTATCTCGCCATTTGATAAGTGAATATAAATCCCAAGGTTTATCACACATTGATTCTCATAAGTAAAGGCACAAGGTCATTGATGTGAAAAAACACGATTGCTACTACAAGGGTAAAACCTTTAAACCAGCAGTGTTATTTTAAACTGAGACCTAAAGTGCTAAAGAATCTCCTACTTTAAAAGAAGAACGGTATTTTCATAATAATATTCTGACTACTTTGCTAGCTTCTCTAACTTATTCCAAATATAGATCCCTCTTTTCCTCTCTTATCTTTTGTATTTCATGAGGGACTCCCTCTTTTTCTTCACCTTTTCAGCTACTTCTTTCAAAACCACAGCGGTCTCCTTTTCCTTTGCATAAGAACATAAAAACATAAGATATGCCATACTGGGTCAGACTAAGGTCTATCAAGCCCAGTATACTCCTTCCAAAAGTGGCCAATCTAGGTCACAAGTACCTAACAGTTACCGCAAAAGAGACAGGCAAGCAGTGGATATTCTGTGTCCACGTTAATGTTTTGTGGACCTTTCCTCCAGGAACTTGTCCAAACCTTTTTTAAACTCTGCTACACTAACAACTTTTACTACATCCTCCGGAAGCAAATTCCAGAGTTTGATTACACTAAGTGAAAAACTATTTTCTCTTATTAGTCTTAAATAGATTACCGTGTAGCTTTATTGCATGTCCCCTAGTTTCTAAGTTTATTGTGATAAACTGCTTAGTGTGTGGGTGGTACAGAACTCATGCTAGCTAGAAGGGGGCATGCTAGACATGCCTCAATGAGTAAGTGCAATGCCCTGCCACATTCTAGTAAACATGTTCCTTAATACACAGTCTGCTTGAACAACTGACACCTATGCGAGATTTGAGGTAAAAATGGGACAGTAAAATAAAGGAGGGCACAAAACCAGGAGAGCCGTAAGGATGAATTGAAAGAGAAGCAGCTTTTATTGACTAAAGCTATAAGGCACCAGTTGGTCTTATGGGTGAATTTGGAAGAAGTAATTCTTTGACTATCTATCTACAGAAGAACAGGATATAAGGTGGGTTGGTGAGGGATAAAAAGGAAAGAGACTGCTGAGGGGAGATATGATAGAGGTCTATAAATTAATGAATGGAGTGGAACGGGTAAGCATAGATCAATTTCTTTATGCCATCAAAAAGTAGAAAGACTTGGGGTCATTCAATGAAGCTACCATGTACCCATTTAAGACTAATATGAGAACTATTTTTTCACTCAACACATAATCAACCTCTGGAATTCATTACCAGAGGATGTAGTAAAAACTGTTAGTGAAGCAAGCTGGCTTTAAAAAAGGTGGACAAGTTCCTGTCCATAAACTATAAAGAGACCCGTACAATCCACTGCTTGCCACAGTAGAAATATTGTGGAACATTTGTGTCTTTTGGGATACTTGTGACCTGGATCGAGCACTATTGGAAACAGGATACTGGGTTTGATGGACCTTGTTCTGATCCACTATGGCATTCCTTATGTTCCTAACCTTTGCCGGGAAGCATTAACTTAGCTCCAGCTGGGCTATTAAAGACTGTGATGCAAGAGCTCCCTGTTTCATTGGATCTCTCCTGCTCTCCAGGCTTAAGAATTTTAACTCATATCCTGTTTCAGGTTTTTTCCTTGTAAGGTTGTATGCCCTGATATGCTTTGGGGATGGCTATGTATTGCCGGTCTTTAACCCCAGATATTCAATGCCTGGTTTATATGCAGCCCTGCCATTGAATATCCAAGGTCACTGTCTGCAGAAGCTATCCGGGCAGCAGTGATTTTGCATGGGATGTCTAGTTCAGAAGAGAAACATCCAAACTGGAATGCTCCATATTTCATGTTTATTTTACAAAAGGCAGAGAACATAGTAGAATGTGTATTCTGTTTACCTCTCTGCAGGTTGATTCAGCTAGGAGCAAAAGGAGAAATTAGGTCTTACCTGCTAATTGTCTTTCCTTGAGTTCTCTCCGGGCCAGTCCAGGGTACGTTCAGTCCCCTTCAGCAGCTGAGGACTGAAAACTCCAAGTTTTGCTGACAGCCTAAGCCACTCCCCCCTGGTGTCAGTTCTCCAGTCTTCCTTTGACAAAGCAGCACAACTTCTTTAGCCGGAACACAGAAATAAACTATAGAACAAAAACCAAAAAGATAAGTCTGAAAAATTCTCTATATTTCCTAGTGAAGAAACGCCCACGAGAATAACGCAACCTGGTTGGGAGTGGGCTTTTTTTTTTTTTTCTTTAAATTTTTTTTTTTTTTAACCAACATCCTAAAAATTAGACCAAGACGGGAACAAGGCCCTGAAAGGATTACGAGGAAGTCCCAACAACCATGACTCCTGAACGAAACACTAGCACTGAAGCATCTCTTACGGTCCTATAGAAGGACCCTCCTGAAGAAAAACTATCTGAGTAAACCCCCCCGGGTGGGCCCTGGACTGGCCCGGAGAGAACTCAAGGAAAGACAATTAGCAGGTAAGACCTAATTTCTCCTTCCATATCGTCTCTCTGGGCCAGAAAGGGTACGTTAGGGCAGTACCAAAGCAGTACCTAAAGTCGGCAGGGACCCGCCAGACCTGCCACAATGGCCGAAGCCCCTACATAGGCATCTTGCCTGGCCAGAACATCTAATCGATAATGCTTTACAAATGTATGAAGAGAGGACCACGTCGCGGCCCTTCAGATATCTACTGGAGGAATCAAAGCAAACTCAGCCCAGGAAGCCGCTTGAGCCCGAGTGGAATGAGCTCGGAGACCACTTGGCGGGGGCTTTATCACTGGCTTCGTATGCTGCTGCTATTGTCCACGTCACCCACCTAGAAATGGAAGCTTTCGTTGCAGCTTTACCTTTACGCAGACCTGCAAATAACACAAATAGTCGATCAGATTTGCGAAAAGATTCTGTAGCCGCGAGGTACCTTTTCAACACCCGCCCCAGGTCCATCGGAGAACCGGACTGATCTTTAAATACCAGTAACGCCACTACCTGATTCACATGAAAGGACAATAGTACCTTCAGCAGAAAGGAAGGCACCGGCCGTAACAACACTTTTTCCGGCAAAAATTGAAGGTAAGGCTCCCTACACGAGAGAGCCTGCAAATCCGAAATCCTCCTCGCCGAGCACAACGCCACTAAGAATGCTGTCTTCCACGAAAGCTCCTTCAAACTCTCCAAGGAGCCCCTGTCAAACGGCGGATGCGTCAACGCCTCCAGAACCAGGTTCAAATCCCAAGGAGGCACCACTGGACGTACCAGAGGTCTAATAATCTTGGCCGCCCGAAAAAAACGATGGACATCTACATGCATCGAGAGCCTACGATGCTGCATGGTACCTCTAAAACAAGATAAGGCCGCTAAATGAACCTTGAGAGTGCTAAGGGCTAACCCTTTTTCCAGACCATCTTGAAGAAATAGCAAACGTTGTGGCAATGTAGCCGAATGAGGCCAAATGCTACGACGATCGCACCAAGCCTCAAAAATCTTCCAGACCCGAACGTATGCAAGCGAAGTGGAAGATCTCTTAGACCACAACAAGGTGGATACCACCGATTCCACATAACTTTTACGCCTTAACCGAGCCCCCTCAAGAGCCAAGCCGTAAGCAAGAAGCAATCCACCTGTGGCATCAGCACTGGTCCTTGAGACAACAGGTTGACTCGAACGGGCAATCTCCAAGGAGAAGCTATCAGAAGATGGACCAGATCCACATACCAGGGACGGCAAGGCCAATCCAGAGCAATGAGAATCACCTTCCCTCTGTGACTGGCTACCCGTTGAATGACCCGACCGAGCATCGGCCATGGAGGAAACACATAGAGGAGCGAGTCCGACGGCAAGGGCTGGACTAAGGCATCCAACCCCTCCGACATTCTTTCCCTGCGTCTGCTGAAAAACTGAGTCACTTTGGCATTGCTGAAAGTCGCCATCAGGTCCATAACCGGTTGCATCCAGCGAATCGTAATGTCGTGGAATACCGCTGCATTCAGTTCCCACTCCCCGGGGTTGAGAACATTCCGACTGAGATAATCAGCCTGCACATTTTCCTTGCCTGCTACATGCACCGCCGACAAAGCCAGCAGATGCTTCTCTGCCCAGGACATCAACTGCTGACTCTCTTCCAACAAGAGCACACTGCCCGTGCCGCCCTGCTGATTGATATACGATACAGTCACGAGATTGTCAGAAAAAATATGCACCGCTGCGCCCTCTAACAAGCCTTGGAAATTCTGAAGCATGAGACGCACTGCCCTGAGTTCCAAGCGGTTGATTGACCAGGAGCTTTCCTCCACGGACCAAAGCCCTTGCGCCACACGCGATTGACAGTGAGCTCCCCAGCCCGAGAGACTGGCATCTGTGGTCACCAGCACCCACTGCGGATCCCGCAAGGGAACTCCGGCCCGAAGATGCTTGATATCCATCCACCAGAGTAGACTGTGACGCACCCTCTCCGGACAGACCAACCGCTGAGAGAGAGGATGATGCTGCGGAGATCATCTGGAGAGCAATGTTTGTTGAAGAGGACACATGTGCACTCTGGACCATAGAACAAGATCCAAGGCCGCCGCCATAGAACCCAAAAGTTGCAAGTAGGTCCACGCCAAAGGAGCCCAGAGTCGCAAGAACACGCAAAGCTGTCGCAGGAGCTTTAGCACGCTGCCCTCTGGCAGGAATACCAACCCTCGTTCCGTATTGAAGAAGACCCCGAGGTAAGTAAGCTGTTGCACCAGGAGCAAGTGACTTTTCGCCCGGTTGATGACCCAACCGAGCTGCTCCAACACCTGCACTACTCGAGTCGTTGCCGCGACCGAGTCCAAGAGCGAATCGGCCCTGATCAACCAGTCATTGAGGTAGGGATGTACCCTGACACCATCCTTCCGTAAGGCCGCCGCAACCACGACCATCACCTTTGTGAAAGTACGAGGAGCCGTCGCCAGACCGAATGGCAAAGCCCGGAACTGGAAGTGGCCTATAGGAACCACAAACATCAAAAATTGCTGATGTTCCTCTTGGATCGGAATATGTAGGTAAGCTTCCATAAGGTCTATGGTGGAGAGCCACTCGCTGGGATGCACCGCTCGAATGATGGATCTCAGCATCTCCATCCGAAAATGCGGGACTCGCAACGCGCGATTTACATGCTTGAGATCGAGAATTGGCCGAAAAGACCCTTCTTTCTTGGGAACCACAAAATAAATTGAGTATCGATCGAAGCCGCACTGGTCGGGAGGAACAGGAACCACTGCCTGTAGAACTAACAAGCATTCCAGCGTTTTGGCGATGGCCTGCTTCTTCGGTCCCAGACCACATGGAGACTCTAGGAAGGCGTCGACTAAGGGGCAAGCGAACTCTAGCGCATACCCATCTCGAATAATCTCTAGTACCCATTTGTCTGAAGTTATAGCGGTCCAGGCCGAAAGAAATTTCTGCAAGCAACCTCCCACAGGAGTCTCCAGCTGGACCAACCGAACTTCATTGTGTCTTTTTAGCGGAGGCCTGCTGGGAATTAAAATAGCCTCTGCCGAAACCTCTGGCTCCGCGAAAGGACTGCCCCCGAGACCCGAAATGGCCCCTGGGATAGGGAACAAACCGGGCTCCTCGGAACCTCCGAGAATCTCTACCTTGCCCCCGCTGCCCAGCAGCCCCCCTAGAGGCCTTTGGGCGATCCTTTGGCAGCCGACCCCCTTGGAGTCCCCGAGATCCTTAACAATCTTCTCCAAGGCTTCTCCAAAGAGTAGCTTACCCTTATAAGGAAGTTTACTGAGCCTAGACTTGGAGGAGGCGTCCGCTGCCCAATTCTGTAACCAAAGAAAACGCCTAGCCGCAACCAGCGAGGCCATGGATTTAGCAGCAATTCTAACCAAGTCATAAAAAGCATCCGCCATGTCAGCCGCTGCTGACTCCAACTTAGCTCCCTCTGCCGCAGACCCTTCTCCGGGATCTGCATTACCTTCGCTTTGCAGCCAGCGGATGGATGCTCTAGAGACATAAGCACCACAAATAGAAGCCTGCAGCGAGAGAGCTACAGCATCAAAGGCCTGTTTCAAGAGCCCCTCCAACTTACGATCTTGAAGGTCCTTAAGAGCTGCTCTGCCTTCCACTGGAATCGTTGTCTTCTTCGTTACCGCTGACACTAAGGCATCCACTCTAGGCATTTTCAATAAGTCCCGCTCCTCCTGTGGAACAGGATATAGGTGTCCCAAGGCCCGACTACCCCACAGCGTGGCCTCTGGAAACTCTCATTCAGACTCAATCATTTGCTTTATGACACGATGCACTGGAAAACAGCGCTGTTCTGCCTTAAAGCCCTGTAATAAAGGATCCTCCAGAGGTTCCTGAGATACTGTGGGCACCGTCAAGTTGAGAGCCCCCAAAGATTGAGCAATAAGCACCCCCAGTTCATCCTTGCGAAAAACCATTAAAACATTAGGATCCTCGCCTGGCAGCAATTCACCATCCTCAAGCTCCGCCAGCCAGGGGTCCAAGCATGCCTCTGAGAGGATCTCCCCATCCTCCCATCCCCGAGGCTGCGAGACCTGCTCTACTCCAGTCCCTAAATCGGACTCAGACTTTGGACACTGATGAGAAGTACCCTCCCCCGGGTCCAAGGTATTGTCTGCAGGAAGAGGCACCGATGACAAATCAGAACTGGGAACAGAAGAGCTTGCGTGAGAAGACTTTAAAATGAAAGCTTTATGCATTGCCAAAATAAACTCTGGTGAAAAGAAAGCAGAAACACTCTCCTGAGCCTCAGGCAGTTTCTGTAAGGGCTTGACTGCAGCCGCAGAGTCTTTACTAGATTTCACCTTCTTCTTTCCCTGCTTATGGTGCCCCGCAGGAGCGACGGCCGGCTCCAACAAAATGGCCGCCATTCCCACCTTTTCAGAGGAGAGGAGAGACTTCTCTGCGTCTAGTACCGCCTTGCCTTCCATGTGCCTGCGATCCGCGAGGAAACCGCCAAGAAATAAGGAGCCTGTGCTATACTGAAGAAAACAGAACCTGACATCTCCTGCTAGTGCTAAGTCCCGCCAGTCTGCAGAAGGCTCCCCGATACGATCATAGCGCCCCCGGCCTAAGAAGGAAAACCCCGACGCTAAGAGAAGAGCCTCTAACTTACCAGCACAGCTCAGGACCATGTGCTTATCGACCCGCTGCTAGCGGTGATAGAAAACACGGCTGCCTTTCAAAGGAGAATGGTTACTGGGGCTCCCAGGACTAATACTCCGGCATCGTAGACCCCCTTAACATGAAAGCAGGCTCTGCCTTCTGCCACTGCCCCAAATCGGCAGCGCTGGAGCGTCCACCTGTTCTGTTTTTTTTTTTGTTTGTTTGTTTGTTTTTTCACCGACCAGCTTAAGCGATCACACCAGGAAATATAGTAGAATCAAGCCCAGGTAGAGCCCATAAACTACTAATTCACAGAACAAAAAATAATAAAAGCAATATGTGGCACACCAGGAAGACCGTCAGTCAGACGTCCTATTCAGCTGCTGAGGACTGAAAAGACTGGAGAACTGACACCAGGGGGAGTGGCTTAGGCTGTCAGCAAAACTTGGAGTTTTCAGTCCTCAGCTGCTGAAGGGGATTGACAACCCTAACGTACCCTGGACTGGCCCGGAGAGACGATATGGAAGTGAGGGTTGTCTGACTTCTGTCCACACTAGCTGAAATTTGAGGGGCGGTGAGAACTAAGGATGCCTTCTGGGAAAAAGTGGTACAGGGTGGACTTATTGCCCATGTCTCTTCTAAAATAATTTACTTTGCCTACAGTTCCTAGATTGAAATCTCCTCCTTCAATTTAATACCGGTGGGTCTTTTTTGTGGGTTTGCTGTTTAGCTTTGAATCCATTTTGGTATTTATTGAAGATTTACTAAAAGCCCAAATGTGCCAGGGAGCAGGAGTATATATAGATGTGATAACTTTCACTGTCCACCTGAAAAGTAAGGCCGCGGCGCCATGTGCGCGCGGCCGTTGGTAACCGGGGGGGCGGCCGGCCTCGTGCGCCCCCGCGGTGTGCAGCGTGGCGCTGTGGGGGCAAGACCAGTGTGGCCGGCGATCTCATTGGCTCCCGCGGGTTGGTGAATGCGCGGGAGCCAATGAGAAGAGGTGTAGGAGCGCGGTGAGGGGAAGACGAGCGTCGGCACCACGTGGCTGCGGTCTTTTCGGGGCCGGAGCAGGGCTGAAAGGTTGTGCGCGGTGAGTGTTGCTCCGTTAGTTCGGGGCTAGTTTTGTTTGACAGCACTGAAGTGTGTCGGCGTGTAGGGGGTACAGTAGTTAAGTGTGGGGGAGCCTGCAGCCGTCGGTGCTGCGGTTTAACACCGCAGGGGAGAGGAGATTAGCGTTAGAGCTGGTGAGCAGCTGCTGGGCTTCTCAGCAGATACTAATTTTAAAAAAAAAAAAACGCCGGCATACTGTTCGGAGTGTAGGAGGTGCAGTAGTCAAGTGTGGGGGAGCCTGCAGTTGTCAGTGCCGCGGTTTAACACCGCGGGGGAGAGGAGATTCATTTTAGAGCTTGTGAGCAGCTGCTGGGCTTCTCAGCAGATTAAAAAAAAAAAAAAAAGCCGGCAAAGTATATTGAGGAGGGGGGTGGAACTGCTATATTTGCACGGGGGATAGTTCGGCAAGATGCCGGCGCAGAAGGGGAAGGGGGGCCCTGAAAGTGCGGCTGAAAAGAGGAAAGGGCCGCAGCATGCAGCCGGTAGGGGGACGCAGGCAACCGATGCGCAGAGCCCTGGACAGGGAAGGGGGGCAGAGCGCAGTGGCGCAATCGAGGAAGGGGAGTGCCTGCTCGGGGTGAAAAAGGGAGAACGGGGGGGGGGGCGGGGACTACTGGGCATAATCCTGTGAGGGATGCAGGTGTCAGCTAAGAAGCAGGGCGAGCGATGGAGCGGCGTGGCGTGATAGTTGCGGGGCATGCCGAAGGGAATGTGAAGGGGGGTAGGGGGGCGAGGGGGGCAGACGAAGCAGGGGGGCGATGGGCGGCAATGGCTTGGGGGGAATGGTGTGGGGCGAAGGAGACAGGGTTCAGGAAGGGTCGGTTCCACTGGAGGGGGAGGGGCGAGTACTATTTGGCAGAGGGGGGGTGAAGGGGGGTGCAACGGGCTTCTGTAGTGGGCCTGGTGTCTGGGGGAGGGGGAATTCATCGGCGTGGGAAGACTGGCAAGGAGGGGGGACAGGGTACCTCGCAGACAAATTGGGTGGGGGCGTGGCAGCTGCCTTGGGTGGTGGATGGTGCTGCGTCGCCTTTTGCCTTTTTCTCTCCGCAGGTTCCGCCAGGATGGCAATACACAGGGAGGCCTTGGTCAGCGGCAATGGTGCAGCAGCAAGGCGCAGCGGGGACTGGCTAGGGAGGTCCTGTCGTCGGCAGTGTCACGAGAGAATCTGAAGTGTCAACCCAAGCGGAGATCAGCACGCCTGCAGAGGGGATCAGGGGCGCAGAAGGTGAGTTGGTTGATAGTGGCTGGTGCGGGGAGCGTCATGGGAGAGCGGAGGTAGTTGGCGTGAAGGCGAGGAAGAAACGGCGACATTCGTGTCATAGAAGGCGGAGGGCTGGGTCGTCGTCTCTTCATCGTCAACCTCAACGTCGCGTTCATCCTCACCGTCGGGCAGCAGGTCTACGGGCGGGGGGGTGCCGAGTACGGGAGGGGCTACGCCTACGGTTGTGGCGTTTTCAGAATTATGGGAGGGCGTGCCAAATAAGTTGTGTCGCAAAATTCAGAGGAGGCGGTATTTTGATATCTTCCGGTTGCTTGAAGGTCGCAAACGGATGGGGGACAGTAAACGGAAGAGAAAGGAGGACGAAAAGGCAGGGAGGGTTCGGCGTGTGGCGCGGAATGTGGTGAATTGGACGCGGGCCTTTTTGCGACTCGCTAGCGTCTGGGGTCAAACGCATCCGGAGCAGTACGAGATTTTGCTGGCCTATGCGGACTCTATTCTTGAGGCGTCGCAGGTTCATGATGGTTGGGCGTGGCTCAACTATGATGAGAAATTTCACGATAAAATGGAAGAGAACCTGTCGTTATCATGGGGGACGCAGGATATAAATTTGTGGCTGACGCAGATGGCAGTCTGAACGGGTGGTGCGGGGGGAAGCGTACCCAAGCTAGGGGTGGCTGGTTCCTCAGGGGCGGGGCGGTCCTTTCGTGTGGGCGTGTCCCAGGTGGGGCAGAGGCAGGCGAGTCCAGGAGGGACGGCGGACGTCTGTTGGCGATACAACAAGTCTTCCTGCCCCTTCCCGGATTGCAAGTTCCGACATGCCTGTTCGGTTTGCAATGGACCCCACTCTGCCATCAGATGTCTCAAAAAAGGGGCTGGAGGGGCTGCTACACCTTCTACTAAGCAGTGACAAGGAGATGGGTGTCGCGCTGACCCCAATACGGTTGGCAGCTTTGCGACCGTGGTTGTGCAGGTACCCTAGAAGGAAGGCACACTTAGTGTTAGAGGAAGGTTTTCAAAATGGCTTCCCAATCCCGATTCTGGGGGAATTGGTGGTGGCCAAGGCAAGGAACTCGCCCTCTGTGCGGAAGTTAGCGTCGGTTGTACGTGAAAAATTAGCCAGCGAGATTCGGTTGGGGAGGATTGTGGGCCCCTTCGCAGAGCCGCCTTTTGAGAGTTTTGTTGTTTCCCCTTTAGGCATAATACCGAAGAAAGAGCCCGGGAAGTATAGGTTGATACATAATTTATCCTTCCCGGTGGGAACTTCGGTTAATGACCACATCCCGAAAGAATTGTGCTCGGTTCGGTATGCATCGTTTGATGAAGCAGTTGGTCTTGTGCGGAGATGCGGGACTGGTTGCTTAATGGCAAAGGCTGACATTGAGTCCGCTTTTCGTTTGCTGCCGGTGCATCCGTCTGCTTTTCCGTTGCTAGGCTTCTGTTTTGAAGGTGACAGTTAATTTGATAAGTGCTTACCAATGGGATGTTCTATCTCCTGTGCCTATTTTGAGCAGTTTAGTTCCTTTCTGCATTGGGCATTTGTTCAGCGGTCGGGCTGTGTCAATGTAGTACATTACTTAGATGATTTTTTCTTTGTGGGGGAGGCGCTGTCTGGAAAGTGCAACGAATTGCTCGCGGCATTCGAGCGGTTGACACAAGAGTGGGGGGTACCGTTGGCATCAGGTAAGACAGCGGGTCCAGCGACGAGAGTTACCTTTTTGGGGATGGAGCTTGATTCAGCGGCGATGGTCGCCCGGTTGCCCGATAAGGTGAATAAACTCAGGGTGCTCCTAGCCAATGTGTTAGTTGCTAAAAAGATGACCTTGCGTGAGATGCAAGTGGTGATAGGTTCGTTGAATTTCGCATGTCAGGTGATTCCCATGGGAAGGGTATTTTTGAGGCGGCTCGCGGAGGCGACTAGAGGAGCTACTAGGCCGCATCACTGGATAAGAGTGTCGCAGTCCCTTCGGGCAGATTTGCAGGTATGGGATGAGTTTTTGCAGCAGTTTAATGGTACTATGGTGCTGCAGGAAGAGGAGGTGTCCAGTTGGGAGCTACAGTTGCATACGGATGCAGCTGGGGGGGCTGGTTTTGGGGTATACTTTGCGGGAGCATGGTGTGCTGCGGCATGGCCTCAAACTTGGAGGGAGGCGGGCTTGACCAGCAATATAACCTTTTTGGAGTTGTTCCCATTATTGGTAGTCCTGGTGGTGTGGCCGGCCAGATTGCGGAACCGCAAGGTGGTATGGTGGTGTGATGAAGCAGTCGTCAGTGTGATCAACCGTTATTCTCCACGTTGTAAGCCAGTGGCCGAGCTGATGCGGCACATGGTCTTGGAATGTTTGAGATTGAATGTGGCAGTAAGGGCGAGGCACATTCCGGGGTGTACTAACAAAATTGCTGATGCTCTTTCCCGTTTTAAGTGGGAGTCGTTCCGGACCTTGGCGCCGGAGGCAGAAGAGGAGGGGGCATCGGTCCCCGAGCGCTTATGGTGGATTGGCCTCATGAGCTGACGGAACTGCTGCGGAGGTCGGTATCAGTGTCCACATGGGAGGCTTATCAGCGGAGCTACGACAGTGTGGCGGCATTCCTGGCAGAGCAAGGTTGGCGGCAGGGCCCTGTGCCGGACCAGTTGATGGGTCAGTATATTTTGGCAGCGAAAGCGGCAGGGATGTCGCGAGCTACGGTACGCGGTCACCTGGCGGGGTTTTCCTTTTTTGCAAAAGCGGTAGGATGGGGTGCGCTGGGGGGGGGTTTGGCATGCTGGGTTGGGAGTGTTCTTGCCCATCGCCAGGGGACAGGCGGAGGCCTATAACGCATGACTTGTTGCGGCGATTGTGTGAAGTGTTGCCGCGGGTGGTATCATCCGCGTTTGAGGGGGTGCTCTTTCATACGGTGTTCTCCGTGGCATTTTTTGGTGCTTTTCGGGTTGGGGAATTAGTTGCGCAGTCGAGTCGGGTGCTGGGGGGAAAAGAATTGCAAGTCCACCAAGTGCAGTGGTTGGGCGGGGGGGTACGGTTGTATTTGGCGCGTTCCAAGATGGATCAAAGCGGAAAGGGTACGTGGGTAGTGTTGCGAGAGGTCGAAGGGGCATCGTGGTGCCCGGTGGCATTGTTGCAAAAGTATTTGCGGGTGCGGCCTCGGGGCGCGGGCAGTTTGTTCATGCACGGAGACGGGAGGGTGCTAACGCGCTTCCAGTTTACGGCGGTGCTTTGACTGGCATTGCGCCGCATTCTTTTCGGATCGGGGCCGCCACTAGTGCGGCGGTGGTCGGGCTCCGGGAGCAGGATATTCAGATGATAGGGAGTTGGAAGTCACAGGTTTTCCACCGTTATGTTCATTTTTAGGGGCCGGGGGGTGCTAACGGTGCTCTCTTTTGTCTTGCAGAAGGGGATGCGGGAGTGTGTCGATGTTGGATGATTGGCCACTCCTATGTTTACTGGGCTGGGCGGCAAGCAGAAACACGACCTTTGGGGCCTCATATTGGACTGCACGCCTGTGGGGTGTCCGTCTCATGGCTGGGCGAGCGTGGACTGCGGTGGTTCCAGTTGCTGCCTTTGCTACGGCACCACCTGTGAATGAGAGGAGCACCGGATCTATTGGTAGTGCACCTTGGAGGCAATGACCTGCGCACTTGGACTTGCAGACAGCTAATTCGGGCTGTGCGGAAGGACTTGGGGGTTGTTGGGGTTATGTTTCCTGGAACTGTTATAGTCTGGTCTGATATCATTCCAGGGCCGGCCTGCAAGGGTCAGCGGCGCTGGTCGCGGGGGCTGACGAAGATTAATCGCCAAATCGGCAGATGGATGGGGGAACAGGGTGGATGCCAAGTGTTGCATCCCTGGGTAGATGTGGCGTGTGCGGGGTTGTATAGATCGGACGGAGTACATCTATCGCCGGTAGGTGTGGATTTGCTCTTGAACGATTGGCAGGAGGCCTTGGAGGGTATCATGGCTAGGAGGAAGGCTGGTCGCAGCTTAGCCTTGGGGGGCGGCTCAGGGCGGTAGGACCTGAGCCGGTGGCGGGATCCCGGAGGTTTCCGGGGTCTGGAGCCGGATGCAAGCAGCAGGGTGGGGGTGGGGTACCCCCGACCCGGACATTCCCTCAGGTTTTTGCTAATAATATGGCGAAGCCGGATTGAGGGAGGGATAAGAAAAGTAGCCGGGCTTGGACTCGGCGGAAGCGGAAGCAGCATCACCTTGCTACTCACATGGCTGGTGAGGGCTCACTCCGCGGGGGAGGGGGGGAGATAATTTGATTATGTTTAATGAAGTTTTGGTATGTTAAAGGTTAATAAAGCTGTGACCAGTTTTAAATCCAATTATGATGTGGTGTGCTTTGTAAAAGGCGGGGAGCCGGGTGGAGGGTGTGAAAAAGGGGGGAGGGGATGGGGGAGCATCGAGGTGTTCGGTCCGCCTTACCCGGTTAAAGTAAGGCCGCGGCACCATGTGCGCGCGGTCGTTGGTAACCGGGGGGCGGCTGGCCTCGTGCGCCCCCGCGGCATGCAGTGTGGCGCTGTGGGGGCAAGACCAGTGTGGCCGGCGATCTCATTGTCTCCCGTGGGTTGGTGAATGCGCGGGAGCCAATGGGAAGAGGTGTAGGAGCGCGGTGAGGGGAAAACGAGCGTCGGCACCACGTGACTGCGGTCTTTTCGGGGCCGGAACGGGGCTGAAAGGTTGTCCCGCCCACCCACCCATGTGATGGTTGTTGGGGGGGGATCAGGCAGGGTGCGGGGGTGTTGCAGCTGGGGGGATGACGGGATCCCGGAGGTTTCCGGGGTCCGGAGCCGGATGCAAGCAGCAGGGTGGGGGTGGGGTACCCCCGACCCGGACATTCCCTCAGGTTTTTGCTAATAATATGGTGAAGCCAGATTGAGGGAGGGATAAGAAAAGTAGCCGGGCTTGGACTCGGCAGAAGCAGAAGCAGCATCACCTTGCTACTCACATGGCTGGTGAGGGCTCGCTCCGCGGGGGAGGGAGGGAGATAATTTGATTATGTTTAATGAAGTTTTGGTATGTTAAAGGTTAATAAAGCTGCGACCAGTTTTAAATCCAATTATGATGTGGTGTGCTTTGTAAAAGGCGGGGAGCCGGGTGGAGGGTGTGAAAAAGGGGGGGAGGGGATGGGGGAGCATCGAGGCGTTCGGTCCGCCTTACCCGGTTAAAGTAAGGCCGTGGCACCATGTGCGCCCGGCCGTTGGTAACCGGGGGGCGGCTGGCCTCGTGCGCCCCTGCGGCGTGCAGCGTGGCGCTGTGGGGGCAAGACCAGTGTGGCCGGCGATCTCATTGTCTCCCGCGGGTTGGTGAATGCATGGGAGCCAATGGGAAGAGGTGTAGGAGCGCGGTAAGGGGAAAATGAGCGTCGGCACCGCGTGACTGCAGTCTTTTCGGGGCCGGAGCGGGGCTGAAAGGTTGTCCCGCCCACCCACCCATGTGATGGTTGTTGGGGGGGATCAGGCAGGGTGCGGGGTTGTTGCAGCTGGGGGGATGGCGGGATCCCGGAGGTTTCCGGGGTCCGGAGCCGGATGCAAGCAGCAGGGTGGGGGTGGGGTACCCCCGACCCGGACATTCCCTCAGGTTTTTGCTAATATGGTGAAGCCAGATTGAGGGAGGGATAAGAAAAGTAGCTGGGCTTGGACTCGGCGGAAGCGGAAGCAACGTCACCTTGCTACTCACATGGCTGGTGAGGGCTCGCTCCGCGGGGGAGGGGGGGAGATAATTTGATTATCTTTAATGAAGTTTTGGTATGTTAAAGGTTAATAAAGCTGCGACCAGTTTTAAATCCAATTATGATGTGGTGTGCTTTGTAAAAGGCGGGGAGCCGGGTGGAGAGTGTGAAAAAGGGGGGGAGGGGATGGGGTGAGCATCGAGGCGTTCGGTCCACCTTACCTGGTTAACGCTTCTATGAAATCAGATACCTGTGTTGAATCAGACCTTTCCAAAATAGTGGTTGGACTTTGTGGTAGGGCTGCCATACTTCAAGTCCCAGAATCCCTTGGGATAGGAAGGATCTGCCACATTTGAAGCCCCAGTTTGTGTCGGCTAGGAGAAAACCCAGGAGAAGATGGAGCTGAATGGAGTTAGCAGATTCCCAGTGATAGAAGGGCTTAGGAACATTGCTGGGGGCAGAAAGATTCAGTCATTGAATAGCCTCCTGTAACCAGCCTCTGAATGATCATTGGACAATATGAAGGTAGAAGCTAAGAAAGTCGGTCCCCTGTATCTACCTGCAGTGGGAGGAAAAATGGAGGAAGAGTGGGTCAGTAGGCTGTGAATTGTTTTTGGTACCTTGTTTTTTTTTTTTTATTTGTTTGAGGGTGCTGGAGGGAAGAGGCATGACTGGAGTATAACTCACAGAAGTGTGGTCACTCCTTCCCCCTTTCTCTCTTCACTGTTATATTCCTAGTAGCTATTTTGATTTGGTAGCTCAGAAAGGGGAAACACATTTTTGTTTTGTGTTTGCCTGGAGAAGCAATTGAGAAAATGGTTTTGTTTTTCCTGATTGGGAGGAATTGAACTATATAGAAAAAGCTGTACTGTGATTAATTGTTTCTTTCTTTGAACTTCCCTGTGTGTTGCTGGTGGGAGAGAGGGAGGTAGCAGGACAATTACGCCTCTTGAGCCTCGGCTGGTACTTTGGGGTGAACAGAATTGGTGCCACTGGTGCTGGTACTTCCAGAAGCAGAACACCTGGCAGTGGATGGATCCAGCACCCGGTTACAACGTGGATGTGATTTACACTTGTGAGTGGTCATTTGCACACTTCAAATCAAGAAGAGGGCTTCTAAAATAACCCCTGCAGATTCTTACAAGGAAAGCCAAAGTGTCATTAATAGAGCAGACTAAAAATGTATCAAATAATTTAATGGATGTAAAATTCTGGGTTTCATAAAACTGGCACAGCCCTACAGGTGTTATGAATTAACTTATGAGAACATAATCAACAAGGTCTGTGTGTGTCCAGGGATCATGTCCCAAATGTGCTTCAAAAGCAATTTAAATGCTTCAAGCTTATGAGGCTTTTCATACTTATGGAGAAGGAAATCATCAGCCAAAGAAGTAAGTAATGAGACCAGAGCTTTCTTAAATTTAAACTAGAATCTATAGAAATAGTCATCAATATGATGAATCCTCAGCTACCATTTGCAGATATGTCTACTCTGAATGTGCTTTTAAAATAAGCATAAGCTTTAAGTCGGGGTGGTCCTCTCTATCTAGATCCCTTTATGATGTCTCCTATTAACTCCGCAAAAGTAATAATCAGTACCACTATGTTAGGTAAAGCACAGTTGGATCTAAAGTATGATTCCAAATAACTCTCAAATAACCCAGTAAATCATGTATAGGGCAGAACCGTCTGTGAACAGATTAAAACAAAGCAGGACTGAAGAAAGTTGCCAATGGATTTGTCAATGATCTGAAATCTTTTGGAAGCAAGTATTAAAAAAAAAACCAATTTATAGATACTAAACAGACTGGAGAGTATATTAAAAAAAAACAATCCTTCCTGATGTCTGCATTATGAGGGAGATGTCAAATGCTAAAAATAATAATTAAAAAAAAAACAGTACATTCCATTGCAGGAACTACAAATGATTTTATTGAGGTGATTTCATAGATATAGAAGTGTAAATGCAAAATTTACACCAGATATCTAATAATTTATTATAAAAGGGTAAACAATTTAAAATGGTATACGTTATTGTGAAGTCAGGTTGACTTTGTGGTGCTCTATTCACTAGTTTCTCTGTGTCCTGTAGCCGATGGGGGGGGGGGGGGACTGATGTTTCCTCTTGAATCACAGAGAGTATGGGAAGTCAGTTTCTTGTGCTTGGTGATGTGGGGGTCTCTCAGGTGAATGGATTTAACGTTAGCTTAACTCAACTGCCTTACAGTGTTAGATCGTCTTAATATGAGCTATAGTGTTATTTACTGCAGCTCCTATTTGATGTATTATTGCACCTCAGTACCATTGACATGCATCACGACACTACGCTTCAGTGGTCCTTAATGAACACTTTTGCAGGGGGAGACGCTTCTCAAAGCCCACAACCTAGTTGTCACTGTGAGGAGGAACTGAGAGGTTAGAACTGTGTGCTGGAATTAATGAAAAGAGGGTTTGAATCCCACTCCAGCACCTTTTATCTTGAGCAAATCACTTAACTTTCTATTGCCTCAGGAACAAACCTAGATTGTAAGATCACTGGAGACAGGAAAATAAATGCTGTGCCTGAATTGTAAGTCATCTGAAGAGGGGAAAATACCAAAGGTATCTTGCTTGAACTAGGATTTTAAAAGGGCGACTTCAACAGAAACGCTCTGGGAGACTAAAATGTCTCGTGTAATTACAGAACAGAAACCTTTTTAATTTTGGTAGTTGCAAAGATGATTATATGGTCTAACTGTCTATGAGGACATCCTATACATTTTTTTTGTTTTACTGCCATCAAGTCAGTGTTGACTCATAGAGACCCAGCTACCTCTGGGTTTTCTTGGCAATGTATCACTGGAAGTAGATTGCCAGCCTTTTCTTCCGAGGCAATAGAGGGTAAAGTGACTTGCCCAAGGTCATAAGGAGTGCCAGTGGGAATTGAACCCTTGATCTTCTGGATACTAGGCAGTTGCTCTACCACTAGGCTACTCCTGCACCCTATACATTACTCTTTGTTAAAAATAAACCAGAGAAACAATAAAATATGTCACTACAGTATCCAAAACTATGAGCACAAATAGAACCACCAAATTGCAAATACAATCCGATTATCAAAAACACATTGCAATTATTGTCAACTCATCATACTTAAAAAGACCAAATTCAGAAAAATTCCCACTGTAAATAGAACATTTACTGAACTCTAGAGATCGATATGGATTTGTTAAGTATGTAAATTTAATATTTATTAGATATAGAAAAATATATTACATGATTATATATTAATGGAATATAGAAAAGGTATTACCTGATTAAACATACATCAAATATAAGCAGCAAAGAAGTGATGTGTTATACGGTTTCATGAACAAACTTATAACACACCAGTACTACAGTATCCAACTCATCATTTAGGGAAATGAGGGATTAAATTGCTAATAACGACCTCAACTATCTGGGAATATTTTCCACATACTTACCTTTTGTTCCATGTTTTCTACCAAGCAGTAATATATTATTATCTTAATAATTTGAATATATTGGGGCAGAACCATCTTTTACATTCCTCTCACTAAGTGCAACTTTTAGCTTTCTCCACAGCATGCATCTCTTATATGTGTCAGTGTGAAGCTTGCATGGGGTGGGGTGTTAATAATAAAGATCTGCTCTTCCGCCATCTTTGGTTTATTTGTACATTGTGGGTATAAGGGTGAAGACTTTGAGACTCTGTTAAAGATCTACACTTCATCTCTCTGTGCTGTACTCATGCTTTCCATGTATCAGTGCAACACCTCTTTGGGTCCATGATTATGGTCAGCACTCAAGTGGGAAACAATTCAGAGGTGGTAATATAAAGTATTACCATTCTGGAAGCCTAGT
This sequence comes from Ichthyophis bannanicus, assembly GCA_033557465.1. Taxonomy (NCBI): domain Eukaryota; kingdom Metazoa; phylum Chordata; class Amphibia; order Gymnophiona; family Ichthyophiidae; genus Ichthyophis; species Ichthyophis bannanicus. The sequence continues at coordinate 105,962,454 of CM066048.1, read as the reverse complement.
AGCCCTCCCATAACCATTAATGAAATACACAGCAAAAGTACCATCATAAATCACAAACCAAAGGCCTCGTAGCACTATATAAATAATTCATAGTAGATTCACAGTGATGGCAAGGAAAGATTATGAAACGATTCTAAAATCTTCTGAATACTAATCACTCTTGATTCATGTTTTTTTACATGGATAAGTGTGGTTACCATTCAAAATGTTTTATGCTGCTGGATTACTTTGTTCCAAAAGAGTGCTCCCATCAATAGGCCTGGAGCAATTAGGAAACTACATCTGAACTTGAGGAATTTCCTCACTGTTATATTGTGACTGAAAGGGGTGAATCAACCATTAGGCAAGAGATTGCAGACCTGCTATTAGTTCACAGATTACTATCATTAAAACTGCAAGTATTACCTGAAGATTGGAGGATGGTCAATGTAATGACAATTTTTAAAAAGGGTTCCAGGGGTGAGCCTGATATCAGTACCAGGCAAAATGGTAGAAACCATTAAAAAGAACAAAATTTACTGAACATGTAGATAGTCATGGCTTAATGGGAGACAGCCAACATGGCTTTAGCCAAGGAAGGTCGTGTCTTATTAATCTGTTATGTTTTTTTGAAGGTGTGAATAAATAGGTAGACAAAGGTGAGTCAGTTAATATAGTGCTTCTAGATTTAAAGAAAGCCTTTGACAAGGTCCCTCATGAGAGACTCATGGCAAAATTAAAAAGACATGGGATAAGAGGCACTTTATTATTGTGGATCAGGAACTGGTTAAAAGAAGAGAAGAACACCAAAAAAACCAATGAGGAAAGGTAAGTAGTGGAGTATCCCAGTAAACATAGATTGATTGTTTATGCCATCAAAATATAGAAAGACTAGGGGACATGCAATGAAGCTATAGTGTAACCTATTAAAAACTAATAAGAGAAAATATTTTTTCACACAATGCATAATCAAACTGGAATTTGTTACCAGAGGATGTAGTAAAAGGATGTTAAAAAAGGTTCAGACAAGTTCCTGGAGGAAAGGTCCATAAACAAAGGGGGCCCGGGAAATATACTGCTTGTCCCAATACAAGCCTTGTGGAGCATGTGTCTTTTTGGGAAACTGCTAGGTATTTGTGATCTAGATTGGCCACTTCTGGAAGCAGGATACTGGACTTGATGACCTTGGTCTGACACTGTATTGCATATCTTATGTTCTTAAAGCTAGAAATCTTCTGGCAGCAGCAAAGAACTATAATCTGAGCAGTCAGTACATTCTTTTACCTGATAGGAGATTGAGCCCACATGTACATGCAAAGCAAAAAATCTTGATGCCCAATTACGTATTTTTCCAAATTAGTGTGGGGGGGGGGATCATAGTGGAAAGATTATGATTACCGAGTTCAATTCTAAAACTTAGGAGTGGGGAGGGGAGTAAAGGCACTTGATTGAAGGATCACCCTTACATTGGTCCTGGACTTTAAACTTGTAATTTTGTGATAGTTAAATGTGCAACTGTGAAATTGCATATTTGTAACTCTCCTACAAAACATATATGCGAAACTATAATGATGTAATTTTCTTAGTGTGTGTCTCTGCAGGCATGCCACACATATACACATTTTAGCTTTTACTGATGTTCTCCTTCAATTGTGTTACCTGTTTAAATGTTGTTCTCTTAATCTGTGCCTCAAACATTATGAAACAGAAGTTTCCTCTGAATTTTCTTCAATCATTTCTCAGAACACTATAGCTCGTCTCATCACAAACAACCCCAGACGATCACACATCATACCAATCCTCTATGATCTCCACTGGCTTCCCATCCAACTCCGAGTTAAATTCAAAGTTATCACTCTCACTCACAAAATCATCTCCAGTGAATCAGCACCATGCCTCTCCTTACTCCTATCTAGCTCCAACAACAATAGAACACACCGCACCTTCACCAAAAATCTCCTTGCCATCCCAACCTCCAAAAGGCATAGCAAGCAAACCACCTGTAACCGAACTTTCTCCCTCTATGCCCCTTCTCTATGGAATGCCCTTCCATACGAATTAAGAAACTGCTCAGATCACATAGAGTTCCGGAAGAAACTAAAAACACACCTCTTCCAAGAACATTTTTCCCTACCACCATAACCCACACCTGACAACCCGCCTCTAGCATCCAACCCCCCCTTTTCCTACCCCCTCACCTTCTAGCAGCCCTTCTGTAACCTGTAGAAACCTATGTAAATAGTTGATACTATAAAAATGCAAATCCATGTAAATAGTTGGTCTTTGTAAAAAGTTCTGTTGTTATACCGTTATATATCCATTTTCAATGTGAGCAGTTGAAACACACTGCATTGTTATGTTTTCTGTAAACCGTCTTGAATCGTAGAAAGACGGTATAGAAAAACTATTAAATAAATAAATAAATAAATGCCAGCTACTCTCTAAATACTGATGCAGAATATCTTGATAGATTTACCAACAGCAACCAGCATTTAAAAATATATATATACTTCACATAGGAAATATATATCTGCCGAAAAGTCAAAGACAAAACAAAGTTTTTGGTTCAGAGCGCTATGCAAGTAAAAATATTTTGTTTTGTTTCATTTCTACTTTGTTTGCAGGTTCTCTCTTTTAATTTTCTTTGGTTTTAATTCATTTTCTTGTCAGAGCAATTTTGTTAATTAAAAAGCTACTAAAACTGTGGCTGCTGCCTAAACAAAAAACATACCTGAAAGGTTACTAGATGTTTCAGACAAGAAAAGAAAAACACAACCCCTGTCGGCTTTTTTTTTTCTCACCGACCAAGGCAGGTTGTCAACCAGTAACTTTTGACAACTAATGCAAATATTAGTTGATAATCACTATTTGGATACCCAAAATCTGGACATTTTCTCCCTTCACCATTACCCCAGCACTGTCTCTCATTCACACCAAATATGATCTGTATACATTTTTGATATGGCTTAACAGATTGGAACAAACATTGATTGAAGGAAACCAATTTTATTTAATTATTATTCTTGCTCCAACTTTAATTTGTTGTCTGTTCCAAAATAGCCCTGCATAATTATTGTAGTATACTTTACTTATCATAATAAAGCTGTTCTTCATCAAATTATACCTGCCAACTTAAACATTGCCAACCAGTGCATTAGCACAATACGGCTGTCCCTTTATCAGACAATAAATGTTGTTTTTAATTACTTGGTCCAACTTTATTTATACTAGGAAGATTCAGCTCTTATTTGTCACAGAGAAGCTGTTCTTTGTTGGATTCTAATACTGGCTTAGATGGCTCACACTTTATTCACGATAGCCATATCAAAACTTTTTTCCTGATACACTCTCTCACTCATCTTCCCTCCCCCCCCCCAGGTACTCTCTTTTTCTACCTGCTTCTAGCATTTTATCTTCCTCCCTTTCCTCCTCACAGACTCAGCTGATGTCCCCCCCCCTAGTCTTTATGTCTGTTTAGTTTCTGCTGTGCCACAGCTTTAATGCACCTCCTCCAGCTATTCTTTTTTTTAGCCTCTGATGACCTGAAGTCCCAACCCAGAATTTTAGTACTATCTTAGGATCAGAGCTATTAACAGGGGCTATATCTTGGCCAGGGGTCTTGTTCCCATCTATTGTACTGTCTGTCTTGATTAGATTATAATCTCTGATGAGCAAGGACCATCTTTTATATGTGTCTGTACAGCACCATGTATGCCTTGTAGAACTATATAAATGATTAATAGTAGTAGTTTTCCTCTGAATGGCATTTATTTGGATATAGTAATTAGAATTTAATACTCAGTCAGGGCCTAGAATCAGCAAAGAGCTTTAATTTAAATCAAATCAGAATATAACTTAGCATAAAAGGCAAAACAGGGTCAATATTCTTTGATCAATAAATTATTTCTAGAGACCTTTACAGAGAGGCCTTCTACATAGGGGGCAAGAGACATGTGATTTTTTTTAAAAAGTGTTAAAGCCAGGTGGCAGACCCAAGGGACATTTTGAAAGAATCCCTATATTCAAGTAAGGATCCAGGAAATTGGTTTACAGTTTACATTGGAAGCACAGGCATAAATAGTTCAACCAGAGTTCTGTGATTCTCAGTCTTGAAGGACTACAAAAGGGGAGTGCTACTTCTGGAGAGAGATCTGCAATTATAAGTATTTATTGACTTCTGGGAACTTTCTAAATCTTGGGGATAAAGAATTATTTAGATTAAAGCTGATTAATCTGTGAACCCAGTATATTTGTTAAATCAGTCAGGGCCTAGAAGCAGAAAAGAGCTTTCAGATTAAATTTAACACACAGCAGAGAGCTTTCTGGTTAAATTTAGAACCCAAGACTCCCTCTATCCAAGCAAGGGTTGTGGGACTCCCTCTGGAAACTGGGTACAGATTACCTTAGAAGCACAGGACAGAGTACTGTGTAGCAGTCCACTATTAATAAGTCTTTTACCCACCCTCCTTCCCCAACACCCACCCACCCCTGCGATAATTGTAGCTTTATAGGTGCATAAACCACTCTAAGGAAAGAAGGCGCTATATCCACTCTCAGGTGCAGATGTTTGTTTTCATCAGGCATACATTAAAGACCTGAGATTAATTAAGCTTCAGGTGAACAAAATGCATTAAAGGTATTAGGTGCAGTTTTATTAGAATAAGAATCCCTACCAACCCTTAGTAGGTAAAGAACTTAAATACCTAAACACAACCTTAAAACTAAGATGCAGACAGCAGTCCAGTAGCAAGATGGAGGGGTGGGGGGTTTCAGTCTTTTGACTTGAGTGTCACATGTATGATTTTCTCCCAGTTGGGAGGGGTCTTATGTGGGCACTAGGTGCATGGAGCTCTTTGCTCTCAGGGAACGAGTCCAATCTCTGGAGGCTAGAGTAGCAGACTTGGAGGATTTAAGGAAGCCAGAGAGGTACATAGATGAGACCTACAGGGATATAGTACTGAAGTCCCACAAGCAGTCTTGCAACATTCATGTTTCCATGGAGGAGAGAGATCACGTGACAGGAGACCATCACCCCGGTGTGGCAGAAAGTGATCCTGTAGCAAGGACCTGTCCTCCAGGTGATATAAAACCCTCCCACACTGTGAACGTTTCTCCACGGCCATGTGCCCATCAGGGAAGGGTTAAGACAGATGTTATAGTTGATGATTCAATCATTAGGCATGTAAACACCTGGGTGACTGGTGGACATGAGGATTGCCTGGTAACATGCCTAGTGCGAAGGTAGCAGACATCACGTACCACCTAGACAAAGTCTTAGATAGTGCTGGGGAAGAGTCTGCTCTCTTGGTACATGTCAGTAAAAATGACACAGGAAAATGTGACAGGCAGGGTCTGGAGGCTAAATTTAGGGTTTTAGGTAGAGAGTTGAAATCCAGAACTTCCAGGGTAGCATTTTATTTATTTATTTATTTATTTGTTGATTTTTCTATAGAGCCTCTTCCAGAGATCAGAGGCGGTTTACATATAACAATACATATAACATATATTACATAAACATATAACAAAAATATAATAATAAAGGTTATTATTATTTTACAATGAACATTCTCCAATATGCTTCCCGTTCCACGCACAGGACCCAGAAAGCAGGCAGAGCTCCGGAGTCTCAATGTGTGGATGAGATGATGGTGCCAGGATGAGGGTTTTGGACTTGTTAGGAACTGGGGAACATTCTGGGGAAAGGAAGGGCTCTTCCGAAGGGCCGGGCTTCACCTTAACCAGGATAGAATCAGGCTTCTGGCATTAACCTTTAAAAAGGAGATAGAGCAGCTTTTCAACTAGATAATAGGGGAGAGCCAACAATTGCCCAAGAGCATATGGTTCAGAACAATGTATCCTTGAAGGATACTAACAAAAAAAAAGTTAGGGCATATCAGCAAAAAGGTTCCAGTAAAGACAAAAGTAACCCAAAGTATGGAGCAGACAGAGCTTAAAGATTCCAAATGACCCCTGCCTATCGATAGCCAAATTAATATGAATTAAATGCAGTCTCTAAAATGCTTATATGCAAATGTTAGAAGTCTAAAAATAAGATAGGAGAGTTAGAATAATATAGCACTAAATGAGAGGTTTGATATGATTGGTATCTTGGAGACATGGTGGAAGGAGGACAACCAGTGGGACACTGTGATACCTGGGTACAAACTATATTGTAACGATAGAGCTGATCTAATTGGTGGAAGTGTTGTGCTCTATGTTAGAGAGGGCATTGAGTCATAAAGGATTAAAGTTTTGCAGGAAACAAAATTTTCTGTAGAATCTCTATGGATTGAAATTCCAAGTAAAAAGGGAAAGGCGATGGCAGTGGGGGTGTACTGCCTGGCCAGAATGAACAAATGGATGATGAAATTCTCAAAGAAATCAGGGGAGCTAACAAAAGTTACAACACAGTAATAATGATGGGTGATTTCAATTACCCTGGTATTGACTGTGTCAGTGTCACGGCAGGACATGCTAGGGAGATAAAGTTTCTAGATGAAATAAATGACTGCTTCTTAGAGCAGCTGGTTCATGAACCAACCAGAGGGGAAGTCATCTTGGACCTAGTCCTTAGTGGAACACCAGATCTGGTGCAAGAGATAAGGATGTTTCGGTCACTTATCAATAGTGATGATAGCATGATCGCGTTTGATTTAATTAATGAATGAGGGATGGTACAGAAATCCACAGTACTATCTTTTAAATTTGGAAAAGGGAGACTATGATAAAATGAGGAAAATAGTTAACAAAAAACTAAAAGGAGCAGTTGCAAAGGTTAAAGACTTATATCAAGCTTGCATGTTTAAAAATACTATCTTTGAAGCCCAGACCAGCTGTATTCCACGCTTTAAGGAAAATGGAAGGAAGTCAAAAAACTGCCAGCATGGTTTAAAGGTGAGGTCAGAGAGGCTGTTGATACCAAAAAAGCATCTTTCAGGAAATGAAAAAAGAGCCAAATGATGAAAACTGGAAACAGCACAAGCACTGTTAAGTTTGTCTGCCTTATCAATGCCGTGCATCTAAGAGAGAATTTGAGAAGAAGCTTGCTGTGAAAGCAAAAATGTGTAATAAGAACTTTTTTCAAGTACATTCATAGCAAAAAACCTGTGAGTCAGTTGGACCATTAGATGATAGAGGGGTTAAAAGGGGCACTAAGAGGGGACTAGGCCATAGCAGAGACTGAATGAATTCTTTGCTTTGGTCTTTACTGAGGAAGATGTAGGGATATTACCCATGACTGAAGTGGTATTTAAAGGTGATACTGTGGAAGAATTGTAAGAAATATTGATATACTGGTGAGATATATTACAACTATTTGATAAACTGAAGAATAGCAAATCACCTGGACTGGATGGTATACATCCAAGGGTGTTGAAAGAACTGAAATATGAGATTGCAGACCTGCTATTAATAATCTGTGAACTCTCATCAAAATCATCTGTAATACCTGAAGATTGGAGGATGTAACACCAATTTTTAAAAAGGGTTCCAGGGTGATCCGGGAAACTACAGACCGGTGAGCCTGGGAAAAATGGTAGAAACCATCATAAAGAAAAAAATTACTTAAGATTTAGATAGTCATGTCTTAATGGGAGACAGCCAATATGGTTTTAGATAAGGAAGATCTTGTCTGTTATGTTTTTTTTGAAGGTGTGAATAAACAGGTAGACAAAGCTGAGTCTGTTGATATAGTGTATCTGGACTTTCAGAAAGCCTTTGACAAGGTCCCTCCTCAAAGACCATAAGCAAAACTAAAAAGTCATGGGTTAGGAGTCAGTGTACTATTGTGGATCAGGAACTGGTTAAAAGATAGAAAGCAGAGGATAGGGCTAAATGGCCATTTTTCCCAATGGAGAAAGGTGAATAGTGGAGTTCCCCAGCAATCTGTGCTGGGTCCTCACTGTGGTTCACGTGAGGCTGAGTTAAGAACATTGAAAGGACAATGGACTGGTTGAAGTGGAATGATGAGACCACCTTTGGCAGAAAATGGGTGTGTGTGGTGAAAGCTGGTATACCGAGTGTGAATAACCAGAGCCTGGAGCTCACTGACACATCATGCCATTGTGACAGCCACTGGGAAGAGGTCCTTTCACATCAAGAATTTCAGTGAGCATGAATGCAAGGGCTCAAAGGGGGCCCACATTAGTTGTCAGAAGACCACATTGAGGTCCCATGTGATCATACACGACTTTGACCCGCTGAAAAGCGGGATATAAATGCATCTAAATAAATAAATAAATCATAGAGTGAGCCAGAGTAGAGGCTTTGAGAGAAGCAGGCACTTCAGGCACATTGGTAAGCCCCAATTGCGCTGATGTGAACTTGCACCAGGTTAGACTTAAGCACAGAGTCAGAGAGGTGCAAAGGGCACTATAGTAGCTATTACACAGGACAGGAGAAGAGATCCAGTGCCCTACCTGTACACCAGACAGCAAACCACCACCACTTGAGTGAGTAGGCCTTGTATATTCTGTCCTTGTGGGATGCCAGCAGGATGCAAGGAGAACTATCCTCTCAGTCTCCATACCATCAGTGCCAGGGAGCGGACATTGGGGTGCAGCAGGGAGCCACCCTCCTGTGAGATGAGATCTGAGTGGGAGCCCTGGCAAAGAGACTCCCTCAGCGAGAGCTGCAACAGGAGAGGAAACCACAGCAATTGAGTCCAGTATGGGACAATGAGGATGTTGGAACCCCACTCAGGCTGGAGCTTCAGGAGAGTTTTTGTGACAAGCAAAATCAGGTGTTGGGCATATAGCATGTTTCCACCCCCCCCCCCCCGAGTGGAGAAGAAACGCATCCATGGCCAGGCAACCACTGGCTGGCCTCTGAGAGCACATAACCAGGCTACCTGAGTATTTTGCTCTGTGGCAAAAAGGTCCACCACTGGGGTGTACCACTCCTGGAAGATCCAGTCCACCGCTTCCTTCTTGAGGTCCATTCATGGGGCTGAAGCACCCACCTGAGGCAATCCACCAGGCTGCTGAGCATGTTGATCAGATAAGTCACCCTGAGGTCCATGCCAAGGAACAGAGAAAACTTCCAGAGGTGAACAGCCTCCTCGCACAGGAGGTACATCCCAGTGTCTCCCTGCTTGTTCACATAGAACATCACCAGTTGGTTGCCTGTTTTGAATCAGTGCTAACTGATTTGTCAGGTGCACACAAAAGGCAGAGGGTGTTTGCTATGTCCTGAAGCTCAAGGAAGTTGATTTGATGGAGACTCTCCTGCACATGCCAAAGTCCCTGGGTACTGAGACAATCCAGATGCATCCCCAGTTTAACTCAGATGCATCCATCATGGGCATCTTGTGGGGGGCTACCAGTTGGAAAACAAGATCCCATAGCAGACTGTCTGGTTGAGTCTCAAGCCAGAATCTGTACCAGAGGTACAGTGACCACTATTCTGTCCACAGATGGCCTGACATTTGCTGGTGTGGCATGGTCAGGGTCCACTGTGCCTGCTGCCTGGAAAGCAAAAACCTTTCCCAACCTGAGTATCTGAAATAAAAAACACTCATGCATAAAGAGACCAACTAGGCACTGATACTTTACCAGAAATAGAACTTGTAGAAACATGTAACTTGGAAGCTTTCAAACCATGCTTCCAGTCAGTGACACTATCCATTTAGTTAGAGCCGCTGAAAACTGGATCTATTCAATTAGACATCTCAAGTTATACCTGATATTTGTCAGGCCATCTAAATGTATAACGTTTTGGGGGGCCAGTATTCACATCAGTCTGTGTTAATTTAGCAATTCCTGAAGGATGGGGCACTTTGGGATTTAGAATGTATTGTCTTCTCTCTGTAATAATTCCTCTTACCACCAGATGCCCCCCTGCCATCATATTTACATGGAAAAGGAACATTAAGGGGTATGTTTACTAAGCAACAATAGCCGCTACTGAGCAGAATGTGGGCCACACCCCATTGAATAAAATGGAACTGCGGAACACATTCCTCCTACTACTACTATTACTACTACTGAGCATTTGTATAGCACTACAAGACATATGCAGCACTGCACAGACATGTAAGAGACAGTCCCTGATCATTAGATCAGATGAGTGAAGATCCGAAAGCGGCAGCGAAGAGGTAAGTTTTCAGCCTGGATTTGAAAAGGACAGAGAAGACACCTAATGTACAGACTCAGGTAGTTTGTTCCAGGTGTAAGGTACAGCAAGGTGAAAGGAGCAAAATTTAGAGCTAGCAATAGAAGAGAAGGGCACAGATAGAAGCAATTTGCCAGAAGAGCAGAGTTCCTGAGGAGGGGTGTAGGAAGAGATAAGAGAGGAAAGGTAGTGAGGAGCTGCAGAGTGAATGCACTTATAGGTCAGCAGGAGAAGTTTGAACTGGATGCAGAAATGGATAGAAAGCTGATGAAGTGACTTGATAAGAGGGGTAATATGACCATGACAAGGCTGGTGGAAGATTAGCCATGCAGCAGTGCTGAACAGATTGAAGGAGAGAGAGGTAATTCAAAGGGAGGACAGCAAGGAATAGGTTATAGTAGTCAAGATGGGAGGTGATTAAGGAGTGGATATGTGTCTTCTTAGTGTGTTCAGAAAGGAATTGGCTGATTTTTTTGATGTTGAAGAGAAAGAAATGACATGCTTTAACAATCAGATGGATGTGTGTGGAGAGAGAGAGAGGAGCCAAAGACAACCCAAGGTTACAAGCTGAGGAAACACGGATGAGTAGAGAGTTATCCACAGAGACTGAGAAAGGAGGAGGTTTTAGGGAGAAAAATAAGTTCAATTTCAAGCAGCGGTGAGACATCCAAACAGCAATTTATTTATTTTTATTATTTTATTTATTACAGGCTCTTATATACCGCTCTATTCAGCATCAGCGCGGTTCACAATACAACAGACCAGAACAACAATTGTTTGGTTTTACAGAGAACAGGTTAGAGAACTTGGATAATACATGGGGAAGTCATTACTGCAACTATTTACCTGAGTATTTACATGTATATACACAACAGGATTTATTCTCAGTTTGGGTAGTGATCAAAAATGGCTGGATGGTCTAGTAATATTGGGGGAAAAGGTGGGATTTGAGTGCCTTTCTGAAAAGAGATAGATCGGTGATAGCCCAAATCTCTGGAGGTAAGGCGTTCCAGCACTTCGGGGCATAGAAGCGGAAAGCCCTGTTAGATGTCGCTAATGAGCATTTAGTCGCTGCCTTAGGGATTATTAGCACATTAGTCGATATCGTTCTCCTAGATCTGTTGGGTGGAACGGCCTGGATGAGGTCTATTAGAGAGGAGGAGGTGATGCTTTTAGTGGCCTTGAAGGTGAGCAGTAGTGTCTTGAACAAAAGTCTGCCATGTATGGGGAGCCAGTGGAGTTGCTTCAGGATGGGTGTTATATGGTCCCTTCTTGATGCTCCGTAGAGCAATGTCAGAAAGGCAGGCAGAGACCCGGATCTGGATTTCCAGAGAGATCTCAGGTGTAGAAAGGTAGATCTGGGAGTCATCAGCCTAAAGATGGTACTGAAAGCCATGGGAAGAGATGAGTGCACCAAGGGACTGGAAATAGAGAGAGAAAGGAGAAGACTCAAGACAGAATGGGATAGCAGCAGAGGAGGATCCACCAGAAGAAACACTGAAAGAGAAATGGGAGAAATAAGTTGAGAACCAAGATAGTAGAGAGCCCTTAAAACCAAACAAGGATAGGGTAACGAGGAGAAGGTTGTGGTCAACAGTGTCAAAAGCAGCAGAGGTAGAAAAGGATGAGGACAGAGTAAAGGCCCTTGGAATTAGCCAGAAAGAAATCACTGGAGACTTTGGCAAGAGCAATTTCATTAGAGTGTAAAGGGAAAAAACCTGATTATAAAGGATCCAGGAGGGTTTGAGAGGAGAGAATGTCAAGGCAATGGTGGTGAACCACACGTTCAAGTACTTTAGAAATGAAGGGGAGGGAGGAAGGAGCTGGGTCAATAATTAGAAGGACAGGTGGGATCAAGTGAGGGTTTCTTGAGGAGAAGTGTAAGTACAGCATGCTTGAAGACTACAGGGACAGTTGCAGTGGAGAGTGATAGGGTGAGAATATGAGAGATGGAAGGGACAACAGTGGAGGAGATGGGATAAAGGAGCAGGTAGTGAGTTTGGAGGAAGAAAGAAGATGCGCGGCTTCCTCTTCAGATATCACAGAAAATGGAATGAGGGTAGCAAAGGCAGAGGGGGAAAGTTGGGGATGAAGAATAGGAGGAGGGAAAAGAGGGGAAGCAGCTGACTGTGGGGAATTGGAGGGTGATCTTGTGGATTTTGTTATGGAAATAGTCAAAGTTTGTGCAGAAAGGGAGGGAGGGATTGGAGGCGGAGGCACCTTGAGGAGATAGCTGAGAGTAGTAAAGAAACAGTGAGGGTCAGAGGCAAGGGAGTTAGTCAGATGGGCATAATAGTCTTGTTTGGCAAGTACTATGGCTGACTGTAAAGAGAAATTCATGAATTTGAGGTGTAGAAAGTCTGCAAGGGAGTGGGATTTGAGCCAAGCATGCTCAGTTGAATGGGTACAGGAACATAGATAGTGGGTAGTGTATGAAAGCCAGGGTTGGGGTCCAGTCCCGCCTCACAGGATGTGGCATGGGCAGAGCAAAAGCATCCAGAGCAGAATGCAGTGTTATAGGAAGCTACTACCTCATCAACAGACTCAGAGGACATAGTGGAGGAAAGAGATAATGAGACAGTGGAGGACAGAACCAAAGGATCAATAGCATGAAGATTTCTAAATAAGTTGGAAGAGACAGGATGAGGTTGAGGCGGCACATAATGAAGAGTGAAGCTTAGCAGGTGATGGCCAGATAAGGAAAGAACTGAGTAACAGAGGTTTGAGGGTAAGCAACTAGAGAAAAATACCAGGTCAAGGCAGTGGCCATGCCAGTAAGTTGGGGCAGTAGAGCAAAGCTGTAAGTCGAACGAGGAGGTAAAGGAAAGGAGCTTTAAAGCATAAGGATCAGAGGGGTACCAACATAAATATTAAAATCCCAGAGATTAAGAGTGGGGGAAGAGGAATCCAGAAATAAGGAAAACCATGAGTCAGTCAGTGAGAAGGGTAGAAGTAGAATTGTCAGGAGGTCAATAAATAACAGCTATCCAGATTCATAGTGGAGTGAAAAGGCAGATGGAGTGGACTTCAAAGGAGGGAAAGGAGTGAGACTGAGACAGCAGGAGGGATTGGAATTGGCAAGAAGGAGAAAGTTGAAGCCCGACACCACTACCATGGCCAGTGGGAGAACTGATAACCACCATGACACAGAGCAGCGACAGAGGTCATGTCTTCTAGGAGGAGCCAGGTCTCAGAGTAAGAAGATGGAGACCATTAGAGATGAAGAGATCAGGAGCAAAAGCAAGTTTATTTGAAATGGATTGCATATTCCACAAGTCACATGAGAAAGGGGGAGAGGAAGGGGAAAGGAGAGGGATATGAATAAGATCAGAGGTGTTGCATGAAGATCTCTTACAGAGTGTGACAAAAGTCTAGGGGGGCCAGAGTTGAGGTTTGAACTCTCCATATGAGAGAAGAAGGAGAGGAGGAGTATGGGCCAGAGAGGAAACAGTATGGCAGAAATGAGGGTGAGGTTGTCTTAGAGAGAGAAGAGATGGCTGAATGAGGGGGAGAAAGTGTTGAAGCTCAAGAGCTGATGACAGAGTAGAAGACAGAATGGAGGGGGAAGTGAGGCTGGTAAAGGGGGGGAGGGATGAAGGTATTGGTAGGAGGGGAGACAATTAGGGAGTATGAAGTATAGGAAGATAAAATGATGAGGAGCCCTGGAAGAGGGATGGAGAGGAGAAAAGAGGCCACAAGAAATAGATAGGTGGGAAAGAGCCCACAGGGGATTAGGTGCACCTGTGAATAAGAGAGGAAATGAACCGATGACAGCTATAAGAGACTGAGTGCCAGGGGATGAGAGGGTAGAAGGGAGGGAGGTTGGGGTATAAGTTATTCAGCTGAGAAAAGCTGAAAAAGTGCAAAAAATGTGCAATGAAGAAAGAGAGCACACTAACAATGATAAATAAATAAACAGAGACAGATAGACAGGACTCGCAAAAAGCAAACAGAATTCACCTTTCCAACAGAGCTTAAAGTGGAGACTTCTCTTCCCAGAATTTCTCTTGATAGTGGCTATAGCCGCTTTAAAAAAAACCCTCTAAGAATAGCTGGATAAAAAAAAGAAACTTCATATTAAGGCCAGGAATATTTTTAAGCTGTTTAGCCCGCCTTCTAAGATTATTTATGTTCCCGCTCCAGTTTATTTGCCATCACTGATATTATTACTCCAAAACCTAACCTCTTATGCTTCCCACATATATATCCCACAAACTAGTGAAACACACACAAAGTATTTTTTGTTGGAACCTACACCGTGAAGGAAACTCCCTCTCGTGGTGTAATGTTCCTTTTTATTCTTTTTTTTAGGAACGCAACCCTATCATAAGTTTAAGGGGACATTAACCACTCAACATCAACCGATTAACTTTCTTCCATGTAAGTACAAAACTAGCTGAAAGTCACTTATCTGGATGGATTTTAAGTTGAACAACCTCGCCTTCGTTTATAATTAACTGCCAGAACACCCGGTATATCCACAAACTTGACAAATTCAGCTTCCACAGCTGGATATCATCACAGGACAAAAAACATTATCCTTATTTTCTTCCAAAAAACCACAAGCCAGCTGATGTAATCCCGACCATGGCAGTGTCCAGACTATCCCAGGCGACTATATAATAAATCCAATCCTTGATGACTTTGCAATGTTCTTATGGCAACCAAGTCGAGGCACTTCCTCGATTCCAGGATTTATTATATAGTCACCTGGGAGAGTCTGGACAACGCCATGGTCGGGATTACATCAGCTGGCCTGTGGTTTTTTGGAAGAAAATAAGGATGGCATATAGTCAGTGGAGCTGCTCGAATGTCCTCAAGCTCCCTCAGTATTCTAGGGTGTATTCCATCTGGTCCCATCGCTTTGTCTACTTTAAGTTTAGCTAGTTTCTCACACACACAGTCTTCTGAAAATTGATCAAGATGCCCCTCTCTTCCATTCCTGGGTGTTTTCGGACATCCTGATCCTGGTTCTTTATATGTGAACACAGAACAGAAATATTTGTTAAGCAATTATGCTTTATCCTCATCAGCTTCTACATATTCCTCCCTTTCACCCTTGAGTCTGACTATACCACTTTTGCCCTTCCTCTTCTAACTGAAAAATGTCTTATCCCCCCATTTTATTGAATTGGCTATTTCCTTCTCTTTTTGAATCTTTGCTTTCCTGACTACTTTGCTAGCTTCTCTAACTTTTTTCCAAATATAGATGCCTGTCTTCCTCTCTGATCTTCTGTATTTCATGAGGGGCTCCCTCTTTTATTTCACCTTTTCGGCTAGTTCTTTCGAAAACTACAATGGTCTCCTTTTCCTTAACATAAGAACATAAAAAACATAAGATATGCAATACTGGGTCTGACCAAAGTCCATCAAGCTCAGTATTCTTCCAACAGTGGCCAATCTATGTCACAAGTACCCAACCGTTACCTCTAAAGAGACAGGTTCCACAATGCTTGAATTGGAGCAATTAGTGGATATTCTGGGTCCACTTTAATGTTTTATGGACCTTTCCTCCAGGAACTCATCCAAACCTTTTTTAAACTCTGCTATACTAACAGCTTTTACTACATCCTCCGGAAGCAAATTCCAGAGTTTGATTACACTGAGTGAAAAAAACTATTTGCTCTTATTAGTCTTAAATAGGTAACCCTTAAGCTTCATTGCATGCCCCCTAGTTTCTAGGTTTATTGTGACAAACTGCTCAGTGTGTGGGTGGCACAGAACCCATGCTAGCTATATGGGGTCATGGCAGGCACGCCTCAATGTGTAAGTGCAATGCTGTTTCTGGGCTTAATGCGCAATGCCCTGCCACATTCTACTAAACATGCTCCTTAATGCACAGTCTGCTTACAAAACCAGTTGTCATGAACAACTGACACCTAGGCCAGATTTGAGGTAAAAAAGGGACAGTAAAATAAAGGAGGGCACTAAACTAGGAGAGACATAAGGATGAATTGAAAGAGAAGCAGCTTTTATTGACTAAAGCTTTTAGGAACCAGTTGGTCTTATGGGTTGAATTTGGCAGAAGTAATTCTTTGACTATCTACAGAAGAATAGAATATGAGGTGGGTCAGTGAGGGATAGGAAGGAAAGATACTGCAGAGGGGAGATATGATAGAGGTCTATAAGTTAATGAATGGAGTGGAACGTGTAAACATAGATCAATTTGTTTATGCCATCAAAAAGTAGAAAGACTTGGGGACATGCAATGAAGCTACAGTACCTTATACCCATTTAAGACTAATATGAGAACTATTTCTTCACGCAACGCATAATCAAACTCTGGAATTCATTACCGGAGGATGTAGTAAAAGCTGTTAGTGAAGCTGGCTTTAAAAAAGTTGGACAAGTTCCTGTCCATAAACCATTATTAAAGAGACCCGTAAAATCCACTGCTTGCCACAGTACAAATATTGTGGAACCTTTGTGTCTTTTGAGATACTTGTAACCTGGATCAAGCACTATTGGAAACAGGATACTGGGTTTGATGGACCTCGTTCTGATCCAGTATGGCGTTCCTTATGTTCTTAACTTTTGCAGGGAAGCATTAACTTAGCTCCATTTGGGCTATTAAAGACTGTGTTGCAAGAGCTCCCTGTTTCATTCAGAATCTTTATTCTTTATCTTTAGTCGCAAGGCTTGATATACCGCCCTTGCCGAAGCATCAGGGTGGTGTACAATAAAACAAAATGGTGGCTGCAGAAAAGGAAAAAGAACGCCAATAGCAGACAGGAAAGGAAAGAAAAAAAGGAGGTGTCGTAGAATGGGATAGAGGAGGGACAGGTAAGGGGGCCTGGGTAACGAGCTGGGGGAAATAATTGCTAACTAAAAGGAAGGGGCATTTCCAGATTAATGGTGGCGGAGCGCTCTACGGGGAAGGGTCAGACAGGGGAAGGCCAGAGCCATCAGCAGGCGGGGGAAGATCGAATGCCTGACAGAAGAGGTGTGTAGCTCCTGCTCTCCAGGCTGAAGAATTTTAACTCATATCCTGTTTCAGTTTTTTTCCTTGTAAGGTTGTATGCCCCGATATGCTTTGGGGATGGCTATGCACTGCCGGCCTTTAGCCCCAGATATTCAATGCCTGGTTCATATGCAGCCCTGCCATTGACACGGCAATAAGTAAGAGGAGGTGGGTAGCATAATTATATGCTGTTAGGTGATTAGAGCTTAGCTCTTATGTTTTTTTTTTACTTTATTTCCTTTTACATATCTCCCCGTTTGTGGGCTAAGTATAGTGTCTTTGGAGTTAACTTTTTTCTTAGTAATATTTTCTTACATAATTTTGTTACGTGACTGTTTATGTATGTAAAACCACTTATGTTGCTTTATGCTTGCTATAGTAAGTTTGTTGAAATTGGAATAAAAATAACATAAAAAAAAAAAGACGTCCAAATTGGAATGTTCCAGATTTCATGGGTATTTCACAAAAGGCGGAGAACATAGAACATGCATTCTGTTTCCCTCTCTGCAGGCTGATTCAGCTAGGAGCAAAGGTGAGGGCTGTCTGACTTTTGTCCACACAAGCTGAAATTTGAGGGATGGGAAGAACTGAGAATGTCTTCTGGGAAAAGGTGCTACAGGGTGGACTTATTACCCATGACTCTTCTAAAATAATTTACTTTGCCTACAGTTCCTAGAATGAAATCTCCTCCTTCAATCTAAAACCGGTGGGTCTTTTTTGTGGGTTTGCTGTTTAGCTCTGAATCCATTTAAGTATTTTCGAAGATTTACTAAAAACCAAAATTGCCAGGGAGCAGGAGTATATATAGATGTGATAACTTTCACTGTCCACCTGAAACGCTTCTATGAAATCAGAGATACCTGTGTTGAATCAGACCTTTCCAAAATAGAGGATGGACTTTGTGACAGGGCTGCTATACTACAAGTCCCAGAATCCCTTGGGATAGGAAGCATCTGACACCTTTGGAGCTCCAGTTGGCGTCAGCTAGGAGAACACCAAGGAGAGGATGGAGCTGGCTGGAGTTAGCAGAGAAGAGCACATAGACGCCTTTTACCCCAGGGATAGCCGAGAAGGAAGGTGGAGGTAGTCTCCCATTGATAGAAGGTCTCAGGAACACTGCTGGGGGCACAAAGATTGAGTCATTGAAGAGTCTCCTGTAGCCAGCATCTGAATGGTCATTGCACAATTTGAAGGTAGAAGCTAAGGAAGTCAGCCCCCTAGATCTACCTGCATTGGGAGAAGAAATGAAGGTAGAGTGGGTCAGTAGGCTATGAATTGTTTTTGGTGCCTTGGTTTTTTTTTCTGATTTGTTTGAGGGTGGTGCAGGGAGGAGGCATGACCTGAGTATAAGTCACTGAAGTGTGCTCACTCCTTCCCCCTTTCTCTCCTCACTGTTATATCCCTAGTAGCTATTTTGATTTGGTGGCAGAGAAAGGGGAAACACATTTTTGTTTTGTGTTTGCCTGGAGAAGCAATTGAGATAATGATTTTGTTTTGCCTGATTGGGAGGAACTAAACTACATAGATAAAGCTGCACTGTGCTTAATTGTTTTTTTCTTTGAACTTCCCTGTGGGTTGCTCGTGGGATAGAGGGAGGTAGCAGGAGAATTACGCCTCTTCAGCCTTGGCTGGTACTTTGGGGTGAACAGAACCTGTGCCACTGGTGCTGGCACTACCGGAAGCGGACCACCTGGCAATGGATGGATCCAGCACCCGGATACAATGTGGATGTGATTTGCACATACGAGTGGTCAGTTTCACACATTCAAATCAAGAAGAGGGCTTCTAAAATAAGCCCTTCAGACACTTACAAGGAAAGCCAGAGTGTCATTAATAGGGCAGACTAAAAGTGTATCAAATAATTTAAATGGATGGAAAATTCTGGGTTTCATAAAACTGGCACAGCCCTACAGATGTTATGAATATTCTCATGAGAACATAATCAACAAGGTCTGTGTGTGTCCAGGGATCATGTCCCAAATGTGCTTTGCAACCAACTTAAACCCTCCAAGCTTATGAGGCTTTTCACACTATGGAAAAGGAAACCATGAGCCAAAGAAGTAAGTAATGAGATCAGAGCTTTCTTTAATTTAAACTAGAATCTATAGAAATAGTCATCAATATGATGAATTCTCAGCTACCATTTGCAGATATACCTACTCTGAATATGCTTTTAAAATAATAATCATAAGCTTGACTCTCACTTGGTTTGCAGCTTGTCGTGCTGTGAGGGCTTGCGTGCATCAGTGATGCTGAGAGCTAAACTATCGGTAGTTTAACTACTGGCAGGGTCTCCCAAGATGGACAGGTCTCAGCTGAGGTGCCAGATGAAGACAAACCACCCATCTGGGCAGCAGCAGAATGGGATAGTGTTGACGGCGGAGGATCACATTTCTGTGACAACGGCAACAACACCAAACTTAAACTGCGCGGAAGGAAGGCCCGGCAATCTACTTCTGTATCTTGCCATGAAAACCCAATGGATAGTTACAACAAAACAAATTGTGCTATGGTGCTGGAAGATGAGACTCCCAGGTCAGAAGGCACTCAACTAGCTACTGGGGAAGAGCTGAAGACTTTTCAGAGTAAAGCCAGCATTTATGATGTGGTTGGATCAAAGCCCTCGGGAAGTCTGACTGCTGATGTAGCTGCGCATGAAATGAGAGTCAGAAGCTGTAAAGATGTCTTACACATTGGAACATGGAACGTACGAAGCATGAACCAAGGGAAGTTGGAGGTGGTCAAGAATGAAATGGAACGTGTACAACTTGATCTGTTGGGTGTCAGCGAACTGAAATGGACTGGCATCGGGCACTTTGCATCAGATGATCACATGGTCTACTATGCTGGAAATGAAAGACAAAGAAGAAATGGTGTTGCATTTATAATAAAGAAGAAACTTGCAAGAACTGTAATGAAATACAATGCAGTCAGCGAACGCTTAATCTCTATTCGTCTACGAGGAATGCCTATCAACACAACTATAATTCAAGTATATGCCCCAACAACAGCTGCAGAAGAGAATGAAATTGAAGAGTTCTATGAACAAGTACAAGCTGAAATTGACAGAACATGCAAACAGGATATCCTGATAGTCATGGGTGACTGGAACGCAAAAGTTGGCAACAAAGAAGAAGGCAAAGTAGTTGGAAAATATGGACTTGGCAACAGAAATGAAGCTGGAGAAAGATTGATAGAATTCTGCAAGACCAATGATCTATTCATCTCAAACACCTTCTTCCAGCAACACAAGTGGCGACTGTACACATGGACTTCACCCAATGGATTGTATAAAAATCAAATTGACTACATCTGTGGAAGTCAACGATGGAAAAGCTCTGTAACATCAACAAAGACAAAACCTGGAGCTGACTGTGGTACAGATCATCAACTACTAGTATGCAAACTCAAGCTAAAGTTGAAAAAGAGCAAACCACTCATGAATGCAGCAAAATATGACCTTGAGAATATACCACTGGAATTTAAAGACTGCCTGCAAAATCGATTTGCTGCTTTAGATACAAATGACAGAGCTCCGGAAGAGTTATGGAATGACATCAAGAAGGTTGTGCTGGAAGAAAGCGAGAAGTCTCTACAAAAGGTGAAAAAGCAAAAACGGCCAAAATGGATGACGGAAGAAACTCTGAAAATTGCCCAGAAACGCAGAGAAGCTAAAGCCAAAGGAGAAAGAAAGACAATCTCAGAACTCAACAGAGATTTCCAACGTGCAGCAAGACAGGACAAGGAAAAGTACTACAATGACACTTGCAAGGAAATAGAAGCAGAAACTATTAGAGGAAGAACAAGATTGGCTTTCCTAAAGCTGCGAGAGCTAAAGAAAAAGTTCCAGCCTCGAATTGGAATGTTACAAGATGCTCATGGTTCTATGTTGAATGATGCTGAGAAGATCAAGAAAAGGTGGAAGGAATATACAGAGTTTTTATATGATAAAGATCAAGTGGACCAACAGCCGTTTCAACCTATACCTTATGATCAGGAACCATTGGTGATGAAAGAAGAAGTTGAAGCAGCATTGAAAGCCTTATCAAAGAACAAAGCACCAGGCATTGATGGCATTCCCATAGAAGTATTGCAGCAATCTGATGCAGCTGTTACCGTACTTACAAGGCTCTGCCAAGAAATATGGAAGACAACATCATGGCCAACTGACTGGAAAAGATCTGTGTTTATACCAATACTAAAGAAAGGTGATCCAACTGACTGTGGAAATTATCGCACAATCGCTCTGATCCCACATGCCAGCAAGATTCTACTGAAGATTATTCAAAAGAGACTACAGCCATACCTAGAACAAGAACTACCTGAAGTGCAAGCAGGGTTCAGGAAAGGACGAGGAACGAGAGACATCATTGCGGATGTGAGATGGATCCTTGAAAAGACTAAAGAATACCAAAAGGATATCTATTTGTGCTTTATCGACTATAGCAAGGCTTTTGACTGTGTAAACCATGAGAAACTCTGGGCCACGTTAAGAAGCATGGGTATACCAGAACACCTGATTGTTCTCTTGCGCAATCTGTACATTGATCAAGAAGCAACAGTTCGAACGGAACAAGGAGAAACAGAATGGTTTAAAATAAGCAAAGGTGTAAGACAAGGCTGCATACTTTCCCCCTACCTGTTTAATTTATATGCAGAACAAATCATCAGAGAAGCAGGACTGTATGAAGACCACAGAGGTGTGAAGATTGGTGGAAGACTCATCAACAACCTTCGCTATGCTGATGATACCACATTACTGGCTGAAAGTGAAGATGATCTGAAACATTTGCTTCTCACAATCAAAGAACATAGTCTCAAAATGGGCCTGCACCTTAATGTAAAGAAGACAAAGATCATGACAACTGGCATAATCAACAGGTTCATCGTTGAAGGAGAAGAAATTGAAATCGTGAACAACTTTAACCTACTTGGATCAACTATCAATAAAGAAGCAACAAGCAGTCAAGAAATCAGACGACGCATTGCTCTTGGCAGAATGGCTATGAAAGACATAGATAAGATTCTCAAGAGCAGAGATGTCTCTCTCCATACAAAGATTCGACTTGTTCAAGCCATGGTATTTTCAATAACATCATATGGATGTGAAAGCTGGACAGTGAAAAAGACAGACAGGAAGAAAATTGATGCCTTTGAATTATGGTGCTGGCGGCGAATACTGTGTATACCATGGACTGCCCGAAGAACAAACCAGTCGGTACTAGAGGAGATCAAACCTAAGCTTTCTTTAGAAGCTCAGATGACAAGACTTCGACTTTCATACTTCGGACACATCATGCAAAGAGAGAGATCATTAGAGAAAGACATCATGCTTGGCAAGATAGAAGGTCAACGCAAAAGAGGAAGGCCAGCAATAAGATGGATCGCTACAATAACAGCAGCTACGGGTACCAGTCTGTCAACAATGAGCCGCCTGACTGAAGACCGAACACAATTTAGGATAGCTATCCAGAGGGTCGCCATGAGTCGACTCCGACTCGACAGCACTTAACAACAACAACAACAAGCTTGAAGTCGGGGTGGTCCACTCTCTCTTGATCCCTTCATGATGTCTCCTATTAACTCCACCAAAGTAATAATCAGTACCACTATGTTAGGTAAAGCAGAGCAGGGTCTAAAGTGATTCAGAATGACTCCCAAATAACCCAGCAAATCATGTATAGGACAGAACCGTCTGCCAACTGATTAAGAAGAAAGCTGCCAATAGATTTGGCAATGATCTGAAATTTTTTGGAAGCAAATTAAAAACAAAAGCAAAACCCTAATTTATAGATACTAAACAGACCAGAGAGTATAAAAAAACCAATCCTTCCTGATTTCTGCATTATGAGAGAGGTGTTAAATGCTAAAAATAACAGTACTTTCCACTGACGGAACTACAAATGATTTTATTGTGGTGATTTCATATATACAGAAGTGAAAATGCAAATGTTACACCTGTTATCTAGTGATTTATCATAAAGGGTAAACAGTTTAAAATGGCATAAGTTACTGTGAAGTCAGATTGACTTTGTGGTGCTCTTTTCTCTAGTTTTTCTGTGTCCTGTAGCTGATGGGGAGAGGGGGGACTGATGTTTCCTCTTGAATCATAGAGAGTATGGGAGGTTAGTTTCTTCTGCTTGGTGATGTTGGGGTTTCTCAGGTGAATGGATTTAAGGTTAGCTTTACTACACTGCCTTACAGTGTTAGATCATATTAATATGAGCTAAAGTGCTATTGACCTCAGGTCCTATTTGATGTGTTATTGCACCTCAGTACCACTGACATGCATCACAACACTACGCTTCAGTAGTCCTTAATGAACACTTTCACAGGGGAATCACTTCTCAAAGCCCACACCCTAGTATTCACTGTGAGGAGGAACTGAGAGGTTAGAACTCTGTACTGAAATTAATGAAAAGAGGCTTTGAATCCCACTCCAAATCCTTTTGATCTTGAGCAAATCACTTAACTTTCTATTGCCTCAGGTACAAACCTAGATTGTAAGATCACTGGAGACAGGAAAATAAATGCTGTGCCTGAATTGTAAGTCATCTGAAGAGGGGAAAATACCGAAGGTATCTTGCTTGAACTAGGACTTGAAAAGGGCGACTTGAACAGAAACGCTCTGGGAGACTAAAATGTCTCATGTAATTACAGATCAGAAACCTTTTTAATTTTGGTAGTTTCAAAGATTATTATATGGTCTGTCTATGAGGACATCCTATACATAACTCTTTTTGTAAAAAATAAACCAGAGAAACAATAAAATGTGTCACTGCAGTATTCAACTCATCATTTGGGGAAATGAGGGATTAAATTGCTAATAACGACCTCAACTATCTGGGGATATTTTCCACATGCTTACGTTTTGTTCCAAGTTTTCTACCAAGCAGTAATATATTATTATCTTAATAATTTGAATATATTGGGGCAGAACCATCTTTTACATTCCTCTCACTGAGTGCAACTTTTAGCTGTCTCTCTACAGCATGCATCTCTTATATGTGTCAGTGTGAAGCTTGCATGGGGTGGGGAGCTAATAATAAAGATCTGCTCTTCCGCCATCTGTGGTGTATTTGTACATTGTGGGTATAAGGGTGAAGACTTTGAGACTCTGTTAAAGATCTACACTTCATCTCTCTGTGCTGTACTCATGCTTTCCATGTATCAGTGCAACACCTCTTTGGGTCCATGATTATGGTCAGCACTCAAGTGGGAAACAATTCAGAGGGGAGTAATGTAGCCCTGGAAGCCTAGTAGCCCTCCCATAACCATTAATCAAATACACAGCAAAAGTACCATCATAAATCATAAACCAAAGGTCTCGTAGCACTATATAAATAATTATTAGTAGATTCACAGGGATGGTAAGGAAAGATTATGAAATGATTCTAAAATCTTCTGAGTACTAATCACTCTTGATTAATGCTTTTTTACATGCATACATGGATAATAAAATTGCCCTTGTTACCATTCAAAATGTTTTATGCTGCTGGATTACTTTGTTCCAAAAGAGTGCTCCATCAATAGGCCTGGAGCAATTAGGAAACTACATCTGAACTTGAGGAATTTCCTCACTGTTATATTGGGACTGAAAGGGAAAGGAGTGAATCAACCATTAGGCAAGAGATTGCAGACCTACTATTAGTTCACAGATTACTATCATTAAAACTGCATGTATTACCTGAAGATTGGAGGATGGTCAATGTAATGCCAATTTTTAAAAAGGGCTCCAGTGTGAACCTAACATCAGTAAAAAGAACAAAATTTACTGAACATGTAGATTGTCATGGCTTAATGGGAGACAGCCAACATGGCTTTAGCCAAGGAAGATCTTGTCTTATTAATCTGTTATGTTTTTTGAAGATGTGAATAAACAGGTAAACAAAGGTGAGTCAGTTAATATAGTGTATCTTGATTTTAAGAAAGCCTTTGACAAGGTCCCTTATGAGAGACTCTTGGCAAAATTAAAAAATCATGGAATAGGAGGCAGTTTACTATTGTGAATCAGGAACTGGTTAAAAGATAGAAAGAAGGGGGCGCTCGTGAGCTCGAGAAGGAATGGCCGCATCCTAGGACAGCTCCGTCCCGGGATTCCCCCATTTTAAAGCAACACATGCAAAACTAAGCGCTTTCCCCCGTGCTAACCCGCCCTAGGTTGGCAGCAACAAGCGAAGAGAGCGATTGGCGGCGTTTCCAGCGGGCTGGAGGATGAGGAGCCTGCCCCCGAACCTCGAATCGCCCCACACCAACTGCCCGCTGCCACGCTGATCTCCAGTGGAGCAAGTGTGGTTCCTCGCGGCCGGAGCCGCGTCGCTGTGATCTTCGGTGGCGCCATTCCTGCCTGTCCCGTTCATCTCCAGCGATTCCAGGGGAGCGTAGGCAGGGGCTTGTGAGCCGGCGGACGAGCAGGCCACAGCGTCGGGGGACAGACGAGGGGCCTGGCAGTAGAGTGGACTGTCGAGAGTGCCCGGGCCCATCTCTAAGGCAGTTCATCGCTGGTAATTCCCCTGCCTCCCGGCTCAGCAGTGAAACCGCAATAGTCCGTGGAGGAGGTGAGTGCCAACCCAGGCCCCCCGACCTGAAGCAGTCTCAACCCCGGAGGCCTGCTGGAGTGGGCTGGAGGCCATTGCCATGTGCTCTTGGAGCACACAAGTACCTGTGCGTTCTGGGCACTTTTGGCGGGAGCAGACAAGCCAGGGGCCCAGAGCTGTATCGAGTCCTATATCCGACACTTACAACTTGCGCACAGAGTACAGAAACGCACACCGGAATCTCATATAGACCTTCTGCTCTCTAATTCTACCCTGATGAGCGTTTTCATATGTATAGCTGAAAGAATAGCAATTGAAACGCTAGCCGAGCACCCATGTAACTACTGATCGCTGCTACTTAATTTGCTTTTCTTGGGTGGAGTGCCATTTACTAGTCAAGAGCGGGACTTTACTTCATCTTGCTCTCAACTTCCACTACTAATAGCCCCTTACTGCTCTGAAGTCACGAGTGGTGGATCTCATGGCTGCTAAAGCTAAGGGGCCTGAGACCCGAGATGTAGTGCAGGCCTCTCAATGCCTGCAGGGCAAAACTGGAACACAGTCTACCCCACCCCGAAAGACGCTGTCGGATGGGTCAGGGGACGAAACAGCGAGTGAACTTGAACAAGATTTAGCAGCTTCCTCATCACACGCTCTTTTACAGAGGGAGCTTCGTAGGGGCTTTGAAGACCTAGAGAATGAATTTTGCTCCATGCGCGAGGAAGTGATGAGCACAATGGCAGAACTTAGAACTGACATAAAAGATCTCGGCACACGAGTGGAGGAGGTTGAGACAAAAATGGAGGACTATGCTAGCACTCTGGTGGATTTACAATGTACAGCTGATAGACAGCGCTCGCAAGCAATGGAGCTGACCTATAAAATTGATGATCTAGAAAACAGATCTCGCCGCAACAACGTGCGCTTCCGAGGCATCCCGGAAGTGGTGGGGGGAGCTGAGGACCTCCAGGTAGTGCTTCAGACTTTGATAGAGCAATTACTTACACCTGAAGAATTTGCATCCTGGGGTCGAGGGATGGAGATCGAAAGGGCGCACCGTGCCCTGGGAAAGCCGCCAAACAACCAACTGCGGGTTGTTATTTCCAGATTCCTGAGATATACGGATGCAGAGCTTCTGTTACGGAGAGGCAGAGAGAAAAAAGTGATCCACTTCCAGGAGGCAACGATACATGTATACGAAGACCTATCGGCTTTCACTCTGGCCCGCCGCAGAGAGATGAAACCAATTACAGCGGTACTGAACAACAAAGGGATTCGCTACTCCTGGTCTTTCCCCTTCCGAATGAATTTCCTCTTGGGAAACAAAAAAATTTCAGCTAAAGACCATACGGAGGCATGGAGAGCATTGCGACAGGCGGGCCTGGTGGATGACAATGTATTGCCGGAATCTCCGGCAACCAGGCCCCAGTGCTCGAAATGGACTCATGTGGGAAAACCAACTTGAGACTCCCTGGGCCACTCGAGAAACTTTCCCAGGCATCGAGGGAGTACATATTGACTCTCTTGATACTGCAAAGCCTTTGCTGTCTCATGTTTGAATAAGTCAGCTTTATAGCACACTGGTGGTTAATGTTCTAAAGGTTTAATGTTAACACGATGTTTTGAAAAGTTGTTTAGTGTTAAAAGAGGGGATGAGGTCACTGTAATTGTGTTAAGAAAGGGAGGGTGTAGGGCATCTTACTAGGCTTATACACTGTCCAAGGGGGACATCACCTTACAGTACATGTTAATATCTTTTTGCAGGGGGAACCGGATGGAGAGGGATAAGGGGTTAGCTTTACCCTGCCCTGTCCATCTGGCAGGCAGGTGGTACAGCTGGGAGGGGAAGAGGGGTGGGATAGGAGAGAAGTGCAGATAAGATTGATCTGGGGAGAAGGGAGGGGGGAGGGTCTTTTCAATAACCTCAATGGCTGGTAGGGGGAAGTGATGGTGGTGGGGAGTACCGCTGATAGCCGCTAAGCGATGGGTAGGTGAGAGGATGTTTATACTGTATCCCATTAATGAATATGCGGGGGGATGGGGGCTATGGAGGCACAACAGTTGACATGCCATGTTGAAGTTAATTTCTCTGAATGTAAAGGGTCTCAATTCCCCAGGAAAACGTTCTTTGCTGTTTGCGGAATTGAGATCCTTGAGGGCGGATATGGTGTTTTTGCAGGAGACACACCTCCGTTCTAGCAAACAAGGGTGGTTAAAATGCAAACCCTACCATGAAGTATGGGTGGCTTCGGACACCAAAGGGCGAAAGAAGTGTGGTGTGGCCCTGTTATTCCACCAAGATTTATCCCTCAAGATAGAAAACGTTAAGAGGGATAATTTGGGGAGATGGCTCTTATTGAATGTTCGCTTGGAAGGCCGCTTGCTGACGCGGGCTAACGTGTATGCCCCCAACACAGGTCAGGTGATATTTTTTGCTCAGCTTAAAGCTCAGCTGGCCGAGTTTGCAACCGGCCCTATCATATTGGGTGGGGATTGTAATGCTCATTTGATCCCTCACTTGGATTCGACGAGTAAGGTTGGGGGGATGTCGCGTGGGCCTAGTAAGGTATTGCGGAACTTAATGCATGACTTAGGCCTGCGTGACGTATGGAGAGATACACATGAGGGGGAAAAAAGTTACACATATTACTCACCCGTGCACCAGGTACTTACCCGTATTGACTACTTTCTATTAGATCAGCGCTAGTTGGGCGATAAAATCAAGGCCGGGCACGGGACGCTGACATGGTCGGATCATGCTCCGTGCTGGATCACCCTGCCTGCGGATTTTTACGGCGAGCAGCACCGGCTCTGGTGCTTAGATACCCGTTTTTTACGGCGACAGCGTGCCGTTCAGGACCATGGCCACTTAAGAACATAAGAACATAAGACATGCCATACTGGGTCAGACCGAGGTCCATCAAGCCCAGTATCCTGTTTCCAACAGTGGCCAATCTAGGTTATACGTACCTAGCAATATCCCCAAAAGACAGGTTCCACAATGCTTGTACTGGGTCAAGCATTGATATCCTGGGTCCCTTTTTAATAGTGGTTTATGGACCTTTCCTCCAGGAACTTGTCCAAACCTTTTTTAAACCCAGCTATACTAACAGCCCTTACTACATCCTCCGGTAACAGATTCCAGAGTTTGATTACACGTTGAGTGAAAAAATATTTTCTCTTATTTGTCTTAAATAGTTTACCCTGTAGCTTCATTACATGTCCCCTAGTCTTTCTGTACTCTGATAGCGTAAACAATTGATCCACGTTTATCCGTTCCACTCCATTCATTAATTTATAGACCTCTATCATATCTCCACTCAGCCGTCTCTTCTCCAGGCTAAAGAGCCCTAACCTTCTTAGCCTCTCTTCATAGGAGTAGCCTTCCATCCCCTTCACCAATTTGGTGGCTCTTCTTTGTACTTTTTCTAATAACGCTATGTCCTTTTTAAGATACGGTGACCAGAATTGCACACAATATTCAAGGTGCGGTCGTACCATAGAGCGATACAGAGGCATTATAATATCCCTTGTTTTGTTCTCCATCCCTTTCCTTATGATACCTAGCATTCTATTTGCTTTCTTGGCTGCCGCTGCACACTGGGCGGAGGGTTTTAACATGTTATCCACAATGACTCCTAAATCTTTTTCCTGGGTGGTGGTTTCTAATGTGGAGCCTTGCATTGTGTAACTATAGTGGGGGTTGTTCTTTCCTAGGTGCATAACTTTGCACTTGTCCACATTAAATTTCATCTGCCATTTGGATGCCCAGTTTTCCAATTTATCCAGATCCTCCTGCAGTTTTCCACAATCCTCTTGGGTTTTAACAACTTTAAACAGTTTTGTGTCATCTGCAAATTTGATAACCTCACTAGTTATTCCCTTTTCCAGGTCATTTATGAATATGTCAAAAAGCAGCGGACCCAGTACAGATCCCTGGGGTACTCCACTATTCACCTTTTTCCATTGGGAATATTGGCCATTTAGCCCTACCCTCTGCTTTCTATCTTTTAACCAGTTCCCGATCCACAATAGTACACTGCCTCCTATCCCATGACTTTTTAGCTTCGCCAAAAGTCTCTGATGGGGGACTTTGTCAAAAGCTTTCTGAAAGTCCAGATACACTATATCAACCGACTCACCTTTGTCTACCTGTTTATGCACACCTTCAAAAAAACATATCAGTTTAGTAAGACAAGATCTTCCTTGTCTAAAGCCATGTTGGCTGTCTCCCATTAGGCCATGACTATCTACATGCTGCGTAATTTTGTTCTTTATGATGGTTTCTACCATTTTCCCTGGTACTGACGTCAGGCTCACCGGTCTGTAATTTCCTGGGTCACCCCTGGAACCCTTTTTAAAAATTGGTGTTACGTTGGCGACCCTCCAATCTTCAGGTATTACAGATGATTTTAATGAAAGTTCACAGATTACCAATAGCAGGTCTGCAATCTCATATTTCAGTTCTTTCAACACTCTGGGATGTATACCATTCGGTCCAGGTGATTTGCTACTATTCAGTTTATCAAATAGTTGTAATATATCTTCCCGGTGTAGCGATATTTCTCTCAATTCC
Source organism: Ichthyophis bannanicus (assembly GCA_033557465.1). NCBI lineage: Eukaryota > Metazoa > Chordata > Amphibia > Gymnophiona > Ichthyophiidae > Ichthyophis > Ichthyophis bannanicus. Next base: position 105,932,291 of record CM066048.1, on the reverse strand, counting down.
TCTGCAGTATCACCTTTAAATACCACTTCAGTCTTGGGTAACATCCCTACATCTTCCTCAGTAAAGACCGAAGCAAAGATTTCATTCAGTCTCTCTGCTATAGCCTTGTTTCCTCTTACTGCCCCTTTTACCCCTCTATCATCTAATGGTCCAATTGACTCTCTCACAGGCCTTTTGCTACGAATGTACTTGAAAAAGTCTTTATTTTGTGTTTTTGCTTCCGTAGCAAGTTTCTTCTCAAATTCCCGTTTTGCCTGCCTTATCAATGCTTTGCATTTAACTTGCCAGTGCTTGTGCTGTTTCCAGTTTTCATCATTTGGCTCTTTTTTCCATTTCCTGAAGGTTGCTTTTTTGGCAGCAACAGCCTCTCTGACCTCACCTTTAAACTATGCTGGCAGTTTTTTGGACTTTCTTCCACTTTTCTTAATGCGTGGAATACAGCTGGTCTGGGCTTCGAGGATAGTATTTTTAAATAACACCCAAGCTTGCTGTACGTCTTTAACCTTTGGAACCACTCCTTTTAGTTTTTTCCTAACTATATTCCTCATTCTATCATAGTCTCCCTTTTGAAAGTTAAAAGGTAGTACTGTGGATGCCTTTACTATCTGTCCTCCACTAATTAAATCAAACATGATCATACTATGATCACTATTGCCAAGTGGTCCCAACACCCTTATTTCTTGCACCAGATCTGGCGTTCCACTAAGGACTAGGTCCAGTATGGCTTCCCCTCTGGTCGGTTCATGAACCAGCTGCTCCAAGAAGCAGTCATTTATTCCATCTAGAAACTTTATCTCTTTAGCTTGTCCTGCTGTGACACTGACCCAGTCGATACCGGGGTAATTGAAATCACCCATTATTACTACTCTGTTGTGACTTTTGTTAGCTTCCTTGATTTCTTTGAGCATTTCATCATCCATTTGTTCATTCTGGCCAGGTGGTCGATAGTATACTCCCACTGCCATCACCTTCCCCTTCATAAATGGAATTTCAATCCATAGAGATTCTACAGCAAATTTTGTTCCCTGCAAAACTTTAATCCTTTCTGACTCAATGCCCTCTCTAAACTAGAGCGCAACCCCTCCACCAATTTGATCAGCTCTATCATTACAATATAGTTTGTATCCAGGTATCACAGTGTCCCACTGGTTATCCTCCTTCCACCATGTCTCTGAGAGTGCAATCATATCTAACCTCTCATTTAGTGCTATATATTCTAACTCTCCCATCTTATTGTTTAGACTTCTAGCATTGGCATACAAGCATTTTAGAGACTGTATTTTATTCTAAAAGAATTTTCTGAACTAAACGATACTGGGGAGGTACCCTTGCCTACGGTATGGGAAGCCTTTAAGGCTACCGCGCGAGGTCATTTAATAGCAGAAGCAGCCCGAACTCGGCGGGCTTGGAAGCAGGAATCTTGTCAGCTAGAGGAAGAGTCTCGGCATTTTCAATTGGAGCATGCTCGGACAGGCTCCAAGCGTATCTTGCGCCAATGGCGGATAGTGCAGGCTAAGTTGGGGGCATGCAGGCAGCGTAACTTGGATGACATAAGACGGAAAATGCGCCAAACCTTTTACGAGGGGGGGAATAAAGCTGGTCGGTATCAGGCCCTAAAGCTCCGCCAGCAACACACTTCGAGGGTAATCCGTGAGCTTCGCGATTCTCGGGGACACAAGAGGGTGATCTCCCGGGAGATATGCGAGGTATTTGCCGAATTTTTGGAACGATTGTAACATAACATAGTAACATAGTAAGTGAGGGCAGATAAAGACCAGCATGGTCCATCTAGTCTGCCCAGCAAGATGGCAAGAGTAGGTGCACCTGTCGCTCTGTGCAGGCCACCCCTCCCCATGTTTTTGTTTCTGTTTAGGGGTGAACCCACCACTCCATGTAGGACACCCTTATTTGTTCAGACACTAGATAGTTCAGAGGTTAGATGGTACCTTTTATTTTGCTTTTATCCTGTTGCTGTAAAGGGATCCACTGTGTTTGTCCCATGCCGTTTTGAATTCCATCACCGTGTTTACCCCCACCACTTCCATCGGGAGGGCATTCCAAGCATCCACCACCCTTTCAGTGAAGAAATATTTCCTGACATTGCCTTTCAATTTACCACCTTGCAGCTTCATTTTATGCCCTCTAGTTTTACAGCTTCCCCGTCTTTGGAAGAGGTTTGTTCATCATTTCTCTTTAAGTATTTAAAGGTCTGAATCATATCTCCCCTGTCCCTCCTCTCCTCCAAAGTGTACATATTTAGGTCTTCAAGTCTCTTCTCATAAGGCTTCTGACGCAGGCTCCAAATCATTTTGGTCGCCTTTCTCTGAACAGTTTCCAGTCTTTTTACATCTTTTGCAAGATATGGTCTCCAAAGTGCTATATAGTGAACACAGTATTCCAAGTGAGGCCTCACCAGTGACTTGTACAGTGGCATAATTACCTCTTCCTTTCTGATGATAATCCCTCTTTGTATGCAGCCCAACATCCTCCTGGCTTTTGCCACTGCCTTGTCGCACTGGTTTTTGCCACCTTGAGATCATCAGAGATAATCACACCAAGGTCTTTCTCCTGAACCATGCATACCAACCTCTCACCCCCTATTGTGTACTTTTCCCTTGGATTTCTGCTACCCAAGTGCATGACACTGCACTTTTTCACATTAAATCGTAGTTGCCAAGCATTAGACCAGTCTTCCAGCTTTTGTAGATCTTTCTTCATGTTATCCACTCCCTCGGGGGAGTCCACTCTGTTGCAAATTTTTGTGTCATCTGCAAAAAGACAGACTTTTCCATTCAGTCCTTCAGCAATATCACTCACAAATATATTGAACAGTGCCGGGCCCAGGACCGAACCCTGAGGCACCCCGCTAATCACCTTCCTCTCATCTGAGTGAGCTCCATGTACCATCACCCTCTGTTGTCTGTCAGTCAACCAATTTCTAATCCAGTTTACTATCTCTGGATCCATCCCCAAGCTACTGAGTTTACTGACAAGCCTCCTATGAGGAACAGTATCAAAGGCTTTGCTGAAATCCAGATAGATGACATCCATTGCATGCCCCAGATCTAGTTTCTTGGTCACCCAATTAAAGAACTCAATCAGATTTGTTTGGCAAGACCGTCCTTCGGTAAAACCATGTTGCCTTGGATCTTGCAACCTGTTGGTTTTGAGAAAGTTCACTATTCGCTCTTTCAGGAGCGCCTCCATTACTTTTCCTGCCACCGAGGTAAGGCTCACGGGCCTGTAATTTGATACTTCTTCCCTGTCACCACTTTTGTGTAGAGGTACAACATTAGCCATTCTCCAGTCCTGAGGAACCACTCCTGTTTCCAAGGATCTGTTGAAGACATCCTTTAATGGTCCTGCAAGAACCTCTCTGAGCTCTTTCAGTGTCCTGGGATGTATCCCATCCAGTCCCATGGCTTTGTCCACTTTCAGTTTAGCAAGTTGTTCTAACACCTCATCTTCTGTGAATGGTGTGGTATCTACTTCAGTCCTATTTTTATATTTGGGAGTCACAGCTGGTCCATCTCCAGGATCTTCTTTAGTAAAAAGAGAGCAGAAGTATTTGTTTAGCAATTTCACTTTTTCAGTGTCACTTTCCACGAGTCCTTTCCCAGCACTTCTGAGTCCTGCAATTCCAACTCTGATCTTCTTCCTTTCCTGAATATACCTGAAGAAAGTTTTGTTGCCACCCTTAACATCTTTAGCCATCTTTTCTTCTGCCTTTGATTTTGCTATCCTTATTACTCTTTTAGACGGATCCTGTATTCATTTCTGTGTTCTTCTGTTTGCAAGCTTTTGAATTTTGCGAAAGCTGTGTTTTTTGCCTTTATTTGAGCACTCACCTCTTTGGAAAACCAAATAGGTTTCCTTCTCCTCTTGTTTTTATTTATTTTTCTTACATATTTATCTGTTGCCCCTTTTATTGCCGCCTTTAGTTTAGTCCATTGCAATTCCACTTCCCTTATCTCCTTCCACCCCATCATCTCCTCCTTTAAGTACTCGACCATTTTATTCAAGTCAGTGTTTTTGAAGTTTAGGACTTTGAGCTTGCTATGATTGGCCTGTACCATGGCTTTTATCTCAAACCACACCGTGTGATGGTCGCTGTTGCTCACAGGGGCACTCACGCAGACATTCGACAAGTTATCACTTTTGGTGAGCACTACATCCAGCGTTGAGCTTTCCCTGGTTGGTTCCATCACCATTTGTCTAAGTAAGGCATCTTGGAGAGCATCCACAATTTTTTTGCTTCTTTCCAGATGTGCAGAAGGAGTAATCCAATCCACACCAGGTAGATTAAAGTCACCCAATATGATCGCTTCCCCCTTTGTTGCTATCTTGGCAATATCTATAATCAATTCGTTATCTCTCTCTTCAATTTGAGTCGGAGGTCTGTAGACTACAGCAATATGGATGACAGTGCCATCTCCTCTTTCCAACGCAATCCAGAGCGCTTCTTCTTTTCCCCATGTTCCCTGCATTTCAGTAGCTTTAATACTGCTTTTGACATACAAGGCTACTCCTCCTCCTCCTTTTCCATTTTCTCTGTCTCTTCTGAATAGATTATAGCCAGCTATGGCTATATCCCAATCATGCGATTCATTAAACCATGTTTCCGTAACGGCCATGATGTCCAAATCCGTTTCCAACATTAGGGCTTCCAGGTCTGGAATTTTTTTGGCTAAGCTTCGAGCATTTGTGCTCATTGCTTTCCAGCATTTACCTGGCTTGTGTGTATTTTGCATTGATTTTATTCTGCCCACTTCTTCCCACTTGTTTTTGATGTGTGGTTTAAGAGTGTGGCTGTTTCTGATGTTGTTCTGCTTTTGCAGGGGGTGGCATGCAGATGTTGACCTTCCACATCCGTCACCCCCTTTTCCTAGTTTAAATGCATATCCACATACTGCCTGTACAAAGCTGAGTCAGTAGACAGACACCAGGTGCAGGAGTACTTATGTGCGGTCGCGCTGCCACAGCTGACTGAGTCAGATGTCGCTCAATTAGATGCTGAACTCACCATGGAAGAAGTGGAGACAGCAATCCGACGACTGAAATCCGGGGGGGCGCCGGGCGCGGACGGCTTTCCCGCTGAATACTATAAAAAATTTAGAGCACAGCTGGCGCCGACCTTGATGGTTCTCTTTAATGAAGTGTTGAGGGGGGAAGCGCTGCCCCCTTCCCAGCGCGAAGCTCTCATTGCAATGATACCTAAGCCAGGTAAACCCCTGCAGGAGGCAGCATCTTATTGCCCAATCTCCTTGCTAAACACGGATGTGAAAATTTTGGCATCGGTGTTGGCTGCCCGACTGAACCGGATTCTGCCAACTCTAGTTCACCCAGATCAAGTAGGGTTTGTGCCGGGCCGCCAGGCGGCGTATAATATCCGACGAATGCTGCAGGTTATCCACGTTGCTCGGCAGGACCCCCAACCCTCGCTCTTGGTGGGAGTTGATGCTGAGAAAGTGTTTGATCGCGTTAGCTGGGACTTTCTGTGGAGTGTGCTGGAAGCAATGGGGTTTGGCCCTAATTTCCAGTGGTGGGTTCATTGCCTTTATCAAGAACCTAGGGCTCGTGTCCACGTTAACGGGGGCCAATCTGCAAGTTTTGCGTTGGAAAAGGGCACCCGGCAGGGGTGTCCTCTGTTGCCGCTGCTGTTCGCGCTGGTGATGGAGCCCTCGGCGCAGCGTTTTCGCGATCATTCAGATGTAGTGGGCATTCGAGTGGGCCCGGAGGAGTATCGAATAGCGCTTTTTGCGGATGATATCATTCTAACCCTAGTGGACCCGGTCGCGACTCTTCCGGCCGCGATGCAACTCTTTGCTGCCTTCTCCCAGGTATCGGGCTTCCAGATTAATTATGCTAAATCCGAGGTTCTAAATGTTGGAGTCCCGGAAGCGGTCTGCTCACAACTGAAGACCACATATCCCTTTCGATGGGTGTCAGGGGCCCTACGCTACCTGGGAGTTAATCTAACGGTTGAGTGAGCGGCACTTTATAAAGAAATGTATAACCCGCTCCTTCAGCAGGTTAGGCAGGACTGAGTCTTGGGCGAGGTTGATGTTGTCCTGGTTCGGGCATATAGCGGTGGTCAAGATGGTGGCTCTTCCGAAGTTTTTATATCTCTTTCAAGTACTCCCTATCCCACTCCCACGGAGAGTTTTGGCTAAGTGGCAAGCAATGCTTATGAAATTTATATGGAGATCACATCAACCCCGCATAGCGCGTCAAACTCTTTACAAGCAGACTCGCCACGGCGGTATGGGCACGCCCAACCTCCAGTGGTATTATATGGCGGCGCAATGCCGTGCAGGGGTGGAGTGGATGAACACTGACAGACCCAAGCGCTGGGTCCAGTTGGAACAGCACCTCTTGGGGGGGGGCGGGACTGGGAGATAGGCTATGACTCGGCTCTAGGTTGCGAGGGGGCAAGCAAGCAAGTAACCCCTATATCCTATACATGCTCCAATGCTGGGATAGGGCCTTTCGGCCTCAGGGGGCAGATTTGACCCCACTGGCGCCCATAGTGGACAACGCTTTGTTTCCTCCAGGGATGACTGATCTGGTATTCCAGATGTGGGGGCATAGGGGTCTTAGCCGAGCCGGGCAACTGTTCGAAGAGGAAAGGTTACGTTCTTATCGAGCACTCCAGGATGACTTTGACCTACCTGACTGTCATGTCTACCAGTATACGCAAGTGGCTCACTGGGTGCGGACCCGGGCGGTTCGATCCCAGGTTGCCCGGGACCTGTCGGATGTTGAGCGCCTCTGTGAAGGGAGCACCACCACGAAAGGCCTTATTGCTGCTTTGTATGCCCAGTTGCAAGAGCAGCAGTTGGGATTTGGCAAGCATAGGGAACAGTGGAATCACGATCTGAATCTCCACTATGCGGAACAGAGATGGGAACAGGTGGAAAGTAGATTGTGGAAAAGCTCGGTAGCTGCTAATGCCCGCGAAACTAATTATAAAATTGTATATCAATGGTACATGACGCCCGATCGGATTGTGCGTGTGTACCCTGGGGCTTCAGATTTGTGCTGGCGGCAATGCGGAATGAGAGGCACCTTGGCGCACGTTTGGTGGCTCTGCCCTCGTATTAGCACCTATTGGAGAGGGATCCAGCATCGATTACAATTGGTTGGGCTACACATTCCCTGGGACCCCGGCATCTTTCTTTTAGGCGTGAATGTTCCGGGCGCCAGAACACCCCAGCTAACCTTGATCCGACATGGCTTGAATGCTGCTCGGCTGGCGCTGGCGGCTGCTTGGAAGCAGGCCTTAGCACCCCCCTTCTCTAGATGGTTGGAACGCATGTGGGACACGTACACCATGGAACGCGGGGTGGCAGCTGGAAAGTTTCGCCTCCCCCAGTTTGAGCAAGTGTGGGAACCTTTTGTTTTGAAGTACGGTTCCTGAGTGCTTAGGGGTCCTATACCATATTTATTTATTTATTTATTTGCAGTCTCTTTTATACCGCGCTATTCGACATCAGTGCGGTTTACAATGAACATAAGAGTTGCACATCTCAATTTCGTGATTTGTGCTTACAGTGAAACAGGTATAATAACTTGGGTATACATTGGGTATACCTTCCCTGGCAACGCTGATTTAGCATACTTACGGAAGGTGTTGTTTCCTGACTCCTCCGCCCTCCTGGGAGTTCTGGTATGTTGAAGCCCTCTCACCAATCTTAATAGGCAGGGAGCGTCTTAGCGGTGGGTGGGGGGTAGTGAGGGAAGGGGGAGGGGGGTGTAGGGGGGGGTAATAAGGGTGAGTGGGTAGGGTGGTTTGGGGTTGCTACTAGGCGAGAACGGAGGAGTAGGGGGCTAATTACAATTCCTCAACGATAAAAAAAAAAGGACCGTGAGACTTTTGCCTGTGAGTTCCCAACAGTTTCGCTTGGCATTGTCTTTTGCTTGATATGCATGATATGACTGTCTTATTGTAATTTTGTGTTGCCTTTTAATAAAAAAAAAAAAAAAAAAGATAGAAAGAAGAGAGGAGAGCTAAATAGCCAATTTTTCGCAATGAGGAGATAGTGGAGTACCCCAGAGATCTGTACTGGGTTTGCTGCTTTTTAACATTGTAAATGACCTGGAAATGGGAATAATGAGTGAGTCAATAAAATTTACAAATGACATACAATTATTCAAAGTTGTTAAAACCCAAGAGGATTGAGAAAAATTGCAAGAGGACCTTGATAAATTAGAAGACTGGATGCTCAAATGGCAGATGAAAATTAATGTGGACAAGTGCAAAATTATGCATCTAGGAAACACCAACCAAATTATGGTTACACAATGCAAGGTTACACATTAGGAGCCTCTACCCAGGAAAAAGATTTAGGCATTATCGTAGAAAATATGTTGAAACCCTCCACCCAGTGTGCAGTGGTGGACAAAAAAGCAAATAGAATGCTAGAAATCATAAGTAAAGGAATGGAGAATAAAATAAAGGATATTATAATGCTTCTGTATCATTCTATAGTGTGACTGCACCTTGAATATTTTGTGCAATTCAGATCATCGTATCTTAAAAAAGAATACAGTTTATCAGAAAAGGAACAGAGAAGAGCTACCTCAATGGTAAAGAGAATGGAAGGATGCCCCTATGAGGAAAGGCTAAAAAGGTTAGTGCTCTTCAACCTGGAAAAGAGATGGCTGAGGGGAGCTATGATAGAGGTTTATAAATTAATGAATGGAGTGGAACGGGTAAACATAGATTGATTGTTTATGTCATCAAAATATAGAAAGATTAGGGGATATGCAATGAAGCTATAGTGTAACCTATTAAAAACTAATAAGTGAAAATATTTTTTTCACACAATGTATAATCAAGCTGGAATTTGTTACCAGAGGATGTAGTAAATAGTAATTACACTTACCTGGTAATTGTAGTTCCTTGAGAGACGACAGCTTAGTCCTCCACCAATGGGTAGTGCACCTCCTCCTGCAGCTTGGATACTGGACCAATCAAAACTTTGCATTCCTGTAAGTAGTGTGCTGGCATTCCCTTTCAGCTCCAGTGAACTATTGACAAAGCAGACTCAAAAGAGCAACAAATAAGTAGCCAACCTCAGAAAAACTATCGTAAACCTATGAAGAAATGTGAAATGGACCACTCCGCAAAAGTACATATGGAGTCATCCCGAAGGGAAGTCTGTCCCGTGCCCCTCCCGCCTGCCGAGCCAGAGCCAGAGACAGCTTGCGAGAGAAAAAGAACAGACAAAGCAGTTAGACAGAACGGAAGAGGTGGTGGTAAACTGGTCATACTCACCTGTACCAACAGCTTCCTAGGTTGAACACGTGCCGCGCCCAGACAGACACCCAAGGGCGGGATTGAGGACTAAGCTGTCGTCTCTCAAGGAACTACAATTACCAGGTAAGTGTAATTACTATTTCCTTATCGTTCCTCCAGCTTAGTCCTCCACCAATGGGATGTAACAGAGCAGCACTAACGGGAGGGACCCTGCCAGCCGGCACGCAAGACCGCCGACCCAAAACAGGTATCCCTCTCCGCCAGAACATCAAGCCGATAGTGCTTGCTGAACGTATGCAAAGACGATCAAGTCGCCGCCTTACAGATCTCCAGTGGCGGCACCAAACTGTACTCCGCCCAGGATGCCGCCTGCGCTCTAGTCAAATGAGCCCTGAGACCCATCGGATCAGAGCGACCCTGCAGCAAATAGGCGGAAACAATCGCCTCCTTAATCCACCGGGAGATAGAGGCTTTCGCCGCTGCCTCCCCTTTCCTGGGCCCCCCAAACAAGACAAACAACCGATCGGACTTGCGGAAGGAGTAGGTGACTGATAAATAACGACGCAAAACTCTCCGGATGTCTAAGCGACTAAGCCCCCGGTCCGAAGCCTGTTCTCCCGCCGTACGCAAGACGGGAAGAGACACCACCTGATTCACATGAAAGGCAGAAGACACTTTAGGAAGGAAGGAAGGAACCGGATGGAGAACTACCTTTTGAGAGGAAAAAGAGAGAAAGGGTTCCCTACACGAAAGCGCCTGAAGCTCCAAAATACGCCGAGCTGAACAGATGGCCACCAAAAACACCACCTTCAGAGTCAAATCCTTTACGGAGGCCTGCGATAAAGGCTCAAATGGAGCCCTACTCAGCGCACGCAGCACCAAGTTGAGATCCCACGGAGGGACCGTAAAATGACGAGCCGGACGTAACCTGGAGACTGCCTTAAGAAAACGCCCCACATCAACGTGCGTCCCGAGAGCTACGCCGTGTACTTTGCCTCAGTTGCAGGCTAGAGCCACCAGCTGCACACGCAAGGAGCTAGCGGCCAGCCCCTTATCGAAGCCGGCTTGCAAAAAATCAAGCACCACCGGAACAGAGGTTGTGGCAGCCCGGATCTGACGCCTGGAACACCAGTCCTTAAAAATGCACCAGACGCGGACATACGCGAGCGAAGTGGAATGTTTACGTGCCTGCAGCAAGGTCGTAACCACAGACTTGGAATAACCTTTCTTCTTCAACCGCGCCCTTTCAATGGCCAAGCCATAAGCGAGAACCTCTCCACCCGCGGCATCAGGAGTGGGCCCTGAATCAGCAGCTCCTGAGACAACAGGAGACACCACGGAACCCGGTCGAGTAAACGCACCAGGTCAGCATACCAAGGACGTCTGGGCCAATCCAGCGCTATCAACAGCACACGTCCATGATGCGCCTCGATGCGCTGGATCACCCGACCGAGGAGCACCCACAGAGGAAAGATGTAGAGAAGACCCATCGAGGGCCACGGCCGCATTAGAGCGTCGATTCCTTCCGACATGCGTTCCCGCCGTCTGCTGAAGAACCGACTCACTTTGGCTGAGCGGAAGGTCGCCATAAGATCCATCATGGGCATCTCCCAGTGGAGTACTAACTGTTCGAAGACGGTGGGATGCAGCTCCCATTCCCCTGCATCCACTCGCACCCTGCTGAGAAAATCCGCCATCACGTTGTCTCTTCCGGCTATGTGCGCCGCCGATATCGCTTGCAATCGCGGCTCCACCCACACAAACAGACTCCGTGCTTCTTCCTCCATGGCCGTACTTCCGGTGCCTCCCTGTTGATTTATGTACACTACGGTCGCTGCATTGTCGGACAGCACCCGCACCACTCGTTCCGTTAACTGAGCCTTGAAGTGCTGCAGCGCCCGAAATACCGCTCTCAGTTCCAGACGGTTGATCGACCAAAGGCTCTCCTCCGGCGACCAGAGACCCTGCGCAAAATCTACTCCGCAATGGGCTCCCCAGCCCGCTAAACTCGCATCCGTCAACAGCGGAAGCCACTCCAGCTGCTCTAAGGGCATTCCCTCCCGCAACGCAGACGGTTGAAGCCACCACTGCAGCCCTCTCCGGACCTGAGGTGGACAAGGAAGCCGTTTGCTCAAGGGGTCGGACTGATTGGACCAGCGGCGAAGAAGGGCGCGCTGCAACGATCACATATGAAACCGGGCCCAGGGAACAACCTCCAAAGTTGCCGCCATCGTCCCCAGCACCTGTAGGTATTTCCACGCCGACGGAGCTGCGATCTTGCGGAAGTCTCGCACCAGGCATTGCAGGGCCAGAGCCCTCCATTCTGTCAGGAACACGGAGCCCTTCCGAGTATAGAACAGCACCCCCAGGTACTCGAGCACCTGTGTAGGCACCAGGCAACTCTTGAGAGGATTGACCACCCAACCGAGGGACTCCAAGAAGGATACCACTTTTGCCGTGACCGTAAGGCTTTCGGCTCGGGACTTTGCTCGAATCAACCAATCGTCCAGGTACGGATGGACTAAGACCCCTTCTCTTCATAAGGCCGCCGCCACCACCACCATTACTTTGGTGAATATGCGAGGAGCAGTGGCCAAACCGAAGGGAAGAGCCTGAAACTGGTAATGCCCCCAGGGAAGAGCGAAACGTAGAAATCTCTGATGGGACACTCGGATGGGAATGTGCAGGTAAGCCTCGGTGAGATCGAGAGAGGTCAAAACTCTCCCTGCCGAACTGCGACGATAACGGATCGCAGCATCTCCATCCGAAAATGCGGCACTCGAAGACAGCGATTGATGCCCTTGAGATCGAGAATGGGACGAAGGGAGCCATCCTTCTTTGGCACCATGAAATAGATGGAATAACGGCCGAGGCCGTATTCTGCTGGTGGAACGGGGACGATCGCTGCCAACTGAAGTAGACGGTCAACCGTTTGCCGCACCTGGAAAGCCTTCTGAGGGTTTTGGCAGGGGGACAGGACAAAAGAGTCCAACACCGGACGCGCGAGATCTAAGGCATAGCCGTCGCGGATGATCTCCAACACTCACTGGTCGGATGTAATGTGGGCCCAGGCAGAGAGAAAACCCCGAAGGCGACCCCCGAGAGGTTGGATCTCTGCCGGGACCCGCCGCCCTTCATTGTGACTTTTGGGCGACAGCGGGGGACGCAGCCGCAAATCCTCTACTGGCCCCCCGAAATGCACAAAAGCTCTGGTACCTAGAGACGTATCGTCCCCTCGGGGACCCCGCAAAACGGGGGGAATGAAACCTCCGAAAGTCTCTATATTGCCCCCGAAAGACCGGCGCCGACTTACCACGCCTGGGCTTATCCTCCGGCAGCCTGCCTCCCTTAGTCTCTCCCAGGTCCTTAACCAACTTATCCAAATCTTCACCAAACAGCAGCCTCCCCCGAAATGGAAGCTTGCCGAGCCGTGCCTTTGAAGAGCCATCAGCCGCCCAATTCTTCAGCCAAAGAGCCCTACGCGCCACTACCAAGGAACCCATACTGTTGGACAAGGCTCTGATGAGGTCGTAGTGCACGTCCGCTAGATACGCCGAACCCAATTCTAAGCGCTGAAGCTCCCGCACTGTGTCACACTCCAAGGAAGCCGACTGTCTCAGGTGTTGGACCCAATGAAGGCAAGCATGAGCGATCCAAGCACCAGAAATAGAAGCCTGCAAAGCCACTGCGTCCGCTTCAAAGGACTGCTTCAGCAAACCATCCATCTTTCGGTCTTGCGCTTCCTTCAAGGCCGCACTGCCTTCTACTGGGATCGTGGTCTTCTTAGTGACCGCTGACACCGCCACATCCACCTTTGGGGAACGGAAGCGCTCCTTGTCCTTGTCCGCTAGGGGATACAGCTTGTTCATGACCTGAATCCCCTTAAGACCAGACTCGGGAGTATCCCACTCCGCCTGGATCATCTGATCAATGACCTTGTGAATAGGGAAAACTACCTGCGTCTGACGGACCGCCTGAATGATGGGGTCCGCAGCATCCTCATCTTCCGTTGGCTGCTCTGCCGCCAAGCGGAGCATCTGCAGGGCTTCCGAAATCAGCGCCGGCAATTCTTCCTTACGGAACACCCGAATGATCTGCGCTTGGTCTTCGGGTTCAGCAATCTCCCCCTCTTCCAATTCATCCACGTCCACGTCCATATCCAACTCAAGCTCTTCCGACTCTTGACAATCGGCTTCAGCAAGGGAGAGATCAAACGGGTGTGAGCGCTTGGGGGGTTTCACTCCCAAAGCGGCACAATCACCCACCGGTGACCGCACCTCCGAGGAGGCGACAGGCAAGACACCACTCAGCTGCCCCTGCCGACTGCGACAAAAAGCTTGATGCATCAGCAAGACAAAATCTGGAGAGAAGTCGTGCATTGGGGAAGAGCCCCCTAGATCCAATTGCCCACTGACTATCCCGGGCACGATTGACGGAGACGAAGCAGAAGGGCCTGCCACCACTGCTTCGCCCTCCTCCCCCACACTCGCCCCTTGAACCGCCGGGGCCATGGAATGTTCCAACTGCTGTTCCATAGAGAGGGAAATGGAGGCGCAGCGATGACAGATGCCCGTTTCCGCGCTGGCCCCCCTACGGGTGCCACAGATGATACACTGAGAGGTAGAGGGCATGGGCTTTAACAGTGCAGGGCCCTAGTATCCCTTGTCCCCAGCAAGCTCGAGGCTCAAGGAAAGAAGGCACTCCTCAGTGTGGGGGTTTCATTGTTTTTTTGGTTTTTTTTTTATTATTGGTCCCACCTGACTCGGGAAATAAAACAACAAAAAAGTCTATCTAAGAAGGGAAAAAGGAACCGCAAAATCAGCTGTTGTACAAAACGCGGGAAAATAAAACACATAAAGAAAACAAAGAAAATAAAGAAAACAAAGCAAACCCCGAACTGCAAGAACGAAAGGGAGAATTACCTCCTGGAAACTGGCAAACCGGCAGCGCCAAGAAGAGAGGAACTCCGGAGCCTAACGCTGTCACGCGGAGGCACGGAGACCTCGGGAGCCGCGTGCTCAAAATGGCCACGGCTCCACAGAGAACTGTTTGGCGTGCTTTTTCGCGGCCCCCCAGCAACCAGCAAGCAGTGTACAGGCCGGCGTGGTGGACCGCGCTCAGAACTGGCCTCTTCCGAGGAACCGATGAAGCTGCAAAGGGCTTAAATCGCCCGATACGGTCCCCAGCTTTGCCACGTGGGCCGAAAGAAAAACAACATGAAATGCCGTGGACTGCCAGAAGGCAGAAACCGGGCTGCTGGGGTACCGCAGCAGGAGCTCTGTCCCGAACAGTCCAGGGACAGAGATCCTTCCTGGCCAGCAGTTAGGCTGCAAAAAGCAATCGAATTTTGGCTTGGCAGGCAGGGGAATCCGAAGGACAACGCCCCCCAAGTCCCGAAGCCGTCTCCAGCCACCTAAGACCAGTCGGCTCATAAAGGTGTTTTTTTTTTTTTTTTAAAGAGAAAGCCCAAGCCAGTTAGCCAAACAAAGGGATTTAAGAAATTTAGCTACTATTCTGCTCCTTATCTGTTTCTCCAGTGAGCCCAGCACCTAGGCTCACTAAGTCCTCCTGCTGCATGGAGACTGGACACACAGGAGCTGAAAGGGAATGCCAGCACACTACTTACAGGAATGCAAAGTTTTGATTGGTCCAGTCTCCAAGCTGCAGGAGGAGGTGCACTACCCATTGGTGGAGGACTAAGCTGGAGGAACGATAAGGAAATGCAGTTAGTGTAGCTGGGTTTAAAAAAGGTTCGGATAAGTTTCTGGAGGAAAGGTCCATAAACAATTAAAGGGGACCCAGGAAATCCACTGCTTGTTCCAATACAAGCCTTGTGGAACATGTGTCTTTTGGGGAAACTGCTAGGTATTTGTGATCTAGATTGGTCACTGCAGGAAGCAGGATACTGGACTTGATGACCTTGCTCTGACACTGTATTGCAAATCTTATGTTATTAAGGCTAGGAAGCTTCTAGCAGCAGCAAAGAACAATAATCTGAGCAGTCAGTACATTCTTTTACCTGATGGGAGATTGAGCCCACACGTACATGCAAAGCAATAAGGTTTGATGCCCAATTACTGTACGTATTTTCTAAATTAAGGGGAAGGATCGTAGTGGGATTATTATGAATACCGAGTTCAATTCTAATTGTTAGGGGTGGGGAGGAGAGGGGAGTGAAGGCACTTGACTGAAGTATCACCCTTGCATTGGCCCTGGACTTTAAACTTGTAATTGTGTGATAGTTAAATGTGCAACTGTAAAACTGCATATATGTAACACTCCTACAAAACATATATGGGAAACTACAATGATGTAGCTTTCATAATGTGTGTCTCTGCAGGCATGCCACACATATAAACATTTTAGTTTTTACTGATGTTCCATTTCAATTGTGTTACCTGTTTAAATGTTATTCTCTTAATCTGTGCCTCAAACATTATGAAACAGAAGTTTCATCTGAATTTTCTTTATTCATTTCTCTTCATTTTTATCTCAGCAGACAATGACATATAATTACACGGAGACCAGAAATCACAGAGGTGTGACAGAATTTCTGCTTCTAGGATTCTCAGAATTCCCAGAGCTGCAGCTCCCTCTCTTCAGTCTCTTCCTCCTCCTCTACCTGGTGGCCGTGCTGGGGAACCTCTTCATCATCTGCATAGTATGTGCCGATCACCACCTGCACACTCCCATGTATTTCTTCTTGGCCAGCTTGTCTATCCTAGACATCTCTTCCTTCACAGTCACTGTGCCAAAATTACTGGCAATCCTAGCAGGTAGAAATATCATATCTTTTGCGGAATGCATTCTACAGATGTACTGCTATATGGTGTGTATAGGCACAGAATATTCACTTCTCACTGTCATGGCGTATGACCGTTATATTGCAATATGCAATCCACTGCGTTATCCCATTATCATGAATAAAGGGGTCTGTGCTCTTTTGGCAGCTACCTCATTGATTGTAGGTTTAGTAGAATCATCGTCAGTCATGATTGTTATATCCCAGTTTTCTTTTTGTGACTCCAATATAATCAGTCACTTCTTCTGTGACGTCACAGCACTAGTGAAACTCTCCTGCACAGACACCTCTGTCCTTAAAATTCTGATTTATGGACAAGGTGTACTAACCATCTTAACCCCTCTACTCCTAACACTGACATCCTATGTGTTCATCATCTCCACCATCCTCAGAATCCAATCTAGAGAGGGAAAAAGCAAAGCCTTCTCCACCTGCTCCTCCCACTTTACAGTAATTGTTTTGGCTTATGGAACTGTGATAGGGGGGTATATGCATCCTGTGTCATTGGACTCTATGAATTCAAACAAGCTGACTATTGCAATATATATAGTTGCTCTCCCACTGTTAAACCCTCTGATTTATAGCTTGAGAAGCAAAGAGTTAAAAGTGGCCCTCCATAAAGCCATAAGCAGGAAATCTTTACTGGCTGCATTTGGAGGGTAATTTTATAACAGGGACCCTATTTTATAAAGACACATAGAAACCCTTCTACTAAAGGGTGCTAGCCATCATCCTGGGTCTGGTGTACACTAAAGGCACATGTTGGACATGCTTTAACAGGTAGGGCTGGGCTATGACAGTTAGTGCAGACGTACTTTGATGATAACCGTCCATAGTGCATTAGGGTTGGAAAGGGGCACATCAGGTGTGAACAATGAGCGTAAGCAAGTAGTGCAACTGCATTTACCACTTCATAAGTGGAGATGAGTGCACCTACGCTATTTTCATGCTGCAGCAGGACCTCATGCACCATATTCACTGCCGGGAACATACTGCTCATGGCCACTGTGGTTAATGCCATGGTGCTGCCCTAAAATATTTGCATGTTAATAGGAACATTAGGTGCAACACCGCAGTGCCTTTAGTAAAAAGGTCCCCATAGAAACGTATGTGTCTTCATAACATGCTTGTGCAAATCCTGAAGAAATGGCACTGAAGACATCTATAGCATCTACATTGAAAACACAAATGTTCTTACGTAGAATACAGAAATATGAATAATTGTTGTATCTTATGAGTATTTTGACTTCCATCTTTGCTCCACTCAGATCCTTGACAACACCTACAGTAATTGTAGATAACATTCATGACATTTTTTCTACTTTCATGCTTGATATAATTTTAAAATGGCCATTTTACACATGTTTTAAAGTCCCTCTCCCTTGGCCAAAAGACAGAGGCCTGAATCACTGGGCCTAAAAGAACAGTCAATAGTTTCTCTTTTATAGATTATTCTAACTGCTCTCACTTATGATGTAGAAAGTGCAGGTTTTGCTTGCTTGCTTGCTAAATAAGATGATAATGCCTGTAACATCCTCAGGAGCACGGATAGTGCCACTAACTATTATCTCTGTCTGTGGAGCAACAGGAGATTAGATTTCTAGCACTACTATCCACAAAACTGTCAGATAAACCTGCAAGAGTAAAAGCGTCCTGTATAGAGGCTGAATATTACTTCTAGAGGGATAGTGCCTGCCATTCACCATAATACCAGCTACTCTCCAAATACTGATGCTGAATATATTGATAGTTTTACCCACAGCAACCTGCATTTTAAAAATTATATATATTCAACATGGGAAATATGTCTCTGCCCAAAAGTCAAAGACTGAACAAAGTTTTTGCTCTAGAGCGGAATGCAAGTAAAAATATTTTCTTTTGTTTCATTTCTACTTTGCTTCCAGGTTCTCTCTTTTAATTTTGTTTGCTAACCAGTGCATTAGCATAATAAGTCTGCCCTTTATCAGACAGTAAATGTTGCTTTCAATTACTCTGTCCAACTTTATTTATACTAGGAAGATTCAGCTCTTATTTGTCACATTGAAGCTGTTCCTTGTTGGATTGTAATACTGGCTTAGATGGCTCACACTTCACTTCAGGATAACCATATCAAAACATTTTCCCCGATACTATCTCTCACTCATTTTCCCTCCCCCCGCCCCGCCCCCCAGGTACTCTCTTTTTCTGCCTGCTTCTAGCATTTTATCTATCTCCCTTTCCTCCTCATAGACTCAGCTGATGTCCCCCCTCTAATCTTCATGTCTGTTTAGCTTCTGCTGTGCCACAGCTTTAATGCACCTCCTCTAGCTATTCTGTTTTTCAGCCTCTGATGACCTGAAGTCCCAGCTCAGAAATTTAGTACTGTCTTGGGATCAGAGCTATTAACAGGGGTTATATCAGGGAGAGAGATCTTCCCAAACTAGCTCCTGTCTGCTACTCCTCTGAAGTGCAAAGGAAGTGGGAGCACCCCAGAGGCAAAGAGGTAACCCAAACACTGTTTTCCCAGGAAGGGGAGGGGAAGCAGAGGAGGCAAGAACAAAGTCTGACACAGTAAAAGTTCCATTTTTCAGCACAAGAAGCAGAAGCAGAAATGCAGTCAGCACAGGATGGAACTAGTTTTCAGTTACAGATGTCTAAGCAGAATACCATGCACATCAAGTCCAGAGAACCAGAGGGCATTTTGGGAAGGCAATATAAAAGGTGCCCATACTGTATACCCGATCATCACTAATTGGACAATCAAGATCTGGATTAAGCTCGGTAAATGTCTCTGATAGCATACTCAGACATGCTTATACAGATGTTCAAGTTTCTGAATATTTTTTTCAAGCATTTAAATGATTAAACCGGAGTGACCACGGCGAGGGGCGGGTTGGAGTTCCTTCCCCTTTTGTATGGTCACTCCAACAAAAAGAAAAAAGGAAGCAGATACATTTTCTCATATGCATGTTTATTTAATTTAATTTATACGTACGGAGGTTTATGCCAGGGTTATCTGTTTGAATTTATTTTTTTACCTTGTGCTGGGGTTTCTTGTTGACTGTACACAGATGTTCTGGCACAAGAACATGAAAAAAGAAATCTGTGGAGTAAATCTCTACAGCAGACTCAATGACTTAATATGCACACTAAAATGACTATAAATGTATCTTCTAAATTCTTTCAAAAGCCCAATTCAAATAAACAGGTTTGTAAAGATTTTGGTTGGTTTTGAGGTCAAAGATGAAAATTATAGTGTTTCATCTCTTCCCTCTTTTCGAAACCATACGAAAGGCTCACTTCTTTCAAGACACTTTTGGATCTTAATCCTTTGTTCTCCTTCTCTCCCTCAATACCCTACCCTACTGTACCCTTGTTCCCTCTATTCTACTGTCTGTCTTGATTAGATTGTAAGCTCTGATGAGCAAGGACCATCTTTTATATGTGTCTGTACAGCACTGTGTATGCCTTGTAGAACTCTATAAATGATTAATAGTAGTAGTTTTACTCTGAATGGCATTTATCTGGATATAATAATTAGAAATTAATACTCAATCAGGGCCTAGAAGCAGCAAAGAGCATTAATTTAAATCAAATCAGAATATAACAGCATAAAAGGCAAAACAGGGTCAGTACTCTTTGAGCAATAAATTATTTCTAGAGACCTTTACAAACAGGCCTTCTACATAGGGGACAAGAGACCTGTGAATTTTTTGAAATAGGTGTTAAAGCCAGGTGGCAGATCCAAGGGCCATTTCGAAAGACTTCCTCTATCCAAGTAAGGACCCCGGAAATTGGTCACAGCTTACCTTAGAAGCACAGGCATAAACAGTTCAACCAGAGATCTGCAATTCTCATTCTTGAAGGACTACAAAAGGGGAGTGCTACTGCTGGAGAGAGATCTGCAATTATAAGTATTTATTGACTTCTGGGAACTTTCTAAATCTTGGGGATAAAGAATTCTTTAGATTAAAGCTGATTAATCTGTGAGCCCAGTGTATTTGTTAAATCAATCATGACCTACTACTACTACTAATTAGCACTTATATAGCGCCGAGCATGCAGCGCTGTATAGGTATGACATGCATATAGAAGATATACATATAATAGACAGTCCCTGCCCATCACAGTCATGTTCATCCAAGCTTACAATCTAATACTCATCCGAGTTTACAATCTAATATAACAGTACAAGTACAAGTTCAAGACCTAGTAGTAGCAAAGAGCTTTCAGATTAAAATTAAAACACAGCGGAGAGCTTTCTGGTTAAATTTAGAACCCAAGAATCCCTCGGACTCCCCCCTGGAAATTGGGTACAGATTAACTTAGAAGCACAGGACAGGGTACTGTGTAGTAGTCTGCTTTTAATAAGTCTTTTAACCTCCATCCTGTTTATATGAGACAGCCCTCCAGGGTTGGTGGGCTAGAGCCATACCTATGACTGGGGCAGTGGCAGACCAGCAGCAATGCTGGGGTTAGGTCTGGAAAACCCCAACTGCTTCCCACCACTGTCTGCCAGTCACCAGCAGACAGCACAGTCAGACTGTACCTTAAAGGTGTTCTGACCATGCACAGTGTAACTGCAGACAGTCCACCAGCCTGCTCATAGAGAAACTATGTGCAGCAAGCAGGCAACTCAGTGATTGGGACCCCAGGACTGGGGAACACAAATATATCACTGGAGGCAGATAGTGTAGAGCGCTATGTGGGAACCTAGACCTGCCATGGTCACTGCTCGGTCAGAGTGCGTGCCCTCCCAGCATGCTATGCTGTGGCCACCCTGTCCATGCAGGTGATGGTCAGGCACTACAGTGTCCCAGCCATTGCCCCACACCTTGTGAAGATGCATCCTGGCCAATCTGCCCTATCCAGGCCATACCCAAAATACCTTGCTCTTCATTATGCACCTATTCAGGCTAACGCTGGTAACAGTGGGACATTTTGGGCCCAGTGAAGGGTGGGCAGCCAAAGAAAAATGGATATACAAACACACATGTTCACTCCTACTGCAGCATTGTACAAAGAGAGGGGTGGTTGGCAACCCTGCCCGCCACTCTGGTCCTGATCACAGTGCCAACATTGCTAAACTGTGCAGGGGGTAGCAGTAGTGCTCTGGTGGTAACTTCAGCTCAATGCTGGGGCCAACAGCCTGACTCTCCATGCATCTTTGGATTGTGGAGCCTGTGTAGGTGGGTGTTTGTACCCCTGTTCGCCGCTACTTTGGGTTTTGCACATGTTGCTGTTGTATCTTGTGATAAGGAAGCTTATCATAGCTCAGGTAGGAGCTATAGAAAAGATGATGTGACTCTGAACAAGCAACCTGTCAGTTCTGGTAGAATTGAGAAAACAGAGTTTTCACATAAAAGACTACCAGTCCCAGAATGCACCAGCTTTCCAGCAGCCATGAGAGGGGCTGAAGTGAGAGAATGTGTGTGCAATCAAGAGAGCTATGAGGTAATCCCTAAGCACTCATCTCAAAGGGCAGGGCTTGATTCAACACAGCTGCGCTGTGTTAGGGAGCAGCACACATTAGGAAAGAATAAGAATAGAGATTATTCTTCAGATAACAGCTTCAGAGAGAGTTTCAAGAACAGCTTCAGCTACAGAGGGAGGAAGAGATACAGAGACAGCAACGGCTACAAGCACCAGTATCACCTGGAGAAACAGAAGCCAAGCCAAGCAGATAGAGAGAGAAGGAAACTCTCTGGAAGGAAGAGAAGAAAGGCCATTGGAAGGTCTGGGAGATTCCAAGGCAGTACTCATACTGGGAGGTATTCCAAAAGCCAGCAGAGTCCATTGGACTGGATTCAGCCAGAGGAATGGAGTGGCAGAGATAGGAATCACCAGTGGCTCCCTGGAAGAGAGAAGACTGAATGTGGAAGGGACTTTCAGACCAAGGCCAGAAGGTATGTGAGAGGAGATCCAGTGTCCAGGGATCAAGATTGGAAGGCTGGACATCAGAATTGGGTTACATATTGGCCAGGCTATACAGAGAGGAATAATGATAGCAGGAGAGGCTCAGGTATGAACACTGATCCAGACCCTATCTATAACAGAGAATGGCAGCAAGGGAATAAGCATTCTCATGATAGTGCCTTAATGAAAGACTCGTCTGTGCCAATGTATGATAGTGACCATATGCTGATTGATACAGCAGATGAAAATACAGTTTACATGGACTGTTCTCTATCTAAATGCTATTGCTAGCTTTCTATGAGCAAACACATCAGCCATCACAAAGAAACCTAACTTTGTTCTTTATTTCCACTGCAAACAGCTCTTAAAGCAGGATTTGGGTTCACACAGTAGCAGCCAGCCAGCTAAAGGCTTACAGCTGGTCAATTGATAGTAATTAAAGCTGCACCTGATTGTGTGTGTGAGCAAGGGAGAATCACTGCTGAGATCTGCATGGAAAATAAGCAGAAGTTAACCTAACCAGCAAAGTTTATTCTTTTCTTTGTGCCTTGGTATTTGGTAATTATTTGCTAAGAAAACATTAGCTAATTGCCTGACAAGCTGAAGGTTGTTTTCTGGTTTACTTTGTGACTTTTTGTTATCCATTTTAAACACTGCAAGCAAGTAACCTCATTTATAGTGCTATCAAGCATACATGTGCTGGGTGAATTAAACCCCATCAATAAAAGAAGTATTTTATTGATCTTACCACTTGGTTTCACAACTCAAATTATTGTCATCAGCTGTGTTTGGGAGTGAATGAACTACAATACCCACAATACCTTGCAAGAATCATATGAATATATGCATTGTCAAGATTGTGTAAGTTCTCACCGTAGGCAGCCGTCTGACAATCTGCATTGTAGGGTAAAACATAGGGACATGCTCTGCAGGAACCACAGCTGGGGCTTGAACCTGTGACCCTCTGCTTCTGGACACACTGGCTGGGTGTACTGCACCACACTGTTGCAAAGGATGCACAATGGTCCCTGGGGCTACCTGTACTTTTCCTCAGCCAGACTTTGTATGTTGGACTGCACACCACGTACTGATGCAGGGCATGGCCTAGGTCCACTGCAGGGAGGTGGCACTGGCCCCTCCAGCACGAGCACACACCCCCCTGCCAAGCTGATATGGCCATTTGCTGTTGATGCTGGTAGTGCGCAGTCCCAGGCCATCCACTGTGTAGGTAGGCGCCCGCCTAGGGAGCGGATCCCGGGGTGGGGGGACATACATGGACATCCTCACATCCCCCCAATCACTGCCTACCAATATTATGTCCCTTCCACATGGGGGCGGGATGGCTGGGGGGATGTCAGTTCAGTGCCCTAGCAACTATTGGCTAGGGTAAACAAGGTAGCTAAAGGTGGATTGTGTTTGGCCTTGGTCAGCTGCTGTCTTGCTAATTTCAGGTTTCTATGTTCCTATGTGCCACCTAAGCACCCAGCTGGTCCACCCTGTGCCGCAGCTGCCCATGCTACATGTCCCGCCTGTGGCCCCCTATGCCCCATTTGCACCATGTATTACTAATTAAAGATTTATTTGGATTTTTGGATCAGCAAAGAATATTGTACAAAGAATATTTCATGTGAGAGGAATCATGCTAAGTCAGCCTGCTAGCCCATATCAGAGCTTGGGGTTACTTTAGGTCAAAATCTCTGAGCAGGCAGGCAGTTTTAGCCAGATAAAACTGAATGAATGACTCATACAGTGACTCAGCAGCAGCTGACATTCTTTTCAGCTGCTGGTCACGAGCACAGTATTAACCCTGACCAATCCTGGTATGAACCATGAGCACAACATTAACTCCAACCAATCCTGATTTGAGCATGCTGCAGGCTAACCAATGAATTGTAATGGCATGCAGCAGGCACAATCTTAGTTAGGTACTTTAGGGGGACTCTCAGCAGGAAAGATGGGGCTGCAACTGATATATGAGGCAGACGTGTCTCTGTAGTTTTTTCCCAGATTTTCTCTAAGTGATCGCTGAACAGTCCCCCGACCTGGAGTGATGAGCTACAATAATCCGGTGATGTATTGATGCTTAACTTTGTGCTTATTATTATTCCAAAAGGACTTAATTTAATAAAACTCATATTGTATTTACTAAAGTGTCTATGCCTAGTCTGTGAGCTAGGGAATGACAGGGTTAACTTGTATTTTCCAGAGTGTCTATGACAGGGTTAACTCATATTTATTTATTTTATTCTCTTATATACCGTGCTATTCTGCATCAGTGTGGTTTACATTCAACAAACTGAAATTACATTGAACAGGGCATTATAACTTGGAGATAACTAATTTACAGGGAACATGGGTTATGGAGGGTTAAGTGGCTTGCCCAAGACCACAAGGAGCACCTGTGGGACTAGAAACCCCAGTCCTTCCGGCCCAAGGTTGCTGTCCTCTAGTGGGATTTGAACCCCCGACCTTCCGGCCTGAAGTACCTTGCCCCAACCACTAGGCCACTCCTCCACTTTGCCAGAGTGCTTATGCCTAGTCTGTGAGCTAGTGAGTGACAGGGTTAAAGGAAGTGTAAAATTTGGCAATACATAAATGGCGATGAGGATGGTATGGCCTAAATTATTACATAATGGGTTGGCAGAGTCCTGGGATAATAATCTTAAGGGAGCAGGGACCCTAGGACGACAGACCTGGTTGTTGTTAATAGCAAATAGGAATCAAGCACTGGATAGAGAAAATCCAGGACAGAGAGAGTGTAGATCTGCTTGGCCAGGCATGAAGAATCCCAGACTTCTGCAGCTTTCGGGGCTGTATGATGAGAAGTCTGGTGAAGTAAATTCAGGACAGAGAGAGAGTGGATCTGCTTGGGCAGGCATGAAGAATCCCAGACTTCTGCAGCCTCCGCTGAGTTCTTCCAGCTGATGTTACTGGACTGCATGATGACAAGTTTGGTGAAGTAAAATTCTTTGTAAATAGCTGCACTATCTCATAACTGTTTCAGTGAAGTATTACCGGTATTCTTCTGTAATTAAGTGTGTTTAGTTATTATTCTAATTGCTTTCTAATTTTCTTTTCTGACTACTCATGTGTGACTGGGAGAGTTGCTTGCTTTTCTGGATAAGTATCCTTGCTTTGTTTGTGAATAAACTGCACGTCTTCATTAACAAGGTGTGTTAGCCTTTGATGTAGTAAGACATTTGGTACCAGGAGTGAGGTTCGAGAAAAGATAATGTATTAAAAGAAGAGTGAAGAATGCAAATAGTGTAAAAAATGTGAATATTGTAAATATTTAAGGCTGGCATCAGGTGTTTTATGAAATGTTAGCTACCTGCGGGTCAGGAGTAAGTGAGAATTGGGTGTTTGTTTTAAAAGTAAATGTCCTTACATGTTTGCAAAAAATACCTGTTGAAATGCTTTTGTTGCCTGCATATCGTAAGATGCATCAGACAAAACCCAGCAAATTAGATTACAATGTTACAATGCCAGACCCGTTTGACAGATAAATTAGATGCCTATCCTATAGAGTTAGTATTAATTGTTACTTGTTTTTTTTTAAGGTCCCTGGTTAAGAGAAACATCTTATTCTGATCAGATAGGTATAAAGCACTTGTAAGCTTTGATTTGTTCTGTGTTCAAAAGTGAATATTTTTTTTTCTTTTCTTTCATTGCTGGTTGCTCACTTAGGAGAAACTCTGATCAGATAGGCTGATAGGTATATAGCACTTGTAAGCTTTGATTTGTCTTGTGTTTAAATGTTTGTTTGTAGTAAAAACTGTTTTTCTTTCATTACTGGCTACTCCAGTAGATTTTATGGTCCATGAATGCTGAAGTGACTAGATCAAACAAACAAGACATGAAACTAAGGAAACTGTTTTTGTTTTTCTTTGACCTCCAAAGTAGAGGTTGAGAGCCCTAACAGGACAATGGGGCATCCTGAGCCAGTTTGCAAATGATTTAAATCCTGAGTAAATAAGAAGGTAATCTTTATCATTAATATGTTATGCATCTATTCTTTGTCTTTGACTGTATATGCTACCAAGCAAACTTAAAAGTTAAAGGAGGATTTTTATATCGTGGCAAGCACCCCAGAGGGCATAGTTAACCATAAACAGCTATAACTATAGGTTAATTGTTCAGCTACATAGTAATCTGCATTTGCCTGAAGGACACAAGACCTATTGTTTGTCCTACTGTCTGGGTTGAAGATAATATTTCAGATCAGCTTGATACCAGTTTCAGGTTAATTTAAATGTGACAAAGCACAATTTTCACCTCTTTGCAGTTTCATGTCATTTGAGAATGCCTGTTTCCTGAACTGTAAGATTCAAGATAATTACTTTGCCTTGTTAAGCTTTGTGCTAATGACTGAGGGACAGGACAGTAATATCACAGTTTTTGTTACAATATTGGATTTTAGGATAAATTCACCTGTTTTCCTGAATTTGAATTTTAGTATCCAGAGAAAAAGTGTACTTTGTTCTAAAAAGTTTCTATTTCAGTTTCAGTACAGTTCCTGAGAAAATAGATATATGTTGCAGAGAAAACAGATATATGTTGCAGCACTGTGAGATATTAATTTTCTTTAGTTTATACACTTGCACTTATGTTACCAAATACACTTGTTGTAGTAGTACATTATGCAGAGGTCCAGTACACACACATCAATTACAAGATAAGTAAAATATTAATAAGTTTGCTGAAATTTTGGACAGAGGCTGATATGAAATTGCTTTGTTCCCAAGCATATAGAGAAAATATAGATTAAAGATGGAACTGAGTTCCCAGAAAATAATGAGAACTTGAGTTGATTGGATAAAACCAAATCTTGCTTGTCAGCAATGATCCAGGAGAGGTTTGAGAAAAAGAATAAGAGAGAGAGAGAGAGAGGCAGAAAGGTGAAGCCACGGTCTAGGCCAGGGGTCTCAAACTCAAATTGCTTTGAGGGCCAAATGAGGACTTGTAGAGTAACCCGGGGGCCGCACAAGACGCAGGCCTCATTTGCATAAGGGCATCATTTGCATAAGGGCATCATTTGCATAAATATTTGCATAATGTTACCATACACTAACTTTTAGTAAACATGCCTCTTAATGAGTGTATGGATAAAGAAAGACTAAAAGATTTCTACATTACTATAAACCAGTGCCAACCGCCAGGCACATTAGGAACTACTAGAAACACTGCCCATTTAGAACCCATAGCAAACCTGCCGTGTCCTAACAGCACTACCAGGACTCACAAAGCACCATACCCTAACTATCAAAAGGCAACACTGCAAATATTAAATCAACACATTTCAGAGAATAACAATACATGACCTACTCGGGAAAGAGAACAAGTGGCAATGTCAAATAGGAATTACATAAACAGAATACCTCAGCTCAGTTACACATGCAGAACATACACCATCACCAAACAAGGAATCACAATTTAGAAACAGGAAGACAATTAAACTGGGAACCCCAAAAGCCAAACTTAGAATGTACAACACTGTAGAAATAAAACTATACATTGATTTCCTCTTGTATTAAATAAAGTGCAGACGTTAAAGATGCACATTTCCAAGAGCTGACATATTTCAGTTAATAAATTCAAAATAAAGAGATATTTTTCTACCTTTTGTGCATTTTTTTTTCAGTTGCAATTGTTCCAGTCACTTTCTTCTGGTTTCTTTGTGTCTTCTGCTAACTCTCCATCGTCTGCTGTCCATTTCTCCTTTCTTCTTTCCTAGTTTTTTTCCATTCTCTCTACATCTGCTTTAACATACTAATCATTCTCCTTTTGCTCTTTCCTCATTCCTATTTCATCCACTCAAATTTTACCCCTCCATCCTCAATCCCCACTTACTCTCCCAATACCCGGCCAATTGTAGATTTTTCTTCCCTCCCACACAAAATATATTTCCCCTCTCCATTTCACTCTCCCAGCCCCATCCCATTCTAATCGTCCCCCAACATCAACTCCCTTCTAGCTCCTGCCCAACCCAGCATCCGCTCCCTTCTAGTCCCCGCATCATCAGCCCATTTCCAGTCCTAGCTCCCTCCCCTCACAGCCCATTTCCTTTCCAAGCCCCCCTCCCCATCAGCCCATTTCCATTCCAAGCCCACTTCCACTCAGTCCATTACCATTCCAAGACCCTGTCCCCATCAACTATTTGCAGTTCAAGCTCCCCCTTCTACTCGGCCCATTTCCAGTCATAGCACCCCCCCCAGTCCATTACCAGTTCTAGCCCCCCCCCTAGCACATTATCGGTCCTAAGCCCCCCAACAGCCCACTTCCAGGCCTAACCCTTCCATCGCCCCATCTTCATTCTTAGCCCCCCCATAACCCCATTTTCAGTCTTAGGCCCCCAGTCAGACCACCTCCAGTCCTAACCCCCATCTGTCCATTACCAGTCCTAACCCCCATCACCCCATTTTCAGTACTACCCCCCCCAGCCCACATCAAGTCCTGCTCCCCCCCTACATCAAGTCCTGCTCCCCCCCCCCACATCAAGTCCTGCTCCCCCCCCCACATCAAGTCCTGCTCCCCCCCAGCCACACATCAAGTCCTGCTCCCCCCCCCATCAAGTCCTGCTCCCCCCCCCATCAAGTCCTGCTCCCTCCCCCCCCCCCGGGAAAATTAAACTTTAAAAAAAACCCGGCTTCTGCTGCTGCTGCCGCCGCTGCCGTGGCCGGCAATAGCAGCAATATCGCAAGTCCCGCGGGCTCCCCCCCACCCGGCAGATCCATTCCTGCTTGCCTGCCAGTTCTCCGCTTCGGCTTTCAGAGCCGCGAAGGGAGAGCTTCTCCCTCGTGACTCTGTTAAGCCCGCTGGGGCAGATGGGAAATTTCCCATCTGCCCCGGCGAGCTTAACAGAGTCGCGAGGGAGAAGTTCTCCCTTCGCGGCTCTGAAAGCCGAAGCGGAGAACTGGCAGCATTGGCAGGCAAGCAGGAAGGGATCTGCCGGGTGGGGGGGAGCCCGCGGGACTTGCGATATTGCTGCTATTGCCGGCCACGGCAGCGGCGGCAGCAGCAGCAGAAGCCGGTTTTTTTTTTCCCCCCTATGCATCGCGGGCCGCACAAGGGTCTGTCGCGGGCCGCATGCGGCCCGCGGGCCGCGTGTTTGAGACCCCTGGTCTAGGCTAAGAAAAGACAATAAATGTGCTGCTTCCAGTGTGATGATCTGGGCTACCAGAATGCTGATTGCTCTAAGACTCCTCGAGGACCCACAAGGCCTGAAGAACAGGAACCTTGCATATTTATGCCTCTGAAGAGACATGAATAGGCTGGGGGAGAATAGGCCAAGAAGAACCCGAGGATCGTCATGAGGCCCAGCCACAAATGCCTTGCAATCCAAGAAGAACCTGAAGACGTATCGCCATGAGGCCCAATCACCAATGCCTTGTACCCTCTTAGATCTATCACCTCAAAAGGATTTTTTTGACACCATAATTAATGAGTAGCTTACATAAATCCTTGTGAACACTGCAATTTTAAAATCAGTCTAACAGCACTCTCACTGAGAACAGTGTATACGATAGATTCTAGTTATATGTGAGAGATGAGCCATATTTCTTTCTATTGGGATTGATGTTATAAAATGCTGCAAAGTAATAGTTTTATATTGTAAGGATTTTACCCAAATTGTTCCTATTTTAGAATGAGCATATGTCCACTTAGCATTGGACCAATTAAGTTGATGGGAAAGGGACACTGTTTACTCATATTGTTATGCTTATTGAGAAGAATCTAAATTTATATTCTCTGCCTACCATTTGTTTACACCAATATTAAGTTATTAACAATTGTTTGATATTCTTAGCAGCCTTGCCAAATAAGGATACATTAGTATGGTATAAAAAACATTGAAAGGGACTTATATATGTGATTGGTGGAATGATGCAGGTGATGAAAAAGTGTTGTGAAAAAGTGTTCTGAGGGATGAAATGTAATATTAAAGGAGAAACTGTGATGGACATTAAACTGATGAAGGTAATTTGAAGTGACATATTTGCCCAATGAATATGTAAACAAAAGATTATGAGCACTTTATTCAACTATGTCGTCTCCAGAAGCTTCAATTCAGGAAGTCATACTCAACAATTGGAAATAGATATTTGGAGACAGGCTAGGTGCACCTTGCACCCTGATGAGCTTTGGAAAACCCACACTGGCCATGTGGTACTTCCGGATGCTTTTTGCCTCACTTTTCCTCTGTATGTCCTGGCCAGGCATGCAGAAGCAAAGGGGGATGATTTGATGACAAATTCTCACACAATTGGGTATAATTCTAAAACTTGCCAAAATTGCAGAACACGTGTGTGCAGCTTGTCTGATCTGAAAACATGTAAAGGTCAGTCAAAAGCATAATGGAATATTTCCTACAAGCAAATGAATTTCCAGTGATAGAGAGACAAGGAGTTAATCAAACTGCGAGATAAGATTGATACCATACGAGATAGTTACTGGTAGACCGCTGAAAGTTTATAAAGCAATATTTATTATTTGTAGGATATGATCTTAGTAAATATAGATGAAATTAAGTTTATCTTATTGTGAAATCTAATCTAGAATTTTTAGTCTTTTCATTTAATATTGGTGCTGCTCTTCTGAATGAGGCCTGGAGCCATGTCACCAATTGCAATCCAGAGAGTCCAGGAGAGGGAATTGGCCAGAGTCCAGATGGAGCAGACCATCCCAAGAAATCTGAACTACACACCGCAGAAATGTGTGAGGGAGTCCCTATCTGCATCAGTGTGTCACAATGAAAGAAAGGCCAAGATGTCCACCTACGAGAATGAGAGGTTCAACTTTTGAGAGAGGCCAAGCTTGAACTTCAGAGGAAGGTGAAATACACTACGAAGTCCTGAAGAACTGCTGAGAAGCAGGCCCAAATTATCTGAAAATGGACTTTTGTGGACTTTTGTGAATGATTTTTTTGTCTTATGTATTGTTATTGTTTCCTTGGAAATTAACTGTAATTCTAGTATCTCAGATTTTTTTTTCTGCTGAACATCATGTGCCCAATTGCTTATGTCACCTGTTCCCCAGATCCTAGTTATCCACGGGTGGTCAATAATGTATTCATAGCTGGTGGAGGGAGAAGTAGTTGTAATATGATTGAGGTTGTTAATCCCTCACCACTTGCTCCACTACCCTCAATATATAACTGGTAGATTGAAGTCCATGGGGCAGATGTACAGTGGGAAAAAGTTCTGAATATGCAGGTGAAATAAGTTCCCCACTGCATGGGGAACTGATAAAGATAGCTGAGACCTACAAGCCATTTGGCTTTGACAATTGTAATGTCGGGGGGGGGGGGATGGGAAAATATCACCTAAATTACACTGAGACTTGTCCCCTCAAGCGTTTGCCTTAATGCTATCCACTATGTTTTAGCCCATGTTATTATTATTGTATTTCTAAATGAATTACAAAGGCGATTCAGCCATTGCTTACGTACAATATCCTTGTTGATCCAAGGGTGGAATGTATTACTAATTAAAGATTTATTTGGATTTTTAGATCAGCAAAGAATATTGTACAAAGAATATTTCATGTGAGAGAAATCATGCTAAGTCAGCCTGCTAGCCCAGATCAGAGCTTGGGGTTACTTTAGGTCAAAATCTCTGAGCAGGCAGGCAGTTTTAGCCAGATAGAACTGAATGAATGACTCATACAGTGACTCAGCAGCAGCTGACATTCTTTTCAGCTGCTGGTCATGAGCACAGTATTAACCCTGACCAATCCTGGTATGAACCATGAGCACAACATTAACTCCAACCAATCCTGATTTGAGCATGCTGCAGGCTAACCAATGAATTGTAATGGCATGCAACAGGCACAATCTTAGTTAGGTACTTTAGGGGGACTCTCAGCAGGAAAGATGGGGCTGCAACTGATATACGAGGCAGACATGTCTCTGTAGTTTTTTCCCGGATTTTCTCTAAGTGATCGCTGAACACTCCCCCGACCTGGAGTGATGAGCTAAAATAATCCGGTGATGTATTGATGCTTAACTTTGTGCTTATTATTATTCCAAAAGGACTTAAATTTAATAAAACTCATATTGTATTTACTAAAGTGTCTATGCCTAGTCTGTGAGCTAGGGAATGACAGGGTTAACTTGTATTTTCCAGAGTGTCTATGACAGGGTTAACTCATATTGTATTTGCCAGAGTGCTTATGCTTAGTCTGTGAGCTAGTGAGTGACAGGGTTAAAGGAAGTGTAAAATTTGGCAAAACACACCATCACCATAGTGGCCATTCATACTTTGGCACTATGGTGTTGCTGAAAATGGAACACTACTATCACATTTCTTGGGCTCCCTGCCTAAGCTGTACATTGCTGACACTTAAATGGTTTCTCTCTCCTGCAAATGTGCATCTAACGGCAGGTTTTCATTCGCGGTAGGATTCAGCCCTTCAGTTCAGCATGTTAGTGTGAAAGGGGCCTCTCCCTGCCCACTCTCCGCCCATTGACCCCCTCTCTCCGCCCTCTCTCCACCTTCTGCGGTGTTTACCGCGGCCAGGGACATTAACGATCATTAAGTAATGTTAACACGCGTTAACATTACATACCATGTTAGTGTAAAAGGGGCCTATCCCTGCCCACTCTCTGCCCATTGACCCCCTCTCTCCGCCCTCTCTCCACCTTCTGCAGTGTTTACCACGGCCGGGGACGTTAACGATCATTAAGTAATGTTAACACGCATTAACATTACATACCATGCGTTAACGTTACCTAACGATCGTTAACATTACATAACACGCAGTATGTAACGTTACCGCAGTTTAGTAAACATACCCCAAAGTTTCTAGATGAAATAAATGACTGCTTCTTAGAGCAGCTGGTCATGAACAAAACAGAGGGGAAGCCATCTTGGACCTAGTCAGTGGAACACCAGATCTGGTGCAAGAGATAAGGATATTTGGGCCACTTGGCAATAGTGATCATAGCATGATTGCGTTTGATTTAATTAATGGAAGAGGGATGGTAAGGAAGTCCACAGTACTACCTTTTAACTTTTGAAAAGGGAGACTATGATAAAATGAGGAAACTATTTAATAAAAAGCTGAAAGGAGCAGTTTCAAATGTTAAAGACTTAGATCAAGCTTGGATGTTGTTTAAAAATACTATCTTGGAAGCCCAGACCAGCTGTATTCCATGCTTTAAGAAAAGTGGAAGGAAGTCCAAAAAAACTGCCAGCATCATTTAAAGGTGAGCTCAGAGAGTCTGTTGATACCAAAAAAGCAGCTTTTAGGAAAAAGTGCCAAATGATGAAAACTGGAAACAGCAGAAACACTGGTAAGTTAGATGCAAGGCATTGATAAGGCAGTCAGAGAGAGAATTTGAGAAGAAGCTTGCTGTGGAAGCAAAAATGTGTAATAAAGACTTTAAGTACATTCATAGCAAAAAACCTGTGTGAGAGTCAGTTGGATCATTAGATGATAGTGGGGTAAAAAGGGCACTAAGAGGGGATGAGTCCATAGCAGAGAGACTGAAAGAATTCTTGCCTTTTGTCTTTACTAAGGAAGATGTAGGGATGTTACCCATGACTGAAGTGGTATTTAAAGGTGATACTGCAGAAGAATTGAAGGCAATATTGATACACCGGGGAGATGTATTACAACTATTTGATAAACTGAAGAGTAGCAAATCACCTGGACTGGATGGTATATATCCAATGGTGTTGAAAGAACTGAAATATGAGATTGCAGGCCTGCTATTAATAATCTGTGAACTCTCATCAAAATCATCTGTAATACCTGAAGATTGGAGGATGTAATGCCAATTTTTAAAAAGGGTTCCAGGGGTGATCCGGGAAACTACACACCTGTGAGCCTGGAAAAATGGTAGAAACCATCATAAAGAACAAAATTACTTAAGATGTAGATAGTAATGGCTTAATGGGAGACAGCCAACATGGTTTTGGATAAGGAACATCTTGTCTTACTAATCTGTTATGCTTTTTTTTGAAGGTGTGAATAAAGTAGGTAGACAAAGCCGAGTCTCTTGATATAGTGTATCTGGACTTTCAGAAAGCCTTTGACAAGGTCCCTCCTCAGAGGCTTTTGGCAAAACTAAAAAGTAATGGGATAGGAGGCAGTGTACTATTGTGGACCAGGAGCTGGTTAAAAGATAGAAAGCAGAGGATAGGGCTAAATGGCCAATTTTCCCAATGGAGAAAGGTGAATAGTGGAGTACTCCAGCAATCTGTGCTGGGTCCTCACTGTGGTTCATGTGAGGCTGGGGGAAGAACATTGAAAGGACAATGGACTGGTTGAAGTGGAACGATGAGACCATCTTTGGCAGAAAATCGGTGTGTTTGGTGAAAGCTGGTATTGTGACAGCCACTGGGAAGAGGTCCTTCCACATCAAGCATTTCAGTAAGCATGAATCCAAGGGCTCAAAGGTGGCCCACATCAGTTGTCAGAAGACCACATTGAGGTCCCAAGTGATCATAGAAAGCCAGAGCAGAGGCTTTGAGAGAAACAGGCACCTCAGGCACTGACACACCAGCAGCTGGACTGAAACAGGCTTCCCTCCACAGCCACAATGGTAAGCCCTAATTGTGCTGAGGTGAACTTGCACCAGGTTAGACTTACACACAGAGTCAGAGAAGTGCAAGAGGCAATACAGCAGCTCTTACATAGGAAAGGAGAAAAGATCCAGCGCCCTACCTGTCCACCAGACAGAAAACCACCACCACTTGAGTGAGAAGGCCTTGTGTATTGTGTCCTTGTGGGATGACAGCAGGATGCCATGAGAACTACCATCTCAGTCTCCATACCATGCGTGCCAGGAAGTGAACATTGGGGTGCAGAAGAGGTTAAAGTTGAAGTTGGAGCCCAGGCAAAGTGACTCCCTCAGTGAGAGCTGCAACAGGAGAGGAAACCACAGCTACTGAGGCCATTATCGGACAATGACGATCATGGAGCCTGTAGGGATTATTAGCACAAAATATATAAGGGAGGAGTGGCCTAGTGGTTGGGGCAAGGTACTACAGACCGGAAGTTTGGTGGTTCAAATCCCACTAGAGGACAGCAACCTTGGGCCAGAAGGAATGGGGTTTCTAGTCCCACAGGTGCTCCTTGTGGTCTTGGGCAAGTCAACCCTCCATTGCCCATGTTCCCTGTAAGTATTAGTGTATGTGTCTCATATCCCCTCATGTTAAATGTTTCCCCCAACCGCTTTGACCCGGTGAAAAGCGGGATATAAATGCAGCTAAATAAATAAATAAATAATGATCTCAGTTATGTCCAGAAGTAATGAGCTACTAATACCCAGCCCATAGTTCTATTTGTTATGCTGGTAATGAGTCATTCAAGAAGTCTCATCTGTATATATAAATATATTATATTTTATTATGGACAGCAAGGTAGAAAAATATGCAGACATATAGCTAAAGATATATAATTAGAAACATGAGGTAGCAGTTTGTTGAGACACAGAATTACAGTTAGACAAAGTGATAAATCACTAATTAGTAACCAGAAGTCACCGATTCGCTTTGCACTCAGAAGAGTTATGGAATAAGTTTCTAGCTAAACATTGCCCATCTGGAGGAGGAGAGAGAAGACTGTACCTTGGCTTCAGCTGGCACTATGGGCTGTCTGATGAGACTCTGGGGCAGCACAAGTCCAGGGAGACAGCTAGGCTAGATAACGCAGGCTACAGCCCTTTCAGAGGCGAGCTGCGGGAGAACACAGAACCAAAGGTATCTGTGAAAGTCTTATCTCAGTCCTTAGAAGAACGGCCTTGCACACACTGTGTTGCAGGCAGATCAGGTAGCAGACACAAGGTTGGCAGGGCACAAACAGCAAAAAGTTGCAAAAGTTCATCCAGCAGAGCTAGGAGCCATAATGAGGGAAAACAACAGTATGCAGTTCCAGACATCCCAAGGCCAGTAGCATCGTTAGTGGATGATGAAGATCAAAAAAACAGATGTTCTCGCATATAGAGTACCAATTAGTCTGAGAACTAATTGGACAGAAACAATAGTCTTCTGCAAGCTCATGTATAATCACTTGGCAAGCATTTGTGTGAAGGTCAGGTCTGAGACTAGAAACTCAGCAAAAGTTCTTTGTAGCAGGAAACCATCTTGTTTGGTCAGCTTTGGTTCAAGCTTTAGCTGCTAAGCAGGCCAGAGATCTGCAGGTGCAGAAATGCAGGGGTGCCAGCCATACAAGCCCCACTTAGGCTGGAGCTTCAGGAGAGTTTTTGCAACAAGCAAAATTGGGTGGTGGGCATATAGCATGTCACCTCCTCCTGAGTGGAGAAGAAAGGCATCCATGGCCAGACAACCACTGGCTGGCCTCTGAGAGCATAACCAGGCTACCTGGGTATTTTGCCTGTGTCAAAAAGGTCCACCACTGGAGTGCACCACTCCTGGAAAATCCAGTCCACCACTTCCTTCTTGAGGTCCATTCATGAGGCTGAAGCATCCAGCTGAGGCAATCCACCAGGCTGTTGGGCTTGATGATCAGATAAGTCACCCTGAGGTCCATGCCAAGGAACAGAGAGAACTTCCAGAGGTGAACAGCCTCCCCGCACAGGAGGTACAACCCAGTGCCTCCCTGCTTGTTCATATAGAACATCACCAGTTGGTTGCCCGTTTTGATTCAGGGCTAACTGATTTGTCAGGTGCACACAAAAGGCACAGAGGGTGTTTGCTATGGCCTGAAGCTCAAGGAGGTTGATTTGATGGAGACTCTCCTGCACATGCCACAGCCCCTGGGGACTGAGACCATCCAGATGCAACCCCAGTTTAACTCAGATGCATCCATCATGGGCATCTTGTGGGGGGCAACCAGTTGGAATAGAAGATCCCATAGCAGGTTGTCTGGCTGAGCCTCAAGCCAGAATCTGTGCCAGTGGTACAGTGACCACTATTCTGTCCACAGATGACCTGACATTTGCTGGTGTGGCACGGTCAGGGTCCACTGGACCTGCTGCCTGAAAATTAAAAGCCTTTCCCAACCTGAGCATCTGAAATATAAAACACTCATGCATAAATAGACCAACAAGGCATTGATAATTTACCAGAGATAGTACTTAACATTCAGCAATGCAATGAACATATATGTTGAAACATGTAACTTGGAAGCCATGCTTCCAGTCAAACCATGCTTCCAGTCAGTGACACTATCCATTTAGTTAGAGCTGCTGAAAACTGGAACTATAAAATTAGACATCTCAAGTTATACCTGATGATATTTGGGCAGGCCATCCAAATGTATAACTTTTTTGAGGGCCAATATTCACATCAGTCTGTGTTAATTTAGCAATTCCTGAAGGATGGGCACTTTGGGATTTAGAATATATTGTCTTCTCAATGTAATAATTCCTCTTACCACCCTGCCATCATATTTACATGAAAAAGGCACATTAAGGGTTAAGAACATAAGAACATAAGATATGCCATACTGGGTCAGACCAAGGTCCATCAAGCCCAGTATTCTGTTTCCAACAGTGGCCAATCTAGGTCATATGTACCTAGCAGTTTCCCCAAGAGACACAAGTTCCACAATGCTTGTACTGGGTCAAGCATTGATATCTTCGGTCACTTCTTAATAATGGTTTATGGACCTTTCCTCCAGGAACTTGTCCAAATCTTTTTTAAACCCAGCTACACTAACAGCCTTTACTACATCCTCCGGTAACAAATTCCAGAGTTTGATTACACGTTGAGTGAAAAAATATTTTCTTTTATTAGTCTTAAATAGTTTACCCTGTAGCTTCATTGCATGTCCCCTAGTCTTTCTATATTCTGATAACGTAAACAATCGATCTACGTTTACCCGTTCCACTCCGTTCATTAATTTATAGACTTCTATCATATCTCCCCTCAGCCGTGTCTTTTCCAGGTTAATGAGCCCTAACCTTTTTAGCCTTTCTTAATAGGAGTATCCTTCCATCCCCTTTACCATTTTGGTGGCTCTTCTCTGAACCTTTTCTAAAATCGCTATATCCTTTTTAAGATACGGCGACCAGAATTGCACACAATATTCAAGGTGCGGTCTCACCATGGAACGATATAGAGGCATTATAATATCTTTTGTTTTATTTTCCATTCCTTTTCTTATCATACCTAGCATTCTATTTGCTCTCTTGGCCGCCGCTGCACACTGGGCTATGTTTACTAAGCAGCAAAAGCCGCTACTGAGCAGAATGTGGGCCAGGGCCCCATTGAATAAAATGGAACTGAGGCACACATTCCCCGTACTACTACTATTACTACTACTGAGCATTTGTATAGCACTACGAGACATATGCAGCACTGTACAGACATGTAAGAGACAGTCCCTGATCATTAGAGCATATAGTCTAGTGAAAATAGACATTATAAGGGAAACAAAAGGAGATCAGATGAGTGAAGATCCGAAAGTGGCAGCGAAGAGGTGAGTTTTCAGCCTGGATTTGAAAAGGGCAGAGAAGGCACCTAATGTACAGACTCAGGTTGTTTGTTCCAGGTGTAAGGTACAGCAAGGTGAAAGGAGCAAAATTTAGAGCTAGCAATAGAAGAGAAGGGTACAGATAGAAGCAATTTGCCAGAAGAGCAGAGTTCTTGAGGAGGGGTGTAGGAAGAGATAAGAGGAAAGGTAGTGAGGAGCTGCAGAGTGAATGCACTTATAGGTTAGCAGGATAAGTTTGAACTGGATGTGGAAATGGATAGATAGCCGATGAAGTGACTTGATAAGAGGGGTAATATGACCATGATGAGGCTGGTGGAAGATTAGCCGTGCAACAGTGCTGAACAGATTGAAGGGGAAAAAGGTGATTCAAAGGGAGGCCAGCAAGGAATAGGTCATAGTAGTCAAGATGGGAAGTGATTAAGGAGTGGATAAGTGTCTTCTTAGCGTGTTCAGAAAGGAATGGGCAGATTTTTTTGATGTTGTAGAGAAAGAAACAACATGCCTTAACAATCAGATGGATGTGTGAGGAGAAGGAGAGAGCAAGAGGAGCCAAATACAACCAAGGTTACAAGCTGAGGAAACACGGATGAGAAGAGAGTTATCCACAGAGAAAGGAGGAGGTTTTAGGGAGAAAAATAAGTTCAATTTCAAGCAGCGGTGAGACATCCAAACAGCAATGTCAGAAAGGCAGGCAGAGGTCCGGATCTGGATTGCCAGAGAGATCTCAGGTTTAGAAAGGTAGATCTGGGAGTCATCAGCCTAAAGATGGTACTGAAAGCCATGGGAAGAGATGAGTGCACCAA
Source organism: Ichthyophis bannanicus (assembly GCA_033557465.1). Taxonomy (NCBI): domain Eukaryota; kingdom Metazoa; phylum Chordata; class Amphibia; order Gymnophiona; family Ichthyophiidae; genus Ichthyophis; species Ichthyophis bannanicus. The sequence continues at coordinate 105,893,125 of CM066048.1, read as the reverse complement.
GGGACTGGGAATAGAGAGAGAAAAGGAGAGGACCCAAGACAGATACTTCGGGTTCACCAATCAAGAGTGGGATAACAGCAGAGGAGGATCCACCAGAAGAAACACTGAAAGAGCAACGGGAGAAATAAGAGGAGAACCAAGATGGTAGAGAGCCCTTAAAACCAATGGAGGACAGGGTAACGAGGAGAAGGTTGCGGTCAACCTGATTATAAAGGATCCAGGAGGGTTTGAAAGGAGAGAATGTCAAGGCAGTGGTGGTGAACCACACGTTCAAGTACTTTAGAAATGAAGGGGAGGAGGGAGATGGGTCAATAATTAGAAAGACAGGTAGGATCAAGTGAGGGTTTCTTGAGGTGAAGTGTAAGTACAGCATGCTTGAAGACTACAGGGACAGCTGCAGTGGAGAGTGATAGGGTGACAATATGAGAGATGGAAGGGACAACAGTGGAGGAGATGTGATAAAGGAGCAGGTAGTGAGTTTGGAGGAAGAAGGAAGATGTGCAGCTTCCTCTTCAGATATCACAGAAAAGGGAATGAGGGTAGCAAAGGCAGAGGGGGAAAGTTGGGGATGAAGAAGGGGAGGAGGTGGAAACAGGGGGAAGTAGCTGACTGTGGAGTACTGGAGAGTGATCTTGTGGATTTTGCCATGGAAATAGCCAGGGTTTGGGCAGAAAGGGTGGGAAGGATTGGAGACGGAGGCACCCTGAGGAGAGAGCTGAGAGCAGTAAAGAGACAGTGAGAGTCAGAGGCAAGGTAGTTAGTCAGATGGACATAATAGTCTTGTTTGGCAAATACTATAGCTGACTGGAAAGAGAAATTCATGAATTTGAGGTGTAGAATGTCTGCAAGGGAGTGGGATTTGAGCCAAGCACGCTCAGCTGAATGGGTACAGGAACATAGATAGCGGATAGTGTATGAAAGCCAGGGCTGGGGTCCAGTCCCGCCTCACAGGATGTGGCATGGCCGGAGCAAAATCATCCAGAGCAGAGAAGAGTGCAGTGTTAGAGGAAGCTACTGCCTCATCAACAGACTCAGATGACATAGTGGAGGAAAGAGATGATGAAACAGCAGAGGACAGAATGAAAGGATCAATAGCATGAAGATTTCTAAATAAATTGGAACAGACAGGATGAGGTTGAAGCAGCAGATAATGAAGAGTGAAGCATAGCAAGTGATGGCCAGATAAGGGAAGAACTGAGGTACAGAGGTTTGAGGGTAAGCAACTAGAGAAAAATACCAGGTCAAGGCAGTGGCCATGCTGGTAGGTTGGGGCAGTACAGGAAAGCTGGAAATCGAACAAGGAGGTAAAGGAAAGGAGCTTTAAAGCATAAGAATCAGAGGGGTTATCAACATGAATATTAAAATCCCTGAGAATAAGAGTGGGGGAAGAAGAATCCAGAAATAAGGAAAGCCATGAGTGAAAGTCAGTGAGAAGGGTAGAAGTAGACTTGTCAGGAGGTCAATAAATAACATCTACCCAGATTCATAGTGGAGTGAAAAGGTGGATGGAGTGGACTTCAAAGGAGGGAAAGGAGTGAGACTGAGACAGCAGGAGGGATTGGAATTGGCAAGAAGGAGAAAGTTGAAGCCCAACACCACTACCATGGCCAGTGGGAGAACTGATAACCACCATGACACAGAGCAGTGAGAGAAGTTGTGTCTTCTAGGAGGAGCCAGGTCTCAGAGTAAGAAGATGGAGACCATTAGAGATGAAGAGATCATGAGCAAAAGCAAGTTTATTTGAAATGGAGTGCGTATTCCACAAGTCACATGAGAAAGGGAGAGAGGAAGGGGAAAGGAGAGGGATACGAATAAGATTAGAGGTGATGAGCGGGTAGAAGGCAGGGAGGGTGGGGTATAAGTTATTCAGCTGAGAAAAGCTGAAAAAGTGCAATAAAAGTGCAATGAAGTAAAAGAGCACAGTAACAATGATAAATAAATAAATAGAGAAAGAGAGAGAGACAGGACTTGCAAAAAGCAAATAGAATTCACCTTTCCAACAGAGCTTAAAATGGAGACTCCTCTTCCCAGAATTCCGCTTGATAGTGGCTATAGCCGCTTTAAAAAAAAAACATACCCTAAGAATAGCTGGATAAAAAAAAGAAACTGCACATTAAGGCTAGGAATTTTTTTAAGCTGTTTAGCCCGCCTTCTAGGATTATAATAAATGCTAAATTTAGCATAAATAATTATTTATGGTCAGACTCCAGCTTATTTGCCATCACTGATATTATTGGCTTCTAGAAGTAAACCAGAGAGATCCTCCAGGGTAAACATATTGCAGTTTCCATCCCCAGGAAATTTTACTCAGAAATCTACATGAGAAAAAAATTGCTGAGGTACAGGGCTGTAGAACACTGGAATTCTATTCCAGATTAGATTAATATCAAGACAGAGTGCTTGACTTTTAAACATCTTTATAAAGCATACATGTATTTGTTTCATTAACACTTTAATTGATATTAGCTTAATTTTTCAGGCTTTTTCATATACTGTATTGCATATTGAATTACTTGAACTAAGTCAATTGTAGAAAAATAAATGTAAATGTGTGATTATTTTATTACGTGAATTGTGTTGTGGTGTATCTTTTCTTATTTTATATGAATTGTAAAGTTTTATGCAAATTCAAAAAAATGCATGTTTTTGTTTTATTGCATGTGCTCTGCCTTGGTTAAGTGGACAGTAAGCGGTATGTTTACTGAAGTGTACTAAGAGTTTGCTTGTAAAGTGTGTGTTAATTTTTGCTTAAAACATGGTAAGAGCAATGGCCTGTCCCAGCTCTTAGTATGCCCAGTATGTTCCCAGCAGTTACTGCACAGAACAATTTCTTAATGTGTGGCTGTGACATTTGCAATTTTCACAGCATTAAATGCACCCACACTAACTGCAACAGTGCTAGTCATCATATGTTAATCCTCACACTATCCACAGTGTACAGTCCACACCCACTCCACACCAACATGTCAATGCCCATCTTTTCATGTGCAAAACAGTTAAATGGGATTTTTTATATTCTGGCTGTGTTTAGCAATTAACATGAGCCCATGCTAGCTGCACGGTCTGCACTGTAGCGCACATTACCCATTGAAGCACTTTAGTAAGCATTCCCCTAAGCACTTTAAAGTCAATTACATTAAAATTGGACAATAACCCATTATCTTGGTGCAATTAATCCCTTTGTCCATCTGTCTATTTGTTCATCATTCTTTTTGAAACACTTCTAGAAAGGTCAACTTGGTCGATTAGAAAAAATTGATTAGAATAATGATACTCTAGCCCTGCAGCTCTGCCTGGATGTCTCACCGCCATTTGAAATTAAACATGGTCAAAAACAAAATTTGTAGACTGTCTAAATGCAGCCAGTCTCAAATATTGCAACCTCCCTACTTGCTGGTCTCCCTCAGTCACCTCTCTCCCCTTCAGTCTTTTTAGAACTCTGCTGCGTGACTAATCTTTCACCAGCCTCGATAGACTCGTATAACCCCTCTTCTCAAATCACTTTGGCTTTCCTTCCAGTTCTGTATCCAATTCAAACTACTTTGTCTGAGCTGTCAATGCATTCATTCTTCTACTGCTCTCTCCTCTCTCTGCTTTTCTACTGGCTTCTTCTCTCCTTCACCTTTTCTTCCACTGCCAACTCCAAAATTCGTTCCTTCCACCTTGCTGCTACTTATGCCTGGAACAAAATATGTGAACGAGCCATCAGGTTTCTTCTCTGCCCTTTTCAAATCCATGCTGAAAGTTCACCTCTTTGAGGCTGTTTTTGAATCCTGATCCCTTCTTTTCCTTTTGTCTCCTTACCCTTCCCTATTCTACCCTTATACGTATCTTCTGTGCTGTCTGTCTTAATTAGATTGGAAGCTCTGATGAGCAGGGATCATATTTGTATGTCTGTATAGTGCTGCATATGCCTTGCAGCACTTTATAAATGAATAATAGCAGTAGTGGTGTTTTAGTAAATAAAAAAGAAGATGGTAGCATTCCATGGAGTCTGCTGTATGCTAAAGCTGCATATTGGATGCACATTAACAGGTAGTGCTGGGCCATGGCAAATATCACTGAAATCCAGTGGCGCTAACAGTCCATTGTGCCGTAGAGTTGCAGGTGCGTAGGTCAGGGGGGGAGAGTGGTTTTGGTGAGTGCAGGGCAGTCAGTACACCCGCATTATCTGTAGTGCAGGTACGAGTAGTAGCCTGGGAGACATACTGCCACCTTCATAGTAAAAGCAGCCTTTTGTGTGCATAGACAGGTTTGAACCTTTTTTATTTGAAACTAAATATTTATGGAATTCTGTCTCATTCCATATTCATAAATCAGGAATGTAAGAGATCATGCATGTTTCTGTTTTATTGCATGTGCTCTGCCTTGGTTAAGCGGACAGTAAGCAGTATTTTTACTGAAGTGTACTAAGAGTTTGCTTGCAAAGTGTGTGTTAATTTTTGCTTAAAACATGGTAAGAGCAATGGCCTTTCCCAGCTCTTAGCATGCTCAGTATGTTCCCAGCAGTTACCACACTGAGCAATTTCTTAATGTGTGGCTGTGGCATTTGCAATTTTTACAGCATTAAATGCACCCACACTAACTGCAGCAGTGCTAGTTATCATCATATGTTAATGCTCACACTATCCACAATGTACAGTCCACACCCACTCCACCCCAACATGTCAATGCCCTTCTTTTCATGTGCAAAACAGTTAAATGGATTTTTAATATGTGTTTAGCAATTAACATAATCCCATGCTAACTGGACGGTGTGCACTTTAGCACACATTACCCATTGAAGCACTTTAGTAAGCATTCCCCTAAGTACTTTAAAGTCAATTACTTTAAAATTGGACAATAATCCATATTTATTTATTATTTATTTATTTACATTCTCTTATATACCGCGCTATTCTGCATCAGTGCGGTTTACATTGAACAAACTGAAATTACATTGAACAGGGTATTATAACTTGGAGATAACTATTTTACAGGGAACATGGGCTATGGAGGGTTAAGTGGCTTGCACAAGACCACAAGGAGCACCATTATCTTGGTGCAATTAATCCCTTTATCCATCTGTTTATTTGTTCATCACGCTTTTTGAAACACTTCCAGAAAGGTCAACTTATGTGTTTAAAAACTTGATTAGAAAAAACTGATTAGAATAATGATACTCTAGGCCGGCATCTCTGCCTGGATGTCTCACCGCCATTTGAAATTAAACATGGCCAAAAAACAAATTTCTTATTTTTCTCCCTAAACCTTCCTCACCCCAAGCTCCTTTATCCATCTCTGTAGATAACACTCTGCAACTTCTGTTTCCTTAGCCCATAATCTTGGGGGGCATCTCTGACTCCTCCCTCTCCTTTTCTTCACACTTCCCACAGATAAAGAAACAGGTTTTAGCTCTCTATAACATTAACAAAATGTGTCTGTTCCTTTCTAAAACTAAAAAGCAAAACAAAAACTTGTTGACTCTCTAAATACATCCAATTTCAAATATTGCAACCTCCCTACTTGCTGGTCTCCTTCAGTCACCTCTCTCCCCTTCAATCTTTTCAGAACTCTGCTGCGTGACTAATCTTTCACCAGCCTCAATAGACTTGAGGCAGCCAGGGAAATAGCTGTGGGTAACCCTCCCCCCAAGCCATGAGGTTTTACATAATAATCAGCTTGCTAAGAGAAGACATAAAGGTTTTAGTAGGCACCCACCCCCAGGCCTGAGCTGCAGTGAAACAAAACCTGAGCACAATATCCCCCCGCCCAGAAACCAGCAGACCAGAGCATACCGGTTTGGACAGGTCACCCAGGCACCTTCCCCAGGGGCTGCTGATTGGTGGACAGGAAATACCTGAGACGAATGAGATAGTAGAATGAGTTTGAAAATGTACTGTATATAAGATAATGTAGGACGTCCTTCGGGGCTCAGATTTTTGTGGAGGGTGCCGGCTCTCTGTCTGGGCCTGTGTGCACATTAAAGATTCGGTTTGCATACTAGTCTGTCTGTTTTCTTTCTGAGCATTTTCAGCTGTTTGGCTGCAACATTTTGGCTCTCCAGGTGGGACCTTTATTTAATTAAATAGAAGCCTCTCTCACTGCACCCACGGTGGGAAAAAACTTCTGCTCTTGCAGCATAGGGCCTCGACCAGTCAGGGACTGGCCCCTGGGTGATTAACGGTCCTTGGCACCCCAGGCCCCTTTGTGCTCTGGAAGGACACCTTGACTTGTCTGGTCAGTCGGTCCCTGCGGCTGACTACCCCGATTGAAATCCGGCTGGATAGACTGGCATCCAAACTTTCTCTGATCAGAGGTCTGGTGAGTACTCTTACATTACTGCTTTGGGATATTCTGTAACTCTGTAATCTGTAGTGGCTTGATCACCCGCATGAGCAGTCTGAATAAGGGCCCCAGAGTCCCTGAAACCACTGTTCGTCCAATCTGTTGGGAAAAAGGGGGGGGGGCGCTTGCGAGTGCCAGAAATGGTCGCAGTAACCTCGGGTACCTTAAAGCACTTTAAAGCGCTACCAAAACTTCTTAAAATGACCAAAAACATTGGCACTTGACCCCCCTTAAGTAATTGCACTGATCGCAATTCTCCGATGATCGGGGCGATTTATTTAGAGCCTACACACGCTGTCTCTAATGAAGCATACTTGGGGGATTCTTTTGTGTTGCCATGTGCTCCTAGTGTTGGGAGCTTCTTCTGTGTTGCCATGTGCTTAGTGTTGGGGGCTTCTTTTGTGCTGCCATGTGCTCCTAGTGTTGGGGGCTTCTTTTGTGCTGCCATGTGCTTAGTGTTGGGGGCTTCTTTTGTGTTGCAATGTGCTCCTAGTGTTGGGGGCTTCTTTTGTGCTGCCATGTGCTCCTAGTGTTGGGGGCTTCTTTTGTATTGCTATGTGCTCCTAGTGTTGGGGGTTCCTTTTGTGCTGCCATGTGCTCCTAGTGTTAGATCTCCTTAAGGTTGGAACGCATAGGATCCACGTTTAAGAATTCCCTACACTGAGGTACTAAACAGAAGAAACAGCATGTAAAGTGATCCTGGAGCTCCATCTAGTGGACATTAGAAAAATAGCTAGCTATATTTCTCATATTACTATTATCCTCATGGTAAAAGTTAAATCCTATGCTACAGCTAGAGAAAGTGTGTGTAATGTATAATGTGTATTTGTAACGGCTGCTACTGAGGAAAGAGAGTGTATGAGTATTCGCTGCTGAGACGTCTCTGTTTTCTGTTTTCCTTCTTTCTTTTTCCCTTTGTGGTCCTGTGTGTTTTGTGCAACCAAACTCTGCCTGTTACCTGGATTATATTGTATATTGTATTCCCAGAAGTGAGATTAGAAAATTGACACTGAACATTGCATTCCTTGAATTGAGATTAGAAGATTTATATTATATATTGCATTCCTTGAATTGAGATTAGAAGATTATATTGTATATTACATTCCCTGAAATGAGATTAGAAAATTTACACTGAACATTGCATTCCTTGAATTGAGATTAGAAGATTTATATTGTATATTGCATTCCTTGAATTGAGATTAGAAGATTATATTGTATATTGCATTCCCTGAAATGAGATTAGAAGATTCACATTGTATATTGCATTTAGTCATAGAACTGGGATTAGAACATAGGGTCAGGAAAACCTCCTCTTGGGGTGGGTGGTGCCAGAGTTAGGGAAGATTCTGCGGATTCCAGTCCAGATACACCCCTTCAGACCCCTTCAACATCCTCCAACCCTCCCACTCCTGGTACCACCTCCAGTGCCTCCGTCTCGTCCCCTGAGAGCACTTTGGCTGAGATTGGATCGTCCACCCCAGTGGCCCACCGCCTGTGGTCGTATGATCTTCAAATGCCACTACGACAAGTACAGGGGCTCCCGTAACTTGATGCTGCTGGGCGTGTGGCAGTGGGACCATCCAGTCTGATTTATGTTCCTTTCTCCACCACGGACCTGTTGAATTGGAAAACCCACTATGACTCCTATACTGAAAAGCCTCAGGAACTGACAGATCTTATGACCAGTATTATGCAAACACACCAGCCTACCTGGTCGGACACTAGGCAACTGCTTTCTACTTTATACAGCACAGAAGAACGAGCACGCATTGTGCGGGCCTGCCTCACGTGGTTGGAGGCGCATCCTGCAGATGCTAGAGTTATAGATCCTCGGCAGCAGGCAGCGGTGGATTTCCTGAATGAAGCACATTGGAAGCATGAGTGTCAAAATCATAACACAAGATGAGGGAGATACCCATCCACAAGGGGCGCAAGAGCACCTGTACGTACTACACGGGAGCAGGACCAGTATGATGCTTTCCCGCCTCCACTGGGACCAGCCATTGAAGGCCTTGCAACTATGGAACATTATGACTCAGATGACTAGTAGGCCAGACCGGGCTCCAAGTTTCTGTTGGGTCCCCAGGAGCCTATGGTCAACATAAATTTAGGGGACCGTAAAAATGCAATTCATGGTCGATACCAGAGAAACACACTCAGTGGTCACCCAGCAAGTGGCCCTGATCTCCACCCAATCAGTAACTATTGTGGAAGCCACGGGGGAGAGGGCCCAGAGACTTTTTTCTGCAAAAAAAACGCACGTGCCAATCGGGGGGACGGACCATCACTCAACAGTTCCTGTATATGCCTGAATGTCCTATACCCCTGCTGGGTCGGGATGTTCTGTCAAAACTCCAGGCCCAAATCTCATTCGGGCCTGAGGGCCAGGCTGAGCTAAAAATACACAGCCTGGGCCCAGCGGTTTTGATACTGTCCGTCCCCCGAGAAGAAGAATGGCCGTTATATGAGGACAGACCCAAATCTGATGTGGCTGCCCTTGATACGTGGGATTCAGTGCCCCCTGGAGTATGGGCTGAAGGAAACCCCCCGGAATGGCCATCAACATCCCTCCCGTATGCATTGAAATGAAGCCGGGAGCCTCCCCTTTGCATGTGCGACAATACCCGCTGCCACGGGCAGCTGTGGAAGGAATTCATCATCATCTGGTGCAGCTACTACAGCATGGTATCCTGCGGCCCTCTCAATCGGCATGGAACACTCCTTTGCTCCCGGTCCGAAAACATGGAACCACCGACTACCGACCTGTTCAAGATCTCCGTCGTGTCAATGAGGCCGCTGTGACTTTGCATCCAGTAGTACCAAACCCTTATACACTGTTGGGCCTCATCCCGGGGACTGCTTCACACTTCTCAGTACTGGACCTAAAAGATGCCTTCTTTTGTATATGCCTGGCTACTGCAAGGCAGCACCTGTTTGCCTTCGAGAAAGAGGATCCTGTTACTGGCAGAAAGTCCCAAGTTACCTGGACTCGCTTACCACAGGTATTCAAGAACTCCCCTACCATTTTCAGCACAGCACTGGCCCAAGACCTTGCTAGTTTTCCCTGGGGGAGCCCGGCAGATGAGTACTTCTGCAGTACGTCGATGACCTGCTAATCACTGCTGACTCTGAAGCTGAATGTATACTGGCAACCACAGAGCTTCTCCAACTTTTGTACAATGCGGGTTACCGAGCTTCAAGAAAAAAAGGCTCAGTTATGCCAGTTGGAAGTGAAGTATCTGGGATTCCATCTGTCGAAAGGAAGCCAATGGTTGGGGAGTGAGAGGAAGGAAGCAATGTGCCAGATCCCAGTGCCAACAACCCGCAAGCAAGTACGCGCCTTTCTCGGGGCCGCTGGGTACTGTCGTATCTGGATTCCCAACTTCGCAAAGATTGCAAAGCCCCTCTATGAGTCTACAAAGGGCCCAGAGAAGAGCCCCCTTGAATGGGGTCGTGACCAACAGGAGGCCTTTGAACATTTGAAAAGGGCATTAGTCATCACCAGCCCTAGGCCTTCTGGATGTTACCAAGCCTTTCACCCTCTATGTACACGAAGCAGCAGGAACAGCTTTGGGGGTCTTGACCCAACAACTGGGGTCTTGGCCACCTAAACTGCTGGATCCAGTGGCCAAGGGATGGCCACCTTGCCTGAGAGCAATAGCAGCAACAGCCTTGTTGGTGGAAGAGTCTGATAAACTATCCATGGGCCAAGACCTTTTAGTCACCGTCCCACATTCGGTCCAAACATTACTGGAGCATAAAGGAAGTCACTGGTTCACCAGCTCCCGGATGTTGAAATACCAGAGCATGTTATGGGGAAATCCCAGAGTGCAGATAACTACCAGCCAAGCCTTAAACCCCACTATATTCCTGCCTGTTGGCCCGGGACCACCTGATCACGACTGCCTGGAAGTAATGGATACAATCTTCTCCAGTCGCCCTGATATGACAGATGTGCCGTTAAGCAATCCGGATGAGACCTACTTCGTAGATGGAAGCAGTCTGGTGTTGGAGGGCCGCAGGTGTGCGGGGTACGCGGGGGTGACGATGGAAGTGATAGTCGAAGCTCAGCCTTAGCTCCCTGGAACTTCCGCACAGAAAGCGGAACGCATTGCCCTATCCGTGCGTTAATCCTTGGGACTAACCATCATGTGAATATATACACAGACTCCCGGTATGCCTTTGCCACTCTCCATGCCCACGGGGCCCTATACAAGGAAAGAGGGTTAGTTACTGCAGCTGGCTCTGAGATAAAGAACGGCCCCCAGGTATTGGCCCTGTTAGAAGCAGTCTGGCGTCCAAAAGCAGTAGCCGTTATGCACTGCAGAGGCCACCAGAAAGGGAACAGTGAGCTAGCCAAGGGAAATAGATGGGCTGATGCAGAGGTCTGGCGGGTCGCAACCCCATCTTTGTCCCAGTCCTTCCCAGAGAACTCCCAGGATCTACAAGCCCCCCCTGTTTCCGGTCCCACTGAGCCAATGTGCCAAGAGATACACTACCCGAGAATTAGATCTCTTCTGTCAGGAGGAGGGTGGGGTGTTACACACGGATGGTTTGATAAGGTTACCTAGAACAGGGACAGCTCCAGTTATAGTCATCCCAGACAGCCTTGCCCCAGCATTCCTATCATCCTTCCATCAGGCCACCCATATGGGCAAGACAGCAATGGAAACTACCCTCCGCCCATATTTCTTCATTTCCTGCTTATCCTCGTTGGCAGCTGCAATTGTTAGACAATGCACCACATGTGCTAAAAACAATTCCCGTCAAGGTCCAAGCCAACCCCCAGGGGTCCAGTCTTATGGGATCACCCCTATGGGAAACATCCAGGTTGACTTTTCAGAAATGCCCCGAGCAAATGGGTACCGGTATCTGCTGGTATTAGTCTGTACTTTCACGGGGTGGGTGGAGGCCTTCCCAGTCCGCACAGAAAAAGCCAGAGAAGTGACTAAGGTTCTGCTGCATGAAATCACGTGTGTCCATTGAACGCTCAATCCAAGACCTACGTGACTTGGCGAAACAAATCTCGGACATGTCCATGGGACTGGGGATGGGATGGTTTGTCAAATTGTTTGGTTGGTTGGGGGGGCCTTAAAACCCTAGCTATAGGAGTTTTCCTTCTCTTCCTATTATGTGCCCTCTTACCATGTTGTATCCCCATTCTTCACCGCTTCATTACCACCACCCTTGACACCCTGGTAGAATGCAAGGCGGCTACCACTGTCATGGCCCTGACCCAATACACTCCTCTGCGGCTTGCCTCCAGTAATACTGCCCTCTACTGCCCCTAGCGGTTGAGGTCTCACTTAAAAAGGGGGGAGTGAGGCAGCCAGGGAGATAGCTGTGGGTAACCCTCCCCCCAAGCCATGAGGTTTTACATAATAAACAGCTTGCTAAGAGAAGACATAAAGGTTTCAGTAGGCACCCACCCCCAGGCCTGAGCTGCAGTGAAACAAAACCTGAGCACAATAACCCCCCGCCCAGAAACCAGCAGACCAGAGCATACCGGTTTGGACAGGTCACCCAGGCACCTTCCCCAGGGGCTGCTGATTGGTGGACAGGAAATACCTGAGACAAATGAGATTGTAGAATGAGTTTGAAAATGTACTGTATATAAGACAATGTAGGACGTCCTTCGGGGCTCAGATTTTTGTGGAGGGTGCCGGCTCTCTGTCTGGGCCTGTGTGCACATTAAAAGATCCTGTTTGCATTCCAGCCTGTCTGTGTATTTCCTTCTGTGGGTGAGAGAGAGAATGAGAGCTTTTTCAGCTGCTTGACTGCAACAGACTCATATAACCCCTCTTCTCAAATCACTTTGGCTTCCCTTCCAGTTCTATATCCAAATTCAAACTTCTCCTTCTGACCTGTCAATGCATTCATTCGCTGCTTACTACCTTTACTCTCTCCTCTCTCTGCTCTTCTACTGGCTTGTTTCTCCCCTTCCCCTTTTCTTCCACTACCACCTCAAAACTTTGATCCTTTCACCTTGCTGCTACTTATGCCTTGAACAAACTATGTGAACCAATCCATCAGATTTCTTCTCTGCCCCTTTTAAATCCATGTTGACAGCTCACCTCTTGTTGCTTTTGGATCCTGATCTCTTCTTTTCCTTTTGTCTCCTTATCCTTCCCTATTCTACCCTTATACGTATCTTCTGTGCTGTCTGTCTTAATTAGATTGGAAGCACTGATGCGCAGCGACCATATTCATATGCTGTTTAGTGATGCATATGCCTTGTAGCGCTTTATAAATGATTGATAGCAGTAACAGTATTTTAGTAAAAAAAAAATGCTAGCATGCAGTGGGATCTGGTGCATGCTAAAGCTGCATGTTGGACATACATCGCTTGATTTGTTTTGAAAACCTATCACATAACCTTGTTAATCACATTGTAATGCTTTGTAATTTCTGTCAATGATCTGACATTTTCTGTTTACTTAATCAAACCGCTGCTGATCGCTGGAAGTAGCGGTATACAAATATGTGCTAAATAAATAAATACATTAACAGGTAGTGCTGGGCATGGCAAATATCACTGAAATCCAGTGGCACTAACGGTCCATTGTGCCTTAGAGTTGCAAGTGTGTAGGTTAGGGGGGAAGAGTGTTTGGGGTGAGTGCAGGGCAGTCAGCATATCTGTAGATCAGGTAGTAGCCTGGGAGACAGACCGCCATCTTCATCGTAAAAGCAGCCTTTTGTGTGCATAGAGATTTGAGGATTTTTTTATTTGAAGCTAAACATTTATGGACTTCTGTCTCATTCCATATTCATAAATCAGGAATGTAAGGGATCCCCTGTATCTTTGTTTAATCAGAAGTTTGCAATCAATTGACAGCTGTATTGCGACTCGGTAGGAAGCGCGATGCCATTCTGCTGCTGTGGCTTCAAAGATGTCTGAGCAGCAAACGCTCATCATATATTTTAAATTTATCATATCTGACTACAGGGCTTAGAGTGGTGCAAATACAATAAATTAGGAATATACAAAATAAAAAAGCTCACACATGCAGAATCCTGTCTAAAAAATCCACTATGAAAAGTTTGGGGCTTAAATTTAGCATTTTTTGACATAGGTCTCATGTGACTTCCTGTTGACCTTTTCTGAGACATTACTTTCTGTGAATTTTTAGCTGTTCATGCGGCTGAAGCAATTTCAAAGGTTAGTTTTTGTATATCCCATATTGCTGCAGCATCCAGTAATACTTTTTAACCAGGATCTTTGCTCCAGTTTACAAAGCAAAAGCACTCAGACTTTTACTCCTGCATTAATATAGGTAAACATTTACTAGAAAAGTAGGTGCATAAGCCTGAAAACACAAGCTACACTTGTCCTTTTCGTCCATCAGCCCCATGCCTAGGAACATCTTCTTTCAGTGCACCTCAATAAATGTGTAGTGGAGCTTTTAGCTGCACTGGAAGACAGCAATTTTCAAACAACCAATTAATTCTTATTAATGACATTGAAAACTAAGCATTACCATGCACCACAAATTCCTCTGTGGAGTGGGAGAGCATGTACATTGCAGTTAGCATGGGCATCTTAAATACATGCAGACGTTGCACTTAGCACAGAGACCCTTACTTCCACATCAATAGGTGGTAGAAAGTCATAAGAACATAAAACATGCCATACTGGGTCAGACCAAGGTCCATCAAGCCCAGTATCCTCTTTTCAACAGTGGCAATTCTAGGTCATAAGTACCTAATAGTTTCCCCAAAAGACACAGGTTCCACAGTGCTTGCAATGAGTCAAGCAGTGATATCCCGGGTCCCGCTCTTTAGTGGACAAAAGTACTTCATCCCCTATACTATATTGCTCCCTTAGATTGCTGCAGCCCAAATGCATGACCTTGCATTTTTTAACATTAGAAACATAGAAACAGAAATATGACAATAGAAAAAGATCACATGGCCTATCTAGTCTGTCCTTCCATATCAACAACTACAACAGTCCCCTTTTTACCTTTAGAGATCCTCTGTGTTTGTCCCATGCTTTTTTGAATTCAGTTACTGTCCTCATCTCTACCACCTCCACTGGGAGACTATTCCATGGATCCACTACTCTTTCCGTAAAGAAATATTTCTGCATATCACTCCTGAATCTATCCCCCTTCACCCTCATCCCATGTCCCCTCGTAGCAGAACTTGCTTTCAATTGAAAGAGGCTCTTTCCCTGAACATTTATGTCACGGAGGTATTTAAAAATCTCAATCATAACACCTCTATCCCGCCTTTCCTCTAAGGTGTACATATTAATATCCTTAAGTCTGTCCTCATATGCTTTATAATGAAGAACACTAATCATTTTAGTAGCCACCCTCTGCACCGACTCCATCCTGTTCACATCCTTTTGAAGGTGCAGTCTCCAGAATTGCACACTATACTCCAAATGAGGTCGCACCAAAGACTTATACAGAGGCATTATCACCTCCTTTTTTATGCTAACCATTCCTCTCTGTATGCACTGTGATAAGGAAGCTTATCATAGCTCAGGAAGGAGCTATAGTAAATGTGAAGTGACTCGGAACAAGCAACCTGTCAGTTCTGGTAGAAATAAGAAAACAGAATTTTTCCATAAAAGACTACCAGTCCCAGAATGCACCAGGTTTCCAACAGCCATTAGAGGAGCTGAAGTGGGGAAACGTGTGTTCAATCAGGAGGGCTATGAGGTAATCCCCAAGCACTCATCTCAAAGGGCAGGGCCTGATTCAGCACAGCTGCGCTGTGCTAGGGTGGAACACTCATCTAAGCAGAATAAAGGTAGAGTTTATTCTACAGAGAATCATCTTCATGATCTTGGACAGCTTCATCATCGGGAGGATCATCAGAAGCCGAAGCCAGAGCGGACGGACAGAGAGGGCAAGAAACCCTTTGGAAGAAAGAAGAGAAAAACATTTGGGAGGTCTAAAGGAGTCCAGAGCAGTACGTATACTGGGAGACATTCAAAAGGCCAGCATACACCATTGGACTGGGGAAAACCAGAGGAGTGGTGCTGCAGAGCTAGGAATCACCAGACGGTACCTGTGAGGGAGACGGCTGCACTTGGAAGGGACCCTAGGACCCGTGCCAGAAGGTATGTTTTATTTTTTATTTATTTAGTATACATTTGTATACCGCTACTTCCAGCGATCAGCAGCGGTTTGATTTTAGATTGGAAATTGTCAAATCATGACAAGAAATTTTTGAGGTATAAACACATTGATTAGACAGGAAAGCACAGCACACAGAGAACTATTTTACAGGGAACATGGGCTATGGAGGGTTAAGTGGTTTTCCCAAGACCACAAGGAGCACCTGTGGGACTAGAAACCCCAGTCCTTCCGGCCCAAGGTTGCTGTCCTCTAGTGGGGTTTGAACCCCCGACCTTCCAGCCCGAAGTACCTTGCCCCAACCACTAGGCCACTCCTCCACTCCATGAAGAGAGATCCAGTGTCCAGGGATCTGGATTGGAAGGCTGGACATAAGAACTGGACTACATACTGGCCAGGCTATTTAGAGAGGAACTCTAACAGCAATGGAAGCTCAGGTATGAACACTGATCTATGCCCTAGCTATACCCTTGAAAGACAGCAGGGAAACAAGTATTCTCCTGAGAGTGCTCCATTGAGAAATTCCTCTGTGCCAATCCATGATATTGAACCCATGATTGTTGAAGAAGGGGGAGCGGTGGTAGATACAGGCTGTGAATACATGGATTGCTCTCTGTCTAAACTCCTTTGGTAACTTTCTGTTACAAAGTACAACAACCATCACAACGAAATACAAAGTTCTTCTTTAATCTACTCAGAAAAGCTCCTGAGTGGGATTTGAGCCACGCAGTAGAAAGTAAGCCAGCTAAGGGGTTTCAGCTGGATAACTGCTAGCAATTGAGCCTTACCTAATTGCTTGTGAGCTCTGAGGAAATCACTTTTGAGTCTATGTGTGAAGATATAAGAAGTTAACCTGAAAAGAACAGTTTTTCCCTTCTTTGTGGGTTTTGCTTGTTGTTTGATGCACTGCTAAGAAAATATTAGCTAGAGCTTACAGAAAAGACCATTCTGTTACCAACCAGGTCTTTATTCTTTTGATGTGATTGCCTGACAAGTTCAGCTGTTTTCCTGATTTTGTTTTTCTAAGTTTAACACTGAAAGCAAGTATCCTGTTTTATGTGCTACCAAGCATATCTGTGTTGGGAGAAATAACCCCATAAATAAATATCTTATTGGCTTTACACTCAAGCACAACTAATTATTGTGAACGGCTGTGCCTGGTGTGAATGGACTACATTTCCCACAATCCCTTGCAAATCATATTAATATATGCCTTTGCCAAGACTGTGAACATTCTCACCCAGGTACCCGTGGGACAGCACCCAAGCATCCGTCTAGTTTTTGCCGTCGCCTTTTCTACCTGTTTAGCTACTTTAAGATCATCAGACACAACCACACCTAGGTCCCGCTTTTCCTTAGTGGACAAAAGTACTTCACCCCCTATACTACATTTCTCCCTTAGATTGCTGCAGCCCAAATGTGTGACCTTGCATTTTTTAACATTAAATCTCAGCTGCCAAATTCTAGGCAATTCTTTAAGCTTAGATAGATCCCTCCTAGTTATCCACACCTTCCTGGGTGCCCACTCCACTAAAGATTTTGGTATCATCTGCAAAGAGGCAAACCTTACTCGACAGCACTTCTGCTATATCACCAACAAAGATGCTAAGAATCGGACCAAGGACAGATCCCTGGGGAAAACCACTGGTAACCTTCTCCTCAGAATGAATTCCATCTACCTGTAATCTGTCTCCTCCCACTCAACCAATTTCTAACCCAAACAGCAACCCCAGGGTCCATCCCTAGGGTGCTCTGTTTATAAGTCACCTGAGAAGAATGGTGTCAAAGTCTTTATTGAAATCCAAATACCACATCTAGGGCTCTCCCTCAGTTCAAACCCTGGTAACCCAGTCAAACAAATCAGATGTGTCTGACAAGACATGCCTCTTGATCCTCTAATCCACTGAACTCCAGAAACCTCACCATTTTCTCTTTTAGCAGTGCTTCCAATAATTTTCTCACCACCGAAGTTAAACTAACAGGCCTACAGTTTTCAACCACATCCTTACTTCCACTTTAGTGTAAAGGGACCACATGTGCCTCTCTCCAGTCCTTTGGCACCACTCTGGACTCTGAGGCATTGAAAAGGTCAGTCAGTGGAGCTGCTAGAATGTCCTCAAGTTCCCTCAGTATTCTAGGGTGTATCACATCTGGCCCCATCGCTTTGTCTACTTTATGTTTAGCTAGTTTCTCACGAACACAGTCTTCTGAAAATTGATCAAGATGCTCCTCTCTTCCGTTCCTGGGTGTTTTCGGACATCCTGATCCTGGTTCTTTATATGTGAACACAGAACAGAAATATTTGTTAAGCAATTACGCTTTATCCTCATCAGCTTCTACATATTCCTCCCTTTCACCCTTGAGTCTGACTATACCACTTTTGCGCTTCCTCTTCTAACTGAAAAATGTCTTATCCCCCCACTTTATTGAACTGGCTATTTCCTTCTCTTTTTGAATCTTTGCTTTCCTGACTACTTTGCTAGCTTCTCTAACTTTTTTCCAAATATAGATGCCTGTCTTCCTCTCTGATCTTCTGTATTTCATGAGGGGCTCCCTCTTTTTCTTCACCTTTTCAGCTACTTCTTTCGAAAACCACAGTGGTCTCCTTTTCATTTACATGTTGTTGTTGTTATATGGAGAATTGTTCAGAATTAAGTGTATTTAAAATACAGGCAAAGGGGTTAAAAGAAAAATTTCAGGCACGCGGATACCCGCATCATATAATCGAATCAGCATATAAACGGGCTTTATATTATAACCGAGATAGTTTATTGACCCCGCGGCATGCACACGTGCCATCCCACCATTGTGTTAATCTTATCACGAAGTACTCTCCATATAGCCACAACATCATGAAAATATTGAAGAGACATGAGAATATTTTACATAGTATACCTGGATTGGAGAATTATCATGCACGTTGTGTCTGGCAACGAAAAAAGAAATATGAAAGAGTTCCTCAGTCCAACTGTTTTGCGGTCTGAACCCGCGAGTACAGCACAAGGTACTTCTGGCCGT
This sequence comes from Ichthyophis bannanicus, assembly GCA_033557465.1. Lineage (NCBI taxonomy): Eukaryota > Metazoa > Chordata > Amphibia > Gymnophiona > Ichthyophiidae > Ichthyophis > Ichthyophis bannanicus. Next base: position 105,874,691 of record CM066048.1, on the reverse strand, counting down.
CATAGATGTGGCTCCTGTGACATTTGCCCTTTAACTTTTGACTTAGATGTTTTTGAATACAATCAAAAAAATTTCTGTCTGATACACGAGACCACATGCAGTTCCACTCATGTGGTATATTGTATTTTATGCCCTTGCCAGTTAGCTTACATCAGATTAATTAGCTTACATCGGCAAAACCACACGATCATTTCAGATACACATGAGGGAACACAGAAGCAAACTTAAATGTGGCTACACGCAAGCTCCTATAGTTCAACATTGTTTAGACTTAAAACATAGTTTTGATTCACTGAAGTGTTTTTGCATCGATTTAATTGAGCGAGGCAGGGCAGGGAAATCTAAGGCTCTTACGTTGTCGTGGACAGAGCAGAAATGGATATTCACTCTGGACACTGTGCACCCAAGGGGTTTGAATTCACAAATAGAGTGGGGCATCTGTCTTTGATGAATTGAAAGCCAGACAGTGGATCACATGGTTTTCCAGGTAGCCATTAAAAATCTTCAGCCAAGCCATAGTTCGCATGCGCGGCATTTTTTGATAGACGATGTAACAGCCGACATGGGGTGAGTGCTAGCACTAGTGCGAGATGTTTCAACTGTGTATTGAAAATAATTAAATAAGAAAATCAAAGAGATGATGCATACAGTAATATTCAGCTTTGTTTCAACATTACAGATAATCAATGAGGATCGAAGCTAAGTTTGAGCAATAGTGTTGAGTATCCCCTGATGAAACGTTGGATTGTGAAACGCTACGGCGCTGTTATTCAGGCATTGGGAGTACACTCATCTTGTCTCAGATAAGCATCCTCAGATATTGCTTTTTGAATAAGATAACATCCTTTTTAATGATTGCCTAATAAATAAGCAACTAATTGGGTCATTGATGTGAGGTTTGGGCGTATTTTCCATATGAATATATGTGTTTAATAAGTCGCCCTAGTCCGGTTCTGAGACCCAGTTGCATATTCACATAAAGTTAAGGATGTGTTGTAACATATAGGAATTTTTCGATGTATATCATCTTGAAGGTGAAAAGTAGAGCTTAACATATCGACTGATCTAGGTTTATTGTGACAAACTGCTCAGTTTGGGTGTGGGCGGCACAGAACCCATGGTAGTATATGGGGTCATGCCAGGCACGCCTCAATGTGTAAGTGCAATGCTATTTCTGGGCTTAATGGGCAATGCCCTGCCACATTCTAGTAAACATGCTCCTTAATGCACAGTCTGCATACAAAACCAGCTATCATGAACAACTGACACCTAGGCCAGATTTGAGGTAAAAAAGGGACAGTAAAATAAAGGAGGGCACTAAACAAGGAGAGACGTAAGGATGAATTGAAAGAGAATCAGCTTTTATTGACTAAAGCTATTAGGAACCAGTTGGTCTTATGGGTGAATTTGAAATAAGTAATTCTTTGACTATCTACAGAAGAATAGAATATGAGGTGGGTCAGTGAGGGATAGGAAGGAAAGATACTGCAGAGGGGAGATATGATAGAGGTCTATAAGTCAATGAATGGAGTGGAACGTGTAAACATAGATCAATTTGTTTATGCCATCAAAAAGTAGAAAGACTTGGGGACATGCAATGAAGCTACAGTACCTTGTACCCATATAACACTAATATGAGAACTATTTCTTCACTCAACGTATAATCAAACTCTGGAATTCATTTCCGGAGGATGTAGTAAAAGCTGTTAGTGAAGCTGGCTATAAAAAAGGTGAACAAGTTCCTGTCCATAAACCAATTATTAAAGAGACCCGTAAAATCCACTGCTTGCCACAGTACAAATATTGTGGAACCTTTGTGTCTTTTGGGATACTTGTAACCTGGATCAAGCACTATTGGAAACAGGATACTGGGTTTGATGGACCTTGTTCTGATCCAGTATGGCATTCCTTATGTTCTTAACTTTTGCAGGTAAGCATTAACTTAGCTCCAATTGGGCTATTAAAGACTGTGTTGCAAGAGCTCCCTGTTTCATTGAGTAGCTCCTGCTCCCCAGGCTGAAGAATTTTAACTCATATCCTGTTTCAGGTTTTTTCCTTCTAAGGTTGTATGGCCTGATATGCTTTGGGGATGGCTATGCAATGCCGGTCTTTAGCACCGTATATTCAATGCCTGGTTCATATGCAGCCCTGCCATTGAATAACCAGGGTCACTGTCTGCAGAAGCTGTCCAGGTAGCAGCGATTTTGCATGAGATGTCTAGTTCAGAAGAGAGACATCCAAATTGGAATGTTCCATATTTCATGGGTATTTCACAAAAGGCAGAGAACATAGAAGAACATGAATTCTGTTTCCCTCTCTGCAGGCTGATTCAGCTAGGAGCAAAGGTGAGGGCTGTCTGACTTTTGTCCACACAAGTTGATATTTGAGGGGCGGGAAGAACTGAGGATGTCTTCTGGGAAAAGGTGCTACAGGGTGGACTTATTACCCATGTCTCTTCTAAAATAATTTACTTTGCATACAGTTCCTAGATTGAAATCTCCTCCTTCAATTTAAAACCGGTGGGTCTTTTTTGTGGGTTTGCTGTTTAGCTCTGAATCCATTTTAGTATTTTCGAAGATTTATTAAAAACCAAAATGGGCCAGGGAGCAGGAGTATATATAGATGTGATAACTTTCACTGTCCACCTGCAACACCTCTATGAAATCAGAGATACCTATGCTGAATCAGACCTTTCCAAAATAGAGGTTGGACTTTGTGACAGGGCTGCTATACTACAAGTCCCAGAATCCCTTGGGATAGGAAGCATCTGTCACCTTTGGAGCCCCAGTTGGCATCAGCTAGGAGAACACCCAGGAGAGGATGGAGCTGGATGGAGTTAGCAGAGCAGAGCACATAGACGCCTTTTACCCCAGGGATAGCCGAGAAGGAAGGTGGAGGTAGTCTCCCATTGATAGAAGGTCTCAGGAACACTGCTGGGGGTACAAAGATTGAGTCATTGAAGAGTCTCCTGTAGCCAGCCTCTGAATGGTCATTGCACAATTTGAAGGTAGAAGCTAAGGAAGTCAGCCCCCTAGATCTACCTGCATTGGGAGAAGAAATGAAGGTAGAGTGGGTCAGTAGGCTATGAATTCTTTTTGGTGCCTTGTTTTTTTTTCTGATTTGTTTGAGGGTGGTGCAGGGAGGAGGCATGACCTGAGTATAAGTCACAGAAGTGTGGTCACTCCTTCCCCCTTTCTCTCCTCACTGTTATATCCCTAGTAGCTATTTTGATTTGGTGGCAGAGAAAGGGGAAACACATTTTTATTTTGTGTTTGCCTGGAGAAGCAATTGAGATAATGATTTTGTTTTGCCTGATTGGGAGGAACTAAACTACATAGAGAAAGCTGCACTGTGATTAATTGTTTTTTTCTTTGAACTTCCCTGTGGGTTGCTGGTGGGAGAGAGGGAGGTAGCAGGAGAATTACGCCTCTTCAGCCTTGGCTGGTACTTTGGGGTGAACAGAACCTGTGCCACTGGTGCTGGCACTACCTGAAGCGGACCACCTAGCAGTGGATGGATCCAGCACCCGGTTACAATGTGGATGTGATTTGCACATACGAGTGGTCAGCTTCCCACATTCAAATCAAGAAGGCGGCTTCTAAAATAAGCCTTTCAGATACTTACAAGGAAAGCCAGAGTGTCATTAATAGGGCAGACTAAAAGTGTATCAAATAATTTAATGGATGGAAAATTCTGGGTTTCATAAAACTGGCACAGCCCTACAGGTGTTATGAATATTCTCATGAGAACATAATCAACAAGGTCTGTGTGTGCCCAGGGATCATGTCCCAAATGTGCTTTGCAACCAACTTAAACCCTCCAAGCTTATGAGGCTTTTCACACTATGGAAAAGGAAACCATGAGCCAAAGTAGTAAGTAATGAGATCAGAGCTTTCTTTAATTTTAACTAGAATCTATAGAAATAGTCATCAATATGATCAATTCTCAGCTACCATTTGCAGATATACCTACTCTGAATGTGCTTTTAAAATAATAATCATAAGCTTGAAGTCAGGTTGTTCCACTCTATCTAGATCCCTTCATGATGTCTCCTATTAACTCCACCAAAGTAATAATCAGTACCACTATTTAGGTAAAGCAGAGCAGGGTCTAAAGTGATTCAGAATGACTCCCAAATAACACAGTAAATCATGTATAGGACAGAACCGTCTGCCAACTGATTAAAACAAAGCAGGCCTGAAGAAAGCTGCCAATGGATTTGGCAATGATCTGAAATCTTTTGGAAGCAAGTTTTAAAAAAAAAACTAATTTATAGATACTAAACAGACCAGAGAATACAAAAAAAAAAAATCCTTCCTGATTTCTGCATTATGAGAGAGGTGTTAAATGTTAAAAATAATAACAGTATTTCCATTGACAGAACTACAAATGATTTTATTGTGGTGATTTCATATATACAGAAGGGTAAATGCAAACTTTACACCCGATATCTAGTGATTTATCATAAAAGGTAAACAGTTTAAAATGGCATAAGTTATTGTGAAGTCAGATTGACTTTGTGGTGCTCTTTTCTCTAGTTTTTCTGTGTCCAGTAGTTGATGGGGAGAGGGGGGACTGATGTTTCCTCTTGAATCATAGAGAGTATGGGAGGTTAGTTTCTTCTGCTTGGTGATGTGGGGGTTTCTCAGGTGAATGGATTTAAGGTTAGCTTTACTACACTGCCTTACAGTGTTAGATCATATTAATATGAGCTAAAGTGCTATTGACTGCAGCTCCTATTTGATGTGTTATTGCACCTCAGTACCATTGACATGCATCACGACACTACGCTTCAGTAGTCCATAATGAACACTTATGCAGGGGAGACACTTCTCAAAGCCCACAATCTAGTATTCACTGTGAGGAGGAACTGAGCGGTTAGAACTGTGCGCTGGAATTAATGAAAAGAGGGTTTGAATCCCACTCCAGCACCTTTTATCTTGCACAAATCACTTAACTTTCTATTGCCTCAGGTACAAACCTAGATTGTAAGATCACTGGAGACAGGAAAATAAATGTTGTGCCTGAATTGTAAGTCATCTGAAGAGAGGAAAATACCGAAGGTATCTTGCTTGAACTAGGACTTGAAAAGGGCGACTTGAACAGAAACGCTCTGGGAGACTAAAATGTCTCATGTAATTACAGATCAGAAACCTTTTTAATTTTGGTAGTTTCAAAGATTATTATATGGTCTGTCTATGAGGACATCCTATACATAACTCTTTTTGTAAAAAATAAACCAGAGAAACAATAAAATGTGTCACTGCAGTATTCAACTCATCATTTGGGGAAATGAGGGATTAAATTGCTAATAACGACCTCAACTATCTGGGGATATTTTCCACATGCTTACGTTTTGTTCCAAGTTTTCTACCAAGCAGTAATATATTATTATCTTAATAATTTGAATATATTGGGGCAGAACCATCTTTTACATTCCTCTCACTGAGTGCAACTTTTAGCTGTCTCTACAGCATGCATCTCTTATATGTGTCAGTGTGAAGCTTGCATGGGGTGGGGAGCTAATAATAAAGATCTGCTCTTCCGCCATCTGTGGTGTATTTGTACATTGTGGGTATAAGGGTGAAGACTTTGAGACTCTGTTAAAGATCTACACTTCATCTCTCTGTGCTGTACCCATGCTTTCCATGTATCAGTGCAATACCTCTTTGGGTCCATGATTATGGACAGCACGCAAGTGGGAAACAATTCAGAGTGGAGTAATGTAGCCCTGGAAGCCTAGTAGTCCTCCCGTAACCATTAATCAAATACACAGCAAAAGTACCATCATAAATCACAAACCAAAGGCCTCATAGCACTATATAAATAATTATTAGTAGATTCACAGGGATGGTAAGGAAAGATTATGAAATGATTCTAAAATCTTCTGAGTACTACTCACTCTTGATTAATGTTTTTTACATGCATACGTGAATGTAGATTGTCATGGCTTAATGGGAGACAGCCAACATGGCTTTAGCCAAGGAAGGTCTTGTCTTATTAATCTGTTATGTTTTTTGAAGGTGTGAATAAACAGGTAGACAAAGGTGAGTCGGTTAATATAGTGTATCTTAATTTTAAGAAAGCCTTTGACAAGGTCCCTTATGAGAGACTCTTGGCAAAATTAAAAATCATGGAATAGGAGGCAGTTTACTACTGTGGATCAGGAACTGGTTAAAAGATAAAAAGAAGAGAGGAGAGCTAAATAGCCAATTTTTCGCAATGATGAAAGGGAAATAGTGGAGTACCCCAGAGATCTGTACTGGGTTTGCTGCGTTTTAACGTTGTAAATGACCTGGAAATGGGAATAATGAATGAGTCAATAAAATTTACAGATGACATAAAATTATTCAAAGTTGTTAAAACACAAGAGGATTGTGAAAAATTGCAAGAGGACCTTGATAAATTGGAAGACTGGATGCTGAAATGGCAGATGAAAATTAATTTGGACAAGTGCAAAGTTATGCATCTAGGAAATACCAACCAAATTATGGTTACACAATGCAAGGTTACACATTAGGAGCCTCTACCCAGGAAAAGGATTTAGGCATTATCGTAGAAAACATGTTGAAACCTTCCACCCAGTGTGCAGTGGTGGACAAAAAAGCAAATAGAATGCTAGAAATCATAAGTAAAGGAATGGAGAATAAAATAAAGGATATTATAATGCTTCTGTATCATTCTATAGTGTGACTGCACCTTGAATATTTTGTGCAATTCAGATCATCGTATCTTAAAAAAAGAATACAGTTTATTAGAAAAGGAACAGAGAAGAGCTACCTCAATGGTAAAGAGAATGGAAGGATACCCCTATGAGGAAAGGCTAAAAAGGTTATGGCTGAGGGGAGCTATGATAGAGGTCTATAAATTAATGAATGGAGTGGAACGGGTAAACATAGATCGATTGTTTATGCCATCAAAATATAGAAAGACTAGGGGATATGCAATGAAGCTATAGTGTAAGATATTAAAAACTAAGAAGAGGAATTTTTTTTTCACACAATGTATAATCAAGCTGGAATTTGTTACCAGAGGATATAGTGAAAGCAGTTAGTGTAGCTGGGTTTAAAAAAGGTTCGGACAAGTTCTTGGAGGAAAGGTCCATAAACAATTAAAGGGGACTCAGGAAATCCACTGCTTGTCCCAATACAAGCCTTGTGGAACATATGTTTTTTGGGTAAACTGCTAGGTATTGGTGATCTAGATTGGTCACTGCTGGAAGCAGGATAATGGACTTGATGACCTTGCTCTGACACTGTATTGCAAATCGTATGTTCTTAAGGCTAGGAAGCTTCTGGCAGCAGCAAAGAACAATAATCTGAGCAGTCAGTACATTCTTTTACCTGATGGGAGATTGAGCCCACACGTACATGCAAAGCAAAAAGGTTTGATGCCCAATTACTGTACGTATTTTCTAAATTACAGGAAAGGATCGTAGTGGGATGATTATGAATACCGAGTTCAATTCTAATTGTTAGGGGTGGGGAGGAGAGGGGAGTGAAGGCACTTGACTGAAGTATCACCCTTGCATTGGCCCTGGAATTGCATATATGTAACACTCCTACAAAACATAAATGGGAAACTATAATGATGTAACTTTCATAATGTGTGTTTCTGCAGGCATGCCACACATATAAACGTTTTAGTTTTTACTGATGTTCCCCTTCAATTGTGTTACCTGTTTAAATGTTATTTTCTTAATCTGTACCTCAAACATTATGAAACAGAAGTTTCCTCTGAATTTTCTTTATTAATTTCTCTTCATTTTTATCTCAGCAGACAATGACATATAATTACACGGAGACCAGAAATCACAGCGGTGTGACAGAATTCCTTCTTCTGGGATTCTCAGAATTCCCAGAGCTGCAGCTCCCTCTCTTCATTCTCTTCCTCCTCCTCTACCTGATGGCCGTGCTGGGGAACCTCCTCATCATCTGTATAGTATGTGCCGATCACCACCTGCACACTCCCATGTATTTCTTCTTGGCTAGCTTGTCTATCCTAGACATCTCTTCCTTCACAGTCACTGTGCCAAAATTACTGGCAATCCTAGCAGGTAGAAATATCATATCTTTTGGGGAATGCATGCTACAGATGTACTGCTATATGGTGTGTATAGGCACAGAATATTCCCTTCTCACTGCCATGGCGTATGATCGCTATATTGCGATATGCAATCCCCTGCATTATCCCATTACCATGAATAAAGGGGTCTGTGCTCTTTTGGCAGCTATCTCATTGATTGTAGGTTTAGTAGAATCATCGTCAATCATGATTGTTATATCCCAGTTTTCTTTTTGTGACTCCAATATAATCAATCACTTCTTCTGTGAAGTCACAGCAATAGTGAAACTCTCCTGCACTGACACCTCTGTCCTTAACATTCTGACTTATGGACAAGGTGTACTAACCATCTTCACCCCTCTACTCCTAACACTGACATCCTATGTGTTCATCATCTCCACCATCCTCAGAATCCAATCTAGAGAGGGAAAAAGCAAAGCCTTCTCCACCTGTTCCTCCCACTTTACAGTAATTGTTTTGGCTTATGGAACTATGATAGTGGGGTATATGCATCCTGTGTCATTGGACTCTATGAATTCAAACAAGCTGACTATTGCAATATATATAGTTGCTCTCCCACTGTTAAACCCTCTGATTTATAGCTTGAGAAGCAAAGAGTTAAAAGTCGCCCTCCATAAAGCCATAAGGAGGAAATCGGTACTGGCTGCATTTGGAGGGTAATTTTATAACAGGGACCCTATTTTATAAAGACACTTAGAAACCCTTCTACTAAAGGGTGCTAGCCATCATCCTGGGTCTGGTGCACACTAAAGGCACATGTTGGACATGCTTTAACAGGTAGGTCTGGGCTATGACAGTTAGTGCAGACGTACTTTGATGATAACCGTCCATAGTGCATTAGGGTTGGAAAGGGGCACATCAGGTGTGAACAATGAGCGTAGGCAAGTAGGACAGGTGCACTTACCACTTCATAAGTGGAGATGAGTGCACCTGTGCTATTGTCATGCTGCAGCAGGACCTCATTCACTGCCGGGAATACACTGCTCATGGCCACTGTGGTTAATGCCATCGTACTGCCCTAAAATATTTGCATGTTAATAGGAACATTAGGTGCAACACCGCAGTGCCTTTAGAAAAAAGGTCCCCATAGAAACGTATGTGTCTTCATAACATGCTTGTGCAAATCCTGAAGAAATGGCACTGAAGACATCTGTAGCATCTACATTGAAAACATAAATGTTCTTACATAGAATACACAAGTATGCATAATTATTGTATCTTATGAGTATTTTCACTTCCATCTTTGCTCCACTCAGACCCTTGACAATACCTACAGTAATTGTAGATAACATTCATGACACTTTTTCTACTTTCATGCTTGATATAATTTTAAAATGGCCATTTTACATATGATTTAAGGTCCCTCTCCCTTGGCCAGAAGACAGAGGCCTGAATCACTGTGCCTAAAAGAACAGTCAATAGTTTCTCTTTTATAGATTATTCTAACTGCTCTCACTTATGATGTAGAAAGTGCAGGTTTTGCTTGCTTGCTAGATAAGATGACAATGCCTGTAACATCCTCAAGAGCAGAGGGAGTGGTAGGCCAGCTTGGGAAAGCAATGCTAGGGAAAGAAACTGTCTGTAAATTTCTGCTTTCTAAAATACTATGGGGATCATATATTTAAAATGACTTATCCAGGTAGCAGAACCTGTTACCTAGATAAGTTCTCAAGAGACTACTATTCAGCAGTACTATGTGGATAGTGCCACTAAGTATTATCTCTGTCTGTGGGACAACAGGAGATTAGATTTCCAGCACCGCTATCCACAAAACTCTCAGATAAACCTGCAAGAGTAAAAGTGTCCTGAATAGTGGCTGAATATTACTACTAGAGGGATAGTGCCTGCCATTCACCATAATACCAGCTACTCTCCAAATACTGATGCTGAATATCTTGATAGTTTTACCCACAGCAACCTGCATTTTAAAAATTATATATACTCAACCTGGGAAATATGTCTCTGCCCAAAAGTCAAAGACTGAACAAAGTTTTTGCTCTAGAGCGGAATGCAAGTAAAAATATTTTGTTTTGTTTCATTTCTACTTTGTTTCCAGGTTCTCTCTTTTCATTTTGTTTGCCAACCAGTGCATTAGCACAATAAGGCTGCCCTTTATCAAACAGTAAATGTTGTTTTCAATTACTCTGTCCAACTTTATTTATACTAGGAAGATTCAGCTCTTATTTGTCACAGCGAAGCTGTTTCTTGTTGGATTGTAATACTGGCTTAGATGGCTCACACTTCACTTCAGGATAACCATATCAAAACATTTTCCCTGAAACTATCTCTCACTAATTTTCCCTCCCCCTGCCCCTACCCCCCCCCCCCAGGTACTCTCTTTTTCTGCCTGCTTCTTGCATTTTTTTCTCCCTCCCTTTCCTCCTCACAGACTCAGCTGATGCCCCCCCCCTCTAATCTTCATGTCTGTTTAGCTTCTGCTGTGCCAAAGCTTTAAATGCACCTCCTCCAGCTATTCTGTTTTTCAGCTTCTGATGACCTGAAATCCCAAGTCAGAAATTTAGTACTGTCTTGGGATCAGAGCTATTAACAGGGGCTATATCATGGAGAGAGATCTTCCCAATCTGGCTCCTGTCTGCTACTCCTCTGAAGTGCAAAGGAAGTGGGAGCACCCCAGAGGCAAAGAGGTAACCCAAACACTGTTTTCCCAGGAAGGGGAGGGGAAGCAGAGGCAGCAAGAACAAAGTCTGACACAGTAAAAGTTCCATTTTTCAGCACAAGAAGCAGAAGCAGAAGTGCAGACAGCACATGATGGAACTAGTTTTCAGCTACACATGTCTAAGCAGAATACCATGTACATCAAGTCCAGAGAACCACAGGGCATTTTGGGAAGGCAATATAAAAGGTGCCCATACTGTATACCCGATCATCACTAATTGGGCAATCAAGATCTGGATTAAGCTCGGTAAATGTCTCTGATAGCATACTCAGACATGCTTACAAAGATGGTCTGGCACAAGAACATGAAAAAAGAAATCTGTGGAGTAAATCTCTACAGCAGACTCAATGACTTAATATGCACACTAAAATGATTATAAATGTATCTTCTAAATTCTTTCAAAAGCCCAATTCAAATAAACAGGTTTCTAAAGATTTTGGTTGGTTTTGAGGTCAAAGATGAAAATTATAGTGTGAGGTTGAACATATCCAGTTGTTCCTTCATTTTTCATCTCTTCCCTCTTTTCAAAACCATACGAAAGGCTCACTATTTTCAAGACACTTTTGGATCTTAATCCTTTGTTCTCCTTCTCTCCTTCAATACCCTCCCCTACTGTACCCTTGTTCCAATCTATTGTACTCTCTGTCTTGATTAGATTGTAAGCTCTGATGAGCAAGGGCCATCTTTTATATGTGTCTGCACAGCACTATGTATGCCTTATAGAACTATATAAATGATTAATAGTAGTAGTTTTCAATCTGAATGACATTTATCTGGATATAATAATTAGAAATTAATACTCAATTAGGGCCTAGAAGCAGCAAAGAGCCTTAATTTAAATCAAATCAGAATATAACAGCATAAAAGGCAAAACAGGGTCAGTACTCTTTGAGCAATATATTATTTCTAGAGACCTTTACAAACAGGCCTTCTACATAGGGGACAAGAGACCTGTGAATTTTTTTAAATAGGTGTTAAAGCCAGGTGGCAGATCCAAGGGCCATTTCGAAAGACTTCCTCTATCCAAGTAAGGCCCCCGGAAATTGGTCACAGCTTACCTTAGAAGCACAGGCATAAACAGTTCAACCAGAGATCTGCAATTCTCATTCTTGAAGGACTACAAAAGGGGAGTGCTACTGCTGGAGAGAGATCTGCAATTATAAGTATTTATTGACTTCTGGGAACTTTCTAAATCTTGGGGATAAAGAATTCTTTAGATTAAAGCTGATTAATCTGTGAGCCCAGTGTATTTGTTAAATCAGTCATGACCTACTACTACTACTAATTAGCACTTATATAGCACCGAGCAAGCAGCGCTGTACATGTATGACATGCATATAGAAGATATACATATAATAGACAGTCCCTGCCCATCACAGTCATGCTCATCCAAGCTTACAATCTAATACTCATCCGAGTTTACAATCTAATATAACAGTACAAGTACAAGTACAAGACCTAGTAGTAGCAAAGAGCTTTCAGATTAAAATTAAAACACAGCAGAGAGCTTTCTGGTTAAATTTAGAACCCAAGACTCCCTCGGACTCCCCCCTGGAAATTGGGTACAGATTAACTTAGAAGCACAGGACAGGGTACTGTGTAGTAGTCTGCTTTTAATAAGTCTTTTAACCTCCATCCTGTTTATATGAGACAGCCCTCCAGGGTTGGTGGGCTAGAGCCATACCTATGACTGGTGCAGTGGCAGACCAGCAGCAATGCTGGAGTTAGGTCTGGAAAACCCCAACTGCCTCCCACCACTGTCTGCCAGTCACCAGCAAACAGCACAGTCAGACTGTACCTTAAAGGTGTTCTGACCATGCACAGTGTAACTGCAGACAGTCCACCAGCCTGCTCATAGAGGAACTATGTGCAGCAAGCAGGCATCTCAGTGATTGGGACCCCAGGACTGGGGAACACAAATAGATCACTGGAGGCAGATAGTGTAGAGCGCTATGTGGGAACCTAGACCTGCCATGGTCACTGCTCGGTCAGAGTGCGTGCCCTCCCAGCATGCCATGCTGTGGCCACCCTGTCCATGCAGGTGATGGTCAGGCACTACAGTGTCCCAACCATTGCCCCACACCCTGTGAAGATGCATCCTGGCCAATCTGCCCTGTCCGGGCCATACCCAAAATACCTTGCTCTTCATTATGCACCTATTCAGGCTAACGCTGGTAACAGTGGGACATTTTGGGCCCAGTGAAGGGTGGGCAGCCACAGAAAAATGGATAGACAAACACACATGCTCACTCCTATTGCAGCATTGCACAAAGATAGGGATGGTTGGCAACCCTGCCCGCCACACTGGTCCTGATCACAGTGCCAACATTGCTAAACTGTGCAGGGGGTAGAAGTAGTGCTCTGGTGATAACTTCAGCTCAATGCTGGGGCCAACAGCCTGACACTCCATGCATCTTTGGATTGTGGAGCCCGTGTAGGTGGATGTTTGTACCCCTGTTCACCGCTGCTTTGGGCTTTGCACATGTTGCTGTTGTATCTGCATTGTAGGGTAAAACATAGGGACATGCTCTGCAGGAACCACAGCTGGGGCTTGAACCTGTGACCCTCTGCTTCTGGACACACTGGCTGGGTGTACTGCACCACACTGTTGCCAAGGATGCACAATAGTCCCTGGGGCTACCTGTACTTTTCCTCAGCCAGACTTTGTATGTTGCACTGCACACCACGTACTGATGCAGGGCATGGCCTAGGTCCACTGCAGGGAGGTGGCACTGGCCCCTCCAGCACGAGCACACCCCCCCCTGCCAAGCTGATATGGCCATTTGCTGTCCATGCTGGTAGTGCGCAGTCCCAGGCCATCCACTGTATAGATAGGCGCCCGCCTAGGGAGTGGATCCCGGGGTGGGGGGACATACATGGACATCCTCACATCCCCCCAATCACTGCCTACCAATATTATGTCCCTTCCACATGGGGGCGGGATGGCTGGGGAGATGTCAGTTCAGTGCCCTAGCAACTATTGGCTAGGGTGAACCAGGTAGCTATAGGTGGATTGTGTTTGGCCTTGGTCAGCTGCTGTCTTGCTGATTTCTGGTTTCTATGTTCCTATGTGCCACCTAAGCACCCACCTGGTCCACCCTGTGCCCCAGCTGCCCATGCTACATGTCCCACCTGTGGCCCCCTATGCCCCATTTGCACCATCACCATAGTGGCCATTCATACTTTGGCACTATGGTGTTGCTGAAAATGGAACACTACTATCACATTTCTTGGGCTCCCTGCCTAGGCTGTACATTGCTGACACTTAAATGGTTTCTCTCTCCTGCAAATGTGCATCTAACGGCAGGTTTTCATTCGCGGTAGGATTCAGCCCTTCAGTTCAGCACGTTAGTGTGAAAGGGGCCTCTCCCTGCCCACTCTCCACCCAAAGACCCCTTCTCTCCGCCCTCTCTCCACCTTCTGCGGTGTTTACCGCAGCCAGGGACATTAACGATCGTTAAGTAATGTTAACACGCGTTAACATTACAAACCACACGTTACCGTTACCTAACGATCGTTAACGTTACATAACACGCGGTATGTAACGTTACCGCAGTTTAGTAAACATACCCCAAAGTTTCTAGATGAAATAAATGACTGCTTCTTAGAGCAGCTGGTTCATGAACCAAACAGAGGGGAAGACATCTTGGACCTAGTCAGTGGAACACCAGATCTGGTGCAAGAGATAAGGATATTTGGGTCACTTGGCAATAGTGATCATTGCATGATCGCGTTTGATTTAATTAATGGAAGAGGGATGGTAAGGAAGTCCACAGTACTACCTTTTAACTTTTGAAAAGGGAGACTATGATAAAATGAGGAAAATATTTAAGAAAAAACTGAAAGGAGCAGTTTCAAATGTTAAAAGACTTACATCAAGCTTGGATGTTGTTTAAAAATACTATCTTGGAAGCCCAGACCAGCTGTATTCCATGCTTTAAGATAAATGTGGAAGGAAGTCCAAAAAAACTGCCAGCATCATTTAAAGGTGAGCTCAGAGAGTCTGTTGATTCCAAAAAAGCAGCTTTTAGGAAAAAAAGTGCCAAATGATGAAAACTGGAAACGCAGAAACACTGGTAAGTTAAATGCAAGGCATTCATAAGGCAGGCAGAGAGAGAATTTGAGAAGAAGCTTGCTGTGGAAGCAAAAATGTGTAATAAAGACTTTAAGTGCATTCATAGCAAAAAACCTGTGTGAGAGTCAGTTGGACCATTAGAGGATAGCGGGGTAAAAAGGGCACTAAGAGGGGACGAGGCCATAGCAAAGAGATTGAAAGAATTCTTTGCTTTGGTCTTTACTAAGGAAGATGTAGGGATGTTACCCATGACTGAAGTGGTATTTAAAGGTGATACTGCAGAAGAATTGAAGGCAATATCGATACACCGGGGAGATGTATTACAACTATTTGATAAACTGAAGAGTAGCAAATCACCTGGACTGGATGGTATATATCCAATGGTGTTGAAAGAACTGAAATATGAGATTGCAGGCCTGCTATTAATAATCTGTGAACTCTCATCAAAATCATCTGTAATACCTGAAGATTGGAGGATGTAATGCCAATTTTTAAAAAGGGTTCCAGGGGTGATCCGGGAAACTACACACCTGTGAGCCTGGAAAAATGGTAGAAACCATCATAAAGAACCAAATTACTTAAGATGTAGATAGCCATGGCTTAATGGGAGGCAGCCAACATGGTTTTGGATAAGGAACATCTTGTCTTACTAATCTGTTATGCTTTTTATTGAAGGTGTGAATAAAGTAGGTAGACAAAGCCGAGTCTGTTGATATAGTGTATCTGGACTTTCAGAAAGCCTTTGACAAGATCCCTCCACAGAGACTTTTGGCAAAACTAAAAAGTAATGGGATAGGAGGCAGTGTACTATTGTGGACCAGGAGCTGGTTAAAAGATAGAAAGCTGAGGATAGGGCTAAATGGCCAATTTTCCCAATGGAGAAAGGTGAATAGTGGAGTACCCCAGCAATCTGTGCTGGGTCCTCACTGTGGTTCATGTGAGGCTGGGGGAAGAACATTGAAAGGACAATGGACTGGTTGAAGTGGAACGATGAGACCATCTTTGGCAGAAAATCGGTGTGTTTGGTGAAAGCTGGTATTGTGACAGCCACTGGGACGAGGTCCTTCCACATCAAGCATTTCAGTAAGCATGAATCCAAGGGCTCAAAGGTGTCCCACATCAGTTGTCAGAAGACCACATTGAGGTCCCAAGTGATCATAGAGAGCCAGAGCAGAGGCTTTGAGAGAAACAGGCACCTCAGGCACTGACACACCAGCAGCTGGACTGAAACAGGCTTCCCTCCACAGCCACAATCGTAAGCCCTAATTGTGCTGAGGTGAACTTGCCCCAGGTTAGACTTACACAAAGAGTCAGAGAAGTGCAAGAGGCAATACAGCACCTGTTACATAGGAAAGGAGAAAAGATCCAGCGCCCTACCTGTCCACCAGACAGAAAACCACCACCACTTGAGAGAGAAGGCCTTGTGTATTGTGTCCTTGTGGGATGCCAGCAGGATGCCATGAGCACTACCATCTCAGTCTCCATACCATGCATGCCAGGGAGTGAACATTGGGGTGCAGAAGAGGTTAAAGTTGAAGTTGGAGCCCAGGCAAAGCAACTCCCTCAGTGAGAGCTGCAACAGGAGAGGAAACCACAGCTACTGAGGCCATTATCGGACAATGACGATCATGGAGCCTTGTCTTACTTCAACAAAGGCTAACACACCTTGTTAATGAAGACGTGCGTTTATTTATAATACAAAGCAGGGATAACTTGAATTTCACTTATTTAACTTCTTAATTCGTACTTATTTAGAAAGGCAAGTAATTCATATATCTACCTATGATTAGTTAAAAAGATATCTGGAAAACTATTAGAATAAAAGCACTTAATTACAGAATAGATAACTAGAAAGATAATTACAGAAGAAGAATATACTTCACCGAAAGAGCTTTACTTCATCCCTTGTCACACGTCGATTGAATGGATCCCTGATTCAACCAGACAAGAGAGACTTCTCAATCGGGAGTTTCTCTAGGCAATGCGTCCATTCCTAGATGAATCCATTTCTCTCTGTCTAGCTGAAAACAGGTACCCATTTTATCCAGTTGCAAGAACAATCCAGTTATTTCCTATCATGTGACACATACGTAGTATAGAGTCAGTTATCCATTAAGCACATCCAAGACACTGGCCAGGTGCTTGAAAATGCTCAAGGGAACCCCCCACCCCCCCTGGTCTACATTACAATTGATGAATTCTTAGGAGAAATGTTTCCAAGGCAAGGTGAATTGTCCTGTTTTGTCCTGTTAATGGGTTTCAATTTGTCTGCTAGTAGAAAGGCTCCTAGGTGAAGTGTTCTTTTGTTCTCTGTAATGGGTCTCCATTTGCTTGCTAGGAGAAGGTCTCCTCCCTGATCTTTCCAGTATCTGTAGTTATGTAAATTGTTTCAACAGTTTCAAGTGCCCCTATTTACAGTTGAGGCATATTCACTACTGAGGCATAATCAATAGTCAAAATTCATCTGTACCACATTCGGTCCTTTGACTATTGATTGTGCCTATAAGATACTGGTAAACATTGTGGGGACTTTGGGTGGATGAAATATAGTAATGAAACTGGGTATGCATTGAATAAAACAACATATCATAATTAATAAACAAATACAAATAATAATTCCCCCAATGATTTGTCTGAGGCTACCCATACTGGGCAGCCATCCAAATACCCAATCCCACCAATTAACATTAATATCTTGTTTAATATCTTTGGCTAGTTCTTGCAAAGCTTGAATATGAGACTGAATGGAAGTAGCATGGTCAGTTAAATTAAAGCAACACATGCCTTCAAAATGTTCACATCCATAATTGTGTTTTAAAAGTAAATAATCTATTGCTACTCGATTTTGCAAGACTGCCTTCCTAGTACTACTTAAGTCAATAAATAATTCTTGTAAAGCAACTGAAGTATGATTAAGACTTTTTACCATGGTGCAAGCTAAAGCATTAATTGTGCGAGTGTTATATAAGGCTAAACCAGGCACTCCCAGAAGGGAAACGGCTGCACTGGTATATTCTACTTTAGAAAGTAAAGTGACTTTTGAATCACAATCTGCGGGTATCATAGCTGTTATTGTTCTTCTCTTTCTAATTTTAGTTTTAGGAGAGGGTGGCATAATAAGTCCTAATCGACTAAGAGTGCAAGGCCCCCCTGTGAGATTTCCTGGAATATATGTATAAGTGGTATTACCACAAGACAATAACCACCCTATTGGCAGTTTAACATTTCTACCATAACTAGCTTGTACTATTGTATTATTACAATTCATAGTATTAGTTACATTTCTACATTTCCTAGTTGCATCACATAAAAGTATTATATCAATGTCCTTGGCAATTTCTTGTTGCATCTTTAGTTGTTGGCATTTCGGTATTTCATCAGGATTACATGTCATGTTATAACATACATCGCCTGGGGCGATATTATGGGTGATTATTTGAGTCATGTTATCCCAAAAATTGAAATTAGTGGGACAATCTCTGCAATATTCGTATAGCATGGGGTGTGTCCTTATATCTTCTTCATTTGCCCAACTGTCATTTTGTGTAGCTTTAAAATAGTACAACAAAACTCGAGCTGGTGTGGGTATTGCAATCAAACATGTAGTTAACAGATCCACTGGACTACGCATGTCCGAAAGGCAAAAGTTAGAAATATTTAAAACTTTTCGGGCTAAATAAGTCCAGATATTCTGAGGTGGTTCTATCGCATCTGCTAAACGCTTGGGCAAGTGTAATTCGGGTTGGGTTACCACTTGCACTCTCCAGTAATAGACTTTCCATGTACCAAAGATCAGGCTGGTAATGAGTGCCCATGTCACTACATGGCATATGAAAGCTTGCTGGAACCGATCCCGGTCCTTGATAGAAATATGCTGGTTCATTGGTTCAGAAGGTGTAGAGATAACCTATAATGAAAAGACATCATTTTATTCTCGCAGGTAACATTTGTTTGCTGGTATATATTCCCACTTTTCTTGTCCAGGTCTCATAATCAATATTATGTTATCATTCCCAGTGGCAATAACTTCTGCCTGCTCAGGTGGGTGATTTGGTGATTGTACCCAAATCCTTGCCCCGGTGTTTAAATTAGCAGATCCAAATCCAGCATTGCCTCTAACTGTTAGAGCAGTGGGGGCACTCCCCTTCTTTACTACTCCTCCATAAGTGGGGATGATAAGTAATTGGGCCACTCTGTCCCCAGTCTGGATCATTAAATCTGAGTTACCACTGTTCATTAGAATAATTTTTATCTCTCCTTGATAATCTGCATTAATCACTCCTCCAAGTATTTGTATGCCTTTCAGGGCCAATCCAGAGCGAGGGGCAATTAACCCAAAATGCTCGGGTGGTAACTGGACTCCTATTCCTGTTTCTATTAATTGCAAATCATGGACCTTTATTCTATATTCCTGCAGAGCATGTAAATCTAGTCCGGCTGCCTCTGGTGTTGCCCGATACGGGGCTAAGGCACCTTCTTTAATTTCCCAATATAGAATAGTGTTAGTGGCTACATAAGATTTGATTTGTAATGCGGGAGTCAACATCCTCATTAGAGGAGTTTCAGTTTCTGCAATTGGTCTATTGTTAAGGATCTGTAGTGCTGCAGATAAATGATCTCTCCACTTTTGCAGGGATCCTTCCCCTAATTTCCTAAGCTGTTCTTTGAGCAATCCATTCATTCTTTCTATAAGTCCTGCAGCTTGAGGGTAATAGGGTATATGAAATATCCATTCAATGTTATGCTGTCTACTGTGATCCTGTACAAGCCTCCCTTTAAAATGAGACCCATTATCACTTTGAATCTGAAGAGGGATCCCATAATATAAAGTAATGAGGTCTAATGTTTTAATGGTGTTAATCTGCGTAGCCCTCTTACATGGATATGCCACTAAATACCCGGAATATGTATCCACAGCCGTGCATACATATTGACATCCCTTACTGGTAGGTAGAGGTCCTATGTAATCTATTTGCCATATCTGGCCTGGTAGTTTTCCTCGCCCTAAATGGCCATACACTATGTGTGGGACAGACCTGTGCTGTATATGCTGACAAATTGGGCATTGCAAGATAATTGTTCTAATGGCATCTAAGGGGATAGGGATTCCCCGTGTTTGTGCCCAGCGGAAAGTAGCTTTTTCACCTAAATGCCCACATTTCTGGTGAGCCCATTTTGCCATGCCCAGCAAGTCAGATTCTTTGGTGTCTGTTTGTGCTTCAGCAATTTTAGCTTGTTCATCAGTAATAGAGTTAAACCATCTGTCTAACGAATCAATAGCACAATGAGCATCTACATGATACACAGTTACCGTACTTAAAAGCAACATTTCCCAAATTTGCTGCCACAGTTCTTTTCCCCAAATTTCTCTTGAATGTATCTCCCAATTATTTTGCTGCCAGGTAGGTAGCCATGTGGCTAAGCCATTGGCTACTGACCAGGAATCAGTGTAAATATGACAAGTCCCTGGGGTCTCTTGTTTTAAAGCCTGAAATACTGCATAAAGTTCAGCATATTGGCTACTTTTCCCTTCACCTGTAGTTGTCAACAATTTTTTAGTAGTGGGATTGTAAGACACAGCCTTCCAACACCTTTTATTTCCCACATATTTAGCAGACCCATCAGTAAACCAAACATGATTTCTCTGTTCTGAGGTTAATTGTACAAATGGTTGTCCCCACTTCACTGGAGACTCTGTTGCTATTAATTCATGATTTGGCAATTGCATGGTCTCAGTGTCCTTAAGAGGGGCTTGAGCTACCCTTTCATGTAAGGTAGCAGTTCCCCCTATACCAATTTTAGCTCTATCCTGAATATACCATTTCCATTTGATTATGCTTGCTTCTTGTGCATGTCCTATTCTGTGTGTCTTGGGGGAGCTCATTACCCACTGCATAATAGGAATTTCTGGTCTTAACATCACAGTGTGTCCTATGGTCACCTGTTCTGTATCCACCAAAGCCCAATAACATGCTAACAACTGTTTTTCAAAAGGGGTATATCTAGTCCCTGCTTCAGGGAGCTTCCTCGTCCAGAATCCTAGAGGTACTTTTTTCTTTCCCTGTTTCTGCCATAAACTCCAATTAGCATACTGTTCTTGTACTGATACATTGAGCTCGAGTTCCCCAGGTTGAACAGGCCATAAATCTAAGGCTTGCTGTATAGCTTGTTTAGCCAGTTCAAAAGCCTGCTGCTGTACATCTCCCCATTCAAACTCATATTTCTTCCTAGTTATTTTATACAAAGCTCCGGCCGCGAATTATCGCGGCCGGACACAGCCTGGGCCGGCAAGCCGAGGGTTAACCTCGGTGGGGGGCAGGGGGGGAGGGGGCGGCACGGCGTCCGGCTATAGAAGAGCCGGACGCGCCGCTGCTCGCCCTCTTTCCCTCCTCCCAGTGGCGTGCGAGTGGGGCGACGGATTCAGCATTTGCCGGCTTTTGCAGAGACCCCTGGTTCGCGTGAGCGGGAACGTCGTGCAGCGGTCCTGGTGGTGATCGCCGTGCGGCGGCGCAGCTACCTTCCTGCATCCTACCTTACTTGTGCCTTCCAGGCGGGTGCGGGCGGCGAGGTAATCAAAAGAAATTAAAATTGCCTGGAGGGGGAGGGGGAGGGGGGGCAGCGGATAATGCGGGTATAAGAGGAGAAAAAGGGGGGATTGAGCAGATAAGTGTTTTGTCGGAGGCCCCGGTGGAGTTCTAAATTTAAAAAAAAAGGCCAATTTAGCACGGCTGGGGGAGCCGCAGGAGGAGCGCGTGGCGGTAATTCAGGGCCATCATGCTCAGAGTGGGCCGCGAGGGGCGGAGGATCCCCGGGCATGCTAACCATGTGCGCGACGGCCGGTGCTCCACTGCATGTGAGTCTGCTGGGGGGGGGGGAATTTAAGGGCACAGAGCATGGTTTTTTTTTTTTTTTTTTTTTTACAAAAACAAAAACAAAACAAAAAAAAAAAAAGGGGGAGAATGCAGCTGACAAAGAAGAGGGAAACTAAAATAAATGTACAAAAAAAAAAAAAAAAAAAGTTAGAGAAATAAGGGGACAAAGGAGCAGGAGAGCAGGGTAACGCTGCCATCTATGGGTCAGGAATTGTATAGCGGGACTGTTTTATGGGTTCCTGTTGTTTCTTTTCTGCACATGTGCTGTCTGAATGCTGGGAGGCCTGGAGAGCAAGGTAATGCTGCCATCTAATGGCCAGGGAACATATGGCTAGGCTGCTTCAGTCAGGGGCGCCATCTAGTGGCCAGAGAAATGGTAGTGAGGCTGTGTGATTGCAATTGAGCTCACTATGTGCCGGTGTATTATCAATGTAAATTATATAAGTGCATATATATATTACTGTGTGGAATGTACAAGGAGGAAGCAATAGGTTTAAAGATAGAGAATGAATAAACTTTCATGAAGGGGCTGCTAGGTCTGTGATATAGGTAAGGAAGTCAGGTCAAAAGGCGAGAAGCATGAGACATTACGAATGCTATGGCCGGCTCATGGTACGGTAATCGCAAAGAGTTAACAAGACCATCTCCTTTTCCCACTGCCTTCTCTCCGATAGCATTTTCCAACAGGGTACCATGCCGAAGAAGGTTGGGCAGAACGTGGAAAAGGACAGCGGGATGCAAGCAGGCCCCGCTCAATCGGGGTCCAGGCAAGGTGCACAACGAAAAACAACACGCGTTGCTGTAAAACGGGCAACGCAGGAAAAGGCGAAAAAGAGGGACGGGCCCAAAAGGGGACAGAAGGAGAAGAATACACGGAACAGCAGACGGGCCCCACCACGGCAGCAGGCACCCGCCCCCACGGCATCGGCCTCTAGCCAGGAGCTAGACGAACTTTTCAAACTCATACGCGACCAAGTGAATCAGCACGGCCTGAGTGTGTTTAAGCAGCGTCTGGAGTCAGCAAACGCAAGGCCGGCAGCCACAGAAAATGCAGACCCACCAACAGTGAGCGACAGCATGGCCAGCACCAGCGGGGTCACGCTCAGCACCAGCAGCAGTACGCCGGGCGCCAGCAGCAGTACGCCGGGCACCAGCAGCAACAGCCTTTCCGGCATCAGTGGCAGCACGCCAAGCACCAGCAGCAACATACCGAGCGACAGTGCAGCGGCTGGTAAGGCTACGGGGGGGAAGGAAACCTTACTAGTGTCCTCTTCATCAGAGGACTCTAACTCTGACGGGGATACTTCTTTAGCAACCGCAATGCGGAGCATGTTGAAAACATTCACAAAGAAGAAGAATAAAGCTCAAAAAGAAAAACACTTAGCAAGGGTATGGACAGAGCGTGGGGAAAACCCCGTACGGGGAACGGGGAGCGGGGAGGACAGGGTGGCGGAGACAGCAGGGGCAGGCCCGTCTACGCTGTCTAGCCCGGTAGCAGTGAGTGGGGACCCGCGCTGCGGAGTGAGCTCTCTGGCCAGCGCGGTGCCCAGAAAGATAAAAAAGCGGATCTGGCGGAGGGAATTTATCGACATCTTCTCTCTGCTGATCAGAGACCAGGGGGGGGACCCCAATGAGAGTAACGAGAAGGATAGGAGAGGGGAGAGAAGGCCTAAGATTGTAAGGTCTATCAGCAATTGGGTCTCCGCCTTTCACATTTATATGAGCATTGTTTTAGAACGGGAGCCCGAACTCAGCCAATACCTCATCAAGTACCTCGACACCATAACCCAAGCGCATAAGCGTCTAGGTGGGTGGGCCTGGCTCAATTACGACTTCAAGTTCAGACAGAGCCTGGCAGAGGACCCAACTATGACCTGGCAGCACAGGATCATTGACCTATGGCTGGAAGAGATGTCACACAACCGACCAATGTCGCAGGAAGTGACCTTGCAGTCCTTTCAGGCGCCGCAATGGTGACAGAATTACCAGCCGGCCGGCCGCAAGGCATGCCGGCAATACAACACAGGAATCTGCACTTGGCGGCCGTGTAAGTTTAGGCATGCATGTTCCGGCTGTGGAGGGAACCACCCCGCCACCTCATGCCGAACCGGTAGGGATAACAAGCCATTCCGGCCAATGCTGCAAAGGGGGATCGAGGGGCTTGGCCCCAACCCCCATCAGGCTTGACCGCATGAGGCCCTGGCTGAGGGCATACCCCCAAAAAGACAAAGCTCTCAATATCGAGAACGGCTTTGCTTACGGATTCCGGATTCCTGCCGCGGTCTCGTCGCCGGGGCGGACAATCCGTAATTCAACGTCAGTTAAAAAATTCGCATGGGTGGTACATCGCAAGATACAGCAAGAAATAGAGCTCGGGAGGGTGGCTGGCCCTTTCACGTACGTACCCCTACCGAACTTAATGCTGTCCCCGTTGGGGATAGTCCCAAAGAAAGAGGCAGGAAAGTACCGACTAATCCATAACCTGTCGTACCCAGAGGGGAGCTCTGTCAACGATCATATCGATCCAGCCTTATGTTCCGTGAGATACTCGACGATCGATCAGGCCGTGGGTATCATACGGAAATTGGGGCGGCAGGCGAAGCTGGCGAAGGCTGATATCGAATCAGCCTTTCGACTGCTCCCGGTTCACCCTGACTCCTTTGCACTGCTGGGTTTTTCCCTCAACGGGGAATATTACTACGACAAGTGTTTGCCCATGGGTTGCTCCATATCATGCGCATACTTTGAGCTGTTCAGTACATTCGTACATTGGGTCATCGAAGACATCGCGGGGCACAACACCGTCGTACATTACCTGGACGATTTCCTCTTCATCGGCAATGGGGAGGAAGGATGTCAAAGGATCCTCAGCACCTTTGAACACATTGCCCAGCGTTTTGGTATCCCCCTGGCGAAAGAAAAGACCACTGGACCCACAGGGACCATCACATTCTTGGGCATAGAGCTCGATGTAGCAGCGCAGCGATCTCGGCTGCCAGATGATAAAATCAAAAGGCTGCGAGCGGCCACACGCGAAATCCAAGGGCGGACGAAGGCGACATTGGAACAGCTACAATCCTTGCTGGGTCTTTTGTGTTTCGCGTGTAGGATCATGCCAATGGGACGGGTGTTCTGCCGTCGCATGGCGATGGCTACAAGGGGAGTCAAGAAGAAACACCACAAGATCCGAATTACAAAAGGCATTCGGGAAGATCTGCGCATGTGGGAGCTCTTCTTGCAATCCTTTAATGGCCTAGCATTCTGGCAAGAGACACCAGTGACGAGCGAGTCCCTGGACCTCTTCACTGATGCGGCGGGAGGAGGCGGCTTTGTAATCTATTTCCAGGGCGCCTGGTGCTCAGAAGAGTGGCCGCCCGAGTGGCAAACCGAGGGGATCACTAGGGATATTACCTTCCTCGAGCTATTCCCCATAACGGTGGCCCTATACATCTGGGCCCCTCAGTTAGTAAACAAGGCAATCATATTCCATACTGACAACATAGCGGTCGTGTATGCCGTAAACGGGATGCGGGCTCAGACTCCAGGGGTTGTCGCACTCCTTAGGCACATAGTGTTGCTATGCCTAAAGCATAACGTAAATATCAGGGCCGAACACATCCCTGGGCATAGTAATAACATTGCTGATGCTCTCTCTCGTTTCAAGATCCCACTCTTCCGATCGCTCGCGCCCGGTGCCGATCCCGACAAGACGGCGATACCGCCACAGATATGGGAACTTGGCCCACCGAAGTTTGGGAGCTTGTTCTGAGCTCCCTATCTGAGCGGACAAGAAGGAAATACCTGGCGGCCTGGAAAAAATTTCAAGCCTTCTGCGGAGGAACCGGACTCAAGAACGTTGGTCCCACGACGGACTCCATCCTCCAGTGGATCCTCCACTCCAAGGGCGGTGGAGTCAAGAAGTCAATGGTACAATCGCAATTGGCTGCAATCACCTTTTTCACGAAGGTGATGGGCAACACTAATCCACGAGCAGATTTTGTTATAGCCAAGGTAATGAAGGGCTGGAAGACGGAACAGCCCCGCACACCAGACTGGCGACGCCCCATAACACACGAAATTTTGCAGAGACTGATAGCAGTTACGGGTCAGATATGCTTCAACAACTTCGAGACCCGGCTATTCAGATGTGCATTTTCATGGGCATTTTTCGGGGCATTCCGAATAGGCGAATTGGTGGCCTCGGCGAGCCGAGAACCGGCCGAAGGCGGGATCCGGGAGAGCGATGTCAGCATGCAGGATAAAAAACTCATACTGCATGTACGTAAGTCTAAAACCGATCCCGAGGCCAAAGGCGCACGGGTAGTGCTGGCCCCGCTGAGGGGGGACCCATCCTGCCCAGTAGCAACCTTCAAGGAATACAAGCAGATACGCCCCGCAAGGGCCGAGCATTGGCTGGTCCACTCGGACGGAAACCCCCCTATCGCGGTTCCAATTCGCTAAGGTATTGAAGCTGACACTGGAAGCAGCGGGTTTGGAGGCGTGCTTTTACGGCACCCATTCATTCCGCATAGGGGCCGCTTCCACGGCGGCCAATATAGGTATGACAAGGGAGCAGATCATGACCATCGGGAGATGGCGTTCTGAGAGGTACAAACTTTATGTACGCCCAGTCTGACGCCGGGCGTAAGCCACCGGTCCGGAAATGGTATCAAAAAAAAAAAAAAAAAAAATTTTTTGTTGTTTTCTTTGCTTGTTACATAACGAAAAGCGCAAAAGCTGTTTATAGATCTGTACATTAGACTTGTTCTCGCAAAGTTGTATTATTGTTTTAGTATCGTGGTGGGATGTGTTCACCCGAAATGTGATCTTGACGATATGTGTTGGTTTCCAATAACTCCATACAGGTGCCAATCCCCAATTCGAGGCATGGATTTGCGGCCATTCGTTTGTTCATTGGGCCGAAAAAAGGACGAGGCAAAGACCGCAGGGGCATAATCTGGGCTTCCCTAAGGAACAACTGGTAGTGAGATGGTTGGGGCGACGTGGTATGGTCTGGGACCAGCTGATGCCATGCCTTCTGCAGTTGAAGAGGGCGGGCGGACGGCCATGGGCGATTGTGGTGCACCTGGGCGGTAATGACCTGATGGGTACCCGCAGTGTCGAGCTCACCAAGATGATGCAGAGGGACTTGCTGACACTGGCGGGTGCCTTTCCAGGAACATTGCTGGTATGGTCCCACATCATACCACGGCGAGTGTGGAGGGGCGAATGGTCCCATCATGCAGTAGAGAGAACGAGGAGGAAAGTGAATAGATGGATGGCCCGGTTCATGGACTCAATAGGAGGATACAGCATCGCCCACGACCTGATAGAGGAGCACTGCCATGGACTGTATCGCACGGACGGGATACACCTCTCCGAGATCGGGATGGATGTGTACCTCTGTGCCATACAAGACACGATCGAACGCTTATGGCAAAAGAAGGGGGTTGGCCACAGCAGGGTGGGGTAAGAGAAAGGGGGGAACTTCCCGGCAAGCGAGGGGTCGCAGCCGGGAAGGATTGGCAGAGAGATAGGGACCCCATCCTTACGAGAGAGCGCACAGCCCAGACATGAGAAGGGGGAGTGGGGCACATGAGAACTGATGGGTCCCCCCCAGAGTACAAAGATGGGTAAGCAGCAATAGTGCCTAGAAGACCTCCTGAGGCTTTCACGGCCGGAGAGGCGAGCATACCTTTCTCAGCGTACCTCTGCGCAGGCCTTTTGACGGGCCATGGGCAGAGGTTGATATAGACACAGCTGCGAAGAATAACGGAGCCCTGAAGGGCCGTGGGGGGGGGGGGGACCCGCTGCAACGCCTCCGTGTCCACGGACATGTTAGTTGGGACCGACGGCAGTGGGGAAGTGGCTTGGACGGCCATGTTCCAGAATATCCCTGCCGGGCGGCCGAAGAGTAGTTAAAAGATGGGGCTGTGCCTCTCGGGGAAGGAGATAAGGGAAGTAAGAATTACGACGTTTGATGTATATGGTTGTAATGCTGTTTTATATAAATTTGGGATGTTACAATGTTGATGTTGTTAAGTTATGCTGTGGCCAACAGTTTAACACTGTACTTTCCACTTAGTGTTTGACAAAACATGAATAAAGACATCTTTTGTGGCAAGTACGTATGCATGGTAGTTATTTCGGGCAAAAGTGGGACGGGAAAAGGGAGGGGGTGGGGGGGGTGGGGGGGGTAAGGGGTAGCGACCCGCGGCGGTCATGCTGGTCCCCTGGCTGTGGTGCCAGTATTTGACTCAAATGGGGAATGTGCTGCCTCCAAAAGCCAAACAGTCCAACAAATTTCTGGGCCTCCTTTTTATTTCGGGGAGTATTAAATTCCATTATTTTCTGTTTGGCTTTTGGGAGCACTTCTCTATGACCCTGATGCCACTGTATGCCCAGGAATTTTACTGTCTGGGCTGGTCCTTGAATTTTTGCAGGGTTAATTTCCCAGCCCTTCTTTTTCATGTGTGCAATGAGAGCTTCAAGATGTTCCTGCACTATCTCTTGTGAGGGCCCCTGCATTAAAATATCATCAATATAATGTGAAATTTGTACCCCATCCGGAGGTGGGAGTTCATCTAAGTGTTCTGCTACAATCCTGTGACAGATAGTGGGGCTATGTAAATACCCCTGGGGAAGTCTAGTGGGACAGTACTGTCTACCCTGCCAAGAAAATGAGAACTGCTCCCAATTCTCCTCCGAAATTGGAATAGTAAAAAATGCATTAGCCAAATCTATGACAGCATACCATGTCCCTGCGTGTCTTTGAATATTTTCAATAAGAGTAATTGTATCTGGTACAGCAGCAGTCAGTGGAGGGGTATACTTATTCAATTCTCTATAATCAACTGTCATTCTCCAACTGCCATCTGATTTCTTTACCGGCCACACCGGATTATTCCAGCCAGTGGTAACTGGCTTAATCACCCCTGCTTCTAGCAATTCCTGAATTGTTTCTCCTATTTCCTGATGTCCTCCCGGGATCCTATACTGCTTCATACTCACCATTTTAGTGGCGGGGGGCAGCTTTACTGCTGGCATTTTAAGGTGTCCTACAGTAATAGGTCTAGCAGACATGTAAGGTTTGATGCCAAATTGGTATTGTTCCTCATCAAGTATCAGTGTCAACCCTTTTAATATGTCTATCCCAATTATATACTCGGGAATGGGAACAATTAACACCGAGTATTTTCTCTTAGGTAACTGACCAATTTTCATTTCCAATGTGGTTTGTACAGCATCTGTTTTCCTTCCTCCCAGCCCAGTGATTGTAACATGCTGTCCTCTGAAATGTTTTGGATTTCCATAAATTAAGGTGGCCTCCGCTCCAGTATCTACTAAGGCTCGGACCCTCTGATTGTTCTTATGTTTCCAAAAAATGTCTAAATTTACATGGGGTCTCATGTCTTTATGAGTCCACCCTTCAACTGGAGCTTGGCCTACTTCCTATTCTTGAAACAAATCCTGTGCCCATGAAAGATCAGGGTATAAGTCAGAAAGTGGTGCTGTGGGAATAACATTTGATCTTGCTTCTCTAATCTCACCCTCCTTCCTTTTCCCCTCATTCTTTCTCTCCTCTTCATTCACTTCAGAATTTTGTTTACTCACATTCCTATTTCCACTTTTCTTATACAGCCCTCTTTTCTTATATATTTCCCACATGCTCTGTGTGTCAATTCCATCAATCTGTTCCTTTTTAACACCATCTTTAAGGAGAGCAGTAAACATATCTTTCCTGGATACTCGGTTGTTTATATTTCCCTTCTGTCCTTCTGATCTATTCTCCCTTCTGTCACCAGCACTGTACTTTGGACCCCACTCTCCCAATTCACCTAATTGTCTCACTGCTTCTATTACTTCTGATAAAGGATTCCCTGTTTGATTTATCAGTAAAGTCATAATAACATGTTTGTAAGCTGGTGGAGCCAAACGTATAATCTTATTCCTCATTGATGCAGTCATGGCACAATTCATTAACTGATCAGCTTGCCCTATAAAAATAGCAGTTTTCATGCCTTCCTCTTTAATGCGCTGAATAGCGTCACACAAAGCAAACCATTGTTTATCATTTGGGGGCCAATCAGCTTCGGCAGGAAATTTAGCATTACATCCTTCTACTGCCAGTTGGAGTAAATTAGTCATATTTTGTGATATGTAATTACGAAACTGCTCTTGTATCACAGGGTCAACACTAATTAGACAAAATTTCCTAGAATCACCATGATCTAGCTGTACTCCTGCAGCTCCAGTTTCATAAATACGCACCATCCAGGTAATCAGTGATTCCCCAGGTTTCTGCCTAAACCTGTCCTGGATATCATTAATCTCTCGTTGATTAAAATCCTCCACAGTATCTAGATTAACTCCTCCAGGATTTTGGGGAGTACTCTGCACTTTCCTCCTATAAATCGGTTGTGCCTGATAGTTTTCATTACTAACTCCTTGCTCTTCCTCAGAGTTAGATGATTCAGTAGAATCCCAGATATTACCATCCCAGTCATCAGGATCCCAATTTACACCTGCTTTAGCAATAGACATGTGCACTTTCTTTTTATTTACTCTCCCCTTTCTTTTACGATATTTATACTGGGCCACCCTGACAGCTGCTCTCTCAGCAACCTGCTGATAAGTATCTAATTTATCCGTCAACAAACGGATTTGGCATTGTAGCATTGTTATCATATTTTGTAAATCACAATTCTGTTTTTCAAGTTGCTCAATCAAATCTACTTTGCTGGATTTTGTCTGATGTATCTTACGATATGCAGACAGCAAAAGCCAACCTCTCCTCCCCAACACACTCAATTCTATCCCTTTTTCAACAGGTATTTTTTGCAAGCATGTAAGGAGATTTACAGGTTCCGCATCTTTTAAAACAGATTCCCAATTCTCACTTAGTCCTGAACTGCAAGACCATTCTCTAGCTAACATTTCATAAGGCGCCTGATCCCATCCGGGGATATTTACAAAATCTTTATCTTCCTTTACAGTCTTTGTACTATTTACATTTTTTACTCTTCTTTTCAACATTGTTATAGCCTTTCTTTTTATCGCACCCCACTTCTGGTACCAAATGTCTTACTTCAACAAAGGCTAACACACCTTGTTAATGAAGACGTGCGTTTATTTATAATACAAAGCAGGGATAACTTGAATTTCACTTATTTAACTTCTTAATTCGTACTTATTTAGAAAGGCAAGTAATTCATATATCTACCTATGATTAGTTAAAAAGATATCTGGAAAACTATTAGAATAAAAGCACTTAATTACAGAATAGATAACTAGAAAGATAATTACAGAAGAAGAATATACTTCACCGAAAGAGCTTTACTTCATCCCTTGTCACACGTCGATTGAATGGATCCCTGATTCAACCAGACAAGAGAGACTTCTCAATCGGGAGTTTCTCTAGGCAATGCGTCCATTCCTAGATGAATCCATTTCTCTCTGTCTAGCTGAAAACAGGTACCCATTTTATCCAGTTGCAAGAACAATCCAGTTATTTCCTATCATGTGACACATACGTAGTATAGAGTCAGTTATCCATTAAGCACATCCAAGACACTGGCCAGGTGCTTGAAAATGCTCAAGGGAACCCCCCACCCCCCCTGGTCTACATTACAATTGATGAATTCTTAGGAGAAATGTTTCCAAGGCAAGGTGAATTGTCCTGTTTTGTCCTGTTAATGGGTTTCAATTTGTCTGCTAGTAGAAAGGCTCCTAGGTGAAGTGTTCTTTTGTTCTCTGTAATGGGTCTCCATTTGCTTGCTAGGAGAAGGTCTCCTCCCTGATCTTTCCAGTATCTGTAGTTATGTAAATTGTTTCAACAGTTTCAAGTGCCCCTATTTACAGTTGAGGCATATTCACTACTGAGGCATAATCAATAGTCAAAATTCATCTGTACCACAAGCCTGTAGGGATTATTAGCAGAAAATATATAAGGGAGGAGTGGCCTAGTTGTTGGGGCAAGGTACCACAGGCCGGAAGGTCGGTGGTTCAAATCCCACTAGAGGACAGCAACCTTGGGCCAGAAGGACTGGGGTTTCTAGTCCCACAGGTGCTCCTTGTGGTCTTGGGCGAGCCACTTAACACTCAATTGCCCATGTTCCCTGTAAGTATTAGTGTATGTGTCTCATATCCCCTCATGTTAAATGTATCCCCCAACCACTTTGACCCAGTGAAATGCGGGATATAAATGCAGCTAAATAAATAAAATAAATAATGATCTCAGTTATGTCCAGAAGTAATGAGCTACTAATACCCAGCCCATAGTTCTATTTGTTATGCTGGTAATGAGTCATGCAAGAAGTTTCGTCTGTATATATAAATATATTATATTTTATTATGGACAGCAAGGTAGAAAAATATGCAGACATATAGCTAAAGATATATAATTAGAAACATGAGGTAGCAGTTTGTTGAGACACAGAATTACAGTTAGACAAAGTGATAAATCACTAATTAGTAACCAGAAGTCACCGATTCGCTCTGCACTGAGAAGAGTTATGGAATAAGTTTCTAGCTAACCATTGCCCATCTGGAGGAGGAGAGAGAAGACTGTACCTTGGCTTCAGCTGGCACTATGGGCTGTCTGATGAGACTCTGGGGCAGCACAAGTCCAGGGAGACAGCTAGGCTAGATAACGCAGGCTACAGCCCTTTCAGAGGCGAGCTGCGGGAGAACACAGAACCAAAGGTATCTGTGAAAGTCTTATCTCAGTCCTTAGAAGAACGGCCTTGCACACATGTAGTGTGTCTGTGTTGCAGGCAGATCAGGTCGCAGACACAAGGTTGGCAGGGCACAAACAGCAAAAAGGTGCAAAAGTTCTTCTGCTCATACTGTATTATTCTTTGTGATGAGTCTCCATCATAGGTCCGGTGATTGGTTGGCACAAGACAGTCCAAGGTGTTCTCAGAGAATCAGAAGGTAATGAACAGGTGTTTATCCGGCAGACCTAGGAGCCATAATGAGGGAAAATAGCAGTATGCAGTTCCAGACATCCCAAGGCCAGTAGCATCGTTAGTGGATGATGAAGATCAAAAAAGCAGATGTTCTCGCATAAAGAGTACCAATTATTCTGAGAACTAAATGGACAGAAACAATAGTCTTCTGTAAGCTCATGTATAATCACTTGGCAAGCATTTGTGTGAAGGTCAGGTCTGAGCAAAAGTTCTTTGTAGCAGGAAACCATCTTGTTTGGTCAGCTTTGGTTCAAGCTTTAGCTGCTAAGCAAGCCAGAGATCTGCAGGTGCAGAAATGCAGGGGTGCCAGCCGTACAAGCCCCACTTAGGCTGGAGCTTCAGGAGAGTTTTTGCAACAAGCAAAATTGGGTGGTGGGCATATAGCATGTCACCTCCCCCTGAGTGGCGAACAAAGGCATCCATGGCCATGCAACCACTGGCTGGCCTCTGAGAGCATAACCAGGCTACCTGGGTATTTTACTCTGTGGCAAAAAGGTCCACCACTGGAGTGCGCCACTCCTGGAAGATCCAGTCCACCACTTCCTTCTTGAGGTCCATTCATGAGGCTGAAGCACCCAGCTGAGGCAATCCACCAGGCTGTTGGGCTTGATGATCAGATAAGTCACCCTGAGGTCCATGCCAAGGAACAGAGAGAACTTCCAGAGGTGAACAGCCTCCCCGCACAGGAGGTACAACCCAGTGCCTCCCTGCTTGTTCATATAGAACATCACCAGTTGGTTGTCCGTTTTGATTCAGGGCTAACTGATTTGTCAGGTGCACACAAAAGGCACAGAGGGTGTTTGCTATGGCCTGAAGCTCAAGGAAGTTGACTCTCCTGCACATGCCACAGCCCCTGGGTACTGAGACCATCCAGATGCAACCCCAGTTTAACTCAGATGCATCCATCATGGGCATCTTGTGGGGGGCAACCAGTTGGAATAGAAGATCCCATAGCAGGTTGTCTGGCTGAGTCTCAAGCCAGAATCTGTGCCAGTGGTACAGTGACCACTATTCTGTCCACAGATGACCTGACATTTGCCTGTGTGGCACGGTCAGGGTCCACTGGGCCTGCTGCCTGGAAAGTACAAGCCTTTCCCAACCTGAGCATCTGAAATATAAAACACTCATGCATAAATAGACCAACAAGGCATTGATAATTTACCAGAGATAGTACTTAACATTCAGCAATGCAATGAACATATATGTTGAAACATGTAACTTGGAAGCCATGCTTCCAGTCAAACCATGCTTCCAGTCAGTGACACTATCCATTTAGTTAGAGCTGCTGAAAACTGGAACTATTCAATTAGACATCTCAAGTTATACCTGATGATATTTGGGCAGGCCATCCAAATGTATAACTTTTTTGAGGGCCAATATTCACATCAGTCTGTGTTAATTTAGCAATTCCTGAAGGATGGGCACTTTGGGATTTAGAATATATTGTCTTCTCAATGTAATAATTCCTCTTACCACCCTGCCATCATATTTATATGTAAAAGGCACATTAAGGGTTATGTTTACTAAGCAGCAAAAGCCGCTACTGAGCAGAATGTGGGCCAGGGTCCCATTGAATAAAATGGAACTGAGGCACACATTCCCTCTACTACTACTATTACTACTACTGAGCATTTGTATAGCACTACGAGACATATGCAGCACTGTACAGACATGTAAGAGACAGTCCCTGATCATTAGAGCATATAGTCTAGTGAAAATAGACATTATAAGGGAAACAAAAGGAGATCAGATGAGTGAAGATCCGAAAATGGCAGCGAAGAGGTGAGTTTTCAGCCTGGATTTGAAAAGGGCAGAGAAGGCACCTAATGTACAGACTCAGGCTGTTTGTTCCAGGTGTAAGGTACAGCAAGGTGAAAGGAGCAAAATTTAGAGCTAGCAATAGAAGAGAAGGGTACAGATAGAAGCAATTTGCCAGAAGAGCAGAATTCTTGAGGAGGGGTGTAGGAAGAGATAAGAGGAAAGGTAGCAAGGAGCTGCAGAGTGAATGCACTTATAGGTTAGCAGGATAAGTTTGAACTGGATGTGGAAATGGATAGATAGCCGATGAAGTGACTTGATAAGAGGGGTAATATGACCATGACGAGGCTGGTGGAAGATTATCCGTGTAGCAGTGCTGAACAGATTGAAGGGGAGAGAGGTGATTCAAAGGGAGGCCAGCAAGGAATAGGTCATAGTAGTCAAGATGGGAAGTGATTAAGGATTGGATAAGTGTCTTCTTAGTGTGTTCAGAAAGGAATGGGCAGATTTTTTTGATGTTGTAGAGAAAGAAACAACATGCCTTAACAATCAGGTGGACATGTGAGGAGAAGGAGAGAGCGAGAGGAGCCAAATACAACCAAGGTTACAAGCTGAGGAAACACGGATGAGTAGAGAGTTATCCACAGAGAAAGGAGGAGGTTTTAGGGAGAAAAATAAGTTCAATTTCAAGCAGTGGTGAGACATCCAAACAGCAATGTCAGAAAGGCAGGCAGAGATCCGGATCTGGATTGCCAGAGAGATCTCAGATGTAGAAAGGTAGATCTGGGAGTCATCAGCCTAAAGATGGTACTGAAAGCCATGGGAAGAGATGAGTGCACCAAGGGACTGGGAATAGAGAGAGAAAAGGAGAGGACCCAAGACAGATACTTGGGGCTCACCAATCAAGAGTGGGATAACAGCAGAGGAGGATCCACCAGAAGAAACACTGAAAGAGCAATGGGAGAAGTAAGAGGAGAACCAAGATAGTAGAGAGCCTTTAAAACCAATGGAGGACAGGGTAACGAGGAGAAGGTTGCGGTCAACAGTGTCAAAAGCAGCAGTGGTCAAAAAGGATGAGGACAGTGTAAAGGCCATTGGTATTAGCCAGAAACAAGTCACTGAAGAGTTTGGCAAGAGCAATTTCATTAGAGTGTAAAGGGAAAAAACAGATTATCAAGGATCCAGGAGGGGTTGAGAGGAGAGAAAGTCAAGGCAATGGTGGTGAACCACACGTTCAAGTACTTTAGAAATGAAGGGGAGGAGGGAGATGGGTCAATAATTAGAAAGACAGGTAGGATCAAGTGAGGGTTTCTTGAGGTGAAGTGTAAGTACAGCATGCTTGAAGACTACAGGGACAGTTGCAGTGGAGAGTGATAGGGTGAGAATATGAGAGATGGAAGGGACAACAGTGGAGGAGATGGGATAAAGGAGCAGGTAGTGAGTTTGGAGGAAGAAAGAAGATGTGCAGCTTCCTCTTCAGATATCACAGAAAAGGGAATGAGGGTAGCAAAGGCAGAGGGGGAAAGTTGGGGATGAAGAAGGGGAGGAGGTGGAAACAGGGGGAAGTAGCTGACCTGTGGAGAACTGGAGAGTGATCTTGTGGATTTTGCCATGGAAATAGCCAGGGTTTGGGCAGAAAGGGTGGGAGGGATTGGAGACGGAGGCACCCTGAGGAGAGAGCTGAGAGCAGTAAAGAGACAGTGAGAGTCAGAGGCAAGGTAGTTAGTCAGATGGACATAATAGTCTTGTTTGGCAAGTATTATGGCTGACTGGAAAGAGAAATTCATGAATTTGAGGTGTAGAATGTCTGCAAGGGAGTGGGATTTGAGCCAAGCACGCTCAGCTGAATGGGTACAGGAACATAGGTAGCAGATAGTGTATGAAAGCCAGGGCTGGGGTCCAGTCCCGCCTCACAGGATGTGGCATGGGTGGAGCAAAATCATCCAGAGCAGAGAAGAGTGCAGTGTTACAGGAAGCTACTGCCTCATCAACAGACTCAGATGACATAGTGGAGGAAAGAGATGATGAAACAGCAGAGGACAGAATGAAAGGATCAATAGCATGAAGATTTCTAAATAAATTGGAACAGACAGGATAAGGTTGAAGCAGCAGATAATGAAGAGTGAAGCATAGCAAGTGATGGCCAGATAAGGGAAGAACTGAGGTACAGAGGTTTGAGGGTAAGCAACAAGAGAAAAATACAAGGTCAAGGGAGTGGCCATGCTGGTAAGTTGGGGCAGTACAGGAAAGCTGGAAGTCGAACAAGGAGGTAAAGGAAAGGAGCTTTAAAGCATAAGAGGAGGAGTGGTCTAGTGGTTAGGACAAGGTACTGCAGGCCGGAGGGCCGGGGGTTCAAGTCCCACCTGGGGACAGCAATCTCAGGCTGGAGGGACTGGGATTTCTAGTCTTATAGGCATTCCTTGTGGTCTTGGGCAAGCCACTTAACCCTCCATTGCCCATGTAAGTATTAGCATGTGTGTCTCATATCCCCTCGTGTTAAATGTATCCCCCAATTGACCGCTTTGACCCGGTGAAAAGCGGGATATAAATACAGCTAAATAAAAAAAAATATATAAGAATCAGAGGGGTTATCAACATGAATATTAAAATCCCTGAGAATAAGAGTGGGGGAAGAGGAATTCAGAAATAAGGAAAGCCATGAGTGAAAGTCAGTGAGAAGGGTAGAAGTAGACTTGTCAGGAGGTCAATAAATAACACCTACCCAGATTCATAGTGGAGTGAAAAGGCGGATGGAGTGGACTTCAAAGGAGGGAAAGGAGTGAGACTGAGACAGCAGGAGGGATTGGAATTGGCAAGAAGGAGAAGGTTGAAGCCCAACACCACTACCATGGCCAGTGGGAGAACTGATAACCACCATGACACAGAGCAGTGACAGAGGTCGTGTCTTCTAGAGGAGCCAGGTCTCAGAGTAAGAAGATGGAGACCATTAGAGATGAAGAGATCATGAGCAAAAGCAAGTTTATTTGAAATGGAGTGCGTATTCCACAAGTCACATGAGAAAGGGGGGAGAGGAAGGGGAAAGGAGAGGGATATGAATAAGATCAGAGGTGATGAGCGGGTAGAAGGCAGGGAGGGTGGGGTATAAGTTATTCAGCTGAGAAAAGCTGAAAAAGTGCAAAAAAAGTGCAATGAAGTAAAAGAGCACAGTAACAATGATAAATAAATAAATAGAGAAAGAGAGAGAGACAGGACTTGCAAAAAGCAAACAGAATTCACCTTTCCAACAGAGCTTAAAATGGAGACTCCTCTTCCCAGAATTCCGCTTGATAGTGGCTATAGCCGCTTAAAAAAAAACATACCCTATGAATAGCTGGATAAAAAAAAGAAACTGCACATTAAGGCTAGGAATTTTTTTAAGCTGTTTAGCCCGCCTTCTAGGATTATAATAAACGCTAAATTTAGCATAAATAATTATTTATGGTCAGACTCCAGCTTATTTGCCATCACTGATATTATTGGCTTCTAGAAGTAAACCAGAGAGATCCTCCAGGGTAAACATATTGCATTTTCCATCCCCAGGAAATTTTACTCAGAAATCTACATGAGAAAAAAATTGCTGAGATACAGGGCTGTAGAACACTGGAATTCTATTCCAGATTAGATTAATATCAAGACAGAGTGCTTGACTTTTAAACATCTTTATAAAGCATACATGTATTTGTTTCATTAACACTTTAATTGATATTAGCTTAATTTTTCAGGCTTTTTCATATACTGTATTGCATATTGAATTACTTGAACTAAGTCAATTGTAGAAAAATAAATGTAAATTTCTGATTATTTTATTACGTGAATTGTGTTGTGGTGTATCCTTTCTTATTTTAAATGAATTGTAAAGTTTTATGCAAATTCAAAAAAATGCATGTTTTTGTTTTATTGCATGTGCTCTGCCTTGGTTAAGTGGACAGTAAGCGGTATGTTTACTGAAGTGTACTAAGAGTTTGCTTGTAAAGTGTGTGTTAATTTTTGCTTAAAACATGGTAAGAGCAATGGCCTGTCCCAGCTCTTAGTATGCCCAGTATGTTCCCAGCAGTTACTGCACAGAACAATTTCTTAATGTGTGGCTGTGACATTTGCAATTTTCACAGCATTAAATGCACCCTGTCAGACGGCTGCCTAGGGTGAGAACTTACACAATCTTGACGATGCATATATTCATATGATTCTTGCAAGGTATTGTGGGTATTGTAGTTCATTCACTCCCAAACACAGCTGAAGACAATAATTGAGTTGTGAAACCAGTGGTAAGGCCAATAAAATACTTCTTTTATTGATGGGGTTTAATTCACCCAGCACAAATATGCTTGATAGCAATATAAATGAGGTTACTTGCTTGCAGTGTTTAAATGGATAACATAAAGTCACAAAGCAAATCAGAAAACAACCTTCAGCTTGTCAGGCAATTAGCTAATGTTTTCTTAGCAAATAATTACCAAATAAAAAGGCACAAAGAAATGAATAAACTTTGCTTGTTAGGTTAACTTCTGCTTATTTTCCACACAGATCCCAGCAGTGATTCTCCCTTGCTCACACACACAATCAGGTGCAGCTTTAATTACTATCAATTGACCAGCTGAAAGCCTTTAGCTGGCTGGCTGCTACTGTGTGAACCCAAATCCTGCTTTAAGAGCTGTTTGCAGTGGAAATAAAGAACAAAGTTAGGTTTCTTTGTGATGGCTGATGTGTTTGCTCACAGAAAGCTAGCAATAGCACTTGGATAAAGAACAGTCCATGTAATCAATAGTTTCATCTGCTGTATCTCCCCCTTCATCAATCAGCATAGGGTCACTATCATACATTGGCACAGACGAGTCTTTCCATAAGGCACTATCATGAGAATGCTTATTCCCTTGCTGCCATTCTCTATTATAGATAGGGTCTGGATCAGTGTTCATACCTGAGCCTCTCCTGCTATCATAATTCCTCTCTGTATAGCCTGGCCAGTATGTAATCCAATTCTGATGTCCAGCCTTCCAATCTTGATCCCTGGACACTGGATCTCCTCTCACATACCTTCTGGCCTTGGTCTGAAAGTCCCTTCCACGTGCAGTCTTCTCTCTTCCAGGTAGCCACTGGTGATTCCTATCTCTGCCATTCCATTCCTCTGGCTGACTCCAGTCCAATGGACTCTGCTGGCACTTGGAATACCTCCCAGTATAGGTACTGCCTTGGAATCTCCCAGACCTTCCAATGGCCTTTCTTCTCTTCCTTCC
This sequence comes from Ichthyophis bannanicus, assembly GCA_033557465.1. Classification (NCBI taxonomy): domain Eukaryota; kingdom Metazoa; phylum Chordata; class Amphibia; order Gymnophiona; family Ichthyophiidae; genus Ichthyophis; species Ichthyophis bannanicus. The sequence goes on along the minus strand of CM066048.1, from coordinate 105,835,020 downwards.
AGAGAGTTTCCTTCTCTCTCTATCCGCTTGGCTTGGCTTCTGCTTCTCGAGATGATGTTGGTGCTTGAGCTTGGAGCTGTTGCTGTATCTGTGTCTGAAACTGTTATCTGAAGAATAAGCTCTATTCTTATTCTGTCCTAATGTGTGCTCCTCCCTAACACAGCGCAGCTGTGTTGAATCAGGTCCTGCCCTTTGAGATGAGTGCTTAGGGATTACCTCATAGCTCTCTTGATTGCACACACGTTTTCTCACTTCAGCCCCCCTCATGGCTGCTGGAAACCTGGTGCATTCTGGGACTGGTAGTCTTTTATGTGAAAACTCTGTTTTCTTACTTCTACCAGAACTGACAGGTTGCTTGTTCAGAGTCACATCATCTTTTCTATAGCTCCTACCTGAGCTATGATAAGCTTCCTTATCACAACCCACAGTAACTGCAGCAGTGCTAATCATCATATGTTAATCTTCACACTATCTGCAGTGTACAGTCCACGCCCACTCCACCCAAACATGTCCAATGCCCATCTTTTCATGTGCAAAAAACAGTTAAATGGGATTTTTTATATTCTGGCTGTGTTTAGCAATTAACATGAGCCCATGCTAGCTGCACGGTCTGCACTGTAGCGCACATTACCCATTGAAGCACTTTAGTAAGCATTCCCCTAAGTACTTTAAAGTCAATTACATTAAAATTGGACAATAACCCATTATCTTGGTGCAATTAATCCCTTTGTCCATCTGTCTATTTGTTCATCATTCTTTTTGAAACACTTCTAGAAAGGTCAACTTGGTCGATTAGAAAAAATTGATTAGAATAATGATACTCTAGCCCTGCAGCTCTGCCTGGATGTCTCACCGCCATTTGAAATTAAACATGGTCAAAAACAAAATTTGTAGACTCTCTAAATGCAGCCAGTCTCAAATATTGCAACCTCCCTACTTGCTGGTCTCCCTCAGTCACCTCTCTCCGCTTCAGTCTTTTCAGAAATCTGCTGCGTGACTAATCTTTCACCAGCTTCGATAGACTCGTATAACCCCTCTTCTCAGATCACTTTGGCTTCCCTTCCAGTTCTGTATCCAATTCAAACTACTTTGTCTGAGCTGTCAATGCATTCATTCTTCTACTGCTCTCTCCTCTCTCTGCTTTTCTACTGGCTTCTTCTCTCCTTCCCCTTTTCTTCCACTGCCAACTCCAAAATTCGTTCCTTCCACCTTGCTGCTACTTATGCCTGGAACAAAATATGTGAATGATCCATCAGGTTTCTTCTCTGCCCTTTTCAAGTCCATGCTGAAAGTTCACCTCTTTGAGGCTGCTTTTGAATCCTGGTCCCTTCTTTTCCTTTTGTCTCCTCACCCTTCCCTATTCTACCCTTATACGTATCTTCTGTGCTGTCTGTCTTAATTAGATTGGAAGCTCTGATGAGCATGGACAATATTTATATGTCTGTATAGTGCTGCATTTGCCTTGCAGCACTTTATAAATGATTAATAGCAGTAGTGGTGTTAGTAAAAAAAAGAAGATGGTAGCATTCCATGGAGTCTGCTGTATGCTAAAGCTGCATGTTGGACGTACATTAACAGGTAGTGCTGGGCCATGGCAAATATCACTGAAATCTAGTGGCACTAACTGTCCATTGTGCCTTAGAGTTGCAAGTGTGTAGGTTGGGGGTGGGGGGGGGAGTGTTTGGGGTGAGTGCAGGGCAGTCAGTACATCCGCATTATCTGTAGTGCAGGAAGTAGCCTGGGAGACATACCGGCACCTTCATAGTAAAAGGAGCCTTTCGTGTGCATAGACAGGTTTGAACCTTTTTTATTTGAAACTAAATATTTATGGACTTCTGTCTCATTCCATATTCATAAATCAGGAATGTAAGAGATCCCCAGTATCTTTGTTTAATTAGAAGTTTGCAATCAATTGGCAGCTGTATTGCAACTCGGTAGTAAGCGCGATGCCATTCTGCTGCAGTGGCTTCAAAGATGTCTGAGCAGCAAACACATCATATATTTTAAATTTATCATATCTCACTAGAGGACTTAGAGTGGTGCAAATACAATAAATAAAAAATATGCAAAATAAAAAAGCTCACACATGCAGAATCCTGTCCAGAAAATGCACTATGAAACGTTTGGCGCTTAAATTTAGCATTTTTTGACCTAGGTCTCATGTGACTTCCTGTTGACCTTCTCTGAGGCATTACTTTCTGTGAATTTTTAGCTGTTCATGCGGCTGAAGCAACTTCAAGGGTTAGTTTTTGTAAACCCCATATTGCTGCAGCATCCAGATATACTTTTTAACCAGGATCTTTGCTCCAGTTTACAAAGCAAAAGCAAACCGACTTTTATTCCTGCATTAATATAGGTAAACGTTTACTAGAAAAGTAGGAGCATAAGCCTGTAAACACAAGCTACACTTGTCCTTTTCGTCCGCCATCCCCATGCCTGGGAACATCTTCTTTCAGTGCACATCAATAAATGTGTAGTGCAGCTTTTAACTACACTGGAAAAGAGCAATTTTCAAACAACCAATTAATTCTTATTACTGACATTGAAAATTATTATTTTCTATATCCTTGGAGAAAATGTGCATCAACAATGTGTATATGCAAAATAATAGGGTCCCCTAAACCTCAGTCTGACCCTAAGTATTTCTAGCTATTGGCATGCTCTACCGCATCAGCTCACACTAAAACTGTTAGGGAAATCATTACCCAAGTGCAGGGTTTAGCATGCACCACATAAGCAGCATTAAGCATTACTATGCACCACAAATTCCTCTGTGGAGTGGGAGAGCATGTACATTGCAGTTAGCATGGGCATCTTCAATACATGCAAACGTTGCACTTGGCACAGAGATTGTTACTGCCACATCAATAGGCGGTGGAAATTCATAAGAACATAAGATATGCCATACTGGGTCAGACCAAGGTCCATCAAGCCCAGTATCCTGTTTCCAACAGTAGCCAATCTAGGTCATAGGTACCTAGTAGTTTCCCCAAAAGAAACAGGTTCCACAATGCTTGTAATGGGTCAGGCAGTGATATCCCGGGTCCCGCTCTTTAGTGGACAAAAGTACTTCACCCCCTATACTACATTTCTCCCTTAGACTGCTGCAGCCCAAATGCATGACCTTGCATATTTTAACATTAAATCTCAGCTGCCAAATTCTAGACCATTCTTCAAGCTTAGCTGGGCCCCTCCTAGTTATCCACACCTTCCTGGGTGCCCACTACACTGAAGATTTTGGTATCATCTACAAAGAGGCAAACCTTACTCGACAGCACTTCTGCTATATCACCGACAAAGATGCTAAAAATCGGACCAAGGACAGATCCCTAGGGCACACCACTGGTAACCTTCTCCTCAGAGTGAGCTCCATCTACCTGTAATCTGTCGCCTCCCACTCAACCAATTTCTAACCCAAACAGCAACCCCAGGGTCCCTCCCTAGGGTGCTCTATTTATAAGTCACCTGTGAGGAATGGTGTCAAAGGCTTTACTGAAATCCAAATACCACATCTAGGGCTCTCCCTCAGTCCAAACCCCTGGTCACCCAGTCAAACAAATCAGATGTGTCTGACAAGACCTGCCTCTGGTGAATTCATGCTGCCTCGGATCCTCTAATCTGCTGGACTCCAGAAACCTCACCATTTTCTCTTACAGCAGTGCATCCAATAATTTTCTCTCCACCGAAGTTAAACTAACTGGCCTGTAGTTTTCAACCACATCCTTGCTTCCACTTTAGTGTTAAGGGACCACATGTGCCTCTCTCCACTCATTTGGTATCACTCTGGACTCCGAGGCATTGAAAAGGTCAGTCAGTGGAGCTGTTAGAACGTCTCAAAGTTCCCTAAATATTCTAAGGTGTATTCCATCTGGCCCCATCACTTTAATTCTTTAAGTTTAGCTAGTTTCTCACGAACACAGTCTTCTGAAAATTGTTCAAGATGCCCCTCTCTTTCGATTCTGGGTGTTCTCTGACATCCTGTTCCTGGTTCTTTATATGTGAACACAGAACAGAAATATTTGTTAAGCAATTACGCTTTATCCTCAGCCTCAGATCCTCCAATAACACTTTTGCCCTTCCTCTTCTAACTGAAAAATGTCTTATCTCCCCACTTTATTGTATTGGCTATTTCCTTCTCATTTAGAATCTTTGCTTTCCTGACTACTTTGCTAGCTTCTCTAACTTTTTCCAAATATAGATGCCTGTCTTCCTCTCTGATCTTCCGTATTTCATGAGGGGCTTCCTCTTTTAATTCACCTTTTCAGTTACTTCTATTGAAAACCACAACTGCCTTCTTTTCCTTTACATAACATTAAAACATAAGATATGCCATACTGGGTCAGACCAAGGTCCATCAAGCCCAGTATTCTCCTTCCAACGGTGGCCAATCTAGGTCACAATTACCTAACAGTTACCGCAAAAGGGACAGGATCCACAATGCGTGTATTGGGACAAGTAGTGGATATTCTGGGTCCACTTTAATGTTTTATGGACCTTTCCTCCAGGAACTCATCCAAACCTTTTTTAAACTCTGCTATACTAACAGCTTTTACTTCATCCTCCGGAAGCAAATTCCAGAGTTTGATTACACTCAGTGAAAAAAACTATTTGCTCTTATTAGTCTTAAATAAGTTACCCTGTAGCTTCATTGCATGCCCCCTAGTTTCTACAGTAGGTTTATTGTGACAAACTGCTCAGTGTGTGGGTGGCACAGAACACATGCTAGCTACATGGGGGCATGCCAGGCACGCCTCAATGTGTAGGTGCAATGCTATTTCTGGGCTTAATGCACAATGCCCTGCCACATTCTACTAAACATGCTCCTTAATGCACATTCTGCTTACAAAACCTGTTGTCATGAACTGACACCTAGGCCAGATTTGAGGTAAAAGAGGGACAGTAAAATAAAGAACGGCACTAAACCAGGAGAGACGTAAGGATGAATTGAAAGAGAAGCAGCTTTTATTGACTAAAGCTATAAGGAACGAGTTGGTCTTGTGGGTTGAATTTGGAAGAAGTAATTCTTTGACTATCTACAGAAGAATAGAATATGAGGTGGGTCAGTGAGGGATAGGAAGGAAAGATACTGCAGAGAGGAGATATGATAGAGGTATATAAATTAATGAATGGAGTGGAATGGGTAAACATACATAAATTTCTTTATGCCATCAAAAAGTAGAAAGACTTGGGGACATGCAATGAAGCTACCTTGTACCCATTTAAGACTAATGTGAGAACTATTTCTTCACTCATCAGATAATCAAACTCTGGAATTCATTACCAGAGGATGTAGTAAAAGCTGTTAGTGAAGCTGGGTTTAAAAATGGTGGACAAGTTCCTGCCCATAAACCATTATTAAAGAGACCCGTAAAATCCACTGCTTGCCACAATACAAATATTGTGGAACCTTTGTGTCTTTTGGGATATTTGTGACCTGGATCAAGCACTATTGGAAACAGGATACTGGGTTTGATTTGACCTTGTTCTAATCCTGTATGGCATTCCTTATTTTTCTAACTTTTGCAGGGAAGCATTAACTTAGCTCCAGCTGGGCTATTAAAGACTGTGATGCAAAAGTTCCCCGTTTCATTGAGTAACTCCTGCTCGCCAGGCTGAAGAATTTTAACTGATATCTTGTTTCAGGTTTTTTCCTTGTAAGGTTGTATGGCCTGATATGCTTTGGGGATGGCTATTGTCACGGGGTTCCCGGTGACACAAAGATTTTACGCCACTATGTAGAGACGTTAATGATCAAAGAGACCAGGTGGAGGGTAATAAAGGCTTTTATTCCCCGTTTAAAGCAAGGTTCAACTAAGAGATAATTCCAGATAACAGAAACAGTCCTTTGTCTTAAAAGGTACCAATATTCACACTGAGCAGTTAACTGTTACTTCACAGTTAAGACAAGTTTTTCCATAGTAGCATTCAGTATAAGAAACATTAAATTACATTTCACTTATTCTTCTGTGGTATGTGGAGCATACAGACTTTGGAGCATAGGCAGTGCACCAATCACATTCCATTAACTCTGGCATAGGTGAGGGAACAGTGCTGGGATAATCCACTTCCATAGATTCTTCTCCCCTGTACTCATTCAAGGAGCATTCACTGTCCCTGTCTATCTCAGCATGGTAGTTTAAAACTTGGGAGTCTGGCTTCCCATAGCCAGGGATTCTCAAGGCTGGTGGTAGTTTACTAAACCAGTCTTGATTCTTGTTTCTCATAGAAGGAATACTTGTTTTAGCAGAGCTTTTAGTAGCCCAATTATTACAGTCAATGTTTAATGCCTCATACCTTGGCTTTGGTGAGTTAAAATCCACAGTGCTTCTTTTTCCTGCATCTCTCCCTTGGTAGCTGCAGTTCTGCCTACCAGCCGGGGACCGAGCTGTGCTTCTAGGCAGTGGAATAAAACTTCTGTTGGATTCTCCTCTCACTCTGGGTAAAAGCTCCTGTTGCCTATAAAAGTGCTTTACCCTCTGAACAGGTGAAACTGGGCAATGATCCTCTAGAGATAATAAGCTTCTGTCAGAACCTTTCTCTCTGGTTCTTGGCTTTCCTCTCTCTATTCTATATCCAGGCAGAGTATAGGAACTAGGCGTGGCAGACGCTCTCACCTTGGGGTAACTTCCACCAAACTCCCCTTGTACAACAGGATCAGTTTGGGCCTTCTGGCTTCCCACCTTGTGAGGTCTGTTTCTCCTCCAGCTCCCAGCTTTGCTTCCTTCACAGCAATCAGGCTTATCTCCTTGGTAGCCTCCAGGCTTCTCTGCTGTTTCTCCTTCTCCTTCTTCTACTACCACCTCTACTCCTTCCCCGTCCTCTTCCTGTCTAGAAGCATTCTGCTCTGGCTTATAAAGTGAACGGTTACTGATGACTTCCTGGTTCCCTTTCAGCTGCAGGTCATCAGAGAGCCTAGGTTCATTAAGTGCGGCATGTCTGTTCCTGCTCCCTCTAGCTGTGCCTGGGGGTAACTGCACATCTAGTTCCTCTAAAGAAACAGGATTTCTTTTCTTCAAAACAACTTTATCAGTGCCCACATCATGACACTATGCACTGCCGGCCTTTAGCCCCAGATATTCAAAGCCTAGTTCATATGCAGCCCTGCCATTGAATATCCAGGGTCACTGTCTGCAGAAGCTATCCAGGTAGCAGCGATTTTGCATGGGATGTCTTGTTCAGAAGAGAGACATCCAAATTGGAATGTTCCAGATTTCATGGGTATTTCACAGAATGTTCCAGATTTCATGAGTATTTCACAAAAAGCGTGGGTTTTGTAGCCGTCAGTTTGCTTGCGTAGTGATTTGCCAGGGTTTGGGCCTTGATTATGTTGTCGAAGTGGTCGACCTGTGATGTTTTGGTTAGTGATTTGACGAGTTCGAATAACTCTCGTGGCCTATTGATAACGTATATATGCAACCTTTATGCAAAATCTTCCAACAGCATAAAATCAACTACCACATTTATGCAGACGATATTATGCTGTACACTCAACTTGACACGGATAACCCAAACTACATCCAACTTGAAACATGCCTAAGCGAGATGCAAACCTGGTTACAACAAAGCAGCATGGCGATCAACCATAAGAAAACTGAGGTGATGTATATCTCCAGAAAATCAAATTTCGACCCCCCTGCAACAATAACTTTATGCAACAATACATACCAAACAAAGAAAGAAATAAAATATCTAGGGGTAACTTTTGATAGCGAACTAAAGATGGAGAAACACCTCCGCAAAACCAACAGGGCAGTATTCCACAAACTAAGAGTTCTACAACCAATATGGAGCATTATTGAACCTCATGATTTCAGATCCGTTGCTCAAGCACTCATCATACCACATTTCGACTACTGCAACGCCATTTTACAGGGCCTACCAAAGAAAACCCTAAACATTCTAAAAATGGCGCAGAATGTGGCAGCCAGGATCATTATGAGTAAAAGTCTTACTGAACACATCACACCTGTACTGGTTGAGCTTCACTGGCTCCCCATCACAGCTCGTATAAAATATAAAATACTAACAACCACATTCAAACTCTTGCATAACATAGCACCATCCTTCCTCTCCACCCTAATCTGCGCGCAACCACCAAACAGAAGCAGAAGAACCATAAACTCTAACATTCTCCACGTTCCAGCAGATATAAGATCTGTTAAAGCCAGTACTAGTAATAGAGCATACTCATAACACAGCACCGACACTCTGGAACCAACTGCCACCGGAGCTCCGAGCTACCAATGACTTAACAGACTAGAAAAAAACTCAAGACTCACCTATTTCAGAGTCAGTTCAACTTGATCTAAATCCACGTGGTCTAAGCTTTGCCACCCAGAGACTCAGGGATGCATTTATGTAAAAATGTACTTATGTAAATTCCCTCCCCCCTCTACAAAAGCATCTTAATTATTGTGTGTGTTGTGCTTACCTTACAAATCAACGTGTATATACTATAGATTTTTCAGTCATGATTTGACAGCTTCTAATATGTAATCAAACCCGCTACTGATCGCTGGAAGTAGCGGTATACAAATGTATGCTAAATAAAATAAATAAATAAACATAGAAGAACAAGCATTCTGTTTCCCTCTCTGCAGACGGATTCAGCTAGGAGCAAAGGGCTGTCTGACTTGTGTCAACACAAGCTGAAATTTGAGGGGCAGGAAGAACTGAGAATGTCTTCTGGGAAAAGGTGCTACAGGGTGGACTTATTACCCATGTCTCTTCTAAAATAACTTACTTTGCCTACAATTCCTAGATTGAAATCTCCTCCTTTAATTTAAAATCGGTGGGTCTTTTTTTGGGTTTGCTGTTTAGCTCTGAATCCATTTTGGTATTTTCAAAGATTTACTAAAAACCAAAATGTGCCAGAGAGCAGGAGTATATATAGATGTGATAACTTTCACTGTCCACCTGCAATGCCTCTATGAAATCAGATATACCTGTGTTGAATCAGACCTTTCCAAAATAGTGGTTGGACTTTGTGATAGGGCTGCTATACTACAAGTCCCAGAATCCCTTGGGATAGGAAGCATCTGCCACATTTGAAGCCCCAGTTGGCGTCAGCTAGGAGAACACACAGGAGAGGATGGAGCTGGATGGAGTTAGCAGAGCAGAGCACATAGAGGCCTTTTACCCCAGGGATAGCAGAGAAGGAAGGTGGAGGTAGTTTCTCATTGATAGTAGGGCTCAAGAACACTGGTAGGGGCAGAAGGATTCAGTCATTGAAGAGTCTCCTGAGGCCAGCCTCTGAATGGTCATTGCACAATGTGAACGTAGAAGCTAAGGAAGTCAGTCCCCTGAATCATCCTGCAATGGGAGAAAAAATGAAGGTAGAGTGGGTCAGTAGGTTCTGAATTGTTTTTGGTGCCTTGTTTTTTTCCTGATTTGTTTGAGGGTGGTGCAGGGAGGAGGCATGACCTGAGTATAAGTCACTGAAGTGTGCTCACTCCTTCCCCCTTTCTCTCCTCACTGTTATATCCCTAGTAGTTATTTTAATTTGGTGGCTGAGAAAGGGGACATCTATTTTTGTTTTGTGTTTGCCTGGAGAAGCAATTGAGATAATGATTTTGTTTTTCCTGATTGGGAGGAACTGTAACAGCCCTACAGGTGTTATGAATATTCTTTCTTTAATTTAAACTAGAATCTATAGGAATAGTCAATAATATGATGAATTTTCAGCAACCATTTGCAAATATATACCTACTCTCAATGTGCTTTTAAAATAATCATAAGCTTAAAGTCGGGGTGGTCCACTCTATCTAGATCCCTTCATGATGTCTCCTATTAACTCCACAAAAGTAATAATCAGTACCACTATGTTGGGTAAAGCAGAGCAGGGTCTAAAGTGATTCAGAATAACTCCCAAATAACCCAGTAAATCATTTAATTTATAGATACTAAACAGACCAGAGAGTATAAAAAAAACAATCCTTCCTGATTTCTGCATTTATGAGGGAGATTTTAAATGCTAAAAATAATAATTAAAAAAAAAAACAGTACATTCCATTGACGGAATGACAAATGATTTTATTGTGGTGATTTCATCTAGACAGAAGTATAAATGCAAAATTTACACCAGATATCTAGTGATTTATCATAAAAGGGTAAACAATTTAAAATGGCATAAGTTATTGTGAAGTCACATTGACTTATTGGTGCTCTATTCTCTAGTTTCTCTGTGTTCTGTAGTTGATGAGGGGAGGGTGGTCTGATGTTTCCTCTTGGATCATAGAGAGTATGGGAGGTTAATTTCTTGTGCTTGGTGATGTGGGGGTCTCTGAGATTAATGGATTTAAGGTTAGCTTTACTAAACTGCCGTACAGTGTTAGATCATATTAATATGAGCTAAAGTGCTATTTGATGTGTTATTGCACCTCAGTACCATTGACATGCATCACGACACTACGCTTCAGTAGTCCTTAATGAACACTTTTGCAGGGGAAGCACTTCTCAAAGCCCACACCCTAGTATTCACTGTGAGGAGGAACTGAGAGGTTAGAACTCTGCACTGAAATTAATGAAAAGAGGGTTTGAATCCCACTCCAACTCCTTTTGATCTTGAGCAAATCACTTAAGTGCCGGCCTAGCCGCTGGGCCCCGGTCCCGCGGCAGCCTAGTAACCGGGTTCCCGGGGCCCGGCCACGAGGCAGGTCATTGTCGGGGGGGGGGGGGGGGGGGGGGGGAGGGGGGGGTGACGCGCGGCTAGGCGCGCACACCCGGCAGTCTCCTGGCGCCCGGTGGGAGCCCCCCGCCAGGTCCTTTGGGCCACGGAGGGGGGGCGGAGTCAGCGCGAGCAAGGAGGGAATGCCCGCAGGCGATTCCTTCTTTCCCTCCTTGCTCGCGATCGGGTCGGATTGCTCTGGCTCACCGGTTCCAGGTTGGTCCTCCTGCGGGTCCCGTTAGTGGGGGTTGAGCCGGGTCGTGGGCTCCCTTCGGCCGTCGAGTGTTGCGGCGCCGGCATCTCGTGGCGGTGCTTGTGCGCGCCGCTTCGGCGCACGTGGGAGAGCAGGTCTGTCTCCTGCCTCGTGTGAAGTGCTGCCTTGCCTGTCGCCGCCTCCTGTGCCCGCGGGAACGGCGGGCCTGCGCTGGGGAGGGTCTGTGGGTGGCCCCCTAACCGAGGAAGGGACAACAACAAAAACAAAAAAAAAAAAAAAAAAAAAAAAAATTAATAAATAAATAATAAAATAAAATAAAGTACACAAAAAAAACCAAAAAACAAAAAAACAAACCAAAAACGAAAAAAGGGGGATCAACAGTAAGGAGGGAAGGGAGGCCCCTTCCTCACGTGGGCCCAGCCAGCTATCAGGCTGCTGCAGCCCTTGGGCCAGGGGATAGAGCCCATGGCTAAACAGGCCTCGGCGCGCAGCGCCGCTAAGGGGTGGCGGGGGGGCGCGCGTGGGCGGGGTACGGCGCGCCCCGGGCCCGCTACAGTGGGCCGCGGTAGGGGGGCCCTCCCTGTTGGTGCGGCTGTCCGTACCCGGGCTACTGCCCGGCAGGGGCGCAGTAGGCCTGGGGGGATACGGGGGCCGGGCCCCCCCGGGGGGCGCCCCCTGCCTGCTCCGGCGGCTGTGGGCGCTGCTGCGGTCGATTTGGCGTCTCCGGCGGGAAGCCCTGGCGGGGACGGTGATCGGGCGCTGCTCCCGGGGACGTTAGAGCGGGGTTCCTCGGTCTCCCCCGGGCCGGTCGCCCCGCGTGCTCTGGTGCCCGCTCCGCCTCCCGGAACGGCGAGCGGGTGGATTTCGCCTCCCTCCCCGGTCTCTCCTGCCCCTCCTGGGTTCCTCGGCCCCCCGGCCCCTTGGGCGTACGGTGCGGTCCCCTGGGGGGGCCTAGGGCCGTGGGGAGGGGGTTGGGGGGGTGGTTCGGGGGTGACAAGGGGGGCCGGGGGTGCGGCGGCGTGGGAGGCCGGGGCCGGGGCCCGCCGTCGCGCACCGGGGGGGCTGGGCCCCCGGCAGTGCTCAGTTCCCCGGGGGCCCGGGCTGCTGGCTTCTCTCCTTTGTCTCCGCAGGTTCCGACGGGCTCGACGAGTGCCGCTGCTATGGCTGCTTCCAACCAGCTGGCGGGAGCTTGCCCTTCTGGTTCTACGACAGCCGCGCTGGTTCCGGTTCTGGCGGCGCCCACTGGGGGCGCTACGGCTGTCTCCTCAGCGGGGAGTGGTGAGTATACGGGCGGGGCGGGGGGTGGGGTTCCCGACTCGGCTCCCGGCTCCGGGGAGGCGGGCAAAGGGAAGGGGAAGCGCAAGCGCGCTCGTCGTTGCCGGCGGGCGTCCTCGTCCTCCTCCTCCTCGTCGTCCTCCTCGGCCTCGTCCCGCTGCTCTGTCCCGGGGGCGGCGGATGGCGGGGGCCCCAATGGGGCTCCTGTCGTACGCTGCGCCGAGCTGTGGGAGTCGGTTCCGCGGAAGTTGCGCCGGCGGATCCGGCGTCACCGGTACATCGACATCTTCCGTTTGCTCGACGGTCGGAAGCGCTCGGGGGAGAGCAGGAAGAAGCGCAAGGACGACGAGAAGGCGGGCCACGTGCGCAAGGTCTCTCGCAACACGCTCAATTGGACCCGCGCTTTTCTGCGTCTGGCGAGTGTGTGGGGGCGTTACTTCCCGAACCAATATGGGGCGTTGTTGGCATACGCCGACAACATTCTGGCTGCCTCCCAGGGCCACGAAGGGTGGGCCTGGTTGAACTACGACGAGGAGTTTCGGGACCAGATGGAGGAGAACAGTCTCCTGCAGTGGGGGACCAAGGACATCAAACCTGTGGTTGACCCAGATGTCCTCGAGGGGTCGGGGTGCCGGAACCGGTACATCGGGGGCGAAGGCGGGTGCGTCTCCGCTTTCGCAGGGGGGCCGGTCCTTTCGTGCCCCCGCCCCCGCCTTGCCACAGCCAAAGGCGGCGGTTGCCGGGGGGGACGTCTGTTGGCGCTTTAACAAAGCGTCTTGTCCTTTCCCGGACTGCAAGTTTAAGCACCTTGCTCCTTGTGCGGCGGTGCGCACCCAGCTACGAAGTGCAGCAGGAAGGGGGTCGCAGGGGCCCCGGCGGGGGGAAGTGAGGTGTCGCGCGCGCTGGCCGCTACCCCGGTGCGCGTGGCGGCGATGCGACCGTGGCTCCTCGACTACGGGCGTTCCCGCCGGGGTAGGGCGGCCGGTTTGCTTCTGGGGGGTTTCACGCGGGGTTTTCGCATTCCCGTCCGGGAGCCCTCCGCTCTGGGCGGTACCCGCAATGCCGCCTCTGCGCGGCTTCACGCCGAGTTTGTGCGCTGCAAGATCTCCGAGGAGTGTGCTCTGGGCCGGGTGGCGGGTCCCTTCTTGGACCCCCCCCTTTTCCCCGTTCATGGTGTCGCCGTTGGGGGTGGTTCCGAAGAAGGAGCCGGGCAAGTTCCGGCTGATACACAACCTCTCCTGCCCTCCGGGCGACTCCGTTAACGATCACATCCCTCGCGAGCTCTGTACGGTTCACTACTCGTCCTTCGATGCCGCCGTCGCCTTAGTGCGTCAGTGCGGTCGGGGGCCCTGCTGGCTAAGGTGGACATTGAATCGGCGTTCCGCTTGCTGCCGGTCCACCCCTCTGCTTTCCCGTTGCTCGGCTTCCATTTTGAGGCACGGTATTACTTTGATATGTGTATGCCCATGGGCTGCGCGATCTCCTGTGCTTATTTCGAGGCCTTCAGTACCTTCTTGCATTGGGTGGTGGAACGCCAGTCGGGGGTCTCCAGCATTGTTCACTATCTCGATGACTTCTTGTTTGTTGGGCCGGAGCAGGCTGCAACTTGTTCCGATCTGTTGCGCACCTTCCTGCGTGCGGCTGCCACGTTTGGCGTCCCCGTGGCGGCGAACAAGACAGTGGGTCCGGTCACTTGCCTCACCTTTCTTGGTATCGAGATAGACACGATGGCTATGGTGGTCCGCTTGCCGGCGGCGAAGGTGCAGCGCCTCCGCGAGCTGGTGGCCTCGGTCTGCGCCGTCGCGAAGACTTCCCTTCGCGTTATGCAGTCGTTGGTCGGGCACCTGAACTTTGCTTGCCGTGTCCTCCCCATGGGCCGCCCCTTTTCGAGGCGCCTGTCTTTGGCAATGGCGGGGGCGCGGCTGCCCCACCATCGGATCCGGGTGTCTTCGGGGATGCGGGAAGATTTGCGGGTTTGGGACTCGTTTCTGGCTGGCTTTGACGGGAGCTCCGTGCTTCAGTGGCCGGAGGCGTCGAATGGCGACCTTCAGTTGTTTACTGACGCGGCGGGCGGCGTCGGTTTCGGGGCCTTCTGTCACGGTGCCTGGTGCGCGGAGCCTTGGCCGGCAGCCTGGGCGCGCTCCGGCCTGACCCGCAACATCACCTTCCTGGAGCTGTTCCCGATTGTGGTTTCCTTCTGGGTCTGGCCTGACCGGTTACGGGATCGGCGGGTTGTTTTCTGGTGCGACAACTCGGCGGTTGTTGAGGTTTTGAATCGCCATGCCCCCCGATGCCCCAGGGTGGCGGCCTTGATGAGGGTGTTTGTGCTGGCGTGCTTGCGCCTGAATGTCACCGCGAGGGCGCGGCACGTTCCGGGTGCTAAGAACTCTATCGCTGACGCTCTGTCACGTTTTCAGTGGGAACAGTTTCGGCGCCTGGCTCCGGGGGCGGACGAGCTGCCCTCGCGGGTTCCGGAGCATCTCTGGACGATTGGGACCCTGACCTGATGGATCTCTTGGCCGCGTCGGTGGCCTGCAGTACCTGGATGGCTTACCGTAGGGGCTATGTGACGGTGAGTGCCTTTTTGAGGGCGCGTGGGTGGGTTGGGGGGGCGGTGCCTGATGACCTGGTTGGCCGCTTCGTGCTTTGGGCAAAGGAGGCGGGATGGGTGCGGTCGGCGGCCGCCGGAGCGCTTGCGGGCTTTTCCTTCTTTGCTAAAGCGGCGGGTTGGGGGAATCCACGTGTCTCCTTCTTGGTTGGGCGGTTGCTCGCTGGGTGGGCCCGCGCTCAGCCGAAGCTACCGGATGGGCGGCGCCCGGTGTCCCACGAGCTTCTGCTGCAGGTGTGTGCGGTTCTGCCGAGGGTAGCCGCCTCGGGCTTCGAGGCGGTGTTGTTTCACGCGTTGTTCACCACGGCTTTTTTCGGCGCCTTCCGGGTGTCCGAGTTAGTTCCTCGGTCGGCACGGTGGGGGGCTTTTGGGGGGCTGGCGGCGGGGCACGTCCGGGTCGAGCCTGCGCGAGTTCGCATTTTTCTATCCCGTTCTAAGACGGACCAGTCCGGGAAAGGGGGCTGGGTCCTGCTGAGCGCTATCTCCTCGCCCTTGCTGTCCTGTCCTGTCAGGGCTCTCGGTGCATACGCCCGGCGGCGCCCGGTAGCGCCCGGCCCGTTTTTTATTCATGCGGATGGCCGGCCGGTGACGCAGTTTCAGTTCACGGCTGTGCTTCGCCTGGCCCTGCGGGCCTTTGGGTTGCGATGAGCGGGGTTACACATCGCACTCGTTCCGGATCGGAGCGGCTACCAGCGCGGCGGCTGCTGGGTTGGACCCTCGGGTTATTCGGCGTATTGGCCGCTGGCGATCGGGTGCGTATGCCGGGTACGTTCGCCCGACGGCTGGCGGCGGTGCGGAGTAGAGCGGGGTGCTGCCGCGGTGGAGGGCTGCCCGCGGTGGGGTGGGGGGTCAGGGGGGGGCACTAATCCTTTCTTTCCTCTTGCAGAGCTGTTTGCTGGTGGTGGTCCACTCTTTCTTCTTTCAGATGGTGCGGTGCCCGGCGAGTGGTGGATCATCGGGCACTCTTTTGTTTACTGGGCGGAGCGGCGCGCGGCGGTGCGGCCGCTGGGTGTCCACCTGGGTCTTGCCGGAGCTGGAGTGCGGTTGTGTTGGATGGGCCGCTGCGGCATGCGTTGGGACCAGCTCCTGGACTGCGTGCACGCGGAACTCGGACGGCGTCGGCGGCCGGTCGGGCTGCTGCTCCACCTGGGTGGCAACGACGTTGCCGGTTGGGCTTGCCGGCAACTTATTGGGACTGTTCAAAGAGACATTGCATTGTTGCGGGGGGTCCTCCCTGGGGTGGTTTATTGTGTGGTCGGACATTATACCCCGCCCTGCTTGCTGGACCCAGCGTCGTTGGTCAAGGGGCCTGTGCAAAGTTAATCGGCAGATCGGGCGCTGGGTCCAGCAGACGGGGGGGGTTCAGGTTCGGCACCCTTGGGCGGAGGTTTGCTTGCGCTGGTTTGTACCGGTTTGATGGGGTCCATCTTGCCCCGGTGGGGCAGGATCTTCTTCTGAACGACTGGCAGGAGGCGCTCGAGTCGTGGTGCTGGTCGCAGCTTCCCCTTGGGGGGGCGGCGCTAGGATAGTTCACTACCTAGCGCCGGTGGCGGGGTGGCGAGCTGGTGCTCGTTGACCCGGTGGATCATTTCAGCTGGAGGCCGCTTTCCTTGTGAGCGGCCCGGGTATGCGGTTGGGGGGAGATGTCCCGGTTGGGGTCTCCGCCCGGAATTAGGCAACCCCTTCAGCCGGCCTTTGCTATCATGGCGAGGCGGGCGGGAAGGGGCAGCTGGGGGGGGGGGGTGGCTTGGATGGTGCTCCACTTTGCTATACGGCGGGTGGGGGGCATCATCCGGATGACGGGTGGGGGGGGGGGGCTCTTGTCTGTTATGGTTTGAGTTGCTGTGTTGGCCCATGTTGGGGCGGTTTGCTTACTGTTAATAAAAGCTGCGACCATGCATTAACACCATCACTTGACGTCCGCTTGCTTTGTCAATGGGTGGGGGGGGGGGGGGCGATGGCGGGTTGGGGATCCAGGCCGAGTAGGGCCTCCGGATACCTCGGTTAGTGCCGGCCTAGCCGCTGGGCCCCGGTCCCGCGGCAGCCTAGTAACCGGGTTCCCGGGGCCCGGCCACGAGGCAGGTCATTGTCGGGGGGGGGGGGGAGGGGGGGGGTGACGCGCGGCTAGGCGCGCACCCGGCAGTCTCCTGGCTCCCGGTGGGAGCCCACTGATTGGTCCTTTGGGCCACGGAGGGGGGGCGGAGTCAGCGCGAGCAAGGAGGGAACGCCCGCAGGCGATTCCTTCTTTCCCTCCTTGCTCGCGATCGGGTCGGATTCCCGCCCTCCCGCCCTCGTTTTCGGTTGGTTGGGTGGCGGGTTGGATCTTGTCGCAGCTGGTGGGGGGGGGGTAGGGTGTCGGGGGTTATGTGGCACCCGCGAGCGGGGTGGCGAGCTGGTGCTCGTTGACCCGGTGGATCATTTCAGCTGGAGGCCGCTTTCCTTGTGAGCGGCCCGGGTATGCGGTTGGGGGGAGACGTCCCGGTTGGGGTCTCCGCCCGGAATTAGGCAACCCCTTCAGCCGGCCTTTGCTATCATGGCGAGGCGGGCGGGAAGGGGCAGCTGGGGGGGGGGTGGCTTGGATGGTGCTCCACTTTGCTATACGGCTGGTGGGGGGGCATCATCCGGATGACGGGTGGGGGGGGGGGGGCGAATGGGTGTTATTGTTTGAGTTTCAGTGTTTGCCCATGTTTGGGCCGGTTTTCTTACTGTTAATAAAAGCTACGACCATGCATTAACACCATCACTTGACGTCCGCTTGCTTTGTCAATGGGTGGGGGGGGGGGGGCGATGGCGGGTTGGGGATCCAGGCCGAGTAGGGCCTCCGGATACCTCGGTTACTTTCTATTGCCTCAAGTACAAATCTAGATTGTAAGATCACTGGAGACCGGAAAATAAATGCTGTGCCTGAATTCTAAGTCATCTGAAGAGAGGAAAATACTGAAGGTATCTTGCTTGAACTAGGATTTGAAAAGGGCGACTTGAACAGAAACGCTCTGGGAGACGAAAATGTCTCATGTAATTACAGATCAGAAACCTTTTTAATTTTGGTAGTTTCAAAGATTATTATATGGTCTAACTGTCTATGAGATCGGAAGGAGGAGCGTAACTCTTGCAGGTACACAGGAGAACAAAAAGAGCAAGAGAATAGAGTAGGTTTGGAACAAACTGCTTTATTGAAGATGGTCCCTACGCGTTTCGGCTTGCGCCTTCTTCGGGGGACATACAGCTACCATGGGGTAAAACAAACAATATTAGAATAAAAAATGTTTCAGCAATCAATATATCACATGCAAGATAAGTGATAGTCTCAAAAGAATATTTTTATACAATACAAATAAAAGAAAAATCATTTAAAAACAATAAAAGGAAAACTTTTTAAACACTTATATCCACACGTATGTGATATGTATAAATTACATGTAAAACAAAAGAACAAACCAGAGAACCAATTAAATTGTTAAAGGTTAAAAATGGAGAACATTAAAAATGGAAAACATTAGAAATATTAAAAATGTATTAAAATTAAAAATATATTAAAAATATATTAAAAAAATATTTTAAAAATATATTAAAAAAACATTGTGGACAAGCAAGGGCCGAGACAAAGGACTAGAAATATGAAAAAGAGAAAAGCAATAATCGCATAATTAAACAATTAAATACTATATAAATATAAATATGTGTCAATTGATAATGAATAGATAATAAATAAACCATAAAAATAATAATAAATAAATAAAAAATGATAAAAAGTATAACAAATAGATAATAATTATTAAATAGATAAAACAATGTGAATAAATAAATTAAAATGTACTAATGGTAATGTAATAACATACCAACGTTGTATAAGGTAGAATGTCTCAAGGACACTTTGGAGAAGGCACTATGTATGGATAGAGCCGTGTGTGACAAGCTTGTCTCTTAAAGACAGTTGGGTCGTAGCACTATATAATAACTATAAAAAAGAAAAACTATGTAATCACATGTAAAAATGAACCATTGAATAAGATGCACACATAAATGCAAATAATAAAAGCAAAGTATAAAAAAATAAATAAAAATAAGAATATAGAAATATAGAAATAAATAAATAAAAATAAAAAAGAATATACAATATAATATATAACGTATGATATACGAAATAAAACAAAATATATAATATATGACATATATCACATAATATAAACCACATAATATATAACATACAATAAATATGTGACAATCATATAATATAAAATAAAATAAAAATGTGATATATAATGTATAAAATGAAGTAAAAATGTGTTCATACGTAAAAACATCTATAGAAATGTGAACTATGTATTAAAAATATATTATATATAAAATATTAACAATATATTAAACATATATTCAAACATATAGACAAGAGAAAATGGTAATAAAATAGGAGGGCACTTCTAATATTGTAAATCTATAATCAGAACACTCAATATAGAATGGACTACAAATGTGGACACGGAGCATACTGTGTTAAGACACTAGCATACATTGGGTGTAAAGATTATTGCTCCGATAGAAGAGAGGGGATGTACAAGAGAAGTCAATAGTGTTACGCGTGCCGGCTTCAGGGGACATACAGTAACGTTGTATAGGGTAGAATGTCTCAAGGACACTTTGGAGAAGGCACTATGTAGGGAGAGAGCCGTGTGTGACAAGCTTGTCTCTTAAAGACAGTCAATGTACATGTGGGTGGTAAACTCATGAGACAGAGATTAAAAAAATAAAAAGGATATTTTGGGGGAAAGAATACAGAAGGTGTATAAGACGCGCTGGTGAGCATTCGGAGTAAACATGTTTAATGTAATTTAAGAATCGATGGTATGACCTGACGTCTAACAATATTACGATACATGTGTTACTAGAGGGTATAAGTGGAAAAATCTAATAAAATACAAGTGTACTGATATGTAAAACCATATATGTAATAATGAAACTAATTCTTGTATATCATGCATAAAAAAATGACATGCGTGTCGCCAAAGATTGAATAGTGTGCTTTACAATATAAAAATGATGATGTAAATGGAAAAACCGAGTGTATATATGCAGAGTAAGTATACACGCTGGATAATTTAGAAGAGCTGAAATTAAATGACAGAAAGCTAAGGGAGACACTGCACATAAAACCTCTAAACGTAAAAACGCCAAGTGTCAAGGGACATTTATAAAAAAGAAGAAGAATCGTGCACTAGACAAGGAGACTGTACGCAGAGGAAACTTAGTGAGTTGAATGAATTATACCTGATCATCAATGCAGACAAAAATTGAAAATAAGAACTTGATCAGTATTTTGTAAAAGACGAAAGGCATAAAGACTGGAGGGACGAAGTTGAGAGATTGAGAGCGTACTTACTGATTAGACAGAGAAGTGAAAACCATACGATGTGCGAATGCGGAGGCTCACAGCATGTCTAAACTTGCATTGAATACTGCAACATTGAAAGGGGGAACAACGAGAAGAAGTCTTGTTATAGACGCCAATTTTCGCGCCCTTTTTTTTAAAAAAAGAAGAGAGAGACGTCACGAAATGGGCGGAGTCAAAATCAAACCCGTATTCAAAAGCTCCTTCAATAACAAGCATCTTTTTGAGTCTATTTGTTAAAAAATATATATATAATATAATGAACTGATAAAAAACAAATACAAACTGTCAGGGTAATAGTATATACCAGTGATGGCTAACCTTTTTGAGCCCGAGTGCCCAAACTGCCGCACAAAACCAAAGAATTTCCTCAAAGTGCCAGCACGTCAATTAAAGCTCCATTTGCATAAGGTGCTTCATTTGCATAAATATTTGCATAATGTTACCATACACTAACTTTTAGTAAACCTGCCTCTTAATGAGTATATGGATAAAGAAAGACTAAAAGGTTTCTACATTACTATAATCCAGTACCAACCGCCAGGCACATTAGGAACTACTACAAACGCTGCCCATTTAGAACCCATAGCAAACCCGCCGTATCCTAACAGCACTACCAGGACTCACAAAGCACCATACTCTACCTATCAAAAGGCAACACTGCAAATATTAAACCAATACATCTCAGAGAACAACAATACATGACCTACTGGGGAAAGAACAAGTGGCAATGTCAAATAGGAATTATATAAACAGAATACCTCAGCTCAGTTACACATGCAGAACAGACCATTACCAAACAAGGAATCACAATTTAGAAACAGGAAGACAATAATTAAACTGGGAACCCCAAAAGCCAAACTTGGAATATACAACAACACTGTAGAAATAAAACTATATATTAATTTCATCTTGTACTAAACAAAGCGAAAAAATTAATGATGCACATTTCCCAGAGCTGACATATTCCAATTAATAAATTCAAAATAAAGAGATATTTTTCTACCTTTTGTGCATTTTTTTTCAGTTGCAATTGTTCCAGCCACTTTCTTCTGGTTTCTTCGTGTCTTCTGCTAACTCTCCATCTGCTGTCCATTTGTCCTTTCTTCTGTCTTCTTGGTTTTTTTTTCCATTCTCTCTCTACATCTGCTTTAACATACTAATCTTTCTCCTTTTGCTCTTTCCTCATTTCCTATTTCATCTACTCAAAATTTACCCCTCCATCCTCAATCCCCACTTACTCTCCCAATACCCGGCCAATTGTAGATTTTTAATCCCTCCCACACAAAATATTTTTCCCCTCTCCATTTTACTCTCCCAGCCCCATCCCATTCTAATCCTCCCCCAACACCAGCTCCCTTCTAGTTCCAGCCTCACCCAGCATCCATTCCCTTCTAGTCCCTGCATCAGCCCATTTCCAGTCCTAGCAGCCCCCCAACCCATTTCCAGTCCTAGCAACCCCCCAACCCAATACCAGTCCTATCCCCCCCTCATCAACCCACTTCCAGTCCTAACCCCCCATCACCCCATTTTCAGTTTAAGCCCCCCCTATAACCCATTACCAGTCCTAAACCCCCATCAGCCCACTTCCAGTCCTAACCCCCCATCAGCCCACTTCCAGTCAGCCCCCCATAGCCCATTGCCAGTCCTAACCCCCCCATCAGCCCACAGTCCATTACCAGTCCTAACCCCCTCAGCCCACCTCAAGTCCTAACCCCTCCCCATCAGCCCATTTCTTGTCCCAGCCCCCCATAGCCCATTATCAGTCCTAAACCCCCCCATAGCCCATTACCAGTCCTAACCCCATCAGACCACCTCCAGCGTTAACCCCCCATCAGCCCATTTCCAGTCCTAACTCAACCCATCAGCCCACCTCAAGTCCTAACCCCTCCCCATCAGCAGTCCTAACCCCCCTAGCCCATTAGCTGTCATAACACCCCCCTCTCTTGCCCATTAGCTGTCCTAACCCCCCCATCGCCCAGTACCCGTCCTACCCCCCCATCACCCCCTTTCCAGACAGCCCCCATCAGCCCACCGCCCATTAGCAGTCCTACCCCCCCAGCCCATTAGCAGTCCTAACGCCCCCTAGCCCATTAGCAGTCCTAACACCCCCCCAGCCCATTATAATTCCTAACCCCCCCCCCCCCCTAGCCCATTAGCAGTCCTAACCCCCCCTAGCCCATTAGCAGTCCTAACCCACCCCCCATGGCAAATTTAAAAAAAAAGCAGCTGGCTCTGGCTTCTGCCGCGGCAGCGGCAGAATGCAATGTCCCGTGGGGCCCCCTCCGCCCGCTAAGCCCCTCTGCAAGGGCTTTCAGATTCGCGAGGGAGAGCGTCTCCCTCGCGTCTCTGTTAAGCCCACAGGGGCTAATGGGAAATTTCCCATCAGTCCCTCGCGTCTAAAGGGGCTGATGGGAAATTTCCCATTAGCCCCTGCGGGCTTAACAGAGACGCGAGGGAGACGCTGTCTCCCTCGCGAATCTGAAAGCCCTTGCAGAGGGGCTTAGCGGGCGGAGGGGGCCCCGCGGGACACTGCATGCTGCCGCGTCCGCGTCCGCGGCAGCAGCCAGAGCCCGCTTTTTCTTTTTCTGCGGACCTTCACGCGTGCCAGCTGCAAGGCCTTCGCGTGCCACAGCTGGCACGCGTGCCATAGGTTCGCCATCGCTGGTATATACGATGGTCTGTAAAAATGTGATTACATAATAAGACAGCGATTTTATATATTAAGAATCTAGAAAAAGGGGAACCAATCTTTTAAAATAGATGTAAGCGACGTACCATTTAAAAATAGGACATAATAGACTAAAAACTAATTAAAAATATGATAAACAAGGGAACTATAATATTGCCTTAAAATTTTATATATTTGTTAAAAAATAAATAATAAATGAATAAATATAAAATGTTAAAAATTAATAAATATTGATTTTACAAAAATACATATATGATGGACCAAGTAGCATATTGGAAACAATATCATATTATGTATGTCAAGAGGGATGTTATGATATTGTTATCAAAAAATAAATAAATATGATACATCAAAAAATATATATATGAAGAAAAAATGAAAATAAATGACACATTGTATAAATGTAAGCAAATGAGTAATATACCATAGTCAGTACCACAACTTCAAACAAAGAAGACAGTATAAAAAATAGGCGAATAATCATAGAACCTGGATTGTTTTGATAAGTAATTAAATGTGAGAAAATAATTTATTGTAAAAAATTTTTGTAGAAAATTTTATTGTAAAAAAATTGAGAGATCACTTTCTTGATTGAGTCCGAATGGATGTAAACTGTTAAAATCATAAATATATCGTTGTTCCAGCTTAAGTAAAGTATGATTAACATCGCCACCACGCCAGTGTGGAATAACAGTTCTAATAACTAAAAACTTAAGATCACTAACCAAATGTCCCTTCTCTACCCAGTGTGAAACTAATGGTTTATCCGTCAGTTGTCTTTGAATGTTGCTCCTGTGTTCTATAATACGTGTTTTGATCTGCCGTACGGTTTTTCCTATGTAAATCATATCACAGGGGCATTGAATTAAGTAGATTACATTAGTAGTTTTACAGTTGGAATAATGGTTAATAACGATTTTAATGACCAGTGGACTTATGTGTAAAACTATTTTTAACTGTAATGACATGAAGGCAGACAGAACAATTTCCACAGCTGTAGTTGCCTTTGACTGTAGGGGTAGTTCTGGAGACAGTTAGGGCAGAGGGGACTAAAAAATGACTCAGATTGGGAGCACGCTTGTATGAAATCATGAGTTGTTTAGATTGAAAGGCTGGTAAGGAGGCGATCAGATCCCATTCTTGTTTTAATATATCCGTGATAAGTTTGGAATGTGATGAAAATGTGAGAGGACAAGTGATTTTATCAAATTTAGGCCGTGCTATATTTTGTAAGAGTGTACAGCGATCAGTGGCATTCCCACTTTTTTTCTCACACAATTAGCTTCTTTGGTTATGTCTGAAAACGTTTTCATCTTTAAAGGCCTTTTTTACAAGCAGATCAAAGGGGGTAGCCATGGGCTCGCCCATGGCCCCTGATGTTGCAAATCTCTATGTATCAGAGTTTGAGAAGAAGTTCCTATCATAACCGGGGATCCATACCAGGCGCTCGCCATCCTCCCCCACCCTCCTAGGTCACCCCCCCCCTTCCCCCCTCAACATTCCCCATACAATTACACAGACACAATTGCTTGGAAAGAAAACCAGGTCGCAGCTTTATTGCCCATACAATTAACATTTTAACAGTCAACAATAACTTAACCATGAATTCCCCCCCCCCCCACCTCCGGCAGAGCGACACGTCACCCGCCCTACTATTAGCAAGGTGACGTCGCTTCCGCCCCTGGTCCGGTCAACCACCGGTCCAGCTCGAACCACCCCTGCTCAACCTCGCCATATCACTAGCAAAAGTAAGGGCAGGGTTCACCGGTCGTGGGCACCCTGCCCCCGCCCCAAGTAGCTTATGTCTCCGGACCCCGGAAACCTCCGGGATCCCGCCACCCCCATCCCCCCCCAGCTGCGACACCCCCAAAATCCCCCGAAACCCACCCTCAACCTTAAGGGTGGGAGGGCGGGACGCTGCCGGCTCCCCGCAGACGGACCATGTGCTCTGCGCGCCCCCGCGCCGCCGAAGCACATGGCCCGTCCACTCTTCTGATTGGATGCTGGCTCACTCGCGAAGCCAGCATCCAATCCTTTCGAAAGATGCTCTCAATCTCCCCCCCCCCCCCCCGCGACCGATGGGCCCGCGCCCGGCTGGAACCGCCGGTTACCGGCGTCCGCCGTGACGCTGCCCGCGGCCTTCTCATTTCACCCATATAAGAAACATATCCTTCTTTGGAAACGTTACATCGACGACGTTCTTGTCATTTGGGTTGGCCCTGAAGATATTCTGCATTCCTTCCATCTTTGGCTTAATACCTTAGATGTACATTTACAATTTGAGGGTACTTACAGTCTTGATTCCATACCATATCTTGACATTATGATTAAGAAGTCAGACAAAGGTTTCATAACTGACCTATACAGAAAACCAACAGACAGGAATACTTTTCTTACTTATGACAGTTGCCATAATACTTCCTTCAAGCAAAATTTACCGGTGAGTCAATTTCTCAGAATTAGACGTATATGCACTAATGACACAGATTTTGAAAAACATGCTACTGATCTATACCAGCGTTTTGAGCAGCGAGGATATCCTAATAAATGCATCCACAGAGCATATCAGAGAGCATCTGCCACTGATCGCTGTACACTCTTACAAAATATAGCACGGCCTAAATTTGATAAAATCACTTGTCCTCTCACATTTTGATCTGATCGCCTCCTTACCAGCCTTTCAATCTAAACAACTCATGATTTCATACAAGCGTGCTCCCAATCTGAGTCATTTTTTAGTCCCCTCTGCCCTGACTGTCTCCAGAACTACCCCTACAGTCAAAGGCAACTACAGCTGTGGAAATTGTTCTGTCTGCCTTCATGTCATTACAGTTAAAAATAGTTTTACACATAAGTCCACTGGTCATAAAATCGTTATTAACCATTATTCCAACTGTAAAACTACTAATGTAATCTACTTAATTCAATGCCCCTGTGATATGATTTACATAGGAAAAACCGCACGGCAGATCAAAACACGTATTATAGAACACAGGAGCAACATTCAAAGACAACTGACGGATAAACCATTAGTTTCACACTGGGTAGAGAAGGGACATTTGGTTAGTGATCTTAAGTTTTAGTTATTAGAACTGTTATTCCACACTGGCGTGGTGGCGATGTTAATCATACTTTACTTAAGCTGGAACAACGATATATTTATGATTTTAACAGTTTACATCCATTCGGACTCAATCAAGAAAGTGATCTCTCAATTTTTTTACAATAAAATTTTCTACAAAAATTTTTTACAATAAATTATTTTCTCACATTTAATTACTTATCAAAACAATCCAGGTTCTATGATTATTCGCCTATTTTTTATACTGTCTTCTTTGTTTGAAGTTGTGGTACTGACTATGGTATATTACTCATTTGCTTACATTTATACAATGTGTCATTTATTTTCATTTTTTCTTCATATATATATTTTTGATGTATCATATTTATTTATTTTTTGATAACAATATCATAACATCCCTCTTGACATACATAATATGATATTGTTTCCAATATGCTACTTGGTCCATCATATATGTATTTTTGTAAAATCAATATTTATTAATTTTTAACATTTTATATTTATTCATTTATTATTTATTTTTTAACAAATATATAAAATTTTAAGGCAATATTATAGTTCCCTTGTTTATCATATTTTTAATTAGTTTTTAGTCTATTATGTCCTATTTTTAAATGGTACGTCGCTTACATCTATTTTAAAAGATCGGTTCCCCTTTTTCTAGATTCTTAATATATAAAATCGCTGTCTTATTATGTAATCACATTTTTATAGACCATCGTATATACTATTACCCTGACAGTTTGTATTTGTTTTTTATCAGTTCATTATATTATATATATTTTTTTTAACAAATAGACTCAAAAAGATGCTTGTTATTGAAGGAGCTTTTGAATACGGGTTTGATTTTGACTCCGCCCATTTCGTGACGTCTCTCTCTTCTTTTTTTAAAAAAAAGGGCGCGAAAATTGGCGACTATAACAAGACTTCTTCTCGTTGTTCCCCCTTTCAATGTTGCAGTATTCAATGCAAGTTTAGACATGCTGTGAGCCTCCGCATTCGCACATCGTATGGTTTTCACTTCTCTGTCTAATCAGTAAGTACGCTCTCAATCTCTCAACTTCGTCCCTCCAGTCTTTATGCCTTTCGTCTTTTACAAAATACTGATCAAGTTCTTATTTCAATTTTTGTCTGCATTGATGATCAGGTATAATTCATTCAACTCACTAAGTTTCCTCTGCGTACAGTCTCCTTGTCTAGTGCACGATTCTTCTTCTTTTTTATAAATGTCCCTTGACACTTGGCGTTTTTACGTTTAGAGGTTTTATGTGCAGTGTCTCCCTTAGCTTTCTGTCATTTAATTTCAGCTCTTCTAAATTATCCAGCGTGTATACTTACTCTGCATATATACACTCGGTTTTCCATTTACATCATCATTTTTATATTGTAAAGCACACTATTCAATCTTTGGCGACACGCATGTCATTTTTTATGCATGATATACAAGAATTAGTTTCATTATTACATATATGGTTTTACATATCAGTACACTTGTATTTTATTAGATTTTTCCACTTATACCCTCTAGTAACACATGTATCGTAATATTGTTAGACGTCAGGTCATACCATCGATTCTTAAATTACATTAAACATGTTTACTCCGAATGCTCACCAGCGCGTCTTATACACCTTCTGTATTCTTTCCCCCAAAATATCCTTTTTATTTTTTTAATCTCTGTCTCATGAGTTTACCACCCACATGTACATTGACTGTCTTTAAGAGACAAGCTTGTCACACACGGCTCTCTCCCTACATAGTGCCTTCTCCAAAGTGTCCTTGAGACATTCTACCCTATACAACGTTACTGTATGTCCCCTGAAGCCGGCACGCGTAACACTATTGACTTCTCTTGTACATCCCCCTCTCTTCTATCGGAGCAATAATCTTTACACCCAATGTATGCTAGTGTCTTAACACAGTATGCTCCGTGTCCACATTTGTAGTCCATTCTATATTGAGTGTTCTGATTATAGATTTACAATATTAGAAGTGCCCTCCTATTTTATTACCATTTTCTCTTGTCTATATGTTTGAATATATGTTTAATATATTGTTAATATTTTATATATAATATATTTTTAATACATAGTTCACATTTCTATAGATGTTTTTACGTATGAACACATTTTTACTTCATTTTATACATTATATATCACATTTTTATTTTATTTTATATTATATATGATTGTCACATATTTATTGTATGTTATATATTATGTGGTTTATATTATGTGATATATGTCATATATTATATATTTTGTTTTATTTCGTATATCATACGTTATATATTATATTGTATATTCTTTTTTATTTTTATTTATTTATTTCTATATTTCTATATTCTTATTTTTATTTATTTTTTTATACTTTGCTTTTATTATTTGCATTTATGTGTGCATCTTATTCAATGGTTCATTTTTACATGTGATTACATAGTTTTTCTTTTTTATAGTTATTATATAGTGCTACGACCCAACTGTCTTTAAGAGACAAGCTTGTCACACACGGCTCTATCCATACATAGTGCCTTCTCCAAAGTGTCCTTGAGACATTCTACCTTATACAACGTTGGTATGTTATTACATTACCATTAGTACATTTTAATTTATTTATTCACATTGTTTTATCTATTTAATAATTATTATCTATTTGTTATACTTTTTATCATTTTTTATTTATTTATTATTATTTTTATGGTTTATTTATTATCTATTCATTATCAATTGACACATATTTATATTTATATAGTATTTAATTGTTTAATTATGCGATTATTGCTTTTCTCTTTTTCATATTTCTAGTCCTTTGTCTCGGCCCTTGCTTTGTCCACAATGTTTTTTTAATATATTTTTAATTTTAATACATTTTTAATATTTCTAATGTTTTCCATTTTTAATGTTCTCCATTTTTAACCTTTAACAATTTAATTGGTTCTCTGGTTTGTTCTTTTGTTTTACATGTAATTTATACATATCACATACGTGTGGATATAAGTGTTTAAAAAGTTTTCCTTTTATTGTTTTTAAATGATTTTTCTTTTATTTGTATTGTATAAAAATATTCTTTTGAGACTATCACTTATCTTGCATGTGATATATTGATTGCTGAAACATTTTTTATTCTAATATTGTTTGTTTTACCCCATGGTAGCTGTATGTCCCCCGAAGAAGGCGCAAGCTGAAACGCGTAGGGACCATCTTCAATAAAGCAGTTTGTTCCAAACCTACTCTATTCTCTTGCTCTTTTTGTTCTAACTGTCTATGAGGACATCCTATACATAACTATTTTTGTAAAAAATAAACCAGAGAAACAATAAAATGTGTCACTGCAGTATTCAACTCATCATTTGGGGAAAGGAGGGATTAAATTGTTAATAACCACATCAACTATCTGGGGATATTTTCCACATGCTTAAGTTTTTTCCAAGTTTTCTACCAACCAGTAATATATTATTATCTTAAAAATTTGAATATATTGGGGCAGAATCATCTTTTACATTCCTCTCACTGAGTGCAACTTTTAGCTGTCTCTATAGCATGCATCTCTTATATGTGTCAGTGTGAAGCTTGCATGGGGTGGGGTGCTAATAATAAAGATCTGCTCTTCGCCATCTGTGGTTTATTTACATTGTGGGTATAAGGGTGAAGACTTTGAGACTCTGTTAAAGATCTACACTTCATCTCTCTGTGCTGTATTCATGCTTTCCATGTATCAGTGCAACACCTCTTTGGGTCCATGATTATGGTCAGCACTCAAATGGGAAATAATTCAGAGGGGAGTAATGTAGCCCTGGAAGCATAGTAGCCCTTCCATAACCATTAATCAAATACACAGCAAATGTACCATCATAAATCATAAACCAAAGGTCTCGTAGCACTATATAAATAAGATTCACAGGGATGGTAAGGAAAGATTATAAAATGATTCTAAAATCTTCTGAGTACTAATCACTCTTGATTAATGCTTTTTTACATGCATACATGGATAATAAAATTGCCCTTGTTGTTACCATTCAAAATGTTTTATGCTGCTGGATTACTTTGTTCCAAAAGAGTGCTCCCATCAATAGGCCTGGAGCAATTAGGAAACTACATCTGAACTTGAGGAATTTCCTCCTTGTTATATTGTGACTGAAAGGGAAAGGAGTGAATCAACCATTAGGCAAGAAATTGCAGACCTACTATTAGTTCACAGATTATCATCATTAAAACTGCATGTATTACCTGAAGATTGGAGGATGGTCAATGTAATGCCAATTTTTAAAAAGGGTTCCAGGTGTGAGCCTGACATCAGTAAAAAGAACAAAATTTTCTGAACATGTAGATTCTCATGGATTAATGGGAGACAGCCAACATGGCTTTAGCCAAGGAAGGTCTTGTCTTATTAATCTGTTATGTTTTTTGAAGGTGTGAATAAACAGGTAGACAAAGGTGAGTCGGTTAATATAGTGTATCTTGCTTTTAAGAAAGCCTTTGACAAGGTCCCTTATGAGAGACACTTGGCAAAATTAAAAATCATGGAATAGGAGGCAGTTTACTATTGTGGATCAGGAACTGGTTAAAAGATAGAAAGAAGAGAGGAGAGCTAAATAGCCAATTTTTCGCAATGAGGAAAGGGAAATAGTGGAGTACCCCAGAGATCTGTACTGGGTTTGCTGCTTTTTAACATTGTAAATGACCTGGAAGTGGGAATAATGAATGAGTCAATAAAATTTACAGATGACATAAAATTATTCAAAGTTGTTAAAACCCAAGAGGATTGTGAAAAATTGCAAGAGAACCTTGATAAATTGGAAGACTGGATGCTCAAATGGCAGATGAAAATTAATGTGGACAAGTGCAAAGTTATGCATCTAGTGTCACACCCTCAGGGGGCCCTACCGGTGGGGTCAGGTATTACCCGATGACTCCTCCTCTTGGCTCTGTAAATGCTGCAGACAGCCCTGCCTGGCCCTCTGGGAGCGTGGTAGTTGTACCATCTTTGATAAGAATCACTCACTCACACATTTCAACTTCAAATCAGGGCTTTATTCCCCGCCCACGAGGGTTTTTCCTTCTTTGGCAAAACAAAATAACAAACCACTTCGGGCATATAACAGAAATTAAATATGGAACAAAAATAGCTTGCTTCAGCTTTTAACTATAACAAAAGAAAAGAACTAAACAGACTTTCTGTTCTTAACACAACCTTTTCTTTTGCTGCTTTTATACAGCTCAATTATACTGTTGCCTGAGAGAACCGTTTGTTAGCAAACAGATTATGGCTTTAAACTCTGGTTATCTTCAACCTTCTTATCTTAGAGAGAACTCTGGGTCAATTACTGATAAAGAACAGTCCATTGGTTCAGGACTTACTGGCATATCTGGGTTATCACATTGCATTGATTCATATTCACCTGAACACACATTTACAGGATCAGCTGTTTCACCGGAGTAAAGCTGGCTTGCTCCGTCAAGCAGGAAGTTACTTTGTTTCTCTGAGCCAAAGCCTTGCTGGGAATTACCATACGTTTTTGAGTGAGGCTCGTAGGAGCTCTGCCCCTGCTGGTAACTAAAAGGAAACTTCAAACATTCACTGGCTCTATTATTAGAGTGTTCACGGTATGCTCTGAGCTTGCTTGGGCTTAACTCTTGCAGTACAGCTGCCTGTGATTGCACTACTCGAGACGGCACTTTGTTAAAACTTGGGAGTTTAAAATTGCTAGTAGAATTACAAGCTCCTGCAGGTAGGAAAACTTCTCTTCTCTTAGGGCTTCTATCACAAGGGAAGAAGTTATTCTCTGTTCCTCTTAAGCTTGCTTTTGGTTGGCTTTTCCTATTACTTCTGGGTTTTACCCACTCAGGTAGGAAACAGCCTCTTTCTGCAATTCCTGCTCTGTTACCTTCTATGGAAATTCTCCCACGTCTCTCGTGACCACCACGCATGCACTCAGTATTCAGCTGCTGACTTCCAAACTTCTCAAACAGGTCTTGGGACTCACTCAGACTTTCCTGTTGATTTTCCTGCTGACCCAGTGGTTCATTCTCTCTTTCTCTCTTTCTCTCATTCCAGTTCCATTCGTTCCACGGCTGCTGCTGCCCTTGCCACTGTCTCTCTTGCTGTTTCTCCTGCTGCCTTTCCGGCTGCCTCTCTCTAACTGCTTGTGAGCGTATTTTATGTATGTGTCTTTGGGCTCCACCTCCACCCAGCTGATCCCTATCAGGTAATGCAAACTCCGTTTCCCTGCTACCTGGGTGTGTCTTCCTAGCCCTTACCCACGTGTGTCCTGGTTGTTTATAGCAACCATCTGACAGGTTTTTATTTATGCTGTCAGTTTCTCCCTGATCATCCCTACTGATCTCCATTTTTTCAGGCTCTGTTAGGTCCACCTTGTGACACATTCCCCCCCTTAAAATATTACGTGCTGCCACAATTTCTGGCGGACAGCACGTAATCCGGGAGAGCGCATCCGCGTTCCCATGCATTCTCCCTGCTCGGTGCTGAACCACAAAATTAAAAGCTTGGAGCGCTAGGTGCCACCTGGTTAATCGGGCGTTGTTATTCTTCATCAAATGAAGCCACTTCAATGGAGCATGATCAGTTATTAATAAAAACTTTCTTCCTGTGAGATAAAAGCGAAGAGCCTCGATGGCGCACTTTATGGCTAAACACTCTCTCTCTATAGTGGCATAATTTCTTTCTGCCGGAGAGAGTTTCCTACTTAGGTAGGCTACCGGATGCTCCTTACCCTCGAATACTTGGGACATTACCGCCCCAACCCCGTATCCGACGCATCGGTTTGTACAATAAATGGTAAGTTAAAATCTATGCCTCGTAATACTGGGGCACTGCATAATTTCTCCTTGAGGGTCATAAAGGCTATCTCTGCTTCAGGAGTCCATTGGACATGGTTTGGTGCATTCTTTCTCAACATCTCCGTAAAGAGAATGCTTTCCTCCGCGAAGCGGGGTATGAAGCGACGATAGTAGCCCAGTAGTCCTAAGAAGCTTCGCACTTGCTTCTTCGTTATGAGCCTGGGGAATTCTCTAACGCTTTCCACCTTGCTGGCCAATGGTTTTACCAGGCCCCTTCCTACCATATGGCCTAGGTATTTGGCCTCCTCCATGGCAAACAAACACTTTTCAGGGTTAAGTGTGAGGCCTGCCCTCCGTAGTGCCCTAAGGACTGCTTCCACCCTTGTAAGGTGCTGTGACCAGGTTGTGCTGTATATTACTATGTCATCCATGTACGCAAGGGTGTACTCATGGTGGGGCCTCAGAACCTGGTCTACAAGACGCTGGCATGTAGCCGCGGCCCCATGCAAACCAAACGGCATCCGCCTGAATTGGTATAGCCCAATTGGCGTGGAAAAGGCCGTTTTCGGCTTTGAATCCTTGGTTAAAGGGATCTGCCAGTAGTCTTTGCTTAGATATAACGCAGTTAGATATTTCGCTTGTCCCAAACGGTCTAGAAGGTCATCTATGCGAGGCATAGGATACGCATCGAATTGCGAGATGTCATTGACCTGGCGAAAGTCTATGCAAAACCTTAAGGTTCCGTTGGGTTTCGGCACTAGCACTATGGGGCTGGACCACGGGCTCCAAGATTCCTCTATGATGCCTGTGGCCAGCATTTCTTTTACCTGGGCAATAACTTCCTGTTTTCTAGACTCGGGCATCCTATATGGACGTTGTCGTATGACTCGTCCTGGTACAGTGATTATTTCGTGTGCCACGAGATGAGTCTCGCTGGGTAAAGTGGTTAATACATCTGAAAATTTTATCAATAGGCGCATTAACTCCTTTTGTTGTTGAGGGGTTAGCTCAGAACCTATCCTAGGGGGGTTTTGCTTTGCCCAATCCTCTACCTGGGGCCCCAGATCCTCTTCGGTCCTTTCCTCACCAAGGGCCGTTAAACATTTTACCTCTCTTGCCCCTGTAGAGCCAAACCCGCTCTTTCCCCTTTCAGTGGGTGGTAATGAGGGTACTTCCTCAACAGTCAGGAACCCTACTTGTTCACAGATTAACTGTGCAATACGATCACCCGTCCGTACTTTAAAGTCTGTGTCCCCGAAATTAAATAATAGGACTTTCACTGGTCCTCGATAATCGGAGTCGATAACCCCGGCACCAACATCTATCGAATACTTCACTGCTAGACCCGACCTCGGCGCTATATGTCCGTAGCATCCATCTGGGACTTTAATCTACAACTTTAACTACAAACTAAAAATATTAAAACAAATACGCCCACTTTTACATATACAGGACTTCACAAGCATAATACATGCGATCATCACACCCCATTTCGATTTTGCCAATCTAACACTCCTAGGCACAACAAAACAAAATATAAAAAGGCTTCAAATTACTCAAAATACAGCAGCAAGAATCTTAATGAAAGTACACCCATTTGAACATATAACTCCAATATTAGCCCACCTACACTGGCTACCAATTCAATGCAGAATAAACTATAAAGCAATAATAACAACCTTTAAAGCAATATATAATTTAGCTTCACCTACACTAACCAAGCTCATAGATATAGACTCAACAAACAATATTCACAGAAGAGGCCACGCCAACAAATTAAAGTGTCCAAAAGACTTCACCAAAGCTAAAAAGACAACTAATAAAAAAGCTTTCTCCCACGCAGCCCCATCACTCTGGAATTCACTCCCGGAAGAAATAAGAAAACTTACTGACCTAAAAGAACTCAGGAAAAGGCTAAAAACCCACATGTTCAGATTGCACTTTGACTCAATTGAAAACACTCCTCCACTTATTGAAAATGGATAAATGATTCTCTAAATAAACAATAATAAACTAAAACAGAACTATAAATTACAATTCAATAAAATTATCCCGGGGCAATACCCTACCACAATCTACAATTTTCGCATATAATTAAATCCAAAACAAATTAAATTAGCTTTCAAATAAACCTATCTCTACCAATAAGACAATTAAAAGATCCACCCGCTCTTCAAACCTTACCATATAAATAGGTAAATAAACATGTAACACTAAAATAAATCAATGGAATTTCAAACCTTTCGCATATAGCTATTTTGACCTGTACATAGTTGATATATCACAAGTACAATTATTAATGTATAACTACAGTTTATGTTTACCCTTTAAAACGTTTTATTGTAATGTATAACCACAGTTTCCTATGTTCTATGTAAAAAGCAGAATGTTTACCCTGCTTAAATTGTTCCATTGTAAACCGCACCTGATCTTTCTGGAAGGTAGCGGTATATAAGCATTTGTTAAATAAAATAAATAAATAAATAATCTGGATGCCTGTGTCTATCAGTGCTTTCCCCCCTTTTACCACCACAGCATTCTCCACACTAAAAAGGTTGTATCCCGCGGCCACTGCAGAGGCTCTTTTTGGACTTTTAGCCTGGTCAGTATTCTTACAAAACTGTAGGATAAATTTCTGTTTTCCAGCTGAGGTGGCTCCTGAGTCTGGGGTCCCTTTTTATGTGGTTTCCCAAATAGTGGACTGGGGATAGCGGCTGCTATTGCCTCTACCTTTTCCTCCTCAGCTACTGCTGGACATTGTGTGGGTGCGGGGACTAATATCTCTTGGAGACCTTTCTCCATCTCTTGGCAGAAAGGAATCCAGTCTCGTCCAAGGACAACCGCATAAGGCAGTTTAGGTACCACCGCAACTAGTATCCGATGGATGGTCCCTAAACCTTGTATGCCCACCTCGTGTAGCGGATACTGGGAAGCTTCCCCATGTACGCATCTTATGCGTACTTGGCCTTCTACTGGATTCGAGGGAGACGACTGATGTTTTTCTATGGTTTCCCAGAGGTCACGAGAAACCATACTCTGATCGGCCCCCGAATCCAGTAGCGCTAGGACCTGTATCCCCTCTACCTGGACTATTTGTACGAATCCCTCGGGTACTATCTCTTCTGTCCCTGTTACGAGGGCTGTCCTAACCCTACACTCTTTCATGATATGTCCAGGCTTACCACATTTGTAACATTTCCTCATGTTTACGGCCATAACATCTTTATCTGAGTCATAATTACGTGCCTTGACCCTTTCATACTTTTTCCACTCAGACTCTTTCATACCTGCCACTTTTAAAAGGCTTATCTTGGAGGTATCAGCTTGTTTGGCTTCCCTAAACACTTCTGCCATTTTAGCCGCCTCCTCAGTATTAGAGCAATTTTGTAGGGTGAGAAATGTTTTCATTTCTGGGGGTATCGCTAGCAAGAATTGTTCTAGAATAACCTCATCTAGAATGGATTCTAGTGTTTTCCCATCCGGGTCTAACCACTTGTATGCCAGACTTTTAAGTCGTTGGCATAATGCTTTCGGGGTTTCATTTTCCTGCATTTGTGCCTCCCTGAACAACCGCCTATAGTGCCTTGGTGTAAGACCAAGCCGATCTTTTACTGCTTTCTTAATTTCCAGATAATTATTAGCAAGGCTAGCGGGCATGGCCTTAAATGCGGACAGAGCTTCACCGCTTAGGGTCATTGCAAACCGCATTGCCCATTGCTCTGAAGGCCATTTAAGGTTTCCAGCTATTCGCTCAAATGCTTCAATGAAATCATCAGGATTGTCCTCCTGTTTTAAATGTCTCAATGACAAAGCAAGGCCAGTGTTCAGTTCTACTTGCGGTAATGTCGTAGTACACGCTACTCCTTCTTCATGGGACTTGTTTAGCAGAGCGTTCACTGCCTCCAGCAATGGTTGTTGCTGCTCTCTCATGGCGGTCATATACTGCTCTTGCAGATGTTGCACCATTCTCGCTTGTTTGTCCCACTGTTCATTCACCCACGATAACATGTCCTGCGGATCCATCTTCTTCTCCTCCGGATTCTGCACCTGTAAAAAAAGAAAAAGAAAGACCCACCAAGTGCGGTACTTTCTACACAAAGTTTTATCCCTGTTATAGCGCCCCTCGTTTCTCACTGGGTATCCTGGACCCGTCCACCCAGGCTACTAGTACCTTAGTCTCCTGGCAGACTCCAGCATGTGAGAAAAGGTCTTTTATTCGTCCCCTGCCAACCTGCCAGTCGAATGTTCCTCAGACAGTGTTCTGTAACGAATATTCTCCTTGCTTCTCAGCAATGTCCTTTTTCCTCCTCTTTCCAGGAAAAATTAGCTTTGCCACAGGAAAAAAAAAATCCTCAATACTATGCCATTTTCTTGTCACACCCTCAGGGGGCCCTACCGGTGGGGTCAGGTATTACCCGATGACTCCTCCTCTTGGCTCTGTAAATGCTGCAGACAGCCCTGCCTGGCCCTCTGGGAGCGTGGTAGTTGTACCTTCTTTGATAAGAATCACTCACTCACACATTTCAACTTCAAATCAGGGCTTTATTCCCCATCCACGAGGGTTTTTCCTTCTTTGGCAAAACAAAATAACAAACCACTTCGGGCATATAACAGAAATTAAATATGGAACAAAAATAGCTTGCTTCAGCTTTTAACTATAACAAAAGAAAAGAACTAAACAGACTTTCTGTTCTTAACACAACCTTTTCTTTTGCTGCCTTTATACAGCTCAATTATACTGTTGCCTGAGAGAACCGTTTGTTAGCAAACAGATTATGGCTTTAAACTCTGGTTATCTTCAACCTTCTTATCTTAGAGAGAACTCTGGGTCAATTACTGATAAAGAACAGTCCATTGGTTCAGGACTTACTGGCATATCTGGGTTATCACATTGCATTGATTCATATTCACCTGAACACACATTTACAGGATCAGCTGTTTCACCGGAGTAAAGCTGGCTTGCTCCGTCAAGCAGGAAGTTACTTTGTTTCTCTGAGCCAAAGCCTTGCTGGGAATTACCATACGTTTTTGAGTGAGGCTCGTAGGAGCTCTGCCCCTGCTGGTAACTAAAAGGAAACTTCAAACATTCACTGGCTCTATTATTAGAGTGTTCACGGTATGCTCTGAGCTTGCTCGGGCTTAACTCTTGCAGTACAGCTGCCTGTGATTGCACTACTCGAGACGGCACCTTGTTAAAACTTGGGAGTTTAAAATTGCTAGTAGAATTACAAGCTCCTGCAGGTAGGAAAACTTCTCTTCTCTTAGGGTTTCTAGCACAAGGGAAGAAGTTATTCTCTGTTCCTCTTAAGCTTGCTTTTGGTTGGCTTTTCCTATTACTTCTGGGTTTTACCCACTCAGGTAGGAAACAGCCTCTTTCTGCAATTCCTGCTCTGTTACCTTCTATGGAAATTCTCCCACGTCTCTCGTGACCACCACGCATGCACTCAATATTCAGCTGCTGACTTCCAAACTTCTCAAACAGGTCTTGGGACTCACTCAGACTTTCCTGTTGATTTTCCTGCTGACCCAGTGGTTCATTCTCTCTTTCTCTCTTTCTCTCATTCCAGTTCCATTCGTTCCACGGCTGCTGCCCTTGCCACTGTCTCTCTTGCTGTTTCTCCTGCTGCCTTTCCGGCTGCCTCTCTCTAACTGCTTGTGAGCGTATTTTATGTATGTGTCTTTGGGCTCCACCTCCACCCAGCTGATCCCTATCAGGTAATGCAAACTCCGTTTCCCTGCTACATGGGTGTGTCTTCCTAGCCCTTACCCACGTGTGTCCTGGTTGTTTATAGCAACCATCTCACAGGTTTTTATTTATGCTGTCAGTTTCTCCCTGATCATCCCTACTGATCTCCATTTTTTCAGGCTCTATTAGGTCCACCTTGTGACACTAGAAAACACCAACCAAATTATGGTTACACAATGCAAGGTTACACATTAGGAACCTGTACCCAGGAAAAAGATGTATGCATTATCTTAGAAAACATGTTGAAACCCTCCACCCAGTTTGCAGTGGTGGACATAAAAGCAAATAGAATGCTAGAAATCATAAGTAAAGAAATGGAGAATAAAATAAAGGATATTATAATGCTTCTGTATCATTCTATAGTGTGACTGCACCTTGACTATTTTGTGCAATTCAGATCACAGTATCTTAAAAAAGAATACAGCGTTATTAGAAAAGGAACAGAGAAGAGCTACCTCAATGGTAAAGAGGATGGAAGGATACCCCTATGAGGAAAGGCTAAAAAGGTTAGTGCTTTTCAACCTGAAAAAGAGATGGCTGAGGGGGGCTATGATAGAGGTCTATAAATTAATGAATGGAGTGGAACGGGTAAACATAGATCGATTGTTTATGCCATCAAAATATAGAAAGACTAGGGGATATGCAATGAAGCTTGTGACGCTGTAGCATTGCCAGAAGGCATGGAAACAGATAGTGACCCGGTGGAAGGTCCGGGTACTGCAGGTAAATGCAAGATTTTCCCTTCTCAGCACAAGATACACATGGCTAATCAGCTAACACAGCTCACCTCGGGGGAGGGGAGAAGCGGAGTTGCTGATTGGGCACGCCCTAGCAGGAGGCGGGTTCCCCAGAGCAGATGCACCTTGTTAAACAGAGAGAAGGAAGAAGGAAGACAGAAAGCACAGGGACGGATCAACCCGAGACAGATCAACGAGAAGCAGCAGAAGAGGAGAAATGCAGCAGATGTGTGCTTTAGAGACGGAGTACAGCAAAGACAAAGGAAGCAACCTGGAAGGCAGGAACTAGCCTTGGATACCAGAACCTTTGACTTTGAGGGAGAAACGCTCCCCAGCTGCAATCCTAGGAGAACGCTTTCAAAGCCAAGGAGCAGGTACCAGGGAGACTCAGTGCATGGAAGAACCTTCTGGGAACAAGAGAAGGGTGAGGCACTGAGAGACCCAGGCATAAAGCCTATGCTTTTGGAGCAGAGAGCTGACCCGTGGAAAGAAAGACAGACTGCTAAAGAACTTTCAGGCATTCCTCAATATAAGGTACAGGGTGTCTTTAATTCTGATAACAGCTTTTATGAGAAGCCAGACTGTGTGAATGTTTATTTTAAAACCCAGGGCAAGCCCAGGTTTTATGAAGGCAGTTGGCTGCAACCTGAAGCTCATTTAAATAAACCTAGCTTTCCTTACCAAACTGCTGAAAGAGTTAGCAAGCAGGCTAGCTACAAGGACATAGCTGATTTATATGCTAGAGATACATGCCAGGAGGATTTAGGAGGTCCTACATTTGAAGTGCTGTTTAGAAACCCTTCACGTGCAAAGGAACTGGCTAACCCTACACTTGCTGACAGAGACAAGTGGGGGAGGGGTAACTCCAGTGCAGTGAATGAACGTGGTAACAGAGACGACATTGTTTGTTTGCCTGAAGCAAAACCCACAAGCAATTACTCACCCCAGGAAGGAGCTAAGTATCCGCCCAGCCCATTTAGAAAGCAGGCTGAAGCTCTCCTGAAAGAGTTTAGAGATTTCCTTGACAAGTGAAACATTCCTGGACAGGAAGTAATAGAGTCAGTGCAGAGCCCAGAAGTAAAAGTGCCATTGGTTCTTCCCTTGCCAATGGTGGATTTGAACCAGCCAATGGACTGCTCAACCTATCTCATAGACAAAGAATAGTCAAGCAAAGCTTGAATGGTCATTTGCTATGAGATGCTGAAATGTATGCTGTTTAAGTACCTTGCCTGAAGAGCTTATGAAGAGATAAAAATACGCTGAAGCATAACTTGGTTACAGTGCATGAACTTTATTGTTTCTCCTTGTTTAATTGGTT
Organism: Ichthyophis bannanicus; assembly: GCA_033557465.1. Classification (NCBI taxonomy): domain Eukaryota; kingdom Metazoa; phylum Chordata; class Amphibia; order Gymnophiona; family Ichthyophiidae; genus Ichthyophis; species Ichthyophis bannanicus. The sequence goes on along the minus strand of CM066048.1, from coordinate 105,794,499 downwards.
TCAAAGTAGAGGACACATGACAGAATGTGAACTCCTCTGTTGAAGGACATTTTAGAGCACAGCATTGGAAAAGCCTGTTTTGCTTTTGTTCTTGTTTTGGCTACAAAAAAATATATTCCTTTACGCCTGTTCCATTCCACCATGGAGCGGGAGAAATAAATCCTTATGTAAAAAAAAATATTCTTTTGCCTGCCTTATCATTCGACCTTCACAACTACAACCTGACCTCAAGGCCCACCCCTCCTCAAACCCTCAAGGTTAGGGAGCGGGTGGTGGCAAAAGTGGCGTAGTATTAAGGATTCGGTGCAGGCGCAAAAGGAGCCACAGCAGGAACTGCAGAGAACTTCTTCCAGTGGACCCCGGCCGAAGAGCTGACGAGTCCAGCAGAGGAAGGAGGACTGCAAAAGGCTACAGGAGCCATTCCTGACGTGCTTGGAATACATCTCAGCCAGGTAAAGGGTATCCACCCTGGGTTGTGAAGGCTACCAGGGCGAGGGTGTCCCCTAGTGGTAACTGGGGAAAGCAAGAAAAATTTTTTTTTTTTTCTAGGAAACACACAGAGAAGTTAAAGTGTTGGGATACCGCACTTGGGTCTGTGTTCTCTTTTCATTACAGGAGTCCCAAGATGGCGATGGATCCTAAAGAGATATTCACCTGGATGGCGAAGCAGCTAGAGCGCCAGGCTGACCTCGCGTTGGAAGCGCAGCAGAGGGCCACTGCAACTTTAAAGGAGCAGCAGCAACCCCTACTGACTCTGTTGGAGGAGTGCTTGCAGGAGAGGAAGCGAGCCACTGTACCAACGCCGGATACAGGTTCTCTCTTGACTAACAATGTGCAGCCTGTTAATACAGGAACTTTATTTAATTTTGGACAACTCACCAGTCAGGACGATGTAGACGATTACCTAGAGAGCTTTGAGAGGGTAGCTCGTCTCAGCTTATGGCCAAAAGAGCACTGGGCCTTAAGGCTAGCCGCGTCTCTCACCGGGGAAGCCATGGCAGCTTACCGCGCCATGCCCGCTGAGCTGGCTGGGAGTTATGACGACTTGAAAAGAGAGATAAGGGAAAGACTGGGTCTCACTCCGCTGATCTATCGCTCTCGCTTGAGGAGCGTGAGGCTCAGGCAGAGCGAAACCCCTAAGTCCTTATGCCACAGAATACGGGGTTTGTTAAATAAGTGGCTAACTCCAGAAGGGAGGTCTGTGGACTCCATTCTGGACGAGTTAGTGTTGGAGCAGTATATGGATGCTCTACCGTCAGAAATCCGCACCTTCCTGATCCTGCAAAATTGCAAGACTCCCCAGGAAGCGGTTGCTCTCTCTGAGAGGTATGTAGAGGCAGAGTTAGCTGCCCAGAGAGGTAGCACCCCTTCCCATGAGTGGAGCACAGGCGGATCAGATAGGAGACGGAGGGTACAGGAAGATCCAGTGAGCATGTGCATGCCTTTTAGGAAAAGTGTTGCATGTAAGTTAAAATGCTATAAATGTGGGCAGGTAGGACATGTACAGAAACATTGTTTTGTAAAAACTGCTTTAATTGTGGATAGCTATATGGAAGATAGACCAGGATTTCTTCTGGCTGTATCTGTACAAGGGATTACCACTCAAGCTTTGCTAGACTCAGGAGCAGAGTTAAGTATGATCTCTGAGGAGTTCTGGAAAGCAATAGAAGCCCGGCAGGCCCCAGAAGTAATCCCTTCTGTAGATGCAGTGCAGATCAGGTGTGTTCATGGAGGAACATCTTCCTACCCTGTGTACAATCTGCACATAGCAGGCTTAGGTGCCCAGAAAACTATCCCGCTAGCAGTTGTCCCACACCTCCCACATTCGATGATTTTAGGCCAGGATTGGCCCCAGTTTCACCAGGGTCTAGTGCAAGGGATACGGGAAAGAGAGAGTTCCCACGTAGAAGAAGGCCCTGAGGAAGTGCAAGCTCTGGCCACTCAAAAGGTGAATTCAGTGCTCCGACCCTTGGTGCCTCATGTCAGTAAAAATAAAGGGAAAGAAACTCCAAGGGATAGTAATGCCGAAAAGCCCAAGTTTGTCTTGAAGTTCTGTAAAATGACCCCTAGTGCTCAGGCCCCCAAGAGAGCCACGCCTAATGCCGCAGGATTGGACCTCAGCAGTGCTGAAGAGGTTGTTGTTCCCGCGGGCGGAAAGGCGCTGGTGGATACTGCCCTGCAGATAGAGCTACCTGTTGGGTGTTATGGCCGACTAGCTCCCCGGTCAGGCTTGGCACTAAAACACTTTCTAGACATAGGGGCGGGCGTGATAGACCCGGATTACCGTGGTTCCATAAAGGTGCTTATCTTCAACTTCGGGAAAACTGATTTCAAGGTGAAGACTGGCGACCGCGTAGCACAACTAATCTGTGAGCGCATCGGGATTCCCCCGTTGGAAGAGGTGCCTGCTCTGTCCACGACAATGCGGGGTACGCAAGGCTTCGGATCGACAGGGACTAACAGCCTGCAAGGCTTGGCAGCTTCAGTGGAGAGGGAGGACTTGGAAGAAGAGGACCTCGGACCTCAGCTGACAGACTGTAAGCAGAATCCGGAACCCCGATTGGACGAGGGGTTTTCATGGGCTCAAAAGCAAGAATTGAGACAAGTACTATCCCGGTACAAAGATGTCCTCACTTCGGTGCCGGGGGAAACCAGGTTAATAGCCCACGAAATAGTGACAACACCAGGCGAAGTGGTTAGGCAGTGTCCTTACCGACTCCCGGAGGCCAAAAAGAATGAAGTGGTCCGGCAGGTAAGAGAAATGCTAGCCATGGGTGTTATCGAGGAGTCCCGGAGCCCTTGGAACAGCCCTATTGTCATGGTTCCGAAACCGGATGGGTCGATTCGCTTTTGTATCGACTTTCGAAAAGTGAATGCGATATCCCGATTCGACTCATATCCAATGCCTAGAATCGAGGAGCTGCTCGACCGCCTAGGGCAAGCCAAGTACCTCACAACCCTTGATATGTCCAAGGGGTATTGGCAAGTTCCCCTTACTAGAGAGGCTAGGCCAAAAACCGCTTTCAACACCCCTATAGGCCTCTACCAATTCAGGAGGATGCCCTTTGGCCTACATGGCGCCGCGGCTACTTGCCAACGGCTTATGGATATGGTCCTACGGCCTCATCACGCGTACGCAGTCGCCTACATGGACGATGTGGTGATTCACAGCGAGACCTGGACTCAGCACGTCCAAAGAATTGAAGCCATATTATTGTCAATACGAAATGCAGGCCTCACCTTGAATCCAGCTAAATGCCTCTTCGGGGGGCAAGAGGTGAAATACTTGGGTCACGTGGTGGGCCGTGGAATGTTAAAACCCCTGCTTAGTAAAATTGCTAGTGTGCAGGCGTTCCCAAAACCTGCCAACAAAAAGCAGTTGCACAGCTTTTTGGGTCTAGTGGGGTATTATCGAAGGTTCATTCCACATTTTTCAGAAAAAACAGCCTCACTGACAGATATGCTGAGGAAAAATGCCCCCAATAAGCTAAAATGGAGTACGGAAGCTGAATGGGTGTTTGACCTCTTGAAGAAACAGCTTTGTGAAGCACCGGTGTTAAAGGGGGTGGATTTCTCCAAGACTTTCATAGTGCAGACAGACGCCTCTGATACGGGTCTCAGAGCTGTCCTATCGCAGCGACATGAAGGTGTAGAACACCCGGTCTTATTCCTGAGTAGGAAACTGACACCAGCAGAGCGGAATTACTCCACAATCGAACGCGAGTGCCTGGCCATCAAGTGGGCTATTGATGTGCTGCGTTTTTATTTAGTGGGGAGAAAATTCATCTTAATCACGGACCACGCGCCCTTAAAGTGGTTAAACCAGATGCATAACCATAATTCCAAGCTTACGAGGTGGTTTATGGCGCTAAAAGCCTTCGAGTTCCAAATAGAACACCGAGCGGGAAAACTCCACCAGAACGCGGATGCGTTAAGCCGTATCACGTGCTGTCCGGATTCTCCTAAACCAGCCCGTGATATCTTAAGGGGGGGGATCTGTGACGCTGTAGCATTTCCAGAAGCCATGGAAACAGATAGTGACCCGGTGGAAGGTCCGGGTACTGCAGGTAAATTCAAGATTTTCCCTTCTCAGCACAAGATGCACATGGCTAATCAGCTAACACAGCTCACCTTGGGGGAGGAGAGAAGCGGAGTTGCTGATTGGGCATGCCCTAGCAGGAGGCGGGTTCCCCAGAGCAGATGCACCTTGTTAAACAGAGAGAAGGAAGAAGGAAGACAGAAAGCACAGGGACGGATCAACCCGAGACAGATCAACGAGAAACAGCAGAAGAGGAGAAACGCAGCAGATGTGTGCTTTAGAGACGGAGTACAGCAAAGACAAAAGAAGCAACCTGGAAGGCAGGAACTAGCCTTGGATACCAGAACCTTTGACTTTGAGGGAGAAACGCTCCCCAGCTGCAATCCTAGGAGAACGCTTTCAAAGCCAAGGAGCAGGTACCAGGGAGACTCAGTGCATGGAAGAACCTTCTGGGAACAAGAGAAGGGTGAGGCACTGAGAGACCCAGGCATAAAGCCTATGCTTTTGGAGCAGAGAGCTGACCCGTGGAAAGAAAGACAGACTGCTAAAGAACTTTTAGGCATTCCTCAATATAAGGTACAGGGTGTCTTTAATTCTGATAACAGCTTTTATGAGAAGCCAGACTGTGTGAATGCTTATTTTAAAACCCAGGGCAAGCCCAGGTTTTATGAAGGCAGTTGGCTGCAACCTGAAGCTCATTTAAATAAACCCAGCTTTCCTTACCAAACTGCTGAAAGAGTTAGCAAGCAGGCTAGCTACAAGGACATAGCTGATTTATATGCTAGAGATACATGCCAGGAGGATTTAGGAGGTCCTACATTTGAAGTGCTGTTTAGAAAACCCTTCACGTGCAAAGGAACTGGCTAACCCTACACTTGCTGACAGAGACAAGTGGGGGAGGGGTAACTCCAGTGCAGTGAATGAACGTGGTAACAGAGACAACATTGTTTGTTTGCCTGAAGCAAAACCCACAAGCAATTACTTACCCCAGGAAGGAGCTAAGTATCTGCCCAGCCCATTTAGAAAGCAGGCTGAAGCTCTCCTGAAAGAGTTTAGAGATTTCCTTGACAAGCGAAACATTCCTGGACAGGAAGTAATAGAGTCAGTGCAGAGCCCAGTAGTAAAAGTGCCATTGGTTCTTCCCTTGCCAATGGTGGATTTGAACCAGCCAATGGACTGCTCAACCTGTCTCATAGACAAAGAATAGTCAAGCAAAGCTTGAATGGTCATTTGCTATGAGATGCTGAAATGTATGCTGTTTAAGTACCTTGCCTGAAGAGCTTATGAAGAGATAAAAATAAGCTGAAGCATAACTTGGTTACAGTGCATGAACTTTATTGTTTCTCCTTGTTTAATTGGTTTCAAAGTAGAGGACACATGACAGAATCTGAACTCCTCTGTTGAAGGACATTTTAGAGCACAGCATTGGAAAAGCCTGTTTTGCTTTTGTTCTTGTTTTGGCTACAAAAAAATATATTCCTTTACGCCGGTTCCATTCCATCACGGAGCGGGAGAAATAAATCCTTATGTAAAAAAAAATATTCTTTTGCCTGCCTTATCATTCGACCTTCACAACTACAACTTGACCTCAAGGCCCACCCCTTCTCAAACCCTCAAGGTTAGGGAGCGGGTGGTGGCAAGCTATAGTGTAACCTATTAAAAACTAATAACAGAAAATATTTTTTTCACACGATGTATAATCAAGCTGGAATTTTTTACCAGAGGATGTAGTAAAAGCAGTTAGTGTAGCTGGGTTTAAAAAAAGGTTTGGACAAGTTCCTGGAGGAAAGGTCCATAAACAATTAAAGGGGACCCAGAAAATCCACTGCTTGTCCCAATACAAGCCTTGTGGAACATGTGTCTTTTGGGGAAACTGCTAGATATTTGTGATCTAGATTGGTCACTGATGGAAGCAGGATACTGGACTTGATGACCTTGCTCTGACACTGTATTGCAAATCTTATGTTCTTAAGGCTAGGAAGCTTCTGGCAGCAGCAAAGAACAATAATCTGAGCAGTCAGTACATTCTTTTACCTGATGGGAGATTGAGCCCACACGTACATGCAAAGCAAAAAGGCTTGATGCTCAATTACTGAACGTATTTTCTAAATTAGTGGGAAGAATTGTAGTGGGATGATTATGAATACCAAGCTCAATTCTAATTGTTAGGGGTGGGGAGGAGAGGGGAGTGAAGGCACATGACTGACGTATCACCCTTGCATTGGCCCTGGACTTTAAACTTGTAATTGTGTGATAGTTAAATATGCAACTGTGAAATTGCATATATGTAACACTCCTACAAAACATATATGGGAAATTCCAGGCTGCGCTGCAGGGCCCGGTCCCGCGGGTGGCCAAGTAACCGGGTCCCCGGGGCCCGACCCTGAGGCGTGCATCATTCGTTGGGGGTGGGGGGGGGGCCTCGGCCAGGGGGGAGGCGTGGCATCCGGGCCGGCAGCTCCACGCTGGTGACGTGGAGCCCGGCGATTGGCCCGCGCATGCAGCAGGGGGGGCGGGGCAGCGCGAGCAAGGGTGATCACCGGCGGGCGGTTTCCCTCTTCCTCCTTGCTCGCGCTGCGTTCAGCTTTGTCTGGTCTGGGCTCCGTTGTTCGGGCCTTCGTGTTGGTGCAGGGGGGTTGTCCGGGGGTGGGGGGGCTTCGCTCCTGGGACCGGGTTTCGGGTGCTGGGATTGAGTCCAGGCTATATTTTAAAAAAAACCAAAAAAACCCAAAAAGGCCTCATTTAATCGCCGCGTGTGCCTTGTGCCCTGTGCTCGTGGTGGGAGGGGGGGGGCCTGCCCTGTCGTTGGCCTTACTGTGCGGGGTGGGCTTAGGTGTGTTCCCTACTGTTGTGACAGGGTCAGCTTGCTTGGGCCGGTGGGGGCAAGGGGGATGGGGCTGCGTTGTTAATTAATTTAAAAAAAAAAATAAAATAAGACTGGAAGGAGAATCACCACCAGTTTTGGCCAGTCATTTTCTACAAAATAATAAATTTATTAGCAAGGGAATCCATTGCCTGGCAGGGTAGGGGCCCTGGGCGCTTCATGGCTCGTCGGTTTAGCGGGCGGGGTGCGGGGACTGGGCCAAAGGGCGTGGCCAGGGGGCAGGGAGCCGCGAGGCGGGGGCCCATGTCCTCGAGCAGAGGTAGGGCAGCGCATAGCAGTGCCCCGGTGCCCTGTGCACTTCATGAGGCCCGCCCAGGGCACGGGCGAAGCAAGTCCAAAGGGGCATGTGGCAGGGGGGCTGCTGGTGCGGCCCCTCGGGCTTGTGCACCTGGGTTATCGGCCAAGGATGCGGCGCAAAGAGTGCCTGGGCCTCAGCCGGTGGCGTTGGGTGGTGATGGGGTGCCGGTGGCGGTTGGGGCCGGCGAGGCTCTTGGTCACCCAGGTGTAGGTGGGGCTGGGTCAGTGGTGGCGCAGGCTGCTGGCCCGTTAGCGGAGGCTGTGGCTGACAGGCCTTCTGGCTTGTCACCTTCCATGGCTGAGGGGATCCGGCGCTCTGCACACCCAGAATTCTGTGGTCCTATGGGCCCGTGAGCATGTGGGGTTGGCCCGTGGGGGGGCTTGGGGCAGTGAGGGGGGACTGGGGCAGCTGGTTCGGCGACACGAGGGGGGCGGCTGGTGGTGCCACTGTGTGGGATGCCGGCGGTCTCGGGTCCTCGGCTTGCGGTTGGGGGGCCGGACCGAGTGCGGCGCCAAGTACTCCCGGAGCTCTGGCTGCTGGTTTTTCTTCTTTTTCTTTGCAGGTCCCGCGCAATTCGACACCTTCGACGTCCATGGCTGACTCCGCTCGGGTGGCTGGCGCAGGTCCTTCGAGTCCCACAAATGAGTTGATTGCTGTGGCATCCGGGATGCAGACTGGGAGTGTTCCGGGGGCCTCCCCCGAGGGTGTTGGTGAGTATGCGGGGGGTCTCCGGTGGGGCCGAGGGAGGCGCCCTTGACTGGGTTTTTGGACCCACCGTGGCGCCGAAAGCGAAAGCTAAGCGTCGGCGGAGGCGTCGTTGTCGGCGGGCATCTTCTTCTTCCTCTTCCTTGACGTCGTACTCGGCTTCCTCGGGTGGCTTCGCTCCTGCGGTAGGTGAGAATGGGGCGGGCGTGGGGACCTCCGTCGTACGCTGCGCTGAGTTGTGGGAGTGTGTTCCGCGGAAGTTACGCCGTCACATTAAGCGGCGTAAGTACATCGATATTTTCCGCCTTCTCAATGGCCGTAAGCGTTCCGGTGAGAGCAAAAAGAAGCGCAAGGAGTACAAGAAAGAGGGTAGGGTGCGCAAGGTCTCTCGCAATACCCTTAAATTGGATCCGTGCCTTTTTGCGCTTAGCGAGTGTCTGGGGTCACTATTTCCCGGATCAGTACGGGGCTTTGTTGGCATATGCAGATAACATTTTGGCGGCATCCCAGGCTCACGATGGGTGGGCCTGGTTGAATTATGACGAGAAGTTCAGGGACAGGATGGAGGAGAACAGTCAGTTGTTGTGGGGGACGAAGGACATCAATCTTTGGTTGACCCAAATGTCCGTGAAGAGTCGGGTTGGGGGAGCAGGTGGTGCGGTTGGAAAGGCGGGGTCATCACTGTTGCCAGCGGGGGGGCGTTCCTTTTGGGCCTCAGTTCCTACACTGCCCCAATCAAGAGGGAGTGCTGTAGGGGGGGACGTTTGCTGGCGCATTAGCAAGGCGTCGTGCCCGTTCCCCGACTGCAAATTCAAGCATGTTTGCTCACTGTGTGGGAGCGGGCATGCGGCCACAAAATGTAGCAGGAAAGGAGTCGCGGGAGCCCCTGCGGGGGGTAAGTGAGGTGGCGTGCGGGGCATTGGCTCCTACGCCCGTGAGAGTCAACGCGATGCGCCCGTGGTTAGTGGAGTACGGGCGGTCCCAGCACGTGGGGGCGTCGGGTTTGCTGTTAAGCGGTTTCTCGGGGGGCTTTAGGATTCCTTTTCAGGGTGCATCAGCGCAGGGGGGGCTCCGCAACACTAGTTCCGTAAGGGAGCATGGGGATTTCGTGCGGCGGAAGATCGCTGAGGAATGCGCGCTGGGTAGGGTGGCGGGGCCCTTCTCTATGCCCCCCTTTTCCCCATTCACGGTTTCGCCTTTGGGAGTGGTCCCCAAGAAGGAGCCGGGCAAGTTTAGGTTGATACATAACCTCTCTTGCCCTCCAGGCGATTCTGTCAATGATCGCATACCTCGCGAGATTTGCACGGTGCATTATGCTTCCTTCGACGCGGTCGTCTCCCTTGTGCGCCAATGTGGGGCCGGTGCTCTGCTTGCCAAAGTTGACATTGAATCGGCGTTTCGGTTGTTGCCGGTGCATCCTTTCGGCGTTCCCTTTGCTGGGTTTTCGTTTTGAGTCGCAGTTTTACTTCGACAAGTGCATGCCTATGGGCTGTGCAATATCCTGCGCTTACTTCGAGGCTTTTAGTACCTTCTTGCATTGGGTTGTGGAGCGGCAGATGGGGGTTTCGAACATAGTGCATTACCTCAATGATTTCCTGTTCGTCGGGCCGGATCAGACCTCTACCTGTCCCACTCTCTTGGGGACTTTCCTGCGCTTGGCCGTTGACTTTGGTGTTCCCATTGCAGCCAATAAAACTGTGGGTCCGGTTACCCGCCTCACCTTCTTAAGCATTGAGATTGATACAGAGGCTATGGTCGTGCGCTTGCCTGCACCAAAGATTGAGAGACTCCAGGAGCTGGTGGCATCGGTCGGATCCTCCGTTAAGACCACCCTTCGGGTCATGCAGTCGTTGGTCGGGCATCTCAACTTTGCTTGCCAGGTTATGCCCATGGGGCGCCCCTTTGCGCGGCGCCTATCTTTGGCTATGGCAGGAGTGCATCTTCCTCATCATAGGATTCGGGTATCTGCGGGGATGCACGAGGACTTGCGGGTGTGGGATGCGTTCCTGGCGAATTTTAACGGCTGCTCCTTGCTTCAGTTGCCTGAGCTCTTGAACCTCGACTTACATTTGTTTACGGATGCGGCTGGCAGTTCCGGTTTTGGGGCCTACTGTCACGGGGCCTGGTGTGCGGAGCCTTGGCCCGCGGAATGGGTGCAATCTGGCTTGACCCGGAACATCACTTTTTTGGAGCTTTTCCGATCGTCGTAGCCTTTTGGGTATGGCCGGACCATTTGCGTGATCGGCGGGTGGTGTTTTGGTGTGATAATGCTGCGGTGGTCGAGGTAATTAACTGGCATGCGCCTCGGTGCCCGAGGGTAGCTTCCTTGATGAGGGTGTTTGTGTTGGCCTGCCTGCATTTGAATGTCACCGCCAGGGCTCGGCATGTGCCGGGCTCCCAGAATTCCATTGCTGATGCTTTATCCCATTTTCAGTGGGCGCTGTTTCGGCGATTGGCTCCGGGGGTGGACAAGTTGGCCTCATGGGTCCTGGAGCATCTCTGGAAGGTTGAGATCCTGACATAATGACCTTGCTGGCCGCATCGGTGGCACGCGGCACATGGGTGATGTATCAGCGAGGATACTCACAGGTGAGTGCATTCATGAGCGTGCGGGGTTGGTCTGGGGGGGCGGTACCCGACGAGCTGGTGGGCCAGTTCGTGTTGTGGGCAAAGAGGGAGGGCTGGGCTCGGTCGGCGGTCACGGGGGCGCTCGCGGGATTTTCCTTCTTCTGTAAGGTCGCTGGCTGGGGCAACCCTCGTGTATCCTTTTTGGTGCGGCAGCTTCTGGCTGGCTGGGCCAGGGCGCAACCCAGGTCGCGGGATTGGAGGCTTCCGGTGTCTCATGAGCTTTTGCTCTGGAAATGCGAGGCATTACTGTGCGTGGCAGCCTCGGGTTTCGAGTCTGTTTTGTTTCATGCGCTCTTTGTGACGGCATTTTTTGGCACTTTCCGGGTGTCCGAGCTCGTCCCTAGGTCCGCGAGAAGGGGTGCTTTTGGTGGGCTCGATGTTGAGCACGTCAGGGTAGATTCGGATCTTCCTACCATGTTCTAAGATGGACCAGACCGGGAAAGGTGGATGGGTGTTAATGAGCGCCATCTCTCCCTTGTTATCCTTCCCAGTCCATGCCCTGCGGAACTATTTGCAGCGGCGGCCGGCGGCACATGGCTATTTTTTCATCCATGCCAACGGCAAGCCGGTGACTCAGTTTCAGTTTACGGGAGTGCTGCGTCTGGTGTTACGGTTCTTGGGTTATGACGACCGGTATTACGCTTCACACTCATTCCGGATTTGGGCGGCTATGAGCGCGGCTGCAGCGGGCCTGGATGCGCGGGTTATTCAGCGCATTGGCAGGTGGCGTTCAGGAGCGTATGAAGGGTATGTTCGCCCATCGAGTTCCTGCATTGCGGAGTAGGGCCACGTGGTGCGTCTGGCTGCTGTGGTCCACTTGGGGGGGGTGCTCGGGGGGTACTAATATCTTCCCTTCCTATTTCAGAGTTGCCTGGTGGTGGCAGTCCACTTTTCTACTTTCAGATGGCGTGTGCTCCGGAGACTGGTGGATCATTGGGCATTCATTTGTCTACTGGGCGGAGCGTCGGGCGGCAGTTCGGCCGTTGGGTGTCCACCTCGGTCTGGCCATGTCTGGAGTTCGGCTGTGCTGGATGGGGCAATGCGGCATGCATTGGTGGCAGCTCTTAGCCTGTGTTCAGGCAGAGATCGGACTGCGGCGGCGGCTGGTCAGGCTGCTGATCCACCTGGGTGGCAATGACCTGGCGAGTTGGTCTTGCCGGCAAATCATCAGAACTGTGCAGAGGGACATTGCTCAATTGCGGGAGGTACTCCCGGGGGTTGCCATCATTTGGTTGGACATTATTCCATGCCCTGCTTGCTGAACTCAGCGGCGTTGGTCGAGGGGTCTGGTCAAGATCAACCGTCAGATTGGGCGCTGGGTCCAGCAGACAGGCGGGCTTCAGGTGTTGAACCCTTGGGCGGATGTTAGTTGTGCCGGTCTGTATCGGCTCGATGGGGATCACCTGGCCCCGGTGGGGCAAGATTTGCTGTTAAATGACTGGCAGGAGGCATTGGAGTTGTGGTGCTGGTCGCAGCTTTCGGTGGTGGGGGCGGCACAAGGTTAGAGGTCTACCTTGTGCCGGTGGCGGGGTGGCGAGCTGGTGCTCGCTGACCCGGCGGGGCATTTCAGGCTGATGCCGCTTTCCACGGGAGCGGCACTGCTCCTTAGGTTTGGGGAGACGTCCCGGCTAGGGTCTCTGCCCGGTAAAAGGCAACCTTGAGCCGGCGTTTGCTAATAACATGGCGAGGCAGGCGGTAGGGGGGAATGGGGGGTGGATGATGCACCACTTTGTAGAAACGGCTGGTGGGGGGCATCATCTGGATGATGGGAGGGGGTCTTTTGTTTGAGTTGTGAGTGTTGTGACACAGTAGCTCCTCAGGAACAGATGGATACAAGTGAGCAGCCGGTGGTAGAAGCCGGTACTGCAGGAGAAAGCAGGGATTCTCAGGCAAAACAGCTCACCTCGAGGGAGGAGAGTAGGAAGGCTTGTGATTGGGCACGCCCCAAGGGGAGGCGGGCAGTGCAGGCTAGAAGCACCTGGTTAAATACACAGGAACCAGGAAGTGAAAGAGAGATCCACGGAGAGATCCACGGGGAGACGCAGATGCAGAGGGAGATCCAACGGCAGATCGAAACACAGTGTTCCGGGAGCCAAGGAGAGATCAAAAGAGAGAAGACAAGAGAGCAACGGAGGTTTCCTTGCTGGGATAATTTCCCTAACAGTCTGCAGCTGGAGGATAGCTTGGAGCAGCATTCAGATGAGGAAAGAAACTGCTGGAGGCAGAGCTCCTTTAGAACGCTGAGAAACCCAAGGCTACAGGACCAGGCAGAGCTGGGGAACAAAGGCAGAAGGATAAAGAATCCTCCCAGGGAGAAGCTCCTGTATAAGGTACCCAGAAAAAGCGGAGTTTATGCTCTAAAGCCAGAAAGTCTATGTTCTGCTTTTAAAAGCAAAGCCAGTCAAGATGGTGGCAGCTGTTGTCAGAAAAGAGAAGTTTTGAATGACAATAACTATTCTTTTAAACTAGCTGAGTCACCTAGCCAGGACAGGGCTGATATAAATGCTTTTAAATATTCTCCTAGCACTGCTAAGTTTGAATGCACAGCACCCACGTGTAGGGAAAGGTGGGGAACTAACGAAAGCCCAGCACATGTTTGTTTTCCAAATGCAAACAAACCTGAGAAGCAGCCTGAGATAGATAGGCTCAGTCAATACCTATTCACCGAGGGGACAGGAAGACAGCTCAATGAAGAAAAGTTTCATGCTGAATCACTTCTTAAAGAGTTCCAGGATTATTTAGAACAGAAGAAGGGTTTTAACCACAGTGTTCCAGTTACTGGCTGTAAGGAAGAAAACTCTGTTCATAATTCTGTGTTTTCCCCTGCTGATGATGATGAGATGTTGATGGACTGTTCTACCTGTTTAATTGATAGAGGTAATTAAGCAGAGAGAGGATTGTGCTGGTATATGAAGTAATATAACAGTGACGTAACTTTGACCACACAAGAAAGCTTGTGGAGGGAAACTGAATTAGAGCACTCCTAGTGATTGATAGAACCTGAGCTTTATGAGTAAAGGACTTTTCTGTTATCAGCCTGTATGTTAAAAGCACATGAAAGGAATGTGAAGAAATACAGCATTTAAAGCCAGTCAGGCAAAGTTTCAGTTAATCCTGTTTTATTTGGTTTAAACTTCTGCACCGTCTGTAATCTTCTTTTGAACTGCACAATGGCAATATGAGCCACATGAAAATAAACCTCATGTAAATAAATAACTCTTGCCAGCCTTACTGCTCGAAGCATAAAACAACTACAACTAACTGCCTCAAGGGGCATCAAAAAGGCAACCCCTCCTTAACCCTCAAGGTTAAGGGGCGGGCGGTGTCATAGTGTTGAGTTGGCCCATGTTGGGCCGGTGTTCTAATACTGTTAATAAAGCTGCGACCAAGGAATTTGCACCAGTATCTGATGTCGGCATGTTTTGTTCAAGTGTGGAGGGGTGGGGGGGGGGGGGGTAGAAGTTTTGGGCTCAAGCCAGGGTTGGGCATCCGGATACCTCGGTTACTATAATGATGTAACTTTCATAATGTGTGTCTCTGCAGGCATGCCACACATATAAACGTTTTAGTTTTTACTGATGTTCCCCTTCAATTGTGTTACCTGTTTAAATGTTGTTCTCTTAATCTGTGCCTCAAACATTATGAAACAGAAGTTTCCTCTGAATTTTCTTTATTCATTTCTCTTCATTTTTATCTCAGCAGACAATGACATGTAATTACACGGAGACCAGAAATCACAGCGGTGTGACAGAATTCCTGCTTCTGGGATTCTCAGACTTCCCAGAGCTGCAGCTCCCTCTCTTCAGTCTCTTCCTCCTCCTCTATCTAATGGCTGTGCTGGGGAACCTCCTCATCATCTACATAGTACGTGCCGATCACCACCTGCACACTCCCATGTATTTCTTCTTGGCCAGCTTGTCTATCCTAGACATCTCTTCCCTCACAGTCACTGTACCAAAATTACTGGCAATCCTAGCAAGTAGAAATATCATATCTTTTGGGGAATGCATGCTTCAGATGTACTGCTATATGGTGGGTATAGGCACAGAATATTCACTTCTCACTGCCATGGCGTATGATTGCTATATTGCGATATGCAATCCCCTGCATTATCCCATTATCATTAATAAAGGGGTCTGTGCTCTTTTGGCAGGTATCTCATTGATTGTAGGTTTAGTAGAATCATCGTCAATCATGATTGTTATATCCCAGTTTTCTTTTTGTGACTCCAATATAATCAATCACTTCTTCTGTGAAGTCACAGCACTAGTGAAAGTCTCCTGCACAGACACCTCTGTCCTTGACATTCTGACTTATGGACAAGGTGTACTAACCATCTTCACCCCTCTACTCCTAACACTGACATCCTATATGTTCATCATCTCCACCATCCTCAGAATCCAATCTAGAGAGGGAAAAAGCAAAGCCTTCTCCACCTGCTCCTCCCACTTTACAGTAATTGTTTTGGCTTATAAGAGGGTATATGCATCCTGTGTCATTGGACTCTATGTATTCAAACAAGCTGAATATTGCAATATATATAGTTGCTCTTCCACTGTTAAACCCTCTGATTTATAGCTTGAGAAGCAAAGAGTTAAAAGTCGCCCTCCATAAGGCACTTAGCAGGAAATCTTTACTGGCTGCATTTGGAGGGTAATTTTATAACAGGGACCCTATTTTATAAAGACACATAGAAACCCTTCAACTAAAGGGTGCTAGCCATCATCCTGGTGCACACTAAAGGCACATGTTGGACATCCTTTAACAGGTAGGGCCAGGCCATGACAGTTAGTGCAGACGTACTTTGATGATAACCGTCCATAGTGCATTAGGGTTGGAAAGGGGCACATCAGATGTGAACAATGAGCGTAGGCAAGTCGTGCAACTGCATTTACCACTTCATAAGTGGAGATGAATGCACCTGCGCTATTGTCATGCTGCAGCAGGACCTCATGCACCATATTCACTGCCTGGAATACATTGCTCATGGCCACTGTGGTTAAGGGCATGGTGCTGCCCTAAAATATTTGCATGTTAATAGGAACATTAGGTGCAACACCGCAGTGCCTTTAGAAAAATGGTCCCCATAGAAACGTATGTCTTCATAACATGCTTGTGCAAATCCTGAAGAAATTGCACTGAAGACATCTGCAGCATCTACATTGAAAACACAAATGTTCTTACGTAGAATACACAAGTATGAGTAATTATTGTATCTTATGAGTATTTTGACTTCCATCTTTGCTCCACTCAGATCCTTGACAACACCTACAGTAATTGTAGATAACATTCATGACACTTTTTCTACTTTCATGCTTGATATAATTTTAAAATGGACATTTTACACGTTTTAAAGTCCCTCTCCCTTGGCCAAAAGACAGAGGCCTGAATCACTGGGCCTAAAAGAACAGTCAATAGTTTCTCTTTTATAGATTATTCTAACTAATCTCACTTATGATGTAGAAAGTGCAGGTTTTGCTTGCTTGCTAGATAAGATGACAATGCCTGTAACATCCTCAGGAGCACGGATAGTGCCACTAAGTATTATCTCTGTCTGTGGAGCAACAGGAGATTAGATTTCCAGCACTGCTATCCACAAAAATCTCAGATAAACCTGCAAGAGTAAAAGTGTCCTGTATAGTGGCTGAATACTACTACTAGAGGGATAGTGCCTGCCATTCACCATAATACCAGCTACTCTCCAAATACTGATGCTGAATATCTTGATAGTTTTACCCACAGCAACCTGCATTTTAAAAATTATATATACTCAACGTGGGAAATATGTCTCCGCCCAAAAGTCAAAGACTGAACAAAGTTTTTGGTCCAGAGCGGAATGCAAGTAAAAATATTTTGTTTTGTTTCATTTCTACTTTGTTTCCAGGTTCTCTCTTTTAATTTTGTTTGCCAACCAGTGCATTTACACAGTAAGACTGCCCTTTATCAGACAGTAAATGTTGGTTTCAATTACTCTGTCCAAATTCATTTATACTAGGAAGATTCAGCTCTTATTTGTCACAGCGAAGCTGTTCCTTGTTGGACTGTAATACTGGCTTAGATGGCTCACACTTCACTTCAGGATAACCATATCAAAACATTTTCCCTAATACTATCTCTCACTCATTTTTCCTCCCCCCCCCACTCCCCCCCCCCAGGTACTCTCTTTTTCTTGGATTTAGAATATCTTATCTACTCAATGTAATAATTCCTCTTACCACACTGCCATCATATATACATGTAAAAGGCACATTAAGGGGTATGTTTACTAAGCAGCAATAGCCGCTACTGAGCAGAATGTGGGCCACGGCTCCATTGAATAAAATGGAACTCTGGGACACCTTCCTCCTACTACTACTATTACTACTACTGAGCATTTGTATAGCACTACAAGACATATTCAGCACTGCACAGACATGTAAGAGACAGACCCTGATCATTAGAGCATATAGTCTAGTGAAAACAGACATTATAAGGGAAACAAAAAGAGATCAGATGAGTGAAGATCCGAAAGTGGCAGCGAAGAGGTGAGTTTTCAGCCTGAATTTGAAAAGGGCAGAGAAGGCACCTAATGTACAGACTCGGGTTGTTTGTTCCAGATGTAAGGTACAACAAGGTGAAAGGAGCAAAATTTAGAGCTAGCAATAGAAGAGAAGGGTACAGATAGAAGCAATTTGCCAGAAGAGCAGAGTTCCTGAGGAGGGGCGTAGGAAGAGATAAGAGAGGAAAGGTAGTGAGGAGCTGCAGAGTGAATGCACTTATAGGTCAGCAGGATAAGTTTGAACTGGATGTGGAAATGGATAGATAGCCGATGAAGTGACTTGATAAGAGGGGTTATATGACCATGACGAGGCTGGTGGAAGATTAGCCGTGCAGCAGTGCTGAACAGATTGAAGGGGAGAAAGGTGATTCAAAGGGAGGCCAGCAAGGAATAGGTCATAGTAGTCAAGATGAGAGGTGATTAAGGAGTGGATAAGTGTCTTCTTAGTGTGTTCAGAAAGGAATGTGCAGATTTTTTTGATGTTGTAGAGAAAGAAACATGCCTTAACAATCAGATGGATGTGTGCGGAGGAGAGAGAGAGAAAGGAGCCAAAGACAACCCAAGGTTACAAGCTGAGGAGACACGGATGAGTAGAGAGTTATCCACAGAGACTGAGAAAGGAGGAGGTTTTAGGGAGAAAAATAAGTTCAATTTCAAGCAGCGGTGAGACATCCAAAGAGCAATGTCAGAAAGGCAGGCAGAGATCCAGATCTGGATTGCCAGAGAGATCTCAGGTGTAGAAAGGTAGATCTGGGAGTCATCAGCCTAAAGATGGTACTGAAAGCCATGGGAAGAGATGAGTGCACCAAGGGACTGGGAATAGAGAGAGAAAAGGAGAGGACCCAAGACAGATAGTTGGGGTTCACCAATCAAGAGTGGGATAACAGCAGAGAAGGATCCAACAGAAGAAACACTAAAAGAGCAATGGGAGAAATAAGAGGAGAACGAAGATAGTAGAGAGCCCTTAAAACCAAGGGAGGACAGGGTAACGAAGAGAAGGTTGTGGTCAACAGTGTCAAAAGCAGCAGAGGTCAAAAAGGATGAGGACAGAGTAAAAGCCATTGGAATTAGCCAGCAATAGGTCACTGAAGACTTTGGCAAGAGCAATTTCCTTAGAGTGTAAAGGGAAAAAAAAAACAGATTATAAAGTATCCAGGAGGGTTTGAGAGGAGAGAAAGTCAAGGCAATGGTGGTGAACCACATGTTCAAGTACTTTAGAAATGAAGGGGAGGAGGGAAATGGGTCAATAATTAAAACGACAGGAAAGATCAAGTGAGGGTTTCTTGAGGTGAAGTGTAAGTACAGCATGCTTGAAGACTATAGGGACGGTTGCAGTGGAGAGTGATAGGGTGAGAATATGAGAGATGGAAGGGGAAACAGTGGAGGAGATGTGACAAGGGAGCAGGTAGTGAGTTTGGAGGAAGAAAGAAGATGTGCAGCTTCCTCTTCAGATATCACAGAAAAGGGAATGAGGGTAGCAAAGGCAGAGGGGGAAAGTTGGGGATGAAGAAGGGGAGGAGGTGGAAACAGGGGGAAGTAGCTGACTGTGGAGAACTGGAGAGTGATCTTGTGGATTTTGCCATGGAAATAGCCAGGGTTTGGGCAGAAAGGGAGGGAGGGATTGGAGACGGAGGCACCTTGAGGAGAGAGCTGAGCGTAGTAAAGAGACAGTGAGGGTCAGAGGCAAGGTAGTTCGTCAGATGGATATAATAGTCTTGTTTGGCATGTACTATGGCTGACTGGAAAGAGAAATTCATGAATTTGAGGTGTAGAAAGTCTGCAAGGGAGTGGGATTTGAGCCAAGCACGCTCAGCTGAATGGGTACAGGAACATAGATAGCGGATAGTGTATGAAAGCCAGGGTTGGGTTCCAGTCCCGCCTCACAGGATGTGGCATGGGCAGAGCAAAAGCATCCAGAGCAGAGTGCAGTGTTACAGGAAGCTACTGCCTCATCAACAGACTCAGATGACATAGTGGAGGAAAGAGATGATGAAACAGCGGAGGACAGAACGAAAGGATCAATAGCATGAAGATTTCTAAATAAATTGGAAGATACAGGATGAGGTTAAAGCAGCAGATACTGAAGAGTGAAGCATAGCAGGTGATGGCCAGATAAGGGAAGAACTGAGGTACAGAGGTTTGAGGGTAAGCAACTAGAGAAAAATACCAGGTCAACGCAGTGGCCATGCTGGTAAGTTGGGGCAGTACAGGAAAGCTGGAAGTCAAACAAGGAGGTAAAGGAAAGGAGTTTAAAGCATAAGAATCAGAGGGGTTATCAACATGAATATTAAAATCCCTGAGAATAAGAGTGGGGGAAGAAGAATTCAGAAATAAGGAAAGCCATGAGTCAAAGTCAGTGAGAAGGGTAGAAGTAGACTTGTCAGGAGGTCAGTAAATAACAGCTACCCAGATTCTTAGTGGAGTGAAAAGGCGGATGGAGTGGACTTCAAAGGAGGGAAAGGAGTGAGACTGAGACAGCAGGAGGGATTGGAATTGGCAAGAAGGAGAAAGTTGAAGTCCAACACCACTACCATGGCCAGTGGGAGAACTGTTAACCACCATGACACAGAGCAGCGACAGAGGTCGTGTCTTCTAGAGGAGCCAGGTCTCAGAGTAAGAAGATGAGGACCATTAGAGATGAAGAGATCATGAGCAAAAGCAAGTTTATTTGAAATGGAGTGCGTATTCCACAAGTCACATGAGAAAGGGAGAGAGGAAGGGGAAAGGAGAGGGATATGAATAAGATCAGAGGTGACGAGCGGGTAGAAGGGAGGGAGGGTGAGAGGGTAGAGTATAAGTTATTCAGCTGAGAAAAGCTAAAAAAGTGCAGAAAAGGTACAATGAAGTAAAAGAGCACAGTAACAATGATAAATAAATAAATAAAGAGAGAAAGAGAGAGAGACAGGACTCGCAAAAAGCAAACAGAATTCACCTTTCCAACAGAGCTTAAAATGGAGACTCCTCTTCACAGAATTCCAATTGATAGTGGCTAGAGCCACTTTAAAAAACCCACATACCCTAAGTATAGCTGGATAAAAAAAAGAAACTGCATATTAAGGCTAGGAATATTTTTTAAGCTGTTTAGTCTGCCTTTTAAGATTATTTATGGTCAGACTCCAGCTTATTTGCCATCACTGATATTATTGGCTTCTAGAAGTAAACCAGAGAGATCCTCCAGGGTAAACATATTGCAATTTCCATCCCCAGGAAATTTTACTCAGAAATCTACATGAGAAAAAAATTGCTGAGGTACAGGGCTGCAGAACACTGGAATTCTATTCCAGATTAGATTAATATCAAGACAGAGTGCTTGACTTTTAAACATCTTTATAAAGCATACATGTATTTGTTTCATTAACACTTTAATTGATGTTAGCTTAAATTTTCAGGCTTTTTCATATACTGTATTGCATATTGAATTACTTGAACTAAGTCAATTGTAGAAAAATAAATGTAAATTATTTGTGATTATTTTATTACCTGAATTGTGTTGTGCTGTAGTCTTTTCTTATTTTTTAGGAATTGTAAAGTTTTATGCAAATTCAAAAAAATGCATGTTTTTGTTTTATTGCATGTGCTCTGCCTTGGTTAAGTGGATAGTAAGCGGTATGTTTACTGAAGTGTACTGAGTTTGCTTGTAAAGTGTGTGTTAATTTTTGTTTAAAACATGGTAAGAGCAATGGCCTGTCCCAGCTCTTAGCATGCTCAGTATGTTCTCAGCAGTTACCGCACAGAACAATTTCTTAATGTGTGGCTGTGGCATTTGCAATTTTTACAGCATTAAATGCACCCACAGTAACTGCAACAGTGCTAGTCATCATATGTTAATCCTCACACTATCCACAGTGTACAGTCCACACCCACTCCACCCCAACATGTCCATTGCCTATCTTTTCATGTGCAAAACAGTTAACTGGGATTTTTAATATGCTGGCTGTGTTTAGCAATTAACATGATCCTATGCTAACTGCACAGTGTGCACTGTAGCCCACATTACCCATTGAAGCACTTTAGTAAGCATTCCCCTAAGTATTTTAAAGTCAATTACATTAAAATTGGACAATAACCCATTATCTTGGTGCAATTAATCCCTTTGTCCATCTATTTGTTCATTCTTTTTGAAACACTTCTAGAAAGGTCAACTTGGTTGATTAGAAATAATTGATTAGAATAATGATACTCTAGGCCTGCATCTCTGCCTGGATGTCTCACCGCCATTTGAAATTAAACATGGCCAAAAACAAATTTCTTATTTTTCCCCCTAAACCTTCTTCCCCCCTAGCTCCTTTATCTATCTCTGTAGATAACACTCTTCAACTTCTGTTTCCTTAGCCCATAATCTTGGGGGCATCTCCGACTCCTCCCTTTCATTTTCTTCAGACATCCCACAGATAAAGAAGCAGGTTTTATCTCTCTATAACTAACAAAATTGGTCCCTTCCTTTCTAAAACTAAAAAACAAACTTGTTGATTCTCTAAATGCATCCAGTCTCAAATATTGCAACCTCCCTACTTGCTGGTCTCCCTCAGTCACCTCCCTCCCCCTCAATCTTTTCAGAACTCTGCTGCGTGACTAATCTATCACCAGCCTCGATAGACTCATATAACCCCTCTTCTCAAATCACTTTGGCTTCCCTTCCAGTTCTGTATCCAAATTCAAACTTCTTCTTCTGACCTGTCAATGCATTCATTCTTCTACTGTTGCAGCCAAGCTGCTGAAAAAGCTCTAATTCTCTCACTCACCCACAGAAGGAAACTCACAGACAGGCTGGAATGCAAACAGGATCTTTTAATGTGCGCACAGGCCCAGACAGAGAGCCGGTACCCTCCAACAAAAATCTGAGCCTCGAGGGACGTCCTACAATGCCTTATATACAGTACAATTTTAAAACTCATTCTACAATCTCATTTGCCTCAGGTATTTTCTGTCCACCAATCAGTAGCCCCTGGGGAAGGTGCCTGGGTGACCTGTCCAAACCAGTATGCTCTGGTCTGCTGATTTCTGGGCAAGAGGTATTGTGCTCAGACCTGGAGTGGGGGAAGGGTGCCTGCTGAAATCTTTATGTCTCCTCTTAGCAAGCTGATCACTTATGTAAGAACCTCATGGCTGGGGGGGGCGGAGGGGTTTCCCACAGCTAAACCTCATGGCTGCCTCACTCCCCACTTTTTAAAGGAGACCTCAACTGCTAGAGGCGGTAGAGGGCAGTATTACTGGAGGCAAGCCGCAGAGGGGTGTATTGGGACAGGGCCATGACAGTGGTAGCAGCCTTGCGTTCTACTTTCCCCGAGCTCTGCGGACGGTAAGCTGTATGTAGCTTCCAGTCGATCTGCAAGGCCTTGGCTACCTGCTATACCACTTGGGCCACAAATGCAAGTCCATTATCCGATCCCACCACTACTGGAAGTCCAAAACAGGGAATGATTTGATGCCGCAGCACCTTTGTCACTTCTCTGGCTTTTTTTTCTGTGCGGACTGGGAAGGCCTCCACCCATCCCGTGAAAGTACAGACTAATACTAGCAGATACCGGTACCCATTTGCTCGGGGCATTTCTGAAAAGTCAACCTGGATGTTTTCCATAGGGGTGACCCCATAAAACTGGACCCCTGGGGGCTGGCTTGGACCTTGACGGGCATTGTTTTTAGCACATGTGGTACAAAGGATGATAGGAATGCTGGGGCAAGACTGTCTGGGATGACTATCACTGGAGCTGTCCCTGTTCTAGGTAACCTTATCCAACCATCTGTGTGTAACACCCCACCCTCCTCCTGACAGAAGAAATCTAGTTCTCGTGTAGTGTACCTCTTGGCCCATTGGCTTAGTGGGACCGGAAACAGGGGTCTTGTAGATCCTGGGAGCCCTCTGGGAAGGACTGGAACAAGGATGTGGTTGCAACCCGCCGGGCTTCTACATCAGCCTGTCTAGTTCCCTTGGCTATCTCACTGTTCCCTTTCTGGTGGCCTCTGCAGTGCATAACGGCTACTGCTTTTGGACGCCAGACTGCTTCTAACAGGGCCAATATCTGGGGGCCATTTTTATCTCAGAGCCAGCTGCAGTGACTAACCCTCTTTCCTTATACAGGGCCCCATGGGCATGGAGAGTGGCAAAGGCATACCGGGAGTCTGTGTATATATTCACATGACGGTTAGTCCCAAGGGATAAGGCACGGGTAAGGGCAATGAGTTCCGCCTTCTGTGCGGAAGTTCCAGAGGGCAAAGGCTGAGCTTCGACTATCTCTTCCATCGTCACCACCGCGTACCCCACACACCTGCGGCCCTCCAACACCAGACTGCTTCCATCTACGAAGTAGGTCTCATCCGGATTGCTTACTGGCACATCTGTGAGATCAGGGCGACTGGAGAAGATTGTATCCATCACTTCCAGGCAGTTGTGATCAGGTGGCCCCGGTCCAACAGGCAGGAATGTAGCGGGGTTTAAGGCTTGGCTGGTAGTTATCTGCACTCTGGGATTTCCCCATAACATGCTCTGGTATTTCAACATCCGGGAGCTGGTGAACCAGTGACTTCCTTTATGCTCTAGCAATGTTTTGGCTGAATGTGGGACGGTGACTAGAAGGCCTTGGCCCATGGACAGTTTATCAGACTCTTCCACCAACAAGGCTGTTACTGCTATTTCTCTCAGGCAAGGTGGCCATCCCTTGGCCACTAGATCCAGCAGTTTAGACAGGTAGGCGACTGGTCGCAGCCAAGACCCCAGTTGTTGGGTCAAGACCCCCAAAGCTGTTCCTGCTGCTTCATGTACATAGAGGGTGAAAGGCTCGGTAACATCCGGAAGGCCTAGGGCTGGTGATGATAGTAATGCCCTTTTCAAATGTTCGAAGGCCTCCTGTTGGTCACGACCCCATTCAAGGGGGCTCTTCTCTGGGCCCTTTGTAGACTCATAGAGGGGCTTGGCAATCTTTGCGAAGTTGGGAATCCAGATACGACAGTACCTAGTGGCCCCGAGAAAAGCATGTACTTGCTTGCGGGTTGTTGGGACTGGGATCCGGCACACTGCTTCCTTCCTCTCGCTCCCCAAACGTCAGCTTCCTTTCGACAGATGGAATCCCAGATACTTCACTTCCAACTGGCATAACTGAGCCTTTTTCTGGAAACTCGGTAACCCGCATCGTACAGAAGTTGGAGAAGTTCTGTGGTTGCCAGTATACATTGTCACCAAGCCTCATAGGGAGAGACTCAGTGAGTGCCCTAGGCAGTCGCCTAGGGTGTTTTGAGTCACCTTGTTGCTACTTCTTTTTAAGACAGAGAGTCAGACAGTCAAGGTGATAAAGTAAAGTGGGGTTTATTCCCGTTCCCCGGCGAATATCAATGCTTGGAATACAATAATGCAGAACTTAAACAAAACACAGCTTGAGCATATTTCTTCTCTCTTGTTCCTTGCACAGAGAG
This sequence comes from Ichthyophis bannanicus, assembly GCA_033557465.1. Taxonomy (NCBI): domain Eukaryota; kingdom Metazoa; phylum Chordata; class Amphibia; order Gymnophiona; family Ichthyophiidae; genus Ichthyophis; species Ichthyophis bannanicus. The sequence continues at coordinate 105,770,000 of CM066048.1, read as the reverse complement.
GTCTAACGCAAAGAGGTTATTTCATCATTCAGGCAAATTGTACAATCCATTGGCTCCTGGTCAATGTAATTATTACTGCTTGTATCTTGGTTTATACTTGGCTGGCAGCTGACGCAGCCAGGCTCACTCATATAACAAGTGCCAGCTTCACTGGTCGGGGGAGGGTAAACTTTCCCCTCTCCCAGGCACTGCTCTAACTCGGGATTGTAAAAACCTCTTCTGCAATCAGTTCTCTTATAGCCAGTCTCTCTTGGCTCTCTCACTTGGAAGGGGGAACCCTTTCCCAGGTTAAAACCTTGCTGCCAATAAGGACTATAAAAACACCCAGTTTCACTTCCTTCCCCAATGTAAGGTTTTATCTTCTTTACCTTATCTAGGTTGCAGGCATCAGCTGTGGGGTTTTTCTCTCGTGGCACAGTTCTAGCCTCGTGTAGCAAGTTCCTCCGAGGTTTGTAAAAACTCTCGGGGCTAGTGTTCCACTTCCTGCCTTCCAGGAAATCCTCCTGGGGGCTGTCTTGCCAGTGGTACGCTTCTCTAACGCTCCTTGGTAATTGCCTGGAGCTTTCTCTGAGAGCTTTTGGACCTCCCAGACCTTCAATGCTTTCCCTGGGATTAAAACTTCTCCTGGAGCTTTGGAACCCTCTCTGCTTCCGTGACTTGCCTGATTGCTGCTGAAACTCTAGCTGCATCGGAGTGTCACCTTCCCCTGCAGAGTCCTGCTTACTTGCTCTCAGGTATTTGTTCTGTCTCCCAGACTTTCTCTCGCAGTTGCTCTCAGCCTTATTCCCGAAGTTGTTCTCAGCACTGTTCTCAGGGCTGCTCTCAGGGCTGTTCTCAGGGCTGTTCTGACTTCCTGGTTCTAACCAGGTCCCTTTGTACCTCCCCTCTCTGCACGTAACGTCTGCTCCTGGGGGCAGGTGCTGGTAATTAGAATCCTGGATTCTTTTTTTTTTTTTAAATTCTTTATTTTCGTTTTATAACAACAAAGGAAAAGGAAGACATACAGCTAAAAGACAGATACATAAAGTGTAATACATACACCAAAGTAAACCCCTACCACCCCCCTCCCCCCTGCTTCTTCTCTAGAAAACTAATCATTCCCGAAGCGGGCGTGTACTTACATTATTGTGTTACAAAACCTAACGGTGATCTGAAACATGATTGAATCCTGGATTCTAACTGCGTCACTGTTGCAGACAGGAAAGTTCCGTTCTAACCCTTTCTTTCCTACCTGTGCTGATGGCACCGGGTGCTCAGCCCTTTTTAGCCATGCTGGATCTCTCTGCCTAGCCCATTTTGAGGTGAGTTCTATATTTTCACTAACCTCCATTGGCTCCACTGTATCACATATCCCCCCTCTTAAGACATTCCGGGATGGGGGACATTTGTACTCACAGCCCGGAATCCTCACAGGAATCTCACTCTCCCTGCCTGACCTGCTGTTGAGCACTGAATTGTGGTGCCAGGAGTTCTCCCGGTCCGCTTCTATTTCCCAACGCTTGCCACTTCTCCAAGAGTCGCTAACTGCGGACGTTCTCTCCTGCCAAGGCTTTAATATGTTGACGTGATAGGTTTGGCGACGACCGTTATCGTTCTCTACCACGTATGTCACTGGACCTTTTTGCTGCACTACTGTGTATGGGCCCTTCCACTGGGCCTCGAACTTGGGCCCAGGGTCGGCAACCATTACTACCACTTTGTCACCTATGGACAAGTGTCTCATCTTTTTGCCCTTATCATAGTGCTTCTTTTGGGTGCGTTGACTACCCTGCCCATGTTCTTCTGCAACTCGCGAAACCCTTTTCAGGCGGCTTCGGAGTTTTCGCAGAAACTGGGGAACCCCTATTTCCTCTGCCTCGGGCTCAACCCACTGGTCTCTTAGGATATCAAGGACCCCCCGTGGCGCCCGCCCGAACATCAACTCGTACGGAGATGTTCCTAATGAAGCTTGGATACGCTCCCTACTGGCATATAGGGTAAAGGGAAGTAAAATATCCCAGTCAGCCATCTGCCCGTCCAGTGCCCTTCTTAAGAGCTGCTTAAGAGTCTGGTTAAAACGCTCGACCAGACCATTGGTCTGCGGATGGTAAGCCGAGGTTTTTATATGAAGGATGCCAAACGCATCCCATACCTGCGCTAGATGTTTGGAAACAAAATTGCTCCCCCTATCTGTCAGCATCTCCCTGGGGAACCCTACCTCGCAGAACAATTTAATCAATTCTGCGGCTATAAATCTGGCCGATATGTTCCTTAGAGGTACCGCCCATGGGAATTTTGTAGCACAGTCCATTATCACGAGGATATATTGATACCCTCTGGGGGTTTTCACCAATGGACCTACTATGTCCATTGCCATACGATGAATGGGCTCGGTTATCATCGAGGTCTGTACTAGGGGAACTCCTGCTGGCCTGACAGCACTTACCCGCTGACAAGAGGGGCACGCTTCACAAAAGCGCTTTGTCTCTCTGAAGACCCCCGGCCAGTAGAACCGCTCTAGGATCTGGTCTAGAGTGCCTTGAATCCCCTTATGCCCACCAACTGGGTGATCATGGGCTAGTCGTAACACTACGGCCTTAAAGGTAGTGGGAACCACTAGTTGTTTTCTAATTGCCCCGGTGTGCGGGTTAGTGCTTTCCCTATATAGAATGTTCTCGTCTAACAAGAACCTTGGGAGCACATCCCTACCTTTCTGGGCAAACTCAAAAGCGTGTTTAAGCACTGGGTCTGACCTCTGTTCTCCTGGAAATGATGGAAACTTCCTCACTAGGTCACTGGGTACCCAAGGTAAACCTTGCCTATCTGTTCCTCCAGCCCTCACCTGAGCCCGGTGGTGTCTTTCTTGGCGTTTATCGCCTTTACTTTTCTTATTCTCCTTAGAGGGGGTGCCCATTAATTCCTCATGATGGGGGAAGCTCGCTTAGGCCCTCCTCTAGAACCTCATCCTCTCCTCCGGAAGGTTCACGTTCTGTACCTGTGGGATCAGAATTATCTGTGGGTGATTTACCCTGCACCTCCTCAGCCTTTGCTTGAGAGCGGGTGGACACCATACCTCTCTTTATGGGTATTTCCTCCCCCATACCTTGGTAAAAGAGTGGCCAGTCCCTACCTAGCACAATATCATATGGTAGGTTAGGGACTACAACTATCCGGATCTCTTTCTGGGTACCTAAGGCCTTAATGTGTGTCTTGTATAGAGGATACTGGGTGGTTGCGCCGTGTACGCATTTTATGCTGGCTTGCTCATCTTGCTGACTCGGGGGAAAATCATTTTTGGCCTGTATGACGTCCCAAAACTGCCGGGAGACCATACTTTGATCGGCCCCCGAGTCTAGCAAGGCTTTGGCCGGTACCCCTTCCACCTCCACATCCAGGCGGAATCCCTGTGGTACCCGCTCATTACCCTCGGCTATCAAGGCTATGCGATTTGGGCAAAACCTTTTTACATGCCCTACTTTACCACATTTAAAGCATGTTATACCGTCATTAGAATTACTTCTTTTAAGCAAACATTTCTTTGTACAATATGTGTCAAATGGCAAACCCTCCTTTAACCTTGCAGGACTGGTACAGCCCAACTTCCAGTCAGCGCTTTTAGACATTCTTTTATTCAGCTCTGCTTCTAAAAATCGCTCAGTAAGCTGCGCTGCTTGTATGGAGGTTGTGCAGTCTTGCAGTGTTAAAAAGGCTTTGACATCTGAGGGCACTGCCTCACAATATTGCTCCAATACAATTTGATCAATTAAGCTATCCACGGTTTTACCCTCAGGCTCTAGCCATTTTAGGGCTAAACTGCGCACCCTATGGCACAGTGCTTTTGGCGTTTCGCCTACTTGTAACCTTGTGGATCTAAGCATTCTACGGTACACAGCTGGTGTTAAGCCTAGCCTATCCCGTACCGCTTTTTTAATTTCTAGGTACTCTGTTGCCAATGCGGCAGGCATCGCTCGGTACGCTGCCTGAGCTTCTCCCTTTAGGGAGGCGGCGAGTCTAACCGCCCACTGCTCCTTAGGCCAATGTGCATGCAGAGCTACTCTTTCGAATGATTCTACAAAATCATCAAAATTGTCTCCATCTGACATATGTCCAAATGTCCATATCCCACACTGGGGTGGGCCTACCCCACTGAAGCCTTCTGGTGTCTTATTTTCTTGTTGTTCTTCTAGTAGCGTTTTCACGAGGTCTGCCAGGGGCTTTTGCTGTGCCTGGAGAGCAGCCAGGGCCTGTTCTTGGTTCTGCTGAGCCAGCTCCCTCTGCTTTTCGAATTGGGCGCCCATCCAGCATAGCACCTCCTGGGCATCCATCGCTTAGCTGTTGCTGCAAAACACAAACACAAGAAACACCAAGTGCGGTATCCTTGGGCAAAGGACTTTTTCTGCCCTTTTCACTTTTATTTTATTTTTTTCAAAGAGCACCCCTTCTCACTCCGGATCCTCCCCAGCCTATGCCCATATACCTTTTACCTGGACTAGGTGGAGGGTCTCGCTTTGAGAAGGTACTTGTGTGCCGTAGTCCACTCCGGTTCCCTCTGGATTTCCTTCCGGGCGTGGCAACTTCTGCTCCTCAGCTGGGCCTTGTGCACGTCCTGGTGGCTTGTTCCAGATTGAAAAATCCTGCCCCAACTACGCCATTCCTGTCACCAAGCCTCGTAGGGAGAGACTCAGTGAGTGCCCTAGGCAGTCGCCTAGGGTGTTTTGAGTCACCTTGTTGCTACTTCTTTTTAAGACAGAGAGTCAGACAGTCAAGGTGATAAAGTAAAGTGGGGTTTATTCCCGTTCCCCGGCGAATATCAATGCTTGGAATACAATAATGCAGAACTTAAACAAAACACAGCTTGAGCATATTTCTTCTCTCTTGTTCCTTGCACAGAGAGGTCTAACGCAAAGAGGTTATTTCATCATTCAGGCAAATTGTACAATCCATTGGCTCCTGGTCAATGTAATTATTACTGCTTGTATCTTGGTTTATACTTGGCTGGCAGCTGACGCAGCCAGGCTCACTCATATAACAAGTGCCAGCTTCACTGGTCGGGGGAGGGTAAACTTTCCCCTCTCCCAGGCACTGCTCTAACTCGGGATTGTAAAAACCTCTTCTGCAATCAGTTCTCTTATAGCCAGTCTCTCTTGGCTCTCTCACTTGGAAGGGGGAACCCTTTCCCAGGTTAAAACCTTGCTGCCAATAAGGACTATAAAAACACCCAGTTTCACTTCCTTCCCCAATGTAAGGTTTTATCTTCTTTACCTTATCTAGGTTGCAGGCATCAGCTGTGGGGTTTTTCTCTCGTGGCACAGTTCTAGCCTCGTGTAGCAAGTTCCTCCGAGGTTTGTAAAAACTCTCGGGGCTAGTGTTCCACTTCCTGCCTTCCAGGAAATCCTCCTGGGGGCTGTCTTGCCAGTGGTATGCTTCTCTAACGCTCCTTGGTAATTGCCTGGAGCTTTCTCTGAGAGCTTTTGGACCTCCCAGACCTTCAATGCTTTCCCTGGGATTAAAACTTCTCCTGGAGCTTTGGAACCCTCTCTGCTTCCGTGACTTGCCTGATTGCTGCTGAAACTCTAGCTGCATCGGAGTGTCACCTTCCCCTGCAGAGTCCTGCTTACTTGCTCTCAGGTATTTGTTCTGTCTCCCAGACTTTCTCTCGTAGTTGCTCTCAGCCTTATTCCCGAAGTTGTTCTCAGCACTGTTCTCAGGGCTGCTCTCAGGGCTGTTCTCAGGGCTGTTCTGACTTCCTGGTTCTAACCAGGTTCCTTTGTACCTCCCCTCTCTGCACGTAACGTCTGCTCCTGGGGGCAGGTGCTGGTAATTAGAATCCTGGATTCTAACTGCGTCACTGTTGCAGACAGGAAAGTTCCGTTCTAACCCTTTCTTTCCTACCTGTGCTGATGGCACCGGGTGCTCAGCCCTTTTTAGCCATGCTGGATCTCTCTGCCTAGCCCATTTTGAGGTGAGTTCTATATTTTCACTAACCTCCATTGGCTCCACTGTATCACAACATTCAGCCTCAGAGTCAGCAGCGATTAGCAGGTAATCAACGTACTGCAGAAGTACTCGTCTGCCGGGCTCCCCCGGGGGGGGGGGAAACTAGCGAGATCTTGGGTCAATGCTGTGCTGAAAATGGTAGGGGAGTTCTTGAATCCCTGTGGTAAGCGAGTCCAGTTAACTTGGGACTTTCTGCCAGTAGCAGGGTCCTCTTTCTCGAAAGCAAACAGGTGCTGGCTTGCAGTAGCCAGGCGTATACAAAAGAAGGCATCTTTTAGGTCCAGTACTGAGAAATGAGAAGCAGTCACCGGGATGAGGCCCAACAGTGTATAAGGGTTTGGTACTACTGGATGCAGAGTCACAGTGGCCTCATTGACACGATGGAGATCCTGAACAGGTCGGTAGTCGGTGGTTCCGGGTTTTCGGACTGGCAGCAAAGGAGTGTTCCATGCCGATTGGCAGGGCCGCAGGATACCATGCTGTAGTAGCTGCACCAGATGATGATGAATTCCTTCCACAGCTGCCCGCAGCAGCGGGTATTGTCGCACATGTACTGGGGAGGCTCCCAGCTTCATTTCAATGCATACGGGAGGGATGTTGATGGCCATTCCAGGGGGGTTTCCTTCAGCCCATACTCCAGGGGGCACTGATTCCCACGTATCAAGGGTAGCCACATCAGATTTGGGCCTGTTCTCATATAACCGCCATTCTTCTTCTTGGGGGACGGACAGTACCAAAACTGTTGGGCCCAGGCTGGGTATTTCGAGCTCAGCCTGGCCGTCAGGCCCGAATGAGATTTGGGCCTGGAGTTTTGCCAGAACATCCCGACCCAGCAGGGGTATGGGACATTCAGGCATATACAGGAACTGGTGAGTGATGGTCCGTCCCCCCAACTGGCACGTGCGGTTTTGCAGAAAAGGTCTCTGGGCCCTCTCCCCTGTGGCTCCCACAATAGTTACTGATTGGGAGGAGATCGTGGCCACTTGTTGGGTGACCACTGAGTGTGTTGCTCCGGTATGTTACGATTTGGGCACTCATTCTTCCAATGTCCCTCCTCTTTGCAGCAGGTGCATTGATTGGGGCCTAGGGGAAACCTCGGCCCCCCGTATCCGCGGCCTCGTCCTCGTCCCCTATTTTCTCCTCTGGCCCAGGCTGGAACTGGTGGTCGCTTGGCTAGGGCGGCTGCTAGGAAGTCTGATTTTTTCTTCATCCGACGTTCCGACTCTCGCTTCTGCTCTTGGTCACGATTTACATATATTTTTGTGCTACTTCCATCAATTGCATTGTATTCATGCCTGCAAACCTTTCCAGTTTCTGCAGCTTCCACCGTATATCACCTTGAGCCTGTGCCACAAAAGCAGTATTCACCATACGAAGATTCTCAGGGGCCGCTGGATTGTAGGGGGTGTATAATCAGTATGCTTCAGTCAGACGCTCAAAAATACCGCCAGACTCTCATCAGGAAGCTGGAGAACTTCTGCGATTTTACTGATGTTCATAGCTCGTTGCTCCCCCTTCTTAAGGCCCTCAAGGAGTGCAGTCCGGAAACGAGTGAGAGCCAGTGCTTCAACAAGGTCGTTCGGGTCCCAGCGGGGGTCTTCATCGGGGAAATCTGCCTCTGCCTGCTGCCGTGGATTTATAACTCCCTCACGGACAGGATGTGTCTCCAGCCACTCGAGGGTGGCCCGTACAATGCGCGCCCGTTCCTATGTACTGAATAAAGTGGAAAGCAATTGTTTAGTGTCCGACCAGGTAGGCTGGTGTGTTTGCATAATACTGGTCATAAGATCTGTCAGTTCTTGGGGCTTTTCAGTATAGGAGGCATAGTGGGTTTTCCAGTTCAACAGGTCCGTGGTGGAGAAAGGGACATAAATCAGGCTGGATGGTCCCACTGCCACACTACCAGCAGCGTCAAGGTACAGGAGCCCCTGTACTTGTCGTAATGGCATTTGGAGATCATGCGACCGCAGGCGGTAGGCCACCGGGGTGGACGATCCAAGCTCAGCCTGTGGGAGGGGAATCTGAAGATGAGGGGCCAGAATCCGTAGAATCTTCCCTAAATCTGGCATCACCCACCCCAAGAGGAGGTCTTCCTGACCCTTCAGCTATGGGCAGATCCTGCAGTGGTGCAGATGGGACATGGGGTTGAAGCAGAGGGAGGGGGCGTGGAGGAATATCTGGAGAGTCCCGCCCCTGGTAGATAGGGGCGGGCGTCTGTCCCTTTTGGCGACCGATGGCTGCCACCATTATTCTACACTGATCCTCGTGGCAGCGCTGGAATCATCTTGGTCTGAGTTGGCATATGGCCAGCCATGAATCAATATATGGAAACTGGTCTGGGTGTTCTTTCGCTACTTATTTGATGGACTAAAAACACAGTGGGCAGATCTGTGGACCCCTGGGGAGGCCACAGCTTGACTAAGGCTGGCCATTCCCTCTGACATAGAAAAGATAATTGAGAGGGGGAGAGGGGAACCCCGTAATCCTCCCCAAACCCAGATTTAAAATTGCGAAGCATGCGCTGTAGGGGCGTTTGCACTTTTGACTTTCCCAACCCCATGCTCTAATTCTAGTTCAATGACTAAATGCAGTATACAATGTGGATCTTCTAATCTATTCTCAATTCTGGAATTGCAATGTACAATATGGATCTGCTGATCTAATCTCAATTCAGAAAAATGCAAAATTTTATAATATAGATCTTCTAATCTAATCTCAATTCAGGAAAAAGCAATTTACAATATACATCATCTAATCTAATCTCAATTCAGGAAAATGCAATTTACAATATACATCATCTAATCTAATCTCAATTCAGGAAAATGCAATATTACAAAATACACACTCTAGCTGCAGCATGAGATTTGATTTGGATAATAGTGATATAAGAAAGTATAGCTAGCTATTTTTAAAATGTCCACTAGATGGAGCTCCAGGATTACATTAACCATGAGGATAATAGCAGTATGAGAAATAAAGCTTGCTATTTTAAAATGTCCACTAGATGGAACTCCAGGGTTACTTTAAGTGCTGTTTCTTCTAGTATCTCAGTGTAGCTTACACGTGGTCTTCACAAAATGGCTGCCTCCTCGTGCGTTCCACACCGGCTCCGGCTCACGCACCACTAATGGCACTGCACACTTCCAGACACTGATCAGCTGCTCCTGAACTTAAAGACAAGAGAAAGGCATCGGCACATGTGGAGAGGCTCAGCAAGGAGGGCACAACAGCGACATCTGGGCAACACAAAAATATCCCCTCAATACTCCCGCCACATGCGCTGAGGTGCCCGGTCCACAACCTCACCCGAGAGCAGGTGGCTCTGCCAGTAGGAGAACTTCAGAAACAGAAGAAGATGGAATCTCATCAGAGAGAAAGCTGCGTCGGAAACAAGCGGATGAGAAAGCTGCGTCGGCAGCAAACACTTACAAGGAAATCCGCCATTTGGAGCACGTGGGGCACTTAGAAGACAGCTGATCAGCACAAGAAGAACCCCCAAAGCTCCCGTCCCGATGAGCTGCCTGGCTCCGACATTAAAAACATTCAGAAAGGTCGCAGCAACGCCGGTTAGGCAGAAAAGAAAGAGGAGAAGCAGCGATCGTCTGTCCTCCTTTACCCCCAGGTATGCTTCATTAGAAACAGCGTGTTTTACATTCTAAATCGCCCCGATCATCGGAGAATCGCGGTCAGTACAATTTTTAATAAGCAGCTTGGAGAGCACACTCAAGGGGGTTAAGTGCTAATATTTTAGGCATTCTTAATAGTTTTGGCAGCACTTCAAATACTTTTAAGGGGCCCGAGGTGGCAAAGTTAAATTTATACTGCAGTCATTTACTGGTGCTCGCAAGCGCCCCCCCCCCCCCATTCCTACCAGATTTACCAGATACCAAACACAGACTGGACGAGCAATGGTTTCAGGGCCTCTAGGATCCTTACTCGCACTGCTCGTTGCGGGTGATCAGGCCGCTACAAGTTCACAGAAATTACCAGATACCAGAATTACCAGATTTACCAGATACAGGAATACAGAACTACCCAAACAGTATAACAGTAAGGCAGTAGTACTCACCAGACCTCTGATCAGAGAGAGTTTGGATGCCAGTCTATCCAGCCAGTTTTTTCAATCGGGGGGTCAGCCACAGGGACCGACCGACCAGACGAGTCAAGGTGTCCTTCCGGAGCACAAAGTGGCCTGGGGCGCCAAGGACCGTTAATCACCTGGAGGGGCCGGTCCCTGACTGGTGGAGGCCCAATGCTGCAAAAAGCAGTAGTCTTCCCACCGTGGGTGTGATGAGAGAGGCTTTTTATTTAATTTAAAGGAGTCCCACCTGGGGTGCCTGAATGTTGCAGCCAAGCTGCTGAAAAAGCTCTAATTCTCTCACTCACCCACAGAAGGAAACTCACAGACAGGCTGGAATGCAAACAGGATCTTTTAATGTGCGCACAGGCCCAGACAGAGAGCCGGTACCCTCCAACAAAAATCTGAGCCTCGAGGGACGTCCTACAATGCCTTATATACAGTACAATTTTAAAACTCATTCTACAATCTCATTCGCCTCAGGTATTTTCTGTCCACCAATCAGTAGCCCCTGGGGAAGGTCCCTGGGTGACCTGTCCAAACCGGTATGCTCTGGTCTGCTGATTTCTGGGCAAGGGGTATTGTGCTCAAACCTGGAGTGGGGGAAGGGTGCCTGCTGAAATCTTTATGTCTCCTCTTAGCAAGCTGATCACTTATGTAAGAACCTCATGGCTGGGGGGGGAGGGGTTTCCCCACAGATAAACCTTATGGCTGCCTCACTACTGCTCTCTCCTCTCTCTGCTTTTCTACTGGCTTGTTTCTATCCTTCCCCTTTTCTTCCACTGCCAACTCCAAAATTCGTTCCTTCCACCTTGCTGCTACTTATGCCTGGAACAAAATATGTGAACAATCCATCAGGTTTCTTCTCTGCCCTTTTCAAGTCCATGCTGAAACCTCACCTCTTTGAGGCTGTTTTTGAATCCTGATCCCTTCTTTTCCTTTTGTCTCCTCACCCTTCCCTATTCTACCCTTATACGTATCTTCTGTGCTGTCTGTCTTAATTAGATTGGAAGCTCTGATGAGCAGGGACCATATTTATATGTCTGTATAGTGCTGCATTTGCCTTGTAGCGCTTTATAAATGATTAATAGCAGTAGTGGTGTTAGTAAAAAAAAAGAAGATGGTAGCATTCCATGGAGTCTGCTGTATGCTATAGCTGCATGTTGGACGTACATTAACAGGTAGTGCTGGGCCATGGCAAATATCACTGAAAACCAGTGGCACTAACTTTCCATTGTGCCTTAGAGTTGCAAGTGTCTAGGTTAGTGGGGGAGAGTGTTTGGGGTGAGTGCAGGGCAGTCAGTACATCCGCATTATCTGTAGTGCAGGAAGTAGCCTGGGAGACATACCGGCACCTTCATAGTAAAAGGAGCCTTTTGTGTGCATAGACAGGTTTGAACCTTTTTTATTTGAAACTAAATATTTGTGGACTTCTGTCTCATTCCATATTCATAAATCAGGAATGTAAGAGATCCCCATTATCTTTGTTTAATCAGAAGTTTGCAATCAATTGACAGCTGTATTGCGACTCAGTAGGAAGCGCGATTCCATTCTGCTGCTGTGGCTTCAAAGCTGTCTGAGCAGCAAACGCATCATATATTTTAAATTTATCATATCTGACTAGAGGACTTAGAGTGGTGCAAATACAATAAATAAAAAATATGCAAAATAAAAAAGCTCACACATGCAGAATCCTGTCCAGAAATGCACTATGAAACGTTTGGCGCTTAAATTTAGCATTTGACTTCCTGTTGACCTTTTCTGAGACATTACTTTCTGTGAATTTTTAGCTGTTCATGCGGCTGAAGCAACTTCAAGGGTTAGTTTTTGTATATCCCATATTGCTGCAGCATCCAGATATACTTTTTAACCAGGATCTTTGCTCCAGTTTACAAAGCAAAAGCAAACCAACTTTTATTCCTGCATTAATATGGGTAAAAGTTTACTAAAAAGGTAGGAGCATAAGCCTGTAAACACAAGCTATACTTGTCCTTTTCGTCCACCAGCCCCATGCCTGGGAACATCTTCTTTCAGTGCACATCAATAAATGTGTAGTGGAGCTTTTAACTACACTGGAAGAGAGCAATTTTCAAACAACCAATTAATTCTTATTAATGACATTGAAAATTATTATTTTCTATATCCTTGGAGAAAATGTGCAACAGCAATGTGTATATGCAAACTAATAGGGTCCCCTAAACCTCAGTCTGACCCTAAGTATTTCTAGCTATTGGCATGCTCTACCGCATCAGCTCACACTAAAACTGTTAGGGGCATCGTTACCCAAGTGCAGGGTTTAGCATGCACCACATAAGCAGCATTAAGCATTACTATGCACCACAAATTCCTCTGTGGAGTGGGAGAGCATGTACATTGCAGTTAGCATGGGCATCTTCAATACATGCCATCATTGCACTTGGCACAGAGATCGTTACTGCCACATCAATAGGCGGTGGAAATTCATAAGAACATAAGATATGCCATACTGGGTCAAACCAAGGTCCATCAAGCCCAGTATCATGTTTCCAACAGTAGCCAATCTAGGTCATAGGTACCTAGTAGTTTCCCCAAAAGAAACAGGTTCCACAATGCTTGTAATGGGTCAGGCAGTGATATCCCGGGTCCCGCTCTTTAGTGAACAAAAGTACTTCATCCCCTATACTACATTTCTCCCTTAGATTGCTGCAGCCCAAATGCATGACCTTGCATTTTTTTAACATTAAATCTCAGCTGCCAAATTCTAGACCATTCTTCAAGCTTAGCTAGGTCCCTCCTAGTTATCCACACCTTCCTGGGTGCCCACTCCACTGAAGATTTTGGTATCATCTGCAAAGAGGCAAACCTTACTCGACAGTACTTCTGCTATATCACCAACAAAGATGCTAAGAATCGGACCAAGGACAGATCCCTGGGGCACACCACTGGTAACCTTCTCCTTAGAGTGAGCTCCATCTACCTGTAATCTGTCGCCTCCCACTCAACCAATTTCTAACCCAAACAGCAACCCCAGGGTCCATCCCTAGGGTTCTCTATAAGTCACCTGTGAGGAATGGTGTCAAAGGCTTTACTGAAATCCAAATACCACATCTAGGGCTCTCCCTCGGTCCAAACCCCTGGTCACCCAGTCAAACAAATCAGATGTGTCTGACAAGACCTGCTTCTGGTGAATTCATGCTGCCTCGGATCCTCTATTCCGCTGGACTCCAGAAACCTCACCATTTTCTCTTACAGCAGTGCTTCCAATAAGTTTCTCACAACCGAAGTTAAACTAACTGGCCTGTAGTTTTCAACCACATCCTTACTTCCACTTTAGTGTAAAGGGACCACATGTGCCTCTCTCCAGTCATTTGGTATCACTCTGGACTCCAAGGCATTGAAAAGGTTAGTCAGTGAAGCTGCTAGAACATCCCCAAGTTCCCTCAGTATTCTAGGGTGTATTACATCTGGCCCCATCACTTTGTCTTCTTTAAGTTTAGCTAGTTTCTCACGAACACAGTCTTCTGAAAATTGTTCAAGATACCCCTCTCTTCCTATTCTGAGTGTTTTCTGACATCCTGCTCCTGGTTATTTACATGTGAACACAGAACAGAAATATTTGTTAAGCAATTACACTTTATCCTCATCAGCATCTACGTATTCCTCCATTTCATCCTTGAGTCTGACAATGCCACATTTGCCCTTCCTCTTCTAACTGAAAAACATCTTATCCCCCCAATTTATTGTATTGGCTATTTCCTTCTCATTTTGAATCTTTGCTTTCCTGACTACTTTGCTAGCTCCTCTAACTTTTTCCAAATATAGATGCCTATCTTCATCTCTGATCTTCCGTATTTCATGAGGGGCTTCCTCTTTTAATTCACCTTTTCAGTTACTTCTTTTGAAAACCACAACGGCCTTCTTTTCCTTTACATAACAACATTAAAACATAAGATATGCCATACTGGGTCAGACCAAGGTCCATCAAGCCCAGTATTCTCCTTCCAACGGTGGCCAATCTAGGTCACAAGTACCTAACAGTTACCGCAAAAAGGTTCCACAATGCTTGTATTGGGGCAAGTAGTGGATATTCTGGGTCCACTTTAATGTTTTATGGACCTTTCCTCCAGGAACATGTCCAAACCTTTTCTAAACTCTGCTACACTAACAGCTTTTACTACATCCTCCGGAAGCAAATTCCAGAGTTTGATTAAACTGAGTGAAAACAATTATTTGCTCTTATTAGTCTTAAATAAGTTACCCTGTAGCTTCATTGCATGCCCCCTAGTTTCTAGGTTTATTGTGACAAACTGCTCAGTGTGTGGGTGGCACAGAACCCATGCTAGGTATATAGGGTCATGCCAGGCACGCCTCAATGTGTAAGTGCAATGCTGTTTCTGGGCTTAATGCGCAATGCCCTGCCACATTCTACTAAACATGCTCCTTAATGCACAGTCTGGATACAAAACCTGTTGTCATGAACAACTGACACCTAGGCCAGATTTGAGGTAAAAAAGGGACAGTAAAATAAAGGAGGGCACTAAACCAGGAGAGACGTAAGGATGAATTGAAAGAGAAGCAGCTTTTATTGACTAAAGCTATAAGGAACCGGTTGGTCTTATGGGTTGAATTTGGAAGAAGTAATTCTTTGACTATCTACAGAAGAATAGAATATGAGGTGGGTCAGTGAGGGATAGGAAGAAAACATACTGCTGAGGGGAGATATGATAGAGGTCTATAAATTAATGAATGGTGTGGAACGGGTAAACATAGATAAATCTGTTTATGCCATCAAAAAGTAGAAAGACTTGGGGACATGCAATGAAGCTACCTTGTACCCATTTAAGACTAATGTGAGAACTATTTCTTCACTCATCAGATAATCAAACTCTGGAATTCATTACCAGAGGATGTAGTAAAAGCTGTTAGTGAAGCTGGGTTTAAAAAAGGTGGACAAGTTCCTGCCCATAAACCATTATTAAAGAGACCCGTAAAATCCACTGCTTGCCACAGTACAAATATTGTGGAACTTTTGTGTCTTTTGGGATACTTGTGACCTGGATCAAGCACTATTGGAAACAGGATACTGGGTTTGATGGACCTCGTTCTGATCCGGTATGGCATTCCTTATGTTCCGGGAAGCATTAACTTAGCTCCAGCTGGGCTATTAAAGACTGTGATGCAAAAGCTCAATGTTTCATTGAGTCACTCGTGCTCTCCAGGCTGAAGAATTTTAACTCATATCTTGTTTCAGGTTTTTTCCTTGTAAGGTTGTATGCCCTGATATGCTTTGGGGATGGCTATGCACTGCCGGCCTTTAGCCCCGGATATTCAATGCCTAGTTCATATGTAGCCCTGCCATTGAATATCCAGGGTCACTGTCTGCAGAAGCTATCCAGGTAGCAGCGATTTTGCATGGTATGTCTTGTTCAGAAGAGAGACATCCAAATTGGAATGTTCCAGATTTCATGGGTATTTCACAAAAGTCAGGGAACATAGAAGAACAAGCATTCAGTTTCCCTCTCTGCAGGCTGATTCAGCTAGGAGCAAAGGGCTGTCTGACTTGTGTCAACACAAGCTGAAATTTGATGGTCGGGAAGAACTGAGAATGTCTTCTGGGAAAAGGTGCTACAGGGTGGACTTATTACCCATGTTTCTTCTAAAATAACTTTCTTTGCCTACAATTCCTAGATTGAAATCTCCTCCTTTAATTTAAAATTGTTGGGTGTTTTTTGGGTGTTTGCTGTTTAGCTCTGAATCCATTTTGGTATTTGCGAAGATTTACTAAAAACCAAAATGTGCCAGGGAGCAGGAGTATATATAGATGTGATAACTTTCACTGTCCACGTGCAACACCTCTATGAAATCAGAGATACCTGTGTTGAATCAGACCTTTCCAAAATAGTGGTTGGACTTTGTGATAGGACTGCTATACTACAAGTTCCAGAATCCCTTGGGATAGGAAGGATCTGCCACATTTGAAGCCCCAGTTGGCGTCAGCTAGGAGAACACTCAGGAGAGGATGGAGCTGGATGGAGTTAGCAGAGCAGAGCACATCGAGGCCTTTTACCCCAGGGATAGCAGAGAAGGAAGGTGGATGTAGTTTCCCAGTGATAGAAGGGCTCAGGAACACTGCTAGGGGCAGAAAGATTGAGTCATTGAAGAGTCTCCTGTAGCCAGCCTCTGAATGGTCATTGCACAATATGAAGGGAGAAGCTAAGGAAGTCAGTCCCCTGAATCAACCTGCATTGGGAGAAAAAATGAAGGTAGAGTGGCTCAGTAGGTTCTGAATTGTTTTTGGTGCCTTGTTTTTTTCCCGATTTGTTTGAGGGTGGTGCAGAGAGGAGGCATGACCTGAGTATAGAAACATAGAAACATGATGACAGAAAAAGACCACATGGCCTATCTAGTCTGTCCTTCCATATCAACAACTACAACAGTCCACTTTTTACCTTTAGAGATCCTCTGGGTTGGTCCCATGCTTTTTTAATTCAGTTACTGTCCTTATCTCTACCACCTCCACTGGGAGACTATTCCATGGATGCATTACTTTTTCCGTAAAGAAATATTTCCGCATATCACTCCTGAATCTATCTCCCTTCACCCTCATCCCATGTCCCCTCGTAGCAGAACTTGCTTTCAATTGAAAGAGGCTCTCTCCCTGAACATTTATGCCATGGAGGTATTTAAACATCTCAATCATATCACCTCTATCCCGCCTTTCCTCTAAGGTGTACATATTAAGATCCTTAAGTCTTTCCTCATATGCTTTATAATGAAGACCACTAATCATTTTAGTAGCCACCCTCTGCACCGACTCCATCCTGTTCACATCCTTTTGAAGGTTCAGTCTCCAGAATTGCACACTATACTCCAAATGAGGTCGCACCAAAGACTTATACAGAGGCATTATCACCTCCTTTTTTCTGCTAGCCATTCCTCTCCCTATGCACCTAAGCATCTGTCTAGTTTTTGCCGTCACCTTTTCTACCTGTTTAGCTACTTTAAGATCATCAGACACAACCACGCCTAGGTCCCGCTCTTCTTTAGTGGACAAAAGTACTTCACCTCCTATACTGTATTGCTCCCTTGGATTGCTGCAGCCCAAATGCATGACCTTACATTTTTTAACATTAAATCCCAGCTGCCAAATTCTAGACCATTCTTCAAGCTTAGCTAGATCCCTCCTCATGTTATCTACACCTTCCTGGGTGTCTACTCTATTGCAAATTTTGGTATCATCTGCAAAGAGGCAAACTTTACCCGACAGCCCTTCCGCTATATCACTAACAAAGATGTTAAAAAGAATCGGACCAAGGACAGATCCCTGGGGCACACCACTGGTAACATCCTTCTCCTCAGAGTGAGCTCCATTTACTTGTACTCTTTGTCGCCTCCCACCCAAACAATTTCTAACCCAAGCAGTAACTTTAGGGTCCATCCCTAGGGTGCTCAGTTTGTTTATAAGTCGACTGTGAGGAACAGTGTCAAAGGCTTTACTGAAATCTAAATACACCACATCTAGAGCTCTCCCTCGGTCCAACTCCCTGGTCACCCAGTCAAAGAAATCAATCAGATTTGTCTGACAAGACCTGCCTCCGGTGAATCCATGCTGCCTCAGATCCTGTAATCCGCTGGACTCCAGAAACCTCACTATTTTCTCTTTCAGCAGCGTTTCCAATAATTTACTCACCACCGAAGTTAAACTAACTGGCCTGTAGTTTTCACTGAAGTGTGCTCACTCCTTCCCCCTTTCTCTCCTCACTGTTATATCCCTAGTAGTTATTTTAATTTGGTGGCTGAGAAAGGGGACATCCATTTTTGTTTTGTGTTTGCCTGGAGAAGCAATTGAGATAATGATTTTGTTTTTCCTGTTTTGGAGGAACTGTAACAGCCCTACAGGTGTTATGAATATTCTTATGAGAACATAATTAACAAGGTTTGTGTGTGTCCAGGGATCATGTCCCAAATGTGCTTTGCAACCAACTTAAACCCTCCAAGCTTATGAGGCTTTTCGCACTATGGATAAGGAAACCATGAGCCAAAGAAGTAAGTAATGAGATCAGAACTTTCTTTAATTTAAACTAGAATCTATAGGAATAGTCAATAATATGATGAATTTTCAGCTACCATTTGCAAATATATATCTACTCTCAAAGTGCTTTTAAAATAATCATAAGCTTAAAGTCGGGGTGGTCCACTCTATCTAGATCCCTTCATGATGTCTCCTATTAACTCCACAAAAGTAATAATCAGTACCACTATGTTAGGTAAAGCAGAGCAGGGTCTAAAGTGATTCAGAATAACTCCCAAATAACCCAGTAAATCATTTAAATTTATAGATACTAAACAGACCAGAGAGTATAAGAAAACAATCCTTCCTGATTTCTGCATTATGAGGGAGATGTTAAATGCTAAAAATAATAATTAAAAAAAAAAACAGTACATTCCATTGTCGGAACGACAAATGATTTTATTGTGGTGATTTCATCTGTTGCAGCCATGCAGCTGAAAATGCTCTTATTCTCTCACTCACCCACAGAAGGAAACTCACAGACAGGCTGGAATGCAAGCAGGATCTTTAATGTGCGCACAGGCTCAGACAGAGAGCCGGCAGTCTCCACAAAAAAATCTGAGCCCCGAAGGACATCCTGCAATGTCTTATATACAGTACAATTTTAAACTCATTCTACAATCTCATTCGTCTCAGGTATTTTCTGTCCACCAATCAGCAGCCCCTGGGGAAGGTGCCTGGGTGACCTGGGGAAGGTGCCTGGGTGACCTGTCCAAACCGGTATGCTCTGGTCTACTGATTTCTGGGCAAGAGGGTATTGTGCTCAGGCCTGGAGGGGGGGGGGGGGAAGGGTGCCTACTGAAACCTTTATGTCTTTTCTTAGCAAGCTGATCACTATGTAAAATCCTCATGGCTTGGGGGGAAGGGTTACCCACAGCTAAACCTTATGGCTGCCTCACACTACACAGAAGTATAAATGCAAAATTTACACCAGATATCTAGTGATTTATCATAAAATGGTAAACAATTTAAGGCATAAGTTATTGTGAAGTCAGGTTGACTTTGTGGTGCTCTATTCTCTAGTTTTTCTGTGTCCTGTAGCTGATGGTGGGAGGAGGGCTGATGTTTCCTCCTGAATCATAGAGAGTATGGGAGGTTAGTTTCTTGTGCTTGGTGATGTGGGGTTCTCTTAGGTAAATGGATTTAAGGTTAGCTTTACTAAACTGCCTTACAGTGTTAGATCATGTTAATATGAGCTAAAGTGCTATTTGATGTGTTACTGCACCTCAGTACCATTGACATGCATCACGACACTACGCTTCAGTGGTCCTTAATGAACACTTTTGCAGGGGGAGACACTTCTCAAAGCCCACAACCTAGTTGTCACTGTGAGGAGGAACTGAGAGGTTAGAACTGTGCGCTGGAATTAATGAAAAGAGGGCTTGAATCCCACTCCAGCTCCTTTTATCTTGAGCAAATCACTTAACTTTCTATTGCCTCAGGTACAAACCTAGATTGTCAGATCACTGGAGACAGGAAAATAAATGATGTGCCTGAATTGTTAGTCATCTGAAGAGAGGAAAATACTGAAGGTATCTTACTTGAACTAGGACGTGAAAAGGGCAACTTGAACAGAAATGCTCTGGGAGACTAAAATGTCTTATATAAATACAGATCAGAAACCTTTTTAATTTTGGTAGTTCCAAAAATGATTATATGGTCTAACTGTCTATGAGGAAACCCTATATAAAACTCTTTCTTAAAAAATAAACCTGAGAAACAATATATTGTGCCACTGCAGTATCCAACTCATCATTTGGGGAAATGAGGGATTAAATTGCTAATAACGAACTTAACTATCTGGGGATATTTTCCACATACTTACGTTTTGTTCCAAGTTTTCTACCAAGCAGTAATATATTATTATCTTAATAATTTGAATATATTGGGGCAGAACCATCTTTTAAATTCCTCTCACTGAGTGCAACTTTTAGCTGTCTCTATAGCATGCATCTCTTATATGTGTCAGTGTGAAGTTTGCATGGGGTGGGGAGCTAATAATAAAGATCTGCTCTTCCGCCATCTGTGGTGTATTTGTACATTGTGGGTATCAGTGTGAAGACTTTGAGGCTCTGATGAAGATCTACACTTCATCTCTCTGTGCTGTATTCATGCTTTCCATGTATCAGTGCAACACCTCTTTGGGTCCATGATTATGGTCAGCACTCAAGTGGGAAACAATTCAGAGGGGAGTAATGTAAAGTATTACCATTCTGGAAGCCTAGTAGTCCTCCCATAACCATTAATCAGATACACAGCAAAAGTACCATCATAAATCACAAACCAAAGGCCTCGTAGCACTATATAAATAATTATTAGTAGATTCACAGGGATGGTAAGAAAAGATTATGAAATGATTCTAAAATCTTCTGAGTACTAATCACTTTTGATTAATGTTTTTTTACATACATAAGTGGATCATAAAATTGCCCTTGTTTTTACCATTCAAAATGTTTTATGCTGCTGGATTACTTTGTTCCAAAAGAGTGCTCCCATCAATAGGCCTGGAGCAATTAGGAAACTACATCTGAACTTGAGGAATTTCCTCACTGTTATATTGTGACTGAAAGGGGTGAATCAACCATTAGGCAAGAGATTGCAGACCTGCTATTAGTTCACAGATTATCATCATTAAAACTGCATGTATTACCTGAAGATTGGAGGATGGTCAATGTAATGCCAATTTTTAAAAAGGGTTCCAGGGGTAAGCCTGACATCAGTACCGGGCAAAATGGTAAAAACTATTAAAAAGAACAAAATTTACTGAACATGTAGATTGTCATGGCTTGGCAAAATTAAAAAGGCATGGAATAGGAGGCAGTTTACTATTGTGGATCAGAAACTGGTTAAAAGATACTGTAGAAAGAAGAGAGGAGAGCTAAATAGCCAATTTTTTTGCAATGAGGAAAGGTAAATAGTGGAGTACCACAGGGACTTGTACTGGGTCTGCTGCTTTTTAATATTTGTAAATGACCTGGAAATGGGAATAATGAGTGAGTCAACAAAATTTACAGATGAGACAAAATTATTCAAAGTTGTTAAAACCCAAGAGGATTGTGAAAAGTTGCAAGAGGACCTTGATAAATTGGAAGACTGGATGCTCAAATGGCAGATGAAAATTAATGTGGACAAGTGCAACGTTATACACCTAGGAAACATAAACCAAATTATGGCTACACAATGAAAGGTTACACATTAGGAACCACCATCCTGAAAAAAGATTTAGGCATTATCATAGAAAACATGTTGAAACCCTCCACCCAGTGTGCAGTGGTAGCCAAGAAAGAAAATAGAATGCTACCAATCATAAGTAAAGGAATGGAGAATAAAATAAAGGATATTATAATGCTTCTGTATCATTCTATAGTGTGACTGCACCTTGAATATTGTGTACAATTCAGATCACCGTATCTTAAAAAGAATACAGTTTATTAGAAAAGGAACAGAGAATAGCCACCTCAATGGTAAAGAGGATGGAAGGATACCCCTTTGAGGAGAGGCTAAAAAGGTTAGGGCTCTTCAACCTGGAAAAGAGATGGCTGAGGGGAGCTATGATAGAGGTCTATAAATTAATGAATGGAGTGGAACGGGTAAACATAGATCGATTGTTTATGCCATCAAAATATAGAAAGACTAGGGGACATGGAATGAAGCTAAAGTGTAACCCATTAAAGACTAATAAGAGAAAATATTTTTTTTCACACAATGCATAATCAAACTGGAATTTGTTACCAGAGGATATAGTAAAAGCAGTTAGTGTAACTGGATTTTAAAAAGGTTCGGACAAGTTCCTGGAGGAAAGGTCCATAAACAATTATTAAAGGGGACCCGGGAAATCCACTGCTTGTTCCAATACAAGCCTTGTGGAACATGTGTCTTTTGGGGAAACTGCTAGGTATTTGTGATCTAGATTGGTCACTGCTGGAAGCAGGATACTTGGCTTGATGACGTTGCTCTAACACTGTATTGCATATCTTAGGTTCTTAAGGCTAGGAAGCTTCCGGCAGCAGCAAAAAACAATAATCTGAGCAGTCAGTACATTCTTTTACCTGATGGGAGATTGAGCCCACACGTACATGCAAAGCAAAAAGGTTTGATGCCCAATTACGTATTTTCCAAATTAGTGGGAAGGATCGTAGTGGGATGATTATGATTACCGAGTTCAATTCTAAAATCTTAAGGGTGGGGAGGGGAGGGGAGGGGAGGGGAGTGAAGGCACTTGACTGAAGTATCACCCTTGCATTGGCCCTGGACTTTAAACTTGCAATTGTGTGATAGTTAAATGTGCAACTGTGAAACTGCATATATGTAGCACTCCTACAAAACATATATGGGAAACTACAATGATGTAACTTTCATAATGTGTGTTTCTGCAGGCATGCCACACATATAAACGTTTTAGTTTTTACTGATGTTCCTCTTCAACCCTGTTACCTGTTTAAATGTTTTTCTCTTAATCTGTGTCTCAAACATTATGAAACAGAAGTTTCCTCTGAATTTTCTTCATTCATTTCTCTTCATTTTATCTCAGCAGACAATGACATATAATTACACGGAGAAATCACAGCAGTGTGACAGAATTTCTGCTTCTAGGATTCTCAGAATTCCCAGAGCTGCAGCTCCCTCTCTTCAGTCTCTTCCTCCTCCTCTATCTGGTGGCTGTGCTGGGGAACCTCCTCATCATCTGTATAGTATGTGCCGATCACCACCTGCACACTCCCATGTATTTCTTCTTGGCCAGCTTGTCTATCCTAGACATCTCTTCCCTCACAGTCACTGTGCCAAAATTACTGGCAATCCTAGCAAGTAGAAATATCATATCTTTTGGGGCATGTATGCTACAGATGTACTGCTATATGGTGGGTATAGGCACAGAATATTCACTTCTCACTGCCATGGCATATGATCGCTATGTTGCGATATGCAACCCCCTGCGTTATCCCATTATCATGAATAAGCGGCTCTGTGCTCTTCTGGCAGCTGTCTCATTGATTGTAGGTTTAGTAGAATCATCGTCACCCATGATTGTTATATCCCAGTTTTCTTTCTGTGACTCCAATATAATCAATCACTTCTTCTGTGAGGTCACAGCACTGATGAAACTCTCCTGCACAGACACCTCTGTCCTTGACATTCTGACTTATGGACAAGGTGTACTAAACATCTTCACTCCTCTACTCTTAACCCTGACATCCTATGTGTTCATCATCTCCACCATCCTCAGAATCCAGTCTAGAGAGGGAAAAAGCAAGGCCTTCTCCACCTGCTCCTCCCACTTTACAGTAATTGTTTTGGCTTATGGAACTATGATAGTGGGGTATATGCATCCTGTGTCATTGGACTCTATGAATTCAAACAAGCTGCCTATTGCAATGTATATAGTTGCTCTCCCACTGTTAAACCCTCTGATTTATAGCTTGAGAAGCAAAGAGTTAAAAGTGGCCCTCTATAAAGCAATAAGCAGGAAATCGGTACTGGCTGCATTTTGAGAGTGATTTTAAAACAGGGACCCTATTTTATAAAGACACATAGAAACCCTTCAACTAAAGGGTGCTAGCCATCATCCTGGATCTGGTAAACACTAAAGGCACATGTTGGACATGCTTTAACAGGTAGGGCTGGGCCATGACAGTTAGTGCAGATGGACTTTGATGATAACGGTCCATAGTGCATTAGGGCTGGAAAGGGGCACATCAGGTGTGAACAATGAGCGCAGGCAAGTAGGACAGGTGCACTTACCACTTCATAAGTGGAGATGAGTGCACCTGAGCTATTGTCATGCTGTAGCTGGACCTCATGCACCACATTTGCCCATGTCCACAATGGTTAATGCCATGGTGCTGCCCTAAAATATTTGCATGTTAATAGGAAAATTAGGTGCAACACCGCAGTGCCGGTAGAAAAAAGGTCCCCTTAGAAACGTATGTGTCTTCATAAACTGGTTGGGCAAATCCTGAAGAAATTGCACTGAAGACATATAGCATCTACTGTACTTTGAAAACATAAATGTTCTTACGAAGAATACACAAGTATGCATAATTATTGTATTTAATGAGTATTTTGAATCCCATCTTTGCTCCACTCAGACCCTTGGTGACACCTACAGTAATTGTAGATAACATTCATGCCACTTTTTCTACTTTCATGCTTTATATATTTTTAAAATGGCCACTTTACACGTGTAGCCTGTTTTGAAGTCCCTCTCCCTTGGCTAAAAGACAGAGGCCTGAATAACTTGACTCAAAAGAATAGTTTCTCTTTTACACTTTTGCATAGAGTATTCTAACTGCTCTCACTTATGATGTAGAAAGTGCAGGTTTTGCTTGCTTGCTAGATAAGATGACAATGCCTGTAACATCCTCATGAGCAGAGGGAGTGGGAGGCCAGCCTGGGAAAGCAATGCTAGGGAAAGAAACTCTGCCTGTAAATTTCTGCTTTCTAAAATACTATGGGGTTCGTATATTTAAAGGGACTTATCCAGGAAGCAGCACCTGTTACCTAGATAAGTTCTCCTGAGACTACTGTTCAGCAGTACTATGCGGATAGTGCCACTAAGTATTACCTCTGTCTGTGGAGCAACAGGAGATTAGATTTCCAGCACCACTATCCACAAAACTCTCCAGATAAACCTGTAAGTGTAAAAGTGTCCTGTATAGTGGCTGAATATGACTACAAGAGGGATAGTGCCTGCCATTCACCATAATGCCAGCTACTCTCCAAATACTGATGCTGAATATCTTGTTAGTTTTACCCACAGCAACCAGCATTTAAAAATATATATATACACTTAACATGGGAAATTTTATCTATGCCCAAAAGTCAAAGACAAAACAAAGTATTTGGTCCCCAGCGGCATACAATTAAAATATTTTGTTTTGTTTCATTTCTACTTTGTTTCCAGGTTCTCTTTTTGAATTTTGTTTGGTTTTAATTAATTTTCTTGTCAGAGCAATTTTGTTAATTAAAGAGCTACTGAAGCTATGGCTGCTGCCTACACAAAAAAAAACATACCTGAAAGGTTACTTGAGGTTTCAGGCAAGAAAAAAAACACACAACCCCTTATGGCTTTTTTTTTTCTCACCGACCAAGACAGGACTTCAACCAGTGACTTTTGTATTGGAAGGGAAATATGTTCTTAGGTGATCCATGGGAACTGGTTGCAGTCAGAATGCTCATCAAGACTAATGCAAATCTTTGTTGATAATCACTGTTTGGATACTCAAAATCTGGACGTTTTCTCCCTTCACCTTTGCCCCAGCACTGTCTCTCATTCACACCAAATATGATCTCTATATATTTTTAATATGGCTTAACAGATTGGAACAAACATTAATTGAAGGAGGCCAATTTTATTTAATTATTATTCTTGCTCCAACTTTAATTTGTTGTCTGTTCCAAAATAGCCCTGCATAGTTATTGTAGTATACTCTACTTATCATAATAAAACTGTTCTTCATCAAATTATACCTGCCAACTTAAACATTGCCAACCAGTGCATTAGCACAATAAGACTGCCCTTTATCAGACAGTAAATGTTGATTTCAATTACTCGGTCCAACTTTATTTATGCTAGGAAGATTCAGCTCTTATTTGTCACAGAGCAGCTTTTCCTTGTTGGACTGTAATACTGATTTATATGGCTCACACTTCACTTCAGGATAGCCATATCAAAACTTTTTCCCCGATACTAATCTCTCACTCATCTTCCCTCCCCCCCCCCCTCCCAGTACTCTTTTTTTCTGTCTGCTTCTAGCATTTTATCTCCCTCTCTTTCCTTCTCACAGACTCAGCTGATGTCCCCCCCCCTCTAATTTTTATGTCTGTTTAGATTCTGCTGTGCCACAGCTTTAATGTACCTCCTCCAGCTATTCTGTTTTTCAACCTCTAATGACCTGAAGTCCAAACCAGAATTTTAGTACTATCTTAGGATCAGAGCTATTAACAGGGGCTATATATCCTGGCCAGAGATCTTCCCAAACTGGCTCCTATCTGCTGCTCCTCTGAAGTGCAAAGGAAGTGGGAGCACCCCAGAGGCCAAGAGGTAACCCAAACACCCAAACTCCCCAGGAAGGGGAGGGGAAGCAGAGGAGGCAAGAACAAAGTCTGGACACAGTAAAAGTTCCACTTTTCAGCACAAGAAGCAGAGGCATAGGTGCAGATATCACATGATGGAAATAGTATGCATTGCTAAGGCCTGTGATATTTCCTTATATGGTTTCTCCTTATGCTGGCCTGGTTCTTCCTGCTCACAATATAGCAGCCTGGTTGACATATATTTTTATTAGAGCAGACATTTATCAGGGCCATTGAGTGATTATGAACCAGGAACATATCCCTAACCCCTACACTACACATGTCTAAGCAAAATACCATGTACATCAAGTCTAGAGAACCACAGGGCATTTTGGGAAGTCAATATAAAAAGGTGTCCATACTGCATACTCGATCATCACTAATTGGACAATCAGGATCTGTATTAAGCTTGGTTAATGTCTCCGATAGCATACTTAGACATGGCGCAAGAACATGAAAAAATAAATCTGTGGAGTAAATCTTTACAACAGACTCAATGATTTAATGTGCACATTAAAATGACTACAAACCTGTTTATTTGAATTGGGCTTTTAAAACAATTTAGAAGATACATTTATAAAGATTTTGGTTGGTTTTGAGGTCAAATATGAAAATTATAGTGTGAGGTTGAACATATCCAGTTGTTCCTTCGGTTTCATCTCTTCCCTGTTTTCAAATCCATGCTAAAGGCTCACTTCTTTTAAGACACTTTTGGATCTTAATCCTTGTTCTCCTTCTCTCCCTCAATACCCTCCCCTACTGTACCCTTGTTCCCTCTATTCTAATGTCTGTCTTGATTAGATTGTAAGCTCTGATGAGCAAGGGCCATCTTTTATATGTGTCTGCACAGCACTGTGTATGCCTTGTAGAACTATATAAATGATTAATAGTAGTGTTTTTCCTCTGAATGGCATTTATCTGGATATTGTAATTATAATTTAATACTAAATCAGGGCCTAGTAGCAGCAACTAGCCTTAATTTAAATCAAATCAGAATATAAAACTTAGCATAAAAGGCAAAACAGGGTCAGTATTCTTTAAGCAATAAATTATTTCTAGAGACCTTTACAAAGAGGCCTTCTACATAGGAGGGCAAGAGACCTGTGAATTTTTTGAAATAGGTGTTAAAGCCAGGTGGCAGATCCAAGGGTCATTTCAAAATACTTCCTCTATCCAAGTAAGGACCCCGGAAATTGGTCACAGCTTACCTTAGAAGCACAGGAATAAATAGTTCAACCAAAGTTCTGTGATTCTCAGTCTTGAAGGACTACAAAAGGGGAGTGCTACTGCTGGAGAGAGATCTGCAATAATAAGTATTTATTGACTTCTGGGAACTTTCTAAATATTGGGGATAAAGTATTCTTTAGATTAAAGCTAATTAAGCTTTGAACCCAGTGTATTTGTTAAATCAGTAGCAGCAAAGAGCTTTCAGATTAAATTTAACACACAGCAGAGAGCTTTCTGGTTAAATATAGAACCAGAGATTCCCTCTATCCAAGCAAGGGCTGTGGGATTCCCCCTGGAAATTGGGTACAGGTTACCTTAGAAGCACAGGACAGGATATTGTGTAGCAGTCCACTTTTAATAAGTCTTTTATTTATTTATTTTTCTTATATATCGCGCTCTTCGATATCAGTGCGGTTTACATGGAACATAGGAGAGTTTTACAGTAGGGGGGGAGGTTAAACTGTAATTACATAGAACAGGTAATACAACTTGGATAACAGTATTAACTATTTGCATCTGAATGGCTAACAGAAAGAGTATTTACATGTATATACACAACACTCCCTCCCCAACACCCACTCACCCCTGGGATAATTGTAGCTTTATAGGTGCATAAACCTCTCTAAGGAAAGAAGATGCCATATCCACTCTCAGGTGCAGCTGTTTGTTTTCATCAGGCATACATTAAAGACCTGAGATTAATATAGCTTCAGGTGAACAAAATACATTAAAGGTATTAGGTGCAGTTTTATTAAAATAAGAATCCCTACCAAACCTTAGTAGGTAAAGAACTTAAATATCTAAACACAACCTTACAACTAAGATGCAGATAGCAGTCCAGTAGCAAGATGGGGGAGGGTGCGGTTCCAGTCTTTTGGCTTGAGTGTCACATGTATGATTTTCTCCCAGTTGTTGAGGTTCTTACGTGGGCACTAGGTGCTTGGAGTTCTTTGCTCTCAGGGAACGCATCCAAACTCTGGAGGCTAGAGTAGCAGACTTGGAGGATTTAAGGAAGAGTTAATGTGAGGCTGAGTGAAAAACATTGAAGGACAATGGACTGGTTGAAGTGGAACGATGAGACCACCTTTGGCAGAAAATGGGTGTATGTGGTGAAAGCTGGCATACCGAGTGTGAATAACCAGAGCCTGGAGCTCACTGACACATGATGCCATTGTGACGACCACTGGGAAGAGATCCTTCCACATCAAGAATTTCAGTGAGCATGAATCCAGAGGCTCAAGGGGGGCCCACATCAGTTGTCAGAAGACCACATTGAGGTCCCAAGTGATTATAGAGAGCCAAAGTAGAGTCTTTGAGAGAAGCAGGCACCTCAGGCACTTACCCACCAGCAGCTAGACTGAAACAGGCTTCCCCCCACAGCCACAATGCTAAGCCCCAATTGCACTGAGATGAACTTGCACCAGGTTAGACTTAAGCACAGAGTCTGAGAGGTGCAAGAGGCACTACAGCAGCTGTTACACAGGATGGGAGAAGAGATCCAATGCCCTACCTGTGCACCAGACAGCAAACCACCACCACATGAGTGAGTAGGCCTTGTGTATTGGCATCCTGCTGGCATCCCACAAGAACACATGAGAACTACCCTCTCAGTCTCCATACCATGAGTGCCAGGGAGCGGACATTGGGGTGCAGCAGAGAGCCACCTTTCTGCGAGATAAGGTCTGAGTTGGAGCCCAGGCAAAGAGACTCCCTCAGTGAGAGCCCGAACAGGAGAGGAAACCACAGCTACTGAGGCCAGTATGGGACAATGAGAATCATGGAGTCCCCCTCAGGCTGGAGCTTCAGGAGAGTTTTTGCGACAAGCAAAATCGGGTGGTGGGCATATAGCATGCCCCCTCCCCCTGATGGAGATGAAAGGCACCCATGGCCAAGCAACCACTGGCTGGCCTCTGAGAGCATAACCAGGCTACCTGGGTATTTTGCTCTGCGGCAAAAAAGGTCCACCACTGGAGTGTCCCACTCCTGGAAGATCTAGTCCACCACTTTCTTCTTGAGGTCCATTCGTGAGGCTGAAGCATCCGGCTGAGGCAATCCACCAGGCTGTTGAGCTTGTTGGTCAGATAAGTCACCCTGAGATCCATGCCATGGAGCAGAGAGGTCTTCCAGAGGTGAACAGCCTCCCAGCACAGGAGGTACAACCCAGTGCCTCCCTGCTCGTTAACATAGATCACCACCAGTTGGTTGCCTGTTTTGAATCAGGGCTAACTGATTTGCCAGGTGCACACAAAAGGCACAGAGGGTGTTTGCTATGCCCTGAAGCTCGAGGACATTGATTTGATGGAGACTCTTCTGCACATGCCACAGCCCCTGGGTGCTGAGACCATCCAGATGCAACCCCAGTTTAACTCGGATGTGTCCATCATGAGCATCTTGTGGGGGGCTACCAGTTGGAATAGAAGATACCTTAGCAGGTTGTTTGTCTGGAGCCTAAAGCCAGCAACTGTGCCTGTGGTACAGTGACCACTATTCTGTCCACAGATGGCCTGACATTTGCCTATGTGGCATGGTCAGGGTCCACTGGGCCTGCTGCATGGAAAGTAAAAGCCTTGCACAACCTGTGCTGAGTGAACCAACTCGATGGCAAGTTCAGGCAGCAGGGCCTTGACATCTGTCTCCAGGAGACTTTGGTGCACAGAAACTATGAGGTATTTCCCAGGATTGTACAGAGGTGACAGCTGGGCAAAGTACAGCCAATACTTGATTTGGACAATCTGCAGCACCAAGGTGTCTGAGGTGACGAGGGACCATCGGTGGGCAAAGTGGATAAGCTGTCCCCGGAACCTGTGGGGGAACCTTGACAGGCAATAGATACCTGGCTGTTCTCCTGAGAAACTCATCAAAACCCCCTACTTGGCTTGGGCTGGGAGGCAGGTTGCGCCTTCAGGGTCATCTCCCTCTGCTGTGGAAGGGGAGTCCGTGCCTTAGGCTACTCTGGCAGTGGGTCTTTAGAGGCGCATAACCATCCATTGGCAGCTTTGTTCAGGCCTGCTTTGATTTAATCATTTAGCAGAAGGTTCTGTCCTATACATGATTTACTGGGTTATTTGGGAGTCATTCTGAATAACTTTAGACCCTGCTCTGCTTTACCTAACATAGTGGTGCTGATTATTACTTTTGTGGAGTTAATAGGAGACATCATGAAGGGATCAAGATAGAGTTGACCACCCCGACTTCAAGCTTGATTATTTTAAAAACACATTCGGGGGGGGGAGGGGTGGGGGCGCTCGTGAGCCCTACAAGATGGCCACGAATCTGTAAGGCTCCTCAGCCTCATTTCCCTATTTCTTAGCATCCTGCTTGTTATCGAGTCCCATTGGCATTAAAATGAGCCTACTGGTACAGCTACAATAGCATATCTGGCAGATATTTGCATATTTGGCAGCAAGAGAACAGATGATCTGTAATCCCTCTCCAAAAATTTCTCCTCTCATGAAGATCCTGTGAGGGAATCTGTGCGTGGCAGAACAATTGCAGACCCTCGTTTTTGTCTTTGCCTCTGCCTGATCCTTTTCTGTTGGGCGCCATCCCCGGCTCACTAATTGAGATCTCCGAAGTTACCTCTGGGACACGCAAACCCCTGTCTATAAGCTGTTCAGGGGTAAGTGCTACCTGGATTGGGAGATCTTAGTTAAATTTATGCTGCCGACGGCGTGTAATAGCGAAACTGCTTAAAATCTGCTTACCAACGTTAATGCTCATCTCCGGATGTCTAGCTGCTCATCTTCAAGTTTCCAAGGGCGTGCTGTGCCTGGTTGAAGAGTTTGTTTGGCTGTAAGCCTCCATTAAAGTTTTTCCCTGGTGGAATGCATGCTGGAACACAGAAGGGGGATGGGATTTTGGTGGGAGAATAGTTGCGGCAGCCATCTGAAATGCACCAAACCGCCTCAGTAATATCCAATGTGCTTCTCAGACACCCAGTCAGAATGTATGAAATCCCTGCTAAAATGGCTGCCGTCCACTGGAACGCATAGCTGGAATGCATAATTTGCATATCAAGATGGCTGCCGAAGGTTGAAACGCATGGCTGGAATGCATGAGAACCAGCTGTGATCAGGACTCTCCTGCTTCTTCATTTTGCTGCAAATTTACTGTGATCTGCCCCTAAAGTTCTGCCAGATCCTGAACACAAAGATCCTTGTCCTTTCCAGCCCGGCATCTGTGGAGTTCGATTCTCTCGAGGAAATCCCTATTGCATGCCTTAAAGCTGTGTTGCATTAGCCTGGAGCTCCCACCTGTGGTAGCTCAGTGAATTGCAACTCTACCAATATATACTGAATCCAGCTATCTTTTACAATGGCTAAAGTTAAATCTTATGCCTCTGCACTTTCCAAGTATTCCAGAACTACTGACTCTCAGTCTGACCTCACACCAGAAGCGGAGATCCGTCCAAGGATACAAGTGCTAGATGAAGCGGTAGTTTCCACATTAGCGATGAATCAAGTTCTTGCTGAAATTTTGCAAGAACTCAAACTCTTCCGAACGGATTTCACCAAAGCAGTAGCCGACATGCGGTCAGATTTAAAGACTCTCAATGATCAAGTAACGCAAGCGGAAACCCATGGATCAAATAACTAAAGACATGCTAGACCAACAAGAAGACCTAGAGAACCACCAAAGAAGAAATAACATCCGCATTCTGGGGTTCCAAAAAGCCCTGGCGACCAAGAGAATTCTGTGGTTATAGTGCAAGAGGCATTCGCCTTCTGTGTGAGTAACTCCACTCAGCCAGTCAAATCGGAATGAGCTCATCGTAGTCTAGGGCCTAAGAGAGAGCCTAGTGTGCGCCCATGCCCAATCATAGCATGCTTCTCCTTCTGTGAGGACAAGGTAGCATTACTCCGCAGTCTGCAGGGCAAACGTTCTTTTATCTATAAAGGTCAAGATCTTCAGATTTTCCAGGATATTGCACAACGCACCTTGGAAAGACATAAGAGCTTTCGATCCCTTACGCAGGCACTCCAGAAACGCTCTGTCCCGTATCGCTGGGGCTTTCCATTTTCATTGATCTTTGAGTTCAATGGTGTCAAGCATCGTATTTCAGACTTGTCTGAAGGTTTGCATTTTCTGGACTCCCTCCATTATGGAGAGCACTCACTTCCACAGCTGAATCCAAGTGGAGACTGGGAAGTTTCAACTCCTAAATGTCGGAAGGTCCCACGATCAAGATGCTCTTCAGAGGTAGATCTAGACAGCCCGGCTGGACAAGGGATTGATACCTCCGCTCCGACTTGAAGGAGGGACTTGAGTTAAACTGTTGCATTGCTTAACCTTGTCTTGCTGGTTGTTGTTTTTTTTCTTGTTTTTTCTCTCTTTTCAGGTTGCCTTGGCAGAGGTCCACAACAAGGATGGTTGTGCCTTGCCCCTCCTTGAAGAGCCTCAGTGTGCCCGAAGCTGTTAAAACATTCAAAGAAGAATCAAATTCTAAGTACCACTTACTATGTTGTCCCCATTCTTGAAGGTGGATAGTAACTATAAACCACCATTACTGGAGACAGTGATGATCAAGAGCAGGTCAGATTGTTTCTACACTTATTTTTTGGGAATGAGAGTACTGGAGCGCTAGTTGGATTAAACTTTCACCTACCATCTTCCTAAAAGTGGGAAGATCACCCACTCTTAGCAGCAGCTCTCCTGACCGAGCAGTAACTCGGGGTTATCAGGACAGCAACCACAGAAGTACACAATGAGAATGAAGGGGATGAGGGATGGGGAGGGAGGGGTAGGGGGAACTGAGGGATAGGGGGTTTGAGGGGATAAGACAAGAGAGCTGAGAGTGATGACAGTTGCAATGGGACAGAATAGAAGTGGAAGGGGGGCAGTGAAGCATCGCTGGAGAATTCAAATTGGGGGAAGGTTCATTTAAATAATTCCCATCGGGAACTTTTGAGTGTCAGGCACCAGATATGGCAAGATATCTTAATTTGCTCTATGGTAGGGTATGTCCATTTTCGACTTCCCCATTTAGCTAATGCTTAAAATTAGTTTCCTGGAATGTCAGGGGCTTACACAACCCTGTTAAGAGGAGGAGAGTAGTTGATCATATCTCCATAGAACATGCAAATATAGCTTTCCTACAGGAAACACACTTAGCTCCTGGGGCTCACGCCTGCTTGCACACTCGAAAATTTCTGCCAGTCTACTCAGCATGGTTTTCCACCTACAAAAGGGGGTTAGCCATCATGTTCTCGCAGAAATGCCCCTTCCAGCTCGGCAGTCAGATTCAAGATCCGAAGGATCGCTTCTTAATATTGTCAGGTACACTTTTTGGGGCTGCTGTTTCCTTTGTAAACGTATACCTCCCACCCACCGAGGTTGTCCAATCCTTAACAAACCTAATAGAGATCTTGACCATCCAAGTGACTGGGGATCTAATAATGGGAGGAGATTTTAATTGTGTTTTCACAGACCTAGATAGCTCTTCAGGTCAAAAGCCATTGTCCGGGCCCTCAATCTCTCTCTACCTTACTCTCCTCTTTTGCTTTAGAGGACATGTGGTGATCCCAGCACCCAGGAGAAAGAGATTACACTTTCTTCTCCTCAGCGCACAACACTCACTCACGCATAGACGTGGCTAGTTTCCAAACAGTTGGCATCTCATATTGATCAAGTTCAAATTCATTCTAGAGGACCCTCGGATCACTGTCTGATTTCCCTGACGAGTACACTTGGTATTACTGAAACTCCCACACATTTGTGGGCTTTTCCTAGGAATCTATTAAAAAACATAGGTTTTGTGAAGCAGATGCAAGAGGGTTGGAAGGAATATCTATCTCATAATGAAGGAGCAGAGACTCCACACTTCTTATTATGGGAGGCAGGGAAAGCAATTCTTAGAGGATAGATCATTTCATTATCTGTAGCTTACAAACGCCAATCTACACTAGCACTGAATGATCTGCAAACCCAAATAACTATTCTTGAACACCAGCATAAGCGGTGGCCGACATCCAAGCTCTGGCGGCAACTTACTATTTTAAGGGGTAAATTAGCAGCTCTGGAAACAGAAGAGATTGCCTCCAATTTACTAAGAACTCGCAGACATTTCTTTGAGCACTGCAATAAGGTGAACAAACTACTTATGTTGCAATTGAAAAACAGCGGTCATCCCAGCGTGTTGCTAAGGTTTTAGATGAGCAGAACTGGAAGCTCAAAAAATCCGAAGACATTGCTCAGCATTTTGCATTCTTCTATAAAGCTCTTTATTCCTCCCAGCTCGCTGCAACTCCTGCAGACATACATCAATTTTTAGCAGACCTACATCTGCCACAATTGTTGGAAGAGGCACAGGAAGCATTAGACAGAGCAATCAACCCGGAAGAGGTGCGTTTAGCAATTAAACAGTTGAAGCCAGCAAAAGCCTCTGGCCCTGACCTGCTCCCGGCAGAACTTTACAAAACGCTTTCCAATCTGGTAGTGCCAACTTTAACTAAAGTATTTAATGATATCCTTCATCACCAAAACCTTCCAGACTCCATGCATCAGGCCTTAATTACCGTGCTTCCTAAAGAAGGGAAGGACCCCCTACAAGGTAACAGCTACAGGCCAATTTCCTTGCTCAATGCTGATTATAAAATTTTTACGAAGATTCTCGCTTCTCGTCTAAACTCGAAAGTGCAGGAAGTAGTTCATCCTGATCAAACTGGTTTTATTAAAGGCCGCCAAGGGTTTGAGAACGGTTGACGTTTGCTGAATATTATGATGGGTGTTCGTCGTCTTAAGGGTAATTATGCCATCTTGTCGTTAGACGTGGAAAAAGCCTTTGACAAGGTTGAATGGCGATATCTCATGGATGTACTGCAGCATTTCGGGTTTCGCTCTTCATTTCGATCATGTATCGTCCAGGTAAACGGCTTCCTTTCTTCTCAGTTTGCTCTAGAACATGGTACCAGGCAAGGATGCCCTCTCTCTCCTCTGTTATTTGCGTTGGCGCTTGAACCGTTAGCCATTCAACTCCGTTCTGTTTAAACAAAATTGGGGATTCCCCTGGCCAACACGCACCACATCGTATCCCTCTATGCAGATGACACTTTAATATTTCTATGGGATCCAGCCTCCAGCATGTCAACTCTGATCTCACTACTGACAAACCTTTCTTACCTTTCAGGATATACCATCAACTTCCAAAAGTCAGCTCTGATGCCCTGTTTGACTGACCAATGGAAATGTTCACAGCTAGGAGACACTAGTTTCCCAATTATTTCCCACTTTAAATATCTAGGAATACAGATTACTCAGAGGTTAGAAGATCTTTATGAGAAGAATTATACTCCCTTGCTGGCCACCATATCTAAAGAGGTTACGGCTTGGCAATCCTTCTCAGTATCTTGGCTAGGCAGAGTGAACACAATCAAAATGCTCATTTTCCCGAAAAATTTTTTCCTATTTCAACAACTTCCTATTCATTTGCCTCGCTCTCTCTTCCTCCAATTGCATCGGATCCTCATGCAATTTATTTGGCAAGAACAGGTCCAACAAAAAAACCCGCACCTGCCACACCAGGCAAACAAAAACACCAGTCAGAAGACGTGACAAAAGAGGGTGAATTTAACCTTTATTGTCCAGGGAATGAGGGATGCCAAAACCCGACACTGGCCGTGTTTCCTATGAAACTTCTTCAGGGGTATGGCTCAACTACAGGTAAAAACATAAATAGTTAAAACAAAACATAAAAAACATAAGAATAATTAGTGAAATAAAAACCTAACACTTGACTTCAATGGTACTTAAGAACATGTAAAAGCATGAACTCAAAAAGCAAAACGTTAGAATAACATGTAAAAAATGTTTGCAAATATATAAATAAACCTCATATGTAAACAAGATAAATAATAAATTATAAATTAAAAATATGACAGCAACAATATACATCAAAATGCATCAAAATACACCAAAAGTGCATATAAATATAAACAAAACCAACCCAATGCATAATTGTAATGCATGGATAATAAAACATTTCTCAATAAATAACATTATAAATACATAAACAATAGTAAATGATAATTAAAAAATTAAGAGGGAAAGTAAAAAGAATAAAAAAGAAGATCAGCAGGGGAGAACTAATAACAACATAATAAACTACTAAAAGGTAAACTAAAACCATAATGACCCATTAAATGTATCTAAAATGAAATTAATAAGATAAAAGTAATGTATCCAATTGTAGTTATTATTGAGGAGGACTACAGAGCAAAAAAAGGGAGCTAGGGGAACCAGTGGCAAAACGAAAAAAAAGGCAAAGACAGAGAATGTGTATCTATAAACCTACCACTAAACCACGAATGGTCTGAATGAAACCCTTTGAAAGAAGGGGGGGATCCTGAAGATCATCTACCTTGAAAAAATAAATAAATACGGATGGTGAATGTCATCGTAAAAAACAATGATGATACGTGTTAATGTTATGAAGAAATAACCTTTTGTATTGAGGTCCATGTTTAAAAATATATGACAGCTCACAAATAAAAACATCCAGTTGTTTAGAAGATGCGAAAAATCAAACAATCATGAAGCTAGTTGTGAAAAACAAACCATTGAACTTTCAAATATGAATGCAAAAACTTACAGCATAAAAAAGAGCCCTCTGTAGTATGTCCAACGATGTTATCAACGCCTTTGAAGGCTACGCAATTCTGTATGCGAAACAAAAGAAATTGCTGACAGACTAAGAAGTTACTCCAGGTTTGAAACTCGGAAAAATGAAACTACTAACGAACTGTGCACACAAACAAAATTGTTTCAAAGAAATAAATTAAATAAATAACTAGGTTCACTGTGCGTGCGCACAGCAATCGTATATAAATCGCATCTAAATGAACGAAACTTCTATCAAGGGATACGGAACAAAAGTGAATAGTTTTATGTAGGAAAAGTAAGATATAATGTAACTTCACAGTGTTGAATAAAACGACGCATACCATATATTATAAAACCAAAAAAGCCAAGGGTAAACTTCATACATCTGAACCACCCGAGGGATTACTTTCTATATTAAATCCCGCGTTGCCACCTACCATGAAACATAAAAATGAACCAAAACCAGGTTTTTTGTATGAATATTATACCCGTGCTAATGCAGGGAACCCATTACTCACTATTGAGGAAATTCTCCCAAACAAGACACTTGTTACTGACAAACCAAAAAACGCCAAGGCATGCGCTGTAAGTACTGACCAGAAAGGGAGGAGCTATAACCGGAACTCCAAGGGAAAAAGGAGGGCCATGTAATTACATCTGCTACCGTGAAAATTATGAAATTTTATGCACGTGTAACTATTATCGACTTAGAAATTCAAATTGAAAAAAGGGGAACTTGATATGCTATATGCACGCGCTACATTCGCTTATAAAAACAAATGCAAGGAAATAACATTATTTGGTAGTGTACACAGGTACACTACCAAAAAACTGCCTCCAGTTTTGCAACTGATTCCTATAGATTTTGGGGTGCTGAATCCAGGAAAAATAGCCAAAATGTTCCATCACATCACGTTCTCTTGCAAAATTAGATTTCTTACCCATATAAGGAATGTTCACATAATTTCTTTTTAGCCGACTGCAGTTTATTTTCTCGGCCCAAAATAGAGGTTGTAATGGTTAACTAACTAGAAACACTCCCTCATGATATTTTAGAGTGTTTTGTATTCATTTTATACATTAACAGGACAATTGGGAGGCGGGGGGCTAAATCCAGTACTCGCGCTGGCGCATGTTCTTTCCTGTTCGCCTCGCCTCGTTCGCTCGCTCAAACACGGTGGTTGCGACATGAACGTTCCTGTCAAATTTCAGTTTCTTGCAAGTTCATTATTACCTTTTGTTTGCTCAGTCGTAATCCAGCTTTATTCCGAAGTGGTTCACTACAGTTGTAGTTTGCAGTGCTGTGTATTTGTGATGGCTCACAGAGCCAGAGGTTGCGTCAACTCTCCGGACAGTTTTTGTTTTATTTGTGGGGAATATACCGTGAAAAAGCGGCAGAGGAACATTTCTGCATTTATTAAAAAAGTATATTTCGCCTATTTCGGTTTGAAGTTAGGCGATCAAGACAAACCGTGGGCTCCTCACAAAGTGTGCAAGACATGTGAGGAAGATCTACGCTTATGGATGAAAGGTAAAAAACAAGCATTTCGTTTCGGAATACCTATGATGTGGCGTGAACAAAGAGACCACAGCAGTGACTGCTATTTTTGCTCTTGCATTGTGAAGGGATACAACTTAAAAAATAAGAACGTAATAAGTTACCCCAACCTTCCCTCAGCAATTAGGCCTATGCCTCATAGCAACGAAGTACCTGTGCCTGAACCACCAAAATCTTTGGATCATATTTGTGTGGATGGTTCTGATCATGATGAGACTCATCAGATGGCTTTTCCCGATGAGTCCAGTACTTCCGAGTTTGAAACTGAACCAGATCCGAAACCTGAACTTTTCTCTCAAGCTGAATTGAATGATTTAGTCCGGGATTTAGGACTCCCAAAAGATGCTGCCCAACTGCTAGGTTCTCGGCTTAAACAGAAAAATCTATTGTCACCAGGAACAACTTTTTATTGGTACCGCAACCGCGAGACACAATTTTTGAAGTATTTCAGCAAAGAGGAAGATTTGGTATTTTGCAACGATATATACGGAGTGATGGAAAAGTTTAAACTCAAGTATGATCCTGCTGAATGGCGGCTGTTCATTGATTCGTCAAAAGACAGCATAAAAGGTGTTCTTCTTCATAATGGCAACACATTCGCTTCAGTTCCTATTGCTCACTCTGTTATTCTCCAAGAAAAATATGAGAATTTGGCCCTGATTCTTCAGAAGATTCGTTATGATGAGCATAAGTGGATGATTTGTGGAGACTTTAAAATTCTATCCATGCTATTAGGGCAGCAATCCGGTTTCACCAAATATCCCTGCTTCCTTTGCTTGTGGGGAAAAAAGACTGGCCAATTCGGGAGTATTTGAGACCCGGTGAGAAAAATGTTCTTCATGAGAGCTTGGTACCTCGTGATAAAATTCTATTACCACCTCTCCACATTAAGTTGGGTCTCATTAAGCAATTCATCAAGTCCCTTCCAAAAGATGGTGAGTGCTTTCGGTACCTTTGCTCAAAGTTCCCCCGACTTTCTGAAGCAAAGCTAAAGGAAGGAGTGTTTGTTGGCCCTGATATAAGGAAACTCATTTCAGATGGAGCATTCGCTGAAACGATGTCTGAGAAGGAAAAAGAAGCCTGGGATTCCTTCAAGGATGTTGTTCTCAAATTCTTGGGGAACAGGCGGGATGAGAACTATAAGGATATTGTTGCCAGGATGCTCAATGCCTTCAAAGAACAAGGCTGTAACATGAGCCTGAAAGTCCATTTCTTGTACTCCCATGTGAACTACTTTCCCGAAAACTTGGGGGCGTACAGTGAAGAACAAGGTGAAAGGTTTCACCAGGACATCAAGGACGCAGAGAGAAGGTACCAAGGAAGATGGAACACCACTATGATGGCTGATTTCTGCTGGTTGCTGCTGCGGGAAACCCCAGATGAAAAATACGCCAAGCAGCGCACCAAGAGAAGCATTCGGGGGAAGAAGAAACGGGCCCACCAGGAGATTGATTGACCCAAGAATGACTTTAAAATCTAAACTGTGTTGACAAATATCGTGTTTTTACTAAACTTTGAAATAAAAATTTGCTAGTTATTACCACAGTGTCGGATCTCATTTATTAGAATTTTATTTTCACACCATCGGGTGTTTGTCTTCATGTATTGCAATGGTGCGGTTTGCGTTTTCTATTCTTACATACATACCTGTACAACATTTTTTGCACATTTCTTTGCTTTGCTTTGTGTCTAACCTCGCTCTTATATGCTCAATGTTTGTGCACATTGTCAGACGGCTACCTGGGTGAGAATCTTCACAGTCTCAGCAAGTGCATATCTCTATATGATTTGCAAGGGATTGTGGGCAATGTAGTTCATTCACACCAGACACAGCTGCTGACAATAATTTAGTTGTGCTCTTGGGTAAAGCCAATAAGATTTTTATTTATGGGGTTATTTCTCCCAACACAGATATGCTTGGTAGCACATAAATCAGGTAACTTGCTTTCAGTGTTAACTTGGAAAAACAAAGTCAAAATCAGGAAAACAACAAATGAAAAGCCACAAAGCAAGAAACAAACTGTTCTTTTCAGGTTAACTTCTGATTACTTCCCACATAGATTCAGAAGTGATTCTCTCCTAGCTCACAAGCAATTAGGTAAGGCTTAATTGCTAGCAGTCACCAGCTGAAACCCCTTAGCTGGCTTGCCTTCCACTGTGTGGGTCAAATCCTGCTTCAGGAGCTTTTCTGAGTAGATTAAAGAACAAATTTGTATTTCTTTGTGATGGTTGCTGTACTTTATAACAGAAAGTTACCAACGGAGTTTAGACAGAGAACAGTCCATATAAATAGGATCTTCATCTGCTATTATTCCCCCTTGTTCAACAAGCATGGGTTCAATATCATGGATTGGCACAGATGGATCTCTCAATGGAGCACTTTCAGGAGAATACTTGTTTCCCTGCTGTCTTTCAAGGTTATAGCTAGGGCATAAATCAGTGTTCATACCTGAGCTTCCATTGCTGCTAGAGTTCCTCTCTATATAGCCTGGCCAGTATGTAGTCCAGTTCTTATGTCCAGCCTTCCAATCCAGATCCCTGGACACTGGATCTCTCTTCACATACCTTCTGGCACGGGTCTTAGGGTCCCTTCCACGGGCAGCCGTCTCCCTCACAGGTAGCCTCTGGTGATTCCTAGCTCTGCAGCACCATTCCTCTGGCTTTCCCCAGTCCAATGGTGTATGCTGGCCCTTGGAATACCTCCCAGTATATGTACTGCTTTGGACTCTTCTAGACCTCTCAAAGGCTTTTCTCCTCTTTCTTCCAGAGGGTTTCTTTTTCTCTCTGTCCGTCCGGTTTGGCTTCTGCTTCTGATGATCCTTCAGATGAAACTGAGGATAATTCTCTGGATATCCAAGGTGATCATGAAGATGGTCATCTGTAGAATAAACTCTACTCTTATTCTGCTTAGATGAGTGCTCCTCCCTAACACAGCACAGCTGTGCTGAATCAGGCCTTGCCCTTTGAGATGATTGTTCCATCCTAGCACAGCACAGCTGTGCTGAATCAAGCCCTGCCCTTTGCAATGAGTGCTTGGGGATTACCTCATAGCCCTTTTTATTGAACACATGTTTTCTCACTTCAGCTCCTCTCATGGCTGTTGGAAACCTGGTGCATTCTGGGACTGGTAGTCTTTTATGGCAAAATTCTGTTTTCTCATTTCTACCAGCACTGACAGGTTGCTTGTTCAGAGACACTTCACCTTTTCTATAGCCCCTTCCTGAGCTATGATAAGCTTCCTTATCACAACATGTATGTGGCCGTTTTAAGTGCAGACAATTTTGCTACCATCACAGTGTGTTTTTTTGACATTACTCTATTCTTATGTGCTGCCTTGTTACAATTTTCTTTATTCTTATTTGAATAACTACTAAACAATTAGTATAAAGAATTCATCCAAGAAACTTTTATCTCGATCGCACTCAATCTGAAACGTTCACCTCAAACTGCTAACCCAATGTAGCAAAAAATCTGTACGTGATGGAGCAAATTGGTTACCAGATTTGGATTCAGCGCACCAAAAAACGTAAAAATCAATCGAAACATTAGAGGCAGTTTAAAAAAAATTTTTTTTAGT
Source organism: Ichthyophis bannanicus (assembly GCA_033557465.1). NCBI lineage: Eukaryota > Metazoa > Chordata > Amphibia > Gymnophiona > Ichthyophiidae > Ichthyophis > Ichthyophis bannanicus. Next base: position 105,727,864 of record CM066048.1, on the reverse strand, counting down.
GTACCTGTGTAATGCGGCGCAAAAAGCTTGCAAGAGTAAAACACAAACAAGGGAACCTACTGATGAGTAATTGTTATGTAGACAACCCGATATTGTATAAATGGAAATATATTTTGTAAATGAAAAGAGCCCAAAGGTAAAAACCAAATGCCCATCAAGAGAAGTGCTATTTATAGTAAAATATAACCTTGACACCTTAACAATATGCATTAGAAATTAAACTATAAAAATTGTATGTATGTAAATGATAACCAAGCAACTGAGGCCAACATATACAAATGGGAGACACCTCCCAAATATGCCACCTAATGCTGACTAACCAAAAAACCCCCCAAGGCAGTGCTGTAAATGTTGATCTAAAAAAAGGGGGGGGGGGAGGGCTATGACCAGAGACACAAGAGAACACACCAAAGACTGTAAAATTATGTAAAACAAATGTAATAATTATAAAAAAACCGACAAATCTTTATCAAGATTAAGACCATGTGGAACCATGGAATTGAGGAGAAATATATACTTCTGTTCTAACCGTAAAGTAGTTTTTTCTAAATCTCCCCCTCTCCAGTTTTGTTGTACCTTTTTTATAACAAAAAAATTAATATCCATTATTTTATGTCCCATTTGTACCCAATGAGACACTAAAGGCTTGTCTTCCAACTTCCTTCTTATACAGCTCTTGTGCTCAATAATCCTTGTGTGTATGCTCCGATTAGTTTTTCCCACATAGAGTTTCTTACAGGGGCATTGGATTACGTAAATCACATTAGATGTCTCACAGTTTGCATAATCTTTGATATAGAACTTTTTTGTGTATCGGGATGAATAAAAAAATCCCGCACTGGAAGGGTATGTAAACAAATGGAACAACGGCCGCATTGGTATTGTCCTTTATATTGTGACATTGTTTTGCGTTCTGTGAGAGCCGAGGGAACCAGCAGATTTCGAAGATTAATATTTCTTTTATGTGCAACTATGAATTGGGTATCTTGAAATCCAGGAAGAGATTGTATAAGGCGCCATTCTTTTTTGAGTATTTTAATGATCTTGTGTGATTGTAAAGAATACAGGAGCGGACACACCAAACTAGTCTGTTCTTTTTTAGGTTTTAATCTTAAAAGTGTTTCCCGAGGAGTGTCACGTGCTCTAACGTATGCCTTTTGAATGTGACATCTAGGATACTGTCGTGTCTCAAATCTTGTAATCATCAATCTTGCGGCCGTTGTTCCATTTGTTTACATACCCTTCCAGTGCGGGATTTTTTTATTCATCCCGATACACAAAAAAAGTTCTATATCAAAGATTATGCAAACTGTGAGACATCTAATGTGATTTACGTAATCCAATGCCCCTGTAAGAAACTCTATGTGGGAAAAACTAATCGGAGCATACGCACAAGGATTATTGAGCACAAGAGCTGTATAAGAAGGAAGTTGGAAGACAAGCCTTTAGTGTCTCATTGGGTACAAATGGGACATAAAATAATGGATATTAAGTTTTTTGTTATAAAAAAGGTACAACAAAACTGGAGAGGGGGAGTAACCGAGGTATTCGGATGCCCATCCTTTGCCTGGCGGCAGCCATAACACTTTGCCACCACTCCAGCCAAAACCTCCATAAGTTAGTGTCAACACCCCAACCCCTTTCACCCCCCCCCTTTGCTTTCACATTTCACCCCTCAACAGAAGACACACAGACCATCAGGTTGGTGAACAATTAGTTGGTCGCAGCTTTATTTATAACATTAAAACCGGCCCAACATAGGCCAACAAACGTTCTTAATCAAAACGTTCCCCCCCCCCTCACCTCCCGAATTCCGGATGATACCCCACCAGCCATTTCTAGCAAAGCGGTGTATCATCCACCCCCCCATTCCCCCTCCGCCCGCCTTGCCATGCTATTAGCAAAGGCCGGCATTTTCCCACCGGGCAGAGACCACAACCGTGATGTCTCTCCCAACCTGCAGCAATGCCGCTCCTCTGCCAAGCAGCATTCACCTCCAATGCCCCGCCGGGTCGGCGAGCACCGGCTCGCTACCCCGCCACCGGCACAAGGTAGCTCCTCTATCCTTGTGCCGCCCCCCCCAAAGAAAGCTGCGACCAACACCAATATTCAATGGCCTCCTGCCAGTCATTCAGCAACAAATCCTGGCCAACAGGAGCAAGGTGCACACCGTCCAGGCGGTAGAGGCCACTACAGCGCACTTCCGCCCAGGGATGCAACACCTGCCGTCCACCTGTTTGCTGAACCCACCTCCTGATCTGCCTATTGATTTTTATCAGGCCCCTCGACCACCGCCGCTGCGTCCAACAGGCGGGGCGAGGGATTATATCAGACCACATAATGGCCACATCCGGAAAGAGTTCCTGCAGCAGACCAAGGTCCCTCTGAACAACTCGGATGAGCTGCCGGCAGGACCAACTCGCCAAGTCGTTGCCTCCCAGGTGAATCAAGAGCTCGACTGGCCGCCGATGCTGCGCCATCTGTGCCTGGACGAAGTCCACGAGCTGCCACCACCGCATTCCACGTTGTCCCATCCAGCATAGGCGAACTCCAGAAGCCGCTAGACCAAGGTGTAGTCCCAATGGCTTCGACACCGCCCTCCGCTCGGCCCAGTAGACGAATGAATGGCCGATGACCCACCATTCGCTGGAACCGACACCATCTGAAAGGACAAAGCGGACTGCCACCAGCAGGCAACTCTGAAATAGGAAGAAAACTGTTAGAAGACCCCCCCCCCCACCAACCCCAGCAACCCCGTGACACCAGTGCAACAGCGAGAAGGCGACGCCGCACCAACCCGGATGCCGCGATCGACCACCTAAGGGCGCACATACCCTTCATACGCTCCAGAGTGCCATCTCCCGATCTGTCGAATCACCGACCCCCTCCAGCCCCGCAGCCGCCGCACTGGTGGCCGCGCCGATCCGGAAAGAATGCGACGCAAAACTCCGTTCATCGTAACCTAAAGACCGCAGCGCCAGGCGCAGCACCGCCGTAAACTGAAACTGCGTTACCGGCCTACCGTCCTCATGCACAAAGAAGTAGGAACCATGCAAACCCGAACGCCTCAGAGAGTACTGGCTCAAAGCCCGCACGGGGCACGAGGGCAAGGGGTAGATGGCGCCCAATACCACCCAACTCCCTTTTCCCGTCTGATCTGTCTTGGACCGCGGGAGGAAAATACGAACTTGAGACCCCTGGATGGTGACGTGGGAGAGCTCGAGCCCCCCAGGCGCACCCTTCCTGGCGAAGCGGGGCACCAGTTCGCACACGCGAAAGGCCCCAAAAAAGGCAGTCACGAACAATGCATGGAACAAGATAGCCTCAAAAGGAGAAGCCGCAACATGAGTAAAACCTCGCAAACGCGCAGCAATAGTTCGTGGGAAACCGGACGTCGCCAATCCTGGGGCCTGGGATGAGCCCTAGCCCAACCCGCCAACAGATACCGAACTAGGAACGAAACCCTTGGGTTCCCCCACCCCGCCGCCTTGCAGAAAAAGGAAAAGCCAGCTACTGCGGACGTAACAGCCGTACGAGTCCAACCCGCCTTCTTCGCCCATAGCACGAATTGACCTATCAGCCCCTCGGGCACCTTCCCCCCGCCCCAGCCCCAAGAGCTCAGGAACGCACTCACCTGAGAGAAGCCATGCCGGTACAGGGCCCACGTGCTGCGCGCCACGGACGTCGACAACAATGCCATCAGCTCTGTATCCCAACTTTCCAGAGATGCCCCGGGACCGGGGAAGCCGCCGGATCCGCCTCCGGAGCCAGCCGCCGAAATTGTGCCCACTGAAAACGGGATAGAGCGTCAGCAATGGAGTTCTGGGCCCCTGACACATGTCGAGCCCTGGCGGTGACATTCATACGTAAGCAGGCCAACACAAAAATCCTCATTAAAGCAGCTACCTTCGGGCAGCGAGGCGCATGGCGATTAATAACCTCCACCACCGCCGCATTATCGCACCAAAAGACCACCCGCCGATCTCGTACGCGCTCAGGCCAAACCCATAAGGCAACCACTATGGGAAAAAGCTCCAGAAAAGTAATGTTCCGCGTCAAGCCAGACTGCACCCACTCGGAAGGCCACGGCTCCGCACACCACGCCCCTTGACAATAGGCCCCAAAACCGAAACTGCCGGCCGCATCCGTAAATAAATGCAGGTCTGCATTCGACAGCTCAGGGAACTGAATGACCGAGCGACCGTTGAAATCAGCTAAAAAGGAATCCCACACCCTTAAATCCTCGCGCATTCCTGCCGTCACCCGAATTCGGTGATGTGGGAGCTGAACTCCTGCCATAGCAAGCGACAACCGCCGAGCGAAGGGGCGCCCCATGGGCAGCACCCTGCACGCAAAAGTGAGATGCCCAACTAAAGATTGCATAACACGCAGAGTAGTCTTGCGCGCAGATCCCACCACAGCTACCAACCGCCGAAGACATGCCACCTTCTGCTCCGGCAAGCAGACAACCATTTCCACGGTATCAATCTCAATTCCCAGGAACGTCAGGCAAGTCACAGGCCCGACCATTTTATTAGCCGCCACTGGAATACCGAAGTCCACCGCCAAGCGCAAAAAAGTCTCCAGCAATGTGCCACAAGTTCTTTCCCGATCAGGCCCGACGAACAAGAAATCGTCCAGATAATGGACTATAGTACGCAACCCCGTCAACCTCCCCAGCACCCAATGCAAGAAGGTGTTAAACGCTTCGAAGTAAGCGCAAGATATGGCACAGCCCATCGGCATGCATTTATCGAAATAATACTGCGACTCGAAGGTAAAGCCCAACAAAGGGAAGGATGCAGGATGCACTGGCAGCAGTCGGAACGCAGATTCTATATCCACTTTTGCCAAGGATGCCCCGGCCCCGCATTGCTGCACTAACGCAACAGCAGCGTCAAAAGAAGCGTAGCGCACGGTACACTGCTCTCGAGGGATGTGGTCATTCACGGAATCCCCGATAGGGGAGGATAAGTTGTGAATTAACCGGAACTTGCCCGGCTCCTTCTTGGGAACCACCCCGAGCGGGGACACCGTGAACGGGGAGAAGGGAGGCTCGCGAAAGGGCCCTGCCACCATGCCCAGGGCGCACTCCTCCGCAATCTTCTTCCGCACCACCTCGCCCAGAGAGCGCACAGAACTAGCGTTACGCGACCCACCCCCGAAGGGGAACCCTGACACGGGATCCGAAAACCCTCCAAAAAACCCTCCAGTAAGACACTCCACGCCCCCCCCCCCCCGCGGTTCGCCCTGCCATACTCCATCAGCCATGGGCGCATGACTTAGACTCGCACGGGCGTGGGAGCCAAAGACACGAGACCGCCCTCATTTGCCCCCCGCAGGGGCTCCCGCCGCACCTCTCCTACTGCATTTAAGGGCCGCGTGGCCACTGCCACACAAGGAACAGGCGTGTTTAAATTTTCAATCCGGGAATGGGCACGATGATTTATTGAAACACCAACAGACGTCTGTCCCCGCAACCCCACCCCTGGACTGAGGCGCCGGGGTGGCGGCCGACCAAAAGGGCCGCACGCCCCCCGATGACATCGTGGCTCCGGCCTTACCACCCCCCCCCCCCGGCGGCCCCAGCAGCACGGCCCCGCATGGACATCTGCGTCAACCACAGATTGATGTCCTTCATGCCCCACGATAACTGCTTACTCTCTTCCATCATGTCCCTGAACTCCTCGTCATAGTTCAGCCAAGCCCACCCGTCCTGCGCCTGGGCCGCTGCCAAAATCGTATCGCCGTACGCCAAGAGCGCTCCATACTGTTCCGGGTAATAATGACCCCAAACGCTAGCCAACCGGAAAAACGCCCAAGTCCAATTCAAGGTGTTGCGAGATGGCTTACGTACCTGACCTGCCTTTTCATCCTCCTTGCATTTTTTCCTACTTTCACCGAAGCGCCTCCGGCCCTCGAGCAGGCGGAAAATATCAATATATCTCCGACGCTTGATCCGGTGCCGCAACTTCCGAGGGACACCCTCCCACAGTTCCGCGCAACGAACCACCGCGGACCCACCGCCCACCTCCTTTCCCCCCACCCCCCGCAACCACAGAATCGTCAGAGGAATTCGTGGAAGAGGATGAGGAGGACGAAGAAGCCCTCCGGCAGCGACGCCCGTGTTTGCGCTTAGCAGTCTCCTTTCCACTGGCCACCCGAACCACCTCAGGACCCTGCACTCCCCCCACCGAACTGTCCGCACCCGCAGTATATTCACCAGCCGTATGGGGAAGAGGCGAAGACACAGGCAGGTTCAGACCCGCAACCGCCGGACCGCCCCGCTCCTCCATCACACCCACGGAGCCCGCTCGACCAGGGTCAGCGATGTCCATTCCGGGCCAATCCCGCCGAGGAACCTGAGGCAAAAGAGGAGAAAAGGCGGCAGGCCCTGCCCGCAAAGTGTTGGAAGCAACGCTGGGTCCCACCCCCCAGCCCCAGGCTGAGGACCCGAGGCCCCCCGCCTCCCACGCCGCCATCCCCCTCCCCACCGGAACGGAGGGCCCGCCACCCCCACCCCCCCCGCCCCCCCCGCCACCCCTCCCAGTCACCACCCCACTGCGCCGGTCCACCCCATGCGCCCCCCCCAAACGGCCAAGCCCCCGGAGCTCCTAAGAACCCAGAAGGCGGAACAGGCCCTTTGCCGCGCCAGCCAGCAGGGAAATCGATGCCCCCAAAAGAAACCCCCCGACGACCCAAATAGCCCCTACCGCCGAAAATATGGAAACCCGACGACAGGCAACCGGCCCGAAAGTCCCGCCGAACTAATAAGGCCCCCCCCGCACCCAACCCAAACCGCCGAAATCCTTGGACAAACCTTTCCGCCGGCTGGCCACGCTGCAAAGAGGGAGAGCGCACGCCAGCGATCTCCCTCGCGTGCCGCCGCTCCGCCCCCCATCCGGCACCAGCACCAATCATAAAGCACTACGCGTGCACGTTGCTGGTGCCGGCCGCGCTTCTACCACGCTCTTCCCCCCCCACCCGCTAACCGCCACGATTCTAACGCCGAAAGGCTGCGGCCCCGGGAACCCGGTTACTACCGGCCTCAGGACCCTGCCCTGCGGCACGGCGACATATTTAGAAAAAACTACTTTACGGTTAGAACAGAAGTATATATTTCTCCTCAGTTCCATGGTTCCACATGATCTTAATCTTGATAAAGATTTGTTGGTTTTTTTATAATTATTACATTTGTTTTACATAATTTTACAGTCTTTGGTGTGTTCTCTTGTGTCTCTGGTCATAGCCCTCCCCCCCCCCCTTTTTTTAGATCAACATTTACAGCACTGCCTTGGGGGGTTTTTTGGTTAGTCAGCATTAGGTGGTATATTTGGGAGGTGTCTCCCATTTGTATATGTTGGCCTCAGTCGCTTGGTTATATCATTTACATACATACAATTTTTATAGTTTAATTTCTAATGCATATAGTTAAGGTGTCAAGGTTATATTTACTATAAATAGCACTTCTCTAGATGGGCATTTGGTTTTTACCTTTGGGCTCTTTTGATTTACAAAATATATTTCCATTTATACAAAATCGGGTTGTCTACATAACAATTACTCATCAGTAGGTTCCTTTGTTTGTGTTTTACTCTTGCAAGCTTTTTGTGCCGCATTATTTTACAATAAATTTATTTCCTTGCATTTGTTTTTATAAGCGAATGTAGCGCATGCATATAGCATATCAAGTTCCCCTTTTTTCAATTTGAATTTCTAAGTCGATAATCGTTACACGTGCATAAAATTTCATGATTTTCACGGTAGCAGATGTAATTACATGGCCCTCCTTTTTCCCTTGGAGTTCCGGTTATAGCTCCTCCCTTTTTGGTCAGTACTTACAGCGCATGCTTTGGCGTTTTTTGGTTTGTCAGTAACAAGTGTCTTGTTTGAGAGAATTTCCTCAATCGTGAGTAATGGGTTCCCTGCATTAGCACGGGTATAATATTCATACAAAAAACCTGGTTTTGGTTCATTTTTATGTTTCATGGTAGGTGGCAACGTGGGATTTAATATAGAAAGTAATCCCTCGGGTGGTTCAGATGTATGAAGTTTACCCTTGGCTTTTTTGGTTTTATAAAATATGGTATGCGTCGTTTTATTCAACACTGAAGTTACATTATATCTTACTTTTCCTACATAAAACTATTCACTTTTGTTCCGTATCCCTTGATAGAAGTTTCGTTCATTTAGACGCGATTTATATACGATTGCTGTACGCACGCACAGCGAACCTAGTTATTTAATTTATTTCTTTGAAACAATTTTGTTTGTGCGCACAGTTCGTTAGTAGTTTCATTTTTCCGAGTTTCAAACCTGGAGTAACTTCTTAGTCTGTCAGCAATTTCTTTTGTTTCGCATACAGAATTGCGTAGCTTTCAAAGGCATTGATAACATCGTTGGACATACTACAGAGGGCTCTTTTTTATGCTGTAAGCTTTTGCATTCATATTTGAAAGTTCAATGGTTTGTTTTTCACAACTAGCTTCATGATTGTTTGATTTTTCGCATCTTCTAAACAACTGGATGTTTTTATTTGTGAGCTGTCATATATTTTTAAACATAGACCTCAATACAAAAGGTTATTTCTTCATAACATTAACACGTATCATCATTGTTTTTTACGACGACATTCACCATCCGTATTTATTTATTTTTTCAAGGTAGATGATCTTCAGGATCCCCCCCTTCTTTCAAAGGGTTTCATTCAGACCATTCGTGGTTTAGTGGTAGGTTTATAGATACAGATTCTCTGTCTTTGCCTTTTTTTTCGTTTTGCCACTGGTTCCCCTAGCTCCCTTTTTTTGCTCTGTAGTCCTCCTCAATAATAACTACAATTGGATACATTACTTTTATCTTATTAGTTTCATTTTAGATACATTTAATGGGTCATTATGATTTTAGTTTACCTTTTAGTAGTTTATGATGTTATTAGTTCTCCCCTGCTGATCTTCTCTTTTTTATTCTTTTTACTTTCCCTCTTAATTTTTTAATTATCATTTACTATTGTTTATGTATTTATAATGTTATTTATTGAGAAATGTTTTATTATCCATGCATTACAATTATGCATTGGGTTGGTTTTGTTTATATTTATATGCACTTTTGGTGTATTTTGATGCATTTTGATGTATATTGTTGCTGTCTTATATTTTTAATTTATAATTTATCTCGTTTACATATGAGGTTTATTTATATATTTGCAAACATTTTTTAAATGTTATTCTAACGTTTGCTTTTTGAGTTCATGCTTTTACATGTTCTTAAGTACCATTGAAGTCAAGTGTTAGGTTTTTATTTCACTAATTATTCTTATGTTTTTTATGTTTTGTTTTAACTATTTATGTTTTTACCTGTAGTTGAGCCATACCCCTGAAGAAGTTTCATACGAAACACGGCCAGTGTCGGGTTTTGGCATCCCTCATTCCCTGGACAATAAAGGTTAAATTCACCCTCTTTTGCCACGTCTTCTGACTGGTATTTATTTGGCAAGGCCATAAACCTCGACTAAGCTGGCAAACCATGACTCGTATTAAAGTCTCTGGTGGTATTGGTCTCCCCAACTTTGAGCTCTACTATCTCAGCTCATGTTTGTGAGCCATTCCCCTGTGGCAGTTAAAAGCTTCTTCTGCATGGGTTGAACTGGAAGCTTATTGGACTTCTTCTGTACCTCTGCAGGCCACCCCAGTCGTTACCGAGAAATTATTGGTGAACTCTATCCGTTCACACATTTTCTTGGGCCCTGTTTGGACAGCTTGGCACAAGATCTGTGTCCAAACTGCTCTACCCTCCTTTTGGTCCCCTTATGCGTCTCTAGGAGTATTCCCTTTTGTTAGAAACTTTGACAGAAATTAGGTAACTTGCGTCTGGCCTCCCTTCTAGATCATTTTAACCTTATGTCATTGCCTTGTTTGGACTCACTTCTTCAGCTCCCACTATCTCCATTCCAATACGCCCAACTGTGCCACTGCTTCTCTTCAAAGCCTGTTTTAGAGGCAGCCATGAGGACACCCGCTACATGGGAAAAACTTTATTTGAATCTAAGATGGACAGGGCATTATTAGCACGCATATATCGCTCGATGTCTGGGGAGATAGTACTAGTTGCCACCTTTCCAATAGCTCAGGTTCGCTGGGAAGATGATATCCGAATTAAACTGGATGACTTCTGTGCTGATGTATTTCATTATGCACACTCCTGTTCTCTCGTTATCCCTGGTCAATACCCAATTACGAATCATGTTGCGGATGTCGGTTGTTCCGACCTCCCTTTATCAGTGGAAGCATGCTGATGATCCACTCTGTTGGAGATTCTGTGCAAAGAGGGGCACATTCTTCCATATGTGGTGGGAGTGACCAAAAATTCACTCTTTTTGGCTGCAGATATATATTAGAATAACCCACCGCCTGACGATTTCTTTTGCATTTGACATTGAACACTACATACTGGGTTATTTTCACTATGAACTCCTGACCAAAGATAAAGTGCAAATGACCCAATGACTATTTTTAGCTGCTTGCTCGGTGATTAGTCGATATTGGAAGAGATGTACCGTGCCTACGTATGGCGAATGGATGGTGAAGATCTGGGATCTCTACCGCATGGAGAAAATGACCGCAGAGCTGCACGGTAAAACTAACAAGTTCTCCCAGCTATGGGGTAATTTTTTTACCAATTTAAGTGCTAACAGACAGACTGATAGGGCCGGGATCTCTGCTGTTCCTGTGTTTGCGGGTGTTAGTCACCAATGTACTGGGTTCCCATAGGATAACGCTGAAGGAGATGCAGGCTTTAATTGGCTCATTGAATTTTGCATGCAGAGTGATTCCGATGGGGCGTGTGTTTTTACGGCACTTGGCGGCGGCTATGGTGGGAGTGAAAAAACCGCATCATCATATTCGTCTGTCAGAAGACCTCAGGGCCAATTTGGGTGTATGGGCGGTGTTTTTGGAAGAGTTTAATGGAACGACAGTTCTGAGGGAGGTGGAGGTATCCACGAGTCACTTGGAGTTGTTCACTGATGTGGCAGGGGAGTTGGGGTTGGGTATTTACTTTGGGAGCGCATGGTGCACGCAACCCTGGCCACTGAGGTGGCGCGAGGAGGGATTAACAGCGAATATAGCATTTTTGGAACTGTTCCCAATGTTGGTAGTGCTGGAATTGTGGCCTGACAGGTTGCGCAATCGTAAAGTAGTATGGTGGTGCGACAATGCTGCAGTCGTTAGTGTGGTTAACAATTATGCGCCGTGTTGCTTGCATGTAGCGGCGTTGATGCAAGTGTTAGTGCTCGCATGTTTACGTTTGAATGTGGTAGTTAGAGCCTGTCACAATCCAGGTTGTACTAACAGAATTGTGGATGCTCTCTCCCGTTTCAAGTGGGACCTGTTTCAGACTCTTGCACCGGAGGCCGACGTCGAGGGAGTGGCTGTGTGCCGGAGCACTTATGGCAGATTGGCCTGAAGAAATGATGACTTTACTGCGGAGTTCTGTGGTCCCGGCGACATGGGATGCTTACCGAAGGGGCTTTGGCAAAGTGCTTAACTTCCTGAGTGCCCATGGTTGGCGGGGGGGGGGGAGAAAGGGGACTGCTCAGCTGTTGGGGCAATATGTGGTAGCCGCCAAGGTGGGGGGGGCATCTAGAGCCACGGTACGGATGCATTTGGCGGGGTTTGCCTTCTTCACCAGAGCATTTGGGTGGAGCTTTCAGGGTGGGGGTTTTTTGACCAACCACTTGCTGCAGGGCTGGGAGCGGTCCTGCCCCACCTTTCGGGATGGCAGAAAACCAATCACGCACGCCCTTTTGGTTCAGCTATGTGCTGCCCTCCCCATAGTGGCGGCTTCAAAGTATGAAGCGACTTTGTTTCAGGCAGTGTTTAGTGTGGCATTTTTTGGAGCTTTTTGTGTTGGCGAGCTGCTGGTGGATTCTAGTAGAACAGGAAAAGGGGGTGGGTTGCTCCTCCAGCATGTGCGTCTGGAGGGGGGGATCCTCAGGATATGGCTGACACGGTCCAAGACTGATCAGCGGGGAAGGGGAACATGGGTGGCAATGAGGACTGTGAAAGGGGCTGCTGCTTGTCCGGTGTCAGCCATGCAGGCGTACTTGCGCGTGCGTCCAGGCGGGGAAGGAGTGCTTTTTGTGCATGTGGACACTCGACCGCTGACGCGGTATCAGTTTTTCACAGTGTTGCGTCTGGCTCTGAGTAGCTTAGGTTTGGACTCGCGAGAGTTTGCGCCCCATTCCTTTCGCATCGGGGCTGCCACCAGCGCTGCAATGGGCTTGGGGAGCCTGTGATTCAGTGGATAGGGAGATGGCAGTCTCAAGCATTTCATGGTTACGTATGTCTATGGGGGTGCCTTGGTAATGGCTAACTGTGAATTTTTCTTTCAGATGAAGGCAGCTGTCCGTGGCTTTGCTGGTTGATTGGTCATTTGTTTATGCAGTGGTCTGGGCAGCTAGCAGCATGCTGGCCGGTGGGGCCTAACCTGGGACTGTACGAAGAGAAGGTGACCTTCTTATGGCTGGGGAACGTGGTATGCGATGGCCGCAGTTGTTGCCTTTGCTTCGGCACCTCGGCTATCAGCAGAAGATACCGGCAATGATGCTGGTGCATTTGGGAGGCAACGATCTCAGTGCATGGACTTGTAAACAAATGATTAGATCAGCAAAGCGTGATTTGGCAGTTTTCTTGATGTTTCCCGGGGTGGTGTTGTTATAGTCGGACATTATCCCAAGGCCTTCTTGCTGGGCCCAGTGGTGGTGGTCGCGGGGGCTGGTAAAAATTAATCGTCAGATTGGCTGCTGGGTGACGGAGCATGGGGGATATCAAATACTGCATCCCTGGGCAGAGGTTGCTTGCACGGGTTTATTCCGGCAGGATGGGGTACATTTATCCCCTATAGGGTTGGATTTGCTCCTGAATGACTGGCAAGAGGCCTTGGAGTATGTTTTGCATTGTAGAAAGCAGTGTATGTCGCTGGTCGCAGCTTGAGTTTTTTTCTTTGGGGTGGGGGGGGCGGCTCAGTGGCAAGGTCTGCTGAGCCAGTGGCGGGATCCTGGAGGTTTCCGGGGTCCGGAGCCTTGGGTAATACCTAGGGCGGGGATGGGGTACCCCTGACCCGAAGAACCCCTGGGGGGCTTTTGCTAGAAATATGGTGAAGCCGGATGAGGGGTGGGTATTGGAAATAGCTGTGGGGGCTGTCCGCTGCGGGAGCCAGAAGGAAGTCACTTTGCTAATCATATGGCCGGTGATGCCTGGAGCCGCGGATGGGACGGCTAGGTGGCGGGATTTAAGATGTTGTTGAATAAATTTGTGTTAATTTTGAATAAAGCTGTGACCAGTTGAATTCCAAGTTATTGTTGTATTGTGTTATTGAAGGGTGTGTGGGAGAAAAGGTTGGTGGGGGGGGGGTGGGAGGGGAACGGAGTGTACTCGCTATCCTCGGTTAATGAATGGCCGTGGAGCCACTTACCGTGGGCCATGGTAACCGGGGGAGCGGCGTGGGTAGCTTCCTTCTGGTGGCAGGGGCCGGACCCAATAGGCAAGGGAGGCCTATTCGGCATCTTTCAAATTGATTGACTCCCCAGCCTGACTGAGGAGCTCAGGGGCCAATCTGATGCTGGGGTTGAGGCTGGTACGAGCGGGGGCCAGCAGGAGGAACAGTGTGCTGTCGGGCATTGGAAGGACCAGGTGGCTTCCTGCCCACCCACCCTTTTAAAGGGTGCCTGGGGGGGGGGGTGTTGCAGCTGGAAGGGGGGGTGGGGCGGGATCCCGGAGGTTTCCGGGGTCCGGAGACTTGGGCAATACTTAGGGTGGGGGTTGGGTACCCCTGACACGGAGAACCCCTGGGGGGCTTTTGCTAGTAATATGGCGAAGCCAGATGAGGGGTGGGTATTGGAAATAGCCGTGGGGGCTGTCCGCGATGGGAGCCAGAAGGAAGTCACTTTGCTAATCATATGGCTGGTGATGCCTGGGGCCGCAGATGGGACGGCTAGGTGGCAGGATTTAAGATGTTAAGAACATAAGAACATGAATAAATTTGTGTTAATTTTGAATAAAGCTGTGACCAGTTGAATTCCAAGTTATTGTTGTATTGTGTTATTGAAGGGTGTGTGGGAGAAAAGATTGGTGTGGGGGGGGGGTGGGAGGGGAGCGGAGCACGCTCGCTATCCTCGGTTACTTATGTTTTTATGTTCTTATGTAAAGGAAAAGGAGACCGCTGTGGTTTTCGAAAGAAGTAGCTGAAAAGGTGAAGAAAAAGAGGGAGCCCCTCATGAAATACAGAAGATCAGAGAGGAAAACAGGCATCTATATTTGGAAAAAGTCAGAGAAGCTAGCAGTCAGGAAAGCAAAGATTTAAAAAGAGAAGAAAATAGCCAATACAATAAGGGGGGGGGGGAGGGGGTAAGACATTTTTCAGTTAGAAGAGTTAAGGACAAAAGTGGTATAGTCAAACTCAAGGTTGAAAGGGAGGAATATGTAGAAGCTGATGAGGATAAAGCATAATTTCTTAACAAATATTTCTATTCTGTTTTCACATATAAAGAATCTGGATCAGGATATCAGAAAACACCCAGGAATAGAAGAGAGGCGCATCTTGATCAATTTTCAGAAGACTGTGTTCGTGAGAAACTAGATAAACTTAAAGAAGACAAAGTGATGGGACCAGATGGAATACTGAGGGAACTTTGGGACGTTCTATTAGCTCCAGTGACTGACCTTTTCAATGCCTCGGAGTCCAGAGTGGTGCCAAAGGACTGGAGAGAGGCACATGTGGTCCCTTTACACTAAAGTGGAAGTAAGGATGTGGTTGAAAACTACAGGCCAGTTAGTTTAACTTCAGTGGTGAGAAAATTATTGTAAGCACTGCTGAAAGAGAAAATGGTGAGGTTTCCGGAGTACAGCAGATTAGAGGATCCAAGGAAGCATGGATTCACCAGAAGCAGGTCTTGACAGATCTGATTTGTTTGACTGCGTGACCAGGGTTTGGACTGAGGGAGGGTCCTAGATGTGGTATTTGGATTTCAGTAAAGCCTTTGACACCATTCCTCACAGGTGACTTATAAATAGAGCACCCTAGGGATGAACCCTGGGGTTGCTGTTTGGGTTAGAAATTGGTTGAGTGGGAGAAGACAGATTACAGGTAAATGGAGCTCACTCTGAGAAGAAGGTTACCAGTGGTGTGCCCCAGGGATCTGTCCTTGGTCCGATTCTTAGCATCTTTGTTGGTGATATAGCAGGTGCTGTCGGGTAAGGTTTGCCTCTTTGCAGATGTACCAAAATCTTCAGTGGAGTGGGCACCCAGGAAGGTGTGGATAACTAGGAGGGATCTAGCTAAGCTTGAAGAATGGTCCAGAATTTGGCAGCTGAGATTAAGGGGCTTGTTTACAAAGCCGTGGTAGGGGTTTCCAATCGTTATCGAAAGCCGCAGCCCCATTGATTTCAATTTTTTATTTTGTATATTTTTAATTTATTGTATTTGCACCACTCTAAGCCCTCTAGTCAGATATGATTTCAATGGGACCGCGACTCCGATAACGATCGGAAACCGCTACCTCGGCTTTGTAAACAGGCCCCTAAATGTTAAAAAATGCAAGGTCATGCATTTGGGCTGCAGCGATCTAAGGGAGTATAGGGGTAAAGTATTTTTGTCCACTGAAGAGCGGGACCCGGGATATCACTGCCTGACCCATTACAAGCACTGTGGAGCCCGTGTCTTTTGGGGAAACTACTAGGTACTTATGACATAGATGGGCCACTGTTAGAAACAGGATACTGGGCTTTATGGACCTTGGTCTGACCCAGTATGGCATATCTTATGTTCTTATGAATTTCCACCGCCTATTGATGTGGCAGTAACGATCTCTGTGCCAAGTGTAACGTTGGCATGTATTGAAGATGCCCATGCTAACTGCAATGTACATGCTCTCCCACTCCACAGAGGAATTTGTGGTGCATGGTAATGCTTAATGCTGCTTATGTGGTGCATGCTAAACACCGCACTTGGGTAACGATGCCCCTAACAGTTTTAGTGTGAGCTGATGCGGCAGAGCATGTCAGTAGCTAGAAATACTTAGGGTCAGACTGAGGTTTAGGGGACCCTATTATTTTGCATATACACATTGCTGATGCACATTTTCTCCAAGGATATAGAAAATAATAATTTTCAATGTCATTAATAAGAATTAATTGGTTGTTTGAAAATTGCTGTCTTCCAGTGCAGCTAAAAGCTGCACTACACATTTATTGATGTGCACTGAAAGAAGATGTTCCCAGGCATGGGGCTGGTGGACGAAAAGGACAAGTATAGCTTGTGTTTACAGGCTTATGCTCCTACTTTTCTAGTTAACGTTTACCTATATTAATGCAGGAATAAAAGTCTGAGTGCTTTTGCTTAGTAAACTGGAACAAAGATCCTGGTTAAAAAGTATATCTGGATGCTGCAGCAATATGGGGTTTACAAAAACTAACCCTTGAAGTTGCTTCAGCCGCATGAACAGCTAAAAATTCACAGAAAGTAATGTCTCAGAAAAGGTCAACAGGAAGTCACATGAGACCTATGTCCAAAAATTCTAAATTTAAGTGCCAAACGTTTTTTGGACAGGATTCTGCATGTGTGAGCTTTTTTATTTTGTATATTTTTAATTTCTTGTATTTGCACCACTCTAAGCCCTCTAGTCAGATATGATAAATTTAAAATATATGATGCGTTTGCTGCTCAGATGTCTTTGAAGCCACAGCAGCAGAATGGCATCGCGCTTCCTACTGAGTCGCAAAAAAAGCTGTCAATTGATTGCAAACTTCTGATTAAACAAAGATACTGGGGATCTCTTACATTCCTGATTTATGAATATGGAATGAGACAGAAGTCCATAAATGTTTAGTTTCAAATAAAAACGGTTCAAACCTATCTATGCACACAAAAGGCTCCTTTTACTATGTCCCCCAGGCTACTTCCTGCACTACAGATAATGCAGGTGTGCTGACTGCACTGCACTCACCCTGAGCACTCTTCCCCACCCCTAACCTACACACTTGCAACTCTAAGGCACAATGGACAGTTAGTGCCACTGGATTTCAATGATATTTGCCATGGCCCAGCACTACCTGTTAATGTACGTCCAACATGCAGCTTTCGCATACAGCAGATCCCACTGCAAACTAGCATCTTTTCTTTTTTTTTTTTTTTACTAACACACTATAACTGCTAGTAATCATTTATAAAGTGCTACAAGGCATATGCAGCACTATACAGTATATGAATATGGTCCCTGCTCATCAGAACTTCCAATCTAATCAAGACAGACAACACAGAAGATAAGAATAAGGGTAGAATAGGGAACGGTAAGGAGACAAAAGGAATAGAAGGGATCAGGATCCAAAAGCAGCCTCAAAGAGGTGAGCTTTCAGCATGGATTTGAAAAGGGCAGAGAAGAAACCCAATGGATTTTTCCAGGCATAAGTATCTGCATGGTGAAAGGATCAAATTTTGGAGTCGGCAGTGGAAGAAAAGGGGGAGGAGAGAAACAAGGGGAAAGAGAGGAGAGCAGAGAGAGGAGAGTAAAGGTAGCGATGAGGAGAAGAAGAATGAATACATTGGCAGGTCAGAAGGAGAAGTTTGATTTGGATACAGAACTGGAAGGGAAGCCAAAGTGATATGAGAAGAGGGGTTATATGAGTCTATCGAGGCTGGTGAAAGATTAGTCATGCAGCAGAGTTCTGAACAGATTGAAGGGGAGAGAGGTGACTGAGGGAGACCAGCAAGTACGAAGATTCCAATATTTGAGACTAGATGTATTTAGAAAGTTGTTGTTGTTGTTTTTTTGGTTTTTTTTTACTTTTAGAAAGGAAGGGACCAATTTTGTTAATATTATAGAGAGCTAAAACATGCTTCTTTATCTGTGGGATGTCTGAGGAAAAGGAGAGGGAGGAGTCAGAGATGGGTGATGAAGAGTGAAGCTTAGCAGGTGATGGCCAGATAACGGAAGAACTGAGGTACGAGGTTTGAGAGTAAGTAACTAGAGAAAAATATCAGGTCAAGGCAGTGCTGGCGAGTAAGGGCAGTAGAGAAAACCTGGGGGTCGAATAAGGAGGTAGGGGTAATGAGCTTTAAAGCATAAGAATCAGAGGGGTTATCAACATGAATGTCAAAATCCCCAAGAATAAGAGTGTGGGAAGAGGAATCCAGAAAGAAAGAAAGCCATGAGTCAAAGTCAGAGAGAAAGGTACTGTAGAAGTAGACTTGTCAGGAGGTCAATAAATAACAGCTACCCAAATTCGTAGTGGAGTGAAAAGGTGGATGGAGTGGACTTCAAAAGGAGGGAAAGGAGTGAGACTGAGGCAGTGGGAAAACTAATAACCACCAAGACAGAGAGCAGCGACAGATGTCGTGTCTTCTAGGAGGAACCAGATCTCAGAGCAAGAAGATGGAGAGCATTAGAGATAAAGAGATCATGAGCAAAAGCAAGCTTATTTGAGATGGAGTGTGCGTTCCACAAGGCACATGAGAAATGCAGAGAGGAAGGGGAAAGGAGAGCAATATGAATATGATTAGAGGGGTTGCGTGAAGATCTCTTACAGAGTGTGACAAAAATCTAGGGGTGCCAGAGTTCGGGTTGATATCTCCTGATAAGAGAAGGAGGAGTTGTTGAAGAGAATGGGGCAGAGAGGAAACAGTACAGCAGAAATGAGAGTAAGGTTGTCTTAGAGAGAGAGGACATGGCTGAATGAGAGGGAGAAAGTGGTGAAGTTCAAGAGCTGATGACACGGTAGAAGACAGGATGGAGCAGGGAGCGAGAATGGTAAAAGGGAGATAAGGAGGGGAGGAGTGAAGGAGTGAAGGTGTTGGTAGAAGGGGAGACAATTAGGGAGTATGAAGAATAGGAAGACAAAGTGATGTGGAGTCCTGGAAGAGGGAAGGAGAAAAGAACAGAGGCCAGAAAAAATACATAGTTGGGAAAGAGCCCACAGGGGATTAGGTGCACCTGTGAATAGGACAAGAAATGAGCAAATGACAGCTATAAGAGACTGAGTGCCAAGGGACGGGTGGGTAGAGGGGAGGGAGGGTGGGGTATAAGTTATTCAGCTGAGAAAAGCTGAAAAAAAGTGCAAAAAAGGTGCAAGGAAGTAAGAGAGCACACTACCAATGATAAATATATAGATATAGAGAGAGAGAGACAGAAAGGACTCGCAAAAAGCAAACAGAATTCATCTTTCCAAAAGAGCTTACAATGGAGACTTCTCTTCCTGGAATTCCGCTTGGTAGTGACTAATCGTCGCTTAAAAAAACATACCCTAAGAATAGCTGGATAAAAAAAAGAAACTGCATATTAAGGCCAGGAATATTTTTTAAGTTGTTTAACCCGCCTTCTAAGATTATTTATGGATTATTTATTTGCCATCACTGACATTATTAGCATCTAGGAGTAAACCAAAGAGATCCTACAGAACATACATATTGCAATTTCCATCCCAGGAAATTTTACTCAGAAATCTACATGAGAAAAAAACGCTGAGGTACAGTGCGGTAGAATGCTGAAATTCTATAACCAGGTACGGCGGATCGGTCACCCCTCCTCCCTTATCAATTCCCCCCCCCCAACTCCCCGCACCCTGCCATTACTTACACAAAATACAACACACCTGTATTGGGAATTAAACTGGTCGCAGCTTTATTAACCGATAACAATAACCAACAATAATTTAACACTGATAACGTTACCCCCCCCCCAGCAGAGCGAGCCCTCACCAGCCATGCGAGTAGCATAGTGACGCCGCATCTGCTTCCACCAGGTCTCAACCCCGGCAACTTGCCTCACCTCCCTCATTCCGGCTTCGCCATATTATTAGCAAAAGCCTGAGGGACTGTCCGGGTCGGGGGTACCCCACCCCCGCCCTCCAGCTTGGCTCCGGACCCCGGAAACCTCCAGGATCCCACCACCCCCCCCAGCTGCAACACCCCACAACCTCCGACACTGACTCCGAAACCGGAATTCTGGGCGGGCGGGACGTCCGGCTCCTACAGCTCCCACGAGGGAAAGGCTGTAGGACGCCGCCGCGCCTACCCACAACCCCCTCTCGTCCTGCCTGCGCACTCCCCATTGGCTCCTGCCCCCTTCACTGGGCCGTGGGAGCCAATGGCCCTCCGCCACCGCCAGGGCCCGCCCCCGTGAACCCTCGCGGCCAGCGCCCAAGAGCGCGCGCGACCGGCCACCCCCACGGTTAGTGTCGGCCACATGCACTGGGGGGCTCCGCGGCCTTGCTATCCCAGATGAGATTAATACCAAGACAGAGTACATAGTTTTTAGACATATTTTTAAAACATATTTGTTTCATTACCACTTTGCTATTAGCTTAATTTTTCTGGCTTTCATATATTGAATATTGAATTACTTGAACTAAGTCAATTCTAGTAAAATAAATGTAAATTATTTGTGATTGTTTTATTTTATAAATTGTGTTGTGCTGTACTTTGTCTTATTCTATCTGAATTGTAATGATTTATGCAAATTCAAAAAAATGCATGTTTTTGTTTTATTGCATGTGCTCTGCCTTGGTTAAGCGGACAGTAAGCGATATGTTTACTGAGGTGTACTAAGAGTTTGCTTGTAAAGTGTGTGTTAATTTTTGTTTAAAACTTGGTAAGAGCAATGGCCTGTCCCAGCTCTTAGCATGCCCAGTATGTTCCCAGCAGTTACTGCACAGAACAATTTCTTAATGTGTGGCTGTGGCATTTGCAATTTTCACAGCATTAAATGCACCTAGACTAACTGCAGCAGTGCTAGTTATCATCATATGTTAATCCTCACACTATCCACAGTGTACAGTCCACACCCACTCCACACCAACATGTCAATGCCCATCTTTTCATGTGCAAAACAGTTAAATGGGTTTTTTAATATGCTGGCTGTCTTTAGCAATTAACATGATCCCATGCTAACTGCACGGTCTGCACTGTAGCGCACATTACCCATTGGAGGACTTTAGTAAACATGCCCCTAAGTACTTTAAAGTCAATTACATTAAAATTGGACAATAACCTATTATCTTGGTGCAATAAATCCCTATGTCCATCTGTCTATTTGTTCATCACACTTTTTGAAACATTTCTAGAAAGGTCAACTTCTGAGTTTAAAAACTTGGTTGATGAGAAAAGAATGATTAGAATAATGATACTCTAGGCCTGCATCTCTGCCTGGATGTCTCATTGCCATTTGAAATTAAACATGGTCAAAAATGAATTTCTTATTGTTCCCCTTAAACCTTCCTCCCCCCTAGCTCCTTTATCTATCTCTGTAGGTAAAACTCTTCTATTTCCTGTTTCCTTAGCCCATAATCTTGGGGACATCCTTGACTCCTCTCTCTCCTTTTCCTCACACATCCCACAGATAAAGAAACAGGTTTGAGCTCTCTAAAACATTAACAAAATTTGACCCTTCCTTTCTAAAACTAAACACACTTGTTGACACTCTAATTACATCCAGTCTCAAATATTGCAACCTCCCTACTTGCTGGTCTCCCTCAGTCACCTCTCTCCCCTTCAGGCTTTTCAGAACTCTGCTGCGTGACTAATCTTTCACCAGCCTCGATAGACTTGTATTGAGGCAGCCATGAGGTTTAGTTGTAGGTAGCCCTTACAAGTGAACAGCCTGCTATTTCAGTAGACACCCTTCCCCCACTTCAGGTCTGAGCACAATAGCCCCTAGCCCAGAAATCAACAGACCAGAGCACACCGGTTTGGACAGGTCACCCAGGTACCTTCCCCAGGGGCTGCTGATTGGTGGGCAGGAAATACCTGTGGCAAATGGGATTGTAGAATGAGTTTAAAACTGTACTGTATATAAAGCTTTGTAGGACGTCCCTCGGGGCTCAGACTCTTATGGAGGTTGCTGGTATCTCTGTCTGGCCTGTGTGCACATTAAAAGTTCCTGTTTGCATTCCAGCCTATCTGTGAGTCTTCCTTCTGTGGGTGAGTGATAGAATAAGAGCTTTTCACAGCGTTTGCCATTACATTTTGGTGCATTGGCCGGGAAATATTAAAAGAAAAGCCTCTCTCATCACACCCATGGTGGGAAGACTTCTGCTTTTGCAGTGTCTGGGCCTCCACCAGTCAGGGACCGGCCTCCCCAGGTGATTAACGGTCCTTGGCGCCCCCGGGCCACTTTGTGCTCGGAAGGACACCTTGATTTGTCTGGACAGCCGGTCCCTGCGGTTGAATCCCCGATTGAAAACCAGTTGGATAGACTGGCATCCAAACTTCCTGTCTGATCAGAGTTCTGGTGAGTACTGCTACCTTACTGTTTGGGGCTAGTTCTGTACTCTATCTGTGAGTCCTGGTAATTTCTGGGAACCTGTAGCAGCCTGATCAACTGCACGAGCAGTCCTAGTAGGGGCCTTAGTGGCCCTGAAGCCATTGCTCTTCCTGTATCTGAATACCGGTAAATCTGAATAACTGCAGTAATCTGAAACTGCAGTAATATCTGAACTGCAGTAATCTGAGATCTTTTAAAAAAGTAACCAAAATATAGCACTTGATAAGCTAAGAATAGATCGCTGCTTCTCTTTTTTCCTTTCTGCTTGTGGGAAGTTATCTGAAGCGTGACTGCAAGGAGAGAGTTCTCTAATGTGCTGCCGCTGTTTTAATTTCTGCTCCCCCATGCAGTCGTTGTGTTCCCACTGTTAATTGTGCAGCTCTGTTCCCAATGTTAAATTTCTGTTTCCCCCACGTGCTGTTCTGTTCCCAATGTTAAGTTTCTGTTCCCCTGCCTCCCGGTGCTGTCCCGATGCCCCCGCTGAGCCCCCCTGCCTCCCGGTACTGTTCCGGTGCTGCGCTGAGCCCCCCGCTGAATTTTCTGCCTTTCCCTGCTGTCCCGATGCACCGCTGAGCCCCCGCTGGGTTTCCTACTTTTAAATCTGAATAAGAAGGGGGGGGGGCACTTGCGAGTACCGGTAAATAACTGCTCTTTTTAATTGACTTTGCCACCTCGGGCCCCTTTAAAGGGTATTAAGAGTGCAGCGCTGCCAAAAGCTATTAAATTATTTTTGCCCCAAGCCAATTAAAAAAATCGTACTGACCGTAATTTGTGTGCCGCGGGCCGGCGGGCCCCTTTTTAAACTGCTCCGTCCTTGTTCTGTGTGCCGCGGGCCGGCTGGCTTCTTTAAAGTACTCCTTTTGTAGGTTTTGTGTGCCGAGGCCCGTTGGCTTTCCTCCTTTAATTATTTTCCCCGGTGAGCTGTTTTCTGTGTGCTGAGGTCCGGCTGGCTCCCCGATTTTAAAAGTGCATTTTTCTCCTCCTCTCCCGCATGTTTGAGGTCCGGCTGGCTCCCAGATTTTAAAAGTGCATTTTTCTCCTCCTCTCCCGCATGTTTGAGGCCCGGCTGACCCGATTCTGAAGTTTGGGAACAGCTGAGTCTGTCCGGAGGTATCCAGAGCTGAATCGGGCAGTGGAACACATGTGGAGGCGGCCATCTTGAAAAGACCACGTGTAAGCTACACTCCAATATACTTGAAGCGACTCTGGAGCTCCATCTAGTGGACATTAGCTGTAATTACTACTATTCCTCGTGTTTTAAGTGATCCTGGAGCTCCATCTGGTGGACATTTTAAGAATAGCTAGCTCATATATATATATTTTAACTCTTATCTAAACCAAATCTGAGTACAGTCAAACCTCGGTTTTCATGATTAATCCGTTCGAAAAAGTCTAAAACCGAAACGTATGAAAACTGAAGCAATATTTCCCATAAGAAATAATGTAAATCCAATTAATCCGTTCCAGACACCCAAAAATATTCACAAAAATACATTTTATAGAGAATAACTATATTTTTACATACAGAAAACAATGAGAAATAAATATAAATGACTAATGAAATGGATAAATGAACATTTAACATCACTGAAAGCAAGCTAAGTTCAGTACTGTACAGTACAGTATGTTAACATCTGGCCTTAGCCACCCCTGACAAGCTGCTGTGCCCAGCTCTCTTCGGAATCATATTGGATTCAGCCCATTAAAATACCTTTACATTATCTGCTCAATGCTTCAGAATGGCAGAAAATCTTAATGATATAGCTTCAGACGTACCATGCAAGAGAAAGAACTGCCTCCCACATTCATGCAACATCTCCTGCTTACGTTGACAGCTTTTCTTCCCTGCTACCTCCGAGCCTGAGGGGGCGCTCCAGAGAACGGGCAGGCGGTGGACGAGATCGGGGCCTTCCTCTCTGCGCAATCCTTGCCTCTCTGACTCTGACCAGGCTCGAAAATGTGTTTCATTTACGTGCTCAGCTGGCTTTTGCTTCTCATCACGCTGGCGAACGGTGAGTCCGGGGGGCAGTGCTGCCGGGACCGGGCAGGCGTTCTGGCAGTGTATACAGAATGGTGTGCAGCGCGAGGGTGTATGTATTTACAGTACTGTACTTTACGAAAACCGAGGCGATGTACGAGAACCGGGACAAAATCTCAGTCAAAAGACGTTGAAAACCGAAGCGATGTATGAAAACCGGGACAAAATCTCAGTCAAAAAAGACGTTGAAAACCGAAGCGTATGAAAACCGGGGCAAATGAAAACCGAGGTTTGACTGTATATATATTTTGTAAATTGCCAAGACCTATATTGTAAGTTGTATTATTTGTCCTGAGTTAAGACTAGATAGGGTCTGTATTATAAATTGTATATTTTTCCTGGATTAAGTCTAGATAGGATCTGTATTGTAAATTGCATATTTTTCTCTTACTGTAAATTGCATTTTCCCCCAAATTGAGATTAGGTTGGAAGATCTGGTCCACATTGTATACTGTACTTAGTTATTGAACTAGAATTAGAGCATGGGGTCGGGAAAGTCTAAAGTGAAAATGCCCCTACAGTGCATGCTTCACAATTTTAAATCTGGGTTTAGAGAGGATTACGGGGTACCTCTCTCTGCCTCCAGATTAACCCTTTTGTGTGAGAGGGAATGGCCAGCCTTAGTTAAGTTATGGCCTCCTCAGGGGTCTATTGATTTGGCCACTGTGTCCTTGGTCCATCAAATTGTAGCAAAAGAGCACCCTGACCAGTTCCCATATATTGACTCATGGCTGGCCATATGCCAACTCAGACCAAGGTGGCTCCAGCGCTGTCACGAGGATCAGTGTAGAGTAATGGTGGCGGCCATCTGTTGCCAAAAGGGACGGACACCTGCCCCTATCTACCAGGGACGGGACTCTCCCGATATTCCTCCACGTCCCCTCCCTCTACTTCAACCCCGTGTCCCGTCCGCACCACAGCAGGATCCGTCCACAGCTGAAAGGTCAGGACTTCTTGGGGTGGGTGATGCCAGATTTAGGGAAAGTTCTACAGACTCCGGCCCCTCATCTTCAGATTCCCCTCTCACATCTGGTGCCACCCCCAGTGGCACCATCTCCTCCCCCGAGAGCACAGGGGCTGGGCCAGAATCGTCACCCCCGTTAGCCCACCGCCTGCGGTCGCAACATCTCCAATTACCACTACGACAAGTACAGGGGCTCCCGTATATTGATGCTACTGGAAAGGTGGCAGTGGGACCATCAAGCCTGATTTATGTCCCTTTCTCCACTACGGACCTGCTCAACTGGAAAACCCACTATGCCTCATATACTGAAAAGCCCCAAGAACTGACAGATCTTATGACCAGTATTATGCAAACACACCAGCCTACCTGGTCGGACATTAAACAATTGCTTTCCACCTTATTCAATACAGAAGAACGGGCGCGCATTGTACGGGCCGCCCTCAAGTGGCTGGAGAAACATCATGCCCATCAGGGAGAAGTAAATCCACGGCAGCGGGCAGAGGCAGATTTCCCGAATAAAGACCCCTGCTGGGACCCGAATGACCCTGTTGGAGCAGTGGCTCTCACTCGCTTCCGGACTGCACTCCTTGAAGGCCTAAAGAAGGGGGGGCAACGAGCTATGAACCTCAGTAAAACCGCAGAAGTTCTCCAGCTTCCTGATGAGAGTCCGGCGGTATTTTATGAGCGTCTGGCTGAAGCATACCGATTATACACCCCCTACGATCCAGCGGACCCTGAGAATCTTAAGATGATGAATAATGCCTTTGTGGCTCAGGCACAAGGTGATATACGGCGGAAGCTGCAGAAACTGGAAGGGTTTGCGGGCATGAATACAACACAATTGATGGAAGTGGCACAAAAAGTATATGTAAATCGTGACCAGGAGCAGAAGCGAGAGTCGGAGCACCGGATGAAGAAAAAGGCAGACTTCCTAGCAGCCGCCTTAGCCGAGCGACCACCAGTTCCAGCCTGGGCCAGAGGAGGAAATAGGGGACAAGGACGCGGATATGGGGGGCCGAGGTTTCCCCTAAGCCCCACTCAATGTGCCTACTGCAAAAAGGAGGGACACTGGAAGAATGACTGTCCAAATCGTAGCACAAGGCGAGGGAGATATCCATCCACGAGAGGTGTAAGAGCACCCGTACGAACTACACGGGAGTAAGATCAGCATAATGCTTTCCCGCCTCCACCGGTTTCAGCTCTTGAAGGCCTTGCAGCTATGGAACATTATGACCCGGATGACTACTAGGCCGGACCGGGCTCCAAGTTTCTGTTAGGTCCCCAGGAGCCTATGGTCAACATGAATTTAGGGGACCGGAAAATGCAATTCATGGTCGATACCGGAGCAACACACTCAGTGGTCACCCAACAAGTAGCCCCGATCTCCTCCCAGTCAGTAACTGTTGTGGGAGCTACGGGGGAGCTACGTCCCCCGAGAAGAAGAATGGCGGTTATATGAGAACAGGCCCAAATCTGATGTGACTACCCTGGTTACGTGGGAATCAGTGCCCCCTGGAGTATGGGCAGAAGAAAACCCCCCTGGAATGGCCATTAACATCCCTCCCGTATGTGTTGAAATGAAGCCGGGAGCCTCCCCGGTGCATGTGCGACAATACCCGCTGCCGCGGGCAGCTGTAGAAGGAATCCATCATCATCTGGTGCAGCTACTACAGCATGGTATCCTGCGGCCCTGCCAATCGGCATGGAACACTCCTTTGCTGCCAGTCCGAAAACCTGGAACCACTGACTATCGACCTGTTCAGGACCTCCGTCGTGTCAATGAGGCCACTGTGACTCTGCATCCAGTAGTACCAAACCCTTATACACTGTTGGGCCTCATCCCGGCGACTGCTTCTCACTTCTCAGTACTGGATCTAAAAGATGCCTTCTTTTGTATACGCCTGGCTACTGCAAGCCAGCACCTGTTTGCTTTCGAGAAAGAGGACCCTGCTACTGGCAGAAAGTCCCAAGTTACCTGGACTCGTTTACCACAAGGATTCAAGAACTCTCCTACCATCTTCAGCACAGCATTGGCCCAAGATCTCGCTAGTTTCCCTCCAGGGGAGCCCGGCAGACGAGTACTTCTGCAGTACGTTGATGACCTACTAATCGCTGCTGACTCTGAGGCTGAATGTGTATTGGCAACCACAGAACTTCTCCAACACCTGTACAATGCGGGATACCGAGTCTCCAGAAAAAAGGCTCAGTTATGTCAATCGGAAGTGAAGTATCTGGGATTCCATCTGTCAAAAGGAAGCCGACGGTTGGGGAGCAAGAGGAAGGAAGCAGTGTGCCGGATTCCAGTGCCAACAACCCGCAAGCAAGTACGTGCTTTTCTTGGGGCAGCTGGGTACTGTCGTATCTGGATTCCCAACTTTGCAAAGATCGCAAAGCCCCTCTATGAGTCTACAAAGGGCCCAGAGAAGAGCCCCCTTGAATGGGTTCGTGACCAACAGGAGGCCTTCGAACATTTGAAAAGGGCATTACTGTCATCACCAGCCCTAGGCCTTCCGGATGTCACCAAGCCTTTCACCCTCTATGTGCACGAAGCAGCAGGAACAGCTTTGGGAGTCTTGACCCAACAACTGGGGTCTTGGCCACGACCAGTCGCCTACCTGTCAAAACTGCTGGATCCAGTGGCCAAAGGATGGCCACCTTGCCTGAGAGCAATAGCAGCAAAAGCCTTGTTGGTGGAAGAATCTGATAAACTGTCCATGGGCCAAGGCCTTCTAGTCACCGTCCCACATTCAGTCCAAACATTGCTAGAGCATAAAGGAAGTTACTGGTTCACCAGCTCCCGAATGTTGAAATACCAGAGCATGTTATGGGGAAATTCCAGGGTGCAGATAACTACCAGCCAAGCCTTAAACCCTGCTACATTCCTGCCTGTTGGCCCAGGACCACCTGATCACGACTGCCTAGAAGTGATAGATACAGTCTTCTCCAGTCGCCCTGATCTGACGGATGAGCCGCTAAGCAATCCGGATGAGACCTACTACGTAGATGGAAGCAGTCTGGTGTTGGAGGGCCGCAGGTGTGCGGGGTACACGGTGGTGGCGATGGAAGAGATAGTCAAAGCTCAGCCTTTACCCCTGGAACATCCGCACAGAAGGCGGAACTCATTGCCCTTACCCATGCCTTAACCCTTGGGACTACGGCCCCCAGATATTGGCCCAGTCCCAAATACACCCCCCTGCGGCTGGCCTCCAGTAATACAGCCCTCAACCGCCTCTAGCGGTTGAGGTCCCACTTAAAAAGGGGGGAATGAGGCAGCCATGAGGTTTAGCTGTAGGTAGCCCTTACAAATGATCAGCCTGCTATTTCAGTAGACACCCTTCCCCCACTTCAGGTCTGAGCACAATAGCCCCTAGCCCAGAAATCAACAGACCAGAGCACACCGGTTTGGACAGGTCACCCAGGTACCTTCCCCAGGGGCTGCTGATTGGTGGGCAGGAAATACCTGTGGCAAATGGGATTGTAGAATGAGTTTAAAACTGTACTGTATATAAAGCTTTGTAGGACGTCCCTCGGGGCTCAGACTCTTATGGAGGTTGCTGGTATCTCTGTCTGATCCTGTGTGCACATTAAAAGTTCCTGTTTGCATTCCAGCCTGTCTGTGAGTCTTCCTTCTGTGGGTGAGTGATAGAATAAGAGCTTTTCACAGCGTTTGCCATTACAGTATAACCCCTCTTCTCAAATCACTTTGGCTTCCCTTCCAGTTCTGTATCCAATTCAAACTTCTCCTTCTGACCTATAAGTGTATTCATTCTTCTGCTCCTCGCTACCTGTCTTCTCTCCTCTCTCCCTCCACCCCTCCTCGTGAACTCCACTCTTCTACTGGCTTGTTTCTCTCCTTCCCCTTTTCTTCCACTGCCAACTCCAAACTTTGATCCTTTCACCTTGCTGCTACTTATGCCTGGAACAAACTATGTGAACTGATCCATCAGGTTTCTTCTCTGCCCTTTTCAAATCCATGCTGAAAGCTCACCTCTTTGAGGCTGCTTTTGGATCCTGATCCTCTCTTTCCCTTGTGTCTCTTTACCCTTCCCTATTCTACCCTTATTCTTATCTTCTGTGTTGTCTGTCTCAATTAGATTGTAAGCTCTGACAAACAGGGATCATATTTATATGTATGTATAGTGCTGCATATGTCTTGTAGCACTTTATAAATGATTGCTAGCAGTGGTAGTGTTTTAATAATAAAAACAGAAGGACGCTAGCATTCCGTGGGGTCTGGTGTATGCTAAAGCTGCATATTGGATGCACATTAACAGGTAGTGCTGGGCCATGGCAAGTATCACGAAAATCCAGTGGCACTAACTGTCCATTGTGCCTTAGAGTTGCAAGTGTGTAGGTCGGGGGGGGTGGGGGGTGGGAGAGTGGTCGGGGTGAGTGCAGGGCAGTCAGTACATCCGCATTATCTGTAGTGCAGGAAGTAGCCTGGGAGACATACTGCCACCTTCATAGTAAAAGCAGCCTTATGTGTGCATAGACAGGTTTGTACTTTTTTTTTATTTGAAACTAAATAATTTATGGAATCTGTCTCATTCCATATTTATAAATCAGGAATGTAAGAGATTGCAGTATCTTTGTTTAATCAGAAGTTTGCAATCAATTGACAGCTGCATTGCAACTCGGTATAAAGCACAGTTACTTACCTGTAACAGTTGATCTCTGGGAACAGCAGGAATAAGTCTTCACATATGAGTACGTCGGTACCGACAGAGTCTGCACGGGAACGCTTCCCAGCGTCCAATCAGAACGCTTTTTGAAGCATCCCAACACGCCTGCGTGCTGCCTTCCCGCCTTTCCCAACTGCCTCTCCTCAGTTAAGTTTTAAAGCTGAGGCAAAGAGAGAGAGAGCAAGGAAGGGAAAGATAGAGATAGAGAAATGCAACTCCTAGGGGAGGTGGGTGGGTTGTGAAGACTTATTCCTGCTATTCCCAGAGATCACCTGTTACAGGTAAGTAACTGTGCTATCTCCAGGAACAAGCAGGAATGAGTCTTGGGGACTCCCAAGCTGAGATGCCCAGAGGGAGTCCTAGCATGTTGCGAATCTAGAAAGAGCCATGCTACTCCTCAGAACCTCAGGCATCCTGGGGATGGAGGGTAGGAGTTGAATACAGAAAAGGTGCTGTGGAACAGCTGGACTAGAACAGGACTTCTATAGAGGAAGACCCTGTATAGAGGGCATTTAGTAGTAAAATATTGTAATATGGGCCTCCCTTGTTGGCATTGCAAAAGTCTACTGAGGTTCATATGGATCTGTTAGAAGAGCCAGTGAAAAACCTCAAGGAGTACCTCACTGAGAAGTAGAGGTAATAAAAGTAGAAAAAACAAGTGGAGGTCAGAACCCTTCAGGGTGAGAAATAGCCCCAGGGGAAAACTGGGGTGGTATAAAGAGGTAGGGCTTCAGTGGAGACGCAGAAGGTACTATTAGACAAAGCTTAAGCTGTTTTGGTCCAAGAACAGTACAATCCTAGGACCAAAAGAAAAATGAGTCTGACCCATCTGGACTGGCAATGGAATTAGTCCATGTAGGAGAGAAAGGGTATGGAGACCCCTGTATCTGATAAGAAAGTAAGGACAGACTTAGGAAGCGCTAAGCTTTAGATTAACTGAAGTTCCGCAATGTCTTTCCTAAATGGGGTCAATTAGGAAAGAAAAAGGTACATGGAGAGCTTCAGAGGTGCCTAACCCTGATAGGTTATGGTAAGGAAAAAGTTTGTTAATTACCACAGGAATTGGTTATATGTGTAGAACCCTAAGTATGCTGGCACAGCATTGATAGGGGTAGTGCCCATCTGTCAGGATCATATAGGAATATATGGATATCTGAACCTAAACAGACAGATAGATAAGTATGTGGATACATATCTACCTAAAAGATATATCTCACTATATAGATATAGATATATATTCTTAAATATATACACATATAGGGTATATATGCATATATATAGAGAGAGATATGTATGGGCAGAAGATACACAGAGATAGATATAGATATATAGATATATATCTATATGTATAGGAATATGTAGGCATATAGACACATGTCTCCAGGTATGTGGATGGAGAGATGCCTATAGAACTAGATCCCCCTAGGAATATGGGGAGAGAAAGATTCATCTAATAGCAAGAAGGGTGATACCTGCTTGAATAGATGCATAGAGAATCTTCTTTCCCTGGTTATGACTGACAGAGTCAGAGGAATGGTCTCCCTGACAAGAAGGAGTCTAGATTCCTTTCAGAATTTGAGCTCTTGAATAACCAGGATGGCCTATGTGAAAAAAGCAGAGGATAACTTCAGTCTGCAGGCAGCAAGTCCAGATCTCTCCAGAACTGCAGTATGGTGAATGGATAGAGGACGCCACTGGAGTAAGATACCATAGTGACCCGCCTATAAGGGCAAGATGGGTATCAGGCGTCCTTTAGCTGCCACTAAAAGAAAATTACCTCTGGTGAGAAGACTAAAGGAGATATGGGCCAAGCCAGGAGATTGGCCATTCTTTAAATTTTCACGTGATGAAAGGCCAGTGTCTTATGTCTCAAAAGAGATTTCAGATGAGATGGTAAGAGTAGGGAACACCTACCAGTCATGCGAACATGACTGGGGGAACCCCTCCTAATCATCTGGGGTTATCTGCTAGGCAAGATACTAATGCTCTCTAGCAAGGGCCCATAGTGCAAAGCTACTCTGTAGAGTTGCAGAGAGCATGCTGCAGGTTGGTTAGAAGAAAAAACTGGCTGCTTAAAGCCAGTGGGTAACAAACTATTCTGCCAAGGACAAGGGGGCGAAGAATAGAAGTTAACCAACCAGTCTGTTATAATAGGGTTTCCAAACGAGGTTGATAACCTGTTTGGGGTTTAGCACTGAGGCTAGAAGGATTGCTAGTGGAGGGGAAACCCTGGTTGTGTGGTGAACAGAACCAGTGGCTTTACCACTAGGAATTGCTGTATCTGCAGCAACTACCAGGGCAGTGGAAGAAAATTTCTTCCCCCCCCCCCTTTTTTTAGATTGGGAAAAAGAAACAGACATAGTAGGACTTCCTATTGTCTGATGAGCTGCCCTAAGGTAATAAAGGGGGAAACAACTCTGGAAGGGAATATCCCCCTGTGGAATCATAGGGGCTTACCAGGGTAAAAGAGCCACTCTTACAAACCGAATGTTGTAGTAAGAGGGAGGTAAGACAGAGTTGAAGGAGACTGACTATTCAGGAAGTCTCTGAAAGGTAAGATGATACATGCCAGTACAGGGAAAAAACTGTCTTATTGATAGTTGTCACTTCTTTTTTCCTTAAAGAGGAAGAGAAAACCTGTTAAGTATGGGCATGATCATCATAAAGACTCTTAGAGTAAAAGAAAAGATGTCTCATGAAGAGATATCTAGAAAAGGTTAGGATAAAATTAGTGCAGATACTTCAAGTGAAAAGAAGCAGACTGCCACTCTAACCACCAACCAAGAGAGGTAATGATGATCTATTTGAAACCCTGCGACTGCTGGGTTTTCTGACCCTGTTGAGGTTGTGGTTTCTTCAGACCATGGCGATGTCTCCCCTGTTTGGGAACATCTGTATGATGGGCAGAAGATGGATAAAACCTTTTCCCCCTAGGGGAAGAAAGTTTGGTAGGACATTTCTTACCAACTGGGAAAGAGGAAGGCGTAGAACAGCCTCTGGAAACAGGAATGTCAGTGGTTAACTGAGCAACTTGGAGTAAAGACTCCTTGTTAAAGAGATTTTCTCCAGTGCAAGGAGTATTTCACAGTCTTTCTTGTGCCCATTTGTCCAAGTCTGAAGCCTGGAGCCAGGCTTTACGTTGTGCCCCTATAGCTATAGCAGAAGTTCTGCTAACAGACTCAAAGGAGTCTAGGGAAGTACGAGTAAGGAACCTAGAGATATTTTGAGCATGACTAACTAGTAAAGGAATAGTCTGCACTTTTGGGCTCTTGAAGAAAAGAAGTCAAAAACAGTAATTTCTTTGTGACCTCTTCAAGAGATAAACCCATATAGAAAATATATGAGAGAATTCTTGCTGAAAGCATGGATGCCTGGAAGGTTTGGCGTCCAAAGGCATCTAAAGTCTTAGACTCACAACCTGACGGATAAGAAGAGTGCTTTTTAGTACTCTTCACCCGCCTCATTGCAGATTCTACAACAATGGAATGATGAGGAAGTTGAGTCCTTTGAAAACCTGGAGAGGGGGGCACCTGATATAGAAGATCAGTTGCCCTAGAAGGTGGGGGTACTGTTAAAGGAGCTTCCCACATTCGTAGAAGGAGATCCTGCAAGAAATGATGCAAAGGAAGCATGATGTTCTCCTTTGCTCTCCCAGGAATATACAGGGATTCTGTATTCCCTTGTGTAGGATCCTGTCCAGGTATAGAAATGACAAGTGATTTTGCAATATCCAGGAGAAAAGCTTGAAAAGAAAAATCCCCAGAGGGAAATCCTTTTAGACAGGCTAGATCTGTTGAAGAACTAGCATTGGCACCCAGGGATCTATCCAACCTTATAGGAATATAAGATCCTGAATGGTGGAGTATGGGATCCTTAAAGGATGGTTGCCGGTACCGTAGGAGGTCGGGACCAGCAACAGTCAGTAGCATATCGTCCATGCCAGGAATTGATTCCAGACTCGGTATCAAGGGAAGCGAGCCTGAGGAAAGAAGCATGGAAGGTACCGACAACGATGGTAAAAAGGATACCGGTACCGACTCCGGTACTGTATCCAATACCGGTGGAAGAAGGCCAGCCGGTGATGGCTCTAACGGTATGGAAAGAACCGTCAATGCCGAACATGGACCATCGTAACCGTGCCTTCGGTACCATCTGGTGTCGGTACCAAGGCAAGTCGGTACCCAGTCCTCCAGACTGGAGATCGATTCCAGACTCAGCATCGAAGGAAGCGAGTCTATCGATGCACATCTGGAGGGTACCGACGTCGGTACTAGTATTGGTACCGGGATCGATACCGATACTGGAAGGTCGGTCTGCAGCATATCCAACGGCCCCGTAGGTACCGAGGACGCCAGACTACGATCCTTGGTGAGGAATGTTTCATCCAACACCATTGCCAATGCCGGGGTATCGGTACCGCTCGAAGCGGATGCCACCACCGAGCATGGCTCAGGTATGTTCTGTGAGGGGTGAACCTCAGGAACAACCTGAAACCCCACACAGGCTTTGGAGGCCGAAGACTCCCACTGGGGTTTTAAAGCCAGTGTGTTCTCGAGGGCAAGGCCAGAGGCATCTTTATGCTGTGCATGAGATCTACCACTCGAGGACTGGCTAGTTTTAACAGACTGTTTTTGGGTTACCTGATCCCATGTAGAAGAAGAGGTGGTCGGTGCCCTGAAGTTGGATGGGGACCGCGTATCGAGGGGAACTCGATGCTGAAGACTTCTTCCCACAATACTATTGCAGGAGGGACACTCCGGAGAAAAATGGTCAGGACCCAAGCAGGATAGACACCAATTATGAGTGTCTAAAATAAGTTTTTTACGGCCACAGTTTGAACATTTCTTAGGAATAGTGGTTGGCGTTTCCATGAGGAAAAAAGGGGTAGGCCTGGAAGGCCGGGAAAACCCCGTCAGGCACTAAGAGGGAAAAAGTTATTCCCTAACAGGAATAATTGAAGAAAAAAAGAAAAGAAACACCGGCGGTA
Source organism: Ichthyophis bannanicus (assembly GCA_033557465.1). Taxonomy (NCBI): domain Eukaryota; kingdom Metazoa; phylum Chordata; class Amphibia; order Gymnophiona; family Ichthyophiidae; genus Ichthyophis; species Ichthyophis bannanicus. The sequence goes on along the minus strand of CM066048.1, from coordinate 105,692,884 downwards.
CTGGTGGCGTCAGGGAAGGCAGCCGCGACCACAAGAAAACATTGGAGTGGAGGAGTGGCCTAGTGGTTGGGGCAAGGTACTTCGGGCCGGAAGGTCGGGGGTTCAAATCCCACTAGAGAGGACAGCAACCTTGGGCCGGAAGGACTGGGGTTTCTAGTCCCGCAGGTGCTCCTTGTGGTCTTGGGCAAGCCACTTAACCCTCCATAGCCCATGTTCCCTGTAAAATAGTTCTCTGTGTGCTGTGCTTTCCTGTCTAATCAATGTGTTTATGCCTCAAAAATTTCCTGTCATGATTTGACAATTTCCAATCTGTAATCAAAAACCGCTGCTGATCGCTGGAAGTAGCGGTATACAAATGTATACTAAATAAATAAATAAAATAAATAAACTAAAAAATAAAAGAAGAATTTTCTGCGGTGACAGAAGGACGTCCTGTCGGCTCCACGGAAAAACGAAAACTGAGGAGAGGCAGTTGGGAAAGGCGGGAAGGCAGCACGCAGGCATGTTGGGATGCTTCCAAAAGCGTTCTGATTGGACGCTGGGAAGCGTTCCCGTACAGACTCCGTCGGTACTGACGTACCCATATGTGAAGACTCATTCCTGCTTGTTCCTGGAGATAGTGTGATGCCATCTGCTGCTCTAGCTTCAAAGACATCAGAGCAGCAAACTTTCATCATATACTTTAAGTTTATCATATCTGACTACAGGGCTTAGAGTGGTGGAAATATAATAAATAAAAAATATGCAAAATAAATAAGCTCACAAATGCAGAATCTTGTCCAAAAAATGCACTATGAAATGTTTGGCACTTAAATTTAGCATCTTTGGACATAGGTCTTATGTGACGTCCCATTGACCTTTTGAGACATTACTTTCTGTGAATTTTTAGCTGTTCATGCAGCTGATGCAACTCCAAGGGTCAGTTTTTGCATGGCCCATATTGCTGCAGCATCCAGGAATACTTTTTAACCAGGATCTTTGCTCCAGTTTCCAAAGCAAAAACACTCAGACATTTACTCCTGCATTGATATGGGAAAACATTTACTAGAAAAGCAGGTGCATAAGCCTGAAAACAGAAGCTACACTTGTCCTTTTCATCCACCAAACCCATGAATGGGATCATTTCCTCTCGGTGTACCTCAATAAAAGGTGTAGTGGAGCTTTAAGGTGCACTGGAAGACAGCAAATTTCAGACAACCATTTAACACTCATTAATGACATTGAAAATAATTATTCTACATATCCTTGAAGAAAATGTGCATTGGCATTGTATATATGCAAATGTGTATATGCAAACTAATAAGGTCCTCGTAACCTGTCTGACCCTAAGTAATTCTAGCTACTGACAAGCTCTACCGCATCAGCTAAAACTGTTAGGGGCATCGTTACCCAAGTGCAGGGTTTAGCGTGCACTAAGTAAGCAGCACTAAGCATTACCATGCACCACAAATTCCTCTGTAGAGAGTGGGAGAGCATGTATGTTGTAGTTAGCATCGGCATCTTCAATGCACGCCAACCGCCAATGTTGCCCTTGGCACTGAGACCCATACTGCCACCTCAATAGGTGGTGGAAAGTCCACTGGGGTTTATTGTGACAAACTGCTTAGTGTGTGAGTGGCCTGCCTCAATGCCAGGCACGCCTCAATGTGTAAGTGCAATGCTATTTCTGTGTTTAATGTGCAATGCCCTGCCACATTCTAGTAAAAATGCCCCTTAATGAACAACTGACACCTAGGCCAGATTTGAGGTAAAAAGGGGACAGTAAAATACAGGAGGGCAGTAAACCAGGAGAGACGTAGGGATCAATTGAAGGAGAAGCAGCTTTATTGGCTAAAGCTATAAGGAACCAGTTGGTCTTATTGGTGAATTTGGAAGCAGTAATTCTTTGACTGTCTGTCTACGGAAGAACAGGATATGAGGTGGGCTGGTGAGGGATAGGAAAGAAAGAAACTGCTGAGGGGAGATATGACAGAGTTCTATAAATTAATTGAATAGAGTGGAACGGATAAACATAGATCAATTGTTTATGCTATCAAAAAGTAGAAAGACTTGGGATCATGCAATGAAGCTACAGTGTAACCCATTTAAGACTAATATGAGAATTATTTTTTCACTCAACACGTAATCAAACTCTGGAATTCATTACCGGATTTATTTATTTATTTATTTATTTAACAATTCTTTTATACCGCGCTATTAAAATCAGTGCGGTGTACATAGAACAATAACATACTACAATGCATACAGGCAACATTGAGTTTTACATTGAACAGGGAACTTCAACAATGGGACAACCGGGGGAACTATGAACAGATTAACTTTAATGGTATATACAATAACATCAAGCTCGATTGGATGTTACAATGTGGTTCATTAATAAGACTAGAGAAAAGGTTGACCAACTAGCCCTTTTCAGGTTGTATTGAGGTGGTAGATTTGTTAGTGTCTAGGTTGACTTCTGGGTAGCATTTTGTGAACAGGTGGAATTTCAATGCTTTTCTGAATAGGATTAGGTTTTTGATAGCACGGATTTCATGGGGTAGAGCATTCCAGTTTAAAGGAGCAAATAAGGAGAAGGCCCTGTTGGAGGTGGCCTTAGTGCACTTCGTTACTATCTTTGGGACAATTAAGGTGTTCATTGAAGTGGTTCTCCTTTTTCTGTTTTCCAGGGTGCCATGGATAAGCTTGCTGATTGGCGTAGGGGGGTAGTTATTTAGTGCCTTGAAAGTAAGGACTAAAGACTTATACTGGATTCTGGCATGTAATGGTAACCAATGCAGTTCTTTCATGATGGGTGTTATATGGTCAGATCTTGATGAGCCAGAGAGGACTCTGGCGGCTGTATTCATGGCTAGGCGGAGCGGGTTTAAAGTTGATTGAGGGAGGCCATGTAGGATGATGTTGGCAAAATCCAGGTGTGGGAGGACTAATGCCTGGAAGGTTGTACGGAAGTCTGTGGGATCAAGTAGGGAGCGGAGGTGACGTAGCGATTTGATCTTATAATATACATTTTTTGTGATATTCTTGACATGAGTTGTCATATCCAAGTGTTGATCCAATGTGATGCCGAGGTAACGGATGGTAGCTTTTGATTTCAGCTCTATGTTGTTGACGAGTAGTGATGGAGGCGGTATGAACTTACGGTTCCTTGTGACAAAAAGAACGTCAGTTTTGTTGTGGTTAATCCGGAGGTTTTGTGATAGCAACCATTCGGCTACAGCTTCAAAACATTTGATTATTGGGGAGAATACTGGATGTTCAATTGTGAACGGCGTATATAGGAGGATGTCATCTGCGTAAGCGAGACATTGTACATTAAAGGATCTGATTAAGTCACATATCGGCTGCATGTAGATATTAAACATTAGTGCCGATAAGGACGATCCTTGAGGTACACCCTGTGATTGCAGGAATGGTTCAGAGGATGAGTGGCCTGTTTTTACTTGTTGCCACCTGTTAGATAGGTAGGATTTACACCACTCGAGTGCTGTGCTTTGAATCCCCTTGTCTTTCAAACGTTGTAGGAGTATGTCGTGACTCACAGAGTCGAAAGCAGCGGAGATGTCCAGGAAGATGAGGACGAAACCCTGTTGTATGTTATTTATTCCTGTTACTAGCACATTGAATAGGGTTGTAAGTACTGTGTCAACTCCATGTGCTTCCCTGAAGCCATGTTGAGATGGATCTAGTGGTGCTTCAGTGTCAATATGATGCTGGATTTGTTGTTGGGCTGCCTTCTCAATGATTTTTGCAAGCTGTGGGATGCTCGAGATAGGTCTGAAGGAATCAACCTTGGATGGGTCCAGTCTATTATTCTTCAGTAGGGGCTTGATGGAAGTGTGTTTTAGGCTCTGCGGGAATGAACCTGTTGAGAAAGACAGGTTCAGTATTTTGCTCAGTATTTGACTGAGGTCATGTCGCATGTCCTTGATCCAGCTGGCTGGACACGGGTCGTTAGGAGCTGTACTGGGGTTGATTGAGGCAATAATGTTTACAACCTTTCTGTTTGATACTGTGGAGAAGTTGTGAAATGGCATTGCATGGGATGTCTCAGGTGAAGTAGAGGCGTTACTGACATTTAAGTCTGTGTTGGTTTTAATCATCTTTGATTGCAGGTAATTTGCGTAGTCCTGCGGCTGAGGCATAGGGGGTTGAGCTGAGACCGGTTCACCTGTTATGGACTTTACTATGCTGAACAATGCATGTGGTTTGTTGATGGAGCGTTTTATTAATCCTGAGTGGTAAGTTTTCCTGCTCTGTGATATCTTTGCTCGGTGGGTGGTTAGGTATGAGCTGTATGCTAGCAGCGCCTCGGGGGAGTGAGTTCGTCGCCACTGTCGCTCAAGTTTGCGTAAATGGTGGAGGGATGAACGAAGGTCTGTGGAGAACCATGGAGTATGTTCGCGTTTTCGAATTTTCTTTTCGGTGAGTGATGGGCAGGAGGCAGCTCTCAGGTTTTCATCCCATTTGGATATAAGATCATCTAAGTCCATAGTTGTGTTGGCCATGAGAGGTCTGAGATTCTCCAGGACTATGCTCTGGTTGAGTGGTCTAAAGCGGGTTGAGTGGGATCCAGATGTGTTAGGGGACTTTCGGCTTTTATGAGATGCATTAATGGGCATATTGAAACTGAGAAGACTGTGGTCCGACCAGGGTACTGGTGTTACCGATAGTGCAAGAGTTAGGGGTATTGTGTCGTTGGAGAGAGGTGCGAAAATGAGGTCTAGTTTACCACCCTTAGTGTGGGTGGGTGAATCGACATACTGTTTGTAACCTAGGTCCACCAGGGCGTCAAGGAATGCTGTTGAGTGGCTGTCTTGAAGAGATGGGAGATTAAAGTCACCGATTAGCCAACTTGGTGAGCGTGAGGTGGATGTGGAGCATGCCTGCTCAATTATAGTTGGAAGATCATCTGGTGAGGGGGAGGGTGCCCGATAGAAAAGGTGGATTGTGCAGAGCTCATTGGTTATAGTGAGGGAGTCAAGGTAAGATGAGCTAGAGGAGTTGCACATCTTGAAGTGTAAATCAGCTTTGGCCAGGATGAGGGTTCCGCCTCCTTTTTGACTGGATCTGTGAGATGTGTATATCACAAAACCTGGTGGCAGCATCTGATTCAGTAGTACATTGTCACAGTCAGATAGCCATGTCTCCGTAATCATCAAGATGTCGAGATTATATTGGGGTATCAAGTCGATGGCTGCGGGCCATTTAGATCGTACTGATCTGGCATTTATCAGTGCACATTTTAACAGGCGTTGGTGATGTTGCTTCTCTTCTTGTATCCTTTTGATGGTTTGGAGAGGAATATTGAGTAGATGAGAGTGGGATGTAAAGTTATTTTTTGTTGTAGTGTGGTGGGGGAATTCGGACCATCTCCTTCCGTATGTGCGTAGGATTGGTATGTGATATGTATCATGGTTGAGAGCGTTTGATGTGTAAGGGAGACCAAGGGTAAGGAAGGTCATAAATAAGAGTAGAACTTTGTACATTCTCTTAGGTGTTAGTAATGAGGAAGATAGTTGTAGAAATGTTGGCTACAGTACAGTGTGATGCAGTGTTTGCACTCAGGAAAGATTAATTGTAATAGTGCTGTGAATGCAGGAGGTGATAGCAATAGAGGCGATAGTACATAAGGCAACCGTCGTACACTGGCAACTGTCAAGTAGAAGGTGCTACAGTAGAATTAGAGTAAATACTGGCAACAGTAACTACAGGCAACAGTAAATACAGTAAATGAGAGTAGATACTGGCGACAGTAAATACAGGCAACAGTAAATGTAGTAGAATGAGCGTGAATACTGGCAGCAGTAATACAAGCGACAATGGATGCAGTGAATGAGAGAAAATATTGGCAACAGTAAGGATGATGTAATAAAAGCTGTTAGTGTAACTGGGTTTAAAAAAGGTGGACAAGTTCCTGGAGGAAAGGTCCATAAACCATTATTAAAGAGACCTGGGAAATCCACTGCTAGCTACAATACAGTAGTTGTGATCTGGGTTGAGCACTATTGGAAACAGGATACTGGGCTTGATGGACCTTGTTCTGACCCAGTATGACATTTCCTATGTTCCTAACGTTTGCCAGGAAGCAGAAAGGTAGCTCCAGCTGACCTATTAAAGACTGTGATCCAAGAGCTCCCTGTTTCATTGGGTCTCTCCTGCTCTCCAGACTCAAGAATTTTAAATCCTATCCTATTTCAGGATTTTTTCCATGTAAGGCTGTATAGGCCTGATATTCTTTGGGGATGGCTATGCACTGCCTGGCTTTAGCTCCAGATATTCAATACCTAGGTTCATATGCAGCCCTGCCATTGAATATCCAGGATTTACAGTCTGCAGAAGCTATCCGAGCAGCAGTGATTTTGCATGAGATGTCTAGTTCAGAAGAGAGACATCCAAATTGGAATGTTCCATATTTCATGGGTATTTTACAAAAGGCAGAGAACACAGTAGAATGTGTATTCTGTTTCTCTCTCTGCAGGCTGATTCAGCTAGGAGCAAAGGTGAGGGCTGTCTGATTTCTGTCCACACAAGCTAAAATTTTGAGGGGCAGGGAGAACTAAGCATGCCTTCTGGGAAAACATGCTACAGGGTGGAATTATTCCCCATGTCTCTTCTAAAAGAATTTACTTTGCCTACATCTCCTAGATTGAAATCTCCTCCTTCAATTTGATAATTAAAATTGGTGGGTCTTTTTTGTGGGTTTCCTGTTTAGCTTTGAATCCATTTTGGGCTGGGTTTTTTTTTAGGTTTTATTAAAAGCCAAAATGTGCCAAGGAACAGAAGTATTGTCGGCGTGCCCCCGTGTGGCCAGACGGTTGCCTAGGGCTACAGGGGAGGCGCCGATTGTCCTTTGTTGAAATTAGCCCAATAGCATGTAGTTGTGTCCCCGAAAGGATTGGAGCCGAGTGCAAAGGTCGCAGGAAATATTTCTTTATTTTTAGAAACAAGGATTTCCTAACCGGTTCAATTCTTTGACATGAATTGATTGAAGTTGACCAAAACAAAATTCAGGATACTTCTCCAAATAACAGCACACAGGCCTTTTATACAGTCCTTGGCTTGATACAGCTTTTAAACTTGCTTTCTGATAAAACTCTATTTCCAGCAGTATTCTGTTTCCTGGTCTCCAGGAGGCGCTATACCACCCTCTGTTACTTCACAGTAGGTGTAGCAAGACTTCCTGGCCCACCTAGATACTTTTACAAGCAATAGAATTCTTTTCCAATTATAACACAAGCTTTCAGCACAGCTTCTTCCCAAGCAACTTTAAACAGGACAGCTACTTTTAAAAGCACAGCTAAAAAGTAATGGGCTTTAAAATGTCCTGGTAAAAGAACCTCTGGTTTCTTCCAGACAACACTTCCTTCAGTTCTTTTACTTATCACGAGGTAACACAGATGCATTCAGTAATCAAGACCAGCTGGGTTTCTTTCTGCTTTCAAACCCTATTTGGTTCCTTCATACTTCTTTAGCACAGATTGCACAGCTTATTTCCATGTCTGAGACATTGTCAAAATCCACAGTGTCTCCCAAGTCCATATCCTCCACGCTAGACTCTTCCTGGTAACTGTTTCCCCTGGTATCTTCCTGAGAAGCCTCACTAGCTTTCACAGCCCTTAGGAGCTTCTCCCAGGTACCCTTAACAGTATGTGAGCTTGTGGGGGAAGGGCAGGAAAAACCCTCTTTGTCTAATAAGCCTTTCAAACGTTGTAAAGGGCTCACCTTATTAGTGCTGCTTTTCCTCCTTATAGATTCCTTACTAGGAGAAGAGTTGAGCCATGAACTCTTGGAGAATATTTCCTCCTCTGAGGACTCCTCCCCTGAGCTTTCCACTGGCCTTGTCAGCTCTTTGCTCCTGGTTCTCAATTGCTTCTGTGCAAGGGGTTTCCATGGGTTTCTTGTCCTTCCTTCCTGGAACCCTCGTGTCCTCTGTGTCTGTGTCCTCTCTCTCTCATACAGCTCTTCCTTCTCTCTCCCCTTCTCTTTCAGTTCTACTGTATGAGTGCAGCTTCCATTCCTAAATGTTTGGGGCTGTCCTATCCCCTTTGACTCCACCCCCAAACCACTCCCTTCTCCTCCCTCTATCTCCATGGGAACAGGGCGTGTGCTTAGGTCTGCACTTCTCTGTGAGAAATCTTTACCTTTAGTGTTGGTGTTAACCCTTTCAGTGCCTGCAGTTTTATGGGTAAAAGAAAAAAAAGGCAGTTTTCCCTTCTTTTTTCTGCCCTCAGCGGCTGCTTCTCCACCACAGTATATATAGTTGTGCTAACTTTCACTGTCCACCTGCAACGCCTCTATGAAATCAGAGATACCTGTGTGAAATCAGCCCTTTCCAAAATAGCAGTTTGGACTTTGTAGCAGAGCTGCCATACTACAATCCCTTGGGATAGGAAGCCATATTTGAAGCCCCATTTGGCGTCGGTTAGGAGAACTTGAAGGACTAGAAAAGGGGACTGTTACTTCTGGATTGAGATCTGCAATTTTGAGTATATATTTCTGGGAATTTTCTGAAAGGAATTCTTTCTATTAAAGCTAATTAATCTGTGAACCCACTATTTTTTGTTAAAATCAGTCATGGCCTAGTAGCAGCAGTTTAAGTTTAAATTTAACACACAGAAGAGAACTTTCTGGTTACATTTCATACCCAGCAGAGAGCTTGTAATTTAAATTTAATAGTCACTCAGGGCCTAGCATCAGCAAAGTACTTTTAGTTTAAATTTAAAACACAGAAGAGAGCTTTTATGGTTAAATTTGGAACCCAGCAGAGAGCTTGTAGTTTAAATTTCATAATAAGTTAGAGCCTAGCAGCAGCAAAGAGCTATAATTTAAATCAAATCAGAATATAACCTCAGCAGCACAAGACAGAGTACTTTGTAGCAGCCCTCTTTTAATAAGTGTTATTTCCCTCCCTCCCTCCCCAACACCCACCCACCGCTGGGATAATCGTAGCTTTATAGGTACTTACACATCTCAAAAGACAGGGAGGTGCTCTCAGGTGAAGCTCGTTACCCAAATCAGTCATACCCCAAGGATCTGAGATTAATTAAGCTTCAGGTGAACAAGGTATATTAAACGTATTAGGTACAGTTTTATTAGTATAAATATCCATAGCAACCCTTAGTAAGTAAAGAACAAAGATATAAACACAAACTTAAAACTTTCCAGCCCACCAGCTCTCCCAGGAGGGAGAAGCACCACCGTCACCTCCAGGGCCGCCCCCGACGCCTCAGCCGGCTCCCACTGCCCAATCGGGGCAGCCCAGAGCAGTAAAAAGGGAGTGCCAGCCCCATCAAAGGCCTTTCCGGCCCACCAGCTCTCCCAGGAGGGAGAAGCACCACCGTCACCTTCAGGGCCGCCCCCGACGCCTCAGCCGGCTCCCACTGCCCAATCGGGGCAGCCCAGAGCAGTAAAAAAGGGAGCACCGGTAGGCGCACCCATGCCTTGCGGGCCTCACCAGAGGGCCCTTTGGCGTGGCCCTGAGAAGGCCCCTAGCTCACCCTCACCCATGCCAACAACTTTGCCGCTCAGAGGACACCAACAAGACTTGACCGACCACAGTTGCTGGACTCCACAACAACAGCCAGTACCCTCCTTCTCCGAACAGGCATGTATACCAAAGTCCATCAGCCTCAAACATGTTATGAAATAGCCTTATCATTGCTAAGATCATCCTGAGGTCTCCAAACCAGCTAATCTGTAGTCACGCACAAAGTAAACACTGCACAAAGCCTTGCAGAGCCCCGGACTTCCACAATTCTTTTCCTACTTAACGCTCCACGAGACCAAAGTAAGCAAACCAACACAGCTCAGTACATTATCTATCCAACGCCATAGGACCAGGAGCACAATTATAATGCCTTAGAATCAGAATCACACACTGTACTCCATTAGAATCAAATCCCACTATTGTACTGCCTTTAGAATTAGAATCTACCTCAGCTCTGTTCTTGAACCAGAATCTACCATTGTATTACTTTAGAATCATAATCTACCATTGTTTTTGCTTTAAAATCTGAATCTACCATAGGATTATCCTAGAATAAGAATCGACCATTGTATTGCATTAGAGTCAGAATCCACTATAAGACTGTCCTAGAACCAGAAGCTACCACTGTATTGCTTTAGAGTCAGAATCTACCATAAGACTGTCTTAGAATCAGAATCTACATTGTACTGCCTTGATTCAGAATCTACCTTGTTCTACTTGCAAACTAGAACTTACCATGCTAACACCTCAAACTCAGAATCTGCCATCATACCACCACAGAAGCTAAAACCACTATAACACCTTAACCCCAGACATACATCACATTATACAACAGTTACAAGTCATCACTCCAACCATTCAAGATGATGCCCTCCTTTATTACAGCAATCAACTTATACATCCTATATAGCCTATTCTATAGCACCGTTGCCTTCACAGCAGCTGGCAACCCCATACCAACCTTACGGAGCACTGGGAGAAAATGGGCAGACACCTCCCAGCACCCGGATGTAGAACCCAGACATAACTAAAGCCCACACCTACTATACATCTCACTCCAGCACTCCAAAAAATCCCCGCCAAAAAAACATCAACCCCACTACCTTAACTGCGCCCTCATAAATGCTCGCTCCATCCGGAAGAAGTGGCCAATCATATTTAACCTCATATCCCATTATAAAACTTAGACATCCTATTAATTACAGAAACATGGCTCACAGAAGCAGACACGGTCATCCTGAACCAACTTACCCCACCCAACTTTTCAGCCTACGCCTGCCATAGGGATAACCACAGGGGAGGAGGAACCCTAGCTCTCACGAAAACCGAGCTACAATTTCAACTGACCACTGCTACCAGTACCACACATCTGGACTACATAACTATATCAAATAGGCACAACTCCATCAACTTAATATACCGACCTCCATCAGCCTCCTCAGATGACTTATCAATGATAATAGACCTTGCCTGCAGCACCAAGAACCCACACATATCTAACTGGATTATGGGCGATTTCAACCTCCCGTCACTACCTGAAGAGCATGCCTCCTCCATACAGGATGCCCTCAGTCAGCTGGGCTACGTGCAAGTGATCGAAGAGCCCACACACACAAAGGAAGGCAAGCTTGACCTGATATTCACTCCGCAACCAGCCATAAGTCAAGACCATACACTCTCCACCTCCCTCTTGGCAGTCCCATGGTCCGACCATAAGCTAATACTGTTCCAATTACCCAACCATCAGGAGAAAACAAGAATCCAACCTGCAACCAACACCTACCCAAAAACAAAATTCAGACACTTCAACAAGGAAGAGATACTTTCCAAAACCCTACCGAGGTTCGACCTCCCAGAAGCCAATCTTGAAGAAATGCTCTCTGTATGGAACAGTAGTCTCAACATCATTGCGAACCAAACAACCAACCAGAGACGTAACACCAAGAAAAAGGAAGCCCACCCCATGGTACTCCCAGGAGCTACTGACTTCACTTTGCCATATAAGAAAACTCGAACGAAAATGGTGACGCTCACGATCTACTGAAGCCCTGGACAACTACAACACAAGCCTGGAGAAACACCGCAACCAAGTAAACGCAACAAGGAGAAGCTACCATGCAACACTTCTGCAACGCTCTTAGCATTGTAAGGACCCTCACAAAGGAAACCTCCCATGCCCAGCAAAACATGCCAGAACCACAGGAATACGTGGACTACCTACAGTCAAAACAATTCAGACTGTGAAGACACCACCACCCACCACTATGAACAGGCCACAGCACCCTACACCACTTATTGCCTTCTCACCGTCCTCAGCGAAACACGTTGAAGACACAATCAAAGTGAACACCACCACCACAGCGCCAAACGATACCTGCCCAGCGTTCTGGATAAGATCACTGTGTAAGGAATTCAGCCCTTTCCTAACCAAAATCATTAATCTTTCCTTCAGTACGGGAGCATTCCACAGACCCTGAAACAAACATCCATCAGACCACTAATAAAAAACTGCAAGTTGGACACCCAGAAAGTTGAGTCATACAGGCCGATCTCAAGTATCCCTTTAATGGCCAAGATAATCGAAAAAATTTCTCAACAACAAATCCAGGATCACATCGAGACCAACGCACCCCTTGACCCATGTCAACATGGATTCAGAGAAGCACATGGGGTCGAGACACTACTAACCGTCCTCTTCAACACTCTAACCACCAGCCTGAACAAATCTAGAGGAGGATATGCCCTTATCTTCCTCGACATCGCCGCAGCGTTCGATTCCATGGACCACACACTACTCATGGAGCGGCTGGCAGAGAAAGGTATCCAGGACACAGCCTTGAGGTGGTGCGAATCCTACCTTTCAGACAGATGGCAGCATGTGAGGACAGGATCCACAACATCCAAAGCTTTCCAGCAAACACAAGGCGTTCCACAGGGATCATCCCTCTCAGTGCTATTCTTTAACATTTACATGCAGTCCATCTGCACACTCGCGCAAGCCTTCGGCATCTCATGCCTTGCATATGCCGATGACGTATTACTCTATACGCTGTTTACCACAGACCAGCCAGATTTCTCAACACTAACCTCCTTTTTCAGCGCCATAGCAGATTGGCTTTACACCCAAAACCTAAGGATACATTTAAAGAAAACTGAAGCGCTATTCATCACCAGGGATCAATCCTTTACTCCACCGTCTGTACTAAAAGTAGGAGACGCCGAACTCCAAAGCAAGCCAACCATCCGCTACCTAGGGATAACAAATCGATCAGCAACTGAACATGAAAGCCCATATAAATAACACCGTAAGGTAGTATACCTTAAGATTCGCACGATCCGCCACCTATGACCTCTGCTAGACCCGGATGACTTTAGGACAGTCTACCAGGCACTAATCATGCCCCATTTCCATTATGCCAATATCATCCTACAGGGGCTACCAAAAAATGTGCTGATCCCATTACAACTAGCCATGAATTCCGCAGCAAGAATACTACACGGCGCATCCAGGAGGGACCACATAACACCAATCCTGAAGCAACTTCACTGGCTACCAGTTCATTGTAGGATCACCTTCAAGACCCTGCTGATGACATTCAAAGCCATCAATAGAATCACCTCTGCCTCTATCACAGACCTCATCATCCCTACTCCCACAAATAGAGCCAGAAGATCATTCACAGTAAACACCCTGAGTATCGTGGACACCAAAAGCAGCACACTGCCACGTAAAAACAGCAACACAGTACGAGACGTGGACAGGTGTAGGTTCTCACCAAACTTTATTGATCCATATATAAAAAAAGGAGAGGGAGACCTGACCCGACACTGGCCGTGTTTCGATGGAATCTTCTTCAGGGGTTGGCTCACCTTGATGTTAAAAATACATTGTAGTTAAATAAACCAACAATGATAAAAACAATAAATAACGAATATATTAGATAAAACAACATGAAGGAACATAATAAGAATAAGAATATAAATAATAAGTCAATAATAAACCAATAAAGGGTATAAAATCATATCATACAAAAAACTTATTATTCAAAAACTCTTATCAATGTATGTAATCCCTGAACATATTCATGCATAAATAAAGCTTAATAGCATATGTTAAAATTGAAATTAAAATATTAATAAAAAATAAATATAGAAAAGACATTAATACCGGCAAATACTTGACATCCAAACCATTAAAGGTTTTAATTATAATAATAATAATATCCCACGTAAAAAAATATAATAATCATCCCACATAAAAAAATAATAAAATAATAATAATAATAAATTAGTAATTTATTATTTTTTTATGTGGGATGATTATTATATTGTTTTACATGGGATATTATTATTATTATAATTAAAACCTTTAATGGTTTGGATGTCAAGTATTTGCCGGTATTAATGTCTTTTCTATATTTATTTTTTATTAATATTTTAAATTCAATTTTAACATATGCTATTAAGCTTTATTTATGCATGTATATGTTCAGGGATTACATACATTGATAAGAGTTTATGAATAATAAGTTTTTTGTATGATATGATTTTATACCCTTTATTGGTTTATTATTGACTTATTATTTATATTCTTATTCTTATTATGTTCCTTCATGTTGTTTTATCTAATATATTCGTTATTTATTGTTTTTATCATTGTTGGTTTATTTAACTACAATGTATTTTTAACATCAAGGTGAGCCAACCCCTGAAGAAGAATCCATCGAAACACGGCTAGTGTCGGGTCAGGTCTCCCTCTCCTTTTTTTATATATGGATCAATAAAGTTTGGTGAGAACCTACACCTGTCCACGTCTCGTACTGTGTTAACACCTTGAGTATCCCCTGTAAGATCACACAATGCTCACAGGCCACAAAAAGAGAGAGCTTTTGAGTACTACACCCCCTCGTGCTGGAATACACTCCCACCTAGCATCCGGTCCATTACAGACCTCACCACCTTCAGAAAGGCCCTGAAACATCACCTCTTCACGCAACACTACGGCACCACACAACGACCAGTCATCTCCAATCAACTAAACAGCCACCCCACACCACCCACTATACATGACTCTAGCACAATATGTTAGCTCTACCAGAACCTGAGCAGGACCATGTACATAGTATCGAAGAATGTCTATAATAACCTAGATTGTAAATACCTAGCCTAAAACCTGTATATAGTTTACCCAGTTCAATCCAAGTTTACCAACCCTGTTCTCTGTAAGTCCAGTACGGGCCTCCACGACTGGACAATGTTAATGTTTCTTGTAAACCGAGCTGAATGTGAAAAAGCGTGGTATAGAAAATACTTTAAATAAATAAAGATGCAGACAGCAGTCCAGCAGCGAGATGGGGCTTTCCAGTCTTTTGCATTGAGTGTCATATGTATGATTTCCTCCCAGTTGGTGAGGTCTTACGTGTGCACTAGGTGCAAGGAGCTCTTTGCTCTCAGGGAACGAGTCCGTTCTGTAGAGGCTAGAGTAGCAGACTTGGAAAACATAAGACAGAGAGGTACATAGACGAGACCTACAGGGATATAGTCCTGAAGTCCCACCTCCAGTCTGGCAGCATCCCTGTTGCCATGGAGGAGAGAGGTCACGTGACAGGAGAGCATCACCCTGGTGTGGCAGGAAATGATCCTGTAATTAGGACCTGTCCTCCAGGTGATGTAAAATCCTCATGCACTGAGGAATTTTATCCAGGGCCATGTGCCTATGAGGGAAGGGTTAGGACAGCCGTTATAGTTGGTGATTTGATCATTAGGCATGTAGATAGCTGGGTGGATGGAGGACATGAGGATCACCTGGTAATATGCCTGCCTGGTGCGAAGGTAGCAGACCTCACACGCCACCTAGATAAGATCTTAGATAGTGCTGGGGAGGAGTCTGCTGTCTTTGTACATGTCAATACCAATGACATAGGAAAATGTGGTAGAGAGGTTCTGGAGGCTAAATTTAGGCTTTTAGGTAAGAAGTTGAAACCCAGAACTTCCAGGGTAGCATTCTCCGAAATGTTTCCCGTTCCACGCGCAGGACCCAAAAGGCAGGCAGAGCTCCATAGTCTCAATGCGTGGATGAGACGATGGTGCAGAGATGAGGGTTTTGGATTTCTTAGGAACTAGGGAATATTCTAGGGAAAGGAGGGGCTCTTCCAAAGGGATGGGCTTCATCTTAACCGGGATGGAACCAGGCTGCTGGCATTAACCTTTAAAAAGGAGATAGAACAGCTTTTAAACTAGATAATAGGGGAAAGCCGACAGTCACCCAAGAGCGGATGGTTTGGAAGAATGTATCCTTGAAGGATACTACCAAAAGCAGAGAGGTTCCAAAAAAGAGTAAAGTAGCCCAAATGCCCTCGAGTATGGAGCAGAAAGAGCTTAAAGATCCCAAATTACCCATGTCTACCAAAAGCCAAATTAATATGAATAAAATACAGTCTCTAAAATGCTTGTATGCAAATGCTAGAAGTCTAAAAAATAAGATGGGAGAGTTAGAATATATAGCACTAAATGAGAGGTTAGATATGATTGGAATATCAGAGACATGATGGAAGGAAGACAACCAGTGGGACACTGTGATACCTGGGTACAAACTATATCGTAATGATAGAGCTGATCAAATTGGTGGAGAGGTTGCGCTCTATGTTAGAGAGGGCATTGAGTCAGAAAGGATTAAAGTTTTCCAGGAAACAAAATTTGCTGTAGAATCTCTATGGATTGAAATTCCATGTAAAAAGGGAAAGGCGACGGCAGAGGGGATGTACTATTGACCGCCTGGCCAGAATGAACAAATGTATGATGAAATGCTCAAAGAAATCAAGGAAGCTAACAAAAGTTACTGCGCAGTAATAATAATGGGTTATTTCAATTACCCCGGTATAGACTGGGTCAGTGTCACAGCAGGACATGCTAGGGAGATAAAGTTCCTAGATGAAATAACTGCTTCTTGGAGCAGCTGGTTCATGAACCGACCAGAGGGGAAGCCATATTAAACCTAGTCCTTAGTGGAACACCAGATCTAGTACAAGAGATAAGGGTGTTGGGGCCACTTGGCAATAGTGATCATAGCATGATCGCCTTTGATTTAATTAGTGGAGGAGGAAAAAAGGTAGTACTGTGGATATCCTTACAACTTTTGAAAGGGAGACTATGATAAAATGAGTAAAATAGTTAAGAAAAAAAACTAAAAGTAGCAGTTGCAAAGGTTAAAGACTTGGGTGTTTTTGAAAAATACTATCTTGGAAGCCCAAACCAGCTTTATTCCACACTAAGAAAAGTGGAAGGAAGTCCAAAAAACTGCCAGCATGGTTTAAAGGTGAGGTCAGAGAGGCTGTTGTTGCCAAAAAAGCATCTTTCAGGAAATGGAAAAAAAAAGAGCCAAACGATGAAACCTGGATAAAGCACAAGCACTGGCAAGTCAAATGCAAGGCATTGATAAGGCATGCAAAGGGAGAATTTGAAAAGAAGCCTGCTGCGGAAGCAAAAACGCGAAATAAAGACTTTTTAAAGTACATTCGTAACAAAAAACCTGTGAGAGAGTCAGTTGGTCCATTAGATGATAGAGGGGTTAAAGGGGCACTAAGAGGCGACAAGGCAACAGCGGAGAGACTGAATGAACATGTTACCCATGACTGACGTGGTATTTAAAGATGCGGAAGAATTGAAGGAAATATTGATACATCGGTAAGATGTATTACAACTATTAGATAAACTGAAGAGTAGCAAATCACCTGGGCCAGATGGTATACATCCAAGGGTGTTGAAAGAACTGAAATATGAGACTGCAGACCTGCTAGTAGTAATCTGTGAACTATCATTAAAAACATCTGTAATACCTGAAGATTGGAGGATCGCCAATGTAACACCAATTTTTAAAAAGGATTCCAGGGGTGATCCGGGAAACTACAGACCGGTGAGCCTGACGTCAGTACCGGGAGAAATGGTAGAAACCATCATAAAGAATAAAATTACTCAGCATGTAGATAGTCATGGCCTAATGGGAGACAGCCAACATGGCTTTAGACAAGGAAGATCTTGTCTTACTAATCTGTTATGTTTTTTTGAAGGTGTGAATAAAGAGATGGATAAAGGTGAATTGGTTGATATAGTGTATCTGGACTTTCAGAAAGCCTTTGACAAGGTCCATCAGAGGCTTTTGTCAATACTAAAGAGGCAGTGTACTACTGTGGATCAGGAACTGGTTAAAAGATAGAAAGCAGAGGGTAGGGCTAAATGGCCAATTTTCCCAAGGGAGAAAGGTGAATAGTAGTGTACCCCAGGGATCTGTGCTACGTCCGCTGCTTTTTGACATATTCATAAATGACCTGGAAAGTGGAATAATGAGTGAAGTTATCAAATTTGCAGATGACACAAAACTATATAAAGTTGTTAAAACCCAAGAGGATTGTGGAAAAATTGCAAGAGGATCTTGATAAATTGGCAGACTGGGCATCAAAATGGCAGATGAAATTTAAATGTGGGCAAGTGCAAAGTTATGCACCTAGGGAAGAACAACCCAAACTATGGTTACACGATGCAAAGTTCCACATTAGGAACCACCACCCAGGAAAAAGATTTAGGCATCATTGTGGATACCATGTTAAAACCCTGGGACCAGTGTGCAGCGGCAGCCAAGAGAGCAAATAGAATGCTAGGTATCATAAGGAAAGGAATGGAAAATAAAACAAAAGATATTATAATGCCTCTATATTGTTCCATGGTGAGACCGCACCTTGAATATTGTGTGTAATTCTGGTCGCCGTATCTTAAAAAGGATATAGCGTTATTAGAAAAGGTTCAGAGAAGAGCCACCAAAATGGTAAAGGGGATAGAAGGATACTCCTATGAAGAAAGGCTAAAAAGGTTAGGGCTCTTTAACCTGGAAAAGAGATGGCTGAGGGGAGATATGATAGAAGTCTATAAATTAATGAACGGAGTGGAACGGGTAAACGTAGATGGATTGTTTACGTTATCAGAATATAGAAAGACTAGGGGACATGCAATAAAGCTATAGGGTAAACTATTTAAGACTAATAAAATAAAATATTTTTTCACTCAACGTGTAATCAAACTCTGGAATTTGTTATCGGAGGATGTAGTAAAGGCTGTTAGTGTAGCTGTGTTTAAAAAAGGTTTGGACAGGTTCCTGGAGGAAAGGTCCATAAACCATTATTAAGAAGAGACACCAGATATCAATGCTTGACTCAGTACAAGCATTGTGGAACCTGTGTCTTTTGGGGAAACTGCTAGGTACGTATGACCTAGATTGGCCACTGTTGGAAACAGGATACTGGGCTTGATGGACTTTGGTCTGACCCAGTATGGCATATCTTATGATCTTATCTTCTTATGAACTCCCAGGAGAGGGTGGAGCTGGGTGGAGTTAGAGAAGAGCACATAGAGATCTTTTACCCTAGGGACAGCAGAGAAGGAAAATGGAGGTTGTTTCCTGATGATAGAAGGGCTAAGGATCACACCTGAGGGCAAAATGATTCAGTCATATTGAAGAGCCTCCTGTAGGAAGCCTCTGAATGGTCATTGGACAATATGAGGGTAGATGCTAAGGAAGAAAGTCCCCTGGATCTACCTGCATTGAGAGAAGAAAATGGAGCTAAAGTTTGCCAGTAGGCTGTGAATTGTTTTTGATGCCTTGGGATTTTTTTTTTCTGATTTGTTTAAGGGTGGTGCAGGGAATAGGCATGACCAGAGTATAAGTCAAAGTAGTATGGTCACTCCTTCACCCTTTCTCTCCCCACTGTTATATCCCTAGTAGCTGTTTTGGTTTGGTAGCT
This sequence comes from Ichthyophis bannanicus, assembly GCA_033557465.1. Lineage (NCBI taxonomy): Eukaryota > Metazoa > Chordata > Amphibia > Gymnophiona > Ichthyophiidae > Ichthyophis > Ichthyophis bannanicus. The sequence continues at coordinate 105,673,603 of CM066048.1, read as the reverse complement.
GAAAAAGTGGAAACCCACTTTTGTTTTGTGCTGCCTGGAGAAGCAATTGAGAGATTGATTTTGTTTTTTTCTGATTGCGAGGAACTCAACTATACAGAGAAACTTTTACTGTTATTGTTTTTTCTTTGAACTTCCCTGTGTGTTGCCGGTGGGAGAGAGGGAGGTAGCAGCGGAATTAGGTCTCCTTAGTCTTGGCTGGTACTTTGGGGTGAATAGAACTGGTGCCACTGGTGCTGGCACTACCGGAAGCGGACCACCTGGCAGTGGATGGATCCTGCACCTGGTTGCAATGCGGATGTGATTTGCACATGCGAGTGGTCACTTTTACACATTCAAATCAATAAGGCGGCTTCTAAAATAATCCCTTCAGACTCTTACAAGGAAAGCCAGGGTGTCATTTATGGAGCACACTAAAAATGTATCAAATAATTTAATGGATGGAAAATTCTGGGTTTCATAAAACTGGCACAGCCCTACAGGTGTAATGAATTTTCTTATGAGAACATAATTGACAAGGTCTGTATGTGTGCAGGGATCATGTCCCAAATGTGCTTCACAAGCAACTTAAATGCTCCAAGCTTCTGCATCTTTTCACACTATGGATGAGAGAACCATCGGCCAAAGAAGTAAGTAATAAGATCAGAGTTTTCTTTAATTTAAACTAGAATCTATAGGAATAGTCATCAATATGATGAATTCTCAGCTATCATTTGCAGATATATCTACTCTGAATGTGCTTTTGAAATTAATCATAAGCTTGAAGTCAGGATGGTCCACTGTATCTAGATCCCTTCATAATGTCTCCTATTAACTTCACAAAAGTAATAATCGGTACCATTATTTTAGGCAAAGCAGAGCTGAATCTAAAGTGTGATTCCGAATGATTCTTAAATAACCCAGTAAATCATGTATAGGACAAGTGTCTGCCAATTGATTAAAACAAACAGGCCTGAAGAAAACTGCCAATGGATTTGGAGATGATCTGAAATCTTTTGGAAACAAGTTTTTAAAAAAAAACAAATTTATAGATGCTAAACAGACCAGAGAGTATAAAGAAAAAAATCCTTCCTGATTTCTGTATTATGAGGGAGGTGTTAAATGCTAAAAATAAAAACAGCACATTTCACTGCCGGAACTACAAATTATTTTATTGTGGCAATTTCATAGATACAGGAGCATAAATGCAAAATTTACACCAGATATCTAAGGGTAAAAAATTTAAAATGGCATAAGTTTTTGTGAATTCAGATTGACTTTGTGGTGCTCTAGTTTCTGGTTTCTCTGTGTCCTGTAGCTGATGGTGGGAGGGGGGCTGATGTTTCCTCTTGAATCATAGAGAGTATGGGAGGTTAATTTCTTGTGCTTGGTGATGTGGGGGTCTCTCAGGTGAATGGATTTAAGGTTAGCTTTATTAAACTGCCTTACAGTGTTAGATCGTCTTAATATGAGCTATAATGTTATTTACTGCAGCTCCTATTTGATGTATTATTGCACCTCAGTACCATTGACATGCATCACAACACTACGCTTCAGTGGTCCTTAATGAACACTTTTGCAGGGGGAGACACTTCTCAAAGCCCACAACCTAGTTGTCACTGTGAGGAGGAACTGAGAGGTTAGAACTGTGGTCTGGAATCAAAGGAACCAGGCTTTGAATCTCACTCCAGCTCATTTTGATCTTGGGCAAGTCACTTAACTTTCTATTGCCTCAGGTACAAACTTAGATCGTAAGATCACTGGAGACAGAAAAATAAATGCTGTGCCTGAATTTTAAGTTGTCTGAAGAGGAACAATTAGTGAAGGTATCTTGCCTTGAACTATGACTTGAAAGGGGCGACTTGAACAGAAACACTCTGGGACACGAAACTGTCTCATGTAATTACAGATCAGAAACGTTTCAAATTTTGGTAGTTGCAAAGATGATTATATGGTCTATCTATGAGGACACCCTATACATAACTCTTTATTAAAAATAAACCAGAGAAACAATAGAATGTGTCATTGCAGTATCCAGCTCATCATTTGGGGAAATGAGGGATTAAATTGCTAATAAGGATCTCAAATTCAGCTATGCTGGCTAGAGTTTATTCCAAAAATATATTGTAACTATCAGGGGATATTTTCCATGTACTTTTGTTCCAAGTTTTCTACCTAGCAGTAATATATTATTATCTTAATCATTTGAATATATTGGGGCAGAACCATCTTTTACATTCCAACTGTTAGCTGTCTCCACAGCATGCATCTCTTATATGTGTCAGTGTGAAGCTTGCATGGGGGGGGGGGTCTAATATGTAGGATCTGCTTTTCTACCATCTGTGCTGTATTTGTACATTGTGGGTATCAGGGCGACGACTTTGCAGCTCTGATAAAGATCTGCTCTTCATCTCTCTGTGCTGTAGTCATGCTTTCTATGTATCAGTGTGATATCTGCCTGGGTCCATGATTATGTTCATCACTGAGTGTGAAACAGTTCAGAGGGGGTAATATAAAGTATTACCGTTCTGGAACCCTAGTAGCCTTCCCATAACCATTAATCACATACACAGCAAAACTACCATCATAAGGCATGTATATAGCGCAGCATACACCTCATAATACTATATAAATAATTAGTAGTAGATTCACAGAGATGGTAAGGAAAGATTATGAAATGATTCTAAAATCTTCTGAGTGCTCCCATCAATAGGCCTGGAGCAATTGGGAAACTACATCTGAACTTGAGGAATTTCCTCACTGTTACATGGTGACTGACAGGGAAAGGGGTGACGCAACCATTAGGCAAGAGATTGCAGACCTACTATAGTTTTAATAATAGTTCACAGATTACTATCTGTAATAGCTGAAGACTGAAGGATAGTCAATGTAATGCCAATTTTTTAAAAGGGTTCCAGGGGTGATCTGGGAAACCACAGATTGGTGAGCCAGATGTCAGTACCAGGCAAAATGGTAGACACCATTTAAAAAGAACAAAATTTATTGAATATGTAGATAGTCACAGCTTAATGGGAGACAGCCAACATGGTTTTAGCCAAGGAAGATCTTGTCTTACTAATCTGTTACGTGAGTCAGTTGATATAGTGTGTCTAGATTTTCAGAAAGCCTTTGACAAAGTCCCTCATGAGAGACTCTTGGTAAAATTAAAAAGTCATGGGATAGGGGGAAGTATACTACTGTGGAGCAGAAACTGGTTAAAAGATAGAAAGAAGAGAGTAGGGCTAAATAGCCATTGTTCCCAATGAGGAAAGGTGAATAGTGGAGCACTTCAGGAATCTGTGTTGGGCCTGCTGCGTTTTAACATATTCCCAGTTCCAGGTCATTTATGAATAACGAGTGAGGTAATAAAAATTTGCAGATGACACAAAATTATTCAAAGTTATTAAAACCTAAGAGGATTGTGAAAAATTGCAAGAGGACCTTGATAAATTGGAAGACTGGATGTTCAAATGGCAGATGAAAATTAATGTGGACAAGTGCAAAGTTATGTACCTAGGAAAGAACAACCCAAAATATAGTTACATGATGCAAGATTACACTTTTCAAGCTCAAACTTGATGGACCTTGGTCTGACCCAGTATGGCATATCTTATGTTCTTAAGGCTAGGTAGCTTTCGGCAGCAGCAAAGAACAGTAGTCTGAACAGTCAACACATTCTTTTACCCCCAGGGTGATCGGGACCACAGGTACATACAAAGCAAAAAAGAGTGGTGCCCAATTACGTATTTTTCCAGATTAGTGGGAGGGATCACAGTGGGATGATTATGATTACTGAGCTCAATCTAAAACTTGGGGGTGGGGAGAGGCGTGAAGGCACTTAAGACTGAAGGATCACCCTTGCATTGTCCCTGGACTTCAAACTTGTAACTGGGTGATAGTTTAACAGCATAAATGTCTAATTGTAAATTGCATATATGTAACTCTCCTACAAAACATTTATGGGAAACTACAATGATGTAACTTTCTTAATGTGTGTCTCTGCAGGCATGCCACACATATAGCGTAGTTACTCACCTGTAACAGGTGTTCTCCAGGAGCAGCAGGAATCAGTCCTCACTTATGGGTGACGTCGGCGTCGACGGAGCCCTCGCGGAGCAATTTTCCCCAGCTTTCAAAGAAAGCCTTTGGGAATTGCAGCGCGCATGCGCGGTCCTCTTCCCGCCCAAGGGTGCCATCTTAGCCAGTCAGATGACATAGCTAAAAAAGACAGCATAAAAATTTGCAAAAAAACTAAAGCAGATGATTGCAACTCCAAGGGGAGGAGGGAGGGTTGTGAGGACTGATTTCTGCTGCTCCTGGAGGACACCTGTTACAGGTGAGTAACTACGCTTTCTCCAGGACCAAGCAGGAAGTCAGTCCTCACTTATGGGACTCCCAAGCTTAAGGCTACCGGAGACCCTAAGCACAAAAATGAGCTCCCTCTAGCTCAGCAGCACAGAAGGAAGGAATCTTCGCTGAATTATTACCCACCGGTAGCCCACATCCGGGATGGAGGGTAGGAGTTGCTCAAACCTCAAAGAGATTACGGAGGACTGCCTGTCCGAAAGCACTGTCCCTGCGGGACTCCCTCTCGAGACAGTAATGGACCGCAAAGGTCTGGCTCGAAGACCAAGTAGCGGCCCGGCAGATGTCTGCCAGCGGAACAGAGCGGAGGTAAGCCACTGTCGTAGCCTTTGCCCGAACGCAATGAGCCGTGACTCGACCTTCCAAGGAGAGTCCGGCTGCCCCATAAGCCCAAGTGATACAGTCCGCAACCCAGATGGACAGAGTACGCTTGGAGACCGGGAGCCCCAATTTATTGGGGTCAAAAGACACAAAAAGCTGAGCAGCTTTACGGTGCTCCCGCGTACGGTCAAGGTAGAAGTTCAATGCCCTTCTACAGTCCAGGGTATGGAGGACCGTTTCAGCTCGGCTGGAGTGTGGTCTGGGAAAGAAGGTCGGAAGTACCACCTCCTGATTGATGTGAAAGGGGGAGACCACTTTTGGAAGAAATTTTGGGTGAGTCCGTAGGACTACCCTATTTTTGTAGAACCGAGTGTAAGGGGGATCAGACACGAGGGCCTGCAATTCACTTACGCGTCTAGCGGAAGTGAGGGCTATCAAGAACAATGTTTTCCAAGAAAGAAAACGGAGAGAACAGGTAGCCATAGGTTCAAAAGGCGGACAGGTGATCCGCTGCAAAACCACATTCAGATCCCAGTCAGGCGCTGGCGGGCGGAGAGGTGGTTTAAGTAGAAGGAGACCTCGGAGAAACCTCGCTACGAGAGGGTCGCTGGAAAGAGGTCTGCCGTCCACCGGTACATGATGTGCTGAAAGAGCACTGAGGTGAACTTTGACGGAGTTGGACTTAAGTCCCAGATTAGAGAGGTAGAGCAAGTACTGCAAGATCACCAACACCGAGCAGGAGAAGGGATCCTGAGACTGCTGGGTACACCAAACGGAAAAGCGACGCCATTTAAGGGCGTAGCATTTGCGGGTAGAAGGTCGCCGAGAAGCTAAGACGACCTCTTCCACCTCTGCCGGCAGGAGAAGGGGAGCAAGGACTACCCTCTCAGCAGCCAGGCCATGAGATTGAGAGATCTGAGGTTGGGGTGTAGCAGAGACCCCTGATCTTGAGTGAGGAGATCCGGTTGAAACCCCAGAGGGAATGGATCCTCCACCGCTAATTGCAGCAGGAGTGGAAACCACGGCTGTCTGGGCCAGCGAGGAGCGATCAGGATCATGGAAGCTTTGTCTCGGAGAACCTTGAAAAGAGTTTGAGAGACTAGCGGGATGGGAGGAAAAGCATACAGAAGGCTCTCCGCCCATGAGAGTAGAAAAGCGTCTGCCGCAACTCGAAGGGGATGCGGCTGACGAGAGCAGAAGCGAGGAAGTTGCCGGTTGAGAGGGCTGGCAAAGAGATCCATCGTGGGGAGGCCCCACTTTAGAAAGAGCTTCTGAACTACCAAGGGATCCAGGTGCCATTCGTGCGGCTGGAGGATCCTGCTGAGTTTGTCCGCCAGGCAATTTTCTTGGCCTGGGAGATAAACTGCCTTGAGAAGAACGCTGTGACTGACGGCCCAAGAGCAGAGCTTCTGTGCCTCCCGACAGAGAGGGAAGGAGCCCGTGCCCCCCTGCTTGTTCACGTAGAACATGGCAACTTGATTGTCCGTCTGGACAAGGATGGACTGGAGAGAGGTCAGGTGGGAGAAGGCCTTGAGAGCCAGGCGGATCGCTCTGAGCTCCAGGAAGTTGATCTGCTGAGCAGACTCCCACGTGGTCCAGAGGCCCTGAGTACGTGCCCCTTGGCAATGTGCTCCCCAGCCCAGGAGGGATGCATCTGTTGTCAGCACCCGGGCCGGCTGAGGTGACTGGAAAGGCATGCCGAGTACCAGGTTCGGCCGATGAAGCCACCACTGGAGAGACGAGATCAGCGGCTCGGAGACGCGCACTAGGTCTGCTAGGCCGCCTGTGGCTTGTTGCCACTGCTGGCGGAGACACCATTGAGCAGGCCGCATATTCAGGCGGGCATTGGGGGTCACATGGACGGTGGAAGCCATATGGCCGAGTAGTCTCAGGAAGCGCCTGGCGGAGACCAGGGGCTGGCTGCGAAAACGGTCGGCTAGGTCCATGAGCCGTTGAGCTCTGTCGAGCGGTAGGAACGCTCGTGCCTGAGGAGTGTGCAGCCTTGCGCCGATGAACTCGAGATCCTGTGAGGGGAGCAAAGTGGACTTTGCGAAGTTTATAACAAAGCCCAAGTACTGCAGAAGAGTCACCGTGCGGCGTGTGGCGTTGGTGACCTCCGGAGCGGACGCTGCCCTGATGAGCCAGTCGTCGAGGTACGGAAAGACATAGAGGCCGTGAAGCCGGAGATGGGCCGCCACCACCGCGAGACATTTTGTGAAGACTCACGGTGCGGAGGACAGGCCAAAGGGTAGTACTCTGTACTGGTAATGATTTCCGGCCACCACAAACCTTAGGTACTGGCGGTGGCTTGGGTGGATAAGGATGTGCGTGTAGGCATCCTTTAGATCCAAGGAGCATAGCCAATCTCCCTGCTGGAGGTAGGGCAGAAGGATTCCAAGGGTAAGCATCTTGAACTTTTCCCGCACGAGGAATTTGTTGAGGTTGCGCAAGTCCAGGATGGGTCTGAGGCCTCCTGTCCTTTTTGGTACTAGAAAGTACCTGGAATAAAAGCCTTGACCTTTCAGGTGGTGGGGCACCGGTTCCACCGCCTGTTCCTGTAGAAGACCTGCTAACTCCTGAAGGAGTAATTCCCTGTGCAGAGGGGGTCGTGGAGGTTCTCCCGGAAAATAGGAGGGAGGGACCTGGTGGAAGTGGAGAAGATAGCCTTCTCGCACGACTTGAAGCACCCAGGCATCTGAGGTGATGCTGGACCACCTGTGGGCGAAGTGAACTAGCCGGCCTCCGGTGCTGGGAGGAACCAGCGGGGGGGGAGAGGCTATGCTTAAGGAGTCAAAAGCCCCCACCCTGCTGAGCAGGGGCTGGTGGTGCAGGCTTGGGGGCTTGCTGCCTACGGGACCCGTTACCCCGTCCCTTGGCCTGCTGGCCCTGTTGGGGAGCTGCAGGGGCCTGATATTGGGGGTATTGTTTGTAGGCAGCCGCCTTCCTCGGGTAAAAGGACTTCTTTCCCGAGCCCTTCTTTTTCTGGGAAGGGGCGGAGGTCTTCCTAGAAAGCCTAGTCCTGGTGAGAGTCTCCGTCTCAATTTGTGCAGCCTTGTCAGCCATGGGCTTGCCAAAGAGGTTTTCGCCTCGGCAGGGGACATCGACCAACTTGTCCTGCACCCAGGGCTCAAGGTCAGACGACTGAAGCCAAGCCTGTCGGCGGGCACCGATGCCGGCTGCGGCCACTCGAGCCGATGCTTCAAAGCCATCATAGACTGCTCGGGATATGAATTTTGAGCATTCCCGAATGCCAGTGGACAAGGCCAGGAACCTCCGCAAGGGTTCCTCGGACAATCCAGCGGAGAATCCGGCTAGCTCTTTAGCCAGGTCTCGGAGATACATGCTCATGTATAGCTGGTAGGTCTGGACACGACACGCAAGCATAGAGCCCTGGAAACACTTCTTACCAAGGCCATCCAGGTTACGGGCCTCCCTGCCAGGAGGCACCGAGGAGTGCATCTTCTGGCTCTTAAGACGATGCATGGCCGATTACACTACCATGGAATGGTGTGGTAGCTGTGCTTTTTGGAAGCCAGGGCTCTTGCGGACTCGATAGATAGAATCGACCCGCTTGCTCAGGACCGGCGAGGTGGCCGGACTCTCCCACATGCGGAAGAGTAGTCGTTCCAGCATGGGAGGAACCGGTACAGTAAAGTGTTCCCTGGCAGGAGAGTCATACTGGAGGGCGTCAAGCTCTTCGGCTCGAGGCTCCTCCTCGGGATCCGCAGGGAAGGCCAAAGTCTTGGCCATATCCCTGACGAAGTCCGAGAACCGGGCATCCTCCGGGGGGGACTGCTTCCGAGGTTCGGACTCAGGTGAGTCCGAGGGGACACACCGAGTCCGAAAAGAATCAGGCGACTCTTCCTCTTCAGACTCCCAGACCGACTCCGACGAGGACTCGGTGGGGTCGGCCCGGGCAGGGCGCGACGCCTGCCGCCCCGACGCCGAGGGAGTCGGCGTCGGCGACCTCGGTCCCGAACGGGAGGCCGAGGGTGACCTCGACCGAGGATCGACTCGAGTTCGCATCGACTCGAGGATCGGCTCGGTCTCCGGGGTCGACTTAGACGTCGACGTCCCGGCGGTCGGGGCAGCGGCACCAGCGAGCAGTGCCCGCTGCTGGTCCATGAAGGCAGACAGTCTGCTCTCCAAGGCCGTCAACCTGAGTCCGAGCTCAGGTGACCCAGCAGCCCCCGACTCGGGCCCCGACGGCGTCGGGCCCGACGTCGGCGGTCTCGGAGGCGAGTCCAGGAGGACCACAGGACTTACCCGAGCAGGCAGCTCCGACTCCAGGCGAGGTCGCTTCGAGAGGTGCTCCTTCTCCAAGGACCCGGGACGGCTATCGGGGCTATGTGACCTGGCCCTCGCGGAGCCAGGAGCGTCCACCGACGCCGCCCTCGCGGGTTGCACCTTTCGTCGATGGTCCCCGGAGGGAGAACCCCTGTCGGAGGAACTCCGGCGACGGTCTGAGCTGAAACCTCTGGACGCGGAGGCCTCCGACGAGGTCCGGGTACGGCTGGGGTCAGCGAATATCCTATCCCGCTGATGCCGCCGACTTCTCAACGCTTTGGAGGACATTTTGCCGCAGGGCCCACAGATCATTTCTTCATGATCCGGGCCCAGGCAGCGGAGGCAATTGTCGTGTGTGTCAGTTAGTGACATATTTCGGTCACACTGACCACACCGTTTGAAACCACTGGCAGCCATCGGGGGAAAAAGGGCCCCGGCGAGGTCAAAGGACCGGGCTGCCAGGGAAAAACCGAAAATGAAACTGACTAAGTCAGAAAAACCGAAAAAGAAGAAGAGGACTCGTGACCGGCGTCGCGAGTCCGGGCGGGAAAAAGACCGGCGTCGAACCGAAGGAAAAAAGAGAAAATATGAGTAAAAATCAACTTTTTCGCGGGGACACGACGGGTACGTCTGTAGGGCTCCGCGGAAAAAAGAAGACTGGCTAAGATGGCACCCTTGGGCGGGAAGAGGACCGCGCATGCGCGCTGCAATTCCCAAAGGCTTTCTTTGAAAGCTGGGGAAAATTGCTCCGCGAGGGCTCCGTCGGCGCCGACGTCACCCATAAGTGAGGACTGACTTCCTGCTTGGTCCTGGAGAAAAAATGTTTTCATTTTTACTGATATTCCTCTTCAACTGTGTTACCTATTTAAAATGTTGTTTTCTTAATGTGTGCCTCTAACATTATGAAACAGAAGTTTCCTCTGAATTTTCTTCAGTCATTTCTCTTCATTTCTATCTCAGCAGACAATGACATATAAATACACGGAGACCAGAAATCACAGCGGGGTGACAGAATTCCTGCTTCTAGGATTCTCAGAATTCCCAGAGCTGCAGCTCCCTCTCTTCACTCTCTTCCTCCTCCTCTACCTGTTGGCTGTGCTCGGGAACCTCCTCGTTATCTGCATCATATGTGCCGATCGACACCTTCACGTCCCCATGTATTTCTTCTTGGCCAGCTTGTCTATCCTAGACATCTCTTCCCTCACAGTCACTGTGCCAAAATTATTGGCAATCCTAACAAATAGAAATATCATATCTTTTGGGGAATGCATGCTACAGTTGTACTGCTATATGGTGGGTATAGGCACAGAATATTCCCTTCTAACTGCCATGGCGTATGACCGTTATATTGCAATATGTAACCCTCTGCGCTATCCCATTATCATGAATAAGGGAGTCTGTGCTTTTCTGGCAGCTGTCTCATGGATTGTAGGTTTAATAGTGTCATTGACACCTATGATTATTGTATCCCAGTTTTCTTTCTGTGACTCCAATATAATCAATCACTTCTTCTGTGAAATCACAGCACTGGTGAAACTCTCCTGCACAGACACCTCTGTCATTGAAATTCTGATTTATGGACAAGGTGTACTTATAATCTTCACTCCTCTACTCCTAATCCTGACATCCTATGTGTTCATCATTTCCACCATCCTCAGAATCCAATCTAGAGAGGGGAAAAGCAAGGCCTTCTCCACCTGTTCCTCCCACTTTACAGTAATTGTTTTGGCTTATGGAACTATGATAGGGGGGTATATGCATCCTGTGTCATTGGACTCTATGAATTCAAACAAGCTTCCTATGGCAATATATATAGTTGCTCTCCCACTGTTAAACCCCCTGATTTATAGCTTGAGAAGCAAAGAGTTAAAAGTGGCCCTCCATAAAGCCATAAGCAGGAAGTCAATACTTGCTGCATTTGGGAGGTAATTTTATAACAGGGAGCCTATTTTGACCCTATTTTATAAAGGCACATAGGAACCCTTTTACTAAAGGGCGCTAGCCATAATCCTGAGTCTGGTGCACACTAAAAGCGCATGTTGGACATGCTTTAACAGGTAGGACTGGGTCATGACAGTTAGTGCAGATGGACTTTGGTGATTACCGTCCATGGTGCATTAGGGTTGGAAAGGGGCACATCAGTCGTGAACAATGAGCGCAGACAAGTAGGGCAGGTGCACTTACCACTTCATAAGTGGAGATGAATGCACCTGAGCTATTGTCATGCCACAGCAGGACCTCATGCACTACATTCACTGCCGTAAAATACTGCCCATGTCCACAGTGGTTAATGCCATGGTGCTGCCTTAAAAGATTTGCATGTTATCGGCACATTACGTGCAACACCACAGTGACTTTGGTAAAAGGTCCCCATAAAAACCTATGTGTCTTCATAAAATGCTTGTGCAAATCCTGCAGAAATTGTCTGCACTGAAAGCATCTATAGCATCTATATTGAAAACATAAATGTTCTTACATAAAATACACAATATGCATAATTAGTGTATTTTATTGTATGTTGACTCCCATCTATACTCCACCCCGACCCTTGGCAACACCTACAGTAATTATAGATACATTCATGGCACTGTTTCTACTTTCATACTTGATATAATTTTAAAATGGCCATTTTACACATGTTGCTTGTTTTGAAGTCCTGCTCCCTTGGCCAAAAGACAGAGGCCTGAATCACTGGGCCCAAAAGAACAATCAATAGTTTGTTTTACACTTATGCATAGACTATTCTAACTGTTCTCACTTATGATGTAGAAAGTGAAGGTTTTGCTTGCTTGCTAGCTAAGATGACAATGCCTGCAACATCCCCATGAGTGGAGGGAGTGGTAGACCATCCTGGAAAAGCAATGCTAGGGAAAGAAACTCTGTGAATTTCTGCTTTCTAAAATACTATGGACCTAATATATATTTAAAGGGACTTATCCAGGTAGCAGCACCTGTCAGCTAGATAAGCTCTCCTGAGACTACTATTCTGCAGCACTATGTGGATAGTGCCACTAAGTATTACCTCTGACTGTGGAGCACAGGAAGTTGGACTTCCAGCACCCTTTTCCAGAAAACACCTGCAAGAGAAAAGGTGTCCTGTATAGTGGCTGAATATGACTACTAAAGGCATAGTGCCTGCATTCACCATAGTGCCAGATACTCTCCACATACTGATGCTGACTGACTTTCTGGATAGTTTTACCCACAGCAACCAGCATTAAAAAATATACTCTTATCATGGGTAATATAATGTCTCTTCTCAAAAGTCAAAGACGAACAAAGTTTTTGGCCCACAGGGGTATTCAGGTAAAGATATTTTGTTTTGTTTCATTTCTGCTTTGTTGGAAGGTTTTCTCTTTTAATTTTGTTTTGGTTTTAATTCACTTTCATGTCAGAGCAACTTTGTTAATTACAAAGCTACTGAAGCTGTGGCTGCTGCCTAAACAAAAAATATACCTGAAAGGTTACTAGAGGTTTCAGGTAATAATAATAATAAACAAACAAAAAAACCCTGATGGCTTTTTTTTCTCACCAACCAAGGCAGGTCTTCAACCTTTGACTTTTGTATTGGAAGGGAGGTATGTTCCTAGCTGAGTCATAGGAGCTGGTTGCAGTCAGAATGCTCGTCGAGAGTAATACAAATCTTTGTTGATAATCACTAACGGGATACCCAAGATCTGGATGTTTTTCCCTTCACCTTTGCCCCAGCACTGTCTCTCATGCACATCAAATATGATCCCTATATATTATTTTTTATATTGGTTTAACAGATTGGAACAAACATTGATTTAAGGAGGCCAATTTTATTTAATTATTATTCTTGCTCGAACTGCCAACTTAAACACTGCTAACCAGTGCATTAGCACAATAAGGCTGCACTTTATCAGACAGCTTGCCACTCCCTCTATATGGAACAAAATCTCCCAAAGAAAATGAGAACCACCACAGACATAAAAGAATTTCGAAAATAGCTCAAGACACTTCTTTTCATCAAGCACTTCAATGAAACCTGATGCCCCCCCATTATGAACTTTTACACACATATTTGTACATGAGTTTAACGTTAACACTCCCAGCTTCTCCCATCCCTTTTGTAAAAACCACTGAAGTAAGTCTGTAATTGGTTAAGGGGTAGGTTTACTAAACCGTCTTAATGTTACCGTGAAGAATGCCATATAAGGTAGTGGGCGGTCCGGAGGGAACATTGCAAGGAATCGGTATCGCGCGATAGTGGGCACTGTGGCACGTTACCATGCGTTAACCCTAAGTTCATGCCAGTGCTGTGCTAGAAGCTATAAAGGTGTAGCCCATTGGTTAGTGCAATGACTGCAGAGGCAGAGGTCATGGGTTTGATCCCACAGTGGTGTTATTTAAGAAGTCTGCCTGAGGCATTTCCTTTTAATTTAAATCAGTGCTGCCAGCAAAAACACCCTCACAGTGCCATAACCTAAAGTGCCACATAAGGCACCCTATAAGGCACTCCAAAGGGCACATTATAAAGGTTACCAGGATAGGGTAAACCCACCCGTATCCATGATGCACTGCACATGCAGATCAGCAGCCTACATCTGATCACAATATGGGGGTATACGCCTCTATAGCACCCCGGCCTGGTAGGGGGAACTGACCGTGTGTGTAACTGGCACAGAGTAGCTACAGACCGTGACATTGTGAGGTTCCTGTGCTCACCCTGAGGGTGAGGTGGGGTGCCCAGCACCAGGTCTGCAGTACATGGCATGGCTGAGATAGACTGTGCTGCAGGTCCCCATCAGTGCCAGTGTGTGATAGGTAGTCCTTGCAGACACACCTGGGATACACCTGTGTCCATCTGTATTTCCCAGTCACGTCTAGCCCTTATGGACTATGATGCACCCAGAATAGTGCATATCCTGTGCAGTTGCCATGGTCACATAAGAGAAGGATGGTGTTTGGACCCAAAAGTAGATTATGTAGCACCACCCAACCCACCAACAAATCCACATTCTACATCTCTGCAATGGTGGCAGTAGAGGGGACCATCAACCCCAGTCCTGCTGGGAAATAGGCACCCTACAGGGCAGTCAATGCAGATCTGTACATATCACATAGGGCACTGGCAGACAGGCATTAGGCCTGGAAAAGCTCAGCTTCCCCCCACCACTATCTGACATTCACCAGCAGAGAGCACAGTCAGTCTCCACCCGCTGCACCCTGCAAGGTGTTCCAGCCATACATATGCTAACTGCAGACAGTCTGCTAGCTAGTACATAGTGCATGTTCCTGGAAGAACTGTGTGCACTCAAAAATGGGATGTGAGCACACACACCAAGCAAGTATGTCAGTGATTAGACCCCAGAAAAGGAAACTCATAGATATCACTTGAGAGAAATACTGTATAGCACTATGGGAGAACCTAGCCATGCCATGATCACTGTTCAGTCAGGGTGAGAGTGACCTCCCAGCATGACATGCTGTGGTCACCCTGTCCGTGCAGGTGGCAGTCAGGCTCTACAATGTCCCAGCCATTGCCCTGAGCAGATGCATCCTGCCCTGACCGCTGTGTCCGGGCCATACCCACAATACCTTGCTGCTCATCATGCACATTGGAGACAGTGCAAGCATTGGGGGCTCAGTAATGTGTAGGCAGCCACAAAACACTGGGTAGATATACACACACATACCCCCCACACACACCTGTGTCAGCATTGTGCAAAGAGAGAGGTGGTTGGCAGCCCTGGCCACCACACCAGTCCTGGGCACAGTGCAGGCATTGCTATGGTACTCAATACTGTTAGGGTCACTCTCCGGGGTGGTAAACACTGTCAGTAACAAAATAAGAAACACACTCCACATATATCAAAAAGTTGCTATGATGAATCTCTGTCAACAAATCCTAAGTTAAACACAATTTGTTATCTGACATTAATCATAGCAACATTTTGATATATGTGGAACATGTTTCCAAGTTTAAGACGGGATTGCTAAGGTATGTAGGTGCTAGTATTGGTAGATGCTGCTCCACATAGGGCCCAACAGCCTGACTCTCCATGAGCCATTGGATAGTGGAGCCTGTGGGTGTGGGTGTTTGTGCTCCTGTTGGCCGCTGCTCCGATCCTGGTGGGCCAAACACGGTTCAGGTTTTCATGCTGTCTGTAATGAATATGCATGGATACATTTGCATACAATGGGGGCAGTGCATACAAATGCATCAAAGGCATATTTATTGGGGACAGCATGAAACCTGAATGGTGTTTGGCCCTCCAGGACTGCAGTTTGGAAACTCTGCTCTAGGGATTGCACATGTTTATGGTATATGTTTATATTATCTGCAGTAAAGTTTCCGTCTTTATTACCATGGTTTAGTACTGGGTAAAATATAGGGACATGGTCTGCAGGAGCCACAGCTGGGACTTGAACCTGTGACTTTCTGCCCCTGAATATACTGGCTGTGTGTACTGCACCAAACTGTTGTCACAGAGGTCCTGTCGATGTGTCTAACTAAGTAATGTCTATGTCCACGTACCTTGTATTTATATGCCCTGGTTTGATTATTGTTAATTTCTTTTGATTTGTTATGATTTGTTGGTTTGATTATTGTTAATTTCTTTTGATTTGTTATGATTTGTTGTACATCGTTAACATCTGATGTGTCAAATTTATTATGAATTATGGTTTAGTGTCTTGCTTTGGTCACTGTCTCTTTTCCTTTCCTTTCCTGTTTTGAATTTGGCGTTCTTTTCCTGGACTGTAGTGTTAATCACATTTTATTGTACACCGCTCAATGCGCTGCTGTAGCGGTATATCAAATTTTAATAAAGATAAAGATAAAGAGGCAGATCATTCCCTGGGGATACCATGACTGTTCGTCAGACAGCCCTTGCCTGTTGCACTGAATGTCACCCACCTAAACAGGGCTTGGCCTTGGTCTTCTGTGGGCAGCTGCCACTGCCCCCTCCACCACCAGCACCCCTCCACCACCATGCTGACGTGCCTTTATGCTGGTGGTTCACAGTCCCAGGCCATCCAGTGTGCCTGTAGGCAGCTGCCTATGGTGTGGGATCTGGGGTAGGGGTGCCTACATAGACATCTGCGCTTCCCCCCGGCACTGCCTGTCAATGTTATATGCCCTTTGGGGTACCTGCTGGGTACTGTCCACTGGGACACTGTGGGACACACACTCGTGGGCATGTTTGACCTTAGTCAGTTGATGGCTTGCTGATTTGCAGTTTCTGAGTACCTATGTGCCACCTAGGCATCTGCCTAGTCCACCCTGTGCCTCAGCTGCCCCACTGCGTATCCCGCCTGCAGCCCCCTGTACCCCATTTGCAGCCTCACCGTAGTGCCCTTTCGTAATTGGGCACTATGCTGTTGCTGCACATGTAGCACTGCTATCACTTTTCTTGGTTTCCCTGCCTTTGCTGTACATTGCTGACTGAACTGGTTTCTCTCTCCTGCAAATGTGCCTCTACTGCGAGGTTTTCACTGGCGCTAATTTTCAGACCTTCATTTCACAATGTTAGTGTGCCTGGAGCCTCTCCCTGCCCACTCTCCGCCCATTGACCCCCTTCTCTCCGCCCTCTGAGGAGCCTTACTCCACCCTCTGTGCCTTAATGCCGCCAGAGACGTTTTTGCACGAAACCTCGCGGTATCGCGCGATAACGTTACAATGGGAAAAACACTTACAGATAACTTACAATGGGAAAAACAACACTTAGGGGTATGTTTACTAAACATCAATAATGTTGTAGCGATGCAGTTATCGCACGATAACGTTATGTATCGCGCGATAACTATGCCACTGCAACATTATCACTGTTTAGTAAACATACCCCTAAGTGTTGTTTTTCCCATTGTAAGTTATCTGTAAACTGAAGTTTTATTGTAAACCACCTTGTTTCAAGATAAGGCAGTATAGGAAAATTCTTAAATAAATGTTGGCTTCAATTACTCAGTCCAACTTTATTTATACTAGGAAGATTCAGCTCTTATTTGTCAGAGAGAAGCTGTTCCTTGTTGGATTGTAATAATGGCTTAGATGGCTCACACTTCACTTCAAGATAGCCATATCAAAACCTTTTCTTGAAACTGTCTCTCACTCATCTTCCCCCCACCCCCCTTTCCAGGTACTCGTTTTTTTTCTGCCTGCTTCTGGCATTTTGTCTCCTTCCCTTTCCTCCCCTCCCCGTCTAATCTTAAAGGCTTTTTAGCTTCTGCTGTGCTACAACTTTAATACATCACCTACAGCTTTGCAGTTTTTCAGCCTCTAATGACCTGAAGTCCCAACCCATAATTTTAGCACTGTTTTAGGATTAGAGCTATTAACAGGGGCTATATTCTGGCCAGAGATCTTCCAAAACTGGCTTCTGTCTGCTGCTCCTCTGAAGTACAAAGGAAGTGGGAGCACCCCAGAGGCCAAGAGGTAACCCAAACCCTGTTTTCCCAGGAAGGTGAGGGGAAACAAAGGAAGCAAAAACAAAGTCTGACACAGTAAAAGCTCCAGTTTTCAGCACAAAAAGAAGAGGCATAAGTTCAGACAGAACGTGATGGAGCTAGTTTTCAGCAGCATATGTCTATTTGATAAACTGAAGAATAGCAAATCACCTGGACTGAATGGTATACATCCAAGGGTATGGAAAGAACTGAAATATGAGATTACTAATAGTTAACAGATTGCAGACCTGCTATCGTTAAAATCATCTGTAATACCTAAAGATTGGAGGATGGCCAATGTAATGCCAATTTTTAGAAAGGGTTCCAGGGGCGATCTGGGAAACTACAGATCGGCGAGCCTGATGTCAGCACTGTAGAAACCCTCATAAAGAACAAAATTACTAAACATGTAGATAGTCATGGCTTAATGGGAGATAGCCAACATGGCTAATAATCTGTTATGCTTTTTTGAAGTTGTGAATAAACAGGTAGAAAAAGGTGAGTCGGTTGATACAGTGTATCTGGACTTTCAGAAAGCCTTTGATAAGGTCCCTCAGAGTCTTCTGGCAAAACTAAAAAGTCATTGGATAGGAGGCAGTGTACTATTGTGGATCAGGAACTGGTTAAAAGATATAAAGCAGAGGGTAGAGCTGAATGGCCAATTTTCCCAGGGATCTGTGTTGGGTCCGCTGCTTTTTGACATATTCATAAATGAACTGGAAAAGGGAAAAACGAGTGAGGTTATTAAAATTTGCAGATGACACAAAACTATTTAAAGTTGTTGAAACCCATAAGCATTGTGGAAAATTGCAAGAAGATCCTGATAAATTGGAAGACTGGGCGTTCAAATGGCAGATGAAATTTCATGTGGACAAATGCAAAGTTATGCACCTAGGGAAGAACAACCCAAACTATGGTTACATGATGCAAGGTTCCACATTAGGAACCACAACCTAGGAAAAAGATTTAGGTGTCATTGTGGATAACATGTTAATACCCTCCACCCAATGTACAGTGTCAACCAAAAGAGCAAATAGAATGCTAGGTATCATAAGGAAAGGAATGGAAAATAAAACAAAGGCTATTATGATGCCTTTGTATTGTTCCATGGTGCAACCACACCTTGAATATTGTGTACAGTTCTGGTCACCGTATTTTAAAAAAGGATATAGCATTATTAGAAAAGGTACAGGGAAGAGCCACAGAAATGGTAAAGGGGATGGAAGGATACCCCTATGAAGAGAGGCTAAAAAGGTTAGGGATCTTCAACCTGGAGACTGCTGAGGGGAGATATGATAGAGGTCTATAAATTAATGTATGGAGTGGAATGGGTAAATGTAGATCAATTGTTTACGTCATCAGAATATAAAAAGATTAGGGGACATGCAATGAAGCTACAGGATAACTTATTTAAAACGAATAAGAGAAAATAATTTTTCACTCAACATGTAATAAAACTCTGGGATTTGTTACCTGAGGATGTAGTAAAAACTGTTAGTGCAGCTGAGTTTAAAAAAGGCTTTGAGAAGTTCCTGGAGGAAAGGTCCATAAATCATTATTAAAGGGGAACCAGGATATCATTGCTTGACCCAATACAAGCATTGTGGAACTTGTGTCTTTTGGGGAAACTGCTAGGTTTGTATGACCTCCGTTCTCTTGACCTCTGAAATCCCCCACTCCTGAACTAGTAAGGAAGTTGGTCCCTTAGTTCCTACCAGTCTGAGATTATGGACCAAAACCCATCAACCCACATGTACCATGTATGCATAAAAATATTAACCCTTTCCAGGCCGAGCCCAAAACTCTTGGGATCCAAAATTCTGACTAAATATTCCTATCAAATGGTATATAATACATGACCATAGCAGAAGGAAGATCACTATTAGACCATATTGAATAAGACGGTTACAATTTTCCTGAAATATGCAAGAATTAACCCGGCTGCAGAATGTGGATTAAACACTGCATTTTATTTATTTAACATGTTTTTTTTATACTGCTTCATCATTTCAATCACATTATAACTTAAACTTGGTAATGTACATTAAATAGGAACATTGCCTCAGAAAAAAAATCCAAGTTATCAATGGAGGGTTAGGTAACTTACCAAGGCCACAAGGAGTGCTAGTGGGAATTGAACCCTGTTCTTTTGGTCGCCAAGCCATTAGGCTTCTCCTCTACACCACCCTATGCAGTAGGCCCTCCTTAGGGCCTACTGCATAAGATATTAGCTAATCCACACACATTTTGACATGTTTTTAGTATGTCAGTATGAGCTGATACAGGATCACTGAAAGTGAAGGCAAACGATAAAATCAGGTTAGCAGTTGTCATGTATGGTATACTGATAGCTTTCAGAACCATGGACAGGGGAAGAATTCCTGAAGCCTGCATTGGACATTCATTGGCCTCCACTCCCATTATTAATAGTCAGTGTGCTAGACTGTAAATATTATTCAGTATAATTTTGAAAGTTCCTATAACATTATCATTTTCTAATTTTAATCTGATAATGCCTGACTAGTGTATACTAGAATGCTTCTAGTTCATACTATATCAAACATAACATTGGCAACATACTAAATGTTACTGCACTAGAGATCATCATTCTTAGATACAATTGAAATCTAGTAATTTCAGCAAAATTATTTCATATATGTGGGAATCTTCCTTAATACACATTGGTTTAGATGCTCAAGTCTGTTGTTATTATGAGTTAACTCTCAAAGGTGCATGGACTTCCTAGAAATTTAAAACACTCATGCATAAACAGACCAACTAGGCACTGATACATTACTAGAGAGAGAGCTTAATATACAGTATATGTTCACTGCATTGCTGAAATGTAATTTAGATGTTTTCAAATCATTCTTCCAGTCAATGACGCTATCCATTTAGTTAGAGCCACTGAATATTCATGTATAACTGGAACTATTGAATTAGACATTTCAAACTACACCTTATATTTGGGCAGGCCATCTAAATGTATGAATTTTTGGGGCCAATATTCCCATCAATCTATGCTAATTTGACAATTTCTGAAAGATGGGGAACTTTGGGTTGCAAAATGTTTCCTCTCTGTAATACTTCCTGCCATCATATTTACATGTGCAAAAGGCACATAGGGAATGCTGAACTGCACACTAAGGGGCATTTTACTAAACCATCCTAATGTAGCAGTGGCGACATTATCACACAATAACGTTACCGGCAGCGTTACGTCCCGCAGTGAGAGGGTGGAGAGAAGGGGTCAATGGGTGGGGAGTGGGCAGGGAGGGGCTCCTGCAACAGTAACGCTGTGAAATGAAGGGCCAGAAATTACCGCGAGTGAAAACCACACATTAGAGGCACATTTGCAGCAGAGAGAAACCATTTCAGTCAGCAATGGACAGCAAAGACAGGGGAGACCAAGAAAAGTGATAGTAGTGTTACATGTGCAGCAACAGCAGAGTGCCCACGTATAAAAGGACACTATGGTGATGTTGTAAATGGGGTACAGGGGGCTGCAGGCGGGACATGCAGTGGGGCAGCTGGGGCACAGTGAAGACTAGGCAGATGCCTAGGTGGCACATAGGAATGCAGAAACTGAAAATCAGCAAGACAGCAACTAACCAAGGTCCAACATGCCCACGAGTATGTGTCCCACAGTGTCCCAAGGGACAGTACCCAGCAGTTACCCAAAAGGGCACATAACATTGGTAGGCAGTGCCGGGGGAATCGCGGATGTCTATGTAGGCACCCCTACCCCAGACCCCATACCATAGGCAGCCGCCTACCAGCATACTGGATGGCCTGGGACTGCACACCACCGGCATAAGGGCAAGTTAGCATGGTGGTGGAGGGGTGCTGGTGGTAGAGGGGGCAGTGGCATCTGCCCAGAGCAGACCAAGTATATGCAGTCTATTCTTTGAGCGATATTAATGTCAATCAAAATAATGCGTATTCACTCAAAATGTAACTGGAGGGTAAAGATGCACTAAATGTATTCCCTATAATTAAACTCACACACGTCCCAGATAACAAATTCCTTAACTCGTTGAGGAAGGTCTCAGACTCTACGGCATTGAGCTTGACTTCAGAAATTTCAAACAGTAGTGCCTACTTGCATCAATAACCTTCCCCAGGAAATGTGTTATTCTTAATGTTATATTATGCTTGAAAAGTTCTCTCTCACAATGCTTTGAATTTGTTTCAGAGAAGTTGCTTAACTTATTTCCCAATGCCGTCCTTCGGCACCTCATCCACGTTTCACTTTTCAAGTTTCCTCAGGGGCTTTTCAAAGCACAAATCTCTACAAAGACGGAAAAATACATAACCACTAAAATAACTTTAAAAGTCATTGCAGCTCTTCAGGCTTGCCTCTTCTGTGTCTGCTCTGCATGGCACTGCTACTCCTCTGTCCTCCTGTCATTGCACCTATCCTGCCATCTCTACCTCCTCTGGTAGACACATATTCCCATCCTCTGCCACACACTGTCATTATTGCACTTTACATTACCATCACTCTGTGCATCGGTACAGCTGCCTCCAATATGTTTGTCCACATTACCAGCTGCCACATGGGCTGCACACAGATTCGGTAGGTCCATGAGCTCTGACATCTACTTCCTTACATCACTTGCTCATTGCCTTTCCTTGGTGTTCTGTGCAGTGTGAGGGTTACATCTGTGTTTGGCCCACACACTTCATGCTTGTCACCTTGGGGCACCTTACTGCCCTTGGGCACCATTTCTTGAGTCACCTTAACATCCTAGGGGCATCTTTAGCGGCTCCTTAGGTTCCGGCAGCTTTTGGGGCGTCTTATATGGTGCCTTGGAGGGTGCCAACCTACAGCGCCTCATAGGGCACCTTTTAGGCGCCTTAGGGTGGGCACCCTATAAGGCACCCTATACAGTGCCTTGTCAGCCTTGTCATCTGCTTGGTTTATCAGCTTTCGTGCCGCCCTCTAGGGCAATGTATGACCCACTTTGGCTGATATACCTTCTGGGGCACCCTAAAAGGTGCATTAGGTTACGGCACTGGGGTGAGGGTTTTTTGGCTGGCGGCACTGATTATTGAGATGTGTCTGACTATTACAGGCAGAAAAAGGCATTGCCTCGGACAGTCTTATTAAATGAGCCCACTGAGGGATTGAACTCTTGATCGCTGTCTCAGCAGTCATTGTATTAATCAGAGTGCTACACCTCTGTTGCTTTGATCACAGGTCACTGCGTGAAATTAAGGTTACCTCGCGATGAAGGCCCAGGGTGACCTCTATCATGCAATGACAGCCAAAGCGCCCTCTATCACGCAATACCCCGCCATTGCTACCTTGCCACCGGAACGCCCACTACCTTATATGGCATTCCTCATGTTAACGCTGCAACTAGCACTGGTAACAATAGAACGGTTTAGTAAACATACCCCTAAGGATAGCTGGTTAAATGAAAAAAAAACCAACAACTACATATTAAGGTCAGGATCATTTTTAAGCTCTTCTGCCCATCCTATAAGATATTTATGGTCAGGCTTCAGCTTATTTGACATCTAAGAGTAAACCAAAGAGATCCACCAGAGTAAACATATTATAAATTTCCATCCCCAGGAACTTTTACTCAGAAATCTGCATGAGAAAAAAATGCTGAGGTAAGGGCTGTACAACATTTGAACTCTATTCCAGATGAGTTAGTACCGAGACAAACTACATGGCTTTTAGACATCTTTTTAAAAAATATTTTGTTTTGATAACAAACTGTTAGCTTAATTTTTCAGACTTTATGGTTTATTGCATATTGAGATACTTGAACGGAGTCAATTCTACAAGAATGAATGCTATTTAATTATGTTATTGCAGTATAAATCAATTCACAAAATAAAAATAATGTAATGCAAAAAAAAAATGCATTTTTGCTTTATTGCTTGTGCCCTGCCTTGAACCCCCCATTGGTTAAGTGGACAAAAAGGGATATGAGGACGGTGGGGTGGAGGCATAGCCCAATCATTAGAGCACTGACTTGGGAACCAAAAGCCAGGGTTCAGTTCCCACTAGCACTCCTTTGTGGCCTTGGGCAAGTCACTTAACTTTAATTTTCTGAGGCCATGGAGGATTATCAATATCCCTGTTTAATGTACATTACCAGTGTTTTAAGTTACAATGTCAACAACTCTGAAATGAAAATGCAGTATAAAAAAACCTGCCAAAATAAAAATTAATAATGGTAAGTGCAATAGCCCTGTGCTAGCTGTTAGGGGTGTGCCCTGCATTTACCGCTTTGAGCAGTTCCTTCATGCATGGCAGTGAAATTGTTGATTTTCACAGCATTAAGTGTGCCCGTGCTCTCCACAATATGGGGGACAGACTTAAAGATCTTAATATGTATATGTTAGAGGAAAGGAGATACGATAGAGATGTTTAAATATTCTATGACCAAGAGGAGAGCCTTTTTGATTGAAACCAAGCTCTGCAACAAGGGGACATAGGATGTGAATGAAAGGGGATAAACGTCGGTGTAATAGGTGGAAATATTTCTTTACAGAAAAAGTGGTAGATGCATGGAATAGTCTCCCATTGGAGGTAGTAGAGATGAGGACAGTGTCCCATGCTTTCTTGAATTCAGATAAACACGGAAGATCTCTAAAGGATAAAAGGGGACTATTGTAGTGGATATGGAAGAGCAGATTAGATAGGCCATGTGGTCTCTTTCTTCCATCATTTTCTTTAGTAATATACAGTCCACACTCACATGTCCATTTCCCATCTTGTCATGTGCAAAGCAGTTTGATGGGATTTGTAATGTGCTGGCTATGTCTAGCAGCTACCACGATCCCATGCTACCTGCATAGTGTGCGCTGCAGCACACATCACCCACTGGTGCACTTTAGTAAACATGGCCCTAAAGTACTTTAAAGTAAATTAAATTAAAATTGGACAATATCCCATTCTCTTGGTGCAGTTAATCCATATCAAAATAAAAATAAACAAGCCCTGGGAGGCATCTATTTGTACATCACACTTTTTGAAGCACTTCCAGAAATGTTTGATTTGATGATATTAGAACAATTTCTGAAATTAAAATTAGAATTGATTAGAACAATTTGGGATGTTTTTTACTATAGAGTGCTAACTTTCAGTGTGGGTCTGGTGTAGGCTAAAGGTGCATGTTGATTACGCGTTAACAAATAATGCTGAGCAGATAGTGCTGCTGGATTTTGATGCAAGGGTTGCAAGTGGGTAGGTCGGGGTGGAGAGTGGTGGGTGTGAGCTCTGTGCAGTCAGCATATCTGCAGTGCAGGAAGTAGCCTGGGTGCACATACCACCACCTTCATAGGTAAGGTACTTGCACTACTGTTGTGCTGTGGCAGGACTGCATACACCACATGGAAGCATGTTTTCTTTGTCCCCAGAAGTTAACACTATGCTGCTGCCCTAATGTATTATAAATAAAACAAAAAAAAACTAATGTAATCCATAAGAGTTTGACATTGATCAGAAAAGTGGTCTAACCTAAAGGTTACACAAACATTAAATAAACGCAGCATCTCAGCCATACTTGAACCCCCCCCCCTCCCCCCCAGCCTCCTGAAACCCTAACCTCTATTCCCTGATAAAGAAAAGTCTAACATTTTGTGAAAACCCAATAAATTCTGCAACACATGGAGCTCTATAGGCAATGCTGTCCACATCTCTGCCGCTATAACCCGAAACACCTCAGGCCACCAATGTACCATACGGACTACCTCCAAACCTGGAATCTCCAACAATCAGCCTTGTGAGGACTGGAGCGGCTGTGGGGGCTCATACCAATGCAGAAGATCCTGTAAATATCCCGGGCGAGCCTCATGCAATAACCAAAATGCAATGACCAATGACAAATCTGCAGAGCACTTGCAAATGTACCAATAATGGGCTCATCCTATCCCATCACTGTGCTCCCAACAATAAGAGCACTGATAAATTTTGCACAACCTGTAACTTCCAAATGTACTTTTTGGGCAAACCAACATAAAAGTGCATTATGATACTCTAACATCCCCTGCACCACCAAACATAGCACAAAGTCCTCCAAAAAAGGGTGCAGGTGAAAAAAATCCATAAGATTTCAGCTACGCCACCATTACCAGCTAAGCAGTTTGACTATCCCCCTCACCCTCCATCTCCAAAACTACCCCTAGAGGTCTCCTTACAGGAGACAACAAAGCCTCCCAACCTCAGTAAACTACAAAGATCTATATGCAAACCACCAACACATTTTATCTACTTTCAGAACCAATGCGCTACCTACCAGGCATGTATGCACACAAGCCAAGCAACTATTTAGATTATTTAACACTTCCTCCCTGTTGCCTTGTAATGGTGCCAAAATATGCATGTCATATGCATAACAGGGGAACCCAAAAGGTCCGTACTATGACTACTATTACTACTACTACACATTTGTATAGCACTCCAAGACACATGTAAAAAGACTGTCCCTTCTCATCAGAGCTTATGATCTCGTCAAGACAGACAGAGTAGCTGTAGAATATGGGATACATCTAGGGCAGGCGTGTCCAACTCTGGTCCTAGTGCACTATGATCCGGCCTGGTTTTCAGGATGTCCCTAAGAAGTATTCATGAGGTATATTTGCATCCGCTGCCTCCCATTGTATGCAAATATACATCATGAATACTCCTTAGGGACATCTGAAAACCAGGCTGGATCGCAGTGTATTAGGACCAGAGTTGGCCACACCTGATATAGGGGAAATAGTAAGGAACACAAACAAGATCAGGTGAGTCAAGATGCCAAGAGGCTGCAGATAGATATTAAACAACAGCAGGGATAGGGGTGAGCCCTTCGGCACTCCCATGCCCAGCTACACACATGAGCAGACAAAGTTGGACCACACATACAGATCTGCTGGTTACTCAGAAAAGAATCAATCCATTCAAGAACCTTATCACCTCTACCCAATTTACTGCAGCAGTCCCAAATCAAGGACCATTCCACTAAATCAAATGCCACAGATAGGTCCAAGGAAAGTAGTAACACTAATTACACACATCCCTCTGCATCCAGCCACACATACAGTTGATCCAGTAAGGACAACAACAGCAAAGTCGCTACACCACTCCCTGGGTGAAAGCCACCCTGATCACAATCCAGAAGGGAATTATCATCCACATAACTACCTACAACACCACTGCACCCTGTAGTAAAAGGGCTCCTTTGTATGCTTAGAACATTTTCAAACAAAAAGTTCAAACTAAAAATGTATGGACTTTTATTTCATTACCTATTTATAAATCATGCATATAAGAGGTTGACAGTATTTTTGTTTGATCAGGAGTTTGCAATCAATCGACAGCTGTATTGCAACGGAGTAGGAAGCGCGATGCTATTCTGCTGCTGTAGCTTCAAAGACATCTGAGCAGCAAATGTTCATCATATACTTTAACTTTATCCTATCTGACTACAGGGCTTAGAGTGGTTCAAGTACAATAAATAAATAAATATATACAAAATAAAAAAGCTAACATGCACAATCCTGCTGAAAAAATGCACTAAATTTAACATCTTTGGACTGAATTGCAAGTCATCTGAAGAGGGGGAAATACTGCATGTATCTTGCCTTGAACTCGCTCCTTTCTAGTAGTAATTCCAACAAAAATGCTCTGGTAAACTAAATTGTCTCATCTAATTACAGATAATATAAATTTTTAATTTTTGTAGTTGCATAGATGATTAATGGTCTAACTGTCTATGAGAAAACCTTATACATATCTCTCTAAATAAATAAACCAGAGAAACAAAAGAAAGAATGTGTTATTGCAGTACCCAGTTCATCATTTTGTGAAATGAAGGGCTGGCACCGATAAGGTGCAGACCCCATAATGTGGCCACCAGAGGGGGAGGGCACAAGAAAAAAGAAAAGCAGTGTGTAAGGGGGGGGAGCAGCCCTAGTGATAAAAAAGAAGGGGCAGAAACCACTCTCCCTTTTTTTGCCAGAGCATTGTGGCTGCACACAGAATCAGGGGGAAGCATCATGGCTTGGTGGTGGTACATCGGCCAGAGCAGCAGTGTGAAGGGCAGCAGCTCAAGAGTGGCAGTGGTGCGACGTAAAGAAAGGAAAGCAAAATAGAACACAACAGAACAGTGTGATGTTGCCAGAGCATGAGAGCAGAATTTGGAGCAGTGGCAGAAGAGGAGAGCAATGGGCACAAGAAGATTACCTGGTGGGCTAGCAGCAGCGCCGTTGGTGAAATAGTGTGGCAGGCTGGCAACAGGGTGAAGGACAGAGGGCTGCTGTTCACGGAACGACTGGAGCAGAGTAGAGAAGAGAGAAGGAAGCAGTGCGTGTGGGGATTTTAAGTAAGGGCACTACCTGGTGGTAAAAGCATTGAAAAGCAGCCAGGACACCCTAGCAGTGTGAAACAAGAGCCAGTGTGTCATCTAGTGGTGGATCAAGGTGTATGCGCAGGGTGGGGCAACTGCTCAGGGACACAAACTAGAACTAATTGAGTGGTGGGGTGCTGATCTGTAAAAGAAGATAAGGCACCTGAATAGTGGGTGGCCACAAGCAACAAAAGGCACGTGAGGGACCGACACCATGGCTAAGCAGCAACATGCCAGAAGTGGGGAAGGTAAACCGGCAAAGAAGGTGCAAAGAAAATGAATGGAACAATTAGCGCGGTGGCGAAGGGCAAAGTGAACAAGAGCAAGGGTAGCCAAAAGAAACCTGGTGCTGGCAAGGCCCTGGCAGGATGCCATGGCACTATGCAGCCTACAGACCCAGCATCAGAGGCAAGTCAGTTGGCATTACTGCCAATGACCAACAGCCTGCCCCTGCTGTGCAGCAGGTAGGGCAAGGGGACGACTCACCCGGTATGTGTGACCTCATGAACCAGGTCTGAGCCATTGCCGCCGTCCATGGAGTGGGATGTGTACAGGCTCTCCTGAGTTTGCTAGATGGAGCACAGCCATAACAGAGGGAGAGGAGTCAAGGGGTAGTATGTACATACTATTTCACTAATGTGGGAAAGGGGGATGGGGAGAGGTAGGGTCAAAGGTGGAGGGGCCACAAAGAAGTACACAGGGATAGAGAGGGCTTAAGCTGAGGAGGTTGGGGCAGACAGGTGAGGTGGTCATGGCAGCATTGCAACTTTAGGGAGTAAGTGGGAGGAGGGAGTTCACCAGGGCATCGAGGATCTGCTGTAGGCTTTGCTGTGGGTTGTAACAGGGTCCAGCATGGCAGTGGCTGGGTCAAGGGTGACCCAGAGTGTGGCTGGGGTGGCCAACAATGGGGTCCCAAGCATCCAAACCCTCGGCACCCCAGCGGGGGCACCAAGCACAGGGTACAATGGGTGTCACACGAGAGGGGTACTGCCAGGAGTAGGGGGAATGGTATTAGAATTCTGACTGGCAGAATATATATGCCTTACCAGCACATTAGACAGCCACATGCCTCTTGGTCAAAAAGAAAAAATCTGGAGGGGAGAATAGGTGGACATCTTCTCTTTCCTTATCCGGAATGTGGATGAGAACCATGAGTGCTCCAGCTGCCGCAAGAAGTGCAAGCTGGTCTCTAAAAAGCAGACAGCATCCCACGGACAATTGCCAACTGGTATGCAGTCAACAGGGTGGGGTCTCGAGTAACAGGTGGCCTGGCATGCCCATGGGCCTAGCAGCCCTTTCAGAGGGATAGCAACTTCAGTTTGGGGGAGGGCAGTAGTCTCCTATTGCAACCTGGCAGCAGTACCCCTGCCTCCTAAT
Source organism: Ichthyophis bannanicus (assembly GCA_033557465.1). Classification (NCBI taxonomy): domain Eukaryota; kingdom Metazoa; phylum Chordata; class Amphibia; order Gymnophiona; family Ichthyophiidae; genus Ichthyophis; species Ichthyophis bannanicus. The sequence goes on along the minus strand of CM066048.1, from coordinate 105,644,513 downwards.
TCTACAGGATGCTGGGGGGGGGGGGGGTGGTGCAGGCTGTTCAACGGTGGGTATTGCAGATTTAGTAATGCATGAAAATACTGCCATGCCTGCGCCATATGCAGAGAAGGGCATCCCCAGGTCCAATGTGGTAAGAAGCAAGGGGGTGATGCCCAGAACCTGCGCTGAGGTCATCGGGCTGGGACTGGCATTTACACTCATCAAGGTGGAGGTGCTGGGGAGGAATTTGCAGGGCTACAATCAGGAAAAGGTGTGATGGTTGTTAAATGGTTTCAAGAGAGAGTTTGTCATTACATACAACACCCTCCAGGCCTACGAATGGCCCAGAACTTGAAATCCACCTTACAGTGAAGGGAGATTGTCCAGTGGAAGCTCCATAAAGAGCAGCAGTTAGGAAGGGTAGCAGGCACATACGAGTGTAGTCCACTACCCAACTTAATTATTTTCCCATTGGACCTGGTTCCCAAGAAGGAACCGGGGGAGTTCCAGCTCATTCATCACTTGTCCTATCTGGAGGGCACCTTGGTGAGCAATCACTTGTACCCGGCAGCCTACTCAGTAAAATATACTTCTATAGACCAGGTGCTAGAGTTGTTCTGGGGCATGGGGGCAGGAGCATGGCTGGCAAAGGTGAACATGGAGTCCGCCTTCTGGCTGCTCCCTATACATCCAGATAGTTATCACTTGTTGGGGCTGCAGTTCAGGAGACAGTTCTATGTAGACAAATGCTTTCCCATGGGATGCTCAATTTCTTGCACCTATTCTGAAGAGTTCATCTCGGCCCTCCAGTGGATTGTCAAGAGGAAGTTGGGCCAGGAAAAAAAATCATTCACTATCTTGATGATTTTTTGTTCATAGTGGGGTACAAGCCAAGCTGCCAGCACACATTGCATGTTTTCTGAAGAAAGGCTGGGGAGCTGTGGGTTCCCCTGGTGGAAAATAAAACTGAGTGTCCAACGCAGCTACTGTCATTCCTGAGGACAGAGATTGACACCACGGAAATGGTGACTCGCCTCCCGGCAGACAAGATGGGCACCTTGCATGTCACAGTGCAATCAGTGGTAGCCAAAAAGAAAGTCACACTGTGGCAAATGCAGTCGCTGATGAGGCACCCTGAACTTTACCTGCTGGGTGATGCCCATGGGGAGGGTCTTTATTTGCCAGCTGGCAGATGCCACAAAGGGTGTGTGCAGAGGGCACTACTTCATCAAGATCAATGCATCTATGTGGGAGGACCTGGTGATGTGGCAACAGTTCTCATCACGATACAATGGCAGAAACATATGAAGGGCCCCAGGCATCAATAGTAGAACTCTTCACAGATGCTGCCGGGGGGAGGGGTGCGGTTGGGATATATTGCAGGGGACAATGGTGTCAGGAGCAGTGGCTGGCAGGGTGGCATGAAAACTGCATAACCAAGGATATTACATTCCTGGAGATGTTCCCAATTGTGGTAGCATTGATCATATGGCAACACCACTTAGCAAACAGGAGGATAGCTTTCCACTCCGATAATGCAGCAGCGGTGTTTGCCATAAACAGTCAGTCATTCAGAGAGGTCAGGGCGGGTGATGCACTTCATGAGAAAATTGTTTTTCCTGAGTCTGGAGCTCAATGCCTTTATTACGGCCAAGCATGTCCCAGGAGAGAGCAATGAGATAGCTGATGCTCTCTCGATTCCAGCTCCAGTACTTCAGATGCCTCACCGCAGATGCAGCATCAGAGGCAACCAACATGCCCCCAAAGATATGGTCTCTTGGATGTGGCATGCTGGCAGGCTACTGGTGGCTTCCTTGTCAGCAGGCACCTGGAAGGCTTACATGAGAGCTTGGGGGGTGGCTGGAGAACTTCACCAGGCAGAAGGAATGAAAAATAAAACAAAGGATATTATAATGTCTCTGTATCATTCCATGGTGTGACCGCACCTTGAATATTGTGTGCAATTCTGGTCGCCGTATCTTAAAGGATATAGCGTTATTAGAAAAGGTTAAGAGAAGAGCCACCAAAATGGTAAAGGAGATGGAAGGATACTCCTATGAAGAGAGGCTAAAAACGGTTAGGGCTCTTTAACCTGGAAAAGAGACGGCTGAGAGGAGATATGATAGAAGTCTATAAATTAATGAACGGAGTGGAATGGGTAAATGTAGATTGAGAACGTAAACAATCAGATTATAGAAAGACTAGGGAACATGCAATGAAGCTCCAGGGTAAACTAAGACAAATGAGTGAAAAAATATTTTCACTCAACGTATAATTAAACTCTGGTAGTAAAGGCTGTTCGTGTAGCTGGGTTTAAAAAGGTTTGGACAAGTTCCTGGAGGAAAGGTCCATTAACCATTATTAAAAGGGGACCCAGGATATCAATGCTTGACCCAATACAAGCATTGTGGAACCTGTGTCTTTTGGGGAAACTGCTAGGAACGTATGACCTAGATTGGCCACTGTTGGAAACAGGATACTGGGCTTAATGGACCTTGGTCTGACCCAGTATGGCATCTCTTAATGTTCAGAAGGATCTCCACCTGGGCCAAGGGCTGGATACTGGCCTCCTGTTTGAATTCCTGACACTGCAAAATATGGTCTGTCTCTGAACATATATTGTCACTCTAAAAAATGGATACGTTCAATGTTACCAAACTATGGGGATATTAGGTTTTCAAAAATCCTTAATTAAACCAACATGGAGTGGAGGAGTGGCCTAGTGGTTGGGGCAAGGTACTTCGGGCCGGAAGGTCAGGGGTTCAAATCCCACTAGAGGACAGCAACCTTGGGCCGTAAGGACTGGGGTTTCTAGTCCCACAGGTGCTCCTTGTGGTCTTGGGCAAGCCACTTAACCCTCCATAGCCCATGTTCCCTGTAAAATAGTTCTCTGTGTGCTGTGCTTTCCTGTCTAATCAATGTGTTTATACCTCAAAAATTTCCTGTCATGATTTGACAATTTCCAATCTGTAATCAAACCGCTACTGATCGCTGGAAGTAGCGGTATACAAATGTATACTAAATAAATAAAAAATAACATTCCTGACACAGCTAGCAGGCCAGAGGTATGGCAGTCAGGCAAGCCAGGCTAATGATGGCTGGGGTGGCCTGCTTCCTAAAACTTGGAAAGTTCAGGGACGTGACAAAAGCTGATCATTCAGAAGGTGATGGATGGCTGGGCAAAGGTGGTCATCCATTGACCAGACAGGCGCAGACCGGTTACTCTATCCATGCTGAGCAGAGCAATGCAACAGGCAGCAGTGATCATCAGAGATTGTTTTAAAGACTGGCTGTTTTGAGTGGCAGCGCTGCTGATGTTCTGGGGGACCTTTTGCATGGGTGAGATACTAGGGACACAGCAGGCCTGGCCATGCAGTTGGCTGAGGTATCAGTGTGGTAGGGGATAGGATGCGAATGTTCCTGGCATGCTCAAAGGCCAACTGGACCAGGGTTGGCAGGGAGGTATGGCTGAATGCCACAGTGGTTCAGGAAATGTGTCCAATGGCAGCCCTGTGGGAATACCTGCAGGTACGGCCAGTGGTACCCTGTTGTGGCATGCAGACGGCTCCTGCCTCTCGCAGTATCAGTTTTAGGCCTTGTGGTTAAAAGCGGTGGGGGAGACAGGATTTGGGATAACTGAGCTGACCCTACATTCCTTTAGGATAGTGGCAACTGCGGCCCATATTATGAACATGGGAGCGGGACAGATTCAGGCCATCGGGAGGTGGGCTTCAGAGTGATACAAGTTGTACATCAAGCCATAAGCCAGTCCGCTGACTCTGCTTTTCTGTGTCCCTGCCAGGTTGCAGAGCATGGTCGATATGGATCATAGGACATTCCTATGTCCACTGGATGAAGCGACAGGTAGCAGAAACACACTTCGGCAAACAGCTCACTTGCCACCCCGACAGCATCTGGATATGTTGGATGGGACAAAGAGGAATGTGGTGGGACCACTTGATGCTTGCCCTTGTGAGCCAAGGGAATAAGGGTGTGCCTGACTGGGTGGTTCTACATCTTGGAGGTAATGATCTGGTTTTGAAAAAAAGGCATAGATCTCATCATCAAGGTGGGCTTAGCATGGATACGCAACAAGATGGGGGCAGGCATCATGTGGTCCCACATCATCCCATGGCAAATGTGGCAAGGGGTGAACGGTCCGGCAGAGATCGAGATGAGCAGGAGGAAGCTCAACAAGGAAGTCAGGTGGGGTGGTAGTGGAGCATCCAGGTATCTTGGCGGCCGGGTGGGGAGGGGGAGGAAATGTCTATTCAGGGATGCTGTTCACCTAAACAACATCAGTTTGGAGCTATTCCTCCAGGGCCTGTGGCAGACCATTGGTTTGGTACTCACTATAGGATGAGTCGGGCCACAGGCACTCCTGGTGGCGGGACCTCACCAAAAGAGAAGAAAGAAGGGTGGGGGTAGCATGGAAAGAAAGGGGCTTCCCAGGTACCGGGGAGGTCAGGTACCAGGGGCCCAGTGCCTGGCCTCAGTTATCAGGATCATGGCAAAACAGGCCACTCAGCACCAACACGGAGTGGTTGGTGATGGGAAAGGGGGTGGGGCACTGGCCAAGGAGTGGGCCAAGGCCGCTGACCAGACAATAGGGGCACATTCAATGGGATATGTTTTATAGGTATTATCTGTTACAGGGGTTATTGTTTATAGGGGTCCAAGTGTTGATGCAAATATGTTGTGTTAGAATGTAACTGTTAGCAAAGCAATAATTGTTTATCTGCATACTGTGGCCTTTAAGATACACTAATAAAACTAAGTTGGAAAAACGATGGATTGGGTCTGGTTATTGGCATGTGGGTCTGAGAAGGAAGAAAAGTGGCACTGGGTGGGCAGAAGAAGCCCAGAGCTGGACTGAAATGCCACGAGCTATGAAGGGCCAGCATCAATAGAGTGCAGGCCCCCATGATGTGGCCACCAGAGGGGGAGGGCATGAGAAAAAAGAAAAGTGGAAGGGGGAAGGAGCAGTCCTAGCGATAAAAGGGAGGGGGCAGTAGCTATGTGACTGTTTTACTACATAAAATGTGTAGAACTCTGTAAATATGCATATTATGTGAAACTCTGCAACAATGTACCTTTCTTAATATGTTTCTCTGTATTGTCACCACGTGGCCAGCCCTCCGCCTAGGGCTCAGAGGGTTGGTCTGCCATGATAATTTCTCTATGCAGAAAGTGAGACTACAGCTAGGGCTCTTGCAAGGCCTCTTGGGATTTGTAGTCTCTTTTTAGCTCTCTGATAAAGAAGCAGTTGTAGTCCGAGTGTTTAAGGCAAAATGACAAGGATTTATTCCCCTCACAAACAGAACTTCGGTGCAGAACAAATAAGAACAGTGTCCAGGCATTTAGCATGAGGATTATATACAATAATTAAGGTAAGTGCTTCTTCACTCTCTGGTTCCCAAAACAATACAGTGCTCGTAGTAAGTACAAACTGAAAATAAACAGCTTCTTGGAACAAAGAAAAATACCTCCTTTTTCTTTGCTGTTAACTCAGCACTCTTACGTCACAGTTTTAACACAGTGACTCAATGTGGTCAGCCAAACACAGTGTGCAATCCATTCGCATATCTGCTTTGTCCTCAACATTAGAGTCTATCTGCATATCTTCTATATCAGGGCTGGCAGTGTTTGTTTGCAAACAGTTACTAAGGGATTTAAAATAACTTCCCTCTCTGTACCCAGGTGTTTTCCCTTTATACAACTCTACACAGCAATGGTTTAAAATACCTGTTGCACTGGAGTTTCTTCTTTGGCTCTCCTCTAACTCTTGGCAGTTATATGGGAAGGTTTTTGTGCTGGGCTCCCACCTGTGTAAACTCTGAAGGCTCCCTTCTGATTACAGAGCGCCCTGCTCTCTCCGTTCCAGCAAGTTCCTGGTCACAGGGCATGCCTCCCTTCCTTCAAGTCTGCTGGCTTTTCTCACAGACCTGTAAGAAGTTTCTCTATCAGGTCTCCAACTCCCTGGAGTTTCTGAGCCTCTCCAAGCCTGCCTTACAGGAGCTCTCTCTTCTCTCCTGTCTTTCCCTCCTTGAGCTGCTTCTCTGCCACAACTCCAACTCTCTCTGCTGCCACGGCTCCAACTACCGTCCAAGTTGGAATTACCCTTCCAGCTTGCCCTCTGGCCTCTTCTCCAGCCTTTGTCTGCTGCTTCTCCTCCTGGCTTTGCTTCCTTCTCTGCTTCCCTCGTGGCTCTCTTCCTGGGAGCTAATGATGACATTTTATAATTCTGTTCCCCTGGGCTTAGCTCTGCTCTCACCCTGAACAGGTGTGCTTGATTAAGCTCAAGGCTTGTTACTATGTCAGAGCTTGGGCGTGTCAGTTCAGCTCCTGACTTTCTCTGTTTACCTCTTCTATGTAAACAGTGAGCCATGTGCTCTAGATGCCTGTCAGTTTTAAAGGTGGAATCTTCCTTTCTCTCTATTTCCATGGGTTCGGTAGGGGTCTCTACATCACAGTATGAACTCTACGCACAGGCCACTGTTTGATTTTAGTTTCTACCGCTGTTAAATTGTGACAGCATGATTATATGCCGATATTCCTCTACAAATGTTTGAATGTCTGTTCTCTTAATCTATGCCTCTAAAATTCTTCAGCTGTGATTGGTTTAGTTCTTATGCAGTTTCTTTTGGATTTTCTTCAATTCCTTCCCTTCATTTCAGTCTCAGTAGATAATGATATACAAATACATGGAGACAGGAAATCACAGCGGTGTGACAGAATTCCTGCTTCTGGGATTCTCAGAGTTCCCAGACCTTCAGCTCCCTCTCTTCACTCTCTTCTCATTCCTCTACCTGTTGGCTGTGCTGGGGAACCTCCTCGTTATCTGCATCATATGTGCTGATCGACACCTTCACGTCCCCATGTATTTCTTCCTGGCCAACTTGTCTATCCTAGATGTCTCGTCCCTCACAGTCACTGTGCCAAAATTACTGGCAATCCTAACAAGGAAAAATATATCTTTTGGGGAATGCATGCTACAGATGTACTGCTATATGGTTGTGCTTATGTACAGAATATACACTTCTCGCTGCCATGGAGTATGGTAGCACAGGAGGTTGCATTTTGCAACATAGCAATCTCATTATCATGAATAACTGGGTCTGTGCTCTTCTGGCAGCTGTCTCATGGATTGCAGGTTTAGTAGAGTCTTTGCCATTCATGATTATTATATCCCAGTTTTCTTTCTGTGACTCCATTGTTATTAATCCACTTCTTCTGTGAAGTCACAGCACTGGTGAAACTCTCCTGCACAGACACCTCTGTCATTGTAACTTTGACTTATACAGAAGGTACATTTAACCTCTTCACCCCTCTACTCCTAACCCTGACATCCTATGTGTTCATCATCTCCACCATCTTGAGAATCCAATCTAGAGAGGGGAAAAGCAAAGCCTTCTCCACATGCTCCTCCCACTTCACAGTCATCATTCTGGCTTATGGAACTATGATAGGGGTGTATTTGCAGCCGGGGTCAATGTACTCTGGAAATCAAGCAAGTTGCCTATGTATATAGTTACTCTCCCACTGTTAAACCCCCTGATTTATAGCTTGAGAAGCGGAGTTAAAAGTGGCCCTCCACAAAGCCATAAGCAGGAAAACATTATCTGCATTAGAATAATAAGTTTATAATAGTGAGCCTATTTTGCCCCTATAAACCCCAATTTGGTTTTATAAAATGCTAGTGCAAATCCTGCAGAAACTATTTCTACACTGATGGCATCTACATTGAATGCACAAATGTTCTCTCACACAAGTAGGCACATAAATGAGTGTATTTTTATAATCGGTGTGCATTTTGACTCCACTCAGACTGTTCTCCAGAAGACCCTATATAGTAAAAGTAGGCACATTTGTGCTATCCTGCATAATTTCATGCTTAATATAATTTTAAAACAGCAATTTTATATGTATAGATTATTTCGAATTCCTGGCCCAAAAGAATGGTCGAAAGAAAAGTCTATGAGCAAGCATAAAAGAGAAACTAAGCATTGTCACTTGTGATGTAAGAAGTGTAGGGTTGCCTGTTTGCTAGGCAAGACGTCAATGCCTGTAATTTCTGTACCAGCAGGGGGAGTGGTAGCTCAGCTTAGCAATGAGATACTCAGGAGAGAAACTCTGTCTTTAAGTTTCTGTTTGCTAAAATTTACAGGAACCTTTCCGGGTAGCAGCACTATCTGCATAATGCCGGTTAATATTACCTGACTGCAGAGCAAGGAAGGAGTTGGGTTTCAGCATCCCTGTCCAGAAAACTATCCTGATAAACAGGACAAACAAAACGTCCTGGATAGTGGTTGGATATAAAAGTGCCTGCTCTGCATAGTATCTGGACATTGAACTATATGGAGTGGTGGGTTTACCCCTGAACAAGGATATGGAGAGGGGTGGCCTGCGCAGAGCGACAGGTGCACCTACTCTTGCCATCTCGCTGGGCAGACTGGATGGACCATGCTGGTCTTTATCTGCCGTCAACTACTATGTTACTATGTTACTATGTTACCTGCTACTCTCCAGATATAATGGATACTTTTACCCACAGGAGCAGGCAAGTCTGACAGATTTCCAAAGAGAAAGTAAAGTGGGTTTCTTTCACAATCGCCACATCCACCATATGATGACTTTACAAAACTTATCTCCTACATTCTTTTAAAAATCCAATTGAACTTAACCAATTGTAAAGGTTTTGGTTGATTTTAAGGTCAAATACGAACATATCATGAGAGACTTATCCAGGTCAGGTAAGATACTTCTGAATAACATTTATCTGGATATAGTAATAAAAGGAAAAACAGGTATAATGTCATCAAACAAAACCTTACAAAGAAAAAAGTGGTATACAATATCAATTCCTCATAGCTACAACAAATTTTTATTCTTCACTATATCTTCACAGTATCCCTAAGTAAACCCTAATATAAGATGTAACAAAAAAACCCTGATCTAAAAAGGTTTAGATACATTATCTATTAATCCCCACGGCTAAGTGATTTCAAAAGTGGAAGATTTTAAAAGTCACATAATTGTTGCGGTATATGCATGGAAGTTTAGATAAGCCTTGATGCATTGTAATCCTTCTCTGTAAAGAGAGTGGCTAGTTTCTTGCATCTGTGTATTCTCACAATTACATTACACTGCGATAGATGTGGCCAGTATAAGGCAGGATACAGGACTCCACAGCCAAGAGAGGTTCTCAGGAAAATATATTTTAATTGGGCAACCAGCAACCAGATAATGGCCCTAAACTTCTCCCGCAGCTGTAACCCGTCCTTGATCACTCTCAGCCGGGCTACTCTGCTGTATAGCCTAGTAGTGCTCCAGCACAAACAGCACTTCTCAAAACCAGAAAAAAAACAGCTTTCCAAAATTTCCCCACTTCAGATAGCAGAGCCCAGCAAAATTTTCTCCAACCAAGTAGGAGCAAGTCTGAGCAGTCAGTAATGAATTCAAAAACTTCCTACCTCCACAGCAAGCCCTCCTTTACAGGTAAGTAGTCTTCCAACACCCCAAGCTTCTCTCTCTCTTCCTCCAGGTCTCCTGCTTTCTGACGTTAATCCTGGGACAGGGCCACCCTCTCTCCAGGCATTCTCAACCCTAGTTTCTTAAAGGGGCAGGTGGCTGGGTTCCTACAAGGAAGCCTCATGGGGTTCTGTGCCTGGCTAGGGAGTGTCTTTGCGGGGGATGGGGAGTTTCCTATACACTCCATCACATACACCTAGAGGAATTCTGGGTTAAACAATTGAAAATTCTGTGTGCAGTATTTCAAAATTTTGCATGCTTTATTATAAAATTTTAACACAGAATTTCCCCATCTTAAAGTTTAACTCCTCCTCTAGACCTAAAATATATCCCCTGCCTTTTTCCTCCTTAGTTCCCTTGCTCCAACCATGTTCTGCCCCCAATCCATCCTTGTTCCATTTTCTCTCCCTCTAATTTCTAGCCCCTGACCACATCTCTCCAACTCAGCAGCAGCCCATCTCCAGCCCCAGCAACCCCCCCCCATCTCTGTCTACCCACAGTCCCCTCTGAAATATTAGCAGCCTATCTCCAGTCCAAGCAACTCCTCCGAAACACCAGCAGTAGCCCATATCCAACCCCCAGTACCCTCCCCCTGATTCACTAACAGCCCATCTCCAACCTCCAGCAAGTCCCCTCACTCACCAATAGCCCTTTTCTGCCCTCCAGTCAAGTCACTGACTTAGCAGCAGTCCATCTCCTGCCCCCAGTTAGCTCCCCTACTCACCAGCAGTCCTTTCCTGTTGACAGCAATCTTCCCCTACTCACAAGCAGCCCTTTCTTGCCAACAGCCAGCACCCCCCCCCCCCCAACTCTCCAGGAGCCCAATCTCAGCAACACAGCCATGGGAGCTCTTCCATTTGCTCCTGTGGCTATGGTAGAGTCTGATGCCACCATGTTTTCAAAGGTGCACTTCGAAGTGCTGCCATCAGACTCCAACATATCCATGGGAGCAAAACAGAAATGCTCCCATGACTGTGTTTCTGCTAAAAGTGATGCAGGATTGGGTGCTCTTCAATCTTGTGTGCCCGATCCTGCCTCACTATCTGGCAGGTGCCTGCGCAGAATTCTGCACAGCAAATGCAGAATTCTCCACGGGCAGGAAATTCTGTGTTGTGTAGTTCTGCAGAATTCCCCTTGGAGTATTAGATGTACATATATTTTGAATCTCAAACAGATCTGCAATTCCAATTGGTATATCACAAATCATTCCAAAATGAGCAGGGCTTCAAAAGCTGGTTCTGGTCTACCCTCCTAGCTAGTCTGGCTTTCAGGATAACCACCATGACTATGCATGAGATTTGCATACACTTCCTCCACTGCACAAAATCTATTTCATGCATAGTCATTGTGGCTAGGGTATACACCAGAAACACTGAAATAGAGCATATGGTACGTCTTTCCATACCACCATGAACCATATCTCACCATATAATGGCTTCACCAGGGAAAAACTGAAGCAGTTGCATCCATTAGTTGTATATGGTATGAAGGAGATACTGATCTGTATATATTTGCTTGTTAGGGGTTCATATTGAGGACAGGAAGGTGGAGTTTTCAACAGTGGACATTGTTGTTGAAGTTGAACTTGTAACGAGGGGGTATCATTATTAAATGAAAAATGTTGAATGTGTTTTTAGGAAAAATCTAAAGAGTAGTCTGGATATTCATGGCAACTAGGCCCATATGATATTGTTGCAATGTTTTCTGTTTGATTTTTTTTTTCAGTTTAATTTGTATTAAACTGTTATATGGATGGGTAACCCCCCTGTGATAGCTACTCAAGGTATGAGTCTATTATAACACTACCAGGAATTAAGTGAGGATAAGGCTTGCATATGCTGAAGCTTTTTCCACCTAATTTATTTTCTATACGTGTCTTGATATCAGGGGCAATCTAAAGGTGTTCGGGGCTAAGTGAGGAGACTCATTGTGGGGAGTGATTTGCATAAATAGTTGCATAGCCAGTGGGCTTCATTTGTATAAATCAAATTTATTTTATTTTGAAATGTATATGCTGTCCATCTAGAATTTTAAGCAGGCTTTCAAAGGAGTTCTTTACAAGCCTCTATTTGTTTTAACAATGACTTAGGGGCATGCTCACTAAACATTAATGTGTGTTAAGTGCCAATGTATGCATAGAAATAAACAAATGTTGTTGAACTTAGCACATATTCAAATCTGAGAATGTACATTAAAATTTAGTAAATATGCCTCTTGATGAATGTCTGAAAAGCATTTGCATATATAGTGAGGATAAAGAGAGGCTACCATATTTCTGCTTTACTGACCTCCAGTGCCAATTGCCATGTGCATTACTACAAAACCCTGCTCATTTAGAACCCATAACAAACCTGCCATATCATAACAGCACTACCAGGCCGCATACAGCACCAAACCCTATTTATCAAAAGGTAGCTCTACAAATATTAAACCAATACATTTCCTTCTGGGAACAGAGAACAAATGGGTCTGCTACACAGAAACTACATGAACAGAATAGCACAGTTCTGTCATACATGCAAAACAGACAGACTGTCACCAAATACAGAAAAGGAAACTCAATTTAGAAATATGAAGACAGAAATTGAACTGTTGTTGTTAAGTGCTGTTGAGTTGATGTTGACTCATTGTGACCCTCTGGATAGATGTTCTAAACTATGTTTGGTCTTCAGTTATTGTTGATAAAGTAGAACCCATAGCTGCTGTTATTGTATTGATCCATCATAAATGCTGGTTTTACTCTGAAAAGTCGTCAGCTTCTCCACAGTAGCTAGTTGAGTGCCTTCCAACCTGGGGGTCTCATCTTTCAGCACTGTAATGCAATTTGTTTGGTTGTGACTATCTATTGGGTTTTCATGGCAAGATATGGAAGTAGGTTTCCAGGCCTTTCTTCCATGCAACTAATCCTAGTGTTGTTGCCGTTATTACAGAATGTGATCCTCTACCACCAACACCGCCCCATTCTGCTGCTGCCCAAATGGGTGGTTTGACTTGGTATGGCACCTCAGCTGAGACCTGTCCATCTTGGGAGACCCTGCCAGTATTTAAGCTATCGATAGCTTAACTCTCAGCATCAGTGATGCACACAAACCCTCACAGCATGATAAGCTGCAAACCAAGTGAAGGATAAATGAACTGGAAACTCCAAAAGTCACACTTTGAATGCACCAGCACACTGGAAAAATTGATTTCCTCTTGTACTAAACAAAGCGCAAAGACATCAGTGATGCACATTTCCCAGAGCTGACATAGGGAGGAGTGGCCTAGTGGTTGGGGCAAGTTACCTTAGGCCGAAGGCCAGGATTTCAAATCCCACTAAAGGACAGCAATCTGGAAACAGAGGCTTCGAAGGGAGGTGCATGGCATGGGGAATACAATTGCAACTGGGAAGGGTTATAGGACAGAATAGAGGGAAACATGTATAACATCACAGAATGGGGATAGAGGCAGCACCCATAGGGTTCAGCTAGGAGACCCAGGGACTAGCACAAACATAGATACAGCTGGAAAACCATGTCTATTATTTGGAACACTGGCTGAAGTATGGGTGGTAACATTGAATGTTGGCGGTTTTAACTCGCTGGTAAAGTGAGACAAAACATTGGTAAACTGCAAACACTACTACTAAACACGGAGGGCAGATATTGCATCATTGTAGGAGAGCCACCTTTTAGAGCAAGGGCATGCCAAATTAAAGCAGGGCTGGATATGGGAGGTTCATTGGGTGGCTTATGCAGCTAAACAGCTGGGGGTGACTATACTGGTGGGGGAAACTAGTCAATTTTGAAACTCACTGGGTGATACAGGACTCAGAAAGGAGATATGTAATGGTGTGGGGTTCTTGCAGGGAATGAAAGTGGTGCTATTCAGTGTGTATGCACCTAATGTATACAAGCAATCTTTTATTTTTTTTCTCCACGATGGTGATGCAGTTGACAGAACAGTCAGAATACTCTCTAGTAATGGGGGTGATTTCAACATAGTAAAAGACCCTCTGGTATACAGTCAACCCCCACAGGTGATGCCAAGGGGGCAGGAGACCAAATGGACAAACCTCCTCTGTCAGGAGTTAGAGCTTATAGATGGGTGGCAGACACTGCACCCTACCGATCTTGAGTGTACACACTATTCTGGCACACACAAATCATAAACATGCCTAGACTACGTGCTCCTATCAGAGAGATTATTTGGAAAGCTGCAAAGAAGTGAAATTCACTCACATTTGATTTCTGACTATGCAGTACTACAGGTTGACTTAAGAGCACCACAGAGTCAGGTGAATGGATCTGGTGAATGAATCCAGTGTGGCGTCAGGATACAGAATTTTGCAGTTTTCTTTGTCACTTTTGGCAGGAATATGAGGTCAACCAGAGATAGGGTCCATAACATACTGATGGAAGCTAAGGTGGTGCTAAGGAGCCACATAAGAACATAAGATATGCCATACTGGGTCAGACCAAGGTCCATCAAGCCCAGTATTCTGTTTCCAACAGTGGCCAATCTAGGTCATACGTACCTAGCAGTTTCCCCAAGGGACACAGGTTCCACAATGCTTGTATTGGTTCAAGCATTGATATCCTGGGTCCCTTCTTAATAATGGTTTATGGACCTTTCCTCCAGGAACTTGTCCAAACCTTTTTTAAACCCAGCTACACTAACAGCCTTTACTACATCCTCCGGTAACAAATTCCAGAGTTTGATTACAAGTTGAGTGAAAAAATATTTTCTTTTATTAGTCTTAAATAGTTTACCCTGTAGCTTCATTGCATGTCCCCTAGTCTTTCTATATTCTGATAAGGTAAACAATCGATCTACGTTTACCCGTTCCACTCCGTTCATTAATTTATAGACTTCTATCATATCGCCCCTCAGCCGTCTCTTTTCCAGGTTAAAGAGCCCCAACCTTTTTAGCCTTTCTTCATAGGAGTAGCCTTCCATTCCCCTTTACCATTTTGGTGGCTCTTCTCTGAACCTTTTCTAAAATCGCTATATCCTTTTTAAGATACGGTGACCAGAATTGCACACAATATTCAAGGTGCGGTCTCACCATGGAACGATATAGAGGCATTATAATATCTTTTGTTTTATTTTCCATTCCTTTCCTTATCATACCTAGCATTCTATTTGCTCTCTTGGCTGCCGCTGCACACTGGGCCGAGGGTTTTAACATGGTATCCACAATGACGCCTAAATCTTTTTCCTGGGTGGTGGTTCCTAATGTGGAACCTTGCATCGTGTAACCATAGTTTGGGTTGTTCTTCCCTAGGTGCATAACCTTGCACTTCTCCACATTAAATTTCATCTGCCATTTTGATGCCCAGTCTTCCAATTTATCAAGATCCTCTTGCAATTTTCCACAATCCTCCTGGGTTTTAACAACTTTAAATAGTTTTGTGTCATGTGCAAATTTGATAACCTCACTCGTTATTCCACTTTCCAGGTCATTTATGAATATGTCAAAAAGCAGCAGACCCAGCACAGATCCCTGGGGTACACCACTATTCACCTTTCTCCATTGGGAAAATTGGCCATTTAGCCCTACCCTCTGCTTTCTATCTTTTAACCAGTTCCTGATCCACAATAGTACACTGCCTCCTATCCCATGACTCTTTAGTTTTGCCTAACTTCTCTCAATAGGGACCTTGTCAAAGGCTTTCTGAAAGTCCAGATACACAATATCAACAGACTCACCTTTGTCCACCTGTTTATTCACTCCTTCAAAAAAACATAACCGATTAGTAAGACAAGATCTTCCTTGTCTAAAGCCATGTTGGCTGTCTCCCATTAGGTCGTGACTATCTATATGCTGAGTAATTTTATTCTTTATGATGGTTTCTACCATTTTTCCCGGTACTGATGTCAGGCTCACCGGTCTGTAGTTTCCAGGATCACCCCTCGAACCCTTTTTAAAAATTGGTGTTACATTGGCGATCCTCCAATCCTCAGGTATTAGAGATGATTTTAATGATAGTTCACAGATTACTGATAGCAGGTCTGCAATCTCATATTTCAGTAATTTCAACACCCTTGGATGTATACCATCCGGCCCAGGTGATTTGCTACTCTTCAGTTTATCTAATAGTTGTAAGACATCTTCCCGATGTATCGATATTTCCTTCAATTCTTCCACACCTTTAAATACCACTTCAGTCATGGGTAACATCCCTACATCTTCCTCAGTAAAGACCGAAGCAAAGAATTCATTCAGTCTCTCCGCTATTGCCTTGTCGCCTCTTAGTGCTCCTTTAACCCCTTTATCATCTAATGGACCAACTGACTCTCACAGGTTTTTTGCTACGAATGTACTTGAAAAGGTCTTTATTTCGCGTTTTTGCTTCCGCAGCAAGCTTCTTCTCAAATTCTCTCTTTGCCTGCCTTATCAATGCCTTGCATTTGACTTGCCAGTGCTTGTGCTGTTTCCAGGTTTCATCGTTTGGCTCTTTTTTCCATTTCCTGAAAGATGCTTTTTTGGCAACAGCCTCTCTGACCTCACCTTTAAACCATGCTGGCAGTTTTTTGGACTTCCTTCCACTTTTCTTAAAGCGTGGAATACAGCTGGTCTGGGTTTCCAAGATAGTATTTTTCAACAACACCCAAGCTTGATGTACGTCTTTAACCTTTGCAACTGCTCCTTTTAGTTTTTTCTTAACTGTTTTCCTCATTTTATCATAGTCTCCCTTTCGAAAGTTAAAGGGTAGTACTGTGGATTTCCTTACTATCCCTCCTCCACTAATTAAATCAAAGGTGATCATGCTATCATCACTATTGCCAAGTGGCCCCAACACCCTTATCTCTTGCACTACATCTGGTGTTCCACTAAGGACTAGGTCTAATATTGCTTCCCCTCTGGTCGGTTCATGAACCAGCTGCTCCAAGAAGCAGTCATTTATTTCATCTAGGAACTTTATCTCCCTAGCATGTCCTGTTGTGACACTGACCCAGTCGATGCCGGGGTAATTGAAATCACCCATTATTATTACTGCACTGTAACTTTTGCTAGCTTCCTTGATTTCTTTGAGCATTTCATCATCCATTTGTTCATTCTGGCCAGGCGGACGATAGTACACCCCCGCTGCCATCGCCTTCCCCTTTTTACATGGAATTTCAATCCATAGAGATTCCACAGCAAATTTTGTTTCTTGCAAAACTTTAATCCTTTCTGACTCAATGCCCTCTCTAACATAGAGCGCAACCCCTCCACCAATTTGATCAGCTCTATCATTACGATATAGTTTGTACCCAGGTATCACAGTGTCCCACTGGTTGTCCTCCTTCCACCATGTCTCTGATATTCCAATCATATCTAACCTCTCGTTTAGTGCTATATATTCTAACTCTCCCATCTTGTTTTGTAGACTTCTAGCATTTGCATACAAGCATTTTAGAGACTGTATTTTATTCATATTAATTTGGCTATTGGTAGACATGGGTAATTTGGGATCACATAATAGGCTATATCCACCGCAAGAGGGAAGCAGCAAGACAGTGGCTCTTATGGGAGCTAGATGTGCTGCATAGCTGCAAGGCTAAATACATAGCTGCTCGGCAAGTGGAACAACAGAACGAACTCCAGGAGCAGAGTAATAGGTTAAATGCTTTTTTGCAGCAGCATGCCTTGCAGAGCATCCAGCTCTACAAATACAAGCTCCACTAGTTGGGTGACAAAGCTGGCAAACTGTTGGCTAACCTAGTCCCACCCATCAAGACCAGATGCACAGTTATACGAATACACAGCCAAGATGGCACTCTGACCCTGGGGAAGGAAATTGGATCAAAATTCATGCAATATTTTCAAGCTCTATACTAAGTGGATTCCCAAGATGACAGGGCTAGAGAGCATTTTTTTCAGGCCCTCGAGTTACCACAACTCAGCGAAGCTGACCAAGCCAGGTTGGAGAGACCTTTTGATGGCCGAAGAAATCCTAGCATGCATCAAAGGCTTTCAAAAGGCAAAGGCCTGGGCTCAGATGGCTTGGGACCAGAATTTTACCCGATCTTAGGTGAGGCTATTGCTCTGGCATTGAGTGAGATGGGAGAATCAGCCTGCACTTGGGGAACATTCAATCAGGATATGAATAGCGCAGTGGTGGTACTCAAAATTTTAGCCAGAGCACTGGTCCAGTGACTGGGGGATGTGCTTCCCACACTAGTCCACCCAGACCAGGTGGGGTTTGTGAAGGGGTGTGGGGCAGTGAGCTATGTTAAATGACTGCTGACTCTCTTTAGGGATACCCACCCAAAGGGCATGGAGGTGGTGGTGGTCAATCTAGATGCAGAGAGATGCAGAGAAGGTGTTTGACCAGATGGCATGGGACTATCTTCTCTAGGTATTACTACACAGTGGTCTGGGGGAGCACTTTGTGAAATGGATGTGAATGTCATACCATGGTCCAAGGGCTCGGGTGATGGTAGAATGGGGGCCTAATGGAGGGCTTTGCGTTGTGTTTAGGTACTAGACAGGGGTGCCCTCTCTCCCCACTTTTATTCGTATTATCCCTGGAGCTACCAGTGATTAAGCTATGAGACACAGCGGAGGTGCCAAGTGTCTGGGTGGAGTCCCAGGAATGTAAGATTAGCCTTTTCACTGATGGCATGCTAGTTAGCACCCCCTACTCGGATGAGGGCCTGGAGAGTTTGTTGGACCTCTTGCGGCAGTTCAGAACCTTCTCTAGCCTCAGGATAAATTCTGGCAAATCTGAAGCCCACCTGTTGAGGGACACAGGGGACAGGGCCCCATCAACTGAACAATCTTTTCTTAGGTCATTGGAACCCCTCCGATATCTGGGTATTTATCTACATAGGGATCTCTGAGAAGTATACAAAAGAAATATCCAAGATAAGATACAACAGTTAAGATACCTGTGTGATCATTGGTGCAATCTGCCATTGACTTTTTTGGATGGGTGGAGCTAGTTAAGATAGTCATTTTCCCTTAAATACTATATCAGCTGCAACTGTGGGTCAAGCGTAGAGAGATGGAACAGGTGAAAGGTATGCTCCACTTATTCCTCTGATGAGAACAGAGGGCCAGAGTTGGGCAGTTGATCCTGCTGGTGACCCAGGGGGAGTAGTACAGTTACCAGACCTATGCATCTACAATGAGGCAGCATTGATGCAATGGGTAAAGGATGCCATCAATGGCATGGCCCACTATGCCCCACAGGGCCTACTGGATTTGTGGTGCACCCCAAGCAGCTTGGTAAACACCATACACCATGCCCAGCCACCCCTAAGGCTTAATGAATACCGTCCCCTAACTGAGCCTTTACAAAGGGCCTGGCAATGGTGGGCAGTGAAGGGCTGCCCCAGTTGGCAGGTGACATCCTTCTTGCAACTGTGTGCTAACCCAGGCTTTGACCCGGGCACAAGCATCAGCTATTTCCAAAAGTAGGGAGGGGAGATGGGCCCCATAGACATGGGGAGCCAGTTGAGATGGGGCCAGGATATGTTCCCCACTTTTGAGAAAGTGAGATAGATGACTTGTCTGCCAGCCATGCACCAATTCCGATACATGAAAGCCCAGCATTACTGGACACAAGCAAAGAAGGATTCCCCAGGGAGTTTGGCAGATACTATAGCAGATGAGGATATGTGAAACCTAGAACCATGGTGGAACACAATGTCCACATGGCAAAAGCTTGTAAGAGACATGATATACTCACAATATTTGGTTGCTCTCATGGAGGCATGGGGAGTGGATGTTGATGACAAGGTGAGCCCTGAGCTCTTTGATTGCTGTTACCAAAAAATCCCCCACGTGACAGGCAACACTAGGTACAAGGAAATGCAATATGAGGTTTACACAGAGGTTATCTCACTAGAACAAAAGGAGTGGAGAGAGGAATGCAGTATGAGAAGTGCTGGGCTCAAGTGCACACCTTCTCCCATGCTTTTCTTGGTGCCCCAAGCTGGCGGAGCTTTGGGGATATCATACAAAAATGCATAAACTGGACCTATGGTCTCTTGATGATGGGGGAGAAGAGCCCGCTGAGAGATCAGAAAGTCCTCAAAACAGAGAAAATTTGTGCAACTGGGTATCTGGGGGTACAACATGTAATTCTACAGAACGGAATGGAGAAAAATGTCAAAGTTCCATCAGTGGGTGACCTGCATGCATGCACTGGTGCAAGCTGAACTGTGTGACTATCGTAGCTAAGCCTCGCCTTAAAGGATACAGTATAAGGAGCTGTGGATATGCTTTCAAGCATGTTTCCCAAGGGGGAAGGGGGGATTAGAGTGATAAAACGTGTGCCTCAAAAGTGCCTTTAAGGGTTCATTGTTACTGTTATTTGAAGGCCAACAGGCCAACATTATCATTGTGTATTGATGCCTAAATATAATGTTTTCACTGCCAAAACCGTTGTACTGTCAAAAGCAGTTGTGATTTGCAATATGAAGAATGTATGCTGTTGAAAACTACAAAAAAAAAGAAAAAAAATTCAGAACACAATCAACAAGGCATGTGTGTGTCCAGGGATCATATCCCAAATGTGCTTCACAAGCAATTTAAGCTCTCCAGTCTTATCAGGCTTTTCACCTTACCGATGAAGAAACTCTCAGCTAACGACGTAAGTAATGAGATCAGAACTTTTTTTAACTTAAACTAGAATCTAGAAGAATGTTCATCAATATGATAAAATCTCAGCTACTGTCTGCAAGTATCTCTACTTTGAATGTGCTTTTAAAATAATTGTAAGATCAAAGTAAGGGCAGTCCACTCTATCTAGATCCCTTCATGACATCTCCTATTAACTCCACAAAAGTAATAATCAGAACCATTAGGTTAGGTAAAGCAGAGCAGGGTCTAAAGTGTAATTCAAAATGACACCCAAATAACCCAGTAAATCTGTATAGGACAGAACGGTCTGCCAATAGACTAAAACAAAACAGGGGTGAAGAAAGCTGCTAATGAACTTGGAAACTATCTCAAATATTTTGAAAACAGAAAAGTTCAAACAATTTATAGATATTAATAGATCAGAAAGTTATTAAAGAAAAAATCCTTCCAGATTACTGCATTACGAGGGGGGGAGATGTTTCTTGTTGAATCATAGAGAGTATGGGAGGTTAGTCTCTTGTGCTTGGTGACAGTGAGGGTCTCTTAGGTGAATGGATTTAAGATAGCTTTACCAAAGTGTACTACAGTGTTAGATTGTGTTAATATGAGCTAATGTGTTATTTACTGCAGTTCCCATTTGATGTGATGCATGTCAATAGTGCTGTGGTGCAATAACACAACAGTGCGCTTTAGTAGCTCTTAGTAAATACTTTTGCAGGAGACACTTCTCAAAGCCCACAATCCAGCTGTTGCTGTTAGGAGCAATCGAGAGACTAGAGCTGTGGTCTGGAATCAAACCAGGTTTCAATCCCACTCCATTTCCTTTTATCTTGGGCAAATCACAACTTTCTATTGCCTTGTAAGATCGCTGGAGACAGGAAAATACTTCCTGTGCCTGAATTGTAAGCCGTCTGAAGAGGGGGGAAAATACTGCAGGTATCTTACCTTGAACTATAACTTGAAAGAGGTGACTTGAACAGAAACATTCTGGGAGAATAACTGTCTCATGCAATTACAGATAATATAAAATTTTTATTTTTGTAGTCACATAGACTGATTATATGGTCTAACCATCTGAAGAAACACTATACCTAAATCCTTTTTTAAAAAAATTAAATGTAGAAGCAAAGAATGTGTCACTGCAGTATCCAGCTCATCGTTGTGGGAAATGAGGGATTAAATTGCTAATAATAAGGACTCATAATATCAGATAATGCTGGTTAGAGTTTATTCAAAAAATATAGTCATTATAACTATCTGGGGATATTTTCCACATTCGTAGGTTGTGTGTTTTTGTTCCAAGCTTACTACCTAGCAGTAATATATTATCTTATATACTGGGGCAGAACAGTCTTATTTTACATGCCTCTCACTGAGCGCAACTTTTAGCTGTCTCTATAGCATGCATCTTTTAAATATGTCAATGTGAAGCTTGTATGAGGAGCTAATAAACTTGTGCTCTTCAGCACTCTGATGTATTTGGGCTGAGCAATCCAAGGGAGCAATATAGTATAGAGGGTGAAGTACTTTTGTCCACTAAAGAAGAGCAGGACATAGGCGTGGTTGTGTCTGATGATCTTAAAGTAGCTAAACAGGTAGAAAAGGCAACAGCAAAAGCCAGAAGGATGTTTGGGTGCATATGGAGAGGAATGGCTAGCAGAAAAAAGGCGGTGATAGTGCCTCTGTATAAGTCTTTGATGCAACCTCATTTGGAGTATTGTGTGCAATTCTGGAGACCGCACCTTCAAAAGGATATAAAGAGGATGGAGTCAGTACAGAGGGTGGCTACTAAAATAGTTAGTGGTCTTCATTATAAAGCATATGAAGACAGACTTAAGGATCTTAATATGTATACCTTAGAGGAAAGGCAGAATAGAGGTGATATGATTGAGATGTTTAAATTCCTCCGTGGCATAAATGCACGGGGGGGGGGGGAGCATCTTTCGATTGAAATCAAGCTCTGCTATGAGGGGACATGGGATAAGGGTGAAAGGGGATAGATTCAGGAATGATATGCGGAAATACTTCTTTACAGAAAGAGTAGTGGATCCGTGGAATAGTCTCCCAGTGGAGGTGGTAGAGATGAGGACAGTATCTGAATTCAAAAAAGCATGGGACAAACACAGAGAATCTGTAAAGGAAAAAAAGGGACTGTTGATATGGAAGGACAGACTAGATAGGCCATGTGGTCTTTTTCTGTCGTCATTTTTCTATGTTTCTCTGTTTCTATTTGTACATTGTGTGTATCAGGTTGAAGACTTTGAGGCTCTGAAAAAGATATACTCTTCACCTCTCCATGCTCTATTCATGCTTTCCATGTATCAGTGTGATAAATGATAATGGTCAGCACTTAAGTGCAAAACATTCAGAGGGGGTAATGTAAAGTATTACCATTCTGAAAACAGAGTAGCCCACCTATAACCATCAAAAGTTCCATCATAAATTACAAATCATACACATGCATTGGACTACAGTATCTTGGATGGTAAGGAAGGATTATGAAATGATTGTAAAATATTTGAGTACTAATCTTTTGATTGATCAAAATGAAATTCAGAACAGACAGTGATCTAATCACTGCTAATCTCAAAAATCATAACTTGTCCCCACACTTCTTCTTAATTCTTTCAGCAAATATTATTACATTGAACACCCTCCTCCTCATCATCCTTCCACCACATACCCTCCTCAACAGAATATCTGCAAATTCCCATAGCATCTCATAAAGATGGAAGAAGAGACATCTTAGATGAGGTTTGGTTTGCTCATAAGGGGAGTGATATCCAAAAGCACTTATACAGATAGTGGCTGCTGCTCTATGGATAGGTGCCTTTTCCATGAATATTCAGTAGCATTATAATTTCATGACGGGGCACATACAGCAAGAGGGTTGTCAGATGCTGAGCTTTGGTCAATTTTGTAAGAACAAGTAGGTGCCTTCCTGTCTCTATAAAATACTAGCATAAGAGGCAGAGATCAAACCTAGTATGCTGGTGTGGGCATTCACACTGTGCTCTAGCAGGTGCAAACACCTATGCCTAGATTATTGATGACAGAGGAAAAACAAGCAAAATATCAGCAGTTTTATTTTCTTTATGAGTGAAGCCACATGAAATGAAACGTAGAAACATCATGGCAGAAAGAGACCATATGTCTCATCTAGTCTGCCATTCCATAACAATGACTATAGTTCCTTTTTATTTCTTTAGAGATCTTCTGTGTTTGTCCTATGCTTTCTTGAATTCAGATACTGTCCTCGTCTCTACTACCTCAACTGGGAGACTATTCCACACATATACCACTCATCCCTTGAAAAAATTGTTCTGCATACTACTCCCTTTCTTCCTCATCCTATGTCCCCTTGTTGCAGAGCTTTCTTTGAATTGAAAGAGGTTCCCTATGCCACTTAAATGTGTTGTTCATGGGTAGATCTAGACAGTTCCTTATAAAATGCTATTTTAAATGCATATGCGAATCATAAAATTACCCTTGTGACCAGTCAAAATGTCTTATGCTCCTGCTTTAATTTTGTTATTCCAAAATAGTACTTCCATCACTACGGTATTGTTGGAAAGGATCAGGCCTGGAACATTCAGGGAACTACAACTGAACTTCAGAAATTATCCTTAATATCAAGTTGTGGAACTATTTTAACAGGGCAATTGTGTATGACACTGTGACTTTGGAAGGGCAGAGTAACCATTAGGCAAAACTAAGCAGCCATCTAGGGCAGCCATTTTGAGGCAACAGTCAAACCAAAATAGTAAATCCTGACAGTCACAAAAACTCAAAGAGCTATCAGTATATTGATGCATACAAAGTAAATTTTAATATGTAAATGTATGATGCTGAACTAAGCATTTCTACAGATTGTTGCGGAACGGATGGTGTTGGGATGATCATAATCACGGATCTTAATTATAAAAATCTCAAGGGTGGAGACATGTGTAAAGTTTAAATTTCACCTAGCGCGCGCAATACTCTTGCACCAGCCCTGAATTTTGAGCCTGTAGCTATATGATTATTTAACTATATAAATGTGTAGAACTCTGTAAATATGCATATATGTGGAACTCTACAACAATGTAACTTTCTTAATGTGTATCTCTGTATGAACTCTACACATAGGCCACTGCTTGTTTCAGTTTCTACCTCTGTTAAGTTGTGACAGCATGATTATATACCGATATTCCGCTACAAATCTTTAAATAGATGTTCTCTTAATCTATGCTTCTAAAATTCTTCAACTGTGATTGATTTTAGTTCTTTTGTAGATTTTTGGGATTTTCTTCAATTCTTTCCCTTCATTTCCATCTCAGCAGATAATGATATACGAATATGCGGAGACAGGAAATCACAGCAGTGTGACAGAATTCCTGCTTCTGGGATTCTCAGAATTCCCAGACCTGCAGCTCCCTCTCTTCACTCTCTTCTCATTCCTCTACCTGTTGGCTGTGCTGGGGAACCTCCTCGTTATCTGCATCATATGTGCCGATCGACACCTTCACGTCCCCATGTATTTCTTCCTGGTCAACTTGTCTATCCTAGACGTCTCTTCCCTCACAGTCACTGTGCCAAAATTACTGGCAATCCTAACAAGGAAAAATGTCATATCTTTTGAGGAATGCATGCTACAGATGTACTGCTATATGGTGTGCTTATGTACAGAATATGCACTTCTCGCTGCCATGGCATATGATCGCTATGTTGCAATATGCAACCCCCTGCGCTATCCCATTATCATGAATAAGGGGGTCTGTGCTCTTCTGGCAGCTGTCTCATGGATTGCAGGTTTAGTAGAGTCATTGCCACCCATAATTATTATATCCCAGTTTTCTTTCTGTGACTCCGTTGCAATTAATCACTTCTTCTGTGAAGTCACAGCACTGGTGAAACTCTCCTGTACAGACACCTCTGTCATTGATAGTTTGGCCTATGGAGAAAGTGTATTTAACATCTTCACTCCTCTATTCCTAACCGTGACATCCTATGTGTTCATCATCTCCACCATCCTGAGAATCCAAGCTAGAGAGGGGAAAAGCAAAGCCTTCTCCACCTGTTCCTCCCACTTTACAGTCATCATTCTGGCTTATGGAACTATAATAGGGGTGTATTTGCAGCCGGGATCAATGAACTCTCAGAATTCAAGCAAATTGCCTATTGCATTGTATATAGTCACTCTTCCACTGTTAAACCCCCTGATATATAGCTTGAGAAGCAAAGAGTTAAAAGTGGCCCTTCACACAGCTATAAGCAGGAAAATGGCATGATCTGCATTTGAATGATAAGTTTATAACAGTGAGCCTATTTTGGCCCTATAGACCCCTAGGTGGCTTTATAAAATACTAGTGAAAATCCTGCGGAAACTGTGTCTACACAGAAGGCATCTAAATAGAACACACAAATGTTTTCACACACAAGTAGGCATGCAGATTAGTGTATTTTATAATCATTGTATGTATTTTGACTCTATTTACACTCCACCCAGACTGTGGTCCAGGCAACACCTACAATAGCCGTAAACACGTTCATGCCGCTGTGCATACTTTCATGCTTGATATAATAATAAAACTGCCATTTTATACATGCATATTATTTGTTTTTAAAAGTCCTGCCCATAGGATGAGAAGAAAAAGGCCTAACTAACAAACTCTATCATAACACCTCTTCCCCAACCTTTCTTTTCCCTTCCCCTGTCATGATCATCCCAGGCTTCACCCAGAGTCTCTCTTTTTTATGTTTCTCATAATCCCTACCCACCCCCATACTTCACTCTCTCTCTCAAACCTTCTCCCTTCCTCCATTTTCTCTTGCACTTGTCCATTCTTGTCTCTGGCTGCAGCTCTTCAATAACGTGGAGGTTCCTGCTTCTCCCACAGCAATTGATCTCTGCATTGTAGAGCTACATAGTAACATAGTAAATGACGGCAGATAAAGACCAGTATGGTCCATCTAGTCTGCCCAGTAAGATGGCCAGAGTAAGATAGCAGGAGTAGGTGCCACTCTGTGCAGGCCACCCATCCCCATGTCTTTGTTTAGGGGTGAACCCACCACTCCATGTAGGACACCCCTATTTGTTGAGACGTTAGATGGTTCAGTTTATTTTCATTTTATTCTGTTGCTATAAATGGATCCATTGTGTCTGTCCCATGCCATTTTGAATTCTGTCACTGTATTTGCCCCCACCACCTCCATTGGGAGGGCATTCCAAGCATCCACCACCCTCTGATATTCCTGATATTGCATTTCAAGTTTCCACCTTGCAGCTTCATGTTATGCCCTGTTGTTTTACAGCTTCCCCGTCTTTGGAAGAGGTTTGTTTGTTCATTATTTCGCCTTAAGTATTTAAAGGTCTGAATCATATCTCCCCTATCCCTCCTCTCCTCCAAAGTGTACATATGTAGGTCTTCAAGTTACCTGTTACATAAAGGGGGATGTTTACTAAATGATAGTAGCAGACTGCGTGCGATATCGGAGCTGTGGCCCCATTGAAATCAATGAGGCTGTGGCTCTGATATCTCCCAGAGTCCACTACTGCTGTTTAGTAAACATCCCCCAAAGTTTGAGCTGCTCTTCTGATTTCAAGTTTGCAAGACTTCAAATTGAAAGATCAGCCTGAAAGTTCTACACCTCATGGCTCATCCGTCAGCCGACTGCATTGAGGGGAATGTGAACCGTGGTGGCCTGACTAGGATCTCTTCAAATAAATATGCATATGGACAGACAATTTGCCACTGAATCCTTGGCAATAGAGAAGCAAGCCAAAAAACAGCTGAACATGAACAAGCAATATGTTGCAAAGGAAAAAGTAGTATACAAAGATAGTTCTTTATATCTATAATCAGGGACGGCTCAAGGAAATCTGCTGCCTGAGGCGAGGGATGAGATAGTGCCCACCCCCCAGAGCCAGCGGGGAGGCTTTCAAAAAACTCCAGTCAGGGGCTGATCCAAATCAAAAAGTCAATTAGATAATGTGGAAGAAATAAAAGATGTTTGCACACCAAAAAACTAAAAGAGAGTGGTGCGAGAACCACAACTCAGTTTATAACACCAAATTATAGCTCATTTTTATTTATTATAGACTGTGTTATGGTTCTTGCTTTTTCTTTTTGAACATATATTTTGCATTCATCCCCCCCCCCCCCCCAACAACAGATACAGAGCAGAACTAGGACATTCACCCACAGAACTCAATGTCTCAAAAACAAATCTGATTCTGGCCATCTCACTAACAAAAATTCTCCTGTACCAGGTATATTGTGAGCTAACAGGAATGTAGGAGTCAAATTCGGGCTGTGCCGCCGGGCCCCGGTCCCGCGGCCGGCCCAGTAACCGGGTTCCCGGGGCCAGACCGCATGGTAGGCCTGTTGCTGGGGGGGGGAGGTGGGGGAGTTCTGCCCCGGATTGCAGTGGGCGGGGCTTCCGCACTCGGGCTCCACACTGGAAGGTGGAGCCCGGTGATTGGACCGCGCGGGCGGTCAGGGGGCGGGGTCAGCGCGAGCAACGGGGGAGCGCCGGCTGGTGTTCTCCCTCTTCCTCGTTGCTCGCGCTGCCGGAAGGTTTGTTCTGCGCTGTGGGGATTCAGGCCTCTCCTCCGAGTAGCGGGGGGTTTGCGTTCGTTCGGCTAGGGGGGGGGGGCTCGCGTAGCGTCGTCCCTTCCTTCTGCCCTACACTACAAAAAAAAAAAATTTCATTATCATCCCACTAGCCAGGGATTTCCCATGTTGCTTCTCCCGTTGGGGAGCCACGGGGTCGACGCCCGACCGGCGCTCCTCTTCCCCGGTGGCCTGTGCGTGTCCCGGCGGGCCGGGGGTCTTTGTTGGGGGGGGGGGGCTAGTTGCTTCGCCCTGCAGCTCTTCCTTACCCCTGGGCCAATGGTAGGAGCCGTAGCCTAGTGGTTACAGCAGCAGGTTAGTGCCTTAGAGATCTGGGATTGATTCCCACTGGTACTCCTTGTGACTTTGGGCAAGGCACTTTCCCCTCTATTTTACACCCTATTTCATATCTTAGAGGGGTGGGCCTCATTTTCCCTCCCTGTTTGAATACACCAAAGGGGGAAAAACAACAGGGCATTGGCCACAGGGTTCTCAGGGGATCCGCTCTTAACCCCTTGGTTGCCTCACGTGGGGAGCATGGCCCGGCGTATGCCTGGGCGTGGTGGGGCCAAAAAGGGCCGCGTGGGTTGGCTCGCGGGCGCGGAACTGCATGGCGTGGAGCCACGCTGCCGGGCCGTGGTGGGGCTGGGCATCCCGCCCCCCCGTCCCAGTATCCTGCGGGGGGCTAGGCAGGGGCGTGGGCGTAGCGCGGCCCGGGGGGGGGGCACGGGGGCGTGGGGCCGCTCGGGTGCCGGCCTTCCCCACAGGGCTGCGGGCGCACTCAGCGTGCCGGGCCCCCACTCGGGGGGGGGGGTGGTGGGTGTCAGTGCCGCAGTGGCCTTAGCTGGCTCAGCGGAGGCTGGCCACATGGTTGGCGAGGGGGTCGGGTCCCCGCGGGTCTTGAATGGCTCGTCCATGGGCGCTGAGGCGGGCGGGCCGGCCGGCCGGTCACCGGCTTCGGTTATGGGGAGCCCCCTCCCACCCCGCCCCGCCCCGCTGGGTTCCCCTCCCCCTCCCCCTCCCGGCTTCCTCCCTTCCCCGGGCCTGTGGGCTTTCGGGGCTGTCCCCTGGGGGGGGTTTGGGCCACTGGGGGGGGGGCTGGGGTGGCTGGTTTGGCGATGGCCGCGGGGCGGCTGGGAGTACGGCGGCCTGGGATGCCGGTGGGCTGGGGCCCTCAGCGCACGGCTGGGGCACCGGGCCGAGCGCAGCGCCTAGTACTCCTGCGGCTCTGGCTGCTGGGTTTTCTTCTTTTTCTTCGCAGGTCCCGCGGAATTCAACTCCTGCGACATCCATGGCTGCTTCTGCCGTGGGGGCCGGTCCCGGTCCTTCATGTCCCACGGCTGTGCTGGTCTCGGAGGCATCTGGGCTGTCTCCGGGGAGTGCCCCGGTGGACCCTTCCGGTGGGTCGGGTGAGTATGCGGGGGTCTCCGGTGGGGGGCTGTGGGAGGGGCCCTGTTTCCGTTCCCGGGTTGCCTGCGGCAAAAAGGGGCTAAGCACCGGCGGGGGGGCGCCGTTGTCGGCGGGCGTCTTCGTCTTCCTCCTCCTCGACGTCGTCCTCGACCTCTTGTTCTGGGAGGGTGTTCCGCGTAAATTGCACCGGCAAATCAAGCGTCGTCGGTACATCAATATCTTCCGCCTGCTCGAGGGTCGGAAGCATTCTGGCGAGAGCAGGAAGAAGCGTCGGGAGGACGGAAAGGCGGGTAGGGTCTGCAAGGCCTCCCGGAATATGCTCAATTGGACTCGTGCCGCCTTGCGGCTTGCGAGTGTCTGGGAGTCACTATTTCCCGGGGCCATATGGGGCGTTACTGGCTTATGCCAACACATCTTGGCGGCGTCCCAGGCTCACGAGGGGTGGGCCTGGTTGAATTATGATGAGGAGTTTCGGGATCAGATGGGAAAATTGTCACTGGTTATGGGGGACGAAGGACATCTATCTTTGGTTGACCCAGATGTCCGCGAAGGGGCGTGTCGGGGGAGCGGGTGCTGCGGCTGGCAAAGGGGGTTCCGCTCCTGTTCCGGCGGCGGGGCGTTCCTTTCGAGTCCCCGTCTCGGCCCCGCCTCAGTCCCGTGGGGGGGACGTCTGCTGGCGCTTCAACAAGGCGTCCTGCCCATTCCCTGACTGCAAACTTAAGCATGCCTGTTCCTTGTGTGGGGGCGCCCACGCTGCCGCTAAGTGTAGCCGAAAGGGGGTCGCGGGAGCTCCCTCTGGGGGTAAGTGAGGTCGGGGGTGGGGGGCTGCCCCCTACTCCTGTGCGGATCGAGGCGATGTGTCCACGGCTGGCGGGGTAAGGGCGGTTCCGTCATGGGCAGGCGGCAGGCTTGCTTTTAGAGGGGTTCTCGGGGGGTTTCCGTATCCCGGTTCGGGGCGCGTCCGCACGGGGTGGGCTCCGGAACGCTGCTTCGGTGCAAGAACACGGTGATTTTGTGCGTAGGACGATTTCGGAGGAGTGTGCTCTGGGTAGGGTTGCGGGCCCCTTTCCGGTGCCCCCCTTTTCCCCGTTCACAGTTTCGCCCTTGGGGGTGGTCCCCAAGAAGGAGGCGGATAGGTTCAGGCTGATCCACAACCTCTCCTGCCCTCCGGGCGATTCTGTCAACGGCCGCATACCCGCGAGCTCTGTTCAGTCCGTTACGCTTCCTTCGGGGCTGTTCGATCTCCTGTGCCTATTTCGAGGCCTTTAGCACCTTCTCCCGGGTCCTGCAGTCGTTGCTTGGGCACCTCAATTTTGCTTGCCTGCATCCTTCCCATGGGGCGCCCCTTAGCCCGGTGCGTATCTCTGGCAATGGCGGGCCTCCGTCTCCCCCATCATTGGATCCGGGTCTCTGCAGGGATGCGGGAGGATTTACGGGTCTGGGATGCCTTCCTCGTGGGTTTCAATGGGTGCTCCGTGCTTCCGTTGCCTGAACCCTCGAGTGTCGATCTGCATTTGTTTGCCGATGCGGCTGGCGGTTCCGGCTTCAGTGCTTTCTGTCATGGTGCCTGGTGCGCGGTGCCTTGGCCGGTGGATTGGGTCCGCTCCGGTTTTGACTCAGACCATCACTTTCTTGGAGCTCTTCCCAATCGTGGCGGTTTTCTGGATCTGGCCGGACAAGCTGCGCACCCGGCGGGTAGTGTTCTGGTGTTACAATGCCGCAGTGGTGGAGGTCATTAACCGGCACGCGCCTCGTTGTCCGCGTGTAGCTGCGCTGATGCGGGTGTTCGTCCTGGCCTGCTCGCGTCTTAATGTCACTGCTCGAGCACGGCCTGCGCCGGGCGCCCAGACTTCCATTGCTGACGCTTTATCCCGTTTTCAGTGGGTATTGTTCCGGCGACTGGCCCCGGGGGCGGACGAGCTGGCCTCACGGGTCCCGGAGCACCTCTGGACAGTTGGGACCCTGAAGTGATGTCCTTATTGGCCGCGTCGGTGGCCTCCAGTACCTGGGCGTCATTTCGATGGTGCTACTCTCGGATGAGTGTGTTCCTTTGTGCGCAGGGCTGGTCAGGGGGGGTGGTTCCTGACGGATTGGTCGGCCGGTTTGTTCTGTCGGCTAAGAAGGAGGGCTGGGCCCGGTCAGCGGTCGGCAGAGCATTGGTGGGGTTTCTTCCTTCTTTTGCAAGGCTGCTGGTTGGGGTAACCCTCGTATATCCTTTTGGTTCGGCGGTGGCTGGCGGGCTGGGCCCGGGTCCATCCTGCGTCGCGTGACTGGCGGCCTCCCAGTGTCGCACGAGCTGTTACTGCGAATCTGCAAGGTTTTGCCGCGTCTGGTGGCCTCTGGCTTTGAGGCCATCTTGTTTCATGCGCTGTTCACCACGGCTTTCTGTGGTGCGTTTCGGGTATCCGAGCTGGTTCCTCGCTCCTCCCGGCATGGGGCGTTGGGCGGGATCGACGTTTCGCACGTTCGGGTCGACGCGGAACGGGCTCGAATTTTTTCTACCGCGTTCGAAGACAGATCAGTCTGGGAAGGGTAGCTGGGTCCTCTTAAGTCCCATTCCTCCTTTGTTACCCTGCCCGGTTCGCGCGTTGTGCTCCTGCGTTCAGCGGTGGCCGGCGGCGTTTGGCTAATTTTTCATCCACGCGGATTGCGACTCAGTTCCAGTTCACGGCTGTACTGCGTCTGGTGCTGCGTGCCTTGCGTTGTGCTGACCGCTGGTATGCTTCGCATTCGATCCGGATCGGGGCGGAGACTAGTGCGGCGGCTGCGGGTCTGGACGGTCAGGTGATCCAGCGCATTGGCAGGTGGCGTTCGGGGGCTTATGCTGGGTACGTGCGCCCGGCGGTTCCCGGGGGTGCGGTCTAGCGCCTGCGGGTGGCAGGACTAGGGTCCCGGGGTGGGGGGTGGGCTTGGGGGGGGCTACTAATGTCTTCTTCCTATTTCAGAGTTGCCTGCTGGTGGCAGTCCGCTTGTTTTCTGCTTTCAGGTGGCGTGTGCTCCGGCGACTGGTGGATCATTGGGCACTCCTTCGTCTACTGGGTGGAGCGTCGGGCGGCAGTTGGGCCGTTGGGTGCCCATCTTGGTCTCGCCATGTCTGGAGTGCGGCTTTGCTGGATGGGTCACCGTGGCATACACTGGGAGCAGCTCTTGACTCGGGTTCAGGCGGAGATCGGACTGCGGCGGCAGCCGGTGGGGTTGCTACTCCATCTCGGCGGCAATGACCTGGTGGCTTGGTCTTGCCGGCAGCTCATCCGGACTTTACAGAGAGTCATTGCTCAGTGGCGGGAGCTCATCCCGGGGGCAGCTATTATTCTGGTCAGACATTGTGCCCCGTCCGGCTTGTTGAACCCAGCGGCATTGGTGAGGGGCCTGGTTCAGATTGACAGGCAGATTGGACGCTGGGTTCAGCAGACGGGGGGACGACAGGTCCTGCACCCTTGGGTGGATGTTTCCTGTGCCGGCCTCTATCGGCTCGAGGGGGTTCATCTTGCCTCGGTGGGACGGGACCTGCTTTCAAATGATTGGCATGAGGCATTGGAGTCTTGGTGCTGGTCGCAGCTTTCGGTGGTGGGGGCGGCGCAAGGATAGTAGCCTACCTTTGCGCCAGTGGTGGGGTGGCGAGCAGGTGCTCGCTGACCCGGCGGGGCATTTCAGCTTTATGCCGCTTTCCACAGGAGCGGCACTATTCTTTTCGTTGGGGGAGACGCCCCGGCTGGGGGTCTCTGCCCGGAAATTGGCAACCCTGGAGCCGGCCTTTGCTAATGACGGCGAGGCGGGCGGTAGTGGGAATTGGGGGGTGTGGTTGATGCACCACTTTGCTAGAAATGGCTGGTGGGAGCGTCATCCGGAGGACGGGTGGGGGGGGGGTGTTTGGTTATTGTTATGAAGGTTGATTTGGGCCCATGTTGGGTCGGTGTTTAATACCTTTAAATAAAAGCTGCGACCAAGCAATTGCACCACTCCCTGATGTCTGCTTGTCTTTGTCAAAGGTTCAAGGGGTGGTGGGAGGTGAGAGGGGTTATGGGGGGGGAAGGGGTGGTGGTGGCATGACGGGTCGGGGCATCCGGATACCTCGGTTAATTCGGGCTGTGCTGCCGGGCCCCGGTCCCGCGGCCGGCCCAGTAACCGGGTTCCCGGGGCCCGACCGCATGGCAGGCCTGTTGCTGGGGGGGGGAGGTGGGGGAGTTCTGCCCCGGATTGCAGTGGGCGGGGCTTCCGCACTTGGGCTCCACACTGGAAGGTGGAGCCCGGTGATTGGACCGCGCGGGTGGTCAGGGGGCGGGGTCAGCGCGAGCAATGGGGGAGCGCCGGCTGGCGTTCTCCCTCTTCCTCGTTGCTCACGCTGCCGGAAGGTTTTCCCTCCCTCCCTCCCATTATTTAGGCTGGGGGGGGGGGAAATAGGGTGTTGCAGCTGGTGGGGGACTCATCGCTTAGGGCTGTGGCGGGGTGGCGAGCAGGTGCTCGCTGACCCGGCGGGGCATTTCAGCTTTATGCTGCTTTCCACAGGAGCGGCACTATTCTTTTCGTTGGGGGAGACGCCCCGGCTGGGGGTCTCTGCCCGGAAATTGGCAACCCTGGAGCCGGCCTTTGCTAATGACGGCGAGGCGGGCGGTAGGGGGAATCGGGGGGTTTGGATGATGCACCACTTTGCTAGAAATGGCTGGTGGGAGCATCATCCGGAGGACGGGTGGGGGGGGGTGTTCGGTTATTGTTATGAAGGTTGATTTGGGCCCATGTTGGGTCGGTGTTTAATACCTTTAAATAAAAGCTGCGACCAAGCAATTGCACCACTCCCTGATGTCTGCTTGTCTTTGTCAAAGGTTCAAGGGTTGGTGGGAGGTGAGAGGGGTTATGGGGGGGGGAAGGGGTGGTGGTGGCATGACGGGTCGGGGCATCCGGATACCTCGGTTACTGATGGTTAGGGCACTGTCTTAGGAACTAAGAAACCAGGGTTAATTCCCACTAGCACACCTTGTGGCCTTGGACAAGTCACTTAATCCTTCAATACCTCAGGAGAATCCAAATTATCCATGTCCCTGTTTAATGTAGATTACCAAGTTTAAGTTATCATTTTTAGTCAAAACAATTTACATTGTTAAGTGGTATAAAAAAACTGTTAAATAAAATAATTTAAAATAAAACAACAAAGGTCACTGAGGATCTATAGAGCAACCATGCCATAACAGCACCAACTTCCAAAACTCACCTACCCCCCAATAAAGCATTACTGTAAATAACTCAGCAGAATCTTGAACATCCAACACCTATTTGAAAAGCTGAACAATTCAGATGACCACAGAACAGATCAATACATACAAACTTCAAAGCTGGAAAAGTCCGGAACTCAGCAGCAGTGATGCTATCAGGCTACTGAACAAAATTAAACTGAGATGTCCCCTTAAAACTGGAAATTTTCTTGAATCTAAATTTACAAAATATTTAAATTTCAGTCTGGCAGCATAAAGAATGCAAAACTGCAAATCTCAGACAATCCATATTCCAACATCCCCCTCCAACCCATCACGCTACAGTTGACTACACCAAGAACCCTGATTTCAAGATCCATAGAGAAAATCTACTATTCCATAACAGCACAAACTTCCAAACTCACACAACATGGAGCATATCCAGAAAATAGCAGCACCATAAATATTTCATTGGGTCCTGTTGTTGTTGTTGTTGTTGTTAAGTGCCATCAAGTTGGTGTTGACTCATGGAGACCCTCTGCATAGTTGTCCTAAACTGTGTTCAGTCTTTGGTTATTGTTGACAGACTGGCACTCATAGCTGCTGTTATTGTATCAATCCATATCATTGCTAGCTTTCCTCTTTTACGTTGGCCTTCTACCTTCCAAGCATGATGTCTTTCTCTAATGATCTCTCTCTTTGCATGATGTGTCCAAAGTGTGAAAGTCGAAGTCTTGTCATCTGAGCTTCTAAAGAAAGCTTAGGTTTGATCTCCTCTAGTACTGACTTGTTTGTTCTTTGGGCAGTCCATGGTATGCACAGTATTCGTTGGCAGCACCATAATTCAAAGGCATCAATTTTCTTCCTGTCTATGTTTTTCACAGTCCAACTTTTGCATCCATATGACTATATTAAAAATGTCATGGCTTGAACAAGTGGGCCCTAGAATATCCATATTCCTATTCAGAAAACTGAACAAGCCAAATTACTACAGATCTCTACATAGAAACTCTATGCTAACAGAACATTTAGCCTCAGTCACACATATGTAAAACAGAGATAGATCTTCACCAAGTAGGGAATATATCAATACAAACTAAAAACAGACATAAGTAGTCAAAAATGCTTTTACCCCATTACTCTTAGGTTTACAGGATTCTTTCCCAAAGTTATACTTTACTCCAGAATGAGGCAAGAGAAAGAACTCTCGCATGCAGGCGTCTGCATCGTTGGTAGAAACTAACCTAATAGCACACGTAGCATGAGTGCAACTAATGCCACCTGTACGGATCAAGGGGAGGCTGACTCCATTGGCCAGATGGAATCACTAGACCACCTTCTCTGTGCAAGAGGGGTACCAAACAGATACACAGAGGGAGGGCTTACCACCCCTTCCCAATAGACCACACCTCGTGCAGATTATACTTGTACCTGGCACAATATTCTCACAGATTTTCCTTACAAAAAGATCCCTTTTTTTTTTTCTTTCACAGAAGCAAGCATACAGAAAGCATAGCAAAACTACTAAATTCAAAGTAATCTGGAGTATTTCCTTCAACATCTCCTTACAAATAAAACACTTTTCTTTCTGCTCTTTCTGTTACAGCTATAAAATAATTAAGAGATTTCCTTTCCATTGACAGGTACTAACACTGTGAGAGAGAATGATATGTTTCTAGCTACACTCCAAAGATAAATTAGCAAAATCCTTTGCACACAGACTTCACACAGCACAAAAAATCAGAATTATACACACTCACTCATTAGCAGACATACAGTGGGGATTTGCAGACCAGCTCTCATCTTCAGGAGATAGTATGCAAACCCCCGATCTTTAAAAATCCAGGCATCTGGGTTCTCTCTTCCATGTCTTCCTTTATTTATTTATTTATTTATTTATTTAACAGCTTTTATATACCGCACTCTTGACATCAGCGCGGTTTACATTTTAACAAGTTTTGTACTTAAACATAAAAACAAATGTTAAGTTTACAGAGAACAGGGAATAAAAACATGGATAACAGGGATTAACAATTAACATATATTTTCAATTATTTACAATAGGTTCTTAAATGCTTGAGTTTTAAAGGTAGGGTTTGTGAGGCCTGGTCATATCTGGCCTTTGTCCTGTCATATCTGCTCTCCCATTCCTGTAGACCTGTTGACCTTTGTTATGGCCATATTTATAACCATTTGCTTGGGCCTTTGTCAGATTTATTCCTTGTTATCTGACCTTTTTTCTCACTTATTCAGTTCTTCACCTGGTTTGTTTCCCCATCCCTTATTTTCAAGAAACACAAAAAAATATATCTTATTAGTTCTCTTATATCGTCTGACAATTTTACACTAGGCTTCATGCTAAACTGGCATATTATGTTTGTGATGCTTTCTCTCTTTGTGCCCTGTAAATAAGTGTGGTTTTTCTCACATTTCTTCCATCTGATGTCACTAATACCTCTAGCAACTCATGGAGCACATCAGATGCCAATGCCAGCAATTTGGACAACATTTTAGATGTTCTATATTAACACTTTCCCTCTGGCTCTCACACACCTCAGTGTGTGGCCTTAGTTGCACTGGCAGCCATTTTGCCACATTGAAATGCGGTAACTGCAGAGGGGTGTAACTGCCTCCCTGCAGTTAGCCTATAGCTCTGTGTAATCAAACTCTGGAATTAGTTACCAGAGTATATAGTAAAAGCTGTTAGTGAAGCTGGATTTAAAAAAGGTTTGGAAAGAGGACCCAGAAAATCCACTGCTTGCCCCAAGACAAACATTGTTGAACCTGTGGAACTTTTTGGGAACCTGCTAGGTACTTGTGATCTGGAATGGGCCAGTGTTAGAAACAGGATACTGGGCTTGATGGACCTTGGTCTGACCCCAATGTCATTTCTTATTTTAATTTTACCAGCACAAAGCTCAGGAAACATACTGCTAAATATGCCAAAAAAGAGGGGCTCAACAGCACCATGCAACACCTCCCACTTCCACATAACAAGAGTGACTTGGCACCCCAACATAGCACTTCCCACCTTCTGAAAAACAAGAGGGACTTTGTGACCCCCAACATAACACCACCAACATAAACACCAAGAAGGGCTTGGCAACCCCAACATGAAACTCCTGAAACTGCATACTGGACCAGCATGGAATTAATGTAAATATGTGTTCCACACAACAACAGCAAATGCAAGATGCTCACATGCCAAGGAAATAAAGAAAAAGTGAGAATCACAGTGCTGTTTTTAATATCAAATTATAAAATTATAGCTCATTTTATTTTATTATAAACTGCATTATAGTTCTCTTTTTCCTTTTGAATATATTCTGCATCTACAGAAGCTTGTCCCTGGACAATGGGTGCAGAGCAGAAGTAGGACATTAACTCACTGAATTCAATATATTAAACATTCTGATCATTTCACTAACATAAACATTCTCCAGTACCAGGCATATTGACAGCTCCGAACATAACCCCCAGGTGAATAGCAGAAGTGGTCAAACCAGATAGACTCCCGCAACAGACCAACTTCACAATGTAAATAACTAGTTGTTCCATATACTATTGTACCACTATTGTATATAGTTAACCAGGATATCCTTTATCAGATAACCCTGCATTGTATTTAGTTTCCCTATTTCGCCAAGTTATTCTTCCTGTTAAATGTAATGACCAGACATATGTAAACTGTCGGATGTTTTCTGTTCAATGTAAACCGCGCTGATGTCTAATAGTGCGGTATATAAGAATTGTTAATAAAAATAATAAATAAATATTGTGAACTAATACAAAACCCTACAAAAGTCACTGATTTATAAGGCCAAATCAGCCATACCAGCATCAGCTTACAAAACTCATTCAACAAGGGGCCTACCCAGAAAAAAAAAGCATTATAAATACTGCAGCAAGCCCTAGAACAGCGATGGCGAACCTATGGCACGCGAAGGCCTTGCAGCTGGCACGCGGGAAGGTCCGCAAGTAAAATTAAAATTTAAAAAAAAAGCTGTCTTCTCCCGCTGCCGGGGCCGCCGCGGCAGAATCGAGTGTGCCGCGGGGCCCCCCCTGCCCAGCACAGCCTGCCCTCCCCCTCTATCCGCTCTCTCGTCGCAGCTCACAGTGACACGCGCCGGCTTTCAGAGAGCGAGGGAAGAGTTTCTCCCTCGCTGCTCTGTTAAGCCGCGGGGGCTGATGGGAAGTTCCCATCAGCCCCCGCGGGCTTAACAGAGCCGCGAAAGGGAAACTAATCCCTTCGCGCTCTGAAAGCCGGCGCGTGTCACTGTGAGCTGCGACGAGAGAGCGGATAGAGGGGGAGGGCAGGCTGTGCTGGGCAGGGGGGGCCCCGCGGCACACTCGATTCTGCCGCGGCGGCCCGGGCCGCGGGATAAGACTGCTTTTAAAAAAAAACACCTTCCCTCGGCGGGGCTGGGCTGGGCTGGGCTGGGGGGTTAGGATTGCTGATGGGCTGGGGGGGTTAGGATTGCTGATGGGCTGGGGGGCTGGGGAGGGTTAGGAGTGCTGATGGGCTGGGGGGGGTTAGGAGTGCTGATGGGCTATGGGGGGGCTGGGGGGGGTTAGGAGTGCTGATGGGCTATGGGGGGGCTGGGGGGGTTAGGAGTGCTGATGGGCTGGGGGGGTTAGGAGTGCTGATGGGCTATGGGGGGCTGGGGGGGGTTAGGAGTGCTGATGGGCTATGGGGGGGCTGGGGGGGGGGTTAGCAGTGCTGATGGGCTACTTTCAAGGTTGATGGCTTATCACTGTTGCTTGTCCAGCTATCGGACTTTAGTAAAAGGGGCCCCTAATGTACGATTTAACAAACCCAGATCTAAAAAATTTGATATGTATAATTTTTACAAATCCCCAAGGGAAGATCATTTCAAGAACAGAAACAAGCCAAGCTTGGTTTAGTATCCAAGGAAGTTTTCAATTCCTCTCTTTTATAATGGGGGCTGTTTCTTTCCACTATGGTAATTCAGTCCATCCTAATAACAGTGACTAGTTTCTTGCCTCCACACACTAATACATTTATGTGTGCATACGCTGGACCTCAAACAGATCTGCAATTAGAGGAGGCATATCACAAAAAACTGCTACTAGAACATAGAGGGCCATCTTTCCATTACAATATAGACCATATCTTACCATATAGGGGCTAATTTTATAAAGTGACTATATATGCATGTAAAATGTCTCTTCTACAATTGTGAAAGAGGAAAACCAGGTGAATGGGAGACTGCATAACAGAACAATGCAGATTGCAAAGAAACACTGACAAAAGGAGATTGACCATGGATGAGACTCTATTATTCTTAGAAGGTACTTTTATCAAGACTCCTATAATTGCACCAGGAGTAAAAATGTGTGTGTATTTGTACTCTAGACATTTCCAGGGGTATGGTGTGGGTGAGCACTGGCAGAGTTGTGAAGTACACAAATAGATGGTAAACTGCGTTAATTTATATGCTAATATCAATAATCTATGCACAGACATTTACAGCTGCTGTCCAGAAAGTATAATGCCCATGCTTTAAATGTTGCTTCTGTCTCTTGTTGGCTTTGTGCTGGTGTTTTATTTGTCTTCCTGAAATAAGCACAAAATAGGTGCAACTTTGCAGACCACTTAATGTGGGAGCCCTGTTAGAAAATTATCCTCAAAATAATAGGGGATGACTCATGTGATTCCATATATCACCTGTATATAGCATAAAGAAGATACTTCTCTACAGTTCTGTTTATTAAGAGTTGAGAGAGGGGAAAGGAGGAGAAATTTTTCAACAGTGAATGTTCATTAAAATGGAAAATGTGTTATAGGCAACATTGAGAAAAGTGCTATGGCTCATTTGATATTCTTGTGTTGCTTCTGTTTAATAGATATAATTTTCAAATGGGGAAAAGTCTTAGGAGCCTTTTTACTAAAATGTGATAAGCACTTAGCATGGGTATTGGCACCTGATAACTGTACAATCTAACTGTACCGCATGCTGATTCATGTGCTAATTGCCATTTGCACACAGAGGTAGAGAATGGATGGGTTGGAGCGAAGAATGGTTGTACTGACAGTGTGGTGTATATATCATGAGTTGTTTGATGTACAGGGATGCGCACAGAGGTTCTTTCAGTGGCCCTGTGTTTCCCGGACAAAAGGCTGAGAGTCATAGAAGCAGAAGGAGGCCCTGGAGAGACACTTACTACTACTACTGTTCATTTGTATAGTAAAGGCACATGTAAGAGATGGCCCCTGCTCATCAGAACTTACAATCTAATCAAGACAGCACAACAGCTAAAGACAAGTGTACACCTAGGGGAATGGTAAGGAGGCACATTGAATACTAACGGAATCAGGATTCAAAAGCTCCAGGGAAGAGTTGAGTTTTCAGACTGGATTTGAAAAGGGCCAGAGATGAAGCCTCACAGACACTTAGGTAATTTATTCCAGGCATAAGGAGCAACAGAGTGAAAGTATCCAAGCCTGGAGTTAGTAGTAGAAGAGAAGGGCACAGATAGAAGCACACTAACAAAGGAGTACAGTTCATGAGGAAGGGTATAGGGAGAGACAAGAGAGGATAGGTAGTTTGGGATGGACTGTCTGTTCCCTGCACTAGGTAGTAGGAGTTGGAGAACCAGAACAAGCTAAAACTGGGTAATTGTTGGGATAGAGTTCCATGGTACTAGATAGGGGGTTGGGATCCCTCAATGCTAAGCTAGTTAATTCTGGTTTCCTACTGTAATATTAAGGGTGGGGGTGGAGAATGGTTATGTGAGCCAGGTGAATATTGCTTCACTGTAATCAGCTGAGGGAAACACCAGCCAATTTAAGCTGGGCTTTACAGAGTGGAAAACTTTAGGATACTGAAGTTCTGTCTCCTGCTGACTTAGCAACAGAAAAAACCAGAGGAGTTGTGAAGGGGAAAAATGTAGATGGGGGAATAATGTAGATGTGGAAAAGCCAACACCTGATACACTTGAGTGTAGTGATTAAAACTCTGGTTACTGTGGGGGGGAGTCTGAGAGAGTTCTGAGAATAGTGCAAAGAAGCTGACAGAGTTCTCACTTTGGATTGATATGAGGAAGAGTAAGATTGAGGTGTTAAAGAACGACACAAGCCTGAACAGTCCCTCCACAGGTATGATCCACACCATCAAGCATTGTTGGACATTTAGAGAAACCTTCTGTTTGATAACGGGTTGCTTCTGAGTGCATAGTGCTTCCTATGCTGATGTTTAGAACTTGCTGAAATACTGTCTTTAATTTTGCTTAATTATATGTTTCATTTCAAGGATCATCTTGACAAATAAAGCTATTTAAGTTATATCACTGCTCTGTGCATATGATTTCTATGTGAAAAAGTAGAACATGGTAAGGGGAATAATAAGCAGCTGAGCCTGAAGACACTCCCAAATAGCTTATAGCATCCCTAGTTGTGACAAATGGTGGCAGAGGTGGGATTCTGGTCTCATATGTAGGCATAAAACCCATATCAGCTGGAGAAGCAAGGCTTCTCCTAGGAAGGGAGGTGGTTTTGAATTGGGCCAAAGTAATTAGCCCTGCCATAATATGGGATGCAAAGCAGTATAGCTTGTGCTGGTCAGGCAAGCTTTTCTTGTTTTTTCCCCATGCTGACTTACCGGATGCTGGATGAGAGGTAAGAGGTGAGCAGTGGATGTTTTTTTCCAGACCAGACGAGACACACAGCCAGGAGGGTTCATAAGGCATATTCTACTTCAGCTTATTGTCTGCATAACCCCCTTCCCCCTGCACTCCCCTTCCCTCAACATGGGAGGACACATCCACAATGGCTATGTTGTTGCTTAAGCAATAATCAGATGATGGAATGAATCATGGCACCTACAACCCCCACCCTTCTTGGACCTCCAAAACTGTCTAAAATCTTCCTTCCACTCTTGAGCCAGCAAGGAAGACAGCCCCTTATTTCCTACCAGTTTGAGCTCTAGTGATGATATGATACTCTCCTGAACCGAAACCTTTGACCAACATGTATGCATACAAGTACTAAACATTGCATATTTTGCCAACCTTAGGGCCTGCTGCATAAGATGTTAGTTAACCCACACTCATTTTGACATGTTTTTAGTATATAAACCCCAATGTCAGTATGAGGTGATCTAGGATCACTGAAAGTGAAGGCCAATGCCAATGGTAAAATCAGATTAGAATTGTGGTTTGGTGTATTGTATTGATAGCTTTCAGCACCATGGACAGGGGAAGGAAATGGCTGAAGCCTGCAGTACACATTCACCCGCCTCCACATAGCATTATTAATGGTCAGTGTTGTAGACTGTAAATATTACATAGAAACATAAGCCATGTGGCCTTTTTCTGTCGTCATTTTTCTATCTAGTCTATCCTTCCATATCAACAACTACAACAGTCCCCCTTTTACCTTTAGAGATCCTCCGTGTTTGTCCCATGCTTTTTTGAATTCAGATACTGTCCTCAACTCTACCACCTCCACTTGGAGACTATTCCACAGATCCACCACTCTTTCCGTAAAGAAATATTTTTGCATATCACTCCTGAATTTATCCCCTTTCACCCTCATCCCATGTCCCCTCGTAGCAGAACTTGCTTTCAA
Organism: Ichthyophis bannanicus; assembly: GCA_033557465.1. NCBI lineage: Eukaryota > Metazoa > Chordata > Amphibia > Gymnophiona > Ichthyophiidae > Ichthyophis > Ichthyophis bannanicus. Next base: position 105,601,664 of record CM066048.1, on the reverse strand, counting down.
TCAAAAGAGACTCTCCCCCTGTGCATTTATGCCACGGAGGTATTTAAATGTCTCAATCATATCACCTCTATCCCGCCTTTCCTCTAAGGTGTACATATTAAGATCCTTAAGTCTGTCCTCATATGTTTTATAATGAAGACCACTAACCATTTTAGTAGCCACCCTCTGTACTGACTCCGTCCTGTTTATATCCTTCTGAAGGTGCAGTCTCCAGAATTGTACACTATACACCAAATGAGGTCGCACCAAAGACTTATACAGAGGCACTATCGCCTCCTTTTTTCTGCTAGTCATTCCTCTCCGTATGCACCCATGCATCCTTCTAGTTTTTGCTGTCGCCTTTTCTACCTGTGTAGCTACTTTAAGATCAGACACAACCACGCCTAAGTCCCGCTCTTCTTTAGTGGACAAAGGTACTTCACCCCCTATACTATATTACTCCCTTGGATTGCTGCAGCCCAAATGCATGACCTTACATTTTTTAACATTAAATCCCAGCTATAAATTAGACATTTCCTATAACATTATCATTTTCTAATTTTAATCTAATAATGCCTGACTACTGTGTATTGGAATACTTCTGACTCATACGATATCAAACTTAACATTGACAACATGCTAAATTTTACCGCACCACTGTTCACCATTCTTAGATACTACAATTGAAATCTAGTAATTTCAGCAAAATTATTTCATATATGTGGGAATCTTCCTTAATACACATTTGGTCCAGATGCTCTAGACTGTTACTGCTAATCTCAAAGATGCATGGACTTCCTAGAAATTTAAAACACTCATCATAAAAAAACTAACTAGGCACTGTTACATTACCAGAGATAGATATTAATATTCAGAAGTGCAATGAACATATATGTTTAAACATGCAACTTAGTTTTCACATCATGCTTGTGTTCAGTGACACTATCCATTTAGTTACAGTTGCTGAATATCCATGTCTAACTGGAACTACAGTAATCTGTGCTAATCTAGAAATTCCTGAAGGATGGGGCACTTTGGGTATTAGAATTTAAGTCTCCTCTGTGTAACACTTCCTGCTACCACCAGATGTCCCCCTGCCATCATATTTACATGTGCAAAAGGCACATTATCTTAGGGAATGCTGAACTGCCCACTAAAGAATAGCTGGTTAAAAGAAAATAAAACCTACGTAATAAAGTCAGGAATATTTTAAAGCTGTTTTGCCCGCCCTTTAAAATTATTTATGATCAGGCTCCAGCTTATTTGCCATCAGTGGCATTATTGGCATCTACTCGTAGGAGTAAACCAAAAAGATCCTCCAGAGTAAACATATTGCAATTTCCATCCCCAGGAAATTTTACTCAGAAAACTACATGAGAAAAAACTACTGAGGTACAGGGCTGTAGAACGTTCCAGATGAGAATGTCTCACTACTAAACTACATGGCTTTTAGACATCTTTTAAAAACAGATGTGTTTCAATAATACTTAAATTGATGTTAGATTAATTATTAAGACATTTTCGTTTATTGCATATTGAATTACTTGAACTAAGTCAATACTACTGTGATTTGTTTTATTTTGTAAATGTTTATACTGTATTTATTTATTTATTATTCTTAATAATTGCAATGTTATGCAAATTTAAAAAATATGTATTTTCTGTCTATTGCTTGTGCTCTGTCTTGAACCCACTGTTAGTTAAGTGGACAATAAGCAGTGTGTTTGCTGAAGTGTACTAAGGTTTTGCTTGTTTTAAGCAAAAATTAACACGTGGTAAGTGCAATGGCCCTGTGCTAGCTGTTAGTATGCCCAGTATATTCCCAGCAGTTTCCACAATGTCTTAATGCGCAGCAGCAACATTCGCAATTTCCACAGCATTAAATGCAGCCACACTAACTGCAGCAGTGCCAACATATGTTAATCTCTGCACTATCCGCAATATACAGTCCACAGCACTCCACCTGAACACGTCCATTTCCTGTCTTCTCATGTGCAAAACAGTTACATTGGATTTTTAATCTGCTGCTGTGTTTAGCAGTTACCACGATCCCATGCTGACTGTGCAATGCACACTGCAGCACATATTATTGGTACACTTTAGTAAACATGCCCCTAAGTACTTGAAAGTAAATTAAATTAAAATTGGACAATATTCCATGATCTTGGTGCAGTTAATCCATATCAAAATAAAGATAAACTAGTCTTGAGAGCCATCTGTCTATCACACATTTTGAAGCATTTCTAAAAAGGTTAGATTTGATTATATTGTCAATTTCTGAAATTACAATTTTGGTTCATTAGAAATAGAATAATTAGACACTCCAGGCCTGCATCTCTGCCTGCATGTCTGACTGACATTGTGTATGTCTTTAATGCTATAAATAATTAATAATAGTAGTAGTAGTAGTGTTTTTTTATTAAAGGGCGCTAGCCCTCAGTATGTGCTAAAGGAGCATGTTTGACACGTATAAAGAGGTAGTGCTGGGCTATGGAAGAAAGCACCAAAATTCAGTGGCACTAACTGTCCATTGTGCCTTAGAGTTGCAAGTGAATGGGTCAGGGGTGGAGAGTGGCCATGGTGAGATCTGTGCACTCTGCACACCTGTGTTACCTGCAGAACAGGAAGTAGCCTGGGAAGATATACCGCCACCCTCATAGATAAAGCACTTGAAGTACTGTTGTGCCATAGCAGGACCAATTTGAACTGTTGGGAACATGCTTTCCATGCCCCCTGCAGTTAACACCATGCTGTTGCCCTAATGTATTATGGATTTACATGCGCTCGGCACATTAGATGCAACACCATAGCAGTCTTTAGTAAAAGGAGTTATTTTATGTGCATAGGCAAGTTTGAAATTTTTTTCTTCAAAACTAATTATTTATGGACTTCTGTCTCATTACATATTCATAAATCAGACATGCAAGAGATTGCCAGTAACTTTGTTTGGTCAGGAGTTTGCAATCAACTTACAGCTGTATTGCAGCTCGAGAGGAAGCGTGATGCAATTCTGCTGCTGCCGTTTTAAAGGCACCTGAGCAGCAAATGTTCATCATATACTTTAACTTTACCCTCTCTGACTACAGGGCTTAGAGTGCTGTGAGTACAATAAATAAATAAAAATATACAAAATTAAAAAAGCTAACATGCAGAATCCTGTCCAAAAAACACACTATGAAATGTTTGTCTGGCGCTTAAATTTAGCATCTTTGGACATAGGTCTCATGTGACTTCTTGGTGACCTTTTCTAGCATATTATTTCTTTATGTGAATTTAATTTTTAGCTGTTCTTGCTGCTGATTGAAACATCAAGGGGAACTTTTCACATGGCCCACATTTGGTGCAACATCCGGGTCTACTTTTTAACCAGGATCTTTTCTCAAGTTTCCAAAGCAAAAGCGCTCACAGACTTTTACGCCTGCATTTCTATGGGTAAATGTTTACTAGAAAAGTAGGTGCATAAACCTGAAAGCACAAGCTACAATTGTCATTTTCCTCCACCAACCCCATGCCCTGGAATATCTCCTCTCAATGCACCTCAATATAAATGTGTAGTGGAGCTTTTAGCTGCATTGGAAGAGAGCAACTTTCAGACATCCAATTAAAATGCATAAATGACATTGAAAATGATAATTCTCCATGTCCTTGGAGAAAATGTGCATCTTTTCCGTATTGTATATGCAAGCTGATAGAGTCCACTTAAGCTCAGTCTGATCCTAAGCGCATCACCTAACACTGAAACTTTTAGGAACATCAGAACCAAAGTGGGGGATTTAGCGTTCCCTAAATAAGTGGCACTAAGCATTACTATGCACCAAACATCCCACAGTGGAAACTGGGTGGAGCGTGCACAATGCAGTTAACATGGGCTTCTCTAATGCATGCCAACCGCCAATGTCAGCCTTAGCACAGAGGCTCTTATTTGCACCTCAATGGGGGATGGTAAGTTCACTGGTGTTTATTGTGACAAACTGCTTAGAGTGGATGGCACAGGACCCGCACTAACTACATGGGGGCACCTCAATGTGTAAGTGCAGGCCCAACGCCACCCCTGTGCTATTTCAGGGCTTAGTGTGCAATGTCCTGCCGCATGCCCCTTAATGCATGGTCTGCTTACAAAACCAGTTATTATGAACAACTGACACCTAGGCCAGATTTGAGGTAAAAAGGGGAATGTAAAACACAGGAGGGCACTAACCCAGGAGAGACATAGGGATCAATTGAAAGAGAAGCAGCTTTTATTGACTAAAGCTATAAGAAGCTAGTTGATCTTATGGGTGACTTAGTCAAATAATTACCTAGCTCCAAACCAATCTACATAAGAACAGGATATGAAATGGGTTGGTGAGCGAGATGGAGAGAAGGTAGTTCAAGGAACTCACCACAACCCTTCTTATTATTAGGAAGACATATAACTTTTGCCAAGGAGAAGAGAACATTTTATACAGAAAGTTTGCTCCTGCTGATCTATTAAAGACTATGATCCAAGAGCTCCCACTCAACCTTTGGTCTCTTCTACTCTCCAGGTTCAAGAACTTTAACTCTCATATCGAATTTCAGGTTTTTTTCCTCTTAAGGCTTGTGATAAGGAAGCTTATCATAGCTCAGGTAGGAGCTATAGAAAAGATGATGTGACTCTGAACAAGCAACCTGTCAGTTCTGGTAGAAGCAAGAAAACAGAGTTTTCACATAAAAGACTACCAGTCCCAGAATGCACCAGGTTTCCAGCAGCCATGAGAGGGGCTGAAGTGAGAAAATGTGTGTGCAATCAAGAGAGCTATGAGGTAATCCCTAAGCACTCATCTCAAAGGGCAGGGCCTGATTCAAGACAGCTGCGCTGTGTTAGGGAGCAGCACACATTAGAACAGGATAAGAGTAGAGCTTATTCTTCAGATAACAGTTTCAGCTACAGAGGGAGGAAGAGATACAGAGACAGCAACGGCTACGAGCTCAAGCACCAGTATCACCTGGAGAAACAGAAGCCAAGCCAAGCAGATAGAGAGAGAAGGAAACTCTCTGGAAGGAAGAGAAGAAAGGCCATTGGAAGGTCTGGGAGATTCCAAGGCAGTACTCATACTGGGAGGTATTCCAAAAGCCAGCAGAGTCCATTGGACTGGATTCAGCCAGAGGAATGGAGTGGCAGAGATAGGAATCACCAGTGGCTACCTGGAAGAGAGAAGACTGCATGTGGAAGGGACTTTCAGACCAAGGCCAGAAGGTATGTGAGAGAAGATCCAGTGTCCAGGGATCAAGATTGGAAGGCTGGACATCAGAATTGGGTTACATATTGGCCAGGCTATACAGAGAGGAATAATGATAGCAGGAGAGGCTCAGGTATGAACACTGATCCAGACCCTATCTATAACAGAGAATGGCAGCCAGGGAATAAGCATTCTCATGATAGTGCCTTAATGAAAGACTCGTCTGTGCCAATGTATGATAGTGACCATATGCTGATTGATGAAGAGGGAGATACAGCAAATGAAACTATTTATATGGACTGTTCTCTATCTAAATGCTATTGCTAGCTGTCTATGAGCAAACACATCAGCCATCACAAAGAAACCTAACTTTGTTCTTTATTTCCACTGCAAACAGCTCTTAAAGCAGGATTTGGGCTCACACAGTAGCAGCCAGCCAGCTAAAGGCTTTCAGCTGGTCCATTGATAGTAATTAGGGCTGCACCTGATTGTGTGTGTGAGCAAGGGAGAATCACTGCTGAGATCGGCGTGGAAAATAAGCAGAAGTTAACCTAACCAGCAAAGTTTATTCTTTACTTTGTGCCTTTGTATTTGGTAATTATTTGCTAAGAAAACATTAGCTAATTGCCTGACAAGCTGAAGGTTGTTTCTGGTTTACTTTGTGACTTTTTGTTATCCATTTTAAACACTGCAAGCAAGTAACCTCATTTATAGTGCTATCAAGCATACATGTGCTGGGTGAATTAAACCCCATCAATAAAAGAAGTATTTTATTGATCTTACCACTTGGTTTCACAACTCAAATTATTGTCATCAGCTGTGTTTGGGAGTGAATGAACTACAATGCCCACAATACCTTGCAAGAATCATATGAATATATGCATCGTCAAGATTGTGTAAGTTCTCACCCTAGGCAGCCGTCTGACAAATGGCGTAGTTTTTCGGATTGCTCTTGCACCAAGAGGATTTACTTGTTGTGGATTACAAATAAAAGTCAAGTTTAAAGCTGTAAGAAGATTTTTTCCCTCGTCTGCACTTTGGAGGAAAAGTGGTTGTTCCAGGAAGCTGTCCCAGAGGAAAAGACCCTGTGCAAAGCTGGATTCATCACTGAGACAAGGTAATATGTACCTGGGCATGTCTAGTGGTGGATGTGTGTAAGCACAGGGGGTAATTGAAAAAAAAAAAAAAAAAAGTTGGAAAAAAAACCACACCTGGTTGGAAGGTGCTGCTCTTTGGTTTTTTTTTTTCTCTCTTTTCTTGCAGGGGTCAAGATGGATCCGAGGGAGATGGCTCAGTGGATGGCAGCCCAATTCAGCAAGCAGCAGGAGCTGTCACAGCAGGCCCAGGATACTGCTATGAAGGCCTTAATGGAACAGCAGAAACCAGTGCTTGATCTGGTGCAAGCTCTAGTACAGCTGCAGAGCCAAAGTGGAACAGATGCAAGACCAGCAGTTAGTACTGGTGCACCACATGTGGACAATGTGGGACTCAATCAAGGGATTGGGGCATTTAATTTTGGGAAATTAACTCCAGAAGATAATGTTGATGATTTTCTAGAGTCTTTTGAAAGAGTGGCACAGGCTTTAGCATGGCCAGAGACCCAGTGGGCAGTAAGGCTGGCAGCCTCATTAACTGGTGAGGCACTAGCAGCTTACAGAGCAATGCCAGCAGCCCAGGCTTTGATTTATAAGGATGTAAAGGCAGCTATTAGAGATCGCCTAGGGTTGTCTATTTCAGAGTATAGGCGAATGTTTAGAGCTGTTACATTGAAAGTGGGTGAGACACCCAGGGCTCTGAGTCAGAGAATCAGAAGTTTAGCTGTAAAATGGTTGGAGCCTGAGCAAAAGACAGTAGAAATGTTATTAGATATTATAATGCTGGAACAGTTTATGCTTGGGGTACCTAAAGATTTGAATGTTTTTCTTATACAGCAAAATTGCCAAAATCTTGGAGAGGCAACCATGTTAGCCGAGAGATTCTTGGAAGCCACGCAGGCTTGCCATAGAATGGGTGGCCCTCTAAAGATGGATGCTGAGGCTAGATGTGCTGTATCAGAAAAGAGAATAATTAAGAATGTTTCTGACAATGAATGTACTGTATCAAACCAGATGAGACAGTGGAATAGAAAGAAATGTTTCAAGTGTGGAAAAGTGGGACACTTAGAGAAGAGATGCCAGACACACACTAGTTTAATGGGTCTGGATTTAAAACAGCCCAAGGAAGGATTTCTTTTGATGGTTGATGTGCAAGGAATTACCACAAATGCATTATTAGACTCTGGGGCAGACCAGAGTATGATGTCAAAAAGGCTTTGGAAGAGGATAGAGGCCCAAGAAAGATTTGTGCCTAGAACCCCTGAAAGCCAAGTTCACATCAGATGCGTTCATGGTGCTGCAACATCATATCCCACCTATAGGTTTAAGGTTAAGTGCCTGGGGGAACAAGAGAAAGTCCTATTAGCAGTGGTGCCTAGGCTACCCTTTGATTTGGTCCTAGGAAAGGACTGGCCAAGATTTAAGCAGGAACTAGTGAAAGGGCTAGGAAAGAAGGAGGGAGAAGGTTTAATAATGGAAATAGCTCCCGGGCCTTTCTTTGGAAGTCCTCAGTCCCTAGCTAAAAAGATGGTTAAGCTTCCAGAAGGCCAAACTATGGGTAATAAGAGGGGCCTTGTATCCACCCGCTCGCAGGCTAAGGTAGAGAGCCAGCAGAAGGAGGAGGGGGAGCAGGCAGAGTTATTAGGAGACTTACCCTCTCATGATGATTTAATAACCCCATCATCTGGTAAAGTAAGAAAGTTGAAAGCACAAAAGAGGCGTGAGAGACTTTGCAGAGCACAGGGTAGGGCTGAGATGTTAGCTGGTCAAAGTTTACCCTGGGTGCCAGCTGAGTTGGTGGCAAAGTTTCCTAACTTTCCACAAGAGCAGCGAGCTGATTAAGCTCTCACCCAAGCTTTTAAGTATGCTCAGGAGGTCAGGGAGGAATTACCCAGATTCAGACTAGATAATGACATATTATATAGAGAGAGTCAGGACCCCAGAAATGGTGCCATACGTAAACAATTGGTGGTACCCACAACTTTCAAAGGGCTAGTACTTAGGCTAGCACATGATCATCCAGTGGGAGGTCATAAAGGTATGCAAGGAACGCTGGATCAAATTCTTGTGCGTTTTTACTGGCCAGGTATCTTCAAAGAAACTGCCCAGTTTTGTGCTGCATGTCCAGCGTGTCAGCGAGTTACAGCGGCTCACCCACCGGTGGTGCCATTGATCCCCATGCCAATCATCACAGACCCAATTGGTCGCATTGCCATGGATATTGTAGGCCCATTAGTTAAAACACCCCGAGGTTTCCAATACATCCTAGTTATGGTAGATCAGGCAACAAGGTTTCCCTGGGCCATACCATTGAGGAATGTTTCTGCAAAAACAATAGCTTTAGAGCTAGTAAAATTGTTTTGTGAAGTGGGATTCCCAAGAGAGGTGTTGACTGACCGAGGGTCCAATTTTGTATCCAAATATTTGGCCCAGGTCTGGGATGCCTTTGGCATTCGTCACGTGAAAACCTCAGCCTACCATCCACAATCAAATGGTTTGGTGGAGAGATTCAACCAAACTCTCAAAAAAATGTTGAGAAGGGGGTTAGCAGGAGAGGTAAAAGAATGGGATATGTTATTACCCTTTGCCTTATATGCCTGCAGGGAAAGAATTCAAGTGTCCCTAGGTATAACTCCGTATGAGTTGATGTATGGTAGGGCTCCCCGGGGTTTGTTGGGTATTTTGAGGGAACAATGGATTGATCCTGAACCAGGAAGTCAGGAGGTGCCACTGTTTCTACGTGACTTGAGAGCACGTTTGAAAAGGACGTCGCAGGTTGCTGAGAGGAACCTGCAGGACAGTCAAGTTCGCCAGAAAGGGTGGTATGATAGAAAGGCCAAAAGCCGCCAATTAAGCATTGGTGAAAAGGTTTTGGTTCAAGTAGCAGGAACTGCTCCAAAATTTGAGGTACAGTGGAAAGGGCCATGGGAGGTTGTTAAACAAGTAAGCCCAGTGTCTTATATGGTAGAAAATGCCAGAGGGCGTAGGCAGACCTACCATATTAATGTACTTAAGTCTTGGAGGGAGAGGCCTGTAGATAATGACCTTGAACCCAGTCAGGAAGTAAGTGAGCTTCAAGAAGATAACACTCTCGTAGGTATTACGGACTGTAGAGAAGCAGTTTCACCAGTAAAACCAGTCCGTAATAACTTAAGCAGGGGGGTATGTGATAAGGAAGCTTATCATAGCTCAGGTAGGAGCTATAGAAAAGATGATGTGACTCTGAACAAGCAACCTGTCAGTTCTGGTAGAAGCAAGAAAACAGAGTTTTCACATAAAAGACTACCAGTCCCAGAATGCACCAGGTTTCCAGCAGCCATGAGAGGGGCTGAAGTGAGAAAATGTGTGTGCAATCAAGAGAGCTATGAGGTAATCCCTAAGCACTCATCTCAAAGGGCAGGGCCTGATTCAAGACAGCTGCGCTGTGTTAGGGAGCAGCACACATTAGAACAGGATAAGAGTAGAGCTTATTCTTCAGATAACAGTTTCAGCTACAGAGGGAGGAAGAGATACAGAGACAGCAACGGCTACGAGCTCAAGCACCAGTATCACCTGGAGAAACAGAAGCCAAGCCAAGCAGATAGAGAGAGAAGGAAACTCTCTGGAAGGAAGAGAAGAAAGGCCATTGGAAGGTCTGGGAGATTCCAAGGCAGTACTCATACTGGGAGGTATTCCAAAAGCCAGCAGAGTCCATTGGACTGGATTCAGCCAGAGGAATGGAGTGGCAGAGATAGGAATCACCAGTGGCTACCTGGAAGAGAGAAGACTGCATGTGGAAGGGACTTTCAGACCAAGGCCAGAAGGTATGTGAGAGAAGATCCAGTGTCCAGGGATCAAGATTGGAAGGCTGGACATCAGAATTGGGTTACATATTGGCCAGGCTATACAGAGAGGAATAATGATAGCAGGAGAGGCTCAGGTATGAACACTGATCCAGACCCTATCTATAACAGAGAATGGCAGCCAGGGAATAAGCATTCTCATGATAGTGCCTTAATGAAAGACTCGTCTGTGCCAATGTATGATAGTGACCATATGCTGATTGATGAAGAGGGAGATACAGCAAATGAAACTATTTATATGGACTGTTCTCTATCTAAATGCTATTGCTAGCTGTCTATGAGCAAACACATCAGCCATCACAAAGAAACCTAACTTTGTTCTTTATTTCCACTGCAAACAGCTCTTAAAGCAGGATTTGGGCTCACACAGTAGCAGCCAGCCAGCTAAAGGCTTTCAGCTGGTCCATTGATAGTAATTAGGGCTGCACCTGATTGTGTGTGTGAGCAAGGGAGAATCACTGCTGAGATCGGCGTGGAAAATAAGCAGAAGTTAACCTAACCAGCAAAGTTTATTCTTTACTTTGTGCCTTTGTATTTGGTAATTATTTGCTAAGAAAACATTAGCTAATTGCCTGACAAGCTGAAGGTTGTTTCTGGTTTACTTTGTGACTTTTTGTTATCCATCTTAAACACTGCAAGCAAGTAACCTCATTTATAGTGCTATCAAGCATACATGTGCTGGGTGAATTAAACCCCATCAATAAAAGAAGTATTTTATTGATCTTACCACTTGGTTTCACAACTCAAATTATTGTCATCAGCTGTGTTTGGGAGTGAATGAACTACAATGCCCACAATACCTTGCAAGAATCATATGAATATATGCATCGTCAAGATTGTGTAAGTTCTCACCCTAGGCAGCCGTCTGACAGGCTCTCTGGGTTGGATGGCTATGAGCTGCTAACTGTGGAAGCCAACAGAACAGTGATGCAACATAGCCGATGCCTTGTTAGTGACTTGTGCCACCTGTGGACTGCCATGAAATGCCCATGACATGCCCGAAGCTAAGCAGTTAGCATTGGGGCACGTAGCGGAGATAATCGGGGATATTCAGTGGCACTAATCATAAGCAGCATTTACACAGGTTTGCCTTTGAATATTGGGCCTTACATGTCTTTACCCACTTCTTTGAGATTAAAGACAGAAAAATGATGCCTTATGGAGGTCCCACTCTTCTGAGCTTCAGCACCCATCCTGTCTCTTTAATTTCTTTCTCTCTGTAGTACATCCTGACAAGACCAGATGTCGTCCTCCTACCATATTTACATGTAAAAGAGCCCCTTCCACTATAGGGAATGCTGAACTATATATACAACGACAAAAAAATAGCTGGTTAAGAAAAAAACAATGTAAGATTCAAACTGGGGCAGAACATAATCCAGTGACAGGATTTCAAATGTGATGGTTTCAGACACCTAAATGCTTAAACTGTCAATCAGTTCGGTTCTTATATACCCATAAACAGATTTTGCATGGGATGTCTAGTTCTGAAAAGAGATATCAAGTTCGAACATTCCAGATTTCATGGGGATTTTACAAAAGGCAGAGAACATAGTAGAACATGCATTCTGTTTCTCTCTCTGCAGGCTGATTCAGCTAGGAACCAAGGTGAGGGTTGTCTAACTTCTCTCCACACAAGCTGAAATTTTGGGGGGCAGGGAGAACTAAGGATGCCTTCTGGGAAAAAAGTGTTATAGGGTGGACTTATTCCCCATGTCTCTTCTACAAGAGTTTATTTTGCCTACAGTACCTAGATTGAAATTCCCTTTGATTTGATGATTAAAATGGGTGGGTCCTTTTTCTGGGTTTGCTGTTTAGCTATCAATCCATTTGGGGGGGGGGGTTAGGGTTTACTAAAAGCCAAAATGTGCTAGGGACAAGGAGTATATATGGATGTGATAACTTTTACTGTCCACCTGCAACGCCTCTATGAAATCAGACCTTTCAAAAATACCTGTTTGGACTTTGTGACAGTACTACAAGTCCCAGAATCCCTTAGGATAGGAAGGATCTGCCTCGTTTGAATATCCAGGTGGAGTCAGAACACCCAAGAACTTTGCCACTGGTGCGGAAGCAACCACCTGGCAGTGGACAGACCCTGCACCCGGTTACAATGTGGATGTGATTTGCACATATGAGTGGTAACTTTTACACATTCAAATTGAGAAGAGAGCTTCTAAAATAATCCCTTCACGCTTTTACAGGGAAAACCAGCGTGCCATTTATGGAGCACATTAAAAATGTATGAGATCATTTAATGGATGGAAAATTCTGGGTTTCATAAAACTGCACAGCCCTACGGGTGTTTTGAATATTCTTATGAGAACATAATCAACAAGGTCTGTGTGTGTCCAGGGATCAGATCCCAAATGTGCTTTGCAAACAACTTAAACCCTCCAAGCTTATGAGGCTTTTCACACTATGGATGAGGAAACCATCAGCCAAAGTAGTAAGTAATGAGATCAGAGCTTTCTTCAATTTAAATTGGAAACTACAGGAATAGTCATCAATATGACGAATTCTCAGGTACTATTTGCAAATATCTCTACTCTGAATGTGCTGTTAAAATTGTAAGCTTGAAGTCAGGGTAGTCCACTCTCTCTAGATCCCTTCATGATGTCTCCTATTAACTCCCCAAAAGTAATAATCAGAAACTAGGTTAGGTAAAGCAGAGCAGGATCTGAAGTGCGATTCAAAATGTCTCCCCAATAACCCACTAAGACTTGTATAGGAGAGAACCATCTGCAACCTGATTAAAACAAAATGGGGCTTTAGAAAGCTGCTGATGAATATGGCAATGATCTGAAATATTTTGTAAATAGAAACATTCAAATATTAATCTATGGAAACTAATAGAAAGGCCAGAACATTTAAAGAACAAATTAAGCCCTGATTTCTGCAATATGAGGGAGGTGTTAAATGCTAAAAATAACAGTAATCAAAATGGCATGGGACAATCATAGTGAATCCCTTTTATAGCAACAGGATAAAATCAAAATAAACATAACTATCTATTATATTTCAGAAAATAGGAGTAACCTACACAGAGCAGTGGGTACACCCCTAAACAAAGGCATGGGGAGCGGTGATCCTCATGGAGCGGCAGGTGCACCTACTACTGCCGCCTTGCTGGGCAGACTAGATGGACCATACTGGTCTTTATCTGCCGTCATATACTATGTTGCATTCCATTGCTGGAACTAAAACTAATTTTATTGAGGTGATTTAATAGATACAGAAGCATAAATGCAAAATTTACACTGGATATCTACTGATTTCTGCCATTTTCTGTTTTTTGCCTTTATGATAGGTTATTGTGAATTCAGATAGACTTTGTGGTGCTCTATTTTCTGGTTTCTCTGTGTCCTGTAGCTAATGTGGGGGGGGGGGGGGTTGTTTTCTGTTGAATCATAGAGAGTATGGGAGGTTAATTTCTTGTGTTTGATGACAGTGGGGGTCTCTCAGGTGAATGGATTTAAGGTTGGCTTTACTAAAGTGACTACAGTGTTAGATTGTGTTAATATGAGCTAAGGTGCTATTTACTGCAGCTCCCATTTGATGTGTCATTGTACCTCAGCACCATTGACATGCATCACAACAGTATGTTTTAGTAGGTCTTAGTGAACACACTTGCAAGATACACTTCTTAAAGCGCAGAATCCAGCTGTACTGTAAGGAGCTGCCTAGAGGTTAGAGCTGTGGGCTGGAATTAAAGAAAACAGGCTTTGAATCCCACTCCAGCTCCTTTTTTATCTTGGGCAACTCAATTAACGTTCTATTGCCTCAGGTACAAAATTAGATTTTAAGACTGCTGGAGACAGGAAAATGCATGCTGAGTCTAAATTGTAAGTCGTCTGCAGAAGGGAAAATACTGAAGGTATCTTCCCTTGAACTATGACGTGAAAGGGGTGACTTGAACAGAAATGCTCTGGGAGACTAAGCTGTCTCATGTAATTACAGATAATATAACATTTTTAATGTTTGTAGTTGCTTATGGTCTATCTATGAAGAAACCTCGTACATAAATCTTTTGAAAAAATAAAATAGAGGAACAAAAGAATGTGTCACTGCAGCAGCCAGTTCATACTGTGGGACATGAGGGATTAAATTACTAAAACTAAGGACTTGTAATATCAGCTATGCTGGCTAGAATTTATTCAAAATATATAGTTATTCCAACTATCTGGTGATATTTTCCACATCTATAAGTGGTGTTTATGTGGGGGGGGGGGGGGGGGTTTGTTGTTCCAAGTTTTCTACCTAGCAGTAATATATTGGGGCAACTTTTAGCTGTCTCTGCAGCATGCATCTCTTATACATGTCAGTGTGAAGCTTGCATGGGATGGGGTCCTGATAAAGATCTGCTCTTCTGCCATCAGTAATGTATTTGTACACTGTGTGTATCAGGGTTAAGACTTTATGAGGCTCTGATAAAAATCTACTCTTCATCTCTCTGTGCTGTATTCATGCTTTCCATGGATCAGTGTGATACCTGCTTGGGTCCATGATTATGCTCAGCACTCGAGTGTGAAACAATTCAGAGGGGGTAATGTAAAGTATTACCGTTCTGAAAGCCTAGTAGCCCTCCCATAATCATTAGTCACATACACAGCAAAATGTAAAATTTACCATTCACAGCAAAAGTTCTATCATGAATCATAGGCGTGCATCAGACTGTCTTAGATTCACAGGGATGGTAAGGAAGGATTATGAAATGATTCTAAAATCTTTGAATACTGATCTCTCTTAATTAATCAAAATGAAATTCAGAATAGACAGCGATCTGTTATTAATCTCAAAAATCGAAACTTGTCCTAACACTAATTTCTAATTCTTTCAGCAAGTATTATTTATTTATTTATTTATTGAACGGTTTTATATACCGCCATTCAGAAAAATCAAAGCGGTTTACATAGAACAAAACTTGAACATTACATTGAAACTTATTCAAACAATTGAAATTACAGTGAACATTAAATTGTATATAATAATAATGGTAATTATGTTGAACACTCTCCTCCCCATCCCCCTCCCTACATACATTCCTCAACAGAGTATATGTAAATTCCCATAGCAGCTCATGCAGATGGAAGAAGAGACATCATAGGTGAGGTTTGATTTGTTTATAAGGGGGTTGATGATAGTCAAAAGCATATATACATATAGCTGCTGCTGTTGTATGGATCGGAGCCTTATCCATGAATATTCAGCAATACTAAAAAGTCATCATGATGGGGCGCCTACAGTAAGAGGGTGGTTGGATGCTGAGTTATATCCAATTTTATAAGACCGAGTAAGTGCCGCCTTCTTTTGACAAAAAACTAGCATAAAAGCCAGAGATCACACGCAGCATGCAGGGGTGCACAGTTACACTTTGCTCTCTAACGGGTGCAAACACCTATGCCTAGATTATTTTAGCACATTCTATTCATGACACAGAAAAAAAACAAAATTTCTGTCCTTTCTGGGTAAAGTCACATGAAATGAAATGTAGAAACATGACTGCAGAAAGAGACCATATGGCCCATCTAGTCTGTCCTTCCATATCAGCTACTAAACAGTCCCCTTTATTCATTTAGAGATCCTCTGTGTTTGTCCCATGCTTTTTTGAATTCGGATACTGTCCTCATCTCTTCCACCTCCACTGGGAGACTATTCCATGGATCTACCACTCTTTCCATAAAGAAATATTTCCACATATCACTCCTGAATCTATCCCCTTTCACCCTCATCTCATGTTCCCTTGTTGCAGAGTTTACTTTGAACTGAAAGAGGCTCTCCATGACACTTGTGTGGTGTTCAAGGCTCGGCCGCGAATAAGCGCAGCCGAGCACAGATGGGCAATGGCAGGCCAAGGGTTATCCTTGACGGGGTGGGGGGGGCTGGGGGGGTGGTCCGCGGCCGGCTATAAAAGGGGAGATGGGGCCGCGGCCCGTCCTCTTCCCCCTTTTCTCCCCAGAGGATCGGCATACAGGCAGGCAGGAATCACCTCCTTTTTGGCGCTGCCGCTTTTACCTTGCTGGTTTTCAGTGCAGCAGATACAAAAATGTAGAGTTCACGTGGGGGGGGGGGGGAGTTCCAGCCGGCAGCGCTGGAGCGAGCATTGACCCACAGGGGGGAACTTGTGGGTTTATTATATTTTATTGGCCTGTTCCAAGGGGTTAGGAGGACAGAGAGGGCCATGTGGTCTTACACGCGACCCTGGGGACATGTGGTCTGATATGCGACCCCGGGGCGTGATCCGACAACCGGAGAGATGGCGAATGCTGCGGCCGAGGGACATGTGGTCCCAGCCGCGATCACACAGGTGCGCAATCCTTTTTGCGGTGCACGTCGGGCTCCCATCTGCAGGGTATGCCAGTGGCCATGTGTGCCGCGATTACAATCAAATTTTAAAAAACGATGAAGGATCACCGTTACCACAGCACGTTGTCGGCTTGGGCCTGAACCCCATGGCCTGATCCTCCATCACTTTAAAAATAAAAATAAAAAATAAAAAAGGAAAGCAGGAGAGAAAAAGGACAAGCCTGGCTGTGGGGTGCTCTGCGTATGTCAGGGTATGTGCAGCGGAGTCCACAGGGAGAGGGGGTGGGGGGGAGGGGGGAACGGCGGGCCATGTGTTAAAAAAAAAATTTCTAACAAGAGTGTGGGGAGAGTGATGCTGCCATCCGGTGGGCAAATACGGTAATACAGGCCATTACTAAATTTTATTTTATTTTGCTGAGAGAAAGTTTAAGGCATGATTGTGGACTGTGTATTATAAAAAAAAATTTTTAAAAATTATTTTTTTTAGATACTGATATACAAAAAAATTTTTTTAAGGATAATGTGGATCATTTTTCGTCAGGGTGATTGCAATTCCAAAAAATAATAATTAATTAATTAATTAAATATTAATAAAGGAACTAGATAAGGGACGAGTATATATTTATTTATTTAAACAGATTTCTATACCACCTTTTCCTTCAATCAAGGTGGTATACACAGCAAACAATCAACAAAGTCTTGTGTTTAGTGTGTGCATGCATTGAGCAGTGTGTGCGTGTGAGTGTAGCTGGTTGTTGATTCATGGTGAGCTAATTACAACGTGCGATATATATGAAGCGGGGGTCGATTAAGTGTTTCCGAGCATAAGTTTATGATTAGCGCGTCAAACACTAAATCATAATTACACTTACCTGGTAATTGTAGTTCCTTGAGTGACGACAGTTCAGTCCTCTACATCTGGGTTGTCAATCTCCTCCTGCAGCTTGGAGACTGGTATGTCAGAATGATGACATCACTGGATATAGCCTGCTGCACTCCTCCTTCCATCTCAGTGTGAACTATTAACAAAGCAGACTCACAGGAGCAACAAATAAGTAGCCAACTGTAAACAGTGAAACATAACAAGTACTAAACTGCCAATCCGCCACCCCCTCCGGCCAGGCTTTCTTCCACCCTGCCTCGCCAGAAAGAAAGTGAACACCACAGCAAAGCGAAGTAATCTGGACTCACCTGTAACTCTCTTCTGTCCGTCAACGGAGCTGGAACCTCCTAGAAACATCCGGGTGGGAAGGAGGACTGAACTGTCGTCACTCAAGGAACTACAATTACCAGGTAAGTGTAATTATGATTTCCTTATCGTACCTCCAGTTCAGTCCTCTACATCTGGGATGTACCAGAGCAGTAATCATTGGGAGGGACCTTTCCAGCCAGCAGACAGAACCACCGACCCAAAACGAGCATCCGCAACGGCCGCTATGTCCAGCCAGTAATGCCTGCTGAAAGTATGTAGCGATGACCAAGTCGCCGCCCTGCAAATGTCACCCGGCAGAACCAAGCTGTGCTCCGCCCAAGAACACGCCTGCGCTCTGGTGGAATGCGCCCACAACCCGACGGGCACCACCCGACCTTGAAGCAAATAAGCGGAGGCAATCGCTTCCTTAACCCACCGAGCGATGGAAGCCTTCGCCGCTGCCTCTCCTTTGCGCACTCCACCGAACAGAACAAATAACTGATCCGACTTATGGAAGGACTCGGTTATCTGCAAATATTGATGCAAAGTTCTCTTCACATCCAAAAGACGAAGGCTGCGATCCGAACCACCGCCCTCCAGAGCCCCAAAGACGGACAAACATACCGCCTGATTCAAATGAAAAGGAGAGACCACCTTAGGCAAAAAGGACGGAACCGGGCGCAGAACTACTTTCTCCCTAGAAAAAGATAAGAATGGTTCCCGGCACGATAATGCTTGCAACTCGGAAATCCTCTGAGCCGAACAAATGGCCACCAAGAACACCGTCTTTACCGTCAAATCCTTAAGGGATGCATGGCGCAAAGGCTCAAAGGGCGACTTGACCAATGCCACGAGAACGAGATTGAGATCCCACGGCGGAATGCACACCTGACGCGCCGGCCGTAATCTAGCGACCGCCTTCAGGAATCGACCCACATCCGGGTGAGTCACCAAGGGTACTCCATTGATCTTACCATGATAGCAGGCCAGGGCCGCCAACTGGACGCGCAAAGAACTGGCTGCAAGACCTTTATCAAAACCGTCCTGCAGAAACTCCAAGACCACCGGAATGGACACAGTGAGTGCTCGGAGATGACGACGAGAACACCAATCCTCAAAGACACGCCAGACCCGCACATACGCCAAGGACGTCGACTGTTTTCGCGCCCTAAGCAATGTTGCAATGACTGCCGACGAATAGCCTCTCTTTCTCAGCCGAGCCCTCTCAATGGCCAAACCGTAAGCGAGAACCGATCCACCTGAGGCATGAAAAGCGGACCCTGCTGCAACAGATCCGCTCGCCGCAGGAGCTGCCAGGGCACGCCCTCCAAGAGGCGCACGAGATCTGCATACCAAGGGCGCCGCGGCCAGTCGGGTGCCACCAACAGAACCTTCCCTGTGTGCGCCCCGATCCATTAAACTATCCTGCCGATCAACGCCCAAGGTGGGAAGACATACAGAAGACCGTCCGGCCACGGACATAACAGTGCATCTATGCCCTCGGACATTCATTCGCGCCTTCTGCTGAAGAACGGCGTGACCTTTGCCGATCGGAAGGACGCCATGAGGTCTATCACCGGAATTCCCCAATGATCTACGATCTGAGTGAAAACGTCTGGATGCAACTCCCACTCCCCTGCATCCACCTGAACTCTACTGAGGAAGTCTGCGGTGACATTCTCCTTCCTGGCAATGTGCGCTGCCGAGAGCGCCAGCAACCGAAGCTCTACCCAGGCAAACAACACGTCCGCTTCCGACTCCATGACGGCACTCCCCGTGCCCCCCTGGCGGTTGATGTACGCTACCGTCGCCGAGTTGTCGGAGAGCACCCTTACGGGTCTCCCGCGGAGCACGTCCTCGAACGCTCGAAGGGCTAGGAATACAGCTCTCAGTTCCAGACAGTTGATCGACCAAGACGCCTCTAGCGAAGACCAAAGCCCCTGCACAAACTGGTTCTTGCAGTGGGCTCCCCAGCCAGATAGACTGGCATCCGTCAGCAACGGAACCCACGCCGGCTGTTCCAGCGGCATGCCCGCTGCCAGCGACGACCGGAGTAACCACCAGTGAAGTGAGCGCCTGGCGGCGATCGGGCAAGGAAGCCGCTTGCTCAAAGAATCGTCCTGATGTGACCAGCGGCGAAGAAGGGCCCTTTGGAGAAGCCGCATAAGGACCTTGGCCCATGGCACCGCCTCCAGGGTTGCCACCATCGTACCTAGGACTCGGAGATAATCCCATGCCAACGGCGCCGACACCGCCCGAAACTGTCTGACTAGGGACCACAAGCCCTCGGCCCGCCTGTGCGGCAGAAACACCTGCCCTCTGTTGGTGTCGAACCGGACCCCGAGGTACTCGAGAACCTGGGTGGGCTTCAACTGACTTTTGGCCGTGTTGACCACCCAACCGAGACTCTGTAAAAAGTTCACTACCTTGTCTGTCACCCGGTAACTCTCCTCCTCGGACTTGGCACGTATCAACCAATCGTGGAGATAAGGATGAATGAGAATGCCTTCTTTGCGCAACGCCGCCGCCACCACCACCATGATCTTGGTGAAGGTGCGCAGCACCATGGCCAGCCCGAAAGGCAAGGCCTGGAACTGATAATGCCCCCAAGGAAGAGCGAACCGCAGAAATTTCTGATGCGCCAAACGGATGGGAACGTGCAAATACGCTTCCGTAAGATCCAGAGACGTCAAGAACTCCCCGCGACGCACCGCCACGCCACAATGACTGACCGCAGGGTCTCCATCCAGAAATGCGGCACCCGTAAGCACCGGTTCACGGCCTTCAGATCTAGAATGGGTCGAAACGTGCCGCCCTTCTTTGGCACGACAAAATAAATCGAGTACCGACCCAAGCTGTAATCAGCTTTGGGAACCTCCACCATGGCTCCCAACTGAAGAAGTCGTGCCAAGGTTCCGCTGACCGCCGCCGTCTTCCTTGGACCCCTGCAAGGGGACATGACAAAGGAATCCCGCACGGGTTTGGAAAACTCCAGCGCATAGCCGTGCTGAATAATTTTGAGCACCCACTGGTTGGAAGTGATGTGGGTCCAAGCGGAAAGAAACTCCCGAAGTCGCCCGCCTATGGGAGGCCGGGACCCGCCTTGCTTCATTGAGACTTACGGGAAGCGGTAGACGGGTTGGAGGCGAAACCTCTATTCGCTCCATGAAACCCGCGAAATCCCTGGGCTCGAGACGGATACCGGCCCCTCTGGAAACCACCGAACCGCGGCGAACGAAATCTCCGGAAATCTCGAAACTGACCCCGAAAGCCCTGGCTTGACTTGCCGGGTTTCGGCTTATCCTCCAGAAGGCGACCCGCCTTAGACTCCCCTAGGTCCTTCACTAACTTCTCCAAATCTTCTCCAAACAGCAAACCCCCCTTAAAGGGAAGCTTGCTAAGGCGGGACTTCGAGGGCCCATCCGCCGCCCAATTCCGCAACCATAAGGAATGCCTGGCGGCTACCACAGACGCTGTGCTATTAGCCAGTGCCCTGATCAAATCGTAATGCACATCCGCCAAGTAAGCCGCCCCGGACTCCAGGCGATCTAGCACCTTCAGTTCCTCAAGATCCAAATGGGGGGACTGACGCAGGCGCTGTGCCCATCTCAGGGATGCTCTGGCCACCCATGCCCCACAGATGGACGCCTGCAGAGAGACATAGAATCCGCTTCAAAGGCCTGCTTGAGCAGACCATCCACTTTACGGTCCTGGGCATCCTTCAAGGCCGCACTGCCTTCCACTGGAATGGTGGTCTTTTTCGTAACTGCGGAAACCACCGCGTCCACCCGCGGAGCCCGGAACCTTTCCTTATCCTTATCGGCTAAAGGGTACAATCTATTCAAGGTCCGTAAGCCCTGCAGACCAGCTTCCGGCTTATCCCACTCATCTTGAATCATCCTGTCCACTACCTTTGTGCACTGGAAACACCACCTGCGTCTGACGCACCGCCCGGATAACTGGATCTTCCACCTCATCCTCCACCGCTACCTGTGTAGCCAGATTCAACATCTGTAAGGTCTCCGAGATCAAGGCCGCTAACTCCTCTCTGCGGAAGACCCTAACTATCTTAGCCTGATCCTCGGGTTCAGGGATCTCCCCCTCTTCGAGATCCTGGGTACCCTCTTCCTGGTCCCAGTCCGGCGCTGAGACTTCAGGTCAGTCGCCCTCTGTCAGCGCAGGGTCCTTAGCTCTTGCACGCTTAGGCGCCGGAGGCCCCTCATCCAACGCCCCAGCCGCCTCCAGCTGTGGAACCGGAGAGACCAGGGACCCATGGCCCGCTGCCGTACCCTGCTGTCTTAGGCAAAAAGCCTGATGCATCAGCAGCACAAACTCCGGACTAAACTCTCCGAGAGATGGTGCCGGGGCCGGCAGGGAGACGCCGGAGGGCCCCGCCAGCTCTTCCAATGGCCCTCCCTGTCCCAAAGGCCGAGGGGACGCAGCCCGCCCCCCCCGCGGGCGCTCCCTGTGCCTCCGTGGACTCTTGCAATTCCATTTGCTGCTCCACCGCGGATGAGAGCGTCGCACAGCCCCGGCAAACCCCAGTATCAGCCACTGTGCCTCTCCTAGTGCCACACACAATACACTGAGGTCTGGCAGCCATATAGCCCGCAGCTAGACCCCCAGGAACCCACCGGCACTGGTAGCAACCTCAGCACTCTAGAGTAGAAGAGGTATAGATTCATTCGTGGTGTCTTTTTTCTTTTTTTAATTTAAACGCACTGCCTCCACAGAAAGAGATCCCCTTCAGCACACACCCCCCCCCCTCCATTGTAGGATGGCTGAAACGAGGAACAACCACCGAGCAAGGGAGACCCCAAAACAGTGCAATAATCAAAACGAAACAAAAAACACGAAGTAAAAGAAAGAAGCAAAAGAAATTAAAGAAATTAAAAGAAATTGGGCCCCCGAGACGCCCTGCACTGAAACGGCAGGCTGTCTGTTAGCACGTGGCTCACTGCGGCGCCGAAAATGGCCGCTGCGAAATCGCCGACCCGGAAAAAAGGGCGCCAAAAATGCCGCGAGTGCCCGCGTACCTCAGAGAAGGCTATTTCCGCAGGAAAAACAGACCGACGCCGGTGGAGGACTTACCGGCCCGGTCTGCTGCTGCCCGGCTAAAAACGGAGCTGCTGAATGCTGCCAGCACTGGCTCAAACTGTCTCGCTGAACTCCCGTGCAGGCAGGGAAGCCGCGGTAAAGGCAGACTGCTGGTCAAAACCTGCTACCGTCTCAAAGATGGGCTCTCCCCCGAAGTCTTGGGGGAGAGACCTCTGGGCACCGCAGGGGCGGAAGCTCGAAAGTCCTGAGCCAGAACCCCCGAAAAACACCCCACAGGCACAGGTAGGGAGCAAGAGAGCCCGGAGCACAGAGACAAAACTGATCTGCCCCCCTTTTTTTTATTTTATTTTTTTTTAAAGAGGTATTACAAAAGGACTTCCGGTGACGTCACCGAGCGGGATGGCAGCGAAGTGACCAAGCTCCGCTGCCAACGCCTGCAAATCGGGCATAAAAACACCGAATTAAACGGCAAACAAGGCGGGATGTAGGAGAAACCAGAGCCGCTGCTCCCCATAATCAGCTGAGCCCGAAATTGCGCATAGCTGCCCGACCCGGAGCCGCGGGAGCCAGCGGTGTGCAGGGCGGAGCAGAGGTGAATGCGGTACGGCAGCACAGTGGAGGTGAAAGCCCCGATATGAATGCGGCTACTTAACACTCCGGAGAAGAAGCGCGGCACGACACTGGGCGGTCGGCAGCAGCGGATACTGAGTGGAGGCAGCCCGGTAAGAGAAGACGGGAAGGAGAGTGCGCTGGGACTCCGGGGCTCAGAAACGCCACGTGGTTGAGGGCAGAGAAGGCCGAATGTAACACCGCGTGGTGGGGGAGACAGAACAGTGCATGCGAGGAAGCTGAACTGCTGAGAGCAAACTGCAGAACTGAAGCGGCAGACTGATGGAGATGTCACCGGAGCACGGCGGATGAGTAATAGATTTGAATCCCGAGCAGAGCTTGAGGGGCAGTGATACAGAGCCGTCAAGGCCCAAGTGGGTGAAGAGGTGTAAGTAACAAGGACAGAGTTAAGAGCTAGAGTCCCCAGCTATCCAGGAGCTGCAGAGTGCCTGAAAGTCTGGATCCACGGACCCAGCCCCTGCTGTTTGAACACAGAGATCTGCCACCTCCTATACAGAGTGCCATATAGCACAAATAACAGAAGGCCTGCTCAGAGGAGTAAGGCGTAGGGATTTTTGGGACCCCGGCATTCCTGAGAGAGCTGAGCTAATACGTCGGGGTGGGCGGCAGAGCGACCATGGAGAGAAAGGTAAAAGTGGACCCTCCGCCAAGAAGAAGCTAGCTGAGTACCGCTCCACCTATGCTACAGCCAACGGTGGAAACGAAGGAGATAAGGGAGGCAAATCGCCCCCCCCCCCCCGGCGCCCACTGAATCTGAACCGAGGGTGGAGACTGAGAGCAATTCAGAGTTCAGGAGCATGCTGAAGGACTGGCTCGTTGAATTGAAAGAGGAAATTAAGTCCGAGCTCAGTGGGGTGAAGAAGGAGTTAAAAGAGACAATTCAAGCACTGCGACAAGAGATAGTGGATTTGGGCAACCGTGTAGAAGAAACGGAAGGCCGTGTGGAACAACAAGGTGAAGCCGTTAGAAGAGCTCCAAAAAGGATGGGAAGAACACTCATGTGGCTTAAGTGATTTGCAGGTGAAACTGGAGGACCTCGAAGATAGATCAAGGAGATGCAATATAAGGGTACGAGGCCTCCCGGAAGAGCCACAATACAAGAACTCAGAAGAAGTGGTGGAAAAAATATTCAACTTGCTGCTAAAGTCGGCGGCTACAGGGGAAGACGAGATTGGAGCGATGATGCGGATAGAGAGAGCACACAGAAGCTTGGGCCCGATGAGGGACAACAAGCCTCGCGATATTGTAGTATGTCTCAGCTCGTACAAGAGCAAGGAAAAAGTACTTTGGGCGGCAAGGACACTGAAACAATTTGTCTGGGAAGATCATAAGTTAGAATTCTTTCAGGACTTGTCCCCCGGAACGTTGCAACGTAGAAGAAACCTTAAAGAAGTGACGGAATATCTGCGGCGGGAAAATCTGCGCTATAAATGGCTGTTTCCATTTGGACTGTTGCTTACAGTAAAGGGCAGATCAAGACGAGTGCAGTCAAGCGAGGAAGCGTGGACAGCATTAAGAGAGTTAGGTGCCACACACCTGCCAGAGGGCACACAGACATCCAATGGAAGTACAAAAATCACAGGGACTCCAGCAACAAAATGGAACGCACAGCACTGGCACAGAGCTCCAGTTGGAGGGAGAAGATTGGCGAGACTGAACCGTGGGAGTGCCAGAACACCGTCTGCAACCACTGAAGCGAGCTGAGCTTAAGACTTTACATGCTGTTTTGACTAGAGTGAAGTGTAAGGGGTTGGGGGGGAGTGGCGGGGAGGGGAGGGTGTGGTAGATAAGTAGGGGGTTAGGACGAAGGGAGATGGGTGGGGTGTGACGGGGGAGGTGGGTGGAAGGGAGAGGGCAGGCTTAGGCTCGATTGTCAGTCACGAATAAGGAGGTCATGACTCCCGTACGGGAGGCAGGTCAGGGGTGGGAGTTGGGGAGGACGGGGGGTGGGTTAGAGTGGGGGGAGGGAGGGGGGAGGATGGGAGGGGCAGGGGTAGGGTGGGCAGAGGGGGCACAAGGGGGGGAGAGTAGGACACCGGTGATTTGAAAATTATCACCCTAAATGTGAAAGGTTTAAATTCACCCTTCAAAAGGCAGAAAATTGTACAGGGAAATAACTAGGCAAAAAGCCTCATTGGTCCTCTTGCAGGAAACTCATTTATTACGCAGCCACGAATCATTAGTGAAGCCCAAAGGATACACTGAGTTAGTGTTTGCTTCTAATCTGCGAGAGCGAAAGAGAGGGGGGTAGCGTTGCTGGTCAGTGGGACACAAAGCGGAGATACACACAGTAATTCGGGATAGAGGAGGTCGATATTTACTGGTGCGAATGAAGATAGGGGACGAATGGTTTTGTGTAACTAATGTGTATGCTCCCACTGGGGCACAGAAAGATTTCTGGGAGGAAGTGGATGAGAAAATGAATGCATTAGGCGAGGGAGTGCGGATATGTGGTGGAGATTTAAATATTACTGGGTTTGTGGGGTTATACTCCAGGGGGATGGGGGTGGGGTGGCGGGCAGATAGGAGTAGGTACCAGCAATTCATAAGGGCTAATGATTTAATTGATGCCTGGCGATTGCTCAACCCTAGTCGGCGTCAATACTCCTTCTTTTCCGCAGTGCACGGTACATACTCTAGGATAGACAATATCTGGGTAGGGAAGGAGATTGCAGGTAGGATTATTGAAGGAGAGATGGAGCCGATTACATGGTCAGATCACGCACCAGTACGGGTGACATTGAGGGGGCGGGAAGAAGATAGGGGAACCCGCTTATGGAGATTGAATGAGGCTCTTTTGAGTGATGCTAGGGTGGTGCAAGATGTACGGAGATTGATACCAGAATACTTCGTGCAGAACGCTACGGGAGACGTCCGACAGGGCGTGGTGTGGGATGCTTTCAAGGCGGTGCTACGAGGCACATTAGTTAAATGGGGAGCGAGAATAAAGAGGGAAGGGGAGGAGAAGCACCTCCGCCTACGGCAGAAAACTGGTGCAACTTGAAGAGGCCGATGCGCGCGGTGCTGACAGGCAACTGAGAAGAGAGGTCCTCGAGACTAGGGCTAAACTAAATGCGCTAGCAGCAGATAAAATTCATTATCGGCTACAACTACTACGACAGGAGTTTTTTGAGGGAGGGAATAGGGCAGGGAAGTATATGGTGAGGAGACTGAAGCAGAAGCGGACTACGTCCTGGATTGTGCAGATTAAGGGGAGGGGGGTGTCACTAGAGATGAGCAGAAAATCCGGGAAGCCTTTGTGGAGTACTACAGGGGCCTATATGAGGCTAAATCGGATAGGCCAGAAGACGAGATGAGGGACTATTTGGCGACAACCGGACTTCACCATTTGGATGAGGGGGAAAGAGAGGCGCTAGAAGGGGAAATACAAGTGTCGGAGGTGGCAGGGGCGATTAGGGGTCTCAAAACAGGGAAAGCCCCCGGCTTAGATGGGCTGACAGCTAGCTTTTATAAAAAATTTGTGGGAGAGCTGGTGGGGCCCCTGACAAATCTCTTTAATATCCCGAGGGCGGGGGAGCATTTGGCGGACACAATGGGATGGGCGGGCATAACGCTGATTCCCAAATCGGGCAAGGACCCGCTAGAGTGTGCGTCGTATCAGCCAATATCATTAATCAACACTGATGCGAAACTATTAGCTAAAGTGTTAGCAGGGCACCTTAATAAACTGTTGGGGAAGTTGGTGCATGAGGATCAGGCGGGGTTTATACCAGGGAGGCAAGTGGCGGATAACATTAGGAAAGCGCTGAATGTGATTTGGTCCGTGAAACGCAATCCAGAGCCAGCACTGCTGGTATCGTTGGATGCAGAAAAAGCCTTCGACCAAGTGTCGTGGAGATTTTTATTCTCCGTCTTGGAACACATGGGGTTCGGGAATGGGTTTGTTGGCTGGATTAGGGCATTGTATGAGAGACCTACGGCCTGTGTGCGTATAAATGGAGGATATTCAGGATTCTTCCCGCTGGGGAGGGGGCCGCGACAGGGGTGTCCACTCTCACTGTTACTGTTTGCCTTATCGTTGGAACCACTAGCAGGGAGAATTAGGCAGAACGTAGACATTAGGGGGGTGATAGTCGGACAGAGGGAATACAAATTGGCAATGTTTGCTGACGATATCCTGCTTATGGCCACTAGGCCGCAAGACACGTTGCCTGAAATCATGAGGGAGGTGCAGGAATATGGGAAACTGGCGGGTTTTACGATCAATTGGAATAAGTCGGAAATTTTGAATTTGTCGGTAGGGGAAGAGCAGCAAGCGGGCTTACGTCAAAAATTTAAATTTCGGTGGGCGACGAGATCTATTCGGTATCTTGGTGTATCTCTAGGGCGGGACCTGCAGGATCTTTATGAGCTGAACTACCCGAAGGTATTTGGGCAAGTAGAGGCACAATTGGGAGCCTGGAACAGGGGGTTCCTATCATGGATGGGGAAAGTGGCAGTGGTGAAAATGATGTTGCTCCCCCAGTTTCTTTTTCTTTTTCAAGTGCTGCCAGTGGCAATACCAACTAGGACGCTGGCTAGACTACAAAAGCAAGTCGGGGGGTTTATATGGGGGAATAAAAGGCCCAGGGTGGCAGCTAGAACATTGCAAGTGGCTAGGATAGAGGGGGGTATGGGGGTCCCCAATTTCCGGAAATATTACGTGGCAGCACAGGTGCGGGCGGTATACTCGTGGTTGAGGGAACAACATAAGCACTGGGTGACGATGGAGGAAGCGGGACTTTGGCCTGGGGAGCTGGAACGTCTCGTCTGGGGGGGGAAGGGAAGTAAGGGAGACAATCCAATGGTGGGGCATACTCTGGGGGTGTGGCAGGTACATAGGAGGAAGTTGATTGGGGAGAAGAGGTGGGCACGTGGGATGTCTTTGATGGCCTGTTGCGAAGAGGGCATTGGCCCTGATGTGATGGTCCTGACCAGATGGGCACAGCAGGGGCTGCAAAACGTGTCTCAGATAGTTTTTGGGCAAGGGATAAGAGAGTTTGAGGGCGTCCGAGATCTATATCGGTTGAAAGAAACAGACCGGTACCACTATCTACAATTGGGTTCACTCCTTAGGCAGAGAAGACAATGGCAAGACATTCTGCAGGAACCAGGCTGGTTTGAGGGCAGTTGTCTGGGCTCGCTGGGGAGGAAGGGGGTTATTTCCAGAATATATAAAGGGCTGACTGAGAGAGGGAGAGAGAAATTAAGCTATATGAAGGCGTGGGAGAAGGACTTGGAGGTTGAGTGGGAGGTGGAAGAGTGGGAGCGAATAGCTCAAGGCATAGCGAGGGTGTCTCTCGCCACGTCCCTGAGGGAGAATGGATGGAAAGTGTTGTCTAGGTGGTATTTGACGCCTGAGCGCCTGTGCAAAGCGGGGGCTCGAGGGACGGATGAGTGCTGGAGAATGTGTGGAGAGAAGGGAACATGGCTGCATATGTGGTGGACGTGCCCAGTAGTACGCCAATATTGGGAAAAAATTGGGGACATCTTGGAGGGTATACTAGGCGCCCGAATCCCCTTGACACCAGAGTTATGTCTCCTACTAAAGCCGAATGAAGCCGCAGAGGGGAATTGGAGTATTGTGCGGCAATGTATAATGGCGGCCCGTTGTGAAATAGCACAACATTGGAAACAGGGGGTCATGCCGCCCATAGGCAAATATACAGTGTGTCTGGCAGAACTGTATCAAATGCATAAATTAACAGGGCTAAAGAAGGGGACCGGAGATAGGGTGGAAAGGCGGTGGGAGGGTGTGTGGCGATGGTTAAGCAAGGGCGGGGAAGCATAGATTGGGTACAATGGCGGGTGTAAGAAGATTGACACTGGTGGTACACTCAGCAAGATCAGGTAGAGGGGGGAAGGGTGGGGGGGCAGGGGAAGGGAAGGGGGAGGGGGGAATTTACAGCTAGCCACTTAAAGGGGTTTTTGTGGTGTAAACTTTATGTACTACCTAACATGAATCGGAAAGTAGTAATCATTACAAAGGTAGGAGATGTTCAATGTTGGTTTATTAGAGAATGTTGTGGACAGTGGCTGCATATATATTAGAAGTTGGCTGTTAATAATTTACATACAGTTTTGTTAATGGTACAGATATATCTGAGATGCATAATTGGTGTTTTGTATAACAAAGGAACTGAATAAAAATTTAAAGTTCAAAAAAAAAAAAAAAAAAAAAGAGGTATTACAAATAAAAGCCCAATTCCTCAACATTTAGCTACTACTACATCAAAGGCTCCTTATCCATTCCTCCAGAGAGCCCCTCTACAGGGCTCGTCAAGTCCTCCTGCTGCATGGAGACTGGTAACACTGGGATGGAAGGAGGAGTGCAGCAGGCTATATCCAGTGATGTCATCATTCTGACATACCAGTCTCAAAGCTGCAGGAGGAGATTGACAACCCAGATGTAGAGGACTGAACTGGAGGAACGATAAGGAATCTGTCTTTATTTTATTCTCCACCCTACTTTTGGTAGTGCCTTTTTCTACCTGCTTTTAGATATGCTGTGAAAGGGAAGCCTAAACACCCCCAGGACACGCAGCAGCAAACAGGCCTTGGGCCAAGCAGCAGCAAAAGCAGCACCTGCAGGGGCGAAGGAGAACTCAAGCAGGGGAAATGCAAGATGGGGTGAGACGCAGAGCACTACAGACATACCGAGCAGCGCGGCTGCGAAGCCAAGTCATCGCAGTAAGCGGACGCAGCCGCAACAGCTCACGCCCACACAACACACATCAAGCCAGGAGTTAGAAGATCTGCTTCGGATGGTACGAGAGCAGGTGACACAGCACGGCCTGGGCACAGTTAGGCAAAGACTGGGGGTGCCTGAAGCAAGGGCAGAAGAACTGAGGACAGCGAGCACTAGCACGGCAATTGGTAAGTCGGGGGTGTAGCGGGGGCACCAAAACTGTTATCCTCCTCATCGGAAGACTCCACCTCTGATAGTGGGGGAGAGCTAGTATTGGCAGATGTGATACAGAATGCATTAAAAAAATTAAAAAAAAAGAAAACTAAATGATTGAATCCTTTGAAAAGAGTATGGGCAGGGCAGGGGGATATACCTGCACAGAGCAGAGAAGTTCAGGAAAGCGTTGCAGCGGGACCAGCTGCAGCGGTGCAGGTAGCAGCACACGATATGGGATGAGATCCGCACTGTGGTGTGAGCTCCTTAGCCAGATCTCTGCCCAGAAAAATAAAAAAGCGCATATGGAGAACGGACTATATTGATATATTCTCACTGTTGCTGATGGATCAAGAATGGGAGTCGAAAGATGGAAAAGATAGAGAAAAAGGCGGGGAGAAAGATAGGGACAGGAAGACAAAAATCCCAAAATCCATCAATAACTGGGTGTCAAAACTGCTAGGTATGTATGACCTAGATTGGCCACTGTTGGAAACAGGATTCTGGGCTCAATGGACCTTGGTCTGACCCAGTATGGCATATCTTATGTTCTTATGTCGGCTTTCCACATATTTATGACTGTTGTAATGGAGAGGGAACCGGAATCTGTACCCCATCTTACCAGATACTTGGACACAATCACCCTAATACATAAACGTTTCGGAGGATGGGCCTGGCTGAACTACGATGTGAAGGATAATAGACCTGTGGATGGATGAAATGGCTTCCAACAGGCCATGGAGTCAAGAAGGGCTGCCGCAGCCTTTTCAGCCAACTCAATGGCGGCAGACTAGCCAAACAGCGGAGGCCACTCATGCCGCCAGTATAACGCGGGGAGTTGTACATGGCAGCCATGTAAATTCAGACACTCTTGCACAACATGTGGGAGCGGTCACCCGGCATACACTTGCAGATCGGCAAGAGACAATAAGCCATTCAGACCAGGGCAGCAGCGCACAAATGAAGGCCTTGGCCCCAACCCCCATCAAGCTGGAGTGCATGCGCCCGTGGCTGTGGGTCTATCCCTTGCGGGACAAAGCTCTCAATATCGAGAGTGGCTTTGCTATTGGATTCCGCATACCATCCTCGGTGCCAAAGAAGTCCCACTTCATACGCAACTCTCCTTCGATCAGCAAATTTAGCTATGTTGTACGTAAAAAACTAGCAAAGGAAATAGGAATGGGGAGAGTCATGGGCCCATTCAAAAATCTTCCCTTCAGGGACATAGTTCTATCCCCATTGGGCATAGTACCAAAGAAAGAACCAGGTCAATTCCGTTTGATCCACAATTTATCGTACCCAGAAGGGGGTTCAGTTAACAACTACATAGATCATTTGCTATGCTCCGGGAAGTATGCGACCATCGATCAGGCTGTCGCACGCATACGGAATAGAGGGCAGCAAGCACAGCTGGCAAATGCGGACATTGAATCTGCCTTCTGCCTACTCCCAGTACACCTGGAGTCTTTTCCATTGTTGGGTTTCACATTCAATGGTGAATACTTTTACGACAGATGTCTGCCCATGGGATGTGCAGTATCCTGCGCATACTTTGAGCTGTTTAGTTCATTCATCCACTGGTTAGTGGAGGACGTTGCTGGCCCCAACACTGTGGTGCACTACCTGGATGACTTCCTATTCATTGGGAAGGATAAAGTGTAGTTACTCACCTGTAACAGGTGATCTCCGGGAACAGCAGGAATTTAGTCTTCACATATGGGTATCGTTGGTACCGACGGAGCCTGCATGGGAACGCTCCCCAGCGTCCAATAGGAACGCTTTTGGGAGCATCCCTCAGCACATGCGCGCTGCCTTCCTGCCTTTCCAACTGTCCCTCTTCAGTTAAGTTTGTAGCTGAGTGAAAGGATAGAGGGAGAGAGGAAAGAGGAAAGAGACAAAGAGAGAGACAACTCCTAGGGGAGGTGGGTGGGTTGTGAAGACTAAATTCCTGCTGTTCCCGGAGATCACCTGTTACAGGTGAGTAACTACGCTATCTCCAGGAACAAGCAGGAATGTAGTCTTCACATATGGGGACTCCCTATCTGAAGATGCCAGGGAGATAGCCCCAGGAAGCTGTCACCCTAGTAAGGTGGGCATGCTTCCTCCCATGGATCTCTGGCATCCCACCAGGGTTGGTGGGTAGGAGTTGAATTAGGTCTGAAAGAGATTTTGAAGAACAGCTTGGCCAAAGAAGGCATCCCAATGGGAGGCTTTATCCAGGCAGTAGTGGGCTGTAAAGGGGTGTACCAAAGCCCAGGTGGCTGCTCGACAAATGTCATCGATAGACACAGAGTGAAGATTAGCCATAGAGGCTCCTATGGCTCTCACGTTATGAGCTGTGACATGGCCCTGAAGAGGAAGACCCTTACTCTCATAAGCAAAGGATATGCATTGAGCAATCCATTTGGATAGAGTTCTCTTGGAGACTGTAAGTCCCAAATGACTAGAATCAAAAGCAATAAAAAGTTGAGAAGACTTTCTATGTTGCTGCGTTCTTTGTAGGTAAAAAGCCAAGGCTCTTTTACAATCCAAAGTATGAAGGATTTTTTCTGCATTAGAGGCGTGAGGCCTCAAAAAAATACAGGAAGATAAATTGATTTAAATGAAAAGGCGAAACCACCTTTGGCATAAAGTGTGGATGAGTTCTAAGAACAACCTTATCATGATGAAACCTTGTATAAGGAGGATCAGCCACTAAAGCTTGCAATTCACTAATGTGACGTGCAGAGGTGACTGCAATTAGGAAGATGACCTTGCAGGACAAAAACTTAAGGGTTGTAGTGGCTAAAGGTTCGAAAGACAGCTTCATGAGCTGCCCGAGAACTAGATTTAGATCCTATGCCACCGGTGGTGGTTTAATGGGAGGCTTTGTTAATAGGAGACCTCTCATAAATCTGGATATGAGTGGATGAGAGGAAATTGGTTGTCCATTCAGAGGCTTATAAGAAGCTGTAATTGCACTAAGATGGACTCTTACTGAATTGGTCTTTAGACCAGAAGTTGATAAATGAAGGAGATACTCTAGTATTGATTCTAAAGGTATGACAAGGGGGTTTAACCCCTTCTTGGAATACCATATAGTAAAACGTTTCCACTTGAAGGCATAAGATCTTCTTGTGGAAAGTTTTCTAGAAGCCTGGAGGATATCCTTTACCTGTTGGGACAGGTTGAAATCCTGGAGGTTTAAGCTTTCAGCAACCAGGTTGTGAGATGCAGGGACTGGAGATTCAGGTGCCATAGCATCCCGCTCTCTTGGGAAAGGAGATCTGGAGCACACCTTAACTCCAGAGGTGCAGCTTGAGAGAGATGTAGAATCAGGGGATACCACGTTTGGCGTGACCACCGTGGTGCTATGAGGATCATACGACCTCTGTCTCTTTGAAGCTTGAAGAGTGTTTTGGGGATAAGGGGAATGGGTGGGAAGGCATAGAGGAAGTCCTGACCCCAGTGAAGGAGGAAGGCATCCCTTGCCTGGCAATTGTGAGCCGGAATCCTGGAACAGAACCGGGGAAGTTTGGCATTCAGTGGACTTGCAAAAAGGTCTATGTCTGGAGTCCCCCAGATGCGAAATATCTTTGCCACCTGGTCTAGGTAGAGAGACCATTCATGTGGCAGCAGTACTCAGCTGAGTCTGTCTGCCCAAAGGTTTTGAATGCCTGGAAGATATACCACTAGAAGGTGAATTTGATGCTCTCTGGTGAGGGCCCACAGTCATAAAGCTTCATTGCCTGTTCCTCCCTGCTTGTTCACATAGAACATGGCTACTTGATTGTCCATTTGGACTAGGACTGTCTTGTAGCTGAGCTGGGCATGGAATACTCGAAGAGCTAAATAAATTGCTCTTAATTCCAGGAGGTTTATGTGCAGACAAGCCTCCTGTGGGGTCCAGGTACCCTGGGTATAGAGATGATTCAGGTGTGCTCCCCAGCCCACCTGTGATGCATCTGTTGTTAGGGTGGCCTGGAAGAGGGGTTGTTGAAAGGGAAACCCCCCTGCTAGATTCTCTAGTGATTGCCACCATTGGAGGGACAATATCAGTCATTGAGAGTTTGATATCTTGTCTGACAGATGCCCTGAGCATAGGGAACTACATGAACTGTGGATGCCATATGTCCCAGTAATTGTAGCAGTTCTTGAGCAGTTAGGGAGGATTTTCCCATTGCCTGAGAAGCTAGGTGCATTATGCGAAGACACCGGGCCTGTGGAAGGAAAGCCCTTGACTATCTGGTATCTGAACAGGCTCCTATGAACTCCAGGGACTGGGAAGGAACCAGTTGGGATTTTGGGCAGTTTATTACCAGTCCCAAGTATTTGAGGATTTGCATTGTGCGAGACAGTGCAGAGCTGGCTTCTGCAACCATGGGGGCTCGAATGAGCCAGTCATCCAAGTAAGGGAAAACAAATATCCCTAGGGTTCGTAGGAATGCAGCTACTACTGCCATGCATTTCGTGAATACTCTTGATACCAAAGCCAGACCAAAGGGCAGAACCCTGTATTGGAAGTGTTCTCCCCTGAAAAGGAACTGTAAGAATTTCCTGTGATCTAGATGGATCAGAATGTGAGTATATGCATCCTTCAAGTCTAGAGAGCAAAGCCAATCCTGGCTTTGAAGGTATGGCAGCAGAGTTCCTAGAGAAATCATTTTGAACTTTTCTCGGAACAGATATTTGTTGAGTTCTCTGAGGTCTAGAATGGGTCTGTGTCCCCCTGTTTTCTTTGGAATAAGAAAATAGGGGGAGTAGAACCCCGTACCCTGTTGGAGGATGGGTACTTTCTCTATTGCACCTTGGGCAAGAAGTGTTGAGACCTCGTGATCCAGCAGATTGTCTGCAGAGGTTTGAGAATTGAACTGTCTTAGGAATGTAGAAGGGGGCATGCTGTGAAAATGAAGTTTGTACCCTTCTTCTATAATGGACAGAGTCCAGATTTCTGCTGTTATTTGTTGCCATCTGTTGGCAAAGTGGCACAACCTGCCTGGAATATTTAGGGGCTCTGGACCCCTCAGAGGCAGGAAGGCTAAGCTCTCTAGGAAGGAGTCAAAGCCCTTGAGTGGGCTGAACCTGCGGAGCTGGTTGAGCTCTCGGGCCTTTTGGCTTCTTTTGCTGTCTAGATTGTCCCTTTTGGGCAACTTGACCTTGATTTTGGCCTTGTTGGGTATAGGATGGATAAAACTTCCTCTTTTTGCTAAAAGAGGGATTTTTATAGGGTTTCTTTTTGGCTGGAGTGGCTGTAGATTTTGACAATCTATCTAACGTGATATTGTCAGCATCTATCTTGTTAGCCTTCTCCTGCCAATTCTTGCCAAAGAGGTTTTCTCCTGTGCAAGGGATGTTGCCTAATTTATCCTGTACCCAAATCTCCAAGTCTGATGCCTGAAGCCAGGCAATCTGTCGTGCCCCAATGGCAATAGCAGAAGTTCTGCTGATGCATTCAAAGCAGTCAAAGGCTGCACGATTCACAAACTTGGAGACATCTTGAGCATGCTTGACAAGAGTAAGGAAGTCTTGTCTCCTGTCATCTGGGAGAAGTGGGCCCATAAGCTCCAAATCTCCTGTGACTTCTTTGAGAAACATTCCCATATATAATATATATATGAACTGATCCTAGCTGAAAGCATGGAAGCCTGAAAAGTTCGAAGCCCAAGACAAGGCGCAAGTATAAAGGCAGCATGGGGACAGTTCCAAGAATTCTGCAGAGACAGAGGGATCCGTGAGGCAGACAGGCTCAGGACGGAAGCAATCTTGGAATGGATCATAGTCACGGGGCTACGAAAGCAGCAGTTCAAGCTCGCTTAGCGGCGGTAGCATTCTTTGCCAGGGCGATGGGGAAGAGGAGCGCTAGAATGGACTTTGTCATCATGCGAGTCATGAAGGGCTGGGCTACAGGGCAGTGCCGTTATAGGGACCAGTGACACCCGATCACTCACCAGATGCTGCAAAAATGCTGTTAATAACAGGACAGGTCTGTTATGATGCTTATGAGACCAGGCTGTTCAGCTGTACCTTTTCTTGGGCGTTCTTCGGAGCGTTTAGGATTGGGGAGCTAGTGGCCCCCTCAGGGCGCAAAACAGCAATGGGAGGCATAGGAAGAAAGGATGTAAGTTTGCAGGAAGGAGCCCTGGTATTATGCCTGCACAGATCAAAAACAGACATGGAGGGGAAAGGTGCCCGAGTGGTGTTGTCTCCGTTGCCAAATGACTCTTCGTGCCCAGTCAGAAATTTCATTCAATATCAGTGGCTATGCCATCCCAGAGGGGAGCATTGGTTTGTGTAAAAGAACGGTGCCCCCCTATCACGTTTCCAATTTACCAAGGTGCTAAGGCTGGTCATAGAGCAGGCGGGTTGGGAGGGGTGCTTTAACAGCACTCACTCCTTCCGCATTGGGGCTGCTTCAACAGCAGCCAACATTGGGATGTCAAAGGAACAGATTATGAATATAGGCAGATGGCGCTCAGAAAGGTACAAACTTTATGTATGCCCGTTTTAATTTGGTTGTTATGCATCCTTTTGTTTTCTTCTCTTTTCTGTTGTAATTTTGTGGGCAGGGATTGGGGCGTTGGTTGTAGGTTTATTATGTTTTATTGTTTCTGCCTGTGATGTTATAGTTTTGCGATGTTAGCTGGATGCTAAGTTATACACAAAAAAATATATAATAAGGAGAGAAGAGATGCCCACGCTGTTACTTATGCAATAACGGTATTTTCTTATCCATGATCCAACACAGATGCGAGTTCCCCCCTGCAGCCTCGGGAAGCGTGGATATGAGGCCATTCCTTTGTTCACTGGGCACAAAGGAGAACACAGATCCGACCACAAGGGCTCAATTTGGGGATGCCAGGCACAGAAGTGTTAGTGGTGTGGATGGATCAGTGAGGTATGGTGTGGGACCAGCTGTTGCCATCACTCCTGCAAAAGAAGAGAGCGGGGGGAATCCGTGGACTATAGTGGTCCATTTAAGGGGCAATGACCTGGCGAGCACACGCAGCGTGGAGCTCACAAAGAAAATGCAAAAGGACATGATTACATTGGCAAATGATTTCCCAGGGACATGGCTAGCATGGTCACACATCATACCACGCCGTGTTTGG
Source organism: Ichthyophis bannanicus (assembly GCA_033557465.1). Classification (NCBI taxonomy): domain Eukaryota; kingdom Metazoa; phylum Chordata; class Amphibia; order Gymnophiona; family Ichthyophiidae; genus Ichthyophis; species Ichthyophis bannanicus. The sequence goes on along the minus strand of CM066048.1, from coordinate 105,564,373 downwards.
AGAGGTGAAAGGTCACACATAGCACTCGAAAAGACGAGACGAAAAGTGAACAGATGGATGGCCCACTTCATGGAGGCAATCGGGGGGGTACAGCATCAGGCACGACCGAATCGAGGAAAGCTGCCCTGGCCTGTATCGCGTGGATGGGATACATTTGTCAGACATCGGAATGGATGTGTTTCTATGCGCTATACAGGACACCATAGAACAATTATGGCATAAGCAGGTGTTGGCCACAGCTGCGAAGTAAATGGGGTGGGGCCCCCTGGCAAAGCGAGGATTCACAGCCGTGGGGGTTGGCAGGGGGATACCCCTGAGAGACCGCGCAGCCCCGAGGTGAGAGAACACAGCCCAAGTACGGGGTAAAAGGGGGAGAGTTGCTGGAGAGAAACTAGGACCTGCCCCCAGGGTGGTTGACAATGGGGGCAGCAGGAACACTACGGAGAGGGCCCCCCCCCCCCGATGGTGCTTTGACAGCGCGGGGGGGGGGGAGTTGAGGACTACGTGTAACTGGGAAAAGGCTTTGATGGTGAATTCCCCCCCTCCACCACATTTGCCAGGACCGTGGGATAAGATCTGGCTGTGCCTCTCGCCGGGGGAGAGTTAAGGAATTTTGGATAATTGTTGAAGGGAATCATATGAATGTGTATGGCATGCTGTGGCCAACAGTCATTGTTCTGTTATTTCCAATGTTGTCAAATAAACAATTTGTTGAAAGAACTGGAGTCTCCTTTTAATATGTGGGGGGGAGGAAGGGGTGAAGGGTAAGGAGCCGAGGCCGTCGTGCTGGTTGCCCGGCTGTGGTAAATCTAGGTATTTCCTTATAAAACATGGATCATAAAATTACCCTTGCTACCATTCAAAACATCTTATACACCTGCTTTAATTTTATTATTCCAAATTATTACTCCCATCACTAGGGTATTGTTGGAATAGATCAGGCCTGGAACAGTCAGGGAACTACAACTGAACTTCAGAAATTATCCTCAATATCAAGTTGTGGAACTATATATCAAGTGTATCAATAAAGATAAAGATAATAGGGCTACTGCGTATGACACTGAACATAAGAACATAAGACTGTGACATTGAAAGGGCCGGAACAACCAGTAGGCAGGACTAAGCAGCCATCTAGGGCCAGCAGCTTTGAGAGGCAGCAAACAGTAGCAGTTAAAATAAAACAGAAAATCCTGACAGTCACACAAACTCAAAGAGCCACCAATATATTATTTTACCAGCATGGAGGGTAGGCACACATGCATACAAAGCAGAATTTAATGTGTAAATATTTATTTATTTTTATTTATTTATTTATTTAACTATTTCTTTTATACCGCCCCTTCCAGAGATCAAGGGCGGTTTACATATAACAGGTTAACAGTCTTGTACACAGTTTGTATACATTTTACATAGAACAATAGAAATCAACTATTTACATTGAACATTGTACATAGAACAATAGAAATCAACTATTTACATTGAACAGTAAATATATTAAAGAAAAACAATAAGCAGAGACATCTTTTAAGTATTAAAGCAAGAACTTTGTAGGTATTAAAGCAAACACATCAAACTTTTTACAAATGTATATTTACAGTGTGTGGTGTGTGTGTTGTGTGGGGCAGATATTGGTGTAGGTGTTGGAATTTAGTTCCCTTTTTTTTTTGTCGTCTTTGAGGCGTGTGAGTGGGGGGGGGGGGGGTAGGCTTGTGTTTATATTGTTTGGGTTAAGGGAGTTTGTGCATGTGTGACCAGGTTTGTTGTGGAGCTAGCTTTGGGGTAGTAGGGGACTTCGAAGTGTTCAGTGAACAGGTAGGTCTTTAATTCTTTTCTGAATTGGAAGAGGTCTCTTATGGTGCGAAGTTCAATAGGGAGGTCGTTCCAGAGTGTAGGGGCAGTGAAAGAGAATGCTCTGGAGCTAGTGGTGTTCTTAGTTTTGCGGATGGTTTTAGGTATGATGAGCGAGTGGGCCGCGTTTTGTCTGAGGGTCCTTGTCGAAGTTGGAGATCGCAGTAATGTGGATAAGTGTGAGGGGGTTATGTCGTTTATGAGTTTATAGGTTGTTAGGATGATTTTATATTTAATTCTACTGTTTATAGGGAGCCAGTGGAGGTCTAGCAGTATAGGGGTTACGTGATCTGTTAGGGGAGCTTTAGCAATCACTTTTGCACAGATGTTTTGTGCTCTTTGCAGAAGGTAGGTGCTTTTTTGCGGGAGGCCTATTAGGAGACTATTGCAATAGTCAAAGTGAGGGGTGATCAGTGTACTTACTACGGATCTAAAGTCTGGTGTTTCTAGGAGTGGCCTTAGGTGTTGAATTGTTTTGAGTTTATAGAAAATGGTTTTTACTGTTTGTTTTATGTGTGGTAACATGGTGAGAGTGTGGTCTATTATTACTCCTAAGTATTTTACCTGTTTTCTGACAGGTATGGAGGTTTTGTTGATAGTGATTATTTCCGGGTAGGTGTTCTCAGTCATAGATGATCTTGTCACAAACATTGCCTCAGTTTTTTTGAAGTTTATGCTGAGGTGGTTAGTTTCCATCCAGGAGGTGGTTTCAGCCATGCATTTGGATAGCGAGTCATATGTAGGGTTTTTAATGGTTATGGGGGTAGCTAGCATGATGTCATCGGCATATATAAAGTGGTTAATCTTGTGTTTTTTAAATTTGTTTGTTATCGGTTGCAGGTACAGGTTAAATAGGAGGGCTGATAGGGCTGATCCTTGGGGTATTCCCTGTCCTTGGGGGAATGTTTCTGATGCTTGTTGGTCAATTTGGACGCGTATTAATCGGTGTGAAATGTAGGATTTGAACCAGTTAAGGACGGTCCCGCCTATTCCTAGATTTTCTAATCTGTTGATCAGTGTTAGATGATTAATGTTATCGAATGCGGCTGAGATATCTATAAATAGGAGTAGGTAGCCTTGTTGTTTGTCATCTGTGCCCTTGATGAGGAAGTCCATAAGGGTGATTAGGAGGGTTTCTACTCCATGGGATGGGCGGAAACCAAATTGGTGTGAGTCAAGGGGTTTGTATTCATCAATGTGTTCCTGTAACTGAATTTGAATTGTTTTCTCTATAATTTTGGCTATGAACGGAATGCTGGCTATAGGTCTGTATGAGTTTGGATCTTTTGAGTCTAGCTTATTATTCTTTATTACACAGGTACACTACCAAAAAACTGCCTCCAGTTTTGCAACTGATTCCTATAGATTTTGGGGTGCTGAATCCAGGAAAAATAGCCAAAATGTTCCATCACGTCACGTTTTCTTGCAAAATTAGATTTCTTACCCATATAAGGAATGTTCACATAATTTCTTTTTAGCCGACTGCAGTTTATTTTCTTGGCCCAAAATAGAGGTTGTAATGGTTAACTAACTAGAAACACTCCCTCATGATATTTTAGAGTGTTTTGTATTCATTTTATACATTAACAGGACAATTGGGAGGCGGGGGGCTAAATCCAGTACTCGCGCTGGCGCATGTTCTTTCCTGTTCGCCTCGCCTCGTTCGCTCGCTCAAACACGGTGGTTGCGACATGAACGTTCCTGTCAAATTTCAGTTTCTTGCAAGTTCATTATTACCTTTTGTTTGCTCAGTCGTAATCCAGCTTTATTCCGAAGTGGTTCACTACAGTTGTAGTTTGCAGTGCTGTGTATTTGTGATGGCTCACAGAGCCAGAGGTTGCGTCAACTCTCCGGACAGTTTTTGTTTTATTTGTGGGGAATATACCGTGAAAAAGCGGCAGAGGAACATTTCTGCATTTATTAAAAAAGTATATTTCGCCTATTTCGGTTTGAAGTTAGGCGATCAAGACAAACCGTGGGCTCCTCACAAAGTGTGCAAGACATGTGAGGAAGATCTACGCTTATGGATGAAAGGTAAAAAACAAGCATTTCGTTTCGGAATACCTATGATGTGGCGTGAACAAAGAGACCACAGCAGTGACTGCTATTTTTGCTCTTGCATTGTGAAGGGATACAACTTAAAAAATAAGAATGTAATAAGTTACCCCAACCTTCCCTCAGCAATTAGGCCTATGCCTCATAGCAACGAAGTACCTGTGCCTGAACCACCAAAATCTTTGGATCATATTTGTGTGGACGGTTCTGATCATGATGAGACTCATCAGATGGCTTATCCCGATGAGTCCAGTACTTCCGAGTTTGAAACTGAACCAGATCCGAAACCTGAACTTTTCTCTCAAGCTGAATTGAATGATTTAGTCTGGGATTTAGGACTCCCAAAAGATGCTGCCCAACTGCTAGGTTCTCGGCTTAAACAGAAAAATCTATTGTCACCAGGAACAACTTTTTATTGGTACCGCAACCGCGAGACACAATTTTTGAAGTATTTCAGCAAAGAGGAAGATTTGGTATTTTGCAACGATATATACGGAGTGATGGAAAAGTTTAAACTCAAGTATGATCCTGCTGAATGGCGGCTGTTCATTGATTCGTCAAAAGACAGCAAAAAAGGTGTTCTTCTTCATAATGGCAACACATTCGCTTCAGTTCCTATTGCTCACTCTGTTATTCTCCAAGAAAAATACGAGAATTTGGCCCTGATTCTTCAGAAGATTCGTTATGATGAGCATAAGTGGATGATTTGTGGAGACTTTAAAATTCTATCCATGCTATTAGGGCAGCAATCCGGTTTCACCAAATATCCCTGCTTCCTTTGCTTGTGGGATAGCCGGGCCCGCGACCTACACTGGGGGAAAAAAGACTGGCCAATTCGGGAGTATTTGAGACCCGGTGAGAAAAATGTTCTTCATGAGAGCTTGGTACCTCGTGATAAAATTCTATTACCATCTCTCCACATTAAGTTGGGTCTCATTAAGCAATTCATCAAGTCCCTTCCAAAGGATGGTGAGTGCTTTCGGTACCTTTGCTCAAAGTTCCCCCGACTTTCTGAAGCAAAGCTAAAGGAAGGAGTGTTTGTTGGCCCTGATATAAGGAAACTCATTTCAGATGGAGTACTCGCTGAAACGATGTCTGAGAAGGAAAAAGAAGCCTGGGATTCCTTCAAGGATGTTGTTCTCAAATTCTTGGGGAACAGGCGGGATGAGAACTATAAGGATATTGTTGCCAGGATGCTCAATGCCTTCAAAGAACAAGGCTGTAACATGAGCCTGAAAGTCTATTTCTTGCACTCCCATGTGAACTACTTTCCCGAAAACTTGGGGGCGTACAGTGAAGAACAAGGTGAAAGGTTTCGCCAGGACATCAAGGACGCAGAGAGAAGGTACCAAGGAAGATGGAACACCACTATGATGGCTGATTTCTGCTGGTTGCTGCTGCGGTAAACCCCAGATGAAAAATACGCCAAGCAGCGCACCAAGAGAAGCATTCGGGGGAAGAAGAAACGGGCCCACCAGGAGATTGATTGACCCAAGAATGACTTTAAAATCTAAACTGTGTTGACAAATATCGTGTTTTTACTAAACTTTGAAATAAAAATTTGCTAGTTATTACCACAGTGTCGGATCTCATTTATTAGAATTTTATTTTCACACCATCGGGTGTTTGTCTTCATGTATTGCAATGGTGCGGTTTGCGTTTTCTATTCTTACATACATACCTGTACAACATTTTTTGCACATTTCTTTGCTTTGCTTTGTGTCTAACCTCGCTCTTATATGCTCAATGTTTGTGCACATGTATGTGGCTGTTTTAAGTGCAGACAATTTTGCTACCATCACAGTGTGTTTTGTTGACATTACTCTATTCTTATGTGCTGCCTTGTTACAATTTTCTTTATTCTTATTTGAATAACTACTAAACAATTAGTATAAAGAATTCATCCAAGAAACTTTTATCTCGATCGCACTCAATCTGAAACGTTCACCTCAAACTGCTAACCCAATGTAGCAAAAAATCTGTACGTGATGGAGCAAATTGGTTACCAGATTTGGATTCAGCGCACCAAAAAACGTAAAAATCAATCGAAACATTAGAGGCAGTTTAAAAAAATTTTTTTTTAGTGTACCTGTGTTATTGGTCGGAGTGTTGTGAGTTTTAGGGCATCAGGCATGATGCCCTGTGATAGAGATTGGTTAACTATGTGTTGTAGATTTACCGCCAGTTCCTCTTTCGTACACTTAATCCATGAAACGGGGCATGGGTCAAGTGGGGAGGTGGTGGTGTTTATCATTGTTATGATTATGAGGCCCAAGTAAGCTTTTCTACAGGATTGTTGTGGGATGGATAGTGTTGGAATAATCATGACTACTGACTTTAACTACAAAAAGCTCCAGAGTGGAGAGACGTGTAGCACGCCCAATACTCTTGCACTGGCCCTGGATTTTGAGTCTGTAGATATGTGACTGTTTAACTATACAAGTATGTATAACTCTGTAAATTTGCATATATGTGGAACTCTGCAACAAAGGAGAGAGGAGTGGCCTAGTGGTTAGGACAAGGTACCTCAGGCCAGAGAGCCGGGGGCTTAAGTCCCACCTGGGAACAGCAATCTCAGGCCGGATGGACTGGGGTTTCTAGTCCTATAGGCACTCCTTGTGGCCTTGAGCAAGCCACTTAACCCTCCATTACCCACCGCTTTGATTGAAGGATAAGGCAGTATAGAAAACTGGTAAAATAAATAAATGTAACTGTTTTCAAATGTATCTGTGTATGAACTCTACTAACAGGACACTGTTTAAGTTCCTACCTCTAAGTTGTGGCAGCATGATTGTATACTGATATTCCTCTACAAATGTTTTGAATGGCTGTTCTCTTAATCTATGGCTCTAAAATTCTTCAACTGTGATTGGTTTTAGTTTTTATTTTGGATTTTCTTCAATTCTTTCTCTTTAGTTCAGTCTCAGAAGCTGAGGACATATGAATACATGGAGATAGGAAATCACAGCAGTGTGACAGAATTCCTGCTTCTGGGATTCTCAGAGTTCACAGATCTGCAAGTCCCTCTCTTCAGTCTCTTCTTATTCCTCTACCTGGTGGCTGTGCTGGGAAACCTCCTCGTTATCTGCATTATATGTGCTGATCGACACCTTCACGTCCCCATGTATTTCTTCCTGGCCAACTTGTCTATCCTAGACGTCTCTTCCCTCACAATCACTGTGCCAAAATTACTGGCAATCCTAACAAGGAAAAATGTCATATCTTTTGGAGAATGTATGGTACAGATGTACTGCTATATGGTGTGTGTAGGTGCAGAATATTCACTTCTCACTGCCATGGCGTATGATCGCTATGTTGCAATATGCAACCCCCTGCGTTATCCAATTATCATGAATAAGGGGGTCTGTGCTCTTCTGGCAGCTGTCTCATGGATTGTAGGTTTAGTAGCCTCATTGGCACATACTATTATTATATCCCAGTTTTCTTTCTGTGACTCAGTTATAGTCAATCACTTCTTCTGCGAAGTCACAGCACTGGTGAAACTCTCCTGTACAGACACCTCTGTCATTGATATTTTGAACTATGGAGAAAGTGTATTTAACGTCTTCACCCCTCTACTCCTAACCCTGACGTCCTATGTGTTCATCATCTCCACCATCCTGAGAATCCAATCCAGAGAGGGGAAAAGCAAAGCCTTCTCCACATGTTCCTCCCACTTCACAGTCATCATTCTGGCTTATGGAACTATGATAGGGGTGTATTTGCATCCGGGGTCAATGAACTCTCAGAATTCAAGCAAGCTGCCTATTGCAATGTATATAGTCACTCTCCCACTATTAAACCCCCTGATTTATAGTTTGAGAAGCAAAGAGTTAAAAGTGGCCCTCCACAAAGCCATAAGCAGGAAAATGACATGATCCGCATTTGAAATTTTATAACAATGAGCCTATTTTGGCGTTATAGACCCCTAGGTGGCTTTAGAAAATACTAGTGCAAATCCTGCAGAAACTGTGTCTACACAGAAGTTATCGACGTAGAGCACACTAATTTTCTCACACACAAGTAGGCACATAAAATTAGTGTGTTTTTATACTCTGTGTGTGTCTTTTGACTCTCTTCATGCTTCACCCAGACAGTGGTCCAGGCAACAGCTACAGAAACTGTAAACACATCCATGCCACTGTGCGTACTTTTAATGCTTGATATAATTATAAAACTGCCATTATATATGTGCACATTGTTTGTTTATTTTTAAGTCCTGCTTACAGGATGAAAATAAAGAGGCTTAACTAACAAACAAACTAACTCTCTCTATCATAGCGCATCTTCTCTCCCTGTCATGATCACCCCATGCTGCACCCTGTTTCTCCCTCTCTCTCTCTCTTTCTCATAACCCCTGCCCACCCCCCAGCTTCACCCTGTCTCGCTCTCATATCTCCTCCCTTCCTCTAGTCCCTCTTACTCTTGCCCATTCTTGTGTCTGGCTGCAACTCTTCAAAAACAGGGTGGTTCCTGCTTCTCCCACTGCAGTTGACTCTCTGCATTGTAGAGTTACATGGCGCATGAAGTTTCAGCTGATCTTCCGATTTCAAATTTGCAAGACTTCAAATTGAAAGATCAGCCTGAATTGTCTATGCCGCATGGCTCATCCATCAAACAGCCAGTTGTAATGGGGGGAAATGTGGTGTTCTGTCTAGAATTGATTCAAATAAATATGTCTATAGGCAGACAATTTCTCTGTTGCTGAATCCTCAACAATAGTGAAACATGCCTAAAAGGCAGCTCAGCATGAACAAGCAATACATTGCAAAGAAAATAAGTAATATACAATGTTAGTTATGTTACCTAAATTAAATCTGGGCCTTTCTTTTCTCACTAAAACCTATCAAGGCTTTGCACCTAACGTGCCAAACAAATACACCTTAAATACGAAGGCATGTTCCCAGCAGCTAATCTGCATCAGGCTACTCTAGTGTGTGCTCCATTAAGGCCAGTTCACCTAACGACTCCTATAGAGATGTCATCAGCTGAAATTGCATTAAGAGTCACATTGTCACATGCTCGGTGGCAATCATCCTGTCACTAGCTGTAACGTGCTCTCCATACCCCACACTCCACCTCTTCCCCATCGCATCCCATGATGGCTGACTACTATGTGGTTTAACATGTGGTAGCTGGATTGGCCGCATGTTTGTGTTCGTAAGTGCCAGTGACCACACGTTAAAATGCACATTAACCAGCTATCAGGCATTAGTAAATTGGACCCCTAATGTAACAAAACCCAAATCTAAAAAAATTGATATATATTACTTATAAATCCCCAAGGGAAGATGATTTCAAGAACGGAAACAAGCCAAGCTTTGATTATTGTGGTTTTGTATTTAAGGAGCATATTTCAATTCTCTTTTACAATGAAGGTTGTTTCCTTCCACTACAGTAATTCAGTGCATCCTAATAACAGCAACTAGTTTCTTGCCTCCACACTGTCACATTTACACGTGCATACGCTGGACCTCAAACATCCACAACTAAAGGTGGCATATCACAAAGCATTGCTACTAGAACATAGAGGGCATCTTTCTCTTACAATATAGACCATGTCTCTCCATATAGGGGCTAATTTTATAAAGTTACCATATATGCATATAAAATGTCTCTTTTATAATTGTGAAAGAGGAAAACGAGGCAGAAGGGTAACTATGTAACAGAACAATGCAGATAACAAGGAAAAACCAACAAAAGGAGGCTGACCATGGCTCAGATTCTTATTCACTGAAAGTACTTTTTTCACGACTCTTCTATAATTGCACTGGAAGTTAAGATGTGTGTGTACTTCTACTATGAATATTTCCAGTGGTATGGTATTATATATTCGCGATGTCGATATATGTACATTACTGTAGATACCAGATTATATGTAAATAGTTTACCCAGTTCTTCCATGTTAAGTTCCCTGTTATTTGTAAACTATCTTATGACTATGTTGTCTAGATAGGTTTGTTTAATGTAAACCGCACTGATGACGAATAGCGCAGTATATGAAAGATGTTAAATAAATAAATAAATGGTATGAGTGGAACAAGTACACACATAAATGGAAAACTGCATTAATATATATCCTGACATCAATAATCGATGCACAGACGTTTACACCTGTTCTCCATGCTGTCAGTGTAGGTGCTGTCTCTACTGGCTTTGTTCTACTGATTTTTTTGTCTTCCTAAAATAAGTGCAAAATAGACGCAATCTTCCAGACCACCTAAGGTGGGAGCTCTGAGAACATTATCATCAAAATAGTTTCATCAGGGGATAAGTGAGGTGGTTCCATATATCTGCTATATATAGTATGAAGCTACAGGGAGCTACAACCAAGAGCTGGGAGCTTCCACATAGAGGGAATGTAGAGCAAGCCTCATAGATTTTAAGAGGGTCATTAAAAGCTGGACAAGGGCAACCACCTGGAGGGAACTGGACTACTACTGATCAAGTGTGGCCCTGTGTTTCCCAGACAAAAGGCTGAAAGTCATAGAAGGCGGCCCTGGAGGGACAGTTTGGGATGGACAGCACAGTTACTTACCTGTAACAGGTGATCTCTGGGAACAGCAGGAATAAGTCTTCACATATGGGTACGTCGGTACCGACGGAGCCTGCGCGGGAACGCTCCCCAGCGTCCAATCAGTAAGCTTTTGGGAGCATCCCTCAACGCCTGCGTGCTGCCTTCCCGCCTTTCCAACTGTCTCTCCTCAGTTGAGTTTTATAGCTGAGACAAAGAGAGAGAAAGAGGAAAGGAAGATAGATAGAGAGATACAACTCCTAGGGGAGGTGGGTGGGTTGTGAAGACTTATTCCTTCTGTTCCCAGAGATCACCTGTTACAGGTAAGTAACTGTGCTATCTCCAGGAACAAGCAGGAATGAGTCTTCACATATGGGGACTCCCAACTATAGATGCCAGGGGGAGATCCCATAAATTGTGTGTCCCTGGGACAGGACTGCACTTCCCACACATGGCTCTCTGACATCCCATGAGGGATGGTGGGTAGGAGTTGAAAAGAGAGGAGCTGTAGAAAAACAGCTAACCTAAGGACTACAGGTAAGGAGTCCTTGGTATGTATGATAATTATCAAGAAAAATATTGAATGAACAATCACAATATGGACCTCACCTACTGGATTGCAGGAAGTAGAGAGGCTGATGGAGTCTACTGGAGATTCAGTAGAGGAATCTTCAAGGTGACCTCACGGAGTGAAGGTGAAGGTCCAAATCTGGAATTGACAGGTGACCCAGGTGTCAACTGGGGTAGTATAAAAACGGCAGGTCTTTAGTGGAAAGCTTTATGGAAAAAGCTGGAAACTATTTTGGCTACAGAGTCATTAACATTTAGGAGCAAAAGAGGAAGACTGACCGATTTGGACAAACTAGCCTAGCCCTGGAGGGAAGAAGGGGTATGGAAAAAAACCCGTATTCCCAAGGAGGACAGATATCTGAAGGGCTGAAACCTCAGATCTACTGAAGATTCACCCTGTCTTTCCTAGCTGATGAGAGATAGGAAAGATATTGAAGCATGGAGCTTCAGGGATACCTAGACCTAGGGTTAAAGTAGGAGCTGTCAGTACCACAGTAGTGGTTGTGTGCATAATACCCCAGACATACTGAGGGACAGTATGAACATATGCAAGTCCACTGTCTAGAACCTATAGGAAGGTAAAACCTTTATAAGCATAGACAGTTAGAGAGATAGTATGTAAATACATATCTACCTATAAGGAAGCATCTCGACAGATACACATATATATAGGGATATATATATATAGGGGTATATATATATATGTTTATAGTGAGATCTGGAGGGGCATAACATATGCACACGCAGCTTACAGACATATGTATCTATAGAGAAGTATATAGAGATATATACATACATGTATATAGATGTCTAAAGATAAATGTCTGCAACTAAGCAGATAGAGATATGCCCATAAGAACATTCACATGGGAGATGTGAAGGAGAAAGATTCATCTAATAACAAGAAGGTGGAACCTACTTGAGAAGATATATAGAGAATCTACTCCCCCTGGCTAAGATGGTGCAGGAATGCTATCCAGTGAAATAACCAGGATGGTTGCGTGAAAAAACAGAGGATAATATCAGTCTGTAAACAGCAAGTCCTGAGTCCTATAGAACTCTCGCATGGTAAATGGACAGAAAACGCATAGGATGAGATACCAGGTTGACCCACTGGAGGGACACAAGGGGTATCATGCGTTATTAGTAAAATATGTGCTGTCCATGAAGGAGTATGATACCATGAGGACAAGCTGCAAGGAAAAAAGAGCATATTCCTTGTAGGAATTGGAGAACTCTTTGGACGTTCACATAGAAAAGGCTTATGTCCTGTATTATAACAGGAGATAATAGGGTGTGGAGAACCCTTACAGTCATGGAAAATGACTGAGGAAGCCTTTCCCAACCATATAGGATAGTCATCAGAGACAAAACCCCATGCTCTCTAGCAAGGGCCCATAGTAGAAAGCTGCTCTGTAGATTGCAGAGAGCATTATGCAGGAGAATTGGGAAATAAAACTTGCTGTAGGTCAACTATGTTGCCAAATCCAAAGAAATTGGAAATGGCAAGAAAAGAAGATAGTGTGATAGGCCTGAAGTGATTAGGATTATTCAAGATAGATAAAAGCACTATCTTGGAATCACTACTAAGGCCAGACAGAAAGTAGTGGAAGACAGACTGGAAATTTGTGGAAAAGTACCAGTAGTCCAATCACTGGAATTCCTGCATGGGCAGCTGCTGAATAAGACAGCAGAGAGAATCTTTCTGTGTAAAACAGAGAGAACAGACAGAATAAGAGGAGAAATTCCTGTCCCTGTCTGATGAGCTGCCCAGAGGAAAGAAGGGAGTTTATTCGAGAGAAAAAACTCCACACTGGAATGAAAGGCTAGAGAAGCCCTGCAGTGGTATGGTACCACTCTTTCAGGGGAAACCCTGGATGAGAGGGTAGAGAAAACAGGAGCTGAAGGGTGACTTACCATGTGGTAAGTCTGTGGAAGGAAAAAAATCATGTTGGAACAGAAAACTATCATGGGATAGTTGTTAACTTCTCTTCTTGGTAGGAAGAAGAGGAAAAACCTGTGACCCATAGACATGAATATCCTGACAGCTCAGCATACCTAGGAGCAAATGGATGTCCTGAGAAAAGGAATCCATGGGTAGAGTTTTTAATGAAAAAACAGTGAAAAAACTTCTACTGGGAAGAAGTCAACTGTAGGTTATAAACTTCAGGACCCTATGGTTGCTGGGTTTGTTTAGCCTGGCTAGAGTTTGGATTCTTCAGACCAGGGCGAGGTTTCCCCTGCTTGGGAACATCTGTATGATGGGCAGGAGAAGAGTGAAACCTTCTTCTCCTAGGGAAAGAAGGTTTGGTAGGGCATTTCCTACCTACTGGGGAAGGAGAAGGCTTAGAATAGCCCTCAGAAACAGGGAAGTCAGTGGACCACTGAGCAACCTGATGTAAAGACTCTTTATTGAAGAGATTTTCCCCAGTCTTTGTTGTGCCCATCTGCTTAAGTCTGAAGCTTGAAGCCAGGCTCTATGTCGTGCCCCTATGGCTATAGCAGAAGTTCTGCTAACAGACTCAAAGGAGTCTAGGGAAGCACGAGTAAGAAACCAAGAGATACTTTGCATATGACTAAGTAATAAGGAATAGTCTGCAGTCTTGGGTTCTGAAAGAAAAGGAGTCAAAAGAGATAATTTCTTTGTGACCTCCTGAAGGGATAGACTTATATAAAAAATATATGAGAGAATCCTTGTTGACAGCATAGATGTCTGGAAGGTTTGACATCCAAAGGCATCTAGTGTCCTAGACTCACGACCTGGTGGGTAAGAAGAGTGCTTCTTCTTACTTTTTACCTTCCTCATTGCTGATTCCACTACAATGGAATGATGGGGAAGTTGAGTCTTTTGAAACCCTGGAGAGGGTGGCACCTGATACAGAAGATCAGTTGCTCTAGAAGGTGAAGGAACCCTTAAAGGTGCTTCCCACATTCTTAGAAGAAGATCCTGCAAGGAATGATGTAAAAGAAGCATTATATTTTCCTTTTCTCTAGTAGAAAGAGAGCCTTGAGTAGGATCATAGCCAGGGATAGGAATAGCAAGAGATGTTGCTATAGTCAGGAGAAAATTCTGAAAAGAAGGATCTACAAAGGGAACCGTCCCTGGGCAGGCTAGCCCTGAAGAACTAGCCTGGGCACTGGAGGATCTACTTGAGAATATAGGAATATAAGATCCTGTACGGTGCAAGGAAGGATCCTTAAGGGATGGATGTTGGTACTGGAGGTCATGATCTGAGACAGTCAGTACTGCATCGTCCATGCCAGGTATTGATTCCAAACTTGGTATAGAAAGGAGCGATCCTGGTGAAAGAAGCATGGAAGGAGCTGGCCCCGATGTTACTGCGGGTACCGGCACCGATACCGATACCGGTAGCTGTGTCGCAATCGAAGGCGACACCGACATCGAAGCAGTCATCGGTGGTTGCTCAAGCGGTACCGAGGTAACCGAAAGCCTTTGGTAATCACCCTCAGTACCGAGCATCCGGAACCGGTAAGCGTCAGTACCGAGACGTGTCGGTACCCAGTCTTCCAGACTAGAGATCAATTCCAGACTCGGCATCGAAGGAAGCGAGTCTATCGATGCATGTCTAGAGGGTACCGACGTTGGTGTTAGTATCGGCGTTGATGCCGATACTGGAAAGTCAATCTGGGGCGTATCGATCGGTCCTGAAGGTACCGAGAAAGCCAGATGACGATCCCTGGTGAGGAGTGAATCGCTCAACACCAGTGCCGATGCCGGGGTATTGGTACTGCTCGAAGCGGATGCCACCACCGAGCATGGCTCAGGTATGTTCTGTGAGGGGTGAGCCCCAGGAACAACCTGAAACCCCTGATAGGCTTTGGAGGCCGAAGACTCCCGCCGGGGTTTTCAAGCCAATGGACCCTTAAGGACAAGGCCGGAGCCGTCATCATACTGTGCATGAGACATAGCACTCAAGGGCTGGCTAGTCTTAATAGACTGTTTGTGGGTTACCTGATCTTGTGGAGAAGAAGAAATAGTTGGTGCCCTGACACTGGAAGGGAACTCGGTATTGAGGGAAACTCGAAATGGAAAAACTCTTCTCACAATATTGCAGCCTAATGGCTCCGGAGGAAAATGGTCAGGACCCAAACAGGTTAGACACCAGTTCTTGGAGTCTAAAAACAAAACTGTACCGCCACAGTTTAGGCACTTCTTAGGAAAAGAAGGAGGCGGCTCCATGATGGAGAGGCCTAGAAGGCCCAAAAAATTTAAGACAGAAACTGAGGGAAAAAAAATTCCCTGAATTTAAGGAAAGGAAAAGAAAAGAAAAAAACACCGGCGGTACCAGTGGAGTCAGGGAGACAGCCGCGACCACAAGAAAACAAAAATTAAAGAATTAAGAATTAAAAAATTTTCTGCGGTGACAGGAGGACGTCCTGCCGGCTCCGCAGAAAAACAAAAACTGAGGAGAGACAGTTGGAAAGGCGGGAAGGCAGCACGCAGGCGCTGAGGGATGCTCCCAAAAGCTTTCTGATTGGACGCTGGGGAGTGTTCCCGCGCAGGCTCCGTCGGTACCGACGTACCCATATGTGAAGACTCATTCCTGCTTGTTCCTGGAGATTGTCTGTTCCCTGAACTAAGCAGCAGGAACAAGAGAACCAGAACCAGCTAAAGCTGGGTAATTGTTGGGATATATTCACTGGTACTAGATAGGAAGTTAGTGTCCCACTACGCTGGGAGGTCTAGCTAACTGAGCTAGTTAACGCCAGCTCCCTACTGCTATAGTAAGGGGGGACATGGAATGGTTAAGGGAGCCAGGTGAATATTGATTCACTGTAATCAGCTGGGGAAAAAGCCAGACAAGTTAAGCTGGGCGACTACAGAGGGGAAAACTGTAGGATGCTGAAGTTCGGTCTCCTGCTGAATTAGCAAGGGAGAAAAACCAGCAAAGTTGTGAAGAGGAATAAAGTAGATGTGAGAGCTCTATGTTAAAGGACTGATGTGAAAAAATCAGCACCAGATATGCTTAATTGTAGTGATTAAAGCTCTGGTCTCTGTGAGGGGCTGAGAGGGGTCTGAGAGTAGTGCAAAGAAGCTGACAGAGGGAGTAGAGGGTGCCTGCCTGGAGCCTGAGGACGTTGCAGCTGAGCAGTGGATGTTGGTTTTAGCCCGTCTGAAGCCTGGAGATTGGTGTGGGAGTTGTGGCTCCGCCCATTCGCTGGTGTCATCTGCCTGTGCCTCCTCTTTAAAAGCCAGGGCTTCTTTGTGCGGCCCAAAAAGGGACACAAAACAGAGGGACTTGGCCCATTGTTGTCCCTTCGTTGTTAATTCAGTGTTAGGAGGCTGACTTGGAAGGATGCTGCATAAAAGGAAGAACAAGGGGCAGGTGTCTTCTGGGAGCTCAGCAACTGTGAGTAAAATCGTGGGCCCTATGAATAGACATGTTTCTTCTTCCATTGTAACAATCCAGGCAAGTTCTCCCACGCAGCTATCTTCACCCTCTTAGTTGGGGGCTACTTTAAGCCCCATTGCTCGAACTCCAGCTCCACAACCTTTAGCTGTCCTGGAGCCACTGGGTGAGAGAGAACAGACTTTGGGATTGGTTATCCCATAGTTTAATCCCTCTGCGTTTCTTTGGTTCCTATGCCATCATGTTTGCATTCTGATGTTTCTTTAGCTCCTCAGTCTTCGCTGGGGTCTGTCCCTGCCTCTGTTACTTTAATGGATATTTGGACTGTAGTTACTCAGGCAAATCAGTATCTTAAAACTGTTTTTGATCAGACAACCAGTTTCTCTAAAGAGGTTGTTGCTAAATTTGAACAACAGGATGTGGTCCTTGCTCAACTTAGCAATGGATTATCTAGATTAGATCGTCAGTTCTCCAATGTTCAGGCGGCCAGTTTGGCAGGGATGAGAGATGCCCTGCTTTTACATGGGCGGCTTGAACTGCTGGAGAATGTGATAAATAGTAAAAATTTAAGATTTCTTAGCCTTCCTAAAACTCGTTATCTCTCACCATTAATTTTGCTGCAGAAATACTTTAAGAAATGTTTAAAAATGGAAGATGTGGAAAAGATACAAATTACTAATTATATTATTTGCCGGATAAGCCGGCTAATATACCAGCGGGGTCCTCTCCAGCTTCCATTGATTTGTCCCAATTTTTGGAACAGTCAGTGGATGACATTCCTGGGAGGGCCACTTTGGTAGTGTCTTTTGCTACTGATATTGAGAAATCTCAGGTTATAAAGTTATATTTTAAGTATAAGTCTGTTTTATTTTGTGGTCAGTAGGTTCAGGTTTTTCTAGATGTGGCTAGGGCCACTCAAATTCGATGTAAACGTTTCCTTCAGTTAAAACCCCGGGTGATAGCACTGGGAGCTACTTTTTATTTGAGATTTCCTTGCAAATGTGCGGTATCTCTGTTGGGTGTCCATTATGTTTATACAGACTCTCAACAGTTAGAGGGGTTCTTGAAGAGCAGGGAAGGTGGGGTACATAGTGGTTCCTTATGGGTAGTTTTCTTATGTATAGTATATGTGGTTTTGTTTTATTATTGGGATCTGGGAATTTAGAGCTTGACAAAGTAATTTGCTCTTGGTCATTGTTGCCCTCTGCACTCCTGGATGTGGTCTAATTGCAGCATTTTTTCTTTCGGTAACCCTTTGGGGATATGGTCCCCTTCTTTTCCTTCTTTTGATGTATCTTGCATATTTCTTTGTATATGTTTCTGTCATATTAAACAGAAATTCTTAATAAAAAAAAAACCCCAAAAAACAAAAAGAAGCTGACAGAGTTCGCGCTTTGGTTTGATATGGGGAAGAGTAAGATTGAGGTGTTAAGGGTTGGAACAAGCCTGGAAAGTTCCCCCACAGATACAATACACACCATCAAGCATAGCTGGATATTTAGAGACCTTGTGTTTGCTAAAACCTTGCTGTTGTGTGCATATAGTTTCCTATGCTGATATTTAGAACTCAGTGAAATATAGTCTTTACTGTAAGTTTGTTTGGTTATATGTTTGATTTCAAGGATCATCTTGACAAATAAATCTGTTTAAGTATTATTACTGCTCTGTGCACATAGTTTCTATGCAGAAAAGCAGAACCTGGTAAGGGGAATAATAGGCAGCTCAACCTGAAGACATTATCCCCAAAAAAGCTTACAACACCCTCTAGCTGTGACAAATGGTGGAAGAGGAGGTACTGAGATTTCATATGTAGGCACAAAACCCATATCTACTGGAGAAGCACGGTCTCTCATAGGAAGGAGAGGTGTTTTCAATTGGGCTAAAGGGATTAGCCCTGCCCTAGTATGGGATGCAAAGCAGTATAGTCAGTGCTGGTCAGGCAGGCTTTTCTTTATTTTACCCATGCTGACTTACCGGATGCTGCATGAGAGAAAAGAGGTGAGCAGTGGATGTGGGGTTTTTTTTCCCAGACCAGACTTGAGAGACAGAGCCAGGAGAGTTCATAAAGCAAATACCATTTCAGGCTCATTGTTGTCACCAGAACTCCCTGTCCCTTGCACCCCTTCCTGCAACATGGGAGAACACACTCCACAATGGCTCTGAGAGGAGGACATGAACTGTGGAGCCTATCCCCCCCCCCCCCCACCGCCTTCTCTGGATCTCCAAGACCCTCTGAAATCCCACACTCCTGAGTCAGTAAGGAAGACAGTCCCTTAGTTCCTACCAGTTTGAGCTCTATTGATAGTATAACACACTCTCCTGGACCAAAAACCTTGACCCTCATGTATCCACACAAGTGCAAAACACTGCACATTTTTCCCACCTTAGGTCATACTGCATATGATGTTAATCCACACACATTTTGACATGCTTTTTAGTATAAAGGTCTCGATGTCAATATGAGTTGGTCCAGGACCACTGAAAGTGAAGTTCAATGGTAAATGAAATGAGGAAGAGAAAGATTGAGGTGTTAGAAAATGGCACAAGTCTGGAAAGTCTCCCCACAGATACGATCCATACCCTCAAGCATAGCTGGACATTTAGAGAGACCTTGTATTTAGTAACATGTTGCTGCTGGGTGCACAGTGTTTCCTATGCTAATGTTTAGAACTTGGTGAAATACTGTCTTTAAGTTTGTTTGGTTATATTTTTCATTTCAAGGATCATCTTGACAAACAAAGCTGTTTTATGTTATCACTGCTCTGTGCATATGGTTTCTATGTGAAAAGGTAGCACCTGGTAAGTGGAATAATAGGCAGCTCAGCCTAATGACACTATTCCCCAAATAACTTACAGCACCCCATAACTGTGACAAATGGTGGTAGAGGAAGGATTGATGTCTCATATATAGGCACAAAACCCATATCTGCTGGAAAAGCAGGGCCTCTCATACGAAGGAGGGATGGTTTTGAATTGGGCTAAAGGGATTAGCCCTGCCCTGGTATGGGATGCAAAGCAGTATAGTCAGTGTCGGTCAGGCAGACTTTTCTTTATTTTTCCCATTCTGACTTAATGGGCGCTGAACGAAGACAAGCAGTGAGCAGCGGATGTGCATTTATTTTCCAGACCACACTGGAGAGACAGAGTAGGAGTTTTCAGAAGGCATACACAACTTCAGACTCATTGTATCCAGGACCCCCCTTCCCCCTTTCCCACAACATGGGAGGACACACTGCACAATGGCTATGCTGCTGCCCAAGCAATAATCAGAGGAGGGAATGAGTCATGGAGCCTATTCCCCCCCCCCCCCTTCTCTGGACATCCAAGGCCCTCTGAAATCCCCCACTCATGAGCCAGTAAGGAAGACAGGCTCTATTGATGATATGTTACAGTATCCTGGACCAACACCTGGGACCCACATGCATGCAAGTACTAAACACTGCATATTTTGCCCACCTTAGGGCCTGCTGCATAAGATGTTAGTCAATACATACATATATGCTTTTAGTATATAGGCCCCTATGCCTGTCAGTATGAATTGATCCAGGACCAATGAAAGTGAAGGCCAATAATAAAATCAGGTTAGGGGTTATGGTGTATTGTATTGATAGCTTTCAGCACCATGGACAGGGGAAGGAAATGACTGAAGCCTACAGTACACATTCACCTGCCTCCATTCAACATTATTAATGATCAGTGTCCTAGACTGTAAATATTATTCGGTGTAAATTGGAAAGTTCCTATAACATTATCATTTTTTAATTTTAATCTGATAATACCTGACTACTATATACTGGAATGCTTCTGACTCATACGATATCAAACTTAACATTGAGAACATGCTAAATTTTACTGCACCAGTGTTCACCATTCTTCAATGCTACAATTGAAATATAGTAATTTCAGTAAAATTATTTCATATATCTTGGAATCTTCCTTAATACACATTGGTCCAGATGCTCTAGTTTGTTACTGCTATTATGAGCTGAATCTCAAAGGTGCCGGGACTTCCTAGAAATTTAAAAGACTCACGCATAAATAGAGCAACTAGGCACTGATACATTTTCAGAGATAGACTTTAATATTAAGCAATGCAATGAACACATGTATCTTGAAACATGTAAGTTAGAAGTTTTCAAATCATTCTTCCATTCAATGACACTATCCATTTAGTTAGAGCCACTACTACTACTACTACTACTGAGCATTTGTATAGCGCTACAAGTCGTACGCAGCGCTGCACAGACATGTAAGAGAAAGTCCCTGTTCAGCAGAGCTTACATATCCATGTATAACTGGAACTATTGAGTTAAACACTTCACATTTTATCTGATATTTGAGCAAACCATCTAAATGAATAATGTTTGGGGCCAATATTCCCATCAATCTGTGGTAATCTGGCAATTCATGAAGGATGGGACCCTTTTTTTTCCATTTCCTGAAAAATGCTTTTTTGACAACAGCTTCTCTGACCTCACCTTTAAACCATGTTGGCAGTTTTTTGGACTTCCTTCCACTTTTCTTAAAGCATGGAATTGAGCTGGTCTGGACTTTCAATATAGTATTCTTTAACAACACCCAAGCTTGATGTAAGTCTTTAATGTTTCCATCTACTCCTTTTAGTTTTTTCTTAACTATTTTCCTCATTTTATCATAGTTTCCCTTTCGAAAGTTAAAAAGTAGTACTGTGGATTTCCTTACCATCCCTCCTCCATTAATTATGAAGAAAGGTTTTGCTGAACACATCACACCTGTGTTGATTGAGCTACACTGGCTCCCCATTACAGCTCGTATAAAATATAAGACACTAATAACCACATTCAAACTCATGCATAACATAGCGCCATCCTTCCTCTCCAACCTAATCAGCACACAACCACCCAACAGAAGCAGAAGAACCACCAACTTAAACACCCTCTGTACCGGAAGATATAAGATCTGTCAAAACCGGTACAAGTAACAGAGCATAGTCATACACAACACCGACACTCTGGAACCAACTGCCGCCTGAGCTACGAGCTAGCAAAGACCTGATGGACTTTAGGAAAAAACTCAAGACTCACCTATTTCAGATTCAGTACAACTTGATTTAGTCAATGTGGCCTAAGCTGTGCTACCCAGAGAGCCAAAGATGTATATATGTAAAAATGTACATATGTAAATAACTCCTCCCTCCTTACGAAAAGAAACCCAATTACCTAATTACTGTGTGTTGTGCTCACCCTACGAATCATCTTGTATATACTACAAATTTTCCTGTCCTGATTTGACAGTTTCCAATATGTAATCTAATCCGCTACTGATCGCTGGAAGAAGCGGTATACAAATGTACGCTAAATAAAATAAATAAATAAAATTAAATCACACACAATCATGATATGATCACTATTTCCAAGTGGCCCCAACATCCTTATCTCTAGCACCAGATCTGGTGTTCCACTAAGGACTAGGTCCAAAATGGCTTCCCCTCTGGTCGGTTCATGAAGCAGCTGCTCCAGAAGCAGTCATTTATTTCATCTAGAAACTTTATCTCCCATGTCCTGCCATGACACTGATCCAGTCAATACTGGGGTAATTGAAATCACCCATTATTATTACTGTGCTGTAACTTTTGTTAGCTTCCTTGATTTCTTTGAGCATTTTATCATCCATTTGTTCATTCTGGCCAGGTGGTCGATAGTACACCCCCACTGCCATTGCCTTCCCCTTCCCCTTTTTACATGGGATTTCAATCCATGGAGATTCTACAGCAAATTTTGTTTCCTGCAAAACTTTAATCCTTTGTGACTCAATGCCCTCTCTAACATAGAGCACAACCCCTCCACCAACTTGATCAGCTCTATCATTATGATATAGTTTGTACCCAGGAATCATAGTGTCCCATTGGTAGTCCTCCTTCTACCATGTCTCTGAGATACCAATCATATCTAACCTCTCATTTAGTGCTATATATTCTAAGTCACCCATCTTATTTTTTAGACTTCTAGCATTTGCATACAAGCATTTTAGAGACTGTATTTTATTCCTATTAATCTGGCTATTGGTAGGCAGGGGTAATTTGGTATCTTTAAGCTCTGGATGCTCCTTATTTAAGGGCATTTGGGCTACTTTTCTTTTTATTGAAACCTCTCTGCTGATATGTCCTAACCTCATTCTTTTGGTAGTATCCTTCAAGGATACATTGTTCCGAACAATGCACTCTTGGGAAACTGTCAGTGTGTTGTGAAGACTCAATTCCTGCTGTTCCCAGAGATCACCTGTTACAGGTGAGTAACTATACTATCTCCAGGAACAAGCAGGAATTGTAGTCTTCACATATGGGACTGCCTAGCTTGGAGATGCCAGGGAGATAACCCCAGAGAGAGCAGTGAAACACAGGCTGAAGTGGGTCATGTTTTCTCCCAAGGATCTCTGGTATCGAAACCCAAGACAGGGGTAGGAGTTGCTCTAAGTCTGAAAGAGATTCTGGAGAACAGCCTGGCCAAATGAGGCATCCCAACAAGAGTCCTTGTCCAAGCAATAATGGGCCGCAAAGGTGTGGACAGAGGACCAGGTTGCTGCTTTGCAGATTTCATCAATTGCCACAAAGCGTAGATTTGCCATAGAGGCAGCCATTGCTCGCACATTGTGTGCTGTGACATGACCTTTGAGAGAAAGTCCTTTACTCTCATAGATACAGTCTGCAATCCACTTGGAGACTGTTCTTTTATTTATTTATTTATTTATTTTATTTGTTTGTTTCTTCTAAACCGCCCCTTCCAGAGATCAGGAGTGGTTTACAATTAACAGAATTTAAACAGGCACACATTGCATTGCAAACAGAACAATTCACATGGAACAGTAGTTTAACTATTTACAGTGACAGAGTTAGTGGGAAGGCAGGGGGGAGAGGTTAATGGGCTGTTCTTTGCGTATGTGTTTTATGCCGGTTTATGAGGGGGAGTTACAATTGAGTTTCTGAAATGTTCGGTGAATAGGAACGCTTTGAGTCCCTTTCTAAATAGCTGTAGGTCTTTGGTCATGCAGATTGTTAGAGGCAGATCATTCCAGAGGCTTGGTGCAGTGAACAAGAAGGCTCTGGAGCTTATGTTTTGCTTTGTCCTGCAGATGGCTTTGGGTATTACAAGGGAGTGGTATGCATTTTGTCGGCATGTTCTGGATTCTGGTGGTGAGTGTAGGAGGATGGTTAGGTAGAAGGGAGAAATGTTGTTCAACAATTTGAATGTTGTTGTAAGTATTTTGTATTTTATCCAGCTCTCTACTGGGAGCCAGTGTAGATCTTGTAGGATAGGGGTTATATGTTCAGTTAGGCGGGCTTTGGCGACAACCCTGGCAGTAATGTTTTGGGCCCTCTGGAGTATGTTTATCTTTTTGAGAGGGAGTCCGTGTAATAGACTATTACAATAGTCGAAGTGAGGGGTAATAAGCGCGTTGACTACAGACTTAGTCATAGGTGTCCAGGAGGGGTCTTAGATGCTGCACAGTTTTCAGTTTAAAGAAGATGGTTTTTACTGTTTGTTTTATATGGGGGAGCATGCTGAGGTTCTGATCTATTATTATCCCAAGGTATTTTACTTCTTGTTTAACAGGGATGACTATATTGTTGATCGTGATGGTTTTGGGGTGGACAGCATATTGGTTTCTTGACACAAACATGGCTTCGTTTTTTTTGAAGTTGACATCGAGATGATTTGTTTTTAATCAGGATTCAGTTTCTCATATGCATTCTGATAGGTTGTGGTAGGAGGGGTTGTTGATCATTACATTTATGCTGATGACTGACGACATGCTGTCTCTTCCCATAGACACAATGTTGAATTTCCTTAATATGTCTGTAATAGGTTGCAAATATAAGTTAAAAAGTAAGGCTGAGAGAGCCGAGTCTTGTGGTATCTGTTGGTCTTTGGGGAATGTATCTGAAATTTCTTGGCCCATTTGGACACGCAGCATATGATTTAATATATATGACTTAAACCAATGAAGTAGGTAGGTACCAAAAAGGAGCAGAAAGTGCCTGCACACTAGACAAAGAACCAACCGAGCAGGTACAAAAGAGACTGGCGACAATTCAATTCAGGTAGAGAACCTTTTTTAATTGGCCCCGACACGTTTCGGCTGAAAAGCCTTCTTCAGGGGGTCTTTAAAGAGAACATACCTTATTATGCCGCGTAGTGCATTAAGAATGGTCACGTTCGATACAGACTTCACTACCTGCTTTTTCAACGTGACCATTCTTAATACACTGAATTGAATTGTCGCCAGTCTCTTTTGTACCTGCTCGGTTGGTTCTTTAAACCAATGAAGGACAGGACCTCATAAGCTTAGTTGTGCCAATTTCCCGATTATGTGTTATGATTGATGTTGTTGAATGCTGACTCTATATCTATAAAGAGGAGAATGAAACCTCACCTATGGTCATCTGTACCACTGATGATGTGGTCCATTAATGTTATCAGTAAAGTTTTGACTCTGTGAAAGGGATGAAAAACAAATTGGTGAGAGTCCAAGGGGGCATGGAGGTCAATGTAATCTTAGAGTTGCATTTCGATAATTTTTTCTATTAGTTTGGCAACAAAAGGTATGCTGGCTATGGGTCTGTATGAGGTTGGTTCTTTTTGATCCAGTGTGTTATTCTTCAGCATGGGGCGGATGGAGGTAAGTTTAAGAGCATTCAGCATGATACCTTGTGAGAGGGAGTAGTTGACTATGTTTAGGAGGTATGGGGCCAGTTCAGTTTTGGTGGACTTGATCCAGGACACAGGGCAAGGATCTAGGGGGGAGGTTGTGGTGTTGATCACTGTTATAATCTTGAGAAGGTGTTTTTGATCAATTAAATGGAAATTAACCCATTTGTTGGGGTTTGTTGAGCATGGATGAGTAGGGGTGAGGGAGTTGCAGGACTTATTTTTTAGCTTATCTGCGAAGTGGGTGGCTAGTATTTGCATGTTTATTCTACCAGGTTCTGATTCTTCTTTAGATGTTTTTGCTCTCTTAGAAACTGGTAGACCAAGTTGATTGGAATCAAAGGATTCACAGCTTTTTGTTGCCTTTCTGTGCTGCCTAGTTCTCTGAAGATAAAAGGCTAAAGCACGCTTGCAATCCAGAGTATTTAGATTCCTTTCTGCACTAGAGGCATGAAGCCTAGGGAAAAAAAACAGGCAGGTAAACTGAATGGTTCAAATGAAAAGATGAAACCACCTTTGACATAAAGTGCGGATGAGTCCTAAGGACTACCTTATCATGGTAGAACCATGTATAAGGCGGGTCAGCCACTAAAGCTTGGAGCTTAATGATGCGTCTTGCAGAAGTGACAGCAATTAGGAAGATGACTTTCCAAGCAAGAAACTTTAGGGATGTAGTGACAAGGGGTTCAAAGGGCGGCTTCATGAGCTGTCCAAGGACAAGATTGAGATCCCATGACACAGGTGGTGGCTTAATGGGAGGCTTAGTTAAGAGTAGACCTCTCAATAAAATGTGCTAGAAGCAGCTGAGAGGAGATAGGTTGTCCATCAAAAGACATGTGAAAAGCTGCAATGGCATTGAGGTGAACTCTTACTGAATTAGTTTTAAGTCCAGAGGATGAAAGGTGGAGGAGATACTCAAGTAACACCTCAACTGAACAGAAAAAGGATTAGAATCCTTTTTTAGACACCAAAATGAGAACTTTCTCCATTTAAAAGCATAAGCGTGCCTTGTGGAAGTTTTTCTAGAGGCCAGAAGGATATCTTTAACCTGCTGAGAGAGGTTGACATCCTGGAGTTCTAAGCTCTCAGTAGCCATGCCATCAGGTGCAAAGACTGAGGGTTTGGGTGCAGAAGCGTCCCGTTCTCCTGGGATAGAAGATCTGGAGAACATCCCAACTCCAGAGGTTTGGCTCAAGAGAGACATAGAAGCAGTGGATATCACGTCTGTTGTGGCCAGATCATATGGCTCCTGCCTCTTTGAAGCTTGAACAGAGTCTTGGGAATGAGGGGAATAGGTGGGTAGGCATATAGGAAGTCCTGACCCCAGTGGAGGTGGAAAGCATCCATCGCCTGACTGTTCTGAGCAGGAATTCTGGAACAGAAGCGGGTAAGTTTGGCATTCTGAGGACTTGCAAACAAATCTATATCTGGGGTTCCCCAGGTTTTAAAGATTCAAGCAATTTGCTCTGAATGGAGAGACCATTTGTGTGGCAGTAGTACTCAGCTGAGTTTGTCTGCCAGGAGATTCTGCTTGCCAGGGAGATACACTGCTAATAGGTGTATCTGAAGGCATATGGCAAAAGATCATAGGTGAAGGGCTTCATTGCACAATGCCTGAGAACCTGTTCCACCCTGTTTGTTCACACAGAACATGGGAACCTGATTGTCCATCTGGACTAGAACTGTTTTGGAGCGGAGGTAGTCCTGGAACACTCTGAGAGCATTGAAGATGACTCTGAGTTCTAGTAGGTTTATGTGAAGCTGAGCCTCCTGCTGAGTCCATCATCAGGGTGGACTAGTATGGTAGCTTCTGAAAAGGTGACCCTATGAGTAGATTTTTTGGTGATTTACACCATTGGAGGGATGAAATGAGGCATGCAGAGTTCCTGATTTTGTCTTCAGATGACCTGATGCCCAAGTCCACTGCGAAGCTAGGGTCCACTGAGCTGCACACATGTGTAGACTAGCATAGGGAACCACATGTACAGTGGAAGCCATATGACTGAGCAACTGAAGCATTTCTCAAGCAGTTAGGGAGGTTTTCATAGCTGCTTGAGAAGGCATTTGAACTATTCGAGCGTAGCATCCCTGTGGCAGAAAAGCCCTTGACTGCTGCATGTCAAGAAGAGCCCCTATGAACTCTAAGGTTTGAGAAGGGGTGAGTTGAGATTTTGGAAGATTTATTACAAACCCCAAATGCTGAAGAACCTGCATTGTGCGGGAGAGAGCAGAGCTGGCCTCTGGAGCTGATGAGCCAGTCATCTAAGTAGGGGAAGACAAATATCCCTAAAGTTCTTAGAAATACTGCTACTATTGCCATGCATTTTGTGAAGATTCTTGGGGCAGAAGCCAGGCCAAAGGGTAGAACCCTGTACTGGTAATGTCTTCCCTGAAAGAGGAACCAAAGAAACCTCCTGTGTTCTTTGTGGATAAGGATGTGTGTATATGCTTCCTTTAGGTCTAGAGAACATAGCCAATCCTGACTCTGGATGTAAGGGAGAAGTGTTCCAAGAGAGATCATTTTGAATTTCTCTCAGAGCAGATACTTGTTTAATTCTCAGAGGTCCAGAATGGGTTTGTATCCTCCTGTTTTTCTTTGGTATAAGGGAGTAGGGGGAGTAGAAGCCCAGGCCTTGCTGGGAAAATGGCACTTCTTCTATCGCACCCTGAGCAAGAAGGGTGGTGATCTCCTGGCACAAGAGAGTGGTAAAAGGGGTTGGGAGCTGAACTCTCTTGGAGTGGAGGGAGGGGGCATACTTTGGAAGTGAAGTTTGTAGCCCTCTGTCACTACGGAGAGAGTCCAATGTTCTGATGTAATCTGATGCCATCTTTTTGCAAATTAGCACAGTCTGCCTGGGATGTTGACTGGCTCTGGAATTTCTAGGGGTAGGATAGCTAAGTTCTCTAACAGGAAGTCAAAGACCTTGTGGAGGCTGGGTCTGCTGAGCTGGTTGAGCTCTGGGGGCCTGAGCCTTCCTTTGTTGCTTCGGTTGTTGCTGTCCCTTCTGGGATGTATGGACCGGACAGTGGACCGCATGGATGTAAGAAGGATAAAACCTCTTGTTGAAAAAGAGCTTCTTAACTGTCTTTTTCCTAGCTGGGTTGGCAGTGGTCCTAGAGAGCCTGTTTAGGATGGTATTCTCAGGCTCAAGCTGAGAAACTTTGTCTTGCCAATCCTTGCCAAAGAGGTTTTCTCCTATGCAAGGAATATTCCCCAGCTTATCTTGCACCCACTGTTCTAAATCAGATGCTTGTAACCAAGCAATCCGATGTGCACCAATGGAAATAACAGAAGTCCTGCTAATACACTCAAAACAATCAAAAGTTGCCCTGTTCATGAACTTGGAAACATCCTGGAAATGTTTAACAAGTGTCAGGAAATCAGTCCTCTTGTCATCTGGGAGAAGAGGAGCCATTAGTTCCAAATCTTTAGTCACCTCTCGAAGAAGCATACCCATATAGAGTATGTATGAACTTATTCTGGCTGACAGCATGGAGGCCTGGAAGCATCTATGGCCAAATGCATCAAGAGTTCTTGCTTCACAGCCTGGGGGATTAGATGAATGTGTCTTAGTACTTTTAATTTGATGCATTGCCGATTCCACAACTGGGACACTACAGTACCCGGTACATGGTATTGCATTTTTGAGAATGTGGAGACACCATTAAAGGTGTTTCCCACTCCTAAGCATGAGGTCACGAAGTATCCAATGAATGGGTAAGGTCGCGGCCTACTTACAATCTGCCGGATACTGAAGAATTTCAAGTTCTTCAGCTCTCGGTTCCTTCTCGGAGGTCACCGTAATCGAGAGGCCCCGAGCCACATCCCATATAAAGTCTTGAAAAGACATGTCTTCTGGTAGAGACATCCAGCATTATGGGGAAGGAGCAGGATCTTCCAGAAGAGCCTCTATGGTACAGATCAATTCATTGGAAGAATCGGAATCTTACAACTCGAAGTATCGATGGGTCGTGTGCTCCTGCCTGGCCCGATGATGGTACCAATCGAAATTGGCATCAGAATGCCTCAGTACCAGATCCTCGATGCTGGAGACTGACTCCAAGCCTGGCATGGGTGGTAACATGGAGAGCAGCACAATGGTCGATGCTGATACCTCCAGTACCAGTGCCATTACCAAATGCTGCGGAACCAATTGCAGAGGCTTTAGCGGTACTGAGGCCACCAGCAATGCCGCAAAACTCTTTACAATGGCTAGGATATGTTCATCCATGGAGTCAGCTGATGCCTGGATATCGGTACCCGAACAGCAGGCCACGACCCCAGAACACAGCACCAAGAACTCTCCAGAGGTGGATGCCTCAGGAACATCTTGGGACCCTGATAATGCTATGGAGGCAAGGACCTCCTGCCAGGGCTGTTTGGCCAGTGTATTCTTCTCTAGGCAATGCTTAAAGCTTCTCAATGTTTGGTCAGTCTCAAAGGGTAGATCTCCTAGTCTTCGAAGAAGACCTGGGTTTCCTTACCTGAGATCTGTGGGAGGAAGATGATGCCCTGGACAATGTCGATGCCACAGACATTGCATCCGAGGCAAAGAGGGTGCCAAGTTTCACAGCTCTAATCTGCAGGTCCCTCTTTGTCATTTTTCTGCAAAGGAGACATTCCGACGGTGAATGGTCTGGTCCCAAACATTTAAGACACCAGTCATGGGTGTAAGTCGCAGAAATGGTACTGCTACATTTGGAACACTTTTTAAAACCACTAGTTGGTTTCTCCATTCTGAGGAACAAAGGGGCCTAAGGCCCAAAATGGTGCCTAAGCACCTAGAGGGCAAAGACCCTCCAAGAAAAACTTTTTTTTATTTTTTAGCAAGAAAAATAGAAGAAGAAAAGTACACCAAAGATACCGGTGTTGGCATCAACGGGAAGGCAGATGCACCACAAAAAAAAAAATATTTTCTGCGGTGACAGGAATTGCTCCCTATCGGCTCTGCATAAAATGAAAAACTGAGGAGGGAGAGTTGGAAAGGTGGGAAGGCAGCAGCACAGGCACAGTGGGATGCTCCCAAAAGCTTTCCTATAGGGTGCTGGGGAGCTTTCCTGCACGGGCTCCATCGGTGCCGACGTCACCCATATATGAAGACTACATTCCTGCTTGTTCCTGAAGATATAACAGCTACCCAGATTAATAGTGGAGTGAAAAGGCAGATGGAGTGGACTTCAAAGGAGGGAAAGGAATGAGACTGAGGTAGCGGGAAGGGTTGGAATGGACAAGAAGAAAGTAGAAGTCCAACACCACTACCATGGTCATTTGGAGAACTGATAACCACCATGACAGAGAGCAGCGACAGATGCTGTGTCTTCTAGGAGGAGCCAGGTCTCAGTTAGAGCAAGAAGATGGAGACCATTAGAGATGAAGAGATCAGGAGCAAAAGCAAGTTTATTTGAGATGGAGTGCGTATTCCAGAAGTCACATGAGAAAGGGAGAGAGGAAGCGGAAAGGAGAGGGATAAGAATAAGATTAGAGATATTGCGTGAAAATCTCTTACAGAGTGTGACAAAAGTCTAGGGGGGCCAGAGTTGGTTTGATATCTCCGGATGAGAGAAGGAGAAGGAATTAGAAGAGTGCAGGGCAGAGAGGAAACAGTACAGCAGAAATGAAAGTGAGGTTGTCAGAGAGAGAGAGGAGATGGCTGAAAGTGGTGAAGTTCAAGAGCTGATGACAGAGTAGAAGACAGAATGGAGGGGGAAGAAGGATGGTAAAGGAGGGGAGGAATGAAGTTGTTGGTAGGAGGGGAGACAATTAGGGAGCATGAAGAATAGGAAGACAAAGTGATGAGGAGCCCTGGAAGAGGGATGGAGAGGAGAACAGAGGCCAAAAGAAATAGGTGGGAGAGAGGCCACAGAGGATTAGATGCACCTGTGAATAAGAGAGGTAATGAGCAGATGATGGCTATAAGAGACTTAGGGGCTTGTTTACAAAGCCGCGGTAGCGGTTTGCGATCGTAATCGGAGCCGCGGCCCCATTGATTTCAATGGGGCCGCGGCTGCGATCGCGATCGCGAACCACTACCGCGGCTTTCTAAACAAGCCCCTTAGTGCCAGGGGGTGGGTGTGTAGATGGGAGGGACTGTGGGGTATAAGTTATTCAGCTGATAAAAGCTGAACAAAAGTGCAAAAAAGGTGCAGTGAGGTAAAAGAGCACACTAACAATGATAAATAAATATATAGAGAAAGACAGACAGGACTGACAAAAAGCAAACGGAATTCACCTTTCCAACAGAGCTTACAATGGAGAGTTCTCTTCCTGGAATTCTGCTTGGTAGTGGCTATCGTTGCTTAGAAAACATACCCTAAGAATAGCTGGATTTTAAAAAAAACTGCATATTAAGGCCAGGAATATATTTTAAGCTGTTTTGCCCACCTTCTAAGATTTATTTATGGTCAGGGTCCTGCTTATTTGCCATTACTGACATTATTGGCATCTAGAAGTAAATCAAAGAGATCCTCCAGAAAATTAAATTAGACTTACCTGCTAATTGTTGTTTCTTGAGGAACTCCAGTCTAGTCCCGAACCTCTGGGTTGTGCTCCTCCTTCAGCAGCTTGGAGACTGAGAAACGTCATCTTTTTCTGATGACACTGGTATATCCTCCTGGGATCCGCCTCATCACTCCAGTTACCTATTGACAAAGCAGCATGCCAGGAACGACCAAGGAGGGATATGGGACTAGACTGGATTTCCTCAAGGAACAACAATTAGCAGGTAAGTCTAATTTGCTCTTCCTAATCGTCCCTCCAGTCTAGTCCTGAACCTCTGGGTAAGTAACAGAGCAGTAAAGAAAAATTCAATGGGAGGGACCTGCTAGACCAGCCTGAAGCACAGCTGATCCAAAACACATATCCCTTTCTGCTTGAACATCCAGACGGTAATGCTTGACAAAGGAATCCAGCGATGACCAGGTAGCAGCCCTGCAAATGTCTACCGCTGGCACCAACCAAAATTCCACCCAAGACGCCGCCTGCGCCCTCATCGAATGAGCTCTCAGTCCTCCTGGCACGGTTTTTCCTTTCATGATATAAGCTGACGCTATTGCTTCCTTGATCCATCTGGCTTTGGAGGCCTTAGAAGCCACTTCTCCTTTTCCTGGACCGCCGAACAGTACGAACAGTCTATCAGACCTCCGAAAACATTTTGTCCTCCGGATATAGATCTTCAACGCTCGGCGCACGTCTAGGCGATGCAGCCTCCTAGAGGCAGAATCCTTCGATGTTTCCACAAACACTGGCAAAGTGACAACCTGATTCACATGAAATGCTGAAACCACCTGGGGCAAAAAGGACGGTACAGGTCTCAAAACCACCTTGGAATCATAGAAGGATAAGAAAGGCTTCCTACAGGACAAGGCTTGCAATTCCAAAATCCTCCCTGCTGAGCATATCACTACCAAGAACACCACCTTAAGGGTAAGATCCTTCAATGAAGCTCCTGATAAGGGTTCAAACGGCTCCTTGCCCAAGGCATCTAAGATGAAAGGGAGGTTCCAACTTGGCACTACCTGCCTACAAGGCGGCCAAAGAAGAGATACTGCCCTTAAAAATCATTTGATATCAGGATGAAATCCTAACTGTTCCCTGCCTATCTTACCTCTGTAACAAAAGAGCGCAGCCACCTGAACTCGTAAGGACGCGGCCGCTAAACCCTTTTCCAAACCATCCTGTAAAAATGCCAACACCTGCGGAATTGACACCCTTAGTGCCTTGACCGGTCTGTCAACACACCATGCTTCAAATACCCGCCAGATGCGAACATAAGCCAAAGAGGTAGATCTTTTGCTTGACTTTAACAAAGTAGAAATTACTGATGCAGAGTACCCCTTTGCCCTCATTCTAGCCCTATCAATAGCCAAGCCGTAAGCAAGAACCGAGCCACCTGTGGCATGTGTAGGGGCCCCTGGGATAGGAGATCTGCCCTAAGTGGTAGTCACCACAGTTTCTCCACCATGAGTCTCATCAGGTCTGCATACCGGGGACATTTTGGCCAATCTGGCGCTATCAGGATTACCTTTCCTTTGTGATGCTTGATGCGCTGCACCACTCTTCCTATAAACACCCAAGGTGGAAACACATATAGGGGTTTCTCTTTTGGCCACCCTTGAATGAGGGCATCCAGACCTTCCGACATCTTCTCTCTTCTTCTGTTGAAAAATCGATCGACCTTCGCTGACTGGAAAGTCGCCATGAGATCCATCACTGGTTTTCCCCAATTGTCCACCAACATTGCGAACATGTCCTGATGAAGGACCCACTCTCCCAGGTCCACTTTTAGCCGACTCAAGAAATCGGCCTGCACGTTGTCCACTCTTGCTACATGAGCTGCCGACAACGCTCGCAGATTCACTTCGGCCCACTCAAACAACTTTTTCGGCTTCTGCTTCCATCGGTGCACTGCTGGTACCGCCCTGTCGATTGATGTAGGCCACTGCAGTGGCATTGTTGGAAAACACTTGAATGGCGCTGGTTTGGAGATCAGACTGAAACATCTGCAGTGCCAGCAGAACCGCTCTCAATTCCAATCTGTTGATCGACCAGGACTTTTCCTGCTCTGATGACTGCCCCTGAGTGAACCGTCCTTGGAAATGAGCTCCCCAGCCAAGAAGACTGGCATCCATCGTCAGTAGTATCCAACTGGGTATCTCTAGGGGCATCCCACTCTCGAGGAACTTCGAGTGTAACCACCATTGCAGAGCTTGTCATATTTCCGGCAGACAAGGTAACCTCTTGGACAAAGGATTGCTTTGATGAGACCATCTTCGAAGCAACGCCCTCTGCAATGGTCTCATGTGTGCTCTCACCCACTGAACAAGCTCTATCATGGCCGACATGGTCCTGAGCAACTGTAGATAATGCCACGCTGTGGGAGATGTTCTGCTCAGAAACTATCAGACTAACCTCCGCAAACCATCCACTCGCTGCTGCGGGAGATAGATTCTTCTCTCGTGTGTATCGAAGCGAGCTCCCAAATACTCTATATCCTGAGACGTGTCACCAGGTGCCCCTAGTGTTTGGTTGGAGTAAGGACATCTGGCGCATTTAATTAATTTTTAAGGAGTGATTGACCTAAAGGGCCTATAGGATTCTGGTCCTTGTAGTACAGAACTCCTTATGAAGAACGATTCAAGCCAAAGTGTAGAGTAACAAGGCTTTATTTCCCCAGTCAACGCTGAGGTCCAGTAAGACCCAAAGAAAGTAAATACAGTCCTTCTCTTTAACAAAAAGGTTCCACCAACATTTCAAACAATCAACTGTTGTAGGTTTCACCGTTAAGTGTAAGTCTGGGCTAAGGCTTCTTTTAAATCAAAACAAAATTAATATATCAGCAGAGAAATGGTTGCAAGCTTCACCATCAGCAGAGTTCTTCTCTCTCTATAAATCCTGCAGGGAATTCATGCTAGCTGCTGAACAAAGATTACATTCCATCGGCTCCTCCTGAGGAATGGGAATACTGTTTTCATATTCAAAGTCCATTGACTCAGGGTCACTGCCCTCCTCAGATGAATGATAATTTTCACTCCCTGTTAACTCCTCACAGGGATTCTTTTGCTTCCCACAAAACTCTCTTACTAAGTTTTGGGGAAATGCTTTTAAAAGGTCAGTTTTACTTCTTCTCCCCTTATAAAGTTTAACTTTAAGAGAGCAAATAGAATGCTAGGTATGATAAGGAAAGGAATGGAAAATAAAACAAAAGATATTATAATGCCTCTATATCGTTCCATGGTGAGACCACACCTTGAATATTGTGTGCAATTCTGGTCGTCGTATCTTAAAAAGGATATAGCGATTTTAGAAAAGGTTCAGAGAAGAGTCATCAAAATGGTAAAGGGGATGGAAGGATACTCCTATGAAGAAAAGCTAAAAAGGTTAGGGCTCTTTAACCTGGAAAAAAGACGGCTGAGGGGAGATATGATAGAAGTCTATAAATTAATGAACGGAGTGGAACGGGTAAACGTAGATCGATTGTATGTTATCAGAATATAGAAAGACTAGGGGACATGCAATGAAGCTACAGGGTAAACTATTTAAGACTAATAAAAGAAAATATTTTTTCACTCAACGTGTAATCAAACTCTGGAATTTGTTACCGGAGGATGTAGTAAAGGCTGTTAGTGTAGCTGGGTTTAAAAAAGGTTTGGACAAGTTCCTGGAGGAAAGGTCCATAAACAATTATTAAGAAGTGACCGAAGATATCAATGCTTAACCCAGTACAAGCATTGTGGAACTTGTGTCTCTTGGGGAAACTGCTAGGTACATATGACCTAGATTGGCCACTGTTGGAAACAGAATACTGGGCTTGATGGACCTTGGTCTGACCCAGTATGGCATATCTTATGTTCTTATGTTAACTCTTTGAACAGGGTTTTCATCAGTAAAACTCTCTTAGAATTAAGGATTTTGCATACCTTGGCTTCTCTAAGCTGCCACACCCAGAGCTCTCCTTGTAACGTGCTTTCCCAGGCAGACAAGCTGTTCTATGCAGTGCTCTGCTTTCAGGGCTATCAGGTAAACCAGGTATGGATTTCCACCCTTTGTGGTTCTTAACAAAGGTATCTCTGTAGTAGGAACTTCCCCTCCTTGTTCCTTGCTGGTTTAATACAATGAACTTACTTGGGCTAGGAGAATTGCTTTTATCCGGCAGACTGCTTCTTCTGTTTGCTTTGCTATGGACTCTGTCCCAATATGTTTGGCCTCTCTGGACTCTATCCCTTTGAGTGAAACTCCTTTGGATTCTGTCTCTTTGAGTTGGCTGCACGTGGAAGCTGTCCAGTTCCAGGTTCCTTTTCCCACAGCTATCCAAACTGCTGCCTTTCTATGCTCCGTCCTGAGCCTCTTGCTGAGCCTCTTGCAGTGATACTTGCTGTGCTTCTGGCTATGTTCCCGGTTAGGCTACTTTCGCCACTCCTGTTGCTTCCACGGCTCTTACTGCTCCTCCGGCTCTTACTGCTCTCCTTGCTGCTTTGCCGGC
Source organism: Ichthyophis bannanicus (assembly GCA_033557465.1). Lineage (NCBI taxonomy): Eukaryota > Metazoa > Chordata > Amphibia > Gymnophiona > Ichthyophiidae > Ichthyophis > Ichthyophis bannanicus. Next base: position 105,528,351 of record CM066048.1, on the reverse strand, counting down.
TCTTACTACTGCTCTCCTTGCTGCCGCCGCTCTCTTCTACCATCTGGTTTCCTTTATAAAGGGATTTTTGGTTTGAACATTTTGGCTTGATCTCAGGTGAAACTGTTTGCTACTAATGCAATCAGTGTCAGAGCACGTTGCTCTTGGCTGTGTGGAACTGCTCATTCGCCCTCTGGCTGTGCTGCGCTGGAACTGCGCTCTCTGCATCTTCTCAGTTCCATGTAAAACAGGGTTTTTTTTCTAAAACTATTTCCTTCATAGGTTCCACGTTATGACAGACGGGACTAACCTGCTTTTTGCCATATTGACTATCCAACCTAGACTCTGCAGGAAAGCTACCACCTTTACTGTAGCTGACTGGCTTTCGTCCCTGGATTTCACTCGAATTAACCAATTGTCCAAGTAAGGATGCACTAGAACTCCCTCCTTGCATAACGCTGCCGCTATGACCACCATAACCTTGATGAAAGTCCTTGGCGCTGTAGCCAACCCGAAAGGCAGAGCCCAGAACTGAAAGTGTCCCATAGGTACCACAAACCTGAGGAATTTCTGGTGTTCCTGATGAATTGGAATGTGTAGGTAGACTTCTGACAGGTCCAGAGAAGTAAGAAACTCCCCTCTTTGTACTGCCACTATCACCGACCTCAGTGTTTCCATATGAAAATGATATACTCTAAGACATTGATTTACTCCTTTGAGGTCTAAGATGGGCCAAAATGTTCCTTCTTTGGCACTATGAAATAAATGGAGTATCGACCTAAACCGCATTGGTCTGGTGGAACCTGCACTACCGCTTTGAGATTGATCAGCCTCTCGACCATCTCCTTCACTGCAGCACACTTGATCGGCGACTTGCATGGGGACCGAACAAAGAATTCCTTTACTGACCGCTGAAACTCCAACGCATACTCTTCTCAAATGATCACCAGCACCCACTGGTCTGCTGTAATCTGGACCCAGGCAGGATAAAAATTCTGCATACGTCCGCCTATGGCCACCATCTCTGCTTGGGTCCCCCTGACTTCATTGGGTCTTTCAAAGATTTGTGGAAGAGGAAGATGCCCCAAAACCCCTTTCTGCTCCCCGAAATCCACGAAATCCCTAGCTTCTGCTAGGAAACCTGCCTCTCTGAGTTTGACTGAACCAAGGGTACCTCAATCGCCGAAACTCCCTCTGCTGAACTCTGGGAGCAGAGTTTGATTGTCCTTGCTTCTGTTTATCTTCCGGAAGGTGCCCCCCCTTTGGACTCCCCCAGATCCTTAACCAGCTTGTCTAACTCTTCCCCAAACAGTAGCTTCCCTCGAAAGGGAAGTTTACTTAGTCTAGATTTTGAAGAACCATCCGCTGCCCAATTGCACAGCCAAAGATAATGTCACGCCACGACCACCGATGCCATACTCTTAGGGGCTTGTTTACAAAGCCGCAGTAGTGGTTTCTGATCATTATCGGAGCTGCGGCCCCATTCCGATAATGATCGGAAAGCGCTACCACGGCTTTGTAAACAAGCCCCTTAGACAAACCTCTAATGAGATCATAATGAATATCCACTAAATAAGCTGTGCATGACTCTAGTCGTGCCGCTTCACCTGTTTCATCCTCCACCTGATCTCCCTGCATCCTCTGAGACCAGCGGAGAGAGGCTATCGCCACCCATGCTCCACAAATTGCTGCCTGCATGGACAAAGCATTGATGTCAAAGACTTGTCTTAATAACGTATCCAGCTTCCTATCCTGGGAATCCTTGAGTGCTGCACTTCCTTCTTCTGGAATCATAGTCTTCTTTGTGACCGCAGAAATGGCCACATCCACCTTCGGGGACTTAAACAATTCTCTATCCTGATCTACCAGAGGATAAAGCCGGTTCATAACTCTGGAACCCTTCAGATTCGCCTCTGGCATGTCCCACTCCTCCTGGATCATCTCCCGAATAACTCTATGCACCGGGAATGCCCTCTGTGTTTTCCAAAAATCCTGTAGTAACGGGTCCTCCAATGTTACATCCTTTGCAGGCCCTGGAGCTGGCATATTGAGCGCCTTCAGCATCTCCGAAATGAGTGCCGTCAGTTCGTCCCTCCTAAATAGACGGATGACCCTCGCCTGATCTTCTCCAACCGCGATCTCTCCTTCCTCGTCTAACTCCCCGTCAGGGTCTCCCTCGTCAGAGTGTCCCTCCTCAGAATCCAACGATGGGTCCTTCTGTTCCTTTTCCTTCCTGACCCTCTTTGCTGGGACATTTTCTACCCCTGTATCCAGGGGGGTACCAGATCTCTTTTCCCTTCGGTTCACTGCTATGGAACCTGTTTCTAGCCCCATCCACTGCCCTCCAAAGGCCTGCTGAATAAGAGCTACAAATTCCAGGGAAAAAAATGTCCGCCAGCCCCCCTGGCACCGACTGCTGCGAGACAAGGAGATCCGGGCCAGAAGAGGGGCCTGGTACAGGCTCAGGTAGTGGTACAACCAGGGAAGCGGGCTCCTGTATATCCATAGGCACCATTTGTCCCTCCACTCTGCCTTCCAAGGAGCACTCCATAGCCGTAACCTCCTTTGTACAGCTTTTACAGATCCCTGCCCCCAAAACTGAAGACCTTCTAGAGCCGCAGATCAAGCACGTGGCCTAGAAGGCATTCCTCTGAATCCAGGTTATTCTGGCCTAGCAGGGGGATGAAAGTTGCAGCCCGGGTCCCAAAAAAGAAAAACGTGCCTTTTTTGTACAAATCAAGAATTAGCATTCAAATTAGCTGCCCCGAGGCCGAAAAGGACCTTGAAATTTTGAAACAAAGCTTCCTGCCAACAAAATGGGCCCTTTGCCAACTCCGATGCTGCTCTGGCGGTTCCTGCACTGTTGACACGCGGTGAGGCCCGCCCAACGAAAATGCCACCCAAACAGCCTGCACAGTCACAAATCAGAGCAGCGGTCTTACCTTTCTTGGCCCCCAAAGTCGTCTGGTCTTGCGGGAGAGGTAATCGCACTGTGCTCTACAGATTAGCCTTGCCATCAGCGTCGGGAGCAAAAGAGACTGAGGCAGAAAGGCCCTGCCGTCTCCCTCACTGTCCTGCAGCCTTCCCAGCGCTCGCAGGCACGGCTTCTGCAGCACACTGACTGAATTCAGCTGCATCTCCTCTCCCATCAACAGGTGTGTCGAGAGCCGAAGCGCTGCTCGATCGGAGGGACCGATGCCAACTCACCCCCTGTCTCAATTACCGCGGGTGGTAGAGAAGGGAGGGAGTGGGAGGAAAAAAGGAGGGAGAAAGACCTCAGAGCAATCTTCTAGTCAGAACTCCCTCCTAACATCCCCTCTGTTTCACCTGTCAGGTCCATCTATTCTTTTTTTTTTTATATTGAAAATGAATGAATCTTATTTTGTCTCTTTCCACCTATCTATGTCTTAATTGTTCTTCTAGTGAGCCAGGACCTCTCGGCTCACCAATCCTCCAGCTGCTTGGAGACTGAGGTAACTGGAGTGAGGAGGCAGATCCCAGAAGGATATACCAGTGTCATCAGAAAAAGATGACGTAACTCAGTCTACAAGCTGCTGGAGGAGGAGCACAACCAAGAGGTTCGGGACTAGACTGGAGGGACGATTAGGAATAAACATATTGCAATTTCCATCCCCAGGAAAAAAAAGCATTGAGGTACAGTGCTGTACAATGTTGGAACTTGTGATAAGGAAGCTTATCAGGACCCAGGAGATAGGGATAAAGAGAAGGAATTCACCCTTATCAAAGGACCTATTTTACACAGAGACACAAAACTCCATGTACACCTAGAAAGCAGGTAATTCCTAGCTGCAATAGGTTGCAGAATGCCCCTAGTGGAGAAAAGGAGAGGGAATGCAGGCCCAGGATAAGGAACCCTTACCTCACTGAATTCCCCAATCACTCAGCTGCCACGAGGCAGTTTGATCTCCAACACCTGAGAGGAGAAGGGGTGGGGCTGGAGCCTGAGGTTTAAGTCTAGGTCAGATTATCCAGAGAGAGAGAGGAGTAGGAATGCTTACTGGAACAGGAATGGAGCTGGAACAGTAAGAACAGCAGGAACAAGGAACACAAGTTGGAGGACAGGACGAGGAAGCTCAGGTAAATGGTGGCCAGAGCATGAGCGAGGAGAAGCTGGTACAAGCCTTGACCCAGGTAGGAGCATTGGAAGCTTGTCTAATTTGGAGCACTACAGAGTTGCAAGAGACAGCTTTTGCCCTAAGGGAAGGCAGTCAGCTAAGCCCTCTGAGCCAGAAACTAAGGTAGAGCCAATGCAACTGGGTGAACAAGACCTGGCTGTAGAAGAAGAAGACTCATACATGGATTGCTCTTTATGCCAATCTTCAAATACAGAGGGTTTGGAAGGGAGTCAACCGTAAGGAAAACCTCCAGTGTCTGGTAACCCTGAGAGCCTGTAGATAACTTGTGAAAGTCCTGTATTAAAGGAGAAATACCTTTGCTGAGCAAACTGCAGCTGTCTAATTACAACTTGTTAAACAGCTGCTAGCCAGTGCAGTGCACAGCCTGAAGCCGTGCTGTTGGTGAAAGTAAGGAAAGCTTTAATTTTGGTTTCACTACTCCTAAAAATCTTGCATAGAGAATTGTTTGCCTATGAAGAGTTTAACTTCTTGTTGAAAGTTTTCCTGTGCTTAAGGAGACAAACAGCCAGGAAGTGTTCTGGACTGAGAGAAAAGAAACCTGTTCTAGGAAAAGCTGTTTCTGTTTGTTTTAAAACAGCACTGCTAGTCATGTCTGGTAGCATTAGCTGTTGAAAGGACTTTTCTTTATGCTGAAGAAACGTTATGAGCTGTTTTGTTTTGAGTTCAGTTATATCCTGATGTATTTTTGAAAGAATCCTGGAGAAACAATCCAAAGGTGTTAATTTCTGAGCTTAGCGTTTTCCCCATAAATAAATTTCTGTCAAAAGCCTTACCACTCAAAGCCAACTGCAAATGGTTTTTTTTTTTACCTGAAGCCAATTACCTTCTGACTGGACTACATTTCCCATGAGGCATTACAAGGCAGCCAGTCAGGTAAAGGCTAATTGGTGAATCTCTCCTATGACAAGCCCGCCCCTCCATACTGTCTGTAAGGGGCTAAGGGCGTGACAAACTCTCCAGATGAGATTAATACCAAGACAGAGTACATGGAGTTTAGACATCTTTTTAAAACATATTTACATAGAAACATAGAAATATGATGACAGAAAAAGACCACATTGCCTATCCAGTCTGTCCCTCCATAACAACAACTACAACAGTCCACTTTTTACCTTTAGAGATCCTCTGTGTTGGTCCCATGCTTTTTTGAATTCAGTTACTGTCCTCATCTCTACCACCTCCACTGGGAGACTATTCCACAGATCCACTACTCTTTCCGTAAAGAAATATTTCCGCATATCACTCCTGAATCTATCTCCCTTCACCCTCATCCCATGTCCCCTCATCGCAGAACTTGCTTTCAATTGAAAGAGGCTCTCTCCCTGAACATTTATGCCATGGAGGTATTTAAACATCTCAATCATATCACCTCTATCCCGCCTTTCCTCTAAGGTGTACATATTAAGATCCTTAAGTCTGTCCTCATATGCTTTATAATGAAGACCACTAATCATCTTAGTAGCAACCCTCTGCACCGACTCCATCCTGTTCACATCCTTTTGAAGGTGCGGTCTCCAGAATTGCACACCATACTCCAAATGAGGTCGCACCAAAGACTTATACAGAGGCATTATCACCTCCTTCTTTCTGCTAGCCATTCCTCTCCGTATGCACCCAAGCATCCTTCTAGCTTTTGCCGTCGCCTTTTCTACCTGTTTAGCTACTTTAAGATCATCAGACACAACCACGCCTAGGTCCCGCTCTTCTTTAGTGGACAAAAGTACTTCACCTCCTATACTGTATTGCTCCCTTGGATTGCTGCAGCCCAAATGCATGACCTTACATTTTTTAACATTAAATCCCAGCTGCCAAATTCTAGACCATTCTTCAAGCTTAGCTAGATCCCTCCTCATGTTATCTACACCTTCCCGGGTGTCTACTCTATTGCAGATTTTGGTATCATCCGCAAAGAGGCAAACCTTACCCGACAGCCCTTCCACTATATCACTAACAAAGATGTTAAAAAGAATTAAGATCCTTAAATCTGTCCTCATATGCTTTATAATGAAGCCCACTAATCATTTTAGTAGCCACCCTCTGCACCGACTCCATCCTGTTCACATCCTTTTGAAGGTGTGGTCTCCAGAATTGCACACTATACTCCAAATGAGGTCGCACCAAATTTTGTTTCAATAACACTTGAATTGATGTCACTGAATTTTTCAGGCTTTTTCATATATTGCATATTGAATTACTTGAACTAAGTCAATTCTAGTAAAATAAATATAAATTATTTGTGTTTGTTTTATTTTGTGAATTGTGCTGTGCTGTACTTTTTCTTATTTTGTATGAATTGAAATGTTTTATGCAAATTCAAAAATATGTATGTTTTTATTTTATTGCTTGTTCTCTGCCTTGAATAATTGGTAAGCAGAAATAATTGGTATGTTTACTGAAGTGTACTAAGGGTTTGCATGTAAAGTGTGTGTTAATTTTTGCTTAACACATGGTAAGTGCAATGGCCTGTCCTAGCTTTTAGCATGCCGAGTATGTTCCCAGCAGTTACTGCACTGAGCAATTTATTAATGCGTGGCTGCAGCATTTGTAATTTTCACAGCATTAAATGTACCTACACTAACTGCAGCAGGGCTAGTTATCATATGTTAATCCCCACACTATCCACATTGTACAGTCCATGCCGACTCTACCCAAACATGAGCATTGCCCATCTTTTCATGTGCAAGACAGTTAAATGGGATTTTTAATTTGCTGGGTGTGTTTAGCAATTAACGCAATCCCATGCTAATTGCACGGTGTGTACTATAGTGCACATTACCCATTGATGCATTTTAGTAAACATCCCCAAGTACTTTAGAGTCAATTAAATTAAAATAGGACAATATCCCATTATCTTGGTGCAATAACATTAACAAAATTTGTCTCTTCCTTTGTAAAACTAAACACACTTGTTGACTCTCTAATTACGTCCAGTCTCAAATATTGTAATCTCCCTACTTGCTGGTCTCCTTCTGAGCCACCTCTCTCCCCTTCAGGCTTTTCAGAACTCTGCTGCGTGACTAATCTTTCACCAGCCTCGATAGACTCGTATAACCCCTCTTCTCAAATCACTCTGGCTTCCCTTCCATTTCTGTATCCAATTCAAACTTCTCCTTCTGACCTATAAATGCATTCATTCTTCTGCTGCTCACTACCTTTACTCTCTCCTCTCTCCCTCTACCCCTCCTTATGAACTCAACTCTTCTTCTGGCTTGTGTCGCTCCTTCACCTTTTCTTCTACTGCCAACTGCAAACTTCGATCCTTTCACCTTGCTGCTACTTATGCCTGGAACAAACTATGTGAACCGATCCATCGGGTTTCTTCTCTACCCTTTTCAAGTCCATGCTGAAAGCTCACCTCTTTGAGGCTGGTTTTGGATCCTGATCCCTTCTTATCCTTGAGTCTCCTTACCATTCGCTATTCTATCCTTATACTTATCTTCTGTGCTGTCTGTCTTAATTAGATTGTAAGCTCTGACGAGCTGGGACCATATTTATATGTCTGTATAGTGCTGCACATGCCTTGTAGCACTTTATAAATGCCGAATAGCAGTAGTAGTGTTTTTTACTAAAGGGTGCCAGCATTCAGTGGGATCTGATGTGTATTAAAGCTGCATGTTGGACGTACATTAACAGGTAGTGCTGGGCCATGGAAAATAGTGCTCCTGGATTTCAGTGCTAACTGTCCATTGTGCCTTAGAGTTGCAAGCATGTAGGTCATGGGTGGAGAGTGGTCGGGGTGAGCGCAGGCCAGTCAGCACACCTGCATTATCTGTAGAACAGGAAGTAGCCTGGGAGAAATACCACCATCTTCATAGGTAAGACACTTGCGGTACTGTTGTGCCATGGCAGGACCACTTGCACAGTTGGAAACATGCTTTCCATGCCCCTTACAGTTAACACCATGCTGTTGCCCTAATGTATTATGGATTTACATGCGCTCAGCACATTAGATGCAACACTACAGCAGCCTTTAGTAAAAGGGGCCTTCTGTATGTTTTGACAGGTTTGAACTTCTTTTTATTTGAAACTAAATAGTTATGGACTTCTGTCTCATTCCATATTTATAACTCAGGCATGTAAGAGATTCCCAGTATCTGTTTGATCAGGAATTTGGAGTCAATTGACAGCTGTATTGAGACTCGGTAGGAAGCGCGATGCCATTCTGCTGCTGTAGCTTCAAAGATATCTGAGCAGCAAATGTTCATCATATACTTTAAATTTATCCTATCTGACTCCAGGGCTTAGAGTGGTACAAATACAATACATTTAAAAAAAACACAAAATAGTATGGTTAGTATGTAGAAATATTAAATACCGGTAAATAAAGTTACCTGGTGCTGAGGCATCCCAGAGCCCAGGAAATGGAATCCAGGAGCAGGATGAGGCCTCCAGAGTAGGCCACAATGGCCAGGGACCCATCTAAAGTTTAAAAAATGGTGCCCGCTGGGTCCCTGGGTGTCCTGGGGATCTGATCTGGGGGACTGCCAGGCAGTTTTGAGGCTTCGGGGAGGAGCTGAGGGCAAGAACTTCTCACCCGATGGAACCGCAAAGCAAACTGAAACACCACAGCCGTGCTCTACTGAGCTCTGGTAGATTTAAAGGGGCCGCGCTGTTAAAAACAAAACAAAACATAAAGGTAGGAAAAAATTTTTTAAATTAACATGGATTTGAATATAGGGTCCAGGTAACAGGATTTAAGGATACATGACCCTATATTTATTTTTCAATTTAAAGAGACGGTGTCCAAATTATTTGAGGTAGTTCGGCCGAGTGGGATTGAGACTGGATTTTTTTTTTTTTTTTTTTAAGGATTGGGTTACTGAGAGGAGATTTTAAGAAGAGCTATGGGGGAGGGGGTTACCTAAAAATTTAAAGGGACATTATCTCAATTTGGGAATATGTATAATAGCGCAAAATAAAGGTGTAAAGGTGATTTTTCTTTATAGTTTAATGGAGTTACCATGGTAACAATTCAAACTGGCCAACTTTCATCACAGCCTAGGGACGGAATCCCAAGACTAGTGGGAAGTGGAGATTTGACGCCCCATTGGTTATCCCCTGGAGACACCATGGAAACCCCTTGGCTACGTTCTGGAATTAGGAGGTATTTCAAAAGCCTAAATTAATGATCTAGTGGTAAAAATTAGAGCTGTTTATGAGTGAGAGTGCTGTGTATGAGGAGAGAATGTGTCATTAAAGTGGCCCGCTTACTTTTCCCACTATGACTGAGAATGAAACTGGTCTGAATGAATTTTAATTGATTCTGGAGCACCCCAGATATTGTAAGGGAATATAATATAATTCCCACTAAAGAGGCTTCAGGTGGGATAAGTCCGAAAAATTACATAAACTCAGAAAGTCTGAGATTAGTAAGAGCCATGTTCCAGCAAGAACTGTACAAGTCTGAAATGTTAAGTGAGAGGCTAATTCACTATACAAAGACACGGCCATGAATATCTCTGCTGAATAAAGCTCCAATGAGAGAGAGAGAGAATGAATGGTTGGCTGACAAAGTACATGTGTAGAGTATGAGAGAGTTCAACAGCAAAACAAGGTCTCCACAGCCAGGGAACCTACCATTCTTTTTGTTTCATCCTAAGTTAGCAAACGTTTAGAAGAATGAACCTGTGACCCGTGCTTTTTGGAAATTGGTATATCATACTTAATGAAATAAATATAAACCTCATAATAGGCCAGGTAGGGGTTTTTGCCATTTTCTTTTAGCTAAAATTAGGTTAGTAGGTTTAACACATGAGCCTTGGCTGGAATCAAAAGAAGAGGGAAGTGAGCTGTCCATTAAACCCAGAAGAAGAGGGAAAGACAATGAGAAAACTGTGCACCAATGTTAAGCCAGTGGTATTTATTTAACATTTCTTATATACTGCCTTTCATGATATCAAGGTGGTTTACAATGAACAAACTGAAATTACATTGAACAGGGCATTATAACTTGGAGATAATTATTTTACTGGGAACATGGGCAATGGAGGGTTAAGTGGCTTGCCCAAGACCACAAGGAGCACCTGTGGGACTAGAAGCCCCATTCCTTCCTGCCCAAGATTGCTGTCCTCTAGTGGGATTTGAACCCCTGATCTTTTGGCCTGAAGAACCTTGCCCCAACCACTAGGCCACTCCTCCACTCCTGATGATGATAGTATGAACTGTGCCATTGAATGCATATACCAATGATTTATGGGAACCAACTAAAATTAGCATTTAGGGAAGTTTGTGCTTACCTGTCCTTGAGGTGACTTGAATACTTGGATACCTGAGAGAGAAGTAATTACAAGGAATCAAAACTTAACATTTGAAGATAGCAACTGCTTAATATGATAAAACAATTTCTGAGGATAAAGAGTCAAGACTTATCTGATTTTGATGATTTAAAGCAAATATCCACTGAGTTGATGTTGATCATCTGTAAAGAAAATCAAAACTGTTAAGGTATTTATTTTGACAGTTTTGTATACTGCCTTATCTTTCAATCAAAGTGGTCACAACACAATTGGGGGATACATTTAACATGTGGGGATATGAGACACATACACTAATACTTACAGGGAACATGGGCAATGGAGGGTTAAGTGGCTTGCCCAAGACCACAAGGAGCATCTATGGGACTAGAAACCCCAGTCCTTCCAGCCCAAGGTTGCTGTCCTCTAGTGGGATTTGAACCCCTGACTTTCTGGCCTGAAGTACTTTACCCCAACCACTAGGCTACTCCTCCCTATATTTGGGTTTCAGGTTAAAGGGAGAAACTTGACTTATTTAAATAATTGATTGCTTTATCTTTTCTTAATAAATATTAATAATTCTAATTTAATTCTTTCTACCAATCATTTTAATGTATTATTAGTATAATACTTTATTTATGGGAAAACTTACCTGAGCATGACATCTTGAGAGAGCCAACCTGGACCTTAGCTACATGACTACAACTTCAAACATCCATGGGGAAGGCTCCAGCTCAGGAGGATGATCCACAATAAAAAAAGCTCACACGTGCAGAATCCTGTCCAAAAACACACTATGAAACATTTGGCGTTTAAATTTAACATCTTTGGCCATAGGCCTCCTGTGACTTACTGGTGACCTTTTCTGAAACATTACTTTCTGTGAATTTTAAGCTGTTCGTGCGGTTGGTTGCAACTTCAAGGGGAAGTTCTTGCATGGCCCATATTGGTGCAGCATCCAGGTACACTTTTTAACCAGAATCTTTGCTCCATTTTTCAAAGCAAAAGCACTTGGACTTTTACTCCTGCATTTCTATGGGTAAACGTTTACTAGAAAAGTAGGTGCATAAGCCTGAAAACACAAGCTACACTTGTCCTTTTCCTCCACCAACCCCTTGCCCGGGAACATCTCCTCTCAGTGCACCTCAATGTAAATGTGTAGTGGAGCTTTTAGCTGCACTGGAAGACAGCAATTTTCAGACAACCAATTAACACTCATTAATGACATTGAAATGATTATTCTCTATATCCTTGGAGAAAATGTGCCTCTTTTCAGTATTGTCCACCAGGGTTTATTGTGACAAACTGCTTAGTGTGTGTGTGGCACAGAACCCATGCTACAGTAGCTACCTGGCACACCTCATTGTGTAAATTCAGGCCTGATGCCCCTCCTGTGCTGTTTCTGGGCTGAATGTGCAAAGCCCTGCTGCACTCTAGTAAACATGCCTTTTAATGTGCAGTCTGCTTCAAAAACAAGATGTCATGAACAACTGACACCTAGGTCAGATTTGAGGTAAAAAGGGGATTGTAAAATACAGAAGGGCACTAAACCAGAGAGATGTAGGGATCAATTGAAGGAGAAGTAGCTTTTACTGACTAAAGCTAAAAGGAACAATTGGTCTTATGGGTGAATCTGGAAGAAGTTATTCTTTATCTGTTGAAGAACAGGATATGAGGTGGGTTGATGAGGGATAGGAAGGTAAGAGACTGCTTAGGGGATATTTGATAAAGGTCTATAAATTAATGAATGGAGTGGAGCCGGTAAACACAGATTAATTGTATACGCCATCAAAAAGTAGAAAGACTTGGGGACATGCAATGAAGCTACCGTGTAACCCATTTGAGTCTAATATGAGAATTATTTTTTCACTAGATGCATAATCAAACTCTGGAATAGATTACCGGAGGATGTAGTAGAAGTTGTTAGAGTAGCTGGGTTTAAAAAAGATGGACAAGTTCCTGGAGGAACGGTCCATAAACCTTTATTAAAGAGACCTGAGAAATCCACTGCTTGCCACAATACAAGCATTGAAGAATCTGTGTGTCTGTTGGTATACGTTTGACCTGGATTGAGTACTATTGGAAACAGGATATTGGGCTTAATGGATCTTGTTCTGACCCAGTATGGCATTTCTTATGTTCCTAACTTTTGCCAGGAAGCAGAAAGTTAGCTCAAGCTGACCTATTAAAGACTGTGATCAAAGAGCTCCCTGTTTCCTTGGATCTCTCCTGATCTCCAGGCTCAAAAATTTTAACTTGCATCCTGTTTCAGGTTTTTTTTCCCTTGTAAGTCTGTAAGGGCCTGATATTCTTCGGGAATGGCTATGCACTGCCGGCCTTTAGCCCCGGATATTCAATGCCTGGTTCATATCCAGCCCTGTCATTCAATATCCAGGGTCACTGTCTGCAGACGCTATACGGGCAGCAGTGATTTTGCATGGGATGTCTAGTTCAGAAGAGAGACATCCAAATTGGAATGTTCCGTATTTCATGGGTATTTTACAAAAGGCAGAGAACATAGTAGAACATGCATTCTGTTTCCCTCTCTGCAGGCTGATTCCCTCTCTGAAGGCTGATTGAGGGCTATCTGACTTCTGTTCACACAAGCTGAAATTTTGATGGGTGGGGAGAGCTAAGGATGCCTTCTGGGAAAAGTGCTACAGGGTAGGCTTATTTCCCATGTCTCTTCTAAAAGAATTTATTTTGCCTACAGTACCTAGATAGAAATCTCCTTCAATTTGATGATTAAAATTGGTGGGTCCTTTTTGTGGGTTTGCTGTTTATTTTTGAATCCATTTTGATTTTTTTGAGGGTTTACTAAAAGCCAAAATGTGCCAGGGAGCAGGAGTATATGGATGTGATAACTTTCACTGTCCACCTGCAATGCCTCTATGAAATCAGAGATGCCTGTGTAAAATCAGACCTTTCCAAAATAGCGGTTTGGACATTGTGGCAGGGCTGCCATACTACAAGTCCCAGAATCCCTTGGGATAGGAAGGACCTGCGATATTTTAAGCCCCAGATCGAGTCAGTTAGTACATCCAGGAGAGAGTGGAGCTGGATGGAGTTAGCAGAGCAGAGCAGAGCACCTAGAAGCCTTTTACCCCAGGGATAACAGAGAAGGAAGACAGAGGTAGTTTCCCAGTGATACAAAGCCTCAGTATCACACCTGGGGCTGAGTGATTCAATCATATTTAAGAGCCTCCTGTAGGCAGCCTCTGAGTGGTCACTGTACAATATGAAGGTGTAAGCTAAGGAAGGACGTCCCCTGGATCTACCTGCATTGGGAGAAGACATGGAGGTAGAGTGACCCAGTAGGCTGTGACTTGGTTTTGCTGCATTGGGGTTTTTTTTCCTAATTTTTTCTGGTTTGTTGGAGGGTGGTGCAGGGGGGAGGCATGACCGGAGTATAGGTCACAGAAGTGTGGTCACTCCTTCCCACCTTTCTCTCCTCACTGTTATATCCCTAGTAGCTATTTTGGTTTGGTGGCTGAGAAAAGGGAAACCCATTTTTGTTTGCCTAGAGAAGCAATTGAGAGACTGATTTGTTTTTTCCTGATTGGGAGGAACTGAATTATATAGTGTAACACCGAAAATGTGCCCTGTAACTTTAAGACACAAAAAGCTGAAGAGTACGGCACAGACTCTGACAGAAAGGGAGAGAAAAAGCTTCCTAGTTGCTATAGGCAACCAGAGCAGGCTGAGGCACGAGACCTGAAGGCACGCCCAGCCAACAGACACTCCCCAAACACTGAGGGAAACACTCTGCACATGTGCAGGAAAACGCCCACAACTCTGCATAAGAAAGCAAGCAGGCAAGCAGAGTTAGGTCGAGTTCGAGTTCAGGAGCAGGAACGGGCCAGAGCTGGGGAGCAGGCCAGAGAGGAGAATCCTTATTATGCTCGAGTCCAGGAGAGAGAGAATCCAGGAAGAGAGGCTGAATGTGATTCCTGTATGATTACTGACGAAGGTTTTGATGACACAGAAGCTGCAAGCGTTTGTGACACCTGGCAGGTTAGAGAGAACCTAAAACCCTTCAACAAAAGGTCAGAGTATTGTCAGCCTAACCCTGTGTATTCTGAGGCCTGGAATAAGAAGCCAAGAAGGGCTGGGAGACATAACAGGCAGTCATTCTCCAACCGTGAGTTTAACCATAGAAAACCCTTTGCTAATGAAAGCCAGAAGCTTTTAAGGTATTCACATCCTTATAATAGAGATAGTGAACTGCTTCAGGATATTTGTATGAGAGCAGAGCCTGAATGTTTGTATGAGAAGCCTGGCAGCAAACTGACAAGAGCAAGGTGTAACAGAAAAGCTGAAAAGCAGTTTTATCAAGGCTCAGATAATTATCTCCCTAACCAGGAAGAGAGTTTTGAAGAGAGACCAGTCACTGACTGGAGGAGGTTACAAACTCTCTGCCAGAGGGAAGACGAGTCACTTGAGGAGCCCATGCGTACTGACCAGAATGAAGGTTTATCTTATGAGGAAAAGATGGACTGTTCTCTAGTGATGACTGAAGAGACCTCTCTGCGCTGAGAGCTAATAAGCCTGCTAGAGAGAACAGGTCTGCACATTGGAAACTGCCCAGGTGTTTACCTTGATGATATATTTTGTTTTGTCATTTTGATTTGTGAAGCAAGAAGCTACTTTTCTTTATCCATTTGTTTATACCAGAAGTATGGTTATCTTTTGAGTTTGGAAGTGTATTATTTTTGAAAGTCCAGCAAAACCCCGGGAGGGGAATAAATCCTTGTTTAAACCTGACCCTCGACTTGCAACTACACTTTCTTTTTATAGAAAGGTCAGGGCCAGTAGTGAACTAAGCTAAATAACTCTAGTTTAGCCTCTGCTGGTGACATATAAAATGGCGTAGCACGTTGGATTTTTGAAAAAAAAAAAAGCAATACTACTATCCAAAGTTTTTTCAAAAGAGAAACAGATTGGAAGAAGAAAAAAAAAAAAAAAAAAACTCACAGCAGCAAAAGAAATCCTGAGAGGAAGAAAATCCTGATACTGAGAGGATATCCACAAGCTGACCGGACGGAGGTGCAGAGAACCTTTCTCAAAATAAGATCCTTCACCGTGCTAAGGTACAAGTGGCTGGGCACGGGTGGTAAGGATTGTGGAGAAAGGGGGAGAGAGATACCTGGATAAAAGCAGATAGGGAGAAAGAACTTTATTGTGTGCCGCACTTGGTGGGCCCTCTGTTTTTTTCTCGCCTATACAGGTATACCGCAAGCGCCAAGATGGATCCGAAAGAAATGATGAAATGGATGGAAGAGCAGTGGAAGGCACAAAGTGAGCTGGCACGACAGGCCCAGGACAGGACTATGGCAGCACTGGCTGCGCAACAAAAGCCCCTGTTGGACTTGGTGACCACGCTACTACAGCGGACATCCACTACTGCGGCTGAGGAGGAAAGTGTACCGGTACCAGCGGTGGTAGGAGTACAACAATATGGTGCATTGGCACTAGGACCTTTACAAAAAAGTGATAACTTTGATGATTATTCGGACGCATTCGAGCGAATCGCTCAGGCGGCTAAATGGCCCCTAGACCAATGGGCAGTCCGATTCGCCATGTCGTTAACTGGAGAGGCATTGGCGGCCTATAAGGCGATGCCCGCTGGCCTAGTGACCAGTTATCCAGATGTAAAACTGGCAGTTCAAGATAGGCTAGGTTTAACACCTACACATTATCGCCGACTTTTTAGGGAGGCAAGGCTTTTGCCCCAGGAGACACCTAAGGCTTTAATGCAGAGGTTGAAAGGTTTAGCAGCAAAGTGGTTGGCTCCAGAAAGGGCCACGATAGAAACCTTAATGGATGCGGTGCTGCTAGAGCAGTATTTTGAAGCTGTACCCGCCGAAGTAAAAGCTTTCCTGCTGTTACAAAAATGTCAATCCACTAGAGAAGCAGCGGAAATGACCGAATGCTATTTTGAAGCTGAATTGGCCGGAGCTTCTAGAGATAGTAGGATGAGGGTAACAGGCATGGAAAAGATGCCTGGTATAAGGAAAGCTTATGCTTCTACGGTTCCGAAAGAAAATGTAAAAAGCTATAATAATCTGATAAGATGGTTTCACGGTGGAAAAAATGGTCATGTGCGTAGGGACTGCAAAGAACGTGTTGCCCTAATTGTAGCGGGAGAGAAGGACCCTGGGGGAGGATTTCTTATGGACGTCCGAGTAGAGGGTGTAAAGGCAGTCGCACTCCTGGATACAGGAGCCGACCAAAGTATGGTCTCCTCCAAGATGTGGCAGGCCATGTTGACTAATAATCCTTTGGTACTATGCCAAGTACCCCCTTCTGTGCGTATGAAAGGTATGGATGGAATCCCCTCCTATTATTCCTTGTATGATGTGGTAGTAGAAGGACTAGGTAGAAAAGAAAAGATGCCTATAGTGGTGATCCCGAACCTTCCCAGGGAAGTGGTGCTAGGCAGGGATTGGCCCTCCTTTCAAAAAGCTCTTAAGGAAAAGTTAGATGAAAGGGTAGGTCTAGTTTCTACTAGGTCCCAACGTAAGGTCTCAGAAGCAGGGACAAGTCCCATAGCGGAGCCAGAGGAAGAGCCCCGAGATAAGGACGAAATTCCAGAGCCCGAGCCCGACCAAGATGAGGAACCCCAGAATATACTCCCCTATAATGAAGAGTTAATTGACCTTCCCAAAAAGGTTAGGAAGGATAGGGCAAGACGAAGGCAGGAGAGAAGACAAAGGTCGCAGGGAAGAACCGACCTGGAGGCCGGGGAGGGTTTACCTTGGGTGCCAGCAGAGCTGGTAAGGAAATTCCCTTCCTTCCCCAAAGAACAGCAGGGGGATCCCGCATTGAAAAGGGCATTCGAATATGCTCGGGAGGCCAGGACAATTTTGCCCAGGTTCTTTTTAGAAAGCGAACTACTATATAGGGAAAGCGCAGATCCCAGGACGGGGACGGTGCGCAAGCAATTGGTGGTACCAACTACTTTTAAATCAGTAGTGTTAAGGTTGGCGCACGACCACCCTATCGGCAGCCATAAAGGTGTCCAAGGGACATTGGACCAGGTGCTGGCTCGCTTTTACTGGCCGGGGGTGTTTAAGGAAACAACCCGGTATTGCGAGTCCTGTCCAGCATGCCAACGAGTTGCAGCTGCCAGGCCAAAGCCAGTACCAATGGTTACACCACCCACCATTGCAACCCCAGTGAGGAAGTTAGCCATGGATATTGTGGGCCCGTTAATACGAACCCCAAGGGGCTTCCAATATATCCTGGTGATCATGGATCACGCGACTAGGTTTCCGTGGGCAATACCCCTGCGAAATATTTCAGCACGGACAATCTCAATAGAGCTCATAAAGCTCTTTTGTGAAATTGGCTTTCCTCAGGAGATCCTAACAGATCAAGGAACCAATTTCACCTCAAGACATTTAGCTATGCTTTGGGACGCCTTCGGGATAAAACATATCCGCACTTCGGCGTACCACCCCCAGTCTAACGGGTTGGTGGAACGCATGAACCAGTCCCTAAAGCAAATGTTAAGGCGGAGCTTAGGAGGTAATATGGTGGAATGGGACAATGTCCTCCCATTCGTTCTGTACGCCTGTAGGGAACGCGTGCAGACATCGTTGGGTGCATCACCCTACGAACTCCTATTTGGTAGGACCCCGAGAGGTATTTTAGATATCCTTCGGGAGCAGTGGGTTGCACCAGAGGAGACAGAAATTGGGGTACCACAATTTTTAAAAGACCTCAGGAACCGTCTAGAACGGACTTCCCGAGTGTCTATGGACAATCTGCAGGCCAGCCAACGCCGGCAGAAGAAATACTATGACCGGGGAACTAGAGCCAGGAAGTTATCCATAGGGGATAGAGTGGTAATCCAGGTAGCGAACGCTGGTCCAAAGTTCGAGGCCAGATGGAAAGGCCCGGCCAAAATAATTGATCAGGTAGGTCCTGTGTCCTACAGGGTGGAGCATGAAAATGGGCGCCACCAGACATACCATTTAAACCTGCTGAAGCCTTGGAGGGAGAGGTCAGCAGATGTGCGACTAGTGCAGGTAGTGAGCGAAAGGTTCCGCTCGGATAGAATTACGCGCTGTCCGACGGGGACGTCAGCAGCTCGTAATGTCTTAAGAAGGGGGATGTGTAACACCGAAAATGTGCCCTGTAACTTTAAGACACAAAAAGCTGAAGAGTACGGCACAGACTCTGACAGAAAGGGAGAGAAAAAGCTTCCTAGTTGCTATAGGCAACCAGAGCAGGCTGAGGCACGAGACCTGAAGGCACGCCCAGCCAACAGACACTCCCCAAACACTGAGGGAAACACTCTGCACATGTGCAGGAAAACGCCCACAACTCTGCATAAGAAAGCAAGCAGGCAAGCAGAGTTAGGTCGAGTTCGAGTTCAGGAGCAGGAACGGGCCAGAGCTGGGGAGCAGGCCAGAGAGGAGAATCCTTATTATGCTCGAGTCCAGGAGAGAGAGAATCCAGGAAGAGAGGCTGAATGTGATTCCTGTATGATTACTGACGAAGGTTTTGATGACACAGAAGCTGCAAGCGTTTGTGACACCTGGCAGGTTAGAGAGAACCTAAAACCCTTCAACAAAAGGTCAGAGTATTGTCAGCCTAACCCTGTGTATTCTGAGGCCTGGAATAAGAAGCCAAGAAGGGCTGGGAGACATAACAGGCAGTCATTCTCCAACCGTGAGTTTAACCATAGAAAACCCTTTGCTAATGAAAGCCAGAAGCTTTTAAGGTATTCACATCCTTATAATAGAGATAGTGAACTGCTTCAGGATATTTGTATGAGAGCAGAGCCTGAATGTTTGTATGAGAAGCCTGGCAGCAAACTGACAAGAGCAAGGTGTAACAGAAAAGCTGAAAAGCAGTTTTATCAAGGCTCAGATAATTATCTCCCTAACCAGGAAGAGAGTTTTGAAGAGAGACCAGTCACTGACTGGAGGAGGTTACAAACTCTCTGCCAGAGGGAAGACGAGTCACTTGAGGAGCCCATGCGTACTGACCAGAATGAAGGTTTATCTTATGAGGAAAAGATGGACTGTTCTCTAGTGATGACTGAAGAGACCTCTCTGCGCTGAGAGCTAATAAGCCTGCTAGAGAGAACAGGTCTGCACATTGGAAACTGCCCAGGTGTTTACCTTGATGATATATTTTGTTTTGTCATTTTGATTTGTGAAGCAAGAAGCTACTTTTCTTTATCCATTTGTTTATACCAGAAGTATGGTTATCTTTTGAGTTTGGAAGTGTATTATTTTTGAAAGTCCAGCAAAACCCCGGGAGGGGAATAAATCCTTGTTTAAACCTGACCCTCGACTTGCAACTACACTTTCTTTTTATAGAAAGGTCAGGGCCAGTAGTGAACTAAGCTAAATAACTCTAGTTTAGCCTCTGCTGGTGACAATAGAGAAACCTGTAACCGAGGTATCCGGATGGACCTCCCCGCATACTACCTCCTGCCACATCTCAGCCCCTGATGCCCCGTGCACAAAACACAATCTCACTGAGGTTTGGCATAATAATGTTTCTTTATTGGTTGCAGCTACATAACCATAAACCAACACCGGCCCAACAAGGGCCAATTCGACTTTTAATTCCACACAACAACTCCCCCCCCACCCCAATCCGGATGATGCCCGCTACCAGCCGTTTAGCAAGGTGGGGCATCATCCACCCACCGTTCCCCCTTCCGCCCGCCTCGCCGTGCTATAGCAAAGGCCGGCTCCCGTTGCTTTCCTCCAGGCAGAGACCCCAACAGTGATGTCTCTCCCAAACTAGGAGCACCCCGCTCCCCTGCAAAGTGGCCTCAGCCGCCAATGCACCGCCGGGTCGGCGAGCGCCAGCTCGCTACCCCGCCTACACACTCCCACAACTTCAACACCACTCAACCCCCACCCAGCTGCGACAAAACCTACCCCCTAATCAGCCCTCACCACATGCCCCGAAACCCAGTGCAAGGGAGGGTGGGACGGGACACCTGCTCTGTTCGCCAGCCACGGCAGGAAGAGGGAGATCGCACGCCGGCAATCTCCCACGCTTCCTGGACGGCCCCGCCCCCAAAACCGCCGGACTCAATCGGCTCGCCCCACGTCACAGCGTGGGAGCGATGCCGACGGACCAGCTCGCTTCCAGCTGCTCTGCCCCCACCACCCCCCCCCCCAGCACCAACACCAACGGGCTCAGCCCCCGGGGACCCGGTTACTCCGCCGGCCTCGGGACCGAGCCCAGCAGTGCCGCGGGATTAACCGAGGTATCCGGATGGACCGCCCCGCACACTACCTCCTGCCACATCTCAGCCCTTGATGCCCCGTGCACAAAACACAATCTCACTGAGGTTTGGCATAATAATGTTTCTTTATTGGTCGCAGCTACATAACCATAAACCAACACCGGCCCAACAAGGGCCAATTCGACTTTTAATTCCACACAACAACTCCCCCCCCCCACCCCAATCCGGATGATGCCTGCCACCAGCCGTTTAGCAAGGTGGGGCATCATCCACCCCCCGTTCCCCCTTCCGCCCGCCTCGCCGTGCTATAGCAAAGGTCGGCTCCCGTTGCTTTCCTCCGGGCAGAGACCCCAACAGTGATGTCTCTCCCAAACTAGGAGCACCCTGCTCCCCTGCAAAGTGGCCTCAGCCGCCAATGCACCGCCGGGACGGCGAGCGCCAGCTTGCTACCCCGCCACCGGCACAAGGTAGGCCTCTATCCTTGTGCCGCCCCCCCCGAAACCAGCTGCGACCAATGCCAACCTTCGAGTGCCTCCTGCCAATCATTCAGTAACAGGTCTTGCCCCACCGGGGCAAGGTGCACACCATCCAGCCTGTACAGTCCTAAGCACTTAACCTCTGCCCAAGGGTGCAACACCTGCCACCCCCCGGTCTGCATCACCCAACGCCCTATCTGCCGGTTAATCTTTACCAAACCCCGCGACCACCGCCGCTGAAACCAGCACGCAGGGCGTGGAATGATGTCAGACCAGATAATGGCAATCCCCGGAAGTAATTCCCGCAAAAGGCCAATGTCCGTCTGCACAGTTAGTATAATCTGCCGGCATGGCCAGCTTGACAAGTCATTTCCGCCCAAGTGGATAAGAAGCCCGACTGGCCGCTGATGCTGTTCGATCTTCGCCTGAACGCAGGCAATCAGCTGCTGCCATCGCATGCCACGTTGTCCCATCCAGCAAAGCTGAATCCCTGCAGCAGCTAATCCGAGGTGGATGCCCAACGGCCGCACAGCTGCCCTGCGCTCAGCCCAGTACACAAAGGAATGCCCAATGATCCACCACTCTCCAGAGCACGAACCATCTGAAAGGATACAAATCAAACTGCAACCAGCGGCATCACCTGCAACAAGAAGCAAAGGATGAAAACCCCCTCTTCCCCCCCTCCCCCCACCCCCTTGCTTACCCCCATGCAATGAATATCAGCACTCATGCCGCCCCGGAACCGCCCGGGACAGTCACAGGCGCACGTACCCCTTGTACGCATCCGAACGCCACCTACCAATGCATTGAATGACGGGGCCCTCGAGTCCCGCCGCGGCCACACTAGTGGCAGCACCGATCCGGAAGGAGTGTGAGGCATAACCCCTGTCATTGTAGCCCAGGTAACGAAGTACTAGGCGCAAAACCGCTGTAAACTGGAACTGGGTAACCGGTGATCCGTCTGCGTGGATAAAATAAAATAGCCCGAGGACTCCGGTCTCCTCTGCACGTAACTCCACAGGCAGGAAACCGGGCAAGAAGGCGAGGGGGAAATGGCATTCAGGATCACCCACGCACCCTTACCCGTCTGGTCTGTTTTGGAACGCGAGACGAGGATGCGGACCTGCGAAGCCTCCACCGCCACACACTTAGCATCCAGCCCGCCACAAGTGCCCTGCCGTGCAGACCTGGGCACCAGCTCGCAAACACGGAAAGCCCCGAAAAAGGCAGTCGCAAACAACGCTCGAAACAAAATCGCCTCGAAAAGAGAGGTCTCGACTTGCGGCAATGCCGTGCAAATGCCGAGAAGAAGAGTGTGCGAGACAGGCAGCCGCCAATCCTGCGGCTTGGGGTGTGCCCTGGCCCACCCAGCCAGCAGGCGCTTGACTAAAAAGAATGTGCGAGGGTTACCCCAACCGGCCGCCTTGCAGAAAAAGGAAAACCCCACCAAGGCCGCAATGACCGCCGACCGAGCCCAGCCCTCCTTTTTTGCCCACAACACAAATTGGCTTACAAGCCCGGCGTGAACACTCCCCCCTTTCCATCCACGCGCGCCCAAAAAAGCACTCACCTGAGTATAGCCACGCCGATACTTCGCCCACGTCCCGCGCGTCACTGACATGGACAACAGCGCCATCACGTCAGGGTCCCAATCCGCCAAAGATGGTCCGGCACCGCCGATGCAACTGCGTCCGCCACTGGAGCCAATAACCTGAACTGCGCCCACTGAAAACGGGACAGAGCATCAGCAATGGAATTATGTATGCCAGGCACATGCCGCACTCTGGCAGTGACATTCAGGCGCAAGCAAGCCAAGACGAAAACCCTCATCAGCGCCGCCACCCTCGGGCACCTGGGTGCATTGCAGTTGATGACCTCGACCACCGCAGCATTGTCACACCAGAATAACACCCTCTTGTTCCTTACGCGCTCCGGCCATACCCACAGCGCAACCACGATAGGGAATAGTTCCAAAAAGGTAATGTTACGGGTCAACCCAGATGCCACCCAGTCGCAAGGCCATGCCTCGGCACACCAGGCTCCTTGACAGTATGCCCCAAAACCGGAACTGCCCGCCGCGTCAGTAAACAAGTGCAAATCCGCATTGGACTGCTCCGGCCACTGGATGACCCTGCAGCCATTGAAGTCAGCCAAAAAGGCATCCCACACCCGCAAATCCTCCCGCATGCCAGCCGACACACGAATACGATGATGTGGCTTGTGCACTCCCGCCATCGCCAAGGCTAACCGCCGCGCAAAGGGGCGCCCCATCGGCAGCACCCTGCAAGCGAAATTGAGATGACCGACCAAAGACTGTAGAACCCGAAGGGTGGTTTTGTCCGCCACACCTACAAAGGCGACCAAATGTCGAAGCCGCTCTACTTTCTACGCCGGCAAACGCACTAACATATTATCGGTGTCGATCTCAATGCCCAGGAAAGTAAGGCATGTGACCGGTCCCACCGTTTTGCTCGCCGCGATAGGTATACCGAAGTCGCCGGCCAGGCTATGAAAGGCGCCCAACAGCTTAGCACAGGTACCCGTCAGACCGGGCCCTACGAACAAAAAATCGTCCAGGTAATGCACGATAGTGGACAAACCTGTCCACTGTTCCAGAACCCAGTGAAGGAACGTGCTGAAAGCTTCAAAATAAGCACACGACACCGCACAACCCATAGGCATGCACTTATCATAGTAAAATTGTGAATCAAAGCGAAAACCCTGCGACGGAAAAGCAGAAGGGTGCACAGGCAACAATCGGAATGCAGATTCAATGTCCACTTTCGCAAGCAAGGCCCCCGGCCCACACTGCCTCACTAATGCCACAGCCGCATCAAAAGACGCGTAACACACCGAACAGTGCTCCCGAGGAATGTGATCATTTACAGAATCCCCAGGGGGGCAAGACAAGTTGTGAATTAACCGGTATTTATCTGGCTCCTTCTTGGGGACCACCGCCAGCGACGAGACAACAAAAGGAGAAAAAGGGGGGTCCGGAAAAGGACCAGCAACCCGCCCCAACGCACATTCGTCCCTGATCTTCCGGCGCACGACCTCCGCTAGAGCTGTAGCTGAACTGGCGTTTTTTTAACATACCCCACTGGGAACCCCCCACAATGGAATGCGAAAATCTTCCATGAAACCCGACAAAATCAGTCCTCCCACTGCGCCCCCACGGGTCCCCCCATACCAAATAAGCCACGGCCGCATAACGTCGACCCGTACAGGGGTGGGGGCCAAAACCCTAGAGGCCGCATCACTTACCCCCTGCTGGGGCTCCCGCCACTCCCTTGTGGCTACACTTCGCAGCGGCATGACCACCTCCGCACAAGGAACAGGCATGTTTGAACTTGCAGTCGGGGAATGGGCACGACGACTTATTGAAACACCAACAGACGTCTCCTCCCAGCCCGCCCACTCTAGACTGAGCGGCAACTGGCCCTGGCGCCCGAAAGGACCGCAAACCAGCAGGTGGTGCAGTGACCCCCACTTTGCCCCCGCTTGCACAGACATGTTCGGTCGACCCCCAGAGCTCTCAGGTACCTGCAGGGGGAAAGACAGAGAGAAGCCAGCAGCAACTGCCCCAGGAGCCCCAGCCACCCCAGCTCCAGGCAGATGAACCTTGGCCCCCAGCCTCCCAACCCGCCAGCCCACTACCAGGCATCGCTGGTGCCCCCACCGACCTGGCTCCGGACCAACCACCCCAGCCACCCCCCCATGGACCTACCGCCCCATAGGGATTGGCCCCAAAGGCCCATGGCGCAGGGGACCCCACAATACCACGGGCAAAACGCCCGTCCATCAGGCCGGGCGTATAACCCAGCGGAGAAAAGGGAATCCCCAATGGGCCGCACGCTGCATGATCGCCCCCGGGCACCCCAATCTGCTCAGAGGAGCGGCCAGCATATCCGTTTGCCAGCACCGACTCCAACATCGCCCCACAAGGGGCACTAGGCAATACCAGGGGGCAAACCGGCTCTTCCCCAACACCTACGGGCCGGTCGGAACCTTGAACCCCCAAACCTTCCCCAGGCGGGAATCCAATGTCGCTACCTGGCGGTGGCCTCGCGCTACTCCGGGACTCCGCCCGCCCCTGCCGCCCCCTGCCACGTGGTTGGCAAACCCGCCCTCATCCCCTGGCCACAGCCAAGCCCCCAGACTCATACCCACCTGCCCCTGCTGTTGAACTCCCATGCCTGCTTGTCCCCCGCCCGCTGGCACTTGCAGCAGCAGGGCCAGACCTCCTACCCACCCCTTTTCCCCTCCGAGAGCAGGCCATGTAACCCAGACCCGAGGACAGCCCCCCACAAGCCCGGGCGTCTGACACAGGGAGAAGGAAGGCTCAGGGCCCCAGATAAGGCCTACACACCCTAGTGCTTAACGGCCCCTTTCTTTCCTTTTGAACTGGAAAACAAGTCTGCCTTTGGCCACTGCTCCAACGGCAACTGCCCCCAGCTGATGATCACTGACCACAATGGCCAGCTAAGGAGGCTGCCTCAACGTGCCCCCCGCCCCTGCAAAAGTGCCCTCGCACCCCTCTACCCACCGTAAAAGAATAGCGCTCACAGTTGAACCCCTGCACCGACGGCAATTGCCGTTATGCTCCGGGCCCGCTGTCGTTCGGGGTTTTTTTTTTTGTTTTTTTTTTTAATTTAAGCAACGGAGCCTGGGCAATTCAATTAAACTAAACAGGCCCCCGCCGACGCACGAACATCAGCCCCGTGAAACTGACCATCGAAGAAGCAACCCCCAAGACACACCTGCTCTGTTCGCCGGACACGGCAGGAAGAAGGAGATCGCACGCCGGCGATCTCCCACGCTTCCTGGACGGCCCCGCCCCCAAAACCGCCGGACCCAATCGGCTCGCCCCACGTCACAGCGTGGGAGCGATGCCGACGGACCAGCTCGCTTCCAGCTGCTCTGCCCCCACCACCCCCCCCAGCACCAACACCAACGGGCTCGGCCCCCGGGGACCCGGTTACTCCGCCGGCCTCGGGACCGAGCCCAGCGGCGCCGCGGGATTACTGTGAGTCATTGTTTTTTCTTTGAACTTCCCTGTGTCTTGCCTGTGTGAGGGAGGTGGGAGCAGGGACATTACATGTACTGAGCCTTGGCTGGTACTTTGGGGTGAACAGAACTGGTGCCACTGGTGCTGGCACTACTGGAAGTGGATCACCTGGCAGTAAACGGACCTAGCACCCCGTTACAATGTGGATACGATTTGCATTTATGGAGCACATTAAAAATGTATCAAATCATTTAATGGATGGAAAATTCTGGGTTTTGTAAACTGGCACAGCCCTACAGGTGTTATGAATATTCTTATGAGAACATAATCAACAAGGTCTGTGTGTGTCTAGGGATCATGTCCCAAATGTGCTTTGCAAACAACTTAAATGCTCCAAGCTTATGAGGCTTTTCACACTATGTATGAGGAAACCATCTGCCAAAGAAGTAAGTAATGAGATCAGAACTTTCTTTAATTTAAACTAGAATCTATAGGCTTGAAGTCAGGATGGTCCACTCTATCTAGATCTCTTAATGATGCCACTTATTAATTCTACAAAAATAGTAATCAGTACCACTAGGTTAGGCAAAGCAGAGCTGGATATAAACTGTGATTCAAAATGACTCAAATAATCCAGTAAATCATGTATAGGACAGAACCATCTGCCAACTGATTGAAAAACAAACCTGAAGAAAGATCTAAAATCTTTTGGAAACAAGTTTTTTAAAGCTAATTTATAGATATTAAACAGAAAGACCAGAGAGTTTAAAGAAAAAAATTGTTCCTGATTACGGCATTATGAGGGAGGTGTTTAAATCCTAAAACTTAAACAACAGTACATTCCATTGCCGGAACCACAAATGATTTTATTGTGGTGATTTCATAGATACAGAAGCAAAAATGCAAAATTTACAACAGATATCTAGTGATTTATCATAATAGGGTAAAAAATTTAAAATGGTATCAGTTATTGTGAATTCAGATTGACTTTATAGTGCTCTGTTCTCTAGTTTCTCTGTGTCCTGTTGCTGTTGGAAGGGGGGAGATATTTCCCGTTGAATCATAGAGAGTATGGGAGGTTAGTTTCTAGTGCCTAGTGACAGTGGGGGTCTCTCAGGTGAATGTATTTAAGGTTAGCTTTACTAAAGTGCACTACAGTGTTAGACTGTTTTAATATGAGATAAGGTGCTATTTACAGCAGGTCCCATAAACCATTATTAAAGGGAACCTGTGTCTTTTAGGGAAACTGCTAGGTACTTGTGAGCAGGGTTGGCCACTGATGGAAACTGGATACTGGGCTTGATAGACCTTGGTCTGACCCATTATGGCATATCTTATGTTCTTATGCTCATTTGATGTGTTATTGCACCTCAGCACCATTGGCATTCATCACAACACTACCCTTTAGTAGCCCTTAGTGAACACTTTTGCAGGGGAGACACTTCTAAAAAGCCGACAACCTACTTGTTACTGTAAGGAGGAACTGAGAGGCTAGAGCCATGTGTTGGAATCAAAGAAACCAGGCTTTGAATCCCGCTTCAGCTCCTTTTGATTTTGGGCAAATCACGTAACTTTCTATTGCCTCAGGTACAAATTTAGATCATAAGATCACTGGAGACAGGAAAATAAATACTGTGCCTGAATTGTAAGTCATCTGAAGAGGAGGTAAATACTGCAGGTATCTTGCCTTGAAAGGGGTGATTTGTTCTGCGAGACTAAACTGTCTCATGGAATTACAGGTCAGATAAACATTTAATTTTGGTTCTTACAAAGTTGATTATGTGTTCTGTCTATGAGGAAACACTATACATAACTCTTTGTAAAAAATAGTGACCTAGATTGGCCACTGTTGGAAACAGGATACTGGGCTTGATGGACCTTGGTCTGACCCAGTATGGCATATCTTATGTTCATTCCTCTCTCTGAGTGCAACTTTTAGCTGTCTCTGCGGCATGCATCTCTTATACGTGTCCGTGTGAAGCTTGCATGGGGTGGGGTGCTAATAATAAAGATCTGCTCTTCCGCCATCTGTGCTGTATTTCTACATTGTGAGCTTCAGGGTGAAGACTTTATGAGGCTCTGATAAAGATCTGCTCTTTATCTATTCATGCTTTCCATGTATCAGTGCAACACCTGCTTGGATCCATGATTATGGTCAGCACTCAAGTGATTCAGAGGGGGTAATGTAAAGTATTACCATTCTGAAAGCCTAGTAGCCCTCCCATAACAATTAATCACATACACAGCAAAATTTAAAATTTACCATTCACAGCAAAAGTTCCATCATAAATCACAAATCCTAGGCGTGCATGCAACACCGCATACGCCCTACAGGGATGGTAAGGAAGGATTATGACATGATTCTAAAATCTCTTGAGTACTAATCACTCTTGATTAATGCTGTTTTACTTGCATAAGTGGATCATAAAATTGCTCTTGTTCTTGCCATTCAAAATGTCTTATGCTGCTAGATAACTTTCTTGTTCCAAAAGAGTGCTCCTATGAATAAGCCTGGAGCATTTAGGAAACTACATTTGAACTTCAGGAATTTCCTTACTGTTACGTTCTGGAACTATTTAACTGGGTTACCATGTATGACATTGTGACTGAAAGGGAAAGGGGTGACTCAACCATTAGGCAAGAGATTGCAGACCTACTATTAGTAATCTGTGAACTATCATTAAAATCATCGGTAATATCTGAAGATTGGAGGATGGCCAATGTAACGCCAATTTTTAAAAAGCCTTCCAGGAGTGATCCAGGAAACTACAGACTGGTGACTCTGACATTAGTACTGGGAAAAATGATAGAAACCATTATAAAGAACAAATTGCTGAACATGTTGATAGTCATGGCTTAAAGGGAGACAGCCAACATGGCTTTAGGCAAGGGAGGTCTTTCTTACTAATCTGTTTTGTATTTTTGAAGGTCTGAATAAACACGTAGACAAAGATAAGACATTAGATACGTCATACTGGGTCAGACCAAGGTCCATCAAGCAAAGTATCCTGTTTCCAACAGTGGCCAATCTAGGTCATAAGTACCTAGCAGTCTCCACAAAAGACAGGTTTCTCAATGCTTGTATTGGGTAAATTGATGTAGCACATCTGGACTTTCAGAAAGCCTTTGACAAGGTCTCTCATGAGACTCTTGGCAAAATTAAAAAGTCATGGGAAAGTAGTCAGTGTACTATTGTGGATCAGAAACTGGATAAAAGATAGAAAGCAGAGGGTAGTCTAAAGGGCCAGTTTTCCCAATGGGGAAAGGTGAATAGTGGAGTATCCCAGGGATCTGTGCTGGGTCCACTGCTTTTTAACATATTCGTAAATGACCTGGAAAAGGGAATGAGTGAGGTTATAACATTTGCAGATGACACAACATTATTTGAAATTGTTAAAACCCAAGAGGATTGTGGAAAAATTGCAAGAGGACCTTGCTAAATTGGAAGACTGGATGTTCAAATGGCAGATGAAAATTAATGTGGACAAGTGCAAAGTTATGCACCTAGGAAAGAACAACTCAAACTATGGTTACATGATGCAAGGTTACACATATTAAGAACTACCACCCAGGAAAAAGATTTAGGCTTCATCGAGGATAACATGTTGAAAACCTCTGCCCAATGTGCAGCGGCAGCCAAGAAAGCAAATAGAATGCTAGGAATCATAAGGAAAGGAATGGAGAATAAAACAAAGGATATTATAATTCCTCTGTATCATTCCATAGTGTAACTATACCTTGAATATCGTGAGCAATTCAGGTCACCATATCTTAAAGGATATAGCGTTTAGAAAAGGAACAGAGAAGAGCCACCAAAATGGTAAAGGGGATGGAAGAATACCCCTATGAGGAGAGGCTAAAAATGTTACGGTTTTTCAACCTGGAAATGAGATGGCTGAGGGGAGATATGATAGAAGTCTATAAATTAATGAATGGAGTGGAACAGGTAAAATAGATTGATTGTTTACACCATCAAAATATAGAAAGACTATGGGACATGCAATGAAGTTACAGTATAACCTATTTAAGGCTAATAAGAGAAAATATTTTTTTCACTCAACACATAACCAAACTCTGTAATTCAGTAATGGATGATGTAATAAAAGCTGTTAGTGTAGCTTGGTTTAAAAAAGGTTCAGAGAAGTTTCAGAAGGAAAGGTCCATAAACCATTATTAAAGGGGACCCGAGAAATCCACTGCTTGCCTCAATAGAAGCCTTGTGGAACATGTGTCTTTTGGGGAAACTGCTAGGTGACCTAGATTGGCCACTGCTGGAAATAGGATACTGGGCTTGATGACCTTGGTCTGATCCAAATTGGTATATCTTATGTTCTTAAGGCTAGGCAGCTTCCAGCAGCAGCAAAGAACAGTAGTCTGAGCAGTCAGCACATTCTTTTACCTGCAGGGAGATCGGGACCACAGGTACATGCAAAGCAAAAGGGTTTGATGCCCAATTACATATTTTTCCAGATTAGTGGGAGCAATCGTAGTAGGATGATTGTGATTACTGAGTTCAATTATAAAACTCTTGAGGGTGGGGAGGGGAGTGAAGGCACTTAAGACTGAAGGATCACCCTTGTATTGATCCTGGACATTGAACTTGTGATAGTTTAACAGCATAAATTTGTAATGGTGGAATTGCATATATGTAACTGTCTTACATATACATCCTCTCTGCAAATATACATATATGGGAAACTACAATGATGTAACTTTCATAATGTGCATCTCTGCAGGCATGCCACACATATAAATGTTTTCGTTTTTACCGATATTCCTCTTCATCTGTGTTACTTGTTTAAATGGTTGTTCTCTTAATCTGTGCCTCTAACATTATGAAACAGAAGTTTCCTCTGAATCTTCTTTAATCGTTTCTCTTCATTTCTATCTTAGCAGACAATGACATACAAATACATGGAGACCAGAAATCACAGTGGTGTGACAGAATTCATGCTTCTGGGCTTCTCAGAATTCCCAGAGCTGCAGCTCCCTCTCTTCACGCTCTTCCTCCTCCTCTACCTGATGGCCGTGCTGGGGAACCTCATCATCATCTGTATAGTATGTGCCGATCACCACCTGCACACCCCCATGTATTTCTTCTTGGCCAGCTTGTCTATCCTGGACATCGCTTCCCTCACAGTCACTGTGCCAAAATTACTGGCAATCCTAGCAAGTAGAAATATCATATCTTTTGAGGAATGCATGCTACAGATGTACTGCTATATGGTGAGTGTAGGCACAGAATATTCCCTTCTCACTGCCATGGCGTATGACCGTTATGTTGCGATATGTAACCCCCTGCGTTACCCCATTATCATGAATAAGGGGGTCTGTGCTCTTCTGACAGCTGTCTCATGGATATCAGGTTTAGTAGAGTCATTGCCACTCATGATTGTTATATCCCAGTTTTCTTTCTGTGACTCCAATATAATCAATCACCTCTTCTGTGAAGTAAGAGCTCTGGTGAAACTTTCCTGCACAGACACCTCTGTCATTGAAATTCTGACTTATGGACAAGGTATACTCAGCATCTTCACCCCTCTACTCCTAACCCTGACATCCTATGTGTTCATCATCTCCACCATCCTCAGAATCCAATCTAGAGAGGGGAAAAGCAAAGCCTTCTCCACGTGCTCCTCTCACTTTATAGTAATTGTTATGGCTTATGGAACTATGATAGTGGGGTATATGCATCCTGTGTCATTGGACTCTAGGAATTCGAACAAGCTGCCTATTGCAGTGTATATAGTTGTTCTCCCACTGTTAAACCCCCTGATTTATAGCTTGAGAAGCAAAGAGTTAAAAGTCGCTCTCCATAAAGCCATAAGCAGGAAGTCAGTACTATCTGCATTTGGAGGGTAATTTTATAACAGGGACCCTATTTTGACCCTATTTTATAAAACACAGGAACCCTTTTACTAAAGGGTGCTAGCCATCATCACGGGTCTGGTGCACACTAAAGGTGCATGTTGGACATGCTTTATCGGGTAGGGCTGGGCCATGACAGTTAGTACAGCCGAACATTGGTGATAACCGTCCATCGTGCGTTAGGGTTGGAAGGAGACACATCGGGGTGAAGAATGAGCGCAGGCAAGTAGGGCAGGTGCACGTACCACTTCATAAGTGGAGATGAGTGCACCTGCGCTATTGTCATGCTGCGGCAGGACCTCATGCACCATATTCCCTGCCGGGAACATGCTGCTCATGTCCACAGTGGTTAATGCCATGGTGCTGCCCTTACACTCTAGAGATTTGCACGTTATTGGCACATTAGGTGCAACACCGCAGGGCCTTTAGTAAAAGGTCCCCAGAGAAATATATCTGTCTTCATAAAATGCTTGCGCATTTATAGCATCTGCATTAAAAACATAAATGTTCTTATGTAGAATACGCAAGTATGCATAATTAGTCTATTTTATGAGTATTTTGACTCCCATCTATACTTCACCCAGACCCTTGGCACCACCTACAGTAACTGCAGATACATTCATGCCACAGTTTGTACTTTCATGCCTGATATAATTTTAAAACGGCCATTTTACACATGTAGATTGTTTTTGAACTCCTGCTCCCTTGGCCAAAAGACATAGGCCTGACTTACTGGGCCCAAAAGAACAGTCGGTAGTTTCTATTTTACAATTATGCAGAGATAATTCTAACTGCTCTCACTTGTGAAGTAGAAAGTGTAGGTTTTGCTTGCTAGATAAGATGGCAATGCCTATAACATCCTCATGAGTGGAGGGAGTGGTAGCCCATCCTGGGAAAGTGATGCTAAGGAGAGAAACTCTGCCTTTAAATTACTGCTTTCTAAAATACTATGGGGCTCATATATTTAAAGGAACTTATTCAGGTAGCAGCACCTGTTTGTTAATTTATTTATTTATTTAAAAGCTTTTCTATACCGCGCTATTTAAAATCAGTGTGGTTTACAAGGAACATTTCTTTGTACAAAGCAGGGGGACCTACTTTGCACTTACAGTGAACAGGTTTAGCAACTTGGATTTAGAACTGGGGGGAACTATATACAAACTAAGCAATTAGTCATTGCGCTGTTAATGTGACATGCTTGCTCCGTAACTATGTACAGATAGTTACCTGTTACCTAGTGTCGTGAAGTGCAAGGTTCAGAACCAAGGGAGGCAGAGGATTCACTGCAAAGTGAAACCAGAACTGTCAGTGCTGAAACAAGCATGGAGGGTTGGCATGGAAACCCTAAACAAAGAACGTCACAGAGTGTTAGGGAACGCCCATCCCCTGAGCTAGCTCCTGCCTCTTCTCCTAGGACAAGCAGGATGTGTCAGCCACACCTGGTGACGTCATCCGACGGCGCCATGACGGAAGTGCTCTCTAGCTCAGAGCTTCTGAGCATGTGGGAGGTCCCACCTCCCCCGGCCCGCCCCTAGCCGGCCAGTTCCTTTTCTTCCGCCTTGCCTCAGGATGGAAAACCTAGCTCTCCTGTAAAACACCTATTACAAGGAAAATTCTTCATGCCTAAACCTGGCTTCAAGAAGTGTCCGCTCTGCAATAGAAAAATGAACCTCTCGGACACTCACCTTCATTGCATCGGATGCCTGGGGACCTCACATCAGGTGAAAGATTGTGCCAGCTGTGCCCGGATGTCCCCCAGGGCAAGAAAACACCGTGAACAAGCCCTGAAGGAGTTGCTCTCCTCCGCGGCGACAGCGAGCAGTTCCCCTGCTGACCGGAACCCGGAGCATCGCAAAAGTAAGCATACTCAGCCGTCGGGGTCTGCCAAGCCTTCCTGTGCCAAAAAGCTCCCTGTATCTGATGGAGTGAGGGCTCCCGCTCAACGGGGATCAAGCGCTGCTTTCCCCTCGGATTCTCCAGCTTCCGGAGAGGCCTCTACCCTTCGGGTAAGCCCCTCTGCGGCAAGCGGTGTTCGGGCCCGCTCTCCTCTGCCATGCGGCTCTCCCGAGGTATTCGAAAATGGCGCCGCCATCGTGGACCAGCCGGGCTCCTCCTCCGGACACGCCCCCTCTCCTTCTATTGGGCGCAGCTCTTCCGGGTCAAGCGTTCAGCGCCGACAGCCTTCCCCTCTGCTCAGCACGACTGCTCAGCCACCACAGAAGCAACGGAGTGAGAACCGGCGCCGACAATCATCCCCCCTGCCCAGCACGTCTGCTATGGCTGCAGAGGAGCTACGGAGCCACGCGGAAAAGCAGGCCGCTGACGATCGGCGCCGACTGGCATCCCCTGTGTCAGTGGATTCCCGGGGCGGCGCTGAGCACAGAAAAGCTGCACAGCAATCAGCTGCACATGATGAAGATCGCGCCGACACTGACAGCCGGCGCGGCAGAAGCAGACACCGCTCAAACAGCAACGGGGGGGAGACAGAGCACCGCTCCAGCTGCTCCCAGCAGGTCGGGGAAAAGAGCAGGAGGAGGGCAGCTAAGCACAGGCATCGCTCCTCATCCAGGAAGAGATCTTCCCGCAGGGAGTCCCCACGGAGCCATAAGAGGTGCAGGAGATCCAGCTCCCATGGCAGCAGCAGACATAGGAGCAGCCGGTCCTCAGACTCCACCTCCTCTGCCATTCTTCAGCTGCTTAACCGCCTTGTGGAACAAACTGCCCCCCACCGGCTTGAAGCGGATCAGGCGCTCGTTCCATCCGTGGTACGACCTGCCTCGGAGCACTCTCTCCCTAGCCTGTCACCATCCAGGGCACGGACTCCCTCCCCAGCGCGGACTCTCTCCCCAGCACCCTCCACACCGAGGACACCTTCCCCGGCGCAGCTGGACTCCGAACAGAGCGACGGGGAGGACGGGGGACGAGCTTCTGACGCCTCCAAGAGCCAGGCAGATGCCGCGGAGGATCCACCGACACCAGTCCCGGAGGATCTAACGTACCCAAAATTTCTACGAAAGGTGGCGTCCAGACTGGGGCTGGCCACAGAGGACACGCCAGAGGAGAAGGAGCCGGATGTCATGAAGTATCTCAGCGGCCCAAGACCAGCCATGGCTCTTCCCCTTCATCGCAAGTTGAAGGAAAAGCAGTTGACCCTCTGGCAATCCCCAGCGTCTGGCCATGCTTGCTCCAGACGCCTCGACACTAAGTACATCATCCACATGGCGCCTGGATTCGACAAGCCCCAGTTAAGCCATCAATCCATTGTGGTAGCATCAGCTCTCAAGAGAGCCAAGTCCACACGTGCCCAAGCCGTGCACCCACCAGGCCGGGACCCCAAGCGCCTGGACGACGTGGGAAGGAAAGTGTTCCAAGGCGCAATGCTCAGCGCCAAGATATCAGCGCATCAGTTTCAGCATGTCCTATTCCAGGACTCCCTCCTGGCTGACCTCAAACGCCATCTGCAGGATCTTCCCAAGGACTCACGTACTTCTGCCGCTACCACCATGCAGGAGTTAGCGGAATGCAGCAGGCACCTCATGAGTACAGCCTTTGACGCCTTTGACACGGCCGTGCGCACAGCGGGCACGGCCATATCTGCCCGTCGCTGGGCATGGCTCCGTGCATCAGGACTCTCCGATAGTACCCACGACCGGATAGCAGATTCACCCTGCTCTGGTGACTCCCTTTTCGGGGACAAAGTCACCGACACGGTGCACGGTCTGAAGGAAGACTGCACCACTCTAAAGACTCTGGCTGCGGACGGACTCGAACGCCCCTCCTGGACACGGAAAGGGAGCTATTCCCGCAAGCCCTTTCCCTCATCAAGACAATACTATGGCTCCAACCGCCAGTGGCAGCCGCCCAGGTACAAGCAGAACTACCACAAGCCGCCCTTTCAGAGACAGCAACAGCGGCAGCGCAAACAAAAACAGACCAACCCGTCCCACACGGGGAAGGACTCCTCTTCCTTCTGACTACCCGGCATGGCGGGGCCCTTCACTGGATTCAGGGGAACTCCCGGTCGGGGGTCGCCTGGCCCATTTCCACTCGGCCTGGCAGGAGATCACCTCGGACAAGTGGGTCCTTCAGATAATACAGACGGGCTACCGTTTGCGTTTCTCCTCCCTCCCACGGCAGAGGAAGCCACCCTCCAGCAAGCCTCCACTTCATCAAAAAAAACACCTCTCGGATCTCCTCCAGCAACTTCTCCGGGCACGAACAATAGAGAAGGTGCCTCCGGACGAACTCAACACTGGATTCTACTCCCGGTACTTCCTTATTCCCAAGAAGTCAGGAGACCTTCGGCCCATCCTGGACCTCCGGAAGCTAAACCGCTTCATCCTGAAGGAGAAGTTCAGGATGTATTCGCTCAACTCCATCCTCCCTCTCATCAGAGCGGGCTACTGGATGGCCACGCTGGACTTACAGGATGCTTACTCCCACATTCCTGTCCACGCATCTCACAGGAAATTCCTCAGATTCATCGCGCTGGGTTGCCATTACCAATATCGGGTTCTGCCCTTTGGCCTTTCCCCAGCGCCCAGAGTATTCACGAAATGCGTGGCGGTAGCCGCAGCACACCTCCGCAAGCAAGGCATCGCCATCTTTCCCTACCTGGACGACTGGCTCCTGTCGGCGAGCTCTGCCCCCGAACTCCGCAGAGCGGTCCGCCAAACAACACTTTTGCTACGCCGGCTGGGATTCCTGCTCAACAAAGAAAAGTCCCGATTCGACCCAGTGCAGCGGACGGAGTTCATCGGGGCGATAATCGACACCAAGATCTGCAAGGCCTTCCTGCCCGAGCCCCGGATCAGGACCATTGTGCAGCTAGCCAAGAGAGTGTCGGCAGAGGAGCACACCTCGGCCCGAGGGATCTTGCGCCTGCTAGGCCACATGGCGGCGACGACATCGGTCCTCCCCCTGGCGAGACTCCATATGCGCACCCTCCAATGGCACCTGCGGAGTCACTGGAAGCAACTATCCCAGCCACTCCACACGCGCATACCGATCTCCACCAACGTGGTCCGGAGCCTCCGTTGGTGGATGAACGCAGGCAACCTTTCAGTAGGCAAGCAGCTGCAACCCCTCGCCCATCAATGCATCCTCACCACGGATGCATCCTCCACGGGTTGGGGGGCTCATCTCAGGCATCTCAGCACCCAAGGAGCCTGGACCAGAGAGGAGCGTGCCCTTCACATCAATGTTCTCGAACTGCGAGCCGTCAAATATGCCCTCCGGACATTCAAGCCACACCTGACGGGGAAAGCAATCTTGGTGCAAACGGACAACCAAGTCACCATGTTCTATATAAACAAACAAGGGGGCACGGGATCCCGTACACTATGCAAGGAAGCCCTCGAGACCTGGGCCGAAGCCTTAACCAACAACTGCAGGCTACAAGCGACCTACCTTCCCGGGGACCAGAACGCCCTGGCGGACAGGCTCAGCAGACAGCTGCAACCTCACGAGTGGATGCTTCACATGGACATGGCCCGCAACCTCTTCCGGCGCTGGGGAGTGCCCCAGATCGACCTCTTTGCCACCGAAGCCAACACCAGCTGTGCCCTGTTCTGCTCCAAGCACCCGTCTCAGCGGAGGGTAGCCTCCGACGCGTTTGCAGTCCAGTGGAGGACCTGGGACTTGGTGTACGCATTTCCCCCAACACCTCTCGTGACAGCCACATTACAGCGCATCATCAAAGAGGAAGCGCATGTGATCTTGATCGTCCCCTACTGGCCCAGACAGATGTGGTTCTCCCTACTGCTGCAGCTCGCCCAAGAGCCGCCAATTCGGCTCCCTCTGAGAACAGACCTGGTAACCCAAAACGGTGGTACCACCTTGCATCCCAACCTCCAGACTCTAGCCTTGACAGCCTGGAGACTGAAAGGATGACCTCTCTCATTTCGAGCCTCGACGGCCTGCCGGCCGACGAAACAACCCTCAACGAGTCCGGCCTACCTTCGGAGGTACATCAGATTGTTCTGGCTTCCCGGAGGCCGTCAACCAGAAAAGCCTACAGTCTGAAGTGGAAACGCTTCAGCATCTGGTGCAAGGGCCAAGGAATTCATCCAGCATCTTGCCCCATACCCACTGTCCTGCAATATCTCGCCTTCCTCTCCAGCTCAGGCTTGAAACCACAATCCATCAAAGTGCATCTCGCGGCCATAGCCTCTTTGCACGGAATCCCGGAGTACTCAGGTTCAGGCTCCATAGCCACCCTTCCCATTGTGACGCGCTTCATGAGAGGCCTCCGGAATCTGCAGCCCCCGGTACAGAAGCCGGTACCTTCATGGGACCTTAACGTCGTCCTGCAACAACTCATGCAGGAGCCGTTCGAACCATTGACCACAGCGCCCGGAAAATTTCTCTCCTGGAAGACCCTTTTCCTTGTAGCCATCACCTCGGCCCGGAGGGTCAGCGAACTACAGGCTCTGGTGGCACACCCGCCCTACACGAAGCTTTACCACAACCGGGCATCCCTGCGGACTCATCCCAAGTTTGTGCCGAAGGTAGCCTCCGCGTTTCACGTCAACCAGACGGTGGAGCTGCCATCTTTCTTCCCAGCCCCGCACTCTTCTCCCGAGGAGCAACGGCTTCACTCCCTGGATTGCGTACGCGCCCTACGCATCTACCTCGACAGGACATCTGCTACTCGACGGGGGACCCAGCTCTTCATCTCCTTTGACCCGAACAGGCCTGGGAGACCTGTCTCCAAACGCACACTCTCTTGTTGGATCTCAGCCTGCGTTGCCTATTGCCTGCAGAAAGCGGGCGCGCTCCCATCGAACAAGGCGAGTGCGCATCAGCTCCGCGCTTTAGCCGCTTCCCTGGCCTGCGCGCAGGAGGTGCCGGTCAGCGAGATCTGCAGAGCCGCCACCTGGTCCTCTCAACTGACCTTCCAGAAGCACTACTGCCTGGACTTCCACGCGGAGAACGACGGCTCCTTTGGCCGAGCAGTCCTATCCGCCGCTACGACACCCTTGAAGGAGGGCTCTAAGGAGCCGGCCCAAGGCTGAGCGGACGGACCAGAGACCACGCACGGACTGGGCGTAGTGTTGTTCGAATTGTCACATTGTTGTTGAATGGATTGCACTGTTGTTAGAACACTTTATTATCTGATTGCACAGAGGATTGTATCGCATTGTTGCACTGTTGTTTGAACACTTAGTATCTGTTTGCACAGAAGATTGTATCGCATTGTGGAATTTATTGCACACATATGCTACCCCACAGTATGCTCTGACGTTTGCACAGCCTACCTCTTACTATTGCACTTTTTTCTATGATTACCTGGCACTTCGCCAGGGTGTTGCACCTTGTTGTTAAGTTACTCAATAAACACTGTTGCTACTCTACGCATGCCTCCCTCATTCTCCTCAGCGAATATGCGTAGCTTGGGAGACACCAGGTGTGGCTGACACATCCTGCTTGTCCTAGGAGAAAACAAAGTTACTTACCTGTAACGGAGTTCTCCGTGGACAGCAGGATAAGTCAGCCACACATTCCCACCCGCCTCCCCTGCATGAGGGTGGCCTGCGCGCCCGCACCTAGCCGCTAAGGCATAGCTAGTCAATTACTGGCCGGCTAGGGGCGGGCCGGGGGAGGTGGGACCTCCCACATGCTCAGAAGCTCTGAGCTAGAGAGCACTTCCGTCATGGCACCGTCGGATGACGTCACCAGGTGTGGCTGACTTATCCTGCTGTCCACGGAGAACTCCGTTACAGGTAAGTAACTTTGTTATCAGGGAAGTGGGAACACCTGGTGGGAGGTGTGGCTCAGTACAACGGAGAAAGAAACTTAGATAAAAAGCCTTTAGTTAAATATAGGACAGAAAAGGAGAAGGAGAAGGAGAAAGTCACAGACATAGTCTCAGATACGGAGACAGAAGGAAAAGGCAGCACAGCAAGCGTGGAGAAAGCTGAAAGAAGGAGAAAACCAGAGAAAGATAGATACTCCGAGGGCAGCCAAGGTCTGTGGCTGAGAGAAGGGAAAAGGGAAAGAAATCCCAATTCCACTCGGAGGAACTTCTCAGAGGAAGAAAGCTGGGGAAGATATTCAAGTCCAGTTCCTAGGTAGCAGTGCTTAACTACAAAAAGCACTGGGGATTTTTACTATCCAAAAAGCAGAGACATTTATTCTGGGAACCAGAAAAGACAACCACGCTGTGCTCACAACAGACAGCCTGCAGGTAAAGCTTATTTCCGTTACCAAGCTTTTATCAAAGGGGAAAGAAAAGTTTTACCAACCTTTTTGTAGCCAAGGGAGATTCCTGGGAGAAAGCAATTCTAAAGGCAGACACAGAATTCCCTGTAGCCAAACAGAAGAGGGAAACGTATATCCTTTTAATTACAGAGGGCTGTGTGCACAGGAAGCCAAACACCCAGACTCACAGAGCAGGTTGGGGGAAGGGAACCCTGTAATTGGAACGGAGAGGTTTGCGTGGCAGGCAGAAGAACCCTCCCTAAGAGACCTTAAGGAAGAAGGTGATCTTATGCAGTGGGACCCTTATCAACCCCCTGAGTCCGAAGTGTTTATGGACTGCTCTTATATGGTGGCAGACAATGTGCAATCCCTTTGTTAATAATACTGGATTTTGCTGAAGGAAGAAAAACAGCCAAAAGAAGTATTTTGGAGGGAAACTGTTTTATTCTTTTTGATTCCGTAACAGCTGAAGATAAGCATTATTTAAGTTGCCTATTTTTGTTCACATCAGGAGTATGGTTTCTTTGTAAATATATTCTTTGTTCATGGTCATCAACATCCAACCCCGGGAGGGGCAATAAATCCTAATTTAACCTGAACCACTCGTGCACAACTTGGACTCATTCTTACTACTGTAGGACTACATTACCCAGGAGGCCTTTCCAAAACC
The DNA here is from genome assembly GCA_033557465.1 of Ichthyophis bannanicus. Taxonomy (NCBI): domain Eukaryota; kingdom Metazoa; phylum Chordata; class Amphibia; order Gymnophiona; family Ichthyophiidae; genus Ichthyophis; species Ichthyophis bannanicus. The sequence continues at coordinate 105,487,536 of CM066048.1, read as the reverse complement.
TCCATTTAAAGTTCACAGTATAAGAAACACAACTACCCATTTGCCTTGCCCACGCTAAATGCCTCTGGGAGGGTGAGTGGTGACATATCTGGCGTAGTTTTTCGGATGCTTGACCTTGAATGAAGGACACCAGAGGAAACTACGGCACCAGGACTCCTGCACAAGCAAGTGGGCTACCAGAAGGCTGCAAGAGAGAAAAAGACAAGACACAGCTTCTTTTCCTGAAATGCAGACCTCTACACGAAGCCTCAGGTAATAGCACCTGGGCATAAGTGAGGGAGGATATCAGGAAAAGGGGGCGCTGTGGGGTTGAAAAAAAAAAAAAACCTGAAAAGGGAGCCGCACTTGGGGTTTTTTTTCTGTCTCTTTCATTGCAGGTGCTGACACGAGATGGAGGCCCAGGACATGATAGCGTGGATGCGAAAGCAATGGGACCTACAGATGGAACTTGCCAAGCACATCCAGGAGGAAAATGCTACACTCATGAGAGAGCAGCAAAAGCCGCTGCTGGACGCTGTGACAGCACTTCTAAAAGAACGCCGAGAACCACGGATGGAGAATCCTATGGTTATGCCAGGACCCCCAATGAACACAAGTCATGCATTCTCTTTAGGACAATTAAGTCCAACTGATAACATTGACGATTTTATAGATGCGTTTGAGCGTATTGGGCAGGCGTTAAAATGGCCTGATAGTCAGTGGGCTACGCGCTTTGCAGTCTCGCTGACAGGCGAAGCCCTGTCAGCCTACAAAGCCATGCCAGCCGCTCTTGCAGGCGACTATATGGAAATAAAAAGAGCGGTAAAAGACAGGTTAGGGCTGACAACCTCACATTATAGGAGGCTATTCAGGGAAGCCCGCCTGAGGCCTCAAGAAACTCCAAAGGCGTTACAACAGCGTCTGAAAAATCTGGCTTGGAAATGGCTAAGTCCAGAAACTAAGACGATGGAAAATGTATTAGATACAGTTATTTTAGAACAATTTGTACAGGCTGTACCTAGAGAAATGAAGATGTACCTCACCTTGCAGGATTGCAAGACTACCGAGGAAGCAGCTAATTTGGCGGACCGGTTTCTGGAGGCCCAAATAGCTGACCCCTCGGAATGCAGCATACTGCAAGCTGCAGGTTTGTGCGATGTTAAAAAGGGAAAGGTTCCCTGTGGTGGAAAATATGCAATGACTACTGTGAATGTTAGAAATGGGAATGATGAGAGTGTTTTTGTGCCCAGAGCGAATGTGTTTACACCCAAGGGTAAATGTTATCTGTGTGGGAAAGTGGGGCATTTTAAAAGGGAATGCACCAAAAGAACTGTCCTGATGGCTGGGGTGGATGAACCAGTTCAGGGCAAATTTTTATTACATGCACAGGTGGAAGGGGTGGACACCTTGGCCCTGCTTGACTCAGGGGCCGACCAGAGTATGATTTCCCGCACACTCTGGGAGGCCATCGAGGGGCGCTGTTCGTCGCCCCCGAGTCAAGCAGAAAACCAGGTCAGAGTGAAGTGCATACACGGTACGTTTGCATTTTACCCTCGCCGAAATCTCTTGGTAACTGCACTAAAGTTCAAGCAAGTAATGCCCTTAGCTATACTTCCCGCACTACCCCAAGACCTTATTTTAGGATTGGGTACCCTTTTATGAGGGACTAGTGGCAGGTTTGAACACCCGAACCGGCTTGGTCTCGACCAGATCACAAGCCGGGACCTCAGGGATGGGAGAGACATCAACTGGGGACAGGGGAAAACCTGGGGAAGGACTAGTGCCCCAAGAGGAGGAATCAGGGGAAGAAGAAGCAGATATTCTTCCTACCCATGAAGACCTAGTGAATGAACCTAATGCGCCAGGGAGAAAGGCCAAGGCAAAGAGACGCCATGAGAGGCAATCTAGATCCCGGGGCAGAGCAGAGTTGGAGGCGGGCGCAAGCCTACCCTGGGTACCCGCCGAGTTAGTGAATAAATTTCCCTCCTTTCCTGCTGAGCAGCGGGCCGACCCAGCGCTCAAGAGAGCCTTCGAATGGGCCCAGGAGATTAGGCCCACATTACCTAGGTTCTTCATGGACAATGGCATCCTGTATAGGGAAAGTGTAGACCCTTACTCTGAGGCAGTAAGGAAGCAGCTTGTAGTGCCAACGACGTTCAAAGCCACGGTCTTGCGTCTCGCGCACGACCACCCTATAGGAAGCCACAAAGGTATCCAGGGCACCCTGGACCAAATATTAGGTCGCTTTTACTGGCCCGGGGTGTTCAAGGAGACTAAGCAGTATTGCGAGTCGTGTGCTCCATGTCAAAGGGTATCAGCGTTAAGGCCAAAAGCTGTACCTTTGGTGCTTACTCCCACCATAGCCGTACCTATGAGCCGAATAGGCATAGATATGGTTGGCCCTATGACACGTACACCCAGAGGTTTTCAGTACCTACTCGTGATAGTCGACCATGCCACCCGGTTTCCCTGGGCTATTCCCCTAAGGAACACCTCTGCGAGGATTATAGCCCAGGAGCTGGTCAAACTATTCTGCATGGTAGGGTTCCCCAGAGAGGTACTTACAGACCAGGGCAGCAACTTTTTATCTAAGCATCTGTCCACCGTATGGGAGGCTTTTGGGATAAAACACATACGGACTTCGGCTTACCACCCCCAAACAAATGGTCTAGTAGAACGTACTAATCAGACCATTAAGCAGATGCTGAGGAGAGGGTTGAAAAAAGGGGAGATAGCAGAATGGGATACCTTGCTCCCATTCGTTCTATATGCATGCAGAGAACGCGTGCAATCTTCGCTAAAAGCCTCACCCTATGAGCTTATGTTTGGGAGATCCCCTAGAGGGATATTAGATATACTACATGAGCAATGGGTAGAACCAGACATTTCTGAAGTAGAAATACCTCAGTTCTTAAAGGGTCTGAGGCAACGTTTAGAAAGAACGGCAAAGGCCGCAATAGAAAATCTGCAAGCGAGTAAACAGAAGCAAAAGCAGTACTACGACAGGGGCAAACAGCCCCGGACATTAAATGTAGGGGATAAGGTTATTATCCAGGTGGCAAATCCAGGCCCAAAATTCGAAGCCCATTGGAGGGGACCGTGTACGGTCGTAGAGAAAGTAGGGCCAGTCTCATATAGGATAGAGAACGCAAAGGGTCGCAGGCAGGTGTATCACCTGAACCTTTTAAAACCCTGGAAAGAAAGAGTTGCCACCGCCAGTATGGTGTACATGGAACAGTACAGCAGATCCCACACTGGTATTACGTACTGTCCGGAAGGTGCGGCAGTACGTAATATTTTAAGGCGGGGGATATGTCGTGAAGTGCAAGGTTCAGAACCAAGGGAGGCAGAGGATTCACTGCAAAGTGAAACCAGAACTGTCAGTGCTGAAACAAGCATGGAGGGTTGGCATGGAAACCCTAAACAAAGAACGTCACAGAGTGTTAGGGAACGCCCATCCCCTGAGCTAGCTCCTGCCTCATCAGGGAAGTGGGAACACCTGGTGGGAGGTGTGGCTCAGTACAACGGAGAAAGAAACTTAGATAAAAAGCCTTTAGTTAAATATAGGACAGAAAAGGAGAAGGAGAAGGAGAAAGTCACAGACATAGTCTCAGATACGGAGACAGAAGGAAAAGGCAGCACAGCAAGCGTGGAGAAAGCTGAAAGAAGGAGAAAACCAGAGAAAGATAGATACTCCGAGGGCAGCCAAGGTCTGTGGCTGAGAGAAGGGAAAAGGGAAAGAAATCCCAATTCCACTCGGAGGAACTTCTCAGAGGAAGAGAGCTGGGGAAGATATTCAAGTCCAGTTCCTAGGGAGCAGTGCTTAACTACAAAAAGCACTGGGGATTTTTACTATCCAAAAAGCAGAGACGTTTATTCTGGGAACCAGAAAAGACAACCACGCTGTGCTCACAACAGACAGCCTGCAGGTAAAGCTTATTTCCCTGATACCAAGCTTTTATCAAAGGGGAAAGAAAAGTTTTACCAACCTTTTTGTAGCCAAGGGAGATTCCTGGGAGAAAGCAATTCTAAAGGCAGACACAGAATTCCCTGTAGCCAAACAGAAGAGGGAAACGTATATCCTTTTAATTACAGAGGGCTGTGTGCACAGGAAGCCAAACACCCAGACTCACAGAGCAGGTTGGGGGAAGGGAACCCTGTAATTGGAACGGAGAGGTTTGCGTGGCAGGCAGAAGAACCCTCCCTAAGAGACCTTAAGGAAGAAGGTGATCTTATGCAGTGGGACCCTTATCAACCCCCTGAGTCCGAAGTGTTTATGGACTGCTCTTATATGGTGGCAGACAATGTGCAGTCCCTTTGTTAATAATACTGGATTTTGCTGAAGGAAGAAAAACAGCCAAAAGAAGTATTTTGGAGGGAAACTGTTTTATTCTTTTTGATTCCGTAACAGCTGAAGATAAGCATTATTTAAGTTGCCTATTTTTGTTCACATCAGGAGTATGGTTTCTTTGTAAATATATTCTTTGTTCATGGTCATCAACATCCAACCCGGGAGGGGCAATAAATCCTAATTTAACCTGAACCACTCGTGCACAACTTGGACTCATTCTTACTACTGTAGGACTACATTACCCAGGAGGCCTTTCCAAAACCTCCATTTAAAGTTCACAGTATAAGAAACACAACTACCCATTTGCCTTGCCCACGCTAAATGCCTCTGGGAGGGTGAGTGGTGACACTAGATAAGTTCTCCTGAGACTGTTATTCAGCAGTACTATGCGGATAGTGCCACTAAGTATTACCACTGACTGTGGAGCAACAGGAGATTGGATTTCCAGCAACACTATCCACAAAACTCTCCAGATCAACCTGCAAGAGTAAAAGTGTTCTGTATAGTGGCTGAATATGACTACTAGAGGGATAGTGCTGCCACTCGCCATAGTGCCAGATACTCTTCACATACTGATCCTGAATGTCTAGTGTCATGGCGTAAGGCAAATAGTGCCTATGGAAACAGAAGAAAATGTGCAGAGCAGTTTTAAAATGGGCAGCTCAAAGCACATGGCTAGGGGTTGCTATAGGCAACCAACAAAAACACTAGCACCGGGTGTAGGTAAACGCCCCAGCAAAGCATTACCTCATAGCTCATTAGAGGATCAGGAACAGCTGCAAAGACTTGAGCTTATGAGAAACTCAAAGAGTGACGCACTTAAAAATGAGTCAGTCTTGAGAAAGAGCAGAACACACGGGAAAGGAAAGAGCAGAACACACGAGAGAGCTAACAGGAACGCTAACCAGGACACATACCTGAGAACTTCAGACGGGGATTCCAGCAGCGTCTCAGAGGAGTTTGCCCAAGAGGAAATACCTGAGGTTAGTGCCAGAGAGTTGGGCTGCACTGAACCAGAGTCTGGTCGTTGGGGACACAGAGGGATTCCTACCGGCAAACGGAGAGAAGCTGTGAGAGGGAACTTCCATGAGAGCAGGTACCTGGGGAATAGAAGCTCTGGTCCAAAGGAGATTTCCAGGCTCAAAGAAACACGTCCTGTAAGGGGAAGTGAAAAGCTTTCAAGGGAGAAAGGCTATTTTCAGCTTCCCAGCTACAAAGGTTCCGGCAGAGGCCAGCCTGAAGAAAGGCCAAATCCCTGGAGTAGAGGGGCACTTGAAAAGCAGGATTTTACATACGCTTGTCCCGAAGTGTATGGCCCTCTAGAGGGAAAGTCTACACTGCATGGTAACTTTCCCTTCCACTTTACTAGTGAGGAAGAGAGAAGCCCTTGCCAGAGAGAGGAGGGATTTTTGAATACTGGTGTAAGTTCCAATCCCACAGAAGAGAATTGCAGGGAAGCTCATGAGGCCATGGACTGTGATTACTGTGTGGAAAACTCAGAGAATTTCCAGATGGATTGTACACTTGTATTTGCGGATAATGTGACCTCTTTCTGTTGAAATGTGCAGAAGGGAAATCTGTTTAAAGGAACAGATTTCAATCCACAGCTGTTGTAAGGTACAAGGCTTGTTTTGCACTTTTTGTTTTGCCTTAAGCTGAAAAGAAGCATTCCTGTGTAATTTTTGTAGTTCCATTTTGTGTTATGCCAGAAGCATGGTTTATTTTCCTTTGTGATTCCTGACTGCAGAGGTTCTCCCGGGAAGGGATAATAAAATACCTCTTTATCAGCCTAGCTACTCGTCCACGACTACACTCTTTTTATTGAATAGCTAGTGGGACTTCAACTCCCAGGGGGCACTACTTGTCCCTGCTACCTAAGAAGAGGCATCACTGAAACCCCAAGGTCCTTTGCCTTTAGGGGGTAGGTAGGTGGGTGACACTAGATAGTTTTACCCACAGCAACCAGCATTTAAAAAAACAAAAAAAACCACCTTAACATGAGAAATATAATGTCTCTGCCAAAAAGTCAGACAGAACAGTTTTTGGCCCACGGGTGTATGCAGGTAAAAATATTTTGTTTTGTTTCATTTCTACTTTGCAGATTTTCTCTTTTAATTTTGCTTTCTTTTAATATATTTTCATGTCAGGGCAATTTTGTTAATTAAAAAGCTACTGCAGCTGTAGCTGCTGCCTAAACAAAAAAACATCCCTGAAAGGTTACTAGAGGTTTCAGGCAAATAAAAAAAACAACAAAACCCTGATGGCTTATTTTTTCTCACCATCCAAGGCAGGTCTTCAACCAGTGACTTTTGTATTGGAAAGGAACTATGTTCCTTGCTGATCTATAGGAGCTGGTTGCACTCAGAATGCTCATCAAGCCTAATGCAAATCGTTGTTGATAATCACTAATGGGATACCCAGAATCTGGACATTTTTTCCTTCCACCTTTGCCCCAGTACTGTCTCTCATTCACACTAAATATAATCCCTATATATTTTAATATTGGCTTAACAAATCGGAACAAACATTCATTTAAGGAGATCAATTTTATTTATTATTCTTGCTCCAACTTTAAATTGTTGTCTGTTCCAAAATAGCCTTGCATAATTATGGTAGTATACTTTACTTATCATAATAAAGCTGTTCTTCATCAAATTATACCTACCAACTTAAACACTGCCAACCAGTATATTAGCACAATCAGGCTGCCCTTTATCAGACAGTAAATGCTGGCTTCAATTACTCAGTCCAACTTCATTTATACTAGGAAGATTCAGCTCTTATTTGTCACAGAGAAGCTGTTCCTTGTTGGATTATAATGCTGGCTTAGATGGGTCATGCTTCTCTTCAGGATAGCCATGTCAAAACGTTTTCCTGATACTGTCTCTCACTCACCTCCCCCCCCCCCCCCCCCCCCCCCCCACAGGTACTCTCTCTTTTTCTGCCTTCTGGCTTTTTGTCTCTCTTCCTTTCCTCCTCACAGACTCAGCTGATGTCCCCCCCCCCCTTCTAATCTTCATGGCTGTTTAGCTTCTGCTGTGCCACAGCTCTAATACACCTCCTCTAGTTATGCTGTTTTCCAGTCTCTGATGACCTGAAGTCCCAACCCAGAATTTTAGCACTATTTTAGGATCAGAGCTATTAACGGGGGATGTATCCTGGCCAGAGATCTTCTCAAACTGGCTCCTGTCTGCTGCTCCTCTGAAGTACAAAGGAAGTGGGAGCACCCCAGAGGCCAAGAGGTAACCCAAACCCTGTTTTCCCAGGAAGGGGAGGGGAAGCAGAGGAGGCAAGAACAAAGCCTGACACAGTAAAAGCTCCACTTTCAGCAGAAGAAGCAGAGGCATAGGTGCAGACAGCACACGATGGAGCTTATTTGAGCTGCACATGTCTAAGCAAAATGCCATGTACATCAAGTCCAGAGAACCACGGACATTTTGGGAAGGCAATATAAAAGGTGCCCATACTGATACCTGATCATCACTAATTGGACAATCAGGATCTGGATTAAGCTTGCTAAATGTCTCCAATAGCATACTTAGACATGGTTACACAGAATTTCTGGCACAAGAACATGACAAAAGTAATCTTTGGAGTAAATCTCTACAGCAGACTCGGTGACTTCACATGCACACTAAAATTACTATAAATGTATCTTCTAAATTATTTTAAAAGCCCTATTCAAATAAACAGTTTTGTAAAAATTTTATTTGGTTTTAAGGTCAAGCATGAAAATATAGTAAGAGGTTGATCCATATCCAGTTGTTGCTTCAGGATTCATCTCTTTCCTCTTTTCAGATCCATGCTAAAGACTCACCTCTTTCAAGCCACTTTTGGATCTTAATCCTTTGTTCTCCTTCTCTCCCTCATTACTCTTCCCTACTGTACCCTTGTTCTCATCTATTGTACTGTCTGTCTTGATTAGATTGTAAGCTCTGATGAGCAAGGACCATCTTTTATATGTGTCTGTACAGCCCTGCTTATGCCTTGTAGCACTATATAAATGATTAATAGTAGTAGTTTTCCTCTGAATGGCATTTATCCGGATATAGTAATTAGAAAGCAGTTCATTACCAACAAGCAATACATTTCAAGGAAAAAATGGCATACAATATCAGTTCTTCGTAACTCTAAAACAAACATCTTCTTCATCTAATACATCTTGTCTATTTAATATGAGCTTTAACAAAGCTCTAAAGTTACTATATATTATCTATAAGTCCACAAGGAAAGATGAATTTAAGAACAGGAAAACGCTAAGTTCCCATTATTGTGGTTTTATATCCAAGGAGCATTCTATGAAGGGATCTTTTCTTTCCTCTGTGCTATTTTAGTCCATCCTAATAACAGCAACTAGTTCCTTGCCTGTACACATTATCACAATAATAAGTATCTATACAAGTCCTCAAATAGATCTACATGTGAGGTCCATAAACTTTGCACCAGGCAGAAAAGGGACCAGGTGATCCTCACACTCACTAGTCATCCACTTTCTACATGAATAATGATTGAATCACCAACTGAGACGAGCATCCTAACTCATCCTCATGGTCAAAAGCCCGCGGAGACATATCCTCAGTGTGAGAGGAGTAGAGGTCTTGGCTACATGATCACTTCCTACCACACCAAGATTATGCTATCCTTTCAGGTGAGCGCTATCCTCCAAGGCAGCACAGAGGCTTCCACACTGGAGGTGGGACTGCTCTACTGTTCCCCTGAAGGTCTCCTCTATGTACCTCTGTCTGCCTCACTTCCTACAAAAATGCTATTCTGGCCTTGAGAGACTGGGCTCATTTTCAGAGATTTTTCCAAATGGGTTCGTTTTCAGCATACTATGAGAATCATGAACCTCACTTCTAAGCCAGGGTGTGTGGATATGCTCTCAATCACTCAGATTTACTGCTAATGCTGGGCTCTTTCTAAAATTGACATTTACACTTGGTTATCTTTCCTGATTTTGCACATGGAAATTGTGAATAAGGTTTCTAATATAGCGCCCATAAGAACCTTTGTGTGTTTATGAGAGAACCCCTTAGCAGGTGTCTAAATGTAAGTATCTGATTTTACTACCTTCATGTGCAAGGGCTGGACTTCCCAAATTTCACCTACCAGGTGAGCCAATTAAGGAACTGAGCTGGAAAACTCAAAGGTTTTGGCATCTTAAGGTGTTTTTGAACATGAATGGTAGAAGCATAGCAATGTATGTCTTGAATTTGGTGTTAATGGTGACAAGGATGTTTTCTAAACTATTCCTGTACTGCCGTTGTAAGCTACAGCATATATAGAAACTTTCAAAGTTTGCCTGCCTGTAGACTAGTGAACATGTAGATAGTCATGGTTTAATGGGAAAAAGCCAACATGGAGTTTGCCACTCTGGAAGAGAGGAGGGACAGGGGAGATATGATTCAGACCTTTAAATACTTAAAGAGAAATAATGAACAAACAAACCTCTTCCAAACACGGGGAAGCTGTAAAACTAGAGGGCATAACATGAAGCTGCAAGGGGGTAAATTGAAAGGCAATGTCAGGAAATACTTTTTTATTGAAAGGGTGGTGGATGCTTGGAATGCCCTCCCGATGGAAGTGTTGGGGGCAAATACAGTGACGGAATTAAAATGGCATGGGACAGAGTGGATCCCTTTACAGCAACAGGATAACATTAAAATAAACTTAAGTAACTAATTTCTCAACATACAGGGTTGTCCTACACGGAGTGGTGCATTCACCCTTAAAACAAAGGCATGGGGAGGGGTGGCCTGGAATGAGTGGCAGGTGCCCCTACTCTTGCCCTCTTATTGGGCAGACTAGATGGACCATACTGGTCTTTATCTGCCATCATTTACTATGTTACTATATGTTACTAATCTTTTATATTTATTGAATGATATGAATAAACAGGTAGACCAAGGTAAGCTTGTTGATATAGTGTACCTGGATTTTCAGAAAGCTTTGACAAGGTACCTCATGAGAGGCTCTTGAGAAAATGAAAACGTCATGGGATTGGAGGCAGTATGCTACTGTGGATCAGGAACTGGTTAAAAGATAGAAAGCAGAGAGGAGGGATAAAAGGCCAATTTTCCCAATGGAGAAAGGTGAATAGTGTAATACCCTTGGACTCTATGCTGGGCCTGCTGCTTTTTAACATCTTCAATAAATATCCTGAAAATGGGAATAATAAGTGTGGTGACCAAGTTGCAGCTGTCACAAAATTATTCAAAGTTCTTAAAACACAAGAGGATTGTGAAAAATTGCAAGAAGACCTTGATAAATTGGAAGGCTGGATTTTCAAAGGTCAGATGAAATTTAATGTTGACAAATGCAAAGTTATGCATTTAGGAAAGAACAACCCAAACTACAGTTACACGATGCAAGGTTCCACATTAGGAACCACCACACAGGAAAAAGATTTAGGTGCATTCATGGATAATATGTTGAAACCCTCGGCCCAGTGTTCATCAGCAGCCTAAAAAACAAATAGAATGCTAGGAATCATTAGGAAAGAAATGGAGAATAGGGGCAAAGGATATTATAATGCCTCTGCGACTGCATCTTGAATATTGTGTGCAATTCTGGTTGCCGTATCTTTAAAACTGATATAGCAGAATTAGAAAAGGTACAGAGAAGAGTCACCAAAGTGGTAAAGGGGATGGAAGGATACCCCTATGAGGAAAGGCTTAAAAGGTTAGGGCTCTTCAACCTGGAAAAGAAACAGCTGAAGGGAGATATGATAGAGATCTACAAATTAATGAATGGAATGGAACTGGTAAATGTAGATCAGTTGCTTATACCATCAAAAAGTAGAAAGACTGGGGGGACATGCAAATAAGCTACTATGTAACCCATTTAAAGGTAATAAGAGAAAATATTTTTTCACTCAACGTATAATCAAAGTTTGGAACTCGTTACCAGAGGATGTAGTAAAAACTGTTAGTGTAGCTGGGTTTAAAAAAGCTTTGGACAAGTTCCTGGAAGAAAGGTCCATAAACTACTATTAAAGAGGACCTGGGAAATCCACTGCTTGCCTCAGGACAAGCATTGTGGAACCTGTGTGCCTTTTTGGAAAGCTGCTGGGTACTTGTGACCTGGATTGGCCACTGTTGGAAACAGAATACTGGGCTTGATGGACCTAGGTCTGGTCCAGTATGGCATTTCTTACGTTCCTAATCATTCCCTTTAAATCTGTGCATGCTTTCCATCCAAAAGGGTCTGGATTCAGAAAATTCCACATTACTGAAACTTTACTACAGAGGTGAGGAGTACCCTAGTGGTTAGCGCAACTGCCTAGTACCCAGAAGATCAAGGGTTTAATTCCCACTGGCACACCTTGTCACCTTGGGCAAGTCACTTTACCCTCCATTGCCTCAGAAGAAAATGCCTGGCAATCTACTTCCAGTGATGCATTGCCAAGAAAACCCACAGGCAACTGAGTTGCCAGGAGTCAGCACTGACTTGATGGCACTAATGAGAGAGAGAGAAAGAAACTTTACTGGTGTCTCTACAGGATGAAATTCTATCTCGCCTTGAAGAAGCCTCCTGTTGCAACTGGCTCTTTCAGTCACTTTTGATTTAATCAGCCATTCTTATTATCCCATTTGGATAGCTTTGATTATGAAAGATGCAGCTTTGGACTTGTTTAAGTCTCTCCTCTCTGTTCACTCATTTATGGTTAAGCCGGATAACACTCTTTCAAAAAAAAAGTATAGTTACTCACCTGCAGCAAGTGTTCTTCATGAGTGGAGTGGAGGAGTGGCCTAGTGGTTGGGGCAAGGTACTTCAGGCTAGAAGGTCAGGGGTTCAAATCCCACTAGAGGACAGCAACCTTGGGCCGGAAGGACTGGGGTTTCTAGTCCCACAGGTGCTCCTAGTGGTCTTGGGCAAGCCACTTAACCCTCCATAGCCCATGTTCCCTGTAAAATAGTTATCTCCAAGTTATAATGCCCTGTTCAATGTAATTTCAGTTTGTTCAATGTAAACTGCACTGATGTAGAATAGCGCGGTATATAAGAGAATGTAAATAAATAAATAAACAGCAGGAATAAGTCCTTACATATGGTTGATGTAACCAATGGAGCCCAACACAGAATGCTCCCTACCTTCTAAAGGAAGATTTTGGGAAGGACATCGCACATGCATGCCTGCCTTTGCACCTGCCACAGTGCCATACTCTCCAGTTCAATCAAATAGTAGAAGCCAAAAGGAAACTTCTTGGGGGGGGGGGGGTTGTGAGGACTTCCTGTTCAGAGTTCACTTGCTACAGGTGAGTAACTATTCTTTCCCTGTGGACAAGCAGGAAATAGATACTCACTTATGGGACTCCCAAGCTACATGGTATCAGAACCTGAGGAGATAAGCAGCCCAATTGGGCAAAGACAACTAGAGAAGTCAGGAAGACCAGAGAGGTAGTCCCACAGAGGGACACATCTGATTCAGTATCCTCAGCATATATTGACCTGAGGGGATTATTTAGAAGGTAGCCTGGATGGACATTAGGGCCGATGGATAGGAGTCGACTCTAAGATCAAAAGAGATGCCAGAGTATACCCTGACCAAAATAGCTGTCCATCGGGAATCCACATCCAAACAGTAGTATGCTGCAAAAGTATGGACCAAAGACCACATCACAGTCCTGCAGATTTCCTCTGCAGACACAGAACAGAGTTTGACCACCAATGAAGTCATTGCACACACATTGTGAGCCGTGACATCACCCTCAAGGCTCAACCCAGCCAGAAAATATCTATGAGTAATGCAGTCTGCTAGCCAAAGGGATAGCATACATATGCTTCGACAGCAATGCCCAATCTATTGGGGTTGAAGGAGATGAACAGCTGGGTGGACTGATGGTGCGCCTTTGTGCACTCCATATAGAAGGCCAGCACATGCTTACCGTCCAGCATGTGCAAGACCACCTCACTGTGGTTCATGTGAGGCTAAAAACATCATTAGGACAATGGACTGGTTGAGGTGGAATGATGATACCACCTTTGGTAGAAAATGGATGTGTGTGCAGAGCACCACCTGGTTTTGGTGAAAGCTGGTATATGGGGTATGAGTAACCAGAGTGTGGAACTCACTGACACATTTTGCCATTGTGATGGCCACCAGGAAGAGGTCCTTCGAGGTCAAGAATTTCAACAAGTATGAATCCAATGGCTCAAAGTGGGCCCAAATCAGTTGGGCAAAGACCACATTGAGACCTCAAGTGACCATAGGGGGCCAGAACAGAGACTTCAAGAGAAGCAGGCCCCTCAGGCACTGACCCACCAGCAGTTGGACTGAAACATCCTCCCCCCTCCCCAGCACAGCCACAATTGCACTGAGGTGAACTCACACCAGGTTAAACTTCAGTCCAGAGAGGTGCAAGAGGCACTCCAGAAGCTGTTACACAGGAAAGGAGGTCCACACCTTCCTGTGCACCAGACAGCAAAACCGCCACCCCTTGAGTGGGTAGGTCTTGTGCATTGTGTCTTTGTGAGATGCCAGCAGGATGCCCTGAGAACTACCCTCTCAGTCTCCACACCATGAGTGCCAGGAACTGGACATTGGGGTGCAGCAGGGAACCACCCTCCTGTGAGATGAAGTCTGGGTCAGAGTCCAAGCAAAGAGACTCGCTTGGTGAGAACTGCAACAGCAGAGGAAACCACAGCTGCTGAGGCCAGTTTGGGACAATGAGAAACATTGATCCCCTCCTCAGGCTGGAGTTTCAGGAGAATTTTCACAACAAGCAAAATCAGGGGGTGGGCATATAGCATGTCCTCCCCCCCTCAGTGGAGAAGAAAGGCATCCATTGCGAGGCAACCGCTAGCTGTCCTCCGAGAGTATAACCACGCTACCTGGACATTTTGCTATGTGTCAAAAAGGTCCACCACTGGGGTGCCCTACTCCCGGAAGATCTGATCCACCACTTCTTTCTTGAGGGTCCATTCATGAGGCTGAAGCACCTGACTGAGGCAATCCACCAGGCTATTGAGCTTACTGGTCAGATAAGTCACCCTGAGGTCCATGCCATGGAGCAGAGAGAACTTCCAGAGGTGAACGGCCTCCCAATACAGGAGGTACAACCAAGTGCCTCCCTGCTTGTTCACATAGAATATCACCATATGGTTGCCTGTTTTGAATCAGGACCACCTGATTTGCCAGGTGCACACGAAAGGCACAGAGGGCATTTGCTATGGCCTGAAGCTTGAGGAAGTTGATTTCATGGAGACTCTCCTGCACATGCCACAGTCCCTGGGTGCCGAGACCATCCAGGTGCAACCCCAGTTTAACTTGGATGCGTCCATCATGAGCATCTTGTAGGGGGCTACCAGTTGGAACAGAAGACCCCGTAGCAGATTATCTGGCTGGAGCCATATACCAGCAACTATGCCAGTGGTACAGTGACCACTATTCTGTCCCACAGATGGCCTGACATTTGCCTGCACTGTGTAGTCAGGGTCCACTGGGCCTGCTGCATGGAAAGTCGAAGCCTTACCCAACCTGGGCTGGGTGAACCAGCTTGATTTCAAGGTTAGGCAGTAGGGCCTTGACCTCTGTCTCCAGGAGGCTCTGGTGCACAGGATCCATGGGGTACTCCCCAGGATTGTACAGAGGTACAAAGTGCAGCTGATACTGCTTTGGACAATCTGCAGTACCCAGGTGTCTGAGGTGACAAGGGACCACCGGTGGGCAAAGTGGATGAGCTGTCCCCACAACCTGTGGGGGTACCTCAACGGGCAATAGATCCCTGGCTATTCTCCTGAGAAACCCGTCACAACCCCATACTTGGCTGGGCTGGGAGGCAGGTTGTTCCTTCAAGTTCATCTCCCTCTGCTGTGGGAGGGGAGTCTGTGCCTTAGGCTACTCTGGCAGTGGGGCCTTTAGATGCGCATAGCCATCACAAATGAATTTTGGGCCTATGGATACTAACAGAAAGATCAGAATATTTTAAATCCTTTCTGAGTTCTGATGTGTATGTTGGGGTGGGGGGAGAGGGTGGTGTTAAATGCTAAAATAAAAAGCAATACATTCTACTGATGGAACTAAAAATTATTTTAATGAAGATATTCCATACATCCAAATCCATAAAGGCAAAATTTAGCCCAGGGACTCATCATTTCTGTCATTTTCAATGTTTTACTTTTATTATAAGAATTCAGACTGACTTTATGGCACCGTGTTGTCTGGTTTCTCTGTGCCGTACTTGGATTGTTAGTGTTGAAAAGAGTGTGATGTTTCCTATAAAATCATATAGGTGCTGTTTCCATGTGCCTCCTTTATGCCTATTTCAAAAAGTCAAGAATGTGCATTCTTGACTTTACAAAATAGGGCATAATTGCAAAAGTACACTTATACATTAAGGTATGCCCGAGCCTATGTCTTGCAATGATGTGCTTAAATGAAAGAATTTTATAACCTGTGCATATAATTTTTTGCACCACCCACGCTCTGCGCATGCCCACAGTGAAAGTATTGCAAGTTGGGAACTATCTAACCTTTTTCATTTTCTCCCAGTTGGTGAGGGGTCTTTTGTGTGCACTGGTGCAAGGACTTCTTTGCTCTCAGTAAATGAGTCTGACCTCTGGAAGCTAGAGTAGCAGACTTAGAGGAGATAAGAAAGACAGAGGTACATAGAAGAGACCTATAGGGATGTAGTACTGAAGTCCCACATCCAGTCTGGCAGCTTCTCTGTTGCCATGGAGGACGGAGGTCACATGAAAGGAGAGCATCACCTTGCTGGGGCAGGAAGTGATCCAGTAGCTAGGACTTGTCCGCCAGGTGAGTAAACCCTTCCCGCACCGAGCTGATTTCTCTAGGGCTATGTGGCCATAAGGGAAAGGTTAAGATGGGCATTATAGTTGGTGATTTGATCATTAGGCCCTACCCTCAAATCTATGTATATATTGCCCCAACTTTTCTGTCATGATTTGGCAACTCCCAAAGATGTAATCAAACCGCTACTGATCGCTGGAAGTAGCGGTATATAAGTGTATACGAAATAAAATAAAATAAATAAATGTAGATGGCTGGTGGATGTGAGGATCACCTGGTAACATACCTGCCTGGTGTTAAAGGTAACAGAACTCACGCGCCACCTAGACAAGGTTTTAGATAATACTGTGGGGGAACCTGCTGTCTTGGTACATGTTGGTACCAGTGACACAGGAAAATGTGTGAGTGAGTTCTGGAGGCCAAATTTAGGCTTTTAGATAGGAAGCTGAATTCCAAAACTTCTAGTGTAACATTCTTAGAAATTCTTCCCATTCCTTGCACAGGACACAAAAGGCAGGGAGAGCTCCAGAGTCTCAATGCATGGATGAGACAATGATGCAAGGAAGAGAGTTTTGGATTTGTTAGGGACTGGACATATTTTGGACACATCATACGAAGAGAGAGATCATTAGAGAAAGACATCATGCTTGGCAAGATAGGTCAATACAAAAGAGGAAGGCCAGCAATGAGATGAATCGATACAATAACAGCAGCTAAGGGTACCAGTCTGTCAACAATGAGCTGCCTGACTGAAGACCTGAACACAATTTAGGACAACTATCCAGAGGGTCGCCATGAGTCAACACAGACTTGACGCCACTTAACAGCAACAACAACAGTAAGTGCAATGCCATTCTGCTGCTGTTGCTTCAAAGACATCTGAGCAGCAAACGTTCATCATATACTTTAAATTTATTATATTTGACTACAGGGCTTAGAGTGGTGCAAATACAATAAATAAATAAAAATATACAAACCAGAAAAGCTCAAACATGCAGAATCCTGTTGAAAAAAATGCACTAGGAAACATTTGTCTGGTGCTTAAATTTAGCATCTTTGGACCGGTCTCATGTTACTTCTTGGTGACCTTTTCTGACATATTTTTATTTTCTGTGAATATTTAGCTATTAATGCAACTGATTGAAACTTCAAGGGGAATTTTTCACATGGCCCACATTTGGTGCAACATCCAGGTCTACTTTTTAACCAGGATATTTTCTTTAGTTTCCAAAGCAAAAGTGCTTGCAGACTTTTACTCCTGCATTTCTATGGGTAAACGTTTACTAGAAAAGCAGGTGCATAAGCCTGAAAGCACAAGCTACACTTGTCATTTTCCTCCATCAACCACATGCCCAGGAACATCTCCGCTCAATGCAACTCAATCTTCAGACATCCAATTGACACTCATAAATGACATGGATATAGAGAACATCATTTTCATCTTTTCAGTATTGTATATGCTAGCTGATAGTCCTCTTAAGCTCAGTCTGACCTTAAGTAATTCTTGCTACTCACATGCAGTATCATTCAGTTCATACTGAAATTGTTAAGGGCATTGTTATCCAATTGTGGGGTTTAGCATGCACTAAGTACACTGCACTAAGCATTACTATGCACCAAACATCCCACTATGGAGGTTGCAGTTAGCATGGGCATCTTCAAAGAATGCAAACCGCCAATGTTGCCCTTAGCACAGAGGCTCTTACTGCTACCTCAATGGCTGGTGGTAAGTCCAGCAGTGTTTATTATGACAAACTGCTTAGTCTGTGGATGGCACAGAACCCAAGCTAGCTACATGGTACATGGGGACATGCCAGGCACACCTCAATGTGTAAGTGGAGGCCCAACGCCAACCCTGTGCTGTTGAAGGCTTAATGTGCAATGCCTTGCCTAATTCTAGTAAGCATGCCCCTTAATGCACTGTCTGCAACTGACACCTAGGCCAGATTTGAGGTAAAAAGGGGACTGTAAAACACAGGAGGGCACTAAACCAGGAGAGACATAGGGACCAATTGAAGGAGAAGCAGCTTTTATTGAATAAAGCTATAAGGAACCATTGGTCTTATGGGTGAATTAGTCAAAGAATTACTTCTATCCCAACTCAAGTTACTTAGCTCCAATCCAGTCTACATAAGAAAAACAGGATATGAGGTGGGTTGGTGAGGGTGAGGGAGAGGGAGAGGGAAGGAGATTGAGAAACTCACCCCAACCCTTCTTATTACTAAGAAGACATATATTACTTTTGCCAAGGAGCAGAGAGCATTTTATACAGAAAGTTTGCTCTAGCTGGAGTTTTAAAGACTATGATCTAAGAGTTCCCAATTTCCTTGGGTGTCTTCTGCTCTCCAGGCTCAAGGCATCCTATTTTTCCTTTGTTTTTCCCTCTTAAGAATGTATGGGCCTCATATTCTTCTGGGACGGCTATATGCTGCTATGCTACATAACCGTCTCCGTCGACCTTTAACTCTGGATATTCAATGCCTGGTTCATATGTTGCCCTGGCATTGAATATCCAGAGTTGCTGCACAGCCCACAAGCCTACATAAGCTAACCAGGCAGCAGTGATATTGAGCTGCTGCCTGCTTAGCTCCCATGGATAACGATTGGCCAGCTTTTGCTGCAACTATCTTTACTGTGAGTGCTAACTCAGCAACTCAGCAACATAACCTCTGCCTGTAATCTCATGGAATGCTCATGAAATGCCCCGATGCTAAGCGCTTATTGGAGCATGTAGCAGAGCTAATCAGGGATATTCAGCAGCTACATAACCACCTTATTGGCTACAGTCTTATCACGGCTAGATTAGGCACAGGAGCTTAGGCATCTGTTTATGATCCTTATATGTCCTGTAAGAATGTCCATAATTTGTATATAGTTCTCCCAGTTCTTCCAAGTTTACTACCCCTGTTCAATGTAAACTCAATGAGACCTGCTGCATTGTAGTATGTTTTGTTCAACTGTAAACCGCACTGATTATAATAGCACGGTATATAAGAGATATAAATAAATAAAATAAATAAATAAATTATTGTAACTCCATCTTTGCTGGTATTACCAAAGTTCAACTTCATAGACTACAACTCATACAAAACATTGCAGCTAGAATCATCTGTCACTCCTCCCGTTTTGATCACGTTACCCCCCTATTGCTTTACCTTCATTGGCTCCCAGTCAATCATCGCATCAAATTTAAGATACTGACTCTAGTTCACCGCACTCTGTACACGCATACATCTCAATACCTTACTGATCTTCTCCACTTCACCACTCCCACACGTAGTCTCTGCTCTCCACATCAACCGGTTCCATCTTCCCTCATCGTCTCGTGCACATTTACAATCTACTCGCCACTCTGCCTTTTTCTTCTATGGCCCAGCCCTTTGGAATTCTTTACCCACTCCGCTTCATTTGGAAGAGAACTATATTACCTTTCAGTCACTACCTAAAACTCACCTCTTTGTCTCTGCATACAACCTCCCAGCCACACCCAGTTGATCTGGTTTATTCATGTCTACTTGTGTCTTCCTTTCTGTCTTTGCCCTCCCTATGTATCCTTTTAACCCATCTCCTTCTATTTTTCTTTTTCCTCTTTCCTGTCCCAACTATGTATTCCCTTTCTTGCTATAGAGCTTGTGCCCATCCCAGTTAGCTTGTATTATGTAAACCGCCCTTCTGTAACGAAGGGCGGTATATCAAGTTAAATAAACATAAACAAACATAAACACTAACTGCAAGCGGCATTTACACAGGTTTGCCTTTGAATATTGGGCCCTACATGTCTTTACCCACTTCTTTGTTTGAGGTTAAAGGCAGAGAACTGATGCCCTCTTCTGAGCTACAGCACCCATTCTATATTCTTTCTTTCTTTCTCTCTGTAGTACTGCCTGATACCACAAAATGTCTTCCTACTACCATATTTACATGTAAAATAGACACATGCACTATAGGGAATGCTGAACATCACAATGACGAAGGATAGGTGGTTAAAAAAAAAGGAATGTAACATTCAAACTAGGGCAAACCATAATTGAGTGGCAGGATTTCCAATGTGATGGCTTCAGACACACAAATGCTTAAACTATGAATCAGTCAGGTTCTTATACACTCGGAAACAGATTTTGCATCGGATGTCTGGTTCAGAAAAGGGTCATCCAAGTTGGAACATTGCAGGTTTCATGGGTATTTTACAAAAGGCAGAGAACATAGAAAAGCATGGATTCTGTTCCCCTTTCTGCAGGCTGATTCAGCTAGGAGCAAAGGTGAGGGCTGTCTGACTTCTGTCCACACTAGCTGAAATTTTGAGGGGCGGGGAGGACTAAGGATGTCTTCTGGAAAAAGTGCTACAGGGTGGAGGGAGGGGGAAAGCAAAGGAAATTACATCTTCTGAGTCTTGGCTGGTACTTGGGGTGAACAGAACTGGTGCCAATGGTGCTGGCACTACCGGAAGCGGACCACCTGGCAGTGAATGGACCCAGCACCCTGTCGCAATGTGGATGCGATTTGCACACATGAGTGGTCATGTTCACATATTCAAATCAAGAGGGCTTCTAAAATAACCACTTCAGATGTTTACAAGGAAAGCCAGAGGGTCATTTATGGAGCACACTAAAAATGTATGAAATAATTTAATGGATGGGAAATTCTGGGTTTCATAAAACTGGCACAGCCCTACAGGTGTTATATGAATACTCTTAAAATTTAAAACTCAATCAGCAAGGCCTGTGTGTGTCCAGGGATCATGTCCCAAATGTGCTTTGCAAGCAACTTAAATTCTCCAAGCGTATGAGGCTTTTCACACTATAGCAGAGGAAACCATCAGCCAAGGATGTAAGTAATGAGATCAGAGCTTTCTTTATCTTACACTAAAATCTAGGGAAATGTTCATGAATATGATGAATTCTCAGCTACCATTTGCAAATATCTCTACTCTGAATGTGTTTTTAAGAAGGTTGGGTTATATATATATAATTGAACATTTAACAGCAATCCGTAAGCAGAAGAGATCAAAGTTTGAAAAAGAATGGCAGAATATGTTGGTGTACTTACAGGGGAAAGTCAGGGGGAGGGAGGGGAGTAGTGAGAGGGACTGGGGGGAGGGATAGGGAAAGGGGGTGAGAGATTTCAGTAAATCGGGGGGGAAAGGGTTTGGGGGGGTTGCATATTGGAAACATTGAAAAATGAAAAATGTAAGCAAAAGTTGTATGTTGTGTTTGAATCAGTCAATAAAAATTGATAAATTTTAAATAATCATAAGCTTGAAGTTGGGGTGGTCTACTCTACATCCCTTCATTATGTCTCCTATTAACTCCACAAGTTATAAGCTGTGCCACTTCGTAGGAGTGGAGGAGTAGCCTAATAGTTAGAACACTGGCTTGGGACCAGGGTTTGATTCCTACTAGCACTCTTTGTGGCCTTGGGTAAGGCACTTAATCCTCTATTGCCTCAGAAAAATCTAAGTAATAAGTGTCTCTGTTTAATGTACGTTACCAAGTTTAAGTTGCACTGTAAGACTTTGACTAAATGATAACAGGTTTTTTTATATCAATTTAAATACATAAATAGGTAATGCACAGAAATGTCTGAAATGTGATTCTGAATGACTCCTAGATAACCCAGTAAATTTTATATATAGGACAGAATGGTCTGCCAACAGGTTAAAACACAACAGGGCTCAAGAAAGCTGCCGATGGGTTTTGCAATGGTCTGAAATCTTTTGGAAACGAAAAAGATGAACTAATTTATAGATAGTAATAGACCAGAGCATTTAAAGAAGTGATTTCATAGACACAGAAGTTTAAAGGCAACATTTACACCACTTATCAAGTGATTTCTGCCATTTTCAGTTTTTTGCCCTTATGATAGATTATGAATTCAGATTGACTTTGTGGTGTTCTGTTTTCCGGTTTCTCTACATCCTGTAGCTGTAGGGGGGTGGCGAAGGGGGATGATGTTTCCTGTTGAATCACAGAGAGTATGGGAGGTTAGTTTCTTGTGCTTGGTGACAGTGGGGGCCTCTCAGGTGAATGGATTTAAGGTTAGCTTTAATAAAATGCACTACAGTGTTAGATTGTGTTAATATGAACTAACGTGCTATTTACTGTCGTGGGACAAGCATCTAGCAAGGTCCCGGTGCAGTCCAGATGATATCTGGCGAGGAGAGAACAAGCAAGGCAAGAGAGAAAAACAAATTTTCCAGGCAGATACCTTTTTTATTCACTGCTATAGCAGGGCTGGCTCATAGTAAGCTATCAAAGAGTCCAGCATTCACACAGGATTCAAGCTGGATTTTTATACAGTCTTAGCATGGCAGTTTGACACGTGGGTTAGAGCAGAGTAGCAATTTGGAAGAATTCTCTGGGCCCCTTGCTTCTTCTTTCTACAGAATTATCTAGGTGGCATATCTGGAGCATACCTAACAGCTAGGATTCCCTGATTGGTCATTGGAGGGGTGGCTACCATATCTCTCCCTGCAGTCTAAGGCATTTGTGGCTAATGTTCTGTGAGATTAAACTGTCTCATGTAATTACTGATCATATAAAATTTTAATTTTTGTAGTTCCATAGACTGATTATATGGTCTATGAAGAAATTCTATACATAGTTTTTTTGAAAAGATGATAAAATATAGACACAAAATAATGTCACTGCAGTACTCAGCTCATCACTTTGGGAAATGAGGGATTAAATTGCTAATAAGGACTTGTAATATCAGCTTTACTTGCTAGAGTTTTTAATCAAAATATATAGTTATTGTAACTATCTAGTGATATTTTCCTCATACTTAAGGTATGTTCCATTATCTACCTAGCAGTAATATATTATCTGTTTGAATATATTGGGTCAGAACAGTCTTATTTTATTTTCCTCTCACTGAGTGCAACTTTTAGCTCTCTCTACGGTATGCATATTTTATATGTGTCAATGTGAAGCTTACATGGGGTGCTAATAAAGATCTGCTCTTCAGCCATCTCTGGTATATTTGTACAATGTGTGTATCAGAGTGGCTCTGATAAAGATCTACTCTTCACTTCTCCGTGCTCTATTCATGCTTTTCATGTATCAGTGTGATACCTGCTTATGGTCAGCACTCAAGTGTGAAACAATTCAGAGGGGGTAATGTAAAGTATTACTATTCTGGAAGCATAGTAGCCCTCCCATAACCATTAATCACATACACAGCAAAATGTAAAATTTACCAATCGCAGCAAAAGTTCCATCATAAATCATAGATGTGCATCAGACTGTCTTAGATTCACAGGGATCGTAAGGAAGGATTATGAATTGATTCTAAAATCTTTGAGTACTGATCTCTCTTGATTCATCAAAATGAAATTCAGAACAGTCAGTGATCTAATTGTTTAATCTCAAATTGAAACTTGTCCTAACACTAATTCTTAATTCCTTCAGCAAATATTTTGTTGGATGCCCTCCTCCCCATCCTATCCCCCACATACAACCCTCAACAGAATAGCTGAAATTCTCATAGTAGATCATAAAAATGGAAGAAGAGACATCGTAGATGAGGTTTGGTTTCTTCATAAGGGGGTTGATATCCAAAAGTACTTACAGTATTAAAACAGTGGCCATTGTTCTAAGGATCAGGGCCTTATCCATGAATACACATACATACATACTTCATCTCCACGTGTGGCTCAGTTAGCTAATGATCGAGGAATAAATATAAGTGCCAAATCTGTCCAATGATGACTTGTGGATGAATTCAAACTCGTGGCCAGAAGACCTGCCAAGAAGCCTATGATGACCAGGAAACAAATTGCTGCCCGCATACAGTTTTGTAGCAAGATGAAAGACAAATCTGCTGAATGGTGGGAGAGGGTAATGTTCACAGATGAAAGTACATTTCAACAAGTACGTGGGAGTGGTTACAACTACGTCCATTGACCAGCAGGCGAGAGACTAAATCCAAAGTACACGATTATGACTGTTAAACATCCACCATCGGTCATGGTATGGGGTGGTATCTTGGCAAATGGACGATGTGGCCTGCACATTTTTGAGAAAGGTGAAAGAGTAAATGCTGCAAAATACATATCCATGCTGAATAATAAAGTTAAAATACACATGAATGTTTCTGGCACAACTATATTTCAGCCGGACTCGGCACCGTGCCACACTGCAAAAACAGTCAAAAAATGGTTCGTGGACAACAAGATCGAACTGCTACCAAGATGGCCATCAAGACTCTCCGGATCTCAATGTAATTGAAAACTGTTGGAATCTTATGAAGAAAAAGGTGTGCTGCCACTGTCCAACTTCAGAAGCAGATTTAAAGGACATACTCAAGCATGTATGGGTCAACAAAATCACTCTGGCATACTGTAAAATGCTAGTTAACGGTATGCCTACAAGAATCCAGGCTGTGCTGAAAAATCATGAACACCGTATCAAATATTGACACATATATTGTTTCCTGAAAAAAACTTTGAAAATGCCATATATATCTTTGGTTCTTAAAGCTGTTGACCATGAAAGTGACAATAACACATACTTTTCTAATAAAATTCTGATATTTTGGACTCTGCCTTAATTTTTTGGCCACTACTGTAGAAACATGAGGGCAGAAAGAGACCATATGGCCCATCTGGTCTGCCTTACATATCATCTACCACAGTCCCTTTATTTTCCTGTAGAGATTTTCAGTGTTTGTCCAATGCTTTTTTGAATTTAGATATTGTCCTCATCTCTACTACCTCCACAGGGGGACTATTCCATATATCTAACACTCATTCCGTAAAGAGAAAAATATTTCTGCATATTGCTCCTGAGTCTTTCCCTTCATTGCAGAGCTTATTTTGAATTGAAAGAGACTCTCCATGCCACTTAAGCATGTTGTTCATGGATAAATCTAGCAACTCCTTATTAAATGCTATTTTACATGAATAAATGGATCATAAAATTACCCTTATTAACATTAAAAATGTCTTATGCTCCTGATTTAATTTTGTTATTCCATATAGTATTTCCATCACTAGGGTATTGTTGGAATGGATCAGGCCTGGAACATTCAGGGAACTACAAATGAACTTCAGAAATTATCCACAATATCATGTTATAGAACTATTTGACAGGGCTACTGTGTAGGACACTGTGACATTGAAAGGGTCGGAGCAAACACTAGGCAAGATTAAG
Organism: Ichthyophis bannanicus; assembly: GCA_033557465.1. Lineage (NCBI taxonomy): Eukaryota > Metazoa > Chordata > Amphibia > Gymnophiona > Ichthyophiidae > Ichthyophis > Ichthyophis bannanicus. The sequence continues at coordinate 105,462,306 of CM066048.1, read as the reverse complement.
CAGCCATGTAGGGCAGCAGCTTAGAAGGGCAGCAAACAGCAGCAGTCAAAATAAAACAGTAAATCCTGACAGTCACACAAACTTAAAGAGCCACCAATATCTTCTTTTACCAGCAGGAAGAGTGGGCGCACACATGCATATAAAGCAACTTTTAATATGCAAATGTATGATGCCCAACTAAGCTTTTCTATAGGATTGTTGCGGGATGGATGCTGTTGGGATGATCGTGATCACTATGTTTAATTATAAAAATCTCAAGGAAGAGAACATGTAACGCTGAAGCTTCACCTTGCGTGCCCGATAATCTTGCATCAGCTCTTGATTTGAGCCTATAACTATGTGACTGTTTAACTAAACAAATGTGTATAACTCTGCAAATATGCATATATGTGAAGCTGGAACAATGTAACTTTCTTAATGTTTTCTCTATATGGAGTCTACACATAGGCCACTGTTTTAGTTTCTACCTCTGTGAAGTCACAGCATGATTATATACAGCTATTTCTCTATAAATGTTTGAATTGCTGTTCTCTTAATCTATGCCTCTAAAATTCTTCAACTGTGATTGGTTTAAGTTATTATGTAGTTTCTTTTTGATTATTTTAAATACTTTCCCTTCATTTCAGTCTCAGCAGATAATGACATATGAATACGTGGAGAGAGGAAATCACAGCGGTGTGACAGAATTTCTGCTTCTGGGATTCTCGGATTTGCCAGACCTGCAGCTCCCTCTCTTCACTCTCTTCTCATTCCTCTATCTGGCGGCTGTGCTGGGGAACCTCCTCGTTATCTGCATCACATGTGCCGATCGACACCTGCACACCCCCATGTATTTCTTTCTGGCCAACTTGTCTATCCTAGACGTCTCTTCCCTCACAGTCACTGTGCCAAAATTACTGACAATAATAACAAGAAAAAATCTCATATCTTTTGGGGAATGCATGCTACAGATGTACTGCTATGTGGTGTGTGTAAGTACAGAATATGCACTTCTTACTGCCATGGCTTATGATCGCTATGTTGCAATATGCAACCCCCTGCGCTATCCCATTATCATGAATAAGGGGGTCTGTGCTCTTCTGGCGGCTGTCTCATGGATGGCAGGTTTAGTAGAGTCATTGCCACCCATGATTATTATATCCCAGTTTTCTTTCTGTGACTCCTTTGTAATTAATCACTTCTTCTGTGAACTCACAGCACTGGTGAAACTCTCCTGTACGGACCCCTGGGTCATTGAAATTTTAGCTTATGCAGAAGGTATGTTTAGCATCTTCACTCCTCTACTCCTAACCATGACATCATATGTGTTCATCATCTCCACCATCCTGAGAATCCAGTCTAGAGAGGGGAAAAGCAAAGCCTTCTCCACATGCTCCTCCCACTTCACAGTCATCATTCTGGCTTATGGAACTATAATAGGGGTGTATTTGCAGCCGGGGTCAATGAACTCTGTGCATTCAAACAAGCTGCCTATTGCAATGTATATAGTCAGTCTCCCACTGTTAAACCCCCTGATTTATAGCTTGAGAAGCAAAGAGTTAAAAGTGGCCCTCCACAAAGCCATAAGCAGGAAAACATTATCTGCATTTGAATGATAAGTTTATAACAGCGAGCCTATTTGGGCCCTATAGACATCTATGTGGCCTTAATAAATACTAGTGAAAATCCTGCAGAAACTGTGTCTACACAGAAGGCATCTACATAGAACACACAAATGTTCTCGCACACAAGTAGGCACGTAGATTGATTATAAAATAAACGTATGTGTTTGGACTCTACCCACACTCTACTCAGACTGTGGTCCAGGCAACAACTACAGTAACCGTTAACACGTTCATGCCGCTGTGCGTACGTTTCTGCTTGATGTAATTATAGAACTGTAATTTCTATATGTATATTTGTTTATTTGGGGTTTCTTTTAAGTCCTGCTCACAGGATGGAAAAAAAGAGGCCAAACTAACTCTCTCTATCAATATTCTTCCCCCCCCCCCCCCGCCAGTCTTTCCCCTCTCCCTCTCTCTGTCATGATCACCCCAGGCTTCACCCAGTGTCTCCCTCTCTTTATCTTTCTCATAACCCCTGCCCCCCCCACCCCCCAGCTTCATCCTATCTCTCTCTCATAATCCCTCCCTTCCTCCAGTCCCTCTTGCTCTCACCCATTCTTGTCCCTCGCTGCAGCTCTTCAATAACGTGGCAGTTTTTGCTTCTCCCACTGCAACTGACTCTCTGCATTGTAGAGCCACATGGTGCAGGAAGTTTGGGCTGCTCTCCTGATTTCAGGTCTTGCAGGACTTCAAATTGAAAAATCAACCTGAACTTTCTTCAGAGAGCCAAATGCAATGAGGGGAAATGTGAACCATGGTGTTCTGACTTGGACCATTTCAAATAAATATGCATAAGGCCAGATGAATTTTCTTCTGCTGAATCCTTGACAATAGTGAAAGATGCCCAAAAAACATCTCAAGATAAACAAGCAATACATTGCAAAGAAAAAAGTAGATTACAAAGTTGGTTCTTTATATCTATAATCAATCTCGTTCATCACAATTTTCCCAACTAAACCTAGGGTCTTTTTTTCTTACTAAAGTCCACAAAGACTTTGCACCTAATGTGCCAAACAAATGCACCTTAAGTGAAAACTTGGTGTTAGCTGTCAGGGCTGTGACCAGCATATATGACCACTGTATAAAATAGCTCGTTCCCAGCAGGCAACAGGCAACTTTAACATGTGCTCTATTAAGGCTGGTTCATCTTATGACTCCTATAGAGATGTCATCAGGAGAACTCTCATTAAGAGCCATATTGCCATTGGGTATGCACAATCATCCTGTCACTAGCGGTAATGCTTTCTCCATACCTACACCCCACTACTTCCCCATCCCATTATGGCTGATTACCCTTTATTTTAACATGCAGCTAGACTAGCCACATGTTTGTGTTCCCAAGTGCAAGTGGCCACATGTTAAAATGCACGTTAACCAGCTATCAAACGTTTAGTAAAAGGGGTCCCTAAAGTAAGATATAACAAAACCTAAATCTAAAAAGTTGATATATATATTACACTTAAATGCCCAAAAGAAGATGATTTCAAGAACAGAACCAAGCCAAGCTTCCATTATGGTGGTTTAGTATTCAAGGAGCATTTCAATTCTCCTTTTTTACTTCTTTCTGTTACAAAATAGACTGTGTCTCACCATATAGGGGCTAATTTTATACAATGGCCATATAGGCATGTAAAATGCTGCTTTTATAATTGTGAAAGAGGTGGAAGGGTAATTCTGTAACAGAACAATGCAGATAGCAAAGAAACACCAACAAAAGGAGAATGACCATGGTTAAGACTCTCTTATTCATAGAAGATACTTTTTCGAGACTCATCTAGAATTGCACCAGGAGTAAAAATGTGTGCGTTATTCTACTGTGAATATATCCATGGGTACAGTGTGGGTGGAGCACAGGAACAGTTGTGAAGTGTAGATGTAGATAGGATACAAATTATTGCAGTTTACCAACATCAATAACCTACGCACAGACTGTCCAGCAAACATTATAGGGTCCACCAAAAAAGCACAGCACCACATAAACAGAAGACACCCAGTACCAAAACATTGGGCATTAAGGCATGTCCTAATCAACTGCAATAAAGCTTTCTTTCTTTGCAATTCAGCAAGCATAATATCCATGCCTTCAATATCGGTTCTGCCTCTGCTGGCTTTGTTCTAGTGTTTTATTTGTCTTCCTGAAATAAGCACAAAATATGTGCGAAATTCCAGACCACTTAATGTGGGAGCCCTGTTAGAAAGTTATCCTCAAAATGGCTTCATCAGGGGATAAATGATGTGGTTCCATATATCAGCTGTATATAGTATGAAGAAGATACTTCTCTACAGTTCTGGTTATTAGGGATTTAGAGAGGGGAAAGGAGGGGAATCTTGCAACAGTGACTATTTATTAAAATGAAAAGTGTTATAGGCAACATTGAGAAAAGTGTTTTGGCTCATTTGATATTGTTGTGATGGTTTTGTTTAAATTTTTTTTCTAATTAATTTTTATCAAACTATTACATAGAGAAATGTCTTAGGGCCCCTTTTACTAAAATGTGCTAAGCACTTAGGATGGATATTGGCACATTGTAACTGCACACTCTTAACTGTATCACATGCTGATTCATGTGCTAATTGCCACTTGCACCGAGAGGTGGATAATGGATGGGTTAGGGAATGGAGAATGGGTGTGCTGACGGTGTGATGTACATATCATGAGTTACATGATGTGCACACATGGGGGTTTTTTTCACCCGTCATGAGCTAGAGGGAGCTCTAACCAAGAGCTGGAAGCTCCCAGGTAGAGGGAATGCGAAACTAGCCTCACAGACTGTGTCACCAGGTGCCCCTAGTGGTTAGTTGGAGTAAGGGCATCTGGCGCATTTAATTATTTTTTAAGGAGTGATTGACCTGAAGGGCCTAGAGGATTCTGGTCCTTGTAGTGCAGAACTCCTTTTGAAGAACGATTCAAGTCAGAGTGTAGGGTAACAAGGCTTTATTTCCCCGGTCAACGCTAAGGTCCAGTAAGACACAAAGAAAGTAAATACAGTCCTCCTCTTTAACAAAAAGGTTCCACCAACATTTCAAACAGTTAACTGTTGTAGGTTTCACAGTTAAGTGTAAGTCTGGGCTAAGGCTTCTTTTAAATCAAAACAAATTAATATATCAGCAGAGAAATGGTTACAAGCTTCACCATCAGCAGAGTTCTTTTCTCTCTACAAATCTTGCAGGGAATTCATGCTAGTTGCTGAACAAAGATTACATTCCATCGGCTCCTCCTGAGGAATGGGAATACTGTTTTCATATTCAAAGTCCATTGACTCAGGGTCACTGCCCTCTTCAGATGAATGACAATTTTCACTCCCTGTTAACTCCTCACAGGGATTCTTTTGCCTCCCATAAAACTCTCTTACTAAGCTATGGGGAAATGCTTTTAAAAGGTCAGTTTTACTTCTTCTCCCCTTATAAAGTTTATCTCTTTGAACAGGGTTTTCATCAGTAAAACTTTCTCTTAGAATTAAGGATTTTGCAGACCTTGGCTTTTCTAAGCTGCCACACCCAGAGCCCTCCTTGTAACGTACTTTCTCAGGCAGACAAGCCATTCTGTGCAGTGCTCTGCTTTCAGGGCTATCAGGCAAACCCGGTATGGATTTCCACCCCCTGTGGTTCTTAGCAAAGGTATCCTTGTGGTAGGAACTTCCCTTCCTTGTTCCTTGCTGGTTTGACACAATAAACTTACTTGGTCTAGAAGAGTTGCTTTTACCAGGCAAGCTGCTTCTTCAGTTTGCTTGGCTATGGACTCCGTCCCAATATGTTTGGCCTCTCTGGACTCTATCCCTTTGAGTGAAACTCCTTTGGATTCTGTCCCCTTGAGTTGGCTGCACGTGGAAGCTTTCCTGTTCCAGGTTCCTTTTCCCACAGCTATCCAAACTGCTGCTCCAAGCTGTGCTCCGTGCTGAGCCTCCTGCTGAGCCTCTTGCAGTATTACTTGCTGTGCTTCCGGCTACCTTCCCAGTTGTGCTGCTGTCGCTGCTTCCACTGCTCTCACCGCCCTCTCTGTTCTCACCGCTCTTGCTGCTCTCCCTTTCTACCATCTGGTTTCCTTTATAAAGGGATTTTTGGTGTGAATGTTTTGGGCTTGACCTCAGGTGAAACTGCTTGCTACTAATGCAATCAGTGTCAGAGCACGTTGCTTCAGGCTCTGTGGAGTTGCTCATACGCCCTCTGGCTGTACTGCGCTGGAACTGCACTCTCTGCATCTTCTCAGTTCCATGTAAAACAGGGTTTTTTTCTAAAGCTACTTCTTCCATAGCTCCAGCCTCATGACAACTGTTAGAGGGTCATTAAATGCTGGCCAAGGGCAACCACCTGGAGGGAATTGGAATACTACTGATCAGTCAGGAGAGTGTGACCCTGTGTTTCCTAGTCAAAAGAGTGAGAGCCATAGAAGCAGAAGGAGGCCCTGGAGAGACAATGGACTGTCTGTCCCCTACACTAAGCCACAAGAGAATCAGAACCAGCTAAAGCTGGTTTATTGTACGGCTAGATTCTGTGGTACTAGATAGGAGGTTAGGGTCCTACTATGCGGGGTGGACTAGCTAAAAGAGCTAGTTAATGCTGGCTCCCTACTGCAATAGTAGGGAGGGAGGGAGGGAGGGCAGGGAATGGTTAAGGAAGCCAGGGGAATATTGATTCACTGCAATCAGCTGGGGGAAACACCATCCAAGTTAAGCTGGGCTACTACAGAAGGGAAAACCGTAGGGTGCTGCGGTTATGTCTCCTGCTGGATTAGCAAGGGAGAAAAACCAGCAGAATTGTGAAGGGGAATAATGTAGATGTGAGAGCTCTATGTTAAAGAACTGATATGGAAACCCAGCTCCCAATGCACTTGAGTGTAGTGATTAAAGATTTGCTTTCTGTGAGGGGCTGAGAGAGTTCTGAGAGTGCTGCTGAGGCAGCCATAAGGTTTAGCTGTGGATAACCCTTCCCCCAAAGCATAAGGTTCTTACATAAGTGATCAGCTTGCTAAGAGAAGACATAAAGATTTCAGTAGGCACCCTTCCCCCACTTCAGGTCTGAGCACAATACCCCCTTGCCCAGAAATCAGCAGACCAGAGCATACCGGTTTGGACAGGTCACCCAGGCACCTTCCCCAGGGGCTGCTGATTGGTGGACAGAAAATACCTGAGACGAATGAGATTTGTCAGACGGCTGCCTAGGGTGAGAACTTACACAATCTTGACGATGCATATATTCATATGATTCTTGCAAGGTATTGTGGGTAATGTAGTTCTTTCACTCCAAACACAGCTGAAGACAATAATTGAGTTGTGAAACCAGTGGTTAAAGCCAATAAAATACTTCTTTTATTGATGGGGTTTAATTCACCCAGCACAAGTATGCTTGTTAGCAATATAAATGAGGTTACTTGCTTGCAGTGTTTAAATGGATAACATAAAGTCACAAAGCAAAACAGAAAACAACCTTCAGCTTGTCAGGCAATTAGCTAATGTTTTCTTAGCAAATAATTACCAAATAAAAAGGCACAAAGAAATGAATAAACTTTGTTTGTTAGGTTAACTTCTGCTTATTTTCCATGCAGATCGCAGCAGTGATTCTCCCTTGCTCACACACACAATCAGGTGCAGCTTTAATTACTATCAATTGACCAACTGAAAGCCTTTAGCTGGCTGGCTGCTTCTGTGTGACCCAAATCCTGCTTTAAGAGCTGTTTGCAGTGGAAATAAAGAACAAAGTTAGGTTTCTTTGTGATGACTGATGTGTTTGCTCACAGAAAGCTAGCAATAGCATTTAGATAGAGAACAGTCCATGTAAATAGTTTCATCTGCTGTATCTCCCCCTTCATCAATCAGCATAGGGTCACTATCATACATTGGCACAGACGAGTCTTTCATTAAGGCACTATCATGAGAATGCTTATTCCCTTGCTGCCATTCTCTATTATAGATAGGGTCTGGATCAGTGTTCATACCTGAGCCTCTCCTGCTATCATAATTCCTCTCTGTATAGCCTGGCCAGTATGTAATCCAATTCTGATGTCCAGCCTTCCAATCTTGATCCCTGGACACTGGATCTCCTCTCACATACCTTCTGGCATAGGTCTGAAAGTCCTTTCCACGTGCAGTCTTCTCTCTTCCAGGTAGCCACTGGTGATTCCTATCTCTGCCATTCCATTCCTCTGGCGGACTCCAGTCCAATGGACTCTGCTGGCATTTGGAATACCTCCCAGTATAGGTACTGCCTTGGAATCTCCCAGACCTTCCAATGGCCTTTCTTCTCTTCCTTCCAGAGAGTTTCCTTCTCTCTCTATCCGCTTGGCTTGGCTTCTGCTTCTCCAGGTGATGCTTAAACCTGTAGCTGGACTGGAGCTTGTAGCCGTTGCTGTCTCTGTCTCTGAAGCTCTTTCTGTAGCTGTTACCTGTAGAATAAGCTCTATTCTTATTCTGTTCTAATGTGTGCTCCTCCCTAACACAGCGCAGCTGTGTTGAATCAGGTCCTGCCCTTTGAGATGAGTGCTTAGGGATTACCTCATAGCTCTCTTGATTGCACACACATTTTCTCACTTCAGCCCCTCTCATGGCTGCTGGAAACCTGGTGCATTCTGGGACTGGTAGTCTTTTATGTGAAAACTCTGTTTTCTTACTTCTACCAAAACTGACAGGTTGCTTGTTCAGAGTCACAACATCTTTTCTATAGCTCCTACCTGAGCTATGATAAGCTTCCTTATCACAGATTGTAGAATGAGTTTAAAATTGTACTGTATATAAGACACTGTAGGACGTCCTTCGGGGCTCAGATTTTTTGTTGGAGGGTACCAGCTCTCTGTCTGGGCCTGTGCGCACATTAAAAGATCCTGTTTGCATTCCAGCCTGTCTGTGAGTTTCCTTCTGTGGGTGAGTGAGAGAATTAGAGCTTTTTCAGCTACATGGCTGCAACATTTTGGTGACCACGAAGGGACAGTATTAAATTAAATTAAATAAAAAGCCTCTCTCATCACACCCACGGTGGGAAGACTTCTGCTCTTGCAGCATCGGGCCTCCACCAGTCAGGGACCGGCCCCTCCAGGTGATTAATGGTCCTTGGCGCCCCGGGCCCCCCTTTGTGCTCTGGAAGGACACCTTGACTCATCTGGTCGGTCGGTCCCTGCGGCTGACCCCCCCAATTGAAAACCGGCTGGATAGACTGGCATCCAAACTCTCTCTGATCAGAGGTCTGGTGAGTACTACTGCCTTATTGTTTTACTGTTTGGGTAGTTCTGTATTCCTGTATCTGGTAAATCTGGTAATTCTGGTAAATCTGGTAATTTCTGTGAACCTGTAGCGGCATGATCACCCGCAACAAGCAGTCCGAGTAAGGGTCCCAGAGGCCCTGAAACCATTGCTCGTCCAGTCTGTGTTGAGTATCTGGTAAATCTGGTAGGAATAGGGGGGGGGGGTAGGAATAAGAAGGGGGGGGGCGCGCTTGCGAGTGCCGGTAAATGACTGCAGTATAAATTCAACTCTGCCACCTCGGGTCCCTTAAAAGTATTTAAAGTGCAGCGCTGCCAAAGCTATTAAAAAAATGCCTAAAATATTAGCACTTAACCCCCTTAAGTGTGCCCTCCAAGCTGATTATTAAAAAAAAATGCACTGACCGCAATTCCCGATGATCGGGGCAATTTAGAGCACACACACGCTGTCTCTAATAAAGCATACCTGGGGGTAGAGGAGGACAGATGATCGCTGCTTCTCCTTTTTCCTTTCTGCCTAACGGGCGTTGCTGTGACCCTTCTGAAGCGTGGCTGCTGCTGTTTCCCTGATGGTTTTTTTTTCCTAATGTCGGAGCCATCTCGTTTGGGGGCAGTGTGTCATGGCGGGAGCATTGAGGGTTTCTTTTGTGCTGATCAGCTGTCGTCCATGTGCTCTTAGTGTTGCTCCAATATGTTAAATCCCCTAACATGTATTTATTGCCACTGATGAGCGCTGCGTAGTGCAGGAGAGAGTTCCCTTATGTGCTGATGAGGTTTGTGTGGTTCCTCCCACTATTTGTGCTCTGGTCTGCTGGTCGCTGGGTTCGCAGCTTCCTCTCCGGGGGGGGTTGTGGACCGGGCGCCTCGGCGCGTGCGGCGGGAGTTTCGAGGGGATCTCTTTTGTGTTGCCCAGATGTCGCCATTGTGCCCTCCTTGCTGAGCCTCCCCACATGTGTGAGAGAGTTAACCCGATGCCTATCTCTTGTCTTTTGAGCTCAGGAGCAGCTGGATCATTGTTGGGCAGTGGAACACACGAGGAGGTAGCAGCCATTTTGTGAGCACCACATGTAAGAAATTCTCTACACTGAGATACTAAAAAGAAGAAACAGCCTTAAAGTAATCCTGGAGCTCCATCTAGTGGACATTTAAAAATAGCTAGCTATATTTTCTCATATTACTATTATCCTCCTGGATAAAATCAAATCTCATGCTGCATCTAGAGTGTGTGTATATTGTAAAATTGCATTTTCCTGAATTGAGATTAGATCAGAAGATCCATATTGTACATTGCAATTCCAAAATTGAGATTAGATAAGAAGATCTATATTGTAATATTGCATTCTCCTGAGTTGAGATTAGATCAGAAGATCCATATTGTACATTGCAATTCCAGAATTGAGAATAGATTAGAAGATCCACATTGTATACTGCATTTAGTCAATGAACTAGAATTAGAGCATGGGGTCGGGAAAGTCAAAAGTGCAAACGCCCCTACAGTGCATGCTTCGCAATTTTAAATCTGGGTTTGGGGAGAATTACGGGGTTCCCCTCTCCCCCTCTTGATTATCTTTTCTATGTCAGAGGGAATGGCCAGCCTTAGTCAAGCTGTGGCCTCGCCAGGGGTCCACAGATCTGCACACTGTGTTTTTAGTCCATCAAATTGTAGTGAAAGAACACCCAGGCCAGTTTCCATATATTGATTCATGGCTGGCCATATGCCAGCTCAGGCCAAAATGGCTCCAGCACTGCCACGAGGATCAGTGTAGAATAATGGTGGGACGCCCGCCCCTATCTACCAGGGGCGAGACTCTCCAGATATTCCTCCATGCCCCCTCCCTCTGCTTCAACCCCATGTCCCATCCGCACCACTGCAGGATCCGCCCATAGCTGAAGGGTCAGGAAGACCTCCTCTTGGGGTGGGTGATGACAGATTTAGGGAAGATTCTGCGGATTCCAGCCCCTCATCTTCAGATTCCCCTCCCACATCCTCCACCCGTCCCACTTCTGGTACCACCTCCAGTGCCACCATCTCCTCCCCTGAGAGCACACAGGCTGAGCTTGGATCGTCCACCCTGGTGGCCTACCGCCTGCGGTCGCATGATCTCCAAATGCCACTACGACAAGTACAGGGGCTCCCGTACCTTGATGCTGCTGGGCATGGGGCAGTGGGACCATCCAGCCTGATTTATGTCCCTTTCTCCACCACGGACCCGTTGAATTGGAAAACCCACTATGCCTCCTACATGGGAGCAAGACCAGCATGATGCTTTCCCGCCCCCACCGGGACCAGCCATCGAAGGCCTTGCAACTATGGAACATTATGACTCAGATGGCTACTAGGCCAGACCGGGCTCCAAGTTTCTGTTGGGTCCCCAGGAGCCTATGGTCAACATGAATTTAGGGGACCAGAAAATGCAATTCATGGTCGATACCGGAGCAACACACTCAGTGGTCACCCAACAAGTTGCCCCGATCTCCTCCCAATCAGTAACTATTGTGGGAGCCACGGGGGAGAGGGCCCAGAGACTTTTTCTGCAAAAACCGCACGTGCCAGTTGGGGGGACGGACCATCACTCACCAGTTCCTCTATATGCCTGAATGTCCTATACCCCTGCTGGGTCGGGATGTTCTGGCAAAACTCCAGGCCCAAATCTCATTCAGGCCTGACGGCTAGGCTGAGCTCGAAATACCCAGCCTGGTCCCAGCAGTTTTGGTAGTGTCCATCCCCCGAGAAGAAGAATGGCGGTTATATGAGAACAGGCCCAAAACTGATGTGGCTACCCTGGATACGTGGGTGCCCCCTGGAGTATGGGCTGAAGGAAACCCCCCGGAATGGCCATCAACATCCCTCCCATATGCATTGAAATGAAGCCGGGAGCTTCCCCGGTACATGTGCGACAATACCCGCTGCCGCGGGCAGCTGTGGAAGGAATTCATCATCATCTGGTGCAGCTACTACAGCATGGTATCCTGCGGCCCTGCCAATCGGCATGGAACACTTCTTTGCTGCAAGTCCGAAAACCTGGAACCACTGACTACCGACCTGTACAGGATCTCCATCGTGTCAATGAAGCCACTGTGACTCTGCATCCAGTAGTACCAAACCCTTATACACTGTTGGGCCTCATCCCGGCGACTGCTTCTCATTTCTCAGTACTGAACCTAAAAGATGCCTTCTTTTGTATATGCCTGGCTACTGCGAGCCAGCACCTGTTTACCTTCAAGAAAGAGGACCCTGCTACTGGCAGAAAGTCCCAAGTTACCTGGACTCGTTTACCACAGGGATTCAAGAACTCCCCTACTATTTTCAGCACAGCATTGGCCCAAGATCTCGCTAGTTTCCCCCGAGGGAGCCCGGCAGGCGAGTACTTCTGCAGTACGTCGATGACCTGCTAATCACTGCTGACTCTGAGGCCGAATGTATGCTGGCAACTACAGAGCTTCTCCAACTTTTGTATGATGCGGGTTACCGAGCTTCAAGAAAAAAGGCTCAGTTATGCCAGTCGGAAGTGAAGTATCTGGGATTTCATCTGTCAAAAGGAAGCCGACGATTGGGGAGCGAGAGGAAGGAAGCAGTGTGCCAGATCCCAGTGCCAACAACCTGCAAGCAAGTACGCGCTTTTCTCAGGGCCGCTGGGTACTGTCGTATCTGGATTCCCAACTTCGCAAAGATTGCAAAGCCCCTCTATGAGTCTACAAAGGGCCCAGAGAAGAGCCCCCTTGAATGGGGTCGTGACCAACAGGAGGCCTTCAAACATTTTGAAAAGGGCATTACTGTCATCACCAGCCCTAGGCCTTCTGGATGTTACCAAGCCTTTCACCCTCTATGTACACGAAGCAGCAGGAACAGCTTTGAGGGTCTTGACCCAACAACTGGGGTCTTGGCCGTGACCAGTCGCCTACCTGTCTAAACTGCTGGATCCAGTGGCCAAGGGATGGCCACCTTGCCTGAGAGCAATAGCAGCAACAGCCTTGTTGGTGGAGGAGTCTGATAAACTGTCCATGGGCCAAGGCCTTCTAGTCACCGTCCCACATTCAGTCCAAACATTGCTAGAGCATAAAGGAAGTCACTGGTTCACCAGCTCCAGGATGTTGAAATACCAGAGCATGTTATGGGAAAATCCCAGAGTGCAGATAACTACCAGCCAAGCCTTGAACCCTGCTACATTCCTGCCTGTTGGCCCGGGGCCACCTGATCACGACTGCCTGGAAGTGATGGATACAATCTTCTCCAGTCGCCCTGATCTGACAGATGTGCCGTTAAGCAATCCGGATGAGACCTACTTCGTAGATGGAAGCAGTCTGGTGTTGGAGGGCCGCAGGTGTGCGGTGTACGCGGTGGTGACGATGGAAGAGATAGTCGAAGCTCAGCCTTTGCCCCCTGGAACTTCCGCACAGAAGGCGGAACTCATTGCCCTTACCCATGCCTTATCCCTTGGGACTAACCATCATGTGAATATATACACAGACTCCTGGTATGCCGTTGCCACTCTCCATGCCCACGAGGCCCTGTACAAGGAAAGAGGGTTAGTCGCATCAGCTGGCTCTGAGATAAATAACGGCCCCCAGGTATTGGCCCTGTTAGAAGCAGTCTGGCGTACAAAAGCAGTAGCCATTATGCACTGCAGAGGCCACCAGAAAGAGAACAGTGAGATAGCCAAGGGAAATAGACGGGCTGATGTAGAAGCCCGGCGGGTCTCAACCACATCCTTCTCCCAGTCCTTCCCAGAGGGCTCCCAGGATCTACAAGCCCCCCTGTTTCCGGTCCCACTAAGCCAATGGGCCAAGAGGTACACTACACGAGAACTAGATTTCTTCCATCAGGAGGAGGGTGGGGTGTTACACACAGATTATTGGATAAGGTTACCTAGAACAGGAACAGCTCCAGTGATAGTCATCCCAGACAGCCTTGCCCCAGCATTCCTATCATCCTTTCATCAGGCCACTCATATGGGCAAGACAGCAATGGAAACTACCCTCCGCCCATATTTCTTCATTTCCTGCTTATCCTCGTTGGCAGCTGCAATTGTTAGACAATGCACCACATGTGCTAAAAACAATGCCCGTCAAGGTCCAAGCCAGCCCCCAGGGGTCCAGTCTTACGGGGTCAACCCTATGGGAAACATCCAGGTTGACTTTTCAGAAATGCCCCGAGCAAATGGGTACCGGTATCTGCTAGTATTAGTCTGTACTTTCACGGGGTGGGTGGAGGCCTTACAAAGGTGCTGCTGCATCAAATCATTCCCCGTTTTGGGCTTCCAGTAGTAGTGGGATTGGATAATGGACCTGCATTTGTGGCCCAAGTGGTACAGCAGGTAGCCAAGGCCTTGCAGATCGACTAGAAGCTACACACAGTTTACCGTCCGCAGAGCTCGGGGAAAGTAGAACGCAAGGCTGCTACCACTGTCATGGCCCTGACCCAAATACACCCCTCTGCGGCTTGCCTCCAGTAATACTGCCCACTACCGCCTCTAGCGGTTGAGGTCTCACTTAAAAAGGGGGGAGTGAGGCAGCCATAAGGTTTAGCTGTGGGTAACCCTTCCCCCAAAGCATAAGGTTCTTACATAAGTGATCAGCTTGCTAAGAGAAGACATAAAGATTTCAGTAGGCACCCTTCCCCCACTCCAGGTCTGAGCACAATACCCCCTTGCCCAGAAATCAGCAGACCAGAGCATACCGGTTTGGACAGGTCACCAGGCACCTTCCCCAGGGGCTGCTGATTGATGGACAGAAAATACCTGAGATGAATGAGATTGTAGAATGAGTTTAAAATTGTACTGTATATAAGACACTGTAGGACGTCCTTCGGGGCTCCGATTTTTTGTTGGAGGGTACCGGCTCTCTGTCTGGGCCTGTGCGCACATTAAAAGATCCTGTTTGCATTCCAGCCTGTCTGTGAGTTTCCTTCTGTGGGTGAGTGAGAGAATTAGAGCTTTTTCAGCTACATTTTATTTATTTTTATTTATTTATTTATTTATTTAACACTTATTTATATACCGCATCTTCCAGCGATCAGTTGCGGTGTACAATTAACAACAATTAACAATGCAGAGCTTGTTTTACATAGAACAATTATAACTTTTTACATAGAACATCTTAACTTGTACAACAAAGGGTTTAAAAGACTAAGCAGAATAATTCAGTAAATCAACTAACACAGTTTGTGTTACAATTTAAACAGAAGTACTGTCCCTAAAACAGTTGTAACTATATACAAGTGGGGTATCAATGCATAGGAATGGAATGATTATTCATTTAAGTTTGTACGTATTGATTGTAGTAGGGAGTATAATCTTGATTTTGGGCAGGTTCATGTTTAGCCTTTATCTAAGTTGAGTGGAGGGTTTTCTATGGTATTATAGTGTTTAGTGAATAGATAGGTTTTCAATTTTTTTCTGAATTCTATTATCTCTGTTAGTGATCGTAAGTCCTCTGGTAAAGAGTTCCAGACTGTTGGGGCTATGTGGGAAAAGGCTCTATTATTTGTTAATTTGTGTGTTCGTATATATTCTTTTGGCATCTTAAGTTTATTTGATTGTCCTTTTCTATAAGTGGGCTTAGGTGGTTCTTTGCTTATTAGGTTACAGAGTGTCTTCGGGGCCATGTCATTTAGGGCTTTGAATGTAGTTATTATTGTTTTGTATGTTATCCTGCTTTGTATTGGTAACCAGTGAAGGGATGCTAGTATCGGTGTAATGTGTTGGAGTGAATTTATCTTTAATATAATTCTAGCTGTCGCATTTTGTGCAAGTTGGATCCTTTTGATGTTTTGTTTTGAAATGCCTATAAGTATTAAGTTGGCGAAGCTACATGGCTGCAACACTGCAAAGAAGCTGACAGTCTCACTTTGGCTTGATATGGGGAAGAGTAATATTGACGTGTTAAGGAATGGCACAAGCCTGGAAAGTCCCTCCACAGGTACAATCCGCACTGTTAAACACAGCTGGACATTTAGAGACCTTGTGTTTGGTAACCGGTTGCTGCTGGGTGCACAGTGTTTCCTATGCTGATATTTAGAACTTGGTGAAATACTGTCTTTAAGTTTGTTTGGTTATATGTTTCATTTCAAGAATCATCTTGTCATATAAAGCTGTTTAAGTATTATCACTGCTCTGTGCACATGGTCTCTGTATGGAAAGGTAGAACTGAGTGCAGGGAATATTAGGCAGCTGAGCCTGAAGACACTATCCCCAAAAGAGCTTACAGCACCCCCTAGCTGTGACAAATGGTGGCAATGGTGGGTTTGTGGTCTCATATGTAAGCATAAAACCCATATCTACTGGAGAAGCACGGTCTCTCATAGGAAAGAGAGGTGGTTTTGAATTGGGCTAAATGGGATTAGCCCTGCCCTAGTATGGGATGCAAAGCAGTATAGTCAGTGCCGGTCAGGCAGGCTTTTCTTTATTTTTCCCATGCTGACTTACAAGATGCTGGATGAAAGGAAGCAATAGCAGTGGATATGTGTTTTTTTCCATACCAGACTGGAGAGACAGAGCCAGGAGGGTTCATAAGGCATATATCACTTCAGGTTCATTGTTGTCTCCAGGACCCCCCCCCCCCCCGCACCCCTCTTCCCCCAACATGGGAGGACACACTCCACAATAGCTATGCTGCCACCCAAGCAATAATCAGAGGAAATGAGTCATGGAGTCTATCCCCCCCCCCTTCTCTGGACCTCCAAGGCCCTCTGAAATCCCTCACTGCTGACTGCACAGAGCTCACCCCAACAACCCCTGACCCACCCGCCTACAACCCTAAGGCACAATGGATAGTTAGTGACATTGGATTTCCATGCTATCTGTCATGGGCCAGCACTGCCTGTCAACGTGTGTCTATCCTGCAGCTTTAGCACACACCAGCCCCGCCCTGAAAGCTAGCATCCTTTAGTAAAAAAACACTACTATTATTAATCATTTATATAGTGCTACAAGGCATACACAGTGCTGTACAGTCATATATAGATGATCCCTGCTCATCAGAGTTTACCCTTCCCTATTCTACTCTTATCCTTACACTCTAAGATAGACAAGACAGAAGATAAGTTGATACAAGGGATCAGGATCCAAAAGCAGCTTCAAAGAGGTGAGCTTTCAGCATTGATTTGAAAAAGGGGCAGAGATGAAGCCTGATGGACCGTTACTAGGCATAAGGACTAGCAGAATGTTAGGATCAAACTCTGGAGTTGGCAGTTGAAGAAAAGGGCAAAGAGAGGAGCAAGCTTGGAGAAGAACGGAGTTCCCAAGGAAGGGTGAGAGTAGAGAGTAAAAGTAGCGAGGAGCAGAAGAATGAATGCATTTATAGGTCAGAAAGAGACGTTTTAATTGGATATGGAAAGGGAAAGAAGCCAATGAAGTGAATTGAGAAAGGGGATTATGAGTCTATTGAGGCTGGTGAAAGATTAGTCATGCAGCAGAGTTCTGAACAGATTTTAAGGGGAGAGAGGCAACTCAGAGGGAGACCAAGTAGGAGGTCACAATAGTCGAGATGAAAAGTAAATAGAGAGTGGGCAAGTGTGTTCGTTTTGTGTTCAGAAAGGAAGGAGAGAATTTTGCTAATGTTTATAGAGAGAAACTATGAGATATCAATTTAGAACTCCTCCTTATATGCAAAAAAGAAAAAAAATCAAACACATAAACCACACCTAGGAGTCCAAACAAAACCAGAGCAGAGCATCGATGAACTGTACTGATGTAAGAGGAAAAGACCTCAGTAACCCTCAAGGCCACAACATGACCTGAAAAACTGAGGGTGAGCCTGAAAAACTGAGGTTGAGCCAACCAGTATATAAATATCTTACAACTGGTGGAATTCGAAACATCAGCGATCTAAAAAAAACTCTTATCCAAATAAACAATGTATGTAATTGAGTTATTGAGCTATAGAGTCATTCAAACTTTGAATCATTCATATGTGATGTAGTCAGAATCAAAGATCACACCAACATGCTATCACAGGGCTTGTGTAGTTCATCGATGCTCTGCTCTGGTTTTATTTGGACTCCTAGGTGTGGTTTATACATACATTTGTTTGTTTTTTCTTCTTTTTGTCCTATAATAATAAGTTTTAAATGTATCTGACAGCTTATTTGGCTTCTTATGAGGATACATTTTTGATTCAAAGAAAGAAAAAAAGAGGTGTTTTGGTTTCTGTTGGATATGTGAGGAAATGGACAGGGAGGAGTCAAAGGTGACCCCGAGGTTATGGGCTGAGGAAACGAGAGGTAGAAGATTATCTTCAGAGATAGAGAAAGGAGCTAGGGGGAGGAAAGGAAACTCTTTTAAGAGCTCTCAAGCAGAGAGCTAGTAATTTAAAAGACACAGGCTAATTAGGTTTACTAACTCCTGATGAGATGGCAGTAGCTTCAACGAGATGAGAAAGATACTAAAAGCAGAGTTTTAAACCTATACCACTAAAGAACATATTTCCCCTTTTGGATTAAAGCACCCAAAAGAACGTAACTTTGTTTTAAAAATGTACCAAAGCCCTTTTAAGAGCTCTCAGGCAGAGAGCTAGTAATTTAAAAGCCACATACTCTTACCTTGGCGAAATGCAGAGCCCCTGTTAGGAATGTAGCAGAGAGAGAGCCACTGAATATCCCCGATTAACCATAAGCGGCTTTTATGGTCCATGGTTTATCTTTGAATATTAGGCCCTACATGTCTTTACCCACTAATTTGTTTGAGACTCAAGACAAAGAACTAATGCCTGGTGGAGGTCCAGCTCTTCTGAGCTACACCACTTCTCCTGTTTCATTTCTTTCTCTCTGTAGTACTTCTTGCCACTACCAGATGTCCCCCTACCATATTTACAAGTTAAATAGGGACATCCACTATAGGGAATGCTGAACCATACAATGACAAAGGATAGCTGGTTAAGAAAAAAGCAATGTAAGATTCAAACTAGGGCAAAACATAAGCCGGTGACAGGATTTAAATGAGATAGCTTCAGACACCCAAATGCTTAAACTGTGTTTATCAGCCAGGTTCTTATACACACAGAAAGATTTTGCATGGTATGACTAGTTCAGAAAAGAGACATTCAAGTTGGAACATTCCAGATTTCATGGGTATTTTACAAAAGGCAGAGAGCATAGTAGAACATGCATTCTGTTTCCCTCTCTGCAGGCTGATTCAGCTAGAAGCAAAGGTGAGAGCTGTCTGACTTCTGTCCATACAAGCTGAAATTTTGAGTGGCAGAGAGAACTAAGGATGCCTTCTGGAAAACATGCTACAGGGTGGCTTATTCCCCATGTCCCTTCTACAGGAATTTATTTTGCCTACAGTACCTATATTGAGGGTTTGCTAAAAGTGCCATGGAGCAGGAGTATATATTGATGTGTAACTTTCACTGTCCACCTGCAATGCCTATATGAAATCAAACCTTTCCAAAATAGCTGTTTGGATTTGTGACAGAGCTGCCATACTACAAATCCCACATTTGATGCCCCAGGAGTCAGTTAGAACACCCAGGAGAGGGTGGAATTAGCAGGGCAGAGCACAAAGTTCTTTTACCCCAGGGATAGCAGAGAAGCAAGACGGTCCTTTACCCATGTTGAAGGGCTTAGGAATACAGCTGGAGCAGAAAGATTCAATTATATTGAAGAGCCTCCTGTAGTCAGTGGATGACATGAAGGTGGAAGCTGAGGAAGGACGTCCCCTGGATCTATCTGCTTTGGGAGAAGACATGGAGATAGAGATGGCCAGTAGGTTGTGAACTTTGGTTTTGCTGCTTTGTTTTTCTCCTCAACCGGGCAAATGGCAACCAGTCTGGGCTGTATCTCCCCCACCCCCACATCCCGCCCCTTTCTCATTTTCCTTTGTCCGTTGACCTTGGCTTGAGCCATCACTTACTGCTGACACAGCCACCAGTTTGCCACAGTAAAAGAGTTTATTGGGTAAGTTGGCCACAGCATAACCTATACAGCATGTAACCAAATAATACAGAAAACTTCTTGTACATAGGTTCAAGCAACTTCATGTTTCTATATAACTGACCCAGTCCTGGAGACATAGCAGTCCGAACTTGCCTAGGGGTGATGCCACCAATGCACACTCCTTTCCTTGTATGTACTTCGCCACCAATGCTGGTGTGCAGTGTGCTGGGGGGGAGGGGGGAAGCATGCCGTTAAAGCATGTGCCGTACCCCAATTTACATCAGGTTCCATCTTCCCCTGTTTCTGGCCCAGTTTTCCTTTTATTTTTGCTTTCCATTTTCTTTTGGTGTTTTTTGTAAAATCTTTTTTAACAGGTTGCTTCAACCCCACCTCCCCATGACCATGCTGGAAGGCCTGGAGGATGAGTTTGGAGCACAGCTGGAGCCTCAAGGACAGCAGACAATGATCTGGGGGTCTCCTAACCCAAAAGAATGGTCGACAGATGTTCTTTGCTTCAATGCTATACTCTCACTGCCCCCTCGTCTCCAGAATGGTGATAATACCTGAAAAGACCCATCCTTGCTTGGAGGCTCCCTTTCAAATCCAGTGACCCGTACCTACCTTTTTTTAAAATTTTAATTATATAATCACTAATAGCTCATATGGCCATACTGTCACTCTCCCCCCCCCCCCCCCCCCGGGGCATGTCTGCTCTAAGCTTCCCACTATCTTAAGAGAAAAGAGGACTCACTATGGACACTATGGTAAATTGTGTGCACAAGCCCATTACAGGACAGCCGGTAAGCAGCACTCACTCACAGAGGGAGGGGGTACTATTCAGGCCTGCATTCAGGTGCCGTATGGTCCGGAGGAGCAAGACTGTGGTTAATGGCACACAAGCCCTTTAAATTAGACAACTGAGGCACACCTTCCTATTCCTCTGCCCCCACCACATGTTAACCCCTCCTGGCACCCCTGCCCTCTTGTGCCCAGTGGCTGCTAATCCACCTGGTCTGATCTATTTTCTGGTTTGTATGAGGGTGGTGCAGAGGGGAGGCATGACCAGAGTATAAGTCAGAGGAATGGGCATCGCCTCACTGTTATATCCCTAGTAGCTATTTTGGTTTGGGAAATCCATTTTTGTTGTGTGTTTCCCTGGAGAAGCAATTGAGAGGCTGATTTGTTTTTTCCTGATTGGAAGGAACTGAACTATATGGAGGAACTGGAACTGGACTTAACTGTGACAGCCTCTGTAGTGGGGATGGAGTTTTGTAAGGGGATGATCCTTCAGGCGACTGAACTAGGTGGTTGTCTAGGCTGCAGCCTGTACTGTGATCCATTTATTTTTCTTTGAACTCACCTGTGGGAGAGAGGGGGGAGCAGGGGAATTGTGTCTCCTGAGCCTCGGCTGGTACTTTGGGGTGGTCAGAACTGGTGCCAATGGTGCTGGCACTATGGGAAGCAGACCACCTGGCAGTAGACGGACCCAGCGCCTGGTTATAATGTGGATGTGATTTGCACAAGTGAGTGGTCATTTTTTACACATTCAAATCAAGAAAAGGGCTTCTAAAATAACCCCTTCAGACTTTTACAAGGAAAGCCAGAGTGTCATTTATGGAGCACACTAAAAATGCATGAAATAATTTAATGGATGGAAAATTCTGTGTTTCATAAAACTGACACAGCCCGACAGGTGTTATGAATATTCTTAAAATTCAGAAAACAATAAACAAGGTCTGTGTGTGTCCAGGGATCAGATCCCAAATGTGCTTCACAACCAACTTAAATGCTCCAAGCTTATGAGGCTTTTCCCACTATGGATGAGGAAACAATCGGCCAAAGAAGTAAGTAATGAGATCAGAGCTTTCTTTAATTTAAACTAGAATCTATAGGAATAGTCGTCAATATGATGAATTCTCAGCTACCATTTGAAAATATCTCTACTCTGAATGTGCTATTAAAATAATCGTAAGCTTGAAGTCAGGATGGTCCACTGTATCTAGATCCCTTCATGGCGTCTTCTATTAACTCCACAAAAGTAATAATCAGAAACTAGATTAGATAAAGCAGAGCAGGGTCTGAAGTGTGATTCAAAAACTCTCCCCAATAACTCGCTAAGACCTGTTTAGGACAGAACCGTCTGCCAACTGACTAAAACAAAATGGGGCTTTAGAAAGCTGCTGATGTATTTGGCAATGCTCTGAAATAGTTTGGAAACTAAAAAGTTCAAAAACTAATCTATAGAAACTAATAGGCAAGAAAGTTTAAAGAACAAATTACTTCCTGATTTCTGCATTATAAGGGAGGTGTCAAATGCTAAAAGTAAAAAAAAATAATTACATTCTATTGCCAGAACAAGAAATAATTTTATTGAAGTAATTTCATTGCTACCGAAGCATAAAGGCAAAATTTACACCAGATATCTAGTGATTTCTGCCATTTTCCATTTTTTATCTTTATGATAAGTTATTGTGAATTCAGATTGACTTTGACTTTGTGGTGCTCTGTTCTCTGGTTTCTCTGTGTCCTGTAGCTGATGGGGGGAAGGGGGGGCTGATGTTTCCTGTTGAATCATAGAGAGTATGGGAGGTTAGTTTTTTTGTGCTTGGTGATAGTGGGGGTCTCTCAGGTGAATGGATTTAAGGTTGTCTTTACTATAGTGCACTACAGTGTTAGATTGTGTTAATATCAGCTAAGGTGTTATTTACTGCAGCTCCCGTTTAATGTGATGCATGTCAGTGATGCTGAGGTGCAATAACACAACAGTACACTTTAGTAGCCCTTAGTGAACACACTTGCAAGAGACACTTCTCAAAACCCACAATCCAGTTGTACTATAAGGAGTTACCTAGAGGTTAGAGTTGTGGGCTGGAATCAAAGAAACTAGACTTTGAATCCCACTCCAATTCCTTTGGATCTTGGGCAAATCACTTAACTTTCTATTGCCTCAGGTACAAACTTAGATTGTAAGATCATTGGAGACAGGAAAATAGTTGATGTGCCTGAATTGTAAGTCATCTGAAGAGGGGAAAATACTGCAGGTATCTTGCTCTGAACTATGACTTGTAAGGGGTGACTTGAGCAGAAACGCTCTGGGAGACTAAACTGTCTCATGGAATTACAGATCATATCACATTTTTAATTTTTGTGGTTGCATAGACTGATTATATGCTGTATCTAAAAAGAAATCCCATGCATAAATCTTTTGAAAAAATAAAATATAGAAACAAAAGAATGTGTCACTGCGGTACCCAGCTCAACACTGTGGGAAATGAGAGATTAAATTACTAAAAATAAGGACTTGCAATATCAGCTATACTTGAAAGAGTTTGTTCAAAATATAGTTATTATAACTATCTGGTGATATTTCCCACATCTGTAAGTGGTTTGCTTTGGGGGGGGGGGGATTGTTCCAAGTTTTCTACGTAGCAGTAATATCTTCGGATACTAATTGTTAATCACAAAAATCAAAACTTGTCCTAACACTAATTCTTCATTCTTTCAGCAAATATTATATTGAACACCCTCCTCCCCAAACCTTCCCCCACATACACTCCTCAACAGAATATCTACAAATTTCCATAGCAGCTCATAAAAATGGAAGAAGAGAAATCTTAGATAAAGTTTGGTTTCTTCATAAGGGGGTTGATAGTCAAAAAACACATACGTATAGCGGCTGCTGCTCTATGGATCGGAGCATTATCCATGCATATTCATAATACTATAATGTCATGACAGGGCTCCTACAGCAAGAGGGTTGTCAGATGCTGAGTTTGTCTACTTATAAGACCAAGTAGGTGCCGCCTTGTCTTTATAAAATAATAGCATAAAAGGCAGCGATCTCACCCAGCATGCAGGTGTGAACAGTTACACTGGGCTCTCTAATAGATGCAAATGCCTATACCTAGATTATTTTAGCATGCACTATTGATGACACAAGGGAAAAAAAACAAAATTTCAGGGGTTTTCTGTCCTTTCTGGGTGAAACCACATGAAATGAAATGTAGAAACATGACTGCAGAAAGAGACCCATATGGCTCATCTAGGCTACCCATCCATATCAACTACCATAGTCCCTTTTTTTTTCCTTTAGAGATCTTCTGTGTTTGTCCCATGCTTTCTTGAATTCAGATACTGTCCCCATCTCTACTACCTCCACTAGGAAACTATTCCACACGTTTACCACTCATCCCGTAAAGAAATGTTTCTGTATATTACTCCTGACTTTTTCTTCTTTCTTCCTCATCCTGTCCCCCTCATTGCAGAGCTTACTTTGAATTGAAAGAGGCTCTCCATACCATAAGAGCATAAGAACATAAGAGATGCCATACCGGGTCAGACCAAGGTCCATCAAGCCCAGCATCCTGTTTCCAACAGTGGCCAATCTAGGTCATAAGTCAAGCCATCTTGATTATGTACCTGTCCTCCAATATTCAAAAGTGGAGTGCAATAAAATTACCAATGAATACAGACAAAGCACTCCACAGCCCCACACTGCTGCACTTCAGTAAAATCTTTGAAATCTACCCAAATTATATTCAAATACTCCACTACTGAAAGGAAGTTTTCACATTTGGGGACAAGGATAGCAAAATAAAATCAAACAAGCAGCAGCTAGGAATAATATCTGAATACAGTAATAAGTGCAATACCAGCACAAGCCATAGAGTCTAGAACTTGTCACTGCAGCAGTACCGTTTATCTGCGTTTTTGTCACAGGTAACTCGTTGCATTTTTATAGTCAAAGAGAGTTGACAAAGCAAAGATGTATCATTAATCAGTTCATTACTTGTTAATGTTAGCAGAATTTGTTTTCTTATGGAGAAAACTTTACTTACTAATTTCCTTTACTAGAATCCTGCTAGACCAGTCCAGACTAGTGGATTGTGTCCCCCTGCCAGCAGATGGTGAGAAAAATTCCTGAAGCTCTGTGACATCGCCCTTGGTATAAAACCCCATCCCCCAATATTTTCTGTCTCAGCAGATGGTTGACTTCTCCTAGGCTCCTGGCATTCTCTGAGAAGAGATTTGGTGTCAGTGTAGCTATCTTTGCCAGTTGTGCACGCTGTGGTACCCTTTCTTTGCCAACAGTTTTCCTTTCTTCACTTTCCAGAGCTGCTCCTGCCCATAAGGAGCAGTTGCAGCCTTTTGTTCTGAATGTTCTGCAAGCAAGACATCTATCAGCTAAGTTGGCAGTCACCTTTTGTTATTTTTCTATTTTTCTAAGTGTGGTGTCCATGGGTAAATCTAGACAGTTCCTTATAAAATTATATTTTACATGCATAATGGATCATAAAATTATCCTTCTTAACATTCAAAATGTCTTATGCTCTTGCTTTTACTTTGTTATTCCAAAATTGTACTCCCAACACAAGCCCATTGTTGGAATGGACCAGGCCTGGAACATTCAGGGAACTACAACTGAACTTCAGAAATGATCCTCAATATCAAATTGTGGAACTATTTAACAGGGCTACTATGTATGACACTGTGACACTGAAAGGGCCGGAGCAACCACTAGGCAAGACTATGCAGGCATGTGGGGCAGCAGTTTTGAGGGACAGCAAACAGCAACAGTCAAGATAAAATAGTAAATCCTGACAGTCACACAACTCAAAGAGCCACCAATATATTCTTTTACCTGCAGGGAGACTGGTCGCACACATGCATACAAAGCAAGTTTTAATATGTAAACATATGATGACCAACTGGCATTTCTACAGGATTGTTATAGGATGGATAGTGTTGAGATGCCTAGTTGTTGGGGCAAGTTACCTCAGGCTAGAAGGTCAGGGGTTCAAATCCCACTAGAGGACTGTGCTCCTTGTGGTCTTGGGCAAGCCACTTAACCCTCCATTGCCCATGTTCGCTGTAAAATATTTATCTCCAACTTATAATGCCCTGTTCAATGTAATTTCAGTTTGTTCAATGTAAACTGCCTTGATATCATGAAAGGTGGTATATAAGAAATGTTAAATAAAATAAAATAAAATGATCGCAATGTTTAATTGTAAAAATCTCAAGGGGGATAGATATGTTAAGCTGAAGTTTCACCTAGCATGCCCAATAATCGTGTACCAGCTCTGGATTTTGAGTTTGTAACTATGTCACTGTTTAACTATAAAAATGTGTATAACTCTGCAAATACGCATATATGTGAAATTCTGCAACAATGTAACTTTCTTGAAGATTTTGCAGTGGCAAATAGCGGTTGTGGGTTGCAGGTAGGCAGAGGGCACCGAGGGTGGAAGAGTTAAGGGGCGGGGGGGGGGTATTCAGCGAGGGCCGTAGGGCACAAGAGAAGTGATGAAGGAGGATTAGAAATGAACACAGCAGGGATGTGGGATGTGGGATGTGGGGGTGGAGGCGGGGTGGAGATCGAGACCGCTTCGGCCCTGACAGACAGAAATAACCGGGTTGAGGGGTTAATAGCAAGCTCTAAGCGACATTCTCCATTCTTGCCTCTCCCTAGCATTTCTGTTGTAGAGACATGCCTCAGAAGAACAGCAGCGGACAGAGTGGTTTGCATGGATGGCAACACACTGTTGAATGCTGAGGAGGTTCTGAAAAATGGGCCTCGGTTGCAGGCGCTAGCAAGGTGGTCACAGGCTCACAAGGCATCCAATGTCACAGCCAAGTGAAAAAGTGTTTTAAACTTTTTTTCCTGCTCCAGCCTACCTGAGGGACTAACCCCCCCCCCCCCGCTGAGGGTACAGGACAGGGTACCTTGTAACAGCCCTCTTTTAAGAGGTCTTATTTCCCTCCTTCCCTCCCTCCCCAACCCCTGGGGTAATTGTAGCTTTATAGGTACTTACACGTCTTAGAGGAAAGGGGCTGCTCTCAGGTGCAGCTCTTTATCCAAATCAGTCATACATTGAGGACCTGAGATTGATTAAGCTTCAGGTGAACAAGGTATATTAGAGGTATTAGATACACTTTTATTAGTATAAGCATCTACACCAACCCTTAGTAAGTACAGAATTTAAAGACCTAAACACAAGCTTTAAACAAAGATGAAGACAACAATCCAGCAGCAAGATAGGGGCTTTCCAGTCTTTTGCATTGAGTGTCACATGTATGATTTTCTCCCAGTTGGTGAGAGGTCTTACGTATGCACTAAGTGCAAGGAGCTCTTTGCTCTCAGGGAACAATTCCGTTCTCTAGAGGCCAGAGTAGCAGACCTGGAAGACATAAGAAAGACAGAGAGGTACATAGACGAGACCTACAGGGATATAGTCTTGAAGTCCCACCTCCAGTCTGGCAGTATCCCTGTTGCCATGGAGGAGAGAGGTCACGTGACAGGAGAGCATCACCCTGGTGTGGCAGGAAGTGATCCTGTAACTAGGATCTGTCCTCCAGGTGATGTAAAACCCTCTCGCACTGAGGACGTATCTACAGGGCCATGTGCCCATGAGGGAAGGGTTAGGACAGCTGTTATAGTTGGTGATTCAATCATTAGGCATGTAGATAGCTGGGTGGCTGGTGGACGTGAGGATCACCTGGTAACATGCCTGCCTGGTGCGAAGGTAGCGGACCTCACGCACCGCCTAGATAAGATCTTAGATAGTGCTGGGGAGGAGTCTGCTGTCTTGGTACATGTCGGTACCAATGACATAGGAAAATGTGGTAGGGAGATTCTGGAGGATAAATTTAAGCTTTTAGGTAGGAAGTTGAAATCCAGAAATTCCAGGGTAGCGTTCTCCAAAATGCTTCCCATTCCACGTGCAGGACCCAAAAGGCAGGCAGAGCTCCGGAGTCTCAATGCGTGGATGAGACAATAGTGCAAGGATGAGGGTTTTGGATTTGTTAGGAACTGGGGAACATTCTGGGGAAAGGAGGGGCTCTTCTGAAGGGATGGGCTTCACCTTAACCAGGATGGAACCAGATAGCTGGCATTAACCTTTAAAAACAGAGATAGAGAAGCTTTTAAACTAGAAAATAGGGGAAAGCTGAAGTCGCCCAAGAGCGCATGGTTTGGAAGAAGGTATCCTTGAAGGATACTACCAAAAGCAGTGAGGTTCCAAAAAAGAGTAAAGTAGCCCAAATGCCCTTGAGTATGATGCAGACAGAGCGTAAAGATTCCAAATTACCCATGCCTACCAATAGCCAGATTAAAATTAATAAAATACAGTCTCTAAAATGCTTGTATGCAAATGCTAGAGGTCTAAACAATAAGATGGGAGAGTTAGAATATATCGCACTAAATGAGAGGTTAGATATGATTGCAATCTCAGAGACATGGTGGAAGGAGGATAACCAGTGGGACACTGTGATACCTGGATACAAACTATATCGTAATGATAGAACTGATCAAATTGGAGGAGGGGTTGCGCTCTATGTTAGAGAGGGCATTGAGTCAGAAAGGATTAAAGTTTTGCAGGAAACAAAATTTGCTGTAGAATCTCTATGGATTGAAATTCCATGTATGAAGGGGAAGGTGATGACAGTGGGGGTGTACTATCGACCACCTGGCCAGAATGAACAAATGGATGATGAAATGCTCAAAGAAATCAAGGAAGCTAACAAACGTCACAGCACAGTAATAATAATGGGTGATTTCAATTACCCCGGTATCGACTGGGTCAGTGTCATGGCAGGACATGCTAGTGAGATAAAGTTTCTAGATGAAATAAATGACTGCTTCTTGGAGCAGCTGGTTCATGAACCGACCAGAGGGGAAGCCATACTGGACCTAGTCCTTAGTGGGAACACCAGATCTGGTGCAAGAAATGAGGGTGTTGGGGCCACTTGGCAATAGTGATCATAGCATGATCGTGTTTGATTTAATTAGTGGAGGAGGGATAGTAAAGAAATCCACATTACTACCTTTTAACTTTCAAAAGGGAGACTATGATAAAATGAGGAATATAGTTAAGAAAAAACTAAAAGGCGCGGTTGCAAAGGTTAAAGACTTACATCAAGTTTGGGTGTTGTTTAAAAATACTATCCTGGAAGCCCAGACCAGCTGTATTCCACGCATTAAGAAAAGTGAAAGAAAGTCCAAAAAACTGCCAGCATGGTTTAAAGGTGAGGTCAGAGAGGCTGTTGCTGCCAAAAAAGCATCTTTCAGGAAATGGAAAAAAGAGCCAAACGACGAAAACTGGAAACAGCACAAGCACTGGCAAGTTAAATGCAAAGCACTGATAAGGCAGGCAAAGCGAGAATTGAGAAGGAACTTGCTATGGAAGCAAAAACACGAAATAAAGACTTTTTCAAGTACATTTGTAGCAAAAGGCCTGTGAGAGAGTCAATTGAACCGTTAGATGATAGAGGGGTAAAAGGGGCAGTAAGAGGAGACAAGGCTATAGCGGAGAGACTGAATGAAATCTTTGCTTCAGTTTTTACTGAGGAAGATGTAGGGATGTTACCCAAGACTGAAGTGTTATTTAAAGGTGATACTGTAGAGGAATTGAGGGAAATATCGCTACACCGGGAAGATGTATTACAACTATTTGATAAACTGAATAGTAGCAAATCACCTGGACCGGATGGTATACATCCAAGAGTGTTGAAAGAACTGAAATATGAGATTGCAGACCTGCTATTAGTAATCTGTGAACTTTCATTAAAATCATCTGTAATACCTGAAGATTGGAGGATCGCCAATTTAATGCCAATTTTTAAAAAGGGTTCCAGGGGTGATCTGGGAAACTACAGACCAGTGAGCCTGATGTCAGTACCAGGGAAAATGGTAGAAACCATCATAAAGAATAAAATTACACAGCATGTAGATAGTCATGGCCTAATGGGAGACAGTCAACATGGCTTTAGACAAGGAACATCTTGTCTTACTAATCTGATATGTTTTTTTGAAGGCATGAATAAACAGGTAGGCAAAGGTGAGTTGGTTGATATAGTGTATCTGGACTTTCAGAAAGCCTTTGACAAGGTCCCTCATCAGAGACTTTTGGCAAAACTAAAAAGTCATGGGATAGGAGGCTGTGTACTATTGTGGATCGGGAACTGGTTAAAAGATAGAAAGCAAAGGGTAGGGCTAAATGGCCAATTTTCCCAATGGAAAAAGATGAATAGTGGAGTACCCCAGGGATCTTTGCTGGGTCCGCTACTTTTTGACATATTCATAAATGACCTGGAAAAGGGAATAACTAGTGAGGTTATCAAATTTGCAGACGACACAAAACTGTTAAAGTTGTTAAAACCCAAGAGGATTGTGGAAAACTGCATGAGGATCTGAAGAAATTGGAAGACTGGGCATCCAAATGGCAGATGAAATTTAATGTGGACAAGTGCAAAGTTATGCACCTAGGAAAGAACAACCAACACTATGGTTACACAATGCAAGGTTCCACATTGGGAACCACCACCCAGGAAAAAGATTTAGGAGTCATTGTGGATAATATGTTAAAACCCTCCATCCAGTGTGCAGCGACAGCCAAGAAAGCAAATAGAATGCTAGGTATCATAAGGAAAGGAATGGAAAATAAAACAAAGGATATTATAATGCCTCTGTATCGTTCCATGGTACGACCGCACCTTGAATAATGTGTGCAATTCTGGTCGCCATATCTTTAAAATGATATAGCGTTATTAGAAAAGGTACAGAGAAGAGCCACCAAAATGGTAAAGGGGATGGAAGGCTACTCCTATGAAGAGAGGCTACAAAGGTTAGGGCTCTTCAACCTAGAAAAGAGACGGCTGAGGGGAGATATGATAGAGGTCTATAAATTAATGAATGGAGTGGAACGGGTAAACGTAGATCGATTGTTTATGCTATCAGAATATAGAAAGACTAGGGGACATGTAATGAAGCTACAGGGTAAACTATTTAAGACAAATAAGAGAAAATAGTTTTTCACTCAATGTGTAATCAAACTCTGGAATTTGTTACCGGAGGATGAAGTAAGGGCTGTTAGTGTAGCTGGATTTAAAAAAGGTTTGGATAAGTTCCTGGAGGAAACGTCCATAAACCATTATTAAAAAGGGACCCAAGATATCAATGCTTGACCCAATACAAGCATTGTGGAACCTGTGTCTCTTGGGGATACTGCTAGGTATGTATGACCTAGATTGGCCACTGTTGGAAACAGGATACTGGGCTTGATGGACCTTGGTCTGACCAAGTATGGCATATCTTATGTTCTTATGTTCTTATGACTGAGGACATGGCTGTGGCTACCATACGGTGCAGTAAGCAGATGAAGACAGCGAGGAAGGTCACCAAAATAAGGCCCATAAGCAGCGACATGGAAGAGCTGATGCAGGACCTCAGAGAACAAGTCAGTCAGCTAAGCCCCAGGGCTGTCCTCTGACAGCTCGAGGCCCCCCTGAGTATGGCAGATGATACCAATGAAAATAATGAGTCCAGCAGACAAGGTAGTGCATAGCACACACAGGCACAACAAGCTATCTTGGGTAAGTCCGTTCATCAGTCAGTAGTACAAAGTCAGTCAGAAAGCTCATCATCGAACAGGGATGTAGAGCTCACCTTTGTTCAATTCATGGAAAAGGCTTTCAAATAGTTCTGTTGTTGTTTTTAAGTACCGTCGAGTCGGAGTCGACTCATGGCGACCCTCTGGATAGCTATCCTAAATTGTGTTCGGTCTTCAGTCAGGCGGCTCATTGTTGACAGACTAGTACCCGTAGCTGCTGTTATTGTATCGATCCATCTCATTGCTGGCCTTCCTCTTTTGCGTTGACCTTCTATCTTGCCAAGCATAATGTCTTTCTCTAATGATCTCTGTCTTCGCATGATGTGTCCAAAGTATGAATGTCGAAGTCTTGTCATCTGAGCTTCTAAAGAAAGCTTAGGTTTGATCTCCTCTAATACCGACTGGTTTGTTCTTCGGGCAGTCCATGGTATGCACAGTATTCGCCGCCAGCACCATAATTCAAAGGCAAATAGTTCTAGGGGCAGAGAAGTTCAGCAAATGGAGCTTGGCTAGGGGAGGTGAGTTGTGGGCAAGGAGCAAAAGCGCCCCAACCACCCAAGCTCGAAGTGGCTACAGATGGGGCAGACGAGCATTGCAGTGTGTTATCTTTGGCACATGAGGTATCTAAGAAGATGATATAGAATAACAAGTTCATAGATATCTTCGCTCTGCTTATCAGGGACCAGGAGGGTGAAGATAAAGCGGGTAAGAAGAAAGAAAAGGGGCTGAAAAAAAAAGATCAAAAACCCAAAATAAATATGTCTATATTCAACTGGGTTCCATATCTATATGTGCGTAGTAATGGAGAAGGGGCCGAGTTCGGGCTTGCTCTTGATCAGACACCTTGATAGTATAATGCGTGTACATGGACACTTCAGGGGATGGGCATAGCTGAATTATGATGTCAGCTTCCAGAAGCATTTGGACCGCACCCTGACATGGCATCATCGGATTGTTGACGTATGGTTAGATGAGGTGGCACAGAACAGGCCATTACATTATGATGGCAGGTAACAGCCCTTTTTGCCCTTTAATGCGCAGCCTTCCAAACAGATATATCCCCCCAGGCTCACGGGGCAGGCAACTGGGAAATGGTACAGTCAACAATATAACAACAGATAATGCACCTGGAACCCCTGTAAATTCAGGCATGTTTGTTCTAGCTGTGGGTCAGGGCACCCAGTCACACAATGCAGATTTAATAAAGAGACAAAGCTGCATAGGGCTCTGGCCAGCTTCTGCAGGAATGATGGTAATGGCCCCATTGCCCATCAACCTTAAAAGTATGTGTCTCTGGCTGTGGGCCTATCCCAACCAGGAGAAGGCCAGCAGTATTGCAGAGAGATTTGCGCAGGGTTTTTGCATCCCCTCTGCAAAGCCCTGTGGCACCCCTTTCTGCCTGATACACCACTTCCCATCCATCATTCAAAACAACATGGTGGTGAGGGACAAGCTTGCCATAGAGATTGAATTAGGGAGAATAGCTGGTCCTTTCTCTGAACCACCATTCATAGACCTAATTGTGTCCCCCTTAGGCATAGTTCCAAGGAAGGACCTAGGAAAATTCTGATTAATCCACAACTTGTTATAACCAGATGGGAACTCTGTCAATGACTATATTGATCCGCAGTTGTGTTCAGTGCAATATGCCTCAGTAGACCAGACCTGGTGCGAGGAATGGGCACACAGGCCTATATAACAAAAGCGGACATCGAGTCAGCATTTTGCCTGCTGCCTGTGCACCCGGACTCCTTCAAATTGCTTGGTTTCTGCTTCGGAGGGAGTTTCTACTACAACAAATGCATGCTTATGGAATGTTCCATTTCTTGTGCTTATTTTGAGCTGTTTAGCTCCTTTGTATGCTGGATGATTGAAGAAATCGCTGGACCAGGAAAAGTGGTCCATTACTTGGATGACTTCCTGTTCATAGGCTCTGAATATGAAGAGTGTCAGCGGGTAATATCTTTCTGGAAGATTGCATAGCAGTTTGGTATACCCCTGGTAGCAGACAAGACCATAGGCCCAGCGACTATAATCACCTTTTGGGTATTGAGCAGGATGCGTGGGCACAGGTGTCATGCATGCCGCAAAGGGAGGAGTGGTCTAGTGGTTAGGACAAGGTACTTCAGACCGGAGGGCCGGGGGTTCAAGTCCCACCTGGGGACAACAATCTCAGGCCAGAGGGACTGGGATTTCTAGTCCTATAGGCACTCCTTGTGGTCTTGGGCAAGCCACTTAACCCTCCATTGCCCATGTTCCCTGTAAGTATTAGCGTATGTGTCTCATATCCCCTTGTGTTAAATTTATCCCCCAATTGACCGCTTTGACCCGGTGAAAAGCGGGATATAAATACAGCTAAATAAATAAATAAGAGAAAATTGACAAATTGAGGGTAGCCATCAGATGAAGAACGCGCATAAGGAAACACTGGAACAGTTACAGGCCTTGATGGCTCTGTTTCATGACCAGAGCCATTCCAATGGGGAGGGTGTTTTGCTGGCGAATGGCACTGGCAACAAAGGGTGTGATTAGGTGGTATTACCATATTAGAGTGATGAAAAGCATAAAGAAGGACTTGGGCATTTGGGAGGTCTTCTTCCAAACCTTCAATGGGTACAGCCTTTTAGCAGAAACCACCCATTTTCAGTTCGGACCTAGAATTCTACACCGATGCCACCTGCAGAAAGGGATCTGGGATATACGTTCATGGAGCATGATGCTCCGAGCCATGGCTGAGTGATTTGGCATTAACAAGGTGATACGAAAGATATGACCTTCCTAGAATTGTTCCCAATAATGGTGTCCCTATTTATATGGGCCCCACAATTGGTGAACAAAGAGATCACTTTTCGCATGGACAACATGGCAGTGGTCCAGGTGGTTAACAGAATGTATGCCAGGACAATGGGGGTGGTGGCCTTGTTGCAGCAAATAGTATTGATATGCCTGACACACATCATCACCTGTAGGGTAGAGCATGTGCTTGGATATAGTAATTTATTGGCTTATGCTCTCTCTCATTCTAAGATGATGGCTTTCCGGAATAGTGCTCCTGGCGCCAACAGGGACAAGACTCCCATCCGAGCGGCAGTCTGGGACTTTGGCCCACCAAGGTATGGAACCTGATGGTGGACTCCCTAGTGATACAGACCAGACACAGATACCTGAGGGGATGGAACCAGTTTCAAGAGTTTTGCCAACAGAAGGGGATCACGAACAGTGATCGGTTTTGAACCGACACTATCATGCAATGGCTTCTTGCCTGCAGAGCAGGAGGTTTCAATAAATCGGTGGTCCAAATGCACTTGGTGGCCATCGCCAACTTTTCCAGAGTAATTGGAGAGTGGGGCCTGTCAGCCAACTTTACCATCACTAGGATGGTGAGGGTATAGGTGTAGCTGGCCACCAGAGCAATGAGGTCCAATTAAACACAAATTATTGGGGGGATGTTGAGAGCCATGGATGTGGTCTGCCACGATGTGTTTGAAGCACAGCTCTTCAGATGTGCATTTTTAATGCCATTTTTTACTGCGATGAGAGTGAGTGAGTTGGTGGCACCATCAAGGCATGCACTAGGAGGGAGTGGGCTTCAGCTGAAGGATGTAAGGGTGCAGGACAGAATACTAGAAATCATCATATGAACATCTAAAACTGACCTGACAGGTAAAGGGGTCAGGGTATCATTGACCCCCTTGCGGAGGATGATACCTATCCAGTAAAAAACTTACATGAGTACATCAGAATTTGGCCACAAGGGAAAGAGTGGTTCCTAGTGCATGATGATTTGACTTGCTCTCATGCTTCCAGTTCACCAGAGTGTTAAAGATGTGTTTTGGCCAATTAGGGCTGGGGAGATGAATATGGCACACATTCCTTCCAGATAGAAATTGCTACAACTGCAGTAGGGCTGGGTATGATGAGGAAGCAAATCATGGCCATTGGCAGATGGTGATCAAAGTGCTATAGGATATATGTGTGGCTGGAGGGGGATCCATAAGGACGCCTGTGGTAGCACAGTGGCAGCTGTCGGGGAACACCATGGCCATAACTAACATGTCTTGATTGGTTTGTTGTAGGTGCAGATACCACACAAGGCATAAGAGAGGTATGGATCTGTGGCCACTCCTTTATACATTGGGTACAGAGGAGGACCAAGGATTGACCTCAAGGGCTTAATCTGGGAATGAACAAAGCAGAAGTATCCATTGTTTGGATGGGACTGCACGGTATGCTGTGGAACCAGCTAGTGCCCACGCTTCTACAGATAGAGGAGGGTATGGGGAGCACCTTGGGTGCTGATAGTGCATTGGGGGAAACAACCTGGTGGGGACTCACAGTGTGGATGTGATCAGGAAGATGCAGGGGGACATGTTGGCATTGTTAGATCTTTTCCTGGTGCACACCTGGCCTGGTCCTGCATCATACCGTGTAGAGTATGGAGAGGTGAATGCTCCCATCAGGCCTTGGAAAAAAGCCCGCCAAAAGATCAACAGATGGATGATACGTTTCACAGAGGCCATCAGGGGTACTGCAACCAGCACAAACCAATCAAGGAGAAATGCCCTGGCCTGTATCACTTAGATGAGGTGCACTTGTCCAACACAGGGATGGATATTTTCCTCTGTGTGATACAGGACACGGTTGAAATGTTATAGAAAAGGTCGAAGCTTGGCTGCAGGAAAAGGGTAGGTGGGAGTGCCCACAGAGAAGCAGGGAGTCACTGTCAGTGGGCAGTGGTGCAGTTAGGGGGTATGGAAATGGGGGCTCACAGTCATATAGGAGAACAAAGGGGGAGTGGCCCGGAAAGAGGGGGCTCACAGTCATATACAAGAACAAAGGGGGAGTGGCCCGGAAAGACTTGTTCTCCCCCCTGAACAGGGCAACGGGCCACAGCAGGTGGTGTGTGTGTACGGTGCCACCTTCCCCATGTTTCCCACACTTACATGGCATGCGAAAGTGGGGAGGGAGGGGAAAAACATGACACAGGCATGATCAACTCAGAAATTACCTTTAACGGGGATTGGATCCGGGAGGTGACCCCTGCTGTGGCAAGGGTAAAGCGTGTTTCTTACGACATGCTTTACCTTGGTAACATCTTTGTGCATGAACAATAGAAAGGAAAGGGGTGGGGCTCCATACAGCTACACCCCCCCCCCCCAGGCTGTGGGTCCCCTCAGGAACCTGATTAAAGAATGTATAAAGCTGAATGGCTTGAAGTGGAATGGTAGAGTTGAAATGGTTGTACAGATGCAATGATAGTTGTAGGTTGTCAGTAATAAATTGATATTTGTGTAAAGTATGCAATGCTCTGGCCAAGAGATACCAATAAATAAGTCACAATTGTTTAAACAAAGAAGTGTGTCTTGGTATTTATAATGAAGAGGGAAGGAGAGGTTGGGTTTAACAGGAAGACAAGACTGCCCTCTTGCCTGGCTGTGTGTATCTCTGTATAAACTCTACACATAGGTCACTACTTTAGTTTCTACCTCTGTTAAGTTGTGACAGTATGATTATATACCAATATTCCTCTACAAATGTTTGAATGGTGGTTGTTCTCTTAATCTATGGCTCAAAAATTCTTCAACTGTGATTGGTTTTAGTTCAAATGTGACTTTTTCGGGATTTTCTTCAATTCTTTCCCTTCATTTCCGTCTCAGCAGATCATGACCTACAAATACGTGGAGACAGGAAATCGCAGCGGTGTGAAAGAATTCCTGCTTCTGGGATTCTCAGAATTCCCAGACCTGCAGCTCCCTCTCTTCACTCTCTTCTCATTCCTCTACCTGGTGGCCGTGCTGGGGAACCTCCTCGTTATCTGCATCATATGTGCTGATCGACACCTTCATGTCCCCATGTATTTCTTCCTGGCCAACTTGTCTATCCTAGATGTCTCTTCCCTCACAGTCACTGTGCCAAAATTACTGACAATCCTAACAAGGAAAAATATCATATCTTTTGGGGAATGCATGCTACAGATGTACTGCTATATGGTGTGTGTAGGTACAGAATATACACTTCTTGCTGCCATGGCGTATGATCGCTATGTTGCAATATGCAACCCCCTGCGTTACCCCATTATCATGAATAAGGGGGTCTGTGCTCTTCTGGCAACTTCTTCTTGGATAGCAGGTTCACTACAGTCATTGCCACCCATGATTGTTATATCCCAGTCTTCTTTCTGTGATTCCATTGTAATTAATCACTTCTTTTGTGAAGTCACAGCACTGGTGAAACTCTCTTGCACAGACACCTCTGTCCTTGATATTTTGATCTATGGAGAAAGTGTACCTAGCATCTTCACCCCTCTACTCCTAACCGTGACATCCTATGTGTTCATCATCTCCACCATCCTCAGAATCCAATCTAGAAAGGGGAAAAGCAAAGCCTTCTCCACGTGCTCCTCTCACCTCACAGTCATCATTCTGGCTTATGGAACTATGATAGGGGTGTATTTACAGCCTGGATCAATGAACTCTGAGAATTCAAGTAAAATCCCTATTGCAGTGTATATAGTCGCTCTCCCACTGTTAAACCCCCTGATTTATAGCATGAGAAGCAAAGAGTTAAAAGTGGCCCTCCTCAATGCCATAAGCAGGAAAATGACATTATCTGTATTTGAATGATAAGTTTATAACAACGAGCATATTTTGGCCCTATAGACCCCTATGTGGCTTTTATAAAATACTAGTGCAAATCCTGCAGAAACTGTGTCTTACCAGAAGGCATCTACATAGAACACACAAATGTTCTCGTACACAAGTAGGCATGTAGATTTGTGTTTTTTATAATCAATGTGTGTATTTTGACTTTACTCATGCTCCACCCAGACTGTGGCCCAGGCAATAACTACAGTAACTATAAACATGTTCATACCACTGTGCGTACTTTCATGCTTGATATAATTATAAAACTGCCATTTTATCCATATATATTGTTTCTTTCTTTTCATCCTGTAAGCAGGACTTTTTTAAAAAAGAGGCCTAACTAACTAACTAACAAACAAACTCTCTTTCATAACACCTTTCCACTCTCCCACCAGTCTTTCCCTCTCCCTCTCCCTGTCATGATCACCCTGTGCTTTACCCAGTGTCTCCCTCTCTCTTTCTCTTTCTCTTTTTCTCATACTCATAATCTCTGCCCAACCCCAACCTTCATCCTGTCTGGCTCTCATGTGCCCTCCTGTCATCCAGTTCTTCTTGCACACACCCAATCGTGTCCCTGGCTGCAGCCATTAAATAAATGTGGTGGTCCCTGCTTCTCCCACTGCAATGGAGTCTCTGCATTGTTGAGCCACATGGTGCAGGAAGTTTGATCTCCTCTTCCAATTTCAAGTCTTGCAAGATTTCAAATTGAAATATCAGCCTGAACTTTCTACGCCACATGGCTCATCCTTCAGAGATCCAATTGTGGAGAGGGGAAATGTGAACTGTGGTAGTCTGGCTAGGATTGCTTCAAATAAATATGCATATAGGCAGGCAATCTCTTTTCTGCTGAATCCTCGACAATAAGAACATAAGATATACCATACTGGGTCAGACCAAGGTCCATCAAGCCCGTATCCTGTTTCCAATAGTGGCCAATCTAGGTCACAAGTACCTAGCAGTTTCCCCAAAAGACACAGGCTCCACAATGCATGTATTGGGTCAAGCAGTGGATATTCTGGGTCCCATTTAATAATGGTTTATGGACTTTTCCTCCAGGAACTTGTCCAAACCTTTTTTTAAAGCCAGCTACACTAACAGCTTTTACTACATCCTCTGGTAGCAAATTCCAGAGTTTGATTACACGTTGAGTGAAAAAATATTTTATTAGCCTTAAATAGGTTACCCTGTAGCTTCATTGCATGCCCCCTAGTCTTTCTATATTTTGATGGCATAAACAACTGAACTACATTTACCTGTTCCACTCCATTCATTCCTTTATAGACCTCTATCATATCTCCCCTCAGCCATCTCTTTTCCAGGTAGAAGTGCCCTAACCTTTTTAGTTTGTCTTCATAGGGGTATCCTTCCATCCCCTTTACCATTTTGGTGGCTCTTCTCTGTACCTTTTCTAATAACGCTATATCCTTTTTAAGATACGATGACCAAAAAGTTGATATAAATTACTTATAAACCCCCAAGGGAAGAAGATTTTAAGAACAGAAATAAGACAAGCTTTCATTATTGTGGTTTAGTATTTAAGGAGCATTTCAATTCTCCTCTTTTACAATGGGGGCTGTTTCCTTCCACTACAGTAATTTAGTCCATCCTAATAACAGCAACTAGTTTCTTGCCTCTACAGACTGTCACATTTATGTGTGAAAACGCTGGACCTCAGACATACACAACTAGAGGTGGCATATCACAAAGCATTGCTACTGGAACTTAGAGGACCATCTTACCATTACAATATAGACCATGTCTCACAATATAGGGGCCAATTTTGTAAAGTGCCCATATATGTATGTAAAATGCCTTTTTTATAATTGTGAAAGAAGAAAACAAGATAGAAGGTTAACGCCATAACAGAACAATGCAGATAACAAAGAAACACCCACAAAAGGCTGTGACTCTCTTTTATTCTTTTTTTTTTTTTTAACGTTTATTTTCATTTTACAACAAACAGAGTAACAACACATCAAAAGAAACAAATACACACATACAATAAAGAAAGCAACCCCAATTACCCCCCACCCCAATGCTTCTTCTCTAAGCTGATTAGAATCATCATATGAGCGCTTACATACAACAATTATTGTACATCAAACAAACAGAAGGAAAATCTATGATACCGGATGAGCATGTGACAAAGATTAATACAGAATCAAACAGTCAACTGAGAGCATCGAAATTTTGAACATCCTCGTTGAGCGTCTTCTAGCTAGACCAATAGTGAATAGTTTGACCGGAAGAGGCAGACATACTAGGTATTTGCGCATATTTACAATAAAGACAGATATGTTTCCCAATATTTCGTGATTGAGGAAATAGGAGACAGCAATACCCAGCATAAAGACTAAAAGAAGTAAGCCAATTTAGGAAGAGAGGGGATCCCCGCAGCTAAGCGGAGCCCCACAAACTTCCTAAAGAGGGGATCCGAAATATATAAAATAGAATGAAGACGACCTCAGACCCGACTCCAGTAATACTGTAATGCGGGACATTCATACGTAACAGGAGTGTAGTAGACCAAAGGCCACATAGCATGTCCCGCATCAAGCGCACTGGATGGCATTCCAATTGGCTAACCTATCAGGAGTATTTGTCTACATGAGATAGCAGTACTGAGGAGATAGGAAAAATCTGATCTAGAATGTGAGTGATGGGGGGGGCTGAGAAAAGGTGAGCTCTAAGTCTGAGGGGTGAAGCAACTTCCATATATCAATTCACGCAAAATCTTTCATCAGGGCTGGCAGGGTGTGGAGACTCTTGGGCGGACCACTCGTTCTAGGCGGCAGTCTATCTATCAAAGGAACAAATACTTGGTAGAAGTCACCGCCGAGTAACAATAACAGGGTCATCCACATTCGGAGCATAAATACCAATACACGCAAATGCACTATCTCTAACCTTAAAATATACACAGGCCCAGCTACCCTCCCCATCAGAGCTAGTATCCATTACAGTGATTGGCAAAATTTCTCAACTAAGATGGCTACCTCACCCCGCTCAGAAACGGCGGGAGAATAGGCAGCCACCATATAAGGTTTGGCAGCAAGTTTCAGTGGTTCGACAGAAGTGAAATGGATTTCCTGAAGAAACACTAAATCAGTATGATCATGATTAAAATAACGAAGGATGGTCATTCTATTGATTGGACTATTGATGCCTCTTACGTTCAATACTAAGAGCATACATAAGGCCATACAACAAAATCAAACATTCTGAGAAAGGAACATGATGGCGCACCGAGTTGCGCAATGTCCCTCATATCAACTATAAATGACTGTACACACGATATGATAGAAAATAAGCCAATGAAAAATCATGAAGCGCCCTATATAACAGTAGAAGCACCGAAGTGCCTTAGAGAAGAAGCAAAACCCCAGAAATTACAGGCGACCTGATGTCTGCGGGGTGAAACCCCAGAGAAGGCCTAAATTGAAACATATAACCGGTATAGCTGTGCGTGCTCCGAATCCAACCGAGGTGCACATCATGGAGGAAAAGGAGACCAAGAGAGGTAGATATAAAAGAAAGGAAGGTCCAGGCAGTCTCCATTCCAGGCAATAATCACCGCGCCGGGCCATTCAAAATGGCGGGCAGTTCCAGCGGAGTCCATCCGAATTGTTGACTTAGCGCATCTGGTCTGCCTCTTTGGAATCTAAAAATGTTGCTAGCAGAGCAGGATCTTCGAAGGTTCTAGTTTGGTTATGAAGAGTCACTCTGAGCTTCGCTGGATATAAGAGGCCAAAGCGAGCCTGTAACTGTTGAAGTCTAGGACGAAAAGCAAGGAGTCCCTTCCGCCGGTCAGCTGTGGGCTTTGCCAAGTCGGGGAAGAAAGAGACTTTATGATCGTCAAACTGCAGATGTGGCATCACCCGGGCGGCTTTGAGAATTTGCTCAACTTGCTGATACCTCAGTAAACGGAATATAATGGGCCGGGGGGTCGTCCGAGTGAGTGCGATGTTGGTAGGAGCACGATATGCTCGGTCAATTTCCAGATCTCTGCAAAAGGTAATCTTCAGCAAGGAAGGGAGAGTTTTGACCAGAAATTCTCTGATATCTCCTGCTTCCGCCCCTTCTGGAACTCCTATGAGCCTGACATTGTTGCGACGAGCACGATTATTGCAATCCTCTAACTCTTTTAGAAGATTCTGTATGTGACGCTCAGCCTTGTCCAGGTTCACCAAACGCACCGCGTGCGAATCGAGGACCCCCGCCATGTTGTCCAGCCGTAGTGAAAGACCTTCAAGCCGGTCCTGAAGCATACCGAAATCTTCTCGCATGGCTCGGAGCGCCTCTCCGTTGGACTGTACCAGTTCCTTCACACCACGTATTTCCTCCAAGATCTCCTGTTGCAGTTCAGGGCTTACCCGAGGTGGAACCATCTTAGGTGGAGAAGACAACTCTGTTTTGGAGCGTTTTCCATGTGAAGAAGAGGGAGACCCGAAGTCCAAGCACACTGGTTTGTGGGTCGCCATTCCCCCCAAGGCACCCCGGTAAGTTCGGTATAAAATATTAAGTTTATGCAGATGTTAAGTCAGGATTCTAAGTAGGCCCCTCGGGAGCTTCAGCGCGAAGCGTCTAACCCGCTGGACATCAGGCTCCGCCCCCCGACTCTCTTTTATTCTTAGAAAGTACTTTTTTTGAGACTCTTCTATAACTGCACAAGATGTAAAAATGTGCGTGTACTTCTACAGTGGACAATGCTGGGGATATGGTGTGTGTGGAGCACAGGCACAGTTGTGAAGTACAGTCATAAATTGAAAACTGCATTAATTTATATGCTAATATCAATAATCTAGGCACAGACATTTTCTGCTGCTCTCCAGCAGGCATAATGTCCATGTCTTCAATGTATGTGCTGTCTCCGCTGGATTTCTGCTAGTGTTTTATTTGTCTTCCTGAAATAAATGCAAAATAGGTGCAAATCCTCCAGACCACTTAATGTGGGAGACCTGTTAGAAAATGATCCTCAAAATGGCTTCATCAGGGGATAAGTGATGTGGTTCCATATATCTTCTGTATATAGTATGAAGAAGAAACTTCTCTACAGTTCTGGTTATTAGGGGTTGAGAGAGGGGAAAGGAGGGAAATTTTTCACCAGTGAATGTTCACTAAATGGAAAATGTGTTATAGGCAACGTTGAAAAAACTGTTGTGGCTCATTTGATACTGTTGTGATGCTTCTGTTTAATAGATTTCTTTTTAATTAATTTGTATCAAACTGTTACACAGGGAAAAGTCTCAGGGTCCTTTTACTAAAATATTCTAAGCACTTAGCATGAGTATTGGCACATGGTAACCGCACAATCTGACTGTATTGCATGCTGATTGATGTGCTAATTGCCACTTGCACACAGAGGTGGAGAATGGATGGGTTAGGGGATGGAGAATGGGTGTGCTGGCAGTGTGGTGTACATATCCATGAACTGCATGATTTGCAGAGATGCCCACATAGGTTTTTTCACCCACCAAAGGCTGGGAGCTCCCACATAGAGGGAATGCAGAGCAAGCCTCACAGACTGTAAGAGGGTCATTAAATGCTTGGACAAGGGCAATGACCTGATCAGCCAAGAGTGTGTGCCCCTGGGTTTCCCAGACAAAAGGCTGAGAGTCATAAAAGGAGGCCCTAGAGGGACAGTTTGGGCTGGACTATCTGTTCCCTGCACTAAGAAGTAGGAGAACCAGAACCAGCTAAAGCTGGGTAATTGTTGGGATAGAGTCCCATGCTACTAGATAAGGGGTTAGGGTCCCACTATGCTGGGTGGATTACCTAAGTGAGCTTGGTAATGCTGACTCCCTTTTGCAATAGTAAGGGGGGGGGGGTGAAATAGCTAAGTGAGCCAGGTGAATATTGATTCACTGCAATCAGCTGGGGGAAAAAGCCAGCCAAGTTAAGCTCGGCTACTACAGAGGGGGAAAACTCCAGGTTACTGAAGTTCTGTCTCCTGCTGGATTAGCAAAGGAGAAAAACCAGCAGAGTTGTGAAGGGGTATAATGTAGATGTGGAAAATCCGGCACTCAATACACTTGAATGTAGTGATTGAAAATCTTGGCTCCCTGCCCCCTCCCCCAACATTGGATGACACACTCCACAATGGCTATGCTGCAGCCCAAGCAATCAGAGAAGGAAATGAGCCGTGGAGCCTATCGCCCCCCTCTCTGAACCTCAAAAGCCCTCTGAAATCCCCCACTCCTGAGCCAGCAAGGAAGACAGCCCCTTAGTTCCTATCAATTTGAGCTCTATTGATGATATGGCACAT
Source organism: Ichthyophis bannanicus (assembly GCA_033557465.1). Classification (NCBI taxonomy): domain Eukaryota; kingdom Metazoa; phylum Chordata; class Amphibia; order Gymnophiona; family Ichthyophiidae; genus Ichthyophis; species Ichthyophis bannanicus. The sequence goes on along the minus strand of CM066048.1, from coordinate 105,418,341 downwards.
TCATGGACCAAGAACTTTGACGCACATGTATGCACATAAGTGCTAAACACTGCAGATTCTGCCCACCTTAGGGCCTTCTGCATAATCCACACACATTTTGACATAATTTTAGTATATTGGCCCTATGTCAGTATGAGTTGATCCAGGACCACTGAAAGTGAAGGCAAATGGTAAAATCGGGTTAGCAGTTCTAGTGTACAGTCAAACCTCGGTTTTCATGATTAATCCGTTCTAAGAAGTCTGACTAAAACCGAAACGTACGAAAACCGAAGCAATATTTCCCATAGGAAATAATGTAAATTCAATTAATCCGTTCCAGACACCCAAAACTATTCACAAAAAATACATTTTATAGAGAGTCAATCCCACTTCTGGCCACAAGATGGTGCTCCAGAGGTATTTTTGGCAGACAAATTGTTTAAACTGCCTTCCTCTCTGTGCAATCCTTGCATCTCTGGCTCGAGGATGTTGCTCACCTGACTTTCGCATCTCAACACGCGATCGGTGAGTCCGGGGGGGTAGTGCTGCCGGGACTGGGCAGGCAGTGTATGCAGACCAGCGCGAAGGTGTATGTACACTATTGCAGTGCTTTTGGTTTTCAGATCTGGCACATGCGATCGGTGAGTCCGGGGGGGGGGGGTAGTGCTGCCGGGACTGGGCAGGCAGTGTATGCAGACCAGCGTGTATTGCAGTACGAAAACCGAGGCGATAGACGAAAACCGAGACAAGATTTCAGTCTGAAAAGACGTCGAAAACCGAAACCGACGAAAACCGGGGCCAACGAAAACCGAGGTTTGACTGTATAGTATAATGATGGTTTTCAGCACCATGGACAGGGGAAGGAAATGACTGAAGCCTGCAGTACACATTCACCCACCTCCACTCATCATTATCAAAGGTCATTGTACTAGACTGTAAATATTATTCAGTATAAATTGGAATGTTCTTTTGATTTTAATCTGATAATGCCTGACTAGTGTATATTAGAATGCTTCTGACTCATACGATATTAAACATAACATTGAAAACATGCCAAATGTTACTGCTCCAGAGTTCACCATTTTTCAATACTACAACTGAAATCTAGTAATTTCAGCAAAACTATTTCATATATTTGGGAATCTTCCTTAATTCAGTCCAGATGCTCTAGTCTGTTACTGCTCTTATGAGCTAAATCTGAAAGGTGCAAGGACTTCCTAGAAATTTAATACACTCATGCATAAACAGACCAACTAGGCACTGATACCTTAGTAGAGAGAGAACATCATATGAGAGACAACATGTAACTTAGACTTTTTAAAATCATGTTTGCATTCAGTGACATTATCCATTTAGTTAGAGCCGCTGAATATCCACATATAACTGGAACTATGGTGTTAGACATTTCAAGTTACACCTGATATTTGGACAGGTCATCTAAATGTATAATTTTGGGGCCAATATTCACATCAATCTGTGTGAATTTAGCAATTCCGGAAGAATGGGGCACTTTGGGTTTCAGAATGTATTATGTCTCCTCTCTGTAATACTTCCTGCTACCACCAGATGTCCCCCTGCCATCATATTTACATGTGCAAAAGGCACACTGTCATAAGGAATGCTGAACTGCACACTAAGGATAGCTGGTTAATTTTTTTAAATCTTTTTGATTTTCTTTAATACAAGAGATACATTTAAGGAAACAAATAGAATATACAAAATAAAAAATTCAAGAACAATACAAGTCCACATAAAAAGAAATACATCACAGGAGAAAAACCAGCCAATAATTAACAAAGAAATAACTAAAGGGAAAAAGGAGTATATACTCCGTGAGAGGGAGCAAAATTAATTATCTAATTTCCACCATCTAACTCCCCACCATTTCTTTTCATCCAAATATTTTTGCAATAAAATGACATCAATATACATGTTTGCCCCCCCCCCCCCAAGTAATAATACAACGGCAAGGAAATTTTAAAAAGAAAGAAGTCCCTAGAGCTACTACCCGAGATTTCAACTCCATAAACTGCTTACACCGGATCTGGGTAAACCGGCCCACATCTGGAAAAGCCTGGAGTTTATAATCTGGATGTGGGAGAGGAGGAGGAGATCGGGAATCGGGGCTCAATGAAACCCCATCCAGTGACTGTTTACAGGGCAGCACAGAAATCAAGTGTTTGTCCATAGGGCTCACCATCTTACCTCCTTGAGCATCCGCTCCCGATTTAACACCAGCCTTTGCCTTCCGCTTACACATGATGAGTTATGGACACCACAACTTCTCAGCACCAACATGAACTTCTCATGTGTACTGAAGGGGCGCCAAAGATGTTTGTCCTGCCCATTGAGTCACGCCTCTTAGGTTGCGCCATGCAGGCCGCGACACGCAGCTGCACAGGGGACTGCTGGGCCTTGTAGAAACAGGGGAAGGGTCCTCCGGTCCTAGGAACATCCTCCTAACTGCCTGCCTGCCCGCTGTTCTCAGAGCTCCAGGTACGCCTGCTGCACTGTTCTGCGAAGCTGACAAAACGCAGAAAACTCCCTCGTACAGCAGCTCACTCTCCCGATGGCTGGTTAAATTTTTTTTAAAAAGAACCGACATATTAAGGCCATGATCATTTTTAAGCTGTTTTGCCCACTCTTTTTAAGATTGTTTATGGTCAGGGTCCAGATTATTTGCCATCACTAGGCATAAACCAGAGAGACCCTCCAAAGTAAACATATTGCAATTTCTATCCCCAAGTGAGACTACAGCTGTGGCTTTTGCAGGGCCTCTTGGGAATTGTAGTCCCTTTTAAAGCTCTCTGATAAAGAAGCAATTGTAGTCGAGCATTTAAGGCAAAATGACAAGGATTTATTCCCCTTACAAATAGAACTTTGGTGCAGAACAAAAATAGGATGGTTTCCAGGAGTTTAGCATGAGGATTATATACAATAACTAAGGTAATTGCTTCTTCACTCTCTGGTCCCAAAACATGCAGTGCTCATTGCGAGTACACAGAGGAAAACAAACAGCTTCTTGTAGCAAAGCAAAACAGTTCCTTTTTCTTTGCTGTGTCTCAGCACTTTTCACTTCAAGGTTTAACACAGTGACTCAATGTTGTCAGCCAAACAAAGAGTGCAATCCATCTGCATATCTGCTACGTCATCAACATTAGAGTCTATTTGCATATCTTCTGCTTCGGGACTAACAGCGTTTATATGCAAACTGTTACTGTGGGATTTCAGGTAACTTCCCTCTATAAGCTCAGGTATTTTCCCTTTACACACCTCAAAACAGTAAGGGTTTAAAATACCTGTTGCCCTGGAGTTTCTTCTTTGGCTCTCCTCTAATTCTTGGCAGTTATAAGGGAATACTTTTGTACTGGGCTCCCACCTGTGCAAACTGTGAAGGCTTCCTTCTGACTGAAGGGTTCCCTGCTCTCTCCGTTCCAGCCAATTCCTGGTCACAGGGCATGCCTTCCCTTCTCCTAGTCTGCTGGCTTTTCTCTCAGACCTGTAGGTAATTTCTTTACCCGGTATCCAACTCTCTGGAGCTTCTGAGCCTCTCCCAGCATGTCTTACAGGAGTTCTCTCTCCTGTCTTTGCTGTCCAGGACTCCTCTTTCTCTGCTTCCATGGCTCCAACTGCCGTCCAAACTGTAATTACCACTCCAGCCTGTACTCGAGCCTGCTTCTCCTTCTCCTGCAGTTCCCAATCTGGATCTTAAAAAACACTGCAGCACGAATAATAGCTGGTACATCCAAACAAGACCACATCACCCCCATACTAAAAGACCTACACTGGCTCCCAATCAACTCACGCATAAAATACAAGACAATCCTGAACATATTCAGGATCAAACACAGGAACTCTGCACACAGCCTTCAACCCCTCATACAACCCGACACCAGTACAAGACCTAGAAGAAAAGCCACATCAGACACAATCAACATGCCAAAAGACTACACAAAAGCATGCAAATCCACCACACGAAGAGCACTGTCACTGGCAGCACGTGGCATGTGGAACTCACTCCCGGACAAACTGCGAGCCACAGAAGACACTAAGGACTTCCAGAAACAACTAAAGACTCTGCTATTCCTGGAGCACTATGGACCGAACATATAATGAGTGCAACAACCATGGACCAACAAGTTACATGCACGCTCTTTACACGCTCACTGTATATAGTTCATGCTGTAAATAGCGCACACTAATCAACCCCCACACACACACACACCTTCACTGTACATGATGCACACACCGAACCCAAGCACCACTCCCACTAATTGTTTGCTGTGTAACCGCCTTGATTAACGGATAAGGCGGGATAAAAATACCATTAAATAAATAAATAAATAAATAATCTGCAACTCCCTCTTAATTTCCTCCTGGGAGCTAATGACGGGGTTTTATAATTCTGTTCCCCTGGGCTTGGCTCTGCCCTCAAGCTGAACAGGTGTGATTGATCAAGCTCTGAGCTTGCTGCTGCATCAGAGCTTGGGCGTGTCAGTTCAGCTCCTGGCATTCTCTGTTTACCTTTTCTTTGTAAACAGTGAGCCATGTGTTCTAGCTGCCTGTCAGTTTTAAAGGTGGAATCTTCCTTTCTCTCTATTTCCATGGGCTCTGTAGGGGTCTCTACATCACAATATATATATATATATATTTATATTTATTTATTTATATTCAGACCCATTTTTTAAAATTAGGTCCTAGCCATTTAACTACTGGCACGATCTCCCAAGATGGACAGGTCTCAGCTGAGGTGCTAGACCAAGACAAACCACCCACCTGAGCAGCAGCAGAATGGGACAGTGGTGGTGGCAGAGGATCACATTTCTGTGACAATGGCAGCAACACTAAACTTAAACAATGCGAAGGAAAGGCCTGGCAATCTACTTCTGTATCTTGTCATGTAAACCCAATGGCTAGTCACAACAAAACAAATTGCACTACAGTGCTAGAAGATGAGACCCCAAGGTCTGAAGACACTCAACTAGCTACTGGAGAGGAGCTGAAGACTTTTCATAGTAAAACCAGCATTTATGATGTGGTTGGATCAAAGCCCTCAGGACGTCTGACTGCTGATGCAGCTGCACATGAAATGAGAGTCAGAAGCTGTAAAGACGTCTTACATATTGGTACATGGAATGTATGAAGCATGAACCAAGGGAAGTTGGAGGTGGTCAAGAATGAAATGGAATGTGTACAAATTGATCTGTTTGGTGTCAGCGAACTGAAATGGACTGTCATCAGGCACTTTGCATCAGATGATCACATGGTCTATTATGCTGGAAATGAAAGACACAGAAGAAATAGTGTTGCATTTATAATAAAGAAGAAACTTGAAAGAACTGTAATGAAATACAATGCAGTCAGTGAACACTTAATCTCTATTCATCTACAAGGAATGCCTATCAACACAACTCAAGTACATGCCCCAACAACAGTTGCAGAAGAGGATGAAATTGATGAGTTCTATGAAAAAGTACAAGCTGAAATTGACAGAACATGCAAACAGGATATCCTGATAGTCATGGGTGACTGGAATGCAAAAGTTGGCAACAAAGAAGGCAAAGTGATTGGCAAATATGGATTTGGCAAGAGAAATGAAGCTGGAGAAAGACTGATAGAATTCTGCAAGACCAATGATCTATTCCTCTCAAACACTTCCTTCCAGCAACACAAGCAGTGACTGTACACATGGGCTTCACCCAATGGATTATAGAAAAATCAAATTGACTACATCTGTGTAAGTCAACGATGGAAAAGCTCTATAACATCAACAAAGACAAAACCTGGAGCTGACTATGGTTCAGATCACCAACTACTTGTATGCAAGCTAAAGTTGAAAAAGAGAAAGCCACTCATGAATGTAGCAAAATATGACCTTGACAATATACCACTGGAATTTAAAGACTGCCTGCAAAATTGATTTGCTGCTCTAGATACAAATGACAGAGCTCCAGAAGAGTTATGGAATGATATCAAAAAGCTTGTGTTGGATAAAAGCGAGAAGTCTCTAGACAAAGTGAAAAAGCAAAAAACGGCCAAAATGGGGAGAACTAAGGATGCCTTCTGGGAAAAGTGCTACAGGGTGGACTTATTCCCCATGTCTCTTCTACAAGAGTTTACTTTGCTTACAGTACCTAGATTGATGTCCCTTTCAATTTGATGATTAAAATGAGTCTGTTTTGTGGGTTTGCTGTTTAGTTTCAAATCCATTTTGTTTTTTTGGAGGGTTTACAAAACGCCAAAATGTGTTAGGGAGCAGGAGTATATATGGATGTGATAACTTTCACTGTCCACCTGCAACGCCTCTTTAAAATCAGATACCTGTGTAAAATCAGACTTTTCCAAAATAGCTGTTTGGACATTGTGCAGGGCTGCTATACTACAAATCCCAGAATCCCTTGGCATAGGAAGGACCTGCCACATTTGAAGCCACAGTTGGAGTCAGAACACCCAGGAGAGAATGGAGCTGGGTGGAGTTAGCAGAGCAGAGCACCTAGAGGTCTTTTACCCCCGGGATAGCAGAGAAGGAAGGCGAAGGTAGTTTCCCAGTGATAGAAGGGTCTCAGGAATGCAGATGGGGGAAGAAAGATTGAGTCATATTGAGACTCCTGTAGCCAGTGGATGACATGAAGCTGGAAACTGAGGAAGGACTTCCCCTGGATCTACCTGCTTTGGGAGAAGACATGGAGGAAGAGTTTGTCAGTATGCTGTGAACTTTGCTTTTGTTGCTTTGTTTTTGTCCTCAAATGGACAAATGCAGCCAGTCTTGGCCGTATCTCCTATGTTCCCCCACCCCCGCATCCCACACCCTTCTCATTTTCCTTTGTCCCTTGAATTCGGCTTGTGCCATCATTTACTGCTGACATAATACACAGCCACCAGTTTGCCACAATAGAAGAGTTTATTGGGTAATTTGGCCAAAGCATAACCTATACAACATTTAACCAGTTAATACAGAACAATTCTTGTAGCTATATACAAATATGAAATTGCATTGAACCTAACTGACCCTATTCTTGAGACATAACAGCCCGTACTTGCCTAGGGGTGATGCCACCAAAGCCTGCCCCTTTTCTTTTACACACATCACCACCAATGCCAGCGCACATTTCTATATAATTGCACAATGCTCTGTTGGGGGAGGCATGCTGTTAAAGCATGCGCTGTACTTCCCATCACAGCAGGATCCACCTTCCCCTGTTTCTGGCCCGGCTTTCCTTTTATTTTTGCTTTCCATTTTCCTTTCTTTTTTTTTTTGTAAATCTTTTTTAACAGGTCATGTCCACCCTCTTCCCCTCCCCCTCCCCAGTCACGCTGCAAGGCCCAGATGATGAGTGGGGAGCCCAGCTGGGGCCTTGAGGCCAGCAATGCAGTGTCTCCCAACTGGAAAGAATGGTTGCTAGATGTTATTTGCTCCCATGCCAAGCCGTCACTCCCCCCTTGCTTCCAGAGCAGTGACCACACCTGGAAGGAACCATCCTTGCTGGGAGGCTCCATTTCAGTCTCACTGGCCCCTACCTGCTTTTTTGTGGGGGGAGTTGTTTTTAATTATATAATCACTGCAGACTCCAACAGCCATGCTGTTCACCCGCCCCCCCCCCACCCCCCCCCCCCGGCCCATGTCTACCCCCAGCTACCTGTTGTCTTGAGAAAAAAGGACTCAGCATGGACACTCTGATGAATCACATACCCAAACCTCTTATAGGATGGCTGTTAAGCAACGCTCATTCGCACAAAGAAGGAAGGGATGTTGTTCAGGCACTGTGAAGTCAAGAGGGGCAAGAGAGCTGCCAACATCCCTTAGAACTTAAATCAGCTGACTAAAGCCTGTCCTCCTCTCCCTCTGCTCCAACCACATGTTAACCCCTTCTGGCACCCCTGCCCTTTTGTGCCCAGCAGCTGTTAATCCAGCCAGCTAGGTCTATTTTCTCATTGACTGACTGATTTTCCCTGATTGGAGAAACTGGAACTGTAGCTAAATGCGACAGCCTCTGTAGTGGGCACTGAAGTCCTTGAGTTCCTGAACTAGGCGGTTGCCTGGGCTGCGTCTGAACTGTGATTCATTGGGTATTCTTTGAACTCACCTGTGGAAGAGAGGGATGACAGGGGAATTAGGTCTCCTGAGCCTCGGCTGGTACTTTTGGGGTGAAGAGAACTGGTGTCACTGGTGCTGGCACTACCGGACGCAGACCACCTGGCAGTGAACAGACTCTGCACCCAGTTACAATGTGGATGTGATTTGTACATGCGAGTGGTCATTTTCACACACTCAAATCAAGAAGAAGGCTTCTAAAATAACCCCTTCAGATTTTTACAAGGAAAGCCAGAGGGTCATCTATGGGGCAGACTAAAAATATATCAAATAATTTAATGAATGGAAAATTCTGGGTTCCATAAAACTGGCACCGCCCTACAGATGTATTGAATATTCTTTTAAACACAATCACCAAGGTTTCTGTGTCCAGGGATCATATCCCAAATGTGCTTCGCAAGCAACTTAAACACTCCAAGCTTCTGAGGCTTTTCACACTATGGATGAGGAAACCATCGGCCAAAGAAGTAAGTAATGAGATCAGAGCTTTCTATAATTCAAACTAGAATCTATAGGAATAGTCATCAATATGATGAATTCTCAGCTACCTTTTGCAGATATATCTACTCTGAATGTGCTGTTAATCATAAGCTCAAAGTCAGGATGGTCCACTCTGTCTAGATCCCTTCATGACGTCTTCTATTAACTCCACAAAAGTAATAATCAGTACCACAAGGTTAAGTAAAGCAGAGCAGGGTTTGAAGTGTGACTCAGAATGACTCCCAAATAACCCAGTAAATCGTGTATAGGACAGAACCGCCTGCCAACAGATTAAAACACAACAGAGCTGAAGAAAGCTGCCCATGGACGTGCCAATAGTTTGAAATTTTTAGAAACAGAAAAGTTCAAAAACTAATTTCTAGATACTAACAGAAAGAGTTTAGGGACAAAATCCTTCCTGATTTCTGCATTATAAGGAAGGTGTCAAGTGATAAAATAAAGCACTACATTCCACTGCCAGAACTAGTAATAATTTTAATGAGGTGATTTCATAGATACAGACCCATAAACGCAAAATTTACACAGATATAAAATGATTTCTGCCATTTTTGTTTTTTGCCTTTATGATAAGTTATTGTGAATTCAGATTGATTTTGTGGTGCTCTGTTCTCTGGTTTCTCTGTGCCCTGTTGCTGTGTGGGGGAGGCGGGGAGGTGATGTTTCTTGTTGACTCATAGAGAGTATGGGAGGTTAGTTACTTATACGTGGTGACACTGGGGTTCTCTCAGATGAATAGATTTCAGATAAGATTTACTAATGTGCACTACAGTGTTAGATTGTGTTAATATGAGCTAATGTGCTATTTACTGTACATCCCATTTGATGTGATGAGGTGCAATAACTTCCTATTGCCTTAGGTACAAACTTAGATTGTAAGATTGCTAGAGACAGGAAAATACTTGCTCTGTCTGAATTGTAAGTTGTCTGCAGAGGGGAAAATACTGCAGGTATCTTGCCTTGATCTATGACTTGAAAGGGGCGACTTGAACAGAAACGCTCTGGGAGACTAAACTGTCTCATGGAATTACAGATTATATAAAATTTTAATTGCATAGACTTATTATATGGTCTGTCTATGAGGAAATCCTTTGCATAGGTCTTTTTAAAAACTAAACCAGAGAAACAAAAGAATGTCACTGCAGTACCCAGGTCATCATTTTGGCAACTGAGGGAATTGATTGCTATTAATAAGGACCTTAAATGTCAGCTACACTGGTTAAAGTTTATTCAAAAATATAGTAACCAGGTATGGCGGATGTGGCCCTCTCCCCCCCCCCCACCCCCCAAAAGTTCCCCCCCTTCCCCCTTTCCTTAACAAATAACCACAACAGCAATCCGTTATTGGCAAAACAACTGGTCACAGCTTTATTGAACAAGCACAAATATAACCTTACAACCATAACTGCATAACTTACGGTTCCGGCAGCAGGACAATCCCTCACCAGCCATATGGGTAGCAAAGTGAGTTCCTTCCCGCCTCCGCCAAGAACCGTTCCCCGGCAATTCCATTCCCCTCTTCCGGCTTCGCCATATTACTAGCAAAAGCAGAGGGCTTCTCTGGGTCGGGGGTACCCCCACCCCAGCCCTGCATATTGCCATGCCTCCGGACCCCGGACACCTCCGGGATCCCACCACGGGCTCAGCGACACCTGTCCCTGAGCCCCCCCCCCCCCACAAAGTTCAAAGCTGCGACCAGCCCTCCCGCCCGATACAGCCAACTCCAAGGCCTCCTGCCAATCATTCAGGAGCAAATCTATCCCAACCGGGGAAAGATGTACTCCATCCGAACGATACAGGCCCGCACAATCGACCTCCACCCAGGGATGCAAAATCTGGTAACCCCCATGCGCCCCCACCCAGCGGCCAATTTGCCGATTAATTTTTACCAACCCACGGGACCACCGCCGGTGACCCCAGCAAGCAGGCCTGGGAATTAGGTCGGACCACAGCAAAACAACACCCGGAAACATTAACAACACTTCCCCCAAATCCCGCTGAGCCGCTCTAATCAGTTGCTTGACTATCCAAGACCCCAAGACATTGCCGCCGAGATGCAGCAGCAAACACTCCGGGGAGCCTCTGACGCGCTGATGGTGCCGGAGCAAAGGCAGGAGCTGCAACCAGCGAAGGCCGCGCTCGCCTAGCCATGATAATGCCACCTCTTCAGCCTTCAGTCCAAGGTTCGCCCCGAGCGGCCGTACCGCTGTCTGCTGGCTGGCCCAATACACAAACGAATGGCCAATGATCCAGCAGGCCCACGGCGTTGCAATCCCATCTAAAAGAAAAAACACAGTTAGCACCCAGAACCCGATACCCAGATAGCCAGGCTCACAAACTAACATATCCCTTAAAGGCGTTGGAACTCCAGCGGCCAATCCTCTGAATCTCTGCCGCCGGCAAACCCGCCCCCGCCGCACTAGTAGCGGCCCCAATTCGGAAGGAATGCGGGGCGAAGTCTGTCGTGCCTCCCCTTGCCAGTACCCGTAGGTAGGGGTTAAGGAGGTTAAGTCCTTCTTTAAACCAAGGGCCTTTCACTTCCTGGAGCGGTGCTTGTTGGGAAGTGTCGTTTTTACCATCAGTTTTAAAAGAAGAGTAGTATGACTCAAAGTGGTTATAAGTAAAGGGATTTATTTCCCCTCCCGGGGTTGGACTTTCACAAGGACAAAAGATGAACACAAATTAACTGCTCTTTAGCAGAAAAAAGGACAAAGTAAATATAGCTTTCCTCAGCAAAACAAACAGTTTTCTCTTTCCAGCAATTAGAGCTTCAGCACATGGTTAATACAGCTCTGTTCCTTCACAGCCAGCCTGTATTCCTTTCACCACAAAGTTTAAAGCAAAGATATAATTTGTTCAGAAGAAATTGTTGTACAGTCCTTCTCCTCTGTAGGATAATTTATGCAAGGTGGTTCTGTATCCATCAATTCCACCTCTGAATTAGCATTAGTTTGGCCCAGGCCTTCCAGGGCCGCGCCCTGTCTTCCAACCCTGAGCCCGTCAATGCACACAGGGTTTAAATAGGGCCTAAAGCCATTATCATAGCCCCAATTTTCCAGGCTGTTACCTCCACACGGATTCCGGTAATCCCAGCCCTTAGGCTTACCTGGGGACCTGGCTTTTGAGGCCTTCCTCTGAAGTTCCCATGTACCGGTTGGTTCCCTGTTAAACCAGGGGGAAACAGTTCCCAACTGCTTTTTGGGCTGCTTGTAAGGCTGTGAGTGCTTCAGCTGTTCTGGTCTGCTTCTCCTATAATTATCCACCAAAGCCTCTGACCTCCCGTCAGCTGAAAACTCTGCCCACCTCCTGACTGGGCATCTGCTTTCCTCTCTCTCTTCTCTCTTTCTGCCTGCTGGAGCCTCCTTATGAGACTGCCCTTCTGGGTAGGGCCTAGTCCCGCCCCCTAGCAGGTGTTCCAACTTCCCCCATGACTCCTGGCTATACTGATGGCAGGGGCGTGTTTCCTTCTCTTGTGTTTTGTTTCCCCGGCAACTGGTAGCCATGTGTCTTTGTTTATCCCTCAGCCCTGCATTTCCTACCTGATTTTCTATCTTCTCTGCCGGGCCAGAAGGGCTTGCTACATCACAAGTCTCCAGGTGCTAAGCCAACCCGCCGCACCGCCAACCGCAGTACCGCCGTGAACTGGAACCGCGTCACCCACCGCGCATCCGCATGAACAAATAGCAGTCCGCCCCCCCGACAGGCGCACCCGCAAGTAAGCTGCCATTGCCGCTACGGGACAAAGAGCAGATGACACCATCGGCCCTAAATGCACCCACACCCCCCTCCCTCTCTGATCTGTCTTGGACCTAGCCAGCCATATGCTCAGCTGTCCCTGCGCCAAACGCACATGCTGAAGTTGCAGAGCCGCACCCCCATCGGCCCGGCTGGACGCCACCAATTCCCCCGACCGGAAGGCTCCAAAGAAAGCCAAACAAAACACAGCCCGGAACAGCACAGACTCGTATCCAGACTGCACCACTGTGGGCAAAGCCTCAATCAACCGTCCCAACAGATCGGGGGTAATTGGCCGACGGGCGTCCACCTGAGGAGGGGTAACGCACTCCCACCCCAACAAGAGTCGGCGAGAGAGAAACCCCCAATGGTGCACAGCCCACCCCACTGCCCTTGAGAAAAACGCAAAGCCGGCAAGGTGAGACCTCACCGTTGATTTAGCAAACCCCGCAGCCTTCGCTGCCACGATGTAGGCACCAATGAGATGCTCCGGCACCGGACCCAGATGCCAGCCGCGCGTCACCAAGAAATCCACCACGCTGTCGCAGCCCTTACAATAAGAGTGCCAGGTCGCCGACGACACCGAGCACCTCAGCAAACTCAGGATACCTGGAGGCCAAGCCGCCATAAACGCTCGGGGACCGACCGCCCCACCGGGTCCGCCTCTGGTGCCAAGCGCCGAAACAGATCCCACTTGAAACGAGAAAGAGCATCAGCGACTTGGTTAGCATATCCTGGCACGTGCCGGGCCCGCACAACTACATTCAACTGCAAACAGGCAAAAATCACCTCCCTCATCAAAGCCGCCACTCGCATGCAACGCGGCGCGTATCGATTGATAACGTGCACCACCGCCTCATTGTCGCACCACCACAGCAGTTGTCTATTACGCAGACTCTCTGGCCAGAGCTCCAGTACCACCAAAATGGGGAACAGCTCCAGGAACGTTATGCTGTCGGTTAAGCCCGCCACCCGCCAGGCCGCCGGCCACGGCTCGGCACACCATGCACCCCCGAAGTAGACACGAAGTCCGAGCCCGCCCGCCGCGTCCGTGAAAATCTGCAAATCAAAAGTAGACACTTCCTGTGCGAGGAGTACCGTAACCCCATTAAAGTCCCTCAAGAACTGGTCCCAAACCCCCAAATCCGCCCGCATGCTCCGTGAAACCCTAATACGATGATGCGGACGCCTCACTCCCGCGGTAGCCACCGCCAGTCGATGGAGGAACACCCTGCCCATCGGGATGACCCTGCAGGCGACGTTAAGGGAGCCTAACAATGCCTGCATCTCCCGCAATGTGACTTTCGCCGATCCTAAGATGTTCGCTACTAACACCCGCAAACGCACTACCTTGGCGGGTGGCAGTCGCGCTACCATGTCAACCGAATCCAATTCCACCCCCAGAAAAGTAAGGCGCGTGGAAGGGCCCTCCGTCTTGCCCGCCGCCAAAGGGACACCCCATTCCCGCGCGAGAAGCGTGAAACCATCCAGCAGCTGCCGACAGAGCCCAGACTGCTCCGCACCGACGAAGAGAAAGTCGTCCAAATAGTGGACCACGTTCCGAGAGCCGACAGACGCCTCCAGAGCCCAATGCATGAAGGAACTGAACATCTCAAAGTAACAACAAGAGATGGAGCAGCCCATCGGCAGGCACTTGTCAAAGTAAAAGTGGTCCTCGAACGCAAAACCCAATAGATGGAAGGAGCCAGGATGCACCGACAGCAAGCGAAAAGCGGACTCAATATCCACCTTTGCCAGCAAGCACCTGTGCCCACACTCACGCACCAACCGTACTGCCTCATCGAACGACGCGTAACGCACAGCGCACAATTCCTTCGGGATAAGATCATTCACCGATGCACCCACAGGGAAAGACAAATTGTGAATGAGCCGGAATTTCCCAGGCTCCTTCTTCGGGACAATGCCCAAAGGCAACACGATGAAATTCCGGCACAGCCGTTCCACAAAAGGCCCGGCCATCCTCCCCAAGGCCAGCTCAGCTGCCAGCTTACCCCTAACCACCTGCGCCAGGCGCTTGACCGATGGTGCGTTGCGCGCCATCTCCGGGCCCCCCGCCCCCACCACTGGTATGGGGAACCCGAACTGGAAACCCCCTTCCAATACCCGCCGCGCCTTAACCCTCCGATACCGCCGCAGCCATGGCCTGAGTGTTGCAAAACGAATCGGGGTAGGGGCCAACTCCATCCCACAGTCATTGCTTTGCGGCAGGAGGGTTAGGCACTTTTTTTCCACAACGGAGCGCGGAGTGCCCGCCCCCGCAGATGGAGCAACTATGCCGGAACTTACAGTCCGGAAAGGGGCACGTCGACTTATTAAAGCGCCAACAGACGTCCCCGACTCCCTCGCCCGCGCCTTTCTGCAACCCGGGAGCCGGGCCACTCCAAAAGGGCCGCTCAGCCATCGCCCCCACGCCGGGGACCCCCTTCTGCCCCCCAGCACCGCCCCCCCCTTTTGCCGACATCTGCGTTAACCATAAGCTGATGTCCTCTGTCCCCCACGACAAGGCGCGATTCTCCTCCATCTTATCCCAAAACTTCTCATCGTAGTTGAGCCAAGCCCAACCTTCATGAGTCTGCGCCGCCTCCAGAATAGAGTCGGCATAGGCCAGCAACATCCAGTATTGCCCCGGGTAATGCTGCCCCCAAACGCTAGCTAACCGCAGGAATGCTCTCGTCCAGTTGAGGACGTTCCGAGAAGTCTTCTTGACCCTGCCCGCCTTCTCGTCCGCCTTCCATTTACGCCTGCTCTCCCCTGAACGCTTCCTACCCTCCAGTAGTCGGAATATATCAATATATTTCCGCTTCCATATCCTACGCCGCAGCTTACGCGGAACCCCCTCCCAAAGCTCCGAAAAGGAAGCCAGCATAGCCCCTCCGCCCCCCCCCCCACTACCCCCTCCCCACCTTCGCTGGGATGAGCGCCCCCCCCACCACCCGACGAGGACGATGAAGATGAAGACGAAGAGGAACCCCCCTCCGACGTCGCTTACGCGAGTGACGGCTCTTCTTTCTCACTTTGCGCCCCACCTCCCTTGCCTGGCTAACCGCCCCACTCTGTTCTGCTAAATGCTCTTGTAACTCACCAGCATCCGAACTCCGGGGAGGCCCGATAGGTGATAAGGTAGATGACTCCGCCGTCGACACCTCTTGCCGGTCCTCCTCCTCCGTGACTGGCACTTCACCAATAGCCGCTCCTGCACTCTGCGTCGAGGCCTCACCACTTGGAGTCGCGCCCCTCCCGTCGCCGGTCTGCACCTGTGGAGACACCGGCAAAAAGGCAGGGGAACCAGACAAACCCCAAGGAAGCTGCCATGGCCCCGTTCAATCCACCCTGGAGGGTCCCTGACCCCCTCCCCTCCAATAGTCCCAACCCAAAAACCCCGCACCCCCCGGAAGCATAGGCCAACCCCAGTGCCCCCCCCCCAACCCACGCATCCTGATTCCCAACCAGACTCTGCCACCCTGCCGGGCACTGCGTCGCCCCCACCCCCCCTGAGGGGTCCACAGCCGGTGGGGGCGGAACAGCACTGCCAGCCGCCCCCCTTGGTGACCCCGCCGCCCTACTCTCTCCGAGCACTGACCCACGCATAGCCCCTTTTTGATACCCCCCGACCATGGCCTGCCCTGCCCCCGCGGGACCTCCCAGAAACACCAGAGGGCACGGCTGTACCCCGCCTGCCTGGGTCTCCAGGTCCAGCCTGCTGTGGGACCCCTTTCTTCCCCCTAATCTGTCCTCCGGAGCCACTCAAAACCCGTCCCATGGGCCTCCTACCACCCCTCCGTCCCCTGCCCCCGGTGCCACCGCCCCCTGTCCCCCCCATCCCGAATGCAGAGAGCACAGACCCCCCACAAAGCACTGCAGCCTTTTAAAAGAAAACTGAAAAAAAAAAGAGAAAACTGAGAAACGGCAACAGGCACACTAAACAAAATCAGAACCCCCCAAAACAACAGAGAGCAGGACCAAAGAGCACGGAGCCCCTCCCAGCACCTGATCAGCAAGCCGCCGCGGACAGTACCACGCTCCCTGGACAGCGCACTGCTCGAGGACAGCTTCCAAAACCACCGAAGACAGGACCAGCTCTCCCGGGACAGCTCACTGCTCACCACCGGCGCTGACCGCCGCAGGCCTCAGATGCCTCGGGCCCGAACCACGGTAACCACTACCACGATCTGCAGCCAGACGCCCGTCCTTCTCCCGGCTCCGAAAGGACTGGCGTCTGCCTGCACGCTCCCTCGCTACCCCCTTGAACCCGCCGACCTCATTGGCTCCCGCGGCCGCCCGGGCCCGCAGGAGCCAATGAATTTAAATGTAAACTTTGCGCGGGCACGCGCCTCGCGCCTTCTCGGGGGACCCGCGCCACTCTGCCCCCCCGGTTACAGTCGGCCGACGGGCACGTGGGCCCGCGGCCTCCGATTTATTGTAACTAACTGGTGATATCTTCCACATACTTTAGTTTTGTTTCAAATCTTCTACCTAGCAGTAATATATTATCTTATATATTGGGTCTGAACAGTCTTATTTTACATTCCTCTCACTGAGTGTAACATTTAGCTGTCTCTGCGGCATGCATCTTATACATGTCACTGTGAAGCTTGCATGGGATGGGGTACTGGTAAAGATATGCTCTGCTGTCATCTGTGCTGTATTTGTACATTGTGTGTATCAGGGCAAAGACTTTATGAGACATTTCTCTGTGCTGTATTCATGCTTTCCATGTATAAGTTCAACACCTGCTTGGGTCCATGATTTTGACCGGAAGGGGTAATGTAAGGTATTACCATTCTGGTAGCATAGTAGCCGTCCCATAACCATTAATCAGATACAGAGGAAAATGTAAAATGTACCAAACACACACAAGTTGCATCATAAATCACAAATCATATACATACATCTGACTGTCTTAGATTCACAGAGATGGAAAGCAAGGATTGTAAAATGATTCTAAAATCTTTTGAGTATTAATCTCTCTTCATTGATCAAAATGAAATTCAGAACAGTGATCTAATTTTTAATGGCAAAAATCAAAATGTGTCCTTACACTAATACATAATTCTTTCAGCAATTTTTACATTGAACACCCTCCTCCCCAACCCCTCCCCCACATACACTCCTCAACAGAATATCTGCAAATTCCCATAGCAGCTCATAAAGATGGAAGAAGAGAAATCTTAGATGAGGTTTGTTTTATTCATGTTACTATGTTACTATGAGGGGAGTGATACTCAAAAACACTTATACATATAGCGGCTGCTGTTTTATGGATCGGAGCCTTATCCAGGAATATCCAGCAGCACTATAATGTCATGATGGGGTGTCTGCAGTACGAGGGTTATCAGATGTCGAGTTTCATTCAGTTTTAGAAGAACAAGTAGGTGCCGCCTTGTCTTCATAAAACACTAGCATAAGAGGCAGAGATCACGCCCAGCAGGCGGGTGCAGATTTCTTCACTTTGCTCTCTAATGGGTGTCAGTGCCTATGTCTAGACTATCCAGGACACAGGTAAAAATCAAAATTTCAGGGTGTTTCTGTGTTTTCTGGATGAAACCATATGAAATGAAATGTAGAAACATGACGGCAAAAAGAGACCATATGGACCATCTAGTTTGTCCTTCCATACCATTGTCCCTTTTATTTCCTTCAGAGATCTTTTGTGTGTTTGTTCTCATGTGCTTCTTCCATTAGGAGACTAGTCCACACATCTGCCATTCGTTCCATAAAGAAATGTTTCTGCATATTACTCCTGAGTCTTTCCCCTTTCCTCCTCATCCTATGTCCCCTTGTTGCAGAACTTACTTTGAATTGAAAGAGGCTCTCCATGCCACTTAACCATGTTGTTCATGGGTAAATCTAGAAACTCCTTATAAAATGTTATTTTACATGCATAAGTGGATCATAAAATTACCCTTGTTAACATTAAAAATGTCTTAGGCTCCTGCTTTAATGTTGTTATTCCATAATAGTACTCCCATCACTAGGCCATTGTTGAAATGGATGAAGCCTGGAACATTCAGGGAACTACAACTGAACTTCAGAAATTATCCTCAATATCAAGTTGTGGAAATATATAACAGGGCTGCTGCGTATGACACTGTGACATTGAAAGGGCCGGAGCAACCACTAGGCAACACTATGTAGACATCTAGGGCAGCAGCCTTGAGAGGCAGCAAACAGCAGCAGTTAAAATAAAACAGTAAATCCTAACAGTCACCCAAACTCAGAGACCCACCATTATGTTATTTTATGTGCAGGGAGAGTGGGTACGCACATGTATACAAAGCTAATTTCAATATATTAACATATGATGCCCGACAACAGGATTCTTGCGGGATGACCATGATCACTAAGTTTAATTATAAAACTCTCAAGGGGAAAATGTATAAAGCTGAAGCTTCATTTAGGTGCCCAATACTCTTGCACTGGCCCTGGATTCTGAGCCTGTAACTATGGGCCTGATTTAGATTTTGGCAGGCTGTGCACCGTGACAGCGTAGAGCTTGCCTGCCGACCCCCCCCCCCCCTTGCCTATTTTTAAGGCATAGAGGGCTACATGGGTATCCCTTTCCTCTGCCCCTGAACTCCCCTAACGCTCCCCAATGATACCTTCATAGCAAATGGACGCGTTAGGGACTTGTCCGGATTGCTGAAGGGCACTAACCATGTAGGTGCCATTTGAAAATCCTGGATAAGGCCTTTACACGAGTAACTAGGGAAGTTGCATGTATAAAGGTCTTCAAAAATCAGGTCCTATGTGTTTAACTGCAAAAATGTGTATAACTCTGCAAATATGTATATATGTGCAACTCTGCAACAATGTAACTTTCTTCCTGTGTTTCTCTGTATGAACTCTACACATAGACCATTGTTTGTTAGTTTCTACCTCTGTTAAGTTGTGACAGCATGATTATATGCCGATATTCCTCTACAAATGTTTGAATGTCTGCTCTTTTAATCTATGGCTCTAAAATATTTCAACTGTGATTGGTTTTAGTTCTTATGTAGTTTTCTTTTGGATTTTCTTCAATTCTTTCCCTTCATTTCAGTCTTAGCAGATAATGACATATGAATACGTGCTGACAGGAAATCACAGCGGTGTGACAGAATTCCTGCTTCTGGGATTCCCAGAATTCCCAGACCTGCAGTTCCCTCTCTTCACTCTCTTCTCATTCCTCTACCTGTTGGCCGTGCTGGGGAACCTCCTCGTTATCTGCATCATATGCGCCAATCGACACCTTCACGTCCCCATGTATTTCTTCCTGGCCAACCTGTCTATCCTAGACGTCTCTTCCCTCACAGTCACTGTGCCAAAATTACTGGCAATCCTAACAAGGAAAAATGTCATATCTTATTGGGAATGCTTTCTACAGATGTATTGCTATATGGTGTGTGTATGTACAGAATATGCACTTCTCACTGCCATGGCATATGATCGCTATGTTGCAATATGCAACCCCCTGCGTTACCCCATTATCATGAATAAGGGGGTCTGTGCTCTTCTGGCAGCTGTCTCATGGATTGCAGGTTTAGTACAGTTATTGCCATTCATCATTGTTATATCCCAATTTTCATTCTGCGACTCCATTGTAGTCGATCACTTCTTCTGTGAAGTCACAGCACTGGTGAAACTCTCCTGTACAGACCCCTGGGTCATTGAAATTTTAGCTTATACACAAGGTACATTTAGCATCTTCACTCCTCTGCTCCTAACCCTGATGTCCTATGTGTTCATCATCTCCACCATCCTGAGAATCCAGTCTAGAGAGGGGAAAAGCAAAGCCTTCTCCACGTGCTCCTCCCACTTCACAGTCATCATTCTGGCTTATGGAACTATGATAGGGGTGTATTTGCATCCAGGGTCAATGAACTCTGTGAATTCAAGCAAGCTGCCTATTGCACTGTATATAGTCACTCTCCCACTGTTAAACCCCCTGATTTATAGCTTGAGAAGCAAAGAGTTAAAAGAGGCCCTCCATAAAGCCATAAGCAAGAAAACATTATCTGCATTTGAATGATAAGTTTATAACAGTGAGCCTATTTTGGCCCTATAGACCCCAATGTGGCTTTATAAAATACTAGTACAAATCCTGCAGAAAACTGTGTCTACACAGAAGGCATCTACATAAAACACACAAATGCCCTCGCACACAAGTCGGCACATAGCTTAGTGTTTTTTATAATCAATTTCTGTTTTTTTTACTCTTCTCTTGCTCCACCCAGTCTGTGGCCCAGACAACAAATATTGTGCATGCTTTTATGTGTGATTTAATCTAAAAACTATCATTTTATCCATGTATATTGTTTCTTTCTTTTCATCCTGTAAGCAGAGCTTTAAAAAAACAGAGGCCTAATTAACTAACTCTATCATGTCTCCCCCCCCACCAGTCTTTCCCTTTGCACTTTCCTTATCATGATCACCCCATGCTTCACCCAGTGTCTCCCTCTCTCCCTTTCCTTATCATGATCACCCCATGCTTCACCCAGTGTCTCCCTCTCTTTCTCGTTCTCATAATCTCTGCCCACCCTCCTGCTTTGCCCTGTCTCGCTCTCATATCCCCTTCCTTCATCCAGTCCCTCTTGCACTTGGCCTTTCTTGACCCTAGCTGCAGCTCTTCAGAAACAGTGCGGTTCCTGCTTCTCCCACTGCAACTGACTCTACATTGCAGATCTGCATGGTGCAGAAAGTTTGAGCTGCTCTTCCGATTTCAGTTCTTGCAAGATTTCAAACTGAAGGATAAGCCTGAACTTTCTACGCCACATGGCTCATC
Organism: Ichthyophis bannanicus; assembly: GCA_033557465.1. Taxonomy (NCBI): domain Eukaryota; kingdom Metazoa; phylum Chordata; class Amphibia; order Gymnophiona; family Ichthyophiidae; genus Ichthyophis; species Ichthyophis bannanicus. The sequence continues at coordinate 105,397,255 of CM066048.1, read as the reverse complement.
CTTTAGAAAGCCAAATGCAAAGAGGGGAAATGTGAAATGTGGTGATCTGGCTAGGATCACTTCAAATAAATATGCACATGGGCAGACAATTTCTTCTCTGCTGAATCCTCAATAATAAAGAAACAACATGTCTACAAAGCAGCTCAACATGAACAAGTAATACTTTGCAAAGAAAAAAGTAGCATACAAATTTAGTTCTTTATATCTAAAAATCAATCTTCTTCATCACAGTTTTCCCAAATAAACTTAGGGACTTCCTTTCTTACTAAAGGCTTTGCATCTAACATGCCCACCAAATGCACCTTAAGTGCAGAGGCTCCATGTTAGATGTCGGGGTGTGACCAGCATGTTCCCAGCAGCTAATGTGCATCAGGCTACTCTAACATGTGCTCCATTAAGGCCGATTCACCTAATGACTCCTATAGAGATGCCATCAGATGAATTTGCATTAAGTGCCACATTGTCACATGCTCAGTGGCAATCGTCCTATCACTAGCTGTAACGTGCTCCCCATACCCCACACTCCACCTCTTCCCCCATCTCATCCCATGATGGCTGATTACAGTGAGTTTTATCATGTAGTAGCTGGATTGATCGCATGTTTGTGTTCCTGAGTTCCAGTGACCACACGTTAAAATGCACGTTAACCAGCTATCGGAGGTTAGTAAAAGGGGCCCCTAATGAACGATTTTAACAAAAAACAAATTTAAAAAGGTTGAAGTAACTTACTTATAAACCCCTAAGGGAAGATGATTTCAAGAATAGAAATAAGCCAAGCTTCCATTATTGTGGTTTAGTATTCAAGGGACATTTAAATTCTCCTCTGTTACAATGGGAGCTGTTCCCTTCCATTATAGTAATTCAGTCCATACTAATAACAGTGACAGGTTTCTTACCTCTACACTGTCACATTTGTATGTGCATACCCTGGACCTCAAACAGATCCACAACTAGAGGTGGCATATCACAAGGCATTACTACTAGAACACAGAGGACCATCTTTCCGTTACAATATAGACCATTTCTCACAGTATAGGGGCTAATTTTATAAAGTGACCATATATGCCTATAAAATGTTTTTTTTAGTTGTGAAAGATGAAAACAAGGAGGAAGTTAACATGCAGGTTGCAAAGAAACACCAACAGAAGGAGACGGACCATAGCAGAGACTCTGTTATTTTAAGAAGCTACTTCCTTTGAGAGTTTTCTATAACTGCACCAGAAGTAAAAATGTGTGCTTGCTTCTACTGTGGACATTGCCAGGAGTACGGTGTGGGTGAAACACAGGCAGAGTTGTGAAATACAAACATAAATTGTAAACTGCATTAATTTATATGCTAATATCCATAATCTAGGCAGAGACATTTACAGCTGCTCTCCAGTAAGCATAATGTCCATGATTTCAATGTATGTGATGTGTCCACTGGATTTGCGCTAGTGTTTTATTTGTCATCCTGGTGTAAGTGCAAAATATATGTAAATATTCCAGACCACTTAATGTGGGCGTTTTGTTAGAAAATTATCCTCAAAATGGCTTTATCAGGGGATAAGTGTTGTGGTTCCATATATCAGCTGTATATAGTATGAAGAAGATACTTCTCTACATTCTGGTTATTAGGGGATGAGAGAGGGGAAAGGAGGGGAATTTTTCATTAGTGAATGTTCATTAAAATGGAAAATGTGTTATAGGTAACATTGATACTCCTTTGATACTGTTGTGATGCTTCTGTTTAATAAAACTTAATTTCAAAAACAAATATGTCTATTAAACTGTTACACAGGGAAAAGTCTTAGGGGTCCTTTTACTAAAATGTGCTAAGCACTTAGCATGAGCATTGGCACATGGTAACCGCACAAACTGTACCGCATGCTGATCGATGTGTTAATTGCCACTTGCACACAGAGATGGAGAATGGGTGTGCTGACAATGCAGTGTACATATCATCAGTTGCATGATGTGCAGGGCTGCCCACGCAGGTTTTTTCACCCATCAAGGGCTAGGGTGAGCTCTAACCAAGGGCTGGGAGCTTCCAGATAGAGGGCATGCAGAGCAAGCCTCACAGACTGTAAGAGGGTCATTAAACACTGCAACAAGGGAAACCACTTGGAGATGATTGCACTACTACTGATCAGCCAGGAGGGTGTGGCCCTGTGTTTCCAGGACAAAAAGCTGACAGCTATAGAAGCGGAAGGAGGCCCTGGAGAGACATTTTGGGATGGACTCTGTTCCCTGCACTATGCAACACGTGAACCAGATCCAGCTAAAGCTGGGTAATGGATAGAGTCCCATAGTACTAGATTAGGGTCCCACTAAACTGGGTGGTCTGGCTAAGTGAGCTAGTTAATGCTGACTCCCTACTGAAATAGTAAAGGGGGGGGGGAGAAGGGCTAAGTGAGCCAGGTGAATATTGATTCACTACAATCATCTGGGGGAAACACCAGCCAAGTTAAGCTGGGCTGCTATAGAGAGGGAAACTCTAGGATACTGAAGTTCTGTTTCCTGCAGGATTAGCCAGGGAGAAAAAACAGCAGAGTTGGGAAGGGGAATTATGTGGATGTAAAAAATCTGTCACCTAATACACTTGACTGTAGTGATTAAAGCTCTGGTTTCTGAGAGGGCCTGAGAATAGTGCAAAGCAGCTGAAACGTGGTTCTCACTTTGGTTTGATGGTGTTAAAGAATGGAATAAGCCCTCAGGTACAATCTATACTTTTAAGCATAGCTGGACATTTAAAGAACTTGCATTTGCTAACACCTTCCTGCTGGGTGCATAGTGTTTTTTTATGCTGATATTTGGAACTCTGTGAAATACCATCTTTACGTTTGCTTGGTTATATGTTTGATTTCAAGGATCAGCTTGATTAAATAACGCTGTTTAAGTATTATCACTGCTCTGTGTACATGGTTTCTCTATGGAAAGGTAGAACCTGAGGGAAATAATAGGCAGCTCAGCCTGAAAACACTATCCCCAAAATAGCTTATAGCACCCCCCAGCTGTGACAAATTGTGGCAGAGGTAGGGTTGTGGCCTATCTATAGGAATAAAACCCATATCTGCTGGAGATTGTGGTCTGATTAGTAAGCACAAAACCCATATCTGCTGGAGAAGCAGGGCCTCTCATAGGAAGGAGATGTGGTTTTGAATTGGGTTAAAGGGATTAGCTCTGCCCTAGTATAGGATGCAAAGCAGTATAGTCTGTGCCAGTAGCGCAGGCTTTTCTTTATCATTCCCCCATGCTGCTTTACTGGATGAAGCGATGTGTGTTTTTTCCAGACTAGACTAGAGAGACCAGAGACAGGAGGGTTCATATGGCATATACCACTTTAGGCTCATTTTTGTCTACAGGACCCCATGTCCCTTGCACCCCCTTTCCCCAACCCCCAACATGGGAGGACACACTCCACAATGGCTAAACCTCTGTTCAAGCAATAATCAGAGGAAGGAATGAGCCATAGAGCCTATACCCTCCCTTTTCTGAACCTCCAAGGCCCTCTGAAATCCCCTTCTCCTCAGCCAGCAATTAAGACAGTCCCTTAGTTCCTAGCACATAGAGCTCTACTGATGATGTGGCACATTATCATGGACCAACGACTTTGAGCCACTTGTGGCTCCTTCTCTGGAGGAGAGGAGGGACAGGGGAGATATGATTCAGAACTTTAAATACTTAAAAAGTCTTAATGAACAAACAAACCTCTTCCAAAGATGGGGAAGCTGTAAAACTAGAAGGTATAACATGAAGTTGCAAGGAGGTAAATTGAAAGGCAATGTCAGGAAATACTTTTCCACTGAAAAGGTAGTAGATGCTTGGAATGCCCTCCCGATGGAAGTGCTGAGGGCAAATACAGTGACAGAATTCAAAATAGTATGGCAGAGACACAGTGGATCTCTTTATAGCAGTATAAAATCAAAATAAGCATAACTATCTCTTATATCTCAACACTTAGGGGTTACCTACATAGAGCGGTGAGTCCACCCCTAAACAAAAGCATGGGGAGAGGTGACCTGCATGGAGCAGAAGATGCACCTACTCTTGTTGCCTTGCTGGGCAGACTAGATGAACCATGCTGGTCTTTATGTGCCATCATATACTATGTTACTCTGTATGCACACATGTGCTAATCACTGCAGATTTTGCCCACTTTAGGGCCTACTACATAAGATATTAGTTAATCCACACACATTTTGACATGCTTTTAGTATATTGGCCTCTAGGTCAGTATGAATTGATCCAGGACCACTGAAAGTGACTGCACATGATAAAATCAGGTTAGCAGTTGTGGTGAATTGCATGTTGATAGCTTTCAGCACCATGGACAGGGGAAGGAAATGAATGAAGCCCTGAAGCCTGCAGTTCACATTCATCCGCCTCCACTCACCATTATTAATGATCTTTGTCCTAGACTGTAAATATTATACAGTATAAATTGGAAAATTCCTATAACATTATCATTTTCTGATTTTAATCTGATAATGCCTGACTACTGTATATTAGAATGCTTATGACTCATACGATATCAAACTTAACATTTATTTATTTAACATTTCTTATATACTGCCTTTCATGATATCAAGGTGGTTTACATTGAACAAACTGAAATTAAATCAAACAAGGCATTATAATTTGGAGATAACTATTTACAGCGAACATGGGCAATGGAGAGTTAAGTGGCTTGTCCAAGACCACAAGGAGTACCTGTGGGACTAGAAGCCCCAGTCCTTCCAGCCCAAGGATGCTGTCCTCTACTGGGATTTGAACTCCTGGTCTTCTGGCCTGAGGTAACTTGCCCCAACCACTAGGCCACTCCCCCTTTCCATTGAAAACATGCTAAATTTTACTGCACCAGAGTTCACCATTTTTCGATACTACAATTGAAATCTAGTAATTTCAGCAAAACTATTTCATATATTTCATATATAGAGAGACCTCATGCAGTTTAGAAAAGCCATCAAACACCACCTGTTCCTCATGCACTATTCACAACACAACTATCCCACCACACCTCCCTCCCCTCCACCCAACATCTTAACTTAAACTACATAATGCACAAGGGGCAACTGACAGGTTATGTAAAACAGCCTTAGCTAGATTGCACCCTGCTGTCCCACACTTGCTCTGAGTAATTGAATAGTCCTAGGAACAATGGAAAGATTAACATTGTAACTTGTAAATTGTACATAGTTTCATATGTAAATTGTTCATATTTAAATTGTACATAGTTTCCCCCAGTTCACTGCAAGTTGTTTCCCCCTGTTTTATGTAAACTCTGATTGCCTTTGCTATCATTGAGTCACTTTGTTCTCTGTAAACCGCACTGATGGAAAATAGCGCGGTATAAAAGAAATGTTAAATAAATAAATAAAATAAAAATAAATATGTGGGAATCTTCCTTAATACACATCAGCACAGATGTTCTAGTCTGTTGACATTATCAGCTAAATCTCAAAGGTGCAGGGACTTTCTAGAAAGCTAAAACAGACACCTGCATAAACAGACCAACTACGCATTGATACATTACCAGAGATGCAACTGAATATTCAGCAATGCAATGAACACATGTACATTGAAACATGTAACTTAGAAGTTCTCAAATTCTGCTTCCATTCAGTGGCACTATCCATTTAGTTAGAGCCGCTGAATATCCATGTATAACTGGAACTATGGAGTTAGACATTTCAAGTTACTCCTGATATTTGGACAGGTCATGTAAATATAAAATTGTTGGGGTCAATACTCACATCAATCTGGGCAAATTTGGCAATTCTGGAAGGACAGAGCACTTTGGATTTCAAAATGTATTGTTTCCTCTCTGTAATACTTCCTGCTACCAACAGATGTTCCCCTGCCATCATATTTACATGTGGAAAAGGCACACTAAAAATAGCTGGTTTAAAAAAACAAACAAACCTACATATCAAGGCCAGGAATAGATTTGCTGTTTTGTCTTCCCTTAAAGAAAATTTATGGTCAGGTTCCAGCATATTCGCCATCACTGACAATATTGACATCTAGGAGTAAACCAGAGAGATCCTCCAGAGTAAACATATTGCAATTTCCATCCCCAGGAAATTTCACTCAGAAATGTACATGAGAAGAAAGTGCTGAGGTACAGGGCTGTAAAATGTTGGATTATTCTAGATGAAATTAGAACCGAGACAAACGACATGGCTTCTAGATATCTTTTGAAAACACATTTTGTTTCAATAAAGACAGTTTATCTGTGATCCGATTCCCTCCTTTGCCTTGTGTCTCCTTACCCTTCCCTACTCTACCCCGCTTATCATCTTTTGTCTTGTCTGTCTTAATTAGTCCCTACTCATCAGAGCTTACAATCTATCTTAATGTCTGTACAAATTACTTCTGTCCAAATTCATGTTACTTCGCTCCAGTCCAATCTACATAAGAAGAAAAGGATATGAGGTGAGTTGGTGAGGAATAGGGAGGGAAGGCAGTTTGAGAAACTTACCCCAACCCTTCTAAGGAGGTATATAACTTTTGCCGAGGAGCAGAGAGCATTTTATTCAGAAAGTTTGCTCCAGCAGGCATATTAAAGAGTATGATCCAACAGTTCCAAGTTTCATTGCGTGTCTCTTGCTCTCCAAGCTCAAGAATTTTAAATTTTGCATTCTATTTCATGGTTTTTCCTCTTAAGGTTGTATAGGCCTGATATTCTTCTGGGATGATTGTGTGCTGATAGGGCATATAGCTGTCACTGATGACCTTTAACCCTGGATAATCAATGCCCAGTTCATATGCGGCACTGGTATGGACAATCCAGGGTCGCTGCACAGCCCTCAAGCCCACAGAAGCTAATCAGGCAGCAGCAATATTGAGCTGCTGCCTGGTTAGCTCCCATGGGTAAAGATACCTGTGGGTGCTAACTGGGCAGCAATGCTCGGTAGTGCAGAGGCTTCCTTCACCATGGTGTTCCAGTTATCTATTTGATTGTCAAGCTCCATTGAGGTGGATGTTAGATTTGGCATTGCATCTTTCGTGAATGTGGCATTATTGAAAAAAGAAAATCTCCTCTGTCCCCGTGGTGTCATATTGATTGTAGCAGGCAGTGAAGGAGTCACAAGCGTGACATTGATCTTGTAGTGGTCTGACCATGGTATTGACATTGAGGATGGAGTGGGTGGGTGCAGGCTAGTAGACCATCGGGGATATAGATGAGTCCAGTGTTGCTCCTTTGCTATGTGTTAGGCCTCGGATTATTTGCATGTATTATAGGTTGTCCATTGATTTTTGAAATTCCTTTGCATCTTTATTTGGTATAGATGGGATGTTTGAAGTCTCCAAGGAATACAAGAGTCTTATTGCTCTCAGTGTATTTGCAAATGTGCTGTAGTATGACTAAGAGGTCTTCATTTAGGCTGTTAGGAGCTCTGTATACTAGTCAGATTAGATATGTCTGTTGGATATTATTAACAAATTGTAGGCATCTGTGGATTGAGACAGGATTGTTTTGAAGCCCAGCAGTTTCTTTGAAATTATCAGTACACCTCCTCCCCTCCTTGTGCCTCTTGTGCAGTTGTGTGAAGTGTAGGAGTGTGATTAGATTTGGTTAATGGTGAATTAGTCTGTGTCTGAAAGCCATGTTTCGGTAAGATAAGGGCTGTCTGACGTCTGTCCACACAAGTTGAAATTTTGAGGGGTGGGGAGAATTAAGAATGCCTTATGGGAAAAAGTGCTACAGGGTGGACTTATTCCCCGTGTCTCTTCTACAAGAATTTACTTCACTTACAGTACCTAGATTGAAATCTCCTTCAATTGGATGATTAAAATGAGTGGGTCCTTTTTCTGAGTGTGCTGCATTTTTTGAGGGTTTACAAAAAGCATGAGTATATATTGATGTGATAACTTTCACTGTCCACTTGCAACACCTTTATAAAATCAGAGTTACCTGTGTAAAATCAGACCTTTCCAAAATAGCGGTTTGGATGTTGTGACAGACTGCCATATTTCAAGTCCAAGAATCCCTTAGGATAGGAAGGACCCGTGACATTTGAAGCCCAGGTGGGGTCAGTCAGGAGAACGCCCAAGGAGGCTGGAGCTAGTAGGAGTTAGCAGAGCAGAGAACATAGAGGCCTTTTACCCCAGGGATAGCAGAGAAGGAAGTCAGAGGTAGTTTCCTGGTGATAGAAGAGCTGAGGAACACTGCTGGGGAAGAAGGATTAAATCATATTGAAGAGCCCCCTGTAGCCAGCCTCGGAGCAGTCACTGGTGAAGCTGAGGAAGGAAGTCCCCTGCATCTACCTGCATTGGGAGAAGACATGGAGGTAGAGTTTGCCAGTAGGCTGTGAACTTTGGATTTGCTGCTTTGTTTTTGTCCTCAACCGGGCAAGTGGCAGCCAGTCCTGGCTGTATCTCCCCCATCCCCCCCACCCCCACATCCCACAACCTTCTCATTTTCCTTTGTCCCTTGACCTATGCTTGTGCCATCACTTCCTGCTGACATAATACACAGCCACCAGTTTGCCACAATAGAAGTGTTTATTGGGTAATTTGGCAACAGCATAACCTATACAACCTTTAACCAGTTAATACAGAACAATTCTTGTAGCTATATACAAACATGAAATTGCATTGAACTTAACTGACCCTATCCTTGAGACATAACAGCCCGTACTTGCCTAGGGGTAATGCTATCAAAGCCCACCTCTTTCCTTTTACACGCATCACCACCAGCGCACATTTATGTATAATTGACTATGCAGACCTATAGGGCAGCAGCCTTGAGGAGCAGCAAAGAGCAGCAGTTAAAATAAAACAGTAAATCCTGACAGTCACACAAACTCAAAGACCCACCATTATGTTATTTTATGTGCAGGGAGAGTGGGTACGCACATGTATACAAAACTAATTTTTTTTTTTAAACGTTTATTTTCATTTTGCAACAAACAAAAGAAACAACACACCAAAGAAGACAAAACAAGTATACAATAAAGAAAAGTAAACCCAATTACCCCCCACCCCCACGCTTCTTCTCTAGCTGATTATGTCAGCATGTGAGCGCTTCCAAACAACAGTGATTATACATCAAAACAATCAAAAGAGTATCTGCGATACAGAATAATCATGGGACAAAGATATATACAAATTTAGACAGTCAGATGAGAGCATTGAGCAGAATGTACATAGTCATTGAGCATCTTCCATTTAGACCGATGATGAGGAGTCTGAATGGGGGAAGCAAACATACGAGGTATTTGTTCATATTTACTGTAGAGACAGACATGATTCCACCATTCATTGGGGCTCAGCTGGGAGCTATTTTTCCAGTATTTCGTAATTAGGGAAATAGCAATGCCAAGCATAAAGTCCAAAAGGAAGTAAGCCGTTTTTGGAAGAGAGGGGATCCCCGCAGCTGAGCGAAGTCCCACTATCCTCCAAGAAAGGGGCTCTTGAAAGTGCAAAATAGACTGGATACGACCCCAGACCCGACGCCAGTAATACTGTAGTGCGGGACATTCATACATAACATGAGGTAGTGAACCAATGGCCGCATGACATGTCCAACAACTATTGCCCTGAGTAGTGTTCCATTTGGCCAATCTGTCAGGAGTGTAAAAAACACCGGTGGGCTAGAAAGAAGAGTGTCTGAGTGAGTGAGGCGGATCGGGAGACCCGTGTCACTCTACTCCAGACAAGGCTCCATTGCTCCGGGGTCAAAGTCACATGCAATTCTCTCTCCCATGCTTTCTGCGCTATAGGGGTATCTCTAGTTATAGCATTACATAAGGTTTTGTAAAAATTGGATGCTACACCCGGTGAACTACCGATAGATCGGATAGTCTCCAACCAACCTTGTGTAGGGGAGGCCGATGGCGGGAGCACCTTAGCACTCCGAAGGCAATGCTGAAGTTGCACCAACTGAAAGTAGTGTTTCGCTGGGAGACCAAATTCAATTTGCAATTCACTAAAAGTTTTCCAGCGACCTTCATGGAACAACTGACTAGGAATCCAAATGCCCCTAGTGTACCAGGGGCTCCACGCCATCGGCTTATTTTGTATTCGAAATCGAGTGTTGTACCAAAGTGGGAGCTTGTCTAACGGACAGAGTCGGGAGTCTAAAGAGTGCATAAGATTATTAAAGGCACCTAAGGTGTCTAAAAGCATTGGTGGAAAGTGGGAGTCTGATGGGAGAGTCATACCAGGGAGAAAAGTAAGAGGAATCGGTTTGCAAAGGTCCTCTTCTATGTCTAGCCACACAGGTCTACTCGGTACTGGATCTTCCAGCCAACGAGCGCCTTGTTTGAGAAGAAAAGATTGATGATACTTCAGGAAATCAGGGAATCTGACACCCCCATTTTCCTTATCTGCTTGTAGCTTATGTTTCGCTATCCTAGGTGTCTTGTTTTGCCACAAGTATCTAGTCAGAAGGCCCTCTATATCTTTATATATACGTCGAGGGAAGAGACAGGGCAACATTTCTAAGATATAATTCACTTTCGGAACAATCATCATTTTTATGGTTTCTAATCGACCCCACCAGGTAAGTGTTAAAGGAGTCCAGCGGTGAGTAAGCGCCCGGACTTTAGAGGTTAAGGCTTTGGCATTGAAGGAGATAGTGTCTTCCAAAGGAGAACAATAGTGAACCCCAAGGTATTTGACCATGCGAGGTTGCCATAAAAAGGGGAAGGGTTGCATATCTGCCTGATGAAGCAAAGGATTTAATGGAAAGGCTACCGACTTGGTCCAATTTATCTTATAACCGGACAGTTGTGAGTATTTACCAATTTGCTCTAGGACAGCCGGTACTGAGTCTATAGAGACAAAAAGCATAAGGTCATCAGCATACGCTGAAATTTTGATTTCCCTATGGGTGAAGGGGACTCCATGAATCTCCTCCGATTGCCGGATTAGTAAAGCCAAGGGTTCGAGTGCAAGATCGAAGAGAAGTGGAGACAGTGGGCATCCCTGGCGAGTGCCGCGTTGAAGGGGAAAAGGCTGAGACTTTAAAGCATTGGCACATATACTGGCTGTAGGCTGTGCGTACATGGTGCGAAGACAACGGAGAAAACCTTCCCCGAATCCGTACCAGCGGAGGACTGCAAACAGGAAGGGCCACTCTAAGCGATCAAAGGCCTTCTCAGCATCAAGTGAGAGGCCAACAAATGGGCGATCAAGATTAACTGCGGCAGTCAGTACATGGCATAGAGTCCGAGCATTGTCAGCAGTTGATCTACCAGGAATGAAACCGCATTGATCTGGGTGTATTAAGGTAGGCATCCTATCCGAGAGCCGGGTAGAGAGAATGGTGGCAAATATTTTATAGTCCGCGTTTAGGAGGGAAATTGGACGATAATTAGCTGTTAGTTGCGGGTCTCTCCCCTCTTTCTCAAAAACTACTACATTTGCCATTGAAAAGGACCCAGAAGGAGAACCCTCCTCGGCCAGAGCAGAAAAATAAATTTTCAAAACTGGAGCTAAGTCAGCGTGAAAGGTTTTGTAGAATTCAGCAGGGAGACCGTCTGGGCCTGCGGCTCGACCTGAGGCACATTTCTTGATAGCAGAATGAATTTCTGAGACAGTAAATGGTGTGTCCAAGGCCACTCTATCTTCGTCAGATAGGGTCGGTCTTTGCACCCCTGAAAGTAAGCGTTCAAATACATCTGGCTCAAAATCACATTCAGATTGATAAAGCCGAGTATAAAAATCACGAAAGAGTTCTAAGATTTCGGTATCTTTAGTGACCAAGCCCCCCCCCCCGACGGATTACGGAGGGCGGTAACACGCTTGGCTTCTTTTTGACCTTTTAGGGCATTTGCTAATAATTTGCCAGCACGATTATTTTCCCGATAATATAGCCCTTGTTGTGATTCAATATTTTTAACAGCAGCAGTGTACAAAAGCTGATTGTATTGAAAACGCAAGCGTTGTAAACGGAGTAAAATACATGGGTCAGTACGGGACGTGAGGAGACGCTCCCCAGCTTGTATCTGCTGCTCTAGAATCAGTAAATGCTGCTTTCTTTGTTTCCCCTGCCGAATTTGATAGCTAGTTATAGTGGCGCGGATAGATGCTTTAAAACCCTCCCACCAAGCCCAGCTCGCTGTGTCATGGGGTGAGTTAAAATGAAAATAATCTCGGATAGCGGCCTTTATATCAACCTGAAAATCTTTTTGACCCAGTAGGGATCTATCAAAAAACCAAGCTCGGGGAGAATCGTCCCGCGCAGTGACACGTAATGATAAAGATATGGCAGCATGATCTGAAATATGGAGAGGATGAGTCCTAGTCGTGTCTACTTGAGAAATCAGTGCTTTGGAAATGAGAAAGAAATCTATTCTAGATTGGGAGTGATGGGGGGCAGAAAAGAAAGTGAACTCTAAGTCGGAGGGGTGAAGCAGCCTCCATATATCTACCAGCGCAAGATCTTGCATCAGAGCTGTAAGGGTAGCAAGACTCTTGGGTGGACTACTCGTTCGAGGCGGCTGTCTATCTATCAGAGGGTCTAACACTTGATTAAAATCACCACCAAGTATTAATGGAGTATTGGCAGAGGCCTGTGCCAACTGCGCAATACTTGCATAGTAAGCAGGGTTGTCCACATTCGGGGCATAAATGCAAATACATGTAAATTCACTATCTCCAACCTTAAGATGTACTCGGGCCCATCTACCCTCCTTGTCAGCGCTAGTATCAATTACAGTAGCTTGCAAAGATTTCTTAACCAGAATGGCTACCCCGCACCGTTTGGAAACGGCGGGAGAATAGGCAGCCACCATGTAAGGCTTAACATTGAGTTTCAGTGTTTCAGCAGAGTTTAAGTGCGTTTCCTGAAGAAACGCTAAATCAGCATGCTCATGGCTAAGATAGCTAAGGATTTTCTTTCTTTTGATTGGACTATTAATGCCCTTTACGTTGAGTGATAAGATTTTACATAAAGCCATTCAGACAAGTTAAAAATTCTGAGCATGATAGCGCACATAATTTCACAATGTCCCTCATATTGACTGTATCTGGCTGTACATATGGCATAAAAGAAAATAAGCTTAGATAATACAATGAAGCGCCCCACATTAAAAAAGAAAAACCGCAGCGCGGTAGAGAAGAAGCAGAACCCCAAAAATTACTGGCGACCATGTGTCTGCGGGGAGAAGCCCCAGAGAAGGCCGTAATTGAAAAACACATAACCTGTAGGACTGTGCATGCTCCGAATCCGACCGAGGCACACATCATGGAGGGATAGGAGACCACAAAACAAAAGTCATAGAAAGAAAGAAAGAAAGTCCAGGTAGTCTCTGTGCTTAACTATGACCGCCGCATCGGGCCCTTCAAAATGGCGGCCAGAGCCGGCAAATAAAAGTCCAAGTCGTTGGATTAGCGCATCTGCTCTGCTTCTTTGGAGTCTAAAAATGTTGATAGTAGATCAGGATCTTCGAATGTCCTGGTTTGGTTGTGGAGAGTCACTCGGAGCTTCGCGGGGTACAACAGGCCAAAGCGAGCCTGTAGCTGTTGAAGTCGAGGGCGAAAAGCAAGGAGTTTCTTCCGTCGGTCGACTGTAGGCTTTGCCAAATCAGGGAAGAAGGAGACTTTGTGACCTTCAAATTCCAAATGATGGTTCGCCCGGGCAGCATTTAAAATTTGTTCCACTTGTTGATATCGTAGCAAGCGAAAGATAATAGGCCGGGGGGTCGTTCGGTTGAGCGCCATGTGGGTAGGAACACGGTGTGCACGATCGATTTCCAGTTCTTTATGAAAGGTGATCTTCAGCAAGGAGGGAAGAGTTTTGAGCAGGAATTCTCTCATATCTCCCGCTTCCACCCCCTCCGGTATTCCAATGAGCCTCACATTGTTGCGACGGGCTCGATTATTGCTATCTTCTAACTCCTTTTGAAGATTCTGTATCTGGCGCTCAGCCTTGTCCAGTGTGCCCAAGCGCACCGCGTGCGAGTCGAGGACCCCCGCCATATTGTCCTGCCGTAATGAGAGACTTTCAAGTCGGTCCTGGAGCACTCCAAAGTCTTCTCGCATGGCTCTAAGCGCTTCTCCATTGGACTGCACCAATTCCTTCACGCCGCGTATTTCCTCTAAAATCTCCAGGTGCATTTCGGGGTTCTCCCGAAATGGAACCATCTTCTGTGGGGAGGACACCTCTGTTTTGGAGCGTTTTCCGTGAGAAGAAGAAGGAGACCCGAAGTCCAAGCGCGCTGGTTTATGGGCCGCCATCCCCCCCGAGGTACCCCGGTCAGCCCGGAGCGAAACAGTAAGTTTGTATAGGTATTATGTCAGGATTCTAAGTAGGCCTCTCGGGAGCTTCAGCGCGAAGCGTCTTACCCGCTGGACATCAGGCTCCGCCCCCCCATACAAAACTAATTTTAATATATTAACATATGATGCCCAACTACAGGATTCTTGCGGGATGACAGTGATCACTAAGTTTAATTATAAAAATCTCAAGGGGAAAATGTATAAAGCTGAAGCTTCACTTAGGTGCCCAATACTCTTGCACTGGCTCTGGATTCTGAGCCTGTAACTATGGGCCTGATTTAGATTTTGGCAGGCTGTGCACCGTGACAGCGCATAGCTTGCCTGCCGACCACCCCCCCCCCCTTGCCTATTTTTAAGGCATAGAGGGCTACATGGGTATCCCTTTCCTCTGCCCCTGTTCCACCCCAGAACTCCCCTAATGCTACCTTCATAGCAAATGGGCACGTTAGGGACTTGTCCGGATTGTTGAAGGGCACTACCCATATAGGTGCCATTTGAAAATCCTGGATAAGCCCTTTACACGAGTAACTAGGGAAGTGACCCGTGTAAAGGCCTTCAAAAATCAGGTCCTATGTGTTTAACTGCATAAATGTGTATAACTCTGCAAATATGTATATATGTGCAACTCTGCAACAATGTAACTTTCTTCATGTGTTTCTCTGCATGAACTCTACACATAGACCACTGTTTGTTAGTTCCTACCTCTGTTAAGTTGTGACAGCATGATTATATACCGATATTCCTCTACAGGAGTGGAGGAGTAGCCTAGTGGTTAGAACACTGGCTTGGTAACCAAGCAACCAGGGTTTAATTCCCACTAGCACTCCTTGTGGCCTTGGGCAAGTCACTTAACCCTCCATTGCCTTGGAAGAAAGACCTGGCAATCTCTTTCTGGTGACACTGCAAAAAATAAGCCCAGGAGCTTCTGGGTCACCAGGAGTCAGGACTGACTCAAAGGCACACATTGCATTCCTGTTCAAATGTCTGTTCTTTTAATCTATGGCTCTAAAATGTTTCAACTGTGATTGGTTTAAGTTCTTCTGTAGTTTTTTTTTTTATTTTCTTCAATTCTTTCCCTTCATTTCAGTCTTAGCAGATGATGACATATGAATACGTGGAGACAGGAAATCACAGCAGTGTGACAGAATTCCTGCTTCTGGGATTCCCAGAATTCCCAGATCTGCAGCTCCCTCTCTTCACTCTCTTCTCATTCCTCTACCTGGCAGCTGTGCTGGGGAACCTCATTGTTATCTGCATCATATGTGCCGATCGACACCTGCACACTCCCATGTATTTCTTCCTGGCCAACTTGTCTATCCTAGACGTCTCTTCCCTCACAGTCACTGTGCCAAAATTACTGGCAATCCTAACAAGGAAAAATCTCATATCTTTTGGGGAATGCATTCTACAGATGTACTGCTATACGGTGTGTATATGTACAGAATATGCACTTCTCACGTCCATGGCGTATGATCGCTATGTTGCAATATGCAACCCCCTGCGTTACCCCATTCTCATGAATAAGGGGGTCTGTGCTCTTCTGGCAGCTGTCTCATGGATTTCAGGTTTAGTACAGTCATTGCCACTCATCACTGTTATATCCCAACTTTCTTTCTGTAACTCCATTGTAGTCGATCACTTCTTCTGTGAAGTCACAGCACTGGTGAAACTCTCCTGCACAGACCCCTGGGTCATTGAAATTTTAACTTATGGACAAGGTACATTTACCATCTTCACTCCTCTACTCCTAACCTTGACATCCTATGTGTTCATCATCTCCACCATCCTAAGAATGCAGTCTACAGAGGGGAAAAGCAAAGCCTTCTCCACGTGCTCCTCCCACTTCACAGTCATCATTCTGGCTTATGGAACTACGATAGGGGTTTATTTGCATCCGGGGTCAATGAACTCTGTGAATTCAAGCAAACTGCCTACTGCAATCTATATAGTCAGTCTCCCACTGTTAAACCCCCTGATTTATAGCTTGAGAAGCAAAGAGTTAAAAGCGGCCCTTCATAAAGCCATAAGCAGGAAAACATTATCTGCATTTGAATGATAAGTTTATAACAGCGAGCCTGTTTTGGCCGTATAGACCCGAATGTGGCTTTATAAAATACTAGTACAAATCCTGCAGAAAACTGTGTCTACACAGAACACACAAATGTTCTCGCCCACAAGTCGGCACATAGCTTAGTGGGTTTTTTATAATCAATTTCTGTTTTTTTTACTCTTCTCTTGCTCCACCCAGTCTGTGGCCCAGACAACAACTACTGTGCGTGCTTTTATGTGTGATTTAATCTAAAAACTGTCATTTTATCCATGTATATTTTTTCTTTCTTTTCATCCTGTAAGCTGGGCTTTAAAAAAACAGAGGCCTAATTAACAAACTCTATCATGTCTCCCCCCCCCCCCCACCAGTCTTTCCCTTCGCACTTTCCTTATCATGATCACTCCATGCTTCACCCAGTGTCTCCCTCTCTTTCTCGTTCTCATAATCTCTGCCCACCTTCCTGCTTTGCCCTGTCTCGCTCTCATATCCCCTCCCTTCATCCAGTCCCTCTTGCACTCGGCCATTCTTGACCCTAGCTGCAGCTCTTCAGAAACAGGGTGGTTCCTGCTTCTCCCACTGCAATTGACTCTCTGCATTGCAGATCTGCATGGTGCAGAAATTTGAGCTGCTCTTCCGATTTCAGTTCTTGCAAGATTTCAAACTGAAAGATCAGCCTGAACTTTCTACGCTGCATGGCTCATCCTTCAGAGAGTCAATTGCAGAGAGGGGAGATGTGAATCGTGGTGATCTGGCTAGGATCACTTCATTTAAATGTGCATATGGGCAGACAATTTCTTCTCTGTTGCATCCTCAACAACAGTGAAACAACATGTCTACAAAGCAGCTCAACATGAACAAGTAATACATTGCAAAAAGAAAAACCATACAAAGTTAGTTCTTTATATCTATAATCAATCTTGTTCATCACAGTTTTCCCAAATAAACCTAGGGACTTCCTTTCTTACTAAAGCCCACTAAGACTTTGCACCTAACATGCCAACCAAATGCACCTTAAGTGCAAAGCCTCCATGTTAGATGTCAGGGGTGTGACCAGCATGTTCCCAGCAGCTAACATGCAACAGGCTACTCTAGTATGTGCTTCATTAAGGCCGATTAACCTAATGACTCCTATAGAGATGCCATCAGATGAATTTGCATTAAGTGCCACATTGTCACATGCTCAGTGGCAATCGTCCTGTCACTAGCTGTAACGTGCTCTCCATACCCCACACTCCACCTCTTCCCCCATCCCATCCCATGATGGCTGATTACAGTGTGTTTTATCATGTAGTAGCTGGATTGATCGCATGTTTGTGTTCTTGAGTTCCAGTGACCACACGTTAAAATGCACATTAACCAGCTATCAGATGTTAGTAAAAGGGGCCCCTATGATTTTAGCAAAACCCAAATCTAAAAATGTTAATAAACTTACTTATAAATCCCAAAGGGAAGATGATTTCAAGAATAGAAATAACCCAAGCTTCTATTATTGTGGTTTAGTATTCAAGGAGCATTTAAATTCTCCTCTTTTACAATGGGCTTTCAACCAGCTTTCAAATACAATAATTTAGTCCATCCTAATAACAATGACAAGTTTCTTGCCGCTACGTTGTCACATTTATGCGTGCATACGCTGGACCTCAAAACATCCATAACTAGAGGTGGCCTATCACAAAGCATTACTATAGAACATAGAGGAAAATCTTTCCATTACAATATAGACCATATCTCACCATATAGGGGCTAATTTTATAAAGTGACCATATATGCATATAAAATGTATTTTATAATTGTGAAAGACGAAAACAAGGAGGAAGTTAACATGCAGGTTGCAAAGAAATACCAACAGAAGGAGACGGACCATGACAGAGACTCTCTTATTTTAAGAAGCTACTTCCTTTGAGACTTTTCTATAACTGCACCAGAAGTAAAAATGTGTGCTTGCTTCTACTGTGGACATTGCCAGGAGTATGGTATGGGTGAAACAGAGGCAGAGTTGTGAAGTACAAACATAAATTGTAAACTGCATTAATTTATATGCTAATATCCATAATCTAGGCAGAGACATTTACAGCTGCTCTCCAGCAGGCATAATGCCCATGCCTTCAATGTAGCTGCTGGGTCCACTGGATTTGTTCTAGTGTTGTATTTGTCATCCTGATGTAAGTGAAAAATAGCTGCAAATATTCCAGACCACTTAATGTGGGAGTTTTGTTAGATAATTATCCTCAAAATGGCTTCATCAGGGGATAAGTGATGTGGTTCCATATATCAGCTGTATATAGTATGAAGAAGATACTTCTCTACATTCTGGTTATTAAGGGTTGAGAGAGGGGAAAGGAGGGGAATTTTTCACTAGCGAATGTTCATTAAAATGGAAAATGTGTTATAGGCAACATTGATACTCCTTTGATACTGTTGTGATGCTTATGTTTAATAAAACTTAATTTCAAAAACAAATATGTCTATTAAACTGTTACACAGGGAAAAGTCTTAGGGGTCCTTTTACTAAAATGTGCTAAGCACTTAGCATGAGCATTGGCACATGGTAACCGCACAAACTGTACCGCATGCTGATTGATGTGTTAATTGCCACTTGCACACAGAGTTGGAGAATGGATGGGTTAGGGGCAGAGAATGGGTGTGCTGACAATGCAGTCTATATATCATCAGTTGCATGATGTGCAGGGCTGCCCACGCAGGTTTTTTCACCCATCAAGGGCTAGGGGGAGCTCTAACCAAGGGCTGGGAGCTTCCAGATAGAGGGCATGCAGAGCAAGCCTCACAAACTGTAAGAGGGTCATTAAACACTGCAACAAGGGCAACCACTTGGAGATGATTGCACTACTACTGATCAGCCAGGAGGGTGTGGCCCTGTGTTTCCAGGACAAAAAGCTGACAGCCATAGAAGCAAAAGGAGGCCCTGGAGAGACATTTTGGGATGGACTCTGTTCCCTGCACTATGCAGCAAGTGAACCAGAACCAGCTAAAGCTGGGTAATGGATAGAGTCCCATAGTACTAGATTAGGGTCCCACTAAGCTGGGTGATCTGGCTAAGTGAGCTAGTTAATGCTGACTCCCTACTGCAATAGTAAAGGGGGGGGGGAGAAGGGCTAAGTGAGCCAGGTGAATATTGATTCACTGCAATCATCTGGGGGAAACACCAGCCAAGTTAAGCTGGGCTGCTACAGAGAGGGAAACTCTAGGATACTGAAGTTCTGTTTCCTGCAGGATTAGCCAGGGAGAAAAAACAGCAGAGTTGGGAAGGGGAATGATGTGGATGTTAAAAATCTGGCACCTAATACACTTGACTGTAGTGATTAAAGCTCTGGTTTCTGTGAGGGCCTGAGAGTAGTGCAAAGCAGCTGAAACGTGGTTCTCACTTTGGTTTGATATGGGGAAGGGTTAAGATTGAGGTTTTAAAGAATGGAATAAGCCTGGAAAGGCCCCTCCCCCCCCCCCCCCCCCCCCCCCCCCACACACACACAGTTGCAATCTATGCTTTTAAGCATAGCTGGACATTTAAAGACCTTGGATTTGCTAACACCTTCCTGCTGGGTGCATAGTGTTTCTTATGCTGATATTTGGAACGCTGTGAAATACCATCTTTAGGTTTGCTTGGTTATATGTCTGATTTCAAGGATCGGCTTGATTAAATAACGCTGTTTAAGTATTATTGCTGCTCTGTGTACATGGTTTCTATGTGGAAATGTAGAACCTGATGGGAATAATAGGCAGCTCAGCCTGAAGACACTAACCCCAAAATAGCTTATAGCACCCCCTAGCTGTGACAAATGGTGGCAGAGGTACCGTTGTGGCCTGTCTATAAGAATAAAGCCCATATCTGCTGGAGATTGTGGTCTGGTTAGTAAGCACAAAACCCATATCTGCTGGAGAAGCAGGGCCTCTCATAGGAAGGAGATGTGGTTTTGAATTGGGTTAAAGGGATTAGCTCTGCCCTAGTATAGGATGCAAAGCAGTATAGTCTGTGCCAGTAGCGCAGGCTTTTCTTTATCGTTCCCCCATGCTGCTTTCCTGGATGAAGGGATGTGTGTTTTTTCAAGACTAGACTAGAGAGACCAGAGCCAGGAGGGTTCATATGGCATATACCACTTAAGGCTCATTTTTGTCCACAGGACCCCATGTCCCTTGCACCCCTTCCCCCAACCCCCAACATGGGAGGACACACTCTGCAATGGCTAAACTGCTGTCCAAGCAATAATCAGAGAAAGGAATGAGCCATGGAGCCTATACCCTCCCTTTTCTGAACCTCCAAGGCCCTCTGAAATCCCCTACTCCTGAGCCAGCAACTAGACAGTCCCTTAGTTCCTAGCAGTTCGAGCTCTACTAATGATGTGGCACATTATCATGGACCAAAAAATTGAGCAACATGTGTCTCCTTCTCTGGAGGAGAGGAGGGACAGGGGAGATATGATTCAGAACTTTAAATACTTAAAAAGTCTTAATGAACAAACAAACCTCTTCCAAAGAAGAGGAAGCTGTAAAACTAGAGGGTATAAAATGAAGTTGCAAGGAGGTAAATTGAAAGGCAATGTCAGGAAATACTTTTTCACTGAAAAGGTGGTGGATGCTTGGAATGCCCTCCTGATGGAAGTGCTGGGGGCAAATATAGTGACAGAATTCAAAATGGTATTAAGAGACACAGTGGATCTCTTTATAGCAACAGTATAAAATCAAAATAAGCATAACTATCTCCTATATCTAAAAAATAGGGGTTACCTACATAGAGCGGTGGGTACCCACCTAAACAAAAGCATGGGGAGAGGTGACCTGCATGGAGCAGCAGGTGCACCTACTCTTGTTGCCTTGCTGGGCAGACTAGATGAACCATGCTGGTCTTTATGTGCCGTCATATACTATGTTACTATGTATGCACACATGTGCTAATCACTGCAGAGTTTGCCCACTTTAGGGCCTACTACATAAGATGTTAGTTAATCCACACACATTTTGACATGCTTTTAGTATATTGGCCTCTAGGTCAGTATGAATTGATCCAGGACCACTGAAAGTTACTGCACATGATAAAATCAGGTTAGCAGTTGTGGTGAATTGCATGTTGATAGCTTTCAGCACCATGGACAGGGGAAGGAAATGACTGAAGCCCTGAAGCCTGCAGTTCACCTTCATCCGCCTCCACTCACCATTATTAATGATCTTTGTCCTAGACTGTAAATATTATACAGTTTAAATTGGAAAATTCCTATAACATTATTATTTTCTGATTTTAATCTGATAATGCCTGACTACTGTATATTAGTATGCTTATGACTCATACGATATCAAACTTAACATTTATTTATTTAACATTTCTTATATACTGCCTTTCATGATATCAAGGTGGTTTACATTGAACAAACTGAAATTACATCAAACAGGGCATTATAATTTGGAGATAACTATTTACAGTGAACATGGGCAATGGAGGGTTAAGTGGCTTGTCCAAGAACACAAGGAACACCTGTGGGACTAGAAGCCCCAGTCCTTCCAGCCCAAGGTTGCTGTCCTCTACTGGGATTTGAACTCCTGGCCTTCAGGCCTGAGGTAACTTGCCCCAACCACTAGGCCACTCCCCCTTTCCATTGAAAACATTTTTCGATACTACAATCTAGTAATTTCAGCAAAACTGCTTCATATATGTGGGAATCTTCCTTAATACACATCAGTACAGATGTTGTAGTCCGTTGACATTATGAGCTAAATCTCAAAGGTGCAGGGAATTTCAAGAAAGATAACAGACACCTGCATAATCAGACCAACTACGCATTGATACATTACCAGAGATGGAACTGAATATTCAGCAATGCAATGAACACATGTACATTGAAACATGTAACTTAGAAGTTCTCAAATTCTGCTTCCATTCAGTGGCACTATCCATTTAGTTAGAGCAGCTGAATATCCATGTATAACTGGAACTATGGAGTTAGACATTTCAAGTTACTCCTGATATTTGGACAGGTCATCTAAATATAGAATTGCTGGGGCCAATACTCACATCAATCTGTGCAAATTTGGCAAGTCCGGAAGGATAGAGCACTTTGGATTTTAAAATGTTTTCTTTCCTCTCTGTAATACTTCCTGCTACCAACAGATGTTCCCCTGCCATTATATTTACATGTGGAAAAGGCACACTAAACATAGCGGGTTTAAAAAGACAAACAAACCTACATACTAAGGCCAGGAATAGTTTTCTTGTTTTGTCTGCCCTTCAAGAAAATTTATGGTCAGGTTCCAGCATATTCGCCATAACTGACAATATTGACATCTAGGAGTAAACCAGAGAGATCCTCCAGAGTAAACATATTGCAATTTCCATCCCCAGGAAATTTTACTCAGAAATGTACATGAGAAGAAAGTGCTGAGGTACAGGGCTGTACAATGTTGGATTATTCTAGATGAAATTAGAACTGAGACAAACAACATGGCTTCTAGACATCTTTTGAAAACACACTTTGCCTTGTGTCTCCTTACCCTTCCCTACTCTACCCCTCTTATCATCTTTTGTCTTGTCTGTCTTAATTAGTCCCTACTCATCAGAGCTTACAATCTATCTTAATGTCTGTACAAATTACTTCTATCCAAATTCATGTTACTTCGCTCCAATCCAATCTACATAAGAAGAAAAGGATATGAGGTGAGTTGGTGAGGAATAGGGAGGGAAGGCAGTTTGAGAAACTTACCCCAACCCTTCTAAGGAGTGTCACCCTCTCGGTGGCCAGCCCAGCGCCTAGGGCGCTGAGAGTTGGTCTGCCTTTGTATTCCTGACTCAGAGAGTGTGACCCTGCATTGGTCCTGCAAGGCCCTCTGGGAATGGTAGTCCCTTTTACCCTTTGAGAACAGAAGAGTTGTAGTCGAGTGTTTCAGGCAATGACAAGAATTTATTTTTCCCCTTCCCAATGGATTTCAATGCAGGTAAATAACTTAGGACAAACTGCCATGCAATTGGCTTGAGGGATATGTACAGGAACTCAGGTAAATTAGCCTTATCAGCTTCAGGCTCACAGCGTGCAGTGCTCAGTACAAACAAACAATAACAGCTTCCTTCAGCAAAATAAATTGTTCCCCCTTCTTTCTGTTGCTTCACCAGCTTTCTCAAACCAGTGGTCAGCACAGAGAGTCAACGTGGTCAGAAAAACATAACGTGCAGTCCATCTGGTTATCCACTATTTCACTGCTATCAGAGTCAATCTGCATTTCTTCAGCATCAGCAATAGCAGGGTGTGTCAGTGGGCTGCTATCCTCAACTTTAAAACAGACGTCTTCACTATCCTCACATGGCTTCTCTCAGTAGCACTCTAAAGGATAGGACTGTGAATTACCGTATACACTGAAGTTTCTTTTTAGAGAGTCTGCTACATTCTGGCAACTGCAGGGAAATACTTTATAACTAGGTTCAAACCTATGTAAGTTGTGAGGCCTACCTTTCGGCTTTGGAGGGAAAGGAATTCTCAGCTCTGCAAGGTCAGACTGATTCCCAAACACAGCTTGTGTTTGTTTGTCTCTCAGCCTCGTAGCTTTGGCCTTAGAGGTACCAGTATTGTCATGCCAGCAGGTTTCTCTCTCTGGAGCATGTGAGTTTTCCCAAGCCTGCCTTCCAGGAAATATCTTATCCTTCTTGCCTTTACCAGACGTCACCTGTCCTGTGCTGCTTCTTTCTGGCGTTAGGACTATGGCTCCCTTGGTTCTCACCTCTTGACGTCTTCCTTATTTCTGCTCCCCTCCTCCTCCTTCTCCTCCTGCTTTTGCTTTTGCTGCTGCTGCTCTTGCTGCCCTAGTCCAAGCTAATGACCACTTTTTATCATCCTGTTCCTCCGGGCTAAACTGTGCCCTTCCCTTAAACAGGTGTATCTCATTATCTCCTGAACTAGGGACTACGTCACAGCGTGGGAGTGTCTTTCCAGCTCGTGACTCTCTTTGTTTACATTCTCTCTGAAAACACTGAGCCATGCGCTCAGACTGCCTGTCAGTTTCTGCAATGGAATCCTTTTCTCTCACCAACTCCATAGGCTCCGAAGGGTCTTCTTCATGACAGATCCCCCCCCCCCCCCCACTTAAGATATTATGGGCTGACGAGTTATTACTCAGACAGCTCGTAATCCCCAATGAGGCGCTAGGATGCTTTTCTACCGTAACTAGGCGTGCTGCCGCTGACCTCTCATGTCAGGGCCTAAGAACATTCAAATGGTAGACTTGACGACATCCCCTATCATTTTCTACGGTGTAGGAAACGGGACCTACTTTTTCTACCACCGTACACGGACCTCTCCATTGGGACTCAAATTTTTGTCCGGCGTCCGCTACCATAATTATAACTTTATCTCCTATTGCTAACTGCCGAGGCCTTGTCCCTCAGTCATAATATTTCTTTTGTCGCTGTTGACTGGCCTTTACGTTTTCTATTGATGCCTGAGAAGTCCTTTGCAGACGACTTCTCAAATCCCTTAAGAAGTGAGGCACCCCTAAGTCCTGAACTTCCGGTTCCACCCATTGTTCTCGTAAAATGTCTAAAACCCCTCTGGGAGCCCGACCAAATAGCAATTCATAAGGTGATGCTCCTAAGAATGCCTGCGTATGCTCTCGACAGGCATATAAAAGGAATGGGAGCAAGGTATCCCACTCAGACATTTTCCCATTCAGACCCCGTCTCAACATCTGCTTGATGGTCTGATTCAAATGTTCGACCAGTCCATTGGACTGGGGGTGGTAGATGGCGGTCCTTACATGGCGCACCCCAAATGCATCCCACAGCTGGGCTAGGTACCTCGACATGAAGTTACTGCCTTGGTCCATAAGCATTTCCTGTGGGAATCCTACCTCGCAGAACAACTTAATGAGTTCTAAGGCTATAGTCCTAGCGGAAGTACTCCGCAAGGGTATCGCCCAAGGAAAACGCGTGGCCTGATCTATTATCACCAATATATATTGGAACCCCCTTGGGGTCTTAATCAGGGGTCCTACAATATCCATTGCCATACGGTGAATTGGAGTTGATATCGCAGGCGTAGGTATCATAGGCACTGCCCGTGGCTTGGCGGAGGTAACACGCTGACATGTGGGGCATGACTCACAGTAGCGGGAGGTTTCTTTAAAAATCCCCGGCCAATAAAAGTGGGACAAGATTTGATCCAGCGTCCCCTGGATCCCTTTATGGCCACCTATAGGGTGATCATGGGCCAACCTTAGAGCTATTGCTTTAAAGGTAGTGGGCACTACCAACTGCTTCCTTACCGCTCCTGTCTGTGGCTCATTGGACTCTCTGTACAACACCTCTTTATCTAGGAGGAATCTAGGAAGGGTCTCTCTATCAGTTTGAGCGTATTCAAATGCTTGTTTTAGTGCGGGGTCAGCTTGTTGTTCCTTCAGAAAGGAAGGGAATTTCCTGACAAGATCAGCGGGCACCCAGGGCAACCCCTCTCCGGCCTCCAGTTCAGCCCTCCCTTGGGTCCTACGCTGTCTCTCTCCCGGCGCCTATCTGCTTTTCCTTTCCTGACCTTTTTGGAAGGGGCATTAACTAGGTCATCATGTAGAGGAAACATCTTTGATACCTCCTCTACCAACTCATCCTCACTCTCGGAGGGTTCATTCCTATCCTCGGGGAGTTCCTCTCTTCCCTCTGGTGGGTCAACCCTTACTCCGGAGGTTCCGGCCTGGGACCTAGTGGAGACCATGCTTGTTTTCACATTTAAGCCCTCCTCTATCCCTCTGCAAAATGGGGGCCAGTCCCTCCCCAACACAATATCATAGGGAAGTCGTGGGACAATGGCCACCAAAACCTCTTTTTGGGTCCCCAACCCTTTTACTGAGAGCCTGTATAGTGGATAATGAGAGGAAGCACCATGTACACAGCGTATCTTTACCTGACCTTCTGCTTGCCTCATTGCAGACCTACCCCGGGCTTCAATGGCCTGCCAGAGCTTTTTGGAGACCATGCTCTGGTCTGCACCTGAGTCAAGCAGGGCATTGGCCACAATGCCTTGAACTTCCACCTTTAACAGGAACCCTTCTCGCACCTGTTTTCCTTTTCCAGACATTAGTGCCATTCGCACTGTACAATTCTTCTGGAAATGTCCCACTTTTCCACAGTTATAACATTTTCCTTTTTTCATAAACAAAACAGCATTTCCAGTAGTCACATTTGCTTTCATACCCCTTTCTAATCTTCCAAAGTTGGTTATTCCAGCCAGCTTCAGAGTGCCTCCTTTTGGTTTTCCCACCAACTCTGCTTCAAAATAGCGCTCTGTGAGGACGGCTGCCTCTGCAGTGGACTGGCAACTTTGTAAAATTAAGAAAGATTTTACCTCAGGAGGTACTTCCTCCATGAATTGTTCCAGAATGACCGTGTCTAGCACAGAGTCAAGGGTTCTTCCTTCTGGAACAAGCCATTTCCATGCTAAAGCCTTGATCCTATGATACAACGCTTTAGGTGTCTCATTAGCTTTAAGTCTGGCCTCTCTGAACATTCTCTGATAGAACATTGGGGTTAGACCCAATCTGTCTTTAACTGCTTTTTTAACCTCCTCATAGCTGGTCGCGAGAGCAGCGGGCAGGGTTTTATATGCCTCTAAAGCCTCTCCCATTAGGGAAGTGGCAAATCTCACTGCCCATTGCTCAAGTGGCCATTTGACTGCTATTGCAACCCTTTCAAAGGCCTCAATAAAGTCATCCAAATCATCATTAGTTGTTAACTGGCCAAAAGTTAAGGCTCCACAGCCTTGTGGTCCTATCACCGCTGCAAACAATGGGTTTGTTTCTTCGGTAGCCTTCTGCTTGGCAAGTAAAGCTTCCATTAGCTCTACTAGGGGCTTCTGCTGGGCATACATAGCCGCAGCTGTCTGCTCTTGCATACGATGTGCCAGTTCCATTTGCTTCTCGAACTGGTTGGACATCCACCGCAACACCTCTTGTGGATCCATTTTTAAGGATTGTTGTTCCTGCAGAGAAAGCAAAAAGAAAAAGCCCACCAAGTGCGGCACCAAACTCTCTTTTAACTCCTAACTAGTTTTACTGCAGAACAAAGACTCCCCTTTCTCTCTTGACTCCTCTACACCCATGCCCAGTTACCCGTTACCTTCGCATGGTGTAGACTCAGCCCTTGAGAAAGGAGTCTTATCCTCTGTGTCCTGACCCTCCTGGCACGATTTTGCCAGCGAAATCTCCAACCACTCTCCACCAGCAGCTTAGCAGATTTCCACTCTGTACTTTCCAGAAGTGGAAAAACATCCGGTGTAACCTGATGTTTTTCCTTTCTTTTCCCTCAATTGGGATGTCCTTTTGTATTCCAAGCAAAAATCCGAACAGACTACACCACTTGTCACCCTCTCGGTGGCCAGCCCAGCGCCTAGGGCGCTGAGAGTTGGTCTGCCTTTGTATTCCTGACTCAGAGAGTGTGACCCTGCATTGGTCCTGCAAGGCCTTCTGGGAATGGTAGTCCCTTTTACCCTTTGAGAACAGAAGAG
Organism: Ichthyophis bannanicus; assembly: GCA_033557465.1. Lineage (NCBI taxonomy): Eukaryota > Metazoa > Chordata > Amphibia > Gymnophiona > Ichthyophiidae > Ichthyophis > Ichthyophis bannanicus. The sequence goes on along the minus strand of CM066048.1, from coordinate 105,369,511 downwards.
TTGTAGTCGAGTGTTTCAGGCAATGACAAGAATTTATTTTTCCCCTTCCCAACGGATTTCAATGCAGGTAAATAACTTAGGACAAACTGCCATACAATTGGCTTGAGGGATATGTACAGGAACTCAGGTAAATTAGTCTTATCAGCTTCAGGCTCACAGCGTGCAGTGCTCGGTACAAACAAACAATAACAGCTTCCTTCAGCAAAAGAAATTGTTCCCCCTTCTTTCTGTTGCTTCACCAGCTTTCTCAAACCAGTGGTCAGCACAGAGAGTCAACGTGGTCAGAAAAACATAACGTGCAGTCCATCTGGTTATCCACTATTTCACTGCTATCAGAGTCAATCTGCATTTCTTCAGCATCAGCAATAGCAGGGTGTGTCAGTGGGCTGCTATCCTCAACTTTAAAACAGACGTCTTCACTATCCTCACATGGCTTCTCTCGATAGCACTCTAAAGGATAGGACTGTGAATTACCGTATACACTGAAGTTTCTTTTTAGAGAGTCTGCTACATTCTGGCAACTGCAGGGAAATACTTTATAACTAGGTTCAAATCTATGTAAGTTGTGAAGCCTACCTTTCGGCTTTGGAGGGAAAGGAATTCTCAGCTCTGCAAGGTCAGACTGATTCCCAAACACAGCTTGTGTTTGTTTGTCTCTCAGCCTCGTAGCTTCAGCCTAAGAGGTACCAGTATTGTCATGCCAGCAGGTTTCTCTCTCTAGAGCATGTGAGTTTTCCCAGGCCTGCCTTCCAGGAAATATCTTATCCTTCTTGCCTTTACCAGACGTCACATGTCCTGTGCTGCTTCTTTCTGGCGTTAGGACTATGGCTCCCTTGGTTCTCACCTCTTGACATCTTCCTTTTTCTGCTCCCCTCCTCCTCCTTCTCCTCCTGCTTTTGCTTTTGCTGCTGCTGCTCTTGCTGCCCTAGTCCAAGCTAATGACCACTTTTCATCATCCTGTTCCTCCTGTTCCCTTAAACAGGTGTATCTCATTATCTTCTGAACTAGGGACTACCTCACAGCGTGGGAGTGTCTTTCCAGCTCGTGATTCTCTTTGTTTACATTCTCTCTGAAAACACTGAGCCATGTGCTCAGACTGCCTGTCAGTTTCTGCAACAGAATCCTTTTCTCTCACCAACTCCATAGGCGAAGATGACAGGAGGTATATAACTTTTGCTGAGGAGCAGAGAGCATTTTATTCAGAACGTTTGCTCCAGCAGGCATATTAAAGACTATGATCCAACAGTTCCAAGTTTCCTTGCGTGTCTCCTGCTCTCCAAGCTCAAGAATTTTAAATTTTGCATTCTATGTCATGTTTTTCCTCTTAAGGTTGTATAGACCTGATATTCTTCTGGGATGATTGTGTGCTGATAGGGCATATAGCTGTCACTGATGACCTTTAACCCTGGATAATTAATGCCTGGTTCATATGCGGCACTGGCATTGACAATCCAGGGTCGCCGCACAGCCCTCAAGCCCACAGAAGCTAATCAGGCAGCAGCAATATTGAGCTGCTGCCTGGTTAGCTCCCATGGGTAAAGATACCTGTGGGTGCTAACTGGGCAGCGATGCTCGGTAGTGCAGAGGCTTCCTTCACCGTGGTGTTCCAGTTATCTATTTGATTGCCCAGCTTCATTGAGGTGGATGCTAGATTTGGCATTGCATCTTTCGTGAATGTGGCATTATTGAAAAAATAAAATCTCCTCTGTCCCCGTGGTGTCATATTGATTGTAGCAGGCAGTGAAGGAGTCACAAGCGTGACATTGATCTTGTAGTGGTCTGACCATGGTATTGACATTGAGGATGCCGTGAGTGGGTTCGGACTAGTAGACCATCGGGGATATAGATGAGTCCAGTGTTGCTCCTTTGCTATGTGTTAGGCCTCGGATTATTTGCATGTATTATAGATCGTCCATTGATTTTTGAAAAGCCTTTGCATCTTTATTTGGTATAGATAGGATGTTTGAAGTCTCCAAGGAGTACAAGAGGCTTTTTGCTCTCTGTGTATTTGCAAATTTGCAGTAGTATGACTAAGAGGTCTTCATTTAGGCTGTTAGGAGCTCTGTATATTAGGCAGATTAGATATGTCTGTTGGATATTATTAACAAATTGCAGGCATCTGTGGTTTGAGGCGAGATTGTTTTGAAGCCCAGCAGTTTCCTTGAAATTATCAGTACACCTCCTCCCCTCCTTGTGCCTCTTGTGCAGTTATGTGTAGTGTAGGAGTGTGATTAGATTTGGTTAATGATGACTTAGTCTGTGTCTGCAAGCCATGTTTCGGTAAGATAAGGGCTGTCTGACTTCTGTCCACACAAGTTGAAATTTTGAGGGGTGGGGAGATTTAAGGATGCCTTATGGGAAAAAGTGCTACAGGGTGGACTTATTCCCCATGTCTCTTCTACAAGAATTTACTTTGCTTACAGTACCTAGATTGAAATCTCCTTCAATTGGATGATTAAAATGAGTGGGTCCTTTTTTCTGAGTGTGCGGTTTAGCTTTGAATCCATTTTTTTGAGGGTTTACAAAAAACAGGAGTATATAACTTTCACTGTCCACTTGCAACACCTTTATAAAATCAGAGACATGCCTGTGTAAAATCAGACCTTTCCAAAATAGAGGTTTCGATGTTGTGACAGACTGCCATATTACAAGTCCAAGAATCAATTAGGATAGGAAGGACCTGCGACATTTGAAGTCCAGGTGGGTTCAGTCAGGAGAACACTCAAGGAGGCTGGAACTGGGTGGAGTTAGCAGAGCAGAGAACATAGAGGCCTTTTACCCCAGGGATAGCAGAGAAGGAAGACAGAGGTAGTTTCCTGGTGATAGAAGAGCTGAGGAACACTGCTGGGGAAGAAGGATTAAATCATATTGAAAAGCCCTTTGTAGCCAACCTCAGAGCAGTCACTGGTGGAAGCTGAGGAAGGACGTCCCCTGGACCTACCTGCATTGGGAGAAGACATGGAGGTAGAGGTTTTGCCAGTAGGCTGTGAACTTTGACTTTGCTGCTTTGTTTTTGTCCTTAACCAAGCAAGTGGCAGCCAGTCCTGACTGTATCTCTTCCAACCCCCCACCCCCACATCCCGCCCCTTCTCTTTTTCCTTTGTCCCTTAACCTCGGTTTGCGCCATCACTTCCTGCTGACATAAGTGGAGGAGTGGTCTAGTGGTTGGGGCAAGTTAACTCAGGCCGGAAGGTTGGGGGTTCAAATCCTACTAGATGACAGCAACCTTGGGTCAGAAGGACTGGGGTTTCTAGTCCCACAGGTGTTCCTTGTGATCTTGGGCAAGCCACTTAACCCTCCATTGCCCATGTTCCCTGTAAGTATTAGTGTATGTGTCTCATATCCCCTCATGTTAAATGTCTCCCCCAATTGATTGAAGGATAAGGTGGTATACAAAACTGTCTAAATAAATAATACACAACCACCAGTTTTCCACAATAGAAGAGTTTATTGGGTAATTTGGCAACAGCATAACCTATACAACATGTAACCAGTTAATACAGAACAATTCTTGTAGCTATATACAAACATGAAATTACATTGAACCTAACTGACCCTATCCTCAGACATAACAGCCCGTACTTGCCTAGGGGTGATGCTATCAAAGCCTGCCCCTTTCCTTTTACACACATCACCACCAATGCAGCGCACATTTCTGTATAATTGTGCAGTGCTCTGTTGGAGGGAGGCATGCTGTTAAAGCATGCGCTGTACCTCCTGTCGCAGCAGGATCCACCTTCCCCTGTTTCTGGCCCAGCTTTCCTTTTATTTTTGCTTTCCATTTTGCTTTCATTTTTGTAACTCTTTTTTAATAGGTCGTGTCCACCCTCTCCCCCCCCCCCCCAGTCATGCTGAAAGGCCCAGGGGATGAGCAGGAAGCCCAAAGTGGGGCCTTGAGGCCAGCAATGCGAGGTCTCCCAAAGAATGGTTGCCAGGTGTTATTTGCTTCCAAACCAAGCCATCACCCTCCCCCCTTGCTTCCAGAGCAGTGACCACACCTGGAAGGACCCATCCTTGCCGGGAGGCTCCCTTTCAATCCCACTGGCACATACCTGCTTTTTTGGGGGGGGGGGGTTATTATATAATCACAGCAGACTCCTACAGCCATGCTGTTCAACCCCCACCCCCGGCCCATGTCTATCCCCAGCTGCCTGTTGTCTTAAGAGAAAAAAGGACTCACCATGGACACTCTGGTGAATCACATGCCCAAGCCCCTTAAGAATGGCTGTTAAGCAATGCTCGCTTGCACAAGGAAGGAAGGGATGCTGTTCAGGCACTGTGCAGTCCGGAGGGGCAAGAGGGTGGCCAACAGCCCTTAAGCTGACTAAGGCCTGCCCTCCTCTCCCTCTGCCCCCACCACATGCTAACCCCTGCTGGCACCCCTGCCCTCTTGTGCCTGACAGCTGTTAATCCACTCAGCCAAGTCTATTTTCTGATTGACTGACTGATTTTCCCTGATTGGAGAAACTGGAACTGCACCTAGCTGAGACAGCTTCTTTAGTGGGCACTGAAGTCCTTGAGTTCCTGAACTAGGCGGTTGGCTGGGCTTCAGTCTGTGCTGTGATTCATTGGTTTTTCTTTGAACTCACCTGTGGAAGGGAAGGATCATAGGGGAATTACATCTCCTGAGTCTCGGCTGGTACTTTTGGGTTGAAGAGAGCTGGTGTCACTGGTGCTGGCACTACTGGACACAGACTACCTTGCAGTGAACAGACCCAGCACCCGGTTACAATGTGGATGTGATTTGTACATGCGAGTGGTCATTTTCACACACTCAAATCAAAAAGAAGGCTTCTAAAATAACCCCTTCAGATTTTTACAAGGAAAGCCAGAGGGTCATCTATGGAGCAGACTAAAAATATATCAAATAATTTAATGAATGGAAAATTCTGGGTTCCATAAAACTGGCACCGCCCTACAGATGTAATGATCATGTCCCAAACGTGCTTCACAAGCAACTTAAATGCTCCAAGCTTCTGAGGCTTTTCACACTATGGATGAGGAAACCATCGGCCAAAGAAGTAAGTAATGAGATCATAGCTTTCTTTCATTTAAACTAGAATCTATAGCAATATTCATCAATATGATGAATTATCAGCTACCTTTTGCAAATATCTCTACTCTGAATGTGCTGTTAATCATAAGCTCAAAGTCAGGATGGTCCACTCTATCTAGATCCCTTCATGACGTCTTCTATTAACTCCACAAAAGTAATAATCAGTACCACAAGGTTAAGTAAAGCAGAGCATGGTTTGAAGTGTGACTCAGAATGACTCCCAAATAACCCAGTAAATCGTGTTTAGGACAGAACCATCTGACAACAGATTAAAACCAAACAGGGCTGAAGAAAGCTGCCCATGGACATGCCAATAGTCTGAAATCTTTTAGAAACAGAAAAGTTCAAAAACTACTTTCTAGATATTAACAGAAAGACCAGCGAGTTTACGGACAAAATCCTTCCTGATTTCTGCATTATGAGGGAAGTGTCAAATGATAAAAATAAAGCACTAAATTCCATTGCCAGAACTAGTAATAATTTTTATGAGGGGATGTCATAGATACATAAGCATAAATGCAAAATTTACACCGGATATCAAGTGATTTCTGCCATTTTCAGTTTTTTGCCTTTATGATAAGTTATTGTGAATTCAGATTGATTTTGTGGTGCTCTGTTCTCTGGTTCCTCTGTGCCCTGTTGCTGTTTGGGAGGAGGAGGGGGTGATGTTTCTTGTTGACTCATAGAGAGTATGGGAGGTTAGTTTCTTTTGCTTGGTGACACTGGGGGTCTCAGGTGAATGGATTTATGATAACATTTACTAAAGTGCACTACAGTGTTAGATTGTGTTAATATGAGCTAACGTGCTGTTTACTGTAGGTCCCAGTTGATGTGATGAGGTGCAATAACACAACATTACACTTTAGTAGCCCTTAGAAAACACTTTTTCGCAGGACAGACAATTCTCAAAGCCCACAATCCAGCCGACACTGTAAGGAGCTACCTAGAGGCTAGAGCCATGTGCTGGAATCAAAGAAACCAGGTTTTGAATCCCACTCCAGCTCCTTTTGATCTTGGACAAATCGCTTATCTTTCTATTGCCTCAGGTACAAACTTAGATTGTAAGATTTCTAGAGACAGGAAAATACTTGCTGTGTCTGAATTGTAAGTCGTCTGAAGAGGAGAAAATACTGCAAGAATCTTTCCTTGAGCTATGACTTGAAAGGGGCGACTTGAACAGAAACGCTCTGGAAGACTAAACTGTCTCATGGAATTACAGATCATATAAAATTATAATTGCATAGACTTATTATATGGTCTGTCTATCAGGAAATCCTTTACATAGGTCTTTTTTAAAAATAAACCAGAGAAACAAAAGAATATCACTGCAGTACACTGGTCATCTTTTTGGGAACTGAGGGAATTGATTGCTATTAATAAGGACCTTAAATGTCAGCTACGCTGGTTACAGTTCATTCAAAAATATAGTATTGTAACTAACTGGTGATATCTTCCACATACTTAAATTTTGTTCCAAATCTTCTACCTAGCAGTAATATATTATCTTATATACTGGGGCAATCTTATTTTACATTCCTCTCACTGAGTGCAACTTTTAGCTGTCTCTATAACATGCATCTTTTATATGTGTCAGTGTGAAGCTTGCATGGGGTGGGCTGCTGATAAAGATCTGCTCTGCTGTCGTCTGTGCTGTATTTGTACATTGTGTGTGTCAGAGTGAAGACTTTGAGGCTCTGATAAAGATCTACTCTTCATCTCTCTGTGCTGTAGTCATGCTTTCCATGTATCAGTGCAACATCTGCTTGGGTCCATGATTTTTGGCCATTCTGGTAGTATAGTAGCCTTCCCATAACCATTAATCCAATACATCAAAATATAAAATTTACCAATGACACAAAAGTTCCAGCATAAATCACAAACCATATACATGCATCGTACTGTCTTTCATAAAGGTGGTAAGGAAGGATTATGAATGATTGTACTAATCTCTCTTGATTGATCAAAATGAAATTCAGAACAGTGATCTAATTTTTAATCACAAAAATCAAAATGTGTCCTAACACTAATACATAATTCTTTCAGCAAGTATTACATTGAACACCCTCCTCCCCTTCCCCTCCCCAACATGCACTCCTCAGCCGAATATCTGCAGGTTCCCATAGCAGCTCAGAAAGATGGAAGAAGAGAAATCTTAAATGAGATTTGTTTTATTCATAAGGGGGTTGATACTCAAAAGCACTTATAAGTATACAATACTAGCATAAGAGGCAGAGATCACAACCAGCATGCGGGTGCAGATTTCTACACTTTGCTCTCTAACAGGTGTAAATGCCTATGCCTAGACTATTGATGGCACAGATGATAAACAAAATTTCAAGGTTTTTCTGGGTGACACCACATGAAATGAAATGTAGAAACATGATGGCAAAAAGAGACCATATGGTTCATCTAGTTTTTCCTTCCATATCAACTACAATAGTCCCTTTTTTTTCCTTCAGAGATCTTTTGTGTGTTTGTTCCATGCCATCTTCAATGTAATTTCAGTTCAATGTAATTCAATGTGTTCAATGTAATTTCAGTTTGTTCAATGTAAACCGCCTTGATATCATGAAAGGTGGTATATAAGAAATGTTAAATAAATAAATAAATAAATAAAATCTTGAATTCAGATACCGTCCACATCTCTACTACCTCCACTGGGAAACTATTCCACACATCTACCACTCATCCCGTAAAGAACTGTTTCTGCAAATTACTCCTGAGTCTTTCCCCATTCATCCTCATCCTATGTCCCCTCATTGCAGAGCTTATTTTGAATTGAAAGAGGCTCTCCATGCCACTTAAGTGTGCTGTTCATGAGTAAATCTAGACAGTTCCTTATAAAATTCTATTTTATATGCAAAAGTGGATCATAAAATTACCCTTGTTAACATTCAAAATGTCTTATGCTCCTGCGCTTATTTTGATGTTCCAAAATATTACTCCCATCACTAGGGTATTGTTGGAAGGGATCAGGCCTGGAACTTTCAGGGAACTACAACTGAACTTCAGAAATTATCCTCAATATCATGTTGTGGAACTATTTCACGGGGCTTTTGTGTGTGACACTGTGACTTTGAAAGGGCCGGAGCAACCCCTAGACAAGACGAAGCAGCCATCTATGGAAAAATCTCACCTATCTTTAAGGTGTAGAGGGCTACACGGGTAACCCTTTCCTCTGCCCCACTGCAAAACTCCCCTAACATGCCACGATGCTTCCCCCCATGGCAAATGGGCATGTTAGGGACTTGTCTGGATTTTTGAAGGGCACTACCCATGTAGGTACCTTTCGAAAATCCCGGATAAGGACTTTACACGGGTAACTAGGGAAGTGACCCGTGTAAAGTCCTTCGAAAATCGGGCCCTATGTGTTTAACTGCATAAATGTGTATAACTCTGCAAATATGTATATATGTGCACTCTCCAACAGAGTAACTTTCTTCATATGTTTCTCTGTATGAACTCTACACATAGGCCACTGTTTGTTAGTTCCTACCTCTGTTAAGTTGTGACAGCATGTTTATATGCTGATATTCCTCTACAAATGTTTAAATGGCTGTTCTCTTAATCTATGTCTCTAAAATTCTTCAACTGTAATTGGTTTAAGTTCTTATGTAGTTTCTTTTGGATTTTCTTCAGTTCTTTTCCTTCATTTCAGTCTCAGCAGATGATGACATATGAATATGTGGAGACAGGAAATCGCAGCGGTGTGACAGAATTCCTGCTTCTGGGATTCTCAGAATTCCCAGACCTGCAGCTCCCTCTCTTAAGTCTCTTCTCACTCCTCTACCTGGTGGCTGTGCTGGGGAACCTTCTTGTTATCTGCATCATATGTGCCGATCGACACCTTCACGTCCCCATGTATTTCTTCCTGGCCAACTTGTCTGTCCTAGACGTCTCTTCCCTCACAGTCACTGTGCCAAAATTACTGGCAATCCTAACAAGGAAAAATATCATATCTTTTGGGGAATGCATGCTACAGATGTACTGATATATGGTGTGTGTATGTACAGAATATTCACTTCTCACTGCCATGGCATATGATCGCTATGTTGCAATATGCAACCCCCTGCGCTATCCCATTATCATGAATAAGGGGGTCTGTGCTCTTCTGGCAGCTATCTCATTGATTACAGGTTTAGTAGAGCCATTGCCACCCATGATTGTTATATCACAGTTTTCTTTCTGTGACTCCACTGTTATTAATCACTTCTTCTGTGAAGTCACAGCACTGGTGAAACTCTCTTGCACAGACACCTTTGTCATTGAAATTGTGAGCTTTGGAGAAAGTGCAGTTGGTATCTTCACCCCTCTACTCCTAACCCTGACATCCTATGTGTTCATCATCTCCACCATCCTCAGAATCCAATCGAGAGAGGGGAAAAGCAAAGCCTTCTCCACGTGCTCCTCTCACTTCACAGTCATCATTCTGGCTTATGGAACTATGATAGGGGTTTATTTGTATCCTGGGTCATTTAACTTTGGGAATTCAAGCAAGCTGCCTATTGCAATGTATATAGTCACTCTCCCACTGTTAAACCCCCTGATTTATAGTGTGAGAAGCAAAGAGTTAAAAGTGGCACTCCTCAAAGCCATAAGCAGGAAAACATTATCTGCATTTGAATGATAAGTTTATAACAGCCCTATAGACCCCTATGTAGCTTTATAAAATACTAGTACAAATCTTGGAGAAACTGTGTCTACACCGAAGGCATCTACAAAAAACACAAGTTCTCACAGACAAGTAGGCACGTAGATAGATTGATTATAAAAAACACTGTGTGTATTTGGACTCTATTCACGCTCCACCCAGACTGTGGCCCAGGCAACAACTACAGTAACTGTAAACACTTTCCTACCACTGTGCGTACTTTTCTGCTTAATATAAATATAAAGCTGCCAATGCATACTGTCATGCAGCGAAGGCTGATGGAAGCCAAGATGAAAAAAAAGAACCTGTTTGTCAGAAAGGAAAAGATGTGCACAGAGTGCAATATTCACAGGGACCAGCTAGAGGGAGCAGGACTATGTTCAGAGAGGCTGAAGGGCCACGCCCAGCTGGTCAAGAGCACCTGACAAACAGTTCACATTCCTCAAAGCCAGGAGTCCTTTATAAAGAGAGGAGAGAAGACTGGAAAGGGAGGCCACAAGGAGCTAACAGAGAACCACCAGGAGCTAACGGAGAACCAGTCCAGCCTAAGAGAGCATTACCTCGGACTAAAGAAGGACTGGCTCAAGCTAAGGGAGGACCGGATCAAGCTGGAGAGAAAGCTGTTTGCTGGCAGTGGAGAAAGCACTACACTGATTACAAGCAGGAACCAAAGGAGAGTCAGTTGGGAAAGCAGAGCCAGGCTGAGCAGGGAAGCCAGGAATTGGGCTGTTGCAGAAGCAGGCACTTTCCAGGGGAACTGATCCCAAGGCTGAAAGGTAAATTAAACTCTCAAAAAAATAATTGGCTCCGTCCTTCTGAGTGTGGGAAGCCAGTGGAAGAAGAAAACCTCTCGTCTTCATGCTGCTGCAATACAAGGTATGCTAATTACAGTCCTAGGAGGAAAACTTTACCTTTTAAAAGTTCTTTTGAAGGTAGTGCAAAACCTTTGAGAAAAGAAAGCACAGCTATTCCTAATTTAACACGTGGCCAATGCTCCAGGCTAGGCCCAAGACACTGGCAAGTACTTCAGGAGATATATAAACCTCCAGAACATATTATTCAAGAAGCTGATGGCACAGAGCTAGACATATCTTCTTCAGAGCCAATGCAAGTGGAACTGGCAGAGCAGTTATCAGAAGAGGAGATGGATTGCTCATTGTGTTTTTCCTCTAGCATAGAATCTCTGCTAGATTTATGAACTGCCTGTATTGTCCTCCGACTGTCTTTAATTCATTAACCAGTAAAATAAGGAAAATGTTGCTTCAAACTGGAAGCTGTTTTTGAGCATTGCCAATACTGTGAAGTCTAACAGTTTCTCCTTAAGCACCGAGTTTCTTTCATTCCTGAATTTAAGGACATTTACTTTCTGTTGTAACCATTTTTGAACCCATGCGTAAAGGGAATAAATGCCTTTTTCACCCCCACCACTCTACTTTCATGGATTTCTTTAGGATTGGAGTTAAGAACCACTAAGACCAAGTTCTCCTTGGTTCTTAAAGGACCCTCCTATCTCAATAATAAAAACTTGTGTCTCCCCTGCCCTGTCAGCCATCGGCCACCAGGGCGGGGCGCGACAATACATGCACATTGTTTGTTTGTTTTTTAAGTCCTACTCACAGGATGAAAAGAGAGGCCAAACTAACTCTCGCTATCATAACACCTCTTGTTCCCATCCCACCCCCACCAGTCTTTCCCCTCTTCCTCTCCAAGTCATGATCACCCCAGGCTTCACCTAGTGTCTCCCTCTCTTTATCTTTCTCATAACCCCTGCCCCCCCCCCAGCTTCACCCTGTCTCATTCTCTTACCTCCTCCCTTCATCCAGTCCCTCTTGCCCCTGGCTGCAGCTCTTCAAAAAGGCTGCGGTTTCTGCTTCTCCCACTGCAATTGACTCTCTGCATTGTAGAGCCGCATGGTGCAGGAAGTTTGGGCTGCTCTCCTGATTTCAGGTCTTGCAGGACTTCAAATTAAAAGATCAGCCTGAACTTTCTATGCTGCATGGCTCATCCTTCAGAGAGCCAATTGCAGAGAGGGGAAATTGAACTGTGGTGTTCTGACTAGGATTGCTTCAAATAAATATGTATATGGGCGGACAATTTCCTCGACAATAGGGAAACCTGCACAGCCAGGCAAGAGGATATCTAGGCCTCCCCATGTGCCCCTCTTCTCAACCCCCCCCTTTCCTTCAATAATACTAAGGCTTGTTTTCTGATCGTGAATTCTTTTTTATTGGTGTTCTTGGCCGCAACATTGCATACTTACATAGCAATTAAATATCAACATACAACTCATATAGAATATATACAACCAGTGCAACTCTGTAATTCAAACTTAGAATGAATCAACTTATAAATTTTAATAGTAACCAGTTTCATGAGGGATACACAGCCTTAGTGCTGAGTCATTTAAAGCCCATCCCCTTTCTTTCTATCGTTCTTGCCCATCACTTGAGCCCTGGTACCAGGGTAAGGAGGCTGTAAAAGCACACCTTACCCTCATTGCAGCAGGGGTCATACCTCCCTGCTCCAATCCTGACCTGACAAAGGTCAGTTTAGATCCGTTGTTCCTGTGTTGGTGTTGTGCCTCTCACCCCCCCCCAATGCTGCATGGGGGGGGGGACATGGGGTGGTGCCGTCCACCTCTTGTCCTTGCTGTGGCTCTTTGCCCTGTCCGGAGGAGGACAATTCACTCTGGGCCATTCCCCATTTTGTTCCCTTACACAGCTGTGTGCCCCATCTTGTGACCCTACTTAAGCCACTGCCCACTGGCAGCAACGCTTCGCTTGCCGATGGGGGCCCCCACCCCCACCCTTAGCTGCAGCCAAGCCTTGCCCTCCACCTACAGCATTTCCACCATGTCTTGTATTGCACAGAGGAAAATATCCATACCTATGTCTGATAGGTGCACCCCATCTGAGTGATATAAGCCAGGGCATGTTTCTTTGATCAATTCATGCCTGATAGTGTAACTCCTGATGGTTTCTTTAAAGTGTGTCATCCATTGATTAGTCTTGCAGCAGGTTCTTTCCAAGGCCCAATGTGACCGTTCACCCCTCCATACCCTGCCCCAGTATGATGGAGGATCACACCAACTGTGTGCCAGGGAAAGCCTCTATCAGTGCCAGCATGCATCTTCCTGGCGACATCCATGTTATGAGTCCCTGCCAGGTCATTTCCCCTAAATGCACTATCACTGCCTAAGGGGTTCCACGCACCCTCTTCTTATGCAGAAGAGTGGGTATTAGCTGGTTCCATAATATACTGTGACAGCCTATCCACATGATGGATACCTCCACAGTGTTCATCCCCAAATTAAATCCCTGGGGTTGGTCCCTGGTCCTCCTCTGCACCCAATGTATAAAGAAGTGGCCACAGATCCAGACCTCATGCACCCCTCTTGTCATATCTGCACCTAAAACAAACCAATCAAGATACATGAGTTCAAGTAAATAGATTCTCTTAAAACCACCACGGCTCTGCCACCGGAGCCATATGGCCTCTCCTTCGGGCACACATATAACTTATAACGCTCCAGTCACCATCTGCCGTTCACCATGATCTGCTCCTTTATCATGCCAGGTCCTGCCGTAGTAGTAGCCACCTCTATTCTGAAGGAGTGTGTGCCATATTCCTCCTCTCCCAACCCCAAGCTAACAATACACATTTTCAGGACTCTAGCAAACTGGAATGGCGAGAGGGGCATTTGATTCTCGTGCACTAGAAGCTGCTCCCCTCCTCATGGCCAGATTCTGATGTATTCCCGGACATTGCACAGTGGACAGGTAGTGTCCCTGGGCAAGGGGTCTAAGGACACTAACACCCCTACCTGCTGGATTGGTCTTAGATCTGCGGATGCATATCACTAGCATTTTGCACCCCACTGTGACATCCTCCAGCTGAAGCCCCTCACTCCCCAGTGCATGCATTGAGGGGATCACCAACTCACTCACTCTCATTGCACCAAAGAATGCCAATACAAAGGCACATCAGAAGAGTCATGCCTCAAACGCTTCATGGCAGACTGCATCTGTGGCCCTTAGCATCTCTCTCAGTAACGCATGTGTAATTGGGCGTCTGCGATCTGGTGTGTAGTTATGCCCAGCTGACCAACCCCTCACCACCCTAGCAATGACAGTTGGATGACAGACTCCCATTTTTTGTTTCTTTCTTTTTTAAGTATTATTTTTACCACCCTCCTGATTATTATTATTATTTTTATTATTTTTACCATTTTACTTCACTTGTCTAGTCATAATTATACAAGCTAGTTGTGTCCTTTAGCTGCTATGTCACTTTGCAATTTATTATAAGCCAAATCACGACAGTGTTCCTACTGGTTACATATGACCCATAGCGGTGGATATTACATATTTACATGTTTTTCATTATGTTTTTACACATATTGATGCACCATGTTTTTGTCATATTTTAATCCATTTTTAGCGATTTATAGTTATTATACAAATATATATATATATTTCCCCCTTTTTTAATTAGTGATATTTATAGATGGTCTGGCTGCAGTTTTATGCGGCTTCTATGGATATTTCATGATCATATATGAAAACCGCTCCCCATTCCCATCAGCATCTCCAATGGGTATGTCTCACTGAGTCTTTTTACTTGTGTATATTGTCACAAGGTAGACCTAGGGCAACCCGAGAAAATGCAGATCAGTATGAATGATCACAGAAAAAGTGACAAGGTAAACAAAGGAATGTTTGATGGTTGCTATAGACAACCTAGGCACACGTGCATAAGCCCCATGAAGACACACCCAGGTAGTAAAGAAAGGGAATTCGCTTTGCCTGATAGAGTTCAGCTGAGTGGAGGTGGAGTCAGGAGACACGAGGATAAAATAGACTCCCAAACAATTAGAGAGAGAGAGGAGTGGAGGCAGCAAAGGTCACAAGCAGAGAGACTGCAGCGAACACCGTTGAAGCCGTGGAAAGCATGGAGTTGGTATGAAAGCGAGGAAGATAGTGAGAATGAGTCATTGAAGCAACAAGGGAGCCAGCGTGAAGGTTGGAGAGAATCCAGAGACTTGTGTGAAATCGTGAGAAGTCAGCAGCCTGATAGCGTGTATGTGCATGGAAGACAAGAGAAGCGTGGGAAGACTGCAATAGCAGAAGATAAAGAAACCTCATGGGACGGGGAATAAAGCCCTAAACTTGGAAAGAAGTTTTGTTTGTGATTTGTATCAGTGAAGGCACAACTACCACCCTCACAGAGCCAAGCAATACCAGTTCCTACCGCTTGGGCTGGCAGAGTGGTGACATAAATGGCGTAGTTGGCAGGATAATTTTCGGGGGGGCATAACAAGGATTTGCCTGAAAAAAGTAAAAGAACATTGCTGAAAAGCAAGAGAGGTTTGGATCCAAACCATTATTGGAGGAGGATTCGGCTGGCAGAGCGGCCAGCGGTTGAAAAGACCTTTTCTCACATGCTGAAGTCTGCCAGGAGACTGAGGTATTAGTAGCCTGGGTGGACGGGAAAAGGATACCGTGAGAAAAGAGGGTGCTATAAAAGGGAGAGGAAAAACCTTTTTGTTGTACCGCACTTGGTGGGTCTTTCTCTGTTTATCTCTTTCAGGTACAGAAAGAAGGAAAAAGGAAGATGGATCCCCAAGATATGTTAGCCTGGATGAACGAGCAGCAGGAGAAGCAAGCCAGAATGCTACAACACCTGCAAGAACAGTACATGATGGCTATGCAGGAACAGCAAAGACCGTTGCTGGAGGCGATGACTGCGCTACTGAAGAAGTCTCGAGGAGAAGGAGCGGCAGTACCGCAAGTAGAAATGAACACTGGTCTTGCATTAAGACATTTAGGGCGGGAAGATAATCCCAATGACTTTATAGAGGCATTTGAAAGCATTGCTGGGAACTTGAAATGGCCTGCAGAGCAGTGGGCGATGCGGTTCGCCATGACTTTGAGTGGCGAGGCTTTATCTGCCTTTAAGGCTATGCCAGCTAGTTTGGCAAATAATTACACTGAAATTAAAAAGGCAGTGAAAGATCGCCTTGGTCTTACCCCAAGGCACTACAAAAGATTATTTAGGGAGGCAATAATGTTGGAGAATGAGACTCCAAAAGCCTTATGCCAGAGGCTTAAAAGCCTAGCCTATAAATGGTTAGACCCTGAAGGCAGAACGCTTGAGTCTATATTAGATGAAATTATCTTAGAACAGTTTTTGTTGGCAATACCATCTGAAATGAGAACATTCTTAACCTTGCAAAATTGTTCTAATACAAACGAAGCAGCCAAAATGGCTGAAGTGTTTAAAGAGGCCAAACATGCTAATACTTCTAATGTAAGCCTTTTAAAAGGCGCAGGTGTGACTGGGGTGGATGAATGCAAAAAGTATACGCGAGGTAGAATGTATGAGTATGACCCCGATAAAGATAGCATAGATAGGAACCCCAGGAGGTGCTATAAATGTGGCAGACCCGGTCACATGATAAAGGAATGTAGGGTTAAAACTGCCCTCATAACAGGGTCAGAGGAAATAGTACCGGATGGGTTTGTGCAAGTAATACAGATAGAGGGGATACAAGCCTTGGCTCTACTGGATTCGGGGGCTGATCAGAGTATGGTCTCTCAGGACTTGTGGGAAACCATAGAGAAGTGTCGGTCATCCCCCTCGAATCCAGTAGAGGGCCAAGTTCGCATAAGATGTGTGCATGGGGAAGCTTCTCACTACCCATTACATGAGGTAGCCATACAAGGTCTAGGATCCCTGCGTAAAATATTAATTGCAGTAGTACCGAAACTTCCGTATGCAGTTGTTTTAGGACGTGATTGGATCCCTTTCTGCCAAGAGATGGAGAAAGGCCTCCAAGAGATATTGGTCCCATCTCCCATACAACCCCCAGTGATAGCAGAGGAAGTAAAGATTGAAGCCATAGCGGCTGCTATCCCCAGTCCCTTATTCGGGAAACCGCCAAAAAAGGGATCTCCACCTCAGGAACCACCATTAACAGGGAAACAAAAATTTACCCTGCAGTTTTGCAAGAGTACGCCCCAAGCAAAAGGTCCGAAAAGGGCTTCTATAATGGCTGTGGGATATGACCTCTTTAGCGTGGAGAATGTTATTGTGAAAAGAGGAGGAAAAGCACTGGTAGACACCGGCATCCGAATTAAAGTACCAGAGGGATGCTATGGGCGAATAGCACCGAGGTCAGGTTTAGCAGTGCAATATTCTATAGATATTGGCGCAGGGGTTATTGACCCCGATTATCGAGGTCCCGTAAAAATCTTATTGTTCTATTTTGGGGATAACGATTTCAAAGTACAACAGGGAGACAGGATTGCACAGTTAATCTGTGAACGGGTAGGGTTCCCGGCAGTGGAGGAAGTATCGTCACTACCATCCACTGAGAGAGGAGAGAGCGGGTTTGGTGCTACAGGGACGAGAGAGGTGAAAAGTTTAACAGCCCTTGGGGAGGAAAGGACCGAGGAGGATCTAGGGCCCCAAGTGGCGGATTGGGAAAAACAAACTTCCCCTAAGGTAGGCTCTGAGTTGAACCCTCAGCAACAAAAAGAACTAGCGCACCTATTGATGAAATTCTCGGACGTCCTGACCACTTTACCCGGAGAAACTCATCTCGTGGCACACGAGATAATTACTCCACCCGGACGAGTCATACGACAACGTCCGTATAGAATGCCCGAGACGAGAGAAAACAAGAAGTTGTTACCCAAGTTAAGGAAATGCTGGCCATGGGCATCATAGAGGAGTCTCGGAGCCCATGGTCCAGCCCCATAGTGTTGGTTCCGAAACCGAATGGAACCTTAAGATTCTGCATAGATTTCCGCCAGATTAACGACATATCACAGTTTGATGCGTATCCTATGCCATGCATAGACAACCTGCTGGACCGTTTAGGACAGGCGAAGTATCTAACCACGTTAGATCTCAGTAAGGGATACTGGCAGGTTCCGCTAACCAAGAACTCAAAACCCAAAACGGCTTTCTCCACACCGATTGGGCTATACCAATTTAGGCGGATGCCGTTTGGACTACACGGGGCCGCGGCTACATGCCAACGTCTCGTGGACCAGGTACTGAGACCCCACCATGAATACGCTCTCGCGTATATGGATGATATAGTGGTATACAGCACAACCTGGTCACAACACCTCACGAGGGTGGAAGCAGTCCTTAGAGCGTTGAGAAGGGCGGGCCTTACACTAAACCCAGAGAAGTGTTTGTTTGCTACAAGGGAAGCAAAATATCTGGGTCACATAATAGGCAGGGGTCTGGTAAAGCCACTAGCTAGCAAAGTGGACAGTGTTCGAGAGTTCCCCAGGCCCGTAACAAAAAAACAAATGCGAAGTTTCTTAGGCTTAATAGGATATTATCGTCGCTTTGTACCCCGTTTTGCAGAGGAAAGCCTTCTCCTCACAGAAATGCTGAGGAAGAACGCGCCAAACCAAATTCGTTGGACCCCGGAAGCAGAGACAGCTTTTGAAACTCTTAAAGAGAAGTTATGCAGTGCCCCCATATTATGGGGTATAGATTTTAACTTACCATTCATCATACAAACAGATGCATTAGACACGGGGTTGGGGGCGGTGATGTCCCAAGTTTTCAAGGGGAGTGAACATCCAGCAGCTTACCTAAGTCGAAAACTCTCGCCGGCAGAGAAAAATTATGCCACGATAGAACGTGAATGTTTGGCTATAAAATGGGCTGTTGAGGCTCTACGTTTTTACCTTACCGGCAGGAAATTTTTATTAGTAACCGATCACGCTCCATTAAAATGGTTGCATTTAATGAGAAATAACAATGCCCGATTGACCCGCTGGCATTTAGCGCTCCAAGCTTTTAATTTTGAGGTTCAGCACAGAGCGGGAAAGATGCATGGGAATGCGGATGCGCTTTCTCGGATTACTTGCTGTCCACCAGAAACTGTGGCAGCAAGTAATATTTTAAGGGGGGGAATGTGTCACAAGGTAGACCTAGGGCAACCCGAGAAAATGCAGATCAGTATGAATGATCACAGAAAAAGTGACAAGGTAAACAAAGGAATGTTTGATGGTTGCTATAGACAACCTAGGCACACGTGCATAAGCCCCATGAAGACACACCCAGGTAGTAAAGAAAGGGAATTCGCTTTGCCTGATAGAGTTCAGCTGAGTGGAGGTGGAGTCAGGAGACACGAGGATAAAATAGACTTCCAAACAATTAGAGAGAGAGAGGAGTGGAGGCAGCAAAGGTCACAAGCAGAGAGACTGCAGCGAACACCGTTGAAGCCGTGGAAAGCATGGAGTTGGTATGAAAGCGAGGAAGATAGTGAGAATGAGTCATTGAAGCAACAAGGGAGCCAGCGTGAAGGTTGGAGAGAATCCAGAGACTTGTGTGAAATCGTGAGAAGTCAGCAGCCTGATAGCGTGTATGTGCATGGAAGACAAGAGAAGCGTGGGAAGACTGCAATAGCAGAAGATAAAGAAACCTCATGGGACGGGGAATAAAGCCCTAAACTTGGAAAGAAGTATTGTTTGTGATTTGTATCAGTGAAGGCACAACTACCACCCTCACAGAGCCAAGCAATACCAGTTCCTACCGCTTGGGCTGGCAGAGTGGTGACAATATATAAACAATTTTTTGACTCCTTTACACTATTTTTGATAATGGATCTTATAGCGTTACTATATATCATTTTTTCCCGCCCCCCCCCCCCCCCCGCCGATGCAATCTTGCACTGTTCAGTAGCTTTTATATCTTCTCCTCTTCACATCTGTGTTTAAAGTTTCTTGGAGAGCGTTTTTTCAGATATACGGTTCAGGTTTTTTTGCTATTTCTAAACGTTGATGCACTCCATCTTTTTTTAATGTTTTACTAAGTAATTATTTTTGAGGCAATCAAATTTTGCCTTATGCATGCAACGCACAGTATGTCCAAAACAGGGCAGCATGTATACACGTATCAATTATACTTACTGATGATTTTTATTTTATTTATTTATTTATTTATATTTCTTATATACCGCGCTATTATAATCAGTGCGGTTTACATTTGAAACAGAACATACAAGAATGTAAGCAAGTTACATCAAGTTTTTTACATTGAACAGGGAATGTAAACATGGAGTAAAAACGAGGGAGAAACTATGTACATATTATAAAATTATAATGCTCTTACAGATAAATAAATATGACCTTTGTCTAGAGGGTTGGCTAGATGGTCAAGGAGATCAGTGGGAGAGATAGTGGTTAGCCATTATCTACAGGAAGATGATCTGAGGGACGGGTTAGGCAGGGAGGTGAGGTGGGGGCATTGTAAATGTCGGGAATGCTGTCTGGATAATATTGTAGGAACAGGTGATGTTTGAGGGCTTTACAGAATAGTGCCAAATTTGAGCTGGCCCGGATTTCTGCTGGGAGGGCGTTCCATGCCATAGGTGCAGCAATGGAGAAGGCTCTACTTGCTGTTGATTTCTTACATTTTACCAACACTTTTGGGACTTCAAGTTTATTCAACGAAGTAGATCTCCTAGTTCTATTGTCTGGTGTGCTGTTGAGGAGATCGCTGATGGGTGTGTGATGGATGGTTCTTTTTGACAATGTAAAGGGGGTTTTAACCGTATTTTTTCAGTTTAATTTCTGATATGCCATGCCCTGCCCTTTATTTTCATTCATTTTTCATGGTTTAAGTTTCATGCCTGTTTTGATTATTGTTTTGTTGTTTGAAGATATTAAGCTTTTATAAGATTCGTTCTATTTTATAGCTGCAGTTTTTTTTCTCATTGTCCCTTTGCTCCAACTGACTCACTCCTGGTCTTTTGATATAGAGAGAAATCCCCATTCAACTAGTATGTTCTCTCTCCGTCTCCCCTAGTTCCACTATTATATTATGATTAGTATATTGATGGAATGTATTGTTTATAATTTATCTGTTTTTAACTTAATTTATTTATGTCTTCCTTAGTGTGAATGTTTTCATACTAAGCCTTATAACAGTATGGTACAAGACCATCTGTTTTATGGTCTTCAACAGAGGTATTTATGTTTTTTATATATGCTTTTTTAAGTTCTCGAGCATATTTGTTCTGTTTGTTTATATTGATTGTATATGAAATATTTTATTTCAATTTTAATTTTAATGATTTATTTATCTTTTATTGCCTGATTTGTTTTCTATTGTTTTTATTTATTTATTGATTTGCAGATTGTGCTACCAGTTGTCTGTTCTTTTATGATTTTAAGTATTTATATATTTTTAGTTTATGCCTAACAAGCCCCTGACAAAGGGTAATGAAACACGGCCTGTGTCGGGTTGTCAAGGGTTTAATAAAGACTCTGTCTATCCACTCTTATCACGCCTTGGACTGGTCACCAGGTGTGTCTGGACTGCCAACTTGCTTAGTCCATCCACCCTGCAGAAGAGTAGCCATTGGGCAATAGTGCCAGTGAAACTGATCATCATACCTGATTCCCTTCTTCTGACAGAAATCCTGGAACTGTTCCCATGCTCTCAGGTATCTGGTCAGCCTGGTGAGGAGGTCCATCAGGAGTCTCCATGATTCATTTGGCCAAAGGCCTAGATAGTCATTGGTATGAGGATCTTGTCCATTTCTGCATCAGAAACGCTGTTCTGAAAAGACACTATCTTAAAATAAGAGAAGTCATCAGCCAGGATGTTGTTATAACCAGGGACATGCTCTGCTCTAACGGTGATGTTGTGTACCAGGCATAGCAGGACTATTTGGCACAACAACACCATCATCCTTCACGTTCTGGCATACATCCCATTAACCACTTAGACCATTGCCATATTGTCCATGTGGAATGCAATTGCCTTGTTTGCCAATTGGGGGACCCATAAAAATAGGGCCACCATTATTGGGAACCACTCCAGGAAGGTGATATCTTTCATATCACTGCAGGCATGCCAGTCACTGGGCTACGGTTCAGAGCACCAGACTCCATGAAAGTATATCCCAAATCCCAGTCTGCCAGAGGCATTGGTGTAAAGTTCTAAGTCCGAGCTGAAAATGGTAGAGCCTTGCCAGAAGGCTATACCATTGAAGTATATCCCAAATGCCCAAATCATCCATTGTCTTTTGATGCCCTAATAAGGTGATGCCTGGCCCTTTTGTTGCCATGACCAACCGCCGGCAAAAGACCCTCTCCATGGGAATGACTCTAGTTGCAAAGCACAGCAGATCAGTCAGTGACTGGAACTGCTCTAGCGTTGCCTTCTGTGCGCTCTTCATCCGCTTGATAACTGTTCTCAATTTGTCAAGCTTGTCCTGTGGCAGTCGCAAGACCTACACCCGAGCATCCAGTTCAATACCAAAAAAGGTGATCACCGTTGCTGGGCCCGCAGTTTTGTCTTCTGCCAGGGGTATGCTGCAGTGCTGGGCAATCTGCTGGAAGGATGTCAAAATCTGCTTGCTCCGCTTGTTTCCCGAGCCTGCAAACAGGAAATTGTCAAAGTACTGAACCACCATTCCACCCAATGCACAAATGAGCTAAAGAGCTCGAAGTAGGCATATGAGATTGAACAGCCCATGGACATGCATTTGTCATAATAAAACCCCCCATTGAAGCAAAACCAGAGCAATTTAAATGAGTCGTGGTGAACTGGTAGCAGGCGAAAGGCTGACTCAATGTCACTCTTTGCTAGATACACCTCAGCACCCATTTCCCATGTCATGACTATGGCTCGGTCGATGGATACATATTGCACTGAACACAACTTTGGGGCAATATAATCATTAACTGAGTCACTGTCCGGATATGATAGGTTATGTATTAAACAGAATTTACCTGGTTCTTTCTTTGGTACTATGCCTAATGGAGATACCACTAGGTTATCAAACAGTGACTCAGGAAAGGGGCCAGATATTCTCCCCAAGGCAATCTCCTTGTCAAGCTTAACCCTCAACACCATGATGTTCTGGAGAATGGATGGTGAGTCACGCCTCGGAGATAAAGGAATGCACTTGGGCTTAGCTGAGGGGATACAAAAGCCCTGTGCAAACCCATCCCCAGTGCTGCGGGCCTTCACCTGCACAGGGTAAGCCCACAACCATGGGCACATGTTCTCAAGGTTGATGGGTGACAGGGCCACTACTATCACTCCCCCGGAGGCCAGTCTGAGCCCTATGCAGCCTTAAATCCTTGTTGAATCTGCAGTTAATGACTGGATGTCCTGCCCCACAACCAGAACAGATGCACTGGAACTTATAAGGGTTCCAAATGCATTGCCCGGTATTAAATTGGTGACAGTACTGATGCCCTGCCCCCTGTCCTGCCACTGGTGAGGGGTAGGTCTGCTCATATGCCCATGTGTTGAATGCCAGAAAAGGCTGGTGCCCCTTCTCATGATGTAATGGCCTGTTCTGTGTCACCTCATCGAGCCATAGGTTGATGACCCAGTGATTCCATGTCAGCTTGGGGTCGACTGCCATATGCTGTCTGAAGCTGACATCATAGTTCAACCATGCTTAGCCCCCAAAATATCTGTGTACATGAATGATAGTGTCAAGGTGCTTGATCAAGAAAGGGCCAAGTTCCAGCTCCCTCTCCATCACCACATTCATATAGATGTGAAATGCCAAGACCCAGTTATAGATAGACTTGGCTACTTTTGGCTTCCAATCCTTATCTCCTGCCCTTTTCTCCTTTTCTTTTCCCTCTTTGTCCTGCCCCCCCCCCCCCCAGTCCCTGACAAGGAGCACAAATATATCAATAAACTCTTTTTTCCATATTTTCTTCTTCATCTTTTTTGACATTACATGTGCCAGTGAAGACATGCCACATCGCACGTCTGCCCTTCCATCATCGCTGCCAGCTTGGGTTGGGACGTGGCTGCTCCCCTGGCCACATTGGCGGGGCCTGCCCCGACTGCCTGGCCAAAGAAAAGAGCGCCAAAAAGATAAGGGATCCCAAACCATCTCCTGAGGAGATATATAGGGCTGGCCTCAGAGGAGGGGGGTCGGAAATGCACTTGCGACACTAGTGCTGCACAACCAACTATTGTAATGAACCCAACAACTTCAATCATGGGCTGCCAACTAGTTTTATACATTTCAAATGCATTTAAAATACAAGAATTTAGCTTGTAAAACAAAGCCCCATAGGAAGGACTCGAAAGCCCTGTATATTACAGGCGTTGAAGCTCTTTAACAGCGCCAGATCTCAGGATGCAAACCCTGCTTGTCTTACCCGCTGAATAATTAAGCCGAATAATGAAGTTGTGGGGTTCATTACATTAGTTATATCTATATGCTCAGGAGATGGCTTTGGATCCCTTATCTTTTTAAATGATATATTCAATTATATTTGGATCATTTTGGCTCTCTTTTCTTGTATATCTTCGGTTGTGTGGGAGCTTCAAAAGGTTTTTCTTGGGTACTGGTGCATTTCAATTCTCCTCTTTTAAATGGGGCTGTTTCCTTCCACTACAGTAATTCAGTGCATCCTAACAACAGCGAGTAGTTCTTGCCACTATACTGTCACATTTATGTGTGTTTAAGCTGGACCTCAAACATCCGCAACTAGAGGAGGCATATCACAAAGCATCGCTACTAGACCACAGAGGACCATCTTTCCATTACAATATAGACCATGTCTCATCATATAGGGGCTAATTTTATAAAACGAACATATATGCATATAAAATTTCTCTTTTAGAAATGTGAAAGAGGAAAACAAGGTGGAAGGTTAACTCCATAACAGAACAATGCAGATTGCAAAGAAACACTAACAAAAAGAGACTGATGATGGCTGAGACTCTCTTATTCTTAGAAGGTACTTCCTTTGAGACCCTTCTATAACTGCAATAGATGTAAAAATGTGTGCTTGCTTCAACTGTGGATATTGCCAGGGGTATGGTGCGGGTGAAGCACAGGCAGAGTTGTGAAGTACACCATAGGATGTAAATTAATGCAGTTTACCGTCTAACATCAATAATCTGTGCACCAACATTTACAGCTGCTCTCCAGCAAACATAGCGTCCATGTTTTCAGTGTAGGGGCTGCCTCTGATGGCTTTGTGCTGGTGTTTTATTTGTCTTCCTGAAATAAGCGCAAAATAGGTGCAGCCTTCCAGACCACTTCACGTGGGAGCCCTGTTAGAAAATTATCCTCAAAATGGCTTCATCAGGGGATAACTGATGTGGTTCCATATATCAGCTGTATATAGTATGAAGGAGATACTTCTCTACAGTTCTGGTTATTAGGGGATGAGAGAGGGGAGTTTTACACCAGTGAACTCATTAAAACAGAAAATGTGTTATAGGCTGCACTGAAAAAAGTGTTATGGCTTATTTGTTATTGTTGTGCTGTTTCTGTTTAATAAAATATAATTTGAAAAAATATATAATTACACAGGTACACTAAAAAAATTTTTTTTAACTGCCTCTAATGTTTCGATTGATTTTTATGTTTTTTGGTGCGCTGAATCAAAATCTGGTAACCAATTTGCTCCATCACGTACAGAGTTTTTGGAATACTACTGATCAGCCAGGAGAGTGTGGCCCTGTTTCCTGGACAAAAGACTGAGAGCCATAGAAGCTGAAGGAGGCCCTGGAGAGGC
The DNA here is from genome assembly GCA_033557465.1 of Ichthyophis bannanicus. Classification (NCBI taxonomy): domain Eukaryota; kingdom Metazoa; phylum Chordata; class Amphibia; order Gymnophiona; family Ichthyophiidae; genus Ichthyophis; species Ichthyophis bannanicus. Next base: position 105,344,259 of record CM066048.1, on the reverse strand, counting down.
AGTTTCTCTATTCCCTGAACTAACTAGCTAACACTGGGTAATTGTTGGGATAGAGTCCCATGGCACTAGATTGGGGGTTAGGGTCCCACTATGCTGGCTCAAGAGCAGAGTTGTCTCTCTCCATACAAAGATTCAACTTGTTCAAGCCATGGTATTTTCAGTAACATCATATGCATGCGAAAGATGGACAGTGAAAAAGTTACATGAAAAAAATTGATGCCAGGTGAAGAATACTGTGTATACCATGGACTGCCTGAAGAACAAACCAGTCAGTACTAGAGGAGATCAAACCTAAGCTTTCTTTAGAAGCTCAGATTTCAAGACTTCAACTTTCATAATTTAGACACATCATGCGAAGAGAGAGATCATTAGAGAAAGACATCATGCTTAGCAAGATAGAAGGTCAATGCAAAAGAAGGCCTGCAATGAGATGGATTGATACAATAAAAGCAGTTATGGGTGCCACTCTGTCAACAATTGTTCTGTTTTCATTCTGTTTATTGTAAACTGCCCCTGATCTCTGGAAGGGGCATTATAGAAGAACCAAAAAAATAAATAAAAAACAATGAGCTGCCTGACTGAAAACCAAACACAGTTTAGGTCAGCTATCCAGAGGATTGCCATGAGTCAACACCAACTTGATGGCACTTAGTCCAACCAGCATCATGGTTGTTTATTTATTAAACACGTTTTATATACCATCTTTCTTACATTCAAAGCAGTTTGCATACAACATAGTAACATTTAGAACTTTACATTGAACAACTCATTGAACCTGGAATTATGGAAAGATAATGTACCTCAAAAAATGTTTATGAGATGAGAAATCAGGAAGGAGGGAGATGCTATGTAAGGCAGGGGGAAAAGGGAATCAAAGGGGAACATGTGTAATTGTGAGTAATGTTGAGGGTGAGGCGGACTGGTATTCTTGAGAGGTAGTAGGTGAGTTAGAAGTGGCAGGAGGGAAGGAGTGGAAGAAAGTTGTTATTGTTAAGTGAGCTAGTTAATGCTGGTTTCCTACTGCAATAGTAAGGAGGGGGGATGATGGCTAAGTGAGCCAGGTGAATCAGCAGGGGGAAAAGACAACCTAGTTAAACAGGGCTACTATCGAGGGGAAAACTTTAGAATACTGAAGATCTGTCTCCTGCTGGATTAGCAAGGGAGAAAAACCAAAGGAGCTATGAAGGGGAATAATGTAGATTTGGAAAAGTCAGCACCCAGTACATTTGAGTGTAGTGATTAAAGCTCTGGTTCTTGTAAGGGGCTGAGAAAGTTCTAAGAATAGTGCTAAGAAGCTGAAAAGCGGAGTTCTCACTTTGGTTTGATATGGGGAAGAGTAAGATTGAGGTATTAAGAATGGCACAAGATGGGAAAGTTTCCCTCCCTCTCCCCCCCCTCCCCCCCAGGTACGATCCACACTGTCAATAGCTGGACATTTACAGTGACCTTGTGTTTGTTAACAGGTTGCTGCTGGGTGCTTAGCATTTCCTATGCTGATGTTTAGAACTTGGTGAAATGCCGTCTTTGTTTGCTTGATTATATGTTTGATTACTAGGATCATCTTGACAAATAAAGCTGTTTAAGTATTATCGCTGCTCTGTGCACATGGTTTCTATGTGGAAAGGTAGAACCTAGTAAGGGGAATAATAGGCAGCTCAGTCCGAAGATGCAATCCCCAAAATAGCTTACAGCACCCCCTAGCTGTGACAAATGGTGGCAGAGGTGTTATTGTGGTCTCATATGTAGGCATAAAACCCATATCTGCTGGAGAAGCAGGGCCTCTCATAGGAAGAAGAGGTGGTTTTGAATTGTGCTAAAGGGATTAGCCCTGCCCTAGTATGGGATGCAAAGCAATATAGTCAGTGCTGGTCAGGCAGGCTTTTCATTTTTTCCCATGCTGACTTACCAGATGCTGGACGAAATGAAGTGGTGAGCAGCGGATGTGTGTTTTTTCCAGATAAGACTGAAGAGACCAGGGCCAGGAGGTTAAGGCATGCACCACTTTAGGCTCAGTGTTGTCTCCAGGTAAAAAGGGGATTGTAAAACACAGGAGGGCACTGACCCAGGAGAGACGTAGGGATCAGTTGAAGGAGAAGCAGCTTTTATTGACTAAAGCTATAAGGAGTCAGTTGGTCTTATAGGTGAATTAGTCAACTCACTCCAATTCTTCTTCTTACTAAGCAGGTTTATACGTTTTGCCGAGGAGCAGAGAGCATTTTATGCAGAAAGTTTGCTCCAGCTGAGCTATTAAAGACTATGATCCAAGAGCTCCCACTCTCCTTGGGTCTCTCTGGCTCTCAAGGCTCAAGAATTTTAACTCTCCCATCCTATTTCAGATTTTCCTCAAGACTGTACTGGTCTGATATTGAATATCCAGGGTCACTGCACAGCCCAGAAACCCACAGAAACTACAGTAAATGGGCAGCAGCTATATTCAGCCGCTACCTGCTAACCTCCCATGGGTAAAGATAGCGTTTGCTGTGCCTATCTTTTACTCACGAGTGCTAATATAGCAGCAGTGCAACATCACCGCTGCCCAGTTAGTGACTTGTGCGGCCCTCAGAATGAAACATAGAAACATAGAAATATGATGCAGAAAAAGACCACATGGCCTATCTAGTCTGTCCTTCCATATCAACAACTACAACAGTCCCCTTGTTGCCCATGATTGCCCATGACATGCCCCAATGCTAAGTGATTAGCACTGGAGCATGTAGCAGAGATAATTGTCCGCTGAATATCCCTTTAAGCAGCATTTACACAGTTTGCCTTTGAAAATCAGGCCCTACCTGTCTTTTCCCATTACTTTGTTTCTGAGGCTAAAGGCAGAGAACTAATATTTTGTGCAGGTCCCACTCTTCCTAGCTATAGCATCCATCCTGTCTTCTTTTTTTCTCTCTCGCGCTCTCTTTGTAGTACTTCCTCCCACCACCAGATGTCCTCCTACTACCATATTTCCATGTTTATGTTTATGTTTATTTCATTTGATATACTGCCTTTCCATGATAAGCAGGGCGGTATACAATTCATAAAATTACAATAGAGGCACAAAGCCAGCAGAAAAGAAAAGGAACTACAATTGGTGACAGGAGAGTGGAAGGAAAAGAAGAATAGACAAAGTGTGAAGAAAACAGTTATACAAAGGGGGAGGGAAGGTCAAAGGCCAGGGAAAATAGGTGGGTTTTTAGGTTTTGCTTAAAGGTGGCATGAAAAAGAGCCCCCTTCCACTATACGGAATGATGAACTACCCAATGACAAAGAATAACTGGTTAAGAAAAAAGCAATGTAAGATTCATACTAGGGCAAAACATAATTGAGTAACAGGATTTTAAATGTGATGGCTTCAGATACCCATTGTTTAAACTCTACTCATCAGTCAGGGTCTTATCCACACAGAAACAGATTTGTCATGGGATGTCTAATTCAGAAAATAGGCATCCAAGTTGAAATATTCCAGATTTCATGGGTAATTTACAAAAGACCAAGAACATAGAAGAACATGCATTCTGTTTCCCTCTCTGCAGGCTGATCCGCTAGGAGCAAAGGTGAGGGCTGTCTGACTTCTCTCCACAGAAGCTGAAATTTTGAGGGGCTGGGAGAACTAAGGATGCCTTCTGGGGAAAAGTGCTACAGGGTGGATTTATTCCCCATGTCTCTTCTAAAGAATTTACTTTGCCTACAGTTCCTAGATAGAAATCTCCTCCTTCAAATGGGTTGGTCCTTTTGTGTGGGTTTGCTGTTTAGATTTGAATCGATTTTGTTTCTGGAGGGTTTATTAAAAGCCAAAATGTGCCAGAGAGCAGGAGTATATGTGGATGTGATAAGTTTCACTGTCCACCTTCAACCCCACTATGAAATCAGAGATACCTGTGTAAAATCAGTCCTTTCCAAAATAGCTCTCGGAATGTTGTGGCAGGACTGCCATACTACAAGTCCCAGAATCCCTTGGGATAGGAAGGACCTGCCACATTTGAAGCCCCGGGTGGAGTCAGTTAGAACACCCAGGAGAGGTTGGAGCTGGGTGGAGTTAGCAGAGCAGAGCACATAGAGGTCTTTTATCCCAGGGATAGCAGAGAAGGAAGGCAGCGGTAGTTTCTTGGTGCTAGAAGGGTCTCAGGAGCACTGCTGGGCGGCAGATAGATTCAGTCATATTGAAGAGCTTCCTGTAGCCAGTGGATGACATGAAGGTGGACGCTGAGGAAGGAAGTCCCCTGAATCTACCTGCTTTGGGAGAAGACATGGAGGTAGAGTTTGCCAGTAGGTTGTGAACTTTTGCTGCTTTGTTTTTCTCCTATTTTCTGGTTTGTTTGAGGGTGGTACAGGGGGAGGCTTGACTGGAGTATAAGTCACAAAGGTGTGGGCACCCCCTCACCCTTTCTTACCCCATTGTATATGCCTAGTAGATATTTTGGTTTGGGAAACCCATTATTGCTGTGTGTTTTGCCTGGAAAAACAATTGAGAGACTGATTTGTTTTTTCTTGATTGGAATGAAGTGATCTATATGGAGAAACTGGAACTGCACCTAACTGAGACAGCCTCTGTAGTGGGGACAGAGTTTTGAAAGCACTGAAGCCCTCAGGCAGATGAACTAGGCAGTTGCCTGTGATTCATTTGGTTTTCTTTGAATTTCCCTGTGACTTACCTGGAAGAGAGAGGGGAGCAGGGGAATTATGTCTCCTGAGCCTCAGCTGTTGTTTTTAGGGTGAACAGAACTGGTGCCACTTCTACTGGCACTATGGAAAGTGGAACCAGTCAGAAACTGTGGCAGGAGGTTCAAAAGTCACCTTTATTGATCCACAGATAAGGTGTGCCAAACCCAACACAGGCCGTGTTTCATGTACCACTTCTTCAGGGGTTATGGGCTCACACTGTAACTGGCCAAATTGAGGAAACCTTTGGATTGGCAGAGGCACGGATCCCACCTGCCTCTAGTGCGCGATGTAACTTAAACTGCGTATAAATATACATTGTAACTGGCCAAATTGAGGAACCCTTTGGATTGGCAGAGGCACGGATCCCACCTGCCTCTAGTGCGCGATGTAACTTAAACTGCGTATAAATATACTGAAGACCACTCGATGCCGCCGCGACCGAGCACCTCGCACTGATTATCACATCGCCATCACATGGCGATGTGATAATCAGCGTGAGGTGCTCGGTCGCGGCGGCATCGAGTGGTCTTCAGTATATTTATACGCAGTTTAAGTTACATCGCGCACTAGAGGCAGGTGGGATCCGTGCCTCTGCCAATCCAAAGGGTTCCTCAATTTGGCCAGTTACAGTGTGAGCCCATAACCCCTGAAGAAGTGGTACACGAAACACAGCCTGTGTTGGGTTTGGCACACCTTATCTGTGGATCAATAAAGGTGACTTTTGAACCTCCTGCCACGGTTTCTGACTGGTTCTTGTTGCCCACGTGGTATTTTGCTGTTTCTTGGTGGACTATGGGAAGTGGACCATCTGGCAGTGGATTGACCCAGCACCTGATTACAATGCGGACGTGATTTGCACACGAGTGGTCATTTTCACACATTCATATCAAGAAAGGGGCTTCTAAAATAACCCCTTCAGATTTTTACAAGAAAAGTCAGAGGGTCATTTATGGAGCAGACTAAAAATGTATCAAATAATTTAATGGATGGAAAATTCTGTGTTTCATAAAACTGGCACAGCCCTACAGGTGTTATGAATATAATTCTAAGAACACAATCAACAAGGTCTGTGTGTGTCCAGGGATCATGTCCCAAATGTGCTTCACAACCAACTTAAACGCTCCAAGCTTCTGAGGCTTTTCACACTATGGATGAGGAAACTATCGGTCAAAGAAGTAAGTAATGAGATCAGAGCTTTCTTTAATTTAAACTAGAATCTATAGGAATAGTCATCAATATGATCAATTCTCAGCTACCATTTACAGATATGTCTACTCTGAATGTGTGTTTAAAATAATCATAAGCTTGAAGTCGGGGTGGTCCACTCTGTCTAGATCCCTTCATTCCGCCTATCAACTTCACAAAAGTAATTATCTAACATAATGGTACTGATTAAGCAGAGCAGGGTCTAAAGTGTGATTCAGAATGACTCCTAAATAACCCAGTAAATCATGTATAGGACAGAACCATCTGCCAACAGATTAAAAAAAAACAGGGCTGACGAAAGCTGCTGATGGATTTGGCAATAACCTGAAATCTTCAAAAACTAATTTATAGAAACTAATAGACCAGAGGGTTAAAGACAAAATTCTTCCTCATTTCTGCATTATGAGGAATGTGTTAAATGCTAAAAATGAAACATTCCATTCCATTGCCGGAACTCAAAATAATTTTAATGAGGTGATTTCTAGATACAGAAGCATAAAGGCAGAAATCACTAGATATCTGCTGTAAATTTTGCCATTTTCAGTTTTTTACCTTTATGATAAGTTATTGTGAATTCAGATAGAGTTTGTGGTGCTCTGTTCTCTGGTTTCTCTGTGGCTGTTGGGGGTGTGGGATGTTTCCTGTTGAATCATAGAGAGTACTGGAGGTTAGATTCTTGTGCTTGGTGACAGTGGGGGTCTCTCAGGTGAATGGATTTAAGGTTGGCTTTACTAATGTGCACTATAGTGTTAGCACATTAGCTCATATTAACACAATCTATTTACTGCAGTTTCCATTTAATGTGTTATTGCACCACAGCACCATTGACATGCATCACAACAGTACACTTTAGTAGCCCTTAGTGAACACTTTTGCAGGAGAGACAATGCTCAAAGCCCACAATCCAGCTGTCACTGTAAGGAGCTTCCTAGAGGCTAGAGCTGTGGGCTGAAATCAAAGAAAACAGATTTTGAATCCTATTCTCACTCCTTTTAATCTTGGGAAAATCGCTTAACTTTCTATTGCCTCAGTTACAAACCTAGATTGTAAGATAGCTGGAGACAGGAATATACTTGCTGTGCCTGAATTGTAAGTCGTCTGAAGAGGGGAAAATCCTGCAGGTTTCTGGCCTTGAACTATGACTTGAAAGGGGTGACTTGAAACACTCAATTAGATTAAAATGTCTCATGTAATTGCAGATAATTAACATTTTAATTTTTGTAGTTGCAAAGACTGATTCTACGGTCTAATTGTCCAGGAAGAAACCCTATACATAACTGTTTGGGGGGGGAGTTTGGGTGGGAGAGGGTTGGTTTTGTTTTTATAAATAGAAGACCTCAAATCTCAGTTATGCTGCCTAGAGTTTATTCAAAAAATATAGTTATTGTAACTATCTGGTGATTATTTTTCACATACTTAAATTTTGTTCCAAGTTTTCTACCTAGCAGTAATATCTGCAGCATGCATCTCTTATATATGTCAGTGTGAAGCTTGCATGGGGTGGGCTGCTGATAAAGATCTGCTCTGCTGTCGTCTGTGCTGTATTTGTACATTGTGTGTATCAGGGTGAAGACTTTATGAGACTCTGATAAAGATCTGCTCTTCATCTCTCGGTGCTGTATTCATGCTTTCCATGTATCAGTGAGACACCTGCTTGGTGTCCATCATTATGGTCACCACGCCAGTGTGAAACATTCAGAGGGGGTAATGTAAAGTATTACCATTCTGGAAGCCTAGTAGTCCTCACATAACCATTTATCACATACACAGCAAAATCTAAAATTTACCAATTGCAGCAAAAGTTCCATCACAAATCATACATGTGTATTGGACTGTCTTAGATTTACGGGGATGGTAAGGAAGGATTATGAAATGATTCTAAAATCATTGAGTATTAATTTCTCGATTCATCAAATTGAAATTCAGAACAGGTAGTGGTCTAATTGTTAATCTCAAAAATTGAAACCTGTCCTAACATTAATTCTTAATTCTTTCAGTAAGTATTACGTTGCACAGCCTCCTTCCAATCTCCTTCCCCACATACACTCCTCAAAAGAATATCTGCAGATTCCCATAGCAGTTCATAAAAATTCAAAAAAAGAAATCGTAGATGAGGTTTGGTTGGTTCATAATGGGGTTGGTACTCAAAGCACTTCTACATATTGTGATTTCTGCTCTATGGATCAGAGCCTTATCCATGAATATTCAGCATCACTATAATGTCATGATGGGGTGCCCACAGCAAGAGGGTTAGTATTATCAAATTGGCTGAAAGTCTGCAAGTGCTTCCTTGTCTTTATAAAATACTAGCATAAGAGACAGAGATCACACCCAGCATGCAGGTGCAGACAGTTACACTGGGCTCTCTAAGAGGTGCAAAAAACTACGCCTAGATTATTTTAGCACGATTTATTGATGACACAGAAAAAACAAAACGTCAGTGGATTTTTGTTCTTTCTGGGTGAAGCCATATGAAATGAAGCATGACTGCAGAAAGAGACCATATGGCCAATCTAGTCTGCCCTTGCATATCATCTACCCTTTTTTCCTTTAGAGATCTTCTGTGTTTGTCTCATGCTTTCTTGACTTCAGATACTGTCCTCCTCTCTACCACCTCCACTGGGAGACTATTCCACACATCTACCACTCATCCCGTAAAGAACTGTTTCTGCAAATTACTCCTAAGTCTTTCCACTTTATTCCTCATCATATGACCCCATATTGCAGAGCTTACTTTGAATTGAAAGAGGCTCTCCATGCCACTTAAGTGTGTTGTTCATGGGTAAATCTAGAAACTCCTTTTATAAAATGTTATTTTGCATGCATAAGTGGATCATAAAATTACCCATGTTAATATTCAAACTGTCTTATGCTCCTGCTTTAATTTTGTTATTCCAAAATAGTACTCCCATCACTAGGGTATTGTTGGAATGGATCAGACCTGGAACATTCAGGGAACTACAAATGCACTTCTGAAATGATCTGCAATATCAAGTTGTGGAACTATTTAACTATGATTTGGTTTTAGTTCTTATGTAGTTTCTTTTGGATTTTCTTCAGGAAATCACAGCGGTGTCACAGAATTCCTGCTTCTGGGATTCTCAGAGTTCCCAGACCTGCAGCTCCCTCTCTTCACTCTCTTCTCATTCCTCTACCTGGCGGCTGTGCTGGGGAACCTCCTCGTTATCTGCATCATATGCGCCGATCGACACCTTCACGTCCCCATGTATATCTTCCTGGCCAACTTGTCTATCCTAGACATCTCTTCCCTCACAGTCACTGTGCCAAAATTACTGGCAGTCCTAACAAAGAAAAATATCATATCTTTTGGGGAATGCATTCTACAGATGTACTGCTATACGGTGTGTATATGTACAGAATATGCACTTCTCGCTGCCATGGCGTATGATCGCTATGTTGCAATATGTAACCCCCTGCGCTATCCCATTATCATGAATAAGGGGGTCTGTGCTCTTCTGGCGGCTTCTTCTTGGATAGCAGGTTTAGTAGAGTCATTGTCACACATGATTATTATATCCCAGTTTTCTTTCTGTGACTCCGTTGTAATTAATCACTTCTTCTGTGAAGTTGCAGCACTGGTGAAACTCTCCTGTACAGACACCTCTGTCATTGAAGTTTTGAATTATGCAGAAGGTACATTTAGCATCTTCACCCCTCTACTCCTAACCCTGATGTCCTATGTGTTCATCATCTCCACCATCCTCAGAATCCAATCTAGAGAGGGGAAAAGCAAAGCCTTCTCCACGTGCTCCTCCCACTTCACAGTCATCATTCTGGCTTATGGAACTATAATAGGGGTGTATTTGCAGCCGGGGTCAATGAACTCTGTGCATTCAAGCAAGCTGCCTATTGCAATGTATATAGTCACTCTCCCACTGTTAAACCCTCTGATTTATAGTGTGAGAAGCAAAGAGTTAAAAGTGGCCCTCCAGAAAGCCATAAGCAGGAAAACAACATGATCTGCATTTGAATAAGTTTATAACAGTGATTCTATTTTGGCCCTTTTAGACCCTATGTGGCTTTGTTAAGTACTAGTGAAAATCCTGTAGCAACTGTGTCTACACAGAAGGCATCTAGATAGAGCACACAAGTAGGCACATAGATTGATTATAAAATTAAGTAATGTGTGTGCTCTGACTCTACCCATGCTCCATCCAGATTGTGGCCCAAGCAACATGAAGAGTAACCGTAAACACATCCATATCACTGTGTGTACTTTTTCTGCTTGATATAATTATAAGACTGTTCTTCTATACATGCAAATTGTGTTTTGTTTCATTTTTCATTGTGTGAGCAGGACTTTAAGAGAGGCCTAACTAACAAACTAACTCTCTCTATCATAACGCCTCTTCCTTCCCCCTCCCCTCTCCCTGTCATGATCATGCCAGGCTTCACCCAATGTCTCCCTCTCTTTATCTTAATTAACCCCTGCCCACCCCCTACCCTGCTTCACCCTGTCTGTCTCTCATCGTCCCCCCTTGCCCATCCTTGTCCCTGGCCACAGCTCTTCAAAAACACAGTGGTTCCTGCTTCTTCCACTGCGATTGACTCTCTGTATTGTAGAGCCGCATGGTGCAGGAAATCTGGGCTGCTCTCCAAGATTCAAGCCTTGTGAGACTTTAAATTTGAAAGATCAGCATGAACTTTCTACCCCACATGGCTCATCATTCAGAGTCCATTTGTGGTGAGGGAAATGTGAACTGTGATGTTTTTGACTAGGATCGTTTCCAAATATGAAGAGGGGCAGACAATTTCTTTGACACTGAATCGTGCCTAAAAAGCAGCTCAGCATGAACAAGCACTACATTACAAAGAACAAGTAATATGCAATGTTATATTCAAAGAACTATCTGTAATCTTGCATGTCATGGTGGAAACACCCAGGGAGACTGTGGAGGGGGCCACAGGGGTAGGGTACCATAGACATGTGGCAGCTGGGGGTACCATGTGTATATGGCACACCATACAACTGTCCCATGCCCCCCATGGTAGCCCACAGGTGTGCACCACCAGCAGCATGCAAGGTGCAAGTACCAAATGGCTAAAGGACATGTGAATGATGAGATGTGTGTGCCCCGGGTACATCAGCCATGGGTGCAATGTCCAGATATAGGGGCATCCGCGCAGGCTAAAATTGGTGACTGCCTCCAAACATATCACACCATATGTGGGATCGGGAGGGGGGCACATGATGTGTCTCGGCAGTCGCCGCACACTTGGCACATGTCAGCAAAAATAGTGGCTGGGTGGATCCTGAACCCACCACCCCTGGATCCAGAGGCAGCCCACATAGCCTGGGGCCCCAGTGGAGCACTGCTGTGAGCAATATCACAGGCAGACAATGTGCACAATGCACAGGAGCATGGCTTGGACATACATGCCATGTCCAGATGGTGCAGGCATGCACAGGGCTGTGCTGGCTGTGGCACATACCCCATCCCCTCCCCATTCACTGGTATGTGCCTTGGTTGTAATGGGGGGGATACAGATGTACCAGTTGTCAGGCAAAGTGTGCCTGGACAAAGCCAGCACACACCAACACATCCTGTCTGGACAGTGCACCTATCTGCACTGGCATCTGGCTCATCTCCATCATCCATGGCAGGCTCTGGCTCATCAAGCAGTGGCTGCCAAGTTTAAGTTACAATGTAAACCGCTCTAACTTACATGTTTATTTTTAACACCTGGTAAGTGCAATAGTCCTCTGCTAGTAGTCACCACATTGAGCAGTTCCTTAATGCATAGCAGTAGCTTTCACAATTTTCACAGCATTAAGTGCACCCATGCTCCCCACAATATGGGGATACATTTAAAAAGATCTTAATATGTATATGTTAGAGACATTTAAATACTCTGTGCCCAAGAGGAGAGCCTTTTTTGATGAGAGTGAGAGTGGATAAACTCAAGAGTAATATGCAGAAATATTTCTTTACAGAAAGAGTAGTAGATGTGTGGAATAGTCTCCCACTGGAGGTAGTAGATGTATGAAAGCATGGGATAGACACAGAAGATCTCTAAAGGATAAAGGGGGACTATTGTAGTGGATATGGAAGGGCCGACTTGATGGGCCATGTGGTTTTTTTTTCAGCCATCTTTTTCTATGTTTAATATACAGTCCACGCCCACTCTGCCCCTAACCCATCTATTTCCCATCTTCTCATGTGCGAAGCAGTTATATGGCATTTTTAATGAGCTGGATGTGATTCCATGATAACTGCACAGTGTGCACTGTAGCACACATCACCCATTGGTGCACTTCAGTAAACATGCCCCTAAGTACTTCAAAGTCAAGTGAATAAAAAAGGACAATATCCCATTATCTTGCTGCAGTTAATCCAAATAAACATAAAAATAAACTAGCCCTGAGGGCTATCTGTTCATTTGTCCATCACTTGTTTTAAAGCACTTCTAGAAAGGTCAATTTCTGAAATTGTAAAATTGTTTGATTAGACAAATGTTGGATATTATGTTTTGTAGTCGGGAAGGGTGTATAGAAAGAGTTCCATTATTTAGGGGGATCTTGAGTGGAGTTATTTTCTTTGAATTGGGATGGCGGATGTGATGTGCTGGGTTGTATTTTGGTTGTAGGAAGTCAGCGATGTTTGAGGGTGAATTGATGAGGTCTGATCACGTCGTGGGTTATCATTGCTTAGAGAGAGTGTGATGTCAAACATTTCTCAAGGTTTATTTAGGGATTTCAGAATGAGGTTCATATGGTATATTCTTTTTTATTGAGGTTGATTTGATGTTGATATTCTTGGAGTCTTGTAGTGTATTCATGGAGGTCTTCCTCTGCTTTGGTTCATGTCCATTTCCCTTCCATTCTTTGGAGAATCCTTTTCATCTCGTTGATCTCTTTTGAGTTCCTTGGTGCGGAGTGGTTTCCATGTTGACTCAGTTTCTTGATCAGTGGTGCAGAGGCTTCCTTCAGTGTGCTAGTCCAGTTATCTATTTGATTGTCAATGTTTTGAGGTGGATATTTAGATTTGAAATTACATCTTTCGTGAATGGGTCATTATTGAAAAGAGAAAATCTCCTCCATTCTTTGGTGTCATTTTAATTGTAGCAGGCAGCGAAGGGGTCAAAAGCATGAAGATGATCAAGCAGTGGTCTGAAAATGGTATTGCATTGAGGTTGGAGGGGTGGGTGCAGGCTATGGTTAAAGTAGAGCATCAGGGATATAGATGAGGTCATTTTGCTACGTGTTGGGCCTTGGATTATTTGTGTGTATTGTAGGTCCTGCATTGCTTTTTGAAATGCCTTTGCATCTTTACTTGGTATAGATGGGATGCTCTCTATTTGCAATTTGCTCAAGTATGAGCAAGAGGTTGTCTAGGCTGTCAGGAGCTTTGTATACTAGGCAGATTAGATGTCTGTTGGATACTATTAACATATTGCAACCATCTGTAGATTGAGACGGTATCATTTTGAAGTCCAGCAGCTTCTTTGAGAACGTCAGCAAACCTCCTCCCTTCCTTATGCTTCTTGCACAGTTATCTGTGGTGTAAGAGTGAGATTCAATTTGAATAATGATGACTTGGTCTGTGTCTGCAAGCCATGTTTTGGTAAGATGGGGGCTGTCTGACTTCTGTCCATATAAGTTGAAATTTTGAGGGGCGGAGAGAATTAAGGATGCCTTCTGGGGAAACTGCTACAGGGTGGATTTATTCCACCTATCCCTTCTAAAAGACTTTACTTTGCTTACAGTACCTAGATTGAAATCTCCTTCAATTTGATGATTAAAATGAATGGGTCCTTCCTGTGGGTGTGCTGTTTTAGCTTTGAATCCATTTTGGAGTTTTTTGAGGGTTTAGTAAAAGCCAAAATGTGCCAGTGAACTGCAGTGTATATTGATGTGATAATTTTCAATGTCCACCTGCAACATCTATATGAAATCGGAGATACCTGTGTAAAATCAGACCTTTCCAAAATAGCTGTTTGGATATTGTGGCAGGCTGCCATACTACAAGTCCCAGAATCACTTGGGATAGGAAGGACCAGCCACATTTGAAGCCCCAGGTGGAGTCAGTTAGGAAAACACCTAGGAGAAGGTGGAGCTGGGTGGAATTAGCAGAGCAGAGCACATAGTGGTCTTTTACCCCAAGGATAGTAGAGAATGAAGGCAAAAATAGTTTCCTGGTGATAGAACAGCTCAGGAATACTGTTGGGGGCAGAAAAAATTGGTCTTTACTGAGAAAGATGTAGGGATGATACCCATGACTGAAGCGGTACTTAAAGGTGATACTGCAGAGGAATTGAAAGAAATATCAATACACCGGGAAGATGTATTACAACTATTTGATAAACTAAAGAGTAGCAAATCACCTGCACCAGATGGTATACATCCAACGGTGTTGAAAGAACTGAAATATGAGATTGCATACCTGCTATTATTAATCTATGAACTATCATTAAAATCATCTGTAATACCTGAAGATTGGAGGATCGCCAATATAACGCCAGTTTTTAAAAAGTGTTCAAGGGGTGATCCAGGAAACTACAGACCGGTGAGCCTGACGTACGTACTGGAAAAAATGGTAGAAACCATTATAAAGAACAAAATTACTCCATCATGTAGACAGTCATGGCTTAATGGGAGACAGCCAACATAGCTTTAGACAAGGAAGATCTTATCCTACTATTTTGTTATGATTTTTTCAAGGTGTGAATAAACAGGTAGACAAAGGTGAGTCAATTGATATAGAGTAGCTGGACTTTCAAAAAGCCTTTGACAAAGTCTCTCATCAGAGACTATTGGCAAAACTAAAAAGTCATGGGATAGGAGGCAGTGTACTATTGTGGATCAGGAACTAGTTAAAAGATAGAAAGCAGAGGGTAGGGCTAAATGGCCAATTTTCCCAATGGAGAAAGGTGAATAGTGGAGTACCCCAGGGATCTGTGCTGGGTCCGCTGCTTTTTGACATAGTCATAAATGACCTGGAAAAGGGAATAACGAGTGAGGTTAGCAAATTTGCAGATGATACAACTATTTAACGTTGTTAAAACCCAAGAGGATTGTGGAAAATTGCAAGAGGATCTTGATGAATTGGAAGACTGGGCATCCAAATGGCAGATGAAATTTAATGTGGACAAGTGCAAAGTTATGCACCTTGGAAAGAACAACTCAAACTATGGTTACATGATGCAAGATTCCACATTGGGAACCACTACCCAGGAAAAAGATTTAGGTGTCGTTGTGGATAACATATTAAAACCCTCCATCTAGTGTGCAGCAGCGGCAAAGAGAGCAAATAGAATGCTAGGTATCATAAGGAAAGGAATGGAAAATAAAACAAAGGATATTATAATGCCTCTGTATCATTCCATGCTGCGAACACACCTTGAATATTGTGTGCAATTCTGGTTGCCGTATCTTAAAAAGGATATAGTGTTATTAGAAAAGGTTCAGAGAAGAGACACCAAAATGGTAACGGGGATGGAAGGATACCCCTATGAAGAGAGGCTAAAACGTTTAGGGCTCTTAAACCTGGAAAAGAGACAGTTGAGGGGAAGATATGATAGAGGTCTATAAATTAATGAATGGAGTGGAACAGGTAAACGTAGATCGATTTGTTTACGCAATCAGAATATAAAAAGACTAGGGGACATGCAATGAAACTACAGGGTAACCTATTTAAGACTAATAAGAGAAAATTATTTTTTCACTCAACGTGTAATCAAACTCTGGAATTTGTTACCGGGGGATGTAGTAAAAGCTGTTAATGTAGCTGGGTTTAAAAAAACGTGTGGACAAGTTCCTGGAGGAAAGGTCCATAAACCATTACTAAAAGGGACCCAGGATATCACTGCTTGACCCAATACAAGCATTGAGGATCCTGTGTCTTTTGGGGAGACTGTTAGGTACCTTTGACCTTGTTTGGCCACTATTGGAAACAGGATACTGGACTTGGTGGACCTTTGGTCTGACCCAGTATGGCATATCTTATGTTCTTATGTTCTTTTGTTCTTAATCATATTAAGCTTTCTGTGGGCAGCCTCTGAGCCATCAGTGGATGACATGAAAGTGGAAACTGAGGAAGGATGTCCCCTGGATCTACCTGCATTTGGAGAAGAAATGGCAGTAGAGTTTGCTAGTGGGTTGTGAACTTTAGTTTTGCTGCTTAGTTTTTGTCCTCAACCGGGCAAGTGGCAGCCAGTCTTGGCCATATCTCCCTCGTTCCCATACCTGCACATTATGCCCCCTTCTCATTTACCCTTGTCCCGTGACCTTGACTTGAAGTGTCACTAAGTGCTGACATAATACGCAGCCACCAGTTTGCCACAATAGAAGAGTTTATTGGGTAAATTTAGACACAGCACAACCTGTACAACATGTAACAAGCTGCAAGAATTGATCTGCATTATTATATACAAACATGAAATTGCATTAAACCTAACTGACCCTATTCTCGAGACATAACAGCCCATATGTGCCTATAGGTGATGCCACCAAAGCTTGCCCCTTTCATTTTACGCATGTTGCCACCAATGCTGGTGCACCCTTCTATACAATTGTGCAGTGCGCTGGGGGAGGGGGGGAGGATCATGCCATTAAAGCATGCACTGTACCTCCTCATCGCAGCAGGATCCACCTTCCCATGTTTCTAGCCTGGTTTTCCTTTTATCTTTGCTTTCAATTTTTTTTCTTTGTTTGTAAAATCTTTATTAGGTCGCATCTATCCCCCATCCATGCTGGAAGGCCCGGAGGATGAGTGGGGAGCCCAGCTGGGGTCTGGAGGGCAGTGACACGAGATCTCCCAACCGGAAAGAATGGCTGCCAGGAGTGATATGCTCCTATGCCATCACTCCCCCTTGCCTCCAGCACAGCGACCATACCTGGAAGGACCCATCCTTGCTTGGAGGCTCCCTTTCAACCCCACCAGCCTGCTGTTTGGGGTGTTTTTGTTTTTAAATATATAATTGCTGTGAGCTCCTACAGCCATGCGGTTCACCCCTCAGACCATGTCTCCCCCCCCCCCCCCAGCTTCCTGCTATCTTAAGAGAAAAGAGAACTCGCCAAAGACACTAGTGAATTGTGTGCCAAGTCCCTTACAGGACACCAGGTAAGCAGTGCTTGTTCACCCAAAGAGGGGGTACTGTTCAGGCATGCTTTTAGGCACTGTCTTGTCTAGAGGGGCAAGAGGGCGGCCAATAGCCCTTAGGCCCTTAAATCAGCTGCCTGGGGCCCTCTGGCACCACCACACATTAACCCCTGCCCTCTTGTGCACAGTGGCTGCTAGCCCTTTCCTGGTTTTGTTTGAGGGTGGTGGAGGAGGGGAGGCTTGACTGGAGTATAAGTCAAAGAGGTGTGGGCACCCGCACTCCAGCCTTTCTCGTCCCGCCGTTATATCCCTAGTACCTATTTTGGTTTGGAGGTTGAGAAAGGGGAAGCCCATTTTTGTGTTGTGTTTCCCCTGAAGAAGGAATTGAGAGGCTGATTTGTTTTCCCTGTCTGGGAGGAACTGAACTATATGGAGAAACTGGAACTGTACCTGAGACAGCCCCTGTAGTGGGGACGGAGTTTTGAAAAGGCTGAAGCCTGTCTGTGATTTGTTTGGTTTTCTTTGAACTTCCCTGTGACTCACCTGTGGGAGGGAGGGGGGAGCAGGGGAATTATACCTCCTGAGCCTTGGCTGGTACTTTGGGGGGGAACACAACTGATGTCACTGGTGCTGGCACTACTGGAAGTGGATCACTAGGCAGTGGATGGATCCAGCACCCAGTTACAAAATGGATTTTATTTATTAATTTATAGAAGGTTTTGATATTAAGCAGTTTACAATAAAAGGATTACCAGGAAGCAAAGAAAGGAACGCAAAGGATAGATAAAAGACAGCAAGAGAAAAGGAGAGGCAAAGGGAAGTAGCATTCAAATCAAAAATTCAAAAACAAACAGTAGGGCAGGTTTATGAGAGAGAAGACAAATAAAAGGCTTGTTGAAAAGGGTATTTTTAAAGCAGGCTTGCACCTGTGATTTCCACTTGTGAGTGGTCATTTTCACACCTTCAAATCAAGAAGAAGGCTTCCAAAATAACCCCTTCAGACTCCTACATGGAAATTCAGAATGTCATTTATGGAGCACACTAAAAATGTATCAAATAATTTAATGAATGGAGAATTCTGAGTTTCATAAAACTGGCACAGCCCAACAGGTATTATGAATATTCTTATGTGAACATAATCAACAAGGTCTGTGTGTGGCCAGGGATCATGTCCCAAATGTGCTTCACAACCAACTTAAACGCTACCAGCTTATGAGGCTTTTCACATTATGGATGAGGAAACCATTGGCCAAAGAGGTAAGTAATGTGTTCAGAGCTTTCTTTAACTTAAACTAGAATCTATAGGAATAATCATTGATATAATGAATTCTCAGCTATCATTTGCAGATATATCTATTCTGAATGTGTTTTTAAAATAATCATAAGATTGAAGTCAGATTGTTCCACTGTATCTAGATCCCTTCATGACGTCTCCTATTAACTCCACAAAAGTAATAATCAGTATCGTTAGATTAGGTAAAGCAGAGAAGGGTCTAAAGTGTGATTCAGAATGACTCCCAAATAACCCAGTAAATCATGTATAGGACAGAACCGTCTACCAACAGATTAAAACACAACAGGGCTGAAGAAAGCTACTGATGGATTTGGCAATGACCTGAAATCTTTTGGGAACACAAAAGTTCAAAAACTAATTTATAGATACTAATAGACCAGAGGGTTAAAGACAAAATCCTTCCTGATTTCTACACTATGAGGAAGGTGTTAAATGTTAAAAATGAAGCACTACATTGCTCTGCCAGAACTCGAAATAATTTTTGAGGTGATTTCTAGATACAGAAGCATAAAGGCAAAATTTACTCAAGATATCTAGTGATTTCTGCCATTTTCAGTTTTCCCCCTTATGATAAGTTATTCTGAATTCAGATAGACTTTGTGGTGCTCTGTTCTCTGGTTTCTCTGTGGCTGTTGTGGGGGGTGATGTTTATCCTTGAATCATAGAGAGTATTGGAGGTTATTTTCTTGTGCTTGGTAACAGTGCGGGTCTCTCAGGTGAATGGATTTATCTTTACTAAAGTGCACTACCGTGTTAGCACATTAGCTCATATTAACACAATCTATGTACTGCAGTTCCCGTTTAATGTGTTGTTGCACCGCAGCAGCATTGACATGCATCACAACAGTACACTTTAGTAGCCCTTAGTGAACACTTTTGCAGGAGAGACACTTCTCAAAGCCCACAATCCAGCTGTCACTGTAAGGAGCTAGCTAGAGGCTAGAGCTGTGGGCTGGAATCAAGGAAATCAGATTTTGAATCCTACTCCCACTCCTTTTGATCATGCACAGATCACTTAACTTTCTATAGCCTCTGGTACAAACTTAGATTGTAAGATTGCTGGAGAGACGAAAGTACTTGCTGTGTCTGAACTGTAAGTCGTCTGAAGAAGGGAAAATACTGCAGGTTTCTTGCCTTAAACTATGACTTGAAAGAGGTGACTTGAAACACTCTGGGGGACTAAAATGTCTCATGTAATTGCAGATAATATAACATTTTAATTTTTGGAGTTGCAAAGACTGATTATATTGTTTAATTGTCCAGGAAGTAACTCTATACATAACTCTGTTGTTTTTTTGGGGGGGTTGTTTGTTTGGGGGGGGGGGGTTGTTGTTGTTTTGAGGTCTTTTATTAAAAAAAAAAAATCATCAGCTATGCTGCCTAGAGTTTGTTCAAAAAATATAGTTATTGTATCTATCTGGTGATTATTTTCCATATACTTAAAATTTTTCCAAGTTTTCTACCTAGCAGTAATATATTATCTTATATATTGGGGCAGAACAGTCTTATTTTGAATTCCTTACTTTGATAGGGCTGAAGTAACCACTAGGCAAGACTAAGTAGTGTGAGACTATAAAAATCTTTAGGCGCCCGCCTAGGTATGTAGTATAGCTGTATTTCTTTAAAAGAATAATCTGTAGTCGTGTGTCCAAGTGTAATTAAAGCTGGGCTTTATTCCCCTTCCCTTGAGGATTGCCTTCCAGATACAGTAGATAATGATAACAAAAATAAACTGTTGCTTCACAGGAAAAATAAAAGCTTTTCAAACTATAACAATGCTTCTTCTTGCTTTTTAACATAGAGAGTCTATCTCATCAGAAAAACAAAGATAACAATCCATGGGTTCTGGGTCAACCTCTGGGTTTGAACTTTCCCACTGCATTAAATCAGGACCTGGTCCTGTAAACAGGCACCATGCTTCAGTATTGCTGGTTTCACAACCCTGCCCCTGAGAGACCTCAGCTTCTATGGAAGGAGACTGTTCTGTGCAGACATGGACATGAGGACATGTGCTTGGGGCTTCTTTCCAATACCCCCTCCAATAAGGGTTTTCTGACTCACTGTAAGCTTGGCTTTTTATAAAAGGACCCACTTCCTTCCCTCTGGAGAAAACAGGGTACTTATCTTTCTTTCTGGTATAGAGAGTTTCCAACCCTTCCTCTGTTAACCAGGGCTTCTTCTCTGGAGTGTAAGCTGCCTTTCTCCGGGAGCTCCAAGCATTAGGCTTAGCTGAGCTGTAATCACTTTCAGGCTTCAGTGAGCTTTCCTGGGTGTGACGTTTGCTCTCTACCTGCTTGGTTGCATTCCCCGGCACGAGGACCCCTCTGGCTTGGAAGTCTCTTGCACTGCTTCTCCCAGCACTCTCTGGTTCAACAGCTTGCTTCCACTCTGCCCTCTCTCTCCATGACAGCGTTTCTCTCTGTGTCTGCTTCTGAATCTGACTCCCTTTCTGAGTCTCTGTCTCCTTCGTCTCTCCCCTCTGTGGGATTTCCCACCTGGTTTTATCTCCCTGCCTGTTGTATGTTGTACGTGATTCTTTCCTCAGGTGAGCATGATTAGGACTCTGAGTTTCTACTGCGTCACCAATGCTATGAGGAAAGTTTGTTTCTCCATTCCTTGCTTCCCTGCAACCTGAATGTATTAACTGCTCATGTGGCTGTGAGGTAAGCTCTTCTTTTCCTTTTTCCTTTATTATCCCAGGCTCAGTGCTGTCTACCTCATGACAGTACACAGTAGGGAAACGTGATGTGTCCAAGGATAGAACAACTGATCATATAATGTTGAAACAGAGGCTTTTATTTGCAATACCAAATGGATGATGCCCACCCGACACAGGCCGTGTTTCGTTTAATAAAACTTCATCAGGGGTACAGGGCAACTAAAAACAAAAATATCCAATAAATACACTCAAATATACATAACATTAGAACATGCATAAAAAATGAATAACTAAAATCATAATAGATGAATAAATAACCACTCATATATATGTACCTAAAATATTGTTGGAACGCTATATAAATAAATATAAGAAAAATAAATATCATTATAACAATAAATACATAAATATAAATATAAATATACAAATAAATACATATTAAAAATATAGATAAAAATATATAAAAAAATATATATATATATAAAAGAGAGACTGAGGAAGGAAGGGGGAGTTCTTTTAGAAGGTGCAATGACCATGAACCAAAAGAAGAAGAGAAGGAAAATCATCTGTGCACAATTATGCTAAAGGTATTAAACCTTAAAACATATTAAAATCATAAAAAAACTAAAAACATCAAATAAATAACAGCAATAGATATGAAAAAACTAAAAACCGGTGCTTAAAAGGAATTCATGCCCGATGTGCATCTCTGTATGAACTCTACACATATGTGACTGTTTTAGTTTCTACCTCTGATTAACGTGTGACAGCATGAGTATATACTGATATTCCTCTACAAATGTTAATGGCCGTTCTCTTAATCTATGCCTCTAATCTACTTCAACTGAGATCGGTTTTAATTCTGATGTCGTCTCTTTTGGATTTTCTTCAGGAAATCACAGCGGTGTGACAGAATTCCTGCTTCTGGGATTCTCAGAATTCCCAAACCTGCAGCTGCCTCTCATCAGTCTCTTCTCACTCCTCTACCTGGTGGCTGTGCTGGGGAACCTCCTCGTTATCTGCATCATATGTGCCGATCGACACCTTCACGTCCCCATGTACTTCTTCTTGGCCAACTTGTCTATCCTAGACGTCTCTTCCCTCACAGTCACTATGCCAAAATTACTGGCAATCCTAACAAGGAAAAATGGCATATCTTTTGGGGAATGCATTCTACAGATGTACTGCTATATAGTGTGTGTAAGTACAGAATATGCACTTCTCACTGCCATGGCATATGATCGCTATGTTGCAATATGCAACCCCCTGCGTTATCCCATTATCATGAATAAGGGGGTCTGTGCTCTTCTGGCAGCTGTCTCATGGATTGCAGGTTTAGTAGAGCCATTGCCACACATGATTATTATATCCCAGTTTTCTTTCTGTGACTCCGTTGTAATTAATCATTTCTTCTGTGAAGTTACAGCAGTGGTGAAACTCTCTTGTACAGACACCACTGTCATTGAAGTTTTAACTTATATAGAAGGTACATTTAGCATCATCGGCCAATTAATCCTAACACTGACATCTTATGTGTTCATTATCTCCACCATCATGAAAATCCAGTCTAGAGAGGGGAAAAGCAAAGCCTTCTCCACCTGTTCCTCCCACTTCACAGTCATTATTCTAGCTTATGGAACTATCATAGGGGTGTATTTGCATCCGTGGTCAATGAACTCTGAGAATTCAAGCAAGCTGCCTATTGCACTGTATATAGTCACTCTCCCACTCTTAAACCCCCTGATTTATAGCTTGAGAAGCAAAGAGTTAAAAGTGGCCCTCCACAAAGCCCTTAACAGGAAAACATTATCTACATTTTAATGATAAGTTTATAACAGTGATCCTATTTTGGCCTTATAGATCTTTATGTGACTTCATTAAGTATTCATGAAAATCCTGTAGCAACTGTATCTACACAGAAGACATCTAGATAGAGCACATAGATTGATTATAAAATAAACTAATGTGTGTGTGTTTTGACTCTACCCATGCTCCACCCAGGTTGTGGCCCAAGCAACATGAAGAGTAACTGTAAACACATCCATACCACTGAGTGTACTTTTCTGCTTGATATAATTATAAGACTATCATTGCATACATGCACATTGTGGTTTTTGTTTTTTAAGACCTGCTCATATGATGAAAAAAGAGGCCTAACTAACAAACTAACTCTCTTTATCATAACACCTCTTCCTCCCCCCCCCCAGTCTTGCCCCTCCCCTCTCCCTTCCTACCCTCTCCCTCTCCCTGTCATAATCAGGCTTCACCCAATGTCTCCCTCTCTTTATCTTAATGAACCCCTGCCCACCCTCTACCCTGCTTCACCCTGTCTGTCTCTCAAGACCCCCTTGTCCATCCTTGTCCTTGGCTGCAGCTCTTCAAAAACGCAGTGATTCCTGCTTCTCCACTGCAATTGACTCTCTGTATTGTAGAGCTGCATGGTGCAGGAAATCCGGGCTGCTCTCCGAAATTCAAGCCTTGTGAGACTTTAAATTTCAAAGACCAGCCTGAACTTTCTACACCACATGGCTCATCATTCACAGAGTCGATTTGTGTTGAGGGAAATGTGAACTGTGATGTTTTAAAAAAAAATGAATATGGGCAGACATTTTTTTTCCACTTAATCCTCAACAGTAGTGAAATGTGCCTAAAAAGCAGCTCAGCATGAACAAGCAATACACTACAAAGAAAAAGTAATATGCAATGTTAGTTCTTTGAATATATCTGTAATCTTGCAGGTGATGGTGCAAATACCCAGGAAGACTTGGGAGGGGCCACAGGAGGAGGGCACCATAAACATGTGGCAGCTGGGGGTACCATGTGTATATGGCACACCATGTACCCGTCCCATGCCCCCCCCCATGGTAGCCCACAGGTGTGCACCACCTGCAGCGTGCAAGGTGCAGGTGCCAAATGGCTAAAGGACAGGTGGACCATGTGATGTGTGTGCCCCGGGTACATCAGCCATGGGTGCAATGCCATGGATGTCCATGTCCAGAGATAGGGGCACCCAAGCAGGCCAAGATTAGTGATTGCCAATGAATATGTCACACTATATGTGGGATCGGGGGGGACATATGATGTGTCTGGGTAGTCACTGCACACCTGGCACATGTCAGCAAAAATAGTGGCTAGGTGGATCCTGAACCAACCACCCCTGGATCCAAAGGTAGCCCACATACCAGGGGGCCACAGTGGAGCACTGCTATGAGCAATATCAAATGCAATGTGCATGATGCACAGGAGCATGTTCTGGACATACATGCCATGTCCAGATGATGCAGGCATGCACAGTGCTGTTCTAGCTGTGGCAAATACCCCATCCCTTCCCCATTTACTGGTATATACCTTGGTTGTTATGGGTGGGATACAGATGTACCAGGCTGTCAGGCAAAGTGTGCCTAAACAAAGCCAGCACACGCTATCTGCGCTGGCATCTGACTCATCCCCATCATCCATAGCAGGCTCTGGCTCATCGGGCAATGGCTGCCTGTGCTGCAGGACAAAGTATTATAGCATGCAGAAGCTTCCCCCCCTCCTGACCAGTCCAGGCAGTGGAACCACCAGTTGAGATGGCCAAAGCTCCTCTCTGATAACCCTTGTGGTCCAGTGTACATGGTTGTACCAATATTGCACCTAGCTGCTGGGGTGGAGTATGGGGGTCATCAGCCAGTCATGAAGGGGGTAGCCCTGGTCATCTGTAGAAAGAGAAAGAACAGCAAATTGTTAATCAGCTGGTGTACTATTGAGGGGGTGATGTGGTCTATGAATAGCTGACCTGTTTCTGTGGACACCATCTGGAGAGTCCCAGAGGTGACAGTTGGCCACTGTGTGTCTACAGCCCATACATGTGCATGGCCACATGCAAAGGCAGAAGGGTCCCTGCTGGGGAGTGATTCTGAGCACTATGTATGTGTCTGGTGCCCCTGTCCTGTGCCTGGTCCACAGAAGGCACACCCCTGGGTGGTGGTAGATTGGTCTGCATGACACACCACCATGTGCAGGCCTGTTGCTGCCACCCTGGTCACCTTCCTCAATACTCTGCTGCATGCACAGGGCCACTGTACCTGCTGCGGGGGACCAGGGCTTGACATGTGGAGGGTGCATGTGGGGTGACTGGGGCCAATCCCCAAATACATAGGGACAGGGTGTACCATGCCCATCATTGTGTAGGGTCCTGGGAGGGTGCCACATACCTACCCCCACTGTGGTGGCAGGCAGCAGGCCACCCCCCACACCACTTGCTCAGTGGACACACTACCATGTGTTGCAATCTGCCTCCCAGTCCCAGGGTGTATATGCCCACCTAGCAGCTGCCCACCGTTGATCTGGCAACCCTAAAAGCACACATAGATCCCTTACCAGCTCAGAACATAGGTATCAAGGCAGAAACCTGGATAACTGCTGCATAACATTGGTTATCTCCCCGTTCACATTACAGACCACCTGCACATTTACAGAGTGGTATGCCTTGCAGTTGTGGTATGCAGTCTCACTCTGACGTGTGGCTGGAGGCCAATGTGGATGCTGTCCACCACACCTAGGACTGATGGGAAACTTGCCACAGTGTAGAACTCCTGCATGTTCCAGTGCTGGTCCTGCGGCATTGTTGGGAAGCATATGTTCTGTACCATGGACGTAGGTAGATACTCAGGAACTGGGTGAGGCACCATGAAACTGCAGGCTGGCTGAATCCCCACTCCCTCCTCAGCCAAGGGCACCATGTGGAACAACCACATCACCAAGAAGGTCAGTGCTGTCATCACCTTCAGATAGACCGGGATAGGATCATTCCTTTGCTTGGGGCTTTCCAGCCATGCCTCAAGCTGCTGGCAGATGTCATCTATGGCTGCCTAGTCAAAATGGTACCTTACCACATATACCGCAATGTTCATGTACATATACCACAACCTCTGCTATGGGACATTGGCGTGGGGACACCTACAAACCATATCCTGCCCACCATGGGCACAGATATGTAGCAGGGCCAGAAGAGTATACCAGGCCTGGATGTCCTCAGTCAGGCAGCCAGCTGCACAAGAATTAATGGCTATCACACACATAGTGGAGTGTCATAGAGAGCTGCAGGTGGGACAATCACTGTCACACACTATGTTGGTCCTACCACAAAGCAGTTCAGGCCAGGCCATACACAGATGTCTCCATAGTTTATGTGGAGTGGTGCACATTTGCAAACATATGAACGTGTGGTGCTATGCAGGCAAGTATGTCAATGTACCATAATTTTTGCATGTGGCCTGGCCTGACCTCACCATATCCCAAAATGTCATGCCTGTTCCCCTCAGTGGCCATTGACTGAACATTCACAGTCTCCTCTATTGAGCTGGCTGCATTCCATGCACATGCCCTCCCCTCCACTCTGTGTGGCAGAGTACCTTTCTGGGTGTCTGAGTAAAGGGACATGTGCAGGGATATACGCATTGGCATGAACTTCCAAATGGGTCCACCCAAGCCCCTATACATTGTCTCCATGACATACAGTCTATGTCATGGCACCTAAGGTTGCTACCAGGAAGGCAAGCTCTCCCAGGATGAGGTGACGCTCATGTTGGAGAAGATCCTCCAGCAGCTGTCACAATTGGTAAGGGATGCATCCATACAAATGGGTGCCTATGAGAAACAGCGGCTATGGCTTGATGTGTGCTACTGTATCAATCCATATATCACTGGAACCAGGGCATCAAGGATGTGATGCACAGGTGGCATCGGGCGCGACATAACACCACCAAGAAAGCATGGCCATGGTCCTTGGGAATGCAGGGGAAGCAGCTGACCAATTTGGAATGGCACATCCTTGCTACAATTGACCCTGCCACCTCAGGGGAGATAGGCCCGCTCGATACATCTGAGCCTCCCAGGAGCAAGGTACATGTGTGGTATGTGTCCCTGCCCCTTACTACATGTACCCCATCCCACTGTGTGCCTGCATACACTAGCATTTAGCTACTGGCTGCCATGGTGTCCCAGTCATGCCAGCAGTACCAGGCACATTCATAGTGCACGTGGTCGCTCCACTGCTGGGCTGTGTGTTAAGGGCATTGGCAGCATGGCCATCAGCTAGTGGTGGCAGGGCTGAGTGCAAAGGCTACCAGGGTATGTATCTGTGCATGAGCCTCTGTGCCCATCTTTCTCCATGCAGGGGGAGAAGGTGTGTCTGACCACTGGGCCAGAATGAACAAATGCATGATGAAATGCTCAAAGAAATCAAGGAAGCTAACAAAAGTTACAGCGCAGTAATAATAATGGGTGATTTCAATTACCCCGGTATCGACTGGGTCAGTGTCACGGCAGGACATGCTAGGGAGATAAAGTTCCTAGATGACATAAATGACTGCTTCTTGGAGCAGCTGGTTCATGAACTGACCAGAGGGGAAGCCATATTAGACCTGGTCCTTAGTGGAACACCAGATCTAGTGCAAAAGATAAGGGTGTTGGGGCCACTTGGCAATAGTGATCATAGCATGATCGCCTTTGATTTAATTAATGGAGGAGGGATAGTACGGAAATCCACAGTACTACCTTTTAACTTTCGAAAGGGAGACGATGATAAAATGAGGAAAATAGTTAAGAAAAAACTAAAAGGAGCAGTTGCAAAGGTTAAAGACTTACATCAAGCTTGGGTGTTGTTGAAAAATACTATCTTGGCAGCCCAGACCAGCTGTATTCCACGCTTTAAGAAAAGTGGAAGGAAGTCCAAAAAACTGCCAGCATGGTTTAAAGGTGAGGTCAGAGAGGCTGTTGTTGCCAAAAAAGCATCTTTCAGGAAAAGGAAAAAAGAGCCAAATGACGAAACCTGGAAACAGCACAAGCACTGGCAAATCAAATGCAAGGCATTGAGAAAGCAGGCAAAGAAATAATTTGAGAAGAAGCTTGCTGTGGAAGCAAAAACGGGAAATAAAGATTTTTTCAAGTACATTCGCAGCAAAAAACCTGTGAGAGAGTCAGTTGGTCCGTTAGATGATAGAGGAGTTAAAGGGGCACTAAGAGGCGAAAAGGCGATAGCGGAGAGACTGAATTAATTCTTTGCTTCAGTCTTTACTGAGGAAGATGTAGGGATGTTACCCATGACTGAAGTGGTATTTAAAGGTGCAGAAGAATTGAAGGAAATATCGATACATCGGGAAGATGTATTACAACTATTAGATAAACTGAAGAGTAGCAAATCACCTGGGCCGGATGGTATACATCCAAGGAAGAACTGAAATATGAGATTGCAGACCTTCTATTAGTAATCTGTGAACTATCATTAAAATCATCTCTAATACCTGAAGATTGGAGGATCGCCAATGTAACACCAATTTTTAAAAAAGGGTTCCAGGGGTGATCCGGGAAACTACAGACCGGTGAGCCTCACGTCAGTACCGGGAAAATGGTAGAAACCATCATAAAGAATAAAATTACTCAGCATGTAGATAGTCATGGCCTAATGGGAGACAGCCAACATGGCTTTAGACAAGGAAGATCTTGTCTTACTAATCTGTTATGTTTTTTTGAAAGTGTGATAAACAGGTGGACAAAGGTGAGTCGGTTGATATAGTGTATCTGGACTTTCAAAAAGCCTTTGACAAGGTCCCTCATCAGAGACTTTTGGCAAAACTAAAGAGTCATGGGATAGGAGGCAGTGTACTACTGTGGATCAAGAACTGGTTAAGAGATAGAAAGCAGAAGGTTGGGCTAAATGGCCAAATTTCCCAAAGGAGAAAGGTGAATAGTGGTGTACCACAGGGATCTGTGCTGGGTCCGCTGCTTTTTGACATATTCATAAATGACCTGGAAAGTGGAATAACGAGTGAGGTTATCAAATTTGCAGATGACACAAAACTATTTAAAGTTGTTAAAACCCAAGAGGATTGGGGGGCGGAGCCTGATGTCCAGCGGGTAAGACGCTTCGCGCTGAAGCTCCCGAGAGGCCTACTCAGAATCCTGACTTAATACCTATACAAACTTAATATTTTGCTCCGAGCTTACCGGGGTACCTCGGGGGGGATGGCGGCCCATAAACCAGCGCGCTTGGACTTCGGGTCTCCTTCTTCTTCACACGGAAAACGCTCCAAAACAGAGGTGTCTTCCCCACAGAAGATGGTTCCACTTCGTGAAAACCCCGAAATGCACCTGGAGATTTTAGAGGAAATATGCGGCGTGAAGGAACTGGTGCAGTCCAACGGAGAAGCGCTTCGAGCCATGCGAGAAGACTTCGGAGTGCTCCAGGACCGACTTGAAAGTCTTTCATTACGGCAGGACAACATGGCGGGGGTCCTCGACTCGCACGCGGTGCGCTTGGGCAAACTGGACAAGGCTGAGCACCAGATACAGAATCTTCAAAAGGAGTTAGAAGATAGCAATAATCGAGCCCGTCGCAACAATGTGAGGCTCATTGGAATACCGGAGGGGGCGGAAGCAGGAGATATAAGAGAATTCCTGCTCAAAACTCTTCCCTCCTTGCTGAAGATCACTTTTCATAGAGATCTGGAAATCGATCGAGCACATCGTGTTCCTACCCACATGGCGCACAACCGAACGACCCCCCGGCCTATTATCTTTCGATTACTACGATATCAACAAGTGGAACAAATTTTAAATGCTGCCCGGGCGAATCATCATCTGGAATTTGAAGGTCATAAAGTCTCCTTCTTCCCTGATTTGGCAAAGCCCACCGTTGACCGTCGGAAGAGACTCCTTGCTTTTCGCCCTCGACTTCAACAACTACAGGCTCGCTTTGGCCTGTTGTATCCAGCGAAGCTCCGAGTGACTCTCCACAACCAAACTAGGACATTCGAAGATCCTGATCTACTATCAACATTTTTAGACTCCAAAGAAGCAGAGCAGATGCGCTAATCCAACAACTTGGACTTATTATCTGCCGGCTCTGTCCGCCATTTTGAAGGGCCCGACGCGGCGGTCATAGCCAAGCACAGAGACTACCTGGACTTTCTTTCTTTCTCTATATGACTTTTTTTTTTTGGTCTCCTATCCCTCCATGATGTGTGCCTCGGTCGGATTCGGAGCACGCACAGTTATACAGGTTATATGTTTTTTCAATTTCGGCCTTCTCTGGGGTTTCTCCCCGCAGACACATGGTCGCCAGTAATTTCTGGGGTTCTGCTTCTTCTCTACCGCACCGCGGTTTTTCTTTTTTAATGTGGGGCGCTTCATTGTATTACATTAGCTTATTTTCTTTCATGTCATGTGTACAGCCAGATACAGTTAATATGAGGGACATTGTGAACTTATGTGCGCTATCATGCTCAGAATTTTTAACCTTTCTGAATGGCCTTATGTAAGATCTTATCACTTAACGTAAAAGGCATCAATAGTCCAATCAAAAGAAAGAAAATCCTTAGCTATCTTAGCCATGAGCATGCTGATTTAGTGTTTCTTCAGGAAACGCATCTAAACTCTGCTGAAACACTGAAACTCAATGCTAAGCCTTACATGGTGGCTGCCTATTCTCCCGCCGTTTCCAAACGGTGTGG
Source organism: Ichthyophis bannanicus (assembly GCA_033557465.1). Classification (NCBI taxonomy): domain Eukaryota; kingdom Metazoa; phylum Chordata; class Amphibia; order Gymnophiona; family Ichthyophiidae; genus Ichthyophis; species Ichthyophis bannanicus. The sequence goes on along the minus strand of CM066048.1, from coordinate 105,313,890 downwards.
GGTAGCCATTCTGGTTAAGAAGTCTTTGCAAGCTACTGTAATGGATACTAGCTCTGATAAGGAGGGTAGATGGGCCCGTGCACACCTTAAGGTTGGAGATAGTGAATTCACGTGTATTTGTATTTATGCCCCGAATGTGGACAACCCTGCTTACTATGCAAGTATTGCGCAGTTGGCACAGGCCTCTGCCAATACTCCATTAATACTTGGTGGCGATTTCAATCAAGTGTTAGACCCTTTGATAGATAGACAACCGCCTAGAACGAGTAGTCCACCCAAGAGTCTTGCTACCCTTACAGCTCTGATGCAAGATCTTGCGCTAGTAGATATATGGAGGCTGCTTCACCCCTCCGACTTAGAGTTCACCTTTTTTTCTGCCCCCCATCACTCACAATCTAGAATAGATTTCTTTCTCATTTCCAAAGCACTGATTTCTCAAGTGGACACGGCTAGGACTCATCCTCTCCATATTTCAGATCATGCTGCCATATCTTTATCATTACATGTCACTACGCGAGACGATTCTCCCCGAGCTTGGTTTTTTGATAGATCCCTACTAGATCAAAAAGATTTTCAGGTTGATATAAAGGCCGCTATCCAAGATTATTTTCATTTTAACTCACCCCATGACACAGCGAGCTGGGCTTGGTGGGAGGGTTTTAAGGCATCTATCCGTGCAACTATAACCAGCTATCAAATTCGGCAGGGGAAACAAAGAAAGCAACACTTACTGATTCTAGAGCAACAGATACAAGCTGGGGAGCGTCTCCTCACGTCCCGTACTGACCCATGTATTTTACTCCGTTTACAACGCCTGCGTTTTCAATACAATCAGCTTTTGTATACTGCTGCTGCTAAAAATATTGAATCACAACAAGGGATATATTACCGGGAAAATAACCGTGCTGGCAAATTGTTGGCAAATGCCCTGAAAGGTCAAAAAGAAGCCAAGCGTGTTACCGCTCTCCGTAATCCGTCGGGGGGGGCTTGGTCACTAAAGATACAGAAATCTTAGAACTCTTTCGTGATTTTTATACTCGGCTTTATCAATCTGAATGTGATTTTGAGCCAGAAGTATTTGAACGCTTACTTTCAGGGGTACAAAGACCGACCCTATCCGACGAAGATAGGGAGGCCATGGACAAACCATTCACTTTATCAGAAATTCATTCTGCTATCAAGAGATGTGCCACAGGTCGAGCTGCAGGCCCAGACGGTCTCCCTGCTGAATTCTACAAAACCTTTAACGCTGACTTAGCTCCAGTTTTGAAACTTTATTTTTCTGCTCTGGCCGAGGAGGGATCTCCTTCTGGGTCCTTTTCAATGGCAAATGTAGTAGTTTTTGAGAAAGAGGGGAGAGACCCGCAACTAACAGCTAATTATCGTCCAATTTCCCTCCTAAACGCGGACTATAAAATATTTGCCACTATTCTCTCCACCCGGCTCTCTGATAGGATGTCTACCTTAATACACCCAGATCAATGCGGTTTCATTCCCGGTAGATCAACTGCTGACAATGCTCGGACTCTATGTCATGTACTGACTGCCGCAGTTAATCTTGATCGCCCATTTGTTGGCCTCTCACTTGATGTTGAGAAGGCCTTTGATCGCTTAGAATGGCCCTTCCTGTTTGCAGCCCTCCGCTGGTACGGATTCGGAGAATGTTTTCTCCGTTGTCTCCGCACCATGTATGCACAGCCTACAGCCAGTATCTGTGCTAATGCTTTAAAGTCTCAGCCATTTCCCCTTCAACGCGGTACTCGCCAGGGATGCCCACTGTCTCCACTTCTTTTCGATCTTGCACTCGAACCCTTAGCTTTACTAATCCGGCAATCGGAGGAGATTCATGGAGTCCCCTTCTCTCATAGGGAAATCAAAATTTCAGCATATGCTGATGACCTTATGCTCTTTGTCTCTATAGACTCAGTGCCGGCTGTCCTAGAGCAAATTGGTAAATATTCACAACTCTCCGGTTATAAGATAAATTGGACCAAGTCGGTAGCCTTTCCACTAAATCCTCTGCTTCATCAGGCAGATATGCAACCCTTTCCCTTTTCATGGCAACCTCGCATGGTCAAATACCTTGGGGTTCACTACTGCTCTCCTTTGGAAGACACTATCTCTTTTACTGCCAAAGACTTAACCTCTAAAGTCCGGGCGCTTACTCACCGTTGGACTCCTTTAACACTTACCTGGTGGGGTCGCCTAGAAACCATAAAAATGATGATTGTTCCGAAAGTGAATTATATTTTAGAAATGTTGCCCTGTCTCCTACCTCGACGTACATATAAAGATATAGAGGGCCTTCTGACTAGATACTTATGGCAAAACAAGACACCTAGGATAGCGAAACATAAGCTGCAAGCAGATAAGGAAAATGGGGGTGTCAGATTCCCTGATTTCCTGAAATACCATCAATCTTTTCTTCTCAAACAAGGCGCTCGTTGGCTGGAAGATCTTGCACCGAGTAGACCTCTGTGGCTAGAGGCAGAGACACGAGCGGGACATTGACGCCCCCCCCCCCCTGGAGCAGCGGGGTGCGGCGGCGATTCACCGGGCCGGCAGCTGAAGCCTCTCTCCTCCGGAGGAATTTCTAGCGGCGGCAGCCCTTGCAGTCGGCGACGCGGAGAACGCTCCCTCCTAGCAGGCCTGCATAACAGGGCAGCGTGCAGAAGCGCGATCCTCCGTTCCGGACTCCACGTGGCCGCGGCCTAACACGTGTAGAGCCAACGGAGTGGAATCGCGGCTTTCTCGGTTCAACAAACAGCAAGGGTTGCGTAACCCTTCCAGCAGCTTGGAGGCTGAGCCCAACCTTTTTTGTAAACTTGTAAATAGTTTGAAAAGCTCTGTTATAGTTAATGTTCAAAATATGTTCAAAATGTTGTTCAAAATTTGTTCAAAATATGTTCCCTGTAAGTACACCTGTACATAGTTAAAGCATAATGTTCCCTGTAAATGTATACAGAAGTATACAATTGTTCTGTTTAATGTTCAATGTAAACCGCCCCTGATCTCTGGAAGGGGCGGTATAGAAAAGACTGTTAAATAAATAAAATAAATAAATAAAATAGACATAGAGGAGGACCTTTGCAAACCGCTTCCTCTTACTTATCTCCCTGGTATGACTCTCCCATCAGACTCCCACTATCCACCAATGCTTTTAGACACTTTAGGTGCCTTTAATACTCTTATGCAATCTCTAGACTCCCGACTCTGTCCGTTAGACAGGCTCCTGCTTTGGTACAATACTCGATTTCAAATACAAAATAAACCGATGGCGTGGAGCCCCTGGTACACTAGGGGCATTTGGATTCCTAACCAGTTGTTCCATGATGGTCGCTGGAAAACTTTTAGCGAATTGCAAATTGAATTTGGTCTCCCAGCGAAACACTACTTTCAGTTGGTGCAACTTCAGCATTGTCTTCGGAGTGCTAAGGTGCTCCCGCCATCGGAATCCCCTACCCAAGGATTGTCGGAGACTATCCGATCTATCGGGAGTTCACCGGGTGTAGCATCTAACTTTTACAAAACCTTATGTAATGCTATAAATAGAGGTACCCCTATAGCACAGAAAGCATGGGAGCGAGAATTGCATGTAACTTTGACCCCGGAGCAATGGAGCCTCGTCTGGAGTAGAGTGACACGGGTTTCCCGATCCGCCTCACTCACTCAGACACTCTTCTTTCTAGCCCACCGGTGTTTCTACACTCCTGACAGATTAGCCAAATGGAACACCACTCAGGGCAATAGCTGTTGGACATGCCATGCGGCCATTGGTTCACTACCTCATGTTATGTATGAATGTCCCGCACTACAGTATTACTGGCGTCGGGTCTGGGGTCGTATCCAATCTATTTTGCACTTTCAAGAGCCCCTTTCTTGGAGGATAGTGGGACTCCGCTCAGCTGCGGGGATCCCCTCTCTTCCAAAAACGGCTTACTTCCTTTTGGACTTTATGCTGGGCATCGCTATTTCCCTAATTACGAAATACTGGAAAAATAGCTCCCATCTGAGCCCCAATGAATGGTGGAATCATGTCTGTCTCTACAGTAAATATGAACAAATACCTCGTATGTTTGCTTCTTCCGTTCAGACTCCTCATCATCTGTCTAAATGGAAGATGCTCAATGACTATGTTCACACTGCTAAATGCTCTCATCTGACTGTTTAAATTTGTATAAATCTCTGTCCCATGATCATTCTGTATCGCAGATACTATTTCTGTTCGTTTTGATGTACAATCACTGTTGTTTGGAAGCGCTCACATGCTGATATTGTCGGCTTAGAGAAGAAGCATGGGGGTGGGGGGTAATAGGGTTTGCTTTTCCTTATTGTATACTTGTTTTGTCTCCTTTGGTGTGTTGTTTCTTTTGTTTGTTGCAAAATGAAAATAAAAGTTAAAAAAAAAAAAAACCCAAGAGGATTGTGGAAAATTGCAAGAGGATCTTGATAAATTAGAAGACTGGGCATCAAAATGGCAGATGAAATTTAATGTGGACAATTGCAAAGTTATGCACCTAGGGAAGAACAATCCAAACTATGGTTACATGATGCAAGGTTCCACATTAGGAACCACCCCCCAGGAAAAAGATTTAGGCGTCATTGTGGATAACATGTTAAAACCCTCGGTCCAGTGTGCAGCGGCAGCCAAGAGAGCAAATAGAATGCTAGGTATCATAAGGAAAGGAATGGAAAATAAAACAAAAGATATTATAATGCCTCTATATCGTTCCATGGTGAAACCGCACCTTGAATATTGTGTACAATTCTGGTCGCCGTATCTTAAAAAGGATATAGAGTTATTAGAAAAGGTTCAGAGAAGAGTCATCAAAATGGTAAAGGGGATGGAAGGATACTCCTATGAAGAAAGGCTAAAAAGGTTAGGGCTCTTTAACCTGGAAAAGAGACGGCAGAGGGGAGATATGATAGAAGTCTATAAATTAATGAACGGAGTGGAACAGGTAAACGTAGATCGATTGTTTACATTATCAGAATATAGAAAGACTAGGGGACATGCAATGAAGCTACAGGGTAAACTATTTAAGACTAATAAAAGAAAATATTTTTTCACTCAGCGTGTAATCAAACTCTGGAATTTGTTACCGGAGGATGTAGTAAAGGCTGTTAGTGTAGCTGGGTTTAAAAAAGGTTTGGATAAGTTCCTGGAGGAAAGGTCCATAAACCATTATTAAGAAGGGACCCAGGATATCAATGCTTGACCCATTACAAGCATTGCAGAACCGGTGTCTTTTGGGGAAACTGCTAGGTACGTATGACCTAGATTGGCCACTGTTGGAAACAGGATATTGGGCTTGATGGACCTTGGTCTGACCCAGTATGGCATATCTTATGTTCACAGTGGTGGCCTCTCTCAGCCTATGTTACCCCATGCCTGACCGATATTATCTGTGACACTGCCACCCTGTTAGTTGTGCCATTGCCAGTTGCAGACCCATAATGTTTTCTGTGTCTTCACAGGTATCCCTGCTATAGCTCCACAGGCTGTGGTACCTGCTCTGTTGAAAGTGTCCATGGAGGATGCCACAGGGCGGGCCAGGAGGCTACGGATTATACCCCACTGCCATGCACTACTGCTGATGCTGCACTGTAGCAGACACATGATGTCCCAGACCCAGTTGATCTGTAGTTCCATGTCCCTTCCCTATCACTTCCACCACAGCCCACTATTGATGAAGGCAATGAGCAGGAAGGGCTTACCCACGCGGTTGAACAGCATCACTTGCATTGATGTGCTGAGCATCTATTTGCACATAGCACTGCCCAGCAGGCACATTATGAGCAACAGCTTGAGCTGCTGCGATAGTCTGTGATATTGCAGGAATGGCATGTTGTGGCCACAGAGCAGCTGGCCATGGCTACCAGCACCCTCCAGGCAACCATGGTGGAGATCTTGATGGAGCTGCGGCATGACCCTGGTAGGTCCATCCCTGCAACAGTGTGCTTCCCTTGTTGTCTGGACAGGGGTGTGGTGCTGCAGCTCCCACAGCTGCACCATCCTTGGCAGCATGTGCACCTGTGCCTCTGTAAAGCCCAGGATCTTGGAGTATGTGGCATTGGGCTGCTGCCCCTCTGTGCCACCTCAGATGAACACTGGGGGGGGGGGGGATTTGCCAGCATCAAGGCATGCATTGTTCACCTATCTGTGCTGTGCCCACTCTCAAATTTGTTACGCCCTCCTCCCATCTCTGTCCAATTCAGGACACATCCACTACCATAAAATATGTTGCTTGCCCTGGGGCACTATCCTTCTAGGGTGTTGAGGGGCCCTTTACCTGCTCTCTGCATACACTGCAGGATGTTTGGGACTGCTGTCTGTGATCATGGCATGTGCACCACTGGGACACTGGTGGCACTGAGACCCATTCAGTAGTGGCTCTCTTGCACACATGTGCTTGTCTTTGGATGTGCCGTGAGGATGTCTTCCTGGGCCTGGTCTGACACACATGGCATGGTGGCTGCATGTGGTGCCCTCCTGTGGCAGGACACATACAACTCTGATGCTGCATGACATGGTGCTATGGATGTTACTTTGCCACAGTGGATTGTAATGTGTCATGAACCCATGACCTTTGTATTTCCCAGGTAGTACTATTTCTAGTGCACTACACATCCACTATGTGATGTGCATGGCTGCCTGTAACTATAGCCCACATTGACAGCATCACACTCTGATCATAGTTGGCAGGTTTTGCCCCTCCTGGACAGGTAGGTGGGTGTTATGGGACCAGATGCACGACAAGGCACCACAACTCTGGCCATTAGGATTGTCATTGGCCTACATTGTTGGGTCAGGTCAGCCATGTGCTGTATGACACCAGCCCCCATACTAGCTCTTTGTATCTGCAGCTCTCATTCATCCTGACCATGCATGGGCTAGATGCTGGGAGCCACTGGTGAGTTCATGACACAGACACTACATTTCTTACACCTGCAAATCTGTCAGTCCACCACAATGTGGATGATGCATGGGTGGGGTTCCTTCCAACGCGTATGTTTATCTTTAAATGCTGTTCAAATATTGCTACATCATCGAGCATGACTTTTCTATGTATCGACCATCCCAACTCATTATGTAGTTTTTTAGCACCTTCTAACAGTTCGACATCTGTCATTTTTACCAGTGACATGGGGGCGGTGAGGCTACCTGCAAAACACAGGTTATTATCAGTGTTATTCAAGTCTATCAAATATATCCTTTTCTTATGAATAATTTGCTAAATGGTATAGTCTTTAAGACCCTACGAGCCCCCCCCCCCCCACCCTGTTTTCTTATGACAAGTACAATGACATGGAATATATCACAAGCATGGATTTCTCTGTGACTCTGAAGGAGTTTAGCGATCTGATCTAAGAAATCATCAGCATCTAATGCTTCTGAGTTTAACTTTCCACAATACAAGGAATTGTGAAAAAGAGATGAATGTAGATGCACCTGTACATAATCACCAGGTGAAATTCTGCTGCTAACCTCATCCAGAATATGCTGAATACCTTGTCGAATGGCATTTTGAGCCTCAGATAATGAAGTTACCCTGTCTAAATTAATAAACCAAAATTCTTCTGAATAAATTACACCATTAAACTTGTCTAATTTACGATCCCACCTTTTCACAAACTGAACATAGCTAACTGGTTCTGATTCTTCAGAGGGGTCTAGTGCAAGAGTATTTGTTCTGTCCTCTGAAACACTGTGATCAAAGACATGGCTTTCACCACTCTCTCCGTATTCTGTATTGGCGTGTGTAGATTCACTGTATGATCTTTTCCTGTTAGACTTTACGCCCAGATTCGCTGATTTTCTAACATTTTCTCAATCTGCTAATACTTTTTTCTTTTACAATGACCTTAAAATCTAGAAGTGGGATAAAGCCTGAATACTTACTATTTTGTTTATCTTTTGGTTTTCGGTAAGGAAACGACTTTTTATTAGGTCAGTCATCTTGTTTTGTAGCATCTTCTTGGTCTAAAATAAAAAGTTTAAAGGTTGAGACACATTATGAAGAGCATAGCTGCTGGAAAATTAAAAAAAAATACACAACATCCTTTTAACTTTCTTTACTGCCTTTGTTTTGTAAGAGAATGTTTATTTGTAAAACCTGGTTTCTGCTCCTGATTTAAAAGACAATCATAAATTCAGAGACAGAAACATTACATAACCAATGTTTTTAAAAAGTACGGCTCATATCTACTCACCATGTTGATGTCTGAAGAGGTACTGATCTTACAATCTATAGAGACTATGTGATCTTTTCTGTCAGCTGAAATGTGCTGCACCTTTTTAAATGAAATTCTTTGATGGGATTTACAGCCCCAGACTCTTTAACTGAAAGAAGCTCTGTATCTTATAATCTTATCATATGGCCTATTGTTTTATGTGTCTCCCCACCCCCCAGCTAATTCATACTGCACCATTTTTATTCCCAGACAGTACACTGTAGTAGATGCTATATATTGTGTATGTGGACGTACCATGGCTAATACACATTCCCCATTCCCAGATGCTCTTCACATTCTTATATGGTCTATTGTTTTATGTGTTGTCCCCACCCCTGGCTAACTCACACTGTCCCATTTTTTCCAGACAGTCCATTGTAGGTTTAATTAACTATGAATTCCTAAAAGACACCACAGAAAGCTGTAGATTCAAAATGTTTTATTTCAAATAAAATGTTTTCATCATGTGAACTGATTCATTTGAGCATTACAAGTTTTTTTTAATATAAAGGTATACATATAATTTTTATTCATCTGTATGTTCAGCTCATAGATTCTGGAAAAACAAACATTTTCATAAAAAGTCAATTTTTATAGAACTTTGTGGGTTTTTTAAAAGAACGTTCTATAATCTCTGTCACAGATTAAACCTTCCACTAGCTCCATATCACAGTCTGCCACAGATCTAAGCAAAATATTGAGCAGTTGTCCTGGATTTCTACTGGTATTAAAATCTCTGAGTTCAAACAAAAAATTCAAATTTTCATAAACTAGGTCAGTTGCTTTCATTTTATGACCAACAATCATGGCGACATTTACAATAGGTCCTAGGCACAACCTGTTACAAGTTTTATGGATTTTCTGTTGTATTTCCTTGTGCCCCCGCTTCAGGCAATCATGATGTCTTTACCCTGGAGCATGTATTAGACAAGCTGCACAGTCTCTATGTATAACGTCCTGCCAGCATTTCTTGATAATACAGCACACCATTGCTTGTATAACAGATTTAAATGTGTTTATTTCTTCAAGTTTTGAGTAGTCCTTTTGGTTAATTATGACATCAAATGCCTCCCTTTGATATGTACAGAGAAAGCACAAGCAGCGTAGATTGATTGCCTGTATGTCCTCTAGCTCTTGTAGGAGCGAAGATTTGTTACTTCCCTACAAAAACAAAACAATGTCAGTGTGAAATTGTGAAATGAACTACCTCTTCTATAACAGTTTTTTCTACAAAAAAAAAGACTTCTTACCTCTGCTGATCCTAGTTCTTCCAGAAAATAGGTAGTTTCTGCATCTGTCGCTGTATAATATAATTCTATGTCCATTGGATCCATTGCATTGTCATCCGGTAAGTCAATTTTGGTGCCTGAATCACAAAGTTCTTGAGAATCAAACAATTTTTGTGCATTTGGTAAATCTTCAATCTCGGTTAATTCATGTTCAGACTCTGCCGGACTCTCCTGTTCAAATGGATTTTCAATCAATGGATAATCCTCAGCTGCTGCATCATGATCTTTAAGAAAGTAATTAATGTTATGCACCCTGTTGGAAATTCTGCTTGGTGTTCCAAAAAGAGCCATTTTTTCTTTTTGAACCTCTGTGTTAAAATTTTTCCCACACAGGACACACAGCCTTACACCAGGAGCATGCTCTGAACAGGGTCTCTTGTTTCTGCCAATCACATGTTACCATTTCCTTTCCTAGAAGCATGCCCAGGCTTTTTTCTCTGTATCGTGTTTTTTTTTCAAAGGCACTAAAAAAAATAGCTGTAGTGGGATTTGAACTCAGGTCTCTCTCTGTGTTTCAGCCTGAACTACTCTGCTGTCAGACTACTTCTCTCTAACAGTGAGGTCTTAAAAGCAAAATTCTATCACATGGACAGCACTGGTTCCTCTAACAAAGATGTGTTAATTGCATTTTAACTTTTGGAAAGAAAAGTCTATATGCTGTGTCTCTGCATTGTGTTCCTGTTGCTACCAAAGGGTTATTTTTAACAATCAGTTCTAAATAGTCTGCACTACACACAAAAGCATTGCACTGCTTTGTGAGAAAAAAAGAACTCAGGCAGGGAGAAAGAAAGCATTTTTGTTTGGTGATGTCCAGAATTCCTGCTTTTGCTGATGTCAGCATAAACTGGAAGCAAAACACAGTTCTGGGGGTCAGACACCCTGTTTCCAGTGATGTCATTTCCGATGATGTAGGCTGGGGGTGTGTGGATGAGGATGGGAGAGTGTGGGTGTGGCACAACCCGGAAGGGGATGCTGATTGGCTAATGTCATCATTAGGGGTGGGGTGTGGGTGTGGCACAAACCCATAAATGGCGCTGATTGACTGATGTCATCGTTGGGGGCGGGGTGTGCATGGGTGGGGCTAGCTCACCATTTGTTTCTATGGGAGGGGGCGTGACCAGAGGCAGGACATACACTGGAAGTGAGCATTGATTGGCTGCTGTCATCCTTATCTCACCTGTCAGTCAGTTTGACGAGTAGTGTACCCATTAAACTACTCACCTTCATTACCTGCAGAGTGGGAAGTAGCCTAGGAAACATACTGCCACCCTCATAGGTAAGACACTTGCAATACTGTTGTTCCACAGCAGGACCATATGCACCACATGCTTTCCATGCCCCCTTCAGTTAACACCATGTTCTTGCCCTAATGTATTATGGATTTATGTCTTACCAGCATAATAGATGCAATACCACAGCAATTTTTAGTAAAAGTAGCCTTTTTGTATGCATAGGTTTGAAATTTTCTTGTTTGAAACTAAACATTAATGGACTTCTGCCTCATTCTATATTTATAAATCAGGAATGTAAGAGATTCCCAGTATCTTTATTTGATCAGGAATTTGCAATCAATTGACAGCTGTATTGTGACTGATTAGGAAGCACGATACCATTCTGCTGCTGTAGCTTCAAAGATGTCTCAGCAGCAACTGTTCAGCATATACTTTAAATTTATCCTATCTGACTACAGGGCTTAGAGTGATGTGAGTACAATAAAAAATATATAAATGTACAAAAATAAAAAATCTCCCGCATGCAGAATCCTGTCCAAAAACCGCACTATGAAAAGCTTGTCTGGCGCTCATGTGACTTCCTGGTGTCCTTATCTGACATATTATTTCTTTCTGTGAATTTTTATTTGTTCATACAGCTACTTTTTTACTAGGATTTTTTCTCCAGTTTCCAAAGCAAAATTGCTCACAGACTTTTACTGCTGCATTTCTATGGGTAAATGTTTACTAGAAAATCAGGTGCATAAGCCTGAAGAACAAGCTACAGTTGTCATTTTCCTCCACCAACCATATGCCTGGGAACATCTCCTCTCAATGCACCTCAATATAAATGTGCAGTGGAGCTTTTAGCTGCATTGGAAGAGGGAAATTTGCAGACAACCAATTAACACTCATAAATGATATTGAAAATTATTATTATCTGTATCTTTGGAGAAAATGTGCATCTTTTCAGTATTGTATATGCAAGATGATAGGGTCCCCCTTAAGCTCAGTCTGACCCTTAGTCATTCTAGCTACTCACATGCAGTACTGCATCAGCTCACGCTATAACTGTTAGGAGCATGGTTACCCAAGTGTGGGGTTTAGCGTGCACTAACTACGTTAAGCATTATATGTACCAAACATCCCACTGTGGAAACTGGGTGGAGCTAGATTTGAGATAAAAAGAGAACTGTTAAACACAGGAGGGCACTAAACCAGGAGAGACGTAGGGATCAATTGAAGGAGAAGCAGCTTTTATTGACTAAAGCTATAAGGAACCACTTGGTGTTATGGCTGAATTAGTCAAAGAATTACTTCTATCCAAACTCAAGTTACTTAACTCCAAACCCCAATCTACATAAGAAGAACAAGATATGAAGTGGGTAGGTGAGAGAGAGGGAGGGAAGGCAGTTTGAGAAACAAACCCAAACCCTTTTTATTTCTAATGAGACATATAACTTTTGACGAGGAATAGAGAACGTTTTATACAGAATGTTAGCTCCAGCTGGCCTATTAAAGACTATGATCCAAGAGCTCCCAGTTTCCTTGGGTTTCTCCTGCTCTTCAGTCTCAAGAATTGTATATCTCACATCATATTTCAGTTTTTGGGGGGGTTTTCTTCTTAAGGATGAACGGGTCTAATATTCTTCTGGGATGGCTATACCCTGCTACGGCACATAGCCATCACTGCTGACCTTTAACCCTGGACGTTCATATGTGGTCCTGGCATTGAATATCCAGGGTCGCCGCACAGCCCACAAACTCGCAGCATTATTGAGCTGCTGCTTGGTTATCTCCCATGGGTAAGGATAGGCCAGTTTTTGCTGCAACTGTATTTTTTTTTTTTTTTTACCCATGGGTGCTAACTGGGCAATGATGCAATATAGCTGCTCCCTGGTTAGGGACTTGTGCCAACCCTGGAATGCCACGGGATGCCCATGACATGCACCGATGCTAAGCGATTAGCATTGGGTCTTGTAACCAGATCAGAGATATTCAGCGGCACTAACCGTAAGAGGCATTTACACAGCTTTGATTTTGAATATTGGGCCCTACATGTCTTTACTCACTTCTTTGTTTGAGGTTAAAGGTAGAGAACTAATGCCTGGAGGAGGTCCCCCTCTTCTGAGCTACAGCACCCATCCTGTCTCCTTTTTATTTCTTTCTCTCTGTAATACCTTCTGTCACCACCAGATGCCCTCCTCCAAAGCATATTTACATTTAAAATAGGCAATGAGAGATGGATAAGACATGGAGGTAGAGTTTGCCAGTAGGCTGTGAACTTTGGTTTTGCTGCTTTGTTTTTCTCCTCAGCCGGGCAAGTGGCAACCAGTCTTGGCTGTATCTCCCCTGTACCCCCACCCCCTTCTCATTTTCCTTTGTCCCTTGACCTCGGCTTCAGGTGTCACTTACTGCTGATATAATATGCAACCACCAGTTTGCCACAATAGAAAAGTTTATATTGGGTAATTTGGCTACAGCACAACCTATACAACATTTAACCAGTTAACACAGAAACAATTCTTGTACCTATATACAAACATGAAATTGCATTGAACCTAACTGACCCTATCCCCGAGACATAACAGCCCATACTTGCCTAGGGGTGATGCCACCAAAGCCTGCCCCTTTCCTTTTACGCACTTCACCACCAATGCCAGTGCAAATTTCTATACAATTGTGCAATACTCTGTGGGTGGGGGGGGAGCATACCATTAAAGCATGCGCTGTACCCCCCATTGCAGCAGGATCTACCTTTCCTGTTTCTGGCCCGGATTTCATTTTTATTTTTGCTGTCCAGTTTCTTTTGTTTTGTTTTTTGTAAAATCTTTTATTTAATAGGTCATGTCCATCCCCACGTCAGCCTCTGGGAGGCCTGGAGGATGAGTGGGGAGCCTGCTTGGGCCTCAAAGGCAGTGACATGGGGTCTCCAGATGAGAAAAAATGGTTGCAGGAGTGATTTGCTCCAATGCTGTGCTCCACAAAACAATTTTATGGTCAATTCAATAGAGCAAAATATCGGTTGAGCTATAAACAAAAAATGTTGCTCTAATAAAATCTCCAGAACTCTAATTCAAAACATGTTCCCAATCATTAAATAGATAATTTAAACAATGTGGTTAAAAGCAACGGGTCTCAGACTTATAAGAGCTACGGTCTTCATATGGCATTGACCAAATGCTCTATTTTGCATCAATAACCCCTATTGTTGCTTGCTAGTCAAATCCCACTTGCCTCCAGAACAGCGACCATATGTGGAAGGACCCATCCTTGCTGGGAGGCTCCCTTTCAATCCCGCTGGCCCATGCCTACTTTTTGGGGGAGTTTTGTTTTTAATTATAGAATCGCTGCTGGCTCTTACAGCCATGCTGTTCACACCCTGGCCCAAGTCACAGAGATGTGGGCACCCGTCACTCTTTCTTGCCCCGCTGTTAAATCCCTAGTAGCTGTTTTGGTTTGTGGGCTGAGAAAGGGGAAATGCTTTTTTGTTTTGTGTGTTGCTGGGAGAAGCAATTGAGAGACTGATTTGTTTTCCCTGATTGGAGAAACTAGAACTGTACCTATCTGAGACAGCCTCTGTAGTGGGCACTGAAGCCCTTGAGTTCCGGAACTAGGCGGCTGCCTGGGCTACAGTCTGTGCTGTGATTCATAGGTTTTTCATTGATCTCCCTGTGGGAGAGAGGGAGGAGCAGGGGAATTATGTCTCCTGAGCCTCGGCTGGTATTTTTAGGGTGAAGAGAACTGGTGCCACTGGTGCTGGCACTATTGGAAGCGGACCACCTGGCAATGGACGGACCCAGCACCCGGTTACAATGCGGAAGTGATTTGCACACATGAGTGGTCATTTTCACACATTCAGATCAAGAAAAGGGCTTCTAAAATAATCCCATCAGACTCTTACATGGAAAGCCAGAGTGTCATTTATGGAGCAGACAAAATCTATCAAATAATTTAATGGATGGAAAATTCTGGGTTTCATAAAACTGGCACAGCCCTAAAGGTGTTATGAATATTCTTGAAATTCAGAACACAATCAAGATCTGTGTGTGTGTGTGTGTGTGTGTGTCCAGGGATTAGATCCCAAATGTGCTTCGCAAGCAACTTAAATGCTCCAATCTTATCAGGCTTTTCCCACTATGGATGAGGAAACCATCGACCAAAGAAGTAAGTAATGAGATCAGAGCTTTCTTTAATTTAAACTAGAATCTCTAGCAATAGTCATCAATATGATCAATTCTCAGCTACTGTTTGCAAATATCTCTACTCTGAATGTGCTGTTAAGCTTGAAGTTGGTTTGCTCCACTCTATCTAGATCCCTTCATGATGTCTCCTATTAACTCCACAAAAGTAATAACCGGTACAACTAGGTTAGGTAAAGCAGAGCAGGGTCTAAAGTGTGATTCAGAATGACTCCTAAATATTTATATCCTGCTTTTCACCGGGTCAAAGCGGTCAATTGGGGGATACGAGACACATATGCTAATACTTACAGGGAACATGGGCAATGGAGGGTTAAGTGGCTTGCCCAAGACCACAAGGAGTGCCTATAGGACTAGAAATCCCAGTCCCTCCAGCCTGAGATTGCTGTCCCCAGGTGGGATTTGAACCGCTGGTTCTCCAGCCTGAAGTACCTTGTCCTAACCACTAGACCACCCAGTAAATCATGTATAGGACAGAACCGTCTGACAACAGATTAAAACAAAAAGGGCTGAAGAAAGCTGCTGATGGATTTGGCAATGATCTGAAATATTTGGAAACAGAAAAGTTCAAAAACTAATTTATAGATACTAGTAGACCAGAGAGTTTAAATTAAAAATCATTCAGATTTCTGCATTATGAGGGAGGTGTTAAATGCTAAATATAAAACACTATATTCCATTGCTGGAACTAGAAATAATTTTAATGGGGTGTTTCATAGATACAGAAGCATAAAGGTAAAATTTACACCAGATATCAAGTGATTTCTGCCATTTTTTCATTTTTTTGCCTTTATGATGTTATTGTGAATTCAGATTGACTTTGTGTTGCTCTGTTCTCTGGTTGCTCTGTGGCTGTTTCGGGGAGGTGATGTTTCCCGTTGAAAAATAGAGGATATGAAAGGTTAGTTTCTTCTGGTTGGTGACAGTGGGGGTGTCTCAGGTGAATGGATTTAAGATAAGATTTACTAATGTGCACTACACTGTTGCAAAATGCAATGTGTGCCTTTGAGTCAGTCCTGACTCCTGGCGACCCAGAAGCTCCTGGGTTTTCTTGGCAGTGTCACCGGAAGTAGATTGCCAGGCCTTTCTTCCGAGGCAATGGAGGGTTAAGTGACTTGCCCAAGGCCACAAGGAGTGCTAGTAGGAATTGAACCCTGGTTGCTTGGTTACCAAGCCAGTGTTCTAACCACTAGGCTACTCCTCCACTCCACTGTTAGATTGTGTTAATATGAGCTAACGTGCTATTTACTGCAGTTCCCATTTAATGTGTTATTGCACCGCAGCACCATTGACATGAATCACAACTGTACACTTTAGTAGCCCTTAGTAAACACTTTTTTGTAGGAGAGACACTTCTCAAAGCCCGCAATCCAGCTGTCACTGTAAGGAGCTACCTAGAGGCTAGAGCTGTGTGCGGGAATCAAAGAAACCAGATTTAAAACCCCACTCCCGCTCCTTTTAATCATGTGCAAATCACTTAACT
Source organism: Ichthyophis bannanicus (assembly GCA_033557465.1). Taxonomy (NCBI): domain Eukaryota; kingdom Metazoa; phylum Chordata; class Amphibia; order Gymnophiona; family Ichthyophiidae; genus Ichthyophis; species Ichthyophis bannanicus. Next base: position 105,297,470 of record CM066048.1, on the reverse strand, counting down.
TTCCATTACCTCAGGTACAATCTTAAATTGTAAGATTGCTGGAGACAGGAAAATGCTTGCTGTGTCTGAATTATAAACTGTCTGAAGAGGGGAAAATACTGCAGGTATCTTGCCTTGAACCATGACTTGAAACACGCTGGGAGACTAAAATGTCTCATGTAATTGCAGATAATATAATATTTAAATTTTTGTAGTTGTATAGACTGATTATTTTTTAACTGTCCAGGAGGAAAACCTATACATAACTCAGATTTTCTTTTTTTTTGGGGGGGGGGGGTTATTTTTTAAATAAAAGACCACAAATATCAGCTATGCTGCCTAGAATTTATTCAAAAAATATAGTTATTGTAACTATCTGGTGATTTTCCACAAACTTAAAATTTGTTCCAAGTTTTCTACCCAGCAGTAATATATTATCTTATATATTGGGGCAGAACAGTCTTATTTTACATGCATCTCACCTTTTTAGCTGTCTCTGCAGCATGCATCTCTTATATGTGTCAGTGTGAAGCTTGCATGGGATGGGGTACTGATAAAGATCTGCTCCTCTGCCATCTGTGGTATATTTGTACATTGTGTGTATCAGGGTGGAGACTTTATGAGGCTCTTCACCTCTCTGCTGTATTCACTCTTTCCATGTATCAGTGTGACACCTGCTTGGTGTCAATCATTATGGTCACCACTCCAGTGTGAAACAGTTCAGAGGGAGTAGTCCTCCCATAACCATTAAGCAGATACACAGCAAAATGTAAAATTTACCATTCACAGCAACAGTTCCATCATAAATCACAAATCATACAACTGCATTGGACTGTCTTAGATTCACGGGGATGGTAAGGAAGGTTATGAAGTGATTCTGAAATCTTTGAGTACTAATCTCGCTTGATTTATCAAAATGAAATTCAGAACAGATAGTGGTATAATTGTTAATCTCAAAAATCGAAACTTGTCCTAATATTAATTCTTAATTCTTTCAACAAGTATTATGTTGAACATCCTCCTCCCCATCCTCTCCCCCCACATACACTCCACTAAAGTATATCTGCAAATTTCCATAGCAGTTCATAAAAATGGAAGAAAAGAAATTGTAGATGAGGTTTGGTTGGTTCATAAGGGGGTTGATACTCTGTGGATCAGAGCCTTATCCATGAATATTCAGCATCATTATGTCATGACGGGGCACCTACAGCAAGAGGGATGTCCGAGGCTGAGTTTCAGCCAATTTTATAAGACCAAGTAGGTGCTTCCTTGTCTTTATAAAATACTAGCATAAGAGGCAGAGATCACACCCAGCATGCAGGTATGGACAGTTACATTGGGTTCTCTAACAGATGCAAAAACCTATGCCTAGATTATTTTAGCACGATTTATTGATGACACAGGAAAAACAAAATGTCAGGGGCTTTTCATTCTTTCTGGGTGAAGGCACATGAAATTAAACATAAAAACATGACTGCAGAAAGACCATATGGCCCATCTAGTCTGCCCTTTCATATCATCTACCGTAGCTCCTTTTTTCCTTTAGAGATCTTCTGTGTTTGTCTCATGCTTTCTTGAATTCAGATACTGTCCTCATCTCCACTACCCCCACTGGGAGACTATTCCACACATCTACCACTGATCCCGTAAAGAACTGTTTCTGCATATTACTCCTAAGTATTTCCCATTTCCTCCTCATTCTATGACCTCTTATTGCAGAGCTTACTTTGAATTGAAAGAGGCTCTCCATGCCACTTAAGTGATTAAATTAAATTAAATTAAATGGTTAAATTAAATTAAATGGTTAAATTAAATGGTTAAATCTAGAAACTCCTTATAAAATGTATTTTGCATGCTAAGTGGATCATAAAATTACCCATGTTAATAGTCAAACTGTCTTATGCTCCTGATTTAATTTTGTTGTTCCAAATTAGTACTCCCATCACTAGGGTATTGTTGGAATGGATCAGACCTCGATTATTCAGGAAACTACAACTGAACTTCAGAAATTATCTGCAATATCAAGTTGTGGAACTATTTATAAAGGTTACTGTGTATGACACTGACTTTGAAAGGGCCGAAATAACCACTAGGCAAGACTAAGTAGCCATCGAGGGTTTTAGCCTTGAGGGGCAGCAAACAGCAGCAGTCAAAACAGAACAGTAAATCCTAACTGTGACACAAATTCCAAGAGCCATCAATATATTCTTTTCTCTGCGGGAGACTGCGCACACATGACTACAAAGCAAATGTTCATATGTAAACCTATGATGCGCAACTAAGAATTTCTACAGCATTGTTGTGGGACAGATGGTGTTGGAATGATCATGGTCACTGCGTGCAGTTAGAAATCTCGAGGGTCGCGAGACGTGTAAAGCTGAAGTGTCACCTAGTGCACCCAATACTCTTGCACCGGCCCTCGACTTTCAACCTGTAACTGTGTTTAACTATACCAATGTGTATAACTCTGTAAATATGCATATATGTGGAACTCTGCAACAATGTAACTTAATGTGCTTCTCTGTATGAACTCGACACATATGCGACTTTTTAGTTTCTACCTCTGATTAACTTGTGACTGCATGAGTATATACTGATATTCCTCTACCAATGTTAATGGCCGTTCTCTTAATCTGTGCCTCTAAGATACTTTAACTGTGATCGGTTTTAGTTCTGATGTAGTTTCTTTTGGATTTTCTTCAGGAAATCACAGCAGTGTACCAGAGTTTCTGCTTCTGGGATTCTCAGAATTCCCAGACCTGCAGCTGCCTCTCTTCATTCTCTTCTCATTCCTCTACCTGGCGGCTGTGCTGGGGAACCTCCTTGTTATCTGCATCATATGTGCCGATCGACAACTTCACGTCCCCATGTATTTCTTCCTGGCCAACTTGTCTATCCTAGACGTTTCTTCCCTCACAGTCACTGTGCCAAAATTACTGGCAATCCTAACAAGGAAAAATGTCATATCTTTTGAGGAATGCATTCTACAGATGTTTTGCTATGCGGTGTGTGTATGTACAGAATATGCACTTCTCACGGCCATGGCGTATGATCGCTATGTTGCAATATGCAACCCCCTGCGTTACCCCATTATCATGAATAAGGGGGTCTGTGCTCTTCTGGCAGCTGTCTCATGGATTGCAGGTTTGGTAGAGTCATTGCCATTCATTGTTATTATATCCCAGTTTTCGTTTTGTAACTCCACTGTAGTTAATCACTTCTTCTGTGAAGTTTCAGCACTGGTGAAACTCTCTTGCACAGACACCTTCGTCATTGAAGTTTTGACTTATGTAGTAGGTACATTTACTGTCTTCACCCCTCTAATGCTAACCTTGACATCCTATGTGTTCATCATCTCCACCATCCTCAGAATCCAATCTAGAGAGGGGAAAAGCAAAGCCTTCTCCACGTGCTCCTCCCACTTCACAGTCATCATTCTGGCTTATGGAACTATAATAGGGGTGTATTTGCATCCTGGCTCAATGAACTCTCTACATTCAAGCAAGCTGCCTATTGCAATGTATATAGTCACTCTCCCACTGTTAAACCCCCTGATTTATAGCTTGAGAAGCAAAGAGTTAAAAGTGGCCCTCCATAAATCCATAAGCAGGAAAATGATATGATCTGCATTTGAATAAGTTTATAACAGTGATCCTATTTTGGCCGTTTAGACCCTTATGTGGCTTTATTAAGTACTAGTGAAAATCCTGTAGCAACTGTGTCTACACAGAAGGCATCTAGATAGAGCACACAAGTAGGTACATAAATTATAAAATTAACTAATGTGTGTGCTTTGACTCTACCCATGCTCCACCCAGATTGTGGCCCAAGAAACATGAAGAATAAATGTAAACACGTCCATACCACTGTGTGTACTTTTCTGTTTGATAGAATTATAAGACTGCCCTTGTATACATGCACATTGTTTTTGTTTTTGTTTGTTTTTTTTAATGTCCTGCTCACACAATGAAAATAGAGGCCTAACTAACAAATAACTCTCTCTATCATAACACCTCTTCCTTCCCCCCCAGCAGATTTTCCCCCTCCCCTCTCCCTGTCATGATCATGCCAGGCTTTACCCAATGTCTCCCTCTTTATCTAAACTAACCATTTCCCACCCCCTACCTTCTTCACCCTGTCTGTCTGTTTCTCATCAAGTCCCACTTGCCCATCCTTGTCCCTGGTCACAGCTCTTCAAAAACACATTGATTCCTGCTTCTCCCACTGCAATTAACTCTCTGTATTGTAGAGTTGCATGGTGCAGGAAATCTAGGCTGCTCTACTAAATTCAAGCCTTGTGAGACTTTAAATTTGAAAGATCAGCCTGAACTTTATACACCACATGGCTCATCGTTCAGAATCTATTTGTGTTGAGGGAAATGTGAACTGTGATGTTTTGACTAGGATGGCTTCAAAAAAACATGAATATGGGCCGGCAAGTTCTTTGACACTAAATCCTCGACAATAGTGAAACATGCTTAAAAAGCAGCTCAGCATGAACAAGCAATACATTGCAAAGAAAAAGTAATATGCAATGTTAGTTCTTTTAATATATCTGTAATCTTGCAGGTGATGGTGCAAAAACCCAGGGAGACTGGAGAAGGGGCCACAGGGGTAGGGTACCATAAACATGTGGCAGCTGGGGGTACCATGTGTATATGGCACACCATGCACCTGTCCCACACCCCCCCCCCCCCATGGTAGCCCACAGGTGTGCACTACCTGCAAGGTGCAGGTGCTGAACAGCTAAAGGACAGGAGGACCATGTGATGTGTGCCCCAGGTTCATCAGCCATAGGTGCAATGCCATGGATGCCCATGTCCAGACATAGGGGCACCCATGCAGGCTTAGATTGGCAACTGCCCCTGAACATGTCACCCATATGTGGGATCATGGGGGGGCACATGATGTGTCTGGGCAGTCACTGCACACTTGGCACATGTCAGCAAAAATAGTGTCTGGATGGATCCTGAACCAACCACCCCTGGATCCAGATGCAGCCCACATACCATGGGGCCACAGTGGAGCACTGCTGTGAGCAATATCACAGGCAGGCAATGTGCACAAAGCACAGGAGCATGGCTTGGACATACCCCATCCCCATTTCTATGCAAATACTTTGTAAACAGTCATAGGAATCTAATCTGTTCCTTATTGTAAATAGTTCCATGAATCTGATCTGTTCCACATTGTAAATAGATTTGTTCCTCATTGTAAATAGTTAAGAGAGCCTCCCACATTTAACTCATTATATGTGCATACTTCCAAACCCATTATATGTAACTGTTGCTGTTGAGTTTCTGTTATAATGTAAACAGCTCCTGATCACTGGAAGGAGTGGTATAAAAATGTAAGCAAATAAATAAATAAAAATAAATAAATCCCCTCCCCATTCACTGGTATATGCCTTGGTTGTTAGACTGGTACATCTGTATCCCACCCATGTCAAGCAAAGTGTGCCTGGACAAATCCAGCACACACCAACACACCCTGTCTGGACAGTGCACCTATTTGTGCTGGCATCTGGCTCATCCCCATTATGCATGGCAGGCTCTGACTCATCAGGCAATGGCTGCCTGTGCTAAAGGGCCAAGTAATAAGGCATGCAGCAGCTCCTGCCCACTGGCCAGTCCAGGCAGCAGAACCAGCACTTGAGCTGGCCAAAGGTCCTCTCTGATAATCATTGTGGTCCAGTGTACATGGTTGTACCGATGTTGAGCCTAGCTGCTGGGGTGGAGTATGGGGGTCATCAGCCAGTCATGAAGGAGGTAGTCCTGGTCATCTGCAGGAAGAGACAGAACAGCAAATTGTTAATCATCTGGTGTACCATTGAGGGGGTGATGTGGTCTTTGGACAGCTGACCTGTTTCTGTGGACACCATCTTGAGGATCCCAGAGATGACAGTGGGCCACTGTGTGTCCGCAGTCCATCCGTGGAACACAAAAAAGAGCACTCGCCCTTGCAGCAGAGACCAGTGGAACACAGGAAGCAAAAGATGTAGATGGTCACAGGATTCTTTATTGAAAAAAGACCCCAACATGTTTATTCAAGGAGCTTTTGCTTAACTTTATTTTATTGTGGTTTATTATGTTTTCTTATATATGTATAGCTGCATACCTCCTGAGGAAGGCGTTTGCCAAAACACGTTAGGGTCTTTTTTCAATAAAGAATCCTGTGACCATCTACGTCTTTTGCTTCCTGTGTTCCGCAGTCCATCCATGTGCATGGCCACATGCAAAGGCAGCAGGGTCCCTACTGAGGAGTGAGCCTGGCACCATGTATATGTCTGGTGTCTGGTGCACAGAAGGCACACCCCTGGGTGGTGGTAGATGGGTCTACATGACACAAGGCCACTGTGCCTGCTTTAGGGGACCAGGGTTTGACATGTGTGGAGGATGCATGTGGGGTGACTGGGGCCAACCTCAAGATGGACAGGGACAGGGTGTATCATGCCCATATCTGTGGAGGATCACAGTGGGGGGTGCCGCATGCCTACCCCCACTGTGGAGGCAGGCCACCCCCCCCCCCCCATGGCTAGATTGTTTGCACACTGTGCCCTGGGATTGGGGGCCAACACTAAATGCCCAGTGGACCCACCACCATATGTTGCACCCTGCCTCCCAGTACCAGGGTATCCATACATATGCCCACCTAGCAGCTGCCCACCATTGATGTGGCACCCCTCAAAAGCATGCATGGATCCCTCACCAGCTCAGGACATAGTCATCAAAGCAGGAACCTGGATGCCTGGTGCATACATCAGTGATCTCCCCTTCACATTGCAAACCACCTGCACATTCACAGAATGGTATGCCTTGAAATTGTGGTGTGCAGTCTCACTCTGATGTGGTGGCCAGAGGCTGATGTGGGTGCTGTCCACCACAACTAGGACTGATGGGAAACCTGCCACAGTGTAGAACTACTGCATGATCCGGTGCTGGTCCTACTGCATTGTTGGGAAGCAGATGTTCTGCACCATGGACGCAGGTAGGTAGACAGGAACTATATGAGGCACCATGAAACTGCAGGCTGGCTGAGTCCCCCCCCCCCCCAGCCAAGAGCAGCATCTAGAACAACCCTATCACAGGAAGGACATTGTAGTCATCGCCTTCAGGTGCATTGCGATAGGATCATTCCTCTGCATGGGGCTTTCCAGCAATGGCTCAAACTGCTGGTAGAGGTCATTTTATGGCCACCTGGTCAAAATGGTACCTTACCACATATACCACATCATTCATGTACATATACTGTAACCTCTGCCATGGGACATGGGCATGGGGACACCTGTGAACCATATCCTGCCCACCATGGGCACAGCTGTTCAGCAGGGCAAGATGAGCATACCAGCCCTGGATGTCCTGCACATTGTCCTCAGCCAGCCAGCTGCACAAGAATTAATGGCTATCACACACATAGTGGAGTGTCACAGAGAGCTGCAGGTGGCACTGTCACAAACTATGTTGGTCCTTCTGCAGAGCATTTCAGGTCAGGCCATGTACAGATGTCTCCATAGTACATGTGCCATGGTGTACATTCACAGACACATGAACATGTGGTGCCATGCAGGCAAGTATGTCAATGCACCATAATTTTTGCTTATGGACTGGCATGATCTCACCATATCCCCAAATGCCAAAATGTCATGCCTATTCCCCTCTGCAGCCATTGACTTTGGTATGCAGGGGGAGCAGCTGATGAATTTGGAACAGCATATCCTTGTTACAATTGACCCTGCTACCTCGGGGGGGGGGGAGGGTGGATAGGCCCGCTCGATACATCTGAGCCATCCCAGGAGCATGTTACATGTATGGTATGTGTGTCCCTGCTCCTTACCCCATGTACCCCCTCCCACTGTATACCTGCACACACTTGCACTTAGCTACTGGCTGGCATGGTGTCCCAGTCATGCCACTGGTACCAGGCACACTCACAGTGCATGTGGTCGCTCCGCTGCTGGGCTGTGTGTTAGGGGCATTGGCACATGGCCACCAGCCGGTGGTGGCAGGGCTGAGTGCACAGGCTACCAAAGTGTATATCTATGCATGGGCCTCTGTGCCCATCTGGCTCCATGCAGGGGAAGAAGGTGTTTCTCATGCTATGGTGGTGGCCCCTCTCTGCCTATTTTACCCTATGCCTGACTGATATAGCTGTGATACTGCCACCCTTTGGTTGTGCCATTTCCATTTGCAGACCCACAATGTTGTCTGTGTCTTCACAGATACCCCTGCTATAGCTCCACAGGCTGCGGTGCCGGCTCTGCTGACAGTATCCATGGAGGATGCCGCAGAGGGGGCCAGGAGGCTATGGATTATAGCCCACTGCCATGCACTGCTGCTGATGCTGCAATGTAGGAGACACACAGTGTCCCAGGCCTGGTTTATCTGGAGCTCCCCTCCCTATCACCTCTACCACAGTGCACTATTGATGAAGGCAATGACCAGGAAGGGCTTACCCACAGGGGTGAACAGAATAACTTGCATTTATATGCTAAGCATCTACTTGCACACAACACTACCCAGCAGGCATGTTATGAGCAACAGCTGTAGCTGCTCCGATAGTCCAATGTGTTACAGGAGTGGCATGTTGTGGCCACAGAGCAGCTGACTATGGCTACCAGCACCCTCCAGTCAACCATGGTGGAGATACTGATGGAGCTACAGTGTGACCCGGGCTGGTCCATCCGTGCATCACTCCATGCACACTCCAGTGTGCTTCCCATGGTGTCTGGACTGCTGCACCATCCTTGGCAGCATGTGCACTTGTGCCTCTGCAGCAAGGCACCAGTGGTTTCACAACACAGGCCTCAGCACATACCCTCACCATGGTTGGTTTGCCCAACACACAGACACCCACTTTCCTTGGGCCAGTTCCAAGGGGCACAGGTCCATGGATGGTGTTTACTCCATTCCATGAGGGTGTCATGGAGTCAGGCAACACAAGCTGTGACACCTCTGGGTCTGTGGAAATGCCACCATATACATCTATGACCATGCAAGAGGGTTGTCAGATGCCAACTTTCAGCCAATTTTATAAGACCAAGTAAAGGCCACTTTGTCTTTAGAAAATACTAGCATAAGAGGCAGAGATCACAACCAGACAATTACAATGGGCTCTCTAATAGGTGCAAACATCTATGCCTAGATTATTTTAGCATGCTCTATTGATGACACAGGAAAAAAAATCTTAGGGGTTTTCTGTTTTTTCAAGTTAAAACCACATGACATGAAATATAGAAACATGACAGCAGAAAGAGACTATATGGCCAATCTAGTCTGCCCTTCCATATCATCTTCTATAATCCCTTTTTTTTCTTTTTTGAGATCTTCTGTGTTTGTCTCATGTTTTCTTGAATTCAGATACTGTCCCCATCTCTACTACCTCCATTGGAAGATTATTCCACACATCAACATGCTAGCAATACCAAAAGAAACAACTAAATACACCAAAACAACCTCTAACAGAGCCTTCCGACTATATGCTCCGAGTCTATGGAATACTTTACCAGCACATATCAGAGCAATCCCTAGTTTGAGTCAGTTCAGAAAGGCCCTCAAACACTTCCTTTTTATCAAACATCTCCCTGACAGCTCTGAACCACAGACCCACTCTGATAGTGAGCACTTCAACAAGAGTAGTAATCCACCAGACAAGTTCTTTCAACAGTCGTTCCCTACAATGTAAACCACCAAACAGCATCCTTCCTTATTACTTTTCACTTGTATTTAGTTTACCCTGTTTTCCAGGTTCCATTTCCTGTTAAATGTAATGACCAGACATATACAAGTTGTCGGATGTTTCTGTTCCATGTAAATCGCGCTGATAGCAAATAGTGTGTTATATAAGAAATGTTAATAAATAAATAAATAAATATCTGCCACTCGCCCCATAAAGAAATGTTCCTGCATATTACTCCTGAATCTTAATCATTCATCTTCATCCTATGTCCCCTTGTTGCAGAGTTTACTTTGAATTGAAAGAGGCTTTCCATGCCACTTAAGTGTGGTGTTCATGGGTAAATCTAGACAGTTCCTTATAAAATGTTATTTTGCATGCCTAAGTGGATCATAAAATTACTCTTGTTAACATTCAAAATGTCTTATTCTCCTGCTTTAATTTTGTTATTCCAAAATAATACTCCCATCGCTAAGGTATTGTTGGAATGGAACATTCAGGGAACATTCTAGGTCAGCAGCTTTTGAGGGGCTGCAAACAGCAGCAGTCAAGATAAAACAGTAAATCCTGACAGTCACACAAACTCAAAGAGCCACCAATGTACACTTTTACCTGCAAGGAGCGTGGTCACACATACATACAAAGCAAATTTTAATATGTAAACATATGATGGCCAACTGGCATTTCTACAGGATTGTTGTAGGACAGATAGTTATTCATGAGCATTTCAACACCATGTTTAATAACCAGGTAAGGCGGACGTGGCCCACAGCCCCCTTCCACCCCACATCCCCCTCCCCCCCTTTCCTTCCAAATAACCACCACATAATCGCTTATTGGCAAAATAACTGGTCGCAGCTTTATTAAACAAGCACAACATAACATTACAACCAAAACTGTTAACTTGCGGTTCCGGCAGCGGGACAATCCCTCACCAGCTATATGGGTAGCAAAGTGAGTTCCTTCCCGCCTCCGCCGAGAACCATCCCTGGCAATTCCATCCCCCTCTTCCGGCTTCGCCATATTACTAGCAAAAACCGAGGGCTTCTCCGGGTCGGGGGTACCCCCACCCCCGCCCTGCATATTGCCATGCCTCCGGACCCCGGACACCTCCAGGATCCCGCCACAGGCTCAGTGACACCTGTCCCTGAGCCCCCCCCACCAAATCAAAGCTGCGACCAGCTATCCCGCTCTAAACATCCCAACTCCAAGGCCTCCTGCCAATCATTCAGGAGTAAATCTACCCCAATTGGGGAAAGATGTACCCCATCCGAACGATACAGGCCCGCACACTCGACCTCCACCCAGGAATGCAAAATCTGATACCCCCATGATCCAAAACCCAACGGCCAATTTGCCGGTTAATCTTAACTAACCCACGGGACCACCGCCGATGGCCCCAGCAAGCAGGCCTGGGAATTATGTCAGACCAGAGCAAAATGACATCGGGGAACATTAATAACACTTCCCCCAAATCCCGCTGAACCGCCCTGATCAGCTGCTTCACTGTCCATGACGCCAAATCATTGCCTCCTAGATGCAGCAACAAGTATTCCGGGGATCCTCTGACGCGCTGATGGTGCCGTAGCAAGGGTAAGAGTTGTAACCAGCGCAGGCCGCGCTCACCCAGCCATGATAACACCACTTCATCAGCAGGCAGTCCCAAGTTTGCACCAAGCGGCCGTAAAGCTGCCTGCTGGCCGGCCCAGTGCACAAAGGAATGGCCGACTATCCAGCAGGCAAACGGCACCCGAATCCCATCTAAAAGAAAAAACATAATTAGTACCCAAAACCCCGACTACCCAACTCACCAACGGACATATCCCTTAAATGCATTTGAGCGCCAGCGGCCGATCCGCTGAATATCGGTACCCGGCAAACCAGCCAGCGCCGCACTAGTAGCGGCCCCAATCCGGAAGGAATGTGGTGCGAATTCACCCGGTGATAAACCCATCTGTTGCACTACCATCCGCAGAACCGCAGCAAACTGAAAATGTGTCAAACACCGCGTATCCGCATGCACAAAGAGCAGGTCGCCTCCCGGAGCACGCACCCGCAAGTACGCCGCCATAGCCGCTACCGGACAGATCACCGAAGCCGGAAGCGGCCTTAAATGCACCCACACACCCCTCCATCTCTGATCGGTCTTAGACCGGGACAACCATATGCTCAGCTGCCCTTGTGCCAAACGCACATGACGGAGTTGCAGAGCCGCCCCCCCCAACCTCCCACTGGACGCCACCAATTCCCCCGACCGGAAGGCCCCAAAGAAGGCCACGCAAAACACAGCCCGGAACAGCAGAGCCTCGTATTCGGACTCCACCACTAAAGGTAAAGCTGCGCTCATCCGAACCAGTAGATCAGGGGTAATTGGCCGCCGCTTGTCCGACTGGGGGGGGGGTAGCCCGCTCCCACCCCAATAAAAGCCGGCGCGAAAGAAACCCCCAACCGTGCACTGCCCACCCGACCGCCTTAGAGAAAAAGGCAAAGCCGGCAAGGTGAGACCGCACAGTGGATAGGGCCACCCCCGCAGCCTTTTCTGTCAGAATGTATTCACCCATGAGGTGATCAGGCACCAGGCCCAGCCGCCATCCACGAGTCGCCAAGAAGGCAACCACACTGTCACATCCCTTGCAGTAAGAACGCCAGGTCGCCGACGATACCGAACCCATCAGCAAGCTCAGGATACCTGGAGGCCAAGACGCCATAAACGCTCTGGGACCGACCGCCCCACCGGGTCCGCCTCTGGAGCCAGTCACCGAAACAGCTCCCACTTGAAACGAGAAAGAGCATCGGCGATCTGGTTAGCATATCCCGGAACATTTCGAGCCCTCACTACCACATTCAGCTTCAAACAGGCAAAAACCACCTCCCTCATCAAAGCCGCCACCCGCGCGCAACGAGGCGCATAGCGATTAATAACATGGACTACCGCTTCATTGTCGCACCACCACAACAATTGCCTATTACTAAGCCTATCCGGCCACAGCTCCAAAACCACCAAGATAGGGAACAGTTCCAAAAACGTGATACTGTCGGTTAATCCCGCCGCCCGCCAAGCCGCTGGCCAAGGCGCAGCACACCATGCTCCCCCGAAATAAACACCGAGCCCCAAACCACCCGCCGCATCCGTAAAAATCTGTAAATCAAAGGAAGACACGTCCGCTTCGAGGAGGACCGTAACGCCATTAAAATCTCTCAAAAACTGGTCCCAAACCCCGAGGTCCACCCTCATGCTCCTTGAGACCCGGATGCGATGATGCGGCCGCCGCACTCCAGAAGTAGCCGCCGACAAGCGCCGTAGGAACACCCAACCCATCGGGATAACCTTGCAGGCAAAGTTAAGGGAGCCCAACAAAGCCTGCATCTCACGCAACGTAACTTTTTTCGCCCCCAGCACGTTCGCAACTAACACCCGCAAACGCTCTACCTTGCCTGGAGGCAGTCACGCCACCATGTCGACTGAATCCAATTCCACTCCCAGAAACGTGAGGCGCGCGGCAGGACCCTCCGTCTTGTCTGCCGCGAGGGGCACCCCCCACACCCGCGCGAGTCGCATGAACCCATCCAGTAGCACATGACATAGCCCGGACAGCGCCGAACCAACAAATAGAAAGTCGTCCAAGTAGTGAACCACATTCCGCGAGCCGACGGACACCTCCAGAACCCAGTGCATGAAAGAACTGAACATCTCAAAGTACCGACAAGAGACGGAGCAGCCCATCGGCAGGCACGTGTCGAAGTAATAGCAGCCCTCAAACACAAAACCCAATAAATGGAAGGAAGCAGGATGCACCGGCAGCAGGCGAAAAGCAGACTCAATATCGACTTTTGCCAGCAAACACCCGCGCCCACACTCGCGCACCAGCTGCACAGCCTCGTCAAACGACGCGTACCGCACTGCGCACAATTCGCGCGGAATGAGATCATTCACCGATGCCCCCTCCGGGAAGGACAGGTTGTGAATGAGCCGGAATTTCCCGGGCTCCTTCTTAGGCACAATGCCCAAAGGAGATACCACAAAATTCTGGTATGGCCGGTCCACAAAGGGCCCGGCCACCCTGCCGAGGGCCAACTCAGCGGCCAATTTACCGCGAACCACCTGCGCTAGACGCTTCACCGACGGTGCATTGCGTGCCATCGCCGGGCCCCCTCCCCCACTACAGGTATGGGGAACCCGTACTGGAAACCCCCCTCCAAGACCCGCCGAGCCATAACCCGCTTATAGCGCTTCAACCAAAGCCGGAGTGCCGAAAAAATTATGGGGGTAGGGGCCAACTCCCTCGAACTATTATTATTGCTTTGCGGCCGGGGGTGTGGGTCCCTTCTTGCCGCAACGGAGAGCGGAGTGTCCTCCCCCACATAGGGAGCAACTATGCCGGAACTTACAGTCCGGAAAGGGGCAAGATGACTTATTAAAGCGCCAACAGACGTCCCCAACCCCCTCACCAGCGCTTTTTGGGAAACCGGGAGCCGGGGCGCTCCGAAATGGCTGCCCCGCACTCACCGACGCAGCGGCGACCCCTTTTTGCCCCCCCGCACCAGCCCCTCCTTTCGCAGACATCTGCGTTAGCCAGAGGCTGATGTCCTGGGTCCCCCAGGACAGAGCACGATTCTCCTCCATTTTATCTCGGAACTTCTCATCATAGTTGAGCCATGCCCAACCATCATGAGTCTGAGCCGCCTCCAGAATCAAGTCGGCGTATGCAAGCAACATCCCGTAGTGCCCCGGGTAACGCTGTCCCCAGACGCTAGCTAACCGAAGAAAAGCCCTCGTCCAGTTGAGGACGTTCCGCGAAGCCTTCTTGACCCTGCCCGCCTTCTCATCCGCCTTCCATTTTCGCCGGCTGTCCCCCGAACGCTTCCTACCTTCCAGCAGGTGAAAGATATCTATGTATTTCCGCTTCCATATTTTGCGCCTAAGCTTACGCGGCACCCCCTCCCACAGCTCGGAAAATGAGGCCAACGTAGCACCCCCACCTCCCCCTCCTACTACCCCCCACCCCCGCCGGGTTGCCCGCCACCTCCCCCAACCGACGAGGACGAAGACGATGAAGACAAAGATGAGCCCCCCCTCCTCCGATGCTTACGGGAGCTGCGGCTCTTCTTCTTCGCCTTGCCTCCCACCCCCCCCCCCCCCGGCCTGACTAAACTCCGCGCCTTGCTCGACCCGAGTCTCTGGTAACTCACCATCAGCCGAAGTCTGGGGTTGCACAACATCTGGTAGGGTAGACGCCGAAGTCAGAAGCCCCTCCTGGAAGTCCTCACGCTGCGCCATAGGTACCTCAGCCGCAGTCCGTCCTGTGCAGCTCAGTGTCGACCTCCCTCCATCTCCTGTCGGCACCTGTGGAGACACCGAAAACAGGGAAGGGGAACCCGACAAGCCCCAGGGCAGCTGCCAAGGCCTCGTCCAATCAACCCTGGAGGAACCCTGTCCCCCTCCCCGCCAATAGTCCCAACTTGACATGCCCCCTCTCCCTGGAACCATAGGCCAACCCCATGGGCCTCCCCCAACCCACCCATCCTGACCCCCGGCTGCACACTGCCACCCCGCTGGCAACTGTGGAGCCCCCCCCCACCCCCGAGGATTCCACCACTGGAGGAGGCAGAGCAGCAGTGCCTGCCGCTCCCCCGATGGACCCCGCACCCATAACCCCACTGGGTGCCGGCCCCCCTAGAACCCCAGACGCCATCTCCCGGCCACGGCCAGCCCTGCTCCCCCGAGGCCTCCCGGAACTACCCGGGAGTGCTGTAACCCAACCCCTGCTCTGGACCCTGCGCCCAGCCCCTGCTCTCCCCCTGGCCTGCCCCCTTGAGCCCCTAGGAGCCCGCCCCGGGGACTGCCTACTACCCCTCATGCCCCCTCCCCTCTTCCCCTTGCCCCCTTGCCCCACCATAATATGATCCCCCCGCAGGAAGAGGAACTGTCCCCCGAGCTCTAGACTGTGACGGGACCGGAGCCCCCCCCCCTTTTTCCCCCAGACCGAAATCCCCCGGACAACACCTGAAATAGGCCTCGGCTGGCCAACGCACGCTGCTCTTCAGCGCTGCCTGCCTCTGACAGCACTATGAATAGCCTGCCCGACGCTCCTTTGCAGCTCCGACTCTCCTCAGCGGGCCCGACGCCTCTCAGCACCCCCGGTACAGCGTCGCAATCTGCCCTCGCACAGCACAAATCCGAAACCAGAACGAAGCAGCAGTCAAACGCCCGTCCTCTCTCCCCGCTTCAGAAGGACTGGCGTCCGACCGCTCACTCCCCTTGGGTCCTGCGATCCACTCATTGGTTCCCGCGGCCACCTGGGCACGCGGGAGCCAATAAATTTAAATCAAAACTCGCGCTCGGCGCGCGCCTCACACCATCGCGGAAGGGGTGCGTGCCACCCCGCCCCCCCGGTTATTGCCGGCCGTCGGGCACATGGGCCCGCGGCCTCCTATTTATAAAAATCTCAAGTGGGATGGACATGTTCAGCTGAAGTTTCACCTAGCGCCCAATAATCTTGCACCAGCTCTGGATTTTGAGCCTATAACTATGTGACTGTTTAACTATGCATACTTGCAGAGTTATACACATTTATATATGTGACCTTCTGCAGCAATGTAACTTTCTTAATGTGTATCTGTGTATGAACTTGGAGAAATAGAGAAAACACCTCTCCTGCAACAGTGAAGCAGAAACAAGGGGAGCAGAACAGCCACACCACTGGTAGATAGAGCTTATCACTCTACATCACATAGCTAGCTTATGTTTTCCCTTTAAATGCCTGCACTTACCATCAGGCCTCCCTCTATTTGATTTCATGTTTGACTCAACTCAAGCTATGTATTCTATAGGTTACACGCTAATACAATTTGATTTTTCATAGCGCTATGTGGTGGTTCCTTTCTCTCCCTCTCCTTCTCGTGTATTTTTTTTCGGCATGTTTTCTTTTTCTTTTTTTCACTCATTTAGAATTCTCATGGGATTTGATTTTCACTACGTCAGATTATCAAATAATGGATATGGGTTTTATATTACATCTCAGAGTTTACTATCTACTATCGTGTATATATGATTGAGCCCCCTTGACTCTTTATGGACTGACACACTATCCTTATTTACAATCACTTTATATAATTCTTTATTATCTCTTTAGCATTTTTAATTGTGCATTATTCTGAATTTAATTAAACAAGTGTTGATCCAGCAGTGAGTGTGGCTCTATAACAATTATATATGATGTGCTTTTACGTGTCCCATGGTGGATGGCTTTTTCTGCTTCATTGCTACTCTCCTCCATGTAATACTGTTTCTGGTGGTGAATATAGCTCTATAGTAACTATATATAATGCTCCTTACATGTTCCTATGGTGGATGGTTCCTTTTCTGTTCTATTGCTATTCTCTCCCATATAATATCCCCAATCCATCTTTTATCACCTATTGTATAACTGCTCTGAATTCACTGTGTTTATTGCTTTTGGTTTTTCCAATTTTTTTATTGTCTTTTTCTTAATAATTTATTGCTATAGTTTTAATTGTATGCTCTCTTTTTCCCATTTTTTATTACTCGTGATTTATATTGGGCTCTCTTGTTTTTATTCTTTTTGTATTTATTCTTTTATATTGGTTAACTTTATTGTTATCGTATATATTTTTGTATTGTGTTTTTGAATTTTAATGAATATGTCCTGTATGTATGTTATGCTTCTAAGGTCACAGTCCCCTGAAGAAGGCTTTTGCTGAAACAAGTGTAGGGCTGACCTTTGACACTTCAGTAAAGTTCTATTTACCAGTGGTGTGGTTCTCCTGCTCCCCTTGTTTGTGCTTCTCTGTATGAACTCTATAGGCCACTTATAGTTTCTACCCCTGTTAAATTGTGACAGCATGATTATATACAGATATTCCTCTACAAATGTTTGGTTCTCTTAATCTATGCCTCTAAAATTCTTCAATTATGATTGTTTTGTTTTAATTTTTATGTAGCTTTTTGGCGATTTTCCTCAATTCTTTCCCTTCATTTCCATCGAAGCAGATAACGACATATAAATACATGGAGACAGGAAATCGCAGCAGTGTGACAGAATCCATGCTTCTAGGATTCTCCGATTTTACCAGACCTGCAGCTGCCTCTCCACTCATTTCTCATTCCTCTGGATGTACTTTTATGCTTGATATAATTATAAAACTGCCATTTCATCCATGTATATTTTCTTTCTTTTCATCCTGTAAGTAGGACTTTAAAGAAAAACAAAGAGGCCTTACTAACTAACTAACTCTCTCTCATAACACCTCTCCTCTCCCTGTAATGATCATCCCAAGCTTCACCCAGTGTCTCCCTCTCTTTCTCTTTCCCATAACCCCTGCCCACCTCCCAGCCTCTCTCTCTCTCTCTCTCTCTTTCCCTCTCTTTCCCTTTCTCATAACCCCTGCCTACCCCCCAGCCTCTCTCTCTCTCTCTCTCTTGTACTTGCCGATACTTGTCCCTGGTTGCAACTGTTCAATAATGTTGTGGTACCTGCTTCTCCCACGGCAATTGACTCTCTGCATTGTAGAGCCGCATGATGCAGGACGTTTGGGCTGCTCTCCTGATTTCAGGTCTTGCAGGACTTCAAATTGAAAGATCAGCCTGAACTTTCTTCAGTGAGCCAAATGTAATGAGGGGAAATGTGAACCGTGGTGTTCTGACTAGGATCGCTTTAAATAAATATGCATAAGGGCAGACAATTTCTCTGCCACGGAATCCTCAACAGTAGCAAAATAACAAGCTTAAAAAGCAGCTTAACATGAACAAGCAATATTTTGCAAAGAAAATAGTAGTATACAAAGTTAGTTCTTTATATCTATAATCAATCATCATAGTTAGTTTTCCCAAATAAACCTAGGGCCTTCCTTTTTTACTAAAGTCCACTAAGGTTTGCCACATAATGCACCAAACAAATGCATCTTACGTGCAAAGCCTCCGTGTTAGATGTTGGGGGTTTGACAAGCATGTTCCCAGCAACTAGCGTACAACAAGCTACTCTAACATGTGCTCTGTTTAAGGCAGGTACATCTAAGGACTCCTGCAGAGATGTCATCAGGTGAACTCGCATTAAGAGCCCCATTGCCACTGAGCATGTGACAACTGTCTGTCACTAGTGGTAATGCGTGCTAGTGTTGTATTTGTCATCCTGAAATATGCAAATCCTCCAGACCACTTCATGTGGGAGCCCTGTTAGAAAATGATCCTCAAAATGGCTTCATCAGGGGATAAGTGATGTGGTTCCATATATCAGCTGTATATAATATGAAGAAGATACTTCTCTACAGTTCTGGTTATTAGGGGATGAGAGAGGGGAAAGGAGGGGAATTTTTCACCAGTGAATGTTCATTAAAATGGAAAATGTGTTAGGCAACATTTGAAAAAAAAACTGCTATGGCTCTTTTGATACTGTTGTAATGCTTCTGTTTAATAAAACTTAATTTCAAAAAAATATATCGATCAAACTATTACATGGGGAAACGTCTTAGGGGCCCTTTTATTAAAATGTGCTAAGCACTTAGCATGGCTATTAGCACATGGTAACTGCTCGCTCTAACTATACGGCAGGCTGATTCATGTGCTAATTGCCACTTGCACCCAGAGTTTGAGAATGAATGCTTAGGGGCAGAGAATGGGTGGGCTGACAGTGTGGTGTGCATATCATGAGTTGCATGATGTACAGGGCTGCCCACACAGGTTTTTGTCACTCATCAAGGGGCAGGGTCATTTAAAAGTTGGACAAGGGCAAATACTTGGAGGGAATTGGAATACCACTGATCAGCCAGCAGAGTGTGATCCTGTGTTTCCTGCTCAAGAGTGAGAGCCACAGAAGCAGATGGAGGCCCTGGAGAGACAGTTTGGGATGGACTCTCTGTTCCCTGTACCAAGAAGCAAGAGAACCAGAACCAGTTAAAGCTGGGTAATTTGATAGACTCCCACTAAGCTGGGTGGACTAGCTAAGTGAGCTAGTTAATGCTGGCTCCCTACTGCAATAGTAAGGGGAGGGGGGGCAGGGAGGGAATTGCCATGTGAGTGAGGTGAATCAGCTGGGGGGGAAAGCCAGACAAGTTAAGCTGGGCTAATACAGAGGGGGGAAACTCTAAGATACTGAAGTTCTGTTTCCTGCTGGATTAGCAAGGGAGAAAAACCATCAGAATTATGAAGGGGAATAATGTAGATATGAAAAATCTGGCACCTAATAACTTAAGTGTACTAATTTAAAGCTCTGGTTTCTGTGAGGGGCTGAGAGGGGTCTGAGAGTAGTGCAAAGAAGCTGACACTTTGGTTTGATATGGGGAAGAGTAATATTGATGTGTTAAGGAGTGACACAAGCCTGGAAAGTCCCTCCACAGGTACAATCCACATTGTTAAACATAGCTGGACATTTAGAGAGACCTTGTGTTTGGTAACAGGTTGCTGCTGGGTGCACAGTGTTTCCTATGCTGATATTTAGAACTTGGTGAAATACTGTCTTTAAGTTTGTTTGGTTATATGTTTGATTTCAAGAATCATCTTGACAAATAGAGCTGTATAAGTATTATCACTGCTCTGTGCACATGCTCTCTGTATGGAAAGATAGAACCTGTTAAGGGGAATAATAGGCAGCTCAGGCTGAAGACACTATCCCCAAAATAGCTTACAGCACCCCCTAGCTGTGACAAATGGTGGCAGTGGTGGGATTGTGGTCTCATCTGTAGGTATAAAACCCATATCTGCTGGAGATTGTGGTCTGTTACAGAAGCACAAAAGTGATAGCGGCTGGAGAAACGGGGCTTCTCATAAAAAGGAGAGGTGGTTTTTTAATTGGGCTAAAGGGATTAGCCCTGCCCAAGTATGGGATAAAAGCAGTATAGTCTGTGCCAGTCAGTCAGGCTTCTCTTTACTTTTCCCATGATTTTCCGATGCTGGATGAAAGGAAGCAGTGAGCAGCGGATGTGTGTTTTTTTCCAGACTAGGCAGGAGAGATAGAGAGCCATGAGGGTTCATAAGGCATATACCACTTCAGGCTCATTGTTGTCTCCAGGAACCCCTCCCCCCAACATGGGAGGTCACACTATGCTGCAGCACAAGCAATAATCAGAGGAAGAAATGAACTGTTGCCTATCCCCCCCCCCCCCTTCTCTGGACCACCAAGGCCCTCTGAAATCCCCCATTCCTGAGCCAGCAAGGAAGACAATCCCTTAATTCCTACCAGTTTGAGCTCTATTGATGATATGGCACATTAATGGACTAAAAACTTTGACCCACATGTGCTAAACACTGCAGATTTTGCCCACCTTAAGGCCTACAGCATAAGATGTTAATCCACACACATATTGAGATGCTTTTAGTATATAGGCCCCTATGTCAGTACAAGTTGATCCAGGATCACTGAAAGTGAAGGCCAATGATAAAATCGGGTTAGCAGTTGTGGTGTATTGTATAGTGATAGCTTTCAGCACCATGGACAGGGAAAGGAATTGACTGAAGCCTGCAGTAGACATTCACCTGCCTCCACTCATTATTAATGGTCACCTAGACTGTAAATATTATTCAATATAAATTGGAAAGTACCTATATAACATTATCATTTTCTAATTTTAATGTTACTGCCTGACTACTGTATATTAGAATGCTTATGACTCATGCAATATCAAACTTAACATTGAAAATAAGCTAAATTTTACTGTTCCAGAGTTCACCATTTTTCGATACTACAATTGAAATCTAGTAATTTCAGCAAATTTATTTCATATATGTGGGAATCTTCATTTAATACACATCAGTCCAGATGCTCTATTCTGTTGTTGCCATTATGAGCTAGATCTCAAAGGTGCAGGGACTTCCTAAAAATTTAAAACAAGACTCATGCATAAACAGATTAACTAGGCATTGATTCATTATCAGAGTGAGAACTTAATATTCAGCAATGCAATGAACATATACTCGTATGTTGAAACATCTAACTTAGACTTTTTCAAATCCTGCTTGCATTCAGTGACTCTATCCATTTAGTTAGAGCCGCTGAATATCCATGTATAACTGCAACAATTTGAGTAAGATACACCTGATATTTGGGCAGGCCATCTAAATGTATAGTTTTTGGAGCCAATATTTACATCAATCTGTGCTAATTTGGCAGTTCTGGAGAGATGGGGCACTTTGGGTTTCAGAATGTATTATGTCTCCTCTCTGTAATATTTCCTGCTACCATCAGATGTTCCCCTGCCATCGTATTTACATGTGCAAAAGGCACACTAAGGATAGCTGGTAAAAAATAAAAATATAAAATATAAAAACGACGCTACATATTAAGGCCAGGAATTTTTTTAAGCTGTTTTGCTGGTCCTTTAAGATTGATTATAGTCAGGCTCCAGCTTATTTGTATCACTGACATAATTTGCATCTAGGAGTAAACCAGAGAGATCCTCCAGAGTAACACTTTGCAATTTTCATCCCCAGAAAATCTTTCCCGGAAAGCTACATGAGAAAAAAGTGCTGAGGTACAGGGCTTGTGCAATGCTGGATTATTCCAGATGGGATTAGTACCAAGACAAACTGCATTACTTTTAGACATCTTTCAAAAACAGATATTTTGTTTCAATAATACTTACATTCATGTTAGCTTAATTTTTCAGATTTGTTGGTTTATTGCATAACATTCAAATTAATAGAAAGAAAAATTACAGTATAAAACAATTCACAAAATAATGTGCTTTTTTTTGTATTATTGCTTGCGCTCTGCCTTGACCTCTCAGTTGGTTAAGTGGACAGTAAGGGGTATATTGACTGAAGTGTGCTAAGGGTATGCACCAGGTGTGTGTTCATCAAACTGATTGCAGTGGGGGAGTAGCCTAACGGTGAGAGCACTGGCTTGGGAAACAAGAAATCGGTTCAATTCCCACTAGCACTCCTTGGGACCTTGAGCAAGTCACTTAACCCTCAATTGCCTCAGGAAAAATCCAAGTTATCAATGTCCCTGTTTAATGTACATTACCAAGTTTAAGTTACAATGTAAACCACTCTGACTTACATGGCAAGTGCAATAGTCCTCTGCTAGCAGTCACCACATTGAGCAGTTCCTTAATGCATAGCAGTAGCTTTCACAGTTTTCACAGCATTAAGTGCACCCATGCTCCCCACAATATGGGGATACCTTTAAAAAGATCTTAATATGTATATGTTAGAGACATTTAAATACTCTGTGCCAAAGAGGAGAGCCTTTTTTGATGAGAGTGAGAGTGGATAAACTCAAGAGTAATATGCAGAAATATTTCTTTACAGAAAGGGTAGTAGATGTGTGGAATAGCCTCCCACTGAAGGTAATAGATGTATGAAAGCATGGGATAGAAACAGAAGATCTCTAAAGGATAAAGGGGGACTATTGTAGTGGATATGGAAAGGCCGACTTGATGGGCCATGTGTTTTTTTATCAGCCATCTTTTTCTATGTTTAATATACAGTCCACGCCCACTCTGCCCCTAACCCATCTATTTCCCATCTTCTCATGTGCGAAGCAGTTATATGGCATTTTTAATGAGCTGGATGTGATTCCATGATAACTGCACAGTCTGCACTGTAGACACATCACCCATTGGTATACTTCAGTAAACATGCCCCTAAGTACTTCAAAGTCAAGTGAATAAAAAAGGACAATATCCCATTATCTTGCTGCAGTTAATCCAAATAAACATAAAAATAAACGAGCCCTGAGGGCCATCTGTTCATTTGTCCATCACTTGTTTTAAAGCACTTCTAGAAAGGTCAATTTCTGAAATTGTAAAATTGTTTGATTAGACAAATGTTGGATATTATGTTTTGTAGTCGGGGAGGGTGTAGAGAAAGAGTTCCATTATTTAGGGGGATCTTGAGTGGAGTTATTTTCTTTGAATTGGGATGGCGGATGTGATGTGCTGGGTTGTATTTTGCTTGTAGGAAGTCAGCGATGTTTGAGGGTGAATTGTTGAGGTCTGATCACGTCGTGGGTTATCATTGCTTAGAGAGAGTGTGATGTCAAACATTTCTCACGGTTTATTTAGGGATTTCAGAATGAGGTTCATATGGTATATTCTTTTTTATTGAGGTTGATTTGATGTTGATATTCTTGGAGTCTTGTAGTGTATTCATGGAGGTCTTCCTCTGCTTTGGTTCATGTCCATTTCCCTTCCATTCTTTGGAAAATCCTTTTCATCTCGTTGATCTCTTTTGAGTTCCTTGGTGCGGAGTGGTTTCCATGTTGACTCAGTTTCTTGAACAGTGGTGCAGAGGCTTCCTTCAGTGTGCTATTCCAGTTATCTATTTGATTGTCAATGTTTGAGGTGGATGTTTAGATTTGAAATTACATCTTTCGTGAATGGGTCATTATTGAAAATAGAAAATCTCCTCCTTCTTTATTGTCATTTAAATTGTAGCAGGCAGTGAAGGGGTCAAAAGCATGAAGATGATCAAGCAGTGGTCTGAAACTGGTATTGCATTGAGGTTGGAGGGGTGCAGGCTATGGTTTAAGTAGAGCATCAGGGATATAGATGAGGTCCTTTGCTATTTGTTGGGCCTTGGATTATTTGTGTGTATTGTAGGTCCTGCATTGCTTTTTGAAATGCCTTTGCATCTTTACTTGGTATAGATGGGATGTTGAGGTCTCCAAGGAGTACAAGAGGCTTTTTGCTCTCTATTTGCAATTTGCTCAAGTATGAGCAAGAGGTCTTCATCTAGGCTGTCAGGACCTTTGTATACTAGGCAGATAGATATGTCTGTTGGATACTATTAACCTATTGCAGCCATCTGTAGATTGAGACGGTATCATTTTGAAGTTCAGCAGTTTCTTTGAGAACGTCAGCAAACCTCCTCCCTTCCTTATGCTTCTTGCACAGTTATGTGTGGTATAAGAGTGAGATTCAATTTGGATAATGATGACTTGGTCTGTGTCTGCAAGCCATGTTTTGGTAAGATGGGGGCTGTCTGACTTCTGTCCATATAAGTTGAAATTTTGAGGGGTGGGGACAATTAAGCATGCCTTCTGGAGAAACTGCTACAGGGTGGATTTATTCCACCTATCCCTTCTAAAAGAATTTACTTTGCTTACAGTACCTAGATTGAAATCTCCTTCAATTTGATGATTAAAATGAATGGGTCCTTTCTGTGGGTGTGCTGTTTAGCTTTGAATCCATTTTGGAGTTTTTTTGAGGGTTTCGTAAAAGCCAAAATGTGCCAGGGAACAGTAGAGTATATTGATGCAATAACTTTCAATGTCCACCTGCAACATCTATATGAAATCAGAGATACCTGTGTAAAATCAGACCTTTCCCAAATAACTGTTTGGATGTTGTAGCAGGCTGCAAAACTACAAGTCCCAGAATCACTTGGGATAGTAAGGACCAGCCACATTTGCAACCCCAGGTGGCGTCTGTTAGGAAAACACCTAGGAGAAGGTGGAGCTCAGTGGAGTTAGCAGAGCAGAGCACATAGAGGAGGGAGGGTTGTGAGGACTGATTCCTGCTGCTCCTGGAGAACACCTGTTACAGGTGAGTAACTACTCTTTCTCCAGGACCAAGCAGGAAGTCAGTCCTCACATATGGGTGACTCCCTAGCTCTGGGCTACCAGGAACCCAGGCTGAACAAGAGAACTCCCTCTAGTCCCAGCAACAAAGAAAGGCTTTTCACTGACAGAACCCCCACCGGTAGCCCAACGGAGGGCAGGAGTTGCCTAAACCTCAAAGAGATGCTGGATTACTGCCTGGCCAAAAGCACTGTCCCTCCGGGACTCTCTTTCCAGACAGTAGTGGGCCGCAAAAGTCTGCCTTGAAGACCAAGTTGCAGCCCTGCAGATGTCTGCCAATGGCACAGAGCGGAGATGAGCTACTGAGGCAGCCATTACCCTGACACGATGGGCCGTGACCCGACCCTGCAAAGGAAGATCTGCCGCCCTGTAAGCCCAGGTGATACAGTCAGCCATCCAAATGGACAGGGTATGCTTGGACACAGCCAACCCCAAATTATTAGGATCAAAGGAGATGAAGAGCTGAGTAGCCCTTCTATGTCCCTGCATACGGTCAAGGTAGAAGGACAAGGCCCTCCTACAGTCCAGGGTATGCAGGACTGCTTCAGCATGGCTTGCCTGAGGCCTAGGGAAGAATGTCGGAAGAACCACCTCCTGGTTGAGGTGGAAAGAGGAGACAACCTTAGGGAGGAACTTTGGATGAGTCCTAAGGACTACCCTGTTCCTATAGAAGTGAGTATAAGGCCTATCACAGACCAGGGCCTGAAGCTCACTTACTCGCCTGGCCAAGGTAAGGGCCACTAGGAATAGAGTCTTCCAAGAAAGGAAGCGTAGAGGGCATGTAGCCATCGGCTCAAAAGGTGGGCAAGTCAGCTGCTGCAAGACCACATTCAGCTCCCACTCAGGGGCTGGGGGACGGATAGGGGGTTTGAGCAAGAGTAAACCCCTGAGGAACCGGAACTCCAAGGGGTGAACCAACAAAGAATGTCCATCCACCAGGGCGTGGTGAGCTGCTAGAGCTGAGAGGTGGACCTGAACAGAATTGGACTTCAGTCCCTGATTGGACAAATGCAGCAGGTACTGAAGCACCACTGGAACAGCACAGGAGAAAGGATCTTCTGTACGTAGGTGACACCACAGAGTAAACCTTTTCCACTTGAGGGAATAGGTTTTCCTAGTGGATGGCTTTCTGGAGGCGAGGATTACCTCCTCAACTTCTGGAGGGAGGCCCCATGGAGCCAAGACTACCCTTGCAGCCTCCATGCCGTTAGATTCAGAGATCTGAGATTGGGGTGCAGTAGAGACCCTTGATCCTGAGAGAGAAGGTCGGGCTGCAACCCTAGAGGCAGTGGAGTGTCCACCGCCAGTTGAAGCAGAAGAGGAACCCAAGTTTGCCTCGGCCACCTGGGAGCTACCAGCAGGACCGAGGCCTTGTCCTGCTGAATCTTGAATAAGGTTCAGGCCACCAGAGGCGTGGGAGGAAACGCATATAGGAGGCCCTGGACCAGGAAATCAGAAAAGCATCCGGTGCTAGTCGTAGAGGATGCGGTTGCCTGGAGCAGAACCTTGGCAGCTGTTTGTTGAGAGGACTGGCAAACAGATCTATGGACGGAAGGCCCCATTTCAGAAAGATTGTCTGCACCACCAAGGGATGGAGCTGCCATTCATGTGGCTGCAGAATCCTGCTCAACCTGTCCGCAAGGCACAGTAAAGGCCGCCTTCGGAGGAGAGTCATACTGGAGGGCCTCGAGCTCGTCGGCTCGAGGCTCCTCCTCGGGGTCTGCAGGGATAGCCAACGTGGTGACCATATCCCGAACGAACTCCGAGAACTGGGTGTCCTCCGGGGCCGATCTACTCCGGGGCTCAGACTGCAGTGAGTCCGATGGGATGCACCGAGTCCGGAAGGTATTGGGGGACTCCTCATCCTCCGTCTCCCAGGTGGACTCGTCCGAGGAGGAATCGGGCTCCGACCGCATGGGACCCGGCAACACCCACCCCGATGCCGAGGGCACTGGCGTCGATGCCCTTGGTCCCGAGCGGGAGGTCGAGGGTGACTGCGACCGAGGTCGACTTCGAGCCTTCATGGTCTCGAGTATCGGCTCGGTCTCCGGGGACGACTTCGACGTCGATGTCCCGGTGGTTGGGGCAGATGCGCCAGCCAGGCTGGCCATCAGCACCCACTGCTGATCCATGAAGGCAGACAATCTGCACTCCAAGGCTGTCAGCCTGAGACTCAGCTCAGGAAACTCAGCAGCCCCTGACTCAGGCCCCGGCGGCGCCGGGCCCGACATCGGCTCTCTGGGAGGAGAGTCCATGAGGACTACGGGACTTACGTGTCCAGCAGACTCCGGCTCCATGCGAGGAACTTTTGGAGGCTTCTCCTGTTCCACGGGCCCGGGACGGCGGTCGGGGGTCAGAGACCTAGCCCTCGAGGAGCCAGGGACCTCCTCCGACGCCGCCCTCATGAGCCTCTTCTTCCTCTTCCATTCCCGGTCAGGGGACCCCCTGTCCGAGGAGCCCCGCTGGTGCTCGGGATCAGATTCCCGAGATGTCGAGGCCTCAGACGAGGTGTGGGCCCGGCCGGAGGCTGAGTCGGAGAAAAGCCTTTCCTTTTGGTGCTGACGACTGCAAAGTGCCTTGGAAGACATCTTCCCACATGGTCCACAGACCTTAGGATCATGGTCGGAACCGAGGCACCGAAGGCAGCAGTTGTGTGTGGTGGTGAGAGACATTAGTTTCTTGCACCGATCACACTTCTTGAAACCACTGGAGGCCATTGGGGAAAAAAGAACCCCCGCGAGGTCAAAAGACCGGCCTTCCAGGGAAAAGAAAAAAAGGGTGCGAATGCCAGCCATGAAAGGCAAGAACCAAAAAAAGAAGAACAGGCTCAATACCGGTGTACTAAACCCGGTGGGAAGGAGAACCGGCGTCGAACCGGAGAAAAAAAAAACGAAGAATCGCAAAGAAAAAAGAATATTTTCCGGGAGAACTAGGACACACGTCCGACAGGCTTCACGGAAAAAGAGAGACTGGCAAAGATGGCACCTTTAGGCGGGAAAGGGACCACGCATGCATGCCTGCATTCCCAAAGGCTTTCATGGAAAGCTGGGGAAATGCTCCGCAGGGGCTTCATCGGCGTCGATGACACCCATATGTGAGGACTGACTTCTTGCTTGGTCCCGGAGAATGACCCTATTCTCGAGACATAACAGCCCATATGTGCCTAGAGGTGATGCCACCAAAGCTTGCCCCTTTCCTTTTACGCACGTTGCCACCAATTCTGGTGCACCCTTCTATACAATTGTGCAGTGCCCTGTGGGGAGGGGTGGAGGAGCATGCCATTAAAGCATGCACTGTACCCCCTCATCGCAGCAGGATCCACCTTCCCCTGTTTCTAGCCTGGTCTTCCTTTTATCTTTCCTTTTAGTTTTTTTTTCTTTGTTTTGTAAAATCTTTATTAGGTTACATCCATCCCCCATCCATGCTGAAAGGCCTGGAGTATGAGCGGGGAGCCCAGCTGGGGCCTGGAGGGCAGTGACACGAGCTCTAAAGACCGGAAAGAATGGCTGCCAGGCGTGATATGCTGCCATGCAATCACTCTCCCCTTGCCTCCAGAACAGCAATCATACCTGGAAGGACCCATCCTTGCTTGGAGGCTCCCTTTCAACCCCACCAGCCTGTACCTGCTGTTTGGGGTGTTTTTCTTTTTTAAATATATAATTGCTGCGAGCTCCTACAGACATGCGGTTCACCCCTCGGACCATGTCTCCTGTCAGCTTCCTGCTATCTTAAGAGAACAGAACTTGCCATGGATACTCTGGTGAATCGTGTGCCAAGCCCCTTACAGGACACCAGGTAAGCAGCGCTTGTTCACCCAGAGAATGAGGGGGTA
The DNA here is from genome assembly GCA_033557465.1 of Ichthyophis bannanicus. Classification (NCBI taxonomy): domain Eukaryota; kingdom Metazoa; phylum Chordata; class Amphibia; order Gymnophiona; family Ichthyophiidae; genus Ichthyophis; species Ichthyophis bannanicus. The sequence goes on along the minus strand of CM066048.1, from coordinate 105,268,451 downwards.
CTGTTCAGGCATGCTTTTAGGCACTGTCTTGTCTAGAGGGGCAAGAGGGCAGCCGATAGCCCTTAGGCCCTTAAATCAGCTGCCTGGGACCCTCTGCCACCACCACCACCACACATTAACCCCTGCCCTCTTGTGCACAGTGGCTGCTAGCCCTTTTCTGGTTTTGTTTGAGGGTGGTGGAGGAGGGGAGGCTTGACTGGAGTATAAGTCACAGAGGTGTAGGCACCTGCACTTCAGCCTTTCTCGTCCCGCCGTTATATCCCTAGTACCTATTTTGGTTTGGAGGTTGAGAAAGGGGAAGCCCATATTTGTGTTGTGTTTCCCCTGAAGAAGGAATTGAGAGGTTGATTTGTTTTCCCTGTTTGGGAGGAACTGAACTATATGGAGAAACTGGAACTGTACCTGAGACAGCCACTGTAGTGGGGATGGAGTTTTGAAAGGACTGAAGCCTGTCTGTGATTTGAACATAAGAACATAAGATATGCCATACTGGGTCAGACCAAGGTCCATCAAGCCCAGTATTCTGTTTCCAACAGTGGCCAATCTAGGTCATATGTACCTAGCAGTTTCCCCAAGGGACACAAGTTCCACAATGCTTGTATTGGTTCAAGCATTGATATCCTGGGTCCCTTCTTAATAATGGTTTATGGACCTTTCCTCCAGGAACTTGTCCAAACCTTTTTTAAACCAAGCTGCACTAACAGCCTTTACTACATCCTCCGGTAACAAATTCCAGAGTTTGATTACACGTTGAGTGAAAAAATATTTTCTTTTATTAGTCTTAAATAGTTTACCCTGTAGCTTCATTGCATGTCCCCTAGTCTTTCTATATTCTGATAAGGTAAACAATCGATCTATGTTTACCCGTTCCACTCTGTTCATTAATTTATAGACTTCTATCATATCTCCCCTCAGCCGTCTCTTTTCCAGGTTAAAGAGCCCTAACCTTTTTAGCCTTTCTTCATAGGAGTATCCTTCCATCCCCTTTACCATTTTGGTGGCTCTTCTCTGAACCTTTTCTAAAATCGCTATATCCTTTTTAAGATATGGCGACCAGAATTGCACACAATATTCAAGGTGCGGTCTCACCATGGAACGATATAGAGGCATTATAATATCTTTTGTTTTATTTTCCATTCCTTTCCTTATCATACCTAGCATTCTATTTGCTCTCTTGGCCGCCGCTGCACACTGGGCCGAGGGTTTTAACATGGTATCCACAATGACGCCTAAATCTTTTTCCTGGGTGGTGGTTCCTAATGTGGAACCTTGCATCGTGTAACCATAGTTTGGGTTGTTCTTCCCTAGGGGCATAACCTTGCACTTGTCCACATTAAATTTCATCTGCCATTTTGATGCCCAGTCTTCCAATTTATCAAGATCCTCTTGCAATTTTCCACAATCCTCTTGGGTTTTAACAACTTTAAATAGTTTTGATAACCTCACTTGTTATTCCACTTTCCAGGTCATTTATGAATATGTCAAAAAGCAGCGACCCAGCACAGATCCCTGGGGTGCACCACTATTCACCTTTCTCCATTGGGAAAATTGGCCATTTAGCCCTACCCTCTGCTTTCTATCTTTTAACCAGTTCCTGATCCACAATAGTACACTGCCTCCTATCCCACGACTCTTTAGTTTTGCCAAAAGTCTCTGATGAGGGACCTTGTCAAAGGCTTTCTGAAAGTCCAGATACACAATATCAACTGACTCACCTTTGTCCACCTGATTATTCACTCCTTCAAAAAAACATAACAGATTAGTAAGACAAGATCTTCCTTGCCTAAAGCCATGTTGGCTGTCTCCCATTAGGTCATGACTATCTACATGCTGAGTAATTTTATTTTTTATGATGGTTTCTACCATTTTTCCCGGTACTGATGTCAGGCTCACCGGTCTGTAGTTTCCCAGATCACCCCTGGAACCCTTTTTAAAAATTGGTGTTACATTGGCGATCCTCCAGTCTTCAGGTATTAGAGATGATTTTAATGATAGTTCACAGATTACTAATAGCAGGTCTGCAATCTCGTATTTCAGTTCTTTCAACACCCTTGGATGTATGCCATCCAGCCCAGGTGATTCGCTACTCTTCAGCTTATCTAATAGTTGTAATAAATCTTCCCAATGTATCGATATTTCCTTCAATTCTTCCGCACCTTTAAATACCACTTCAGTCATGGGTAACATCCCTACATCTTCCTCAGTAAAGACTGAAGCAAAGAATTCATTCAGTCTCTCCGCTATTGCCTTATCGCCTCTTAGTGCTCCTTTAACCCCTTTATCATCTAATGGACCAACTGACTCTCTCACAGGTTTTTTGCTACGAATGTACTTGAAAAGGTCTTTACTTCGTGTTTTTGCTTCCGCAGCAAGCTTCTTCTCAAATTCTCCCTTTGCCTGCCTTATCAATGCCTTGCATTTGACTTGCCAGTGCTTGTGCTGTTTCCAGGTTTCGTTGTTTGGCTCTTTCTTCCATTTCCTGAAAGATGCTTTTTTGGCAACAACAGCCTCTCTGACCTCACCTTTAAACCATGCTGGCAGTTTTTTGGACTTCCTTCCAGTTTTCTTAAAGCATGGAATACAGCTGGTCTGGGCTTCCAAGATAATATTTTTCAACAACAGCCAAGCCTGATGTACATCTTTAACCTTTGCAACTGCTCCTTTTAGTTTTTTCTTAACTGTTTTCCTCATTTTATCATAGTCTCCCTTTCCAAAGTTAAAAGGTAGTACTGTGGATTTCCCTACTATCCCTCCTCCACTAATTAAATCAAAGGTGATCATGCTATGATCACTATTGCCAAGTGGCCCCAACAACCTTATCTCAGTGGATCTGATGTTCCACTAAGGATTAGGTCTAATATGGCTTTCCCTCTGGTCGGTTCATGAACCAGCTGCTCCAAGAAGCAGTCATTTATTTCATCTAGGAACTTTATCTCCCTAGCATGTCCTGACGTGACACTGACCCAGTCGATACCGGGGTAGTTGAAATCACCCATTATTATTACTGTGCTGTACCTTTTGTTAGCTTCCTTGATTTCTTTGAGCATTTCATCATCCATTTGGTCATTCTGGCCAGGCGCTCGATAGTACACCCACACTGTCATTGCCTTCCCCCTTTTACATGGAATTTCAATCCATATAGATTCTACAGCAGATTTTGTTTCCTGCAAAACTTTAATCCTTTCTGACTCAATGCCATCTCTAACATAGAGAGCAACCCCTCCACCAATTTGATCAGCTCTATCATTACGATATAGTTTGTACCCAGGTATCACAGTGTCCCACTGGTTGTTGTCCTTCCACCATGTCTCTGATATTCCAATCATATCTAACCTTTCATTTAGTGCTATATATTCTAACTCTCCCATCTTATTTTTTAGACTTATAGCATTTGCATACAAGCATTTTAGAGAATGTATTTTATTCATATTAATTTGGCTGTTGTTAGACATGGGTAATTTGGGATCTTTAAGCTCTGTCTGCTCCATACTTGAGGGCATTTGGGCTACTTTACTCTTTTGTGGAACCTCTCTGCTTTTGGTAGTATCCTTCAAAGATACATTCTTCCGAACCATCCGCTCTTGGGCGACTGTCGGCTTTCCCCTAATATCTAGTTTAAAAGCTGCTCTATCTCCTTTTTAAAGGTTAATGCCAGCAGCCTGGTTCCATCCCGGTTAAGGTGAAGCCCATCCCTTCGGAAGAGCCCCTCCTTTCCCCAGAATGTTCCCCTGTTCCTAACAAATCCAAAACCCTCATCTCTGCACCATTGTCTCATCCACGCATAGAGACTCCGGAGCTCTGCCTGCCTTTTGGGTCCTGCGCGTGGAACAGGAAGCATTTTGGAGAATGCTACCCTGGAAGTTCTGGATTTCAACTTCCTACCTAAAAGCCTAAATTTAGCCTCCAGAACCTCCCTACCACATTTTCCTATGTCATTGGTACCGACATGTACCAAGACAGCAGACTCCTCCCCAGCACTATCTAAGACCTTATCTAGGTGGCACGTGAGGTCCGCTACCTTCACACCAGGCAGGCATGTTACCAGGCGATCCTCACGTCCACCAGCCACCCAGCTATCTACATGCCTAATGATCGAATCACCAACTATAACAGCTGTCCTAACCCTTCCCTCATGGGCACATGGCCCTGGAGAAACTTCCTCGGTGCGAGAGGGTTTTACATCACCTGGAGGACAGGTCCTAGTTACAGGATCACTTCCTGCCACACCAGGGTGATGCTCTCCTGTCACGTGACCTCTCTCCTCCATGGCAACAGGGATGCTGCCAGACTGGAGGTGGGACTTCAGGACTATATCCCTGTAGGTCCCGTCTATGTACCTCTCTGTCTGTCTTATGCTTTCCAAGTCTGCTACTTTAGCCTCTAGAGAACGGACTCATTCCCTGAGAGCAAAGACCTCCTTGCACCTAGTGCACACGTAAGACCTCACACCAACTGGGAGAAAATCATACATGTGACACTCAATGCAAAAGACTGGAAAGCCCCCATCCCGCTGCTGGACTGCTGTCTGCATCTTAGTTTTAAGTTTGTGTTTAGATCTAAGTTCTTTACTTACTAAGGGTTGCTATGGATATTTATACTAAAAAAACTATACCTAATATGTGTAATATACCTTGTTCACCTGAAGCTTAACTAATCTCAGGTCCTTAGTGTATGACTGATTTGGGTAATGAGCTTCACCTGAGAGCACCTCCTGTCTTTTAAGATGTGTAAGTACCTATAAAGCTACGATTATCCCAGGGGAGGGAGGGAGGGAAATAACACTTATTAAAAGAGGGCTGCTACACAGTACCCTGTCTTGTGCTGCTGAGGTAAGCTAAATTCTGATTTGATTTAAATTATAGCTCTTAGCTGCTGCTAGGCTCTAACTTCGTCTGAAATTTAAACTACAAGCTCTCTGCTGGGTTCTAAATTTAACAAGAAAGCTATTTTCTGTGTTTTAAATTTAAGCTAAAAGAACTTTGCTGATGCTAGGCCCTGAGTGACTATTAAATTTAGACTACAAGCTCTCTGCTGGGTTCCAAATGTAACCAGAAAGCTCTCTTCTGTGTTTTAAATTTAAACTAAAAGTACTTTGCTGTTACTAGGCCCTGAGTGACTATTAAATTTAAACTACAAGCTCTCTGCTGGGTATGAAATGTAACCAGAAAGTTCTCCTCTGTGTTTTAAATTTAAACTTAAACTGCTGCTAGTAGGCCCTAACTGATTTAACAAAAATAGTGGGTTCACAGATTATTTAGCTTTAATACAAAGAATTCCTTTTAGAAAATTACCAGAAGTATATACTCACAGTTGCAGATCTCTCTCCAGAAGTAACAGTCCCTTTTTCTAGTTTGGTTTTCTTTGAACTTCCCTGTGACTCACCTGTGGGAGGGAGGGGGGAGCAGGGGAATTACATCTCCTGAGCCTTGGCTGGTACTTTGGGGTGAACAGAACTGGTGTCACTGGTGCTGGCACTACTGGAAGCGGACCACTAGGCAGTGAATGGATCCTGCACCCAGTTATAAAATGGATTTTATTTATTTATTTATAGAAGGTTTTGATATTAAGTGGTTTACAATAAAAGGACTGCCCGGAAGAAAAGAAAGGAACTCAAAGGATAGATAAAAGACAGCAAGAGAAAAGGAGAGGCAAAGGGAAGTAGCATTCAAATCAAACATTCAAAAAAAAACGGTAGGGCAGGTTTATAAGAGGAAAGACAAATAAAAGGCTTGTTGAAAAAGGTATGTTTTTAAAGCAGGCTTGCACTTGTGATTTCCACTTGTGAGAGGTCATTTTCACACCTTCAAATCAAGAAGAGGGCTTCTAAAATAACCCCTTCAGACTCTTACATGGAAAGTCTGAATGTCATTTATGGAGCACACTAAAAGTGTATCAAATAATTTAATGGCTGGAGAATACTGAGTTTCATAAAACTGGCACAGCCCAACAGGTATTATGAATATCCTTATGTGAACATAATCAACAAGGTCTGTGTGTGGCCAGGGATCATGTCCCAAATGTGCTTCACAACCAACTTAAACGCTACCAGCTTATGAGGCTTTTCACATTATGGATGGGGAAACCATTGGCCAAAGAGGTAGGTAATGAGATCAGAGCTTTCTTTAACTTAAACTAGATTCCATAGGAATAATCATTGATATAATGAATTCTCAGCTACCAATTGCAGATATATCTATTCTGAATGTGGTTTTAAAATAATCATAAACTTGAAGTCACGTTGTTCCACTCTATCTAGATCCCTTCATGATGTCTCCTATTAAGTCCACAAAAGTAATAATCAGTATCGCTAGATTAGGTAAAGCAGAGCAGGGTCTAAAGTGTGATTCAGAATGACTCCCAAATAACCCAGTAAATCATGTATAGGACAGAACCGTCTGCCAACAGATTAAAACACAACAGGGCTGCAGACAGCTACTGATGGATTTGGCAATGACCTGAAATCTTTTCGGAACACAAAAGTTAAAAAACTAATTAATAGATACTAATAGACCAGAGGGTTAAAGACAAAATCCTTCCTGAGTTCTACACTATGAGGGAGGTGTTAAATGTTAAAAATGAAGCACTACATTGCTCTGCCTGAACTCGTAATAATTTTTGAGGTGATTTCCAGATACAGAAGCATAAAGGCAAAATTTACACCAGATATCTAGTGATTTCTGCCATTTTCAGTTTTTCCCCCTTATGATAAGTGATTCTGAATTCAGATAGACTTTGTGGTGCTCTGTTCTCTGGTTTCTCTGTGGCGGTTTGGGGGCGGTGATGTTTATCCTTGAATCATAGAGAGTATTGGAGGTTATTTTCTTGTGCTTGGTAACAGTGCGGGTCTCTCAGGTGAATGGATTTATCTTTACTAAAGTGCACTACCGTGTTAGCACATTAGCTCATATTAACAGAATCTATGTACTGCAGTTCCCGTTTAATGTGTTGTTGCACCGCAGCAGCATTGACATGCATCACAACAGTACACTTTAGTAGCCCTTAGTAAATGCTTTTGCAGGAGAGACAATGCTCAAAGCCCACAGTCCAGCTGTCACTGTAAGGAGCTAGCTAGAGGCTAGAGCTGTGTGCTGGAATCAAGGAAACCAGCTTTTGAATCCTACTCCCGCTCCTTTGGATCATGCGCAAATCACTTAACTTTCTATTGCCTCTGGTACAAACTTAGATTGTAAGATTGCTGGAGAGACGAGAGTGCTTGCTGTGTCTGAATTGTAAATCATCTGAAGAAGGGAAAATACTGCAGGTTTCTTGCCTTGAACTATGACTTGAAAGAGGTGACTTAAAACACTCTGGGGGACTAAAATGTCTCATGTAATTGCAGATAATATAACATTTTAATTTTTGTAGTTGCAAAGACTGATTATATTGTTTAGTTGTCCAGGAAGAAACTCTATACATAACTCTGTTTTTTTGGGGGGGTGGGGGGGGGTTGTTTTGAGGTCTTTTATATTAAAAAAAATCAGCTATGGTGCCTAGAGTTTATTCAAAAAAATATAGTTATTGTAACTATCTGTTGATTATTTTCCACATACTTAAATTTTTTCCATGTTTTCTACCTAGCTGTAATATATTATCTTATATATTGGGGCAGAACGGTCTTATTTTGAAATCCTTACTTTGATAGGGCCAAAGTAACCACTAGGCAAGACTAAGTAGCCAGCAAGGGCTGTAGTCTTGAGGGGAAGCCCACAGCAGCAGTCAAAACAGAACAGTAAATTCCGACTGTCTCAAAAATTCCAAGAGCCACCAATATATTCTTTTCTCTGCAGGAGACTGGGCACACATGACTACAAAGCATATTTTCATATGTAAACCTATGATGCGCAACTAAGGGGCCGCGGCTCCGATATCGGGCAGAAGCCGCTACCACGGCTTTGTAAAGAAGCCCCTAAGCATTTTAACAAAATTGTTGTGGGACAGATGGTGTTGGAACTATACAAATGTGTACAACTCTGTAAATATGCATATATGTGGAACTCTGCAACAATGTAACTAAATGTGCATCTCTGTATGAACTCTACATATATGCGACTGTTTTTAGTTTCTACCCCTGATTAACGTGTGACAGCATGAGTATATACTGATATTCCTCTACAAATGTTAATGGCCGTTCTCTTAATCTATGCCTCTAAGATACTTTAACTGTGATTGGTTTTAGTTCTTATGTAGTTTCTTTTGGATTTTCTTCAGGAAATCACAGCAGTGTACCAGAGTTTCTGCTTCTGGGATTCTCAGAATTCCCAAACCTGCAGCTGCCTCTCATCAGTCTCTTCTCACTCCTCTACCTGGTGGCTGTGCTGGGGAACCTCCTCGTTATCTGCATCATATGTGCTGATCGACACCTTCACACCCCCATGTATTTCTTCCTGGCCAACTTGTCTATCCTAGACATCTCTTCCCTCACAGTCACTGTGCCAAAATTACTGGCAATCCTAACAAGGAAAAATATCATATCTTTTGGTGAATGCATTCTACAGATGTACTGCTATATAGCATGTGTATGTACAGAATATGCACTTCTCACTGCTATGGCGTATGATCGCTATGTTGCAATATGCAACCCCCTGCGTTATCCCATTATCATGAATAAGGGGGTCTGTGCTCTTCTGGCAGCTTCTTCTTGGATAGCAGGTTTAATACAGCCATTGTCATTCATGATTATTATATCCCAGTTTTCTTTCTGTGACATTGTAATTAATCACTTCTTCTGTGAAGTTACAGAACTGGTGAAACTCTCCTGCACAGACACCTCTGTCATTGAAGTTTTGACTTATGCAGAAGGTACATTTACCATCTTCACTCCTCTACTCCTAACCCTATCATCCTATGTGTTCATCATCTCCACCATCATGAAAATCCAGTCTAGAGAGGGGAAAAGCAAAGCCTTCTCCACGTGCTCCTCCCACATCACAGTCATCATTCTGGCTTATGGAACTATCATAGGGGTGTATTTGCATCCATTCTCAATGAACTCTGAGAATTCAAGCAAGCTGCCCTTTGCAATGTATATAATCGCTCTTCCACTGTTAAATCCCCTGATTTATAGCATGAGAAGCAAAGAGTTAAAAGTGGCCCTCCACAAAGCCCTTAACAGGAAAACATTATCTGCATTTGAATGATAAGTTTATAACAGTGATTCTATTTTGGCCCTATAGACCTTTATGTGGCTTCATTAAGTACTCATGAAAATCCTGTAGCAACTATGTCTACACAGAAGACATCTAGATAGAGCACATAGATTGATTATAAAATAAACTAATGTGTGTTTTTTTGACTCTACCCATGCTCCACCCAGATTGTGGCCCAGGCAACACGAAGAGTAACCGTAAACATATCCATACCACTTGATGTAATTATAAGACTACCATTGTATACATGCACATTGTGGTTTTTTATTTTGTTTTTGTTTTTTAAGACCTGCTTACATGATGAAAAGAGAGGCCTAACTATCTAACTCTCTCTATCATAACACCTCTTCCTTCCTCCCCTCCATCAGTCTTTCCCCCTCCCCTCTCCCTGTCATGATCATGCCAGGCTTCACCTAATGTCTCCCTCTCTTTATCTTAATTAACCCATGCCCACCCCCTACACTGCTTCACCCTGTCTGTCTCTCAAGTCCCCCTTGCCCATCCTTGTCCCTGGCTGCAGCTCTTCAAAAACACAGTGATTCCTGCTTCTCCCACTGCAATTGACTCTCTGTATTGTAGAGCCGCATGGTGCAGGAAATGTGAGCTGCCCTCCCAAATTCGAGCCTTGTGAGACTTTAAATTTCAAAGATCACCCTGAACTTTCTACATCACATGGCTCATCATTCACAGAGTAGATTTGTGTTGAGGGAAATGTGAACTGTGATGTTTTTAAAAAAAAATGAATATGGGCAGACAATTTTTTTGCCACTTAATCCTTGACAATAGTGACTCTTGCCTAAAAGGCAGCTCAGCATGAACAAGCAATACACTGCAAAGAAAAAGTAATATGCAATCTTAGTTCTTTGAATATATCTGTAATCTTACAGGTGATGGTGCAAACACCCAGGGAGACTAGGGAGGGGCCACCTGGGGTATGCACCATAAACATGTGGCAGCTGGGGATACTATGTGTATATGGCACACCATGCACCTGTCCCATGCGCCCCCATGGTAACCCACAGGTATGCACCACCTGCAGCATGCAAGGTGCAGGTGCTGAATGGCTAAAGGACAGGTGAACCATGTGATGTGTGTGCCCGGATACATCAGCCATGGGTGCAATGCCATGGATGCCCATGTCCAGACATAGGGGCACCCATGCAGGCCAAGATTAGTGATTGCCACTGAACATGTCACACCATATGTGGGATCAGGGGGGCATATCAAAAAACCACCGGAACAATATTCCACAAGGCTAAAACAGTACAACGCCTCAGACCTCTCCTTGAACCACAGGACTTCAGAACAGTGATGCAAGCCATGACACTCCCCTACCTGGACTACTGCAATATAATCTACCACAGACTACCAGCCACTCACACCAACCCACTTCGAACTGCCTTAACTACAACAGCAAGGATTATCAAGACATACATGCCATCTCCAGATGGTGCAGGCATGCACAGAGCCATGCTAGCTGTGGCAAATACCCCATCCCGTCCCAATTTACTGGTATGTGCCTTGGTTGTTATGGGTGGGATACAGATGTACCAGGCTGTCAGGCAAAGTGTGCCTAAACAAAGCCAGCACACACTATCTGCGCTGGTATCTGACTCATCCCCATCATCCATGGCAGGCTCTGGCTCATTGGGCAATGGTGGCCTGTGCTGCATGACAAAGTATTATAGCATGCAGCAGCTCCCGGCCCTCCTGACCAGTCCAGGCAGCGGAACCAGCACTTGAGCTGGCCAAAGGTCCTCTATGATAACCCTTGTGGTCCAGTGTACATGGTTGTACCGGTGTTGTGCCTAGCGGCTGGGGTGGAATATGGGGGTCATTATCCAGTCATGAAGGTGGTAGCCCTGGTCATCTGCAGGAAGAGAACAGAACAGCAAATTGTTAATCAGCTGGTGTACCACTGAGGGAGTGATGTGGTCTATGAACAGCTGACCTCTTTCTGTGGACACCATCTGGAGAGTCCCAGGGATGACAGTGGGCCACTGTGTGTCTGCAGCCCATATATGTGCATGGCCACATGCAAAGGCAGCAGGATCCCTGCTGGGGAGTGAGCCTGGGCACTATGTATGTGTCTGGTGCCCCTGCCCTGTGCCTGGTCCACAGAAAGCAAACCCCTGGGTGGTGGTAGATTGGTCTGCATGACACACCACCATGTGCAGGCCTGTTTCTACTACCCTGGTCACCTGCCTCAATACCCCGCTGCATGCACAGGGCCACTGTGCCTGCTGTGGGGGACCAGGGCTTGACATGTGGAGGGTGCATGTGGGGTGGTTGGGGCCAATCCCCAAATGGATAGGGACATGGTGTACCATGCCCATCACTGTGGGGGGTCCCGGGAGGTGCTAGTTGTCTACCCCCACTGTGGTGGCAGGCAGCAGGCCACCCCCTCCCCATGCCAGGGTGTTGCCACACTTGATCCTGTGGTTGGGGGCCACGACCACTTGCTCAGTAGACCGACTACCATGTGTTGCACTCTGCCTCCCAGCCCATGGTGCATATGCCCACCTAGCAGTTGCCCATCATATGGCAACCCTCGAAGCACACATCGATCCCTCACCATCTCAGAACATAGGCATCAAGGCAGGAACCTGGATACCTGCTGCATACATCAGTGATCTCCCCATTCGCATTACAGACCACCTGCACATTTACAGAGTGGTATGCCTTGCAGTTGTGGTATGCAGTCTCACTCTGATGTGTGGCAGGAGCCAATGTGGGTGCTGTCCACCACACCTAGGACTGATGGGAAACTTGCCTCAGTGTAGAACTCCTGCATGGTCCAGTGCTGGTCCTGTTGCATTGTTTGGAAGCAGATGTTCCGTACCATAGGTAGATACACAGGAACTGGGGGAGGCACCATGAAACTGCAGGCTGGCTGAGTCCCCTCTCCCCCCTCAGCCAAGAGCACCATGTGAAACAACCACATCACCAGGAAGGCCAGTGCTGTCATTGCCTTCAGGTACACCGGGATAGGATCATTCCTCTGCTTGGGCCTTTCCAGCCATGGTTCAAGCTGCTGGCAGATGTAATTTATGGCTGCCTAGTCAAAATGGTATCTTACCACATTTACCACATTGTTCATGTACATATACCACAACCTCTGCTATGGGACATTGACGTGGGGACACCTGCAAACCATATCCTGCCCACCATGGCCACAGCTGTGTAGCAGGGCCAGAAGAGCATACCAGCCCTGGATGTTCTGCAGATTTTCCTCATCCAGTCAGCCAGATGCACAAGAATTAATGGCTAACACACAAATAGTGGAGTGTCACAGAGAGCTGCAGGTGGCATCATCACTGTCACACACTATGTTGGTCCTACCACACAGCCGTTCAGGCCAGGCCATGCACAGATGTCTCCATAGTGTATTTGCAGTGGTGCACATTCACAGACACATGAACGTGTGGTGCCATGCAGGCAAGTCTGTCAATGTACCATAATTTTGCACGTGGCCTGGCCTGACCTCACCATATCACCAAATGCCAAAATGTCATGCCTGTTCCCCTCTGTGGCCATTGATTGAACATTCACAGTCTCCTCCATTGAGCTGACTACATCCCATGCACATGCCCTCCCCTCCACTCTGTGTGGCAGGGTACCTTTCTGGGTGTCTGGGTAAAGGGACATGTGCATGCGGTGACATCAGTGCAGGGAGATACCCGTTGGCATGAACTTCCAAATGGGCCCACCCAAGCCCCTATGCATTACCTCCATGACACACTGTCTATGTTATGGCACTTAAGGTTGCTACCAGGAAGGCAAGCACTCCCAGGGTGAGGTGACCCTCATGTTGGAGAAGATCCTCCAGCAGCTGTCACAATTGGTAAGGGATGCATCCATACATAAGGGTGCCTATGAGATGCAGTGGCTATGGCTTGATGTGTGCTGCCATATCAATGCCATATATCACTGGAACCAGGGCATCAAGGATGTGATGCACAGGTGGCTTTGGGTGTGACACAACGCCACCAAGAAAGCTGGGCCATGGTCCTTGGGAATGCAGGGGGAGCAGCTGACCAATTTGGAATGGCATATCCTTGCTACAGTTGACCCTGCCACCTCAGGGGTGATAGGCCCCCTCAATACATCTGAGCCATTGCAGGAGCAAGGTACATGTGTGGTATGTGTCCCTGCTCCTTACTCCATGTACCCCCTCCCACTGTGTGCCTGCACACACTTGCACTTAGCCACTGGCTGCCATGGTGTCTCAGTCATGCCACCGGTACCAGGCACATTCATAGTGCATGTGGTCGCTCCACTGCTGGGCTGTGTGTTGGGGCATTGGCAGCATGGCCACCAGCTAGTGGTGGCAGGGCTGAGTGCACAGGCTACCAGGGTGTGTATCTGTGCATGGGCCTCTATGCCCATCTGGCTCCATGCAGGGGGAAAAGGTGTGTCTCACACCATGGTGGTGGCCTCTCTCAGTCTATGTTACCCCATGCCTGACCAATATAGCTGTGACACTGCCACCCTGTTAGTTGTGCCATTGCCAGTTGCAGACCCACAATGTTGTCTGTGCCTTCACAGGTACCCCTGCTATAGCTCCACAGGCTGTGGTGCCTGCTTTGTTGACAGTGTCCATGGAGAATGCCACAGGGGGGCCAGGAGGCTGCAGATTATACCCCACTGCCATGCACTACCGCTGATGCTGCACTGTAGCAGACAAATGATGTCCCAGGCCCAGTTAATCTGGAGATCCATGTCCCTTCCCTATCGCCTCCACCACTGCGCACTGTTGATGAAGGTGATGACCAGGAAGGGCTTACCCACGGGGTTGAACGTCATTACTTGCATTGATGTGCTGAGCATCTACTTGCACATAGCACTGCCCAGCAGGCAGATTATGAGCAACAGCTGAAGCTGATGTGATAGTCTGTGGTATTGCAGGAATGGCATGTTGTGGCCACAAAACAGCTGGCCATGGCTACCAGCACCCTCTAGGCAACCATGGTGGAGATCCTGATGGCACTGCGGCATGACCCTGGCTGATCCATCCCTGCAACACTCCCTGCACACTCCACTGTGCTTCCCTTGTTGTCTGGACAGGGGCATGGTGCAGCAGCTCCCACAGCTGCACCATCCTTGGCAGCATGTGCACCTGTGCCTCTGTCCAGCCCAGGATCCTGGTGTATGTGGAATTGGGCTGCTGCCCCTCTGTGCCACCTCAGATGGACACTGGGGGGGCATTTGCCAGCATCAATGCATGCATGGAGCACCTATCTGTGCTGTGCCCACTCTCAAATTTGTTACACCCTCCTCCCATCTCTGTCCAATTCAGGACACATCCACTACCATAAAATATGTTGCTTGCCCTGGGGCACCATCCTGCTAGGTTGTTGAGGGGCCCTTTACATGCCCTCTGCATACACTTCAGGATGTTTGGGACTGCTGTCTGTGATCATGGCATGTGCACCCCCGGGACACTGGTGACACTGAGCCCCATTCCGTGGTGGCTCTCTTGCACACATGTGCTTGTCTTTGGTTGTGCCATGAGGATGTCTTCCTGGGCCTGGTCTGACACACATGGCATGGTGGCTGCATGTGGTGCCCTCCTGTGGCAGGACACATACAACTCTGATGCTGCATGACATGGTGCTATGGATGTTACTTTGCCACAGTGGACTGTGATGAGTCATGAATCCATGACCTTTGGATTTCCCAGGTAGTACTGTTTCTAGTGTACTACACATCCACTATGTGATGTGCATGGCTGCCTGTAACTATAGCCCACATTGACAGCATCACACTCTGATCATAGTTGGCAGGTTTCACCCCTCCTGGAGAGGTAGGTGGGTGTTATGGGACCAGATGCATGACAAGGCACCACAACTCTGGCCATTAGCATTTTCATTGGCCTACAATGTTGGGACAGGTCAGCCATGTGCTGTTTGACACCAGCCCCCATACTAGCTCTTTGTATCTGCAGCTTTTATTCATCCTGACCATGCACGGGTTACATACTGGGGGCCAGTGGTGTGTTCATGACACAGACACTACATATCTTACACCTGCAAATCTGTCAGTCCTCCATAACACACAATGTGGATGATGCATGGGTGGGGTTCCCTCCTACTACCCTGTACTGCGTGTGTCCACATATGTCAGCTGCATGCTGCCATTCTACATCTGGTTCTCTGCAGTTACATCTTGGACATCTCTTCCAGCTGTTTCACATATACATGTCACAGCTCTGGTATGCAGTGTTCTCTCAGACCATGGCTGTGATTTTTAACATTTGGAGTCCATCCACCACTGGTGGTTGTCATTTGCATCTTTCAGGCCTGCCCCCGGGTACTAACATACTTGGTAGCATGATCATGGTAGAACAATTCAGAGTTGTGGGGCACAGCTCTTTCTTTCTACATCCTCTTTGTCCATTTGTAACATACATCATGTATGCCTTGTGGCACGCATCTTCACAGACATGTTTGGGGGAGGGGGTTGTTTCATAAGTGTGTCCATATCACAGCAGCAGTGACGTGTGGACTGCCATTCACATGGGTTTGCCCTCTTCACTATCATATTGCTGTCACAGATATGTTTGGAGGAGGGGTTGTTTCAGAGGTGTGCCCTGTGATAATGACAGCAATGCTGAGCAGATGGATTGGGAAAATAATGAGCATTGTACCTTTAAGAGTAAGGACAAGTCAGGTTCCCATAGAAACCAAAAGCTTCTAACTAGAACTGAGCCCAGCCATAGCAGTGACGTAGGAGCTGAGTGGAGCTCTAATGAGTTGCACCTGAGTAGCCAGAGGGGTGTGCCTGCTGAAGGAAGCCATTTTAAACCTGCTTCAGAGCTAGAGTTCAGGAAGAGAGGTGGAGAGAGAGAGAGCACACAGAAGCCATGAGGCGAGCAACGACAGCAGCCAGAGCAACACAGGTAAGGAAGGCAAAGAGGAGAGCAGCAAAGAGGGAAACTTTGGAACCCAGAACTAGCAAAGGAGGATTCTGGAAGGTCCATTTCCTTTACCTCGAGAGCACTAGAAGCAAAGCCAAAACCTCTGTGGAAACTACCCGAAGAAAAGGTAGAAGAGTTTACCTATACGAGGGAGGAAAGCTCTGATTACAGAAAAGGCATTGCGAGTGAGAAACGTACGTCTGCCATAATTCCTAGCCAGAGACTTGCTGAGGAGATTGTATAGCAGTTAAAGAACAGTGCTAATAAGAGCAGAGAGAGCACTGCTGCGAAAACAGTTCCAGTCAGAAACATTCTTAGTAAGTGTTTTGAAACAGATGTAAAGGCTGTTGCTAAGAGCTTACGTAAGAATCAGTTTCCTGCACTAGAGAAAGTTACTGCCAATCAGAGGGACAACTTTATTGAACAGCTGCAAGAAGTTCTCAGTGACCTGCTGTCTAGAAGTTCCCCTAAGCAGAGCTATAATGATTACAGCGAGGAGATGATTGTTGACGTAGAAAGCACTCCTGATACAACTGATATCTGTGAGATGGATTGTTCTTTATGTGAGATTGATCACTTGGACCTATGTTAGACAACCTTTTCATGAAGGTAATGCAAAGTTGTTTTCTCCTGAATGTTTGCTGTGAAGAAACAGTTTGCCATATGCTTTATTTTCTAACTTTGAATTGCTCCTGTTTCCTATTGTTTTGGAAAGTAATCCGTGTCATGTTTTGAGCCAAGAATCTATGTGTGAAAGGGAAAACCCCAAATAAAAATTTATCTGTTCAAATGACCCTCATGCCACAACACCTTTGTTTGATAGTAAACCTAGACTACAACTCCCAGCGTACCTTGCTGCTACCTTAGTCAAAAAGGACACTTGAAGACAAAGTAGAGGTCACCCTTGCTCTAGAGTCACCGGCCCTAGGCGGAGGCAGGACAGATTGGCGTAGTTGCTATGGATCAAGGCACAAGCACGCATGTGCAAAGGATTTAAAGGTGCAAGAAATTTTTTTTTGAAAATCAAGCTACAGGAAAACGTCTAGCAAAGCTACTTCTGGACGGAGAAGGCATGTCTGCTACTGAGGAGACCAACGTTGCTCACAAGCCTGACGCACCATTAGTATCAGGTAATTGGTGTCTAACAGGGTTACCTGAGGATACTTGTGCTGTTGGTATCAGTGTAGTTGGTGGGAAAAGTTAAAATACCTTCTATACTGTGGTACCGCACTTGGGTGGTTGTGTTTGTCTGCTTTGTCTTTTCAGAATGGCTATGGAGACGAAGGAAGTACTCACCTGGATGGCATCACAGTTTGAGCGACAACGTGAGCTAGCGACAGAAGCTCTAGAGCGAGCTGCAGCCCGGATGGAAGCGCAGCAACGCCCGCTCATTCAGATGATGGAAGCATGGATCCAGAGTACTAGGAAGGAGCCGGATCCTGATTCTCCTTCACCAGGTTCATCGGGCTTACCCCAAGCTCATGCTTTAGGACCCTGGTCCAGGGAAGCATGGAACTTTGGACAGTTAACTGATAGAGACAATCTGGATGATTATCTTGAAACATTTGAACGAGTTGCTCACTTGATAAATTGGCCTAAAGACCAATGGGCGATCAGGTTAGCAATGTCTCTCACGGGTGAGGCATTGACTGCTTACCAGACCGTACCACCAAATTTAGCCAATGATTATGACGAGGTTAAAAGAGCTATCAAAGATAGGATAGGTCTAACTCCCTCGGTGTACCACCATTTATTTAGGGATACTAAATTAATGCCCGGTGAAAAACCCAGAGCGTTATACCATCGTCTTA
The DNA here is from genome assembly GCA_033557465.1 of Ichthyophis bannanicus. NCBI lineage: Eukaryota > Metazoa > Chordata > Amphibia > Gymnophiona > Ichthyophiidae > Ichthyophis > Ichthyophis bannanicus. The sequence goes on along the minus strand of CM066048.1, from coordinate 105,250,575 downwards.
AGGGACTGGTAAACAAATGGTTAGAACCGGATGGTAAGAGCCTTGAATCAGTGTTAGACAGTATAATACTGGAACAATACATGAATGCTGTCCCTGAAAATGTCCGCACTTTCCTGACTTTGCAAGGTTGGAAAAGCTCCCAGGAAGCAACCATGCTCACTGAGCGATTCCTTGAAGCAGAAGGGAACGCGCAGGAGAAAAGCATAGCTCCTCGGAAGGCAGCCAATGCATTTTCAGAAAGGAAGGAAAAAGCAATGAATGTTAATGCATTATGTTTACCTGAATGTAGAGGAAAATATGCAAGGAAAACATGCTTTAAATGTGGCAGTGATGATCATTTACAGCGTAACTGTAAGGTAAAAATAGCGCTAGTAACCACTAACCCAGGACAGGTTAGAGAGGGATTCCTCTTGGCAGTAACAGTCCAGGGAGTGAATACGAATGCCTTACTAGATTCTGGTTCCAATCAGAGTATGGTTTCCCAAAGCCTTTGGCAAAAGATAGAAGCCCAAAGTAAAACCATACCTGGTCTACACAGTGGCACTGTAAAAATCCGCTGTGTGCGTGGCGCGGCATCCTCATACCCTATTTACAAAGTCCTAATAAAAGGATTTGGAATAGAAAAAGAGATTCCAGTAGCCATAGTTCCACACTTGCCACACGAATTAGTACTGGGCCGAGACTGGCCACAGTTTCAAAAAGGTATTCAACAACAGGTACGGATAAGAGAGGGGATGGTTTCCATGAGAAACCAGTCTAAAGCCTTAGAAGATGAAGGAGAATCTTCAACGGCAGGGCAGATAGATTTACCTTCTCATGAAGACCTAATCAATACTCCCGGGAATAAAAACGAAAAGAGTAAGGGAGAAAAACGCAGGGAACGCCAGACTCGCTCTCAGAATAGAGCAGAGATACGGGCAGGGTTAGAATTACCATGGGTCCCTGCTGAGTTGATGGACAAGTTCCCCTCATTTCCAAAAGAGCAACAGGCCGATCCAGCACTTAGTCAAGCTTTTAAATATGCCCAAGAAGGAAGGGATACATTGCCAAGGTTTTTCCTGGATGAGGTTATTCTATTCAGGGAGAGTTTAGAGCCAGCTACTGGTAATACACGCAAGCAACTGGTAATACCCACTACATTTAGAGCCCTGGTATTAAGACTTGCCCACGATCATCCCATAGGAGCGCATAAAAGCATTCAAGGAACTTTAGATCAGGTATTAGCCCGATTCTATTGGCCAGGCATATTTAAAGAGACTACTAAGTTTTGTGAGGCCTGTCCGTCTTGCCAAAGGGTTACCCCAATTAAGCCAAAGGAAGTACCACTGATTTCGGTACCAGTAATTGCGGTACCCATACACAGAATAGCAGTAGACATAGTGGGTCCCATGATTAGAACGCCGCACGGCTACCAATACATATTAGTTATGATGGATCATGCGATGAGATTCCCCTGGGCGGTTCCCTTACGCAGCATTTCAGCCCATACGGTGGCAACAGAACTAATAAAATTGTTCTGTGAGGTGGGGTTCCCGAAAGAAGTATTGACCGATCGTGGCAGTAATTTCATTTCGCGTTACCTAGCTAGGGTGTGGGATGCCTTCGGCATCCGACATGTAAAGACTGCAGCCTACCACCCGCAATCCAACAGGTTAGTTGAAAGATTTAACCAGACGTTGAAGAGTATGCTAAGACGGATGTTATTTTTTATTTATTTTTATTTTATTTTATACACATTTATATACCGCATCTTCCAAAGTTCAGTTGCGGTTTACAGTGAACAATAGTTAACAAAGCAAGTTTGTTTTACAGGGAACGTCATATTATAACAGAACATATTTACAAGGAACATCATATTATATATAGAATATACAGTCTAAACAATGTGGGATAATACAGAACAGAATAAACTATATACAGTTTTATATATGTATTTATATACATGGAAGTGAAAGGACATAAGCTGTGAAGGGACAAATGAAAGAGTGGGACACTCTGCTTCCCTTTGTGCTGTACGCGTGCAGGGAAAGGAAGCAAGCGTCCCTAGGAACCTCCCCATACGAACTGATGTATGGACGCTCACCCAGAGGTATCCTCGATATCCTCCAGGAACAGTGGGTAGAACCTGGAGCCGAGGAAGTTGCTGTGCCCCAGTTTTTGAGGGACTTAAGAGGTCGTTTAGCACGAACCTCTCAAATAGCAGAAAGTAACCTAAAGGCTAGTCAACAGAAACAAAAGAATTACTACGACCGCAATACCAAGCCTCGCCAGTTGGCTATAGGCAAAAAGGTTATTGTCAGGGTGCCCGGAGCTGTACCCAAGTTTGAAAGGCAGTGGAAAGGGCCCTTCCGAGTAGTAGAACAGGTAGGTCCCGTGACCTATGCAATACAGAATAGGAGAGGCCGCAGGCAGATTTACCACGTTAATCTGCTAAGCCCATGGCATGAAAGGGTGGCACTCTCCCAGCTGGCTACACATTACTATAGATACCAGGAGAACAGGAATGACATCAATAGCTTATGTAGGATTACATGCTGCGATGATGTCATCAACCCAGCCTGTAATATCTTAAAGGGGGGAATATGTGATAATGACAGCAATGCTGAGCAGATGGATTGGGAAAATAATGAGTATTGTACCTTTAAGAGTAAGGACAAGTCAGGTTCCCATAGAAACCAAAAGCTTCTAATTAGAACTGAGCCCAGCCATAGCAGTGACGTAGGAGCTGAGTGGAGCTCTAATGAGTTGCACCTGAGTAGCCAGAGGGGTGTGGCTGCTGAAGGAAGCCGTTTTAAACCTGCTTCAGAGCTAGAGTTCAGGAAGAGAGGTGGAGAGAGAGAGAGCACACAGAAGCCACGAGGTGAGCAACGACAGCAGACAGAGCAATGCAGGCAAGGAAGGCAAAGAGGAGAGCAGCAAAGAGGGAAACTTTGGAACCCAGAACTAGCAAAGGAGGATTCTGGAAGGTCCATTTCCTTTACCTCGAGAGCACTAGAAGCAAAGCCAAAACCTCTGTGGAAACTACCCGAAGAAAAGGTAGAAGAGTTTACCTATACGAGGGAGGAAAGCTCTGATTACAGAAAAGGCATTGCGAGTGAGAAAGGTACGTCTGCCATAATTCCTAGCCAGAGACTTGCTGAGGAGATTGTACAGCAGTTAAAGAACAATGCTAATAAGAGCAGAGAGAGCACTGCTGTGAAAACAGTTCCAGTCAGAAACATTCTTAGTAAGTGTTTTGAAACAGACGTAAAGGCTGTTGCTAAGAGCTTACGTAAGAATCAGTTTCCTGCACTAGAGAAAGTTACTGCCAATCAGAGGGACAACTTTATTGAACAGCTGCAAGAAGTTCTCAGTGACCTGCAGTCTAGAAGTTCCCCTAAGCAGAATTATAATGATTACAGCGAGGAGATGATTGTTGACGTAGAAAGCACTCCTGATACAACTGATATCTGTGAGATGGATTGTTCTTTATGTGAGATTGATCACTTGGACCTACGTTAGACAACCTTTGCATGAAGGTAATGCAAAGTTGTTTTCTCCTGAATGTTTGCTGTGAATAAACAGTTTGCCATATGCTTTATTTTCTAACTTTGAATTGCTCCTGTTTCCTATTGTTTTGGAAAGTAATCCGTGTCATGTTTTGAGCCAAGAATCTATGTGTGAAAGGGAAAACCCCAAATAAAAATTTATCTGTTCAAATGACCCTCGTGCCACAACACCTTTGTTTGATAGTAAACCTAGACTACAACTCCCAGCATACCTTGCTGCTACCTTAGTCAAAAAGGACACTTGAAGACAAAGTAGAGGTCACCCTTGCTCTAGAGTCACCGGCCCTAGGCAGGGGCAAGACAGCCCATATCACAGCAGCAGTGACGTGTGGACTGCCATTCACATGGTTTGCCCTCTTCACTATCATATTGCTGTCAAGCAGCATACCATGTTAACATTCCCTAAGGAGGGGGGGTTAGTCTGAAGGGCTATCTTGGCAGGCCCACGGGGTGGACATGGGTTCTCCTGGTCACATATTATACTACGGTTGCATTAAATGCATGCCAGATCAGGGACATGGGTGCAAATGGCCACCGTGTGCTCTATATAACGCCGCATTCTCAGGTAAGGATGTGCATGGAGACATGTTCTGCAAGTCTCATGCAGGCACACTTCAGCTGCCCTGACCGGTGGACATGGGGAATGGCTTGGGACATCCACACACATACTGTATTCTAGGACACTGGACATTTCCAATCCTACATGTTATCACACTTTACCCACTGATGCCATACCCCTCGGGTAGAACGTGGACAAGTGCAAGGTTATGCACCTAGGGAAGAACAACCCAAACTATGGTTACACGATGCAAGGTTCCACATTAGGAACCACCACCCAGGAAAAAGATTTAGGCGTCATTGTGGATACCATGTTAAAACCCTCAGCCCGGTGTGCAGCGGCGGCCAAGAGAGCAAATAGAATGCTAGGTATGATAAGGAAAGGAATGGAAAATAAAACAAAAGATATTATAATGCCTCTATATCATTCCATGGTGAGACCGCACCTTGAATATTGTGTACAATTCTGGTTGCCGTATCTTAAAAAGGATATAGCGATTTTAGAAAAGGTACAGAGAAGAGCCACCAAAATGGTAAAGGGGATGGAAGGATACTCCTATGAAGAAAGGCTAAAAAGGTTAGGGCTCTTTAACCTGGAAAAGAGACGGCTGAGGGGAGATATGATAGAAGTCTATAAATTAATGAACGGAGTGGAACGGGTAAACGTAGATCTATTGTTTACCATATCAGAATATAGAAAGACTAGGGGACATGCAATGAAGCTACAGGGTAAACTATTTAAGACTAATAAAAGAAAATATTTTTTCACTCAACGTGTAATCAAACTCTGGAATTTGTTACCGGAGGATGTAGTAAAGGCTGTTAGTGTAGCTGGGTTTAAAAAAGGTTTGGACAAGTTCCTGGAGGAAAGGTCCATAAACCATTATTAAGAAGTGACCGAAGATATCAATGCTTGACCCAGTACAAGCATTGTGGAACTTGTGTCTCTTGGGGAAACTGCTAGGTACATATGACCTAGATTGGCCACTGTTGGAAACAGAATACTGGGCTTGATGGACCTTGGTCTGAACCAGTATGGCGTATCTTAGGTTCTTATGTTCCTAGGTTGGCCATCACAGCCAGCAGTGTGTTAATGCACAGTGGACATTACTAACACTGTTCTCTTACAGCTGCATCAGTTTGCCTGTGTGTCAGACCCCCTCATGCCCTGTGGGCCATTGGCTAGCCCCAGCGCACACCTGTGTGGGGTTTGAAATTGCAAATATCAACATGTATGCCAGGACATAACTACCATCATGTGATAAATCACAATCTGGGCCAGTCTCAGTGATTTCCACCATTGTCATCTGTACAGACCCACCTTCAGTGGCTTCAGGTAGACCCTCATTCTCGCTACAACCTGCTCAACAGCACACTGTGCATCATATACATACATCAGTGCTGTTTGCAATATTGGGTGCCCCTATTATAAGGGACCCCTGTCTTTGCCCTTATTTTTGGTAATTAGCCACACAACAAGAACCCAACTATAACATTAAAAAAACATCATCATATTAGGAATAATGGCAAAAAAAAAACAGGGGGCAAAAAACACACAACGCGACCCAAGACTATTGGGCAGGCCTCAGTAAATGCCCTTATTTTTGGACATTTGGTTGTGGTGGGCCCTCTGTGGCTTTGCATGCCTCATCACACTGACACCTGGTAATACTGTGCTCATCCATACGATCCAGGTACTGGTCAGGCTCTCATGTGCCACCTGCCCTGATGATGCCCAAACCAACCAATGCACCCCTCATATCTCACACAAACCCTCTCTCACTTTCTGCAACAGCAACATGTTTCTGTGAGGGGACTGCCCGGTACCTGTATATATCAGATATGACATAACATACGCATATGGGGTACCAGGGCTACATATCTGCTCTTCCATTCCCACCCAAAGGGTATCCTTTCCCTGTTCACATCCATGACTCTGCAGTCCCATCTATGTGCCTAGTTGTGTTGGCATCCCATGGATTGTCTCCTTTGCCACATACAGCACATAAGTGCATGCCATGATTAGACACTGGTATTCTTAGTTGTAGTGCTGTACATCTGTTTAGTTATGTTTCTTTGCCCAACAACGGTCACTCAGTTCAGCTCCCTGTACCTTCTGCATGCATCTTGTATTTGTCCTGTCTGCAGTAGCACCACTTCAGACCCATCCTGTCACATCCATTCACCTCTATGGGATGCATTGCAGGGCAGAGAGTAATTTCTTTCCTAGTCAGAGTTTTATATCTTCTTTCAGAAGATCTGACATGGATGTTTCCAAATTACACATCATACATACACTGCCCATTTGGGAATAGGCTGGCCACACCCTTGTTCTACCCTCTCCCACCCACATTCTTAACTCCCCTTGTTAGCACCCACGACGTGCATGTCAGCACTGTTGTGGAATATGGTGAGGGACGTATATGTCACTTACACATCAACAGCCCTTATTCATGTTCTAGAATGAGCGTCCTTGTGTTTAACAGGTTGCTGCTGTGTGCACAGTGTTTCCTATGCTGATGTTTAGAACCTGGTGAAATACAGTCTTTAAGTTTGCTTGGTTATATGTTTGACTTCAAGAATCATCTTGACAAACAAAGTTGTTTAAGCATTATCACTGCTCTGTGCACATGGTTTCTATGAGGAAAGGTAGAACCTGGTAAGGAGAAAAGGCAGCTCAGCCTGAAGGCACTAGCCCCAAAATAGCTTACAGCACCCCCCTAGCTGTGATAAATGGTGGCAGAGGTGGGATTGTGGTCTCTCATGTAGGCATAAAACCCATATCTGCTGGAGAAGCAGGGCCTCTCATAGGAAGGAGAGGTGGTTTTGAATTGGGCTAAAGGGATTAGCCCTGCCCTAGTATGGGATGCAAAGCAGTATAGTCAGTGCTTTTCTTTATTTTTCGCCATGCTGACTTACCGGATACTGGACGAAGGTAAGCGGTGAACAGTGGGGGCTTTTTTTCCAGATCAGGCTGGGGAGACAGAGCCAGGAAGGTTCATAAGGCATATACTACTTCAGGTTCACTGTTGTCTCCAGGAACCCCTGCCACTTTCACCCCCCACCCCCTTCCTCCAACATAGGACCCAAAATGGTTCTGCTGCTTTCCAAGCAATAATCAGAGGTGGAAATATGCTGTGGAGCCTATCCCCCTTTCTCTGGACCTCCAAGGCCCTCTGAAATCCCCCACTCCTGAGTCATCAAGAAAGGCAATCCCTTAGTTCCTACCAGTTTGAGTTCTATTGATGATAGGGCACATTCTCATTGACCAAAACCTTTGACCCACATGTATGCATACAAGTACTATACACTGCACATTTTGCCCACCTTCAGGCCTACTGCATAAGATGTTAATCCACACACTTTTTAACATACTTTTAGTATATACTTTAGGTCCCTATGTCAGTATGAGTTGATTCAGGACCACTGCAAGTGAAGGCAAATTGTAAAATCCGGTTAGCAGTTGTGGTGTAATGTATATTGCTAACTTTCAGCACCATGGACAGGGGATGGAAATGACTCAGCTGAGCAAGGGATAGCCATCTTGTGGGCTCCCCCCCCCCCCCCATATCCCCCTCTTTTACCTCCTCCCAAGTTTGCGACACACTTCCATGATGTTTGACAAAAAATGAAGCTTTATTTGGAAAGCTCTTGGCCGCAGCATGGTCTATCTTATACATAACAATTGTATATTAACTCAATGCAACATATATACAAAACATCCACAGATCCAAACTGTGAAAACTACCCCACAAATATGAATAGGATCATGTATGACTTGGGGGGAGACAGCCCGTATTTCCCTCTGGGTGGGCCATAAAATCCCAACCCCTTTCTTGTATCAGACATCTTTCAAACCAGCAACTTAACTCTAGGGTAAGGGGGAAAAGCAGGCCGCAAAAGCACACCCTGACCCTCCCCCTCCTCCCATTTGCAGCTGGGGTTTCTATTCTTTGACTCCACTTCTGGTCTACCAAAGGCTGATGTTTCGGCCCAACTTGCCCAAGTGGCATCACTGTGAATTTCTCCTCCTTCCCCCTCCCCCTTCCTGTAAAAGCATGGGGGGAGGGGATGGAGAAGGTGTTGTATACCCGCTGTCCCTGCTGGGACCCATTGATCCTGCTTGGGGGGGAGGATAGTTCTCTTATGGCCACTCCCCTTTGCTCCAGTGGATGGCTCTGTGCCCCGTTTTGTGTTGCCCACTTCATGGCCACTTCCCACCGACAGCAACTCCTCGCTTGTCAAAGGGGGCCATGCACCCAAGCCTTGCCCCTTCAGAGCACCTTTCCACTGTGTCTTGCAGCATGCACAGGAACACATCCTGCCCATTGTCAGACAAGTGCATCCTGTCAGCACACTACAGGCAGGGCAATTCTCCTCGATCAGATCATGCCTTGTGCAGTATTCCTTGATTGCTCTACAAATTTTGTCATCCACCTATTCAGAAAAATTCAGTCATTGAAGAGCCTCCTGTGGCCAGTGGATGACATGAAGGTGGAAGCCGAGGAAGAATGTCCCCTGGATCTACCTGCTTTGAGAGAAGACATGGAAGTAGAGTTTGCCAGTAGGCTGTGAACTTTGGTTTTGCTGCTTTGTTTTTCTCCTCAGCCGGGCAAGTGGCAGCCAGTCTTGGCCGTATCTTCCCCATTCCCCCACCTCCTTCTCATTTTCCTTTGTCCCTTGACCTCGGCTTGAGGTGTCACTTACTGCTGATATAATTTGCAACCACCAGTTTGCCACAATAGAAAAGTTTATATTGGGTAATTTGGCACACAGCACAACCTATACAACATTTAACCAGTTAACACAGAAACAATTCTTGTACCTATATACAAACATGAAATTGCATTAAACCTAACTGACCCTATCCACGAGACATAACAGCCTAGGGGTGATGCCACCAAAGCCTGCCCCCTTTCCTTTTACGCACTTCACCACCAATGCCAGTGCAAATTTCCATACAATTGTGCAATGCTCTGTGGGGGGGGGGGAGCATATCATTAAAGCATGCGCTGTACCCCCCATTGCATCAGGATCTACCTTTCCTGTTTCTGACCCGGATTTCATTTTTATTTTTGCTGTCCAGATTGTTTGTTTGGGGTTTTTTTTGTAAAATCTTTTAATACTGCTGGGGCCTCGAAGGCAGTGACATGGGGTCTCCAGACGGGAAAAAATGGTTGCCAGGAGTGATTTGCTCCCATGCCGTGCTGTCAAACCCCACTTGCCTCCAGAACAGCAACCATATGTGGAAGGACCCATCCTTGCTGGGAGGCTCCCTTTCAATCCCGCTGGCCCATGTCTACTTTTTGGGGGAGTTTTGTTTTTAATTATAATCGCTGCTGGCTCCTACGGCTATGCTGTTCACACCCTGGCCCACATCTGCCTCCAACTTCCCACTCTCTTAAGAGAAAAAAGGACTCACGGTGGACACTCTGGTGAATCATATGACCCAGCCCTTTACAGGATGCCCACTGCCCAGTAAGCAGCACTTCGTACACAAAGAAGGACGGGGTGCCGTTCAGGCACGTCAAGACTGGAGGGGCAAGAGAGCAGCCAACAGCCTTTAGGCACTTAAATCAGCCTGTCCTTCTGGCCCCATCACAAGTTAACCCCTGCTGGCACCTCTGCCCTCTTGTGCCCAGCAGCTGATAATCCAGCCGACCAGGTCTATTTTCTGGTTTTGTTTGAGGGTGGTGCAGGGGGATGCTTGCTGGAGTATACGTCACAGAGATGTGGGCACCCCGTCACTCTTTCTTGCCTCGTTGTTAAATCCCTAGTAGCTGTTTTGGTTTGTGGGCTAAGAAAGGGAAAAAGCTGGGGGGTTTTTGTGTGTTGCTGGGAGAAGCAATTGAGAGACTGATTTGCTTTCCCTGATTGGAGAAACTAGAACTGTACCTATCTGAGATGGCCTCTGTAGTGGGCACTGAAGCCCTTGAGTTCCTGAACTAGGCGGTTGCCTGGGCTACAGTCTGTGTTGTGATTCATAGGTTTTTCATTGATCTCCCTGTGGGAGAGAGGGAGAAGCAGGGGAATTATGTCTCCTGAGCCTCGCCTGGTATTTTTAGGGTGAAGAGAACTGGTGCCACTGGTGCTGGCACTACTGGAAGCGGACCACCTGGCAATGGACGGACCCAGCACCCGGTTACAATGCGGATGTGATTTGCACACATGAGTGGTCATTTTCACACATTCAGATCAAGAAAAGGGCTTCTAAAATAATCCCATCAGACTCTTACATGGAAAGCCAGAGCGTCATTTATGGAGCAGACTAAAAATCTATCAAATAATTTAATGGATGGTAAATTCTGGGTTTCATAAAACTGGCACAGCCGAACAGGTGTTATGAATATTCTTGAAATTCAGAGCACAATCAAGATCTGTCTGTGTGTTTGTGTGTCCAGGGATTAGATCCCAAATGTGCTTCGCAAGCAACTTAAATGCTCCAATCTTATGAGGCTTTTCCCACTATGGATGAGGAAACTATCGGCCAAAGAAGTAAGTAATGAGATCAGAGCTTTCTTTAATTTAAACTGGAATCTCTAGCAATACTCATCAATATGACTAATTCTCAGCTACTGTTTGCCAATATCTCTACTCTGAATGTGCTGTTAAGCTTGAAGTTGGTTTGGTCCACTCTATCTAGATCCCTTCATGATGTCTCCTATTAACTCCACAAAAGTAATAATCGGTACCATTAGGTTAAGTAAAGCACAGCAGGGTCTAATGTGTGATTCAGAATGACTCCCAAATAACCCACTAAATCATGTATAGGACAGAACCGTCTGCCAGCAGATTAAAACAAAACAGGGCTGAAGAAAGCTGCTGATGGATTTGGCAATGATCTGAAATATTTTGGAAACAGAAAAGTTCAAAAACTAATTTATAGATACTAGTAGACCAGAGAGTTTAAATAAAAAATCATTCAGATTTCTGCATTATGAGGGAGGTGTTAAATGCTAAATATAAAACACTACATTCCATTGCCAGAACTAGAAATAATTTTAATGGGTTGTTTCATAGATACAGAAGCATAAAGGTAAAATTTACACCAGATATCAAGTGATTTCTGCCATTTTTTCATTTTTTTGCCTTTATGATAAGTTATTGTGAATTCAGATTGACTTTGTGTTGCTCTGTTCTCTGGTTGCTCTGTGGCTGTTTGGGGGAGGTGATCTTTCCCGTTGAAAAACAGAGGATATGGGAGGTTAGTTTCTTCTGGTTGGTGACAGTGGGGGTGTCTCAGGTGAATGGATTTAAGATAAGATTTACTAATGTGCACTACAGTGTTAGATTGTGTTAATATGAGCTAACGTGCTATTTACTGCAGTTCCCATTTAATGTGTTATTGCACCGCAGCACCATTGACATGCATCACAACTGTACACTTTAGTAGCCCTTAGTAAACACTTTTTTGTAGGAGAGAGAATTCTCAAAGCCCACAATCCAACTGTCACTGTAAGGAGCTACCTAGAGGCTAGAGCTGTGTGCGGGAATCAAAGAAACCAGATTTTGAACCCCACTTCCGCTCCTTTTAATCATGTGCAAATCACTTAACTTTCCATTACCTCAGGTACATTCTTAAATTGTAAGATTGCTGGAGACAGGAAAATGCAGGTATCTTGCCTTGAACCATGACTTAAAAGGGTGACTTGAAACACTCAGGGAGACTAAAATTTCTCATGTAATTGCAGATAATATAATATTTAAATTTTTGTAGTTGCATAGACTGATTATTTTTTAACCTGTCCAGGAAGAAAACCTATAGATAACTCTGATTTTTTTTTGGGGGGGGGGAGTTTTTGTTTGTTTTTTATTTTTTAAATAAAAGACTACAAATATCAGCTATGCTGCCTAGAATTTATTCAAAAAATAGTTATTGTAACTATCTGGTGATTTTCCACATACTTAAACTTTGTTCCAAGTTTTCTACCCAGCAGTAATATGTTATCTTATATATTGGGGCAGAACAGTCTTATTTTACATTCCTCTCACCGAGTGCAACTTTCTAGCTGTCTCTGCAGCATGCATCTCTTATATGTGTCAATGTGAAGCTTGCATGGGATGGGGTACTGATAAAGGTCTGCTCTTCAGCCATCTGTGGTATATTTGTACATTGTGTGTATCAGGGTGGAGACTTTATGAGGCTCTTCATCTCTCTGCTCTATTCGCTCTTTCCATGTATCAGTGTGACACCTGCTTAGTGTCAATCATTATGGTCACCACTCCAATGTGAAACAGTTCAGAGGGAGTAATGTAAAGTATTACCAGTTTGGAAGCGTAGTAGCCCTCCCATAACCATTAAGCAGATACACAGCAAAATCTAAAATTTACCTTTCACAGTAACAGTTCCATCATAAATCACAAATCATACAACTGAATTGGACTGTCTTAGATTCACGGGGATGTTAAGGAAGGTTATGAAGTGATTCTGAAATCTTTGAGTACTAATCTCTCTTGGTTTATCAAAATGAAATTCAGAACAGATAGTGGTATAATTGTTAATCTCAAAAATCGAAACTTGTCCTAATAGTACTTGTTGAAAGAATTAAGAATTAATATGTTGAACACCCTCCTCCCCATCCTCTTCCCCCACATACACTCCTCTAAAGAATTTCTGCAAATTTCCATAGCAGTTCATAAAAATGGAAGAAATCGTAGATGAGGTTTGGTTGGTTCATAAGGGGGTTGATACTCAAAAGCACTTATAAATATAGTGACTGCTGCTCTGTGGATCAGAGCCTTATCCATGAATATTCAGCATCACTATGTCATGACGGGGCACCTACAGCAAGAGGGATGTCCGAGGCTGAGTTTCAGCCAATTTTATAAGACCAAGTAGGTGCTTCCTTGTCTTTATAAAATACTAGCATAAGAGGCAGAGATCACACCCAGCATGCAGGTATGGACAGTTAAATTCTAACAGGTGCAAAAACCTATGCCTAGATTATTTTAGCTTGATTTATTGATGACACAGGAAAAACAAAATGTCAGGGGCTTTTTGTTCTTTCTGGGTGAAGGCACATGAAGTTAAATATAGAAACATGACTGCAGAAAGACCATATGGCCCATCTAGTCTGCCCTTCCATATCATCTACCGTAGTTCCTTTTTTCCTTTAGAGATCTTCTGTGTTTGTCTCATGCTTTCTTGAATTCAAATACTGTCCTCCTCTCTACAACCTCCTCTGAGGAGACTATTCCACACATCTACCACTCATCCCTTAAAGAACTGTTTCTGCATATTACACCAAAGTCTTTCCCCTTTCCTCCTCATCCTATGACCCCTTATTGCAGAGCTTACTTTGACTTGAAAGAGGCTCTCCATGCCACTTAAGTGTGTTATTCATGGGTAAATCTAGAAACTCCTTATAAAATGTATTTTGCATGCTAAGTGGATCATAAAATTACCCTTGTTAATAGTAAAACTGTCTTATGCTCCTGCTTTAATTTTGTTCCAAAATATAACTCCCATCACTAGGGTATTGTTGGAATGGATCACACCTGGAACATTCAGGGAACTACAAATGAACTTCAGAAATGATCTGCAATATCAAGTTGTGGAACTATTTAAAAGGTTACTGTGTATGACACTGACTTTGAAAGGGCCGAAGTAACAACTAGGCAAGACTAAGTAGCCATCAAGGGCTGTAGCCTTGAGGGGCAGCGAACAGCAGCAGTCAAAACAGAACAGTAACTCCTGAGTGTGACACAAATTCCAAGAGCCACCAATATATTATTTTCTCTGCAGGAGACTGGGCACACATGACTACAAATCAAATGTTCATATGTAAACTTATGATGCACAACTAAGCATTTCTACAGGATTGTTGTGGGACAGATGGTGTTGGAATGATCATGGTCACTGTGTGTAGTTATAGAAATCTCGAGGGTTGCGAGATGTGTAAAGCTGAAGTTTCACCTAGTGCACCCAATACTCTTGCACCGGCCCTCGACTTTCAACTTGTAACTGTGTTTAACTATACAAATGTGTATAACTCTGTAACTATTCATATATGTGGAACTCTGCAACAATGTAACTTAATGTGCATCTCTGTATGAACTCAACACATATGCGACTATTTTAGTTTCTACCTGTGATTAACTTGTGACAGCATGAGTATATACTGATATTCATCTACAAATGTTAATGGCCGTTCTCTTAATCTATGCCTCTAAGATACTTTAACTGTGATTGGTTTTAGTTCTTATGTAGTTTCTTTTGGATTTTCTTCAGGAAATCACAGCGGTGTGACAGAATTCCTGCTTCTTGGATTCCCAGAATTCCCAGACCTGCAGCTCCCTCTCTTCATTCTCTTCTCATTCCTCTACCTGGCGGCTGTGCTGGGGAACCTCCTCGTTATCTGCATCATATGTGCCGATCGACACCTTCACGTCCCCATGTATTTCTTCCTGGCCAACTTGTCTATCCTAGACATCTCTTCCCTCACAGTCACTGTGCCAAAATTACTGGCAATCCTAACAAGGAAAAATGTCATATCTTTTGGGGAATGCATTCTACAGATGTTTTGCTATGCGGTGTGTGTATGTACAGAATATGCACTTCTCACGGCCATGGCATATGATCGCTATGTTGCAATATGCAACCCGCTGCGCTATCCCATTATCATGAATAAGGGGGTCTGTGCTCTTCTGGCAGCTGTCTCATGGATTGCAGGTTTGGTAGATTCATTGCCATTCATTGTTATTATATCCCAGTTTTCTTTTTGTAACTCCATTGTAGTTAATCACTTCTTCTGTGAAGCTACAGCACTGGTGAAACTCTCTTGCACAGACACCTTTGTCATTGAAGTTTTGACTTATGTAGTAGGTACATTTATCATCTTCACCCCTCTACTGCTAACCTTGACATCCTATGTGTTCATCATCTCCACCATCCTCAGAATCCAATCTAGAGAGGGGAAAAGCAAAGCCTTCTCCACGTGCTCCTCTCACTTCACAGTCATCATTCTGGCTTATGGAACTGTAATAGGGGTGTATTTGCAGCCTGGCTCAATGAACTCTGTGCATTCAAGCAAGCTGCCTATTGCAATGTATATAGTCACTCTCCCACTGTTAAACCCTCTGATTTATAGCTTGAGAAGCAAAGAGTTAAAAGTGGCCCTCCATAAATCCATAAGCAGGAAAACGATATGATCTGCATTTGAATAGGTTTATAACAGTGATCCTATTTTGGCCCTTTGGACCCTTATGTGGCTTTATTAAGTACTAGTGAAAATCCTGTAGCAACTGTGTCTACACAGAAGGCATCTAGACAGAGCACACAAGTAGGTACATAGATTATAAAATGAACTAATGTGTGTGCTTTGACTCAACCCATGCTCCACCCAGTTTGTGGCCCAAGCAACATGAAGAATAAACGTAAATACGTCCATACCACTGTGTGTATTTTTCTGTTTGATAGAATTATATGACTGCCCTTGTATACATGCACATTGTTTTGGGTTTTTGTTTTCTTTTAATGTCCTGCTCACACAATGAAAAGAGAGGCCTAACTAACAAACTAACTCTCACTAGCAAAAAAACCTCTTCCTTCCCCCGCACCAGATTTCCCCCCTCCCCTCTCCCTGTCATGATCATGCCAGGCTTTACCCACTGTCTCCCTCTTTATCTAAATCAACCATTTCCTACCCCTACCTTCTTCACCCTGTCTGTCTGTCTCTCATCAAGTCCCCCTTGCCCATCCTTGTCCCTGACCGCAGCTCTTCAAAAACACAGTGATTCCTGCTTCTCCCACTGCAATTAACTCTCTGTATTGTAGAGTCGCATGGTGCAGGAAATCTGGGCTGCTCTACTAAATTCAAGCCTTGTGAGACTTTAAATTTGAAAGATCAGCCTGAACTTTATACACCACATGGCTCATCGTTCAGAGTATTTGTGGTGAGGGAAATGTAAACTGTGATGTTTTGACTAGGATCGCTTCAAAAAAATATGAATATGGGCAGACAATTTCTTTGACACTGAATCCTTGACAATAGTGAAACGTGCTTAAAAAGCAGCTCAGCATGAACAAGCAATACATTGCAAAGAAAAAGTAATATGCAATGTTAGTTCTTTTAATATATCTGTAATCTTGCAGGTGATGGTGCAAAAACCTAGGGAGACTGGAGAAGGGGCCACAGGGGTAGTGTACCATAAGCATGTGGCAGCTGGGGGTACCATGTGTATATGGCACACCATGCACCTGTCCCACCCCCCCCCCCCATAGTAGCCCACAGGTGTGCACTACCTGTAAGGTGCAGGTGCCGAACGGCTAAAGGACATGTGGACCATGTGATGTGTGTGCCCCGGGTTCATCATCCATGGGTGTAATGCCATGGATGCCCATGTCCAGACATAGGGGCACTCATGAAGGCTAAGATTGGCAACTGCCCCTGAACATGTCACACCATATGTGGGATCATGGGGGGCACCTGATGTGTCTGGGCAGTCACTGCACACTTGGCACATGTCAGCAAAAAATAGTGTCTGGGTGGATCCTGAAGCCACCACCCCTGGATCCAGAGGCAGCCCACATACCATGGGGCTACAGTGGAGCACTGATGTGAGCAATATGACAGGCAGGCAATGTGCACAAAGCACAGGAGCATGGCTTGGACATACATGCCATGTCCAGATGGTGCAGGCATGCACAGGGCTGCGTTGGTTGCGGCACATACCCCATCCCTATTTCTATGCAAATACTATGCAAACAGTCATATGAATCTAATATGTTCCTTATTGTAAATAGTTCCATGAATCTGATCTGTTCCACATTGTAAATAGATTTGTTCCTCTTTGTAAATAGTTAAGGGAGTCTCCCACATTCAACTCATTATATGTACATACTTCCAAATCTGTTATATCTAACTGTTACTGTTGAGTTTCTGTTATAATGTAAACAGCTCCTAATCACTGGAAGGAGTGGTATAAAAATGTAAGCAAATAAATAAATAAAAATAAATAAATCCCCTCCCCATTCACTGGTATGTGCCTTGGTTGTTAGACTGGTACATTTGTATCCCACCCATGTCAGGCAAAGTGTGCCTGGACAAATCCAGCACACACCAACACACCCTGTCTGGACAGTGCACCTATTTGTGCTGGCATCTGGCTCATCCCCATTATCCATGGCAGGATCTGCCTCATCAGGCAATGGCTGCCTGTGCTAAAGGTCAAAGTAATATGGCATGCAGCAGCTCCCACTCGCTGGCCAGTCCAGGCAGCAGAACCAGCACTTGAGCTGGCCAAAGGTCCTCTCTGTTAATCATTGTGGTCCAGTGTACATGGTTGTACCGATGTTGAGCCTAGCTGCTGGGGTGGAATATGGGGGTCATCAGCCAGTCATGAAGAGGGTAGTCCTGGTCATCCGCAGGAAGAGACAGAACAGCAAATTGTTAATCATCTGGTGTACCATTGAGGGGGTGATGTGGTCTTTGGACAGCTGACCTGTTTCTGTGGCCACCATCTTGAGGATCCCAGAGGTGACAGTGGGCCACTGTGTCTCCGCAGTCCATCCATGTGCATGGCCACATGCAAAGCCAGCAGGATCCCTGCTGGGGAGTGAGCCTGGGCACCATGCATATGTCTGGTGTCTGATGCACAGAAGGCACACCCCTGGGTGGTGGTAGATGTGTCTACATGACACAAAGCCACTGTGCCTGCTTTGGGGAACCAGGGCTTGACATGTGTGGAGGATGCATGTGGGGTGACTGGGGCCAACCTCCAGATGGACAGGGATAGGGTGTATCATGCCCATATATGTGGGGGATCGTATTGGGGGGTGCCCCATGCCTACCCCCACTGTGGAGGCAGGCCACCCCCCCTCCCCCATGGCCAGGGTGTTGGCACACTGGGCCCTGGGGTTAGGGGCCAACACTAAATGCCCAGTGGACCCACCACCATATGTTGCACCCTGCATCCCAGTACCAGGGTATCCATACATATGCCCATTGATGTGGCACCCCTCAAAAGTATGCATGGATCCCTCACTAGCTCAGGACATAGTCATCAAGGCAGGAACCTGGATGCCTGGTACATACATCAGTGATCTCCCCATTCACATTGCAGACCACCTGCACATTCACAGAATGGTATGCCTTGAAATTGTGGTGTGCAGTCTCACTCTGATGTGGTGGCCAGAGGCTGATGTAGGTGCTGTCCACCACACCTAGGACTGATGGAACCCTGCCACAGTGTAGAACTCCTGCATGGTCCGGTGCTGGTCCTACTGCATTGTTGGGAAGCAGATGTTCTGCACCATGGACACAGGTAGGTACACAGGAACTATATGAGGCACCATGAAACTGCAGGCTGGCTGAGTCCCCCCTCCTCCCATAGCCAAGAGCACCATCTATCACCAGGAAGGCCATTGCTGTCATCGCCTTTAGGTGCATTGGGATAGGATCATTCCTCTGCGTGGGGCTTTCCAGCCATGGCTCAAACTGCTGGCAGAGGTCATTTTATGGCTGCTTGGTCAAAATGGTACCTTACCAAATATACCACATCATTCATGTACATATACTGCAACCTCTGCCATGGGACATGGGCATGGGGACACCTGTGAACCATATCCTGCCCACCATGGGCACGGCTGTGCAGCAGGGCAAGATGAGCATACCAGCCCTGGATGTCCTGCACATTGTCCTCAGCCAGCCAGCTGCACAAGAATTAATGACTATTGCACGCATAGTGGAGTGTCACAGAGAGCTGCAGGTGGCACTGTCACAAACAATGTTGGTCCTTCTGCAGAGCATTTCAGGCCAGGCCATGCACAGACATCTCCATAGTGCATGTGCCATGGTGCACATTCACAGACACATGAACATGTGGTGCCATGCAGGCAAGTATGTCAATGCACCATAATTTTTGCTTATGGACTGGCATGATCTCACCATATCCCCAAATGCCAAAATGTCATGCCTATTTCCCTCTGCAGCCATTGACTTTGGTATGCAGGGGGAGCAGCTGATGAATTTGGAACAGCAAATCCTTGTTACAATTGACCCTGCTACCTCTGGGGGGGAGGGGGGATAGGCCCCCTCGATACATCTGAGCCATCCCAGGAGCATGGTACATGTATGGTATGTGTGTCCTTGCTCCTTACCCCATGTACCCCCCTCCCACTGTGTACCTGCATACACTTGCACTTAGCTGCTGGCTGCCATGGTGTCCCAGTAATGCCACTGGTACCAGGCACACTCACAGTGCATTTGGTCCCTCCACTGCTGGGCTGTGTGTTAGGGGCATTGGCAGCATGGCCACCAGCTGGTGGTGGCAGGGCTGAGTGCACAGGCTACCAGAGTGTATATCTATGCATGGGCCTCTGTGCCATCTGGCTCCAAGCAGGGGAAGAAGGTGTTTCTCATGCTATGGTGGTGGCCCCTCTCTGCCTATTTTACCCTATGCCTGACTGATATAGCTGTGATACTGCCACCCTTTGGTTGTGCCATTGCCATTTGCAGACCCACATGTTGTCTGTGTCTTCACAGATACCCCTGCTATAGCTCCATAGGCTGCGGTGCCTACTCTGCTGACATTATCCATGGAGGATGCCACAGGGGGGGCCAGGAGGCTACGGATTATACCCCACTGCCATGCACTGCTGCTGATGCTGCAATGTAGGAGACACACAATGTCCCAGGCCTGGTTGATCTGGAGCTCCATGTCCCCTCCCTATCACCTCTACCACAGTGCACTATTGATGAAGGCGATGACCAGGAAGGGCTTACCCACAGGGGTGAACAGCATAACTTGCATTTATGTGCTGAGCATCTACTTGCACACAACACTACCCAGCAGGCATGTTATGAGCAACAGCTGTAGCTGCTCCGATAGTCCAACGTGTTACAGGAGTGGCATGTTGTGGCCACAGAGCAGCTGACTATGGCTACCAGCACCCTCCAGTCAACCATGGTGGAGATACTGATGGAGCTAAGGTGTGACCAGGGCTGGTCCATCCGTGCATCACTCCCTGCACACTCCAGTGTGCTTCCCATGGTGTCTGGACTGCTGCACCATCCTTGGCAGCATGTGCACCTGTGCCTCTGCAGCACAGGCCTCAGCACATACCCTCACCATGGTTGGTTTGCCCAACACACAGACACCCACTCTCCTTGGGCCAATTCCAAGGGGCACAGGTCCATGGATGGTGTTTAATCCATTCCATGAGGGTGTCATGGAGTCAGGCAACACAAGCTGTGACACCTCTGGGTCTGTGAAAATGCCACCATATACATCTATGACCATGCAAGAGGGTTGTCAGATGCCGACTTTCAGCCAATTTTATAAGACCAAGTAAAGGCCACTTTGTCTTTATAAAATACTAGCATAAGAGGCAGAGATCACAACCAGACAGTTACAATGGGCTCTGTAATAGGTGCAAACATCTATGCCTAGATTATTTTAGCATGCTCTATTGATGACACAGGAAAAAAAAATCTTAGGGGTTTTCTGTTCTTTCAAGTTAAAACCACATGACATGAAATATAGAAACATGACAGCAGAAAGAGACTATATGGCCAATCTAGTCTGCCCTTCCATATCATCTACTATAATCCCTTTTTTTTCCTTTTGAGATCTTCTGTGTTTGTCTCATGTTTTCTTGAATTCAGATACTGTCCCCATCTCTACTACCTCCACTGTAAGTTTATTCCACACATCTGCCACTCGCCCCATAAAAAAATGTTCCTTCATATTACTCCTGAATGTTAATCATTCATCTTCATCCTATGTCCCCTTGTTGCAGAGTTTACTTTGAATTGAAAGAGGCTTTCCATGCCACTTAAGTGTGGTGTTCATGGGTAAATCTAGACAGTTCCTTATAAAATGTTATTTTGCATGCCTAAGTGAATCATAAAATTACTCTTGTTAACATTCAAAATGTCTTATTCTCCTGCTTTAATTTTGTTATTCCAAAATAATACTCCCATCGCTAGGGTATTGTTGGAATGGATCAGGCCTGGAACATTCAGGGAACATTCTAGGTCAGCAGCTTTTGAGGGGCTGCAAACAGCAGCAGTCAAGATAAAACAGTAAATCCTGACAGTCACACAAACTCAAAGAGCCACCAATATACACTTTTACCTGCAGGGAGCGTGGTCACGCATGCATACAAAGCAAACTTTAATATGTAAACATATGATGGCCAACTGGCATTTCTACAGGATTGTTGTAGGACAGATAGTGATCATGAGCATTTCAACACTATGTTTAATTATAAAAATCTCAAATAGGATGGACATGTTCAGCTGAAGTTTCACCTAGCGCCCAATATTCTTGCACCAGCTCTGGATTTTGAGCCTATAACTTTTGTGGTGCCCCCAGCTGCCTAGGCGGTTGCCTATAGGTGGGGGTATGCCTTATAATGTCCCTTTACATGGGTTCCCAGAGCCGGGGCTTCTGGGAGTTGTAGTTGATGACCAATGAGTTGTAGTTGTGAACAAATGAATGATTGAGCCAAGGGTTTTTGAAGGCAACACAGGAATTTTATTTTCTTCCTTTGCTCAAAGGAACCTCCATAGAAGCTCAGCACAACACATAAACTGGGATACCTCTCCCCTCAAAAGAAAAAAACTTCTATACAAAAACTTTCACAGTGCCACTAGTTACACTTTCTTCCTTCAGCAATGCAATTTCTTTCTTCAGCAGACAAAATACCACTTAACAGTCCCTTGCTGACTTTAGGTATAAACAGCGGCTTTTTAACTTCACAACATGCACATTAAAGCTTCCTTTTTATTTCGGTTATTATATGTTTCAGATAGTTGCTCCAGACACATTCAAATCAAGCCTTTGAATGTTTCATGCCCTTTTAAAAACACCAGCAACTTCTTTTTCAAACATTCTTAGCATTCTTAACTGCAGACATTCAGGTATAATAACTTCTGGGTTTTCTTCAGGCTTAAAATCTATAGCTTTTCATTCTACCCTCATAGAAAGAGAACAATCCATTTCACATTCTATGGAATTATTTTCAGTATCGTAATTATCTACTTGCATGCTTTCAGAGTCAGGCTCTGCAGTCTACTGACTGGCAACAGCTTGGGATAGCGTGGGCTTGATTTCTTCTAATAATTTGAAAACCTTTTCCCAGCAAGACCTCCCTCTTGACTCAGAGGTGTTAGCAGGGCTTTGGAGATCCTTATCTTGCAGTAGACCAGGGGTCGGCAACCCGCGGCTCCGGAGCCGCATGCGGCTCTTTCTCACCTTTGCCGCGGCTCCGGAGCACACTGCCCGCCCGGTGACAGGCAATAGTTTTGTAAGCTCCCTCCCTTCTTCTGCAGCCGCTGCTCCCTGCCTCTTAGGGAACCGCGGCTGTGCTTTTAAAATCATCTCGGAGCCCTTCCTGTCTTGACGGGCTCTGTGCAGCATTGTCCCGCCTCTAAAGGAAGTTTGGAGGCGGGACAATGCTGCACGGAGCCCGTCAAGACAGGAAGGGCTCCGAGATGATTTTAAAAGCACAGCCGCGGTTCCCTAAGAGGCAGGGAGCAGCGGCTGCAGAAGAAGGGAGGGGAGCTGACATGGAGGGAGGGAGCAGATATGGATGGAGGGAGGGGGCTGACATGGAGGGATGGAGGGGGCTGACATGGAGGGATGCAGGGGGCTGACATGGAGGGAGGGAGCTGATATGGATGGATGGAGGGAGGGGGGCTGACATGGAGGGAGGGAGGGAGGGAGGGAGGGGGGCTGACATGGATGGATGGAGGGAGGAGGGGCTGAAATGGAGGGAGGGAGCTGATATGGATGGATGGATGGAGGGAGGGGGGCTGACATGGAGGGAGGGAGGGAGGGAGGGAGGGGGGCTGACATGGATGGATGGAGGGAGGAGGGGCTGACATGGAGGGAGGGAGCTGATATGGATGGAGGGAGGGGGGCTGACATGGAGGGATGGAGGGGTGCTGACATGGAGGGAGGGAGCTGATATGGATGGATGGATGGATGGAGGGAGGGGGGCTGACATGGAGGGAGGGAGCTGATGGGGCTGACATGGAGGGAGGGAGGGGATGGAGGAGGGGCTGACATGGAGGGAGGGAGCTGATATGGATGGAGGGAGGGGGGCTGACATGGTTGGATGGAGGGGGGCTGACTTGGAGGGAGGGAGCTGATATGGATGGATGGAGGGAGGGGGGCTGACATGGAGGGAGGGAGCTGATGGGGCTGACATGGAGGGAGGGAGCTGATATGGATGGAGGGAGGGGGGCTGACATGGAGGGATGGAGGGGGCGGACCTGGAGGGAGGGAGCTGAGATGGCTGGCGGGAGGGGCTGACATGGAGGGATGGAGGGGGCTGACATGGAGGATGGAGGGGGCTGACATGGAGGGATGGAGGGGGCTGAGGGAGGGGGCTGACATGGAGGGATGGAGCACTGGTAATGGGGTTGAGGGGACTAGCACTGGAAATGAGCTGATTAGGGGAGGCTAGGACTGGTAATGAGCTGATGGGGGGTAGGACTGGTATTGGGCTGATTAGGGGAGGCTAGCACTGGTAATGGGGTTGAGGGGGGATTAGCACTGGAAGCGAGCTGATTGGGGGGCTTTGAATGGGCATGGGCTGATTGTGGGGAGGGGAGGATAGAGCTGCTGGCCCTGGAAGATAACTGGGGGCTAAGGCTGCCATGGTATTTGTACTAGAAGGGACTGGTCAGTGGGGAAGGAGGGGGATTGGAAGGAAATGGACACCAGTGGCAATCATGGGAATGCAAGTTGACATTGGAAGGTACTGGGAGTGAGGACTGGAAAGGGGCTGATATTGGGGAGGGTTACTGGGACTGGAAATAGGCTGATGGAAAGAAGTGAAGAAAACGAAAGAAGAGATAAGAAATGGCAGATGGACCATAGACCACAGAAAGAGAGCTAAGAGAAGACAGGAAAGCAGAAGCCTCAGATCGGTACCAGCATGATCAAAGAATAAATTGGTCAGACAACAAAGGTAGAAAAAATAATTTTATTTCATATTAGTGATTTGACTACAAAATCATCATAATTTTGAAATCAAATATTGTTACTTGTTGTTGTGATATTTTCTGGCGTATTTTTTTTGGTGTGCGAAGGAAGAGGGGTAGTCTTATACGGCGAGTATAGGCCAAACACCTATATTTTAACAGGAAAAGTAGGGGGTCGTATATAGCATTAAGGTAAGAAACAATATATGCAGTGTTAGATTTGTTTTAAATGTCGCAATGGTTTTGCGGCTCCCAGTTTTTTTTTTCCCTTCGGAAACGGGTCCAAGTGGCTCTTTATGTCTTAAAGGTTGCAGACCCTTGCAGTAGACTGTTTAAAGCTTCTAAAGGGTTCACCTCCCTTCTATTAACAGTTCTTCTTACCGGCCTTCGCTGAGGTAAAGCTCTTCCCCACAGCTCTTGCTGGACTGTCCCCGTACCTGGCTTATAGGCAGCAGCTTCTATAGGATAAAACCTCCTGTTTCCAGTGCCAGCTGTAGTCTCTCTACAGCACTGGCTTTGTTCAGGACTGTGGTGCTGGCTATGAGGGAAATCCTTCCTTAGGCTGTCTCTGGAGCACCTCTCTCTCCTGGTCTCTCTGCAAGAATCCTTTCTTTCTGTATCTCTCGGGATCTCCTTGGCTTCTGTTTCCCTGCTGGTCTCTCTGCTTCCTGATCTCTGGGGCTTAAATGAGTGGGGCTGCCGTACGACTTCCCACTCCTTCCCCAGCTGTCTCTCGTTACCTCCCCTAGTTGCTATGGAGCTTGGGCGTGGCCTGAAGACAGCAGCTTTGGGTATGTTTTTTTTTTCTTTAGCTGAAGTTTTAAAGTCACGGCTCCCTGTACTTCCCTTCTGCTTGGAGGTAAATGTTTGTGATTTCTCTATTTCCATGGGCTCTAGAGCACTTTCGTCACCACACTATGTGACTGTTTAATTATGCATACTTGCAGAGTTATACACATTTATATATGTGACATTCTGCAGCAATGTAACTTTCTTAATGTGTATCTGGGTATGAACTTGGAGAAATAGAGAAAACTTCTCTTCTGCAACAGTAAAGCAGAAACAAGGGGAGCAGAACAGCCACACCACTGGTAGATAGAGCTTATCACTCTACATCACATAGCTAGCTTATGTTTTCCCTTTAAATGCCTGCACTTATCATCAGGCCACCCTCTATTTGATTTCATGTTTGACTCAACTCAAGCTATGTATTCTATGGGGCATGTTTACTAAAAACCGCTAATTAGCGTGCCGCAAAATAGCGCACTAAAAGCGGTACTTAAGAGCGCTTAAACACCCCGCAAACGTGCGATGAAGCCCCGCACACTTGCGCGTCACAGTAACGGGTGCCGCACAAGTACGTGCCTGCAAATGTCCGATAGAGGCGTGGAAAGGCTAACGGAGGGCTGAGGAAGGCCCCGGAGGGGCAGAGAGAAGGGGTTAATGGGCGGGGAAGGGGAGGGGAGAGGCGCCCCGCACATTATCGGGGCTGAATTTCCAAAAAAAAATAGCGCGAGTGAATCACTCGCGCTAGAATGCATTTAAAGGGAAGAGAAACCATTTCCGTCTGCAATGTACAGCAAAACCGGAGAAACCTGCAAAACGTAAGCAGTGTGATACATGTGCACAGCACAAAAGTGCAATTATAAATAGAAAATGACCACCACAAAAATATGAAAAATAGTAATTCAGTTGGGGAACAGTTTTAGTGATGGGCAAAACTAGATAACACACCCAGGAAAGCGCCAAAAAACGAATTGATTTCTGGAAAGGTGTACGGAGCGGAGACTCGTCCAAAAAACATTTCCCTTTTTCTGGAGCTGTCCTGGGAGTGTTATCTAGGGTTGCCCATTAATATCACTGTTGCCCAGCTTGGGTATATGTTTTCCCCCTTTGTTCCGTGGTCATTCCCGGGTTTTATTTGCACGTTTGTCACCACACAGGGTGAAGGAGCCCACAGTAAAAATGCATACAGCAGGGTTTGTGACTCCATCCTGCCAGGTTGACTACCTCCAGGGGCTGCACTGTCTCTGTGGCCATAGTGTGGTGCAGAGGACATAGCCATGACTTCTAGGACTAGAAGGCCAGAGGTTCAAATCCCAGCTGGGGCACTTGCCAGCCCAGTCCATATATTTTTACCCACCACTAAACAAAGATAGAGCAGACACCCCTGTATTGCAGGGAACATAAGCATGGGGGAAACACCCATATGTTACCCAACACCACACACACACCACAACAATGGGCATACCTACAGCCAAGTCCCCCAAATGCAGTCCCATACTGCCACATTGCAATCAGGTCATCTGCTTTTTCTGAGAGAAGCTCATGCCAGCATGTTGGCGCACGAGTACATGTGGTGCAGGGGGCAGTGGCAGCTAGCCACAGAGGACAGAGGCCAAGCCATGTGCAGGCTGGCACAGTCCACTGCAACACACAGGCCCTGCCGGATCCACAGGCATGGACATTCCAGGGAATCCAACCAATCTGTGGCTACAAGGTGGTGCAGTGCACACAGACAGTGCATACAAGAACAGAAGGTCACAGGTTCAAAGCCCAGCTGGGGCTACCGCCAATCCTTCCCACATATTTTTCCCACAGCTACACAGTGATAGTAAGGACAAACCTTTCTTGGCGAGGACATATGCAATGGTACTACGTCTATCTTTTACCCCACTGAGCACAGACACCATGTACAGGGGCAGTACCTAGAGCAGAATCTCCCAAATGCAGTCCTGGTGGGCCACACACCAGTCCGGGTCCATGCTGCCACTCATACAAATGCCTGTGCTGTATATCTATGCACCACCCCCATGGCATGTAGATGTAGCTCATGCATATTCATGAGGAACAGCAGGTAAACCCCATCAGTGTGATGCAAACCTGGACTGGAGTTGGGAATCTCTGCCGTAAAGCAGCAGCCAACAGGGGCAGACACACCCACACCCACACCCACAGGCCCCATTGGCCAATGTCTCCTGGAGAGGCAGAACATTGGACCCTGCGTGCATCTCCCAATACTAGCACCTGCATACCCTAGCAATGTAACCCTACACCTGAGGTATACGGTACACAGCTCTGAGACGCTTGCTAGGAGTACTGGCAGATAGATATCCATACGTTACGCACATACTGCTAGTTGACCCCATCCGAACAATCTGTTTGGTGTTTGCAGTGCGTGCTCCAGCCCTTGCCTCTGACGGTGTTTAGCACCCTGGGGAGTGACCCCCAGCAGTACTGCATAGCATATCCATGCCTTGCCGTGCCCAGCACCGGTTTGGTGGGCAAGGCTAATTACCTCAATAGTAGCACCATGATGGCATAGGTGTGGAATTGTGTGTCTGTCTATACAGTGGGTGTTGGCTGCATGCCCCTTCCACAGCCCACACTGCCAACACTGTTGCCAGTATTGGCCTGCCAATGTGCATAATGAGTAGCAAGGGACCATGGGTATATCTCAGACAGAGTGGACTGACCAGGATGCAGCTGCACAGGGCATAGGGCACTGGCAGGGGCATGGTAGTGCCCGGCCACCACCTACACAGACAGGGTGACCTCTGTATGTGCTGCTGGGAGATCACTCTCACCCTGAGTGTGCAGTGACGGCAGCATGGCTAGGCACCCCTATAGTGCTATATTGTGATTCTCCCATGTGATATGTATGGGTGTTCTGTGGGGGCCTCTTCATGGACTTATCTGCCTGTGTGTGCGCTGCCACCCCAGTTGTGGGTGCATGCATGTCCATCAGGACCAGCTAGCAGACTGTTCACAGCTGATATGTGTTGTGATGGAGTGCCTTGCAGGGTGCAGTGGCTGATGGCTTGCTGCAGGTGAATATCAGATAGTGGTGGGGTGCATCTGTGAATATCCAGGCCTAATGTCTGTCTGATATTGTGTTATGGATGTGTGTGGAGCTGCTTGGACTGCCCTGTAGGGTGTCTGTTCCCTAGCACAGTGTTTCCCAACCCAGTCCTATGGGGCACACCGGCCAGTCAGGTTTTTGGGATATCCCTAATGACTATGCATGAGATATATATGCAGTAGAGATATCCTGCCAACGTGACTGGTTTGTGGCCCTCCAGGGCTGGATTTGGAGACCCCTGCCTAACACCTCTGTCATCTAAGATTGTGAGTGGGCAAGGTGCAGATGTCCAAGACATCAAAAAGTTATATAGAATGTGTCACATTCCTCCTCACTTCTCACCACCACCAAAATATTGTCTTATTAGACAACTTTTTGGTGGTGGTGAGAATCGAGGAGGAATGTGTCATATTCTATATACCCTTTCGATGTCTAGGACATCTACACCTTGCCCACTCACAATCTTAGATGACAGAGGTGTTAGGCAGGGGGGTCTCCAAATCCAGCCCTGGAGGGCCACAAACCAGTCAGGTTGGCAGGATATCTCTAATGCATAGTCATTAGGGATATCCCAAAAACCTGACTGGCTGGTGTGCCCCATAGGACTGGGTTGGGAAACACTGCCCTAGCAGGACTGGGGTTGATGGTCCACTCTACTGCCATTGGGGTGGGAGGGAATCTGTTGAGGAGAAGCCCTGTTTTATCCACCTGGGGGTCCCCACTAACTGAGCCAGACAGAGATCTCCAAAATGTTTATGCAGCACCTACCTATTCCACGGGATATTGCTGCTTTGGAGCTCTGACATGGCTGGTGTTGTGGACCTGGTCCTGGGCGCAACATCTCACACTCAGGGTGAGCACAGTAACCGCACAATGTGATGGTGTTTAGCTACTCTTTACCATTTGTCCACCCACTCAGGACACCCTACCAGGCCGAGGTGCTGTGTGGGTGCACACGGACACTTCCCCCTACCAGGCCGGGGAGCTTTAGGGGTGCATTTCCCATCCTGTGTTCAATCGTGGACAGCTGATTTGCATGTGCAGTGCATCATGGGTACGGGTGGTTCACAACAGCAGACTGTCAGTGAGGTGACATACAGGCTATCTGCAGTCAGCCAGGGGCTGCTTACAGCTGTAGCCCAATGGTTACGTCACTGCCTGTGCAGCCAGATGTCATGGGTTCAAACCCACAGTGGGGTTCTGTGATAGGGGTGTCCAAAGAGTTATTTTAATTTACTGTACATATGTTGCTGCCAGCAATAACACCCTCAGCGTACTGTACCCATAAGGTGCCTCTGAGGGTGCTTTATGGGGCGCCCTATAGGGCACGTTACGGTTGCCAGCCATATAGGGTGCACTATACATTATCCTGTGTCACAACATACATGCTGCCCTATAGGGGACATTCTAGGGTGCCTTGGCGGACGGTGCACTGTAACATGTGCCTTATGGGCCGCCTTATATTAATATGCTGTGAGAGTGCGTTTGCTAGTAGTTATCACAAAATAAAATTAAAAAGCCTCCTACAGCACTCCACAACATATAACATACTGCCTCAGCTAGCCTTTTTCACTGGGCATTGTGAGGGATTGAACCCCTGGTCCCTGCACCATTGGTCAGTGTCTTAACCATTGTGCTGTGGCTGTGTTCCTTTGCTTTGGCATCAGCGCGCTGCCTTATGCCCATCAGCGCGCCACCTCCTGCTGCCCACAATTAGTGCACCACCTTGTGCCGCCCAAAACGAACAGTGTGCCGCCTTGTGCCGCCCAAAAAGAACAGTGCGCCGCCTTGTTCCGCCCAAAAAGAACAGTGTGCCGCCTTGATAGTACAGTGCGCCACCTTATGCCGTACAAAGCAAACAGTGTGCTGCCTTAAAGTACTTTGCCTCCTGAACCACTTTTACACATTCAAGGTGTTGCCTCAACTGGCCTTTTTGTTGCGCACAATGGGGGATTGAACCTGTGGCCGCTGCACCATTGGCTAGTGTGTTCACCGTTGTGCTACAGCTCTGTTCTGATATGTGCTCAGCAGCGCCCCACTTAGCCTTCCCACGCGCTAATGTGGGCCCCGCAAATTAGCGCGACGCGCACACGTACAGTCGGGTTTTTTTCTTCTTTCTACCTGAACCGCCCACTCCTTATATGGCACATGCACACTACCGCGGCCCCGCACGTTAGGAATGTTTAGTAAACATGCCCCTATAGGTTACATGCTAATACAATTTGATTTTTCATAGCGCTATGTGGTGGTTCCTTTCTCTCTCTCTCCTTCCCGTGTATTTTTTTCGGCATGTTTTTTTTTTTTTTACTCATTTAGAATTCTCATGGGATTTGATTTTCACTACGGCAGATTATCAAATAATGGATATGGGTTTTATATTACATCTCAGAGTTTACTATCTACTATCGTGTATATATGATTGAGCCCCCTTGACTCTTTATGGACTGAGACGCTATCCTTATTTACAATCACTTTATATAATTCTTTATTATTTCTTTAGCGTTTTTAATTGTGCATTATTCTGAATTTAATTAAACAAGTGTCGATCCAGCGGTGAGTGTGGCTCTATAACAATTATATATGATGTGCTTTTACGTGTCCCATGGTGGATGGCTTTTTCTGCTTCATTGCTACTCTCCTCCATGTAATGCTGTTTCTGGTGGTGAATATAGCTCTATAGTAACTATATACGTATAATGCCCTTTACATGTTCCTATGGTGGATGGTTCCTTTTCTGTTCTATTGCTATTCTCTCCCATATAATATCCCCAATCCATCTTTTATCACCTATTGTATAACTCCTCTGAATTTACTGTGTTTATTGCTTTTGGTTTTTCTAAATTTTTTATTGTCTTTTTCTTAATAATTTATTGCTATAGTTTTAATTGTATGCTCTCTTTCCCATTTTTTATTATTCGTGATTTATATTGGGCTCTCTTGTTTTTATTCTTTTTGTATTTATTCTTTTATATTGGTTAACTTTATTGTTATCGTATATATTTTTGTATTGTGTTTTTGAATTTTAATGAATTTGTCCTGTATGTATGTTATGTTTCTAAGGTCACAGTCCCCTGAAGAAGGCTTTTGCTGAAACATGTGTAGGGCTGACCTTTGACACTTCAGTAAAGTTCTATTTACCAGTGGTGTGGCTCTCCTGCTCCGCTTGTTTGTGCTTCTCTGTATGAACTCTATAAGCCACTTATAGTTTCTACCCCTGTTAAATTGTGACAGCATGATTATATACAGATATTCATCTACAAATGTTTGGTTCTCTTAATCTATGCCTCTAAAATTCTTCAATTGTGATTGTTTTGTTTTAATTTTTATGTAGCTTTTTGGGGATTTTCCTCAATTCTTTCCCTTCATTTCCATCGAAGCAGATAATGACATATAAATACATGGAGACAGGAAATCGCAGCAGTGTGACAGAATCCCTGCTTCTGGGATTCTCAGATTTTTCCAGACCTGCAGCTGCCTCTCTTCACTCATTTCTCATTCCTCTGGATGTACTTTTATGCTTGATATAATTATAAAACTGCCATTTCATCCATGTATATTTTCTTTCTTTTCATTCTGTAAGTAGGACTATAAAGAAAAACAAAGAGGCCTTACTAACTAACTAACTCTCTCTCATAACACCTCTCCTCTCCCTGTAATGATCATCCCAAGCTTCACCCAGTCTCTCCCTCTCTTTCTCTTTCTCATAACCCCTGCCCACCCCCAGCCTCTCTCTCTCTCTTTCTCTCTCTTTCCCTCTCTTTCTCTTTCTCATAACCCCTGCCTACCCCCAGCCTCTCTCTCTCTCTCTCTCTCTCCCTTTCCCTCTCTTTCTCTTTCTCATAACCCCTGCCCACCCCCAGCCTCTCTCTCTCTCTCTCTCTCTCTCTCTTTCCCTCTCTTTCTCTTTCTCATAACCCCTGCCTACCCCCCAACCTCTCTCTCTCTCTCTCTCTCTCTCTCTCTCTTGTACTTGCCCATACTTGTCCCTGGCTGCAACTCTTCAATAACGTTGCGGTACCTGCTTCTCCCACGGCAATTGACTCTGCATTGCAGAGCCGCATGGTGCAGGACGTTTGGGCTGCTCTCCTGATTTCAGGTCTTGAAGGACTTTAAATTGAAAGATCAGCCTAAACTTTCTTCAGTGAGCCAAATGTAATGAGGGGAATTGTGAACTGTTTTGTTCTGACTAGGATCACTTTAAATAAATATGCATAAGGGCAGACAATTTCTCTGCCACGGAGTCCTCAACAATAGCAAAATAACATGCTTAAAAAGCAGCTTAACATGAACAAGCAATATGTTGCAAAGAAAATAATAGTATACAAAGTTAGTTCTTTATATCTATAATCAATCATCATAGTTAGTTTTCCCAAATAAGCCTTGGGCCTTCCTTTTTTACTAAAGTCCACTAAGGTTTGCCACCTAATGCACCAAACAAATGCATCTTACGTGCAAAGCCTCCGTGTTAGATGTTGGGGGTTTGACAAGCATGTTCCCAGCAACTAGCATGCAACAAGCTACTTTAACATGTGCTCTGTTTAAGGCAGGTACATCTAAGGACTCCTGCAGAGATGTCATCAGGTGAACTCGCATTAAGAGCCCCATTGCCACTGAGTATGTGACAACTGTCTGTCACTAGTGGTAATGCGTGCTAGTGTTGTATTTGTCATCCTGAAATAAGTGCAACATATATGCAAATCCTCCAGACCACTTCATATGGGAGTCCTATTATAAAATGATCCTCAAAATGGTTTCATCAGGGGATAAGTGATGTGGTTCCATATATCAGCTGTATATAATATGAAGAAGATACTTCTCTACAGTTCTGGTTATTAGGGGATGAGTGAGGAAAGGAGGGGAATTTTTCACCAGTGAATGTTCATTAAAATGGAAAATGTGTTAGGCAACATTTGAACAAAAACTGCTATGGCTCTTATGATACTGTTGTAATGCTTCTGTCTAATAAAACTTAATTTCAAAAAAATATATCTATCAAACTGTTACACAGGGAAACGTCTTAGGGGCCCTTTTACTAAAATGTGCTAAGCACTTAGCTTGGCTATTGTCACATGATAACTGCTCGCTCTAACTGTACGGCATGCAGATTCATGTGCTAATTGCCATTTGCACCCAGAGGTGGAGAATGAATGGTTAGGGGCAGAGAATGGGTGGGCTGACAGTGTGGTGTACATATCATGAGTTGCATGATGTAAAGGGCTGCCCACACAGGGTTTTTTTCACCCATCAAGGGGCAGGGTCATTTAAAAGCTGGACAAGGGCAACTACTTGGAGGGAATTGGAATACCACTGATCAGCCAGCAGAGTGGGGCCCTGTGTTTCCTGATCAAGAGTGAGAGCCATAGAAGCAGATGGAGGCCCTGGAGAGACAGTTTGGGATGGACTCTCTGTTCCCTGCACTAAGGAGCAAAAGAACCAGAACCAGCTAAAGCTGGGTAATTTGATAGACTGCCACTAACCTGGGTGGACTAGCTAAGTGAGCTAGTTAATGCTGGCTCCCTACTGCAATAGTAAAGGGGGGGGGCAGGGAGGGAATTGCTATGTGAGCGAGGTGAATCAGCTGGGGGAAAAGCCAGACAAGTTAAGCTGGGCTACTACAGAGGGGGGAAACTCTAGGATACTGAAGTTCTCTTTCCCGCTGGATTAGCAAGGGAGAAAAACCAGCAGAATTATGAAGGGGTTTAATGTAGATATGAAAAATCTGGCACCTAATAACTTGAGTGTACTAATTTAAAGCTCTGGTTTCTGTGAGGGGCTGAGAGGGGTCTGAGAGTAGTGCAAAGAAGCTGACACTTTGGTTTGATATAGGGAAGAGTAATATTGACATGTTAAGGAATGACACAAGCCTGGAAAGTCCCTCCACAGGTACAATCCGCACTGTTAAACATAGCTGGACATTTAGAGAGACCTTGTGTTTGGTAGCAGGTTGCTGCTGGGTTCACAGTGTTTCCTATGCTGATATTTAGAACTTGGTGAAACACCGTCTTTAAGTTTGCTTGGTTATATATTTCATTTCAAGAATCATCTTGACAAATAGAGCTGTATAAGGATTATCGCTGCTCTGTGCACATGGTTTCTATATGGAAAGATAGAACATGTTAAGGGGAATAATAGGCAGCTCAGCCTGAAGACACTATCCCCAAAAGAGCTTTCAGCAACACCTAGCTCTAACAAATGCTGGCAGTGGTGGAATTGTGGTCTCATCTGTAGATATAAAACCCATATCTGCTGGAGATTGTGGTCTGTTATAGAAGCACAAAACTGATAGCTGCTGGAGAAACAGAGAGAGGTGTTTTTTTAAATTGGGCTAAAGGGATTAGCCCTGCCCAAGTATGGGATGAAAGCAGTATAGTCTGTGCCAGTCAATCAGGCTTCTCTTTACTTTTTCCATGACTTTCCGATGCTGGATGAAAGGAAGCAGTGAGCAGCGGATGTGTGTTTTTTCCAGACTAGGCGGGAGAGATAGAGAGCCATGAGAGTTCATAAGGCATATACCACTTCAGGCTCATTGTTGTCTCCAGGAACCCCTCCCCCCAACATGGGAGGTCACACTATGCTGCAGCACAAGCAATAATCAGAGGAAGAAATGAACTGCAGCCTATCCCCCCCCCCCCCCTTCTCTGGACCTTCAAGGCCCTCTGAAATCCCCCATTCCTGAGCCAGCAAGGAAGACAGTCCCTTAATTCCTACCAGTTTGAGCTCTATTGATGATATGGTGCATTAATGGACTAAAAACCTTGACTTACATGTGCTAAACACTGCAGATTTTGCCAACCTTAAGGCCTACAGCATAAGATGTTAATCCACACACATTTTGAAATGCTTTTACTATATAGGCCCCTATGTCAGTATGAGTTGATCCAGGATCACTGAAAGTGAAGGCCAATGATAAAATCGGGTTAGCAGTTGTGGTGTATTGTATAGTGATAACATTCAGCACCATGGAAAGGGGAAGGAAATGACTGAAGCCTGCAGTAGACATTCACCTGCCTCCACTCTCACCTACACTGTAAATATTATTCAGTATAAATTGGAAAGTACCTATATAACATTATCATTTTCTAATTTTAATCTGTTACTGCCTGACTACTGTATATTAGAATGCTTATGACTCATGCAATATCAAACTTAACATTGAAAATAAGCTAAATTTTACTGTTCCAGAGTTCACCATTTTTCGATACTATAATTGAAATCTAGTAATTTCAGCAAAATTATTTCATATATGTGGGAATCTTCCTTTAATACACATAAGTCCAGATGCTCTATTCTGTTGCTGCCATTATGAGCTAAATCTCAAAGGTGCAGGGACTTCCTAAAAATTTAAAACAAGACTTATGCATAAACAGACCAATTAGGCATTGATTCATTATCAGAGTGAGAACTTAGGGGCATGTTTACTAAACATTCCTAACGTGCGGGGCCGCGCTAGTGTGCCTGTGCCATATAAGGAGTGGGCGGTTCAGGCAGAAAATAGAAAAAAAACGGTAGTAAGCAACCGGACGTGTGCGCGTCGCGCTAATGTGCGGGGGTCGACATTAGCGCGTGGAAAGGCAAAGTGGCGCGCTGCTGAGTATACAAAACAACAGAGCTGTGGTACAACGGTGAAGACACTGACCAATGGTGCAGGGGCCATGGGTTCAATCCCCCAGTGTGTGCAACGACAAAGGTCAGCTGAGGCAGTAACTGTAATGATTAAACTTGTTTTAGGAGGCAAATTAATTTGGAACGGCATAAGGCGGCGCACAGTTATTTTTGGGCGGCATAAGGCGGCGCACAGTTATTTTTGGGCAGCATAAGGCGGCGCACAGTTATTTTTGGGCAGCAGAAGGCGGCGCACTGGTCCCCTTGGGCGGCAGAAGGCGGCGCGCTGATAGGCACAAGGCGGCGCGCTGATGCACAAGCACAGGAACAGAGCCACAGCACAATGGTTAAAACACTGACCAATGGTGCAGGGATCAGGGGTTCAACTCCTCACAATGCCCAGTGAAAAATGCCTGCTGAGGCAGTATGTATTATGTTGTGGAGTGCTGTAGGAGGCTGTATAATTTTATTTTGTTATCACTACTAGCAAACGCACTCTCCCAGCATGTTAACATACGGCGGCCCATAAGGCACATGTTACAGTGCACTGTTCGCCAAGGCACCCTTGAATGTCCCCTATAGGGCAGCATGTATGTTGCGACACAGGATAATGTATAGTGCACCCTATAGGGATGGCAACCATAAGGTGGCCTACAGGGCGCCCTATGAAGCACCCTCAGAGGCACCTAATGGGTATAGTAAGCTGAGGGTGGTCTTGCCGGCATAGACATATGTACAGTAAATAAAGATAAAGCTGTGGACAGCCCTACCAAAGGGCCCCACTGTGGGTTTGAACCCATGACCTCTGGCTGCACAGGCAGTGATGTAACCATTGCGCTACAGCTCCATAGCTGTAAGCAGGCCCCTGGCTGGCTGCAGATAGCCTACACGTCACCTCACAGACAGTCTGCTGGTGTCAACAGGATAGGGTTAGGCCACCCGTACCCATGATGCACTGCACATGCAAATTAGCTGTCCGCAGATGGACACAAGATGGGGAATGCACCCCCACAGCACCTCGGCCCTGTTGGGGGAAGTGACCGGGTGCACCCACACAGCACCTTGGCCTAGTAGGGGGCACTGACTGGGTGTTTTACTGGCACAGAGTAGCCACACACCGTTACATCGTGCGGGTACTGTGCTCACCCTGAGTGTGCAATGAGGTGGCCAGGACCAGGTCAACAACACCTGCCATGGCTGATGGAGGCCAAGCGGGCGTTCCAAAGCAGTGTTAATGTGTAAGATAGCTAGTTTCTGCACAAACACCATGGATATCCCTGTCTGCCGCTATCAGGCACACACACACACACACACCCCCCCCCCCCCCCCCGTGGCAAACATGGTCCCCATCAAGGGATTCACACTCTACCTCCCTGCAAAGGTGGCAGTAGAGGGCAACATCAACCCAAGTCCTGCTGAGGAACACCACCCCCCCAGGCAACTCCATACACAGCCATAACACAATAGCAGACAGATATAAGCCCAGGGTATGGTAAGCTGCACTCCACCACCAGATATTCCCCTGCAGCAAGCCAACAGCCACTGCACTCTGCAAGCCATTATAGCAAGACATTTACCAGCTACAAACAGTCTGCTGGTTAGTCCATAGTGCATGTTCCCAATGGAGATGCATGCACCCAGAACTGGGCTGTCTGCATACACAGCAAGCAGATAGATCAGTGACTGGGCCCCAAAGAGAAACCCATATCTATCACATGAGAGAACTACTATACAGCACTATGGGGGGGCCTAGCCATGCTGTGGTCACTGCACAGTCAGGGTGAGCGTGATCCCCCAGAAGGACATGCTTTGGCCACCCTGTCTGTGTAGGTGGTGGCTGGACACTACAATATCCCAGCCAATGTCCCTGCCAGGGCCCTATGCCCAGTGCAGATGCATCCTGGCCACACCACCTTGCCCTGGCTATACCCATGGTACCTTGCACCTCATTATGCACATTGGCTGGCCAATACTGGCAACAGTGCTGGCAGTGTGGGCTGTTGAAGGGGCTTGCAGCCAACACCCACTGTATAGACCAGGGGTGGGCACCTCCGGTCCTGGAGGGCCGCAGACCAGTCAGGTTTTCGGGATATCCCTAATGAACATGCATGAGATATATATGCATTAGAGATATCCTGCCAACCTGACTGGTTTGTGGCCCTCCAGGGCTGGATTTGGAGACCCCTGCCTTACACCTCTGTCATTTAAGATTGTGAGTGGGCAAGGTACAGATGTCCTAGACATCGAAAGGGTATATAGAATGTGTCACATTCCTCCTCGATTCTCACCACCACCAAAAAGTTGTCTAGTAGACAATTTTTTGGTGGTGGTGAGAAGTGAGGAGGACTGTGACAAATTCTATCTAACCTTTTTGATGTCTTGGACATCTGCACCTTGTCCACTCACAATCTTAAATGACAGAGGTGTAAGGCAGGGGTCTCCAGATCCAGCCCTGGAGGGCCACAAACCAGTCAGGTTGGCAGGATATCTCTAATGCATATATATCTCATACATATTCATTAGAGATATCCCGAAAACCTGACTGGTCTGCGGCCCTCCAGGACCAAGTTTGCCCACCCCTGGTATAGACAGACACACACTTCCACACCTCTGCCATCATGGTGCTACGATTGAGGGGGTAAGTAGCCTTGCCCACCAAACCGGTCCTGAGCACGGCAAGGCATGGATATGGTACGCATTACAGCTGGTGGTCACTCCCCAGGGTGGTAAGCACCGTCAGAGGCCAGGCCTGGAGCATGCCCCGCAAACACCTAACAGATTGTTTGGATGGGGTCAACTAGCAGTATGTATGTAACGTATGGATATCTGCCTGCCTGTGCTCCTAGCAAACGTCTCAGAGCTGTGTACCGTATACCTCAGGTGTAGGGTGACATTGGTAAGTTATGCAAGTGCTCGTTTTGGGTGCTGCATGCACGGTCCAATGTTCTGCCTTTCCAGGAGACATTGGCCAATGGGGCCTGTGGGTGTGGGTGTGTCTGCCCTTGATGGCTGCTGCTTTACGGCACAGATTCCCAACTCCAGTCCAGGTTTGCATCACACTGTTCGGGTTTTCCTGCTATCCCTCATGAATATGCATGGGCTACATCTACATGCCATGGGGGTGGTGCATAGATATACAGATTCGGATTCGGATTCGTTTAGCGGAGCACGCTAGTCGTCTCCGCCATCTGGTTTCTACAGCTCCGATGGTCTCACACTGCTCTCAATTTCAACATGAATTTCAGCAACTACGTTGGTCCGTGAACGACCATGTTCCAGAGGATCCTAGGGGGGGGTGATCGGATTTTTCACCTGCGGCGATTAGAGCAACGGTGGATATTCCTTCTAAAAGCTGTGTCTCCTACTGGCATGAACAATGAAATTGATTGGCTGGGGGCGATGTGATGTCATCCTTTCATGTATAGGGGGGTTCCCTGCTTGTGGGGATTCCCCTCTTCTGATTGGTTGGTTGTTTTTGACAGGCATTTGGTTTAGCCCAATTAAAAATCGGTTCCGTTTATATGAATCGCCAACAAGTCGGCGTTTTTTGCCAGTTCCATGGTGGCAGTGGTTGTTTTCATCAGGAGAGTTTCGAGCGCTTGATACAGGGGTTTTTTCCCCCGAAACGTGCACATCGCGCAGACATTTGACAAGTATCGTGTGATCCAGGTTTGAGACCTTCTTAGTTTAAGTACTTTTATGTTTCATACCCAAGTGGTGGAATAAAAGGGACATGTATCATGTAAGTGAGTTGGCCTATAGTGCCTTCTCCTCATGATCTATATCCAACAAAAATATAAAAAAATCTTTTTGGAACACAACGGGGTCTTTCTATTGATAATTGTTGCTATTTTGACCTTTGTTTTTTGGGGTCTTTTTGTTATAGATATACAGCACAGGCATTTGTATGAGTGTCAGCATGGAACCTGACTGGTGTGTGGCCCACCAGGACTGCATTTGGGTGATTCTGCTCTAGGTACTGCCCCTGTTCATGGTGTCTGTGCTCAGTGGGGTAAAAGATAGATGTCTTACCATTGCATATGTCCCCGCCATGAAAGGTGTGTCCTTACTATCACTGTTTAGTTGTGGGAAAAATATGTGGGCAGGATTGGCAGTAGCCCCAGCTGGGCTTTGAACCTGTGACCTTCTGTTCTTGCATGCACTGTCTGTGTGCACTGCACCACTGTGTAGCCACAGATTGGTTGGATTCCCTGGACTGTCCATGACAGTGGATCCGGCAGGGCCTGTCTGTTGCAGTGGACTGTGCCAGCCTGCACATGGCTAGGCCTCTGTCTTCTGTGGTTAGCAGCCACTGCCCCCTGCACCACATGTACTTGTCCGCCAACATGCTGGCATGAACTTCTCTCAGAAAAAGCAGTTGACCTGATTGCAATGTGGCAGTATGGGACTGCATTTGGGGGACTTGGCTGTAGGTAATGCCCATTGTTGTGGTGTGTGTGCGGTGTTGGGTAAAATATGGGTGTTTTCCCCATGCTTATGTTCCCTGCACTACAGGGGTGTCTGCGCTATCTTTATTTAGTGGTGGGTAAAATATAGGGACTGGGCTGGCAGGTGCCCCAGCTGGGTTTTGAACCTCTGCCCTCTGGTCCTAGAGATAATGACTCTGTCCGCTGTACCACACTTTGGCCACAGAGACAGTGCAGCCCCTGGAGGCAGTAAGCCTGGCAGGATGGAGTCACAAACTCTGCTCTACTCATTTTTACTGTGGGCATATGCACCCTGTCTGGTGACAAACGTGCACATAAACACCAGAAATGACCACGGGAAAATGGGGGACAACATATCACCACGCTGGGCGACAGTGGTATTAATGGGCAACCATAGCAAACACTCCGAGGAAAGCTCCAAAAACGGAAATGTTTTTCGGAAGAGTCTCCGCTCCGTAGACCCTTCCAATATTCATCTCTTTTTTCTGGAGCTTTGCTGGGTGTGTTTTGTATATTTGCCCATCACTATAACTGTTCCCCAGCTGGATTACTATTTATAATAGTTTTTGTTGTGGTCATTTTCAGGTTCTATTTGCAATTTTGTTCTGTGCACATATATCACACTGCTCACGTTTTTTAGGTTTCCCCGGTGTTCCTGTACATTGCTGACGGAAATGGTTTCTCTTCCCTTTAAATGCCCTCTACCGCGAGGGTTTCACTCGCGCTAATTTTTACATGGAAATTCGGGCCCGATACTGTGCAGGGAGCCTCTCCCCTCCCACTCTCCACCCATTGACCCCATCCCTCCGCCCCTCCAGAGCCTTCCTCCGCCCTCTTTTAGCCGTTCCACGCCTCTATCGGACATTTGCAGGCCCGCACTTGTACGGGGCCCGTTAGTGTGCCGCGTACCTGTGCGGGGGTGACACGCACGTGTGCGGGGCATTTAAACGCGTTTCTGCGTGTTTAAATGCCGCGTTGCCGTGCGCTATTTTGCGGCGCGCAGATTTGCGGACTTTAGTAAACATGCCCCTT
Organism: Ichthyophis bannanicus; assembly: GCA_033557465.1. Classification (NCBI taxonomy): domain Eukaryota; kingdom Metazoa; phylum Chordata; class Amphibia; order Gymnophiona; family Ichthyophiidae; genus Ichthyophis; species Ichthyophis bannanicus. Next base: position 105,209,588 of record CM066048.1, on the reverse strand, counting down.
AATATTTATTTTTATTTTATTTACATTCTCTTATATACCGCGCTATTCTGCATCAGTGCGGTTTACATTGAACAAACTGAAATTACATTGAACAGGGCATTATAACTTGGAGATAACTATTTTACAGGGAACATGGGCTATGGAGGGTTAAGTGGCTTGCCCAAGACCACAAGGAGCACCTGTGGGACTAGAAACCCCAGTCCTTCCGGCCCAAGGTTGCTGTCCTCTAGTGGGATTTGAGCCCCCGACCTTCCAGCCTGAAGTACCTTGCCCCAACCACTAGGCTACTCCTCCACTCCATTCAGCAATGCAAAGAACATATATGTTGAAACATCTAACTTAGACTTTTTCAAATCCTGCTTGCATTCAGTGACTCTATCCATTTAGTTAGAGCCGCTGAATATCCATGTATAACTGCAACAATTTGAGTAAGATACACCTGATATTTGGGCAGGCCATCTAAATGTATAATTTTTGGAGCCAATATTTACATCAATCTGTGCAAATTTGGCAGTTCTGGAGAGATGGGGCACTTTGGATTTCAGAATGTATTATGTCTCATTTCAGAATGTATTATGTCTTCTCTCTGTAATATTTCCTGCAACCATCAGATATTCCCCTGCCATCATATTTACATGTGCAAAAGGCACACTAAGGATAGCTGGTAAAAAAATAAAAATATAAAATATAAAAACAATGCTACATATTAAGGCCAGGAATTTTTTTAAGCTGTTTTGCTGGTCCTTTAAGATTGATTATAGTCAGGCTCCAGCTTATTTGTATCACTGACATAATTTGCATCTAGGAGTAAACCAGAGAGATCCTCCAGAGTAAACACTTTGCAATTTTCATCCCCAGAAACTTTTCTCCGGAAAGCTACATGAGAAAAAAGGGCTGAGGTACAGGGCTTGTACAATACTAGATTATTCCAGATGGGATTAGTACCAAGAAAAAATGCATTACTTTTAGACATCTTTCAAAAACCCATATTTTGTTTCAATAATTCTTACATTGATGTTTAGATTAATTTATCAGACTTGTTGGTTTATTGCATAACATTCAAATTAATACAAAGAAAAATTACAGTATAAAACAATTCACAAAATATTGCTTTTTTTGTATTATTGCTTGTGCTCTGCCTTGACCTCTCAGTTGGTTAAGTGGACAATAAGGGGTATGTTGACTGAAGTGTGCTAAGGGTATGCACCTGTTGTGTGTTCATCAAACTGATTGGAGTGGGGGAGTAACCTAATGGTGAGAGCTCTGGCTTGGGAAACAAGAAATTGGTTCAATTCCCACTAGCGCTCCTTGGGACCTTGAGCAAGTCACTTAACCCTCAATTGCCTCAGGAAAAATCCAAGTTATCAGTGTCCCTGTTTAATGTATATTACCAAGTTTAAGTTACAATGTAAACCGCTCTGACTTACATGGTAAGTGCAACAGTCCTCTGCTAGCAGTCACCACATTGAGCAGTTCCTTAATGCATAGCAGTAGCTTTCACAATTTCCACAGCATTAAGTGCACCCATGCTCCCCACAATATGGGGAAACATTTAAAAAGATCATAATATGTATATGTTAGAGACATTTAAATACTCTGTGCCCAAGAGGAGAGCCTTTTTTGATGAGAGTGAGAGTGGATAAACTCAAGAGTAATATGCAGAAATATTTCTTTACAGAAAGAGTAGTAGATGTGTGGAATAGCCTCCCACTGGAGGTAGTAGATGTATGAAAGCATGGGATAGACACGGAAGATCTCTAAAGGATAAAGGGGGACTATTGTAGTGGATATGGAAGGGCCGACTTGATGGGTCACGTGATTTTTTTTTCAGCCATTTTTTCTATGTTTAATATACAGTCCACGCCCACTCTGCCCCTAACCCATCTATTTCCCATCTTCTCATGTGTGAAGCAGTTAGATGGCATATTTAATGAGCTGGATGTGATTCCATGATAACTGCACAGTGTGCACTGTAGCACACATCACCCATTGGTGCACTTCAGTAAACATGCCCCTAAGTACTTCAAAGTCAAGTGAATAAAAAAGGACAATATCCCATTATCTTGCTGCAGTTAATCCAAATAAACATAAAAATAAACTAGCCCTGAGGGCCATCTGTTCATTTGTCCATCACTTGTTTTAAAGCACTTCTAGAAAGGTCAATTTCTGAAATTGTAAAATTGTTTGATTAGACAAATGTTGGATATTATGTTTTGTAGTCGGGAAGGGTGTATAGAAAGAGTTCCATTATTTAGGGGGATCTTGAGTGGAGTTATTTTCTTTGAATTGGGATGGCGAATGTGATGTGCTGGGTTGTATTTTGGTTGTAGGAAGTCAGCGATGTTTGAGGGTGAATTGATGAGGTCTGATCACGTCGTGGGTTATCATTGCTTAGAGAGAGTGTGATGTCAAACATTTCTCAAGGTTTATTTAGGGATTTCAGAATGAGGTTCATATGGTATATTCTTTTTTATTGAGGTTGATTTGATGTTGATATTCTTGTAGTCTTGTAGTGTATTCATGAAGGTCTTCCTGTGCTTTGGTTCATGTCCATTTCCCTTCCATTCTTTGGAAAAACCTTTTCATTTTGTTTATCTCTTTTGAGTTCCTTGGTGCAGAGTGGTTTCCATGTTGACTCAGTTTCTTGATCAGTGGTGCAGAGGCTTCCTTCAATGTGCTATTCCAGTTATATTTGTCAATGTTTGAGGTGGATGTTTAGATTTGAAATTACATCTTTTGTGAATGGGTCATTATTGAAAAGAGAAAATCTCCTCCATTCATTGGTGTCATTTTAATTGTAGCAAGCAGTGAAGGGGTCAAAAGTATGAAGATGATAATGTAGTGGTCTGAAAATGGTATTGCATTGAGGTTGGAGGGGTGCAGGCTATAATTTAAGTAGAGCATCAGGTATATAGATGAGGTCCTTTGCTATGTGTTGGGCCTTGGATTTGTGTGTATTGTAGGTCCTGCATTGCTTTTTGAAATGCCTTTGCATCTTTACTTGGTATAGATGGGATGTTGAGGTCTCCAAGGAGTACAAGAGGCTTTTTGCTCTCTATTTGTGATTTGCTCAAGTATGAGCAAGAGGTCTTCATCTAGGCTGTCAGGAGTTTTGTATACTAGGCAGATAGATGTCTGTTGGATACTATTAACACATTGCAGCCATCTGTAGATTGAGACGGTATCATTTTGAAGTCCAGCAGTTTCTTTGAGAACGTCAGCAAACCTCCTCCCCTCCTTATGCTTCTTGCACAGTTTTGTGTAGTGTAAGAGTGAGATTCAATTTGGATAATGATGACTTGGTCTGTGTCTGCAAACCATGTTTTGGTAAGATGGGGGCTGTCTGACTTCTGTCCATATAAGTTAAAATTTTGAGGGGCGAGGGGAATTAAGGATGCCTTCTGGGGAAACTGCTACAGGGTGGATTTATTCTAAAAGACTTTACTTTGCTTACAGTACCTACATTGAAATCTCCTTCAATTTGATGATTAAAATGAATGGGTCCTTTCTGTGGGTGTGCTGTTTAGCTTTGAATCCATTTTGGTGTTTTTTGAGGGTTTAGTAAAAGCCAAAATGTGCCAGGGAACAGTAGAGTATATTGATGGGATAACTTTCAATGTCCACCTGCAACATCTATATGAAATCGGAGATACCTGTGTAAAATCAGACCTTTCCCAAATAGCTGTTTGGACGTTGTAGCAGGCTGCAAAACTACAAGTCCCAGAATCACTTGGGATAGTAAGGACCCGCCACATTTGCAGCCCCAGGTGGCGTCTGTTAGGAAAACACCTAGGAGAAGGTGGAGCTCGGTGGAGTTAGCAGAGCAGAGCACATAGAGGTCTTTTACCCCAGGGATAGTAGAAATGAAGGCAAAAGTAGTTTCCTGGTGATAGAATGGCTCAGGAACACTGCTAGGGGCAGAATGATTTGGTCTTTACTGAGGAAGATGTAGGGATGTTACCCATGACTGAAGTGGTACTTAAAGATGGAGGAATTGAAAGAAATATCAATACACCGGGAAGATGTATTACAACTATTTGATAAAATGAAGAGTAGCAAATCACCTGCACCAGATGGTATACATCCAACGGTGTTGAAAGAACTGAAATATGAGATTGCAGACCTGCTATTAGTAATCTGTGAACTATCATTAAAATCATCTGTAATACCTGAAGATTGGAGGATCGCCAATATTTATTTATTTATTTATTTAACAAGATTTATATACCGTCTTTCTGCAAGTCAAGATGGTTTACATATAACAATTGGCAGTGTGTTTCAACTGTTTACAAGGAACAGGTAACAGGTATACAATGAATATGAACGAAACTACAATGAATATGAAAGAGAACTAATTACAATAAGCAGAGATTAACTATTTACATAGGAATTTACAAGGAAAAACACTAGGCTATAAGATATGATTTGAGAGGCCAAATGTAGGGAGGAGAGTGTATAGGGGTTAGTTACTAAGGTGGAAGGGAGAAATGTTCAAGGAATGTTCAATATAACGCCAATTTTTAAAAAGTGTTCCAGGGGTGATCCAGGAAACTACAGACCAGTGAGCCTGACGTCAGTACTGGGAAAAATGGTAGAAGCCATTATAAAGAACAAAATTACTCCATCATGCAGAGTCATGGCTTAATGGGAGACAGCCAACATAGCTTTAGATAAGGAAGATCTTCTCTTACTAATCTGTTATGATTTTTTGAAGGTGTGAATAAACAAGTAGACAAAGGTGAGTCAACTGATATAGTGTAGCTGGACTTTCAAAAAGCCTTTGACAAGGTCTCTCAGCAGAGATGTTTGGCAAAACTAAAAAGTCATGGGATAGGAGGCAGTGTACTATCGTGGATCAGGAACTAGTTAAAAGATAGAAAGCAGAGGGTAGGGCTAAATGGCCAATTTTCCTAATGGAGAAAGGTGAATAGTGGAGTACCCCAGGGATCTCTGCTGGGTCCGCTGCTTTTTGACATTGTCATAAATGACCTGGAAAAGGGAATAACGAGTGAGGTTAGCAAATTTGCAGATGATACAACTATTTAAAGTTGTTAAAACCCAAGAGGATTGTGGAAAATTGCAAGAGGATCTTGATGAATTGGAAGGCTGGATGTCCAAATGGCAGATGAAATTTAATGTGGACAAGTGCAAAGTTATGCACCTTGGAAAGAACAGCCTAAACTATGGTTACATGATGCAAGATTCCACATTGGGAACCACTACCCAAGAAAAAGATTTAGGCATCATTGTGGATAATCTGTTAAAACCCTCTGCCCAGTGTGCAGCGGCGGCCAAGAGAGCAAATAGAATGCTAGGTATCATAAGGAAAGGAATGGAAAATAAAACAAAGGATATTATAATGCCTCTATATCGTTCCATAGTGCGACCGTACCTTGAATATTGTGTGCAATTCTGGTTGCCGTATCTTAAAAAGGATATAGTGTAATTAGAAAAGGTTCAGAGAAGAGACACCAAAATGGTAAAGGGGATGGAAGGATATACCTATGAAGAGAGGCTAAAACGTTTAGGGCTCTTAAAACTGGAAAAGAGACAGTTGAGGGGGAGATATGATAGAGGTCTATAAATTAATGAATGGAGTGGAACAGGTAAACGTAGATCGATTTGTTTACATAATCAGAATATAAAAAGACTAGGGGGCATGCAATGAAACTACAGGGTAACCTATTTAAGACTAATAAGAGAAAATTATTTTTTCACTCAAAGTGTAATCAAACTCTGGAATTTGTTACCGGAGGACGTAGTAAAAGCTGTTTGTGTAGCTGGGTTTAAAAAAGGTTTGGACAAGTTCCTGGAGGAAAGGTCCATAAACCATTACTAAAAGGGACCCAGGATATCACTGCTTGACCCGATACAAGCATTGAGGAACCTGTGTTTTTTGGGGAGACTGTTAGGTACCTTTGACCTTGTTTGGCCACTATTGGAAACAGGATACTGGACTTGGTGGACCTTTGGTCTGACCCAGTATGGCATATCTTATGTTCTTAATCATATTAAGCTTTCTGTGGGCAGCTTCTGAGCCATCAGTGAATGACATGAAAGTGGAAGCTGAGGAAGGAAGTCCCCTGGATCTACCTGCATTTGGAGAAGAAATGGCAGTAGAGTTTGTTAGTAGTTTGTGAACTTTTAGTTTTGCTGCTTAGTTTTTGTCCTCAACCGGGCAAGTGGCAGCCAGTCTTGGCCATATCTCCCTCGATCCCTTACCCGCACATCATGCCCCCTTCTTATTTTCCCTTGTCCCGTGACCTTGGCTTGAAGTGTCACTAAGTGCTGACATAATACGCAGCCACCAGTTTGCCACAATAGAAGAGTTTATTGGGTAAATTCTAGGCACAGCACAACCTATACAACATTTAACGAAATAGCTGCAAGAATTGTTCTGTATTATTATATACAGATATGAAATTGAATTAAACCTAACAGAGTAGTTACTCACCTGTAACAGGTGTTCTCCAGGAGCAGCAGGAATCAGTCCTCACATATGGGTGTCATCGGTGCCGATGAAGCCCCAGCGGAGCATTTCCCCAGCTTTCTATGAAAGCCCTTGGGAATGCAGGCACGCATGCGCGGTCCCCTTCCCGCCTAAAGGTGCCATCTTTGCCAGTCAAATGACATAGCTAAGGATAGCACTTAAATCTCAAAATAAACTATGTACAACTTCAACTCCTAGGGGAGGAGGGAGGGTTGTGAGGACTGATTCCTGCTGCTCCTGGAGAACACCTGTTACAGGTGAGTAACTACTCTTTCTCCAGGACCAATCAGGAAGTCAGTCCTCACATATGGGTGACTCCCTAGCTCTGGGCTACCAGGAACCCAGGCTGAACAAGAGAACTCCCTCTAGTCCCAGCAACAAAGAAAGGCTTTTCACTGACAGAACCCCCACCGGTAGCCCAACAGAGGGTAGGAGTTGCCTAAACCTCAAAGAGGTGCCGGATTACTGCCTGGCCAAAAGCACTGTCCCTCCGGGACTCTCTTTCCAGACAGTAGTGGGCTGCAAAAGTCTGGCTTGAAGACCAAGTTGCAGCCCTGCAGATGTCTGCCAACGGCACAGAGCGGAGATGAGCTACTGAGGCAGCCATTGCCCTGACACGATGGGCCGTGACCCGACCCTGCAAAGGAAGATCTGCCGCCCTGTAAGCCCAGGTGATACAGTCAGCCACACAAATGGACAGGGTATGCTTGGACACAGCCAACCCCAACTTATTAGGGTCAAAGGAGATGAAGAGCTGAGTAGCCCTTCTATGTCCCTGCGTACGGTCAAGGTAGAAGGACAAGGCCCTCCTACAGTCCAGGGTATGCAGAACTGCTTCAGCCTGGCTTGCATGAGGCCTAGGGAAGAATGTCGGAAGAACCACCTCCTTTTTGAGGTGGAAAGAGGAGACAACCTTAGGGAGGAACTTTGGATGAGTCCTAAAGACTACCCTGTTCCTATAGAAGCGAGTATAAGGCCTATCACAGACCAGGGCCTGAAGCTCACTTACTCGCCTGGCCGAGGTAAGGGCCACTAGGAATAGAGTCTTCCAAGAAAGGAAGCATAGAGGGCATGTAGCCATCGGCTCAAAAGGTGGGCGAGTCAGCTGCTGCAAGACCACATTCAGCTCCCACTCAGGGGCTGGGGGACGGATAGGGGGTTTGAGCAAGAGTAAACCCCTGAGGAACCGGGACACCAAGGGGTGAACCGACAAAGAATGTCCATCCACCAGGGTGAGCTGCTAGAGCTGAGAGGTGGACCTGAACAGAATTGGACTTCAGTCCCTGATTGGACAAATGCAGCAGGTACTGAAGCACCACTGGAACAGCACAGGAGAAAGGATCTTCTGTACGTAGGTGACACCACAGAGTAAACCTTTTCCACTTGAGGGAATAGGTTTTCCTAGTGGATGGCTTTCTGGAGGCGAGGATAACCTCCTCAACTTCTGGAGGGAGGCCCCATGGAGCCAAGACTACCCTTGCAGCCTCCATGCCGTTAGATTCAGAGATCTGAGATTGGGGTGCAGTAGAGACCCTTGATCCTGAGAGAGAAGGTCGGGCTGCAACCCTAGAGGCAGTGGAGTGTCCACCGCCAGTTGAAGCAGAAGAGGAAACCAAGGTTGCCTCGGCCACCTGGAGGCTACCAGCAGGACCGAGGCCTTGTCCTGCTGAATCTTGAATAAGGTTCAGGCCACCAGAGGCATGGGAGGAAACGAATATAGGAGGCCCTGGACCAGAAAATCAGAAAAGCATCCGGTGCTAGTCGTAGAGAATGCGGTTGCCTGGAGCAGAACCTTGGCAGCTGTTTGTTGAGAGGACTGGCAAACAGATCTATGGACGGAAGGCCCCATTTCAGAAAGATTGTCTGCACCACCAAGGGATGGAAATTTTGAGTTTATTAAACAAGCAACAAAATACAGACAAAAAGTAGAAACAATCACCCCAACCAAGTCCCACACCCCCCCAAAACCCCCACCCCCCGACATAGCACAAAACAAATATCACAACCCCCCCGTGACCCACCTCCCCAAACCCACCACCAAACCCAGTAATAAACACACGTGCCCTCCTCCCAACAACAACCCCCAAAAGGTCCTTATCAATGTCCATGTCCCCTCCCCCCCCCTCAGTCCAATGTCCATGCCCGACCCCTCCTCCCCCTACCAGACCACCCCAGCAGAGCCCACACATTGCATCTTGCAGTCCCTGAACCCCTGCCCCGCACAACACCCCCACCAATCCAAATGTCCAACTGTCCAGTCTGTCTGACTCTCAGACTCCCCCTCCCCACCCATCCAGAAGATAAACCCCCTATCCCTCTCCCAACCCCTTCAGACCCAGCCCATCCAGACCAACACTTCAAAGACAAACCGCCCCACCCCCTCCCCCCCAACCAAATTAAAACATAAGGGCCCCCTTAGCCCATCCCCAACACAATCCCATCAAAACAAATCATAAGTAATCATACAAATCAAATCAAATAGCGAAATACAAAGGGAATACAGAACCCTTATACTGCCCTGCCCTTCAGACAATGGAGCGGGATGCCCAGAAAACAAAAAGAACAGACAAACACGGAAAACAAAAATATTGGGATGGCCACCCTCTAAGAAGAAAGGGAAAGCGGACAACCGGTCAAAACCCCCTTATGGAGCCCCAGCTCACCCCCCCCCCTCCCCTCCCGGGAGGAAAACATCCCAAAATCATAAAGAGAAGGACAACCCCAGGGAAGGGAAAACTAACCCCTCCGATCACACCCCTCCCCCCAGGGAACAACAAACCAAAACAAAGACCTCACAGTCCTACAGGGACGAAAACCCCAGGGAACCCCTCCCCCTCACGGGGGGCGAAGGGTGAGGTGACGCCACAGACGCTCCCAACGATGAGCCTCCACCACCCTCCTTTCACGTTGCACCATGCTGGACACTTCCTCCAGAATGTCCCGCACCACCTCGTCGAGGGGCAGGACCAACCCCCGGGTCAAGACATGACAGCGCGCTTGCCACAGGTGGTAGCGTACCACGGCCGTGACAAGGTAGAGGGTCCCGGAGTCCTGCCTTAGAGGAAAGGACCAGGCCCCGTACACCCACTCCGCATACGTGAGGAGGGAAAGGTCGCGCAGGTGAAGAGCAGCGGACACCAACCGGCAGGCCTCCACGTTAAAGGGGCACTGCCGGAGGAAATGGTCCATGGTCTCCTCTTGCCCCTCACACCCGGCCCTCGGACAGACCCGCTCGGCCTGTGACCTGTACTTGAGGTTGTCCCTCACGTACAAACGCCCGTGGAAAGACAACCAGGCTACATCCCGAACCTTCTTCGGTAGCCGAGGGGAGTTCAACAGCCGAAGGCCCCGCTGCATCACATCCGCCGGACAGTCCCGCAGGGCCCACCGTGGTTGATAGTGAGAGGTGAGAACCATCCGGTATAAGCCTTTCCGCCCCAAGGACTGGGCGAGCGGGTCGGTCACCCCCCACCGCCGAATGAGCCCCACCATCACGAATACGTACGATGGGGCCTGTTCCCCTCTCCGGCGCACACGTGGGACCGAGGACGCCCCCTCCCACTGCTCCCAGAAGCGGGAGAACCATTCCCGATAGGAGGCCACCCACCAGACCCCACCCCCTTCCCGCATCCTACCCAAGTGGAACGCCATAGACAAGACTGACAGGAAGACAAGGGGGTGCAACATACCCAAACCGCCCTCTGCCCGATCCAGGCAAACGATGTTGCGCTGGACGGGGTTCAAGCGGTTACCCCACAGAAAACAGAAAAAGACAGCACAGACAGACGCCTGACGGGACAACGGAAGGACGAAGACCGTGGCCACGTGCAGAAAGAGAGGAAGCAGAAACGTCCCGAGGAGTTTGATCTTCTCCTCGTACGTACACCTCCACCCCCTCCACCGCAGCACCCGACACCGTGCAGTCTCGAGACAACGGTCCCAATTGGACTCCGCACAGTCCTCCGACCCGAAGACGAGGCCCAAAACGCGGACCTCCCCCACGGGAGGAGGAAAGGGGGCGCAGGAAGGCGGGGAGGCCTCCGAGGAGCCCAACCACAGCGTCTGGCACTTGCTGTGGTTTACAACAGAATGGGCTACCTCCGAGTACTCCTCCACGGCCTCTCGCAGGGCCTCTACCCCATCAGTGTCGTCCACGTAAACTGAGATGTCGTCAGCGTAAGCAACGACGGACACCGGGGGCGCACCGGGCGCCTCCAGGCCCCGCAACCCACCTGAGGACAATCTCCGGAGGAAGGGGTCGAGGGAGAAAACATACAGCAGGGGGCTCAAAGGGCACCCCTGCCGCACCCCCGAGGCGACACCAAACGGCCGTCCGAGCCACCCGTTAATAAACGGGAAGCTCACCCCCCCTCGGTACAGCGCCTGCACGACGAAGAGGAAACCTGCGGGGAGGCCGAAGTGCTGGAGCACCACCCACAGGTACCGGTGACTGACTCGATCAAAGGCCTTGGACTGATCCAAGGAGACCAACCAGTGGTCCCGTTGGAGCGACCGGCCTCTTTCCACCATCTCCCGGACTGTGGCGACAGCGTCCAGAACCCCTCTCCCCCGAACGGAACAATACTGGGAAGGGGACAGCAAATCGCCCGACACCTCCACCAGTCGGTTGGCCAAACATTTGGCCAGGATCTTCCGGTCCGCGTTCAGAAGAGAGAGCGGCCGCCAGAAGTCCAAGGAGCTATCGTCCTTCCCCTTGGAGAGCAGCAGCAGGACAGACTCGCGAAATGACCGCGGGAGATACCCCGTGTCCATGATCTCCTGAAACAGGGAGGTCAGGAAGGGGGCCAGCTGGGCAATGAAGGTGCGATAGAACTCCACAGGGAGCCCATCGCGCCCAGGCACCTTCCCCAACGGCATAGCACGAATCGCCCTCTCCACCTCCACCTGCTGAATCGGTGCAGCGAGTGCATCAACCTGTGCCTGGACCACAGCCGAATACACCGGGGGAAGGCCCAGGTACGTTCGGATATGGGTGAGGTCCACGGGGCGATCCCCAAACAGGTCCGAGAAGTATTCCCCCACCATCCGCAAAAGGTCCTCCTGGGAGGTATGAATGGTACCGTCCTCGCCCCGCAGGGCCATGACCTCCCGACGCTGAACCCTCTCCCTGCAAGTCCGGAAAGGGTCTGGAGTGGCGCCCCCACCGGCCGCCCCCTCGAAGCATAGGGAGGCATGGCGATCGTAAAGCAGGCCACGGAGCTGGACGCGCACCTCTTCAACCTCCTCCCGCGCTGCCCCTCGGGATACCAAACGATCCAGCGACCTCCGGAGGACAGTGTAGGTGAGGTAGCGGGATCGAGCCATGGAGGTACCCCGAGAACGGAAGAGTTGTCGGGCACGCGTCTTCACCTCATCCCACCAGGCGCCACGGGAAGGAAAAACACTTAGCAGGGTCTCCTGGTCTGCGAGAAAGGCCAAGAACTCCTGGACCACCTCTGATGTTGCCAACAACTGCACATTCAGTCGCCACAGGCCAGGACCCCTGCTAAGCTCCTCGTGGTTGGCCAGGAAGGACACAGAGAGGACGCGGTGGTCCGAAAAGTCAACCGCCTGCAACTGCGGAGGGGAACACTCCACCCGGGCACTCACATATATCCGATCGATACGACTCCTGCAGGTCCCATGGTAGTAGGTGAACCCCGGCGACCTAGGAAAAGCCCGGTGGAAAACATCCACGAGGTCAGCCGTCCGGGTCATCTCGGCCAAAAAGAGGCCCTCGTAACTGGGTGGGCAACGCTCCCCCCCTCGGTCCTGCAAAAAGGTGGTGGTGTTGAAATCCCCGGCAAGGACCACCAAACGGGAGGTGTGTAAGTAGGGGCGGATGACCCCGAACAGGGTCTTCCGCCCCAACTTAGACTGGGGCCCGTAAACCACCACGAAACGAAACCGATGGGGCCCGCAGTAGCCATCTAAAAGCAGACACCGGCCCTGCTCCAGTTCCCACACGTACTGCACCTGAAATCGGTTGGACGTGAACAAAACCGCCACTCCTGCATAGGGCTGTGCCGCAAGGGACCAGTATGAAGGGCCCCACCTCCACTCTCGCTTTGCCCGATGAAGGCTAGCGAGCGAGGTGAGTCTGGTCTCCTGCAAGAAGATGACATCCAGCCCGCTCGTAGAAAGAAAATCATAGGCCATAGCCCGCGCCTGGTCTGAGAAAATGCTGGCCACGTTGATGGTGGCGCACGAGAACGCAGGAGTGCACGCCATGCCTATTTCGAGTGCAGTGACCCTTTCCTCCTCTTCTCACCAACCCCGGGATCCCCAGAATCCCGCTTGCAGGACAGGCCTGCGAGCTCAAACAACTCCTCCTGGTCCACATCGACCACCTCGAGGATCTCCTCCTCCTCCCGCTCGACCCTGTCACCCCAGGAGGTGCTGGCGCCCCCGGGACCACCAGGCAAAGCTGTCGCGAGGGCAGGCCCAGCCCCTACCGGAGGAGGAGGTACAAACGGGTCAGGGGTCGGAGGAATGACCTCCTCCGTGGGGTCCACCACCTGTGCAGCCCCCCCCTCCCCGGACAAAGACTGAGACAATACGACAGTGCCCACCCCCGCGGGGGAGGCCAGGGCGGCCGGGTCAGCAGGGGGCTCCTGTGAAGGCCCCGAACCCAACTGCGGGGGTACAAGGCCATCCTCCCTCACCCGTCGGGCGCCAGTATCCCCCTTGATTGGAGGACCCTGACTGCGGCGCGCCTTCTGCACCTTTGAAGGTCGCCGCTGAGGAAGAGGGGCCGCCCCCGCCGCCAACCGCTCCGAGCGCCGCACAGGAAGCCCTGCCTCCACAGGCATGCCCTCATCCACCTCAGCCGCATCAGTAGCCAAGAAGACGAAACGGTTAACGTCCAACACGGGCTCTACTTCCAACAATGGGGAAGTCTCCCGCTTCTTCCTCTTGGACTTGCCACCCTTGGAAGGGACCGTGGTCCATTCCTGAGGTGGCACCACCCGCGACCCACTATCCTGTCGTGACACATCAACCTCCACCACATCAACCCTCTCCTCCCTCCTACCCATATCCCCTCCCCCTGGTGGCTCCCTCGGTTCGATGGACTCATCCACCCCAGGGCCCCCTGGCTCCTCCTGAGGGAGAGGGGCCTCTACAGCCTCCTCCCGCACAGGAGCCCAAGGTGGAGTGACGGCAACCCCCCCCGGTCCATTGTGTGACGCGGAGGGGCAGCGGGCAAAGGGGTGGCCCAACTCCCCGCAAAGGTTACACCGAATTAGCAAACACCCGGCCGAAGCGTGACCCCGTCCACCACAACGGGTGCAGACCTGCTCGGGACAGTTCATGCTCAAATGGCGGAATGAGCCACAGCGGTGACACTCGCGGGGTTGCCCGGGGTAATAGCACAAGATGCGATCCCGACCGAGAAAACCGGCCGAGGGCACGTGCTGCACCACGTTTCCCACCTCACGCAAACGGATCCTACCCTTCCACGACCCGTCCCACACCCCTAGGGGCCCAGCGCCCTTAACCAGGGGTGCGAGGAGCACCGCATGGCGCGACAACCAAAACTGGATGTCCTGCCCTGGGAGCGACTCATTCCTGGATAGGATGGTCACAGGTACCGTCCCCTGGCGAGAGATAGGCACAACACGAAAGTCAGCCCACCCTCCCTGCCCCCTCTGCTGCTGGTATCGGTCCCAGAAAATCTCCAGCCCCCGTCTCAGCATGAAACTAACATCATATTCAATGGTGTTGTTCATGTGGATAAAGGCGTAGAGATCTCCCGGGAGAAACCCCAGCCCAAGGACCATCCTCAAGACCTGTTCCCTGGCTGGAGGGGACCCCTCCCCAGCCCATCGGATCTGCGCCACGTTGCGCCGTCGGACCTCACCCCCTACTCCCCTTTGAAACCCTCCCCCTCCCCCTCCTCCTTCCCCTCCTACGGGACCATTCCCCTGCATACCTCCCCTCCCCCCACCCTCCCCCGACGTCCCCGGAGTGGTGCCCGACCCCTTCAGAGCCTCCGCAAAGGTACGGAGGGGGGGAGCCGACCCCCCCAGCCTCCATCCCCCGCCCTTCTGAACGTTCTCCTCCTTCCACCTGCGGGGGAACCTGTTGCCGGACCACAGGATCCGTGATCTCCTCACTTGGAACAACCTGAGGACTGGGTAGGGTCAGCTCCGCAAATACAGAGTCCGGGATGCTCTCCCTTCCGGATCCCTGGGTACTACCGAGAACCCCTGGATCATCCCCCGTCGCCACCGCCTGATGTTGAAATGCAGCAAAGGCCCCAGGAGGGCCCGTCGGGGTCTCCAAAGCCAATTTTAAAGCGGCACAAACCTGGTTCTCGTTAATACCCAGGGAACCGGAAAACCCCCCCAAACTTCCATCCTGCTTCTCCGACCCAGCAGAAGGCTCCTGGGTCTCGGCCACCACTACCGGGGACAAACCCCGCTCCCCTTCAATCCCGGAAGCCAGGGGAACCATCCTCTCCCTCACTCCCCCTTCTAACATCCCCTTCCTTCCATCCTGAGCAACCTCCCCCTCCTGCCCCACAGCGAAACCTGTCGTCCGCTCCCCCTTTCCCTCCGCCATACTCTCCACCAACCCACCGTCCTCCACTCCCTGCATGGCCACCGCCAATAAGGCAGGACCATCTCGGGACAGCGGGGCAGATCCCTGCATAGCAAAACCCCCTAAACAGCCACCCCCCTGCCCCTCTGCCCTCTCAGGTCCTACCTGGTCGTCGGTGCCAGCCGTGGCACAGGGATCCAGAGAAGTCCGGCCGGTAGCCAAGGCTCCAGCAGGGAGGGCGGACACCCCCCTGCGAGCCAGGCTCACCTCAGCCATGCCACCAGACAGGATAGACACCGGTGCATCCCGCTCCGCTGATCCAGAACTCAAAGATAGTGGCCCCCTATCTTTCCCTATCCCTTTACTCATGCCTTTCCGGCGCCAAACAGCCGCCTCAGGGAAAGCCGGGCGGCCATCCCGTAACTGTTTGAGCACCGGAAAAACATCCACATTAGGGGGGGCCGAACTTTCAACCTCCCCCCCACCCAAAACCATGGTAGATTGTACAGTCCCTTGACGCTGCAGATCCAGACAGGGAATAGACAAATCAGCCACCCTCCGGATTTCCACAGACTCAGCAGGCTCAAAGGACGGGGGGCAGCCAGTCTTCAGGCTCCTGGCCACATTGAGAGAGGGCTCAGCCAAAGCAGATGAAATACTGCTCCGCGGGATCGTAGAAGGCATCCCTGAAGCTACTGTTGCTGAATCCAATCCCCGACAGGAGGGAACAGCAGACAAACCCCTACTGGGCAGCACCGATGCCCCTCCGACAACAGGCCTTCCGATGGGGATCCGGTCTGCATTCCTGGAACCGTGTCGGTGCTTCAGTGACAGGAGAGGAGAAGGAGAAGTAGCAGTGACACACTTCCGGGTTTTCCCGGAAGTGACCTCATGATCTTCACGGCGGCCATCTTTGTAATCCGAAGTATTGGGAAAACACCCCTGAACGACATCCCGCATCGGGGCTCCCTGCTCTAGACCAGTGTCTCTCTCTACCTGCATCCCTCGGTGATCATGCTGCCAGGAATCTTCTGCCTCTGGATTTGTGTATGACGCTGGAAAATGGGTCTCAGAAATCCGCTATTTTTGGAGGGGAAGGATATCACCAGGCCCCTCCCTGACAGTGCTGCAAACAGAGCTTTCTGGACAGGGAGCCACTATACCAGCCCTTGGAAGTGGGACAGCGACCGGACCAGGGCTCACAAAGTGGGCAACTCTCCTTCCAGTCCGATGAGACGTATTCAGATAAGGGTCCTTGGACCATCTATCCTCTTCTCCCCTTGCCGGGGCATAATAGGAAAAGGGCAGACTATGAGAATGGGGAGTCCCAGCCATCCAACCTACCCCCGGGGGCCCCCCCTGAACTGCTCCCTGTACTGCCCATCTATCATAGGCCTGATATATTTCTGTGAGGGACCCACAACCCTGCTGCTTGAGGTATATTATTTCTCGGTTTTTGCCCTTCAAGGCCCGCTTCACCCCTTTCCAATAGGTGACATAGGCCACCCATTCCTCCCCGGAAATGGTGGCCTGCAGGCTCTCCAGGTGGGAGAGTTGGGCTCGCAGCTGGGCCGCCTCCTCCTGGAGACCCCGAAGCCGTCGCACCGCTGCTACAATTGCCTCAGGGGCCCTAGCGGGCTGCTGGTAAGAAGGCAGGACCGACCCCTCCCCCTCATCCTCACTGGAGGAGGTAGAGGCCTCCTCCAGGACCCGAGGTGGAGGGGGGAACCCACCTCCCGCAGTACTACATTCCACGGTCCTCCAGGGTCTCCCCAGGGCCTCTCCCTGCTGCCACCCAGCCTCCACACCATGCCTGGGGAGAAGACAGGAGCCTCCTCCCTGGGGTGGCGGGCCCATACCTCCATACCTGTGGGTCCCTCGGTCCTGGCCAAGTGCAGTCCTACTGGGGGAAGCCCCCTCCCGGGGTTCCAGCTGTTCTAGGTTACGGGTTCCGCCAGCCACTTCCAAAATAGGAGGCCCACCCGGCTTGGCAGGCCTCTGGGCCTGGGCCTCCCCCTCCGGAGGCGGCCCAGGTCCCGACATCCAGGCACGAGCAAAGAAACAGGAACCTCTCCCTAGCAGGAGCTCTGCTCAACTGAGCCTCTCAATGCTGCAGCCAAACAGGAAGTGGGAGGAGCTGCCACTCGTGGGGCTGCAGAATTCTGCTCAACCTGTCCGCCAGGCAATTTTCCTGGCCAGGGAGGTAAGCAGCTCTGAGAAACATTTGATGTTTTAGAGCAAACAGGCAAAGGTTCTGTGCTTCCTGACAAAGGAGCCTGGACCCAGTGCCCCCCTGCTTGTTCACATAGAACATGGCTACTTCGTTTTCTATTTGTATCAGAACAGACTGACGAGCGAGGGTCTGTGAGAAAGTTTTGAGGGCCAAGCAAATAGCTCGAAGCTCCAGGAGGTTGATTTGTTGGGAGGCCTCTCAGGAAGTCCAGAGGCCTTGAGTGCACTTGCCCAGACAATGTGCTCCCCAGTCCTGCAGGGAGGCATCGGTGGTCAACACCACAGTGGAGGGAGGAACCTGGAAAGGCACCCCCTTGAGAAGATTTGGGTGATGCAGGCACAAGTGAACGGAGTTCAGAAATGGTCTGGACACCTGCACTTTGTCCCTGAGGCTCCCTGTGGCTTGAGACCACTGAGACCTGAGGCACCACTGTGTAGGCCTCATGTGTAGCCGAGCATTGGGAGTCACATGCACTGTGGAAGTCATATGGCCCAGAAGGCTCAGCCAGAGCCTGGCTGAGAGCCGGGGCCTGCTGAGAAACTGGTTTGCTAAGTTTATGAGTCTTTGGGCTCTGTCCACGGGCAAGAAGGCTGTGGCTTGCAGAGAATCGAGCCTTGCCCCTATGAACTCCAAGTTCTGGGAGGGGAGCAAAGTGGACTTTACGAAGTTTATGACAAAACCCAAGTGTTGTAGAAGAGAGATAGTCCTGAGGGTGGCTTGCCTGGCCTCCTGGCAGGTTTGACCCCTGATGAGCCAGTTGTCCAGATAGGGGAATACAAAGATCTCCTGATTCCTCAGGTAGGCCGCCACCACAGCCAGGCATTTGGTAAACACTCTGGGGGCGGAGGTGAGGCCGAAAGGCAGCACTCTGTACTGATAATGGTTTCTTCCCACAATGAACCTGAGGTATCTTCTGTGGTCTGGATGAATGAGGAGGTGAGTGTACGCATCCTTTAGATCTAAGGAGCATAGCCAATCTCCCTGCTGGACGTAGGGCAGAAGTGTTCCAAGAGTAAGCATCTTGAACTTTTCCTTCTCTAGGAACTTGTTAAGATTCCTGAGTTCGAGAATAGGCCTGAGGCAGCCGGTTCTCTTTGGTACCAGGAAGTACCTGGAGTAGAACCCCTGGCCCTGGAGGTGGGGAGGGACAGGCTCCACCGCCTTGCCTCGCAACAGACCTTGAAGTTCCTGAAGGAGAACATCTGTGTGGAGGGAGGGTCTTAGAGGCTCCCCTGGGAAGTAAGGCAGAGGCACCTTTTGAAAATGAAGCAGGTAGCCCTTGTGAACTATTTTGAGAACCCAACTGTCTCCAGTGATGGGTGTCCATCTGTGGGCAAACAGGGTAAGTCGACCTCCTGGGCAGGGTTGGGAGAGCAGGGACGGAGAGGCTATGCCTAAGGCGTCAAAAACCCCCACCCTGCTAAGTGGGAGGAGGGGCCGGAGGCTTGGGGGCTCTCTGCCTAGGGGGCCCGTTACCCTGCCCCTTGGTCTGCTGACCCTGAGGGGCAGCTGGGGAGGCCTGATGATGTGGGTACTGTTTGTAGTCAGTGCCCTTCCTCGGGTAAAAGGGCTTTTTACCCGAGCCCTTCTTCTTCTGAGAGGGGGCAGAAGTCTTTCTAGACAGCCTAGTCCTCGTGAGGTGCTCGGTCTTGAGCTGAGCGGCCTTCTCGTCCATGGGCTTGCCAAAAAGGTTTTCACCTCGGCAAGGGACATCGACCAACTTGTCCTGAACCCAAGGCTCGAGGTCCGATGACTGCAGCCACGCCTGGCGTCGAGCCACGATGCCGGCTGCTGCAACACGAGCCGAAGCTTCGAAGCCATTGTATGCAGCGCGGGACATAAACTTAGAGCATTCCCGAATCCCCGAGGACAAGGACTTGAATCTCTGCAAGGGTTCCCCGGAGAGACCAGCAGAGAACCCGGCAAGCTCCTTTGCCAGGTCTCGGAGGTACATGCCCATGTACAGCTGGTAAGACTGAACACGGCAAACAAGCATCGAGCCCTGGAAGCACTTTCCTCCAAAACCTTCCAGGTTCCAGGCCTCCCTGCCGGGGGGGCACCGCAGAGTGCATCTTCTGACTTTTGAGTCGATGCATGGCCGATTCCACAACCATGGAGTAGTGTGGAAGCTGCGCCTTTGGAAAACCGGGGCTCTTCCGGAGTCAATAAATGGAATCGACTCACTTGCTCAGAACTGGCCGAGGCCGGTGCCTCCCACATCCTGAAGAGGAGCCATTCCAGCATCGGAGGAACAGGCACAGTAAAGGCCGCCTTCGGAGGAGAGTCATACTGGAGGGCCTCGAGCTCCTCGGCTCGAGGCTCCTCCTCGGGGTCCGCAGGGATAGCCAACGTGGTGGCCATATCCCGAACGAACTCTGAGAACCGGGTGTCCTCTGGGGCCGATCTACTCCGGGGCTCAGACTGCGGTGAGTCCGATGGGACGCACCGAGTCCGGAAGGTATCGGGGGACTCCTCATCCTCTGTCTCCCAGGTGGAGGAGGAATCAGACTCCGACCGCACAGGACCCGGCAACACCCACCCCAACGCCGAGGGCACTGGCGTCGATGCCCTCGGTCCCAAGCGGGAGGTCGAGGGTGACCATGACTGAGGTCGACTTCGAGCCTTCATGGTCTCGAGTATCGGCTCGGTCTCCGGGGTCGATTTCGACATCGATGTCCCGGTGGTTTGGACAGATGCGCCAGCCAGGCTGGCCATCAGCACCCGCTGCTGATCTATGAAGGCAGACAATCTGCACTCCAAGGCCGTCAGCCTGAAACTCAGCTCAGGAAACTCAGCAGCCCCCGACTCGGGCCCCGGCGGCTCCGGGCCCGACGTCAGCTCTCTGGGAGGAGAGTCCATGAGGACTACGGGACTTACGTGTCCAGCAGACTCCGGCTCCATGCGAGGAACTTTTGGAGGCTTCTCCTGTTCCACGGGCCCAGGACGGCAGTCGGGGGTCTGAGACCTAGCCCTCGAGGAGCCAGGGACCTCCTCCTCATGAGCCTCTTCTTCCTCTTCCATTCCCGGTCAGGGGACTCCCTGTCCGAGGAGCCCCGCTGGTGCTCGGGATCAGATTCCCGAGATGTCGAGGCCTCAGACGAGGTGTGGGCCTGGCCGGAGGCCGAGTCAGAGAAAAGCCTTTCCTTTTGGTGCTGATGACTGCAAAGCGCCTTGGAAGACATCTTCCCACATGGTCCACAGACCTTAGGATCATGGTCGGGACCGAGGCACCGAAGGCAGCAGTTGTGTGTGTCGGTGAGAGACATTAGTTTCTTGCACCGATCACACTTCTTGAAACCACTGGAGGCCATCGGGGAAAAAAGAACCCCCATGAGGGTGCGAACGCCAGCCATGAAGGGCAAGAACCGAAAAAAGAAGAACGGGCTCAATACTAGTGTATCGAACCCGGTGGGAAGGGGAACCGGCGTCGAACCGGAGAAGAAAAAACAGCGAAGAATTGCAAATAAAAAAGAATATTTTCCGGGAGAACTAGGACACACGTCAGACGGGCTTCACGGAAAAAGAGAGACTGGCAAAGATGGCACCTTTAGGCGGGAAGGGGACCAGGCATGCGTGCCTGCATTCCCAAAGGCTTTCATGGAAAGCTGGGGAAATGCTCCGCAGGGGCTTGTCAGACGGCTGCCTGGGTGAGAATGTTCACAGTCTTGGCAAGTGCATATATCAATATGATTTGCAAGGGATTGTGGGCAATGCAGTTCATTCACACCAGACACAGCTGCTCACAATAATTAGTTGTGCTTGAGGGTTAAGCCAATAAGATATTTATTTATGGGGTTATTTCTCCCAACACAGATATGCTTGGTAGCACATAAAACAAGATACTTGCTTTCAGGGTTAAACTTGGAAAAACAAAATCAGGAAAACAACATTTGAACTTGTCAGGCAATCAAAGCAAAAGAAATAAGACCTGGTTGGTAACAAACTGGTCTTTTCTGTAGGCTTTAGATAATATTTTCTTAGCAATGTATCAAACAACAAACAAAATCCACAAAGAAAGGAAAAACTGTTCTTTTCAGGTTAACTTCTTATATCTTCCCAAATAGATTCAGAAGTGATTCAGAGCTCACAAGCAATTAGGTAAGGCTCAATTGCTAGCAGTTATCCAGCTGAAACCCCTTAGCTGGCTTGCTTTCTACTGCGTGGCTAAAAATCCTACTCAGGAGCTTTTCTGAGTAGATTAAAGAACAAGTTTGTATTTCTTTGTGATGGTTGCTGTACTTTGTAACAGAACATTACCAAAGGAGTTTAGACAGAGAGCAGTCCATGTAAACACAGCCTTCATCTGCAATCCCTCCCCCTTCTTCAACAATCATGGGTTCAATATCATGGATTGGCACAGATGAATCTCCCAATGGAGCACTTTCAGGAGAATACTTGTTTCCCTGCTGTCTTTCAAGGTTATAGCTAGGGCATAGATCAGTGTTCATACCTGAGCTTCCATTGCTGTTAGAGTTCCTCTCTATATAGCCTGGCCAGTATGTAGTCCAGTTCCTATGTCCAGCCTTCCAATCCAGATCCCTGGACACTGGGTCTCTCTTCACATACCTTCTGGCACGGTTCTTAGGGTCCTTTCCACGTGCAGCCGTCTCCCTCACAGGTAGCGTCTGGAGATTCCTAGCTCTGCAGCACCATTCCTCTGGCTTTCCCCAGTCCAATGGTGTATGCTGGCCCTTGGAATGCCTCCCAGTATACGTACTGCTCCGGACTCTTCTAGACCTCTCAAAGGCTTTTCTCTTCTTTCTTCCAAAGGGTTTCTTGCCCTCTCTGTCCGTCCGGCTTGGCTTCTGCTTCTGATGATCCTCCAGATGAAACTGAGGATGAGGATATCCAAGTTGATCATGAAGATGATGAGGATCCTGAGGATCATTCTCTGTAGAATACCTTTATTCTGCTTAGATGAGTGCTCCTCCCTAACACAGCGCAGCTGTGCTGAATCAGGCCCTGCTCTTTGAGATGAGTGCTTAGGGATTACCTCATAGCCCTCCTGATTGAACACATGTTTCCCCACTTCAGCTCCTCTAATGGCTGTTGGAAACCTGGTGCATTCTGGGACTGGTAGTCTTTTATGGGAAAATTCTGTTTTCTTATTTCTACCAGAACTGACAGGTTGCTTGTTCAGAGTCACTTTACCTTTCCTATAGCTCCTTCCTGAGCTATGATAAGCTTCCTTATCACAGGCTTCATCGGCGTCGATGACACCCATATGTGAGGACTGACTTCCTGCTTGGTCCTGGAGAATGACCCTATTCTCGAGACATAACAGCCCATATGTGCCTAGAGGTAATGCCACCAAAGCTTGCCCCTTTCCTTTTATGCACATTGCCACCAATGCTGGTGCACCCTTCTATACAATTGTGCAGTGCCCTGTGGGGAGGGGGGGAGGAGCATGCCATTAAAGCATGCACTGTACCCCCTCATCGCAGCAGGATCCACCTTCCCCTGTTTCTAGCCTGGTCTTCCTTTTATCTTTCCTTTTAGTTTTTTTTTCTTTGTTTTGTAAAATCTTTATTAGGTTGCATCCATCCCCCATCCATGCTGAAAGGCCCGGAGGATGAGCGGGGAGCCCAGCTGGGGCCTGGAGGGCAGTGACACGAAGTCTAACGACCGGAAAGAATGCCTGCCAGGCATGATATGCTGCCAGGCCATCACTCCCACCTTTCCTCCAGAACAGCGACCATCCCTGGAAGGACCCATCCTTGCTTGGAGGCTCCCTTTCAACCCCACCAGCCTTTACCTGCTGTTTGGGGTGTTTTTCTTTTTAAATATGTAATTGCTGCGAGCTCCTACAGATATGCGGTTCACCCCTCGGATCATGTCTCCTGCCAGCTTCCTGCTATCTTAAGAGAACAGAACTTGCCATGGACACTCTGGTGAATCGTGTGCCAAGTCCCTTATAGGATACCAGGTAAGCAGCGCTTGTTCACCCAGAGAATGAGGGAGTACTGTTCAGGCATGCTTTTAGGCACTGTCTTGTCTAGAGGGGCAAGAGGGCAGCCGATAGCCCTTCGGCCCTTAAATCAGCTGCCTGGGGCCCTCTGCCACCACCACCACACATTAACCCCTGCCCTCTTGTGCACAGTGGCTGCTAGCCCTTTTCTGGTTTTGTTTGAGGGTGGTGGAGGAGGGGAGGCTTGACTGGAGTATAAGTCACAGAGGTGTGGGCACCTGCACTTCAGCCTTTCTTGTCCCGCCGTTATATCCCTAGTACCTATTTTGGTTTGGAGGTTGAGAAAGGGGAAGCCCATTTTTGTGTTGTGTTTCCCCTGAAGAAGGAATTGAGAGGCTGATTTGTTTTCCCTGTTTGGGAGGAACTGAACTACATGGAGAAACTGGAACTGTACCTGAGACAGCCCCTGTAGTGGGGATGGAGTTTTGAAAGGACTGAAGCCTGTCTGTGATTTGTTTGGTTTTCTTTGAACTTCCCTGTGACTCACCTGTGAGAGGGAGGGGGGAGCAGGGGAATTACATCTCCTGAGCCTTGACTTGTACTTTGGGGTGGACAGAACTGGTGTTACTGGTGCTGGCACTACTGGAAGCAGACCACTAGGCAGTGGATGGATCCTGCACCCAGTTATAAAATGGATTTTATTTATTTATTTATAGAAGGTTTTGATATTAAGTGGTTTACAATAAAAGGACTACCCGGTAGAAAAGAAAGGAACTCAAAGGATAGATAAAAGACAGCAAGAGAAAAGGAGAGGCAAAGGGAAGTAGCATTCAAATCAAACATTCAAAAAAAACAGCAGGGCAGGTTTATGAGAGGGAAGACAAATAAAAGGCTTGTTGAAAAACATATGTTTTTAAAGCAGGCTTGCACTTGTGATTTCCACTTGTGAGTGGTCATTTTCACCCTTTCAAATAAAAAAGAGGGCTTCTAAAATAACCCTTTCAGACTCGTACATGGAAAGTCAGAATGTCATTTATGGAACACACTAAAAATGTATCAAATAATTTAATGGCTGGAGAATACTGAGTTTCATAAAACTGGCACAGCCCAACAGGTATTATGAATATTCTTATGTGAACATAATCAACAAGGTCTGTGTGTGGCCAGGGATCATGTCCCAAATGTGCTTCACAACCAACTTAAACGCTACCAGCTTATGAGGCTTTTCACATTATGGATGAGGAAACCATTGGCCAAAGAGGTAAGTAATGAGATCAGAGCTTTCTTTAACTTAAACTAGAATCTATAGGAATAATCATTGATATAATGAATTCTCAGCTACCAATTGCAGATATATCTATTCTGAATGTGGTTTTAAAATAATCATAAGCTTGAAGTCAGGTTGTTCCACTATATATAGATCCCTTCATGACGTCTCCTATTAACTCCACAAAAGTAATAATCAGTATCGCTAGATTAGGTAAAGCAGAGACGGGTCTAAAGTGTGATTCAGAATGACTCCCAAATAACCCAGTAAATCATGAATAGGACAGAACCGTCTGCCAACAGATTAAAACACAACAGGGCTGAAGAAAGCTACTGATGGATTTGGCAAGGACCTGAAATCTTTTGGGAACACGAAAGTTCAAAAACTAATTTATAGATACTAATAGATTAGAGGGTTAAAGACAAAATCCTTCCTGATTTCTACACTATGAGGGAGGTGTTAAATGTTAAAAATGAAGCACTACATTGCTCTGCCAGAACTCGAAATAATTTTTGAGGTGATTTCTAGATATAGAAGCATAAAGGCAAAATTTACACCAGATATCTAGTGATTTCTGCCATTTTCAGTTTTTCCCCCTTATGATAAGTTATTCTGAATTCAGATAGACTTTGTGGTGCTCTGTTCTCTGGTTTCTCTGTGGCTGTTGGGGGGGTGATGTTTATCCTTGAATCATAGAGTATTAGAGGTTATTTTCTTGTGCTTGGTAACAGTGCGGGTCTCTCAGGTGAATGGATTTATCTTTACTAAAGTGCACTATAGTGTTAGCACATTAGCTCATATTAACACAATCTATGTACTGCAGTTCCCGTTTAATGTGTTATTGCACCGCAGCAGCATTGACATGCATCACAACAGTACACTTTAGTAGCCCTTAGTAAACGCTTTTGCAGGAGAGACACTTCTCAAAGCCCACAATCCAGCTGTCACTTAAAGGAGCTTCCTAGAGGCTAGAGCTGTGGGCTGGAGTCAAGGAAATCAGATTTCGAATCCTACTCTTTCTGTGACTCCATTGTAATTAATCACTTCTTCTGTGAAGTTACAGAACTGGTGAAACTCTCCTGCACAGACACCTCTGTCATTGAAGTTTTGACATATGTAGAAAGTACATTTACCATCTTCACTCCTCTACTCCTAACCCTATCATCCTATGTGTTCATCATCTCCACCATCATGAGAATCCAATCTACAGAGGGGAAAAGCAAAGCCTTCTCCACGTGCTCCTCCCACATCACAGTCATCATTCTGGCTTATGGAACTATCATAGGGGTGTATTTGCATCCATTCTCAATGAACTCTGAGAATTCAAGCAAGCTGCCTTTTGCAATGTATATAGTCGCTCTCCCACTGTTAAATCCCCTGATTTATAGCTTGAGAAGCAAAGAGTTAAAAGTGGCCCTCCACAAAGCCCTTAACAGGAAAACATTATCTGCATTTGAATGATAAGTTTATAACAGTGATCCTATTTTGACCCTATAGACCTTTATGTAGCTTCATTAAGTACTCATGAAAATCCTGTAGCAACTGTGTCTACACAAAAGACATCAAGATAGAGCACATAGATTGATTATAAAATAAACTAATGTGTGTGTTTTTGACTCGACCCATGCTCCACCCAGATTGTGGCCCAAGCAACATGAAGAGTAACTGTAAACATGTCCATACCAGTGAGTTTACTTTTCTGCTTGATGTAATTATAAGACTACCATTGTATACATGCATATTGTGGTTTTTTATTTTGTTTTTGTTTTTTAAGACCTGCTCATACGATGAAAAGAGAGGCCTAAATATCTAACTCTCTCTATCATAACATCTCTTCCTTCCTCCCCCCCACCAGTCTTTCCCCCTCCCCTCTCCCTGTCATGATCATGCCAGGCTTAACCCAATGTCTCCCTCTCTTTATCTTAATTAACCCATGCCCACCCCCTACACTGCTTCACCCTGTCTGTCTCAAGTCCCCCTTGCCCATCCTTGTCCCTGGCTGCAGCTCTTCAAAAACATAGTGATTCCTGCTTCTCCCACTGCAATTGACTCTCTGTATTGTAGAGCCGCATGGTGCAGGAAATCTGGGCTGCTCTCCCAAATTCAAGCCTTGTGAGACTTTAAATTTCAAAGATCACCCTGAACTTTCTACATCACATGGCTCATCATTCACAGAGTCGATTTGTGTTGAGGGAAATGTGAACTGTGATGTGTTAAAAAAAATGAATATGGGCAGACAATTTTTTTGCCACTTAATCCTCAACAATAGTGACTCATGCCTAAAAGGCAGCTCAGCATGAACAAGCAATACACTGCAAAGAAAAAGTAATATGCAATGTTAGTTCTTTGAATATATCTGTAATCTTACAGGTGATGGTGCAAACACCCAGGGAGACTAGGGAGGGGGCACCAGGGATGTGCACCATATACATGTGGCAGCTGGGGATACTATGTACACACCATGCACATGTCCCACCCCCCCCCCCACCCCCCCATGGTAACCCACAGGTATGCACCACCTGCAGCATGCAAGGTGCAGGTGCCAAATGGCTAAAGGACAGGTGGACCATGTGATGTGTGTGCCCCGGGTACATCAGCCATGGGTGCAATGCCATGGATGCCCATGTCCAGACATAGGAGCACCCATGCAGGCCAAGATTAGTGATTGCCACTGAACATGTCACACTATATGTGGGATCAGGGGGGCATATGATGTGTCTGGGCAGTCACTGCACACCTGGCACATGTCAGCAAAAATAGTGGCTGAGTGGATCCTGAACCCACCACCCCTGGATCCAAAGGTAGCCCACATATCAGGGGGCCACGGTGGAGCACTGCTATGAGCAATATCACAGGCATGCAATGTGCACGATGCACAGGAGCATGTTCTGGACATACATGCCATCTCCAGAGGGTGCAGGCATGCACAGAGCCATGCTAGCTGTGGCAAATACCCCATCCCGTCCCAATTTACTGGTATATGCCTTGGTTGTTATGGGTGGGATACAGATGTACCAGGCTGTCAGGCAAAGTGTGCCTAAACAAAGCCAGCACACACTATCTGTGCTGGCATCTGAATCATCCCCAACATCCATGGCAGGCTCTGGCTCATCGGGCAATGGCGGCCTGTGCTGCAGGACAAAGTATTATAGCATGCCGCAGCTCCCGTCCCTCCTGACCAGTCCAGGCAGCGGAACCAGCACTTGAGCTGGCTAAAGGTCCTCTCTGATAACCCTTGTGGTCCAGTGTACATGGTTGTACCAATGTTGCGCCTAGCAGCTGGGGTGGAATATGGGGGTCATTATCCAGTCATGAAGGTGGTAGCCCTGGTCATCTGCAGGAAGAGACAGAACAGCAAATTGTTAATCAGCTGGTGTACCACTGAGGGGGAGATGTGGTCTATGAACAGCTGACCTCTTTCTGTGGACACCATCTGGATAGTCCCAGGGATGACAGTGGGCCATTGTGTGTCTGCAGCCCATATATGTGCATGGCCACATGCAAAGACAGCAGGATCCCTGCTGGGGAGTGAGCCTGGGCACTATGTATGTGTCTGGTGCCCCTGCCCTGTGCCTGGTCCACAGAAAGCCTACCCCTGGGTGGTGGTAGATTGGTCTGCATGACACACCACCATGTGTAGGCCTGTTTCTATCACCCTGGTCACCTGTCTCAATACCCCGCTGCATGCACAGGGCCACTGTGCCTGCTGCGACGGACCAGGGCTTGACATGTGGAGGGTGCATGTGGGGTGGCTGGGGCCAATCCCCAAATGGATAGGGACATGGTGTACCATGCCCATCATTGTGGGGGGTCCCGGGAGGTGCCACTTGTCTACCCCCACTGTGGTGGCAGGCAGCAGGCCACCCCCTCCCCATGGCCAGGGTGTTGCCACATTTGATCCTGTGGTTGGGGGCCAAGACCACTTTGCTCAGTGGACCCACTACCATGTGTTGCACTCTGCCTCCCAGCCCATGGTGCATATGCCCACCTAGCAGCTGCCCACCATTGATATGGCAACCCTCGAAGCACACATCGATCCCTCACCATCTCAGAACATAGGCATCAAGGCAGGAACCTGGATACCTGCTGCATACATCAGTGATCTCCCCATTCGCATTACTGACCACCTGCACATTTACAGAGTGGTATGCCTTGCAGTTGTGGTATGTAGTCTCACTCTGCCGTGTGGCAGGAGCCAATGTGGGTGCTGTCCACCACACCTAGGACTGATGGGAAACTTGCCACAGTGTAGAACTCCTGCATGGTCCAGTGCTGGTCCTGCTGCATTGTTTGGAAGCAGATGTTCTGTACCATAGAGGCAAGTAGATACACAGGAACTGGGGGAGGCACCATGAAACTGCAGGCTGGCTGAGTCCCCTCTCCCCCCTCAGCCAAGAGCACCATGTGAAACAACCACATCACCAGGAAGGCCAGTGCTGTCATTGCCTTCAGTACACTGGGATAGGATCATTCCTCTGCTTGGGCCTTTCCAGACATGGCTCAAGCTGCTGGCAGATGTAATTTATGGCTGCCTAGCCAAAATGGTATCTTACCACATATACCACATTGTTATGTACATATACCACAACCTCTGCTATGGGACATTGACATGGAGACACCTGCAAACCATATCCTGCCCACCATGGCCACAGCTGTGTAGCAGGGCCAGAAGAGCATACCAGCCCTGGATGTCCTGCACATTTTCCTCATCCAGTCAGCCAGATGCACAAGAATTAATGACTATCACACAAATAGTGGAGTGTCACAGAGAGCTGCAGGTGGCATCATCACTGTCCCTCAGCCTTGTCCTTCGAGGCTCCTTACTTTTTGTATGGCCAGTCCACCAGCTTCTAGAGAATATCTCTTCCTCAGAAGATTCCTCCCCAGGGCTTGCCTCTGACCTTCTCTCCAGCTTTCTCTCAGACCTCCTCCTTCCACTTCGATTGAGATTCTCTTCTCCAATTCCACGCTGCTTCTCTTCTCTGCCACACCCTTTCTGACTGAAACTTCCCTGCTTAAATGTTTGGGGCTGTCCTATAGCTCTCGCCTCAGCCCCCAAACCTCTCCCATCACCTCCCTCGGTTTCCATGGGGACTGGGTGTGTCTCTGGTTCTACACTTCTGTGCAGGGAGTTTTTTCCTTTGTTTAAAGTTTTAACCCCTGCTGTGCCTGCAGTTTTCTTGGGCTCAGGGAAAAAAGACTGTTTTCCCCCTTTTCCTTCCACTCTAAACCTGCTTCGTCACCACATAACCCCACCCCCCCTTAAGATATTCCGGGCTGGCGGTTTTTCCTCCACCCAGCACGGAATCCTCGAAAGGGTATGTTGGCATACTGGATACTTATCTGATCTGTCCTCTCTTGCAGCCAGCCGGGCCAGTGCTACCCGTTCGTGCCATGGCTGCAGTACATTAATGTGGAAAATCTGTTGTTTCCCTCTTCCAGTCTCTACGGCATAGGAGACTGGTCCTACCCGTCTATAGGGTCCTTTCCACCTGCTTTCAAACTTAGAACTGGGGCTTGTCACGGTTACAAGTACCTTTTCACCGACCTCTAATTGACGTGGTCTGGTGCAACGGTCATAGTATTTTTTCTGGCGGGCTTGGCTCACGGTCATATTGTCTACTACCACTTGGGATGTTCGCTCTAAGCGTCCCTTTAGATCCCTTAAAAATTTTGGTACTTCTATCTCCTCTAGATTGGGTTCAACCCACTGCTCTCTTAAGATATCTAGTACCCCTCTGGGAGCTCTCCCGTACATAAGCTCATATGGAGAGACGCCCATTGAAGTCTGCCAGCGCGCTCTGCAGGCATATAAGATAAATGGAAGCATTATATCCCATTTGGTCATATCGCCTTCAAGGCTTCTCCTCAACATCCTTTTGAGGGTCTGGTTTTGCCTTTCCACGAGGCCGTTAGTTTGCGGGTGATAGGCAGCGGTTTTTATATGTCTTATGCCAAAGGCATCCCAGACTTGGGCGAGGTAATGAGACATAAAGTTACTGCCCCTATCAGTTAAAACCTCCCTGGGGAAACCAACCTCGCAAAAGAGCTTTATGATTTCCGTGACCATGGTTCGGGCTGACACATTGCGTAGGGGAAAGGCCCACGGAAAGCGCGTAGCCTGATCAACAATGACCAGTATATATTGATATCCCCGAGGGGTCTTGGTTAGAGGACCTACTATGTCCATGGCTAACCTGTCTACTGGCTTTGTTACAAGTGGCAAGGGAATTAACGGCACCCTTTTAGGGTGAGCCATGGTAACCTTCTGGCACCCTGGGCAAGCTTCACAAAACTTTGCAGTTTCCTTGAATATGCCAGGCCAATAGAAGCGGGCCATAATCTGGTCTAGGGTACTATGAAAACCCTTATGCCCCCCTACAGGGTGGTCATGTGCTAATCTTAAGACCAAATTTTTAAAAGTAATAGGGACCACTAATTGCTTCCTCACGGTTCCTAAATGGGGGTCTAAACTTTCTCGGTATAGTATCTCCCCATCTAGCACAAATCGTGGTAATGTCTCCGAGACCGTGGTGGCATAATTAAATGCTCGGCTTAGGGCAGGATCTTCTCTTTGCTCATTAGGAAAAGAAGGGAATTTTCCTACCAGCTCTGCAGGAGCCCAGGGCAATCCCTCTCCATCTGCTAACTCTGCCCTGTTCTGAGCCCTGGCCTGCCTTCCACGACGTTTATCTGCCTTATTCTGTCTATTTTTCTCTCTAGAGGGTGTTATCAGCTCTTCATGTGTGGGCAGAATACATATAGGTTCACCCAGTGGATCCTGTTCTTCATCCCTAGCCTTGGTATGGGCCCTAGTAGACACTAAACCTGTCTTGGACCCCAAACCCTTAGCCAGACCTCGTTTAAACTGCAGCCAGTCTCTCCCTAAAACTAGTGAATGTGGGAGTTTTGGGACTATGGCTACAGTAATGTTCCTTTTCAAGTCTAGGCCTTTCACCTTCACTGTATATAAGGGGTAAGATGACGCTGCGCCATGCACGCATCTAATTTTTATATTCCCCTCTGAGTGTTTTCCCATGTGACCTCCCCTGGCTTGTATTTCTGCCCAAAGCTGCTGGGAAACCATAGATTGGTCAGCGCTGGAGTCTAATAGGGCTTCTACTGGGATGTCCTCCACCTCTACTGACAATAAGAACCCCTCCCCACTCTCTTTGGATCGGGTGGTCACTAATACTGTCTTGGCCTGACAATCCTTCTTTAGATGTCCCTTAGCTCCGCAACTAAAGCACTTTCTTTGCTCATATCCTGTCCATCCTAGGGATTTACCTCGAGTAATTTCCCCTAGCATTGTCTTGCTCATCCTTTCTGATCCCCTTACAACTGCTTGGCTCAAATCCACCACCTTCATTTGGCCAACAACAAGGGCTTCTAAAAAGCGCTCTGCCAAAGATGTTGCGTCTTTTGTGCTTTTGCAATCCTGTAAAATCAGGAAAGATCGCATTTCCTGTGGCACAGCCTCTATAAACTGTTCAAGGGCAATACTGTCTAAAATGGAGTCAACCGTTTTCCCTTCCGGCATTAACCATTTACACATCAGTGCTTTGATACGTTGACACAAAGCGCGTGGTGTCTCACCTTGCCTTAGTTTACATGCACGTAAAAGACGGCGGTAGACCATTGGGGTCAATCCCAATCGATCTCTCACGGCCTTTTTTACTTCGTCATAAGTGGAGGCAAGATCAGCAGGCACGGCCCTATAAGCTGTGAGAGCTTCCCCTGTAAGGGAGGCCGCTATGCGGATGGCCCACTGATCTTCTGGCCATCCACTTAGGACTGCCACATGTTCAAATACATCAAAATAGTCATCAATATCATCGTCCTGGGTCAAAGGCCCAAAGGAAAAAATCCCTTTACCCACATGTCCCAGTCATGGCAATGTTCCTAAGGAACCAGATACTGTCCTTAGCGCCTCTGATGTCTTCTTTTGCTCCCCCATCCATGCAGCCATCATCTCCAGGAGCGGTTGCTGTTGTTCCCTCAACATGGCAGCCATCCGTTCCTGTGTCTTCACAGTGATTTCCTGCTGTTGCCGGAAGCTGTCTGCCATCCAGTTGAGTAATTCCGCTCGCTCCATCCCCAGATGCTGTAGAGAGACAAAAAGACAAAAACACACCAAGTGCGGCCCTTATAGAAGCAGCACCCCCTCTCCTCCAACTGCAGAACCTCCCCCTTGCAGCAATATCCTGGATTAACCCCTCTAAATACGGGTTACCTGCTGCAAGTGGTGAATCAGGCCTCTCAGCACAGTCGGTACCAGCTAGACTCTCCAAATCCATTCCGCTGCTTCGCTGACCCTCTGGTTCAGGTTTTTCTGCAGGAAACTTTCTTGAGGATAACTTCAGGATGTCTTCTCTGCCCACTTGTATATCCTTGTAGCTTAGGTTAGTAGATTTTCTTTTTTCCATCCAATAACTACGCCACCTGTCGGCGCTCCCCATTGTGGCCAGGCAGTTGCCTCGGTGTAAGAGGGTGCCCCGATCGTCCTTCTTAATGAAACTGGCCTTTTTGTATGTAGTTGTGTCTTACAGATTATAGCCGAGATTGAAGGTCACAGGAAAATTTATTTTATTTGGAAAATAAAGTTCTACATAACCAAATTGAATTCTTTGGTTAGGAATTCAGCTACTACAAACAAAACTCTGGATACTTCTCCATTCACAAAAACATAAGCCTTGATACACAGTCCAAGCCTTGGCTTTGATTCTGCGGCTTAGTTTAAACACGTCTCCAAAATCATTCCTTTACCAGCAGAAATCTGTTCTCAGGTCTCCAGGATGCAGCACAGCACCTAACTGTTTCTTTCACAGGTTTAGCCGCACTTTAACTTCCTGGTCCACCAACAGTTTAAAACTTATGACATATTTTTTTTCCCAAAGATGCTTTCAGACTTTAGTTTTCACAGGCATCCATTAACTCTTGAGGCTTATTCAACCAGCTCTCATTAATTGCCTAATTAAAGTCATGAGCTTCAGCAGAGAATGTTCTCCATTTAAAACTTCTGTGTTTTCCCAATTACTTTAAAACCCTTCAGTTTCTTACTTCTGACTGGCACAGAAAGAACATTCTATTTCCATATCTGAATAATCTTCCTCTATATAACTGTCTCCTATTTCCATTTCCTCTTCACTGGCTTCCCTCAGTGACTTGCTATCCACAGCGTCTGCATGGGAAGGCTTCAACTGCTGCAACACTGTTTTCAGCTGTTCCCATTGAGATCCCTCACTACATGAGGTTGTGGGGGAAGGGCATGAAAGAGCTTTCTTAGTCAGAAGCTTTTTAAGAGCTTGTAATGGGCTCACCTTGCTAGCAGTAGTGTGTCTCCTTTCAAACCCTGCCACAGATGTACACTTGCTTTCTGGTCCTCCCAGGAATATTCCTTTCTCCTGCTTCCCAACAGTACCTTGTTTAAAACAGGCTCTCCAAGGCTCCACGTTAGTTGCAGACTTCCTGTCAGCTGAACTGCGTTCTAGGCTTGAGCTGTCTCTGTACTGTTTGCAAGAGGAATCCCGTTTAAGGCTTTCAGTAAGATCTCTGTCCCTCAGCCTTGTCCTTCGAGGCTCCTTACTTTTTGTATGGCCAGTCCACCAGCTTCTAGAGAATATCTCTTCCTCAGAAGATTCCTCCCCAGGGCTTGCCTCTGACCTTCTCTCCAGCTTTCTCTCAGACCTCCTCCTTCCACTTCGATTGAGATTCTCTTCTCCAATTCCATGCTGCTTCTCTTCTCTGCCACACCCTTTCTGACTGAAACTTCCCTGCTTAAATGTTTGGGGCTGTCCTATAGCTCTCGACTCCGCCCCCAAACCTCTCTCATCACCTCCCTCGGTTTCCATGGGGACTGGGTGTGTCTCTGGTTCTACACTTCTGTGCAGGGAGTTTTTTCCTTTGTTTAAAGTTTTAACCCCTGCTGTGCCTGCAGTTCTCTTGGGCTCAGGGAAAAAAGACTGTTTTCCCCCTTTTCCTTCCACTCTAAACCCGCTTCGCCACCACACCATTCAGGCCAGGCCATGCACAGATGTCTCCATAGTGTGTGTGCAGTGGTGCACATTCACAGACACATGAACGTGTGGTGCCATGCAGGCAAGTCTGTCAATGTACCATAATTTTGCATGTGGCCTGGCCTGACCTCACCATATCACCAAATGCCAAAATGTCATGCCTTTTCCCCTCTGTGGCCATTGATTGTACATTCACAGTCTCCTCCATTGAGCTGGCTGCATCCCATGCACATGCCCTCCCCTCCACTCTGTGTGGCAGGGTACCTTTCTGGGTGTCTGGGTAAAGGGACATGTGCATGTGGTGACATCAATGCAGGGGTATACCCATTGGCATGAACTTCCAAATGGGCCCACCCAAGCCCCTATGCATTACCTCCATGACACACAGTCTATGTTATGGCACTTAAGGTTGCTACCAGGAAGGCAAGCACTTCCAGGGTGAGGTGACCCTCATGTTGGAGAAGATCCTCCAGCAGCTGTCACAATTGGTAAGGGATGCATCCACACATATGGGTGCCTATGAGAAGCAGTGGCTCTGGCTTGATGTGTGCTGCGGTATCAATGCCATATATCACTGGAACCAGGGCATCGAGGATGTGATGCACAGGTGGTTTTGGGTGTGACATAACGCCACCAAGAAAGCATGGCCATGGTCCTTGGGAATGCAGGGGGAGCAGCTGACCAATATGAGATGGCACATCCTTGCTACAATTGACCCTGCCACCGCAGGGGTGATAGGCCCCCTCAATACATCTGAGCCATTGCAGGAGCAAGGTACATGTGTGGTATGTGTCCCTGCTCCTTACTCCATGTACCCCCTCCCACTGTGTGCCTGCACACACTTGCACTTAGCCACTGGCTGCCATGGTGTCCCAGTCATGCCACCGGTACAAGCTCTTTGTATCTGCAGCTCTCATTCATCCTGACCATGCACGGGTTACATGCTGGGGGCCAGAGGTGTGTTCAGTACACAGACATTACATATCTTACACCTGCAAATCTGTCAGCCCTCCATAACACACAATGTGGATGATGCATGGGTGGGGTTCCCTCCTACTACCCTGTACTGCGTGTGTCCACATATGTCAGCTGCATGCTGCCATTCTACATCTGGTTCTCTGCAGTTACACCTTGGACATCTCTCCCAGCTGTTTCACATATCCATGTCACAGCTCTGGTATGCAGTGTTCTCTCAGACCATGGCTGTGATTTTTAACATTTGGAGTCCATCCACCACTGGTGGTTGTCATTTGCATCTTTCAGGCCTGCCCCCGGGTACTAACATACTTGGTAGCATGTTCATGGTAGAACAATTCAGAGTTGTGGGGCACAGCTCTTTCTTTCTGCATCCTCTTTGTCCATTTGTTACATACATCATGTATGCCTTGTGGCGCGCATCTTCACAGACATGTTTGGGGGAGGGGGTTGTTTCAGAGGTGTGCCCATATCACAGCAGCAGTGACGTGTGGACTGCCGTTCAGATGGGTTTGCCCTCTTCACTATCATATTGCTGTCAAGCAGCATACCATGTTAACATTCCCTGAGGGGGGGGCAGTCTGAAGGACTATCTTGGCAGGCCCACGGGGTGGACATGGATTCCCCTGGTCACATATTATACTACGGTTGCATTAAATGCATTCCAGATCAGGGACATGGGTGCAAATGGCCACCGTGTGCTCTATATCAGTGTTTCCCAACCCAGTCCTATGGGGCACACCGGCCAGTCAGGTTTTCGGGATATCCCTAATGACTATGCATGAGATATATATGCATTAGAGATATCCTGCCAACCTGACTGGTTTGTGGCCCTCCAGGGCTGGATTTGGAGACCCCTGCCTTACACCTCTGTCATTTAAGATTGTGAGTGGGCAAGGTGCAGATGTCCTAGACATCGAAAGGGTATATAGAATGTGACACATTTCTCCTCGATTCTCACCACCACCAAAAAGTTGTCTAATAGACAATATTTTGGTGGTGGTGAGAATCGAGGAGGAATGTGTCACATTCTATATACCCTTTCGATGTCTAGGACATCTGCACCTTGCCCACTCACAATCTTAAATGACAGAGGTGTAAGGCAGGGGTCTCCAAATCCAGCCCTGGAGGGCCACAAACCAGTCAGGTTGGCAGGATATCTCTAATGCATATATATCTCATGCATAGTCATTAGGGATATCCCGAAAACCTGACTGGCCGGTGTGCCCCATAGGACTGGGTTGGGAAACACTGCTCTATATAACACCGAATCCTCAGGTGAGCATGTGCATGGAGACATGTTCTGCAAGTCTCATACAGGCACACTTCAGCTGCCCTGACCGGTGGACATGGGAAATGGCTTGGGACATCCACACACATACTGTATTCTAGGACACTGGACATTTCCAATCCTACATGTTATCACACTGTACCCACTGATGCCATACCCCTCGGGTAGAACATGCTTCTCCTAGGTTGGCCATCACAGCCAGCAGTGTGTTAATGCACAGTGGAAATTACTAACACTGTTCTCTTGCAGCTGCATCAGTTTGCCTGTGTGTCAGACCCCCTCTTGCCCTGTGGGCTACTGGCTAGCCCCAGCACACACCTGTATGGGGTTTGAAATTGCAAATATCAACATGTATGCCAGGACATAACTACCATCATGTGATAAATCACATTCTGGGCCAGTCTCAGTGATTTCCACCATTGTCATCTGTACAGACCCACCTTCAGTGGCTTCAGGTAGACCCTCACTCTCGGTACTACCTGCTCAACATCACACTGTGCATCATGTACATACATCAGTGCTGTTAGCAATATTGGGTGCCCCTATTATAAGGGACCCCTGTCTTTGCCCTTATTTTTGGTAATTAGCCACACAACAAGAACCCAAGTATAACATAAAAAAGCCATCATCATATTAGGAATAATGGCAAAAAAACCAGGGGGCAAAAAACACACAACACGACCCAAGACTATTGGGCAGGCCTCAGTAAATGCCCT
Source organism: Ichthyophis bannanicus (assembly GCA_033557465.1). NCBI lineage: Eukaryota > Metazoa > Chordata > Amphibia > Gymnophiona > Ichthyophiidae > Ichthyophis > Ichthyophis bannanicus. The sequence continues at coordinate 105,172,148 of CM066048.1, read as the reverse complement.
TATTTTTGGACATTTGTTTGTGGTGGACCTTCTGTAGCTTTGCATGCCTCATCACACTGACACCTGGTAATACAGTGCTCATCCATACGATCCAGGTACTGGTCAGGCTTTCATGTGCCACCTGCCGTGATGATGCCCAAACCAACCAATGCACCCCTCATATCTCACTCAAACCCTCTCTCGCTTTCTGCAACAGCAACATGTTTCTGTCAGGGGACTGCACGGTAACTCTGCATATCAGATATGACATAACATATGCATATGGAGTACCAGGGCTACATATCTGCTCTCCCATTCCCACCCAAAGGGTATCCTTCCCCTGTTCACATCCATGACTCTGCAGTCCCATCTATGTGCCTAGTTTTGTTGGCATCCCATGGATTGTCTCCTTTGCCACATACAGCACATAGGTGCATGCCATGATTAGACACTGGTATTGTTAGTGGTAGTGCTGCACATCTGTTTAGTTATGTTTCTTTGCCCAACAATGGTCACTCAGTTCAGCTCCCTATACTTTCTGCGTGCATCTTGTATTTGTCCTGTCTGCAGTGGCACCACTTCAGACCCATCCTGTCACATCCATTCACCTCTATGGGATGCATTGCAGGGCAGAGATTAATTGTTTTCTAAGTCAGAGTTTTATATTTTGTTTCAGCAGATCTGACATGGATGTTTCCAAATTACACATCATACATACACGGCCCATTTGGGAATAGGCTTTCTACATCACAGTGGCTGGCCACGCCCTTGTTCTACCCTCTCCCACCCACATTCTTAACTCCCCTTGTTAGCACCCAAGACGTGCATTCCAGCACTGTTGTGGAATACGGTGAGGGACGTATATGCCACTTACACATCAACAGCCCTTATTCATGTTCTAGAATGAGCGTCCTTGTGTTTAACAGGTTGCTGCTGGATGCATAGGATTTCCTATGCTGATGTTTAGAACCTGGTGAAATACAGTCTTTAAGTTTGCTTGGTTATATATTTGACTTCAAGAATCATCTTGACAAATAAAGCTGTTTAAGTATTATCATTGCTCTGTGCACATGGTTTCTATGTGGAAAGGTAGAACCTGGTAAGGGGAATAATAGGCAGCTCAGCCTGAAGACACTAGCCCCAAAATAGCTTATAGCACCCCCCTAGCTGTGATAAATGGTGGCAGAGGTGGGATTGTGGTCTCTCTTGTAGGCATAAAACCCATATCTGCTGGAGAAGCAGGGTCTCTCATAGGAAGGAGAGGTGGTTTTGAATTGGGCTAAAGGGATTAGCCCTGCCCTAGTATGGGATGCAAAGCAGTATAGTCAGTACCGGTCAGGCAGGCTTTTCTTTATTTTTCGCCATGCTGACTTACCGGATACTGGACAAAGGTAAGCGGTGAACAGTGGGGTTTTTTTTCCAGATCAGGCTGGAGAGACAGAGCCAGGAAGGTTCATAAGGCATATACTACTTCAGGTTCATTGTTGTCTCCAGGAACCCCTGCCACTTGCACCCCCCCCCCCTTCCCCCAACATAGGACCCAAAATGGGTCTGCTGCTTTCCAGCAATAATCAGAGGTGTAAATAAGCTGTGGCGCCTATCCCCCCTTCTCTGGACCTCCAAGGCCCTCTGAAATCCCCCACTCCTGAGTCATCAAGGAAGACAATCCCTTAGTTCCTACCAGTTTCAGTTCTATTGATGATAGGGCACATTCTCATTGACCAAAACCTTTGACCCACATGTATTGTGATGAAGCAGAGGCCAGTGAACCTATGGAGATAGGTAAAATCACTGATCCCTTTAAAGAAAGTGACAGACCTAAAGTGCAGTTACTGCAAAGTGCAACCAGAGGGAGCAAGCACGAAGAATCAGAGGGTAGGCTGACACACCCAAGCTTGGATGATGCAATAACTAACTCAAGGGTGTGATAAGGAAGCTTTTCATAGCTCAGGAAGGAGCTATAGAAAAGGTGAAGTGACTCTGAACAAGCAACCTGTCAGTTCTGGTAGAAATAAGAAAACAGAATTTTCCCATAAAAGACTACCAGTCCCAGAATGCACCAGGTTTCCAACAGCCATTAGAGGAGCTGAAGTGGGGAAACATGTGTTCAATCAGGAGGGCTATGAGGTAATCCCTAAGCACTCATCTCAAAGGGCAGGGCCTGATTCAGCACAGCTGCGCTGTGTTAGGGAGGAGCACTCATCCAAGCAGAATAAGAGTAGAGTTTATTCTACAGATGACCATCTTCATGATCACCTTGGATATCCAGAGAAGGATCATCAGTTTCATCTGAAGGATCATCAGAAGCAGAAGCCAAACCGGACGGACAGAGAGAAAAAGAGACCCTCTGGAAGAAAGAGGAGAAAAGCCTTTGAGAGGTCTAGAAGAGTCCAAAGCAGTACGTATACTGGGAGGTATTCCAAGGGCCAGCATACACCATTGGACTGGGGAAAGCCAGAGGAATGGTGCTGCAGAGCTAGGAATCTCCAGACGCTACCTGTGAGGGAGATGGCTGCACGTGGAAGGGACCCTAAGACCCGTGCCAGATGGTATGTGAAGAGAGATCCAGTGTCCAGGGATCTAGATTGGAAGGCTGGACATAAGAACTGGACTACATACTGGCCAGGCTATATAGAGAGGAACTCTAACAGCAATGGAAGCTCAGGTATGAACACTGATCTATGCCCTAGCTATAACCTTGAAAGACAGCAGGGAAACAAGTATTCTCCTGAAAGTGCTCCATTGAGAGATTCATCTGTGCCAATCCATGATATTGAACCCATGCTTGTTGAACAAGGGGGAATAATAGCAGATGAAGATCCTATTTATATGGACTGTTCTCTGTCTAAACTCCGTTGGTAACTTTCTGTTATAAAGTACAGCAACCATCACAAAGAAATACAAATTTGTTCTTTAATCTACTCAGAAAAGCTCCTGAAGCAGGATTTGACCCACACAGTGGAAGGCAAGCCAGCTAAGGGGTTTCAGCTGGTGACTGCTAGCAATTAAGCCTTACCTAATTGCTTGTGAGCTAGGAGAGAATCACTTCTGAATCTATGTGGGAAGTAATCAGAAGTTAACCTGAAAAGAACAGTTTGTTTCTTGCTTTGTGGCTTTTCATTTGTTGTTTTCCTGATTTTGTCTTTGTTTTTCCAAGTTAACACTGAAAGCAAGTTACCTGATTTATGTGCTACCAAGCATATCTGTGTTGGGAGAAATAACCCCATAAATAAATATCTTATTGGCTTTACCCAAGAGCTCAACTAAATTATTGTCAGCAGCTGTGTCTGGTGTGAATGAACTACATTGCCCACAATACCTTGCAAATCATATAGATATATGCACTTGCCAAGACTGTGAAGATTCTCACCCAGGCAGCTGTCTGATAAGGGATAATCAGACACACCTGGTCAGGGTGAGAGTAACCCTAACTGAGAAGCAGCTTTATAAGCATGGCTTAGACAGCACAGAAAGAGCAGCAGCAGACACAGAAGAGAGAGGAAGGAGACAGCTCCGAGGAGAGAAGGAGCAGCAGTTGGATTTGCGGTCCTTACAGAGAAGGAACAAGTTCCAAGAGAAACAGTTCCACGCTGAAAAGCTCCAGGGAGAAGTCTTCAAGGAAGACAGAGAAAGGAGAGGGACCTGGAAAGTGCCTGGTAAAGAAAGTACCAGAGAAGCACAGCTCAGAGAGCAGAGGTACCTGCATACTTCCTTTCCTGACCGTGAGCTACAAGGACTTCTGAGGTGGGTGCACAAGACTCAGCCCAGGAGTCTGAGAAACACAACGCTGAACAGGGAACTGTGGCCAAGCCCTAGAAAGGCATGGAAGCCAGAGAGCCGTAGGTGCAGTAAACACAGCTGGAGAGAGGTTTGGGAACCTGTACAAAAAGTGCTAACTAAAAGTCCTGTTACCTGTTTTCCAGACCAGGTAGAGCAAGGCTGGAGAGTTTTAGAGAGAAACTCTGAAGTGAAGCCAGAATTACATGAGGAAAGCTCAGGTCCAGCAGATATATCATCAGAACAGGAGGCGATGCAAATAGACCCTGCTAAACCCGATTCATTGCTACCTGACTGTCTCATGGATTGTACACTTTGTCTAGCCGGGAGTTTGGAATCCTTGGCAGAAGTATAGCTTGCAGGATATACTTATTTATTTATTTATTTATTTACATCTCTTATATACCGCACTATTTGCGATCAGCGCGGTTTACATAGAACAAACAATATCCGACAATAAACAAGAGTCAGGTCATTACAATGAACAGGAGCAGTAACTTGGATAACAGGGGAAACTATCTACATATGTGGAACATTGAACAAGGTAACTGTATATATGAGAGATGGAGTTATTGTGTGTTGTTAAAATACAGTTTTAATAAGCTAAAAGAAGAAGCTTGCTTTTGTTTGCATGAACTAGTTTGTTCTAACACCTGCATAGCTAATAAGACTGTGAAGCATGTCTAACTTTTGAATGCTGTAAATACATTTTTTAAAATCCTGAATGAGGTGAGAATCCTGTTTCCTTCGTTGAACCTTTTGTTTGTGCATTATGGGAATAAACCTTATCCTTTACCTTACACATGGCTTTCACAACTAATTATTTCAAGAAAGGGACTACTAGTACCAGCATGCATCTGGGCTAAGAAAAGTTTCTCCCTTTGATGAAAACAATAATGTCCACCCTGATCCTTTAAGCATGTGGCTCGGGGGCCGGGGTTGCGACAGTATGCATACAAGTACTAAACGCTACACATTTTGCCCACCTTCAGGCCTACTGCATAAGATGTTAATCCACACACTTTTTAACATACTTTTAGTATATAATGTAGGTCCCTATGTCAGTATGAGTTGCTTCAGGACCACTGCAAGTGAAGGCAAATTGTAAAATCCGGTTAGCAGTTGTCGTGTAATATATATTGCTAACTTTCAGCACCATGGACAGGGGATGGAAATGACTCAGCTGAGCAAGGGATAGCCATCTTGTGGGCTCCCCCCCCCCCATATCCCCCTCTTTTACCTCCTCCCAAGTTTGCGATACACTTCCATGATGTTCGACAAAAAATGAAGCTTTATTTGGAAAGCTCTTGGCCGCAGCATGGTCTATCTTATACATAACAATTGTATATTAACTCAATGCAACATATATACAAAACATCCACAGATCCAAACTGTGAAAACTACCCCACAAATATGAATAGGATCACGTGTGACATGGGGGGAGACAGCCCGTATTTCCCTCTGGATGGGCCATTAAAGCCCAATCCCTTTCTTGTGTCAGACATCTTTCAAACCAGCAACTTAAATCTAGGGTAAGGGGGAAAAGCAGGCCATAAAAGCACAGCCTGACCCCCCCCCCCCCCCACCTCCTCCCATTTGCAGCTGGGGGTTCTATTCTTTGACTCCACTTCTGGTCTGTCAAAGGCTGATGTTTGGGCCCAACTTGGCCAAGTGGCATCACTGTGACTTTCTCCTCCTTCCCCCTCCCCCTTTCTGTAAAAGCATGGGGGGAGGGGATGGAGAAGGTGTTGTATACCCGCTGTCCCTGCTGGGACCCATTGATCCTGCTTGGGGGGGAGGATAGTTCTCTTATGGCCACTCCCCTTTGCTCCAGTGGATGGCTCTGTGCCCCGTTTTGTGTTGCCCACTTCATGGCCACTGCCCACCGACAGCAACTCCTCACTTGTCAAAGGGGGCCATGCACCCAAGCCTTGCCCCTTCAGAGCACCTTTCCACTGTGTCTTGCAGCATGCACAGGAACACATCCTGCCCATTGTCAGACAAGTGCATCCTGTCAGCACACTACAGGCAGGGCAATTCTCCTCGATCAGATCATGCCTTGTGCAGTATTCCCTGATTGCTCTACAAATTTTGTCATCCACCTATTCAGAAAGATTCAGTCATTGAAGAGCCTCCTGTGGCCAGTGGATGACATGAAGGTGGAAGCCGAGGAAGAACGTCCCCTGGATCTACCTGCTTTGGGAGAAGACATCGAGATAGAGTTTGCCAGTAGGCTGTGAACTTTGGTTTTGCTGCTTTGTTTTTCTCCTCAGCCGGGCAAGTGGCAGCCAGTCTTGGCCGTATCTTCCCCATTCCCCCACCTCCTTCTCATTTTCCTTTGTCCCTTGACCTCGGCTTGAGGTGTCACCTACTGCTGATATAATATGCATCCACCAGTTTGCCACAATAGAAAAGTTTATATTGGGTAATTTGGCCACAGCACAACCTATACAACATTTAACCAGTTAACACAGAAACAATTCTTGTACCTATATACAAACATGAAATTGCATTGAACCTAACTGACCCTATCCCCGAGACATAACAGCCCATAATTTCCTAGGGGTGATGCCACCAAAGCCTGCCCTTTTCCTTTTACGCACTTCACCACCAATGCCAGTGCAAATTTCTATACAATTGTGCAATGCTCTGTGGGTGGGGGGGGGGGGGGGTAGCATACCATTAAAGCATGCGCTGTACCCCCCATTGCAGCAGGATCTACCTTTCCTGTTTCTGGCCCGGATTTCATTTTTATTTTTGGTGTCCAGTTTCTTTTTTTTTTTTTGTAAAATCTTTTATTTAATAGGTCATGTTCATCCCCACCTCAGCCTCTGGGAGGCCTGGAGAATGAGTGGGGAGCCTGCTGGGGCCTCAAAGGCAGTGACGTGGGGTCTCCAGATGGGAAAACAATGGTTGCCAGGAGTGATTTGCTCCCATGCCATGCTGTCAAACCCCACTTGCCTCCAGAACAGCGACCATATGTGGAAGGACCCATCCTTGCTGGGAGGCTCCCTTTCAATCCTGCTGGCCCATGCCTACTTTTTGGGGGAGTTTTGTTTTTAATTATATAATTGCTGCTGGCTCCCACAGCCATGCTGTTCACACCCTGGCCCACGTCTGCCCCCAACTTCCCACTCTCTTAAGAGAAAAAAAGGACGCACCATGGACACTCTGGTGAATCGCATGACAAGCCCTTTACAGGATGCCCAGTAAGCAGCACTTCGTATACAAAGAAGGAGGGGTGCCGTTCAGGCACGTCAAGTCCGGAGGGGCACGAGAGCAGCCAACAACCTTTAGGCACTTAAATCGGCCTGTCCTTCTGGCCCCATCACATGTTAACCCCTGCTGGCACCCTTGCCCTCTTGTGCCCAGCAGCTGATAATCCAGCCGACCGGGTCTATTTTCTGGTTTTGTCTGAGGGTGGTGCGGGGGGATGCTTGCTGGAGTATACGTCACAGAGATGTGGGCACCCCATCACTCTTTCTTGCCTCGTTGTTAAATCCCTAGTAGCTGTTTTGGTTTGTGGGCTGAGAAAGGGGAAATGCTTTATTGTTTTGTGTGTTGCTGGGAGAAGCAATTGAGAGACTGATTTGTTTTCCCTGACTGGAGAAAATAGAACTGTACCTATCTGAGATGGCTTCTGTAGTGGGCACTGAAGCCCTTGAGTTCCGGAACTAGGCGGTTGCCTGGGCTACAGACTGTGCTGTGATTCATAGGTTTTTCATTGATCTCCCTGTGGGAGAGAGGGAGGAGCAGGGGAATTATGTCTCCTGAGCCTCGCCTGGCATTTTTAGGGTGAAGAGAACTGGTGCCACTGGTGCTGGTACAACTGGAAGCGGACCACCTGGCAATGGACAGACCCAGCACCCAGTTACAATCTGGATGTGATTTGCACACAAGAGTGGTCATTTTCACACATTCAGATCAAGAAAAGGGCTTCTAAAATAATCCCATCAGACTCTTACATGGAAAGCCAGAGGGTCATCTATGGAGCACACTAAAAATGTATCAAATAATTTAATGGATGGAAAATTCTGGGCTTTATAAAACTGGCACAGCCCAACAGGTGTTATGAATATTCTTGAAATTCAGAACACAATCAAGATCTGTGTGTGTGTGTGTGTCCAGGGATTAGATCCCAAATGTGCTTCGCAAGCAACTTAAATGCTCCAATCTTATGAGGCTTTTCTCACTATGGATGAGGAAACCATCGGCCAAAGAAGTAAGTAATGAGATCAGAGCTTTCTTTAATTTAAACTGGAATCTCTAGCAATAGTCATCAATATGACTAATTCTCAGCTACTCTTTGCAAATATCTCTACTCTGAATGTGCTGTTAAGCTTGAAGTTGGTTTGGTCCACTCTATGTAGATCCCTTGATGATGTCTCCTATTAACTCCACAGAAGTAATAATCGGTACGACTAGGTTAGGTAAAGCAGAGCAGGGTCTAAAGTGTGATTCAGAATGACTCCCAAATAACCCAGTAAATCATGTATAGGACAGAACCGTCTGACAACAGATTAAAACAAAAAGGGCTGAAGAAAGCTGCTGATGGATTTGACAATGATCTAAAATATTTTGGAAACAGAAAAGTTCAAAAACTAATTTATAGATACTAGTAGACCAGAGAGTTGAAATGAAAAATCATTCAGATTTCTGCATTATGAGGGAGGTGTTACATGCTAAATATAAAACACTACATCCCATTGATGGAACTAGAACTAATTTTAATGGGGTGTTTCATAGATACAGAAGCATAAAGGTAAAATTTACACCAGATATCAAGTGATTTCTGCCATTTTTTCATTTTTTTGCCTTTATGATAAGTTATTGTGAATTCAGATTGACTTTGTGTTGCTCTGTTCTCTGGTTGCTCTGTGGCTGTTTGGGGGAGGTGATGTTTCCCGTTGAAAAACAGAGGATATGGGAGGTTAGTTTCTTCTGGTTGGTGACAGTGGGGGTGTCTCAGGTGAATGGATTTAAGATAAGATTTACTAATGTGCACTACAGTGTTAGATTGTGTTAATATGAGCTAACGTGCTATTTACTGCAGTTCCCATTTAATGTGTTATTGCACCGCAGCACCATTGACATGCATCACAACTGTACACTTTAGTAGCCCTTAGTAAACACTTTTTTGTAGGAGAGAGAATTCTCAAAGCCCGCAATCCAGCTGTCACTGTAAGGAGCTACCTAGAGGCTAGAGCTGTGTGCGGCAATCAAAGAAACCAGATTTTGAACCCCATTCCCGCTCCTTTTAATCATGTGCAAATCATTTAACCTTCTATTACCTCAGGTACAAACTTAAATTGTAAGATTGCTGGAGACAGGAAAATGCTTGCTGCGTCTGAATTATAAACTGTCTGAAGAGGGGAAGATACTGCAGGTATCTTGCCTTGAACCATGACTTGAAACACGCTGGGAGACTAAAATGTCTCATGTAATTGCAGATAATATAATATTTAAATTTTTGTAGTTGCATAGACTGATTATTTTTTAACCTGTCCAGGAAGAAAACCTATACATAACTCTAATTTTTTTTTGGGGGGGGGGAGTTTTTTTTTTTTTTTTTTTTTTTTAAATAAAAGACTACAAATATCAGCTATGCTGCCTAGAATTTATTCAAAAAATAGTTATTGTAACTATCTGGTGATTTTCCACATACTTAAACTTTGTTCCAAGTTTTCTACCCAGCAGTAATATATTATCTTATATATTGGGGCAGAACAGTCTTATTTTACATTCCTCTCACCGAGTGCAACTTTTTAGCTGTCTCTGCAGCATGCATCTCTTATATGTGTCAGTGTGAAGCTTGCATGGGATGGGGTACTGATAAAGATCTGCTCTTCTGCTATCTGTGGTATATTTGTACATTGTGTGTATCAGGGTGGAGACTTTATGAGGCTCTTCATCTCTCTGCTGTATTCGCTCTTTCCATGTATCTGTGTGACACCTGCTTGGTGTCAATCATTATAGTCATACTCCTTTACAGAATATCTGCAAATTTCCATAGCAGTTCATAAAAATGGAAGAAAATAAATCCTAGATGAGGTTTGGTTGGTTCATAAGGGGGTTGATACTCAAAAGCACTTATACATATAGTGACTGCTGCTCTGTGGATCAAAGCCATATCCATGAATATCCAGCATCACGATGTCATGACGGGGCACCTAAAGCAAGAGGGTTGTCCGAGGCTGAGTTTCAGCCAATTTTATAAGACCAAGTAGGTGCTTCCTTGTCTTTATAAAATACTAGCATAAGAGGCAGAGATCACACCCAGCATGCAGGTATGGACAGTTAAATTCTAAAAGGTGCAAAAACCTATGCCTAGATTATTTTAGCACGATTTATTGATCACAGGAAAAACAAAATCTCAGGGGCTTTTTGTTCTTTCTGGGTGAAGGCACATGAAATTAAACATAGAAACATGACTGCAGAAAGACCATATGGCCCATCTAGTCTGCCCTTCCATACCATCTACCGTAGTTCCTTTTTTCCTTTAGAGATCTTCTGTGTTTGTCTCATGCTTTCTTGAATTCAGATACTGTCCTCATCTCTACTACCTCCACTGGGAGACTATTCCACACATCTACCACTCATCCTGTAAAGAACTGTTTCTGCATATTACACCTAAGTCTTTCCCCTTTCTTCCTCATCCTATGACCCCTTATTGGAGAGCTTACTTTGAATTGAAAGAGGCTCTCCATGCCACTTAAGTGTGTTGTTCATGGTTAAATCTAGAAACTCCTTATAAAATGTATTTTGCATGCTAAGTGGATCATAAAATTACCCATGTTAATAGTCAAACTGTCTTATGCTCCTGCTTTAATTTTGTTGTTCCAAAATAGTACTCCCATCACTAGGGTATTGTTGGAATGGATCAGACCTCGATTATTCAAGGAACTACAACTGAACTTCAGAAATTATCTGAAATATCAAGTTGTGGAACTATTTAAAAAGGTTACTGTGTATGACACTGACTTTGAAAGGGCTGAAGTAACCATTAGACAAGACTAAGTAGCCATCAAGGGCTGTAGTCTTGAGGGGCAGCGAACAGCAGCAGTCAAAACAGAACAGTAACTCCTGAGTGTGACGCAAATTCCAAGAGCCACCAATATATTCTTTTCTCTGCAGGAGACTGGGCACACATGACTACAAAGCAAATGTTCATATGTAAACCTATGATGCACAACTAAGCATTTCTACAGGATTGTTGTGGGACAGATGGTGTTGGAATGATCATGGTCACTGCGTGTAGTTATAGAAATCTCGAGAGTCGCGAGATGTGTAAAGCTGAAGTTTCACCTAGTGCACCCAATACTCTTGCACCGGCCCTGGACTTTCAACCTGTAACTGTGTTTAACTATACAAATGTGTATAACTCTGTAACTATGCATACATGTGGAACTCTGCAATGATGTAACTTAATGTGCATCTCTGTATAAACTCTACACATATGCGACTGTTTTAGTTTCTACCTCTGATTAACGTGTGCCAGCATGAGTATATACTGATATTCCTCTACAAAGGTTAATGACCGTTCTCTTAATCTATGCCTCTAAGATACTTTAACTGTGATTTGGTTTTAGTTCTGATGTAGTTTCTTTTGGATTTTCTTCAGGAAATCACAGCAGTGTACCAGAGTTTCTGCTTCTGGGATTCTCAGAATTCCCAGACCTGCAGCTCCCTCTCTTCACTCTCTTCTTACTCCTCTACCTGGTGGCCGTGCTGGGGAACCTGCTCGTTATCTGCATCATATGTGCCGATCGACACCTTCACGTCCCCATGTATTTCTTCCTGGCCAACTTGTCTATCCTAGACGTCTCTTCCCTCACAGTCACTGTGCCAAAATTACTGGAAATCCTAACAAGGAAAAATGTCATATCTTTTGGGGAATGCATGCTACAGATGTACTGCTATGCGGTGTGTATATGTACAGAATATGCATTTCTCACGGCCATGGCATATGATCGCTATGTTGCAATATGCAACCCCCTGCGCTATCCCATTATCATGAATAAGGGGGTCTGTGCTCTTCTGGCAGCTGTCTCATGGATTGCAGGTTTGGTAGATTCATTGCCATTCGTTGTTATTATATCCCAGTTTTCTTTCTGTGACTCCATTGTAGTTAATCACTTCTTCTGTGAAGTTACAGCACTGGTGAAACTCTCTTGCACAGACACCTTTGTCATTGAAGTTTTGTCTTATGTAGTAGGTACATTTACCATCTTCACCCCTCTACTGCTAACCTTGACATCCTATGTGTTCATCATCTCCACCATCCTCAGAATCCAATCTAGCGAGGGGAAAAGCAAAGCCTTCTCCACGTGCTCCTCTCACTTCACAGTCATCATTCTGGCTTATGCAACTATAATAGCGGTGTATTTGCAGCCTGGCTCAATGAACTCTGTGCATTCAAGCAGGCTGCCTATTGCAATGTATATAGTCACTCTCCCACTGTTGAACCCTCTGATTTATAGCTTGAGAAGCAAAGAGTTAAAAGTGGCCCTCTATAAATCCATAAGCAGGAAAATGACATGATCTGCATTTGAATAAGTTTATAACAGTGATCCTATTTTGGCCCTTTGGACCCTTATGTGACTTTATTAAGTACTAGTGAAAATCCTGTAGCAACTGTGTCTGCACAGAAGGCATCTAGACAGAGCACACAAGTAGGTGCATAGATTATAAAATGAAATAATGTGTGTGCTTTGACTCTACCCATGCTCCACCCAGATTGTGGCCCAAGCAACATGAAGAATAAACGTAAACGTGTCCATACCACTGTGTGTACTTTTCTGTTTGATAGAATTATAAGACTGCCCTTGTATACATGCACATTGTTTTTGTTTTTTGTTGTTTTCAATGTCCTGCTCACACAATGAAAAGAGAGGCCTAACTAACAAACTAACTCTCTCTATCATAACACCTCTTCCTTCCCCCCCCCCCGCACCAGATTTTCCCCCTCCCCTCTCCCTGCCATGATCATGCCAGGCTTTACCCAATGTCTCCCTCTTTATCTAAATTAACCATTTCCCACCCCCTATCTTCTTCACCCTGTCGGTCTGTCTCTCATCAAGTCCCCCTTGCCCATCCTTGTCCCTGGCCGCAGCTCTTCAAAAACACAGTGATTCCTGCTTCTCCCACTGCAATTAACTCTCTGTATTGTAGAGTTGCATGGTGCAGGAAATCTGGGCTGCTCTACTAAATTCAAGCCTTGTGAGACTTTAAATTTGAAAGATCAGCCTGAACTTTATACACCACATGGCTCATCGTTCAGAGTCTATTTGTGGTGAGGGAAATGTGAACTGTGATGTTTTGACTAGGATCGGTTCAAAAAAATATTAATATGGGCAGACAATTCCTTTAACATTGAACCCTGGACAATATGTGCAACGTGAAACGTGCAAAAAAAAAAGTAATATTCAATGTTAGTTCTTTTAATATATCTGTAATCTTGCAGTTGATGGTGCAAAAACCCAGGGAGACTGGAGAAGGGGCCATAGGGGTACGGTACCATAAACATGTGGCAGCTGGGGGTACCATGTGTATATGGCACACCATGCACCTGTCCCCCCCATGGTAGCCCACAGGTTTGTACTACCTATAAGGTGCAGGTGCCGAAAGGCTAAAGGACAGGTGGACCATGTGATGTGTGTGACCCGGGTTCATCAGCCATGGGTGCAATGCCATGGATGCCCATGTCCAGACATAGGGGCACCCATGCAGGCTAAGATTGGCAACTGCCCCTGAACATGTCACACCATATGTGGGATCATGGGGGGCACATGATGTGTCTGGGCAGTCACTGCACACTTGCACATGTCAGCAAAAATAGTGTCTGGGTGGATCCTGAACCCACCACCCCTGGATCCAGAGGCAGCCCACATACCATGAGGCCACAGTGGAGCATTGCTGTGAGCAATATCACAGGCAGGCAATGTGCACAAAGCACAGGAGCATGGCTTGGACATACATGCTATGTCCAGATTTTGCAGGCATGCACAGGGCGGCGCTGGTTTCGGCACATACCTCATCCCCATTTCTATGCAAATACTTTGTAAACAGTCATATGAATCTCATCTGTTCCTTATTGTAAATAGTTCCATGAATCTTATCTGTTCCACATTGTAAATAGATTTGTTCCTCATTGTAAATAGTTAAGGGAGTCTCCCATTCAACTCATTATATGTACATACTTCCAAACCTGTTATATGTAACTGTTACTGTTGAGTTTCTGTTCTATAATGTAAAAAGCTCCTGATCACTGGAAGGAGCGGTATAAAAATGTAAGCAAATAAATAAATAAAAATAAATAAATCCCTTCCCCATTCACTGGTATGTGCCTTGGTTGTTAGACTGGTACATCTGTATCCCACCCATGTCAGGCAAAGTGTGCTGGACAAATCCAGCACATACCAACACACCCTGTCTGGACAGTGCACCTATTTGTGCTGACATCTGGCTCATCCCCATTATCCATGGCAGGCTCTGGCTCATCAGGCAATGGCTGCCTGTGCTAAAGGGCAAAGTAATATGGTATGCAGCAGCTCCTGCCCACTGGCCAGTCCAGGCAGCAGAACCAGCACTTGAGCTGGCCAAAGGTCCTCTATGATAATCATTGTGGTCCAGTGTACATGGTTGTACCGATGTTGAGCCAGCTGCAGGGATGGAGTATGGGGGTCATCAGCCAGTCATGAAGGGGGTAGTCCTGGTCATCTGCAGGAAGAGACAGAACAGCAAATTGTTAATCATCTGGTGTACCATTGAGGGGCTGATGTGGTCTTTGGACAGCTGACCTGTTTCTGTGAACACCATCTTGAGGATCCCAGAGGTGACAGTGGGCCACTGTGTGTCTGCAGTCCATCCATGTGCATGGCCACATGCAAAGGCAGCAGGGTCCCTGCTGGGGAGTGAGCCTGGGCACCATGTATATATCTGGTGTCTGGTGCACAGCAGGCACACCCCTGGGTGGTGGTAGATGGGTCTACATGACACAAGGCCACTGGGCCTGCTTTGGGGGACCAGGGCTGGACATGTGTGGAGGATGCATGTGGGGTGACTGGGGCCAACGTCCAGTTGGACAGGGACAGGGTGTATCATGCCCATATATGTGGGGGATCGCAGGGGGGTGCCCCATGCCTACCCCCACTGTGGAGGCAGGTCCCCCCCCCAATGGCCATGGTGATGGCACATTGGGCCCTGAGATTGGGGGCCAACACTAAATGCCCAGTGGACCCAACACCATATGTTGCACCCTGCCTCCCAGTACCAGGGTATCCATACATATGTCCACCTAGCAGCTGACCACAATTGATGTGGCACCCCTCAAAAGCATGCATGGATACCTCACCAGTTCAGGACATAGTCATCAAGGCAGGAACCTGGATGCCTGGTGCATACATCAGTAATCTCCCCGTTCACATTGCAGACCACCTGCACATTCACAGAATGGTATGCCTTGAAATTGTGGTGTGCAGTCTCACTCTGATGATGTGACCAGAGGCTGATATGGGTGCTGTCCACCACACCTAGGACTGATAGGAAACCTGCCACAGTGTAGAACTCCTGTATGATCCGATGCTGGTCCTACTGCATTGTTGGGAAGCAGATGTTCTGCACCATGGACGCAGGTAGGTACATAGGAACTATATGAGGCACCATGGAACTGCAGGCTGGCTGAGTCCCCCCCTCCCCCCACAGCCAAGAGCACCATCTACAACAACCCTATCACCAGGAAGGCCATTGCTGTCATCGTCTTCAGGTGCATTGGGATAGGATCATTCCTCTGCATGGGGCTTTCCAGCCATGGCTCAAACTGCTGACAGAAGTCATTTTATGGCCGCCTGGTCAAAATAGTACCTTACCACATATACCACATCATTCATGTACATATACTGCAACCTCTGCCATGGGACATGGACATGGGGACACCTGTGAACCATATCCTGCCCACCTTGGGCACAGCTGTGCAGCAGGGAAAGATGAGCATACCAGCCCTGGATGTCCTGCACATTGTCCTCAGCCAGCCAGCTGCACAAGAATTAAGGGCTATCACACACATAGTGGAGTGTCACAGAGAGCTGCAAGTGGCACTGTCACAAACTATGTTGGTCCTTCTCCAGAGCATTTTAGGTCAGGCCATGCACAGACTTCTCCATAGTGCATGTGCCATGGTACACATTCACAGACACATGAACATGTGGTGCCATGCAGGCAAGTATGTCAATGCACCATAATTTTTGCTTATGGACTGGCATGATCTCACCATATCCCCAAAGGCCTCAATGTCATGCCTATTCCCCTCTGCAGCCATTGACTTTGGTATGCAGGGGGAGCAGCTGATGAATTTGGAACAGCAAATCCTTGTTACAATTGGCCCTGCTACCTTGGGAGAGGGAGGGGGATAGGCCCCCTCGATACATCTGAGCCATCCTAGGAGCATGGTACATGTATGGTATGTATATCCCTGCTTCTTACCCCATGTACCCACCTCCCACTGTGTACCTGCATGCACTTGCACTTAGCCACTGGCTGCCATGGTGACCCAGTCATGCCACTGGTACCAGGCACACTCACAGTGCATATGGTCGCTCTGCTGCTGGGCTGTGCATTAGGGGTATTGGCAGCATGGCCACCAGCTGGTGGTGACAGGGCTGAGTGCACAGGCTATCAGAGTGTATGTCTATGCATGGGCCTCTGTGCCCATCTGGCTCCATGCAGGGGAAGAAGCTGTTTCTCATGCTATGGTGGTGGCCCCTCTCTGCCTATTTTACCCTATGCCTGACTGATATAGCTGTGATACTGCCACCCTTTGGTTGTGCCATTGCCATTTGCAGACCCACAATGTGTCTTCACAGATACCCCTGCTATAGCTCCACAGGCTGCAGTGCCTGCTCTGCTGACAGTATCCATGGAGGATGCCACAGGCAGGGCCAGAAGGCTACAGATCATACCCCACTGCCATGCACTGCTGCTGATGCTGCAATGTAGGAGAGACACGATGTCCCAGGCCTGGTTGATCTGAAGCTCCATGTCCCTTCCCTGTCACCTCTACCACAGTGCACTATTGATGAAGGCGATGACTAGGAAGGGCTTACCCACAGGGGTGAACAGCATAACTTGCATTGATGTGCTGAGCATTTACTTGCACACAACACTACCCAGCAGGCATGTTATGAGCAACAGCTGTAGCTGCTCCTATAGTCCAATGTGTTACAGGAGTGGCATGTTGTGGCCACTGAGCAGCTGACTATGGCTACCAGCACCCTCCAGTCAACCATAGTGGAGATACTGATGGAGCTACGGTGTGACCCCCTGCACACTCCAGTGTGCTTCCCATGGTGTCTGGACTGCTGCACCATCCTTGGCAGCATGTGTACCTGTGCCTCTGCAGCAAGGCACCAATGGTTTCACAACACAGGCCTCAGCACATACCCTCATGATGGTTGGTTTGCCCAACACACAGACACCCACTTTTCTTGGGCCAGTTCCAAGAGGCACAGGTCCATGGATGGTGTTTACTCCATTCCATGAGGGTGTCATGGAGTCAGGCAACACAAGCTGTGATACCTCTGGTTCTGTGGAAATGCCACCATATACATCTATGACCATGCAAGAGGGTTGTCAGATGCCGACTTTCAGCCAATTTTATAAGACCAAGTAAAGGCCACTTTGTCTTTATTAAATACTAGCATAAGAGGCAGAGATCACAACCAGACAGTTACAATGGGCTCTCTAATAGGTGCAAACATCTATGCCTAGATTATTTTAGCATGCTCTATTGATGACATAGGAAAAAAAATCTTAAGGGTTTTCTGTTCTTTCAAGTTAAAACCACATGACATGAAATATAGAAACATGACAGCAGAAAGAGACTATATGGCC
Organism: Ichthyophis bannanicus; assembly: GCA_033557465.1. Lineage (NCBI taxonomy): Eukaryota > Metazoa > Chordata > Amphibia > Gymnophiona > Ichthyophiidae > Ichthyophis > Ichthyophis bannanicus. The sequence goes on along the minus strand of CM066048.1, from coordinate 105,154,505 downwards.
AATCTAGTCTGCCCTTCCATATCAGCTACTATAATCCCTTTTTTTTTTCCTTTTGAGATCTTCTGTGTTTGTCTCATGTTTTCTTGAATTTGGATACTGTCCCCATCCATACTACCTCCACTGGAAGATTATTCCACACATCTGCCACTCGCCCCATAAAGAAATGTTCCTGCATATTACTCCTGAATCTTAATCATTCATCTTCATCCTATGGTCCAAGGCAGTCTCAGCAGAAAGGAAGTTTGCTACAACGGAGAGAAGTGTCTGCAGAGAGAAAGCAGCATGGCTCTGGCAAGGAAAGAGGAGAGCTACTAAACGGCCCTGAACTAAGGCAAGTGGGTCTTCCAGAGTTCCTGCCTGAAAGAAAGTTAAGAGAATTAGTTCCTGATAGAAGAAATAATTATAATAGCCAGCTAAGCTCTAGCAGTAGAAACAATAGCTTGTCTGCATGTCAGCAACCCCAGCTCTCTGAAGAAATAGAGCAGAAAAAGGTTCTATTAGAGAGGTTGAATGAAATGCTCCAGAAACAAACTAGTCAGCTCTACAGCCAGGTACCCTCTGAAGAATATTGTGAGGATGCCATTGAGGAAATGGATATAGGAAGCTGCTATGAAGACTATGAAGATAACTCCGATGAGATGCAGTGTTCTTATTGTAAAGCTAATGAATTAGAAGTGTGTTAAGCTTAAAACATGTTTGAATGAGTGAATGCCATAGTAAGGAACTTACCTGATTGAAGGACGCAGCACAGAGAACAGCTGAACATTGTTAATCAAGCTGTTGCTGTGTAAGGCCTGAAACTAAAGGGAAAGCTCAGTGGACATTTTTAAAGCTGTTTCTGTTATAAAGGAGCTGTGAAGTAAACACTCCCATAAGAAGCTAATGTGCCCATGAGAAGCTTTATAATCTGAGCTTTGAAAGCAAGTTCCTAAGAAGCTATTTATTGCTGATACCAGTAATCCTGTGCATACTTTTGTAAACGTTATACCTTTGCTTTGGAGAAGAATCCCATTATTGTTTATTCAGCCTGTTACTTGTGAATATGATGGAAACCCCAGAACACAACAAATAAATATTTCTCTGTTTCGCCTGACCACTTGTCTGCACAACTACTTTTGCCTAATAAGGATAAGTGAAACTACATATCCCAGCAGCCCTCCTGGCAGCCATATTGGGAGGACTTATTCTAGGGCAGCAAGGCGACTCCATCCTGGTGCCCGGCTATATGCCTAGCCAGGTGGGGGCGACAATACAAAGCAAATTTTAATATGTAAACATATGATGGCCAAATGGCATTTCTACAGGATTGTTGTAGGACAGATGGTGTTGAAATGCTCATGATCACTACGTTTAATTATAAAAATCTCAAGGGGGATGGACATGTTCAGCTGAAGTTTCACCTAGCGCCCAATAATCTTGCACCAGCTCTGGATTTTGAGCCTATAACTATGTGACTGTTTAACTATATAAATGTGTATAACTCTGCAAATATGCATATGTGAAATTCTGCAGCAATGTAACTTTCTTAATGTGTATCTGTGTATGAACTCAGAGAAAGAGAGAAAACCTCTCTCCTGCAACAATGAAGCATAAACAAGGGGAGCAGAACAGCCACACCACTGGTAGGTAGAGCTTATCACTCTACATCACATAGCTAGCTTATGTTTTCCCTTTAAATACTTGCAGTTATCATCAGGCCGCCCTCTATTTGATTTCATGCTTGACTCAACTCAAGGTATGTACTCTATAGGTTACACGCTAATACAATTTGGTTTTTCATAACGCCATGTGGTGGTTCCTTTCCTTCTCCTTCCCTTGTTGTTGTTTTTTTTATTCACGGTGTGTTTTTCACTCATTTAGCATTCTCATGGGATTTAATTTTCACTACGGCAGATTATCAAATAATGGATATGGGTTTTAGTAAACTCTCAGAGATGTAATATATCTACCATTGTATATACATGATTGAGCCCCCTTGACTCTTTGTGGACTGACATGCTATCCTTATTAACAATCCCTTTATATAATTATTTATTTTTTCTTTAGTGTTTTTAATTGTGCATTATTCTGAATTTATTTGAACAAGTGTCAATCCAGTGGTGAGTGTGGCTCTATAACAATTATATATGATGTGGTTTTACGTGTCCCATGGTGGATGACTTTTTCTGCTTCGTTGCTACTCTCCTCCATGTAATGCTGTTTCTAGTGGTGAATATAGCTCTATAGTAACTATATATAATGCCCTTTACATGTTCCTATAGTGGATGGTTCCTATTCTGTTCTGTTGCTATTTTCTCCCATATAATATCCCAAGTCAGCTTTTATCTCCTATTGTATAACTCCTCTAAATTTATTGTTTTTATTGCTTTTGTTTTTCCAATGTTTTTGTTGTCTCTTTCTTAATAACTTATTGCTATAAGTTTTAATTATATGCTCTCTTTCCCCCTTTTTATTATGCATGATTTATATTGGGCTCTCTTGTTTTTATTCTTTTGTATTTATTCTTTTATATTGGTTAAGTTATTCTTATCATATATATTTTTGTATTGTGTTTTTGAATTTTAATGAATTTTGTCTTGTATGTATGTTATGTTGCTAAGGTCACAGTCCCATGAAGAAGGCTTTTGCTGAAACACATGTAGGGCTGACCTTTGACACTTCAATAACGTTCTGTTTACCAGTGGTTTGGCTCTCTTGCTTCCCTTGTTTATGCTTCTCTGTATGAACAGTACACATAGGCCACTTATAGTTTCTACCTCTGTTGTAACAGCATGATTATATACCAATATTCCTCTACAAATTTTGAATGTTCTCTTAATCTATGCCTCTAAAATTCTTCAATTGTGATTGTTTGTTTTTAGTTTTTACGTAGCTTTTTGGGGATTTTCCTCAATTCTTTCCCTTCATTTCCATCTAAGCAGATAATGACATACAAATACATGGAGACAGGAAATCACAGCAGCGTGACAGAATTCCTGCTTCTGGGATTCTCAGATTTTCCAGACCTGCAACTGCCTTTCTTCACTCTTCTCTCATTCCTCTGTGTGTACCTTTATGCTTGATATAATTAAAAAAATGTTCAAGGTCGCCGGGCCGGGTCCCGGGGCTGCCAGTAACCAGGTTCTCGGAGCCTGGCCTCGGCCTTCGACACGGGTTGTGGTGGAGGGGAGGGGCGAGGGAGCTGGAGGAGTGGGCGTTGGTTGGAATTGCTCCACGTCGGAAGCGTGGAGTGATTTCATTGGCATGGCCAAGGGGGCGTGGCTTGGAGCCAGCAAGGAGCCGCGTGGAGCGCTGTCTTGCGGCGCGGCTCCTTTCATGATGGACACGTTCCGGATGGCTACAGGGCTCCATTGGTGTGGCAAGGCCTGGTGTGGCTGCGGATTCGATTGACAGTTCGAGGTCTGTAGGCAGGCGGTGGGCAGCAGGTTGGTGGCCATTTGATTGAGGGTCTGAGGTCTGCGGGCAGGCAGCAGGTTTGTGGCCAGTTTAAAAGGTGGGCCTCGTGGTGTGAGTGGTCCTAGCAGGTGGGGCAATTTGTGGGCCTGGATTCTTGCCAGAGAAGGAAATAGGGTGAGTTCTGGCACCGGGAGGGGGAGAGTGCAGGGAAGTCTGTGAGAGTTGGAGCGGGGGTGGGGGAAATGATTAGCAGGGGGGTTTAGAGAGCAGTTGTAGGATACTAAAAAATAAATAAATAAGAGAAACAATAAATATCATAAATAAAATAACTCCAAGACACATAGTCAGTGAGGTAACCCGGCTGAGGTATTAGCCTTATATGGTGCGCTCACAGAAAGGGCAACGCGGGGCGAGAGCGGCGGGGTCACCCAGGGTCACGGCCCGGGGGGAGGGGAGGCAGGTAACAGGGGGCGGGGTCACCCAGGGGGGGCCAGGACAGGCAGGCAGGCATCACGGCAGGCATAAAGGGTGGCATTGGGTACAGGGGTAGGCCAGGGTACCATAGCGGAGGCCCTGTGCCTGGAACAAGGCGGATGGGGTGCATTAGAGGAGGTTGCGGAAAGGGGGGGCCATGCCAGGCATGGTGGGTGCTGTGGGGTAGGTGGCTAGCATAGGAGAGCAGGAGGTGGGTAGGGGTAGGTTGGGGGGATCAGCGGAAGTGGTAGCGGGTTCAGGAGGTGCCACAGAGGGGTTGAGTCCAGTTGGGGCCCCTACCAGCCTGACTTGGCCAGGCAGTTGTAGTCCGTGGCAGCCGGGTAGGCAATTTATGCAGTATGCACCTGTGGGGGGGCCGGGGACTTGGGCAACGGAGGCGAGTCAGCATGTGGAAGTGGGCCATGGGGGTAAGGCTGGGGGGACTGGTATGGAGTGGGGTTTCCAGGTGGGGGGTCAGCGACAGCGAGGGGGGGTTGGGTGGTCTTTGGGAGGTTTAGGTACTTCTGCATGGAATTGGGGGAACAGGTAAACGTATAATGATTGTTTACGTCACCACAATATAGAAAGACTAGGGGACATGCAATGAAGATACAGGGTAAACTATTTACCTGTTCAACTCCGTTCATTAATTTTATAGACCTCTATCATATCTCCCCTCGGCCATCTCTTTTCCAGGTTAAAGAGCCCTAACCTTTTTAGTCTCTCTTCATAGGGGTATCCTTCCATCCCCTTTACCATTTTGGTGGCTCTTCTCTGAACCTCTTCTAATAATGCTATATCCTTAAGATACGGCGACCAGAATTGCACACAACATTCAAGGTGTGGTTGTAACATGTAACGATACAGAGGCATTATAATATCCTTTGTTTTATTTTCTATTCCTTTCCTTATGATACCTAGCATTATATTTGCTCTCTTGGCCGCCGCTGCACACTGAGCAGGGGGGTTTTAACATGTTATCTATGATGATGCCTAAATCTTTTTCCTGGGTGCTGGCTCCTAATGTGGAACCTTGCATCGTGTAAATATAGTTTGGATTGTTCTTTCCTAGGTGCATAACTTTGCACTTGTCCACATAAAGTTTCATCTGCCATTTGGATGCCCAGTCTTCCAATTTATCAAGATCCCCTTGCAATTTTCCACAATTGTCATGAGTTTTAACAACTTTAAAGAGTTTTGTGTCGTCTGCAAATTTGATAACCTCACTCATTATTCCTTTTTCCAGGTCATTTATGAATATGTCAAAAAGCAGCGGACCCAGCACAGATCCCTGGAGTACACAGGGCCGGATTTACCTATACGCCATGTACGCCATGGCGTAGGGCCCACAGCTGGCAAGGGCCCACAAAAATAGAACAAATTAGCTTTTTTTTTTTAATAAAATTTTTTTAAAAAATGCTGGCTGCCGCTGCGGGGCCCCCTCTGCTGCCGCGGCAGCATGGACTGACCTGCGGGGGCCCCCTCTGCAAGCTGAATCCGTCAGTCCGTCGGTCCCTCCCTCCGTGCAGGCTGTGAGAGGCGTGAAGGGAGAGTGTCTCCCTCGCGTCTCTGTTAAGCCCGCAGGGGCTGGTGGGGAAAATACCATCCGCCCCTGCGGGCTTGACAGAGATGCGAGGGAGACACTCTCCCTTCGCGCCTCTCACAGCCTGCACGGAGGGAGGGAGGGACCGACGGACCGATGGATTCAGCTTGCAGAGGGGGCCCCTGCGGGTCAGTCCATGCTGCCGCGGCAGCAGAGGGGGCCCCACGGCGGCAGCCAGCAGTTTTTTTTAAATTAAATTTTACTTTAGGCCGATGGGAGGGGGGTAGGACTGGTAATGGGCTATTGGGGGGGCTGGGGCTGGGGCTGGGACTGGAAATGGGCTGGGGGGGTTAAGGCTGGAGGTGGGCTGATGTGGTTAGGACTGGTAATGGGCTGTGGGCTGTTGGGGGGGTTTAGAACTGGTAATGGGCTTTGGGGGGGTTAAGACTGGTAATGGGCTGTGGGCTGATGGGGGCTTTCTGGTAATGGGCTATGGGGGGGCTAGGACTGGAAATGGGCTGGGGGGGTTAAGACTGGAGGTGGGCTGATGGGGTTAGGACTGGTAATGGGCTGTGGGCTGTTGGGGGGGTTAGAACTGGTAATGGGCTTTGGGGGGGTTAGGACTGTTAATGGGCTGTTGGGGGGGGTTTAGAACTGGTAATGGGCTTTGGGGGGGTTAAGACTGGTAATGGGCTGTGGGCTGATGGGGGCTGTCTGGTAATGGGCTATGGGGGGGCTAGGACTGGAAATGGGCTGGGGGGGTTAAGACTGGTGGTGGGCTGATGGGGTTAGGACTGGTAATGGGCTGTGGGCTGATGGGGGGGTTAGGACTGGCAATGGGCTATGGGGGGCTGACTGGAAATGGGTTGATGGGGTTAGGACTGGAAGTGGGCTGATGGGGGGTTAGGACTGGTAATGGGTTATAGGGGGGGCTTAAACTGAAAATGGGGTGGTGATGGGGGTTAGGACTGTAAGTGGGTTGATGGGGGGCTAGGACTGGTATTGGGTTGGGGGGTTGCTAGGACTGGAAATGGGCTGATGGGTGGCTAGGACTGGAAATGGGCTGATGCAGGGACTAGAAGGGAATGGATGCTGGGTGAGGCTGGAACTAGAAGGGAGCTGATGTTGGGGGAGGATTAGAATGGGATGGGGCTGGAAGAGTAAAATGGAGAAGGGAAAAATATTTTGTGTGGGAGGGATAAAAAATCTACAATTGGCCGGGTATTGGGAGAGTAAGTGGGGATTGAGGATGGAAGGGTAAAATTTGAGTGGATGAAATAGGAATGAGGAAAGAGCAAAAGGAGAAAGATTAGTATGTTAAAGCAGATGTAGAGAGAGAATGGAAAAAAACTAGAAGAGAGAAGAAAGGACAAATGGACAGCAGACGATGGAGAGTTAGCAGAAGACACGAAGAAACCAGAAGAAAGTGGCTGGAACAATTGCAGCTGAAAAAAATGCACAAAAGGTAGAAAAATATCTCTTTATTTTGAATTTATTAATTGGAATATGTCAGCTCTGGTAAATGTGCATCATTAACGTCTGCGCTTTGTTTAGTACAAGAGCAAATTAAGAACATAAGAACATAAGAAATGCCATACTGGGTCAGACCGAGGTCCATCAAGCCCAGTATCCTGTTTCCAACAGTGGCCAATCTAGGTCATACGTACCTAGCAGTTTCCCCAAAAGACACAGGTTCTGCAGTGCTTGTACTAGGCCAAGCATTGATATCCTGGGTCCCTTTTTAATAGTGGTTTATGGACCTTTCCTCCAGGAACTTGTCCAAACCTTTTTTAAACCCAGCTATACTAACAGCCCTTACTACATCCTCCGGTAACAGATTCCAGAGTTTGATTACACGTTGAGTGAAGAAATATTTTCTCCTATTTGTCTTAAATAGTTTACCCTGTAGCTTCATTACATGTCCCCTAGTCCTTCTATATTCTGATAGCGTAAACAATTGATCCACGTTTATCCGTTCCACTCCATTCATTAATTTATACACCTCTATCATATCTCCCCTCAGCCGTCTCTTTTCTAGGTTAAAGAGCCCTAACCTTTTTAGCCTCTCTTCATAGGAGTAGCCTTCCATCCCCTTCACCAATTTGGTGGCTCTTCTCTGTACTTTTTCTAATAACTCTATGTCCTTTTTAAGATACGGTGACCAGAATTGCACACAGTATTCAAGGTGCGGTCGTACCATGAAGCGATACAGAGGCATTATAATATCCTTTGTTTTATTCTCCATCCCTTTCCTTATGATACCTAGCATTCTATTTGCTTTCTTGGCCGCCGCTGCACACTGGGCAGAGGGTTTTAACATGTTATCCACGATGACTCCTAAATCTTTTTCCTGGGTGGTGGTTTCTAATGTGGAGCCTTGCATCGTGTAACTATAGTGTGGGTTGTTCTTTCCTAGGTGCATAACTTTGCACTTGTCCACATTAAATTTCATCCGCCATTTGGATGCCCAGTCTTCCAATTTATCCAGATCCTCCTGCAGTTTTCCACAATCCTCTTGGGTTTTAACAACTTTAAACAGTTTTGTGTCATCTGCAAATTTGATAACCTCACTAGTTATTCCCTTTTCCAGGTCATTTATGAATATGTCAAAAAGTAGCAGACCCAGTACAGATCCCTGGGGTACTCCACTATTCACCTTTTTCCATTGGGAATATTGGCCATTTAGCCCTACCCTCTGCTTTCTATCTTTTAACCAGTTCCCGATCCACAATAGTACACTGCCTCCTATCCCATGACTTTTTAGCTTCGCCAAAAGTCTCTGATGGGGGACCTTGTCAAAAGCTTTCTGAAAGTCCAGATACACTATATCAACCGACTCACCTTTGTCTACCTGTTTATGCACACCTTCAAAAAAACAGATCAGATTAGTAAGACAAGATCTTCCTTGTCTAAAGCCATGTTGGCTGTCTCCCATTAGGCCATGACTATCTACATGCTGTGTAATTTTGTTCTTTATGATGGTTTCTACCATTTTCCCTGGTACTGACGTCAGGCTCACCGGTCTGTAATTTCCCGGGTCACCCCTGGAACCCTTTTTAAAAATTGGTGTTACGTTGGCGACCCTCCAATCTTCAGGTATTACAGATGATTTAAATGAAAGTTCACAGATTACCAATAACAGGTCTGCAATCTCATATTTCAGTTCTTTCAACACTCTGGGATGTATACCATCCGGTCCAGGTGATTTGCTACTATTCAGTTTATCAAATAGTTGTAATATATCTTCTCGGTGTAGCGATATTTCTCTCAATTCCTCTGCAGTATCACCTTTAAATACCACTTCAGTCTTGGGTAACATCCCTACATCTTCCTCAGTAAAGACCGAAGCAAAGAATTCATTCAGTCTCTCTGCTATAGCCTTGTCTCCTCTTACTGCCCCTTTTACCCCTCTATCATCTAATGGTCCAATTGACTCTCTCACAGGCCTTTTGCTATGAATGTACTTGAAAAAGTCTTTATTTCGTGTTTTTGCTTCCCTAGCAAGTTTCTTCTCAAATTCCCGCTTTGCCTGCCTTATCAATGCTTTGCATTTAACTTGCCAGTGCTTGTGCTGTTTCCAGTTTTCATCATTTGGCTCTTTTTTCCATTTCCTGAAGGTTGCTCTTTTGGCAGCAACAGCCTCTCTGACCTCACCTTTAAACCATGCTGCCAGTTTTTTGGACTTTCTTCCACTTTTCTTAATGCGTGGAATACAGCTGGTCTGGGCTTCGAGGATAGTATTTTTAAATAACACCCAAGCTTGCTGTAAGTCTTTAACCTTTGGAACCGCTCCTTTTAGTTTTTTTCCGAACTATATTCCTCATTCTATCATAGTCTCCCTTTTGAAAGTTAAAAGGTAGTACTGTGGATTCCTTTACTATCTGTCCTCCACTGATTAAATCAAACATGATCATACTATGATCACTATTGCCAAGTGGTCCCAACACCCTTATTTCTTGCACCAGATCTGGCATTCCATTAATGTATAGTTTTATTTCTACAGTGTTGTACATTCAAAGTTTGGCTTTTGGGATTCCCAGTTTAATTATTGTCTTCCTGTTTCTAAATTGTGATTACTTGTTTGGTGATGGTCTATGTTCTGCATGTGTAACTGAGCTGAGGTGTTCTGTTTATATAATTCCTATTTGACATTGCCACTTGTTCTCTTTCCCCAGTAGGTCATGTATTGTTGTTCTCTGAAATGTATTGGTTTAATATTTGCAGTGTTGCCTTTTGATTGGTAGAGTATGGTACTTTGTGAGTCCTGGTAGTGCTGTTAGGATACGGCGGGTTTGCTATGGGTTTGCTATGGTATTGCCATGGGGGCCACTGTGGCACCATCTTTGGCCACTATTTACATGGCAGTTTTTGAACAGCTCTATGTGTATTCAGATCCAGCATTTGCTCAAGTAGCCTTTTGGAGGCGTTTTCTAGACGATATTTTTTTTCCTGTGGAGTGGCGCTCGGTCTGATCTTGAACAATTTTTGGTTCGATTGAATTCTCACATGCCTCGGATACAATTTACGGCAGAGATTTCAGCCACGACTCTACAATTTCTAGATGTTCAGGTTATTCGCACACCTATGGGTTTTCAGACTACCTTGTATAGGAAATCAGTGCAACGAAACACTCTTTTGAGTTATCAGAGCTTCCATCCAAGGGCTCTAAAACAAGGTCTTCCATATGGGCAATTTTTAAGGCTACGCCGAAACTGCTCGACTCTGGTGGAATTTAAGAAGCATGCCCGTGAGCTCATGTCCCGATTGTTTCAGCGGGGGTACCCCTCCCAGGTGATATCACGGGCATATAAGAGGGCGCGCTTTACGCATCCAGAATGGTATACTTCCTCCTCAACACCTTTAAATTCGGTCTCTGACCCCTCTGTAATCACAGGAGTTTTACCATACACCCGACAAATCACGGCAGTTACAAAATTATTGCACCAGTTCTGGCCTCTAGTTGGGGCACACGCCTGTTTTCGAGACAGTACTCTGCGGATAGCCTATTCTCGATCTGCTAACCTTAGAGACAAAGTCATGTCTACTGTTTCTGAAGTGGATCGCCCTTTACGATCTCACGGGGATTGTGGTCATGAAGCATGTGGACGATGCTCATATTGCTCTACCACTATTGGGGGCTCTGAATGGATCGACTGCCACACATCCCGGACCTACCATACGCGTTGGCATACCGACTGTTCTACGGATTTCGTAGTTTATCTGGTGATCTGCCCCTGCTCTTTGTACTACGTGGGCCGGACAACACGAGCGGTGAAACTTCGGCTCGCAGAACACGCTTCACGTTTACGTACTAAGACACTCTCTGCCCCGATGGTTGAGCATAATTTACAACGGGATCATGATTTCACTTCACTACGGTGGCGGGTGTTGGATCACATTCCCCTTGATCCCCGAGGGGGAGACCGTGAACAGTGCCTTCAATTACGTGAGCAGAGATGGATCTATACTTTGAATGCTGTGGCCCCGAATGGGCTTAACTCTCAACTGGACTGGTACACGATTATTTGATAGTTTTTTCTTGAATCCGATGAGCCTTTCAGGGTTTTCCCTATGTTGTGGGATTCCCCTATGTATTGACTCAGAGGATGTTTTGCTGTGATTGGTTCATCATCTGCTTTCCTCCTATGACGTCAGACGCCGCCGAAGATAAAGAAGACGGGTTTTCTGGGCTATGCAAGTTCAATCGCCATTTGCCGAGAAGCAGGACCTGAAGCAGGGTTAGAATTGCTATAACCCGAAACGTGGACCATGTTGTCAATCTAACTGATGAAGGCACTTCGGCGGTGCTCAACTTAAGAAGCTAAGTCTATAGCTCTATTTTTGCATTTTTGCACATTTTTAAACAAACAAAAATTATTTATAATAAAGTGAGTGGTCACAGTGGTGTCTGCGGGATGCTTCCCTGACACTGGGCTGACATACTCCGACACATAAAATGGTTTCAGCCTTGTTGTTTTCCCTAATTTGATTGGATTGTGTTATGGGTGTTGTGTATTTTATAATCCAATACGGTTCTTGATTTTTACGCTTGATGGGTTCTAAATGGGCAGTGTTTGTAGTAGTTCCTAATGTGTCTGGCAGTTGGCACTGGATTATAGTAATGTAGAAATCTTTTAGTCTTTCTTTATCCATACACTCATTAAGAGGCACGTTTACTAAAAGTTAGTATATGGTAACATTATGCAAATATTTATGCAAATGAGGCCCCTTATGCAAATGAGGCCCCGCACCCCCCTAGGGCCGCCCCTGCTGGGGGCCCACAATTTTTGTTGGCGTAGGGCCTCACTCAAGGTAAATCCGGCCCTGGGAGTACATCACTATTCACCTTTCTCCATTGGGAAAATTGGCCATTTAGCTCTACCCTCTGCTTTCTATCTTTTAACCAGTTCCTGATCCACAATAGTACACTGCCTCCTATCCCATGACTTTTTAGTTTTGCCAGAAGTCTCTGATTAGGGACCTTGTCAAAGGCTTTCTGAAAGTCCAGGTACACTATATCAACCGACTCACCTTTGTCTACCTGTTTTTTCACACCTTCAAAAAAACATAACAGATTAGTAAGACAAGATCTTCCTTGTCTAAAGCCATGTTGGCTGTCTCCCATTAAGCCATGACTATCTACATGTTCAGTAATTTTGTTCTTTAAGATGGTTTCTACCATTTTTCCCGGTACTGACGGTTTCCTGGTGATAAAACGACTCAGGAACACTGCTGGGGGCAGAAAGATTCAATCATATTGAGCCTTCTGTAGCCAGCTTCTGAGCGGTCAGTGGATGACATATGGTGGAAGCTAAGGATGGAAGTCCCCTAGATCTACCTGCATTTGGAGAAGAAATGGTGGTACAGTGGGCCGGTAGGCTATGAACTTTGGTTTTGCTGCTTTGTTTTTGTCCTCAACCGGGCAAGTGGCAACCAGTCTTGGCCATATCTCCTTTCTTCCCCACCCCCCACATCCCGCACATCATACCCCCTTCTGATTTTCCCTGTCCCGTGACCTCGGCTTGAGCTGTCACTCACTGCTGACATAATACATAGCCACCAGTTAGCCACAATAGAAGAGTTTATTGGGTAATTGGGCCACAGCCTATACAACATCTAATCAAATAGGTACAAACATGAAAATGCATTAAAACTAACTGACCTTATCCTCTAGACATAACAGCCCGTACTTGCCCAGGAGTGATGCTACCAAAGCCCGCTCCTTTCCTTTTAGGCACTTTGCCACCAATGCCGGTTGTGCAGTGCTCTGTGAGGGGAAGCATGGCATTAAAGCATGCACTGTACCCCCCTGTCGCAGCAGGATCCACCTTTCCCTGTTTCTGGCCTGGTTTTCCTTTTTTTTTTTTTTTTTTGCTTTCTATTTTCTTTTTTTGTAAAATCTTTATTAGGTTGCATCCACCCCCAACCATGTTGGAAGGCCTGGAGGATGAGCAGGGAGCCCAGCTGAGGCCTAGAGGGCTGTGACGCGAGGTCTCCCGACTGGAAAGAATGGTTGCCAGGCGTGATTTCCTCCCATGCCTTCACTCCCCCCTTGCCTCCAGAACAGCGACCATACCTGGAAGGACCCATCCTTGCTTGGAGGCTCCCTTTCAACCCCACCAGCCTGTACCTGCTTTTTTGGGGGGTGTTGTTTTTAATTATATAATTGCTGCCAGCTCCTACAGCCATGTGGTTCACCTCTTGGGCCATGTCTGCCCCCCAGCTTCCTGCTATCTTAAGAGAAAAGGGAACTTGCCATGGACACTCTGGTGAATCGTGTGCCCAAGCCCCTTAAAGGACACCCAGTAAGCAGTGCTTGTTCACACAAAGAATGAAGGGGTACTGTTCAGGCATGCTTTTAGACACTGTCTAGTCTAGAGGGGCAAGAGGGCAGCCAATGGCCCTGAAACCCACCTTCCCGTCCCTCTGCCCCCACCACACATTAACCATTACCCTCGTGTGCTCGGTTGCTGCTAACCCAGCTGGCCGGGTCTATTTTCTGGTTTTGCTTGAGGGTGGTGCAGGGGGGAGGCTTGACTGGAGTATGTCACAGGCTGGAGTGGAGGTGCCCACACGTCTTTCTTATCCCGCTGTTATATCCCTAGTAGCTATTTTGGTTTGGAGATTGAGAAAGGGGAAGCCTGTTTTTGTTTTGTTTGCCTGGAGAAGCAATTGAGAGACTGATTTGTTTTCCCTGTTTGGGAGGAACTGAACTATATGGAGAAACTGGAACTGTACCTGAGACAGCCCCTGTAGCGGGGATGGAGTTTTGAAAGGACTGAAGCCTGTCTATGATTTGTTTGGTTTTCTTTGAACTTCCCTGTGACTCACCTGTGGGAGAGAGGGGGGAGCAGGGGAATTATATCTCCTGAGTCTTGGCTGGTACTTTCGGATCAACAGAACTGGTGTTGCTGGTGCTGGCACTACTGGAAGTGGACCACTAGGCAGTGGATGGATCCTGCACCCAGTTACGAAATGGATTTTATTTATTTATTTATAGAAGGTTTTGATATTAAGCGGTTTACAATAAAAGGACTGCCCGGAAGAAAAGAAAGGAACTCAAAGGATAGATAAAAGACAGCAAGAGAAAAGGAGAAGCAAAGGGAAGTAGCATTCAAATCAAACATTCAAAAACAAAAACAGTAGGGCAGGTTTATGAGAGGGAAGACAAATAAAAGGTTTGTTGAAAAAGATATGTTTTTAAAGCAGTCTTGCACCTGCGATTTCCACATGTGAGTGGTCACTTTTACACATTCAAATCAAGAAGAGGGCTTCTAAAATAACTCCTTCAGACTCTTACATGGAAAGCCAGAGTGTCATTTATGGAGCACACTAAAAATGTATCAAATAATTTAATGGATGGAAAATTCTGGGTTTCATTAAACTGGCACAGCCCTACAGGTGTTATGAATATTCTCCTAAGAACACAATCACCAAGATCAGTGTGTGTCCAGGGATCAGATCCCAAATGTGCTTCACAACCAACTTAAATGCTCCACGCTTATGAGGCTTTTCACACTATGGATGAGGAAACTATCGGTCAAAGAAGTAAGTAATGAAATCAGAGCTTTCTTTAATTTAAACTAGAATCTATGGGAATAGTCAGCAATATGATGAATTCTCAACTACCGTTTGCAGATATATCTACTCTGAATGTGCTTTTAAAATAATCGTAAGCTTGAAGTCGGGGTGGTCCGCTCTATGTAGATCCCTTCATGATGTCTCCTATTAACTCCACCAAAGTAATAATCTGTGTGATTCAGAATGACTTCCAAATAACCCAGTAAATCATGTATAGGACAGAACCGTCTGCCAACACATTAAAACAAAACAGAGCTGTAGAAACTTGCTGATGGATTTGGCAATGATCTTTTGGAAGCAGAAAAGTTCAAAAACTAACTTATAGAAACTAATAGACTAGAGGGTTAAAGACAAAATCCTTCCTGATTTCTGCATTATGAGGGAGGTGTTAAATGATAAAAAAATGAAACATTACATTCCATTGCCAGAACTTGAAATAATTTTAATGAGGTGATTTCTAGATACAGAAGCATAAAGGCAAAATTTGCACCAGATATCTAGTGATTTCTGCCATTTTCAGATTTTTACCTTTATGATAAATTATTCTGAATTCCGATAGACTTTGTGGTGCTCTGTTTTCTGGTTTCTCTGTGGCTGTTGGGGGGGATGTTTCCTGTTGAATCATAGAGTATGGGAGGTTCGTATTTTGTGGTTGGTGACAGTGGGGGTCTCTCAGGTGAATGGATTTAAGGTTGGCTTTACTAAAGTGCACTACAGTATTAGCACATTAGCTCATATTAGCACAATCTATTTACTGCAGTTCCCATTTAATGTGTTATTGCACCACAGCACCATTGACATGCATCACAACAGTACACTTTAGTAGCCCTTAGTAAACACTTTTGCAGGAGCGAGAATTCTCAAAGCCCACAATTTAGCTGTCACTGTAAGGAGCTACATAGAGGCTAGAGCTGTGGGCTGGAATCAAAGAAACTAGATTTTGAATCCCACTCCCAATCCTTGTGATCATGCACAAATCACTTAACTTTCTATTGCCTCAGGTACAATTTGTAGGATTGTTGTAGTTAGGAAAATACTTGCTGTGCCTGAATTGTAAGACATCTGAAGAGGGGAAAATACTGCAGGTATCTTGCCTTGAACTATGACTTGAAAGGGGTGACTTGAAACACTATGATACTAAAATGTCTCGCAGATAATATAACATTTTAATTTTTGTAGTTGCACAGACTGATTATATTGTTTCACTGTCCAGGAAGAAACTCTATACATAACTCTATTTTTTTTGGGGGGGGGGGGGCTTAAATAAAAGACCTCAAATATCAGCTATGCTGCCTAGAGGTTTATTCAAAAAATATAGTTATTGTAACTATCTGGTGTTTATTTTCCACATACTTCCTAGTTCCTAGTTTTCTACCTAGCAGTAATATATTGGGGCAGAACAGTCTTATTTTACATTCTTCTCACCAAGTGCAACTTTTAGCTGTCTCTGCGGCATGCATCTTTTATACATGTCAGTGTGAAGCTTGCATGGGGTGGGCTGCTGATAAAGATCTGCTCTGCTGTCGTCTGTGCTGTATTTGTACATTGTGTGTGTCAGAGTGAAAACTTTGAGGCTCTGATAAAGATCTACTCTTCAGCTCTCTGCTGTATTCATTCTTTCCATATATAAGTACAATCCCTGCTTGATGTCAATCATTATGGTCAACACTCCAGTGTGAAACAGTTCAGAGGGGGTAATGTAAAATATTGCCATTCTGGAAGCATAGTAGCCTTCCCATAACCATTAATCACATACACAGCAAAATGTAAAATTTACCATTCACAGCAAAAGTTCCATCATAAATCACAAATCATACATGTATATCGGACTGTCTTAGATTCATGGGGATGGTAAGGAAGGATTATGAAATGATTCTAAAATTTTTGAGTATTAATCTCTCTTGATTCATCAAAATAAAATTCAGAAGAGATAGTGGTCTAATTGTTAATCTCAAAAATCGAAACTTGTCCTAGCATTAATTTGTAATTCTTTCAGCAATTATTACGTTGAACACCCTCCTGCCCATCCCTTCCCCCACATACACTCCTCAACAGAATATCTGCAAATTCCCATAGTAGTTCATAAAAATGGAAGAAAAGCAATCATAGATGAGCCTTATCCACAGCATCACTATAATGTAATGATGGGGCGCCTACAGAAAAAGGGTTGTCAGAGGGTGAGTTTCAACCAATTTTATAAGACCAAGTAGGTGCTTCCTTGTCTTTATAAAATACTAGCTTAAGAGGCAGAGATCACACCCAGCATGCAGGTGCAGACAGTTACACTGGGCTCTCTAACTGGTACAAAAACCTATGCCTAGATTATTTTAGCACAATTTATTGATGACACAGGAAAAACAAGATGTCAGGTGTTTTTTGTTCTTTCTGGGTGAAGCCACATGAAATTAAACATAGAGATATGACTGCAGAAAGAGACCATATGGCCCATCTAGTCTGCCCTTCCATATCATCTACCATAGTACCTTTTTTCCTTTAGAGATCTTTTGTGTTTGTCCCATGCTTTCTTGAATTCAGATACTGTCCTCATCTCTACCACCTCCACTGGAAGACTATCCCACACATCTACTACTCATCCTGTAAGGAACGTTTTCTGCATATTACTCCTGAGTCTTTGCCCTTTCTTCCTCACCCTATGTCCCCTTGTTGCAGAGCTTACTTTGAATTGAAAGAGGTTCTCCATGCCACTTAAGTGTGTTGTTCATGGGTAAATCTAGACAGTTCCTTATAAAATTCTATTTTACATGCAGACATGGATCATAAAATTACCCTTCTTACCATTCAAAATGTCTTAGGCTCCTGCTTTTATTTTGTTCCAAAATATCACTCCCATCACTAGGGTATTGTTGGAATGGATCAGACCTGGAACATTCAGGGAACTACAACTGAACTTCAGAAATGATCTGCAATATCAAGTTGTGGAACTATTTAAAAGGGTTACTGTGTATGACACTGACTTTGAAAGGGCCGAAGTAACAACTAGGCAAGACTAAGTAGCCATCAAGGACTGTAGCCTTGAGGGGCAGAGAACAACAGCAGTCAAAACAGAACAGTAAATCCTAACTGTGACACAGATTCCAAGAGCCATCAATATATTATTTTCTCTGCAGGAGACTGGGCACACATGACTACAAAGCAAATGTTCATATGTAAACCTATGATGCACAACTAAGCATTTCTACAAGATTGTTGTGGGACAGATGGTGTTGGAATGATCATGGTCACTGAAAGTAGTTATAGAAATCTCGAGGGTTGAGAGACGTGTAAAGCTGAAGTTTCACCTAGTGCACCCAATACTCTTGCACCGGCCCTGGATTTTGAACCTGTAACTGTGTTTAACTATACAAATGTGTATAACTCTGTAACTATGCATATATGTGGAACTCTGCAACAATGTAACTTAATGTGCATCTCTGTATGAACTCTACACATATGCGACTGTTTTAGTTTCTACCTCTATTTAACTTGTGCCAGCATGAGTATATACTGATATTCCTCTACAAATGTTAATGGCCGTTCTCTTAATCTATGCCTCTAAAATACTTTTAACTGTTTTTGGTTTTAGTTCTTATGTAGTTTCTTTTGGATTTTCTTCAGGAAATCACAGCAGTGTGACAGAATTCCTGCTTCTGGGATTCCCAGAATTTCCAGACCTGAAGCTCCCTCTCTTCATTCTCTTCTCATTCCTCTACCTGGCGGCTGTGCTGGGGAACCTCCTCGTTATCTGCATCATATGCGCCGAGCGACACCTTCACGTCCCCATGTATTTCTTCCTAGCCAACTTGTCTGTCCTAGACGTCTCTTCCCTCACAGTCACTGTGCCAAAATTACTGGCAATCCTAACAAGGAAAAATATCATATCTTTTGGGGAATGCATGCTACAGATGTACTGCTATATGGTCAGTGTAGGCACAGAATATGCACTTCTCACTGCCATGGCGTATGATCGCTATGTTGCAATATGCAACCCCCTGCGTTATTCCATTATCATGAATAAGGGGGTCTGGGCTCTTCTGGCAGCTTCTTCTTGGATAGCAGGTTTAGTTCAGTCATTGCCACCCATGATTGTTATATCCCAATTTTCTTTCTGTGACTCCATTGTAATTAATCACTTCTTCTGCGAAATCACAGCACTGGTGAAACTCTCCTGTACAGACACCTCTGTTCTTGATATTTTGATCTATGGAGAAAGTGTACTTAATCTCTTCACCCCTCTACTCCTAACTCTGACATCCTATGTGTTCATCATCTCCACCATCCTCAGAATCCAATCAAGAGAGGGAAAAAGTAAAGCCTTCTCCACCTGTTCCTCCCACTTCACAGTCATCATTCTGTCTTATGGAACTATAATAGGAGTGTATTTGCATCCTGGGTCATTCAACTCTGAGAATTCAAGCAAGCTGCCTATTGCAATGTATTTAGTCACTCTCCCACTGTTAAACCCCCTGATTTACAGCTTGAGAAGCAAAGAGTTAAAAGTGGCCCTACACAAAGCCTTTAGCAGGAAAACAACATTATCTGCATTTGAATGATTAAGGGGTATGTTTACTAAACCGTCTTAATGTTACCGGCGTTAGTTGCAGTCTTACTGTGACGAATGCCATATAAGGTAGTGGGCGTTCTGGTCTTAAGGTAGCATTTCGGGTTATCGGGCGATAAAGTCCATTATCGCACGATAGAGGGAGCCGTGGCACGTTAACGCGCATTAACCTTAATTAGGCGCGCTGACCTGCAAACACAGCAACAGAGCTGTAGCACACTGGTTAATACAATGACTAATGAAACAGGGGTCATGAGTTCAATCCCCCAGTGGGCTTAATGAGTAAGGCTGTCTGAGGCATTACCCTTTATTTTAAATCAGTGCTGTCTGAGGTATTTTGTTTTTTAATTTAAATTAGTGCTGCCAGCAAACACACCCTCACAGTGCCGTAACCTAAGGTGCCGCATAAGGTGCCCTATAAAGCACTCCAGAGGGCACATTATAAAGTGCACTGTCCGCCAAGGCACCTTATAATGTTCCCTATATGGCGCCTTATAGGGCACTTTATAGGGCGCCTTATGAGGCACCTTAAGGTTACAGCACTGTGAGTGTGTTTTTGCTGGCAGCACTAGTTTAAATTAAAAAAAGTAAATGCCTCAGACAGCCCTATCAAATAACACCACTGTGGGATCAAACCCATGACCTCTGCCTCTACAGTCAGTGAAGTAACCAGTGGGCTACATCTCTATAGCTACTAACAAATCCCTGGCTGGCTACAGAAGGACTGCAGGTCACCACACAAACTGTCTGCTGTGGTTACCAGGATAGGGTAAACCCACCCATACCCACGATGCACTGCACATGCAGATCAGCAGTCTACAGATGATCACAAGATGGGGTATGCACCCCCACAGCACCTCGGCCTGGTAGGGGGAACTGACCGTGTGTGTTACTGGCACAGAGTAGCTACAGATCGACACATTGTGGGGGTACTGTGCTCACCCTGAGGGTGAGGTGGGGCACACAGCACCCCGCAGCACCTGGCTTAGCTGAGATAAGCTATGCTGCAGGTTGCCATCAGTGCCAGTGTGTGATAGGTAGTCCTTGCAGACACACCTAGGATAGACCTGTGTCCATCTGTATTTCCCAGTCATGTCTAGCCCTTGTGGACTATGATGCACCCAGAATAGTTCATATCCTGTGTGGGTGCCATGGTCACATGATTTAAGTGAAGGGGGGGTGTTTGGACCTATAAGTGGATTATGAAGCACCACCCAACCCGCCCTCTGGGGCTCAGGGTGGGGAACAGGATCTCCCACCAACAGATCCACATTCTACATCCCTGCAATGGTGGCAGTAGAGAGGAACATCAACCCCAGTCCTGCCGGGGAGCAGGCACCCTACAGGGCAGTCAATGCAAATCTGTACACATCTATAAGACAGTGGCAGACAGACAATAGGCCTGGAAATGCTCAGCTGCCCTCCACCACTATATGACAGTCTCCAGCGGCTGCACCCTGCAAGGTGTTCCAGCCATACATATACTAACTGCAGACAGTCTTCTAGCTAGCCCATAGTGCATGTTCCTGGAGGAGATGTGTGCACCCAAAACTAGGATGTAAGAACACACCAAGCAGATAAGTCAGTGATTGGGCCCCAAAAAAGAGAACCCATAAATATCACTTGAAAGAAATACTATATAGCACTATGGGGGAACCTAGCCATGCCGTGGTCACTGCTCAGTCAGGGTGAGAGTGACCTCCCAGCAGGACATGCTGTGGCCACCCTGTCTATGCAGGTGGTGGCCGGGCACTACAATGTCCCAGACATTGCCCTATGCCCTGTGCAGATGCATCCTGCCCAGGCCACCCTGTCTGGGCCATACCCACAGTACCTTGCTCCTCATTATGCACATTGGCAGGCTAACACTGGAAACAGTGCAAGCAGTGTGCGCTGAGTAAGGTGTAGACAGCCACAACACACTGGATAGACAGACACACACTCCCACACCTATGTCAGCATTGTGCAAATATAGAGGCTATTGGCAGCCCTGGCCACCACACCAGTCCTGGGCACAGTGCGGGCATGGCTATGGTACGCAATACTGTTGGGGCCACTCCCCGGGGTGGTAAACACTGTCAGAAACCAAAACTGAAACACACTCCACAGATATGAGAAAGGTTGCTATGATGCAGCTCTATCAGCAAATTATGCTTAACTTAGGAATTGATATCTGCCATTAATCATAGCAACCTTTTGATATATGTGTAACGTATTCCCAAGTTTAGGGTGGTGTTGCTAAGGTATGCAAGTGCTAGTATTGGGAGATGCTGCTGCATGCAGGGCCCAACAGCCTGACTCTCCATGAGGCTTTGGATAGTGGAGCCTGTGGGTGTGGGTGTTTATGCCCCTGTTGGCTGCTGCTTTAGGGCAGAGGTTCCCAACTCCGGTCCTGGTGGGCCAAACACTGTTCAGGTTTTCATGCTGTCCCTAATGAATATACATGAGATACATTTGCATACAATGGGGCGGCGCATACTAATGCAGCACAGGCATATTTATTAGGGACAGCATGAAACCTGAATGGTGTTTGGCCCTCCAGGACTGCAGTTGGGAAACTCTGCTCTAGGGATTGCACATGTTTATGGTGTTTGTGCTCTGTAGGGTAAAATATAGGCGTTTCAGGCATGTTTATTTTATCTGCAATAAAGGTTCCGTCTTTATTACCATGGGTTAGTCCTGGGTAAAATATGGGGAAAGGGTTGGCAGGAGCCACAGCTGGGACTTGAACTTGTGACCTTCTGCTCTTGAACACACTGGCGGTGTGTACTGCACCACACTGTTGCCACAGGGACAGTTCATTCCCTGGGGTTACCATGACTGTTCGTCAGACAGACCCTATCTGTTGCATGGCACAGCACCCACCTAAATGGGGCTAGGCCATGGTCTGCTGTGGGCAGATGCCACTGCCCCCTCCGCCACCAGCACCCCTCCACCACCATGCTGCCATGCCATTATGCCGGTGGTGCTGGTGGTGCGCAGTCCCAGGCCATCCAGTATGCCGGTAGGCAGCTGCCTATGGTGTGGGTTCTCGGGTAGGGGTGCCTACATGGACATGCATGCTTCCCCCCCCCCCTGCACTGCCTGCCAATGTTCTGTGCCCTTGGGGGTACCTGCTGGGTAATATCCCCTGTGACACTGTGGGACACACACTCGTGCCCATGTTGCACCCTTGTCAGTTGCTGTCTTGCTGCTTTACAGTTTCAGCATTCCTATGTGCCACCTAGGCATCTGCCTAGCCCGCACTGTGCCCCAGCTGGACCACAGCATGTGCCGCCTGCAGCCCCCTGTATCCCATTTACAGCATCAGTAGTTTCCATTTCCTACGTGCCCACTCTGCTGTTGCTGCACATGTGCACGCCATAACAAACCTGCCCAATCTAAACGACCGAAACCCTGATCAGCGCTATTTCAATGTGGGATCATTCACTTTGTAGGGGGACAGAGCATAGACCCTTCCAAACATGATACTTAATTTATAAGCTTTGTCAGTAGTGTTGCTTTATGTTTATCATTAATATCACTATTGGCCAGCTTGGTTATTGGGATTTTAGATGTGGTTCTGGTCCTTTGTTATATGTTTATTTGACTCTTTGTTCCCTGCACATGTATCACAACTATCACTTTTCTAGGTTTCCCTGCCTTTGCTGCACATTGCTGACTGAAATGGTTTCTCTTTCCTGCAAATGTGCCTTAACGTAAGGGCTTCACTGGCGTTAGTGTTCAGACCTGGATTTCACAGCGTTAGTGTACCTGGAGCCTCTCCCCTCCCACTCTCCACCCATTGGCCCCTTCTCTCCGCCCTCTGGGAAGCCTTACTCCACCCTTCAGAACCGGATTTCACAGCATTAGTGTGCCTTAATGCCGCCACTGCGTTATCGCGCGATAATGTCACTTATCGCGTGATAATACCACCGCTGCGATGTTAAGACGGTTTAGTAAACATACCCTTAAGTTTATAACAGCAATCCTATTTGGGCCCTATAGACCCCTATGTGGCTTTATTATGTACTAGTGAAATCCTGTAGCAACTGTGTCTACACAGAAGGCATCTAGATATAGCACACAAATAGGCACATGGATTAATTATAAAATAAACTAATG
This sequence comes from Ichthyophis bannanicus, assembly GCA_033557465.1. NCBI lineage: Eukaryota > Metazoa > Chordata > Amphibia > Gymnophiona > Ichthyophiidae > Ichthyophis > Ichthyophis bannanicus. The sequence continues at coordinate 105,131,349 of CM066048.1, read as the reverse complement.
TGTGTGTTTTATTTTATTTATTTTATTTATTTGTGCTTATTTACTGCTTTTCAGGAATCAAAGTGGTTTACAATAAAACTCAAAAACAGAAACAGAAGTTTACATTGAACGAAGTTAAGTATAATGCATACAAAACCAAAATCACAAAGTCATATAATTTTAAAACTTTAACCTATTAATTCTTTTAAACTTTGTACAGGGGACAATGGTATTGGGATTGATGACTATTAAAATAATTAAAGAATTATTAAGTAATTGTCTCCCCGAAATGTTCCTTGAACAAATGAGTCTTTAGAAGTCTACGGAAAGTATTTGGGTCTTTAGTGTCCTTTAAGACTTGAGGCATAGAATTCCATAGGATTGGTGAATAGAGAGAGAAGGCTTTCTTTGTAGTGGAGGATTTGCATGTCCTGTATACGTTATTTACCATGAGAGAATTTTTATTTATGCTTCTCCGTGGTCTGTTTTCTGGATAGGTTAGAATAAGCATCTTTAGCTGATTTGGTGTTTCTGATTGAAGGATTTTGAAGATAGTATGAATGGCCTTGAACTTTAATCTGCACTCTAGGAGTAAAACCAATGTAGGTGCTTTAGTATTGGGGTGATATGATTTTTGATTGGGGCTTGTACAATTATTCTGGCTGCTGTATTTTGTGCTAACTGAAGTCATCAGATAATTTATTTTGGGAGACCAGTGAGTAAAGCGTTGCAGAAATCCAAGTGTAGGAAGATCATTGCTTCGACTGTTGATCTTAAACCGCTTGTGGAGAGAAGAGGTCTTAAATGCTGTAGCATTTTTAACTTTGAGTAGATAGACTTGGTTATGTTACTTACATGTTTGGTGAAATTGAGCTGGGGGGTCTAAAGTAACTCCTAAGTATCTCATCTCTTTTTTAACTTGTTTTGACTCTACCCATGCACCACCCAGATTGTGGCCCAAGCAACATGAAGAGTAAACGTAAACACGTCCATATCCACTGTGTGTACTTTAATGCTTGATATAATTTATAAGACTGCCATTGTATACATGAACATTGTTTTTGTTTTGTTTTTTAAAGTCCTGCTCACACGATGAAAAGAGGCCTAACTAACAAACTAACTCTCTCTATCATAACACCTCTTCCTTCCCCCCCAGTCTTTATCCCTGTCCCCCTCATGATCATGCCAGACTTCACCCAATGTCTCTCTTTCTTTATCTTAATTAACCCCTGCCCACCCCCCACCCAGCTTCATCTTGTCTGTCTCTCAAGTCCCCCTTGCCCATTCTTGTCCCTGGCTGCAGCTCTTCAAAAGCACAGTGGTTCCTGTTTCTCCCACTGCAATTGACTTTCTGTATTGTAGAGCCACATGGTGCAGGAAATCTGGGCTGCTCTCCCAAATTCCAGCCTTGTGAGACTTTAAATTGAAAGATCAGCCTGAACTTTCTACACCACATGGCTCATCATTCACAGAGTCTATTTGTGGTGAAGGATATGTGAACTGTGATGTTTTGACTAGGATCGCTTCAAAAAAATATGAATATGGGCAGACAATTTCTTTGACACTGAATCCTTGACAATAGTGAAACATGCCTAAAAAGCAGCTCAGCATGAACAAGAAATACATTGCAAAGAAAAATTAGTATGCAATGTTAGTTCTTTGAATATATCTGTAATCTTACAGGTGATGGTGCAAACACCCAGGGAGACTGGGGAGGGTCCATAGGGGTAGGGTACCATAAACATATGGCAGCCGGGGATACCATGTGTATATGGCACACCATGCACCTGTCCCACACCCCACCCATGGTAGCCCACAGGTATGCACCACCTGCAACATGAAAGATGCAGGTGCTGAACAGCTAAAGGACAGGTGCACCATTTTATTTATTAATTTATTTTATTTATTTATTTACATTCTCTTATATACTGCGCTATTCTGCATCAGTGCGGTTTACATTGAACAAACTGAAATTAGATTGAACAGGGCATTATAACTTGGAGATAACTATTTTACAGAGAACATGGGCTATGGAGGGTTAAGTGGCTTGCCCAAGACCACAAGGAGCACCTGTGGGACTAGAAACCCCAGTCCTTCCGGCCCAAGGTTGCTGTCCTCTAGTGGGATTTGAACCCCCGACCTTCCGGCCTGAAGTACCTTGCCCCAACCACTAGGCCACTCCTCCACTCCACACCATGTGATGTGAGTGCCCTGGGTACATCAGCCATGGGTGCAATGTCTTGGATGCCCATGTCCAGACATAGGGGCAGTCATGCAGGCCAAGATTGGTGATTGCCCCAAACACATCACACCATATGTGCGATCAGGGGGGCACATGATGTGTTTGGGCAGTCACTGCACACCTGGCACATGTCAGCAAAAATAGTGGCTGGGTGGATCCTGAACCCACCACCCCTGCTTTCAGAGGCAGCCCACATATCAGGGGGCCACAGTGGAGTACCGCTGTGAGCAATGTCACAGGCAGGCAATGTGCATGATGTATGCATACATGTCATGTCCAGATGGTACAGGCATGCACAGGCATATACCCCATCCCCTCCCCATTCACTGGTATGTGCCCTGGTTGTTATGGGTGGGATACAGATGTATCAGGCTGTCAAGCAAAGTGTGCCTGGACAAAGCCAGCATGAACCAACACACCCCATCTGGACAGTGCACCTATCTGCGCTGGCATCTGGCTCATTCCCCATCATCCATGGTAGGCTCTGGCTCATCAGGCAATGACTGCCTGTGCTGCAGGGCAAAGTAATATCACAATATATAGCAATCAGTCTATCTTTTAGAGGGATACGAGGGCAAAGTCATTGGTTATGAGGGCAAAGTAATATAGCATGCAGCAGCTCCCCCTCCCCTGACTGGTCCAGGCAGCATAACCAGCACTTGAGTTGACCAAAGGTCCTCGCTGATAACCCTTGTGGTCCAGTATACATGGTTGTACCGATGTTGCACTTTGCTGCTGGGGTGGAATATAGGGGACATCAGCCAGTCATGAAGGGGGTAGCCCTGATCATCTGCAGGAAGAGACAGAACAGTAAACTGTTAAACAGCTGATGTACCATTGAGGGGGTGATGTGGTCTATGGACAGTTGACCTGTTTGTTTCTGTGGACACCATCTGGAGGGTCCCAGGGGTGACAGTGGGCCACTGTGTGTCTGCAGCCAATACATATGCATGGCCACATGCAACGGCAACAGGGCCCCTGATGGGAAGTGAGCCTGGGCACCATATATGTGTCTGGTGACACTGCCCTGTGCCTGGTCCCCAGCAGGCACACCCCTGGGTGGTAGTAGATGGGTCTGCATGACATACCACCATGCGCAGGACTGTTGCTGCCATGCTAGTCACCTGTCTCAGTACCCCATTGCATGCACAGGGCCACTGTGCCTACTGTGAGGGACCAGGGCTTTACATGTGGGGTGACTGGACCAACCCTGAGATGGATAGGGACAGGGTGTATCATGCCCATATATGTAGGGGGGTCCTAGGAAAGCTGCCCTATGCCTTACCCCCACTGTGGTGGCAGGCAGCAGCCCACCTACCCCATGGCTAGGGGGTTGCCACTCTGGGCCCTGGGGTTGGGGGCCAACACCACTTGCCCAGTGGAACCACCACCATGTGTTGCACCCTGCCTCCCAGGGTGTCCATGCATATGCCCACCTAGCAGCCACCCACCATTGATGTGACACTCCTTGAAGCACACATGGATCACTCACCAGCTTAGGTCCTAGGCATCAAGGCAGGAACCTGGATATCTGGTGCATACATCGGTGATCTCCCTGTTCACATTGCAGACTACGTTCACATTCACAGAGTGGTATGCCTTGCAGTTGTGGTATGCAGTCTCACTCTGATGTGGTGTCTAGAGGATGATGTGGATGTTGTCCACAACACCTAGAACTGATGGGAAACTTGTCACAGTGTAGAACTCATGCATGGTCCGGTGCTGGTCCTGCTGCATTGTTGGGAAGTAGATGTTCTGCACCATGGATGCAGGTAGGTACACAGGAACTGGGTGAAGCACCATGAAACTGCAAGCTGGCTGAGTTCCCCCCACCCCTCACAGCCAAAAGCACTGTCTTGAACAACCCCATCACCAGAAAGGCCAGTGCTGTCGTTTCCTTCATGTGCACTGGGATAGGATCATTCCTTTGCATGGGGCTTTCCAGTCATAGCTCAAGCTGCTGGCAGAAGTCATTTATGGTTGTTTGGTCAAAATGGTAACTTACCACATATACTGCATGGTTAATTCACATATACCGCAACCTCTGCCGTGGGACATGGGCATGAGGACACCTGCGAACCATATCCTGCCCACCATGGGCAGAGCTGTGCAGCAGGGCCAGAAAAGCATACCAGCCCTAGATGTCCTGCACATTGTCTTCATCCAGCTGGCCAGCTACACAAGAAGTAATGGCTATTGCACTCATAGTGGAGTGTTAGAGAGCTGCAGGTGGCACCATCACTGTCACACACTGTCGGTCTTACTGCAGAGCAGTTCGAGCTAGGCCATGCACAGACGTCTTCATAGTGCATATGCAGTGGTGCACATTCACAGACACATGCACGTGTGGTTCCATGCAGGCAAGCATGTCCATGCACCATAAGTTTTGCATGTGGCCTGTTATGACCTCACCATATCCCCAAATGCCAAAATGTCATGCCTGTTCCCCTCTGCGGCCATTGACTGTACATTCACAGTCACCTCCATTGAGCTGGCTGCAGGAGGTGAACCACTGACCCTCTGTATCCCATGCACATGCCATCCTCTCCACTCTGTGTGGCAGGCTACCTTCCTGGGTGTCCAAGCAAAGGGACATGTGCATGTGGGCATGGTGACATCAGTGCAGGGGCATACGCATTGGCATGAACATCCAAATGGGCCCATTCCAAGTCCCTATGCATTGCCTCTATGACACACAGTCTATGTCATTTTACGTCACCTTAGGTTGCTACCAGGAAGGCAAGGTTCTCCCAGGGTTCACCTCTGCCACAGTGCACTATTGATGAAGGTGATGTCCAGGAAGGGCATACCCACAGGGGTGAACAGCATCACCTGCATTGATGTGCTGACCATCTACTTGCACACAGCACTGCCCAGCAGGCACGTTATGAGCAACAGCTGGAGCTGCTGCGATAGTCCACAGTGTTGCAGGAATGGCATGTTGTGGCCACAGAGCAGCTTTGGACACCTTGCCCAGCTTACATTGCCACAGTGGATTGTGGTGGATCATGAACCCATGACCTTTGGATTCCCAGGTAATGCTGTTTCCAGTGCACTACACATCCACTATGTGATGTGCATGGTGCCCTGTAACTATAGCCTACATTGACAGCATCACACTCTGATCATAGTTGGCAGGGTTTGCCCCTCATGCACAGGTAGGTGGGTGTTATGGGACCAGATGCGTGACAAGGCACCACAACTGTGGCCACTACCATTTTCATTGGCTTAGGGTTGGATCAGGTCAGTTATGTGAGGTGTGACACCATCCCCCATACTACAGTAGCTCTTTGTATCTACAGTTCTCATTCTTTATGAAACCATCATAAAGAATAAAATTACTCAGCATGTAGATAGTCATGGCCTAATGGGAGACAGCCAACACGGCTTTAGACAAGGAAGATCTTCTCTTACTAATCTGTTATGTTTTTTTGAAGGTGTGAATAAATAGGTGGACAAAGGTGAGTCGGTTGATATAGTGTATCTGGACTTTCAGAAAGCCTTTGACAAGGTCCCTCATCAGAGACTTTTGGCAAAACTAAAGAGTCATGGGATAAGAGGCAGTGTACCACTGTGGATCAGGAACTGATTAAAAGACAGAAAGCTTTGGGCTAAATGGCCAATTTTCCCAATGAGAAAGGTGAATAGTGGTATACCTGGAAAGTGGAATAACGAGTGAGGTTATCAAATTTGCAGATGACACAAAAATATTTAAAGTTGCTAAAATCCATGAGGATTGTGGAAAATTGCAAGAGGATCTTGATAAATTGGAAGACTGGGCATCAAAATGGCAGATGAAATTTCATGTGGACAAGTGCAAAGTTATGCACCTAGGGAAGAACAACCCAAACTATGGTTACACGATGCAAGGTTCCACATTAGGAAGCACCACCCAGGAAAAAGATTTAGGTGTCATTGTGGATAACATGTTAAAACCCTCGGCCCAGTGTGCAGCAGCAGCCAAGAGAGAAAATAGAATGCTAGGTATCATAAGGAAAGGAATGGAAAATAAAACAAAAGATATTATAATGCCTCTATATCGTTCCATGGTAAGACCGCAACTTGAATATTGTGTGCAATTCTGGTCACCGTATCTTAAAAAGGATATAGCATTATTAGAAAAGGTTCAGAGAAGAGCCACCAAAATGGTAAAGGGGATGGAAGGATACTCCTATGAAGAAAGGCTAAAAAGGTTAGGGCTCTTTAACCTGGAAAAGAGACGGCTGAGGTGAGATATGATAGAAGTCTATAAATTAATGAACGGAGTGGAACATGTAAACGTAGATTGATTGTTTACATTATCAGAATATAGAAAGACTAGGGAACATGCAATGAAGCTACAGGGTAAACTATTTAAGACTAATAAAAGAAAATATTTTTGCACTCAACGTATAATCAAACTCTGGAATTTGTTATCGGAGGATGTAGTAAAGGCTGTTAGTGTAGCTGGGTTTAAAAAAGGTTTGGACAAGTTCCTGGAGGAAAGGTCCATAAACCATTATTAAGAAGGGACCCAGGATATCAATGCTTGACCCAGTACAAGCATTGCAGAACCTGTGTCTTTTGGGGAAACTGCTAGGTACGTATGACCTAGATTGGCCACTGTTGGAAACAGGATACTGGGCTTGATAACAAATTCCGGTAACAAATTCCAGAGTTTGATTACACATTGAGTGATAAAATATTTTCTTTTATTAGTCTTAAATAGGTCACTCTGTAGCTTCATTGCATGTCCACTAGTCTATTTATATTCTGATGATGTAAACAAATGATCTACGTTTACCCGTTCCACTCCATTTGATAATTTATAGACCTCTATCATATCTCCCCTCAGCTGTCTCTTTTCCAAGTTTAAGAGCCCTAACATTTTTAGCCTCTCTTCATAGGCGTATCCTTCCATCCCCTTTACCATTTTGGTGGCTCTTCTCTGTACGTTTTCTAATAATGCTATATGCTTTTTAAGATATGCACTTGTCTGCATTAAATTTCATCTGCCATTTGGATGCCCAGTCTTCCAATTTATCAAGACCCTCGTGCAATTTTCCAGAATTCTCTTGGATTTTAACAACTTTAAACAGTTTTGTGTCATCTGCAAATTTGATAACCTCACTCGTTATTCCCTTTTCCAGGTCATTTATGAATATGTCAAAAAGCAGCGGACCCAGCACAGATCCCTGGGGTACACCACTATTCACCTTTCTCCACTGGCCATTTAGCCCTACCCTCTGCTTTCTATATTTTAACCAGTTCCTGATCCACAATAGTACACTGCCTCCTATCCCATGACTCTTTAGTTTTGCCAAAAGCCTCTGATGAGGGACCTAGTCAAAGGCTTTCTGAGAGTCCAGATACACTATATCAACTGACTCACCTTTGTCCACTTGCTTATTCACACCTTCAAAAAAACATAACAGATTAGTGAGACAAGATCTTCCTTGTCTAAAGCCGTGTTGGCTGTCTCCCATTAGGCCATGACTATCTACATGCTGAGTTATTTTGTTCTTTATGATGGTTTCTACCATTTTTCCCGGTACTGACGTCAGGCTCACCGGTCTGTAGTTTCCAGGATCACCCCTGGAACCCTTTTTAAAAATTGGCGTTACATTGGCGATCCTCCAATCTTCAGGTATTACAGATGATTTTAATGAAAGTTCACAGATTACTAATATATATACAAAACATCCACAGATCCAAACTGTGAAAACTACCCCATGAATATTTATTTATTTAGACATACTTGTATACCACTTTATCCTACAATCAAAGTGGTTACATCACATCACAATTGGGTTACATTTAACATGTGGGTGTTTTACAACATTTAACATGAGGGTATTTAACAACATTACGACAACACAATTTGAGGGTTAACATTTATCATGATGGTGTCGTGAGTCTAGTTGGGTTGGTTAGTTGTTGAGTTTGCAGGGGAATTTACGTTGCTATCCCGCTCGGTTGGGGGCTGTTGTCTATCTACTCGTAGGTTTCTGTGAAGAGCGGGGTTTTAAGGGCCTTGCGGAAGTCTGTGATATCCTCTAATTCCCTTAGGCTCGTTGGGAGGGAGTTCCATAGTGTGGATGCCATTAGTGATGGAGCTCTTCTTGACGTATTTTGTTTAGTCTTATGGTATCCTGAGGGTGTGCTGATCATGTTGTCATTATTGTTCCTTCTTGGTCTATTACTGATGTTCCTTGTTACGAGTTCTTGTAGTGCATCTGCTGAAAGATGGTAGATGATCTTGAAAATGATCAAGATTATTTTAAATTTTGCTCTGGCCACCATTGGGAGCCAGTGTAGTTGTTGTAAGATAGGGGTGATGTGTTCTGATCTTGGAGTGTCAGTGATGATGCGTGCTGTAGTATTCTGTACCATTTGGAGTAGGTGTAAGGTCTGCTGGGGGAGGCCTTGATATAAAGAATTTCCGTAGTCAAGTAGAGGTGTGATGAGTGCTTGGCATGCTGTGCGGAAGTGGTCCTGGCGGAGTAGTGATTTGATATTTCTTATGGTCCTCAAACGTTGATAGGCCATGAATGGGATCACGTGTGACATGGCGACACACAGCCCATATTTCCCTCTCTTTGGGCTGTTATAGCTCGACCCCTTTCTTGTATCAGACCCCTTTCAAACCAGCAACTTAGCACTAGGGTTAGGGGAAAAAGCAGGCCATAAAAGCACCCTGACCCCCCCCCCCCCCTTGCAGCAGGGGGTCCTACTCTTTGGCTCCACTCCTGATCTGTCATAGGCTGGTGTTCAGGCCCAACTTGCCCAGGTGGCATCACTGTGATCTTCTCCTCCTTCCCCCACCTTTCCATAAAAGCATGGGGAGGTGGAGAAGGTGTTGCATACCTGCTGTCCCTGCTGGGACCCATTGACCCTGATTTGGGGGAGGACAGTTCTCTCATGGCCACTCCCCTTTGCTCCAGCAGATGGCTCTGAGCCGCATTTTGTGTTGCCCACATCATGGCCACTGCCCACCGACAGCGACTCCTCGCTTGTCGTGGGTGGCCCTCCAACCCACCTAGCTGCACCCCAAGCCTTGCCCCTTCAGAGCATCTTTCCACTGTATCTTGCAGCATGCACAGGAACACATCCTGCCCATTGTCAGACAAGTGCATCCCATCAGCACAGTACAGGCAGGGCATTCTCCTTGATCAGATTATGCCCTATGCAGTATCCCCCGAGTGCTCTACAAATTTTGTCATCCACCTATTCACCTTGCAGTGGGGGTTTTTCCACCACCTTGTGAGACCTTACAGCCTTCCACACTCTGTAATATGATGCAGGACCACACCAACTGGATGCCAAGGAATGTGTCCACCAGTGGCAAAAGATCCCTTTGCATTTTTTGGTTGAGCTCCACACTGTGCGTGCCTGCCTGCCATATCATTGCCCATTAAATGTACTATGAGTAGCCATGGGGACCTGCCTGCCCTTCTATGCAATAGGGTCAGCACCAGCTGGTCCCACAGCATACCACACCTGCCTATCCAGATGATGGAGACCTCCGCTGCATTCATACCCAGGTTGTCATTGGGGTCTATCCCTGGTCCTTCTCTGTGTCCAGTGGATAACTGAGTGGACACAGATCCACACTTGTCTTGAGTCACAAAGAAATATGGTCATGTGCTGCATGCTACCACCTCCACAGTGACCCAGTAATCTCACCCTCCTGAGGGGTTACGCCCTTTCCGGGAGTCAAGGTACAGAAGCCTGCGTAACTCACTATGGTGTACATTTTGGGGGGGGGGGGTTGCACTCCTCCTCATATCAGACCAAGACACACATCTACCTTTATTTTTCATATATATATATATATATATAAACACACACATACATACATACCAGACCCATGTTTTTTAACTATGTCCTAGCCAATAAAGTACTACTTACCATCACTAAGATTTTTTCCCTCAACTTGCAGGCAACTGCTGTTCCAAAATCTACCAGTAGATGGCAGCTGTGCCTTGTAAAGCTAACACGAAAACATTGCTAGTTTTAACTGTCAAGCGTTTTGAAAATGCTTTGAAACCATTTCATAGCTGCCCAGGCTCCCATATCCAAAACATGCTCATGTAGTTCACCTCTTTGTAAGCTCTGATGAGCAGGGACCATCTTTATATGTCTGTACAGTGTTGACTCTGAGTATGCCTGGTGTTATGATGGTGGTGTTATGATGGTGGTGTTATGATGTTAAATGCCGTTGAATCGGTGTTGACTCATGATGACCCTCTGGATAGTTGTCCTAAACTGTGTTCAGAATTCAGTCAAGGCGGTTCATTGTTGACAGAGTGGCATCCATAACTGCTGCTACTGTATCGATCCATCTCATTGCTGTCCTTCCTCTTTTGCATTGACCTTCTACCTTGCCAAGCATGATGTCTTTCTCTAATGATCTCTTTCTTCACATGATGTGTCCAAAGTCTGAAAGTCAAAGTCTTGTCATCTGAACTTTAAAAGAAAACTTAGGTTTGATCTCCTCTAATACTAACTAGTTTGTTCTTCAGGCAGTACATCAGGGGTCTCAAACACGCGGCCCGCGAGAGAATGTTGTGCGGCCCGTGATGGAGGGAAACAAAAAAGCCTGGCTTCTGCTGCTGCCGTTGCCGCCGTGGCAGCGGCAGAATCGACTGTCAAGTTAAAAAAAAAAAACTGGCTTCTGCTGCTCAAGCAGCAAAATCAGCTGTCCTGCGGCCCCTTCCCCTCTGCCCGTAGATCCCTGAGTGTGCTCCATCAGCGGGTGCTTTTCAAGCCGCGAAGAGAGTATTCCCCTCTCGCGAGGCTTGAAAAGTGAATAGGCTTAAGCCGCGAGAGAGGGAAATACTCTCTTTGTGGCTTAAAAAGCACGCCGCTGATGAAGCACACTCAGGGCTCTCCACGCAGAGGGGAAGGGGCCGCAGGACAGCTGATTTTCTGCTGCAGCAGCAGAAGCCAGGGTTTTTTTTTTATTTACCTGGGTTGATGGGGGGGGGGTAGGACTGGAAATGGGCTATTGGCAGGGGGGTTTATGACTGGAAATGGGCTATTAGCAGGGGGGGGTTATGACTGGAAAAGGGATATAGGCAGGGTGTAGGACTGTAAATGGGCTATTGGCAGGGGGGTTATGACTGGAAATGGGCTATGGGCAGGGGGGTTATGACTGGAAATGGGCTATTGGCAGGGGGGTTATGACTGGTAATGGGCTATTAGCAGGGGGGGTTATGACTGGTAATGGGCTATGGTGGGGGCTAGGACTGGAAATGGGCAGATGGGGTTAGGAAGGACTGGAGGTGGGCTGATGGGGGGAGTTAGGACTGGTAATGAGCCATGGAGGGGCTGACTGAAATGGGGTAATGGGGGTAAGGGCTGGAAGTGGGCTATTGGCAGGGGGGGGGGCTATGACGGGTAATGGGCTCTGGTGGGGGCTAGGACTGGAAATGGGCAGGTGGGGGTTAGGAAGGACTGGAGGCGGGCTGACGGGGGGCGTTAGGACTGGTAATGAGCTATGGAGGGGCTTACTGAAATGGGGTAATGGGGTTAGGGCTGGAAGTGGGCTATTGGCAGGGAGGGTTATGACTGGTAATGGGCTATGGTGGGGGCTAGGACTGGAACTGGGCAGATGGGGGTTAGGACTGGAGGTGGGCTGATTGGGGGGTTAGGACTGGAGGTGGGCTGATTGGGGGGTTAGGACTGGTAATGGCCTATGAGGGGAGTTAAGACTGAAAATGTGGTGATGGGGGATAAGACTGCAAGTGGTCTATGGGGGGGACTAGGACTGGTAATGGGCTATGGGGGGTCTAGGACTGGTAATGGGCTGGGGGGGGGTTGCTAGGACTGGAAATGGGCTGAGTGGAAGGGGGGCTTGAACTGCAAATGGCTGATGGGGAGGGGGGCTTGGAATGGAAATGGGCTGTGAGGGGAGGGAGCTAGGATTGGAAATGGGCTGATGGGGGGCTAGGATTGGAAATGGGCTGATGGTGAGGCTAGGATAGGACTGGAAATTGACTGATGCAGGGACTAGAAGGGAGCGGATGCTGGGTGGGGCTGGAACTAGAAGGGAGCTGATGTTGGGGGAGGATTAGAATGGGATGGAGCTGGGAAAGTGAAATGGAGAGGGGAAAAATATTTTGTCTGGGAGAGAAGACAAATCTACAATTGGCCAGGTATTGGGAGAGTAAGTGGGGATTGAGGATGGAGGGGTAAAATTTGAGTGGATGAAATAGGAATGAGGAAAGAGAAAAAGGAGAAAGATTAGTATGTTAAAGCAGATGTAGAGAGAGAATGGAAAAAAAAACTAGGAGAGAGAAGAAAGGGCAAATGGACAGCAGACGATGGAGAGTTAGCAGAAGACATGAAGAAACCAGAAGAAAGTGGCTGGAACAATTGCAACTGAAAAAAATGCACAAAAGGTAGAAAAATATCTCTTTATTTTGAATTTATTAACTGGAATATGTCAGCTCTGGGAAATGTGCATCATTAATGTTTGCGCTTTGTTTAGTACAAGAGGAAATTAATTTATAGTTTTATTTCTACAGTGTTGTTGTACATTCCAAGTTTGGCTTTTGGGGTTCCCAGTTTAATTATTGTCTTCCTGTTTCTAAATCTTTTAGTCTTTCTTTATCCATACTCATTAAAGAGGCATGTTTACTAAAAGTTAGTGTATGGTAACATTATGCAAATATTTATGCAAATGAGGCCCCTTATGCAAACGAGGCCCCGCGTCTTATGCGGCCCCCGGGTTACTTTACAAGTCCTCATTTGGCCCTCAAAGCAATTTGAGTTTGAGACCCCTGCAGTACATGCTATACATAGTATATGTCGCCAGCACCATAATTCAAGGGTATCCGTCTTCTTCCTGTCCTATTTTTTTCACTGTCCAACGTTCGCATCCATATGACGTTACTGAAAATACAGTGGCTTGAACGAGTCAAATCTTTGTATGGAGAGAACATCTCTAATCTTAAGAATCTTGTCTAGTTCCTTCACAGCCATTTCACCAAGAGCAATTGTCATGAGGCTGGAGCCATGGAAGATGCAGCCTTAGAAAAAGCCCTGTTTTGCATAGAGCTGAGAATGTGCAGTTGCATCGTAGCACAGCCAGAGGGGGCAAGAGTAATCCCACAGAGGCTGAAGCAACGTGCTCAGACACTAATTGTATAAGTGGCAATCAGTTCACCTGAGGCCAAGCCCGGGACGTTCAAACCAAAACTCCCTTTATAAGGAGAAACAGAGAGCAGCAAGACAGAACGAGAAAGAGAAGAGGCTGGGAAGGAAGGTGGAGAACCTGTAGGACAAGAGGAATGTAGAACAGGAGAGATTCCACCCAGAGCCAGCCCAGTGGGACAGAATCCAGAGGAAGTTTACTCAGATGGATAGAGTCCAGAGGGGCAGAACACAGAGGGACGGAGTACAGAGAAAAGCTGCCAGAAGAAACAGTTTGTCTGGTAGGAGTGACTCTCCCAGCCCAAGTAACTTTGTTGGATCAGGATTACAAGGAACAAGGAAGAGAGGTTCCTATAATAAAGATACCTTTTCAGAAAACCACAGAGAGTGGGAATCCTTACCAGGTTTTCCTGAACCCCATGAAAGCAAAGCACTGCACAGAAAAGCCTATCTCCCAAGAGAAGTACGTCAGAAGGAGAGCTCTAGGTGTGGCAATTCCAGGAAGCCAAGGTATGCTGAATCTTTAATTCTAAAGAAAAGCCTTGCTAATAGAAACCCTGTTAAAGCAGCTATTCCCTATAAGGGGAGGGGAAGCAAAGCAGAGCTTTTTAAGACAATCCCTCACAGCTTAACAGGAAAGTTTTACTGGAAGCAAGATAGACCCTGCAAGTTTGTAACAGGGAGTGAAAACTACTATTCAAAGGAAGAAGCAAGTGACGCAGAGTCTATGGAAATTGAATGTGAAAATATTATTCCCATGCCTCAGGTGGAATCCATGGACTGTAATTTCTGTTCTGCAAATAGTATTGAATCCTTGATAGAATTATAGATAGCAAAGAACTGTGCAACAGATGGTGAACCTTATAACCGTTTGTTTGCTGAATTGTTTAAATTGCTTTGAACTAAAAGAAGCCTCAGCTAGGACTTGCATTCAACTGTGAAGCCTATAACAGTTATCTGCTTGAATATTGGTGGAACCCCTTTTGATAAAGAAAGGACTGTCTTTATTTTCTACTTGTCTTAGTGAATCATTGTGTTACAGGGGAAATAAAGCCTTGTTACCCTACACTCTTGGCTTGGATCATTTGTGCTCTCAAGGAGCTAGAACTACAAGGACCAAAATGCACTAGGCCCTTAAAGTCACTCTGCTCCTTAAAAATAATAAATGCGCCGGATGCCCTTACAGTCACTGGCCACTGGGGGCACCTGGTGACACAATGCATAGTCTGATTTCTTGACTGCTTGTCATTTCCTTATTGATAGTTGATCCAAGTAGGTTAAAGTTCTCCACTTTTTCAATTTCTTCTCCAACAGTGATGAACTTATTGATATTGTGAGATGTCAGGATCTCAGCCGGGCACCAGCATAACAGCCTCGAGTCGCTACTCCTATCCCTCCCCCCTTTCCCCCTCCTCCCCCCCCCAGACATATTAGCTGTACTCTACTAGATTTTCAACCAAACATCATTTATTTATTTGACAACATTGGAAATAACAGCATAAACTGTTGGCCACAGCAATAATCAGCAAAATTATAAAACATTAGCGTATAATTTTCCATAGCACACATAATAACAATCAATACATTGGCATTTCTTTGTAGAGCTAGCTTATTCTCGATTGCCCTTCTTCCCCTCTTAAGAGGCACAGCCCGTCCTAATCCAATGATGCCCGGCAGGGATGTTTGAAAAGTTGCCATCCAAGCCTTTTCCCCACTGCCCGCAGTCCTGATTACCATACATTAGGTAAGGGGTGCCTGCCGTTAAAACAGGCCTTTAATGCTCCTTCCTATTCACAACAGTGTCCCGATCTGCCCCGGCCCGTCAAAGGTCAGAAGCAGGGCTCTGTTACTAATTTAAAAATTCATAAATAAAAAATGGAAAAAAAAAGAAAAAAATATATATAAATCTCACGCATGCAGAATCCTGTCCAAAAACTGCACTATGAAAAGCTTGTCTGGTGCTTAAATTTAGCATCTTTGGACACATGTTTCATGTGACTTCCTGGTGTCCTTTTCTGACATATTATTTCTTTCTGTTCATGCAGCTGATTGAAACTTCAAGGGGAAATTTTTGCATGGACCACGCTGGTGCCAAATCCAAGTCTACTTTTTAACCAGGATCTTTTCTCCACTTTCCAAAGCAAAAGTGCTCACAGACTTTTACTCCTGCATTTCTATGGGTAAATGTTTACTAGAAAATCAGGTGCATAAGCCTGAAGAACAAGTTACACTTGTCATTTCCCTCCATCAACCACATGCCTGGGAACATCTCCGCTCAATGCACCTCAATGTAAATGTGTAGTGGAGCTTTTAGCTGCATTGGAAGAGAACAATTTTCAGACAACCAATTAACACTCATTAATGACATTGAAATGATTATTCTCTATATCCTTGGAAAAAATGTGCCTCTTTTCAGTATTGTATATGCAAGCTGATAGGGTCCCCTTAAGTTCAGTCTGACCCTAAGTAATTCTAGATACTCGCGTGCACTACCGTATCAGCTCATGCTATAACTGTTAGGGGCGTCATTACCCAAGTGTGGGGTTTAGCATGCACTAAGTACATTGCGTTAAGCATTATATGCACCAAACATCCCACTGTGGAGACTGGGTGGAGCCAGATTTGAGATAAAAAGAGAACTGTAAAACACAGGAGGGCACTAAACCAGGAGAGACGTAGGGATCAATTGAAGGAGAAGCAGCTTTTATTGACTAAAGCTATAAGGAACCAGTTGGTGTTATGACTGAATTAGTCAAAGAATTACTTCTATCCAAACTCAAGTTACTTAGCTCCAAACCCCAATCTACATAAGAAGAACAGGTTATGAAGTGGGTAGGTGAGAGATAGGGAGGGAAGGCAGTTTGAGAAACAAACCCAAACCCGTCTTATTACTAATGATACATATAACTTTTGACGAGGAATAGAGAACGTTTTATACAGAAAGTTTGCTCCAGCTGGACTATTAAAGACTATGATCCAAGAGCTCCCAGTTTCCTTGGGTTTCTCCTGCTCTTCAGAATCAAGAATTTTAACTCTCGCGTCCTATTTCAGGGTTTTTTTTTTCTTCTTAAGGATGAACGGGTCTAATATTCTTCTGGGATGGCTATACCCTGCTATGGCACATAGCCATCACTGCTGACCTTTAACCCTGGATGTTCATATGTGGCCCTGGCATTGAATATCCAGGGCTGCCGCACAGCCCACAAACTCACAGCGATATTGAGCTGCTGCTTGGTTATCTCCCACCGGTAAGGATAGGCCAGTTTTTGCTGCGACTGTTTGGGTTTTTTTGTTTTTTACCCATGAGTGCTAACTGGGCAATGAAGCAATATAGCTGCTGCCTGGTTAGGGACTTGTGCCATCCCTGAAATGCCGCGGGATGCCCATGACATGCACTGATGCTAAGCGATTAGCATTGGGGCATGTAACCAGATCAGAGATATTCTGCGGCACTAACCGTAAGAGGCTTTTACACAGCTTTGATTTTGAATATTGGGCCCTACATGTCTTTACTCACTTCTTTGTTTGAGGTTAAAGGCAGAGAACTAATGCCTGGAGGAGGTCCCACTCTTCTGAGCTCTCCTTTATATTTCTGTCTCTCTGTAATACCTTCTGTCACCACCAGATGCCCTCCTCCAAACCATATTTACATTTAAAACAGGTAATGACAGATGGATAAGAAAAAAAAATGTAAAATTCAAATTAGGGCAAAACATAATCCAGTGACAGGATTTCAAATGTGATGGCTTCAGACATCCAAATGCTTAAACTGTGTTAATCGTTCAGGTTCTTAAACACACGGAAACAGATGTTGCATAGGATGTCCAGTTCAGAAAAGAGAAATCCAAGTTGGAACATTCCAGATTTAATGGGTATTTTAGAAAATGTGGAGAGCATAGTAGAACATGCATTCTGTTCCCTCTCTGCAGGCTGATTCAGCTAGGAGCCAAGGTTTATGTTTATTTATTCATTTGATATACTGCCCCCCCCCCCCATAACATCATGGCAGTTTACAACCTTTCAAAAAACAAAAGAAAACAAAATGAGGCAAACACCCCAGAAAGGAAAAGGAACTACAAAATTTGATAGGAAAGGAAGAGAAATAATACATTCACGCAGAAACAGTCAAAACAACAGAGCTAAGGTAGGGAACAGGAGGTGGGGGGGTGGGGGGAGATCAAAGGCAGAGGGAGGGAGGTCAAAAGCAGAGGAGAAAGGTGAGGGCTGTTTGACTTCTGTCCACACAAGTTGACATTTTCAGGGGAGGGGAGAACTAAGGATGCCTTCTGGGGAAAAAGTGCTGCAGGGTGGACATTCCCCATGTCTCTTCTACAAGAGTTTATTTTGCCTATGGTACCTACTTTGAAATCTCCTTCAATTTATGATTAAAATGAGTGGGTCCTTTTTGTGGGTTTGCTCTTTAGCTTTGAATACATTTTTCTTGAGGGTTTACTAAAAGCCAAAATGTGCCAGGGAGCAGGAGTATATATAGATGGGATAACTTTCACTATCCACCAGCAGCGCCTCTATGAAATCAGAGTTAACTGTGTAAAATCAAACCTTTCCAAAATAGCTGTTGGGACATTATGGCAGGTCTGCCGTACTACAAGTCCCAGAATCCCTTGGGATAGGAAGGAGCTGCCACATTTGAAGCCCCAGGTGGAGTTGGTTAGAATAACCAGGAGAGGGTGGAGCTGTATCTAGTTAGCAGAACAGGGCACATAGAGGTAATTTACCCCAGAGATATCAGAGAAGGAGGGCAGAGGTAGTTTCAGGTAATAGAAAGTTCTCAGGAACACAGCTGGTGGCAGAAAGATTCAGTCGTTGAAGAGCCTCCTGTGGCCAGTGGATGACATGAAGGTGGAAGCCAAGGAAGAACGTCCCCTGGATCTACCTGCTTTGGGAGAAGGCATGGAGGTAGAGTTTGCCAGTAGGATGTGAACTTTGGTTTTGCTGCTTTGTTTTTCTCCTCAGCTGTGCAAGTGGCAGCCAGTCTTGGCCGTATCTCCCCTGTACCCCCCACCCCCTTCTCATTTTCCTTTGTCCTTTGACCTTGGCTTGAGGTGTCACTTACTGCTGACATATTACAAAACCACCAATTTGCCACAATAGAAACGTTTTTATATTGGGTAATTTGGCCACAGCATAACCTATACAACATTTAACCAGTTAACACAGAACAATTCTTGTACCTATATACAAACATTAAATTGCATTGAACCTAACTGACCCTATCCCCGAGACATAACAGCCCATACTTGCCTAGGGGTGATGCCACCAAAGCCTGCCCCTTTCCTTTTACGCACTTCACCACCAATGCCAGTGCAAATTTCTATACAATTGTGCAATGTTCTGGGGGGGGTCCCCTCCCCTCCCCTCCCCCCCCCCCCCCCCCATTGCAGCAGGATCTACCTTCCCCTGTTTCTGGCCCTGGCTTTCCTTTTTATTTTTGCTGTCCAGTTTTATTTTGTGTTTGGTTTTTTTGTAAAATCTTTGTTTTAATAGGTCACGCCCATCCCCACCTCAGCCCACTGGGAGGCCTGGAGGATGAGTGGGGAGCCTGCTGGGGCCTCGAGGGCAGTGACGTGGAGTCTCCAGACTGGAAAAAATGGTTGCCAGGAGTAATTTGCTCCCATGCCGTGCTGTCACACCCCACTTGCCTCCAGAACCATGACCATATGTGGAAGGACCCATCCTTGCTGGGAGGCTCCCTTTCAACCCCGCTGGCTCATGCCTACTTTTTTTTTGGGGGGGGGGTTAATTATATAATCGCTGCTGGCTCCTACGCCCATGCTGTTCACACCTCGGCCCACGCCTGCCCCTAGCTTCCCACTATCTTAAGAGAAAGAAGGACTCACCGTGGACACTCTGGTGAATCGCATGCCCAAGCCCTTTGCAGGATGCCCAGTAAGCAGCGCTTGGTACACAAAGAAGGAGGGGGTACTATTCAGGCACTGTCAAGTCCAGAGGGGCAAGAGAGCAGCCAACGGCCTTTAGGCATTTAAATCAGTCCACCCTCTTGTGCCCTGCAGCTGCTAATCCAGCCAGCCAGGTCTATTTTCTGGATTTGTTTGAGGGCGGTGCAGGGGGGGATGCTTGCTGGAGTATAAGTCACAGAGGTATGGGCACCCCCTCACCCTTTCTCATCCTGCTGTTATATCCCTAGTAGCTATTTTGGTTTGGGGGCTAAGAAAGGGGATACACATTTTTGTTTTGTGTTTTGCCTGGAAAAGCAATTGAGAGACTGACTGACTGATTTTCCCTGATAGGTGCAGTTCCCTTTTCTCCAAACTGAGACAGCCTCTGTAGAGGGCACTGAAGCCCTTAAGCTCCAGAGCTAGGCGGTTGCCTGGGCTGCAGTCTGTACTGTGATTCATTGTTTTTTCATTGATCTCCCTGTGGGAGAGAGAGAGAGGAACAGGGGAATTATGTCTCCTGAGCCTCGGCTGGTACTCTGGGGTGAGGAGAACTGGTGCCACTGGTGCTGGTACTACTGGAAGTGAATGGACCCAGCATCCAGTTAAAATGTGGATTGTACACATGAGTCGTCATTTTCACACATGCAAATCAAGAAGAGAGCTTCTAAAAAAACCCCTTCAGATTTTTACAAGGAAAGCCAGAATGTCATTTATGGAGCACGCTAAAAGATGGATCAAATAATTTAATAGATGGGAAATTTTGGATTCTATAAAACTGGCACAGCCCTAAAGGTGTTATGAATATTCTTGAAATTCAGAACACAATTAAGAGCTGTGTGTGTGTGTGTCCAGGGATCAGATCCCAAATGTGCTTTACAAGCAACTTAAATGCTCCAAGTTTATGAGACTTTTCACACTATGGATGAGGAAACCATCGGCCAAAGTAGTAAGTAATGAGATCAGAACTTTCTTTAATTCAAACTAGAATCTATAGCCGCATTCATCAATCTGACTAATTCTCAGCTGCTGTTTGCAAATATCTCTAGTCTGAATGTGCTTTTAAAATAATCATAAACCTGAAGTCAGGATGGTCCACTCTATCTAGATCCCTTCATGATGTCTCCTATTAATTCCACAAAAGTAGTAATCAATACCACTGTTAGGTAAAGCAGAGCAGGGTCTGAAGTGTGATTTAAAAAGTCTCCCCAATAACCCAATAAGACTTGTATAGGACAGAACCATCTGAAAACTGAATATAAACAAAACAGGGATGAAGAAAGCTGCTGATGGATTTGGCAATGATCTGAAATATTTTGGAAACAGAAAAGTTCAAAAACTAATTTATAGATACTAATAGATCAGAGAGTTTAAAGTAAAAATCAGTCGGATTTCTACATTATGAGGGAGGTGCTTAATGCTAAAAATAAAACAGTACATTCCATTGCCAGAACTAGAAATAATTTTAATGGGGTGTTTCATAGATACAGAAGCATAAAAGTAAAATTTACGCCAGATATCAAGTGATTTTTACCATTTTCAGTTTTTTGTCTTTATGATAAGTTATTGTGAATTCAGATTGACTTTGTGGTGCTCTGTTCTCTGGTTCCTCTGTGCCCTGTTGCTGTTGGTGGGGGATGTTTCCTGTTGAATCATAGAGAGTATGGGAGGTTAGTATCTTGTGCTTGGTGACAGTAGGAGTCTCTCTCAGGTGAATGGATTTAAGGCTACAGTGTTAGATTGTGTTTAATATGAGCTAATGTGCTAGTTACTGCAGGTCCCATTTGATGTGAAGCATGTCAATGGTGCTGAGGTGCAATAGCACAACAGTATGTTTTAGAAGGTCTTAGTGAACACTTTTGCTGGGGAGACACTTCTCAAAGCCCACAATCCATGTAAAGCATGAATTGTCACTGTAAGGAGCAACTGAGAGACTAGAGCTGTGTGCTGGAATAAAAAAAAAAATAAGCTTTGAATCCCACTTCAGCTCCTTTTGATCTTGTGCAAATCACTTACCTTTCTATTGCCTCATGTACAAACTTAAATTGTAAGATTACTGGAGACAGGAAAATAAATGCTTTGCCTGATTTGTAAGTCATCTGAAGAGGGGAGAATACCAAAGGTATCTTGCCTTGAACTATGACTTGAACAGTAACAGTCTGGGAGACTAAACTGTCTCATGGAATTACAGATCATATAACATTTTAATTGCATAGACTGATTTATATGGTCTTAACTTTTTTATGTGTAAACACTATACATAACTCTCTAAAAAAGGAAAGAGAAACAAAGGAATGTATCACTGCAGTACCTAGTTCATTATTTTGGGACTTGTAATGTTAGCTATGCTGGCAAGAGTGGAGGTTATTCAAAAAATATAGTTATTGTAACTATGGTGGCATTTTCCACATACTAAAATGTGTTCCAAGTTTTCTACCTATCAGTAATATATTATTCTATATATTGGGACAGAACAGTCTTATTTTACATTCCTCTCACTGAGTGCAACTTTTAGCTGTCTCTGCAGCATGCATCTCTTATACATGTCAGTGTGAAGCTTGCATGGGATGGGGTCCTGATAAAGATCTGCTCTTCTGCCATCTGTGGTATATTTGTACATTGTGTGTATCAGTGTGAAGACTTTGAGGCTTTGATAAAGATCTACTCTTCATCTCTCCGTCTGTATTCATGCTTTCCATGGATCAGTGTGATACCTGCTTGGGTCCATGATTATGCTCAGGACTCAAGTGAAACAATTCAGAGGGGGTAATGTAAAGCATTACCATTCTGGAAGCCTAGTAACCCTCCCATAACCATTAGTCACATACACAACAAAATGTAAAATTTACCATTCACAGCAAAAGTTCCATCATAAATCATGAATCATATACAAGTCGTGCATAGATTCACAGGGATGGTAAGGAAGATTTATGAAAGGATTCTAAAATCTTTGAGTACTAATCTCTCTTGATTGATCAAAATGAAATTCAGAATAGACAGTGATCTAATTGTTATCTCAAAATTTGAAACTTGTCCTAACTCTAATTCTTCATTCTTTCAACAAATATTATGTTGAACATCTTCCTCCTCATCACCTCCGCCACATACCCTCCTCAACAGAATATCTGCAAATTCCCATAGCAGCTCATAAAGATGGAAGAAGAGACATCTTAGACGAGGTTTGGTTTGTTCATAAGGGTGTTGATAGTCAAAAGCAATTTCTCATATAATGGCTGCTGCTCTATGGATTGGAGCCTTAGCCATGAATATTCAGCAACACTATAATGTCATGACAGGGCGTTTACAACAGGAGGGTTTTCAGATGCCGAGCTTCAGCCAATTTTATAAGACCAAGTTGGCATAGCCTTATCTTGACAAAATACTAGCATAAGAGGCAGATGTGGACATTTACATGTGGCTCTCTAGCAAGTGCAAACTCCTAAGCCTAGATTATTTTAGCACACTCTATTGATGATGGGGGGGGGGCAAATTTATGGGGCTTTCTGTTATTCCCAGTTGAAATCACATGAAATGAAACATAGAAACATGACAGCAGAAAGAGACCATATCACCCATCTAGCCTGCCCTTCCATATCAACTACCAAAGTCCCTTTTTTTCCTTCAGAGATCTTCTGTGCTTGTTGGATGCTTTCTTGAATTCAGATACTGTCCTCATGTCTACTGCCTCCTCTGGAAGATTATTCCAGACATCTACTACTCATCCCATAAAGAAATATTTCTGCATATTGCTCCTGAGTCTTAACCATTCATCCTCATCCTATGTCCCCTCGTTGCAGAGCTTACTTTGAATTGAAAGAGGTTCTCCATGCCACTTAAGTGAGTTGTTCATGAGTAAATCTAGACAGTTCTATAAAATGCGATCATAAAATTATCCTTGTTAACATTCAAAACGTCTTATGCTCCTGCTTTTATTTTGTTATTCGAAAATCGTACTCCCATCAAGCTTGGAATGGATCAAGCCTGGAACATTCAGGGAACTATAACTGAACTTCAGAAATGATCCTCAATATCATGTTGTGGAACTATTTCACAGGTCTACTGTGTATGACCCTGTGACATTGAAAGGGCCGGAGCAACCACTAGGCAAGACTAAGCAGCCATCTAGGGCAGCAGCTTTGAGGGGCAACAAACAGCAACAGTAAAAATAAAACG
The DNA here is from genome assembly GCA_033557465.1 of Ichthyophis bannanicus. Taxonomy (NCBI): domain Eukaryota; kingdom Metazoa; phylum Chordata; class Amphibia; order Gymnophiona; family Ichthyophiidae; genus Ichthyophis; species Ichthyophis bannanicus. The sequence continues at coordinate 105,107,901 of CM066048.1, read as the reverse complement.
GTAAATCCTGACAGTCACACAAACTCAGAGCCATCAATATATTCTTTTATCTGTAGGGAGAGTGGGCATAGACAGAGCAAATTTTAATATGTAAACTTATGATGTCCAACTATGGAAGATTGTTGCAGGATGGATGATGTTGTGGTGATCATGATCACTAAGTTTTTTTTAATTATCAAAATTTCAAGGGGAAAATGTGTAAAGCTGAAGTATCACCTAGCATCCCAATAATCCTGCACTGGTGCTGGATTTTGAGCCTGTAACTGTGTGACTGTTTAACTATACAAATGTGTATAACTGCAACAATGTAACTTTCTTCATGTGTTTTTCTATATGAACCCTACATGTAGACCACTGTTTTAGTTTCTACCTGTTACGTTGTGACAGCATCATTATATACTGATATTCCTCTACAAATGTTTGAATAGCTGTTCTACTCTGTGGTTTCTAAAATTCTTCAACTGTAATTGGTTTTAGTTCTTATGTAGTTTTTCTTTTGGATTTTCTTCATTTCTTTCCCTAAATTTCCATCTCAACAGATAATGACATATGAATACATGGAGGCAGGAAATCACAGCGGTGTGACAGAATTCCTGCTTCTGGGATTCTCAGAGTTCCCAGACCTGCAGCTCCCTCTCTTCACTCTCTTCTCATTCCTCTACCTGGCAGCCGTGCTGGGGAACCTCATTGTTATCTGTATCATATGTGCCGATCGACACCTTCACGTCCCCATGTATTTCTTCCTGGCCAACTTGTCTGTCCTAGACATCTCTTCCCTCACAGTCACTGTACCAAAATTACTGGCAGTCCTAACAAAGAAAAATATCATATCTTTTGGGGAATGCATGCTACAGTTGTACTGCTATATGGTGTGTATATGTACAGAATATTCACTTCTCACTGCCATGGCGTATGATCGCTATGTTGCGATATGCAACCCCCTGCGCTATTCCATTATCATGAATAAGGGGGTCTGTGCTCTTCTGGCAGCTGTCTCATGGATTTCAGGTTTAGTAGAGCCATTGCCACCCATGATTATTATATCCCAGTTTTCTTTCTGTGACTCCATTGTTATTAATCACTTCTTCTGTGAAGTCACAGCCCTGGTGAAACTCTCCTGTCCAGAAACCTCTGTCATTGAAATTTTGACCTTTGGACAAAGTGCAGTTAGTATCTTCACTCCTCTACTCCTAACCTTGACATCCTATGTGTTCATCATCTCCACCATCCTGAGAATCCAGTCTAGAGAAGGGAAAAGCAAAGCCTTCTCCACATGCTCCTCCCACTTCACAGTCATCATTCTGGCTTATGGAACTATGATAGCGGTGTATCTGCAGCCGGGGTCAATGAACTCTGTGAATTCAAGCAAGCTGCCTATTGCACTGTATATAGTCACTCTCCCACTGTTAAACCCCCTGATTTATAGCTTGAGAAGCAAAGAGTTAAAAGTGGCCCTCCACAAAGCCATAAGCAGGAAAACAACATTATCTGCATTTCAATGATAAGTTTATAACAGTGATCCTATTTTGGCCCTTTAGAACCCTATGGGTCTGATTCTGTCCCATATTAAGTCTTACATTCATAATGAAGATAACTGAAAAAAACCGTACAGTATCAATTACAAGACCACTTAGACACATTTGACCCACTGGATCCACATCAATACAGATTTAGAGAAAATCGCGGTGTGGAAACACTGATTACATCACTTCTAGATACTGTTGTCACAGGCATAGACAACATAATACATAGCTTCGTTTTATGCTTTATAGATATCACTGCTGCATTTGACTCTGTCAACCACAACACACTACTCCAGAGACTCTAAGAAACAGGGATAAATGGAGCAGTTCTAGACTGGTTCCTCTGCTACTTGTCACACTGTAACCAATGAGTGAGAATCAAAAACAAACAATCTAAACCATTTAAACAGTATCCGGGTGTTCCACAATGCTCAGCACTCTCCGCACTGTTATTTAATATACATATTTATTTTATTTATTTTATTACATTTGCTTATATACCGCACTATTCGGCATCAGCGCAGTTTACAATATAACAAAACGACCAAGACAACACCTTAGATGTGGTGTTCATATCATCCGAAAATCAGCTGAAAGAAATACCAAAACCCAAAACTCAGATAACTCAGGTCCCCTGGTCAGACCACCACCTAATTGAAATTGAAATATACCTACCCCCCATACAAGAACAAACTCAAACTGACCCAAATACACATCTCCAAAGGAAGTTCCAAAAATTCAGCAGTGAAACATTAGTAACATCTATATCTTCACACTTTGAATACAAACTCTTGGACCTAGATAAACTGGTGGACATATGGAACGCAGCGATCGAAGATGCAGCAAAACCAACCTGCAAAGCCGCTAACACAGCAACGAGAACCAAAACCGAACCATGGTACACTCCTACTCTATCCAGAATGAAAAGGGAGCTACGTAAACTGGAAAAAAGATTGAGGAAAACACAAACAGATGAACGTAAGCAACTATACCTAACACTCCTCATAAAATACAAGAATGAGGTCAACCTTGCAAAAAAGGACCACCACACTAACATACTCAATAAAGCGCTTAACAGACCCAGAGAGCTTTTTGAACTTGTTAAATCACTCACTAAAACCACCCAGGACATTGTCTATGCAGGTGAAATAAAGGCTCAGACACTTGCAGACCATTATGCCAAGAAACTACACCCGCAAGGAACCACCATCACCAAGCAAGACATTTCAGAAGACTCCACCCCACAAGAAACAGACTCTGCCACTAAATCAGAGCCTACCGCAGTATGGAGTACTTTCCAGCAATTAGAAGAGCAACAGATAGTAAACATCATAACCAATTTAAAATCCACCACCTCCCCTCTTGACCCATGCCCAGCGGCCTGGATAAAAGCAACTAAGAGAAATCGCACAACCAATCTCCTACATTGTAAACCAGTCCCTCCAACAAGGTACAATGCCAGCACATCTCAAAAGATCGATCATAAGACCCATCTTAAAAAACAAAACCCTCAACAAAAGTGATCCCGCATCCTATCGCCCAATCTCGAATATATCCTTCCTGGCCAAAACAATCGAAAAGGCAGTGCAACAGCAGCTGCAGGATCACATCGACAGGAAAGCCTTAGATATGCATCAATATGGGTTCGTCAGCATCACGGAGTAGAAACCCTTCTGATGGCACTCCTTGACAACCTCATCAGGGGCCTCGAAAACAGAAAGGTGATGTTCATACTTATATTCATTGACATCTCTGCTGCATTTGATACAGTGCACCACGGCATCCTCCTAAACCACCTTGCATCCATAGGTATAACAGGGACCCCATTGAAGTGGCTTTCATCATACATATCAAACAGGATGCAACAAGTGCAATTCAATGATGAAAAAGCAGAAGCCTTCCCCCAAACCCAGGGGATACCTCAAGGGTCCGCCCTATCATCTCTCCTATTCAACTTGTATATAAAACCGGTCTGTGAAATCTTTCAAAGGCACAACATCAATTACCACATCTATGCAGATGATGTGATGCTGTATACGCAACTTGACATAGCACAACCGGATTTCACCCCACTGGAAGAATGCCTCAACATGCTCCAAACTTGGCTTCAACAAAACAACATGTCGATAAACCACAAGAAAACAGAAATCATGTTTATCTCCAAAAAAACCGATTTCATCCCACCCACCACAGTAACCCTTAACAAAAACATATATCATACAAAGCCTGCAATAAAATATCATCTAGGGGTCCTACTGGACAGCAACCTAAGGATGGATAAACACCTCCGAGCAACCAACCGAGCCATTTTCCACAAATTGAAAGTTCTACAACCACTTCGCAATATCCTTGAGAAATCTGACTTCAGAACTGTTACGCAAGCCCTCATCATTCCTCACCTAGACTATTGCAACGCCATTCTGCAAGGCCTTCCCAAGAGCACCCTAAATATCTTGCAAATGGCTCAAAATGTTGCTGCAAGAGTCATCATGGAAAAAAGCGTCTCTGAACACATCACGCCAGTACTAATGGAGCTGCATTGGCTCCCAGTTGCCGCCCGCATCATATTCAAACTTCTCATAACAACTTTTAAACTCATTCACAATATTGCACCATCCTACCTTGACAACCTAATCACTATCCAACCACACAACAGGAACAGAAGAACCATAAATAGCAACACTCTCTGTGTACCAATCAGCATAAGAGCTGTCAAAGCAGAAACAACCAATAGAGCATTCTCATATACAGCACCAATCCACTGGAACCAACTCCCCCATGAGCTATGATCAACGACTGATTTGCGAGACTTTAGGAAAAATCTCAAAACCCACTTATTCCAGGTTCACTACCACCTGACTTAGATTGCGACACCCCTATGCTCGCTGAACCTAGATGGTTTCTGTCTGCCGCGAAGGCATTTAGTAAACCGGTATTTAACCTTGTATATTTGTATATTTCTGCCCCCACCCACATCCCTATAATTAAATGTATATTTAGATTTGTGAGTTCTCATCTAATGTATATTGAAACCAATTGATCTTCCTGTGATGTGTAAATCAATACTCAATCTAACTGTATATCTTAAAAATTTACTGTATTGCAATACATTATGATTCTGTAAAGTAAACCGCTACTGATCGTAGGAAGTAGCGGTATACAAATGTTTACTAAATAAATAAAATAAATAAATTCTGTTTGGTTTTACAAGGAATAGGAGTAACAACTTGGCTAACAGGGTTGAACTATATACAGAGACAATAATTACAACAACAGGGTTGAACTATATACATGAGATAATAAATTGCAACAACAGGGTTGAGGTGAATATATGAAATGATAATTACAAGAATCTAATGAAGTCCAGTAATCACTTTAAGACGGTATGCGCCTGATCTGCAGGAAGGAGGCTGGGAATATAGGAACACTAGGGAGGGGTGTTTTAAGATGGGTTACTTAGACTCGGTTGCTGGCTGGGTAGTATTGGAGGAAGAGGTGAAATTTTGATTGCTTTCCTGAATTGAGATAGGTCTACAATAGCTCGGATGTCTGGTGGTAGTGCATTCCAGCATTTAGGGGCGTAAAGACTGAAAGCCCTATTTGCCGTTGTGTTGTTGCATTTAGTTAAGGACTTCGGGGTTATCAGTAGATTTAGGGTTGTTGACCTTCTGGATCTGTTGGGGGGCACTGTGTGGATAAGCTCAGTAAGCGCCATAGAGGAGAGGGAATTGATGGCCTTGAATGAGAGAAGTAAGGTCTTGAATATGATCTTCCGTGTATAGGTAGCCAATGCAGCTGCTTTAGAATGGGGGTCACATGGTCACTTCTGGAGGCTCCATGGAGGACCCTTGCTGCGGCATTCATGGCCAGTTGTAATGGGTTCAGTGTAGATTGAGGTAGACCTTGTAAAATGGAATTGGCAAAATCAAAATGAGGCAGGATCAGTGCTTGGAATATTGTCCGGAAATCACCTGGGTCCAGTATGGAACGCAGATGTCTGAGTGAACAGATTTTGAAATAAACAGCTTTGACTATGTTGCTTATGTGAGATTTCATGTCCAGATGTTGGTCTAGGGTGACCCCAAGGTATTTTATTGTTTCTTTGGTTTGTAATTCCGCTTCCTTGACTCTTACATGAGATGGTGGAATAAAGTCAGGGTCTCTTGAGATGAACAGTACCTCCGTTTTTTTTTTTGTGCTGGATGCAGAGGTTTTGTGATTGTAGCCAATCAGATATAGCATTGAAGCACTCTACAAGTGGTGTGAGGTCCATTTGAACTGTCGAGAAAGGCATGTATAAGAGAATGTCATCTGCATATAACAGACAGCTCACGTTAAATGATCTGATGATATTGCAGATAGGTTGCATGTATATATTGAACAGTAAAGATGACAGAGAGGAACCTTGAGGCACGCCTTGTGTTTGATGGAATTGTTTTGATTCTCCCGATCCAGATTTTACATATTGCCATCGACCATCTAGGTAGGACTTGCACCATTCTAGCGCAGTATTACGGATTCCCTTCTCTTTCAGTCGACCGAGGAGGAGCTCATGATGTACCGAGTCAAAGGCCGCAGCAATATCTAAAACGATGAGCACAAAACCTTGTCGGATGTTGTCGGTGCCTGTAATTATATTGTTGAAAAGGAAGGTGAGAAGGGTCGCGACTCCATGATACTCTCTGAACCCATGTTGGCAGTGGTCTAGGGGAGCTGTGGAGTCTATATGATCCTGAATTTGCCTTTGAACCTCTTTCTCAATTATTTTTGCTAGGAGCATAATACTGGCTATTGGTCTGTAAGAATCTACCCTTTGGGGGTCAAGTTTGGGGTTCTTCAATAAGGGCCTAATAGAGGTTTGTTTGAGTGTTGTGGGGAAGAAACCAGTAGTGAAGGAAAGGTTTATCAGTTTTGTGATGAATGGTTCTTTTACCCAAAAGGCTTGGCATATATCTTAAACCAATATGTAACATCATAAAACAACATAACATCCACTATAGAATCTATGCATACGATATAATGATATTCTCCCAGATCAACATCAATAAACCAGACTATGCCCAAATCACAGGTTGCCTTGAAGCAATGTCCAAGTGGCTCAAACAACAGGATCTTCTCATTAACGTTAAAAAATCTGAAATGATCCACATCACCAGAAATACTAAATTCACTCCACAGACTCATTCAAGATACTAGAGCATACTCTAACCAACAAAAGAGAGGTCAAATATCTTGGAATTACTTTTGACCAACATCTCAGCTTCCAGCCGCACATAAAAAAGACAACCAGATCAGCCTACCACAAGTTGAGAACCCTCCACAAACTGAAACCACTACTATCAGATAATGACTTCAGAACTGTATGTCGGGCCATGCTATTTCCTATAATTGATTACTGTGTTATAATATATCATGGACTTCCAAGGAAAACAACTCTCCCTCTGCAACTCATGCAAAACACTGCGGCGAGAATCATTACAGGAACTGCAAGATACAATCATATAACCCCAACACTTAAACAACTACACTGGCTTCCTGTTGCCATATGTGCTAAATACAAAAGCATATTAATCATCTTCAAAATACTAAATAATCTATCCCTGCCAACACTTCAACTGTTGATCCAGAAATCAACTACAATCAGAACAAGAAGTACAACACTAACAGCATCGAAACCCCAAAAAACTACAGAACATCAAAGCAATTTACTTGTGCCAGAGCCTTCTCTCTGTATGCTCCCCAGCTTTGGAATCAGCTACCTTCCCCAATACGAGCAAAGACCTACTTGATTTCAGAAAAGCCATCAAGACCTATCTATTCTGTGAATAGTATGGTCCTACCTGATAAAACAAATGCCACAGTGAGACCTTACAGATGTAGCAATCGACAACCGCTTAATGTAACTATATCACCTCATTTGCAACAATGTTTCTGTACATAGCCATTGTTAAATGTATCTTATACCCCATATACTCCAAGTTTCTACTCCCTGTTCTATGTAAAAGCTTATTGCTATGTTTGTTCCATGTGAACCGCCTTGAATTGATGATAAGGTGGTATATAAAACCTGTAAATAAATAAAATAAAAATATGTCAGTATGAGTTGATACAGGACCACTGAAAGTGAAGGCAAATGGTAAAATCAGGTTAGCAGTTGTGGTGTATTGTATATTGATAGTTTTCAGCACCATGGACAGGGAAAGGAAATGACTGAAGCCTGCAGTAGACATTCATCCGCCTCCACTCACCATTATTAATGGTCATCTAGACTGTGTAAATATTATTCTGTATAGATTTGGAAAGTTCCTATAACATGTTTTGAATTTAATCTGATAATGCCGGACAACCGTATATTAGATTGTGACTCATACTATATCAAACTTTACATTGAAAACATGCTAAATTTTACTGCACCAGAGTTCACCATACTTCGATTGTACATTGAAATCTAGTAAGTTCAGCAAAATTGATTTCATATATGTGAGGATCTTCATTAATACACACTGGTCCAGATGCTCTAGTCCGTTTATTGCCATTATGAGCTAAATTTCAAAGTTGCAATGACTTCCTAGAAATTTAAAACACTCATGCATACAAGACCAACTAGGCACTAATACATTACCAGAGACAGAATGTAATATTCAGCAACGCAATGAACATTAACCGGGTAGCTGGACCCGGTGCTCCCCCCCCCCCTCCCTTTTACTCACCCGTTCTCCTCTAAGCCATCCCCTCCTTCCCACAAACTCGACACACACGGTCATTGGAAGTAACAGATCGCAGCTTTATTGCCAAATAACATATTGAACATACAATCATCAAGCCAACCCGAGCAATGTGATACCCCACCAGCCATGTTATTAGCAAGGTGACCTCGCTCTGCCCCTGCCGTGGTCTGACCACCGTCAAAATTACTACCACCCCTGCCTGACTTCGCCATATCACTAGCAAAAATCTTCTAGGGTTTATCTGGGTCGGGGGCACCCTGCTCCCGCCCCAAGTAGCCTAAGGCTCCGGACCCCGGAAACCTCTGGGATCCTGCCACTGGCACAGGTCCATTGATGCACCTGTGCCACCCCCCCCCCCCCCCCAAGGTCAATCTGTGACCTGTCAGTGTCTACCTGCACCACTCATTCCAATGCTTCTTGCCAATCATTCAAGAGTTAATCCACCCCCACCGGGGATAGATGTACCCCGTCACTCCTGTACAAGCCAGCACATGCCACCTCCGCCCATGCATGCTGCACCTGAAGCTCGCCGTGCTTACCTACCCATTTCCCAATCTGCCTATTAATCTTCATCAGCCCCTGAGACCAGCACTGCTGTCCCCAACACGCTACCCTCGGAATAATGTCTGACCATAGCAAAACCAACCCCTGGAACATCTGAAGTACCACAGCAAAGTCCCTCTTCACTGCATTGATCAACTGCTTGCATGTCCAGGAAGCTAAATTGTTGCCCCCTAAGTGCAACAGCAGAAACAACAGTGGCTCCCTTAATCACTCATGATGTTGTAGCAAAGGCATAAGCTGCATCCACCATAGACCCCGCTCACCCAGCCATGAAATCGACACCACAGGAGGATCCAGACCTAAGTGCCACCCGATCAGCCGCACTGCTGCTCGCTGGCCAGCACAGAACACAAAGGAATACCCTAGCATCCAACATCCCTGCACACACCTTCACCCATCTGTAAAAGAAAAGAGTATTTAAATATCACTGTGACCAGCATGCATGCCCCCCTCCCCTCATAATCGAACATAGGTAGATGGAGGTCCAGGGCTTTTCGGGGCTATCATTTGAATCTGCCAGCCTGACAGCCCCACCCCGGCCGCACTTGTCGCTGCACCGATGTGAAAAGAATGTGCCAAAAAAGGGTCGAGTCTTCGCCCATTCTACACAACACCATCCTCAAAACTGCTGACATCTGGAAATGGGTCAACACCCTTGCATCCCTCTGGACAAAGAGCCCACCCTCCGCCAACGGGTGAAAGCATAAGTAATCGTGCATTGCAGCCACTGGGCACGTGAGGCCTCCGATCTCCTGCAGGACCACCCATAAGCCCCTTCCTTGCTGGTCCATTTTGGATCTTTGAAGGAGTACCCGTAACTGCCTACCGTCTATCCGAACATGCTGGAACCGTAAACTATTCCCCACACCTACCTTCCTTGAATTCACCACCAATTCCTCCACCCTAAAAGCACCGAAGAAGGCCAAAGTGAATACTGCCCTGAAGATTATAGCTTCATATGGTGACTCTGTGACCTCAGCTAAGCCCTCACATAATCCGCAGAGCAAATCATGTGTAATCAGCCACCGCAGATCCCGTGGGGGTCAGTCACAAGCGCTCCCACCCTTGAAGCAACCTTCATTCAAGGACCCCCCACCACATAACCCCATCCCACTGCTCTTGCGAAAAAAGCAAAGCCCGCCAAATGTGCACGCACCAATGATCTTACCACCCCCTGCCCTTTTGCCATAATTACATACTTCCCAAACACGTGATCAGACACTGCTCCCCCTTGCCACCCCTGCGCTCGCAAGAATTCCATCACTCTCTCACAACCTCTGCGATAAGCATCCCATGTCTGCTCCGCCACTGAGCTCCACAGCAGGTTCATCATGTCTGCAGGCCACAGCTCCATAATCTCCAAGGGACCCCACACCCCTCCACCTCCACCTCTGGGGCCAACTTGTGAAATCGGTCCAACTGTAAACAGGAAAGAGCATCAGCAATGGAATTAGTATGTCCCGGAATATGGCGAGCCTTCAGCGCAGCATTCAAATGCAAACAGAACAATACCACATCTCTCATCAATGATGCTACTTGCATACATCACGGAGTGTAATGATTGATGACACTCACTGCCGCTTCATTATCACACCACCATACCACCCTCCAATTGCTCAACCTGTCAGGCTACAACTCCAGTGCCAATAAGATCGAAAACAGTTCTAAGAAAGTGATATTACTCAACAATCCCGCATCCTGCCAGGCCTGTGGCCAACTATCCACACACCAAGCCCCTCCAAAGTAGATCCCCAGACCTACACCTCCTGCTGCATCCGTATAAAGCTTCAAATCCTCGCTAGACACCTCGGCTTCCATTAACACCAATGTCCCATTAAAGTTTCTCAAAAATACATCCCGCACCCGCAAGTCTTCACAGATAGACTTTGACATCCGAATGCGGTGATGCGGCTTACATACTCCCGCCGTCGACGCCGCCAACCATCAAATGAATACTCACCCCATTGGTATCACTCTGCATGCAAAGTTCAACGATCCTATCAATGCCTGCATTTCCGCCAACGTCAACTTAGCGGAAACTAACACATTTGCCACTAAAACCTGCAACTTCACACCTTCTCGCTCAGCAAGCACACTACCATGACCTTGGAATCCAACTCAACTCCTAAGAAGGTGATCCGTGTCATCGGGCCTTCAGTCTTCCCTTCTGCCAACGGGACCCTCAACTCCGCAGCCAAAGTCACAAAACCCTCCAACAGCGCCCTACACTGCCCATCCTGCACTGCACCCATGAACAAAAAATCATCCAGGTAACGCACCACATTAGGCAACTTACTCTCAGCTCCACTGCAGAAAGATACTAAATTTCTCAAAGTAGACGCACGAAACTGCACAACTCATGGGTATGCATTTATCAAAATAAAATTCCCCCGCAAATTGGAAACCCAACAAACGAAATGATGAGGGGTGGACCGGCAACAAGCGAAACGCGGATTCAATATCCACTTTGGCCATCAACGCCCCTCGACCATATTTCTTTACTAACTCCACCACCTTGTCAAATGAGGCACACCGCACCATACATAACTCACGCGGGATGTGGTTATTAACTGGTGCCCCTAATGGGAAGGACAGATTATGTATCAGCTGAAATTTCCCAGGCTCCTTCTTCAGTATGATGTCCAATGGGGACACCACAAAATCCTGGAACGGTGGCTCTGCAAATGGACCCTCTATCCTCCCCATCCTCAACTTGACCGCCAACTTCTCCCGCGCTACCTACTCAAAGCGCCACACCGATGGGGAGTTCCTTGCCATCATGACCACTACCACACCTTGAACCGGAATAACAAAACCCAACTGGAACCCCTGTTGCAAAACGTCCCTTTCCCCTGCCCTTGGGTAGTGGCACAGCCATATGCTTAACACCCCCATCCAGATTGACAAGGGGGCCAGTCCCCACACCTCTCTACTGCTTGGCGGCCGACAAGTGACCAATTGGGCCCCTTTTTTAATACATTTCGATGCCCCATGTGCTCCACCACAGACTGAACAAACATACCAAAACTTGCAGTCTGGGAATGAGCAGGAGGACCTATTGAACCTCCAGCACACGTCCCTGATCCCAATTGCAGTCTGCTTTGGCTGTACTGGTGCCCCTCCCCCCCCCCGAAAGGAATGCTTCACCCCCGCACTGGCCGCCACCCCAGCCTTTCCTCCTCTTTCTCCCCCCCCCCCTCCGCCACCGGCATTCACTCTGCCCGACATCTGCGTCAGCCACAAATTAATATCCTGCACGCCCCACATCAATAACTTGTTCCCCTCCATTTTGTCATGAGATTTTTCATCATAATTTAGCCACGACCACCCTTCCTGGGTCTGTGAGGCTTCCAAAATTGAGTCCGCATATCTAAGCATTATCCCTGCTCTGGATAGTGCTGACCCCAAATGCTTGCCAAACGCAAGAAAGCTCGCACCCAATTCACCACATTCCTAGCTATTTTCTCAGCCTCCCAGCCTTCTTATCCTCCTTGCACTTTTTCCTACTTTCCCCGGAACGCTTCCGACCTTCCAAATTTTCCATTGCAACTTCTTCGGCACCCCTTCCCACAACTCCAATAAACTTGTAAATGTGGGAGTTCCGCCCCCCGACTTGCCCTCTGTCATCGCACTACCCTGCGCCCCCGCCCTCCCCCTTTCATCCCTCATGGACGTTGCTGACAAACTTGAGAATGAGGAGGAGGACGACGACTCTGAACTACGCCGCTGCCTGCATGCATGCTTCCTGTTCCGGCTCACTTTCCCCCACCATTCAGCAGTCACGCCCTGCCCTTCCCCCTCCGCCACCTGCTCTCCTGGTAACTCACCTGTTTCCGAGACGGCCGCCATCCCCATTACTGTTGAGCAAAGCACCTCCACAGGAGGATCTACCACCAACTGTTTGCACCAGCTCCGCGCTCTGAGCCATCTACTGCTGCTCGTTGCATAGCCATGGATACCTGGTCCATATTCGCCACCCTCATGTGCCCATGCCTCCCGTGCACCGCTCCTAGTGACATCGGATATAGCACCTGTGGAGACAGAAAAGGAAAATCCGGGGGAGGGAACACCGAAGACCATGCCGGTTGCCAAGCCCCTGCCCACTAGGCCCTAGAGGGGCCCTGCCCTCCCCCAATCCACTGATCCCAAGCCATCTGGTGTCCTATGGGCCCATAACCCATCTGCACAGCTGGCCCACCACCTGGGAAAAAAGCTCCCCTGCCCCCAGACGCCATATCTAGGCATGATCCCCATCCCCCAAGTTCCCGCCCCTTGCCTGTGAGCTTCCCTCACTGAATCCCCCCACCCCCCCACCATATCCACCCCTACCCCCTGCCATATGTGCCCCCGCCCCCCCAGCCGTATCTGCCTGCGTCCCCTCAGCAGTGTCTGCCCGCACCCCCCCCCAGTCATGTCTGCCCCACACCCACCATCTGTACCGCCCTGATCACCACTGCCCGCTACCTGAACAGGCTCTACTACTACCCCTGGTCCCTGCTTTGACCATTGCCCCCTCCCCCCCGCTCCCCGCCCTCAGGCTCTGTGGCCAGCACTTATCCCCCTACCCCCAGCCGGGGGCCCCTTGCTGCTCTCCCAGGGCTCCCCACACCTTTCTCAGCAGATGAATGCCGCAACCCCTCAGGCTGACCTCCTTGCCACCCCTTGTGCTGCCTTCCTTTACTCCGTGGCATCCCTCACCAAATAAGAGCCTGAAAAGCTCTTACTTCTGCTTTTTATTTATTTATATATGTGCCCCTTCTCACTTTTTTTCAATCCCCGCAGTGTTAACTGCCCCGCGACGTCTAGCCCTCACTCGCCTGCTGCTGCTAATGCAGAGCCTCCTTCGCTGCTTCTCCCCTCGCTGCAACTGGTCCTTCACTTCAGCCGGTCCAGCAACTCCGCCTCCCACAATCGCCACCTCAGACTCCGCAGGCTCTTCTCTTCAAGAGGCCTTTGACTGACCTCGTGTCCAGCCATGGCCTACTCCTCCAAACCTCGGAACACAACCAAGCCAGCCGCCGCACCTCTTCACATGTGCTCGGGCCACTGCCGCCAGCACCCGAACACATGCCTGCACCTCATTGATTGGCTCCCCCCACGCATGTCGCCAATCAATTTAAACAATGTCACTGGTGCCTCCACTCGCCCTGCGCTCCCCCCTCCTCCCCCCAATGCAAGCAGGGTCCCGCACCGGGCTGCGCACCCGGTTACTTGCGGGTGCCAGGATCCTGCCCGCTTCCATACTTGTTGAAACTTGTAACTTAGACATTTTCAAATCATGCCTCCATTCAGTGATACTATCCATAAGATATGCCATACTGGGTCAGACCAAGGGTCCATCAAGCCCAGTACTTCCAGAAGTGGCCAATCCAGGTCACAAATAACTGTCAGGTTACCAAAAGGTATACAGATTCCATGTTGCTTGCCCAGGGGTAAGTAGTAGATTTCATCGGTCCACTTTAATAATGGTTTATGGACTTTTCATCCAAGAACTTGTCCAGACCACTTTTAAACCCAGATACACTAACAGCTTTTACTGCATCCTCTGATAACGTATTCCAGAGTTTGATTATCTGTTAAGTGAAAAAACATTTTCTCGGATTTGTCTTAAATATTTATTTATTTTATTTATTTATTTAACAGTTATTTATATACCGCTCTTTCCCTAGTATCAAGTGCGGTTTACATGGAACAGTAGATTAATTGGTATGTAATATACCAAGTCAGTTTACATAGAACAGATAATTATAATTTACAAGGAATGTTGTAACATTAAAGATATAACATATTAGAACATATATACATTGTTAGTTTAAATCTATAATCATCATGTGAATGAGAGTGTGGTATGGTTAATAGTGTATTAGTGATATTTATTTTGAAAATAGAGTATGTAATAATAATGTATAAATGTTAGCCTGTATCTATTTGAGTATTCTGTTCTGAGGGTGTATTGTAGTGTAATATGAATAAGTGAGTTTTTAATTTTTTTCTAAATTCCTTTATATCAGATAGCAGGCGAATGTTGTCAGGTAGATTGTTCCAAAGAATTGGAGCAGAGTGTGAGAAAGCTCTCTTATTTGTTTGTTTTCTGGCTTTTGTGAAATCTTTTGGTATTGTTAAGGTATTTAAGTTTCTGCTTCTTTGGGATCGTTTATCGATGTCTATATTAATCAGTGTATTGAGTGCCGATGGTGCAAGATTATTTATAAGTTTAAATGTAGTGACAAGAATTTTATATTTGATTCGGGAGTAAATAGGTAGCCAATGAAGTTCAGCCAAAATTGGTGTAACATGTTCAAGTGGGCTTATATTCATAATCATCCTGGCAGCTATGTTCTGAATTATTTGTATCTTTTTAATATTTTGTTTTGAAATGCCATTAAGTATTGTGTTTGCAAAATCAAAATGTGGGGTGATGATAGCATGAATTATATTAATAAAGTCTTGTAGATGAATCAATGGTCTTAATTGTTTTAGTGTTTTGAGTTTGTAATGTATTTTTTTAGTTAGATATTTTATATGTGAATCCATATTTAGATTATTGTCAAGTATCACACCTAAATATTTTATTTCTTTTTTTGTATTTATTTCATGAGTATCTAGTGTGATCGTGTTTGGGGGTATGTATGTTTGATTTTTAGTGATGAATAAGTTGATAAGTAGATTTTGTTCTTTGAGCCATTCAGTTAGTTCATTGAAACATTCTGTTATTTTTTGAAGAGGTGGGTGTGAGATTTCAAATGGGAGGTAGAACATTATATCATCAGCGTAGATATGATAATAAACATTGTGACGTTTAAAGATGTTACAAACTGGTTGTAAGTAAATATTAAATAATAGCGCAGATAATGCAGAACCCTGCGGGAGACCCTGAGTTTGTTTGAAGGTGTTAGAAATTTGGGTGTGGATTCTTACTGTTTGAGTTCTGTTTGATAGATATGATTTGAACCAATTATAAACAGTAGATGTAATTCCAATTTGTTGAAGTCTGTTTAACATTGTTAAGTGATTAACACTGTCAAATGCAGCTGATATGTCAAGGAAAACAAGAATAAAGGCTTGTTTAGGATTATCAATACCTCTTAATATTGTGTCATAAAGGATCGTTAGCAAGGTTTCTACTCCATGGAAGGGTCTAAAGCCATATTGATGTTCATCAAGGAGGTTTAATGTGTCAATAAAGTCTTGTAGTTGAATTTGTACAATTTTTTCAATAAGTTTGGCCATAAAAGGAATACTTGATATGGGTCTGTATGATTTTGGGGATAATTTATCTAATGTGTTATTTTTAAGTATAGGTCGTATTTGAACGTGTTTGAGGGATGGTGGTAAGTAGCCTTTTTGTAAGGATAGGTTCACTAAGGGTAGAATGAAAGAAGAGAGTATTGAGAAAGTCTTCTTTATCCAATCAACTGGGCATGGATCAAGGTATGAGGTTGTTGTATTAATGTTAGTTATTGTAGTTTTGAGAGTAGATTTTGATATTAAGTTGAAGTTGGTCTAGTTATCAAATGTAGCTTGCTTTGTTTGTGTTTGAATTTGTGGTTGAGTAATATGTAGAGGTGTTATTTGTAGCTTTGTTTTATTGATATAGTATTGAGCTAATTCTTGTGGGGAGATATCAATTGATATTTCATCAGAATTTAGTGTTTTGTTTGTTAGTTTTTGTACTATACAGAATAGTTCTCTTGGGCGATTAGTGGCTCTTGAGATTATATTAGAATAATAATTTTGTTTGGAGTTGTTTATTGTTTGTTTATAAATTTGTAGTGTATTAGTGTAGTTCTCATGATTTATTAATGATTTTGATTGTCTCCATTTCCTTTCCTCTTTTCTTAGTTGTCTTTTTAATGTTTTGATAGATATATTAAACCATGGAGCATGTCTTTTTTTCAATTTTATTGTTGTTTATATTTTGGTGTGATTGGTTTGGATTACTTTCAGCTGCTTTAGAGATTATATTGTTCCAGTTTGTTTTTTTTTTAATTCCTTTATTTTGCTTTTACAAACAACTTAACAAAACAACAACAAGATCAAAACAAATAAAAATACAAAGCAAGCACAAATGCAAAGCAAACACAAAAAACAACCCTCCCTCCCACCCTCCCCAGCTCCTGGCAAGTGGGCAAGACACTTAGTTCCTATATATGATGATGGGCAATAGCCTCTTAAATCCTGGAATTAGCTAGATATTCATCCAACGGCGCCCATTTCTCTAACCCGGGCAGCCTACCCCCGTTATGGTGCACCTTAATGTACGTTTTTTCATAACTAGCATATAAACATAAGGAATTCCACCACACCTTCCAATCCAAAGCCTTTAGACTCTTCCAATTTCTAAAGATAACATGCAGAGCGATTGCTAACATAAAATTTAGTAAAAAACATTTCTTCTTAGGAAGTAACAGGGAGTTTGCTGCCGCACGCAAACATATAATATTCCATGTCAACGGGGCAGAGAACTGTAATATTGTCTGGATTCTGTTCCATACCGATACCCAGAACTTACGGATACCAGGACATTCCAGCACCATATGAGATAGGGTGCCAGGTTTCTCATTACATGTCCAGCACCGCCCCGAAGACTGTTTGTCCCATTTAGACAGCTTGACCGGGGTGATATGAGCCCGGTGCAGAAAGAAAAAAGCAGATTGCGTAAGCGCTGCCGATCTAGAAACCCTAGTAATAGCCCCCCACAGTTTTATCCACGCATCTGGGGCAATCGTAGACCCCGTATCTTTCTCCCATACTTTAACAAGGCCTATCAGTGAGCTTGCAGAACATCCTCTGATAAAAGCATATAAAGCAGAGATAGCCTTAGGTTGATTTGCAACTTCACTGACTTTAGTAAACAAGTAACAAGAATCAGGCAGGGTAACAATGTCAACAACCGAAGCCAAAATGCAATGCTTCAATTGTTGCCATTGATAATAGCAGACTTTCGGCAGAGAGAATTCTCTGCTCAACATGGCAAACTCTTTCCAGCGACCCTCAGATAAGAGCTGACGAGGCGTCCAAATGCCACATTCCTGCCAGACCCTCCAAGCAAAGGTACATCTATTAATCTTGAACATTGGGTTCCTCCAAAGTGGCGAGGTTCTAGAGGGAGTATTGTCTTGCCTTACCAAATATGCCACTACCAAAAAGGCCTGCTGGGTATTGACAACCACCCCCAATTCCCCAGTAGGATCAGCAAGTTTTGCGCCAAGGAGCATCGGTAATGGGTAGGGCAATACCAAGCGGGCTTCCACTTCCAACCAGGTAGGTTTATGCGGCATTTCCTCCGGTTTGCACCATAGCGCTCCTTGCCGCAAAATAGCCGCCATATGATAGTGGTAGAAATCTGGAAAAGACACTCCACCCTTATCCTTACAAAGTTTTAATTTAGAGAGCGCAATTCTGGGGGGCATCCCTTTCCACAAAAAAACGAAGCAAAACCCGCTCCAAAGACTTATACATCGCCGGAGGTAGTAGCATTGGGAGCATGCCCAGGACATAATTTATCTTGGGCATAATTGTCATTTTTATTGTCTCGAGCCTACCCCACCACGAAAGGTGAAGAGGAGACCAACTCAAGACCAACTTTTTTACCTTGTCATACAACAGCGTATAGTTAGCCTGGATGGACTGCTCGATAGAAGCACAATAATGAACTCCTAGGTATTTAATGGGGCCGGAGTCCCACTGAAAAGGGAAAGCTGCCATAGAAGCTGCCGTAGCAAAACTGTTTAAGGGGAAGGCCACTGACTTGCTCCAATTGATCTTATACCCAGAGACCGTTGAATAGAGCTCGATCAATTTCAGAATTTCAACAACAGACGTAGGCTGAGTAAAAAGCAGAAGATCGTCGGCATATGCCGATAGTTTGACAGATATATCCCCTATATCCACTCCCTCAATGAGATGAGATTGCCTAATAGCCAAGTTTAATAGTTCCAATGCCAGATTAAAAAGGAGAGGAGATAGGGGGCAACCCTGTCGGGTGCCC
Source organism: Ichthyophis bannanicus (assembly GCA_033557465.1). NCBI lineage: Eukaryota > Metazoa > Chordata > Amphibia > Gymnophiona > Ichthyophiidae > Ichthyophis > Ichthyophis bannanicus. The sequence goes on along the minus strand of CM066048.1, from coordinate 105,089,095 downwards.
CTATGTAAGGAAAATGCTTGAGAAAGCAGGCCATTCGCAAAAATACGGGCCATTGGTTTAGCATACAAAACTCTCAACATGCGAATAAAAGACGAGCCAAAGCCAAACCATTCTAGAACTTTAAACAAAAAGGACCACTCCAATCTGTCAAAGGCCTTTTCGGCGTCGAGCGCCAGGCCTACCAGCGGTAGCTCCATAGCGTTAGCCTTTAAGATCAGGTTACAAAATAATCTGGCATTATCCGCAGTAGAACGTCCTGGAATGAAGCCACACTGATCAGGATGAATTAAGCCTTGGAGCACCCGCGATAACCGCTGCGCTAAGACTGTTGCGTAGATCTTATAGTCTGCATTCAAGAGGGAGATAGGGCGATAATTACCTACAGCTGTAGGGTCTCTGCCCGGCTTCTCAAGAACCACTATGGTTGCTTCAGACAAGCGACCCGTATCCACCTGGACCTCTAGCAGAGAGTGAAAGTACTGTGACATCCAAGGAACAAGCTCCTGACTAAAGGTTCTATAAAACTCAATGGGAAGACCGTCCGGCCCTGCTGCCTTTCCCGTAGCTAAAGACCGAATAGCTGACGTTATCTCCCCTTCTTCCAAAGGAGCGTCCAACTCCTCAATCTGGCTGGCACTTAACATGGGGTGAGTTATTTGATTCAAAAACCCAGCAATCTGTTCTGGAGAGGCTGCAGTCTCGGAAGCATACAGCTCAGCATAAAATTTAGAAAAAGCTTCCAGAATATGCCCACTATCAGTTAAGCTGTGCCGTTTGTTGTCCACAATACACGCTATGTGAGATCTATGTCGTTTACCTTTCAACATGGAAGCTAATGTTCTACTAGCTTTATTTTGTTCGATATAATATCGCGACTGCTGTTGGCGCATGACTTGTTCCACTTCAGAGCTCAGTATTTCGTTATATTGACAGCGCAACTTCTGCAGTCCCGCTAAGATAAAGCCCTCCGGCTTTTTATGCCAGAGCCGCTCCCCAGCCTTAATTTGCTCTTCCAAAGACTTGAGTTGCAATTTCCTCTGTTTAGCTATCTTGATGGAATAGCTAGTAATCTTAGCCCGCATAGTCGCTTTAAAGGCCTCCCACCATGCCCATCCCGCCGTATCCGACATCACATTGTCCTGAAAATACTCCGTTATTGACGATCTGATAGCCTGACAAAAATCATCCTCTGCTAAGAGGGATCTTCGAAAGGACCATACCTCCGGGCCCCTAGCTCCATCCAAAGGATGTAGAGCTAAGGTAATGGCAGAATGGTCTGAGACATGTCTAGCCTCTATCGATACTGAATCTATTTTCTCAACAAGGGTTTTGGATATAAGGAAATAATCTATACGAGAAAGAGAATTATGGGGAGGTGAGAAGAAAGTAAAGTCTCTTTCAGTGGGATGGAATAGCCGCCATACATCTACTAAGCCTACCGACTCCATACATGTTTTAAGGATCAAACTAGCCCTAGAGTGGCTCTCTTTTTTACTGGGGCTACGATCCAAAAGAGGATCCAACGTCATGTTGAAGTCTCCGCCCACCACCAGAAAAGCCTGCGCTTCTGCTTGCACTTTGGCAGTAAGCATTTGGAAAAAACTGGGATCATCGAAATTAGGAGCATAAACATTGAATACTACCAGCTTCAGACCATTGACTAATAGCCTTACCAGTGCCCACCTGCCCTCCAAACCATTCTGTGTGCCCACAATTACCGCTCCAAGCGAGCTGCGCACTAGAATGGCTACGCCATTTTTTTTCCCCCCCACTGCCGGTGCATGCCCCGCCAACACATAAAAGCCTCCGCCCAACTTCCGTGATTCGAAAGTATTTAAATGTGTTTCTTGCAGTAACAGGATATCTATACGCTGTTTTTTGCCATAATTTAGAATCTTTTTCCTTTTAATAGGGTTCTGGATACCCTTAACATTCAGGGACATCACCCTCAACCCGCTCAACCCAGACGCCATCAGAACACACACATTATTACTCTATATCTGCCAGATTCCCACTCAACATGATAGTAAACCCACAATACTACTGCCCAACTTGCAAGGAGCTGACCCCATCCCCTAAGAGGACCGCAACCCACCCCTAGGTGAGACAGTGCGGTACACATGGCCCCCATTAACCTGAAACACAACACAGTATATGAAAGCTACCAAACATACATGATATCAAAAAACAAAAGAAAATGAAGAAAAAATGATCGCATCGGTACACATGATGCCTCCAAGGGAACCCGAAAAAAGGCTCCCACATCACCAGCATATAGCAACAGGCACCAGGCGTCGACTGCCGGTTCACTGACAAAGTTAGTAGACCCAGCAATTACAGTCAACTCATCTGGAGTGCCTCCTGATCTTCTATGTACGCCGCCAAGGACCTAGGATCCTCAAAGGACTTTGTAGAGTTGTGTAGGGTCACCTTGAAGCGCGCCGGGTAAAACAGCCCATACCGGGCTTGCAACTTTTGCAATCTGGGCCGCAGGGCAAGAAATTGCATCCTTCTTTCAACTGTACTTTTACTGTAGTCCGGGTAGAAAGAAAGCCGATGACCTTCAAATTGTAACGAAGTGTTAGCTCTCGCAGCCGCCATAATTTGAGATACTTGTTGAAATCTTAACACACATAGGATCATGGGCCTCGGCTTGCCCTCACGCACCTCCCTGTGAGAAGGAACTCTATGAGCTCTTTCAATCTCAAATGGTCTTTGAAAGTCGATTTTAAGTAACTTGGGCAGCCAGGATTCCAGAAAAGCCACAGGATTATTTCCCTCCACCCCTTCGGGAATGCCAATAATTCGGATGTTATTCCGGCGGGCCCTGTTGTTCATGTCCTCCATAGCGCGTTCAAACTTCTCAACCCGTCTGGCGGCCTGCTTTGCCTCCCCCACACTTTTCTCCTGTGCAGCGACGGTAACTTCTATTCTCTCCATTCGGGCAGTTAGAGTCTCCAAAGAGCAGCGTACCTCTTTAAGGTCCGCCTGAACCATAGATAGAGTTTCCCCACTGTTCTCCACGAGTGTCCGTACGGACCTGATCTCCTTCAAGAGCTCTTGGAAACCCTCCGGAGCCTCTTTCGGCGGCGCCATTTTAAGCGGGGAGAGTGGATCAGATTTTGCTCTCTTAGACCCAGTATTTGGTGTACCCGCAAAATCCAGATGTGTCTGTTTCGAGTTAGCCATACCAGGCACCTCTCGACGATCACCAGATGAGACGGGCTCCACTTTAGTATTGGTAGCGATGCTTATTTAAGACAGGTTAGCGGGAGAAGCGCTTTCACGCGGCCATTCAGTCCGCGGCTGGCTCCGCCTCCCATTGTTCCAGTTTTTGATAGATTCTTCAAGATTTGTGGGTGTTTGTGTTAGTTGTGGTATTATTTGATCTAGAAATTCTTCTTCATTGAATTTTCTGAATCTATTAGTTTGAGGACGTTGTGGTCTTTTAGTTTGATTGTTGTAGGTGATGGTTATATTGAATTTTAGAAGATAGTGGTCAGACCAGGGGACTGGAATGTTTGAGAGGGATTCAGAGTTATATAGGTTGTGTAGAGAGTTTGGTAAGAAGACCATGTCAAGAGTTTTTCCTTTATTGTGTGTTTGTTCAGTTATTATTTGGTGAAAGTCCAAATTATTTATCATTTCTAAGAATTGATTAGAGTGATTGTTGGGTATTGAAGGAAGATTAAAGTCTCCCATAAGTATTACAGGATTTGTATCTGTGGATGATGCTAGTAATTCAATTAAATTGTAAATTTTATCTATGTTGTATTCTGGCGGTCGATATATTAATGATATAGTTATGTTTTTAATTTTTATGGTGAGTATGTCAACATTATCTATATTATTAGATGATATTAATTTTGCATTGAGGTTTTTCTTTATTATTATAAGTACTCCTCCTCCTTTTTTTAGAGTTCTGTGAGTATGGAAGATCTCATATTCAGGTGTCTTTAATTGGTTTAAGAATACTGAGTCAGTATCTTTGAGCCAGGTCTCTGTTATACAAAGTATATCAGGTTTATCATCATTGATAATGTCTACAAAAATTGGTAGTTTGCTTTTCATAGATCTTGCATTAATGAGTTGGCAGGTGAGAATTGTGTATTTCTGTGTCTGAGATGAGTGTGGTGTGTTGCATATTTTTGTTGTTGTTATATATAAAAGTCTAGATTGTCTAGATCTAAGGTTGGTTCCTATTATGAATGGGTGTATTAAATTATCATGTTTTGATATTCTTTGTATTATGGGAATTGGTCTATTATTCTTATTATCTATGGATTTTATTAGGTTAATCAGTGTAAGGATTGTGATACTTATAAGTATAGCATTGATGGGAGAAAGGAATTGTTTATGCATTTTTGGTTTGTATTTAGATTTACTTTTTATGTTTTAACTAGTAATAGGTTCAATAAAATAGAATAGTGCTAGTGATTAATATCAGTGATAATTACCTGTGGTAGAGATACTACTGATAATACCAGTGTTTCAGTGATAGTAGGATAATTGAGGCTTACGTGAAGAATGAGTAACTATAACATTAATACCAGTGTCACAATGATAGCAGTATAACTGCAGATGATATTGTGAATGAGAAGCTATTTAGAGATAGCAGGATAACTGTAGCTTACAGGGAGAATGAGAAACTATAATATTAATACCAGTGTCCCAGTGATAGCAGTATAATTGTAGCTTACAGGGTGAATAAGAGATTATAACATTAATACAAGTAATTCAATGATAGCAGGGTAACTGCAGCTTACTTGATGAATGAGAAGATATAACATTAATACCAGTATTTCAGTGATAGCTGGATAGTTGCAGATTATAGAGTGACAAAGAAGCTATAACATTAACATCAGTGATTAATACTAGTGATAATACTTGATAATGATGCTAGTGATAATACCAGTGTTTCAGTAATAGCAGTATAACTACAGCTTATATGGTGAATGAGAGGTCATTCAGTGATAGCAGGATAACTGTAGTTGTAGTTTACAGGGAGAATGATAGACTATAACATTAATACCAGTGATTCAATGATGGCAGGATAACTGCAGCTTATGGTGTGAAAGAACAGCTATAACATAACATCAGTGTTACAGTGATAGCAGGATAACTGCAGTGTACTATGTGAGTGAGACGTTATAATATTAATACCAGTTATAACTTAATTACTTGCGATTTCGATAATATAGTATTGATTTAAACAGAGTTGGCTGACATAGCATGATGAGGTGTAGACTCCATCAACGGGCTCCGTCTAAGGGCCACGCCAAAGGGCCCTCTGGCGAGGCCCTCAGGCGCGGGCCCGCCTGTTGACAGTTGTGATTTAAATCCCTGCTGCTCCTCCCCCCTCACAGCCCCGATCGGGCTCGAGTCAGCAGAGTGGTGTTGGATTCTGTCTCGGGGGTTTGCTGATAGCCTCTTTTGTTCCTGCCTGTTGACAGTTGTGATTTAAATCCCTGCTGCTCCTGCCCCCTCACAGCCCCGATCGGGCTCGAGTCAGCAGAGTGGTGTTGGATTCTGTCTCGGGGGTTTGCTGATAGCCTCTTTTGTTCCTGCCTGTTGACAGTTGTGATTTAAATCCCTGCTGCTCCTCCCCCCTCACAGCCCCGATCGGGCTCGAGTCAGCAGAGTGGTGTTGGATTCTGTCTCGGGGGTTTGCTGATAGCCTCTTTTGTTCCTGCCTGTTGACAGTTGTGATTTAAATCCCTGCTGCTCCTCCCCCCTCACAGCCCCGATCGGGCTCGAGTCAGCAGAGTGGTGTTGGATTCTGTCTCGGGGGTTTACTGATAGCCTCTTTTGTTCCTGCTTGTTGACAGTTGGGATTTAAATCCCTGCTGCTCCTCCCCCCTCACAGCCCCGATCGGGCTCGAGTCAGCAGAGTGGTGTTGGATTCTGTCTCGGGGGTTTGCTGATAGCCTCTGCCTGTTGACAGTTGTGATTTAAATCCCTGCTGCTCCTCCCCCCTCACAGCCCCGATCGGGCTCGAGTCAGCAGAGTGGTGTTGGATTCTGTCTCGGGGGTTTGCTGATAGCCTCTTTTGTTCCTGCTTGTTTTGCTACATTGTAACTTCATTATCTGTCTCCTAGTCTTCTACATTTTGAAGGAGTAAGCAACCGATCTACATTTTACTCATTCCTTGCCATTCAATATTTTATAGATCTCTATCATATCTCCTTTCAGCCCTCTTTTTTTCCAAGCTGAAAACCCCTACCTTTTTAAGACTTTTCTGATAGTGGTATCCTTCCATCCTTTTCACCATTTTGATGGCTCTTCTCTGTACCTTGCACACAATATTCAAGGTGCAGTCACACCATGGAATGATACAGAGGCATTATAATATCCTTGATTTTATTCTCTATCCCTTTCCACATAACTCCTAGCATTCTGTTAGTTTTCTTGGTCAACCCTGCGCACTGGGCAGAGGGTTTCACTGTATTATCCACGATGATGCCTGGATCCTTCTCCTGGGTAGTAATTCCTAACATGGAGCCTTGCATTGTGTAATAGTAGTTTGGGTTCTTCTTCCCTAAGTGCATAATTTTGCACTTGTCCATGTTAAATTTCATCTGCCATTTTGGATGCCCAGTCTCGCAATTTTTAAAGATCCTCTTGTAATTTTCACATTCATCTTGTGTTTTTTAAAAACTTTGAATAATTTTGGGGTATGTTTACTAAACTGCGGCAATGTCATTCGCGTGAGGTTCCATTTAGTTAGCACCGCTGAATATCCATCTATAACTGGAACTATTGAGTTAGACATTTCAGGTTGCACTTGATATTTGGGCAGGCCATCTAAATATATAATTTTTGGGGCCAATATTCACATCAATCTATGCTAATTTGGCAATTCGTAAAGGATGGGACACTTCAAGTTTTAGAATTTCTCCTCTCTGTAATAATTCCTGCTACCACAAGATGTCCCACTGCCATCATATTTACATGTGCAAAAGACCCACTATCATAGTGAATGCTGAACTGCACACTAAGAATAACTCATTTAAAAAAAGAAAAAAAAAACCTACTTATTAAGGCTAGGAAAATTTTTAAGCTGTTCTGCCAGCTTTCTAAGATTATTTATGGTCAGGCTCCAGCTTATTCGCCATCACTGACATTATTGGCCTCTAGTAGTAAACCAAAGAGATCCTCCAGAGTAAACATACTATTGCAATTTCTATCCCCAGGAAACTGTACTCGGAAATCTACATGAGAAAAAAGTGCTGAGGTACAGTACTGCATAACGTCGTAACTCTATTCCAGATGAGATTAGTACCAAGAGAAATTACATGGCTTTTCAATAATACTTAAAGGGATGTATGTTTAATTTTTTTCAAACTTTTTTGTTTATTGCATATTGAGTTCTTGAACTGCATCAATTCTACTAGAATGAATGTAAATTAATTATTTATGTGATGGTTTCTCTTTTTTGTGAATTGTTTTGTATGATAATAATTGTAATATACAAATGCAAAAAAAGTGTTTTTCGTTTTATTGCTTGGGCTCTGCCTTGAACCCTCAGTTTTAAGCAGACAATAGGGGGTATGTTGACTTTAGTGTGCTACGGGTTTGTACTAAGGGGTATGGTTACTAAATGGTGTCAGCAGCTTCCGTGATTTCAATGGGGCCGCAGCTCCGATATCACACGGAAGCCGCTACCACCATTTAGTAAACATATCCCTTAGTGTGTGTGCTAACAGTTTGAACTTAGTGTGTGTTAAGCAAAAATGGAGTGGAGTGGAGGAGTAGCCTAATGGCTTGGGAACCAAGAGACCAGGGATCGATTCCCACTAGCACTCCTTGTGGCCTTGGGCAAGTCCCTTCATCCTGCATTGCCTTAGAAAAATCACTTTCCCTCTTTAATGTACATTACCAAGTTTGTCACATTGTAAACTCCTCTGACTGAAATGATGAAGTGGTATTCAAAAAAACCTGTTCATGTTTATAACCGAGGTACCCGTAAGCCCAACCCCGCACTTGACAATCCCAATAAACCAATCCACACCATATTATGGTAAACAGATGCTTGGTCGCAGCTTTATTAACAACAGTGAAATTCGGCCCAACATGGGCCAACTTAATATTGCCCAACATTGCAAACATACCCCCCCTGCCCCCCCCCCATTTCCGGATGATACCCCCCCAGCCATTTTAAGCAAAGTGGAGCACCATCCACCCCCCCATTTCCCTTCCGCCCGCCTCGCCGTTATTAGCAGAGGCAGGCTCCCGTTGCCTTCACCGGGTAGAGACCCCCAGCCGGGACGTCTCTCCCACCCCGGGAGCTGAACCGCTCCCACTCCAGGCGGCAACAGCCTCAAGTGCCCCCCGGGTCGACGAGCGCCCGCTCGTCACCCCGCCCCGACCAGCTAACCATTGAACATACCCCCCCCCAGCTGCGACAACCACCCCCTTTATGTGAAAAGAGGGAGGGAGGGAGGGACCTTTTTCCAAGGCGAGCAGGACGAGAGAGAACGAGCACCAGGCGTGCACCTCTCTCGCATCCTGCCACCCCGCCTCCTCCATCTTCGCAGCCAATCAGGCTGCACGATCACCAGGACGCGGCCCGCTCCTCTCCCCCAGCAATCCCCCCCCCCCCCAGGAAACCCTACCCACGTGCAGGGTAGTCGGGCCCCGGGGACCCGGTTACAAGGCCGGCCTCGGGACCCGGCCCTGCGGCGACGGCGAGATTAACCGAGGTACCCGTAAGCCCAACCCCGCACTTGACAATCCCAATAAACCAATCCACACCATATTATGGTAAACAGATGCTTGGTCGCAGCTTTATTAACAACAGTGAAATTCGGCCCAACATGGGCCAACTTAATATTGCCCAACATTGCAAACATACCCCCCCTGCCCCCCCCCCATTTCCGGATGATACCCCCCCAGCCATTTTAAGCAAAGTGGAGCACCATCCACCCCCCCCATTTCCCTTCCGCCCGCCTCGCCGTTATTAGCAGAGGCAGGCTCCCGTTGCCTTCACCGGGTAGAGACCCCCAGCCGGGACGTCTCTCCCACCCCGGGAGCTGAACCGCTCCCACTCCAGGCGGCAACAGCCTCAAGTGCCCCCCGGGTCGACGAGCGCCCGCTCGTCACCCCGCCACCGGCACAAGGGAAAACTAACCTTGTGCCGCCCCCACCAAAGAAAGCTGCGACCAGCACCAACCCTCCAAAGCTTCCTGCCAGTCATTCAATAGCAGGTCCTGTCCAACCGGGGCAAGGTGCACCCCATCCAGCCGATACAGTCCGGCGCACCGAACATCCGCCCATGGATGTAGCACCTGAAGCCCCCCAGACTGCTGGACCCAGCGCCCGATCTGCCTGTTAATCTTGGTGAGGCCTCGGGACCAGCGCCGCTGAGACCAGCAGGCAGGACGCGGGATAATATCCGACCATATAATGGCCACGCCCGGGAGGAGCTCCCGCACCAGTTCAATGTCTCGTTGCACAGTTCGGATGAACTGCAGACACGGCCAGCTCGCCAACTCATTGCCACCCAGGTGTAGCAACAATCCGGCCGGGCGCTGCCGCTGAGCCATCTTCGCCTGTAAACAGGCCAGTAACTGCCACCATCGCATGCCGCGGTGCCCCATCCAGTGCAGCTGTACTCCAGAAGAAGCGAGACCAAGGTGAAGGCCCAGCGGCCGAACTGCCGCCCGACGCTCCGCCCAATAGACGAAGGAGTGTCCAACGATCCACCAGTCTCTCCGGTCCACACCATCTGAAAAAGGGAGAAGCCGCACTGCCACCAGGAGCCCACTCTGAAACAGTAAGAACAAACGTTAGGCCCCCCCCCCATCCCCCCCTCATGGCGCGCTACCGCTCCGCCGCCAGGAGGGTACCCCTACGGGCGAATATAGCCCTCGTACGCCCCGGACCGCCAACGACCAATGCGCTGGATAACCCGGGGATGGAGACCCGCCGCAGCCGCGCTCGTGGCCGCCCCGATCCGAAAAGAATGAGACGCGTAGCTGCGCTCGGCAATGCCGAGAAACCGCAAAACCTGCCGCAGTACCGCCGTGAACTGAAACTGGGACGTGGGCCCGCCATCCGCATGCAGGAAAAATTTGCCCCGCGCCCCAGGCCGAAGCCGCAGATAATGCTGCAGAGCGCGCACCGGGCATGACGGGACTGGGGCAATCGCGGTGAGGAGCACCCAACCCCCTTTGCCAGCCTGGTCAGTCTTAGAACGCGCGACATAAATACGCGCCGCCGCTTCTGTCACTGTCACATGCTCTAAATCGAGCCCGCCAACGGCGCCCTGCCGCGTCGAACGCGGGACAAGCTCACTAACCCGAAAAGCCCCGAAAAACGCGGTCACGAATAATGCCCGGAAAAGACTGTACTCAAAATCTGAGGATGCGATGCGGGGTAACGCCTCGCAAATCCGTAACAGTAAGTCGTGGGAAACTGGCAGCCGCCCATCCCGCGGCTGAGGCTGCACTCGCGCCCAACCGGCCAGCAAACGCCTGACCAAGAAGGACACCCGTGGGTTTCCCCAACCGGCCGCCTTGCAAAAGAAGGAAAAGCCTGCCAACGCGGCGACAACTGCAGACCGCGCCCAGCCAGCACCCTTCGCCCACAAGACAAACTGTCCTACAAGCCCATCCGGAACCTGCCCGCCAACCCAGCCCCTGTCGCCCAAGAACACACTCACCTGGGCATAACCGCGCCGATACCCCGCCCAGGTACCGCGCGTCACCGAAGCCGCGAGCAACGCCATCACTTCAGGGTCCCAACACTCCAAAGATGCTCCGGAACCCGCGACGCCAACTCCTCCGCCTCGGGCGCCAGGCGCCGAAACTGCTCCCACTGGAAACGGGACAGAGCGTCAGCAATGGAGTTCTGTGAACCTGGCACGTGCCGCGCCCTGGCAGCCACATTAAGCCGCAGACAAGCCAGCACGAAAAGTCTCATCAAAGAGGCGACCCACGGACAGCGAGGCGCGTGCCGATTGATCACCTCGACAACCGCCGCATTGTCGCACCAAAAGACTACTCGCCGATTCCGCAAGCGATCAGGCCAGACCCACAGAGCCACCACTAGAGGAAACAGCTCCAGAAAAGCGACATTGCGTACCAACCCCGACTGGACCCACGCCGCCGGCCAAGGTTCCGCACACCACGCCCCTTGGCAGTACGCACCGAAGCCGGAACTTCCAGCCGCATCGGTGAATAAGTGTAAATCCCGGTTCGATATCTCCGGCAATTGCAACACCGAGCACCCATTGAAGGTGGCTAAAAACGAATCCCACACCCGGAGATCCGCACGCATGCCGACCGACACACGAATCCGATGCTGCGGCAACCGGACCCCAGCCATGGCCAACGATAAGCGCCGCGAGAACGGACGACCAATGGGCATCACCCTACAAGCGAAATTAAGATGCCCCACAAGGGACTGCATGACACGCAAGGTCGTCCGGGTCGCAGACCCCACGGACGCCACCAGCTCCTTCAACCTCTCAACCTTCTGGGCCGGCAAACGGACAACCATAGCGACGGTATCAATCTCGATCCCCAGGAAAGTGAGACAGGTGACCGGTCCGACGGTTTTGTCGGCCGCTATCGGAATGCCAAACTCCCCCGCTAGGCGTTGGAAAGCCTCGAGTAAGAAAGCACAAGCGCGGTCACTCCCTGAGCCCACAAAAAGAAAGTCGTCAAGATAATGAACTACCCCGCTAAGGCCCGTCCGGCGTTCCAGCACCCAGTGAAGGAAGGTACTAAAGGCTTCGAAGTATGCGCAGGAAATGGCGCAGCCCATAGGCATGCACTTGTCGAAGTAAAACGCCGACTCGAAACGGAAACCCAGCAATGGGAAAGCAGAAGGATGGACCGGTAACAGCCGGAAAGCGGATTCGATGTCGACTTTCGCCAACATCGCCCCAGCCCCAAACCGCCGGACCAGTAGCACGGCTGCGTCAAAGGAAGCGTAACGCACGGTGCACCGCTCACGAGGGATGCAATCGTTCACCGAAGCGCCCGGGGGGCAGGAAAGGTTGTGAATCAGCCGGAACTTACCCGGCTCCTTCTTGGGAACCACCCCCAACGGCGAAATGGTGAACGGCGAAAATGGAGGATCACGAAAGGGCCCCGCGACCCTGCCCAAAGCGCACTCCTCCGCAAGCTTCCGACGCACGACCTCGACGTGAGCCGTAACCGAACTGGCGTTACGTGAACCCCCCCCCACCGGGGAGCCCTGGCAGGGAATACGGAAACCCTCCGAAAAACCGTGAAAAAGCAGTCGCCCCACCCCACACCGCCGCCCGCGCCCGTAACTAACCAGCCAAGGCTGCATAGCAGACACCCTGACCGGCGTGGGGGCCATGGTACCGCAAACCTCCTCACTTACCCCCCGCGGGGGCACCCGCCACACTTTTGCGACTGCACTTAAGGGCCGAGTGCCCACTCCCACACAAGGAGCAGACATGTCTAAATTTACAGTCGGAGAACGGGCACGACGCCTTGTTGAAACGCCAACAGACGTCACCCCCCCCGGGCCCCCCTTTAGGCATAGCCTGCGTGGGGGCAGGGGCTCGAAAGGACCGCGCCCCCCCCCGCCGACAGAGACTACCCCGACCTACCGCTCCCACCCCCCGCGCCCCCTCCCCGCGGGCGGGCGGACATCTGCGTCAACCACAGATCGATGTCCTTAGTTCCCCACGATAACTGCCCATTCTCCTCCATCATGTCCCGAAACTCCTCATCGTAATTTAACCAAGCCCACCCGTCATGAGCCTGGGACGCCGCTAAAATCGCATCCGCATATGCCAACAAGGCCCCAGCTTGGTCTGGGAAATAGTGACCCCAGACACTAGCCAGACGCAGAAAGGCACGAGTCCAGTTCAAGGTGTTGCGAGACGCCCGCCGCACCCTGCCCGCCTTCTCGTCCTCCTTGCGCTTCTTACGGCTTTCACCAGAACGCCTTCTGCCGTCCAATAAGCGGAAAATATCAATGTACTTACGCCGCTTAATCCGATGACGCAGCTTCCGAGGCACGCCCTCCCAGAGTTCAGCACAGCGCACCACCGCGGGCCCACCTCCATCGCCCTTCTCGCCCTTCTCGCCCACCGCCGCCCCCGAATCGCTGGAAGAAAACCGACGAAGACGACGACGAGGAGGACGAGGAAGAGCGACGACGGCGACGCCCGCGCTTGCGCTTCGATCTCGCCTTCGCAGCCGCGCCATCTCCCGTCTCACGGGCCGGCGCCAACCCCTCCCCCTTGTCATACTCACCAGCGGTGGGGCAGGAAGCCACAGGAGCATCCCCGGGCCGGGGCGCCGCCGCCACATCGGACCGCACCTCCGAGGCGCCGGCCTGTCCCGAACCCGTCACCGTGCTCTCCATAGGCGCCCGATCCTCTGACGTCTGGTGTATCTGTCGGGGAAGAAGAGAAGAAAGACCAGCAGCCATATGCCCAGACGCGCCCTGCGCAGGGGCCGTCCCGCCTCCCCAGCCCCAAGTGGAGGAGCCCTGACCACCCGCTTCCCATGCCACGGGGCCGCGAGGCCCGTAGCCGCCGGACCCACCATGCCCCGCAGCAAACCAATCACCCCAAGGACCCTGCCACGGCCCCATACCGAATGCCCACGGGCCCCAAGACCCGAAGCCACCCGGCGGCAGCAACTGCCCCGCAGAAAGTCCACTGGGGGGCCCAGGGGGACCCACAGACGCGGCAGTGTCCCCAACCGGCACCACGGCCTCAGATGCCGCCCCCGCCGACACACCCACAGCACGCACGCCCCCCAGAACGTCGAGCGCTGCTCCGCCCGCTGCCCCGGTAGACAACTGCCCCGGGCCACCCAAACCAGAATCCCCCTCCCCCCCTCCGGGCACCCTGTCCTGCACACCCTCCCGCGCGACCCCTTGGCCCCTCCCCCGCTTTTCTTTCCCCCTGCCCCGCTCTCTGCGCGCCACACCAGGGACCCCGCCCGACCGGGCCCCCCCACCAGCAGCCCTCACCCCGGTAGACGCTGAGCCACGACCCGGAGCTGCCCGGGTCCCCCTCCGCGTACCGCGGGCGCGCCCACCCGCCCGGCGCGGAGTAGCGCCGCCGCCCAGGCCGCTCAGGCAAGAAGCAGCCCCCAAACCCAATCCCCAATGCAGTCCCCCACCAACCGCACAGGCCCCCAGCAGTAAAGCCGGCAAAATTACCCCAGTGTAGGAGAGGGCACCCCCCTTTTTCCCCCCCGAACAGGCCTGCGCCGACCGCTGGCCGAAAATGCTGCCACCCCCACCCAGAGGCAGGAAAACGGCCCAAACCCGCAGCTCCTGCCACCTCCAAAGCCCGAACAGGCCGCCCCACGTGCAACAGGCCCGCAAGCACGCTCCCCCGACGCCACGCACACACCCCCCGCAAAACCCCGAAGGCACCGGAGGAGGAGAAGGAACCGGCGAACAAACCGGCCCGAGCCCCGAAGTCTCCCCGCCGCACCGAACGGGCCGGGAGCTAACCCACCTTTTTCCAAGGCGAGCAGGACGAGAGAGAACGAGCACCAGGCGTGCACCTCTCTCGCATCCTGCCACCCCGCCTCCTCCATCTTCGCAGCCAATCAGGCTGCACGATCACCAGGACGCGGCCCGCTCCTCTCCCCCATCAATCCCCCCCCCCCCCGGAAACCCTACCCACGTGCAGGGTAGTCGGGCCCCGGGGACCCGGTTACAAGGCCGGCCTCGGGACCCGGCCCTGCGGCGACGGCGAGATTTTTAACACATGCTAAGTGCAACGGCCCTGTGCTAGCTGTTAGGGGTGTGCCCAGCTGTTACTGCAGTGAGCAGTTCCTTCATGCGTGGCAATGGCACTTGCAATTTTCAGTGCATTAAGTGCACCCACCCTGCCCGCAATATGTGGACAGACTTAAAGATCTTAATATTTATATGTTACAAGAAAGGCAGAGGAAATTTGATAGAGACGTTTAAATACTCTGACCAAGAGGACAGCTGCCTTTATTGAAAGCAAACTCTGCTTTGAGGGGACATAGGATGAGAGTGAGAGGGGATAAACTCGGAAGTAATATGCAGAAATATTTCTTTACAGAAAGTGTGATAGAGGTGTGGCATAGTCTCCCAGTGGAGGTAGTAGACGAGGCTGGTATCTGAATTCAAGAAAGCATGGGACAAACACAGAAGATCTCTACAAGATAAAAGGGGACTATTGTAGTGAATATGGAAGGGCAGACTAGATGGGCAAAGTGTTATTTTTCTGCCATCATTTTCTATGTTTAATATACAGTCCACGCCCAATCTGCCCCTAATTTCTATTTCCTATCTTGTCATGTGTGAAGCAGTTAAATAGGATTTTTAAGATGCTGGCTGTATTTAGCAGTTACCATGAACTGTCTATCGTACTTTAAGTTTATGAGTGGGTAGCTCAGGGGTGGAGAGTGGTCAGGGTGAGCCCTGTGTGGTCAGCACCCCTATGTTACCTGCAACGTGGGAAGTAGCCTGGGTGCACAGACCACAACCCTCATAGGTAAGGCACTTGTCGTACTGTTGTGCCCTGGCAGGACCACATACATTGCTGGGAACATGCTTGCCATGCCCCCCAGCCATTAAAGTCATGGTGTTGCCTCAATGTATTATGGGTTTGCATGTTATCGGCACATTAGATCTATTTTTATTTATAAAAGTTTGACCTTAGTCAGAAAATTGGTCTAATCAAAAGTGTACAAACCATTTAAAAATAAATGCAGGATCCCAACTATACTCAAACCCCCCTGAAAGTCTAACCTCTATTCTCCAATAAACAAAACAGTCTTTAACCTTTTGTGGAAACCCAATAAATTCTGCAACACATGGAGCTTTATAGGCAATGCGTTCCACATCTCAGCTGCTGTAACCTGAGACCACCAATGTACCATATAGACTACCTCCAAACTTAGAATCTCTGACGGTCAGCCTTGTGAGGACTGGAGCAACCATGGGGGCTCATAGCAATGCAGAAGATCCTGTAAATATCCCAGGTGAGCCTCATGCAATACCCGAAAAGCATTGGCTAATAACCAATCACAGTGCACCTGCAACTGTACCAATATAGGGCTTGCTGTGCTCCCAACAAATGCACCACTGTGTCTTGCACAACCTGTAAATTCCAAATGGACTTTCTGGGCAACCCAACATAAATCACATTACAATAATCTAACATCCCATGTACCAAGGCCCTGCACCACCAACCACAGCACAGAGTCCTCCAAAAAAGATGGTGAACAAGTCACAATTTCAGCCACGCTACCCTTACTATCTGAGCAATTTACCTATCCCCTACACCCTTCCTCTCCAAAACCACCCCGAGAGATCTCAACTCCTCCTTCCAGGGGACAACAAAGCCTTCCACTCTCAGTAAACTACTAAGATGTCTATGTTCCATGGCATCAAACTACAGACACAACATTTTGTCTATGTTCAGAACCAATCCGATACCTGGCAGTCATGTGTGCACTCATACCAAGCAACTATTTCAATTATTCAGCACTTCCTCCCTGTCACCTTTAATGGGGCCAAAATCTGCAGGTCATCTGCATATTTATAACATGAGAAGCCAAAAGTCTGTACTAAAGCCCAAAGAGGCTGCAGGGATAGGGAGCGAGTCCTTCGGCACTTCCATGCCCAACTATATACGTGAGAAGACCTAATTGGCCCACAGACACACAAAACCACCAGTTGCTCATTAAAGAATTGATCCATTCAAGGACCTTATCACTTATACCCAATTTATTACAGTGGTCCAAAAGCAAGGGCCATTCCACAAAATAAAATACTGCAGATAAGTCAAAGGAAAGTAATAACACTGATTTACCCCCCCCCCCCCCACACACACACACACACACCTTCCAGCCACACATACACTTGATCTAGTAATGACTAAAACACAGTCTCTACACCACTCCCTGGGTGAAAGCCACCCTGATCACAATCCAGAAGGGAATTATCCTCCACATAACTACCTACAAGAACACAGCACCCTTTAGTAAAAGGGCTCCTTTGTGCATAGACTAGTTTCAAACAAAAAGTTCAAACTAAATATTTATGGACTTCTGTCTCATTGCACATTTATAAATCATGCATGTAAGAGATTGCAAACTCCTGATCAAACAAAGATACTGGCAATCCATTGACAGCTGTATTACGACTTGGTAGGAAGTGTGATACCATTCTGCTGCTGTAGTTTCAAAGAAGCCCGAGCCGCAAACGTTCATCATATACTTTAAATGAATCCTATCTTACAGGGCTTAGAGTGGTGCAAGTACTATAAATAAAAAGAAATATACAAAATAGAAAATCTCACGCATGCAGAATCCTGTCCAAAAAACACAGTTTGAAATGTTGGTCTGGTGCTTAAATTTAGCATCTTTGGACATAGGGCTCATGTGACTTCCTGGTGACTTTTTCTGACATGTTGCTTTCTGTGAATTTTTAGTTATTAATGCAGCTGATTGAAATTCAAGGAGGTGTTTCACATGGCCCATGCTGGTGCAACATCCAGGTATTATTTTAACCAGGATCCTTTCTCCAGTTTCCAAAGCAAAATCGCTCACAGACTTTTACTGCTGCATTTCTATGGGTAAAGCCCTCAAATGCCACCTCTTCAACAAGTACCTTATTGAGCCCAATGACATCCCCTAGAGCCCAAAGACATCCAGCGATACCATTTCCAGACAAATTTATGGTATCTCAACAACACACCAAGTTTGATACTCAAACCCATAGTGGTGTTTGTTTCTATGAAACCTCTGTTCTTATGATTCCATGTAGTAAGTTTTGTAAATAGTTTTCCCCTGTTATCCAAGTTTTGTACCCTGTTATCTGTAAACTCATACGTGTTAACTGTACTGAGCATTTTTGTTCCATGTAAACCGCGCTGATGATGAATAGTGCGGTATATAAGAGACAGTAAATAAATAAATAAACGTTTACTAGAAAAGCAGGTGCATAAGCCTGAAGCACAAGCTACACTTTGTCATTTTCCTCCACCAACCCCATGCCCGGGAATATCTCCTCTCAATGCACCTCAATGTAAATGTGTAGTGGAGCTTTTAGCTGCATTGGAAGAGGACAATTTTCAGACAACAATTAACACTCATAAATGATATTTGATAATGATTGTTCTCTGTATCCTTGGAGAAGAAGTGCATCTTTTCAGTATTGTATATGCAAGCTGATAGGGTTCCCTTAAGCTCAGTCTGACTCTAAGTAATTCTAGCTACTCACATGTGGTACTGCATCAGCTCACACTCACAATGTTAGGGGCATCTTACCCAAGTGTGGGGTTTAGCATGCGCTAAGTACACTGCGTTAAGCATTACTATGCACCAAACATCCCACTGTGGAGACTGAGTAGAGTATGTACATTGCAGTGAGCCTGGGTATCTCTAATGCACGCCAACCAGCAAAGTCGCCCTTACCATAGAGACATTTACTTCCCCCTCAATGGGTGGTGGTAAGTCCCTAGAAACATAGGCTATGTGGTCTCTTTCTGACATCATGTTCTATCTCGTCTACCATTCTATATCAACTACTATAGTCCCCTTGTTTGGCTTTAGAGATCTTCTGTGTTGGTCCCATGCTTTCTTGAATTCAGATACTGTCCTTATCTGTACTACCTCCACTGGGAGACTATTCCACGGATCCACCACTCTTTCTGTAAAGAAATATTTCTGCATATTACTCCCGAGTCTATCCCCTTTCATCTTCATCCTATGTGCACACGTTGCAGAGCTTGCTTTCAAACGAAAGAGGCTCTCCCCCTGTGCATTCATGCCATAGAGATATTTAAGCATCTCTAATATATACTGTCAGACGGCTACCTGGGTGAGAATCTTCACACTCTTGGCAAGTGCATATTTCTATATGATTTTCAAGGTATTGTGGGCAATGTAGTTCATTCACACCAAACACAGCTGCTGACAATAATTTAGTTGTGCTCTTGGGTAAAGCCAATAAGATATTTATTTATGGGGTTATTTCTCCCAACACAGATATGCTTGGTAGCACATAAATTTAGGTTACTTGCTTTCAGTGTTAACTTGGAAAAACAAAGTTAAAATCAGGAAAACAACAAATGAAAAGTCACAAAGCAAGAAACAAACTGTTCTTTTCAGGTTAACTTCTGATTACTTCCCACATAGATACAGAAGTGATTCTCTCCTAGCTCACAAGCAATTAGGTAAGGCTTAATTGCTAGCAGTTACCAGCTGAAACCCCTTAGCTGGCTTGCCTTCCACTGTGTGGGTCAAATCCTGCTTCAGGAGCTTTTATGAGTAGATTAAAGAACAAATTTGTATTTCTTTGTGATGGTTGCTGTACTTTATAACAGAAAGTTACCAACGGAGTTTAGATAGAGAGCAGTCCATATAAACAGGATCCTCATCTGCTATTATTCCCCCTTGTTCAACAAGCATGGGTTCAATATCATGGATTGGCACAGATGAATCTCTCAATGGAGCATTTTCAGGAGAATACTTGTTTCCCTGCTGTCTTTCAAGGTTATAGCTAGGGCATAGATCAGTGTTCATACCTGAGCTTCCATTGCTGCTAGAGTTCCTCTCTATATAGCCTGGCCAGTATGTAGTCCAGTTCTTATGTCCAGCCTTCCAATCCAGATCACTGGACACTGGATCTCTCTTCACATACCTTCTGGCACAGGTCTTAGGGTCCCTTCCACGTGCAGCCGTCTCCCTCACAGGTAGCCTCTGGTAATTCCTAGCTCTGCAGCACCATTCCTCTGGCTTTCCCCAGTCCAATGGTGTATGCTGGCCCTTGGAATACCTCCCAGTATACGTACTGCTTTGGACTCTTCTAGACCTCTCAAAGGCTTTTCTCTTCCTTCTTCCAAAGGGTCTCTTTCCCTCTCTGTCCATCCGGTTTGGCTTCTGCTTCTGATGATCCTTCAGATGAAACTGATGATCAAACTCAAGCTGATTCTCAGGATACTGAGGACAATTCTCTGGATATCCAAGGTGATCATGAAGATGGTCATCTGTGGAATAAACTCTACTCTTATTCTGCTTAGATGAGTGATCCTCCCTAACACAGCGCAGCTGTGCTGAATCAGGCCCTGCCCTTTGAGATGAGTGCTTAGGGATTACCTCATAGCCCTCCTGATTGAACACACGTTTCCCCACTTCAGCTCCTCTAATGGCTGTTGGAAACCTGGTGCATTCTGGGACTGGTAGTCTTTTATGGGAAAATTCTGTTTTCTTATTTCTACCAGAACTGACAGGTTGCTTGTTCAGAGTCACTTCACCTTTTCTATAGCTCCTTCCTGAGCTATGATAAGCTTCCTTATCACAATACATATTAAGATCTGTAAGTCTGTCCTCATATCCTTGATAATGAAGACCACTACCATTTTAGTAGCCACCCTCTACACTGATTCCATCCTGTTTATATACTTTTGAAGGCGTGGTCTCCAGAATTGCACACAATGCTTCAAATGAGATTGCACCAGCAATTTATACAGAGGCACTATTGCCTTCTTTTTTCTGCTGGCCGTTCCTCTCCCTATGCACCCAAACATCCTTCTGACTTTCACAGTCACCTTTTCTGCCTTTTTGGATTTCTAGTCCTATAGGTGCTCCTTGTGACCTTGGGCAAGCCATTTAACCCTCCATTGCCTCAGGTACACATAATACAGGGCAGAGGGAGAGCAGTTACCTCAGCGGGGGTGAGAGCAGGAGCTCCCCCTTCCTCCTCACACTACCAAGCAGCCGACATGCTGAACGGCATAAAAACCACCGTTTTCAGGGCGCACCCGCGCCTTGCGGGTCCGCGCCTGAGGGCCTCGCCAGAGGGCCCTTTGGCGTGGCCCTTAGGCGGTGGTCCGTGGCGTCTGTCTCTGGAGTTTCGCTGATGATACGGTCTGAGTTGTTGTGGTAATGTACTGTTCTGCGTCCTTCTCTCTTATCTGTCTGACTGTCTCTGTTCCCTATTCTGTCCTATCAAATAAATGGCTTTCTTTTCTTATTTCCTTGAATGATATATTATTGTAAACCGCTCTAATGCCTTCTGGCCTGAGCGGTATATCAAATTTAAATAAACAAAAAACATTTTCAGGAATTTTTTTTTTTTAGATATGCAAATGTTTCCAGCACAAGACTCATTGCTAACCACAAAAGGGCATGTGCATCCATCCCCCTGCACTCTAACACAGAGACTAGGCCATGGGTGAAAGTAATGCCACCCTTTGAGATGGTGTTAAATGCACCCATTCTAATGTGCCAAGTCGCTTAACAGCCGTGCTAGCCACAACACTCCAGGAACGTCTGTATTCTGCCCCATCCCATCCACTCCCTGCCCCGACATGCTACCAGGGTAGTGAAGGGGTTTTAGTGCAGCACCGAAACCGTGCCTTAAACCCTATGCTGCAGGGTAGCACAGTTTAGTAAACGTGCCACTTAGGGAAGCAGACACATACATTGTATACTGGGGACTAAGGGCTCGGAAGGAGGGCAAGTTCAGCACTGGGAGGCCATGTTGGCGTCACCCCCACGTCCCCATCTCCGACCCTATAGTAGGGTCACTAGGAGGAGTGGCAGTCCGTGCCACCCATGCTTCCCAGTTCTTCGGATGTTCTAGCAGGAGACTTTATCACTTCAATTTTCTTTAATGTGGGTTTGAGATTTATAGCAGCTTGTTGTTACTCTGTGGACAGGAATTTATCACCTTTCTAGAAGGCAACTCTGCTCTTTGGGTCTATCGCCACCATGTTTATATCAGTGAAAACACACATCATTTCAGCATGCTTCTTATACACCCATAATCGGGGTCAGCCCATCCACTAGGCAGTCTCCAAGGGCAGCAGACCCTGGCAGGTGGCACACTGTGATTTTTGAAAGCAGAAGCTTTGTGCCACCACTCTCAGGCCATGCAACTTTGGCACCCACAGTGTGAAAACCATAGACTGCTGCTCCTGCCCCCTCGGTGCAACTTCTTTTCGGAGGGGGCAGGAGTGGCAGGCCATGAGTGTGGGCATGGGCACTGATGCACATGGCCTGCTGGGGGGCCAAATCGGTGGAAGGGTAGCACAGCCACCACCCTCTCCAAGGTAGATAATCGCCACTGAGGGGGGAGGTGACGAGAAAGTGGCTCCTGCCTGGGATGGCAGAAATCCCTTATGCCAGCCCTGATGACAAATCATATGCAAATCATTTTGTTTGTTCATTTTGGAATATATTTTACAAGAACTATATATTGGACTTCATGATTCAGTTTCCCTGGGTCTTCTGATGATGTTCATGTTAGAGAATTCCTTTGTCAGAGGTCCCGGATCTGCTCCTCAGATTTGCCGGCTTTCCCTAATGACTATGTATGACATTTGCACACAATGGAGGTAGTGGGCATGTAAATCTCTCTCATACATATTCAATAGGGATGTTCTAAAACTCTGAGTGGTTTGCAGCCCTTGAGGACCAGAGATCGAAGCTCCTACTCTACATCATTTGAAAGCTATATTCAAGCCATCAACATTTCTGGAAAAGCAATTCTTCCTTTAAGACACTCTGTGTGTGTGTATATGGAGGTTATTCTAGCAGCCTTTTAGTAGTTTCCACATATAAAATCAGGCATTTATATGTGGAAATAATGATTTTAAAGAGCTGAATTTATACATAGATGTTCTTGCTACATAGTCATTACTACTACTATAACTACTGAATATTTGTATAGCGCTACAAGATATACGCTCGTATGCAGTGCTACATAGACACATGCAAAAATCGCTCCTCTGGCTCTGGGTATTTGCAAATAGGATGTGTACTCCTGCACTACTTTAGAAAAGGCCCAGCGTTTAGCAAAGCCTTTTCTAAAATACTGCTGGAATTGTGTATGCTGCGACTTTGATGTCTCAATTCCAGCCTTCTCATGCATGCCAGAAGGAAAGCAGGGCTTGATTTAACCATGGGAGGAGGAGAGTTAGGTTTGCTGTCACTTCTTTCACCTCCTCCAGAGCAGGGAATGAACTTTACTGGCACTGCGAACAGGCAGAAGATGATGTGCCTAGTCACATGTGGAAAGTGGTGTGCTTGCATCACAGTATGATGCTCTAGTCACTGTAAAACATCTGTAAGCTGCAACCACTTACTATAGCAACCTTTCTTTACCTAGGAGTAGCCTGCTGGTTAGAGAGGTGGTCTAGAACCAGGGAAGGAAGGATTCAAATCCTATTGCCACTCCTTTGTGATCTTGGGCAAGTCACTTCACCCTCCACTGCATCAAGTACAAATTGATTCAGGGATGCTGAGAGCTAGCAGGGGCCCCATGGCAGATGACCTTCCTAGACCCAGGCTTCAAAATACAAAACAGAGTGGCGGCAGGCCTTGTAGCACCCATGTGTACTCGAGGCCAGATGCATTCTGCCCCTTCATTCACTTCCTGTTGGAGGGGGTGGACCATAGCTGGCCTAGAACCTCCATGGGTGTTATAAGGCTGAGTCCTGACCCCCTCCCCCTTCTCAAAAGGGCAGCTTTGATTGTAAACCAACACTGGCACAGGGGAGCACCCCACCTGCCGATCAGCCAGGCACAAGAAGAAAGCAGGAAAACAAACCGCCACTGGAAGGAATGAGAGCTTTATTCATATGGGTCCACCTAGAAACTGAGAGACTATCTCCAGGAACTTGCTCTCTCACCTTCATGAACAGAAAGTGCAGCAAAACCTTTTACTTTTCCTACACTCCCCTCCCCAATATCTTCTCGCACCAGGACTCTTTTTTTTTCCCCTTACACTTGTATCTCACTCAGGATTCACTTGCTGAACCTCCCTCAGAGCCACCAGCCATATACCTCTAGTCCAAAGACTGTTTTGCACAAAGCAAGACTCAGATAACATGCATTAAATGGTCTACACTGGCGCATAAACTGCATGAGGATTTTGATTCTAAATGGACCGTTTCCCATATGGATTCATAAAGACACAGCAGGAACAAGTATTCATTTCATAATGGTGGTTATTGAAGAAGCAAATTAATGATGCTTAAAAATGATCCTGGTAGAGCGATACACTAAAGGGTTCTTCTCATTTTTTGCATATGGGGAAAAGGCCTAATACATCTGCTTCACAGACTGACTCCCAGAAATCTCAAAGGATTTATGCTCCTAATTTAGAGAATCAAGCTTCAAAATTAGCCCCTTATTAAATTTACTAGGGCTAAGTGCCTAACTTTATTCTCAAATTTTCATTAAACTTCTAAATTTAGGAGCCTAAACATTGGTGGCAACAGGGTTGAATTTAGAGTTTGGGAATACATTAGAAGCTTAACACTGATTTTCAGCACCTAAATTAAGCTCATAAATCTAGGCAAATGGATGGCTGGCCAAAATTTAAGTGAATTAAGAACTCAGCAGAGAGTTAGGAACTCATATTTGACTAAAAATAGAGATGAAATTTTAAGCACCTAACCTAGGAGCCTAGCTTTTCAGAATATCAGGCTCCAGTTTTTATCTTGAGGCTTAAGCCAGTGAACAATCTGCTTTGCACACCTTGTAGCAGGTAAATGGGGATCCTCCACCCCGTGAAGCACCTGAGTGTATAAATGTGTTTGATTTCAATAACTATTTTCCAGAGTCAAACCATTCCTGCCATTGGACCCTCTGCCATAACTACTACTGTGGCTTATCGATTCTATAGCTCTACCAGACTAGAGCATTCCATGATGTCCACTCGACTGCTTACATATTCTCGACTGCTCAGCAAGAATCTTGTAACGTCAGAATATGATTAGTCTTGTGAAATTTAAATACATCATAGGGTGTGGGATAGAAACATATCCTAGATATTAAATCGGCAGTAGTACATATGTCTACAATCTATCTCCTATCTACCCTCGTTAGTATCCCTTTACATTTTCACAGCACATAAACTAGGCAGGTAGATATTCCTCTATTGGATTTTCCTTCCATTCTGGGAACATAGACAGTTTTGAGGTCAAGTTTTCTTTGATTGGCCACTCCCATGCCTTAAAGAATAGAATCAGGTTCTTCTTCACCTGCAAAGAAAACAGCTCCAACCAGAGATTCATCTTATAATTGTTCTCGTTTTTGCTGTTTGCCATGTTCTGGTACTGGAAGAAGAGTTAAATGAAGGCCTTCCAGCCAAATGCTTCCTACAGCTGAAAGAATAACCAAAAAACATCTGTGTGGGTGAAGCTGAAAGCTGTCTTCCAGGACAGCACTATACAAGGCCATTCACAATGAAACTACGTACTTCTGTCTATTTCTGTGGATAATGCTCTACCGCTCCCTATTTCCTCAACTCCCAACCTTTCGGTTATCTCTCTCCTCCATACACATCCAACAGATAGACAAAGAAATGACAGGTTTTAGCTATCACATCAGCAAATGTGTCCCTTTTATTTATTTATTTATTTAACAAGTTTTGTATCCCACTTTTTCCTTCAATCAAAGTGGTCACAATACAATAAAAGGTTATACAACGGTAAGGGAAACATGCACCACTCTATCATTACATCAAAGCAGTGGCAAATGGGAGTTCATAATACAGGGAAAACAGTACAGTACCTACATAGCATTACATTTTAACTACAATAAGCATACCGGCAAACAGAACCAACCAACCTCTCTTTCTGAACACACTTTATCCATTCTCTGGTCACCTCCCATCTAGACTACTGCAACCTCTTCCTTGCTGGTCTTCCTCTGAATCATCTCTTTCCACTTCAATCTGTTCTACACTCATTTTCACAGCTAATCTTCCACCAGTGCTGTTATGCTCATATCAGCACTCTTCTCAAGTTACTTCATTGGCTCCCTATCGATTTTCTCATCCTATTCAAACTTCTACTACTGACCTATAAGTGTCTTCATTTGGCTGCTCCTCACTACTGTTCCTCTTATCTCTCCCTACAACCCTCCCTGGGGACTCTGCTCTTCTGGAAAATTCCTTCCATCTGTGCCCTTCTCTTTCACTGCCAACTCCAGACTTTGATCTTTCCACCTTACTTCTCCTTATGCCTGGAACAAACTACCTGAGTCAGTGTGTCAGGCTCCATCTGTGGCCCTATTCAAATCCAGGCTAAAAATTCACCTCTTTGAGAATGCTTTCAGATCTTGATTCCCCCAGAATTCTGTTCACCACCTATGTGTTTCTTTACTATTTCCCCAGATAAATCAATATAACCTAGTCCCCAGTTGTTGTGTTGTCTCTCTTAACTAGACTGTGAGTTCTGATGAGCAGGGATTGTCTTGCATGTCTCTATGCTGTGTGATGTACACCACATAGCACTGCACAAATAAGTAGTAGTAGTCATAGCCTTGTTCAATAGAGACACCTAGTGGCTTGAACTGGGATGCATGCTTAGAAAGTTCTGGAGGGAATTATGATCTGTAGTCATCAGCACTAAAGGACAGTCACTTGTAATGTCTGGGCTTGAGAAGGTCAAAGAAAAGTGGGGGATAAAACTCTAGGTCATAATGAATGAATGCTTAAGGGACTGTTGTGCAGTTGGGGGGCCTCTTCCAATTGACCAATTACAATTTTAAAGAATGGGTAGATCCAGACTTAGCTATCAGAATTTTAAATTCCCATCCATAATTCCAAGTTTTGCTGTCCTCCTCCCAAAATATGTTTTACATTAAACCATCAGTTCTCGGGTTACCTGTAGGTAAGTCTCCAGGCATGTCCACTCTTTCCAATCCTTCAGCTTTGATCCATTCTTCACATATTCTTTGATATGCTTGCGTCTGTTGTTTGGATTGAGTTCACCACAGATTTTGTGTCTAGGGAACCCCAGAACCTTTTCATGGACATACACTGACCAGAGATCACAGGTAGCTTCAGTGGTGTGAGGAGGAATCTCCAATTCCCATTGCTGCTAGTTATGACCTAACTCGTGGATAAATCCCCAGGTCCCCTGAGCTTGTATAAGGTCCACATCCAGCAAGTATGCTAGAGACTCCATACAATGCATGATAGGATAGCCTGCATGCTTTAGCCCTATGGGTAGAAAATACAGAAAATCAGGTTGATGGACAACTAGAGATTGAAGGAACAAAGTACCGTGACACTTTATTCCTTGGAAACATTCTTAGATGCTCATTTTGAAGAGAAGTTCATGTTCTTATTAACAATTAGAGGGCTGGCTCTGGCAGAGAAACATTCTAAGTAAACAATCAGCCATATGTTCCTCCCCCCCTCCCCAATAGTCCATGTACCAACCTCCCACCCACCCCCAGAGTCGAGCATCTCCCCATCCCAGGTCTCCAGCATCTTCCCTTCCCTACTCCCTCCCCTCAAGTCTAAAGTATTCATTTATTGCCTTCTCCCCCCCCCCCCCACCCCTGTTTTAAAGAGCTTTCCTGGTGTTTAGTATTTTGATACTGCCCCTGAAGCCTGATTTTTGGGCATGCTGCAAAGGTAAGGTGGTGTGGTGGTAGAGGGGGAAATTCTGCGCAGTTGTCCTCCCAAAGCCAGCCTTTCTAGGCAGATGTCTACTGTACCCAGTGGCAGGGCCGGCCCTGATATGTCTATGATGGAAATACAGAACAATGGCAAGTTTATCCTCTTCTCTCAAAAATAAAGCCTTGTTGTGCCTAATCCACAATAAGAGCCAAGTCCTAAGCTTCATATTTCATATTGCCTAAGTCATAGGTGAGAACAAAATTTAAAGTTGCTTTCATGGATTTTACAGAATAACCACTGGCGGGCATTAATCGAGGTTTTCCTCGCGTAGCACTGTGTCAGTGAAATCATTGCTTTGAAACACCTGGAGGGTGTCATACCTGCCAGAGAATCCCAGACATCACCACACTCACTGCCACACATTGGCAAGATATCATTATTGGTCATAGAGATGGTCAAGTGTGAAGTTGGCTTGTGATTCTCTCCCGGACACAGCGGCGCTGAAGCATTTCAAGGATCCCCTTGAAGAAATATTTACAATAATGAGAAAAATGTACAGAGGATGCTTCTTGGAAGGATCCAGCCAGCTAGTTCCAGAATGAGCCTTCTGAATCAGTCCTCTCTTTTACTAGGCAGCTAGACTTAGCCACACAATGGATGGGCAATCTAGGGGACAAGGTCAGGAGAGAGAATTACACATATATGCTGGAAGTCTGAAATGTATGCAGATGGTTCACGTGCACAGGTTTGGGGAAATCTCTTCATGGACTTTGCTCCTGTCTGGTCTCCCCAGTCCCTAAAGTGACACAGACAAGAACCTCCACCTCCACACCCCCTGTTCTGGTCTTCTCACCCTAACTTACAATGTAAACCACTTTGATTGAAATGATAACACAGTATGAAAAAAACCATGTTAAATAAATAAAATACTGTGACTCAACTCTGCAAATATCATATGTAAAGCTCTTTAAATATACCCGTGTGCGCCCCCTCCCCCAAATATGTTTAGGATAAGCCTTCAAAGGTTTTATCTCCAATTATTGAACATAGGGTGGATTATTTAGTCCTTTTCAATTTCCAAGATTCTTTTTGCAAAAAGAAAGATAAATTTATCTAGCAAACTAAAACCCTTGAGCTTTCATACGTGCCATCTCTCTCCCCTTTAATCTGTTCAAAACTCGGCTGCACGGTTTATCTTTCATCAGTGTTGCTATGCTCATGTAACCTCTCTTCTCAAGTCACTTCACTGGCCCATTATCAGTTTCTGCATCCAGTTCAAACTTCTGCTATTAACCTACAAGTGCATTTATTCTGCAGCTCCTCACGGCCTTTCCTCTCTTATCACTCTGCACCCCTCCGTGGGAACTCCGCCCCTCTGGCAGATCCCTTTTATCTGTGCCCTTCTCTGCCACTGCCAACTCCAGACTTCGTTCATTCCACCTTGCTATTCCATATGCCTGGAACAAACTCTCTGAATCTGTGTGCCGGGCTCTTTCTTGTCCTCTTCCAATCCAGACTAAAAACCCAGCTTCGAGGCTGCTTTTGGATCCTGATGCTCCTCACTCTCTAGTCCACTACTTCTGCGTATCTTACCATATTCTAGTCTCCCATTTCACTATGTATTTTGTCTTGATTAGATTGTAAACTCTGAACAGGGACTATGTCTTCCATCTACATGTATAGTGCTGCATATGCCTTTTAGCACTATACGTAGTAGTATTATCTGCTTGATCCAATTAAAAAATATAAGAGCAGTATACATATTCTCTGAAATGAGTGTTAAAGTCTGAAATCAGATAAAAAATGTTATACTTTTTTCATCCTAGATTAGTTTATGGATTTACAAATATCTCCCTAAGTGATCAAGTTGAGTTTCCGGTTTTTTATCGAACCTTCCCAAATGATCCTTCTCATTTCCAGGGTATGATTCAGCTCCTTAGCCTCTTTGGATGGAGCTGGGTGGGGATTCTCACTACATATGATGACATCTGAATTGGAATAAGACCCCCTGGACATCGGTGGACAGCAGCAGATGGTGGGGAGTGGGTGAAGGAGGTTCCCCATAGCCCGACCCTGGCCCTGGGAGGCTGGATCAGGCGTCAGCCTGTCAGGAAAGGGCATTTTGGGTCAACAACCGGAGATTGTGGCTCCACAATGGAGCCAAACTGAGTTAGCTGAGGATCTGCTGGGTGCGCAGCCTGTCAGAATCGGGCCACGGCCTGCATGTCCAGGCCGGTAGACCCGATTCTGATTGGCTGTACAGGGGCTGGACGGCCAGTACAGAATCAGCCTCTATCTGAATTCAAAGAAGCATGGGACAAGCACAGAGGAGCTCTAAAGGTGAAAAGGGGACTATTGTAGTTGATATGGAAGGGCAGACTAGATAGGCCATGCGGTCTTTTTCTGCCACCATGTTTCTATGTTTTGATTGGTACAGACTGCTACTGCGAGGGGTCAGGATTTCTCAGTGGCAGATCCTGTATTGTGAAAGTCGTTCTGTAGTTTTACAATCTATTATAGATTATTTATTGTTTCACAAACAAACAACTTAAAGCTCACCTTTTCCTGATGGTAGGTTGGTTGATTTGTTTATTTATTATTTAGTTTTGTCCTCTGTTTCGAAGGTTGTATGTTGTTTTGTGCCCACCATGTTAATGCCTTTGAATATTGAGCTCTAAATGCTTAAAATAAAATATAATATAATTATAAATAAATACAAAGTACCAAGCTTATGGACTGCCCCTTGAGAAGAAGCTGTGCTTGTTTTTGTGACTGTGCAAGGGAAACGCTTTTGGAGCAGAGCTGCTGTAACCTCAGACAGTTTGTGGGTGGAACAAACAAACAAAAGACTCATAAATCTCAGAGCTTGCTTTCCAGAGGGTGGCGGCTGGCTTCTCTACATCGGCTCCGCCTACAGCTTTTGAGACATATTTCATCATGGAAGTGGCGGGAAAAGAAGATGCATAGTGGAGGTTTCAGTCTGCAAGTAAGACGAGAGCAATATGCTGAAAGAAAGACGAGAGAAGAAGCAGACAATGGAAAGATCAAGCAGAAAATCCCTGAACAGACAAGTAAAGAGTTGAGGCTGAAGAGAGTCCTAACAATCCTTTCAAGGGTATATGCACTGTGAGGCAATGGATTAAGTGAGGCTGATATGGAAGGAGAGAGCAAAAGAAAAACACAAAAACCCACCTTTTGAAGATGAGGGTTCTTGTAGGTTGAAAACCGTACTCAAGGAATGTGTGTGCGCCATGGAAGAAGTGAACGTGTACCATTTCTGAGATCTCTAAGAACATGGGAAAGCTACAGGAAGGTTCAGGTAGAAACTGAGTATGTCCAGACCTGGATGTCTCAATTGCAATCCCAATGACCCATCTAAAATGGGCCTTCAGGTGATTATAACAGAGTTATGGGGTAAGTTCTGTCATGACTAGATTCATCAGTAATGCAGTTGTTCTGGAGAGGTCCTTTCTGTACAGCTTTCTCACATAAAACAAACGCGCACAAACATGCAAAAAAAAAAATCTAGTAGCTTTCAGCTGTAGGCCCCATTGCACTCCAAAGGGCCAACACAGTTGTATACTGTGAGTTACATTTGAATTATAACATTTTCTCTGGATCAGAAAATAAATAATGCCGATGGGGGGAGGAGAGAAGGGGGGAGAGAGTGGGAAGTGCTGTGGTTTTTACAGATATCTTAGATACATGGTCACAAACATATGATGGAGAAATGTTTAACTACCATTTACCTTTCTAGCTCAACCATTACATTAAGGAGGTTCGCTTTAAAACCAAGGATGGGCGTGAGATCTTCTTTGATACAAAGGGCATGCTCCAGCTCACTATGACATCATAAACTGGGTCCAATTACCCAATGGCAACATGATCAGCATCATTGTTGGAAGTTTCAACTCTTCAGCTCCCAAGGACAAGCAACTCTTTGTGAACCATCATATGGAATACTCCCTTTAACCAGGCTCGGCATCCTCTAGTCTGTTTGTTTATATTAGGATAGGGCTTTTCAAATCTCTACTGTGAACCCTACAGCCAGTCAAATTGTCAGGATATCCACAATGAATATTCATGAAATAGGTATGCATGCACTGCATCCGTTGCATGCAAATTTATTATAATCTCATGCATTTTTGTTGAGTATCCTGAAAACCTGACTGGCTGGGAGGGGGGCCCAAGGACAGGTTTGGGAAGCCCTATATTAGAATACGTAGTGTGAATGTGGGCTACAGTTAAAGCAGGGGAAGGGTGGGATTTGCTAGTCAAAGGTTGCAATCACATTCTTAAATCAATTAAAGATGGAGAAATGTGGCAAAGAATAAATCTCCTTGCCTTTTGTTCATAAAACAAGGAGTGGCCGAAGATACATGTGAAACTGCCTTTTACCTACTAAGGTCGCTGCCTGGGATATCTCAGAACTGCTTTGTGCTGGAGAAACTTTGAATGTGTTGTGGTTTGTAGACTGGCAGATCTGGTAGCGGTAGCAGCCAAAACTGCTGAATAGTGAATATGACTAAATTTTTCTCTTTCCCTTGCTCCTCAGATCCCTCGCTCTGTGTGCTCTGAGAGCTGTGGCCCTGGATACAGGAAAGGTCTTCAGAGAGAGAAGCCAGTCTGCTGCTTTGACTGCGACCCTTGCTCTGAAGGGGAATACTCTAACACCACAGGTAGGCAAAGCACATCATGTTGTATGATAAATACAGACAGGTCAGTATTCCAAAGCACTTATCTGTATAGCGGCAACCATTAAATGGATATGTGGCCATAAGGATCAGACCAAAGCCACTCCTATAAAGGTGCAAGTCTGCAGGTGAGAATTTAAACCCTGTTCTGCTGGACTAGGTTTCTATTTGAGGGGACTGAACTTTAATCACCAGCCTGTATTGTTCAATACTTGCTGCGCCAAGACACTGTGGAAACACTGCAAAGGTCATTGTCAGTAGCCCCGCCTCATTGCCATAGGACGTCTACAGATTCTGCTTCTAAAATGGCTCTGGAGACGTCTCTGTGATTTGGACATTCTGCCCGTTTTTAGATGTCCAAAGCACAAATACTACAACTACTACTGCTATTAAACATTTATAAAGCACTACAAGGCATACGCTGCGCTGTACAGACATATATAAAGATGGACCCTGCTCAGTAGAGCTTACAATCTAATTAAGACAGACAAGACAAAAAATAAGAATAAAGGGAAAAGTGAAGGGTGAGAAGACGTAAGGAATGAGGGTTCAGGATCCAAAAGCAGCTT
The DNA here is from genome assembly GCA_033557465.1 of Ichthyophis bannanicus. Taxonomy (NCBI): domain Eukaryota; kingdom Metazoa; phylum Chordata; class Amphibia; order Gymnophiona; family Ichthyophiidae; genus Ichthyophis; species Ichthyophis bannanicus. Next base: position 105,056,475 of record CM066048.1, on the reverse strand, counting down.
CTAAGAGGTGAGCCTTCAGCATGGACTTAAAAAGGGGCAGAGATGAAGCCTGACGCACAGACTTGGGGAACCTGTTCCAGACATATGGAGCAGCAAGGTGAAAGGACCGAAGTCTGGGGTTGGCAGTGGAAGAAAAAGGCAGAGAGAGAAGCAAGCCAGTAGAAGAGCGGAGTTCACAAGGAGGGGTGTAGAGAGAGAGGAGAGGAAAGGTAGAAAGGAGCAGAAGAGTGAATGCACTTACAGGTCAGAAGAACAAGACCCCTTTATGTTCAATGAAGCACAGGAAAAATCAGAAGTAGTAGAAATAAAGTCAAAACTAGAACCTTACAGTACTGTTGTAAAAGTGCAGAATTCACTTGAATGGACATAAGACCAAGCACAAGGAGCATAAACAAACCGTAACCAGATCAAATGTAAATAACATCCTCCCCCCTCCCCAAACCACAAATGCAATGGTTGTCAACCCAGGTATATCCAACATCTCAGAATCTGAAATGCAGAAGAAAACCCTTCAACTACCACACTGTAGTCCAAAACTTAGAAATGTTTGATTTGACCCTTTTTTTTTCTAACGTCACTGTGTGAAAGATGAGAAAAAAGAAAAAAAGAGTGATCTACACCCACTCATTCATCTACACACATTCACGGGACTTTCCAATATATTTCTAGAACGATTTGATGGCAAGTGTCTACTTTCTGTTACACTGGTAAAAAGATAACAGGAAAAGACTTAAGGCCCCTACTGGTTCATCTGTATTGTTACAAAGCAGCTACTGTTGGCCAGTATCAAATATAACTTTCGGGACAATAGGACTGAAAATTAAGTGATACAGAAAATAGAACCTATGTAATGTATAGTTGCTTTTACAGTAGGATTGGAACACATTGAAGAGATTGAATTCCTCTTTGCGGTAGATTTTCTGATGCTTGTACTTTGAATGCAGGACAGTGTCTCCAGCCTAGTATCACCAACCCCCCTCCCTATGAAACCAGTTCTTTTTTTTGTATTTATATTTTTATTCAATGCTTTCCAACTTGTCATACATACATCATCTTCCTTGCATCAATTTCTGCAATATATTCAATTACATATATTCCCCCCCCCCCATACCCCCGAACCTACCCGACTTCCCCCTTATACCAAACTACCCAAACTGGCCCCTTTCCCCCCTTAAAGCCCATTCTCCCCCATTCACCCTTTCCCCCTCCCCCCTTGAGATCCTCCCCCACCCTCCCTGCCCCCGCTACCCCTTAGTATCCTTCCATAGATAGGTCAGCACCTTGCTCCATTGCTTTTCAAATCTATCAATCTTTTGCCAACGAGCGGCCATTAGTTTTTCCATTAGATATATTTGCCATAGTCTTTCCACGCAATGCTCTACCCTCGGGGCATCCCTTTGTTTCCATCTATATGCCAGCTCACAGCGGGCCGCACTCAAGCATGCCATTATTTGCCGCCTTTCTCGTTCTGGCCCCCCTTCGCTCCACCATCCCATCAGGTAACCACTTGGGTCCAATGCTACCTCCCCCCGGACCGCCTCCCAATACCTCTGTATCCTTCCTCCCCACATTCTCTCCAGCACATTTTAGATGTTCCCAGGAACATTTTATGCAGACGAATGGGTGTGTAATACCATCTCATAACCACCTTGTACCAATTTTCCCTAATAGCTACTGGCAGTGGTAAACACCTAACCTGATCGAAGATATTTTTCCACTGCCCCTCCTCCAGTTCCCTCCCTAGATCTCCTTCCCATTCTAGCATATATCTATGTTTGCTTTCCTGTGGCCCCTGTATTGCCTTATACAGCACAGAGGTTAGGCTCGGTGAGGTCTTCTTGCCATACCATATCACTTCAATGGTGTAAAATCCTGCTCTAATCCTTCCTTTCCCAATTTCTGTCTAAGAAAGTGTATCACCTGCCCATGATAGAACCTATCCCCTTCCCTCAACCCATATTCCTCCTTCAAATCTTCAAAGGGGACCCATTCTCCTCCATCCACAAATTGATAAAACCACTTCAACCCCCCTTTTGCCCACCTTCGGGATCCTCCCCCTTCTCTCCTGGGGCGAAACTCCTCCATGTGCCACATCTCCTTCCCAAGCCCCTAATTTTATCCCACTCTTGAAGTACATGGTTTACATATGGGTTATTCCGCACTTTTGCCCCTCTCTCTCTCCCCTTCCCATCCAGGGAAGACAGGCCAAGGACTTTCCCCCTCCATACTCACCCTCCATCACCACATAGTTCTTCCTCTCTCCCCCTTCCCACCAATCCATCATGTGGTGAGCCTGGGCCGCCCAGTAATATGCCTAAAGGTTTGGCACCCCCAACCCCCCCCTCCTCCCTCCGCCTATACATCACCGCTCGTGCTATCCTAGGCGGCTGTTTCTTCCAAATATATTGGTTCACCCTCCTCTGTATCCCTCTCAAATGTGCCCCTGGGATGGCCACCGGTAGTGCCTGGAAGTAATACAGTACTCTCGGTAACACATTCATTTTTACCGCCGCTATCCTGCCCAGCCACGAAATCTCTGATCTTGCCCACCTCTGCAAATCCTGTCCTATCTCCTTCCACAATTTACTATAGTTCACCCCATATATTCCCTGAGGCTGAGCTGTTATATTAACTCCCAAAGGGGTATCCTTGCTTCAGCCTCTCCAATATTGGCTTGAGTAGATTGATATTCAGGGCTTCAGTTTTATCCAGGTTCATTTTGAATCCCGAAACTTCTCCATATTTTCCCAGCTGCTCCATAATCTCTGGTAAAGACTCTTCCGGGTGGGACACCACCATCAGTACATCATCTGCAAACAGGGCCGGCCCGTCCATTGAGCGAGAATGTTTTTTGCACAGGGCCCCGCGTTTCAGGGGGCCCCGCGCAAAAAACATTCTGATCCTACTAAAGTAAAATTAAAAAACAAAACAAAACTGTCTTCTCCGCTGCCGGGGCCGCCGCGGCAGAATCGAGTGTGCCGCGGGGCCCCCCCTGCCCAGCACAGCCTGCCCTCCCCCGCTATCCGGTCTCTCGTTCAGCTCACAGTCACCCCGCGCCGGCTTTCAGAGCGCGAGGGAAGAGTTTTCTTCTCCCTCGCTGCTCTGTTGAGCCCGCGGGGGCTGATGGGAAGTTCCCATCAGCCCCGCGGGCTTAACATAGCCGCGAAAGGGAAACTAGTCCCTTCGCGCTCTGAAAGCCGGCGCGGGGTGACTGTGAGCTGAACGAGAGACCGGAGAGAGGGGGAGGGCAGGCGGTGCTGGGCAGGGGGGCCCCGCGGCACACTCGATTCGGCCGCGGCGGCCCCGGCAGCGGAGAAGACAGCTTTAAAAAGAAAAAAACTTCCCTCGGCTGGACTGGGCTGGGGGCTTAGGAATGCTGATGGGCGAGGGGCTGGGGGGGGTTAGGAATGCTGATGGGCTGGGGGGTTAGGAATGCTGATGGGCTATGGGGGGGGGCTGGGGGGGTAGGAATGCTGATGGGCTGGGGGGGTTAGGAGTGCTGATGGGCTATGGGGGGCTGGGGGGGTTAGGAGTGCTGATGGGCGGGGGGGGGGGTTAGGAGTGCTGATGGGCTATGGGGGGCTGGGGGAGGTTAAGACTGGCAAGGAGGGGGGTTACGACTGGCGCTGGGCTGGGCTGGGCTGGGGGGAGTTAAGACTGGCAATGGGCTGGGCTGGGCTGGGCTGGGGGGGTTAAGAGTGGTAATGGGCTGGGCTGGGCTGGGCTGGGGGGGGTTAAGACTGGCAATGGGCTGGGCTGGGCTGGGGGGGGGTTAAGACTGGCAATGGGCTGGGCTGGGCTGGGCTGGGCTGGGCTGGGCTGGGGGGGTTAAGACTGGTGCTGGGCTGGGCTGGGCTGGGGGGGGTTAAGACTGGCAATGGGCTGGGCTGGGCTGGGGGGGGTTAAGACTGGCGCTGGGCTGGGCTGGGCTGGGCTGGGGGGGTTAAGAATGGCAATGGGCTGGGCGGGGGGGTTAAGACTGGCAATGGGCTGGGCTGGGCTGGGCTGGGCGGGGGGGTTAAGACTGGCAATGGGCTGGGCTGGGCTGGGCTGGGCTGGGCTGGGCGGGGGGGTTAAGACTGCAATGGGCTGGGCTGGGCTGGGCTGGGCTGGGGGGGGGTTAAGACTGGCAATGGGCTGGGATGGGCTGGGCTGGGGGGGTTAAGACTGGCGCTGGGCTGGGCTGGGCTGGGGGGGGTTAAGACTGGCAATGGGCTGGGCTGGGCTGGGGGGGGTTAAGACTGGCGCTGGGCTGGGCTGGGCGGGGGGGGGTTAAGACTGCAATGGGCTGGGCTGGGCTGGGGGGGGGGTTAAGACTGGCAAGGGGCTGGGCTGGGCTGGGGGGGGTTAAGACTGGCACTGGGCTGGGGGGGTTAAGACTGGCAATGGGCTGGGGGCTGTCTGGAAATGGGGCTATGGGGGGTTAGGACTGATAATGGGCTATGGGGGGGGGGCTAGGACAGGAAATGGGCTGATGGGGAGGGGTTAGGAAGTAATGGGCTGTGGGCTGCAGGGGGGGGTGACGAGGGTAATGAGCTGTGGGCTGATGGGGGCTGTCTGGAAATGAGGTGATGGGGGTTAGGACTGCTAATGGGCTATGGGGGGTTAGGACTGATAATGGGCTATGGGGGGCTAGGACAGGAAATGGGCTGATGGGGAGGGGTTAGGATTTGAGGTGGACTGATGTGGTTAGGACTGGTAATGGGCTGTGGGCTGATGGGGGGGTTAGGACTGGCAATGAGCTATGGGGGGCTGACTGGAAATGGGCTGATGGGGTTAAGACGGGAAGTGGGCTGATGGGGGGTTAGGACTGGTAATGGGTTATAGGGGGGCTTAAACTGAAAATGGAGTGATGGGGGGTTAGGACTGGAAGTGGGTTGATGGGGGGCTAGGACTGGTAATGGGTTGGGGGGTTGCTATGACTGGAAATGGGTTGAGTGGAAGGGGAGGCTTGAACTGCAAATAGCTGATGGGGAGGGAGCTTGGAATGGAAATGGGCTGTGAGGGAAGGGAGCTAGGACTGAAAATGGGCTGATGGAGCAGCTAGGATAGGACTGGAAATGGGCTGTTGGGGGAGCTAAGATTGGAAATGGGCTGTGGTGGGGGCTTGAATTGAAATGGACTCATGGAGGGGCTAGAACTGGAAGTAGGCTCATGGGGGGCTTGGACTGGAATTGGGCTGAGTGGAGGGGAGCTAGGATTTGACATGGGCTGATGGTGGGGCTAGGAAATGACTAGAAATGGGCTGATGGGGGCTAGGATTGGAAATGAGCTGATGAAGGGACTCAGACTGAAAATGGATGGGGGAGCTAGGACTGGAAATGGGTTGATGGGGGGCTAGGACTGGAAATGGGCTGATGCAGGGACTAGAAGGGAATGGATGCTGGGTGAGACTGGAACTAGAAGGGAGCTGATGTTGGGGGAGGATTAGAATGGGATGGGGCTGGGAGAGTAAAATGGAGAGGGGAAAAATATTTTGTGTGGGAGGGATGAAAAATCTACAATTGGCCGGGTATTGGGAGAGTAAGTGGGGATTGAGGATGGAGGGGTAAAATTTGTGTGGATGAAATAGGAATGAGGAAAGAGCAAAAGGAGAAAGATTAGTATGTTAAAGCAGATGTAGAGAGAGAGAATGGAAAAAAAAACTAGAAGAGAGAAGAAAGAACAAATGGACAGCAGATGATGGACAGTTAGCAGAAAACATGAAGAAACCAGAAGAAAGTGGCTGGAGCAATTGCAACTGAAAAAAATGCACAAAAGGTAGAAAGATCTCTCTTTATTTTGAATTTATTAACTGGAATATGAAAGCTCTGGGAAATGTGCATCATTAACGTCTGCGCTTTGTTTGGTACAAGAGGAAATTAATTTATAGTTTTATTTCTACAGTGTTGTTGTACATTCCAAGTTTGGCTTTTGGGGTTCCCAGTTTAATTTGCCTTCCTGTTTCTAAATTGTGATTCCTTGTTTGGTGATGGTCTATGTTCTGCATGTGTAACTGAGCTGAGGTATTCTATTTATGTAATTCCTATTTGACATTGCCACTTGTTCTCTTTCCCCAGTATTCTCTGAAATGTACTGGTTTAATATTTGCAGTGTTGCCTTTTGATAGGTAGAGTATGGTACTTTGTGAGTCCTGGTAATGCTGTCAGGAAACGGCGGGTTTGCTATGGGTTCTAAATGGGCAGCGTTTGTAGTAGTTCCTAATGTGCCTGGCGGGTTGGCACTGGATTATAGTAATGTAGAAATCTTTTAGTCTTTCTTTATCCATACACTCATTAAGAGACATGTTTACTAAAAGTTAGTGTATGGTAACATTATGCAAATATTTATGCAAATAAGGCCACTTATGCAAATGAGGCCCCGCACCGAGTCTCCGCACATGGCCCCGCACCCCCCTTGGGCCGCCCCTGTCTGCAAACAGCGATATCTTGTGGTGATGCCCCTCCCTCTTCAACCCCCTCACCTTTTCATGTCCCCTTATTGCTCGCGCCAGAGGCTCGATTGCAATAGCAAACAATATCAGAGACAGAGGGCATCCCTGACGTGTCCCCCTTTTCTAAATCCAGAGCAGCGGTATACCTCCCATTAATCTTTACCCTCGCTTTAGGGCCTCTGTACAGGGCTTGTACCCATTTCATAAACTTGAGGCCTATACCCATCTGTCCCATTACTAGGAACAAGAATTCCCAGTCCACCCTATCGAACGCTTTCTCAGCGTCCACAGATAACAACATTGACTCTTCCCCCTGGTCCCGCGCCCCCCCCCAACTGCTTCTAGCACCCTCTTTATATTGTCAGAAGCTTGTCGCCCCATTATAAACAGTGTTTGATCCAATCCTATCAATCCTGGCATCAGCTTTGCCAATCTGTTGGCCAGCACCTTAGCCATGATTTTCACGTCTACATTTAGCAAAGAGATAGGACGGTAGGACCCACACTGTAGGGGATCCCTCCCCCCCTTTAACAATACTGTAATCCCCACTGTAAGCATCTCCGCAGAGAGGTGCCCCTCATCCTGCCGTATTCCATTAACTACCCTTAGTAGCCCCGCCAGGAGGTCCTCACCGAACGTTTTATAGAAGGCCCCCGTCAAACCATCCAACCCCGGGGCCTTCCCAGGGGGCAGTTCCTTAAGGGCCTGCTCCACTTCCTCCCTTGTTATATCCCCCTCTAGCGCCTGGCTTTCCGTCTCCTCCAACCTTGTCGGCTCTATTCCCTTTAAATATTCTTCCCCCTGCGCTAGAGTCCCTCCCTCTTTCCGCTTATAGAGCTCTCAATAGAATTAGCAAAATCGTTCCCCGATTTGCTTCTCAGATCTTAAAATCTCTCCCTTTGCCCCTTTTAGCCCCACGATAGCCGCCTGGGCCTCTCTGTTTCTCAGCTTATTAGCCAATAATCTCCCCGCTCTATCTCCCCACTCATAATAATACTGTTTCAGTCTATTCAACTTAAACCCAATCTCTTCAACCTGCAGTTTATGCAACTCCATCCTGAGTTGGTTTAACTTTTTGAGGTCCTGCTGATTGTCCCGTTCCCTATACCGCTTTGCCACTTGCTTTATCTCTTGTTGCAGGGTGTCCTCCTGTGCAAGCCTTTGCTTTTTATACCTTGCTGCCCACATCACTAACCGCCCCCTCACCACTGCCTTCATTCCTTCCCATAAGCTCACATTCCCCACTTCCCCCATATCGTTTATCCTCCAATACTCCCGGAGGCATATTTTTATATCCTTTACTACTTCCTCTCTTTTTTAATAAGCTTTCATTGAGTCTCCAAAACCTTACCCTCCCCCTTACTGTATCCTATTCCCATCTACATCCTCCTCATCTCCCTAGTGCTCTTTCCTCTGCTCCTTGGTGTTCATCGGTCATGCTGGAAGAGTGACCTGTTTACTACGACAAGTGTCCTTTGGAATTATTTTTACCATTGCTGTTTCCTCTATACTGGCAAAACCATCACAGTTCTCATCGCCTTCAGTGCTACCAAGCCTAGTAGCAAATTGAGCAAATGGGTTGGGACAAAGGTCTCCAGCAATCTAGTTCTTCTGTGCTCCTCAGACATTGTGATGTGCACTGTATGGCTGCTCTTCTTTCCTCCATTCCCAGAATATGACACACAGTCTGAAATTGGAAAGATGATTCTACAGTGTAATGAGGGGTCCATCATTGCATTTTATAGTGTGATTAGGGTTGCAAACAGGCTCCAGATGCGCCCGACAGACTTGATCCAGTCCTGGGTTTACCTCATTGCATGCAGTGACTTGTAGTTTTTCATTTCTTATGGAATGCAATGGAGAAATCAGAACTACATATCCCTGCATGCAATGGGGTAAACCCAGGACTGGATTGACACTGTCGGGCGCATCTGGAGCCAGTTGGCAACCCTAAGTGTGATTGGGTACATGGGCTTTTTGGCTCTTCTGAGCTTCATTGTGGCTTTCCTAGTAAGGAAACTGCCTGACAGTTTCAATGAGGCCCAGTATATCACTTTCAGCATGCTGGTATTCTGTAGTATTTGGGTGTCCTTCATCCCAGCGTACCTAAGCTCCAAAGGCAAATACCTGGTGGCTGTGGAGATATTTGCATCCTGGCTTCCAGTGCTGGATTGCTGAGCTGTATATTTACCCCTAAGTGCTACATTATTCTGCTGAGGCCTGACCTGAACAAGAGGGAGCATTTAATTGGGATAAAACACTCTAACAAAATCAAATGAGAGAGGATTCTTTCTACATTACCATAGTGTTCCTGTCTCATCAGCAAAGAATAACATCACCTTCAGCATAGCTGAAAGTTATTGAGTGCTAAAATTTGTGCATGTTTGAAATATACCATGTAAAACAATGTTTTGTTGTGGCAGAAAGGAAAGAATTTGCATGAAGGAGTAGAATACTCAATTAATAAATGACCATAAACAGAGCTGTCAAGTTTCCCAGTTCCTAGAGGGAATTTTTAGGCCAGTCCTGGATTTATGGCAACTTCACCCTGATGCATTATGGGATATATGGGGACTATAAATACAACATTGTTTTGGGATGAAGTTCAGAACCAGGACTGGCCAAGAAGTCTCCCTCCTACAACTGGGTAACTTGGCAGGTCTTCATAGGTGTTATTGAGTCCACTAAAACTAACCCAAGTCCATGTCATAAAATAGTTTTGATCAATTCCTGTTTGTCTGACTCCATCTCCTGAGGCAAGCTGTTGGATCAGTACGGCCAGATTAAGCTGCCTGAGATTGGGTGGGAAAATCAGACTGCTGTTTTGACTATGTAAAACTGAATTGAATTTGTTGATTAGAAAATCAATACCACATAGCCAAGAAGCTGTAGACGCCCTTCATGAGTTTTCTGAATAGGTTGGCTTGTATTTGAATAATCCCCTTAGGTTTTAGGATTTCTTACACATGATGCAAGTGGTGTACATCCAAAGTCCCAGCTCTTCGAAGTATCCCCTTTATATTTTTAGGAATCAGAATGTTTTATTATCCATATAGGAAGTAGACATCAGTAATACATAGATATAGCCAAATTTCTGTGACCAGTCAACAACCACAGCAGAACTTTCAGATCATCCACAACAAGTATAATAGATAATTCACTGTCGGTAAACTGGTGACATTTGGAATAACTTCCCATTATATTCACAAATTGTTACCTGTAGTCCTCAACCCATATTGAAGGGTATCTTGTTGACAAAATGGATACAGAGCTCCAGGGCAAAAGACACTTACAGGCCCAATTCCTTATTTTCTGTTCTTGACCCCAATGTGGCTAACTCTGAGTTATTCAAGAGTCCTTGAGTTTGCCCATGGTCATTCCAAGAAGTTACAGAGCTTCCAGCAGGCTTAGAGAGTGGTATTGGAGGTATTGGTGCAACTGGACTGCTTCAGTACCAACTTTAAAAATGGTTCAATCCCTCCACCTACCTGGATTGATGCCTTCACAACGAATAAAGTTATGGTCACACAGTGTAATGCACCACTATTTAATACTGATATTTGTCTAGTTAGAGGAATGCCAGTGCTTGGATCATAGCTGGCATAGAACTCAGTCCTTGAAAGACTGGCATTTGTGGAAGGTTCTGCTACTAAGGCAGCAAAGTGTAGTTAAGATCATCAGATTTTGTCTGCTTTACCTAATAGTAGTCAGTTTGCAGTAGTTTGGGATTTGACGGTGCAGAGGAAATTTGTCCCAGCTGTGGCTTCAAGCTGAGAGGTTTGGTTATTTTTCAAGATTTTTTTGTCTCTAAGGTGGAGAACTTATTGCAGGATTTGGATCATTACTTCCCTATCTCTGTTGGCTCTTCTAGTTTATAGGTTGAGAGACTTTGGCCTTTCCTGAGTCTTGTTGTCTCTGGTACGGTTTCTAGGTCTTCCTTTGTTTCTCTGTCATGATATTCATAAACTATTGCATAGTATACGGATGATTAAATGTTTATTAGATATTCATCCAGCCTTGTTTCTTCAGTTGGATGGTGAGGGGTTGGAGTCTTGTATTTGTGAGATTGTGAATGCCTCCATGTTGAATGGTGTTTTCCCTATCCAGCTTAAGAGGACTGTAATTAATTACTCTTCTTTTTAAAAGGCAATTTTTTGGATCCTGGAAAACTTGAGCATTATAGACTTGTTTCTAACCTTCCTTTCTTAGGGAAATTTTTTGAGAAGGTGGTAGGCTCCCCACAAGGTTAGTTTTTTGGAAGAACATCATATTTTGGATGATTGTAAAGTAGGTTTTACAGTATAAAAATGCAGAAACTCTTCTGATTGATTTTCCTATAGGGCATTTGATAAAGGCCAAATGGTATTCTGTTACTATGGGATGTATCTGTGGCTTTTGATATTGTCAGTTTTGATATTTTGTTTTATATGATATGCCAGTTGGGTACTGACGGCTGTTTCTGTTGTTTCTGGTGCATTTTTCCTAGCAGTACTCATAGATGGGGTCTTTCATTATACATGAGGATCATGAGTCTATTTTAGAAGGCTATGAAAAGGTACCAGTTCTCAGTACCACCAAGTACTTATAAACAGTTTGTCTACTGTATATGGGTGACACATTGTCCAATGTTCAGGTCTTGAAGCAGGGAGCTCCGCAGGGATTAGTGTTGGCCCCATATTTATTTAATTTGTATTTGGTACTTTTTTGTGCTATGTTTGTGCAGTGGGGCTTCACTTTTATGTTTACAGATAATATGCAAATTGTATTTACTTATCCAATGACTGTGAGACAAATAGAATCTGTTGTGGAAGAACAGTTGGGTAGGTTAGGGGAATGGATAGGTAAGCTTCAGTTTAAATTTAAAAATTGGGAAAATGGAGTGGTTTGGCTGGATGGAGGGAGGACCTTAGGTGAAGCTCCTCCCACTTCATCTTCCCATTCAAAAGAGCTTTATCAAAATCATAGTGTTTGGTTGGACTGTCATTTGGCTTTGCAATATCAGGTGCCTAGGATAGTCTGCCATTCCTTTGCCATCTTGCTTTGATGACTCAGGCTTTGGTCTTTTCCTTATATTGATTATTGTAGCGCCATTTGCTGCGTCTTCTCTAGTGGGAAGTTCATCATTTATGGTTAGTTCAAAATATGGCTACAAAATTAATTAAGGGCCTTCAAAGAAGGGATCGTATGACCCCCCCCCCCCCCATTCCAAAGCCTTACATTGGCTTCCAATAAAATATCGTATTAGGTATAAGATTTTGATGTTAGTGTTTTGCTTGTTATATAAAATGTCTCCTCAATATTTGTCTGTAAAAGTGGTTCCTTATGTCCCTGTTCAACCGTTGAGGTCGCAGGAAGGTGGGTTGGAGTCTATCACCGGAGTGAAGGATGCTTGTTTCAGTACGCAGAGGGATTATGCTTACTCTGTGCTGGGTCCCCGTTTATGGAATATGCTCCCTTTGGAACTTTGTATGGAGTGGAATTTGAATAGATTTAAGAGATCTTTGAAGACCTATTTGTTCAAATGTGCATTTGAGGGCAGTTAATAATATAATTGTGAATGCATATCTGGTTTTTTTTTCCTTATTGGGTGGTGAAGGGGTAGCTTAATGGTTAGGGCACTGCCTTGGTAACAAGGCTTCAATTCCCACTAGCACTCCTTGTGGCCTTGGGCAAGTCACTTAACCTCCATTGCCTCAGAAGAAGGGCTTGAGAATCTACTTCCAGTCACATTGCCAAAAATACCCAGGAGCTGCTGGGTCACCAGGAGTCAGCATTGACTTGAAGGCACACATTGTGTTTTTTGTGGGTTAGGTAGTTTTGGGAGATTTTGGGTGTGGGGCAGGATACGTGCTTGTGCTGGATTCTGTGGAGGGTAGCGGGTTGGGAATGGTGCTTTCTTTCTCTTTTTGGGCATGACCGGTAGTCATACACATAGGACGCTTTCTAATAGATAGCCGTGCCGTGACAAAGACTGAAATTTGAAGGAAAACTCCTATGTAATGGTAAAAAAAAATAGGATGTGCTGCCTGCCTCTCCCACCCCCACCTTTAATGTTAATGGCAGCAACGTAAATTGGAAAAGAAAAATAAACTGCAAATTAAATGACAGAAATGAGATGAAATGCTATGAATACTCATCCTACTATTTAAAAAAAATTAACAAGAAGTGTATAGGTTTTGTACCATCACGACCATTGCCAAAACATGGTATCTAATAATGATCTGTTCTGTTTTTCTTTTGACTAAGGGCCATTACTTAAATTCTAAGGGGAAGCAGAAGCAGGTTTACTTTTCAAGACAGTCTGGTGCTGGTGGGGGGATGGGCAATGGAGTAGGATCAATCCAGGGCAAGCTCAACCATTCGGAAAGACTAGGCAGTCACCTAGGAGGGCAGCTTCTGAAGGGCAGCAAAAAAACAGTGACGGTCAAATAGTCACAGAAACTCCAAGAGCCATCAGCAGAGTCTTTTGCTTGCAGGGAGCGTGGGCACTCACATACAGACAAAGCAAAGTTTTTTGTATTCAATTATGCATTTTTATAGGATTGTGCTGGGGGGGAGGGTGTTGGGATGACCATGATGGATGAGTTTAATTATCAAAATCTTGAAAGAATGAGGGGTTTAAGGCTGAAGGTTCACCTCAGTACCCTTCAGAAACCAGCCGAGGATTAATCCCTCCGCAAGCAGGTTTTCAACCAATCGATCCCAGCTTCCCTTGATGTAAAAGACAAAGCACCACTTGCATATTGTCATGGGGTAGACAGCACAAAAAGTGAAATACTAAAGGCTAGTGCAGAGAATGAGCTTAATTACCAGGAGAGAGATAGCACTAAGCCTGAAACACTAAGAAACAATACACAGGAGAAGCTCACTTGTCAGAAGCCAGATAGCATTGAGCCTGAGATAGTAAGGGACAGTGTGGGGGAAGGGCTTACCTGGCAGGAATTATACAGCACAGACCCTGAAACATTAAGAAATAAAATGGAGGAAGAGCTTACCTGGCAGCCTCAGGGGCAAGTGAGGCAGTCACAGGGCAGAGAGGCAGGAAGGAAGAAAGCAAACATTCCACAGGGTTGGTGTGACGCAGGAAGAATTGAGAGGGCTAATCAGATCCACCTGAACTCAAACTCACGTTCCACGTCAGGGGAGCTGAGAGATAAAAGCAGGCAGAAAATTTCACAGAGGCAGAGCAGGCATGGGAGGCAGTTGAAGGAGCATTGGCAGCTGGAATCTGAAGCAGGACTGGAGCCAAAGTTTGAGTGCCAGGAGGGAAGGAAAACTCCCAAGCAAGTGCTGATAGACACTTTACCGTGGAGAGCCAGAACTGAGGAAAGACCGGCTGGCCAATCCAAAAAGGGTAAAGAAAACTGCAGCAGGGTCTTCCCAGCCAGAGGGGTCCTCCTACCAAGGCAAGCTGCTCAATCAACAGGAGGCAAAAATCACGTACAGGGAAGCACCCAGGAAACAGGAAGTAAGTTGCCATCAGTCAAGCAACGTAACCAGTTTTCCCTCAGAGACCCAGGCTGCAGGACAGATAGAAAGTCTTGGCGAGAAGCAGAGGGATGGGAGCTTAGCTTTGGCAGAAGAAAAGATAAGTACCCAGTTTTTACTAAAGAGAGGAAAAGGAATCCCCGAGTTGGAGACCAGGCACATAGCCGAGGGGACTCCTATCTGTACAAACCATGGAGAGAGATCTCCCACACCTCTCCTGATATCTGGAACTTACGAGGGCAGCTCCCACCAGTGACAGATGAGGTTTATCCAGGGCAAGATACGGAGGGCAGCCTCCTAGGGGCTCAGTGTCCTTATACTGGAACTGGACCCAGCCCTATGCAATGGGAGAGCCCTAGCATTGAGAGTATCCCTGAAGCCATGGAGTACGAGGAGTATATGCCTGAGGAGGCTAAGAGTCTTTATTGAAGTCAAGCAAGAAGTAGTATTTTGTGCACAGTGAAATACTGGACTGTATTGCCGATGATAATTGTGCACAGGGAAATACTGGACTGTACCACTAAGAGATATTGTGCACCGTGTAAATACTGAACTGTACTGCTGAGAGAAAGCAGTATTATCCTTTCTGGTTTAAAAACCCTTTTTTACCTGGTGAATTCAACCGTTTCATTTATGTTGTCCCGCATGCTGTAACATCCTAAAGGGAAGGGGAATAAAACCCATCTTTTCATTTGGACCACAACTACAGAGTCCTTATTTCTTCCACAACACAATGCTACCCGGCCCTAGGCAGCCGCCTAGGACCGGCAAGTAGTCACAATATGGGTGGGACCAGAACACAAACAGTTGATGTGCCCAAGTCATATCTCAGCGAAACAGAAAGCTGACCAGGCAGGAGAGACATGATCAGGACAGAATTTGAGAAGGGGATCCAGCTGCATGTGGCTCTAAGAGACACCCTTGGGCTTCTGTTGAAGGAGGGCAGAAGTTAACTCCTATCTTTAGAAGCTCAGATGACAAGACTTCAACTTTCATACTTTGGACATATCATGCGAAGAGAGAGATCATTAGAGAAAGACATCATGCTTGGCAAGATAGAAAGTCAATGCAAAAGAGGAAGGCCAGCAATGAGATACAATAACAGCAGCTATGGGTACCAGTCTGTCAACAATGAGCCACCTGACTGAAGACCGAACACAATTTAGGATAGCTATCCAGAGGGTCGCCATGAGTTGACACCGACTCAACGGCATTTAACATCTAATAGAATGGTACAGGAAAATAGGGCAGCATTTCAAACATCCTCTCATGAGATGTCTGTGGAGGTGACAGAACATTAAATTGCTGTCTAGGCATCAGGATAATTTATACATGATGCAGCTGGTGCACATCCTGGTGCCCTGAGACTCAGCCACACTAGTTTCTGGTGCTGTTGGGATCCTTGTACCTGGAATATTTTGCCCGTCTAGATTCTGATGCTGGCTATCTTTCCATGTGCTGCAAGAGTTCTCTAGGTCTCAGCTATGTCTGTCTGTATAAAGCTACACAAAATGCCCTGAAACGTTTGCACGCCCAATATTATTTTAAAAGATATTTCACCAAAAGAGCCCTGAGAAACTTAAGACTACAATGCCAGTAATACTCTAAAGTCAGCATATGCTTTGATACACATGGCCTGCTGCTCTTCTCCCCCTCCCCCCCCCCCCCACGCCATGCCACAAAGTCCTTCCCTCCCTGTGCTGAGTCGTGCTGCATTGCTGCAGCCCACTGCTGCTGTTTCCAACAGTTTGGAAGGGGGGAGGCTAGGCTCTGCGGCAGCCAATGTACTTTGGCACACATAGCCTGCTGCTTCTGAACCCTCAAAGTTATGTCTGAGAAGGGTCAGAAGTGGCCTGCCGCCAAGCTGAGCCGTACTCCCCCCTCAACCCCACTACTGGAATTGGTGGTAATGTGGCTCAGCATGGGGGGAAGGGGGGCGGGCCTTCTGCCTAGGGTGGAGAAACCCTTGGGCTGGCCCTGATCTGTCCATAAATCAGGCTATTGATTGGATGAGGTTAATCTGACTCTGACTCTTCCGTATCTATTTGCTATTGGCTGCTCCTGCATGTGGCTATTGGACATCTGATATATAACGCAAGATTTGTTGTCCTTATTATAAGGCTTTTCAACTACTTACAGCCATTGAGAGTAGCGGTGCTTCTGGACCGCTTGCCTGTGTCTTTAATGTTTGGAAGAAGATATTCCTGATGCAGGTAAGTTTATTTGAAACACAATATTATGTTGGATCTATTTATACCTTTTCTATTTACTGAAAAACTGTAATTAAGTGTATGTGTGTATATATATATATATAATGACCCGATATTGAGCTAGGCTCATTTTCAACCTCCAACCCGGATATTCAATGCCGCAGCGACAGCATTAAGTATCCGGGGATCTCCGCACACACCGAAAGCCGCCAGCGCTAACCGGACAACAGCGATATTGCATGTTGCCCAATTAGCTCCTGCACTTTAGAGAGAGAAAAGGGTTTTCCTCGCCTATCTTTTCAGCACACATAGACAACTGGGCAGCATGCAATATATCTGCTGTCCGGTTAACACTTGTCATTGCCTCCACTCTGTCCCGACATGCCCCCGACATGCCCCGATGATAACCAGATAGCATCGGGACGCATAGGGGAGACAGAAGGGGATATTCAACAGCACTAAATGTGTAAGTGCCGTTGAATATCCCGATTTAAGGCATTTATATGGTTTGCTGGGCTGTAAACTGTGTAAATGCATTTCAAAAATCAAGCCCAAAATGTTTTCTGATATAAGGACAAAGATTGGGCTTTACGGACCATGATGACATTAGAGCATTTCTGGGGTTCTAGCCTCGGATTTCTCTTTTGCTAAAAGCATCTCTGCTCATATTATTTGAGGCATTTTGTGCATATTTTCATATCTCATGCCCCTGATTAATTGAGACTTGACTTTTTGCTAATTGGATTACTATTTTAGCCCATTTGACTGTATAAAGCGACATCTGCTGCCGTAAGGACAAAAATCCACCTGGTGCTACTTATTCTTGGCAAAGAAGCAACAAGGAAAATGGTTTTTCAGCAAAAATGGCAAGTTGTTTACGCAGAAAATGCCGGAAGACATATGAAGCAGACATGAAATTGTACTTCCAAAAACTTTAGCTGAAAATCTACAAAAGACAAGCTGCAGAATCGGGAAGGGCAGTGATAGACACACGCTCCTCCTTCTGGGGTGACGTTACTCCCAAGAAATGAAAGTGAAACTCTGTCTCCATCCTCTTCCTCATCAGCTGCAAGCTCTGCACAGAATCTCCAAAGCAAGATTAACTGGACAGATCCAGCGTCCATAAAGCACATCATCCAGTACTAGGAGGGGATGGACACAGACTTCCCCTGCCCCCCCCCCCCTTGCAGAAAAAGGGCTAAGACCAGAGGCCTCAAACCTGACAGAAATCTGGCAAAGATGACGGAAATCACCGAGCAACAGATGTCGAGTCTGTGTGAGGAGCACAAGGAAAATGTACTTCTCTTTTGTGAGGACGATCAGAAACCCATCTGTGTGCAGTGTAATAGATCCCAGGATCACAGCTCTCACACTGTGATTCCCATACAAGAGACGGTGCAGGAATACAAGGTATGCCATTATCATTTATTATCACAGTGTGCCCTGGGGGGTTCACAGAGCTCACGCCACAGTCCCCAAAGTGGGAGAGGAGTTGGGGGAGGAGGGTTAAGTTTGCCAACTTACCCAAGGTCAACAAACAGGCTGATCTAGTTCTGGTTTTGCCCTATTGCATACATGTATGTCTACTAAACTGGGCTAATGGTTAACCCGGGCTATTTGAAGCTAGAATAGCATGGGACTTAGTTGCAGATAGTCCAGGTTAACCGTTAGCTCGGTTTACTGGACATGCTTCATGATGGTATAGTTCTGATTATCTAAGGGAAGTCAGTGGGACAATCAGTCAAGTCTCCCTGGGATGAGTTGGCAGCCCTAGAACTGCTGCAGAAATCTGCAGGTGTTTGAGAGGTTGAGCAGAAACATTTGTTCACATCTCTTTGTTCATATGTTGGTCTTTAGATTATGACCACATTGGAAGAAGATGAGAGAGAAATAAGTGTTATGTTATACAGGTTGATGATGATTTATCATGCCCTGGGTTATGGATTCACAAGATTTCTCTGACTAAGATTCAAAGTGCCAGGACAACTATTGGCTTATAGAAATTGACGCTTAGTTTGGACCTGACTCAAAATACTCCACATCACTGATATTCTGCGACCTTAAATAATCTCCAGTTTTAGTGAGGCATAATCAGGTAAAGATTGAAGCGGCTTCTCATGGACCTAATTCCATGCCTGACCCAAAGGGTTGAGCCTCCACAGGATTAAAAATCACTCAGCTGATTTTTTTTTAACTGCATATTCCTCCCCTGCAAATGCTATTGAATTTTTCTGATCATCTAGTCATTATTTCTGTTTTCTTCTCTACTGGCAAAACTTCTGAGTTATTTGGAGCCACTGAGAAGCGAGCTGAAGAGAACCCAAGCTTTTGAATCCAGTGAAGAAGAGAACACCAAAAAACTCAAGGTACTAAAGGGGACTGATTTTTTTTTTTTTTTTATCATTTTTCTCCTAACTAAAATTGCTGATGTTTACATTTTTTGTGTCCATCTGCCTGTACTGATATTATCCCCAAAAGCATTCAACGTATAGCAACCACATTTTCAGTATAGGGAGATGTATCTAGAAACCAGAATAATGTTGTCATAGGAAACTTATGTCTCCAGCAGAGAAGTGATCAAAATGTTTTCTTTTGACTGCAGCACCATCAGTGGACACTAGGTGGTAATATCCCATTATGTTATGCAAGTAATTTTACAATGACCAACTCTTAAATTTGTCTTAAAACTGCTAACATTTACTGTAATGGACCCTCTCCGAAAGTGTTTAAAAGCGTAAATAACCATTCCTTAGTTACTTGTTCCACATCACTCATGATTTTTTAAACTTCTGTCATAGACCCTTCACAGCAGCTCTTTTCCATGCCTGGGTCCTAACCTGTTTAAGCCCTCTTCATAAGGGAACTATTACATTCCCTGTATCATTTATGCTGCCCTTCTGTGTACCATTCTCAGTTCAGTGTTGTCCTGTCTGAAATGGGACGACCAGTACGGTGTGCAACACTGAAGCTCTTTTCACAGTACTATGATTCTGAGATAAACAAATGTTTTCAAATTTTAGAGGAAAACCCTGGACTCGCTTCAAGGACCACTCTTCAGGCAAATGGGTAACAGAGCCCCAGCAGGAGGGGTCAATATTGGACTTGGTACTTACAAAGCCTGAGCATTCCAATTATTTAGTCTCACTTGGTTGGCTTAGTGTGAAAAGTTATATTTGTTGAACATGAAAATTAATAATGCAAAGTGAATTGTTAAGCACTAATCTGTTGAAATACATTAAACATAGTTCTAAAATTCACAATAAATCAGTCCATATCAAGAATAGCTGAAAACCAAACATAACTTGATTGTAATTTTTGTTGCATAGCCCACTGAAGAATGATTCCTTCATAGAGTGCTCATGATCCATGTGTTATAAATGAATTATTACACCTAGAAGTGCTGTTTGGTAACATTACTGGACAGGTTCATCCTGTTAGCACTGAAGGAGGAAAGAGTTCCAGTCCCAGTCTGCCTTCTACAGAGCTGCTGGAAATCTGTGAAGGTGCCAAGCAACCGCAATAACCCAGCTAGAGCATTGGGATTGCAGTGGTTTTGGCCATGGATTGTTGGAAGCTCCATGGGATAGCCTTGACTTCCTGAGTCTTAAGTGCAAATCACTGGACATCCTGTCAGCAAACGTGCTGAGGGAGTTATTTTCAAAGCCCTATTTGTGCTTTCCAGGTCTGAAAATGGGCACTCGGATGTCCAAATCACAAGGACATCCCTGGAGTGATTTTAGAAACTGGGTATATGGACATCCCAAGCATGAACACAACCAAGTAGAATGGGGGTGGCCTGGAGTCGTGGCCTGGGCAAAGTAACGAAGATGCACATTACCATACGATTTCAGAATAGCACAAGCACATCTGGCTAGGGTATGGAGGTATCCACGCCTCTACCTGCTCGTGCCCACGAACAGGGTACAAAAAAAGTGCTTGTTTCATGGCTGTAATGCTTCCAGGGGGCTAGTGCACTATGTGCTTTCATCGTCAAAGTTAATATCTTCTGGACAGTGAAAGCTGCATCTATTCCACACATATTAACAGGCTGCCGCCGCCACCACACATCAAAGTGTCTGCAGTAGCCGACTGGGACATCCATGTCACTGACCATGTACATCCCCTGGCTGAAACGTCCAAAACCTGTTTCTGTGGCCGTCCAATTCAAAAATGTCCACTTTTCTAAAACAGCCTACAAGCGGGCAGTCTTGCTAGTTGCACAGGCCCACCACCAGACCCAGCTACTGGGACGTTCAGCTTTCAGGGTGGGAACGGAAAAATGTCAGATGGCATTTATATGAGCCCCCATCACTGCTACCACGCCCTCAGATTTAGGGAAGATGTGTTCTGGATGGCTCAGCTTCTACCAAAATGCCACTCCTAAAATATCATCTTCAAACTTTCTCCAAAAATGAGCTAGTCTGTGCTTAATGACACAGATAAAGAATAGTGCTCATGACTGAGATGTCCTTGGCAGTTCCCCTATAATAAAAGATCACATTGAACATAAGAAATGCTATACTGGGTCAAACCAAGGTCCATCAAACTTGGTATCTTGTTTCCAATAGTGGCCAATCCAGGTAACAAATACCTGGCAAATTCCCAAAAAGGCACAAAGGTTCCACAGTGCTCGTCCTGGAGTAAACGGTGGATTTCCCGGGTCCTCTTAATGATTTATGGACCCTTCCTTCAGGAACTTGTCCAAACCTTTTTTAAACCCAGCTACACTAACAGCTTTTACTACATCCTCCGATAAATTCCAGGGTTTGATTACACGTTGAGTGAAAAAATATTTTCTGTTATTAGTCTTGACTGGATTACATTGTAGTTGCATTATGTGTCCCCTAGTCTTTCTAAATTTTGATGGCCTAAACAATTGATCTACATTTACCCGTTCTTCTCCATTCATTAATTTATAGACCTCAATCATATCTCCCCTCAACCATCTCTATTCCAAGTTGAAGAGTCCTAACCTTTTAAGCCACCACCCAGCCCGGCCCTGCCAGACCTGTCGGGTGTCAGGAGATCTGAGCAGGGGGTGTGGGGGAAGTCTGGCCATCCTGCTGTCTGTATGCCCCCCACAGCTGCTGAAGGGGCACACTAGGCCATCTATTGCCCAATATTGTAACCATGGGAGCATCTTGCTCCCATGGTACAGGATCAGATACCAAGGAGTCCATCCTGGTCTGCGACATCTGGAGGACCTGGTTGTGCCCCTTCCAGGATCAGACTCAACATCAACTGGCTAACCTTGTCTACCAGCTTATTCACACCTTCAAAGAAATATAAGAGATTAGTAAGACAAGACCTTCCTTGACTAAAGCCATGTTGCCTTTCTCCCATTAACCCCTTCACAAAAAACCTCAGCACATAGTAACTTACACGCAATAAATATAAACTAAAGACATCTCCAGAAAATCTTTTACAAAACTAACGAGGCAAAAAGACCTCGGCCAAAACACTGTCCCCCTCTACAGCAGTTACTCACCCCCCGAAGGGGAGCTGTTCATAACACCATCACAGGTCTAAACTTGGTCTCCCATTAAACCATGACTATCGTACATGTTCAGTAATTTTATTCTTTATAATGGTTTCTACCATTTTGCCCAGTACTGGCATCAGGCTCACTGGTCTGTAATTTCCTGTATCACCCCTAAAACACTTTTAAAAATTTGGCATTGACAGATGGGGTACACTCTCAATCCAGCAGGCATAGTCCCGCATTTTGTAGCTCATTTTCCTTATTCCGTTGTCTTTTTTTTCTTTTACTTTTTTTTTAAGAAACAAATAGAGATTCACAAACAGGAAATCATCTGTGAGTTTGAGATGTTGCGCCATCTCCTGGAGAAGGAGAAGGAAGATCAGCTTGCCAGACTAGAAAACGTGGAACAGAAAATCCTGCAGGAACCAAAAGAAAATATCAGAAAACTGACAGAGCAAAGCTATGCCCTGGAGAAACTGATAGCAGAGATAGAGAAGAAGTGTCAGCAGCCAGCCATAGACTTAGTGAAGGTGAGAAACTCTTGTCAACCCCAGAGAACATGTGACGGTACTGGGAAAGAATGGTCTAGATTAAGGAAGAATATGCAAGAAACAAGATTTGAATCCATAATGGGGGAGAATATGAGGTTTAGAGCTGTCATCAGACTTCACAAAGAAGGAAGAAAATGAAGAGATAGAAAAGAGTCAAAAGGAAGAGGATAGGAAAGAGGATAGACTAGGGGGTCAGTCTACTAGAATTAAGGAAACGAGGAGAGGTCCTTGCAAGCAATGCTGGACACTTCTTGAATAAACGTGGGAAACGTTGGCAGTGAGATGAGTGGAAGAGGATGGATGAAGGAAGCATAAACTATACAATATATTTTAGAGTTTCAGATGTGATAAAGGGTATGTCAGGTGAAAGAAATGCCTTAAGATGTTTCATTTTATATATTTGTTCATTTATTTATTTAAAACTTTTATAACCTGCATTGTCTATTATTCTAGGTGGGTTACAGCAAACCTTATATAAAAGGATACATAAAATCAATGGTGAGATACAAGACACACACATAAAAAGATACATAAAATCAATGACAAGACATAAACAAGAAACTAACATCTAACACTCCACACTGTAGAGAAAAGAAAGTGGTGTTTAGCGAGGAGCAGGCAGAAACACCTTATCTCCTGCTTATGGACATTAATGGGATTATTTTCGAAGCCTTATTTGCAATTTACACTGTAAATTGCATCCAAGAGGGTCTTTTGTGTGCCTGTTAAAGGCATGCTTTGGACACGTGTCGACAGGTAGCATGGGGTCATGACAGCCTGGCAGGATTTCCACGCTGTCAATGGTGCATTAGGAGAGCAAATGGGCAGGGTAGGAGCAGAGAGTGTGCATGGTGAGGTATACACCGCATGCTAACCGCTGTGCAATTACTGGGGGGCCCGCGGTATCAGCAACCTGCGTTCTTACCTGTCTGGAAAATGCTGTGCATGCTCCCCTACAGGTAATGTGGTTCCTTTGCGCTTAGGGTGCCTTGGTTTTACACGCTAACATCGATTTCAGTAAAGAATCATCATGTCCTTTAGTAAAAAGGCCCCCGATGTGTAAACGGCCATTTTAGAAAGGGACCCTTTTACATGTGGATGTGCAAACTGCAGGGGAGTGTAGCGGGCGAGACAAAAATCTAAACGTGTGCTCCCCGTTTTATACAGGGAATGCCGTGTAAGCCTAAAATTGCCCACGTCCAGATTTGCACCTGCTCCCTGTTATGTGCGGGTATTTAAAAAGTGCTCTTTTGGGCCCTTTTCCCTTTCCAGGAGGGATTAAGGAGGATATCGCCCTTAATCCCCCAATGTTTGTTTCCCCCTCCAAACTGAAATGAGGTAAATGAGTCCTCTGTAGTTTAATTAAGAGCATTAAATGCTCTGATACACATATAAGATGTTGGGGTTCCTCCAATTCTTTTCCCACGCGTCCCCGTGCTCATAGATATAAATCGCCGTGCACCCCTGAACCTCTTTACATATTCATATTTTAGAAACAGGGCCACCTTTAGCATGGCCATTTCTAAAATCCTGTCAGCATTTAGAACATCCTGACATAACGTCCTAACTAAAATGCGCCTTCCCCCTTCTTCATAAGTGTTAGGCTCAGTGGCATAGATAGGAAAATCCCTTAGGCGCCATCCAGTGGATGTGGGAGGAACTGTTTACCCCCTGCATCTCGACAGTCCAGGGGGACTTTCCACTGCACCTCTTTTTCTGAGTGACACGAAAATGTGACTTGAATAAGAAGAAAAAAAAAAAAGAAGGTGATACCTTTTTATTGGACTAAATACATTTTTGGACTAGCTTTCGAAGGTTAAACCTTTTTTTTTGTTTGTTTCTTTTTTTATTTAACTACTATTAAAGTGGACTCGCATGACACCCACAGTGCTTTATCATAAAAGATGTGAGAATTTTGCATGGTACAAAAGGAAATTATAATGCTATTCGCAAAGGTGCTAAACTTTGATTAAAATTAATTTTTTTCTGACATACACCGAGCTTTAAAAAAAAAAACAATTTAAATCAATTATCAGTGTATCATGTTTACTAGTTTAGTAACGAGCAATGCAAAGATTAGTTTTAGTTGTATGGCTACAATGCCTGAAGATCAGACCTGCCTAATATATATTTTCTGTTTTCAGGAAATCAACAGCAGCTTGGACAGGTATGGATTTAGTCTTGGTTTCAATGACTCCTGAATGTTAGTGAGTGGGCAGATATTACTACCAGATAGCTGACAATGTGTCCTGTTTCCCTGTTTCACTCCCTATTATACTAATTTGAGAGTTAGTAATTATGGGCATGGCAATCCTAGGGGGTATGTTTACTAAGCAGCGGTAACGGCTTCTGTGCGATATCACACAGAAGCCGCTACCGCTGCTTAGTAAACATACCCTATAGTGTTGCTTCTACTGTCCTGACCTGAAGAAGATTTTAACCTTCCAATCCTAGTCCAAAAATGTATCAAGTTACTCCTGTTTCTGGAAGCCTTTTGGACCTAGGGTTTATCTCTAGGCTTGATACTTTTGACTGAATTTCTGCTCATGCTATTTGACTTTTGTGGTCATTTTATTTGTTTTAATTGTGGTTTGTGTTGGTGATGGTTGTCAACTGCCTAGTTTTCGGCGGTACAAAAATGTTGTAACTATTAAACCATAAAATGCAATCTCCTTATTTTCCTGTTTTGTTTCTCCTCTTATTTAACTACAATTAAAGTGAACTAACAGGGCACTCACTGCTTTTTCCACTAATTTGAGAGGCACCATTGAGGTCAGAGGCTGCTGAAGAGCAACAGGGTGATATCAGTGTAATCTTCTGAATATGTATTCTTTCTGACTTGTAATCTTCTGGTCTACTCTCCGCTTGGTCCTGGGTTCATTTCACAGAGACTGTAGGGTAAGCAGCACAGATAAGACAACCAAACAGGCATGGCTTGGAAACAGGTCTTTATGTAGAAATAGGCTTATTACATAGGTATAGAACAGAGTTATAAGGTTGTTAGAAAACTGCTTCAGTTTACTTCAATGAATCTGTGTGTGTGTGTGTGTGTGTGAGAGAGAGAGAGAGGCAAGAACATGTGGGTCAGAGCCTCATAGCAAGAAGAATAGGGAGAGAGAGAAGTGGGGGAGGGGAGAGAAGTATGGGTCAGAGTCTCATGGCAAGGTGTGTCCGATGAAAATAGGAAGAGAGAGATCAGAGAGAGAGAGAGGGGGGAGGGGTGAAGATAAGTGATTATCAGAGCCTCCTGTCCTTCATGTCCGATGAATAGAGGAAGAGAGAGAGAGGAAGTGTTTCTGTCCTTTATAGTGAATTTTCTCTAGCACCTCCCTTTGAGGTCTGCTATTCTTGATTTAGCAAGGAGGGACTGCAGACCAATCTCAACAGGTCCGGAGACTGACCTCACCAGGGGGTCAGAGTTAATCTCATCTTGTAAACTACCCTCATTAACTTTGGAGACTGAAATCACCAGAGTAACAAAGCTGCTTGAAATCCAAGGTCTGGGGAACAGCCATGACACCTGTGTCATGCTGATGTATGCTGACAATCAGGATATGTGATCTTCTTCTTTTTGTAGATACCAGGTGGAGTTTCCACAGCCAGAACCTTTTCTCCCAGACCTGGATGAGAAAACCTTTGACACATTCCATCCATTTGTTCTTCGGAGCCAAGTAGTAAATCTGATAAAAGGTGAAAACAAAATATATATCATGATCTTCTGCTCATTGCAGAATGATCCCCTGTTCTTTTTGCTGTTATAATGCTTCCCTATGTACTGCAGCTCTGTCATAAATCACGCACCCTGATATTTTATTTTATTTATTTTATAAGTTTTTCTATACCGCCCCTTCCAGAGATAAAGGGTGGTTTACAATTAACAAACCAGGTACATTGAACTTAGAAGTTAAAGCTCGGAACAGTGTAGGTACAAGGAATTAAACTATTGAATATATACAGATAACGTATATTACAATATGTACAGAAAAACATATATTACAATCATCATATTTACAAAGGAGTTAAGTGTTCACAGTTGATGCATGGAACAGGTAGGTAGGGCAATTCCTGATGAAATTAAGAGAGGGATCAGAGGGGAGATTCCATGTAGAATACACTATTAGGTTGGGTATATTTTATTTTTGTTTTGCTCAGATAAATTGCCAAAATAGTCAATGAACAGGTATGTTTTAATTTCCTTATGAAAAATTTGGAGATCCTTGATAGATCTTAGTTTATCAGGGAGAGCATTCCAGAGTATAGGCGCAAAGTAGGAGAATGCTCTGTTTCTTGTTGAATGGTTTGTATTGCGATAGCTAGTAGGGACTTCTGTGGTATTTTGATTGCATCCTCTTCTAGTTCTCTCGTTAGGTGAGGTGTTAATTCGTGAGGTGAGATATGATGGTGATATTTCCCTCAGGAGTTTAAATGTAATCATAAATACTTTTTATATTTAATACGGCTTAAAATGGGTAACCAATGTAGATTGTAAAGTATTGGAGTGATGTGCTCTGTGTTCTATATTTTATAAATATTATGGCCAGCGATATTTTGGGCCAACTGAAGATGATTAAGGGTCTGCTTTGGGACACCTTGTAGAATACTGTTTGCAAAATCAAAATGTGAAGTGATCATGGTCTAGAGCACCGATCGAAAATGACTATTCGGGTATGGTCTAAGATGTTGAAGCATTCGCAGTTTATATAAGATCATTCTGGCAATTAGCTTGATATAAGTGGTCATGCTAAATGTCTGATCAAGGGTAACCCCAAGATATTTCACTTCAGTTTTTACTTCTAGTTCAATATCTCGAAGATGAAGTTTTGGTTCCTTGAAATGAATAATACTTCAGTTTTGTTATAATTTATCTTTAGATTATGTAGTTTTAGTCACTTTGTTATATGGCTGATACATGATGTTAGCTGATGAAATATTGGATTCGTAATGTCTATAGGTAGATATAACATTATATCATCCACATAAATGTGTTAGCCTAAATTGAACTTTTTGAAAATATTACATATAGGCTGTAAGATATCTCCTCCACAGAGATAGTGAGTTGGGCATTACAGGTCTCTAGTCCCTTTCCAGCAACAGCAGCTGCTTCTCCCAAACACTAAAGAGAAACTGCTGATGGTATATCTAATTTACTTGTGTCTTTGCTCTATCGATGTTTCCAACTTTGATCGAAGGTTGATAGAAGTTATTGGTTGTAATTTGTTGTGTCACTGTCTAATGATTATAACTAGTTATTTTTACTCTTTTTTTTTTTTTTTAACGGAATATGTATTCCTTGGAATAGCAGGTGCTGTAGACTTATTGTGTGAAAGAAAGGCCTGGCAATCTATTTTCAGTGGTACCCTGCCAAAAACACGCAAGAGCTGGGTCGCAAGGAGTCAGCATTAACTCAACGGCACACATTGCATTGCATTGCATTTTATTTTTTTGCTTGATATTTAACCCGGCATAAGAACATAAGACATGTCATGCAGGGTCACATTAAGGATCCTTTTGGCATTTGCATGCATACTGTGATGAGGAGAGTATGGCTGAGCCCATGGAAAAAGAGGAAAATCAAAAATTTACCTTTAAGGAAAGAAAGGCAGCGAACCCATAGATTGCAGAGTGCAGGAAAAGAGAAAAAACACGCAGTTGCTGAAGGCAGGCCACACCCAAGCTCTGCTAACCTAAGGGCAGGCTTGGAAACTAATGAAAAGCACCTGAGCAAGGGGCAGTGCACGATAGAAAGAAAACAGCTTTATAAACCCGGAGGAACAGGAAGGAAAAGAAGTTCACTGGGGAGTTTGACCAGGAGTTCGATCGGGGAATTGACCGGGGAGTTGGAGTTGACCACAGAGACTGCTGGGGAGAGGAGCACCCAAGAAAGACCCAGAGAGTTCACCGGGGAGGAGACTTCCGTGGGGACTTCAGAGGTGAAGGCAACACCCCAAGAGAAAGTCAGGCTTGCAGGAAAAGTGCAAGTAGTTCTGAAGCCAGCAGAGGTGTGGCTGGGAGAATTACTGGCCAGCAGCAGAGGGCAGTTTCTACAGTTCATGAACCAGCTCTAAGGGTTCAAGCTCCCAGAAGGTGGGTGAACAAAAGTACAGCTAACAGTGACCTGAAACAGTTAGATGCATTATGGCATTTAATCCAGAAAAAGAAGCTTCACCTTCCAGGTGAAAACCTTGCTCGTAGTGAAAAGCCTCAGTGGAGAAAAGTTCAGGAGCTTTTGGAATGTATTGAGCCAGAAGCATTGCATGGAGCTTTAGAGCCAGACGTACCAGAAGAAATGCAGGTAGATTGTTCTGAACCTGTTTCTATGCCTGAAGATTCATTAATGGACTGTTCATGGTGTCAGAAAGCTGAATAAAAGCTTCTGGAAAAAGAAAACCCTGTAACTTGAAAACCCCGTAACTTGAAAACCCCAGAAAGCATTAAGGAAACAGGGAGAGTTACTCTAGCCAGGAAAGCTAAGAACCCTGTTTAATGCAGAGAAGACATTTGCTTTTGTTTGAAAAAAAGGGGACGTATCTGTTTGTTATATTGAGAGACAGCTGCATGTGTTAAGAGAGCCTTCTAAAGCAGTTTCAGTTTTTGGTTTCATGGAATTTTCCTGAGGAATATTGTTTGGAGAAGAATCCTGTTACCTTCTGTTAAGCCTTAGTGTTTTGAAAAGGAAAAAGAAGAAATAAATTCCTGTTTGCCTTTGGAAAAAAAACCCTCGGTTCCCATACTTTTGTTGTTGAACAAGCAACACAACTACAAGTCCCAGAAGCCCAGGCTCTGGATGAGGATAACATAATCTTTATTTAAAGACTAACAAGGGCAGCCCTACGCCTATAGGCCGCGGCCTGGGCTAGGGTCCCCCACAATACTTAAGCCAAAAGACTGGTCCAAACCTCTACTACCTCCTGTCCAAAGCTGAGAAACGTTTTCTGCATAGCTTGAGTTGGGTATATTTATAATTTTTTAACTCAACAATGTATCCTTTTCCAGACAAACAAAACATAGCCATGTTTCTACTGGCTCAAATAACAATTTAACCAGTGATGTCCTCTTTGCTGTAGCACCTTATAATAGAAACATAGAAACATAGAAATATGACGACAGAAAAAGACCACATGGCCTATCTAGTCTGTCCTTCCATAACAACTACAACAGTCCACTTTTTGCCTTTAGAGATCCTCTGTGTTGGTCCCATGCTTTCTTGAATTCAGTTACTGTCCTCATCTCTACCACCTCCACTGGGAGACTATTCCACGGATCCACTACTCTTTCCGTAAAGAAATATTTCCGCATATTACTCCTGAATCTATCTCCCTTCACCCTCATCCCATGTCCCCTCGTAGCAGAACTTGCTTTCAATTGAAAGAGGCTCTCTCCCTGAACATTTATGCCACGGAGGTATTTAAACATCTCAATCATATCACCTCTATCCCGCCTTTCCTCTAAGGTGTACATATTAAGATCCTTAAGTCTGTCCTCATATGCTTTATAACGAAGCCCATTAATCATTTTGGTAGCAACCCTCTGCACCGACTCCATCCTGTTCACATCCTTTTGAAGGTGCGGTCTCCAGAATTGCACACCATACTCCAAATGAGGTCGCACCAAAGACTTATACAGAGGCATTATCACCTCCTTTTTTCTGCTAGCCATTCCTCTCCGTATGCACCCAAGCATCCTTCTAGCTTTTGCTGTCGCCTTTTCCACCTGTTTAGCTACTTTAAGATCATCAGACACAACCACTCCTAGGTCCCGCTCTTCTTTAGTGGACAAAAGTACTTCACCTCCTATACTGTATTGCTCCCTTGGATTGCTGCAGCCCAAATGCATGACCTTACATTTTTTAACATTAAATCCCAGCTGCCAAATTCTAGACCATTCTTCAAGCTTAGCTAGATCCCTCCTCATGTTATCTACACCTTCCTGGGTGTCTACTCTATTGCAGATTTTGGTATCATCCGCAAAGAGGCAAACCTTACCCGACAGCCCTTCCGCTATATCACTAACAAAGATGTTAAAAATGACGCTTACAAACGTTGAGTCAAATGAAGGGTTCCTTCAGTGAAGAGATTACAAGGTTAAGGATGATAAACTTTCTCAGGGAAGCTGGAGACTGTCTTATGTATTTCTTAAAGAATTCTTTATTGGAAGTATTTGACTATTTAATTTTTTTCTATATCGCTTTATCTAGGAACCAAAGCGATTTACATATAACAAAACATTTAACTGTGTTACATAGAACAATGAACAGAGAAAACAGGGTGATTTTGTTTGGTAACAGTAAGAAATAACAAGTAACCTTGTGAACAATTTTGGGTTGCTTGGGGTCTAGGTTTGATAGGTTTGACAGAAAACAAGTAACAATGTCCGCAACCTTGGTTGCTTAGAGACTTGAGTTGTGTGGAAATGTTCTGGCCGTGGGGGGGGGGGGGGGTAAGGGAGGTGTATAGGAGGTATAGGTGCAGTGGGGAATTAACGGGGGAAGGGGGTCTAGGTTCTGTTGTCTCTAGTGTCCTATGGCTGGTCTCTGAAGTGTTCTTTAAACAAGTATGTTGGGTCATGTATCTCTCTGAGGTTGTGAGGGAGGGAATTCTAGAGGTCAAGTACATATATGAAAAAGGCCCTGTTGTGTGTTGTTTGATTTGCTCTTGGTATTTGTTAGCAGGGTGAGCAAGTTTTGCCTGCATTTGTGTTTTGTTTCTGGTGACTGTTGGTAGTTGGATGAGGAATTTTAGGTATGCCGATTGGTCTTTATTAGATTATTTTTTCCAAATTCATACGTTTTAAATTTAATTCAATTTTTGAAACGTCGGAGGGGGATTTGAGGACTCTGACAAGATTCCAAGTCCTCGTGTCCCCATTCCGGTCCTGTGGATCAGAGGCACGTGCTTATGTCTCCCAGGCTGTATTAGTTTAGAGTGAAATTTCTTGTTTATCCTACAGAAATATGGGGCCCGATATTCAGTGGCAGTGGCTAGTGTGATTACAGCCACAAGCCATCACCACTAAACACTAAACCTGGACATTCAATGCCGGGGTCATAGCCGGCCACCGTCATTGAATATTCAGATCAGCCACGGAAGCAGGACACTAGCAGAGCAGCGGCGATATTCAGCCACTGCCGTTAGCTTCAGCGGCAAAGGTTAGGCCGGTATTTGCCACGACTAAGTTTCACCACCAAGGGATAACCGGGCAGCAGCTGAATATCACCACTGACCGGTTATTCCTTTGGTACCGCCTCCAGAACTGCTTAGCATCAGAGTGGCGGTGTACCCGTGAATATTCAGCACCATTAACCATGTTAGTGCCGCTGAATATCCTGCTTAGGGGCATTTACACAGTTCACAGGTCTACTTGGTAGTCACAGCCAGTGCTGTGATTTTCCCTTTTTGTGCTGTCTTTTCTGTCAATCCCCTCAGCTCCAGTCTCACCTCCTCCTGCAGAGCCCTGCATGCTGATCACAGACTGTGCATAGGTGGGGCACGTACCCCATCTGTGCCCTTCCTGCTTCCTCTGCTAATGAAATGACTGTTTGCACTCTGCCTCCACAGTGTCTGTAACCCTGGATCCAGAAACGGCAAAATCTGAGCTCATCCTGTCTGCGGATCGGAAAAGTGTGAAGAGCAACCCAAAGTGCACGAGATTTGATGACAATTGTTGTGTCCTGGGCTATGAGGGATTCACGTCAGGGAGACATTGCTGGGAGGTGCTCGTAGAGGCAGAGAAGTACTGCTGCTCTGTGGGAGTCTCCAG
The DNA here is from genome assembly GCA_033557465.1 of Ichthyophis bannanicus. Lineage (NCBI taxonomy): Eukaryota > Metazoa > Chordata > Amphibia > Gymnophiona > Ichthyophiidae > Ichthyophis > Ichthyophis bannanicus. Next base: position 105,024,555 of record CM066048.1, on the reverse strand, counting down.
AGAGGCTGTGAGCAGGAAGGGATGGATCAAGCCATCAGTTGAGAATGGAATCTGGGCTCTGAAGTTATCTACGTGTTTCTTCAGTGGAATGGGCTGCTGTGCTCTCACCTCTCCAGAGACCCTTCTGACCCCATGCACCTGGCCCAGTAAGCTGGGAGTGTATCTGGACTACGACAGGGGTCGACTGTCTTTTTACAATGCTGCCACCATGGAGCACCTCTACACGTTCACTGCCTCCTTTATTGATAAAGTCTTCCCTTACTTTCATGTTGGTTCTCGGTCAAACATCATACTATGACGGGGAGAGCTACAGTACAGGTTGGTTTGGAGCACTCTGAGCGGGAGGGGGAACATAGCGCAAAATCAGTATCTGACCTGACCCTCTCACTGATCTGGTGATGTCAGGGATGTGACTGGAGGCGCCACTTTTTTTAAACTGCATGTGTGGTCACATGACCAAGGGGGCAGATCATCCCTTTGAGGAGGCTGGGGCAAAGGAATTAAGCACCCTAGGCGAAACTTCAGCCATGCACCCCTTTGCAATTAGCTTTCACACTCCTAGCTCCCCCACCTCAAGCTTTTGATGATTAAACTCTGTTGTAATCATATCAACACCCTCCCTCCCAGAATGATCCTATAAAAATGCGGATTTGGATATCCCAGTTTTAAATATTAAACTTAACCCAGGTGACAAGACTTCAATTTTCCTACTTTGGACACATCATGCAAAGAGAGAGATCATTCAAGAAAAGCATCGTGCTTGGCAAGGTTGAAGGTCATTGTAAAAGAGGAAGGCCAGCAGTGCAATGGATGGGTACAATTACAGCAGCTATGGACACCACACAATCACCAATTCGCCACCTGTCTGAAAAGTGGTCAAAGTTGAGGACAATTATCCAGAGGGTTGCCATGAGTTGGCACTGACTCAACAACACTTAACACAATGAGGGAGATTCCAAAAAGCTTACTTGCATATTGTCCATTTTTCTGCATTGATGACTCTTGCATTTCTGTGACTAGGGCCACATTGATGACTCTTGAGTTTCTGTGGCTCTCAGGACCCATTGCTTTGTTTTGACTGGAGCTGCTCTTTTCTGCCCCCTCCCCACAGAAGCTTCCGCCATTGGCGGTCACCTAATTAGCCTAGTGGTTGGGTTAACACTGAACTCTGAAATCCTCTTTGTGAAGGTACTGCCTTTTATATTGTTTGAGTTTGAAGGGGTGGGAAGTGTATTTATTTAACTGTTTCTTTTATTTATTTAACTATTTCTTTTATACCGCCCCTTCCAGAGATCAAGGGCGGTTTACATATAACAGGTTAACAGTCTTGTACACAGTTTGTATACATTTTACATAGAACAATAGAATTCAACTATTTACATTGAACAGTAATATAAACTTTGTAGGTATTAAAACAAACACATCTAACTTTTTACAAATGTATATTTACAGTGTGTGGTGTGTGTGTTGTGTGGGTCAGATATTGGTGTAGGTGTTGGAATTTAGTTCCTTTTTATGTCGTCTTGGGGCGTGTGTGTGGAGGGGGGGCAGGCTTGTGTTTACATTGTTTGGATTAAGGGAGTTTGTGCATGTGTGACCACGTTTGTTGTGGAGCTATGGAAGAGGAAGAGGAAGATCAAAATCAAGAAGGAGGGAGAGAGTAGTTCCAAAATTGTATCTGGGAAGTTTCTCCAAACGGGCTAGTTTTGCACATACCATGTCAGTCATGATCCTCACTTCTAAGCCAGGGTATGTGGAGTCTGATCTCAATCTCTCAAATTTATTGCTAATGCTCGGAGTTGTATTTGCATCGTGCTAGAAAGAGCCTCCCTCTGGAGTTTGTAAGATGTTATGTGTATGGGTAATTTATCAAGGTGTGATGCCCAACATGAACCTCCCTTCAACAACTGAGGAGATTAGAGAAGAAATGGAGACACTCCCTAAACCCTCATGATCAGTCCATTTACCTAGCCAACTTAAAGTCCCATCGTCAGCTAATCTGGGATAAGAGAAGAGAACACCATACAAAGCTACTTAGCCGTTCCCTCAACAAACCAAAAGATCTCTTCCAAATAGTAAAATCCCTAACTACTGAACCTCCCTCACCACAACAGGAATTTATACACCCACAACTATATGCTGATTACATTCAATCCAAGGCAATCAAGACCACTGAATCAACCACAAGTGTAACCAAGCAATCCTCCAACATCCAACTCACACTCAATAATTTCTCATCTCCAACTCCAAAGTCTATTGAAGAAATTATTACATCCATCAATGCCACTACCGCTCCAAATGATCCATGCCCGGCCTTCTGGATCAAATCACTGAAAACAGAACTTAGCCCATACATATCAGCATTAGCTGACCAGTCCCTTAGATCCGGGATATTTCCATCAGCTCTCAAGCACACCTCCATCCGTCCTCTACTGAAGAACAACAAACTGGATCCGAAAAAGGAAGACTCCTATCGCCCAATTTCAAGCATTCCTTTATTAGCCAAGATCCTAGAAAAAATCGTACTCAGACAAATTCAACAACACATTGATTCCGAGGCACCACTAGATCTAAACCAACATGGCTTCAGGGAAGCCCATGGAGTTGAAACTCTTCTAACTTCTCTATTGAACACACTCATTAACACAACAGACAATATCAGAAATGGAGTCGCTATGATCTTCCTAGACATAGCAGCAGCATTTGATTCTGTCGACCACAACCAACTACTCACCAGGCTCCACCAAAAAGGAATTCAAGGAACGGCACTGAATTGGTGCAGATCTTACCTAGAAGATCGTTGGCAACAAGTACGGACTGGGGAGACCACATCTCAACCTTTTCATCAGAAGCAAGGAGTTCCACAAGGTTCCTCTCTTTCAGCCCTTCTATTTAACATATATATGCAACCTCTCTGCAACATCTCCCGCTCATTCGGAGTATCATGTCTTATCTACGCAGATGACGTGCTCTTATTCACTCCAATCAATGTATTAAAACCTGACTACACTACTCTAATCACCTGCTTCAACTCAATATCAGATTGGCTACTCACTCAAAACCTCAGAATCAATTTTAAAAAAACCGAAGTCCTGATTGTCACTAGGAACAAAGACTTCTCTCCCCCACCAACTCTAAAAACACGTGATGCTGATCTACCACTCAAAACCTCAATACGTTATCTGGGTGTTATACTTGACCAACGACTTGAATTCAAAGAACACATAAAAAATACTGTAAAAGCCATTTACTATAAAATCAAGACCCTTCGACACCTCAGACCTATGCTTGAACCATCTGACTTTCGTACAACCTTCCAGGCATTAGTCACTCCTCATTTTGACTATGCAAATATCGTTCTTCATGGCCTACCCAAGAGCACTCTAAACCCGCTTCAATTGGCCATGAATACAGCGGCCAGAGTTCTTCATGGATCCCAAAAGAGTCAACATATTACTCCCATACTATTTGACCTCCACTGGCTCCCACTAGCTGGCAGAATCTTATACAAAGCTCTCATCCTTACCTTTAAAGCATTCCACCATATCTCATCATCCTCCTTATCTGATCTCCTCCAACACACACAGAACACCAGATCTAGACGTTCTGTAACAGAGAACTTGCTAACAATCCCAAAAGACAGCAAAAAAACTCACTCAAACAACCACTTTAAGAGCATTCTCTTCCTTCGCCCCTAGATGCTGGAACACGCTACCACCTAGTATTAGAGCACAAAAGGACCTGTCCCAGTTCAGAAAATCCATAAAAACATATCTCTTCCTACAACACTTCTCTCAATATACTGACCCCCCTCCCACACAGACCATTGACCACGGCTAGCCAAATAAGCTCCTGAAATCTTACCACTTGATCTAGACCAGGCCTCACAAACCTTACCTTTAAAACTCAAGCATTTAAGAACCTATTGTAAATAATTGAAAATATCTGTTAATTGTTAATCCCTGTTATCCATGTTTTTATTCCCTGTTCTCTGTAAACTTAACATTTGTTTTTATGTTTAAGTACAAAACTTGTTAAAATGTAAACCGCGCTGATGTCAAAAGTGCGGTATATAAAAGCTGTTAAATAAATAAATAAATAAATAAATAAAATGATGGGAAATAACTCGTTATCTTTCTGCCACATTTTCTTGGTCTCCGACTGAATTTCTTGGTACTTGAAGATTTTCTCACAGAGTAATTGTTTGGAACTAATACCTCTATAATCAATGCCATTCTTATGTGGGTGCTGTCGGGGGGTAGGACTGACGTTGGGTGCTGTAGGTCCTATGATCTGTGGCACAAGACTGGCTTTGAACATGGGGGGGGGGGGGAGGTCACTGTCATTTCTGCTGCCTCTGAGAGGAAGGAGATAGCGGCTACTGCCACATGTCTTTTCCCTGCTCCCTTGCTCTGGGCCCATGTTCCCTGCAGTAATAGCACCTGAGCAGCTGCACTACCTATCTGCCACTGCAGGCATTGCAGGGCAGATGCTGTGCGTGCCTCAGCATTTCCCGCGAGGGTTTTGCACCTTGGCCATGTGCCACATAGTAGATGAAAAATCCATTACCACCGTATTTAGTAAACGTTGCTCCTAAGAATCCAAGAGTTTTAAATTTTCCCTATTGCAGTATTGTTTTTGCTGTCAAAATGTTAAAAGTATTTTGTAGACGTTTTGCATTTGGACCCTAACTCTCTTCCATGGCTGGAAAGAGCATATTATATTTCTGGGTCAATTAAATAACTGCCTCTTGATAGACCAACACAGGAAGAAAGAGAGGAGTTAACCGAGATAATGGAGACGGCCAGCCATGGTAGGGGGTCACCTCCTTTAGAGTACTCTCAGATAGAGATTTGGTATTGACTGTTTTTTTTACAATGAGCGGTTGATTACTTTCCTGCATATTCATTCTGGTTATCCTGAAAACCTGACTGACGAGGTGTGTCCCGAGGACCAGGTTGAGAACCCCTGATTTAGAGGGTAATTTTTATAAAACTGCCGCACAGGCAAAGCATGTTGCCGCACATATATTTGAAGACTAGGTTATCAAGTGAAGCGCACACGCAGTTTACTGTATAACATAGGGGTGCATGGAGGTGACAGAATTTAGGCACCACAGATCAAGCATAGCTGGGAATAGGCTTAACTTTCTGCCTGGCCTTATAAAATCAACCCCTTAATGTTAAAGGGCCTGTTAAAGACAGTTGATGAATTTAGCCCATTTTCCTTGGTTTTACTGTAATAATAGAAGCTCTCCTCCATTTTTCCATTGATATAGAGGGTATAAAATGTATTATTTTCTAGGTGTTTTGCCTTTACTGTGCTATATATCAGTTAACATTCCTATTTTTTTGTTGTTTTGTAATGTTTCAGATTTATCATTTATTAAAAATTTAAAGTGTAAAAATAAAATCTGACAGAAATCAAATCTTTGCATTGAGGGATAAAAATAATACTGTATTTATCTCACTTTGATTTATACACTGCTAGGAAAGTGGAATTATGAGCTTTGAGATATCACTCATGAAATCCTATCATTTTCTCCCAATTCTCATATTCTAAGAAGAAAATGATTGTTGCGTAATCAGGATATTTTATTGGCGGGGTTCTTTAATGTGAAAATACAGATCGACACTGAAGTTATAGCGGTGCTCTCATGTGGGGGGTGAGGGTAACTCGGAGGCCCTATATAACAGAAGAAAAGGGTCACTGCTTTAAAACAGCAGGGGAATTAAAAGCATCAAATATCTATAAGCAGGTGGCAATCTTGAGAGGCAAATGGGCACAAGGATCTTTCAGTTGTTGGTTATGTGCTGTTGTCTGTGTCAACTCTGTGGGTAGCTAGGGTTTTCTTGGTAAGATACAAACAGAAGTAGATAAGCAGGCCTTTCAGCCATGCTATGTCTACAGCATCTGATATTCCAAGGTGGCCTCCTATCCAAGTATTAGCCTGACTCTTACTCAGAGTGGCATGGCTGTCATATGCCTGTAACCAAACCCCTTCAGTGGTGATCTCCAGATAAACTACATACAGTCCAAAACAGGGTAAAAGCCAACAGTCACTGAAATTGCAAGAGAAATAGTATTGCAAAGTCTTTAGACCTGAAACAGATCCTCTGGATTTCTCCTTCGGGCATTTCAGATTCCTTCGCCACCTTATTTTCTATTTCCACAAAAAACACACCGACCCTTGCATGTGTAATCTACACAGCAAGCACACTCGCATGTGCATGGCTGCAGGCTACACATGCAGCAGGAAATGTCAACAAAATTTGAAAAATATATATTACAAAAAAGCAATCTAAAGGCACCAAACAAGACAGCCAACAAAATACAAACATTTTTTTAAAAAAGCCAGAAAAATAGAAAGTAAAAAATGCTCCCTTACTCCTAAAAATGTTTTAGCTGGTGCCTAAGTTACCTAATTATATTTCTACTTTGATAAGAACAGTGAAGTGTGATGGCTGAATGAGGGGTAGAGAGAGGACGATTCCGGGTAGGATCGGTTTCTCTCTCCTCGACAATGGCTTCACAGCAGTTTACCCTTTGCCCTATAAAACCTCTCATATATAGGATCAGACAGATAATGCAATGGGGAAAGCTACTGCGTATTCATGAGGGGATCCTGCCAGGTACTTATGACCAAAATTGGCCACTGCTGAAAACAAGATACTGAGCTTGATCGATTTTTAGTTTGATCCAGGCTGGAAATTCTTACTGTGTTTTGTTTTCCTTAGCTACTCTGCCTACTAGCACTTTTATATATTCCAACCTCTCCCTACTCAGGAAAAAGATAAGCAGCAGTAGGGCAACTTGTTACTGTGTTGCACTACAAGGCGTATGCAGACATGTAAGAGAGAGTCCCTGCTCATAAGAGCTTATGGTCTACCCAAGACACAACACAACAATTGGGGACCAGGATACATGTAGGGGACTGGTAAGGAAATACATAGATGATGAACAGATTACACAAGCACTTGTTGATAGTGTTTACACTTTGGTGTTTTATCTCCTAAAACTCTTCTAGCTGTGAGCCATGAGTAGCAGAGACTTGAAGAGGAAAATGATGCGATATAAACATTCATAGTTCTAACACTCAGCATTTATATGCTGGATAGCTTATTTCACCTTGTCTCTCATGCATGCTTGTTAACTGGCATTGTAAACCAGGAAATTGTGAAATAATTTTAACAATTACCCTTCAGTACCAGATTAGGGTGGAGATTCCTGATCCACTACCTTGTTGTTGTAGATGAAAGCTTAAAGACTTTGTTGTATGTCATCGTGAACTGGAATCTTGCTGCAAAACCTGCAAACTAAGGCAACCTTAAGGAGTGTTGGAACGCCCTCTCATGGTAGAAAGCGGGATTTCTTGTAAGAGGAGGATGGGTAGGCATTTTCTGCACTGCACAGAAAGGTACTTGGAAATAACCATGGTCTTTTGGGGCAATTTCTCCAAATGGTTTAGTGTTCCACATACCATGGGGATGTAGAATGTAATCTCAGTCTCTTAAGCTTGCATTATTTCCTTTTTTTTTTTTTTATCTGCAGGAGTCATTAATCCTCAAGTTTTTCCATTTACTTCATCCTTTATGGCAACCCTCCTTGAATTAATTGAGCCCTATCTAACCACCAACTTAGGCACGAACAAAGGCCTCTATAACGCTATCAGTGGGTCCAGCATAGACTCAGGAAAAGGTAAAGCTGAGTGCACTTTACATATCTCATTAATACCCAGTGGAGTGATTTTAATAGAAAGGGGGGGGGGGGGCCAGAAACAAAAATCTCTGAAGTTTTTTCCAGTAACCATTATCTCACAAGGCTAGTTTCTCCTTTTCTTCTTGGAGATACAGAAAAATCAGGATGCCCACCTTTGTAGTTAAGAATTTCAGAACCTGCCTAGCAAATCGGCAAATTCTCAACTAGATCAGAGCCTGGATCAAGCTCCTCACTTAACAGACTCCACCAAAAGTGAGACAGCAGCCTTGGGGAGGAAGTGAGTCATTAGAGGATCTCTAGGCCACACTAGCATCCTGGGCTGTGCAATGGAACTGCCCCTCGCCCTACACTATTCTAGTTCTACTTCACATGGTCCTCCACTTCCAGGCTGGTGTCTAGTTCCCTCAACTTTGTTTCTGCATTTCTAACTTAGCTGCCTGATTCGCCTGTTGAGTTTTTTTTTTTTTTGCTCCACCGCTGCAGTGGCTGCTTCTAGCTTGATTTCTTCTGTCTGAATCTCATAATCGGGGCCAGTGCTACCAAAAGAAGAAGACTCTTACAGTACCAAACCTTTTTTTTGGGGGGGGGGGGCACAAAGTGCCTTCTAAAAAGCCCCACCAGTGGCATCCTCTGACATTCCTTCCAACCCTGCCCACTCACCCTTACTGTTACCACATTGTCCCTGGATATGCTGTGGTAGCAGGCAATGGCCAAAAAAGAGAAAGGGACGTGCAGCGTAGAGGACCCTGAACCCCTGCATGCTGCACTCTGAAAGTCCAGCCGGGTCCTGTCCCAGTCAACTAGGAAGTCTGCATTGGAGAGGGGGGATGTTCAAAGGTGAAATTAGATCTTACCTGCTAATTTTCTTTCCTGTAGTCCCCTCCAGTCAAATGGGTTATACTCACCCACCAGCAGGTGGAGACTGAGAAAAACTCTTAGATCAGTATAAATAGCCTGCACCCACTGACCTGAGCCAGTCTTTATCACTCACCAAGCAGAGAACCCAGCAACCAAGCCACCTCTACAATCTCCACCTGGTCCGAATCCCTGCCAAAGAGTGCCTGAATGACAGGCAGACCACCATGCAAAAACCTTATGCCCATCAAAGTTGCCACTAATTAGCAGGAAAAGATTAATATCACCTACCAGGGCATCTCTCCAGTCCAGACAAGTGGGACATAGTACGGCTCTGCTAACTGTAGGAGGGTCCCAAAAGCTCAGCCCTCAAGACTGCTGTCCCCAAATGCACATCCTGCTGAGCATGCACATCCAGGTGGTAATGTCACAGAAAGGAATAAAGGGAGGGACCATGTAGCCACCTGATAAATATCCAGGGGAGGAACTAGCAGGAGAAGGCCTGGGCCCATATAGAATAGGCCTAGAGGCACATGGGCACCTGCCTGCATTTCAACAACTAACCTGACTCCATCGCCCACTGGAGCCGGGAGGCGATAGAGGTCTTAGAAGCCACCTTCCTTTTCTAGGGGCCCCCAAAGAAGATGAACATCCTCTCCAAATGCCAAAAGGGCTAACACCATGAGATGCCACTTTAGGACCTGCAGACCAGTGTGCCTCTCTGTCCCGGGAAGGATAACCGTCTGATTGAGATGAAAGACCAAGATGACTTTAGGCAGAAAGGACAGGACTCATTCCTTAGAGAACACGAGAAATCCACTAAAAGGAACAAATCACCATCAGAAAGACAGCTTTCAGGATCAAATCCTTGACTGAGTCATCCCAAAGTGGCTCAAAAGGAGGAGCGACCAAGGCCAACACCACCAGATTAAGGTCCCATGATGGAACCACCAGCTGGCTGGGGGGCCAGAGGTGCTCAGTGCCCCACAAGAAACAGACATCATCTGCATGGACACCCCCTGAACCCAGCCTCAGTAGCAAGATAAGGCCGCCTCCTGGATCTGCAATAAGCCCAAGGCCAGGCCCTTCTCCAACCCAGCCTGCAGAAAAATCAAAATCAGAGACCGGTGCTGCAAGGAGCTGGACATCATGCTCCACAGACTAGTCCTCAAAGTCTCCACACCTGGACTAGGTCAGCGAGGTCAAATGGTGCCATGCCTGTAGCAGGGCGATATGACCAGCTCCAAGTAGCCATGATGCCTTAGCCTCTCCCTCTCAAGAGCCAGGCTGTAAACAAGAACTGATCCATTGCTGGCATGTACATCTAGTCCTTGGTCAGAAGATCTGGCACCGGCAGCAACCAAATGGGCTCATTCGCCAGAAGCCACATCAGATCCATGTACTATGGTCAGAGGGGCCAGTCCAGTGCTATAAACAGCAGTCTGCCCTGGTGCATCTCTATGCGCTGAATCACCCACCCCAGCAGGGGCCAGGGCAGGAAGATGTACAACAACCATCTCTGGGGCCATGGATGCACAATGACAGAGGCCCTCTGACATCAGGAACCGCTGTCTGCTGAAGAAGCGAAGTTCCTTGGCATTGTCTAGGCATGCTGTCTGGTCCATTAGGGGTACCACCCAATGCTCCACCAGTCTGGAAGACCTCGTTGGAGAGGGACCACTCCTTGGGGTCCAGCATGTGATTCACGCCACCCTGGACAAGAGCTGGTGCACCGCCATGGACTGTATCAAGGATGACCAGCAGGTCACGAGATGCACCTGAAGCGCTCTCATGTGGAGATGGGCCCAAGGAACCAGCTCCTGGAAGGCTGTCATGGACCCAGCACCTGCTATCCCAGGCTTGGGGCCGCAACATCCGGCAAAGTCCTCTAATCTGACCCTGCATCTTCACCACCCGACCCTCTGGAAGGAACACTTTGCCCTAGGGGGTGTTGAAATGGGTGCCCAGGTATTCCAGGGCTTGCGAAAGACACAGCTGGCTCTTGGCAAAGTTGGTCATCCAGCTGAGGTCCTGCAGACAGCACACAACTGCCTCTGTCAAGCGATGGCTCTCCTTGAGGGACTTCCCTTGGATCAGTCAGTTGTCCAGGAACAGGTGTACCATGGGCTGCCACAACCCACCATCACCTTGGTGAACATTTGTGGGTAGCCTGAAGAGCAACACCTGAAACTGGAAATGCACCTGGGGACTGCAAGCTAAGGAAGCACTGTTGTTCCAACCACTCTGAGATATACAGATAGACCTCGGTGAGGTCCAATAAAGTAAGATACTCACCTTGGCACAAAGCTATGATCACCTACCATAGAGTCTCCATGCGAAAGTGTGGCACTCTGAGGGTATGGTTGACCCCCTTATCAAGAATGGGCTGCCAGGAGCCCTCCTTCTTCGGGACCACAAAATAGATGGAATACATGCTGATGTCCCAGTCCACATGTGGCACTGGGACCATCGCCGCAGGTTGCAGCAGGCGCATGAGAGTGTCTGCCGCCACCACCCACTGCTTCTGGGCTGAACCGCAAGAGGGGTCCATGAATGTGTCCACCAAAGGCCAGGTGAACGAGGCTATAACTATTGTGGATAATTTCCAGAACAAAGGCATCAGACATGATTTGGGCCCAGGCAGGGAGGAAGCCCTGTGGCTACACACCCCACACTCGACCTTCATTTGGCGGTCTTGGCCTTGGCCAGGACGGCAGAAGCAAATCCTTGGCCAACTCCTCAAAAGGATGCAAGAAGGGGTCCTCTGGGGGGCTGCCCCCCCCCCCCCCGAGCAAGCCAAAAGACCCAAAAATCTCTACCATGGCCACCTCTCCCACCTTAGATTTATCCTCAGGAAAATAGGATACCTTGGATTCCCCCAGAAACTTCACCAACTTCTCCAAGTCCTTCCCGAATAGCAACTTGCCCGCAAAGGGAAGCTTGGTCAGCTTCATCTTAAAGGCTATGTCCACCGACCAGTTACATGGCCACAGCAGGTGGTGAGCTGCCACCACTGTGGCCATACTCTTCGCTGAGACTCACAAGAGGTCATATAGCAAATCCATCAGGAAGGCTGTCCCTGACTCTAGCTGGGCATCAGGGGTCCAGACCGAAGTCCCAGAGCCACCTTCCTCCTGTGGACCCCGAGACCAACGGAGGCAAGCCCGGGCCACATAGGCCCCACAGATTGGCCTGGGCCTGCAGGGGGCTACCTCAAAAGCCTGCTTTCCATGTGCTGGTCCTGCGGTGCTTGAAGGCTGCATACATTCCACAGCGATGTTAGTCTTTTGCATCCCGCTGCCACCAAGGCATCCACCTGAGTAAGGTGCAGCTTCTCTTTCTCCTCCGGCGGGATGGAGTGTAGCCTAGCCATGCTTCATTTCACCAGCAATCCTGCATCCAGAGTGCTCTATGGACTGGGAATGACTGAGGTGGCTACCTGATGTTATCCATGAGGGTCCTCATCAGGTTCCACATGGCTGTCAGATCCTCTATTCCAGGGAATGACTCCTCCTGCAACTACTCAAGGAGGTCCCACCAGCCCCTCCGTGGGGTCTAGGGACTCCAGGGAAGCCAAGGAGCAAACATCCTCCTCAGTCAGGTGATCCCACTGTGGGTACTTAGCCAGTTGCACCCATCTTCCATGCCCCCAAGAAGCCAGAGAGGAGACTTCCCACACTCCCTGGTTCATCAAGAAAGCCTGATAAGCAGCAGTACAAATTTAGGGGAGAACAGGGACAACCCCACTCTCCCTACCCTTACAGGCCCATCGGGGGTCAAAGTGGAAGAAAAATCACAGGTATCCCACAAAACCGGAGGCCCCAAGCCCTCCGTTTCACCCTGCAAAGTGATATCCAAGATAGTGGCAGTTCCTGCCAAAACCACAGGACCACCACCATCATCCATGGCCGCCTCGCAATCAGAAAAACTGCTGGCATCCTAGGCCCCCCCCCCAGCTTCTCTGCCACTTCTTCCCCCAATTTCTGGCAGCTGTGGCACATCCTGGTCTCGGAGAGCTATGCCCTGCAGCTGCTACACAGTGCACATCGACTCCTCTCCATGTGCCGCGGCACTAACACCCCCCAGTCAAACAAAAAGAGAGAAGCAGACAACTCACCAGGGCCTGCCAGGACTTATCCAAGTATCCCCCCACCACGGGAACCGGTCCAGCTTCCCAGTCAGAAGCCATGCTCTGCCTCTCACTAGTGCTGCCTGTATTTTTCTTTTTTTTTCTCCTTCAAACAACTTTACTGTTGAACTGGCAGCAGAGGAAAAAGGCAAAAACTAGTACAGTAGCTCCTACCTCTGGGCCCCCTCGAGGAGGGAGCAAGGCAAACGGGCTGCTGGAGGGGGAGGAGGGACCCAGCTCCACTGGGTTCTGCACCCTGGGCCAAAGGTAGCCTAGCAAGGCTCTGCAGTTGTCACACAGGCTATGCTTACCATCTCCCTGGAGACTGAGAAATACTGGCTCAGGTCAATGGGCACAAGCTATTTATACTGATCTGAGAGGGGTTTTTTCTTAGTCTCCACTTGCTTGTTGGTGAGCATAACCCAAATGGGCTGGACTGGAGGGACACCCTTGAAGACCCTACGCTGGTTTCCTTTCTTATGGCCAGTGACTCTGCTGCAGCTGGAAACTCCCAACCAAATGTAGCAGCAAGGGCATGGACAGGAGAAGGTTGGAGGGGAAACAATGCATGGGGTGGACACAAGAATTAAGTTTCCTTATCGTCCCTCCAGTCCAGTCTTACCAGCAGCTTGGAGACTGAGCATGCCAACGCTTGATAACATCACCCTAAATAGGCAGCTGGCACTACCTACCAGCTGCAGTATTTTCAGTCTCCAAGTGGCATGAGAGGATTGGAAGGAGTTTAATAGGGGATTGGATTGGGGTGGCGACCCTTTCAATTTAACCAAAAAGAGAGGGGAAAAAAAAACAGTAAATAAACAGAAGAGACTTGGAGTAATCAGAGCTACACTATGAGCTCAGATCGAGCTTCAGCGGCTCCCAATCCCTTGTGGTGAGGAATCCACAAGCAGAGGTGCGAATTGCAGTCCTCAGTACCCTGAGAGGGTCTCCTGCCACATCCGAGACCATGAAGGCCGGACCAGTGACGTGAACAGTGCATTGGGGAGGGGAAGGGGAAGGGGAAGGGGGGGTCCCCGCCTACTTCCTTTTCATTCCATTACGGGTCCAGTCAGCAGTTCTTCTCAGGGTGGGAACAGCAGCGGGGTGAGTTTGCTGAGCCCGCAGTGGCAATCAGGCGGTGTGCAGCTCAGCATCTGTCTGGCTGGGCCGGGGAACATATTGTAGGCTGCCTTTCTTTTCATTCCCACAGGTGGGAATCTCCAGGGAGTTCAGGCTGGACTTGAGGGGCGGGGGCGTTCTTTATTCACATTTTGTTTTTTGAAGTACTTCCTATGTTTCCTTTTTCTGGGGGGACGATTGTACAAACGCCAACCAAAGCCACGTATTTGCCCTGTGGCTCCTGTCAGGGCTTTGTTTCCACCAAGGGCTTTTGACGCAGTTGTGAATCTGAATCCTGATTGGTGGAGGAAGGCCTAGCTGGGAACAAAAATGGTAGGGTAGGTATGGGGGGGTCCTCTGGAGGGTCAGAGGCCCCTGCTCCGCCATCTTCAGTGCTCGGACCTCCTGCAGTTTTGGTGGGAACAGGAGCCATGTTCGAGGGGTCAGACAGCTCCTTCCTGCACATGGCAGAGCCCGTGAGAGGGGTCACTTCTCTCCTAGGCCTTCTACTTCCAAGGAACCGCCCTCACTGTCAGTTCCTGGGGCCTTCTCACTAGAATTTGTGCTACTTATGCACAAAGCCTTCTGCTGGGCCAGGGCCGGGGCGGGGCACCTCAGGATTAGAGGAGAGGGCCAAGAAGGGGGGGGGAGATTACCTGAGGTCCTACTGGGGAAGCGGACAGAGGGTGAACCTGGGCCTATTCAGAGGTGTCTAGATAGTGAGCCCTGGGAAGAGACCGGCTCGATACACTGACTGAGCCCACACGATAACCTTTCCTCAGCTTTCAAAGAAAGCTTTTGGGAGATGCACCACGCATGTGTGTTTACCTTCCTGCCCAAGAATGCCGTCTTGCCTCAGTATGATGACATAGCTCATGCCAGCAACAAAAAGAAAAGCAACTCCACGGGTAGGAGGGAGAGTTGTGAGGACTGATTCCAGCACTACCCTGGTCGTGTAGGTCGGGAGAGGGGGGATTGGACAGGATGAGCAAATCACAGGTGCTCCCAGTGCAGGTTTTAGTGACCTATGCTAACCGTGCTTGATGGCACCTTCATAAGCTGGCTAGTGCTTTTGAAGCACTCTCGGAGGGGCCCTGATCTAGTTAGCAGGTGCAGGGGAGGCTAACTGGAGAGGTCTTTTTTTTTTAATATTAACCAGTCCAATCCACACCAAATTCAGGCTTTTCTTGAGAGGGTGTTCAGTGGTACCGAGAACCAGCACCTTTTTTCATTGCCTTCTATAATTGGCCCATAGTCCTCCTGTATTACAGTTTATTTGAACTTACTATAAACAATCGAAGAGGTTTACATATAAAATATAAATAAAATTAAAGCCAGTTGTTCTCATTAGTTAACAACTCCTTAAGGTATTCCCTCATCTTGACAAAGTTAGTTTTCCTAAAGTCTAGGATCCTCCTTTTTGAATGAACCATGTCTGCCCCTGTCCTAATACCGAACCACACCTTTGGTCATCACTTTTCATTTTATTCTATTCATGAACGAGCCCTGCCTATGAGTCCTAGCACCTTACTGCACCTGCATCCACACCAAATTTGCTGCCCAAGTTGGGAGGGAGCGGGAGAGAATCTGTGGAGATCATGAAAATAGTATTTTGGGGGGAGAATCCACATATTCCATGAAAACAGGTACATAATTATACAACCTACTTAGGGAGCTTACATTCAATGAACAACAAATCTTCAGGAGAAGCTGAGGGGGGGGGGGGGGGGAGGGAAGAGTTGTCAAATAAAGTTGGACAAACATTCTGGACCGTAGGCTGCATTAGGACTGTACGTAACATCTCATATATTTTTCCCTCTGCAGATACAAGCATAACCTAGACACCAAAATCCATCCCTTTGGTAGGATATAAACACTATCTATCCATCCACAGCCAGACAATACTATGCAATAAAATTCACATTACCAGACTCTGCTTTTATTTTTTTTAATTTCTTTTTTTTTTTATTTTATACTTTTCTAATATTGTAGCAAAAAAAATTAATAAAAATTAATAAAGTTGTACTTAATACCCGTTAAGCTGCTTTTCACCATAAAATTACCATATTACATTCACAAAACAGATTTACAAAGCAGCGTGATACAGAACCTGATGCCAAAGAACCACCTTCACTTCAAAACCTCCTTCTAAATGTCGTCTCTGTTACAGACTAGTAGACTGATATGTCAAAACATAGGTGTTGCATTCTCCTTCAAATGCCTCGCTGGTGCTGAAGGCAAACTGTCACAAAAAAAACCTCTCTTTTAACCTAAACTTGTCTCCTACCATTTTTCTTCCCCTCCCCCTCCCCCTCCCCCTCCCACTGCCCACATTGAAGTACTTGATGTCAGGTCTGCTTTCTTCCCTCCACTGCGCTTGCCTGACCTTCAGGTAGAATTCCTGCTTTCCATTAGGATGACAATCTTTAACTGCTCCAAACTATGGTGTCAGGACGCAGGCGGGCAGAGTGGCACCTGTCTCCAGGAGCAGTACACAGGCGGCTTCTACAATACCACAGTGTTTTCTCTCGGCTCTGAAGCCTATTCTTTCCTCAACAAGTAATCGCAGTCACCTACTCCCAAGATCGCCATCTTTCTTTTGTGTATCAATTGCTGTGCTTAAGTGTCTGGTAGGGTTGCACCACTTCCATTCCAACTGTCATGCCTGCACAAGGTGTCCGTCATGGGCTAATGACCTGTGGGAGCAGATATTTCCAATGCATTGCTTGAATTTGATACATCATAGGTTCCTGCCAAATAAGGTGCTAGGATTTTAAATGTGATGGCTGCCCCAGAGCAAGCTCTTGCACTTAAGAGAACGCATGAGCTAACATCCTTGAGGTGGGATGAGGGGCTCTTCCTCCTCTCACTCGCTGAGGATCAACGCCTTCTCTGCTGAGCTAAAATTTAGACACACACAGATTCCTCTGTATTAAAAAAAGGAAAAAAAAATCTAACAATGTTAAAACCACCAAATCAGTGGGTCCTACTAAGTTACAGTTAGCCATACTGAAAGCAGTCTTTAGCCACCAAAGTCACGCATCCCATCCTTCTCATCCAACTGGTGAAAGACAGCACCAGTAAAGATTTAGGATTCCAACTACCATCTAACCCCTAAAAAGCTTTGACCGTGCAGGAAAACAGGATAGTTTCTACAACCCAACGTTTTTGGATTCTCATCTCTCCTGGAGATGTTCTATTTGATGGGGTAGGGGTGGAAAGGAGGGGAGAAAAACATGGTCACTGAGAAAAGTACCCAAGCAGGTTGCTCTCTGCAGACTCATGATTGCTAAAAGTTCATGATCAATACCCGAAGGTTTTCTTCCATCTCCATCCCGCCCAAGATGTGTAGAAATACACTGAATAGTCAATACTTCCAGCAAGGTTTCTCAAAAGGGACTTAGTAGCAGCAGAACAAGGGTCTGCTTTCCTCAACCCCAACCTCTCTCATCCCTAAAGCAGTCTCCATCACAGAGACCCTAGTCTGCAGAAGATAAGTCCAAGTCCCTCCTCCCTCACTCCACTCCAAAAAGAAACCATCCCAGTCACTCCCTAACATGATTTTGTCTCTTAAAATTCCTAGATTAAGTCACTGTCCGAAAGATGCCACATTTATACCAACATATCTCATAGGTCCCCTGCCACAATTCCAGGCTGGAGTGAACCCAGCTCTCTAGGAGCCATGCATCTACCGCCATCACCAAAATCAGCATGAACTGACACTCAGATTCTCTGAGACTACACCCTTCCCTCTGCAATCAGCCTTGCACCAAACAACCTTATATCAAAAAAAAACAGAGTTCAGAACCTCCATGTGTGTGTACAGTAGATCTGTCCATTAGCACAGCCTATCCAGGAAGCTGCTGAGAGAAAGGCCCGAATCATTTTCCCTACCACAGACGACAGGAGCAAACACTCAGGCAGTAGGGAGGAGACGAGACCCGAGGCACATAGTATTTGGTCAGAAGTGACTGCAGATACAAAAGCCAGCGGACAATTACAGAAGGGAGAGTCCAGCAGAAGGGAGTGTATACACTTGCCAGTTTAATTTGCCGCCTTCTCCAGCTGTGGGAGGATGGGGGCAGCAACAGTAGCACGCTACTCCAGATCACAGAAAAACCACCACATCACTTAACACACAACAACACAAGGCCTGATATTCCCTTTGTAAGCCCCCCCCAACCCCCATCATTCAGCCCAGGAAGCAGCCCCCCCTGGACATTCACAGATGGCGGTGAAGCGTTACATGGCGGTGTCTTGTAACCATATCTCACTTTAAAAGACACATTAAAAATACATCACTGGTAACTGAAGATAAAAGTCACAGGTTTTGATTCTTAAAATGGAGGCGCACGTCTGAAACTGGCACCATGTCCCCCACTCTCCTTCACATCTCTCTAGCACGCTCCTTTCCCTAGTCCCCAAGTACAGCAGTTACACAGTGTAAGTACGACAGGAAAATACAGAAACAGAGAAACAAAATCCTCATCTTTCACACACATGACTTAAAACCAAAATTCTAAAATCCTGATTTTTTTTTTGTTTTCTCCATCTTAAAATTTTCTTTGTTTTAGTCTATAAACGATCTAAAAAGATACACCAGACGCAAAAATGTACAAAAATCTCTCTTCGTCTCGCGGGCCACAGGTCACTGTTACGTGGGGCTAAAAACCACGCCTGGTCACGGGGTTGGACCGCCCCTGGGTTACCGCTGTTCCCCTTGCCACATCGTGCTGTCCTGGTCTGCCACTAGCAGAAAGCTTCGTCGTCGTCTTTGTCGTCTTTCAAGCCCTTCAGCCTGAGCCGAGCAAAGTCTTCAAACACAATGTCATCATCTTGACCAAAGCTGTATGAAAGGAAAGCAATAGAAACTTAGAAACAAAAAACATGCATACTCCCAGCATATCCTACAGGGATAATACCCAGGCCCTAGCAGGAAGGGCTCAGGATTTCCTATGGGGGTCACTTCCCCAAGGCCTTAAGGCTAAGAGCTCAGGCTCTCCTACTGGGACACTTCATAGCCTATCTCCCCCCTCCTCCCAGTATCTCCATATGAGCACCACCTAAGGTCCCGGGACTGAGGGCCAGGATCCCCTGCAAGGACAAGATCTTAGGATGACAAACCCATTGCAAAGAGGGGGTGCCAGGATGATTCATCTGTACCTTCCCAAGTAACCCCCTTAGAGCATCTTATTCAGAGCAAAGACACAGGACTAGGGCCAGAAATAAACAAAAGCATCTTACTTGCTTTCAAACTCTATCAGGTTTGTATCAACAGGTGTGTCCATTTCTGGAAGGGCTGGAAGACAGAAGACAGTCAGTGCATAACCTGGAGCTCAGAACAACTATGGAAATGCAATGCATAAAAGACACAGCGTCCTGGGCAATACCACTGACCAGAGAAAGCAGAGAAGGGTGGCAGATACATAGTGACATAACATAGTATATGACGGCAGATAAAGACCAGTATAGTGCATCTAGTCTGCCCAGTAAAATGGGAGAATGTGTGGAGGGGAAGGAGAAATTTTCACTTACCATTAATTTCCTTTCCTGGAACCCTGCTAGACCAGTCCAGACAAGTGGGTTCAGCTCCCCCTGCCAACAGATGTTGGAGAAAAAAATACCAGAAGCTTGATTGGCTGAGCCCTGGTAGACATATAGCTGCACCCCTAGGGGTCGCCCTTAGTATGCTCTGACAAAGCAACATCAGAAACCAAAAGGACATGGCCATCGTGGAGCTGGCACGAAATAGCCGTGCAACTAACTACGTGCAAGGAACTATGTACAAGGAGGGGGGTCTTCTTGAGGGGCAGTGGTAGAGCCACCGTTCTGAAACATAAGCCTTGGTTCCCTCGCAAAGCCACTGCTCAACCAGATACAGAACACGGGTGGGCCCTGGACTGGTCTAGCAGGATTCCAGGAAAGGAAATTAACGGTAAGAGAAAATTTCTCCTTCCAATTCACCCTGTTAGATGAGTCCAGACAAGGGGAAGTACCCATGTTAACTGCCCTCTGGGTGGGAAGACACAGCTGATGTGACAACTTTGGCTCCAAACTGTGCCTCCTCTCAAGCCTGGAGATCGAGCTGATGGTGGCATACAAACATGGATAGGGAGGACCAGGTAGCTGCCCTACAAATGTCAAGAGGAGCAACATGCGAGTACTCAGCCCACGAAGTTGCTTGAGCCCGTGGGGAGTGTGCCTGGAGACCAGGGGGCACAGGTTTCCCCTGGATTATATAAGCCGATTCAATGGCCTGGCGAAGCCACTGAGAAATGGTGGATTTGGAAGTCATGAGACCCTTACGAGGGCCAACAAACAGCACAAAAAGGTGATCGGATCTGCGGAACGGATTTGTTACCTTCAGATAGCGGCAGAGCACTGCTGAGATCCACCACCCAGAGTCTTCTATTGGGGCCTGAACATTGGTCTTTAGAGAAGGCTAGTAGTAAGATAGGTTCTTACGCCCTTTCATCTGAACCAGCCTTCGGTAAGAAGGAGGAAACCACTCGTAGGGATATGCCCTCTTCTGAGAAGGAGGGGTAGGGATCTCAGCACGAGAGAGCTTGCAACTCTGAGACCCTCCGGGATGAGGTTAATGCCACAGGAACGCTGTCTTGAGGGACAAGTCCAGCAGAAATGTACTCTTAAGCAGTCGAAGGGCTTGCCCATTAGGACTTTCAGGACCAAGGAGAGATCCCAGGGCGGCACCACCAGACGGAAGGGTGGGCATACTACCTTAGCACCTTTGAGAAAACGGGCCACATCCGCGTGAGAAGCGATGGAGCGACCAACGACTGGACCCCGGAAGCAAGTTAGAGCAGAGACATGAACTCGGAGAGATCTAAGGGCTAGGCCCTTGTCTAGATTCTCCTGTAGGAAGGTTAGAATCTCAGGGATCTGTGCTCGCCATGGTGAGGGGTGGTGTCATGAACACCATGACTCAAAGATTCGCCACACCCGGGTATACGCCAACTACGTTGATGGGTGTCGAGCCTTAAGCAGCGTAGTCACCACTTGACGAGAGTAACCCTCGTGACTCAAAATGGCGGCATTCAAGAGCTGGGCCGTAAGCAAGTAGGAAGCAGGGTCATCCAAGGCAATTGGCCCTTGACATAGGAGACCCCTGTGAACCCCCAGATGTAGGAGAGCTGTCCGGGCTAACTGTACAAAGTCAGCATACCATGGCCTCCGGGGCCAGTTGGGCGCCACCAGAATCATTGCACCCGGGTGTGCCTCGATCTAATAGAGGACTTTCCCGATCAGTACTCATCGGGGAAATATGTACAGCAGTACTTTTAAAACACGCTTGAAAACGTATCTATTTTCATCTGCTTTTGACCTCCCTGCTCCCCCCATTTGATCCTGGTTTTTTTCCTGTCTCTCAGTATTGTCTACTCCTTCTGTCTGGTATGCTTGATTGTGCTATCCTCTGTCCTGTCATTTATTGTAACTTCCTTTCATTTTCTCGGCCACTGGCCCTTCTTATAATATTGAAATGGTACACGGCTTTGTTTTTTTATTGAATGGCAGTATATCAAATGAAACAAACATACTGACACCGGCCACGGCTGGGCCAAGATATCCAGCCCCTGCGAGCCAAGCTCCTGCCTTCAACTGAAAAAGGCTGGCGCCTTGGCGTCCTTTGCTGACATCATGAGATCCATCACGGGCCGACCCCATGCTTGGACCATCTGCCAAAAAGCCCATGGGGCAAGTTCCCACTTTCTGGGATCCAGAACGTGACGGCTGAGAAAGTCTGCTTGTGTGTTGTCCACACTTGCAATGTGTTGGGCCGAGAGGGCCTGCAGATGTCACTTTGCCCAGGGGAAAAGAAGAGCCATCTCTCTGGCTACCCCCAGACATTTTGTGCTGCCTTGGCAGTTTAGATAGGCCACTGTCGTTACGTTGTCAGAAAGAACGCAGACTAACGCAGCAAAGCCAGGCAATCTGCCCGGACCTCCAGATGGTTGATGGTCCAGTGCACTTCGCGAGCCAACCAGGTGCCCTGAGCAGAGCGATTCAGGCAATGAGCACACCAGCCCAAGAGACTTGCATCAGTGGTCAACAGAATCCAAGGTGGGGCCTCCAAGGGGATGCCCTTGAGAAGATGGGATGGTGAAAGTCACCACCGAAGACTGCGGCATGTTGATGGAGGAAGGGGAGACAGCAGTCATAATCCTCTGTCACCAGGGACCAGCACGAGAGCAGAGATTGCTGCAGACTCCACAGGTGTGCTCTGGCCAATGGAACGACATTGATGGTGGCTGCCATGGAACCCGTGGGCAGCTCTACAGAAGAAACAACTTGAGCTGAGATGAGAGTTTGAGGAAACGCTCGTGTGTCAGGAAGACTCTGCCCTGACAGGTGTCAAGCCACGCTCCCATAAATTCCAACTGCTGGGACGACTGTAGACAATTCTTGGAATGGTTGACCACCCAGCCCAGGCTCTCTAGGAAGAAGACCATCTGGGAAACTGTCTTGTGAGCTTCCGAGAGGGAATCCACCCGAATCAGCCAATCGTCCAGGTAAGGATGCACGTGAATTCCCCTTTTGCGTAAGACCGCTACTACTACTTCCATGACTTTGGAGAAAGTATATGGAGCTGAGGCTAGGCCAAATGGCATAGCACAAAACTGAAAGTGCTGCCAGAAGATGGTGAAGTGCAGAAAACGCTGCTGGTCATCTCGAATGGGGATATGGAAGTATGCTTCCGCCAGGTTGAGTAAGATAAGGAATTCCCCTTTGCGGACCGCTTGAATCACTGACTGAAGCATTTCCATCCAAAAGCATGGCACACAAAGGCTCCAGTTGACCCCTTTGAGATCGATGATTGGATGAAAGGATAAGTCCTTCTTGGGCACCATGAAATAGATGGAATAATGACCAGAACTGCTTTCCAAAAGAGGAACTGGTCAAATGGCACACATAAGAAGGAGGCGATGAATGGTGGAGTGAATGGCTACCCTTCTCCGGGATGCCCCACCAGGAGAAACTAGGAAAGCCTCATGAATGGGCTGTCAACGTTCGAGAGCATAGCCCCAGGAAACAAAGTCGAGGACCCACTGATCAGAGGTGATAAGAGCCCACTGCTGAGAAAATAATGCCAACCATCCTCTTACCGGTGGCGTTGTCTCGGGTGAGCTGCCTGCCCCATCAGTGGGAAGAACATTTAGCACTGGAAAATTTGGCCGGGGCAGTGTAGAAATCATTTCCTTTCCGGGTGCCTCAAAAGGGTTGTGATTGTCTGTCTGCCTCAGCTACGTCCAGCTGTTTTGGTCAGAAGCTTACCAGGTCGGTAGAGTCACAAAATCTGGAGCTACACCGAGTGGACAGGGAATAGTAGCACTGCAAACAGCCTGTGGATGACTTAGGTTTATCTTGCAGCAAACGCTGGGGTTCAACTTCACGCAGGTCTCTGACCAGCTTGTCAAGGTCCTCGCTGGAGACTCTTTCACTTAAAGGGATGCTTGGAGAGGCGTGTCTTAGAGGCAGCATCCGCCAACCACGGACCGACCAAAGCCATTGATGAGTCACTTTGACAGCCGCCACTGACTGAGCTGAGAGACATAGCAGATCATGGAAGGCATCGATCAAGAAGGCTGTGACTGATTCCAATCAAGCCAAAGCCGGATCCTCCAGCAGGCCCTGTATCCAAAGCAACAGGGCCCGCGCCTCTGAATCTCCACAAACAGATGCTTGGAGTGACGGCGTAGATGACGAGAACGCTGTCTTGAGGAGACCCTTGACTTTTCTGTCCTGTTGGTCCCAAAGCACTGCTCCATCCTCTACAGGGATAGTAGTGTGTTTTGTAATTCCCGTCACCAGAGCATCTACTTTTGGATATGGGAGCCATTTGTCCATATCCACTGGTGACCAGAGATAGTGTTGACCCAAACGGCGAGCCATACGTAAAAAGGCATCTGGTAAGTCCCACTCCCGAGACACCATCTGCTGAAGCTCAGTTGGAAAAGGAAAAGCCCTGGAGGGCTTACATATGCCTTGCAAGATGGGGTCCGCTTGCGACAGTGCCTGGGACTGCTGCTGTTCGGGAGGATCTGTCAGGCATACGGCATCCACGACTTGGGAAATTAGCGCTGGCAGTTCATCCTTCTCGAACAGACAGACATTTTGCATATTGTCCTGGTCATCAGCCGAGGCCTCCGATGGGGACCATTCCCCATCCGCATGGTCAGAGGCTTCCATGCTGTCATCTGCTGAAAAAATGTCCTCTTCCGGGACTGCAGAACACCATGTTTCTGAGCCCCCCAAGACACCTCCTTGGGTGGACCGCTGCCTTCCTTAGGAACCAAATCCCCCCCCCCCCCCCCGAGGACGCTTTCGGGATCCCGATGCAGAGTGTGTTATATTGTGTTGTGAGTGGAGAGACACTCCGAGCTGCCCACAGAAGGGCTAGATCACCAGAGGGACCATGCCTGCTTGAAGAGGCTAGGAACTGGGAATCTTGATTTTAGGACGGTGCCTCATAAGACATCAGTGACTGTAACGAAGGGGCAGCAGGCTGGGGCATCAGGAGTGGTGGGTCCAGAGCTTCTTCTGCTGGAGGACCAGACCTAGGGGGTCCATCGAGACTGGGAGTGTAGAGTAGTCGTCTCTATTGGAGTTTGAAGAGGAAACAGTACTGGATGTCTCCCCAGGGTGAGCAGAGCACGTTGTGCACACCCTATCCCTCAAATCTTTGTTTGCAGCTGCACATGATGCACATTTGTAAGAAGTAAGGCATCGTGAAAGTGAAAATAGCAGCTCTGCCCAAATTCCAACAAAATTACAGGGGAGAACCGGCGAAACTGCCAGGATCCAAAATCGCTACTTTCTAAAAGAAAAACCACACTGAGGAAGGAGAGGGTGCTACCATGGCAAGCAGTCTGTGAGCCGTCCTCCGTTTCCTGCTCCAAAATGGCCACTGCAGCTGTGCCCATATGGCTGGAAGGAGAACAAAAGATGGCCACCGCACCGTTTACCGCCGAGGAAGGGGTCAGTGGACTGTTACAAAAAAAAACACCCCATGCCCAAAATAGGACCCCTGAAGAGAACGCACTGCAAAAGATGCCTTGATAGGCGGGAAAGAGAAAAACTGTCTTGTTAGGATGAGCGGCGTTGGGGGAGGGTGGCAAGAAACTCACTGCACTTGATCTGTATGCAGCAGAGCAGGGGAGCCAAGGCAGACGCACACAAAGGCTAAGCTCCAAAAGGTGGTACAGTAGGCGAGCTGCTGTAGAGTACTGAAGGTCTCCCCCTGCTACCAGCCAATCAGGTCCTCATGACCAGAAGCCGGACTCCCCCTTGCTGACAGAAGCTCAACTGGTCCTCCTGACCAGCAGCTCAACCAAAGACAGCAAACAAGGGGGCTGGGAATTCCAGAAGGGCACCTCCTGTGCACCCTGGAAACGTCCAGTTAGAGGAAGAAAAAAGGAAGGAACCTTGAAGAGAAAAATAGAAAGACACCATCATCTGCTGGAGACAGAGAAAATGCTGAGGGTGACCCCTAGGGGTGCAGCTATATGTCTACCAGGGCCCAGTCAATCAAGCTTCTGGTATTTTTCTTCCATCTCCAACATCTGCTAGCAGGGGGAACCTTAACCCACTTGTCTGGACTGGTCTAGCAGGATGAATTGGAAATCTACTTATACAATGTTAACTAAAGAAGAACCACAACCACATGACAATTACCAAGGCTGGAAAGATATAAGTTGTCCAAGCTCCTTAATTACTAAAATTCACAGCATGTGACAGTGCTGTCATTAACATTCCAGATCTGCACTCCCTTTGTTAGGTGCCTTAAGACACTATCCCATATCAAAGGGTCATAAATAAAAATGATCATGCTGGGGGTGGGATTCAATGTGGTGGACCGGATCAGAAAGTCAGCAAGGGATAACAGGGAGCAGTGGCAAATAAAGTTGCTATCAGTAGAATGCCACAAGGCTGAGCCCTGGGGCCACTTCTATTCAATATTTTTATCACGGATATGGCAGAGGGTTTAGCAGAGGAGTCTGTTGTTCTGCAGATAGCACCAAGATCTGCAACACAGTGGATACCCCTGAGCAGGAGGAAAGATGTGAGGCAGCTGAAAGAGTGAATGAGTGACTGGCAGGCAAAAGACTTTGGAGGGGGATCATATTTGGTGATCAAGACTATAAAACAGTGGAGTGATGCAGTGGTTAAAGCCAGAGGGATGCCAAGGTCTTAGAAAGCGATATAACCAGTGGGGGAAAATAGAGGCGGCAATAATTCCTCTATACAGGGCATTGGTAAAACGTCACCCTAGAGCAAGGGTCTCCAACTCCAGTCCTGGAAGACTGCAAACCCGTCAAGTTTTCAGGATGTCCCTAATGAATATGCATGAGATAAATTTGAATACAATGGAGGCAGTGCATGCAATTATATATCATGCATATTCATAGGATATCCTGAAGATTTGACTGGTTTGTTGGCCTCCAGGACTGGAGTTGAAAACTCCTGCCCTAGAGTGTTGTGTCCACTTCTGGAGGCTGTATCTCTGAAAGGATAGAGACGGGATAGGGGAAGACCAGAAGAGGGCTACTAGATTGTGGCAGAGTTGCACCTAAAGCCCTAAGGGGGTGAGACGTAAAAGGACTGAAATATCTATATCCCAGTATAAAGAAGAGACAAGGGGCTGGAACAGACATTCAAGAGGCAAACCTTTTTAAGTGGAATGTCCTAGAGCAAAAGGCCACGATAGAACCTCCTAAGCAGAGTAGATGCTAGAACATTAGAAAGCATTTTTGGGGGGAGGGGGAGGGGACAAGTTGGCCTTTTCGTTTAAGTTTCATTTATTGTTTCTAGAATAGGGGGTTCTCAATCCAGTCCTCGAGACACACCCACCAGTCAGGTTTTCAGGATTACCACAATGAATATGCAGGAAAGAGATTTGCCTGCACTGCCTCCATTATATGCAAATCCCTTTCCTGCATATTCACTGTGGTTATCCTGAAAACGTTGACTGGCTAGGTGTGTCCCAAGGACCGGGTTGAGAACCTCTGCTCTAGAGGCTTTTGGTTTTGTGGCTCCTGTAGGCTCTTGGGGTCTGACCTTTACGTATCTTCGCTTCTGTACTCTTTTGGTTAAATTTGTGAAGAGAATGTAAAGTGGAGTGGGGGAGAGGTTCTCGCTTCCTCTTTTTCTGTCAGTGTTAATACAGGAAGTTATGTACACATTGGTTTAAATACTGGTAGCTCTGAAACATATGGAGGGATGAAAGTTTGTTATTGTATTGTCGTTTGCTCTGTGGAAAATTCAATAAAAGATTAGCAAAAAAAGCGTTTCTTGGGAGGAAGTGATGTCACTGCCAAGTATGGATGCCTAAAAGAGTAGTTTCTGGCTAACCAGAACAAATCAGCATATAAAGGGCAGCTTCTTCACCTAGTAAAGCATAGTTACTCACCTGTAACAGGTGATCTCCGGGAACAGCAGGAATTTAGTCTTCACATATGGGGACTCCCTAGCTGCAAATGCCAGGGAGATGGCCCCAGAAAGTTGTGTGGCCTTGTGAAAGGGCTCCACTTCCCCCCATGGATCTCTGGCATCCTACCAGGGATGGTGGGTAAGAGTTGATTAAGTCTGGAACAGGTGTTGAAGAACAGCCTGACCAAACAAGGCATCCCGGCGGGAGTCCTTGTCTAAGCAGTAATGGGCTGTGAAGGTATGTACCGAAGCCCAAGTAGCTGCTCGACAGATGTCATCGATAGAAACAGAGTGAAGATGAGCCATAGAGGCTGCCATGGCTCTCACATTGTGAGCCGTGACATGGCCTTCAAGAGGAAGGTTCTTACTCTCATAGGCAAAAGATATACACTGTGCAATCCAGCTGGACAGTGTCCTTTTGGAGACTGGAAGTCCCAAATGATTAGGATCAAAAGCAAATGGAAATTACACTAACCTGGTAATTGTAGTTCCTGGAGGGTCCAGTTTAGTCCTCCAACATCGGGTAGTGCCTCTCCTCCTACAGCCGGGAGACTGGACCAATCAAATCTTCTGTAGTATATATGCAGCAGGAGCTCCCAGAAGTCCCCAGTGTACTAGTAACAAAGCATACTTAACGAAGCAACACATTAGATTAATATACAAAATGACCTAATTAAAGAACAATTTGTTCCCCCCCAAGGAATATCCAACCCCCTCCCCAAACGAGGAAGTCAGAACACTGCATAGCGCCGGCACCGACGCTTCAGGAATCAAAACACCGCTCCCCACCAGAAGTTCAGGAGCTGCCTGAACCCCCGAGACAGGGAAGAGCCTCTGCAAAAAACGCGGCTGCCACAGAGGGACCGAACGGCAAGAGGAACCGTCGTAATATCAACCGTTCGGAAAGGCGCGCCGCACCACATTAGCAGATAGTCGGGAGGGAAGGAGGACTAAACTGGACCCTCCAGGAACTACAATTACCAGGTTAGTGTAATTTCCATTTCCTGTTCGGTAATCCAGTTTAGTCCTCCAACATCGGGATGTAACAGAGCAGTTAAGACCGGGCGGGACCTTGCCATCCGGCACGCAGAACCGCCGAACCAAAACAGGAATCCCGAGCCGCTGACACATCTAAGCGATAGAGTCTACTGAAAGCATGCAGAGACGACCAAGTGGCCGCCCTACAGATATCTGCCGGCGGAACCAGGCTATACTCCGGAACAGACCGCTGTTGCAACAGATACGCGGACGCGATCGCCTCTTTGAGCCACCTAGCAATGGAGGCATTAGCCGCCGCTTCCCCTTTACGCGCACCCCCGAAGAGCACGAAAAGCCGGTCAGATTTCCGAAAAGACTCGGTAACCTTTAAATAACGATGGAGCGTACGACCCACATCGAGCCGGAGAAGACCTTTGTCCGTTGACCCGACAGAGTGCGAAGAAAGCACTGGAAGAAACACTGCCTGATTCATGTGAAAGGGAGACACCACCTTTGGCAGAAAGGAAGGAACCGGACGGAGAACGATCCGATCCGCGGAAAAAGACAAGAAAGGCTCTCGACAGGACAATGCATGCAGATCTGAAATGCGCCGTGCCGAACAGATGGCTACAAGAAAAACCGCCTTCCGCGTGAGATCTTTCAGAGACGCCCTGCGCAAGGGCTCAAAAGGTTCACGAACCAGGGCCCTCAGAACTAAATTCAAGTCCCAAGGAGGAACGAAAACTCTGCGGGAGGGCCGCAAATGAAAAACAGCCGTAAGGAATCGGCGTACATCCGGATGAGCCCCGAGCAGACGACCCAAAACCTTGCCGCGGTAACCCGATATAGCCGCCAACTGGACTTTTAGGGAACTAGCCGCAAGGCCCTTATCGAAACCATCCTGAAGAAAACTTAAAACGACGGGCACTGAAACCGTCGCCGCCCGGACTCCCCGCCGGGAGCCCCAGTCTTCAAAAATCCTCCAAATCCGAACGTAAGTAAGAGAAGTGGACGTTTTCCTCGCCCGCAGAAGGGTAGAAATCACCGCGGGGGAGTAGCCCTTCCTTTTCAGCCGAGCCCTCTCAATGGCCAAACCGTAAGCGAGAATCGATCCACTTGGGGCATCCGCAAGGGACCCTGAAGAAGAAGATCCGGTAGAGCGGGCAGGAGCCAAGGAACGCCGTCGCTCAACCGGACCAGATCGGCATACCAGGGCCTCCGGGGCCAATCCGGGGCCACCAGTAACACGCGACCCCGGTGGCTCTCGATACGTTGTACGACCCGGCCGATCAGAGCCCACGGAGGAAAGACATAAAGAAGACCGGACATTGGCCACGGCTGAATGAGAGCATCGAGCCCCTCGGACATGCGCTCCCTTCGCCTGCCGAAGAAGCGCCCTGTCTTGGCTGATTGAAAGGTCGCCATGAGATCCATGATGGGTGGACCCCACCGCCGGACGATTTGTGCGTAAACCTGTGGGTTTAGCTCCCACTCTCCGGGGTCCACCCGCACTCTGCTGAGAAAATCGGCCTGGACATTGTCTACGCCCGCAATGTGAGCCGCCGAGATTGCTGGAAGGCGAGTTAGCACCCAGTTGAACAAGGCCGCCGCTTCTGCCTCCAGGGCCACGCTGCCGGTACCCCCTTGGCGATTGATGTAAGCTACAGTGGACGCATTGCCCGCCAGGACTCTCACCGGCCGTCCGAGAACCAGGGTCTCCAGGTCCACCAGGGCTAGCCGGACTGCCCGCAATTCGAGACGGTTGATCGACCAAGAGGCCTCCAGGGGAGACCATTCCCCCTGAGCAAAGCGGGACTCGCAGTGAGCCCCCCAGCCGGTTAAGCTCGCATCCGTCGTGAACGGAACCCACAGAGGGGGCTCCAAGGGAATCCCTCGCGACAGGTTCTCGGCGGAGAGCCACCACCGGAGGGATCGGCGAACCGTCTTTGGGCAAGGCAATCTCTTGTTCAACGAGTTGAACTGGTTGGACCAACGTCGCAGAAGAGCACTCTGCAGCGGACGCATGTGGAAGCGCGCCCAAGGCACCACCTCCAAGGTCGCCGCCATCGTGCCGAGGAGCCGCAGGTACCACCACGCCGACGGAGCTGGCATCCCCCGGAAGAGACGGACCAGAGCCCGCAACGCCAGCACGCGTCGCTCCGGAAGGCACACCAAGCCCCTTGCTGTGTCGAAGCGGACTCCCAGATACTCGAGATCCTGTGACGGAGACAGACAACTCCTGCATTCGTTCACCACCCATCCGAGGGACCGAAGGAGATCCACCACCCTGCTCGTGACTTGCACACACTCCCGACTGGACTTCGCTCGAATCAACCAGTCGTCGAGATATGGATGGACCAGGATGCTCTCCTTGCGCAACGCCGCCGCGACTACAACCATTACCTTTGTGAAGGTGCGGGGAGCCGTGGCGAGTCCGAACGGCATGGCCCGGAATTGAAAATGGCCCCACGGGAGCGCAAAGCGGAGAAACCGTTGATGGGAGGGCCGGATGGGAATGCGTAAATAGGCCTCTGTAAGATCGAGGGATGTCAAAAATTCCCCTTGACGCACCGCTACGATGACTGACCGCAGGGTCTCCATGCGAAAGTGTGGTACTCTGAGAGCGCGATTCACGCCTTTGAGATCCAAGATCGGACGAAGGGAACTGCCCTTTTTGGGAACCACAAAATAGATGGAGTAGCGACCTGCGCCTCTTTCCAAGGGCGGGACCGGAACCACGGCCCCCAGAGAGAGAAGCCGATCCAGGGTCACGCGGATATCCCGCGCCTTTTGAGCTCCCTTGCTGGGAGACAGAACAAATGAATCCGGAAGTGGGTGCGCAAACTCTAGGGCATAACCTTCTTCTATAATCTGCAGCACCCACCGATCTGACGTAATTTGGGCCCAAGAAGGAAGAAAGTCGCGCAAACAACCCCCGATGACCGGGTCTTCCTCTAGAGCCCGCCTCGTTTCATTGTGGCTTGCGATTAAGGGAAGAGGCCGAGGAAGAGGCGGCTCCGGAGAAGCCCCTTCCCGCTCCTCTGAAACCACGAAACCCCTGATGACGGGTTTCAAGACGACCGCGCTGCGAAGTCCACAGCCGGGAAGAACGAAATCTGCGCGCATCCCGAAACTGGCCGCGCGCTGAGGTGGACGACCTATTAAGCTTAGGCTTATCCTCTGGAAGCCGACCACCCTTAGACTCACCGAGATCCTTCACCAACTTATCCAGAGCCTCACCAAATAACAACCTGCCCTTAAAGGGTAGTTTACTGAGGCGAGACTTGGAAGAACCGTCGGCCGCCCAATTGCGCAACCAGATGGACCGTCGTGCCGCTACCATGGAGGCCATGCTATCATCTAGGGAGCGTATTAAATCATAACACAGATCCGCCAAGTAGGCCGATCCCGACTCCACGCGGGCAACGTCCAACAGCCCCTGTTGGTCCATACCGGACCCCGAGCGCAGGTGCTGCGACCATCGCAAACAAGCTCGAGCTACCCACGCCCCACAAATAGAAGCTTGTAACGATAAGGCGTTGGTCTCGAAGGCTTGCTTCAACAAATTATCAACCTTTTTGTCCTGAACATCCTCAGGGCCGCGGCCCCTTCAACCGGGATGGTGGTTTTCTTAGTCACTGCCGAAACGGCAGCATCCACCCGTGGAGACTTAAACAAGTCCCTGTCCTTGTCTGCAAGGGGGTAAAGACGATTCATGGTCCGAATCCCTTTCAAAGCGGATTCCGGTTGCTCCCATTCCGCATGGATCATCTGCTCAACTACTCGGTGCACAGGCAAAACTACCTGGGCATCCCTGACCGCCTGAATGAGAGGATCCTCGAGACCCTCCTCCTCCAGCGGCCGCACCGCAGAGAGGTTAAGTGCTTGGAGAGACTCCGTGACCAAAGGTACCAGCTCGTCCCTTCGAAACACCCGAATGATGCGAGCCTGATCCTCCAGTTCTGGAAGCTCTCCGTCTTCTAACTCCTCTGCCTCAATATCCGGATCCCCCTCAGTCTCGGACTCCGGGAGGCAAAGGGCGCCCTGATCTTGGTCCCCCAACCTGGGCCGCTTGACCGCGGGTTGGGAAGACCGCTGAACCCCCCCCCCGCGGATGCTGGGGGGAGAGAGGCGGGCCAAGCCTCCGGCAAATGACCAGACCGGCTTAAGCGGAAGGCCTGATGCATGAGAAGAACAAAATCCGGGGAAAAGTCTATAGGCGACGCTACCATAGCCGCCTGCTGGAGCTCAGGGACCGACGTATTAGACGCCGGGCCCAGACCAGAAGGAAGGATGCTCGGTGAAGAGACACTGTCCCCCGAAAGGGAAGGGTCCCCGGGCACATGCTGTTCCTTAATTTCAATAGGCAGCTCCAGTTCTGAAGAAACTGCAGCACAGCTCTTACAGATTCCAGAGTCAGTCATTGTACCTCTGCGGGAGCCACAAATTACACACTGAGGTTTGGCAGCCATGCCCAGGCCACCTGCTCTCAGGGAAAAATAAGGCAACAGGAACAGGGAAGCCCATACCAAGGGGACTAACCTTATTCAATTCAGCACAGTATTAAATTTAAAACCTTTTTTTTTTTTTTTTTTTTAAAGTAAACAAAATACTCCCCAGAATCCTAGGGGTGCCCTGAGCAAAATCGCCAGCAAAAGAAACCCCAAAAACACCAGGGGAACCCGTGCGCAAGTGTTAAAAAGTGCCCTTAAACAGCACACTTTAGAAATCCAAAATGGCCGCCGCACTTTTTCACCCGCGGTAAAAAACGGCGCGAAAATACAAAGGTACCCAAATAATATGGAAAAGAAAGAAAACGACCCTCTAATACAGGGCAAGCGAAAAAAGGCAGGAAAAAGTGCAATTTGGAAGCCAGGGGAGCCGACAGAGCCTCTGCCCAAGCAAAGAACAGAGAGCTTAAAACAAGGAAAATTCCTACCAGCTCTGGGAACAGCAAGGAACTCAGCCCACTTCTCCAAGTGACAGGCAATGTTGCAGCCGGTATGGCTCTTCCCCGAACAGCCTTGGGGAGAGCTCAACCCAGGCTTCAGAGATTCCCAGGCAGAAAGGCAAGAGCCCAAGGCAGGTCTGGCTTTCCCCAGAAAGTCTCCTGTGTCTTTTTCTTTTTTAAAGATACAGCTACCTAGCAAAAGAAACAGAATATAAAGGACCAGAAATAAACCCCAAAAGAACTAACTAACTAGTGTTGCTCCTTCAAGTGTCACTTAGCGTGCCCAGCAAGGGCACAGCAGTCCTCCAGCTGCAGGGAGACTGGACACACTGGGGACTTCTGGGAGCTCCTGCTGCATATATACTACAGAAGATTTGATTGGTCCAGTCTCCCGGCTGCAGGAGGAGGGGCACTACCCGATGTTGGAGGACTAAACTGGATTACCAAACAGGAACAAAGAGTTGAGAGGATTTTGTATGTTGCTGTGTCCTTTGCAAGTAAAAGGCCAAAGCTCTTTTACAGTCCAAAGTATGAAGGTTCTTTCTGCATTTGAGACGTGAGGCCTTGGAAAGAATACAGGAAGGTAAACCGCTTGGTTTAAATGAAAGGGCAAAACCACCTTTGGCATAAAGTGTGGATGAGTCCTAAGGACTACCTTATGATGGAATCTTGTATAAGGAGGATCAGCCACCAACGCTTGCAATTCACTGATGCGACATGCTGATGTGATTGCAATGAGAAAGATAACCTTCCAAGAAAGGAATTTCAAAGAGGTAGTGGCTAATGGTTCAAAGGGCGGTTTCATGAGCTGCCCAAGTACCAGATTCAGGTACCATGCCGCCGGTGGTGGCTTAATGGGAGGCTTCGTTAAAAGAAGGCTTCTCATAAATCTCGCTATGAGAGGAAGAGAGGAAATAGGTTGTCCATTTAGAGGCTTGAAAGAAGCTGCAATAGCACTCAAATTGACTCTCACTGAATTGGTCTTAAGCCCTGCATTTGACAAATGAAGGAGGTACTCCAGTAATGATTCCAGAGGTATCGCAAGAGGGTTAAGACCCTTCTGCGAGCACCATATGGTAAACCTTTTCCACTTAAATGCATAAGAGCGTCTTGTGGAAGGTTTCCTGGAAGCATGAAGGATATCCTTTACCTGCTGGGAAAGGTTAAGACCGTGAAGTTCTAGGCTTTCAGCAACCAGGCCCTGAGATGCAGAGAATGGGTATTGGGATGCCACAGCATCCCGTCCTCTTGAGAAAGAAGATCTGGAGCAGATCCTAACTCCAGAGGCGGAGCTTGAGAGAGATGTAGGAGCAGAGGGTACCACGGTTGCCATGGCCAACGTGGAGCTATGAGGATCATATGACCTCTGTCTCTCTGAAGCTTGAATAGGGTTTTGGAAATTAGGGGAATGGGTGGAAAGGCATACAGGAAGTCCTGACCCCAATGAAGGAGGAAAGCATCCCTGGCCTGACAACCTTGAGCCGGAATTCTGGAACAGAACCGGGGAAGTTTGGCATTCAGCAGACTTGCAAAGAGGTCTATGTCCGGGGTTCCCCAAATTTGAAAGATTTTGGCCACCTGGTCTGCATGGAGAGACCATTTGTGTGGAAGCAGAACTTGACTGAGCCTGTCTGCCCAAGAGTTTTGAATGCCTGGAAGATACACCGCAAGGAGATGAATCTGATGCTCTCTGGCGAGGGCCCATAGTTGCAAAGCTTCATTGCACAGCAACAGAGAGCCTGTTCTGCCCTGCTTGTTCACATAGAACATGGCTACCTGATTGTCCGTTTGAACTAGGACAGTCTTGTATCTGAGCTGGGTGTGAAATACTCGAAGAGCAAGGAAGATTGCTCTGAGCTCCAGGAGGCTGATATGGAGATAGGCCTCCTGTGGAGTCCAGGTACCCTGGGTAGAGAGGCCATGCAGGTGGGCTCCCCAACCCACCTGTGAAGCATCTGTTGTTAGAGTGGCTTGGGGTGGGGGTTGCTGAAAAGGAGACCCCACCAGAAGGTTTTTGGGTAACTGCCACCACTGGAGGGACAAAATAAGGCGATCTGAATTTGCTATTTTGTCTGACAGGCAACTGACGCCTGAGTCCACTGAGTGGATAAGGTCCACTGGGCTGCCCTCATATAGAGGCGAGCATAAGGAACCACATGCATGGTGGATGCCATGTGGCCTAGCAACTGTAACACTTCCCGAGCAGTGAAGTGAGGTTTTAGCACTGCTTGGGACGCTAACTGTGCAATGCGAAGGCAGCGGGGCTGTGGAAGGAATGCCCTTGTCTGCCTGGTATCCAGAAGAGCTCCTATAAACTCTAGGGATTGAGTGGGAGCAAGGTTGGACTTTGGGAAGTTTATGACAGTCCCAAATACTGAAGGATGCGCATTGTGCAAGACAGAGCAACCCTGTCCTCTGGCTCTGAAGGAGCTCGAATGAGCCAGTCGCCTAAGTAAGGGAAGATGAATATTCCCAGAGTGCAGAGAAATGCTGCTACCACAGCCATGCATTTTGTGAACACTCTTGGTGCAGAAGCCAGGCCAAAAGGAAGAACCCTGTATTGGTAGTGCTTCCCTTGAAACAGAAAGCAAAGGAACTTTTGGTGAGTTGGATGGATGAGAACATGAGTGTATGCATCCTTGAGATCTACAGAACAAAGCCAATCCTGACTCTGAAGGTAGGGCAGCAGAGTTCCTAGAGAAATCATTTTGAACTTCTCTCTGAACAGGAATTTGTTCAAGTCTCTGAGGTCTAGAATGGGTCTGTGTCCTCCTGTTTTCTTTGGAATAAGGAAATAGGGGGAGTAAAACCCTGTCCCCTGTTGGAGAATGGGTACCTCTTCTATTGCCCCTTGAGCAAGGAGCATAGTGACCTCTTGACCTAACCGGTTGTTGGGAGAGGTCTGAGAATTGAACTGTCTTACCATTGTAGGAGGGGGCATGCTGAGGAAATGAAGCTTGTACCCCTCTCTTACAATAGACAGAGTCCAATTTTCTGCTGTTATCTGACCCCATCTGGGGGTAAAATGACATAACCTTCCTGGAATGGTGGAGGGTTCTGGACCATTCAGGGCCAGGAAAACAAATTTCTCTAGATAGGAGTCAAAGCCCCTGTGGAGGCTCAGTCTGCTGAGCCGTTTGAGGCTTGGCTGCTTTTGGTTTCCTTTGTTGCATAGGTTGTTGCTGCTGTCCCTTTTGGGCAGACTGACCTAAACGATGTCCCTGCTGGGTATAGGAGGGATAAAACCTTTTCTTCTTGCTGAAGAATGGTTTCGTAGAGGAGCTTTTCCTCGCAGGATCAGCTGTAGATTTAGACAATCTATCCAAAGTGATATTGTCAGCATCTATCTCATTAGCTTTTTCCTGCCAATTCTTGCCAAAGAGATTCTCTCCTGTGCAAGGTATATTCCCCAGTTTGTCCTGTACCCAAAGTTCCAAGTCAGATGCCTGGAGCCAGGCAATCCTACGTGCACCTATGGCAATAGCAGAGGTTCTGCTTATGCACTCAAAGCAGTCAAAGGCTGCATGATTCACAAACTTGGAAACATCCTGAGCATGTCTAACAAGAGTAAGATAATCTTGCCTTTTGTCATCAGGAAGGAGAGGGCTCATAAGCTCTAAATCTCCTGTGACCTCCTTAAGGAACATTCCCATATATATAAGATATAGGAACTGACTCTTCTTCTGTAGTTGATCCTACAAATGTTTCTTTATTGGATATTTGGAAACAAGTCTCTGCCACTAACTTGTTGTTAACTAAATTTATGGATCAAACGTCTGCTTTCTCCCAACAGGTTGTGCACAAGGTACATACTTTGAGCTCAACAGTTGGGAGTTTGTCTACGCGGGTTGATAAATTGGAGGCTCAAGCCGGTGTTTTTCAAATCGGCAAGCGCCTCCTCTTTAAAAGATACGCTACTTTTGTATAAACAGGTAGAGTTATTGGAAATAAGTCTCGTGCGAATAATCTTCGTATTCTAAATTTTCCTAAGACTCGTTTTATGACACCTCTTCTTCTATTTAGGCAGTACTGCAAAGATGTTTTATTGATGCCAGATGCTGATCTTATTTTGATTTCACATTCTTATTATCTGCCAAGTCGGGAGACTTCCTCGAACAAGGATGTGGCTCCATCAGAAGTACAAAGTGATTTAAATTTGACTGATTTTCTTGAAAATTCTCAGGCTTTGATTTCTACGCGTGCCACTTTAGTAATTACTTTGGTAAATTTCTCTGACAAGGCAAAAATTATGAAAGCTTTTTTTCTGAAAAAGAATGTTGATTTTTATGGATTAAGAATCTCTATCTTCCCTGATGTTTCCCGTTATACTCAACTGAGGAGGAAGTCCTTCCTCCAGCTTAAACCTCGTGTTTTGGCTGCAGGGGGGACCTTCTTCCTTCGGTTTCCTTGTAAATGTGTAGTTACTATTCAGGGTATAGATTATGTTTTTGTTGAATCATCTCAACTAGATGCGCTCCTGTTGTCCCTCCAAGCCTGAATTTGCTTCTTTTATCTTTCTTTAATGATACAATTATTTTGTTAGGTGGTTGTAGCCTTTATTAAGAATTTTCCCAGGTCCCTTTAAGCTGTCTTCTCCATGATGTGGGCTGTTACACAGTATTGAGTTTAGTTTGATTGTTGATATTTCTTTGTATTGATTCATCTCAGATTGTGTATTTCTTTTGAACTATGTATTAGGATTGCATTTATGATATAATAAAAACAAAACAAAAAAAAAAGATATAGAAACTGATCCTATCAGAAGGCGTCAAGAGTCCTACACTCACGTCCTGGAGGATTAAATGCATGCCTTTTTGCACTCTTTATCCGTCTCATGGCTGATTCCACCACCATGGAATGGTGTGGTAATTGAGTCTTCTGAAACCCAGGACAAGGAGGAACTCGATACATGGTGTCGAGTCTTCAAGAGTGAGGAGATGTGGTCAGAGGTGTTTCCCACATCCTTAACATAAGATCATGCAAGATCTCATGACTAGGTAAGGTAGCTGCCTCCTTGGGAGCTTTAGGGTATTGTAGGATTTCTAATTCCTTTGCCCTAGGCTCTTTTTCAGGCGCCACTGTGATGGAAAGACCTCAGGCCACATCTCGGATAAAATCCTGAAAGGACATATCCTCTGGTGGAGACATCCTATGCTGAGGAGAAGAGGAATCCTCAGAAAGAAGTACTCTGGTATCGGCAGAGCTTTCAGAGTCTTCAGACTCATCCGAGGATTCGAAGTATCTCCGATCCGGGTGATTGTGCAAGGCACGGTACCGGTACCGATCAAAGTCAGCATCGCAGTGGTCCGGTACCAACTTGTTGATGCCGGATGGAGACGCATGACTCGGTCCCGGTAGAATACCTGCCGATGTCGATGCCGGTGCCGGTACCGGTTGAATTGTCTGAAGCGGTTTCAGGGGCATCGAGGCCGTGAGAAGAGCCACCAGACTGCGTTCAATAACCAAGAATCTCTGGTCTATCGATGCTGCCGATGCTTGGGTATCTGTGCTGGATGAAGCAGCTGGAACCCCAGAGCATGGCACCAGTAGTTCTGCCGAGGTTGAAGCCTCGAGAACATCCTGGAGCCCCGTTAGTGCTTTGGAAGCCGAAGCCTCCCACTGGGGCAATTTTGCCGGTGAAAATCCCTCAAGGGCAACGCCAGAGGCATCTCAATGTTTAGAAGGAGATCTACCCTTTGAGGACCGGCTAGATTTATGTTTAGTTACCTGAGATCCATGGGAGGAAGATAAAGCTCTGGAAGACGTCGATGCCATGGAGGCTGCATCAGAGGGAACAAGGATGCTAAACTTAGCCGCTCGGTTTTGCCGGCGCCTTTTTGACATCATCCCACAGGCAACACACTCTGAAATAGAGTGGTCAGGACCTAAACATTTGAGGCACCACTCATGGGTGTCGGTGACGGAGATGGTACCGCCACACGTAGAACACTTTTTAAAACCCGAAGCGGGGGGAGGAAATGACGTCACCCAGCTAGACGGCAGCTCAAAGACGGAGCTCCGGTGCGGCGGATAGGAAAGCCTGCAAAATCTTGACCCCGGAGAGGCGGTGAGTCGGGAAAGCAAAGCCCCTGCATACCAAGAGCAGTGCGGGGATGTCGGTGCAAAAAAAAAGCTCCTCCGACCTGAAAAACTTCGCGTTTAAGGCCGCGAGCGGGAACAGCGTGGGGAAACCCAAAATGGCGGCGGCGAGCGTGAAGGCCGCGGGAGAGACCAGCGGAGCAGATGAGGCTGGAGGTCGCCGTGAGACGGAACTGGAAGCCTTCAAAGGAGAGCTAAAGGGCTGGTTCTCCGCTCTGTGGCAAGACCTGGCACAGTTTAAGGCCGAGGCCCAAAATTGGATGGCGGAGCTAAGAGAAGAGGTGAAGGAAGTGGGCCAGAGGCTGGTGGATATCGAAAGCAGGGTGGAGGAGCAGGAGGGAGCACTGAGAGGCTTACAGGACAAAGTGGATGGTGTAGCGAGTGATCAAGAAGAACTTTGGAGCAAGTTGGAAGACCTCGAGAACAGGTCGCGAAGATCTAATATCCGTATACGAGGGCTCCCAGAAAGCAACGAGAAAGAGGACTGTATTAAAGTGGTGGAGGGAATTAGCAAACTAATATTGGAGCAAGCTGGGATGGACAGCTCGGGCTTATGCTGGACTCTTGATCGGGCACATCGTGCTCTAGGCCCCCGGCGGGAGGGCAGAACGCGGGACATTGTAGCATGCTACCATGAGTACAACACTAAAGCACTGGTGATGTCCGCAGCGCGCAAACTGCCAGAGATCCGCTGGGACAACCACAAAGTTGAGATTTATGCTGACCTCTCAGCTATTACTATGCGGAAGCGGAGAGCCTTAAGTGGTTTAACCGGCCGGTTGCGGGAAGAGCATATTAAATACAGATGGACTTTTCCTTTTGGCCTGATGTTCACGGTGGAGGGAGTGTCATCCCATGTTCGCACCGTGGTGGATGCTACGGACATTATGAAAAAGGCAGGCTGGCTGGAAGGCACGAGCTCTGTGAGCCCCCCAAGAGAGCAGAGACGCGCTGAGGATACTCGCTGGCGGAGGGTGTCCATGGGGGAGAAACGTCTGCGAAAACCTAAGAAGACTGCGGCCTCAGGGGGAGAGCTTCGCTGAACCCGAGACTTTGCATTTTGAAAGATCTGTATGGTTGTTTCCTGCTACTTTGCTGGGGGGCTTTTGGTTGGCAGGGTTGGGGATTGTGGGGGTATGTTGTATATGATATGATGCAGGTGTGAGGTGTATGTGTTTAGATACTCTGCTGTCGGGGTTGATGTCATGCCTTGTGGAATGGGGAGGAGGGGCGTTGAAGTGATAGGGGAGTGGAGGGTGGGGGGGGGGGAGGAGGGAGGGGGTTATTGGGGGGGAGGTTTGGGGTAGGGGTATTGGGGGATGACCATCCTGCTCTAAATCACTTAGCTACACTTTTTCTAAACCTTTTTGACTATGGCTAAGTTACGAGTAGTTACCTTGAATGTCCGGGGACTGAACTCCCCGATCAAAAGGCAGCGGATGTTTAAGGAATGTACTAGACTTCGAGGAGATATTATATTTTTTCAGGAGACCCACCTACTAAGAGGGGATGACTGGAGGGTACACCATAAGCAATTCCCAAGCCATTGGTTTGCTTCCAATAAGGTGGAAAAAAAGAAGGGGGGAGTGGGGATCTTGCTTAATGAGCACGTACAACATACGCTGGGGGAGGTCCTACGGGACCGGGAGGGGCATTTTTTGCTCCTTAAGCTTACGATACGGGGCAAGTTGCTCACTCTTGTGAACGTGTATGGCCCAAATGCAGCACAAGGACAGTTCTATGAACGCTTAACCACCATGGTGGAAAAGTTTGCAGAGGGGGAAGTGATTATGGGGGGGGATTTTAACCTAACTGTGAACCCCCAGTTGGATAATTCTAAGGGGGGTGGTGAGGGTAAGGCAAAGGATAGGCGAAGGTTTAAATTTATGAGTAGGACCCTGGGGATTCGAGACACCTGGTGAGAGCTGCGGGGCCGTAAACGGGCATATACATTTTTCTCACCTGTCCACTCCTCCTTTTCAAGGATAGATATGATCTGGGTCTCTGACACTCTGCTGGTAGCGGTGAATGATTGTGAAATTGGGGAGAGGACGTGGACGGACCACGCACCAGTCTGGATAGATATAAAGGTGGGATCGGAGCAGCATGCACAGCGTAGCTGGCTGTTAAATGAGGCCCTCTTGGAGAATCCGGATATAAAACAAAAAGTAGCGACTATCATAACTAATTATTTGGAATTAAATGATAGGGAAGACTGTGGGGTTGCGACCCTGTGGGAGTGCTTGAAAGTGGTGGTGAGGGGAGAGCTGATTTCCCTTGGCACGTATGCGAAAAGGACTAAAGAGGAGAGGAAGATTTCCCTGCGGCATCGGATTCGGGAAGGGGAAGGACGCCATCAAAGGGGGGAACTTGATGCTCAGGGGCTGCAGGATTTACGAGAAGCGAAGAGGGCACTGGGGGAAATTGAGTTGGGGGAGATTAAATTTGCTCAGGACCAACTGAAGCAAACTTTTTTTGAGCTCGGTAATAAGCCCACTAGATGGTTGGCATACCGGTTGAAACAGCAGCAACGGCGGAATTTTATAACTAAAATCCGGGATGCAGGGGGGAAAGAACTAAGGTCTGTGGAACAGATTCGGGAGCCATTTGTGCAGTTTTATCAGCACTTGTACCGGGCGGAGGAGTCTGGATCCCAGGCGGAGCGAGCTCGATATTTACAAATGCAATTACCAAAGCTATCTTTAACTGATGCTGAGCTCTTGGCGCGACCTATTACAGTGGCCGAGGTAGAGGCCGTGATTAGGTCGTTACCGGCACATAAGACCCCAGGTTTAGATGGCTATAACAAATTTTATAAAACTTTCCGTGAGGAACTGAGTGGCATCTTAGCCAGGCTCTATAACTCCTTTCGGGATGAGGGGAGGCTACCGGATACTCTATGGACGGCAGGTGTGACCCTATTGCCGAAGGAGGGGAAGGACCCCACTTTGTGTAGCTCATATAGACCTATCTCGTTGCTGGGATCCGATTTTAAAATATTCACCAAAATTTTGGCTAATAGATTGCTCCCCTTCATGTCGCGCTTGGTACATGAGAACCAGGGGGGGGTTTGTGCCGGGCAGACAAACTGCCGACAACATCCGGAAGGTGTTGAATACGATTTGGCAGGGGAAGAAAGCGGGAACACAATTGGTCTTATTGACCATCGATGTGGAAAAAGCCTTTGATCGCGTATCCTGGCCCTACTTGATGCAGGTGTTGGAGCTGATGGGTCTCGGGGAGGGGTATTTAAATTGGGTGAAAGCTGTCTACTCTAATCCTTTAGCGCGGATTCGGGTCAACGGGACTTACTCGTCTGCCTTCGAGTTGAAGAGGGGGACACGTCAGGGCTGTCCGCTCTCTCCTCTCCTTTTTGTGTTATCAATGGAACCTCTGGCCCAACTGGTGAGAGAATGCACTGCGGTAAAGGGGGTTAAGGGGTTGACATGGGAAAGTAAAATATCATTATTTGCAGATGACCTGCTTTTTTGTGGTAACGGATCCCCTGCACTCAGTGGAAGTGCTCTATCAGATCCTGGTGGAATTTGGCAAATTCTCGGGATTTAAGATCAATGCTTCAAAGTCGGAGATATTGAATATCTCCGCTGACGCCCAGACCCAGCACCTATTGCAGAAGCGACTCCCGTTCAAATGGGCCAAAACGAGGGTGAAGTATCTGGGGATTTATATCATGGTGGATGAAAGGGATTTAGGGAGGGTTAATTTTGGGTTAATGGAACACAAAATGAGGAGGGAATTGGAATTTTGGGAAGGGAAAAAATTATCTTGGCTGGGGCGGATTTCAGCCGTTAAGATGGTGTTATTGCCACGGTGGCTATATTTATTCCGGACGCTGCCGA
Organism: Ichthyophis bannanicus; assembly: GCA_033557465.1. Lineage (NCBI taxonomy): Eukaryota > Metazoa > Chordata > Amphibia > Gymnophiona > Ichthyophiidae > Ichthyophis > Ichthyophis bannanicus. The sequence goes on along the minus strand of CM066048.1, from coordinate 104,981,399 downwards.
TGGGGATGCCTAAATTTTTTATGGGAAAGATACAGCGGATTATTATGCGGTTCATTGGAGGAGGGAAAAGTAACCGAGTCGCGTGGACCTTGCTCACTCGGAGTAGGCGGAACGGGGGTATGGCCATTCCTGACCTGAACCGCTATATGGAAGCGGCACAGTTAAGTGCAATAGTGGAGTGGGGTGCGGAATGTAGTAAGGAATGGGTGCGTATGGAGGCGGAAGATTTAAAAGTGGGGAACCTATCCGATTGGATTTGGTTGCCCCGGGGGGCACATCTGGGGGTGCGAGACTGCAACCCCTACGTCCAGAGAATGCTACACCTTTGGCATCGCTGGAGACGGAAGTGGCTGGGTACAGATGAGGTGTCTCGCCTGCTACCGATAGTTGATAATCTAGATTTCCCACCTGCGGTGGGTCGTAGTGTGTTTCTGACATGGGCGCAGAAAGTGTTAACACATATCGGACAACTCCTGGAGGCAAGGAGATTAAGGCATTTTCGGTCGTGGCGCAACAATTTGACCTAGGCGCTAAAGATTGTTTTCCCTACCAGCAGATTGGTCACTACCTGAGACATAGGATCTTACCGGGGCTACGGGGTGACCCTACGGATCTTGAGATGGTATTTCTGATGGGGCAAACGAAGAATCTTTTGACTAAATTTTATAATATGATGGAAGGGGAACGGGGGCATAGCCCGTTTCAACAAGCTTGGGAGCAGGATCTGGGGTTGACATGGGGGGCGGCGGAATGGGATAATATCTTTCAGAATAGATACAAAGGGGTGCTAGCTGCCAGTTTTATGGAGAATAACTATAAGATATTGTATAGATGGCACTGGTCACCCGAGAAACTTCATGTTATGTTTTCAGGACACACTGATAGATGTTGGCGGGAATGTGAGGAGAAGGGGACCTATCTCCATGTCTGGTGGTCTTGTAAAGTTATTCGGGAACAGTGGGGAGAAGTATTTGGCTTATTGAGTGCTATCTTGGGGAAGTTAATCGAGCCAAACACTGCTGTGGCCTTACTGGGGTTTCGGCCAGCAAACCTCAACCAGGTCGAAAGCACCTTTGTTAATGTGGGATGTGTAACATATAGAATGTTAGTGGCACAACGGTGGCGGCAAGTGCACCCCCCACGTTGAAGGACTATGTGTCTTCCCTTGAATCCAATTATCTGCTAAGTTAGGCAGCTGCCAAAAAGAATAACGGTTCTAATAAATTTTTAAAAATTTGGGGAAAATATTTGAGTTGGAAAAGTACTAACTGATACAATTACAAACCTTCAGAATTCGTTAACAGGATGGGGGGGGAGGGGTTGGGGTTTTTTACATGGCTGTGTAATTGATGTGTTGGTATTGCTGTTTTATATGGTGTGATAAAGTTTAAATTTAAAAAAAAAAAACCCCGAAGCAGGTTTTTCCATTCTGAGGGGAAAAGTTGGGCCTAGTGCCCAAAATGGTGCGTGGCACCCGAGAAGAAAATTACTGGAAAAGACTCCAGAAAGAAATGGGGTTTTTTGTTTTTGTTTTTTGAAAAAAGAAAAGAACCACCGGCGGTACCGGTATAGCGTCGAGGGAAGGCAGACGTGACCACAAAAAAAGAAGTATAAGAAGGGAATTTTCTGCGGTGACAGGATGTGCGACCTGTCGGCTCCACAGAAAATGAAGAACTGGAGGGGGACAGTTGGGAAAGGCGGGAAGGCAGCACGCAGGCGCTGTGGGATGCTCCCAAAAGCTTTCATATTGGATGCTGGGGAGCGTTCCCGCGCAGGCTCCATCGGTACCGACGATACCCATATGTGAAGACTACATTCCTGCTTGTTCTTGGAGATACAGTCCGATAGTCTGGAGAGAGTGGTTATTAAAAAAAAATAGCCAGGACTTAAAATATTGCCGAACTGGAGAAGTAGGAGACAGATGACTGGTTTATGCTTTCCTGTCAGCACGGGGTAAGTGGACTCAAAAGCAAATCTGCCATCTTGAGCCAAGAGGGCACCAGGTAAAGTTTCCCAGTAAGGAACATCTGGGAATGGCTACTATAGCAATTAGGGAATATTGCCCAGGCAGAAGATTACGTTCTGGGGCTCACAATTTGTTGCAGGGTAAATTGGTATCAACATGATGTGGAGCTACTCAGGCAAAAAAATCCACAACTCTGCAATTTGCTGCCTTCTGGAGATCAGGAGTGTGGTGGATTACCTGCAATTCGGAAGAATCTGAAGTCCTGGCTTTTCAAAGAAGCACGTAAAGCTTCCCAGTGAATATGGAGTGGGTTTAATTCAGAAAGAAGTCACGTTGGTTGGGGGATGGGGATGTTTTCTGGTGGTGGTGGTGGGGGGGGGAATATAAAAATTAAACACATTTGATGTTCATTTGAAAATCTCCAAAAAAATAAAGCACACTTAGATGAGCGCTATAGTAAATTTTCCATACATATTTTCCATACAAATTTTCCATACATCACTCCCTGTACAACAAGAAGAATACAATTGTATATAGTTATATAACTTATATGTACAAAGTTCTCCCCTATGTTGTATCCAATTAGATTTCCTGTTATATGTAAACTCACGACAGCCTGTTGCTATCGGTGAGTATTTTATGTTTACTGTAAACCGCGCTGATGATAAAAGTGCGGTATATAAGAACGTTAAATAAATAAATAAATAATAAATAAATAAATAAATAAATAAATAAAAGAAATCTGACATAACAAAAGTAATGAATGAACTGGGAACACTTATCAAAACCCTAAAATGTAGAAAGACATGATGAGACCAGAGTTCTGAATGGAGACAGCGGAACAGAGGAGTTGAGAAGTTGCTGTTGTCTGAAAGACAGAGAAAAGCGCCGACAGACACATAAGCAGTTAATGACATGGGAAACAGAGCAGAGAGAAAAGAATCAGTTCTTAGGCGACATTGAAGGGAGGGAAGTGTTCAACCCATAGTGCAAAAAAAAATTTTAAGGTGGTCACAGGCAGAAAGCCAGAGGAGGGGGAACAAGCTTTGATTAAAACAAATTAGCTCACTAAGCATTTCCCCCAGCAATGGAAAGGCTGGAGGCGTAAGTGGGCGTTTCTGGTTCTGTCCTGATAAGGAGAAAACTGTAAATTAAAAATCGCACACACACAAGTAACCCGCTGCAATGCCGAGGGACTACCAATGAGTCTTACAGCAAGTCTCCACTCTAATACTCCAGAGGTGCAGAGAGATGAAGGGAGGTAACGGCCTGCTTCACAGAGGAGAAAGTTTAATAGCGCTGGGCTTTTCCCATTCACGTCTCAATCAATGGGATAAGCACCCAAACCATAGAAAGCAAGGGAGGCGTCTTTGTAGAGTGGGACCAGGGCCAGCCCAAGGACATCCAACGCTTAGGGAGAACCATTGGCCATGCACCTCCTCTTCCTAACCCCCTCCCCTAAGTCTCCAGCATCTCTCTCCTTCCCTATTCTCCTCCCAACAGTGTCCAGCCTATCCCTCCCCTATTCCCTTCATTCCACCAGGTTTCCAGCATTTTCCCCATCCTTCCTTCCCCCCCCCCCTACTTCTGCGGCAGCCAAAAAGGGGGAGGGGGGGGGGAGTAAGGCAGTGCAACACTGGCAGAGCTAGCAGGGGTGAAGGTAGTTTAAAGCCTTTAAAGTATGTGCGTGCGTGCGTGCACTCATTGCTGCCACCCCAAGAAGGAAGATGCCTCGATGTGCCTGGAGGAGGGCCAGATCTGAGCGAGACTACGTGGAACCATGTCACGAGAAAGCAGCCCCCCAGCCTTGCCAACTCCAAGTACCCAGCGGGACCCTGCAAAATGACAAACAGCCTCAGTCACTGGCAGCAGTGGAAAGAAAGACGTTTGAATAAGGAGGAGATGGGAAGCAATCTTTTGTTATTGAGATTAACAACTCCGAGCTGTGAGAGAAAAATGGAGGAGGGGCGAGCTTGTGAAGTTTGCAGCCGGGTATACAGTTATTCAGGTCCTCTCGCTAGGGGGGAGAAGAGAGGGCTAAAAGAAAGAGTCTTTCTGGTTGCAAGGGGGCAGGTCATGCTCACAGCTGAATTGATCATTGAGTCCAAGAACAGAATGGGAGCTTTGGCCTCAACATACCAAAGCACGGTGACCATGGCGACTGCCGGTGGGTTAAAGGAGCTTCAGTGAAGTTGGCCAAGCCAAGAGCACTGGAAGCACAGGATTAAAGGAGCCGCTTGACTGAGGTTAGACAGTGATGCAGACGGACAGGCTGATCTGTAAAACAGGAACTTAAGAGTGAATACAGAAAAAGAAATGCACTACCCACTACTCCATGCAAAATGCAGACGATATCAGATGTAGGAGGTCACCATGGATGAATTAGAAAACTTCTGAATGCACATTTCTCAAAAGTAAGAGGGGAAAAAACCAAGACTTCCCCCAAAATAATGAGGAGGAAAAACAGCAAAATCCTTGGGGGAAAGAGGAGAAAAGGCAGCTGTAACAAAACCCCCCCACTATATTTCTTTCCTGGTAACAGAATATACAACCTCACCAGGGACAATACATACTAGGATCAGAACCAGAACCTGTCGATGTGTCCTTGTTGCCATCCTCACTGTAGACTGTAATTTAATTTTATTACTATTTTGTGAATTAAATCCATTTTTTATCTTATCTGGGATTAAAATAAGGGAGAAATAGCAGGCAGAATTAGAACAGTTAGGAATTAGCAACAGCCTATGGTCATTTAGGTGATATAGATTAATCTATCGATGAAGAATTTGTCCAAATTTGCAATAAAGCACCGAGATTCCTAAGAGTTGAAGGGAAAATCTTTGGCCTCTGGCCAAAACGATAAAACCTACTCTTCCCCCTAGGCTTGTAGAAAGTGTGACATGGAAAGAGAGGGCCAACACGACTAGAACAATTTGAAAAAAAAGGGGGATTTTGATCTATTAAAGGCTTAGATCTATTGCATCACACACTTTATGCACATTTGCAGGCCAAAGAGGTACAGAAAGACTTTCTCAAACCCGATATCCAAAAAAAAAAAAAGGGTTTGTATGCTTAGCGGCCATCGCCACATAAACCCTCTATCTGTAAATTTTCAGTGGCGCTATCCAGATAGCACTAGGATGGAGCGTGGAAATTCAGCCTAAGTCTATGGATAGCCGCCGATATTCAGCCACTATCCATACAGCCAAATGGAGAAGGCTGTCCGAAATTTATCCCTACAGCTATAGAGATGGCGGCTGAATATCGCCAGCTAGCCACAGAGCGATGGTGCTCACCGCTGTACATGTGTTCAGCACTGCCACTTCTGCAGATAAAGTCAAGTCCAGCAATTAAAAAAAAAAAAAAAGGGTCGCAAGGAGTTAATATCCGAACTATACAAGCTTCAAAGAGGAACATATTGGCAGCACAAGTTATAGCAGCTTGGGAAGATAACTCTGATATTCCTCGTCAGAGCTGCAAACATCTACAAGCATGTAAACAACAAAATTTGCATATAAAAGAAATGTTATATACTGTTGGTACTTCACTAGACCAAGCTTATACAGAATATTTCTGGGAGAATCCCCTGTGTGTAAATGTCCTTACACAGCACTAAGGAGTACGGCTCACAAGCAAAGCCTGCCCTAAGATCATGTTTTTCTGGAGGATGATACAAGGTTAATAACAAAAACATTCAAGGTAGATAGCCCATGGAAACCAGGCACCAATATATTGGGCCTTAGCACACAAGGAATTCACTCAAAGAAGAGTTTTTCACATGCTGGTGGTGGTACGATACTGAAAAAGACAAGAGCCGCCTACTAGGCGCGAGTATGTTAATCAAGTCTGGGAAAGACTGACGCATGAGTTAAAGAATATTCCTCTCAATACAAATCTGCAGCTTGAGCCCTGGATTGGCCACTGTTGAAAACAGAATACTGGGCTCGATGGACTTTTGGTCTGACCCAGTAGGCATATTTTATGTTCTTAAAATGAGAACATTTTCGAAAGGTGATTAGTAAATAAAGCTGCAGAGTATGATAGATCGGATCCATACAAAGAAAGAGACATTTCAAAAAGATGGCATATAGTCTCTCTGAAAGTCTGATAGAAATATATAAGCATGCTTCTTGTGTTTTAGTTTTTTTATTTCTTTATTGATGGCACTATCGAAGCATTACAATATACCCACTAAAATATTACATCAACTTACTTAAGATGTACTATGGCTGTAAAAAAAAAAAAAAAGATAAAAATTGTAAAAAGCTTTAAAGGCAATGGGTAAGTGGAACCTTCCTGGGCTATGACAGTAAAAGACTTCAGGAACGTGATACTCTAGCACAATTTTTTTTTCTGACAAGATTTAAAACAAAATAAAAATAAATAAAAACCTTTAAGAACTAAAGAACTTGGTAGTAAACAAAAAGGGAAGACCCAAGACCAAAGTGAGGTCTATGGCGCTACAATGTGAGTTAAATTAGGCAGACGAGATGAGCTTTGTGGTCCTTATCTGCTGTCATGTTCTCAGCTTCCATGTTCCTTGGTAAAAGCAGAGAAGGATTCGCTTACCTGACTGAGGCCGCAACCCTGGCTGCTCAATAGGTTTAGGGTGCATTAAAACAAACGGCAGCTCCACAGACACATCCCTAGAGGGTGAAACGAAAGGAGGAAATGGTGAGGGATCGAAACTTCACAGCAGGAAGAGACAAGGTGGTGATGTGAAAGACGTCAGCAGGAAGAGACGCAAGGTGTGGATGTCAGAAAAGGGCATGGATTACCATGGACTATCTTACATTGGGTTTCTGTTATGGACGTGTTATTTTTTTATTGTAATGTTTTACTGTATTGATTACATTATTAATAAAGATTGCTGTTTTATTTGATTGTATACTACAAAGAGTACTATAATCTACAGTACAGAAGAACACACATAAATAGATAATTGATAAATGGAGCAGAGAGAGACAGATAAGGGATAGAGGGGTGAGAGGACAGCAGAAAGCTGATGTGACAGAGGAGGAGAGATTATTTGCTCACCCTCCACGGGACACAACCAGCTTCACCTTCACTCGGTATGAAACCAGGATACCCAATACCTCTTTATTGGCACCTTCTTTAACACTGGAAAACAAGGGAACAGGTGCTAAGAGGAAAGCATACCTCAATCTACAATCCGCAGGCCTACATAAAACAGCTGTGCGTCACTTCCCACCCTACGGTATCCCTTCTACAGAGCACAACTGAAGGATATTCCTCCACTCTATGCAATCCACCTGCAAAGAACAGCTGAGGGACATTCCCCACCCCTACGAGTATCAGCTATGTGACCCCTTCCAACCCACAACCTGCATCAGCTGCTCCGATACCTACATGGTGCTGGAGGCAAGATTGGTGTCTTCGTGTTTCAGTTTCCCATCCAGAGCCAGACCTCGCTTCTCACGGTTGTTGGTCAAAAGAGGTGTCAAGGTGTAAACTTTGCAGAAAGTGGAACTGGCCGAAACCTGGTCACTGGCAGACAGAGTGAGACAGAAGAGCTAAGACCCCAAAGATCAGTCAGGCACCTTCTCCGTCCGTGAGAAGACGACAAGCAAGACATACTTTCAGACCAACCTTCTCCCTGAGTCTCTGGCATGTAGTGATTTTAGGTCCAGAGTGGCAAAACCAAGGTCCCAGGCTCTACCAAGGATGGATGAGGAGCAGGGATCATCATAAGATTGCAGACAAATTTATTTAATTTAATTTATTGGCTATGCATTTATTATCCGCTAATCCCAGATCCTTATCGGATTCCGAGAAAATGGGCGTTTTGAGGTTAAACCACGTTTCCCCTTGATAAGAGCTTGCTTGAGTGAAGATAGCACAAGAAAGATATAAGCATTCATTGACAGTGGCTATTTTCTGGTAGTCACATGTCAAGAATTTTTCTTCTAATATCACAATCTGCCATTGCAAGGTTTAGATGAAATTTTATACTACGGGCAGACATTGGGGAAGGGGAAAAAACTCTCACTATGGGGTCACAGATCACCAGGGGAGGGTCGGGAGCACAGCTCCACTTACCAAGCACTGGTTTTCTATGGGTGTCGTTGGGATATGGGACCAGCTCTGTTTCCTGCACCATTACCATAAACAGACTGAAGTAGTAAAGTGTGCAGGAAGGAGGAGGCGCATAGAGGGCAGTGTGCCCCTCCCATCCCCCCTAGGAGAGGTCAGGTAGAGAACACAGCTCTCCACCACCCTCCATGTCTGGGAGGAGGCAGTACAGAACCAGGTGGGGGGGAGGGGGGAGAGGTATTCAACACATACCGAAAGCCTATGACAAAGCCAGAGACTTCAGCTTCCAAACACACATCTTTCCAACACAGAGCAGGTCAAGTAATTGTTACCATGGCTAACGACCAACAGGGAAAAGATGCAGTTATATAGGGAGCATGCACGAGATTATCAGTGTAACGTTCACGTGCAAAAAAGCCCAAAGAGGATGCAGTAAGGAAGGGAAGGCATCGCGGTGAAACAGAGAAACAGACGTGGGCACCTGCTGGAGCGGGGAGAGCCCCCAAAACCTGCTGAGTCAGAGCTTAGAGAGAGAGAGAAAAAAAAAAAAGACAAAAGACAAGACGGGTACTCACTCTTGATCTAACTGGGCAACAGGACACTTATACTGGGCTGTGCTGAATAAGCAGATATCAGCATACTGCCGCACTACAGGAAAGAGAAAAAACGGCAGCTCAATATATATAAGCCCCAGCATCTGTCCCAAGGCTGCAATATGCACTTGCTCCCCACAGGCATGATCTCTAGTCTATAACACAAAAAAGGAAGGATAAAGTGTAGTTACTCACCTGTAACAGGTGATCTCCAGGAACAGCAGGAATCAGTTTTCTCATATGGGTGAACGTCACCAACAGAGCCCACGCGGGAATGTTCCCCAGCGTCCAAAAGGAAAGCCTGTGGGAGCACTCGACCGCGCCTGCATGCCTGCCTTCCCAACTCCTCTCCTCAGTTGAGTTTGTAGCCGAGAATAAGAAGAAAATAAAAGAACCCTACAACTCCTAAGGGAGGAGGGCGAGTTGGGAAGACTGATTCCTGCTGTTCCCGGAGATCATCTGTTACAGGTGAGTAGCTACACTATCTCCAGGAACAAGCAGGAATACAGTCTTCACATATGGGACTCACTGGGGGGGGGGGGGGGGGCGTGTAGTGTGATCCCTGAGGCAAAAAAGGTGTAGTCGAAGAGTCTGGAAGAATTGTGGGCCACTGGACTCTATTTCAGGAGGCAATATTCCCCCAATGATAGCCTGGTATCTTGCAGAAGTCTGAGACAGAGGGTAGGAGTTGAGTTTGAGTTTAAGTCCCAAGGAGATGCTGGAGTAGAGTTTGGCCAAAGACCGCCCCGATAGTAATGCTTTTGCAGCAAAAAGGTGTGGATGGAGGACCAGGTAGCTGCCTGGCAAATGTCTTCACTGGCTACTGAACAGCAATTGGCTACGGATGTCGCCACAGCCCGCACATTATAAGCGGAGACATGCCCTCTATTGAGAGTCCTGCTTGTGCATAAGCAAAAGAAATGGAATCTGCTATCCATCTAGATCAGTGGTTCTCAACCTTTTTTGTACCGTGACCCCTTTTACCATTGGTCAACTTGTGGTGACCCCCAATGATAAAATCAAATGGGTCTCTCTTCCTTTACCGTTAACGCACTGTCGCTGTAATCATTTGTTGAATTATTAATATATTATAGGCCTTTGCGATATGTTTTTATTTATAAAATTTACTTATTTAAACTACAATAATTAATCACAACAACAAGTAACAATATTTGATTTCAAAATTATGATGATTTTGTAGTCAAATCACTAATATGAAATAAAATTATTTTTTCTACCTTTGTTGTCTGACCAATTTATTCTCTGATTATGCTGGTCCCGATCTGAGGCTTCTACTTTCCTGTCTTCTCTTAGCTCTCTTTCTATGGTCTATGGTCCATCTGCCATTTCTTATCTCTTCTTTTGTTTTCTTCACTTCTTTCCATCAGCCTATTTCCAGTCCCCTTCTAGTCCAAATACCATGGCAGCCCCTCTCAGCCTCCACTCCCTTCCAGTCCCATTCTCCCATCCCCTCGCATCAGCCCATTTGTAGCCCTAGCCCCCAGTTTTCTTCCAAGGCCAGCAGCTCTATCCTCCCCTCCCCACCATCAATCCATTTCCAGTTGAAGCCCCCCAGTCAGCTCACTTCCAGTGCTAGTCCCCCCTCAACCCCATTACCAGTGCTAGGCTCCCCTAATCAGCCCATTACCAGTCCTATCCTTCCCCCCCCCCATCAGCCCATTTTCAGTTGAAGCCCCCCCCCCAATCAGCTTACTTCCAATGCTAGTCCCCCCTCAATTCCATTACCAGTGCTAGGCTCCCCTAATCAGCCAATTACTAGTCCTACCCCTCCCCATCAGCCCAGTCCCAACCCCCCCATTGATCAGTCCATTCCCAGTCCTAGCCTTCCCTAATCAACCCATTACCAGTCCTAGACCCCCCCCATCTGCCCATTACCAGTGCTAGCCCCCCCATCAGCCCATTATAATCCTAAACCGCACTGTCTCTCCCCTCTGTCCAGCATTTATCCCCTGTCTGTCCAGTATGTCTCCCTATCTCTCCCCTTTGTCCATGTCAGCCCCCTCCCTCCATCTATCCAAGTCAGCAGCCCCCTCCCTCCCCCATGTCAGCCCCGTTGCAGGTTCCCTGCCCCCTCCTCCCCTCTCCCTATGTCTGCCTGCTACTGCCCTGTTCTTCTGCAGCCGCGGTTCCCTGTCTCTTAAGGAACCGCAGCTGTGCTGGTAAAGCTGTTGCGAAGCCTTCCTGTTTCTCAACGGGCTCCGTACAGTGGGACAATGCTGCACGGAGCCCGTCGAGAGACAGGAAGGCTCCACAACATTTTCACAGGCACAGCCGCGGTTCCCTAAGAGACAGGGAACCACGGCTGCAGAAAAGAGGCGGTGAGTTTGCCGCTGCCGAGAAGCAGACTCGGCAGCAACTTGTGCGCTTTTGCGACCCCTGCTAAATCCTGTGGCGACCCACAGGTTGAGAACCGCTGATCTAGATAGAAAGAGTAGTTACTCACCTGTAACAGGTGTTCTCCAGGAGCAGCAGGAATCAGTCCTCACATATGGGTGACGTCGGTGCCGACGGAGCCCCCATGCGGAGCATTTCCTAGCTTTCAAAGAAAGCCTTTGGGAATGCAGCGCGCATGCGCGGTCCCCTTCCCATCCAAGGGCACCATCTTGCTCAGTCTGATGACATAGCTAAAAGACAGCAAAAATAACAAAATAAATCATATGACTGCAACTCCAAGGGGAGGAGGGAGGGTTGTGAGGACTGATTCCTGCTGCTCCTGGAGAACACCTGTTACAGGTGAGTAACTACTCTTTCTCCAGGACCAAGCAGGAAGTCAGTCCTCACATATGGGACTCCCCAGCTTAAGGTTACCGGAGACCCAAAGCTAAAAAATGAGCTCCCTCTAGGGCCTCAGCATGCAAGAAAAGAATCTTCTTTGATAACGCCTCCGAACGGTAGCCCAACACCAGGGCCGGAGGGTAGGAGTGGCCTAAACCCCAAAGAGATTATGGAGTACCGCCTACCCGAAAGCACTGTCCCTGCGGGACTCCCTCTCAAGGCAGTAATGGGCCGCAAAAGTCTGGCTTGAAGACCAAGTAGTGGCCCGGCAGATGTCTGCCAATGGAACAGAGCGGAGATGAGCCACTGACACAGCCTTCGCCCTGACACGGTGAGCTGTAACTCGACCCTGAAACGAGAGGCCGGCTGCCCTGTAAGCCCAGGCAATACAGTCAGCTACCCATATGGACAAAGTATGCTTGGAGACAGCCAACCCCAAGTTATTGGGATCAAAAGAGACGAAGAGCTGAACAGCCCTCTGGTGTCCCCGCGTATGGTCAAGGTAGAAGGACAACGCCCTCCTACAGTCCAGGGTATGCAAGACCATCTCAGCCCGGCTGGCATGCGGCCTGGGAAAGAAAGTTGGAAGAACCACCTCCTGATTGAGGTGGAAGGAGGAGACAACCTTAGGAAGGAACTTAGGGTGAGTCCATAAGACTACTCTGTTCCTATAGAACCTAGTATAAGGTGCATCTGATACTAGGGCCTGAAGCTCACTCACTCGCCTTGCTGAGGTAAGGGCTACTAGAAACAATGCTTTCCAGGAGAGAAAACGCAGAGGGCAAGTAGCCATAGGTTCAAATGGTGGGCAAGTAAGCCATTGCAAGACCGCATTTAAATCCCATTCAGGGGCAGGGGGACGCACTGGAGGCTTAAGCAAAAGCAGGCCTCTGAGGAAGCGAGCCACCAAAGGATGGCTTGAGAGAGACTGACCCTCCACTGGGGAGTGGTGTGCTGAAAGAGCACTAAGATGACCTCTCACAGAATTGGACTTAAGGCCTAGGTTGGACAGGTGAAGCAAATATTGCAGCACCACTGGCACCAGGCATGAGAAAGGATTCTCGTTGTGTTGAGTACACCAGGTAGAGAATCTACGCCACTTAAGGGCATAAGACTTTCGGGTGGACTGCCTCCTAGAGGCCAAGACCACGTCCTCCACTTCCCTAGGCAGTAGTAAGGGCGCTAGAACTACCCTTTCAGCAGCCAGGCCATCAAATGGAGGGACTGGAGACTGGGGTGTAAGAGAGATCCCTGCTCCTGAGAAGGAGATCGGGTTGCATCCCCAGAGGGAGAGGAGTGTCCACCGCTAGGTGCAGAAGAAGTGGAAACCAGGGTTGCCTTGGCCACCTGGGGGCCACCAGGATCATTGAGGCCTTGTCCCGAATCACTTTGAACAGTGTCTTGGGCACGAGAGACGTGGGAGGAAACGCATATAGGAGGCCTGTAGACCATGGAATGAGAAACGCATCCGCTGCTACTCTGAGAGGATGCGGTTGTCTGGAGCAGTACCTGGGAAGTTGACGGTTCAGAGGACTGGCAAAGAGATCTATGGTTGGAAGACCCCATCTCAGGAAGATCTGTTGAACCACTAAAGGATTCAACTGCCATTCGTGCAGCTGCAGGATCCTGCTCAATCTGTCCGCCAGGTAATTCTCCTGACCTGGGAGATAGACCGCTTTGAGAAGAATGCCGTGATTGACTGCCCAGGAGCACAGTTTCTGCGCTTCCTGACATAGAAGGTGGGACCCTGTGCCCCCTTGTTTGTTCACATAGAACATAGCAACTTGATTGTCCGTCTGAACCAAGATGAACTGGTGAGAGATGAGATGGGAGAAAGTTCTCAGGGCTAAGCTGATAGCTCTCAGTTCTAAGAGATTGATCTGCTGTGCGGCCTCCCAAGGAGACCACAGGCCTTGAGTACATGCTCCTTGGCAATGTGCACCCCAATCTTGAAGAGAAGCATCGGTTGTCAGCACTTGAAAGTGTGGAGGTGTCTGAAAAAACACCCCGTGCACTAGATTCGGAAGATGAAGCCACCACTGCAGAGAAGACTCTAGTAGTTTGGACACCCTCACTCTGTCCGTGAGGCTTCTTGTGGCTTGATGCCACTGAGGCCCCATCGATCTGGCCTCATGTGTAGACGGGCATTTGGAGTTACATGGACCGTGGAAGCCATGTGGCCTAAGAGCCTCAGGAATTGTCTGGCGGAGACCAGAGAATTGCTGTGGAACTGCCTGGCTAGATCCATCAATCTGTGGGCCCTGTCCATGGGTAGAAAGGCCTTTGCCTGAAGGGTGTCCAGTCTTGCTCCTATGAACTCCATGTTCTGTGAGGGGTGCAAAGTGGACTTTGCGAAGTTTATAACAAACCCCAGGTGATGAAGCAGAGCGACAGTGCGAAGGGTGGCTTGATTGGCCTCCTGTGGGGATTGACCCCTGATGAGCCAGTCGTCCAGATATGGGAAGACAAAGAGGCCTTGAACCCCTAGGTAGGCCACCACCACCGCCAGGCACTTGATGATTACCCTAGGGGCGGAGGTTAGGCCAAAAGGCAGTACTCTGTACTGATAGTGGTTTCCTCCCACTACAAATCTGAGATATTGTCTGTGGTCTGGATGAATGAGGATGCGAGTATAAGCATCCTTTAGGTCTAAGGAGCATAGACAATCTCCCTGCTGGAGGTAGGGCAGCAGGATTCCAAGGGTAAGCATCTTGAACTTTTCCCTCTCCAGGAACTTGTTGAGATTTCGCAAGTCTAGGATGGGCCTGAGGCCTCCTGTTCTTTTTGGTACCAGAAAGTACCTGGAATAGAAGCCTTGACCTCTCAGGTGGTGGGGCACCGGTTCCACTGCCTGTTCCTTTACCAGACTTGCCAACTCCTGCAGGAGTAAGTCCCTGTGCAGAGGAAGTCTTGGAGGCTCCCCTGGAAAATAGGAGGGGGGTACCTGGTGGAAGTGGAGGAGATAGCCCTTCTGGACTATACTTAGTACCCAGGTAGCCCTCGTTATGGCTGACCACCTGTGGGCGTACAGGGCCACCCAGCCTCCTGTGCTGATGTGGGCCAGCTGAGGAGGAGAGGCTATGCCACTGGAGTCAAAACCCCACTCCCTGCTGTGCAGGAGCCGGAGCTGGCGGCTTGGGGTTTTTCTGCCTACGGGGCCCATGTCCCTGCCCCTTGGCCTGCTGACCCTGTTGGGGAGCTACAGAGGCCTGAAAATTAGGGTACTGTTTATAGGCAGATGACTTCCTCGGGTAAAAGGTCTTTTTTCCCGAGCCCTTCTTCTTCTGAGAAGGGGCAGAGGTTTTCCTAGACAGCCTTGTCCAGGTAAGAGTCTCGGTCTCGGGTTCTGCAGCCTTTTCCGCCATGGGCTTGCCAAAGAGGTTTTCACCTCGGCAGGGGACATCGACCAACTTGTCCTGCACCCATGGCTCGAGGTCCGATGACTGTAGCCAGGCCTGACGGCATGCACCAATGCTGGCCGCGGCTACCCGGGCCAAAGCCATCATAGGCTGCTCGAGAGATAAACTTCGAGCACTCACGAATACCCGATGACAGAGCATTGAACCTCTGCAAAGGTTCTTCGGAGAGACCAGCAGAGAACCCATCAATCTCCTTTGCCAGGTCTCGAAGGCACATGCCCATGTACAGCTGGTAGGTCTGGACATGGCAAGCAAGCATAGAGCCCTGGAAGCATTTCTTACCGAGGGCATCCAGGTTCCGGGCCTCCTGGCCGGGTGGCACTGAGGCGTGCATCTTTTGACTCTTCAGACGATGCATGGCCGATTCCACAACCATGGAGTGGTGCGGTAATTGTGCCTTTTGGAACCCGGGGCTCTTGCGGACTCGATAGATGGAATTGACCCGCTTGCTCAAAACCGGCATCAAGGCCGGCGCCTCCCACATGCGGAAGAGCAACCGTTCCAGCATTGGAGGAACCGATACAGTAAAGGCCTCCTTTGGAGGAAAGTCATACTGTAGGGCAGGGGTCTCAAACACGCGGCCCGCGAGACCATTTTCTGCGGCCCGCGACGCCACGGAGTATTGTCCTGCTTTACGTTGCATTTTTGTCCTCCTGCTGTTTCTATATTTTTTTTACCTCGCGTGATTCCCGGGGCTGCATGGTGTTTCTCACGTCCGCGTCACACGCCTGCCCTCCACCAATGAGCGACAGGCAGGAGGAGGAGAAAAAGGAGGGGGGGGGGGGCCCGGGCCCAGAAGCAGTCTGAATAGCCACGAGGTACCAGCACCTTGAAGAATCGCCTGCTTGGATCGCTTGGAGGATCGCCAGGGTGCACAGCTCTCCACGGCAGGTAAGGAAGCAGTCTGCCCAGCCCTGCCTCCCTCAGTCCCTCTCCTCTTTGGCTTTCAGAGCCGCGAAGGGAGAGCTTCTCCCTCGCGACTCTGTTAAGCTCGAGGGGGCAGAGGGGAAATTTCCCATAAGCCTCCGCCGGCTTAAATGCGTCGCGAGGGAGTAACTCTCCCTTCGCGGTTGTACGCCTAAGTGGAGTGGGTGGGCGGGATGGAGGGAGGGGGGGGGGCTGCCTGCCTGCCTGCCTGTGATTTTTGCCAAGGAGGGAGGGAGGGAGGGGGGGGGGCCTGTGATTTTTGCCAAGGAGGGAGGGAGGGAGGGGGGGGGCCTGTGATTTTTGCCAAGGAAGGAGGGAGGGAGGGGGGGGGGCCTGTGATTTTTGCCAGGGAGGGGGGGGGGGCTGTGATTTTTGCCGGGGAGGGGAGGGGAGGGGGGGGGCTGTGATTTTTGCCAAGGAGGGAGGGAGGGAGCCTGTGATTTTTGCCAGGGAGGGAGGGGGGGGGCTGTGATTTTTGCCGGGGAGGGGAGGGGAGGGGAGGGGGGGGGCTGTGATTTTTGCCAAGGAGGGAGGGAGGGAGCCTGTGATTTTTGCCAAGGAGGGGGGGAGGGGGGAGGGGGGGAGGAGGGGAGGGGAGGGGGGGGGGGAGGGGGGCCTGGGATTTTTGCCAAGGAGGGAAGGAAGGAGGGAGGGAGGGGGGGGGCTGTGATTTTTGCCAAGGAGGGAGGGAGGGGGGGAGCCTGTGATTTTTGCCAAGGAAGGAGGGAGGGAGGGAGGGGGGGCTGTGGGCTGGGGGGTAAAGACCTGGAAATGTGCTGTGGGCTGGGGGGGGGGTCAGAACCATTACCTGTTCTGACCCCCCCCCCCAGCCCACAGCACATTACCAGTTCTAAACCCCCCAGCACATTACCTGTGGGCTGGGGGGTTTAGAGCTGGTAATGTGCTGTGGGCTGGGGGGTCAGAACTGGTAATGTGCTGTGGGCTGGGGGGGGGGGGTCAGAACCATTACCATTACCATTAATTTATAGTTTTATTTCTACAGTGCTGAGGTATTCTGTGTAATTCCTATTTGACATTTGACTTGTTCTCTTTTCCCAGTAGGTCATGTATTCTCTGAAATGTATTTTTGCAGTGTTGCCTTTTGATAGGTAGGGTCTGGTGCTTTGTGAGTCCTGGTAGTGCTGTTATGATACGGGGGGTTTGCTATGGGTTCTAAATGGGCAGTGTTAGTAGTAGTTCCTAATGTGCCTGGCGGTTGGCACTGGATTATAGTAATATAGAAATTTTCTAGTCTTTCTTTATCCATGTACTCATTATGCAACATTATGCAAATATTTATGCAAATGAGGCCCCTTATGCAAATGAGCCCCCTGTGTCTTATGCGGCCCCCGGGTTACTTTAGAAGTCCTCATTCGGCCCTCAAAGCAATTTGAGTTTGAGACCCCTGCTGTAGGGCCTCGAGCTCCTCGGCTCGAGGCTCCTCCTCGGGATCCGCGGGGAATGCCAAGGCCTTAGCCATATCCCGCGCGAAGTTCGAGAACCGGGTATCCTCCGGTGGGGACCGTCTCCGAGGCTCGGACTCCGGTGAGTCCGATGGGACACACCGAGTCTGAAAGGTGTCGGGTGACTCCTCATCCTCTGTTTCCCAGCCGGACCCCTCGGAGGAGGAATCAAGCGGCTCCCCTCGGGCAGGCACCGATGCCATCCTCCCCGAAGCCGAGGGTACCGGCGTCGACGACCTCGGTCCCGGGCGGGAGGCCGTGGGAGACCTTGGCCGAGGATCGGCTTGGCCTCCGGGGTCGACTTGGACGTCGAGGTCCCGGTCGTCGGGGCAGATGCACCGGTGAGAACGGCGATCAGCGCCCGCTGCTGTTCCATGAAGGCAGCCAAGCTGCTCTCCAAGGCTGTCAACCTGAGTCTGAGCTCAGGAGACTCAGCGAGCCCCGACGGCGGCTCTCCTGGAGGAGAGTCCACGAGAACTACAGTACTCACGTGACCCGGGAACTCCATCTCCACACGAGGTTGTTTTGCAGGCCTCTCCGACTCCGAAGACCCGGGACAGCGCTCGGGGCTATGCAACTTGGCCCTCGAGGAGCCAAGTGCGTCCACCGACGCTGCCCTCGTGGGTTTTTTCTTCTTGCGATGCTCCCATGAGGGAGACCCCCTCTCAGAGGAGCCTCGGTGCTGCTCGGGGCCGAATTCCCGAGACTTCGAGGCCTCCGACGAAGTCTGGGCCTGTCCGGACGCGGAGTCAGAGAAGATTCTTTCCTTTTGATGCTGCCGACTCCTCAACGCCTTCGCGGACATTTTCCCCACACAGACCACAGATCATCGGGTCATGATCGGGTCCGAGGCACCGGAGGCAGCAGTCATGTGTGTCGGTGAGAAACACAAATTTCTTACACCGATCACACTTTTTAAACCCGCTGGCAGCCATCGGGGGAAAAAGGGCCCCTGCGAAGTCAAAAGACAGGGCTGCCAGTGAAAACAGAATAATGGCGTGTACGCTAGTCACTAAGGACAAAAACCAAAAAAAGAAGTCCGGGCTCGATACCGATGTATCAGGCCCAGGTGGGAAAGGGAAACCGGCGTCGAACCGAAGAAAACGGGTCCACGCAGAACAAAATCAACTTTTTCCTCGCCACAGAAAAAAAAGACGACTGAGCAAGATGGCACCCTTGGGTGGGAAGGGGACCACACATGCATGCTGCATTCCCAAAGGCTTTCTTTGAAAGCTGGGGAAATCCTCCGCACGGGGGCTCCGTCGGCGCCGACGTCACCCATATATGAGGGCTGACTTCCTGCTTGGTCCTGGAGAATGTTTCATCAGCAGTAGGCCCAGATTAAGATCAAAGGATATGAATAATTGATAGGATTTTCTGTGATCTTTAGTTCTATCCAAATAGTAAGTCAGTGCTCATTTGCAGTCTAAAGAGTGTAGTGCTGCTTCAGCCCAAGACACATGTGGTCTAGGGAAGAAAATCGAAGATTACCAACTGGTTTAACTGTATGCAGAACCACCTTGACATAGTGGAACAGAGTATAGGGGGCGGAGGATCTACCACTAGAGCCTGCAACTCGCTGATGCGGTGAGCTGAAGTGAGGGCAATAAGGACAGAAACGTCAGTGAAGTGGTGGCCAAAGGTTCGAAAGGTGGTTTTAGAAGTTGTGCCAGAACCACGTTCATATCCCAGGCCACCGGAGGGGGCTTAATGGGTGGCTTGGACAACAGGAGACCCCGCATGAAGTGTGCCTCTAAGGGATGTGAAGAGATAGTCTATCCATCCACTGGTCTGTGAGAGGCCTCAATGGCACTAAAGACTAACTCAGTGAGAGTTTACCCGAGACCTGTCAAGGATAAGTGGAGGAGATATTGTAGAAGCAATGCCACCGAGCAAGAAGAGAGGTCAAGGTCCTTTGGGGGAGCACCAAACAGCAAACCATTTAAAGGTGTAAGAGCGGCTGGTAGAATCTTTACGAGATGCGAGGAGGACATCCTTGATCACCTATGGTAGGTTAAGATTGGTGAGTACTAGCCTTTCAGCAGCCATGCTGTCAGGCATAGGGAGTGAAGATTGGGATGGAGGAGCATCCAGTGGTCCTGAGAGAGGAGGACGGATGCACATTCCAGGTTGAGTTGCTGAGTTTGTGCAAGGCAAAGAAGCAGAGGAAATCTTCCAGGGCCTGTCGATGCAGCGATGGAACCCTGAAGCAGAAGAGAGGAAGCTGCATGTTTTGTGGAGTGGCAAAAAGATCTAGGAGTGGGGTTCTCCATGTTTGGAAGATCCGAGTAGCCGTCTCCTGATGCAAGGTCCATTCGTGTGGATGAAGAATATGGTTTAGCCTGTCTGCTAGGACATTGAGTACGCCCAGGAGGTACACCGCTCTGAGAGATTGCAAAGGACCAAAAGCAAATCACTTCTTCACCTGTTTACGTAAAACATGGCAAATTGTCGGTCCATTCTGACTAGTATAGGTTGCTCTGATAGTTGGGGTTGAAAAACCCCAAGAGCAGTTGTCAGTGCCCATAGTTCTAACATACTGATCTGCAGGGCAGATTCCTGTTGTGTCCACAGTCTCTGTGTAGTGAGGTCGTTCAGGTGCACTCCTCCAATCCAGTTTGGAAGCATCCATCGTCAGGATGCACTGAGGTGGAGGCATCTGAAAAGGTGACCCAAGGAGTAGGTTTTGTGGGAGACACCACCACTGAAGGGACGTGATCAGTTGAGGGGTGATATGAATCTTGTCTCCGAGTCGACCCTTCGCTTGTGTTCATTGGGAAGACAGAGTCCACTGCGCTTGTCGCTTGTGTAATCGAGCATAGGGGACGACATGTAGCGTGGAGGCCATGTGTCCTAATAGTCATAGCATCTCTCAAACTGTTACTCGGCTTTGCTGTTGTACCCCTTTTGCCAGTGCGATGAGGCAGGCACAACGATCCTGTAGGAGGAAAGCTTGGGTCTGTTGCATATTCAATAGCGCTCCAATGAACTTCAGACGAACCCCAGGTGTTGGAGCACCATGATGGTGGGATGAAGGGAGAATTTTACCTCTTGGGGGGAGTTTCCCTAATCAGCCAATCATCTAATTAAGGAAAAATGAATATCTCCAAGGTGCGTAGATAGGCAGCGACGACTGCCATGCATTTTATGAAGACTCTTTGGGGCAGAAGCTAGAACCCAGTATTGATAATGGTTTCCTTGAAAAATGAAGCACAGTTACTGTCTGTGCAAGGGATGTATCAGTATATGTGTATACGCCTCTTTTAGGTCTAGAGAACATAGCCAATCAGGTCTCTGGAAGTATGGTAGAAGTTCCTAGAGAAATCATCTTGAATTTCTCTCGGACCATGAACTTGTTTAGGTCTCCGAGATTCAAAATGGGCCTGAAGCCTCCTGTTTTCTTTGGAATGAGAAAGTATGGAGAGTAGAAGATCAAGTTTTCTTGAGGAGAAGGAACACTTTCTATGGAACCCTGGGGCAATAGGGTGATCACCTCTTCTTTTAAGAGAGCTCTTTGAAGGGGTTGTGGGGAAGCAGGTGGGGGGGGGGGTAAGGTTTTGAAGTAAGGCTGATACCTCTTAAGGGGTTATGTCCAAAGGGGTTGCCACCTGTGGGCATAGTGACAAAGTGCCTGCTGTGGGCCCTCCAGGGGCAGATTGGCAATGCTCTCTAGGAAGGAGTCAAAAACTAGGCGCAGGCTGTGCCTGTGCAGCTGGTTGAGGTTTAGAAGCCTTGGGTTTCTTGGGCTGGTGAGGACCCTGCTGCTGATGCCGAGGTTGATAGGCAGCAGAAGGTAGGTACGAAGGATAGTATCTCTTCTTTTAAGAATAAAAAGATTTCTTGGGAAGAGCCTTCCTCTTGGATGGGTCAGCTGTTTTCCTGGAAGGGCGTTTTAGGGCGAGATCATCTGTTTCAATCTCCCCTGCTTTTTTCCTCCAATCTTTGCCCAAAAGGTTTTCTCCAGTACATGGGATACTGGCCATTTTATCCTGGACCCATTGCTCAAAGTCTGATGCCTGTAACCAGGCCATTCTGTGAGCTCCAATAAAGATTGCTGAAGCTCTGCTTGTGGATTCAAAAGAGGCCCTGGTAAGAAACTTAGAAGTGTTTTGGCCTTGCTTGATGAGTGTCTGGAATGCACTCCACTTATCCTCAGGAAGCTGATTTTTGGTGACATCCTTCAGAAACATGCCCATGTATAGCATTTAAGAGTTGATCCTGGAGGCCAACATGCATGCTTGGATACACAGATGCCCGAAGGCACCGAGTGTCCTCAAGCTCTGCCAGAAGGCATGAATGAATGGTTCTTTCAGCTCTTTATTGGGCGCATTGCCGATTCCACTACCACTGAATGGTAGGGGAGCTGAGGTTTTTGGAAGTCTGGACACTCTGGTACTCAGTACATGGTATCATGTCTCTTGCTGACAGGTGCAACCATGAGCAGGGCCTCCCACATGCGGAGCATAAGATCATGCAGGATATAATACACCGGTAAGGTAGCCGCCTCCTCGGGCATGGGAGGGTATTGAAGTATCTCCAATTTCTCCATCCTCAGTTTCTTTTCTAAGGCTACTGTGTTGGAGAGCCCTGCTGCTATGTCACGTATGAAGTCCTGAAAGGACATATGTTCTGATGGGGACCGATGCCATTCCTGAGGCGGCGAATCAAGGAATCAAGTGACCCCCCCCCCTTCAGATTCTGAAGAACTTGAATCGGAGTCCGGCAAGAAAATCAAAGTATCAGTGGTCTTGGGTTCAACCTCTATGCTTCGTGAAGACTATGGTCAATGCCGATATTGATACTCAGAGGAATGGGAACCTCAGTCTATTGGATACCAGGGGTAAAGAGTGGTTCCAATGGAGGATTCAACATGGTGCTCCAACGATGCCGGTTTGAGGGCCAGCATCGGGCCCAATAGACCTGGTTGTAGGCTTGGTGCCGAAGCCTGCATTCCTGAAGCTCTTGATGTTATTGGTACGGAGGCTGCCAGGAATGCTGTCAAACTCCTCTTGACAGCCAGCATGTGATGGTCTAGGGAGATGGCTGATGTCTGAGTGGAATCACTTACAGGGCTCTGAGCCAGCATCCCAGAACATGGAACCAGTAGCTCTCTGGAGGTCGATGCCTCAGGAGCGTCCCGGAGACCCACCTGTGCTTTGGAGGATAGATCCTCCCATCGGGGCTGTTTGGGTGGCCAGTCTGCATTGAAAGCACCTCTAGGGGAGTCCCTATGCTTATGCTAGGACTTTTCCCTGGCATTGGAATCTGTCTTCGATGCTGAAGACTTAGAAACTATTTTCAAATCCTTATGGAGGTTAATCATAAATCAATTTTAAAAAGTGAATAACCTCACACAAAATTAGCAGGTAACTCATTCATACATTTTTTGTCTGATGTGCCGCAGGAGAGGAAAACTTCACTCTCGAATGACCTGAACATCCCTTGTATTCATTTTAACGTTCCTTATTCCTTTTTTCTGCCAAACTTGCAAACTTATCTGATTTTTCCGCCCATCAATGTGCCAAATCCTGGCGTCAAGGAGAGGAAATCCGTTGAACAAGTCCCCACACGTCGAGCTCTCACCTCAGCCTCGGGTGCAGTAAGGCATCAAGGCTCATCCCTAGCCAAAAGCCAAAGGCCATTCAGATGCCAAAAGAGCCGCAAATCATCAAACGTCCGCTCTTTGAATGCCTGCTTCACTGTCACAAAGGCTGGCGACATGACGACGTTGTACCTGGAATTACCAATCAGGGAAGATAGTAGAACACTGTCTCTATGAAACATGAGTTTAGTGCATGTCGCTGGAGGATAAATGATCATATCCCAGCGAATCCTCAGGGGAGGGGAGGGATAGGACCTTTAAATTGCAATAGGTGGAACAACGCTGGATATTTAAACTTAACATTGTGAACCCTTGCGGTCTAAATTTGGAGAATCATAGAACAAACTTGGCCAAACAGCAACCAACGGGGTGAGGGCTTCCCCCATTCTATGGGGAATCCCCTTGCCTGATTGAGGACCACGTCGACACACATGCCCCCTTGACCAACAACAGCACAGATTTAGAACCAACCATGGTGTCAAATATCTTATCACCATATTCGTGAACAAACTTATGCTAGGCTCAGGGAAACCCAATCAAGGATTTGCCCTCCTTTTCCTTGACGTAAAAGCAGCCTTCGACTCAGTGCCACAAAGCATTACTACTCCAACTTCAAGTGATTGGTTTATGCAACACTACCTCAGATGGTTTTCCTCGTATCTAACTTCAAGACAACAAGTACGCATAAATGGGATAAGCTGCCACTCCTTTTGACATAACCCAAGGGGTACCACAAGGATCAGCACTCTTCGTGCTTCTGTTTAACCTATTCATTCAGCCCATCAGCAATATCATCTGTTCCGACAACGTCCTGTATCACCTATATATGAATGACATGTTGTATATCCCTATCTCCACCCGTAACCCAGTATACACTCTGATAGACTGCTTTGACGCCGTCTCTGAGGCTTAAAAGCACACAACCTTAACTCAAACTACCAAAAGACGGAGTTACTACATGTTATCAAAAATTCTTGCTTCACACTCCCATCGTATGTAGTTATGGGTGGAGAAAAGATCCACACTAAATCTAATGTAAGGTATCTCGGTGTCACCCTGGACCAGGGTCTTACACTAACTCAACACATAACCACTGTAAGTCTCTTCTACCAGAAAATGAGAACAGTAAAAGTTCTCAAATCACTCCTTGGTCAAACCCACTTCTGGACAGTTTTCCAAGCCTTGACTCTACCTCATCTTGACTTTTGTAACATACTCCTCCATGGCCTACCAGGCTCATCTATCCACTCGCTGCAGATGGCCATGAATACAGTCGCAAGAGTACTAACTGCACCCCCAAAGAGAGTATATTACCCCTATACTCAGTAACCTACAATGGCTTCCTATAAGAGCCTGTGTTAGTTTTGGTCACTATCTTCAAGGCGCTCCACCATCTTATCTAGAAACTCTTATAATAAGACCAGCAGACAATCGACCCAGAAGGACCAGCACACAAACCACTCTTGCTAACCCTGCAGACAACAGGAGATAAAATGCTCGAACCTCAAGCAGAGCTTTCTCCCTGTTCGCCCCGCGACTCTGGAACGCCCTACCAGATGACGTTTGCACACTAAAGGAACTCAAAGACTTCCAAAAGAAAACAACAACAACAAAAAAAACCCTTACCTGTTCCTCGAGCATTTCTCCATAGCTCCAGACTAACCATGTCTACCAAGCACCTAGAGCACTTATCCTTAGTTCATGACTAACTATGCCTACCAAGCGACTCTCAGCAACTGCACTATTCCCTTTACCCTGTCCCCCTTTCCAACCCTGCCCTCCCTCTAGCCCAATCCCTCCCCTACCCCCATCTCATCTTCCCCCCTTAGCCTACTCACCAGCCTCTCCATACCCCTGTCTCAGCTTTCCCCCCCTCCCCACCTAACCTACTCACCAGCCAAGTTCCAAGTATGCTATGCATCTCATGTACATATTGTTAGCACATGCTAATGTATAAAGTTAATCTACAGTTCATGTTGACATGAAGGTTGATGTTTGTTTTTCTGGGTTCTATGTATGCTCCGTTCGCTATTGTTTGATGTAAACCACCTTGATGTATCGGAAAGCGGTATATAAAACCGGGTAGATAAATAAATAAAATGAATAAAAGGGATGTTCAGGTCATTCGAGGGTAAAGTTTCTTTCCTGGTAGCACATCCGATAAAAAATTATGAATGAGTTACCTGCTAATTTTATGTGACTTTTTAGAAATGGAAGATTTAGAAACGGAAGTGTTTGGACTTTGAAGAGTTCTGAAAAGAAGTCGATACCCTCAATGAAGTGGAAGCTACTGAGACAGAGTCCAAGGGGAACAATGATCCAAACTGTCTAGCTCGGTTCTTGAGGCCTCTCTTTGTCATTTGTTGGCACAAAGGACAAGAAGTGGGTTCATGTTCGGGACACAAACATTTGAGACACCAGTCATGTTTATCAGTGGCCATAATGGTACTGGCACACTTGGTACATGTTTTTAAAACCCCCCACCGGCTTTTCCATGCCTGAAAATTTGTCTTTAAGATTGAAGATAAGGCTATGGAGGCTATTAGCGGTGAGAACTGTGGTGAAAATCAATAGAAAAGAAAAACTGAAAATAAAAAAGAAAGATTATGATGACCGGTGTCGGATTTGATGGAACTGGTGTCGACGGGAAGGCAGAAGCATGATGTACCCCGAAGGACACAAAAAAAAAAGAGAAGTTTTTCCATGGTGATAGGACGATGCGTCCTACTGGCTCCGCGGAAAATGAAGAACTGAGGAGAGGAGTTGGAGGCAGGCACACAGGCGCAGTGGAGTGCTCCCAAAGGCTTTCTTATTTGTCTCCGTCTGTGACATTCACCCATATGTGAAGACTGCATTCCTGCTTGTTCCTGGAGATAGTACTACACATGAAGATTAGGAGCCCCTAGGAGTGTGCATACATGAGCACACATTTGGTTTGTTTGGGTACCTAAAAATTTAAAGTTAATGCAAAAATCGTTTGAACGCACTTATATCTAAGAAAGAACAGAGGCACAATCACCTGTGCACGTATTAAGGTCCTTGTGCACATACGATGCGTGCCTTAAAAACAAATAGGTGAAGCAAACACAACAAATTAATTTTAAACTAACTCTGAATTTCCTTTTTGGCCATACACACCCCTAGTAGCCCCTAGGCTCATATACATAATGCACAAACTGGTAGAGCCCCCGCCTCTTACCTGAGATTTTAATTTTTTTAATGGTCTTTGTGGAATTGTTGGTCACGTGCACATTGACGCTGACGGGCTCCCCATGGTAGTACAGCTGGAAGAGACAGGAAAGGTCAGAAGAAAGCCAGGAAGAAGGCAGGAGCTCACAGATTAGAGGCCGCCCTCTTCATACTACCTAGGAAGCCATTTTGTTTGCCATCACGTCAAAGCTAGTGGTTTATCTTTTCAATCCTCTTATATTATCAGACTGAAATCTTTACAATTTGCAGCGTGCAGACATGTGTTAAAGGCTTTCTGCACAGAGTCGTTCATCCTTTAATGCATGGTTCTAGCCCTGGGCCACCTTCCATTTATTCTCAACTCGTCATGGTCCTGTCCATACCTCCTTGTCCAATGATGCTTCCAAATGCAAAGAACGATCGGACATGAGAAAGTGGCGTGTCGTCTCGACCATCGGCTGGGGACCAGCTTTCTCCGGCGCATACTGGACCTTCCGGATCACAAGGCGTACAGAGTTCCTGGTCAAAGGGAAGTGGGGGGGGGGGGCCAGTTATTTCTACTTTTCTTGCCCCACCACAGACTCTTCTACAAGACAAATCGCTCTGAACTCATTCACAAGAATCAAACAGCCATCACCAGCACATTGCCATGTGAGAACAGGACGTTTCCAGCAGCCTCACAGAGCTCCTGGACTAGCAGGTGGCAGCACACAGGGACCCGGCTCTCACACCACACCCTTGCTTGCCTTTTATGTATCTTTTCCTCGAGGGATTTGGCACAGAATGCACGGATCTCAAAATCCACACCACACGCCTAGAGTAGGAGGGAAAACCCACAAAGAACAATTAGAACCCTGAGATGCCCATTAGAGGACATAGTGGGTGTATGCAATTTAACGTATAGTAAGAAACCATGGTCTCCCCCATATCACATCTTTACAGCCCGATATTTAAACACTACAACTCGTGGTTTTTACTTTTAAGGCACTTAAAAGTTTAGCACTGGACATCTGCAAAATATTTATCTAGATAGTTATATGGATAGTGAGCTGAATATCACCATTCTCGGTATAGTTGGGTAGAACGTCACTATCCAGCGTGCCGCTGAGAATCATTAGAGATCACCCTGAAAATCCATGGATAGAGCCGGCTAGGACACATATCCTAATAGCGACCGTCTCCAAATACAGACTCAATTCTGATGTAAATAGAAGTTGCAACAAGCCAGTGTATATTAAGGGAGGTGCCTACTCTAAGTGTTGAATTTTAGTCATTTTTGTGTTTTATGTGGCTGCATCTCTATGTAAAAGGGCTTCTCATAAAACAGTAACCAGCGCATGCACAGGGGTGGAGTTTGCACTTTCGTGCATAGATTACAAAACCACCTTAATCTACGCACATAAAGTACAAGCGAACATTTGCACCTGCTTGTGAGCAGGTGACGACTGCTCGCGCCTACATTCAAAATGCGTTTTCTGCCACTTACGCTGCTATTTTATAAAAGAAAAATTAGGTATCCACTAATCTTTATAACATAGTGCCTAAGCAGGCACCCAAAACCCCTAGAACTACTTACCCCCTTTTAAAACTACTCTCCACAAGCTTATACAATAAATGTGTGCAGGAAGGTGGGAGGGGAGGGGGATGTCTTTTCAATAGTTTTTGGGTTCCCACAACCCTTATCCTCAGCAACAGCAAAATGTTTCTTTACCATCACATTCTCAGGGTAGCAGGACCAATGGACTGACAGCTGGGTAACACTAAAAGGAAGAGAGAAGGGCCAGACTGGGCTCTTCCCACCCAGCACAAAGGGAAAAATTAAGAGAGTCCATTCGCATATCACCAGCTATATCCCTGTCAAAAAGGCATGGTGAGCCCGGCTGCTTTGGGAACTCATAGAAAAGGCAATTGAGAGTACAGGAAACTTGTACTTTAGAATCACCCCCGTCCTCTGCACGCAGCATCCAAAACCAATGGGACATGGCCCAGCCATAGTATGTAGGTTGGGATTTACTGCAACCCAAGGAACCAGCCTGCCAGGTCTCACCAGCTGCAGACTGCCATTTCCCCACCCCAAAGTGCTCACGGTTAGTATCAGGGGAAGACCATGGGGCTGCCCAACATCCCCAATAAGAGAGGCAGTAAGCAGCCTTGTAGACTAAGGCATATCAGACTCAAAAGGAAGGAGCCTTATGAGCTTTTCCCCTTAGGGTGGTGCAACATACCTTCTAGATCCACCTGGAGACAGATGTAATAACAGCAGAGAATAATCCCCTCTCCTCCCTCTCGTGTCCAGCTTTTTGCAAAATGTGAATCTTTCTAAATGAAGATACCTACATTCTCTAAAGGTCTAGAGTGAACCGTTTGTTTCAATGTTTATTTTAGGGCACCATAAGGGAGAAAAAAATGTAAGGGAAAAAAAAAAAAAAAAAAAAAGAGATGGGCTACAAGCCTTTAATTACAACGTGCAGGTCCCAGGTTTACTCGAGATGGCACCCATGGGACCTGCCGTGAGATGTGCCTGTGGGAAATGAGGTAGGAAGGGGGCCACCGAACTGTGCTAGTTAAAAACAACCACCACCAATCCCCAACTATACTGGGCCTTGGCCGTGCGCCACTAACATATTGTAGCAGCAACTGGGAAAGCTTGTGGTAAACAAGAGAGAGCCTAGGGGCCGACAGAAGCTCTAACGCGGTCATCCTCCCAAACTCTAGGCCGGGATAGGCGAGTACAGTGCAGGAAGTGATGTCACTTCCTGTTTGCCATCACTGCTGTGAGAGGTGGTTCAACAGAAACAGGGTGCAGCGTGCCAAGCTCCCACTTCTGTGAAAGAGGGGGGAGGGACGGAAAGGATGCAAAATATCAGGATCGCGCTATAGTGCGTGCCGTTACCTATCCTGTGATGAGGGAGGAGGACAGGAGGCTGAAGGATGCAGATCAGGATTTTGTGTATCTCGTTATTATCTGTGCTAATTCTGTGACAGGCAGGGGAAACTGCAGTGTCAGATCAGCATATAACGTATGAACATTTGCTACCTTTCCAGTGTCCTCAGGGCCAGGCTGCAGAGTGACTGAACACGGCAAGTTCTGTGGAATCTGAAAGAGAAAATGGACTCCAGTCAGAAGTATGTAAGGGGCAGAGAGAGACCAAAAGAAGCAACACAGTATCTGTAGAATATATAGGAACAACAGAACAGATACCAGGACTGGCAAGAATTCAGGTTTAAACAAACCCCTTTTATTAACCCCTACGCGTTTCGGCCAATGGCCTTCTTCAGGGGGATATTAAATGAGGAAACACGCCTTTTGATAAGATCTTTCGAAAAAACATTGACCATGCTCTGGCGTGTCAAACCTTGTGTAAAAATTGGCCGAAACGCGTAGGGGTTAATAAAAGGGGTTTGTTTAAACCTGAATTCTTGCCAGGGGCAGAGAGAGGACATGGTACAAATCCCTCAGCCTTCCTTACCGTGAAGAAGAACGGATGTGCGTTCTCCCCCAACTTCTTAATCAGTCGCTCCTGGAGCCGAGTCAGTGGCTTCTTCTCCTCGGGAAGTGGCGGAAAGGCCTGGAACGTGGAAATGAAGAGATCCTTCCGGAAAGAGAGTCCCAGCACATCCAGATCTTCCCGACCATAGCGGAACGCACAAGTTAAGGTCACGTAGACTAAAGAGAAGAAAAAATATCAGCACCCAGTTCGACATGGCTCTAGGGAATTCCCCCACGGATGGGTCACAATTCCCAGAGAGAAAAGAACCAACTACCAGGTCACCTCTCACCTTTTCTGTCTTTTAAGTAATCAGGATCCACTAAAACCACGCCATCTAAAATGAAAACCCAACAGAATCTATTAATGCCCAAAACAAACTCATTGTGGAAAATAAGCACATATACAGAGCAGAAAGGTGAGCGGCACTCTCGCGCTTGAACCAGAGTTCAAATTCAATCCCATCATGGTGCAAAGAGGACCAGGCTCCCACAGCACAGGTTGTGGGAAGTGTCTCAGAGGGACTCTGCCTCAAGCCTTGGGAGGTAGGATGACACGAGCTCTGTATCAGGAAGAGATATGAAAAGCCAAGAAGAGACGCTAAAATACATCAGCACAGGGCAGCACCTTGCCTAAGCTACGCCAGACAGCAACTGGATACCAATGAAGTTCATGTCCATCACTATATATTACTTCCATAAGCACATAAGATATGCCATACTGGGTCAGACCAAGGTCCATCAAGCCCAGTTTCCTGTTTCCAACAGTGGCCAATCTAGGTCACAAGTACCTAGCAGTTTCCCCAAAAGATACAGGTTCCACGATGCTTGTACTGGGGCAAACAGTGGATTTCCCAGGTTCCCTTTAATAATGGTTTATGGACCTTTACTCCAGGAACTTGTCCAAACCTTTTTTAAACCCAGCTACACTAACAGCTTTTACTACATCCTCCGGTAACAAATTCCAGAGTTTGATTACACGTTGAGCGAAAAAATATTTTCTCTTATTAGTCTTAAATTGGTTACCCTGTAGCTTTATTGCATGTCCCCTAGTCTTTCTACATTTTGATGGCGTAAACAATCGATCTACGTTTACCCGTTCCACTGCGTTCATTAATTTATAAACCTCTATCATATCTCCCCTCAGCCGTCTCTGTTCCAGGTTGAAGAGCCCTAACCTTTTAAGCTTCTCCTCATAGGGGTATTCTTCCATCCCCTTTTCCATTTTGGTGGCTCTTCTCTGTACTTTTTCTAATAACGCTATATCCTTTTTAAGATACGGCGACCAGAATTGCACACAATATTCAAAGGTGCTACTCCCTCTGTGCACTATCTTCCTGTGACTTGACTCCAGATCTAGGTACTAACTTGACTTTTCTTTCGGCGAGTTTCTTGCAGTGCAGGAGGAGCCCTAGTTCTTAAAAAAGTGGGGGCAGTCAGGCCTCAGATCACATTTTTCCCCACAGACACTCCTTGTGAGCTTGGACAACTCACTCCGCCGCCACTGCCTCAGATGCAAATGGAGTATAAGCTCTCCTGGACAGGAACCTAGCTACTCTACCTGAATTGGAACTTGTTTAGAGCACAGGATTGGAAAGTTCGATAAATTCAATCTAAATCCCATGCCATCCACTTCCTACTCACCAACAGGATCCACTCGGTCCAGATGATCCACAAAATCCCGTTTCCCCAGATAAACGGTAAGCTAGAAAAGAATCAGACAGGAAGAGTTGAAGCAAGATAAAATACACCAAACCCAATGATGAAGGGAGAAAAAGGCAGAAAAGCTGACACAAGAATACAGATTTAGGGGTCCTAAATTTACTGTCCTTAGACTCAGGAATCCCACATTCACTGTCTCTGAGCTGAGCCCTCCCCAGCCTTACAGCCTCAGGGATTCCAAGCTCGTTGCCTTCGAGCTAAGCCCTCCCCAGTCCCACAGCCACAGGTCTCCAGCACAGCCTCCCCAGTCCTAGTCTCAGTGATCCCAAACTCACTACCTACAAACCTCAGGGATCTCACAGCTTCCAGCTGCAGACCAAAAGTTCTAGAACTGCAATAATTAAAAAGTAATGCTCTTCTCCAGCAGAAAAATCCATGTACATAATGTCACAAAACCAAGCTCTGAGCTGCCGAAATATAAGGTTACCAGATGCCCCCAATGTTTGGGGATTGCTCCTGATTTTAGAGAGGTGTCCCCGATTCTCATCTATTTAGCAGCCTCCTGTCCCTGATTTCAGCATTCTGGACAGAGGGGGTAGAAAAATATATATTTTGAATTTGATAACTGGAATATGTCAGCTTTCAGAATTCACATCCATTATCTTTATATTTTGCACAGTACGGGGGAAATGCATCACAGTTTCTATTTCTCGGTCGATTTGTTTGCTTGGATGCGACTGCTGCTGTCAGGAGATGGATGGGGAAAGAGACTCCTCTTCCCTCCTCCACACCCTGTTACAGTGTCCTGGAACTAAAGGAGATCCTCCCTTCCCCTATACTTCAGATTAGTGTCCAAGATTTGGTCGCAAAAAATCTGGTAACCTTACCGAAAGACCATACCATCCCCAGGCCCTGACCAGACAGACCTCTGAAAGATGAGCACAGTAACATACATAGTACATTCTGGCAATCAGACACACCCAGTCCACCCAATGGCACCTTCTCTATGCCATTTTAGCAGTGGCTATCGCCCAGCTGTTCACCATACAAGCCTGACTGCTGGATATCACTCCCCCCTGGCTAGGAACTATAGCCCAAGTCAGCTAAATACATTCCATAGCCTCAAAAAAAGGCCTCCAAGGTCCAGAGAGACCTATGAATCCCCAGACCTTCAAAGGAAGCAGCCATTAAATAACTCAGACCAATCCATCTCTGGGCCCTAAAAAGAAACCTTTGTGATTCAGGGGGCGTAGTCCAAGCTGCGACCTCTATGCAAACGGCATAAAGCAACCCTGATGTTTCCAAGAACTGTTACCACGTTCTTCAATTGTTTTTTGAAGACAAGGAGTCCCCGGGGAATGTGGCAGCAAATTCTGTCCAAATCCAGTGAATCCATCCCCTGGCATCCAGGACGATCTCTGGGTAAGAACAGTGCAGCCAGCTTCCAGTCTCTGCTCCCTGTGCAAACAAAACCCCTTGCTACAGCAGCAATGTCATGGTAATAAATCCAAAGACATCCCCCTCCTCTCATATCTCAAATACAGCAGCGGATACGATTCTCCTTCAGCTGCAGGTCCCATAATCGTCGTTGCCCTCGTAAACATAATGTGTATGATTACAGTATCCTGTTTACTTACACCTGGGTCTCATCTGCTGCTCCTCCCTCTCTCCCGTTGCTTGAGGTTTCAGCTTCCCCTTGGGATTTTATTACCTCCAAGAAGAAGTACCAGGACCCAAGTGGCAGAGAGCTACCAATGAGAATGAGTCAGACTAGAGGAACACAGACAACTCACTGAAAAACAAACACGCTGCCGCTCTGCTTAACCCATTGGCTGTCAAACATGAACCAGGGCCAGAAAGAAGTACCCCAATCCCACAGCAGAACCAAGGGCAGCTAGATTTTCTTTTCTTGTGGTGATGAAGGTAAAAGAATCAAAGCATTTTCAGGCGGTTTCCTATGAACTTCCACATAATGTGCTACAACCTTGAGCAGGGACAAAATTAATTTACAGCAGCTCAGTCGTCAGAGCAAAAGCAGAAACAACACATGGCCCAAATATCGAGAGAGTGCTTCCAACCACGAAGGGGACAGATCCAGCAACCTAGCAGACCGGGCAGAAGAGGAATACCATGCCTGGACACCCAGCATATATGGCTGCCAAGGAAGACTGTGCCCAGCCACTGAGACACCCCCCCTCCCCTCCCTACCTGCACACACTCTCTTGGTAACAAGGCGCAATACTTAGCTTCAAATCTCCAATTCAAGGGAGCCTCTATGGAACCTAAAAAATGCCCTCATTGTCTTAGCATCACCCCTTTCTTGGAAAGCTCACTTTGCTCCCCCCACTTACCTGCCTGGAAGTTTCTCAGTACCCTTTCATTTTGCCAACTCATTGTACCATCTATTTGCATGCAGGTGTGGGTCACAGGCCAGACTTTTAGAGCATAGGAACAAGGGTACACACCCCAGGCATCAGATTGAAGGGCTGGGCATGCCACTCACTCCAGGCAATATGACGGGGTCAGAAGGCCAGGTGCGGCTCTGAGGCAGCAAGTGGGGAAATAGTAAAGTACCTGGCACAACCCCACCTCCACCATTATGGCCACTTACGGGGACTCACCTTGCAGTTTGGACTGGACTTCTTGAAAACCCTGTAAAGCAAAGAAAAACATTCTAAGAAAGAAAAAAAAAGGCTATGTCAAAAAAACAATCCTTACTTCTCCCCAGACACACCTACCACACCGTCTCCCTTCCAGCCCAGACTCAGTATATGCAAACTGATCTCATGTATCTTTATCGTGGACAGCCTGCAAACCCAACAAGCTGTGGGGACCCCAGGATGAGCCTGAAAAGACTGGATGCACACTGCACGCCCCCCAAACCCCCATCACCACCTCCAGGTACCCGTGTATGCTGGCCACACTAACTCTTCCTCAGAGCACATATACATTGTGGTATTCTCCTCTCCAGGCGTCCATATGCACACATACATCAATCTCTCCTCAGGCAGTAAAAGCAATTACTCACTTGTAGCAAGTGTTCTCCACGGACAGCAGGAGTAAGTCTTCACTTTATGGGTGATGTCTCCGATGGAGCCCTGCACAGGAACGCTCCCCAGCTTCTACTGGAAGCTTTTGGGAGGCTGCACCGCACCTGTGTGTCTGCCTTCCCACAAGTCGGGGCGGCACCATCTTCTCTAGTCTGTATAACAAAGCTGTAGCAGAATACAACTCCTTGGCGAGATGGGAGGGGGGATGCGTGGACTTATTCCTGCTGTCCATGGAGAACACCTGCTACAGGTGAGTAACTACCTTTCCTTTATGGACAAGCAGGAATGAAGCCCTCACGTATGGGACTCCCAAGCTACAGGCTACCAAAAACAGAGGAGGTCGAGAAGCCCAACAGGGGCAAAACTGAACTGACAGCTGGAGAATCAACTATGTACAGAAGAAGTGGAGTTCACAAAAAGGGAACTCATCTGATTCAGCTTCTTCACCATTTGCTTTTTCTTTTTGGGAGGGGGGGGGGTTGGTAGCCTAGACAGACAGTAGGGTCTTGTGGGGATGGAGTTGGATTCTAATCCCCAAACAGATGCTGGAGTATCGATTGGCCGAAGTTGCTGTCACGTCGGGAATCCCCGTCCAGACAGTAGTGCGATGTGAACGTGTGGACAGAAGACCACGTTGCAGCCCTGCAGGTTTCTTCCGTGGAGACTGAGCACAAGTTGGCCACCGACACAGCCACGGCTCCGACATGACCATCAAGGCTCAGGCCAGCCTGGGCATAAGCGAAAGAGATGCCGTCTGCCAGCCAAACTGAAAGAGTGTGTTTGGAAACAGCAGACCTTAGGTTTCTGGGGTCAAAAGAAAAACTGTTGGATGGACTTTCGGTAAGTCTTCATCCACTCTAAGTAGAAGGTTAAGGTTTGTTTACAGTCCAGCATGTGCAACGCCACTTCCTTTCTGTGGATGTGAGATCAGAAAGAAAGTCTGCATAACGACTGACTGATTAAGATGGAACGTGGATACCACCTTTGGAAGGAATCAAGGATGAGTGCGCAAAATAACCATTATGGTGGAACCTGGTGTACAGTGGATGAGCTACTAGAGCCTGGAGCTCACTTACCCAGCCTGCTGAGATTACAACCACCAGAAACAAGACTTTCCAGGTAAAGAACTTCATAGGGCAGGAATCAAATGGCTCATAGAGAGCCAACATGAACTGCGGCAGAACCACATTAAGGTCCCAAGCTACCACCGGGGGCTTGAAGAGAAACTTCGAGAGAAGCAAGCCCTGCATGAAGCAAGCCACTAATGGCTGAGCCAAGATAGATGCTCCTCTTATACAGTGATGGTATGCTCCAATCGCACTGAGGTGAACCCTGACAGAGTTGGACTTGAGATCTAACTCAGAGAGGTGTAGGAGGTACTCGAGCAGTCTGTCAGTGAAGCAAGTAAAAGGATCCCGCGCCTGTTCTGTGCACTAGTTCGCAAATCTCTTCCATTTGAATGCATAAGATCTTCTCAGAGGCCCTCCTAGAGTCCAACATAACATCTATACCTCTGTCAGGCAGGTTAAGCTCAGAGAGGATTAGCCTCTCAACATCCACACAGTTAGGGCCAAGAACTGGATGCTGCGATGTAGCATCCCCTCGTCTTCCTGTGAAATAAGGTCGGGGCAGAACCCAGCCATAGAGGTTTCCCCTGGGAGAGTTGAAGCAGAAGGGGGAAACCATGGCTGTCTGAGTCAATATGGCATGATGAGCATCATCGTACCCCTCTCTATCTGGAGTTTCAGCAGGGTCTTTGCTATGAGAGGTATGGGAGGATAAGCATCCAGCGCCAGCCTGCTGGGTGTGGCAACTCTGGAGTAGAACCATTCCACTTATACTTGTTTACTACCCAACAAAAAGTCTATCGAGGGGGGTACCCCACTTCTGGAAGATGTGGGCCACCATACCCCTGTCTAATATCCATTCGTGCGGCTGGAGGATGTGACTCAGCTGGTCTGCCAGGGCTCTGAGCTCCATCTCATGGTGATGGCAAACCTCCATAACCAGACTATTTCCCAGCACAGGAGACATGAACCTGTGCCCACCTACTTGTTGATGCAGTACATCGTGACCCGATTGTCGGACTGAATCAAGACAATCTGGTTGGCTAGTCACTCTCAATTCCAAGAAATTTATCTGATGCAGGATCTCCTGTTTGGACCAGGCACCCTGAGTGGGAAAGTCATCCAGATGCACTCCCTAACCTAGTTTGGAGAC
Organism: Ichthyophis bannanicus; assembly: GCA_033557465.1. NCBI lineage: Eukaryota > Metazoa > Chordata > Amphibia > Gymnophiona > Ichthyophiidae > Ichthyophis > Ichthyophis bannanicus. The sequence continues at coordinate 104,944,971 of CM066048.1, read as the reverse complement.
GTCTTAACGTCTTCTGAGGTGATGCCCTCTGAAAGGGGAGACCCTTGAGCAGTTTCCAGGGACTGCAACAAGAGAGCTGGTGACAGTCACCCGATCCCAAAGGTGGCCAGTGGCCTGGTTCCACCGAGTCCTCAGTGTCCATTGAGCCTGCCTCATCAATAGATGAACCATGGGTGCAACATGTACAGTAGGGGTCATGTGGCTGAGCACAGTCAACATCCTACAAGCTGTTGACAGATGCCTCTGCTAGGTATCGGGGAGCGAAGCCATCTAGTGGAAGGAAAGCCTTCGCTTCAGTCATGTCGAAGACAGCTCCTATGAACTCCAGTTGTTGGGTGAACTGAAGGTGGGACTTCGGGACTACTAAACCCACAGCTCTAGCATCTGAATAGCCAACCAGGTTGATTGCTGGACTCTGTCTGTAGTGGTGCTTTTTATGAGCCAGTTATCTGCTATCACCACAAGGCACTATGTGAAGACTCAGGCACTAAGGCCAGCCCAAAAGACAGTACTCTGTACTGAAAGTACTTTTCTGCCAGGACAAATCCGAGATACCTCCTGTGAGCAGGATGAATTGGTATGTGGGTATATGCGTCCTTTAGATCCAGGGAGCAGAGAGTCAATCATCTCTCTGAAGATAAGGAAGCAGGGTACCTAGACAAACCATCTTTAACTTTCCTCACACCAAGAAGGTGTTGAGGTTTCTGAGGTCCAGGACGGGCTGAATCCGCCCCCCCCCCCCCCCGTCTTCTTGGGGATCAGAAAGTACCTGGAGTAAAATCCCCATCCAATCTGCTCTTGAGGCATGGACTCAATGGCAAGATCGGCCAGAAGGAAGGTGATTTCCCTCTGGAGGAGGTTTAGATGCAAAAGGTTGAAGGGATATGCCCTCAGGAGGCAATGAGGTGGCAGCTTGGCAAAGCACAACATGTAGCCACTTTGGACTATCTGTAGCACCCACTAATCTAAAGTTATGAGGCAAAAACAGCAAGCCTTCCCCCCACCAGAGGACTCCCCTTTGTGGACACTTGCAGATTGACTATGCTCTGGAAGAACCAGTCAAAACCTTGCTCCTGGCTTTGGTTGCAGGGCAGGCTGGGCCTTTTGAAGCTTCTCTTGACACTGTGGACAAGGAGCCTGCATATTTTGCTGGGAAATGAGGATCAGGAGAGTACCTGCACCTACGTGAGTAATAAGTCTTCTTCTCGACTCCACTTTGATACCTCCTGCGGAAAACAGCTGATTTGGGCATATGTCTGGAAAACCTAGTGAGGATGACGTGTTGCTCCTCTATGATGCCCACCTTATCTTCTACCTGTTCTCTGAAGAGCTTCTTTCTTTGGAAGGGCACATCCGCCAGCTTATTTTGCACCAACTGTTCCAAGTTGAAATACTGAAGCCAGGCGAGTCTGCGGGCTCCTATGCCCACTGCCGCCATCCTAGACACCATCTCAAAGGCATCGTAGGTTGCCCAGACCAGGAACTTACAGCAGTCCTTTCCGTGACTCACTAGGGCACAATAGTGTTCCAATTTCTCCTGGAGAAGGAATTGGCACAAGTCAGCGAGATCACACATGATGTCCTTCAAGAACATGCTCATGCCACGAGCATGGAGTTTTGGAAGCACCTCCTTCCGAAGGCAACATCTGAGACTCCCTACCCAGGGGTGTCGAGGAATGAGTCTTTGTGCTCTTGATCTTTTTAAGGGTGGACTCCACCATCAAGGAATGGGGTGGGAGCTGAGGCTTCTCAAACCTAGCAGTTTTTTAGACTTTGTACATTGAGTCCAGCCTCCTACTGACCGGTAGCAATGTGAGGGGGCTCTCTCACATCCTCATCTGTAGCCACTGTAGCATGTGGTGCACTGGCAGCCACTGCTTCCCTAGGGGCTAAGGAGTATTGGAAGATCTCCAACTCCTCCACCCTGGGCTCATCCTCCATCTCCAGTAAAAATGGGATGGCTTTCGCATATCCCTCACGAAGTCCCGGAAGGACATGTCCTCTGGGGGAGATTTCCACCTTTCGTGTAGAGGGGAGGGCTCTGTTGGGAGTTCAGGAGACCTGCCCTCTGACAAGTTCTCCAATTCCACATCAGTCATCCTTCTATCAGAGTCAGACTCCAAAAGGAAGTCAAAGTATCTCTGAGGCTCTGCCCAGAGCTTCCTCCTCCCTGAGGAGAGTAAGAGCTTCCACAGCAATAGTTCCCAAACCAGTCCTTGTGTACCCCCAGGTTTTCAGAATATCCACAATGAATATGCATGAGATAGATCTACATAAAATGGAAGCAGTGCATGCAGATCTCTCTCATGTATATTCATTGTGGATACCCTGAAAACCTGACTGGCCTGGGGGTACCTGAGGACTGGGTTGGGAATCACTGTTCTACAGGATTGGTGATGCATTTAGGACTTCCAAGGTTTCGCTAGGGCATTGGAACCCAAGACTCTCGAGAGGGAGATGGCCCCCACCAGGAACTGGCTTTGGATCTCTTCGATGCCCTGGATGTCGGTGCCTCCGCAGGCGGAGCATGCATCTCGAGAGTCAGCTGCATAACATTATGACTATGCCGTGGGCACCGAGGCACCAGCCAGCTGTTTCTCCAGCAGTGACGCGATGCAGACTTTAGAATGCCTGAAGGAGGCATTCCTTCATGGCTACCTCGGGGCCTGCGTAGATTCGACCAATGTCTCCAGCATCTGTGCAAGGTTATTGGCACGTTTCGGCTATTAGGAGCTGGTCAGTGCCCCTCCGAAACTCTGGAGGTTGAGGGTCCTTCTGGGGCACCTTGCTGTGCCACTTGCACCCATCACTCTCGACATCCCACTTGGAAGGGCTCCAATGCCTGGATGGATCCCCCCTTCAATGGTGACAGACGAGGTTGAATCCTTTTCTCAACGCCAGGTGGAGACTAACAGATGGCTGATGCTCCAGGGCACTGCGGGTGCTTGGCTCCAATTGATCCTGAGAACTTCGCGATGTCTCTGCACCCTCAGCGGATTCCTGGGATGCCATCAAGACAGATGGCAGTGCAGAAGATGCTGAATCAGACCTCTGGACAAAGAGGGATTCTCCATGTCCCTCAATCCCTCAGGCCTCTCCTTGACATCTGCAAGCACAAATTGCAAGAGGAGGGCTTGTGATTGGGACCCAGGCACTGGAGGCACCAGTTGTGTCGGATGGTTACAGAGATGGTTCTGGCACGCTTGGTGCACTTCTTGAAACTTATGGCCGGTTTCTGGGACATGTCTGGGAAAATGGTTGTAGCAAAAATCAAACAACTCAATGGTGACCACAGGCCCAGCGAACCACAGAGAACAACCAAAAAAAGGAAACTTTACCAAAAAGCACTGGAACCAATAAAGGAAACACAATCGACAGAACCAGCGTGACTGACAGCATGCACTAACACAACACCAAAAGGATACTTGTTCAGGTAGGCCCTCAAAGGGGAAAACAGACAGCGTTCACCGGCGGAGGACCGAATCAACATCCGTGGGCTCTATGGGAAAACAAAGACTGAAGAAGATGGCATGGTGGTAGCAGGCAGGAAGGCAGACAAGCAGGTGCGGTGCATCCTCCCAAAGGTTTCCAATAGAAGCTGGGGAGCGTTCCCGCTCGGGACTCCGTCAGAGACACCACCCATACATGAAGATTTACTTCCTGCTTGTCACCTCCAAGTGTCTGAATATACTGCGTTCACCAACTTCTCCCCAGTATATATAAACCACAGGTCCCCTCCAGCTGTCTGTATACATCGGTCATCGACGTCTCCCGGGCTTTTTACTATGTGTCAATGCATGACAGTTAGCATGTATGTATGTGAGTGGACATACTCCAAGAAATTTTAGATGTGCTTTTTTTTTTTTTTGCTTGTGAATATTTGCTTGTGAATATTTCAGTGCTATGAATTTGAATGCTGACATTTGTCCGATCTGAATGTTTCTACAGGTGGTGGGAGGCACTAGTTTCTCAGCTAGGTAGCATTTTTTTCTTCCTTTGTCTTGGGAGGCATGAGAGGAGAGGAGAGGAGAGGAGGGTGGATGGGCAGACTGATCTCTTCCCCGTCTCTTAATTCTCAGATGTGCTCACAAACACATGATCATGCCACCAGCTCTCTACGAGCTCTGGCTGATGGAGGAGGAAGTTAAAATGCAGAAGCTGGCAGATCAGCTCTGCACAGGCCAACAATAACGCCTTATCCTCGGCAGGGCTAGAGGGCTGCTGTGTATGGTGTGTCAACAGGAAAGAGAAAGGAAAAGTTTAGAACGATAGCCCCCGATAAGTGTCTGATCGTAGAACCAACCCAGTGGCAAAAGGTGGCAGGTCTGATCCCCGAGTCAAATCATGCGCTCCCCAGATCATCTGGAAATTTGGAGGGGGCAAAACTCACAGTCCCAGGACAAAGGAACTCATCATGACTACTGAAGGGTGATACCCAGCTTCATGATTTGGGGCCCATGATTGCAGGTTTCCAGAAGGAGCCATGATGCAGGATCCCCAGGCAAACACTGTCCCTACAATGGCCAAGGAAACACCCATGGACCTGCAAAACGAAGATTCACGCTGCCAGGATCCCAGCCCTGGCTCTGACCTCAGCAAAAATGAAAGGCAGGATGACTTCCTGATGAGAGCCAGACAGGAGTACAGAGATGATGTGCAAGAGGACACAGATGCTTCCCTCCTTCCTGCTGTCTGCTCTCCCAACCCTACAGAGAAGGAAACACCAGAACAATGAGCGGAAATCCCAGACATCAACCAAGCTACAACTTGGCATTCAAGTGACACAGATCTGTGTGCAAACACAGGAGCACAGGCAGAAACCTTCATGAAGACCATACCAGAATGCACACAAGAACATGTAAACATCCCTGAAAGCCTCTCTTCACCCCAATACTCAACCCCCCCCCCCCCAACGCCCGCCATAACTTGAAAGCTGAGCTTCCGGTACCGTGGTTCTCCTGCTAAACAGCAGCCCCTGTACATGTGACCGTGTGATTTCTGTATCACGGGTCACGGTAGAGGCTACATTTGCAGACTAGAAGCTTGGTGGGGGAGGGTACACTAACCAGGGATAGTGGGGAGCGAAAGGAGGGGGAAGAAGAGAGGCTGGCTGGGTATTAATACACACAGCTGCCTCTCTGCCCTGACACGTGAGCTGGAGAGTGGCGGCATTTCCACATCTCCCTGCAGCCGTTTTCATGCTCCTGGTTCATCTGCAAAATCTCCGGCTTTGGGAGGAGGGATTAAAAAATAAATATTATGGTGGCTTCCCAGCACATGTTAGCACATCATAAGGCCAGCAGCCACATGATGCATGGGTAGCGATTGTATCAGGATGCATGCTTGACGGATCAGAGGCACTTATACATGGAGGGGGCCATAGATCAGGAGATCTGCTACACAGTTAGCGAATGCAGCCACCTCTGGGGAGCAACATGGCTCTCAGCTGCTGCATCAGACTACGGGCAGCTATCATTTCACTAAAAAAAATGCACACGGGCTCGAGGACGGAGTGGAAGATAGCCTAATGAGACAGCTACACTGGCTCCCCATTCAAGCAAGGATCAGTTTCAAGACCTTACTGCTAACATTCAAAGCGGCTAAGGGGCTCACCTCTTCCTCTCTCTCCAACCTCATACAACCACTTGCACCAAACAGGCCACGAAGAACAGCAGAATTAAACACACTAGCTATCCCAAATGATACCACAAGATGCACCAGATCAACAGCCAACAGAGCCTTCCAATTCTGCGCCCCAACTCTATGGAACACCTTACCAGCACAAATCAGAGCAATACCCAATCTGAGTCAGTTCAGAAAGGCACTAAAACATTTCCTCTTCCTTAAATATCTCAATGACAGCTCCGAACATAACCCCCAGGCGAATAGCAGGAGTGGTCAAACAGACAGACCCCCGCAACAGGCCAACTTCACAATGTAAATAACAAGCAGTTCCATGTACTATTGTACCACCTTTGTATATAGTTAACCATGATATCCTTTATCAGATAATCCTTCATTGTATTTAGTTTCCCCTATTTCGCCAAGTTATATTTCCTGTTAAATGTAATGACCAGACATATGTAAACTGTCAGATGTGTTCTGTTCAATGTAAACCGCGCTGATGTCTAATAGTGCGGTATATAAGAATTGTTAATAAAATAAATAAATAAAATAAATAATGGTTAGAGCACTGGCTTAGGAACCAAGAGATCAAGGGTTTGATTCCCACCGGCACTCCTTGTGGCCTTGGGCAAGTCACTTAACCTTCCATTACTCAGAAAAATCCAAGTTATTAATGTCCCTGTTTAATGCACATTACTAAGTTTAAGTTACAATGTAAACCGCTTTGACTATGTGATAAAATGGTATAAAAAAAAAACTGTTAAAGAAAAAATATGTTGGACAGAGGCTTATCCCACAGCAGTGGTTCTCAAATAGGGGTTGCGATTGTATGTGTGCTTGGGGAGGGGAGGCCAGAGCAGAGGCAGCACAAAGTAAGGTTATATAGCTCTCAACATCGGCGGCCGCCCCCCTTCACCTCCAGCCCCCCGTCCCCACCAACAGCAATCAAGGATAACACAGGCATGGGGTCTTTGCAATACAGGCACATGCGCACCTCTAAGAATCTGCCAGTCATCCCTGTCCCGCCCCCTCAGATGCAACAAGGACGCATCAAAGCAGGTGGGACAGGGAAGGCTGACAGGATACTGCTACTAATCGCTTGCATAGCGCTACAAGGCATACGCAGCAATGTACATATAGATGTAAACACAGTCCCTGCTCATCAGAACTTACAATCTAATCAAGATGAAGAACATCACAAAACTGGGGCCCAGAGAACAAGAGAGGGGGAAGCACCAGGATCCAAAAGCAGCCTTGAAGAGGTGGGTTTTTAGCCCGAGTTTGAATAGGACGAGAGAAGGAGCCCAATGTGCCGAGTCAGTTAATCTGTTCCAGGCATATGAAGCAGCAAGGTGGAATGAACAAAGTTTGGAATTGGCAGTGGCAGAGAAGGGCACAGATAAAAGGGATCTGCCAGAGCAGTGGAGTTCCCGAGGAGGGGTACAGAGTGACATAAGAGAGGAAAGGTGGCGAGGAGCCACAGAATTCATGTATTTGTAGGTAAGTAGAAGTTTAACTGGATGCAGAGACTGATAGGGAACCAGTGAAGTGACTCGAGAAGAGGGGTTACATGATCATAGCGACACTGGTGGAAGATACGACGTGCAGCAGGGTCTTAGAGGCACATGTGTGCCTGTATTAGAAAGCACAGGCGTGGGGCCTATCTTTGATTGCTGGCAGCAAGAGGAGACGAAGGCTGGATTTGAACATAAAACATCTGGTACGTGAGTTGGGGAGTTGGCGGATCAATGCAGGGCAAGGGTAAGAAAGAGAAATGGGAAATCTGCAATATGGGAGTGGAGGGAGACTGAGGAGATGTTGGGCGAGACAGAGGGATGGTGCTAGACGTGAGGAGGGTCAAAAGAGATGAAGATGCTGAGGCTAGGGAGATGCTAGATATGGTGGAAGAGAGAGAGAGAGAGAGAAGGGGCAGGAAAGGAAAACGAAGGAGAGACGGGAGAAGACGTTGGGTAAGAGTTAGGAAAGACTGTGGAATAAGAGGTTGAGGAATGAGGTGGATAGGATGAGGGTTGGGGAGCTATGATGGATGTAGTAAAAAGTGAGGAATTAGGGATTGAAGAGTAGGGAGGAAGGGGAGTGAAATCTGAATGGACACAGTGAGAAATTATAAATGGAAGAAAGCTGAAAGGAAAAGATCAATGTCAGAGATGGATGTAGGAGAGCAAGTGAAAAAGACCTGAGAGGAGAGAAGTGGCAGATGGACTGCAGACTCTGGAAAAGAGAGAGTTAAAAGAAGACAGAGGACACAGAAACCAGACACTGGGACTAAGGCAATTAGAAAAATTAAAATAGCAGCCACAAAGGTAAAGAACTTATGTTCAGTTTAATTTCTGGAATACTTATCAGTTTTTGGATTTGAGATATGCCATCTTAATATTTTGAAGAAAACAGAAACCCACCAATAACAAGGCAGCCAAAAAAAAAAACCCATGTATAAATCTATAAAAATGTTGGAGCTATTAGATTGCGAGTGGATTTTATTCCTCCCTCTATCTTTAAGGCTCCTTTTTAATCATTTTTATTGAAGCTGAAGGAAAAAACTCTTTTTGCATTTTTCAATAATAAACTTGTAAAACTGTGTGCTTATCTCAAAGAGCGCGGCTCAAACGAAAGGGTAGGAAGCCCCGAATGCTACGACGTGGCACGTTTCAAGCTCGGTCTTCCAGATCTTAGAGCACAGTACAGGGGGAACTGCATTAGTTTATTTCTCTGGTGTTCCACTGTAGTACATGCAGAGCCTGGCTTCTTGGGGGTTTCAATTTAATTTGTCTACGAGATGGTGCAGGACTAGGGGAAGATGCCGGATCAGTGAGGAGGGGGAAAGAAGGTTGGATGCTAGACCACCAAGGAAGAGGGAATAAGGAGGTCGCTCAACTTGATGTGGGATAGAATAGGTTCGTTCCACGTCACTTCGGCCCGCGTCATTTAGTCCCTTTGGACCCAGGAAACCCACTGCTTACCCAGCACAAGCACCGTGGAACCTCTGTACCTCTTTTGAATCCCAAACAAGCAGGAACGCCGTATAAACATATTTTTTTCTGAAAACAATTTTTGATCACAATGTTTTGCTTCGCTTCAAGTTCCTCATATCTCTTAGCAACCAAACTTTAGTGCTTCAACTATTTTAACGGTACCATTTACTGGTATTTAATCAGCATTTTGACAGCCAGAGACCTACGTAATTATTTTTTTTTAAATCCGGTCTGCGGGGAAGAGGGAACTCGCCTTGTTTAAAAAAAACAAACTTTGAAGTATTTTTGTAGCTTTGTTTTTAAATGTAAAGTGATCAAAACCGACGTGAAGAGCAGGCATATTTCTTCTTGAAGCATGTTTCTGATACCGGTCGGGGGAATTTCTCTAGTGTTGTTTAAACGTTATGTTTTCTGGGGAGGGGCGCGGGAAGCCCGGTACCAAACAAAAGGGTTTACATAGGATCGCATATCCCAGAGTGCTCTGCTCATCACTTCCTTTACTTTTTTGTTTTTCGGTGCAGCTACTGCTCTAGCCGTCCATGCCTGGCAGGTGACATCACCAGAACCTTTCTACTTTTTAATGGCGTAAACAACGGATCTACATTTACCTGTTCCACATCATTCATTAATTTATAGTCCTCTATCATATCTCCCCTTTCTAATTGTGTTAGTGTTTTCTGATTACTCTTTGCATTATAATATGGGACTAGATGATGATGATGCCGGTATTATCTGACCGGGACGAAGTGACACCAAATCAATAGGTGATATGGCAGGGAGATGCCCGATTAACAGGGAGACACAGGATATGCTGCACTGGGAAGGGAGGGAGATAGACAGGAGATGTTTAGACATGTGGGGTACTGGGCAGGGAGACAGGAGATGCTGGATACGGGTGGGAAGATGACTGGTGAGGCACAGGAAATGATGGGGTGGAACTAAGGAAACAGAGGAGATGCTCAACATGGGAAGGAGAAAAGACAGGGGATATCTGACATTGGAGGGTTACTGGGGAGGCGAGAGAGAAGAGACGCTGGACACGGAGGTACAACGCTGGTGAGAGTTAAAATCCAGGATGGGGTTAAGGAGACAGACAAAGGAGATATTGGGCATGGAAAGGGGGAAGGGAGATAGAGATGCTGGCACTGGATGGGGGTGGGGCTAGGAAGACAAGGGACTGGAGATGTGTTTGGGGGGAGTGGAACTAGGGAGGCAGAAAGGAGTTACTAAGCATGAGACAGAGGCGGGAGAGACCTGGACGGGGAAGGTGAGAGGAGAAAGCAAAGATGCTGGACACAGGTGGAGGAGAGAAGGGGAGAGTTAGTGAAAGACTGGGCAATAAGAGGCTTGCGGAGGAGAGAGACGGAAATGGGATGGAAAGCTGTGGCTAAATGCAGTAAACAGCAGGAGACCACCAACTAAATAGTAAAAGGAGAAGAAAGAAAAATGGAAAAGAAAAGATCACCACCCACATCGATAGGTAACACTGAAAAACGGAGGAGAAAGAAGAAATTGAAAATAGCAGGTGATTGTGGAAACAAGAGTTTAGAGGGAAAAAACAGAGGAAAGCAGAAACCAGAGCAAAATAAAATAGCCAGAAAACAAGGTAGAAAAATATTTTTATTTTCTATTTCGTGATTGGAATGTTGAACTTTTAGAATGTACATCTGCTGGGACTGGAGACCAGCTCAAGGCAAACTCTGGAAGGGGAACTCAAAGCCCACTAGCTTTCTTCAGCTTCAGACATACACACACTGCCCCCGGTCACTTATTCCTCATACTTGCACAGACACTCTGCCCCCACGCATGCGGGCGCGCACACTGCCTCCCAGACTCTCAGTTCCCACATTGCAAATGTTCAAGAAGCTGTGCCATTATTTTGAAATCCATGCGTGCCAGGCATGTTCAACACATCGGAAATGTACTTTAAAAAGCATAGGTTTACAAATTTATGTGTTTATATTTGTGTTTGAGTGATAATTTTAATTTTACTAGTATCTGGCGTCATGTGAATTTTCCTCAGCTAAAATGGCGCCCAGAAAGTTTGGGAAGCACAGTATAAATGAAACTTAAGACTTAACTCATTCAGAACAATCAAGACGTTCTGTATTTTCCGCAGAATAACCAAAAAGGACAGTATCACCTTTGTCAAGCAGGACATGTGCCCAAGAGAGTCCAGCAGATGATAACACTGATCGAACATGCCAGACAGCATGAGGAGGTGAGTACTCTGGGATTCCTGCAGACTCCACCATCTGCAACCTCTTGCCGCAGAAGCATAAGGCGAAATCCCTGCAAGGCCTGGGTGTTATCTTGCACACCCCACCATCTGCAGTCCCTACCCCCACTGCAAGAACCACCACCAAAGATCCCTGAAACACATACACCAAGTTAAAAATGCAGCCCAATTCTTCGATATAACACATCGCCTCAAAATGAGAGGGAGGTTTTTTTATATTTTATATAGTTTATATAATAAAAAAAATATAGTCATTATGGAACAAAGATACGATGCATTCTCTCTTACTTATTTTACATTTTATTTTATTATTCTGACCGTCCTCCCCCCACCCATTTATGAAAGGGCATCTAGATAATGTGTCAAATGAATGCGTCAACGCATCTGCCTGCAGCCCTCACATGTCCGTCCATCCCAATGAGGGAACAAAGCGGCGCCCTGCAAACCCCGCCATCTGCAGCCCCGGAAAATCAACTCCTACAAGTCACAAGTTTTCTGCTTCTTCCTGCAAGTTACCCAGACAGCAAAGACAGTGCGAAGAGGCCCAAAGATAACAGGATATTAGCCACTTCCGTATTCTCTTGCAAAGCATCCGTTCTTGAAGAAAAAAAACTGGAAGGCCTCTTCCTGTCACACACTGATGGGTGAACTTATAAAGCACATTTCTCCGCGCACATATAATACACACATACACATATATAAACACACACACACAGACGGCCAAATACTCTGTGGCAGTAGCTAGCTGCCGCTGTTGAACTTTAGACCTGGATATTTAATGCCGGGGTCACATCCAGGTTCCCCAGACTGCAATGAAGCGAACTGGGCAGCGTCAATATTGAGCCACTGCCCAGTTATTGATGGGCGCTGCTTCCAGTCCACCCTGGAACAACCCGATGCCAGCCACTCTGTGCATGAAGTTTGGCAGAGGAGGTGAAATAAGATTCCCTATTGTATCAATGCCAGTTTCATTTCCATGATCCACCGAGGTTGGTGAATCACCCGAGATTAGCAGACTCTGATAGTAAATAAATAAAACGTACACAAAGTACTAAATTTTAGACACCCAGGTGATCTGGTTCCTGAGATTTTTCCAGCCCTAGAGAATCAATGCACTTCCCCCCCTCCCTGCCACTGTTGCACTAAAACAAACATGGCAGAAAAACACATATGACCATTTCCAATATGTCCATGTCAGTGACTCATGTGAAAGACAAACAAGGTGCCGAGGGCAGGTGCTATTTTATAAAGACAACCAGATGCCTTCTTGTCTTTCTAACATACCAGCGTATATGGCTGAGAGTGCACCTTGAATATAGGCACAATCACACCTGCTCGTGAGGCAGTTTAAATGAACACACATCCTTTATCATCTACGTGGATATATGCAAACACCAACTGCACAACAACTCAGCTACACCTATCGGCAAAGTACATACCTTTACTCCAATCAGTATTTAAGCAAATATGTGACAATATCGGCATGATAATGACGTGGCAGAATACCTTTGTTGTTGAAGGGGCCAAACCAATCTCCAGCTCTGTCCCCACAGCCTCTATTACTGATGCTATGTTGCGCATAATATTGGTGGGGCCACGGCCCCTGAGGCCCACTCTTTTCTGCTGCCTATGATAAAATTACTCTCAGTCAGTCATTCTTGTTAAGCCCACACCATTACAGAGAGCAAATGCGCCCCCCACCTCCCTCCCGGTTCTCAAACATACCCAATTCCATTAAACTCATGCAGTGCTGTGCTTTCAGACACTGCCGCAATTTCCTCCGCTGAACTCCTGCCCAATCGGGGCAGTGGGAGAGCTCCTGCCCAATCGGGGCAGTGGGAGCAAGTCAGCCCGGCAGCCACACAGTTTAAAAGCGGCGTCCCTACAGGGCGCGCCCGCGCCTGAGAGCCTCGCCAGAGGGCCCTTTGGCGTGGCCCTTAGGCGCGGAACGAAGGCGAACAAAGGAATTGCAAAGAAAGATCCACAGTCACCAGTACACCAGAAGAAAATCAACAGCAAAACAAACAAGAAACGAAGACTTAAGAAAAGCAAGCATCACCCTAACGGAACCTCACAAAAGCCAACATGCAAGCAACATATTTTCTCCCACTCTACCTACTCGTCACACAACTCCTGCCACCAACCACACACCTCCACTACCCACAAGCAAACACACCATGGCACCCACCAACTGCATGGCCATATTTAGAACCACAGCACACACATAAAGAGGCACACAGAACATCACAGACAAAACGACCAAACAAACACAAATCAAATTCCCACACCTGCACAAAGGAAGCACATGTAACAGCAACCTCCTCAACGAAGACAACAACAATTGAGCTCATAAACGCCAGATCCGTCTGCAACAAGATACACACTCTTGTAGACCACATAGAAGACCGACAGCCCGACATAATATGCATCACAGAGACATGGCTCAATCCCACCGACAATGTGCTACTCAACCAATTAGTACCGGACAACTACTCAGCGTACAACTGCCCACGCACCCACAAGCGTGGAGGAGGAGTCCTGATATTAGCAAAGACAAAACTAAAGTTCAAAGCACAGAACTTCACCGATACTCAGCAATGTAACACAATCAGCATCAAGAACAAACACATTGCAATCTGCCTAACCTACAGAGCACCCAGAGCTCCACCCGACGAACTAGCCTTCACACTAGAAGAAGCCTGTGCTATAACAACAAATAACAAACCAGCGCTACTGCTTGGAGACTTCAACCTCAAGTCCACCAACGCCAAAGACGCAGAGGCCTTCCTTCAAGCGATGACCTCACTTCAATTCACACAAATAATCAATGCACCAACGCACAAACATGGATCATCCCCAGACCTCATCTTCGCATCCAATTACCTAACATCAAGAGACCTAATTTCAACTCCCACCATTACCCCAGTGCCATGGTCCGACCACTACATAATCGAGACAAAGCTGCGATTACAAGAAGACCAGATAAACGAACGAGCAGACATCCCACACACACAAAGACGATTCAAGAATTTTGACAGGGACAAATTCATACAGGATACGATACAACACCTGACCATTACAACAGACGACCTGGAGAAGCAAGTTTCCAGCTGGAACAGCATTTTAGCTAACGCCGCCAAATCATCTGATGGCGGGCCCGAGAAACACCATCACAACAGGAGACAAAACAAACCATGGTACTCAGCAAAAATACGACAGGAAAAGAGGGAACTCAGGAAGATTGAACGGAGATGGAGAAAAAACAAGACAATAGACAACCAGCATCTTTACCTAACAAAGCAAAAACAATACAATGAACACATCAACCAATCAAAGAGGGAATTCCACACAAACATGATAAATACTTCCATCAACAAACCCAGAGAGCTTTTCGAAATCGTAAAAATCCTCACAAAAGAGCAAACAGAAGAGGAAGTACAAATAGATCCACAGGAATTTGCCGACCACATCAAGGACAAATTTCACTCCGCAGAGCGAACAACACCCAGCGTAACCACCAGGACAGACGTACACACCAAAACCTGGGACACATTCTACTCACCCTCAACAGAGCAGCTATCCCACATCATCTCCACAATCAACACAAGCACTGCCCCTACAGACCCGTGCCCAGTGTCATGGGTCAAAGCCACCAAATCAAGCTTCATCCACACCATAGTGCACAACTCACTCACTCAAGGACTCATGCCAAAGCAACTAAAACTCGCCTCAGTAAGACCAATCACAAAGAAAACAACTCTCGACAAAAAAAACCCAGCAGCATACCGACCAATTTCCAGCATACCCTTCCTGGCAAAAATCATCGAAAAAACAGTTCAACTACAACTACAGGAGCACATCGACAAACATGAAACACTTGATGACAACCAACACGGCTTTCGTCCCAACCATGGAGTCGAAACACTACTGATTTACCTCTTCGACAGCATCCTAAGAATAATTGACAACACCAAGAATGGAATCATAATGATCTTCATCAACATCTCCTCAGCCTTCGACACAGTGGACCACAACACACTCTTGGAAAGACTAAAGAACACTGGGATACATGGTGTCACCTTGAAATGGTTCCATTCATACTTAACCGAAAGACAGTTACAGGTCAAGGTGGGCCACAACACCTCCCGACCCATAAATGTCCACCAAGGAGTACCTCAAGGATCCGCACTCTCAGCACTACTATTTAACATCTACATCCAACCAATATGTGACATCATGAAAGAGAACAACATTCAATACACAATATATGCAGACAATATCATGATATACACCCCGATATCAGTCGACAAACCGGACTTCTCTAAGATAACATACTGCCTTACCCAAATGACAAGTTGGTGTCAAAACAACAACCTCGCAATCAACTACGGCAAAACCGAGGCTCTAATCATCACTCGGAACCAAAGCTTCATACACCCACCAAATATAAAGATACAAAGCACTACTATACCAATAAGATCAGAAGTGAGATACCTCGGAGTTACTCTGGACAATAAACTCAATCTCAAGCCACACATAGACAAAACAATCCAAAAAGCCAACTACAAGATGCGAATCATCAGAAGACTGAAACCACTCCTCGCCCCTGAACACTTCCGTACCGTATGTCAAGCACTGATAACCCCACTGCTGGACTTCTGCAATCCGATATACCTTGGACTACCAAAACAAGCCCTCAAGCCACTCCAACTGGCACAAAACACTGCAGCGCGTATAATATCTGGAACAGCAAGACAGGAGCACATCACACCCATCTTGAAGGACTTACACTGGCTCCCAATCAGTTCACGCATCAGATACAAAACTATCATAAACCTATTTAAGATAAATCAGCACACATCAGACAACAGCCTGCACACCCTCATACAACCAGACACCAGCACACGTCCAAGAAGAAAACAAACACACAACCGAGTCAGCACCCCAAGTGAATTCAAACACACACGCAAGGACACAACAGACAGAGCACTCTCCATGGCTGCCCCAACAATATGGAACAAACTCCCGAACGATTTGAGGGCAACAACAGACCTCAAAGACTTTAGAAAACAGCTGAAGACCATGCTGTTCATAGAACACTATGGACACATCACATAACCTCAGAGAACGTATAACAGCACATGATACCTCCTAACACTGTATGTATAGAAAATGTTTTATAGCCCCAATGTATATAGCGCACATTGTACATAGCTCAAACTAATCTCGCACACAACACAACATACACTCAAGTTGAAGTTTCACCCTCACTGCATGAATAACATGCTTACTTTACCCGATTGTTTGCTGTGATACCACCTTGATTAATAAGATAAGGTGGTTTAGAAATACTGTTAAATAAATAAAATTAAAAAAAATACAATAACCTCTCATTCCTACCACATTCATGCCAGCACGCACAAAATTTAAACATATACCCAAACTGGAGTGAAAGTGTACATTCATTTCTAGCACAACCCCTTCCCCATTCCTTACCCCCCCCCTCCCCCGGTCACGACACAATTATCATGGAGCATCGATTCACCCTCATTTCCAATACTCAGATCCCACTGGTGTCCATGACCTAGGACACAAGGAGTTCATGCCCAGTCTGGTTTTGTGAATCATGTTATTCATTGGGACCTAGTTACAGAAAGCCCAGCTAACCGTTAGCCCAGCTTATTTATTTATTTAACAGCTCTTATATACCGCGCTATTTGACATCAGTGCGGTTTACATTAAACAAAATACACTCAGATTTAGAGAACTTGTCCAAGTTACAGGTAACAGGGAATAAAACAAGGATCAACTGGGGAATAGCATATGAATAATTAAATGAAAGTTTAGTAGACATACATCTCCTAGTGACCTTGAGCAATTCCATTTACCCTTCATTGCCTCAGGAATAAACCTAGGCCATCATTTAGCAAACCTGTATTAACATTTTAATGCGAGTTATGTACTTCCTTGGTAAATAAATAGACCACATTGAAATTAATGGGGCTCGTATTAACACCAATTATTAGGTTGTAAGCCCTCTGGCGAAAGCGAATACCTATTCTATGTGAACGTGACTCTCCTCAAGTTACAAAGGAGAAAGCACGAGCTAAATACAGAATAAGCTGGGTGCCATCGAGTCAATGTCCTAGCGACCCAGGCCCTGGGGTTTCTTGGCAAGGTGCAACCAGAAATAGATTTCCAGGCTTTTCTTCCATGCAGTGAGTTTACAGCACCTGATATTTCAAGGTGGTCACCCATCCAAGTATAAACCAGGCCCAACCCCGCTTAGCTTCAGAGATCAGCCAAGAGCAGTTCCTTTGGGACAGCTGGAGCTAAATGCTCAAGCCCACCTGCTGCAGGGGGGGGGGGGGGGATCCTTATCTCCCACCATGGAGAATTCATCCAGCCGCCATGTGCCCTTAGACCCAAGAAAGGCTGAAGGGGTAGCAAACTGTCCTATCCCAGCCCCAATCACCACATGTAGGGATGCACTAACTAGCATCACTCTCCAGTATCCCCCACCCCAAACTTCCCCTTGAAGTATACAACCGGTTCCAGCCACAGGAGAGAAGAGGCAGATGTAAGCTGTGAGCCCCGGGCACTGGAAATAGTTTCGAAATAACAAGCTGCGTCGTGGAAGGCAAACAAGCAAATTACTTTCGCAAAAACATCACCAAAATAGAACAGACTATATAGAAACACGCACGACACCAACATGGGCAGAGAGCAGGAATGTGCCCCGTGCCCAGGAATACAGACCTCCATATACACGTGCAAGGGCAATTCGCAGGGTGCTGTCCAAATTCAGGATAGGGAGCACATGATCCCATATAGAAAGTTCTGTATGTTTGCACAGCTAGGCAAGTATGATTACACAAATTCTAACAAAATCCATTCAGCTCATACTGAAATGTTCCACATGTCCTCTTTCTGTGCAGGGGGCAGGACATCGAGGGGCCAGAAGAACAGAAGTGCATGAGCAGAGGACTGAGCCAGGGAAGAGCCGAAAGCGCCAGGATACCACGTCCAAAGGGCAGGATGGCTGCAGTGGGCCAGATTCTCAGCATGTGGAGAAACACGCTACATTTCCCCTTGCATTTCAAAGTCCTTTCATGCTGGGCCAGGGCCTGCGAACTGGCCAGAGTCCAAAACAGAGAGAAAAAGTTTGGAAGCTACTGATACAGCGAAAGACATCTCACAACCGGACAGCAGGGACCATCCAGATCATAGTAAACAACGGCACAAAGACCAATTATGGTCTATCTAGTCTGCCCAGTGAGGTGGTTAGAGTGGCGCCGGCCAAGCCGTGCAGATTATCCCCTCTATGCCTTTATGGCTGTACCCACTGTGCCATGCAGGTTACCCACATCATATCAACCTACCTCTTTGCCATGCACTACAACAACATTGATAATCCACTAATCATCCCAGAAAAAGGCTAAATAACACCCAACTGAGTAAAGCTAAACCTCATAATTTAACAGATTTACACCCTCTTGTAAATAACCATGATTTAAATCTAAGGAACCCACAAACCTGTATCTGTACATAGTTCTTAAATTGTTCTTGTTCTGTTATGTATTTAACCATTACATTGTTCTGTTATGCATTAACCATTCACCGTTCTGTTACGTATTTAACTATTACATTGTTTACTGTCAAAAATTGTTCCATGTAAAACAAGCCCTTGCTTTGTTGACTGTTGTTCAATTGTAAGCCACATCTGAACTCTGGAAGATGCGGGATATAAATGATTGTTAAATAAATAAATAAAAATCAAGCCCTATATCATATTCTTGAGGTATTCCCTGATCTCCCCAAACTCCAGCATCTCAATGGACCATCCTCACCAAATTCTTGTATGTCTAGGCTCTTTTGGGAAGGGACTCCCTTGCTTACACCTCGAGAACAATCTGTGCCTGCCCTTCAGTGCATCCCTCCACTGTGAGCAGTTTAGCACATCAGTGCTAGGGCAAAATGAAACAGCTGCCTAGAAAACCAAGAACACACAAGGAATAGGGGTACTGATAACACTTCCATAGCCCTGCCTACTGTAACAGCCCAGCTTACTAATGCTACTACTACTACCGTATTTATCGTTTATACTGTGCTGCTAGGCATATGCAGCGCAGTACAAGTACACAAAAGAGAGAGTGTCCCTGCTCCACAGAGCTTACAATCTGCTCAGACAAACTGATTACCAGGGGACAAGGGAATTCTATGGAAAGGATTAAAATACAAATGGATGAAGACAGGAGGAGAAGGGGGGGGGGGGGTCAGGATCCAAAGGCTGCCTTGAAGAGAAGAGTTTTTTGCCTACATATGAATAGGACCAGGGATGGAGCCTGATGTACTGATTTAAGTAGTCTATTTCAGGCATACGGTGCAGGAAGGTGGAAGGAACGAGTTTGGAATTGGCAGTAGAAGATAAAAGCATAGACAACAAGTGATTGGCTTGTGGAGTGTAGTTGCCAAGTTGGGATGTAGGGAGAGATTAGAGAGGAGAGTAGTGAAAAGCCGCTGAATGAATGTATTTGTAGAGCAGCAGAAGTTTGAACTGTCTGCGGAAATGGATAGGGACTTCAGAAGAGGGCCGGTGCAGGGATATGAGGCATCCTAGGTAAACCTCATGCCTTACACCCCTCTCCGGGACCTGCAACAGTGCCAATGACCTCGAAACAGCCACGCACTGCTCACCTTAAACCTCCAGTGCTGTAAGGCTGTTTGACTTCCACCCCCATGCAACCAAGAGGTCGGCATCTGGCATTGGAAGGGGTGGAAGCCAAACAACCTTGCAGCTCCAGAGGTTTAAGCACTGGGCCATTGCTGCAACTGCAGATCCTGAAGAAGGGTGTCAGCGGGCTACCTCTGGACCATTAGTGCTCTAAGCAGCTGCCTAGTTTACCTAATGGTCGCACCTGGCCTGCTTGAGAAGAGGGTTAAGTGAGCATAGCGATACTGGCAGAAGATCAGTCGTGCAACTGAGTTTTGATACACTGAATGGAAGACCAGTGAGGAGCAAGTTGCAATAGTCTAGAGGGGGGTAACAAAGAAGTGGATAAGAGTCTTGATAATATGTTCTGAGAGGCAGGGATGAATTTTACTGAAGTTATAGAGAAACAACCAACAGGGTTTAGGTGTCTGCTGGATATATAGAGTGAACGAGAAAGAAGAGTCAAAGATGACCCTGAGATTACGAGCCAAGGAGACAGGAGAATGAGTGTTAACCACAGAATTAGAGAAGGAGGAAGGGGGAGGAGGGTTTATGGGAAAAGATAAGAATCACCAACTTGGCCATGTTCAGTTTCAGACAGCAGAGGGACATTCTGGCAACAATGTCAGATAAGCAGAAAACCAAGATAGAACAGAGTGAAAACAGGGTATGAAGAAGAAGGTGATGATCAACAGTGTCAAAAGCAGCAGACAGGTCAAGAAGGATGAAAATTGAATAAAGACCCTTGGATTCGGCTATTGCAGACTTTGGCAGGGACTGTTTCTGTAGAGTACGAAAGCCAGATTACAATGGATCTAGGATGCCTTGATAGAAAAGGAAGTTAAGACAGTAGTGGTGAATCACACATTGAATAGTTTGGATGCAAAAGAGAGAAGGGGGATGGGCTGATAACCGGAAGGGCCGGTAGGAGCCAGTGTGCAGTGTGACTACAGCATGTTTGAAGACAGCAAGAATGGTCGTAGTGGAAAGCAAGAGGTTGAAGATGTGACAGATGGAAGGAGTGACAACAGTGGAAATAAAGCTTAGTAGATGGGTGGGAATGGGAGCAAGCAGTGAGTACGGAGGAGGACTGTGCAGTTTCCTCCTCAGTGATTTTAGTAGAGGAAGAAATAGTGA
This sequence comes from Ichthyophis bannanicus, assembly GCA_033557465.1. Classification (NCBI taxonomy): domain Eukaryota; kingdom Metazoa; phylum Chordata; class Amphibia; order Gymnophiona; family Ichthyophiidae; genus Ichthyophis; species Ichthyophis bannanicus. The sequence continues at coordinate 104,924,264 of CM066048.1, read as the reverse complement.
CAGGCGTTTAAAGAAGGATCTGAGTGCGAAGAGGGGGAAGGGAGGATGGAGGTGACCCAGTGGAGAACTCAAGACTAATCTTATGAACCTTTTTCATCAAAGTAGTCATTCAAAGTCTGGGCAGAAAGCGAAGGGGGGATAGGGAGTGGAGGCACTTTGAAGAGAGAGCTCAATGTTGCAAAAAGACGGCAAGGGTCAGAGGCAAGAGAGTTTGTCAGATGAACACAGTAATCTTGTTTGGTAACTGCTATGGCCAGGGCCGTCCCCAGAGTCGGTTCAAGCTGTTGGTGCCCTAGGCAAACCTCCTAGCTGTCAGAATGTATTGTTTAGCTTTGAATGCCCTGCTCTTTGCCACTACCCAGAAGATACCACCCTAGGCAACCATCTAATTTGCCCAGTGGTTGGGCTAGCCCTGGTTATGGCAGACTGAAAGGAGGTGAGCATTTTTATTTATTTACATTCTCTTATATACCACGCTATTCTGCATCAGTGTGGTTTACATTGAACAAACTGAAATTACATTGAACAGGGCATTATAACTTGGAGATAACTATTTTACAGGGAACATGGGCTATGGAGGGTTAAGTGGCTTGCTCAAGACCACAAGGAGCACCTGTGGGACTAGAAACCCCAGTCCTTCCGGCCCAAGGTTGCTGTCCTCTAGTGGGATTTGAACCCCCGACCTTCTCGCCTGAAGTACCTTGTCCCAACCACTAGGCCACTCCTCCACTCCAAGCATGAATTTGAAGTGTATGAAGTCAGCATGGGCGTGGGAGTTAAGCCAAAGTCGCTCAGCGGAAGGAACACAGGTAGCGGATTTTGGTGGTCAGCCAAGGCTGAGGCACAGTACGCCTCACAGAACATGGCACAAGAGGAACAAGAACATCCCAGGCAGAAGAGCGTGTAGGGTTATATAGGAAGATCAGTCAGAAGACCTAAAGGTTGAGAGAGGAGATAAGTGAGCAGTGGAGAGAGTGGAAGGGTCAACAGCCTGAGTATTCCTAAATAAGTTAGTGGAAATTGGTCAAGGCTGTGGTGGGATGTCGCTAAGAGCAAAAGTTAGCAGATGGTCAGATAGGGGAAGAGCTGAGGTGGAGAACCTTGAGGGTGAGCAGACAGAGAAAAAAACATGGTCAAGGCAGTACACTGTTTCCTGGGTTGTAGCCAGTACCTAGTGTCTGCTGCACAGACAGCACCTACAAAGTGCCTATACAGGCCTGGACATACAGTACACAAAGCATATCAAAACCTTCGAGATCTATTCAGCACCCCTATAGATCTTCAGAGTCTATCCAGCACCAGAGTTATTGGACTGCCTGTAGTCCTATAGGCCTTCAGGGATATCACTGTGCACTCAGTACCTACAACAGTACCCCTTTAGAGCCCCTGCCCAGTATCCAGTGTTATACAGACAACACCTATAAAAGCACCCTTTTAGGGTCGACCTGGTACTTCTACACAGCGTCTCTAAAAGAATGCCTATAGATCCTTAGGGTCTACCCAGTACTGCTGTAGAGACAAAAAATTGATCCTCAGGGTCTGTCCAGCTCCAGGTATTACTGTACAGGCATTGCTCATAAAAGCAACTTCTCCTCAAGGTCTATCTAGCCATCAGTAAACCACCTGCAGCTATCCAGCACCCGATGCTACTGAACTGCCTGCAGATCTGTGCACACAGCCCCTATAGCAGCACCCCCGTAGAATGCCAGGGTGCATCCAGCAGCCACTACCACTACAGACCCACCCACCCAGCTGCCTTCTTCCCCGCAGGGTGCACGCACACGGCCTTACCGGGTTCCCGCTTTGTCTCCCATGACGCAGCCTCCTCCGCTCGCACACCGCGAGGGGTCCGGCAGACACAGATCGGCTGCCTCCCTCCTAGCCCCTGACCGTCGTTCCGAGAGCTCCGGTAGCGAGCAGCCGAAGCGGAAACCGCACGGGCTACACAACAACTCCAAGTGTAGCCATCACCAGCCCGATCTCTGACTGGCGGAGCCGACGGCCAATCAGGGTGCGCGCCGCGGCCGACGGTCCAACGGGCGGCGGGGTGGGGCCTTTCAGCAGGGCGGTGCTGGGCAGCTAGTGCCGCTGTCTCTTGCTTGCGCGAAGAGGGAGGAAGGGCGTTCGAGCGGTATCATAAAGCCATTGACTGAGAAGGTGGCTTTGTGACGTCACACGCGCAGTATAGTATGTGCGTCTGTGACATCACAGTGCTTTGGTCGCTGCTGGTGAGGGGGTGGTACTGGCCTCTCCATAAAAGTGAAGAAGAAAAGTCACTGCACTGTCTCCTACCACTAGGTTGGTCCGGCCAACCTGGAAAGAGGGAACTAGGCCTGCGTTGCCCCATTGCATACAGCGAGATGGATTCCTCAACAACATCAAACCTGCAAGCCCATGCTTGCAGTGGATGCAAGTCCAAGGTCATCTTCGATTGGACTCCGATAAGCAGCAAGCATCTATACTAGCACCAAGGTGGGCAGCTGACCCAAGTCAGGCTTCACAGGCCCATCCACCTGGTTTGTCTCATCGCATCTGTGGTTGTATAGTAGCGCTTTGATGGCATTTTTTGTTTATCAAGACAACACTTCCTGCATCAGAAAGTTCACCACGAGTCCAGTCCCGTCCCAAATCTCCGCTTTCTTATCGGACATCTGTGCGTGGCTAAGACACGCAGATAGAACTACAAAAGTGAAATTGCACATAGTGTATTACTATTAATAATCTCTCGCCTATTACAATTGTGTACAGTACCTGAAGAGTAGAGCGTGGCTAATGTAACTCTAGATTTTAAAAAGGATTCCAGGGATAATGTACGAAACTGCAGACTAGTGAGCCTGACGTCAACACCAGGCAAAATGATAGAAAGTATTATAAAGACAAGGTCAACATGGATTTAGCAAAGGCAAAGCTTGCCTCAATAATCTGCTACTTTATTTTTTTAATGCATGAATAAATACGTGGATAAAGGTGAGTATCTGATTAAATGTCCAATTTTCTTGGCAGAGGAAGGTGAATAGTGTAGACCCCAATGACCTGTACTCAGTCTAATGCTTTTTAACATATTTACAAATGATCTGGAAATTAGAATGAGTGCACTTGTGATATTGTTCTGCACAGACGACTGATTAATAAATTGAGCAACCTAGGGATGGACCTGAAAGAAATTGGTTGAATGAGAGGTGACAAAATCTACAGGTAAATGGAGCTTACTCTGAGGAGAAGGATGTTTTCTCCCCATGTTTTAACTTCTTGTTTTATGTAAAGCCATGCTGCATTCGCTGTAGTCCGCTTTGACTATTAGACTAAATGGTATATAATCATAGCTAAATAAATAATGCAGGTCATGCATTGGGGCTGCAACAATCCAAGGGAGCAATACAGTGTAGGGGGTGAAGTACTTCTGTCCACAAAAGAAGAGCAGGACCTGGGCATGATTGTTTCTGATGATCTTAAAGTGGCTAAACAGGTAGAAAAGGTAACGGCAAAAGCCAGAAGGATGGTTGGGTGCATAGGGAAAGGTATGGCCAGCAGAAAAAAAGGAGGTGATAGTGCAACCTCATTTAGAGTATTGTGTGCAAGTCTGGAGACTACACTTTTAAAAGGATATAAACAGGGTGGAGTCGGTGCAGAAGGTGGCTACTAAAATGGTTAGTAGTCTTCATTTTAAAGTATATGGGGACAGATGTAAAGATCTTACTTAATATGTACACCTTAGAGGAAAGGCGGGATAGAGGAGATATGATTGAGACGTTTAAATACCTCCATGAAATAAATGCACGAGAGCCTCTTCTGATGGAAAGTAAGCTCTGCAATGAGGGGGGCATAGGATGAGGGTAAACGGGGAAGATTCATATGTGCAAATATTTCTTTATGGAAAGAGCAGCAGATGCGTGGAGTAGTCTCCTAGTGGAGGTAGTAGCATCGAGGACAGTATCTGAATTCAAGAAAGCATGGGGCATACACTAAAGGGAAAAAAAAAAGGAATTAGGGTAATTGAGATTGGGGGGGGGGCAGACTCGATAAGCCATATGGTCTTTTTCTACTTTCATGTTTCTGTGTTTAGGTCATCAAATTTGCAAATGACACAAAAGTATTTAAAGTTCTTAAATCACATGCGGATTGTGAGAAATTGCAGGAGAGTCTTGCGAGACTAAGGGACTGGGCATCCAAATGGCGGACAAGGGCAAAGTAATGCACCTAGAGAGGAATAACCCGAACTGTAGATATGCAACGCTAGATTCCACAGTAGGAATCACCACCCAGGAAAAGGATCTAGGCATACTTGTGGATAATAAATAGACGTCAGAAGGGGGTGGGCCACATGGGCCCTGACCCCACCAAAATGTTGCCAGCAGCAGAGAGTAGCCACAATTGCAGCAGATTCCTTCTATCTGCCCTTGGGCAGGAGGGGAAAGCCACTGTGATCCCGGCAAAGACTCCTATCTGTCCATGGGGATACGATCTCCCACAGGCAGGCAGAAGGAGTCTGCAATGATCACAGCCATTCCCTTCTCTCCCGCAAGCAGAAAGGGAGGGGAAGGCTGGGGGGGGGGGGGTTAGGGGCAAGAATTAGGGTGGAGCTTGCGGTGGCATCAAGGTGGAGCTTCCCCCCCCCTCCCCTCCGAGAGGCATTCCATTGAAATCTTCTGCTGAGTATGTGATGCAGCCAAAAAAGAAAACAAAAGTGATAGGAATAATTAGGAAAAGAATACAGAATAAAACAAATACCATAATACCTCTGTATCACACCATAGTATTGTGTGCAGTTCTGGTCACCACATGTCAAAAAAAGATATAATGGCATTAGAAAAGATACAGAGAAGGGCAACCAAAATGATAATGGAGATGGGACAACTCTCCGAAAGAGGTTGGGGCTATTCAGCTTAGAGTACTGAGGGGACATATGATAGAAGTCTATAAAATCCTGGGTGGAGTAGGATGGGTTAATGCAAATTAATTTTTTACTCTTTGAAAAAGTAAAAAAAAAATAGAAGATACACCATGAAGTTAAAAATATGAGAAAATATTTTTTTTCACTCCGTTCATAGTTAAGGTCTGGAACTCATTGGCAGAGGATGTGTTAAAAGCAGTTATTGTAGCTGAGTTTAAAAAAAAAGGTTTGGACAAGTTCCTGGAGAAAAAAAAAATCTGTAGACTGTTATTAAGGTAGACTTAGGGAAAGCCACTACTTATTCCTGAGGATAGTTTCCCTGCTACCTAGCTACCTTTGGGATCCTGCCAGGTACTCGTGACCTGGCTTGGCCACTGCTAGAAACAAGATACTAGCCTTGATGGACCTTTGATCAGACCAGTATTCTTCTGTTCTTATGTCATAATGCTTTCTCTTTCTCCCCAAACCCACTCCCCCCCTTTCCCTTAATTTTCTCCATGGCTGACAGTATCCTCAGCTCATAACCCTAGTGTGATCACTGACACCCGCCTTTGTCTGTGGACTTCCAAAACACTGCTAAAAGCATGTTATTTCCTCCATTTCAGCACTGCTAAAATTCAGCCCTTTCTGAGCATGCTATCAAAATGCTTATCCACGCTGTCATTACCTCCCGCTCCAAGTAATGCGACCTACTCCGCAGTCTCCTGCTTCACCACAATCTATTCAAAATAACTGTATGGTTTATACCCCCCTCCTGAAGTCTTTACATTGGCTCCCATTCCACTACTATAGTCAGTTCAAGCTTCTGTTGCATACCTTCAAATACATTCAGTCTGTAGCTCCTCTCCCTACACTGTTCTTCATGAATTCCAGTCATTTGCAAACTATTCTTATTTTGCCCTTTTGCTCCACTACAAACTCCCATTCCTTTGCATCCCTCTAGTCCAGTCCCGGAACCATAGAGTTTAGAATCTCTTCCAGCAGCTTTGGAGACTGAAAGATGTCATCGTTCTGATGTCACTGGTATAACCAGACAAGGACCGCCTCCTTCCACCAGTACTTTCCGTCTCCAAGCAGCTAGGAGGTTCTGAGCCAGGGACTGGGCTCAGTGGAAGCAAATAAGCAGACTTTTTTATATCTTTTATTTTTTGTTTTTTTTTATTCCTTTAGGTCCAGTGCTGCTGCTCCTCAGAGTGTTCTTGTTGCTCCGGGGGGGCCTTTTTTTCTTTCTCTGCCCCCTTCTCCCCCCCCCCCCCCTTCTTTTGCTCCACTACAAACTCCCATTTCTACTCTTTCAACCATGCTGTGCCATTTACCTGGAGTAGACTTCCTGAGTCGGTGCATTAAACTCCCTATTTAGCCATACTATTTACCTTTTCAGGGCTGCTTTTTAAACTTAAACCTGCTCAGTCCACATATGGCTCTCTCTGCGTCCAAAGGTCGCAACCCCAGAGGGACATGCTGCTGTAACTTAAAGGCACTGTGTCTTATCTGAAGCTCATCTGTCTTATTAGATTGGAAGCTTCAAAAAGCAGACTGTAAAGCAAGCATTGCATGATATACATACAGAAGCAAGAAGCTCCCTCCATACACTAGAACTGCACACTCCAATGAGCTGCAGTTTTCATGTTTTCTTCATTGTCCTTAAAGATGTACCACCTCTAGGGGGCAATCCTACGAACAGAAGACCCAACGGGAGCACAAGCTTCTTTGATTTCCATTCTCCCGCCCTTATACTTCCCTCCCTCCATTCTGGGTCTTATTCAGAGTTCTCCATTTGGTTTTATTAGCCCAAACCATTTTAGTGATCTAGAACTAGCTGTCTGTTACTGTACCACCATCTCCCACCAAATGAGACAGCTGCTGGGTCCAGGCAGCCAAAGACCAGAAACTGGTGCATAAAGAGAGCAAATGGCAGTAATCCACTCTTTTTTGGTAGCTCCTGGTCAGACCTCTCCTCAAGCTTAGGGTTCCTCTTCAAACACCTGAGGTGTCATTTTGCAAAAAAAAAAAGTTAAGATATTGGCATGGAGAGGGCTTCACTCTTGGGAAACAGAACCAAGGCCTAATAACCCCAGGGGCCACATGAAAATCTTCCATCCCATGGATCTGCAATGTCACAGATCACCCCCCCCCCCCTCCCTTCCCAAAAGAAAAATAATTTCAAGCAGATTAATCTATATACTTTAAAGCAAAGAACTACATCTCCGTTGGTTTTTCCAAGTATTAAATTAAATTCTACTCCCTGCTATGCAGGGGGCAGTTTATTTACCAATTAGGTCATACAGATTTAAACCCACCGCCCCCGATTTTTAGATCTGTTAACATTCATCTGATAATCAGGAGAGCAAGAGATAAATATACCAGCACAAAGTTTAAACAGAGTCACAACCTTCATGGTAGTTTGGGCATGGGGGGAAAAAAAAAAAAAAAAACCAACCACAGAACAGAGGAACTCTAGAAATTTGGTGGTAATTGCATACTAATAAGTGACTACCTTTCACAACAGATACTGTTAGAAATAACGTCCAATGTGTTCCCCTTTGCATGAGAAAGAGAGGAAGCTGCTTTCTCATATGGGCAGCATTTGGACCATGTTTCTTTCCTCCCAACGCACACTCCCCGATTTGGGGGTAAGCAGGTCAAGGGTTTCTGCTGCCCAAGGTAGCCCCCCCCCCCAATCCATCTTTTAGCCTGGGGGAGGCAGGACAGCCACTGCTTTAGCACCATGGTGGGCCTTAAAAGCACCCATGTGTGTGGTGCAGTCATCTCCTGCCAATACCGTCCCTACAATGTAACTTCCTATCGGAGGGTGCCAGGAATCACCCTGCTACTCACCAGGGTCTGCCACCCTAGGTAGGTGACCACCTAGTTCTCCCAGTGGATGTGTCGCCACTGGGGACTACACCTCCCCAGTTGGTGGTAACAGAGACTTTTGGGCTAGCTATTATTTTTTAACCTTCAGATATCAAGTAAACTTCAGAGTGGGGCAATACAGTACCCATCTCCATTGACAAAGGAAGAAAAAAAAAATAGTAGCCTATACATTTTAGTCAAACAATTCTTTCCGAATATTACCTCCTCTCATTTCAAAACAAACCATGAAGTTTCAAGTTTTGCAGTTTTTCTAATACACTATACTACAGGCCTTGAAAATGTTCAAATCTTGGAGCCAGCGGCTGAGACCTCTCTTGCTGGGAGTGGGTGGGGGGAGGAGGAGGAGAAGCCTCTCACCATTTTCCCCATTGAAGTTAGAGTGGAGAAGGGAATTCCCTCTCCGATAAGCAGCAGCTCTTTGAGAAACTGGATTTAATAAGACTCTTTCTCCATTCTGTGCCTATGGGCAAAGAGAGTTTAGTAAATCAGTCCTTTAAGCTGCCTCTGTGCACATCACTGGCAAAAGCCCAGCAGTCTCCCTGCCCCAAGCATGGTGGCAGCTATCTGACGCCATGCACTTGAGAAGTTATAGCAAAGACACACTTGCCTCTTTGCATCACATATGGCCGTGATCTGGATTTAATTTTATTTATTTAACATTTCTTATATACTGCCTTTCATGATATCAAGGCGGTTTACATTGAACAGGGCATTGTAACTTGGAGATAACTATTTTATAGGGAACATGGGCAATGGAGGGTTAAGTGGCTTGCCCAAGACCACAAGGAGCACCTGTGGGACTAGAAACCCCAGTCCTTCCAGCCCAAGGTTGCTGTCCTTTAGTGGGATTTGAACCTCTGACCTTCCAGCCTGAGGTAACTTGCCCCAACCACTAGGCTACTTCCCAATAGTCTCTGCCTCTTATGCTCCCTCAAGCCTTCACTCGGACTCTCAATTTCATATCTCCCTCCCTCCCCCTGCCTTTACCAGATCAATTGATCTTTCTCCCTGTCATATCCCTTCAAATAAATTAAATAAGAAGGAATCTCTCTTTACTGTTTTCCTCTCTTTTAACTATATATTCCTGTTTGATTACGCAATTGCTGTTTGCTAACAAGAAGGCTAACATTTGATCATTTCATTTGGAGTTCACTTGTGGATTCCATCAGTTACAGATAACTTCACCCTTGCTGCCTATAAGTTCATCATCACTCCAAAATGTGTATTCCATGCAGCTTCAACAGAATAAATATAAATATTGCAATTAGGAAACATTAGAAAACACATCTTTCTGGGTTTTTATCATATTTTTCTGTACTGCATGCAAAGTTGTCATCATTATATTTTATTTAAATTGTGATTTACTTCCTGTAAACTATTGCTGAAGCTTCTACCGTATCAATAGATGATAATATATTAAGGCTCCCAAGTCTCTCATATAGGAATCACAACCATTAGGAGAAACTACCCCGAGTAGAACCACTACTCCATAAGCAAAACATCATTAGTGTCCATAGGTGGTCATCCAGTTGAGCCCTCCCCACCAGGTCCTGTATCAAATGCATCCAGAGCTTATCCTGGAGGGGGGTTGTCTGATAATACCAACATATGTTAGGTACCCCTAAAACCCCTGGTCTTTTACACACCATGTTTTTTTTGTTGCACCAGATAATAGGTATAAATTTCCTCTGAACCCATGTTAGGAATTTACTGGGAGCACATGAACTAAGCATTAACAGTTTGGACATTATTATTGGGCCGGCTATTTTAAGGATAGGCTTTAGGAATTCACAGCCTCAAATCCAAGTGTAGTGCAGGCACCTAAGGCCATCTAACACAAACACGATGGGCCCGATAGACATTCTGATATTTAAATTATTATCCAGATATCCATTCAGTGCTAGTACCGAATATTCAGATATTTGCTAGTGCCAACCACAGTATCACCACTATCAGTATAATTTCTACCCTTATAGAGATAAATAGCCTGCATCACTCAGGACAGAGAAGGAAAAAAAAAAAAAACCACACAAACACAGCTTGTCCAAACTTCTAGATAGGCTATGCAGATGCCATGTGTGCTTTCAAATCAGTGCCAACCCAGCAGCTTCTGGGTTTTCTTAGCCACGTGACCAGAAGCAGATTGGCAAGCATTTCATCCAAGGCAATGGAGAGTTGCGACTTGCCCAGGGCCACAAGGAGAACAAAGTGGGAATCAAACCTTGGGCTCTTGCTTACCAAGCCAAAGTGCTCTAACCACTAGACTACTCCTACACAGATTGTGCAGAGAGTTGTGGAATATTACCACATAAGAGCAACAATTATTCAGATTGCAGCGGTATTCAGCTGTTCTCCACACAGTCCCTAGCACTGCCCTCACTGAGCCCACAAAGTAGTCAATGCCAAGGTGGTCTATAGAACGAAGCAGCAGTACTTGCTCTTGCTCTTCCAGTGCCCCTTGGCTATCGGGATAAGGACTTCTTAAGATGAAGCCCAAGCCTGTTGTGCCTAGTTATAGCTCTGAGCCTACATGTACAGCTCTGGAAACCCATTTCCCCTGTCCTGTAGAAATAAGAAGGTCAGATAAGTTTAAGCCATATGTTTATTATAATAATACATCCTTTTAACAGGCATTAAATGCCTCTGCTTTCTTTTATCATAAGATAATGAGAAATGGATGGGGGAGGAATGCCACTGCTTTATTTGCAGAGGAATGAAAGTGGAGGACAACACATTACATCTGAAAAACACCCATGTGGATTAGATGTATTAAACAGTAACGGCTTCAAGTACAAAAGTAGACTCTAAATAACTTGTTCATTACATATGTTCCCTTCATATCACTTAACACCATATTAGAGAAAAGTGACTGGGGAAAAAAAAATAAACACACACACACACACACACACACCTTCATATTAGGTTCCACCAGCTTCTACCCTTAGGAATTCACCATTGGGCTAAGGTGTACAGATGTGGCCTAGCCCAGCCCTGCTTATTCTGAGAAATGCAGGAAAATGGGAAGAAATCTCTCTTCGTGCCCCCCACAACATCAAGCTGCTTCAAAGCTGAAACCCTCCCTGACGAAGGAGAGGGAGGCGTATTTACAATATTAGTTTCAAAAGTGACAGTTACAGGAAAGGACTAGAGTGAACAAGCAGAAAACATAACACAGACAGACATTTTCTCACCCCCCCACCCCCCCAGACTGCCAACATGGGCCATACTATATAGTAGTTCTTATGACATCAGGGAGAGGGAAAGTCAACATACAGACCCCCATCAAACCCAAAATTAAGGAAAATGGAGCAGAATGAGACATTCCTGCTAATAAATAAAAAACTGATTGATGGTTTCTGCAGCAGATCTGGGGCCCCAGAAAAGTAGTCTGTTAACGGACCATGTACTCCTTACGCTTGTTCAGCCGCACCTGGCAGAATGAGAAGCCACCGAGCACCACATAAATCCCAGCAGCGATGAAACAGTTGTAGCTGACCTGCTCATACAAACGGTAAATCTTCTTTGGTGGATCGTCACTGGGTGGAGGAAGGGCAAAAAAAAAAAACACAAGAGGAGAATAAAAGCTTAGGTTAATACCTATTCAGTACAAGTCCTGGTACCCATCCAAAAGACTAAATGCTAGAATAGGAAGAGTAGCAACATGTCAAGAGGTAATGGCAGAATTGTGTGTTAAGGGTTAGCAGTCTCTGTGCTCAAACATCACAACAGGAGTGAGGCGCACTACCAAAGCTAAGTGCAGGGGGTCTCCGTACTGGAACAGACAAAACTTACTCATGAAAATCCTCTTCTGCAAATGGCACATCCTCAATCAGAACAGCAGAATGAACGTTAAAGAAGATGCCAAGGAGTACCTAGAAAAGGAAAGAAGTTTCAGTCAGGAATCAAGTTATGTCCATTAATAATTATAATCACAAAAATACACTTGATTAGATGAGTTTATGAAGTTCTTGGTTTCAAGGATCTCCACCAGCTCCTCGGTCCAGAAGCTACCAGCGATCTCCTGCGAGTCTAAAATGTTTTGAGAACAGTCTTCTTCCTGAATAATTATCAAATGAATACACTGCCTCAGCTAAAGGTGATCATTCTCAATCTGGAACTGGGAAGTGTCAAGCAACTCAAAAGCTGCTGTAGAAGCCCTATATCCTCCAGAGTCTGTTTACAAGTTAAACAGATCACCCTGTCTCAGCTCATTCCTGACACAACCAGCTACTTCCTGATTTCAAGAGCATCCCAGTCACCTTCTTTCTCCTTTAGATAGAAGGCCAAGCATACTGAAGAAATTTAGTCAGCCTATAGGAAAGTGCAAGGGACACCAAGGGTCCTCAGGTCCCAGAAAAAGAGTGCTCCCTGCCAGGTATAAAGGGATGGCCCCATTGGAGCAGATTATCAGGGTCACATCTTGTTTGACATAAGTGTGACCTTGTGTAGTTGGGAGGAGGACCCTAGAGTTGCAAGTCTTTTCCACTTCCTTTAGCAGAAAACTGCATCATCATTTGTTACAGCAGTGAAAGAAGTCCAGAATTCATTCTGAAATCAGAACAATGCGACTCTGCGAAGAGGAAGTCATTTGAGGGGCTTTTTTGGGGAGGGGGTAGAACAACGAAATGTGATGCGTTTTTATTGAAGCTTAGGGATAAGAGGGACGAGTTGAAACACATTGTGGGCTAACTGGTGAGGCGGGTAATCAAGCACTATAAATAAATAAATGGGGACACCAGGAGACATTGCAGTAAGCCATACAGAACCCGGCCTGACAACGATCAACAGGAGAAAAGAACACGCGCAGGTAATGGATCCCTGATTCGGATCCCTCCCAGGATACAAGCGAACAGGGGACCCTGCTTTTTCTACTCAAGCAGCCCCCCGGCCTCTCACCAGCATGATAACTCCCCAGATGCTCAGCACGATCCCGCAGGCCGCCAGCTTCGGACCGCAGCACAGCAACGATGACATGATGACGGCCGAGGCCTCCCTGACAGCAGCGACAATGAGGCAGCCCGGGTCGCTCCTTCGCCCTTCCCACTTACGCGCCTCTATAGAGCGCGATCGGTTTGGCCCCTAGCAAGATCCTTCAGTTCGCTGTTCCGTGCGCGGCCCCTCACTCACGTCACCGTTCCTCGCGCTCTTTAAAGGAACCCGTAACGCGGGGCGTGGCTCGACACATCTATTACCCGCGACCGACAGAGGGGGGGATCGATTTTTTCTGACGTCACAACGTCACAGGCTCCTCTTTCTCTTTTATCAGCAGGGTAAAATAGCATTTGCACTAACCTCTACTGCTAATTAGATGGTACATTCCAAGAGGACTCCGAGCCGTTCACCTGACCTGTTACGATTAGTCATGTGACATGCTATCAATCCCACCCCTCCCATTGGTGAGGAGGAGGGGAGACGTTTTTCAGTTCTACTCTTTGCGCTTTCTCGTGCTGTGAGAGTAGAATGTAGCAGTGACCACGAGATCGAATCGAATACTACGAATTCTAGGAAATAATATTATAATGTCTCAGTATTGCTCCACACTCTATCAACAATTAGCCACGTGACTGAAGACTAAACACAGTTTAAGACAACTATCCAGAGCAAGGTTACCAGACTGCAGGCAAAATAAATTACTGTGCTCCCCATCCATCCCATGACAGTAACAATATCACTTCCAAGCAGACAAAGCCATAGAGAAATAGAAACAGTGGTGCGTTACCCTGTACTGTGCAAAATATAAAATGGATGTAAATTCTACTACAGACAGACATATGTCAGTCCCTACATTGAAAATAGTGTTGTTATTTCTACTCTCTCTGTCTCCATTGCTGGAATTGGGGACAGGAGACTGCCAAACAAGTGAAAGGTGGGATCACAGATTTAAAAGTGGGGCATCTGGTAAGCTTAATCCAGAGGGTTACCACATAGGTCATAACCAATTCAACAGCACTTAACATTGCTCCATGGTGCGACTGAATCATGGGTAGTGTATGCAATTCTTGTCACTTAATCTAAAAAAAAAAAAAAAAAAGATTTAATGAAATTAGAGGCCCACAGAAGGGAAACCAAAATGGCAAAAAGGGATGTAACAATATCCTTATGAAGAAAAGCTAAAGAGATTTGAGCTCTTCAGCTTAAGAACATAAGATAGAAAAAGACCACATGGCTAATCTAGTCTGTCCTTCCATATCAACCACTATAACAGTCCCATTTTTTCCTTTAGAGAGGCTCTGTGTTTGTCACATTGTAAATAGTTTGAAGGTTTTTCCTTCTACCACCTCATTTATTTATTTACATTCTCTTATATACCGTGCTATTCTGCATCAGTGTGGTTTACATTGAACAAACTGAAATTACATTGAACAGGGCATTATAACTTGGAGATAACTATTTTACAGGGAACATGGGCTATGGAGGGTTGCTGTCCTCTAGTGGGATTTGAACCTCCGACCTTCCTGCCTGAAGTACCTTGCCCCAACCACTAGGCCACTCCTCCACTCATGTTTTGTATATAGTTATGTAACTGTTATGGTTGAGTTAAATGTTTAATGTAAACCGCTCCTGATCACTGGAAGGAGCGGTATAAAAATGTAACCAAATAAAAAAATTAATGCTTCTGTGAATTCAGATACTGTCCTCATTTCTACCGCCTCCACTGGGAGACTATTCCATGGATCCATCACTTTCCATAAAGAAATATTTCCACATATCACTCCTGAATCTATCCCCTTTCACCCTCATCCCATGTCCCCTCGTAGCAGAGCTTGCTTTCAATCGAAAGAGGCTCTCCTCCTGTGCATTTATGCCATGGAGATATTTAAACATTCCAATCATATCACCTCTATCCCACCTTTCCTCTAAGGAGGACATATTAAGATCCTTAAGTCTGTCCTCATATGTTTTATAATGAAGACCACTAACCATTTTAGTAACCACCCTCAGCACTGACTCCAGCCTGTTTATATCCTTTTGAAGGTGCGGTCTCCAGAACTGTACACAATACTCCAAATGAGGTCGCACCAAAGATTTATACAGAAGCACTATCACCTCCTTTCTTCTGCTGACCATTCCTCTCCCTATGCACCCAAACATCCTTCTAGCTTTTGCAGTCTCCTTTTCTACCTGTTTAGCTATTTTAAGATCATCAGACACAACCATGGCTAGGTCCTGCTCTTTAGTGAACAAAAAGCACAGTTACTTACCTGTAACAGGTGATCTCCGGAACAGCAGGAATTAGTCTTCACACGTGGGAGACGCCTCCGACGGAGCCCGCATGGGAATGCTCCCCAGCATCCAATCAGAAAGCCTTTGGGAACATCCCCCGTGCCTGCGCAGTGGGTTCCCGCCCTTCCTACTGCCTCTCCCCAGTTGAGTTTCATAGCTGAGCCGGAAGGAGAGGAGAGGAAGGAATAGAGAAAAAGAGAGATACAACTCCTAGGGGAGGTGGGCGGGTTGTGAAGACTAATTCCTGCTGTTCCGTGTGCTGGTCGACACACCCCGAGGTCCCCGGGGAAGGTTGATGGCGGTTCCTTGAGCTCGACGCCCCTGCCGTCGCTGGCGGAGTGGCACCGCTCAAAACTGGTACCACCCTTCTGCAGGGCTGGGGTACCGGTGACCCAGCTCGGGTCGAAACGAGCGGCTCCGAGGGGAGCGAGGCCAGGAGATCATCCCCGGCGAGGGGTGGAACCATCGACGCCGGCGCGCTCGAAGCGGGTACCGCCTCCGCGCATGGCCGGAACGCAGGGCCAGGCTGTGTCGAGCCGATCGGCCCCAGAGGTGCCGAGGGCAGCGGCTGGCGATCCCCGGTGGTGGGCGGGCCACTCGATGCCCACGGGTCAGCACCGCCCGAAGCGGATACTACCCCTGTAGGAACGCCACACCGGCACAAGTCGGTCGGCCCCGGAGTCGCCGAGGACCGCAGCCGCCAATCCCCGGTGGGGAGCGGGACGCTCGACACCGGCACCGACATCGAGGGGTCGGTACCGCTCGTAGCGGGTACCACCCCCGCGCATGGCAGTGATGGAGGAACGCCCGGCTGGACCGAGTCGATCGGCCCCGGAGGCGCCGAGGACAGCAGCCGACGATCCTCGGTGAGGAGCGGAACGCTCGACACTGACGCCAATGCCGGGGTCTCAGTACCGCCCGGAGCGGGTACCACACCCGAGCATGGCTGGGATGTAGGGAGGTCAGACCCGGTCGAGTCGATCGGCCCCGGAGGCGCCCATGACACCAGCTGACGATCCCTGGCGAAGAGTGGAATACTCGGCACCGATGCCGATGCCGGGGAATCGGCACCGCTCGAAGCAGGTACCTCCCTCGGGCATGGCTCGGGAATGTTCTGTGAGGAGCGAACCTCAGGAACATCCCGAAACCCCGTAAATGCTTTGGAGCCCGAGGACTCCCGCCAGGGTATATTAGCCAAGGGGGACTTGAGGGGTCAGCTGGAGCTGTCGCCATGCCGCGCATGAGACTCGCCCCTCAAGACTCAGCTAGTCTTAACAGACTGTTGTGTGGATACCTGATCCTGGGGAGAAGCACAACCCGACGACCGCGCGTTGGGCGCGAAGACGTCGTCGAGGGATATCCGAAAAAGGGAGGGTCTTCTCCCGACACTGAAGCCCGGGGGATCCGGGAAAGAAGGGTCAGGCCCAAAACAGGAGAGGCACCAGGCATTGGAGTCCAATTGGAAACTTAGGCCCCCACAGTGAGGGCACTGCTGGGGAGAAGAAGGCTCCATGCTGTAAGCCCGGTAGGCCTCGGCGCCCAGAGGGGAGGGTCCCTCCGGGCGACCAAAAATAAATGAAATTTAAATGAAAATTAATTGAAAAGAAAGAAAGAAAGGGGCACGGAGGTGCCACCGTCGGCGGGAAAAAGCCGCGACTACAGAAACAAGAACAAAGGAAAAAATTTCTGCGGTGGCAGGAGAGACGTCCTGCCTGCTCCGTGGAAAACGAAAAACTGGGGAGAGGCAGTAGGAAGGGCGGGAACCCACCGCGCAGGCGCGGGGGATGCTCCCAAAGGCCCCTTCATGTGTGGGTTCTGTTACCAGTTGCCTGTATAGTTCTCCCTGTAGAGGATCCAGGATCTCCTTACTTCTAGATGATACTGCAGCAGGAATGTGTCAATCAACATCTGGCATATTGAAATCCCCTATCAGTAGCACTTCCCCTTTCCTAGCAATGCTGCGTATGTCTTTAATTAACTCTCCGTCCACCTCTTCCTCCTGTGAGGGAGGTCTGTATATCATGCCAATGCAAATAGATTTCTCTTTCCCTCTTTCTAGTTTAACCCACAGTGCCTCCTCTCCCTTTTAAGCTCTGTAGTTCCAAAGCTTTAATATTACTTTTTACATATGGTGCCACTTCTCCTCCCTTTCTTCCTACCCTGTCCTTTCGAATAAAGTATAGCCTGGTATAGTTACATCCCAGTCATGGTTTTCTGTGAACCATGTTTCTGTAACTGCCACTAAATCCAAGTCAGCCTCTCCCATTAAAGCTTCGGGGGCTCTTATTTCCCATGCTACAGGCATTTATACACACCGCTTTCCATATGTTGCCCCTTTTACCCATTTCCAAAAGGTATTTAATGTTTCACTTACCTGAGGGCTTTCACTTAGCTGGGGGCTTTCTTCACCTATCCTCAATGAATCTAGTTTAAATCCCTTTTCAGTACATTAGTCAGTCTACTACTGAAGACATCTTGACCTTTCTTGGACAGATGGACGCCATCTCTGTTCTGCAACCCTTGAAACAGCATCCCATGGTCCAGGAAACCAAAATGCTCTCAATAACACCATCCACGCAGCCATGCATTCATCTCCAGGATGTGAGCTTTTCTTCTTTGGCCTTTACCCTCAACAGGGAGGAATGAAGAGAACACCACCTGTGCACCTCATTGCTTCACCCTCTGTCCCAGAGCCATGAAGTCACTTTTGATATGCTCAGAGGGATACCTGGCAGTATCATTTGTTCCGACATGGATTAGCAACATTGGGTAATATTCAATGGGCTTGATGAGTCTCAGCAAGCTCTCCGTAACATCTTTGATTTTGGCACCTGGCAGACAGCATACCTCTCTGGACATAAAGTCTGGTCAGCAGATGGATGCCTCAGGACCCCTCAGAAGAGAGTCACCAACCACCACTACCCTTTGCTTCCTTGTGGTCACTGATTCTGCTACTTTGGCGTGCTTGAGCTCTGGTTCTTCTCTTTCAAGGATGCTTTCACCTCTTCCACTTCCAGGGCTGCATAATGGTTCTTCACTCCAACAGCTGGAGAACTTGGATATACCATACTGGGTCAGACCAAGGTCCATAAAGTCCAGTATCCTTTTTCCAACAGTGTCCAATCTAGGTCACAAGTACCTAGCAGTTTCCCCAAAAGGCACACAGATTCCATAATGCTTGTATTGGGGCAAGCATTATGGAACCTCCAGGAACTGTCCAAACCCTTTTTAAACCCAGCTACACTAACAGCTTTTACTACATCCTCCGATAACGAATTCCAGCATTTGATTACATGTGGAGTGAAAAAATATTTTCTCTTATTAGTCTTAAATAGGTTACACTGTAGCTTCATTGCATGTCCCCTAGTCTTTTTATACTTTGATGGTGTAAACAATCAATCAATCTACGTTTACCCATTCCACTCCACTCATTAATTTATAGACTTCTATCATATCTCCCCTCAGTTGTCTCTTTTCCATGTTGAAGAGCCTTAACCTTTTTAGCTTCTCTTCATGGGGGTATCCTTCCATCTCCTTTACCATTTTGGTGGCTCTTCTCTCTACCTTTTCTAATAACGCTATTATCCTTATTAAGATGCGACAACCAGAATTGCACACAATATTCAGGATGCGGTCACACCATGGAATGATACAGAGCATTATAATATCCTTTGTTTTATTCTCCATTCCTTTCTTTTATGATACCTAGCATTCTATTTGCTTTTTTGGCCACCACTGCACACTGGGCAGAGGGTTTCAACATGTTATGAACGATGACGCCTAAATCTTTTTTCCTGGGTGGAGTTCCTAATATAGAACCTTGCATCGTGTAACCATAGTTTGGGTTATTCTTTCCTAGGTACATAACTTTGCACTTGTCCACATTCAATTTCATCTGCCATTTTGATGCCTAGTCTTCCAATTTATCAAGATCTGCTTGCAATGTTTCACAATCTTCATGGGTTTTAACAACTTTGAATAATTTTGTGTCATCCACAAATTTGATTAACTCACTGGTTAGTCCCATTTTCAAGTCATTTACAAATATGTTAAAAAGCAGCGGACCCAGCACAAATCCCTGGGGTACTCCACTATTCACCTTTCTCCAGTGGGAAAATTGGCCATTTAGCCCTACCCTTTGCTTTTCTATCTTTTAACCCAGTTCCTGATCCACAATAGCACACTGCCTCCTATCTCATGACTTTTTAATTTTGCCAAGAGTCGCTCATGAGGGAGCTTGGAGAAGAGATGGCAGAGGGGAGATATGATAGAGGTCCATAAAATCCTGAATGGAGTGAAAGGAGTAAACAAATTGCTTGCTTACGCTTTCAAAAAGTACAAAGAGTAGGAGACATATAATGAAGCTACTAAGTAGTACATTCTGGACTAATCAGAAAAAAAAAATAATTTTCAACCCAGTGCATAATTAGACTCTCAAATTTATTGCCAAAAATTACAGCAGATAAAGACCAGCACCATCCATCCCGTCTGCCTGGTAAGGTGTTCTTCCTTTGTGTTATAACTGCTGCTCCATGCAGGTTACCCCACTAGCTGGTTTAAAAACGTTTTGTACAAGTTCCTGGATGAAAAATCCATAAAGAATTATTAATATGCATCCTGGGATAAGTAGCATGCAATCTGGCTAGCTTTCGAGATCCTGCCAAGTATTTGTCATCTGAATTAGCCACCGCTGGAAACAGCATATCAGCCTTGAACAAATCTTATGTTCTTTAACGCTCCTCCTCTAGGTGGCACCTCATGACCTTCTTATAGCTTTATGGGTGCCATTGCAACAGAAGAAGCGCCCCTTGATCTGAAGAGCTGTGGCTGGCTTCTTTCACATCCCCTTTATTGTTCACACTTTATGTTAATCAAGGCAATGCCTATGCGCCTATGCAGTCTTCCTAAAGATCGCTGCAGTTACTAATATTCCTACCGGCATCGCTAAATAGGAAGTGGGTTGATGGCTCACCGGATCATTAACTCTCCCCTTTGTTTCACCTATCCTCAATGGCTCACTCATTCAGTTTACACCCTCCTTCCATTATCATGGAGTCATGCTAGACTCGTCTCTTTCTTTTCGTGAACATATCAGTCAGAATTTATAACGCTCTCTCTACTCCCTCCGTTAGATCAGAACCGTTCGGTCTCTCCTGTTTACTTCTGCACTGATCACTTTTGTTGTTTTTCTTGTTCTATCCTGTCTCGATTACTGTAATGCAGCGCTTGCCGGCCTCCCTCATTAAAGCATCTTCAACTTATTCAGCACACTGCAATCAGATTAATTTTTCATGCCTCTCGATTTGATCACGTAACTCCTCTCCTTATCCGTCTTCACTGGCTTCCTGTTCCTTTCAGCATGCATTATAAGATCTTTACTCAGATTCAGGGCCGGCCCGTCCATTGAGCAAGAATGTTTTTTGCACAGGGCCCCGCGTTTCAGGGGGCCCCGCGCAAAGAACATTCTGCTTTTTTAAAAATTCAATTTAAAAAAAAAAGCTGGCCGCTGCGGCAGCAGCAGAATGGAGTGTCCCGCGGGGCCCCCTCTGCCTGCTGAGCCCCTCTGCAAGGGCTTTCAGATTTGCGAAGGGAGAGTGACTCCCTTGCGTCTCTGTTAAGCCCGCAGGGGCTAATGGGAAATTTCCCATCAGCCCCTCGCGTCTAAAGGGGCAGATGGGAAATTTCCCATTAGCCCCTGCGGGCTTAACAGAGATGCGAGGGAGACACTCTCCCTTTCGCAAATCTGAAAGCCCTTGCAGAGGAGCTCAGCGGGCAGAGGGGGCCCCGCGGGACGCTCCATTCTGCAGCCAGCTTTTTTTTTTTTTTTTTTTTTTTTTTAATTTCCCTGAGCCGATGTGGGGGGGTTAGGACTGGTAATGGCCTGGGCTATGGAGGGGGTTAGGATGTGACTTGCGGTGGGCTGTGGGTTGATGGGGGTTAGGACAGGAAATGGGCTGATGGGGAGGGGTTAGGACTTGAGGTGGGCTGTTGGGGGGGTTAGGACTGGTAATGGGCTAATGGGGAGGTTAGGACTGGTAATGGGCTGTGGGCTGATGGGGCCTGTCTGGAAATGGGGTGATGGGGGGGTTAGGACTGGTAATGGGCTGGGGGGGGGGCTAGGAAAGGAAATGGGCTATGGGGGGCCTAGGAGAAGAAATGTGATGAAGGGGAGGGGGTAGGAGTTGAGGTGGGCTGTTGGGGGGGGTCAGGACTGGTAATGGGCTATGGGGGGTTAAGACTGGTAATGGGCTGTGGGCTGATGGGGGGTTAGGACTGGTAATGGGCTATGGGGGGGTTAGGATTGGTAATGGGCTATGGGAGGTTAGGACTGATAATGGGCTATGGGGGGGCTAGGACAGGAAATGGGCTGATGGGGAGAGGTTAGGACTTGAGGTGGGCTGATGGGGTTAGGACTGGTACTGAGCTGTGGGATTTGGGGGGGGGGTTAGGAGTGGTAAAGGGCTATGGGTGGGTTAAGACTGGTAATGGGCTGTGGGCAGAAGGGGGCAGTCTGGAAATGGGGTGAAGGGGGGTTAGGACTGGTAATGGGCTAATGGGGGGGGTTAGGAATGGTAATGGGCTATGGGGGGGTTAGGACTGATAATGGGCTATGGGGGGCTAGGACAGGAAATGGGCTGATGGGAAGGGGTTAGGACTTGAGGTGGGCTGATGGGGTTAGGACTGGTAATGGGCTGTGGGCGGGTTAGGACTGGAAGTGGGCTAAGGGGGGCTGACTGGAAATGGGCTGATGGGATTAGGACTGGAAGTGGGCTGATGGGGGGTTAGGACTGGAAATGGGCTGATGGGATTAGGACTGGAAGTGGGCTGATGGGGGGTTAGGACTGGAAGTGGGCTGATGGGGGGTTAGGACTGGAAGTGGGTTAATGGGGGGGCTAGGACTGGTAATGGGTTGGGGGGTTGCTAGGACTGGAAATGGGCTGAGAGGAAGGGGAGGCTTGAACGGCAAATAGCTGATGGGGACGGGGACTTGGAATGGAAATGGGCTGAATGGAAGGGGAGGCTTGAACGGCAAATAGCTGATGGGGACGGGGACTTGGAATGGAAATGGGCTGAGTGGAAGGGGGGGCTTGAACTGCAAATAACTGATGGGGAGGGGGCTTGGAATGGAAATGGGCTGTGAGGGAAGGGAGCTAGGACTGGAAATGGGCTGATGGAGCAGCTAGGATAAGACTGGAAATGGGCTGTTGGGGGGAGCTAAGATTGGAAATGGGCTGTGGTGGGGGCTTGGATTGAAATGGACTCATGGAGGGGCTAGAACTGGAAGTAGGCTCATGGGGGGGCTTGGACTGGAATTGGGCTGAGTGGAGGGGAGCTAAGATTTGACATGGACTGATGATGGAGCTAGGAAATGACTAGAAATGGGCTGATGGGGGGCTAGGACTGGAAATGGGCTGATGGGGGGCTAGGACTGGAAATGGGCTGATGCAGGGACTAGAAGGGAGCGGATGCTGGGTGGGGCTGGAACTAGAAGGGAGCTGATGTTGGGGGAGGATTAGAATGGGATGGGGCTGGGAGAGTAAAATGGAGAGAGGAAAAATATTTTGTGTGGGAGGGATGAAAAATCGACAATTGGCCGGGTATTGTGAGAGTAAGTGGGGATTGAGGATGGAGGGGTAAAATTTGAGTGGATGAAATAGGAATGAGGAAAGAGCAAAAGGAGAAAGATTAGTATGTTAAAGCAGATGTAGAGAGAGAGAATGGAAAAAAAAACTAGAAGAGAGAAGAAAGGACAAATGGACAGCAGATGATGGAGAGTTAGCAGAAAACATGAAGAAACCAGAAGAAAGAGGCTGGAGCAATTGCAACTGAAAAAAATGCACAAAAGGTAGAAAGATATCTCTTTATTTTGAATTTATTAACTGGAATATGAAAGCTCTGGGAAATGTGCATCATTAATGTCTGCGCTTTGTTTGGTACAAGAGGAAATTTATAGTTTTATTTCTACAGTGTTGTTGTACATTCCAAGTTTGGCTTTTGGGGTTTCCTGTTTCTAAATTGTGATTTCTTGTTTGGTGATGGTCTATGTTCTGCATGTGTAACTGAGCTGAGGTATTCTGTTTATGTAATTCCTATTTGACATTGCCACTTGTTCTCTTTCCCCAGTATTCTCTGAAATGTATTGGTCTAATATTTGCAGTGTTGCCTTTTGATAGGTAGGGTATGGTGCTTTGTGAGTCCTGGTAGTGCTGTTAGGATACGGCGGGTTTGCTATGGGTTCTAAATGGGCAGCGTTTGTAGTAGTTCCTAATGTGCCTGGCAGTTGGCACTGGATTATAGTAATGTAGACATCTTTTAGTCTTTCTTTATCCATACACTCATTAAGAGACATGTTTACTAAAGGTTAGTGTATGGTAACATTATGCAAATATTTATGCAAATAAGGCCACTTATGCAAAAGAGGCCCCGCACCGAGTCTCCGCACATGGCCCCGCACCCCCCTTGGGCCGCCCCTGCTCAGATTCATAAGACTCTTCACCCTGGCTCTCTGCGATATCTTTCATCTCTCCTCATCCTCCACGCTCCCTCTGCTCCATTCACATGAACCGTCTTCTCTTACACCCCCTCTCCCCCAATCTGGAATCAACACATTCTGCTTTCTTGTCCCTTCTCTCCCCATCCCTTCAGTTAGAACCCTCACTCTTGAAATTCAAAACATTTATTTTTTGATGATTTTATTCATTTTCCATTTGTGTTCCTCTAGTTCCCCTTCCTTGCTGTTTCCCTAAGGTCCTCTTACGTTGTGTCTCTCTCCTATTTATTACTGATGTTCTTTTCCTATTTATGTTTTTGCTGAGTTTTGTTGTAAACCGCTCTGTTGTCCCCACTACAGTAAGGGCATTATATCAAGTTTTAATAAATGAAAATAAATTATTGAAATTTGAGAGAAAAAATTTGGAAGAGTGATGTGGTAGCTCTCTTAGGGGTATGTTTACTAAACCGTCTTAATGTTACCGGCGCTAGTTGCAGCGATAATGTGAAGAATGCCATATAAGGAGTGGGCGTTCCAGTCCTAAGGTAGCAAGAATCTGTATCGCGCGATAGTGAGCGCCGTGGCGCGTTAACCCTAAGTACATGTCAGCGCAGTGTTAGAAGCTATAACGATGTAGCTCACTGGTTACTGCAATGACTGTGGAGGCAGAGGTCAAGGGTTTGATCCTGCAGTGGTATAACCTAAAAAGGCTGTCTGAGGCATTTTCTTTTAATTTAAATCAGTGCTGCCAGCAAAAACACCCTTACAGTGGATTGGTGGAGCATTATGTGATACTATGGAAAGGATTTAAAGGGTTAATAGCCATTGGTTATCAACCGTATCACATGACTGGCTTAGGGCATTTAACTGCGTTTGCTTTGGAAAGATGATTGAAGCAACTTAGTTTGAAGAAGCGCCAGGAGTTTCTTAGGCTTGAAACACAACGTTGGGTTACTGGAATCGAGTGAAGATCTCAAATTAGTTGCTATAAAATCAGACGTCACTGTGGCTGGGATTTCGTTGTATCCGGCTGTATGGAAGAAAATGTGTGATCAATCCCATGAGGACATTCAGCTGTGCGAAAGAGGAAGACGCCAAGGACGTGAATGTGCTGGTTTAGCTGGCAGCTTCAACAGGGAATGAACGTCTTCTGATGGTGATGAATTCCTATCCAGGTAAGTGACTTTTGGTGGTTTTTACCTATACAAAAGTGAGTTAATCGGTTGGTATTGAGGGGATATTGTCCCCTTGAAACTATGGTAGGGTTGCGTCCCTAACAGTTCAAATAGAATAAAAAGGAACATTACACCACGAGAGGGAGTTTCCTTCACGGTGTACGTTCCAACAAAAAAATTATGTTTATATGTTTCTCATGTTATGACTTAGCAAATGTAAAAGCAGCAGCTATCAGAGAGGTGCACATGGTGACTGGACTTTATTTGTGCAGCTCTACAGCCTATAGTGGTGCCAAAATTCCAAACATTCTGTGCGGCTATTGCAGAACTCTACAAATTTTGTGTGGATTTAGGAGCCAGTCCAAAATCTTAAGAGCCAGTGCTTGTGAACTCCCGGTGTCCACCCTTCATTGTCTCTCACGCAGGTCTCACATTCTCAAGTCTCATGAGACCAGCACCAGAGTTCCTATACCACGTGGCATCTTTAGACAGAAATACAGACAAGTTATTAATTGTCTGTATGTGTGTGGTGTAACTGTGGTGTGCCTGTCTGTGCACTGGAGGAGGTGTGATAAATGTTTTTGTGTGGGTGGGACGTGGGGCGTCTGTATGCGTGGTGCAGAGGTAGGGTGCCTGTATGTGTGCGTGTGGTGTGGAAGCGAGGTGCCCATGTGTGTGTTGTGCGCATGTGCGCGCGTGCCTTCTGTCACGCTGAGGGAGGGTGCCTGTGTGTGTGCATGGTGAGGATGAGGTGTGCGCGCGTGTGCTTGCGCATGCGTCATGTGTAAGTGGGATTCCTATGGGTGTATATGGTGAGGAGGTGAGGTGCATGCGTGTGTGTGTGTCCATGGTGAGGAGATGAGGTGTGCGCGCGTGTGCTTGCGCATGCGACATGTGTAAGTGGGATTCCTATGTGTGTATATGGTGAGGAGGTGAGGTGCATGCGTGTGTGTGTGCATGGTGAGGATGAGGTGTGCGCGCGTGTGCTTGCGCATGCGTCATGTGTAAGTGGGATTCCTATGGGTGTATATGGTGAGGAGGTGAGGTGCATGCGTGTGTGTGTGTGCATGGTGAGATGAGGTGTGCGCGCGTGTGCTTGCGCATGCGACATGTGTAAGTGGGATTCCTATGTGTGTATATGGTGAGGAGGTGAGGTGCATGCGTGTGTGTGTGTGCATGGTGAGGATGAGGTGTGCGCGCGTGTGCTTGCGCATGCGACATGTGTAAGTGGGATTCCTATGTGTGTATATGGTGAGGAGGTGAGGTGCATGTGTGTGTGTGTGTGTGCATGGTGAGGATGAGGTGTGCGCGCGTGTGCTTGCGCATGCGTCATGTGTAAGTGGGATTCCTATGGGTGTATATGGTGAGGAGGTGAGGTGCATGCGTGTGTGTGTGTGTGTGCACGTGCATCTGTCATGCAGATATAGGGTGCCTGTGTGTGTAGTGTGGGGGTGAGGACAGGGTGCTTGTGTATGTTCTGGGAGGAGGGGAATGCACCTTTTGGTAACACCTTGCTGTAACGGGTCTGTCCCTTGTTGGTCACTCCAGGCCAGGGAAGTCCCAAACCCTCATCTGTGGTATGCTGCTCCGGCTGTCTGGAATCCAGGAGAATAAACTTGCACACTTGTCAACAAGAAACTTATTTTTCCCTACACTTGCACTCCCCCCCCCCCCAACCTCTCTCCTGTTGGCTCCCCTCCTCTGTTACCCTTCAGACTCTTTCCCCTTCACCAACCCTCACTAGCACTCCCATCCCGTCCTAAAATCCCCCATTCTCCTTTAAGTAGGCCCCCTGCCCCTTTAAATTGTCCCTGCCTTCTCTACCTCACTTGGAATCTTCCCCCCCCCCCCCCCCACCACACACACACAAGCTATTATGCTGTAAGCCACTGGACCTTCCCTCTTTTGTACCAGCAGGGGATTGGATCCTCACAGGCAGACTGCTTGTCTCTGGGCTGCTCTTTCTCTTCTGACCGTGGGGGAATACGATCTCCCGTGGGCAAAAGAAAAGGAGACACTGCTGAGATCCCCTTCTCTTCTGCTGCAGGCATTGCCTCCCTGCAAACAAGTTGCCTCGACAATGACCATGAAGTCTGTCTGCCTGCCTGTGGGGATCTGATCTCCCATGGACAGAAGAGAAGGGGGATGGCCACGGCGTTTTTACCTCGATCAGTTTTCAAAGATGATTACCTGCATCTGCACTTCACCATCTCACACCTCTGATCCAAGGTAAAGGATGCAGACATAAAGCCATGCTTAATAAAAAGTAAACAACCAATTCATGGAGTGGAATGAGGAAACACAAAACCAACTGTTTACTCCTTCAAACTTACAAAGATCAGGGGACATGCAAGAAAACTAGTACATTTAAGACTAATTGGAGAAAATATTTGTTTCACTCAACACATAATTGAGCTCTGAAATTCATTGCTGCAAGAAGTAGCAAAAGTTGTTAGCTGGGTTTAAGAGCTTTGGACAAGTTTGTGGAGGGAAAAAAGTCCACTGCTTCCCCCTGTGTCTACCTTTTGGGATCCTGACAGATTCTTGTGACTTCGACTGGACACTGTTGGAAACAGGACACTGGGCTTGATGGACCATTGGTCTGACCCAGACTGGCAAATCATATGCTCTTATGTTCATAAGAGGAGAAGATCCTTTTCCAAGTCCTACAGTAGGGACGCACACATCTGGACTAGAAATGATTCAATTCTCCCCCACCAAATTTTCTTGAAAGAAGCTTACATGATAAATTGGCATTGAACCTCTTGGAAGTGAAAGAGGAACAGATTTTCTGAGAAAAACGTAAAAAAGGAAGCTACTGGGCTATCAGCACCTGACTACGTGATACCAGCCATGCAAACAAGTTTGAGAACAGTGTCTGCGGGCAACACATAGGGAGAGTCTGGGTGGAGAAGAAATGTTTTATTACCATTTTATATTGAACATATGGGCTGCAGTAGACAATTCAATAAATATTTAGGATGGTACAGGGAAACAGCACAGATTGTTCCAACCCCCATCTTGCTGTAGGGCCTATCAGTGTCTCCTTTGTCTTCCCTTTACCGGTCACTAGATTATAAAAAAGGCTCCAAAATGATTGTGGATTCTCACATACTTCCTTGGCCTGTCCTAAAAGAGGAAGACTTGGTTAACCAACTTCCCTAAAAATTCAGAAAGAGGATCCTAGGGCAAATCTCAGACTGCAAAATCTTCGTAGCCGGGACAGACATCTCAAATGGTGATGCTGTTCTCAATATTTCCAGGTTTTAGGTACTCGTATTTCAGCTCCATAGCCGAATTTCTTTCATCAATTTCACACTCAATGGCTTCCAGCTCCCTTTGGAATTCCCGGATCTGTTGCTTGGCTTCTTCTTCAGTGAAATATTCGTCCACATTCTGACCCAGTGGTACCTTGTACAAGTAGATTAGAGAAGCAAAGTTTATTATGGTCACCGAGGCACATAGTTCCAATCACGGTTTGTCTACTGAAAGATGAAGATACGCGTTCTCTCTGCAGAAACTAGTCTGTACATTTCATGTTTGTTACTTCTTCTCGTCCCATTCTGCTTCATTACCTAGCACTGCCCCCTCCGCCATCTCTAAGAAAGAGAGACCCCTCTTCCCTTGCTGATTATAAAGAGCATGGTTGCCACATCCCTCTGTCACATCCCTCGCTCTATGCGTTTGTAGGGTTTTTCAAAGCGCGTGCCTCACCATGTCTGGTTGCTTCCGCCCCAGGTGCCATGTGATTGCCATCTGGATACAGGACTGGCGAATATCAGGGAGAGATTCCATGACCAGCTGCATGGTTGCTTGGCCCTTGCTAGTAGGCGGGGGCTGACGCATCGTGCAGGGCATATTGGGGACCCAAGCGCACCAATCAAACTAGAATGAGACCAGACACAAAAGAGCTCAATCATGAAAAAGGTAAAATGGCAACTTAATGAACTCTCCCCGCATCCCATCCCCGTGATTACATACCTGGCCGCCATTCAGCGACGAGTGCTGTGCTGAGCAGGTAAACATCCCCATCGTCAGGAATTTGCAGAGCTCCACCTTGGACTGGAAAAACAATGGGATACCTGAGGAACAGTGAGAAACAATGAGCTGGCTGCTGATCTCAAGCTAGTGTCACAAAATTCCCAAAAAAGCCCTCCTCCCAAAGCCCAGAGTTTGGTAAATTAGTGATGGAGGGGAGGAATAAGCAGTACAGAGTTGAAGAGATGTTTTGAGTGGAGTGGGACAGCGTGAGGAGTCTAGACCATAGCTGGCTCAGATCGCACTGGGGAGCAATTCTCCACTTCACAGGGAGGGGGCGACAGAGGACTGCTCTCTTCATGCTACAAATGAAGTGGGTATACAAAGAAAGTCTGCCAAAAACTGGAAGAAAGAGGAATAGTGCTACAGAGAAAGCTACAGAAAGCAACTGATATGTAACCCTTATATATCACGCCATATGAACTCCAGGAGGGGGTATTCTTTGGAAAAATGCAGATGTCGAGATGGGCATTAGCAGTGAGAGATTGGAATTATCTCCATAAGACCCTGGCACAGTGAGAAGACCATTCTAGTCATTGTATATGCAAAACTAAGGGGTATGTTTACTAAACTGCGGTAGCAGCTTCCGTGCGATAACTGAGACGCGGCCGCGGCTCCGATATCGCTCAGAGGCCGCTACCGCTACTTAGTAAACATACCCCTAAGCCATTAGGCGACATTACCCTGAGAAAATTGTGCTGGAACTCACCAAGGTTTGGAGCCTCAGAAAATCCTTCCTCAGCGACGTCCCTAATCCAGGCCTGCAGCTCAGTGTCAGAGGTCACGTCCTTATCACTGTGATAATATAATTCTACAATCCCCTGCACATACCTGTCGAGAAACAGAGCATGCTGGGTAAGAGGAAGAATGGGTGGCCCGGTCTCCAAGTTATGAGAGAATGCTGAGAATATTCTTTGACAAATATCAAAGACGGACAACTCACCCTCATGTGAGCTCCCGTGATCCATCAACCCAGTTCAAGGACACAAACACTAAATTCTCACCTCTGAATGGCCCCCCATAAGCGGAGTCCATCCATCATGTAGAAATAATCTTTTAGATTCTCTGTGCCTCGGCTCTTCACATTTTCAGGAAGGCAGAGTGACTCGTACGTCAGCTGCTTGTATTCTCTTTGTGCCACCAGGAGAAGTCCCCCACCACCCGTTGACACGGCCTTTAATCGCAAAGAGAACTGGGTCATATCTGCTCCCACCTGATCAACCTTTGCATGGGACACAGCTCTTCTAGCAGGGTTAGAGGTCTCCCATTTGTTCCCTGCAAGACGTCCCCATTTATCCCTGGTCCCAGCAGAAGTTGTGATCCATCTCCAAAATGGTTGACAAAATGAAGCTTTCAAGAAATGCGCATTTAAAAGCAAACGGTTGAACTGCTCGCATATGAAAACCAGGGCGGAGTCAGACTGACCAGAAGTACTAGGCCTGCAGTAGACAGCTGATAGCAAAGGCCGGCTAGATCTGCTATAAATACCTAGCAATTGAAAAGGCAAGAATAAGCCAAGAAAAGTTTAAAGTGACTACAATTTCTGTTGCATGCACAAGAAGCTGCCAGTAGCCTTTTGCAACAGCATCCAAAGAACTTAACTACACTCCAGACTCTTGCCCTGGTGTCCATGGGAGCCAAATGAACAGCCATCTCTTCTGCGTGATAAAATATGACTGAACATTGGATTTTGTGTCAGAATTTGCATATGAAAACTACATGCAACAAAGGCATACAGGAGAACTACTGCACCCACAGAAATGATTTCCATAGCTATACAATCAATACAATTTATGGAATACTCATGGGGGGAGAGAGGTTACCTCTAATGGATTCAAGATAGAATTACTGGTGTTAATTAAACTGAACTTCTATTGAACTTGCAGTTTGGACACTGGATTGATTCTTAGTAGGCTCTGACTGAGCTCTAGGGATAGTGTAGCCTAAACCTTCAAGTCTTGCTGAACAAAAAAAAAAGATCAAATGGTTAAAAGTCAGAAAGGTTCTGGGAGGCATTGATGGGAATGAATGTAAAGTCCCATTTAGGGCCTCACACACATCCTCCTGTTGAGAAGGCCTTCAAGAGAATGTCAATGAGTCACGGTCTGAACCTAGGATTTTCTTCAGAAACACCTACATTTCCTAGTTCGTTTCCATACTGATTTGCCTCTGCCTCGCTCAGAAACCTTTTCAAGCTACAGAATTTCTAAAACTTCCTCCTCTTCCCTACGAGTCTTTCCAAGTAGGGGTCGGGAGCCATGGGGTTATGTTCCTTCACCACAGACTCTTTCCCCCAAGCCAGACTTGCGGAAAGAGGCTCACTGGGCAGCTATATATCTCTTCCCTGTTCCTTCCAACTTCGTCCTCACTTTGTGCCTGCTGACTTCATTAGAGCGACTTACCTGGTCAAAGATTCCATTTTCAGAGATGAGCTGACCCCGGGCACGAGTGTTTATTTCCAACGTGTACCGCATGTGTGGTATGAGAAGCTGTGGCAGACCCAAGATATGCAGACAAATTATATAGAGATATAATTCACAAGTACATACACAAGCACTGCTATATCAAACCTAGAAAAACAAACAAAAGAAGTGTGTAGGTACCACACCCGACTCCTCCACATCATTCAGAACCCAGGTCTCCCCCCCCCTCCCAAGGCATCTTTGTACCTTGAAAATGGGGTGCAGGGTTGGTAACTGGCGCAGTGCTGCCACACAGAGGACTTCTGCAACCAGATGGGTGCGAAGCAGGTGAGAGGCTATCTGGTACATCTGGAAATCCGCAGTCCGAACCCAAATCTTTGCCAATAGCCAATCCAGCTCTGGGTCAGAGGGTAAGAAGATGGGGTTGTTCTTCCCAGGAATCTGGTTTAGCTGTGGGACAGGAGCAGATTTCAGGAGCTCAGAGCAGAAAGGGAAGGAGGACGTGGTTCTGTTCTGGGCATGAACGTTGATGGTTGAGAGAGCATCCAATGGTGTCAAATGTAAAGAAATGGGCAAAACATTCAATGCCTACCTCCAAAATAAAATGTTCTTACAAAATATAAGTAGGATTCTAACCTGTATTGCAATGGGCATTAAGTGCCCAGCGGGCGTCTGATGCAGGAGACACACGGGCGCTGCCAGGTACTGCTGCCGTCCTTGGATCACATTGGTGGGAATTTCATCCAAAATGTCATAATCCACAATGAAGATCTTTCCTTTCTGTTAAAAAAAATAAGAGAAAATGCATGGAGATGTGAAATGGGAGAGGAATATGTCAACAGCACTCCACCCCCAACTGCCCACAGCTGCATACCCATCCCAGTTGCATACACACCAAATCCCATCTTTTCCTCAACACGCTTCCATACAACGCCCACCTCCCACATTTTCGAGCGCATGCTTTCGCCTCAGCAATAGGAATGTTTCATTTGTTTATAAGTAGGACAGACCGGCACAAGACTGCTTACCTGGAGCTCTCTCCCTAGAGATGTGGCGTCTCCCAAGGAAGTGGCCACCATCTCCTCTGTGATGGGCAGCTTTGTAGGAATCTGGGTACAGCGTCGGATTAGACAAGGGTTTGCCCCATTGAGGAACTGGTAGCCGAAGAACCAATCCTCTTTCCAATGTTTCATGACATATTCTGCAAGTGGGGTGAGAAGGGGCGAGAGAGAGAGGCTTAAAACATAAAACTCCTTCCACGATACATTCTAACCCACGTTATCCTTCACTCGTGACCGGTGTGTGTCAGATTGTTGCACCTACCAGCCACTGGGCTTTTCACTCTCCAGAAAATTGCACCGAAATGATCTAGGTCAGTCCACGAGGTGCTGAACTTCGTA
Source organism: Ichthyophis bannanicus (assembly GCA_033557465.1). Classification (NCBI taxonomy): domain Eukaryota; kingdom Metazoa; phylum Chordata; class Amphibia; order Gymnophiona; family Ichthyophiidae; genus Ichthyophis; species Ichthyophis bannanicus. The sequence continues at coordinate 104,891,745 of CM066048.1, read as the reverse complement.
ACAAGCTTTTTCAGAGAAAGTTCTATCAAACTGCCAAAAGAAAACAGTAGGAAAACTTTAGGAGAATAAGCTGGATGAGGGGGGAAAAAGAGAGAAACAAGAGGCAGAGAAAGCAATCCATACATTAAGACTGTCTTTTCATCTTCTCCCCCCAAAGCTATTCTAACCTTGTGGGATCCAGAACTGAAGCAGTGCCGTCATCCTAGCACAGCCCACCAAGGGCCGGCATGTTGGAAGTCTCTGTAGCCAGAGGCCTTACTGCCAGTTAGTGAATAGGGCCCTCGGCACTCAGCAAGACTTACGCATACTGCAAAGAGTTCTTGAAATCGCTTTGCTTTTCGTTGTGAAACCTGACATCCTGAGGCAGCTCCTCCTCACACCTGACTGCAATACACTTAGGGATGCCTGGCTTCCACTGCATCCACCTGGGAAAGGAAATCAGATGAAAGAGACCACATAATCTAATGCAGGAAGAGCACCACTTCCCCAGTAACACAAGGTGCAGGCAACAAAGCACAACACCTAAGATATTTGGCTCATCTGATTTACATGTTTACTCCTACCTACACTGATCTAGCTAGGAAGATCTCCCAGACACCTGCAGGAGGTTGGGGCACCCCCTTCTCTCTTTAGATATAATAGTGGGGCTCCATTTCCTATCTTAGAAGGTACCATTGGCTTGCTGCTATTTTGTGTTGGTTGAACAACTTCTGCTTCTTAGGAGCTTGTAACAGCCATATCACCCCATAACGCCCATACCACGGAGTAGAAACATTACTCACAGTTCTACTTGACACATTAGCAAGAGGAACTCAAAACAAGCGTTCATACTATTATTCTTAGACATCACTGCCGCATTCGACAGCGTGAATCATACACTAATGCTAAACAGACTTCAACAGATAGGGCAACATTCAAAGTAATCAATAACCTAGCACCATCGTTCCTTAACACTTTAATCACCAAGGACACATCAAATCGTAATCAAACGAGCAACTGTCCATAGCTGGTTTACCTCACACCTCTACAACAGAACCCAAACAGTGAGAATTAATCACCAAACATCAACAACATACAAGCAGGAACAAGGTCTCCCTCAGGGATCCGCCCTATCCGCAGTCCTTTTTAATATTTACCTACAACCAATTTGCTCAATCTTAAAACGGTTCTGCGTTCACTACCACATATACATGGATGACATAATGTTATATCTCCCAGTTAAGATTCCAAACCCTCCAATGCAACTAATCTCAGAATGCTTTCACGAGCTATCACAATGGCTCAAAAATCACAATTTACACATTAACTTCTCAAAGACAGATTTCCTATATGTAACTAGAAACCAAACCTATGTACCCCCACCATCTTTTGTACTAGAGAACCATGATATCACAGCAAAAAAGGAAGTGAAATACCTAGGTGTTATACTAGATCAGACCCTCAGCATGGAATCCCACATTAAAAACACAACAAAAAAAATACATTATAAACTTAAGCTACTAAAACAGCTCCGCCCCCTAATACACCTACACGACTTCATAGCCATAATTCAGGCAATCATTACACCCCACTTCGACTTTGCGAATACTGTCCTCCAAGGTACCTCAAAACAAAATCTTAGAAGGCTCCAGCTAGTACAAAACATAGCTGCCAGAACAATTCTAAATGTTCATTCCATCGAACATATCACTCCCATACTATCCAAACTACACTGGCTACCAATTTACTGCCGCATAAACTACAAAGTTCTAGTAGCAACATTCAAAGTAATCAATAACCTAGCACCATTGTTCCTTAACACTTTAATCACCAAGGACACATCAAATCATAATCAAACGAGTAAAAACAAATATAAAATTGAAGTACCGAAAGACTTCACAAAAGCTAAAAAACTAACAAACAACAAAGCTTTCTCACACTTTGCTCCGACCCTCTGGAACGAATTACCTGAAAACATCAGACAGATAAATGACATTAGGTTATTCTGCAAAAAAACTAAAAACACACCTTTTCACTGCACACTTTGGCCCACAACCAAACATTGACACACAAACAGACAGCACGCCACACCCTCACAACAGCACAAAACATAAATGCAAGCATAGCATAACCCAGGCTTTCGAAGCGTGGTTAGAGATAATATTCAGCCAAACTCTTTTTCACTGTATATGGTTTGCACTGTTATCTGTTCTATGGACGGCTTTTACCTATCGTAATGTAAATAGTTTATGAAGTTCTCTGTAAAAAGTTCTTAAACATTCTATGTAATTTGAACAAGTACTCATTCGAATTGTACTTTTCATACCATTGTTCTCTGTAAACCGCGCTTGATCCCATGGATCAAGCGCAGTATAAAAGTGTTAAATAAATAAACAAACATCACCTCTGGATAATTTGGGTTTTGCCTGCTCCACTTTTTGACCATCTATTTTTCTGAACCTAAAACGATTCCTAGGACTTTAAGCCCACTTGCGACAGATGGGGAAGGTATTGGAGAAGTGAGCAAAGTTCTGTAATGCTTCTTAATATCACCACCTTTGCTGGTAGGCTATTCCAGAAGTGTACACTCCAAAACAGTAGAAAAACATACTAAAGTGGAGATATTTGTGACTATTCAGAGCTTCAGAATCCAATTGATGAACAGCAGTGTTAAATTTATGTATATTATTTTCCAATATGAACATCAACAAAACACAGCACAATAAGCAGCTTACAAAATTACCAATCCTCAAAACCCTGTAGGGTTTATATTTTCAAAGAACCTAAACAATTTGTACCTTTTCTGATGTAGTCTAGTGGTTAGGGCAGTGGCTTGAGAACCAGAGAAGCCAGGGTTCAAATCCCATTGACGCTCCATGTGATATTGGGCAAGTCACTTAACCCTCCATTGCCTCAGGAACAAACTTAAATTGTAAGCCCGACAGGGAAATGCTCCTATACCTGACTGTAACTTGCCATGAACTGCTTCTACTAGAAGCAGGTCTTGTCAAATAAATCTGATTAAATTTCTTTGACCGAGTGACCAGAAAGTTGGACTGAGGGAGAGTGCTAGATGTGGTATTGTTAAGATTTCAATAAAGATTTTGGCACTACCCCACACAGGTAGCTTATAAATAAATTGAGCATCCTAGGGATGGCCCCTAAAGAGTTAGACTGGGTTAGAAACTGGTTGAGTGGGAGGCAACAAAAGGTACAGAGAAATGGAGCTCACTCTGAGGAGAAGGATATTACCAGTGGTATGCCGCACAGATCTGTCCTTGGTCCGATTCTTTTTAACTTTTTTTGTAACTGACATTGTGGAAGGGACGTCAAGTAAGGTTTGCCTCTTTGTGGATGATAGCAAAAATCTGTAATAGGGCAGACACCCAGTAAGGTTAGATAACATGAGGAGGGACCAAGTGGAACTTGAAGAATGGTTGAGAATTTGGCAGCAGAAATTTAATGCTAAAAAAATTCAGGATCATGTATTTGGGCTGCAAAAACCAAGAGAGCGGTACAGTATAGAGAGTGGTGTGTTTCTATCCCCAAAAGAAGAGCGGGACCTGGGGGTGACTATTTCTGATGTTCTTAAGGTAGCCAAACAGGCAACAGCGAAAGCCAGAAGGATGCTTGTGTGCATAGACAGGAATGGTCCAGCAGGAAGGAGGAAGTGATAGTACCTTTGGTAAGACCTCATTTGGAGTACTGTGTGCAATTCTGGAGACTACATCTTCAAAAGGATATAAACAGGATGGAGTCGGTACAGAGGGTGGCTATGAAAATGGTCGGTAGGCTTCGTCACAAGGCATACGGGGACAGACTTAAAGAGCTCAATATGTATACTATAGAAGAAAGAAAGGAGAGGGGAGATATGATAGAGATGTTTAAATACATCCATGGCATAAAAGCACAGGAGGAAAGCCTCTTTCAATTGGTATGGTATGAAGGTGAAAAGGAATAGACTCGGGAGTAATCTAAGGAACTATTTCTTTACGGAAAGAGTGGTAGAGGCATGGAATAGTCTCCCAGTGGAGCTTATAAAGACAAGGGTTGTATTTGAATTCAAGAAAGCATGAGACAAACAGATCTCTAAAGGAAAACAAGAAAGAGGGCTATAGTAGTTGTATGGAAGGGCAGACTGGATAAGCCGTATGGTCTTTTTCTGCTGTCACATTTTTATGATTTATTCGGCTAGTAAGACCTGTTAACCGGATAAACGTCACTGAGGCCAGTGGTCATTGGCAGTACCCAGATAGTGCCAAAGGCAGTTCATGGGCAGAGCTGGACAGGAGTCAGCATTTATCGGGAAGCATTGATTCTCAGTGCCGTTATCTAGATAAGTAATCATATAACTCAGGACAGGTAAAAAAAAAAAAAGCTGTCCCGAGTCTATGCGAATTGGCTATCCTGATAGAAGGTGGCTTTGTATTTTCCTGCACAGGCAATGACTGGTTCGGCGCATGGAGTTCGAGCATGTAGGTGATATTATAATGGAGGCATATAGACAAGTTGGAATTAAAAGTATACCAGGAGGCGTTAGTGTTACTGAAGTGCACCTTGGTACCTGAATAATGCCTGTCGCTCCTGCAGCTCCATCACTCGGTGACTCTGAAGTATCTCCGGGGCCATGTCCGTCACCTTCCTCGCTGCTTATAAAAACAGAAAAAGTAGAAACCTACAGATTCTGCAAGAGCCTCTCCATAGCACATCATTCAATCTCCTGCACACACATCTTTGCCCCACACCACCCTTCGTAATTGTCTCAGCCATCTGAATTATAAAAGGACACATCCCTACCTAAGTCTCCCTGCACCCCAGATCTTTCATACCTTTATTTTAAGCCATTATTGTGCCTTGCCCCCCAGCTTCCTAGCCTTGCACACAGATCAGCAAATTCATAACACACAAAGACACTGGTGCAATGTCATGAAGCTCTTTTCAGATAGAATCAAGGCTGATACAAAATCACTAGTAGGGTCAGTCTGTCCCCCCCACCCCAGTAGACAAAGCAGGAAAAGGAGGCTCTCTCCATACTTAGAGAACCCCCTCAGTCATGCATGTACTGAAGGACAGTTCTAGCTCCTTCCATCATAAGGGGTAGGGACAAATTTACAATCAAGGGGCAAATTAAACATCTCCTTCACATGGTATTTCTGCATCAATGCTTTTGCTTCTGGGCAAGTCCCCCAGGCACCTGCCTACTTTGCCTTAGACTCCTGACTTCCTTGAAGGGAGGGGAAGCTTCTCTCATAGCTCTTTCAGTACTGGTGATCAGCGCCATACCTAGCCCTGGGCAAGCAGTGCAGCCGCACAGGGCACAGAAAAATAGGGGCACATTTGGGGATGCCGGCTTCGGCCCCCTCCCCCTCCCCCCCCCCACACTGCCTGTTTTTGCCACTTTTAGGGTTCCCTTGGTGGTAGCGGGATCTCCAATTGAGAACCCCCCCCCCCCCACAAGAACAGGCAGGTCTCTCCGACTCCCGCGATTGCATGCTGGCCTGATCCCCCTCCTTTGATGTATGCTCACAAGAGGAGGGAGGGGCCAGACCAGCCATTCAAACACGGATCTTTGCAACTCAGCATTTGAATGGCTGTCTTACACTCATGTCAGAAGACGGAGGGACATATCGGAGGAGAGGGATCAGGACAGCATGCAAGTGAGGAGTCAGAGAGACACGTGTTTTGTTTTGTTTTTTTCCCCCAATTGGGGGTCCCGCTGCTGCCGCCGCCATGGAAACCCTAAAAGCAGTAGGGCAAGGGCAGGCTGGGTGGGGAGCTGGCTGAAGACATGAAGGTAAGATGGGGAGATGCTGGGCATGGGGCAAAGAACAAACTGGGGGAGGGGGAGCACCTGATGTGCAAGTCACACAGGGCACATTTATGGCTTGGTACGGGCCTGCTGGTGGTACTCTCCCTCTCCCTCTATCAACAGATCAGGGACCTCTCCCAATACTGAAAAAGGATGAAGTCCAACTATGCAATTTTACAGGATTGTTGTGGGAAGGGTGGTGTTGGGATGATCATGATAAGTTTAAATTATCAAAATCTCAGGGCGGGGGAGGATCATGTTCTAAGGCTGAAGGTTTAACCAGGACACCCAATATCCTTGCACTGGTCCTGCGCTCACGCATAGCCACAGACAAAACAGGGGGTCTCTCCTGAGCTCTTGCAGTCCCACACCCCCCCCTACACACACACACAATCTATGGACAGATCAAAGGTGTCTTCACCCCCACACACTCACCTGTACCCTCAGGAATACATATGGTTGTATCACCAATGAGCCACCTGTAACAGGGGAAGTGAAAAACCCATCCACGAGGGCACGTCACCGTAACATAGAGACAAAACCAATTATCCTCTACCCAGAACCGTTGCTTCTCCAACTGCACAAGCTGGATCGATCCAATCTCCTCAGCACTCAGAACCTCATAGTCGTCTACCTGAAAGGACAGTAGGGTGGGGTGGGAGAAGAGATAAAGAATAGTTCTCACCAGCAAGACATAAAGGGGGGTACAGAGAGGCTGGCCTGCGTCCTGTAGAGGCAACGGGAACAGACTACAAGAACCTGTATATGGGAGCAACAGAAAAAGGAATCTGCATCAGCCTGGCCATACTGAGAAAGCCTGGACCATCAGAAGGCCAACAGCCTGCCCGTAGGCATCCTTCACCTCAATGCCAGAGACACCAAACCCACTGTCTTAGAGGTGGACAATGACAGAAAACAAACACCTCTGGAATTTTCTTCATGAGGCCCAGTACCATAAACTGGCCCATCATAAATCACACAGCATTGGCAGCCCTGACCTGGCCAAGAAACCTCATGCAAATAACTAGTACTCAGAGGACATTTTCTGATCTACTGATTTGAACCCTTGGGCCCAGGCCTGCATCAGTCACCTGGCAACACCAGCAATCGGCTGATTGCATGGCAGCAAGAAGAGTATTTCTGGGTACTGCAAACGAGAGATGGCGCTTCCTGCCCATTCTGCCTGAGGAGAGTGCTAATGGACATTGCCAGTAATAGTCCCCTCAAAGCTTTCTCTCAGTCTTCTATCCGCATGTAGAAGTGACTTCCAGGCAGACTCGCTAGGCAGACCCCTGCCCTACTGGAAGTCTGCCCCTCTCTCTCTCTGCTGACCAGTGTCTTTTACAGCAATCGCAAGCTTCCATCAGAAGGTGCACTATAAAATGCTTATCTTACTACATGGGAGATATCGCACCCTAATTGTTTGCACAGCTCGTGGGAATTATGATGAATGATTGTACTTTTCTAAGCTATAATTGAGTGGAGGAGTAGCCTAATGGTTAGAGCAACTGCCTAGAACCCAGAAGATCAAGGGTTCAAATCCCACTGGCACTCCTTGTGACCTTGGGCAAGTCACTTTACCCTCCATTGCCTCGGAAGAAAAGGCTGGCAATCTACTTCTGGTGATACATTGCCAAGAAAACCCAGAGGTAGCTGGGTCACTAGGAGTCAACAGTGACTTGATGGCACTAAAAAAAAAAAGCTATAATTGTCGTGATGTTTCTAAACAGAATCTGAATAAAACAAATTTGGGATTGAAATCTGTGTCTAGGTTAGTATCAGAGTTGCACTGATCACATAATTTGGACAAGGCAAGCAGAAACCAAAGTGATTACATAGTAAATGATGGCAGATAAAGACCAGTATAGTCCATCTAGTCTGCCCAGTAAGATGGCAAGAGAAGGTGCACCTGCCACTCCATGCAGGCCACCCCTCCCCATGTCTTTGTTTTAGGGGTGAACCCACCGCTCCATGTAGGACACTCCTATATGTTGAGAAGTTAGTTAGTTAAAGTTTATTTTGATTTTATCCTGTTGCTGTAAAGGGATCCACTGTGTCTGCCCCATGCCATTTTGAATTCTGTCACTGGATTTGCCCCCACCACTTCCATCGGGAGGGCATTCCAAGCATCCACCACCCTTTCAGTGAAAAAGTATTTCCTGACATTGCCTTTCAGTTTACCCCCTTGCAGCTTCATGTTATGCCCTCTAGTTTTACAGCTTTTCCATCTTTGGAAGAGGTTTGTTTGTTCATTATTTCTCTTTAAGTATTTAAAGGTCTAAATCATATCTCCCCTGTTCCTCTTCTCCTCCAGAGTGTACATATTTAGGACTTCAAGTCTCTTCTCATAAGGCTTCTGACGCAGGCTCCAAATCATTTTGGTCACCTTCCTCTGAACAGTTTCCAGTCCTTTTACATCATTTGCAAGATATGGTCTCCAAAACTGAACACAGTATTCTAAGTGAGGACTCACCAGTGACTTATACAGTGACATTAGTACCTCTTCCTTTCTGCTGGTAATTCCTCTTTGTATGCAACCCAACATCTTTCTGGCTTTTGCCACCGCCTTGTCACACTGTTTTGCCATCTTGAGGTCCGCAGAAATAATCACACAAAGGTCCTTCTCCTGGTTCGTGCACACCAACCTCTCGCCCCCTATCGAGAGGTTGGTGTGCACAGACCAGAAGGACCTTGGTGTGATTACTACAATTATTTATGTGAGCCAATTTGCCCTACACTCCTTTAAGAGAAAATATTTACTGCCAACTACACCAAATACAGCCAAGAAAGCACCTCGTCTTGCATATCCTATTTTTAAATCAGAAAGTAATCAAATGTGTTTTGAATTGACACCGTTCCCATTTGTTGGTAAAATATCAGAGTCTCAACAGAGAAAAGAAAATCAGGCTCAGACACTATCATCTCTTCAGTCATCTTGAAAGGGTAAAAAAAATATTTTTGGAGGATTCTAGCTGGACTCTCCTTGTGAATATGATGCTTTACAAAGTTGGTTTAGCTGCAAGAATCTTTTAAGAATCATATACTGTAAGTGAGAGCAACATAGACAAAGGGGCAGAAACTGTGTGTTTTAATGTGGAAAGAGAATTTCCCTTCCTGTCACCATCAATCTGAAGTCTCTCTGCTCATGTGATGAAGCAGTGATCAGAGCCAAAGGGATTTTAGGATACATTCAGAGCACAAAAAAGGAAGATCTGATACCTCTCTACGTTTCAGCAGCAACATCGTACCTAGAAAGCTGTGCCCAGTTCTGAAGACTATACCGCCAAGAAGATATAGAAGGGCTGCACCATAAGCCACAAGAGACGAAAGGGGAAATGGCTTAGTGATTAGAGCAATAGGCTGAAAACCAAGGAAGCCAGGGACTGAATTCCAGTTCTACCACAGACACGTCCTGTGATCCTGGGTGAACCACTTTAATGGCCTTTCCTTTTGTACCTACTTAGTCCTCAGTGTAGAAACCCTGCACTAGAAGCTTCCTAATAACAGTTTAACATGCAAGTTTTGCTCACGCGTGCCGTTTGCTTACAGCATTGAAATAATCAGTTGAACCCTTTGCGCCTGGCTGCAGCTTTACACTTGCCCAATCTGGTACAAATGTCCAGCGTAAAGACAGAAGTGAAAAACATACAATAGGGGAGCAATTCCATAGTCCTTCCTTTGCATGCGATTGGCATGTCTACTGTGCCGTGCTTTAGCACAGTGGTTTTGCTTGGGATTTTCTTCTACTAGCCGACTCTCGATATTGGGAGGAAGACAAGTGTGGGATACTCTTGAGCACAATGCTGCGCTAGAGCCAAGGCCTGCTAAATCATTAGGCCAGGGGTGGCCAACTCCAGTCCTGGTGCCCCACAATCCAGCCTGGTTTTCAGGATGTCCCTAATGAATAGTCATGAATATATTTGCATACAATGGGAGGTAGTGGATGCAACCTCATGACTATTCATTAGGGACATCCTGAAAACCAGGCTGGATTGTGGGGCACCAGGACTGGAGTTGGCCACCCCTGCATTAGGCAAACTAAGCAATTGCCTAGGTAAGCAGCATCGGGGGGGGGGCGGAGGGGGCAGTAGCAAAGAGCAGGGCATTCAAAGTTGAATTCTAGATATTGACAGCCATGGGGGAGGGCATAAGGCTTAAGGTTTGCCTAGAGCACGAACACCTTGAACCAATTCTGGGGCCAGCCCTGGTTACAGCAATTTGCTGCATGAAGTCTTAGGTTATAAGCTTTTGGGGGAGGGACTTCCTGTATCCCAATACTTCCATAACCACTATACACTAAGTACATTAAGACAAAAAGAACTAGATGTATAGCCTAGGGGAAGAGGGAATTGAGAGATTCAGATACACCATAAAGTATAAATTAGGTTTGTTTTCTTGAGCCTCTTTCAGAAAATATTCCAGAGTTGTCAGTTTGAAGAACTGTAGAATCAGAGGCCACATCAGAAAATAAGTACTAGATGCCTAAAGGGGTCCCCTAGCCCCATTTACATGCGAGCGTGCGCACTTGCATAAGAGCACCCCAAGAAAATATAATAGTGCCACAAAATTTAACTAGGTGCTATAAAACAGCCCAAAGAAAACAAACTATTTGCATGTGCCTGATCTCTTAGTTTAAATTGACACTGCTCAGCTGGCTATAGAATTTCATACTTATGATGCCAGGGACACAGGTTGACCGTGATGCCTTGAGGAAGGCAGCTTCATACAGGTTTGTCTGTGTGCATATACCTGACTCTTCCCCCAAACACAGTATCCCCACAGGCTCTGGGATCCTTGTTTATCTCTCACCCCTATCACTCCACTACTAGAGAGGGAGGAGTCGTCTAGTGGTTGGGGCAAGTTCCCTTGGCCCAGGGGTTCAAATCCCACTGGATGACAGCAATCTCGGGCTGGAGGGACTAGTTCCACAGGTGCTCCTTGTGGCCTCAGGCAAGCCACTTAACCCTCCATTGCCTCAGGTACAAAAACAGATTGTGAGCCCTTCGGGGACAAGGGAAAATATACACCGTATCTGAATGTACACAACTTTGACCCAGTGAAAAGCAGTATTATAAGCACTGCTAAATAAAAAATAAAATATCCTGTATCCCAAAACACCAGTGGTCTTTTTCTGTCATCATGTTTCTATGAGACCAGAATGTCTACCCTAGACGAGAAGGAAGACGGATGCATAAGAGAAATTTAAATACCTCAAAAGGTATTGAAACTGCACAGGAAAAGAATGATATAGAATAAGAGATCAGGGTCTGAGGTCAGAGGTGCATGGAGCAACTTCCCCAGGATGGGACATCTGTCTCGATCATTCTTGCCTATGAGAGAAGACCAGTAAGACTGCAGAAAACCAGCAATAGGAAAGTTTTGCACATGGGCTGAGAATTTGCATACAAGCTGCCAGTCGTTATAGGGAATATTGAGCAGCAGGACTTCAAGAAAGCTTTGGAACAAGTTGAGATGATCCGTAGTTATGAGGAGTGGAGAAAAAGCCAGAGACCATCTAGGATCGGTGGCATTGCGTCATGTGAAATTGGGCAGATTAGATGGGAATTACAGTTCTTCTCTGCTATCACAATCTACATTTCATTAAAAAAGAAACTTCCCGTATGAAGACTCATAAAAAAAGAAAACCACATACATTGCAAGTTGGACTTTGAACAGGAAATTATTTGGAACAAAACATATCGTGCTTCCACTCTAGATTTGCATGCTAAGGAAACAGAGATACAAGGGCACAATTCAGTGTGGTTGGCCTGTTAGACCGTTTCAGTGTATAGAAGTGAGGTCAACAAAAAATCAACAAACACCTTTTCATTGGACTAATATGTTTCTTGACTGGCTTTTATGAGTTAAAAACACTCTTTCTCAGGTCCAAGTAAAACATGACAATTACCAGAAAATGCAAGTGCATAACAGAACAGATTAAAATGATGGTGTGAAAAGGAAGAGGTGGGGATTTTGCTGTTTTAGCGATAAGATGCTGTAGACTTGTGCGTTAGAAAACCCAGCTCCTTTCTTGTCAGTTCCAAATTATTTGATCATTTTAAACTTTATACTAAACCAGGATTGGCAGGCATTTCAATTTCTCATTAAATGTATCCCAAGAATAAAGACATAGGTGCAGTAGTCTGGTTCCAAATGGAAGACTTATTTTGGGACGAGACGACTGCATCAATGACCTGATGAATGAGGTTTTAACAAAGGCTTGGGTTTTTTAATGCAGTACAAGAAATAATTATACCATTTCCCTTTCCTTTCTTCTCACTTTACCAGATACCCCCTACCCAAATATCATTGCAATGCAGTCCTTGATCCACTTAAATTTTCTGTTTATGTCATCTTTCACGTCAGCCTGCTCATTCTGCTTGGACCCTAAGGACTAACTCCAGAGAACCAGCCAAGAAATATGTTATCACCTTATATTTTGTTCACCATTATTTCAGTTCTTCTGTCTGAAATTGATTAGCAGGTCAAGGAGGACTGGACATTCCTCCTCTGCACCGCTCTCTCTCTCTCAGTTCCTAGGCAATTCAAGGTTTTTGCACAGAGAGTGGAGAAAAACGACCCTGCCATAAGCACTATATGCTTGGCAGGCACCTTACAAGCCCCACTGAGCTCTCCAGCAGAATGCATTTGCTCACACCCACATTCCAGCACTGAAATAAATCACCGGCCAGCTGCTGCCCATGAAATTCTTAAACAGCTCCATCCTGCACAACAATCTCATCACACAGACCAGCACCCAATAGGCTTGCGCTGTGATCTTCCGTACTCTTTATGACATCACAGTACCACTCATACCCAGCAAATGGGATATTGGACATGAAGTAGAATTAGCGTGCTCTATGCATCTTAGAATAGCCATAGGGTGTAGACAATGTAAAATAACCTCGCATACACTCCCATCCATATATAATTTCAGCCAGGACTGGTATCAGAAAGTTTGTGGCAAAAAGCTGTGGAAAAAAAACAATAAGAAATAAATAGATGACATTTTAGAAAGTGCTGTGGAAGAGCCGGCTGTCGTGATACACGTTATCAACACAGGAAGGAGGTTCTGGAAGCCATTTCCAGATGCAAATTCTTCAAAATGCTTCCCGTTCAACACATACAGTAGGCCCCTAGGGGCTGATGGAGCTCTGGAATCTCAGTGCACGGGAAGAGATGATGGTACAGGGAAGGGAATTCTAAATTCATTAGGAATCAAAGAACATTTTGGGGAAGGAGGAACCTTTTCCAGCAGAATAGACTCCACCACCATACCCAAGGTGGAACCAGGATGTTGGCACTAAAATAAGGAAATAGGGCAGCTTTTAAACTAGAATATGGGGGGGGGGGAGCCAACAGTCACTCATGCTGTAAGACTGACCCCCCATGTGACAGAGGAAGTTGGTACACTATTAAACACCGTTCCTTCTGCTGGGGGAAGTGCTGGGGTAGGGAGCAAATTTAATATACCTGGCCACTGCCTTCCTCTCTCCCCCCCCCATTATCTTTTTTTTTATTGGTAAAGTATCAGGAAATCAAAAAGGGGGGGGGAATAGGTACAGGACAATGAGGACAAAGCAGAATTGCTTAACAAATATTTCTGTTCTGTGTTCACAGATGAAGGGCTGGAAATGGGACCTCAGAAAATAAGCACAAATAGGAATGGAACAGAGGTAGAACTTGAACTATTTCAGAAGACTGTGAGGAGCTAGCTAAACTAAAAGTAGAAAACAGCAATGAGCTTGAAGGGATACATCTGAGGATATTCAAAGAACTTAAAGAAGTTCTGGCAGCTCTATCATCTGATCTTTTCAATGCTTCTTTAGAGTCAGGGGTGATCCCAGAGAAGTAGAGATAGATAAACGTGGTTCCTGTCCACAAAAGCAGAAGTAAGGAAGACATACAGTATACATAAATAACCGAATACCCTTGGGACGGACTCTAAATGACTGACGGGGTAAGAAACTGGTTGAGTGGGAGGCACCAGACGGTAGTAGTAGATGAAGTTCAAACTGAAGAAAGTGAATTACCAGTGGTGTGCCGCAGGGACTGGACCATGGTCCTGTTCTTTTTAACATCTTTATAAGCAAAAATGCAAAACATCTGCCAGGCAAGGTTTGCCTCTTGGCAGACAATATCAAATCTACAAACAGGATAGACATCATGGAAGATATAGATAACAAGGAGAGATCTAAAGAAGCTTAAAGAATGCTGAAGAATTTGTCAGCTAAGATTTAATGATAAAAAAATGGAAGATCATACACTTGGGCTGCTAAAATCTTAGATAGCAGTACAGTATAACAGGTAAAGTGCTTCGATCCATGAAAGACAAGTAGGACCTGGGGGTACAGAACAGCAAATAAGATACATGGCAAAACCAGAAGATAAAAAACAGATGCAAGCAAGATTTTTTTCCTGACAAGCTAGGCCCCTTTTACCTGTAATGAAGTGTCTTCCCAAAGTCACTGAGCCAATTGCTATGAAAGGTCTGCATCCTTTCAGTGCTAGGATTTGAATAAAGGAGCAGCGTTCTTTTCTCTTTAATACAGGCTTAGTTTTACTGTGGGGCATCCCAGAATCCTCTGCTTCCAAGCCTCCATATTTCTTTCTTTCAGATAACATGTAGTTCAATAGGAAGAGATTACTACTGTAGTTCCCATAGCATATAGTGCAAGGGGGAACTGTGCTGGGGCCAACTGGCAATAGCAATCCTAACAAGCAAATGTGGGAATCACTGGGGAGAGGACATTAACAAAAGCCACTGTTGCAGCAGGTGACATGTAAGGCCCCTTTTACTAACATACAGCGTGTGCTAATGGCGTTTAGGCACACTGGTGCCACATCCCATGGGCCATGAAGCAGACAGCACATGACAATGCCTGTGAGCACACACTAAGTGTTTGAACAAATATAAAGTGATGCATTTTGGGAAAAATAATCCTAACTATATCTATCCAATGTAGTCGTCAAATTAGGAGTTTCCCTCCAGGCAAAAGATAAAAGTCATTATGGGCAATTTGCTAAAATCCTCAACTGAGCATGTAACCGTGGTCATAAAAGCAAAGAATGCTAGGAATTATTTGGAAGAGAATGGAGAATAAAACAGAATATTATAATGCTTCTTTACTGATCCATGGCATGACTGCCATTTCAAGGACAATGTAGTTTTGGTTGCCCCACCTGAAGACAGATATAGTGGAACTAGAAAATGTACAGAGAAGGGGTAAAAGGGATGGATGTATTTCCTTATGAAGAAAGGCTAAACGGATAAGGATTCTTCAGCTTGGAAATAGATACGATATAGGCTTATTAAATCAGAAGTGGAGTGAAACAGGTAGATAGAGAAGGATTATTTTTGCCTTTAAACTATAGCAGGGCTGCTGGGGGGAGGGGTTGCTTTTCCTAAAATATCCTTGTAAATGTGCGTTTGCAGTCTCAGAAGTATGTTTTTTATGACACCCCCCCCCCCCCTTGCAAAAGCTGGCTGCCTTTGTTAGCTCATCTTCCCCTCCCACCTATGGAGGAAATCAGCTAGGGATAGTTAAAAGAGTGCAGCAATAGATAAGGTTTTGGATTAAACTGCCTAATTTATGCTTTTCTTGCACATTTGAAATACTGTTATGTTTTCCTTGCTTGGGTCTCCAGTGTTGTGGGGCTAGTTGGTATTCTGGTGCATTTTTTTGCCTGTTTCTTTATTTTCCTAGTTTCTGTAACCTAGAGTGCCTTTTCACTTACAAGTATTGAGGGTTGGAATTTTTGTAAAATTCATAAATATAAAATTTGCAAAAAAACAAAACAAAACTATAGCAGGGCTAGGGGACATTCCACAAAACTATTTGGTATCACATTAAAAGAAAATCAAATAATGTGTTTTCTCATTCAATGCACAAGCTGTGGGATTTGTTGCCAGATGTGAAGGCATACAGCACACCTGGGTTCAAAAAAGGGGGCTTGGACAAGTTCCTGGAAGAAACGTTCATAAACTATTATTAGCCATTCATTTACGCTCACAAAACACTCAAAAGCACATGCAGAAGCCATCGCTTATCCCTGGAACAGGACAGCAAAAAACGCACCTACCCATTCTTTTTTAATGCTAAAGGCTACTTGTGGTTCAACATGGTACGTCTTAAATTACACAGGTTTCTACAAAAATTGATTTTTAAAACTGTAATAACTGGAGCCATGAAAGAAAGTCTGAAGCTAAATATTAACAATTAGCACTTTGGACTATGACAAATCAATTTGATTATCAAATCTAGGAAAATAACTACACAAAGGCTTTGTCAGAAGATTTGTTTTTCAACAGTTGAGTGGCAAACTGCAAATTTTTGTTGTGTTTTTGTTTTTGTTTCCAGAAATGTTGAGGTGGAATTGGCAATTATGCAACCATCTGCCAGGGCATAAAGTTCAATTGAATTATTCGAAGGGGCTGGAGGCCGGGAATGTGCTGAGGTCCTGGATTTCTCTCAACTGGCTTGACTGGCATCAATCAGAAGGAGCAAAAAGCATCCAGCCACAAAAAACAAGCACAGCAATATAAGCAGTGGCACAAAATCATGGAAATCACAATTATAAGTTTGTCACTATTTACTATTCTTATGACAAAAATATATGGAGAGAGAATATTGCACAAACTGTTAAATCATTAAAGTCAAGGTAATTGTAATATATAAAATATATATCAAAATTAAAAAAGAAAAATTGGAATAAAAACTAATAAAATTAAATATTAAAAAATGTATAGAAAAAGCTCAAAATAACTACTAGCAAAGTGACTGCATCATAACCTAAGCAATTTTTTAAATTCAGTTGTTTTTCTCCATTTTTAATGTTCATATTTTTACATATTAAGGGCCACGTTTACTGCCAACTTAGCATAGAGGCCAGCACATCCATTCCCCTGCTGATAGTGCTATGCTAATGTGCAGCACCATACTCGCTGGCACTGAAGGTGCACTTAACACCGCTCATTAGGTGCCCCATGCTAATGACAAATGGCATGAGAGTATGCCCAAAATGCCATCACGTCCACATTATGCTCCGATCCCACCGAGTCCCTGTGCAATCATGTGCTGACCGGGCAGCGTGGGATTTTTAGCATGGCACCTGTACGTGCATCATAGCTAGTGCTACCAGTTAGTGCACTTTAGTAAACATACCCCTAAAATTTCCTTCAATTTAATCGTGGCTTAACAGTGTATATTTTCTATCTCCATATTTTTGTCAGCTATATATTTGTCATCACTATAATTGACTTTTTCTATTTCTACAATTATCATTTACCATATTTTTCTGCCATTGTTTCCATTACCATGCTAGCCAGAATTGGCTCTGGCATTAGCCGGAGGGAGAGAGAACAAGAATAGATCCCCCCCACCCCCCCATATTACTATACCTAGAGGGCTAGGTGGCAATGTGGTCTTGCCAAAGCAATTTCTCTAAAGTCTTTACAGACAGATCAACTCCCCTTCTTTCTGCCTTATCTACCCTCATGAGTACCCCCAGTCACAGCAAGGGAGCGGCCACTGGGTAAACTCCTGGCCAGTGCAGACCTTAGTCCAGAGAGCACAATCTTCATCACTATCAGACCTTTACTGGTCACAGGGGGCTGCAGCAGTCTGGGTGATTCCGGGCTGTCTGACATTATAGAACTGTACTCGGGACCCAAGGATGGAAGGGAGAGCTGACCTCCTGCATACAGAGCGGCCTTCCCTCTAAATGCCACCCTCTGTACGACATAAGTGTTATTGCCCAAAGGGGGTGGAGAGAGGAATTTAGGATCACTCAGGAGAGCAGAGCGTGCATGCCATGCACACGTAGAAACATGCTTACTAACGTGCATTAACAGTTAAGGGGCACCATGCAATTAGTGCAAGACCGCGGTAACTAGTACTGTGCAATAACAGCAGCTATCGCAATACAGACCCTGCGCTACGTGCTTAGCACGCGTTGGGATGGAGAGTAGGCATTGGATGCACATCGCGGTTAGCGCAGGAGTTATTACGAGAGGATGAAGGTTTGTCTAGAGCATCCAATACACTTGCACTGGCGCCGTTCTGCTTTATGCCCCTTTCTAGG
This sequence comes from Ichthyophis bannanicus, assembly GCA_033557465.1. Classification (NCBI taxonomy): domain Eukaryota; kingdom Metazoa; phylum Chordata; class Amphibia; order Gymnophiona; family Ichthyophiidae; genus Ichthyophis; species Ichthyophis bannanicus. Next base: position 104,873,873 of record CM066048.1, on the reverse strand, counting down.
CGCCGAGTTTGGAGCCCTTAGACCAGTGCTGCCCAGCCCGGGTGCAGGAACACGTGGGTCAAGCTTTGAAACGGGAGCCGCTCTTGCCACTTGCAAAGGTTTCACATCACGATCCCTCCCTCCTAAGCTGAAAGGCTCCTACTTCTCCTGCTCTATTTTTTAAGCCTACTTCTATCCCCGATACCTCCTCCTGACCCGTGTCTCTTCGTCCTCCTTCCTTGCAGCCGGGTCTCTCTCCTCTTTCGCCTCCCACCCGCGACTTATCCCTGCCCCTGGGTCTCCGAGCCTTACCGCTCCCCGGCAGAAATCTAAGCCGGGATTGTCCAATAAGGTCCGCTGGGAGCGACCCCGCTCCCCGATCAGTGCCAGGTAGATATAGTTGTTGGTTCCAGAGTACTCCGAAGTGCCAGTAGCTACCGTGACCCGGTACCGAGCCATTGCCCAACCTATGCAGAGCTCTTACTGCCACCTCTACGTCTCAAATGGAGCCAGAGTCTAGGCGGAGAGACACGAGATTCGGAGACTCCACCTAGCGGGGAAACCACAGAAAACAGCCCCCGCTCCGTCCAATCCAAGTCAAGTCAAGTACGCCACAGGGTCAAGTCTAGCCCACACAAGCAAGCCTGCACCTTCAACTTCTGTTATATAGGGCAAGTGGATATTTCCGGAATACGCATAGCAGTACATGGTACACACTACAAACGGACCCACCCTCACTATCCTAATTACCCTACTCTACTCCATCCTATCTACTATCACTAACCAACCACTTATGCTATATATCCCATCTATTAATCAATAAGCCCTCTACTCTCATTGGCCAACTTCCCATTCACCTGCGGTATCTAGACCAAAGGCGGCATTCAACTCAACATCATTGTTCAGCACCTCCACATCAGTATACCAGTTGCTCATCAACTCCCTATCAGCCATTAGTGATCAATAGTCATTCCCTACTTCCCAGTCAAACATCAATGAGGACAACTAGGTGGCCTGCTGGTCAAACTAAGGGCTTGGCGACCGTGGCCACTGCTCCCGCCCCTTCGCTCTTATTGCCTCAGATACCCAACCACAGCATAAATCGTCGTCGGCAAGAACTTCTTATAAACCACACCGATTTAGAGCCCTCGCTAAATATCAACTCAATACCACCCGTCCTACAACCAAGACCACGGATCGATATAGCTGGGGCGTTTGATTGTTTTAACAAACACCCGCCTTCCTGTTACAGCCATTGACCCAGTTTTTCAAACACTCTGCAGGGCAGGAAGTGCTGATTCAGCTCCCAGCAGCAGCCGCCCCTCTTACCCACAACTCCTTCGTTGAGAAAGGAAGTTTTAACACTTCCAGGTCCTGAAATAGACCGCTTCAAAACGGGCTCGAAGACAGTCGTCAATAACCCGCAGGGAAGGGCAACCCCACTGCTGTTTTCAGATGGAAAGAATCCACTGTAGCCACCCACTCAAAGAACCTCTTGCCCCCAGATGCTACTACACCCTATCTAAGCCAAAATGCAAGTAATAAATGTGAGATCGAGGTGAGATCCACCATAACTTTATACACAAACGAAGTTCATTCATGCCATGGGACAAAGCCATTAGCCCAAGGATAACACAATCTTCGAATATCCCTCACTCCTGCCTGCAGAATGCCCTCCCATTTTAATATTTAATCTCTTTACACCACTTTGCCAATGTACCCCACTCCTGTCCTGCTATTGGAGGCTAAACCTCACTTCCTCTCCCAAACACGCCTTCCATCCCTGCAGCTAGTGCAGTGCAGCAGCCCTAAGGCTCATGCACATTTCTGTAAGTGCACCCCACCCCAAAGACCACACACCCAGAGTCCTCTAATGCACCTCAACTTAGAAATGTGAGATAGATGTATATAGTAGCTATAGAGAACAGACGCTTTCAAGCTATATACAAGAGATAAAGTGTATTCACCTGTAACAGGTGGTCTCCAAAGACAGCAGGAATCAGTCCCCGCAGGAGCAACACCAACAAAGCCCAAAGGGAAGCATCACCCCAGTTTTCCTTTGGGAGATGCCACTACACATGCATGGTCCCTTTCCCACCCAAGGGTGCCATCTTGCTCAATCAGATGACATAGCAAGGACAGTAGTAAAAATAAAACAAAGTAGGAAAGCAACTCCCAGGAAAGGGAGGAGGGAGGGTTGTAAGGACTGATTCCTGCTGTCCTTGAAGAGCACCTATTAAAAGTAAGTAAAGCGTAGTTACTCACCTGTAACAGGTGTTCTCCAGGAGCAGCAGGAATCAGTCCTCACTTATGGGTGACGTCGGCGCCGACGGAGCCCTCGCGGAGCAATTTTCCCCAGCTTTCAAAGAAAGCCTTTGGGAATTGCAGCGCGCATGCGCAGTCGTCTTCCCGCCCGAGGGTGCCATCTTAGCCAGTCAGATGACATAGCTAAAAAAGACAGCATAAAATTCGCAAAAAGAACATAAGCAGACGATTGCAACTCCAAGGGGAGGAGGGAGGGTAGGGAGGACTGATTCCTGCTGCTCCTGGAGAACACCTGTTACAGGTGAGTAACTACGCTTTCTCCAGGACCAAGCAGGAAGTCAGTCCTCACTTATGGGACTCCCAAGCTCAAGGCTACCGGAGACCCTAAGCACAAAAATGAGCTCCCTCTAGCTCAGCAGCACAGAAGGATAGAATCTTCGCTGAATTATCACCCACCGGTAGCCCACATCCGGGATGGAGGGTAGGAGTTGCTCAGACCTCAAAGAGATTACGGAGGACTGCCTGTCCGAAAGCACTGTCCCTACGGGACTCCCTCTCGAGACAGTAATGGACCGCAAAAGTCTGGCTCGAAGACCAAGTAGCGGCCCGGCAGATGTCTGCCAGCGGAACAGAGCGTAGGTAAGCCACTGACGTGGCCTTTGCCCGAACGCAATGAGCCGTGACTCTACTTTCTAAGGAGAGTCCGGCCGCCCCATAAGCCCAAGAGATACAGTCCGCAACCCAGATGGACAGAGTACGCTTGGAGACCGGGAGCCCCAATCTATTGGGGTCAAAAGACACAAAAAGCTGAGCAGCTTTACGGTGCTCCCGCGTACGGTCAAGGTAGAAGTTCAGAGCCCTTCTACAGTCCAGGGTATGGAGGACCGTCTCAGCTCGGCTGGAGTGTGGTCTGGGAAAGAAGGTTGGAAGTACCACCTCCTGATTGATGTGAAAAGGGGAGACCACTTTAGGCAGAAATTTCGGATGAGTCCGTAGGACCACCCTATTCTTGTAGAACCTAGTGTAAGGGGGATCAGACACGAGGGCCTGCAATTCACTTATGCGTCTAGCGGAAGTGAGGGCTATCAAGAACAGTGTTTTCCAAGACAGAAAACGGAGAGAACAGGTAGCCATAGGTTCAAAAGGCGGACAGGTGATCCGCTGCAAAACCACATTCAGGTCCCAGTCAGGTGCTGGCGGGCGCAGAGGTGGTTTAAGTAGAAGGAGACCTCGGAGAAACCTCGCTACGAGAGGGTCATTGGAGAGAGGTCTGCCGTCCACCGGCACATGATGTGCTGAAAGAGCACTGAGGTGAACTTTGACGGAGTTGGACTTAAGTCCCAGATTAGAGAGGTGCAGCAAGTACTGCAAGATCACCGACACCGGGCAGGAGAAGGGATCCTGAGACTGTTGGGTACACCAGACTGCAAAGCGACGCCATTTAAGGGCGTAGCATTTGCGGGTAGAAGGCCGTCGCGAAGCCAAGACGACCTCCTCCACCTCCGCCGGCAGGAGAAGGGGAGCAAGGACTACCCTCTCAGCAGCCAGGCCATGAGGTTGAGAGACCTGAGGTTGGGGTGCAGGAGGGACCCCTGATCCTGAGTGAGGAGATCCGGTTGTACCCCCAGAGGGATTGGATCCTCCACCGCCAGTTGCAGCAGGAGCGGAAACCACGGCTGCCTGGGCCAGCGAGGGGCCACCAGGATCATGAAGGCTTTGTCTCGGAGAACCTTGAAAAGAGTCCGAGAGACTAGCGGGATGGGAGGGAAAGCGTACAGAAGGCTCCCCGACCACGAGATCAGAAAGGCGTCCGCCGCAACCCGAAGGGGGTGTGGCTGACGAGAGCAGAAGCGAGGAAGCTGCCGGTTGTGAGGACTGGCAAAGAGATCCACCGTGGGGAGACCCCACTTGAGGAAGAGCTTCTGAACTACCAAGGGATCCAGACGCCACTCGTGCGGCTGGAGGACCCTGCTGAGTTTGTCTGCAAGGCAATTTTCTTGGCCCGGGAGATAAACTGCCTTGAGGAGAATGCCGTGACTGACGGCCCAAGAGCAGAGCTTCTGTGCCTCCCGGCAGAGGAGGAAGGAGCCCGTGCCCCCCTGCTTGTTCACGTAGAACATGGCAACTTGATTGTCCGTCTGGACAAGGACGGACTGTTGGGAAGTCAGGTGGGAGAAGGCCTTGAGAGCTAGGCGGATCGCCCTGAGCTCCAGGAAGTTGATCTGCTGAGCCGACTCCCACGTGGTCCAGAGGCCCTGAGTACGTGCCTCTTGGCAATGTGCTCCCCAGCCCAGGAGGGATGCATCGGTGGTCAGCACCCGGGTCGGCTGAGGTGACTGGAAAGGCATTCCGAATATCAGGTTCGGCTGCCGGAGCCACCACCGGAGAGACGAGACCAGCGGCTCGGAAACGCGCACTAGGTCTGCTAGGCCGCCCGTGGCTTGTCGCCACTGCTGGCGGAGACACCATTGAGCAGACCGCATATTCAGGCGGGCATTGGGGGTCACATGGACGGTGGAAGCCATATGGCCGAGCAGTCTCAGGAAGCGCCTGGCGGAGACCAGGGGCTGGCTGCGAAAGCGGTCGGCTAGGTCCATGAGCCGTTGAGCCCTGTCGAGCGGTAGGTACGCTCGCGCCTGAGGAGTGTGCAGCCTTGCGCCGATGAACTCGAGATCCTGTGAGGGGAGCAAAGTGGACTTTGCGAAGTTTATAACAAAGCCCAAGTGCTGCAGCAGAGTCACCGTGCGGCACGTGGCGTTGGTGACCTCCTGAGCGGACGCTGCTCTGATGAGCCAGTCGTCGAGGTACGGAAAGACATAAAGGCCGTGAAGCCGGAGATGGGCCGCCACGACCGCGAGACATTTTGTGAAGACTCGCGGTGCGGAGGACAGGCCAAAGGGCAGTACTCTGTACTGGTAATGATTTCCTGCCACCACAAACCTTAGGTATTGGCGGTGGCTTGGGTGGATGAGGATGTGCGTGTAGGCATCCTTTAGATCCAAGGAGCATAGCCAATCTCCCTGCTGGAGGTAGGGCAGAAGGATTCCAAGGGTAAGCATTTTGAACTTCTCCCGCACAAGGAACTTGTTGAGGTTGCGCAAGTCCAGGATGGGTCTGAGGCCCCCTGTTCTCTTTGGTATCAGAAAATACCTTGAATAAAAGCCTTGACCTCTCAGGTGGTGTGGCACCGGTTCCACCGCCTGTTCCTGCAGAAGACCTGCTAACTCCTGAAGGAGCAACTCCCTGTGCAGAGGGGGGCGCGGAGGCTCTCCCGGAAAATAGGAGGGAGGGACCTGATGGAAGTGGAGAAGGTAGCCTTCTCGCACGACCTGAAGCACCCAGGCATCTGCGGTGATGCTGGACCACCTGTGGGCGAAGTGAACCAGCCGGCCTCCGGTGCTGGGAGGAACCAGCGGGGGGGGGGAGAGGCTATGCTGAGCGAGTCAAAAGCCCCCACCCTGCTGAGCAGGGGCTGGTGGTGCAGGCTTGGGGGCTTGCTGCCTACGGGACCCGTTACCCCGTCCCTTGGCCTGCTGGCCCTGTTGGGGAGCTGCAGGGGCCTGATAATGGGGGTATTGTTTGTAGGCAGCCGCCTTCCTCGGGTAAAAGGACTTTTTCCCCCGAGCCCTTCTTTTTATGGGAAGGGGCGGAGGTCTTCCTAGAAAGCCTGGTCCTGGTGAGAGTCTCAGTCTCAATTTGTGCAGCCTTTTCCGCCATGGGCTTGCCAAAGAGGTTTTCGCCTCGGCAGGGGACATCGACCAACTTGTCCTGTACCCAGGGCTCAAGGTCTGACGACTGAAGCCAAGCCTGTCGGCGGGCACCGATGCCGGCTGCGGCCACTCGAGCCGAGGCTTCAAAGCCATCATAGGCTGCTCGGGACATGAACTTTGAGCATTCCCGAATGCCCGTGGACAAGGCTAGGAACCTCCGCAAGGGCTCCTCGGAGAGACCAGCGGAGAATCCGGCTAGCTCTTTAGCCAGATCCCGGAGATACATGCCCATGTATAGCTGGTAAGTCTGGACACGACATGCGAGCATAGAGCCCTGGAAGCACTTCTTGCCAAGGCCATCCAGGTTACGGGCCTCCCTTCCAGGAGGCACCGAGGAGTGCATCTTCTGGCTCTTAAGACGATGCATGGCCGATTCCACTACCATGGAATGGTGTGGCAGCTGTGCCTTTTGAAAGCCAGGGCTCTTGCGGACCCGATAGATAGAATCGACCCGCTTGCTCAGGACCGGCGAGGAGGCCGGACTCTCCCACATGCGGAAGAGTAGTCGTTCCAGCATAGGAGGAACCGGCACAGTAAAGTGTTCCCTCGCGGGAGAGTCATACTGGAGGGCGTCGAGCTCTTCGGCTCGAGGCTCCTCCTCGGGATCCGCAGGGAAGGCCAAAGCCTTGGCCATATCCCTAACGAAGTCCGAGAACCGGGCATCCTCCGGGGGGGACTGCTTCCGAGGCTCGGACTCCGGTGAGTCCGATGGGACACACCGAGTCCGGAAAGAATCAGGTGACTCTTCCTCCTCAGACTCCCAGACCGACTCCGACGAGGACTCGGTGGGGTCGGCCCGGGCAGGGTGCGGCGCCAGCCGCCCCGACGCCGAGGGAGTCGGCGTCGGCGACCTCGGTCCCGAACGGGAGGCCGAGGGTGACCTCGACCGAGGATCGACTCGAGTTCTCATCGACTCGAGGATCGGCTCGGTCTCCGGGGTCGACTTGGACGTCGACGTCCCGGCGGTCGGGGCAGCGGCGCCAGCGAAGCCAGCGAGCAGTGCCCTCTGCTGGTCCATGAAGGCAGACAGTCTGCTCTCCAAGGCCGTCAACCTGAGTCCGAGCTCAGGTGACCCAGCAGCCCCCGACTCGGGCCCCGACGGCGTCGGGCCCGACGTCGGCTGTCGCGGAGGCGAGTCCAGAAGGACCACAGGACTTACCCGGGCAGGCATCTCCGACTCCAGGCGAGGTCGCTTCGGGATGTGTTCCTTCTCCAAGGACCCGGGGCGGCTGTCGGGGCTATGCGACCTGGCCCTCGCGGAACCAGGAGCGTCCACCGACGCCGCCCTCGCGGGTTTTTCCTTCCGACGATGGTCCCCGGAGGGAGAACCCCGGTCGGAGGAGCTCCGGCGACGGTCCGAGCTGGAGCCTTTCGACACGGAGGCCTCCGACGAGGTCCGGGTACGGCTGGGGTCAGCGAAGATTCTCTCATGCTGATGCCGCCGACTTCTCAACGCCTTTGAGGACAGTTTGCTGCAGGGCCCACAGATCAGTTCCTCATGATCCGGGCCCAGGCAGCGGAGGCAAAAGTCGTGTGTGTCGGTTAGTGACATATTTCGGTCACACCGACCACACCGCTTAAACCCACTGGCAGCCATCGGGGGAAAAAGGGCCCCTGCGAGGTCAAAGGACCGGGCTGCCAGGGAAACCGAAAACGAAAGCTGACTAAGTCAGAAAAAACGAAAAAAGTAAGAGGACTCGAGACCGGCGTCGCGAGTCCGGGCGGGAAAACGATCGGCGTCGAACCGAAAGAAAAAAGGATAAAATAAAGAAGAAAATCAACTTTTTCGCGGGGACAAGACGGGGACGTCTGTAGGGCTCCGCGGAAAAAAGAAGACTGGCTAAGATGGCACCCTCGGGCGGGAAGACGACTGCGCATGCGCGCTGCAATTCCCAAAGGCTTTCTTTGAAAGCTGGGGAAAATTGCTCCGCGAGGGCTCCGTCGGCGCCGACGTCACCCATAAGTGAGGACTGACTTCCTGCTTGGTCCTGGAGAACTACACTTTCTCCAGGAACAAGCAGGAAGTTGGTCTTCACATATGGGATGCCCTAGCTCCATACCGAGGACCAAACCAGCACCAATAGTGACCAAGTGGGTAGCCATGAGTTGCAGATGAGTCCCCACCTAAGAACCTCTGCAAGACCCTAGCATCCAGCAGCACTATCACTCCAATAACCTGAACATAGAAGGGGGCGGAGGGCAGGAGCTGCCTACACCCTAAAAGTAGCCCCTGGCCAAAGGCACTGTCCTGGTGAAACTTGCTCTCCAGGCAGTAATGACCGCAAATATATGCAGGGCAGGCCCGTCCATTGAGCAAGAATGTTTTTTGAATTAAATTTAAAAAATAAAAAAGCTGGCTGCCACAGCGGCAGCGGCAGAATGAAGTGTCCCACAGGGCCCCCTCTGCCCGGCTGAATCCCTCCCTCCCTCTGCAACGGCTGAGCCCCTCGGTGCCGGCTTTCAGATTCGCGAAGGGAGAGTGTCTCCCTCGCGTCTCTGTTAAGCCCGCAGGGGCTGATGGGAAATTGAACCCCCGACCTTCCGGCCTGAAGTACCTTGCCCCAACCACTAGGCCACTCCTCCACTCCCTAGTGGTTGGGGCAAGGTACTTCAGGCCGGAAGGTCGGGGGTTCAAATCCCACTAGAGGACAGCAACCTTGGGCCAGAAGGACTGGGGTTTCTAGTCCCACAGGTGCTCCTTGTGGTCTTGGGCAAAGCCACTTAACCCTCCATAGCCCATGTTCCCTGTAAAATAGTTATCTCCAAGTTATAATGCCCTTTTCAATGTAATTTCAGTTTGTTCAATGTAAACCGCCTTGATATCAAGAAAGGCGGTATATAAGAAATGTTAAATAAAAATAAAATAAAATAATGGCCAACTGACTGGAAAAGATCTGTGTTTATACCAATACTAAAGAAAGGTGATCCAACTGACTGTGGAAATTATCGAACAATCGCTCTGATCCCACATGCCAGCAAGATTCTACTGAAGATTATTCAAAAGAGATTACAACCATACCTGGAACAAGAACTACCTGAAGTGCAAGCAGGGTTCAGGAAAGGGCAAGGAACGATAGACATCATTGCAGATGTGAGATGGATCCTTGAAAAGACTAAAGAATACCAAAAGGATATCTATTTGTGCTTTATCGACTATAGCAAGGCTTTTGACTATGTAAACCATGAGAAACTCTGGGCCACATTAAGAAGCATGGGTATACCAGAACACCTGATCGTTCTCTTGCGCAATCTGTACATTGATCAAGAAGCAACAGTTCGAACGGAACAAGGAGAAACAGAATGGTTTAAAATAAGCAAACGTGTAAGACAAGGCTGCATACTTTCCCCCTACCTGTTTAATTTGTATGCAGAACAAATCATCAGAGAAGCAGGATTGTATGAAGACAACAGAGGTGTGAAGATTGGTGGAAGAGTCATCAACAACCTTCGCTATGCTGATGATACCACATTACTGACGGAAAGTGAAGATGATCTGAAACATTTGCTTCTCACAATCAAAGAAGATAGTCTCAAAATGGGCCTGCACCTTAATGTAAAGAAGACAAAGATCATGACAACTGGCATAATCAACAGGTTCATCGTTGAAGGAGAAGAAATTGAAATTGTGAACAACTTTAACCTACTTGGATCAACTATCAATAAAGAAGCAACAAGCAGTCAAGAAATCAGACGACGCATTGCTCTTGGCAGAATGGCTATGAAAGACCTAGATAAGATTCTCAAGAGCAGAGATGTCTCTCTCCATACAAAGATTTGACTTGTTGAAGCCATGGTATTTTCAATAACATCATATGGATGTGAAAGCTGGACAGTGAAAAAGACAGACAGGAAGAAAATTGATGCCTTTGAATTATGGTGCTGGCGGCAAATACTGTGTATACCATGGACTGCCAGAAGAACAAACCAGTCGGTACTAGAGGAGATCAAACCTAAGCTTTCTTTAGAAGCTCAGATGACAAGACTTCGACTTTCATACTTCGGACACATCATGCGAAGAGAGAGATTAGAGAAAGACATTATGCTTGGCAAGATAGAAGGTCAACGCAAAAGAGGAAGGCCAGCAATGAGATGGATCGATACAATAACAGCAGCTACGGGTACCAGTCTGTCAACAATGAGCCGCCTGACTGGAGACCGAACACAATTTAGGATAGCTATCCAGAGGGTCGCCAGGGGTCGACTCCGACTCGACGGCACTTAACATTAACAGAACTGGAAATGGGCTGATGGGGGGGGGTTAACACTGGAGGTGGGCTGATGGGGTTAGGACTGGTAATGGGCTGTGGGCTGATGGGGGGTTAGGACTGATAATGGGCTATGGGGGGGCTAGGACAGGAAATGGGCTGATGGGGAGGGGTTAGGACGAGGTGGGCTGATGGGGTTAGGACTGGTAATGGGCTGTGGGCTGATTGGGGGGGGGGTTAGGACTGGCAATGGGCTATGGGGGGCTGACTGGAAATGGGTTGATGGGGTTAGGACTGGAAGTGGGCTGATGGGGGGTTAGGACTGGTAATGGGCTGATGGGGGGCTAGGACTGGAAATGGGCTGATGCAGGGACTAGAAGGGAATGGATGCTGGGTGAGGCTGGAACTAGAAGGGAGCTGATGTTGGGGAGGATTAGAATGGGATGGGGCTGGGAGAGTAAAATGGAGAGGGGAAAAATATGTTGTGTGAGAGGGATAAAAAATCTACAATTGGCCGGGTATTGGGAGAGTAAGTGGGGATTGAGGATGGAGGGGTAAAATTTGAGTGGATGAAATAGGAATGAGGAAAGAGCAAAAGGAGAAAGATTAGTATGTTAAAGCAGATGTAGAGAGAGAAGACAGGACAAATGGACAGCAGATGATGGAGAGTTAGCAGAAGACACGAAGAAACCAGAAGAAAGTGGCTGGAGCAATTGCAGCTGAAAAAAAATGCACAAAAGGTAGAAAAATATCTCTTTATTTTGAATTTATTAATTGGAATATGTCAGCTCTAGTAACTGTGCATCATTAACGTCTGCGCTTTGTTTAGTACAAGAGCAAATTAATGTATAGTTTTATTTCTACAGTGTTGTACATTCCAAGTGTGGCTTTTGGGATTCCCAGTTTAATTATTGTCTTCCTGTTTCTAAATTGTGATTACTTGTTTGGTGATGGTCTATGTTCTGCATGTGTAACTGAGCTGAGGTGAGGTATTGTTTATATAATTCCTATTTGACATTGCCACTTGTTCTCTTTCCCCAGTAGGTCATGTATTGTTGTTCTCTGAAATGTATTGGTTTAATATTTGCAGTGTTGCCTTTTGATAGGTAGGGTATGGTGCTTTGTGAGTCCTGGTAATGCTGTCAGGATTCGGCGGGTTTGCTATGGGTTCTAAATGGGCAGCGTTTGTAGTAGTTCCTAATGTGTCTGGCGGTTGGCATTGGATTATAGTAATGTAGAAATTTTTTAGTCTTTCTTTATCCATACTCTCATTAAGAGGCATGTTTACTAAAAGTTAGTATATGGTAACATTATGCAAATATTTATGCAAATGATGCCCCTTATGCAAATGAGGCCCCACACCGAGTCTCCGCACATGGCCCCGCACCCCCCTTGGGCCGCCCCTGAATATATGAATTGAAGACCATATGGCAGCTTTACAGATCTCCATCACCAATACCAAGTGCAGGTTTGCCATCACTCTCACATGATGCACTGTGATCCGGTGGACCAGGGAGAGCCCAGCTCACCCATAGGCAAGGTCAATACAGTCCACCACCCAAGTGGAAAGAGTTTGTTTAGTCACAGGAAGCCCCAGCCTGCTGGGGTCATGGACACTGTTCCCTCTAAGCTGTGCGCATGTGCGCGCGCACACACACACACACACCTCACCAAGCGAGCGCACATACTTTACAACATAGCGCACAAAAATTACCGTTCTGATTCTGATAGAAAACAACACAGATGTCTTAAAATTTAAAAGTTGTTATGTATTTACAGTTTTCACAAGTTCTACAATGTTTTCTAGTGCAATCAATGTGGTGTACATACTGTATTTTGATGTGCAGTCAAATTTTAAAGGATATAACTCTGAGTGTCGTTATGTGGCGCACAAAAATTTAACCTTCCTTCAAAAGCTGCACAGCTGATATTTTATGCGCACACAGCCTACAGAAAATTAGAGGGAACATTGGTCATGGAAACAAAAAGCCGAGGAGCTTTACAATGGCCCTGAGTCTGCTGTCAGTAGGATAGGGCCCATTTGCAGTCCAGTGTATGGAGTTTAGTTTCTTCCTGAGTAGCAGGAGGCTACAGGGAAAAAAGTGGTTAAGGCCCATCTCCTGGTTGGAGGTATAAAGGAGATACCACCTTTGGGAGAAATTCAAAGTGAGTGCTGAGCACGACCCTGTTCTTGTAGAATCTTGTATATGGTGGCTCTGCCACCAGAGCCTGAAGTTTGCTTACTCTGCAAGTGGATGTGAGAGCTACCAGGAAGGCAACCTTCCATGAACGATACCGCAGATGGCAAGTAGCTAGAAGCTCGAATGGCAGCCAGGGGGGACTTAGACAACAGAAAGCCGAAAGGAACCAAGAGACTAGGGGCTGATGTGAAAGGTGCTTCCCCTCAATCAGGTGGTGGTGTGCAGCCATCACAATCGGGTGCACCCTCCCTTTATTTTAGTCCAGCATAGAAGAGATGCAATAGGTACTGGAGTACTAGCTGCACGGGGCAGATGAACGGGTTCTCCTGCCTCCCTGCATACCATAACAAGAATCTTCACACGTAAAGGCATAGGCTTGCCTCGTAGAGGATCTCCTCAACTTCTCATGGGAGGTTGAAAGGGGCCAAGGCTACCCTTTCAGCAGCCAATGCTGTTAGCATTAGAGACCCCAGATTGGGGTGCAGGAAAGAGCCCTCCCTCTTGAGACAGGAGGTCCGGGGCACAGCCCAGCGGGACCAGGAGTGTTGCCAACAGGGAGAGCAGCAGTGGGAACCAAGGCTGTCTGGGCCACCTGGAGGCAATTAGTATCAGTACTGTACCCTCACACTGGACCTTGAAAAGGGTCTTGGCAACCGGGGCAGGGGGTCAGCAGAAAGGCATAGAGGCTTTTCTGTCCAAATGATCAGGAAGGCACCTGCTGCCATCCTTGCTAGGTACAGCTGCACATTGTCCTAGGTGGGAAAGAGGTTCAGCACTGGCATCCACCAGAGGCGGAAGAGCCATGAGGCCACTCTAGAGTTCAGGTGCCACTTGTGCGGCTAGAGCACCCTGCTCAGTCTGTCCACCAGGTGGTAGACCATCTGCTGAAGCATGTCATTATGAGCTGCAAAGGAAAGGAAGGCCACCAGCTCCCAGCAGGAGTACAACGTCAAACATGGTTGTCCATCTGTGTCAACACCAGCTGGTGATACAGGCAGTGGCAGAACGTATGTAAGGCCAGGAAGATCACCCTGTGTTCCAGATTGATCTGTCGCAGAGATTCCACTTGGGACTAGCAGCCTTGCATGCAACAGTCCTCGCAATGAACCTCCAAACCGAGGAGGGAAACATCCATGATTAGGACTCTCTGAGGAGTGGATGCATGGAAAGGCATCGCTGCCCAGAGGTGGCAGAAAAGTTGCCACCAGCCAAGGGAGGCTGCCAACTGGTTATTTACCCTGATCCTGTCCCGCAGTCTGCCCGTGGAGGCCCCACTGAGCTACCTGCATGGGTAAGCAGGTAGTGGGGTCACATGGACCGTGGAGGCCACGTGGCCCAGAAGGTGGAGGAGATGGGATGGCACCAAAACAACAGTGCTGCACCTTTGCCATTAGCTCCCTGGGGTGGTCTGCCCTTTCCCTAGGAAGAAACGCCTTGGCCTGCAGGGTGTCTATTTGAGTACCTATGAATTCCAGGCTCTGGGCTGGAGCGATGTGGAATTTGGGGGTAATTGATGATAAACACCAGGTGCTGCAGCAGGAGAGTTGTGCACCCTGTGGCCTGATGGGCCTCTGCAGCCGTGCTGTCCCTGATAAGCCAATTGTCTAAATATGGGAAGACGAAGGCCCCTTGCAGACGTAGGTGGGCAGCAATCAATGCTAGGCACTTTGTGAAGACCTTTGGTTCGGAGGCCAGGCTGAAGGATAGCACCCTGTACTGGTACTGTCCTCCACCTACCATGAACCTTGGGTATTGCCTGTGGGAGGAGTGGATCAGGATGTGTGTGTAAGCATCCTTTAGGTCCAAGGAGCAAAGCCAGCCTCCCTGGTAGAGGTAGGGCAGCAGTGTTCCAAGGAAGAACATCTTGAACTTCTTCCTCACCAGAAATCTGTTTAGGTTTCACAGGTCTAAGAGGGCCTGAGGCCCCCAATCCTCTATGGGACAAGGAAGCACCTGGAGTAGAAGCCTTTGCCCCACAGGTGTCTGGGTACAGGGTTCTACTGCTTTGTCTCTGAGAAGACCTGCAAGCTCTGTGAGCAGCAGGGACTGGTGAAGAAAGGGCCACATCAGCTCTCCAGGAAAGAATCTGGGTGAGGAGATATCCCTCCCTGACCACCTGCAATACCCAAAGGTGCGAGGTGATTGTGGCCCATCTGCGAGTAAAGAGCACCAGGCATCCTCCTGTGGGCTGGTGAAGGTCTCCTGGGGGAAGGGGAGGCCCTGCTCAGGGAGTCAAAAGCTCCCCCCAGGCTGGGTAGGAGCTGGAACCTGGGGCTTGGGTGTTTTTGCCTTCTGAGCCCCATGTCCCTGCCCCGCTTGGGGCAAGAACCCTGCTGATAGCCATAGCAGGGCTGGTACTGGTGATCCTGTGCAAAGGCACTTTTTCCCCTTGGGAAAAGGGGACTTTTCTCTGATGTTTTTTTGCAGGGATGGGATGAGGTCTTCTTAGAGAGCCTCTGACTGGTCAGAAACTCTGCCTCGATCTCAGCAGCTTTGGTCGGCCATGGGTTTGCCGAAGAGGTTCTCACCAGTAGAGAGGACTTCGAGCAGCTTGTCCTGGGCCCACTGCTCGAGGTCGGAGGATTGCAGCCAGGCCTGGTGCCAGGCCCCAATTTGAGCCACCGACTCAAAGAAATCAAAGGCAGTCCGGGAGAGGAACTTGGAGCAGTCCCTCACTCCCGAGGATTTGGAACCGTTAGAGGGGTTCCCTGACAAGGCCTGTTGCAAACCCTGACAGCTCTTTGGTCAGTGCCTTTAGGTACATGCCTATGTAGAGTTCATAGGCCTGGATCCAGCCACCCAGCATCGAGCCCTGATAGCATTTGCCCCCAAGGGTGTTGAGGGCCCGGGCCTCCTTATCAGGATGGGCGGAGCAGTGGATTTTCTGGCTCTTGAGCTTCTGCATAGTCTCTCCACCCCCCGCCGAGTCACCTAAGCTCCTGCCCAATCGGGGCAGTGGGAGCAAGTACAGCAGCAGCCAGGCTCCATAAAAGCGGCGTCCCTGCTCCGAGGGAACCGCTGCCTGCTCTCTCCACCCCCCACCGAGTCACCTAAGCTCCTGCCCAATCAGGGCAGTGGGAGCAAGTACAGCAGCAGCCAGGCTCCATAAAAGCGGTGTCCCTGCTCCGAGGGAGCCGCTGCCTGCTCTTGCCACCCCCCGCCGAGTCACCTAAGCTCCTGCCCAATCGGAGCAGTGGGAGCAAGTACAGCGGCAGCCAGGCTCCATAAAAGCGGCGTCCCTGCAGGGCAGGCCCACGCCTGAGGGCCTCGCCAGAGGGCCCTTTGGCGTGGCCCTTAGGCGCGGCACGTAGGCGAACCGAAGGAAGCCAAACAAGGGTCACAGCCACACCAACAAAACCACAGAAGAGACCATCAGAGGGCAGGCAGAGACAAAAGACAACAGAAACGCAAGTAAAAGCTCTAACGGGACTTCACAAAACCAAACATGCAAACACTGTTTCTCCCAATCTGCCTCCTCATCACACAACTCCTGCCAACAACCACACACCACCAATACCTGCACGCTAACTCAACATGGCACCAACCACCCACTTGGACATACATAGAACCACAGTACAAGCTTAATGGCATAAGCAGGGACAAAAAAACTAACTAACCACAAATCAAACTCACACATCAGCACAAAGGAAACACATGTTACAACAAAGTCTTCAAAGCATACCACCATTGAACTCAAACGCCAGATCCATATGCAACAGGATACACACTATAGCAGACCACATAGAAGACAGTCAGCCCGACGTACTCTGCATCACAGAGACATGGCTCAATCCCACCGACAATGTACTACTCAACCAATTGGTGCCAGACACATACTCCGCATACAACTGCCCACGCACCCACAAGCGTGGAGCAGGAGTCCTGATAATCGCAAAAAGGAACCTAAGATTCAGAGCTCGAAGTTTCACGGACACCCAACAATGTAACACTATCAGCATCGAGAACAAACACATGGCACTCTGCCTAACCTACAGAGCACCCAGAGCTTCACCTGACGAACTAGCCACAACGCTTGAAGCAGTCTGCGCCACCACCTCAACTAACAAGCCCACAATATTGCTAGAAGACTTCAACCTCAAGTCAACCAACAACAAAGACTCAGAAGCCTTCCTGCAAGCAATGACTTCCCTGCAGTTTACCCAAATAGTCGATGCCCCTACGCACAGACACGGTTCATCCCCAGACCTCATCTTCGCAACCAACAACCTAACATCAAGAGGTCTAATTTCAACACCTACCATCACCCCAGTTCCATGGTCAGACCACTACATAATCAAGATAAGGATACTACTACAAAAGGACAATCTAAACGACGCTCAGACAACACAACCGCACAAAGAAGATTCAAGAACTTCGACAGGGACACATTCCTACAAGACACATTACAACAACTAACCACAGCAACAGTCGACCTGGAGGCACAAATAACCAAATGGAACAGCACTCTATCTAACGCCGCCAAAGCAACAGATACGAGACCCAAGAAACACCGGCACAACAGGCTACAACACAAGCCGTGGTACTCAAAAACCATACGACAAGAAAAAAGGGAGCTCAGAAAGATAGAACGGAAATGGAGAAAATCCAAAGCACCTGACATCCAGCAACTATACACAACAAAGCAAAAACAATACGACGAACATATCAACCAGTCAAAGAGAGAATACCATACAAACATAATAAACACCTCCATCAACAAGCCCAGAGAGCTATTCTAAATTGTGAAAAACCTCACAAAAGAGCAAAGGACAGAATGTGAAGTACAAACAGACCCGCAAAAATTTGCTGACTACATCGAGGAAAAATTTCACTCCGTGGAGCAAACAAGACACAGCACAAACACGAAGCCCATCTCACACACCAAGACCTGGGACACATTCTGCACACCATCAACAGAGCAGCTCTCCCACATCATCAATATGTTAAATAAATAAAATAAATAAATCATCTCCTCAATAAATACAAGCACCGCTCCCACAGACCCTTGCCCAGTCTCATGGATCAAAGCAACAAAATCAAGCTTCATCCACATCATACACAACATGGTGCACAACTCCCTCACTCAAGGACTGATGCCAGAACAACTAAAGCTCGCCACAGTAAGACCGATCCCAAAGAAAACAACTCTCGACAAGAACAACCCGGCAGCATACCGACCAATATCCAGCATACCCTTTCTGGCAAAAATCATCGAAAAAACAGTACAACACCAACTACAAGAACACATCGACAACCATGCACCACTGGATGACAACCAACACGGATTTCGCCCCAACCATGGAGTCGAAACATTACTGATTTACCTCTTCAACAGCATCCTCCGAACCATAGACAACACTAAGAATGGAATCATAATGATCTTCGTTGACATCTCTTCAGCATTTGACACAGTAGACCACAAAACTCTCCTGGAAAGACTAGAAAACATTGGGCTACATGGAACCACCTTAAAATGGTTCCACTCATACCTAACCGAAAGGCAGATACAGGTCAAGATAGACCACAACACCTCTCGACCCATAAAAGTCCTCCAAGGAGTACCACAAGGATCCGCACTCTCAGCACTTCTGTTCAACATCTACATCCAGCCAATATGCGACATCCTGAAGAACAGCATTCAATATACAATCTATGCAGATGATATTATGATATACACACCCATCTCAGTTGACAACCCTGACTACTCGAGAATTACAAACTGCCTTACACAAATGACCATATGGTGTAAAACCAACCACCTCGAAATCAACTACAGCAAGACTGAGGCACTAATCATCACTCGTAAACCCAGACTTCATCCACCCACTGGACATCAAGATTCAAAACTCAACCATACCAATAAAATCAGAAGTAAAATACCTCGGAGTGACCCTGGACAATGAACTGAATCTCAAAGCACATGTAAGCAAGACAATCAAAAATGCATACTACAGGATGAGAATCATCAGAAGACTTAAACCCCTCCTCGCCACTGAGCACTTCCGTACTGTATGCCAAGCTCTAATTACCCCCTTACTGGACTTCTGCAACCCAATCTACCTAGGACTTGCAAAACAGACACTCAAGCCTCTACAACTAGCACAAAACACGGCAGCCCACATAATATCTGGATCGTCAAGACATGAGCACATCACACCCGTTCTGAAAGAACTACACTGGCTCCCAATCATTTCACGCATCAAATACAAAACAATCAAACATATTCAAGATCAAACAACACACCTCAGCCACCAGCCTGCACACCCTCATACAACCAGACACTAGCACACGCCCAAGAAGAAAAAGAACCTCCAACCGAGTCAACACCTCTAGTGACTTCAGAAAAGCACGCAAGGACACCACAGAAAGAGCACTCTCTCTGGCTGCCCCAACAATCTGGAACACCCTCCCAGATGATCTGAGATAGACGACGGACCTCAAGGACTTTCGCAAACAGCTGAAGACAACGCTGTTCATAGAACACTATGGACACGTCACATGATCAATCTATATACCAGGAACGACCAACCCCCCCCCCCGACACACAGACAAGAGAATGTATAACGGCACATGTTGCTTCCTAACACTAAACGTATAGAAGATTGTATTATAGCACATGTTGTATCATAGCGCACAATGTACATAGCTCAACCTAATCAAACACACAACACATCATACACTCAAACTACGATATAACCCTCACTGCATGAATACACTATCACCTCTTTTTGATTGTTTTGCTGTGATACTGCCTTGATTGTAAGATAAGGCGGCATAGAAATACTATTAAATAAATAAAATAAATGTGGTAGCTGGGGTTTGTGAAACCCCGGCCCTTTCTGGACACAGTACATAGCGTTGAGCTGACAGTTGACTATAGGCACCGATGCAGCATCTCCCACATTTGGAGGAGCAGCCTCTCGAGGATCGGCTGTATGCGAACCATGAGGGTTTCTTTAGATGGTGTCTCATACTGGACAATCTCCAGCTCCTCAGTAAGCAGGTCCTCCTCCACTTCAGTTTGCACTGAGAGGGTCTTGGCCATATCCCTGATGAAGTCATGGAAGACTATGACCTCAGGAGGAGAATAGTGACGAGGAGTTGGGGGAGACTGCTCCAAAGGAATGTCTCGGTGTCTTCATGGTGTCCGGGGACGCCTTGTCCTCAGGCTATGCGACTCCTTGTGTCAAGGCTAGTGCCGAGGGGCTGACGGCCTGTGAAGGACCTGGGGTCCAAGTCATGGACACTGGTCGGCGAGGATCAGATACCCAACGACTGGCACCAAGGACTTTCTCAAGACCGAGGGCGCTCGATGCTCGGCTCAATGACCGGGGCACTCCCTTGCAGTTGAGGGCCCAGTTGTCAGGGCAGATGAGACAGAGAACTGGCCATCATCACCTGTAGAAGGCCAGGATAGCAGTAATGTTCTGCTCCAGGGCCACCATTCTGGTTTCCAAGCCAGAAGGCTCCACAGCCTTCGGCGCAGGCACAGAGGATTTCAGGCCTGGCCCTGGCACTCTAGGGAGTGCATCCTCGACAAGAACTACAGCCTCAAGGAACCTCATATGGTCTCCGCCGGCCAAGGTCTTGAGGACCTTGATGAAGTGCTTCTCGGAGTCACCCAAGTTCCTCCACGGCATTTTAATGGGTTTCTCCCATGCAACTTCGGCCAGACTTCAATGACTACTACTGCTCTGGCTCTGGGGTCTTCTCAGAGGAACTGCAGCCGCAGGACTCTGACCCAGGCATCTCAAGATGTGCTGGGTTTTGAGCTCTGTGCCAGGGAGGCAAATGCAGAGTCAGCTCTAGGGAACAACTTCTGCAACTTCGACCTTTTCTTTTTGGTTTTGGCAGACATGGCCTGGCACAGGTCACAGGAGGTGCTGTCATGGTCTGGGCTAAGGCAGCAGCCATGGGTGTCAGTAACAGACCTGGTTTGACTGCAGCGGTCACACTTTTTGAACCCAGTGGGAGACACCCGGATGAGGTCTACGACCCCTGGGCAAAAAAAAAAGGCACGAATGCCAGTTGAGGGAGATCTCAAGAGAAAAGAAAAAGGGCCATGAGGGGCACCATCTCGAGGCAGGAAGAGGAACCAGTACGCTTACTGGAAAACTAACTTTTAGGAACAGTTTTGTCAAGGATTTTTCCAGGGAAACAGGATATACGTCCGTTGGGCTCCATGGAAAAAAAGGAAACTGAGCAAGATGGCACCCTTGGGCAGGAAGGGGAGCACACATGCATGTTGGCATCTCCCAAAGGCTTTCTTTCAAAGCTGGGGAGATGCTTCTGCACAGGCTCAGTCGGTGCCGACATCACCCATAGGTGAGGACTGACTTCCTGCTTGTTCCTGAAGAAATGAAAAGAATCCATTTCTGATCAGAGATCTGCTAGGTCTGCAAATGAAACATTCCTTTCTTGGGGAGCTGGCAGAGAAGATGAAGACCTGTTATCTCTTGGTTTTAAAAGGGGAGCTGCCAAAGCTCGACTCCAATCATGGTCTCTCCCAAATCGGTTAAGGCTGGGATTGTGAAAGACCATGATTGGAATCTCCTCCTCCCTCTGGAATTTGGTAATATCTCATAGAAAGGAATTTCTAGCATAAGAGGACATGCTATGGAGGGGGGAAAGGTCACAGAGTAATAAGAAACATTTCTTCATAAAAAGGATGGTGGGGGTGTGGAATAGCCTTCCAGAGGGCAGAGGCAAAACACAGTAACAAAATTCAAAATTATGCAGAGTTGCAGGGGAATTCAGAGGTTAATTGGGGTCTCAGCATTACACCAGGAAGTAAACAGGGCGCAGACCAGATGGACCTAAAGGTCTGTATCTGCTATCAATCTCTCTGTTTTCAGGGAAGGGATGGAACCAGCAGAACCTCTCTCTCAGCAAGAGGGAGGAAGAAGGGAAGTGAATAGCCTGGAAAACAATGAAACCTCTTGTCTGTAGCCAAACCATATTGCACAGAAGAGAAAAGGTATTTGCCTATGTCAAGAGGAGGGCAGCCAAGCCAAACCAATATATTAACATTGCTTCACTTCTGTCTTATGGAGCCCATAGCTGTGCTAAATGCTCAGTAATGCTCTAATACTATCAGAGCCCTCAAACACACACCACTTACAGCAGGGCTGAATGAGGAGAGTTACAGGCCCTAGTATTACCTGAGAGGGCAGTACCTTTGCTGGACTATGTCCTCGTTCCTGCCTCGTAAAATAAAGCAACTTATTGCCTATGGTGAAGTCACTCGCAGCAGGGTGAAGGTGAAATTAGACCTTACCTGCTAATTTTCTTTCCTCGAGTCCCTCCAAGCCAGACCAGACTCCTGGGTCTTACCCCTCCTCCAGCAGATGGAGACTGAGAACTTCCAACTTCTGTGATGTCACCCCACAAGAAGGGCAGAACCGCTCCAGAAGTCAGTATGAGGAATCACAAAGCAGGAATTATCAAACATAAACAAGACAACAGCTCAACTATGTACACCAACTTGACCCCCTTTAAGGATTTAGTGCAAGGGAGCTACCCCTTCTGGAAATAGGATAGATGAAATTCTGGGAAATACTGAAGGCCTGGACAAACTACTCCTCCCACAGAGATGCTCCTCTAGGCCGCACCGATGCTGAACAGATGGACAGGTTCTGGACTGGAGGGACTCAAGGAAAGACAATTAGCAGGTAAGGTCTAATTTCACCTTCCATAGCATCCCTCCAGTCCAATCCAGACTCCTGGAATGCACCAAAGCAGTATCTAAGAATGAGAGGGACCAGCGAGGCCGGTCTGCAACATCCACACTCTGAATCACACTTCATTGCGCACCTGCATGTCCAGACAGTGGTGTCTAACGAAAGTATGCAGCAACAACCAAGCAGCCGCTCTGCAAATCTCAACCGGGGGAACAAGACTAAACTTGGCTCCTGATGCAGGCTTGTGCCCTGGTGGAATGCGCACGCAGCCCCCTAGGAACAGGTTTGTGGTGCAACAGATATGCTGAAGCAAGTCTCTTTCAGCCATCAGGAAAGAGATGTTTTTGAGACAGAGTTGTGAAACAGAATGAACAGTCTCTCCGACCTATGGAAAGAACTTGTGTGCTTGAGATACATCAAGGAGATACAGCTAAGAATCCATCAAGTCCAAAAAGGAAGGCAGGACCACACTCTGACTCATATGAAAGGTAGACACCACTTTAGGCAGAAAAGGAAACTGTCTGAGGACCACTTTCTCCTTGGAAAACAGATAAGGCTCCTTGCACAAGAGAGCCTACAGCTCCAAAATGCACCAGGCCGACATAATGGCCACCAAAAATACCACCTTGAGAGTAGGAGTCTGTATCAGTTAAAGACTTAAGGGCTCAAACTGAGCCTCCGTTACTGCCAACAAGACCAAGTTGAGGTCCCAAGCCGATACTACCGAGTGCACGGGGGAGGGAACTGCTTCACTGCTTGGAGAAATTATGACACGTCAGTATGGGCTGCCAGAAGATCGCCTGCACCCACCCCCAGTAACATGCCAATGCCGCTACCTGAACCTGCAAGGAATTCAAGGCCAAGCCCTTATCTACGCCGGCCTGCAAAAAGGCCAGAATATCTGGTACCACTAACCATAAGACACATCGTCCCCTGTCCTCGCACAAATCTTCGAACGTTCTCCATACCCAAATGTACGATAGGGACGTGGAGTGCTTGCGAGCTCGCAGCAAGGTGGTACTGAATAGCTGCACTTCCTCAGCTGAGCCCTTTCTTGAGCCAGGCTGTAAGCGAGAATCAATCTACCTGGAGGCATGAGAATTGGACCTTGGGACAATAGGGTGCCCTGTGTCAGCAGGCGCCAGGCGGACCCCACCAACAGCCAAACCAGATCA
This sequence comes from Ichthyophis bannanicus, assembly GCA_033557465.1. Taxonomy (NCBI): domain Eukaryota; kingdom Metazoa; phylum Chordata; class Amphibia; order Gymnophiona; family Ichthyophiidae; genus Ichthyophis; species Ichthyophis bannanicus. The sequence goes on along the minus strand of CM066048.1, from coordinate 104,850,598 downwards.
ACGCACCAGGGCCAGTCTGGAGCGACAAGTACCACTAGCCCTCTATGGGCCTCTATCTTCTGGATCACCCTGCTGATCAGAGGTCACAGTAGAAACACATACAGCAGGCCCTGCAAGGGCCAAGGCTGAGTCAATGCATAGAGCCCCTCCAAAATCCATTCCAGACGCCGACTGAAGAAGCGAACTGCCTTTGTATTGTCCACGGTTGCCATGAGATCCATAATCAGCTGACCCCACTTGTGAGCAATGCCTTGGAATACTGAGTCCTCCAGCGTCCACTTTCTGGGATCCAACCTTTGGCGAATAAGGAAGTCCGCTTGCATGTTCTCTTTGCCGGCCACGTGCGCCGCTGACAGCACCATGAGATTCACTTCTGCCACACTTCAGTGGGCGATCTCCTCCGCCAGAACAACACTCCCCATGCCTCCCTGACAACTGATATAGGCAACCATCGTGGCATTGTCAGAGAACACTCTCAATGCTTTGCATGACACTAAAGTCTTGAAAGGGAGCGCTAGGAAAACTGCCCTCATTTCCAGGCGATTGTTAAAACTATTGTTGTCCTCCTCTGACCATCACCCCTGCACCGGACAATGAGCCCCCCCAACCAGATAGACTGGCATCTATCGTCACCACCGTCCACTCCGGCGGCTCCAGAGACATTCCCTTCAAAAGGGAACCAGATGCTAGCCACCAAGAGACTTTCCTGGACATCCCCTGGGTAGACAAGCCACTGGGAGAGCTCCTGCCTCTGCGGCAGCCACTTCGACAGGAGGGCTCTTTGCAACGGTTGCATGTGCAACTGGGCCCACAGCACCAGATCCAACACTGCCACCATGGACCCCAAGAGGTAAGACCATGTAGATGGAGTCAATTGTTGGAGAAAACTGCAGATCTGACCCTGGAGTTTCTGAATGCGGTCCTGCAGTAAGAAAATCCAGTCAAGCTGGCTGTCAAAGTGGGCTTCCAGGTCGACAGGGTCCTGCAAAAGCCTCAAGGAACTCTTGGACAGATTGATCACCCATCCCAGCTCCCCTAGCTGCATGCTGGCTAGGCTCTCCTCTTGCGACTTTGCTCAGATGAGCCAGTCATCCAGATATGGGTGAACCAGCACCCCTTTGCAATGAAGAGCTGCCGTCACCACCACCATGATCTTGGTGAAGGTGTGGGGCATTTTAGCCAGCCTGAAAATGTCCCATGGGAACCGCGAATCTCAAGAACCATTGACGCTCGACCCACACTGGTATGTTAAGATATGCCTCAATGAGATTCAGCGTGGTCAAGAACCCACCACAGCCATCATCATGGACTGCAGAGTCCCTATGCGGAAGTGGGGCACCCACAACACTCGATTAGCGCGCTTCAGGTCCAGAATAGGGTGAAAGGACCCTTCCTTTTTGGGGACCACAAAGTAGATTGAATATTGACCTTGTCTGCACTGGTCCTCGGGTACCAGCACGACCGCCTGTAGCTGCAGAAGCCATTGAAGTGTGTCCTGAACAGCTTGCTGCTTGGCCAGAGCCTTGCAAGGTGACAACAGAAAGGCATCAAGAAGAAGTCGTGCAAATTTCAGAATGTACCCCATATGTGGGGATTGGTTCCTGCTGCCCCTGGAGAATGCCCCTTGCAGGTGAGCAACTACATGTTTTCCACAGAGCACATCGGAAATGTGTCCCCCCTGGTAAAAAGTTGGTTTATTTTATCATTTTATTTTCTTTCTCCAGTGGTGTACCAGCTCCCTTCCCACGCCCTTTTGCCTTGGTGTTGCATTCTCAGGTTCCTTTTTCTTCACCCCCCCTCCCCCCAATATGGTCATCACAGGTTCGTGCCTTTTTCCTGGCCAGGCCGAGTGAGTTGGACTTCACAGGGGCTCTCTTTCCCACTATGGCCTTGGTCAGTGGCTTCAAGGCATATGACCGCTGTGCTCAACATGTCATGCACAGACCTGCACCACTCCTGCCTTCAATGCTTCGGGCCAGACCATGATCCTGTAATACTAAAGCTACAAGTGGGTAAATTGAAAGGCAACCTCAAGAAATACTTTTTCACTGAAAGGGTGGTGGATGCTTGGCATGTCCTCTTGATGGAAGTGGTGGGGGCAAATACAGTGACAGAATTCAAAATGGCATGGGACAGACACAGTGGATCCCTTTATAGACACACAATAAAAAAATCAAATAAACTTAACTGTCTCCGATATCTAAACAGGTAAAGGTGACCAGCAGGGAGTGTAAGTAATAGAGTGGTGGGTACACCCCTAAACAAAGGCATGGGGAGGGGTAACCTGCACAGAGTAGCAGGCACACCTACTCTTGCCACCTTGCTGGGCAGACTACATGGACCATGCTGGTCTTTATCTGCCATCATATCCTATGTTACTATGTTTGAATGACCTCCAACACCCATTGGTCGGAGGTAAGGTGGAGTCAAGCAAGCAGAGTAAAACTGATGGAGCCTGGCACCCACAGGGACCATCTCCACCTAAGTCACCCTCATCTCACTGGGACTTCTTAGCACCTCAGACTGTGCTGGACAACTGGGCCCACAACTGCCTCAAAAGGACTGTCCCTTGGAAGCGTAACATCCCCTCTGGTAGGGAATACAATCGAACCGCTCTGAAAACGCTGTAAGTCTCTCATCTGACCACAACCCATTGGAGCACCCATTGGGCCCTTGGGCTTATCTTCAGGCTTATCCCCAAACAGCAACTTCTCCTTAAGGGGAAGCCTTTTGAGTCTGGCCTTAGACAACACATCCACCGCCCAATTATGGACCCACAGGAAATGGAGAGCCATCACCACAGACACCATTCCTTTAGCTGAGGCCCAAAGGAGATCATAGAAGGTATCCACAAATAAGCATAGCCAGACTCCAGCTTGGGCAGCTTGGCAGAAGGTGAAGTGCTTTGTCCCGAAGCCTCTGGCAAGGCTTGGTTCCACCTCAAGCAGATCTGTGCGACATATGCACTGCAAACGGACACCTTAAGTGCATATGCAAACGCTTGCTTCAACAAGTTTTCCAGCTTTTTGTCCTGCACATCTTTAAGTGTGGCTCCTCCTTCCGCCAGGATAGTGGTCTTCTTGGTAATGGCCGAGACAAGAGCATACATCTTTGGAACCTTGAGGACCTTCTTTTCTGCTGCTGGAATAGGGTACAGACGGGCCCATAGCTCACCCACTCTTTTATCCCACTTCTGGCACTTCCCACTCCAAATCCATCATCTGTTTCAGAGCCCGATACACAGGAAAGGTGGTCTCCTGTAGTCAGATTCCTTGAAGCAGGGATCCTCCAAGGGGATCTTCTCTCAGGCACGGGTTCAAAGTTTCAGTGCCACTAAAGAGCGAGGGGAGTTCCTCACACCTGAACCCAAGCCCTATACTGGGGTCCTCCCCCAGTGGGATCTCACCTTTTTTTGAGATCTGCCTGTGCAGATCCCACCCCGAGACTAGAGGGAGCACCTCCAGGGCATCATGCAAATTCTACAGAGGCCTCAGAAGCCCCCTTTGGGCTCCGTGTCCTTGGGGCCACTCTCCTGCTCCCTCAACAGAGCCCGAGCAATTCCCTCTGAGTGCTGTGGCTCCCAGATCAAACATGGAGGATGTAAAATGGAGAATGCTTCCTTTCATCCCAGACCCTGCTTCATGCAGTAGGCCTGGTGGAGGAGCAAAACAAAGCCTGGAGAGAAGGCCTCTACCTCCTAAGCCCCCTTTTTACTTTTTGCCTATTCCCCGGGCCTGCAGGAGAGTACCGAGACTTAATTCTGACTCCCTGCAGCTGCCTGAGAGCTCCTTTAAATGGCTGCAGTTCCCACCGAAACTGCGAGACCCGCAGACTGTGTGGGTGAAACTGCATTACCTGAAAGAACATCCTGAGGGGTGGAGTCCTCTTCAGCTGCTCACATGGCTGCATGCATGCTCTCCTCCTTGGCACGGTCCTGCGACTCACAGCTACAGCAGAGCCCCAGAGAGGAAAGACGCACCTTCTTATAGCCACAGGCCACATATGTGGTCTTTGACATGCTGATGGCCCGAGCCCGACAAAAACAACCAGTGAAAGAAAACCCTGCAGCTCCCAAACACACTGTGTGCTCTCCCCAGGTACTGCCTGCACTTACCAGCCCTGAACATCATCCGCTCCCCCACATGCATGGTCCCCTTCTCACCAAAGGATGCCATCTTACTCACTATGATGACATAGCTAGAGCCAACAAGATGGCAAAAATTAAAGCAACTCCACGGGGAGAAGGAAGGGTTGTGAGGATTGATTCCTGCTGTCCCTGGAGAACTCCTCTTGCAGGTAATTAACTACGTTTTCTCCAGGAACAAGCAGGAAGTCAGTCCTCACATATGGGACTCCCTAGCTACAGGCTACCAGGAACCTGTAGAAAACACAGCCCAACTGTGAGCCACTTGTAGAAGGAGAGACTCTGACCCCAGAGGTCAGGGAGAACCATTACTCTGGTAGCCTAAACACAGAAGGGTCAGAGGATAGGAGTTGCCTAGATCCCGAAGAGATTACGGAGTATAGCCTAGCCAAAAGCGCTGTCCCAGTGGTGCTCCCTCTCTAGGCAGTAGTGAGCTGCAGAGTGCAAGCTTGCAACAGAGGTTGCCATAGCCCTGACGTTGTGTGCCATGACCCAAGTGCTCCAGTGAAAGCCCAGTCTGATCGTGGGCAAAGGCGATGCAGTCCACCACCCAGGTGGATAGGGTCGTAACCACCTCCCCCAGGCAACTGGGGTAGTAGGACACAAAAAGCTGTGAGGCTTTGCGGTGGCCCTGGGTATTCTGCAAGTAGAAGGACTGGGCTCTCTTATAATCCAGGGTATGGAGAAAGGCCAGCGTCTTTTGTAGGCATGGGGCCGTGGAAAGAAGGTGGGGGGCACCACCTCCTGATTGAGGTGGAACGCAGATACCACCTTCAGAAGGAATTTAGGGGGGAATGAAGCACAACCCTGTTCTTGTAGAACCTGGTGTAGGATGGCTTGGCCACCAAAGTCTGAAGCGCGCTGATTCTGCATGCAGAGATAAACACCACGAGGAAGACTACCTTCCATGAGAAGTAACGCAGATGGTAGGCAGAGGCTCAAATAGCAGCTTGGTGAGCTGCATCAAGACCACGCTGAGGTCCCATTCTGCCAGGGGCGAGCAGATGAGAGGCTAGGAGAGCAGAAGGCCCCGCATGAACCGAGTAATGATGGGCTGAACAGAGAGGAGTATACACTCCATAGAATCATGATGTGCTGAGAGCGCATTCAGGTGCACCCTCCAGTTTGCAAGAGGTGACGCAAGTACTGTAGAACTGTGTGCACCTGGCGAGAGAATGGGTCAACCCACTGCTCTGCACACCACACAGAGAATCTGCACACTTGAAGGTGTAGGCCTGTCTTGTGGAGTTCTTATGAGAGGCCAGGAGGACTTCCTCCACCTCCCTTGGGAGGTTGAAGGTTTCTAAGTCTACCCATTCAGCAGCCATGCTGTTAATGTTAAGGACGCTACATTGGGGTGGAGAAGGGAGCCCTCCTCCTGAGCAAGTAGCCCCGGGGCATTCCCCAGAGGGACCAGGAGCTCTGTCAAGAGGTGGGGCAGCAAGGGGAACCAAGGCTGCCTGAGCCACCAGGATCATGTAAACCCTGTCCCACAGGACCTTGAAGAGGTCCAGACAATTAGGGGCATGGGAGGGAGGGTGTACAGGAGGCCCTCTGACCACAAAATGAGGAAGGCATCTGCTACTACCTGGGTTGAGTGCGGCTGGTGACAGTAGAAGTGGGGCAGCTGAGTATTGGCCAGGCTGGCAAAGAGGTCCAGACTCAAGGTGCTCCAGATTCAGAAAAGCCGCTGTGCCACGCTGGAGTCTAGTCCCCATTTGTGTGGCTAGAGGACCCTGCTCAGTCTGTCTGCTAAGGCATTGTCCTGGCCTAGAAGGTATATCACCCTGGAGGAGCATTCCCTGACTGATCGCGTACAAGCGGAGGGCTACTGCCTCCTGTCAGAGACCGTAAGACCCTGTGCTCCTTGTTTGTTCAGGAAGAACATCATGACCTGGTTGTCTGTCTGGATCAGCACCGACTGGTTCTGCAGGCGGTAGTGAAAGGCCCTGATAGTCATAAAAACGGCCCTGAGCTCCAGCAGATTGATCTGCTGCTGGCTCTCCACCAGGGACCAATTGCCCTGTGTGCAGAGTTCCTCGCAGTGGGCACCCCAACCCAGTAAGGTAGTGTCTATGGTAAGGACTCTCTGGGGATTTGGGGACTGGAAGGGCATGCCCTCCTGCAGGTGCTTTATGGCCTGGCACTAGTCAAGTGACTCCGCTAGCTTGCAGGACACTAAGACTTTGCCCCGGAGGCTGCCTATGGCTTGTGTCCACTGGGAACAGAGGCATCACTGGGACACCCACATGTGAAGGCGAACACTGCGAACCACATGGACTGTGCACACCATGTGGCCCAGCAGGCAGAGCATAGACCACGCAGACACTGTGTGGCGATGTTGCACCTCGGTGACTAGAGCCACGAGGCGAACTGCCCTGTCCAAGGAGAGAAAGTCCTTGGCATGAAGAGTGCCCATTTGAGCCCCTATGAACTCCAAGCCCTGTGTTGGAGTGAGGTGGAATTTGGGGTGGTTTATCACGAACCCCAGATACTGAAGGACACTGACGGTGCGAGTCATGGCCTGTTGCACTTTGGTGGCCATGTCACCTCTTATGAGCCAATCGTCCAGGTATGGGAAGACGAAAGCCCCTCGGAGGTGGAGGTAGGCAGCCACCACTGCCAGGTATTTGGTGAATACTCTTGGTGCGGAGGCTAGACTGAAAGGTAGTACTCTGTAGTGGTAGTGGTCACCTCTGACCATGAACCTCAAGTACTGCCTATGGCTAGGATGAATGAGGATGTGGGTGTGAGCATCCTTTGGGTCCAAGGAACATAGTCAGTCAATCTCCCTGCTGGAGGTAGGGTAGCAATGTTCCAAGGGAGAGCATCTTGAACTTCTCCTGCACCAGGAACTTGTTCAGGTTTTGCAAGTCCAGAATAGGCCTTAGGCACCCTGTTCTTTTTGGGACCAGAAAGTATTGGGAATAGAACCCCTTGCCCCCAAGGTGGTGGGATACTGGCTCCACAGCTCTATCCATGAAGAGGCTTGCGAGTTCCTGCAATAGCAGGGCCTTGTACAAGGGAATCTGAGGGGGCTTTCCTGGGAAGAATGGGGGAGGTGTCTGGTCCAGGTAAAGGAGATAGCCTTCCGTGACAGCCTGGACTGCTCAGGAGTCGGTGGTGCTGGCAGGCCACTGATGGGCAAAATGAACCAGCTGCTCCCCCCCCCCCCCAAGGGTGGAGAGGCTATGCTAAGGGAGTAAAAACCCCATCCCTGGCTGGGCAGGAGCCGGGGTCTGAGACTTGCAGCCCTTAGGCTTGCAATGGCCTTGACCCGCTCCCTTGCCCTGGTGACACTGCTGTGGGGCCTGGTATTGAGGGTAGCCTCAGTAAGGCTGGCCTCTCTCTGAAAAGGGGGCCACTTCCCCAATGGTTTCTTCTTAGAAAGGGTGGAGGTCTTCCTGGAGAGCAGAGTCCTTGTGAGGAATTGTATCTCTATCTCCGCTGCCTCCATCGATTTACCAAATAGGTTTTCACCAAGGCAGGGGATATCAAGGAGCTTTTCCTGGACCCACTGCTCAAGATCCGATGCCTGGAGCCAGGCTTGACACCGAGCACCAATGCCCACAGCAGCTACCTTCGCGTTTGTCTCTAAGCCATTGTAGGCAGCCCGGGACATGTACTTAGAGCATTCCCGATGCACTTTGTGAGGGTTTGGAATTTAAATTTTTATTTATTTATTTGATTTTTCTATACCACCCCTTCCAAGGATCAGGGGTGGTTTTACATAGAGCAAAATTGCTGGATGTGATCCCCTCTGAGGCCTGCTGAGAAACCCACGAGTTCCTTTGCCAGATCCTGGAGATACATTCCAATATACTGCTGGTAGGCTTTGATTCGGCAACCCAGGATTGAGCCCTGGTGACATTTGTGGTCAAGGGCATCGAAGGCATGGGATTCTCTGTCTGGTGGCATGGAGAAGTGAGTCTTCAGGCTCTTTTGCCAGCACATGGTCGACTCCACCATAGAGGTGTATGGGAGTTGCGACTTCTAGAAGCGGGGGCCTCGCTGGACCCAGTACATGGTGTCAAGGCATCAGCTAACTATGGGTACAGACTCTGGTGTCTCCTACATGCAGAGGAGCCGCTTGAGGATGGCATGGACAGGATCCATATCAGGGCCTCCTTGGGAAGGGCCTCGTATTGGAGGATTCTGAGTTCCTCCATGCGAGGGTCATCCTCCGACTGTGGTGAGGGACAAGGCTTTCACCATTTCTTGAGAAAACTCGAGGAACGATGTGTCCTTGAGTGGGGACAAGATGCTGCGGCACCAGGGGAGATGGGTCCAATGGGAGGTCACGGTGCTTCTGTGTCTCTGGAGATGTCTCGTTCTCTGACACCCAGTCAGAGAAATCGGTCGAGGACTCAGTGACAGACAGCGCCTGGGGTGCAGGACCCAGGTCAGAGCCCCAGGGACACAAGGCAGTTGCTTAGCCAGAGCCATAAGAGCTCACCAGGAAGGATCTTGCTCACGAGGAACAGGAGTGAGATAGAGATCCTTGCTGAGAATAGACTCGAGGCTCCAGGCTCACAAGGATCAGCTCAGTGGTCCAGAGGGGTCCTCGAGAGCGATGTCCCCGAGAGCAATGTCCCCGTGGTCTTGGCAGACACACCAGTGGGACCAGGCATTGACGCCTGCTGCAAGGCGAGGCAGGCGGTAACACTGCACTCCAGGCACCATCATCCTGGCTTCCACTCAGGAGCTGCAGCCTTCAACACAAACACCAGGGTCACCGGGTCCGGTGTCAGTGAGGAGAGGGACCTGTCACTGGAAGCCTCCGCATCTGCTCAGGGCACCTTCGCTGGCCACTTTGACTCCTTGGGTTCTCTCCACAGGCTGTGGGACCTGGCGCGGGGCTTGTCTGGCATGTCTGAGACCCAGGATGAGGTCCAAGGATTTCTTTTTGCATTCCCATCCCAGGGAACCCATCAGAGTATCCGTGGACCCGATCGGGTACAACATGGGCTTTACACAACTCCGAGGACTTAGAGTGCAAGGCTACCGGGGATACCAGAGCGGATTCTGACCCGGGGAAGATGTCATCTTGCTTCTGCTGACGATGCTGGATGGCCTTTGCGGACATCTTTTAACACAGGCACAGACCTCCGGGTCATGGTCAACCCCTAGACACTGGAGGCAGCAATTGTGTGTATTGGTGAGAGACATGTTTTTTGCGCACAGATCACACTTTTTGAACTCACTGGCCATTGGGGGAAAACGTACCCCGATGAGGTCGAAGACCCTTGACACAGCCATCAGATGCAAAAAGGCACAAACCACACTTGGGGAGGGTGGGGGGGGAATTCCTAGAATGGGTCTGAGACTCAATGCTGGGGCAAGTGAGCTCAGAGGTGGGAAAGGGACCGGTGCAATCAGAGAAAGAAAAACATTTTAAAAGCACAATAAAATTTACTTTTTCCAGGGAATTAAGACGGATGTCTGTTGGGCTCCGCGGAAAAAAGGAGGCCGAGTAAGATGGCATCCTCGGGCAGGAAGAGAACCATGCATGTGTGGTGGCATCTCCAGAAGGCTTTCTTTGAAAGCTGGGGAGATGCTTCCGCAAGGGCTCCATTAGCGCCAACATCACCCGTATGCGAGGATGACTTCCTGTTTGTTCCTGGAGAAACACAAATATTAGGAGTACTAAGGTTGCAAACACACTTTTCCAGCACCACAAACTCTGCTGCTCTAGCATCTCCCCGAGAAATACTTGGAAGGCTGCAGCTCCCCGCCCCCTCCCTGGAATGGCTGCTGGAAATAGCTTTGGTTTCTCCTGCAATTCCACGTGAAAGCACCAGGAAGCAATTTGGACTCCCTGCACTGCCCAATGTAGTTGGGAAGGGCAGTCAACCTACTGAGTGGAAGAGTAGCCCAGTGGTTAGAGCACTGGCTTGGGAACCCAGAGACCAGGGTTTGAATCCCACTAGCACTTCTTGTGGCCTTGGGCAAGTCACTTAACCCTCCTTTGCCTCAGAAGAATCCAAGTTATCAATGTCCCTGTTTAATGTACATTACCGAGTTTAAGTTACAATGTAAACCGCTCGGACTAAAATAAAGCACTATAAAAAAAAACCTGTTAAATAAATAAATACACAACCACCAGCTCCTGTGCCGGGCATGGGTAAGGGACCTGAAATGTGTACAAGTCTGGATGAAAGAGGAGAACAAGCATGTATGATATTGCCGTTCCTCTCCCAAATTCAATATAGAGAAAGTATTAACTGACAAAGTTTATTTTTTTTTCTTTCAGTTTTCTCTAACATGGCAAGTAAGTTTAAGCAAAAAGAAAAAAGAAAAAAAGGTTTTACGGTATGCCATTTCAAATAGAGTTCTGGGTCCAGTCCAATCACAGAAACCCTACAAGCATTTCTTCCTCCAGTTTTCCAAGAGCCATCTCATGATTTCTGGTCAATCTTGGATTTTAGTGCTGTGTCAGCTGGAAGAGTCCATGTTGATTCTGAGGCAGACTCGATCACACTTCCCACGCTCAAGTGCCGGCCTGGGCCTCACTGGTGTCTCAGTTATGTCACTGGCGGTGTAGGAGCAGACCTAGATCTTGGGAAGGCTAGGAGCTGGTATCGGGAGTTTTGTCTTCGTCAGGAGGGCAGTCAATGAAGTCAGCAAGCATGGCTGCTGTGTCATCCATCTCAACCTGCAGGGAACAGGTACAAGGCATAAGCCAGAAAAATGTCACACCACGATGCTGTTGCACCAGATGGATAATCCAATCATATTACATCTGATCCACACCCATAAAGAAAAACCAACAAATCAATCCCAAACAATCTCTCTCTCTCCCCTAGATGATCTTACCTCAACCTTTTTCTCAGAGCTCTCTGGGATTTCATCCTCCTTCTCTGGTTTTTCGTCTCCCTCAGGTGCCAGCTCCCTTGTGTCTTCTTTGGCAGCTGCCGGCATTGGAGGTACTTCAACTTCCTGTTCAGACTTTTCCTCCATTTGGGTTTCACCACACTCCTCAGATTCTGCAGGAAGGGGTGGAGGGAGGGGAGGGGGAGGCGGAGGGGGTGAGGAAGGAGGTGGTGGCGGAGGGGGCGGTGGTGGTGGAGGAGGGGGAGGACTTGTCTCTTCTAACAATTGGGTTCTCTGCATCTCCTGCACCAGCACTGGAGTCTCCCTCACTACTTCCTCCTCCTCCTCCTCTTCTTCTTCTTCTTCTTCCAGCCTCTCTGCACCGTCACTTTCTACCGTCATGAGCAAGTCCGTATCTGCTTCTGCCACGGCTTCCTCATCCTCTTCCTCTCGCTTTGACTCCTGCTCTTCCACTCGCACTGGAGACAACCGAGGAGGGGACTCATCCATTTGTTCTTCCACTTCTACTTTTTCTGCCCTTACTTCAGCCTCTGTTTGTGCTACCAGCTCCCCCTCAACCTCCGGAGCTTCCTTTTCCACAAAGCCAACCCGCAGCTCCTCCTCAGACTCCTCTTCCATGTGTGGCATTGCCTCCTGCAGGAGCTCTTCCTCTTCTTCTTCCTCCTCCTCCTCCTCCTCCTCTTCTTCTGTAATCACTTCATCTTCACCTTCTAAGTCTTCTTCAAGCTCTTCAAGCTCTTCCTCCAATTCTTCCTCCTCATCCATATCGTCAATCTCCTCCAGGTCCAACTGCCCTTCCTCTCCTTCATCCTCCTCATCTTCTTCGTCCTCCTCTATCATCTCACCATCAAATTCTTCCTCTTCAAAGTCTTCCTCATCATCAAAGTATTCGTCTTCACCAAAGTCGTCGTCCTCTTCCTCGTCCTCCTCACTGCTGTTGAGGTTGATCACAGTAAGGTCCTCCTCCACTGTAGCAGCTGGATTTTCTGCCACCAGCTGAAGAGGCGGCGGTGGGGGAGGTGGAGGAGGTGGGGGAGGGGGAGGAGCAGCAGGGGGGGTAGGAGTCTGGTTAGCTGGCGGAGCTGGAGCAGATACTGTGGCATTTGCTGCGGCAGAAATGGTGATAGCAACAGCATGCTCCTTGGACGACTCCTCGGCCTCTTCCGCCACCTTGGTTGGTGGTGACATGAGCGGTTTTGGTAGCAGTCCCTCCGGAACAATCACCACGCTGTCATCAGAGTCGCTGTCGAGGGAGATTTCCACATCCGATGCCTCTTCCTTTTCATAGTGGATGAAGACAGGACGATGAGTCTTCCCACCAAAGGTTTCCTCACTGGGTGAAGGCATGCCATGAAGTCGCGGTTCCACTTCCATTTGCTGGTCTGGTTGATGGTTCTCAGCGTTAACAGTGCAAGATGGTACTGAAGGCAGTGTGAGGTTGGACACCATGGCAGTCTGAAGGCGGGATGCCAGAGGTTGCCCCGATGCTAGCCCTTGTAGGGGAAGGGTCAAGTGGTTGGTCTGAGGACGCACAGATGTGTTAGCTGGGCTGTGTCGGAAGGGGGACTGCACTTCTGCTCCCAGCAAGTCTGTGGCGGCAGCAGTGGTGCCCGAACTTGCGACTGGGATCTGAAGAGATGGAACCCGGGGATGGAGAATGCAGTTACAGATCACCAGTGCCTCAGCGCAGAAAGAGGAAACCTGCCACAAAAACAGACAGTGGGATCATCAGCAGCACACAGTCCACAAGAAGCCAGGAAAGGGGAAGACAGTGAAAGTTTTTCCCCTTTGAACTGTTATATATAGCAACAGACAGTGCTCTTGATATAGACAGACACAGTGTTGACGGAAATAGAAGAGATGCCAGGATGAGGCGTATGTGTGTGTGTGGGGGGGGGGTGTTACTTAATACAAAAAGATTATGGGGGGTAAGGTCGCTTCAGGTTTGGAGCAGATTATTCTCACATGTTGACCATGACTGGATGTTATCTATTACTTAAGACAATATGTTTGTAGAAGACAGGGATTTATTTATTTTTTTAAACACACACACCTTCACATTGCTCTCCTTCTGGCCTTGGCTGAAGATGCGGACGGCGCAGGGACTGGGAGGTGGCAACCGTGGGTGAGGCGTCAGCAGAAGGCAGAGGAGCAGGCGATATAGCTCCTTCTGACACTCAGAGCTGCAATACGGATTAGTTGCTGGGAGAGTGCTCTGCTGTAGGCGAATCAGTAACGGTACAACAAGCTCGTGGAGCCTCTGAGGGAGAAAAGCATTCAATCGAGTCAATGGCTAGGAAAGTGGATCCCTTCCCCCAATTCATTAATCTACCTAGATGCCACCCACCCTTACATATTGCTCCATCAGCTCCCCTTAACATATCCTATGCACCTCATCCCCTCATACTGCTCCATCGGCACCTGTTTACTCTGTCCTACACTTCTTCCCTGAAACACCGCTCCATCAGTGTCCATTCCTCTCCTACCCTCACACACTGTTCTGTCAGCATCCGTTACTCCATTCAAGGCTAATGCCCCCTCTCCCCCACCTCCCTCACACCCTGCTCCCAGTCCCTTCAATCCTTTCTGTAAGGACAGTGGCATGCAATTTGTTTTCGGTCAAAATCTGGGTCTCTCTCTCTCTCGCTAGAACTCACCCTGTGTGTATCTTCTTTTATTAAAGTCCCACACAGCAGGATTGCCCGGCTCAGCACTGGAAAGGGGTGGAAAAGGAAGGTAAGGATAAAGTCAAAAGTTCTCTCTCAAATCCTACCCTCCACAGTTGTTCCTCAGGATCCTGCTTCCCCAGAACCCCCAACCCAAGGCTACTGAGGCTCTGCCCCCCCCCCCAAATAACTACAGCTCAGGAACCTATTCTTAACACCTCCCCCAACCCCCAAAGTCACTCTGTCAGGAAACCATTCTGCCCCCCCCAGCCATCCCCTTCAGGACTCCTCATCCCTCAAAGCAGCTCTTCAGGTCCTCTCTCTCCCTACAGTCAAGGCTTGTGTCTCTGCAGTGCAGTGGAAGAGCAGCCTACTAGTTACAGCAAAGGGTCTGGAATCAGGGAAGTAAGGGATCAAATTCCACTTCTCTCAGTTAACATTGTCTTATAACCCTGGGAAAAAAATGTTTTACCCTCCATTGCCTAAGGTACAACCTAGATTGTAAGCCCACTTGGGCAGGGAAATATCTTGTGTACCTGATAACACACCTTAAGGTTTGATTTGGAAAAAGTCAGCATGTAACTATCAAAAGCTAGCAAAACAGAGAGATGGCCACTAGAATGACCAGGACTCCTGACCATCTGAGATTTGGATGCCAAGAGATACCTAGCATGACCTGTGGTCCCTGGTACCTCTCAGAGCCATGGTGCACGTATCACTGTTTGCATTTGTGTCTTGTTTGCGGTGAATCTGCAGCTGAGGACCATCTCCCAGATCCATCTTCTGTTTCTTACTGCTTGGCTTCCCATTACTCAATGAGATTTCAGCCCCAAGACGTCCCACCCTTAGCTGAGAGGCAAAAAAAAAATGGTTTGAGGGTTGAGAACTGAGAAAGTCTCCACAATAAATCAAGTCTATTAGGAATGCTAAGCTGACTTTGCAAGCAGGCTAGCTCCAGCACCTAAAATGCTGAAGCAACATTTGGCAAGTAGATCAAGTGCTACTCTTCCAGCGCCACCTGCTGGTAATGTATCAGCAGAGCAAAACTGAGGGAGAGGCCTGCCCTACCTTGACAGTGTCTGTGGGAGGAGTGATATCACTGGTAAGGTGAGCCAGTAGCACGTCACAGTGGTGCCCAGGTCCCTGAAGGACTCCAGAAGAGGCTCCGCAGACCTTAATCCACAGCTCCAACACCTGGTAAACTTTTGTTCGGACAGCACTGGAGAAGAGAAAGCGGCATTAAAATAAATTACATGAAATTATACCTCCCTGAGCAGGTGCATGGTAAATGGCCTCACAGGCAATGCCCTCTTAGCTGATGACATCACATGCTGTGCGCCTTGCTTTGCAGAAAAACTGCCCATATCACACTCTCTCTTCATCAGCAAGCTGTTTCATTCTCCTCTGCTCTTCCACTAACCTGTAAGGCTTCTCCTGGCCAGGTATGATTGTCTCTCTCTTTCCACTCCACAATGTCAAAACCTGTGCAAACAGCCTGCAGAACAGGCCAGCAAAGCGCACCAGTCTACTGCCACACCTGTAAAAGGAAACCAATCACTCTTTACGGTCTGTATTCCATGCCACATCCTGCCTCCGAACCCCGAGGTCATTTATCCAGCAATGGATTGCTTCCAGGGGCGGATTTTTTCTTTTTTTGTGAGCTGGGGAGAAGGGGGTGGGGGTGGGGGAGGGGGAGAGGGAGAGGGCAAAATGCCATCATCATCATCATCATTTATATGGTGCTACAAAGCAGTGGTACAGGTCCTAAAGCAAGCAGAAGCAAGCTTCTCTTAAGTCTTGTTTTTTTGATACTTTAAAAATCCGCTGCCCTAGGCAATTGCTTTTAATTTGTTTAAAAATGTTTATAACCCATCTTTGTGATTCACATCATTGAAAATGGTTTGCATAACTAAAAGACAATCAAAGTTTTGAGTATAAGAAATCGGGAGATATCAAGGTAGAGAAACATCTTCATTGCCGAGGGCTAATCTTAAATATTTAATGACTCAATCTTATTCTTCTGTTGAAAACAGTAAGCATTTTACCCCTTCCTAAAAGTCTCTCAAATATGCTGGCAATGCATTCCATGGTTCAGGACCTAGCACACTGAAAGCCTCAGATACCATATCAGGGATTTCTAAGAAATACCCTTGGGAGGAGCCTGGTAATCTCTCTGCAATATAAATCGTAGCCCCCTTTTTTTTTTTAAATAGATATTTCCCATTTGTCATGTCCTTTACGGGAAGCCAATGTAGTTTCCTCAATACTAGTCAAGCATTTTCAGTTCTCTCTTCTCATTAAGAACCTAGCTATTATATTTTGTTTGATCTGTAACATTTTTAGTCATTTTCCTTTTAGTCCCACATATAACAAAGTACGTGTTCTTGACTATTGCAATAAAAGCAGTAAAGATTGTAGTTCTTTTGGCTAAAACCAGGCCGGCCTGCCTCCCCACTGCCAGGCAGCACAACCCACCACATCCTGCCTCCACATTACTAAGGTCATGCACCCTGTCTCCGATTGTGCCCCTCCCTCAGCTCAGATCAGTGCAGCCAGTTTGGTGTCATGTACAGTGCAGTCAGTCTGGGGGGATGAAGGGAGAGGGACTCGTATAACCCTCCTTGCCCTTCTCCCTTGCACACAACTCAGTGGAATTTAATATGAAAAATGAAGAATTCTCCATTCAATCTGAGATTTCCATATTAAAAGAGACAAGTACTACAGCAAGAGCTAAGCAGTAAATTTGAGAGACTGAGTTCATACTGCACATATCCTGGCTTAAGAGGTTCCTGACTCATTGTATGCGCACAATTGACCCATTTGGAGAAATTGCCACCCTAACTTCCCCTGTCCCCCTTCCCCCCCAACAGAAAGTGAAATTACCACTTACACCAAAATGAGAGCAGTCAGCAGCTCCAGCACCTCCACATGAAGGAATGGCAGGAGTAGTATCTTCAAGGGTCCATCACCCAGCCAGCTCTGCCCAGGAGAGAAGCAAAATCAGTTCCCCGCCCTTTTCTGACATTCGTCAATGCAGTCAGAGATGCTCCCCCATCGAGGATGCAACATTCAGCCAACATGGCTGCTCTCATTGAACGCCTACATCAAGGTAATGCCACGAAGACAGCCTATTCCCTCCAAGGTCCGAGGACGGCATCCTGGCACGTCTACCCCGATCTCATTTGGAGAGGTTATGCACTTACGATGGTTTTGCTGCTGATGCTCAAGACCCTGCAGATGACATCGAGGACATCCTGAACAGGAACAGTCACAGGCACTGAAAAACTGGAGCTGGAGGAAGAAAACAAGCTGCTTAAACAGAGGGGAAGAGAGGGAGGAATGGTCTGAAACATACCACCTTCCTCCAAATATCCTCCTTCACAGATCTTCCCGCGATCCTCTCTCAAGATCTCTGCAGCTTACAAGTGCCATGCTAAACTTAACCAGAGTCATTCTCCACAGCAGCCAGTCTGAATCACTTGCAGTACTTGCCAGAACACCCACCTGCCCTCACAGTCCTCTCCGCTTTTCCCCCCTCTGTCTTCTAAGGACCTCATGTATCACCTTGAAAGTAGCAGAAAGCTGAGCATTCATAGATCCTGCCTAAGAGTAGGGTGGCAGGGTCAGTACCTGAGAAGCAGACAGAGGCATTTGCTGATGCCAGAGAACCGATGCTTCAGACGCAGCACGTGGTTGGATTCTTCCTCATCTGCTACCGGCAGAAGCAGCTCCACCCCAGGACCTTCATAATGCAGGTGTTCTAGAAAAGAAAGAGGAGGAGAACACTGATTTCCCATGGCAAGGGGGCACAAATCCCTCTCTATTCGGAAACTAGACAGACAAACACACACACCTACCTATCGTCTCAAGGCAAGAATCCCTATAGGCTAAGAAATTTTGCCCTCATGTTTTCCTGTACTACATCATCTGTTCTTATGGTTTACACTGTTCTATTTGCACACATAAGGTATGCCATACTGGGTTAGACTAAGGACCCATCAAGCCCAGTATTCTGTTTCCAACAATGGCCAATCCAGGTAACAAGTATCTATCAGGTTCCCAAAAGATACAGATTCCATGCTGCTTGTCCCAGGTATAAGCAGTGGATTTCCCCGGTCCAGTTTAAAAAAGGTTTATGGACCCTTCCTCCAGAAACTTGTCCAAACCTCTCTTAAATCTAGCAAAGCTAACAGCTTTTACTACATTCTATGGTAACAAATTCTTGATTGCTATTGTAGAAACAGAGAAACAAGATGGCAGAAAGAACACATGGTCTATCTAGTCTGCCCTTCCATATCAACTACAACAGTCTCCTTTTTTCCTTTACAGATCCTCTGTTTGTCCCATGCTTTTTTGAATTCAGATCCTGTCCTCGTCTCTACCACTCCACTCAGAGACTATTCCACGCATCTACCTCTCTTTTCGTATATTACTTCTGAGTCTATCCCCTTTCATCCTCATCCTATGTCCCTGGTAACAGAGCTTGCTTTCAACCAAAAGACTCCCCTCCTGTGCATTTATGCCATGGAGGTATTTAAACATCTCTGTCATATCTTCTCTAGAGGAAAGGTGGGATAAAGTATATATATTAACCCTGGGAGTACCAATGGGGTCAAAAGTGACCCCATTGCAAGTTTCACAACGCGTATCTCGGAAACTAGTTGTTCAAGAAAGCAATCTTTTTATGACTTTTCACATGTCAATATTCTCTTTATATTGCACCATGAGAGGAATCATTTTCATCTGCTAGGTGATGCTAGTGATGAATTGCAGCCCAGAGTACCAGTGGGGTCGGTTTGGATCATGATACAATTTGCAGTTTTGTGAATTTTTTGATCTGACAAAAGGTATTTATCATTAATTATGTATCATTTATTTTTTGTACTCTTATTTTATGAAAATTACACATTTTCTGTAATTGATATCATATGTTCTCTCATTATTTCTGATGAAATCTAAAGGCTTTCAGCTCGTTCATCACAATTGTACACCTATAGTAAAACTGCTTTGCGTTTTATTCAACTTTGTTTATTTATTTTAGGTTATTGTTTATGATGTCAAAACGGAAGTATTCAGCTGCCCAAGTAAGAGAAATATTGCAACGAGATGCTGACAGTGACTGCTCTGAGTTGTCTGATGATGCAGCATATCAGCCAAGTTCAGGCGATAAATCTGATGACAGTCATGATTCAGATGGCGACAGCAGTTGGTCGCCAAGTGAATGTAAGACTGATGTTGAGCCGGTAACATCGCCTGCAGCAAAGAGTCAAGTTACAGGTCAAGGCAAAGGTCGAGGCTGTGCTGGACGGGGAAGAAGGCAGGAGTCCTCGGTGTCGGTATCATCTGTGAGGAATCTTAGTTGTGGTCGTAGAGGAGCTAAGAGGTCATCAACTATAAGCACAAATGTTGCCATTGAAGCCTATGTATCTAAGGATGCCACATCATGGAACAGGAAACCTATAAAGCAAGCTGTTGGAAGATACGCCAGAGCTAATGTCATGCCCGTACAACAAGGTCCTACAAGGTATGCTGTACGAAGTGTTGATGGCCCTCTCGCAGCACTCCACTTGTTCATGAGGAAGAACTTATTGAATGAAATCATGATGTGGACGAGCAAACAAGGAAGACACATTTATGACGACACCTGGAAAGATTTGACAGACGGAGAATTTCAATGTTTTCTTGGACTTCTGATCCTCTCAGGCATGTACACGTCACAAAATGAATCCATAGTTCAGTTGTGGAACCTTGAAGATGGTCGTTCTGTTTTTGGCAAAAATATGGCCCGTAACTGTTTTCAGCAAATTTCTCGTGCTCTCAGATTTGATGATGCAACCAACAGACGTGAACGGGGCGTGGATAAGCTTGCTCCAATCAGACACGTTTTTGATAGCTGGGAAGCAGCTCTAAGTGACGCCTTTGTTCCTGGTGAAAATGTTACCGTGGATGAGCAACTGCTTACATTTCGTGGCCGTGTTCCGTTCAGACAATATATTCCCAGCAAACCTGGGAAATATGGCATAAAGCTATGGATGTTGTGTGACAGTGCAACGTCATATGTTCTGCGTCTTCAAGTATATACAGGAAGGGAACTCGGACAAAAGAGGGAACAGAATCAGGGTGAAAGGGTTGTGCTGCAACTCACTGAAGGATTGACGCAATCTGGCATAAATGTTACTGTTGACAATTTCTTCTGCAGTTTATCCCTGTCACGGAAATTGCTAGAAAAACAAATGACACTTTTGGGGACAATTCGAAAGAACAGAAAAGAATTACCTCCAGAATTTTAAACAGCAAATGGCCGAGAGGTATTCGCTTCACTGTTTGCCTTTCGCGATGACGCCACTCTGGTTTCCTATTGCCCGAAGAAAGGAAAAGTGGTTGTTCTTCTGAGCAGTTTGCATGATCAAGAAGAAGTAGATAACACACGTCCAGAAAAAAAACACACACATGATGTTGGACTATAATTCTAGTAAAGGTGGAGTAGATACGGCAAATCAAATGTTGCGCACGTATACCACAAAACGAATGACAAGACGCTGGCCAGTGACAATCTTCTACAACATGTTGGACATCAGTGCTTTGAACGCCTTCATTGTTTGGATGTCACTAAATCCAGAATGGCAGTCCAAGTCAAAAGCACAGACGTCGTCTATTCCTTTTGGAATTAGGAAAGCAGCTGCTTCAGAGTAATTGCAGTGAGACTTCTTCCAGCATTGAAGAAGCCACTGATGCTGTTTGCAATGTCGGGTTCCCAAAGAAAAGGGCAAGGTGTCACTGCTGTTCCAGAGAAAAAGACAAGAAAAGCAACATAGTTTGCACCTCCTGCAAGTGCAATGTTTGCAAAGAACATTCAGAAATTGTCTGTCTCATGCAAATGACTGTAGTACTTTACTGTGTTCATCAAGTGCATGCAAAAACTGCTTTCATGGCAACTCTTCTTCATGTAATTTTATGATAAAGCATTAAATTTCAAGACATTTAACCTTCATATAATAAATAATTAATTCAGAATAATATTTTGTCTGTTTAGTTTAAATTTTTCATGGTTAACAATTAAAATTCATTGTGGGGTCATTTATGACCCCAACGGTATTCAGTGTGTGCAAAAAATCTCGGTACTTCCAGGGTTAAGATATTTTAAGTCTGTCTATATGTGTTTTGTGGAGTGGAGGAGTAGCCTAGTGGTTAGAGCACTGGCTTGGTAACCAAGCAACCAGGGTTCGATTCCCGCTAGCACTCCTTGTGGCCTTGGGCAAGTCACTTAACCCTCCATTGCCTCGGAAGAAAGGCCTGGCAATCTACTTCCGGTGGACACTGCCAAGAAAACCCAGGAGCTTCTGTGTCGCCAGGAGTCAGGGCTGACTCGAAGGCACACATTGCATTTGCATATGTGTTTTGTAACGAAGACCACTAACTATTTTAGTTAACAACTCTGCACCAACTCCAACCTGTTTATATCCTTTTGAAGGTGGGGTTTCCAGAATTGCACACAATACTCCAAATGAGGTCGCAGTAGAGAATTATACAGAGGCACTATCACCTCGTTTTTTTCTGCTGGTCATTCCTCTCTATGCACCCAAGCATCCTTCTAGCTTATGCCGTCGCTTTTTCTACCTGTTTAGCTACTTTAAAATTGTCAGACACAAATATGCCCAGGTCCTGCTCTTCTTTTATGGACAGAAGTACTTCACCCCCCTATACTGTACTGCTCCTTTGGATTTTTGCAACCCAAATGCATGACCCTGCATTTTTTAGCATTAAGTCTCAGCTACCAAATTATTTACCATTCTTCAAGCTTAGCTAGATCTCTTCTCATGTTATCTACTCCTTCCTGGGTGTCTACTCTATTGCAGATTTTGGCGTCATCCACAAAGAGGTAAACCTTACCCAACAAAGATGATAAAAAGAATCGGACCAAGGACAGATCTGTGGCACACCACTGGTGATCTCCTTTTCCTTAGAGTGAGGTCCATTTAGCTGTACCCTTTGTTGCTTCCACTCAACCAATTTCTAACCTAATCAGTAACTTCAGGGTCCATCCCTAGGGTGCTCAGTTTGTTTATAAGTCACCTGTGCGGAACGGTGTCAAAGGCTTTAATGAAATCTAAGTACACCACATCTAGGGCTCTCCCTCGGTCCAACTCTCCTTATTTATCAGCTCTAGACTTGTGTTGTTGTATCTGTCAAAATGAACTTTATGACTAAACCCCCATGGTATTCATCTGCGATTATCAGATTACCATGCTGGCATTTGAGCAAATACATACCTGTCTCTGCTCCTTCATACAGCTGACCCACCGTGCCATGTAGCGTTGCCAAGAGACACTGTAGCTGATGCTCCCAACACTCTGTGTGTTTCACCCCCTGTGCAAATCCCGAACCCAGAGAGGGAAGAAGGGTGTAGCACTCGCATGCCAACTAAAATCAAGAGGAATGGAGAGAGGCTGTCAAACCATCATCCGTATGCAATTGCATCACACATGCAAGGGGGCTATCCAAATCTCGCCTAATCCTAATCCACATGTGTTTCCAGCCCATCAACGCTCCTGCGATAAACTCTCTCACCTGCTGTATCTGGGGGCTCTCTGCTTCCAGTCGACTCAAAAAAAAGGAGGCCAGCTTCCCCTGGGAGGGTGGGGGAGAGAAACAGAGAGAGGGGTACATACCGGATAAGCAATGGAGATCATATCAGATAAGATGGCACAGCTTTGCAGGTGTCTTACTAACAGAATATCAGAAGAAGTTGCAAGGCTCTGTATAGGGATCTTGGTACTAAAGAGAGTAGAGTGCTGTAGAGCAAGAATGAGGTACTTTAGCAATGGGAACCATCTAATTCATGTTTAACTCTTTACGAAGCACAAATGTTACAGCAACATGTAATACTTAGAAAGAAGCATAGCTCAAGTTCACATCATTCTGCCCTTCGGGAACCATCTTGTTTTAGTAAGCAAAAAAAAAGAGGAAGGGTCCAAGATAGGAATGTCCTTATCCTAGTTCTTGGTGATTTCTCCAGAAACAGGAAAGAGAAAGGGGTAAAAGCTGATGAAACAGACCCTAAACCACCACTGATTTACCTTTGGTTTCTTCCTAGGGGCCAATGGACTCCTTTGTTACTCACATAGAGCAAGAGCCAACATTCTTGGGTAGGTGCCCGGTAACACTAATACAAGAACTGGGCAATTCAGCATCTTTCTTGGGCTAAGAACCAACTTTTTCCCTGAACTACCAAGATTTGGAACAACCCCCCCCCCCCAACCCCAAGAGGTATCACTGTACAATGCTTTGGACTTGCTGGCTGCAGAGGGTCTCTGTGCTTGTACTGCTGGAGCAGGTGGTGAAGGAGAGTGATGGGAATTACAGCTATCAGCCAAAGAGATTTCTCACCCACTTCCGAGACCGTGACTAACTACTGCAGGTTTGTCTGGAGAGATCCCTTCCCATGACTGCGCTTACTCTTACCCAACCCGATGCTCTGCTTTGAGAGCTAACACACAAGAATTGGATTTAAGAATTAAGAAGGTGAAAGGTCTGAATGAAGCATTGATGAAGGATAAATTTGGTTCTCAAGGCTAAAATAGAAACACTGAAACACATTATGCATTCTTCTAATTTAAGAATAATTTCCCAAATTTCCGTTAATATCCGCTAAGCATATTTGTTTAAGAAATATATGCTCGAGACACTTGGAGGCATGTTTACTAAAGGTTTTGACATGTGTTAAATACCCGCAGCCCTTTTATTTCTATGGGTGCAGCAGCCCTTAACGTGTTAATTTCATTAACCTTTAACAAACATACCCCATAATATTCCAAGTGACTCTTCACCATCTTTGCCTGGGTATATTATTTGCCTACTGCTGAGAAGCAGCTTATGAAAGATTCTTAGGAGATGCACTTATTAAATGCTACTGCACTCATGGAAGATTCTGGATCCGATACTGAGACTTCTGCTTTATCTGTGGCTAGGGACTGGCTGTATTTCAGGAAAACAAATACTTTCTTTATGAACCCATTTGTATATTTCCAGGTTTGGCCAGAGAGAAACAGAAAAGGAAAAGTGAATTTCTTTTTTAATTTTTTTTAATTGAGCATTTAATCTTTAACATGAAGGCAAAATTACAAGACAATGAACTAATCTCCAAAAAGCTGGAGCAGGAAAACACCAACAAAGCAAAAACATTACAAATAAATTCCATATCACGGAAGACTGTTGGGAAAAAATAAAAAAAATAAATACACAAACCTGAATACCATCAAAATACTAACCAGGAATGCTGTTCAGGAAGAAAATAAAATTAACAGAAATATGATAACGATTTTTTCCTAACAAGGAAACTCTCCAAATTGTACAGGATCATAAAAGATACACCATGTTCTCTGATGTAGCAAACATTTTCAAGGAAATTTTTAAAAAGAAAGTGATCCAAAGAGCCAAATCTTTTGGTTTCAGGCCAATAAAAAGACCCTTTTCCTCAACCGAGTAGATCTGCAGACAAAGAAAACAAATATTTTGTCCACAGAGTGGTACACTTCTGAAAATAAAAGTTTCAAAAATCTTATTCTTATCCAATTCAAAGGAAAAAAACAAAAAAGCAGCCAATAAAGTGGCCCAAGTTAGAATTTCATCAGAGGACTCCTCTAAAAAAAGGAGACACATCAAAGACTTCCACAGATGGTCCATTCCCTCCCCCTCCTTCTCCAACAATTGGCTCCTTTAGGCAAATAATATAAAATTAGTCAGCTGGATAGTCACCAGATCAGAATATAACAAAACTTCTTTCAGGTATTTCTGAAACAAAAATAAAAAAGGGGATAAGTATCAAGCACAGGGAAAATTAAAACAAAGAACACAAAACACGAAGGTTTCTAGTCCCAGCAGAATTTTTCGTCGACGCCAGCTGTCTATGTATCAAACAATCTTTAATAGAAGTAGAAACAGCTTGAAGTGCTATCGCTTGCAATTCATTCTTAGCACATGCACTTCCCAAAAACACTTACAGAATCATGTTCTGCAAGTGTGAGACTGTCTCAGATGACGATACAGAAATTTGCTCCAAGGAACCCGAAGGTGAAATTAGGCCTTACCTGCTAATTGATGTTCCTTGAATTACTCCAATCCAGTCCCATTACCTGTGGGTAATCACGTCCCACCAGCAGCTTGGAGACTGAGCATGTCATCTTTCATGACATCCCCCTATATATGCAGCTGGCATCTCCCACCAGCCTTAAGTATCCTATTGACAAAGCAGATTCAGAGGAGCAACAAAAAGAGCTATGCTACGAATACAAAAACTTTGTAACTGCCACAGGCAGCTTTCACCCCCACCAAAGAAGGGCAAGGAAAAAAAATTGCTCATCTATTAAAAACTGACAGTAAGGAGGTCCTCTGGAGTCAAGTCACTCTGGCTCCCCCAGATTTCTCTCCTCTAACTAGGAACTTACTCCTTATCTTTCTGTGACTTTATTTTAAAGGAGTCCTCACACACTGATGCCATTAGCTCCCACTCCCGGACTATTCAAATAGGGATGGCCTTCTTCAGGGCCGGGAACACTTTCCTAGATTACTAGAAATACACCAACCAGTGAGGGTTCAGGGATGTTGCAGCATACATGTGTGATGCAACTGCATATGGATGATAGTTTGACAGCCTCTCTCCAATCCTTTTTATTTTAAGTTGGCATGCAAACTGCTACACCCTCCTCTCTATGGGTTCAGGATTTGCACAGGGGAGGGGGAGGGCGGGGGGGTGTTCAAGCACACAGAGTGCTGGGAGCATCAGCTACAATGGAGTAACTCAAGGATCACCAATTAGCAGGTAAGCACCTTCCTTATTGTTCCTCCAGTCCAGTCCCATTACCTGTGGAATGTACCATAGGAGTACTAACCTCAGGAGGGACCCACAAGCCCAGCCTGAAGCACCACCAAGCCAAATCACGTGTCAGCCACTGTCTGCACATCCAGACGGTAATGCTTCACAAAGGAATGCAAAGACGACCTAGTGGCTTGATGCTTGAGGTCCAAAATGGGTCTGAAAGATCCCTCTTTCTTGGGGACCAGGAAGTATATGAAATATCGACAACACCCGCATTGGTCATCTGGTACTTCCACCGTTGCCTGCAAGGCCTGCAAATGGAGAAGGGTTTGGCGCACGGCTTGGAGCTTGCGGTACACCCCCTGCACGGTGAGTTGATGAACGTCTCCCAGATAGGATGGGCAAACTCTAGGAAGTACCCCTCTTCGATGACCTCCAGTACCCACTGGTCGGAAGTGATCCGAGCCCAGGCATCATAAAATTCCCACGGCAGACCTCACGGGAACTAGTACCACCTGGGCTGCCCTCGCTTCATTGGGCTTTCTTGGGAGCAGAGGCGGAAGAGGGATAAAAACCTCTGCTGGGGCTTTGAAACCCCCCCCCCCCCCCGAAACATCTGCCCCTAGATGGAAACCACACTCTGGAGCAGTGTGAATCTCACTGCACGAAAATACCTAAAGTCCCTCGGCTGCCCACACCCCAGGGCCGAGGATCGAACGGTCTTCTGCTTGTCCTCAGAAAATCTGCCTCCTTTAAACTCTCCCAGGTCCTTTACCACCTTTTCCAGGTCTTCTCTGAACAGGAGCCCACCCCGAAATGGGAGTTCACTGAGACAAGATTTGGAGGAGACATCTGCTGACCACTTTCAGAGCCACAAATAGCACCGTGCTACCACTACCGAGGCCATACTCTTCGACAAGCATCTGATGAGGTCACAGAAGGCATCCGCCAACTAAGCGGCTCCTGACTCCAGCTTGGCCGCCCACTGGTGGGTGGGGCCGAGTCTCCCTTGCATTCTCCAGAATTCCTTGCGCCCAGCGTAAACATGTTTGGGCCACAAATGCGTCACACACCAAAGCTTGCAAGCTCAGTGCATCGATATCAAAAGCCTGCTTAAGGAGGGTCTTCAACTTCCTATCCTGTACATCCTTGAGAGCCAAACCACACTCTACCGGAATCATAGTTTTCTTTGTGACTGCGGAGACAGCTACGTCCACCTTAGGGGCACGCAAAATCTCCATCTCTCGATCTGGAAGTGGGTAAAGTCGGCCCATCGTCCGTTTGCCTTCGAGAGTGGCATCCAGGACATCCCATTCATCCCGAATTATCCGCCGGACGACACAGTGCAGGGGTAAAGCCCTCTGCATCATTCTCACTGCTTGAAAAAAGGGGATCCTCTAATGGCACCTCTGTTCAAACATTACACACTTTTGAGGAGTGGACTATGAAGGCCCCCAGTTCTTCCATCCGGAAGACTCTGACAATGCGAGAATCCTCTCCCTGGGGGATCTCGTGTCCCACAGGTCTGACTCTGCTTCCGGCTCGTCCTCCTGGCTGTCTGCCTCTTCCGAGTGCAGGGAACCCATCTCATCCCAGACGTCTTCCTCTAATCGGCGCCTGATCTAGGGAGGCCCTGGAGCCCCACGTTTCTGGGCCTTTTCTGGGCCCTTGATGGTCCATGCCCCCCATGCTGCCTCATATAAAAAGCCTTAAGAACATAAGAAATGCCATACTGGTTCAGACCAAGATCTATCAAGCCCAGTATCTTGTTTCCATCAGTGGCTAATCCAGGTCACAAGTACCTGGCAGGTTCCCAAAAAAAAGGCACAGGTTCCACAATGCTCATTCCTCTTTAATAATGGTTTATGGACCTTTCATCCAGGAACTTGTCCAAACTCTTTTTAAACCCAGGTACACCAAACAGCTTTTACTAAATCCTCCAGTAACAAATTCTAGAGTTTGATTACGTGCTGAGTGAAAACATATTTTCTCTTATTAGTCTTAAATAGGTTACACTGCAGCTTCATTGCATGTCCCCTAGTCTTTCTACTTTTTGATGGCGTAAACAACTGAACTAGGTTAACCCGTTCCACTCCATTCATTAACTTATAGACCTCTATCATATCTCCACTCAGCCGTCTCTTTTCCATGTTGAAGAGCCCCTAACCTTTTAAGCCTTTCCTCATAGGGGTATCCTTCAATCCCCATTTTGTAATGAGGATGAATTCCAGAGCAGAGAAAACTCCCCTGGAGTCCTGTCTGCTCCCTCAATGCCTCCTTACCACACCCCTCCCCCCCCTGCTACAATCCCTGCCAAGGGAAAAGGTGGCATGCACTCTGCTAAGGCCTGTGAGAAACTCTCTCTGCCACCCAAGGGCCCCTGGGTCTTTTCAGGTCTTTCCTCATGAACTCTGCCTCAGCTGACTGATTCGGACTCACAGCTGCAGCAGAAACCGGCTGGCAAGACCGAACCCTTCCGAGACCTGCATGCCAAACACACTGACTTTGAGGGCATGCTGGCTTCCCAACAATCTTCCTCTTTTCTGTTTCTTTTCCTCTCTTCTTTGGTTTCTTTTTTTCAATTCAACTTTAAGAGCAAATCCAATTTAAAACAAAAAAGGACTGAATAAAATCCCAAAAACAGACAAAACCCCTACTAATCTTAATTGTCCTAGTTGTTTCTTCAGCGAGTCTAAGGGAATCATGTCACTCTAGCTGCTTGGAAACAGATCCTGGAGGTTGGTGGGAGGTGCCAGCCTCTTATCTAGGGGAATGTCATGAAAAATGACATGCTCAGTTTCCAAGCTGCTGGTGGGGTGTGATTATCCACAGGGGACTGGACTGGAAGAACATAACATAGTATATGACACAGGTAAAGACCATCATAGTCCATCTAGTCTGCTCAGCAAGGTGGCAAGAGTAGGTGCACCTGCCGCTCCGTGCAGGTCAGCCCTTCCCATACCTTTGTTTAGGGGTGTATCCACCACTCCATGCAGGTCACCCCTATTTGTTGAGAAAGAGACAGTCAAGGTTATTTTGATTTTATCCTGTTGCTATAAAAGGGATTTACTGTGTCTGTCCCATGCCATTTTGAATTCTGTCACTGTATTTGCCCCATCCCTTCCATCGGGAGGGCATTCCAAGCATCCACCACCCTTTCAATTAAAAAAAAATGGTATTTTCTGACGATGCCTTTGGCAACATACTATCCCACAGGGAGTTGTCCACAGTTCCTTCAACACCTGAAGGACAGGGCAGGACAACACCTGAGATATTGGGAGCTTCAACAGGGGACTCATTACTCTCAGAGAGCTCCAAGTTGCTGTGCTGGGGATGTTACCTTAAAGAAGCTGATTCATGGGGCCCACTATTTTAGCTGTTTTCCCAGCCACCAGGCTCCTCTTTCTTTTTAGTCCCATAGACCCAGAGTTCCCCAGGTACTTCAAAAGGGCATGTCCCACCCTTTTGGACTTGCCCCTTCAGGCATACACCCACAGCCATGTCCTATGGGGGGGGGGTACCGATCTTATAGGCCCCCTCCTTGACATCAATAGATGTGCCATCGTGTTCCTGATGTTTGCCTAACAATAATGGTAGGCCAGCAGACTCCAAAAAGGGAATTCCTATCACTCAAGCCTAGAGTTCAACTGGGGACTCTATTCTTTCTTAAATTTCCACATAAATGTTTAGTCGAGTTTAAATCTGTTAAGGTGAAATTAAACCTTGCTTGCTAATTTTGAGTCCCTCCAGTCCAGTCCTACCAGCAGATGGAGACCAAGCTATATTGGTTTGAAGACGTCACCCTATAAAATGGACCTGTGCAGCTTATCCATAGCCAGTATGAACCTACCAAAGCAGGAGTCATCCCAGACTCCAAGTCTCCAACCAGTCTTCCCTCAACACCTGCCTCTTCTTTTCTGCCCCATTGTTTTTTTTTCAACCAAAACAGAACACAGACACAATGAACCACTAAACACCCTCAATGAAGGGAACAGAGCTGAACACAGCATGGCTCCCTGCAAAACTGCTGCAACAACCAGAGCCTTCGCTGAACACTGATCTTACACCTTGTCTGCAAGCACAGTAGATGCAAGGAAAAAAAAGCTGAAAGATCCCAGGTGGGTCCATGAAAGTCCTGAAGGGGCTTGAGGAAAGAAAATTAGCAGGTATGGTCTAGATGTTTAGCTTCACCTCTCTCATCATCCCTCCAGTCCAGGAGCATGGGAAGTACCAAAGTAGTACTAACCATGGGTGAGGACTGGCATACTGGCCTGCAAAAACTATATCCTGCTTGGCCTGCATATCAAGCATAAGAACATAAGAACATAAGGCTAACATTTATACATTATTATTACATACTCTATTTTCAAAATAAATATCACTAATACACTATTAACCATACCACACTCTCATTCACATGATGATTATAGATTTAAACTAACAATGTATATATGTTCTAATATGTTATACCTTTAATGTTACAACATTCCTTGTAAATTATAATTATCTGTTCTATGTAAACTGACTTGGTATATTACATACCAATTAACCTACTGTTCCATGTAAACCGCACTTGATACTAGGGAAAGAGCGGTATATAAATAACTGTTAAATAAATAAATAAATATGCCATACTGAGTCAGACCAAGGTTCATCAAGCCCAGTATCCCGTTTCCCCACAGTGGCCAATCTAGGTCACAAGTACCTAGCAACTTCCTCAAAAGAGACAGGTTCCAAAATACTTGTACTGGGGCAAGCAGTGGATTTCCCGGGTCCCCTTTAATAATTCACAGGTCTGTGACTAAAAAGCTGTTTGATTATTTTCATCTAATTTCCATGTATTTTGGTGTGCTGAAAACAAATAAAATATTGAAAAAACTCCTAGACGTCATGATTTGCCACAACATGCAAAATTGTCTTCATATTTATCAATTTTTTTCAAATTACTATTAATTAATTCACATAAGTGCATTTAAGATATAAAATGCCAAAAAAAAATTAAAGGGGTTGTCCGAGTTATGTAAAAAAAAAATATAGCACTGTAAATCTGATGGTCAGCAATATATACATAAGCTAAGCAAGTTTTAAGTCCGTGCTTCTAATAGTAGAAGGGGTTAATCTTTCCTGAAGAATCCAGTGGGAGGGAGACACAGGGCAGATAGCAGCAGCTCCAGTCAGTGCAGGGGGGCGAGGCCAGCACTGTGACGTCTTGTGTACAGACACAGAGCTGCTCTCTCCTGCATGCCACACTTGTGCATGAATCATCATCAGGTTCTTGGTTCTAGGCTGTTCACACTTTTTCATCGCAATTCGTGTTAGCTCGTCATTCTTCAACCGTTATGTTATGGCTCTGCGAAAGTGTATTAATTTGCCAGACAGTTTCTGTTTCATCTGTGGTGAATATACAGTGTTGAAGCAACAGCAGAATATTACAGACTTTGTGAAAAAAGTATACTTTGCATACTTTGGACTAAAAATTGGAGATCAAGATAAAGTCTGGGCGCCTCATAAAGTGTGCAAACGGTGTGTTGAGGACCTCCGAAACTAGTTCAAGGGTAAGAAAAAAATCTTTCAGTTATGGGATTCCTATGGTATGGCGAGAGCAAAAGAACCATAGTGACTGCTGCTACTTTTGTTCATGCGATGTGAAAAGCTTTAATTCCAAATGGAAGCATTCCATTTCATACCCCAATCTTCACTCGGCAATTCGTCCCATCCCCCATGGCACAGATATACCAGTACCCAAGCCCCCTGCTACCTTGGAAGAGATACCTAGCTCTGATGAAGGTGAAGTCATACCTGAACCAGATGACGAATCAAGTTCTGACTTTGAAGATGATACAAGACCAAAATTGTTTTCTCAGGAGGAGATGAATGATTTGGTAAGAGACTTGAATCTTCCCAAAGATGCCACCGAGTTACTCGGATCAAGGCTGAAAAGCAGGAATTTATTGTTACCAGGAGTGTCATCTTCATGGTTCAGACATCGTGAAAAGGAGTTTGTTCCTTACTTCGCCCAGGAAGACAAGTTGGTTTATTGCATCGATGTTGAAGGTCTGATGGGTCAATTTAAAATCCAATATGATTCAGAGCAATGGCGTCTTTTTATAGATTCTTCAAAAAAGAAGTCTCAAAGCAGTTTTACTCCACAACGGTTTTTACGCTTCCATACCTGTAGGTCATTCCGTACACTTGAAGGAAACCTATGAGAACTTGTTATTGGTTCTTCGTAAACTTAAATATGAAGACCATGGTTGGCAAGTGTGTGGGGACTTGAAGGTCTTGTGCATGCTGCTCGGACAACAAGCTGGGTATAGCAAATATCCTTGTTTTCTGTGTCTATGGGACAGTCGGGACCGACAAAATCACTGGACCAAGAAGAGTTGGCAGCCGAGGGTGCTAACAGTCTGTGAAAAAAATGTCCTCTGAGAAACTTTGGTACCTTCCCATAAAGTTCTTCTACCACCTCTCCACATAAAATTGGGATTGATGAAGCAATTCGTAAAATCACTTCCAAGAGATGGAGAATGCTTCAGATACTTGGTCACCAAGTTTCCAGGCCTGTCGGAGGCAAAATTGAAGGAAGGTGTGTTAGTCAGACCAGACATTAGAAGGCTTATAGTTGATCAAAAATTTGTCAATACCATGACGGATCCTCAAAAAGAAGGGTGGATTGCATTTAAAGAAGTCGTACAGAAATGTTTAGGCAATAACAAAGATCCTCACTACAAAAAGATCGTCGGACGAATGCTGAAAGCATCTCAAGCTTTAGGTTGCCTGATGAGTTTGAAAGTACATTTCCTCCAGTCCCACCTTGACTGCTTTCCTGAAAATTTGGGAGCTGTGAGTGAGGAACAAGGTGAACGATTCCACCAAGACATTAAAGAGATGGAAAGGAGATACCAGGGAAAATGAAGCATTACAATGATGGCAGACTACTGTTGGATGCTTCAGAGAGACATTCCAGATGCTACTCACAAGCTTAAATGCACCAAGAGGAGCCTCACAAGGAAGAAGAATTGTGTTTAGTGTGTGTAGGTGAGCTCATTTCAGCTCAAAAAAGGATTTTCATGAAAATATTGTAATAAAACTTTAATTTTATAAGTCTATTTCCATTTATTTTGAGGTATTGCCTTATTTAACAGTTACCTAAATTGTCAGGAAACGTGATGTCCTATGACAAAATGGAAGTCATTTTTGGATTCAGTGCACCAAAAAACAAAGATTACGTGGAATAACCAAAACAGCTCTCGAAAAAAAATTTTTTGCAGACCTGTGTAATGGTTTATAGACCTTTCTTCTAGGAACTTGTCCAAATTTTTTTTTAAAACCAGCTACACTAACAGCTTTTACTATATCCTCAAGTAACGAATCCCAGAATTTGATTACACATAGAATGAAAAAATACTCTCTCTTATTAGTCTTAAATAACCTATGATAATGCACAATGAAATGTTGGAATGACCAGGCTGCTGACTTACAAATATCCCAAAATGGAATGAGACCAAATTCCTCCCAGCAAGTTGCCTAAGCCCTAGTGAAATGTGCTTGCAATCCCAATGACAACGACCGACCCTTCAACAGATAAGCTAATACAATGGCTTCCTTTATTCAAAAGGAATTAGATAGCTTAGATGTCATCACTTCACCTTTCCTTGGACCGCCAGACAAAAACAGCTGCTCCGAATGATGAAAGTCTGGGTCACCCTCAAATATTTAAGAAATCAGTGAACATTCAGCTTATGCAGAACCAGGAACTCTATGGACTCCTCTGCCCCCGAGAAGGCCAGCAACATGATGACCCGAAAGAGATGAAAGACAGTCACCACTTTTGTAAGAAAAGGCGGCTCTGGAGACCACAAAATAAGGGTTTGCAATCCTGTGGACCACAGCACTGAGCAAATAACCACCAGAAAAAACCCACCACAATCATCAAATCCTTCAGGGATATTTTCTTGAGATGCTCAACAGGCAGAACCATCAATGCTGAAAAGTACCAAGTTGAGATCCCATGGATGAACAATCAAGTGACGGGGCGGATGCAGGTGATTAACTTCCCTAAGGAAGCAGACCATGTCACCATGAGTGGACAGGGGCTACCCCTGAACATGACCACGAAAGTAGGCTAATGCCGCAACCTATTCCTTCAAAGAACTGAAAGCAAGATCCTTCTCCAAGCCTTCCTGCAAAAGGACCAAGACAGAGAAAAGAGGCACCAAAAGGCTAAGCACCACACTCCCCAAACCAAGCCTCAAAAATCCTCCACACTTGCACACAGGCTAGCAAAGTCAAATGTCACCACACCTGAAGCAAACTGTCGACTACCTGGAGAAAATAACTTCTACACCTCAGTCTTGCCCTCTCAAGAGCCAAGTTGTAAGTGAGAACTAAGCCATGTCCAGCACCCGGATCAACCCTAGAGTCAGCAGATCCCCCACCACCTGCAGTGGAAATGGATTCTCCATCAGGCGAATGAGGTCTACATACCAAGGCTTCTGTGGCCAATCTAGATACCAGCACCACTATACCAGGATGAGACTCCACTTGCTGGAGCACCCTGCCCATTGCAAACAATTGCCTACCAGATATACTTCCCCCAGGGCTCCCCAACGCTTCACTGAGAAGATTTGGAGGCCCCTACCCCTCTGGAGGGCTCATCTCTTCCTCATTGGTGGCTACCTCAAAAAGAGCAGACCTCAAGAAAGGATCCTAAACCTCTGAACTACTGCCCTTGGCCAACCAAAACCTCTCGGAAATGATCCCAAGAGATGGCTGCACGGCAAACTCCTTGGGTCTGTCCTCAGGTAGACAAGGTACCTTGGAGTCTTTTCTCTACCAACTTCTCCATATCCTCTACAAACAGCAACTCCCTGGCAAAGGGATGCTTACTAAGGCGCATCTTGGAAGCCACGTCTACTGAACAATTACGCAGCCACAAAAACTGTCTCGCTATCACAGCCAAGTCATATTCGTCACAGATGGCCAGAGAAAATCAAACAGGCCATTGGTTAGAAAAGTCAAGCTCTCTCTGCTAGCCTTGCCAATCCCTCTGGGAGCTTCTGCAACCATCTCAGGCAAGCCCTGGCCACAGACAGCTGCCTGCAATGTCAGAGTAGACACACAATGATTACTTGAGCAATGCCTCCAATGTGCTGGTCCTCTCTCTCTTTCAAGGCCACACCACCCTCCACCACCTCCACCAAGATGGTCGTCTTTGTGGTGACTGCTGCAATCAGTACATCCATGTGGGACAGGTGCAACTTCTTCCTTTCCTCTGGAGGAATGGGATACAGCTTTGCCATGCTCCTGCCTATCTGTAAACTGGTTCATGGGAATTCCATTCTGCCGCAATCATATCCTTTATAGGTCTATAAAACAGGAAGGACTTTAGTGGCTTCCAGATATCCTCCAGGAGTGGTTACTCAACCAGTTCTGAAAATGCCAGTTGGTCCTCCAAGGCCCGTGAAATTAAGGAGGGCATCTATTCCCTGTGAATGATCCAAACCATGGTCATATTCTCGCTTGCAGGAAGCTTGCTTTCCTCCAATTTTCCTATGGCTGGCCCTCTAGGAGATCCAAAGGGCCCTCCATTGGATACATTGATTCTGGGGACCCCACTGAGAATGCAACATCCTCTTCCGCCCGCCAGAAGCTCCTTGCATAGGCATTTCACGGCCGCAGAGGCACGCTGCATAAATGAAGTGAGCAAAGTGGATGTGCCAGACCAGCGAGACCTTCCCCGAGGCCATGCTTCTGGTAGAAGACCTGGGGGAGAAGAACAAATTCTGGGATGAAGGGGGGGGGGGATCTTCCACCTGCAACCCCCCCTCTCACTGGCATTGCTAAGGCTCTGGCTGACAAAGGCTGCACTGGCTTCAGCACCGGAGGCTTAGTCAGCAACTGAGAAGGAGCACTCGTGGAAATAGAAGTGGCAGCAGTTCCCATCAAAAGTGAAGAGCCTTCTAAATCCACCAAACCGTGATGTCAGTCAGTCGCAGTTCCCCTAGCTACATAATTCACTCTGGAGCCGCCAGAACATTTGTGGCCACAGCATTTTCCTTTTAAAAAGCTGTAGCACAGCCTCCCATAAAGAGCTCAACCTGACAGCTGCCATAGGCCATGCACTAATCACACTCCTCAGAGATCATGTGCTCACTGTTGCAGCACTCTCCCAGCCTGAAGTGGTGCCGATCCCAGTTGACAGCTGAACAGCAAAGGTCCGCTGTGCTGCTGCTGCTTCCTTGTTTGTGTCTCTTTCCCCCCCCCCCCCCACCCTGGCTTTCAGCAACCTTAATTAGGGTGCTCAACCCCTGGCCTTCTTCCAGTAGCTGGAGAGAGGGAAGAGGAGAAGAGAGCTGCCACAGAGCC
This sequence comes from Ichthyophis bannanicus, assembly GCA_033557465.1. Lineage (NCBI taxonomy): Eukaryota > Metazoa > Chordata > Amphibia > Gymnophiona > Ichthyophiidae > Ichthyophis > Ichthyophis bannanicus. Next base: position 104,814,771 of record CM066048.1, on the reverse strand, counting down.
TTATAGAGACGAGCTCTGACTGAGTGAGACACAGTTAGCAGAGGAGAAGGGGGAACGGCCCCCGGTCCCACCGGATTCCGCACCCCAGGGCCCACAAGGTATTCTGATACAGCCTTATGCCACAGTGACCTAACACTCCAGTCTGCACAGGCTATACTCCCCATCATCTGCTGGAGAAATATTGGCTGTGGATAGGTTGCATAGATCCCTTATAGGTTGACGTCTTCAAACTAGTGTATCTCAGTCTCCATCCGCTGGTAGGAGGGCAGACCCCATATACCTGGGCTGAAGGCCCTATGAGGATTGGTTTCTTTAAGCCTTCCCAGTTAGTTGCTTTTATTTCTGCAAAAAAACCCCAAAATTGTAGGTTCCTTGCCTGTGGAAATGTCTGAAATGGTGCATTAGATTATTGAAATAGTTGTTTAAGGGTTTTGTCGAGTTTTTCCTCTCGTTTGTCAATATATACTTTATTCTTTTTGGGAGTTCTCTAGCTCTCGCCAGTTGAGAGCTAGAGATTAAGCAGCTTTTCTTTCTTTCTTTTTTTTAAGCTGTTTGCAATACTTAGTCGTCATCGATTTTCTCTTTCTTCTTCGCTGTTCATCATTCGCATTCACATGACATTATTGCAATCATCATGGTTTGGACAAGTCTAATCTGTACAGAGATACATCTCTGTGCTTGGAAATCGTATCCAGATCTTTCATAGTCGTTGTGCCAAGAGCAATGCGTCATTGATTTATTGACAGCTTTTAATTTATTAGATTGATCTTAGCAGGTGTGATAAGGAAGCTTATCATAGCTCAGGAAGGAGCTATAGAAAGGGTGAAGTGACTCTGAACAAGCAACCTGTCAGTTCTGGTAGAAATAAGAAAACAGAATTTTCCCATAAAAGACTACCAGTCCCAGAATGCACCAGGTTTCCAACAGCCATTAGAGGAGCTGAAGTGGGGAAACGTGTGTTCAATCAGGAGGGCTATGAGGTAATCCCTAAGCACTCATCTCAAAGGGCAGGGCCTGATTCAGCACAGCTGCGCTGTGTTAGGGAGGAGCACTCATCTAGGCAGAATAAGAGTAGAGTTTATTCTACAAGATGACCATCTTCATGATCACCTTGGATATCCAGAGAATTATCCTCAGTTTCATCTGAAGGATCATCAGAAGCAGAAGCCAAACCGGACGGACAGAGGGGGAAAGAGACCCTTTGGAAGAAGGAAGAGAAAAGCCTTTGAGAGGTCTAGAAAAGTCCAAAGCAGTACGTATACTGGGAGGTATTCCAAGGGCCAGCATACACCATTGGACTGGGGAAAGCCAGAGGAATGGTGCTGCAGAGCTAGGAATCTCCAGAGGGTACCTGTGAGGGAGACGGCTGCATGTTGAAGGGACCCTAAGACCCGTGCCAGAAGGTATGTGAAGAGAGATCCAGTGTCCAGGGATCTGGATTGGAAGGCTGGACATAAGAACTGGACTACATACTGGCCAGGCTATATAGAGAGGAACTCTAACAGCAATGGAAGCTCAGGTATGAACACTGATCTATGCCCTAGCTATAACCTTGAAAGACAGCAGGGAAACAAGTATTCTCCTGAAAGTGCTCCACTGAGAGATTCATCTGTGCCAATCCATGATATTGAACCCATGCTTGTTGAACAAGGGGGAATAATAGCAGATGAAGATCCTGTTTATATGGACTGCTCTCTATCTAAACTCCGTTGGTAACTTTCTGTTATAAAAGTACAGCAACCATCACAAAGAAATATAAACTTGTTCTTTAATCTACTCAGAAAAGCTCCTGAAGCAGGATTTGACCCACACAGTAGAAAGCAAGCCAGCTAAGGGGTTTCAGCTGGATAACTGCTAGCAATTAAGCCTTACCTAATTGCTTGTGAGCTAGGAGAGAATCACTTCTGAATCTATGTGGGAAGTAATCAGAAGTTAACCTGAAAAGAACAGTTTGTTTCTTGCTTTGTGGCTTTTCATTTGTTGTTTTCCTGATTTTGACTTTGTTTTTCCAAGTTAACACTGAAAGCAAGTTACCTGATTTATGTGCTACCAAGCATATCTGTGTTGGGAGAAATAACCCTATAAATAAATATCTTATTGGCTTTACCCAAGAGCACAACTAAATTGTCAGCAGCTGTGTCTGGTGTGAATGAACTACATTGCCCACAATACCTTGCAAATCATATAGATATATGCACTTGCCAAGACTGAAAAATTCTCACCCAGGCAGCCGTCTGACACAGGTTAAAAGTTGTCTGTTTCTACATCTTCTCCATCATGATGAAATTATTCGTTATCAGGATCTTTTTTTTACATAAGGTGCAGGCCCCCTTTAAGACTATGTTCCTTGATCTTGATAAGCAGATGATTCAGATCGCCTTCACTTTCAAATAAAAATTACACTTACCTGGTAATAATTATTCCTTTAGTGACTCCAGTTTAGTCCTCCACCTCTGGGTTGTGTACCTCCTCCTGCAGCTTGGAGACTGGGCATGTCAAAATCGTGACATCACTGGATGTAGCCTGCTGGTCTCTCCCATCAGCCCCAGTGAACTATTGACAAAGCACACTCAAAGAAGCAACAAATAAGTAGCTATCGTATAAAACATTTTAAACCTATACTGAAATTGAACTCATAACTACTGTATTTTTGCGCATAAAGCGCGCGCGCTATATACCTTTTTACCTATCGCGCACCCTCTCGCGCGGTATTTGCGAAGGTACACTATACCGAAACTTTATTACAGGGAACCGATTCCATAAAAGAGTCCTTACAAGAATATAATGGTTTCAAAATATATTTAATTAATTTTCATCATCCGATTCCATAAAACCTTCGAAATCACTTCCCTCATCAACATCATCATTGAAATAATTTAAAACCGTCTGGAGACGCTCTTCCGTAACATATGCACTGTCATCACTCCATTCGACATTTTAATCATCATCATCTTCGTCATCACTACGCACCCGATCTTCGTTCTTATAAACAATCCCGGCTTTTCGGAATCCATTTCTTATGGTTTCCGGGGATATTTTGTCCCAAGCAGAATACAACCAATTGCAGATTTCCATTAATGTAGCCCTCTTTAATCGTCCCAATGGTGTGACTTCATGAATTCCCCACTGCATCCAATTACCCCACTCTCGTCTGATGAACGTTTTGAACGGGTGATTAACTGCTATATCTAGCGGCTGCAGCTTGCAAGTAAGACCACCCGGTATCACTGCGATATGGGCACCAGTCGAATTAATATAAATTTTGCACATTTGTTTCTTTATGGGCAGCCATGGAATCGAAGATCAACAAAGACTTTTTAGAAAAGAAACCACCAGGCCTGGCCCTATAACATTTATCAATCCATATTTTCATGACCTCAGGAGTCCATCCATCCTTTTTTGTTACAGTAAACAATATCTTGTGGAAATTTTTCACGGGGCATGGTTACTTGCTTGAAAATAACCATCAGCTTCAATTTAAGCCCACTCGCTGTGCAACCCAGGACTACAACCCAGTTGTTGTTATTGCGACAGTTTTCGAACCCGAAGCAGCTACAGTCCTGGTTGGTGGAATGTCAAAAGACACAGGAACCTCATCCATGTTAATAACATCCATTGCCGAAATGCCAAAGTCCGAAATTTCTTTGCTGACAAATGTGCCGAAATCCACCATCTTTTGTTCCCAGTTACCCGGAATCCTCTGGCCTACAGTTGTTCTTATTCGCATGGAAAGACCATTCCTCTTCATAAATTTGCAAATCCAGTTGAAACTAGCCTGGAAATGTGAAATTCCTCTTTCATTGACCAGCAGTTTTGCTTTGAATTGCGATAGTTGAGACAGCTTGATTTTGCTCCCTTCTAGACAGAATCCACTTTAAGTCACTCTCTAGCTCTGGCCACTTTTCTTTGGGACCCCGACGCGCACGCTTTCGCGGGTTCATCTCCTCTAGCGCAGTTTTCTCCTTTCTCCAGTCACTAACAGATGACTCACCAACATCAAATTCTCTTGCTGCTGCTGCTCTGTTGCTCGTTTCTTCAGCTTTTGCCACAACTTTCAGCTTGAAGTCCGCAGTATAAGACTTGCGTTTAATTCCGGGCATGACGACTGGATTATAATATAAGAGATCGCAAAGTTTAAATGTAAGGTATAATAGAACCGAGGGCCTTTTATATGCCTCACAGTGCACTCGACACATGCGCGATATACACGCGTGCGCATAATGCGAGACATTCTCTGCAGAACAGGCCGAATATTGCGCTTTATATGTGGGTGCGCATTACATGCGCTAAAATACGGTATTAACTGTGTAACATGAATTTCCCCCTAGGAAAAAAGGAAACCGCCTTGCACCTTTCCCTTTCGTCCCATATAGAATTAGGAAACCACAGCGTAAGAATAGATAGAAACAGACTGACACCTACCGGTAGTCTTGCACTTCTCCCAACCGAAACTCCACTGCCATGCGACCCCGGGCGGGAATGAGGACTAAACTGGAGTCACTAAAGGAACAACAATTACCAGGTAAGTGTAATTTTCATTTCCTTATCATTCCTCCAGTTTAGTCCTCCACCTCTGGGATGTAACAGAACAGTAATCATTGGGAGGGACCTTTCCAGTCGGCATGCACACTGCCGACCCGAAGCAAGCATCAATCGCCGCCAGAACATCTAGGCAGTAGTGCTTACTGAAAGTATGAAGAGACGACCAGGTAGCTGCTCTACAGATGTCCCCCGGTGGAACCAAACTGTGTTGCGCCCAGAAAGTCGCTTTCGCTCTGGAAGAGCGAGCCCGCAAGCCCGTTGGAACTGCCCGACCTTGCAACAAATATGCTGAAGCAATCGCCTCTCTAATCCATCTGGAACTGGATGCCTTCGCTGCTGTTTCCCCTTTGCGGGGACCTCCGAACACGAAGAGACGGTTTTACAAAAGGTTTCAGAAACTTTTAAGTATCGCCGTAATACTCGTTTTATGTCCAACCGGCGCAAATTATGATCAGAAGTGCTCCCTTCTAGAGAACCTAACACTGGAAGATAAAAAGTTTGATTCAGGTGAAAGGCAAACCCCACCTTTGGCAAGAAGGATGGAACCGGCCGCAATACCACCTTCTCTCTAGAAAAGGACAAGAACGGTCCTCTACCTGACAACGCCTGTAACTCCGAAACTCATCTCGCCGAACAGATGGCTACTAAAAACATGGTTTTTAAAATCAAATCCTTTGCCGACGCCTGGTGCAAAGGTTCAAAAGGTTCTTTAGACAACGCTCTGCAGACCAAATTGAGAACCCATGGAGGAACTATGACCCTCCTCGAGGGCTGCAGTCTGGAAACTGCTTTAAGAAAGCGTAAAACATCAGTACGAGCACCTAGCACACTTCCCTGCACCTTTCCTCTATAGCAGGAAATAGCTGCCAACTGGACTTTCAAGGAACTGGCTGCTAGCCCCTTATCAAACCAATCTTGTAGAAACCTAAAACCAGGGGATCGGATCCTGTAGCCGCCCAAACCTGCCGCCGAGAACACTAGTCCTCGAAAATACACCAAATATGCACCTATGCCAGAGTCGCGGACTGCTTCCTTGCTCTCAGTAAGGTGGCAATCACCGCCCCAGAATAACCTCTTTTCTTCAGCCTCGCCCTTACAATGGCCAAACCTTAAGCGAGAACCAATCCACCTGAGGCCTTCACAGCAGACCCTGTATCCACAAGTCTTCCGACACCGGTAATCTCCAGGGATGACCATCGAGCAGGCAAAAGAGATCGGCGTACCACGGACGTCTTGGCCAGTCCGGTGCTATCAATAGCACTCTCCCCTGATCAGCTTCGATATGCTGAATCACTCGCCCTATGAGCGCCCACGGTGGGAAGACATATAGGAGACCTGCTGACGGCCAATGTTGCATCAGGGCATCGATCCCTTCTAACCTCCGTTCTCGTCGCCGGCTGAAGAACCGACTGGCCTTCACCGAGTGAAGTCGCCATGAGGTCCATGATTGGTGGTCCCCATCTGCGAACAATCTGTGCCACGACGTTCGGATGCAACTCCCACTCCCTGGCATCCACACGGAACCTGCTGAGAAAATCCGCCATCACCTTGTCCTTTCCTGCAATGTGTGCTGCCGATAACGCTGGCAGCCGCTGTTCTACCCAAGCAAACAGTGCCTCTGCTTCCTCTTTCATGGTCATACTTCCTGTACCGCCCTGTCGATCGATATAGGCCACCGCTGCCGAGTTGCCCGACAGCACTCGCACAGCTCAACCTGTCACCGTGGCTTCGAACCGTCGAAGTGCCAGATAAACCGCTCTCAGCTCTAGCCAGTTGATTGAGCACTCATTTTTTTGCACAGACCAAGTGCGAACCAATCTCCACACTGAGCTCCCCATTCCGCGAGACTCGTGTCCGTCAACAACTGGAGCTACTCCGGCTGTTCCAGAGGCATACCTGCTTTCAACGATCCCGGAAGCAGCCACCACCGAAAAGACTGTCTGGCCTTGAGTGGACCGGGAAGCCGCGTGTTCAACGAATCAGACTGATGCCACCACCGGCGAAGCAGCACTCTCTGCAACGGCCGCATATGAAATCTGGCCCAAGGCCCCGCTTCCAGGACCGCTACCATCGTTCCCAGCACTCGGAGATAAGCCCCCGCTGAGGGAGCCGGGGCGGATCTGAAGTTGCGTAACAATTGCCGAAGGGCTTGAACTTGCCGGCCCGGCAGAAACCCTGTTCATTTCTGAGCGTTGAATCGTACTCCTAGATATTCGAGTTCCTGGAAAGGTACTCAATGTCTTCTGGCCGGATTGACCACCCAACCTAGACTCTGCACAAACTTCACCAATCTGTCTGTTATCTGAGCGCTCTCGTCCTGGGATTTTGCTCGAATCAACCAATCGCCGAGATAAGGATGAACCAGAATTCCTTCCTTTCGTAATGCCGCCGCTACCACCACCATGATGTTGGTGAAAGTTTGCGGCGCTGGCGTCATACTGAAAGGCAATGCCTGGAATTGATAATGTCCCCCAATGGAGCGCGAATCGCAGAAACATTTGATGAGCCACTCTGATTGGGATGCGTAAGTCCACTACCCTAAGGCCGAGGGAAGTCAAGTACTCCCCTTGTCTCACCGCCACAATGACCAACCTCAACTTTTTCATTCTGAAATGTGGTACGCGAAGACACAGATTCACGCCTTTCAAGTCTAATATAGGTCGAACAGCTCCGTCTTTCTTTGGCACCACAAAATAAATTGAGTATCGACCCATGCCATATCCTGCAATCAGAACCAGTGCGGCTGCTTCCATTTGTAAGAGTCTATCTAAAGTACTGCGGACTGCCAAGGCTTCCCACTGATCTTTGCAGGGAGACCTCACGAACGAATCCTGCATGGGCTTTGCCAATTCCAGTGCATAACCCTTGCGAATTACCTCTAAGACCCACTGGTCAGACGTTATTTGGGCCCAGGCAGGAAGAAACTCCCGAAGTCGCCCGTCAATCGGTTGACCTCCCACCGGGACCCGCATCCTTTCATTGTGGTTTTCGAGTTGCAACCGCAGAAGCTCCCGCAAAAACTCTACCTGCTCCACGAAACCCATGGGCTCTAGAAGTAAACCTTCCCCTTTGGAAACCCCCAAACGAGAAGTACGAAATCTCCTGAAATCCCTAGAGTGGCCCTGAAAAGCCAGAAAGGACTCGTCTTGCTTAGACTTATCCTCCGGGAGTCTTCCACCCTTGGACTCCCCGAAATCCAACACCAACTTGTCCAGGTCATCGAGAACCACCCGGTCAACCACTTGGTGAACTGGAAATAGCGGCTGAGTTCGTCACACCGCCTGAAGGGGAGAATCCGCAAACCTCCCCTCTATCGAAGACTGTACCGAAAGAAGGCTAAGGGCCGGAGGGGATTCAGTCATGAGCGCAGTAAGCTCTTCCTTGCGACCAAGTTCTGGAACTTCTCCTTCTTCATCTTGCCACACTGAGCCCAGGAGCTGAACTTTGAGAGACCGAGCCCTCTTAAGAAGCTGCACTAGGCTGCCTTCAGCCTTATCCAAACCAACTGTCAGAGTGCCTCCAGTAAGAAAGGCTCCGACCTCCTACCTTGATGCTGCACTCAATACGCCTGATGCCTAAAGAGCACAGTCCAGAGGAGAACGTCCAAGTTCTGAATGCCCTAGATGGCCCCGCTGGACTTCCCCAAGGAGACACTGATGAAACTTCCAATAGGGAGACACCAGCCCCCCTTGCAGCTGGAAACCATGTGTTGGAACTTCTGCTCCATAGTGGCAGACGCGAGGGCGCAGCCCTTGCACGCCCGTCAGCTGAGACGCCCCTGCGGGTGCCACCAACCAAACACCGTGGACTTGGTAGCGTTAGGGAAAAACCCATGTAAGATGCTTTAGATAGAAAAGAAAACCTGTTCGGGGTTGACTCTCCTTTTTCTTCCCCCCCCCCGGTGTGGTATCTACAACGACCCAAAATCAAATAAAAATCCCCGATAAATAAAATATAAGAGCATTTGACACTTCTCTCCTTCAGATAGTGCTTAGGAAAACCTAGGGTCAGGGATGAGGCTTCGGAGACATAGCTGTTTTGATCTAGCCTCACCCACAGACTTCCTAAAATTTCTCTTTTCTTTAAAGACACTATCACTAACGTGAATGTATATGTAAAACCACACAAACACATGATCAGCCTAAAAATTGTATATATTGTATATTTTATGGTTGTACATAGTTACCCTGTTAGCCAAGTTGATTATCCTGTTCATATGTAAACACAAAGTACTATTGGAAATGTGTATGTTCACTGTTTATTGTAAACCGCGCTGATGCTGAATAGCGCGGTATAAAAGAGACTTTAAATAAATAAATAAATATAAAAAGTACCCCACAGAATTTAAAATAGCTCCACCAACCAAGTCCCCCTGAGCCCCTTGCCTTGCAGCGTTAGGGAGAACAAGCCAAGAGCATGGCACTGGTGCCACTGCGTGTGCCCCAGCCTAAGCTCTGCGGTCGTAAGGGCCTTAGCTAGCTGCGCAACACCCTAGTCAGGATCCTTCACCAGCCAATCACCCGCATGAAGACCCCAATAATTCCCAGTAGCAAAGGACCAACAAGAAGGTAAGGGTCTGTTGAGCTTGGCAGCTTCCAATGGCCAGGAAACCAAGCAAGACCGCGGCCTTCCGGTGGCCTGAAAAGCACAGGAAGAAAGCCCGCGCACCTCACTGTGGATGCGGCGTCCAGGACCAGTTTAAAAAACTCCAAACAACGCAAGTTAAAAGAAATCAAACCAAAATTAGCAAACTCAGCGAATGAAGATTAAAAATAACCCCCATGAGAACTGTCCCCACCGACATATAGAATGCTGAGGCTCAAAACCGCTGCCTCGCGGCCTTTCAAAGAGCGAGATGAAAAGCATGCGAAATCACCGGGCCTCCTCATAGCAGCGCGACTCTGATGCAGTGCAAGAGATACGTCGCAGAGAGGGCCCTCTGCACCTGGCTCAGTGGAACACTTAATTCACGCTCACCGCAAATAGCAGGAGGGAACGCCGGTCTGTGCCGTTCGCTAAGTAACTCTCCTCTGTACAGCCTAGGAGGGGAGAGCAGCCACAGAAAAACTATAGCCAGATAGGGAGAAATCAGTGAATGAGGGTCGAATCAAGCCCCACAATAAACCTATGATTTGTTTGTTTGTTTTTTTTAATAGTAGAAAAACAAAATGGTAGGGTAAAAAGAAATCAGAGAACCTCTATAGTCTAGCTAATGCTCCTTACCAGTTCTTCAAGTGAGCCCAGCACCTAGGCTCACTACGTCCTCCTGCTGCATGGAGACTAGACACACTGGGGCTGATGGGAGAGACCAGCAGGCTACATCCAGTGATGTCACGATTTTGGCATGCTCAGTCTCCAAGCTGCAGGAGGAGGTACACTATCCAGAGGTGGAGGACTAAACTGGAAGAACAATAAGGAACCAGTATTGTCAGCATAGCAAAGCTTGTCTTCACACCTGTTTCTTCATACAGTCCTGCTTCTCTGATGATTTGTTCTGCATATAAACAGAACACGTGTGGAGAAAGAACGCAGCCTTGCTGTACCCTTTTGCTGATTTTAAACCATTCTATTTCTCCTTGTTCCACTTGAACTGTCACATCTTGGCCAATCTAAAAATTGTGTTTGAGAACTATGAGGTGTTCCGATATACCCACGCTTCTTAATTAGGCCCAGAGTTTTTCATGATTTATGCAATCAAAGGCCTTTAGGTATTTACGGATATCTATTTCTTTACAAAGAATATGTTTGGATAAATAGGTAAAAGACTTGCATAAATATAAAAATTAAAACAAGGAAAAAAAAGTTTTTGTTGAACTTACCCGCAAAGAGCCACAGGCTCGGGGATAAAAGTTCATACACGCCTTCATTCCCTCCAAAGCTGGAGCCTGGCACTGCTCAAAGACAGAGAAGGAAGGAAATTACCACACAGGTGAAAAGGATCCAGGGCACACATGGTGAGAGAAACAGCTCTTTAAATACAGACCAAAAACAGCTGATAAAACTGCTGTAAATACATTTATACACACACAAAAATAAGTGTAACCATTATAAATACAGTAGAGAAGCCACACAGGGCTCCAAAAAGACAAATGCATACAATACAATACTAAAAGAACAGGAAAACTGTAGGACACCCCCCCCTCCTTCCTCCCAGTGGCAAAATCAACTGCAACCAGCAAGTTCAAGTAATTTTTTTCACTTACCATTCCTGGAGGCCTGCTAGACCAGTCCAGACAAGTGGGCAGCATCCCCCGTAGCAGCTGATGAAGGCAGAGAAAAACTAGAAGATTCCAGAGACATCATTACTGGTACTAGGCTTAGTACAGTTAGTGGCACCCTTCAGTATTTCTTTAGCTAAGCCCTTTGACCAAAAGATCAACAATAAACCAAATTACCTCAAAAGAGGACAACCCTGGGAGAACCAAACCCAACCTTTGGATGAAGAGTCATAAGAAAGGGACATGCAGGCCCAACTATATATAGGAGATCTGCAATTGTACACATTTCACCAAGATCTCTGCGAACACAGCAGAGACTGCAGCGAACACCCCAGGGAAGGTCTTTGACTAGTCTAGCAGGATTCCAGGGAACCACTGCAGCAGATGTTTTGCTACTGACGGGAGCAAGGGAGGATGATATAGTCCTGTAACAGAGGAGATTCAACACGCCAGCAACACTCTCTGGAGCATACGGGCCCCTTGCCCAGGAAACAAGATCTATCACGGCTGCCAATGTGCCCAGTAGTTGCAAATGGCTCCCAGGCTCTTGTAGCCGGTTGACAGTGGAATGCCACAAGCTGACCTGAGCTTGGCCTGCCTCTTGGAGGTCAAGAAGGTTCTGCCCAGGTGTGTATTGAGCCATGCCCCCAGATACCTCAGACTGCGAGGGAACCACCCAGACCAAGCTTTCCAGACTGGGTGATGCGATTTCTGTCACTAGTTGGGCATGGAACAGCGACTTCAGTCTGATGAGCCAGATGTATAGGTACAGGTGACCTCGGATGCCTTCACAGCACAAAGCTGCCACCACAACCACAATAACTTTGGAAAAGGTCCAGGGTGTTATAGTGAGGCCAAAGGGCAAGGCACAAAACTGGCAAGGTCTTCCCAGAACTGCAAACCACAGGAATCTCTACGGACCCTCTAGGATGGAAATATGGAAGTACACTTTGGCTAGAGCTAGGGAAGTTAAAAACTCCCCTGCTCGGATCACAGATTTCAGAATCTCCATCCAAAACCAAGAGACTGTAGGCAAGTACAGACCGCCTTGAGATCAAGACTCAGTCTTAAGAACCATCCTTTTTGGGCACCGCAAAATAAATAGTGTACCTTCCCGCTCTCCTTTGGGCAGAAGAGACAGGAACAATGGCTCAGAGTTGAAGAAGCTGAGATAAGGTGGCCTTGATGGCTGCCCTTTTGAATGCAGAACTGCACAGAGAGACCATGAACATGTCCAAAATAGAATCAGTACACTCTAGGACATAACCATGTTGAACGATGTTGAGAACCCATCAACCCGGGTTCACTTCTGGTAAAAGCAGTAGAGATGACAGCCTACAGGAGGCAACCCGGAATAGCTCCCCTGCCCATCACTGGATAGCATGGGAGGCAATGGCTCCAAAGGATGAGTCGTCCCTGGACTTGCAGGCCCTTCAATTTCCTTGGCTACTGTCTGCCAATTCAGGTGGTAATGACAAGACAGCAAAGAGAGGGAATGAGACACTGAATGCTTAGACTTCTTTGACTTATCTTCCAGCAGCTGTTGAGGCTTAATTTCACCCAAGTCCTTGACCAATTTCTCCAAGTCATTCCCTAAAAGGAGCAGGTCCTTAAAGCGAGTCCTGGAAGTCTTATCATTGAACCAGTGCCACAGCTGGATCCAGAGCCAGTATCTGGCTACTACAGAAGCTGCAATCTCCCTTGCGAAAGCCAAATAAGATCATATAAGCAGTCGGCCAGGAATGCGGCAGCCAACTCAAGGAGACTGATGCAGAGTCCTCCTGGAACTACTGCACCCAGTGGAGGAGTGTATGTAATTAAGATATGCCATACTGGGTCAGACCAAGGTCCATCAAGCCCAGTATTCTGTTTCCAACAGTGGCCAATCTAGGTCATATGTACCTAGCAGTTTCCCCAAGGGACACAGGTTCCACAATGCTTGTATTGGTTCAAGCATTGATATCCTGGGTCCCTTCTTAATAATGGTTTATGGACATTTCCTCCAGGAACTTGTCCAACCTTTTTTAAACCCAGCTACACTAACAGCCTTTACTACATCCTCCGGTAACAAATTCCAGAGTTTGATTACACGTTGAGTGAAAAAATATTTTCTTTTATTAGTCTTAAATAGTTTACCCTGTAGCTTCATTGCATGTCCCTTAGTCTTTCTATATTCTGATAAGGTAAATAGATCTACGTTTACCCGTTCCACTCCGTTCATTAATTTATAGACTTCTATCATATCTCCCCTCAGCCGTCTCTTTTCCAGGTTAAAGAGCCCTAACCTTTTTAGCCTTTCTTCATAGGAGTATCCTTCCATCCCCTTTACCATTTTGGTGGCTCTTCTCTGTACCTTTTCTAAAATCGCTATATCCTTTTTAAGATACGGCGACCAGAATTGCACACAATATTCAAGGTGCGGTCTCACCATGGAACGATATAGAGGCATTATAATATCTTTTGTTTTATTTTCCATTCCTTTCCTTATCATACCTAGCATTCTATTTGCTATCTTGGCCGCCGCTGCACACTGGGCCGAGGGTTTTAACATGGTATCCACAATGACGCCTAAATCTTTTTCCTGGGTGGTGGTTCCTAATGTGGAACCTTGCATCGTGTAACCATAGTTTGGGTTGTTCTTCCCTAGGTGCATAACCTTGCACTTGTCCACATTAAATTTCATCTGCCATTTTGATGCCCAGTCTTCCAATTTATCAAGATCCTCTTGCAATTTTTCACAATCCTCTTGGGTTTTAACAACTTTAAATAGTTTTGTGTCATCTGCAAATTTGATAACCTCACTCGTTATTCTACTTTCCAGGTCATTTATGAATATGTCAAAAAGCAGCGGACCCAGCACAGATCCCTGGGGTACACCACTATTCACCTTTCTCCATTGGGAAAATTGGCCATTTAGCCCTACCCTCTGCTTTCTATCTTTTAACCAGTTCCTGATCCACAATAGTACACTGTCTCCTATCCCATGACTCTTTAGTTTTGCCAAAAGTCTCTGATGAGGGACCTTGTCAAAGGCTTTCTGAAAGTCCAGATACACAATATCAACCGACTCACCTTTGTCCACCTGTTTATTCACTCCTTCAAAAAAACATAACAGATTAGTAAGACAAGATCTTCCTTGTCTAAAGCCATGTTGACTGTCTCCCATTAGGTTGTGACTATCTACATGCTGAGTAATTTTATTCTTTATGATGGTTTCTGTGCACTTAGCGACAGCTGCCAACAGTACAACCACCTTGGGCAAATATAGCCAGCTGTCTATGTCAGACAGAGGCAGAGCATATAGCTTGCACATAATCTTAACATACCATAGATGCATGCCAGAGGCCTCCCATTCCACTTGGATCAACTGCAGGTGGAGAAAGGCCATAACGGGTCTGACACAACCCTCTAAAATCAGGTCATTGCCTGACTGGTCCTTCCCACTGGTGGCAAAGCCTTCAATCTGGAGTGAAGAGGAGATCTGAGCAATCAAGGCAGACAACTCATCTCGCCTGAAAAGATAGACGACCAAGGAGTCTCCCTTCCAGAAGGCTCTGCTCACTGCTCAGATCAAAGTCCTCATCCTTGTCCCTCAAAGGGGAAAGATCCAGCCACATGGAGATCTCCTCAGCAGCCTTGTGCTTGTCCCGATGACTGAGGAGCTGTCATCTGCACCCCCTGATAAAAATGCTTCCATGGCAGGTCCCCCCACATTAGAGGTGGGCCGAGCAGGCAAACCCCCAGCAGATGGCTGGGCAGACAGCCCAGGAGATCCTTAAGCTATCCCGTCAAAGTCACCAAAGCCTGGTGCAGAACTGCGTCTTCTGGCCTTGCCCGAGGTTTCAGGGAGGCTCTGGCTCCCGTGAGGCTCTGGCTCCTGTGATGTAGATTCTGAAAGGGGACACTCCAGGGTAGACCACACATGTTGCTGAAACATCGCCCTCTATCAGCGATAAGGGCAGCTTTCCACAGGGTAGGCAGCAGTGCCCTTGGCTCAGCATACATGTGGCAGAGGACCGCAGCAAGGGCTTGGATCTACCAAAAGCACCAGCACAGCTATGAAGCACTGTCCAGGAAAACGTCGAACCGCAGCATGGGTCAAAACAAGTGCGATAGTCGGAGCACAGAAGTGCGGTTGAAGAGCCTCTGGGTCTGCTGTTCTCCCAGTAACAGCTGCTGCCACAATTAAGAGCCACTAGAATCAGTGATCTGCACCCTGTAATTCCAAGCCTGCAGCCTAATGCACGTGCTGTGGCCATGGAGAGGGGGGGGGAAAAAAAAAAAAAAAAGGGCTGATGCCTGTCCACACAATCTGTCACAATTCCCCTGACCCTAGGGAGGCTGCCTGAGTCTGAGCCATGTCCCAAGACTGACCATACTGGCTGCTCAGCAGCTGTTCCTCATTTATTTTTCCTTTTTCTTCCCTGAGGAAAGCCAATAAGGAGGAGGGGGGAGGATGTACAAGAGTTACAGCCTCTCAACCAGAGGTGATCAGAACCCAGACCCCACCCTCCAGGCAGGTTCCCCAAAGGGGTATCCTTAAATAGATCCTTGAGACCACCAAACATCCTGCCTTTACTGGAAAGGCACCCCAGAAGATGGCTGAGTAGATGTCTTAGGAAAAAACATAAGCTTCACCAATCCAGCAACCACCATCTGATGGAGACAGAAATTCTGAAGGGTGCCCCCCCCCCAGCTTACACCAGTGATGTCACTGGATCTTCTAATTTTTTACTGTCTCTATTATCTGCTGGCAAGGGGACACTACCCACTTGTCTAGACTGGTCTAGCAGTTGGCAAGGAATAACTAAATATGCCCAAGTCATCATTGTTCTCTCCACAAAATAAAGGGTACAGCCCACCACCATAACCCCACTAGGTACAGAAAGGCACGCTTGTGCACTCTTTAATGCTCACATGAGGGGTTGGCAACCAACCTAGTCAATAAAAGGAGACCAGTCCTTCTTGAAATGAACAAGCAGCCCACGGCAAAGAGCTGTAAATTTATTCAAAAATAATTATTTTTTCTGGAGTCTTTGGTAAATGGTTGAGAGATTCCATATACATAATTTATATATATAAAACATGCATACTCTGGCTTTACAGCACTTTGTCATCGTTAGAGTTCCCTCTCACCTCAGGCTTGAGGTCCAGCAGAGAAGTGAGAAGGCCAGGAATGAGGTTCATCGAGATCTCTCGGGACAGGACAGGAAGCAGTGAGGAATATTTTAAGAGATCATGCAGGACGAGGACAGCCAACTCCATTGTTGGTGGTGGGTCCTGGGACTGAGATGAAGACAGAGACAGATTAGACCATCACGAGGAAAGGGAGAGGGGTAGAGCAAGAAATTGCTCCAGTAATGAGGACAAAGTGAGACAATACAATTACATCATTAGAAATGCCATACTGTGTCAGACAGAGGTCCATCAAGCCCAGTATCCTGTTTCCAACAGTGGCCAATCCAGGTCACAAGTACCTGGCAGGTTCCCAAAAAAAGTACACAGATTCCACACGTTCCCTTTAGTCTAAGTAAAGATGTTAATTACTCATTCAGTTAAGCTGTCTCAGTAAGACCAGAATCTCTCCCCTCATCCCAAAACACAGACAATTGGTTTATCTCAGGAAAGCAGCTCTCAGCCTCCCACCAGCCCCCTTTCGTCCTTCAGTGGGCTCTCTTACTTGGATAATATGCTGAATGGTCCGAAGCCATGACACACAGTGCTGCTGAAAGTGATCCGTTGGGCTTTCCGCTGCCAGCAGGAAAAGAAGGCACAAACCCTCAAACCTGAAAACAGAATTTGTTTGTTTTTTTGTTTTTTTTATTTAGAACACTTCTATACTGCCTCCCTGGCAAAAGCCGTCCAAAGCGGCTTACAGAGCAACAACTAAACAAATACAGAAGAACACAATGCAAGCGTATTCTTCTTTCACATGTTCAGCGAGCACAAACTTTAAGATTACATCCCAGGCCTTGGGTCATATACACTATAGGCTGCTAGTATGACTCGTGAGAGGTCTCCAGAGGACAGGGAGTGCAGGAGGGAAGCAGGCCAGTGGTGATTGCAATGGGTAGGTCTCAGGCATAGTCTCCTACAAGACAGTGATTGCTGAAATGACCCTCTAGATGTCTTAGTTCCTGCGTTACTTTTCCCCTTGCTCCCATTATGGCGCTGAAACTGTGAGATAAAACTGGGTAATACAAAAAGTCTGATCTAAAACTGGGTAATACAAAAAGTCTGATCTCTCCTCCTCACCGTGTCTTGATGGAGCTCAGACGGGCATTGCTGATTCCCACCAGGCCTCCAATGGCTGCAGCACTCTACAATCAAAACAGACGGAGAGCTTCAGTAATAGCCCGAGCGCAGTATCTATACAGACAGATTCATACAACCGCTTTCTTACAGAGGAGACACAGCCGTAGCAGGGCAGTAGAAAAGAAAGACAGGTGGGAGAGAGGAGATAGAGAAAAAGCTGCGAGGAAGGAAAGGTTGGAAGAAACCCCCAAAAATAGGAGAACAGGAAAGTACCTGAAGAGAGAGCAAAAGAAAAGAAAAAAAGATGAAGGGAAAAAAAGCAAAGAGCAAGATAGCCAAAATAAATATAATTATTTAAATGTACAAATCTCACCCCACCAATGTGTTCAAAGTGATTAACAATGTACTAACAAAATGAATGGAATACAAAAACTATCCAATATGATAAAGTGAAAAACACAAATTCTATGACGCTTAAACCGAAACATCCTGCTGGTTTCTAGAAATGAGAGTGAACAACATTTGATTTTTTTTTTTTAGTTTTAAAGTCAAATTTTATTTAAATCTGATTAAAAAAATATTTTAAAACTGAATCTAGCTCAAATATATCAGCATGCAGTTACCAAAAACAGTTATATTCTATAAGCATGCTTGTTAACTACAGCATATGGAGATAAGGATCTGATCGGCCCTTACAGATAGTGAAAGTGTGCACAAGCAACCAAGCCTTCTCTAAAGTTCAAAGAGAAAGACGATCAATGAGTCGAGGATTTGAGTGGATATACGGTAGGGCTGGGCTAGTAGCAGGAGTCTGGATTTAAATGCAACAAACTGAGAATAGAAAATGGAACAGAGTGGCACAACATCCTTACAGACCCGAGGAATGAGGTTCTGATGCTGAATGTACCATCTATTGATTTAAGATCTACTGAGGAAAAAAGGAACAAGATGTAGGCAAGACCTTTCTAATGGATTCATCACCTACAATTTCATTATTAACCTTATTTCCACATATCCAGGAGGACTAACATGGCAACTACAATTCTCAGCTTATGGTGTATGGAGGAAATTTTAGAAAGGAAAAATCTATTAGGGTAGCAGGCCATAAATGAGACCCCATTCTGGAATATTTAACAAAAGTTCTTTTACCAGTGTTAAGAGGAGCATGTGTACAAAATGAAATAGTGCAACAACAACTCAAGTTCTCCTGTCTGAACAAAAACAATAGTTCAATGTTTCTCTTATCTCAGTGTTGAGAACTTTGGCTGTAACATAGAATCAAAGAAAAATGATGGCAGATAAAGAGTAGTTACTTATCTGTAACAGGTGTTCTTCAGGGACAGCAGGAATCAGTCCTCACATATGGGTGACATCGGCACTGACGGAGCCCACGCAGTAATCTCTTCCCAGCTTTCAAAGAAAACCTTTGGGAGATACACACGTGGTCCCCTTCTCACCTAAGAGTGCCATCTTGCCTCAGTATGATATAGCACAAGACGACAAAAAACAAAAAAAACAACAAAAAAAAACAGCAAGAAGCAACCTCACAGGGAGGGAGGATCAATTCCTGCTGTCCCCAGACAACATCCGTTATAGGCGATTAATTATGCTTTCTTTGGAAACAAGCAGGAAAGCCTCACATATGGGACTACCCAGCTACAGGCTACTGAAAAAAAAAAACTGTAGAAAGCCACAGGTAACCAGAAAAAGATGAGCCGTGAGTAACAGCAACTGAGTCGGACGACAAAAGATCATGAGCGACCCAAATGTCCAGCGAGGAACTAGTTCACTGGTAGCCCGAATACAGCAAGGGCCAGAGGGCAGGAGCTGCCTACATCCCAAACAAATGACGGAGTACTGCTTGGCCGAAGACACTGCCCCAATGGGGCTCCCTCTCCAAGCAGTAATGAGCTGCGAAGGTATGGACTGAACGGAACGCAAAATTTGCCAGAGACCGCCATGGTTTGAACACTGGATGCTGTGACATGGCACTCCAGCAGAGACCAGTCTGCTCACAGACAAAGGTGATGCAGTCTGCTACTCAGGTGGACAGTGTGCATTTATACACCGTTGCCCCCCAACCGACTTGCGTTAAAAGAGATAAAGAGCTGAGCAGCTCGGAGATGGCCCTGAGTGTGCTGCAGGTAGAAGGAAAGCGTGCACTTACAGTCCAATGTATGGAGAACAGCATCTGTCCTACTGGCGTGAGGCTGCGGAAAGGTGGTGGGCAGCACCACCTGCTGGTTAAGATGGAACAGAGACACCATCTTGGGCAGGAACTTGGTGTGCGTGGAGAGCACAACTCTGTTCTTATAGAACCTAGTGTACCACCACCAATGCTGGAGCTCCCTGACTCAGTGAGCAGACATGCGTGCCATGAGGAACACCACCTTTCAAGTGAGATACTTAAGGTGGCAGGAGCAGAGAGGCTCAAAAGGTGATGCAGTAAGTTTTGAGAATATAATGTTCAAGTCCCACTCTGCCACCAGAGGATGAATGGGAGGCTTCAAGAGTAGATGACTCCTCAGGAAGCAAGCCACTAACAGCTGAGCGGAGAGGAGTTTGACCTCAATTAGATGATAGGGTGCACCTCAGCACAATGGCAGCATACAAACACAGTTAAACTTCAAGTCTGCCTGAAATAGGTGAAGCAGATACTGCAGCACCAGCCAGACAGAGCAGAAGGGATTGATCCGCCTCTCTACGCACCAGACGAAGAACCTCCACCACTTGAAGGCATACGCCCAGCAGGTGGAGGACTTACGGGAGACCAGGAGCACCTCCTCCACCTCTGTAGAGAGGCTGAAAGGAGCAAGGGCTACCCACTCAGCAGCCAGGCTGTGAGCATCAAGGACCCCAGGATGGGGTGCAGGTTCAGTAGGCCTGGGTCGCACCCCAGGGGAACTGGAGGCGCCATAGACATGTGGAGAAGCAGGGGAAATGGAGCTATCAGGGTCACTGTGGCCCCATCACGTTGGACACTGAAGAGGGTCTTGTCAATCAGGGGCATGGGCGGAAGGCACAAAGGAGGCCCTCTGCACATGAGATCAGGAAGGCATCCGCTGCCACCCTGGCAGGGTGCAGCTGCTGAGAACAGAAACAGGGCAGCTGGGCATTGGCTGGGCTGGCAAAGAGATCCATTTGTGGAAGCCCCCAGTGCCGGAACAGCCAGTGGGCAACTCTGGGATCCAGTCTCCACTCGTGCAGCTTGATGACCTGACTGAGTCGGTTCGCCAGGGCATTGTCCTGCTGCAGGAGATATACTACCTGCAGGAACATCCCACTGTTGATGGCATAAGCGCAGATGCTCACCACTTCCTGGCAAAAGAGGGATGACCCCATGCTCCCTTACTTATGTAAAACACTGCCACCTGATTGTCGGTCTGGACCATACTGTTTGATCCAGTAGGTGACAGCAAAAAGTCCGGAGGACTAAGGCAACAGTCCGGAGCTCCAGGAGGTTGATTTGCTGAAGGCTCTCTGCCAGCGACCAACTGTCCGGAGTGCAGAGGTCACTGCAGTGGGCTCCCCACCCCAATTTTGAGGAATCTATTGTGAGGATCCTCTGTAGTGTGGGGGTCTGGAAAGGCATCCCTGCCAGCAGGTGTCACCAGCAGCAGAAGAATTGGCCAGTGAACTGGTGATGGTCATCCTGTCCTGCAGGTGCCCTGTAGCCCAAGAGCACTGAGAGCAGAGTGTCCACTGGGCCACCTGTATCTGCAAGTAGGTGTCCAGTGTAACGTGCACCGTGTACGCCATCAGTCCACTAGAGCACCAACTCCAAAAAACTTTGGATGACATGTATGGAAACACATGGAAAGAGCTAATTTTGGAGGAAATACTGCTGGGGCATTTCTGGAAGTTTTCCTGATACAAAATCTCTAAATGTTTTCGGTTTGAAACGAAGTACTGCATCAATGGTGTTTCTACCAGACTGCTCCTTATCAGTAAGTAAAAGTTCACCTTCCAGATTGTCCTGCAAAACCAGTCCCAGACAAGTGGAAAGTGCCAAGCTATGATTCCACCAAGTGGAAGACATAGTTGCTCTCAAAATCTTTGCAAAGCACCGTCAAATCTCTGCACAAAAAAAAAAAAAAAAAAAAAAAAAAAAAGTACCACCTGCCGAAGTGCAACGATCCAAACTGCAACATTAAAGACATAAATGTTGAGCAGCAATATTTATTTAGCTGCATTTATATACCGCCTTTCGCCGGGTCAAAGCGGTTTACATTAAACAAAATAATTCTTAAGTTACAGTGAAATATTAACTGGGCTGGCCCTAGCTGCCTTTCCCAGGAAGAAGCATGTGCCTGGAAAAGGTGAGCTTTTAACTCCTCTGGCAGTCCTAATCTTCAAAAAATGTAGGCGGAGGCTATTGCTCCTTATGGTTAGAGCACTGGCTTGGGAACCAAGAGATCAGGGTTCGAGTCCCACTAGCACTCCTTGTGGGCTTGGACAAGTCACTTAACCCTCCATTGCCTCAGAAAAATCCAAGTTATCAATGTTCCTGTTTAATGCACATTCCAAGTTTAAGTTACAATGTAAACCACTTTGACTGAAATGATAAAGCGGTATAAAAAAAAAACGTAACGACTAACTGAGGGAAAGGTCTTTGTACAACAACATCCTGAAGAAATGCCAAAAAGAGGGCATATCTGCTTTTCAAGGCAACAGAGTCACATTATGTTTGTAAATATCTTACACACAAACATAAGCAAGGCCTGTAGATCCACTTCTCACCTTCGAGAGCATGGCAATCACCAGGGAGTAGTTTTACGCTGGAGTTGGCACTTCTTAAGGTCCAAGCCATAAACAAGAAGGAAGCCAGGTCAACCACCAGAGCAGGTCCTTGATGTCAGAGGTCCCTTCCTTGTCGGAAGTAAAGAATGATCTGTGATGTCACACCAGGACCGCATACCATGGCCTCCGCTAGCTGGATACCACCAGACAGTTTACAGCTACCAGAATCACCATCCTTTATGGCCCTCTATTTAGCAAAGCACCTGCCCAATGAAAGGCCATAGGGAACACGTACAGAAATGGTTGACCAAGTAACGGCTGCATGAGCACACCACTGTCTATGGAGTGGATCTTCTTCAGACAACTGGAAAACCTTTTCACCTTGACACAGACCCAAATTACCATTAGATGGAAGCATAGGTGCGCCCTATGGATCATGATACATTGGAATGCTGGTGGCTCAAGCTGCCACCCCCAGACAAGAGAATCTGCCTCAACATTCTTTATTCCTGTATCTTGCTGCTCTAAGAGCGCCAGCAGGTGGCATCCCAACCAGGGGAACATTTCACAGGCTACTCCAAAACCCTTGGTTCCTCCCTGCTCGGTGACATAAGCTACAGTCATAGCATCCTCCGAGATCACCCAACATGTACCAGGTGGCGACACTGTAGCAGGGCTAACCAAATGTCTCATGCTTCATGGCGACTGGCCACCATGTTGCCTCACGGCTGGATCAGCAATTCTGAGCCATGTGCTTCAAGGCATGAGAACAACAGCCTGGCAGCAAGTATCATCCCTTTTGACAGATTGGATGGACGCGACAAGAGGAGGCTCTGATTTACCAATAGTGGAAGAGGAAGCAAAATGCCGTAGTCCAGCAAGAGGTCATCAGCGCAACAGGAGGGTCCTCTGAAGTGGCCTCATGTGAGCTCAGACACAAAAAGCGAGGTGTCAGAATGGACGTGGTCACAGGTGCTTTTATTTGAACAAACCCCTACGTGTTTCGGCAAACGCCTTCCTCAGGGGGTAAAACCTCAAAATATAGAGCAGATGAAAACATGAACAAACTCAAATATATAAAACCACCTTTAAAAAACATTGTTAAAATAATAAATAGTAAATAATTAAGAAATGGAAAATATAAAAAAAGAAATTAAGGTCGAGTAATAAAAAGGTAAGAAAACAGAATACAATATAAGCACATAAAAAAAACATAGAGCAACATTTGCAGAGTGGGTGAACATATTGTGTCAGTAATATTATCAATGGTATTGGTGAACAGAGAAGAAATGGAAGGATGAGGAGGACACATCTAATAAAGGACCCTAATGGGTTAAGCAACTTATTTACAAAGCAACTGTGTAATCTTGAAATTTACAGCAACAAATGTTCCTATTGGAATAAAGAACTGCATAGCTAAAAATCCATAAATGAATGCATCTTGCTTTAGGCAAAGGTTATAGCCAATCAGAGGAGTTGCTGATGAAAGCTAAACCACCCCCCGAAGTGAACTTGTATGGTTAACATATCGCAAATGAATTACCAGCAAAAAGAAAGGGGTACTAGTACCACTGTATAAGTCTCTGGTGACGCCTCACTTGGAATACTGTATTCAGTTTTGGCAACCGTATCTTGCAAAGGATGTAAAAAGAATGGAAGCTGTTCAGAGGAAGGCGACCAAAATGATTTGGAGCCTGCGTCAGACGTCTTATGAGGAGAGACTTGAAGACCCAAATATGTACACTTTGGGAGGAGGAGGGATAGGGGAGATATGATTCAGACCTTTTAATACTTAAAGAGAATTAATGAACAAACCTCTTCCAGAGACCGGGAAGTTGTAAAACTAGAGGGCATGACATAGAGCTGCAAGGTGGTAAACTGAAAGGCAATGTCAGGAAATACTTTTTTTTACTGAAAGGGTGGTGGATGCTTGGAATGCCCTCCCAATGGAGGTGGTGGGGGCAAACACAGTGACGGAATTCAAAGTGGCCCGGGACAGACACTGCGGATCACTTTACAGCAACAAGATTAAATCAAAATAAACTGAACCATCTAATTTCTCAACAAATAGGGGTGTCCTACATGGAGCGATGGGGGGAGGAGCGGTGTGTTCACCCCTAAACAAACAAACAAAGAAACAAAGATATGGGGAGGGGTGCACCTGCTCCTGGTGGGTGCAGCACTAAGCAGACATGGGTAGGGGTGTACCTACTCCCTAAAAGACATGGGAAGGGGTGCACCTACTCCTGTCATATTGCTGGGCAGACTAGATGGACCATACTGGTCTTTATCTGCCGTCATTTACTATGTTACTATGAATTTTATATGCAACTAATACCATCTAAGGGCACACTAAAACATCTTAATCTGAAGAACAGAAATATATGGGCAAATTAGACTTGAATCATAATAGTATAGTGAGCAATTCATTATGAAAACAGTAGTGGCATTTGGCTCATGTATACATAGCTATGAGTGGTGGAGGAAAATATTCTTCTACATTTTGAGGTTCTTATCCCCGAGGAAGGCGTTTGCCAAAACGCATAGGGGCTTGTTAAAATAAAAAGCACCTGTGACCACTTCCATTTTGACACCTCACTTTTTGTGCTTAGCTGCTTTATCTGCGAGTGTGCTTGCTCTCATTTGGAATGTGAACTCAGGACACCAGTTCTGTAGTCACCGACATCGAGTCCATACGCTGGAGATCACTGCTCGTGGAACATCTCTAGTGGAGACAGCTTGAAAAAGACACCGATACCTTTCAGATCCAGGATAGGCTGAATAAATACCAGGCCGGTACAGGCACAATGGGCGCCTTCTTGGCAGGGGAACCACATTGAGAGACCTAAAGGCTTTGCAGGCTCAAAGAGTTAGCCATACTGGTTAATGCCAAGGACCCAATGGTCTGACATCACTCGGGTCCAACTCCTGTTAAAGTCAGAGCTTGTTACCCATTGGGAACAATCTGGAATGGGTCTCCTGACTAGCCATTGGCAAGGCAGAAAGCTGAAGTTTGGAAGCAGAGCATTTGCGGCTCCTGTGGGCTCCAGGAAGGGCAGAGCTTTCCACTGATATTTGAGAAACAAGCTGGCTGCTTGTCTGGTTGGTAATGTCAACAGTCTCTAAAATGAGGGTGGGCCTTGTGCTCAAAGTACACTTCAGCTTAACCTCCAGGAGCCTTTGTGGTTTAATCTTGCATAAGTCCTTAAACAACCTCGAAGTCCTCCCCAAACAAAAGCTTCCCCCAACAGGAAGTATGGCTAACTGAATCTTAGATGCCCCTTCTGTGGCCCAATGTTGGAGTCATAATCAACACCTAGCCACTGTAGCCACTACAAAATCCTTAGCAGCAAAACTAATGAAGTCATACAAGGTGTCTGACAGAAAAACTGTTCCCAACTCCAACCAGGGAGAAAATGTATCTTCCAACTAGGAGTTAATCCAGTGCAGGAGGATGCACAGCGCTAGACCACCACCTACTGCCACTTGGAAGATGAAGCAAGAAGGCTGAGAAAAAGTTAAGTGCCTACACCCTATGGTCCTGCCACTGCCTAAGGACTGTGCCACCCTCCACGGGGATACAGCAGCAAGCTTTGTGACCTCTGCTACCAGTGCATCCAACCAGAAATTCCACTGGCTATCCATCTCCACCTGTGGAAGGGTATGTAAGACTATCCATGACAATATCTTTCTCAGGGGAGCATCAAGAGTGTTCCACCCAACAAAATCTAGGCTCCTCAAGGCTGAAGGATATGGAAAAAAAGTTTGGATGGAATCTCCCTCCGACTTGTTTGCTCCCTCCACAAGCTGGAGGGAGGATGGATGACCAACCAGGGAGACTTCCACTTGTTCTTCCGGGATGGAAGTACCTTCAGGAGGCCTCATGTCCAGACTCCTTCCCCTGGTCACTCTCTGGAGCAGAACGGTCAGTTCCATGGAGCATCAAGAGTCCCACACCAGTCCCCGAGTAAGAACAGAATCCACAGTGGATCAAAGGTCAGATTCTTTATGGGTTTGCCATTCCCAGGGGATTCCTGGAGTCCCTTACATGCAGTAACAGCAGCCTGCCATCACACCATGCCCAGTGCAAGATGGCAAGGACAGATTTGTCACAGGCACTGTCCCCTCCACCAAGTCCTCCACTTCAGCAAAAAGAGCTGGAGCAGACTGCAGTGGGCAAACAATAGAAGAGACTGAAAAATGGGAACCATTTTCACCTTTGAAGCCCCTGTAAGTTGCCGGAGAGAAGCATGGAAAGAAAAGCCTGCTTATGCCTGATCTATATGTCAGCATAAACGCATGCAGTCCTGCATATCCTTATGAGGAAATTTTACACACCGTTAATTTCATTCCTGAAGCTCTGCTAGACCAGTCCAAACAGGGTTATGTCCCCCAACTAGCAGATGTGAGAGTAAACAATAGGACAGTGCTGTGACATCACTGGCACCTTACCCAGCACTCTTCAGTATAACTGTAACGAGCAACGAACAGTGCACCATGTGTCCATAGGGCCCCTTTCCCCAGTCACAATCACTCTGAATTCTGAACAAGGGAACTATGTACAGACAGCAGAAACACACTGGAACAGACAGAACGGCTGCACTGGAGCCTGAGTACCTGGCTGTCACGGCAGGCCCGCCACCAGGGTGAGTTCTAGACTTGTCTAGTAGAGCTCCAGGAAAAGAAATTAATGGCGAGTAAAATTTACCCTTCCAGAGCACCCTCTGCTAGACTAGTCCAGACAACAGGGCAGTACCAAAGCTACTCCCCCGTTGGGCTGGAGGGCAAGGCTGTGGAAAGTACACACGTGCCAAACTGGGCCACTGCCATAGCTAGCGCATTCAAGCAGTAATGACGCGCAAAGGTGGACAGCGAGGACCAGGTTGCTGCCCTGCAGATATCCAATGGTGCAACCACCGTGAGCTCAGCCAAGGTAGTCACCTGCGCACATGTAGAGTGCACTGTGAGGCCCGGAGGGATAGGCTTGCCGTCAACAGGTAAGTTGAAGAAATGGACTCCTTAATCCAGCGACATAAGGATAGCTTTCTTGCCGCATGACCCTTGCGGGGCCCAGCAAATAGGACGAAAAGCCGATCTGAGAGCTGAAAAGTATTGGTCGTTTCCAAACGATGCAACAGCGCATTGCAGACATCTAAGTCACAGAGCGAGCGCTGCTGCTCGGCCCCAAAGGTTGGTAGGAATATCTCCTGATTGACATGAAAATCAGACACCACCTTTGGAAGGAAGTAGGGAACCGGTCGCAAGAACACCCCTTCTGTGAAGAAGGATAAGAAGGGATCTCGACAGGAAAAAGCCTGTAGCTTGGACACATGCCTTGCGGAAGTGATTGCGATGAGAAATACAGAAGGGTGAAATCCTTTATGGAGGCTTGATGCAGAGACTCAAAACGGTGCTCTGCTAAGAGCATGGAGGACGACAGAGTCACCATGCAGGTACTGTCTGACGAACCGGTGCCTGGAGTGACCGAACATCTCTGAGAAAGCGTCTGACGTCCCGATGAGCAGCGACAGATTGTTCCCCAAGCGTCCCCTGAAAGACCGATAAAGCTGCTATCTGGACCCGTAGGGAGCTACACACATGAGACAGTGTTGAAAACCATCCTGTAGAAAGGCGAGGATGTCTGACACCCTTGCTTGCCAGGGCAAGCAAGGCCACTGTGCACAACAGTGCTCAAAGCATTGCTACGACCTCTGGGGAGTAGCCTTGGCAACTTAACAGCCGCCTCTCAAGAGCAGAACCGTAAGCAAGAAGGGACCAGGATCCTCCATCTGGATGGGCTCCTGCCACAAGAGTCCCCTCCGAGACCCCAAGGGCAGTGGGCTGTCAACCTGGAGTGGGATGAGGTCCGCATACCATAGCCGCCGAAGCCAGTCGAGAGCTATCGTGACCAGAGAATAGGGTGTCATTCCATCCGGCAGAGCAGCCAGGGGATCATCGGCCATGGTGGAAAGACAGAGCAACGAGCCCACTGGCCACGGCAGCACCAATACATAGATGACCGCGGATCCCAGCACTCTCCTCTGGGAGTAGAAGGTTGGGATCTTTGTGTTCAACCGGGTTGCCATGAGATCCATCTCCCGGTGACCCCAGTTCCGGGTGATGCACTGAAATGCCCAAGGAGCTAGCTCCCACTCGCTAGAATCTAGGCGATGCTGGCTGGATAGTCTGCCCAGACATTGTCCTCCCCTGCAATATGCTGTGCTGAAAGCACCAACAGGTTGCGCTCGGCCTACGGGAAGAGGAGGAGCATCTCCCTGGCCTGGACACCTCGTGCCACCCTGGTGGTTCACACATAAGTGACTGCCGTCGCATTGTCAAGACATGATGCATACCGCCTGGCCCAGCAAGAGGGCCTGGAAGTGGAGCAGTGCAAGCCAAATCGCTCACGACTCGAGATGATTGATGGTCCAGCACACTTCCCTCGGTGACCACTAGCCCTGTGCCGAGGAATGAAGACAGTGGGGCTCCCCAGTCTTCATCTCCCTCAGGCCCACCCATTCTGGCTGTTCGAGCAGTATTCCCCAGAGGAGAAGGGGAGTTGCACCTGAGAGCTCACCAGTGGAGATTGATCCGCACAGAAAGAAACAAAGGAAGCTGAATCTCGAAGTCCTCGGTTAGTGGAGGCCGGCGTGCGAGGAGGGCCTGCTGCAGGGGGCGCATGTGCGCCTGGGTCCATGGCATCAGATCGAGGGTGGCTGCCATCGCCCCAGAAGCAGCAGATAGTCCCACGCCCATGGGCTGGACTGGTTGGAGAAACTGCAGAGTTGGTGTTGAAATCTGCATCAACGGGCCTCCGAAAGGGAAACTATCCCAATCTGGGTGTCAAATCTTGCCCCTAGGAACTCCATGACCAGAGAGGGAACCAGGGAACTCTTGGTGTAGATGACAATCCACCCGAGATTGTTGAGGAGCTGGAGGAGGACTGACTGCACATTCTGCTTTGGAGAAGGACTGCACCCGAATGGGCCAATTGTCCAGATAAGGATGGACACAGACTCCCTGGCGCCGCAACGTTGCTGCCACCACCACCATTACCTTGAAGAAGGTGCGCAGAGCGGTGGCATGCCCGAATGGGAGCATGGTGAACTGAAAATGCTGTCCAAGCACCGCAAAGTACTGATATAGCATTGGTGATCATCCTGGATAGGCACAAGGAGATATGCCTCTGTGAGATCCAGCATTTCCAGAAATTCGCCAGGTCTGACGGCCTGAACCACCGAGCAGAGCATCTCTATGTGGAAGTGAGGAACAAGCAAGCTGTGATTGACGCCCTGAAGATCGAGAATGGGGCAAAAGGTGCTTTCTTGGGGACCACAAAGTAAATGGAGTAGTGGCCCTGCTCCCGCTTGTCGTGAGGCACCAGCCGTAACGCCCCAAGCAGAAGGAGCCACTGTAGCATGGCTTGGATCGCCTGGAGCTTGAGAGCAGAGGAGCAAAAAGAAATCATGAAAGCCTCCAGAATTGGTATGGCCAGCTCAAGGACATAGCCCCCACCTGATGACGTCCAGAACCCACATGCTTGATGTGATACAAGCCCTTTCCTGGTAAAATAAGCTGATGCACCCCCTCCAATCCACGGCACCCCAGATTGGGCTCCTCTCCTGTCAACAGGAGGAGCAGCCTACAGATCTAGACTTCTTAGAGTTGTCCGTCAAAATCTGCAACTGTCGGGCACCCCAAAAGGATTATCCACGAGTGCCAGCAGCCAGATACGCCGCAGACTGGCGCTGTGAGCGATATAGTGTTGGGAGTAACAATAGCTATAATTCCGGTACCCTGATCTTACCACACTGGTTCCAGCTGTCACCGAATGGCAGGAGGCTGCCTTAGGTTTATCTTCTGGCAGGCACTGCGCTTTGACCTCACCTAGGTTCTTGACCAATTTCTCCCAATCCTCTCTGAAGAGGAGCCCCCCCCCCACCCTTGAATGAGAGTCCTGCCAGGCATGCCTTAGATACTGTGTCTGCTGACCAATTGTGGAGCCAGAGCCAATGACGGGCAAAATTTGCTGCCGCCACTGCTTGGGCTGTCAGGCAGAGTAAGTCATAGAAACTATCCGCCAGAAAGACCACCATGGATTCCAGGCACGCACTGTGTCCGCGTCCTCTAGTAGGAGCTGCACCCAGGAGTAGCAAGGCTCTGGCTGCAAGCCCACCACAAGCTAGTGTCTGCAGCGCCAAAGTCGAGGTAGAAAAGGTGGTCTTAAGAAGATTTTCCATCTTATGGTCCTGAGGATCCTCGAGAGCCGCTCTGCTCTCAACAGGGATAGTGGTCTTCTTAGTCACCGCGGTTAGAGAATCCACTTTGGGATAAAGCAGCCACTGCTGAAGATCCGCTGAGGACCAGGGATAAATGCAGTCTAAATGCCGAGCAGTCTGTAGCAAGGCATCTGGCAAGTTCCACTCTTCTGTTACCAGCTGTTGCAGCTAGGGAGGGAACGGGAAGGTTGCCGGATCCCTTTGAGAATAGGGTCGGAGATAGACTGTTCAGCCAGTAAGGTAGTCTCAGGGATTTGAAGCTCTGTAGCCACCTGAGTAATGAGGGATGCAAGCTCATCTTGGCGGAAAAGCCAAATCACCCTGGAGAGGGTGGTCTCATCATAAAGGTGAATAACTCCCCTTCTCTCTAGGCTGGAAGCCTCTGAAGAGCCCTCCAGGCCACCAGCAGGCTCCTCTTCCTCTTGTGGGTCTGAGTCCCCGAGCACCCAGGCAAGTCGTCTTACGGTGTTTCCTCAACCCTGCAGTAGCAGTCCTTGCAGCCTCTCTTTTTCTCATGGTCCCAAGGGCCGCGGATGCCCCAGCTTGATAGCCTGCAGGCGCCCTGGGAACTGTGTGAGGAGGGGTGGAACACGTGGAGAAACCATCCCCTACACCCTTCCATATGTCCCATGCCTGCTTGAAGCTGGATGCAAATTCAGAGGAGCAGGACCAGCAGAGAGAAATCATCCCGCTGAAGATTTGGTGGTGAAAGTTCCGACTCTACCAAGCCAGGAGCTGGAAATGGAGGCAAAGCTGTGAAAAAGTTGTTCCCTGCCAAGGGCTTTGCCAGTTGCAGCCCCGAGCCATCTCCCAATGAGTGATCGAGGTCAGCCACGCAGGCAGCACACAAATCCTGTACGAGGGCCTCGCTTGCGCTTGCCGCATGCAAGGCAGCGGGGGCCCTTGCTAGTTATGGCAAGGCTGACACTGCACATGCCCCGGTATGCAGCTGAGCCTACTGACAAACAGCAGGAAGCAGCCGTGGCCTGCACCTTCAGTCAGAATTTCCCTCGAACTGAAGCCCGCGCTACTCACAGACATAGTAGGCCGGATGGCACAGCCCCACAGCTCCCAAACACGCCCCAGCCTCAAGTCCTCGGGGGGGGGGGGAATTTATATATTGCAAGCTTGTCACCACAAGGACCCTGGACTGCCGTGCATCCACTCCACTGTGGGAGAATTTAATCCTCCTAGATGGGTCTTCTTCAGCTTTCCAATTGCAGCCCAGCAATGTGACTAAGGAAGGGCAGCCCGATGGAGTCAGCAAAATGCAACTAACTGACCCTCATGGTCAGGAGTTGCCATCCGCCTGAAGCAGACCCGGTAAGGGTGTCTCCAACATCCCCAGGACCTAGGTGCCCGCTGACCCCCAGTCCTCAAGGCCAGAGTAGCAAACAAACAGGAGCTGTGCTGAACCCACCTACATTTGCTGAGACAGAGAAAATACTAAGAGTGCCCTTAGCTGTGCTGGGTAAGGTGCCAGTGAAGATGTCACAGCACTGTTCTAGTGTTTTCTCTGTCTTACATCTGCTGGTTGAGGGACATAACCCTGTTGGCTGGACTGGTCTAGCAGAGGTCACTCTAGAAACGTATTTTAGAAAAGCTCCATGAATGGTAGAGCCAGTTCTAGAATTTAGCCAAAATTGCTTACGTCCTGACCTGTTTCAGTTTAATCACAGAGATCAATCCACTTGAACACCAACCCAAAAACTTTGGATGACATGTACGGAAAGGCATGGAAAGAGCCGATTTTGGAGACGAAACTGCTGGGGCAATTCTGGAAGTTTTCCTGATGCAGAACCTCTAAAATGTTATTGGTTTGAAACACAGTATTGCATCAATGTATTTCTACTGGACTACTCCCTAAGGGTTTTTAACTTCTCTACTTCAGTTAAGAAAATTTTTGCAAGTTCACTTATGTGCTTTTTCTACACAAAGTTTAAATGATTTTTATAAAAAAATAAGAGACTTATTAAAATGAACTGTTTGGTAACGTGAGGTTAAGCCCTTGAATTCAAACTGTCTGACAAAAAAAAATTGTTTCTGTTAAGGCATTGTATATAACGCTGCTGGGTTGCTGCTCTGGTGGACCAATCTCTGACTGATTTTGAACTATCATTCCACCGTTTGTTTGTTTGTTTGTTTTGGGGGGGGATTGGTTTGGAAGTGTCTCAATTCAGCATGCTATCTAAAATTTGTTTGTTTGGGGTTTTTTTGTTTGTTTTTATAAATCAAGAAATTATGATCCTTTTCCTGGAAAGAAAGGTGAAATTAGGCCTTATCTGCTAACAGACTTTCCTTGCGTTCCACCAATACAGTCCCGACCTGTGGGTTGTCATGCCTCACCAACAGCTTGGAGACTGAGCATATCAAACCTGACGACAACAGCATACGTAGGCAGCTGACATTACCCACCAGCCCCCATATTCTATTGACAATGCAGATTCACAGGAGCAACAAAATCAGGAAAAAAAGGGGATACAAAGAACCATAAAAAACACTACATTTCTCCAACCCCAACCCAAGAAACCAGCTTCACCAAACCACCTATGCATACAAACCTGACTGCGAAAGCTAAGGTCACTTCGTCTTCTCCAGGTGCTGCTCACCGAATTGGCAGGTACCATGGATCATCCGGTTTTTCTTTTCTTTTTTTTTTCTTCCCTTTGGAACATCCCCCCAAAAAGAGCCCCTATGCACCATGGCTGCTACACCCTAATCTGCCAGACCTCTAACACATAGATGGACTTCTTCAGGCCCGGGGGTCGCCATTGCCAAAGACAGCTCAAATACAGGGAGGGTCTGGGACTGGACGAGGTATTCAAGGAAAGTCAATTAGCAAGACAGACTTAATTTTACCTTCCTTATCATCCCTCCAGTCCCGACCTGTAGAATGTACCATAGCAGTGCTAACCTCAGAAAGGACCTGCGAGCCTGACCTGTAGCACCGCTGAACTGAACCTCACATTCCCTGCCGCCTGCACATCCAGGCGATAATGCTTCACAAAAACATATGCAGGGACGATCACCTCACCACCCTACAAAGGTCCACCGGCAGGATCAGACTAGAATCTGTCATAAACGTGGCTTGAGCCCAGCTTGAATGAGCTCTCAACCGCCTAGGCAACTCTCTACGCTGCAACAGGTAAGCTGTAGAGATTTCTCTGTGGGTGAAGAAAGCAATGGAGGCCCTGGAAGCAGCTTCTCCTTTGTGAGGCCCTCCAAACAGGACAAACAGAAGATCTGACTTCTGAAACTATTCTGTCCTCTTCAAATAACACTGCAACACCTAGCAGACATTCAGAGATGTAGGAGGGGGTCATGCCCTGCTCCTCCCGCCCCCGAGAACAAACAGCAGAGTTACTGGTTGATTCGGATGAAAGACAGTGGGCACCTTGGGTAGAAAAAAAAAAAAAAAAAGTACAGGCCGGAGCACCATGCTCTCCTTGAACACTGAAAGGGCTCACGACAAGACAGTGCCTAAAGCTCCAAAATCCTCCTAGCTGAACTACCACCAGAAAGATTGTTAACGTCAAGTCCTTCAGAGTGCACGCACTCAATGGCTCAAAGGGCACCTCCGTCGACACAGATAAATACCAGATTGAGGTCCCTAGGAGGAACTACTGCCTCATGGGGGGGGGGGGGGGGAGGGGGGAAGACAAACCTGCTTCACCACTTGAAGAAAAACGATGTCCAGATGGGCCACCAGGGACATGCCCTAGACCCTCCTCCAGTAGCAAGTTATAGCTACTATTTGCACATGAAGCGAACTGTTGGCAAGGCCCTTTTTTAATCTCACATGCAGAAAAGCCAGAATATCTGGCACGGATGCAGATAGCCATTCTCCATTCACCAGCCTTCAAAGATGTACCACACTCGGACACAGGACAGAGAGGTGGAGCATTTCTGGGCCTTCAACAAGGTCAAGATAACCGTAGCCGAGTAGCCCCATTTCCTCAACTGAGCCCTTTCAAGAGCTAGGCCATAAACGAGAATTGATCCACCTGAGGCATCAAAACTGACCCCTGCGAAAGCATGTCAGCAGGAGCAGGTAGGTGCCAAAGACAGTTCACCACCAGCCTGACCAGATTGGTGTACCACAGTCTCCACAGCCAAATCGGGACGAAGAGCCCCGATGGGCCTCGATCTGCTGTACCATGCACCCTATGAGAGCCCACAGAGAAAACACGTACAGAAGCCCATTTGTGGGCCACCACTGCACCACAGCATCCAGTATCTCCAACATTTGCTCTCTCCTCCCAATGTAGAAGAGGGCTGCCTTTGCGAACATGAAGACCGCCATGAGATCCATGATTTACAGCCCCCACTGACCTACTAGTTGCACAAAAATCTCCTTGTTGAGTGTCCACTCCCCTGGATCCAGGCAAAACAGACTGTGGTAGTCGGCCATCACATTCTCTGTCCTGACCACATGAGCCGCCGAGAACACCTGAAAGTTGTTATCTGCCCATTCCAACAGTGGACCTATCTTGCTTTCCAGCTGTGCACTGCTTGTGCCACCCTGATTGACATAAGTCAATGTAGTGGCATTGCCCGAGAACACTCTCACTGCCTTTCGCTGCAGCAGAGCTCAAAACTCATGCAGCATCAGAACACTGCCCTCATCTCCACTCTGTTGATGGGCCAGGCACTCACCTCCAGAAACCAGCAGCCCTGTGCTATCTAGAACTCACATTGAGCCCCCAACCAGAGACCTCATTGTGGCGACTCTAGGGGCATTCCAGCCAAACTCTTCTCTGGCAGCAGCCATCACTGGAGAGCTGCCCAGGTGGCCCTTGGAAATGGCAATGGCTGTGTGAAAGGGTGGTACTGAGCTGACCATATCCGCAACAGCACTCTCTGCAAGAGTTTCATGTGAGCCTGGGCCCAGGGCACCAACTCTATGGATACCACCATGGAGCCCAAGACCTGAAGATAATATTACACCGCTGGAGTCTTCATCCTGAGAAACTGTTGCACCTGTTCTTGCAAGGTGTGTATCTGTTCTACAAGCATGGACACCCTGCCTGTGTCCATTTAGAACTGTGCTCCCAGGTACACCAAGTCCTGTGATGGCAGCAGATGGATCTTGGCAAAATGGACTATCCAACCAAGGCTCTGCAGAACCGTGACGACCCTTGCTGGAATTGTAGTCTTCTTCGTGACTGCCGAGACTGCAGCATCCACCTTAGGGAAGCACAGAATCTCCCTCTCCGCATCCGGCAGCAGATAAAGCCGTGCCATAGTCTGGGTTCCCTTAAGGCTGGCCTCCAGGGTATCCCATTCATCTTGCATCATCTGCTTAATCACCCTATGAAGGGGAAACACCAGCTGCACCTTCCTAATGGCCTGGAACAGTGGATCCTCCAGACCAGGAGTTCTCAACCCAGTCCTCAGGACCCACCTGCCTCCATTATAACACTGCCTCCATTATATGCAAATCTCTTCCATGCATATTCATTGTGGTTATCCTGAAAACCTGACTGGCTAGGTGGGTCCCAAGGACTGGGTTGAGAACCCCTGCTCCAGACGCTCGTCTTCTAATGGCACCCCTGCCACCTTATTGAGCATCTTCAATAAATGGGAAATGAGAGCCACCACCTCCTGGCAGAATATGCAAACTACCCGAGAATCCTCCCCTTGAGGAATCTCACCTTCCTCTAGTATGGCAGGTTCCACCACCATATGTGCCTCTGAGTCCTGGTTCTCCTCCTCATCTAAGTGGATAGACCCAGTGTCCTTCCAACAATCACCTTCCAGATGCCGACGGCTGGGATCAGAGGTTCCTCCGCCATTGATCCACTCACCAAGGCCTTGGAGGCGGCCTTCTTTCTAGCCCTCTCTGGAGCTCCAGCAAGAGACTCTTCTCTCCACTGCTTCATGCGGAATGCCTTGTGCATAAGGAGGACAAACACTGAGGAAAATCCACAGGACTACCCAAGGAGCAGTCTGGGACACTGAAGGTTGTGAAGAATGGGTCTTGTTCAGGAGTTCTGGCTCGGCAGGGCCTCTCTCTCTTCCCCCACCACCAGTGGCACCCTCTGAACGCCCACAGTGGGAGCTCACTCTTCCCTGGACTGACAGCTGACCTCTGAAGCCCCACCCCCAGGTCCCAGTTCACACCGGCCTGTGACCTTACCTTGAGCAG
Source organism: Ichthyophis bannanicus (assembly GCA_033557465.1). Classification (NCBI taxonomy): domain Eukaryota; kingdom Metazoa; phylum Chordata; class Amphibia; order Gymnophiona; family Ichthyophiidae; genus Ichthyophis; species Ichthyophis bannanicus. The sequence goes on along the minus strand of CM066048.1, from coordinate 104,778,589 downwards.
GCTCTTCTCTGCAGACCTGAACTCCTTCTCACAGTCGCTGCAAGAACTTGTTGTGGAGAATGAGCTGTTTCGTGAGCCACATGCCAGGCACATGGTCTTTGCAGGCTTGGCAGAACAGAGAAGCAGGTGGTCACAATTCTCTGATGAAAGAAGTTCCTGCTCCTTGCTATGTAAAACACAGTACATTTTCTCTCTTATGCTCCATTGGTAACTCCCTTTAAGAGGATATCTGAAGAAAAGAAGCATGAAACGCCACTCCAAGAGCTCGCTTGCCACCAAAATGAAGAGGGTAAGTAAAATGGCATCGGTTCCTGCGCTCTGTGGATCGATGTTATTCAAACAGTGCGGCTAAGGATCGCTGAGCACACTCGAACACAACAAAATACCTTAAACCCCTCTGAACAGGCCAAAAAGAAATCTCCGTTCGTCCTGGTGGATAAAACAGCTCTCCCTCCTCAACTGCACACTCGGCTGCACTCGTCAGCAGCAGCAGGAATCCTCAGAGGGGCCTCAAGTACCCGGCTTTCACAGCACCAGCAGCTCCTCACCCAAAGGGATCAGGAGCCGCTGCATCTTTACTAAGTGCAGTAGGGAAGCTCCCCTTAGCAGGGGAGGCTTCTGTGCCTGCTTTACCGGCCTCAGACATAGGGTTTTTTCTCCCACTGCACTTTATTACCAATCTGCTTGCCCCTTTAAAAAGGCCCAACACTGAAGCAGCAGACAAGTCTGTCCTTGGAGTAAAACCAAAAACAAAAGAATTTCCTCTTAGTTGTCCCTTCAGCAAGTCTGGAACTATGGGATCACACCTCTCCAGCTGCTTGGAGACCGAGACTACTGGGGCTGGTGGGTAATGCGAGCTGCCTATGTACCTGTCATCAGGTTTGACATGCTCAGTCTCCAAGCTGCTGGTGAGGCGTGACAATCCACAGGTCGGGTCAGGACTGGAATGGAGAAACAATAAGGAATGTGTTTTAAGTTAATGTGAACAAGAAGCCTGTGTCCCAAACTTTAAGTGGCAAAATTAAAATGGTGTCCGAGAACCTGGACTACAGTTCAGAGAAGTATCACAGTACTCCGTGCATGTGTTGATAGCCATGTAAAAGAAATGACTGACTATTTTAACTGTGTTAAAAATGATAGCAATAAAAATGTGGGTAGTGAGCAATGGGTAAATGACTTCTTTTGTTTGGGATGACTTATCCTCAAAATACAGGATTCTGGTATACACCTGCACCATCTTTGAGGTCATCAGCACTATCTACCATCTCAAAGTTATCTGACAATGGGATTCCAGCTAAATCAAGTGTATCAGAGAGTTACCACATCACCTGTAGCAGCAAAAAGAAAAAAAATATATATCATCATCTGGAAACAGTCAGATGATTGTAATAAAACCCAGCAGATTACAACAAGAGGTAATTAATGGTAAAACTATTTGGTTTATAGAACAAATTCTCCTTTCCATATGGATGAGAAGATGCACTTCACCGACATGGTTCACTCACTTCAAGCCATTTATGGCCTACTCATGGAGCAGAAATCACAGGCAAACTCTTGGATAAAGCATTAAAAAAAAAAAAAAAAAAAAAAAAGACGGACATGCAATATTCTAAAAAATGTAAAACTGTTAACCCAAGTCTTAATGGGTTGAGCACTATCAAGATTCAAGTGCTTATAAAATTCAAATGTGTGTGTTTGTGAAGAAATAACAGGCTGAGAAATAGGGAAAACAGGGTTCAAATCTCCCTAATGCTCTTTGAATTGTATCTCTCTTTACCATAGGTAAATCACTTAATCTTCCACTACATGGAGGTACAAATTTAGATCGCAAGACCTCTAGGGATAGGAAAAACACACTATATCCGAATCTAACATACCTTGTGCAACCAGGCATGGACTAGATATAAACAATATTGTTATTTAAAAATGGCTGAAACAAACAGATGCTTAACTGCAGAAGTTAATTGGGTGCTACTAGATTCTTATGTTAATAATTAGCAATTACTCAGATGCGGTTTTTGTTCCTTAAATTTTATTGTTTCTCTTATTTGTTTAATTTGAAAATTCAATAAAGATATATGAGCATAAATAATGCTGCAATGTGTGTAGGATGACAGAAGAGTGAAGAAAGTCCTAATCTAAGAACATACAGGTCCAGTGCCAATTGGATTCCTCTCCTAGCAAAGACTTTAGTGCTCAAGCAATAAACAGATGGAGCTGTTGTCATCAGAGTTCGAGACACTGGGCTAGAGAAAACACATTAAACATATGTTGACTATCCTAAAACGTATGGGCCCAGTTTTCAAAACGGACACTATTCAAAAGCCATGATGGTCACTTAAATATTGGCAAGATATTCCACAGCAGTATACAGATAGAAACTGGAGCTGAATATATGGGCTGGAGGTGCTAAACAGGTATGTGCCAGCACCTACCCAGTTAGCATGATTTTCAGCTAGCGTTTGCTCACATTGCACCTTAGGCCTACTTTTCATGAGGCCAAAGTGTTTGGACAAGGGCTGCTAAAAATCTTGCTAACTCTATAAGTGTTGGCATTCACTAGATTAGTGCCACCACTCACAGACTGCTCCTGAACTAACCACAGTGCCAGAGTGGTCTTGATACTATCCAGAGAATATCATGGTCTGCCACCTTAGCCAGTGAACCTTCTCTGTTGGCTAGCTGGCTAAGGGCTTTGAGTGTCGGCTCATATAGCCATAGCAGTGAACAACATGCAGAAAAATAGCTAACTATTTGATATCTAATGCCATTAAACTTTGCAAAGAACTAAGTGAAACCTTGAAAAAAACCCACTATGCAAATTACCACATTAAAATGACAGGCATCAAAGAAAAACAAACCCCAGAGAACTCAAATGTACTCACTAGGAAAATAATGTAGGATCTGTTTTGTTTTATTATATTTTTATGTATGCTCCTTTGTTATCTGCCTAGAAGAATGTTGATAGATGAACTATACATGCATTAAGGGGCATGTTTACTAAAGTGCACTAAGAAGCATATGATTGGGCCACAGATCTAGCACAGAGGCCCATGCTGTCCAAAGGGGGAGGGGGCCATCCCCTGCTGTGTAGCATGTTGCAATTGCAAGACACCATGTTAACCAGCACATGGGTACATATATCACCCGCTGAGGTGGCATTAAGTGAACCTGCACTAATGGCAACACCCACAGTTAGTGCACACCAAAGATGCTTGTGCTAATTGCATTCCACCCCTAAGCAATCCAATCGCATGTTAACTGGTTAGTGCTGTATTTTTACCACAGGGCCCATACTAACATGCCATGCAACGCACTTAGCGGATGGCAAACCCCATCCTAATCATAAGTGCACAAAGAAACTCAAGGACAGGGTCACATTTAAAGAAGTAGTTTGAAGAAAGTATAAGGAAATGCTTCATTACCAAAGGAGTGCTAGATGCATTGAGTAGCCTCCCAGCAGAGGTGTTGGAGACCAAAGCTAACAAAGTGTAAGCATATTTAAGGCAGGATGTTAACAGTTGATGGGTGAGTGGTAGAGTAAGAAGGGAGGAAAGGTAAATGATAAAAGGCCAAAGGAGGAAGTCAAAGGTCAGCAGTACAGGTGCTTTAGCCCCTTAGTGGTAGGACCATAGAGTACTTGCTAATCAAGGAGATGGAAACCATCTAGCAATGGGACGGGGCTGATTTTGCTGCACTGCCCAGCTAAAGGCAAAGAAGAATAGTAACTATGTGGTGAAGTTTGTAAGGCTGACAGCCAGGGGATCTCCTTACATCAGGGCTTTAATTTAATTTTGATTATTAGCCCCCTTTCCAAATGATAATGTTGTACCTGATTTCTAATAATTAAAAGATATGTGCAACACTTTGCAAGTGTAACGCTGACATATTCATCGAGGATAACCTGAACATCAGATTGGCTGTGAAATCAGAAGCCCTGCCTTAGTAAAAAAAAAAAAAAGTGACGGTGGCAGCCTTTGCCTTAGGTAAAGAACAGGATGGAGCAACTGGTCTTTATTCCCACAGGTCCTTATCCCCCATGGTCTGAATACAAGTACTACACTGTATTCAGACTATGCAGCTCAACGTATATCACACATATAGATACACGCACATGCATAATAAGTTAAATATACGTGTATATTTATTATACCGCAGGACTATAAGTTTGTATATACATATGCACGCATGATCAGATTAAATGTGCATGCATATAAATAGCTATTGCATTACACCTTAAACTGCACACCTGCATATATTAATCAACGTGTATGCATCATATACGTTATATTATTCTATGAATGTATTTAACACGCGCGCTTCTCACCTGTGCCCGCAGCCCCCCATGTTCCCGCAGACCCCTCACCAGCCCCGGTAGCAAGAGCTGCGGGGCTGGGGCCGGAGCACCGGGCTTGTCCCCACGGCGAAAGAGGCCAGATACGCTCTCCACCAGCTGCTCCCACACCCCATGTGTGGCCACAGCCGCCATCTTCTCTCCTGCCTATGTCACCACTAAGCGACCTAGTATCCCTCCCTCTCCCCACAGCCTCCGTTCCCTTAGCAACTCCTTTGTGACGCCACAAAAAGGCGACTCCGCCTCCAAACAGGCGCGAGGAAAAATGAGCAGAGCGGCGTTCACAACAGCCAATAAACCGCACGCAACTGCAGTTGTTTAGCCTATGGGATGCGAAGGGACGGGCTTTCAGTACCGCTGAGGGACGTTTATTTGGACCAATGGTAGCACGCATAGGCCTCCTCCGTCCTATGAGATTCGGCGAAAGAAAAGGCAGCATTTAAGCAAGAAGGGTGGGTGGAGGCTGGGTTTTCTGCGGTATCTTCAGTTGCGAAACTGGGAAGAAGCGGATTCCGCGCATACAGACTAGTGGGCGGGCTGCGCGCCTCGGTGCTAAACGGCAACTACGCGCCAACGATGACGTCAGCCTCTACTAAGGTATTTCGCCAGCGGCAGGCGCGGTTCCAATTGGCCAGTGCAATCCCCGCTGGGTGCCGCTGTCGGTGAGCCGAGAGCGGACCGGGGTGACGTCACAGAGCAGGGTGCCCTGGGATTTTTAGTCCCGAGAAAGGAGTCCCGTCCTCAATGCATGTGGGAATACATAACAACAAGCCCACCCATTAAAGCAGCACTACAAGTCCCAGCGTGCACTTGCGTTGCAAGGAAACAACTGATTAGCTAGGGTTGGCTTACTTCCAGTGCACGTTGGGGGTTTGTAGTTAAAGTACACAACTTCCAGGAGCTATCGACGTGCAATACTGGAGAGCTGCAAACCAATCGTGATGAATATGCAGATGTATGTGCCTGCACGCTACCATTATATGCAGATATATCTCCTGCATATTCATTAGGAATATCCTGAAAACAAGATTGGTTTGTAGCTCACCTTTTTTAAGATATCCCTAACGAATGCAGGTAAAATAGATTTGCTTGAATAATGCTTCCCTTGTGTACAATGACTTAAAATCTCTCTTGGAACTATGTAACCTACTAACTGAATTCTTCCCTACTGTATACTATTTGAACGCACCTAGATGAGAATTGTCAGAAATCCAGAATTCGCCCTACAGTCTCTGTCCTAAAAGTGGATCACTTGGCAGCTCTGTGGCTTTTCTAGGTATCCATATTTTTCCATAAAGGAGAATTCACTAATGTTAGATAGGATGGGGAAAGACTCAGAGTTGACAAGATACCCAGTTCCAGGAGTGAAATTTCAAGACAGTCCTGGATTTGTGACAGTTTCATCCTGATGCATTATGGGACCTGCTACACAGATTCCAGTGGATAAAATCAGAGTTACTTACCTGTAACGGAGTTCTCCGTGGACAGCAGGATAAGTCAGCCACACCTGGTGTCGTCCCCCGACGGCGCCGTGACGGAAGTGCTCTATAGCTCAGAATCTTCTGAGCATGTGTGAGGTGGTCCCCACCTCCCCAGCCCGCCCCTAGCCGGCCAGTTGGTGACTAGCTCTGCAGTTACGGCTAGGTGCGGTGCGCAGGCCAACCTCATGAAGGGGAGGCGGGTGGGATGGTGTGGCTGACTTATCCTGCTGTCCACGGAGAACTCCGTTACAGGTAAGTAACTCTGTTTTCTCCTAGGACAAGCAGGATGTGTCAGCCACACCTGGTGTCTCCCGAGCTAGATTCACGCTGAGGAGAATGAGGGAGGCATGCGTAAGATGCAAACGTTTATTGTGCATATCAGGTTAAGAACAAGTGCAACTCCCCGCAGAAGGGAGAGGTAGGCATAACAGTGCAGACTCGTGAACAGTGCAAAACAACAACAGTGCAAGAACAAGGCATAACTCTGCAAACTCGTGAACAGTGCAAACAACAACAGTGCAAGAACAATAGTGAATAAACAAAGTGCATCACAGTAACTAGTGCAATAACTATTCAGAGCAATAGTGGAAGTCACAGGAGACAAGTGTCCCAAGCCCTTCAGTTCAGTTCAGTCTCGTGCAGCGCTAGCACTCACGGGAGCCATGGCTGCAGATAGGACTGCCTGGCCGAAGGAGCCGTCGGTCTCAGAATGAATGTCGAGGCAGTAGTGTTTCTGGAAGGTGAGGTGAGAGGACCAGGTGGCGGCTTTGCAGATATCGCTCACTGGAATCTCCTGGGCACAGGCCAAGGAAGCGGCTATTGCGCGGAGCTGGTGTGCACTCGCCCTGTTTGCTGGGAGAGCGCCAGCCTTCTGCAGACAATAGGCAACGCAGGTTGAAATCCAGAGGGATAGCGTACGTTTGGTAACAGGTCTCCCTGGTTTGTTCGGGTCGAAGGAGACGAACAGCTGTGTCCCCCGACGAGTGGCAGATGTCCTGTCGATGTAGGTGCGTAGAGCACGTACGCAGTCTAGAGAATGAAGACGTCGCTCTTCGGGGGATGAATGTGGTGCTGGGAAGAAGGATGGTAGCTCCACTGCCTGGTTGATGTGAAAAGCGGAGGGGACCTTTGGCACAAATTTGGGGTGAGTCCGCAGAGATGCCCGGTTGTGATAGAGTTGCGTGTATGGCGGGTGCGCCACAAGAGCCTGCAACTCGCTAACCCTCCGGGCAGAGGTAATGGCGACGAGGAAAAGGGTCTTCCAGGCGAGATACTTTCCTTCGGCTGTGGCCAATGGTTCGAATGGCTCTTGCATAAGCTGTTGTAGAACGATGTTAAGGTCCCAGGAGGGTACCGGTTTCTGTACCGGGGGCTTTAGATTTCGGAGCCCTCTCATGAAACGCGTCACAATGGGAAGGGTGGCAATAGAGCCTGAAGTTGTGTTCTCTGTGCGGTCGTGTAGAGAGGCAATGGCCGCAAGGTGTACCTTGATGGATTGTGGTTTTAAACCCGATCTGCAGAGGAGAGCCAGGTACTATAGGATTGCGGGTATCGGGCAAGAGGCTGGGTCGAATCCTTGGTCCTTGCACCAGATAGTGAAGCGTTTCCATTTGAGGCCGTATGCCTTTCTGGTAGATGGTCTCCGGGAAGCCAGAACAATTTGTTGCACATCCGGAGAAAGGTGTGAGCCATTGAAGGTTAACCTTTCAGCCTCCAGGCTGTCAAAGCTAGCGTCTGGAGATTGGGGTGCCAGGTTAGGCCCCCGTTCTGGGTTAACAGATCTGGTCTCAGAGGTAATCGGATTGGGGGTTCTTGAGTGAGCTGCAACAGCAGGGAGAACCACATCTGTCGTGGCCAGTAGGGGGCGACCAGAATCACGTGTGCTTTCTCCTCGATGATACGTTGTATCGTGGTTGTCAAGAGAGGTGTCGGAGGAAAGGCGTATGCCAGCTCCCAATTTCTCCAGGGAATGGCGAATGCATCCGAGGCTACCCTCTGCTGTGACGGGTGCTTGGAGCAGAACAAGGGACATCTTGCGTTCTCCTCGGTCGCAAAGAGGTCGATCTGGGGGTTTCCCCAGCGCTGGAAGAGGTTGCGTGTCACTTCCATGTGGAGCATCCATTCGTGAGGTTGAAGCTGTCTGCTGAGCCTGTCTGCTAAGGCGTTCTGATCCCCGGGAAGGTAAGTCGCCTGAATTGTGCAGTTGTTGTCCAGCGCCAGTGCCCATGTGTCGAGGGCTTCCTTGCATAGCGAACGGGAGCGAGTGCCCCCTTGCTTGTTTATATAGAACATGGCGACCTGGTTGTCCGTCTGTACCAAGACTGCTTTCCCTTTCAGGTGGGGCATGAAAGTCTGTAGGGCATACCTGACGGCCCGGAGCTCGAGAAGATTGATGTGGAGGGTTTGTTCTGCTGCGGTCCATGCTCCTTGTGTGCTGAGATGCAGTAGATGGGCCCCCCATCCCGTGGAGGAGGCATCCGTGGTGAGGATGAGCTGGTGTATGCGCGGGAGCAGGCACTTGCCCACCGAGAGGTTGGATGGTTGTGTCCACCAGCGCAGGCCCTGGACAACACGGGCAGAGATCGGAATGCGAGTGCTGAGTGGTTGGGAGAGTTGCTTCCAGTGCATCCGTAGGTGCCATTGCAGTGTACGCATATACAGCCTCGCCAACGGAAGGACTGAAATTGTTGCAGCCATGTGGCCTAGCAGACAGAGGATCGCGCGGGCCGAGGTATGTTTCTCCGCCGACATCTTCATGGCTAGGTGGATGATGGTGTTGATCCTTAGTTTGGGTAGAAAAGCCTTGCGGGCTTTGGTATCGATTATCGCCCCGATGAACTCTGTGCGCTGGACCGGTTCCAATCTGGACTTCTCTTTGTTGAGAAGGAAACCCACTCTGATCAGCAGGTATGTCGTCTGGTGTACTGCCCTGCGGAGGCCGGAAGCCGAATTCGCCGACAGGAGCCAGTCGTCCAGGTAGGGAAAGATGGCGATTCCTTGTTTGCGGAGGTGTGCAGTGACCACTGCCACACACTTTGTGAAGACTCTGGGTGCTGGGGATAGGCCGAATGGCAGGACTCGATACTGGTAATGACATCCCAGTGCTGTGAATCTGAGGAATTTCCTGTGGGAAGCGTGGACTGGGATGTGGGAGTAGGCGTTCTGAAGGTCCAGCGTCGCCAGCCAGTCCCCCGCTCTGATGAGGGGAAGGATGGAGTTGAGCGAATACATCCTGAACTTCTCTTTTATTATGAAGTTGTTCAGTTTCCTGAGGTCCAGGATAGGACGTAGGCCCCCTGACCAATGTTCCCTCTAATTTTCTGTAGGCTGTGTGTGCATAAAATATCAGCTGTGTGCAGCTTTTGAAGGAAGGTTAAATTTTTGTGCGCCACATAACGACACTCGGAGTTATATACTTTAAAATTTGACTACACGTCAGAATACAGTATGTACACCACATTGATTTTAATCAAATTAAATGAAAATAGACGATTACTAAATGAAGAGGAAAATTTCTAGTAATTACAATCACAACTTTTAAATTTTAAGATGTCTGTGTTGTTTTCTATCAGAATCAGAACCGTAATTTTTGTGCGCTCTGTTGTAAAGTATGTGCACTCGCTCGGCGAGGTGTGTGCGCGCGCACACGCGCACAGCTTAGAGGGAACAGTGCCCCTGACTTCTTGGGAATAAGGAAGTACCGGGAGTAGAAGCCAGTGTTGACCTCGTCCGGGGGCACCCGCTCTATCGCTCTGGCCTGGAGAAGCTGCTGTATGAGTTCCTGCAGCGGCTGTTCCAGGTGTTGAGGAGGCTGGCTGGTAGGTCGCTTGTGCTGGCGTGGAGGGGAGGAGAAGGGCAAGCGGTAGCCCGACTGGACTATCTGCAGGACCCACTTGTCCGTGGTGATCTCTTGCCAGGCTGAGAGGAACAGAGACAGGCGACCCCCAACCAGGGTATAGTCAGAAGGAGGAGGTATCTTTCCCTGAGTGGGAAGGGTTGGACTGCTTCTGCTTTCGTTGTCGCGGTTGCAGTCGCTGAAAAGGCGCCTTCTGATAGGTCTGCTTGAATTTTGGCGCCTGCCACTGACGGTTGGATCCATAGAATTGCTTTGAGGTGGAAAAAGGCTTTCGGAAATAGTCCCCTTTCTGGGTCCAAGAGGGGCGTTCGAGTCCGTCCGCTGCCAGGGTCTTTAGGGTGGTGCAGTCCTCTTTGAGGCCTTTCACGGTGTCGGCTACCTTGTCCCCGAACAGGGAGTCACCTGAGCAAAGTGCATCTGCAATTCGGTCGTGGGTGTTGTCGGAGAGTCCTGAGGCCCGAAGCCATGCCCAGCGGCGGGCCGAGATGGCCGTGCCCGCTGTCCGGACGGCGGTATCAAAGGCATCGAAGGCTGTACTCATCAGATGCTTGCTGCATTCAGCTAACTCCTGCATGGGGGTTGAAGCAAATGTACGTGAGTCCTTGGGAAGGTCCTGTAGCTGCTTTCTAAGGTCGGCCAGGAGAGCGTCCTGGAATAGGACGTGCTGAAATTGGTGGGCTGCTATTTTCTCGTTGAGCATAGCCCCTTGAAACACTTTTCTCCCGACGTCGTCTAGGCGTTTGGGGTCCCGACCTGGCGGGTGGTTTGTCTGGGTACGCGTGGACTTGGATCTCTTGAGAGCTGATGCCACCACGATAGACTGGTGAGGTAACTGCGCCCTGTTGAAACCAGGTGCCGTGTGGACAATGTACTTGCTGTCCAAGCATCTGGAGAAAGCTTGACCGGATGCTGGGGATTGCCAGAGTGTCAGCTGCTTGTCCTTCAATCTGCGGTGGAGGGGAAGAGCCATGGCTGGCTTAGGACCGTTTAGGTACTTCATGACCTCCGGTTCCTTTTCATCTGATGTTTCCTCCGTGGCCAGCCCCAGTTTAGAGACCACCTTCCTGAGGAATTTAGGGTAGGTGAGGTCCTCCGGCACTGTAGGTGGAGGCTCGTCTGCCTCGTCTGTTGTGTTTTTGAAGTTGTCAGAGCCTGGACCTGATTCCTCCACCTCCGAGCAAGGTCCCAGGTCCTCTGCGTCGCTCCACCCGGAGTCCAGCTGTGCTGGTGAGGGAGATCGCGCTCTGGAAGGAGAAGGGGAGGGAGTCCGCGCTCTAGGCGAGAGTTTGGGGTATAGAGGGGAGGGGGCCCGCTCTGAGAATGTCTCTTGTGGACTGATTGTCCTGCGTTGCTGGTCAGGCCGTAGAGGGGCAGTCTGTTCCACAAGGCGAGATAGCAGATTCAGGATGGCAGAAGAGGTGGATTCAGATCTGCTGCTTCTGTGCCTCTTGCTGCGGTGAGAACTGGATCCCCTGCTGTTCCTGGAGGACCCACCAAGGGAATCCCTTGCGTCTGAGGGGGATCGATGTCTGCGCTTGGCAGACTTCTTCCTGCCCCTCTCACCGGCGGCGCGCTGACAGGGGGATTCCCTGCTGTCAGCGCGGTGATCGCGGCTTCCTCGTCAGCGCTGAGGATCAGCGCGGTCTGCAGAGCCGGAGCGGCGTTGCGTGTCTCCGCGACGATGCGACGATGCCCGGGCTTGATGCTCCCACGCCGGAGGAGAAGAGGCTGAGTCGGCGCGGGATCGCCTTGCAGAGGTGCTCCGAAGCTCCCCATCAGTGCGCTGTGACGTGCTGGGCAGGGGGGAGGGCTGTCTGCTGGAGCAGGAGCCGCTACAACCAATCGGAGGGGAGGAGGCGTTTCCGGAGGCAGGGCCTGGCGGGGCCACGAGGGCAGCGCCATCTTGGCCGGCAGGAGGACCGCATGGTCGGGGGGAGGGTCCCGGGATGCTGCAAACCGGAGAGGGGCTTACCGGAACGGCAGAGGCCTCTCCGGGGGCAGGAAGTCCAGCGCGGTGGTCAGGTAGAGGAGCTTTGGTTTTCTTAAGCGGTGCTTTTGCAGAGGTAGCGCTGGGGAGCTTCTGGGAACCGGAACGCTCAACAACAGGGTTCCGTGAAGACTTGGGTAGCTCAACAGACCTGGATTCGTTGGTTCTGATGTGCTCCGGGTCCCGGGACGTGGAGGCTGCAGCGGGGGAGAGCAGGTCTCTCAAGGATTGCTCGCGGTGCTTCTTTGCTCTGGGAGACATCCGGCCGCAGCTATCACAGTTCTCCACTTGGTGAGACGCCCCCAGGCATCTAACGCAGTGCTGGTGAGTGTCAGAGAGGTTCATCTTTCTGTTGCAGGTAAGGCACTTTTTGAAACCTGGTTTAGGCATTTTTGATGTAGATGGTGTAGGAGAGCTTGAAAATCCGTCTTGAGGCAAAGGCGGAAGGAAAAAACTGGCCGGCTAGGGGCGGGCTGGGGAGGTGGGGACCACCTCACACATGCTCAGAAGATTCTGAGCTATAGAGCACTTCCGTCACGGCGCCGTCGGGGGACGACACCAGGTGTGGCTGACACATCCTGCTTGTCCTAGGAGAAAATCAGAGACTGCAAATACCATACTGCAATGCAATACAAATTTAAAACTAGAACTGGCAAAACATCTAGCTCCTGAAACTGGGTAACTTGGCAGCTCTGCATTGCGATGTAGCATGGTAGTAGTAGTCATCTCTGATTTTGCCCATTGAAATGGGTGCTATAGGTCCCATGATGCATCAGAATGAGCTTGTCAGAAATCCAGGACTGACTTAAAATCTCACTTTGGAACTGGGTAACACGGCAGCTCTGGAAGTTCATTTTCTAGAACTGCCTTTCCATAAAATGTTGCTTCTTGTTCTTAATACCTTTGAGGTATTTGAATATCTGTTGTATCCTCACCACCACTTCCACCTCTCCTTTCTTTTAAGGTGTACACATTTGGGATCATCCCAGAGGGCTTTTGATGTAGATTTCACAAATGTTGGCAGTCTCTTTTTGCATTGCCTCTGTGGTGGGTGAAGGTAATCGGCATGCTGCACTGAAGCCCCTTTCCTGGTAGTGACGGGGAAGGGATAGAGCTGGAATTGCAGGGAGCTGCCTCTGAATCCTGCAGCAGGCATGTTGTACTGTGGCACTGAAACCTTGCAAGGCAGTAGGTGTGGGACAGTTAGTAATATAGTAAATGTGGAGCTGTCAAGTTGCCAGGTTCCAGGAAGGAGTTATTTTATTTATTTACATTCTCTTATATACCGCACTATTCTGCATCAGTGCGGTTTACATTGAACTGAAATTACATTGAACAGGGCATTATAACTTGGAGATAACTATTTTACAGGGAACATGGGCTATGGAGGGTTAAGTGGCTTGCCCAAGACCACAAGGAGCACCTGTGGGACTAGAAACCCCAGTCCTTCCGGCCCAAGGTTGCTGTCCTCTAGTGGGATTTGAACCCCCGACCTTCCGGCCTGAAGTACCTTGCCCCAACCACTAGGCCACTCCTCCACTCTTTTTAGTCAGTCGTGGTTTTGCTTATGCATTCCAGAACAGTGTGGTATTTGTAATCACTGACTTGACCCACTGAAATCAGTGCTATGGGCCCTATAATGCTTCCGGATGTGGATGTTTAGAAATTCAGACCTGGTACACAATCTATTTCCTGGAACTGAATGAAAAGTCCAACTTGGCAGCTCTGTAAATGATGGCAAATAAAGGTCAGCATAGCCCATCTAGTCTGCCCAGGAAAGTAGCTAGGGATGTACCTGCTGCTCCGTGCAGGTTACCCCCCTCCATGCCACTGTTTAGAGTTTTAAACACTTGGGCGGTTGTGTGCCATGACTCACTCAGGGGGCTGGTAGCCAGTTATAGTGGTAGCCCATCCTGGGGTGATACAGCAGCATGTATGGAGCTCCTGCCAGTGCTATGAGATAATGCGGTTTGTGCTTATGGACCAGACATTTGCAGATTCTTGTCCCAGCTGAAACAGCGTAATTTATAGCAGAGGTATAGCCTGAATACATCTACCTCACCCAGAGAAAAGCAGCTTGGGACAGATCACTCGGAACACAATTTCTCCATTAATTAACTGGCAGTGTGCCATGACCATTAGCCCAATGTACGTGCAGCGTTTCACATGTCTGAGGAAAAGCAGTAAGTGCTGGGGCTCAGAGGACAGGGCTTCCAGTGTGGATTAGCTCAGACTAAATCGCTTGTTGGCCGAGCTCTGGTACGTTTTCACGTTTGTCTTTTCTCTCTCTCGGAAGGTGGGTGAGATTTTCTCTGCAGCCGGTGCTGCATTCACAAAGCTGGGGGAACTGACCATGCAGCTGCATCCAGTGGCCGACTCCTCACCAGCAGGGTATGTCTGTCTCATCGCTTTCTGTGCCTGATAATAAAACTCTGCTACTGCAGGCCTGCTCACGGCCATTCCCGTGGGCTAAGGGTTAGTGGCACCATGCGCCTTCTTGACTGAGGATGGGTGAGGTGTAGCGTCGCTGCCTCTCCTGACAAGCTATTTGTAATGTGATTGGTTTTCCACTGTATTCTCTTTCCCAAGGCCTGTAGGCTTGAGGGACTGACGTGATGTCTTTACTGGTAGTTAGAGATTTGGGACGCTGTCTCTGTTGGAAGCGGGATGTAGAGTGTTAGGGGTTCCGTTTCTTCAGATAGATGATTGGGATGTTGTTTTTGTTGGGGATTACAGAGTAGAGGTGTCATCTCCTCTGTGCTAGGGATCTTAGGGTATGCTTTCAGACTGTGTGCCCCCATCGTTCTGACTCTCTCTCTCTTTTTCTCTCCCCTTTGTTTCTTTTCAGTGCCAAGTGGACAGACACAGAGATTGAGATGTTGCGAGCAGCTGTCAAGCACTTTGGGGAAGATTTAAATAAAATCAGTACAGTCATCAAAGACAGAACTGTGTAAGGAAAGGAAAGGAGGGGGCAAAAGCGTATAGGAACAAGAGAGCAAGGGAATGGGAGGCTGAGGGTAGGAGAGTCTCAGAAGAAAAGGGTGGGGCAGGTGAAAAAAAGAAGGAACAGAACTGCATAAGGAGAGGGGGCTGGCAGCAGCAACTTCTTAAAGTGAGGGCACAAGGGCATGTAAGAAGCACCTTTTGTTTCTGATAGCCTTCTTCCCTCCACAGGGCACAGATAAAGACCACGGTGAAGAGGAAAATCTACGAAGATAGTGGCGTGCCCCTCCCCTCCGAGTCGCCCAAGAAGTCCCAGAAGAAAGCTCAAATGATGACATCCTCCTCCAAGCCAGCAGTGATCGCAGTGCCCACATCCCAGGCGGTGCTGAGCAGCTCCATGCAAGACGCACCTGTGACCACCATGAAGAAACAGAAAACGTCAGGTATGTCCGACCACATAGGCCCCCCCTGATTACAATCTTTATTTTATTAAAAGATGTTATGTTCTCTATCCCATATCATTCATTACTGTAATCATCACTATAATTTATTAATACATTCAGTTGTGTGAAAAGGTTTAGTGACCCCTGGTCAGACTGTGTTTCCATGATGCATAAGCAAACAGAAACTGATACAACCCATATATGCTACAAAGCTAAACCTGACATCTTTTTATAGTTTTTGGTAGTTCTTTAGTACTTATTTGCAAGGTTTTTTAAATATTCAAAATAAGAAAACTGACTATGGCACGTGTAAAAGTTTGGACACTTTTTAAGTTTGTACCTTTTGTTAACGGCTTCCAGACGTTGTCTGTAGCCAGCTCAGATGTTCTTGCTTTTTGAAAAAAATTTTCCCCACTTTCCTGCAGAATCTTCTAGCTCGGTGCATGAAAGGAGACCTAAGAATATTTCTGTCTGTTTGAGATTTCCCCACAGAATTTCAATAATTTATTTAACATTGTAACTTAAACTTGGTAATGTACATTAAACAGGAACATTGATAACCTGGAATTTTCTGAGGCAATGGAGGGTTAAGCGACTTGCCCAAGGCCATAAAGAGTACAACCCTGGTCTCTTGGTTCCTAAGCCAGTGCTCTAATCATTGGGCTACTCCTCCACTCCAATGATGTTCAGGTCTGGGGATAGTGAAGGCCATTCCAAAAGGCAAGCCCTTGCTCTTCCCTGTTTGTCTTCCACAAATCAGAGTGGAAAGGCTAAGAGACAATTTGACGGGGGGTGTCTACGTTTTTGCACACAACTGTATATTAAGTTTCAATGTATTCAGTTTATCACGTGTGATACAGTCAACATATGACAGCTAACAAAATGAAAGTAAACATAACACAAATAGAAATTGTTAAAGCTAAAGGAAAAATATTGATAGTCAAGAGGTGATCAAAAATATTGAAATTGTTCCAGCATTCTGAGTCATTGCCAGATGCTTCTCAGCAAATATTTTCTGGCTTTGTCTAAATTTAACTTAACTATTGCGGCCTGTTTTCCAAGTCGAACAGCCCAGATGCATTCTTTCCCCGAAATTTAGAAAGCCAAATGGGTTTTCCTGAACATGTTATTCTGACTGGCACCTCTACTAGGATATCTGAGGAGGTAAAAGTGGAAACCAGGTCAAATGCTGGAAGACCTTTTTCTGCCTCAACTAGGGCTAAACAAGAATACAAAGGTAGAGTTTAGAGAGCACATCAACTGCTGAAACAATATTTTATCACCAAGCACTAAGCACTTCATCTCTTCAACCGTGGTTCTAGTAAGGAAGTCTCATTCATTTTTTCTTTCACACAAGATGGCCTCTAATGACAAGTTCAACCCTGAGTCAACAGAATTAACTGCACTTGCACAGAAACCGTGTATAGTAATACAGAATTTTAGATACTGTAGGTAAACATTCTCTATAAAAATGTATAAATGCTCCCCAGGTAATTCTTAAAGAATCCTAAATCCAACCCAGTGGGCAGACTTGGACAATGAATAGTATGAACATTCTTAACACAAAGAACCTTTTGGTGCATTCCACCCTTCTGGCAAGAAACTAACTTTCCCTTTTCGAAGACGGAATCTACCATTTGCTTCTTTTAGCTTAATAATGCTATGGGACATCCATTTCAATTGAAATCTTTTGAATATCCCGAGTTTCCCCCAGGACTTCTATTTCCCCTTTAAGGGCTTTGGGTAAGAAAGTTGCTTTTGGATCATCCCTCCAGTCCAGTCCAGTGATTTATGCTCATCTACCAGCAGGTGAAGACTGAGAACACAACTCAAAGTGTGCTATAAGTAGCCTGTGCCCACTGACAATAGCCAGTGTTTCTCAGTCTCCAGCAATTGGTGAACATAACCTGCGAGTCAGGTGCTGAATTTGGACCGATGGCTGTGTTGCAGGCCTGATGTGCAGAACCCAATGGGGCTGGGTCCCTCCCCTTTCTCCCCCAGCTGCTCCCCTATTGGGGGCTCCTCCTGTCCTCCTCCCCAACCTTTGGGAGGGGGCCAGGGGTTTAACCGGCTCCTGTGTCTTTAAGGCAATTGTAAGTAAATTAAATTGAAATCAGCAGAAGCAGGCCGAGTCGGGAACCGGCCTCAGAGACAGCAACAGTCTTCCGGGGGAGTGGCCACCGGGTAAGCCCAGGGTCCAATGCTAGGAGGTGGCAGGGGGGAGATTTTCATGGCCGCGGGGCCATGGATCGTGGCCAGTGCGTCGCATGCGGCAGCCGCAGGGCAGTTTGCTGAATTCAGGCTGTGCCATGGCTACCTCAGCGACTGCTGCGGATTGCCTCAGAGGAGGCTCTGAGTGGACCGGATTCTTGCTGGGCAGGATGGTGCTCCTGTAGATGGCAGTGGCCGGGCAGTTTTGGTGGGAACCACTGCCATTTTGGATACAGCGAGTTCCTCTGTTCTGGAGGGAACTGAGCTTCCAGTGGCTGCAACCCATAGGGGACATTTCTCCAGGAACATCAGCTGGGATGTCATGAGGCCCTGGGGGTGGGGCAGAGGATCCCCTCCCCCCCCCCCCCCGAGTTTCTTTCTGCTTCCCCAAGCCTTTGTCATGAAGCAAGGCCTGGGTCCCTAGTTCCCACCAGGACTCCCTTGGGGCAGGGGCCAGGGTCTGCCATGGTGACTAAGCATCTATGGCATGACAGGTCACAAGAGGACGTGGAGCTAGGTTTGATGGGGTCCTTTGAATCCATAGACCCCCCTGGAGAGGACAGCGGATCTCCTTGATGAACAATCTCTAGAAGAGGGCAAGCTTCTGGTGTGGGAGGATCCGACTCCGGTACAGATCTTTCATCGAGATGAGCTGTTCTATTTATTTTTGAGTGCCTAGCGGCGTTACAGATGGCGGAGGATCCATTCCTGGAGGGCATTCGCAAGCCCCCGAGGTCCTTTCCGGTCCACAGGGCCTTGAAGACTATGATTGCTGAAGAGAGGAATATTCCTGATGCAGGCTTGCACGTTGGTCGTATGACACGCCTGTACCCGCTTCCTCCTGAGGAGAAGGAGAAGTTGCACTTGCCTTGCACGGATGAGCTTGTGACAGCGGTTACACATAAAACCACCATACCAATGGAGGGTGGTGCAGCCTTGAAGGATCTGCAGGACAGGCATAAGGAAGCCTTGCTCAAGCAGGCTTTCGAGATGTCTGCACTGGCCCTGCAAGGGGCCATATCTAGGGCCTACGTGGCTCGGGCCTGTCTCAAGTGGTCTCAGAGACTACCTGAGGAGACAGGAGCGGATCCCGCAGGCCGGGTTGAGGAGTCTGGGTCAGCCTTACTGGCATATCTTCTTTATAATTTGCTTCGGGTCTCGGCCAAGAGTATGGTTGCAGAGGTGTCGGTGTGCCGGCTCATGTGGCTTTGCAGTTGGTCCAGGGCGAGGCTCAGCAAGCTCCTCTTCACGGGGAAGTTGCTGTTTGGGGAGAAGTTGGTCAAGGTGCCTAGACTGCCAGAGGATAAGCCAAAAGGTGTTGGCAGAGGGGTGTCCTTGCAGGGCCATGGTTGGGATTCTTACGGGTTTCATCCTGCCCGGGCAGTGAACCTACAGAGATCCCATTTCGTGCCGCGAGGCCTGCCTTTTCATAGTGGTGGCCGGGAAGGAGCCTTTGGTGCTCCTGGGTCCACCAAGTCCTCCCAGTGAAGGTGCAGGGCCCTAACGGGAATTCAACCAGTGGGCAGGCGCCTGCAATGATTTCTTCCAGCTTGGGCCTAGATGACGGACGCCTGGGTACTGGAAGTGATCAGAGAGGGTTACATCCTTGAGTTCGCCCAGCTCCTCCCAGATGCCTTTATGGTCTCACCATGCCGGGCCTCCAGCAAGGCTCAGGCAGTGGAGGAGATGCTCAAGCATCTGTTTTGGCTGGAGATGGTTGTCCCAGTCCCTTTCAAAGCCTGGGGCTCAGGTCGGTATTCCATCTATTTTGTGGTTCCCAAGAAGGAAGGATCTTGGCATCCTATTCTTGATATGAAAGAGGTCAACAGAACCCTAAGGGTTCTGCGCTTTTATATGGAGACCTTGCGCTCAGTGATCGTGGCGTGCACCAGGACAAGTTCCTGATCACACTGAATTTGACCAAAGCATAGTTGCGCATTCCTATCCACACCGATCACCAGAGGTTTCTGCGATTTGCGGTACTGAGGGGGCATTATCAGTTCCAGGCCTTGCCCTTCGGTCTAGCCACCGCGCCTCGGGTGTTCACCAAGGTCATGGTGGTAGTGGTGGTGGACTTGCACAAGCAAGGGGCCCTCATCCATCCATATCTGGATGATTAGCTGATTCGGGCCAAATCATTCCAGGAGAGTTGCAAGGGCAATGGCCGTGGTGATCCGGCACGTTCAGGTTGATCAACTTGGCCTAGAGCAAGCTGGAGCCTTCTCAGTCCTTGAGAGTGTTGAACCGAGCCCCCAGATACTCCAACGGCAGGATAGCCAAGTTGCAGGCCAAAATAAGAGAGTTAAGGAGGGTTCCCCACCAGTGGGTGTGGGATTATCTATTTGAAATGTTTTTCTATACTTCCCCTTCCAGAGTTCAGGGGCGGTTTACATTGAAACGTAACTTTTACAGGGAACAAATTGTAAGCATTCATACATTTACATGAAACTTGTAATTAGGCTGTAGAAACATTGATGACATTAAACCATCAAGGGTTAACTATTTACATCAACTATATATACATTTCCATGCACAGGTCCCTTATAGGGTAATGTTCAAACCAGCGGTTCTCAGTTTCCATCTGCTGGTAGATGAGCATAACCCACTCGTCAGGAAAGAAAATTAACAGGTAAGGTCTAATTTCACCTTCCTCAGTGTCCCTCAAATCCAGTCCAGCCATGTGGGTTATGCTCATCTACCAGCAGATGGAAACTGAGAACCGCAGGTTTGAACATTACCCTATAAGAGACCTGTGCTGCCTGTCCACAAGTATTTCTTAGTCTCCAGCAGATGGAGGTACATAGACCTGTGCAGTCTGGACTGCGCCTAGAGCTTGGGATTGATGAAGCTTAGATGTAGGCTGCAGAACCTGGTGGTTCTGAGTCCCTCCCCTGCTCCCCACCCCCACTGCCTTTCAATGTGCAAGGGTGTTTGTGGGGTCTCCCCGTTTACCCCTCACCAAGACTTGGGAGGGGGTCTGAGGTTTAGTGGCCACATAATGTTTGGCAGTATAGAGAGAGAGAGAAAAAAGAACAGGTTTCAAATGGAGAAAGAGGACAATGCAGCTCTGGGGACAGTGCTAGGTGGGCCGGTCTGGGCTCTCTGGCAGCAACGAATATCATTCGGGGATGGACAGTGTTGGAGCACATGGTCGATTGTGCAGTTCTGGTCGCCGTATCTTAAAAAGGATATAGCGTTATTAGAAAAGGTTCAGAGAAGAGCCACCAAAATGGTAAAGGGGATGGAAGGATACTCCTATGAAGAAAGGCTAAAAAGGTTAGGGCTCTTTAACCTGGAAAAGAGACGGCTGAGGGGAGATATGATAGAAGTCTATAAATTAATGAACAGAGTGGAACGGGTAAACGTAGATCGACTGTTTACCTTATCAGAATATAGAAAGACTAGGGGACATGCAATGAAGCTACAGGGTGAACTATTTAAGACTAATAAAAGAAAATATTTTTTCACTCAGCGTGTAATCAAACTCTGGAATTCGTTACCGGAGGATGTAGTAAAGGCTGTTAGTGTAGCTGGGTTTAAAAAAGATTTGGACAAGTTCCTGGAGGAAAGGTCCATAAACCATTATTAAAGGGGACCCGGGAAATCCACTGCTTGTCCCAATACAAACACTGTGGAACCTGTGTCTTTTGGGAAAACTGTTAGGTACTTGGGACCTAGATTGTCCACTGTTGGAAACAGGATACTGGGCTTGATGGACCTTGGTCTGACCCAATATAGCATATCTTATGTTCTTATGATCAATAAGAGCAGCTGAGGGTGTGTGGTTTGCGGCAATCACAGGACTCTGCCATGGCTTTGAAGAGGAGGATTCTGCAGCGGCATTTCTCGTGGGTGGGCCTGGCCGGGAGGTGGTGTTGGACAGTGTTGCTGGGGTGGTCGTGAGTGCTTCATAGGAGTACGAGACACCATTTTTGGTGGGAACAGCTGCCATTGCCCCGATGGAGAGTGGAGGGCTTTGAGGAGCTCCTATTGGTTCAGCTGGGGCCTAGCTTAGGAGGGCTGTGGTGGGGTGAAGGGACTGCACAGGGAGCCAGAGGAAGACTTTGAGGATCAAGCTTCCTTTTCCTCAGAGCAGTCTGTGGAATTGTTTGAGTGGCCCCCTTCTCTGTTAAGGGCAACCTCCCTGTGGCAAAACCTCCCTGTGAGTTTTCCACAAGGATGAGCTTCCTTCATCTCCAGAACGTTGGAAGTGCTCAGTATACCTTAGAGTCCTACCCCCTCAAGATCAGTGGAGAATTCACTCCTGGAGAGGATCTGTAAATCTCCCAAGTCAATCTACCACTGCCAAAAATGGCTCCTTATTTTTTTTTAACTGAATTTAATATACCGCTTTTCTACGAGGCAAAACGGTTTACATGGAACCAGTTGATAACAGTACAGGTAAATTATAAAATAATGCAGATAACTATTTACAAACACCAGTTCGGGCAACTATATACAAACAGCTATAAAGAACCAGCTTGCGGTTGGTTGCCAGAGTTAATAAGGAGAATGGAGCTAGTGCAGAGTGTATTCAGAGTGGAACTCAGATAATAGTGTTAGATTGAGTGGGGTAGGGTGAGTGGGGGAATGCTTGAAAATTCTTAGGGGAAGCCTGAATTATCTGTATTTTGTGTAGCAGGAAATAATGGGGGAGGGGTTGTGGCGGAGGAGAGGGGGATGGTGTGAGAGAGTGGGGGATGTACTTGCTGGGGGTTGGTTGAGGTGGATGTCCCATAATATTCTTCAAAGAGGAATGTTTTGAGGTGTTTCTTGAAAGTGATGTGGGATGATATGCAGCATAAGGTGTGTGTGTGTGTGGGGTGTTTGTTCCATATAGTAGGGGTGTAGAATTCAAATGCTCTGGTGCAGATGCGTTGAGGTTTCTTACAGATTTGCGTTGGTAGGAGAAGAAGATTGGATGCAATCTGGCGGCGGAGTCTGTTATTGGATTGCTTGATAAGAGATTGGAGTTGTTCAGCCGAGGTATTGAAAAAAGCTCTATGAATGTTGGCGAGTATCTTGAATTTAATTCGGGATGCTACAGGGAGCCAATGAAGAGATTTTAAGGTGGTAGTGATATGAGAATGTTTTGGGACACCGGCTATAATGCGAGCTGCGGTGTTTCGAGCAAGGAAAGGAGCAATGGTGGCCTTGGGGAGCCCATGGAGGACAGAGTTACAATA
The DNA here is from genome assembly GCA_033557465.1 of Ichthyophis bannanicus. Lineage (NCBI taxonomy): Eukaryota > Metazoa > Chordata > Amphibia > Gymnophiona > Ichthyophiidae > Ichthyophis > Ichthyophis bannanicus. Next base: position 104,756,128 of record CM066048.1, on the reverse strand, counting down.
GGTGAGAAGTGGAGTGATGGAGGCTTGGCACATTGAAAGGAAATTGTCCGATGATAGGAGGGGGTCGAAGGTTGCGGAGGATACAGAGTTTGAAGTAAATGTTTTTTGTGACATTCTAGATGTGATGTTGGAAGCTTAAATGCTGGTCCAAGGTGATGCCGAGGTATTTTGTCTGGGATTTGACTTGTATGCTTGTTTTTCCGAGTTTAATACATGGAGGAGGTGTGAAATTGAGGTCTTTTGTAACGTGAAGGATCTCTGTCTTGTTGAAGTTGACAGCAACATTGTGACGCTGTAGCCATAGGATAATTTCCTTGAAGCATTCATTAAGACAGGAATAGTCAGGGGAGGAAGTGTGAAATGGGGCGAAGATCATTATATCGTCGGCATAGAGTTGGTAGCCAACCTTTGAATTTCTGTAAGGTGTAGCATAATGGTCTGATGTAAATGTTGGAAAGGGTGGAACCTTGAGGGACCCCCCCTTGAGGAAGGGTGTAAGCGCTGATGATTGGTTGCCTATCCTTACTTTTTGAGGAATTAATCCATTTGAGTGGCAGCTTGGACTCCAATAGTATTGAGTTGGTTGAGCAGAGTTTGGTGGGATACAGTGTCGAATGCAGTGGAGATGTCTAAGAATAACAGTGTGAATCCAGAGAGGGTTTTTTCAGTTCCAATGATGGGTGTATTTAGTAGGGAGGTGAGGAGGGTTTCAGCACGGTGAAAGGAGCAAAAACCATGTTGTCTGTGGTCAAGTGGGGTAGATCTGTCCACAAGTTCCTGGAGTTGAATTTGGACTGCTTTTTCAATAATTTTGGAGAGGTAAGGTACACTGACTATCGGTCTGTAGGATGCAGGTGAGGTGGGGTCAAGGTTGAGTTTCTTGAGTAGGGGTCTCATAGAGGCTTGTTTAAGAGCAGGAGGGAGATAGGCTTGGTTGAGTGAAATTTGCAGGATGGTAGAGAAATAGTAACATGGTAGTTTTCATTTGTTTGATCCAGGCAGAGGTCAAGGGGGAGGTGGTGGCATTGATTTGATTGATGCTTAGTATTTCTTCATGGGAGACATCTCTGAAAGTCATCCATGGGGTCATGATAGAGGATGGAGGAATGGGAGGGGTATGATGATGGTGGAGGAGCCAGGAGGCTTGTGCTTGGATATTAGGAAATCGGCTAATAATTGGGGGTGAATGGTGCTGGAATAATGAGGTTGAGCTGGGTCATTTGTAAAGGATTTGACAAGGTTGAAAAGTTCTCTTGACTTATTTATAGAGTGTAGTAGGTTGTTTTCATGGTGTTCACGCTTGGCTTTGAGGATGTTATTAGAGTAAGCTGTCCGATGTTCCAGATAGATGGCTTGAAGTTGAGCGTTGGAGAAAATCTAAAATCCTACAAGTCTTTGGCGAGAACGTTTTTCATCTCTGAGGTGAGCTGAGTACCAGGGTGCATAAGGGCGCTGAGTTTTAGATGAAGTGTCCGGTGGAGCTTTGGCGGCTATAGTTCATACAGGTGGTGTTCCAAGAATGTAAGAGCATATCGAGATCTGATAGGAGAAAATCTTGCTTCAGAGTGGGGATGATTTGTTGATGAAGGATGTCTCATTGAAGCTTCTAAATCTTCTTGTAGAGGGAGGTTTGGGAGGAGGGAGGTGTATGGACAGGGTGGTAGGTAAGGAAAATGTTATAAGGTGGTAGGACCATGGGACCGGCGTAGATGTGGGGGAGATAAGGTGTGATGGGGAGAGTAGGTTATTAGGGGTGAAGAGTAGATCAAGGGCACCACCCTTAAGGTGAGTCAAGGCGTTGATTAGTTGTGTGAATTGCAGATCATCCATGGCTTGAAGGAAAGCATTGCTTTGGTTGACGTTAGCTGAAGGGAGATTAAAGTCACCAAGGAGGATAAAATGCTGCTTATGGGAAGTGTGAGAGCAGGCAGTTTTGAGAAGTGTGTCAAGTTGATCAGCATTATGACATGGTGCTCTGTAAACAAATGACGAATTGCTTATGATGATGGTATCAAGACCATTGGAGGATATTGTGCTTGTGGTTGTGAAGTTATGTTGCTTGTGCGATAGAATACAGACTCCTCAACTTCTGCTGTTTGATCGTGAGCAATTATGGATGTTGTGAGTGCTGGTGTTAAGTTGGTTAAGCAGGACGTTGTCTGCTTCAGTGAACCAGATTTCTGTGATACAGAGGAGATCTATTGCATTATCAGTAATGTGGTCGGAGAGAGTTTGCAGTTTATTGTGGGCGGAACGAGCATTAATCAAGCTGCATTTAATTGTGTGGACAGGGTGTGCAGTGGGGCGGGGGATGAGGGGTTGGTTAGCTCAGCTTGAGGTGAGGTAGGGATGTACTCGTAGAAGGTGAGTAGGTCTTTTGTATTGGTGAGCATGTTGCTGAGATAGAGCAGAGGGAGTGATAGGCCTCAGGAGGTGGATGATTGGGACAGGCGAGGGGAGGGTGAGGTGGGTTGAATTGCTATGATTAAAGAGGGAGGAGAGGTATAAGAGTGCTAGCCAGCTGAGAAAGGGTGTCATGACTGATTGATGTTTATAGGAGGTTTTGAGGGATGTGGGTGATGAAGAGAAAGGAGGTGAGGTTCTCTATGCAAGTAGGTATAGTTGTGCTAAGTAAGCATGGAGGTAAAGTAGTGCTTAAGAGGCAGTGAAGTATGGTGGTGCTCACAGTAAAAAAGGTTCAGCAGTACTCAGGCTGTGTTAATATGCAGCGTTATTTAATGCACGGTAGAGGACATTGGTATGTAAGCTGCAATGGGTTCAGAAAAGAAAACGTGCTAATTGTTTAGTGCAAACAAGGTATGGTAGCTGTAGATAGTAAGACAATTGAGAGAGTAGCAGCTGCAGTAAAGCTTATAGTAGTGAAGCTTACATTAGTTAAGTCAGGTCCCCGCCAAAGGGCCCTTTGGCGTGGCCTTTAGGTGCAGGTGCGCCTGGACGGTCTTTAAATTTTAAAGTTCTGTGCTGGAGAAAGGCTTCCGTGCGATTGGTGGTGCCGGTGGGGAGTGGGGAGGAGCTGGTGTCCAAAAGCCAGTGACCTTGGACATGAGGGCCAGGGGAGCCCTCCACTAGGCCTGGAAGAAACAAGATAGTCTTAGCCTGTGATTAGAGATCTTCTCCCTTTTGGCTCAGAAGCAGAGAGAGAATGCCAAGCAGAAGCACTGGCATCCCTTCTCCCGGGCCTGAGGAGTAAGACGGACAGATTAAGAAACTGCACATCTTCCACATATTTAATCATCATGGAGTGACCATACTTTTTTTTTAATTTATTGATTGATATATTAATTAGCTAGCTCATGACTTTCCCGAAGTTGCTGAAGGGGAGCTTCAGTCGGGTATTTCCCTGTCTCCACAGGGCCTGCAATCTAAGCTTGTATGTGAGGCAATGGGGGGGTTAAGTGACTCGTCCAAGGCCATAAGGAGTGCCAGTGGAATTCAAACGAAGCCTGGTCTTTTGGGCACCAGGGCACTCTTCAAGCCACTTGGCTACTCCTCCACTCTATACCCTTCCATATATTATACTCTTTAGAACATAAAGCTGCACCTCTGCCATATAATTATTCTAACATAAGTCATGCTTCTCCAAGTAATGTCAGAAGAAACCACACCCTTGCATATAATTGGCAACAAAAAGTAATTTGGAAAGATAATGAATCAGGATGGAGGCAGTGAGATCTGGTGTCCTCGGAGTTCTTCACTTTTGTCCATATTTAATTTATTTAGCTAGGCTTATACACCACTTTTCCAACTCATCCTGTTAGACGAGTCCAGACAAGCGGGTTAAGTTCCCTAGCAGCAGATGTTGGAGACAGAGAAAGATACCAGAAGCTTGATTGGCTGAGCCTTGGTAGATATATGGCTGTACCCCTAGAGGTCGCCTTCAGCAGATGATGGTTCCCTTTCTGGGTTTCTCTTAACATTTACCTTATTTTTGTGCATTCCCCCTTCACTTATCTTACTGGATGTCTCCAGGGCGCACTCGAGGTGCCACTGTGGAGTACCCGGTACCGTAGGATTAAGCTCCTGGTCACGAGGATCAGTGGAACTTTCCTCTGAAGAGATGCCAGCTTCCTGGTCATGAAGACCATCGCAGGCCACCGGCAGGGAGAACCTTACATACTCTAGCTCAACTGAGTTAAAAAAAAAAAAAAAAGACAGATGCTACAATGGTGCTTGATAGTAGTGCTTGGCTCTCCTGCTCTGCTCTGCTCTGAGCTGCCGGTTCTGCCGAACAAATCGCAGTGAGTTTCAGCCACCCCCCCCCACTTGTCAACGATAGCCACTGCCTCTACCTGTGCAGGGCTCTTTCCCACTGTGCCGTCGGTTCAATCCTGCGCTGTCGCCTCATTTGTCTGCCTTCCGCCTCACTGAGCCTCTGATTCCCCGATCCCATCTAGACGTGAGAACATCTCCCGATGGCTGTGTTTGTCTGCAGGGCCGTGTGGTGCTTCAGCAATGTGGGGATTTTTCACAGGAAATTTGTGGCGGCCATATTATTTCTTTGAAAGGTCAGCCTGCTCAGCCTCGGAGGCTTTTTTTGGCGGGAAATTTCACGGACTTCAATTGTGGGCATTCTCTTCAACGGAGCGTAGTGTGGGGGCCCAAGCACCTAGATATAGACCCAGAGCATCTGACAATCCTTGGGGACTCAGTCTCTCACCATGCCCTCCTCCTTCAGAGGTGCATAGTCTAGCCGCAAGTGCAGGGACCTGGACGACCGGGTCTGCTCAGCGTGCTCCGCTAACCCAGGTGAGACCTCCCGAGGTCAGGGAGGGCTCCACCTCAACTCCGCTTCTGCCTCCCGAGGACTTCAGGAGCCTTCCTTCAGTGGAGGCTGCTCTTCTGCCTCCCAGGCTACCCCAACAGACCGCATCTGTCTCTCAGCCACCGGACACATCTCAAGTGCAACTGCTGCAGGACCAAAGCCCGCAGAACTTCCTGGCACTTTTTAGGCCGGCATAGGACCTCTGGCACATGGATCAGGATCCTCCCTCTGCTCAAAGAGCCTTGTGGGAGGAACCCATGGAAGCCCCATGAACCCATGGAGGTATTTTTCCTGGAACAGCGAATGCTTTGGCCTTGGGGCAGGTTCAACAAGCTGATACAGAACCTGAAGGGGGGGAGGTGGGAAGGGGGGCTGCACAGCTAGTTAACCTGTGTAGCTGAGGAACACTGTTAATAGTAAAAGACAAGACTGTGGGGTTGGGATCATTGTGTTCATGGGACTGTCTGACTGTTTTGTACTGCTTCTCTGGAATGTTTGCTGTGCTTGTTTTTTGGAGAAGGGGAGGCCACGCCTGTTACTGCTGCTGCTGCCACCAAAGGCACAGTGATTTGTGGCTAACTTCCAAACAGAAGTAGGGGTAACAGAACTGCACCTTGAACTGCTGTAACGTTTGGAAGGCAACTCTTTGTTTCTATAAAACCTGGACTGGAATTGGTGCCTGGATTGTCGTGTTTGATGCACTCGAGAGTGCAGGAGGGAGGATCCAAGGAGTCCTGCACTGCGTACATCACAATATGCATATGAGAGATCTGCATGCACTGCCTCCATTATATGCAAATCTCTCTCATGCATATTCATTGTGCTTTAGATACACCTGCTAAAAGGCCAACATTTCAGGCAGCAAAGAACTCGAGGGGTGAAGATCCCTCTCCTCACACCAACTCTCAAAGAGCCTCCAGATGCAAACATAAACCAGAAAGAGTTTTTTCACACACTCAAAGTAAGGTTGCAATAATCTGAGGGGGAATGACCTTCTTCCCAAACCTAGCTCTCTCAAGAGACAAGCTGTAAGTGAAAACTGAGCCTCTACCAGTAGAGGGAACAGATCCAGATACCACAGCCTTCGTGGCCAATCTGAAGCCACTAATACCACCAGCCTCACATGTGCCTCTATCTTCTGGCTCACATGACTTATCCAGGCCCATGGCAGAAACACAGAACAGACCATCCCAAGGCCATCTCTGAACCAGCACATCTAGGCCTTCTGACATTCTTTCCCTTCTGCAGTTGCTCACCTTGGCATTGGTTGCTGACGCTATGAGATCCCTTATGGCAGGGGTGGGCAATTCCGGCCCTCATGCACCACAATCCAGCCTGGTTTTCATGATGTCCCTAATGAATATTCATGAGATCTATTTGTATACACTGCCTTCCATTGTATGGAAATAGGTCCATGAATATTCATTAGGGACATCATGAAAACCAGGCTGGATTGTGGTGCACGAGGGCCAGAATTGCCCACCCCTGCCTGATGGGCAACCCCCAGCAGTGCACAATCTGCTGAAACACTAACTTGGTCAGTGAGCACGCTTCCGGGTCCAAAAGATTATGGCTAAGATAAGCAGCCTGAACACTTTTCTGGCCACATGTGCTGTCAACAGCACTGACAAGTGAACCTCCCCCCCCCCCCCCCCACTGCAGAAAGGATGCCATCTTTGCTGCCAGCACAAGACTCCCCATACCTCCCTGGCAGTTGATGTAGGCAACCTCTATCTCGTTATCTGCAGTGCCTTGCGTTGAACTAAGGGAGAAAATGCCTTGAGGGCGAAGAAGACGCTCTCATCTTCAGCCGATTTATTGACCAAGCACTCGCCTCCATTGTTCACTGTTCCTGGGCCACATGGACTCCCCAGCCAAACTGGCATCAGTCATTAGCAGTGTCCATTTTGATGCCTCCAAACCTATTCCTGCCGACACTGTGGCTTGGTCTAACCAAGAGTACAGACTTGCCCTGGCCTCTTCCTGCCAAGTTAGTCTCTGCGTTGAACGCCCACCAGTACCATCCTCTGCTCAAACCCTCAAAGCATCGTTGGGAAAGCTTAAGGCTTCCTGAGGCCCCTTCTCTGTTTCCATTGCAGCTGTCCCAAAAGGACTGTCCTTGCAGTAGAAACCTTGACCACTGTGCAGATCCAAACTGAGTTGACCAAAACCTCTTGGCCTTTCAAACGCCTTCCCAAAGAGGATGAAGCTGGGTCCCCCACAACCTATCCTCTGGAAGCCTGGACACTTTGGATTCAACCAAATCTTTCAACTCCTCAAGCACCTCGCCAAAGAGTAGTTTCGAACATAAGATATACGCTGTAAGGTGTCAGACCATCAAGCCCAGTGTCCTGTTTCCAACAGTGGTCATTCCAGGTCTCAAGTAGCTGTCGGGTTCTCAGTGGTAAACACATTCCATGCTGCTTGTCCCAGGGGTAAGCGGTGGATTTCCTCAGTCCTCTTTAATAATAGTTGATAGACTTTTCCGCCAGAAACTCGTCCAAACCATTTTTGAACCCAGCTACACTAACAGCTTTTACTACATCATCCATTAATGAACTCCAGAATTTGATTATGTGCTGAGTGAAAAAAATATTTTCTCCAATTAGTCTTAAATGTGCCACATTGTAGCTTCATTGCGTGTCCCCAAGTCGCTCTACTTTTTGAAGGAGCAAACAACCACTCTACGTTTACCTGTTCCACACCATTCGTTATTTTATAGCTTACTCTTAAACAGAAACTTACTAAGCCGAGACTTGGATGCCACATCTGCTAACAAATTGTGCAATCACAAAACGTGCCAAGCCGTTACCACGGAAGCCATGTTACTACTGCTATTACTGATCATTTGTATAGCGCCACAAGGCGTATGCAGCGCTGTACAGACACATGTAAAAGACGGGCCCTGCTCATCAGAGCTTACAATCTAGTCAAGACGGACAACACAACAGATGAGGACATGAACATATCTAGGGGAATGGTAAGGAAACACATAGGACACTAAACAGATCAGGATCCAGGTAGTTTGCTCCAGGCATAAGGAGCAGGAGAGTCCAGCAGCTGACAGCGGTGGAAGAGCCCTTGGTCGAGGGCATCAGGAACCCCCCGAAGTTCTTTTCTGTTGCATAAGGGGCCATAAAGGAAATGATCAAGCAGAAATCCATGGATAAAACATGCCCTAAATCCTACAGGTCAATTTCCAGCTTCCTTTTCCTGGCAAAAGTAATTGAAAAAAACTATACAAATTCAGCTTCAGGACTATATTGACCTTAACTCACCTCTTGATAAACATCAATATGGGTTCTGACTAAATCATGGCGAAGGGACACTGTTACTAACCCTACTGGACAAGCTTATTAGAGGAATAAACAACCCTAAGCAGGCATCCATCCTAATATTCTTAGATATAACCTCAGCTTTTGATAGCATACACCTTGATATTCTCCTAAATAGACTCCAGCAAATAGGACTGAAACCATTGCATAATCGTACCATGTAGGCCTACCTGTCAGACTGCACCAAACAAGTAAAAATTGGCCACCAAATGACCAAACCATATAGACAAGAACAAGGATTACCACAAGGCTCATTCCTCTCTGGCTATAAATAGATATTAAATAGGAGTGCAATCTGTAATATTTTCAAAAAATTCCAAGTAGGATACCATATTTATGCAGACGACATAATGATGTACTTACTGGTTGACATTAAACTTCCCAGCTCTGCACTCTACTGCCTCAACCAGCCCACAACAGAACAACCAGACAAACCACCACCAACTCCCTCACCATCCCTCACAAAAGAACGAAATACAATCAACAGACCTGCAACAGAGCCTTCAAACTATATGCACCATCCCTCTGGAACTCTCTACCGAATCACATCAGAAGCAACACAGACCCATCATCTTTCAGGAAACAACTTAAAACTGCACTATTCCAAGAATTCCTCGGACCAGAAACAAGCACCCACCACTGACTCCCTCCCAACCACCTTATCTCATCCCCTGAACATATGTCCTATGTAACCATAACACAATGTCTGTCTATGTCCCAATTAATTGCCAAAAATCATTATTGTTGGCCACTTGGTGACGGCCCCAAACCCTTGTAATTGATTATTGTATGTTCCACCGCTTTGACCCGGTGAAAAGCGGGATATAAATACAGCTAAATAAATAAATTACAAATCCATCTATCAACCAAATTACGACATATTTCAAGGAAGCTTCTACATGGCTGAATACCCATAACTTAAAAATCAACCTGGAGAAAATTGAAGTATTATATGTCACTAGAAATCACAACTTTGCTCCCACCCTCACCACATTATATCTCGAGGCAGATCTCATAGTAAAAAGTGAAGTCAAATATCTGGGGGTTATCCTAGACAAAACACTCGGCATGGTTTCACACATAGTCGACCACTAGTAAGATCTGTTATAAACTAAGGCTATTACAACAGTTGAAGCCTCTACTCTCAAGCTTTAACTTTGCATCGGTGGTCCAGGCTTTAATCACACCTCACTGACTATTGTAACAGCATTCTCCATGGTCCCCTAAACAACTGATGAACCAGTTACAACTGGTTTAACACATAGCTTCATGCATAATTACTAAAGCACATACCTCTGACCTCATTACCCCCATACTATATGAGCTACACTGGTTACCTATCCAAAGCTGCATTAAATATAAATCATTAATGATCACCTTCAAGCTCCTAAAAAACATAGCCCCATCCCACCTCTCCACGCTCATCAACTCACACTCAAATGAACGAGTACAAAGAGGATGCTCACAAAATACCCTAACTGTCCCTTCGGACTTTCATAATTCAACTGATTCGATAATTAATAGAGCATTGACCTTACATAGCACCTATGCTCTGGAATTCCCTCCCAGAAAATCTAAAAAGCATTAATGATTTGGCTACATTTCGTAAGGAAATTAAAACACATCTCATCTCTCAAATATACCCAACCTAATCACTCGCCCACCTAGTCATCTCACCCCCAAACTACCTGATGCAGACGTTCGACTTTATACACCATTTCTAATATATCATAAATTATGAGACCATTAGAATACACGCTGAACCTGTAATCTAGCCCAATTGTACATAATGCACCCCGGACCCAAACTAAGAGTAGATAAAACAGTTACTCCTAGTTATTGTAAATTTCACACACAGCACATCTGAACAGACAGATTAGTTACACTCCTTTATCTATTCCACATGTAAATACATTGTTGATTATACTCAGAGATTGTAAATATGTTATATGCAACTAGTTCTTGTTCATACCCCACAGTTACCCCATTCTGCTTCAATATATATGTTAATCTGTATCTAATATGTTGCCCAACTGTTCGATGTAATTGTTTGACTCTGTTCATTGTAAACCTCTTTGATTTCTAGAGAAGGCAGTATAGAAAACTCTTAAATAAAAAATAAATCACAGTGGTGCGGGAACCTCTAGATGTTGACCTGTGGTCTAGCAGGTCCATGACCAACCTCTATTCTTTTTTTTTTTTTATATCTTTATTTATAAAGAAAAATACATGACACCAGCAAACCACATCCAACAATAACATGCCTCTGACGCCGGTTAACTCTTATCCGTGTCAGAGGGGAAACGACCAGTGTAGCAGGTGACATAACAGATAGAATATTTTTTCTTTTTATTCCTATTATATTCTAGCCCCCCCCTCCCAGTCGCATATCTAGCACCCTCCTTCACCCCAACTCCCTATCCTCAGGTCCTCTCCCCGCCCCACACCCCTCTATTTATCGTTCTATAATGACCTTACCCTAGAGGCCCACATTCATGATTTCATTACGGCATAACGGCCCCAGACTCTGAATGTAGGGTTCCCACAACAACATAAAGGTGGACCATCTCTGTACGTTACCCCTCGCCCTCCAACGCTCTGCCAACATTAGTTGATGAAAACTATTTGGCCATTCCCAAAAGGATGGCGGTTCCTGCACACGCCATCTACGAAGGATTGGGCCTTTCCCCACCAGACAGGCCTTACGCACCCACAACCGTTCCCATCTCCCCCCAGGGAAGTCCCTGTGTAGTTGATCCAAAACTACCAGGGGACCCGACCAAAGAACCCTCTGGTGCAATCGCGCTGCCAACCAGTTACTGATCCGTAGCCAGTATGGTCTAATGTGCTTACAGTCCCACCACATATGCACTAAACCAGCCAGAGGCTCCGCACATCTAGGGCAACTCCCATCTACTGTAAGATGGCTACGCAAAGCTCTCCTAGGCAAAAAATGCACTTGAGTAATACATTTAAATTGGATTTCTCTCCAACGTGCCCCTTCTGCCAGCTCAGTAATCCTCCCCAGCGCCATTTTAAGAGAACCCGGAGTAACCTCCCGACTCAGTTCTAATGCCCATGCCCTCTCCACTCCACCATACTCTGGTGTGACTCTATAACACTCCAACCATGCCTTCAACTGAGCTATAGACGGGGGACTATCCCCACCAATATCAAAAAATTCTAATATCTGAGCAGAGCGTTCTACAGAGAGCTCTTCCGCCGGTAATCCGGCCACGTAATGAGCCAGCTGCATATATGCAAAATAATGGTTCGGCCGCAACTCATATTCCCCTCGCAACCCCAGAAAAGACTTGCATTTCTCGGCCCGGTCAACCACATGTCCTAGGTTCCTGATCCCCTTCTCTTTCCAGGCCCAGAATACCCTCGTCTCCGAGCCCGAAGTAAAGCATGCGTTACCCTGTATCGGCAACCAACTCAAAACCATCCAGTTGCGTTGCCAGTACAGATTTATTTGTCTCCACGTGCGTCGCAGGGAGTTCACCAATCCGCTCCATTTAATACTAGTCGGAAGCCTAGCACTCTCCATATGTAGCACCGCTAAAACCGTATGGGGGCCACCAGGGCTTCCTCCAGTGCTCGAGATGTATAGTTCTCCGTCCCCCCTAGCCAGTCTCCTATGTGTCTTGCCTGACAAGCCAATGCATAAAGCCAGAGATCCGTGAGCCCAACCCTGTCACTCTTCCAGGCACCCACCATACGAGACAAAGGTATACGCGCTCTAGACCCTTTCCACAAGAACCGTTGTATCTCCTTTTCTATATTACGTAGGTCCCTCCGTAACAACCAGACTGGGAGGGTTTGCAGCCAGTACAGAATCCGTGGTAAAACCACCATTTTCACTGCCGCCACTCTCCCCAGCAAAGACAGCGGGAGGGGATACCAGGCTCTCAACTGGCTACGCAATCGAGACATCGTTCTCTCTAAATTACACCGATAAAGCTCTTGAGGCGACCTTGTCAAAACAATACCCAAATAGATAAATTGATTCATGGCCCATTTCAAAGGGAAGTTCCCTTCCCAACTTTCCTGTAGTTGTCCTGAGATATCTAATGCCTCCGACTTGTCTTTGTTAATACAAAACCCGGCAAAACTGCCAAAAAGCGTGAATTCCCTTAGCAATCGAGGCAACGACTCCTTCGGGGCCAACAGATGAACCAGAAGATCATCTGCGAATGCCGAGATCTTAAACCCCTGCACACCTATACGCACGCCACAGATTCTATTGTCCAGTTCTATCCGGCGAATCAAGGGATCCAGTGACAACACAAACAGAAGCGGGGATAAAGGGCATCCCTGCCTCGTGCCCCGCTCCAGGGGAAAAGACTCAGATAACACCCCATTACATAGAACCCTAGCAGTCGGATTTATATACAGGGTTTTCACCAAGTCACAAAAAACAGGCTCAAACCCATAAAGCGGCAATAAGTATTGTAAATACCCCCAACTAACCCTGTCAAACACTTTTTCGGCGTCAAAACTGACTAATAGCGACTGCAGGTTCTGCTCTTGAACCCACTCCAATGAGGCCAATATTTTACGTAAATTACGCACCACGTATCTCCCCCTAATAAAGCCAACTTGAGAATCATGTACCAGCTCTCCAAGCACTTCAGCTAAACGTTCCGCTAGAATCTTAGCCAACAGTTTGGAGTCAAAATTCAATAGCGAAATAGGCCGATACGATACCGCCTGGGTGAGGTCCTTACCCAGCTTAGGTATCAACACAATGTGTGCCTGGTTCCCACCCAAGCGCATAGAGCCCGTTTCCCTTCTTTGACCAAACATAGCTACCAATAGAGGGCTTACCATCTCTGATAATTGTAAAATTCTGCCGGGAACCCGTCGGGGCCGGGCGATTTGTAACAAGTCACCTTCGTGATAACTTGCTGTACTTCTAATAGAGTAACTGGCTGCCCCAGACGCCTACTCTGTTCACTACTCAATTTGGGTAGGGTAAGATCCTGCAAATAGTCCATCATTTCAGTGGGAGCTTCCGCTTCTGCACTATACAACCGTTGAAAAAAGTCTTTAAACACTGCCACTATTTCCCCCTTCCCCTTCCTAAGGCCCCCCTGCGCGTCATAGATAGCCGCCACTGTCTTCCCCCCCCCCTCCCCGTGGACCCCTTAGGCATCGCCCAAGTAGTTTACCAGGCTTATCACCAAAACAATGAAGATTATACCGGTAATACAGCAGCGATTTCTTTGCTCTCTGATGCAATAGCTCATTTAACACCACTTGCGTTTCCCACAATTCCTTCCTATTCTGTGCCGTGGGTTGAGCCCCACTTATACGCCTCATCCGCTGTTCTAACCGGATAATTTGCTCTGCCAGCAACCTCCGCCTCCTTGCAACGTAACCAATTATATCCTCTCTTAAAACCACTTTGGCAGTTTCCCATACCAATTCTGGATCATCCTGGTGACCATGATGATTCGCCTCAAAATCCTGCCAACATTGACGCAGGAAATGATGAAATTGCTGGTCTTTGTATAGCTCTATGGGAAACCGCCAAATACGAGTAAATTCCATGTCCCCTCCCCACCCCTGGAGTTCCAACCATATCAGAGCATGGTCAGAGATCTCCGTAGGACCAATCTGCACCTCGCCCGTAGATGCAAAGAGACTCTCCGATATCAATATAAAATCAATCCGCACACTGGTACCGTGCGCCCTAGACTGATGTGTGAAGTCTCTCTCTAAGGGGTGGAGCAATCTCCATGGGTCCACCAGCCCCAACCTGGTCCGAAATGATGATTGCAATACTCGTGCTGTCTGACTCCGTTCCCTAGACCCTGACCCTCTGGAAGTATCCATATCTACGTCCAGGACCCCGTTGAAGTCTTCCCCCTAGAATCAACGGGAGATCATCCAGTTGTTCCACTTTCGCTGCTACACGATTATAGAAATCCTGATCTAACGTATTGAAACTATATAAATTCCCCAAAATTACCTCCTTACCCTCTAGCATTCCGTACAACAGCTCAAAGCGGCCATTGGGGTCAGTCACCTCCTTGACTAGTGCAAAACGAACTCGTTTATGGATTAGAATTGCCACCCCTCCTTTCTTACCTACCGCCGGGGCTCCCCACACCTGACCCACCCAATCCCTACACAATTTGCGGTGCTCATCGGCTGTCTGGTGGGTTTCTTGTAACAGTGCAATATCGCACTGTTGTCTGGCCAATGCCTTCAAGATTTTATATCTTTTCACTGGGCTTCCCAATCCACAGACATTCCAGGAGATGATCTTCAGGATATTAACAGAGTATCAGATCTTATCTTCGGCCCTAATTTCCTTTTAGTGGAGAGAGCCCTCCCAGCCTGGAGCCTCCCCCTAGACACACCATTCTGATCCAGAACCTGCCTTTTTCGAGCATCTAGTATGCGACTATTCCCCCCCCCCCCCCACAAGACCTTGCTCCCCTCCCTCCCCATACCCCCTCCCTCAATCCAACCTATTCCTCCCCCCCTCTTCCCACGTTCTACTCCCATAACCCCACCCCACCCTCCCCCCATCCTCTCCTTGTCCCACCTCCATTATCCTCCCCTTACTACCCTGTCACCTTGATGTGACCGGGCTCCCCCGCTCCCTTCCCAGATCATTTCTCCCCCCTTCCCACGGAGGACAATGACACCTTAAAAGTCTGCAATATTAGCACCCCAACTTGTTATCAAAATATTTAACAAGGTAACATTGCTACACATTAGAAACAAACCCACATTTCTGTCCACAAGTACATATCCATAAATTCCCCCCCCCCCCCCGGTGCATTCTTCCATTTACACAAGCTAAATAGAAAAACTAGGCACCATCACCGTAGGCTCCTGGCGGCTGCCAACTTCTCTGCACCTCCCTCCCACCTTCAGTCCCCTCCATTCAAGATATCCTAAGGAGAAACACTTTGAGTTACACACTCCCATAGACAGTTCAAAATATGAAATATTGCTACCGTTAACATAACTATAAAATGATATTCCCTCAACCATGAACTCAGAGGACCTTCGCTGCCTCACACCCCCGTGAGCACGACCCCTCGGGAGGTGAAGACAGCTTTCCCCAGGCACCCTCTGAACTCTCCAATTGCTGTCCAGGCAGAGTTCCCTTCATAATTTCAAGGCATGCTTGCTGATACGCTGCCCGATGTCAAGGCCTGCCTCTTGAGTTGTTCCACATACAACGCCGCTTCCTCCGCTGAACCGAACACGCTCTGCTTCCCCTCGTGAAACACATGTAGGCGCGCTGGATACTGCACGGAAAACCTGATGTTTGCAGTAATGAGTCTCTGGCATATTGGTGCGTACGCCCTTCAATGCTTACTCACAGCCGCTGAGTAGTCCTGAGTGATTCGGAGCTTAATGTTGTCCCGTTCAACAGTTCCACATCTCCGGGCCTCTCGCAAAACTGCCTCCTTTTGCTGGAACTGTAAGTATTTAGCCAATACTACCCTAGGCCGCGGATCGTTGGAGTTCTTGGGGCCCACTCTATGCGCCCTCTTGATCACAACCTGAGAGCCTTGTCCTTCCTCCCCCATCAACGAGGCAGACAGAGAAGCTATGTAGGCTCGCAGGTCCTTATCTCCCACCGAGGCCGGGACCCCCAAGAACCTCAAATTACTACTCCTCGAGCGGTTCTCGAGGTCCTCCAATTTCTCCTCCTGGGCCTTCAAGATGGTTCGTGTCTGCACCAGCTCTTGACTCAGTCTCTCCACCTCCTCCTCAGCCTGCAAGAGACGGGCCTCTGCCTGCTGCATGCGTGCCCCGATTGCATCCACGGAACTCTGCACCGCATCCATCTTACTCTGTAGCGATTCAAATTGAAGTGATAGGGCACTGGAGACCGCAGCTGAGATCTCTGCTACTGAGGCCCCAGAGGCAGATACAGGCAATTCTCCCGATTTCGGAGGTGACACCGCCATTTTGGAAGCCCCAACGGCTCGGTCTTTATCTCTCCTCCTGGTTCGCACTGCCGCCGCCGCCATTCACTTCCAACTCCCCCGGACAGGTTCCTCGTGTGTTCAGCACTTGGGGAGGACTAAGTACCGGCAGTTGCACCTCACAAATAGGCACTATTGCACCGATTCAGAGCTAGGGGAGCCCGGAGCTCAAGACAGATGCGACTTCCCAAGCTCACCACATCACGTGACCTCACCAGCCTCTATTCTTATCTCACTGGCTTCTGTGGCTACCTAAAACTGAGGCTCAAACCAAGTCATACAAGGTATCCGCTGGTAAAGGCGAACCCGACTCTAACCTAGCCTCCTCTTCCAGAGTCCTGTGGATCTCTTGGGAAGCCTTTGGTATTTTCTGCAGTCACGCCCTTGCACATACACACCGCAGAGACCTCAAAAGACTGCTTCAATGTGGGCTCCTGCCTCCTGAGCCCCTTCTTTCAGAGCTGCACTGCCTTCTACAGGGATAGTAGTCTTCTTAGTGACCCGCATATACAACTTTTGGCAGCTGCAGAAGTCCCTTCTTGTCCAGTGGGATGAGAGTACAACTTGGGCATAGGCTTGCTAACCCACAGCCACAACTAGAGGGTCCCACATTGCCGTGATAATTTCCTTTATGGCAGCAGAAAAGACTTCCGGGGGCTTCCTGATGCCCTCGACCAAGGACTCTTCCGCCGCTGGTCCCTCCTCTATGTTCAGGGCCACCAGGGTCTGAGAAATTAGTGAGGGCAACTCATCCCTATGAAAGACCCTCACCATTGTGGGATCTTCCCTGCTGGGATCTTGCCCTCCTCAAGCTCCACCTCCAGGGTTTTGTTACAGCACATCCACAGAGTCTCTGAGATAACAGATGCTCTGTCTTCCTAATCTCCTGACTCCCTACATGGCCTCTTGGCCCCAGGTAAAGTGTTTGCTGGCTCCATTGTCTTGGATGCTGCACCGGGGAGCTGCTCTGGCCCCTGCTCCATACAAAAGGCCTAGTACAACACTACAAATTCTGGAGAAAAAGGGGTCCCTGGCCCCAGAGGACCACCAGCAGGGCCCACAAGAGCCCTTTCCTGAGCTGCACTATCTTTAGAAGGGAAGAAGGCACACAGGCCGCTTTAGCTGTAACTGTGGTGATCAATATAATGGTGGTGTTTCCTGTCAAAGTTGAGGCCTCCTGTGCTGCTGACTCCAGAGCCTCTGTCTCTAAAACTAGCTTCTCCTGCGCCAAGATCATCCCACTCGCAGCAAAACCCACGGGGGCTGCAGCAGGCTGCCCAAGTGCCAAGTTGCGAGGAAATGGCTGTGCGCCGAACTCGCTCCTTCTCCCAGTCTGACCAGCACTGCTCCTGCCCCATCTCGCTGCCAAGCCCGACGGCCTCTGCTCTCCCCACTAGCTCATTTGCGCTGCCTTTCTTAAACTTTTACCTGTGCCTCAGAAGTGGCAATCTGGGTTCCCTTCCAAAAGTTGGGGAGGAGAACTGGATGATCCCCACAGTGGCACCACCATGTGCTCCGGATACCGGAATTCCAAGGGCGGGGGGGGGGGGGGACAGGACCCAGCCCTGTTGCATTCTGCAATCTAGACTGCGCAGGAGTTTCTGCCACCTCCCTCTGCTACAGACCGAGAAATACCGGTGAGGAAGGGGCTGCATAGGACCCTTATAGGATGACATCATCAAAATCAGCGGTTCTTGGTCTCCATCTGCTGGTAGGCCGGCATAAACCCACGTGTCTGGACTGGAGGGACAATGAGGAACTGCCCTCTTTAAAGAAGCCAAGGTCTAACCATTCTGCAAAAAAGCCAAGAGGTCCAGGACAGAAGCATTTAAGGACCGGAGCTTATACTCCCTAACACCAACTCTCAAATATCTCCCACACCCGCGTTTCCTTGCCTGAAGCAAAATAGCAATAACCTGAGAAGAATAGCCTCTCCACGTTTGCTTTGTCCTTTCAAGAACCAAGTTGTAAGCAAGAACTGAGCTATGTTCAGCATCCAAAAAGGCCCAACTTCAAAGCTCCTCCACCAAAGGAATTAGGGTTCAGTGGGCACATGGTTTGTTTAATCGAATATTATATATGGGGGGGTTTTGTATGTGTTTTGGATATAACATCGTATAAAATGAATAAATGCAATTAATTTATGAATATAGCCACTGTAATACTGCTATACTATGCTTGTAGTACATGATTTATTGCATATTAGATTTAAACATTTTGAATTGGCTTTATCTACTTGGATGGGGCCTGGTCAGGACAGAGCCATGGGCAGGCCACTGTGGCATCAAGGTCTGGTATAGGATGTGGCTTGGGCTTTCGGGACAGGGCCTATGATATGGGGTGGGGCCTGGTCACAGTGGGAGCTTTAGAGTAGTGACTAGTCCCACTGCGGCTGAAGCATGGGGTGGTGTCTTGTAACACTGGAGGCAAAGCCTGGTCAAACATGGAAGGGGCCCTCTGAAGAATGGGGGAGGGCACATCTGATCACCTCATTGATGGGCAATGATTCCTTCCTATCAGGAGATGTTACTCTCAGTGCACTGAACGATTCGGATGCTAACAGTGATCTTGTGGATATTGAAGGACTCGGCGAGACACCTGCAACTAAGAAACTGAACTTTGACCAGGGTAAGTCCAGCTACCGGATTTGTGGGTCCATTGCCTCTCAGCCTGGAGGGTGGGTCTTAAGGTGGTTGGGTGACTGACTTGGGATTCTGATGAGTGATTATTGCAGGGTTTAATAGAGAGGGTTTGCATTTTGTATATGTGACACTTCCTGAGAGAACAGACAGAGCGAGAACAACTAGAAGAAAACTCAAGCAGTTGTTAAGTGTTTGGCAATCAAAATCAAATGCAAACGAGGGTAAAATTGTGCCTGTGGTGGGTAGAAATTCAGAGGAGTGGCACACTAGGCAGGAGAGAGATCTCAGGGTATTCTGTTCAGTGACTGATAAAACCAGAAGACCGTGTCAGAGCCAGAGAGCTGCTAAAAGCCCTGGGAAGAGGCTTAACCAGCAGGGAAAAGGAGTCAGTGCCTTTGTAGAGTGTGATGGAAAGACCTCACTTGGGAGTAGCGTTTCCAGTGCTGGAAGCTGTACCTCTGAAAGGCTATAGAGGCGTTCCAGAGAAGAGTTACCAAAAGCCCTCTGGGATGAATCTAGAGTGCAGGAGGGGGGTTGATATAATGGATACATTCAAATCCAAGGGGTATGAAGTGTGCAGAAAAATACCTCTCTCGGAGGAAAGGAAGCCCTAGATTAAAGTTTGCATGCATTAAAGACCCAGAGTATGCAAATCTCTCTCATGCAGAAGCCTTGTAGTTACTCAGAAAATCAGAGAGGTAAGCTATATGGGCAGAACAGGGCAGGGTTGATGACCCCACACTCCAGTTTCAGCACTCACGTGTGATTGTGCTTTCATTTCAGACAGCCTGAACTTAGACTCCAGCCTCATCATGAACTCCAGTGACCTTCCACTGCTGTCTCGTTGAGAGCAGGACAAGAAGTGGCTGCAGCAGCTGTGGCTTTGGGCACATTCAAGAAGAGGGTGGCAACAACCTCACAACTAAGACACTGCTTGTTCTAGAACCACAGCGAGACCCCACGCTACCTCTTACAGTACAGGAATCATGATTGGGGTCCTGCTTGACCAGCCGGGCCTTGTTTATAGCCCTTTCTGCTTCCTTAAACATTCTCTGCAGCCCCTTCCGCAGGGTTACAACTTATGAAAGTTTGTGTTAGCTGTCCAAAAGGGATGTTCCAGAATCTTAGTGACCTGCCACACCTATCAAATGGGGCCCACCCGTTACTCTTTACTGTGCTTCGGAGCAGAAAGTTAAGAACATAGCCTACACCGTCCTTGCTCTCTTGGAACTACAGCAAAGAGTGGCCTCCCGGTTCAGCTCTTTTCCCATTCAGAAGTGCTCCTGACTGAATAATGACAAAGGCAGGAAGAGAAAATTGTTTTCCGTGACCCTGAGCTGAGAAGCAGGAGGCATGGGAGTGGGGGGGAAGCACTGAAACTCCAATTACCAACAGGCTGTGCTTAACCTGTTCTAACCCCCAGCAATGTAAAGAAATGTCATTGGTTCTCTTCCCACAATTACAGCCCTTTCTCAGCTTTGAATTTTTCATATTTGTTGGTTTTGGTTCTGTAAATAAATGTCAGTTTTTGAATCTGTCTGCATTGTGATCATTTCCTATAACAGTGAGACCTTGGTATCGCACTGAGGGGGCAACAAAGTCCCAATTGCTCCATCACTATGCACTATCTGACACCCAGAGATAAACTCTTGCTTGTGATACAACTTGCTTTGGAAACCAACCTTGAAGCTAGAAAGTAAGAAGGAAGCCATGTAAATAGATAAGGGAGAGATGCATCCACTTTCCAATAACGGATTACTCACCCCCCTGGAAGCAGCGCAGGAAGTACTGGCAGCTTTACGTAGGAGTCTCTACCAGTATATCTGTGCTGCTACCACAGGGTCGGCAGGAGCTCCCAGCACCTGGAGGCTTCAGTCTCCCTTGCAGGCCCTAAGTGTGCTGCTGTGGAAATGGGTGGGTGGCAGACAGTTTGAGTGGAGACTCGGGAGGTGATTTAGGATGTACAAATTCAGAAGATCTGAATGATGACAAGGCCTGTGAGTTCCCTAGCATGTCTTTCCATGTGCGTGGGTGTCTGGGCAAGTTACATTCAAATGAACCAGCACGTGCGCATCCATCCTAAAGAAGAAAAAACATGTAGTAGTAGTTTTGAGCTGGGGATCAGGCTGCTCCAGCCTTCGATTCTTAGCTAGACTGCTGGCTCTATGATTTTGGGCAACTTGTCGTTCTGTGGCTCAGATTAGTCAATATCTAGCCTGCCCGACATCCAGCCAGGCACATTAGAAGTGGGATGGAAGTGATCATTCCCCTCTCCTCCCAAGCAAGATTTGGGGATCCTCCCTCCTCGATAGTAGGAAGATTCACATCCTAGATGGGTCAGCTTCATTTTCGTGGGATTCCCCCAGTACTCACTGTAACAGTACGGCATGATTTGCATTTGTTAGGAGGCCAAACAAACCATGAAGTGCTGCTGGAGCGAATACGGGAGTGGGCACAGCCAGGGGTCTCTGGTTCCTGCTTCAGAACTGATGTTGCTAAAGAAATGGAGACAAGGAGAAGTCAGTGCAAAACAGCCAGACAGACGGACAGGGCTGCTCACTGAGCCAGAACAGGCATCAGCCAGGAGTGTGCAGGGCACAGACAGTCACAGCAATAAGTCCCTGGCAGCACAGTGTTAACCATCACACTCAATTAGGCCAAGCGATTTCAAGGGCTGTTCCCACCATAAGCCAGAAATGCCCTTCACAATAGCATTGGAAAATTGGTTGCCCCGATCATATCTGTCACGAGTCTCGTACCCATACCTGAATGTAGGTGATATCAATCCAGCCTCTAAGTGAGCAGCCTTGTGCTCTGAGCCACAGGCCTCTTGGTGGTAATGCCTGGATTCAGATAGGCTTTGTACCCAAACCTGGCTATACGTAACAAGTTTCTTGCCCACACCTTGGGACATGTCTGGGTCTGCCCTCTCAGACTCCCTGAGTCTTGTTTGTGGACATCGGTTGCATTCCCCAGTCTACTGTAGCTGGCCTATTTTTCATAGGGAACCTTAGATGTTGCCTATGACCCAGCAGTCAGAGACGGGATATTTCCTCTCTAATCCCACCTTGCAGTGTGATCTTTTTTTCAAGGAAAAAAATAATTTAAGAACAATTTATATAACTATGCCTCTCTGTTCAAGGAGAATTTTCTATAAAAATTTATAAATACATTCAGGCTACTGCGGAGAAAACTTAAAAGCAGGAAGCAGAAGCCATAGGGTTATTCTCAGGATTGAAATAGCAAAACACAAGATGGAGACCCCCAAGTTAGAGAAGAAAATGGAGGGAGCTAGGAACAGAGAAGCAAGACCCAGGCATCTGCTTCAAGATCTGAGCATTAAAGAGAGATGAGGGGACACAGTATCAACCCCCCCCCCCAAAGAGTTAATAGCCATCCTGCCCCCCAATTCCACCGCTTTAGCATGCAACAAAGCAACCCCCCCTTGAAAAATATCCAGCCCAACCTGAAAGAGTTAAAAGTTCTTCTTCCCAACAACACAGCTGCAAAGCAGCCGGAAAAGCAGAAACGGTTATGAGCCCCCCCCTCCAAAATTATATTAGTCCCCCTTCCTGACCTCCATTAATCGTAACCTTTTGTGTAATTCTGCAAACAATACAAAAGCTACAATTTCTAAAAAAGGAAAATATGGGAGAAGGACAAAGGAAACTGGAAAATGAAAAATACACACACAGGCCCAGCCTTACCACCTTGACACAAATCGTCTCCCTGCCAAGCACCGGCCAACATGGCCCCAGTCTTAAGGCTGCTGGCAGCTTCCTCCAATTTATTTCTATCAGAAATGAGGCAAGAAAAGGGGGTTATTAACCCTTTGCACCAGGGTTTCTCCTCTTTTCCCTACCCGAGGGCAGCATAAAAGACACCAGGTGTAAATAGCAAGTTGGGCACTAAACTCGGGACCCCAGTTTGGACACATTGGGAATACACATATTATTTTTACCACATTTTTGTTTCTTCTGTTTTCTATTATTTTTTTGCTTTTTAACAAGGCCACAAACCAAAGAGAGCTGTGATCAGCATAATTTATTTATTTGTTAATAACTGTAATGAGAGTGGTTCTGCAATAATACCATGACAATTTTATCAGTTTGGGGGCTTGTGGTATTTTATCTTTGCCCGTAATGCCTCAGACAAAAAGAAGGGAGGTTGGGTTCCCTTTATCTCAGTATTAAGGGCCCCACACCTTCATGTCCCCACCCCCAATATTTTATGCTGCTCCATCAATTCATACACTAACCTCTCCCCCTCCCCCCCCCTCCAACTGTGTTGGGCTACAGGAGCCATTGCTAGAACCCAATAGAAGCACATAAGGGCACCAGCAAGCCAAAATCCTCTCACCTTCCAAAACAGACCCAACAAGAGGAGCCTTAAAAGCAAAGCAGTTTACTGACCATACTCCGCAACCCTGCTGAACAAAATATAAAGATCTCGCCCAGGAATTTCTTCATTCCCCCCTCGCCCCCTATCATTGATGCAATTGTGTACCTGTGTATGTGTTATGATAGTGATTACAGATCAACTGATCTTTCCATTCAGTGTCCCTGTGTCTGAAAGCAGATCCTAGTGAGTTGCATGCGGGTGCATCTGAAAGTTTTAGATTGAGTATTAAGGAGAAACCCCCCCCCCTCCATTCCACCTTGACACACATCCACATATTTTCCTGACTGCTCCTTTTAAAATATAGATTAGAAATTTGAGTTATTCTCACTTCATCTCCTCATTTAAAACCGTGCATTGAATTCATACAACAAAGAAGGAAATCATTATTATTGGCTACATTTTGTGTGTGTGGGGGGGGGGGGGGGGATACGGCAAAATAAATGATGGAACTACTAAAAAAGATAAAATGTAACAAAAATAGTCCAGAAAAAAGGTGCAAAATTTTAAATGTGCAACCGTATTAAGCCATTTCAATGTTTCACTAATGTTCTCTGACATGAAATCACACCCTTCCCATCCTCACAATTGCGCGTACACAACAATCAGCATACACTTCTTTTTCTTTTTAAAAAAAACCTGGAATTAATAAAAAAGAACAAAAGGGGGAAAAACCAACAAAAACACCCACCTCCCTAGCCCCTTGGAACATCATCAGGCTTCTGAAAAGCTATGAACTGCAAAGATGTTCGGGGAATGTGAAAATAGCTCTATATGTAGAAACATAAGTACAGCACCCACTGCCTTCTCCAAACTTACCTCCACTTGCACCCAAATCCTACATAACACTTGCCAGGGACTGTTTCCTAAGCAAAAAGCTTCCTTATTTCTTAGTTTGGGGGTTTTATTTTACCTTAATTCTAGCGAGGGTGGGCCCTAGGGTTGCAGCCTGACTGTGCCCAGCGCACTAGGTGGGGGATTCCATCTCCCCTGTCTGCTTTTCTCTCTCCAAGATCACTTGTCCAGCTGAAATCCACCTCAAAAGAACCCCCTCTGGCCCCCGAGGGCCCGATTTAGGACCCTGAATTTTTCTTCTGCCCCCCCCATTTCCGCCGCCCCCCCCCAGACACACATATACACACAAAGAACCACCCTGGCAAGGAATCCCCAGCTCCTAACGCTCCGTGCAAGTGTACGAGAAAAGGAGAGAGCGAGAGAGAGAGAGAGAGGGAGAGGGAGAGAGCGGTGGAGCCGAAAGTCTGACCACATTCCCCCCGCACAACTTTCTACATTTAAATAATAATGTTTCCCCAGGCAGGAAAAATGCACAAAAAATCTAGGGGACCCCCCCGGGGGAACTGCAACGACAGGCAGAGTTTTGGGGGCGCATGTGTAGGCATTAAAGAGCAAAAAAATTGTAAGATGGGCCGGGTGAGGGCTTCACCAACGCTAACGTCTCTAGCTGACTTTGTATGTCTGCCAAGACTGTACTCTACTGTGCTGTGCTGTGCTTGCGTTCCTTCCCTCTTGGCAACCATTCAACTTTGCTCAAACAATTGGTCTCTTTTTTATCTCTCTCTCTCATTCTGCAAAACGTAGAGCCTTTCTCCTTTGTCCCAGTTTGAGTTTTTATTTTGTATGTTTGTGTGTTCCCTGACTGGGGTACAATTTTTCTCTCCTCTGATTCCACTCCCCCCAGCCCCCATCTCTCGGCCTTGTCATTCTGCATTTAGCTTGGGCTTCACTGCCCCCATGCAAGTGGTGAATCTGCTATTGCCATTCAGAAGACAAGTTTACAGAGGGAAGGGAGGCAGCCAGCATATAACGGCCGCCCTAATGCGCCCCCCCCCCTCCCCATCTTCCTCCCAACCTCCTCCTCCTCTCCTCAAGCCTGGCCAGCCCTAAAACACAAATTCAATATCTGTAGAGAAGCTACAAAGGCAAGACAAGGCTAGAACTTGCCATCACAAGTTCACGTGTATGGAAATTTTGCTTAATAAAAAAATAGAATTCACATGTACTGATTTACTACTAGTTTTTTTTACCACTTGCTTTCATAGCAGTACTGCAGGAGGAGAAGCCCCTTTGTTTCCATGTCTATAACTATTTTGTTTGTGGGGGGGAAGGGGGAGAAGGGACGCTGAGGGGCTCTGTATTGCCACTATTGAACAGTGGGAGAAGATGGAATTTGGGTCTACAGATGGTTATTGCCCAAGTGTCTTTACAGACAGTGACTGGTGGTCTGACCTTACCCTGTGTCATGACGTTTCCTCAGTTCCTTCTTGCTTTTCATAAAATCATAGGGCTGGAGGGAACCTCAAAAGCTCATTTCAAATCACAGAAAGATAGGGCAGGAAGGAATCTCAGGACAGCATCTAAAATCACAGCCAGCCTCTTGAATTCTCTTTCAGGCCTATCGATGTCCATAGTAGGGTATGGTTAGAGGGGACATCAAGAGGTTAGCTAGAATACTAGATGTAGGGTGGTTCTTTCCAGTCCTCTCTATCTAAACCACCTGCTCGTAAAATCCTCCAACAATGGAATCTTTACTGCAGGTATTTTGTCCGTTTACCATCCTTCCAGTTCAAAGGTTTTTGCTAATGTCCAATCTAAATCTTCCTTCCTGCTATATAAGCCCATTACTTTTGAGCCTATCAGAGTGAAGGTGTAAAACAAGAGATCGCTGATCTCACTATAATCCCCCTTTTGTATCTAAAGACCACTACCAAGTCACCCTTCAGGCTTATCTTTTTCCAATTAAACCAACTCATTACCTAGGCATCCCTAGCCTTGGTGCTCTCATCTAGACTTGTTCTAGAATATCTAAAAGCTTCTTGAAGCACAGGATCCCATCTTCCAAAATGGTCATGTGTGTATAATGTGAAGGAAGGAAGGATGTAACCTCATTTGTCTTTTCTATAGCATATTCTACTATGGATGTAGTTCCTGTATAAAGTTATGATGCTGCAAGTAGTCTGTTATTACCCCCAAATCCACTGACTGAAGTCCTTATGCCTCACTACTCAATCCCTGGTTTAGATTTAAATACTTAATTTTCCTTCCTGGTTATATTTTATCCTGTTTCTTTTTTGCTTATCCCAATCAGTCTTAATTCTAACCTCTTCCCCAGGATATTTGTAACCCCCTGCAACTTGCTATCAATTGTAACCTATATATTCTCCATGCCATCATTTAATTCATTAACAACTTCAGCATGCACCCAAAACCTGCCACCCAGCTGTTAACTGTAAGCAAATAATGCCATCCACCTCCTGCAGTATCAAAACGGCCACCCAGCTTCTGTAGTGCACCCAAACACTGCCACGCCCTCTTGCAGCATATCCACATGGTGCAACACAGCTGTCACACTGGGGCACTCTAGATCAGGGGTCACCAACCTGCGGCCGAGGTCCCTTCGTGCGGCCCGCGAGGCTCTACCCCGGTTAACATTACGTGTGGCCCGCCAAGGATTCCCGCCATTGTATCCACGCGCTCGCAGCTCACCGACGACCACCTGCAAGCATCCCTTCTCCTGTCAGTGTCATCTGTGAAGCCGGACTTTAAGCGTTTGTCTGCTAGCATGAATCATCAGCCATCTCATTAAATTCAATAAAGGTGATCAGCCATTGTTTTCATAATTTTGCGTTTGTTGTTTTTTTTTGCGGGGGCAGGGAGAAGGGGGGTGCGGCGCACGAGGCCCTCTGGAGGTTGGTGACCCCAGCTCTAGATGAATAAAGGAAAATACAGAGGCAGAGAACGTGTTGCCCTTGTTTTTAATAGAAGACTACTGTAGATAACAGGATGGAGAAATGAACATGAAAAGACTCTTTACACTGATCACATGAACGGCTCCCTGCTGATCAGCTCTTTTAAACAAACAAAAATACAAATATGTACATTTAGGAATAAAAAATCCAGTCATTCTCTTTAAGGCCTATTTTATCTCTAGCATGATTTTCATGTCTGTGGGACTTGACTGCACTGCTTTTCTGGGAATGTGTCACGGGGGAGGGGATGCCGAGGATCCTTGGTCCTGTCTGTGTGTCACGGGGGAGGGGATGCTGAGAGTCCTCGGTCCTGTCTGTGTGTCACGGGGGAGGGGATGCCGAGGATCCTTGGTCCTGTCTGTGTGGCACGGGGGAGGGGATGCCGAGGGTCCTAGGTCCTGTCTGTGTGTCACGGGGGAGGGGATGCCGAGGATCCTCGGTCCTGTCTGTGTGTCACGGGGGAGGGGATGCCGAGGGTCCTCAGTCCTGTCTGTGTGGCACGGGGGAGGGGATGCCGAGGATCCTTGGTCCTGTCTGTGTGTCATGGGAGAGGAGATGCTGAGGGTCCTCAATCCTGTCTGTGTGGCACGGGGGAGGGGATGCCGAGGGTCCTTGGTCCTGTCTGTGTGGCACGGGGGAGGGGATGCCGAGGGTCCTTGGTCCTGTCTGTGTGGCACGGGGGAGGGGATGCCGAGGTTCCTCTGTCCTGTCTGTGTGTCACGGGGGAGGGGATGCCGAGGGTCCTCAGTCCTGTCTGTGTGTCATGGGAGAGGAGATGCTGAGGGTCCTCAGTCCTGTCTGTGTGGCACGGGGGAGGGGATGCCGAGGGTCCTCGGTCCTGTCTGTGTGGCACGGGGGAGGGGATGCCGAGGGTCCTTGGTCCTGTCTGTGTGTCACGGGGGAGGGGATGCCGAGGGTCCTTGGTCCTGTCTGTGTGGCACGGGGGAGGGGATGCTGAGGGTCCTTGGTCCTGTCTGTGTGTCATGGGGGAGGAGATGCTGAGAGTCCTCGGTCCTGTCTGTGTATCACAGGGGAGGGGATGCTGAGGGTCCTCAGTCCTGTCTGTGTGTCATGGGGAGATGTTGAGGGCCTTCAGTCCTGTGTGTCACGGGGGTGGGGATGCCGAGGGTCCTCAGTCCTGTCCATGTCACTGGGGAAGAGATGCTGTGGGTCCTTGGTCTTAATTATGATAGGCGAGAAGGTGCTGAGGGCCTTTGGATCTACCTATGTATTATAGAGACAATATTTATTTACAGTAAATAGATACAGCTTTGGCAACAGACAGTGCACCTGCATCTTTCCTCTCTTTAAGAGTTAAGCTTTTCATGAAGCATCACAGCTGTAGCCGAACTCTAGTGCACCAGAAATCCTGGACCAAAAAAAGCCTCCAAATAGCACGTCCTACATCCCAGTGTTACAGAACTCACCCGCTCAAGGCTTTACAATCTCTGATTCTCACCATTGTCCATCAGACAGGTTGCCAGCAGTAGCCAATATACGTTCATATGGTAAACTCTGAACGGATATGAATTATGTGTAATGAATGCATATTGTTCTAGCACACATGTAACACCAGTGGTTTGATGCCAACAGTTTTCTTCCTACATGTGTCATCAAGTGTCTGAAATCATGTGTAATCTTCCCACACGTGTCACATGCAATCCTCCGGTACATCACCAGGATTGTGACATTATGTATAATCTTCTCACGCCAGAGCCTACGTTCCTGTATAATACTGTCATGTTTGACCAAGGGTCTCAATTGCAGACGTGGCCACTTATACTTGTCACCTGGCATCACAGAGGTGGAATTGGATGGGACAGTCTGGTATGATGCTGTAGGACTTCCAGAAGAGCTATGGATGAAAGATTCTTCCAAAATTGCTGGTCACAGAGCAACTGCAGAGAGATGAGAGAAAAGACTCAGCCATAACTGAGCCGCAAAACCCGCACAATGGGGGGGGGGGGGTAGCTGTGCATGTATATGTTCAGGGAGGCGGATTGATATTACTTGTGCATGTGAAGGAAAGTAGATGTTGGCTGTGTGTGTGTTAGCTTTATGGGGGAAGACTTAATTTTTGTACCTGTGCATAAGGTCCAAGCTCCATGTGTGCATATGATATTTCATAAGTGTGTGTGTGTAAGGTTACTTATGCGTGAGGGTGCTGTTCCATATACGTGATTTTTCCTGGGTATATGTGAAGAAGAGGAGCTGTTACTTGGGTGAGAAGGTATGATGCTACCTTATATGAAGGGTGATGTTACTTTTGTGTGTTAGTCTTGTGGAGGAGGAGGGAGGGTGTTACCTGGGAGGAATCGGTAAATTGATAACTGGGAAGTCCCGATTCCCAGGTCCTGGAACTCCAGCAATGAATAGTTTCTTGGGTGGCGAATCCACTTCTGCACCTCCTAGGGAGGAAGGCAAGAGAAAATATGATTCGGAAGAGAGACAGACACAGAGTAGAAAGTTAGAAACAGACAGAGTGCACAACCACCTCCCCCCCCAAAAAAAAAAACCCAGAAAGGGGCAAAAGGCAGGAAGGCAAAGAGAGACAGGCACATGGCAGAAATCAATGATTGTTTATTAAAATTTGATTGACCGCCCTTGGCCAGGCAAACAGAGCAGAGAATGAAAGAGAAAGACAGAGGACAGAAACACAGAAAGAACTTTGAGGTAAAAGAGTAATAGTGGCCAAAATCTGCTCATGTCAGTTTGTCGTTTAAGTCTGAATAACAAAGCGAAGCCTGCAGAGACTGAAAAGGGGAAGCAAAGGAGGAGAAAAACCAATAAGGAGAATGAGTGGGTCATATAAAACATTAAGAGCACTCAGGAACACCTGGGACAAGCACAAAACATCCTTAGTTGTGAAGGAAAAAGCAAAGATCAATTGGAGTCTACAAAATCACAGCAGAAAGAAATCTGGATGAGAGATTTGGATACTAAATTTACTCACTTTTCTATATATGAACTCAGGATAAGTTATAATTCAGATGCTGTACTTATTTCTCTCCCAAAAGGGCTTGCAATCTAAGCTGTAAATGGGGCAACAGAGCCTGAAGTGACTTGTCCAAGGTGACAACCAGCATCAGTGAGAGAAGCAGGATTCGAACCGTGATTTTCCTGGTTCAGGGTTTTAGTTAGGATTTAAAATACTGGTTTAGAATTGGAAATTAGGGTTAAGATTAAGGTACGTTGGAGTTTAATGCACAGGTCGGGACTGGGTATACATATTACTTCATTCCACTAAATGAGTTAGGTATTACAGCAAATTGTAAGGTCTAGAATTAATTTAAGGTATAGGTTAGGCTTATGCACTATATTCTTGCAGTGAAAGGATTAAGGTAACAGTTAGGTGTTCGGGTTGTGATTAGGTATTAAGATGCAAATGAGAGCTAGGTACTACCTGCATGCAACAAAGGTTCAGGGATAGGACAGTGAATGCTTTTCAACATATCAGGTTCTCTTATTACCTTTTCGCTTCAGGGATCCCAAGATAGGGGGTGAGACACTCAGAGTTACATGGGATCTGCAGAAGATACAAAGAGCTGGTTAGACATCACCCGATGGACCATCATGTCAGAAGGACTGGACTTTCTCCACCTCACCTGGGAAATCGCTGTACAGAACAAGGAGAGGAGCTGGGCGTAGTGCCAATTTTATGACCACTTGGAGGCTGTGTGAAAAAAGGAAGGCAAGAGATCTAGCACTGAAAAAAAAACTATAGAATTTATGTCCCTACTTCGGCAGATTTGTCTGCTAAATCCTGTTCCCACCTGCTAAATCTTACCATAGCTCCCCATCCACCTGCCAGATCCTACAACTCCCAGACACACCTAGAAAACCAAGCCCCACAGCTCTCCCATCTACCTGCAAAATCCTACTTCACAGCTCCCAAATCCAGGTGCAAATGTTAACTTCATTTCCCCTAATTTGCTTGCAATATCCTGTCCTCTGTCTCCCTCAGTACGCCTGGCTTACTCACCATGTGACAACTTTGGGGCCAGACACCACTGGTCTCTAAAACTGCTGGAACCTCCCTGTGAAGAGTGAAGCAGCTGAGAACATAAAAGATGGTACAGACCACCACAAACAGAGCTCCTGACAAGTTCCAGTAAATCATCAGCATTTAATAATACCCAGTCTAACCTTTCCAGAGCTTCAGAGATGGACAGACATCTTTCAGCTCTACAGAAGCTAATGGGGGCCATGCATGCAGAAGACTATAAGTGGGCTAAACTTCACTGAGGTAGTACATCCAGAGGGTAACCCTGCAACTTACATCCAGGTTGATCCTACCACACCCTATTTCCTAGTTCTGCAGGCTGAGAATTTCTCAGAATGCTTTGCCACCGGCACCAAGAAAACCATCCCACACACCCCTTCCGATCACCTGTAGGAGAATTTGTTCACTCAGTTCTTCCATTGTAAATAAAGATAATTCTACTAGCCATCATCATTAGCCAGACACTCCTGTGTTACCTGCTGTACAGTCGTCCTCTTGGGAAGATGTCTGGACCATCTCCCTGCAGGATGGGAGAAAACACACACACAGAGCTGGATCAGAAACCCAGGAAGGAAAATCAGCAAAGAACATGAGACTGAGAAGAAGAGTGGGAGGAGCTAACCTGCAGCATGCTGGGGGGATCCACGTGGCTAGCAGACATCTGGAAAGAAGAGAGTGGGAATGACTGTAAGAAGAAGAAAAGACCGTTATCACCTCTCAGAGCACAGATGTCAAAGCAAAAGCACCAGAACTCAACTTGTCACACTGTCCTGTAACCTAGATTCCCAAATCCATTAATAAAGGGTCCAATTCTGATTCAGTCTCTCCATAAGGTCAACCTTTGAGTTCCAGACCCCGTGTACAGCTCTGGTAATGGTGCTCATAAGCCAAATTACAAAGGGTGGATCCTGACCAATGACATCCTATGAGGTCTGATGCTGACGATCTGACTAATTGGATCACAATGGAAGTCACACGATTAACAAAAGAAATCAAGCCCACACTGTTAACAAAGGTGACATTTTACTTACCAGTTAATGTCGAGACAAAGAACCAATGAAAAGCCCAGGTTTCAATGACATGCGTCTATCTGCTTCAGCCACCAGAGGTCTCTCAGTATTCGTCCCAAAGCATTTGGGAGAAAACATGGCAAGCCTCACACAACCTTAATTGTTGACAATAAGGAGTAATCACCAGTCAAAACTATGTACAGGGAGTATAAATAGAAGGCTGTCCATAGAAGATGAACTTGCAGAATCAAGTATTAAAATCATAGCAGATCCTAGGATATTGTTATTAATATTTTAATGTTTTATTGTTTCAATGGAAATCGCCTTGATAATCTAAAGGGCAGTATCAGGACCATACCTAGCCCCGTGCGAGCGGTGCGGCCGTAAAGGGCGCAAAGGCTTAAGGGGCACATATCAGCTGTCTGCCGCTGCCGCCACTACTTTTTTCTTCTCTCAGTGGTGGCAGGCAACGGTAGACATCTGAAATGCGCCCCTTAAGCCTTCTCGCAGCATGCTAAGCACATCTGTCCCTCCCTGCTCTGATGCGACATCAGAGAAGGGAGGGATAGATCTGCTTAGCACGCCGGCAACTTACACAGCGGGCACGCTGCGGGGGAGGAAGGGGGCATGTGCCCATTGTGCAAGTCACACAGGGTGCGATTCAACCTCAGTACAGCCCTGGGCAGTATAGAAGAAATGTGAAATAAATAAATAAGCAAGCAGAGCCATGCAGTTTCAAGGGTGGGCCCTGGATGGTCTAGCAGGACTCAAGGAAAAGACATTAACTGATAGGCAAAATGGCACCTTCCATATCGTCCTGCTAGACCAGTCCAGACAAGTGGGATGTGCCAAAGCTACAACTCCACTGGACGGGAAGAAGAAACAGCAGCTTGCAAAACTCTTGAGCTGAAGGCCGTGTCTGCCCAAGTAGGGACATCCAAGCAAAAATGCTTAAGAAAAGTGGAAAGTGATGCCCACGTTGCTGCCTGACAAAGTCTGCAGGGGTTACCAAGCTCTTCTCCACCCACGAGGATGCTTGTACTTGGAAAGAATGGGCATGCAGCCTTCCGGAACTAGACGGCTCCACAACAGATTTGCCAAGGCAAGAACCTCCTTAATCCAGCGCCCCAAAATCGACCTGGCCGCTGTTTCGCCCTTGCGTGGATCAGCTCGTAACCCCCAAAAACCGGAGAGGCACCCTCTGGACATCCACAAGGCAAAGATCCTTATCCTTCCCCCCAACACTGCTCCTTAGAGAAGGAGAGCAGGCAAACCACCTGGTTCACATGAAAGGGAGACTTTAGGCAAGAATGAAGGCACAGGCCAAATGGAAATGGCCTCCTTTGACAAAGACAGATAAGGATCACTCGGCCAGACAGAGTCTGCAGCTCGGAGATCCATCTTGCAGAACAAATCGTGAACAAGAAGCAGTCTTGAGCATCAAGCCTTTAAGGCAGTGTGCTTCAATGGCTCAAGGGGAACCGCCATCAGGGTCCTGAGCACCACAGATCCCAGAAGGGATCACAGACCGAAGGGGAGGACACAGATGCTGAACCTGAAAACAGGAGATGTCCGGGAGCAAGGCCAAAGACCTGCCCGCCACTGGACCATGGAAACATTAACCATCAGGGAGCTAAGTGAGACGCCCTTCTTTAGGCCATCCTGCAGAAAGACCAACAAGGATCTCACCTTGGCTGTTTCAGGAGCCAAGTGCCATGCGCCACACCAGCGCTCAAGGAGGCACCATATCTGTACTATAAGCTAACTTGATAGCCCTCCTCTGGGCACCAAGTATAGCAGAGATTACTGCAGCAGAATAGTCCTTACACGCTAGCAGTCTCCAATCAAAAGCCATGCCATAAGCAAGAAGGGAGCAGGGTCATCAAGAATGGTCAGTCCCTGCCTTAAGAGTCCCCCAAGACGGAAGGAGCCAAAGAGGAGGTGCCTGCAGGAGCAGCATCAGTTCTCTGAACCATGCTCTCTGTGGCCAATCTGGCACTATCAGAACAATCCTGCATGGGTGGAACTCTATACGCCAAATCACACACTCCACTAGGGGCCATGGAGGAAACACAAGCAAAAGTCGCTGACTGGACCAAGACTGGATCAGGGCATCGACACCCTCAGACTCCATCTCTGTGTGGTGACTGAAAAAGTGGCACACTTGGCATTGGAGTGGGTCACCATCAGATCCATTTTGAGATGACCCCAGTGGCGCAGAATCAACTGAAACACCTCCTGACTCAACTCCCACTCACCAGGATTCAGAGAGTGCTGGCTGAGGAATTCCACTTCTACACTGTCCACTCTGGCAATGTGCACAGCTTACAAGGCTAGGAGGTTCTTCTCTACCTAGGCAAACAGGAGATCGATCTCCAGGGCCACTCCGGTGCCTCTTGTGACATCCTGCCAATTGACATAAGCCACCACCGTGGCACTGTCTAAAAAATAGAACCTCACGGCCCTCAACCAGAGGCTGGAAATGCAGAAGAGCCGACCTGATGGCCCTCGCCTCAAAGCGGTTGATGGACCACACCACTTTCCTGTGGTTCCAATGGCTCTGGGCCTTACGGTCTTGGCAATGGGCTCCGCAGCCCAAGAGATTGGCATCCGCTGTCAGCAGGATCCAGTAGATATCATCCAATGGTACACAGAAACATAGAAACATGATGACAGAAAAAGACCACATGGCCTATCTATTCTGTCCTTCTATATAAACCACTACAACATTCCCCTTTTTTCCTTTAGAGATCCTCTGTGCAGCACCTTTGATCGCAGGCCCACAAGGGGAAATGAAGGCATCGAGAATCGGCTCATCTAGAACTGCACATAATATTCCAAATGAGGTCTGTCCTTTCTTGGAGCATGTGGACACAGGGAATTAGTCCCCTCCAGAGGTGGACCCACCCGGGCTACGCAATGAAGGTTTGGGGGCCCATTCCCTGATACCAGGGCTTGTTCGATGCTAGACACCATTCAGTTCGGCTTTATCCTGGAATGCAAAGAGCCGATTCCTGATGCCTTCATTTCCCCTTGTAGCTGAACAGGTAGAAAAGGCGATGGAAAAAGCTAGAAGGATGCTTCGGTGCATAGGTAGAGGCACTATCACCTCCTTTTTCTGCTGGCCAATCCTCTACCTATGCACTGAAGCATCCTTCTAGCTTTTTCCATCGCCTTTTCTACCTGTTCAGCTACTTTAAGATCGTCAGACACAATCATGCCCCGGTCCTGTTCTTTTTTTGTGAACAGAAGTACCTCCCCCCCACCCCTACACACACACTATACTGCTTCCTTGGATTTTTTTCAGCCCAAATGTATGACTCTGCATTTTTTAGCATTAAATCTCAGCTGCCAAATTCTAGACCATTCTTTAAGCTAGCACCGACCCCTCTCTCTCATCCGACTTTTTTCTCCTTCTCTGCAGCATCTGCCAAGGTTAAGTCTTGGCACCACTCCTATTTAATGTCTTTCTGGCTCCACTTGCTCTTCTTATTCAACAATCTGGAATTTCAGCTTATTATTACGCAGATGATATCCTTCCCCTTTATCATACCAGCCCATTGCAGCCGGATCTCTCCCCCTTCAACACTTGTCTCTCAGTTGCCGAATGCCTCTCTGCAAATTGTCTTTACCTTAACTTGGCAAAACCCTCAGCTATCTGGCTCACCCATGGAATCACTCCTCCCTCCACAGCCCCACAAATTGCTGCTTCTCCCATCCCTTTAGGGTCTTCTCTTCGCTACCTAGGGTCCTCCTCAACTCTGATCTCTCCTTTAAAGACCATGTCTCCCATCTCGTAAGGAAGTCCTTTTTCTATCTTTGCAATGTATGCTATCCACCCTTTCCTCAAGCCTGTGATAAGGAAGCTTATCATAGCTCAGGAAGGAGCTATAGAAAAGGTAAAGTGACTCTGAACAAGCAACCTGTCAGTTCTGGTAGAAATAAGAAAACAGAATTTTGCCATAAAAGACTACCAGTCCCAGAATGCACCAGGTTTCCAGCAGCCATTAGAGGAGCTGAAGTGGGGAAACGTGTGTTCAATCAGGAGGGCTATGAGGTAATCCCCAAGCACTCATCTCAAAGGGCAGGGCCTGATTTAGCACAGCTGTGCTGTGCTAGGGTGGAGCACTCATCAAAGCAGAATAAAGCTAGAGTTTATTCTACAGAGGATTATCCTCATCCTCAGATTCAGCTTGGAGATCCTCAGCTTGGACATCTTCATCATCTGGAGGATCATCAGAAGCAGAAGCCAGTGCGGACGGACAGAGAGGGCAAGAAACCCTTTGGAAGAAAGAAGAGGAAAGCATTTGGGAGGCCTAAAGGAGTCCAGAGCAGTACGTATACTGGGAGACATTCAAAAGGCCAGCATACACCATTGGACTGGGGAAAGCCAGAGGAATGGTGCTGCAGAGCTAGGAATCTCCAGACGGTACCTGTGAGGGAGAAGGCTGCACGTGGAAGGGACCCTAGGACCCGTGCCAGAAGGTATGTGAAGAGAGATCCAGTGTCCAGGGATCTGGATTGGAAGGCTGGACATAAGAACTGGACTACATACTGGCCAGGCTATTTAGAGAGGAACTCTAACAGCAATGGAAGCTCAGGTATGAACACTGATCTATGCCCTAGCTATAACCTTGAAAGACAGCAGGGAAACAAGTATTCTCCTGAGAGTGCTACATTGAGAAATTCCTCTGTGCCAATCCATGATATTGAACCCATGATTGTTGAAGAAGGGGGAGCGGTCGTAGATACAGGCTGTGAATATATGGATTGCTCTCTGTCTAAACTCCTTTGGTAATTTTCTGTTACAAAGTACAACAACCATCACAAAGAAATACAAACTTGTTCTTTAATCTACTCAGAAAAGCTCCTGAAGTAGGATTTGAGCCACGCAGTAGAAAGCAAGCCAGCTAAGGGGTTTCAGCTGGGTAACTGCTAGCAATTGAGCCTTACCTAATTGCTTGTGAGCTCTGAGGGAATCACTTCTGAATATATGTGTGAAGATATAAGAAGTTAACCTGAAAAGAACAGTTTTTCCCTTCTTTGTGGGTTTTGCTGGTTGTTTGATACACTGCTAAGAAAATATTAGCTAGAGCCTACAGAAAAGACCAGTTTGTTACCAACCAGGTCTTTATTCTTTTCATTTGATTGCCTGACAAATTCAGCTGTTGTTTTCCTGATTTTGTTTTTCTAAGTTTAACACTGAAAGCAAGTATCCTGTTTTATGTGCTACCAAGCATATCTGTGTTGGGAGAAATAACCCCATAAATAAATATCTTATTGGCTTTACACTCAAGCACAACTAATTATTGTGAGCAGCTGTGTCTGGTGTGAATGGACTGCATTTCCCACAATTCCTTGCAAATCATATTGATATATGCACTTGCCAAGACTGTGAACATTCTCACCCAGGCAGCCGTCTGACAAGCCCAAAGCCCTGACTACACCTTTTGCTATCTCTGGTTATATCCCGTTTGGCTTCTGCAACTCTGTACTCATTGGCACCTCGCGTACTCAGCTCCATAGACTCCAGCTTATCCAAAATACAGCAGCTCGTATCATCACCCACTCCATGCGGCGTGAACATGTTACACCTCTTCCTCTCCAGCTCCACTGGCTTCCTCTGGAATACCACATTCATTACAAAGTCCTTGCATTGGTTCATCAGGCCATCTACACTCATACCCCGCAATATCTGGCAGACCTCCTTCATTTCCATACTCCCAGTCATCACATGTTAACCGTTTGCACCTCTCCTCTCCTGCCCGTGGTCACCTACAGTCCACTTGTCACTCAGTTTTCTTCTTTCTTGGTCCAGTCTTGTGGAATTCACTCCCTACCTCTCTCAGGCTTGAACAGAACTATGTCAAATTTAAATCACTTCTCAAAATGTATTTGTTTTCCTCCATCTTTGATCTCCCAACATCCTATG
The DNA here is from genome assembly GCA_033557465.1 of Ichthyophis bannanicus. NCBI lineage: Eukaryota > Metazoa > Chordata > Amphibia > Gymnophiona > Ichthyophiidae > Ichthyophis > Ichthyophis bannanicus. Next base: position 104,718,297 of record CM066048.1, on the reverse strand, counting down.
TGTGATACTGTATAATTGGTGTCTCTCTTGTCTTGTCTGCTCACCTATTTTCTCTTTCCTATCACATATTGTAGTTCCTTTTTCTTTTTCCGGCCTGTGGCCTCCTGTATTGCCTTAGTGATCGTACACCGCCCTGGTGTTATATCAAATGAAATAAACATAAACATAACATAAACATCCCTCCTCGTGTTATCTCCTCCTCTCTGGGTGTCTACTCTATTGCAGATTTTGGTATTATCCGCAAAGAGGAAAACCTTACCAGACAGCCCTTCCACAATATCACTAACAAAGATGTTCAAAAGAATCAGACCAAGGACAGATCCATGCGGCACACCACTGGTAACCTCCTTCTCCTCAGAGTGGTAACCTCCTTCTCCTCAGAATGAGCTCCATTTACCTGTACCCTTTGTCGCCTCCCATGCAACCAATTTCCCTCAACCAATTTCTAACCCAGTCAGTCACTTTAGGGTCCATCCCTAGGGTGCTCAGTTTGTTGATAAGTCACTTGTGTGGAACAGTGTCAAAGGCTTTACTGAAATCCAAGTACACCACATCTAGGGCTCTCCCTTGGTTCAACTCCCTGGTCACTCAGTCAAATAAATCAATCAGATTTGTCTGACAAGATCTGCCTCTCGTGAATCCATGCTGTCTCTGATCCTGTAATCCATTGTATTCCAGAAACCTCACTATTTTCTCGTTGAGCAGTGTTTCCAATAATTTACTCACCACAGAGGTTAGACTAACAGGTCTGTAGTTTTCAACCACATCTTTACTTGCACTTTTGTGTAAAGAGACCATATGAGCCTCTCTCCAGTCCTCGGTACTACTCCCGACTCCAAAAAGGCATTGAAAAGGTCAGTCAGTGGAGCTGCTAGAACGTCTCCAAGTTCCTTCAGTATTCTCGGATGTATCCCATTGCTTTGTTTACTTTTAGTTTAGCTAGTTCCTCCTGAACACAGTCTTCTGAAAATTGTTCAAGATCCCCGTCAGTTTTGTTCCTATTTGTGGGTGTTTTCTGAGGTCCTGCTCCTGGCCCTTCATCTGTGAACACAGAACAGAAATATTTGTTAAGCAATTCAGCTTTATCCTCATCAGCTTCTACATATTCCGCCAGCTCCACCATCCAGAACAGGTGGATCACGCCAGCCTCTGCATAGTCTTCTGAAAGTGAGAGTATGTCCTCATCCACCTCAGAGCCTAGTACTGATTCATATGGGTCTGAGGCAGAGTCAACATCTTGGATAGCTCACAACTGTTTCTCATCTTCAGGGAGTGACCCGCGCTGGGGATGCTTAGCCAAGGTAAATGGACAGGGTTTCTACTTTCAGCCTGCCCAGCATGAGACTGTGTCCAGGGGGAACTTAGAGGCTGCAGGGTTTGAATTTCCATGCCAGAAGGATTCCGGGGAGGAAAATCCATATTCCGGAAGCTCTCCTCTTGGAAAAGACTCTCCGACACTAGGGGGCATAGCCACCATAAACCCCCTTGAGGATGAAGAGTGGCTCACAGCAGGGTCGCTGAAGCCTCCAGCTGACTGAGCATCCTTACCCTTAGCGCCATCCTGTATTTCCTGTCCTGAGACAGGTAAAGATGGATTAACTGTGTTTCCTGGCTGAGAGGGGGGAGGCATGTCCTTTAGGAGTGACTCAGAAGCCGCCATACATAAAGGCAGAGTCCAGAATCCAAGGATGAGGCTCCTCGCTTGCCACGGGTCAAAACAGCAATTCCTGTTAAGAAGACATAGAGAGTTAGGGTAAGTATCACAAGAGCGCACGCTAAGGCTGCGTTGGCCTGCAAGTGTACATTAACTGTGCTTTTATGTAACGCGCATTAAAGGCACTAGGGAAGGAGTGAGTATTAGGACTGTGCGACCACTAGACACACACAATAGGCAAAAACATTACTAATGTGTGCAGAAAATGGCGGGAAACCCCCATACAGCACCAACAGTCACTAGCAGTCCATCTCGAATTGCGTCCCTCAGAGACAGAACTGTGAGCCCCCAACAAGGACAATGACAAGGTCAAGCCTTGGTACGCATCCTGAGAGCCTCAGACATAGAATCGGTGCCAGGCTCAGCTTTTCTCCTCTGAAACTGCTTCACTTGCTAGTTTTATTTTAACAAAGCAAAAAAACCTCAAAAAACAGATCAATCACTAAACTCTATAGAACAAACATAAGATTGTCTGAATTGCAAGCGAACTAAATTTATGTTAGTGTTTTATCTTTGTTATCTTTTTTTTTCGGGCTTCACAAAACAGGGAAGAGTATTGTTGTAACTGCAACCCAATGCAAGTGTGACCCCTTTTAATCAATTTGAAATCCCTAGTGAAACAAAACTCTAAATAGCTAAACTTAGCTTCATTGATCCAGAATCCACATCATCAGCAATATTCATACACAACACGCGTGTTTCAGGCCAACAGGCCCTGCTTCAAGTGCGACTCACTTAGAAGAAAGGATTTGGAATTTCCAAAAGACGCTAGGTCCTGTGACTCATAAATGTAACGCTTGCAAAAACTGTGATTGGCTGATCAGGATGACATCACCAAAAGAAGGAGGAGCTCCAGGGAATTCAAAATGAATGAATGGATACCACAATAGGTAAACATCCAACACTTCTCATAAACTCACCCATTCCTGCTCCAAATTCAAACCATCAGGAATTACAGTCCGTAAATTAAAAATCCGTCTTTGTTCTAACCACTGTAGATGTTGTGTCCAATTACCACTCCTCGAATCCACCGAAACCAAGTCTATCACTCTCCACTTAAAAATCCTGAAAAGTGTGACCTAAAGAGATGCAGTGTTCCACCAGCGGGGCAGAAAGTACAGAAGTCCATATGCGAAATGCAGGTTTATTTTAACAGCACTGTGTATAAGGTGGCTGGCAGGCAGATCCCTCTGAGAGCCTTTTGCAATCTTCAGGAGAGAGCAGGGGGGAATGGAGTAGGAGGGAACGGGCACTTAGGTTGTGCGAGGCTGCTGTACTCTTACAGATTCCAATCTGTGGCTGCTCAACAGGCCCTTATGATAAGGAGCTGAACCAATTTTCCCTCCTTCTATGGCTACCAAAAAGACATCAAACTAGTAGAGCCCCCCACGTCACACTCAAGTGAGAGAGTCACCCCTTTAGGGCTCGAGGTGGTCATTCATGAACATTTACTCAATCCTCATATTTTCTTCAGAGAGGAGAAAATCCATCCACCATCTGCTGGAGATAAAGAAATACTGAGGGACCTCTTGTGGCTGAAGCAGATAGAGGCATGAGAGTGATGTCATTAAAACCTGGACTTTTCATTGGTTCTTTGTCTCCACTAATCTGCTAGTAGGGGAACACAACCCATTTGTCTGGACTGGTCTAGCAGGACGATATGGAAGAGTTAATTATCTTAGGACTTAAGCTAAACAGTAGGGCTGAAAGTCAAGAATGAAAGTCAGGAGCGCTGTGGACTTACCAGTCCAGGGCAGCCCAGGTTCACAGATACACTACTCCGGCGACATCTGTTTCCACAGGATTGAAAGAGCAGTGAGGAGTCACTGAAGGGAAAGAGAATATACACTATAGTTAAAGAATGCTGAAACCACCTGCCTAGGTCCCCTCCCCCATATAAATATAGGGATTGCTGTTTTGGGCCAGACCAAAGTTTCATCAAGCCCAGAATCCTGTTTCCAATGGTGGCCAATCCAGGTCATAGGTACTTGGCAGAATCCTAAAAGTAGAGATTCCACATATATTGGCAGGAAGAAGACACGGTCTAGGTGTAAATTAGGGGCATCCATAGGCAATGAAGGAAAGGAGGGGAATTTTTATCCTTCCATTTACCACCTCCTAACCTGCTGCTGTCTTGTAAAGGACACTGACAGGCCCTTCCCCTTCCTTCCTGTGTTTCCTGTTGTAATGGAAATTCAAGCAAGGCTGATTTGGCAGTCCTTGCCCCAGATTATGCTTCAAGTAGGAAGAGCCAGGGTCCAACAGGGCCTGTCAGCACCCAAGGGCAGTCAGGTTCCATGCTAAAGTTGCTTGCTAGAGAGGAGTTGCCACTATGGCTGGTCCTCTTTAAAACAGCCCTATTGCCCCCACAGCAGGCCCAGATCAAGACATGGAGGCGGAAATCCAGTGCCTATCAAAATTTGATGTCAGAGGCAGTTGCCTATGCCTAAATCTCAGTCTGGAGAAGTCCCTGTTGGAAGCTTAATGCCTTTCCTCTCCATGGAGAAATTAGGTCTTACCTGCTAACTTTTTCCTTGAGTTCTTCCAGATGAATCCAGATGCTTGGGTTTACTCTCTCCTACCAGCATATAGAGACTTACTGGCTTGATGTCATCTCTATATAGGGTCCTGTGCCATCCAAGCCCACCGATATTTCTCATCTCAGAGCTACAATTTAGAACATCCCCTTACCAACAAGAGGACCAAGAACTACCAGTACAAACTCAAACTAACCCCAAACCTGACCAACAAACTAAGGTCCAACGGTCCAGCACCAGCAGGCCTGACCACTCTAGTATCATACTATTCTTCAGAACATCACTATCATAGAAGACAGTCATATGGGAGGTTTCTGGACTGGTCTGAAGGGACTGAAAGAAACTTAGTAGGTAAAAAAACTAAATTTGCCCTTCCTCTTTGTCCCTCCAGACTAATCCAGATCTGTGGGAAGTACCCAAGCAGCATTAACACTGGCATGACCCAGCCAAACCAGCTTCCAAACTGGAACCCCAAAGGTCACATCCTATCTGGCCTGCCCATCTAACCTATGTTTGGCAAAGGAGTGCAACAAAGACCACGTCCCTGTCCTACAACTATCCTGTGGAGACACTAGACCACGTTTCGCCCAGAAAGACATCTGAACTCTTGTCAAGTGTGCCCTTAAACTAGCCAGCATGATCTGGCCTCACGCAATGCATGCTGCCACTAACACCTCTTTAAGCCGACAGGCCATAGATGCCTTCAGAGCTACCTCACCCTTGCGAGGACCACTGAACAAAACAAAGAGATGATCTGAACCGCAGAAATCTTCTGCAAATAAATTCTCAATGTCTGCCTGACATTGAGGTGATGCAGCTTCCCTATGGAACCTGAACTTTCTACCAGTCAAAAACCAGCAAAAAGACCGTCTGATTGGCATGAAAGGGAGACACAACTTTGGGAAAGAAGGGAAGTGTATGGCTCACCATCTTCTTCCTAGACATGACCAGAAAGGTTCCCGACAAGACAAGGCTTGAAGCTCTGAAATTCTCCTGGTGGAAAATATCACCTTCAACATCATGTTCTGCCAACAGTTCCAATGACGTTTTAACCAGGGCCATTAAAACCAGACTGAGGTCCCACCAGCCTCCGAGAGGGCCTTAGATGCTTCACTCCCCAAAGAAAACACTCCAGGTCATGCTGATCACATTCTTTGACCAGAAGGGAGTGGTCCATCATGAGTTTGTGCCTGAGGGTCAGACAGTCAACCAGCACTTCTACCAGCAGGTCCTCAATTGCCTCCATGACCAGGTTTGGCGCAGCAGGCGGGCTCTGTGGAGAGAAGTCGTGGCTGCTCCACCACAACACGCACACACACACTGCGCTTAGTGTGAGGCAGCTCTTGGCCAACAAACAGATCACAGCTCTCAACCACCCTCCTTATTTCCCAGATCTTGCACCGTGCAACTTCTGACTCTTCCCCAGGCTGAAGACTTTGCTCAAAGGAACTAATTTTGCCTCTGTAGAAGAGATCAAGGCCACTGTGACGAGGGAGCTGAGGGACCACAAGGAGGAGGACTTTACCGAGTGCTTCCGTATGTGGCAGAAGCGAATGCAGAAGTGCAAAAACTGGGGGGGGGGAGATTACTTTGAAGGGGACAATGTGTAATTTCTCTGTAGATTTTGTAATAAAACATTTATGGGGCAGTCTCGTTTCTTTTTTGTCACACCCAGCTGTGGGCCTCACTGCCTCTAGGAGAGCCCAGATCTGAGTGATTAGCTTCAGGCACTGCTTCTTGGTCATTAACACTCTCACAATCTGAGTCTCAAAATGAGTCCCGAGATACTCCAGTCACTGGTAAGTGTTCAACTTGCTCTTAGCAAAGTTATGACCCAACCTAAATACTCAAGGAACTGCACCACCTGCTCTCTTGTTCTTTTAATAGGACTTTGCTCAAATTAACCAATCATCTAATTAGGGGTGAATCAGAATACCCTGCCTTTGCTGCATAGACACGACCACCACTATTCACCTTGGAAAAGGTTCCAGGGACTGTGGCCATCCTGAAGGGTCCCCCAAGACGGCAAACACTGCTAATAGTCTCCCAAATGGAGATGCAAAGATATACCTTAGTAAGATCTAGAAAAGTTAGAAACTACCCCTGCCTGACCGCCACCATCACCGATCACAGGATCTCCAAGTGAAACCTCAGAACTTGCAAGGCTTTTTCAACCTGCTTCAGATTCTAATATAGCTTGTAACGAACCTGCCTTCTTGAGAATCATAAAATATATAGAATACCTGTTGAGGCCATTTCCTTCAGAGGGACTAGGACCTCCACTTTTAGACATAACAACCTTTCCAGAGTCATTCATACTGTGCAGGGGACTCCATAAAAGTGCCAGATAGTGGATGGCCCAGCTCAAGGGAGTACCCACTGCAAACTATCTCCAGCACTCACTGATCAGATGTGTCCTGGGATCCATCTCTGATAAAAATGCTGCAAACAGCCCCCACAGAACTCCACTGGGGACCCATGCTCCTGAAATGCCCCCAGAGCCCCCTTTCAGTTTCCCTTGTGACTTTCACAAAAGGACCGACTCTTGGTCAAATACCTATTCCACTAAGACTCTTCCTGGTCAATATCTCTGGGCCTTCTGAAGGAGCCCCCTCAATGAGGAGAACCAACCAGCAGCCCAACGCTTGTCCTCTGAGAGACGTGGCACCTTGGAGTCCCCCAAGTCCTTTACCAGCTTCTCAAGATCTCCAAATAGCAATCTGCCCTTAAAAAGCAGCTTGCTGAGCTGTGTCTTGGAAGCCACAACTATCCACCCAATATCACAGTCACAGTTATCACCATGGCCATATTCTTTGCCAAGGACCAGATCAAATCATCTAGAGTACCTTTGAGACCCCTCTGGCAACTGTAAGGACTACCACAGGCAGGACCACGCTACATAGCCCCCACATATGGCTGCCTGTAAGGCCAGCACAGACATCTTAAAGAACTGTTTCATGAGTGCTTTCATTTTCTGACCCTGTGGATCCTTCAACGCCGCCCAACCTTTGACCAGAATAGTCGTCTTCTTAGTAACTGCTGCCACCAAGGCATCAACCTTAGGCAGACAGGAAAGTTCCTTCTCATCAGGAGGAAGCGGGTAGAGCCTGGCCATGGACCAATCAACCTTCAAACCAGAGTAAGGCATATTCCATTCCACAGCGATCGTGTTCTTGGATTGCACTGTATACAGGCAGTGCCTTAGCAGGCTTCCAGATCCCCTCCGACAAAGGGTCATCTGTGACCTCACTCTCTATTGGATGCTCCTCTGACAACTTGTGTCATTATTACTTGGGCTATCAGGGACCCCCGACTCATTTCTATGGAAAAAGCACATCACAGAGGTGTCCTCCTCCGAGAGAAACTCCTCTTCCAGTGGCCCCTTTTCCTGGTCCTGCAGGTCTTCCAAATGTTTCTCCACTGGACAAGGAGACCCAGCAAACACCAGAGACTCCGTCTTCTCCATGACTTCTGCAGGCATGAGTCAAGACCTCTTAGAGGCTGAAGGCCCCTCTTGAGACTTTCCTACAGCCTGCTGCTTCCCTGGGAGTTCTGGCAATATGCCATGTTTGATGCAGATTGCCCAATGCAGGAGCAAGAAATGCCAGGAAAAAAGCAATTCCTGGAGTGAAATCTATCCCCAATGCTGGCAAGCCCAGGGGACCCTCCAAAAGAGAGGATTCTTGCATGGCTCCTGCAACATGGGGGAAGTTCCTACCAAATCTGTGGTCTCCATAAGCCCAGGAGAGCTCCTGCTTGCAGCCAAACCACTCTCCAGAGCTCCTTGGAGGCACTGCTTCTCGTACCTGCATATTGTTGCAATCCTCATAGCTGTAGCATTTGTTTGATAAGGAGCTCCAGTTAAAACAATGTGAGCCACAGGCCATGCAGCACCAGTTGCACTTCGCCTGCACCACCACTGTACAAGTTGCCACTGAAGTTAGCTTCCTCCCTGGACTCTCACGGGCACTGTACCGTACCAACTGTCCCAGTCAGTGCCTTGCCAGCCTCTCGAGTTCACTGAAGAGTAGAAGTGCTTTTTCTTTTGGTCTGTGCTCTTTTTTTTCACAGCTTTTGAGGAGCACCCCTAAGGCTGCTGGACGTCTCCCAAAGGATGGGGAGAGAGACAAGCACTAATGCTGCCCCAAAGTGTGGCCATATTGGTGGGGAGGGGAACCCAGGACCAATGGGTTCTGCAGCTCAGGCCCTGCAGACCACCACCAGCTAAGGATATGGCAGCAAGAATACCAGGATTCTTCCTCTTTTCTCCTGTGTGCCTTCCAAATAAATGCAGTTCCCTGAAAGGGAGGAACCCCAGAGAGAAGCCATGATCCCTCAACCCAGACCTACAGAGTCAGTTGAGACTGCACAGGGTATACCTCTATCATCTGCTGGAGACTGAGAAATACTGGTAGGATGGGAATAGGGCGACATCATCAAGTCAATATTTATTTATTTTATTTAATGTCTCTTTTATGCCGCGCTATTTAACATCAGTGCGGTTTACATACAACCTTAGCTTATACAGTGCAGGCTAACCTGCACTGCATTTACAATGAAACAGGTGCTAAAACTTGGATAACACGGGGGGGGGGGGGGGACTATTTACAGGTAGGAATCACATCAGTCTCCATCTGCTGGTAGGAGAGAGTAAACAGACATGCCTGGACTAGTCTAGAGGGATAAAGAGGAAGTAAGGCTTTCCAATGCAATTGATGATATATTATTACACATGGCAACTTAAAAAAAAATCACAGAAAGAGGAATGAGCATAGGCCCAGGAAACCTATTTTCTCAGGTCTGTAGGGAGAGGATCTGCGCTCAGTCTCTTCCAGTGCTGGCCACATACCAGAGAAGCCGGAGAGCACTATATACTGGCCATATTTATAGCAACCACCATGCAAGTTATTTCTGTTGATTTTTTTCTAAACCATGAGTTACTTAAAAATATACAAAATGACACCTGAACCATCTGTGTATGACATCACAAATGGTGAGCTCCTTATTAGCAAAGAAATTACCCCTCCAGCTCAGATGAGATGTATTTCTATTACAGCTAAACAAAGTAGGATATATACTGTTATTAAATCCATCAACATATTAGGTGAAGACCATAATTGCACACCTAGTCCACCAATTATGTGGCCAGGATTGTAACACCACTTTGTATAGTTTGCCAGTGCCTTGTTTAGGGTTGTATATCTGAGAAGGTGGAGGACGAATATTTCACTAGTATTAAATCTCAGATGGCTAGAATGTTTTGATATTATTCTTTGGGAAAATATTTCCAGTGGGATATCTTGCTTTTATTATATCTCATGGGTAGAATATCTCAAAGTTACTATGCTTGAGGTTAGGATATCCTTCTAGTCTTATTCCTGGGGGGGGGGAGGGGATATGGTTTATTGTTATTATAAGATATTCACCCTGAGAAAGGTGCGTAATAATATCTCAAGCAGCTGGAGAGGGGACGGATCAGATCAGATCACTATTGTATCCAGAATGGGGATGGAATCTAGACTATAGGATCCCCTTTAAGATTCTCATCATTGCACATCAAGCCTGTCTATCCTTCCCTTCCCCCTCCAATGTGCCCTTCGTTCCTCCCAGTAGAATCTCTTGGTTATTCTCTCAGCCCAGTATCAGACTAGAAGCTACCAGGAAGCTCTGTTTTAGTGTCACAGCTCACACACTCTGGAACATGCTCTCTTTGGACATCAGGCTAGAAACATCCAGCAAAAAGTTTCAGTCTCTGCTCAAGACATACTATTTATCTTTATTATAGTGCTTGCTTGACCGCCCAGGCCAAAGCATCAGGCTACAAGCAGGTACTGGCCTTCTCCAATCCCTAGCTTTTCTTCCGCTATCAGCATGCTGCGGCCTAAGTAGGACTTCTGCTCCCTTTCTCCTCGCGTCTCACCATTCTACTGCACTGTACCTTTCTGCTCTCTCATTAGCTGTCCTAGACTTTTTTTTTAACTTTTATTTAATTTCTTGATATACCGCCCAGGCTGAAAGACATTAGAGCGGTTTACAAATGCTACAAGCACGTACTGGATATATTCCCTTGTCCCAAAAGGGCTCACAATCTACATGCATACCTGAGGCAATGGAGAGCTAAGTGGCTTGCCCAAAGCCACAAGGAGCACCTATAGGACTAGAGAGCCTAGTCCCCCCGGCCTGAGATTACAGTCCCCGAGTAGGAATTTTCCTCCAGCGTGAGGTAACTTGTCCGAACCACTAGGCCACTCCTCCCCTCTGTGCCATCCTTCCCCTGACTATAAATCACACAGATTACATGAGATGTGCAGTACATCAAATAAAAATGAAATGCGAAATACTGTATCTTACAGTGTACACTATCCCAAACTGTGATTCACAGAAACAATACTGTTCCCCCTCTTTTTGGGCCTCCATTTTGACCTACTGTATGTCCAGTGGTGGCAGTTCACTACCAATCGAAAAAAAAAATCACAAGGGAGCGCAGTTGTGAATAATTTGATTAGAATTCTGTCATTCCACTTCACAGTCAAAAATTAGCATTCACTATTTTTATCTTTTTAAATAAGTATTATAAGGACCTCGGCTGAAGGGAAAAAAGCAGTTGCTTGCCTCTACCAAAAACCTCCACAATACAATCCAGTACCTGCTTGTAGTGATGGTAAACCTCTAATGCCCTTCAGTCTGTGCGGTATATCAGGAAGTTGCATAAACAATGATCCCTATTACCACTTCTTATAACATCTCTCTTTTTCATTGTTTTACTTTTTATATCAAGGGTTGCCAAATTCTGGGCACCAGGTCATGACAGTGTCTAGAAAATGAAATACGGTGCCTCGGATTTCATACCCTCCAAATCTTTTGCAGAGATGCCGAAGAAAGTGTGCTTGCTACTTTTCCACCAGGATCCGGCTCTCTGCAAGTTTGAGCCGCACAGTGGAGGACGTTTAGGCTGTCGCTGTGTAGCTCAAGCTTGCAGAGCTGGCTAATGGTGAAGAAGCAGCAAGTGCATTTTCTTTATTATTTGCAAATAAAGCAAGGGGGAGCAGGTACAGCCTCTGAAGTTTGTAAGAGAGACAAGGTGAAGGATGGAAGGGGGGGATTATGAAAGAGTGAAAGAGACTGGGTGAAGGCTGGGGGGACGAAAGTTAGAAAGACCAGATGAAGGCTGGACGGGGGGGGGGGGTATAAAAGAAAAAGAGACTGGGTGAAAGAAGGGGTGGTATGAAAGAGAGAGTCTAGGTAAAGGCTAGAGGACTGAAATAGAGAGAAACTGGGTAAAGGCTGGAAGGGACCCAGGTCATGGTGATATGAGAAGAGGCAATTGCTTCATCAAGTGGGTGCCATCACACAGCTGACAGCATGCTTGGGGAAGAGAGACTGTTGGCTTTTGAAAGTGATGTGCAAAGGCACCTTAAGGGACTGATTTATTAAACTGTTTGGTCATAGACGCAGAATAGAGAAACAACCATAGTAAATCAGTTTCTAAAAGAGCTGTAACCAATCTAAGAGGGGCTTCCTCCCCCCCTCCCCTTCCTTACTAGACTTCCCTGGGGATGGTGTTGAGAAGAGTTTTAGCCACTGACTCCTAAGTTCTTGGGTTGGTTCACAGACTCAATGAGAACTTGTCAAGGCCTTCTTTTTATAATATATATATGTTAAGTGCCATCGAATCGGTGTTGACTCATGGCAACCCTCTGGATAGCTATCCTAAATTGTGTTCGGTCTTCAGTCAGGTGGCTCATTGTTGACAGACTGGTACCCGTAGCTGCTGTTATTGTATCGATCCATCTCATTGCTGGCCTTCCTCTTTTGCTCTGACCTATCTTGCCAAGCATGATGTCTTTCTCTAATGATCTCTCTCTTCGCATGATGTGTCCAAAGTATGAAAGTCGAAGTCTTGTCATCTGAGCTTCTAAAGAAAGCTTAGGTTTAATCTCCTCTAGTACCGACTGGTTTGTTGTTCGAGCAGGCCATGGTACACACAGTATTCACCGCCAGCACCATAATTCAAAGGCATCAATTTTCTTCCTGTCCAGCTTTCACATCCATATGATGTTATTGAAAAGAAAAATTATCTATCTATATATTATCACACTGCTTTTTCTTCCAGCTTTTAATTGCACATACATAAAAAGTGAAAATATGAAACAGACAGATGTTATAAGAAACGTTAGTAGGAACTCATGATTGTAAAAGGTTTTTGCAGAGACAACTTCCTTTCAACCAAGGTCCTTATAATACTTTATTTATTTTTATTTAAACTTATTTATATACCGTCTTTCTACTATTCAAGGCAGTTTACAGGTAACAAAACAGAATAACAGTGCAGGGATGCACTGTTGTACAGGGAACAAGAATTTTTCAAGAAGTTAATACTTATTAAAGAGATAAGAATAGTGAGTGCAAATTTTCACTGTGAAGTGGAATGCATAATTAGGGTAAAATTCAATAGCAGCAGTCTGCATGGGGCTAGTGATTCAGCGACAATTCACAGGTCCTGCCCTTCCTCCTATATAGGCTTCTTGTGTGGACCAAAAACCCACAGAGTACTGGGGTAAGGGAACGTCTACCAACACACAGAGTCGTGATAACTGCTGCTACTGTTGTCACTGCCCCTGCTTCTGCCTTCATGCATTGGTAAGAAGGGGGAGAGGGGAGTGGAGATCTGCTATTTTTCTACCTCATTATCTGTGGTCAAGTGAATTTTTAAGTGTGAAAATGGAGTCATACTGAATATAAGTTTGGGAAGTACTGTATTAGAAAAATAGGATATCTTGCTCTCATTAGATGGGGGAACAGGGGCATGATATTTTGTTATTTATTTACATTTAGCCCAGACCATTTCAATAGTAGCTCCCTGACCCCGGAGGGCTTACAGTCTGTCTGTACCTGTGGCAGTTACATTTGAACCCTAGCAGTCCACTGCTCTAACCACTAGGCTACTTCTCCGCAGCTGGAGATGACATACAGTCTCATATCTTGAATACTGTATCTGTTAATAGACCTAGAGAGCCAGAGGCGAGACAACCCATCATTATACCCCGGAAATGCGATATAATCGCTGTTATGAAGATATGGGGAAAAGCAATCACTTAATTGTTGTATGTCAGTAGTAGGTAAATACTGAGTACCTGACTCGTGTGGTACCTTGCAAAAGCGGTGGATTGTTATTATATATTGAGAATGACATATCGATGGTATTGGACTGGGGGGTGTAATATCTTGATCTTATACCTCAGATGGGTGATCATGGGGGCGCTGCTGGACCTGCGCAGTGAGGCTCCACCCCCTCCAGAGCCCGCGCATGCGCACTGATCCACCTCCATCCGCTCCATGGTGGCGCAGGGCCTGGCCTTGGGCCTCGAGCTGTCGCTGCGACGCCCGTCAGCGATGAGGAGGCGGCGGACGGGAGCCTAGCCGTCCTTGGCGCATATTTCTGCCGCTACCTCCGACGCCGCCGCTGCTTCCCTGCCTCTCCGACTCAGTGTCCCGCACTCCACCACCACGTCCGCTTCCTGCTCTCTTCCGCAGACGCTCCGGCGGCCGGCGCCCGCCTGACGTCACTGCCGCGCCACCGCCGGCTGCCGCCGAGAACTGCGTAATACGTCACTACGGCGCTGCGTATACCGAGTTATTGCGTCATTGCGTATACCGAGTTATTGCTGTGCAGCCTTCTGGCGCGGGGGCGGGGCTATTGCGGAAGAATGTTTTATACGTCACTTGACGTCACTTTATGCCTGGATGAGGAATAGGATGGTGGGTTGGAGATTAACAGTGTTTTCCCCAATTTGGACTACAGCAGTGGCGTTACTGCTTCACCCCAGTCGAGCTTCACACAGCAGGTTAATCCAGTCCTGGTTTTGCCCCTCGGCATGTATGGAGTTGTAGTTCTAAGCCTAAGAAGGCTTTTATTGTTAATCATCCTCACTCCTAACTGAGATGAGATTGATGAGGATTTGAAATGTAGGTTTTTATTCTGTTCCTTCCTTCGTCCTTTTATTCTGGAATCTATTCAGAGGAGTAGTATTAGAAGCAGCAGAGATGCCAGGGGTGAACCACCCCAAAGAGTGAAAACCTGAGTGAGATTTTTTGTTATTTAAATTCTTTATTCCGTATATACCATTACATTCAAACAAATTGAACGAGAGGGAAATTGGCAATAACAAAAACATTTGCAGAAAATAAAATAAAAGAAATTTAACAATCACCTAACTTAGCCCACTAAAGTTAAAAGGGGGGGGGGGGATGGGAAAAAAGAGAACAAAAACCCCACAATTTAATAATACAAGGCGGTGTGAGACATACATCAGCCGTATGAGAAGCACTAACAACCTTTGAATCCTCCCTAGCCACTAGAAACTCCAATAGCTGGTCTGGCTCAAAAAACAGAAATAATCCCTCTTTATAGGAAACATGACATCTAGCAGGAAATCTCAACATAAATGACCCACCAAGGGAAAGGACTCTAGTTCTACAACCCAGAAACTCTTTTCTCCTCAACTGGGTGTCTCTAGCAAGATCAGGAAAAATGCGGACATAAGAGTCCATAAACTGCTCACTGAAATTTCTAAAATATGAATGAAGAATTAATGCTTTATCAGATTCAGGAGCCACAGTAATAAGGAGGGTAGTGCGTGCGGTAACCAAATCCAGGGAACTCTCCAGAAACCCCATAAGGTCCCCAGGTGTCCCTGGAATTCCACCACTCGCTCCTTGATCTCCCCTGCCCACAGCAAGATACTGAACCCTAGTCAATGGGGGCAGTTCCTCCCTGGAGAATTTCAAAACCTCCTGAAGGTATCTGTGAACCATTTCCAAGGGAGACTGTAGCGGAGATCTAGGGAAATTAATCAATCTTAAATTGTTCTTCCGGACTTGATTTTCCAGATATTCCATTCTCCTAGCAGAAACAGACCGATCTTTAATGTGGGCACATTGGAGAGCCTGAACCTGTTCAAGTTCTCCATTCAAACGGATCAACTTACCTTCCTGTTCCTTTTAAACTCTCGAAACGTCTTGCAAATCCACACGCAAAGACTTAGTTTCTGTACTCACAAATGCAGCAATAGTCTTAAGTGAGGAATTCATGGTTGCAAGGGCGTCACACAGCACTTCCATAGTAACTTTAAGGGGTCTCACCAAAACTCCAGCACCTTCAATGGTCAATGGACAAACCTCCTCCTGGGAAGGGCTATCCCCAAACAATGGAACAGCCACCGATCTAACTTCAACACTGGTGTTATCCAACAAAGCGGCAAAGTCAACCGAAGAGCCCTCTTCCCTTCATCGGCGTGCTTGTCCTCACACCGGAGGGAAGCACTCTTCTGACGGCCGTAGCACTTCTGGGGCATGGGGGGGGGGGGGGGGCTGCATCTCAGGAGAGAGCAGTACTCCTGACATGCTGAGATCCGGTACAAGCACCGTTCCTCCCGCAACAGCAAAGCCACACATTGGTAAAGTCTTCTGCACAGCGGTGTTAGAGATAATTTCACCTGAGGGTAGGGAAACCTGCTTACGCTTCCTTCTGCCCATAGCAACCTGTAGCGCAGCACAAAAAACGCTGAAACAGGACTCCGTCAAGCGAGCCAGCTCATTCGGAGCGAATCACCGCCGCCATCTTGCCCCCAGTGAGATTTTTTTCAGAAAATAACATTCACAGTTGCCTGGCAGTCGTGCAAAAAAAATCTCATTCCTGGAACAGGGTAACTTGGCAACTCTGCCCACCTGCAAGATTAAGATTACCAGATGATCTTAACTTTCGGGGATTGCCCCCGGTTTTAGAGATGTGTTCCTTACTCCCACCTGTTAGGCAGCCTCCTGTCTCCGATTACAGCAGTGAGGACAAGGGGTAGAAAATACATTATTTCCAATTTAGTGATTTGCTTGTGTCAGTTTTAGAATTCACATCTATTTGCTTTTACACAGTACAGGAAAAAGGCCTCATGATTTCTAGTTCTGTTGATTTGTGTGCTTGGAAGCAGTATTGTTTCATGGGGGGGGGGGGGGTCTAGTAATGACAACGTTTCCAACTTCCATGCCTTGTTGCTCAAACCTAGATCCAGGGCTGGCCACGTTTCCTGCATATGGCCCTGCACCAGTACAGGCTCTGTGCTGCCTGCCGAACCGAAAACAATTCAGACAATCCCTGTGCCCTCCATTCACTGCAACTGCTGCATCTACTTAACCATGAAAGCGGCACAGTGGCAGCGGCAGTAGCACAGAGTGCGGGGGCCTCTCTGGTGGCTAAGGGTATGTACCACCCACCTGCATCTAAGCATGTGCTGCTGACCATTCTGGAAGGTTCCATGAGCATCAGGCGTTCATTCTGCATGGTTTGCGCTCTCTAGCATTTCTTGGCGGCCAGCGCAAGATTCCGTAATACCATGAAGTGCTGGGGAAACATGGAGGTACGCACAAGTGGTGGGCTTCGGCACTGCCGCAGTGCGGGCAACTGGTAATGTGTCTGGTGGGTAGTGGGAAGAGTACTTACTGTTCTACCATGGTTCAACACTGTGAAACCTTGAACCACTCTGTACAAGATAGTCTGGACCCTGCTGCTGAACATTTTGACTATCCTGTCATGGCAGATATACAAGAGTTGATTGAGGTGGATGATGTGATGGAGGAAGATACTTTAAGATTTGGACCCAATGATGGGCTCGTCTTTTACATGGAACAAAAAAACAGAAAAAGACCACGTGGTCTATCTAGTCTGTCCTTCCATATCAACAACTACAACAGTCCCCTTTTTTCCTTTAGAGATCCTCTGTGTCCCATGCTTTTTTGAATTCAGATACTGTCCTCTACCACCTCCACTGGGAGACTATTCCATGGATCCACCACTCTCCGTAAAGAAATATTTCCACATATCATTCCTGAATCTATCCCCCTTTCACCCTCATCCCATGTCCCCTCATAGCAAAACTTGCTTTCAATAGAAAGAGGCTCTCCTGTGCATTTATGCCACGGAGGTATTTAAACATCTCAATCATATCACCTCTATCCCGTCTTTCCTCTAAGGTGTACATATTAAGATCCTTAAGTCTGAACAAATAGGGGTGACCTACATGGAGCGATGCACCCCTAAACAAAGGCATGGGGAGGGGTGACCTGCATGGAGTGGCAGGTGCACCTACTCTTGCCGTCTTGCTGGGCAGACTAGATGGACCATACTGGTCTTTATCTGCCGTCATATACTGTTAGGTCTGTCCTCATATGCTTATAATGAAGACCACTAACCATTTTAGTAGCAAACTTCTGTACTGACTCCATCCTGTTTATATCCTTTTGAAGGTGCGGTCTCCAGAATTGCACACTATACTCCAAATGAGGTTGCACCAGAGACTTATACAGAGGCATTATCACCTCCTTTTTTCTGCTGGCCATTCCTCTCCGTATGCACCCAAGCATCCTTCTAGCTTTTGCCGTCGCCTTTTCTACCTGTTTAGCTACTTTAAGATCATCAGACACAACCACGCCTAGGTCCCGCTCTTCTTTAGTGGACAAAAGTACTTCACCTCCTATACTGTATTGCTCCCTTGGATTGCTGCAGCCCAAATGCATGACCTTGCATGTTTTAACATTAAATCCCAGCTGCCAAATTCTAGACCATTCTTCAAGCTTAGCTAGATCCCTCCTCATGTTATCTACACCTTCCTGGGTGTCTACTCTATTGCAGATTTTGGTATCATCCGCAAAGAGGCAAACCTTACCCGACTGCCCTTCCGCTATATCACTAACAAAGATGTTAAAAAGAATCGGACCAACAACTATTATTGGCTGGAGGATTGTCTGGGACACGTGGAGGACGACTGGATACTCTCTGATTGAACCTGCCAGTGTTGAAGCGGCTGCAGCAATGAAAGAAAGTTCTGTGTCTCTGGAATTTTCCTGGTTGATTCTCAATTCGTGGTAGATTCTTTTAAGTTTCTCTCTGGGGTCAGTGCTATGGTATCCTTACAAATTCCCCAAGTGAACATAATGGCAAAGATGGACTTACTGAGCAAGAAAGCCAAAAAAGAAATGGAAAAGTATTTAGAACCAAACATGCATTTGTTGATTTGAGGACTTGTGAGCAGGATTGGCCTTTGGTCTGACCCAGTAAGGCAAATCTTATAAGGTGAGGGCGGCGGAGGGAGAAGGGCAGCACTCTGGCAGCCTTAGTAATTGCGGCTCAGGCCCAGGAGAAAAGGAGGAGCCGGTGGTTGGCTCAGAGAGAGTGAGCAGGCCAGGTTGGAGGAGGCCATGCAGCAGCCGTGAGCTGCAGCCAAGCTCAGCAAGCTGTCTGCCCCCGCTATGGTCATGAACAGAGTAAGGCCTCCTGTCCCGATTTTTGAAGAGATGAGCTACATGAGCAACACTGAGGTGCAGGGAAGTGCTGCGCGGGAGGGAACATACAGGACCATATGGCAGGGGTAGGGAAAGATACTGGAGCCACTGGACGCGGGGGGGGGGGGGATATTGGACACAGGGGGAAGCCATAGGGAGATGGAGAAGAGATGCTGGATATGGATGGGGGGGGGGGGGTTGAGTGATGGAGAAGAGAAGGATCCTGGAGAGGAGACGCATGCCATTGGGAGGGGTCATAGGGAGAGGTCAATGAACCTATTCCTTTCTGAACACGCTACTAAGACACTTATCCACTCTTTAGTCACCTCCCATCTAGACTGTTGTAACCTCCTCCTTGCTGGTCTCCCTCTGAATCATCTCTCTCCCCTTCAGTCTGTTCAACACTCTGCTGCACGGCTAATCTTCCGCCAGCCTCATCATGCTCATATTACCCCTCTTCTCAAGTCACTTCATTGGCTCCCTATCCGTTTCCGCATCCAGTTCAGACTTCTCCTGCTGACCTATAAGTGCATTCACTCTGCAGCGCCTCACTGTCTTTCCTCTCTTATCTCTCCCTACACCCCTCCTCTTCTGGAAAATCGCTTCTCTTCTATTGCTAACTCCAGACTTCACTGCTTTCACCTTGCTGCACCTCACGCCTGGAGCAAACTACCTGAGTCTGTACGTCAGGCACCTTCTCTGGCCCTCTTCAAATCCAGGCTGAAAACTCACCTCTTCACTGCTGCTTTTGGACCCTGATTCACCTAGTCTCTTTTGTGCTTCCTTTACCATTCCCCCTAGATGTGCCCTTGTGCACAGCTGTTGTGTTGTTTGTCTTGACCAGATTGTAAGCTCTGACGAGCAGGGACCGTCTATTACATGTGTCTGTGCAGCGCTGCACAAGCCTTGTAGCGCTATACAAATGTTCAGTAGTAGTAGGTGGAGGGGATATGCTGGACAAGGCTCATACTAAGATGGAGGGAAGCTGCTGAACACAGGGGAGGAGTCCTAGAGCTTCAGAGCGGAGAAACTAGACTTGACAGGAAATAGAGAGAAGGAGTGGAGATGCTAAACATGGGAGGAAATAGAGGGAAGGGCGGGAATGCTGGACACGAGACAATAGAGAGGAGAGATTTTGGATATGGTGAAGGATATGGAGTGAAAGAGATGGATATAATGGACTGAGAGAGAGAGGGGGCAGATATTGGATGCGAAGATGCTGGACAGTGGGGATAGAGGGTGGGGAGAGATTCTGGACATTGGACACAGCAGGGAAGAGAGAAAGGGGAGAACTAGTGATAGGCTGGGGAAAGAGCGAGATGGGGAAATGGGAGGGTTGGGGTTAAGGCTGAAAAGCAATAGATTGAGGACAAGATAGTATGAAGGCGAGAAATTTAAGTCCATAGAGAGATGAAAAAAAAAAAACCACCGAAGAAAGCTGAAAAGAAAAAGATCAATGCCAGAGATGGATGTAGAGGAGAAAAGTAGCAGATGGATTATGATCCTGGAAAGAGTTAAGAAAAGATTCAGGAAAGTAGAAAACCCAAGACTGGAAACAACATGATTAGAAAATTAAATGACCAGGCAACAAAGGTAGAACCAAAGTATTTTATTTTCAGTTTAGTGAGTGGAATATATCAGTTTTTGTAATGTGCTCTCTTTATATATATCTTTTTATTTCTTTGTTGCGTTACATGCAGAGTGTGGCTTCCTCAGGTTTCAATTAAATTTTTAGTTTGTTCACTTATTCTATACTTGGTGAGGGCCTATCTATGTTTTAAGTGTGTGACTCAGGCCAGATATTCTGTTAGTATGAAGTTTCTATGTAGGAGTCAGGCTTGTTCAGTTTTCCCAGTAGGTGTATGGATGTTCTAGGTTTCACTGCGATATTTATAGTGCACCCTTTTCTGGGTATTTTCCTTGAGTGAATTTTGGAAGCTAGTGCTATTGAGGAATGGTAGATTTGCTCTGTGGGTTCTTGGTGTGTGGTCAACTGTAGGGTGTTAGTGGTTGGTAGTGCAATATGGATTGCTTTTGAGATTTGCAGTTTTGTTTTCTTGATGTTGCCGGTCTGAAATTTAAAATATTTTCTCAGTTCAGATTCAAGGAAATCTCACATTTTAAGAGAACGTCTCAGTTGAGTTTTGTTCAGTAGCCTGATAGCTTCGCTGCTGCTGATTTCTGGGCTTTTCCAGCTCTAGCACGGTCCAATCCAGCCTGGGTACTGTGATCTTGAATTCATGGCTACCAGGATTCGTTTTTCCCATTTTATATCTTCCTTCTCATCAATAAGCTTGATTCATGATTTGTTATGTTTATTTTATTGTAGCATCTGTTTTATCAAATTGTATATGTTTGGAAACCAACAAGGATTTTAGAAGGTGGCATATAAATTGTAAAATAAAGTAAATTACAGATATGAAAATGAGGCCCAATGGTATGTAAATATTTATGCAAATGAGGTCCTGCAATGAGTCCTCACACATGGCCCTGTATCACCCTTCGGCCGCCCCTGCCGGGATCTAAAGTGTCGCTTCCTCCCCACCACCCCTCTTCCAATAAATACCCAGGTTTGTCTGCAAAAAAATCTGGTAACCTTATGCAAGATATTACATCAGCCACTGGTATTCGCTTCCGTTCCTGAAAGACTGCAGGTGAGTTTCTGCTTTTAAGATTTCTAATGCATATGCATGAGTTAGATTTGCATACATACTGTTGCTACTGTGTGGAAATCTGTCTCATGCATATTCATTAGAGATATCAAAAACATCCGACCTGTTTGCAGTCCTCTTATTGATGTATCCTTCAGATGTGTGACTGAAATCATTTTCTAACAGCAGCTGATTTCGTAGCATTGCCACATTACTCAGTCCTCCTTACAAAGTGTCCGCCTCCAAGATGTCTCCTTATCACAACAATCTTTTATTTACTTTTTAATTTTTTGCTGCTTTCTATTCTACCATCTTGGGTAGACGAGCATACAAGCTCCCACTTAGTTCCCCCTGGCACTCACCTTTCCCATGTCTAAACGTAGGTCTCTTTGATCATCTAAATAGCCAGTCCTGCTAGTGTGGCAGTTGCATAAATATCTTGCAGAAGACTACAGATTCCATCATGCACTAGGACATAAGTTCAAAATCGGGACTCAAAAACAATCTTTCTCCTAGAACAGAGCACTTGGCAGCTCTGGATTTGGTTGCCCTTGTTTATCTGCTCCTTTGGTGTTTTTGTCTCTTTTTTTACTGCTTTATTCTTATTTATTGTTATTGTTCATTTTTTTTACTCATAAATATTGCTTATTCCATATTCTCATTCTGATGATTTTATATATATTTGCTTAGGTAATGTGCTATACATAACTTTTTACTTTTTAGTCTTCTCTTGTGTTACATTTTTTTTCAGTTTTTCTTATTCCATATTGACCTGCTAGACCAGTCCAGACAAGTGGGTTGTGTTTTCCCTACCAGCAGATTGGTGGAGACAAAGAACCAATGAAAAGCCCAAGGGGTATGTTTACTAAACCGGGCTAACGGTTAACCCGGGCTATCTGCCACTAGGTCCCATATTATTCAATGGGACCTAGTTGCAGATAGCCCGGGTTAACCGTTAGCCCAGTTTAGTAAACATACCCCCAAGTTTCAGGGATATCACTCCTATGCTTCTATCCACCTCAGCCACCAGAGGTCTCTTCAATATTTTTTTGTCTCCAGCAGATGGTGGATGGATTTTCTCCACTGTGAAGAAACTCTGAATGATTGAGAGGAAAAGATTGATTTAAACGCTCGTGACTCTCTTACTTGAGTGCGACGTGGAAGGCTCCACTAGGCTGTGTTTTCAGTAGTCATGCAAAATGCAATGTGTGCCTTTGAGTCAATGCTGACTCTTGGCGACCGAGCGGCTCCTGGGTTTTCTTGGCAGTGTGACCGGAAGTAGATTGCCAAGCCTTTCTTCCGAGGCAATGGAAGGTTAAGTGACTTGCTCAAGGCCACAAGGAGTGCTAGTGAGAATCAAACACTGATCTCTTGGTTACCAAGACAGTGCTCTAACCATTAGGATACTCCTCAGTAGCCATAGGAGGAGGGAAAACTGGTTTAGCTCTGCACTCTGTTGAGCAGCCAGAAAATTGGAAGGATTGGAAAAGTTCAGCAGCCTCACACAATCTCAACACCCCCTCTCTTCCTCTTTCTCCCTTGTTCTCTCTCGAAGGCTCTCGAAGGAATCTGCATTGCCAGCCATCTTGAATGCAGTGCCTACAAAACCAGAGAAACAGTTTCAGGGGAGTAGAGCTGAGCTCGGCACAGACTCTCTACCTGAGGCTCTCAGGGAGTGAGTACCAAGGCTTGACCTTGTCATTATTTTGTTGGGGGCTCCCAATTCCATCTGGGATACAATCCAGGGTGGAGCGCTGGCGACAGTTGGCACAGTGTGGGAGTTTCCTGCCGTTTTCTGCATGTGTTAATAGTGTTTTACTATTGTGTTCCTAGAGGTCGTGCAGTCCGTACGTGTGTTCTACCTGAGCGACTCCAACACGCTTTCCTACCGTTGCGCCTGTAGCATGTATTGCCATATTAGCACTGTTAACACGTGCCTTCCAGGCTGTCGTGCCTTTAGTGTACACTGTTGTGACACTTGCCTTAAAACTATATGTCTCCTTCCAGGAAATGTTGTTTGGCCTGGGGCAAGCGAGGTGTCTCATCTCCAGCTTCTGAACTCTACCCTTCTTGCATGGCAGCTTGAGTCATCCCTGAAGGACTTGCTCCCCTTCTCTCAGCCGGGGGATGCAGTTAGTCTGGCCTTGTCTGCCTCAGGGCAGGAGGTGGTGGATGGCACTGTGGGTAGGGATAACCAGCCGGCTGGAGGTTCCGGCATCCATGCTGTAGGCCGCTCCCCACCCTCTAGGGGATCTGCGGCAGCTATGCCCCCTTGTTGGGGGCTCATTTCAGAGAGGAGAGCCTCTGGACTCCAGATTGCCCTCCCCAGAATTTTTTTCCTTTTTACAACCGGCCTGGTCCTTATGACTTTGAAATTCTGACCCTGCGGCATCTGAGCACAGTCTTATGAGGGGCAAGCTACGAGTTACCTATGGCTAAGCGTCCCCGGTGAAGGGCTCCCCTTGGAGATAGGGATCAGCTGGTATCTGTCTGAGATTTGGACTGTGACTTGGATTCAGATATCTTGGTCCTGGGCTCTGATATGGACAAAGAAGTACTCTCGCCTTTGGAGGATTGTGACGAGACCGACGTTATCCGCCTGTTCCAGAAGGAAGAACTGGCAGGATCGATTGCCAGGGTCTCATCTACCTTGAACTTGGTGGATGCTCCAGGCACGGAGCGGGAGCTAAAGTTGCATCCACTCCTGCAAGGGGTCTGGAAGTCCACTACTTCCTCCGTTTCCAGAGACGATCAAGGACACGATACGGTTGGAGTGGGATTCCCCCAACTCCCCGCCTAAGGTACTAAGGGTGTATAAGAAGATGTACGCTCTCTCGGAGAAGGAGTGTGTTATGTGGTTTGATATTCCCAAGGTAGATGTGCAGGTCACGGAGGTTACCAGACAGACCACCAGTCCTGTGGAAGGTGGATGGGCCTTAAAGGATTCTCTGGACCAAAAAGTGGATTCGTTGTTGAAGAACCAGTTTGTATGTACCAGCCTGATTTCTCAAGCCTTGCTCCATTGGATTCAGTCTCTTCCGCTAGACGATACTAGCCCTCTTTTGGAGTCTGCTACGGCCTTTCTTTCTGATTCAATGAATAACCTGGTACATTTCTGGAGCCAATTTGGAGAAGCTGGTGAAGGACCAGGGTGAGACAAAATCTTACTGCCTTCCAGAGGACAGGTCCAAGGGGCCTTTGAAACAAACAGGAACCCTTTTCCTTAAGCCTCTGTCCACTCCCCGCGAGTATGGTGGTTGGATTCCCGGGGGTCTTGGGACTGCTGTCCAAGCCAGCTTGGAAAGCTCTTCTTCCCCTCTTTGTGGACTTCAGGCTCGTTCTCGGTCCTTTCATGGAGCTCGTGGGCCCAGGGACTTGGTCCCCTCCAGAGGAGGACCCTCCCGGGCTGCGCACTGAAGGTTTGGGGGCTCATTTCTCCAATTGGGAGCTGGCTTGACCTCTTCTTTCAGGAATGAGTCCAGATCCCCAAGGACCGCTGGATGCTAGACACCAGTCAGTAGAGCTATGTCCTGGAATGCAAAGAGCTGATCCCAGATGCCTTCTTCATCTCCCCTTGTGGGTATGCAATCAAAAGGGCCACCTTGGACAAGCTGACGCTGCTGAAGGCAGTGGTACCCATTCCCCCGGATGATCTGGGCAAGGGCAGGTATTACATCTATTTTGTGATGCTGGAAAAGGACAGATCCTTTCGGCCCATTCTGGACCTCAAGGGTGTCAACAAGCACTTGCATGTCCTGTGGAAACCTTGTGATCTGTGATTCAAGCGGTGCACCGGGGGGAATTCCTGGCATCTCTGGATGTGGCCGAGGCCTATTTTCATATCCTGATCCGGGAGGGTCATTTAAAGTACTGTATTTGTGTTTTGCCATGATCGGCTCTCACTTTCAGTCTGTTGCCCTCCCATTTGGACCCTCCACTACCACACAGATGTTCTCCAAAGTCATGATGGTGGTAGCTGTGGCGCTTCAGCACCAAGGGATTTGTATGCAGCCATATCTGAACGCCCTCACTTGGTTTGCAGCTTGTCGTGCTGTGAGGGCTTGTGTGCATCAGTGATGCTGAGAGCTAAGTTATCAGTAGCTTAATTACTGGCCGGGTCTCCCAAGATAGACAGGTCTCAGCTGAGGTGTCACACTAAGACACACCACCCAGCAGAATGGAACGGTATTGGCGGCAGAGGATCACATTTCTGTGACAAATGCAACAATACTAGAATTACTTGCATGGAAGAAAGGCCTCGCAATCTACTTCAATATCTTGCCATAAAAACCCAACGGATAGTCACACAAAACAAATTGCACTATAGTGCTGGAAGATGAGACCCCCAGCTAAGAAGGCACTCAACTGGCTACGGGGGTGAGCTGAAGGCTTTTCAGAGTAAAGCCAGCATTTATGATTTGGTTGGATCAAAGTCCCCGAGACATCTGACTGCTGATGTAGCTGCACATGAAATGAGAATCAGACGTTGCAAAGATGTCTTACAAATTAGGACATGGAACGTACGAAGCATGAACCAAATCCAATAAGGATCTCAAACAACTAATCAGGAGAAAAAACCTCAGTACATAACATTTTCCCCTCTAACAAGTGCTTACCCATCAAAGGTGGGTTGCCTTACTCAGCATCAGCAGTCTAAAAAACTCCTCAGCAAAGTCTAATAGAGAAACTAAGCTTTGCTTCTCAAAAAACTTTATTAAATCACAATCCTGTGTTAGTGATTTGCATGGTTAATATCGTTAGAATTTATCAAAATTTATTAATATCATTCGGCAGCCAAAGTGTCCCAATATTCTGCACATGGCAGGAAACCACCAACGAGCTAGCAGTGCCTGAAACAAGAAGGAGAATTCTCAAAAAGCAATCCAATTCAATAGCACCAGAAAAATATTTATCACTTAGCTAAAAATATGGTGCCGGGGTCCTACAAAGACAAATGACAATACCAAGGCCCGACATAGATCCTTGTTTCTCCGTTAGGCTTCATCAGGAACAAGCAGAATCTCATTTCCAAACACATTTCAAGAGAATGATGGTGTTGTTTGAGATCCTTATTGGATTTGCCTGAAATTTGTGAATATCTGTATAAGCTGTAGTTGATATTAACTTTTCATGTTGCTTGTCTCCTTAGATAATATATTGGTACATTTCAGTTTTATTCAGGAGTTTGTTGTGTTGTGTGATTGATTTACTCCTGGGGTGGTTTGTTGTGTAATAGAATAAAGCCAGAAGACACAGAAAGGGGACACCCCACCTGCAGTGACTATAGGGCATAGAGCAAACAGGAGGGAGCTGTATTGAGTATCCACAAAGTCACTCAACACATGTTTCGGCTGAAGCCTTCTTCAGGGGATTTTAACTTCTCTAAAATGAATTATTGTACAAAGCAACACATTAATACATTGTAAGGCATATATAATTAAATATTGATATGAAAATAAATTCAATTTAAATTATATATATATAGAACTAAAAAATAATAAATAACTTAATAGAACCAAATGTGCCAAGGACATAAAAAGAATAAATAACAATAGAAAACAGAAGACACCATAAGAAATCAATAAAATCCGTTAACATGTAACATCACCAAGGATAACGAGATAAAACCAAATAAATTGGACTGAAAGTCAGCAGAGCGAAAACAATGGGTAAATGATTAGATGGTAAACGAAAGCATGACAGAAAAAGTCAATATAGAATTCGAAGTGTGGCAGATAATATGTAGTGCTGCAAAAGTATTAATTTCAAAAGAAGGCCAATGACTTGCTGACGTCACGTCGATACGATAGTCAATTCAAAAAGAAAGCCAGACTCCGTGTTTGGCAAAAGCCAATAGGTATTTTTCAAAAATGTAGTAACCCCCATTTAATGTATTATGCAAAGCGTATTAAATGTGTGTAACCAAAGCGTGTGATTATTTTAAAATGTAATGGCCTCACTCAACATACCATCAAAGACTTAATGGAGGCATATATTGATAACACAGGACACGAACGGCAAATAATATGTGCCGCAGACCATCAAGGTTACGGGTGATTGGCATTGAGGAGCGACACTGCCATGAATCAGATAATCCAACAGGCTTAAACAAAGGCAAACATTGGCACCAAAATTGTTCAGTTAGAGGAGCATCCGATAATCGTCACATCGACATCATATCAATGTAGGTATCAACAGGAAGCCATAATACCCGTACATCACGGGGCTGAATCTGTATTAAAAACAGTAAATGTAGATCTGATGGGGTATGTTAGTGTGACTGTCAGCCGAAAATAAAAGTGATATTAAAAATAAAAGGAAAGATAATAATAAAACTAATTTAAATTGAAAACCAGAGCTCATATATGATAAGGTCCAATAGTTGTTTTTCAAATATATAAAAAAAACACTTAGTGTGCTGTACAAAGACACAAAGGGTAAATAGTTAAAAACAAAAGAAATAAAAATGGATACAAATATTAAAACCAACAAAAGTAATAGTAATTATTAAACAAAAAAGTAACAGCCCCCAATGGGGAGCCAAGCACAACAAGGGCACTGTCTCAATAAAACCATGATAAAACGAAAGGCAATCTATCACACATACATATTATTTGGCCATGTGCTGTACAATCATACAAAAAATCCCAGGGGTGGGGAGGAAAGTCTTCTCCACATCACCCCCGTGCCAGTGGGGATGTACCTGTCTCACAACCAACAACTTTAGGTCTGAAAAAATTGTGAAACCTTCGACCAATGAGACACCAGTGGTTTTGTTGTAGTCCACGCTTGATACAGCTACGGTGTTCAACAATGTGTGTCTGGATAGAACGACTAGTTTTCCCAATATACAGTAATCCTCAGGGGCTTATAAAAGCATAGATAGCATTCTATGAATTACAATTTGTAAACACAGTGAGAGAAAAATGAGCTCATGTTTGTGGATGAATGAAGGCCCCTTTAGTGGTGATGGCATGTGCGCAAACTGAACAAGAGCCACATTTGAAATGCCCCAGAGTTATGGGTTTACGACAGGGCACTGGAAGGGCTGAAGGGACTCATAGATTAGATAAACTGGGGTTCTTTTTGTAGGTGATAGTGACATACTGAGTGGCCAAAAACAGTGGCAGTCTGTACAATATGCCAGTCCTCCCTGATAATATGTAAAATCTGCCTGGAATGTGTAGACAAGAGAAGTAGACAAACCAGTTTATTATTGATGGGTCTATCCCTCTTAGATATCAAGCAAGCGCAATCCGTCTTATCAGCTCTGTCATAAGCTTTATAGATGAATCTCCTAGGGTAACCCTTCTCCACAAACCTTTCACTTAGTTCCTTAGCATTTCTTTCAAAATCATACGAATCCGTACAAATACTCCTAACTCTCAAAAACTGGTTAATCAGGAGGTTATTTTTGAGAGAGCTATTGTGAAAGCTTCAGTAATGGAGGAAATGGTTACAGTCAATAAGTTTACGATATAAATCAGTTGAAAAGCCATGTTTATCTTTTCTAATGTTAATATCCAAGTGAGGGATCTCCTCACTACACTACTGAACTGTGCTTGGAACTGCAAATTATCATCGCATGTATTAATCCAAGTCAAATATTGGTCAAACCTATCTTGACTCCCTTCCCAAAAAAGAAGCACGTCGTCAAGTGTACCTCTGCCAAAAGGCATATGTGCTATTTAAAAGGTTGAGCCGTTAAAAACAAATGAGTTCAAACCATGTAACATATAAATTGCAGCCACGGAGGACCCCATCGCTACCTCCTTGATCTGTTCATAAAACAGTTTATGGAACCAAAAGAAATTTTCAGTCAGTACTAGATTAGCTAATTGCACAAGGAAAAAGGTTGGAATCCGTTTGTGTTCTGTTAAGAAGTGTTTCCTCAGTGATCGCAATAGCCTCTTTCTGTGTGATGTTCATGTATAACGAGATGTCGGCCTTTTATGTCCAGGGCCGTCAGACTGAACAGGGAACTTATTCCACCTCTGAGGTGGAGTAAGTTCCCCTAGATGGCGGGGGACTGCAGGTCTGGATGGCAGAAGGGGTCGGAGGAGGTGCGGTGATTCCCCACAGCCTGACCTTGGCCTTGGGAGGCCAGATCGGGGGTCGGGCTGCGGGGAATTTAAGAACAGGTTGGCGACTGGGGATCACAGCTCCTGAATGGCACCACGGCTCCATTTAGGAGCCTTGACTGAGTTAGCCGGTAGAGGCCTATACATGCAGGCCTAGTCGCGATTCTGATCCCACGGGGCTAGACTTGCCTCATGGGATCAGAATCGTGTCTGCCTCTGTGCGTCCAATTCCAATCGGGTGCACAGGAGCCTGGACAACCCAATGGGAATGTGGTCCTATGAGCTTAGTTTCTGGTATAGGAAGGTAACAAGGTATAAAGGGCATAAAAGAATATCCAGAATTGAGAGATTGTCTCAAAAAGTGAGCCAATGGCTGAAATTATTGGGCAGCCAGGCGGCTTATTAAGGTCTTGTGAATCTTAGGCAGTATATAAATTGTGGGTACCATAGGGTGGGCTACCGTCAAGAAATCACCTTTTTTGTCAAAAACCCTGCTTCGAGACTCGTCTGGATCAAACAGTCAATCTTACTTTTAAGTGTGATAGTGGGATCTTTATCAAGTCACACACAAAAGTTGTGATCCTTAAGTTGCCTTTTTATCTCCTGGATATAGTTTCAGCAGTTCATGACCACAATTGCACCTCTTTTGTCCGCCGGCTGTCTTGCAATTCTGTAGTCTGCTTTGAGAGACTCCAAGGCACCCTTTTGTTCGCATGTGGTAATATAATAGGAGTGTAAGTTCTTACTCTCAAGATTTTCAATAAGTACCACTACTGTTTTTTCAAAAACATCAATTGCTGGACTGGTACCATGTGATGCTATCTACTTAGATTTCCTGTGGGCCACAGAGGTAATTTGTTGTTAAAGAAGAAATCCTTAATCTTTAATTTTCTTGTGTTTTTGTTTACTATCTAATCATTTACACTTGTTTTTGCTCTGCTGACTTTCAGTCCAATGTGTTTGGTTTTATCTCTTTATCCTTGGTGATTTTACACTGTCTTTCACAATGGATTTTATTGATTTCAGGCCCCACCCCTTCTTCAGTTTTCTATTGTTACTTTTTTCTTTTTATGACCTTGGCACATTTGGTTCTATTACATTTTTTATTATTTTTTAATTGTTTTATGTATATATATATTTTAAATTTGTATTCATATTCATATCAATGTTTAATTATATATGCCTTTTAATGTATTTATGTATTGTTTTGTACAATAATTCATTTTGCAAAATGCAGTGTGTGCTAGAGAGGTCAAAATCCCCTGAAGAAGGCTTCAGCCGAAACAGATGTAGGGTGACCTCGTGGATGCTCAATAAAACTCCCTCCTGCATCCCATGGCGTGGTGTGTCCTGCTTTCTCTGTGCCCCATAGAATAAAGCCAGGACTGGGTTAGCTTGTTCTTTTTGCCACGGAGTTGGGTAGCAATCTTAGATCAGAATTTTGACTATCCATGTAATGGTGAAAAACCATAATTGGATTAGCCTGGTCCTTTGACCTGGGGTGAGATAGAAACTCTTAACTATGTAACAGAACGTTTGTGCAAGAAGACTGGGGCTTATGAGTGCTCATTGGAGAAGAGAATGGTGCTTAGGCTTGTGAGTGCATCAAAGGGAGGGTGGGGGGCTGTGAACTCTTATGGGAAGAAGAGGCAGGGTCTTTAAGAGCACATGTAGGAGGAAGGGGTGGGGCCTGTTTCTACATAAGAGAGAGCAGGGACTGTGTGTGCGTGTGGGGGAGGGGAGGGTGGGTGTGAACATACAGAAGAGGAGCAACCCCAATAGGGGCTGTGCTGATTCCATCATTCATTTGATTGCTGCCGCTATGAGAGCTAAGCCTCTCGGAAAAGGCTGCCCCTGAGAAGTACGTGCCTGGGCACTGTGGTTTTAGCTCCCCACTCCAGCATCTGCCAATTAATTTGGTCCTGGTCATAGCATTTCAGGGGGAAATGTCACAGTGCCTTAAGGTTACTGGGGAGGGGGAAGCATCACAGATTTGCGACTGGAGAGCAGGGGGGGGGGGGGAAGGAGATTCATACTGTCTCCCGGCTGGGAATAGGAAAGGAACGCATGTTATGCCATTTTGTGTGTTGGGGAACACTGTCATGATGCCTCTTGGAGAGGGAAAGCGTCCTAGCGCCTTGTGACTTGGGGATAAAGCTTTGTCGGAGGACCTTGTGTGAAAGTGTCATAGAGCTTCACAGTTGCAGGCAGAGAGGGCGAACTGTGTTGCAGTACCTAAGAGCTAGTGGGGAGAGTAACACTGTCACAGTGCTTCATTTGCGGGGTGGGAGGAGTGTCATATCACCCTTTTACCTGGGGGAGGGGGTAGCAGTGTCAGTGCCTGAGAGGCATCATTACTTGGCGATGGAAAAGGGGTTAGCTGAGTGTTTCATGGATGTGGTAAGGAGTCGTTAACAGGGCTGGTATTAGGAAAGTTAAAAAGAGGGTAATTGCCTTGGGCCCCCATGTCACAGGGGACCCCAAAGCCGAAAAAGGCACAGTCTATTGGCAGGCCTTGGGGCCCCCTTCCAGATTTCTGCCCTGGGCCCCATCATGTCTAATACTGGCACTAATGGTTCAGAGTTTTGCTCTCTATGCTTTCCCTCATTTTACCTGCAGAATTTGGTCTTCTCAGGAGGTAGCAAGTGGAAGGAGGAGCTCTCCTGGGTTTGTAAACATTTCTGTGAATGCCCACAAAGGTAAGGTTCAGATCCGAGAATATTAACCCTGAGGCTCTGGGCTGATTAAAGGATAACCTGGGAAGGAAAGGTGCAGTGACCCATAGCAGTGAGCCGGATCTGACCGGTTCCCAGAGTGCTTGAGGAAAGCCGGTATTTCAGCAGAAGTGCCTTTTCTCCAGTGCCAGATTACCGGTGCATGCCTGGCTCAGAATTGAAGCCCTAACTTGGCCTGGTGGCTCAGTGCCAATGCTGTCCATTGCAATGTGGAGAGACAGGTTCATTTCCTAGGCCAGGACGTCTGCTTCCTGAAAATCAAGTCCCGGTCCTTTAGCACACTAGTGACACTTAGTGGCCAGATTTGGGGCGCACAGTTGCAAGTGTCTGGAAATAGTTCCTGGTGTATAAAACCCAGCTGAGGACGGTCACTTCAATGCCTGCTCTAAGTGACTGGGCGGAAATACTGTGAAAACATCCACAGGTTAGTTGTGAATGAAAGTTCATATTGCTAGATCCCAACCCCGGTTCTGGCTGAAGTGGAAGTCCAGAGGAACAGGAGGAAACTGTGGTCTCTTATCCTGAGACCCTTGTGCAGGGGGAGAAGGTTCTTTAGCAAATTATATGAAGACATATTGAAGTCCATAGTCAAAGGGTTTATCTGGCAGCTTGACCCTTAATGGTAATATCATGAGATTACTGCTAGGAGTCAACTGGCACCATTTTCAACCTGGCGCCAGATGAGGCAGGAATGACTGGGGATTGATCCTGTCCCCTAACCCTAGACTACCAGGAGTTTCTAGAAGTAGGCTCGGGGGAGGCTGGGTGCCTTATTCAGAGTGAGTAGATGGTTGAGGGGTCTTCTTGTGGAAGGAAGGGAGTCCATAGGGTGTCATATTTAGAAAGGATACAAAACAAGAAGGGGCACCCCCACAGCAAAGACAAGCAAGAAAAAGACAAGGAGCGGAGGAATAAAAATATCAGCGACAAACTTTATTGAGCCTGACACAGCCGTGTTTCAGCGTGGTATACCTGAGTCAGGGGCAAAACTGTATTGACAATCAAGGGGTAATGCAGAACTCTGTATCCACTCTGTGCATTCTCATGTTTTATGTTTATTTTTAATCCCTTGAACATGACAATGCACAGAATGGATACAGAGTTCTGCATTACCCCTTGATTGTCAATACAGTTTTGCCCCTGACGCAAGCATAAAGTTTGTTGCTGATATTTTTGTTCCCCCACTCCTTGTTTTTTCCAAATTTAGAAAGGTACCCGCCTCTTTAAGAAGGCTCCCTGGGAGCTGCGGGCCCTGTGTTAGTGTCCCAGTGCACCTGGGAAACATATAATGCATCTTGCAAAGTGAATGCAAGTTGCATTATTCATTTACTGCAGGAGTCACTAACCTGGGTACCGAGTTGCTGCAGGTCAGTGTCTCCTGCAGTAAATTAAGCTGCAGTAGAACGCGAGATTTTACCACAGCTTGGTAATTAGCTCCCTCGGATTTATCAGCTCAAAAAAATATCAACACTGGCGACATTCCCAGGGTGCGCTTTCAATTTGGCTTGTCAATACCAGCGGGCCAAAGTTCTCCAGGTAACTCAGGCCAGCCAAAGAGTAGGGCCTAGAGTTAACCGGTATAATCTGTTTGAACAGACTCGGACTGAATATCCGAATAAAGTCAAGCAGATAAAATAGTCTGGTTCTCTTTACCTGGTCGCAGCCTGCTGAATGTCGGGCACTGGTGAGTGGAGATTTTATGAGGCAATGTGTTTTTTATACCAGCGTGAACCAAGGCTGATCACAGATAACTGTTTCCTCTCATCTAAGTGTGACATGCCCCAGAGTGTGTCTTCTTTTAGGTGAGTGTGACATTTTTCTGAGTGTTGCTGCTTTGTGTATGTGTGAGACATGTCCCTGTGTGTGTATATGTGAGTCATATCCAACACTCCTTCCAAGATGTGCAGGAGTTTGCCACCGTCATTGGGGCTGGTGCATTAATACCATGGTTTCAATAGCAAGGGGCAGCAGATCCCTGGGAATCCTGCAGAACTTACCCACCCCTGCTGACTGAAAACAGTGATACTGATGTACCGCTCTTGCTGCCTGGGACAGCCGTACACTCTAGAGGAAATGTTGGAGATGACTCTGAATATTTCTCCTGGTATGAACATGTCTCTAAGTGTTTCAGCTCTTGTGTAAATATTTCTTACTTATATATGGCCTTAGCTCTTACTGCATATATAAACAGAGTTAAATGGGAGCAGGCTAATGCTTTTCTACTATGAAAATTAATCTCTTTTCTTGAACGAAAATTAGCTTTATTGTTAGATTTCTAATTTCATTTAAAGTAAAAGGTTAAAAACATTTTTCAAAGCACCAGCTATTCAACGTGCGTACAGGAGCTTCAAGGTGAATGCAGGAGTCCCAGGCTTCCTCACTTTTAGTGCTCAGATTGCATGCAGGAGTCGAGAGGGTTTCCTATTCCTTAATGTCCAGGCCAGTAGAGGAGTCTCAAGCTTCCTCTTCCTTGCTGTGAAGGATTAAAACAAGTCTCATATGTCTGGCATGAATATAGCAGCCCTAGACATCCAGTCCCTTAGTGGCCAGTGTAACAGACTGTGGTACATTTTAAAGATTTGCAAGAAGATTTGTTAGGCTGTAAGTTTCTGAAGTGATGAATTTCCAAAGTGGTGACCAAATAACCCATCCTTTGAGCACATGCGACAACTGAAAGAAAGGGAAGTAGCTTGCGGCTATAGAGTCAAGACCCACACAAACTTCCTGATACATGGGGATTTCTTCGAAGATAAGATGAAGTACAGCAGTTCGGGAACAGACATTTTGGTTGAAACGGAGAATAAGACGACAGATAATCCTTGTGTCAAGCCTCTTTATTTCTTACAACCAGGATAAAGACTGGAGTCCTTAGTTTCCAGGATAAGTATTCTAGACCTGAGTTTCTGTTCTTGGTGCCCGGGGCAAGTACTGCAAGCCTGGGATATTGACTTTAGTGCCCTGGCTAAGAACATGAGTCCTGGCCGAGAGTCTATAAGCAATGGTTGGTTGAGTTCTTATAAGAGAATTCTGTAGTTACCATGAAATTTCCAGCCTCGAGAAATCCTAAGGAGCTTTAACCCATCTGCTTGCGGTTTAGTCACTCTGTCATCTAAGAAACGTGGCATTAGCTCACTGCAGATTCAATCACTCCTGCATTTTTGTGTCATCACAAGGTCTGGGTAAGGAATCCATTTTCTAGCAGCTCATGGCAAAGGTCTGAAGATATTTCCCGATGACTTGGATTCGTTCTCCGGCTTGCAGGGCTTCAGGCAGCTTTGGCTCCATTTGTCCTTGGTGAGAAAATACAGCAGAGCATTCAGCCAGGCGTTGAAACTGGCTAGAGGCCTAGTCACCTTGTAACAGATAGACACTATGCTCATAGTATGGCAGTTGATGCCCGGACTGGCTCTGAGGACCAGGAAGAGCGTTCTTGTGACGTGGAATGGAAAGAAACACAAGGCAAAGAGAAGGGTGATGGTGACAATGGTTTTAATAGATTTACGCCTTTTGTTAAGGGCGGGCACTGGTGAGTGGAACTGGGGACTATGCATTGTCTGAAAAATGGTCTTCACCACCCGAGAGTAGCACCATGCAATGATGGAGAAAGGAACAAAAAACCCAACCAAATGCAGAAAGATTCCATAAGGGACATAATGGAGAATGTCACTGTCCAGGGCATCATCCCAGCAGCTGGTGTTATTCCCAGAGGTAGCCGTCTTCGCGAAGCGGAAGATTGGGCTGGTGAGTGCAAAGATGACAACCCAAACTAGGATGCAGATGGCCCTCACAGTCTTCTTGGTCTCCATGGTGACAGTCTTCATGGGATGACAGATACCAAGGTAACGGTGAAAGCTGATGCAGGTAAGGAAGAATATACTGCAGTACAAGTTAAAATAGAAAAGGAACCTAACCAGTCGGCACATAAAGTCACCAAAGATCCACTGGTCCCTTTTGATGTAGCTGGCAATGAGGAAAGGGAGGGACAGTCCGTACATGAAGTCCGTCAGGGCCAAGTTGAACATATAAATGAGGGAAGAATTCCACTGTTTGGTTCGGTGGAGGGAACGATATAGAATGATGGAGTTCAGGGCGAGACTGAGGATGAAGGTAAAGGAGTAACACATGGGCAAGAAGATGTACTTGTAGGACTCATTAATGTGACAGGAGGCTTGGCCGCTAGGTGGACTAGTCGCATTTCTGGATATGCTGAGGAATCTGAGGTTTCCATCTGCATCTCCCATTGTCGTGATGGTTTCTCGGGCGGCTGTCTTATTGCACACCGTGGCACGCTGGAGGCAGTACCACAACTCAGTTCTAAAATGGAAGAGTAAAGGTGAGAAAATTACTTTTGCAAAAGATGCTTTGCTGTCTGATTTTTGAATTCTACAACAGAAAGCAAAACATAAGAGCCTTTCACTTTACAAAGAGCCAAACTTTCTTTTCTTCTTTGTGACCTCTTACTGATACACCACATACCTCAGCCACCTCACCATGCCATACATCAGTAGAGCATTCGTATGCTTCATCACATGATATGCACAGAACGTTCCAGAGTCCTGTAACAGGATATACCACCCACATTCACAAAACACCTCAGTGTCTCGTCATAGGATATACTGTGAACATCCATGGAAGCATCACAGGTTACATCCATACAACACTATGACATCCCATCGGAGGATATGCATTGTACAGCCATAGAACACATCGGTGCCCATCACAGGATCTACTATGCCCATCCTTAGAACCATCCCAGGGTCCTTCACAGGATATGCATTGTCTAGCCTTCAAGCAACCCAGTATCCCATCACAGGATATATAAAATACATCCATAGAATGTCCCAGGGGCCCATCAGAGGATGAACAATATACATCCATAGAACTATCTGTGTCCTGTCACATGATTTACTCTTTACATCCATAGATGTCCCAGTGTCCCATCACAGCATATGTAATATACAGCCATAGAAGACCCCAGAGCCCCTCACTGGTATCCTCCATAGATCCATCTGTTTATCCAGTTTCTCCCTCCCTCACTTTCCAGGACTTGTGCTCAGCATTTCCACAGCCCAGAAGTTAATGTTTTCTACCCTGCATCCCTGAGGCAGCTGCTGACTCAGCCGTTCCAGCTCGTTAAAGCTTGTTCAATGAGTAATGGGCACTTTTTCAGACAGGAATCTTGTGTATCCAGCCGTAAGTGTTTGCTTCCCACTTTCAAGAAGCAAAATGTTTATGGGCATGCCCCCTCTGCAATTGCCTGCAGCTCCCTAAACACCCATTAACCTTCTTCAGCACCTCCATGATCCACCTCTTGTTGCTGCCATACCTTTTCTCCAGCTCCGGCAGAAATCTTTTTACAAACGTTATTTAGTATGTCGAGAATATCCCCTGCATTTTGGATTCCCCCACCCCTACCCCTTCATCAGCCTGATAAGAATGATGCAAAGAAGACGGCACACACGAGCGGACAAGACTGTGACTCCTTCTGTAGCGCCTTCAGACCCCTGATTTTCATTGAATAAGGAATGGCTTCATTAGATCAGAGGTTCCCAACCTTTCTGGTTGTACAGACCCCTTTAAACTAGATAATAGGGGCTCGCTTGGAGTGGAGGAGTAGTCTAGTGGTTAGAGCACTGGCTTGGGAGCCAAGGGTCCGATATTTGAAAGGCATTTAAATGGTTTACAGCTCTGTAAGCATTGTAACTGTCGCTCAGTGGGAATTCAATAGCACTAACACGATTAGTGTGGCTGAATATCCCCGATCTTCTCCCCTACATGCCTTGATGCTAACCGCTTAGCATCGGGGCATGTTGTGGGCAGCAACAGAGGCTAACCAGGTAGCGGCGATATTGCACCTACAGGTAAAAGACAGGTGCTGCAAAAGCTGGTCCATCTTTACCTGTAGAAGCTAAGTGGGCAGCGGTGCAATATTGTCGCTACCTGATTAGACTCTGCAGCTTCCGGGCATGTGCGGCAACCCCGAATATTCAATGCCAGGGTTGCCTATGACCCTCGCATTGCATATCCAGGATTACTACTACTACTACTAAGCATTTATAAAGCGCTACCAGGCGCACGCAGCGCTGTGCAATGAAAACACACAAGAGACAGTCCCCGCTCAAAAGAGCTTACGATCTAAAAAAGACAAAGCAAGAAAAGGAGAAGAATAAGAACAGCAAAATCAAGAGCCAAAGGCGCAGGCGAAAAGATGAGCTTTTAACTTAAGTTTGAAGAGGGACAAAGAAGAGGCCTGGAGTAAAGACAAAGGAAGTTTATTCCAAGCGTAAGGTGCAGCAAGGTGAAATGAGTGGAATCTGGAGCTGGCAATAGAGGAGAAGGGCATAGCAAGAAGCAACTGGGTAAAAGAACGGCGTTCACGAGGGGGGAAGTAGGGAGAAATGAGAGAAGAAAGGTTCTTAGGAGCCACAGAGTGAATGCACTTATAGGTCAGAAGGAGAAGCTTAAAGTGAATACAGAAATGGATAGGGAGCCAGTGAAGAGATTTGAGGAGAGGAGTGATGTGGGCAAAACGAGACTGATGGAAAATCAAACGGGCAGCGGAGTGCTGAATAGACTGAAGGGGGAAGAGATGAGACTGAGGGAGACCAGCAAGAAGCAGGTTGCAATTATCAAGACGGAAGGTGATTAGGGAATGGATGAGGGTTTTAGTAGTGAGCTCAGAGAGAAAGGGGTGGATTTTGCCAATGTTGAAGAGAAAGAAGCGACAGGTCATAGCAATGAGTTGAATATGAGAGGAGAAAGAGAGCGAAGAGTCAAAAATAACACCCAGATTGCGAGCAGATGAAACAGGTTGGAGAACAGAGCCATCAACAGAGACTGAAAAAGAAGGAGAAAGGGAAATTTTAGGAGAAAAAACGAGAAGTTCAGTCTTGGCCATGTTCAATTTCAGGTGATGATGGAACATCCAAGCAGCAATGGCAGAGAGACAGCAAGAGATCCTGGACTGCAAAGCAGGAGAAAGATCAGGAGTAGAGAGATAGATCTGGGAGTCATCAGCATAGAGATGGTACTGAAAACCATGAGAGGAAATAAGCGCACCAAGGGATTGGGTATAGAGAGAAAAAAGAAGGAGACCCAAGACAGAGTCTTGGGGGACACCAACAGAGAGTGGGATAACAGAGGAGGAGGAACCACCAGAACATACACTAAAGGAGTGATGGGAAAGATATGAGGAGAACCAGGAAAGAACAGAGTCCCTAAAGCCAAGCGAGGACAATGTGTCAAGGAGAAGATCATGGGCAACAGTATCAAAAGCAGCAGAAAGGTCAAGGAGGATAAGGACAGAGTAAAGGCCTTTAGATTTAGCCAGGAACAAGTCACTGGAGACTTTGACAAAAGCAGTTTCAGTAGAGTGCAAGGGACGAAAACCTGATTGTAAGGGATCGAGAAGAGCATGAGAAGAGAGGATTAGAGGATGGCGGCAATGGCTAGGCACTGTACTCATGCCTAGCCATCCTAATTCAATGTAGGACACCAAGAGACCAGGGTTTGATTCCCACTAGCATTCCTTGTGGCCTTGGGCAAGTCACTTAACCGTCCATTGTCTCAGAAAAATCCAAGTTATCTATGTCCCTGTTTAATGTATATTACCAAGTTTAAGTTACAATGTAAACCACTTTGACTGAAATGATATAGCAGTATAAAAAATACTGATAAATAGTTACCCAAGAGGCATGGTTCGGAAGAAGGTATCCACGAAGGACACTAACAAAAGAGGGAAGTAAGGGCATCCCAGTAGCGACGTTCCAATAAAGATAAAAGTAACCCAGATGGTTTTAAGTACAGAGCAGACAAAACCGAAAGATTCCAAATTACCCCTTTCTACTGATAACCAGATTAATATAAATAAAATACTTCTAAAATGCCTTTATGCAAATGTTAGAAGTCTAAAAAATAAAATGGGAGAGTTAGAATATATCGCACTAAATGAAAGGTTAGATATAATTGGCATCTCAGAAACCTGGTGGAAGGAGGACAACCAATGAGAAGTTGTGATAACTGGCTACAAGCTGTATCGCAATGATAGGGTAGATCAAATTGGTGGAGGGGATGCACTCTATGAGGCCAATTCAGATCGAGGGCCGTCTGGAAGTCCAAAAATTGGATGTGCTCCACAGACATCCGATTCTGCAACCATGAGAGCTACATGTTCCCGCGATTGCAGAATCAGGGCACTTGGAGGGCGAGATGTGACCCTATTCTGCCACAGGAGACATCCTTTGCCTTGCATGGCCAGCCCTCCCTATGCTCCTGCTGGAGTGCCCAGTGCTGTGGCATCCTGTCGCTATGGCACTGGGACGCCCAGCAGGAGCCCCGATTCCTTGCACCTCTGCAAAACAGCATTTCCCCACTGCCCAATCCCCGTAGGGGCCTGCCACAGCCAGGATCCAGGCGGAGGGGAACCTTCTGCTGCTGCACACAACATTGTGGGGGTCTGCCAATGCGGATCACACCTGTCCATCTTGGCCTCCCCGGACATATAGGGCCATGACCTGAATAGGCCTTGTAAGTCTGGGGTCATGGGCCTGTCTCTACTCCACCCACTTTCTGTCTCCAGCACTCCCCCTCCTGCCCCCATTCAGTTCTCCAGAATTACATCCAGGGTCTGTTCGGTGGTTGGACATCGAATCCTGCTATTCATGGGTCAGAATGACCCCCTATGTTTGAAAGAGGACATTGAGTCATACAGGATTAAAGTTTTGCAAGAAACAAAATACACTGTAGAATCTCTATGGATAGAAAGTCCATGATAAAAAGGAAAGGTGATGATAGTGGGGGTGTACTACCTACTGTCTGCCAGAATGAACAGATGGATGATGAAATGCTAAAAAAATCAGGGAAGCTAACAAAAGTAATAATGGGTGATTTTAATTACCCCAGTATTGACTGGGTCAGTGTCACAGCAGGACATGCTAGGGAGAAAGTTTTTCTAGATGAAATAAATGAATGCTTCTTAGAGCAGCTAGTTCATGAACTGACAAGAGGGAAAGCTATTATGGACCTAGTCCTTAGGTGGAACACAGGATCTGATGCAAGAGATAAGAGTGTTGGGGCCATTTGGCAATAGTGATCATAGCATAGAGGGTAGAATGGAAAGGAAATCCATAGTACTACTTTTAACTTTCAAAAGGGAGACTATGGTAAAATGAGGTAAATAGTTAAGAAAAAACTAAAAGGAGCAGTTGCAAAAGTTAAAGATTTGCATCAAGTATGGGCGTTGTTTAAAAATACTATCTTGGAAGCCCAGACCAGATGTCTTCCACTCTTTAAGACAAGCGGAAGGAAGGCCAAAAAATTGCCAGCATGGTTTAAAGTTGAGGTCAGAGAGGCTGTTGTAGTAAAAAAAAAAGCATCTTTCAGGAAATGGAAAAAGAAGCCAAATGATGAAAATGGGAAACAACATAAGCACTGGCAAGTAAAGCAGGCAAAGAGAGAATTTGAAAAAAAAACTTGCCATGGAAGCAAAAACGCATAGTGAAAACGTTTTGAAGTACATTCGTAGCAAA
Organism: Ichthyophis bannanicus; assembly: GCA_033557465.1. NCBI lineage: Eukaryota > Metazoa > Chordata > Amphibia > Gymnophiona > Ichthyophiidae > Ichthyophis > Ichthyophis bannanicus. The sequence goes on along the minus strand of CM066048.1, from coordinate 104,676,721 downwards.
AAAACATATGAGAGAGTCAGTTGTACCATTAGATGATAAAGGAGTAAAAGGGGAGCTAAGGGAGGACAAGGCCATAGCGGAGAGACTGAATTCTTTGCTTCAGTCATTACTGAAGAAGATGTAGGAAGGTTACCCATGCCTGAAATGTTATTTAAAGGTGGTGTATCAGAAGAACTGTAAGAAATATCAATAAACCGGGAATAATGTATTACAACTATTTGATAAACTGAAGGGTAGCAAATCAGATGGACTGTATGATATACTGTACATCTGAAAGTTTTGAAAGCACTGAAATATAATATTGTAGACCTACTTTTAGTAATCTATGAACTATCATTAAAATCAACTGTAGTACCTGAAGATTGGAGAATGTCCAATGTAACACAAAATTTTAAAAAGGGTTCCAGGGATGATCCAGGAAACTATAGACCGGTGAGCCTGACATAAGTGCTGGACGAAATGGTAGAAACCATTATAAAGAAAATAATTACTGAACATATAGATAGTCATGGTTTAATGGGAGAAAGCCAACATGGTTACTAATCAGTTATATTTTTTGAAGGTGTGAATAAACAGATACACTATATTGACTGGCTCACCTTTGTCTATCTTGATTTTCAGAAAAAGTTCCTTTATGAGAGACTTGGCAAAATTAAAAAGTCATGGGATTGGAGGCAGTGTACTATTGTGGATCAGAAACTGGTTAAAAGATAGAAAGAAGAGAGTAGGGCTAAATGTCCAATTTTCCCAATGGTGAAAGGTGAATAGTGGAGCACCCCAGGGATCTGTCCTGGGTCTGCTGCTTTTTAACATCTGCATAAATAACCTGGAAATGGGAATAACGAGTGAGGTGATGAAATTTGCAGATGACACATAATTATTCAAAGTTATTAAAACACAAGAAGATTGTGAACAATTGCAAGAGGATCTTGATAAATTGAAAGACTGGATGTCCAAATGGCATATGAAATTTAATGTGGACATGTGCAAAGTTATACACTTAGGGAAGAACAACCCAAGTTATCGCTACATGATGCAAGATTCCACATTAGGAACCACCACCCAGAAAAAAAAGATTTAGGGGTCATTGTGGATAATATGTTGGAACCCTCTGCCCAATGTGCAGTGGTGGCCAAGAAAGTAAATAGAATGCTAGGTATCATAAAAGAAAGGGATGGAGAACAAAACCATGGATATTATAATGCCTCTGTATCATTCCATGGTGAGACCGCACCTTGAATATTGTGTGCAATTCTGGTCGCCATATCTTAAAAAGGATATAGCAGAATTAGAAAAGGCACAGAGAAGAGCCACCAAAATGGTAAAAGAGATGGAAGGATACCCCTATGAAGAAAGGCTTAAAAGGTTAGGGCTCTTCAACTTGGAAAAGAAACGGCTGAGAGGAGATATGATAGAGGTCTGCAAATTAATGAATGTAGTGGAACAGGTAAATGTAGATCAGTTGTTTACACCTTCAAAAAGTAGAAAGACTAGGGGACACTCAATGAAGCTACAATTTAGCCCATTTAGGACTAATAAGAGAAAATATATTTTCACTCAACAAAGAATCAAACTCTAGAATTCATTACCGGAGGATGTAGTAAAAGCTGTTAGTGTAGCTGGATTTAAAAAAGGTTTGGACAGGTTCGTGGAGAAAAAGTCCATAAACCATTATTAAAGAGGACCAGGGAAATCCAGTGCTTGCTCCGGGACAAGCATTGTGGAGTCTGTTTGCCTCTTGGGAACCCGCCAGGCACTTGTGGTTTGGATTGGCCGCTGTTGGAAACAGGCTACTGGGTTTGCTAGACCTTGGTCTGACCCAGTATGGCATTTCTTATGTTCTTATGTATATTAACCTCCCAAATGTTTGGGGACCTCCATCACTGCCGCTCTTCTCAGATCCCCTCCCTTCAGCATCAAGCTTAATCCCACTAGCCCTCTTTATATTCCTTCCCCTTCCTGTCTTCAACAGACTCTCTCTCCCCCAACCAGTCGCCATCGATCTCCGTTTCTTTCTTTCTCCCTCCCCCTAATCAGTTCCTTCCAGTCTCTCTCACTAGTCCCTCTCAATATCTCTTTCTCATATCCAATCCGTACCAGCCTCTCCTTTTTCTCATTTATGTGTCCTGCAGACCCCCTGACTTCAGTAACGGGCTCACAGACTTTCAGGGGTCTGCGGATCACAGATGGACTGATAGGAGTTTGCAATGCAGTTTGTTCTGGCCATATGGTCTTTGTCTCCCATCACTGACACAGTTTTGTATAGCTGTTTTGGAGGGGACATACCAGAAAACCCTCAACTGCTGTGGAATGTTTTACCTATAAAAGCAGCATTATTTAATGTTGCTCCATCTGTAGTATTGTCAAATGCAACTGTCTGAAAAGTCTGTAATTTCCCTCCTCTCCTATTGCCTTTCTTCCTCCCCCCTCCCCCCAATACCATTCAAACTGCGGAGTGATTCATTATGTTTAAGAGGGTGATGTTACTGAAACGTATGGATTTAATTTGATTATGCGCACAGCTTATCTTATAAGGGTATTGCTTTAGTAAGAATGACCTGCTGGATTAGCCCTAGAGCTCCCAGTCCTAAAGCAGGTGGTCTCAGTTCCCAGTCTGTCCCTCACCTGTGTTATTGCCTCCAGTTCTCTTTTTCTGGAACGTAAATCTTGTCCTTCCACCCTCCTTCTGAGCAGTCAGGCTTCATGCGACAGTGCAGGGAAAGGTTCTGTCACCACATCTCCGCTCAACGTTTGGTGCAATGTAGAGTGGCCAGGTCACGTCACGTCACGCTTTTAACTTTTACATATGGGCTCATTGAAATATCCCTTTCAAAAAACTCTTTGCATAGCTTGAAAGCTGGATGCAAATCTTTAGATTATATTATTCTAAAGAGGCTTGACAGAGCATTGATGAGATTAGCTTTCCAGGTGAAATTTGGCAGGAAATCTAATAGGTGCTGTTGTCAGAAGTCTGCCTCTCTAGTTCTTCCAAACCAGACAGAAACGTGAATCCTTAAACTGGTACAGCTGTGTTTCCACAATGGGTGACCTTGTTCAACACTTGGTAGAGTCGCTGGCTCACAGTATCACCATACTCCTCAACAAAATGTAAATTTCTTCCAGGCTTTAGCCACCTAAGGCCAGGCAGTGGTGGCTGTCTGGAAAATGGCTTGCTGTTTACCGGACAGTGATTTAGTGGCTCTGAAGGATGCTTAGGCAGCAGGTCTCATGGCTCTGGGGGACGCTTTCCCTAGGCAACAGGTTTCGTGATTCTAGGGGACGCTGTCTTTGGGCAGCACGTCTTGTTACCCTGGGGAATGTTCTCTTTGGGCTGCAGGTCTCGTGGCCCTGGGAAACGCTTTTCCCTAGGCGGCAGGTCTCGTGGCTCCGAGGGATGCTCCCTTCCAGTGCGTAGTTCACTCATTCAGACACTTTCAGGATCAGTGCTTACAGCTCTCTTGTCCTCATTTTCATACCTTTTGCTCATTGGCTCCTAGGCCCAGGCATTGGGCAGTAAGATTAATGATTTCCTGAGCAGCAGTACAAACAAACAGGTGTGCTAGCCAAAGACATTCGAGAACTAGCAAACTCATTCTATATCAGGAGATGCCAATGTACTAGGGCATTGGGGGTAAATACCATTAAACCACAATAAGTGGGGAGCTTTTTCTACTCTCCATGCCATTTCCCAATACAGTCACTACTTCATAATAACAGCACCGATGGAGACACTCTGTTGTGCCTTCAGCATCCCCTTCCATTGGAAAAAAAGTGCCTCTTCTTGATGGATGAGACACCCGTTGTAGCTGAGGAGGTGGGGGAATATCTCCAGATGGGTCAGTGTTGTACATACCATGACAAGAATGAACCTTGCCAGAGTATGTTGAGTGTGATCTCAGTCTCCCAGCTTCCCTCTGGAGTTCATGCTTCTGATCAGAAGACCCTGATTGGTAAAGAAGCCCCCAGAACTCTCTGATGAAAGTGGTCCGATGGTGGAAGAGACACCCTGCCTTGCTGACAATTCTTTGGTGAAAGTCCTTGCGCAGTTAGAGATGACACACTGCTTCGCTAGAAGGACTTCACTCCCTGGCCACACTCTCTTTGTTTTTCCCTCTAATACTTGCTTTTTAAATTTCTCTCCCAGTGAACACATCACAGCTACAGCAGGAGTGAATCTCTTGTCTCCTGGTAACAAGGCACGAGTCAATGAGTTCAGTAGCACAGAGTCCAGCTGTGGTATGTAGAAAAAATATCCAGCTATTTTCGGGGGTCTGAGAAGTGAAGGGGTGCAATGGTCATGGTATGGGACAGAGAGGAGTCATTTTAGCGTGTTTTCTGTGGTTTCTCGGGGTGCTTTCTCTGGTATTTATATGATTATTTTTTTTGTATGTTAGCATAAATTTGCTAGTACTTTGGACCCACTCCCTGGTGTAGGGTTTCACAGTGGCATTTTAGGATGCCTCCCATGGCATTTTAGGGAATCTTTGTCAAATCTTAGCATTATTGAAGATTGCAGCATTAGCTCTTCTTCCAGATGTAATGTTCTTGGACAACAACAGGAGGACTGCATGAGTCTCCAAGCCATTAATTCCCTTGCTTGTCTCTCTCTCTTCTCTCCCTCCTCTGTAGATAAAGTTCTTGTAAATGATCTTCACTTTCAGTCCTGCTGTTGAGATGTGTCTGAGGCCTTAGTCCATCTTTCCTGGTTATCCAGCTCCGTTTTCTGACTCTTTGCAGCCCTGAGACACAGAAATATCCATGTTATTGGAAACAAACATAGAAACATAAAAAAATGACAGCAGATAAAGACCATATGGCCTATCCACTCTGCTTGTCTATACCAGCTACTAAGCTTTACAGACTCTTTCTTTCCTTTAGAAATCCCCTATTTGTCCCATGCTTTCTTGAATTCAAATACAGTACTCATCTCCACCAACGCCACTGGGAGACTATTCTAAACATCTACCACTCTTTCTGTAAATAAATATTTCTTCAAATTACTCATCAGCTGAGGTGCCCCAGGACTGGCCGAATTAACAAGGACAGTAGCAGAATTTAGGGGCTCAGGGCTACTGCAAGTCTGTGAGCTTCAAATATCCAACCGGAAAACAAAAACCAGGCCCTGGCACTCACTCTGTACATAGTCCCTCGGTACATACTTAGTCCATTCTTCCAGGTGTAGGAGTAGGGCATCGTGTTCCACCTGTAACTCATCCCTCTGCACCAACTTCTGCATTAACTTCATGTTCAGACCTGGCTCCGTGGATAAGGGCAGAGGAAAAGAATGGATAAAGAGAGGGAGGCATTGGATGTGTAAAAGAGGAAAGAGAGTGGGTAGAGAGAGGGTATGACGAGATCCTGCACTGAAATGATTGAATATCTATAGCTATAATATTCAATATCTGTTAGCATTGGAACATACTGTAGAAGGAAACTCATTGTCTTTATGCGAATGGAAAGACCATGACCTGATCTTTGCACAGCAAAGCAAATCAGTTGAAGGTACCCTTTGGGCTCTCAGAAATTCCCAGTGCTAGTCAACATTAGACGACAGACACCCAATATTATATTGGTGTGTCTGAGCCAAGAATGAGCCGAATATAATAGGAGATAATTGCTGGCCTGTGCTGCCTTCTGTTGGTGACTCAACAGAATTTCACCTTCTAGGCAGAAATTTGATTATTGGGCTCAGTTTTGAGTAGTTTTGGGATTCTCTGTTATTTCCTCCCCTCCCCTTTCTCAGCAGCTCTTCTTCCCGCCCTGAGTTGCTCTGGTTCCAAATATCTTTTCCTCACGTTGGATGTCTTGGCTAATCCCTTCTTTCAGATCCTGAAGCTGCTGGAGTGACTTTCTCTGCAGGTCTGTAAAGTCCAACCTGCATTTTGTGTCCTCTAAGTCCTTTAGACATTTAACCTGTGAGAAGGAGAGAGAGGAGAGATGGAAACAGAGATGATTAGAGACCCTCCTGAAGCCTGCAGAGCTCATCTATGTTCTGCCACAGCAAAATTTGGGAGGTGGTAGGGGAGAGACTCACCTTCTCTTCCCTGGCTGTTTCTTGGGCCACTATGGTGGGATGGAGAGGCTTCCTCGGTAACTGCTCGATTGATGGCAAGGAGGTTATAAGGAGTGAGTCCTTGGTGAGAATCAGAAACTAAAATCAGATGGGGAAAGACTGCGGAAAACAAGGGATGGAAATCTCTGTCTAGTGAATCTAAAGATGAGACTTCTGGCAGACCTTCTCTGATATCCATATGTGTTGTCTGTCCCGTCATTACCAAGTTATATATTCTGAGATATCCTTTTTCCTTGTCTCCCTCCCCCTCCTTTACCTGATTGGTTGGTTCTTTGCCGCCGGTACTGGCAGACGTCTCCTCACTGTCACTCTCCCCATCACTGCTGCTGTCATTGATGAAACACAGCTGGAGGTTCCTTAAGCTGTCAACTCTGAAGAAAGAGGCCAAGCATTCCCCTTATTATAACCCCCAAGAAAGAGACCAAGCATTCCCCTTATTATAACCCCCAAGAAAGAGGCCAAGCATTCCCCTTATTATAACCCCCAAGAAAGAGGCCAAGCATTCCCCTTATTATAACCCCCAAGAAAGAGGCCAAGCATTCCCCTTATTATAACCCCCAAGAAAGAGGCCAAGCATTCCCCTTATTATAACCCCCAAGAAAGAGGCCAAACCCTTCCTTTTATTAGACTCCTTAAAAGAAGACCAAACCTTTTCCAGTATTATGCTCCTGAGAGAGAATTCTGAGGAGAATGTAAGTGGTACCATGCTGTATCCGACCAATTGTCCATCAATCCCAGCATCCCAACTCTTGACAGTGGCCAGTCAAGGTCACTTGAAAATATCTGGCCAGTACTGATACTGAAATTCATTCTCTGTTCCTTATTTCAATAAGTGGTAGTGATCCAATGTTGTCTGTCTGTCTAATAATCCTCCAGAAACTTGTCCAAACCCGTTTCAAATCTAACTATGCTGACAGCTCCAAACTGAATTTGAAGCACAGTTTTTTAAAGACACAATTCAAATTTAGTTCTTTAATATACTAACCTTAAGCTGAACACTCATTGTAAAAAATTATAAATAGTTGCATGGCAGACTTTAGGGCCTCTATATTCTACTTTGCTCTTCCAGAAACTTCTGTTCACATGGGTAACTTGAAATAAACCTTTAAGGAAAGAGATCTCAGCAGTCTAAATGAACCAGGGGAGTGTGGTGCACACAATAACAGTTGGCCAACTAGGCAGTAAAGTTACAGAGACCTTAAGTAATCCAGATCTCCGGCATTTCTCTTGGACCCAGAAGGCCTATAGTGTAAGAACCTGAGTCCATTTCTTCCAGACAATAAAGTGGGCCCCTACTGTCTTAGCAGTACTGCATAACTCCAGAACTTACCGAGATGTGAGAAATGTAATCCTCTGGCTCATGTCTGTGTCTTCTCCAAAGTCATCGGATAAGACGCAAGGCCGTGCTGCTGGGTCCCACTCTGCATCTGACACCTGAACAACAATATGCCATCAGAGAGGGTAAAGTTTCCAAATTTCAGAATGTGTGACAGAATTCTAATGCATGTAATCATTGAGGAGCACTCAAAAAGAAATCCCATTGGAACTTGCCCTGAGGTCACATGGTGACAAGAGTTTGGGATTAGATTGAGGTACAGGGACAAAATGTGACATGCCCAGCTTCACCAACAGAGAATCAGAGGCAGAGAGGGGGGTCCTGAACGCATGCCCCAGCACCTTTCCTGAATCATGTGACGAAGCTCTGCTCGATATCTACTGTCACCACAAGATTGCCCCTTGGATAGCCACTCACCTTCTCAATATGACCCTATAGAATATTCAGTGGGAATATGTATTCTATAGGACCCTTCAAAATATCCTATAGGAATATAGTCTATAGGATCCACTAGAGTACCCTACAGGAAGCCAGATTCTATAAATCCCTTTAGAATGTTCTACAGATCTTATAGAAGCCTATGGAAATAAAGGCAAGCTAAAACTATTTATTTTAAATCTTTTTCTACTGCCTTCCCAGAGCAAGAGTCATCTTGAATGGTTTACAGAAATACAACTGAATCCACTAATCGATACCACCCTCCACTTTCATCCCAGATAGAACCATAAGACACAGAGAGGCTTGTTTACTAAAGGTTAATGCGCGTTAAATGTCATGGCGCCCACAGAAATAAAAGGGCCGTGGTGGCATTTAACTAAATTAATCTTTACTAAACATGCCCCATAGTTCAGCTCTTATCTCAGATCCCCCAGCATACTATTCCATAATATGGGGGCACCATAGGGAAAACTTCGCTTTTTACACAACCTCTGTGGTGATTATGTGTTATTGGACTAACTTAATGCCTTTCTTTGATAGCTGTTGGGAGTTTATGTGCAAGTCAAAACAAAACAAACTGATCAAGGCAAAGGATGATGTTACCTGAATACTTAAGTGCATCACAGATCATGTTGCAGTGTTGCGGGGAGGGGGGGGGGGCGGTTTACTGTAGGTGACCGAGAGACAGCAGAATTTTCTCTAACAGCAATTTACAAAGCCACTGTTTCTAGCAAGCCTTTTTGTGTTTTGTCCTGAAGTATCTGATCATTTTTACTTTGAATGTTTTGCATTCCCAGGTGGTTCTGATTTCCTCTATTACTAGCCTTTTCCTAAGGTCATTGATGCACTGGTCCAGTCCGAAAAGTATTCCCTCATAGAAGTGGTGCCTTGTTCTTCTGTGTAGTTTTATTCCTGTCCTTAACATTTGGTCTTTTCTGGTGATTTAGTCCCCTTCTTCACATCTTCTGCGCTGATTAATATATACTACATTAGAGGAAGAGCCCCCTTATGTTGACCACTTTACCCATGTGGGTAACTGGACCCTGGATCTTGTGCTGATCCAGACTACAGTCGGGTAGTTTGCAAGGATTTGTGCCATTGCCGGGGGACACCTGCTCTGTGTTTTTTCTTTCTGTGTAATGCAGAAGGTTTGCCCACAGTGTTTTAAGAGAAAATGAAATGTTCTTGGAGGTGATTTTAGAGTTGTAGCCTTTTTGCTTGAAAAATGTAGTACTTTTAGGTGTTTCCCTCTTTGAGCCTATACACTGATACCTTACGGCTTGGCCATGTTTTGCCCTGTGTAAAGAATCCAGTCACATAGGAAAATACATTATTGCTCAGGGAAGTGATAATTATTCCTGTCTACTGAAAGAATCATCTGGGTCCTGGTCTATTTCAGCAACTGCTAGACCACATGTTCAACAGAACCCATCAAACCAGAAGGGTTTGGAACTCAGCCCTGCCCCCAAAGAAGGGTTACCCAGTATAGGTTATTCAATACAGAAAATGCAAAGAGGGGTGCAATGCTGGTGAAATAGGCCAGACGTTAAACCATAGCACATCACAAAGCAAAGGAAAGCCTCTGTGGAAGAACACTTTTCAGGACCAGACCGTTGCATCAAGGACCTCATGATTGAGATACTACTCGGAGCTGTCCAAGAGCATAGGAGAGTTGAAATTAAAATGATCGGACACATCAAAATAATCATACAGGGGGTTATTTTGTAAGAGGCCACCTAGATGGAGTAAAGAGGCAGAAATTGTGGCTAGATTCCAGCCAGGGGCCTGCCTAGAAACAGGTGTTAAGCATAAAGTATGCATGGACGAGGATAACTTATAACATATACATGTAAAGCATGGCTCAACCCAGGCTCTGCCAAAACCCCATGTCAGAACATGCCCACACCCGGGTTGTGTAAAAATACATGCCTTCATGCCATTGTACATATTTACGCATCTGACCACGGGTAATTCTGTAAAAGCCATTTTATGTGCAGAAATGACCCCTCAGATGACTTAACAGGGACATGGACTTTCTAAGTCACTCCAAGTGTAATTCTTCTGTCTCTCTATCACTTGCTCATCCTGCTAACATGTCATCCCTCTTCTCGTCCCACCACCACTGTAATCTGGATATTCAGGTAGTGTCTTCTCTTGCTCTGACCAGCTAAAGGAAGGTGACTCCTGAAACTCGGACAAGGAATGCACTAAGTCGGTCCAAGAAAAAGGAATCGCCTGTATATTTTTTCCATGCCCTAATCTGGACCTGCACAGCAGCCACACTATTTAAGTAGCATCCCAACATGCTGCAGAGATGGATGAGTAGCCTAATGGCTAGAGCAGTGGGCTAAGACCCTGGGGAGCCAGGTTTGAATCCTGCTACTGCTCCTTGTGATATTGGGCAAGTTACTTAACCCTTCATTGCCTTGGGGGCATGCTTAGATTATAAGACCTCTGGGGACAGGAAATAACTACTATACCTGATTGTAACACACCTCCTGAAAAAGGGGGGCAAAATCCTTTCCCAGCAGTTTTTTTCCTTTTCTGGTTTTTGATAGTTCCCCCCCAACCAGCCCCAGTAAAGTACCTGGAAAATCCATACTTACTCCCACCCCCAATGCTCCCCTCCCCCCTATGAATAGAAGAACCTGGAGCGGACCAGAACTCCACTTACTGCTTTTTCTCCGGAGCTGACCCTTGCCAGACGGCGCTCTACTTGCTTCTGGAATTCTCTCTCTTGCATCTGGGCGATGTGGGGCTCCAGTGCCCCCCACTCCAAGGTAGGCAGGCCCATGGCATCCATGCTGAGAGGTTTTAGGTGGAGGGAGCTTTCACAGATCTGAGGTAAGACACAGCCTCTGTCCTCCCTTCATGGATCCCTATATGAGTGTGTCTCAGCTCTGGACAGCACAGACCCTGGCATGTAAACATAAAAACAGCAATGATAAAGAAAGTCCTTTCCAGGAGATTCCCCCTACTAACCAAACTTTGTTTTTAAAATCTAAGCACTCCCTGTCCCCCTTCTGCTTGCACTTTCCGGCACATTAGATCATAGTGGCGTATTTGATTTTTTGCATATGGCAACATCTACGTCTTTGCCAGCCCCCGAAAAGGCTTCAGAAGGAAGCACATGTAGTTTTGCTGTACTAACACAGCATGTGTATAGTGTCTCGCTGAGACGCCCTGTCATTATGTACACATACCTTATCAGGGAACCTCTCCAGCAACCACACACACACTCCACCATCCTTCTGTCCTTCCTGGCATGAGATCTTCACTCCAATCCCACTTTTAATTTCAGTACAATGCCTGTCTTTTACGTCTTCCTCCTCCCTTTCCTTATTCTGTCTTTCTAAGTCTTCGCAGCCCTTGTCGTGCTTTCTGAACTTGTCTTTCCTCCTTGTTCTCTGTTCTTTTCTCTGTGGCTCTGTTATGTTCCTCTTTATCCAGCTTTCATTCAGTCATTTGCTGTCTAGACTAGACCTGTCTGTTGCTTTACCCCCATCTCTTTTTCTGTGTTTTCCGTTGGTAGGTTCCTGGGTGAGGCCCTTCTCCAGAGCAGACATATGACTCTCCTTCAGGTGCTCAGTGCAGGTTGCAGCTTGTCTCCCAGCTGCTAGGGAGAGACATTTAGACCCTTATTCAAAAATTACTTTTTCCTATTCTATGCCCATGGGAAAAAAAATCTTTACTGAATAAGGTCCTTACTGAGTTCCCGAAACTCACATTAAGAGATGTAGCTACTGCGACACAAATTTCTCTGAGATGCATACACACCTCCTGATTTTTGAGAGTGCTGAGATAGACACAAACCCTGGGAGAGACCCTCGGAGATAGCCACCTAGGATAGTCACAGTCTGGCAGAGAAGATGTGTTCTGTTCTCGCCTTGATAAATGAAAAGATCACGGTGGTCATTTAATCTCATCGGAAAGTCTTTCAGAGCCTGTTAACCTATCCCACCAGGACTGGATCTACTTACACTAATTAACTAGCAAGCAATCCTGTTTACACAGTATCCTCTTCCCTCACCTTCAAAACTACAGCCTCTAAAATGCACTACAACTTGTCACGTAGGAAAAATCCATAACATCCCAGATTAGTTCATTACCAGGCATCCCCAGGACCCTGGTGACCAGTTGAAAACCATCATCCTGGCCAGTCACCCACCAGTGGAGACCCCCTCACCTTTAGTCTGCTATGCAGGATATGGGGTAAGGGGATATTATCCTATGGTGCTCTATACATCCTGCAGTGGAAGTCTCCTTGTGATAGTGAAACAGCATGAGGGGGTATCATCCTAAGATGCACAGTCCCTCTGCCCATAGACGTGTGTGTGTGTGTGGGGGGGGGGGGTATGGAGTGAGGGGATACTGTCCCATTGTGAATCATACCTTTGCCAGTGGAAGTCTTCTTGTAACAATGGTACGGAGTGAGGAGATATCAGAGATATTCAATAATACACTGTAAACGCCCCTTCCTCCCCACCACCACCAGTGGAAGTCTTACTGAAATGGACACAGAGTGAAGGGATATCATCTCCTGGTGCACTATACCTCCTCCAGTAGAAGCCTCATCGATAGGATCATGGGGTGGGACAATACCTCATGGTGCACTGTACCTTCTCCTGTTGAAGTGTCCTTGTGACAGGGATATGGAGTGAAGGAATAGCATCCCATTGTGCACTCTGCCTCCATCAATGGAGATATTTTTGTGAAAGGGGATTGGAGTGAGGAGATATCATCCCATGATACACTGTACCTCCATCAATGGAAGACTTCTTATAATAGAACTATGGAGTGAGAGAACGTCCTCCTTCTCAATGGAAGTCACACTGAAATGGGCACAGGGTGAGTGGATATCAAGCCATGGTGCCCAGTACTCCTCCCATTGGAAATCTGCCTGAACGGGACCTAAGGTGAGGAAATATTAGTCCAAAGAACAGCACTGACAATGGGATGAGAGAGTGAGGGAACCTATCTATCTATTTATTTATACATACATAAAAGGGAGAGTGACAGAGACGATGCATATGGAAGAAGTAAGCAAGCATTTTCTCCCCTCCTGGCTTCAGTTGGTAACGTCTGCTGCATTTCGCAGCCTTGCAAACAAAGAGCAACATATAGAAAGTTTACCTTGGGCAAGAGAGATAGAAGACTTTCACTCCCTCCCCCCCCCCTCCCTCAATGTCTGGGAGGGCGGTGAAGCTTGGGCTGGATCCTGTCTGGTGTTCTTTTCCATGGAAGGCTGGAAGTCCTCACTGAACCCCTCCTCTGCCTATCTCATGCTGGTTCTGCATACGAGTATCAGGTTTCAGGGCTGGCCTCACCTGTCCGCCAGGGTACTGGGGAGGGAAAGGGCTGGGGTACTGCAAAGAGAATGACAGGGGGGGGGGGGAAGGAAAGAGCCCTACGTGACTGTAATTTAGGGACTACACCAAGAGTCTTCTTCTCCTTTCCCTGCAGCACATGTAAACGGGGTAGGGAAATCGCAGCTATGCCAGGAAGCACACACACAATTTAGGACTTCAATCTTCAGGCACCAATGAGACCGTGGATGGTCTTCAAGAGCTGTCTTAGTGCTCACCTTCTCTGTTCCATGGCTCCACCTCCATCAGACCACATTCACGTTTTCCTAATTCTCTTTCTTTTCTAGTAAATGGACTGTAAGTTAAAAGGTGACTGAATAACAGCGCTGGAAACTGGAAGTCTTCTGCTTGTCCACAGAACAGGTACAACAACATGAGCAGTGGCACTACAAGTTTTCCACTTCCCCTAACACACACACAAGCCCAAGCGTCACTTCTCTGAGCCCAGTGCAAGCTTGTAAGGCAGGCCTCCTCCCCCAAATACATAGCATTTCATGAATCATTTAGGGCAGGGCTGGTCCAACCATCAGGCAAACCAGGAAGTTGCCTGGGGCAGCAAAGGGCAGGACATCCAAAGCTAACCAATACATTTTGACAGCTAGAGGGGATGTAAAAGCTCAAGATTACCTAGGGTGCCAACACTTTGAACCAATTGTGGGGCCGGCCCTGATGAAGGACGCCAATTTTAATGTTGAAATTATTTATTACTTATATAAAAGTGCTGCAGACACTTAACACGTGAATTTTATTAATGTGCACTAAACCTTTAGTAAATATGCCTTTTAGTTGGAAGTAACTATAGTACATAGGCAAAACTCACTTTGAACACTGAGGGTCTGTAGAACACTTTTGAAATAAAGATTTAGAAGCTTCTGAGTCAGGTAGTTCATGACTGAAGAACATGCCTTGATTGCTTCTCATTCACAGCAAATCTTGTCCAAAGCTGCAGCAAAAGTATTCCTTCTGAATAAAGATCCTGGATCATTTTCAGAGCTGCTAGAACATGATTCCTCAACTTTGTCATTATATCTTTTCTGCTTCTTGCTTTGCAAAATTCCCAGACCTTCTGCTGCAAGACACGCTTCTTGTGGCATTTTAGGTCCCTGATTGCTAAGTTATTTTATTTCTTGTTAAATGTTATTTCTGATGCTAGTACTTGAAAGAACCTTGAACCTGAAGAAAACCAGCAAAAGGCAGGAAAATGAGCTGAGGACTTTTCTGTGTCCTCAACTTTGCTGACCTTTGTTATTGATTCCAGTACTGCCAAAATACTTAGAAGGTACTTTGTGCACATGTCCAAGATTAGACAGAGCTGGGTATCCTTCCTCTTTAGGTCTTCCATGGTCATGCAATGATCTTTTACTATGGATTCCATCGATTAACACTCACAAGGCTGGTTAGTGCACATATCTGAGCCTTCTGATGTATCCTGCCAGTCCTTTGGAATTTCATGACTATGGAACACAGCATTGAGGGGGGGGGGGGGGAATGTCTCGTGTCTTCGAAGCTGCTGAATGTCTTTCATGGATTTTTCCAGTCAAAGTGTTCTTTACGACACTTACTAGTATAATGTTGCAATGTGGTGAGGGTAAATATTATTGCCTTTCATTTATAATGGTGTAGTTCTATATGTGAGGTGGGGTGGCCGGAGTTTGTTTTCGGGGGTGTGTATTTTAACTGATTTATTTTGGTGATCATTTTTGGGTTGTGCGCTTGTGTGTTGAGTTTTTAAGTGATATTTTTATATTCACTTCTTTTTTGGTGTAGCCATGGTGAATAGTAGTGTACCCCAGGGATCTGTGCTGGGTCCGCTGCTTTTTGACATATTCATAAATGACCTGGAAAAGGGAATAACGAGTGAGGATATCAAATTTGCAGATGACACAAAACTATTTAAAGTTGTTAAAACCCAAGAGGATTGTGGAAAATTGTAAGAGGATCTTGATAAATTGGAAGACTGGGAATCAAAATGGCAGATGAAATTTAATGTGGACAAGTGCAAAGTTAAATGCTAAAGCACGTACACCACGTGAAACAGTACAAACCAGTCCAAAACGTGGAGATATTGGAAGAACGACCTTTATTGCTTATTCATAGACCACTGACCCGACACAGCCCGTGTTTCACTGCCTTCAAGTTAGTCTCTTTTGGTAATACCATACGGTTCCTGGGTTGTTTTATCTGATGTGATATTATATATGATTTATGTCATAAGTATAAACATTATGAAAATTCACAATCATGCATATATATCCTCTTTTTTGACCCTTTAAAAGATGCTAAAAGGTTACCATAAATACAAGGTTGTATGGGTATGTATCTCAATACTTTTTATTATTCTTGATGTTTTTATGTATTTTTTATGTTTATTTAATTAGTTAATCATCAATGTTCTGACTTTTTATTTGGTCTGTGTTTATTTTGATTTTGTTTTGATTTTATATAGGACGATGAGATTTTAAGTGGCATTTTGTATTGTAATATGTTATAGTTTTTTATACATGTTTATATATGTATACAATTTTTATCTTCAATTTTTAATATTGTCCCATTGATAGTATTTATGTATTTATTTATTCATTTATTTATATGGTTTTAATGTTTTAGCCATTTAGCCCATGATGAAGGCAGCGAAACATGGCCTGTGTCAGGCCAGTGGTCTATGAATAAGCAATAAAGGTCGTTCTTCCAAGTGCAAAGTTATGCACCTAGGGAAGAACAACCCAAACTATGGTTACACGATGCAAGGTTCCACATTAGGAACCACCACCCAGGAAAAAGATTTAGGCATCATTGTGGATAACATGTTAAAACCCTCGGCCCAGTGCGCAGCGGCGGCCAAGAGAGCAAATAGAATGCTAGGTATCATAAGGAAAGGAATGGAAAATAAAACAAAGGATATTATAATGCCTCTATATTGTTCCATGGTGAGACCGGACCTTGAATATTGTGTGCAATTCTGGTCGCCGTATCTTAAAAAGGATATAGCATTATTAGAAAAGGTTCAGAGAAGAGCCACCAAAATGGTAAAGGGGATGGAAGGATACTCCTATGAAGAAAGGCTAAAAAGGTTAGGGCTCTTTAACCTGGAAAAGAGACGGCTGAGGGGAGATATGATAGAAGTCTATAAATTAATGAACGGAGTGGAACAGGTAAACATAGATCGATTGTTTACGTTATCAGAATATAGAAAGACTAGGGGACATGCAATGAAGCTACAGGGTGAACTATTTAAGACTAATAAAAGAAAGTATTTTTTCACTCAACGTGTAATCATTTTATTTATTTATTTTTGTTTGAGCACATTTTTATACCGCTCCTTCCAGTGATCAGCAGCGGTTTACAGTTAACAATTAACTCTGCAAAGATTAGCAGTTACATAGAACAGTAGGATCATAACATTTGAACATTAAAAGTGAAAAATTGTTTAGGATAACTCAAAAAATAGGAATAGAAAAACTAAAACTAAATACATGATATAGGAGGGAACATGTTAATATACATGAATTTGATTAACTATATACATTATTTGTGTAGATAATATAAGTAGGTTCATTATTTTGATTCTTCGTGGACTTGGGGGAACTAACTGGTAGAAGTGGAAGAATATCTTCCTTTAATTGTTTTCATCACGGAATTACTCTATGTTATTTCTGACTGATTGAAGTATTCTTGAAATAGATGTGTTTTAAGGTTTTTACGGAATGATGTGAGATCTTTGTTAGCTCTTAAGTTGTCGGGGAGTTTGTTCCATTGTGTTGGAGCAGTGTATGTGAATGCTCTATTACTAGTGAATGCCTTTGTTTTGCAAATAGAGAGGGGTGTGTGTAGTATATTTAGGTTGTGAGTACGTCTTTTCCTGTTTGTAGTTTGTGGCATTATGAGTGTAGCAAGATGAGATGGGGCAGAATTGTTTATTAGTTTGAATGTTGTAATTATTATTTTGTATCGTATACGTGCATGTATAGGTAACCAGTGAAGTTCTCTTAGGATAGGTGTGATGTGATCAGAGAAGGGTACGTTCATTAGGATTCGGGCTGTTACATTTTGTGCCATCTGAAGTATGTTTGTTGTTTTCTTGGGCAGGCCTTGAAGTATGCCATTACAGTAGTCTAGATGTGGCATTATGATTGCTTTTGATCTAAAGTCTGATAGTTCAATGATGTTACGTAATGGCTGTAGAGTTCTTAGTTTGTAGAAGATGGTTCTATTTAAAAGATGGTTCTATTTATCATACTCTGGAATTTGTTACCCGAGGATGTAGTAAAGGCTGTTAGTGTAGCAGGGTTTAAAAAAGGTCTGGACAAGTTCCTGGAGGAAAGGTCCATAAACCATTATTAAGAAGGGACCCAGGATATTAATGCTTGACCCAATACAAGCATTGTGGAACCTGTGTCTTTTGGGGAAACTGCTAGGTATGTATGACCTAGATTGGCCACTGTTGGAAACAGGATACTGGGCTTGATGGACCTTGGTCTGACCCAGTATGGTATATCTTATGTTCTTATGTTCATGTGGCTACTTTCATTGACATAAATATACTCATTTCATGCACGGTTCTGTCCCTCAAGGAATAGATTTATCTGTAAGACTGCCAGTACCAAACATTTCCCTTAGTGAAATCAGCACGCAGATGCCATTCTGCAGTTCCTAAATCTCAGATAACGTTACTGATAATATTCAAAAAAAGAGAAGTACAAGCCAGGAAGCAGATTCATCCAGCTGAACAATTGAGATAATCAGAGACCTTGCACCATTTCTTTAAAAAAAAATAGTTCCATAGATTTGACCTGCCTTTGAGCATACACGGAACAGAAAATGATTTCTGGATCCTCTCTGTTTCTCTACATTTCTGTAGAGCAGTGATTCTCAACCATTACAAAGGGTTGCACGTTTCTATAATCCATGTGAGTCTGTAGAGATGGGTTCAACAATAGCTGTGGAGATGGTGGTAGTAGAGAGAAACCAGGGGAACTGGCTTGGAAGGGAGAGAGAGATTGAGACTGTGGTGGGGTGGGGAGAGAGAGCAGCAGGACGGCTGTTTACTTGTATCAGTGGAGCAATGCGATCTAAAGCAGAATGAAGGTTCGTGTCCCAGAGGGAAACTTGGTTATCAACAGGGAGATTATTAAAATCAGAGGGAAAGATGGAATCCACTGAGGGAAAAGAGGAGCGAGTCGCATCAGAGATGTGACGCCACATGGTAGAAACGAGAACAGGACTGTTAATGGCAACTGAGATGGGATGTCGAAACTGAAAAAAGGACCAGGAAATGATCTGTCCATGGCAAGGGAATGGGAAGGTTGACCCAAACAGCAGTGGGAGAGGAGGAGGAAGTGCAGATATGGCCTGCCGTAAGGGTTGGGTTCAAGACATGTCGAAGAGAAAGATCTGAAAGTAAAGACATAAATTGATGATCACGAGGTCTAGTGGGATTGTCAATATGGATATTGAAATTGCCAAGGATAAGAACTTCAGAGAAGGCAGTAGAGATGTCAATGAGAGTGATTTGTAAAGACTTCCAGCAATCAGCTGCAGAGAGGGAGGAACATAGAGTAGAAGAGCGGTGAAATTAAAAGGCAAATGAAAGCGGGCTAAAAGGGCCTCTGAAATACTGGAGGGAGAAGTGATGATCCTCAGTGTTGGAAAACTGCAATTGTCTGTCCTCTGCTGAAGAATTCCAATCTGAATTCATCCATTCCTGAACATTTCCGCCCACTTTCTAACCTTCCTTTCCTTTCGCAAATCTTAGAGAAAGTGGTGTTTCAGCAGACATTGACTCATTTAGAGAAAACCAATTATCTGCACCCCCAGACAATCAGGTTTCAGAGAGGGGCATAGTACAGAAACCTTTATTCTCTCTGTTCTCAATGATGTTTTTCACTCTCTGGATAGGGGTAATGTTTCCTTGGCAGTATCACTTGTTCTTTCCTGCACATTCGATCTGGTGAACCATTCTACTTCTTTCATGTTTATCTTCCGCCGGCATTTAGGGTACAGTCCTACATTGGTTTCACTCTTTCCTTTCTCATTAGTCCTATTTTGTATCATCCCAGGGTTCTAGTTCCTCCTCCTTTCCTCTCACCTGTGGTGTTCCGTGGGGATCAGTTCTCGCACCTCTTCTTTTTGATATTCTCTTGGCTCCTCTTGCTACCATTATCCAGCAGCAGGGTGTCTCTGCATATTATTATGCGGATAATATCCTGCTACTGGTCCACACAGATCCCAATGTCCCTGATTTAACTGCCCTTAACTGTCTCTTTTTGCTACGTGGCTTTATGACAGTCACCTAAAGCAGATTCCAAGTAAAACATCCACCATTTGGCTAACTGGATCTACCTCTTCTTCTGTACTTGGCACTTGTCCCATTCCCCTCATGTCTTCTATGCGCTACCTTGGAGTCATTTTGGACACTGCTCTCTCTTTTCAGGCCCAGATTAGCTCAGATACAATGCGCTGGATTCACTCAATTCGTTCCTTTCTTTCAGAATCTTCACTTCCTACACGTCTTCTCATGCTGGTCATCTCAGAGATCGACTATTGCAAAGTCATCTATGCTGGTTATCACATTTACAGCTTAAACAGTTACAATCCATACAAAACACCACAATCCATCTTCTACACCATGCTTTCAAATTCAATCACGTTTCCCCTCTTCTTATTCAGTTGCATTGGTTTTCTGTTACGCATCATATTCATTTCAAGATCTGAATGTTCACTTATAAGATCTTACATTCTGGTATATCTGCTTATCTTTCCTCTTTGCTCATCTTACATGCCTCTCCTGGCTCCTCCGATTCATTCATAGTTTTTGTTTATATCTGCCCTCCCCTTCACAAGCCCATTATGAACGCACTCGACACTCGGCTTTTTATTTCTTAGGTCCTCAAAGTGAAGATGATCTGAAACATTTGCTTCTCACTATCAAAGAACGTAGTCTGCATCTTAATGTAAAGAAGACAAAGATCATGACAACTGACAAAATCAATAGGTTCATCGTTGAAGGAGAAGAAATTGAAATTGCGAACAACTTTAACTTACTTGGATCAACTATCAATAAAGAAGCAATAAGCAGTCAAGAAATCCGATGACGCATTCCTCTTGGAAGAATGGCTATGAAAGACCTAGACAAGATTCTCAAGAGCAGAGATGTCTCTCTCCATACAAAGATTTGACTTGTTCAAGCCATGGTATTTTCAATAACATCATATTTGGTGGGAGGAGTGGTCTAGTGGTTAGGACAAGGTACTTCAGGCTGGAGGGCCAGGGGTTCAAGTCCCACCTGGGGACAGCAATCTCAGGCCGGAGGGACTGGGATTTCTAGTCCTATAGGCACTCCTTGTGGTCTTGGGCAAGCCACTTAACCCTCCATTGCCCATGTTCCCTGTAAGTATTATCGTATGTGTCTCATATCCCCTCGTGTTAAATGTATCCCCCAATTGACCACTTTGACCCGGTGAAAAGCAGGATATAAATACAGCTAAATAAAATAAATAAATATCATATGGATGTGAAAGCTGGACAGGAAGAAAATTGATGCCTTTGAATTATGGTGCTGGTGGTGAATACTGTGTATACCATGGACTGCCCGAAGAACAAACCAGTCAGTACTAGAGGAGATCAAACCTAAGCTTTCTTTAGAAGCTCAGATGACAAGACTTCAACTTTTATACTTTGGACACATCATGCGAAGAGAGATCATTAGAGAAAGATATCATGCTTGGCAAGATAGAAGGTCAGCGCAAAAGAGGAAGGCCAGCAATGAGATGGATCAATACAATAACAGCAGCTACGGGTACCAGTCTGTCAACAATGAGCTGCCTGACTGAAGACCAAACACAATTTAGGACAACTATGCAGAGGGTCGCCATGAGTTAACACCGACTCGACGGCACTTAACAACATTTATGGAATTCTCTCTTGGCTGCAATTAGACTGGAAACTTCCTGTCCTCTACTCAAGACCACTCTGAAAACCCATCTTTTGAAATTAGCTTATGATCTCCCTCCTTCTGCTTCTCTCTCCAGGACCCACGTGAAACTGCATTTCTCCTACTCTTTTTTCACTGGATGACCTCTTTCCTTCTATAACCTCTCTGTTTCTGATTTTTAATTGGCATTCTTTTCTTTTTCCTTGTTGATTTTATGTAAACCACTGGTATTTCAAGTCTTAATAAACATAAACATAGATTGGTGGAGATTGGCTGGGGGGACATAGAGAGAGAGAGAGAGAGACTGGTGGATGGAGGAAATGGAAGGGAGATAAAGAGGGCTAGTGAGCACAGGATTAGCACTGAGGCCAGAGGTCTGGGAAGAGTGGTTGGGGGGAACTCTGGGTCCCTAAACATTTTGAAAGTTAAAAAGGGATCCACACAACGAAAAAGGATGGAAAACTTTGCTTGAGAGTTCTACTTAAAGGGGTTCCTCACTATGGATGGAGTTGGTTTTCTGAGACCCTTCTGTCACATCTAGGAAACACTGTTCCAGTCCCCTTCTCGTCAGCTCATGAGGACTGAACAGATGTCAATGCTCCAATCCTTAGCACCTGTGTCTCTCTCTTGAGTGAAAGAAATAACAGTATCAGCTTAATATCACCCCTCTTTTAGATTCAGGTTTCTCAATTAGGCTTTCTCCTAGATTCACTGATTTTTTAAATGTGGAAGCACTATGGGTATTTTTTTAATCTTGTTTTTGATTTATTTTATTGCAATATTGAATGTGTTTTATAGTTACCTTTTATTATTTGTCTGTGATTAATATACTTTGTGATTTTCAGTGTTATTGTAAATTGCCTCAGCCCTGCAGGATAGGCAATATATCAAGCAGAAACAAATGCATATGTATATAAATAAATACCTCACAAGACAAGCACAGAAAAATACAAAACTTTACTGCACACAACCTAGTACAGTGCAACCTAGTGCAGCATTAACTCCTACATGATTTAGTGGCTAGGAAGTCCACTAAGAATACTTGGCAAGTGCATTTTTGGATATACAGTAGTTCAGACCTAAGTAACATTTGCTTTATTCTTTCCATGCCCAACCCTTGCACTCTTCTCCTTCCTGACTCCACCAGCATCGAAGCTTCCAACCTGACCAACTGCAGCTGTGTCTTCCATCTTGCGGCCATTGTCACCTCCTTCAGGTCCATGCAGGTCAACATGACTCCTCCTCCTTCTGGCCTGTGACACCACTTTCTTCTTCAGACCTGTGCAATGCCATTTCTTCATCAGAGCCACATTATTTTTGGTGATTCTTCTTTGAAGGATAATGAGCCAATGCCTACATCCCTTGGGTCTGTCTTTGCTTCTGTTGATGAGGCCAAGTGGTCACAATTGATGACATCATAATGAACTCTTTAGAGTTCCCAGAAAGTTCCATTGTGTGTGTCACTATCAGATTATTTTTTTCCTTGGAATGTTAAGATATAAAGTAGCAGCCAACAATCTTTCTAATATTTCTTTCCATCTATTTCTTTCTGTTAATATTTTTTTGAACCTCACAAGTCACTCATATCCACTTAGTAATGACTGCTGCAGTACCTTCCATTGGCAGTAGCAAATTGTGTTGTCTTTTCGTGTTCTGGAAGTTTATTCTCTAGAGCTTATGCCATTTTTTAACATCAAAATCACCTTCATCATTTTCCAGGCAACTCCAGTGTTTGTGTCTCTTCAGAAAATCGCCAACATGGAAAACAATATGCCCCCAAAAAGATAATGCATAACTTTCCTTTTTTTGTTTTTTTAAATAAATTACTATGTAAACCACTTCATTGGGCTGTGAAAAGTCTTAGATCTGGTATAGCAAAAACTCAGCCTAAACTATACTAAACTAAATGTTCTCAAGCATGACCTACTAGTTAGCCTACAATTTCTTTCCTCGTGATAACAGAGCAGTGTCCTATATTCAGATTCCATGTCTTCAAGCAATAGTTTTTGGAAACTGCCTCCTGCCCTTCCCCAAGCCCAGAGTGAAGGATCCAATAGGGGTTTTCGGTGGGTGGGGAATCTCCTAAGTCTAACTTCTCCACCACTCCCCAACAGGCCCCTACCTCTGTGCCATTTTATGCACCATCCTTCCCACCTGGCTAGTCCCAGACCTAACCTAAGCCCAAGTACAAATGGGGCCTGATAGCCCCTGGCCCTGGAGCAGCTGCCCAGGACGGTCTCCCACAGCCATTTTTCAGATGCAGGAAGCGAGACGATAAATGGCTAGTGCAGGGCCTGTGAACTAGCAAGAGCCCTCACAGACCCAAGAAAGCATGGGTAGAGGGTGGAGCGGGCCCCGGCTCTGAGTCCTGTGCTGGCTTTCTGTATATTCACTGTCAGACGCTGAAAGATGGCCATCGAGAGAGAGCCCTGGACAGCTGTTGTGGGCAGAGGATCACTGAGCCTCTTTTGTACTTAGGCCCCCCTACATTGGGGCCGCCTGGACAGATCTTACATCAGTGTCATAGGGTTAGAGCCAGGACTGGGCCTCCCTCAATCTTTAGGCCCCAGTAAAATGAACTCTTCCTCTCTTCTCCCATGCTTTGGGCACACATACGTATATACTGTACACAAACACAGCTGCCCCACCACACAGCACATGAAGGAGAGGACAAGCTCTCCTCAAATATATATACACACACACTGCACATACTAACATAGAGAGACAGAGAGCCTGAAGGAGCCCGAATCCTTTTATTGGGTGCTGCTCGCAGATAGTGAAAGGATCAGTTACGCAATCCCAAGACATGCAGTAAACATCCACAGAGGGCCACAGAAGGATTTCTCGGGGGGGGGGGGCTCTGACTCAAGGAGGGAGTGCAGGAACAAGAGGAGCCTTGGGTACAGAGCATGGCGTGCTTTGGCAGCAGGAAACGAGCCATCATGAAAACCACCTGAATCCTCTGCCCAGAGACTGCTACTGGAAATCTCAAGCGAGAGGGGCAAAAGAAGAGAGCTATCAAAAGTCCATAATAAATGAGACTATAACGCAGGCCATTGCGCCACGTACATTTTATATTTATATGTGTATGTATATATATATATGTCTATAATATATATTTATATAATTTATCACTTCTTAAATAAACATTATATACAGATAAACTGGGTGAGCAGGGAGAAGCAGAGGTAAGGAGTCAGAGCACCGTGCTGCCTACAGAAACGGATTCATGGGGGAAATACAAGACTGGGTGGGATGAGACACATCCCACATTGTTACTGGGAGGGCTACGGCTAGGGGGACGTCCATCACCGTCAGACACGGTGACTGGGAGGGACGGAGCATACCCATCACCTGCAGCTGCTGCAATTGGATTGGACTGGGGAGACATAACAACTGTAGGCACTGTAGTGGGTGGATGGGGGTGAGAGGAGTTTTGGGGGTCTCACAGTTCTGAACATCTCTCCTGCTTGCTGTACTGTAGCGGCTGATGGTCCGGCAGGCAAAGTAGGGAAGATTGTTCAGGGTCTTGCAGTTACAAGCATTTCTCCTGCTTGCTGTAGTGGTCAAATTGATTCTTCCAGTGTATCATGTAGGCACTCCAGCGATGGAATTCCTGCTTCCATTGTCGCTCTGCCTCATTTATATTATCTAGGAAAGAGAGAAAGAGGAAGGGAGGATCAAGAAGTAGTGGCAAAGGAGGGGAAGTGACCACTAGGTGGCAGTGTTTGATAATGGATGAAGTGTGCCCTACTGATCTCATTACAGGAGTAAGGCTGCCCATCTTTCTTTCCTAACTTTTGGGCTAATTCCTAGATTATCCTTCTTTTTGGGGGGGCAATGTATTTTATTATTACTATTGTGCCCAGTATCTAGGTGATTAATGTGGTTCAGCAGCGATATTAACTGCGTTAATCACAGTGAACAGGATATTCGGTGACACTAACATGGTTAATGTCACCGAATATCTGCGGCTGCCGATTCTATAGGTCCCGATGCTAAGCGCTTAGCATTGGGGCGTTCTGGGGCGGAATGTAGGTGGCACCGCCCACTAACTGGTCAGTGGTGATATTGAGCCGCTGCCCAGTTAGCGATACACAGCAAAGGCCGGGCACAGGAAACTCTAGCCTAAATTTTGACACATATCACTATCTGGGCAGCGGCTCAATTTTGCCGCTGTCCAGTTAGTGAGCGGCCTATGTGGAAACCCCAGATATTCAACACCGGGGCTAAATATGATCCCAGCATTGAATATCTGGGTTTAATATTCAACATGGCTAGCTATCTTAGCAGTGCTAGCCGGCGCTGAATATCGGGCCTATTATTTTTTGGTCAGTCCAGAGTATTATTACTACTACTAATCATTTGTATAGCGTAACAAGACATATGCAGCGCTGTACATATAAATGTAAGACACAGTCCCTGCTCATCAGAGCTTACAATCTAATCAAGATGAAAAATATCACAAAACTGGGGACTAGAGTATGGTAAGATACACGTACGTAATGGGCAAGAGAGTGAGGAGCATCAGGATCCAAAAGCAGCCTCAAAGAGGTGGGTTTTTAGCCTGGATTTGAATAGGGCTAGAGAAGGAGCCTGACGCACTGACTCAGGTAGTTTGTTCCATACATATGGAGCAGCGAGGTGGAATGAACGAAGTCTGGAGTTGGCAGTGGCAGAGAAGGGTACAGATAAGAGGGATCTGCCAGAGGGGTGGAGTTCCTGAGGAGGAGTGTAGAGTGAGATAAGAGAGGAAAGGTAATGAGGAACTGCAAAATGAATGCACTTGTAGGTCAGTAGGAGAAGTTTGAACTGGATGCGGAAACGGATAGGGAGTCAGTGAAGTGACTTAAGAGGGATTACATGAGCATAGCAACACTGGCAGAAGATAAGCCGTGCAGCTGAATTTTGAAGGGGAGAGAGATGATTCAGAGGGAGACCAGCGAGGAACAGGTTACAATAGTCAAGATGGAAGGTGACTACAGACTGGATAAGAGTCTTAATAGTGTATTCAGAAAGGAAGGGGTGAATTTTACTGATGTTCTAGAGAAAGAAGCGACAGATTTTAGCTTTCTGTTGGATGTCTGCAGAGAAAGAGAGAGTAGAATCAAAGATGACCCCAAGGTTGCGATCTTGGGAAACAGGGGGGAGTGTAGTGTCATCCACAGCAATAGAGAAGGACGGAAGGAGGGATAAGATAAGTAGCTCAGTTTTGGCCATGTTCAATTTCAGACGGCGGTGAGACGTCCAGGCAGCAATGTTGGATAAGCAGGTAGAGATCCGGGCCTTCGCTCTTGAGTCCCCCCTTCAGCAATCCCAAGCTGTGCAGTCACCCATCATTCATCAATCGAATCCTATGGGGGGGAAGGGCAAATTCTGATAAAGAACAGGATGGCAACTCTCCCCTCCAGATTTACTTTAGAGACATGAGTGGGTCTGAGCCTAGAGGCTCTGTCAGACACTAACCTTCCTCGGGAAATGAAACAAACATCAGAAGAAGGCTAGAAGAACCTAAGGATCGGACGGTGGATTAATTGTGTAACTGCTTCTCTGTTTGTAGGACATTATTATTAGCTTTTGCAATTTGGGGTTTTTATCCCCCCAGAGAAATATACAATTGTGGCATTGCAACACCTGCTTAGCAGGCATCTATATTAGCACTGTATGTATCACTCACATACTGTAAACATGAGACGTACAGCAGATGACAGATAATGTTGCCATAGTCACTATTGTGTTATTGCCCTTCACGAAATCGTAATGCACACCTCTTCATTATTTCACAGCTGCAACACGCACAGTTCACAGTGTCCTGTGGCCATGCACCTTACCAGTTTCAAATAAGCCTTTAATGTGGGGGCTATTTTCAAAGAGATTTTCTGCTTTTAAAATCGCTCCCCTTTTCTCTCCCTGCTGAGCGAGGGGAGAAGGAGCGGCATGGAAGTCCCCGGGAAAGCCATCTCACAGTCCAGCTAACAGTGCATGTGCTATGGAAGACCACAGGTTCCTTCAGCTGCTAGACTAGCGGAGGGCAGTTGACCTGCATGAATGGCTTTGCAAATTTCCCTCCAAAACGTCAAATTCATTCATAAAGTTCAGTGCACTCAGATGGTGCTTAGATAAAGATATCACCACATTAAAATAACATGGTGGGAAAAAGCAAAGATTGACAGATTAGCAAACCGGGTGGGATGGAAGTGAGATTCTGTATTGAGGTTTCATCAGTTCTGGATTGCAGTATTTTCCTGGGTCTCTGGTACCGGAGAAGACCCACCTCCCCCTTCATTATTCTCATAATCTTCTGGGGATATGACCTGTGTTTATCTCTTTGCTACATTTCCCTGTAAGGGCCCACCACTCCCGCCCCAAGCCCTTACTCATCTGCCCTGCCACAATGAAGCAATCTCACAATCTGTGATATAATGCGACCCCCCCCCCCCCCCCGTCTCTCTTGGGATTTTGGGAACAACTATAAAAACTACACTGTTTAAAAAAACAATCTTCAGAAATTTTTTTTATCAAAAATAAAGGCACTTTTTAATATAAATCACAGGAAAAATGAATACACAGGATTGTCAGCTATTGAGTCCCCTAACAACCAAGATAGGGGCAAAGTATGAAAGAAAAAAACTACTAATAGAGATGTTTTGTTTAAGCAATGGGCAGTGACAGAGTTGTACCTTTACAGAAAGCGTGGTAGATGCGTAGAATAGTCTCCCAGTGGAGGTGGTAGAGATGAGGACAGTTATCTAAATTCAAAGAAGTATGGGACAAACACAGAGGCTCTCTAAAGGAAAAAAGGGGACTCTTGTAATGAGTGATATGGAAGGTCAGACTAGATAGAAACATGATGGCAGAAAAAGGCCATGTCAATAGTGACATCTGCTGGGCATAAATGGTATGACTTGCTGCAACAGAGCACATTTTGTTTGGATTCTACCTTTCACTCTGTCTCCCATTTCTGTAATAGCCGGCAGAAGCAGAGCCCTTTCTCTGTTGAGTATTTAATGCATGCAGGTACAGAAACAGAGGTAGCACATGGAAGGCGTGAATGAGAGACTCCACTCCTAAGCCTACAGCTTCTTTTAAAGCCACCCTTAGGAGGAATGATGTGTATATGAGAAGAAGCTGTCTGCTTCATACATCCACATCTTGGGCATCGAGTAAGTGAATGAGCTCTACTGGATACTGCCAGAAATGACTGCTAGGTGCTAAGGATTTTTTTTTTTGTTACGGAATTTGTTTTGTGCTGTCTGTTTGAACTGCTGTAGAAGCCTGTAACAGTTACCTGGTTGGAGACGCCCTAAATTTGCTGTTAGATAGAAGTGCCATTTTCAAACCACCACTCCCCTGCTTGGGCTGGACTTCTTGACTTGGGTTTCGTGTGTCTCTTCCTTATTTTATTCATCAGTGGTCTTTGCCACTCCATCCTCCAAAGAGGGCAAGTCCAGCTGACCCTGTGGAAGTGCATCTCCTTCCAGACACACGCTTCACAGCGCACAGTGATCAGCAAGGAGGCCATGTCAGTAAAGATAACCCTGTTGTCCATCCCTTCCTTGGCCTGAGTGCAGTATCGCCACAGTGTGCCCAGTTTCAACTGACCCGGATCCTTCTGCACCTTTCTATGTAACTCTATGTTCCCTTAGGCCCTTGGGAAACAAGGAGCAGCCTAATGGTTAAAGTGCTGGGCTGAGAACAGGGAAAGACCAATTTAAAATCTACTTCCACCCCTTGTGATCCTGAGCAAGTCACTTAACCCTCCACTGCCTCTGATATAAACTTAGGGCCCGATAGTCAAAGGCATTTACACGGTTAGTGCCTTTGAATATGCCCAATTTTCTTTGCTACATGCCCCGATGCTAACCACTTAGCATCGGGGTGTGCCATGTGCTTTCCAGACAATCCAAACAATAGTGAATACCCTGATCCCAAACTGAAACCAATTCTTATTTTTGTCGGGCATAAACCGCAAGAGAAAGAGGAAAAACCCCTCTCACTCCCACGCAGTACATGCCCCTTTTAATCGTTTTTATTCAAAAACTTAATTCAATACGTTCTTCTGTTTGTCAAAATGAAAAACCACACTTAACTGATCGATCACACACGACGTGCACGTTTCGAAGCTGAAGCCTCTGTCTCAAGTGCCCCCAATGAAAAGAAGTGCGTCCATCCTTTCAGCCAAACCGACAAGACCTTGGCGTTTTTTGTCGGTTTGGCTGAAAGGATGGACGCACTTCTTTTCATCGGGGGCACTTGAGACAGAGGCTTCAGCTTCAAAACGTGCACGTCGTGTGTGATCGATCAGTTAAGTGTGGTTTTTCATTTTGACAAACAGAAGAACGTATTGAATTAAGTTTTTGAATAAAAACGATTAAAAGGGGCATGTACTGCGTGGGAGTGAGAGGGGTTTTTCCTCTTTCTCTTGCGGTTTATGCCCGACAAAAATCAGAATTGGTTTCAGTTTGAGATCAGGGTATTCACTATTGTTTGGATTGTCCTTTGTTTGAATACCTGTATGCTGGGTTTTATATTTTGATGTGCTTTCCGGAGGCAGCACCAGTCGCTAACCGGGCAGCAGTGATATTGTACCGCTGCCGAGGATTTGTAGGCATTGAATATCTGGGGTTAAAAGGTCGATGGAGACAGCTGTGCACCATAGCAGCGCATAGCCTTCCCAGAAGAATATCGGGCGCTTAGATTATAAGCCCTCTAAGGGATAGAACAATATCTACTGTAGCTGACTGTAACCTTGAGCTACTCCTAAAAAACATATCGGCAAAATCCCATTTTAAGAACTGAAACCTGAGAGGAAAATATACACATTCTCTTTCTTTAGAGACAGGAAGAACATCCATGACTCTTCTGTGGTGTGATTTAAGGATATGCGTATGCCCTTCCCAGCCTACTAGAATGGGTTTGGATGCTATTTGTTCTGTACCTGTAAAGTTCATTAGCTTTGGGAGGAAGCGGTTCCAGAAAGAGCACATCTGGACTCGAAATCCCTTTTCAACCTTGAAGCCCCTGCTATTTAGGGTGAAATATTGTTGCTCGTTTGCTGTGTACAGTGGCCACTCTTTTTCCTTGTTCTTTGCATCATTGGGATTCCTGAAAGGCAGCAAGCATAAGTTAGCCCCAGCCACACAAGGCACCACTACTCCCCTGTAAATGAGAGCGAGCCTACATGCTGGTGTTCTTCAGTACGATGACCTATGCTCCTGCCCACACTTTGTCACAGTCCAAAGGATCTGTGCAGTGCTTAAGGGCAATAGCATCCATCTACAGGTTCTGTAGTAACAGATATCAGGTGGATCCACAGAGAAGCTGGGCTGGGATCACTTCTGAGCCCATATGACCATTAAGCTAAGGAATCTACAATTTTTGGAATACATTTCTGATAAAAGCCATGGTCAGAGTTGCCAAGTTAGCCAGTTCCCAAAGGGAGTTTTTGGGACAATCCTGTATGCCGGACAACCCTATCTTGTTGCATTATGGGACTATGGAATGTAAGGTCAAAACCAGGACTGGCCAAAATGTCTCCCTCTTGGAAAGGAGTAACTTGACAGCTCTGCATGTTTTTTATATTTTTCTTAGACACCACCAAAATACCCTTATCGCATAACCCTCAAACCTTCCCATGATATACATAACCTAGAGCACCTGAAGCCCTCCCTTAATAAACCTCAGTACAAAGCAAACCCATAAAACCCTCCCCTAATATACATCATCATAGTACATCAGTACAGGCCCCATAAAATTCTCCTATAACAACAATCATAAATCCCCCAAAAGCTTTTCCTTAATAAACCTCCATACAGACCCATCCCCCCCTTTATACAATATAGTTATGGAGCCCCCAAACTCTCCCATAATGTACCTTACCATAACCCTCCCCCTTGAAAACTTCCTTTAGTAAACTTCAGTACAGACTCATACATCCTCCCCCCTTAATACAATATAGCTATAGACCCCATAAATCCTCTCACCAGAAACACCCCTCCTTGAACCTCTCATTTAATAAACCTCAGCATACACCCTTTCCCCCTTAATATAAAATAGCTATGGATCCCCCAAACCCTCCCATAATACACCTCACCATTGACCACCCTTGAAAACCTCCTTTAATAAACTTCAGTAGAGACTCATAATCTCCCACCTCTTAATACAACTAACTATGGAAAATCTTAATTTCATTTCATTTCTTATTCTCTTAATATACAGACTGAGTGAAGCTGTCTTAACATATCTCACTAGAGAATGCAAAATCCCCTTAAAGTAGCTTATGACAGACACCTTTATCCCTTCCATAATATACCTCGTTATAAAAACCCTTGAAAATTGCCTTAATCCATCTCACCATATCTATACTATATCTTCCCACAGATCCCCTGAAATTCTCCTCAATATACCTCATCCCAGACTTCCTTAATATATCTTATGGTGGATCCACCCTAGATGTCACTGACCCTGTTCTTAGTTCCTCCACCTGAAACTCTAATCACAGATCTCCTTAGGGTGTACAGGGCAATGAGGATGCTGGTAACCTTTGAAAGCCTGTTTTATTCATGCCATTTCTCACTTCCTTACCCTGTTCTTGCAAAGTTGGCCCAGTAATGCATGATCTGTCTGCTCAGTTTCTCTTCATCAGGTGTGTACTTCCGAGTCTTATCCAGTGGCAGCCCAAAAACAAACTCAATCTCATAGCCATGTGGCACCCCCATCCATGGGGGCCACATTATATTGGATGCTCGATGGTCAAACAGGTACATGTAGACTTTGTTTTTGAATTCAGCAAACTTAGTAGAAAAATTCATCAAAGGACATATGACATTGTGGTCTCCAACGATGTCATCCATGGCGTCACGATTCTTCAGGCCATTATTTTCATCCTTCCAGTCAGTGTACTGGTGGATCACAGCTTCCACGGCGATATCATTGGCCTGGGGGACAGCCATTTTCACTCCTCCCATAAAGTTTTCTCTTGTGATAAGGCTGTCATTGTCTTTGCTGAAGCCAGGAACTCCGTACAGCAGGAAATAAGTGCCCTCATCATGGACCACACCCACCAGAAGTTGGGTTTCCTTGAAGTTGCCCATGTTTAGCATGGCCTCAGGAGAGTCTGGAATGACGTCCCCATCAACGATCGGGACAAAGGGGAAACGGAAGACACTGGAGTAAGGTAGGACTGACCATTCTTTGTCAATCAGTTCTTGGGGATTTTTAGTTCTCAGGCAATTCACTAATTCTGCGTCATTATTGCCACTGCAGCCAAGCAGGCTGCCCAGAAATGCGGCTCTCTGATGGCCTTCTGTTGGGGTTAATACAGCCCAGGGACCATTAGGTGCCCCACTCTGCATGATTGCCCGTGTGAACAAGGACCTACTGCCAGGAGAGAGGAGATGTATGCCCACAGATGCTCCCCCGGCACTTTCCCCAAAGATTGTCACAGATTTGGGGTCCCCACCAAATAAATGAATATTGTTTTGGATCCACTGCAATGCCAAACGCTGGTCTAGCAACCCTACATTTCCTGGGGCTTCCTTATTGCCAGAGAGAGCCAGAAAGCCAAATGCACCAACACGATAGTTCATTGAGACCACCACAACATTTTCCACAAAGCAGAGATACTTTCCATCATAGACATCTAATGATGAGGATCCACTATAGAAACCTCCACCATATATCCATACTAATACTGCGGCATTCTTTGGCCTGGGAGAGGGGGCCCAGACATTAAGATAGAGACAGTCCTCACTCATCTCTCTGTTAGGGTTCCACATCTCTAAGCCTGGGAAACCCGGGTAAAGGGTGTCCACATACTGATAGCAGGCACGTTGATATGACAAGGCATCTAGAGTCCCACTCCATGATTGCTTGGGTTCAGGTCTTCGGAACCTCATCTTACCAACAGGGGGTTCTGCATAAGGAATCCCCAAAAAGGCAGAAATAGAACCAGACAAAACTTGCATTTTGATCCCTTGAACTTTCCCAGCTTTGGTGTTGACGACAAGCTCATTGTCGCTCTGTACTGAGACTAAGGTCACTGATAGGAGGAGCGTACAGAGCCAGCGCTTCAGAGATGAACCTGCAGCTGAAGCCAGCATCTCTGCTCTTTTGTGTCTCATCTGAAAGGAGAAAGAAACAGAAAAAGTGGGTCAACAGTGGGCAAGCGAGAGAAAACAGCAGTAACAACTCGCTCCACCATTTCATGACAGTAACAGTAGCAAAGTCCTGGGCTTACTAGTGTCTTTCTTCCATTCACTGTTTCTCTGAAACACTACGAACGTTTTACTTAGAAAATGAAATCATCTGGGGTTGTGGGAGATAAGATAACCCTGCCTCCTTCCAAAGGCTACATTTACTGCTTCTTACCATGTTAATGTTTTATCAGTTTCTTGCAGACTGGACATTTAAGAAACATGGCTAATCTGAATTCACCAGGGCAATGATGTTATCCCAAAGAATATCAAATACAACATTGCATCAGACGAGCAAAACAGGCAAACTGAAATACTGAGTAGTTATACCTGAGTCTAGCTCCATGGACCAAACACACACACAGCTCCACCACTTCTGGGGAGGGGAAGGGGGGAGCAGAACATGTAAAAGACAGGACAGTTAAACAAGTGACATAAAGAGGACTTCCTCAGTCAGAAGACAGGCCGCTGCTCCTTCTCTTAGGATGAGGACCCGATATTGCTGGTCTTTGGATTCTTCCCTGGTGGTAAGGAACATTCTACCATTCTCACCCAAGGTGGTCCACCAAACATCATAAAATCCTGCGAGAATCCACACATGATGCTCCCCCAATAGATACTACACCCATCTTACAAACACCCCCTCCCTCCCCCCCCCAAAGAGTTCTTCACCAATGGAGGACCCTCCTTTGCCCTTCACTACCAGGCATAGAAATACATGAAACTCCATCATGGGATACTACCACCGTCTTGCAAGGATTCCGCAGACAACACCCCCCCCCCCCAAATCACCAGCATGTACACACACACACAGTAGCAAGCCGCTTCCTCTTGCAGAAGGAGAAGCCAGGAATAAGCATGGGTTTGTAACATATCCACTGTATATTCTTTCCAGAGGGATTGCCCACAGATTTATGGAGGGATGAACTTTCTAGCACAGGAGTCCAATTTGTCATGCATCGGAAAGCTCATGCCTCAGTAAATGTGTGTTTATAGGGTGCTACCAGCCTCTGGTCATTATTAAGTATTACATATTGATTAATATGCACATGTTCCACCCAGGTCAGGATAAGCAATGCACGCAAAACACAACACCAGAGAAATGGAAGCATAAATCCACTTCCTGCTGTAGTGTGCAAATACCCTCCAAAAAGGGAGAGGTGCTCATTCCTCCCAGTGGAGGTAGTAGAGACAAGGACAGTATCTGACTTCAAAAAAGCCTGGGACAAACACAGAAGATCTCTAAAGGCAAAAAGGGGACTATTGTAGTTGATATGGAAGGGCAGACTAGATAGGCCATGTGGTCTTTTTCTGCTGTCATGTTTCTATGATTTGCAAGTAAAGTTGTCCCTTGCTCAGTTTTATTCCTCTCCCTTTAAACCTTCTCATTCGTGGTTCTGCTGTCTTGACTCAAAGCCTCTTATTTGTTTTCCTTGTCTGAACTGTATGTCATGACTAGACTGTAAGCTCCAGAAATCGGGAATGTCCTATGTGTGGCTCTGCAGGTCTGGAATGTGCTGTACAGCTCATGCTGATAACTGATCACTTTGCATCACAGGTACTTTAGATGGTACGTGGAGATTGCAACCTCGACCTCTGAATTCCAATGTACACAATTCCAGCAGTATTTTAGAAAAGCCTCTGCTAAACATGAGGCTTTTTCTAAAATAGTGTAGGCATGCACAAGTGTTTGCCGATGTGCAGAGCCAGAGGAGTAATCTCGCAAATCTACACCTGGGAAAAATCAACAGTGGAATCTTGGTAACGTCCACATTTGGGCGCTGGCACTTAAAAGTGTATGTCGGCCATTTTGCAAACCTATATGCATTACTGCTGCCGGTTAACTACAGATGTTGCTGTCTTTATCTAATTTCAATCTGGAAGTGGAAATAACCAAACAATGGGGATTAAGGAGAATAACCCCTTTAATCCTTCCTATAAAGTGCTGGCCAAAAACAAGCACTTTTTCAAAATCTAAATGTGCCAAGCTGCAAATCCCGACATAGATAACTGCAATCGCATGCATGTATTCCTTACTTGTGAAGATTTTTGACTTGCCCAGGTTATGCCTTAACCACACCCCAACCTGCTCCTTGAAATTTCTACATATTATGGACACCAGCATTCAAATTTAGGCCTTGCAAATGAGGCTTTTAAAATAACCTTCATAATGAACTAGAAACACGCAACAAACGAACAATACAACAAGTCACAAAAACAAGCAAAACAACATATAGCAAAGAAATCATAAATAATACAAAAACAGCTTCCTGAAACTACCAGGTTTTGAAGAAGCATCGCATCGAATACCTGATCTCACCAACTTGGCAGCTCTTGGCAGCTCGACGCTTGGTGAGATCGGGGGCGTAAGTGGAAAATGTTCTTTTCCAAGTATCAGAATGCTTCACGTTTAATAGCTGTGGGAGGAAATCCTGAGAGTATATTTTTCTCTTCTCTTTTGCAGTCCAGTTATCTGGCTATCTCTCTTGAATTGCGTCTTGTGTGTCTGTAAAACTTCCCTGAATCTTCATGACCTGATCTGGTCTATGAAAAAGGTGATAAAGCTACATCATAGAAACGTGAGGGCCCAGATCTTGGCTGAACCTCAAGTATGTCCCTATGCAGGACTAGGACCTTTTCTTAGATGGACTGTGTATCTTTAGGACCATCATCCCCAGGGCTGGCATTAGCGGGTGCCGTAGGCTGCATTGCCACAGGGGCCCCAAGCCTGTCTTAAACTGAAGGCAGTATAGTCTGCAGGTGGGCTTTGGGGCTTGGGGCTTCTGAGGTGGCCCCTGCCTGTCTGACACTGGCCTTGATCACACCCCCCTCCCTTTCTTAAGCAGGGTGATGAATGATGAATGCATAATAAATAAATCAAGCCTGAATTTGAGGGGAAAATTACAGAGTCCATCCCAGTAAACTGGGGCTTAATTCATTTTGTTCAATCCTGCGATTCTAGCACTGAGACACCTTCATCATAAAGAAAGTTCTGACAACATGCTTTACTCCTTCCCTGCAAGGGGGAGGGAGGGTTACGAGGAAGCTGCAACCAGATGCTCAGTGCACTGAGGCTTTAGAGCTGTGGGAAAATGGAGAAAACACCCCTGAAAGAAATTCAAGAAGGCCAAGGACACACTACTGCAAGCGACTCTTTCTTTTCTGAACTAACACCGCTGGCAAACAGAGGGAGATACGTAGCGGGATTCTTCTAGGACCTGAGTCCCAGCAGAGAACATGTTAGGAAAGTTTTACTAAAGATGAGGTTAACTGCCTTTTCCTAGCACGTGAAGACTTTAATTCATACCTTAGGAAGCTTTTAGTAAGATGCTTCATTTACAGCTGGGAACTGCCTAATGGCTTTTTGGAATCATAATTAAGTTGAAAATTGCACATGTGCAGTGTGACACAAAGGTGCCTTTCCTCCACTTACAGATCAGGCATTCAGGGGGTGCAGAGGGTACGCGCATGTGTGTTTGTCACTGGGTGCATGCGTTTGAGGCTTTCTGTATCATGACTGTCAGGGGCTACGTGCACACGTGTGCATATGCGTCTCACTGGGACTGCTGGGTGCTAAGTGCATGTGTATATCACGGGGAGTGCCGGAGGCTGTGTCTGTGTGTACCCTGAGGAGTGCTGGGGCTGCATGCGTGTGTGTGTGGGGGGGGGGGGCTCTGTCAGAGACTGGGTGTGCATGTGAAAAGAGCACAGTGGCAGTGTGACAAAGCAACATGTTTTCCCTTCCTTCACTGGCAAAATCACACATTTCTTTTAGGGGTGGGGGGGGGGAAGAGTTCCAGGAGAGACGAGAAAGTGTATCTTGTTATGGTAGCAGGGGCTGCATGAGGAATCGATAACTAATGTCATCTGTGCATTACTGTCTATCTTCACATAGAGGGTGTGTGGTGTGGGGGTGGGGTCCCTGTGTACCTGTTTGTGTGTATGTGATGAGGGGCTGGCATGCCTGTATGTGGTGCAGGGATGGGGTGTCTGTGAGTGTGTTTGGTGCGGGGGGTAGGATGTCTGTGTGTTCTTGTGCGCGCTGTGGGGGTGGAGCATGTGTGTGTGTCTTTGATGCAGGGGTGGCATGCTTGTGTGTGTCGTGTGAGGGTGGGGTGCCTGTGCGTCTTCTGGGGAGGTGAGGGAGTTTCTCCTTTTAGCATATACACTTTGTGCCCTTTTCTCCCCATGCATTCATCTCTTCAACCTCCAACCCCTTGCACTTTCCCCTCCCCCTTCTTCTGCTGCACCCCCACTCTCTGTTATCTTCCCAGCCTTTGTCTCTTTCTACTTCTTCTTCCAATATCATCCCCTGTCCTCCATTGCTTTCCACCCGACTGTCTTTCCCAAAGCCACTAACCCTTTAAATATCTCCTAACTCTGGTGCATCACTCTGGCCCCAGCTCCTTTCCCTTTTTCTCTTTGGCCTGCGGGAAACGCTGTTCCAG
Organism: Ichthyophis bannanicus; assembly: GCA_033557465.1. Lineage (NCBI taxonomy): Eukaryota > Metazoa > Chordata > Amphibia > Gymnophiona > Ichthyophiidae > Ichthyophis > Ichthyophis bannanicus. Next base: position 104,638,936 of record CM066048.1, on the reverse strand, counting down.
TGTGCACAATGCACCACTATTGGCTGGGCCATTCTCCGCTCTTCGACCCATGGGAAACACTGCTCCCGTAGGCAAAATGTACCACTGTTGGCCATGATCGCAGCCTTGCTCTACTTTTGCTGGGGGCACTAAGCTAGTAACATGCATTTGGACAACTTGACTCTCGACAATAGATGCTATCGCGTCTGTGAAAAATGAAGGACACCCAAGAGTATAAAGACTTTGCTGCAATGACAGGCACTCAGAAGAGTGACAGGGGTGAATGTATAGTTATATAGTCCATGGGAGATAATAGTAGGTAAAGGCCAAAATGGCCCATCCAGTAAAGAGTTTTAAGTGGTAGTAGTGGTAGCTGAAGGCACGTTACTATCTGTATCTGAATAGATTTTCCCATCTCCAGAAAGCTTACAATCTAAGTTTGTATCCGAGGCAAAAGAGGGTTAAGTGACTCCCCCAAGATCAAAAGTATGGAAATGGGATTCAAATCTGACTTCCTGGCTCGCAGCCTGTTACTCTAACCAGGTTCTAGGTAGGCGCCTGCTTACAGAGATACTATATGCGACTGGAAAAAACCATGGCCTGTGCGGACTCAGAGGGGTCCTGGATAGTAGAATGGAAAGCAGCAGCTCACCTCTCGCTGGCACATAACCACATTCAGCATCTACCTAACAGTGAATGAGGGCAGACAAAGACTACGATCACCAATCAGATCGCCTCCGAAGCAGCACTGCTACTGCTGGGAAGGAATCTGCACTTGCGAATAATTACCTGCTGGGAAACTGACTTAAAACCTTTTCAGAAAAGCAAGTTTTGGCTTAGAACTATACCGATAAGAGGTATGAAAATTAAGAAATGAAATTAAATACTCTGTCTACTTAAAATTCTGTGTTTATTCTAGCAAACTGTTGAATATGACTGTTGTAACTTAATGTTTTCATAAAGAGATTTGAACTAAACTTCTGTGAAGACACTGAGGTTGGTGCATACACAATTACAGTGGTATTTTAGAAAAGGCTCTACCAAACAGAGCCTTTTCTAAAATAGGTATAAGGACTTGCTGGAGTGTGCGTGTATTTGTCATAGAGCCAGAAGAACCATTTTACAAATCTACTTGCGAGAAAAATAAACAGAGGCAACTTGGCAACTTACATGTGTAAGTTGGTGTTTTGCAAACTTATATATACATATATCAATTTACTACAGAGGCTGTTATCTTTAATTCTTTTCAATTTGGAGAGGAAAATAAACAAAGGGGGGATAAGGGGATAACACCCTTAATCCCTCCTGTAAAAAAATGGCCAAAACAAATCCTTTTCTAAAAATCTTTACATGCCAGGGAGTAGCTGCAAATCCTGACATGTGTAGACTTTTGACCTGCTCAGACCATTCCTTAACCACACCCCCTTGCAATTTCTACATATTATGAGCATCCACGTGTAAATTTAGCCCTTACTGAGATACCTGTTTACATGTGGCTGTTATTTCCATCTACAAATACCAGATTTTCTACATGGAAATTGCAAATAAGGCTTTTAAAATAACCCTCATAGCCAGCTAAGAGATAGCATATCAGCCAGACGTCCTGTTAGGGTTTATTAAAGCAGGTAAGGACATAGCTTAGCAGCCAAACTCTCTGTTAGTATTAGATTCCCACCCCTCCACCCAATTTCCAGCCACCTCAGGCTCAATCTTAGATTTATAGGCTGTTAAGCCATTTATGAAGATCTGAAGGAAATTGTTCACCTCAAGGTTTAATTAAACATATTCATCAACAAGTTATTAGCCTCTAGAAATAGATTAGTCCTAGGTCCTTCAGTTCATCTTGAAGCAAACATAAAATAAATTGCATCCACTATGCCTATTAAGCTTAAGGAGCTTTATATTAGGCTACGTATCCCTACTCCCTTGGCAACTTGAAAAAAACCTATACAACTCACCAATAATAAGATGCAGACAGCAGTTCAGCAGTGAGATGGAGGTTATCCAGTCTTTTGCACCAAGAGCCACATGTATTATTAACTACCAGTTGATGAGAAGATGTATGTGTGCACTTGATGCAAAGAGCTCCTAACTCTCAGGGATTGAGTCTGATCTCTGCAGGCCAGAATAGCAGAAGAGCTGAGACAGACAGAGATGTATATAGAGGAGACCTCCGAGGACACAGTACAGAAGTCCCACCTCCAGTCTGGCAGCCTCTGTGCTGCTATGGAGGAGAAAGGTCACCTGAAAGGAGAGCACCAACTTGGTGTGGCAGAAAATTATCCTGTAGCCAGAACCTGCCCTCCAGGTAATGCAGTATCCTTTCATGCTGAGGATTTGTCTCCAGGGACATGTGCCCAGGAGAATAAGGGTAGGACTGTCATTGTGGTTGTCAACTCAGATATTAGGTCTGTAGATAGCTTGTTGGCTGGCAAACATGTGGATCACTTGGTAACTTGCCTTTCTGCTGCAAAGGTGACAGACCTCGTGCATCACTTATATATAATGCTGGGGAGGAGCCCACATGGCTATCAATGACATAGGAAAATGCTTGATAAACAAAAAAAAAAGAAAAAAAGGTGATACCTTTTTATTGGACTAATTTAATACATTTTTTGACTAAAGGTTAAAACGTTCTTCCTCATGTCAGGATAGTACTGTATAGGGAAGTGCATGAGAGAGGTTGGAAGCCGATTTTAGATAAAAAGTTGAAATCGGACTTCCAGGGTCGCATTTTCAGAAATGCGTCCCATGCCATGTTCAGAAACTAATTGGCAGGCAGAGCTTTGGAGTCTCAACGCACAAATGAGATGATGGTGCAGGGAAAGGGGTGGAACTAGGCTGCTGGCACTAATGTTTAAAAAGATGAGCAGCTTTTAAACTGAAACCTGAAGGAAAGCCAACACTTATTCAACAGCATATTGTTCAGAGTGAGGTATCTTTGGAGGATACTTGCCTTACAGGGAACTTAGATACTAGAATAATACCAAACCAAATGAAAGCAGTCCCTTAATTATAATATCTTTTTGTTGGAACTGGCTGGAGGCGGCTGAAAGAGCCACACAGTCGCTCCAGACAGCCAGGTCCGTTTTAATTAAACCAAGCTAAAATAGTACTTATCAAAGGCCAAGCTTGTTCTGATGTCACCTCTACTCGCCAAGGGATTCCCCGATGTTCATGGGGTCTCCCACCTGGTGATTGGTGCTCCCTGAATGATTGACGTTTCTCTTAGCCATTCTGCACGTTTTGGTCTCTATATCCGGTGATGCAGGTTTTATGAATAACAAGCGGGATTATTGCGCGTTCCTGACCACTTGATACAGGGCTTGATGGCCCGAAACGTGCGCGTCGTGGGGTGTAAAAGCTGCTTGTGACCGCTCAACATCTTCATGAACTGAAAAGATTTTGTTACTGCAAAACTTCACTGGGACACTGGGACACACTTTGATAAGTACTATTTTAGCTTGGTTTAATTAAAACGGACCTGGCTGTCTGGAGCGACTGTGTGGCTCTTTCAGCCGCCTCCAGCCAGTTCCAACAAAAAGATATTATAATTAAGGGACTGCTTTCATTTGGTTTGGTATTATTTGGTATTATTATTATTTGGTATTATATTATTTGGTATTATTATTATTTGGTATTATATTATTTGGTATTATTATTATTTGGTATTATTTGTATAGTTGACGTTGAATGTAAACCGCACTGATCTGAAAAGCGCGGTATAGAAGAACTGTTAAATAAATAAATAAATAAATATTCTAGTATGTGATTGCAATTACTGAACCAGGGGACTTTTTGGTTTGGGCTTACAGGGAACTTAGGGCATCCTAATAGAGACTGCAGTAAAGGCAAAAGTAGCCCAAATGCCCTTAAATAAAGAGTAGACAAAGTTTAAAGATTTCAAAATATATTAGTCAATTGCTAGGTAGACTGTAAATATAAAAAAAAAAAACATACTGTGAAATGTCTGTATACAAATAGTAGAAGCCTAAAAATAAGATGGGAGAGTTAGAATATATAGCACCAAGTGAAGAGATAGATTAAATAGACATTTCAGAGACCTGATAGAAGGAGGATAACCAATGGAACACTGCCACCTAAGTACAAATTATATCACAATGATAGAGTATAACAAATTGGCAGATAGGTGTTGTTATATGTTAAAGAGGGCATTGAGTGAAACAGAATAAAAGTCCTGCAGGAAACAGAATGCACTGTGGAATCTTTATGGATATAAATTCCATGACCTAAGGAAAAGGGAATAGTAATGGGGATATACTACTGTCCATCTGACCATAAAGGATATATGATGAAATATTTGAGATTAGGGATGCCAACAAATTTTGCAACACAATAATACTGGGTGATTTCAACTACCCCAATATTGACTGAATAAATGTCACATCAGGACACGCTAGGGAGGTAAAGTTCCTAGATGAAATAAATGACTGCTTTATGGAGCAGCTGGTTCAGGAAGTGACAAGAGGGGGAGCTATTTTAGACCTAGTCCTTAGTTGAACACAGGATCTGGTGCAAGAGGTAATGGTGTCAGAGCCACCTGGCAATAGCAATCATGACATGATCAACTTTGACTTAATAACTGAAATGAGAACACTAAGGAAATCTAATGTGCTAGCAGTTACTTTTCAAAAGGGAGACTATGATAAAATGAGAAAAATTATTTTAAAAAGCTACTAAAGGGAGCAGCTGCAAAAGTTAAGAGTTTACATCGAACATGGATGTTGTTCAGAAATATCATCTTAGAATCCCAGACCAGATGTTTTCCATGTATTAAAAAAGGCAAATGGAAGATCAAATAAGAGCTAGCATAGTTAAAAAGGTGAAGTGAAAGAGGTTATTATAGCCAAAAGAACATCTTTCAAAAAACAAAGAATCCTAATGAGGAAAACATTGGTAACATATAAAACATTGGTAAGGAAAACAAAAAGAGAATTTGAAAAGAAGCTTGCCATGGCAGCAAAAACTCATAGCAAAAACTCTTTTAGATTCCTTCAAAGCAAGAATCCTGTGAGGGATTCAGTTGAACTATTAATGAATTCTTTGCTTCAGTCTTTACTGAATAGATGTAAGAAAACTATGCATTCCAGAAATGATATTTAATGGTGATGATTTGTAGGAAATGAAGTAAATTGTAGTGAACCTGGAAGATATAATAAGCCAAATTGACAAACTAAAGAGCAGCAAATCACCTGGACTGGATGGAATATTTCCCAGAGTGGTGAAAGAACTCAAACATGAAATTGCAAATAAACTATTAGTAATCTGTAACTTACCATTAACATAATCTATGATACCTGAAGATTGGAGAGTGGCCAGCATAATGCCAATTTTTTAAATGGATTCCAGGAATGATCCGGGAAAGTACTGACCACTGAGCCTAACATCAGTATTCAGCAAAATGGCAGAAACTAAAGAACAAAATTACTGAACACACGCACGGACATGGTTTAATGGGATAGGGTTAACAAGGATTTAGCCAAGGTAAGTCTTGCCTCACCAACCTGCAAAATTATTTTGCAAGCATGCATAAAACAGGTTGGTATAATATATTTGGATTCTCATAAAGCTTTTGGCAAAGTACCTCATGAAAGACTCCAGAAGAAAGTAAAAAGCCATGGCATAGGATGTAATGTTTGGTTGTGGACTGGGAACTGGTTAAAAGGATAGAAAACAAGAGAGTGGGGTGAAATGGTCAATTTTTTCAACAGAGGAAAGTGAATTGTGAAATACCCCAGGGACTTGTACTGCTTTTTAACATATGTATAAATGATCTGGAAATGGGAACAATGAATGAAGTCATCTAATTTGCAGATGACAAACTATTCAAAGTTGTTAAATCGCATGCAGATTGTGAGAAATCGCAGGAAGGCCTTGTGCAGCTGGCATCCACTTCTGGGCTTGACAGACCTTTGGTCAGACCCAGTATGGCAATCCTCATGTTCTTATATTTAGGGGTGTAACTAGAACTCCATGCATGCCCCCCTTCCCTCATGTCTCTTAGGTAGCATTGTAACTGTCACTACGTGCAGCTTATCCCCATAATAGACAAACTGAAAAGAGCGTGCTCGTAGTGTGATTGAATGTCTCGTTTCCCCCCCTCCATTCGCAAATTCATACGTGTTTGAGGAGGGAGGAAGATTTTGAAGAGAGATAATAGTATGTCTTGTTATAGTAGCAGGGACTGTGTGAGGTGTCTCTATAGCTGGTGTCATCTATACGTTAGTATCTATCTTCCGATAGCAAGTGTGTGTGTGTGTGGGGGGGGGGTGCCTATGAACTTGTTCTGTGGAGGAGGTATGCCTTTTGCCCTATACATATTGTGCCTTTTTATCCTCGAATGCATTCGTCTCTTCACCCTCCACTATTCCTTTCCGCCCCTCCAACCCCTCTCCTGCTTTCCCCCCCAACTCTGTTCCCCTTCTCCTTCCCATGCCCTCCATTTCTCTTGTTTACCTGCCCCTTTAAATGTCTCCTGCCTTCTCTGCATCACCCTCTCCATGCGTCTAACCTTTTTGCAGGCTGTAGGTAGGCCCAGTGATGCCCGTCTTCCTTTGCCTGCAGGAGATGAGATCGCCATGGGCAGAGAAAAGCGGTCATCACTGCGACTACAGTCTTTTCCTCCTCTTCTGCCCACAGGAGATGGGATCCCTGTGGCCATACAGAAGCACTCTTCATTGCTATTACAGTCTCCTCCCCCCTCCTGCCTGCCTTAATGCATCTCTTATGAATAATGTGTGCCCTTGAGTCAATTCTGACTCCTGGCGACCCAGCAGCTCCTGAATTTTCTTGGTAGTGTGACTGGAAGTAGGTTGCCAGGCCTTTCTTCCGAGGCAATGGAGAGCTAAGTGACTTGCCCTAGACCCAAGGAGAATGCTGGTCTCTTCTATGAACACGGACAGACAAAACATAGTGCCAGAGCCTTGATAATAGGCACTATCACTTAGGTGAAATGCAGCTAATAACGATAACTCTGAAGGGGAATTGTTAGCAGAAATCCCCCAACTTGAAAGTTGAGAGGCCCAGATATGGTGGACTCTAAGAAGGGAATCCTTCTTGGGGCAATACTCCGATCTCCTATGAGAACCTAACAGAATCTGAATCCCTTCTGTCTTATAAACAGGGGGAAGGGAAAGGCGCAGGTAAACTGTGAAAGAAAACCCTCACCCATCAGAGAAGAAGAAGGAAAACAGAGAAAGGAAGTCCTCCGGCCTAGGCTTGGATCTCTGCCCTTAGTATCTGCCACCAATGAACTGGAGAGTATGGAAATGGATGTTTCTTCTGTGACCTTTCAGAAGTGCCTATCTGTGATACACGATGAGACTGCACAAGATTAAAAGAACATGGGGATGAAATAAAACATCTCTAGCAAGCATCTCGCAGCCAAAGAAGCAATCCCTCCCCTCCCCCCTCCACCCCTTATCAGTGCCATATGGAAACATAATAGTATTAGAAAAAGTAAAAACATAGTTTGCAGTGGATAATTGTCTGAAGGAAGAGAAATGGACCTTTGCTTCTGGAAAGAGATCAGACTGTGTTATCCCAGAGAGATCTCCAAGTGGGAGTGGAGAGATGGCCCCTTAATGTGGTCAGTGGTCACTGCAAGTACTTCTTATCATTTATATGGCGCTACAAGGCATACCAGCGCTGAACAGAGTCAAGTAAGAGAAAGTCCCTTCTCATAAGAGCTTACAATCTAGTCAAGACAGACAACATAACTGGGGACTAGGATATATCTAGGCGAATGGCCAGAACCCATCCAGTGGGGTGGTGATCCTGCTCACCTCTATAAGCTTGACTGTGGTGAAACTGTTGGGTCTCTGTCTGGGCAATGTCTCCCGATGGACATTCAGAAGGAAAGCATGAGCTTACGCTTGATAAATACCTACAGATCCCAGAATATCGAGAAGGCAACTGATGAATGCATTTTAGTTCATGGGGAAGCAGAGGCCGAATACTGTGGGATAGCTTAAAAGTACCTCTGAGGGGCTGTTTTTAAGGTGGGGGGAGGCCAAGGTTTTGGCCCAGTTAGAAAAAGCTAGGGCTGAATTTGCAGAATTATGACTGGAAGCAATAAGTTACAAAGGGTAAATCAGACCTATTATGAGTTTAATAATAAGGCAGGAGCCCTGTTGGCTCGAAAACCGAAAGAGACAGAAAGACGGTCAGCTACAACACAGATAAAGGGGCCTAATTATAGGTTCCTCTATAAAGATGTGGCGTTTCAGGTGCAGTTTGCAAATTTCTCTTCAAAGCTTTATGCAGCCGCTGAAGGGATGAAGCACGAGCAGATTGAGAAATTTTTGTGGAACTACCACAAATCCCAGAGAGGATGATGGGGAAGCTGGAGGATGAGATAACAGTTGAGAAAATGCTTTGGGTAATCAGAGGAATGCCGGTTAACAAATCTTCAGGGTTAGACGACTTACAGCTACATTTTACAGAACCTTTCCTCATAAATTGCGCCCTCTGTTGGAATGTCTGTTCAATGCAGTAGTAGGCAGGACCAACTTTGTGCTATGTAGCAGGCAGAAATCTCGGTGACTCTTAAGCCAGGTCAGGATCAGACCAGCTGTGGCTCATACAGGCCTATATCATTACTGAACAATGATGTTAAAATATTAGCTAAAGTACTGGCCAACAGACTGGGGGGAATTTTACTTGATACATCCTGACACAGCTGATAGATGAATCTGGGTGTGCCTGATCTTAAAGCTTATTACTTTGCAGCTTTTTAAAAAGGGTTCCAGAGGTGATCCAGGAAACTACAGACCAGTGAGCCTGATGTCGGTACAAGGCAAAATGGTAGAAACCATTATAAAGAAAAAAAATGACTGAACATGATGTAGATAGTCATGGTTTAATGGGAGAAAGACAACATGACTGGCCAAAGAAGGTCTTGTCTTACTAATCTGTTACATTTTTTTGAAAGTGTGAATAAACAGTAGACCAAGGTGAGCTGGTCAATATAGTGTATCTCAGTTTTCAGAAAGCCTTTAACAAGGTCACTCATGACAGACTCTTGGTGAAATTAAAAAGTCATGGGATAGGAAGCAGTACTGTGGATCAGGAACTGGTTAAAAGATAAAAAGCAAAGAGTAGGACTAAATGGCCAATCTTCTCAATCGAGAAAGGTGAATAGTGGGGTACCCCAGGGATTTGTGCTGGGCCCGCTGCTTTTTAACATTTTCATAAATGACCTGGAAATGGGAATAAGTGAGGTGACCAAATTTGCAGATGACACAACATTATTCAAAGTTGTTAAAACACAAGAGGATTGAGAAAATTGCAAGAAGAACTTGATAGAAAAATTGGAAGACTGGACGTCCAAATGGCAGATGAAATTTAATATAGACAAGTGCAAAGTTATGCACCTAGGGAAGAACAACCCAAACTATGGTTACACGATGCAAGGTTCCACCTTAGGAACCACCACCCAGGAAAAGGATTTAGGTGTCATTGTGGATAATATGTTGAAACCTTCTGCCCAGTGTGCAGCGGCAATCAAGAAAGCAAACAGAATGCTAGAAATCATAAGGAAAGGAATGGAGAATAAATCCAAGGATATTATAATGCCTCTGCATCGTTCTGTAGTGCGACTGCACCTTAAATATTGTGTGCAATTCTGGTCGCCGTATCTGAATGGAATGGGTAAACGTAGATCATGAGAACATTAGAAATGCCATAGTGGGTCAGACCAAGGTCCATCAGGCCCAGTATCTTGTTTCCAACAGTGGGCCAATCCCCATAACAAGTACCGGCAGGTTCCCAAAAAGGTACATAGGTTCCACAGTACTTTTCTTGGGGTTAGCAATGGATTTCCCAGGTCCTCTTTAATAATAGTTTATGGACCTTTCACCTAGGAACTTGTCCCAATCTTTCTTAAACCCAGCTACACTAACAGCTTTTACTACATCCTCCGGTAACGAATTCCAGAGTTTGATTATGCGTTGAGTGAAAACATATTTTCTCTTATTAGTCTTGACTGGGTTACATTGTAGCTGCATTGTGTGTCCCCTAGTCTTTCTACTTTTTGGTGGAGTAAACAATCGATCTATATTCACCCCTTGTACTCCATTCATTAATTTATAGACCTCTATCATATCTCCCCTCAGCCATCTCTTTTTCAAGTTAAAGAGCCCCAACCTTTTAAGCTTTTCCTCACAGGGGTATCCTTCCATCCCCTTTACCACTTTGGCGGCTGTTCTCTCTACCTTTTCTAATTCTGCTATATCTTTTTTAAGATACGGCAAACAGAATTGCACACAATATTCAAGGTGCAGTCGCACCATAAACAATACAGAGGCATTATAATATCCTAGGGTTTATTCCCCCAGTTGTTTACTCCTTCAAAAAGTAGAAAGACTAGGGGAAACACCATGAAACTACAGTGTAGCCTATTTAAGATTAATAAGAGAAAATATTTTTTCAATCAACGAGCAATCAAATTCTGAAATTTGTTACTGGAGGATGTAGTAAAAGCTGTTATTGTAGCTGGAGTGGGGTTAAAAAGGTTTGGACAAGTTCCTGGAGAAAAAGTCCATAAGCCATTATTAAAGAGGACCAGTGAAATCCACTGCTTGCCCCGGGATAGACATTGTGGAATCTGTGTTCCTTTATAGGAACCTGACAGATACTTGTGACCTGGATTGTTGGAAACAGGATACTGGGCTTGATGGACGTTGTCTGACCCAATATGGCATTTCTTGTGTTCTTATGAATAGCTCCTCTGGAGTGGGCGGCGAAGAGGGAACATGGTAAGCTTATGGTCCTTGTGATCAAAGCTGAAAAAGCATTTGCTTTGGGCTCTTTGTGCAGATCCTGAGGCATGAGTAAAGGTAAATGGCAGCTATATTGAGGCCTTTGATCTGGACCAGGGTTCACGACAAGGATGCCTTTTATCGCCTCTGTTGTTTGCATTGATCATAGAACCCGTGGCCCAAAGGGTGAGGATGTAACAGGAGATTATGGGATTGCAGCTGGAGAGTCATTCCCATAAACTCTCACTTTCTGAGGACGATGTCCTATTGTTTGTGACATGTCCTCTGGTCACCATCCCAGTTATCTTTAGGGAGCTACAGCAATATGGCGCGGTCTTGGGTTTCAAGATAAATATAGAGAAGACTGAGGCTTTGGAAATAAACTTGGAAAAGGGTCCTAGTGGATGCTCTCCGAGCCAGTTATTCTTTTAGGTGGACCATGCATTCAATTTAATATTTGGGGGTTAACATCATTAGGGGGCATGGGAGTATGTATGGGGCTAACTGTCCCACATTGCTGGTGTAACTGGAGAAAGATCTTAAGAGACGAGGAAGGGGGAAATAGTTTGGAATTGCATGGTGTCAGTGCTCAAGATAAATGTGGTTCCGCGGCTGCTGTACTTATTTCAAACCCTGCCAGTGCTTGCCCCCCAGAAGCTATATCACTGAATTTTGCACAGAAGGCTGCCTAGGGTTTCCGCAGGGTTATGTTTGCAGCTTGGATGTGCCTGATTTAAAGCCTATTATGAAAGGGTATAGATTGGAGAAAGCCAGAAATATCCAATATTGCTTCTGCCATTATAGGTTAACTTACTTACTGTGGTTTCCTAGGCGCAGACTACAGGATATGCAGGTGGAGAATCGTTACACAAGGCATTTGTGGGAGATAAGGCAGAGGGGATAAGGGAGGATGACCTACGGAGCATCATTTTCTGTCCATGCTCTGATTTCGGGCCAGGGAGAGAGGGAATTCTTAGAAGATGGGAGGGGATGGATCTGGATATATTTGCAAAGCTTATTGAATGTCGTGAGGTAAAGGGTCTTTGAGGAATTGCAGGAAGAATATTCTTTTGGGATTAGTGATTTTTTTACATACCTCCAGATGGCCCATTAGTTACGGGATCAATCTAGGCGACCTTATTATGAAAATGACTACAATTCCCTTGAGTCATTACGGCAGAGGTATGGACAATCCAGGGGGGGTAATTAGATTACTGTATCAAACTCTTCAGCCCAGGGGTAAACAGTGTTTTGAGTTAATGAATGCCTGGAAGGATATAGGAGTGGGAGAGAATACTTAAGGGGATTGCTAAATCCTCTATTTCAGTAACCATCCGGGAGAATGTGTATAAAATACCTTTGGTATTATACACCTGAAAGGTTGCAAGAATGTTCCCTTCGACCTGGGACAGATGCTGGTGGGGCTGTGGTGGACAGGGTACTACATTTCATCTATGGTGGACCTGTCCAAAGATAATGTATATTGGGAGCAAATTAAGCAAAGGATTGTGTATATATTTGGGTTGGGGTTAGAAATGGATCCCCAGTTTGATTTGTTGGGTGTGTGGTCAGAAGGTGTGAAATGGAAATGGAAGATTCTTGTTATGGCTTGTGTGTTGGCTTCCAGGTGTAATGTGGCCCTGCAATGGGAGCGACTGGGGCCGCCTTCTTTGGAGCAGTGACATCAACGAATGCACATAGTGGTGTTGATGGAGAGATTCTTTCCATAATGACATTTTATAAATATGTATATAGGTAAATTTTGTGCTATTTATAAAAAAACTAGAATTATCCTATTATCCTAAAACTGAGACATTCCCCCCTTCCCCGCCACAAACTGATTTGCCAATGCAAATGCACCTTATTCCTGCCCTATACCACCTCCTACTCTTTCCTGTGTGTTTAGTGAGAGAAATATAAAATATTGAGAGAGAGAACCAGAAGGCCTGGAGAGAGAGAGAGAGAGAGAGAGAGAGAGAGAGAGAGAGAGAGAGAACCAGAAGGCCTGGAGAGAGAGTTTGAGAAGAGGGTGTGTGACAAATACAACGTATACCTGCAGTTCTCTCTGCAGTGTAACTTACTGTTTTTCTCAGTGACTCCCTTCTCTCTCTCTCTGTGCCTGTCTCTTTTTTGTCCCCCACTCTCTCTTAACTGTTTTCATTAAGTCTCTCTCTGGCAGATTTCTGGTCCTTGGAGATTTCTTCCCTGGGGGCAAGAAAGTGACCAGCTGGGAAGGAGGAACGGGGTGGGGAGCTCTGAGGCAGGGCTGGCTAGAGGTCCTGGTCCTAGTGAATGGAGCACTAAGGGAAGGAGTCAGCCCCAAGCCAGCTGCTAAAGCTATTCTGGGTCACAGACCAGGCATGTCATTTCAATAGACACATTTTTTCCACTATCAAAATACATTGCAGACTTAAATGTGTATGTGAGTGTCTATACATAGATATATATGAAAAATAAATACATACTGGCCCAGCCTCAAATAATTCTTTCTGCCCCCAGCTCTCTCTGTCCCTAAAATATGTACGGACCCAAAGCCTCTGACAACATCAGCTTAGGCCTCGCACAGGCTCCTTAGCTGCAAAATTACCCAGTTCCAGGAGGAACGATTTCTAGCTCCTCCTGATTGTTGTAATTACATCCCCAATGCATTGTGTTATTTGTAGTCCCTGCTTCTACCAGATGAAATTGGTACTGCATGTACCAGACCGCACCAGTATGAGGGTTGCCAGAAATCCATGACCTTCCTAAAATCTCCTTCCTGGAACCGGGTAACCATGCAACTCTAAAACAGCAGCGGTTGTTTCCTTATTGGGCTACTGCGGCATAAGCCTTCATTCAAAACATCCCATGGTATTTTATAGCTCAGAGCACTGAACACTACTTCTGCAACTCCCTTGGTCCCAACTGGCCTGGGAACCGAATTGAAGCGAGGCAGTGCCTGTGTCCTCCTTAACTGAGTTCTGCTAGCCGTGACCCATTGACTGTGTTCTGGTTTTGTGACCCACTGGACATACTCTGGGTTTAGTTCTATTTGAAACGCATATGCACAATAAGCAGACAGCAAGAGGCTTCGGACCATGTCCATTCTCTGAATCAAATACCAGCTCATCTTCCTGGTACTTTATCAGCCTAAATTTGTTCTGCCCGTAGGCTGCAACCTTTCAGGCGTCCAGCCACACTCCTCACTTCTGTCTCTACACTGTCCAGCTCCAGAGACTCTCCCTCTCTTTTCTCCGCCTCCGAGTTGCCTTCCCTCTTTTCCTCCACACCTAGTTCTCCTTTTTCTATTCAGCATCCTGAATAAGCTCAGAAACCAGAAATGGATACAGTTTGGAAAGATGGATTCTGAAGACCATCCAGACAGATGCGTCCTCACTGAACCCGCCAATGGTGTTCTCCAACAGAAAGGCAGGAGAGATGCTCAGTGCCAGTAACAAGATGGGAGGAAAAACATACCACGAGCCTCGAAAAACAGCCCGAGCTGGATACTACCTTCAATGAACTGCTTGACTTGGGGCCCGATGCCATCTATAGGAAATTGAAGGTCATTTGTAAGGTGCTCATTCCTCCTTTATTCCTGTCTGGTGATCTGGTTAAAGAGCAGCAGAGAGAGAGCATAGTGGAAATGGGCCCTCCAAGCCTCTGGATTTGGGCTGGAGTATGTTGGCAGGAAAATCCTCTAGTCCTACTAGGTGCATGCCTCTTGCAAAGATATTACTCGTTGCCTCCTAACACCCCCCCCCCCCCCGCCCCCGGCACACACAGTACTCCTTATTTAACCAGAAGCAAACCCTATGAAATTATGAGACCTTATGAAGAGGCAGAGCAAGGGAATAAACCGCAGGAAATCTTGGCCCAACCAACTCTTCCTAGTCTCCCCTTCCCCGAGTCCTCACCTGCTTTTGCCATCATTTGACAGTAGATCTCTCACACCGGAACTGCACGAGAAGCTTCAGATTAACTTGCTGAAACAGTATCCCTACATAGAGCTTATTTATAAACAGATGACGCCACCTAAGCTTCCAAAGGCCTGAGGATACCACTCTCTGCCCCTCCATCCCCCCCAGCTTGGGCAGCAAGTCCTAGAAAATCTTGCTGCAACAGGAATCTCTTGAAAGCTTCAACACAAACACAGGTAGATGCTTCACTGAGATTCCTGCATCCTAACCCAGAACTTCTCATCCGCTCTCCCTACTGCTTCCATCACTAAATCCTAACCCCGAGCCTCACATCCTCGTACTACTGCCCCCAGCATTTCATCCTGCCCTAGAATCTTTTATCCTCTCTATAGCTGCAACTGACTCTCATAGCTGTAGTTTGATGGGAGAAATGGGGGGCAGTCCCCCCCCAACCAAAAATGTTAGAGAAATTAATGGTGAACTGGTCCCCATGGCTAGTAGGAATTCTTTACTCTTTACCCCCCCTCCCCCCTCGAGTATGGAGCAGACAGAGCTTAAAGATCCCAAATTACCCATGTCTACCAATAGCCAAATTAATATGAATAAAATACAGTCTCTAAAATGCTTGTATGCAAATGCTAGAAGTCTAAAAAATAAGATGGAAGAGTTAGAATATATAGCACTAAATGAGAGCTTAGATATGATTGGAATATCAGAGACATGGTAGAAGGAGGACAACCAGTGGGACACTGTGATACCTGTGTACAAACTATATCGTAATGATAGAGTTGATCAAATTGGTGGAGGGGTTGCACTCTATGTTAGAGAGGGCATTGAGTCAGAAAGGATTAAAGTTTTTCAGGAAACAAAATTTGCTGTAGAATCTCTATGGATTGAAATTCCATGTAAAAAGGGGAAGGCAATGGCAGTGGGGGTGTACTATCGACCGCCTGGCCAGAATGAACAAATGGATGATGAAATGCTCAAAGAAATCAAGGAAGCTAACAAAAGTTACAGCGCAGTAATAATAATGGGTGATTTCAATTACCCCGGTATCGACTGGGTCAGTGTCACGTCAGGACATGCTAGGGAGATAAAGTTCCTAGATGAAATAAATGACTGCTTCTTGGAGCAGCTGGTTCATGAACCGACCAGAGGGGAAGCCATATTAGACCTACTCCTTAGTGGAACATCAGATCTAGCGCAAGAGATAAGGGTGTTAGGGCCACTTGGCAATAGTGATCATAGCATGATCACCTTTGATTTAATTAGTGGAGGAGGGATAGTAAGGAAATCCACAATACTACCTTTTAACTTTCGAAAGGGAGACTATGATAAAATGAGGAAAATAGTTAAGAAAAAACTAAAAGGAGCAGATGCAAAGGTTAAAGACTTACATCAAGCTTGGGTGTTGTTGAAAGATACTATCTTGGAAGCCCAGACCAGCTATATTCCACGCTTTAAGAAAAGTGGAAGGAAGTCCAAAAATCTGCCAGCATGGTTTAAAGGTGAGGTCAGAGAGGCTGTTGTTGCCAAAAAAACATCTTTCAGGAAATGGAAAAAAAAGAGCCAAACGACGAAACCTGGAAACAGCACAAGCACTGGCAAGTCAAATGCAAGGCATTGATAAAGCAGGCAAAGGGAGAATTTGAGAAGAAGCTTGCTGCGGAAGCAAAATCGCGAAATAAAGATTTTTTTCAAGTACATTCATAGCAAAAAACCTGTGAGAGAGTCAGTTGGTCCATTAGACGATAGAGGAGTTACAGGGGCACTAAGAGGCGACAAGGCGATAGCGGAGAGACTGAATGAATTCTTTGCTTCAGTCTTTACTGAGGAAGATGTAGGGATGTTACCCATGACTGAAGTGGTTTTTAAAGGTGCGGAAGAATTGAAGGAAATATCGATACATCGGGAAGATGTATTACAACTATTAGATAAACTCAAGAGTAGCAAATCACCTGGGCCGGATGGTATACTTCCAAAGGTGTTGAAAGAACTGAAATATGAGATTGCAGACCTGCTATTAGTAATCTGTGATCTATCATTAAAATCATCTCTAATACCTGAAGATTGGAGGATCGCCATTGTAACACCAATTTTTAAAAAGGGTTCCAGGGGTGATCCGGGAAACTACAGACCGGTGAGCTTCATGTCAGTACCGGGAAAAATGGTAGAAACCATCATAAAGAATAAAATTATTCAGCATGTAGATAGTCATGGCCTAATGGGAGACAGCCAACATGGCTTTAGACAAGGAAGATCTTATCTTACTAATCTGTTATGTTTTTTTGAAAGTGTGAATAAACAGGTGGACAAAGGTGAGTCGGTTGATATAGTGTATCTGGACTTTCAGAAAGCCTTTGACAAGGTCCCTCCATCTGAGACTTTTGGCAAAACTAAAGAGTCATGGGATAGGAGGCAGTGTACTACTGTGGATCAGGAACTGGTTAAAAGATAGAAAGCAGAGGGTTGGGTTAAATGGCCAATTTTCCCAATGGAGAAAGGTGAATAGTGGTGTACCCCAGGGATCTGTGCTGGGTCCGCTGCTTTTTGACATATTCATAAATGACCTGGAAAGTGGAATAACGAGTGAGGTTATCAAATTTGCAGATGACACAAAACTATTTAAAGTTGTTAAACCCCAAGAGGATTGTGGAAAATTGCAAGAGGATCTTGATAAATTGGAAGACTGGGCATCAAAATGGCAGATGAAATTGAATGTGGACAAGTGCAAAGTTATGCACCTAGGGAAGAACAACCCAAACTATGGTTACACGATGCAAGGTTCCACATTAGGAACCACCACCCAGGAAAAAGATTTAGGCGTCATTGTGGATAACATGTTAAAAACCTCAGCCCAGTGTGCAGCGGCAGCCAAGAGAGCAAATAGAATGTTAGGTATCATAAGGAAAGAAATAGAAAATAAAACAAAAGATATTATAATGCCTCTATATCGTTCCATGGTGAGACCGCACCTTGAATATTGTGTGCAATTCTGGTCACCGTATCTTAAAAAGGATATAGCGTTATTAGAAAAGGTTCAGAGAAGAGCCACCAAAATGGTAAAGGGGATGGAAGGATACTCCTATGAAGAAAGGCTAAAAAGCTTAGGGCTCTTTAACCTGGAAAAGAGATGGCTGAGGGGAGATATGATAGAAGTCTATAAATTAATGAACGGAATGGAACGGGTAAACGTAGATCGATTGTTTATGTTATCAGAATATAGAAAGACTAGGGGACATGCAATGAAGCTACAGGGTAAACTATTTAAGACTAATAAAAGAAAATATTTGTTCACTCAACGTGTAATCAAACTCTGGAATTTGTTACCGGAGGATGTAGTAAAGGCTGTTAGTGTAGCTGGGTTTAAAAAAGGTTCGGACAAGTTCCTGGAGGAAGGTCCATAAACCATTATTAAGAAGGGACCCAGGATATCAATGCTTGACCCAGTACAAGCATTGTGGAACCTGTGTTCCTTGAGGAAACTGCTAGGTACGTATGACCTAGATTGGCCACTGTTGGAAACAGGATACTGGGCTTGATGGACCTTGGTCTGACCCAGTATGGCATATCTTATGTTCTTATGTAAGAAGGCAAATTACACTCATGGCACTCCACATCCTCACGTTCTCTCCCTCAGTCAGTCTGCCTCTATCCCTGCAGCTCCCACCACTGCATCCTGCCAGTGTCTCTCATCCTCTCTCCCTGCTGCTCCCATTACTGCATCCTGCCAGTGTCTCTCATCCTCTCTCCCTGCTGCTCCCATTACTGCATCCTGCCAGTGTCTCTCATCCTCTCTCCCTGCTGCTCCCATTACTGTATCCTGCCAGTGTCTCTCATCCTCTCCCTGCTGCTCCCATTACTGCATCCTGCCAGTGTCTCTCATCCTTTCTCACTGCTGCTCCCACCACTGCATCCTGCCAGTGTCTCTCATCCTCTCTCCCTGCTGCTCCCATTACTGCATCCTGCCAGTGTCTCTCATCCTCTCTCCCTGCTGCTCCCATTACTGCATCCTGCCAGTGTCTCTCATCCTCTCTCCCTGCAGCTCCCACCACTGCATCCTGCCAGTGCCTTTCATCCTCTCTCCCTGCTGCTCCCATTACTGCATCCTGCCAGTGTCTTTCATCCTCTCTCACTGCTGCTCCCACCACTGCATCCTGCCAGTGTCTTTCATCCTCTCTCACTACTGCTCCCACTACTGCATCCTGCCAGTGCCTTTCATCCTCTCTCCCTGCTGCTCCCATTACTGCATCCTGCCAGTGTCTTTCATCCTCTCTCACTGCTGCTCCCACCACTGCATCCTGCCAGTGCCTTTCATCCTCTCTCCCTGCAGCTCCCATTACTGCATCCTGCCAGTGTCTCTCATCCTCTCTCCCTGCACCTCCCACCACTGCCTTTCATCCTCTCTCCCTGCTGCTCCCATTACTGCATCCTGCCAGCGTCTCTCATCCTCTCTCCCTGCTGCTCCCATTACTGCATCCTGCCAGTGTCTCTCATCCTCTCTCCCTGCAGCTCCCACCACTGCCTTTCATCCTCTCTCCCTGCTGCTCCCATTACTGCATCCTGCCAGTGCCTTTCATCCTCTCTCCCTGCTGCTCCCATTACTGCATCCTGCCAGTGCCTTTCATCCTCTCTCCCTGCTGCTCCCATTACTGCATCCTGCCAGTGCCTTTCATCCTCTCTCCCTGCAGCTCCCACCACTGCATCCTGCCAGTGCCTTTCATCCTCTCTCCCTGCAGCTCCCACCACTGCATCCTGCCAGTGCCTTTCATCCTCTCTCCCTGCTGCTCCCATTACTGCATCCTGCCAGTGTCTCTCATCCTCTCTCCCTGCTGCTCCCATTACTGCATCCTGCCAGTGCCTTTCATCCTCTCTCCCTGCTTCTCCCATCACTGCATCCTGCCAGTGTCTCCTCTATTTTCTCTCTACTGTTCCTGTGACAGTGTCTCACGCCTCAACATTACATCTCTTCTTTCTGCAGCTCCCAACACTACATCTTACCAATGTCTTTCACCGTCTCTCCTTGCAGCTCCCATCACTGCATCCGGCAAGTGCCTTTCACCTCCTTTCCCTGCTGCTCTCATCACTGCATCCTGCCAGTGTCTTTCATCCTCTCCCTGCTGGTTCCATCACTGCATCCTGATCCTAAGTATCCTATATTTTCTCTCTGCTGTTCCTGTCATTGTCTCACCCCTGAATCTTTCATCCCCTCTCCCTGCAGCTCCTATCACTGCATCCTGCCAGTTCCTCTCATCCTCTCTCCCTGCTGCTCCCATCATTGCATCCTGCCAGTGCCTTTCATCCTTTCCCCTGCTGCTCCAATCATTGCATCCTGACAGTCTTTCATCCTCTCTCCCTGCTGCTCCCAACACTGCATCCTAATCCACAGTTTGCTGTTCCTATGACAGTGTCTCACACCTGAACATTACATCCCCTCTTTCTGCAGCTCACAACACTGCATCCTGCTAGTGTCTCACCATCTCTCCTTGCGGATCCTATCACTGCATCTGGCCAGTGCCTTTTATCCTCTTTCCCTGCTGCTCCCATCACTGCATCCTGCCAGTGCCTTTCATCCTGCTGCTCCCATCACTGCATCCTACCAGTGCCTTTCACGCTTTCTTCCTGCTGCTCCCAATCACCGCATCCTGCCAGTGTCTTTCATCCTCTTCTTGCTGGTCCCATCACTGCATCCTGATTCAGAGTCTCCTATATTTTCTCTCTGCTCTTCCTGTCAGTGTCTCACCTCTGAACCTTTCATCCCCTTTCCCTGCAGCTCCCATCACTGCATCCTTCCCGTGTCTCTCATCCTCGCTCCCTGCTGCTCCCATCACTGCATCCTGCCAGTGTCTCTCACCCTCTCTTCCTGCCGCTCCCATCACTGCAGCCTGCCAGTGCCTCTCATCCTCGCTCCCTGCTGCTCCCATCACTGCATCCTGCCAATGTCTCTCACACTCTCTCCCTGCTGCTCCCATCACTGCATCCTGCCAGTGTCTTATTCTCTCTCCCTGCTGCTCCCATCACTGCATCCTGCCAGTGTCTTATTCTCTCTCCCTGCTGCTCCTATCACTGCATCCTGCCAGTGTCGTATTCTCTCTCCCTGCTGCTCCCATCACTGCATCCTGCCAGTGTCTTATTCTCTCTCCCTGCTGCTCCCATCACTGCATCCTGCCAGTGCCTCTCATCCTCTCTCCCTGCTGCTCCCATCACTGCATCCTGCCAGTGTCTCTCACACTCTCTCCCTGCTGCTCCCATCACTGCATCCTGCCAGTGTCTCTCACACTCTCTCCCTGCTGCTCCCATCACTGCATCCTGCCAATGTCTCTCACACTCTCTCCCTGCTGCTCCCATCACTGCATCCTGACAGTGCCTCTTATCCTCTCTCCCTGCTGCTCCCACCACTGCATCCTGCCAGTGCCTCTCATCCTCTCTCTCTGCTGCTCCCATCACTGCATCCTGCCAGTGTCTTATTCTCTCTCCCTGCTGCTCCCATCACTGCATCCTGCCAGTGCCTCTCATCCTCTCTCTCTGCTGCTCCCATCACTGCATCCTGCCAGTGCCTTTCATCCTCTCTCCCTGCTGCTCCCATCACTGCATCCTGCCAGTGCCTCTCATCCTCTCTCCCTGCTGCTCCCATCACTGCATCCTGCCAGTGTCTCTCACACTCTCTCCCTGCTGCTCCCATCACTGCATCCTGCCAATGTCTCTCACACTCTCTCCCTGCTGCTCCCATCACTGCATCCTGCCAATGTCTCTCACACTCTCTCCCTGCTGCTCCCATCACTGCATCCTGCCAATGTCTCTCACACTCTCTCCCTGCTGCTCCCATCACTGCATCCTGACAGTGCCTCTTATCCTCTCTCCCTGCTGCTCCCACCACTGCATCCTGCCAGTGCCTCTCATCCTCTCTCCCTGCTGCTCCCATCACTGCATCCTGCCAGTGCCTTTCATTCTCTCTCCCTGCTACTCCCATTACTGCATCCTGCCAGTGCCTTTCATCCTCTCTCCCTGCTGCTCCCATTACTGCATCCTGCCAGTGCCTTTCATCCTCTCTCCCTGCTGCTCCCATTACTGCATCCTGCCAGTGCCTTTCATCCTCTCTCCCTGCAGCGCCCACCACTGCATCCTGCCAGTGCCTTTCATCCTCTCTCCCTGCAGCTCCCACCACTGCATCCTGCCAGTGTCTCTCATCCTCTCTCCCTGCTGCTCCCATTACTGCATCCTGCCAGTGCCTTTCATCCTCTCTCCCTGCTGCTCCCATCACTGCATCCTGCCAGTGCCTCTTATCCTCTCTCCCTGCTGCTCCCATCACTGCATCCTGCCAGTGCCTCTCATCCTCTCTCCCTGCTGCTCCCATTACTGCATCCTGCCAATGTCTCTCATCCTCTCTCCCTGCTGCTCCCATTACTGCATCCTGCCAGTGTCTCTCATCCTCTCTCCCTGCTGCTCCCATTACTGCATCCTGCCAGTGCCTTTCATCCTCTCTCCCTGCTGCTCCCATTACTGCATCCTGCCAATGTCTCTCATCCTCTCTCCCTGCTGCTCCCATTACTGCATCCTGCCAGTGCCTTTCATCCTCTCTCCCTGCTGCTCCCATCACTGCATCCTGCCAGCGTCTCTCATCCTCTCTCACTGCTGCTCCCACCACTGCATCCTGCCAATGTCTCTCACACTCTCTCCCTGCTGCTCCCATCACTGCATCCTGCCAATGTCTCTCATCCTCTCTCCCTGCTGCTCCCATCACTGCATCCTGCCAGTGCCTCTCATCCTCTCTCCCTGCTGCTCCCATCACTGCATCCTGCCAGTGCCTCTCACACTCTCTCCCTGCTGCTCCCATCACTGCATCCTGCCAGTGCCTCTCACACTCTCTCCCTGCTGCTCCCATCACTGCATCCTGCCAGTGCCTCTCATCCTCTCTCTCTGCTGCTCCCATCACTGCATCCTGCCAGTGCCTCTCATCCTCTCTCCCTGCTGCTCCCATCACTGCATCCTGCCAGTGCCTCTCATCCTCTCTCCCTGCTGCTCCCATCAGCTCTTTGCTCTGCTGAGCATCACATCCTCTCTCCCCTGTCTGTCTGATCCTCCGGGCTATGTCTGTGTTCACTCACTGCGGGATTATGCATCTCGCCGCTCCCCCGGATCCCCTCCCCCAAAATGTAGAAACACAAACAGAGCAGTGAAAAGGCGGAGGGTGGGAGCAGCTGCTGCAAGCGGCTCTCCTCCTGCCTTTGCTCCTTACTGTCCCCGATTTCTCGCAAGTGATGTCCATAGTCCGGCTCTGTAGAGCCAGGACGGACATGGAAGTAGGAGGGGGCTGAGCAATGAGCAGACTGACAACTGCAGGCTAAAGTCCCCGACGGAGAGGTTAATTATCGCACGACAAACCGGAGCCGTCGCTTGCTCGCTTCCTGCAGACTGCCCCAGGTCACTTCTGGCGGGAGATGCCTTTACTTTGCAGGGTGCAGGGTGCCCCCTCCGCACCCCCCTCCCTTTTTCCTTCTGCCGCAGCTCGTACTGTCACCGACTGCATGGCAAGTCTGCATCTATTTCGCTGCCTTAGGCGGGATGGGAGCGAGTGGCAATGGCTGGAGGCTGCCTCCCTCTGTCCCGGGTTACCCGTCTAGCCCTGCTTTGCAGCATGCATGCACGGTACCCTTCTGTCCCGGGTTATTTCGCTGCAAGATGCTCCCCTAGCCGTGCACTCGGGCTTGCCCATGGCAAGGAGGGGGAGCGAGGCTTACCTGGGCGGGCCAGTGGCTGCGGCTTCTCCTCGCCTTCTCTCTGCCTCCCCCCACTAGCCGCTGCCGCAGCTCCGCTCCACGGCTGCAGATCTCGCGAGCTCCGGCCGGCGGCACCGGGTCCCGGCTGCACAGGCAGGGGGTTGGGTGGGATGGCCAGAGGGAGAGGAGAGGACGCAGGAGGGGCATCCCCTGCCTTCCAGCAATAAGGGGAGGGGGAATAGGGGGAGGGCTGGGAGAGCAGAGCAAGGGGGGGGGGGGGCGCAGAATCAGAGAAACGGACAAGACTGCAAGGATGCTGTAAGATTGGCTGCAAAAGCATCACTGCCATGACAGCCCTCCCCCCTCTTTCTCATCTAATCCCACCTTTCTCCAGCCCCGTCCACTGCTTTCTCCCCTACAATTCTAGTATTTCTTTTTGATTCACTCCTTGATGTTTCCGGGTCTTGCAGCCTTACACCTCCCTTTTCCCCCTTCCCTTTTCTCTCTCCCTCAGCCCAGCCCAGCCCTTCTGCGGTCTCTTCTGTCCCTCCTCCCCACCGGCCTCCCCTTTCCACTGCTCTCAGCGTTTCTAAACCCCTTCCCTCAGCAGATTCTCGGACTTAACACTTACTCAGATAAGCTAATAAGCAACCCCCCCCCCCCTCTTTCAATCTGATCAAACAGCAGCAATCAATAAATCCAAATCAGCAGTGAGGGGGGCCTGGCAGTGAGCTTCAAAAGGTGGGGACAGAAAGCCTCCTGGGGGAAGAGGGTGTTATTAAAACTGGGGAGGCTGGGCCCAGTGAAAGGGGCTGAGAGATATCTGCTGGAAGGGAATGAAAGGATTCTGCTGGGAGCCCCCTGACAGCGCCACCGGCCTGTACCTACCCACCTCAGCAAACAGATACCATTCCCATATATACGAGACTCCATATGCTATCGGGGTACTGCAATTCATCCCCCATCCCCCTAAATATCATTCCCCTCCCCTTACCTATGGATACAAACCCCCTCCCCATACACCTGATGGGGGTACTCCCCTCTCATTTTCATAATTGCAAATCCCTTCCCCATACCCACCAAGGGAGGGTAGCCTGGTCCCTTTCTTTCCCACCTCTGTAAACAGAAACACCCTCCCCATACACCCCTTAAAGACCCTCTAATCACTTCCCTACTCATAATTACAGACCCTACCATACACATCCTGGGCAGGGCTGATGTAAGACATACTGGGGGCCCAATGCCTACCTGAAAGCTATGTCTTCTTCAGCTTCAAACAGTTTGGGGGTTCCCTGTGTCATGGGGATGAATGGCTTACTAAGGGGAGAAAATCAGAAAGGGAGCCAGGAGATCAGAAAACAAACACAAGGCGGGGCTTTGTGATATGGTGTGT
The DNA here is from genome assembly GCA_033557465.1 of Ichthyophis bannanicus. Taxonomy (NCBI): domain Eukaryota; kingdom Metazoa; phylum Chordata; class Amphibia; order Gymnophiona; family Ichthyophiidae; genus Ichthyophis; species Ichthyophis bannanicus. The sequence continues at coordinate 104,614,167 of CM066048.1, read as the reverse complement.
GTTGGAGGGAAGGAGGGTGGAAAGGTAACCACTGACCTACAATACTCTACTGATAGGGACCCAGGTTCACTCTTCCTACTGGTGGCTTTGCCCCTGTGGAGGGAGCACTTTAATCCTCTTTACACCCTCATAGCTGTAGATCTCCCTTTCCCTCTGGAGCTGGGGGGGGGGGGGGGGTATTCTGATTTCCCATACATCTACATAATCATAAACTTCACCCTGTATCTATCTTGAGAGGGGGGAGGGGATAGTAATTCCATCCCCTCTTTCCCCTGCATACCCACTAGGTCTTCTGGGAAAAGACACCTCCTCTTTTGATGTTTTCCTCCTGTAGCTCTCAGGGGAAGAGACACTTTGTCTCCCCTGTCACCCTCTCCTTCCTCAGTGCGCAGGCTCTCAGGGGTAGGCAGATATTTCTGGGATCACAGCCCACCCCCTTGGGGCAGAAGCACTTCCTTGTTTATGTGGATACCACAGTAACAGGGTTTGCAAATAGTCAGGAGGTCTGTGTAATAATGTGTGGCATGTGACAGCCAGGGAGAGCAAATCCTTTCCATCTGTCTTTACTCTGTGTGTGGGAGTGTAACATGTGGACCTGAGTCTGTGCCCCAAGAAAAAGAGAAAGCTGAAAGAGAGGAGGGAAAGGAGGAGAGAAATCTGGTGGGGAGGTGGGAGAGATCTATGAGGAGGAGACAAGAGAATGGGAGAGAAGAATGGGGAAGAGCAGAGCTGCCAAGCTACCCAGTTCCAGGAGGGAGATTTGAGGCCAGTCCTGAATTTCAGACAGCCCCATCCTGTTGCATTATGGGACCTGCAACACTGATTTTAATGGGTAGAGTCAGGGACAACAAATCCCACATTGCCTTAGGATATACATTCAAAACCAGGCCAAAAAGTCTCCCTTCTGGAACTGGATAACTTGGCATTTCTGCCAAAGGCAAGAATCTGATGGATCACACCTCCTGCCCTCTTTAAAATCCTAGCTCTGATCTTTTGTGTCATGTTTGAAATTCAGTCACATTTCTTTTCCTTTGTGCAGCTAAATTGAAAAACGGACAACTATGCATCCTTAAGTAGAACATGGAACAATTTCTTTAAAAACAGGGCAGTCCTCTGTAAAGCAGGGTAGCTGGCCACCCTAAATTTACCTCACCAGCCACTCTACCACCTTTATACACAGGAACAAGGACCTAGGGCCCTTTTGCAGGCACAGCTGTCAAGATGCCCAGTTCCAAGAGGCTTTTGAACTTGCATCTCAGAGCAATGTGGTATTTGTAGTTCCTGAATCTGTCCATTGAAATCAATGCTGCAGGTCCCAAAATACATTAGGATAGGATTGCCTGAAATCCAGGACTGCCTTGAACGCTCCCTTTTGGAAATGGATAACCGATTCCCTGAATTATGAATGTGCTGTTAGGGTCAGCTCACCAGTCATTGGACCTCTTGGGATCTATCTATAGGAAATAAGAATTGTCAAACTGGGTCAGACAAAAAGGTTCATCAAGCCCAATATCCTATTTCTAACAGTGGCCAATCCAGGTCACAAGTCCATGGCAGGATGCCAAAATGTAGATAGTTTCCATGTTACTTATACCCAGGAATAAGCAGTGACTTTCCCCAGGTCTGCCATAATAATGGTTTATGGACTTTTCCAACCCTTTTTTAGACCCAGCTACACAAACTGGGCTGTGGAGGAGTAACCTAGTAATTAGAGCAGCAGCCCAAGACATCCGGGTTTGATTCCCACTGGCACTCCTTGTGACCTTGGGCAAATCGTTTTACCCTCCATTGTCTTGGAAGAAAAGGCCTGGCAATTTTGCCCTTGACAGCACTTAAAACACCAAACCCAAAATGCTTTTACCACATCCTCTGCCAATAAATTCCAGAGCATAATCAGCACGGAGTGAAAGAATACTTACTCCTATTTCCTTTACATGTGCTATTGTGCAACTTTGTCACATGACTCTAGTCTGTATTTTTTGAAAGAGTAAACAATCAATTTGCATTTACCCATCCACTTCATTCAGGATTTTATAGACTTCTATCATATGTCCCCTCAGTAGTCTGATGATCTTAAAGTAGAGCTAAACAGGTAGAAAAGGCGACGGCAAAAGCTAGAAGGATGTTTGGGTGCATAGGGAGAGGAATGGCCAGCAGAAAAAAGGAGGTGATAATGCCTCTGTATATGTCTTTGGTGCAACCTCATTTGGAGTATAGTGTGCAATTCTGGAGATCACACCTTCAAAAGGGTATAAACAGGATGGAGTCGGTGCAGAGGGTTGCTATTAAAATGATTAGTGGGCTTCATTATAAAGCATATGAGGACAGACTTAAGGATCTTAATGTGTACACCTTAGAGGAAAGGTGGGATAGAGGTGATATGATTGAGATGTTTAAATACCTCCGTGGCATAAATGTTCAGGGAGAGAGCCTCTTTCAAATGAAAGCAAGTTCTGCTGCGAGGGGACATGGGATGAGGGTGAAGGGAGATAGATTCAGGAGTGATATGCGGAAATATTTATTTATGGAAAGAGTGGTGGATCCGTGGAATAGTCTCCCAGTGGAGGTGGTAGAGATGAGCATGAGACAAACACAGAGGATCTCTAAAGGCAAAAAGTGGACTGTTGTAGTTGTTGTTATGGAAGGACAGACTAGATCGGCCATGCGGTCTTTTCTGTCGTCATATTTCTCTGTTTCTATGATTCTTCAGGCTAAAGAGCCCTAACCACCTCCGCCTGTCCTAACGGGAGAGCTGTTCCATTTCTTTTATCATTTGGTAACTCTTCTTTGTACTTTTTCTGATTCTGCTATATTTGTTAAAGATGCAGTAACCAGAATTCTACACAGTACTTAAGAGGTGGTCACAACATGAAGCAAAACAGAGGCACTATGATAGGAATTATTAGCAAAGGAATAGGGAAGAAGACAAGGACTAACATGCTGTTTGCTTTTTCGGCTGCCGCTGCACACCGGACAAAAAAATTATCATATTGTCCACTATGATGTTTAGCTCCTTTTTCCTAATATGAAATCTAGCATCATGTAGCTATAATTTGGGTTTTTCTTCCCTATGTATATAATTTTGTATTTAGCCGCATGTAAATTTTATTTGCCATTCTTGAAAGATTCTTCAGTTTCTCACAATCTGCATACAATTGAACAACTTTGAATAGTTTTGCATCAGCTGCAAATGTTATCACTTCACTGGTTGTTCCCATTTCCAGATCATTTATAAATATGTTAAGAAAACCACCCATTAGAGATCCCTAGGGTACTCCTCTAGTCACCTTCCTCCAGAGAAAATTGGTCATTTAGCCCTGCTCTCTGTCTTTTAACCAGTTTCCAATCCACAATAGGACATTACCTCCTAGCTTATGGCTTTTTAATTTTCTAAGGAGTCTTTTATGAGGTACTTTGTCAAATGTTTTCTGAAGCTCCAGCTGCATTATATCAAGTGGCTTACCTTTATCTACCTATTTATTCATACCTTCAAAAAATGTTGCACGTTAGTGAGACAAGATTTCCCTTGGCTAGATTCATGTTGACTCTGTCCTATTAAACCATGCCTGTGTATGTGTTCAGTAATTTGGTTCTTTATGATACCTTTTCACATTTTGTCTGGTACTAATGCCAGGTTCACTGGTCTGTAGTATCCAGAATCACCCCTGAAACTCTTCATACTGGCATTATGTTGATTATGTCCCCAATCTTCAGGTACCATAGGTAATTTTAACTAATGGTGTATTTCATTTACTCTCTCCACTATGGTTTTGTCTTCCTTTTACCCTGTGATGATCTAATGGCACAACTGACTCCTTCATGGACTTCCTACTTTGAATGAATATTTTAAAGCTTTAATTGTGAGTTTTTGCCGCTACCATAAGATTCTTTTCCAATTCTCTTTTTGCCTTCCTTATCAATGCTTTGCATCTAAATTGCCAGTGCTTATGCAATTTCCTGTTTTTCTTTACTGAGTCCTTTTTCAATTTTTTTTTAAAGATGTTCTTTGGGCTATAACTTCTTTCACTTCACCTTTTAACCATATTGGCTGTCCTTTGACCTTCCTTTCACTTTTTAAATACAGTATATGGACTACATCTGGTCTGGGCTTCCAAGATAGTATTTTGAAATAATGCCCTTGCCTGATGTAAAACTCTTAACCTTTGCAGCTGCTCTAAGTGTTTTGGGATTTTTTGTTTACCATTTTCCTCATTTTACCATAGCAACCCTTTTGAAAGTTAATTGCTAATGCAGTAGATTTTCTTAGTGGCATTATTCCAATTATGAACTCAAATTTGGTCATGTTATGGCCACTATTGCTAACACCATTATCTCTCACAGCAAATCCTATATTCCACTAAGAGCTAGATTTAAGATAGTTTCCTCTGTTGTCGGTTCCTCCATGAATCAGCCATTTATTTCATCTAGAACCTTATCTTTGCCTCCCTAACATTTCCAGATGTGACATTTATCCTATCAATAGTGGGATAATTGAAATCACTCATTATTGTGTTGCCCAGTTTGTTGGCTTACCTAATTTCTGTTGACATTTCATCATACTTCTGTTCAATCTGGCCAGTTGGACAGTAGTATGCCCCCACTACTACTCTCTTTCCTTTCACACGTTTAATTTCTGTCCAGAAAGATTCCACAATGCATTCTGTTTCTTGCAGAACTCGTATTCTGTTTGATTCAATGCCCTCTAACGTATAGTGCCACCCCTCCACCACTTTGATCAGCCCTATCATTGTGGTGTAATGTATATTCAGACACCACAGTGTCCCAGTGGTTATCTTCTTTCCACCAGGTCTCTGAGATGCCTATCATATCTACCTCTACACTCAGTGCTATATATTCTAACCCTCCCATCTTATATTTTAGGCTTCTAGCATTTGTATACAAACATTTCAAGCATGTTTTTTGTTTGTATCTACAGCTTGCTTAGCAGATGACAATAATTTGAAATCCTTTAACACCGTCTGCTCTTCACTTAAAGCCACCTGGGCTGCTTTTGCCTTTATTGCAACATCTGTCGGGATGCCCTCGCTTCCCTGTTTTGATAGGATCCTTCAAGGTACCTCCCTCTGAACCCTGTGCTCCTGAGTGACTGTCAGCTTTTCCTTTGGTTCTAGTTTACAAGCTGTTTATCTCCTTTTTAAACACCAATGCCAGCATCCTAGTTCCACCCTAGTTAAAGTAGAGCCCATCTTTTTGGAATACATTTCAGCATTACTGAAACTGGGCTTGAAGCCAATGTTGAAGTCACTGTACAACATTCAGGCACAGAAGACAATACCTGGGGTCTGTCCATAGGGATTGACCTCTGGAGGTCGCCAGGGACTGTATCACCTTTCTATAAATGGGACGGGATCTAGGAATGTTGTATAAACCTAAAATAAAACTGGCTGAAAGGAAGGGCATATGTTTCTCGTTAAGTGCCCCTGATCTGTGTGGGAGGGAATAGTTTCATTGAATTCAGCACAGGCCGCCCACAGATGGGAGCAGCTTGAGCCACAGGATGGCGATGTTTCTCCTGAAACAAAACAGTCATTTCTTCCTGAAGGTGGCCGACTGTAATTCTAGTTTTACCTCCATTACAACTTGATGCTTTTCACAGAGAAACTGAAACTACAATTCCCTAGATGCAATAGGCTCAAATCAAGTGCTTCCTCAGTCCATTCCTGAGGACCTGGAACCTACCTGCTGACCCTCTATACAGAAAAAGAGACCTCATTGACTCTTCTCCCCAGCTATTCACTTTCTCTAGGCTCCCCTCCCCTGGAGCTGGAGCAGTTTCATCACTTATTCTAGATTATTCTCAGCTTCATTTGGGGGGAGGAGCCTGTGAGAAGTTGGCAACATTTATCACAGTGAGGCCAGATACCTGGTGTCTATGTTCTTTGCCATTCATTACTTGACACGACCTTCTCCTCTGGTTTACCCTGAGTAACCCAGGGGCTTATGGATGGTGTTGTCATATCAACCCAAAGGGGCTGAATGGTTGCACGTATGAAGATCTGGTTCTGACACTTTGTTTTTTCACTGCACCCTACTCTCAGGCTAGCATCAGACTGGGGGACATGCAATGAAGCTACAATGTAACCCTTTTAAGACTAATAAGAGAAAATAAATATTTTTTCACTCAACGCATAATCAAACCCTGGAATTCGATACCGGAGGATGTAGTAAAAGCTGTAGCTGGGTTTAAAAAAGGTTTGGATTGGCCACTGTTGGAAACAGGTTACTGGGTTTGATGGACCTTGGTTTGACCCAGAACGGCATATTTTATGTTCTTAAGCTCTGGTTTTGGGAGTGTGTGTATTCCAGGATGCAGCCAAAGACGTGCATCCTGAAACATCGGTTAGTCCTAGAAAGACACCATCTCTACCCAGGTACTCTGTTGATGTCCTATGACCTGGTGCAGGTATGATGGACGTTTGTCATGAAGACCCTGTTGCTATGTCAGCTATGCTGCAGCATTTGTGTCTCTGGACAACGTCTCCTGCTCCTTGACCACACCCTGAACCAGTACCAAGAGAAAGGGCAAACACTGTGTTCTCTTTGGAATGTGGTTTCATAACTTTGTTGGTTCTCGTGACGTGGGGCTTTTGCTGAAATGTTTGCTTTTTGAGAATGGATTACCATGAGCCACTTCCTGGACTATTAGTGCTGGGTTTGGGCAGTTTGGACTTTTAGGGTATGACCCCCTCCCTGCGGTGGTGTGACATAGGCAATGTGAGATGGATGAGTATTAGCTGATCTTGAAAGCTTAGCCTGCTAAGCAGTGAGGCAGCCCTAAATACATAAGTACCAGGCACTGGCCCATAGGTACCACACTTCAAACAGCTGGTGAATGAAGAGTTGCATCGACCTACCCAATGCTTGATCGAATGGGGCCAATTTCTGTCCACCAGTAGACTCCTCTCTTTAATTATCAGCTTCAGCAAATCTGCAAAGCTGAGATCCCTTCGAGAAATATGAATCTGTTCCGTGACAAAAAAAATAATGAAAATGTAATAAAACAGTGGCTGAGAACACAATTTAAGAAACTGTTTTTAAAATTCTTTATTCAGGAAGAGCTAAGTTCAGCCATGACATCCCAGAGATCACTGATGACATCAGATTGGTCAGTGTTTGCAAATGTGCAGCCAATGATATATGCAAGCACAGCCTTACCAATCAGATGCAGTGCATGTGTGACCTCACGTGTGCAGTAAAGTCTGACAAGGTAGCTGCCTCCCAGTGCAGTGAAATGACTCCCATGTACCATGTTCAGCTGCCGCAGGGTGGACATAGCCATGATATCACCTGTGAAAAGCAGCCAGAAGGGGGCGAGAGAGGACAAGCAAAGATGCTGGGCTAAATTACTCCGTTATGGCTGACTACCAGTGCTGTTCTGCATCAGGGAGCATTCATGTGTTGATGGAAGTGGCTGATGTACTGTGTGAGGTAAAGACTGTTACGGCTGACTACCAGTCTCTGTCGCAGGTGTGGAAAAATCCCAAAGTGGTTTTGATATTCTGGACTTGCAGCACAGACAAGGGAAAGTTTGCATTGTATACCAGCAGCAGCAGGGCAGGGGAAGATAAAATGCAGATAAGAAATCACAGCATGAAAACTAGTTAATAAGTAACTAAGCACAAGTGATGTCAGTGCTTGGGAAGGCTACAACACAGAAATTATTTGCACAAAAAAATCCAAGCTGAATTCATCTAGATGCAGCTAAAAAAGGAGGAGGAGGGGGGGGGGGGGCAGAAACGACTGGATGTGAAGGGTGCCGAGTCACACAGGGTGTACTCCCATTTTATGGCAAACATCACTCACCTCCCCCTTCCATCCAAGGTGCAACAGCAGCTTCAGGGTCCAAGCATGAGGAAGAGGAAGGCTCCCTGCCAGCCAGAAAGAACCTTCCATATCCTCCAGCCATGCCCCCTCAAGAGCATGGAAAACAGACCTTGGCCATAGGATCATCCAGCCAGGTGCCCAGCATAGTTTATGACTGGCGTATCTGTACTTACACGCCCATGGAGTGATGTATGTACAGTAAACCTTTGTCTTTGTACACATACAGAATATTTCCTCATTGGGGGCAATGTTTCTCTGTGTGACAGTGTAAGATGTACTGCACATGTGAGCATGACTGTCGCGTGCCTGTAGAGAGATAGAGAAAAGTACAGTCACAGTGAAATCACCATGAGCCATCACCTCAAAGGCAAACAAGCCCCAAGTGCCACAGCACTGCCTTCACTTCAGGAATTAAAGCCTTCATAAGACAGGGTCACGGTTGGGTTGGGGGGGACAGTCCTGGTGGGACCACCTCTTTACCCACCCTGGAGTAAGAAATGCCATGGACACTGCAATCTAACTGGAAATTAGTTGGAAATGGCTGAAAACTGGCTTCACATTTCCAACAACCTGCTCTACCAAACTTTGAGATGTTAAACCGTGAAGACAAAGGGGTTTGGAGAGCTGAAGGGCCTGGAGGCTGAAGTCACCAGTGGGCTAGCACCAGAGCAATTACGCAGATGATGCCCGAGAAGGAGCGCTACCCAATAACCAAAGTAAACACACCAAACGGGGAATTTCTAAAAATCATTGAGTCTGAAGGTAGCATTTGAGAGCAATAATCTGCTGATAATTATAAGATTCTCAAGATTCTCAAGAGCAGAGATGTCTCTCTCCATACAAAGATTCGACTTGTTCAAGCCATGGTATTTTCAATAACATCATATGGATGTGAAAGCTGGACAGTGAAAAAGATAGACAGGAAGAAAACTGATGCCTTTGAATTATGGTGCTGGCGGCGAATACTGTGTATACCATGGACTGCCCGAAGAACAAACCAGTCGGTACTAGAGGAGATCAAACCTAAGCTTTCTTTAGAAGCTCAGACGACAAGACTTCGACTTTCATACTTTGGACACATCATGCGAAGAGAGAGATCATTAGAGAAAGACATCATGCTTGGCAAGATAGAAGGTCAACGCAAAAGAGGAAGGCCGGCAATGAGATGGATCGATACAATAACAGCAGCTACGGGTACCAGTCTGTCAACAATGAGCCGCCTGACTGAAGACCGAACACAACTTAGGATAGCTATCCAGAGGGTCGCCATGAGTCGACTCCGACTCGACGGCACTTAACAACAACAACAACAATCTGCTGATAATTTTATCAATAGGGATGTTACTTTCCTTCCTCTAGATACATATATATGCACACTTCCCTAAACTGACAGAATAAAATACTTCTCATAAAAGGATAAACAGCAAAAACTATAGAGGAAGCGGAAGAGACTGTTTTGTATATTGCTGTTGCACTGTTGACTATGCTATTTTGCAATCTGCCCAGAGTGTGTGGCATATAAAATGATTTTAAAATAAATATTTAGAAAAAATAAAAATTAGTGTGGGGGGGGGGGGAGGTCATATTCAGCAGTGATGGAAAGTGCTTAGCCTCTACTGCTACTTTAAGAAATTTGGATATTCAGCACTGGAAATGATCCGGTATCCAGAGCCGAATATCTGGGCTCACCAGACAGCAACGCAGCTATTCAATTAGCAGAGATATTCGGCCAATAACCAGATGATGCTAACCAGTTAAAGTTAGGACAGTCATTCACCTATCCTAACTTTAACTGGTAAGCTATCTGGTTGTAAATAGCGGCTGAATATTGCACCTAATGGGATATCTATCGTCACTGCCACCAGTCCGCCTTCAGACCGCTCCAGTTTTAACCAGGAATATTTTACAATGTCTATAGGGATATTCAGGGGTACTAATTAGTTAGTGCCACTGAATATTGGGCTGAGTGCGTTTTTTTTAGCTAGTTAGGTGATCTGCTAACCAGCTAAAATGCTTTGAATATCCCCCCACCCCCACAGCTTTGCCATCCAAAAAGACAGAAAATCCCTAAACCTAACACCAATTTAAATATCTAGAAGGCAGAGCATTCTCTAGACTATGCATACTTTGGTCTGATACCAAATGCAGAGAAAATAAAACCAATGGCTAGTTTAAGCCCTTCAGTAAAACTATAAAAATGATTCAATAGCACCTTTTAACCAAGCCCCATAAATCTAAGTGAAGTCTGGGGTCTATGATTAATTCAGATCTATACAGGATGGGATAGAAGCCTAGTAGAAACCCTGCCCCCTCCCCCCCCCCACCCAGTTCTATAGACAATCTTCATTCACAGAATCTCCCTCAAAGATGAGTCAGAGCAGAACTAGGACGTTCCCCCTTACTACCGCCATTCAAAAAATATTCCGATGCTGGCGCCACTTTTGCCTCCTACCAGATAGTGGAGTGGCCTAGTGGTTAGGACAAGGTACTTCAGGCCGGAGGGCCGGGGGTTCAAGTCCCACCTGGGGACAGCAATCTCAGGCCGGAGGGACTAGGATTTCTAGTCCTATAGGCACCCCTTGTGGTCTTGGGCAAGCCACTTAACCCTCCATTGCCCATGTTCCCTGTAAGTATTAGCGTATGTGTGTCATATCCCCTCGTGTTAAATGTATCTCCCAATTGACCGCTTTGACCCGGTGAAAAGCAGGATATAAATACAGCTAAATAAATAAAAATAGTGGATTTTTTGTGTCCTGATCATTCAGTGGTATCCCTTGTCCTTGCATTGCTATGGATGTATGACAGACTAGGATTTCTTTAGCTGGATGCCCTGTACGGAAGTTCAGGCGAGGAGCTAGAGGGGTTTCAGAGGGTATAGGATACAGCAGTGGTGGGATCCAAATAGACTAAAAACCGGTTCAATCCCAGCCCACCCATGCACATGATGGCCGGCTCACTGCACCTCGTGTGGAGGCATTGCAGCAGCCGTACGCTTGGGCGCTGCCCTCCACTGAGGTGTGGCAACCCGGCCGTTGCCCTGCGGCCCAATCCCTCCACTGTCAATGTTTTGATGGGATCGGGGGGGGGCTTCTCCCAATGCCGCCATTCCCTGATGCCGTCAAACATTGTTAGGTGGGGGAGATTCCCGCCACTGCAGAGCCGGTGTTTCCATGCTGTGTTCAGCCTGGTTCGGCGAACGTGGGCTGCAGCAGGGACCAGTTTGCGTGAACCGAGCCAACTGGCCCAATCCCACCACTGGGATAGAGGTTTTGAAAGGAAATTGTCCATTTTCGTCTTTCTGCCAAGCCGACCACCTGGAAGCTGAGCTCCAAGAGTCAGTGTGCGGCTGGGTGCTCGTCAAGCCTCATACTATAGTAAGGTGGGAATTTTCAGTATTATCCTAGCCAGGACCATGCCAAGTTAGAAATGCACCCTGTGTGATTAATGAATCTGGTGTCCACACTGCCCCCCAACCGCATGCAATAAACTCGCTCTTTTTGAGCTTGCTGGAAGCCCATTTATGATATCGGTGCCCTTTTTATACTTGCGCCCTGTGCAGCCCCCATCCTAGCCCCAGTAGCATTGAAGATGATCGTTAGAGAGAGAACTGTTGCTCCCTGGGAAGCAGCATGAGATCTTTGAGAGGTCACAGGGCGTAAGTCACCCAGAGAGGTGGTTGCTGTGAGATGCGACATGCCCAGTACGCACTGAGGGAAATGAAGAGAGCCCTACCCTTAAGGAGACATTAGATAATCTAGTGTACCAGAGAGGAAAGGGTCTTGCTGAACTGAGAGAGCATCTGTGTGTAGAGCGGGACATGTCAATCGGAAGAAGAGACCACCGAGGCAAGAGAAAAGTGACACTCGATGAGAAAAAAGATCCTTAGAGAGAATGTCCAGTTCAAATTCTCAAGAGTTCAAGTTAAGACACAGTTGAGTCTTGTTAGTATCTTACCCAAACTGAATCTATAATTTTATTCCACTCAGTAAATTAAAGTTTTTAACCAACACCCTGGTTGCTCTTTGGAAGTATGTGAAAGATGAAAGAGACCAAAAGACTCAGCTTCCAAATTCTAACATAGGATCTTGAAGATTCATTCTTCCCCTCCACCCTCTCCCAAAGGAGGTGGTGGAAGCAAAAACAGTGATGGAATTCAAAGAGGCGTGGGACAGACACAGAGGATCACTACATAGCAAGAGGATGGAATCACAGCAAATGCATACAGCTTCATGAACAGAGAGGGGTAACCTGTCTGGAGCAGCAGATACAACCTTAAGCAATGGCATAGAGAGGGAGTAACCTGCAGCGAGCAGCTCTACAAGACTGCCGTCATTTACTCAACTGTGGCCTTCAGAGCCACTTCAGACCAGGGCCTGCTATGCTTAGTAAGGCCGACACAAACTCTTCCTTCTACCCGGCACAATGTGAAATAACACAAAACTCTGCAAAGGAGGCATGCACAGGGCCTAGGTAGCAAACCTACCATATCCTATTGGCAATATAGATTCCCAGGGCTCTCTCAGTACTAACCCTATCTAGGTAAAGGCAGCTTTACAAACGTTGCACCTGGTGCTAAAACAGCAATATGCCTGGCACTGGAAGGTATGGACTAGAAAGAGAAGAGAGAAACAAGCTGTGCTGAGGGAGGGGAGAGAAAAAGAGAGGAAGAAAAGGTAGATATAAAAAACCCCCCCAAATTGGAAGTAGAAAAAAAGATTCATTGTAATATATTAAATATTTAACTTTAAATACATTTCTGTAAAATTGGGAGTATTTTTGCACAGTTATACACAAATTTGTTGTGCCCTCTTGATAACAGTGCCCTGTAAGTGCATTAGAAGATGGGGGGGGGGGGGGTGTGAGAGTGGGGTATGAAGATGACCCTAGGCACTTACGGGTATGTCTACTAAGCTGGGCTAGTGGTTAACCTGGGCTATCCGTACCTAGGTCCCATTCAATGGGACCTAGGAGCAGATAGCCTGGGCTAACAGTTAGCCCGGTATAGTAGACATACCCCTTAGCGCCAGTTAAGTTTTAGTAAAATGGACCCTATCTGCCACATAGCCCATGGGAATAAAATAGGCCTTGCAGCAGAAAACCTGAGCAAAGTCTTAGCAAAAGGGGCCCCCAAGACTAAGGCTGAGTAAACAAATGAATTTTAGTTACCTGCTTGGCCATCTCAGACTGGATCCTGCTATTCACTGAGGTTAATTTAGCTAAAGGCATTGGCCAAGTCCTTGAGCACCCTCAACAGCTGTGGAAACAAAATTTACAGATCCATTTGGCTCTTAGACCAAATGTAGTAAAATATATCTCATTAATATTCATTGCAGATATTCTAAGAAGGAGATTTGCTAGGAGCTTTTGAGAAGTGAATTTGGACATCACTGGCCTAAAGCACTAGAATGAAGCACTTCAGCAATGCTCCTGGTGATAACGGCCTTGGAGAAGGTGTATCCTGTTCTCAGGGCTATACCAAGGGTTGTGCAAGCATCACTGGGCTTACAAGAAACCTGACAAACGTGAGTTCTTGCACACAGATGGATGGGGGGAGGGGGGGGGGGATGAGAGGTTTGCACAGGGTGTATTTTTAGCTTGGTAAAGTCTTGCCTGTTCCCCCCTATTGACAAGCTATCTTGGAGAAGGTGAATCCTGTTCTGCTTAATGAGCAGGAGAGATTGTGGCCTACTTCTGCAGGAAAGCAGAGCCTGTTTCTTGCTTTGATTGTCAGGTACTCCAAATTAATCTCTTACTGCCATGGAACTAGTCAGTGGCCTAAGCTTTTCAAACAGCCCCACTTCCAGTGTGAGAGAGAGAGAGAAGGGGGAACCTCATGGAGCAGCAGAAATAGGAGGAAAAGGAGGCACCAAATCAACCCTGGCCTTTCAAAGGTTCCCGCATGGAAGATCCCCCAGAATACTTTGCAAAAGTGTCAGCAAAGCCAAGGTAGAATCACAGCAACTTGTGAGTCGGGGGCAGATGTCTACCTGCACAGAAGAGCAAGGCTTCCTTCCTAAACCAACCACCCAATTAAATGCTTTTCTTGGGTTCTCTGTTGTTTATAGATCACACAGAGTACATACGCAAGTGGTAGTGAAGTGAAAAGCAAGGTAAATGTAGAAAGTTAAGTTACCAGAGTGCTCTGGGCGCCCTTCTGTAGTCTGTAGATGTCTCGCTCCTCTGAAGTTCTGCTGTCAGATTGCCACATGGCTTCTGGCCATCAGGGACAAGTTCAGCCAGCCTCAGTCTTGCTTCGGTGCATGCTGGAGCTTGTGGTTGCAAAGAACTCTAAGAAAAGCAGGAACTACTAGGTCCGGAGTTGCACGTGGGAACAATCAGGTCCAGTTTCTTCTGTTCCCAATGACCCGATAGCCATGAAATCCCTGACCGAGCTTTCTCTCCTGCTTAGTTATTTTAATCAGAAAAGTCATTTGATTACTAAAGTTGGAAAGTTGCCTCTGTGTTTATCAGTAATTAGAAGGTCTCAAGCCTCACCTGAGTTGAGCGCATCAGTGCAGTGAATGTACAGGTCTCAGAGGACAAGCTTTTCCTGCTACTGCAAAGCTCAGCTCCAGAAAAGAGCCAGGGCATTCGGGTCTCGTAGTACATGCTGGATCTTTGGATATGACTGTTCTCCCATATACTAAGAAAATCTTGGGGTTTTCTATGACTGCCCTATTTAGGAGCAGAGACATACTGCCATAGGTATAGGGTTGCCAGCTGGCTCCATATTCACCTGACAGGTTTCATCCAGTGCAGGGTTTACCCCATTGCATGTAGGGACTTGTAGTCTTGCTTTTCTTATAGAGTGCAATAGAGAAATGAGAACTACCTATCCCTGCATGCAATGGGATACACCCAGTACTGGATTAAGCTTGTTGGGTGCATCTGGAGCCAGTTGGCAACCCTACATAGGCAGCCAGCTTCTGAATATGGCAGGCAGGCAGGACCAGTACAAAGTTAGGCACTTTTAGCTTTCTCTTCCCCCTCCCCCCATTAACTGTCAAATCTCTAGCCTCACTTGCCCTGAGATTTTGATAATTATCTAGCAATAACCCTTCCCAAAACAATCCTGTACCAAATGGACATCAAACTTTATTCTGTAAATATTTACAATTCCCAAAAGCTGTTTATCCAGATGCAAGTTAAAATTACCCATCCTGCCTGTGGGTAAAGTCCATGCTGATGGTTCTTTGTATTTGTGTTTATGTGTTTGTGTGGTATGAGGGCTTACTGTTTCTTAACTGCAGCCACTTTAGATGACGGCCTAGTGTGCGTCATAGTTATGCCAGGCCTGATGGCTGGCCTTGTAAACATGGTTTTCTGGAGGATACATCTTGTTTTTACCCTTTTTGTAAATGGTCTTTATTTCTTTATTTGATTCCATGAGTGAGGTGGGATTTCATCCAGGGCATAGATCTGTGTGGTCTCAAATGCTTGTACATCACCATCCCTTGGGACAGTTCTAATGCTGGTCCAATACAGGGAACTGGAGCCCACTAGGAATCCATGGTTGTTGCCATGGGGGAATCTCCTGTGGGCGCCAAGATCCACAGAGCATTTTGTGCTGGTTCACTTTTATTTTATTTTATTTAGACCAATTTGCTTAACACCTTTCTCAAGGATGAAGGTGTACTACATGGCAATCTGTGCCCATATAATAATATGGATCAACCCCAGGGTTAATTAGACATAAAAAGCCATCAATAACACAAAGAAATGTAAAAACACATTAAGAGGGATAAGAAACAATTACAGTACAAATCCTAACAGAAGCTTCAGAGAAAATATTCCCATGGGTACTGATATAAACAAAACTGAAGATGAAACCCAGTGCAAAGCCGCAGGCAGGCATACCAAGGTCAAAATACCTAAAGTCAAAACATGATTATCTGCTACTTGTCCAGTAAAAAGCTAAAATCATCAGCATAAACCAATAGAAAAGACAGAAGGTCTGTTGCTAAAAGCCTGACTAAAAAGCCTTCTCTATGCTATAACCCGCCTGTGAATAGAGTCCTGCCCGTCCGTCTCCAGAGGGATTATCAACAGGCCCCCTTAAGAGAGCCTGCGGCCCAGAGTTCAGGGCTGGGAGGGCGTGACTCACAGGAAGAGGTTAAAAACCCAGCAGGAAGGAGAGAGAGGCCTGTGGAGCCAGGAGTTCTTTCAAGGCAAGGAACTTTAACTGGGCTGGAGGAAGGGCTGGGAGACCAGCCTTGTGAAGGTTTAACAAACTGGGTCTGAATAACACCACATTTTGTTTTCCTTGAACTATTGTCTGTTTGGTGTTTTAACAGAAAACCCCTTCCCACCGCATGCCACACTTGTCAGCTTGGGTATTTTCTCAATCACGTGACTGAGGACAAATGCATGTTCCTCTAGGGCTGGACCTCTACAGCAGGTCAGGGGTTTTTGTTTGTGTGGGCTAAGAGGGTTATCATCATCCTTGTTAGGGAGCTTTAAGAAGGTTTAGTTAGCGTCAGACAGGCAGGCTTTGTTTTGTCCACTAGAGGCCACTAAAAGTTGGTGAAATACTGTAGGGTTAACTCAGCTGCAGAAGCAGAAGCTGTGGTGGTGTTGCAAGAGAACAGTGACCAGCTTGGATGGGCAGCTCCTCCAGATTCTGGCAGAAGGTCAGCAGCAACAGCAACAATCAGGACTGTACCGAGCATGAATCGCGCCCTGTGAGACTTGCACATTGGGTGTGCGCTCACCCCCCACCCCACCCCCTGCACCTCCATCTAGCCAATTTCTGGACAGCAGCGGGAGAGAAGAGGCGTGCCTGATGTGCAAGTCGCCGGCACTGTAAGCAGATCTGACCCTCCCTGCTCTGATGCCACATCAGAGGAGGGAGGGACCAGACCTACTTAGGGTGCCGTGATAAGGCTTAAGAGGCACATTTCAGCTGTCTGCCATTGCCTGTCACCGTTGAGAGAAAAAAACATGGTGGTGGCAGGCAATGGCAGACAGCTGAAATGCGCCCCTTAAGCCTTTGCGCCTTGTGTGGCTGCACCACTCGCACAGGGCTAGGTATGGTCCTGGCAACAATGTCAGCAGCAGTTTCAAACAGCCTTGCTAGAAAGGCAACAGCAAAACAATCAGCAGCAACATCAGCAACAGCAAAACAATGTCAGCAGCAGCAACAAAATCTTATTCAGGCGCAAGGGGAATTACAGAGGAGTCCCTGACTCAGTTGACTCAAGCCCTACAGAGACTGCCATTTCACCTTCCAGCAGAAGTGCCACTTGATGGTAGAAAATGAATCTGATCACTTTTTGGTGAATTTTGAATGCACTACCCGCATGGCTGGGTGGCCGTAGGCAATGACTACTTACATGGAGAATCTGCTGACGAGTAGTAGTCGGACTGCATTCCAGGATGCCAACCCCGATGGGTGAGCTACATATGCAGCTGTCAAGGCCACCATACTGGAACAGGCTGGCTGTACACCAGAGGCCTAATGCCAGCAATTCAGAAAAGGGGACTCCAGGTAAAAGAGCCCTCTGAGGTTCCTCTAGACCGGGCCTCAAGATAGCCAAGATTGTGCTATTAGAGCAGTTTTTGTAGGACTTGGCTGCCCCAATGAGACAGTGGGTACATCAGCACCCCAAGCTTACACTTGGAAATAGAGGAGAGGTACTATGAAATGAAAGTCAGAAGCTGCAGAGATGTCTTACATATTGGGACATGGAATGTACGAAGCATGAACCAAGGGAAGTTGGAGGTGGTCACGAATGAAATGGAACGTGTACAACTCAACCTGTTGGGTGTAGGTGAACTGAAATGGACTGGCATCTGGCACTTTGCATTTGATGATCACATGGTCTACTATGCTGGAAATGAAAAATAAATGTTGTTGCATTTATAATTAAGAAACATGCAAGAACTGTAATGAAATACAATGCAATCAGTGAATACTTCATTTCTATTCGTCCACGAGGAATGCCTATCAACACAACTATAATTCAAGTATATGCACCAACAACAGCTGCAGAAGAGGATGAAACTGATGAGTTCTATGAACAAGTACAAGCTGAAATTGACAGAACATGCAAACAGGATATCCTGGTAGTCATGGGTGACTGGAACGCAAAAGTTGGCAACAAAGAAAAAGGCAAAGTGCCTGAAAAATATGGACTTGAAGCTGGAGAAAGACAGATAGAATTCTGCAAGACCAACGATCTATTCATCTCAAACACCTTCTTCCAGCAGCACAAGTAGTGACTGTACACATGGACGTCACCCAATGGATTGTACAAAAATCAAATTGACTACATCTGTGGATGTCAACGATGGAAAAGCTCTATAACATGAACAAAGACAAAACCTGGAGCTGACTGTGGTACAGATCACTAACTACTAGTATGCAAACTCAAGTTAAAGTTGAAAAAAAAGAGTAAGCCACTCATAAATGTAGCAAAATATGACCTTGAGAATATACCACTGGAATTTAAAGACTGTCTACAAAAATCAATATGCTGTTTTAGATAAAATGACAGAGCACCAGAAGAGTTATGGGATGACATCAAGAAGGTTGTGTTAGAAGAAAGTGAGAATCTCTACAAAAGTTGGAAAAGCAAAAACGGCCAAAATGGATGACCAAACAAACTCTGAAAATTGCCCTGAAACGCAGAGAAGCTAAAGCCAGAGGAGATAGAGAGGAATTGTAGAACTCAGAGATTTCCAATGTGCAGTAAGACAAGACAAGGAGAAGTACTACAATGAAATGACACATGCAAGGAAATAGAAGCAGAAACTATTAGAGGAAGAACAAGATCGGCTTTCCTAAACCTACGAGATTTAAAGAAAAAATTCCAGCCTCGAATTGAAATGTTACAAAATGCTCAAGGATCCATGTTGAATAAAGCTGAGAAGATCAAGAAAAGGTGGAAAGAATATACAGAGTTATTATATGATAAAGATCAAGTGCACCAACATCCATTTCAACCTCTAGCTTATGATCTGGAACTATTGGTGATAAAAGGAGAAGTTGAAGCAGCATTGAAAGCCTTATCAAAGAACAAAGCACCAGACCTTGATGGCATTCCCATAGAAGTATTACAGCAATCTGATGCAGCTGTTACCATATTTAAAAGGCTCTGTCAGGAAATTTGGAAGACACCATCAT
The DNA here is from genome assembly GCA_033557465.1 of Ichthyophis bannanicus. Classification (NCBI taxonomy): domain Eukaryota; kingdom Metazoa; phylum Chordata; class Amphibia; order Gymnophiona; family Ichthyophiidae; genus Ichthyophis; species Ichthyophis bannanicus. Next base: position 104,595,197 of record CM066048.1, on the reverse strand, counting down.
GGCCAACTGACTGGAAAAGATCTATGTTTATACCAATACTAAAGAAAGGTTATCCAACTGACTGTGGAAGTTATCGCACAATCGCTCTGATTCCACTTGCCAGCAAGATTCTATTGAAGATTATTCAGCAGAGACTACAACCATATCTGGAACAAGAAGTACCTAGTGCAGGGTTCAGGAAAGGGCAGGGAACAAGAGACATGCGGATGTGAGATGGATCCTTAAAAATACTAAATCTGTGGATGATATACTGTTCGCAGCATCTTGACCTTCACCAAGGCACATACTTGCATCATTACCTTGGATACAAAGGGAGTTCCTTGATTTGTGAGGATCTCATTGGGTATTTCCACATCAAGTGAGTCAATAAACTCTGAAACAGATGTTAAAGTTCATGCAGGAGGATGGGAAGAATTGTGACATTCTCCTATCCTATTTGATGTTTGCCATCTGCGAGGTACCTCAGAGCATTCTTCAGCAGGAAACTGCTTCCTCGGGAGAATTATTATGCAGGGATAGAGAAGGAAGCCCTCGCTGTGAAGTGGGAATTCAAAACCTTCAAATACTATCTGTGTGGCCATCTGTTTATACTAATAACAGACCACCAACCCCTCAAATGGCTGGCTCGGTAGAGAGAGTCCAATGGCTATATTATACAGTGGTTCTTGAGTTTCCAACCTACCAGTTTCAGGTCTGCCACAGGTCTGGTCAGACTCACCTGACTACAGACTTTATTTCCTGGGTGGGGATCCTGTGTGAGGCAGGCACTCAATGGAGCATGGCAGAGCCGAGTAGGAGGATGTGTGATGGCAAGGGCGGCCCAAGGGGGGTGCGGGGCCATGTGCGGAGACTGGTAAAACTGGGAACCCCAAAAGCCAAACTTTGAATGTACAATGACACTGTAGAAATAAAACTATAAATGAATTTCCTCTTGTACTAAACAAAACGCAGACGTTAATGATGCACATTTCCCAGAGCTGACATATTCCAGTTAATAAATTAAAAATAAAGAGATATCTTTCTACCTTTTACGCATTTTTTTTCAGTTGCAATTGCTCCAGCCACTTTCTTCTGGTTTCTTCGTGTCTTCTGCTGACTCTCCATCGTCTGCTGTCCATTTGTCCTTTCTTCTCTCTTCTAGTTTTTTTCCATTCTCTCTCTACATCTGCTTTAACATACTGATCTTTCTCCTTTTGCTCTTTCCTCATTCCTATTTCATCCACTCAAATTTTCCCCCTCCATCCTCAATCCCCACTTACTCTCCCAATACCCGGCCAATTGTAGATTTTTCTTCCCTCCCACACAAAATATTTTCCCCTCTCCATTTCACTCTTCCAGCCCCATCCCATTCTAATCCTCCTCCAACATCAGCTCCCTTCTAGTTCCAGCCCCACCCAGCATCCACTTCCTTCTAGTCCCCGCATCAGCCATTTCCAGTCCTAGCCCCCCCCATCAGCCCATTTCTAGTCCTTTTCTAGCCCCTCCATCAGCTCATGTCAAATCCTAGCTCCCCTCCACTCAGCCCATTTCCATTCCAAGCCCCCGTCCTCATCAGCTATTTGCAGTTCAAGCATCCCCTTCCACTCAGCCCTTTTCCAGTCCTAGCAACCCCACAACCCATTACCAGTCCTAAGCCCCCCATCAGCCCACTTCCAGTCCTAACCCCCCTATCACCCCATTTCCAGTCTTAGCCTCCCCATAGCCCATTATCAGTCCTAACCCCTCATCAGCCCACAGCCCATTACCAGTGCTAACCCCCCCCCCCATCAGCCCATAGCCAGTCCTAACCCCCTTCCCCCCCCATCAGCAAAATTAAACAAAAAAAAAAAAAAGCTGGCTGCTGCTGCTGCCGCCGTGGCAGCGGCAGGATTGAGTGTCCGCGGGGCGGCAGGCAGCAGACAGCTTTTTTTTTTTAAATTTACCTATGCAGAATGTTCTTTGCGCTGGGACCCCTGAAACACGGGGCCCTGTGCAAAAAACATTCTCGCTCAATGGACGGGCCGGCCCTGTGTGATGGGGTCTATAGTGTTGCCCATCCCTCTCCAGAGAGATTAAGAGAGCTTGCAGCCTCTGCAGAGTTCAGGGCTGAGAGGGCATGGATCACAGGAAGAGGTTAAGAACCCAGCAGGCTGCAGGAAGGAGAGGGAGGTCCGTATAGCCAGGAATTCTTTCAAGGAAAGCCACACAAAGGTAGGAACTTTCACTGGGCTGGAGTAAGGGTCAGAAGACTAGCTTGTGAAGGTTTAATAAACTGAGTCTGAATAAAAACACATTTTGTTTTCCCTGAACTGTTGTCTGTTTGCTCTTTGAACAGAAAACCCTTCCTACCACATGCCACACTATCACACTGTCCTTACACCCATCTGGAAGATGTTAAAGCAGGCCAGTGCAGAAACGTGCAATGCCATTAGCACAGGTATCTGGTGAAGTGTTTGTGCCAAATTTTCTGTTAGTGTTGCCGCAGAATGCAAGAAAGAATCTAACACAAGCATAAACGTTGCATAGCTGCCTGTGCTAACAGCATTACACTGTACATTTCAGTCCACGGAGATGCATGGTAATGAAGCCATTAGCTATGTAGCACAGATGCAGTGGAAGGCGCTGAAGACCAGAAGACTGAACTTCGTGCGAGATTTTGACATGAGGTCTAAGAAGGCATTAAGGGTTAACTCAAGGCCTTCCATCAGTGCTGGTGAAGAATTTATGTCCGTTTCTTCAGCGTACAGCCCCTAAGATGTTTTTCGAGCTTTGCTGAAGAGATTGCTGGAAAAGAAATGGAAAGGGGAAGTGTGCTGGAATGTAAACTGGCAGATAAACAACAATAGCAATATTATTCTGCTCAGATTAATATTGCCGTGTGCCACACAGCAGTCCAGCACACGACACAAGTGCCTTTTTGTGTGCAGAATATAGATACTGCTAACAGACCTCTGTGCACATGTGCCTGGCTCCTGACTTGCTCTCCTGGCTTTAGCGCAGACTTTTTGTGCAGAGCTAATTTGCATGCTGTTTGCTTGCAGCAACACCGCACTAAACCTGTCTGAGGAAACACTACGCTAGAGCTTTAGCGCCAGGTTCTAGTACAGGCTCTTTGCGTGGAGCTGAAAATGTTCTTAAAAAGGTTGGAGTTGGGAGGTGCCCATCCTCTTGATTAATGTACAGAGGAAAGGAATATTTGCCTGGAGCTTTTAAGAGAGTTACAGTTCAACTTATATTTTTTGTTTCAGATGGGGTCTTAAACAGGTAGCTGCTTTTTTTCTCATGAAGCAGGTGGGGGGGGGGGCAGTCTTCTAGTGAAGAAGGATTTATAATCTTATTCAATCCTCCATTGCAGGTGCGCATTTGTTTGTGTGTTTTCGGTTCACCAGTGTCTTAAAAAAATGTAGTGAGCGATAAATTCATTTTAGGTGCACTAATCAACTTAGTGCACCTTAATTTATCTGTTAGAATACATTAAGAGGGTTATTTTGGAAGCCCTGTTCATGCTTTGGATGTCTGAAAATGGGCACAGAGACGTCCAAAGCACAGAGACGTCTCCAGAGCCATTTTAGAAGCAAGGTCCGTGGACGTCCCCAGCGTGAGGACATCCAAGTTCAAATGGGGACATGGTGGAGGCATAGCCAAGGCATGCCCAAGAACTTTGATGTCCCCATCTGATTTCAGAAATGTTTTGGATGTCTGGAGTCACGGCTAAGGTTATACCTGCTCCAGACATGAACAGGCAGGACCTATCTAGCCCTGTGCGAGCGGTGCGGCCACACAGGGCGCAAAGGCTTAAGGGGCGTATTTCAGCTGTCTGCAGTTGCCTGCCTCCACCACTTTTTCTCCTCTCAGCGGCGGCAGGCAATGGCAGATGGCCGAAATGCACCCCAGACCTGCTTAGCGTGCCGGCGACTTGCACATCAGGTGCGCGCCTCTTCTCTACCACCCCCATAAAGTGGCTAGATGGAGATGGGGGGGGGATGGTGTGCCTGATGTGCAAGTCGCACAGGACGCATTTCATGATCGGTATGGCCCTGTGAACAGGCATCTGAAAAGTGATCATTGTCAGACAAATGTATGAAGGGTATGGAAAAGGAACTGCATTAATACCCCTTTTATTTTACAATATGACAATGAACACTGACAAGGAATGGGGGTTCATGTTTTCATTTTGCTATGCCACTGGACATCCCTTTATCTTAGCTTGTATGAGACGGACGTCCCCGCCTCACACTTTCCTAAGGGGGCTGCCTATGTGGCTGCTGGCACGGACATCATCCATGTTACTAAAATCGGCCAAAGACGTAGACATCCTTAGCATTTTTCTGCACCTTTTGACCAGGATGTCCTGGATTTGACTTGGCCGTCTTTTCTAAAATGCCACTTCACATTAATTCAGAGCGCAATAAAAATTACCTATGAAAATGTTTGTGTGAGACTTACCATAATAAAACACCCAAACATTGTGAAAAAATGAAAACTAGCCTGATTTTTCTTGCCTGATCACATCCCTACCCTGCTGTTTCAATGAGCCAGGAAAGGTAAAAGTCAGTCCCTGGGGAAGAAGGCACTATGGTATAGAAGAACACAAGAACAGCATTGATAATAGAGGTTTCAGTGCCAAGCGATTTATTCCATGTTCATGTGGAGAAAGATGATATTTAAGTACCAAGCCTTGCAGTCAGAGACTAAGAAAATGTGGCAGAAGGATACAGAAATATTTCCCATCATGTTGGATACCATAGGCTTAATTAAAGGGAATTTTGAAGAACACCTTGATAAATAATTGCCTATAGATGCTACATGTTATGAACTCCAGAAGGAGGCGCTCTTTGGCACTATGCAAATACTACGCCGAGCATTAGCAGTAAATTTGAGAGACTGAGATCACACTCCACATACACTGGCTTAGGACTGCGGTTCATGAAGATCATGGTATCGGCAAAGCAAACCCTTTTGTGGAAACTGCCCCCAAAAGGATAATGCTTATAGCCCAAGAGCCCAAAAAGAAAAACGGGGGTATGGCTGCCGATCTCGTCCGCTGACCCTGGCCAGCTGCAGATTCTCTTTTCTATATCAGCGCTTTCCACCCTGGAAATACATACATCTTGACTACTGGAAAACACAGTGCTTTTTTTTTCAGTGCTGCGTTGCTAAAGTATACCTGTACTGTCATATTTAATTACAAATCGAAGTGAGTGAGATATAGCAGAGCCATTCCCCTTTGCTTGGTGGCTTTTATTTGGAGAAGGCGAGTGACTGGACAACCAACTTGCAGCAATAGAACCCATTTATCTATAAGCACAACCTAACACTCCTTCCCACCACACTCCTTCCCACCACACTCAAACTTTAACTTCCCTTCCCACATCAAGTACACATACCCTGACACATCTTCTCAATAGAAACCAATAAACCCTGAAACCTCTTCCCACCACAATCCTATAAGCCCTTAATCAACCCTTCATCATAAGACATATGGGGGCAGACTTAAAGATCTCAATATGTATACCTTGGAAGAAAGGCGGGAGACAGGAGATATGATAGAGATGTTTAAATGCCTCCATAGCATAAATGCACAGGAAGAGAGCCTCTTTCAATTGAAAGAAAGCTCTGCAACAAGGAGGCATAGGATGAAGGTGAAATGGGATAGACTCAGGAGTAATAAGCATACATATTTCTTTACGGAAAGAGTGGTAGATGCATGGAATCAAGGGCGTCCCAAGGGTGGTGCAGGACCATGTGCAGAGACTCATTGCGGGGCCACATTTGCATATCCATGGGGCCACATTTGCATAAATGTATTTTATTTTAAAATGTATATGTTGCCATCTAAACTTTTAGGTGGCTTTCAAAGGAGCCCTTCACAAGCCTCTCTTTTGTCCTGGCAATGACTTAGGGGCATGTTTACTAAATATTAACGTGCATTAAGCACCACTGCACCGATAGAAATAATGGGTGTTCCTGCACTTAATGCATATTAACATTTGTGAATGCGCATTAACTTTTAAACATGCCTCTTAATGAGTGTGTGAATACCATTTGCATGGGCAGTGAGGATAAAGAAAGATTACCCGATTTCTACAGTCCTATACTCCAGTGCCAACTGCCAGGAAGTACTATAAACCCTGCTCATTTAGAACCCATAAAAATGACAAACTGGAACCCGTGCAGGGTAACACTATGTCACATATGATCAAAATCTTTACCCCACTAGCATTAGCTCACTACATATTCCAAAAGGTTTTGTCTATGTTCATCAAAGCCGCTATCACAAGCTGCTTCTAGCTTAATAGTCCCCTTTTCTCTTTTTTTTGGTCAATTTTTAAAATTTTCAACTTTTTAATTTTATTTTTTGATCAATTTTTTTTATGCATCTACTTTTTAATGTTTCATTCTAAATGTGGTCCATAAAATTCAGTATCATCTTCTTAAGGAACAATGTCTTTTAGGCTTCCACACTTTTGTAAATTCTCTTTTCACCTTTAACAACAACTGTATATTCACCATCTTTTTTAAAGGATATCTTCACTCACCATCCAATATCACCAGGCTCACACGCCGTTTCCTCATGAGCATTCCAGACTTTCTGACAATGGCTCTGGCATTTGTGCTTTTTGTATAGCAAGTAACCACTCCCCTCTTCACTCATTGGTGCCTCAATACCCAATGAAATCAAAGACCCATCATTCCCTATAATGACACCATCCTCCAGTCACAAACATCCTCTTAGATTACCCTAGGGCAGGAATCCAAACCTAGTTCCCTAATCCTACACAGTGAACCACTCTATCTGCCTATTTAAGCCAGTGGGAATCACAGTATTCAAAGAGAAAATCCAGTATTGTTTCCTGTAATTCAATTTTCCTTCTTCATTACCACCCCGCCAACTTAAAGGGACATGATCCAAAATTTGCCATCTAAGAACAGTGAATGAATAATGAAACAGCACACAATGTTCGGGGCTGACAATATTTTGGAGAGCTTATTACAATGGCATAAATGAGTAGTTACTCACCTGTAACAGGTGTTCTCCAGGAGCAGCAGGAATCAGTCCTCACATATGGGTGACATCGATGTCGATGGAGCCCCCATGCAGAGCATTTCCCCAGCTTTCTAAGAAAGCCTTTGGGAATACACCCACACATGCGAGGTCCCCTTCCCGCCCAAAGGTGCCATCTTGCTCAGTCAGATGACATAGCTAAAAGACAGCACAAAAAACAAAATGAACTATGTACAACTGCAACTCCCAGGAGAGGAGGGAGAGTTGTGAGGACTGATTCCTGCTGCTCCTGGAGAACACCTGTTACAGGTGAATAACTACTCTTTCTCTAGGACCAAGCAGGAAGTCAGTCCTCACATATGGGTGACTCCCTAGCTCTGGGCTACCAGGAACCCAGGCTGACAAAGAAACTACTTCTGTGAAGCCGTAGCATGAAGGAAAGAATTTCACTGAGACCAGAACCCCTCGGTAGCCCAACAAGAGGGCAGGAGGGTAGGAGTTGCCTAAACCTCAAAGAGATTCCGGAGTACTGCCTGACCAAAAGCACTGTCCCTACGGGACTCCCTCTCCAGGCAGTAATGGGCTGCAAAAGTCTGGCTTGAGGACCAAGTTGCAGCCCTACAGATGTCTGCCAACGGTACAGAACGGAGATGAGCTACTGATGCAGCCATGGCCTGGACACGGTGGGCTGTGACTCGACCCTGCAAGAGAAGGTCTGCCGCCCTGTAAGTCCAGGTGATACAGTCCACCACCCATATGGACAAGGTACGCTTGGAGACAGGAACCCCCAAGTTGTTTGGGTCAAAGGAGACGAAGAGCTTGTAAGGGTGGGGTCCTTTTCCCTTCCCGCAGAGCTGAGTAGCCCTTCTATGACCCTTAGTACGCTCCAGGTAGAAAGACAAGGCCCTTCTACAGTCCAGGGTGTGGAGGACTTCTTCAGCCCTGCTTGCATGTGGCCTAGGGAAGAATGTCGGAAGAACCACCTCCTGGTTGAGGTGGAAGGAGGAGACCACCTTCGGTAGGAATGTAGGATGAGTCCTAAGGACCACTCTGTTTTTATAGAAACGGGTGTATGGCCTGTCACAGACCAGGGCCTGAAGTTCACTCACTCGCCTGGCCAAAGTCAGTGCCACTAGGAAGAGAGTCTTCCAAGAAAGGAAGCGAAAAGGGCATGTAGCCATCGTCTCAAAGGCTGGTCAAGTAAGCTGTTGCAAAACCACATTCAATTCCCACTCAGGGGCAGGTGGACGGAGAGGAGGCTTTAGCAAGAGCAAGCCTCTGAGGAACCTGGCCACCAGGGGGTGAACCGACAAAGAGTGCCCCTCCACCACTGAGTGGTGGGCCGCTAGAGCAGAGAGGTGTACCCTAACCGAATTGGACTTAAGACCCTGATTAGACAACTGCAGCAGGTACTGAAGCACCACTGGCACAGAACAGGCGAAGAGGTTTTCCTGGCGCTGATCACACCACTGGGAGAACTGCCTCCATTTCAGGGCATAGGTCTTTCAGGTGGATTGCTTCCTTGAAGCTAAGACAACCTCCTCGACTTCCTGAGGCAAGCCCCAGGGAGCAAGCACTACCCTTGCAGCCTCCAGGCCATCAAATTGAGAGCTTTGAGATTGGGGTGCAGAAGGGATCCCTGATCCTGAGAAAGAAGATTGGGTTGAAATCCCAGAGGAAGAGGGGTGTCCACCGCCAGCTGTAACAGGAGGGGGAACCAGGGTTGCCTTGGCCATCTGGGGGCCACCAGGATGACCGAGGCCCTGTCCCTTAGAATCTTGAACAAGGCTTGAGCCACCAGGGGCGTGGGAGGGAACGCATACAGTAGGCCCTGGGACCATGAGATCAGGAAGGCATCCGCCGCCAATCCTTTGGGATGCGGTTGCCTAGAGCAGAACTGGGGCAGCTGCGGTTCAGGGGACTGGCAAAGAGGTCGATAGACAGAAGTCCCCATCTCAGAAAAATGGTCTGGACCACTAAAGGGTGCAGTTGCCACTCGTGAGGTTGTAGGACCCTGCTCAATCTGTCTGCCAGAAAGTTTTCCTGGCCAGGAAGATAGACAGCCCTGAGCAGCATATGGTGTTGAAGTGCAAAGGAGTAGAGGGCCTGTGTCTCTCGACACAGGAGCCTTTACCCTGTGCCCCCCTGCTTGTTGACATAAAACATTGCCACTTGGTTGTCTGTCTGCACCAAGACAGCCTAGTGGGCCAGGGTATGGGCGAAGGCCTTGAGGGCCAACCGTATCGCCCTGAGTTCTAGCAGGTTGATCTGCTGAATGGCCTCCCATGGGGACCACAGGCCCTGTGTGCATTTGTCCAGGCAATGTGCACCCCAGCCCTGCAAAGAGGCATCGGTCGTACCACTGTGGGAACAGGTACCTGAAAAGGAATCCCCTGTAGCAGGTTGGGGGAGTGCTGCAGGGAGTTCAGGAAGGGTTTGGACACCCTTACTTTGTCTCTGAGGTTGCCTGTGGCCTGCCTCCACTGAGTTCTGAGACACCACTGTGCAGGCCGCATATGCAGGCGAGCATTGGGGGGTCACATGCACTGTTGATGCCATACGGCCTAGGAGCTGTAGGCAAAGCCTGGCGGAAACCAGTGGGTTGCTTATGAACTGGCTGGCCAAGCTCATCAGCCTTTCCGCCCTGTCCTCTGGCAAGTAAGCTTTCGCTTGCAGGGAGTCCAACCTTGCCCCTATGAACTCCAGGTTCTGGGAGGGGAGCAAAGTGGACTTTGCGAAGTTTATGACAAAGCCTAGTTGCTGAAGGAGAGAGACAGTACGGTGGGTGGCTTGCCTGGCCTCCTGGGGAGTCTGACCCCTGATGAGCCAGTCGTCCAGGTAGGGGAAGACAAATATACCCTGGTTTCTCAAGTAGGCCGCTACCACAGCTAGGCACTTTGTGAAAACTCATGGGGCGGAGGTCAGGCCAAAGGGCAGTACCCTGTACTGAAAATGTCTTCCTGCCACCATGAACCTGAGGTACTTTCTGCGGTCTGGATTAATGAGGATGTGAGTGTACGCATCCTTTAGATCTAAGGAGCATAGCCAATCTCCCTGCTTGGAGGTAGGGCAGCAGTGTTCCAAGAGTTAGCATCTTGAACTTCTCTTTTTCCAAGAACTTGTTGAGATTTCTCAGGTCCAGAATGGGCCGGAGACCTCCAGTCCGCTTTGGCACAAGAAAGTACTGGGAGTAGAAGCCCTGTCCCCACAAATGTGGAGGTACAGGCTCTACCGCCCTGTCTTGAAGCAGACCTAGCAGATCCTGGAGAAGGAGTTCCTGATGCAGAGGAGGCCTTGGAGGCTCCCCTGGGAAGTAGGTAGGGGGTACCTGATTGAAATGGAGCAGATAGCCCTTTTGGACTATGCTCAGTACCCAAGCATCCCTTGTAATGGGTGGCCACTGGTGGGCAAACAGGACCAAGTGACCCCCCGTGCTGAGGTGGGCCAGCAGGGGTGGAGAAGCTATGCAGAGGGAGTCAAAAGCCCCCTCCCTGCTGAGTAGGAGCAGGAGCTGGAGGCTTGGGGGATTTCTGCCTACGGAGCCCATGTCCCTGCCCCTTGGCCTGCTGACCCTGCTGGGGAGCCGGGGAGGCCTGATAATGAGGGAAAGGTTTGTAGGCAGGTGCCTTCCTCGGGTAAAAGGGCTTTTTCCTCAAGCCCTCTTCTTATGAGAAGGGGCAGAAGTTTTCCTGGACAATCTTGTTCTCATCAGAGTCAGTTTCGAGCTCAGCGGCCTTTTCGGCCATGGGCTTGCCGAAGAGGTTTCACCCCGGCATGGGACATCGACCAACTTGTCTTGCACCCATGGCTCGAGGTCCGATGACTGTAGTCATGCCTGACGTCGAGCAGCGATGCCGGCCACTGCTACATGGGCCGAAGCCTTGAAGCCATCGTAGGCCACCCGGGAGATGAATTTAGAACATTCCCGGACCCCCGAGGACAAGGATTGGAACCTCTGCAAAGGTTCCCCGGAGAGACCAGTCGAGAACCCGGCTACCTCTTTACTCAGGTCCCGCAAGTACATGCCCATTGTCACACCCCTCCCTTGCCTACCCCCAGTATGGAGGCAGTAAGAGAGGGGGTACAGGTAAAGTTCCTCTGTTATCGCTGTTACCTGGATGTGCTTGTGTAGTTGTAGCCCAGTGATCACAGCCAAAGTAGGTTAAGGGTAAACAATATGTTTATTGTTCCCAGCAGGTTTTCTTCCCCCCCGAAACAGATGTCAAAGGATATCATAATAAGTCCTGTACAACAGCTTTCCTGATACTTCTCAGGGTATAGTAGATAAATCAAAGGTTAGCTTCTCTCAGCGCACCACACTTTCCAAAACTACTATATTCTTCTTAACAGCGATACTCTTTCTCACATAAGACATTCAATAAAGAACTTCCAAAGCTGTGGTTTTTCTGGTCCACATTTACAAGGGTAATTCTCTTCTAGCCTCCAAGTAAACTGAAGCTTCTTCCATGAGCTTAATGCTTCTTCTGTGTAAAACGTCTCCCAGAAGAAATCTATGTTTCCTGAAGCTTTTTCTTAGAATTAGGCACTTAAATAGGATTGGCAGTCAGACAAACTTCCTGTCTGCATTTAAACTCCAATCTCTAAAACACTTTTATAACAGCCTTAAAATATTGCATATGTTTAAGCTGTACCTTAAAAGTCTCTTTGGCAAATCCCGCATTCCATTTCAGAGCTACTACTATCAGACAATGGAATGTCAGTTTGCATTGGTTCCTCTTCACTGACTTGAGCTTCTTGGCTATCAGGCTTACTCGAGTCTAGTGCTCTTAGTTGTTTGAGGAGACTTTGTAACTGCTTCTCTCCCCTCTCACTATCTGTCCTGCGCTCTTGCAAGGATATCTGTTTATTAACCTTCTTAAAGAGCTGGGCATAAGGATTTCTCTCTTCCTTCTTTTGCCCGTATCTTATTCTCTGGTGAGGAGGTACGTGTCTCTTCTGACTAGGCTTAACAGGCACTCTTAATATCTCCTGTTCATCAGAATCTGTATCTAGGCTTGTGTCACGCTGCTGCCAATCAAGAGCTTGCTGACGTGCACCTGTGCTAGCCTCTAGCTTGCAGGTTCTGACACGTTCTCTGCTGTGAGGCAAAGTTTGTCTTTTATACACTGGGATTTCCCTTCCACCCAATTTCTCTCTTGTCTGTCTATTCCCAGGGAAACTATCAGCAGAAATGCTTCTGTCCCTTTCAGACAAAGACTCTACACTTTGTTTAAAAGACTTATAGGATTTTCTGACCTGCTTTGGCTTTTCTTGAGGGCTATTCCTTCCTGGGAGGGCTTTCAGCTGTTTTCCCCGAGATGAGGCTTCCTCTCTGCAAGGTGGCTGGCAACCGTCCAAGTAATTGGTTCCCACCTGGTCCCACTTGCTCTGAGCTCTGCCTCTTCGGGAGGTGAAGTCTCTCTCTGTCCCTCTGCAAAGAATGCCTGACTCCAAGGCTGTATCTGCTCCTCTGGAGTCCCTTTCTCCTGGCTGGGCCAAAGGTAAGTCTCTGGTTTGCCTTCTCCGTTCCTCCTGCTTCTGTTGCCTGTATAGCTCCTCTCTCCCAGGTTCCTCCATTGAAACTACCACTTCCTGGTTATGAGGACTGGTTTGTCCAATCAGGCGAGAGTCCAGCCCTTTCCCTGATAGGCTAGCTCTCCCTGTCAGCCTAGAGCTAGGGTTTGGCTCCCTTTCTCGTCTCTCCTGCACTGCAACTCTGTGTGCTGAGGTTTTAACCCTTTCCTGCCCTGTATCTCTGGCAGGTTCAGAGGAAAAAGTGTGTTTAAAACCCTTTTTCTTGCGCTCTGACAACTCTGCCTTGTCACACCATGTACAGCTGGTAGGCTTGGACACGGCAAGCAAGCATCGAGCCCTGGAAGCACTTTCTGCCGATGGCATCTAGGCTTCGGGCCTCCCTGCTGGGGGGCACCGCAGAGTGCATCTTCTGGCACTTCAGACGATGCATGGCCGATTCCACAACCATAGAATGGTGCGGCAGCTGCACCTTCTGAAACCCAGGGCTCTTCTGGACTCGATACATGGAATCGATCCGCTTGCTCAAAACCGGCGCTGAGGCCGGTGCCTCCCACATTCGGAAGAGGAGCCATTCCAGCATCGGAGGAACCGGCACAGTAAAGGCCTCCCTCGGGGGAGAGTCATACTGGAGGGCATCGAGCTCTTCGGCTCGAGGCTCCTCCTCGGGGTCCGCAGGAACATTCAAGGCCATGGCCATGTCCTTAACGAACTCCGAGAAACGGGTATCCTCCGGAGGGGACCTACTCCAGGGTTCGGACTGCGGCGAGTCCGAAGGGACACACCGAGTCCAAAAAGTATCTGGGGACTCCTCATCCTCCGTCTCCCATGCAGACTCATCCGAAGAAGAGTCGAGGGGCTCCGACCGCGCGGGTTCCGGCAACACCCGCCCCAACACCGGGGCCATCGGCGTCGACGCCCTCGGTCCCGAACGGGAGGTCGAGGGAGACCGTGACCGAGACCGGACTCGGGCCTTCATGGCTTCGAGAACCGGCTCTGTCTCCGGGTCGACTTAGACGTTGACGTCCCGGTGGTCGGGGCAGATGCACCAGTCAGGCTGGTCATCAGCACCCGCTGCTGATCCATGAAGGCAGACAATCTGCACTCCAAGGCTGTCAGCCTGAGTCCAAGCTCAGGAGACTCAGCAGCCACCGACTTGGGCCCCGGCGGCACCGGGCCCGACGTCGGCTCCCTAGGAGGACAGTCCTCGAGGACAACAGGACTTACGTGCTCGACGGACTCCGACTCTACACGGGATACCTTAGTTGGCTTCTCCAGCTCCAAGGACCCGGGGCGGTGGTCAGGGGTCCGAGATCTGGCCTTCGAGGAACCAGAAGCTTCCTCCGATGCCGCCCTCACAAGCTTCCTCTTCCTCTTATGCTCCCGACTGGGGGACCCCCTTTCAGAGGAACCCCGACGAAACTCGGGGTCCGACTCCGAGATGTTGAGGCCTCTGACGAGGTCCGGGCCCATCTGGAGGCTGAGTCCGAGAAAATCCTCTCCTTCTGATGCTGCCGGCTCCTGAGTGCCTTGGTGGACATTTTGCCACATGGGACACAGACCTTAGGATCATGGTCAGGCCCGAGGCAATGCAGGCAGCAGTCGTGTGTGTCGGTAAGAGACATGAGTTTCTTACAACGATCACACTTTTTAAAACCACTGGAGGCCATCGGGGAAAAAAGGGCCCCCGCGAGGTCAAAGGACCGGCCCTCTAGGGAAAAGAAAAAAGAGCGCGAACACGTGCCACGAAGGGCAAAAAACGGAAAAATAGAAATCGGGTCAATACCGGCGTACCAAACCCGGGCGGGAAGGGGAACCGGCGTCGAACCGGACAAAAAGAGGCGCGAGAATCGCAGAAAAAAATCCAACTTTTCCGGGTGACAAGGACAGACGTCCGTTGGGCTCCACGGAAAAAGAAAGACTGAGCAAGATGGCACCTTTGGGCAGGAAGGGGACCGCGCATGCGTGGGTGTATTCCCAAAGGCTTTCTTAGAAAGCTGGGGAAATGCTCCGCATGGGGGCTCCATCGACGTCGATGTCACCCATATGTGAGGACTGACTTCCTGCTTGGTCCTGGAGAAAGGCCGTATACTGCAAAAGATATACGATAACATGTCTTTCATCGTGAATAAATTGCTTTTTCCTGTCATGGGGGTTTCCATGACTCACCCCTGATTGCTAATGGGCAAAAATCACATTCCCCACAAACATCATGACTTCTTTTTTCCAAATTTAACTCTTCTTCAGTGTCCCAGGTAACCGACCGGCAAACACAAACAAGAATGTTTTCAAGAACATCCAATAGTGGCTTAGAAACACGGCCAGAACATTGCCAATTTTGTTTGCCAGTCGGTTACCTGGGACACTGAAGAAGAGGAGTTAAATCTGGAAAAAAGAAGTCATGATGTTTGTAGGGAATGTGATTTTTGTCCATTAGCAATCAGGGGTGACTTATGGAAACCCCCATGACAGGAAAAATCAATTTATTCACGATGGAAGACATGTTGTTGTACATCTTTTGCGGTATATGGTCTTTATGCCCTTGTAATAAACTCTATGTGGGATGGACAAGATGCCCCTTTTTCCAGTGTTTAAGAGAACATCATTCTCGGATATCCTCCAAAATGCTGTCAGCCCTGATGGTGGAACATTGTGCATTGTTTCACTATTCATTCACTGATTTTAGATGGTGAATTTTGGATCATGTCCCTTTAAGTTGGCAGGGTGGTAATAGAGAAGGAAAATTGAATTACAGGAAACAATACTGGATTTTCTCTTTGAATACTGTGATACCCGCTGGCTTAAACAGGCAGATAGAGTGGTTCACTGTGTAGGATTAGGGAACTAGGTTTGGATTCCTGCTCTAGGGTAATCTGAGAGGATATTTGAGAATAGAGGATGATGTCATAATAAGGAATGATGGGTCTTTTGATTTCATTGGGTATTGAGGCACCAAAAGGTGAAGAGGGGAGTGGTTACTTGCTATATAAAAAGCACAAACACTAAAGCTATTGTCAGAAGGTTTGGGATGCTTATACGGAAACAACGTGTGATCTTGGACAGTGAATGGAGGCATTCTTTGAAAAAGACGGCAAATATACAGTTCTTATTAAAGGTGAAAAGAGAATTTGCAAAAGTGTGGAAGCCTAAAAGACATTGTTCCTTAAGAAAATGATACTGAATTTTACATTTAGAATGAAACATTAAAAAGTTGATGCATAAAAAGTTGATCAAAGCAAGAGAAAATGAAAAATTTGAAAAATTAAAAGTTGACAAAAAAAAGAGAAAAAGGGTTCTATTAAGCTAGAAGCTGCTTGTGATAGCGGCTTTGATGAACATAGTCCAACAAAAATATTTGGAATATGTAGTGAGCTAATGCTAGTGGGGTAAAGATTTTGATCATTTAGAACAGATAGCAAACCGGCTGTATCATAATAGCACTACTAGGACTCACAAAGCACCAAACCCTACCTATGAAAAGGCAACACTGCAAATATTAAACTAATACATCTCAGAGAATACCATTACATCTACTGGGGAAAGAGAACAAGTGGCACTGTCACATAGAAATTACATGAACAGAATACCTCAGTTCAGTTACACATGGAAAACATTGATCATCAACAAACAAAGAACAAGGGACCACAATTCAGAAATATAAAGACAATAATTAAACTGAGAAACCCAAAAGCCAAACTTGAAATGTACAACAACACTGGAGAAATAAAACTATAAATTAATTTCCTCTTGTACTAAACAAAACATAAAGATGTTACTGATGTACATTTTGCCAGAGCTGACATATTCTAGTTAATAAATTCAAAATAAAATAGTATTTTTCTACCTTTTTGTTATCCGTGAATTTTATTTTTCTGTCACAACGGCCCCAGTCGCTTTCTTCTCTTTTCTTTGTGTCTTCTGCTAGCTCTCTATTGTCTGCTGTCCATTTGTCCTTTCTTCTCTCTTCTAGTCTTTTCCCATTCTCTCTCTGCATCTGCTCCAACATACTGATCTTTCCCCTTTTGCTCTCTCCTCCATTTTTTCTTTATTCCTTTTTCATTCCTCTATCCTCAGTCCCTCCTTATTCTCCCAATACCTGGCCAATAGTAGATATTTCTTCCCTCTCAAACAAAATATCTTTTCCCCTCTCCATCCTCACTCCCCCAGCCCCATCCCCTTCTAGTCCTTCCCCATCAGCTCCCTTCTAGTTCCAGCCCCACCCAACATCTGCTCTCTTTGTCCCATTCTCCCATCACCCTGCATCAGCCCATTTCCAGTCCTAGCCCCCATCAGCCATTTCCAGCCCATCCTAACCCCCCATTAGTCAGTTCCAGTCCTACCCCCCATCAGCCTATTTCCAATTGTAGCCCCCACCAGCCCTTTCCAGTCCTAGCCCCCCATCAGTCAGTTCCAGTCCTAGCCCCACCATCAGCCTTTTCCAGTCATATCCTAGCCCCCCCCCATCAACCCATTTCCAGTCCAAGCCCCCCAATCAGCTCATTTCCAGTCTTAAAAACCCCTCCCTCTCCGCGAAGAGACCTGCGCCTCTCTGACTGGCTTCAGAGGGAGCTGGGAAGGCCCAAAGCCTTGGCTCACCTCTGTACAGTCGGAGTGAAGAGCGGCATGTTCCTTCACTCCAGCAGCTGTGCTCTCATGGAACCCGCTGGCATGCCGGAGGTTAAAGGGCATTTCCTGTTTCCCGGTACTCGGCGTACCAGGGGGATCCCAGAGAACACAGCTGTTAGAGTGACAGAAATTACCGCTCTTCAGTCCAGCAGCTGTACAGAGGTGAGCTGGGGCCTCTGGCTTCCCCAGTTCCCTCTGAAGCTGGCCCTGCAAAGGTTCGGGAGCTGAACAGCATGTGTGGGATGAAATTGGTGTGAGGCCCCCTGAAGCACGGATCCCTGTTATGAACAACATTCTTGCACAATGGATGGGCTGGCCCTGCATGGAATAGTCTCTCAATGGCTGGTAGAGATGAGGACAGTATCTGAATTGAAGAAAGCATGAGACAAACACAGAATCTCGAAAGGAAAAAAGGGACTGTAAAGCTTAGTAGTTGGAAGGGAAGGATATAAGCTGTATGGTCTTAATCTGCAATCATTTTTTCATTGTCTTTGTTTAAATCCCCTTCTAACCCCAAACAAGCATCTTAGCACCCATCCTCATCACAAATATATACACACTAACACCCATACAAAACTATAAACCATGACATTTCTTTCCAGCATGAAGATATAACTTGATCCCCCCACCTTCCAGCAAATTCACACATTCTGACATATTTTCCCAAAAGAAACACATGGATCTTGACACCTCTTCCTACCCCTAAAACACAAACCCTAACACCTCTTAACAGCACCAATCTCATAAACCTTTTGCACACACAAATACGTACACTTTAGCAATCTCCCTCCCTCATCCCAAAACCACACATACTGACATTTCTGGTTTTCCCCTAACATAGAAATCTGGTCACACCCTACTCTCCAAACACACGCAACTAGATACACCTTAAGAACATAGGGTTTGATATTCATAGCCATGCTCGCTGACCCATAACCCCAGATGTTCAATGCTGCAGTGATGGTATTGAATATCTGGGGTCACCACACAAGCCCCGCAGCCATCGAGGCTAATGGGATAGCAGTGATATTATACTGGTTGATATTGTACTGGTACTGTGATCTGTAGCTAAAACTAGGTGAGTTTTTGGCTCACCTAGTTTTAGCCACGGATGCTAACCGGGTAGCTATGCAATTTCGCTGCTACCCGGTGATCGGTACTCCCCTCCTCCACTCCACCCCAACATGCCCCAGTGCTAACCAGATAGTATCAGAGCACATAGGGGACATAGATGGGGAAATTCAATGGCACTAACTGTGTAGGTGCCGTTGGATATTCCCATTTAAGGCATTTACATGGTTTACTAGGTTGTAAACCGTATAAATGCCTTTCGAATATCAGGCCCATACGAAATACCATGCTGACTCAGACCAGAAGCCCACTGATTCCAGCATGCTGTCCCCAGTAAAGGTCAATCTGGGTCATTTGGATGAAGCACCCAACAAATTCTAATGGGGAGATCTGTTCCCTGTTGTTCACTCCCAGCTCTAGCAGTAACTACCACTATTACGATTCATTTCTATTGTGTTAGAGGCAGAGGTGGCTCAAGGTAATCTGCTGCCTGAGGTGAGAGATGAGCTAGTTACTTCTCCCCCCCCCCCCCTTCCCACACCCAAAATAAAGAGGTCTCCTTAGAGCCCTAGTCAAGGAGAAGAGGGTCCCTTCACTCAGAACACTGGCCAGCTGGTTGCCTCAAGAAAACAGAAAGCAACATATTCTCAGGCTACATAATTTGAAAAGAAATGCAATGTTGTTTGTTTGCAGCAAAAATTGTAGTAGTTTAATATGTAGCCTGGGAATCTAATATAAATTTCTGTGAATACATATTCTTCATAAGACAAAGGAGATGCAAGGTGCTTGCACACTAAGGACCAAAACGAAAGAATGAGAAGCACAGAGCCATTTACAACACCAAAATGCAATTATTTAACATTTTATTTTGGTGTTAGAAACTGCACAGTGGTTCTCTCTTTTTCTTTTTGAACATATATTAAGCAATTTAAGAAACTCTTTTCCAACAGTGAGTGTAAAGGGGAACTAGGACAACTCCCCATAGAAGTCAAAGCATACAAAAAATAATTTCTGTTTCTGGTGTCATGTCAGTAAAAGCCATATAAACCTTCACGATCACTAGGCGTAAAAATCTACCACACCATGAGTATCAGTGTAGAAAACTCAAACAAGGAGCCTACCAAGAAAAGGGAAGCAGCATAAATCATTCAGCGAGCCATAAACCTATTTGGAAAACTGAACAAGCTGGATTACTACAGATCCCTGCATAGAAACTCCAAGCTAACGGAACGCCTAGCCTTGGTCACACATGCAGAACACAGATAGACCCTCACCAAGTACAGAACAAGTGATCACAAACTAAAAACATAAATATGTAAACAAAAATTAAATTAAAACCCCAAGAAACCAGACTGCATGCAGTACACCAGAGATATAGAAAGAGAGGTAGATGCCCGTGTACTGTACGAAATGTAAACATAGAAGATGTAAATTCCAAAGATTGACATATTCCAATCACTAAAGTGAAAATAAAATTATTTTTTCTACCTTTCTTGCCTGGCCATTTTATTCTCTAATCGTGTTGATACTATTCTCTGGTTTCTGCTTTCCACTGTCTTTACTTAAGTTGTTTTCTAGGGCCCTCAGTCCACTTGCTACTGCTTTCCCCTCCTGTCTTCTTCACTTGCATTGTCTCTCTGACATTGATCTTTGCCTTTCAGTTTTCTTCCTTTATTTTTTTTCTCTCTCCATAATCTCCTATTTAACTCCTTCTTCTTATCTTCAAGTCCTCGTTCTCCCTCTTTTTATTGCACCTACCAACCACTTTTCAATCCTTAACACAGCCCTCCAATTCTCCAACTCCATCTCCTTCCTCAGGCTCTTATTTCTCAGTCTAACTAATTCTCCACCTAGCCACTTCTGTGTCTAGCATGTCTTCCCTTCTCTTCTCCCCTATACAATGTCTCCTCCTCTTTCTTTTCTTAGTGTCTTCCCCCTTTTTCTCACTCCATACCAGGTCCAGAATTCCGATTATATCTCACTACCCCCCCCCCATGTTCAGTATTTATCTTCTTTCTCCCTATTTCCCCAAGTTCAGCATCTCCCCCCTCTCCCTTTCCCATGTCCAGCATCACCTCTTTCTCTCCCTATCTCATGACCAGCATCTCTCCCTTCTCTCCCTATCCTGTGTTCACACCCCCCTTTCTCCTTCCCCTGCACCCCTGTCCAATGTCTCCCCTCTCTCTTCCCCCATGCCTCCTCTCCAGCATCTACCCACTCTCTCTCTCTCTATCCCATGTCTCCAGCACCTCATCTCTCCCTCCCCCTCCCCCTCCCCTCATCTCTAACATCTCCCCCTCTCTCTTTCCCTATCACCAAATGTCCTCATCTCCCCTCTCTCCCTTCTCTCCCTATACTCCCCTGTGTTTAGCATCTCCTCTCACGTTCTCCTTATCCCCTCAAGTCCAACACGTCCCCCCTCTCTCCCTATGCCAAACCTATTTTGTTTCTTTCCCTAAGCCCCCCCAAGCCCAGCATCTTCCTTCTATTTCTCAATTCCCCCTTGCCCAGCATCTCCTTTCCCCCTTGTCAAGCATTTTCTCTCTGTCTCCCTATGCCTGTCCTACCCCATCCCACAATTCCAGCATCTACCCTTCATTTCTCTATGTCTCCCTATGTCCAGCATCTGCTTTGCCTACCGATGTCCTCCCCATATCCAGCATCTCATCTCTGTCTCCCTATGCTCCCCAAGTCCAGTATGTCCCCTCTCCATGTCCAGCATCCCACCATCCTCTTCCTTTGTCTCCTCCATGTACAGCAACCCTCTCCATCTCACTGCCCTCCCCGTGCCCCACATCCCCCCTCCATCTCACTGCCACCCTATGTCCAGCATCCTTCTCAGTCTCACTGCCCCCCTCATTTCCAGAATCCCCTTCCATCTCACTGGTCCCCTTCCCTCACTGCACCTTGCCTCTCTCCCACGTGTATTCAGCATCTCTTGCCTCTGTCCTTCCTGGCCACCCCCACTGCCACTTCTTCCAAGATCGGTGGCTGCTGCAGCAAGAAATGCAGAATCTTTCAGATGTCCTCTTATTTCAAAAGCCCTGCTGACCCGCACCCTCTGGCACACTTTGCTCATTAGAAGAGGCAGGATGGCAGGGTTGTTGAAGCATGCTGTTGTCTGAAGGCATAATAACTATTCCCAAGTTACCCATTCCAGTCCACTCTTAAGAACATAAAAAATGCCATACTGGGTCAGTCCAAGGTCCATCAAGCCCAGTATCCTGTTTCCAACAGTGGCCAATCTAGGTCATATGTACTGCGGCGACCCTGCCCGGCTCAAGGGGTTAAGGACATGAGCAGCCGCTGTACTTCGTGAGGGAAGGAGGAAACCTTTGCCCCCAGGAATGCTGGGAGTTGTAGTTCCAGCTCTTCTCACTCCGAATTAAAGAAACTTGTAGTTGTGGTTTCTTTATAATAAGTATTTTATTAAAGCAAAAAGGTTAATGTTCCATCACATGCAAACAAGGGTGCTTCAAAAAGGCAAACAGAAACTTCAGGTTAAATGCAACTCAAAATACAAATGCTGCTTTTTCTCTTTCCAGCAAATTGCTCTCTTTTGCCTCCAGAGGTCAGTTGGCTTCACTGCACCTCTTACAGCCACAGTTACTTTCACTATGCTGAGAATCAGGTGGAGGTAATTAGAACTTCCATTTTCACGGCAATACAACAGCTTTACAGAACTCAGCTCACACACGATAAAGGCAGTTCCCTTCAGCTTGGCTTTCCTATACAACAGAATGTACAGTCCATTTGTTCACACTCAGGTATGCTTGTATTTCCCTGGGTTACTCCTTCAAGCTGTGCTGAATTATTTGCCTCTTGTGATACTAGCTGTTTTCTAGCCTGTAAGTCTAAAAACTGTTGGAAGCTCTGAAGTAGCAATTCAGCCTGTTCCTTATGAGAGAGGGCACTACTATCTGCTATAGCTTTTCCCTTCTGCTCAAGGCTGTTTGTCTTCTCTTCCTTTAAGATAAAGGTATTAGGATAATTGCTAGTCTCTTTAGCAATTGACTCATAGGAGGAAGAATTATCTCTATATTCAGCTTGGCAGCCGGGTGGCCAATTACTCACTGTTTGTGCAGCACTTCTGCCTGCAGACGGCTCCCAGGCTCTCCAGCTGATCTGTTTGTTGCTCTCCGGCACAAACGACGTTTCAGGGAATGATTGCTCTTTCACCTGTGCTTGTCCTGAAGTCTTTCTCCCCCAAGGCGATGCCTTCCAAGGGCTATCTACTTCAAGGTTAAATCCTCTCTGCGTGGGACTTCTGCTTATTTCCCTGGAATAGGTTTGTGCAGGTTTTCTTCTTATGCCAGGTTCCAAAGTATCATTAATCACTCCACTGGCTTTCCAACCATCCCCTTGTTTCTTCTTCCAATATTCCTTCCTTCCTTTACCTCCTGTATTCCTTGTACTTCTTGTACTCCCTCCACTCGTGCTTCCTCTACTCGGGTCTCTTATCCGTCCTCCACTCGGGTCTCTTATCCGTCCTCCACTCGGATCTCTTATCCGTCCTCCACTCGGGTCTCTTATCCGTCCTTCACTCGGGTCTCTTATCCGTCCTCCACTCGGATCTCTTATCCGTCCTCCACTCGGATCTCTTATCCGTCCTTCACTCGGATCTCTTATCCGTCCTCTACTCGGATCTCTTATCCGTCCTCCACTCGGATCTCTTATCCGTCCTTTACTCGGATCTCTTATCCGTCCTCCCTCTTCAGAGCCATGCTCTGGTTTAAATGTACATTCTCTTTTGGACACGCCCCTTCCTAGGGCTGGGTGTGCCCAATCAGAACTGCAGGGCTCCTCCCCTGGGCTGGTCTCCCTACTCAGCTCTGAGGAATAGAGTCTCTCTTTTTTCCTTGCCCTGTCATTTTGGTATAAATCCTGCTGACCCTCAGGATTTTCTACTATCTCCATAGGCTCAGGAGGGCGCTGTTCACCACAGTACCTAGCAGTTTCCCAAAAAGATGCACAGATTCCACAATGCTTGTATTGGGGCAAGCAGTGGATTTCCTGGGTCCTCTTTAATAATGGTTTATGGACCATTCCTCCAGGAACTTGTCCAAACCTTCTTTAAACCCAGATACACTAACAGCTTATACTACATCCTCCAGTAATGAATTCGAGAGTTTGATTATGTGTTGAGTGAAAAAATATTTTCTCTTATTAGTCTTAAACGGGTTACACTGTAGCTTCATTGCATGTCTCCTAGTCTTTCTACTTTTTGAGGGCATAAACAATTGATCTACGTTAATCCGTTTCACTCCATTCATTAAATTTATTTTATTTATTTATTTATTTATTTACAGTCTCTTTTATACTGCGCTATTCAATATCAGTGCGGTTTACATGACAACAAAAACTTATACGGTGCAGGAATCTGCTCCGCATTACAATAAACAGGTGCTTAAATTTGAGTAAAACCGGGGTAACTATTTACATATAGGCATCACATCAAGTCGAGTCACACAGTAATCGTAGTGTGTTAGTGTAGCGGTATTAGAAGGGGGGAGCAGTTAATGGTGCGCAGTCATCGGGTAGTGTTTGAGGAAGAGGTGGTGCTTCAGAGCCTTCCGAAATTGTGTTAGGTCAGGGATTGCCCGGATGCTAGGTGGTAGGGCGTTCCAGCACCTGGGCGCTCAGAACCTAAATGCCCTGCTTGCTGTTACCTGGGTGCATTGTGTTACTGTTTTCGGGATTAAAAGTGTGTTAATTGCCGCAGATCTTCTAGCTCTGTTGGGGGGAGTAGTGTGGATAACCTCTGAGAGTGAGGCGGAGGAGAGTTCGTTGATGGCCTTGAAGGTCAGCAAATAGAGTCTTGAAAGAAATTCTGCCGTGGATAGGGAGCCAGTGGAGCTGTTTCAGGATAGGTGTCACATGCTCACGCCTGGAGGCACCATATAGAACTCTAGCCGTGGTGTTCATTGCGAGCTGGAGCGGACCCAGGGTGGATTGTGGGAGCCCTTGTAGGATTGCATTGGCGTAATTGAAGTGTGGGATAATCAGTGCTTGAAAGATTGGCTGGAAGTCGTCTGGTTCTAGCAGGGAATGTAAATGTCTGAGTGTTCGGATTTTATGGTAGACTGCTCTTACGGTGTTGCTTATGTGCACCTTCATATCCAGGCGTTGGTCTAATGTGACTCCAAGATATCGGATTGTGGACTTAGTTTGCAGCTCCACTTCCTTGACCCTTAGGTAGGATGGAGGGGAGAAGTTCTGGTTCCTCATGATGAAGAGAACTTCTGTTTTCTTGTGCTGTATTCAGAGGTTTTGGGTCTGGAGCCAGTTGGCCACTGCGTCAAAGCAGTCTGTCAGTGGAGAGAGGTCAGGCTGGTCGGTTGAGAATGGCATATAGAGTAGCACGTCGTCGGCGTATATTAAGCAGTCAACATTGAATGAACGGATGAGGTTACAGATGGGCTGCATGTAAATGTTGAACATCAGGGCGGAGAGGGAGGAGCCCTGTGGAACGCCCTGCTATAGATCTCTATCATATCTCTCCTCAGTCATCTCTTTTCCAGGTTGAAGAGCCCTAACATTTTAAGCATCTCTTCATTGGGGTATCCTTCCATTCCCTTTACCATTTTGGTAGCTCTTCTCTGTACCTTTTCTAATAACACTATATCCTTTTTAAGATATGGCGACCAGAATTGTACACAATATTCAAGGTGCGGTTGCACCATGGAACGATACAGAGGCATTATAATATCCTTTGTTTTATTCTCCATTCCTTTCCTTATGATTCCTAGCATTCTATTTGCTTTCTTGGCTGCTGCTTCACCCTGGGCAGAGGGTTTCAACGTGTTATCCATGATGACGCCTAAATCGTTTTTTTTTTGAGTGGTGTTCCTAATGAGGAACCTTTCATCATGTAACCATAGTTTGGATTGTTCATAAATTGCACTTGTCCACATTAAATTTCATCTGCCCTTTGAATGTCCAGTCTTCCAATTTATCAAGGTCCTCTTGCAATTTTTCGCAATCCTCTTGGGTTTTAGCAACTTTGAATAATTTTGCGTCATCTGCAAATTTGATTACCTCACTCGTTATTCCCATTTCCAGGTAATTTATGAATATGTTAAAAAGCAGCGAACCCAGCACAGATCCCAGGGGTACTCCACTATTCACCTTTCTCCATTGGGAAAATTGGCTATTTAGCCATAACCTCTGCTTTATTTCCTGATTCACAATAGTACACTGCCTCCTATCCCATGACTTTTTAATTTTGCCAAGAGTCTCTTATGAAGGACCTTGTCAAAAGCTTTATGAAAATCCAGATACACTATATCAACTGTCTCACCTTTGTCTACCTGATTATTCACACCTGCCAAAGTATATAACAGATTAGTAAGACAAGACCTTCCTTGGCTAAAACCATGTTGGCTTTCTCCCATTAAACCATGACTATCTACATGTTCAGTAATTTTGTTCTTTATAATGGTTTCTACCATTTTGTCCAGTACTGACATCAGGCTCACTTGTCTGTAGTTTCTTGGATCACCCCTAGAGCCCTTTTTTAAAAATCGCCATTACATTGGCCATTCGCCAATCTTCAAGTATTACAGATTATTTTAATGATAATTCACAGATTACTAATAATAGGTCTTCAATCTCATATTTCAGTTCTTTCAACACCCTCAGATGTATAACATCCACTCCAGGTGATTTGCTACTCTTTAGTTTATCACATAGTTTATATAGACCTCTATCCTATCTCCCCTCAGCCGTCTCTTCTCCAAGCTGAAAAGCCCTAACCTCTTTAGTCTTTCCTCGTAAGGAAACAATTCAAGCCCCTTTAACATTTTGATTGTCGTTCTCTGTCCTTTTATAATTGTTCTGTATCTTTTTTTGGCATTTTTTGAACAGAAATGAATACAACATTCAAAGTATGCTTATACCTTGAAGTCATATAAAGGCATTATAGCTATGCTCAGTTTGTTCTATGTTTCTTTCAAAATGCTTCCTAATATTCCATTTGCCCTTCTGTTTTCTGCTGCATCCCTTCCACATTAAGTATGCCTATACTCTGACATCCTTCCAATTCCCAAACACATACAACCTGTAATCTCTGTTGAACAGCGATATCAGTCCCATAAACTTATACCCCTTCCCCACACAAACACATAAACCCCGATACCCCTTCCCAACACAAACACATAAACCCCGATACCCCTTTGCAACGCAAACATTTGACACCTATTCCCAATTTCAAACACCCTTTTCAACAAAATGCACTAACTATACCACCTTTTCTTAATTAAACATCCTGACATCATTACCCACTCAAACACACACAAATGTTGAACGTCCTGTGATAAAATATTGTTAACAGATTCCTGCTTACCTATTTATAAAATGAATGGTTTGCAGGGCTGCTGTAAAACATATTATTCTCTACTGGACTGACGGGTCTCAGTGACTGCAGATATCTGAGCCCTGCCCCGATTCACTGCCCCTCTGAAAATCCACTTTCCCTATACAGACAAGGCACACGGAACTGCAGTGTTTGCTTTTCATCTTTGCTGGGTTTACTCTTTTCTGCAATGCTAGCATTAGTGTCACAAGTCACTTTTCCAGGCTTTTCTACCCAGGCAAAAGGTGCTACTGAATGCAGAAACATTACATCAGGTAGGCAAATCCTCTACAAATCAGGTCTATGTTTCCTTCAAGTAACTGGAAAAAGACTAAGAACAGGAATATTTCTTCTGTTATTCTTAGGAAGACACACAACAGGACTGATTTCCTAGCCTTGTTCTTTCTGTGGGAGTAGGTCAGCTTGCACTGGAGTTTAGCTTTGACTCTGTGCTTCTATAACAATGCCTCGGGAAATATTTAATGGTCTACAAAGAGCACACGGCATTCCTTGGTTCTGTGATAGGTCAAAGAGACTACCATGTTAAGACACTGGACCAGTACTAGTTCACAAGGGACAGTGCCCTCTAACAATGTGTTCAGACATTGAGTAAGTACTAGCTCAGAGGGGAACATACTGAGACATTGGGAAGGTACATGTTAAGGTGGAATAATGCCCCTAACACCCTGCTGCTACGCTGGGCCAATATTTACTCCTGGAGAACAGTGTCTGTTAACACTATGCTGGGACGTTGGGTCACTACTCATTCAGAGGGAAGAATACCCCTAGCACTATCAGTGGAGAATCAGTACAGGCTCTGAGGGAAGAGTTTTCTCTAACACCGTTCGGGAGCACTGGGTCAGTACTGGCTTAACGAGGAAGGCCTGCATGGATTTAGCATTCATGCCTTACTGATCTATTAGAATTTTTTCAAAAATATGAATAAACTCATGGATAAGGGTGTGCTGCTTGATATAATGTATCTGGGTTTCAAATGGCGTTTGGCAAAGTCTCATGAGAGATACCTTAGCAAATTAAAATCACGAGGTAGATAGCTATGCCCCTTGATAGCCTGGTAACAGAGAACTGAATTGAGCTGATGCCTTTTTCCTCAGGAGTTAAAGACAAGTTATATTCAAACACAGTAAGTAATTCTTCTGTTCCTGGAGAGCTCACAATTTTTGTTTTTTATTTAAATATTTCTAGGCATATCATATTAAGAATAATAGATATAATAGATTCAGCAACCAGTACTAATAGTTAATAAAAATAAAGGGACCTTTGAACTACAGTGCACTAATCAGTTAACGTGTTTTTTACATATGGTAACTGTGCACAAGGGCCCATAGTAACTGTTATGTGGTGGTATGATAGTTACCACCCACTGATTTGCACCCTAACTGCCAATGGCATATTGAGGTGGTGCATGAACGGGTTAGGGGTGGAAATAGGATGTGGTGATCACATTAGCCTGAGGACATATTGCATGCTGTCAATGTTGCAGTTAGGGTGGGTGCACCTAATGCTATCTCTATAGGTGACGTGCACTCAGAGTAATCCACAAGGGCCAGAAAACAGGCAAAGGGGCATGTTGACTGTGTTTCTAACACTTAATGTGGAGCAGTTGCATCTAACGCCTGTTGATTTTGGTGCAAAATGCACATTAGATGACAAAATGCCATGCACGTTAGTAAAAGAGCCTCAAAGAAAAAAAGAAAAAAACATTGCTAACAACAAAAACATTCTAGTCCCTGTTAGAATGGGGTAAGCTGGGTCTGAGTCCTCTTTGGCTCAGGTTTGTTGTATGGCTTGTTGTCTAGTTGTACAAAGGTGAGGGTTCTCAGATGACTGGCCCTGGGTCCACTTTTAGAGGCAGTGGATATAGCAAAATGATACACAGTGGCAGGTGATTGTAAAATAGGAGATGTTTTATCTAAGAAGTAAACTTGCTACATATCCATTGCCCTTGGGCATAGGAAAGATATGGATGGATGTGTGAAAGAAGGTATCTCTGCTGGTGCTGCTGCGTATGTGTGTGTCTGCCCCTCCAAGACCCCATCCAACTAGTGCTTATATGCATAAAAAGTTGTAAATTATTTCAGCATTTTTCCTCTGTTCTCAGCATTTACTCTGGTTCCCCACCCCTCAACAATATGCAGGTGTCATAACATTTGGTGTTGGGTCCAGAAGCCTTCTTGTCCATACTGTTGTTAGTATGCTAAATAATGCCTCCTTGATTTCTGAATGGCCAGCAAGTACCCAAAAGACATTCAATCTACCTACACTGACATCACCTTTAGAGGTAAACCAAGAGTCAGAGCCTTTGATTGTGCAATGCTTCCCAAAAGCCTTAGTCAAGCTAACTCGGGCCAGCTGAATGGAATTAAAGGGCAGGTTTGTTGAACAATACCATAGGATACTAACAGCCTCCTTTAAGGGAAAATAGCTTGAATACACAAAAAAGAAAGAAAAAAAGTAAAAGAGTTAAGAGCCCAATTAATTTATAGCCCTGCAATCAATAGTCCCCCCCCCCCCACCCGTCAAACTGCAGAAGAAAAGAAAAACCCAATTAAGTAACAGCTGCTTCTCTTTCCAAGAGAAATCTCTCAAGATGTGCTGGATCTACAAAAACACAGTGACTTTCTTGATGGGAAATAATACATTTGACAGGAAAATGTTAATAAAACGTTGATTCTAGCACAAAAGCAAGATTTATAGAACAATAGTGATTTCCCATGCATTTGCGTTGCACGATCACAGAGTTGGCAAGTTACCAAGTTCCAGGAGTGAGATTTTAGGCTAGGCTTGGATTTCTGACACTGATTCCAATGGGTAAAATCAGGGACTACAAATCCCATACAGCACCACAATGTAAATTTAAAACCCGAATTGGCAAAACAATCTCACTCCTGGAACTGGGTAACTTGGCAACTCTGCGACTAACTTTGGGAAAAACAGATACTTTGGAACTTCAAGATCATCACTTTATCAACTTCCAAAATAAAGGAGGCTAAAAGGGTAACCCTGGCGAATATGTTGTCAGTGGAATCTTCAAGAAATGCAGTCAAAGCAGGATTATCCATCAGGGCGTCCATATCATCCCCGACCTCACCTGACACTCTCAACTTCTCAGGCAAATAAGAACATTTAGAAATCTGAATTGTATCTGCATTATCCAAATGCAATTTATTTAATTAACACATTTTGATATACTGTTTTTCTGGAAGTCAAAACGGTTTACAGAGAACTGAGTTGATAGAGTGAACGGTTGAAAAAAACAATTGATAATAAACGCTGAGAACATTACAACTGTGAACAGTGAACAAATAACATTTTAACGCTCAAATATTTGTTCAAGGGCATATGTAAACTATATACAGAGGGAAGTAAGAGTTGAGTGTGAGGGGTGCGGGCTAGTGGATGAAGTGTTGCCTTGTAAGTAAATGGTTGTTCTGTACAATAATTGGTGAGTGTCTGTCTCCGAAGTATCCCAGGAACAGATCGGTCTTTAGTTGTTTTCGAAATTCTGCGGTAGACTTGATATTGCGAATTGAGGGGGATAGTGAATTCGAGTGTGGAAGCGTAGAGAAAGAATGCTTTTCGTCTGTGGTGGAAGACGGAGAAGATTTTGGGTGCTCTTTCTTCTTGGTCTGTCAGTTTGATGAGTGAATTATTGTTTGGAGGTGCTCTGAAAATTGTTTAAGCACTTTTGGAGCAATATTACAACTGACGATAGATGAGTTTTTGTAAAATATCTCGGGTTTTTACTTCTAATGGGATTCTCAGGCATCTTATTTTTGTAATGAGGGGCCAAACGCTATAATTGCTGATGCCGTAAAAGATTGAAGGGAGGTGACCCGACCATCCAGCATCAGTCTTAGGAGTTAAAGCAGATATTTGGTCAACCAAATCTTTAAGCATAGTGACTGTTTTTGCGGGAAGGAACATAGCTGGGATACAATAGGCACCAGATGTTTTTCAGTATGTAAAACAATTTGCCAAATGTCAGCAAGAGAAACCTGGGAGCCCAAGTTTCTCAGAAGGCAAAACTTCTATAACATAATTAGCAACCTTTAGGAGAAGAAACAATGCTTGCAGTCTCTGTGCTCCTGGACCTTGATTGCGACAGTTGATTCTCCTGAATAGGGGCGCTTGTCTTCTTTGCTGAGTCAGGAGGCAAGACTGGGCGCATTCTATAGAAGTCAAAGAGACTCCCTTCCAATAGAGTCCATTGGGCCTGTCAAGGCTCCAGATTGAGTCAACTACTTCATACTCTTGTCATGATTGGCATTCCTAAATATTAAGTTTCTCAACATTTTGGTGTTCCAAGGGGTGTGGCTTCCCCCTTTGGGCACACCCACAACCTGATCTTATAGGCACTGAGAGATAACATCACAGGGATGCTGGTAACTCACTTACTCTACCAACCTTCTCTGGTATTATGGCTCATACAACTCAAGTATCCTCCTGATTTGCAATCTAACAGGCTGATGTAGGAAGACCAGTGCACCCTTTGCGTGCAGATAACGCAACTTATACGCAGCAGTTCCACCACGCCAAATGCGGAAAAGAACTTGATGCAAAAGAAAAGTATATGCATACAACAATGCCAAGCGTATTTAAACAATATGCAAATGAGAAGCATGTATTCAAATGGTATGCTAATAAGGTCTGTGCCTGAGGCAGAGAAACACAGAGGATTACATCACCAATAGGAGCACCAATATCTCTACGCCTGGTCTGAGGTGGCTTAAACGTCTTGCGTGTGTAGGGAAAGACTGTTTCAGGGTATGTACTAGGGAACAGTTACCTTCAACAAGAACATTTTCTGCGTGCATCTTTCAGCATAGAAGCAAAAATTTTATCCTTGTGTTTCTTTTGGATTCATTTTTATAATTTATCTTTTATTTTACGTCTCAATTTTGTGATTCATATAAAATATGTTTTTGGGCAAAATAGCATTGATTATGGGGTGAGCACCAAAAGAACCTACACGTCCTGTGCGCATAATGTGAGCATTTAACATTTACATGCATGCGCATGTGGGGGCCTATTCAAATTTACACGTCCCGGCCCACTGTGCATCCAGTCGGAACTGGACACACAAAGGTAGATGGGATTCTGATTCTGCGGGTCATGTCTAGCCCTGGTGGGATCAGAATCCCGTCTAGGCCTGTATGTGCAGGCCGGGACCCGATTCCTGTTGGTCTGCACATACAGGCCTCTGCCTGACTAACTCAGTCAGGCTCCTGAATGGAGCCATGGCGTCTGGTTGCCATGGCACCTCCATTCAGGAGCTGCGATCCCCAGCCACCGATGACTTTGTTCGTTCCCCACAGCCTGACCCATGATCTGGCCTCCCAAGGCCAGGGTGGGCTGCGGGGAATCTCCTGCACCCCCTACTACCTTTGCCGCCGCTCCAGCCTGCCATCCCCAACACAGCTGTACTTAAGACCGTGGAGGGTTAAGTAACATATTCATGATCAGAAGAAGCAGCAGTGGGATTCAAACATGATTTTCCTGGTTCTTACACCGCTACTCTAACCATCAGGCTATTCCTCCATAAGGATAGAAAACAGAGGGTTGGACTATATGACCAATTTTGCAAATGGAAAGAGGTGACTAGTGGAGGGCCCAGGGATCTGCACTGGGAGAGTATTTATTTAATATATTCATTAATGGTCTGGAAAAAGGAGGAGATCACATTTGCAAATAACATAAAATTATTCAGAGCTGTTAGAACACAAATGGGCTGTGAAGAGCTGTAATTCTTTGTAATATGGCCAATGGCAAAAGTTATAGCGAGGGGCCCCCAAGAAAAATTTTGCTGAGGGCCCCCTCTATTGTCACCCTCCCCCCCCCCTCCTGCAGCAGCATGACGACCTCCCTCCTTCTCCAGTGGTGGCAGCAACAGTAGCGGTGGAGGCCCCGTGTGGCAAACTTACTTACATTGGTTTGCCGTGCTTCTTCTAATCCAAGTCTGGAGGTGTTCCTCCACTGGCCCATGAGCTATCTGCCAGGCCCAGAACAGAGGCAGCGTGGCAAACCAATGTAAGTAAATTGCCACGCTGCTGAGTGGGCTCCTCCTGCCCAGGCACCCCTGCATTGCGGGGGCTGCTTGGGCGGAATTTATGACGTTGACTATGGTTTACTTCACAAACATATTTGGTGTCTCCAGCTTGCTCAGAAGACTACTGTTAAGATCCCTTATGGGACCAAGAAATCGACCATGTAACTCCGCTATTGCCTACTGAAGATTGGCTACCAGTCTGTTATCATATGTGCTTGAAGCTTCTCTTAATTGCCCATCAGGTCTATTATACTGGTTTTCCCTTTGTTCTTTCTTCTTCTCTGGGGCCCTATGTTCCTTCTCAGTCACTTTGTTCATTGAAGCATAATCTGCTTGTTGTTCCCTCTTACGCTTGCAGGGTTGCCGCCGTTATTTTTTTCTGTTGCTGACCCTTCCTTGTGGACTGCTTTATCTCCCCAAATTCAGTTGGGGACCTCTTTTTCTAAGTTTACGATTCCACGTAAGACCTTTTATTTTGTACAGGGATGATTTTTGCTCTGGCTGAGCCTTGTCATCTCTTTGCCTTTTGTATCCTCTGTTGGCTTTTGTTGTTCCCTTTTGCTGTACCCTAAAATTAATGCTTGGGTTAGAAATTGGTTGAGTGGGACGTGACAAAGAGTACAGGTAAATGGAGCTCACTTTGAGGAGAAGGAGTTTACCAGTGGTGTGCCCCAGGGATCTGTCCTTGGTCCGATTCTTTTTAACATCTTTGTTAGTGATATAGCGGAAGGGCTGTCGGGTAAGGTTTGCCTCTTTGCGGATGATATCAAAATCTGCAATAGACACCCAGGAAGGTGTAGATAACATGAGGAGGGATCTAGCTAAGCTTGAAGAATGGTCGAGAATTTGGCAGCTGGGATTTAATGTTAAAAAATGCCGGGTCATGCATTTGGGCTGCAGCAGTCCAAGGGAGCAATATAGTATAGAGGGTACCTCTGTCCACAAAAGAAGAGCAGGACCTAGGCGTGATTGTATCTGATGATTTAGCCCTTTTGTGTCCACATAATTGTTTTGTAACTGAAATTTTTTTCTGTTTTTTTTTATTAAGATGTGAGCTAAATGATGCAGAATATAAAGGTTTTTTGAAAAAAAATTATTTCTAAGAAACAATATTTACTGTTGCCATATGGCAACTACGGTCCTGAATGGCTGAAAATTAAGAACAGTTTTGGCATCAGCTTCATTTACTGCTGGGTGTGATAGTTTAAATAACAGTTTTTTTCAGATGTCAAGCACAGATACACATCACATTTCGCACACAGTGTGCGGTATTTTTGGAAATATAGAATCCGGTGAAAAATTTGGGGGAAAATTTGAAGGTTTCCATATGGCAACAACGGCCATGAAAGGGTTTAAGTAGCTAAAGGCGACAGTGAAAGCTAGAAGGATGCTTGGGTGCATAGGGAGAGGAATGGCCAGTGGAAGAAAGGAGGTGATAGTGCTTCTGTATAAATCTTTGGTGCGACCTCATTTGGAGTATTGTGTGAAATTCTGGAGACCACACCTTCAAAAAGATATAAACAGGTTGGAGTCAATACAGAGGGTGGCTACTAAAATGGTTAGTGGTTTTCATTATAAAGCATATGAGGACAGACTTAAGGATCTTAATATGTATACTTTAGAGGAAAGGCAGGATAGAGGTGATATGACAGAGACATTTAAATACCCCCATGGCATAAATACACAGAAAGAGAGCCTCTTTCAATTGAAAGCAAGCTCTGCTACGAGGGGACATAGGATGAGGGTGAGAGGGGACAGACGCAGGAGTAATATGTGGAAATATTTCTTTACAGAAAGAGTGGTAGATGTGTGGAATACTTTCCTAGTAGAGGTGGTAGAGATGAGGACAGTATCTGAATTTAAAAAAAAGCATGGGACAAACACAGAGGATCTCTAAAGGAAAAAAGGGGACTGTTGTAGTGGTTGATATGGAAGGGCAGACTAGATAGGCCATGTGGTCTTTTTCTGCCGTCATATTTCTATGTTTCTTCCCCTGTAGTGTTTTAGTATGTTTCCTCTAATTTTTTGTTGCTTTCGTTAATCACATAGATATTGGAATTTTGATTTGTAATATATGAAATAAATAAACAAAACTCCCTCCCCAAAATTTTGTGAGGCTGGGGAACTGGACATGTTCATATATTGAAATGGATCATATTTCTTTTTTTCAGCTTGTCTCAGGAAAAGTTGGTGAGATGTATAATTTATAAATAAATAAACCAGTCTAAATAGCAGATTAAATTTAATTTGGACAAGTACAAAGTGATGCACATAGAGACAAATAATCCCCACTACAGATACATGACGTTGGGTTCCATATTAGGAGCCACCACTCAGGAAAAAGATCTAGGAGTCATTATGGACAATGCATTGACATCTCTAGTTAAGTTTGTGATGGCAATCAAGAGAGCAAATAGAATGTGAGGAATTATTTGGACAGGAAGAGCAAACAAAACTGCAAATATGATAATCCCTCTCTATTGATCCATGGTGTGACCGTGTGAGTATTGTGCATGTTTCCAGCTGTCTCTTCTCAAAAGCTACAAGAACTTGAAAAGGACTAGAGAAGAGCAACAAAAGTAATTCAAGAGACAGACAAGCCTCCCCTATGAAGAAAAGCTAAACAAGTTAGAGTTCTTCAGCCTGGATAATAGACAACTTAGAGGAATATGATATAAGCTCATAAGTGAAGTGAAATGAGTTAATAGAGAATAAGGCTAGCTTATCACTAGATGAACGAGGTGGTTGCCTAAGGCACCACAATCCAGGGAGTGGGAGAGAGTTGGCATTTGGGAGGAGTCTGTATCGGCATCATCAGGCCACTCCCTGCCCTACTTCTTGATGGATCTAAGGCTGAATGGTAAAGCCTCTGATATCTGACTCCTGGCTCTTGCTGCCTCAGCCACTGTCCCGCTCTTCTCCCTATTACATGGCCAACAGATGGACAGCTCTGACACTTCTGACCAGCTGAATCTGCATCTGGTGTCTCTCCTAACAACCACCCCCCCCCCCCATTCAAACCTTTTATCAGGACTGCACGGGAAGGAGAGGAGAGAAAGCATTGTTAATTACCCGTAACAGGTAATTTCCAGGAACAGCAGGAATCAGTCTTCACATATGGGTATCGTTGGTACCAATGGAGCCCGCACGAGAATGCTCCCCAGCGTACAAATTGGAAAGCTTTTGGGAGTACGCCATTGCGCCTGTGCATCTGCCTTCCCGACTTCCTGCCATCCTCTCCTCAGTTGAGTTTGTTGCTGAGAAATAGAGGAAAAAAGTATATCCTACAACTCCTAGGGGAGGAGGGTGGGTTGTGAAGACTGATTCCTGTTGTTCTTGGAGATCACCTGTTACAGGTGAGTAACAATGCTATCTCCAGGAACAAGTAGGAATGCAGTCTTCACATATGGGACTCACTAGCTCCCAGGCACCAGTCTAAACAGAGAACCACAAGGCTAAAGAATAGAACCAGAGATTATAAATCCCAAGTGGCCTCCTCAGACTCAAGGACAGTTTGCAAGAGCATGGTTAGAGGACTCTGGTGGCAGAATAGTCCAGGATGGAGGGTAGGAGTTATTAAGTCCCAAAGAGAATATGAAGGACCGCCTAACCAAAGACAGCATCCCAATGGGAGTCCCTGTCTAGGTAGTAGTGAACAGCAAAGGTTTGCTTGATAGATCTCTTCGATAGAGACAGAATGCAGGTTGGCAACAGATGTTGCCATGGACCGCACATTGTGTGTAGTGATGTGACCATCAAGGTAGAGCCCTGCCTGAGAATAGGCAAAAGAAATGCAGTCTGCAATCTAGCTGGATAGGATGCATTTGGATACTGGATGTCCAAGATGACTTGGATCAAAGGAGCCAAATAATTGAGAGAGGAATTCCTGAAATTCTTGGTTCTGTCCAAGTAGAAAGCCAAAGCA
Source organism: Ichthyophis bannanicus (assembly GCA_033557465.1). Taxonomy (NCBI): domain Eukaryota; kingdom Metazoa; phylum Chordata; class Amphibia; order Gymnophiona; family Ichthyophiidae; genus Ichthyophis; species Ichthyophis bannanicus. The sequence continues at coordinate 104,558,635 of CM066048.1, read as the reverse complement.
TGTCTGCAATCTAGGGTGTGTAGTGCTGCTTTAGCTCTGGCGACATGAGGTTTGGGAAAGAAGACTGAGAGCATCACAGACTGATTGATATGAAAGGGAGAGACCACCTTCGGAAGGAAGTGTGGATGGGTCCGGAGAACCTCCTTGTCATGGTAGAAGCGAGTGTATGGAGGATCCGACACTAAGACCTGCAGCTCACTGATACGGCCTTAGAAGCTGTGCTAAGACCACATTGAGGTCCCATGCCACCAGCAGAAGTCTTATAATTGAATCAGACAACAGCAGACCTCACATGAAGTGTTGCACCAAGGGGTGCAATGAAATAGGCAGCCTGTCCACTGGCTTATGGTAGGCTGCGATAGCATTAAGGTGAACTTGAACCGAGTTAGTCTTTAGTCCTGTGGTGGATAAGTGAAGGAGATACTGTAGAAGCAAATCCACTGGACAGGCAGAAGGATCAATATGTTTTGGAGTACACCAGAGGGTGAATTGCTGCCACTTGAAGGCATAAGAAAGTCTCATAGATGGCTTGCGTGATGCCAGCAAAATGTCCTTGACTTGCTGAGGAAGGTAGAGATTATCTAAATTTATGCTTTCAGTAGTCAAGCTGTGAGCCAGAAGGCCCATAGTTGGGATGGAGGAGCATATCATGCTCCTGAGAGAGGAGGATTGGCGCATGCCCCAAGCTGAGGAGTAGAGTCTGTGCTAGACGTGGCAGCAGAGGAAACAATGACTGGCAGGGATAGTAAGGGGCTATTAGAATCATGGAACCCCTGTCAGCCTGCAACTTGAACAGGGTCTTGGATATTAAAGGGTGGGTGGGAATGCATGAAGCAGATCCCTGCCCCAAAAAAGAAGGAAGGCATCCGGCACCTGACGGCGTAGAGAGGGAAGCCTCAAGCAGAACAGCGGCAGTCATGCATTCTCCTGAGTGGCGAACAGATCTATTCTGGGGGTTCCCCAAAGATGGAAGATCCAGGAAGCTGTCTTCTGATTCAGAGTCCACTTATGTGGATGAAGGATATGGCTGAGCCTGTCTACCAGGAGGTTGAGTTCGCTGGAGAGATACACCACCCTGAGATGGATGCGGTGTGCAATGGAAAAGAAGCAGAGGCAAAGGGCTTCTTGGCAGAGGAGAAAAGAGCCTGTTCCTCCCCACTTGTTCACATAGAACATAGCTACCGGATTGTCCGTCTGGACTAAGACCTGTTTGCCCAAAAGATGAGGATGAAAAACCTGAAGGGCATTCATGAGAGCACAAAGCTCAAGGAGATTGATCTGCATCTCAAACTCCTGTTATGTCCACTGCCCTTGAGTAGTGAGACTGTCCAGATGTGCCCCCCTACCCGAGTTTGGAAGCATCCATCGTTAGGATGCATTGAGGTGGCGGCATCTAAAAAGATGACCCTCCGAGTAAATTTTGAGGGGTGTACTACCACTGAAGGGAGTTGACCAAAGGGGGGTGTGATGCAAATCTTGTCGGAGAGATGCCCTGTCTCCTGGGTCCATCGAGATGATAGCGTCCATTGAGCCTTTTGCATGTGTAGCCGGGCATATGGAATGACATGGACCATAGAGGCCATGTGACCCAGAAGGCACAGCATCTGTCGAGCAGTGACAACTGTGCTGCTTCTTATAGTGTTGGCCAGCTGGACAAGATGGACAGAGTAACCCTGTGGAAGGAAAGCTCAGCCTGACGATTGTCCAGAAGCGCTATGATGAATTTGAGCTGCTGGAATGGCACCAGGTGGGATTTGGGAAAATTTAGAACAAACCCCAGATTTTGGAGTACCGTGATGGTGCAATGAAGAGATAGCTTTGCCTCTCTTCTGGGGATTTTCCCCTTATTAAAAAATCATCTAAGTAGGGGAAGACAAAGATCCCCAAAGTGTGAAGGTAGCCTGCTACTACCGCCATGCACTTTGTAAACACTCTGGATGCAGATGCCAGTCCGAAGGGAAGCACACGATACTGGTAGTGGTTCTGCTGAACCTGGAACCACAGATAATGCCTGTCTAGAGGGTGGATCAGCAAATGAGTGTATGCCTCTTTCAGGTGTAGAGAACATAGCCAATCATTTCTCTGTAGGTATGGCAGAAGTATTCCAAGGGAAATCATCTTGAATTGTTCTCGAACAAGGAACTTGTTGAGATCTCTGAGATCTAGAATGGGTGTGAACCCTCCTGTCTTCTTGGGAATAAGGAACTAAAGAGAGTAGAAACCTTTGCCCTCTTGGGTGGAAGGAACTCTTTTGACAGCACCCTGAGCTAACAGGGTGGCCACCTCAGCTGACAGGAGATTTTTTTATTTAGATGCTTTTTCATATCGCCACTTCCAGAGATCAGTAGCAGTTTATAGTAAACAAAACAAAACAACTTTACATTTTAGCATTCGAAGGAACTTAATGCCTTTGCATTAACTCATTAACTTTGTAAACTATAACATGTTAACAATTAACCTGTGTACAAAAGTGAAAAAGGTCCTGTCTGAGAACCGGTGAGTCAGTAGATATTTAGGGCTGTTGAGTATGAGAATGAGATATATGGTTCCCATAGTATTCATCGGAAATGTGTAAATTCTTTGTTCACTGTAAACCGCGCTGATGCTGAATAGTGCGGTATAGAAGAGACTATAAATAAATAAATAAATATTCAATGAATAGAGTTTGCTGGACAATCCCTTGTGGAGGTGGTAGGGGGTAAGCTTTGGAAGTGAAGCAGATAGCCCATTTGGATGATGTTGAGAGTGCATTGTTCTGATGTGATGAGATGCCACCTGTGGGCATAAGAACAAAGTCTGCCTGCTATGTGAAGGGGTTGAGAACCCTGCAGAGGCAGAGTCAAAACCTAGGTGCTGAATGTGTTGGAGCAGCTGGTTGTGTCTTAATTGCCCTAGGCGTTTTAGCCTGACGAGGGCCTTGTTGCCTCTGTTGTTGCTGTTGTGATTGAGAATGTTCTCTAGGTATTTCGAGAGTCTTGCGCCTCTCCTTCCTGACGACAAATAAGATGTCTTCCTGACCTTAGTCAAGCAAAATCAGAATACATCCAAGTTCCTTACCAGAGCATCTTTCGATGCCTTTGAGTCTTCCAGCAGAGCCTCTGCAATATGCATTAGTGCTCGCAGGATGGTCTGGCTCCAGGCATCAGATCTCGAGCAATGGGTTCAAGATAAATTAGTCAGTATTCCTTGTTCTGAAGAAAACCTCTTTAGAAAGGGTTGGAGAGAGAAAGCTGGTGAGCTTGAGGCCAATGATCTCACTCTCAAAAGGCTCTCCATAAAGACTTCAGACCCCTCCAGAAAGAAGGCCAATGTCAAGAAGTCTTTCTTTTCTAAAAAGAAGAGGTATTACCCTTCTTATCCACCTCAGGACTATTGTTGGAGAAAGGATGTTGAGCTCAATATGGCACCCTTTGTTTTCTTACCAACATCATACTGCAACATCTGTTCACCTCTCTTTTTTCTTCTACTGCTACTATTAGTTCCAAGTATTTCTGTTGCACTCCTAGACATGTGCAGTACTCTACCTACACACAGACTGGAGACAGCCTCTGCTCCATGGAGCTTACAAGCCAGTTGAGACACACAGATGAGACAAATAATTTCTACTAATCACTTTACTTTGCAGTACAAGCGTGCTTAATGTGCAAGGCAAGAGTCAGAGGTTTTGGATTTAAAAGCACATAAACATTTTGGCAGACCCCTCACGCACATACATCCTGACAGATCTAATATACACATATGCAGACACTGGACTCATACATACCATACTCACACTCAGAAAGACATACATGCTTTTACTCACACATAAGAATATAAAAACTGCCATAATGGATCAGACCAAAAGTCCATCAATGCCAGTATCCTGTTCCCAGCAGTGGTCTATTGATTCAAGTTATAAGTACCTGGCATGATCCTGAAAAGTAAATAGTCTCCTTGCTACTTACCTCCCAGGGATACGCAGTGGCTTTCCCCGGGTCTAAACATTTTATTCACACATATACACTCTACCACACATTCATGCCCACACTCGCTCCCCAATGAATCTATTATTGATGGGTGTTGTTGAGTGCAGTGTCTAAAAATATCTCAATATATCACCTAGGTTGATTTTAATGTAAAACGCCCTGCACTAAATAAAGAAACGTCAGCAAAAGATTGACGTGGAGGGCTAGTTTTCTGCTCCATATTCCTTCCCCATATGATGAAATGGAATGTTATCTCAAGCACTCTTTCTTTGAAAAGTTTGCATTGCTTTGTGATACTGCCTCCTCCCCCTTTGCCTCCTTTATGAACCTTGAGTGTGGCAAGGTGCAGTTAGATTTCACTTCAAACGCCAAAGAAAAGAAAGAGTAGTGGACTGACTCATACAGATTTGGTCCAGAAAGCGGCAAATGTCCATTCTGTCTTCTGATGGTGTCTGACCAGTCTTGACAACCAGGCAGCCAGTCTGATTTTGATATAATCTGGTCCATCTTGAGAGTCCATCTGTGTCCTGAGCGTCTTGTGGCAAAGCCTGACCGGTCCTGAGATCTACACATGTGCTGACTGTGCTCTGATGGAGCCTGAGCAGTCCTGAGAGCCCCAGTGTCCTGTCCCTCTTTGCCTGGTAATACGGACTTAAGACAATCATAGCACAATGAGGTACACACCATGGCTGGCCATTGCTCTTGTCAGCTTCGGACTCACGCTGGCTCTTCTATTTGTGGGTATGTACATTTTTGTTTTTTATTTCTTGTAATGTCTCATTTCTCACCCATTCTAGTGGCAAAGCCAGAGACAGAGGGACTCTTGAAGTCCTCATGTGATCGTTTTCTGGACATGCATAGGCAGCCAACGTGACCTCTGACCCCCAAAAGTTTGTGCACTGCAGGACTGTGAGCCTTGTGTGGCAAGGGGAACCCAGGAGGAAGAAATGGGACAGACAGGCTGTGCTAACACCTCTTTCAGATCTTTAAGGCTTAATGGGTCTTGGTTATTGTGTGGCTTGGGATATGCTGAAGAAAGCAACTGATACACAGTGGGTAGGACAGGCTCAGAGGGAAAAAACTGATTATTTTGGCCACTGGTAGACTAACATTTGCAAATATTCATTCTTCTAAAAACTGATCCTAGATCTGGGTGCTATGTGTTATAAGACACACATGAAGGAATACTCCGTTCACCGCATATTTTAAAGGTCATTGAAATACCTTAGAGTTATGTAGGGGGTCTATGAAGGATGGACCCCAAACTCCCCCTCCCCCCTAACACACCAAACAATCCTGGATTTCCAGAAGCAAACCTCCCCTCAAAGAACCAGTTATTTACTTTCTCTATCTGGAGACTGAAGTAACCTGAACAAGAGATAAGGGGAAAGGAATTCATAAAGCACTGTTCAGAACTGGAAGAATTTGTGAACAAAAAGACACAGATGATGAAGCTAGGATAGAGATGCTATAGTGCAAAGAAGCAAAAATTAGAAGGGGTCGATATTCAAAAGGGTTTAGCCAGTTAGCAGGACCCACTCCGCCTGATCTTCAGCAGCACTAACCGCCTAGTGTCGTTGAATATCCCCGCAGATTGCCCTAGAAAGGTTCCTCATGAGAGACTCTTGGCAAAATTAAAGAGTCATGGGATAGGAGGCAGTGTACTATTGTGGATCAGGAACTGGTTAAAAGATAGAAAGCAGAGGGTAGGGATAAATGGGCAGTTTTCCCAATGGAGAAAGGTGAATAGTGGTGTAGCCCAAGGATCTGTGCTGGGTCCGCTGCTTTTTAACATATTCATAAATGACCTGGAAATGGGAATACTGAGTAAGGTGATCTAATTTGCAGATGACACAAAATTATTCAAAATTGTTAAAACCCAAGAGAATTGTGAAAAATTGCAAAAGGACTTTGATAAACTGGAAGACTAGACATTTGAATGACAGATGAAATTTATTATGGACAAGTGTAAAGTTATGCACCTAGGAAAGAACAACCCAAACTATGATTACAGAAATGCAAGGTTCCAAATTAGGAACCACCACCCAGGACAAAGATTTAGATGTCATAATGGATAACACATTGAAACCCTCCACCCGGTGTGCAGCGGCAGCCAAGAAGGCATATAGAATGCTAGGAATCATAAGGAAAGCAATGGAGAATAAAACAAAATAATGGAGAATAAACAAAGCATATTATAATGCCTCTGTATCATTCCATGGTGCGACCACACCTTAAATATTGTGTGCAATTCTGGTCGCCATATCTTAAAATGGATATAGCAGAAATAGAAAAGGTATAGAGAAGAGCCATGAAAATGGTAAAGGTGATGGAAGCATACCCCTATGTTGTTGTTGTTAAGTGCCGTCGAGTCGGAGTCGACTCATGGCGACCCTCTGCATACTTGTCCTAAATTGTGTTCGGTCTTCAGTCAGGCGGCTCATTGTTGACAGACTGGTACCCGTAGCTGCTGTTATTGTATCGATCCATCTCATTGCTGGCCTTCCTCTTTTGCGCTGACCTTCTATCTTGCCAAGCATGATGTCTTTCTCTAATGATCTCTCTCTTCGCATGATGTGTCCAAAGTATGAAAGTCGAAGTCTTGTCATCTGAGCTTCTAAAGAAAGCTTAGGTTTGATCTCCTCTAGTACCGACTGGTTTGTTCTTCGGGCAGTCCATGGTATACACAGTACTCGCCGCCAGCACCATAATTCAAAGGCATCAATTTTCTTCCTGTCTGTCTTTTTCACTGTCCAGCTTTCACATCCATATGATGTTATGGAAAATACCATGGTTTGAACAAGTCGAATCTTTGTATGGAGAGACATATCTCTGCTCTTGAGAATCTTATCTAGGTCTTTCATAGCCATTCTGCCAAGAGCAATGCGTCGTCTGATTTCTTGACTGCTTGTTGCTTCTTTATTGATAGTTGATCCAAGTAGGTTAAAGTTGTTCATGATTTCAATTTCTTCTCCTTCAACGATGAACCTGTTGATTATGCCAGTTGTCATGATCTTTGTCTTCTTTACATTAAGGTGCAGGCCCATTTTGAGACTATGTTCTTTGATTGTGAGAAGCAAATGTTTCAGATCATCTTCACTTTCAGCCAGTAATGTGGTATCATCAGCATAGCGAAGGTTGTTGATGAGTCTTCCAGCAATCTTCACACCTCTGTGGTCTTCATACAGTCCTGCTTCTCTGATTATTTGTTCTGCATATAAATTAAGCAGGTAGGGGGAAAGTATGCAGCCTTGTCTTACACCTTTGCTTATTTTAAACCATTCTGTTTCTCCTTGTTCCGTTCGAACTGCTGCTTCTTGATCAATGTACAGATTGTGCAAGAGTACGATCAGGTGTTCTGGTATACCCATGCTTCTTAATGTGACCCAGAGTTTCTCATGGTTTACACAGTCAAAAGCCTTGCTATAGTCAATAAAGCACAAATAGATATCCTTTTGGTATTCTTTAGTCTTTTCAAGGATCCATCTCACATCCGTAATGATGTCTCTCGTTCCTCGCCCTTTCCTGAACCCTGCTTGCACTTCAGGTAGTTCTTGTTCCAGGTATGGTTGTAGTCTCTTTTGAATAATCTTCAGTAGAATCTTGCTGGCATGTGGGATCAGAGCGATTGTGCGATAATTTCCACAGTCAGTTGGATCACCTTTCTTTAGTATTGGTATAAACACAGATCTTTTCCAGTCAGTTGGCCATGATGTTGTCTTCCATATTTCTTGGCAGAGCCTTGTAAGTATGGTAACAGCTGCATCAGATTGCTGTAATACTTCTATGGGAATGCTATCAATGCCTGGTGCTTTGTTCTTTGATAAGGCTTTCAATGCTGCTTCAACTTCTTCTTTCATCACCAATGGTTCCTGATCATAAGGTACAAGTTGAAACGGCTGTTGGTCCACTTGATCTTTATCATATAAAAACTCTGTATATTCCTTCCACCTTTTCTTGATCTTCTCAGCATCATTCAACATAGAACCTTGAGCATCTTGTAACATTCCAATTTGAGGCTGGAACGTTTTCTTTAACTCTGTTAGCTTTAGGAAAGCCGATCTTGTTCTTCCTCTAATAGTTTCTGCTTCTATTTCCTTGCATGCGTCATTGTAGTACTTTTCCTTGTCCTGTCTTGCTGCACGTTGGAAATCTCTGTTGAGTTCTGTTATTGTCTTTCTTTCTCCTCTGGCTTTAGCTTCTCTGCGTTTCTGGGCAATTTTCAGAGTTTCTTCCGTCATCCATTTTGGCCGTTTTTGCTTTTTCACCTTTTGTAGAGACTTCTCGCTTTCTTCCAACACAACCTTCTTGATGTCATTCCATAACTCTTCTGGAGCTCTGTGGAGAGGTTTAAAAGGTTAGGGCTCTTCAACATGCAAAAGAGACGACTGAGGGAAGATATGATCGAGGTCTATGCAATAAAGCTACAGGGTAAACTATTTAAGACAAATAAGAGAAAATATTTTTTCACTCAACGTGTAATCAAACTCTGGAATTTGTTACCGGAGGATGTAATAAAGGCTGTTAGTGTAGCTGGGTTTAAAAAAGGTTTGGACAAGTTCCTGGAGGAAAGGTCCATAAACCATTATTAAAAAGGGACCCAGGATATCAATGCTTGACCCAATACAAGCATTGTGGAACCTGTGTCTTTTGGGGAAACTGCTAGGTATGTATGATCTAGATTGGCCACTGTTGGAAACAGGATACTGGGCTTGATGGACCTTGGTCTGACCCAGTATGGCACATCTTATATTTATTTTATTTATTTATTTAACAGTATTTCTAAACCGCCTTATCTTAATAATCAAGGTGGTATCACAGCAAGCAATCAGGTAGAGTGTGTGTGTTGTACATGCAGTGAGGATAAAACTTAGTTGTGTGAGGGATGTGTTGGGTGCTTGATTTGTTTGAGCTATATACAGGGTGGGCTATTTACAGTGGTGCTAGAATCATATTTTATATATATTCAGTTGTTTGGGAGGATTGGAGTGCTGTTATCCATTCTCTTAGGTTATGTGATGTGACCATAGTGCTCTATGAACAGCATGGTTTTCAGTTGTTTTCTGAAGTCTTTGAGGTCTGGAGTTGCCCTTAGATCGTCCGGTAGATTGTTCCATATTGTTGGAGCAGCCATGGAGAGAGCTCTGTCTGTTGTGTCCTTGCGTGTGTGCTTGTACTCATTTGGGGTGCTGACTCGGTTGCGTGTTTGACTTCTTCTGGGACGTGCGCTGGTTTCCGGTTGTATGAGCAGGTGGAGGCTGTTGGCTGATGTGTGTTCTTTTATCTTAAATAGGTTTATGATAGTCTTGTATCTGATGCGAGCAATGATTGGGAGCCAGTGTAAGTCCTTTAGTGTAGGTGTGATGTGCTCCTGCCTTGTTGTGTTTTATGTTGTGTATTATGTTCTTATGTCTATAAATTAATGAATGGACTGGAACAGGTAAATGTAGATCAATTGTTTATGCCATCAAAAATTAGAAAGACTAGGAGACATGCATGAGTACCTGGAGGAAAAGTCCATAAACCATCATTAAAGAGGACTCGGGAAATCCACTGCATGCCCCAATACAAGTATTGCGGAACCTGCATGCCTTTTTGGGAAACTGCTAGATACTTGTGACCTGGATTAGCCACAGTTGGAAACAGGATACTGGGCTTGATGGACCTCGGTCTGACCCAGTATGGCATATCTTATGTACTTATGTAACTGACAGACTGTAAAATTCTGAATAGCCATATAACTGCAGTGACTGACAGACTTAGGGAGAATTTTCAAAAGCCTGCATGGGACATGAAGGTATAAATTAAGAAATTGGAAACTTTGTAAATCCATCATAAGGACACAACTAAGGTTCTACCACTTATATCCACAAATTTCCTTGACCAGACAAAGATGTGATCGGGACAAATTAAAAACAAAATCCACACAAACCTATGTAGCCCCTTTAGAGTGGATAAAATAGGGTGAATAATATTTAGAGGACTACCAACCCAATCTGCAAAGTCAAGATTTGTGGTATGTTAAGGGTTAGTTAGTAAATCCTTGAAATTACCTGTGCAACTCTGCAGTTAGATCCAGTACTGATAATGACCCACTCAAGACCTTAAAACAGCAGAATGGTACATTCCCCAGAAACCACTCTCTTGGGATTCTGTGTCTCAGTGATAACATGCAGTGAAAACTCCTCAAACACTGTCTGGAAAAGCAGATAAAATATAACATCCTCTTCCACAGGAACAGAGAAGCACGAAAGACATCCAGAAACAAAATCGAGAACAATTATAGGAGCAGAGACCAGACAAATTCTGGAGACAAGTAGAGAAGAGGGGGCCGAATATAACTTGACCTTCCAGAAAAGAAGAGGAGAAAAGGAAGAAAATTCAGCTCAAACACCAGTGGAAAATGAAACCAGTGAGGTAGCCATAAAAGACCACGAAACTCAGAGATACAGAAGGAAGAGAGACAATCAAAAATATAAACAAACAGACACTAGCGAAACAACACACACCAGCAGTCACGGCTCGCATTCTATGCTCAGTCACACTACAGAGACCAGCAGTCACAGTTCTACCACAGTCAGTCACACTACAGAGACTAGCAGTCATACTTCTCCCACCATCAGTCACACTACTGAGACCAGCAGTCACAGTTCTCCTCCCATAGTCAGTCACACTACAGAGACCAGCAGTCGCAGTTCTCCCACAATCAGTAAAACTACAGAGGCCAGCAGTCACAGTTCTCCTCCTATAGTCAACCACACTACAGAGACCAGCAGTCACAGGTCTCCTGCCATAGTGATTCACACTACAAAGACCAGTAGTCACAGTTCTCCCATAGTCAGCCAAGCTACTGAGACCAGCAACCAAAGTTCCACTCATATGTTCAGTCACACTACAGAGACAGGAAGTCACAGTTCTCCTACCATAGTGAGTCGCACTACAGAGATGAGCAGTCACAGTTCTCCCACAGTCAGCCACTCTACAGAGACCAGCAATCACAAGTCTTATCCCATAGTGAGTTACCCTACAGAGACCAGCAGCCAAAGTTCTCCTCATATGTTCAGTCACACTACTGAGACACGTGGTCACAGTTCTCCCTTAGTCAGTCACACTAAAGAGACCAGCAGTCACAGTTCTCCTGATATAGTGAGTCACTCTACAGAGACCAGCAGCCACAGTTCTCCTACCATAGTGATTCGCACTACAGAGATGAGCAGTCACAGTTCTCCCACAGTGAGTCACACTACAGAGACCAGCAGTCACAGTTCTCCTTCCACAGTCAGTCACACTACAGAGACTAGTAGTCAGAGTTCTCCCATAGTCAGCCAAACTACTGGGACCAGCACTCATAGTTCTCCTCCCATAGTCAGTCACACAACAGAGACCAGCAGTCATAGTTCTCATACAGTCAATCACACAATAGAAACAAGCAGCAACAGTTCTCCTCCCATAGTCAGCCAAACTACTGAGACCAGCAGTCACAGTTCTCCTCCCATAGTCAATCACACAACAGAAACCAGCAGGCACAGTTCTCCTCCCGTAGTCAGCCAAACTACTGAGACCAGCAGTCACACTTCTCCCACATTCAGTCACACTACTGAGACCAGCAGTCGCAGTTTATCTCCCATAGTCAGTCACAATACAGAAACAGGCAGTCGCAGTTTTCTCACAGTCAGTCAAACTACAGAGGACAGCAGTCACAGTTTTCTTACTATAATCAGTAACACTACAGAGACCAGCAGTCACAGTTCTCCTTCCATAGTCAGTCACACTACAGAAACTAGTAGTCAGAGTTCTCCTATAGTCAGCCAAACTACTGGGACCAGCACTCATAGTTCTCCTTCCATAGTCAGTCACACTACAGAGACCAGCAGCAGTTCTTCTCCCACAGTCAATCACACAATAGAAACAAGCAGCAACAGTTCTCCTCCCATAGTCAGCCAAACTACTAAGACCAGCAGTCACAGTTTTCCTCCCATAGTCAATCACACAACAGAAACCAGAAGGCACAGTTCTCCTCCCGTAGTCAGCCAAACTACTGAGACCAGCAGTCACATTTCTCCCACAGTCAGTCACAATACAGAAACAGGCAGTCGCAGTTTTCTCACAGTCAGTCAAACTACAGAGGACAGCAGTCACAGTTTTCTTACTATAATCAGTAACACTACAGAGACCAGCAGTCACAATTCTCCCACAGTCAGACACACTACTAAGGCAAGCGGTCACAGTTCTCCTCCCTTAGTCAGTCACACTAAGGAGACCAGCATTCACAGTTCTCCTGCTACAGTGAGCCACTCTACAGAAACCAGCAGTCACAATTCTCCTACACTCAGTCACTCTACAGAGATTAGCAGTCACATTACTCCTCCCACAGTCAATCACACAACAGACACAAGCAGCCACAGTTCTCCTCCTGTAGTCAGCCATAATACTGAGACCAGCAGTCACAGTTCTCTTCCCATAGTCAGTCACACTACTGAGAAAAGCAGTCACAGTTCTCCTCCCATAGTCAATCACACAACAGAAACAAGCAGCCAGAGTACTCCTCCCGTACTCAGCGAAACTACTAAGACCAGCAGTCACAGTTCTCCTCCCATAGTCAGTCACAGTACAGAGTCCAGCAGTCGCACTTCTCCCACAGTCATTCACACTACTGAGACAAGCGGTCACAGTTCTCCTCCCTTAGCCAGTCACACTAAAGAGACCAGCAGTCACAGTTCTCCTGCTACAGTGAGTCACTCTGCAGAGACCAGCAGTCACAGCTACCTTCCAATGTTTAGTCACACTACAGAGACCAGCAGCCACAGTTCTCCTACCATAGTGAGTCGCACTACAGAGACGAGCAGTCACAGTTCTCCCAAAGTCACTCACTCTACAGAGACCAGCAGCCAGATTTCTCCTACAATAGTGAGTCGCATTACAGAAACGAGCAGTCACAGTTCTCCCACTGTCAGTCACACCACAGAGACCAGCAGTCACAAGACTTATCCCATAGTGGGTCACACTACAGAGAACGTCAGTCACAGTTCTCCTCACATAGTGAGTTACACTACAGAGACCAGCAGTCACAGTTCTCCTTCCATAGTCAGCCACACTACTGAGAAAAGCAGTCACATTTTTCCTCCAATAGTCAATCACACAACAGAAACAAGCAGCCACAGTTCTCCTCCCGTAGTCAGTCAAACTACTGAGACCAGCAGTCACAGTTCTCCCACAGTCAGTCACACTACTGAGACCAGCAGTCGCAATTCTCCCACAGTCAATCCAACTACAGAGGTCAGCAGTCACAGTTTTCCTCCCATAGTTAGTCACACTACAGAGACCAGCAGTCACAGTTCTCCTGCTATAGTGAGTCACACTACAGAGACGAGCAGTCACAATTCTCCTCCCATAGTCAGTCAGGCTACCGAGACCAGCAGTCACAAGTCTTATCTCATAGTAAGTCACACTACAGAGATGAGCAGTCACAGTTCTCCCACAGTCACTCACTCTACAGAGACCAACAGCCACAGTTCTCCTACCATAATCAGTCACGCTACAGAGACCAGCGGTCACAAGTCTTATGCCATAGTGAGTCACACTACAGAGACGAGCAGTCACAGTTCTCCTCCCAAAGTGATTTACACTACAGAGACCAGCAGTCACAGTTCCCCCATAGTCAGCCAAGCTACTGAGACCAGCAGCCAAAGTTCCCCTCATATGTTCAGTCACAATACAGAGATGAGCAGTTACAGTTCTCCCACAGTCAGTCACTCCACAGAGACTAGCAGCCACGGTTCTCCTATCATAGTGAGTCGCACTACAGAGACCAGCAGTCACAGTTCTCCTGCTACAGTGAGCCACTCTACAGAAACCAGCAGTCACAATTCTCCTCCCATAGTCAATCACACAACAGAAACAAACAGCCAGAGTACTCCTCCCGTACTCAGCGAAACTACTAAGACCAGCAGTCACAGTTCTCCTCCCATAGTCAGTCACACTAAAGAGACCAGCAGTCGCACTTCTTCCACAGTTAATCACACTATTGAGACCAGCAGTCACAGTTCTCCTCCCATAGTCAATCATACTATAGAGGCCAGCAGTCCCAGGTCTCCTCCCATAGTGATTCACACTAGAGAGACCAGTAGTCACAGTTCACCCATAGTCAGCCAAATTACTGAGACCAGCAGCCAAAGTTCCCCTCATATGTTCAGTCACACTACAGAGACCGACAGTCTCACTTCTCCCACAGTCAGTCACACTACCCAGACCAGCAGTCACAGTTCTCCTCCCATAGTCAGTCACACTACAGAAACCAGCAGTCACAATTCTCCTCCCATAGTCAGTCACACTACCCAGACCAGCAGTCACAGTTCTCCTCCCATAGTCAGTCACACTACAGAGACCAACAGTCGCAGTTCTCCCACAGTCAGTCAAAATACAGAGGCCAGCAGTCACAGTTCTCCTCCTATAGTCAGTCATATTACAGACACCAGGAGTCACAGTTCCCCCATAGTCAGCCAAACTATGGAGACCAGCAGCCAAAGATCCCCTCATATGTTCAGTCACAGAACAGAGACAGGTAGTCACAGCTCTCCCACAGTCAGTCATACTACTGAGACCAGCAGTCACAGTTCTCCTCCCATAGTCAGTCACACTACAGAGACCAGCAGTCACAATTCTCCCACAGTCAGTCAAACTACAGAGGCCAGCAGTCACAGTTCTCCTCCTATAGTCAGTCATATTACAGAGACCAGCAGTCACAGTTCCCCTCATATATTAAGTCACAGTACCGAGAAAGGTAGTCACAGTTCTCCCACAGTCAGTCACTCTACAGAGATCAGCAGCCAGATTTCTCCTACAATAGTGAGTCGCATTACAGAGACGAGCAGTCACAGTTCTCCTCCCATAGTCAGTCACAGTACAGAGTCCAGCAGTCGCACTTCTCCCACAGTCATTCACACTACTGAGACAAGCGGTCACAGTTCTCCTCCCTTAGCCAGTCACACTAAAGAGACCAGCAGTCACAGTTCTCCTGCTACAGTGAGTCACTCTGCAGAGACCGGCAGTCACAGCTACCTTCCAATGTTTAGTCACACTACAGAGACCAGCAGCCACAGTTCTCCTACCATAGTGAGTCGCACTACAGAGACGAGCAGTCACAGTTCTCCCAAAGTCACTCACTCTACAGAGACCAGCAGCCAGATTTCTCCTACAATAGTGAGTCGCATTACAGAAACGAGCAGTCACAGTTCTCCCACTGTCATTCACACCACAGAGACCAGCAGTCACAAGACTTATCCCATAGTGGGTCACACTACAGAGAACGTCAGTCACAGTTCTCCTCACATAGTGAGTTACACTACAGAGACCAGCAGTCACAGTTCTCCTTCCATAGTCAGCCACACTACTGAGAAAAGCAGTCGCATTTTTCCTCCAATAGTCAATCACACAACAGAAACAAGCAGCCACAGTTCTCCTCCCGTAGTCAGTCAAACTACTGAGACCAGCAGTCACAGTTCTCCTCCCGTAGTCAGTCAAACTACTGAGACCAGCAGTCACAGTTCTCCCACAGTCAGTCACACTACTGAGACCAGCAGTCGCAATTCTCCCACAGTCAGTCCAACTACAGAGGTCAGCAGTCACAGTTTTCCTCCCATAGTTAGTCACACTACAGAGACCAGCAGTCACAGTTCTGCTATAGTGAGTCACACTACAGAGACGAGCAGTCATAATTCTCCTCCCATAGTCAGTCAGGCTACCAAGACCAGCAGTCACAAGTCTTATCCCATAGTAAGTCACACTACAGAGATGAGCAGTCACAGTTCTCCCACAGTCAGTCACTCTACAGAGACCAACAGCCACAGTTCTCCTACCATAATCAGTCACGCTACAGAGACCAGCGGTCACAAGTCTTATCCCATAGTGAGTCACACTACAGAGACGAGCAGTCATAGTTCTCCTCCCAAAGTGAGTTACACTACAGAGACCAGCAGTCACAGTTCCCCCATAGTCAGCCAAGCTACTGAGACCAGCAGCCAAAGTTCCCCTCATATGTTCAGTCACAATACAGAGATGAGCAGTTACAGTTCTCCCACAGTCAGTCACTCCACAGAGACTAGAAGCCACGGTTCTCCTATCATAGTGAGTCGCACTACAGAGACCAGCAGTCACAGTTCAACTCCCATAGTCACTCACACTACAGAGACCAGCAGTCACAGTTCTCCCATAGTCAGCCAAACTACTGGGACTAGCAGTCACAGTTCTCCAGCAATAGTCAGTCACGCTACAGAGACCAGCAGTCACAGTTCTCCCATAGTCAGTCACACAACAGAGACCAGCAGTCATAGTTCTCCAAAAGTCAGTCAAACTACAGAGGTCAGCAGTCACAGTTCTCCCATAGTCAGCCAAACTACTGAGACCAACAGCCAAAGTTTCCCTCATATGTTCAGTCACACTACAGAGACCAGTAGTTCTCCCACAGTCAGTCACACTACTGAGACCAGCATTCACAGTTCTACTCCCATAGTCAGTCACACTACAGAGACCAGCAGTCACACTTATCCCACAGTCATTCACACTAAAGAGACCAGCAGCCACAGTTCTCCTACTATAATGAGTCGCACTACAGAGACAAGCAGTCACAGTTCTCCCACAGTCAGTCATTCTACAGAGACCAGCAGGCACAGTTCTCCTACCATAGTGAGTCGCACTACAGAGACGAACAGTCACAGTTCACCTCCCATAGTCAGTCAGGCTACCGAGACCAGCAGTCACAAATCTTATCCCATAGTGAGTCACACTACAGAGACAAGCAGTCACAGTTCTCCTACCATAATCAGTCACGCTACAAAGACCAGCAGTCACCGTTCTTCCATAGTCAGCCAAACTACTGGGACTAGCAGGCTCAGTTCTCCAACCATAGTCAGTCACACTATAGAGACTCACAGTCGCATGTCTCCCACAGTCAGTCACACTACAAAGACCAGCAGTCAGAGTTCTCCCGTAGTCAGCCAAACTACTAGGACCAGCAGTCACAGTTCTCCTCCCATAGTCAGTCACACTACAGAGACCAGTGGTCACACTTCTCCCACAGGCAGTCACACTACTGAGACTAGCAGTCACAGTTCTCCCACAGTCAATCAAACAACAGAGGCCAGCAGTCACAGTTCTCCTCCCATAGTCAGTCACACCACAGAGACCAACAGTCGCAGTTCTCCCAGAGTCAGTCAAACTACAGAGACCGGCAGTAACAGTTCTCCCACAGTCCGTCACACTACTGAGACCAGCATTCACAGTTCTCCTCCTATAGTCATTCACACTACAGAGACCAGTAATCACCATTCTCCCATAGTCAGTCACACTACTGAGACCAACAGCCAAAGTTCCCCTCATATGTTCAGTCACAATACAGAGATGAGCAGTCACAGTTCTCCCACAGTCAGTCACTCCACAGAGACTAGCATCCACGGTTCTCCTATCATAGTAAGTCGCACTACAGAGACCAGCAGTCACAGTTCATCTCCCATAGTCAGTCACACTACAGAGACCAGCAGTCATAGTTCTCCAACAGTCAGTCAAACTACAGAGGCCAGCAGTCACAGTTCTCCCATAGTCAGCCAAACTACTGAGACCAACAGCCAAAGTTTCCCTCATATGTTCAGTCACACTACAGAGACCAGTAGTTCTCCCACAGTCAGTCACACTACTGAGACCAGCATTCACAGTTCTACTCCCATAGTCAGTCACACTACAGAGACCAGCAGTCATAGTTCTCCAACAGTCAGTCAAACTACAGAGGCCAGCAGTCACAGTTCTCCCATAGTCAGCCAAACTATTGGGACTAGCAGTCACAGTTCTCCAGCAATAGTCAGTCACGCTACAGAGACCAGCAGTCACAGTTCTCCCATAGTCAGTCACACTACAGAGACCAGCAGTCATAGTTCTCCAACAGTCAGTCAAACTACAGAGGCCAGCAATCACAGTTCTCCCATAGTCAGCCAAACTACTGAGACCAACAGCCAAAGTTTCCCTCATATGTTCAGTCACACTACAGAGACCAGCAGTTACACTTATCCCACAGTCATTCACACTAAAGAGACCAGCAGCCACAGTTCTCCTACTATAATGAGTCACACTACAGAGACGAGCAGTCACAGTTCCCCTCCCATAGCCAGTCAGGCTACCAAGACCAGCAGTCACAAATCTTATCCCATAGTGAGTCACACTACAGAGACAAGCAGTCACAGTTCTCCCACAGTCAGTCACTCTACAGAGACCAACAGCCACAGTTCTCCTACCATAATCAGTCACGCTACTGAGACCAGCAGTCACAAGTCTTATCCCATAGTGAGTCACACTACAGAGACGAGCAGTCACAGTTCTCCTCACAAAGTGAGTTACACTACAGAGACCAGCAGTCACAGTTCTCCTCCTATTGTAAGTCACACTACAGAGACCAGCAGTCACAGTTCCCCCATAGTCAGCCAAGCTACTGAGACCAGCAGCCAAAGTTCCCCTCATATGTTCAGTCACACTACAGAGATGAGCAGTCACAGTTCTCCCACAGTCAGTCACTCCACAGAGACTAGCAGCCACGGTTCTCCTATCATAGTGAGTCGCACTACAGAGACCAGCAGTCACAGTTCAACTCCCATAGTCAATCACACTACAGAGACCAGCGGTCGCACTTACATCACAGTCAGTCACACTACTGAGACCAGCAGTCACAGTTCTCCCATAGTCAGCCAAACTACTGGGACTAGCAGTCACAGTTCTCCAGCAATAGTCAGTCACGCTACAGAGACCAGCAGTCACAGTTCTCCCATAGTCAGTCACACTACAGAGACCAGCAGTCATAGTTCTTCAACAGTCAGTCAAACTACAGAGGCCAGAAGTCACAGTTCTCCCATAGTCAGCCAAACTACCAAGACCAACAGCCAAAGTTTCCCTCATATGTTCAGTCACACTACAGAGACCGGCAGTTCTCCCACAGTCAGTCACACTACTGAGACCAGCATTCACAGTTCTCCTCCCGTAGTCAGTCACGCTACAGAGACCAGCAGTCACAGTTCTCCCATAGTCAGTCACACTACAGAGACCAGCAGTCATAGTTCTTCAACAGTCAGTCAAACTACAGAGGCCAGAAGTCACAGTTCTCCCATAGTCAGCCAAACTACTGAGACCAACAGCCAAAGTTTCCCTCATATGTTCAGTCACACTACAGAGACCGGCAGTTCTCCCACAGTCAGTCACACTACTGAGACCAGCATTCACAGTTCTCCTCCCATAGTCAGTCACACTACAGAGACCAGCAGTTACACTTATCCCACAGTCATTCACACTAAAGAGACCCGCAGACACAGTTCTCCTACTATAATGAGTCGCACTACCGAGACAAGCAGTCACAGTTCTCCCACAGTCAGTCATTCTACGGAGACCAGCAGCCACAGTTCTCCTACCATAGCGAGTCGCGCTACAGAGATGAGCAGTCATAGTTCACCTCCCATAGTCAGTCAGGCTACCGAGACCAGCAGTCACAAGTCTTATCCCATAGTGAGTCACACTATAGAGACGAGCAGTCACAGTTCTCCTCCCAAAGTGAGTTACACTACAGAGACCAGCAGTCACAGTTCTCCTCCTATTGTAAGTCACACTACAGAGACCAGCAGTCACAGTTCCCCCATAGTCAGCCAAGCTACTGAGACCAGCAGCCAAAGTTCCCCTCATATGTTCAGTCACACTACAGAGATGAGCAGTCACAGTTCTCCCACAGTCAGTCACTCCACAGAGACTAGCAGCCACAGTTCTCCTATCATAGTGAGTCGCACTAAAGAGACCAGCAGTCACAGTTCTCCCAGTGTCAGTCATACTAGAGAGACCAGCAGTCAGAAGTCTTATCCCCCGGTGAGTCACACTATAGAGACCAGCAGTCACAGTTCTCCTCCCATAGTGAGTTACACTACAGAGACCAGCAGTCAGAGTTCTCCCATAGTCAGCCTAACTACTGGGACCAGCAGTCACAGTTCTCCTAGCATAGTCAATCACACTACAGAGGCCAGCAGTCACCGTTCTCCCACAGTCAGCCAAACTACTGGGACTAGCAGTCTCAGTTCTCCAACCATAGTCAGTCACACTACAGAGACTCACAGTCGCACGTCTCCCACAGTCAGTCACACTACAAAGACCAGCAGTCAGAGTTCTCCCGTAGTCAGCCAAACTACTGGGACCAGCAGTCACAGTTCTCCTCCCATAGTCAGTCATACCACAGAGACCAGTGGTCACACTTCTCCCACAGTCAGTCACACTACTGAGACTAGCAGTCACAGTTCTCCCACAGTCAATCAAACTACAGAGGCCAGCAGTCACAGTTCTCCTCCCATAGTCAGTTACACCACAGAGACCAACAGTCACAGTTCTCCCAGAGTCAGTCAAACCACGGAGACCGGCAGAAACAGTTCTCCCACAGTCCATCACACTACTGAGACCAGCAGTCACAGTTCTCCCATAGTCATTCACACTACAGAGACCAGTATTCAAAGTT
The DNA here is from genome assembly GCA_033557465.1 of Ichthyophis bannanicus. Classification (NCBI taxonomy): domain Eukaryota; kingdom Metazoa; phylum Chordata; class Amphibia; order Gymnophiona; family Ichthyophiidae; genus Ichthyophis; species Ichthyophis bannanicus. Next base: position 104,538,148 of record CM066048.1, on the reverse strand, counting down.
CTCCCACAGTTAGCCGAACTACTGAGACCAGCAGCCAAAGTTCCCCTCATATGTTCAGTCACACTACAGAGATGAGCAGTCACAGTTCTCCCACAGTCAGTCACTCTACAGAGACTAGCAGTTACAGTTCTCCTCCCATAGTCAGCCATACTATTGAGACCAGCAGTCACAGTTCTCCTAATGTTAGTCACACTACAGAGACCAGCAGTTCTCCCACAGTCAGTCACTCTACAGAGACCAACAGCCACAGTTCTCCTACCATAATCAGTCATGCTACAGAGACCAGCAGTCACAAGTCTTATCCCATAGTGAGTCACACTACAGAGACGAGCAGTCACAGTTCTCCTCTCAAAGTGAGTTACAATACAGAGACCAGCAGTCACAGTTCCCCCATAGTCAGCCAAGCTACTGAGACCAGCATCCAAAGTTCCCCTCATGTGTTCAGTCCCACTAGAGAGACTGGCAGTCAAAGTTCTCCCACAGTCAGCCGAACTACTGAGACCAGCAGCCAAAGTTCTCCTCATATGTTCAGCTACACTACAGAGATGAGCAGTCACAGTTCTCCCACAGTCAGTCACTCCACAGAGACTAGCAGCCACAGTTCTCCTATCATAGTGAGTCGCACTACAGAGACCAGCAGTCACAGTTCCCCCATAGTCAGCCAAGCTACTGAGACCAGCAGCCAAAGTTCCCCTCATATGTTCAGCCACACTACAGAGATGAGCAGTCACAGTTCTCCCACAGTCAGTCACTCCACAGAGACTAGCAGCCACAGTTCTCCTATCATAGTGAGTCACACTACAGAGACCAGCAGTCAGAGTACTCCCGTTGTCAGCCAAACTACTGGGACCAGCATTCACAGTTCTCCTCCCATAGTCAGTCACACTACAGAGACCAGCAGTCACACTTATCCCACAGACATTCACACTAAAGAGAACAGCAGCCACAGTTCTCCTCCTATAATGAGTCGCACTACAGAGACGAGCAGTCACAGTTCTCCCACAGTCAGTCACTCTACAGAGACCAGCAGCCACAGTTCTCCTACCATAGTGAGTCGCACTACAGAGACAAGCAGTCACAGTTCTCCCAGTGTCAGTCATACTAGAGAGACCAGCAGTCAGAAGTCTTATCCCCCAGTGAGTCACACTAGAGAGACCAGCAGTCAAAGTTCTCCTCCCATAGTGAGTTACACTACAGAGACCAGACATCAGAGTTCTCCCATAGTCAGCCTAACTACTGGGACCAGCAGTCTCAGTTCTCCAACCATAGTTAGTCACACTACAGAGACTCACAGTCTCACGTCTCCCACAGTCAGTCACACTACAAAGACCAGCAGTCACCGTTCTCCTGTAGTCAGCCAAACTCCTGGGACCAGCAGTCACAGTTCTCCTCCCATAGTCAGTCACACTACAGAGACCAGTGGTCACACTTCTCCCACAGTCAGTCACACTACTGAGACTAGCAGTCACAGTTCTCCTACAGTCAATCAAACTACAGAGGCCAGCAATCACAGTTCTCCTCCCATAGTCAGTCACACCACAGAGACCAACAGTCGCAGTTCTCCAAGAGTCAGTCAAACCACAGAGACCGGCAGCAACAGTTCTCCCACAGTCCATCACACTACTGAGACCAACATTCACAGTTCTCCTCCTATAGTCATTCACACTACAGAGACCAGTAGTCACCATTCTCCCATAGTCAGTCACACTACTGAGACCAACAGCCAAAGTTCCCCTCATATGTTCAGTCACACTACAGAGATGAGCAATCACAGTTCTCCCACAATCCGTCACACTACTGAGACCAGCATTCACAGTTCTACTTCTTTTGCCAGTTACACTACTGAGACCAGCAGTCACAGTTCTCCTCCCATAGTCATTCACACTACAGAGACCAGTAGTCAAAGTTCTCCCACAGTTAGCCGAACTACTGAGACCAGCAGCCAAAGTTCCCCTCATATGTTCAGTCACACTACAGAGATGAGCAGTCACAGTTCTCCCACAATCCGTCACACTACTGAGACCAGCATTCACAGTTCTCCTCCCAAAGTCATTCACACTACAGAGACCAGTAGTCACCATTCTCCCATAGTCAGTCACACTACTGAGACCAACAGCCAAAGTTCCCCTCATATGTTCAGTCACACTACAGAGACCAGCAGTCACAGTTCTCCTACCACAGTGAGTCACACTACAGAGACTAGCAGTCGTACTTCTTCCGTAATAAGTCATAGTACTGAGAATAGCAGTCACAGTTCTCCTCCTATAGTTAGTCACACTACAGTGTCCAGCAGTCACAGTTCTGCTTCCATAGGTAGCCACACTACTGAGACCAGCAGTCACATTACTTCTCCTGTGGTCAGTCCCATTGCACAGACCAGCAGTCACAGTTCTCCACCCATAGTCAGTCACACTACACAGACCAGCAGTCGTACTCCTCTCACAGTCAGTCACACTACTGAGACCAGCCATCACAGTTCTCCTCCCACAGTCAATCACATAACAGAAACAAGCAGCCACCGTTCTCCTCCCATAGTCAGCCATACTGCTGAGACCAGCAGACATAGTTCTCCTCCTGTAGTCAGTCACACTAAAGAGACCAGCAGTCAGAGTTCTCCCATAGTCAGCCCAACTACTGGAACCAGTAGCCAAAGTTCCTCTCATATGTTCAATCACACTACAGAGACCAGCAGTCACAGTTCTCCCACAGTCAGTGAAACTACAGAGGCCAGCAGTCACAGTTCTTCTTCTATAGTCAGTCACACTACAGAGACCAGCAGTCACAGTACTCCCATAGTCAGCCAAGGTACTGAGACCAGCAGCCAAAGTTCCCCTCATATGTTCAGTCATACTACAAAGACCAACAGTCATAGTTCTCCTCCAATAGTTAGTCACAGTACAGAGACCAGAAGTCACACTTCTCCCACAGTCATTCACACTTCTGAGACTAGCAGTCACAGTTCTCCTTCCTTAGTCAGTCATACTACAAAGACCAGCAGTCACAGTTCTCTTGCTATAGTGAGTCACTCTAGAGAGACCAGTAGTCACAGCTATCTTCCAATGTTTAGTCACACTACAGAGATAAGTAGTCACAGTTCTCCAAAAGTCATTCACTCTACAGAAGCCAGCAGTCACAGTTCTCCTCCCATAGTCAATCACACAACAGAAACAAGCAGCCACAGTCCTCCTCCCGTAGTTAGCCATACTACTGAGACCAACAGTCTCAGTACTCCTCCTATTGTTAATCACACTACAATGGCCAGCAGTCAGAGTTCTCCTTACATAGTCAGTCACATTACACAGACCAGCAGTCACAGAACTCCTCCCATAGTCAGTCACATTACACAAACCAGCAGTCACAGAACTCCTCCCATAGTGAGTTACAATACAGAGACCAGCAGTCACAGTTCTCCTCCTATAGTCAGTCACACTAGAGAGACCAGCAGTCACAGTTCTCCCACAGTCAGTCACACTACTGAGACTAGCAGTCCCAGTTCTCCTCCCATAGTCAATCACACAACAGAAACAAGCAGCCACAGTCCTCCTCCCGTAGTTAGCCATACTACTGAGACCAACAGTCACAGTACTCCTCCTATTGTTAATCACACTACAGTGGCCAGCAGTCAGAGTTCTCCTTACATAGTCAGTCACATTACACAGACCAGCAGTCACAGAACTCCTCCCATAGTCAGTCACATTACACAAACCAGCAGTCACAGAACTCCTCCCATAGTGAGTTACAATACAGAGACCAGCAGTCACAGTTCTCCTCCTATAGTCAGTCACACTACAGAGACCAGCAGTCACAGGTCTCCTCCTATAGTGATTCACACTACAGAGACCAGCAGTCACAGTTCTCCCATAGTCATTCACACAACTCAGACCAGCAACAGTTCTCCTTCCACAGTCAGTCAAACTACAGAGGCCAGCAGTCACAGTTCTCCTCCCATAGTCAGTCACACTACAGGGAACAGCAGTCACAGTTCTCCCACAGTCAGTCAGTCTACAGAGACCAGCAGTCACAGTTCTCCTCCCATAGTCAGTCACACTACAGAGACCAGCAATCACAGTTCTCCTAACATAGTCAGTCACACTACAGGGACCAGTAGTCACAGTTCTCCCACAGTCAGTCAGACTACAGAGACCAGCAGTCACAGTTCTTTTCCTATGGTCAGTCACACTACAGAGACCATCAGTCACAGTTCTCCTCCCATAGTCAGTCACACTACAGAGACCAGCAGTCGCAGTTCTCCCACAGTCAGTCAAACTACAGAGACCAGCAGTCACAGTTCTCTTCCTATGGTCAGTCAGACTACAGAGACCAGCAGTCACAGTTCTCTTCCTATGATCAGTCACACTACAGAGGCCAGCAGTCACAATTCTCCTCCGGTTGTCAGTCACACTACAAAGATCAGCAGTCACAGTTCTCCTCACATAGCTAGTCACATTACCGAGATTAGCAGTCACAGCTTTCCTATTTCTACGAATGAATCCTCGAGGAAGTCTTCTCCAACTTCAGCCACCTCAACAGGTATTGTTTTTCTGCTTTAATTTTTTTTGCAGTTTTATTTCACCTTGTTGTGTTTGTTATGAAGACACCCTGAGTTAGGCTTTATTTATGTAGGACATTTTCTGCCTTAAAGCTGATGCCTAACCTGCCACATCCTCTTTGATGCAATTTCCCAAGAAGACCTTGTATGGCCTATGATAAAGAGAGGGGCTGTGAGCTGGCTCTTGTACTCAGTGGTCCCTTGTCAGCATTGCATGTCTTGTGAATTTCTTTAGTAACAGTATAGGCCCTTTGGGCATGTTTGACAGTTTACAGGCTTTGGGGCAATTTTTGCTGATGTTTTCGATATACCTCACTGAATAGCTCCAGACAGGTTATGAAGATTGCCAGTAATGGAGGGAGATCTCAGTAGGGAAATAGAAATGGGACAATCTAGGCAGCAACATTTCCATGCCTCCAATGATTTCTGGTGGGGACTCCAGTCCCCCACTGACTCTTATGTTTTTGGGATTTTGGGGACAAGCGACCACACCTTCCTTCCAAGTGCCTATGAGCATTGCAAATTTGAATCTGGTAATCCTTATGAATCCTTTGGAAAACTGGATGAGGTGGATGGGAAGCAGACAGAGTAGAACTTGTAGGATATGAAGGCAGGAAGACATCTAAAGGGCTGTTTTATTTTATTACTGATATAACTCCCCTTTAGTATAATTGATGAAACCTTGTATTGTTGGAGAGTTCCTAATGGTGGAATACAGAGTAGATATGAGCTGGTCTTGCAGGGTTCGGGGCACAATTGCTAGTGGATGAAGAAGCAGAAGAACTGTAGAGTCAGAGGAATGTGCTGGAGGAAGGAGCCTTCATGGGATAGGGAAGTCCAATCTGGCTCCTAGGCTGGCAAAATGATGCTCCTGGAGAGATTTATAGACAGGAGGAATATATGTGAAGCCCAACCACAGATGTATGAGGTATCTGGGACGCTCCTCTGATGTACTATTACAACTACTTACCATTTATATAGTGCTACAAGGCATACGCAGCGCTCAACACAGACATGTAAGATACAGTCCCTGCTCCTAAGGGCTTCCAGTCTAGTCAAAAAAGACAGCACATCTAGGGATTAGGATATATCTAGGGGAAAGGAAATAAGAGATGAACAGGAGACTAAGGGAATCGGGATCCAAAAGCAGTTTCAAAGAAGTGAGTTTTTAGCCTGTATTTGAACAGGGCCACAGATGGCGCCTGACGTACCAACTCGGGTAGTTTGTTCCAGGCATAAGGAGCAGCAAGGTAGAAAGATCGACGTCTGGATTGGCAGTGGAAGAGAAGGGCACATATGGTTTGTTTTATGGTTTATTAAAATTTGATATACCACCCTTCGTAACAGCAGAGCGGTGTACAATAAAAATGAGATAGAAGGGATACGCGAGAAGAGTGCCGTTCCTGAGGAGGTGTAGGAAGAAATAAGAGAGGAACGTGTAATGGAACAGAATAGGAAATGACCAGGTCAGCAGAAGCAGATAACCGGGAATAGAGGATGCCAGCCCAGCTTGTCCCCAAGAAATAGCTTTAACATGATCCTGGTTGCCCATAGCTTGTTCAAGGTACATCATTTTTCTCTCTTTCTATAATTCTAAAACTGCTTTTGGGTGAGAAGGAGTAAAGTGGAAGTTTGTGCACCCATGAATATAAGGCAAGGTCACTTAAAACTGTTAAATTAAACTGCTCTTCACAAAATCTGAAAACTTAAAACTCAACTGTTTCCTATGGAAGAGAAACTTGTTCAATTAATTTCCTTTGCAAATTAAGGCAGACCAAACTGGGATCCATTCCAGCCAAGCGCATCTGTAACTTCTAGAACTCAGGAATGAGATTTGCATAGTAGGCACATAGAGGAGCTCTGTCTTTCCAGGAAGGATAGTCCACTGCCTATCCACTCCCTCTTGAGATTAGACCAGCTGATTAAAGAACCCTAAAACTAGTTGTGACAATCTTCCTTGAGTGACTGGCTACATTCGGATAATAATTTTCTACTGTATCACAGTTTTTAATCTGTGGTTCTGAGATTGTGTTCTTTCATTATCTGAATAATAAAGTTAATAACTGTAATAATGTTATTTAGACAGAATTATGAATGCAGCCGGAGCTGTAGAAAGTAAGTTTCTGGGTCAGAATATCACTTCCCGGAACATCTCAAGATCTGTGTTTGGCTAAATGACTTTCTGATGGTTGTCTGTTGAATAGTGGATGAGGGAAGGGATCCAGCCTCTGAAGAGTCTTCAGCTTCATGCTTGATTTGTTATCTCATTGGTAGCCCTCTAAGTACGTGAGGCAGCTTTACATCTGACTGTTTCTTTTTTTCTGCAGTGACCACTAGCCAGATGATTGTTGTCTGTCAGAATGGAGGCACACCCAGTGGCAATGGGTGTATATGTCATTCCAATTTCTACGGGACCTCCTGCCAGTTCCTGAAAGACCTCATTATCATTGGTAAGCTGCATCATTTCCCTTCATGCCCTTTCCAGGTTCTACAATTTTAATGGCAGCCAATAGCTGAATTTGGGAAGGAGAGAGATAAGACACAAAGAGTACAGTGCTAGCTATGGACAATAAAGCATATCTGATCTGTACATTTTCATTCCTGATGCATAGTCTTAGACCTCATCTCTGGCTTTCTCCTCACTGCTTTCTACTGAACCTTCACACTTAACCTTGGCTTTCTTGAGTTCTATTGTGATATTTCTTTCCATCACCCCCTAAGAAGACTCCATGTATCCCCCTTCTGTTTCTGTGATATTACTCCCAAGTCTGTTTTGCATTCCATATCGTGACCATTATTATCTTGTGCACTTTTTAATGCTTTTTAGGTACTGGACTATCTTCATCATTGCCCCCTCTACATCTTTCCTTTTCTAGGGCGCACATATTTAGGCCATTAAGTAGGGCTTTAACTGAATATTTGGTGCCATTTTAGTAGCCCATTTATAGACCGCTTCTACTCTGTCTATATTCTTTTGGAGTTTATGGCCTCCAGAGATGGACAGCACTCCTGAGGAGATCTAACCTTTGAGTTGTAGAGAGGCATTATCACCTCCTTTTCCCTACTTCTCATGCTTTTCCCTATACACTCAAGTATCTCTTTGGCAGTGGCATGGTAACCACTGTCTTGTAGCACTGTTCTGTCATCTTAAGATCATCAGATAGAATCACCTTGTTTGATGGATAACAGTATCTCGTAACCTACTATGTGTTGGGTTCCTTGGATTTTTGCACCCCAAATGCCTGACCTACTTTTTTAAAATCAAGAATTAGCTGCCAAGTACTCAGTCACTCCTTTAATTTTTTTTAGATCTCTCCTCATTCCGTTTATTTCCTAGGGGTGCCCACCCTGTCGATTAAAAGATAGACCTACCCACTAACCTCTGTGCAATATTGTACACAAAGATTCTGAAAAGAACCAGCTCCAGAACTCTTGACCTCTAATGGATTTCACAGATGAGATGCTCAAGTCCACATCTGGAATATTAAAATTCCCCACCAGTTAACACCTTTCCTTTCAAACTAGTCTTCTGCACATCGTTGACTACTACTACTTTTACTATTACTATTAATCATTTTTATCTGTCCTGGAGGTGTAGATGAAAGTACCATCATCATTTTCCAAAGTAATCACCACACATTCCTGGCATTTCTGTCCATATCCTAGTAACAGACTTATTGGTACATGTTTCGCTGAAAGTCATTATCAGACTGATCTTCAAAAGCACTTACCATTTAGCAGAACTGGATAAATATGGGCTAGAATCAGACAACACCACTGAATGTTTCCCATGGTTGCCTTGGCACTATCTGGATAGTATCAGGGTGATCTGTGGGCAGAGCTGAGGTCGCATTTGGGACTATCCAGTTAGTATAAGAACATAAGATATGCCATACTGGGTCAGACCAAGGTCCATCAAGCCCAGTATTCTGTTTCCAACAGTGGCCAATCTAGGTCATACGTACCTAGCAGTTCCCCCAAAAGACACAGGTTCTGCAATGCTTGTATTGGGTCAACAGTGATATCCTGGGTCCCTTCTTAATAATGGTTTATGGACCTTTCCTCCAGGAACTTGTCCAAACCTTTTTTAAACCCAGCTACACTAACAGCCTTTACTACATCCTCCAGTAACAAATTCCAGAGTTTGATTACACGTTGAGTGAAAAAATATTTTCTCTTATTAGTCTTAAATAGTTTACCCTGTAGCTTCATTGCATGTCCCCTAGTCTTTCTATATTCTGATGACGTAAACAATCGATCTACGTTTACCCGTTCCACTCCATTCATTAAGTGATGTTCAGACTGCTAACCAGATAAGACACCGTGTAAAGTTAGGTCATGAAAAAGCAGTCCTAACTTTATATAGTTTTCTTATCTGGCTAGCATCTGGATATAGCTGCTGGCAGGACAGGGCCATTGGTCAACGCTGAAATTGGATATTCAGCACCTGAAGATATTTGGATTCTGGGGCTGAATATCTTATGTCATTTTTAAATGCCACTGCTGGTGCTTAAGAAAACACAGAATGTGGAGTTTAAATATTGGCCCCTACATCTAGATCTTCCTCTGCTGTTAAGGTCTGCAAATCTGAAATGTTGATGCCGAATGATCCCCTCTAGCTTCCAGAATGCAAATCTTGCTAAACATGTGAATCCAAGAACAGGCGAAGCCTTCCCTTCCCAACCCTATTGGTCTTATCGTCAACCCTGGGTAATCTTTGTGACTTGTTTTCTTTCTCACAGAAAATATTAACATCACTGTGCAGGTCACTGTGGAGGTGACAAACTCAATATTCAATGCTACCCTGGAAGATTCTTCTTCACCAGATTACAAGATTTTTGTGAAACGGTTTCGAGAGCAGGTAAGAGCAGGAATAGGGTCTATTCTCTATTTATGCTTATTTGATTTGATTTTAACTGCCCTTTGTTTATCATACCAGGGTGGTGTACAGTATAAAATAATAATTTAAATCATAATTAAAATACAGAAACAAAGCATAGAGCCAACCACAAACATAAATTCACTACACACAATTAGACAAATAAATTTCAGCCTATCTCCCTTTCATGCCAATCTATCCAGTGGTTTCCTTAACAATCTTCTATTAAATTCAAAAGCTACACAAGAAAACCAAGGGGGGTCATATTCATTGGCAGCAGTCAGGCTAGTTAAAAGCACCGGATCTTCATCGGTAGAAAATATCCAGTTTCTGCTGCTGAATGTTCAGGCTCATGAGATAGTGGCGAGATTCAGCCAATAACTAGATAGCGAAAACCAGCTGAAGTTAGGAGAGCTTTTCAGTGGACTGAACTTTAGGAAATTTAGCTCTCTCTATTAGCCACTATCCGGTTAATGTTGATATTCAGCTGCTATCACCACACCCATAGATTAACCTAGTTCTAATCGGACATTTTTTTGGTGGTCTGTGGAGATAGTTGGTGATCTGTGGGGAATTTCAGACTGACCACATTTTAACCAGTTTGCTAATTAGCTAAAACACTATCAAAATGCCCTCCCAAGTCTTTAAAGCAACTTTAAATTTCACATACAGTATGAAGACTCGTCCCTCAAATATCTTGGAAGAGAGTTCCAGAGAGAAGGTGGCCAATAGACAAAAGCAGAATGCCTCATATCCCCTCAACCCAGTCCTCAGGACACACTTAGGGGTCTGTTTACTAAACGGCGGTAGCGGACTCCGTGCGATATCGGAGCTGCGGCCCCATTGATTTCATTGGGGCCGCTGCTCCTATATTGCACGGAGTCCGCTACTGACATTTAGTAAACGGACCCCTTAGTCAGTCAGGTTTTCATGAGAACCAAAATGAATATGCATGAGAGAGATTTGCATACAATGGAGGCAGAGCATGCAAATCTCTTTCATGCAAATTCATTTATCGTTCATTTATTACATTTGATATACCGCCCTTTGATAATAGCCATACAGAGTGGTTTACAAATGTCATCAATTCAGCAAATACATTCTGCCAATATGCATAAGCATTCCTTCTACATTGCAGGACTTACTGAATGGAACGAATTGCCAGCAGAGTTAAGGTTATCCAGAAAACCTGACCTGGCTAGGTGTGCCCTGAGGACTGGGTTGAGAACCACTGCTCTAAACGATTCTTGAAGGTGGAAGAGCTAGTAAACTCCATTAGGAATATTGTTTTTTGGCCCTTTTTCTAAACGACTCTAAGTCCAGAGTCTAATTTATGAGCTGAGGATGGTTCCTCTTGGTCTTTTGCATGACACTGATTGACATATGGAGAGGGGATGTTAGTGCCTTGCCACCTGCCTCAGAGAGGCTGCAATAATTCGACAATTAATGCCAAAGCAAGAGGATGTAACCTGTTAAAAAGGTCTACGATGCAGGATTGGATCTTGTTTGGAGAAATGAGCATTGTCGGATTGTTTCTGGATCTCTTTTACTAAAGTCTATGTGCGGCATCTAAGCTATAAGCTGAGGATGTCCCTTATTGGTCATATGGCCGAGATTGAGAACCCATAGAGTATACTGTAGATGGGAATGGAGGGAAGAATGAGCATCAACCTTCTGCCACTCGACCAACAATGGGGACAAACGGACATGAGAATATTGTCATCACTTCCAAATGTAAAGGTTAAAAATCTTGCAAAAAAGACACTATACTAGGCCACTACAGTGGGAGGGGACTGGGAAAGAAATCGGATGAATATGGGGCCTGACCAGGAGAGGAGTCTTCATGTTGTGCATTGTTATATTATATATACAGACTGCTTTCCTTAAACAAGTTCAACTCAAAGTGATCACTGTAAGCAAAATATTACAATAACAAGAATAGCAAAGACATTTATGAGCTACAGGAGGTCCCACTGACCCAGTCGGCCCCTGTCCTGCTCCTCTTCCTGAGCCATGGAGTGGAAACAGGTGCAAGGAACTGTTATTTACTGAAGACAGCACAAAGACACAAAGCTTTCCCTCAAAAATTGTGAGCCTGTTCTCTTCCAGATGCAGATGGTGTATGACACCATTCGAGGGTACCTGGGCGTGGAGATCATTTCACTGAGGTGAGAAGCCTACACACTGTACTCTAGGATAATGAAAAAATTGCTGTTTTTCTGTGATCTTTCAGAAGAGGAGTCACTTCCTAACCCTCTTTCCCACCACTAACAGACCCTGCTTTAGTACCCTTATAACCCCATATGATGCGCAGAGTGAGTGATACGGTAGCACCAAATTTAAGTGGATATTTGCGGGGATGCAAGTTCAACTCTTAGTTGAAATCCTTGTTGCCATTTCTCAGAAATGTGCTTGGCCTCCAACACCAGCTGAGAGCAAGAGTACCAGAAAAGAGTGTGTATGGGGTGGAGAAGGGACTAGTGAGGGAAGAGTAGTGAAGCTGCTCTAGCCTAAGGCAACCCGGTGCAGTTTGTGCACATGCTAAAAATGGATTATAATTAGACCAACAGAACAGCTGCAGCAAGAGTGATGCTGGGAGAGTAGTGGCAAGATAAACATGGAAGCGCCCAAGTGGCGCATTGAGAATTTTTTCAGCTGACTTACTCACGCAATTAATGCAGAACCAAAAAATAAGTCTAAAGGGTCTTGGGTCCTGCATCGTGCTTAAGTTCAGGAAAGCGATTGTGGGACTACACAACACTACAGCCTACAGTTGTTGGAAATCCCAGCAGTGGTGGCCCCATCAGCAGCTGCGTTTACTCAAGGTCGAGATTGACTGTTTCCTTTCTCTTCCTTCCAGTCCAGGCAGCATCGTTGTGAAACACAAGGTCATCATCAACATGCCAGTCTCAAACTACAGCAATAGCAATGATTTAAATGCTATTTATAATAATATCAATCAAAGTATTCACAGTGTAAGCTGCACCAGCAGTACCGCAGGTATGTTTGCCATGAGAAAAGTCTTCTGTGATCTCCCTTTGCCACGAGCCTACATATGGGAATCTTCCCTCTTTATCATCATTTGGATGCTACCCTCTGTTTCCTCTGACTCCGAATAGCTTGGTGGGAACTTTGGTTTTGTACCATTTTGGCATCTTGAACTCTGTTCCAACACAGTTCAAAGTTTCCTGGCTATCTGTCAGCTTAAGGGTAGCTGTACTATATGTCAATCCTACCGAGCTCTCAGTCACCCAGCATTATAAGCAGAACACACTCTGGATTGATATCTCGCCTTTGGTGGTCAGTTTTTGTAAAGCGTCTGGACGCTGCAGATAAAAATGAAACCGGATATTCGTGCAGGATTTCGCATATCCTCTGGTGCTGAATATCCGATTTCAGTGTGCTAACCTTCATTGCTGTCCGCTTAGGGGTGATATTCAGCAGCTAGCCGGATAGCCAAACCGCATAAAGTTAGGACAGCTATTGACATGTCTGAACTTTATGAGGTTACCGACCAGTTAGGAGGCTGAAAATCACCACTAATTGGATCTGTGCTAGGACCGGCCCGGCACTATCTGGATAGCGTCCGGTCAGTCTGTGGAGATATTCAAAAGCACTGATCAATTCGCACCACTGAATACTGGGCTCAGCAGGGTTTATCTGGTCTGCAGCTCCTGCTAACTACATAAACCCTTCTGAATATTGAGCCCTCTGTACGTAGTGTGCTGTTCACTGCTAGTGGGTCTGGATGCCAGAAAGAGAGTGGGTTCAGTGACTGGAACATGTCAGTCTTCTGATATACACTCTAGCAACACTGAGGGGCATATCTCCTGCACACAAATACATACATGCACCCAGTTGCTGATGAGTGGCTTTCATATCTTTTTTCTCATTGGTGGGGCCTTAAGGTAGTTTGTCGTTTGGATGGTGCAGTGAACTGGACTTGAGCTGTCTCTCTCTCATTGGTTAAGGATAATTGATGCACTTTTTGGTGCAAAAAATCTTTAATGTCTCAAATTTTGTGGTTCAAGTTGAAAAAACCCACAGGCAAAGACAAGAACCCAGGACATTGCTTATTCTGGAAACAAAACTGCTGGTTCCAACAGTATCTGTTTATCAGCAGAAGACATAAGAAAATTTTAGAACATATCTACTGTACATAGTGTAGGTGGTAGCTTCCAAATAAGAGCAGCAGGGACATTCTCTAGCAGAGAATACACTCCTGAGGTATTCATTCTTAGTGGGGTAAGCAAAGCCATAATCCAAAGGCTGAAGACCCAAAGGAAGTTTCTTCCTATGTCCTCAGGTTATCAGTACAGACACAACAAACAGAGAAGAGTTATTAACTCATTGAGCAGCTGGTGAATCCTCCCCAAGAATCAGAAAACTCAAAACGCACCTGTATAATCCTCCAAGTGGCTCTTGATGGAAGCCACAACCTAGGAAATGGAAACTAGCTTAAAATGGTCCATGCTGGAAAATCCAGCATAAATGCAAAATGAGTACCGACCCTTAGACCTAGTTCTGAAATGTGGTACCCCTAGAAGTTTGACCATCTATTTATAGGCCAGGGTTTAAAGCCATCTATCTCCTTGTAAGTCTAGATGTAGAAGACTTAGAAGCACTATAGCCAGAGGGAATCACTCCAACACACGTGAGCATATGTTAAGCACAGACATGGTGCACCTTCACAGAGAATGCTGTCCTTGCCTTCTCTGCCATGCAGTCCCTCGATTCAGCACCATTTCTGCGGGAGACCGCTTCCGAGTGCAAACAGCAGGGAGAAGTTGGACAACAAAGAAGGGAAACTACAACCAAATGCTGGTGAAAGTGTAATAAAGCAGTCATGTGTTTTTATTCTAGATCAACTGTGCTTCAATCAGACTGTAACACAAGTCACTGAGATGGCCATCCTGGAGTTAGCAGGTAAGGCCAAGAATGTATATTTGGGGGAATATGGGTTTGTGGCAGCCAGGAGAGGTGAAAATAATTGCAGAGTCTTCACTAGCTATGAAGTTTGACAGGACCATGATAAAGATATTATGGATCTTAGGTGAACCTTCGACCTTGCACCCCCTCCAATTATCTTTCATGTTTTCTAGGCCCCACTTTTCCAAGTTTTGATAATTAAACCCAACAATTGCGATCATCCTAACATGGTCCTGTAAAATGCATAGTCGGATATCACACTTTCTACTATTAAACTTTGCAATATATACACACACACACCAAACATTGGCAGTTTCCAAAAGCTATTATTCTAGTAAGTGGTATTTGAAAACTGCCAACTCTCCCAGCAAGTGAAAGTACAGGCTGTCGATTATAGCAGTTAGTTGTGCTGTCAGGATCTACTATTTTACCTTGACTGCAATTGCTCTTTGTTATACCCTAGAGCTGCCACTATAGGCAACTGCATAGTTTGCGTGATGGTTATGCCAGCCCTGCTGTTCGAATACAAGTCCTTGAGATACCCCTCAGTAAATTAGAGTCTTCATAAACCTGAAGACCTCATAACACTTCCCATACCTCATCTAGCTTAACACAAGAAGCCCCAAAGTGCGTCAATTGACGCAAATGCATCTTTGAAGTTGTATACCAGCGCCACTGCTAGAACCATATCAATCATGTTCCATGACTTTGTTAGCAAGGTCAAGATGTTCAAATATGTGCATTGAAAATTAATGACAGATGCACCACCTAGCGGGAAAATGAATTTATACCTAGAAGCCCCAAAGTACGTCAATTGATGCACTCAGTTGTCTTGGATGCGTCAATTGACGTATTTTGGGACTTCTAGGTATAAATTCATGTTCCCACTAGATGGCACATCTCAATCACTGTTTACAGTTTTACTCTGACATTACAAACAATAAACACATGATGACATCATGTAATGACGTCACATACTGCACGTATTTAACAAATAAATAACTTCACATTAATTCACACCTGCATTTCATGCTAAACGCAGTCGTCGTGATAATGCGTCAATTGACGCACTTTGGGGTTTCTAGGTAAAATTCCTTTTGGGGCTTCTAGTGTTAACTCTGAAAAGGCTTTCTAACATGGTAGCTGTAAACCATCGATAAACTTTCACCTCTGGTCTATCAAAGCCATAGGTCCAAGCAGTTTCCATTTCTTATAGCTCAAGATAGAAGGGGACATCTTGTGATCAGAGTGCAGGGAACATCTCAGTTTGCCACCAGATATCAGAAAACAGAGTTTGAACAGTATAATAATATCCTATTGGGAAGCAGTTAGATAAGCTCATTTAACTCCTTTGAAACTGATCACAAGATCTGTAATGCCGGCATCCTATGGCAGTGTGTTCCATGCTCACAGAAACATAGGATGGCAAAAAAAAGACCATATCTCCTATTTGATCTGCCTATGTACACCAATTGCTCAGCTGTACAATCTATTCCTCTCCCTCAGAGATCTTCTATACTTGTTCTATGTTTTCTTGAATTCGTATACTTATCTCCACCATCTCCACTGGGAGGCTGTTCCATGTATCCACCACCCATTCTGCAAAGAAATATTACCACATATCACTTTGATTTTACTCTATGACTTCTCCCTCCAAAACCCCCTTTCTCTTGAAAGAGCCTTGCTTCTTGTGCATTTACACCTGGAGGGTATTTAAATGTGTCTATCATATCTCCCTTTTCTGGTCTTTCCTCAAGAGTATACGTGCATAGATACAGTAGTTATAGAACGTCTACACTCCATTGAATATTTTTCACAATTTGTTGTGTTAGTGCATCAGAATTTCATGGACTGAGTATTTTCCCATTTACCGACACACCATACACCACACCTTTCAGGAGGAATATAATTTATTGAGGGACAAAACATAAATCCCAAAAACAAAACTGAAATGCAACAACTGGATAAGTCTCCACCCCTCTGAGTCAATACTTAGCGGAAGGCAGCACCTTTGGCAGGAATTAGAGCTGTTTGGATAGGTCTCCACCAACTCTGCACACGTAGATTTGTCAATATTACACCATTCTTCTTTACAGTGTTGTTCATGCTCTCTCAAGTTCCTTGGGCAGCGTTGATGGACAGTAATCTTCTAGCCATGCCACAAATATTTAACAGGATTAAAGTCAACGCTTGGGTTGGGCCACTCGGTGACATTTACCTATTTGTTCCTTAGCCACTCCATTACAGCTTTGGCTGTGTACTTCAGGTCATTGTCATGCTGAAAGGTGAACTTCTGTCTCAGTGTGAACTTTCTTGCAGAGGGCAGCAAGTTCTCAATTGTTAGTGTATCTAGGTTTAAAAAGGTTTTGGACAAGTTCCTGGAGGAAAGGTCCATAAACCATTACTAAAGAGGACCCAGGAAATCCACTACTTGCCTTGGGAAAACCATTATGGAACCTATGAGCCTTTTTAGGAAACTGCCAGGTACTTGTGAGCTAGATTGGCCACTGTGGGAAACAGGATACTGGGCTTGATGGATCTTGGTTTGACCCAGTATGGCATTTCTTATATTCTTATGTTCTTAATGTACTTTCCTCTATCTATTCCTCTTCTGTCTTGACATGTGCCCCAGTCCCTGCTGATGAGAAACATCCCCATAATATGATATTGCCACCGCCATGCTTCTCAGTAGGGATGGTGTTCTCTAGATGATGTGCATGTTGGGTTTGTAGCAAAAATAGTGCTTTGCATTCAGAGAAAATAAATTAGATTTTTTTTTTTAATTTAGAAGTTTTCCATTTTTACAATAGAAAAAGAAAACAGGAAACAAATGAAATTCAGATGTAAATACATTTACTTACAGGAAATAAAATATAAAAAATCAGCTGAAACTTAGACCATGTCAAGGAGAGAGATGGAAAAACATATAATGCCAAGAGAAACATCACAATTATTCACAAACTCAAATCCTGCACTCACATAGAAAAAGAAAGAAAGAAAACAAGATAGAGACTACCTTTCACTACTTGGGCTCAGTCCCTTCCTGCTCTTCACACATTGTTCAAGCTGCAGGAGATCCATCTACACATATGGGGTCATTCCGAGGCATGAATAGCGGGGCTGGACGTCCTGTTGGGATATCCATCCCCGCTATTTGGGCTCTTTACCACCTGTGTTGTATGGAGAAGGTAGACGGGGGTGGGAAAGGGGCAGATTGGGGGCGGCATTAGGGCAGGCAGAGGGCGGTTGTCGGCCCCGGACGTATAGGGCCGATTCCAATGTTGGCTCTGTATGTCTGGGGCTGGCAGCTTAAACGGGGAACTTATTCCACCTTGGAGGTAGAATAAGTTCCCCTAGTTGGTGGGCGATGGCAGGCCCGGGTGCAGAAAGGGCAGGGGTGCAGAGGACATTCCCTGCAGCCCAACCCTGACCTTAGGAGGCCAGATTGAGGGTTGGGCTGCGGAGAAAGCACCTTTGTAGCCGGCGACCGGGGATCGCGGCTTTTCAATGGAGCTGCGGTGCCATGAAAACCAGATGCTATGGCGCCATGACTCCATTGAACAGCCCTGATTGAGCTAGCCGGGCAAGACCTGAACATGCAGGCCAGATTGAATCGGGGTCATGGTCTGCACGTACAGGCCTGGTTGCGATTCTGATCCTGCGGGGCTAGGCAGGCCCCGTGGGATCAGAATCCTGGCTCCCTCTGTGCATCTGGTTCAATAACAGTCCTAAGATAAGATTTGTTTGAGCAATCATTTTCCAAATATCATTCAAAGATACAGAATGAGGAACTTCCCCCGGTGAAGGCTAAGGAGCTAAAACAGGAAAAGAAAAATGCAAACAGTTTGGAATGAAAATCGAAGAACCCTCTGGGATTGAGACCCCTGAGGGGGCTAAAGCAGAACTACCAACTGCAATTCTTTGATACCCATTCCCTGATCTGTGCCTTGTCACAAGTTGATTCTGGAGTTCCTACCAGCTCTTTCTATGCAAAGGAGATGGGGTGTATATGTGGGGAAGGTGTGCGTGTTTCTGTGTGTGTGTGGGAGGGATAAGTGGGTGTACAGGGGCATGTGCAAGGGGCTGCACTCGTTTCTACTTTATCTCCCCACCCTATGTTCTCCCCATTCTCCTTATTCCATCTACCTTCTTTGTCTCTTTCCATTCTCCCCTGCCCCCATCTCCATCTTCCCACTGTACACCCTTCCCCTCCCCTTTCTAAATCTACAGAGTTCAATTTGCAGCAGCTGCTGACCTCAGGATTTCAGGTGGCAGGACCTGGTCTCTCTCCACCTCCTTAATCTTGAAATATCACCAGTTGGAGGTGGTGGAACCCAGGCTCCCTGTCACCTTCTCTCTTTTGTCATTGTTGCCATCCAATGTATCCAGTACCTGCTTATAGTGATTGTAAACCGCTCTGATGCCCTTCAGCCTGGGCGGTATATCAAAGATTGCATAAACATAAAAAAACATAAAACATTGTTGCCAACCTCACAACTTCAGGGGGGAGGTCCCAGGTTGCTGACCACTCTCCTACTTCTTCCACTGCCTCCGTCCCTGACGTCAATCTGCACTGCTACTTCTATCACCATGAAAGATGCTTCAGCTGATGCAAATCCAAGACTCCCATCAGCATCAGGTTCCTTCATCGCTGCCACAGAGCCTCTTTTTTTGCCAGCAGGGAATTGGAACCCTGCTGGCACCAGCTTCACTCAGAGCCATGGTCACGTTCTCTTTAATAAATAAAGTTTTATTTCTTTAGCTAAAACTTAATGCATACACTGGATGGACAAACAGACAGATGCAACAATAAGTAGTATCAACATACATGTAGAAAAGGAATTAGTATTCAATAATGCTCATATGGTATCTACTCTTAGCATGGTTTTCTTTGAATTTGTTTAGAACTCTGTTCATCTACAGTTCCGGATGGATACGGTCAATATTACATTGCTATGAATAAGTCTGATGTCTACAGCTGTGTCTCTGACTGCAGCAAAAACAGCACGTCACCTTACAACTGCCACCACGGAGACTGCCTTGTCACATCCCAGGGACCCAAGTGCTTGTACGTCAATGACCTCCTACTAATGATGGTCAGGGATAGACAGTGGGTGATGTGGATGGATCCTGGGGCCATGTACAGAGACTCACTGTGGGGTCTCATTTGCATGTCAATGGGGGCTGAAAAGCAGGACAGAAGAGTGGGGCTATTTGTGAAAAAGACAGCTGCTCAATGGTAGGGCCAGCCCTGATGCTGATGTGTATAAATGTCCCCATGTCTCTCAGGCTGGCATGTTTAAATTTTCACCTCTTTTTCAAACTTGATTTCTGAGGGGAATTAGCCATATGAATGATAACATTAGCTGATACAGATATCCTTGCCTTTGGATCCCGACCCCTTATCCTCTTGTCTTCACCCACTTGTATTTTAATCATTTCTCCAAGTATTCCCTTGTACCCAGTTCTGTTTTTCTGTCTTAGCAGATTGTAAGCTCTGTGGAGCAGAGGTTGTCTCTTTTTGGGCACCTAGTAGCATTATATAAATGATAAGTAGTTACAGTAGTAGTAGTGTTTGCTTCGTTCCCTTGATGTCTCCCCCTCTCTCTTCCTCAGCTGCGAGTATTCAGACCTGTACTGGTACACTGGGGACCGATGTCAGGTGGTGATTAACAAGAGAGGTGTTTATGGCGGAGTTGCAGTAGGGTTGGCCGTGCTGTTGATCATCATCATCACCCTCGCCATTTTCGTTTATAAATATAAGCACAAAGCACACCATCATCAGTAAGTGATGGAATGGAGATATTGTGGTACATTCCTTTATGAGCTCCACAATAAGTTACCGAAATCGCATAAGTGGCTAACTACAGGTGTGTACCGAAAAGGCCAGGTGGTGGAATATACTGAACAACTGGCAGACGTCCTGCACTGGGAAGCACTTCAGTTCATTGGACACCTGCCAAGCTTGCAGGCTAGTTCCAATCTGCAGTGCTAAGTCAAACAATCTGTTTCTTATAGGCAATAAATTATCAGATGAATTTTCTAATGCTAGAATTTACAAAGGAAACTTCTCCAAACACCTCTGGTCAAATTGCCTTGTATGCTAGGGTACTTAGGCTTTGCCAAAACATCAAGAGAATCACCAGATTCATCCTCCAATTTTTGCTGAAAGAGGCTTCAAACATTACCATTTTCTTGGGTCTATCTGCCTTCCCATCACTATCTGTCATATTTACTGAAATACAAGTTGAGACAATTCGAGTGGCAGCCATGATCGCTGTCACCTTGACAGACATGGCACCCGTGCAGACATGACCAGAGCTGTGATGTTTTTGGTTCTTACAGAGTGGCTGACTTAAATGAAAGATGGTATGAGGAAGGATGGGAATCCAATGTACCTCAAGGCTTCACAGTGAGAAACCCAGGAACGATGACCTGGGGAGGTAAGCCTCTTGACCCTTGACGATGCCACCCATACCACAAACTATTACCCTATGCCCTCTTCCCTTTATTGTTTAGTCTGTGCTCTTAGTGATATTGAGTGTGGAAAGGGCCTAAACCCACAGCCTGCTATCTATGAACTAAGATGCAGGAGAGAAAACTCAATTACAGCATTTGGACACACGTATTGGATGTAACAAGCATTCAGTGCTGCTGTGTTGGCAAGAGCACACAGTTGAAACAAGATACTCTACAGGTTAGAGATGTGAGGTACGAGTTCGTTGATAGAATATATCTGATGTACATTTTTGTAACAGGCTCTCAAGTAATAGTAGTAGTAGCAAAAAACTCATATGCATGTTATACTCTTGAACTATCTGAGCACTGTTTGTGGAGTCAATCTATTACTCATAAAGGAACTGGTTCTTTTAAAACAGTCAGAAAAACACTGCCCTCTAGCGTTGTTTGCTGTGATATAATGACATCCTGAAATGAATTGTAAATGAGCCTATTGCTTAATCTTCTTTTACGCTAACTTTGTAACTATAGCTATACATGCTGCAGACCATCTTGTGACTTGACAACAGAGCACAAAGTAGAGAAAGGGGTTGCTCCATTCATTTATCTTGTGCATATTTTGCAGGATCAGAGAGCGGAGGATCCACTTCCAGTAAAGAGTACTTCATGCCATCTTTGGATAAGGTGGACACTTCTGGACAGGTATGCATGGAAAGCAGTTACTTTCTGAAAGCAGCAAGGAACCAGAATGGGTCCCAGTGTGACCTTCTCAGACTGCAATCGCAAAACCCAGAGTGGTTGTGTTTATAATTATTACCATTTTTCTACTTTATAAAGCACTTCCAGAGTCAAAGCACATACAGGGATGTCCTTACAGGATACAATGAACGTGTGTTCTGATCCAAGGTCATGTGGGTCATGATGGAGGTGGCGAAGGGGGTGCTTCCCAGAAGAAAAGAAATGCAGTCTGGGAATGTTAGATCTGGACGCATGAGGTAGTTTCCCCACATCTGATTCCTCAGATTGAAAAGATGGACTCTGGTCTAGGGTTGCCATGTGTTTGAAGATACGCTCATTGCATGAGGTCCAAAATCTCCTACTATCCCCCAACAGTAAAAGGGTAAAATACATATTCCATCCGAACATTTTCCCTCTCCTTCACTAGACCAATGAGTGATACTTTCTTCATTCTGTCTTCCTCTGCTAAATGTACTTGGTCCGTTTGTCTCCTGTACTGTAAATGTGAAATGGTAGGGAAGGACTATTGTTATCCAGAAGCCTTGTCCTATCCAGTGTATGACTGAATCTGGTTTGTGAAAAGCGGTATTGAGAATGAGCACACTGAACCCCAGTACTAGCATACATCTATCCTGAGACAGGCTCTTGTTTGTGGGGAAGTGTGTTATTTCGTCACTCACGTTTTTTTTTCTTCTTGTTCACAGTTTAAGTTTGGAAGACCCCAGCTGACAACCCCGTGAAGCCACAAAGAAGGAGAAATCCAGATGCTTATGAATGTTGATGCGTGGAGAGATTTTGCTGTCGCTGCCTAAGCTTATTTCGACAGTAACTGTCAAAGGAAAGCAGACTTTGTGGGAGTAGCCCAGAAACTCCTCATGGGATGAGAGAGAAGAGGAGGCTGGAACCTATGGGCTTGACTGTGGACTAATGGACATCTGTACTCCATGATGGAACATCTGGGTGATGTTAGGAGGTGGAGCCCGAAGGTCTCTCTACGGATGACTGCAGACTCTGAGGGAGGAGAGAGAAGGAGACCACAGAACAAAGCAGAGCTTAAGGAGAATATAGACTACCCAAACTGTCTCAGCCTACTAAATGCTGCACTCTCATAGCAAGACAGTCTCACCAGGGTCACACACCTGAACTTTCTAATTGTGTGAACAGCTCCGGGAGACTATCAGCAGCTCTCCAGCTCTCAGTCGGTTGTTGCTAGTATTATTATGTTATTTAAAGAAGCAATTAATCTTCAGATGGCTGGGGAAGAGAGTCTTTCACTTGGCATTCGATGATGGTATCTGTGGGTCTCTGAGGTCAATGGCCTCTCACTCCGAGCCCTTGAGACCCACATGTCATTTTGATGGGATTAACCCAACACTGCACCTGCACTGAAATAAATGAACTTTAGAGTGGGGCAGAAAGGAGAACATGTAAGCGTCTCCTCCTTCCCTATATGTTTTTTTTACATTTTACTAGTATTTAGCTCACGCCTTTCCAGTAGCAGCTCAAGATGAGTTACATTGAGGTACAGGTATGCAATGTAAGGGATCTCCTTGCCCCCACTACATGTAAACATAGGGGTATTTTGTCATCATGCAAGGCACTATTTAACCTCAGGGATTTTCTTCCTCATCCCATGTAAGATCACGCATCTCTTACACTGTATGTGAGAGATTGGCTGTGCTAGCCAACATAAGGTCACAATGCAGCAATCCTGCCATCATCCCCACGCTGCAGGAGTGTGATTGATCTTCTATCACCTATAAGATTGGGGTGAAGCAATTCTTTCCCAAGTCTTGGCCATTACTCCCATGCTGCAGGAAAGGGGGAATGTGGTTGATCTTCAAGCTCAGTTCAGACTGTAACACAATACCAGGATACTGGATCTCTACTGGCTCAGAGGGAAGAATTCTCTTAACACCATGTTAGAACAGTGGACCTCTGTCGGATCAGTGGGAAGAGCATTGCCTAACATTATGCTGGGACACGGGGTCTGTAATTACTCTCTTTCGTTCCCACTCTCTTTCCCAGCTTTCTTCAGACTAGTGTCGCAGACCCCATTATACATGAACTGCTTGATGGGATGACTCATTCAGAAGCACATGCTCACCCTTGAAGATCCTTATCTACAATGGATCTTCAATATATGCAAAGGTATCTCATGCATATGCATTGAGGTGAGCCTGAAAACCTGAGAGGTTAGGTGTGCCTCCCGGAGAGGGCTGAGAAGCAGTGCCACCCTAATAGATCCTCTACACCCTTAGTATTCACTGGCAGGCCACCAACAGGTCAGGTTTTCAGGATATCCCTTATGAATATGCTTGCGAGAGATTTGCATACCTGTTAACTCCATTGCATGCCTATCTCTCTTATGCATATTCATTTGGGATATCCTGAAAACTTGGTCCGTTGGTGGCCCTTGAGGACTGGAGGTGAATGCCACTGCTCACGCACATGCTTCCTGAGAGAATTGCTTGCTCAGGGCTAGTGCTGCCTGTTTTTCCACCCTTTGCCAATTATTACATGGTAATCGTGGCAGCAATTGCAGAGGGCAGGGCCTGTGAGCTATCACGTGATCACAGGCCCCACAGTGGCTTTGCCTCAACCAAGGTTTTCCTTACTGAACAAGAAGCTTGTGCTTGAGAGTGGAGGGAGCATGGTTCACAGATTTCATGCTCTGTCTGTCTTTTCCATTTAGGGAGGGAACGGATAGGGTTGTGAGCACTGTTCCCTCTAAGCTGTGCGCGTGTGCGCGCGCACACACCTCGCCGAGCGAGCGCACATACTTTACAACAGAGCGCACAAAAATTACGGCTCTGATTCTGATAGAAAACACCACAGACGTCTTAAATTTTAAAAGTTATGATTGTAATTACTAGAAATTTCCCGCTTCATTTAGTAATCGTCTATTTTCATTTAATTTGATTAAAATCAATGTGGTGTACATACTGTATTCTGACGTGTAGTCAAATTTTAAAGTCTATAACTCCAAGTGTCATTATGTGGCGCACAAAAATTTAACCTTCCTTCAAAAGCTGCACACAGCTGATATTTTATGCGCACACAGCCTACAGAAAATTAGAGGGAACACTGGTTGTGAGGCTTTTGATTCAGGGAGAACTTCTTTCTCCTCGTCCATATTTACTCTTATTCTCTTCTTGCCTTTCATTCTCTTTCTCTTTCCTGTCCTCACCTTGTCCCCCTCCAAACTTTCTTCTATTTTTTATCCATCTGCTTAAGAAAGGTCACGGCTGCCCTAATGGCTGGCCCTGCACAGGCCATGACTCTTAATTTCTCAGGCCACTGCTTTTCCTCTCCCTTGTCCACCACTGTCTTCCTTCCCAAAAGCCTTGATCTATTGCATCGGAAGCTTTTTTCACATCCGATGGAGGGACCTATGTTGTCTTATACATTCATGTTGACTATTTTTGAATAGCTCTCACGGGAACCAATAAAATTCATCACAGTCTGCAGAAAGCCCAGAGCACTCCATGTACCATACAGCTGCCAGATCACTGCATTACATAGTCCAGTCAGTAAGCTGAAAATAAAAGGCTTTTTCTACCTTTGCTGTTTCTGAGCATTTTTCCTTAATTGCACCTGTCTCTGTTGGGGTGTTTGTGGAAAAAGAAAAAAGTGTGTCCACCTATCTGTCTGTGACCCCACCTCTGTCCAACTCCAATGAAAGTATGTGGACACTTCTATTTTGGAAATTATTCTAGGGAATTTATGTGGTTACATTTAACCCTGCTCTTTATCATTCACAAATTTTCTGGGTTAACTAGCATGTCTATGCCACATACAGGGTGGCCCAAAAAAGTGAGAACATCTCATAAATTAAAAGCTTAAATAGTTTACTTATTTACCTTTTTTAGCTATATAACGTCTTTATTTCGACAATTTCCAGTCGCCATCTTTTTTGTTTTTAATTTGTCAATCGTTTACATCTGTCTTTTTGAATTTTTAAATAACTTATATGCTACGAGATGTTCTCACTTTTTTTGGGCCACCCTGTAGTTTTCAAAGCTTGCATAAATTCAAACCCTGTTTCAGGATTAACTCTGCTCATTTCAGCTAATGTTATTTTATGCACGTATCAGGTGTGACATTTTATAAATGCTGCAGAAGTATATGGAGGGCTGGAGCGCCTATTTCTGTCCCTAAAGCTGTTTATGTGGTTGGCAGATAGTATTTTTTGTCAATTCACAGGGCTGCAAACTGCATAAATTCTGGCCGTTCAAGTCGTTGAATGATTAGACTATTTACATCTCAAATAGGGCAGGTTTTGGATTTCTACAGATAACTTTTGAAATTAAGCACCCAAACCCCAAGGTATGAATTTCCTACCTCTCGCAGAGACTAATTTATATGCACGTAATCAGGGTTGGTCTGTCCACTAGGCAACTGCCTAGGGCGGCAGACCCTGGTGGGCAGTGCAACTCCTTTTTGAAAGCGGGTGGCGGCTCAAAACGGAGTCAGGTCACCACCGCCGCCAGATGAGAAGATGGATTGGGGGGGGGGGGTGGCAGCAGGAGTGGGATGCCGGTAGTATAGGGGTGATGGCAGCAGAGGGGGGAGCTGCACAGTGGGGGCTTCTGCCTGGGGCAGCAGAAACGTTTGAGCCACCCCTGCACATAACACATGATCAGGTTATTCGAGTGTTACAAAAACCTCAGAATTCAGCAGCTCATTTGCTTTCAGGTACCCCTCAGTCAGAATATCTCGCTCTGATTTCATGTGCGTTCCAGTGACTTGGAGAATAACATTTAAAGTTTTAACTTTGATACACAAGGCACTGGGGGCTCAGATCCCATTTGTTGTAATACAGGTGTTAGGCATCAATGGGAACTCAACAGCTTAAGAACATAAGAAATGCCATACTGGGTCAGATCAAGGTCCATCAAGCCCAGAATCCTGTTTCCAACAGTGGCCAATCCAGGTCACAAGTACCTAGCAGGTTCCCAAAAAGGCATACAGGTTCCACAATGCTTGTCCTAGGGCAAGCAGTGGATTTCCAGGGTCCTCTTTAATAATGATTTATGGACCTTTTATCCAGGAATTGTCCAAACCTTTTTTAAACCCAACTATACTAACAGCTTTAACTACATGCTCTGGTAATGTATTCCAGAGTTTGATTACGTGTTGAGTGAAAAAATATTTTCTCTTATTAGTCTTAAATGGGTTACCCTGTAGCTTCATTGCATGTCTCCTAGTCTTTCTACTTTTTGATGCCATAAAGAATTGATCTACGTTTACTCGTTCCACTCCGTTCATTAATTTATAGAACACTATCATATCTCCCCTCAGCCGTCTCTTTTCCAGGTTGAAAAGCACTAACCATAGGGGTATTCTTCCATCCCCTTTACCTTTTTGGTGGCTCTTCTCTGTACCTTTTCTAATTACACTATATCCTTTTTAAGATACAGCAACCAGAATTGCACACAATATTCAAGGTGCGATCACATCTTGGAACGGTACAGAGGCATTATAATATCCTTATTCTCCATTCCTTTACTTATTATTCCTAGCATTTTATTTGCCTGCTTGGGTGCCGCTGCACACTGGGTGGAGGGTTTCAATGTGTTATTCACAGTGATGTCTAAATCTTTTTCCTGGGTGGAACCTTGCATCGTTTAACCATAGTTTGGGTTGTTCTTTCCTAGGTGCATAACTTTGCACTTGCCCACATTAAATTTCATCTGCCATTTGAACATCCAGTTTTCCTGTTTATCATGGTCCTCTTGCAATTTTTAACAATCCTCTTGGGTCTTAACAACTTTGAATAATTTTGTGTCATCTGCAAATTTGACTACCTTACTCATTATTCTCATTTCCAGGTCATTTACAAATATGTTAAAAAGCAGTGGACCAGCACAGATCCCTGGGGTACTCTACTATTCACCTTTCTTCATTGGGAAAATTGGCCAGTCATCCCTACCCTCTGCTTTCTATCTTGTAACCTGTTCCCGATCCACAATAGTACACTGCATCCTATCCCATGACTTTTTAACTTCGTCAAGAGTCTCTCATGAGGGACCTTGTCAAAACCTTTCTGAAAATCCAGATACATTATATCAACCAGTTCACCTTTGTCTATCTGTTTAATCACTTCAAAACATTATAACAGATTAGTAATATAAGACCTTCCTTGGCTAAAGTCAAATTGGCTTTCTCCCATTAAACCATGACCATCTACGTGTTCAGTAATTTTTGTTCTTTATAATGGTTTCTACCATTTTTCCCAGTATTGAGGTCAGGCTCACCAGCCTGTAGTTTCCCAGATTGCCCCGGAACCCTTTTTAAAAATTGGCATTAAATTGGCCATTCACCAATTTTCAGGTACTACAAATGATTTTAATGATAGTTCACGGATTAATAATAGTAGGTCTGCAATCTCATATTTCAGTTCTTTCAACACTCTTGGGTATATGCCATCTGGTCTAGGTGATTTGCTACTGTTTATTTTATCAAATAATTGTAATATATCTTCCCGGATTATTAATATTTCTTTCAATTCTTCCGATGCATCATCTTGATGTCCTTCTATCCATTATGTACACTCGATTGAGTACAGGAACAGCTTATTCTGAATAGCTGGTCCAACAGAATGGAATAAGCTTTCAGTGTCACTTTGATTAATGGTCTGTACCACTGACTTTCAGAAGGAATTGAAAGCATTTTATTTTCCGCAGGCTTTTTATTGATGTTCATGCTATTTAGGTCACTGCTTGTATGATTGGGTAAACTATGAATATATCTTTATAACTCACCTAGAATTTGGGATAGGCATGAGATACATCTTTTAAATAAATAAATAAATACATCTGCATAAAATATAGCCACATAAGTAGAACTTTATGTACATAAGCATGGCTGGAGTGAAATATTGTCCTGAGTTAACTAGATAAATTTCTTTGCCTAACATTTCCTGGAGTGATTCAGTTGTGAATAAGCCCACTAAATATCTGTATAAAGTTATGTGCATAGTATAATTTTATTGTGCTAACTTGTCCACTCTTTAGCTATTCGAATATCAGTCCCACAAATTTTACAAGCACAAATATATCTGTTTGTCAGCCCTGGTCTTCCATCTGTCAATACTAAGTAAGTATTCAAGGGTAAGGTAAGGTCAAGGCATTTGTGTAGCCAGATTTGTGTATTTGAATGAAAATATCCATAGTGTAGTGATCAAAAAGGCTAAACAGAATTATTCAGAAAAGAGCGGTGAATACAACAGAGAATATCATAAGGTGTAATTAGACTTTACCTGCTAATTGCCTTTCTTTGAATCCCTCCAGTCCCGTCCAGATGCAAGGGATATGCCTCCCAACCAGCAGATAGAGGCTGAACATGACCACCTTTGCTGATGTCATTATATGAGGGCACTGTGCATCAGGAGGCTAGCCAGTATTGGAGTTACAAAGCAGAATTTAAGCCAAACACGGACACAATGGTCCAACCCAAAACCAACACAAATTGGAGGAACGTGCCACCTGATCCCTTTCAGACCACGCCTCCAGGGGCAGGCCTCCACCGTAAATTCCCTCCGAGTCATCACAGATGGGCTGATATTGTTGTTTTTGTCTTTCTCTTTTCTCCCCCTGGTGCATTATGGTCTTTCTTTTTTTTGCTGCTCTTGTTTTACACTTGAACATGAAACTGTGCTCCGCTCTTAGCAAGGCATAGTGCCTATAAATGTTATGGTTATGGCTATGGTTATATTTTATTTGATATATCGCGACATTGCATAGCAGTCTATGCGGTGTAGAATAATTAAAAACGAAAAGAAATGAAAGGAACTCTATGGTGTCCCATATGGGTTTACCATTAAGTTTACATTTATAGACACCTTATCAGGAACATGCATTTTGCATCTTGGGATGTATATCATGACTGGCTCTATGCCGATGTTAGTTTCAAGGCAGAGCTTAATGACGGTGTTTTTTTACCTCAGCTATGGTGCCAGCGTTCTTTCCTATCCTTGTGCTTTATATAAACAATTTTTACTCTTCTTTTTTTACCCTTGTAGTTCAATTGATAATTACATTAATCGATGTTTTTTTGAAGAAGAAATATACTGTTTCAACAAGTTTAAAAATTTTCAGGCATGCCATTTTCCTTTAATTCACATACCACGGGTCGCATTAAATGAACCATTAGTACTGCGTTCATACCATGTTTCTGCTTTGATATACTTGCATATTGCTATCCCTTGAAAGGGAACGGTCACGCTTCTACTACCCACTATCCTTCAAAATAAAAATTATTGCTTCTTTTTGAAGCTCCTTTAACTACTATGTGGTTTTCTCACTCTGGTAATTATTACCCATTTTGGTTTGTCCTTTAGAGATATATTGTATCTACAATAAATATTACCTACTTGGGTTTTCAATTTATTGTTCTGTCCTCCTCATCTCTGTGTGTGTTCTATATAGGTATTTAACCAGATTCTCTGTTCCCACTTCATTCTGCATTATTTTTATAGCTATTAATGCCACACTATCCTTACATTCTGCATCATGTGCACATTTTTTATTTTATGTCCAGCCTTAGTTTTTTATGGTTTTTAAATGTTTTTTGTTTATTCACACATTCCATTTTTTGTATCCATTTATTTATTTAATTTATGAGTATGCAATATTATTTTGTTATTATATAATTTTATTTGTTTTTCTTCCTTCTTGATGCTCATATCCCTCTGAGTAAGGCGTTGCCAAAATGCATAGGGTTTTTTATAAAAATAAAGCACTTGTGACCACCATTACACCATGTTGTTTGCTTTCTCTCAGGGCGGAAAAATGTACAGGAGAACATCAAGCACTTGTACCAGCTCATCAAGCACTTCTGACATGTGCTTGAGCTGTCTACTAAAAAACCAGCTTGCCTTGGCATTGGACACTGAAGCAATCAGGTCCATCACCAGCTGGTCCCAGTGCTCCACAATCAACTGAAAAACTGAGTCCAGGAAGGACCATTCATCTGGATCCACCTGGTACCGGCTCAGGACGTCCGCTTGAACATTCTCCTTTCCCACCACATGTGCCGCTGACAGAGCGAGTAGATGATCCTCCACCCACTGGAGGAGTTGTGCTGCTTCCTTCATCAGCAACGCACTGGCCATACCCTCTTGGAGACTGATGTAAGTCACTGCTGTCACATTGTCAGAAAAAACATGAACCACCTGACTCAGAAGGAGCTGGTGGAAGTGCAACAATGCTTGAAACACTGATTTCAGCTCCAACCAGTTTATCGACCATGGCAATTCCTCCTCCATCCATAGTCCCTGGGTGAACTGCACCAGACAGTGAGCTCCCCAACTGACCAGACTGGCATCGGTCATCACTGTCATCCAGACGGAAGTCTCTAGGGGAAGTTCTGCCTGGAGGAGAGCCACCACCACTGGCTGAGGCAAACCTCCTGTGGGCACGGCAACTGCTGAGAGAGTGAGTCCCTCTGCGAAGACCAGTACAACTGTAGAGCGTGCTGCAGAGGCTGCATATGGGCCTTCACCCATGGCACCAGATCAATGGTGGCCACCATTGAGCCCAAGAGCTGCAGGTAATGCCACGCCAAGGGCCGCGCCATCCAGACAAAATGGCACACCTGCTCTTGCAACTTCTCCACATGCTCCAACAGCAGCAACACCAGATCTTCCCTAGTGTCGAATCACACCTCCAAGTAAATCAGCTGCTGCGAAGGCTACAAATGACTCTTGTCACGGTTCACTACCCAA
This sequence comes from Ichthyophis bannanicus, assembly GCA_033557465.1. Taxonomy (NCBI): domain Eukaryota; kingdom Metazoa; phylum Chordata; class Amphibia; order Gymnophiona; family Ichthyophiidae; genus Ichthyophis; species Ichthyophis bannanicus. Next base: position 104,506,864 of record CM066048.1, on the reverse strand, counting down.
CCCAGACTCTGCAGAAACTACACTTACTAGCTGAGTGGCCTTGTGGCTCTCTTCGAGGGACTTTGCTCAGATCAGCCAGTCCTCCAGGTATGGGTGAACCAAGATGCCTTCCTACCTCAACACTGCTGCCACTACCACCATGACCTTTGTGAAAATCTGGAGGGCAATGACTAGACCGACGGGAGAGCACAGAACTTAAAGTGACCCATAGGCATTGCAAAGCACAAGTATCACTGGTGTTCATCGTGAATCGGAATGTGGAGGTACACTTCGGTCAGGACTAAGGACATAACAAACTCTCCCTTTTGCACAGCCCACAATGACCGAGCATAGCTTTTCCATATGAAAACGCAGAACCCTCAGGGTCCTGTTGACGAACTTGAGGTCCGGGACCGGGTGAAAGGAGCCCTCCTTTTTGGGGACAACAAAGTAGATGGAGTACTGACCAGACTCGAACTGGTCTACTGGTCATACCACCCCTAACTGGACCAGGTGGTCCAGCATCACTTGGACAACCGCTTGCTTGGCCCAAGAAACCAGAAAGGCATTGAGGATAGGCTGCACTAACTCCAGCGTATAGCCTTCCCGAATGATCTCTAACACCCACTGATTCTGAGTGACTCATACCTAAGAGGAGTAAAAGAGTCAGAGCCTGTCCCCAATCCTTTTCTCCCCCTGGGTCCCCCTCACTTCACTGGGACTTTTTAGCAGCACCAGTGGGAGAAGGGTAGAAGCCCCTGTCTGCTCCTTGGCCCTGAAAGGAAGAGTTGTCCTGAGATGGGTAATGCACCCATTGGTGAGCAAACCGGAGTACCCAAAACCTCTGAAAATCCCTAGGCTGTTCCTGAGGGTTCCACCTGGCCTCGGCCCCCCCTAGGCTTATTCTCTGGGAGGCGAGCTCCCTTGGAGTCCCCCAGGTCCTTGACCAGCTTTTCCAAGGCTTCCCCAAACAGGAGCTTACCCTTGAAGGACAGCTTGGTGAGCCTGACTTTGGAAGAGAATCTGCCAACCAATTAGAGAGCCAGAGGAGACACCATGTGGCTACCATGAAAGCCATACTCTTGGATGACACTCGAACCAGGTTGTAAATGGCATCTGCCGGGTAGGCGGCACCTGACTCCATCAGGACTGCCTCGGAACCGACCCCCAGATCCTGCAAACTCTGCACCCAGTGGAGACATGCCCTGATCACATACGCTCCACAGATGGAGGTCTGCAAGGTGAGCGTATTTGCCTCAAAAGCCTGCTTAAACATGGTTTCCAACTTACAGTCCTGCATGTCCAAGAGCACTGTGACACTTTCCACTATGATGGTGGTTTTCTTGGTCACCACAGTCACCAAGGCGTCCACTTTGGGGAGCTTGAGAGGTTCTCTCTCCTTGGGCAAGAGCGGGCACAGATGAGCCATTGTCTGAGTCCCCCTCAAGCTGGTTTCGGGTGGTTCCCATTTGGCATGAATCATTTGCTTGATTGCCTTGTGAACTGAGAAAAAAATCCTGTGGAGATTGAAGTCCCTGAAGCAAGGGACCATCTCCTACGAGGCCAACCCAACCGCCATATTGAAGGCCCCCAGAGAGTGAGCGATGAGGCCCACCAACTCCTCTCTACAAAAGACCTGCATGACAGTGGGCTTGTCACCTGAGGGGTGCTCGGACCCATCCACCTCAGCCCCCAAGAGTTCTTCCCAGTCTCCCAAGGTGCTCTCGGCTGTCTCTCCTGAGAATGAGAGCCCGGGAAGACCAGCTCCTCCAAGAGCTCCAACTCTGCGGATTGCCACCTGCTTTGGTGGCAGAACTTCCTTCAGGTCTGTCAGTGCCTTGAGCTCCCCTTCTGCTTCCCATGAAGCCACAGGAATTGAGCTGCGCTCTGAACTCCGGCTCTGTTTCAGACAGAAGGAGAAAAAAGCATACCTGAATCCTACTCCTTTGATTCTGAAACCCTGGGTTTCTTCTTGACCTTGGCCTTGGAGCCAGAACCCTTGTTCAATTCTCTCTGCACTCTCTCCACCTCTGAACAGTTCAAAATGGCCAACTTTGCTCCCAAAATGGAGCCGCGCAGTAGGAGGGAGGCCTCAGTCGAGTCAGAGGCTTGCGCTGTCCCCTGAAGCTTCTCCGACTGCTGGGCCACTTGTAGAGCATGCTCCTCCATTTTGCTCTCCTCTGAGCACACACTGCAGAGTCCAGTGGTTGTTACAGTAGCCCGGCGTACCCTGCAGATCACATGTGCACATTTGGAAAGGCCATCATATGTCTTCTCCTGTTCTAGCTGCCTGTCCCTAAACCGCCACCAAGACAACCCTGAAGAAGCACCAGAATGCTCCCCCATTCCCAGAGCCCTGACACAGCAGTCAGGCAACACAAGCACACACAACACTCACCAAGACAGGGGCAGACTCCCAGGCACAGAGGTACATGGGCAACAGAGAGAGGGACCTGGGACTCCCAGGTTTGCACATCACTGCGAGTGAGGTTGTAACCATTTCAGAACAGTTCATGTCACTCACTGCTAGGAGGCAGCTCTCTCAAGACCCATATCAGCTCCCTCCCTGTTCTGATGTCATGTCAGAGCAGGGAGGGGTCAGACCTGCAGAAAGACCTGAAAAGGCTTAGGGGAGCATTTCGGCTGCCTGCTGTTGTCCTGCTGCGGCTGAGAGAACAAAAAGTGGTGGTGGCAGGGCAACGGCAGGCAGCCAAAATGCGCCCCGTAAGCCTTTGTGCTCTGTGTGGCTGCACCATTCGCACAGTGCTAGGTACGGTACTGACCCCCACCTGCTGGAGACTGAGCAATACTGGCTAGCCTCCTGATGCATAGTACCCTTGATATAGTGACATCAGCAAAGCTGGTCATGCTCAGTCTCCACCTGCTGGTTGGGTGAGAACACCCATGCGTCTGGACTGGACTGGAGGGATGATGTGGAATGTTTTTGTATAGTTCCACGGTGGAGCTGCACCTTGAGTATTGTGTGCAGTTCTAGCCACACCATCACAAAAGTGATATAGGGGAACTGGGAAAAGAGCAAAGAAGAGAGAAAATAATGATAAAGTGATGGAACACCTTTTTAATGAAGAGAGGCTTAGAAGGTTAGGACTCTTCAGCCTGGAAAAGAAACAGCTGAAAAGGGATAAGATCTGTGTGGGCTGTCAGTCTTTCTTCCATGCTGTACGTCTATAGCACCTGGTATTCCAAGGTAGTTTCCCATCCAAGTACTAGCCAGGCCCAACAGTGCTTAGCTTCTGTGATCAACCCAGATCATGCTCATTCAGGGCAGTGAAGCCATAGTATGGAGCAGGGGTATTCAACCCAGTCCTCGAGACATACCTAGCCAGTCAGGTTTTCAGGATAACCACAATGTATGCAGGAGATAGATTTGCATGCACTGCCTTCATCATATGCAAATCTCTCTCATGCATATTCATTGTGGTCATTCTAAAAACCTCACTGACTAGGTGTGTCCAAGGATTGGGTTGAGAACCCCTGATCTAGAGGTTTATAAAAGCAAGAGAGGAGAAAAACAAGTTACATGGTCTGACCGCACCTTGAATATTATGTGCAATTCTGGTAGCCATATCTTAAAAAGGATATAGCGTTATTAGAAAATGGTAAAGGGGATGGAAGGATATTCCTATGATGACAAGCTAAAAAAGTTAGGGCTCTTCAACCTGGAAAAGAGATGGCTGAGGGGAGATATGATAGAGGTCTATAAATTAATGAATGGAGTGAAATGGGTAAATGTAGATTGATTGTTTACATCATCAGAATATAGAAAGACTAGGGGACATGCAATGAAACCTCAGTGTAACTCATATAGGACAAATAAGAGAAAATATTTTTTCACCCAACACCTAATAACCTCTGGAATTTGTTACCGGAGGATGTAGTAAAAGCTGTTAGTGTAGCTAGGTTTAAAAAAGGTTTGGACATGTTCCTGGAGGAAAGGTCCATAAACCATTATTAAAGGGGGACCTGGGAAATCCATTGCTTGTCCCAATACAAACATTGTGGAATCTGTGTCTGTGACCTAGATTGGCCACTTTTGGAAACAGGATACTGGGCTTGATGGATCTTGGTCTGATCCATTATGGCATATCTTATGTTCTTATGATCTTAAAAGGGGGTGCCATTTGTATTACAAGGACGCGAACTGTACATAGAAACATAGAAACATGATGACAGAAAAAGACCACAAGGCCCATCTAGTCTGTCCTTCCATAACAACAACTACAATAGTCCACTTTTTACCTTTAGAGATCCTCTGTGTTGGTCCCATGCTTTTTTGAATTCAGTTACTGTCCTCATCTCTACCACCTCCACTGGGAGACTATTCCACGGATCCACTACTCTTTCCGTAAAGAAATATTTCCGCATATCACTCCTGAATCTATCTCCCTTCACCCTCATCCCATGTCCCCTCGTCGCAGAACTTGCTTTCAATTGAAAGAGGCTCTCTCCCTGAACATTTATGCCATGGAGGTATTTAAACATCTCAATCATATCACCTCTATCCCGCCTTTCCTCTAAGGTGTACATATTAAGATCCTTAAGTCTGTCCTCATATGCTTTATAATGAAGACTACTAATCATCTTAGTAGCAACCCTCTGCACTGACTCCATCCTGTTCACATCCTTTTGAAGGTGCGGTCTCCAGAATTGCACACCATACTCCAAATGAGGTCGCACCAAAGACTTATACAGAGGGATTATCACCTCCTTTTTTCTGCTAGCCATTCCTCTCCGTATGCACCCAAGCATCCTTCTAGCTTTTGCCGTCGCCTTTTCTACCTGTTTAGCTACTTTAAGATCATCGGACACAACTACGCCTAGGTCCCGCTCTTCTTTAGTGGACAAAAGTACTTCACCTCCTATGCTGTATTGCTCCCTTGGATTGCTGCAGCCAAAATGCATGACCTTACATTTTTTAACATTAAATCCCAGCTGCCAAATTCTAGACCATTCTTCAAGCTTAGCTAGATCCCTCCTCATGTTATCTACACCTTCCTGGGTGTCTACTTTATTGCAGATTTTGGTATCATCCGCAAAGAGGCAAACCTTACCCGACAGCCCTTCCGCTATATCACTAACAAAGATGTTAAAAAGAATCGGACCAAGGACAGATCCCTGGGGCACACCACTGGTAACATCCTTCTCCTCAGAGTGAGCTCCATTTACTTGTACTCTTTGTCGCCTCCCACCCAACCAATTTCTAACCCAAGCAGTAACTTTAGGGTCCATCCCTAGGGTGCTCAGTTTGTTTATAAGTCGCCTGTGAGGAACAGTGTCAAAGGCTTTACTGAAATCTAAATACACCACATCTAGAGCTCTCCCTCGGTCCAACTCCCTGGTCACCCAGTCAAAGAAATCAATCAGATTTGTCTGACAAGACCTGCCTCTGGTGAATCCATGCTGCCTCGGATCCTGTAATCCGCTGGACTCCAGAAACCTCACTATTTTCTCTTTCAACAGCGTTTCCATTAATTTACTCACCACTGAAGTTAAACTAACCGGCCTGTAGTTTTCAACCACATCCTTACTTCCGCTTTTGTGTAAAGGCACCACATGAGCCTCTCTCCAGTCCTTTGGCACCACTCCCGACTCCAACGAGGCATTGAAAAGGTCAGTCAGTGGAGTTGCTAGAACGTCCCCAAGTTCCCTCAGTATTCTAGGGTGTATCCCATCCGGTCCCATCGCTTTGTCGACTTTAAGTTGAGCTAGTTTCTCACGAACACAGTCTTCTGAAAATTGTTCAAGATGTCCCTCGCTTCTGTTCTTATTTGTGGGTGTTTTCTGAGGTCCTGCTCCTGGTTCTTCATCTGTGAACACAGAACAAAAATATTTGTTAAGCAATTCCGCTTTATCCTTATCAGCTTCTACATATTCCCCCCCTGTACCCTTGAGTCTGACAATACCACTTTTGCCTTTCCTCTTCTCACTAATATATCTGAAAAATGTCTTATCTCCCCATTTTATTGCATTGGCTATTTCCTCCTCCTTTTGAATCTTTGCCTTCTTGACTACTTTGCTAGCTTCTCTAAGTTTTCCCAAATACAGATGCCTGTCTTCCTTTCTCTGTGATCTCTTGTATTTCATGAAGGCCTCCCTCTTTTTCTTCACTTTTTCAGCTACTTCCTTCGAAAACCATAGCGGTCTCCTGTTCCTTTTGCCTTTATTTACCATTTTAACAAAAAGGTTGGTTGCCTTTAAAATACCCCCTTTCAGTTTTGCCCACTGTTGTTCTACATCCCCCAGCTGTTCCCATCCCACTAATGACTCCCTGAGGTATTGGCCCATCTTCGCAAAGTTAGTCTTCCTAAAGTCTAAGATCTTTACCTTTGAATGGATTCTAACAGCCCTATTCCTAATACTGAACCACACCATCTGGTGATCACTGGATGCAAAATGATCTCCCACTACAACATCAGAAACACTTTCACCATTGGTAAGAACCAAGTCCAGTATGGCCCCTTCACGTGTGGGGTCTGTTACCAATTGCCTGAATAGTTCTCCCTGTAGAGAATCCAGGATCTCCTTACTCCTAGATGATACTGCAGCAGGAATGTGCCAAACAACATCTCGCATATTGAAATCTCCTAGCAGTAGCACTTCCCCTTTCCTAGCAATGCTGCGTATGTCTTCAATTAACTCTCTGTCCACCTCTTCCTCTTGTGAGGGAGGTCTGTATATCACACCAATGCAAATAGATTTCTCTTTCCCTCTTTCTAGTTTAACCCACAATGCCTCCTCTCTCCCTTTTAAGCTCTGTAATTCCAAAGCTTTAATAGTAGTTTTTACATATAGTGCTACTCCTCCTCCCCTTCTTCCTACCCTGTCCTTTCTGAATAAAGTATAGCCAGGTATAGTTACATCCCAGTCATGGTTTTCTGTGAACCATGTTTCTGTAACTGCCACTAAATCTAAGTCAGCCTCTCCCACCAAAGCTTCAACATCAGAGATCTTATTTCCCATGCTACGGGCATTAATACACACTGCTTTCCATATGTTACCCCTGTTACCCATTTCCATAGCTTGGTTTATGTTCTGATTACATAAACACCCCCTCCTTCTTTCTGTTCTCCTACACCTAGATCATTCTCCCCACTCCTCTTTTTATCCCTCCATCATCTTTCACCTTTTAGTTCTCTCTATCCCAACATGTCATCTTTTCAACTCTCCCCTTCATCGCCCTTTCACTGAGTGCTCCCAAATCATCAATCCCATGCTGCTCCATTTTCCTTCAAGCCCCCTGCTCTCTGGCTCTCTTGCCATTCCCTATTATTCCCACACTGAGGCTCTCTTCCACAACCATTCCTCCTTACATTCACCTCATCTCAGCTACCTCCTTTCATTTCACTCACTGCTCTTCTATTCTCCAATCCTTTCTAGTTTGATTCCTTCACCCATCAATCCCCTTCCCCGGATTCATGGTCAGTGCAAGGGTTAGAGGCGCCCTAGGCAAAACTTCAGTCATGCAACCTCCTTAATTAACTTTCAGGTCTCTAGGAGCTTCAGCGGTGAAAGTTAGGTCACCCTTTATGGTACCTATCTTTCGCCATTTAGCGATAACCAGGCAGCAGCTAAATATCTCCATTGCCCGATCATCGTGGGTGTCACCTCTGCTCCCACCACCGGAATACCCCAATACTAGCCAGCTAGCACTCATCGGCATTAACCACATTAGTGTTGCTGGATATCCCATTCATCACAATTAATACAGCTCGTAGGTGTGCTAACTGCGTTAATCACTTTCAATATCAAGCCCTATCTATCTATGTAATGAAGGTAATTTCCAGAAGCAATGCACCCAGTTTAATGGTCCATTTTACTACTAATCATTTGCATAGTGCTACAAGCCATACACAGTGCCGTACCTGTAAGACACAATCCTTGCTCAGAGCTTACAATCTAATCACGACAAAACACATACAGGCTCATTCTGAGCCACGAATAATGGGGATGGATGTCCCAATGGGACGTCAACCCCGCTATTTGTGCCCCCTCCCACCGGTGTCTAATTTCCCTGTCGGTTGTACAAGGAAGATAGATGGGGGCGGGAAAGGGGAGGATTGGGGGCGTCGTTAGGGCGGGCAGTGGGCGGTTGCCAGCCCCGGACGTATAGGGCCAATTCTAATGTTGGCCCTGTACATCTGGGGCCAGCGACTTGAATGGGGAAGTTATTCCACCTCTGAGATGGAATAACTTCCCTGGACGTCAGGGATTGGTGGGCTTGGTGCTGGGAAAGGGTGGCAGTGGACAGAGAGCATTCCCCGCAGCCCGACCCTGGCCTTGGGAGGCCAAATCGGGGGCCGGGTTGTGGAGAATAAACTGTTCCGGTGGCTGGGATCATGGCTTTTAAATGGCGCCACGGTACCATGGCAACCGGATGACATGGCACCACGACTCCATTTTAAAGCCCTGAGTGAGTTAATCAGGCTTGTCTTTTATGTACAGGCCGGGCTGAATTGCAGTCCCGGCCTGTACGTACAGGACTGATCGCGATTCTGATCCTGTGGGGCTAGACCTGCCCTGCAGGATCAGAATCACGATGCCCTCTGTACGACTGGTTCAGACCGGATGTACAGAAGGTTCTACGTCCGGGACAGAATCAGGCTAATAATATACACCTGGTCCACAGAAATGTCTAAAGTGAAAACAGGCATGGAATATACCCAATTCCAAAACCACAGAGATAGACGTGCCCTCAGTTCCGGAATCAGGGAGATAGACATGTTCGGTGGGCACATGCAAGCGCTATCCAGCCGGCCCTGTGTCTCGGATGTGGGTACATGGTTTGGATGTCCCCACACCCACCGTATTCTGCAACATTGTACGTGTCTGATGCTGCCCGTCTCCATGCAGCCTCCGCTGGTAAAGCATGCATCTCTTAAGCTGCTGCTAACACGGACAGTGTTGTAGTCATGCAAAGAAGACATGAATGTTGTTGAGATAGTAATGTTCATGCAAAGGAGACTATGAACACTTGTCTGCTGCTTGCCCACTTCAGTACAAGGTTATCTAAGTGCACTAGGGCTACTGTAACAGCAAGTGGAATGCAAGATGTTTGTCCTGATTGCAAAACATACATGCCATTTGCAGAACACCTTAGGCATTCCTGCGGTGGGTATCTCTGCAAACAGTATTTGCAGTGCCAAGTATGGGCCAGAAAAGACCAAAATGTCACTACATATCCCTGTCAATAACAGAGACCCATCAGGATGGAAACATGCAACAGTGAAAACATGAGCTATACAGTCCCATATGTACCAGCAACTGCACTTCCAGATGTGCCTAATGTTAGAGACCTCTGATGGTGCATGTGAATATGTAGTTGTGCTGTGTGCCCTGTGGCATGATCCCAATCTGAGGATCCCCCACCGCTACCAGGGACATGCCCTGCTAAGTTGCTGCAGAGCAGCTTTTGGAATATACTGCCCATTCACACTGGCACCCGGCGATGCTGCGGTTAGTCCTATGGTCCAGGTACTGTACAGGCATACATGTCCCTCCAGATTCACACCTCAGAACACCAGGGCCTTTCCTGCAGCCCTCATACATCCAATACACACACACACACACACACTCTCTTGCTTGCAGTCACAGGTAACATACTTCTGCCACGACCATGCCCTGCAACTATATACAACTGCTGCTACGGCATAATTGCATGGCATCTCAGGACTACACATCTCATCTTCATTTATTGGCCAAATACATTCCATCTTTACAGCTATGTTCCCCTTTTTCCACAGAAGTTCTTGGGAAGACCTTGCATAGCCCCTTTGGTATATACAACATATGCCAGAATACCGACTATTGCAGTGATTTACATTTCTGTCGCTGTGTTTTTATATTGTTCTTTTATTATACAAAAGTCCTTCACCTCTGCATTCTATTCATTTCCACTGCATCTTTTGCTCTCCCAGGCAGCAGATACACCAGATCAATACAGACCTGTCATAGCCATTCAGCTCTATGGGACACTTTGCAGTTGGGAGCAGGATTTTTTCTAAGTCCTGCCCTTATTCCACATTTCAGCAGGCATAATAACATGGATGTTTGGGTGAAATGTCAGGGACGTACAAGGGCCTTTCCTGGATACATTTTAAACGTCTCTGCTACTGACTATGCCCCCATTCTGCCCCTTCCACCCACGTTCTGGGATCCCCGTTTTAGTGCCATGTACGTGCAGGGCCGCCTGGTTTCAGAATACGGGTCTAGACATTTTCGGATGAGAAACGTCTAACTTGCACGTACACAGGGCTTATTCGTGTTTCAGAATGACCTCCATAGTGAAACTGAGGACTAGAGTATGGTAAGATGCACATAAGTAGTGGACAAGAGAGTGAGGAACGTCAGGATCCAAAAGTGGCTTCAAAGACGTGGGTTTTTAGCATGGATTTGAATAGGGCTAGAGAAGGAGACCAATGCACAGACTCAGGTAGTTTGTTCCAGGCATATGGAGCAGCGAGATGGAATGAACAAAGTCTGGAGTTGGCAGTGGCAGAGAAGGACACATTTTAGTCTATCCCCCTCCCACCCCATCTCTCTGCAGGTAAAAGTATGATCTAGCGGTTCTTTAATATACTGTATGGGGTACATATAGGGACAGACTTAAAGATCTAAATATGGGCACTTTGGAAGAAAGGGAGATAGGGGACAGATGACAGAGACATTTCACTACCTTCATGGTCTAATTCCATGGGAGATGGGCTTCATTCAATTGAAAGGAAGCTCTGGATGAGGGGGGCATAGGATGAAAGTGAAAGGGATAGACTCAGGAGTAATATAAAGAATATTTCTTTATGGAAAGGGTGGTGAACGCGTAGAATATCCTCTCAGTAGAGGTGGTGGAGAGAAGGACTGTGTCTGAATTCAAGAAAGCATGGGATAAGCACAGAGGATTTCTAAGGGAGAGGAGGGGACTGTAGAGGCTAGTAGCTGGCATGGATGGGCAGACTGGATAGGCCATTGAGTCTTTATTTGGATCGTTGTACACTGCCTTGAATGCCATGGCAAGTGGCAGTTTATAAATGTTTTAAAATAAATTAATAAATAAATACATTTGTTATCATTTTATATTTGTACTTTTTGTCTGGCTGTCGGGATGTATTGTTTTGCTTTGACTGCAGATGCTTTTTGCTGCCCCACAGAAACGGCTTCCCTAGGTGACTTTCTAGCCTCTCTGATGGTCAAGCCAGGCCTATTATTATTTACAGTTGTGGTCAACGTTATTGGCACCCGTGCAATTCAACCCCTTAATGTCCAATATCTCCTAAAAAAAGTGGCCAGTGAAATGGCTTTGGACTATATATGCACACATATTTGACACATAAAAGAATCAAATAAAACAAGACCAATTAAAAAAAGGAAATAGTAGGAAATAGTATAAAAACTGGGGCACTGCCAGGACAAGATTATTCTACTAAAATAAAGCCAGATTACAAAATTAATCAACAGACATCTGTTGAAAACGAAAAACAGATTTAAAAATACATGAAAATTTTATCGCAAAAGTTTACTTGTTGGAATGTTTGTCATGAAAGGAGGAGCGCCTCTCTTGTGAACAAACTCGCTGTTTTATTCTTTTTACAAGTGAATAAATCATTTGTCCTTGTTTGTTTAAATATGTTGGCAGGACAATCAGACCAATTAGATTCTGTCTCAAGGAGCACCGATCAAGACTCAACACGAAAAGTTGGTCAGCTTCGATTGTATCACATTGCTTAGTAAAAGGCTACTCCTTTGAAGACCTAAAATGGAGAGTGATTGATTTAGTTCCAGCTGATCCCCGTAGGGGGGATCATGAATCTCGCTTACAACTGCTTGAGCAATCATAGATATACAGACCCCGATCTGTTAGTCCTTTTGGCTTAAACTTGAATTGGATTGGTGGAGTCTTCTCTAACCGTTATTTAGTTATTGTTCGTTGATTGCTCATTTCATCTGGGGAGCCCCTTTCACTTTTATTAATGTCATTTTTATACCATTACAAAAGCTCAGCCCCTTTGGCAGCTTTTTTCAAAGCACTTTTAAATCAGAATCTTGATGACTGGGAACCCTTTACACTTGAGGCAGAGCTCCATGACTGCTTTCATGAGCTCAAAACACAGTTGTGTGTCCGCTTCTGATTGGTGGGACTTCCTGGATTTTACAGCCCAGCTGGATCTTCGGGCCATTGGCGGTTGCCATCTAAAAGCTAAGATTAGCATTATATTCTCTTTATGTGTTTTACTTAAGTGGGTTTAACACACACTTGGTGATTTGTTCAATTGTAAAAAGAATAAAATGGAGAGTTTGTTCACAAGAGCTCCTCAGTTCATGACAAACATTCCAATATATAAATTTTTTCAGTACATTTTTCAAGTATTTTAAAATCTGTTTTTGGTTTTCAAGTGGATGTCTTTTGATTAATTTTGTAGTCTGACTTTATTTTAGTAGAATTCAATAGTGGTCATGACTGTGGTTTCTTTCTAATAGAACATGATTACTGGTACCCTTATAAACAATTCCAATCAGATTGAACAGAAGAACCACATTCCCATTGCAGTAAAATTAGACGCACCTGTAATCAATTGTCAGCACTCACATGACTTGAATCAACCAATGAACGATGGCTCTAATGTTTAAAATAGCCACATCCACTCCCTTCCTGTTCCATTTCACAATGGTGAAGACAAGAGAGCAGCTGAGATTCTCAGAACAGTCATTATCACCAAACATCAAACTTCAAAAGGGTACAAGGCCATCTCTAAAGACCTTGGGATTCCTGTGTTTAGTTTGCAATGTTTTTAAGAGGTTTCTGCTTATGTAACTGTCAAGAACCTCCCAGGACATGATGAGATGAGGAAAATTAATCCAAGAAGTTTTAAAAGGTTAATGCATACTGTTGGAAAAACAACACATACAACATCTAAAGAGCTTAAGGCTGACCTGGAGCAATCAGGAGTGGTGGTTTCAACTTGCACCATGCGCCGCATATTAAACAAAGAAGGATTTCATGGGCGAAGGCCAAGGAGGACCCCACTGCTCAAAAACAGACATAAAAAGACACGCCTTGATCTTTGCTCAAACCCACTTTGAGAAACCACAATCCTTCTGGGAAAATGTTCTATGGACAGATGAAACAAAACTTGGGCTCTTTGGCAATGCAGACCAGCGAAACATTTACAGGTGAAGAAATGAAGCTTATAAGAAAAAAAACACTCTTCCTACAGTTAAATATAGTGAAGGTTCCATAATGTTGTGGGGCAGTTTTGCTGTCTCAGGAGCTGGAGGCCTGGAATGTATTAAAGGAATCATGAAATCACAGGACTACCAAGGTATTTTGGAGCAAAATGTGTTACCCAGTGTCAGAAAGCTAGGTCTGGGTCAAAGATCATGGGTCCTCCAGCAGGACAATGAGCCAAAACATACATCCCAAAGTAAAAAAGGATGACTAAAAAGGAAAAAAAATGGACTGTTAAACTGGCCAACAATGAGACCTCATCTCAGTCCAATCAAGAACCTTTGGAAAGAGCTGAAATCTGCGATTGGTAAAAGGAATCCTGAAAATATTCATGAGCTGGAACAAATCACAGTTGAAGAATGGGAGAAACTACCAGCAGACAGATGTACGAAACCTACAGATGGCTACAAGAAACGTTTGGAAGCTGTCATCACTGCCAAGGGTTGTACAACCAAATATTAGTGAAGGTGCCATTAATCCTGTCCAGGTCATATTTTTTTTTTCTCAGAAATGACTATGTCTATTTTGCACAGACATCATTTTTTTGTTGTACACCTTGGAACATACTGTTAAAATATTATGATGGCATACAGTTGAAGCATTTCCACTTATTTCTCAAGATATTGTACACAACATAGCTAAAATGCAAGGGTGCCAATACTGTTGACCACAACTGTAAAAACTTACAATACCGCCCTATCCCTGTTGGTATCAGAGTGGTTTTACAATGCTAAAATTATAAAATAGGAAAAGAAACACCCCTTGTCTTCCTTTCTCCGATCCTTCCTCACCCTCATTCTCTCCCTAGAATGTTCTTTTCTTCCCCATTACACCTCTATGACTCTCTCATTCTCTCAAACGCCCTCATTTCCATCACTACCTCTTGCCCTCTAACACACACACACCCATCAACACCTCTATCTCATTCTTCCTGACACCATCTCCAGCCATCTCCGCCCAGCACATCACTACCTCTGGTTCTCTTGAATGCACCATCCACTATTCTGCTATGTCACTGCAGGGGAAGGGGATGGGGCAGAAGAATCAACAGTGCTTTGTGAGTCACATCCTCTTACCTTTCACCCTGGTTGCTTTGGTCTTATCGCCTACTAGCAAGGTGCTAGGGGGAAGGATAAAAAAGATTTTTGTGGGACTTTTGTTCCATGCCTCTTTCCATATTGATACCTAATCCGTACATTGTAGCCATTGACTCTTCCCATTTTCCTTCGGCTGGCAGCGCCTGGGGAACCCAGCTAACTCTTTTGGGAACACCACCCACCAGAAGTTGCCATGCTGTGTTAAAACACAATTTGCAGCAGTGATCACACCAGCCTTGCTCTCCTATTAATCAATGTTTTAGAGTAAATTGTCAAAAAATATCTCAATATATCATCTGGGCTGATACTAATGTGAAACGCCCCAAGCTAAATAAAGAAAAGTCAACAGAAGTTTGACTTGGAGGACAAGCTTTCTGCAGCATATTCTTCCTGATATGATGGAGAAATATGTTATCTCGCCCGTTCCTTAGAAACATTTGCATTGCTTTGTGACACTTCCTCCTCCCCTTTTACCTCCTTTATGAACCTCAAGAGTGACAAGGTGCGGTTAGATTTTCACTTCAAACTCAGGGAAAAGTAAGAGCTGTGGACTGACTGGTGCAGATTTGAAAGGTCACCCATGACCAAGAGTCTTCTGACAGAGTCTGACTTCCAGTCTATCTTCTGACGGAGTTGGACCAGTCCTACAGAATCTGACTGATCCTGGGAGTCACTTGTGCCCCTCTGCTTGACTGTCCTTCTTCACTTGATAATGTGGACCTAAGACAGCAGGGGTACGATGAGGTACAAGCCATGGCTGGTCATAGCTCTTCTGGGATGTGGACTCACTCTTCTCTTTGTGGGTATGTGCCTTTGCCTTTCCTTATTGTAATTTTAGATTTGTCCTCCCTTTCTTTTTACAATCCCAAGTGATATGGCTTTAAAAAGAATATGACAGACAGAGCCAGAAGTAGAAAGACTCGCGCACGGGGTAAGTACTGTGAACCCAGTGTGGCAAGGAGAGCACTGGAAGAAGCAGTGGAAGCGGAGACTGCGCTAACACCTGTTTCTTTCAAGTTCAATATGTTTCAGTTGTTCTATGATTTAGGGAAAATTGTACGTAGATAAGGCACACTCAGAGGAAAAAGGGTGATTTTTTTTGTCATTCGTAGAATAACATTTAGAAATATTCTTTCTCTAAAAGCAGATCCCAGCCCTAGGTGCAAAGTATCTGGTAAAAATAAAATGTTGTTTTTAATGAAGATCTATTCTTCTCCTTTTGGGTTTACGATGAATGTATCTCTGGACAGATCAGATCCTGAGAGTTCTGCCACATCAACCAGTTTGGCTTTGAACTGAACTTCCAGAAACTTCACAAATATTTGAAGAAAAAAAAAACCCACCTTGTTAGCCTTTCTGAAGTTATTTACTTTCTATATCTGGGGACTTAAGTAACCTGGAGGAGAGATAAGGGGAAGGCAACCAAGAAAGGACTGTTAAGAGCTGGAGAAGAGTTTGTGAGCAAAGATCAGGTAATGTGCAGCTGGCGAGGCTGAGACCGTGGTGTGAGAGCAGGCCTAGGGATACCACAGAACGTGAGAGCACAGAGTGAGAAATTACTACCATATAAACCAGAGACTGAGTAACCGAATCACCATAGGACCATGGGGCCCACCATAGCTCTCTGTTTCCAGGGGCCAATATTTTCATTTGTGTGCTTCCCTCCCCGCTCAGCTCTTCTCGTAGGAACACTTAAAGTCACAGTAACCAAACAATAAATTTCTCAGTAGTGTAAACTGGAATATGTACTGTATTTATTTATCACACTGGGTCACAATAAGCATTTAAATTCAAATACACAAAAGCAGGTTAGACATATTAGATACATGATATTTTTTAAGTGCCATCAAGTCAATGCTGATTCCTGGCAACCCAGCAGCCTCTGGGGTTTCTTGGCAAGGTATGACTGGAAGTAGAGTGCCAGGCCTTTTCTTCCAAGGTAATGGAGGGTAAAGTGACTTGCCCAAGGTCACAAGGAGTGCCAGTGGGAATCAAGCCCTGCTGTGTTGGGTACTAGGCTACTCCTCCACTCCGGATACATCCTACAGTTTCACTAACCTCTATTTGGGAGTCAGTACCCCATAATATTCCTCAAACAGATATGTCTTTAGGGCCCAATTTTGATTTAGGCAGGCTATGATGCTACCCACTTAGCCCCTGCACCTTAAAGATGGATGAGGAAAAACCTCGCCTATCTTTAAGGCACAGAGGGCTAAGCGTGTAGCATCAAAAATCACTGCTACCTGCTTAGCCCTTTCCTCCGCCCCTGTTCCGCCCTGTTCCACCCCCAACATGCTAACCACAAAACATATGGGCAGGTTAAGGACTTATCCGGGATTTTTGAAAGGCACTACCTGTGTAGGTGCCTTTCGAAAATCCCAGATAAGGCCTTTACATGGGTAACCAGGGCAGTTACCCATGTAAATGCCTTTGAAAATGCCGCCCTTCATTCCTTATGAAACAATTTAAAGTTGTTTTTTCCACGAACATTATTTGGATGTCAGAAATGAGCATTTTATAACCGAGGGCTGAACTTTCTGTGGCAATAGATTCCCATACGCTATCAGTCCCGGCAGCTCACGAGCTTTTGGATTATGTACTTGAAAAACGTCCGTACTCGTAGATTCTTCTAAATACTTCTTAGCTATGGTCCCATTGTAACTACCATACATGAGGCAGCCCAAAGTCACAGGCAAAGCAGCTTTACAGTACTTATTCTCTAAACTGCAAGGCAATAGTCACATAATAATCTTCACACAGCGCTGCCGCTCCCTAATTCTAGCATCACCCACAGATTCGAAAACCGTGCACTGGTGGCTGGCGTTTCAAATTGGGCTCACATGTATATTTGACCCGTCATGTGGTGGCTCCTTCATATAATCACAATAATACATAAGGGTGTGCAAGGTCCCTTTAGTCATTTTATTTGGCTTTCATTTCTTTTTTGAAATAGCGTATGCTAGTTGTCAGTAATGCTCATTATTTTAAAAAACAAGTAAAACATTTCACAACCCCAGCCCCCCAAACCTAAATCAATGAAAGAGTGAGCTCAAATAATGCAGAGACCGGGAAGCATGGACTGTATTGTTCATACCTCAAATACAACTTTTTGTGCTTTGATTTCAGTGAAGTTCGGTGTAAGGCTATCAGTACTGACACTTTCAAAAGACTCCCTCACCACGACCATTTTCCTGCAGTTCTGTAAATATCCTCTGAGCTCATAGAAAGTCACCCAACAGTGAGCGCAGAGTTCAACTGGGTATCCCTTCCAGGACAAAATACCAAAAATCTATCAGTAACACCAAAACAAACTCCTTCTAGCATCAGACATAGGGGAATCAGAACTGAGCTTTCTCAGAAGTTCAGGCAAGTTACATTCTCAAAAATCCATGAGAACTTGGAAAAACATGGACTGAGCAAATGAATGAATAACCTCAGGGCCTGAGATAGACTTGGAGCTAAATCATGGAAAGACTGGCTTGCGTGAACACACACTTAAAATGGCATCGAGACTACGCCGTATAGACCGTCTAGATTTTTAACAGCAGCACTTCAATGAACACGTACATTTCCCAGCACATAAAAAGAGGTACTTAGGGTGAGTGAAGGATTTAGGAATGAAAAAATATATTGTTAACAAATTTCTGCCTGCAAGTATCAATGCTTTTAACAGGCATCGCTGCAAAGTACAGGGATAAAGTTAGGTGCATATATTTAGCCAACTAAAACCCGATCTCGGTTTTGTGTGAGCCTGGTATTGCATTTGCAGCTATGCAGTTGGACACTAACTGAAACTCCCTCTTAATGACCAAGTAACAGAGACTGGACCATTTACCATCTTAGTGATAACCAGCAGGGGACAAAACTTGAGACAGAGAAAAAACACAAAGGCTGATACTCAAATCTTGAGTTCTTAAATTTAAGTTAGGTTGAAAATCCTCCTAAATTTAGAATCCTAAAACCAAGGACCCTAGATTTAGGCCTGCTATTCATTTGTCAAAACTTAGAAAACTAAGTTGAGTGCCTACAGCTGAAAATCAGTGCTAAGCCCCTCACTATTTCTGCCTTTCTAAATCCGCCCCCACTTTTTATAATCGTGTTGGAAAAAAAAGACTGAAGGATTAGAGGAGATTCTAATTTTAGATCAAAACCAGGAATTACAGGATTCAGCATCATTAGGAAGGAAAGATATTTTAAGTCTTGCAAGGTTAACAGCTCAGTGGGTAGAGTTTTCTGACGTATCCATGACTCAGATAATAAAGATGGTCTCTAAAGATAGTAGTGGCTATTGTGACTTGGGCCTGCATTCAGTGGATCTTTTGGGTAGAAGCTTAAATGGGTAACAAACTTAATTAAGTTAGTTTTGGCACAATGTCTCAAAATGACTAGTTTAGCCCATAAATTAAACAATTCTTCTGAGGCGTTTGGTGTTTGACAATTATAGAGCAATGATTAATTTTTCCTCTCTGTTGAAATTGGTAGAAAATGCAGGGACTGATGAAGTGCAGGAGTATCTGAAGCAATATAACTTCTGAGACTCCGTTCACGCAGGGTTCAAGAGGAAATGTAGCGCAGAAACGGTACTGATATCACTTAGCGAAGATTTTAAATAAAGGGGAAGAGGGATTTCATATGCAAATAGATTTATCTCTGGCCTTTCATCTTCTTGATCATGATTTACTGCTATGAAGCTTTAGGTATTAAAGGAACGGTGGTTTGATGGTTTTCTTCATTACTGACTAACTGGCAATGTAAAAATAAATTTGGATCAGCTGTCTCTAAGCCTTGGATTACTGCATAGGTCATTTCACAGGAATCTCCTTTCTCTTCCATCCTAGTTGATGTTTTTTTTGCAACCACTTGGCAAGCTTATAAGATATATGAGTTTTATGCATTACTGGAAAAGATCAATCACCGAATAAATGCTTTAAGTGGTCAATGATGGGATGATGTCAGTCTTAAATATAAACCCAGACCAAACTAATAATATTATGGGTAGGGGGGTTAGGAAAGATGGTCCCCTGCAGGGCTTTTTTTGTAGGGGTACACGATGGTACGGAGTATCAGCACCTTTTTCATTGCCTGCTAAAATTAACCAATAGTTCTCATGTATTAATTAAAAAGCTCTGCATAGGAGGACCGGCATCTTTTTTTTCTAGGAAAATCCACACCCTGAAAACGACCAGAAAGTGAAAGAGATTATTTGACCTATTCCTGACAAAATACAGAGTTTGGAAATCAGCAAATATTCAAAATTATTTATGGATGAACATGTTACCATGGTACTCCAGAAATCTTTTCTTAAATTTTGATTGTTTAGACAGTTTTGTTCTTGTGCACTGAGCATCTGAGGCAGGTTATGTGGTTAGCAGTCTTTTCTCACTTGGGCTATTGTACCTGGCGAAAGCGCATTGAGCCCAGGATTCAGCGATACTAAGGACCTGATTTTGACATGGACATGTTGGCCCCCTGTGTGTCAGGTCGGAACCGGACGCACAGAGGGAGCCATGATCTTGATCCCACGGGGCATGTCTAGCCCCATGGGATCAGAATTGTGACCAGGCCTGTTTGTGCAGGTCAGGACCCCGATTCAGTCCAGCCTGCACATACAGACCTTGCCTGGATAGCTCATTCAGGGCTGTTCAATGGAGCCGTGGCATCAAGGCATCCGGTTGCCATGGCACCGCAACTCCATTGAAAAGCCGCGATCCCCGGCTGCTGGCTGCAAAGGTGCTTTCCCCGCAGCCAGACCCCCTGTTCTGGCCTCCTAAGGCCAGGGTCGGGCTGCGGGGAATGTCCTCGGCTCCCCCCGCCCCTTCTGTGCCCCGGGCCCGCCATCCCCTACTGACTAGGGGAACTTATTCCACCTCTGAGGAATGACCCCTTCATTCCGGGGCACGTTGGGACGTTCATCCCCGCTATTCGGGCCCTTTCCTGATCCGATCTACCTTCCCCGCGTGTTGTACAGGGAAGGTAGACGGGGGCGGGAAAGGGGAAGACCGGGGGCGGGCAGTGGGCAGTTGTCGGCCCCGGAATTGGGCCCTTAGTGGTTAGTGTGGCTGATTATCACCACAGACCTGCAATAAAAAATGCCTGGTTAAAACCGAGGTGGCCTGTGGGTGGGTTGGGGCGGTAACGATCACTATGCTGTTAGTGGCAATATTCAGCTGCAAACCGGGTAGCTTCACCAGTTAAAGTTAGTCATCTGAATAGCCGTCTTAACTTTAACCAGTTTTCTCCATCCTGGCAGTGGCTTAAGACTGCTCTCTATTTTATACCTGGAGAAGTTCCCGGGCTGTGCATCCAGGTTTAATTAAAGCAGAGGCGGCTATTTTAAATAGACTATCTGCCACTCCTGCATATACCTCCCTATGTCTATTGGTGCTTTTGTATCGCACAATTAAATATTTTTTGGTGGATTCCATTTTTACATACCTTTTAAACAAAAATGTAACTCAAACTACCCCATCCTCCAATATAATTAGTTTGTAAAAGAAAACATGGCAATTCTAAGTCAAGATATAAATTTAGAGGGCCTTTAATGTGCCCGCTGAGTTTCCCCCACATTAAGAAACGACTGCAGCTGTCGAATACTCTCAGAAACTATAAGGTTACCGGTATTGCTTTTCTTCCTTTCTCTGAGCATTTGTCTGGTTTTGGGAATGCGATTTTGATTGGACTCCTGGCTTCATATTTGAAAGGGGTTGCAAGCTGTACAGAATGGAGCTGAGACAGGCTGTACTGTTTGTGAACATATTACGCCTCCATTTGAAGACTTGCATTGGCTGCCTGTGGCCTGGCAGGTGAAATTTAAAGTGCTGGTCTGGGCCTATTAAGTATTAAGGGTAGAAGTGCTATAACGTCCTCTTCAAAGAGGTTTTGCGTTTCATGCCCCGAAGTTGTGGAATTCTTTAAACACTTGTGTGCAGGTGGATTTTATGAGAGTCTGGAAAAGGGTAAAAACTTGGCTTTTTAACTGATTACTTTCAGATATTAATTTGGAAATGAACTGTTAGAGATTTGGGGGCATCTTTACTAAGCACCATCCGGTGTCATGCATGTGGGCTGCATTATTAGCTTGAGGGGTCAGTGCTGACTATAGGGGCGACTTGTGCTTCTGTCTCCCTTCAGTTACTGTGGGCCGTAGACACGGCTCTGTGCAAGCCAGCATGGGGATGCCCTAAATACCACCCACTATGGTGGCATTACATGCAGCTGCACTGAGGGCGCCAAGTGTGGTCAGTAAGGGACAGTAACACTCATGCTAGTTATGATGCATCAGCAATGCGTGTGTTCCACCTTGGTTCTGCCAGCCCCACCCTGACGCACACTGCTAAGGCCCACGCTATGTGTTAGCGCCATGCCCAAATCGCAAGCTAAACTCCATTTCATAAACATGCCCCTTGGAGACAGTGATATTTTGTGTAGCTTTTTTAAAGTGGGGGGGGGGGAGGAGGGGGTTGGAACTGGGGTTGACAATTTTTTAAATGGTTGAATTGTACTATGCCTGGAGTAAGGTTTTAGCAAATGTGTAATTAAGTCATCTAAATAAATAAATATTGGCACTCAGCGTTAAGTCCCTCTACACCAGCTTGCCCCCTGAGATACTTGAAGCCTGCCTGTTTTAGAGAGATCTGCTATCAGAGAATGCTGTTTAACTGAGATGCGGGCTCCAGCGATTTATTTTGTTAGGGTGATACTGAATTATAGATTAACACAGTTGCGTGTAGCGGAAATTATTCAGAGATTTTGGAAACAATTGAAAACATTGGGTGGCATTTTCAAAGGCATTTGCACAGGTAACTCCCATGTTACCCTGTAAATGCCTTATCTGGGATTTTTTTGCCTTTGGAAAATCCTGGATAAGTCCCTAACCTGCCCAGATGCTATATGGGGCATGTTGGGGGCATCTGGGGTAGAGCAGTGGCGGAGGAAAGGGTTAAGCGGGTAGCAACAATTTTCGATGCTACCTGCTTAGCCTTCTGTGCTTTACAGACAGGCAAGGTTTTTCCTCGCTTATCTTTCAAGCTCAGGGGCTAAGTGGATAGCATCGAAAATCGCTGCTATCTGCTTAGCCTTAGCGGCCGCCGGTGCATCCAGCCAAACCTGGATTTTCACTTGTGTTGCTGCGTAAGTGAAAATCTAGGTTAAGGGGGTCAGCGGTGCATCGACTGTGTAAATGAAAATCGGGCCCGTTTTTCTTTCTGCGGGCATTTGACATGGGATGTGGGATTAGTCAGTAGATGCTGTGTGGGAACAGTGGGAGATATGATTTGAGGTGGAAGGATTGTATTTTGAGTAATATTAGCTGTTGGAATATTTGATCTGGGTTTATTTTATGATTCTATGTTGTGTTGTGCACCACTGAGGATAGGCGGTTTATAAATGCTTTAAAGATAAATGCATTTAAATGAATAAATAAGAAGGCCTTTTTATTAAAGTGCAGCAAATAGTTAATATGGGAATTAGTGCGTGCTTTTACGCACACCGCGCTAAGTTAACATGGTGGCTTGTCAATTAAAGGCACATTTTAGAAAAGACATGGAGAATGGAACTGAGACCTTTACAGTTCCAGGAGTATTTTACAAAGGTCTCTGCTAAACATGGAGCCTTTTCTAAAATACTGGCAGGGAAGTACAGGCGGGCATATGTATATGCCAATATGCAGGGCCAGCCCAACCACTAGGCAAACTAGGAAGTTGCCTAGGGAGGCAGTCTCTGGAGGGCGTCAAACAGTAGGGAATTCAAAGCTAAACAATAGATTTTGACAGCCCAGGAGGGAGTAAGGTTTAAGGTTTGCTTAGGGTGCCAAACACCTTAAACCAACTCTGGGACCGGCCCTACCAATATGTGGAGCGGAGGAGCCCTTTTGCAATTTTACATGTGGACAAAAGCAACAGGGGAACATAGGTGACATAAACATGTTAGTGCTGGATTTCACAACTTCCACGTCGAAGTGCCAGCATGACACATGTATGATGGTCATTTTGCAAGCCTGCATGTGTAAATGCCATCAGCGAACATCAGATGCTGCTGTCTTTGTTCTATTTCAGTTTGGATGGGGAAATAAAAAAACATAAGGGATATTGGAGGATAAACCCTTTAATCTCCCCTGTAAAGTGCTGGCCAAAATGAGCACTTTTTAAAACCCTAAACATGCTGGGCAGCAGATGTAAAACCTGACATGAACATTTTTGGGTCACACACATTTATTCCTTCTATGGAATGGAAAATACACATGTAGATTTTTGACCCGCCCTGACCACGCTGTAACCACTTTCCAATATGCCCCCTTTAACTTCCATGCAGTAAACATATCCACGTGTAAACTGACCCCTTTCTAAACTGTCCACTTACACACGGATGCTATTTACACACATGCATGCCTGATTAAGCATGCATAAATAGTGAGTAAGTCTTCTAAATTAACCCCTTAGCATGTGCTTATCGCCACGTTAAATGCACAGTGGGGAATGGGGCAGGAATTGGGAGTCCACTGCACCTTGCAGTTAATGCAAGGTAGCTTACCGCACCTCACTTAACACCATGTCATTAAGCAGCATTAAGTGCATCTGTGTTATCTGTAATGCACTTAACAATGGTAAATATTTTTTCTCTGTATTAACTGTATGGGAAGACGCTGGGCAAACCCCCACAGATAGCATAGAGCCTTTACACTTATCTTGCGCTAATAAGAACATAAGAACATAAGATATGCCATACTGGGTCAGACAAAGGTCCATCAAGCCCAGTATCCTGTTTCCAACAGTGGCCAATCTAGGTCATACGTACCTAGCAGTTTCCCCAAAAGACACAGGTTCCACAATGCTTGTACTGGGTCAAGCATTGATATCCTGGGTCCCTTCTTAATAATGGTTTATGGACTTTTCCTCCAGGAACTTGTCCAAACCTTTTTTAAACCCAGCTACACTAACAGCCTTAACTACATCCTCCGGTAACAAATTCCAGAGTTTGATTACACGTTGAGTGAAAAAAATATTTATTTAATTAGTCTTAAATAGTTTACCCTGTAGCTTCATTGCATGTCCCCTAGTCTTTCTATATTCTGATAACATAAACAATCAATCTACGTTTACCCGTTCCACTCCGTTCATTAATTTATAGACTTCTATCATATCTCCCCTCAGCCGTCTCTTTTCCAGGTTAAAGAGCCCTAACCTTTTTAGCCTTTCTTCATAGGAGTATCTTTCCATCCCCTTTACCATTTTGGTGGCTCTTCTCTGAACCTTTTCTAATAACGCTATATCCTTTTTAAGATAGGGTGACCAGAATTGCACACAATATTCAAGGTGCGGTCTCACCATGGAACGATGTAGAGGCATTATAATATCTTTTGTTTTATTTTCCATTCCTTTCCTTATGATACCTAGCATTCTATTTGCTCTCTTGGCCGCCGCTGCACACTGGGCCGAGGGTTTTAACATGTTATCCACAATGACGCCTAAATCTTTTTCCTGTGTGGTGGTTCCTAAAGTGGAACCTTGCATCGTGTAACTATAGTTTGGGTTGTTCTTCCCTAGGCGCATAACTTTGCACTTGTCCACATTAAATTTCATCTGCCATTTTGATGCCCAGTCTTCCAATTTATCAAGATCCTCTTGCAATTTTCCACAATCCTCTTGGGTTTTAACAACTTTAAATAGTTTTGTGTCATCTGCAAATTTGATAACCTCACTCGTTATTCCACTTTCCAGGTCATTTATGAATATGTCAAAAAGCAGAGGACCCAGCACAGATCCCTGGGGTACACCACTATTCACCTTTCTCCATTGGGAAAATTGGCGATCTAGCCCTACCCTCTGCTTTCTATCTTTTAACCAGTTTCTGATCCACAGTAGTACACTGCCTCCTATCCCATGACTCTTTAGTTTTGCCAAAAGTCTCTGATGAGGGACCTTGTCAAAGGCTTTCTGAAAGTCCAGATACACTATATCAACCGACTCACCTTTGTCCACCTGTTTATTCACACCTTCAAAAAAGCATAACAGATTAGTAAGGCAAGATCTTCCTTGTCTAAAGCCATGTTGGCTGTCTCCCATTAGGCCATGACTATCTAAATGCTGAATAATTTTATTCTTTATGATGGTTTCTAATATTTATGATGGTTTCTAATATTTTCAACTACTTTGCAGTAGAGGCAAATTTTTATGCCACTTTAGTAAAAGGGCTTCTAAGTGTTTCTATTTTGGTTGTTTGAAAATTTGATAACATTTCTTGGTGATTTATGGTTTCCATTGCTGCTGCAGAATGAATAGGATGATCTGAATTTTTGGGGTAGGGGAAAAGACACGGGAGGGGGCTTAGAGAAGCACAGGTCCTCCACGTTTAGCTTAGACCCTCCAATGTCCTTGAAAAGAATATTGTTGATGGTGGGAATCTCCAGGCCCCACCATCTGAAGGCACCTCTACATCGGTAGCTCTTTGCTGTCTGTAACAATGCTGCACTAAAACCTCCATTGTCAAAGACAGATGTAGAAGAGGAAGGGAAGAAGACAGGGAGGGAAAAGAGACAAATTGGAAGAGAGAGCCAGGGCAAGGACTTAAGACAGACATGTGGAAAAAAGTGACAAAGAGCAACTTAATTCGAAAAATAAAATGATCAGATGCAGCAAAGGTACAAAAAAGTATTATATTTTGTACTTCTAATGATTGCAATATGTCATCTTTGGGAATTGTCCATTTGTTGTTGCAGTTGTTGTGTGCCGGCAATGATGATGACTCCTTGTGGCCCATCCCCTGAGTTTTCTTGGCAAGATTCTTAATTGTGCTCAACAATGGAGGAAATTTATTTTCTTCATTGTTTCACTGCTCCATTATGTATTTTGGCTGCATGTTTCCATTGCTAGTTTGTAGTCCCTTATCCCGTATGAGGCAAGGGTCAGTCTGTGTTGTGTATATATGACAGAGGTACAGAATCTCTGCTAGCAAATAGCTTCTGGGTACAGATCTGTAGATGTCTGCTTTGTTCTGTTTCCATGTTGAGGTTTTAGGGCACAGTGTAATATAGGTAATGCTGCCTTTTCAGAGGAAAGAGTTCTGCCGATTGATTCCTTGCTACAAGGAGACCAGATGTCTCCAGTTAGGACTTATATGCAAAAGGAACAGGTAGTTCAGAAGCAAGAGAAAGCAAAAACAGACCTTTCCCTACTAGCTACTGATAATGGAGAAAGGATGCTAGCCAAAACGGACCATTAATCTGCATGAACTTGGCATTTCTTATGAGCTTATGATTATTGCTGCTCTACTGTCATTACTATGATGTTCTCTGCCTTGAGTTTTCAGTTAAGGGGATTCATAAAAGAATAGAGGGATATTTGGTTCATTATGGGATTGATTGGATCTGATGTTTGTTGTGTTCTCTGCTTTCTATGCAATTCCTGTGTATTTTATATACTGTAATAACTATAACAAAACAGGACGACTTCAAAAGGTGTTTCCCCTTTCAGTATAAATGAACAAAGATGAAAAATATACGCTAAACTCTTGTCATTTGCCATAGCACTTGGTGGAGTTTTAGAACATTTTGTAGGATGTTATGTGTGCTGATAACAGATTTGTGTCGGCTCAAGTTTAAATCGTTTTGGGATATTGCCTCTGGAGTCATCTTGAAATATAATTGAATTGTTTCTA
Source organism: Ichthyophis bannanicus (assembly GCA_033557465.1). Classification (NCBI taxonomy): domain Eukaryota; kingdom Metazoa; phylum Chordata; class Amphibia; order Gymnophiona; family Ichthyophiidae; genus Ichthyophis; species Ichthyophis bannanicus. The sequence continues at coordinate 104,479,900 of CM066048.1, read as the reverse complement.
CTGTATATGCATGCATGTGATTTAGCAATGATAACAGCTTGAAATAATTATGTTTAAAATATTTTAAAGAAAATAAGAGAATAGGTTTTCACTGAATGAATAGCTAATTGCTGAGGACCCTGCCAGAGGATGTGGTAAAAGCTCTAACATAGATGAGTTTAAAAAGGTTCGGAAAATTTATGGAGAAAAAAATCAATTAAGTTCAACCTGGAGAAAGCCACTGCTTCTTCCTGGGTCTAAGTAGCTTGAAAATATCTACCATGGGATCCTGCCAGGTATCTGTGACCTGGACTGGGCATTGCTAGAAAGAGGACGCTGGCCTTGATGGACCTTTGATCAGACCCAGGATGGCAATTCTTACATTCTTCGGAAGAATTTTAGGGTTTTCAGTTATAACTCAAAGACCCAGTTTCCCTATTGGGGGTGCTTTCTCAGGGCTCTCTGGTTATAACTGCAAATCAAAAGCCCAAGTTATATCCCATTTCAGTCATTAAGAACATCACAAGAATGTTTTCTGGTAATAATCTCAGTAAGAGAGAGAAAATTTGTGTAAATCAACTGTAGAACCCTTTCCCACAACTTCTTCAGTGCAGGACAAGTCAAGGATTTAAGGGGAAAACCCTCAAACACATTGTTTCCCCCCCCCCAATAGTTTATGAAGAGGACCTAAGAAACTGATTGATACAATTATGCTTATAAAAAAACCAATCTAAGAAATGCTTGATTATTTAAAATAGGTTTTTATGCTTTTATGCTTTGTGAACTAAATGGAATTGTTCAGAAAAGCTCTTAAGCACGGTTCTTGCTATAAAATAGAATACAAAAGTCAATTAATATTGAATTGAAATAGCATCAGCACCATAGTAAAAGTAAGAGCCAAAATTAAGGAAGAAGGCCTTACTCTGTTCTCAAACAGACCAATTGAGGCTCTTAAATCTGAAAAATAGTATCTCAAAAACTTTGAAAAGAAGACTAAACCTTATTTGCTCCACAGGAAGAGAAAAGCAAGAAAGAAACCAAGAAAGCAACAAGATATGGGCATCAACCAAAGAACTGACAAAAACACAGAAAAGAGCAGAGAAACACCAGAAGAGTGAGTACAAAGATCAGCTCAGGGACAGAGGGGAACAAGGCGAAGAAAGTCACAAAAACAACACAGAAGCACAAGAAACAAGTGAGACAAACAGGACAGCACAGCGGAAACACAGAGACACTAGGGAAAAAAAATTGCTAATACAGACAAACGTAAACGAGTATACAAACACAACCAACAGTAATCAAAGCTCATATCCTTCAACCAGTACCAGCACAGAGAGCAGAACTCACATATCTTATCCTACAACCAGTACCAGCACAGAGAGCAGCACTCACAGCTCCTATCCTACAACCAGTACCAGAACAGAGAGCAGCACTCACAGCTCATATCCTACAACCATTACCAGCACAGAGAGCAGCACTCACAGCTCATATCCTACAACCAGCACCAGCACAGAGAGCAGCACTCACAGCTCCTATCCTACAACCAGTACCAGCACAGAGAGCAGCACTCACAGCTCATATCCTACAACCAGTACCATCACAGAGAGCAGCACCCACAGCTCCTATCCTACAAGCAGTACCAGCACAGAGAGCAGCACTCACAGCTCATATCCTACCACCAGTACCAGCACAGAGAGCAGCACTCACAGCTCATATCCTACAACCAGTACCAGCACAGAGAGCAGCACTCACAGCTCATATCCTACAACCAGTACCAGCACAGAGAGGAGCACTCACAGCTCTCATCCTACAACCAGTACCAGCACAGAGAGCAGCACTCACAGCTCTTATCCTACAACCAGTACCAGCACAGAGAGCAGCACTCACAGCTCCTATCCTACAACCAGTACCAGCACAGAGAGCAGCACGCACAGCTCCTATCCTACAACCAGTACCAGCACAGAGAGCAGCACTCACAGCTCATATCCTACAACCAGTACCAGCACAGAGAGCAGCACTCACAGCTCCTATTCCACAACCAGTATCAGCACAGAGAGAAGCACGCTCAGCTCCTATCCTACAATGATTACGAGCACAGAGAGCAGCACGCACAGCTCCTATCCTACAACCAGTACCAGCACAGAGAGCAGCACTCAGAGCTCCTATCCTACAACCAGTACCAGCACAGAGAACAGGACGCACAGCTCTTATCCTACAACCAGTACCAGCACAGACAGCAGCACGAACAGCTCCTATCCTACAACCAGTTCCAGCACAGAAAGCAGAACTCACAGCTCCTATCCTACAACCAGTACCAGCACAGAGAGCAGCACGCACAGCTCCTATCCTACAACCAGTACCAGCACAGAGAGCAGCACGCACAGCTCATATCCTACAACAAATACCAGCACAGAGAGCAGCGCTCACAGCTCTTATCCTACAACCATTACCAGCACAGAGAGCAGCACGCACAGCTACTATCCTACAACCAGTAACAGCACAGAGATCAGCACTCACAGCTCCTATTCCACAACCAGTATCAGCACAGAGAGCAGCACGTACAGCTCCTATCCTACAACCAGTACCAGCAAAGAGAGCAGCACTCACAGCTCCTATCCTACAACCAGTACCAGCACAGAGAGCAGCACGCACAGCTCCTATCCTACAACCAGTACCAGCACAGAGAGCAGCACTCACAGCTCCTATCCTACAACCAGTACCAGCACAGAGAGCAGCACTCACAGCTCCTATCCTACAACCAGTACCAGCACAGAGAGCAGCACTCACAGCTCCTATCCTACAACCAGTACCAGCACAGAGAGCAGCACGCACAGCTCCTATCCTACAACCAGTACCAGCACAGAGAGCAGCACGCACAGCTCCTATCCTACAACCAGTACCAGCACAGAGAGCAGCACTCACAGCTCCTATCCTACAACCAGTACCAGCACAGAGAGCAGCACTCACAGCTCCTATCCTACAACCAGTACCAGCACAGAGAGCAGCACGCACAGCTCCTATCCTACAACCAGTACCAGCACAGAGAGCAGCACGCACAGCTCCTATCCTACAACCAGTACCAGCACAGAGAGCAGCACTCACAGCTCCTATCCTACAACCAGTACCAGCACAGAGAGCAGCACGCACAGCTCCTATCCTACAACCAGTACCAGCACAGAGAGCAGCACGCACAGCTCCTATCCTACAACCAGTACCAGCACAGAGAGCAGCACTCACAGCTCCTATCCTACAACCAGTACCAGCACAGAGAGCAGCACTCACAGCTCCTATCCTACAACCAGTACCAGCACAGAGAGCAGCACTCACAGCTCCTATCCTACAACCAGTACCAGCACAGAGAGCAGCACTCACAGCTCCTATCCTACAACCAGTACCAGCACAGAGAGCAGCACGCACAGCTCCTATCCTACAACCAGTACCAGCACAGAGAGCAGCACGCACAGCTCCTATCCTACAACCAGTACCAGCACAGAGAGCAGCACGCACAGCTCCTATCCTACAACCAGTACCAGCACAGAGAGCAGCACTCACAGCTCCTATCCTACAACCAGTACCAGCACAGAGAGCAGCACGCACAGCTCCTATCCTACAACCAGTACCAGCACAGAGAGCAGCACGCACAGCTCCTATCCTACAACCAGTACCAGCACAGAGAGCAGCACGCACAGCTCCTATCCTACAACCAGTACCAGCACAGAGAGCAGCACTCACAGCTCCTATCCTACAACCAGTACCAGCACAGAGAGCAGCACGCACAGCTCCTATCCTACAACCAGTACCAGCACAGAGAGCAGCACTCACAGCTCCTATCCTACAACCAGTACCAGCACAGAGAGCAGCACGCACAGCTCCTATCCTACAACCAGTACCAGCACAGAGAGCAGCACTCACAGCTCCTATCCTACAACCAGTACCAGCACAGAGAGCAGCACTCACAGCTCCTATCCTACAACCAGTACCAGCACAGAGAGCAGCACTCACAGCTCCTATCCTACAACCAGTACCAGCACAGAGAGCAGCACTCACAGCTCCTATCCTACAACCAGTACCAGCACAGAGAGCAGCACGCACAGCTCCTATCCTACAACCAGTACCAGCACAGAGAGCAGCACGCACAGCTCCTATCCTACAACCAGTACCAGCACAGAGAGCAGCACTCACAGCTCCTATCCTACAACCAGTACCAGCACAGAGAGCAGCACTCACAGCTCCTATCCTACAACCAGTACCAGCACAGAGAGCAGCACTCACAGCTCCTATCCTACAACCAGTACCAGCACAGAGAGCAGCACGCACAGCTCCTATCCTACAACCAGTACCAGCACAGAGAGCAGCACGCACAGCTCCTATCCTACAACCAGTACCAGCACAGAGAGCAGCACTCACAGCTCCTATCCTACAACCAGTACCAGCACAGAGAGCAGCACTCACAGCTTCTATCCTACAACCAGTACCAGCACAGAGAGCAGCACTCACAGCTCCTATCCTACAACCAGTACCAGCACAGAGAGCAGCACTCACAGCTCCTATCCTACAACCAGTACCAGCACAGAGAGCAGCACTCACAGATCCTATCCTACAACCAGTAACAGCAAAGAGAGCAGCACGCACAGCTCCTATCCCACATCCAGTACCAGCACACAGAGCAGCACTTACAGATCCTATCCTACAACCAGTTCCAGCACAGAGAGCAGCACTCACAGCTCATATCCTACAACCAGTACCAGCACAGAGAGCAGCACTCACAGCTCCTATCCTACAACCAGTACCAGCACAGAGAGCAGCACTCACAGCTCCTATCCTACAACCAGTACCAGCACAGAGAGCAGCACGCACAGCTCCTATCCTACAACCAGTACCAGCACAGAGAGCAGCACGCACAGCTCCTATCCTACAACCAGTACCAGCACAGAGAGCAGCACTCACAGCTCCTATCCTACAACCAGTACCAGCACAGAGAGCAGCACTCACAGCTCCTATCCTACAACCAGTACCAGCACAGAGAGCAGCACGCACAGCTCCTATCCTACAACCAGTACCAGCACAGAGAGCAGCACTCACAGCTCCTATCCTACAACCAGTACCAGCACAGAGAGCAGCACGCACAGCTCCTATCCTACAACCAGTACCAGCACAGAGAGCAGCACTCACAGCTCCTATCCTACAACCAGTACCAGCACAGAGAGCAGCACGCACAGCTCCTATCCTACAACCAGTACCAGCACAGAGAGCAGCACTCACAGCTCCTATCCTACAACCAGTACCAGCACAGAGAGCAGCACGCACAGCTCCTATCCTACAACCAGTACCAGCACAGAGAGCAGCACTCACAGCTCTTATCCTACAACCAGTACCAGCACAGAGAGCAGCACTCACAGCTCCTATCCTACAACCAGTACCAGCACAGAGAGCAGCACTCACAGCTCCTATCCTACAACCAGTACCAGCACAGAGAGCAGCACGCACAGCTCCTATCCTACAACCAGTACCAGCACAGAGAGCAGCACGCACAGCTCCTATCCTACAACCAGTACCAGCACAGAGAGCAGCACGCACAGCTCCTATCCTACAACCAGTACCAGCACAGAGAGCAGCACTCACAGTTCTTATCCTACAAACAGTAGCAGCACAGAGAGCAGCACTCACAGCTCTTATCCTACAACCAGTACCAGCACAGAGAGCAGCACGCACAGCTCCTATCCTACAACCAGTACCAGCACAGAGAGCAGCACTCACAGCTCCTATCCTACAACCAGTACCAGCACAGAGAGCAGCACGCACAGCTCCTATCCTACAACCAGTACCAGCACAGAGAGCAGCACTCACAGCTCCTATCCTACAACCAGTACCAGCACAGAGAGCAGCACGCACAGCTCCTATCCTACAACCAGTACCAGCACAGAGAGCAGCACTCACAGCTCCTATCCTACAACCAGTACCAGCACAGAGAGCAGCACGCACAGCTCCTATCCTACAACCAGTACCAGCACAGAGAGCAGCACTCACAGCTCCTATCCTACAACCAGTACCAGCACAGAGAGCAGCACGCACAGCTCCTATCCTACAACCAGTACCAGCACAGAGAGCAGCACTCACAGCTCCTATCCTACAACCAGTACCAGCACAGAGAGCAGCACTCACAGCTCCTATCCTACAACCAGTACCAGCACAGAGAGCAGCACTCACAGCTCCTATCCTACAACCAGTACCAGCACAGAGAGCAGCACGCACAGCTCCTATCCTACAACCAGTACCAGCACAGAGAGCAGCACGCACAGCTCCTATCCTACAACCAGTACCAGCACAGAGAGCAGCACTCACAGCTCCTATCCTACAACCAGTACCAGCACAGAGAGCAGCACGCACAGCTCCTATCCTACAACCAGTACCAGCACAGAGAGCAGCACTCACAGCTCCTATCCTACAACCAGTACCAGCACAGAGAGCAGCACGCACAGCTCCTATCCTACAACCAGTACCAGCACAGAGAGCAGCACTCACAGCTCCTATCCTACAACCAGTACCAGCACAGAGAGCAGCACGCACAGCTCCTATCCTACAACCAGTACCAGCACAGAGAGCAGCACTCACAGCTCCTATCCTACAACCAGTACCAGCACAGAGAGCAGCACGCACAGCTCCTATCCTACAACCAGTACCAGCACAGAGAGCAGCACTCACAGCTCCTATCCTACAACCAGTACCAGCACAGAGAGCAGCACGCACAGCTCCTATCCTACAACCAGTACCAGCACAGAGAGCAGCACTCACAGCTCCTATCCTACAACCAGTACCAGCACAGAGAGCAGCACTCACAGCTCCTATCCTACAACCAGTACCAGCACAGAGAGCAGCACTCACAGCTCGTATCCTACAACCAGTACCAGAGCAGAGAGCACGCACAGATCCTATCCTACAGCCAGTACCAGCACAGAGAGCAGCACTCACAGCTCCTATCCTACAACCAGTACCAGCACAGAGAGCAGCACTCACAGCTCCTATCCTACAACCAGTACCAGCACAGAGAGCAGCACTCACAGCTCCTATCCTACAACCAGTACCAGCACAGAGAGCAGCACTCACAGCTCCTATCCTACAACCAGTACCAGCACAGAGAGCAGCACGCACAGCTCCTATCCTACAACCAGTACCAGCACAGAGAGCAGCACTCACAGCTCCTATCCTACAACCAGTACCAGCACAGAGAGCAGCACTCACAGCTCCTATCCTACAACCAGTACCAGCACAGAGAGCAGCACTCACAGCTCTTATCCTACAACCAGTACCAGCACAGAGAGCAGCACGCACAGCTCCTATCCTACAACCAGTACCAGCACAGAGAGCAGCACTCACAGCTCTTATCCTACAACCATTACCAGCACAGTGAGCAGCACGCATAGCTCTATTCCTACAACCAGTACCAGCACAGAGAGCAGCAGGCACAGCTCCTATCCTACAAGTAGTACCAGCAAAGAGAGCAGTACTCACAGCTCTTATCCTACAACCAGTATCAGCACAGAGAGCAGCACTCACAGCTCCTATCCTACAACCATTACCAGCACAGAGAGCAGCACGCACAGCTCCTACAGCCAGTACCAGCACAGAGAGCAGCACGCACAGCTCCTATCCTACAACCAGTACCAGCACAGAGAGCAGCACGCACAGCTCCTATCCTACAACCAGTACCAGCACAGAGAGCAGCACGCACAGCTCCTATCCTACAACCAGTACCAGCACAGAGAGCAGCACTCACAGCTCCTATCCTACAACCAGTACCAGCACAGAGAGCAGCACTCACAGCTCCTATCCTACAACCAGTACCAGCACAGAGAGCAGCACTCACAGCTCTTATCCTACAACCAGTACCAGCACAGAGAGCAGCACGCACAGCTCCTATCCTACAACCAGTACCAGCACAGAGAGCAGCACTCACAGCTCCTATCCTACAACCAGTACCAGCACAGAGAGCAGCACGCACAGCTCCTATCCTACAACCAGTACCAGCACAGAGAGCAGCACTCACAGCTCCTATCCTACAACCAGTACCAGCACAGAGAGCAGCACGCACAGCTCCTATCCTACAACCAGTACCAGCACAGAGAGCAGCACTCACAGCTCCTATCCTACAACCAGTACCAGCACAGAGAGCAGCACTCACAGCTCCTATCCTACAACCAGTACCAGCACAGAGAGCAGCACTCACAGCTCCTATCCTACAACCAGTACCAGCACAGAGAGCAGCACGCACAGCTCCTATCCTACAACCAGTACCAGCACAGAGAGCAGCACTCACAGCTCCTATCCTACAACCAGTTCCAGCACAGAGAGCAGCACTCACAGCTCATATCCTACAACCAGTACTAGCACAGAGAGCAGCACCCACAGCTCCTATCCTACAACCAGTACCAGTACAGAGAGCAGCACCAACAGCTCCTATCCTACAACCAGTACCAGCACAGAGAGCAGAACTCACAGCTCCTATTCTACAACCAGTACCAGCACAGAGAGCAGCACGCACAGCTCCTATCCTACAACCAGTACCAGCACAGAGAGCAGCACTCACAGCTCCTATCCTACAACCAGTACCAGCACAGAGAGCAGCACTCACAGCTCCTATCCTACAACCAGTACCAGCACAGAGAGCAGCACTCACAGCTCCTATCCTACAACCAGTACCAGCACAGAGAGCAGCACTCACAGCTCCTATCCTACAACCAGTACCAGCACAGAGAGCAGCACGCACAGCTCCTATCCTACAACCAGTACCAGCACAGAGAGCAGCACGCACAGCTCATATCCTACAACAAATACCAGCACAGAGAGCAGCACTCACAGTTCTTATCCTACAAACAGTACCAGCACAGAGAGCAGCACTCACAGCTTCTTTCCTACAACCAGTACCAGCACAGAGAGCAGCACTCAGAGCTCATATCCTACAACCAGTACCAGCACAGAGAGCAACACGCACAGCTCCTATCCTACAACCATTACCAGCACAGAGAGCAGCACTCACAGATCCTATCCTACAACCAGTACCAGCACAGAGAGCAGCACTCACAGCTCCTATCCTACAACCAGTACCAGCACAGAGAGCAGCACTCACAGCTCCTATCCTACAACCAGTACCAGCACAGAGAGCAGCACTCACAGCTCCTATCCTACAACCAGTACCAGCACAGAGAGCAGCACGCACAGCTCCTATCCTACAACCAGTACCAGCACAGAGAGCAGCACGCACAGCTCCTATCCTACAACCAGTACCAGCACAGAGAGCAGCACTCACAGCTCCTATCCTACAACCAGTACCAGCACAGAGAGCAGCACGCACAGCTCCTATCCTACAACCAGTACCAGCACAGAGAGCAGCACTCACAGCTCTTATCCTACAACCAGTACCAGCACAGAGAGCAGCACGCACAGCTCCTATCCTACAACCAGTACCAGCACAGAGAGCAGCACGCACAGCTCCTATCCTACAACCAGTACCAGCACAGAGAGCAGCACTCACAGCTCTTATCCTACAACCAGTACCAGCACAGAGAGCAGCACGCACAGCTCCTATCCTACAACCAGTACCAGCACAGAGAGCAGCACGCACAGCTCCTATCCTACAACCAGTACCAGCACAGAGAGCAGCACGCACAGCTCCTATCCTACAACCAGTACCAGCACAGAAAGCAGCACTCACAGCTCTTATCCTACAACCATTACCAGCACAGAGAGCACCACGCACAGCTCCTATCCTACAACCAGTACCAGCACAGAGAGCAGCACGCACAGATCCTATCCTACAGCCAGTACCAGCACAGAGAGCAGCACGCACAGCTCCTATCCTACAACCAGTACCAGCACAGAGAGCAGCACTCACAGCTCCTATCCTACAACCAGTACCAGCACAGAGAGCAGCACGCACAGCTCCTATCCTACAACCAGTACCAGCACAGAGAGCAGCACGCACAGCTCCTATCCTACAACCAGTACCAGCACAGAGAGCAGCACGCACAGCTCCTATCCTACAACCAGTACCAGCACAGAGAGCAGCACGCACAGCTCCTATCCTACAACCAGTACCAGCACAGAGAGCAGCACGCACAGCTCCTATCCTACAACCAGTACCAGCACAGAGAGCAGCACGCACAGCTCCTATCCTACAACCAGTACCAGCACAGAGAGCAGCACGCACAGCTCCTATCCTACAACCAGTACCAGCACAGAGAGCAGCACGCACAGCTCCTATCCTACAACCAGTACCAGCACAGAGAGCAGCACTCACAGCTCCTATCCTACAACCAGTACCAGCACAGAGAGCAGCACTCACAGCTCTTATCCTACAACCAGTACCAGCACAGAGAGCAGCACTCACAGCTCCTATCCTACAACCAGTACCAGCACAGAGAGCAGCACTCACAGCTCTTATCCTACAACCAGTACCAGCACAGAGAGCAGCACTCACAGTTCTTATCCTTCAAGCAGTACCAGCACAGAGAGCAGCACTCACAGCTCCTATTCCACAACCAGTATCAGCACAGAGAGCAGCACTCACAGCTCTTATCCTACAACCAGTACCAGCACAGAGAGCAGCACTCACAGCTCTTATCCTACAACCAGTACCAGCACAGAGAGCAGCACTCACAGCTCCTATCCTACAACCAGTACCAGCACAGAGAGCAGCACTCACAGCTCCTATCCTACAACCAGTACCAGCACAGAGAGCAGCACGCACAGCTCCTATCCTACAACCAGTACCAGCACAGAGAGCAGCACGCACAGCTCCTATCCTACAACCAGTACCAGCACAGAGAGCAGCACTCACAGCTCCTATCCTACAACCAGTACCAGCACAGAGAGCAGCACTCACAGCTCTTATCCTACAACCAGTACCAGCACAGAGAGCAGCACGCACAGCTCCTATCCTACAACCAGTACCAGCACAGAGAGCAGCACGCACAGCTCCTATCCTACAACCAGTACCAGCACAGAGAGCAGCACGCACAGCTCCTATCCTACAACCAGTACCAGCACAGAGAGCAGCACGCACAGCTCCTATCCTACAACCAGTACCAGCACAGAGAGCAGCACTCACAGCTCCTATCCTACAACCAGTACCAGCACAGAGAGCAGCACTCACAGCTCCTATCCTACAACCAGTACCAGCACAGAGAGCAGCACTCACAGCTCCTATCCTACAACCAGTACCAGCACAGAGAGCAGCACTCACAGCTCCTATCCTACAACCAGTACCAGCACAGAGAGCAGCACTCACAGCTCCTATCCTACAACCAGTATCAGCACAGAGAGCAGCACTCACAGCTCCTATCCTACAACCAGTACCAGCACAGAGAGCAGCACTCACAGCTCCTATCCTACAAACAGTACCAGCACAGAGAGCAGCACTCACAGCTCCTATCCTACAACCAGTACCAGCACAGAGAGCAGCACTCACAGCTCCTATCCTACAACCAGTACCAGCACAGAGAGCAGCACTCACAGCTCCTATCCTACAACCAGTACCAGCACAGAGAGCAGCACGCACAGCTCCTATCCTACAACCAGTACCAGCACAGAGAGCAGCACTCACAGCTCCTATCCTACAACCAGTACCAGCACAGAGAGCAGCACTCACAGCTCCTATCCTACAACCAGTACCAGCACAGAGAGCAGCACTCACAGCTCCTATCCTACAACCAGTACCAGCACAGAGAGCAGCACTCACAGCTCCTATCCTACAACCAGTACCAGCACAGAGAGCAGCACTCACAGCTCCTATCCTACAACCAGTACCAGCACAGAGAGCAGCACTCACAGCTCCTATCCTACAACCAGTACCAGCACAGAGAGCAGCACGCACAGCTCCTATCCTACAACCAGTACCAGCACAGAGAGCAGCACTCACAGCTCCTATCCTACAACCAGTACCAGCACAGAGAGCAGCACTCACAGCTCTTATCCTACAACCAGTACCAGCACAGAGAGCAGCACTCACAGCTCCTATCCTACAACCAGTACCAGCACAGAGAGCAGCACTCACAGCTCCTATCCTACAACCAGTACCAGCACAGAGAGCAGCACGCACAGCTCCTATCCTACAACCAGTACCAGCACAGAGAGCAGCACTCACAGCTCCTATCCTACAACCAGTACCAGCACAGAGAGCAGCAGCACGCACAGCTCCTATCCTACAACCAGTACCAGCACAGAGAGCAGCACTCACAGCTCCTATCCTACAACCAGTACCAGCACAGAGAGCAGCACTCACAGCTCCTATCCTACAACCAGTACCAGCACAGAGAGCAGCACACACAGCTCCTATCCGACAACGAGTACCAGCACAGAGAGCAGCACTCACAGCTCCTATCCTACAACCAGTACCAGCACAGAGAGCAGCACGCACAGCTCCTATCCTACAACCAGTACCAGCACAGAGAGCAGCACTCACAGCTCCTATCCTACAACCAGTACCAGCACAGAGAGCAGCACGCACAGCTCCTATCCTACAACCAGTACCAGCACAGAGAGCAGCACTCACAGCTCCTATCCTACAACCAGTACCAGCACAGAGAGCAGCACGCACAGCTCCTATCCTACAACCAGTACCAGCACAGAGAGCAGCACTCACAGCTCTTATCCTACAACCAGTACCAGCACAGAGAGCAGCACTCACAGCTCCTATCCTACAACCAGTACCAGCACAGAGAGCAGCACTCACAGCTCCTATCCTACAACCAGTACCAGCACAGAGAGCAGCACTCACAGCTCCTATCCTACAACCAGTACCAGCACAGAGAGCAGCACTCACAGCTCCTATCCTACAACCAGTACCAGCACAGAGAGCAGCACTCACAGCTCCTATCCTACAACCAGTACCAGCACAGAGAGCAGCACTCACAGCTCCTATCCTACAACCAGTACCAGCACAGAGAGCAGCACTCACAGCTCCTATCCTACAACCAGTACCAGCACAGAGAGCAGCACTCACAGCTCCTATCCTACAACCAGTACCAGCACAGAGAGCAGCACTCACAGCTCCTATCCTACAACCAGTACCAGCACAGAGAGCAGCACTCACAGCTCCTATCCTACAACCAGTACCAGCACAGAGAGCAGCACTCACAGCTCCTATCCTACAACCAGTACCAGCACAGAGAGCAGCACTCACAGCTCCTATCCTACAACCAGTACCAGCACAGAGAGCAGCACTCACAGCTCCTATCCTACAACCAGTACCAGCACAGAGAGCAGCACTCACAGCTCCTATCCTACAACCAGTACCAGCACAGAGAGCAGCACTCACAGCTCCTATCCTACAACCAGTACCAGCACAGAGAGCAGCACGCACAGCTCCTATCCTACAACCAGTACCAGCACAGAGAGCAGCACGCACAGCTCCTATCCTACAACCAGTACCAGCACAGAGAGCAGCACTCACAGCTCCTATCCTACAACCAGTACCAGCACAGAGAGCAGCACGCACAGCTCCTATCCTACAACCAGTACCAGCACAGAGAGCAGCACGCACAGCTCCTATCCTACAACCAGTACCAGCACAGAGAGCAGCACGCACAGCTCCTATCCTACAACCAGTACCAGCACAGAGAGCAGCACTCACAGCTCATATCCTACAACCAGTACCAGCACAGAGAGCAGCACGCACAGCTCATATCCTACAATCAGTACCAGCACAGAGAGCAGCACACACAGCTCCTATCCTACAACCAGTACCAGCACAGAGAGCAGCACTCACAGCTCATATCCTACAACCAGTACCAGCACAGAGAGCAGCACTCACAGCTCCTATCCTACAACCAGTACCAGCACAGAGAGCAGCACGCACAGCTCCTATCCTACAACCAGTACCAGCACAGAGAGCAGCACGCACAGCTCCTATCCTACAACCAGTACCAGCACAGAGAGCAGCACGCACAGCTCCTATCCTACAACCAGTACCAGCACAGAGAGCAGCACGCACAGCTCCTATCCTACAACCAGTACCAGCACAGAGAGCAGCACGCACAGCTCCTATCCTACAACCAGTACCAGCACAGAGAGCAGCACTCACAGCTCCTATCCTACAACCAGTACCAGCACAGAGAGCAGCACGCACAGCTCCTATCCTACAACCAGTACCAGCACAGAGAGCAGCACGCACAGCTCCTATCCTACAACCAGTACCAGCACAGAGAGCAGCACTCACAGCTCCTATCCTACAACCAGTACCAGCACAGAGAGCAGCACTCACAGCTCCTATCCTACAACCAGTACCAGCACAGAGAGCAGCACTCACAGCTCCTATCCTACAACCAGTACCAGCACAGAGAGCAGCACTCACAGCTCCTATCCTACAACCAGTACCAGCACAGAGAGCAGCACTCACAGCTCCTATCCTACAACCAGTACCAGCACAGAGAGCAGCACTCACAGCTCCTATCCTACAACCAGTACCAGCACAGAGAGCAGCACTCACAGCTCCTATCCTACAACCAGTACCAGCACAGAGAGCAGCACTCACAGCTCCTATCCTACAACCAGTACCAGCACAGAGAGCAGCACTCACAGCTCCTATCCTACAACCAGTACCAGCACAGAGAGCAGCACTCACAGCTCCTATCCTACAACCAGTACCAGCACAGAGAGCAGCACTCACAGCTCCTATCCTACAACCAGTACCAGCACAGAGAGCAGCACGCACAGCTCCTATCCTACAACCAGTACCAGCACAGAGAGCAGCACGCACAGCTCCTATCCTACAACCAGTACCAGCACAGAGAGCAGCACTCACAGCTCCTATCCTACAACCAGTACCAGCACAGAGAGCAGCACGCACAGCTCCTATCCTACAACCAGTACCAGCACAGAGAGCAGCACGCACAGCTCCTATCCTACAACCAGTACCAGCACAGAGAGCAGCACTCACAGCTCCTATCCTACAACCAGTACCAGCACAGAGAGCAGCACTCACAGCTCCTATCCTACAACCAGTACCAGCACAGAGAGCAGCACTCACAGCTCTTATCCTACAACCAGTACCAGCACAGAGAGCAGCACTCACAGCTCCTATCCTACAACCAGTACCAGCACAGAGAGCAGCACTCACAGCTCTTATCCTACAACCAGTACCAGCACAGAGAGCAGCACTCACAGCTCTTATCCTACAACCAGTACCAGCACAGAGAGCAGCACTCACAGCTCCTATCCTACAACCAGTACCAGCACAGAGAGCAGCACTCACAGCTCCTATCCTACAACCAGTACCAGCACAGAGAGCAGCACTCACAGCTCTTATCCTACAACCAGTACCAGCACAGAGAGCAGCACTCACAGCTCCTATCCTACAACCAGTACCAGCACAGAGAGCAGCACTCACAGCTCCTATCCTACAACCAGTACCAGCACAGAGAGCAGCACTCACAGCTCCTATCCTACAACCAGTACCAGCACAGAGAGCAGCACGCACAGCTCCTATCCTACAACCAGTACCAGCACAGAGAGCAGCACGCACAGCTCCTATCCTACAACCAGTACCAGCACAGAGAGCAGCACGCACAGCTCCTATCCTACAACCAGTACCAGCACAGAGAGCAGCACTCACAGCTCCTATCCTACAACCAGTACCAGCACAGAGAGCAGCACGCACAGCTCCTATCCTACAACCAGTACCAGCACAGAGAGCAGCACTCACAGCTCCTATCCTACAACCAGTACCAGCACAGAGAGCAGCACGCACAGCTCCTATCCTACAACCAGTACCAGCACAGAGAGCAGCACTCACAGCTCCTATCCTACAACCAGTACCAGCACAGAGAGCAGCACGCACAGCTCCTATCCTACAACCAGTACCAGCACAGAGAGCAGCACGCACAGCTCCTATCCTACAACCAGTACCAGCACAGAGAGCAGCACGCACAGCTCCTATCCTACAACCAGTACCAGCACAGAGAGCAGCACGCACAGCTCCTATCCTACAACCAGTACCAGCACAGAGAGCAGCACGCACAGCTCCTATCCTACAACCAGTACCAGCACAGAGAGCAGCACTCACAGCTCCTATCCTACAACCAGTACCAGCACAGAGAGCAGCACGCACAGCTCCTATCCTACAACCAGTACCAGCACAGAGAGCAGCACGCACAGCTCCTATCCTACAACCAGTACCAGCACAGAGAGCAGCACTCACAGCTCCTATCCTACAACCAGTACCAGCACAGAGAGCAGCACTCACAGCTCCTATCCTACAACCAGTACCAGCACAGAGAGCAGCACTCACAGCTCTTATCCTACAACCAGTACCAGCACAGAGAGCAGCACTCACAGCTCTTATCCTACAACCAGTACCAGCACAGAGAGCAGCACGCACAGCTCCTATCCTACAACCAGTACCAGCACAGAGAGCAGCACTCACAGCTCCTATCCTACAACCAGTACCAGCACAGAGAGCAGCACGCACAGCTCCTATCCTACAACCAGTACCAGCACAGAGAGCAGCACTCACAGCTCCTATCCTACAACCATTACCAGCACAGAGAGCAGCACGCACAGCTCCTATCCTACAACCAGTACCAGCACAGAGAGCAGCACGCACAGCTCCTATCCTACAACCAGTACCAGCACAGAGAGCAGCACTCACAGCTCCTATCCTACAACCAGTACCAGCACAGAGAGCAGCACTCACAGCTCCTATCCTACAACCAGTACCAGCACAGAGAGCAGCACTCACAGCTCCTATCCTACAACCAGTACCAGCACAGAGAGCAGCACTCACAGCTCTTATCCTACAACCAGTACCAGCACAGAGAGCAGCACTCACAGCTCTTATCCTACAACCAGTACCAGCACAGAGAGCAGCACTCACAGCTCCTATCCTACAACCAGTACCAGCACAGAGAGCAGCACTCACAGCTCCTATCCTACAACCAGTACCAGCACAGAGAGCAGCACTCACAGCTCCTATCCTACAACCAGTACCAGCACAGAGAGCAGCACTCACAGCTCCTATCCTACAACCAGTACCAGCACAGAGAGCAGCACGCACAGCTCCTATCCTACAACCAGTACCAGCACAGAGAGCAGCACTCACAGCTCTTATCCTACAACCATTACCAGCACAGAGAGCAGCACGCACAGCTCCTATCCTACAACCAGTACCAGCACAGAGAGCAGCACGCACAGCTCCTATCCTACAACCAGTACCAGCACAGAGAGCAGCACGCACAGCTCCTATCCTACAACCAGTACCAGCACAGAGAGCAGCACGCACAGCTCCTATCCTACAACCAGTACCAGCACAGAGAGCAGCACGCACAGCTCCTATCCTACAACCAGTACCAGCACAGAGAGCAGCACGCACAGCTCCTATCCTACAACCAGTACCAGCACAGAGAGCAGCACGCACAGCTCCTATCCTACAACCAGTACCAGCACAGAGAGCAGCACTCACAGCTCCTATCCTACAACCAGTACCAGCACAGAGAGCAGCACGCACAGCTCCTATCCTACAACCAGTACCAGCACAGAGAGCAGCACTCACAGCTCCTATCCTACAACCAGTACCAGCACAGAGAGCAGCACGCACAGCTCCTATCCTACAACCAGTACCAGCACAGAGAGCAGCACTCACAGCTCCTATCCTACAACCAGTACCAGCACAGAGAGCAGCACTCACAGCTCCTATCCTACAACCAGTACCAGCACAGAGAGCAGCACTCACAGCTCCTATCCTACAACCAGTACCAGCACAGAGAGCAGCACTCACAGCTCCTATCCTACAACCAGTACCAGCACAGAGAGCAGCACTCACAGCTCCTATCCTACAACCAGTACCAGCACAGAGAGCAGCACTCACAGCTCCTATCCTACAACCAGTACCAGCACAGAGAGCAGCACTCACAGCTCCTATCCTACAACCAGTACCAGCACAGAGAGCAGCACGCACAGCTCCTATCCTACAACCAGTACCAGCACAGAGAGCAGCACGCACAGCTCCTATCCTACAACCAGTACCAGCACAGAGAGCAGCACTCACATATCCTATCCTACAACCAGTACCAGCACTGAGAGCAGCACGCACAGATCCTATCCTACAACCAGTACCAGCACAGAGAGCAGCACTCACAGCTCCTATCCTACAACCAGTACCAGCACAGAGAGCAGCACTCACAGCTCCTATCCTACAACCAGTACCAGCACAGAGAGCAGCACTCACAGCTCTTATCCTACAACCAGTACCAGCACAGAGAGCAGCACTCACAGCTCCTATCCTACAACCAGTACCAGCACAGAGAGCAGCACTCACAGCTCCTATCCTACAACCAGTACCAGCACAGAGAGCAGCACTCACAGCTCCTATCCTACAACCAGTACCAGCACAGAGAGCAGCACTCACAGCTCTTATCCTACAACCAGTACCAGCACAGAGAGCAGCACTCACAGCTCCTATCCTACAACCAGTACCAGCACAGAGAGCAGCACTCACAGCTCTTATCCTACAACCAGTACCAGCACAGAGAGCAGCACTCACAGCTCCTATCCTACAACCAGTACCAGCACAGAGAGCAGCACTCACAGCTCTTATCCTACAACCAGTACCAGCACAGAGAGCAGCACGCACAGCTCCTATCCTACAACCAGTACCAGCACAGAGAGCAGCACGCACAGCTCCTATCCTACAACCAGTACCAGCACAGAGAGCAGCACTCACAGCTCCTATCCTACAACCAGTACCAGCACAGAGAGCAGCACTCACAGCTCTTATCCTACAACCAGTACCAGCACAGAGAGCAGCACTCACATCTCTATTGCTAGAACCAGTACCAGCACAGAGAGCAGCACTCACAGCTCTTATCCTACAACCAGTACCAGCACAGAGAGCAGCACTCACAGCTCCTATCCTACAACCAGTACCAGCACAGAGAGCAGCACTCACAGCTCCTATCCTACAACCAGTACCAGCACAGAGAGCAGCACGCACAGCTCCTATCCTACAACCAGTACCAGCACAGAGAGCAGCACTCACAGCTCTTATCCTACAACCAGTACCAGCACAGAGAGCAGCACGCACAGCTCCTATCCTACAACCAGTACCAGCACAGAGAGCAGCACGCACAGCTCTATTCCTACAACCAGTACCAGCACAGAGAGCAGCACTCACAGCTCCTATCCTACAACCAGTACCAGCACAGAGAGCAGCACGCACAGCTCCTATCCTACAACCAGTACCAGCACAGAGAGCAGCACGCACAGCTCCTATCCTACAACCAGTACCAGCACAGAGAGCAGCACTCACAGCTCTTATCCTACAACCAGTACCAGCACAGAGAGCAGCACGCACAGCTCCTATCCTACAACCAGTACCAGCACAGAGAGCAGCACGCACAGCTCCTATCCTACAACCAGTACCAGCACAGAGAGCAGCACTCACAGCTCTTATCCTACAACCAGTACCAGCACAGAGAGCAGCACGCACAGCTCCTATCCTACAACCAGTACCAGCACAGAGAGCAGCACGCACAGCTCCTATCCTACAACCAGTACCAGCACAGAGAGCAGCACTCACAGCTCTTATCCTACAACCAGTACCAGCACAGAGAGCAGCACGCACAGCTCCTATCCTACAACCAGTACCAGCACAGAGAGCAGCACGCACAGCTCCTATCCTACAACCAGTACCAGCACAGAGAGCAGCACTCACAGCTCCTATCCTACAACCAGTACCAGCACAGAGAGCAGCACTCACAGCTCTTATCCTACAACCAGTACCAGCACAGAGAGCAGCACGCACAGCTCCTATCCTACAACCAGTACCAGCACAGAGAGCAGCACGCACAGCTCCTATCCTACAACCAGTACCAGCACAGAGAGCAGCACGCACAGCTCCTATCCTACAACCAGTACCAGCACAGAGAGCAGCACTCACAGCTCCTATCCTACAACCAGTACCAGCACAGAGAGCAGCACTCACAGCTCCTATCCTACAACCAGTACCAGCACAGAGAGCAGCACGCACAGCTCCTATCCTACAACCAGTACCAGCACAGAGAGCAGCACGCACAGCTCCTATCCTACAACCAGTACCAGCACAGAGAGCAGCACTCACAGCTCCTATCCTACAACCAGTACCAGCACAGAGAGCAGCACGCACAGCTCCTATCCTACAACCAGTACCAGCACAGAGAGCAGCACTCACAGCTTCTATCCTACAACCAGTACCAGCACAGAGAGCAGCACGCACAGCTCCTATCCTACAACCAGTACCAGCACAGAGAGCAGCACGCACAGCTCCTATCCTACAACCAGTACCAGCACAGAGAGCAGCACTCACAGCTCTTATCCTACAACCAGTACCAGCACAGAGAGCAGCACTCACAGCTCCTATCCTACAACCAGTACCAGCACAGAGAGCAGCACTCACAGCTCCTATCCTACAACCAGTACCAGCACAGAGAGCAGCACTCACAGCTCTTATCCTACAACCAGTACCAGCACAGAGAGCAGCACTCACAGCTCCTATCCTACAACCAGTACCAGCACAGAGAGCAGCACTCACAGCTCCTATCCTACAACCAGTACCAGCACAGAGAGCAGCACTCACAGCTCCTATCCTACAACCAGTACCAGCACAGAGAGCAGCACGCACAGCTCCTATCCTACAACCAGTACCAGCACAGAGAGCAGCACTCACAGCTCCTATCCTACAACCAGTACCAGCACAGAGAGCAGCACTCACAGCTCCTATCCTACAACCAGTACCAGCACAGAGAGCAGCACGCACAGCTCCTATCCTACAACCAGTACCAGCACAGAGAGCAGCACGCACAGCTCCTATCCTACAACCAGTACCAGCACAGAGAGCAGCACTCACAGCTCTTATCCTACAACCAGTACCAGCACAGAGAGCAGCACGCACAGCTCCTATCCTACAACCAGTACCAGCACAGAGAGCAGCACTCACAGCTCCTATCCTACAACCAGTACCAGCACAGAGAGCAGCACTCACAGCTCCTATCCTACAACCAGTACCAGCACAGAGAGCAGCACTCACAGCTCCTATCCTACAACCAGTACCAGCACAGAGAGCAGCACTCACAGCTCCTATCCTACAACCAGTACCAGCACAGAGAGCAGCACTCACAGCTCTTATCCTACAAACAGTACCAGCACAGAGAGCAGCACGCACAGCTCCTATCCTACAACCAGTACCAGCACAGAGAGCAGCACTCACAGCTCCTATCCTACAACCAGTACCAGCACAGAGAGCAGCACGCACAGCTCCTATCCTACAACCAGTACCAGCACAGAGAGCAGCACTCACAGCTCTTATCCTACAACCAGTACCAGCACAGAGAGCAGCACTCACAGCTCCTATCCTACAACCAGTACCAGCACAGAGAGCAGCACTCACAGCTCTTATCCTACAACCAGTACCAGCACAGAGAGCAGCACGCACAGCTCTTATCCTACAACCAGTACCAGCACAGAGAGCAGCACTCACAGCTCCTATCCTACAACCAGTACCAGCACAGAGAGCAGCACTCACAGCTCTTATCCTACAACCAGTACCAGCACAGAGAGCAGCACGCACAGCTCCTATCCTACAACCAGTACCAGCACAGAGAGCAGCACTCACAGCTCCTATCCTACAACCAGTACCAGCACAGAGAGCAGCACTCACAGCTCTTATCCTACAACCAGTACCAGCACAGAGAGCAGCACTCACAGCTCCTATCCTACAACCAGTACCAGCACAGAGAGCAGCACTCACAGCTCTTATCCTACAACCAGTACCAGCACAGAGAGCAGCACTCACAGCTCATATCCTACAACCAGTACCAGCACAGAGAGCAGCACTCACAGCTCTTATCCTACAACCAGTACCAGCACAGAGAGCAGCACTCACAGCTCCTATCCTACAACCAGTACCAGCACAGAGAGCAGCACTCACAGCTCCTATCCTACAACCAGTACCAGCACAGAGAGCAGCACTCACAGCTCTTATCCTACAACCAGTACCAGCACAGAGAGCAGCACGCACAGCTCCTATCCTACAACCAGTACCAGCACAGAGAGCAGCACTCACAGCTCCTATCCTACAACCAGTACCAGCACAGAGAGCAGCACTCACAGCTCCTATCCTACAACCAGTACCAGCACAGAGAGCAGCACTCACAGCTCCTATCCTACAACCAGTACCAGCACAGAGAGCAGCACTCACAGCTCCTATCCTACAACCAGTACCAGCACAGAGAGCAGCACTCACAGCTCCTATCCTACAACCAGTACCAGCACAGAGAGCAGCACTCACAGCTCCTATCCTACAACCAGTACCAGCACAGAGAGCAGCACTCACAGCTCCTATCCTACAACCAGTACCAGCACAGAGAGCAGCACTCACAGCTCCTATCCTACAACCAGTACCAGCACAGAGAGCAGCACTCACAGCTCCTATCCTACAACCAGTACCAGCACAGAGAGCAGCACTCACAGCTCTTATCCTACAACCAGTACCAGCACAGAGAGCAGCACTCACAGCTCCTATCCTACAACCAGTACCAGCACAGAGAGCAGCACGCACAGCTCATATCCTACAAGTACCAGCACAGAGAGCAGCACTCATAGCTCATATCCTACAACCAGTACCAGCACAGAGAGCAGCACTCACAGCTCCTATCCTACAACCAGTACCAGCACAGAGAGCAGCACTCACAGCTCTTATCCTACAACCAGTACCAGCACAGAGAGCAGCACTCACATCTCTATTGCTACAACCAGTACCAGCACAGAGAGCAGCACTCACAGCTCTTATCCTACAACCAGTACCAGCACAGAGAGCAGCACTCACAGCTCCTATCCTACAACCAGTACCAGCACAGAGAGCAGCACTCACAGCTCCTATCCTACAACCAGTACCAGCACAGAGAGCAGCACTCACAGCTCCTATCCTACAACCAGTACCAGCACAGAGAGCAGCACTCACAGCTCCTATCCTACAACCAGTACCAGCACAGAGAGCAGCACTCACAGCTCCTATCCTACAACCAGTACCAGTACAGAGAGCAGCACTCACAGCTCCTATCCTACAATTAGTACCAGCACAGAGAGCAGCACTCAAATCTTATATCCTACAACCAGTACCAGCAGAGAGAGCAGCACCCACAGCTCATATCCTACAACCAGTACCAGCACAGAGAGCAGCACTCACAGCTCTTATCCTACAACCAGTACCAGCACAGAGAGCAGCACTCACAGCTCTTATCCTACAACCAGTACCAGCACAGAGAGCAGCACTCACAGCTCCTATCCTACAACCAGTACCAGCACAGAGAGCAGCACTCACAGCTCTTATCCTACAACCAGTACCAGCACAGAGAGCAGCACTCACAGCTCCTATCCTACAACCAGTACCAGCACAGAGAGCAGCACTCACAGCTCTTATCCTACAACCAGTACCAGCACAGAGAGCAGCACTCACAGCTCATATCCTACAACCAGTACCAGCACAGAGAGCAGCACGCACAGCTCATATCCTACAACCAGTACCAGCACAGAGAGCAGCACTCACAGCTCCTATCCTACAACCAGTACCAGCACAGAGAGCAGCACTCACAGCTCCTATCCTACAACCAGTACCAGCACAGAGAGCAGCACTCACAGCTCTTATCCTACAACCAGTACCAGCAGAGAGAGCAGCACTCACAGCTCTTATCCTACAACCAGTACCAGCACAGAGAGCAGCACTTACAGCTCCTATCCTACAACCAGTTCCAGCACCGAGAGGAGCACTCACAGCTCATATCCTACAACCAGTTCCAGCACAGAGAGCAGCACTCACATATCATATCCTACAACCAGTACCAGCACAGAGAGCAGCACTCACAGCTCCTATCCTACAACCAGTACCAGCACAGAGAGCAGCACTCACAGCTCCTATCCTACAACCAGTACCAGCACAGAGAGCAGCACTCACAGCTCATATCCTACAACCAGTACCAGCACAGAGAGCAGCATTCACAGCTCATATCCTACAACCAGTCCCAGCAGAGAGAGCAGCACTCACAGCTCTTATCCTACAACCAGCACCAGCACAGAGAGCAGCACGCACAGCTCCTATTCTACAACCAGTACGAGCACAGAAACCAGCACTCAAAGCTCATATGCTACAACCAGTACCAGCACAGAGAGCAGCCCTCACAGCGTTTATCCTACAAACAGCAGCAGCACAGAGAGCAGCACCCACAGCTCTTATCCTACCACCAGTACAAGCAGAGTGAGCAGCACTCACAGCTCATATCCTACAGCCAGTACCAGCACAGAGAGCAGCACTCACAGCGCTTATCCTACAAACAGTAGCAGCACAGAGAGCAGCACCCACAGCGCTTATCCTACAACCAGTCCCAGCACAGAGAGTAGCACTCACAGCTCTTATCCTACAACTAGTCCCAGCACTGAGAGCAGCACTCAAAGCTCTTATCCTACAACCATTACCAGCACAGAGAGCAGCACTCACAGCTCCTATCCTACAACCATTACCAGCACAGAGAGCAGCACTCACAGCTCCTATCCTACAACCAGTACCAGCACAGAGAGCAGCACTCACAGCTCCTATCCTACTACCAGTACCAGCACAGAGAGCAGCACTCACAGCTCATATCCTACAGCCAGTACCAGCACAGAGAGCAGCACTCACAGCTCATATCCTACAGCCAGTACCGGCAGAGAGAGCAGCAGTCACAGCTCTTATCCGTCAACCAGTACCAGCACAAAGACCAGCACTCACAGCTCATATCCTACAACCAGCACCAGCACAGTGAGGAGCACTCACAGCTCATATCCTACAACCAGCACCAGCACAGTGAGCAGTACTCACAGCTCCTATCCTACAACCAGCACCAGCACAGTGAGCAGCACTCACAGCTCTTATCCTACAGCAAGGCCTTCAGGTTTGTAGTTTGTATGTTTTTTCATGTACTTGTATATTGCACCATATTTTTTATTATCTAGATTTCTTGAGCATTTATGTTATTTGTAGACATGCAGATTCCATAACTTAAATTTTTTTTAATTCCTGGTTACCTGAACATATAATTTTGGAGATAAATATTGTTATTTCCTAATAGGGGGGAAGTATTTGTTGCATTCTTGCAGTGGCTGTATTTGGGGCCTTCTCATGCTGTCACCACTCTTAGCAGGGATATTCATCCTCTCAGTCTTCAAATTAGACAGAGCATATGAAACTTCTTATTCATTCTGGTGATATGATGAAATTTTGCCTTACCTGCTTACCTTCTTTCCTTGAGTACCTATAGTCCATTCTAGAAATATGGGTTTATGCTATCCTGCCAGCAGGTGGAGACTGAGAACACTGCTTTGATGATGTCACCTTGATAAGGGTTTTGTCCAGCCATGCACCAGCATCCTTGCTAATGCGTAAGACCATGCCATGATCTAAACCTACCTCTATTTCAACCACAGGTTGGTTGGTTTGTGAGGTTTCTAGCAAGAGGTTCTGTGGAGAGTACAAAGGAAACAACCGATAGTGCTCAGATCCCTTTATATTCTGCAAAGTCCTACTAAGAGTTGACACTTCGGGCGACCAGAAGGCAGACAAGCAGATCCTTGGCATCTTTCACCACTTTTTTCCTGCCTGGTTTCCCTGACAAGATTACAGACGGACAGCAGCAATAATCTGTCCTGGGTTGGACTGGAGGGATTCAAGTAAAGCAAATTAGCAGGTTAGGCTTAATTTTACCTCCTTATCATTCCTTTAGTCTAGTCCAGACACTTGAGAAATAACAAAGCAATCCCTTACAATGGCTTGCCTTGGAAGTACACCTGGCTCTATGAGCCTCTCTTCCTCCTGCAGCCTGCTGGGTTATTACCCTCTTCCTGTGAGCCATGCCCTCCCAGCACTGAACTCTGGGCTGCAGACTCTCTTAAAGAGGACCGTAGATAATCCCTTTGGAGAGGGACAGGTAGCATTCTATATACCTCATTACGCCACCATAGTCGCACATAAGCAAGAGAAGTAGAATGCTTCCTTACCTGGAGCAGTGTCACAATGACCTTGTCCTTCTTATGGTTGCCCTCTCAATAGACAGGCCATAAGTGAGAACCACGCTACAGTATGTCTACCATCCACACCAGCTCCTCACTCAGAAGATCCAGTGACACCAGGAAATACAAAGATCCCTATTGCTGACCTCACCAGGTCTGTATACCACAGCCCTCACAGCCAGTCTGGAACCACTAACACTAGTGACTAATAGTTGTTTTATAGCACTTTATCATTTTAGTTGAAGCTGTTTACATTGTAACTTAAACTTCTTAATATACATTTAACAGGGGGACACAGATAACTTGGATTCTTCTGTGACAATGGAGGGTTAAGTGACTTGCCCAAGGCCAGAAGGAGTGCTAGTGGGAATCAAACGGTGGTCTCTTCATTTTCATGTCACTGCTCTAACCACTAGGCTACTCCTCCACTCCGCTAGTGGTTAGAAAGTGGGCTCCCACTTTCTGTATCACCCTGCTGATTAACAGCCAAGGAGAAAATATGTGCAGCAATCCATCCCTGGGCTGCCTTTATGCTAATGCATCTAGTCCTGCTGATATCAGTTGTTTTTTCCGGCTAAAGAACCTACTTACCTTAACATTCTCAGCTGATGCCATCAGATCCATTAGCAGTGCTCCCCAGCACCATACAATCTCCAAGAAGGTGGCTTCCACAAGAGACCATTCCCCAGGGTCTAGCGGGTTTCGACTTAGATAGTCCACCCAGTGGTTCCCAAACCTGTCCTGGAGTCTTCCCAGTCAGTCAGGTTTCCACTGAATATGCATGAGAGAGATTTGCATTCAATGGAGGCACTGCACGCATACCTCTCATGCATATTCATAGTGGATATCCTGAAAGCCTGACAGGTTTTGGAACCATTGAATCCACCTGAAGGTTCTCCTTCCCAACCAGAAGAGCTGCCAATAGCGTCACGAGATGGTACTCCACTCACTGCAGGAAAGGGCCCACCTCTGCTGCCACCTTGACGACTGAAGTAAGAGACTGTCATTGCATTGTCCAAGAAGATGTATTTACTGAATTTCTATCCTGTTTAACCTCTATAGGTCAAAGCGGGTTACAATCGACATATACACTAGGGTAAAGCAATACTGTACATTGATAATAGACACAGTCAACATATATAATCGAGCAAGTCAGTGATACATTAAAATAGACCACATACATTCAGATAATACAATGCCATCAACCAGGATAAATGAGTAAATCAATTAAAATTGACTATCCGTCTTGGTCCCCTAATATTCTGTAAATAAATAGGTCATCAATCTTTTGCAAAAGGCCTCTAAATCTCTAGTTGCAATGAATTCCACAATCCGGGGGTACAAAGTGAAAAAGCCCTAACCTGGGTAAACTGGGTTCTATATGTCCTCAAGAAGAGGATGCCAAAAGTATCTTGCAGGCACACATAGGGCATCTAGAGGTGCATCTATACAGTTTCGAACTTCAACTATCAGCTGTTAAGATTTTGAGTCACTTAAAAAAACAGAAATAGTGCTTTATATCGCACTCTAACTGCAACAATGGAGCTGGTAAAAAGAAGGGTTATGTGCGCTGACCTAGCTGGCCCTAGAACTAGCCTAGCAGTAATGTTTTGGGAGATCTGTAGGGCCCTAATTCTGCAAGCCTGCAGAACTTGGTATATGACATTATACTGTAGTGGCAATATGAAAGTCTGAGGTACCATCTGAAAATTCTCCTGAGAACATAGATGAAGCTGCCTAACAATTTTCACCCTATAACAAGTACATTAGAGAGCGGAGGAGTAGCCCAATGGTTAGAGTACTGGCTTGGTAACCAGGAGACCAATGTTCGATTCACATTAGCACGCTTTGGGCAAGTCACATAATCCTCCATTGCCTCAGAAGAAGGGCCTGGCAATCTACTTCCGGTCACACTGCCAAGAAAACCTAGGAGTTGCTGGCTTGCCAGGAGTCAGCATTGATTCAAAGGCACAGGTTGCATTTTGTAACAGGTACATCTAATGACCTAGGTAACCTGAGACTGAAAGGTCAAATGACAGTCTAAGATTATTCCAAGATATCGCACTTCACACTTTACTGTAAGGTCAGCTTGCTGTACTCTTAACATAGTGGATGCAACAAAGATTGTGTCATGGGTAACAAAGAATACCTTGGTTTTACTATAATTCACCTTTAAGCCATTGTCAGCAAGACAGGCAACTACACTATCAAAGGAGATGATCATCACTGATGGTAAAGACATATAACATTATGTCATTTGCATAAAAGTGGTAAAGAACATTATGGGACTTAATTATATCATAGATAAATATTAAATAGCAAAGCGGACAGGGCAGAGTTTAGTGGAACACCTTGGTGCGAGGGATACAACTCAGACGTTTTCGATGCTGTGTATGTGCACTCAGAACGAATAAAGCCATTGAAGCCATTTTATTACTTGCAAGTGTAACAATAAAATCTCATGGTTAACGGAATAATAAACCCTGCCTTTGGCTTTTCAAGGCCCTTATTTAGGTCATCAGCCATAGTCATTATAAGTGTCTCCACACCATAGTGTTGCCTAAATCCATGCTATTGCTCATTGGGTGGGGAAAACTGATCAATGTGATGGCTTAACTGTGCCAGCATAATGTGCTCAATTAATTTTGCTAACAAAGACACAAACTTGCGGTTGGGCAGTAAGAACTGAGATCCTTTGGACCTTTCAACACTGGGCGTATACTGACCCTCGGAGGTTCTGTGGGCATAATACCGTTATTCAACGCCACCTCTCCATGGAGATGGTGGTTTTCTTTGTTAACACTGAGACAAGTGTGTCCATTCTAGGAAGGCACAATTTCTTCCTCTCCTCCAGAGGAAATGGGTAAAATTTAGCTATAGTCCTTCCAACCCGCAGACCAACAACCAGAGAATCCCACCCCACCACTCTTTATCGCTCTGTGAAGCAGAAAGGATCTAAGTGCTTTTTGGATGCCTTCCAAGGGAGGACACTCCACAGGGCCCAAGTTCCCTTGATTGCCCTTGATGTTCAATGCCGCCAAGGTATGCAAGATAAGATCCAGCAGTTCATCACATTGGGATATGCACCACCGTGGGATCATTACCCAGTGGGAACTCTCCCTTCTCCAATTCTTCTTGTGGAGTGCTTTCCAGGAGACCAAAAGTACCCTACAGTAGACCCACAGAATCTGCCAAGGGTCCAGATGCCTCACCTCATCCTCTCCTGGGTCCCTGTGGGGTCTCTTTGCACTAGTAGGGGGGGGGGCTCCTGGGCATGAACCCTAAGAAATACACTGGAAGAAGCTCTCCAGGGTTTTCTACCAGGTCCTGCTTTAAACAAAAGGCCTGATGGAGCAAGAGTATAAACTCTGCTGAAAAGGAATTGCTAACTGAGAGGCCCCTGTGACAGCCCCACTACTGGCTGAGTAACTGAGGCCCAGAAGTACTGCAGGAAGCCCTGCCTGCTACTGCACTAATGTCGGTGGCTGAAAAGAAGGGTTTTTCTGGCTTCTTCATAATACTTTCAGACTTGGCTGTTGTACCACCACCCTCATGCAACTTACTGAGAGCTCCCCTCAACAGCCATGGCACCAGAAAGGGAATTAGATTTAGTGCATGCCTTTCCTCTGAAGATCAAGGCAGTTACATTATGTATTTTTCCAGTCCATAGAAGGCTTACAATCTAATTTACCTGAGGCAATGGAGGGTTAATTGACATAATCAAGATCACAAGGTGCAGCAATGGGATTCACACCCTGGCTTGCCTGGTTTTAATAAGCAGCTCTAACCATCAGGCTACTCCTCCATGCTGTAGCTTGTCACCTAAATGCTGGCTTTGGTGGTTGCCAGAGGCCTCCAAGGTGATGCGATCCTGACTTTACTCACACAGCGCTCACCTCACTTGCACACATCCCAAACTCCCCATCTCAGCCAAGCAGGTTCCCTTGCCTGTCCTTCGCCACATTCGTGTCTGCCGTTCTTGTTTTTATTTTTTACTTGTTGCCCAAAGCTGTTTTTCCTCAACCCCATGCCCTCCTCCCAGACGTTGGGGAGGAGGAAAGGGGGAGCTTCCGCTTGTTCGAGCTATGGACCCTAAGCTCTCGCCATGGGGAGGCAAGGGGACGGGGGGAGGAACCCAGTCTTACCAGGTTCTGCGCCCCATGGTCCTTCCATAGTACTGAATCAGGTCCTTCTGAGAGCACCCCAGATGCTGACCGATCCAGAGCAGACTGCACAGGCTACGCTCACATTCATCTGCTGGAGACTAAGAATACTGCTGCACAGGACCCTTAAAGGTGCCGTCATCAAACCAGTATTGTCAATCTCCAGCTGCTGGCAGGACAGGACTGGACTGGAGGGACGATAAGGAAGAGGATCTTTGCTGCTGCCACCTGAAGGGGCAGCATCACTGAATATAGGAATGATCTGAAAACATCTTGATGAAAACTTTCCAGTTGTATGTTCATGTGTCTGAACATTGCTTAGGCTTCTCCGTCACCGTGTGATTTCTGCCCTTCCAGTATTTTGCAGGGGTCTCACATTTCCAGATGGCTCTTTTCTCTTTCGCCTGTGCAACCCCTCCTTGATGCCTGTGCAACCCCTCCTTGATTCTCAGTAAAGTGATTCTGGTGGTCTCTCCTGCTAAAGTTATCTCTTGGCTGCCTCGTTGGTAGCTGTGGGAGTAGGTACACGATGATCTGCATAGTTTCCTTACCTCTGTTAAGATGTCTCCACAGTTTTGGGGCCCATTGTGATTGGGAGGGAGGAAAGAGGGAAGGCCTGGAACAATAGCAACGTCTGCTATGGCAAGAAGGCAGCAAGGTGGCCAGTGAACATTGAACCTGCCTATCTGTGAATACTGGGCCAAAAATCCATCTGAATGACCTGAAACTATCCGAATAGTAATGGGGTGGAGGGAGGGAGGAAGGGAAGGAGGCACAAAATCATCCAGCTAGTAGTGATATTTAGTTGGAATCTAGTTCAAATTACACGTTGAGTTTACGGGTTAAGCCGGAACATGTGGTGTCAGGGTGGTGCCGTGTAGTACTTATGTCCAATACCATTGATCACACAGATAAGCGGCACTGAATGCCCATGTTAATTTCAACTTTAGTGCTGGCATTTCAATTGTTACAGTCATCGCATCTGCTGAATATTGACCCCAATATTTATTATTTAAATCGATCTATCAAAATGCACAGAACTGTTCAAATTAAGTTGCATGGTCAAGTGCTTTCTGTTAGATCTGCACTGAATTATGGAAGGAAGTGAGCCTGCAGAGCTTCCCTGCTCCAGGTCAACTCCACAGTGCAAGACCCGATGAAGCTGAATTTCTCTGAAGGATGATCAAAAATTTAAAAAACTCATGTTATCAAAGTGCCACATGTGACCATCTCTCCGTTTTTTTTTTTTTTTTACTTACTCAGTAGTTTCTTTTGGGTTTTCAGCTCTGTCAGAAACAAGACTGGAGCCAAGAGCCTTCCTTTGCAGCTCTCCCAAGATTTTATATCTCCTCACGACATACTTTGGCCAGTCATTTTGGCAATGGTCCCCACACGGGCATTGTGCAATCATGGTAGCTAACTTCAGCTGCCAGTTGCTGCCATTTGAGGTGACCGGGACTTCCTGCTAACCATGGCTGCAGCATCTCCAGTCCTGCCCAAACCAGCACCCGTTAGTGGTCTGCCATTTCTTGAACGATTCCTCCTCCAGCCCTCCCTCGCTTTTAGCTTTCATGCTCTCTTCTATTCTTTCTTCAGTTTTCTTAACACAAACTGTGGTACCCCCTCTTCTCCTCCACTGGTACCTACACGAGAGATATCCTGGTGCAGGCAAATGGAGCTAGCTGGTGAGTTAAATACTGAAAACCTATAAGCCTGATAAATGGAGAACTAAGTTTCTCTTATCCTAGCCCCTCTGTGAGCGAGGCAGGTCAGAAAGATTTTTTTAACAGTAGATTTTATTAACAGGATATTTTGCTTTTTTCTATTTTGCCCATACATTTTTTATATTTTATGACACTGTAATTTTTATGCTAATGTGTCACTAATTCATCTTCTAATCCTCTCTGCATCCTTTGAAAAGAGAGGAGTGCAAACTTAATTTATTTTCATCCGAGGAGGCAGTTTTGCATCTGATAACCTCTTTTTCTTTCTGCAGTTATCACCACCCCGACGCCCGTGCCTTGTCAGAATGGAGGGACGCCCAATGGCAATGGGTGTCTATGCCCTGTCCATTTCTATGGGACCTTATGCCAGTTTGTGAAAGATATCATTATCATTGGTAAGTTTTAACGCCTCTCTTCTGTCTCCGCCACCTTTCTA
Source organism: Ichthyophis bannanicus (assembly GCA_033557465.1). Taxonomy (NCBI): domain Eukaryota; kingdom Metazoa; phylum Chordata; class Amphibia; order Gymnophiona; family Ichthyophiidae; genus Ichthyophis; species Ichthyophis bannanicus. The sequence goes on along the minus strand of CM066048.1, from coordinate 104,447,537 downwards.
AAGTTTTAATGGCGTTCTATAACTAAAAGCTGGAGAGAGAACGATAAGAAACAGAGCAGGATGGCACAGTGGAGTGCATTGCCGTAGGTTCCAGATGGTTTCTGGCTTTCCCCTCACTTCTTTGCAAATAAGAATCTTATGTCCCTATTCCAGGCTTTCTTGAGCTGCACTATTTTTCTTTCTTCCACTGCGTCTCCTAGATGTTCTTTCATGCAGATATATGTTTGCTCAAATGATGTACTGATTATCCAACATATAAAAGCAGAACAATCCCCCATTCAGATAATCCTTAAAAAAATACAAAAAGCTAATAAAATAAGATAAATAATTTTTACAAAGACCCACTACTAAGACTGAAAGGTGCCCTTTAACTAAAGTGCAGTATTATGTGCATATTTTGTGTCAAAATCAATGCGCACTAGATGCCGTCGCATCGTGGTAATTGTCGGGGACATGAGCAGCATGTGGCCAAGAGTTACCATGCAAGCAAACTACGTAGAGTATGTTTCAGTCCTTGGAAATTACTGCAGCTGCACCTAATGCCATCAATGGAAGTGGCAATAGGTGCACCCATGCTTATGCAATATTTGAGATTAGCGCACGCTATTGATGCCCGCACTAACTGTAATTAGCAGTCAATGCCCACTCTCCACTCTCCACCCCAGCCTTGCCCTTCCCAATTGCACAATGAATATTTAAGACATATTTCAAAGTGCAGTAATTGTTCTGCCTGAACAGTAACAATTACCATAGGCCCACAGAACTGGTTAATGTGCATTAACTGTATAACGCAGTTTAGTAAAAGGGCACCGAAGGTTGATGTGTGTTAAGTGCCCCTTGGCCTTTTTATTAGGCATGTTTTCCTTAGATGTAGTACCTATTGTTGCATTTTCAAGCCACAGGCAAATTGTATCTATCCATATGCATGTTTATGCAGGCGTAAACATATACAAACAAATACGCATATCCTAGCTTAACCCAGGATTCCACAGTTCACCTTCCCCAGCCACGATCAGCTCTTTGCATGACGCAGGAAATTCTGGCTGATCTTGGAGTTTAAAGTCTTGGAGTTCAGCCGGAACTTTCTGGACGGCACAGTTCCACCATGCAAAGAGCCAATCATAGTAGGGGAAGCGTAAACCACTCTGTTTTTAAAAAACTGCAGCCAGGGGATTGGTGGGTGAAAGAGGGATGGATGAGGTGGTATGAGAGATGATGGGTGAAACCTGGGAAGGGCAGCCTTAAGAGTGAGAGAGAGAGAGAGATTGGCTGAAGGCTGGGGGCTCATGAAAACGAGAGAGAGAGAGAGAGGGAGACTGGGGTAAGGCTGATGGTGAGAGGTTATGAGAGACTGGAGGAAGCCTGGAAGGGAGGGTCATGAGAGAGAGGCACACAAACACACATGCATGCAGCCTCCGGCACTCCCCATGATAAAAACATGCATGCACACAGCCCCTGACACGGCCTCCAATACACACACAGATGCACACACCCCCCTCTAATACTCCGAAACACACATCTACACATACACAGCCACCCACCCTAGCCTGATAACCCCTCCCCAAAAAAACACAAACATGCACACGCACTCCCTGACACTTCCTATGAGACACACATATGAACCACCCACATGCCGAATTCTGGAAATGGGGGAAAAGCACCTTCGCTTCTATGGGTGCAGTGGCAATTAATGCACATTAACGTTTGTTAAAGTGTATCAACCTTTAGGAAACATGCCCCAAAAGGGGATAGGGATGAGAAGAAAGAAAAAGATAATTTAAAAAAAATGAAACACAAAACAAGGAATCCCCAAGCCTCTCTCCATCACCAAACCTAAATAACAATTTGCTGAAAGAGTTCATGCGATAAGTGGAAATGAGAACATGGAAAGTAGTTACACCTGCCTCCATTTAAACCTCTAGCCAAGGCATCTCAGGGTGCAGGAAACTATCTTTTCATTTACCGATTTAAAAAGAAACCAGATCAAGTTACAATATAGGTCCTAGAAAAGTAAGAAATCAAAGCCCTTATTCTTTATTTGACAAAACATTTGCAGAAAGCCTATATGGGGACAAATAAAATGTGCTATTCTTTTGGGCGCAGTGGCAAAAATGCTGATTTGGCAATACCATAAGCCTGCCTCTCTCATGCTATTAACACATCTCTCACTGTCATAAGTCTCCTCCTGGAACATCTAACAAAAGGAGAAGCAGAGAATCACTCCAAAATCTATTTATCTATTTATGTATAGTCCACTGATTCTAAGCCCTCAGTGGGTTACAGTAAACATGCCTAAAAGCAAGACAAACAAATAAAACATGTAATAGAAAAGCAGACTAATCACCGCAGGACTAACAATAAAAACCCAACAACCAAAATACTAAACTACAATAGGAATGTCTATTCTTTAAAAGTTATTTGAAAAACTTGAAGAAGTTTCTTAAAGTCAAACATGTCTGTTCATCCCACGACTCGTTTGGCAACAAATCTGGTGCCAAGCAACTTCATTTTCAGTTGCAACACCCTTGAATCTTCCACAGTTTTGCAGAGTGCAAAGAAAGGTGTATTAATTTTAACATGTTTACATGTTAATCTCTCCTAAAGATTGTGGAGGGACTCGCCTCCATAATATTCACATATAATATTAGAGTGCCTTAAAATGGCTTTTTTTGGGTGTAGTCCTGCAATTCACACCACCTAGATCAGAGAAGAAAGGGTAACTATCATTGTCAGAGTCCATAATTTCAAGGAAACTGTGATCTTGACCTGCATTTCTATTGATGTAGCTGGATTTTGGACCATTTTTGTAAAAATGTTATATGCAATGAAAAATTAATAAAAAAAATTCTTGGGGTCAGGTGATTATAATTTGAAAGTCTGGGGAACGTTTATACCTTACACTTTCTGATCCTGTCAAAACAATTTTCTTAATACTTGAAAAAGGGTTGGGATAGGATAAAAAGTTAAAACAATATGAAAGGAAGGATCTACATTTTAGCGATATTAACCCTACCCAACCAAGAGCCAGCCATGCTTCTCCAGCTATACAGGTCTAATTCAATACCTTCTAGTAACTTTCTGAAAATTTAGCGGCACAACGTCAGGTTGTTGGATGTCATTACTCCTAAATATAAATTTAGGGCCCGATATTCAGCTGCTGCCCAATTAGCTTCAGTGGTGAAAGTTAGGCCGGCCTTTACTGCTCCTGACTTTCACCATATTGCAATAACCAGGCAGTGGCTCAATATCACCGCTGCCCGGTTATTGCCCCAATGCTAACCATTAAACATCGAGGTGCGCAGCGACGGCAGTTGCTAACCATGTTAATCCCTTTTCCTATCGGGCCCTTAGCATCTGTCGGAACACAATATTCTGCTAGGCCACGTTCTCTGGTTTCTGCATGCATCTTACTTGATACGACTATTGACTTGGAAGCGTTAAATGAAAATCTTGAAACAAATCCAAAATTAATCAGCTGGAGCTGCTGGATGAATTCGTGTTTTAGATATAAGGTGTGTTTCCTTCCCTACAGTAAGTCCCGGAATTTCTCTACTTCCTCTTATGGAATTGCAAGTGACTGCGTTGCCAAAACAACTAATAATGATCACGAGGACCAGCGTTGTCCAGGGCCCCATGCAAAAGAAAAAGGAGAAGAGGTCGTAAGCATTCCCCTTTACGGTAGCCAAAGAGGCAAGAGATAGTGCCTTCACCCAACAAGTACAATTGTCCTTGAATTCAAATTTAGATAAAACACTAAACAAACACGGGCAATCTATCTTATCGAAAACTTTCTCTACGTCAAGAAACAAAATTGCAGGACTAGCTTCGGAAACTTTATTTGCAGAGAGGATCATTTTAAACGGCATTTCTGCATTTAAAACAGCATTTTATGGCAGAAATAGCCTTTTATAAAACTACCTAAATGTTTATATGCGCCCTGGCTTATATACATGCAGCTCATAAGTACTGACTTTATTCATCCCGAGCAGAGGCTCTCCCAGGATCTATCAGGCAAGTTTCAATACCCTAGCCATGAAATGATACAAACCTACTTTAATGAAAGCTGTAAAGAAAGTAAAACTTGTTTCCCATACAAGACTTGATCTTATAATGCCTTAAAATCCCTTCCTAAGCAAACTTGGTCTTTTGCTTTGATTTTAAGAAGTTGAAAACAATCTTGAAGAACTGCCAAACATTAGCATTTGGAACAGATGCACTTGTCAGTGTGCGGGCCAAACCATTAATTTCCCTTGTTAAAATATTATATCTACAAATCATTGACAGGGAAAGAACAGCGTTTCTCAATTAGAGCTGCAACCTCTCTCTGGTTTGACTTATTGGAAGCTGAGAAAATCTGGTCGACACAGCTCTTTTTAAGTATCAAGCGCTCAGAGGCAGACAGATGCGTTTTCTGCAAAAAAGCTTAACGAAGCCCTATTCTCTGTAGACCGGGCAAGAACTTTTCCTCCAAACATTCCACAAAATAAACATTAAAGCCGTAAATTTAAAACAGGAACAAAGCTATTAGGAAACAATCCGTAGCACCAGCTATTCAATTTATCTATGTGAAAAACCTGCCTTCTCAAATACAACTCAACACTGTGAAACGGAGTAGAACCGGTGTTGTGTTCAAAACCAAAATGCCGAACCCCTTCCAAAACACCATTTTATTATATATATCTAGAAAAGAAGCATCAAACATGGTCAAATGGTGCCTAAACTCTGGCACCTACACTCTAGAGTCATCATTTGCCTCTAAAAATATTCATTTTTTAAAATATTTACTCCAACCCAGTGAGCCATTTAAATAAATTCCTGAAATTCTGTAATAAAGTCAGGAGCACGGTTCATGTTGTTCACATCGGACAAAGCCTCGTTATATACATATGCTCATATGAAAACTGATGTTGTACTTAAATGCAGGAGATCACACTATTGGTTTTAAGAATAAAATACTTTTCTAGGCTGAGTTTGTAGAGGTTTTTTATTTGCCCCAGCTCCAACAGCCTACATCCAGGGCAGTCATGTCTTTTTGCTTTAAACAGCCATACATTAGGGGCGCTCTGCATCTCCAAATACAAAGCAGAACAGGGGACCCCCACGATGCAGACTCTAACTAAACACTCTTCCTTACATCACAAATGTTCACCTCCATTCTCTTAGCATTTGTAGCTTCTTACCCAACTCTCCCTTCCACTCAATACGAAACCTCCCGAAAATAAAAAAGCTGACAGAACCGGGATCACAGATGACACAACTTTCAGCCTGTTGCCTCCACAGAAACTGGCAAATACAGAGACTAACAAACTGTGGTGGGAAGATGTAGACATTGTCCCAGTTGTACTGGGTACCGCCCGTCTGGTTTAGAAGCATTCCAAGCAGGGTTGGTGCGACTGTTAAGCAAACTAGGCAGTTGCTTAGAGTGTCAGACCTTAGAGGGTGGCCCGTTCCCACTGCTGCTATACCTCTCTGGAGTCTACAGTGGCAGTAATGACAATAAAAGCAGCGCTTTGAACCAGCCGGTTCTGCCGCCTTGCAAATGAGAAGCTTGCATCGGAAGGGGCGGACTGGCGGGCCGTTCAGAGCACAGCCCCAGCACACAGCGGTTCAGAGGCTCTGGTAAGTGCTGCTTTGATGTTTTATTGCAGGTCCTCGAGAGGGGCAGTGCGGATGGGGGCGGCAGGAATGAGAGCTCACCTAGGGGGCCTCATAGCCATGCACCAGCCCTGTTTCCAAGTATATATTGCTTATGCACATTACATCTGAGGATCTCCAGAAAAAGGCTCTCATTGGCACAATGCAAGCAATGAAATGAGCATTAGTGGTAAATAGGAGAGCATCTGCTATAATTTGAGGTTTATTCCTGTTATGCTATGCACAAAAAAATAACCCGTTTGGAGACACAGCTGTGGGTGAAACCATTTTTGATTTGATTTGATTTACTAACTTAATGTTCCAGTTATTTCTCTATGCATCAAAGCAGATTGCAGTCATAAAACCAAAACAAATTAAGATCATACCTCTTACAGAGAGACATTTGAAAACAAACAATCTGTGACTCCTGGCCCGTCTGAACTATGACATTGTTGATTTTTCTTTCTGAATAAAGTTTATTGACAGTGAAGACCTTCTTGCCACAGAAGAGGAAAAAAGAGGGGAATATGACTAATTAAGAGCAGCAAACTCTTTTGTGTAATGGGTCTGCTCCTTGTTGGTCACTCCAGGCCAGGAACGGAGCAGCACACCGCAGATGAGGGTTCGGGATTTCCTGGCCTGGAGTGACCAACAAGGAGCAGACCCATTACAGACTGAGAAAAGGAAGCTTCTGCCGCAAAGAGTGTGGTCCTAAAGCAACTAGGCTCAGGCTCCTACTTGGCCCAGATATTTGGCACCTTCAAAATCAGACTCCCTAGGCAGTTGAATATGTTGGTTTATCTGTAAATCTGGGCCTGCAACCAATTCAATGGGTAGCAAAGAGGAAGGAAACAAACCCTGTAGCTCCAAAACACACTCGGGTCTATTTTTAAACTCCACGGTCGGCGTTCCTTTTAAATGACATCAGTTGCCACCTTTAAAGATACATCTGAATATTCAGCGCTGGCCGCTATCTGCATATTGGTGCCGAGTATCTGGTTATGACATCGACTTCCGCCGCTATCCACATAACAGCGATATTCGTCATCCGCATAACTTAGGAAAACTATCTTGCCGTGCTAAGTTATGCAGGTCGCAACACTGAATATCACCCCCTATCCAGATAAATTTTCTACTGTGCCCTCTGGGCCTCCCAAGCACTCTCCGGAGACTGCTAGGGCAGTCTGCAATGACTCTTAAAATCAGCGACTGGCCCCGGTCAGCGGCATTGATCCGGTTAGCAGTGTTGCTAACCAGATGAATGCTTTTGAATATCGGGCCGACTGATATTTTAGCAACTCGTCTTTAGCAAAACACAGAAAAAGAAACCAATCTCCACTTCAAAGAGTTTTTTGAATAGTCATAATAATAACAAAAAAATATTTACTCTAACAGAATAGCTCAACCCAACCCTCTACTCCTAAACAACTTGTTAAAAACACAACACAATGTGGCTACTTACAGCTTCCAGCCTCCAGCCAGACAAATATGTTTGGCAATACGTTCAGCTCTGTTTTCAGCAGCAGTGCAGAGAGAGCTATGACCTATGCTGTCCCAAACCCACGAATAAGCTTCATGAATGCAAATCTTGCTGAAAATATGACTTGAAGAGCAGGTGAAGCCTTCCCTTCCCATTCCCACAGGTCTTCTTATCGCTAAAGCCAAGTAATCTCTGTGGTTCTTTTTTCTCACAGAAAATATTAACATCACCGTGCAAGTCACCGTGAAGGTGGTAAATGAAATATTCAACTCAAGCCTGGAAAATCCTTCTTCTATAGACTACCAAATTTTTTCAATACGGTTTCAAGAGCAGGTAAGAGAGAAACTCTGTTATTTATGTAAGGCTAGTTAGGCCTTCACCATGGAGAAGAGAGGAAACTCCAAGCAAGGGGAGTCTGCGACTGCAGAGTTCTTCCGAGTGATGTGTATTGCCTGTCCCCATAGGGTGCATTGTACATGGTGGGTGAGGGGAGGGAGGTGGGGGGGATTATCTCGTTGTGTAAATGATAAGTGTTCTATTTATTTATTGTGATTATAAATCTCTTTGAGTCTTGTAATAGAGATACTAAAGAAAATACATATATTGATGACTAAGGGGGTTGTTTGCTGTTAACAAATAACGCATGCAAAATGCAGAGAACGCAATGATTTTCTGCAGCAGAGAAAGCATGTGATCTGCATGTGTGGGCGGGATTAGGGCAGAGCGAGTGTGTCTGTGATGCGTGGTTACTGCGGGCCTCATGAGACGCCTCAGGGGGTGGCGTTAGCTGCCTCCAGGCTCCAGTCAGACTGCGTTACAGTGCAGGGGAAATGCTGGGCACGCATCTAACAGATACCGCACGGCTTTTCAGGATTCCTGAATATAGCACCAACTCTCTCCCTTTCTCCTTGTACCTTCCACATAGCTGTGCAACTCTGGGTAGGCACCTGATAGACAGTTCTTACTACTCTTGTGTAGATCTTTGCTTTCTCCTGAAGCTCAGATCAGGGACTTCTCACCACATAATAGACTAGCATAGAGCGAGAGATTTCTTCCCTGGGAGCAGGGATACTTCCCACTCTACCGCTGGATCTCTCAGGAATAGGGCAGAAATTTTTACTAGCTGGTGGGCATGAAGAAGTAGCCAGGAGCAGGGCCGGATTTACCTTGAGTGAGGCCCTACGCCAACAAAAATTGTGGGCCCCCAGCAGGGGCGGCCCAAGGGGGGTGTGGGGCCTCATTTGCATAAGGGGCCTCATTTGCATAAATATTTGCATAATGTTACCATATACTAACTTTTAGTAAACGTGCCTCTTAATGAGTGTATGGATAAAGAAAGACTAAAAGATTTCTACATTACTATAATCCAGTGCCAACTGCCAGACACATTAGGAACTACTACAAACACTGCCCATTTAGAACCCATAGTAAACCCGCCGTATCCTAACAGCACTACCAGGACTCACAAAGCACCATACTCTACCAATCAAAAGGCAACACTGCAAATATTAAACCAATACATTTCAGAGAACAACAATACATGACCTACTGGGGAAAGAGAACAAGTGGCAATGTCAAATAGGAATTATATAAACAGAACACCTCAGCTCAGTTACACATGCAGAACATAGACCATCACCAAACAAGTAATCACAATTTAGAAACAGGAAGACAATAATTAAACTGGGAATCCCAAAAGCCAAACTTGGAATGTACAACACTGTAGAAATAAAACTATACATTAATTTGCTCTTGTACTAAACAAAGCGCAGACGTTAATGATGCACATTTACCAGAGCTGACATATTCCAATTAATAAATTCAAAATAAAGAGATATTTTTCTACCTTTTGTGCATTTTTTTCAGCTGCAATTGCTCCAGCCACTTTCTTCTGGTTTCTTCGTGTCTTCTGCTAACTCTCCATCGTCTGCTGTCCATTTGTCCTTTCTTCTCTCTTCTAGATTTTTTTCCATTCTCTCTCTACATCTGCTTTAACATACTAATCTTTCTCCTTTTGCTCTTTCCTCATTCCTATTTCATCCACTCAAATTTTACCCCTCCATCCTCAATCCCCACTTACTCTCCCAATACCCGGCCAATTGTAGATTTTTTATCCCTCCCACACAAAATATTTTTCCCTTCTCCATTTTACTCTTCCAGCCCCATCCCATTCTAATCCTCCCCCAACATCAGCTCCCTTCTAGTTCCAGCCTCACCCAGCATCCATTCCCTTCTAGTCCCTGCATCAGCCCATTTCCAGTCCTAGCCATCCATCAGCCCATTTCCAGTCCTAGCAACCCCCCAACCCAATACCAGTCCTAGCCCCCCATCAACCCACTTACAGTCCTTAACCCATCACCCCATTTTCAGTTTAAGCCCCCCCTATAACCCATTACCAGTCCTAACCCCCCATCAGCCCACTTCCAGTCCTAACCCCATCAACCCATTTCCAGTCAGCCCCCCAGAGCCCATTGCCAGTCCTACCCCCCCCCATCAGCCCACAGCCCATTACCAGTCCTAACCCCATCATCCCACCTCCAGTTTTAACCCCCCAGCCCATTTCCAGTCCTAGCCCCCCATAGCCCATTACCAGACAACCCCCATCAGCCCACAGCCCATTACCAGTCTTAACCCCCCCAAAGCCCATTACCAGTTCTAAACCCCCCCAACAGCCCGGTCGGCGTCCTAACCCCATCAGCCCCCCTCCAGTCTTAACCCCCAGCCCATTTCCAGTCCTAGCGCCCCCATAGCCCATTACCAGACAGCCCCCATCATCCCACAGCCGATTACCCGTCTTATCCCCCCCCAACGCCCATTGCCAGTTCTAAGCACCCCCAACAGCCCACAGTCCATTACCAGTCCTAACCCCATCAGCCCACCTCTAGCCTTAACCCCCCCAGCCCATTTCCAGACCCAGCCCCCCCAATAGCCCATTACAAGTCCTACCCCCCCATAGCCCATTACCATCCCTACACCCCCCAGCCCATTTCCAGCCCCAGCCCCCCCAATAGCCCATTACCAGTCCTACCCCCCCCCCATAGCCCATTACCAGTCCTACCCCCCCCCCCCCCCGTCGGCCTAAAGTAAAATTTAATTTTAAAAAAAAACCTGGTGGCTGCCGCCGCGGGGCCCCCTCTGCTGCCGTGGCAGCACCGACTGACCCGCGGGGGCCCCGTCTACAAGCTGAAGCCGTCGGGTCGGGTCGGGTCGGGTCGGTCGTTCCTCCCTCCCTCCCTCCCTCCGTGCGGGCTGCAGGCTGTGAGAGACGCGAAGAGAGAGCGTCTCCTCGCGTCTCTGTTAAGCCCGCAGGGGCTGATGGGAAATTTCCCATCAGCCCCTGCGGGCTTAACAGAGACGCGAGGAGACGCTCTCTCTTCGCGTCTCTCACAGCCTGCAGCCCGCACGGAGGGAGGACCGACCGACCCGACCCGACCCGACCCGACGGCTTCAGCTTGTAGACGGGGCCCCCGCGGGTCAGTCGGTGCTGCCGCGGCAGCAGAGGGGGCCCCGCGGCGGCAGCCACCAGGTTTTTTTTTAAAAATTGTATTTAAAAAAAAATTACTTGTTCTTTTTTTGTGGGCCCCTGCCGGCTGTGGGCCCTACGCCATGGCGTACATGGCGTATAGGTAAATCCGGCCCTGGCCAGGAGGGTGGCATAATAAGCCGGCCGGCAGCAGACAACGTAACTAGTTGTCTTTTAGGAACTTTACTAGTCACCGTTTCAAATTAATTTGAGTCTAATTCATTCATATTATATTTACATGTACTATTACATGTTTAACTATTAATTACAAAATCACTAAAATCATCTTTTCGTTCCTGTTCACATTATTTTGCCAAGTCACGTCATCAGATTAAGTTAGTGGGATGGTCCGTAAAATCAGCTGGATGGCACACCCATGCAAAAGGTCTTGGGGAGAACACGTACTGTGTGGCCCCCTGCTGGACACTAGATACAGGAGACAGGCTTATCCCATCTCCAGCTTCAAACTCCTTGAGAGAAATGGTAGACTGACCTTCTCTTTCGCCCAAGTCCAGATGCTCTGATGAAGCTGCTGCCGCTCCCTTCTGCCACCGCCAGCTCTCTTCTGGGGATTCACTGAGGCCCAGATACAATTGTACGCAACTGTCTCTGGTGACAAATTTGAATAAGTACCAGAGCGTCACCTGCACTGCTGTGCCTCAGTCTGGGCCTGCCGCAACGGTGCTTGTCCTGTTGAATAAGATTGGTAGCACCACTGCAGCACCTATACTAACAATAATTGTAAATAATTTAAAATCTGTTCCATGTAAAACCTGTTCTTGTTACACCTGTTATTATGTAAATAATTTAAAATCTGTTCCATGTAAAACCTGTTCTTGTTACACTTGTTATATGTAAACCGCCTTTGATTGCTGGAAGAGGCGGTATATAAAAAAGTTTTAAATAAATAAAATAAATAAATAAATAAAATTCAGCAGAGGCCTTGCCAGCCTTTGTGCACTGAGAGGCTCTGAGATGGCCAGCCCCACCCTTTGCATGGACTTCCTGTCTAGGGTTGCCAACTGGCTCCAGATGTGCCCAACAGGGCTTGATCCAGTCCTGGGTTTACCCCATTGCATGCAGGGACATGTAGTTCTGATTTCTCCATTGCACTCCATATGAAAAGCAAGACTACAAGTCCCCGCATGCAATGGGGTAAACCCAGGACTGGATTAAGCCTGTTGGGTGCATCTGGAGCCAGTTAGCAACCTTATTGCTGTCACTATGGAAATCCATGCTAGGGGTGGGGCCAAGCGCCCTAGAGCCCCTTAGCAAAAGAGATGGCAAGCCCCTTGCTGAATTTTCTTTGTTCAGAAGTACAGCTGGTCTTATTCCATTTATTTATTTGTACTTCTTAACTGCACAATCAGAAAACTGCCCTGTGCGGTGTAATAAAACATCACAACAATACAAATACATTAAAAATAATGCATTACAACCCCAACAAATAAGTCATTAAACCCCCGCTACATTACCAAAAGCTTTCGTAAAAAGGAAGTCTTTACAGGCCTACACAACAGAAAATCATCTGAAAGCCAAAGTTCACGTGGAAGAGAGTTCCATAACAAAGGACCCTGGACTGAAAAAGTCCTATCCCTATGCCAAACCCTCAGCGCAACCCGAACAGATGGCATCACCAGCAGTCTATCAGATTGCAAACGCAAAGCACGAACAGCCAAATACATTCTCAATCTGGAACTCAAATCATCAGGAGCCAAATTGCACAATGCCTTGTACATCAGCATCAGCACCTTAAATTCTACACGAAATGCTACTGAATAAAAGCAGTGGGGGGAGGGGGGCACATGATCGAACTTCCAAAACCCTTTAATCAGCAGTTTCCCAACTTTTATGGTTGTGTGCACCCTTATTAACCTCCAAAACGTTCAAGGACCCCCAGTTCATCTCCACCACTCTTCCCAGATGTCCTCTCCTCAGCACAAAGCATGCCCCCCGCTAGCCCTCTCTATTTCCTTTCCCCTTCCTTCTTCACCAGTCTCTCACCCTCCAGCCAGTCTCTTTTTCTCTCTCTCACTCTTCTTAGCCCATGTCCTCCAGTCTCTCTCTCTGCCTCCCAGCCAGTCCCCACCAGCCTCTCCTCCTTTTCGTCTTTTCTGTATTCTGCAGTCCATCTGTAATGGTCTCCTAGACCCGCAGAGGTCCACGAACCACGTTGGATACCTCTGTGCTATAGGACAGAGGGGAGGTAAGGGGGAACATCGGGAGTGGGGCAGATCTAAGAAGGATAGAGACGATTCTCCTTCTTCCCCCTCCAGGTTTCCTCTGGGTGCACCCACCTCAACTCCAGTCCTGGATTCACTAACCAACACCCTGGACTATACCACTCCTGGAGGGTAGTACCTCAATATGTCTTTGCTGTGAGAAGCATAAACTTAATAGAAAGGTCCAAAGGCCCTTTTACACTTATTAAGATGGATGCAGAGTCTGATTATGGGCTGAGGATGATCTCTTCATTGAAATTGAGAATTTATTCTAATAGAGGGGAGGGGAAGCCATTCAACTCTGCTCAGGATATAATGATCTATCCACCCCTTCCAAACCTGAAAGCACAGCCAACCCAAACCAAGCAGTTGCCTAGAGTAGCAGCTTCTTGGGGGAGGGAGGGGGGGGGGGTGCAAAGAGCAGCCATAGTCAGAGCAAAGCAATGGGGTGCGGCAGTCACACAAACTCAGGGTCATCACTGTGCATGTTTACCTGCAGGAGGAATGGATGATATGCAAATAGTTCATTAACCCTTCTAAGTGGCTTTTTTGATATCTTCCTAATTATGCACTTATTTACAAAACAAAGTTTATCATTTAAAAGTGTGATGTCCAGATCTGCATTTTTATAGGATCATTCTGGGAGGGATGGTGTTAAAATGATTACAAATGAATCAAAATATTGGCGGGGAGGGTAGCTAGGGGTCTAAAATTAATTGCAAAGGGGCATCTATACCCTTGCACCTGCCTTGGCTGGAAGGCTAAACTTAAGGCTGCAGTTTGGGGAAGTTGGGGGAGGGGGGTGGACATTGTCCCCACAAACATAAGGGAGGCTGAGTAACGGCAGGACAGAAAATCAGTCAGTTTAAGTAGCAATTTTCTACTGACCACCAGCCTGTAGCATCTCCCCCCTTCCCCCCTCCCAACATTTTCTTTCTATGGCAGCAGCTGATTGGAAGCTGAATCATGCTAGCCATAGCTCATTGTTAAGATGGATGGACCAGAGACTGCACTGTTAAGGTGTGTAGACCAGTGTTTGCTCTGCTCCCAGGTTTCACCTCCCAAGCCAGAAGGGGGCAGAGCCACCTGGGACTCAGTTTTCAGTCTGTACAAGTTAACAATGAGTTATGACTCCTGCTGCCATTACCATAGTCATACCTCAGACCAGCCCCTGCTATCGAAAGAAAAGGCTTGCTGGACTGGATTTTCTAGAGAGCAGTTTAGAGAAATAGTTGGATTTGCTCTTTGGTCTCTTTTGCTAAGATCTAAGTGTAGGGTCTGAGAAGGATGGGTCCTTCTTGGCTTTCGGTTTGAGATTAAGAACCATACAGTGTGGATGGAGAGGAAGGTTAGTTCCCGCAGAGATGGGAACTTTCTTCAGTTAAACACAATACTGAGGAAGAATATGGACAATGATATAGACTGTAGTCATGCTGGCCCAATCTCTTCCCACTCTACCAGGGCACATGGAATGGAACCAGGTGCAAAAGGCTTCCCCTAGTATTCTTATTTCCTGATGACAGCACAGAAACACCAGGTTTTCCCTCAAAAATTGTAAATCTTTTCTCTTCCAGATGAGTCTTGTGTATGAATCCATTGATGGGTATAAAGGCGTGGAGATCATTTCGATGAGGTGAGCAACTCAAATTCCACTTCTCCCTCTAACACTCCTTGTGACCATGGGCAGGTCATGTCACTCTCCATTGCCTCAGGTACAACTCAGACTGTATCCCCACCCAGGCAGGGAAAGTCTTTGTAATATAACATATACAGTAGTATCATAATAAATGATGGCTGATAAGGACCATCGATTCTGCCCAATAAAGTGGTATATCTGATTGTAACTGATCCTGAAAGATTTGGAAAAGACAAGTCATTAAATCTAAAATATGAATTTTATTGTAGAGTAATAACAAGATATTACTTTCCATAATCCCTCAGAGCATAAGTCACTTCTAACCAACCTCTCACCACCCTGAAATGCACCATCTCCAAACGAACCTGCTATAGAATGATCCCTTGTCACATCCGTACCAAATCTTGCAGTGGACTAGGGTAGCACTTGCTTCAAGTGGATGTGTGCGGATGCAAGTTCATCTCTTGGGCGGAATCTTTCTTGCCATTTCTCAGAAATGTGCCTTCTCCAGTCTGGCTTCTAACACTGGATCATATCATCTGTTGCATATCTTCGCAGATGATACAAAGATATGCATCAGATGATACCAAGGTACGCAACAGAGTGGATACTTTGGAGGGAGTAGGCAACATGAGAAAGAGCTACAAAAATGAGAATGGTCAAAAGCTTAGCAACTGAGCTTTAATGCAAAAAAGTGTGGAGTGATATATTTGGGTGCAGAAATCCAAAGGAATCGTATGTGATTGGGGATGAGAGGCTGGTGTGTATGGACCAAGAGAGAGACCTTGGGGTTATAGTATCTGCATGTCAAGGTGGCGAAACAATGTGACAAGGTGGTGGCCAAAGCCAGAAGGATGTTAGGCTCTATACAGAGAGGAATAACCAGCAGAAAGAAGGAGATATTAGTGCTCTTGTACAAGTCATTTGTGAGGCCTCACTTAGAGTATTGTGTTCAGTTTTGGAGACCATATCTCACAAAGGATATAAAAGGACTTGAAATGATTCAGAGGAAGGCGACCTAGATGATTCAGAGCCTGCGCCAGAAGATGTATGAGAAGAGACTTGGACCTAAATATGCAAGGCCTAGAGGAGAGGAGAGATGGGGGGGGGGGGGGTATGATACAGATGTTTAAATACTTAAAGGGTATTAATGAACAAACAAACCTTTTTCAAAGATGGGGAAGCTGTAGAACTAGAGGGCATGAAATGAAGCTGCAAGGAGGTAAATTTAAAAGCAACATCATGAAATACTTTTTCATCAAAAGGGTGGTGGATGCCTGGAATGCCCTCTGAAAGAGGTGGTGGGAGCAAAAACAGAGGGAATTCAAAAAGGCATGGGACAGACACAGAGGATCACTACATAGCAAGAGGATGGAATCAAAACAAATGTAAATAGCTTCTAAATGGAGAAGGGTAACATGCCTGGAGCAGCACATACAATTCTACATTTCTGGAACCCTACTGGGCTGAATAGATGGACCATGCTGGTCTTTATCTGCCGTCACTTACTATGTTACTATGAGTACCAGAGATTAGTGCATTTTGGGTGGAGGAAGGGCTGGTCAGGAAGGAAAGGTGAAGGTGCGCGAGACTAAGGAAACACAGTTCAATTTGGTGTCCATGCTCAAAACTGATTGTAATTAGCCTGACAGAGCAGCTTGGGGAAGAGCAGTACTGGGATAATAGTGGAGAGGTAGACATGGAAGCTCTTGAATGGTGCATTTGAGGCTCGTTCAGTTGAATTAATTACAGAGTTAATGAACATTATGCTTTAGACCTGCATCATAGGATTAGCAACAGCTACAGCGAAAGGGTTGGATCTAATCTCACTATATATCCAGTTGCTGGAAATCCCAGCAGCGGTGGCTCAAACAACAGCAGTGTTCACCTCCAACTTTACTCAAGGTAGAGACTGACGTTTTTCTTTCTGTTCCTTCCAGCCAGGGCAGCATCATCGTGAACCACACGGTCATCATCCAAATGCCATTATCCCACTATAAAAACAAAAGCGATTTAAGTGTTATTTATAAAAATATCAGTCAAAGTCTTCAGCGTTCGAACTGCACCAGCAGCAGCATAGGTATGTCCACCATTTATTTATTATTTATTACAATTTCTTATATACCGCACTATTTCTCATCAGCGCGGTTTACATACAACAAATGACCATAACACAAACTGTTTGGTTTTACAGAGAACAGGAGCAACAACTTGGATAACATAGGGATATATAAACTGGAGCTACTTACATATGTACAATATGTACACCATGATAGGAGTCCACCATTATTTCTGGGATGGATCTCCCTTCGCAGTGAATCTATGTATGGGAGCTTTCTCTCTCTTTCCTTCATTAGCCGGACGCTATCCTAAACTGCTGCTCCCTTTCCACGGTCCGGTGGGGATTCTGGTTCCATTCTATTCTAATCATCTTGGACTCTGTTCCGCAACAGTTCAAAGTTTCCTGGCTATCTGGCAACCCAAAGAATAGCTTTATTGTATATAAACCCTTTTGAGCTCACAGTCACTCAGAGCATACCTTAGAGGCACACTACACTCCGTCCATGATGTGCTGGTCATTACTAGTGTATCTGGAATTCGGATAGAAAGTGGGTTCAGCTATTGGCAGGACAGCATTAAGCATTTGCATTGGCAGGTGGGCTCCAGAAAAAAAAATCACCCCAGTGTACATACATTTTTAAACCCTCACAATTCTGTGAACCACCAGTATGTTATCCTAAGTTTTTGGGAGTTCTCTGAAAATCAGCTGTTCTCAGTGTAAAGGCAGGTAGGCTGAGCAGGGATGCCAGAGGGGGGTGGAGGTCACTGTTGCCCACTTTTTAAAGATATTTCTAGCTCAAAGAAAAAAATTTGTGGCCTAATATGTTCCCTCAGAATATCCAAAGGAACAGAAGAGAGAAGATTCTCTCTCAGAGGTTCACAAATGTAAACACTGAGAGTAAAGTTGCCAGTTACCCAGTTGCAGGAATGAGATTTTTAAGCCGGTCCTGGATTTCTGACAATGTCATTCTGATACATTATGGGACCTGCAACATGTGGGTAAAATCAGGGACTACAAATACCACACTGCATTGCTATACAAATTTAAAACCAGAACTGGCAAAACCATCTCACTCCTGGAACTGGGTAATTTGGCAACTCTGCATTCTTGATCTCTCTCTCATTCATACCTACTCTTGCTCTCTACTCCCTCTACCGCCCCCCACCCAGTTCACTCGCTCACTCGCACTCCTGCTGTCCTGCTATCCTCCCTTCAAGGGCCAGCCTGTCCACTAGGGCAGGCCATGTGCTTTGGCACACATGACCTGCCACTTCCGATCCCCATTCTGCTGCCGCCGCTGCTGCCCGCCTCCTCTCTGGGACAGAATTGGCAGCAGCAGGGCCGGGGGGGGGGGGGGAGAAGGGCAGAAGCCTGGCTCGGTAGGGGCAGCTTGGTGCAAGATGGGTGCAGCGTGGCTGGGTTTCTGCCTAGGGCTGCAGAAAATCTTGGGCTGGCCCTGTTCCCTTCTCCTTTTCCCTGTAGGGTCCATCCAAGAGTTCAGAAAGTGCTTCCTCAACTCTCGCTGCTGCTGATTGGTTCTGACCAGCAGACTGAGCCAATCAAAGGGGGAAGATGGGGAAGCAGCTGCAGCAGGAACCTAAGAGCCTTGTCCCTCTCCTGCATCAGCCTCCATCCTACTGTCCACCCAAGCTCAGCCAACATTGAGGAGAGAGGGGGGTTAGGCAGAGAAGGAGAGATGGGTTTTAGGAGTGTACAGTTTCCAGGTATGGCCCTAGGTGTCTTCTCTTGCCACTGTTCACTTTGGCTCTCGCCCAAGCTAGACTAAGGCATAGATGGATAAATGTTTGGGTCCTAGGTAAGTACCTTAATCCTGTCCTGCTCTCAAACCTGTCCTGGGGACCACCAACTGGTTGAGTTTGCAGGATATCCACAATGAATATGCATGAGATAGATTTGCATGTCTATTACCTCCATCATTTGTAGATCTCTCCATATTTATTGTGGATATCTGGAAAAGGTGGTCCCCACTCTACTAGGACATGCTGATCTTCTGATATGTCTTCCTAAATACAGTCTGACATCCCTGAAGGACAAATATATGCGCCCAAGCACACACTGAGCACAGACATGGTTCACGGTCACACAGAATGCTATCCTCTGCCTTCTTGGTCATGTCAAGCCCTGAACACCACCCTACAAACCATTTTATCTCTTACAGAGATCAAATCAAAGTACAACTATCAAGGAGAAATCAGACAAAATTTCAAGAGGTTGTAAACTCTGCAACTAAATCCTGGTGCAAATGTAACAAAGCAGCAATGTGTTTCTATTCTAGATCAGCAGATATGCTTTGATCAGAATGCAACAGAAGTCGATGACATGGCCGTCCTGGACTTAACAGGTAAGGCTGGGAATCTATTTGGCATGACTGTGTGCCACTGTCTGCCCATCTTTCTTGCAGATCAGGATCTCAGCATGTCCAGTCTGCACAAGGAACTGACAGGAAGCTCAGACTGGGGTAGATTCTGCACAGTGAATAGCGGGGATGTATGTCCAGTTTGGACTACATCCCCCGCTATTCGCTGTGTGCCAATTCTGCCCATGGAGCTCCCTGCATGTACGGCAGCTTTGTGAAGGGAGCTCTGGATGGGAGTGGGAGGGGGATGGCCGGTGGAGGAGTCTGGGCAGAGCAAGGTTGGGCTGCACAACCCAGATATACAGGGCCAATTCAGGTCACAGCCCTGTATGTCCAGGGGGTCAGGGATGCACATCTTAGAGGTGGAATAAGTCAGACCGATGCCAACCCATGATGCAGTGTCCAGGAGGCGCCCACTGCCCAAGACCGGCCCTGGCATCTTCCGCCAAGGCTCGGGCAGCAGGAGGGAGGGCTTTTTCAGCGGTTGGGCCCTCCCAATGCTCTCGCATAGCATCCCGGGGCCATGGTGATGAGACGCCATTGCACCGAAGCTCCATGCCGCAGCATAGAGAGGGCTAGACGGGGTGATCGCTGCACATCCAGGCCCACTGAATAGGGGCCCATCTAAGGTCCGATTCTGCTCCGCAGGAATGTCTAGCTCCCTTGGGGGCAGAATCGGGTGCAAATCTGGCCCGTTCAGATTTTGGACATCCGGACTGGCTGGACGCGCCCCAGTATGAGTTGGCCTCACTGTGTCTGTTCATAGCTGTACTGCGTACAGCAGTCAGAGGTTAGTTGGACAGAAGACCGACATTGGTCCATCAATTTCAAACATTCTCAATATGAATTTGGGCAATTATGTGAGAATCCAGGGAAAGTAAAAATCTTTGCAGAGCTTCCACTAGCCTTGCTTTTTGAATAGGTCTCTAAAAGGTACCTCAGCAAACTAGAGTCTTCATTACTCTGAAGGCTCAGTAATGACATTAATGTCCAGTATCTCTTCCAGCTGAAAGGGTTTTCTGACATACCCACAGCCATCTTTCTGCTGCCTGAATGCCAACCAACCTCTTTCACAGTAGCACTAGATTACATGTGCAAGCAACACCCACCTCCCATAGTTCTGGAAGGAATGGGAAATGTGATCAGAGAGGACAGAATATCTCAGCTTGCCAACAGATATCAGAAAGCAGAGTTCAGGCTGTTTATTAGTAACCTGCTGGGGAGTAGTTAAGTTGAGCTGGTTCATCCCCTTTGAATCCAGCCACAGTATTTGTGTCCTCGATGTCCCGTGGCAGTGTGTTCCATGCTCATGATGTTTTCAGGGATCAAACCTTTGTTCAGTTCGGCTAGAATGGCTTATATGGCACACAAGGCCAATGGGTACATATGGGTCAAAACATTGCCTTTTATATAGGTATATTTTTGTTGACCCAGAAGGTTCCTACTGCTACTTTGGACTTCAGCTAAATTAGAACTGGCCTCTACTGGGTAATAGCACTGTCAGCCTTCATTCACGACTCTGGGGTATTTCCCCTACGTTTAACCCTTGCCTGCTTTCCATCTAGTCCAGCCATCATGATCACAGTTCTTGTGAGGGCCACAGGCTGTAGCTCCTGCCGAAACATGGTATGCATGCAACCTATGCCTGGCACCAGATGTTGCCCTTGTATGATGACTAGGACACCTTCTTACATTTCTGAATGTTATTAGCTGATATTACTGCTCAGGAGTGAGTGGAAAGCGAGGAAGGAAGTCAAACAAAAGGCATAAAATGCAAAACAATAAATTCTTCTTTGATGGCATTAGTATGGCAAAAAGACTAAAACTAGATTTCTGATTTCAGTTTTATAATGTTTAGTCATTAATGTAAGAGCTTTCTTCATAGGCCAGATTTGGGGAAAGAGTTCATAGGAAAGCAAGTTTGTCTAAATTTGGGCCACACAATCTTGCTATGATTTGGTTTGGAAAACTGTTGATGTCTTGCCCACATTCTTTAATTTTTAGCAGAGGAGGAAGGTAGGGTTAATCTGCAGTCTAGCTTGGATGCTATGTATTGGTAACATGGTTTTCTCTGGATTTGGTTAGATGCCTGTTTACGTGCAGTTCCGAATGGATACAGTCAATATTACATTGCTATGAATTGGTCCAGTACCTTGACCTGTGTCTCCAACTGCAGCAACATCAGCAAGCATTATTATGACTGCCACCAAGGACAATGTTTAACCACATCCCAGGGGTCCACATGCTTGTAAGTCAAACGATAGTTTCCTATCTCTAATGGCTGCAGAGTAGTTGTTACAGGTTTTCTTGGGTTTCCTTATCTCTATTATGGTTGCTGGTAGCTTCTAATTACCTCGTTGGGTTTGTTTCTTCTAGTCTTTGTGCAATGTGCTTGATATTAACCTGCACAGATGTCACTGTTTGTTTCATTCCCTTAATGTTTCACCCTCTCTCCTCCTCAGCTGTGAGTATTCAGACCTCTACTGGTACACTGGAGACCGATGTCAGGTGGTGATTAATAAGAGAGGTGTTTATGCTGGAGTTGCAGTAGGGTTGGCCGTGTTGCTGATTGTCATCATCGCTC
The DNA here is from genome assembly GCA_033557465.1 of Ichthyophis bannanicus. NCBI lineage: Eukaryota > Metazoa > Chordata > Amphibia > Gymnophiona > Ichthyophiidae > Ichthyophis > Ichthyophis bannanicus. The sequence goes on along the minus strand of CM066048.1, from coordinate 104,426,019 downwards.
TCGCCATTTTCGTGTATAAATATAAGAATAAGATCCACAGACACCAGTGAGTGATAAAATAGCAGAACTGCTGTACCTTTCTTTATGATTTTCTGGTAATTTATGAAAATGTGATAAGTGGTTAGGCCAGATCAATTGTATCTACCAAATCATTGACATAAGTCTTGCATTGGGAAGGGCTTGAACTCTTTGGACACCTGCCAAGCTTACAGGCTTACGATATTGCTTCTAGGTAAGAAATTCTCAGATGAATCTTCTAATGCTAAAATTTACAGAGGCAACTTCTCTGAGCACCTCTGGTCACATTTTCTTGTATGTTAGTGTGCCAAGGCAGGTCACAACAGCAAAACATCAATCCTCTAATTTATGTGGACATTGAAGCCTTGTTACAGTATTTGCTGCAATAGGTTTGAAGCTCTGACAGCCTTTAGTATGCCTGTCTGCCTTCAACTCTAAGCAGTACTTTCAGAAATAAATCTCAATACAATTCTTGTGGCAACGTGATGACTCCTAACTTGACTGATCTAGTGCCAGTACATACATGCCTGGTGTTGCACCAAATGTTTGGTTTTGTAGGGTAGCGGACCAAGAGGAAAGATGGTATGAGGAGGGGTGGGAATCAACTGTACCCCAAGGCTTCACAGTGAGAAACCCACAGGTGATCACCCCAGCAGGTAAGACTTCTTCTATATCTTAACCTCTTGACCCTTGACTATGCAACATATCTATCCAGCAATAGAGGGTAAAATTCCCCAGGTACTAACACCACCACTCAAAATATGTTATGAACACTGTAGCCAATGCTGTGTTAATTATGACATGAACCATTATCTGATGTCCTCCTATGTGCAACAAAGCTGATCAGTATTCTAACAGATCTCAAGCATGGAAAACATTTAAACACAGAACCTACTGTCTGAACTAAGAAATATAAGAGAGATTTCATTTACAGTGTTTGTACAGATGTATTGGATGACAGAATAAAACCAATATGCAGATACATTTGTGTAACACTCTTAGGCAATGTGGTAGAACCAGATAGCGGGAGAGAATTCGAGAAACATATATTTTTATGATACCCTTGAACTGTCTGTGGCTTGTTCATAGGTTCATACTATTATTCAGAAAGAAATATTTCCTGCTATGACATAAGCACATATTGAAATGAATGGTAAATGGGTCTATGGCCTCTTTAGCAACCCATCTTGCAACCATCTTGTTTCATGACAATGGAGCACACAATAGAGACACTGGTTGCTTCTGACATTCAATAACACAGATCGAGTGATGCTGGAGCAGCCTAGGAGTCTTAGTGCTGGTGCCCTCTTGCAAATGCTTCATTGGCTCCCTATTACAGCTGGTGCAAAGTTCTTACATTCATTTTCTGGGTATTGAAGTAATTGGCACTGATGACCTGTGGAGGAAGTTGAGCTGGGGAGAGAATTTTGTTACAGCCAGGCAGCTTTGTTGTTTAGGAAGACCCAAGTTAAACAAAGGGATGTTCTATAGCTGCTCCTGTATTGTGGAACAGCGTTCCTTTAGAACTTAAAATGGAGACAAATGAACTCACATTCAGGAAGAGTGTGAATAGGTGCAGGATTTGGTAGCCTGTTGCGATAAGTGAGAGGTGGAAGATGGCTGAGGGTGGGCTGCTGGTTTTATTAGGTAGGGCTGGCTGAGAAGAGCGGATCCACAGGGGAGAGACTGGGTGAAATATGCACTAAATGACTCCGATTTCTCCAATGGCTTTTGCATTCTGTATGATGGTCATTGCTTATGCAACTGAGGATGTTATTGGGAGGTTTTCACGACTTGTTTTGATTTACTATGCATACTTGGGGTTGCCAGCTGGCTCCAGATTTGCCTGACAGGTTTGATCCAGCCCTGCATTTACCCAATTTCATGCAGGGACTTGTAGTTCTGATGTCTCAATTGCATTCCATAAGAAAAGCAAGACTACAAATCCCTGCACACAGTGGGGTAAACACAGGACTGGATCCAACCTATCGGGCAAATCTGGAGCCGGTTGGGAACCCTAAGTATACTGTTTTATGTGATGCCAGCTAAAGTCTTGGGAAGTAACTGATAAATTTGGGGATTTTGCAGGGTCAGAGAGCGGTGGATCCTCTTCCAGTAAGGAGTATTTCAGGCCGTCTCTGGATAGGGTGGATACCTCTGCACAGGTATGCAAACGTTTTACAGCATAAATATCAAGACTGAGTAACAGAAGTCATACAGCTGCAGTGGGTAAAAGTGTTCCGGGCTTTGATCTAAGGTCATGGTGGGCAGAGGGAGTTTTGATCCAAGTCTGATATTCTATTTTTTTCCTGCTCATAGCTTCGACTTGGAAGACCACAAGTGACAAACCTGTGAAGGCCAGAGGGGAGGAAAAATCCAGCTGCTGATTCGTGGAAGGCTTTTGCTGTCACTGCTTGGACTTGTTTTTACAGTGACTGTGTAAAGGCTACTGGATGTGTCTGTGGTGGAGTTTTCAAACAGCCCAGAAACTCCTCAAGGGATGAGAGAGAAGAGGAGGCTGGAAGCTATGGGTTTCGCCGTGGACTAGCGGACACTAGTACTCCTTGGTGGAGCAACTGGTTGATGTCAGGGGGTTGTGCCTAAAGGTCTCTCTACCGATGAAGCTCTGAGAGAGGAGAGAGGAGGGGAGAGCAGGCATTTGAGACCACAGAACAAAGCAGAGCTTAAGAAGAACATAAACTGCCCAGTGGCTGAACTTACTATATGCTGCGTTTGCATAGCAAAACAATCCAACCAGCATCACACCTGATCTTCCTAAATGTAGGAACAGCTCTGAGAGACTATCAGCTGTTCTTCAGCACTCAGTTGCTTCTTACTGTGATTATTCCATTGTTTAATGGGCAGTTTTCAAAAGATTTTAACTGGGTCAACACATGTTCACTTTCAAAGAATAAGCTTTAAAAATTGCTCCCAAATTTGTGTGGTGGTAAAAGTGCATGCAGTGGACAGTACAACAACATGCTTACTTCTACCTATATTGAAAAGGGTTAGGGCTGGGGGCACAGACAGTAAAATACCTATGGGGAGTACCTGGGTAGCGAGGTACCTGCATTTCCTCTGATTCCCCGAATTTGCAAAGGGAACTTCTACGGAGAACTTCCCTTTGAAAATTCACTAGGAGGCATGTGGGTACAAAGCTTGATGTGAGTTTGAAATAAACCCCTTTAACGAGGTATGGTGTAGCTGAGTAATCCTTCTTCAGCTGGGCTGGGAAAGAGGGATTTCTCTTTTGGTATACAAGTATCTTGAATTTTTGTGCCTGTGGATCTCTGGGGTCAATGATCTCGGAACCTGAGCCCCAGAAGCCATATATCCTTATACTAGGATTAAACCAATATTGTGACTGCGCTAAATTAAATAAATGTAGACCGAAGAAGTGTATAGAACATAAAGGAATCTTCCCCTCCCATCATATGTCATGTCTAGAAATCACATACAAAATGTAGAGGTCATTTCTCCCCATGCATGGAGGCATATAAGTTCCGTAAATTCTGTTCCCCCTCCCATACAAGATCAAGGGTTTCTTACACGATCAGCTGAATGCAGAAACCCTGCTCTAGAGCCCAGCACTAAAGCTCTAGCACGGGGGGGTCTCCTAACGCAAGTTTAGCGCAGACGTTTTGATCAGCGATGCTGTAAGCAAACAACATGCAGATGGACTGTGTGCAAAATGTCTGCATTAAACAAGGAGAGCAAGCCAGGCGCATGTGCACAGGGGTTTGCGTCAGCATCACCTATATCCATCATACTACTCCTGCACACACACAAAAAAACAATTTGGCACTTGTGTGCATATGCCGCCTTGCTATCTGGCACAATAACTGCAATATTATCCTGCCAAGAATAATATTGCATGTGTGAGTCAGAAAGCAATCCGACACACGCACATAGCATTGTTTCAGCACACTTCTCCTGCCATTTTTGTCTTCCGTGAAGCTAGAAAAAAAGTTGTAGGTGTTGTACGCTCAAGAAATAGGCATAAATTCCTCATGAGCACTAACAACAAACCAATGAGTGCACCCTTAATGCCTCCTCAGAACTCGTGTTAAAATCTTGCATTGAGTTCAGCCCTCTGGTCTTTTGTGCACGTCTACGCATCTCCACTGCACAGCTACTAGCTTCATTATCCTCCTATGCATGGCACACAGCCATCAGCAAAGCCATTTGTGCATCGTTTATGCTTGTGTTCGATTCCTTTCTGCGTTCTTTGCTAAACTAGCGCAGAAAAATTCTGCTTAAACACTGCACAGCTGCCAATGTTAATGACAGCATGCTTTTTTGCATCGAGCGGAGGGATTTGCGATCCAAACCAACCTAAGGTGAAGGTTCAGCAATCCCGTTGCCCCCAAGTCTTGACCATCACAACCATGTTGCAGGACAAAGTGAAGTGAGGCTACTCTCCCACCTCACAAAAGGTCAGGCTGCAGTAGCCCTGTTCCCCCATGCCATTCACCATCAACACCTGACTGTACCCTATTGCTGCGTCTTCGTCCTTCCCAATAGACACATTGCTGCTTGTATACTTACTTATTTATCCCGTCCATTGCCTTGATGTCCTTGATGAAAGATAATTAATCAAATTAATAAATCTGAAACGTTAACCTCATACAGCAGGACAGGGCAGTATTCAGCAGATCCCCTGATCCATATACGTTTTCTCCAAGTCTTGGCACCTCCCTATGCTACAGGACAGAGTGTAACTGCTGTAACTATCTTAACTGCTCTTTCTAGCAAAAGTTGAATTTGATTGTATTATAAATACAAAAAAATATCTTCCTCCATTATTCAAAGAAATTATTTAAAGATCTATATATTTCTTTCTTTGTACATAAGATCTTATTTTTATTAATAGCTAATAAATTGAGTACATTATTTTCTGCATTTGTATTACTGCTGTCATCTTGGAGGACAATATTTAAAATGATTTCTCCAGTTAACATCTTCTCAAAATGTGGAGTTGCTGAATGGGTAATTTGGGCTGGCCATATTGATTTACTATCAAATGCTATCTGGATAAATGGAGGAGAGAGGGAGGCATTCCAGTGGGGGAGGGGGATCTAAAAATCAAGACTATAGCAATGGTATTCAGCACTATTGAATTGTCTATATTCAGTTAAATTGGACTGCTGTTCTAAATTTAACTAAATAATCTGGCTGGGATAGTTTCACTTTAACTGGCTTTCTATCAGCCCCCTTCTTTTCATGTAAGTAATACTTTAGCGAAGAAGGACTGGAAACTGGCCTTGGGCTGAGCACCTATAGGCACTCAGAACCCAATGAGTCATAGCTATATGTAAAGCTGCCAGCTGGCTCCATTATTTCAGGATGTGTCCCCTGATGAGTCATCAAGAGTTTCTTAAGAAGGAAGCAAAAGCCTTCTAAGTCAGGTGAAAAAATGTTTTGCATAGAAATATTCCTAACAACACTAAAGACTAAGATGGTCAACTTACAGAGGGTATTGACTGTACAAAAATCCAGTGAATTTTCCCTCCAATTAAATAAGCTTCAATCCAATGTTTTGTAATATGGTAATATAATTCAAATTTCTTTCACATTTCTTTACTTTACTGCTTTCCAAAATTATTATAAATCACTTACAATAAGAACCTATGGTCTCAGACAAAAGTTGGCACTGCTCTGGGTGGATCTCCCATGAGCTTTGTGCTCCAATAGCATCAACGACCATATGAATAAGGTTCTTAAGGTTGAATACCAAACGTTACAATTACTCCAAAATCAGACTTATCTTAAGTTTTGATCCAGTTTTGTAAATCGTGCTAATATTGCAACTTCCCCAATGCCACCTCTCTGGTACCTGCTGCAAGTTGACCATCTTAGTCTTTAGTGTTGTTACACATAATGGAAGGTCATTCCCTGTGGAAAGATGTGCATAGTTACAAGGATAACCACATTGCAAATTTATGCAAAGAAGTCACTCCTTTTACCTTAGAAGACACTGGTGATACTGATAAGATCACTACCGACTGGGAAGAAGTATTTCAAGCTCAAAAACGCAAGGTTTGAATGGAATTACACAGATTATCCCCGATCGAATATATACGACGCCAGCATATACCTCAAGGTCTCAGGATGTATAAAGAGCCTAAGTTGTTCATGAACAATCCTGATTTTATAAGTAAGTGGAATAACATCCTCAATAAATGTTCGTTGGACCTGATGGTCCTGATTGTTGACACCACCACTAGTGCATTAGAAGATCTAAAGAGAGAAATAGAATCGATGCTATCCACTTTAAAAGAGACAGAGAAATCTGCACAATATGATTCCAAAATGGTGGAATTGGACAAGCAGACACAGACCATACATGAAGATGTTAAGAAAGGGAAATCGAAGAAATTGAAGTGAGATTATGGGGACTACACCCAGGGGTATGTTTACCCCTGGATGAATCCGAGATGGAAAGTTAAAAAAAAACCCAAAAAAGTAGAATTTGATACTGTCTCTGAAGATTCAAGCACGTCCACCTCTAGCAGGAAATCGAGGGAGGATTTTTCGGACGAGGAAGCTCAAAAATCAAAAAGAAAAATGGGGGCCGGGGAAGGCAGTGTGGTCGGGGAGGGACTCGACAGCAAGAGTGATCCATTTTAAGCATATGGTAAGAGATCCGGGGAAGATAGTTGGTCATATTGATTCTCTAGTTATAAATTTATCCTTGATGCATTTAAGTAAAGAACATGAGAATGTCTTAAGCAAGGGCTTATCATTTGTACCAGAGATTTTTCATGACACTTTCCAGTTTCGAGTAGATATGGAAAGTTTACTACGAAAGTTACAACTAAAAAATTTTTTTGCGACTCAGATCCCACACAAGGATATGCCATCCACTCAGACAGACACCCGCCGGATCCCCCTACCGATAAAATCGACTTGGATGTCTCCCGGGCCAATGCATCCCATTCTGAATTTGTTCCGAGACCTAGTGTTAATAGATGTGATAAAATTAGAAAATGAATGTAAACATACACATAAAACTCTTACTTTGGCGGAACAAAGAGCATTGAAAGACCTACAAACGCGGTCTGACATAGTTATCAGACAAGCGGACAAAGGAGGGGCCATAGTAGTGATGAATAAAGTACAGTATTTAGAAGAGGCGGAACGCCAACTATCCCAAGAAAACACGTATAAGATTTTAGAAAGGGATCCTACGAAGGACCTTCAAAGTCAGATTAAACATATCACCTCCCAGGCACTGGATGATAAATTGATTATGAAGAGAGAATGGAAATTTTTGAACGAGTCTTCACCGACCATGGCTTGGTTGTACCTCGTACCTAAAATACATAAAAATACACAGAATCCACCAGGAAGACCAATAGTCTCTACTAGGGGATCCGTTCTAGAGCCACTCTCTATTTACATTGATTCTTTTTTAAGACCATTAATAACAGATATCCCCTCATACATTAAAGACACTTCACATTTTTTGAATATTTTATTGGAGCATGCCGCGTGGGCTTCTCAAACAAACATACTTTTGGTCACATTAGATGTTTCTGCCCTGTATACAAACATTCCCCAACAGGCAGCGCTTGACGTCATTTCTTCCTTATAAATGCGGGGAGATCTATCAACTGAGCTTATACACTTTTTATCTAAGTTGGCTAAACTCACCATCTTTCAAAATTATTTTGAATTTGAAGGCACCATTTATCAGCAAGTGGCTGGGGTGGCCATGGGGGCCACATGTGCTCCATCAGTGGCAAATCTGTACGTCTGATTTTGAACGCCGATGGCTCACCATTTCACCTTATAAACATCATCTTATATTGTGGAAGCGTTTTATTGATGATGTGTTTGCCCTGTGGAAGGGATCCACCACAGAGTTATTGGAGTTTATCAAATGGCTTAATGGAGTGGACCCCCATATAACATTCACACACACCTATCATGAACGGAACGTGTTTTTTTTTAGATGTTGAGGTTCAGAAAAGTTCACAAAGTTGGACAACGCGGGCCCACAAGAAACCAACTGACAGAAACACGATCCTTCATTATACCAGCCAACATCCAAAACAGCTTAAGGATAGCTTGCCCCATCACAATTCATCAGATATCGCCAAAACTGCTCACGTTTAGAGGATTATAAAACGCAAGCGAAGACGCTGACCAAGAATTTCCAATTGAGGGGTTATCCAATTTCAGTGGTAAAAACCGCTTATCAAAGAGCACTTTATAACAACAGGGGGTTATTATTGCAACCCCGTAGGGCTAATACCAATGTTGAGATGGATGAGGACAACATCAATCTGATTACCCGGTATTCCCCCTTGAGTGGTTCCATAAAACGCATTTTAAAGAAGCATCAAAATGTATTGAGCACACTTCCCGGTTTACAAAACAAGCATATACGATGTGTATGGACACGCTCGCCGAATCTTAAAGACAAGTTGAACCCCGCGAAATTACGTGGAGCCCAGCTGATAGGAAGCACCATTGGGGGACATAGAAAGTGTGGCCAATGCACTATTTGCTGTATAACTGAAGACATTGATGATTTCACGTATCATGGAAAAACATATGTCTTACGTCATCGGACCTCCTGTGTCTCGGACTATATAATATATGGCATTAGGTGCCCGTGTGGTCTGCTGTATGTTGGCCAGACTGCTCGTCAATTGAAAGTTCGGATGGGAGAACATCGTAGTCGAATTCACTGTCGAGTAGTAGAAGCCCCATTAGTGGCTCATTGTTTGCAACACAACCATGGATTTCAAGACTTGCGATGCTTTGGACTAGATCGGGTACTGGTAGGCAGTTCCGGCAGATCCAGAGCACAGACCCTTTTACTACGAGAACAAAGGTGGATTTATAAACTACAATCAGTTTCCCCGAGGGGTCTCAATAGCATGATTGAATGGAGAGCCTGCCTGTGATAAAATTAATTGTTAGTTTTAATTACAATTTAAAAGCCGGCCCCGAAACATCATTCACTATTGCTGGTGTGGAGTCTGACGTCACGGCTGAACAACTATTTAACCATCTTGAGTCAAATTTAAACTTGCATGCGCGGCGTTTTTTGAGAGAGCTGGTTAGCCATGGATAACGCACTGCTGATCGCATCAGCCTATTTCTATGAATAACTTAGTCCATTTAAGGTAGGACCATTTCATATGGAGTATTTGTCTACAAATAACATTTAATGAAAAGTTTTTTCTATAGTAACGTTATTGCATTCATTTATGAACAGTGCTGATTCACAGATTGCATACCCCCTGAAGAAGAATTGAAACGTGCAGCAGGTACCAGAGAGGTGGCGTTGGGGAAGTTGCAATATTAGCACGATTTACAAAACTGGATCAAAACTTAAGATAAGTCTGATTTTGGAGTAATTGTAACGTTTGGTATTCAACCTTAAGAACCTTATTCATATGGTCGTTGATGCTATTGGAGCACAAAGCTCATGGGAGATCCACCCAGAGCAGTGCCAACTTTTGTCTGAGACCATAGGTTCTTATTGTAAGTGATTTATAATAATTTTGGAAAGCAGTAAAGTAGAGAAATGTGAAAGAAATTTGAATTATATTACCATATTACAGAACATCGGATTGAAGCTTATTTAATTGGAGGGAAAATTCACCGGATTTTTGTATAGAAATATTCCTATGCAAGACCCAGTCATATACCACACTTTCTCGAGAAGAAAAAAAGGCTCTGGTAGATCTACGCTCTTGTTGTTGTTGTTAAGTGCCGTCGAGTCGGAGTCGACTCATGGCGACCCTCTGGATAGCTATCCTAAATTGTGTTCGGTCTTCAGTCAGGTGGCTCATTGTTGACAGACTGGTACCCGTAGCTGCTGTTATTGTATCGATCCATCTCATTGCTGGCCTTCCTCTTTTGCGTTGACCTTCTATCTTGACAAGCATGATGTCTTTCTCTAATGATCTCTCTCTCCGCATGATGTGTCCAAAGTATGAAAGTCGAAGTCTTGTCATCTGAGCTTCTAAAGAAAGTTTAGGTTTGATCACCTCTAGTACAGACTGGTTTGTTCTTTGGGCAGTCTATGGTATACACAGTATTCGCCACCAGCACCATAATTCAAAGGCATCAATTTTCTTCCTGTCTATCTTTTTCACTGTTCAGCTTTCACATCCATATGATGCTATTGAAAATACCATGGCTTGAACAAGTTGAATCTTTGTATGGAGAGAGACATCTCTGCTCTTGAGAATCTTATCTAGGTCTTTCATAGCCATTCTGCCAAGAGCAATGCGTCGTCTGATTTCTTGACTGCTTGTTGCTTCTTTATTGATAGTTGATCCAAGTAGGTTAAAGTTATTCACGATTTAAATTTCTTCTCCTTCGATGATGAACTTGTTGATTATGCCAGTTGTCATGATCTTTGTCTTCTTTACATTAAGGTGCAGGCCCATTTTGAGACTATGTTCTTTGATTGTGAGAAGCAAATGTTTCAGATCATCTTCACTTTCAGCCAGTAATGTGGTATCATCAGCATAGCGAAGGTTGTTGATGAGTCTTCCACCAATCTTCACACCTCTGTTGTCTTCATTCAATCCTGCTTCTCTGATGATTTGTTCTGCATATAAATTAAACAGGAAGGGGGAAAGTATGCAGCCTTGTCTTACACCTTTGCTTATTTTAAACCATTCTGTTTCTCCTTGTTCCGTTCGAACTGTTGCTTCTTGATCAATGTACAGATTGTGCAAGAGAACGATCAGGTGTTCTGGTATACCCATGCTTCTTAATGTGGCCCAGAGTTTCTCATGGTTTACACAGTCAAAAGCTTTGCTGTAGTCGATAAAGCACAAATAGATATCCTTTTTATTTATTTATTTATTTATTTTATTCACATTTATATACCGCATCTTCCAAGAGTTCAGTTGCGGTTTACAGTTAACAACAATAAACAAATCAAGTTTGTTTTACATGGAACATTGCAATAAAACAGAACTTATTTACAAGGAACATCATATAAAGTATAGAACAGTTAATGTGGTATAATACCGAACAGTGTGGAAACTATATACAAGTTATATATGAATATATATACATGGATTACATGGGGGAGGTCAGAGGATCATCATTGGAGAGTGCTATCTGTATAGGTTAAAGGTTTATTGCATAGAGCAACCAAATTGTCTGTTTAACCTTTGTCTAGTGTAGATATTGAGTTATTTATGTTATAATGTTTGGTGAACAGATGGGTTTTCAGTTTCTTGCGTAGTTCTGTGATCTCTGTTAGTTTTCGTAGCTCCTCTGGAAGGGAATTCCAGATAGTAGGGGCTATGTGCGAAAATGCTCTATTGTTTGTTGATTTGTGGGCTTTTGTGAAATCTTTCGGGATTTTTAATCTGCATAGTTGTCCTTTTCTGTGTGTAGGCTTAGCTGGTTCTTTGTGTATTAAGTTACATAGCATGGATGGGGCTAAATCATATAAGGCTTTGAATGTTGTTATTATTGTTTTGTAGATTATTCTACTTTGAATTGGTAACCAATGAAGGGAGGCTAGTATTGGTGATATGTGTTGAAGGGAATTGATTTTCAATGTGATTCTAGCTGCAGCATTTTGTGCGAATTGCAATCGTTTTATACTTTGTTTTGTTAAGCCTATTAGGATTAGATTGGCAAAGTCAAAGTGTGGGGTTATTGTAGCTTGTATTATGTTGATAAAGTCCTGTGTGAAAACTAGTGGACGGAGTTGTTTAAGAGTTTTAAGTTTGAAATAGATTTTCTTTATGGTATTGCTGATGTGAGTTTCCATCGTAAGGTGTGTATCTAGTATGACACCTAGATATCTTATTTCCTTTTTTATTTTGATTTCTTGGTTTTGGAGTCTTATGTGTGATGGAGGGATATAGGTTCTGTTCTTGGTTACAATTAGAACTTCGGTTTTAGCGTGATTGATGTGGAGGTTTTGTGTTTTTAGCCAAGTTGTGACTTCATTATAGCAGTCCGATAAGAGTTGAAGTGGTAGGTTGGGAATTGTGAATGGAATATAGAGCATAATATCATCTGCATAGAGATGATATTGAACTCCAAAGCTTTTGAATATGTTGCAGACTGGTTTTATGTAAATATTGAAAAGTAGAGCTGACAGCGCTGAGCCTTGAGGTAATCCAATTTCTTGCTTGTAGGTGGTGGAGTTTTGATTTCCAATTCTTACATTTTGTGTTCTATCAGTTAGATAGGATGAGAACCATTTGTGTACTGTAGAGTTTAATCCTATTTGTTTTAAGTTATTGAGCATTATTGTGTGGTGTACGCTATCGAACGCAGCTGATATGTCGATGAACAGTAGGATAAATGCCTGTTTAGGATTGTCAATCTCTCTTAGGAGTGCATCTATTAAAACTGTGAGGAGTGTTTCCACTCCATGGCGGGGCCGAAAGCCATATTGTTGCTCATCAAGAGGATAGGATGAGTCAAGAAAATCTTGTGTTTGTAATTGAACTACTTTTTCAATTATTTTGGCCAAAAAAGGTATGCTTGATATGGGTCTATATGACGTTGGGGATGTTTTATCTAGTTTGCTGTTTTTGAGGATTGGCCGGATTTGTGCGTGTTTAAGAGATGGTGGGAGGTAGCCTTGGGTAAGTGAGAGGTTTACTATTGAGAGAATGTAGGGCAATAAGATTGGTAGTGTGTTTTTTATCCAAGTTACTGGACATGGATCTAGATAAGACGTTGTGGTGTTGAGGCCAGAGATGATGTTTTTTAGTGTCTCTTTAGTTATGGGATGGAACTCTAACCATTCATTTGTATGTTGGTGTGACAAGAAGATAGTGTTTATAGGTATTGATGGCAATTTTGCTTTGTTTTGGTAATGTTGGGCTAAAGTTTGAACTGAGATGTCTGTGATTTCGCTGTCAGAGGTTTGGGGGTTGGTTAGATTTCTGACAATGGAGAATAACTCTCTTGGTCTGTTATATGATTTTGAGAGTATTTTGGCATAATATTCTTTTTTTGTGCTATCCAAGGTTTCTTTGTATTTAGTGAGTAGATTATTGTATATTTCTTTGTGTATCGTCAATTTGGATTTACGCCAGTTATGTTCTAGTTTTCTAAGGTTCCTTTTCATCTGATTTAGTGTAGTATTGAACCATGGTTTGGCATTGGAGTTAGAGTGGTTACTCTTTTTGTGTATTTGATTAGTTTTGGCGGCATTGTAGATGGTGTCATGCCAGTTTTTGACAGTGTCATCTAAATTCGTCTCTGTTGTAACGAGGTGGGGGATTGTTAAGTCAATAAATTCATCATTGTTAAACTTTTTAAATCTTGTGGTTGGGACATTTCTGATGTAATTGTTAGTATTAGTGGATGGATATGTAAGGTTTAGTTTAATAATGTGGTGATCTGACCATGGTATTTGAGTGCATTCAACTGAATTTGGGTTGATTAGTTTGAAGAGTGAGTTAGGGAGAAGGACAAGATCAAGAATTCCACCTTTGATGTGTGTAGATGAGTTTATTATTTGATGATATTCTATGTCAGAGATAGAATCAAAGAATAGTTTAGATTCCGATGTTGGTAGCGAGGGAAGGTTGAAATCTCCTAGCATCATTATGGGGTGTTGTTCAGTTGAGGAGCTGAGGAGTTCAATGAGAGAGTCAATGCAGTCTGGTTTTTGGTTTGGGGGCCTATATACCAAGCATTCTTTAGTCTTTTCAAGGATCCATCTCACATCCGCAATGATGTCTCTCGTTCCTCGCCCTTTTCTGAACCCTGCTTGCACTTCAGGTAGTTCTTGTTCCAGGTGTGATTGTAGTCTCTTTTGAATAATCTTCAGTAGAATCTTGCTGGCATGTGGGATCAGAGCGATTGTGCGATAATTTCCACAGTCAGTTGGATCACCTTTCTTTAGTATTGGTATAAACACAGATCTTTTCCAGTCAGTTGGCCATGATGCTGTCTTCCATATTTCTTGGCAGAGCCTTGTAAGTACGGTAACAGCTGCATCAGATTGCTGTAATACTTCTATGGGAATGCAATCAATGCCTGGTGCTCTCTTCTTTGATAAGGCTTTCAATGCTGCTTCAACTTCTTCTTTCATCACCAATGGTTCCAGATCATAAGGTACAGGTTGAAACGCTACGCTCTACGCTCTAGAGAGGACTTAGTCATAAAACGGGCGGACAAAGGAGGCAGCGTAGTAGTATTAAGCAGACAACAATATTTACAAGAAGCAGTAAGACAGTTATCTGATACAACATATCAAGTTCTATTAGAGGATCCCACACCGTAATTACAACAGACTATAAAAGATCTGACTTCAAAAGCCAAGGAATTACAAATCATCTCACGGAAGGAATGGCAGTTTCTCAATGAACACAGTCCAACAATGGCAAAACTGTATCTTGTTCCTAAAGTTCATAAGAGCCTGATTCAGCCCCCGGGCAGACCTATAGTGTCGACAAAAGGTTCACTATTAGAACCATTATCGATTTACGTGGACTCCTATATACGTCTTTAATTTCAGCAATTCCTTCATATGTGAAGGACACCACCCACTTTTTGGAGATTCTGAGCAATAACATCGGATGGGCAGCAGCACAAAATATTCAGATGGTTACGTTAGATGTAGCTGCACTTTATACCAGCATACCTCAAAAAGCAGCATTTGATATAGTGGCGGAAGCTTTAAAAGGTAGAGGGGATCTTGCAGAAATCCATATGCAATTTATTATGGATTTATTAAGGCTGGTGTTGTTCCATAATCATTTTCTGTTCGAGAATACAATGTATTTGCAGGTCGCAGGTGTAGCCATGGGTGCAACCTGTGCTCTTTCGATAGCCAATTTATACATGGCAAAGTTTGAAGAACAATGGATTTCTCCTGCCCTTCCCTATTCAACCAATATAAAACTGTGGCTTCGATACATCGACGATGTATTTATGATCTGGGAAGGGATGGATGAAGAATTGGAGAATTTCGTACATTGGCTTAATAACCAAGATATTAATATTCAATTCACTTATTCTCATGACATACATACTGTTACATATTTAGACGTATGGGTTATCAGAGAAAACCAAATATGGCACACCACTGTATACTGTAAACCCACGGATCGCAATACTCTACTCCACTACATGAGTGCACATCCCCGTAGGCTTAAGAACAGCCTCCCGTTTTCCCAATTTCTTCGTTATCAAAGAAACTTCTCAGATACAAAAGACTATAAATTTCAAGCCAGGTTACTAAAGGACAAATTTCTGACTCGAGGATATCCCAAACAAGTTGTAGAAGAGGCCTACAAGCGAGCACTTTGCATCAATAGGGAGCTTCTGTTGTCTCCCGTACCAAAACATAAGAATTCTGAAGACAAAGTGCATTTAATAACCAAATACTCTCCCTACAGCAATCAAATTCAGAAGATTTTGAAAAAACACAGTAATGTCCTGCGAAGCACCCTGGGACTGGAGAATCAACGTATTCAATGTGTATGGCAAAGACACACAAATTTAAAAGAAATTCTGAGCCCCGCAGTATTGCGATCACACCCGCTTGGAACCACGGCAGATATGGCGGGTCATTATAAATGCGGAGCATGCACTATATGCGATATAACTTTGGAGCTGCAAGAATTAACACACCAAGGGAAAACTTATCGGTTTAGGCACCGAACTTCATGTGTCTCCACCCATGTGGTGGTATATTGTATAGTGTGCCTGTGTCGTCGCTGTACATAGGTAAAACCATCCGTAGTTTTACATCCGGATGAGGGAACATCGTAGCAGATTACATTGCAAAGTGTTACAAGCTCCGATAGTACAACATTGCATCGAACAAAGTCACTCCTTTACAACATTACGATGCTTTTGTATAGATCAAGTTATCCAAGGAGAAAAAGGTAAAGCCAAAGACCAAACATTGATACATCGAGAACAAAAATGGATTTTTCAGTTAGACACCATAAGCCCCAAAAGCTTAAACACATCTATCGAATGGGGTGCCTGTTAATAAAGTTCCACCAATGAATGGAGAGTATTACTTCATATGATCTTTTCAACAGAAGTTTAAATCCCCTTACAGGGCTCTATTCCGCATGCGCGGCGTTTTTAGAGTTGAAAACCTACCGAAGAAAGCCGTAAGTAACTTCCACTCACGGGTGTTAGTATTATGACTGAACTATGGATTATATTAAGTTTCTCTCACTCTAACACATTTAGATATGTGATAAATGCTTTTGTTTCATCAAGGCATTCCCCTGAAGAAACAACATTTGTGAAACGCTACAGCGCCAAGATTGTGCGTTGGGAGTACCGTTTACAGTTTTGTAACAAGAAGAAATAAGCACTGCTCAAGATACAATACGAAGTCTCGCCACTAAGTTTAGTCCAGTGGACAAGAGAAAGTATTGTCTGCGGTGCAATTAGTAATTAAGATAAGTAATCTTTATGATAAAAATTTGAATGCTTTCAGCAATTTGATATGGTATTAAGCCGACAAGGCATAAAAATGAAAAATACGCTTAGCGATAAAAACGGGTCATTGATGTACTAACGGCATTTTCCACTGCACCATACAAGAAGGTCCAGTGAATAGCCATGACAAGTCTGAGATCCGATCGCTAAGACAATATCAATTGCATTTAGTTAAGATCAGTAGAGAGGTGCTACAGGCATCATCAGTCATAACTGCATGAGGTTAGAAGCAGAGCTGACCATATTTGTAGCTACACAGCATAAAAGCTCTGGAAAGTGACAACATCTCAGTTTGTTAGAAATATTCCTGGCATGCAGGGCCATTCATCGACAGGAGAGAGAGTGTTTGGACATGGAATTCTGCTGTCATCGGGCATCACTGTCCTCTTCCACTCCAGTTGAGGAAGGAGTAGCCTAGTGGTTGGGGAAAGGTACTTCAGGCCAGAAGGTCGGAGGTTCAAATCCCACTAGAGGACAGCAACCTTGGGCCGGAAGGACTGGGGTTTCTAGTCCCACAGGTGCTCCTTGTGGTCTTGGGCAAGCCACTTAACTCTCCATTGCCCATGTTCCCTGTAAGTATTAGTGTATGTGTCTCATATCCATGCATGTTAAATGTATCCCCCAATTGTGACCGCTTTGATTGAAGGATAAGGCGGTATACAAAACTGTCTAAATAAATAATGAGCAAAACCCTAGATATCTGAAAGCTTATTGAGTGCTCTGGAGTGGCTAGTTTCAGTTCTACTAGGATTATCAGATACCTCCAGGTCCTTAGGACAGAGCTTCTCAACGTTTTCTGCTTTGTGGCACACTTCTTGAGTTTTATCAGTTCCCACGGCACACCAAACCCAATTTTGCATGATCTTCACTCTTAGTCCCTCCTACTAGCAGAAGGAGAACTGCACTTTCATCCTATGTGGGTCTCATTCTGTAGGGCTCAGTCTGACGGGTGCATATGTGAGGTCATACACTTGGAAATTCAACGGAAGCGGATAAAAGACACATACAGAAGAGCTGCTCTCCTCCTACCAGTGGGAGGGAAGGTGGAGCGTAAAGACTTCTAGAAATTTAACAGCTACTGGGTATGCGCAGGTCTCCCCAACAATTAGGATACTCCTTTTAAAATGAACTTTTAGGAATCTTTGTATGTTTATTTCTGTCCTTTTTCATGCATCTGGTGTCATTTCATGCTTACAATACATGCAGATAGATTGTACGCATGTTAATTCGGAGGAATATGTATGCACAAGCAATTTTCATGCACTTTTAATTTTTAGGTGCCCAAATGAGCCTGAAATGCACATGACTAACAGCTACTAGATCACTGCATTACATATTCTAATAACTAAATGGGAAATAAAATGCTTTTTCAGCCTCTATGACAGAAAAGAAAGTTGCTGGAGCAGGGAGCATAGGGGGTCCTCCTTTTGCTATCCTCCAGTCACACCCCTCTACTCCATGAATAATAAGAGGGGCTCCAGACTTTTCTCTCCTGTCCTGTTCTCTAACTCTGACACTGAGAGAAAAGGCTGGAGTAGGAAGCAGAGGGCTGTTCACTGGGGCACTGTCCAATAGAAATGGGGCAACACCCTCATGAACACAACCTCATCATGGCTCTACCTGCATTAAGAACAGACTGCAACACTAGGGATAAATCTAGGATTGGCTTAGTCTATCACCAAAAACTCAGTGAACCCCAACCTCCCCTCGCAGCAGGCAGCTTCTAAACTGGATATTCAGCGCTGGAACTTATCTGGTTTCACTGGACAGCGCTAGTGAGATCAGAGAGGCTGTTGTAGCCAAAAAAGCATCTTTCTGGAAATGGAAAAATGAGTCAATTGACGAAAACTGGAAACAACATAAGCAGTAGCAAGTTAGATGCCATAAGGGAGGCAAAGGAAGAATCTGAAAAAAAGCTAGCTGTAGAAGCAAAAACGCATAATAAAAACTTTTTCAAGTACATTTGTAGCAAAAATCCTGTGAGAGAGTCAGTTGGGCCATTAGATGATAGAGTGGTAAAAGGGGCACTAAGAGGGGACAATGTCATAGTGGAGAGACTAAATGAATTCTTTGCTTTAGTCTTTACTGAAGAAGATGTAGGCAAGTTACCCATGGATGAAATGGAAGAACTGAAAGATGTATTACAACTATTTGATAAACTAAAGAGTAGCAAATTACCTTGACCAGATGGTATACATCCAAGGGTGTTGAAAGAACTGAAATATGAGATTGCAGACCTACTATTAATAATCTGTGAATTATCATTAAAATCATCCGTAAATCCGTAATACCTAAAGATTGGCGAATGGCCAACGTAATGCCAATTTTTAAAAAGGGTTCCAGGGGTGATCTGGGAAACTACAGACTGGTGAACCTGATGTCAATACTGGGCAAAATGGTAGAAACCATTATAAAGAACAAAATTACTGAACATGCAGATAGTCATGGTTTATTGGGAGAAAGCCAACATGGCTTTAGCCAAGGAAGGTCTTATCTTACTAATCTATTATATTTTTTTGAAGGTGTGAATAAACAGGTAGACAAAGGTGAGCTGGTTGATATAGTGTATCTGGATTTTCAGAAAACCCTTGACAAGGTCTCTCATGAGAGACTCTTGGCAAAATTAAAAAGTCATAGGATAGGAGGCAGTGTACTATTGTGGATCAGGAACTGATTAAATGATAGAAAGCAGAAGGTAGGACTAAATGGCCACTTTTCCCAATGGAGAAAGGTGAATAGTGGAGTACTCCAGGGATCTGTGCTGGGACCGCTGCTTTTTAACATATTCGTAGATGACACAAAATTATTTAAAGTTGTTAAAATCTAAGAGGATTGTGAAAAATTGCAAGAGAACCTTGATAAATTGGAAGACTGGACGTTCAAATGGCAGATGAAATTTAATGTGGACAAGTGCAAAGTTATGCACCTAGGAAAGAACAACCCAAACTATGGTTACACGATGCAAGGTTCCACATTAGGAACCACCACCCAGGAAAAAGATTTAGACATCATCATGGATAACACATTGAAACCCTCCGCTCAGTGTGCAGCAATGGCCAAAATGGCAAATAGAATGCTAAGAATCATAAGGAAATGAATGGAGAATTAAACAAATGATATTATAATGCCTTCCTGTCGTTCCATGGTGAGACTGCACCTTGAATATTGTGTGCACTTTTTGTTGCCGTATCTTAAAAAGAATGTAGCGGAATTAGAAACGGTACAGAGAAGAACCACCAAAATGGTAAAGGGGATGGAAGAATGCCCCTGGAAAAGAAATGGCTGATGGGAGATATGATAGAGGTCTATAAATTAATGAATGAAGTGTAATGGGTAAACATAGATCGATTGTTTATGCCATCAAAATGTAGAAAGACTAGGGGACCTGCAATGAAGCTACAGTGTAATCCATTTAAGACTAATAAGAGAAAATATTTTTTCACTCAATACGTAATCAAACTCTGGAATTTTTTACCGGAGGATGTAGTAAAAGCTGTTAGTGTAGCTGGGTTTTAAAAAGGTTTGGACAAGTTCCTGGAGGAACGATCCATAAACCCTTATTAAAGAGGGCCTGAGAAATCCACTGCTTGCCCTGAGATGAGCATTGTGGAACCTGGGTGTCTTTTGGGAACCTGCCAGGTATGTGTGACCCAGACTGGCCACTGTTGGAAACAGGATACCAGGCTTGATGGACCCTGGCCTGACCCAGTATGGCATATTTTATATTCTTATCGCTATCTGGTTAGTGGCAATATTTAGTCGCTAATCGAATAGCGAAAACTGGTTAAAATTAGGACAGCCACTGACCTAGCCATTTAGCTATCCAGTTAGAGGCTGAATATCACTGCTGACCCAATAGTGACCGGGATTGCTCCTGATCTGCCCACGGAATGCCCTGGTTTTAACTGGTTTAACTGACCATCTTTTGTGTGGTCTCTGGCTATATTCAATGGCACTATCTGGATAACGCCACTGAATATTCGTATCGCCACATTTTAGCTGGTTAGCAGGTCTGCTGACCAGCAATAAAGCTTTGAAGTTGGGTCCCCCCTCTCCCCCCCAATGCTATTAAGGCAAATTGACTTGTAGAGTGTACTGTAGAGGGAGAGGCGGATTGAGAGGAAGTTTGCTCAACTTCATCTCTGTCGGACCTCCAGTGGCCAAATCTAGAGATGGACATAAAATAACACATGGGCATAAATCTCCTCGGATGTCTCCTGAACCAGCATGAGTTAAATATCTTCTTATTAGACTAGGGACATGTTTACTAAACCTTGATGCATGTTAAGTAATGTTAGCGCACGTTAAGTGCTGCCACTGCCCATTCATTCCTATGGATCACTACAGCACTTAATGTGCTTTCAGCTTTAGTAAATATGCACCTAGAACTTTAGCTTATGGAACCGATGCTTGTAACAATAAATTTCCAAATTAAAAAGAAATTATGACACTTAAAATTATTAAATTATAAATTAGCCTATAGGTTAAGAATATCATAAAACACTGAAATTTTGAAACATGATGGCAGAAAAAGACTATATGGCCTATTAAGTCAGCCCTGCCATATCAATTACAATAGTCCCCTTTTGTCTAATGCTTTCTTGAATTCAAATACTGTCCTTGTCTCTACTGCCTCCACTGGGAGACTATTCCATGCATCTATCCATAAAGAAATATTTCCGCATATTATGCCTCTTTCTGTGATCTCTTGCATTTTATGAAGGTATACCCCTAAGGGTGTTGAAAGAACTGAAATATGAGATTGCAGACCTACTATTATTAATCTGTGAACTATCATTAGTAGAAGACTTAGACAGTCTTAATATGTATATTATAGCGGACAGGTGGGATAGAGGAGCTACAATAGAGATGTTTAAATACCTCCATGGCATAAATGCAGAGGAAGAGAGTCTCCCCTTTCACACTCAGCTTATGTACTCTCATTGCACAGCTTGCTTTCATTCGAAAGAGACTCTCTTCCTCTGCATTTATGCCATGGAGGTATTTAAACATCTCTATTGTAGCTCCTCTATCCCACCTGCCTGCTAAAATATACATATTAAGATCTTTAAGTCTGTCCTCATATGCTTTATAATGAAGACCATTAACCATTTTAGTAGCCACCCTCTGCACCAACTCCAACCTGCCTATATCCTTCTGAAGGTGCGGTCTCCAGAATTGCACGCAATACTCCAAATGAGGTTGCATCAAAGACTTATACAGAGGCACTATCACCTCCTTTTTTCTGCTAGCCATTCCTCTCCGTATGCACCTAAACATCCTTCTAGCTTTTGCTGTCGCCTTTTCTATCTGTGTAATAATAAATAATAATTTATAATAATAATAATTTATTTATTTTGTATACCGCTACTTCCAGCGATCAGCAGCGGTTTGATTACAGATTGGAAATTGTCAAATCATGACAGGAATTTTTTGAGGTATAAACACATTGATTAGACAGGAAAGCACAGCACACAGAGAACTATTTTACAGGGAACATGGGCTATGGAGGGTTAAGTGGCTTGCCCAAGACCACAAGGAGCACCTGTGGGACTAGAAACCCCAGTCCTTCTGGCCCAAGGTTGCTGTCCTCTAGTGGGATTTGAACCCCTGACCTTCTGGTCTGAAGTACCTTGCCCCAACATCATTAGAGTCAATCATGCTCAGGTCCCTCCCTTCTTTCATGGACAGAAGTACGTCACCGCCTATACTGTACCACTCCTTTGGATTTTTGCAGCCCAAATGCATGACCCTGCATTTTTTTAGCATTAAATCTCAGCTGTGAAATTCTAGACCATTCTTCAAGCTTAGCTAGATCCCTCCTCATGTTATCTACTTCTTCCTGGGTGTCTGCTCTATTGTAGATTTTGGTATCATCCGCAAAGAGGCAAACCTTACCCAACAGCCCTTCCGCTATATCATTAACAAAAATGTTAAAAGGAATAGTAACAAGGACAGATCTTTATCTTTATTCTTTATTATGTAATTTGCTATACCACACCTTCACAGGCATCAGCACAGTTAACAATAAAAGAAGGCAACTATCAGGATGTACAACAGGTGGAAAAAGAAATCCATTAATAGACAGGAAGGAGAGAGAGAACAATCTCACAGAGGGAGGGAGAAGGGAGAGAATTCAGGGGAAATCTGCTTCTAGGGTGGTTGGAGATCAAATGCAGCTTGAAATAGGTGAGTCTTAAGTGACGACTTAAATCTGAAGTAAGAGATCACTTCGGCACACCACTGGTAACTTCCATCTTCTCAGCGTGAGCTCCATTTACCTGTACTCTTTGTTGCCTCCCACTCAACCAATTTCTAACCCAGTCAGTCACTTTAGGGTCCATACCTAAGGTGCTCTATTTATTTATAAGTCACCTGTGCAGAAAGGTGCCAAAGGCTCTAAGAACATCACATTTAGGGCTCTCCCTCAATCCATTTTTTTGGTCACCCAGTCAAAGAAATCAGTCAGTTTTGTCTGAAAAGACCTGACTCTAGTAAACCCATTCTGCCTCAAATCCTGCAATCCAATGGACTGCAAAAATCCCACTATCCTCTGTTTTAGCAGTGTTTCTATTAATTTACTCACCACAGAGGTCAGACTAAGAAGCCTGTAGTCTTCAACCTCATCCTTACTTCCGCTTTTGTGTAAAGGGACCACATGTGCCTTTCTCCAGTCCTTTGGGACCACTCCTGACTCTAAAGAGGCATTGAAAAGGTCAGACAGTGGAGCCTCTAGAACTTTCCCATGTTCCTTTAATATTCTCAGATGTATCCCATCCCATCCCATTGCTTTGTCTACTTTTAGTTTAGCTAGTTCCTCCCAAACACAGTCTTCTGAAAATTGTTCAAGATTCCCTTCACTTCTGTTTCTATTTATGGGCATTTGCTGAGGTCCTGCTCCTGGCCCTTCATCTGTGAACATAGAACAAAATTATTTATTAAGCAATTCTTCTTTATCCTCATCAGCTTTTAAATCTTCCTCCCCTTCACCCTTGAGTCTGACAGCACCACTTTTGTACTTCCTCCTCTCACTAACATATCTGAAAAACGTCTTGTTCCCTCATTTTATTGCATTAGCTATTTCTTCTTTTTGTATCTTTGCTTTCCTGACTACTTTCCTAGCCTGTCTGTTTATCTGAATATTGATACATGTCTTCCTCTTTCTGTGATCTCTTGCAGTTTATGAAGGCTACCCTCTTTTTCTTCACCTTTTCAGCTACTTATTTTGAGAATCATAGTGGCTTCCTTTTTCTTTTACATTTATTTACCTTTCTAACAAAAATATTTTTGCTCTAAAAATATCCCTTTTCAGTTTTGCTCATTGCTTTTCTACATCTCCCAGCTGTTCCCATCCCGCTAATAACTCTTTGAGGTATTGTCCCATCTTGGCAAAGTTAGTTTTCCTAAAGTCTAAGACCCTCACTTTGCAATGTACTTTATCAGCCCTAGTCCTAATACTGAACAACATCAGCTGGTGACCACTGGATGCGAGATGATCTCTGTAACATCAGAAACACTTTCCCCATTGGCAAGCACCAGGTCCAGTATGGCTCCTTCAGGTGTGGGTTCTGTTACCAGTTGCCAGAATAGTTCTCTCTGTAGAGAATCTAGGATCTCCTAACTTCTAGAAGACACTGCAGCAGGGATGTGCCAATCAACATTCAGCATATTGAAATCACCTATCAATAGCACATCTCCTTTCATGGCAATACTGTGTATGTCTTCTACTATTACTACTACTACTACTGAACATTTGTATAACACTACAACACATATGCAGCGCTGCACAGACACATGTAAAAGACAGTCCCTGCTCATCAGATCTTACAATCTAGTCAAGATAGTCAACACAGTAGCTGTATACATAGAATACATCTAGGGGGAATGGTAAGGAAACACAAAGGAGATTAGGCAAATCAAGATCTGAAAGCGGGAGCGAAAAGGTGAGTTTTCTGCCAGAATTTGAAAAGGGTCAGAGAAGGCGCCTGATGTACAGACTCAGGTAGTTTGTTCCAGGCATAAAGAGCAGCAATGTGAAAGAACTGAAGTCTGGAGTTAGCAATAGAAGAGAAGGGCACAGATAGAAGCGATTTGCCAGAAGAGCAGGGTTCCTGAGAAGGGTTGTAGGGAGAGATAAGAGAGGAAAGGTAGTGAGGAGCTGCACTTATAGGTCAGCAGGAGAAGTTTGACCTGGATGTGGAAATGGATAGGGAGTCAGTGAAATAACTTGAGAAAAAGGGTAATATGAGCATGACGAGGCTGGTGGAAGATTAGCCGTGCCGTAGAGTGTTGAATAGATTGAAGGGGAGAGAGAGGATTCAGAGGGAGACCAGCAAGGACTAGGTTACAAAAGTCAAGATGGGAGGTGACTAAAGCATGGATAAGTGTCTTAGTAGTGTCTTCAGAAAGGAATGGGTGAATTTTGGTGATGTTGTAGAGAAAGAAATGGCAGGTTTAACTATCAGTTGGATATGTGTGGAGAAGGAGAGAGAGGAGCCGAAGAGAACCCCAAGGTTGCAAGCTGAGGAAACAGGTAGGAGTAGAGAGTTATCCACAGAGACTGAGAAAGGGGGAAGGGGAGTGGAGGGTTAGGAGGAAAAATAAGAAGCTTAGTTTTGGCCATGTTCAATTTCAAGCAGCGGTGAGACATACAAGCAACAATGTTAGAAAGGCAGGCAGCAATCCAGGCATGATTGCCAGAGAGATTTTAGGTGTAGAGAGGTAGATCTGGGAGTCATGAGCATAAAGATGGTACTGAAGGTCATGGGAATAGATGAGTGCACCAAGGGACTTGGTATATAGAGAAAAAAGGAGTGGACCACCAACTGAGAGTGGGATAGCAGTAGAGGATGATCCACTAGAACAAATACTGAAGGAGCAATGGGAAAGATAAGAAGAGAACCAGAATAGCACAGAGCCCTTAAAACCAAGGGAGGACAAGGTATCAAGGACAAGGTTGTGGTCAATAGTGTCAAAAGCAGCAGAAAGGTCAAGAAGGATGAGGATGAGTAAAGGACCTTGAATTTTGCTAGGAACAGGTAACTGGAGACTTTGGCAAGAGTTATTTCCGTAGAATGTAAAGGATGAAAGCCAGATTGTAGAGGATCCAGAAGGGCTTGAGAGGAGAGAAAGTCGAGGCAACAGTGATGAACCACAAGTTCAAATAGTTTAGAAACAAAGGGAAGGAGGGAGATGGGTTGACAGTTAGGAGGACAAGTAGGGTCTGGTGAGGGTTTCTTGAGAAGAGGAGTGACCACAGCATGCTTGAAGGCTGCAGGGAAAGCTGCAGAGGAAAACGATAGGTTGAGAATATGAGAGATGGAAGGGACTACAGGGAGGAGATGGAGCTAAGGAGATGGGTGGGAATAGGATCAGAGTAGCAGATAGTGAGCTTGGCTGAGGAAAAAAGGTGAGTGGTTTCCACCTCAGAAATCATAGAAAAGGAAGACAGAGTAGCAGAGTTGGGGGGGGGGGGGGAGTTGGGAATGAAGAGGGAAAGTAACTAACCCCATGGGGAATTGGAGTGTGAGCTTGTGGATTTTGTCATGGAAGTAGTCAGCCAGAGTTTGGGCAGAAAGGGAAGGAGGGGTGGAGGTAAAGGCATCTTGAGGAGAGAATTGAGAGTTGTAAAGAGACGGTGAAAATCAGGAGCAAGAGTGTCAGTCAGATGGACATAATAGTCTTGTTTGGCAAGTGCTATGGCTGCCTGGAAAGAGACAAGCATGAATATGAAGTGTAGAAAATCCATAAGGGTGCGGGATTTGAGCCAAGCACGCTCAGCTGAACGGGCACAGGAACGAAGATAGTGAGTAGTGGAAGGCAGCCAGGGTTGAGGTACAGTATGCCTCTTAGGATGTGGCATGGGCAGAGCAGGAGCATCTAGAGCAGTGGAGAGTGCAGTGTTATAGGAAGCTACTGTCTCATCAACAGACTCAGATGACATAGTAGAAGAAAGAGGTGATGAGACAGTGGAGGAGAGAGCCAACAGGTAAATAGCATGAAGATTTCTAAAGAAGTTGGAGGAGACAGGACGAGATTAAGGTGGTGGGTGATGAAGAGTGAAGATTAGCAAGTGATGGTCTGATAAGAGAAGACATGAGGTACAGAAGATTGAGGGTAAGCAATTAGAGAAGAATACAAGGTTGAGGCAGTGGCCTTGCTGATGAGTGGGGGCAGTAGAGAAAGCTGGAGGGTGAATGATGAGGTAAGGGAGAGGAGCTTTGAAGCATAAGTGTCAGAGGGATTATTAACATGAATGTTAAAATCCCCAAGCATAAGGGAGGGGTAAGATGAATCCAGAAAAAAAGGAAAGCCGTGAGTCAGAGAGAAAGGTAGAGGTGGACTTGTGAGGGGTTTGATAAATAACAGCTAATCAGAGATGTAGCGGAGTAAAAGGCCAGGTGGAGTGGACTTCAAAGGAGAGAGATTGAAGCAGAAGGAGGGGTAGAAATGAATAGGAAGGAGAGAGTAGAAGCCCAACACCACCACCATGGCCAGTGGGATGAGGCGTGTCAGAGAATTGATAGCCACCATGACCGACAGCAGCGACTGAAGCTGAGTCCTCTGGGAGGATCCAGGTCTCAGTTTGAGCAAAGAGACGGAGTGTGCGTTCCACAGGGCACATGAGAAATGGAAAGACGAAGGGGAAAGGAGAGGGATATAAATAAGATTTGAGCTGTTGCTTGAGGATCTATTCTGGGAGTGTAACAAAAGTCTAGGGGGGGGGGGGTGGTGTCAGGATTGGGGTTCATATCTCCGGAAGAGAGAAGGAGAAGGAGTAGAAGAGTGCAGGACAGAGAGGAGACAGCATGGCAGTAACGGGGGTGAGGTTGTTTCAGAGAGAGAGGAGGTGGCTGAATGAGAGGGGAAAGTGGTGAAGCTCAAGAGCTGATGACAGGGTAGAGGACAAGATGGTGGGGGAAGTGAGAATGGTAAATGGGAGATAAGGGGGAGGAACTTGAAGGTGTTGGTAGGAGGGGAGACAATTAGGGAGTATGACCAATAGGAAGAGAAAGTGTTGAGGAGCCATAAGAGAGATGGAGAGGAGCACGGAAGTCAGAAAAATAAAAGGACAGGTGGTAGAAATTGCAGGGGATAAAGTGCACCTGTGAATAATCGTGAACCAATGAACAAAGGGCGGCTATAAGAGACTATATTGACAAACTCTTTGTAACATCTCGGATTTTGGCATCTGACAGACAGTACACCTCCCTGGACATCAAATCTGGTTGGCAGATGGACTCTGCAGTACCCCTCAAAAGAGAGTCATCAATCTGCACTACCTTTTGCTTCCTTATGGTCACTAATTCTGCAAGTTTGGGGTGCTTGAGCTCTGGTTCTTCCTTTACCTAGGATGCTTTCACCTCCTCCTCCTTCCAAGGCTGCAAACTGATTCTTCAATTTGAGAGCTGGAGGAGTTGGATTGTCGATTCTTCAGGCTCGTGTCCAACTCTCTTCATTCCATAGCATCCCATCTTCACCTCTTTCGGAGAGCTCAGATGCTTCAAAAAGCACCTCATCAATGTACTTCTTGCTATCTCAAATGCTTCTTAGCCTCACCACCTCTTCTCTGAGCTCTTTCACTTGTTTCACGAGGGCTTCAGCTTTCAGACATCTTGCATATGGAACCAATCCCTCGACTGGAATTGGGCTGTTTGGACATAGGCAAAAGCTATAACGGGGGCAACAGCTTTGGCAATATGATTCTTCCCAGCCATCGTTCAGTTGGCGGAGCTTTGGAACCTGTTGAAGTAAATGAGAGAGACCTACCAAAGCCCCTAACTTTTCCTCAAATTTCCTTTAAGAGAAAAAGCAGCTAACATCTCTTATGTGTATTCTAACAGCACTGTTCTATGCCTCTGTGTGTAGTCCTGCTTCTTTGCTAAACAAGTATTACTTTACACTAGTAAATGTTGATATGTTGTGTCTGAGGTATATAGATTAATGTGTTCCTTTTGTAAAATTACCTAATCAAAGTTCCTTCAAGAATAGCAAATTGCTTACTTTTAGCAGACACCCAAAATGTGGAACTGTTCGCTTCCTAGGTTTTCCCTACCAAGCAATAAAAATCTGTTATCTTTTGTCAATAAGCTAATTGGGGAGTTGCCCTATATAGCAAGAATTCTTACATGGGGTGCATGGGAGCTGAGGTGGGAAGGGAGGGATCTAACACCTGAGGAGGTCAATGACTGCAAGGAGCTTGCCTACTATACTATACCTTTTTGAACCAGAAGGCTAGGGGAGAAAATAACTCTAGCAGCAGAAAAGCTTTGCCCAAGAACACAAAAAATTCCCCATTTGTAATACAGCTACAACTTATTAGATAATGCAGCAGAAAAAAGCTATTAAAATGAAAAAAAAAACCCTCTTTAAAAGCTTTCAGGCAGAGAGTTTGTATTCAAGAGCCACACAGTATTACCTTTAGGAATGGCAACACTTACAAGACATAGACCTTCATAAAGCATTCAGCTGCCTAGATCCAATGCAAACTAATTAAGACCATTAACACTTGATGAGGTCAGCGACTTCAAAGAACTTTCCTACCTCTTTGAACTTGAAGGCTAGAGGAGAAGAAAAAGAACTCTAGCAGCAGAAAAAAAAGCTTTGCCCAAGAACATGAAGGAATCCTTAAGATTGATGGTGTCCTAGCGGAGATATCAACAAAATAGCCCATGAAGGAAGCAGGGATGTGCGTTAAGAACCCCACTCGGAGCTTTTTAGTGACCTTAGATTACACAACTGTTTCTCCAGCCAATGAAACAGTGCAGCATTTGCTCCAAGTTTCTGTTCCATACAAAGGGAAAACAAATCCACAAGGTTGTGTAGAAAAACATTGCAGGGAAGGTCTCACCCAAGAGCTACATTTAAGTAATGAATAAAGGCCCTGTGTGCATTGTACACCAATTTCTACCTGAAAATTTCCTTTGTGGCATTTTAGTTCCTCAGTGAAAGCTGAGCTATTTGAGAAATATGCAGCAAGTACATGATCTGGAAGGCTTTTGCCCTAATTTTTCCCAATTCTTAAATCCAGCCCCCATGAGGTTTTGCCCCAGATTTTGACCTCACTGTCAGGCCAGAGAGAGTTGGAAACAGGGGAAGACTTTGCCTATATAAATCTGGCCCTGCAACCTGATGCAACAAAAGAGCAAGTTATTGCACAGTGGTTATGTCGCCGCTTGGAACCGGCTGGCTGATGTGTCATCGCAGGGTGACCCACCCTGGTCCGGCCACAGCTTTAGAAGGTGAAATCCCCGGCTGCAATTTAAGAGAGGGGCAACTGACAAACTAAATGCTGGGGATGGGGGAATGGGAGTGGGGTTAAATCCAACATTGACAAGGAAGTTGACAATCAGTCAGTCTCAGAGTGTGGATAAAGTTGTCTCATGTTTCAGGGCACATTGCCAGCAACTAATCTGTATTTACAATATGTAAGCCATAAACACCCAAGTAATTTCCTGTATATCTCTGAGACATAAAGCTTGGAAACCCCCACCACCATCACTACACCCATGCGGGCCTCTATTCTGTGCCACTAAGCTGAGTTTCCACAGTTTGATGGCATGTAAAAGTTTGGTGGGGGTAAGGATAGCTGCAGCATACCACCTTGTTATACATAATCCAGGGAATCTTGGGCTAACCCATAGAAACAGAGCTGGGAAAACGACTGTGATGCCTAGTGGTTTGCTCACCATTTCAGTGGCGATGACGTGATTGGAGTGAGTGCTGTGCTGTGCTTTGTGCTGGAACCCCCGAGAGCAGAGTTCATAGGCAATGACGCCAACTCAACCCTAACTTGCTTCACCCAGTAATAATTAGACTCTGAAGTTTCCTTATCGACATGATGAAGCCCTGTCTTGCTTCTTGCTCTTTGGTTATGTGCTCCATAAAGGAATTAAGAACAAATTATGGAAAGAGACTCATTCTAACAGCAATGCTTTCACAAGGCGTGATTGGAAGGAATGTTTACAGCCTGTGCAGAACCAATGAAAACAGATAAGAGGAATGTAGGTAGCACTGACGTAGGAGATAAGCAGTCTTAGATAAAATAGCAACTTGCTTGAGAGAGTGGGCCATAAAAACTATTTTTATCCTGAACCAGAAAATAATTTTTATTTAGGTTGCTTTTTCTTCTGTCACCATTTAGCTTATTTTCTAAAAGGCAAGAGGCCTTTCTGGACGCACATAGGCAAGTGTGTGCATATTCCACAAAATAGGGTCCATTAGTTCTACATAGAAAGACTGCTTTCTTTTCTTACCTGTTGGCTTTCTTTCCACTCAGATTTCTTTTCTTTTGTTTAGCTTTATTTGTATTTTTCCAATGTCCTTGTCCTGTACAAGCTCTGCAAAACACCTGTGGTATTTTTTCTGTATCATGGATTGCTACATGGATAAACGCTAACGGTAACTTACACGGCACTCTCAGACATTGATCGGTACATGATTGGACTCAGAGACACTGTAATGAAGAGCGACCTTTTCTTAGATGCCAGTAGTGAACATTTCACCCTCACTTGCACATTTAAATTAGACTTTTCAGGGGTAATTTTATAAGGCTTAATGCCATTTCAACATGCATATTTTGCACATTTAATAACGTGAAATACACACTTACATTACTATATAAAAGAGGGTTCAAGTGGTCGAAAATCGACTTTAGGTGTGAGCCTCTTCATTATCTATGTGCAAACTCCACCGCTCTGCTTCCTCACAGCAAAATTATACACCATTAGTCCAACATACGTGCTTTCAGAATAGCAACCAAATGCATTATGTGCTTATGATCTATGTGTGTAAACGCATGTGGAATAGTAAGTGTGCCTTATAAAATTACCCCCTTAATGGATGCAAGTCCATTCCAGCCTGGATGTATTTTAAATCCCATAAATTATATATTTTTTCTCCTCACATATCTCCTAGAAAATCTAGAAAAATGTCACGTCTCTAGGTTTTTAATCAAAAAGCTGTGAGGTATCGCCATGCATGTATCTTTGCACAGAGCCTGTGTAGTACCATCAGCTGCATGATTGTGACCAGCTCTTTATATACCAAATATCTTGTGGATGTTGGCAC
Organism: Ichthyophis bannanicus; assembly: GCA_033557465.1. Classification (NCBI taxonomy): domain Eukaryota; kingdom Metazoa; phylum Chordata; class Amphibia; order Gymnophiona; family Ichthyophiidae; genus Ichthyophis; species Ichthyophis bannanicus. Next base: position 104,394,504 of record CM066048.1, on the reverse strand, counting down.
AAAGCCTCCAAAATTATTCTAAGAAGTTCTATAGATACTTAAATGGTGGGAGCATAAATTGGAGAGATCAGAACTTTCTAGCAGAACATGTGCATAAGTTGCCTGTAAGTTTTCAAGGAACATATAAACATTTAGCAAAGATGGTTAAAGTGCAGAGGATTGTGCCTTGGGCATAGAGTAGATGATCTCTTAAGGTTCCTTCCATTCATATCTCTCTATGATTCTAGAGAACATCTAGATGTTCTGCCTGGCTCTTTCTCTGATTCAAGATCAGGGATCCTGAAATCCAGCCCTTAAGGCAGCCAACCAGAGTTTCCACAACGATTATGAATATTCATTGTGGAAATCAACCCTTAAGGAGCAGCTTTGGAGACCCCTGTTCTAAATGATCTTTCAAGATTCCTTGCGCCCTTTCTATGATTTCAGATAACCTCTCCAAGTTCTTTTCAGCCCTATCCTTGTATGAGCCTAGATCAGTGGTTATGAATCTTGAACTTGGGGCAAACCTATCCAGTCTAGTTTTCAGCATAGCCATAATGAATTTACATAAAGCAGTTTACATATATTGGCCATCTAATGTATGTATCTCATGTATATTTGTTAAAGATACTCTGAAAACAACACCGCTTAGGTGACCTCAGAAGACCATCTCGAACCATAGTTCGAGATGGTCTTCTGAGGTCACCTCCAGTCCTATTGTTCCACGATTTCTTTGTTCAGCACCCCCATACCTATCCAACCGGCCCCAAAAAGGATAATGAATGGTTTTATGAGCTCAGATGCTGATTAATTTATGAAATAATCCAATCTCACCCAATAAAGTGACTGCATTTGCTGGTGGCGTCCCCTAAGCAGTTCCTGTCTTCTCTTGGGACTAGGACCAGAATCCTCTGCTTTGACAGGTCTTGTATAAAGTGTAAAAAATAATGTGTAGAGTGGAAAACCGCTGTAAGGGTTTTTGGATACAATTGCTATGTCAGATGCCACCATACTGCTTTTGGACATGTCAGCAGTCGTTTTCATTAATCAGTTGGAATCTCACCTGCTAAAACTATCTGACCTGGAACTGGGACCACTGGTGGCACAGCTGAAGTTTCATGGCAGTGACAGAGAAAGTTCTGTTCATTACATGCTTTGCCATCATATTAAAGTCAAACATGTTGCACTACAGAGGCAAAAAAAACACATGGATCTCCACAACGCCTGCTCCAGACAACCAACAGGAGAAGAACAGAACTGCAACCAAGGCTAGCTAAGACTTTAGAAACTTATCACCCATGCCCTTTGTCCTATGGCAATAAACTGTGCTATAAATTCTGAAGTCAATAAGTTTTCATCATTGCAACTTCCGCACTCAACTCTGGCAGCAATACGACACGATACAGGCTCTGGATTTCTCACTTGCGCATCCTTCACAAGACCCACGTTATCAGAGGTATCACCTCGCACCCCTCACGACTGCCACTGGTGCCTATGGACAACTCTTTATTGCCATGGAAAGGAAAATGAGCACCTTCCCTACCCTCATCTGCCTACTTTTCCTACTCTCTGCGATCGGTGAGTACCTCCTAACTGTGGCTGTCGATGGATGTTTCTTTGGTGTTTCAGAGCTATGTTATTCTCAGGGACTGTCACTTAAAGGTGTCATTTTCTCTAATCACTATGTGCAATCCATAATCTACTCCTGAGACATTCCTGTTCTCTGCCAACAAGCAAAACTTCATTGTAATAATTTGGATGATCATTACAAAAATAATTTTCTCCCCAAGTATAGGGTATCCACCCAAAATACTTCAATGGCATACTGCTTATGACTTAGAGTAGCCAAAATTAGGACTGAAAAGTAAGTAATTTTTAAATTTATCTATTTATAAAAGAAATTATACCACTTTTCTGACCATTAAAAGGGTGTACAAAATAAAAAATAAAAATCACAATACATCGACAAAAAAACATCCAACCCCATAAAACCTAATCCCTCACCCCTCCTCAAACAGAAAAATCTTCAATAATTTTCAAAATCTAAGCAAATCGGATTGCACCTAGAGCTCCTTAGGTAGCTCATTCCATTTTTCAGCCGCCACCACCTAGAACACCCGTGACTGCCAATCCTCTTATGGACCGCCTCCAAATCAGAAATCACCAATAACTGCCCCTGCAAGGAGCATAGAGGTCTGGGGGGATCATACCATCTCAAAAGATCCTGCAGGTACCCTGGGTGAAAATCAGTCAAAATTTGAAAAGTAACTACCAACAGTTTAAACCTGCAATGTGCCTGAACAGGCAGCCAGTGTAAACACACCAACAAGGGGTGCGCACTATCTCATTGCCATACTCTCATTAAAAGACACACCGCTGCATTCTGTACCACTTGTAATGTTCATATAAACTTCTTCAACAACCCAAACTAAAGCACATTGCAGTAGTCCAAGGACCCCTGCACCAATGCCTGAACCACAAACCTCAAAGCTTTATCATCCAAATAAGGACGCAGTTGGCGAACCAGCCGCAGTTTCGACCATCCAGTTCGAACTACCTTCTGATCTGCCTGCCCCCACCCTCTCTCACTCCAAAATCAACCCCAGAGACTTTAGGTCCTCCGTCCATGGGATAACAAAACTTGACACACTTGGCAATAAATGCAGATCAGCCCACTCTACAGCCCCAAAGCGTAAACACACCGTCTTATCCACATACAGGACTCATATACTGGGTCATCCTGTAATGGAGCCAGGATCTGCAAATTATCTGCACATGCATAAAACTGAAAGCCAAAGGACTGCACTAAGGTGCCAAGAGGCCGCAAATAGATATTAAATAACAAAGGGGAGAGGGGAGAATCCTGTGGCATGCCCCACTCCCAACAATACGTCTGAAAACACCCGGTGGGTCCACGCATTCAAAATCACCTATCGCTCAAGAAGGAGCCTATCTACTCAAACTACAGGATGTCCCTCGAAACAAGGAACTGTTGGATTTATGACTCTCCTTTTCCAACTCCAAGCTCAAGATGAGTTACATTCAGGTACATGAGTAATTTCCATGCCCAAATAGGTACTGGAAGGTGAGGTGACTTGCCCAAGGTCACAAAGAGTGTAAGTGGGAGAAGAGGGATTTCAACCTCGGCTTCCTTGGTTTACAATCTGCTTCCCTAAGCGCCAAGCTGCTCCTCTCATGCTTGACTCATTCCTGAAAGTTCCCTATTGAATCGGGAAGCTATCGTCATCCATCCTGCCTCGTGAGTTCGCCATGTTGGGTGCAGCCAGTTCTGTACTTTTATTACATACAGGGACGAAGCAATCAGACAGGACGTGCTTAGAGGCTTGATCTAAGGCACACTCAGACCCCAGAAAGGCTTTAAGAGAGTTCCTGCAGGTTTCTTCTCTTTGCCACTCTTTCAATTCCCTCATTGCTAGGAGTTGGGACACCACTTGGCTTTTTCCACTGAGAGAAATTGCTTTAAGTGTTCTGCAAAGCAATTACTCCTGCTGGAATTCTGCTAACAAAAATTCAAACTTACATGTCAAAAGGTCTGAATTATGCAAATTCTGCATTCTTTACTTGTCAAAATAACAAAGCATATTGTTTTTGAGTGATATGCAATTTAAAGTAAAATACAGAAACACATTTCACACAAAAAATTGCAAAAATTTGACTTATTGTGTGCAGAATTTCAGTAGGAGTAAAAAGTACATGTTGCCCGCAGGACCCAAACAGGCTCAACTAGGACACTGAAAAATTGCGACAGAATAATGTATTTATTTATTTGACAGCGTTTGATATACCGCTATTTGATTTTTAGGTTATAGCAGTTGTACAAAAACAAGAGGTCTATAAAAGTACAGATAAATTCAGTCAAAACATAAAGGGAAAGAGAAGTTCACTGTTGCCTTTTTATATGAAACCTGAGAAATGATTCTTCCAAACAGGGATAGAACAGATGCTTTATGGACACTCAGAACCAATGATTTTCCCTCTTAAGCAAATATCTTCATGGACCTTACTGATCCTCCTTCCCCTTGCTCATCGTTAATTGGGAGAAAGTTCTGGGTCTGACTTCACTGGCGTCTTCTCCTTAGCAGTTTCTGTCTTCCCCTGGGACTAGGGCCAGGCCATCATCTGCTTTATCAGGTATCTTATTCCTGAATTTACAGGAATCTCATTCCTTTCCTCGAGGGCTGGGGGCATCTCTTTCAGGTCCTTGAGTTCTTCTGTGTGGAGCTCATCTTCTTTTCATTGCGTATCAAGGTCCTGGCCAGGGAGTTTGTTGTTCATAGCCTTCTCCATATCAATGTTTCCTCCTTGTTTTAGCTTTCTACAAGAGTGGTTCTCAACCCAGTGCTCGGGGCACACCCGGCCAGTTGAGTTTTCAGGATTTGCATAATGAATATGCATGAGATAGATCTGTATGCACTGCCTCCATTGTATGCAAATCTATACCACACATATTCATTGCAGAAATCCTGAAAATCTGGTGAGTGTGTCCCAAGGACTGGGTTGAGAACCCTGCTTCAAAGATTTGGCAGTGAAATTCCTTATTCATGGTGCATGGATATTTCTTGTCATGTACACAGTGCATGGAGAGTACCACTTTCCAAAAGAAGCAGTTATTGTATCAGCTGTATTTGTTGAGTTAGGAATACAGAGTTACCACGTTACCCAGTTCCATGAGTGAGATTTTAAGTCAGTCCTGGATTTCTGACACTCATTCTGATGCTAGACTAGACCATTCTTCAAGCTTAGCTAGAACCCTCCTCATGTTATCTACTCCTTCCTTGGTGTCTACTCTATTGCAGATTTTGGTATCATCTGCAACCAAACAAACCTTATCTGACAGTCCTTCCGCAATGTCACTAACAAAGATGTTAAAAAGAATTGGACCAAGATCCCAGCGGCACACCACTGGTAACGTCCTTCTCCTCAGAGTGAGCTCCACTTAACTTTACCCTTTGTGGGCTCCCACTCAACCAATTTCTAACCCAAATAGTAACTTTAGGGTCCATCCCTAGGGTGCTCAATTTGTTTATAAGTTGCCTGTGTGGAATGGAGTCAAAAGCTTTACTGAAATCCAAATACACCACATCTATATTAAAACTCCCCTTTTCTTCTTATGATATTTCTTCATTCCAGAGGCGATAGCTGCGATTAGTGTTCCTCCCGCTTAGCTGCTGCCACCATTACTTGTCTTAGTAGGGTGCAACTGTGCTGATTGTCATCAGAACTCCAGGCCGGCATCACATTGATATAACAAGAAGAGACTCAGAAAACGAATAGTAAATCAAATCAAATCAAACAAGTATACCACAAGATACAAACTCTACACCACCTCCGACCCCTGCTACAAGCTGTGGATTTCAGAACAGTCTTTCAAGCTTTGGTGATCCCCCACTTTGATTACGCGAATGTAATCCTACATGGCCTTCCCAAAAATACGATAAGCCCCATTACATTTAGCGATGAATACAGCTGCAAGATTCCTGAGCGGAGCCTCCAGAGCTGACCACATCACCCCGGTACTCAAAGACCTACATTGGCTGCCAATATATTGTTGACTAACATATAAAGTAACCATCATCACCTTCAAAATCATCAACAAGATTGCCCCCACAGCCTTAATGGACCTCATCCACCCCATGACAGCAAACAGAGAAAGGAGAACATGCACTGCAAACACACTATCGATTCCCAGTGAAATCACAAAATGCACAAAGACAACCAGGAACAGAACATTCAAGCTATATGCCCCTAGTTGCTGGAACACACTCCCTGCACCCATTAGAGCCATCAAAGACCTAGCCCAATTCAGAAGAGCGCTTAAACATCACCTCTTTCTCCTACACTATTCACAGCCCTCTAACACGTTACCCCTTAACACTCTACCAACCATGAACATGTAAACCTTACCAATGGATGTACTGTAAAATTCATTCTGTGGATAGGTCTATATTGTTGTACATAGTTATCATCAGTTGAATTCCAAGTTAATCTACCCTGTTCATTGTAAGTGCTTAATTTTGCACAATCCCTGTTATATGTAAACCACGCTGATTTTTAAGAGTGCAGTATATAAGAACAACAAATAAATAATAAATAAATAAATATAAGGTTAGTGGCAGCACTGTGCTGTTCAGTGCCATGTGGCAGGACCAGGCTTTGACTCCTGACTTAGAGCTTCCACTGTAGGTTTGCCAGGACTGGAGGTGCTGCAGAGTTAGCATTCCTAGCTCTTGGGGGAAGAGAATCATAGTTATTGCTCACTGGTAAAAACGTGTGGCTGAATTTGGAGCACATGACTGCAGGATTCCTGAAGGAATCATGATTCATGGCCTCTAGAAAAGGACTGCTACTGAGAGGGGATACGAATAACGCTGTCAGGAGTGGCAGACAAGATGAACTGGCCAGGGGGATATCAGTGCATTGTGTTGCTGTCAGGTTGGAGTAAGCTTTCACCATCACTCTTTCATGGCTAGGGAAGTTTATTTCTTTTAGGGAAGGGGCCAGATGCATCCCTGAGGGAGGATCCCCTTAGCTGGTTTCATCATCAGAGGGGGGTTCCTCTTCCCCTGAGCCTGCCAGGGGGTGCTGTTTATTCCCATCATGCTCATGAATATAAAACAGGGGGAGAACATCCCTGGATGATTACAAATGAAGGCTTGTGGCACCAAATCCTAGCTGGAAGACCAAGAGATCAGGAGGGAAATTTATTGATCAAATGAAACCAGAGATAATGCAAAACGTAAAATAGTATCAGAACATAAGAAATGAAGCTAAGAAAAGTCTGAGCAGGCAATTAACCAAACAAGGAAGCAAAAGAGGCTTCTGAGCAGTGGGGCGAGTATGTGCACAGTACCTGCTAACACACAGCAGCTCCAACATGTGCAGCTGGTGGCCAGCAGAGGGCGCACCAGCATCAGATTTACTAATCCAGAACAGACTGTATCACTGAATAGTAATCAAACTGCATTGTTGTCCTGTTAGTTCACTTGGATATGTAGAAATATGTGGTCTAGTTTTGCATTACATTAACAGAGTAAAGCTCTTGAAAGCTAGCCACAAATGTATTAAGTTGGTTCAATGAAAAAGTCTCGCCTTTAACTTGTGTGTTGACCTATATTATGCCTGGATGTTGGCAAAACTTCATCCAGTTGCCTGCAGGAACATTCGATTTCAAGCTGAAAGATTTCTCTGACGACATGTTCATCCTGAATTCCTAAACATGGAAAACCTTCACCTGAAGCATGAGGGGAGAACAAGAAAAAATCAAGCAGGGTTTTTACACCAAGATCTTACAAGTTGCTCCCCGCTCAACAGATTTTTAGATGTTGACGTGGGGAGAGGTCCTATTGTCCCTATATCTGTCTTCCATATGCATGTATCAGGGCATTGTGTGGCTGACATTTGGTAGGATTGTCTCTTACTGAGGCTCCAGCTCCCCTACCAAATTTCACTGAACTCTGTCCATGGAGCAAAGGCACCAGCATTCTCTCTAAGATGCACAGGAGTCCACTGCCGCATTCTTACCGTGAGGGGTGGTATATCAGTACTGTAGTTTCAATTCCGAGGGGCAGGCAGATGCCATGGAAACCCTGCAGAACTTACTTGCCCCTCGGGATTGAAACCTCAGTATCTCCGGACTATGGTAGAACCCACGTCCCTCAGAGGGAGCATTGGTGGGAATATACCTAAACTTGCTCTTTTGTGTCATGCTGCAAGAGTGCAATTTTCAATTTTTTTTTAACTAAATTTTGAGGAGAGCTGAATATGCATTGGCTACAATATTTATAGAACCTAATGTATTACTAACAGGACTATGTATAGAGGACAAAACAAACCTCTATGTCACCGAACTAACCTCAACAGACAAGAAAATAGCCACAAAAAACCCTTTAAAATAAAAAGTATTTTTTTTTTGTTGGACCTTCATATCCAAACTAGCACCAATATCCAGTTTAGAATAATGTCCAATAGGTCCTTTCTAATTTTTTTTAAGATTAACTTCTGTTATCACTATAAAAGTCATCTGTTATATCCCTTTAGAATGTCACCAACCAATCCTAACTCAATTAATGGCTTTGAATATCTGGCCCTTACTCTTTTGCATTTATTTTATCATATTTGTCTAGCATGACAGTGTTTATATTTTGTCCTAACATATCTAACATCCAACTAAATAAGATGGTCCTTATCTACTATCAAATTCTGGGCTCTGTGTAGAAAGTCTGTGCTAGAGTCCAGTGCTAAAGTCCTAGTGCAGGGCTGCCTAACACAAGTTTAGTACAGGTGCTTTACTCAGCAACGCTGTAGGCAAACAGCTTGCAAATGAGCTGCGCACATAAAGGCTGTACTACACAAGGAGCGCGAGCAAGGCACATGCCTATAGGGGTCTGAATTAGTAGCACATATATCCTGTGCACAAAAAAAAGGTTTGGCACTTACATGCATGTGCTGGATTGCTATCTGGTGCATAAACAGCACCATTGTAAGCGGAAGTTCTGCTCTGAATAATACAACATTCCAGCACATGCACATAACATTATACCAATACAGCGGGCCCTTCCCTGCAGTTCTTCCAGGTTATTTCCACCTAAAACCCCTACTCACATTCCTACTCTTCCTACTACTGCTCTAAACATTAATAATCAAACAACTAATACTACTGTTCCTACTTCTTCCAATACTACTCTAGATGCTGCTACTACTACAACCCAAGTTGAAAGCAGCTTTACAACTATATCCACTGACAACAGCACTACATCTTCTGGTACCATTCTGAAGAGCCCTACATCTTCTGGCACCACCAAAAGCAGCTCTGTCTCTGGCTCTACTGACAGCAGCACTACATCTTCTAGTACTGGTGAAAGCAGCTCTACCACTACATCCACTGACAGGGCTTCTGGATCTTCTGGTACCACTATGAGCAGCCCCACACCTTCTGGTACCACTCTGAGCAGCCCCAAATCTTCTGGCACCACTCTACGCAGTCCTACATCTTCTGGCACCACTCTGAGCAGCCCCACATCTTCTGGTACCACTCTGAGCAACCCCACATCTTCTGTTACCACTCTGAGCAGCCCCACAACTTCTGGCACCACTCTGAGCAGCCCCACATCTTCTGGCACCACTCTGAGCAGCCCCACATCTTCTGGCACCACTCTACGCAGTCCTACATCTTCTGGCACCACTCTGAGCAGCCCCACATCTTCTGGCACCACTCTGAGCAGCCCCACATCTTCTGGTACCACTCTGAGCAGCCCCACATCTTCTGGTACCACTCTGAGCAGCCCCACAACTTCTGGTACCACTCTGAGCAGCCCCACATCTTCTGGCACCACTCTGAGCAGCCCCACATCTTCTGGTACCACTCTGAGCAGCCCCACATCTTCTGTTACCACTCTGAGCAGCCCCACATCTTCTGGCACCACTCTGAGCAGCCCCACAACTTCTGGCACCACTCTGAGCAGCCCCACATCTTCTGGCACCACTCTGAGCAGCCCCACATCTTCTGGCACCACTCTGAGCAGCCCCACATCTTCTGGCACCACTCTGAGCAGCCCCACATCTTCTGGCACCACTCTGAGCAGCCCCACATCTTCTGGCACCACTCTGAGCAGCCCCACATCTTCTGGCACCACTCTGAGCAGCCCCACATCTTCTGGCACCACTCTGAGCAGCCCCACATCTTCTGGCACCACTCTGAGCAGCCCCACATCTTCTGTTACCACTCTGAGCAGCCCCACATCTTCTGGCACCACTCTGAGCAGCCCCACATCTTCTGGCACCACTCTGAGCAGCCCCACATCTTCTGGCACCACTCTGAGCAGCCCCACATCTTCTGGCACCACTCTGAGCAGCCCCACATCTTCTGGCACCACTCTGAGCAGCCCCACATCTTCTGGCACCACTCTGAGCAGCCCCACATCTTCTGGCACCACTCTGAGCAGCCCCACATCTTCTGGCACCACTCTGAGCAGCCCCACATCTTCTGGTACCACTCTGAGCAGCCCCACATCTTCTGGCACCACTCTGAGCAGCCCCACATCATCTGGCACCACTCTGAGCAGCCCCACAACTTCTGGCACCACTCTGAGCAGCCCCACATCGTCTGGCACCACTCTGAGCAGCCCCACAACTTCTGGCACCACTCTGAGCAGCCCCAAATCTTCTGGCACCACTCTACGCAGTCCTACATCTTCTGGTACCACTCTGAGCAGCCCCACATCTTCTGGCACCACTCTGAGCAGCCCCACAACTTCTGGCACCACTCTGAGCAGCCCTACACCTTCTTCTACCACTCTGAGCAGCCCCAAATCTTCTGGCACCACTCTACGCAGTCCTACATCTTCTGTTACCACTCTGAGCAGCCCCACATCTTCTGGCACCACTCTGAGCAGCCCCACATCTTCTGGCACTACTCTACGCAGTCCTACATCTTCTGGTACCACTCTGAGCAGCCCCACATCTGGCACCACTCTGAGCAGCCCCACAACTTCTGGCACCACTCTGAGCAGTCCTACATCTTCTGGTACCACTCTGAGCAGCCCCACATCTTCTGGCACCACTCTGAGCAGCCCCACATCTTCTGTTACCACTCTGAGCAGCCCCACAACTTCTGGCACCACTCTGAGCAGCCCCACATCTTCTGGCACCACTCTGAGCAGCCCTACACCTTCTGGTACCACTCTGAGCAGCCCCAAATCTTCTGGCACCACTCTACGCAGTCCTACATCTTCTGGTACCACTCTGAGCAGCTCCACATCTTCTGGCACCACTCTGAGCAGCCCCACATCTTCTGTTAGCACTCTGAGCAGCCCCACATCTTCTGGCACCACTCTGAGCAGCACTACATCTTCCGGCACCACTCCGAGCAGCTCCACATCTTCTGCTACCACTCTGAGCAGCCCCACATCTTCTGGCACCACTCTGAGCAGCCCCACAACTTCTGGCACCACTCTGAGCAGCCCCACATCTTCTGTTACCACTCTGAGCAGCTCCACAACTTCTGGCACTACTCTGAGCAGCTACACATCTTCTGTTACCACTCTGAGCAGCCCCACATCTTCTGGCACCACTCTGAGCAGCCCCATATCTTCTGTTACCACCCTGAGCAGCCCCACTTCTTTTGGCACCACTCTGAGCAGCCCCGCATCTTCTGGTACCACTCTGAGCAGCCCCACATCGTGTGGCACCACTCTGAGCAGCCCCACATCTTCTGGCACCACTCTGAGCAGCCCCACATCTTCTGTTACCACTCTGAGCAGCCCCACATCTTCTGGCACCACTCTGAGCAGCCCCACATCTTCTGTTACCACTCTGAGCAGCCCCACAACATCTGGCACCACTCTGAGCAGCCCCACATCTTCTGTTACCAGTCTGAGCAGCCCCACATCTTCTGGCACCACTCTGAGCAGCCCTACATCTTCTGTTACCACTCTGAGCAGCCCCATATCTTCTGTTACCACTCTGAGCAGCTCCACATCTTTTGGCACCACTATGAGCAGCCCCACATCTTCTGGCACCACTCTGAGCAGCCCCACATCTTCTGTTACCACTCTTAGCACCCCCACATCTTCTGGCACCACTCTACGCAGTCCTACATCTTCTGGCACCACTCTGAGCAGCCCCACATCTTCCGTTCCCACTCTGAGCAGCCCCACATCTTCTGGCACCACTCTGAGCAGCCCCACATCTTCTGGCACCACTCTGAGCAGCCCCACAACTTCTGGCACCACTCTGAGCAGCCCCACATCTTCTGTTAGCACTCTGAGCAGCCCCACATCTTCTGGCACCACTCTGAGCAGCCCCACAACTTCTGGCACCGCTCTGAGCAGCCCTACATCTTCTGGCACCACTCTGAGCAGCCCCACATCTTCTGGCACCACTCTGAGCAGCCCCACATTTTCTGTTAGCACTCTGAGCAGCCCCACATCTTCTGATACCACTCTGAGCAGCCCCACATCTTCTGGCACCACTCTTAGCAGCCCCACATCTTCTGTTACCACTCTGAGCAGCCCCACAACATCTGGCACCACTCTGAGCAGCCCCACATCTTCTGTTACCAGTCTGAGCAGCCCCACATCTTCTGGCACCACTCTGAGCAGCCCTACATCTTCTGTTACCACTCTGAGCAGCCCCATATCTTCTGGTACCACTCTGAGCAGCCCCACATCTTTTGGCACCACTATGAGCAGCCCCACATCTTCTGGTACCACTCTGAGCAGCCCCACATCGTTTGGCACCACTCTGAGCAGCCCGACATCTTCTGGCACCACTCTGAGCACCCCCACAGCTTCTGTTACCACTCTGAGCAGCCCCACATCTTCTGGCACCTCTCTGAGCAGACCCACATCTTCTGGCACCACTCTACGCAGTCCTACATCTTCTGGCACCACTCTGAGCAGCCCTACATCTTCTGGCACCACTCTGAGCAGCCCCACATCGTCTGGTACCGCTCTGAGCAGCCCCACATCTTCTGGCACCACTCTGAGCAGCCCCACATCTTCTGTTACCACTCTGAGCAGCCCCACATCTTCTGTTACCACTCTGAGCAGCCCCACAACATCTGGCACCACTCTGAGCAGCCCCACATCTTCTGTTACCAGTCTGAGCAGCCCCACATCTTCTGGCACCACTCTGAGCAGCCCTACATCTTCTGTTACCACTCTGAGCAGCCCCATATCTTCTGGCACCACTCTGAGCAGCCCCACATCTTCTGGCACCACTCTGAGCAGCCGCACAACTTCTGGCACCACTCTGAGCAGCCCCACATCTTCTGTTACCAGTCTGAGCAGCCCCACATCTTCTGGCACCACTCTGAGCAGCCCTACATCTTCTGTTACCACTCTGAGCAGCCCCATATCTTCTGGTACCACTCTGAGCAGCCCCACATCTTTTGGCACCACTATGAGCAGCCCCACATCTTCTGGTACCACTCTGAGCAGCCCCACATCGTTTGGCACCACTCTGAGCAGCCCGACATCTTCTGGCACCACTCTGAGCAGCCCTACATCTTCTGGCACCACTCTGAGCACCCCCACAGCTTCTGTTACCACTCTGAGCAGCCCCACATCTTCTGGCACCTCTCTGAGCAGACCCACATCTTCTGGCACCACTCTACGCAGTCCTACATCTTCTGGCACCACTCTGAGCAGCCCTACATCTTCTGGCACCACTCTGAGCAGCCCCACATCGTCTGGTACCGCTCTGAGCAGCCCCACATCTTCTGGCACCACTCTGAGCAGCCCCACATCTTCTGGCACCACTCTGAGCAGCCCCACATCTTCTGTTACCACTCTGAGCAGCCCCACATCTTCTGTTACCACTCTGAGCAGCTCCACAACATCTGGCACCACTCTGAGCAGCCCCACATCTTCTGTTACCAGTCTGAGCAGCCCCACATCTTCTGGCACCACTCTGAGCAGCCCAACATCTTCCGTTCCCACTCTGAGCAGCCCCACAACTTCTGGCACCACTCTGAGCAGCCCCACATCTTCTGGCACCACTCAGAGCAGCCCCACAACTTCTGGCACCACTCTGAGCAGCCCCACATCTTCTGTTAGCACTCTGAGCAGCCCCACATCTTCTGGCACCACTCTGAGCAGCCCCACAACCTCTGGCACCGCTCTGAGCAGCCCTACATCTTCTGGCACCACTCTGAGCAGCCCCACATCTTCTGGCACCACTCTGAGCAGCCCCACATTTTCTGTTAGCACTCTGAGCAGCCCCACATCTTCTGATACCACTCTGAGCAGCCCCACATCTTCTGGCACCACTCTTAGCAGCCCCACATCTTCTGTTACCACTCTGAGCAGCCCCACAACATCTGGCACCACTCTGAGCAGCCCCACATCTTCTGTTACCAGTCTGAGCAGTCCCACATCTTCTGGCACCACTCTGAGCAGCCCTACATCTTCTGTTACCACTCTGAGCAGCCCCATATCTTCTGGTACCACTCTGAGCAGCCCCACATCTTTTGGCACCACTATGAGCAGCCCCACATCTTCTGGCACCACTCTGAGCAGCCCCACATCTTCTGTTACCACTCTGAGCACCCCCACATCTTCTGGCACCACTCTGAGCAGCCCCACATCTTCTGGCACCACTCTGAGCAGCCCCACATCTTCTGTTACCACTCTGAGCAGCCCAACATCTTCTGGCACCTCTCTGAGCAGTCCTACATCTTTTGGCACAACTCTGAGCAGCCCTACATCTTCTGGCACCACTCTGAGCAGCCCCACATCTTATGGCACCACTCTGAGCAGCCCCACATCTTCTGGCACCACTCTACACAGTCCTACATCTTCTGGCACCACTCTGAGCAGCCCCACAACCTCTGACACCACTCTGAGCAGCCCTACATCTTCTGTTACCACTCTGAGCAACCCCACAACTTCTGGCACTACTCTGAGCAGCCCCACATCTTTTGGCACCACTCTGAGCAGCCCCACATCTTCTGACACCTCTCTGAGCAGCCCCACATATTCTGGCACCACTCTACGCAGTCCTACATCTTCTGTTACCACTCTGAGCAGCCCCACATCTTCTGGCACCACTCTGAGCAGCCCCACATCCTCTGGCACCACTCTGAGCAGCCCTACATCGTCTGGCACCACTCTGAGCGGCCCCACATCTTCCGTTACCACTCTGAGCAGCCCCACATCTTCTGCCACCACTCTGAGCAGCCCCATATCTTCTGTTACCACTTTGAGCAGCCCCACATCTTCCAGTACCACTCTGAGCAGCCCCACATCTTCTGGCACCACTCTGAGCAGCCCCACAGCTTCTGGCACTACTCTGAGCAGCCCCACGTCTTCTGGCACCTCTCTGAGCAGCCCCACATCTTCTGGTACCACTCTGAGCAGCCCCACATCTTCTGGTACAACTCTGAGCAGCCCTACATCTTCTGGTACCACTCTGAGCAGCCCCACATCTTCTGGTACCACTCTGAGCAGCCCCACATCTTCTGGCACCATTCTGAGGAGCCCTACATCTTTTGTTACCACTCTGAGCAGCCCTACATCTTCTGGCACCACTCTGAGCAGCCCCACATCTTTGGGTACCACTCTGAGCAGCCCCACATCTTCTGGTACCACTCGGAGTAGTCCCACATCTTCTGTTACCACTCTGAGCAGCCCCACATCTTATGGCACCACTCTGAGCAGCCCCACATCTTCTGGCACCACTCTGAGCAGCCCTACATCTTCTGTTACCACTCTGAGCAGCCCCACATCTTCTGGCATCTCTCTGAGCAGCCCCACATCTTCTGGCACCACTCTGAGCAGCCCCACATCTTCTGGCATCTCTCTGAGCAGCCCCACATCGTCTGGCCCCACTCTATGCAGTCCTACATCTTCTGTTACCACTCTGAGCAGCCCCACATCTTCTGGCACCACTCTGAGCAGCCCCACATCCTCTGGCACCACTCGGAACAGCCCTACATCGTCTGGCACCACTATGAGCAGCCCCACATCTTCCTTTAACAATCTGAGCAGCCCCACATCTTCTGGCACCACTCTGAGCAGCCCCATATCTTCTGGTACCACTCTGAGCAGCCCCACATCTTCTGGTACAACTCTGAGTAGCCCTACATCTTCTGTTACCACTCTGAGCAGCCCCACATCTTCTGGCACCTCTCTGAGCAGCCCCACATCTTCTGGTACCACTCTGAGCAGCCGCACATCTTCTGTTACCACTCTGAGCAGCCCCACATCTTCTGGTACCACTCTGAGTAGCCCTACATCTTCTGGTACCACTCTGAGCAGCCCTACATCTTCTGTTACCACTCTGAGCAGCCCCACATCTTCTGGCACCACTCTGAGCAGCCCCACATCTTTGGGTACCACTCTGAGCAGCCCCACATCTTCTGGTACCACTCTGAGCAGTCCCACATCTTCTGTTACCACTCTGAGCAGCCCTACATCTTCTGGTACCACTCTGAGTAGCCCCACATCTTCTGTTACCAATCTGAGCAGTCCTACATCTTATGTTACCACTCGGAGCAGCCCTACATCTTCTGGCACCACTCTACACAGTCCTACATCTTCTGTTACCACTCTGAGCAGCACCACATCTTCTGGCACCACTCTGAGCAGCCCCACATCCTCTGGCACCACTCTGAACAGCCCTACAACGTCTGGCACCACTATGAGCAGCCCCACATCTTCTGGCACCACTCTGAGCAGCCCCACATCTTCTGGCACCACTCTGAGCAGCCCCACATCTTCTGGTACCACTCTGAGCAGCCCCACATCTTCTGGCACCACTCTGAGCAGCCCCACATCTTCTGGCACCACTCTAAGTAGTCCTACATCTTCTGATACCACTCTGAGCAGCCCCACATCTTCTGGTACAACTCTGAGTAGCCCTACATCTTCTGGTACCACTCTGAGCAGCCCCACATCTTCTGTTACCACTCTGAGCAGCCCCACATCTTCTGGCACCTCTCTGAGCAGCCCCACATCTTCTGGTACCACTCTGAGCAGCCCCACGTCTTCTGTTACCACTCTGAGCAGCCCCACATCTTCCGGTAGCACTCTGAGTAGCCCTACATCTTCTGGTACCACTCTGAGCAGCCCCACATCTTCTGGCACCACTCTGAGCAGCCCTACATCTTCTGTTACCACTCTGAGCAGCCCTACATCTTCTGGCATCACTCTGAGCAGCCCCACATCTTTGGGTACCACTCGGAGCAGCCCCACATCTTCTGGTACCACTCTGAGCAGTCCCACATCTTCTGTTACCACTCTGAGCAGCCGTACATCTTCTGGTACCACTCTGAGTAGCCCCACATCTTCTGTTACCAATCTGAGCAGTCCTACATCTTATGTTACCACTCTGAGCAGCCCTACATCTTCTGGTACCACTCTGAGTAGCCCCACATCTTCTAGGACAAGTTCCGCTGGCATCACAAGTGCAACAAGCACTCTCAGGAGTACTACTGCCAATTCCTCCATCACCATCACAAAAGGTATGTGGTTATTTCTCTTTTGTAACTTCTGGTTTTGTTGAATTCTGCATTTTATAGCTAGATATAAAGTCTTTGCTGGTTTGTCCCCAATGTCTGTTAGGCCTTTGGTGTGTATGCCAGTAATGATATTCAGACTGGCTGTTCCACACTTGCACTAGAGAAAAATAGCTGGGTCAGTATTCAATGGCGGCATCTATGCTAGTGAAAGGCAGCTAGCCGCGGCCATTTCGTTTAAAACCGAATATTTGGCGGCAGAAAATATTTGGTTTCTGCCACTGAATATCCAAGTGCCACTAACCAGGTAGCAAAACCCAGCTGAGGCTAGGAGAGCTATTCAGCGGACCAAACGTTATCCAGTTTAGCTCTATCTGTTAGCAGCTGATTATCACAGCTAACTGGGAGCTGCTGTCACCAGCCCTGCTCCGCCTGCAGACCACACCAGCTGTAACCAGTGAGTGCTACTGAATATCCTGCTGTGTTTTAGCTAGTTTGCCATTTTGGAAACTGGCTAAAATGCTTTGAATGTGTTCCCTAGTGTTTAGAATTGCTAGCAGACAAGCGGTATTTGCAAGCTGTGCATACTATATATGATGTCATGCACATCAAGCACATATAGTGTGTGTTAGATGATACTCGTATTTGGTGCATGTTATTTCTCTCTTGCATAAGCATAGTAGCTGTGCGAGTACAGGGATCACAGCCTGTGTGGTGCTGAAAGCCATGGCCAGCAGGGCAGAGCAAGCAGGCATTGCTTCTGTTCCTGCGGAGCTCAGTTTGTCCTGGATTAATGGGGTATGGGCCGCTGGAGGGCACAGGGGGATGTATGGGGTTTTCAGGTCAGCTTTCATCCAGATTGCCTGGGACATGGGAGGGATTTCTTTAGATGTCACAGCCTGCATTTGAAAAAAAATATGGTGGCTGCTGGGTTTAAATACTGTACAAAAGAAAACCCCAGCGATATGCTTCTAAATATATGCAAAATATGGAAACCTCAGAAACTGCAGCACCGCAGTGATGCTGCCAAATGCATCTGCTGTATGAATCATTGATTTCCATTCATTCTCATGTTCACTCAAAACACATGAGCCAAAACCTATATTTTTCTATTTGTAAATAAAATAATACGTCATTAACTTCTTCAGGGGCCTGTAGCTGGAACCTCAGAGACAAAGGGCTCTTGTTATTTATGCCACATATATCCATAATAAAAATATTTTGAAACATACCACAACTTTTAATGCTTGTTGATCAATAGCATGCTTATTCATTCATAGGCAAACATGCATTAAATCAAATTTATGTGCCCTAATGTGTCAATATTTAATGCTAGCTGTGGCATGTAAATCATTTCTGTACATTCAACTTGATGGATCTTTGGTCTCACCCAGAATGGCAATTTCTTATGTTCTCATGATCGTTCAGTAGGAGTAAAATGAATAACCTCCCTTCTTACCCTTCTTTTCTGTAAAGCGACGACCACACTGCCACCAGTGATCTGTCAGAACGGAGGCAATTATGATGGCATCAAGTGCATATGCCCCCTGAAATTCTATGGTCCACTGTGTGAATTTATTGATGACATTTTCACTGTTGGTAAGGTTCAGGTTCTCATTTGTTCTCACACCACTTTCAGGGCCCCCCCCCCCCCCCGATTGGGCAATAAATAAAATGTAATAATAGAGCAAAGAAGTAACTGCATAAATATAAATATGCCTGGATATAGTAGACTGTGTCATTTGAAAACAGTGTATGTCCACTACAACTCACTTCAGACTGTGCAGAACAAGAAAGCTATAAACCTCTAAGAATAAAAGAATTGCAATGTGCTTTCCAAGCACTGCACAAGGCTATGAGGAAACTGAAAATAAAGGAATAATGGGAGGTGAGGGGAGGGATCAAGAGGGAAGGATTAGGGTAAATGGGGAATGCTGGGAAGGTGAGAGGCAGAGGTCAGGGTAAGGGGGAATGCTGGGAAGGTGAGAGGCAGAGGTCAGGGTAAATGGGGAATGCTGGGAAGGTGAGAGGCAGAGGTCAGGGTAAGGGGGAATGCTGGGAAGGTGAGAGGCAGAGGTCAGGGTAAATGGGGAATGCTGGGAAGGTGAGAGGCAGAGGTCAGGGTAAGGGGGAATGCTGAGTAGATGAAAAGACAGAATCAGGGTAATGAGATAATGTTGGAGAAGTTAGAGGAAGTCAGAGTATGCTGGGGAGGATAGGGAGAGAGTCATTTTCTTTAGAATAATCTCTGCTATAATGTCTCTTTTATGTTACAGAAAATATAAACGTGACGGTAAACATCACAGTGAAAGTGACAAATGAAAATTTCACTCCGGAGCTGAAGAATAAGACTTCTGAAGCATATCAAAATTTTTCCAGGCGCTTTGGCGAGCAGGTAAGAGAGAACAGCTCTGTGCACTGGGGAACTGTTCAGCACCCTGGACAGAGGAAGGGGAGGCTTTGTGTTCATTGGCTACTGTGCTGGGCATCCAGAGGGGCTTTGTCTCCTTGAAGATGCTCTTTGAAGCCCAGATGTAACAGCTGTAATTGCAGAGTTCTGCTCCCAGAGAGTAACCGATCTTAACCCGGGTGCAGCGAGGTTTACTCTAGCAACTTGTCTGTATTTATCTATTACAGATAAGTTCGGCTTTGTATATGTGATTGGTTTTCTCTTTTCTGTCCTAGATGGGGCTGCTATATAGAGGTGTTCCTGGATATCAAGGTGTGGAGATCATTTCCTTGAGGTAAGAAGCTGTTTTTTTGTTAATAATAAGTTCAGCTTTCTCTCATTGTACAAGTTTAGTTCTAAGTCTCCCATCTTCCTTGAGCCGCTATGGATACTTCCGAACCCTGTATTGCAAAGGGAGAGCAACATTGCAGTGATATTAGCAACAATAGGTATGGCACCATGCTGAGATCCCACACTACTGCAAAGAGAAATCAGTATGTGCAGTGACGCTATAACACTTGTTTCATACTATGCAGGGAAAGCAGTGTGAACAGTGATGTTATAACAGGTGTATTGCACTATGCAGAGATCCTGCAGGGCTGTAAAGGGAGATCAGTGTGAGCAGTGCTGTTATAAAATGTGCATTGCACAAAGCAGAGATATTGCAGCACCACGCAGGGAAGGCAGTGTGTGCAACGATACTATAACATGCATGTTGCATTATGCAGGGATCCTGCAGTACTGCAAAAGGGGAGCAGCATGTGCAGTGGTGCTACAAGAGTCAGTTCTCCTCTTGGGGAGTGTATTGCCACCGGACATTGCAGCAACTCTGCCTTGTGAGTTCTAGTTTATTTAGGCTGAAGTTGACTCATTTTCATCCTTTTTCTTCCAGAAATGGCAGTATCATCGTTGATCACATTGTCCTTGTGAATGTGCCATTCTCAGAGTACAATGATCTTGAACAAACGTTCAAGCACACTTTTGATGGCAAGAACTGTACAAACAGCAGTAGCGAAGGTATGTGTATACTATAAGAATGCCAAGCGTATCTTGAAATTACAGCATGTGACATCTCTGCAATTGGACCTGCCAGTTCAGCAGTGGGTGACTAGGATTGTGCTCTAGTTTATTGTTAGATGGTCAGGTTCTCTCTTCAAGTTCAGTGCTTGACAGTAAGGATTGTCTTCTGATTCAGTACTGGAAAGTAAAGGCCCTTTCCCACTTTTTTGGGTGCAGATGCTCTTCAAATTCCAGAAATCTGAAATTATAATGTACTAAGTAAAAGAAGGTCATTTTGTTATCAGCTCATGATACTGAAACTGTAATTCCTTTTGCTCCTAGATATGTTATGCTTTAATGAGAATTCAACCATGATCAACGTCTTGGAGCCAAATATAGAAGGTACGGAGATGTGGAGTATTGAATATGGCCAAAGCACATGGAATGCTCTGTTGCTGACAAGGACATGTCCAGTCATGTACAGAAGGTCTCCCCTCTCCTCCCACACCCTTCTTAGCTACTAGCAAGACTTCTTATATTCTGTGACCATTGCTGGCAAACTGGTCTCCAGCACTTGGCTGTCACACAGTAAGAGGTCCTCTTTCAGTTGACTCTTAGCACAATGGCCTCGCTTGTGGCATTAGAGTCACTGTATATGCAAGATGCATTAATACCTTTCTCACAATTTCCTTCTTGGAGGAGCTCTCTTCTACCTCATATTGCCTCCCAAACACTTTTGTAAGCAAACTGCTTAGCCCCTGAAACTGGGCAAGTACTGAGCAGTGTTGTGAATGCTGAAGGTTTCCCAAGGAGGCACCAGCCAGTGTCTGAACTGAAGGCATTTTTCTACAGGAGTTGACGTATTCAGGACAATTACCTAGTGACTGCTACCTAGAGTCCTTCTTCAGTTCTAGTAAAAGCCCACATAGCATGCTTTAAACCTTGTCTGATGCCATCATCTCCTTGCCCTCCTTTGCTCGGACCCTTCTTTTCTGGGGTCAGTAACCAGGGGCAGTGGAACATCCTTTTGGTTGGAGAGGCCAAAGAAACAATTCTCTAGGTGCACTCTCAAGCTCTTGTAGCTGATGCTGTGTTGGGCAAAATATTGGCTGGACCAAGGCCTCAGTGACCCTTCTTGTTCCACTGCCTATGCCAGAACCACCACAATCTCATTGCTTCTCCTCTGACAATACAGCCTAAAATGATCTCCTGTACCATAACTTTCTGAGGCACTAAGGACTGGTTTTTAATATTCAGTCCTCCTCTACCTTCCTTGGCATCATATATATCTCGTCATGTTTGCGTATGCCTTTTGAGTAGGTCACTGTTTCTATGCATGTGTGCATACGAATGAATACATTTGCATGTTTCCGTATGCACTGTGCAACCATTTGTCTGTATGTGCACACTGGCCATAATGTGCATCTGCAGGTATTATATGATGATTATTATATACTGTGTTGCATCCTTCTCGGGTTTCTCAGCAAAATGTCTTGGTTTCTTTCTCTGTAGGCTACTGTTCAGAAAATATTCCTGTGGAATACCAACACTATTTTTATGCTTTGAACATTTCCAACTCTCTGATGTGTGTCACCAACTGCTCTGCTACGAATAAATACAACTACAACTGCAGAAACGGACACTGCTCGGTGCGAAGCCAGGGGCCCTCATGCTTGTACGTGAGCCACTCATTTCCCAACCATGCTGAGGTGCGCAGCACACCTCCTTTCTGTTTGGGCTGCAGAGTAATCATTATAGGAATCGTTGACTTTTCTTTCCTTCCTTAGTACTGACAGAGTAACTTTTATAGGTCTGGTTGGGTTTACGTCTCTTCCCTTGGGACCATTTTCAGGGCCTCTGCTCTTCCATATTTTCATGACTATGGAAGGGACTATAAAATCCAATGCTTGCTATAGAATCACAAGAACCGGGAGTTGGATCGCAGTTGTGTGTAAATACTTGAAGGATGTATCCTGATGTACCACCACTCTCTTCCTCCTCCTCCTCCTCCTCCTCCTGCTGATTCAATCATCGGGAAGGGGAAGATCCTAAGGAGAGGGGGGTCATTGGGACTGAGGAGGAACTTCAGAGTGAAAAGAAACTGGATGATGAGAAGGGGACCAACTGGAAGAGAATCATGAGAGGGGGATTGCTTGGGAGGTCGGGATTGGCTGGGCATGTCAGTAGGGACAGGCAATAAAAGAGTGTTTAGCTGGGAGGTGAAAAGGAGCTGGAAGATGAGAGGAGATTGCTTGGGGGGAGGGGGAGGAGAAACTGAGAAACAAGGGGGGATTATCTTGAGCAGTTGTGATAGGCTGCAGATAGGAAGGGCTGAGGTTTGAGAGATGTTTAGCCAGGGGTTGAGTAGGAGAGTTGGCTGGGGGAGTTCAGAGAAAGGAATAGCTGGGACATAAGTTAATCTATGGATGTGTGTGTGAGGGAGAGAGAGAGAGAGAGAGAGAGAGAGAGAGAGAGAGAGAGAGAGAAAGAGAGGAAAATGTGTATGTGTGTGAGATAGAGGGTATGTGGGAATTTGGGGGAGATGAGCAAAGAGGTTAAAGATGTGATTTGGTTGTGAGCAGAAGCAGGAGTGAAGCCAGGAGAGAGACCTCACCTCCAAATGTGCATTTCCCTTCCCCTGATCCCAGACTCTCTCTCCCAGATCCCAGGCCTTTCCCCTCTACCTTTCCAGTTCCTCCACCAGATCCCTCTTCTCACCTTATTCCTTATTCGCTCACCCTCCTTCACATTTCGGAGTCCCCCCCCCTTCGTAGTAATATTTGACATCCTTTTTCCCCACCCACTCCTCCAAAAGTTATACCAACATTTACAAATATTTTATTTTTATAATATCTACTAATACATAAAAAGCACTTTGTGTTTCTGGGTGTTGTTTGTCTATTTTTTTCCATACTGTGTGCATGTGAAACATGAAGCAGACTGGCTGCAAAGAGTTGGTGAACTTCACCCAATCACACAAACTGCCATTGACGCTGAGTCATGCAATGAAAGAGGAATAAGCGTTCACAGCTAGAGTGCTTACCAGCCTCTGCCAATGGAAGACTTCTGCCAATGGAAGACCTCTGCCAATGGAAGACTTCCTGCCCATGGTGTGGCCGGCAGGAAGGTCAGGTTTCCCCCGCTAGTGAGAAATCAAAGTTATATTATTTAATCTATGAAAGAAGCGAATGTATGCAAATAAGCCATAGGATGTTCCAAGCCTTGCCAAGGAGTCTACTAGGAGCTGGATGCTGCTACTAGGCATCCTAGATATTAGCTGATACATATATCACTATTTGCTTCATTCCCTTGATGTCTCCCCCTCTCTCTTCCTCAGCTGTGTGTACTCAGACCTGTACTGGTACACTGGGGACCGATGTCAGGTGGCGATTAACAAGAGTGGTGTTTATGGCGGAGTCGCAGTAGGCTTGGCCGTGCTGTTGATTGTCATCATCACCCTTGCTGTTTTCTTGTATAAGCGCCGGAGCAAAGCTTCCAGCCAGTGGTAAGTGATGGATCAACTAGATTGATCAAATGCCTGGCAGAAAGAGCCGGCTATATGAGCAGTAAACAGTGATCCTCAAATATGCTAGACAGATGTACTGTACACACTGAATAAATCCATACCTACATCTATATCTGTCGTAAGACCCACCTTACTCTGATCCAGTCTCTCTCAGTAGTGCATCAATTCAAATGTAGTAACTGTCTGGATACAAATTACTTTCTATATATATATTACAGGGTTTTTTTCTTATGTTTCTTTGCAGGGAGGAAAACCCTGAGCAGAAATGGTATGAGGAAGCCTGGGAACCAAACAACTATGAGGGATTCACAATCAGAAATCTCGGGGCTGTCAACTGGGGAGGTAAGGCCTGCCCTACAGCTTGGTCACTTAACACTGTGCCGCATAGCTAAAAAATTCAAAAATCTAATTCATCTGGTCTACACTATATGAGAGATCATACCAGCTGTCCTCACAGTCTTCATAGAACATGCCATCCCAGACTTTTCCCGGCCCTGGACTCTGAAGGGTCAATAGTGTTTAGGAATCCTCACTATCGACCCTTCAGCTCTCTCCACTGCTGTTTTATCACCTCTTTCCTCCACTATGTCATCTGAGTCCATTGATGGGGCGGTATCGTCCTATAGCACTATATTCTCCGTTGCTCTGGATGCACTTGCCCTTTCCATTGCATGCCCTGTGAGGTGTACTGTACCTCAACCCTGGCTGTCCTCGACAACTCGCTACCTTTGCTTGCTCAGCTAAGTGCCTTTATCTTAAATCACATACTCTTGCAGACTACCTACATTTCAAATTCATGCTAACCTCTTTCCAGTAAGCCATAGCACTCACCAAGCAAGAGTACTATGTCCATCTGACTAAATCTCTTGCCTCAGATCCTCGTCGTCTCTTTGCTATGCTCAGCTTACTCCTCAAGGTCCCTCTTCCCCCAGTCCCTCCTTCAATTTCTGCCCAGACTTTGGCTGACAACTTCCATGACAAAGTTCTGAATATTAGCCTTGAATTCTCCACAGGGTCAGCTCCACCTCACCTTCCCCCTCTTCATTTCCAAATGCTTCCCTCAACCTCTGTCACCCTTTCTTCCTTTTTTAAAATACTGAGGAGAAAACTGAAAATCTTATCTCCTCCTCCAAACTGACTATTTGCTCATCTGATCCTATTTCCACCCATCTGCTGAGTTCTGTCACTTCCATCTGTCATAAGCTTAACCTGTTGCTTTCCACTGTAACTATTCCTGTGGCTTTCGAATATGGTCTGGTTATACCGCTCCTAAAATGTCTTCACTAGACCCTATGGGGGTTATTCTGTGCCTCGAATAGTGGGGATGGAGGGCCCCACGGGTTGTCCATCCCCGCTATTCGTGCCTTTACCTGGCCTCAACTAACTTCCCTGCTGGTTGTGTGGGGAAGTTAGATGGGGGCAAGGAAGGGGCGGCCTAGGGGCAGAGTCTGGGCAGTCACCGGCCCTGAACATACAGGGCCGATTCTAATGTGGAACAACTTCCCTGGACGTTTCCTCTTTTATGCCAAGGTGCGGATGGGGCGGGGGGGGGGGGGGGCGGGAGGACATTCCCCGCAGCCTGACCCTGGCCTTAGGAGGCCAGATCGGGGGTCAGGCTGCGAGGAATTAGTTTTAATTTGTGGTGGCTGGCATCACAGCTCTTCAATGGAGCCGTGGTGCCATGGCAACATGACGCCATGGTGCCACAGCTCCATAGAAGAGCCTTGACTGAATTAGCCAGGGACAGTCTTGCATGTGCAGGCCAGACTGAATTGCAGTCCCAATCTGCATGTGCAGGACTGTTTGCAAGTCTGATCCCATGGAGCTACACGTGCCCTGCAGGATCAGAATCACGATCCCTTCTGTATGTCCAGTTCAGACTGGATGTACAGAGGGGATCGATGTCCGGGATGGAATCGGGCCCTATCTGTCCTTCCAGTTATTGGCCCATCTCTCTCCCCCCTTTGCTTCAAACTACTTGAATGAGCAGTTCACTGCCACTGTGTTGATTTTCTTTCCTCTTAAGTCCTTCTGGATTCACTGCAATCTGGCTTTTGACCTCTACCTCCACAGAAATGGCTCTTGCCAAAGTCTCCAGTGACTTGTTCCTCACCATATCCAAGGGACTTTACTCAATCCTCATGCTTCTTAAGCTTTCTGCTGCCTTTGACACTATTGATCTCCACCTTCTCCTCAATACCCTTCCTCGTCTGGATTTAGGGGCTCTGTTCTATCCTAGTTTTCTTCTTAGCTCACCCATCAAACTTTTAGTGTATGCTCTGGGGGTTCCTCCTCTACCGCCATCCTGATTTCAGTTGGTGTACCTCAGGACTCTGTCTTGAGACCTTTCCTTTTCTTTCTCTACACTCAGTCCCTTGGTGAATTTATTTCCTCCCATGGTTTTCAGTACCATCTTTATGCTGACAACCCTCAGATCTACCGTTCTGTGCCTGAAATCTCTCCAGGAATCCAGTCCCGGATCTCTGCCTGCTTATCCGACATTGCAGCCTGGATGTCTCACTATTGTCTGAAACTGAACACAGCCAAAACTCAGCTCCTTATCTTTCCCCCTAAACCCACCTCCCCCCTTCCTCCCTTCTCTCTTTCTGTGGATAACACTACACGCCTCCCTGTTTCCTCAGCTTGTAATCTTGGGGTCATCTTTGACTCTGCTCTTTCTTTCTCTGCTTATATCTAACAGATAGCTAAAAGTTGTCATCTTTTTCTCTATAATAACAGCAAAAGTTGTCGCTTCCTATCTACACACACTACTCTTATCCACTCTCTAGTTACCTTCCATCTTGACTATTGTAACCTGCTCCTCACTGGTCTCCCTCTGAAACATCTCTCTCTCCCCTTCAATCTGTTCAACACCCATCTGCAAGGTTTATCTTCCACCAGTGTCGCTATGCTCATGTAACCCCTCTTCTCTAGTCACTTCACTGATTCCCTATCAGTTTCTGCATCTAGTTCAAACTTTTCCTACTGGCCTACAAGTGCATTCATGTAATTTCAGTTTGTTCAATGTAAACCGCACTGATGCAGAATAGCGCGGTATATAAAAGAATGTAAATAAATAAATTCTGCAGCTCCTCACTACCTATACTCTCTTATCTCCCTCTACACCTCTCCTCGGGAACTCCACCCCTCTGGCAGATCCCTTTTATCTGTGCCCTTCTCTGCCACTGCCAACTCCAGACTTCGTTCATTCCACCTTGCTGCCCATATGCCTGGAACAAATTACCTGAGTCAGTGCATTGGGCTCCTTCTCTAGCCCTGTTGAAGTCCAGGTTAAGAACTACTTCTTTGAGGCTGCTTTTGGATCCTGATGCTCCTCACTCACTTGTGCACTAGTTATGTGTATCTTACTATACTCTAGTCCCAAGTTTTGTGATGTTTTGCATCTTGATTAGATTGTAAACTCTGATGAGCAGGGACTGTGTCTTACATCTATATGTACAACACTGTGCAAGCCTTGTAGTGCTATACAAATGCTTAGTAATAGCAGTAGAAGTAGTAATCTTTAGCTACAAAGATTTCCTATCCATCCAGTGATGACTGGAAGCCATGCTCAGTATCTATAGTGCCTCTGGGGATACAAAGCACTTTATATTTGCATTTTATAGTATACGACATCCATTAACCCTTGCCTGGTTTTTCTTCTTTGGTTTGTAGGTGCTGAGAGCGGAGGCTCCACTTCTAGTAAGGAGTATTTCCATCCGTCCTTGGATAAGGTGGACACCAATGTACAAGTAAGAAAGTGAGATTACTTCCAGCATGGCTTAAATGGAGGAATAGAAACATGGAGTGAGGGTTTGTGACAAGCACTGAGAGAGGTATCCTGCTCAGCTTAGTGAGATGAAGCTCTGAGGCCCTCCACTTTGTTCATGGAACAAGACCGGTGTTTCCCAAATCTGTCCTGAAGTCCCCAAAGCAGGGATAAAGGAATAAGTCAGAAGAGTAAAAATTCAGTTTATTAAAAACAGACATAGTCGTGTTTCGGCACACATGTGCCTATATCAGGGGTCTTAAAAACCGCAGAATTCAATACAAAATGTTTTTAAATGGAAATATATGGTATATCCAACACATCAATTGTGTATACCTTTTAATATCACTGTCTTTAACATACAGACGCTGCCAATGTTCACAATGAATATTCATGGGATCAATTTACATTCATTGGAGATTTGCTATATGTAAATTGATCTCATGCATATTCATTGTGAAGATCCTGAAAACCTGACAAACTGAGGGGGAGTCACCAAGACAGGTTTGGGAAGCTCTGAAGCAGATCTCAGGTCTCCCCCTGGGAGCTGTTTTCTACAGAGCTGAATCTCAGGTCTTCCTCTGGAGTTTTTCTCTTGAGATCTGGAAACCTGCAGAACTTTAACCTCTCGCCATCACTCAGAAATCCACAGATGTAAAAGGAGTGTTTGAAAGGAACCAGAATGAGGTGTAAAAGAAAAGCAAGGGCTATAAAATTATACAGTAACTATTCATGTAGTCTGGGTCCCATATCCAAAGAATTTAAAAGCTTACAGTCAGAGAAGAGAATGTGCAACCATCTCTGGGGTTGGAAGCTAAATAGAGCTGGAATTATATATGCAACAGGTAAATGTGCCTTGGTAAGGAACAGCGAAACAAAAAGTCTAAGAAACAGGAAAATGAGACTGGGTTTACTGGTGACAGATTCATGGTAAGAAACCAGAGTCGAAGGAAGCCCACTGCTATAGCCCTGAGTGCAACCTTACACTGCTAGTCAATGAGACGTCAAAGAGAGCGAGAGATGAGTGAGCCCTGCTTGGGATATTTCCATCCGGGAACAAGGATTTCCTAATTCCAGGCTCCCATGATGGCTGATCCATTTGTGCCCGTGCAGGAGCGGGACTGATCTGTAAAAACACAGACCAGTGAAATAAATCAATATAAAACCGGACAAAGAGGCTTCATCAATCTTTTCTGTCAGGTTTGCATAGTTTATAATCACAAAAATGTTTCTGG
Source organism: Ichthyophis bannanicus (assembly GCA_033557465.1). NCBI lineage: Eukaryota > Metazoa > Chordata > Amphibia > Gymnophiona > Ichthyophiidae > Ichthyophis > Ichthyophis bannanicus. The sequence continues at coordinate 104,365,569 of CM066048.1, read as the reverse complement.
AGGTTCAGCTACTGCAAAGTCAGCCTGGTTAGGGTAGGAAAAATCCAATATTGTGGTTGGGAGATGGGGACGGGGGTCCGAGAAAGTAGGTGTGGGGCACTCTTCCTGTATAGTGAAGGGTTTCCTTGCTCACTTCAGATTGAGTGGGGGGTTATTGAAGGTGGGAGGGTCTTGTCTCTTATGCCATGTATGCATGTTTGGGGGACATTCTGCACTGTAAGACGTGAAGTGTTCCCTCTTGCTGTATGCAAGACTGAAGAGTATCCAGCATACAGCGGTGTTATTCAGCTAGCTCTGATTTCTAACTTTTTGCTTAAAACTATTTCCAATTGGAAGCTTTGGAGAGAGCTGCAAAAGCAACACAGCTCAATTTTCCTCAGCTAGTTTGGCTGTGTGGTGTCTAAGATAAAGGGAGGCATGCTTTGATGGCTACATGAAAACCACACAGCGAGGGCATATCCAGTCTGCCTCTTAATTCCTGCAATGTTTGACAGCACTGCAGCTAAGCCACTGCTCTTTCCCATCCACAGCTGAAAATCTCCAGGCCGCAAGTGACAAGTCTGTGAAGACTGAAGGGGAGGACAAATCCAGCTGTCAACTGATTTGGGAAGGACTTTTGCTGCCACTGCCTGACCTTATTCAGACAGTGACCATGCAGTGACTGTAGGAGGGATGTATCATGGCTGAATGTCCTGGAAGAGGTCAGGAGCTCCTCAGGAGATGAGAGAGCAGAAGAGGCTGGAACTCACACATCTTTACCCCTGCTGGAGCACTGGAGCACTAGCTCAAAAACAGCTCACTGCCAATGAAGGCCCTTAAGGAGCCTGATGCCATGAAAGTCTTTCCACAGATCACCTGCTGCCTTTCCACATATTTATTTTTGCATATAAATTATTTTTCTGTTTTTATTCACAATTATTAGTTATTTAAGATGGCACAGAGTATGAAGTGTTGAGTAGCGTCTTATTAGTATTGTGGTTATTTAAGGTAATATGATATGACTGAGTATTCCCTCTTCAGCTATGGTTGGGGACACCATCCCTTCACTTTTCTTGACTTGGTAATTGTGGATCTCAGAGGTCAATGGCAGTAGCTCGTAACCTCCGAGCCATAAGGTTAGAGTGACAGGGAATGGGGCTGGAGAACAACAGGTGTGGTTTCCTCTCCCTTCAACCAAGCTTAGTTGTGGGATGAGGGGTGAGGGTTGGCTTTCTGCTTCATGCTAATGAGGTTGGTGGTGGAGGGGTCTTGCCTCTTATGCTATGTATGGGTGTGTGTTGGGGGAGGGGCATTTCCTTGCCTTTGCTCTGTAAAGTATGGAGCACCGCCATCTTGCTATATGCAGCATTGAAGAGTCTCTAGCATGCAACACTTTAGTTCAACTAGCGTTGGTTTCGGACTTTTCACTCAAAGCTATTTCCAAGTGGAAGCAAACAAGGTGGAATTTTGCTCATTTTGTTACGGCAGATTTGCAGGTGAAATAATTCACTGGCTTTTGCTGCAGACTGTGCCAGTTTTTAGGGTGATTAGTTTGGTGGATACTCTAACTACACTAGATTTATTCAATAACATTTGCACATCTCTGCTTTTTTTGCCCTGGAAGATTAGGGCTATCATGGAGTAACCTGTAGCCAAAGTTTCTCCTTTGAGCCCAAAGAACAAAAAAACAGTAAGTATGGCTCTCATTTGCAACTCATTGGTATACTGTCTCGAGATCACACAGGATGGATGTCTGTGCAATAAAGGAGCATTCTCCAGATCACATAGGGTAGGGTGTCTCTGCTTTAAGGTGACAGTCTCAGAATCACACAGGCTGGGTATCTCTGCAATATGGGAACAGTCTTGGGATCACATGAGTTGGATGCTTTAAGACGGCAGTCTCGGGATCACAGGACGGGTGTCACTTCAATATGGGGACACCCTCAGGATCCCATAGGATGGATGTCTCTGCCATAAAGGCGTGATTTCAGGATCACAAAGGTTGGGTGTCTCTACTTTAAGGTGACAGTCTCCAAATCATATGGGTTGGGTATTTGTGCTTTAAGCTGAGAATCCATTCTGAAATTTCCTTCTCAGCTTTTAGCACCACTCTTGGTCTTGGCGGTATAAACGGAAAGAATGTGGTTGTTTGCACTTTATTTGTAATATGTTACTGAATTTTATATACATCATATAGATAACATATTAACTTTTTTTTATCACTGCACAATAAAATAAAGATTAGGGATACCATAAATTCAATGAGTCTTTTTTCTTTATCTAACATTTTATATACCACAATTATCAATATTCTGTCCATTCAAAGTAGTTTATGACATAACGACCTTAAAATTCACTCAAACATACAAAAAATAAACATAAAACAGATGGACAGAAACAATTATAACTTATAACTATGCTCAGCTCTGAAGCTTTTGCAGTTAACTAGTCCATGGGGACACCTAGGAGATCTTTGCTCTTTTTGGAAATGCTTATGTTTGCACTCATGTGCTGAATACATCAAGCCACACACAACGTGAGGGATGGGAAGAGAATGCATTCACCTGTATCATATGGGAAAAGTGGATGTTATGGTGAGTGCATGACACTGGGAATCTGATGAGCAGAAATATATCTAAGCAGTGATCCAGGGGAAAGTCCTGAAAGGTGCTCAGAGTTAAGGAAGATCAAGGGACATGTTCACTAAAGCGCATTAGGCTCTTGTAGCTAATGTGGCAAAAAAGTGTAGATAGTGTGGCGTTAGCTCCAAAAGCCGTGCATTATCTGTGAGATACATACACAGCATTTCCCCAGGAGATAATGCACTGAAAAGGTAGAAGGCACAGCTGGACAGCAGCCTGGATGCGGCTACCGCCATGCATTGAGGTGGTATTAGTTGCACCCATGCTGTTTGCAAATCCGATGGTTACCACACACTACTGAGGCCCACGGTAGTCACGCGTAGTGGACTCACCCAACCTAATCCTGCTCACTCATGTAGATAACGCACTTGCTGTGGATAGTTCAGAACATCGCTGCGTTATCTGCATTTTGCATGCATTGTCTGTTAACATGGCTTGATAGCATGTACTGTCTGCTGCATTAACATCTAACATGATTTAGTAAACATCCTCCAAGTCTTGTTTCGGGCAGTTCAGGTTTTTATTAGAACATGAAATAACTGCAGATACTTCCGAAGAACTCTCTCCCCAAAACAGGTTTGACTTTTATTTACTGAAAAACATATTTACAAGCTGCTTCTTGAAGTATGCAGAGTTTTCAGATAGTCAGGCTGAGTACTGGGACAGAAGGTTCACAGGAGCAATGAGAGATCCCTGAATTTTCTTTCTTCATGTCTCATCAATTAACACCCTCTGGAAAGAAACAGAAAGTTGGACCTTAGCTCCTTCCCCATAGGGTTCCTCCCTCTCATGGGCAATTTTAATGTGGGATTCCATGTTCGATTCTATGGGATTCTATGTTGGAGAGGGCATTGAGTCACAAAGGATTAAAGTTTTGCAGGAAACAAAATTCACTGTATATAGATTGAAATTCCATGTAAAAAGGGGAAGGGGAAGGTGATGACAGTGGGGGTGTACTATTGACCACCTGGCTAGAATAAAGAAATGGATGATGAAATCAGGGAAGCTAACAAAAGTTACAGCACAGTAGTAGTAATGGGCAATTTCAATTACCCCGATATTGACTGGGTCAGTGTCTAGATGAAATAAATGGCTGCTTCTTGCAGCAGCTGTTTCATGGACCAACCAGAGGAGAAACCATTTTGGACCTAGCCCTTGATGGAACACAAGATCTGGTGTGAGATAAGGGTCTTGGGACCACTTGGCAATAGTGATCATAGCATGATTGTGCTTGATTTAATAAATGGAGGAAGGAGGGCAAAGAAATCCACAGTACTATCTTTTAACTTTCAAAAGGGAAACTATGATAAAATGAGGAAAATAGTTAAGAAAAAGCTAAAAGGAGAAATTCCAAAGGTTAAAGATTTACATCAAGCATGGGTGTTGCTTAAAAATGCTGTCTTGGAAGCTCAGACCAACTGTATTCCACGCTTTAAGAAAAGTGGTAGGAAGTCCAAAAAACTGCCAGATGGTTTAAAGGTGAGGTCAGAGAGGCTGTTGTAGGCAAAAATGCATCTTTCAGGAAATGAAAAAAAGGAGCCAAATGATGAAAGCTGGAAACAACATAAGCATTGGCAAGTTAGATGCAAGGCATTGATAAGGCAGGCAAAGAAAGAATTGGAGAAGAAGCTTTCTGTGGAAGCAAAAATGCATAATAGACTTTTTCAAGTACATTTGTAGCAAAAACCTGAGTCAGTTGGACCATTAGATGATAGAGGGGTAAAAGGTGTACTAAGAGGGGACAAGCCATAGCAGAGAGACTGAATGAATTATTTGCTTCAGGCTTTACTGAGGAAGTTGTAGGGATATTAGCCATGATTGAAATGGTATTTAAAGGTGATGCCACAGAAAAATTGAATGAAATATCGATATACTGGGAAGATGTATTACAACTATTTGATAAACTGAAAAGTAGCAAATCACCTGGACCGGATGGTATACATGCAAGGGTGTTGAAAGAACTGAAATATGAGACTGAAGACCTACTATTAGTAATCTGTAAATTATCATTAAAATCATCTGTAATACATGGAGATTGGAGGATGGCCAGTATAACTCCAATTTTTAAAAGGGTTCCAGGAGTGATCCGGGAAACTACAGACTGGTGAGCCTGATGTCAGAATCAGGAAAAATGGTAGAAACCATTGTAAAGAACAAAATGACTGAATATGTAGCTAGTTATGGCTGAATGAGAGACAGCCAACATGACTTTAGCCAATGAAGGTCTTGTCTTACTTATCTGTTATGCTTTTTTGAAGATGTGAATAAACAGATAGACAAAGGTGAGTCACTTGATATAGTGTATCTGGATTTTTCAGAAAGCCTTTGACAAGTTCCCTCATGAGAGACTCTTGCCGAAATTAAAAAGTCATGGGATAGGAGACAGTGTACTATTGTGGATCAGGAACTGGTTAAAAGATAGAAAGCTGAGGGTAGGGCTAAATGGCCAATTTTCCCAATGGAGAAAGGTGAATAGTGGTGTACCCCAGGGATCTGTGCTGGGTCTGCTGCTTTTTAACATTCATAAATAACTTGGAAATGGGAATAACAAGTGAGGTAATAAAATTTGCAGATGACACAAAATTATTCAAAGTTGTTAAAACCCAAGAGGATTGTGGAAAACTGCAAGAGGATTTAGATAATATGGAAGACTGGGCATCCAAATGGCAGATGAAAATTAATGAGGACAAGTAAAAAGTTATGCCTAGGAAAGAACAACCCAAACTATGATTACACAATGCAAGGTTCCACATTAGGAACCACCACCCAGGAAAAAGATTTAGTCAGCATCGTGGATAACATATTGAAACCCTCTGCCCAGTGTGCAGCAATGGCCAAGAAAGCAAATAGAATGTTAGGAATCATAAGGAAAGGAATGGAGAATAAAACAAAGGATATTATAATGCCTTTGTATCGTTCCATGGTGCAACAGCATCTTGAATATTGTGTGCAATTCTGGTCACCGTATCTTAAATAGGATATAGCGTTATTAGAAAAGGTACAGAGAAGAGTCAACAAAATTGTAAAAGGGATGGAAGGATACCTCTATGAAGAGAGGCTTAAAAGGTTAGGGCTCTTCAATATGGAAAAGAGACAGCTGAGGAGAGATATGATAGAGGTCTATAAATTAATAAATGTAGTGGAACGGGTAAACATAGATCAATGTTTATGCCATCAAAATATAGAAAGACTAGGGGACATGCAATGAAGCTACAGGGTAACCTATTTAAGACTAATGAGAAAATATTTTTTCACTCAACATGTAATCAAACTCTGGAATTTGTTACCAGAGGATGTAGTAAAAGCTGTTAGTGTAGCTGGGTTTAAAAAAGGTTTGGACTAGTTCTTGGAGGAAAGGTCCATAAACCATTATTAAAGGGGACCTGGGACATGCATTACTTGCCCCAATACAAGCATTATGGAACCTGTGTCTTTTGCGGAAACTGCTAGGTACTTGTGACCTAGACTGACCACTGTTGAAAAGAGGATATTGGTCCTGATGGGCCTTGGTCTGACACAGTATGGCATATCTTATGTTCTTACTCTTAAAGCATATAATCAGTGTTCCTGCGAAGCTGTGTGGGAGTCCTCCTCCTGCACTGCTGCCATATAACATGCGGGAAATGTAACCGTCCTCCCTATCTACATGAATAGGATGATTACTTCATAATCCCCTCTCTCCTGCCAGAAAGGTCACACCCCAGGGTACTCTTGCAATCATGGAACACAAAATGAATGCTGTTTTCATTTCAATAATTCTGATTGTAATCCTCATAAACCAAACATACTCACTTACACCACAGCAACACTACATACCAATAATCTCTTACTTGCATAGACCCAGAGAGACAGTAGCAGCAAACAGATACCTTATGACACATTGTAGCAAGCAACAACGGTTTATATGTATAAGACCACAAACACAACCATGGAATCACAAGCGCTATGAAAAAGGCAACTTGAATACCCTAAATTGGTTTCTATTAAATGCAAGAACAGTAAGGAACAAGATCCCCATTATATCGGATGTCATTCACAACTCTAAACCTGACATCATTTGTATCACAGAAACCTGGCTCTATGGCACGGACACGGTACTCCTTAATCAGATCAAAGCACCAGACTACAGCATCTTCTACTGTTCAAGACACAATAAAAAAGGAGGAGGGATGCTTATACTATGTAAAACAGAATTAGGAGCCAATCAAACTTCTACCATAAGCAAACCAAATGTCTATCAGTCACCCTAATACATAGGTCCCCATCATCAGACACCAATTCATTAGCCAATATTATAGAATCTGCATGCTCTGATACCACAATTGGCAAGGACCACATTATACTAGGGGATTTCAACCTCTCCTCGATAACTAATGCACCAAAGCACCTCATTCCTTCAAGCAATGGATGACATAGGATACCAGCAAATCATCGATACCCCAACACATTTAAGAGGGAACACAATGGATCTTATATTCTCTCTCAAAGAATGGTCAAAATAATAGACAAATATCTCCTATACGAACACAACCAGTGCCATGGTTGGATCACTACCTTAGAAAATTCAGCATCGAACTTGACACTTACATACATAATATATACCACAGAGAACAAACACATCAGTGCTTCAAGAGGACTTCCTAAAGAACACTATAGCTGCACAGACAAATAATAACAATGATCTTGAAACCTTCCTTAAGAACTGGAACAACACTCTACACTCAGCATCAACTAATCCACAGAGGAATACTTCAACCAAACACAGAAATTCACAGTCTTGGACACAAACCAAATGAACAATGCAGAATTCAATCATCCCCGGAGAATGGAGGCTAGTCCCTGCTTCCAAGAGTTGGGTTACATTATTTTAATTTTTTACACAACCCAAAAATCCTAAAGCATCACAGCTTAGATGCTTAGTCCCCAGCTTACCCAGTTCTCAGCAATGGAAGAGTTATTCACAGTATTCTAAAGCAAGCACCATCAGGAATGCAAGGAAGAAGGAGGTCTCTCAAACTGTCCTGCAAGATCTTCAATAAGCCAAGCCTAAGAGTAAGATGTGAAACTGGATTTGGAATTTGCCATTATAGCGCCAGGAGCAAGGGCAGAGTCTGATATTTTTGCACTCTTTTCTGTACAACTTATGTGGTTCTTTAAGGAAGAGACCTCTCGAGGGCCTTACAAAACAAACATGAAGGGGTTTTATCGACTGTTCTGCAAGGGCTCCAAACAGAGTCCCCGAAACTTCATGGAGCACCAGGTTATGCTGCAAAATGGCTACACGTCCGTCCCCTTTTTCTCACTCATTTTCAGGACACCCACTCATCCTTCTTCATGCCAGCAGGCCTCTGCCCTCAGACTGACCACTGGCTCACGCTTGCCCAATCTTGTTCTCTTCTGTTACCTCCCCTAGTATGATGCATTTTTTTCATTCGTTGGGATTCCACAGTAATTGGAGCTGGCCTCTACTGAAGGTAGGGTGCACAGAGCCTTCATTTGCAACTTGTTGGAAGGAATTGTTCCACCATGTTTAACCCCCATCTCCCAATACCTAGCCTGATCATAGCAGCAGCAGTCCTTGGTATGTTAACTAAAGGGTAGCGTGGGTTTAGCTGGCATTTTTAGTGCGGCACTAAAAGGTAGCACAGGGTCCTCCCCAAAAATCTCACACCACATTGAGCCTGCAACTAGCCTGCATTGAGGCGGCAACTGAAGGGGACAAGGGTTGAAGTGCAGCTAATGTGAGCGTTTATAGCCAATGCTACCTGCAATAGGCCCAATAGCATGGGTGCAACTAGCACCACCTCAATGCAGTTAGTGCGCTGAAGCACAGTAACTGCAGTGAGATAGATGTATCCACCCGCCTGCAGTTATCCCGAAGCTCCATGCTGGGTAAGGCAGCCCACACATGCATTAACATGCAGGGCTTAGTAAACATGCCCCTCACTGCACAAGCATCCTGAATCTGACCACCAGGTGTCGCTGTTATGAGATGGCTGCAGCTCACTATCCATCAGGTGCTACAGACATAGTTTTTGCAGCATCCTTGACTGCCCAGTGAGTAGACGCTGTCTTGGAAATCAAGCCCGGGTCCTTCATATGTCAGTGCCCAATACTGCCATTCAGTTCCCAGGCCAACCCCATGGAAAAAATTAATTTTTAAGCCATATATAGATAGACACCACTTTTGGCCTGAAAGAAGACCCAACCCTCCGGGTTTTATTGGAGAAACTGCAATTATAGATTGATTATATTTGGAGTTTCTTTTGGTTACTAAACATTCCACATACCATGTAAAAGCTGAATATGGCTTGGTGCCAGAAGAACCTACATTCATTGCCTCCTTTCCTCAGAGCTATCATCACATGCAGCTGTCCCATCTCTAGAAGTCACATAACCTCTAAATAAAGGAATGTTCCAGGCAAAGGTCAGTCAGCTCAGGGCCCTGGTGTTTCTGAATCAACGGCGCAAATGTTTATTTCAGTTACCGAGACAGATTTCATTCCTAGATTGCACGCTAACCTGAGAAATCTGCACAGACCGGTCAAACAAGACAGGCACTTAGTTCCTAAAGCTGTGTCAGACTTGTATTTCTTTATTTATTTAACAATTATTTCTATACCGCTCTTTCCCAAGTATCAAGTGCGGTTTACAAGGAACAGTAAGTTATATGGTATGTGAAAGAGCATACCTAATCGTTTTACATAGAACAGGTGGAACTATTTACAAGTAACAATATAACATTTGAACAGTAAAATGTTAGAACGTATTTACATTATAGGTACTTACAAATTATATCATGGATCAAAATTGTGATGCATAAAATATTTTAAATGTGACAAATCACATAATTATAAATTGGGAGAATTGTCAACTGTATATAAGTGTGGTGTGGTTAAGTATTGTGTGGTTATGTTATTATCTGTTGTGTGTTATGTAGTATTGTAGTATGGTTGTTAACCTGTGTCTCTTTGTGTATTCTGATTAGGTAGTGTATTGTAGTGTAGAGAGAATAAATGGGTTTTTAGTTTTTTTCTAAATTCCTTTATGTCTGATAGTTGGCGAATGTTGTCAGGCAGATTATTCCATAGGATAGGTGCCGAATGGGAGAAGGCCCTCTTGTTGGTTTGTTTTCTAGCTTTTATGTAATCTTTTGGAACTGCTATAGTGTTTGTGTTTCTGCTCCTTTGTGATCGTTTATCTATTTCTACGTTAATGAGTGTACTGAATACAGATGGTGCTAAGTTATTTATTAGTTTAAATGTGGTTAAAATAATTTTGTATTTTATTCTGCTGTAAATGGGTAGCCAATGAAGTTCAGCCAGGATCGGTGTGATATGCTCTATTGAGTTTATATTCATTATTATCCTTGCTGCTATGTTCTGAGTTAGTTGTATCTTTTTCATATTTTGCTTGGTGATGCCATTAAGGATTATATTTGCAAAATCAAAGTGTGGGGTTATGATGGCTTGAATTATAGTTAAGAAGTCTTGTAAGTGAATCAATGGTCTTAATTGTCTCAATGTCTTGAGTTTGTAATGTATGTTTTTTGTTAGATATTTTATGTGTGAGTCCATGTTAAGTTTATTGTCAAGTATCACACCTAGGTATTTTATTTCTTTTTTTATGTTGATCTCGTGGTTGTCTAGTGTAATGGTGCTTGAAGGTGTATATGTTTGATTTTTAGTGATATATAGTACGTCAGTTTTTGAGAAATTGATGTGTAAGTTCTGTTCTTTAAGCCATATTGTTAGTTCTATAAAACATTCTGTTATTTGTTGTAGTGGAGGGTGCGGGATTTTAAATGGGAGGTAGAACATTATATCATCGGCGTAAATATGGTAATATATGCCATGACGTTTAAAGATGCTACAGACTGGTTGTAGATAAATGTTAAATAGTAGTGCTGATAGCGCAGAACCCTGTGGAAGGCCTTGTGTTTGATTGAAAGTGGTAGATGTTTGGTTGAGGATTCTCACTGTTTGGGTTCTGTTTGATAGGTAGGATTTGAACCAGTTATAAACAGTAGATGTTATTCCAATTTGTTGAAGTCTGTTTAACATTGTTAAGTGATTGACGCTGTCAAATGCTGCAGAGATGTCGAGGAATACTAGGATGAATGCTTGTTTAGTGTCATCAATTCCCCTTAATAAAGTGTCATAAAGGACTGTTAGTAATGTTTCTACCCCAAGGAATGGCCGGAAGCCATATTGGTATTCGTCAAGGAGGTTCAATGTATCAATGAATTCCTGTAGTTGAGTTTGGACTATTTTTTCAATAAGTTTGGCCATGAAAGGAATACTCGATATGGGTCTGTATGATTTTGGTGATAACACAGGTACACTACCAAAAAACTGCCTCCAGTTTTGCAACTGATTCCTATAGATTTTGGGGTGCTGAATCCAGGAAAAATAGCCAAAATGTTCCATCACGTCACGTTTTCTTGCAAAATTAGATTTCTTACCCATATAAGGAATGTTCACATAATTTCTTTTTAGCCGACTGCAGTTTATTTTCTTGGCCCAAAATAGAGGTTGTAATGGTTAACTAACTAGAAACACTCCCTCATGATATTTTAGAGTGTTTTGTATTCATTTTATACATTAACAGGACAATTGGGAGGCGGGGGGCTAAATCCAGTACTCGCGCTGGCGCATGTTCTTTCCTGTTCGCCTCGCCTCGTTCGCTCGCTCAAACACGGTGGTTGCGACATGAAGTTCCTGTCAAATTTCAGTTTCTTGCAAGTTCATTATTACCTTTTGTTTGCTCAGTCGTAATCCAGCTTTATTCCGAAGTGGTTCACTACAGTTGTAGTTTGCAGTGCTGTGTATTTGGTTTTTTTTTTTTTTTTTCAAATATCTTTTTATTAAATTTTCAATCAAATACATGATCAAAAACATGATAAACAGGTCAATCAAATAAACAATACACATAGCAAGCCAATAACAGACTTGAAAGAACAAAATATACATGATCTAGTCCACATCAAGAGAGAGCATTTTAAAGCAAAAGAAAGGAAATAAAATACCAATATTAGAAACCTAGACCCTAAGGTCCACAAATATGGAAGGTGATTATCATCTAACTGAGCTGTCTCCTCCTAAGCCCTGTCTATCCTGTAGAAACTTTTCCAGGTGAGAAGGATCCGTAAAAATATAAGAAGTGCCATCAATCCCAATAGCGCACTGACAGGGGAATCTCAGAAAAAAAGTCGCACCAAGAGCCAAAACCCGAGGTTTTAACACAAGAAACTGCCGTCTACGCAATTGAGTAACACGTGCCACTTCTGGAAAGACCTGTAGTGCTGTGTATTTGTGATGACTCACAGAGCCAGAGGTTGCGTCAACTCTCCGGACAGTTTTTGTTTTATTTGTGGGGAATATACCGTGAAAAAGCGGCAGAGGAACATTTCTGCATTTATTAAAAAAGTATATTTCGCCTATTTCGGTTTGAAGTTAGGCGATCAAGACAAACCGTGGGCTCCTCACAAAGTGTGCAAGACATGTGAGGAAGATCTACGCTTATGGATGAAAGGTAAAAAAACAAGCATTTCGTTTCGGAATACCTATGATGTGGCGTGAACAAAGAGACCACAGCAGTGACTGCTATTTTTGCTCTTGCATTGTGAAGGGATACAACTTAAAAATAAGAACGTAATAAGTTACCCCAACCTTCCCTCAGCAATTAGGCCTATGCCTCATAGCAACGAAGTACCTGTGCCTGAACCACCAAAATCTTTGGATCAGATTTGTGTGGACGGTTCTGATCATGATGAGACTCATCAGATGGCTTTTCCCGATGAGTCCAGTACTTCCGAGTTTGAAACTGAACCAGATCCGAAACCTGAACTTTTCTCTCAAGCTGAATTGAATGATTTAGTCCGGGATTTAGGACTCCCAAAAGATGCTGCCCAACTGCTAGGTTCTCGGCTTAAACAGAAAAATCTATTGTCACCAGGAGCAACTTTTTATTGGTACCGCAACCGCGAGACACAATTTTTGAAGTATTTCAGCAAAGAGGAAGATTTGGTATTTTGCAACGATATATACGGAGTGATGGAAAAGTTTAAACTCAAGTATGATCCTGCTGAATGGCGGCTGTTCATTGATTCGTCAAGAGACAGCATAAAAGGTGTTCTCTTCATAATGGCAACACATTCGCTTCAGTTCCTATTGCTCACTCTGTTATTCTCCAAGAAAAATACGAGAATTTGGCCCTGATTCTTCAGAAGATTCGTTATGATGAGCATAAGTGGATGATTTGTGGAGACTTTAAAATTTTATCCATGCTATTAGGGCAGCAATCCGGTTTCACCAAATATCCCTGCTTCCTTTGCTTGTGGGATAGCCGGGCCCGCGACCTACACTGGGGGAAAAAAGACTGGCCAATTCGGGAGTATTTGAGACCCGGTGAGAAAAATGTTCTTCATGAGAGCTTGGTACCTCGTGATAAAATTCTATTACCACCTCTCCACATTAAGTTGGGTCTCATTAAGCAATTCATCGAGTCCCTTCCAAAAGATGGTGAGTGCTTTCGGTACCTTTGCTCAAAGTTCCCCCGACTTTCTGAAGCAAAGCTAAAGGAAGGAGTGTTTGTTGGCCCTGATATAAGGAAACTCATTTCAGATGGAGCATTCGCTGAAACGATGTCTGAGAAGGAAAAAGAAGCCTGGGATTCCTTCAAGGATGTTGTTCTCAAATTTGGGGAACAGGCGGGATGAGAACTATAAGGATATTGTTGCCAGGATGCTCAATGCCTTCAAAGAACAAGGCTGTAACATGAGCCTGAAAGTCCATTTCTTGCACTCCCATGTGAACTACTTTCCCGAAAACGTGGGGGCGTACAGTGAAGAACAAGGTGAAAGGTTTCACGAGGACATCAAGGACGCAGAGAGAAGGTACCAAGGAAGATGGAACACCACTATGATGGCTGATTTCTGCTGGTTGCTGCTGCGGGAAACCCCAGATGAAAAATACGCCAAGCAGCGCACCAAGAGAAGCATTTGGGGGAAGAAGAAACGGGCCCACCAGGAGATTGATTGACCCAAGAATGACTTTAAAATCTAAACTGTGACAAATATTGTGTTTTTACTAAACTTTGAAATAAAAATTTGCTAGTTATTACCACAGTGTCGGATCTCATTTATTAGAATTTTATTTTCACACCATCGGGTGTTTCTCTTCATGTATTGCAATGGTGCGGTTTGCGTTTTCTATTCTTACATACATACCTGTACAACATTTTTTGCACATTTCTTTGCTTTGCTTTGTGTCTAACCTCGCTCTTATATGCTCAATGTTTGTGCACATGTATGTGGCTGTTTTAAGTGCAGACAATTTTGCTACCATCACAGTGTGTTTGTTGACATTACTCTATTCTTATGTGCTGCCTTGTTACAATTTTCTTTATTCTTATTTGAATAACTACTAAACAATTAGTGTAAAGAATTCATCCAAGAAACTTTTTATCTCGATCGCACTCAATCTGAAACGTTCACCTCAAACTGCTAACCCAATGTAGCAAAAAATCTGTACGTGATGGAGCAAATTGGTTACCAGATTTGGATTCAGCGCACCAAAAAACGTAAAAATCAATCGAAACATTAGAGGCAGTTTAAAAAAAAAATGTTTTAGTGTACCTGTGTAATTTGTCTAATGTGTTATTTTTAAGTATTGGTCGTATTTGAACGTGTTTGAGAGATGGTGGCAAATATCCTTTTTCTAGTGATAGGTTGACCATAGGGAGGATGAAAGAAGAGAGTATTGCATGATAAATCCCACCACTGTCACTGAGTAAAGAAAATCACAAACCTACAGGCAGAGCAGTAGAAGCCCCCCTTCATTCAACTTGTTCCTTGTGAACTCATTGAACAAAGTTTGCTTTTTGGAGATGCCACCTGCCGGCTTTTAGGGCAACTGCAAAAACAGGAAAGGGACAAGTGATGAGAAAGGACAGGAGACTGCCACCCTTAGATCTCAGAGATGTGTACACGAGATGAGCTGTGCAGTAGAAAACAGAATGCGTGCATGTGATTTTCTAGTGTATGTGTGCTATTAAGCCCCTGCATGACTGCTCACATAAACAGCAGGTGCTTTTCTCTGCAAATTAGCTACAGAGTGCGCACTTTAGAAAAGAGCGTGTGCTTCGCATTGACACAGACTATTCAAAAATACCCCTGCAATGTGCACATATGCTGCATGAGAGTTACATCTCTGAAAGTAGAAGGGCAAGAGACTGTGGGATCAGACAATGGATAGAAAAGGAAAATAAAGCAGGTAAAGAAAGTTTTTGAGCTTTCTAGAATGGTCTGTCAAGCATGTACAGGGCTTCCCATGCCAGCGTCACTGCACAAGGCTAGCTCATTTTGAAATAAAACTATTTCTTCTGTTTTAAATTTTATGTTTGGTATTTTTTGTTTTATTAGGGTTCTTTTTAATTTTTTATTTAGGCATTTCAAAATACAAAAAAAGAAACAAACAAGCACACTACAAATATAGCATAACACAATACATAACTGCACAACAACAGCTTTGGCTATGTAAGAAATCATCTCAATTGCACATTAACATTCCAATCATTTCTCTCACAAATCTCCTGAGCTACAACCTTTGTATAGTCACCTGATAGCAGACAACGCCCCCCCCCCCCTCCCCACTGGGCTCATAAGCAATTATTTAGGTAATAGTTCCAAGTCAAGGGTATCCCACTTTCTAAGCATGTTGGAGTAACATAAGTTTTGAGATACATAGACTCTTTCATATGCCCGATGTGTGCATACCAAATTCCACCAATACTCCGCATTCAAGGCCGCGAAGTTCTTCCAATGGCTCAATATCGCTTTCAATGCTAATCCAAGCATTAAGTCTATTATTATATAATTGCTCTTCTCCAGCCCAGGTATCTCCGCCTGCGACCTATAGATTACTACATGATATGTCAATGGTGCTTGTATTCTGACTAATTGGGTGATTCGACTCCAAACTTGCTGCCAATATCTCTGTAGCTTTGGACAATAATATATCACGTGATCGAATGTACCAGCTTCTTCTTCACACGACCAGCATCGGTTACCTACTTGGGATTACCACTTTGCCATCTTCACTGGAGTTAGGTAGGCCCGATGGGCCAAAAGGTATAACGTTTGTGTAAGTGAGGCCGCTCTTGTTACTCTTATCTGCGACCCCCAGAAGTAACTCCACATTTCAGAATGGCCTAATTCTCCAGCTTCTGCTTCCCAGATTAGCTGCAATCCTGTACACTCTCGCTTCTGTCCACTATGCATAATAGTCACCATTTTTGATATGATCTGTGATCCTGCATTCATCTCTCGCATCTTCTGCAGGAACGGATTACCAGAGCCCATTGCAATCGGTGAAACCTTCGCCTTACTCAAGCAATATCTTAGTTGACACCACTGGTACATACACATTTCAGGCAGACAAAATTCTTGTTGCAGCGTCGCGAAAGATTTGAAGGCGCTATTATGGATCAATTGACCTAGAGTATAAATCCCATGTTTTATCCAAACTTTCCAAAGGAAACTGTGTCCTGCAATTTTGAGTCTCCTGTTCAACCATATAGGCATCTCCTTTGTATACTCACGTCTCCTCCATATATGTCTGAATAGTTTGATATGCTTGCTGCGTTGCCCCCAATACTCCATTATGCGGGTTCCCCGAGGTACCATCTGCCCCAATACACAACCATAAAGGGAGCGGCTTGCTTATTGCCGCCTCTATCCAAAGCCAATACGGGTCTTCTACCGTCAACTCCTCCTCGCTCCAGCGGACTCCTTGCTTCAAAAGAGCGGCTACATGATACCAATAAAAATCAGGGAAGTGCACCCCTCCCCGTTTCTTGGGCAACTTGAGCTTCCATGTCGCTATTCTTGGCGTCTTGTCATGCCACAAAAAAGACAGTAGCAGCTTACCCAACTTTATATAAAACTGCTGCTCAAATAAGATCGGTATCATACTCAATATATAATTTATTTTAGGGACGATCACCATTTTGATGGTTTCGAGTCTTCCCCACCAGGTTAAGAACAGCGGAGTCCACTTGTTCATGTACTCTTGTACTATTCTCTCACAGACTAACTTGTTATGAGACATTGTCTCTGGCATGTTGGTCCCATATTCTACGCCCAAATACTTAAAGATGCTCCGTTCCACCTTAAATGGGTATTGATCCAACGTTGACAGCGAAACCAAAGAGTTTAAAGGTATCACCACAGTTTTTGTTAAATTCACTTTGTACCCTGAGATTGTAGAATAATCCGCTATGACTTCAAGCACCCCCTCTAAAGAGCTGGGTTCCAAAAACAAAAGGAGATCATCTGCATATGCGGACAGCTTACATTGACATCCATGGACCTCTATACCTTTAATGTCTTTATGCTGTCTTATTTTTAAAGCCATAGGCTCCAATGCCAGGTTGAATAGCAGTGGCGACAAAGGACATCCTTGCCGCGTTCCCCTATACAGCCTGAAAGTTGCTGACCTCACTGCATTCGCTATTATACAGGCCACAGGTTGAGTATATTGCATTTCAACCCTCCTCAGAAATTTATTTTTAATTCCAAACTACTGCATTGTTCGAAACAGGAATGACCATTCTACCCTGTCAAATGCTTTTTCAGCATCCAATGCTAATCCCACTATTGGGTTAGTAGTTTTCTGCGCTTCCTGTAACACATGTGCCAACAGTCTTCCATTATCTGTTGTCGATCTTCCAGCCATGAATCCACATTGATATGGGTGAATGAGTGCATCAAGCACTTTCCCCAATCGAGTAGCTAGTATCTTTGCATATATTTTGTAATCCGCATTCAACAATGAGATGGGCCGATAATTTTCCACTTTCTGAGGATCCCTTCCAGGCTTAGGATGTATAACTATGTTAGCCTCGGCAAGTGCCCCAACAGCCGGGTATTCTTCAAATAACCGATTATAGTATACTTGCATCTCTGGCAACAATTGCTCAGCAAAGACCACATAGAATTCCAAAGGCAGACCATCGGGGCCACTTGCTTTCCCTTTCGCCAGCTGTCGCACTGCCTTGTGTATCTCCTCACAGGTAATATCCTCTTCAAGACCCAACGCTTGCTTTTCAGACAACTTTGGCCCAGTGATAGTGGAGATGAATCTTCTGAACACATCCTCGTCCCAGACCACCTCTGATTGATATAGTTTCGCATAGAACTCTCTGCATTGCTCCAGTATTCCATCATCCTGCACAATCAATTGGCCACTCAAATCTTGTAACCCTGCTATGCGTGACACTGCTCCTTTAGCTCTCAACATACTGGCCAAGAGCCTACTCGACCGATTACTCTCATAATAATACACACTTTGCTGTGCTTTAATCTGTTGCTGTGCTTCAGAACTTAATATAGCATTGTATTGATAACGCAGCCTCTGCAGCCTTACCAACACCATTGGATCCATTCTCTTAGCAAGAATCCGCTCACTAGCTCTGATTGCCACGTTTAATTCATCCAGCTTTCCTCTGCGGGCTTTTCTCTGCTGTATACTATAAGTGGTTATGCACCCTCAAATGGTCGCTTTAAAGGCTTCCCACCAAGCCCATGTTGACATCGCAGCTTCCTTGTTATGATCAAAATATGTGGCAATACCATTCTGCTCATGGCTAACAAAATCCTTATCAGTCAGCCACGCTTTATCAAACCTCCACCTCAGGTTGGGCTTCCTCGGTACACATGTGTCCAATGATAGCCAGACTGCTGCATGATCCGATACCATTTTTGTATTCATCCCTACCCCTGCTATCTGAGGCAGCAACGTTTTTGAAATCAAAAAAATAATCTATTCTCGTTTGTGTGTTGTGTGGCAAGGAGTAGAACGAGTATTCTCTATCACTCGGATGCATGAGCTGCCACGGATCTACTAACCCCAATGTCTCGATCAGGCATTGCAGGACTCTACCCGCTTTAGGCTTGGTCTGCTGCTTATATGGGGTGCGATCCACCAACGGGTCCTGTACAATATTAAAATCACCTCCGAGAATTGTTCGCATTGATGCCATCTCGCTCAACTCCACTAGGACTTGCTCAAAAAACTGCGGATCTTCAATGTTAGGGCCATATATAGTCATTAGCATGTAATCTTCTCATCTGATCTGCACCTGGGCTTTGGCCCATCTCCCATTTGGATCTGTCTTGGTTTTCTTGACAATCAGCTCTAGAGTTCTCCGAATTAATATAATTACCCCACCCCTTTTTTTTTTACTGCTGGTGCTGCAAGTATGTTTTGATACACTCCACTGCTTACTTTATACGATTCAGACAAAGACAAATGCGTCTCTTGTAGATAGATTATATCAGCACCTTGCTGCTGACAATATGTTAATATTTTTTTTCGCTTGATAGGATTAATGATACCCTGAAAATTTAAAGTTAATACCCTTACCCTGCCATTAGCCATCTGGAATGTTACAGAACCCTCTAGAGACATTATCTGCTACCAGGTGTGATGCCATAAACCATACAAAATATGACATATTTATCATACACAGCCAGGTTTTAAACAGAAAAACTACTATAAACACTTGTGTGGTGGAGTACATCCCCCTTTTTGCGATCAGGCTCCCCAACCCCCTGCCCCCCTACTACTAAAATACAAAACATTTTCACCCCTCTCCCCTCCATCTTTCGCCTTCCCATAATTCACTCCCAATAGTACTCTCCCTAGCTACTTACATATTTTCCACTACCCTTGCACTTCCACACTTTCAGTGACAACAGGAAGTAACAAACATTGCAAAAGAGAAATTCTTTCAATGCTCACTCATCCCAAATGATAAACAATCACAAAGTCCAGGATTAGGCCTTCTGGAATCAAGCCACTGAGGCTCCCAACCACCTCTCACCAGTCACTCAGCCATTTTGTTTCTGGGCCCACCTCCATCTGAACCTAGTCCTGCAGAAAAGTCCGTTGCATTGCAATACTGTCGAAGGTACGCGTTGTATTATCCACTGTAACCCTCATCTTGGCAGGATAAAATAAGCCGTATCGCGCTTGGATCTTCTGCAGCATTGGCCTGCAAACGAGTAACTCTCTTCTCTGTTCCACCGTTTTTTTCGACAAATCCGGGTAGAAAGCAATCCTATTGCCATCTACTTGCAGAGTACTCTTCTGCTTGGCCACCTGTATGATCTGCAGTGCTTGCGGATACCGTAATACTTTAATCACCATGGGTCGCGGGCGCTTCCCTTGACCTACTACATGTGATGGCACACGATACGCCCGCTCCAACTCCAGCGGCGTAGTGAAGGTAATCTGCAACATCTCAGGAATTAATTTTTCTAGGTAACCAATCGGGTCCGCCCCCTCTGCTCCCTCCGGTATACCGGTAATGCGAACATTGCTTCTTCTTGCCCGATTGCTTTGCTCCTCCATTTGGAACTCCAACGCTGCTACCCTTTTAGCCAACAGGCCTACCTGCGACAGTAAACATTCATGCTTTTGCGCCAAAGCCTCCACATTACCAAGGCGTCCATCCATATCACATAGTTTCTCTTTTACTTCCTGCAAGTCTTCTTGCATTTGGCTAAGTGTCACTCCATTCCTAGCTAGTAACTCCTTCATCGCTTTCAGCTCATTTAGAATTTCTCACACGCCATCACCGGCCTCCTTCTCCAACGTCAGCTTCTGCGGGGACAGCGCTTCTTGCTTCGCACATTTCGCCGACTGGCCCGTCACTTGTTGAAAGTCTAATTTAGCTGGTTTTAAGGACGCCATTTCCCCGCTTCTCTTACTCAGAGTTCAAGTTAGCAAACACCTATTCATAAGGGAGAGGGCACAAAATCTGTAATCGGGAACAGGAGCTCTCTTTTTAGGCAGCCATCTCGCTACGCGGCAAGCTCCACCCCCATTTTATTAGTTTGTATGTGTATTTATTATTTCTTATGTTTTATTGTAACCCAGAGGATCTGCAAGATCTGTGATATAAAAGTAACAACATAAGATATGCCATAGTGAGCCAGACCAAAGGTTCATCAAGCCCAGTATCCTGTTTCCAAAAGCGGCCAATCCAGGTAAAAAGTACCTATAAGTTCCCAAAAGGTAGATGATAAATCTAAGTTTATACCCCACTTTAAGTTTATGCCCCACTTAACGCTCATCAGTACGGTTTCCATCCTTACCACGGAGTAGAAACCCTTCTTCTGTTTTTATTAGACACCCTAATGTGCGGGCTAGATAACCCAAACCAAGCATTTATCATGGTCTTCCTGGACGTCTCATCTGCATTCGACAGTGTTGACCAAACTATCCTATTACAAAGATTAGCACACCTAGGCATCTCTGGAACTGTTCTGAAATGGTTTCAGTCATACAATTCAAACTGCTCCCTATATGTCAAAATTAATCAGAATTCTTCTTCCACCTTCCTGCAAGAACAAGGAATACCCCAGGGGTCTACACTCTCAGCCTTCCTGTTTAATTTATATCTCCAACCGATTTGTGACATATTCACTAAACATAAATTAAATTTTCACATCTACGCAGATGATATAATGGTTTATGCCCCGACTCACATAAAAACCCCACAATTTAACATCATCACTGACTGTATATACAAGAGCAGAATCCTGGCTCAACAAGAACAATCTACAGATTAATTTAAAAAAAAACAGAGATCCTGCTCACTACAAGAAACCAAAACTAAACTCCTCCCACTACTCTTAAACTTCATAATATCAATCTGCCAATCAAAAATGAAGTAAAATACCTGGGTATCATTATTGATAGAGTACTAAACATGACCGCTCAAATCAAATCCACTGCTAGATCGGTTCTCTACAAACTAAAAAATATCCAATATCTCAGGCCTATCCTAGACCCACACGATTTTAGAACTATAGTCCAGGCTTTAGTAAATCCCCATCTGAATTTTTGTAACAGCATTCTACAAGGTCTT
This sequence comes from Ichthyophis bannanicus, assembly GCA_033557465.1. Classification (NCBI taxonomy): domain Eukaryota; kingdom Metazoa; phylum Chordata; class Amphibia; order Gymnophiona; family Ichthyophiidae; genus Ichthyophis; species Ichthyophis bannanicus. The sequence goes on along the minus strand of CM066048.1, from coordinate 104,344,009 downwards.
CCTAAAAAATCTATTCACACACTTCAAATAGTGCAAAATGTCTCTGCTAGGATTATAACCAAGGCCAGCCTAGCTGAACACATCACACCTATCTTATACAAACTTCACTGGCTCCAAATAACTTACAGCAAATAGTCACAGCTTTCAAACTCCACAATGGCATTTCTCCCTCCTACCTCTCCACCCTATTACAACCCCAATCTGACAACAGACACAGGAGAAAAAATTCACAAAACTTATTGAGAATTCCTACCTCTGTACGGAAGACTAAACAGTTCACAAGCAATAGAGCTTCAGATTTACAGCCCCCACACTGTGGAACGCTCTACCTGATCAGCTTAGAGCAACCAAAGACCTTCTAACATTCCACAAGGAATTAAAAACCTTCCTGTTCTCAGAATATTACAACACATCATCCCCCAACAATACTAACAATTTATCTACCTCACAACACACCACCCAAATATCATAATCCATCCCATCTGAAAAATTAGCTCATGTAAATAGCTAAGAAACACAGCCCCCTCTATACCTTTCTTTAGAGTATACTGGGATGCACATAGTTATGGATCCATCTATCTTGTATATAGTTTGTTTTAACTAGTTCTCTAGTTCCAATGATGTTATTAAGCTGTTAAGTGTTCTATGTAACTTCATGTTATTGTTCAATGTAAACCGCCCCTGATCGCTGGAAGGAGCGGTATAAAAGAGCTGTTCAATAAATAAAAATAAAATAAAATAAATAATACCCCAGGTAATGGAGGGGTAAGTGACTTGTCTAAGGCCACTTGGACTGCCAGTGGGATTCAAACCATGGTCTCATTGGCCACTAGGCTACTCCTCCACTCTAAAAATCCAAATAGCTTTGTTTTCTCACATCAGAGGCTGGCCTCAAACCACTGATCTTTAGGTTGGAAGGGAGGCATCGAAGTATCTGTAAATAAATAAATAAGCCAGTTCTGAGGGGAAGCAGGTGGGTTTTTGTGATGATTGATATCCAGCTGTCCTTGGCGATCACCTGTTACAGGTAAGCAATTTTGCTTTCTCTGAGTACAAACAGGATATATAGTCTTCATAGGACTAGCTACAGATTACTTTTAATAAAAAGGGGAATGGAAAAACAGAGTACCAGCTGGCAAACAACCTTGTTTTTGGTGGCAACAGGCCATGTTTTCTTTTTTTAAGGAAGAAATCTGAAAATCATAAAAAATGGGTAGCGGGGGAGGTGGATCTTTCAAAAGAGATTTAGCTGGACAACTTGGCCAAACCTACTGCCCTTGAGAATTCCTTTTCAAACAGTAATGGGCTGTGAATGTGTGGACAGAAGTCCGTGGTGTAAACTTTCAGATCTTTTCCACAGAGCTTTGATCTCAGGTGGGGTCACTTACATCACCATGGCTCTGACTCTATGATCCTTGACGCTTCTCCAGAATCAAACCTACCTGGGCACAAGCAAGACAGGTTCAACCTCCTGTCCCATTATAGAGCGTGTGCTTGGCTAGGGCTAGCTGGGTGGACTTTCTAATACTTTAGTTTGTTCCAAATAGAAAGCTAGTTTGCAATCCAAGCGGCACAAGGCACATTCATATCTGTGAACATGTGGCCTAGGAAACAATGTTGGAAAGACAACGGAATGGTTAAGGTGAAAACCCAACACCACCTTGGGCCGAAACGTAGAATGTAGGTGCAGGACCACCCTATAGTCAACAATGTTAAGGGGGACAAATAAGTTACTAAGGCCTGGATTTCACTGACTCTGTATGCTGAAGTGACTACTATCAAAAATGAAACCTTCAGGTCAGATACTTCAGCTCAGGGCTTACAATCTACATTTATACCTCAGGCAATGGAGAGTTAAGTGACTTGCCCAAGGCCACATGGAGCCAGAGAACTAACCCTAGAAAACATTGCTTTTGTTGTGCGTCCTCATTTAAGTGTCTGACAATAAGAGCTCTATTGCCACATTTGCACAATCTCAACGAACGTCATCAGTTCCAGAAAGTGTTTTGTTGCCATGACAAAGATAGCACAGTTCCACCAGTACGTGCTTTTCTCTGTAAAAAGACCAAACCATGGTACACGCTACACTGATATCCAAGAAACAGAGGTCAAGGATTTCTTTCTGCAAGAGATAAAGAAATAAAGTTTGTCAAACAAGTTTCAGGTGATACCTTTCTATTGGACTAATAATAGATTTATGACTATCGTTCCAGAGCTATGCTCTCATCAGATCAAAGCAAAATTAGCAGGTTAATGACAAGACTGATGTTACTCAAATGTAAGCTCCAGGTTTCACATAGATGGATAATGGGGAGGGGAGGGGACAAAAGGGTTCAGGGCTGGTGCCCTAGATGAATCTTTAACCCCCCTCCCCAAAAGAAATTTAATAATTAAGCTCAATAATCATGATCACCCCAATACCATCCTTTCCAAAACAATCCTGTAAAAAAAACACATAATTCGGCATTATGCTTTTAAAAAATAAACTTTGTTTACACACACACACATGTAAGGAGAGTAATCCCAAATGCTATGGCTCTTTACTGAGGTAAAAGTTATGTGATGGCGGATCTTTGAATTTGTGTGGGCCAGGACCTATTGTTTTGCTTTGACTGTAGCTGCAGCTGAAAATTATATAACAAGACAAGTTATTCTGAGACTTGCTCTGTGCTAATGTATCACCATATGCAAAATAGGTTTAAACCAATAATACGAAAGGTTTCATTATGTCACTGTAGGTACTTAGGGCCTGATTGAGGAAGGCTTATTTCCCTTTCTATGCCTATGAATCGGGCCCTAATTTAGGGAAAGAGGACAGGTGCTTAGTCACTTACAAACTTACTTATAGACCGCAAATAACAGACATAAAACTTTTCAAATACAAATATAAAAATCCCTAATAACAAGAAAAGGTTTGCTCAAAAATATGCCTTTAATAGCTTCCTAAACAGCATTTCCCATCAGACGCTACTCTTATCTCACCAGATTTTTGGAGCTGCAACCAAAAAAGCAGAGGAATGAGTCTAAACCATCTTGGCAGCTTTTACAGATGAAATTTCTAACAAATGAGCCTTCCCTGAGCAGAAATTGTGCATAGGACAAAAGCGTTGAAGCAATTTTTTTCAACTAATCAGACGCTTCCTATCTCTTAAATATTAAAAAACAGCCAGCATATCTTGAATTTAATACAACATTCCATTGGCATGGTTTCACGGAATTTCTGACACAAGAACATGGCAAAAGATAAATCTTTGGAGTAAGTCTCTAGAAGAGCAGGAGTCAATAGATTCAAAAGGCAAAAAATCCAGGAAGAGTTTTATACAGAGCTTCAGACAAGATGAACTTTAAACCAGTCAGGAAACAGGAATGAAGAGAATTTAAAAGCAGGCTGGCTAGAGCCAGCTCCTATGGAGATATGGTGGTTCTTCCTGTAAGATGCATGCCTTCTAACCCAAAGGTCTCTGGATAGAGGCCAGCCGCTGATGTGAGGAAAGAAGCCCTTTGGGTTGCCCCTAGTAATCTTTCACTTATGCCTTTTTTGAGCAGCAGCCACGGTCACCTCTTTAATTAACAAAATTGCCCTGAAATGAAAATGTATTAAAACAAAATGACACAAAATGGACATTTATTAAAATAAAACAAACCTGAAAATGACACAAGAACCTAAACAAAATGATTTTTTTTGTCTGCAAACCCTTAATAATACCAATAACAGCATGGGGAGAAAATGAACCTTCTTATATCCGTTCTCTTCTCTGCCTCACCATTCATGGTAAGTTCTAACGGAGAGCTCACAATCATTTTTATTCGTAATCAAATTGGGAACAAGTGCGAGAGAGACAGAAACTGGACACTTTGGGAGTGCATTTGCTCTATAAAGGAAATAGTTGACTAAGTTTTGGAGGACGGATGTCACAGCACTGCCTAAGCAACATTTGGGGGCAATGGAGATGTAATATCAGTAGGAGAAAATGCCTCTGCGCAAGTCATTGGTGAGACCTTACTCTGAGTACTGTACCCAGTCTGGGGACCGGACCTCTAGAAGGATATATAGAGGGTCAAGGCAGTCCAGAGAAGGCCTACCAAAATGGTGCAGGGTCTGTATCAAAATTTCTATAAGACAAGATTAAAGACATAAATATGTATATGGTGGAGGTGAGGAGAGATGGGCAGGAGGAGAAATATATAGTAACATAGTAAATGACGGCAGATAAAGACCAGTATGGTCCATCTAGCCTGCCCAGTAAGATGACAAGAGTAGGTGCACCTGCCGCTCCATGCAGGTCGCCCCTCCCCATGTCTTTGTTTAGGGGTGACCCCACCGCTCCGTGTAGGACACCCCTGTATGTTGAGAAATTAGATAGTTACGTTTATTTGGATTTTATCCTGTTGCTGTAAAGTGATCCACTGTGTCTGTCCCAGGCCATTTTGAATTCCGTCACTGTGTTTGCCCCCACCACTTCCATTGGGAGGGCATTCCAAGCATCCACCACCCTTTCAGTGAAAAAGTATTTCCTGACATTGCCTTTCAGTTTACCCCCCTTGCAGCTTCATGTTATGCCCTCTAGTTTTACAGCTTCCCCGTCTTTGGAAGAGGTTTGTTTGTTCATTATTTCTCTTTAAGTATTTAAAGAAAATCTTCAAATACTTCAAAGGTATAAATAATGCCCAAAAGGTACCATGGTAGATACTGACAGATTAAGACTGCAATGGCTCGTCCAGTCTGCCCGGTAAGGTAGTTACTGTTGCTCTGTGCACTTTATTCACCCCTCCCTTGAATTGATTTGACTCAGATTTTCTCTTTTCTGCGTTAACAGCTCCTAAGTGACACAAAGGTACATGTTTGATTCCACTAGAAAAGGTAGACAGCAGCAAAAATACCGATAAACACTGAATTTTTGTACCCTCATAAACCCCCTAATTAGCTGGAAACTAAACACCTAAATTTACAATTTATAAACACTTAGGAATAGAAGTCTGTGCGTCGGGCCCCTATTCAAATCCAGACGAAAACCCCACCTCTCTGAGAATGCTTTTGGATCCTGCTGCTCCTCTCTCTCCTCTCCACTACTGATGTGTATCTTACTATTCACTATAGCCGGCATTCCGAACAACAATTAGCGGGGTCGGACATCCAGGGTGGACGTTCAACCCGTGCTCAGTCCCAGAACGCAATTCCAGTCCAAGTGCTTGCTGCATGTACACAGCATTTGTGGGGGAGCACTGGATGGGGGTGGGAGGGGGCAGCAGTACTGAGGTGGAGCAGGGGAGTGGCTAGCTGGTAGGATGTACAGGGTCTATTCTGGTCAGGGCCCTGTATGTCCACTGGCATCTACTTAGACGGCCAGCTTATTCCTCCTCAAAGGTGGAAAAAGCCTCAAGTGCCCCCCACATTGCACACCACACCCCCCCAAAACATAGTCTGCTGGACATACTGTGCCCCTGCAGCCATGTTCCAGCCCAAAGCAACTGGCGGTGAGGGCCAGACAGTGGTCTGCAGGGGCAGATGGATGCCATGCCATTCTGAGTCATCTTGTGGATGGCTCATTGCCATGGTGCAAGGACGCCATGACTCCTGCACCCCAGCTGTGGCATTCTGGCCTTGGGATGAACAGCACCCCATAACCGATCTCATCAGCATACGAAGAGCACCCAGATGTCTATATCCCCAATTCTGCAATGGCAGGTATGTCCAAGCCCCGCGGCAGCAGAATCAAGTTCATCTCCTGCACATCTGTTTTTTGCATGACCAATGTGGCATGACGTGTGGAAAACAGAATGTGCCTCCATGTGTTTTGTCTTGATTAGACTGTAAGCTCTGATGAGAAGGGACTGTGTCTTACATCTATATCTACAGTTCTGCGTACACCTTGTAGTGATATACAAACACTAGTTGTAGTAGTAGTAGTAGCATTTTATAATTTGCACACATGCTTGTGGGCTCTGCCTATGCGCAGGCCTGCAGTGAATGTCAGGCAGCAAAGAGTTACAGTGCGGGAATCGGCAAACCTATAGCTCCATATGCACATGTGTTCATGCAGGACCATAACATTAGGCAGCTCCTTATAAAATTACCTTCCAGGAGCCTGGCTTCCTCTGGTTTCCAATTTGGTTTTTGTCTGAATGTTTCCATTCCTAACTTAGTGGCTCTTTATCCTACATGTGCACTGCATATATGACCGAGGATGGATTGCCTGTACAGCTGCCGGCCATAAAATGTGACTGCTTGTAAGATCTCTTCTCATCCAGGGTGACTTTTACTCATCTGGCGACTACAAAACCCTTCCTCAGTGTATATGCAGCATCCTTTCCTTCCCATGCTAGACTGCAAAGTTTTGTAATCTTTTATATATAGAAAATAGTGGTAGGGGACTGCAGGCCATCACTGGATGGTGGCAGGAACATATATGCATCAGCGTATATATGCGCACCAACCTATGCATTGGCTGCGGAGGGGGAGGTGTGACATGCCTCTGCTTCTTAATGCAGTTACAATCAGTAAAGACCAAGCAGCCTATAAAGCACATCTATCTGTGCACAGGGAGTCAGTCATGGCCAAGATGAAACAATTCCATACCAATACGCTGAAAAGATCACTAAATAAACCACGCGATCTTTTCAACTTAGTCAAAACCTTATCTAAAGAACCTTCACCAAAACATCCTGAACCCATCCATCCCCAAGCATTCGCCGATTTCCTGCAATCCAAGTTGCTTCAAACCAACAACATTGCAACAATCTCCTCTCAAGTCACCATATGCATATCAAACCTATCCATGTTCTCCACACCATCCAGAAAACATGTTGAAGACACCATCGCTGCTCTTAACACGACTACTGCACAAACTGACCCTTACCCAGCCCACTGGATAAAGGAACTACGCCAAGATCTCAGCCCCATCATCACTAAAATGATGAACTTATCCTTTACAACCGGCTCCTTCCCACCAGCCCTCAAGAGAACATCCATAAGACCCCTCTTGAAAAACCACAAACTCGTCCCACAAAAGGTGGTATCCTATAGACCCATTGCTAGCATACACCTACTAGCGAAAATAATTGAAAAGGAAGCTCAAAGACAGTTACAGGACCACATTGACACCGTCTCCCCTCTTGACCACTGCCAACATGGCTTCAGAGAGTTCCACGGTGTTGAAACCCTCCTTACCACTCTCTGCAACAACATCATCACAGGCATTGATAACATCAGCCAAGGCTTTGCTCTCATCTTCTTAGACATTGCTTCGGCTTTGGACTCTGTACATCACGATCTGTTAATAGGGCGACTAAAAGAAAAAGGCATCAATAACACTGCCCTGGAGTGGTGCAAGTCATACCTTGATCAGAGATGGCAGTACGTTACCTCAGGGACCACAACATCCACACCTTACCACCAAAAGCAAGGCGTACCACAAGGATCATCCCTATCCTCACTCTTTTTCAATATATACATACAACCGGTTTGCAACATCATCAGGTCCTTCAAGGTTGAATGCTTGATATACGCAGATGACATCCTCCTATATATGCCTTTCTCCACAGTTCATATGGACCTTTCCCCGCTAGCTAAATGTTTTGATGCAGTATCCGAATGGCTTCAATCCCAGAACCTCCGAATTCAACACAAAAAGACCGAGGTTCTCTTCATCACCAGGGACCCACTTTTCACCCCCCCCATCCCATATAAAGGTGAAAGAAGCTGAGCTCCAATCAAAACCTTCCATTCGCTACCTTGGAGTCACTTTTGACCAACGCATGGATCTGAAACTACACATAACCAACGTAGTCAGAGCAATCTACCTCAAGATCCGGACTCTTCGACATCTTCGCCCCCTGCTTGATCCTGATGACTTCAGAACTATATTTCAAGCCTTAACCTTACCACACCTTGACTATGCCAATGCCATTCTCCAAGGCCTCCCACACTCCACATTAAACCCTTTGCAACTCGCCATGAATACCGCTGCTAGAGTCCTCTACGGAGCATCAAGAAGGGACCATGTAACACCCATCCTAGAGCAACTCCACTGGCTCCCCATACATGGCAGAATATTGTTCAAAACATTACTACTAACTTTCAAGACCACTAAAAGCATCACCTCCTCCTCTCTAATAGACCTCATTCAGGCCGTCCCACCCAACAGATCCAGGAGAACGATATCAACAAATACTCTAATCATCCCTAAAGCAGCGACAAAATGCCTATCAGTGACATCTAACAGGGCCTTCAGATTCTATGCCCCTAAGTACTGGAACGCTCTACCCCCAGAGATTCGTGCTATCACTGATCTATCCCTTTTCAGAAAGGCACTCAAATCCCACCTCTTCCCCCAATATTACTTGACCAACTAACCAATCTTAATCACTACCCAAACTAAGAACAAATCCTGTTATGTATACTTGTAAATACTCTTGTAAATACTCTTGTAAATAGTTGCAGTAATGACGTCCCATGTTTTATCCAAGTTCTCTGACCTTGTTCTCTGTAAAACCTAACAGTTGTTGTTATGGTATGTTGTTATATTGTGAACCGCGCTGATTCTGAATAGAGCGGTATATAAGAGCCTGTAATAAATAAATAAAATAAATAAATAAAAGATAAGGCCTTCATGAGATGAAGCAGGAGGGGTGTGAAGGCATTCAGAATCATGCCTCCAAAGCCCTCTCCTGACTGCTTTCTCTCTGCCAAAAGTAAGGGTGAATCCGAGGGGAATGGATATTAGAGCTTTTGAACAATGCTCTTGCTAAGCAGCCTGAAGTTCTGCAGATGCCCTGCTGGAGGGGTGGAGGAGGGGACTGCAGTGCAATCTCACACAATCACAAGACACGGGCAGGTTTTGAGGAATAGGCAAGTATTTATGCCAAAGAATCCTACTGTAGCTCTAATAGTCCTCCAGACTACCAAAGAGCATCACCGACAGGTCACCACATCCAGAGCAGCATTTAATGAGCTAAAACGTTTTATGGTATTGGTAGCCACAGGAAACTGCAGGTCACCTTCAAAGGACCTGGTCCATTGTGCAAAAAACTCATTGACTCTCTCAGTTGGGTGTCGCAAGCATTCCCTGGGCTGAACAGAGACTCCCCCCAGAGTCTGTGAAGCTAAAACGTAGAGGATATGGTTAGTCCAAGGAAGTGGCTTTCCTCTTAAACCAGTAATGCATCAGATATGAAAAGCAAATCAAGGGTATGACCTTTCTCATGGGTGGGGAAATTGACTAATTGCTGCACACTCATCACTTGCCTGAGTCATTCACATCCTCAACATGCCCATTAAAGTCCTCAACACTATGGTTTTATTGGCTTGTTCAAGTTTCATAAAAGTCTTTTACTTATATACCATCAACCCCTCCTGGTGCCCAGTACAATTTAAATTCTTTTGCTCGAGAAAGCTTTTAATGGAGGTTATTTATGCACTTTGCAATTGTGGATTATGTCTGTTTATGAGGTACTTCACGGGAAAGGCAGGTTAAACCTGTAAAATCATCAAATAAATAAATATAAAATTCACTTGCTCAGCTCTTGGACTTTGCATTTAAGGATGTTTTTAGATGAACTGAGTTGGAAATGGTGACTGTGAGTTTCATATTTGAAAGTAAATAAGCTTACATAAATCCATAGCTGAGGGTCTTCTATGCACATTATATAAAACTGACAACAGGAAACTATTATCTCTACAGCTCCTTTACTGACCGACCAAGGAGTCTATCACCTCTTTTGCCTGTGTAAGGTTCGTGAGGCCTTTCACATAGAATACATTGTAGATGGGTGACCAGGGAGCTGGACCGAGGGAGAGGCCTAGATGTGGTGTATTTAGATTTCGGTAAAGCCTTTGACACCGTTCCTCACTGGTGATTTATAAACAAATTGAGCACCATAGGGATGGACCCTAAAGTTACTGCTTGGGTTAGAAATTGGTTGAATGGGAGGCGACAAAGGGTACAGGTAAATGGAACTCACTCTGAGGAAAAGGAAGTTTCCAGTCCTTGGTCCGATTCTGTCCTTGGTCCGATTCTTTTTAACATCTTTGTTAGTGATATTGTGGAAGGGCTGTCGGTTAAGGTTTGTCTCTTTACGGCTGATACCAAAATCTGCAATAGAGTAGACACTCAGGAAGGTGTAGATAACATGAGGAGGGATCTAGCTAAGCTTGAAGAAAGGTCTAGAATTTGGCAGCTGGGATTTAATGTTAAAAAATGCAAGGTCATGCATTTGGGCTGCAGCAATCCAAGGGAGTGAAATAGTATAGGGGGTGAAGTACTTTTGTCCACAAAAGAAGAGCGGGACCTAGGTATGATTGTGTCTGATGATCTTAAAGTAGCTAAACAAGTAGAAAAGGCGACAGCAAAAGTTAGAAGGATGCTTGGGTGCATAGGGAGAGGAATAGCCAGCAGAAGAAAGGAGGTGATAGTGCTTTTGTATAAGTCTTTGGTGTGACCTCATTTGGAATATAGTGTGCAATTCTGGAGAACACACCTTCAAAAGGATATAAACACACTGGAGTCCATACAGAGGGTGGCTACTAAAATAGTTAATGGTCTTTATTATAAAGCATATGAGGACAGACTTAAGGGTCTTAATATGTACACCTTAGAGGAAAGGCGGGATAGAGGTGATATGATTGAGACATTTAAATACCTCTGTGGCATAAATGCACAGGAGGAGAGCCTCTTTCGATTGAGGCTCAAGTTCATAACACTGCTGCCCGTATCCTCACCTGCTCCTCCCGCTTCGATCATATCACCCCCCTTCTCATTCGTCCGCACTGGCTTTCAATCTCCTTTCGTATTCAGTACAAACTCCTCATCTTTGTCCACAGGTCTATTCACACTGGCACTCCCCTTTAACTTGCTGATTTGGTCCACCTCCACACTCCCCACTGTTCCCTCTGCACTATTCACATGAACCGCCTAACCCTACCTACCCCTTCCCAAGCCCACCTAGAATCCACCCGCTCCTCCGCCTTTTACTTTCTCTGGAACTCGCTCCCCCCGGACCTCCGCCTAGAGCCTCATTTAAAACCTTTAGAGCAAATCTAAAAACCCACCTCTTCTGCCTAGCCTTCGGCCTCTCACCTCCTCCATGTCCTCTTTCACCACCCCTACGCTGATGCTCCTTGATTTGCTCTATAATCTATCTGTAATCTCTACTCTTCTCTCTCCGTTCCTATCATACTATGGCGTTCTCTTCCTTTTTTCCTCAGCAGTCTTTGATGTATTTTGTAAACCGCTCAGATGCTGTTGTGATGCGTGTTCTATTAAGCAACTCAATAAACATAAACATAAAGCAAGCTCTGCTACGAGGGGACATGGGATGAGGGTGACAGGGGATAGATTCAGAAGTGATATGCGGAAATATTTCTTTACGGAAAGAGTGCTGGATCCATGGAATAGTCTTCCAGTGGAGGTGGTAGAGATGAGGACAGTATCTGAATTCAAAGAAGCATGGGACAAACACAGAGGATCTCTAAAGGAAAAAAGGGGAATGTTGTAGTGGTTGATATGGAAGGACAAACTAGATAGGCCATGTGGTATTTTTCTGTGAGCATGTTTCTATGTTTCCAGTAGTAACCACAGCACGTGTAGTTCAGTCGTTGGCATGACCCATCCTTTTGCTGCTATTCTATAAAAGTGTCTCAAAGAGGCACTGGCCTGACGGTGATTGAGAGGAGCAAGGTAGAGGCAGCAAGGCGATGTGACTCTCTTTTTTCTAGAACTGGAAGGGAGAGATTGACTTTTCTTTCCATTGGGAGAGCAGTGGTTGGATCTCATTTGCTGAATATAGAACGTAAAGTGGGTTCCACGAGGGACCCTGCTGCACTCAGTTCTCAGGAGGAATGCATTCTCAGGTCCCGTGATAGAGAAACTCAGACAGGAAGTTGTGTTCATCCACCATCAGCAAAAAACCTGCTAGCACTAGGGATGCACATTAGTTTGAAATGAAATGGGAAATGCCAACAGTATTTCCTATTACATTTTGCATCATTTTCAAATGAAAACGATGGAGGAAGCACTGAAATGTCGTCATTTCCACATTTTCGTCTAAGGTGTACTCTATCTGCCATTGAAATTGCAAAGGTGGCTGCATCTGTCCGTTGTTTCTTATAAATGGATGTCTGTATGTTGCCATTGTTGATAGAAACTGTGATGTCCATGACATTATCCTCGTCTGTGGAGTAGTCGGTTTTGAATCTGATGGAGGAATGGGATGTATTAAAAGAATTATGAAATTGTTTGAGAGACTCTTCTCCCTCAGTCCAAATTATAAAAACGTCATTGATGTACCAATAATATTTAAGGAGTTTAGTCTGATATTTATTTAAAAATGTCTCTTCCAGTTCTGCCATGAAAAGATTGATATACTGCAGCGCCATCCCTGTCCCCACAGCAGTGCCCATGATCTGTAGATAGATGTCATTACTGAAGCTGAAGTAGTTGTGGGGCAGGATGAATTTTATCAAGTTTGTAATAGCTTCTGATGTGCATTGGTGGTCCAGAGTAGATGCCTTTAGAAATAGGTCACATGTAGTTATTCCATCTGTGTGGGAAATGTTACTGTATAGCAGTATACTTTCCTGACCTCAACAACTACTATTACTGCTGATCATTTGTATAGCACTACAAGGAATACACACAGACACATGCAAAAGATGGTCCCTGCTCATCAGAGCTTACAATCTAGTCAAGACAGACAACCCAACTGCTGAGGACAAGGATATATCTAGGGGAATGGTAAGGAGACACATAGGAGGCTAAGTGGATCGGGATCCAAAAGCAGCCTCGGTGAATTTTCAGCCTGGATTTGAAAAGGGCCAGAGATGAAGCCTGACGCACAGACTCAGGTAGTTTGTTCCAGGCATAAGGAGCAGCAAGGTGGAAGGATCGATGTCTGGAGTTGGCAGTGGGAGAGAAGGGCACAGATAGAAGGGATCTGCAGAAGGGTGGAGTTCCTGAGGAGGAGTGTAGGGAGAGATGAGAGAGGAAAGGTAGCGAGGAGCAGCAGAGTTGGTGCACTTATAGGTCAGCAGGAAAAGTTTGAACTGGATACGGAAACAGATAGGGAGCCAATGAAGCAACCTGAGAAGGGGGGTTATATGAGCATTTAGAGGCTGACAGAAGATCTGTCACGCAGCTGAGTCTTGAACAGATTGAAGGGGAGAGAGATGATTCAGAGGGAGACCACAGGGAGGAGGAGGTCGCAATAGTCTAGACGGGAGGTGACTAAAGAGTGGATAAGTGTCTTATTACTGTGTTCAGAAAGGAAGGGGTGAATTTTGCTGACATTCTGGAGAAAGAACATCAGCAAAATTTGTCCCTAACTTTCTGAACACACTACTAAGACACTTAAGAAGCCAATTCAGATCGGGGGATGTCCAGCCATCCAAAAATCTGGGATGGGATGGATTTGCACCCAATTCTGCAACCGTGGAAGCTATATGTTCCCGCAGGCACTTGGATGGGCCAGACAGGCCCCGATTCTTCAGCGGGGAACGTCCATAAATGTACCTGGCCATCTCTCCCTATCCTCCTGCTGGACCCCCAGTGCTGCAGCACCCCATCGCCATGGCACTGGAACACCCAGCAGATGCCGCTTTCTCTGCACCACTGCAGAACAGCGTTTTCCCACTGTGACCCCCATGGGGACCTGCCAAGGCCAGGATCGGGTGGAAGGGAACCCCCTGCTGCTCCTTACCTCATTTTCGTGGGTCCGCATAAACGATTCTCTTCCTCAGGGGGGTCTTATTCCACCTCTAAGGTGGAATAGTTCCCTGTTTATCTCTGCCTCCCCGGACGTACAGGGCCGTGACCTGTATCAGACTTATACGTCTGGGATAATGGGACTGCGTCCACTCTGCCCACTCTCCACCCTGTCCCTGCCCCCTCCTGCCCCTGTCCAGAGCTCCCCACACAAAGGCCATGTACATGTGGGAACTTTCATTTCGGAATCGGGTCCCTGCCAATAGTGAGGCTTGGACGTCCAAGTCAGACGTCCAACCCCACTATTAGTGGTTCTGGATGACCCCCTTATGTTTTACCTTTGATAGCTAGTCAACAAATGTATTAAGTTAGTCCAATAAATAAATATCACCCTATTTTCCTTTTTGTTTCTCCTTTTACTTAGACAGTACCAAGATCTCATGTTGTGATAACTAGCAGATAGAGAGGTTTATAATCCCCTTCTGATATGCACTTTCATCATTGTGGTCAGTGGTGATTTGTCTGCAAGGGATCTGCTGTTATTTTATCTAATTGGTAGAAAGGATTATTTCCACTGCTCTAACCAGACAGTTTTCTAATGACCAACTTCCTCAGAGAAGACATTAAAGTGACCAGCTGACTCCTTGACCTTAAAGCATGTATGGATCCATAGCTCTGATTCCCTCCGCAGAACATTACCAACAGCAAGTACCTGGCATGTAGTGAGGCCGAAGCCAGGATTAGACCAGCCTGTCCTGAACACCCGGAGCCTGTTGGTTCCAGTCCCGCCTCCACCCCTGGCTCTGACCTGCTGCAGTGGCTTACATGAAGTTGCAACAGCAGCACATTGTACTGACGAGTGCCTTCGGACTATCAATTTACCTTCATCTCATTTAATTAATTGGTGCCCAAGCTTTTACAATCAATACAATTTCAGGAAAGAAGCCAAAATCCAGGAAGCCTTTCTATTTTTGCCCTGTCTGCTTCCGTCTCATATGTTCCATCTTTTGCGTGTCAGCGCCCTCCTGTGGTTCCGGAAACCTCATGTTAACAGGGAAATGGGGGGCAGCATCAGACCTGTTACAGAAACCAGAGCATCTTCCTTCCCACATGCCTGAGGTTGAGAATCAAGAAAATGAAGCAAATTGCTTACTGTAAAAGATTGCCTTCAACCAAGGAAAGGGGAATAAACCAGGAAAACCCTGCCAAGGGTCAAAGAACTCGTTTGTATTTGCTGCAAGCTGTTTTCCATTTTTATTTCTTCCCCATCTTAGTAATGATCCTTTCACAAAGCTGGATTTTTTAAAATGTGTACTCAGAGGTGCTGGGAAATGGGGAGGCGATCTTCCCCTCCACCCTACTCCCAAAAACATTGGAGTGTGCACCAGTGGAAGCAGGGGACCCCATCCCCCTCCTACTCCACAGAATCATTGCACTCTGGAGATCACCAGATCTTCTCCTGAACCTATATTGTGGCTCTCTTGCCCTGGAGATCATCATCGGGCAGTAGTACCATGTCTGGAGAAGACCGCGGGGAGTCCGTAATCCAGCATGCATGCAGGCCCTGCATGATTCCTTCCCCTTCTTCTTGCATGCTGGATCACAGGTCCCGCAGTTGCCTATATTGCATACACCTAAATCCAGGCTTTCACCAGAGTCCTGTCTAGTAGAACTCCTAAACATTCTAATCAAGATAATAGGATTTGGGGTAGTTTATTACAAACCACTGCCTGGATGGTTATGGTCCTTGATTCACTGGTACCTTTCTGAGAGTGTCCTTGACCAGCCAACAATCCAGAAAGTGAAATACATGCACATCTAATTTGTGAAGATACACCATAAACACTGCTAGAAATTGCATAAATACACTAGGTGCTGACAAAGGGCCAAAAAGCAGTATGCACTATCTGAGGTGGTGTTTTTTGGGGGGGCAGTTTCTCCATATGAGTTAGTTTTGCACATACCATGACAGTCATGAACCCACTCTTAAGCCAGGATATGTGGAGTACGATCTCAGTCTCACCAATTTACCGCTAATGCTTGGCACAGTACTACTTGCATTGTGTTTTTCTATGATGAAACTGAGAAACTTACTATGACTTGGATGAATCTGTGTGGGAGTATTCCAAGGAGCCAGGCCAACCCCCTTTTGTTAGAAAAGGAATTAAAGGGCCTAGGGAAACCATCCTGCAGAAATGTCTAGCACCCAGGCATGGAATGAATGCATCACTGGGGCCAGTGAACAACATTACATGTCTGCACTTTTGTTGAAGCTACTGGCTTTCATCTCTCTCTGGGACCCTGGTGAAAATATAGCCACTGTGAAATGAAATAGCTCAAATTCAGAAAAATAAGGTCAAACCATATTGTCCAATGCCCTGATACCGAAAATGTAAAAAAAAAATATAAAACATCAAAATCCCCAAAACCTCTACAATAAACCTAACTAAATATGCAAAGAGGAGAAAAATAGGCCAAACTGAGAGGGAGAGGCCACCAAAACCTTACTTTTAAAAGCAGAATGATGCGTCACAAAGCAAAGAAGTTAAAGACCACTGGGCACAGCAGAAGATTTGAGTGGGTCTCATGCATTGTGATGTGGGATGTTCTGCTCACGTTCACTACAGTATGTCAGAAAGCTCTGGAACCTTGGCAGCCACTGTTCCAACCAGGCTCTATCTGATGACATTATCCATGTGTCAGGACAGCTGCCCTGCTAGGACTCAGACTGAGAAAAGCAGAAATTCTACAAGCCATGGCTATGTGCAACATACAGTATTTAAAATTTCTGATCCATTCAAACTGGAATGCGAATGCTGACATCAGTGAAACAGTCACAGAAGCTGCGAATGACATGAAACAGAAGCTAAACAAGACTGTCCAGCAGCACAGGGAATAGCTGCAAGTCCTACAGGCAACAGTCTGATTCCAGAATCATACAGCAGGCCAGACTGAGTGGTCAATCGTACATTAGAATTATTAAATAATAAACGAGCTATACAACTCTAGAATTGTTTAGTAAGTGTAAGTCATACACACAGCAACCTCATAACCAGTCAACAGACTGTAGTGTGATGAAAGATAAAATTACAAGTCACTTGTTTAATGCTGATGTGGGCTTCCTGCAAAACAGAACCAGAAAATATAATATCAGATACTGATGGTTAGGCCAATCTAGTCTGCTATGTCAACTTCCTTATTTATCTATTTAGTGGAAATTTATAATCCACCAAGGTGGAGGAAAGCCCCCATCCTCAGCAAAATACAATATAACTTACAGCATCATGTACTTAGAACAAACTAGATCATATTGTCCAGACTAATTAGGGTCTGAAGCCTGACTGACTACATTTTTTCATCTGTCCTGGTCCTGGGGGTAAAAGGTTCAATAGACCAGGACCTTAGATTTTGGAGGTTAGTTTAGAAACTTTACACAATTTCCATGTGGAAAACCTAGCATTTCTGCATGAAAATGGATCCATGTGTAAATGACAATTTTATAAAGGGCTAAATTATAAACAGCTAAATTTACACATGAATGTCCATAATACATAGAAATTTCAAGTGAGCACTGGGAGGCGTAGTTAGGACATGGCCCGAGTGGTCAAAAATCTAAATATGTATTCTTCATTAAGGTGGTCAAGAATGAAATGGAACGTGTACAACTTAATCTGTTGGGTGTCAGCAAACTGAAATGGACTGGCATCGGGCACTTTGCATCAGATGATCACATAGTCTACTATGCTGGAAATGAAAGACGAAGAAGAAATGGTGTTGCATTTATAATAAAGAAGAAACTTGCAAGAACTGTAATGAAATGCAATGCAGTCAGTGAATGCTTAATTTCTATTCGTCTATGAGGAATACCTATCAACACAACTATAATTCAAGTATATGCCCCAACAACAGCTGCAGAAGAGGATGAAATTGATGAGTTCTATGAACAAGTACAAGCTGAAATTGACAGAACATGCAAACAGGATATCCTGATAGTCACGGGTGACTGGAATGCAATAGTTGGCAACAAAGAAGGCAAAGTGCTTGGAAAATATGGACTTGGCAACAGAAATGAAGCTGGAGAAAGACTGATAGAATTCTGCAAGACCAATGATCTATTTATCTGAAACACTTACTTCCAGCAACACAAGCGGCGACTGCACAAATGGACTTCACGCCCAGTGGATTGTACACAAATCAAATTGGCTACATCTGTGGAAGTCAACAATGGAAAAGCTCTATAACATCAACAAAGACAAAACCTGGAGCTGACTGTGGTACAGATCACCAACTACTAGTATGCAAATTCAAGCTATAGTTGAAAAAGAGCAAGCCACTCATGAATGTAACAAAATATGACCTTGAGAATGTACCACTGGAATTTAAAGGCTGCCTGCAAAATTGATTTGCTGCTTTAGATACAAATGACAGAGCTCCAGAAGAGTTATGGGATGACATTAAGAAGGTTGTGTTGGAAGAAAGCGAGAAGTCTTTATAAAAGATGAAAAAGCAAAAATGGACAAAATGGATGACGGAAGAAACTCTAAAAATTGCCTAGAAATGCAGAGAAGCTAAAGCCAGAGGAGAAAGAAAGACAATTGCAGAACTCAACAGAGATTTCCAACGTGCAGCAAGACAGGACAAGGAAAAGTACTACAATGACAAATGCAAGGAAATAGAAGCAGAAAATATTAGAGGAAGAGCAAGATCGGCTTTCCTAAAGCTACGAGAGTTAAAGAAAAAGTTCCAGCCTCGAATTGGAATATTACAAAATGCTCAAGGTTATATGTTAAATGATGCTGAGAAGAGCAAGAAAAGGTGGAAAGAATATACAGAGTTTTTATATGATAAAGATCAAGTAGACCAGCCATTTCAACCTGTACCTTATGATCCGGAACCATTGGTGATGAAAGAAGAAGTCAAAGCAGCATTGAAAGCCTTATCAAAGAACAAAGCACCAGGCATTGATGGCATTCCCATAGAAGTATTACAGCAATCTGATGCAGTTGTTACCATACTTACAAGGCTCTGCCAAGAAATTTGGAAGACAACATCATGGCCAACTGACTGGAAAAGATCTGTGTTTATACCAATACTAAAGAAAGGTGATCCAACTGACTGTGGAAATTATCGCACAATCGCTCTGATCCCACATGCCAGCAAGATTCTACTGAAGATTATTCAACAGAGACTACATCCATATCTAGAACAAGAACTACCTGAAGTGCAAGCAGGGTTCAGGAAAGTGCGAGGAATGAGAGACATCATCGCGGATGTGAGATGGATCATTGAAAAGACTAAATAATACCAAAAGAATATCTATTTGTGCTTTATTGACTACAGCAAGACTTTTGACTGTGTAAACCATGAGAAACTCTGGGCCACATTAAGAAGCATGGGTATACCAGAACACCTGATCGTTCTCTTGCAGAATCTGTACATTGATCAATAAGCAACAGTTCAAACGGAACAAGGAGAAACAGAATGGTTTAAAATCAGTAAAGGTATACGACAAGGTTGCATACTTTCCCCCTACCTGTTTAATTTGCAGAACAGAGAAGCAGAATTGTATGAAGACAACAGAGGTGTGAAGATTGGTGGAAGACTCATCAACAACCTTCACTATGCTGATGATACCACATTACTGGCTGAACGTGAAGACGATCTGAAACATTTGCTTCTCACAATCAAGGAACATAGTCTTAAAATGGGCTTGCACCTTAATGTAAAGAAGACAAAAATCATGACAACTGGCAAAATCAATAAGTTCATCGTGGATGGAGAAGAAATTGAAATAGTTGACAACTTTAACCTACTTGGATCAACTATCAATAAAGAAACAACAAGCAGTTAAGAAATCCGATGACGCATTGCTCTTGGCAGAATGGCTATGAAAGACCTAGACAAGAATATCAAGAGCAGAGATGTCTCTCTATATATAAAGATTCGACTCATTCAAGCTATGATATTTTCAATAACATTATATGGATGCGAAAGCTGGACAGTGAAAAAGATAGGAAGAAAATTGATGCCTTTGAATTATGCTGTTGGTGGAGAATACTGTGTATACCATGGACTGCTTGAAGAACAAACCAGTCAGTCATAGAGGAGATCAAACCTAAGCTTTCTTTTGAAGTTCAGATGACAAGACTTCGACTTTCATACTTTGGACACATTACACAAAGAGAGAGATCATTAGAGAAAGACATCATGCTTGGCAAGATAGAAGATCAACACTAAAGAGGAAGGCCAGCAATGAGATGGATCGATACAATAACAGCAGCTACGGGTACCGGTCTGTCAACAATGAGCCGCCTGACTGAAGGCCGCACACAGTTTAGAACAACTATCCATAGGGTCGTCATGAGTCAACACCAACTCGACGGCACTTAACAACAACATCATTCTCCATTTCATATAGGGAATGCACATGTATCACCAAAATTCTGTGCATCAGGTTTTAAAGCTTCTCCCTTTTACATATAGGTTTTTAGAAAGTGCTCATTTTGGCCAGCTCTTTACAGGAGGGATTGAGAGAATTATGCACCTTAATCTACCATTGTTTATTTCCCCCACCAAACTGAAATGGATTAAAAATGGTGGCCTCTTTAGCTAATGGAGGTCTGAATAGTCTTTGTTCTTTATACCAAAGGCTCCCCTGTTTTAAGCACCCAAGTTTATTATCCCTGTTCTGTGTACTCTTCTAGTTTGTGCTATATTGTAAACTGCTTTGAATCTATGATAAGGCAGAAAAAAAAACTCGTTAAATAAATAAATGGACAAGTGCAAAGTTATGCACCTAGGGAAGAACAACCCAAACTATGATTACACGATGCAAGGTTCCACATTAGGAACTACCACCCAGGAAAAAGATTTAGGCGTCATTGTGGATAACATGTTAAAACTCTCTGGCCAGTGTGCTGGGGCGGCCATGAGAGCAAATAGAATGCTAGATATCATAAGGAAAGGAATGAAAAATAAAACAAAGGATATTATAATGCTTCTGTATCGTTCCATGGTGCGACTGAACCTTGAATATTGTGTGCAATTCTGGTCGCCGTATCTTAAAAAGGATATAGCGTTATTAGAAAAGGTACAGAGAAGAGCCACCAAAATGGTAAAGGGGATGGAAGAATACCCCTATGAAGAAAGGCTAAAAAGGTTAGGGCTCTTTAACCTGGAAAAGAGACGGCTGAGGGGAGAGAAGATAGAAGTCTATAAATTAATGAATGGAGTGGAATGGGTAAACGTAGATCGATTGTTTACGTTATCAGAATATAGGAAGACTAGGGGACATGCAATGAAGCTACAGGCTAAACTATTTAAGACTAATAAGAGAAAATATTTTTTCACTCAACATGTAATCAAACTCTGGAATTTGTTACTGGAGGATGTAGTAAAAGCTGTTAGTGTAGCTGGGTTTAAAAAAAGGTTTGGACAAGTTCCTGGAGGAAAGGTCCATAAACCATTATTAAAAAGGGACCTAGGATATCAGTGCTTGACCCAATACAAGTATTGTGGAACCTATGTCTTTTGGGGAAACTGCTAGGTACGTATGACCTAGATTGGCCACTTTTGGAAACAGAATACTGGGCTTGATATACCTTGGTCTGACCCAGTATGGCATATCTTATGTTCTTATGTAAAAAAATAAATAAAATAATTGGCAGCATTTAAACATGTAGGTTTTCAAAATATCGACTTAGACTGTGTAATGGGATATACAGAAAGTTACCAGCAGGCAGCAGGAGGGAGAGAGGCTCGTGGAGGCAGACGTCCTTCCAAGGCAAGCTGTGCAAAGGAGTTCTGAGGTAGAAATTTTAACTGGGGCTGGAGGAAAAGCCGAGAGGACCAGCTTCTTGAGATTTAACAAGCTGGCACGGAATTAAGCTGATTTTGCTTTCTCTGAACTGCTGTCTGTTCTGGGTTTTGTTTTGTTGAGGTTTAACAAGCTAGTACACAATGAAAACTGCTTTTGGTTTTCCCTAAACTGCTGTCTGTCTTGTGTTTTAAAGAAAACCTCTTCCCACCGCATGCCACACTACCACAGTTATACATGTAAGTTGCTGAGTTGCCTCCATTGATTTTTTCCATGTGTAGATATGTAAAATGTTTCCTTCAGATGTACGTGTCATCAGATACACTCACACACCTGCACATCCTTATATATATTTTAGAAAAGGCCCTATGTTTTGAAGAGGTTTTTTTTTTAATATCACTGGAATTGTATGTGTCCCGACTTCAACGTCTCATTACAATACAGCTTTTGAGGGGACAGGAGAACTGACTATATCTGTGAGATCAGAAAGCCATGGAATACTTGATTTTGGGAAGGCAAAGTTATAGGAGGTGGATCTGAGAGTCTTTTGTAGATTCGTGTGAGGAACTAGCTGGGTAGATGAGACTCATAAGAACAAAGAGCAAAGATTAGAACATATTAAAGCTAAATTTATTTTAACTTCAACCTTAGGTAGTAATAGTGGCCTAGTAGTTGGGGCAAGTTGCCGAAGGCTGTGGGTTCAAATCTCAGTGGAGAACAGCACCTCGGGCTGGAGGGACTGGGGTTTCTAGTCCCACAGATGGTTCTTGTGGCCTTGGGCAAGACCCATAACCCTCTGTTGCCTCAGCTACAAAATGTAGATTCTGAGTCCTTCGAGGACAAGGGAAATATATACCGTACCTGAATGTACATCTCTTTGACCCGGTGAAAAGCGGTATATAAGCATTGCTAAATAAAATAAATAATAGAAACATGATGGCAGAAAACGACCACATGGCCTATCTAGTCTGCCCTTCCATATCAACCACTACAAAAGTCCCCCTTTTTCCTTTAGAGATCCTCTATGTTTGTCCCATGCTTCTTTGAATTCAGATACTGTCCTCATCTCTACCACCTCCACTGGGACACTATTCCATGCATCTACCACTCTTCCATGAAGAAATATTTCCGCATATTACTCCTGAGTCTATCTCCTTTTCCCCTCATCCTATGTCCCCTCATAGCAGAACTTACTTTCAATTGAAAGAGGCTTTGCTCCTGTGTATTTATACCATAGAGGTATTTAAACGTCTCAATCATATCACCTCTATTCCACCTTTCCTCTAAAGTATACATATTAAGATCCTTAAGTCTGTCCTCATATGTTTTACAACAAAGACCACTAAACATTTTAGTAGCCACCTTCTGTACTGATTCCAACCTGTTTATATCCTTTTGAAGGTGCGGTCTCCAGAATTGCACACAATACTCCAAATGAGGTCGCACCAAAGACTTATACAGAGGCACCATCACCTCCTTTCTTCTGCTGGCCATTCCTCTCCCTATGCACCCAAGCATCCTTCTAGCTTTCGCCGTCACCTTTTCCACCTGTTTAGCTACTTTAAGATCATCAGACACAATCACACCTAGGTCCCACTCTTCTTTTGTGGACAGAAGTACTTCACCATCTACACTATTTCGGTCCTTGGATTGCTGAAGCCCAAATGCATGACCTTGCATTTTTTAACATTAAATCTCAGCTGCCAAATTCTAGACCATTCTTCAAGCTTAGCTAGATCCCTCCTCATGTTATCTACACCTTCCTGGGTGTCTACTCTATTGCAGATTTTGGTATCTGCCGTAAAGAGACAAACCTTAACCGACAGCCCTTCCACAATATCACTAACAAAGATGTTAAAAAGAATCGGAGCAAGGACAGATCCCTGGGGCACACCACTGGTAACCTCCTTCTCCTCAGAATGAGCTCCATTTACTTGTACCCTTTGTCACCTCCCACTGAACCAATTTCTAAGCCACAAAATAATTTTAGGGTCCATCCCTAGGGTGCTCAGTTTGTTTATAAGTCACCTGTGCGGAACAGTGTCAAAGGCTTACTAATATCTAAATACACCACATCTAGGGCTCTCCCTTGGTCCAACTCCCTGGTCACCCGGTCAAAGAAATCAATCAGATTTGTCTGACAAAACCTGCCTCTGGTGAATCCATGCTGCCTTGGATCCTGTAATCCGTTGGACTCCAGAAACCTCACTATTTTCTCTTTCAGTAGTACTTCCAAAACTTTACTCACCACTGAGGTTAAACTAACTGGCCTGTAGTTTTCAACGACATCCTTACTTCAGCTTTTGTGTAAAGGGACCACATGTGCTTCTCTCCAGTCCTCTGCCACCACTCCTGACTCAATGAGGCATTGAAAAGTTCAGTCAGTGGAGCTGCTAGAACTCCACAAATAATTTCCCAAATAGTTCCCAAATGATTCCACAATGACATCCAAGATGGAGCAACAATTTGGACTTTGAATAAATTTGATGTATTCTTAGCTACTAATGGTGGCTAGTGGATATAGGGACTTATAAGAACAAAACCAATGGTGGGTCTTGCAATGCGACATTCATTCAGTGTGTGAACCCAATTTATTGAAAGGATTTTTTCCATTTTGCATCTATAGAGAAACTGCTTGGTGCATCTGGCCCCTTTGTGTGTGTCCTGCCCACAGGTGCAGGACCAGGTTCCAGGTTCCATAAACAATAAAGAGGTCGATTCACTAAAGCCACATTAGGATTTACAGTGGGAAAAGATGTGTTATTTACCGACATCCTATTTCATTCAACCTTATTGCAGTTTAGTGATCAGCCCCAAAGTGATTAATGACTTCCACCTTGCTGATAACTCTCTGGAGGACTGATAAACTTCACAAGTAGCAGTTAACCCTTTGCCGTCTAGCTGGAGAAGGAGTCCAAGTGCGCAGTGTAGCTCCTCGCTGTGCAGGTGTGTGAGAGCAAATGGAAGGAGATTATGGCGGTTATTTTAGTAGCCTTATTAGCATTTTGGATGTCTGAAAAAGGGCATTTCAGATGTTCAAATCACGGAGACATTTCCGGACCCATTTTAGAAAGCCGGGAATGGAGAAATCTCTAGCAGAGACACATCCATGTAGGACGGGGGTGTGGTGGAGACATGTCCGGGGGGTTCCTATGAACTGCGATGTGTGCGCCTGATTTCAGCAATGTCCAGCATGTCTCCATCCTTGTCCAAGTCTATACCTGCTCTAGGACATGAACAGGCATCAGAAAAGTGCTTGTTTTGCCAGCAAAACATCTGGTGGGTGTAGATAAGATGGTACTCTACTATCCCCAGGACTTTCCACAATCAGAAAGACGTATGCTAGGAACTAGGGAAACATCTTTTGAGGATATGACACTTCTGAGCATCTTGGCTTGCAGACTGGCAGGCTAGGATGCGTCCGCTGTCTAGAATACTATTGTTGGAATGTTTATGTAGCCATCCCCAATGACGTCCATATTGGGTACATACACTTTCTAAAATTGTGCTCGAATTTGCACATGCCAACCTTCTTTTTGGGGCGTTCTGTCTTGGATGTTCCATATTGCACCTAGATATCATTTCTAAAATGTGCCTTCACGTGAATGCTAGGATTTTGGAGGGAGGGGGAGGGTGGCATATACAGGAAATGAGGATTTTGGGATGCATGCTAATTACTCACTTACTGCACTGGGGATTTCTCAAGTCAGTTTTCATAAGAAATGTGCTGGATGTGCTGTGCTAAGCACGGGACTATCCTTTTCAAATGTGATAAGGAAAAGCTCCGAAAATGGAATTTTCCTGAGGATTTTTATGATTCCGTTTCATTAGAATCAAGCAGCGTAAAAGCAAAGAGGGCGGCTTGAGCCAGCTTCCATGATTTCCCAAGCTGGAAAAGACTAAATATATTTTTCGTCTATAAGAAAGTTAAGGTGCTAGTGTATGCAAAAGGAGGGAGACTGCCCGGACTTAATCCTTTTCTGAGTAGGAGTAAAGCTATTCAGGATAGAGGCTGGAGAGAGATCAATGGCTGGAGTTAGATGCAGAGCAGAGTCTGACGGCGTGAGACTCTAGTCAGGCTTCCCCTGCATGCTGCAAAACATATTTCAGATCATTCCAAATAGGTTTGGAAGGCTTCTAAACACACTGAACAGCAGCCAAATATGTTTTTGATAATAATAATAGATATTCAGAAAACATATTATTTGACTGCTTCACCTAGTGGAGCTCCAGAGCTCCAGGGGTTAACTGAGCCCTTCATAGGGCATACACCTATGGTAGCATTTATCAAGCCGATCCTGGTGTACCTACTAGCCTGTCTGGTTTTCAGAATAACCACAAAGAATATGCATGTGATAGATTTGCAGGTCCTTAGGAAACACACCATACTTGCAGAAAGCCAAAGGAGAATATAGAGAGTGAGATGTAACTAAAAAAAGTCCTTTTTATTTGCAAACAGCGACCCCAACACGGCTGCGTTTCGGCATAAGCCTTTGTCAGGGGGTAAACTGAGCAGAAGTGAAATTTCGCTGAATATTTCCAAAAAAACACGATGTCTAGCAATAATCTGAATCTGCCAGAGCTCTGACAATGGTTGCTGTGCAGTTCTGAAAATGACGTACAAGTATTATCAGGGGGTATATCGGTCAAAACCTGTGTCTCCAACTTCTTATGCAGCAGGTTAGTTCTGGCGTTCGCCCCTTCTCCCTCTTGTATCGTCTCTAGCTGTCATTCCTGTCCTCCACGGCTTCTGACGGCTCAGTCTCGGCTTTCCTGCACTCAGTTGCGCTCTTTCTACAGGTGGAGATCCAGAGACCGGAGGCTGCAGCATCTCATTGCATGACCTAGTGTAATATACTTTCATGATCTGGAGGACTGATGCTCAGCTTGGGTGGACCAGGCTTAAACCAACTTAGAATGTTTTACAAACTGGGGATGGGGGGAAGAGGAGGAAATATTAGTGGTACATTTGTTGATTAAAGTATTTAAATGATCGCATATGGTAAACATTGCTTCTCTTCTCCAAGGACATGTTACCTGGCAGGACTAACCTTAGTTTAAGCTGACTTTCCCGATAAAATTATATTTTTATCAATCTGTTCCCTTTTATTCTGGGGTTCTTCTGCTCTACCTGCATGTGATGGTGTGCACAGCTGTACGGACAGCTAAGCAAGGATTCAGCTTGATATATAAAGACAGGCTCGTTTCTTAGCTTCTGAACTGTTAGGACTCCTGCGAATGCTTTAGCGTAATTAGAGTGAACAGCGCTGCTCTCCATAGGCTCTGGGACTAGTGTTGCAGCTTTTCTAAGCCAATGACATAAAAAGGAGGAGCTTCATACAGAGAGGAAAATCTCTCAGAATACACTGCTGCTTGTATAATCAGCGCATGGGTTTTATCTTATATATTTCACAAATATGGCTGTGAGGACAGCGAGTCAGCATATAGGGAAGCATAACTGGAACCAGCACCATGCGGATGGTGTAAATGGTGTGAGCAACGGGACAGGAACAAATAGGGAGTGCTCCTGCCCTAGAGATGTAACATGTTCCCTGGAGCAAAGAGGTGGAGGATAGCGAATGGCTCTGTGACCCTGAGGATCAGCTGGGAGTCAGGTCTCGCTTTTGGAGGCTGCTGGGGCAGGGGAGTCATGGTGCCGGGGTTGTGGGAGGAGTGAATATGGCAAAGTGCAGAGCACAAGGAGGAAAGCATAGAGCGTGCACTTACACACACACACACCCCCCTCACGTCCTACTCCCCAAGGGAAGCACACGGGTAAATATAGATTGGTTGTTTACACATCAAAAAGTAGAAAGACTAGGGGGCATGCAATGAAGCTACAGTGCAACCCATTTAAGACTAATAAGAGAAAATATTTTTTTTACTCATTGTGTAATCAAACTCTGGAATTTATTCCTGGAGGATGTAGTAAAAGTTGCTAGTTTAGCTGGGTTTAAAAAGGTTTGGACAAGTTTCTGGAGGAAAGGTCCATGAAACATTATCAAAGAGGACCCGGGAAATCCACTGCTTGCCCTGGGACATGCATGATGAAACCTGTGTCTTTCTGGGAACTTGCCAGGTACCTGTGACCTGGATTGGCCACTGCTGGAAACAGGATACTGAGCTTGATGGAACCTTGGTGTTATTCTTATGTTCTTATGTTATGTTCTTATACCTTCCCACTCTCCCCCCACAGACATATTAATCCTCTACTCACAAAGACATATATGCACCCCCACCTAGAGTCATCCCATGATATACAACTATCTACACCCTCCACTCAGAGAGACAAATGCACTCGCAGATCTACCAAGAGACAAACCAACACTTTCCTCTCATACAGAGATACACATACATCATCCACTCAGACTCAACCCAAATACATCCTTACACCCCCATCTACAGACAAACCTACACCCACACCCAGAAACACCCCCCTGTCTAACCCACTGAAAACACACATATATACACATCACCCATTCACACAGACAGACACATACCCCACACACCTTCACTCATCTCCGCCACACTAAGCACGAGGTTTAGTCCTCTTCACTCCCTTCATTGGGAGGGCTTCGGCATGTAAGGAGTGGTAACTTTGAGTTGGGGCATGCTTTCGGAGGTGTGGTTCCTAAAAGGGTAGAAGACTGAGTGGGGTCCTTAGTTTCTGGCAGGGCTGAGTGTGATGCAGGGGAGCAGGATGGAGGATCCATATTTTTTGCCCACTTTACCTTGTCATCTTTTGACTTTTCTACTAGTATTTCAGTCCTAGGAATACACAATAATGTAAGTTTTTCTTAAAACCACCAGGTGGCACCATAATACAAAGACAAAGCCTCAGCATGTCGAACATTGAAACTACCTAAGGGCAGCATAAGCGCACTGATGGACCTTGAAACCTCTCCATCTACTAGTAAAGCATTTGTTCCTATGGAGCCCTCACAGCACCCCCTTGCAGCTTCTATGGAAATCACAGCACAACTGAGCAACCACCGACAGACAGATGCCAACAGAAGTAAAAACATATTATACATGGGGGCGTCATTAATAAGGTGACATTTTTTCTTTTTTGATGCTGCATTTAAATTCACCTCATTTAATGACCCCCCCCCCACACACATATAGAGATTACTGTGAAGAAATTATATCCCCAAGAACAACTTTAGTTGTTTCCCAAATAGGTGGTTCTCTATATGTTTGTTCTAAAGGTCTTATACCCCTCCTATATAAAAACTAGGAAGTGCACGCTCAAAAGATTTATGTGGCTAAAACTGTTTTTCATGTGCATAAATCTGGCTCTCTCAAAATAACCACCCTTTGAAGAAATTTATCTGCATAAATGTTTTTTGTGGACAGTTATCTGGCCCAAAAAGGGGATGTGGCTGGAGGTATTGTGAGGGTGGCTGATGTATTTATAGGTGTAGTTACTAAGCTGTGGCAAGTGCAATGTTTTACTGCTGCAAAATTTTTATTTTAAATCTTTGCTTTGAAATTTTAGTTCAACAAAAACACAGGGGGTACAACTCCAGTACTGCAGCAAAATTTAACGCATTATCCTTCCATGTATAATGCAACTCACAAGATTTCATGAAAACTGTGTTATTCATTTGGCATAATAATGTGATGCTTTGCCTGTAGTTGCATGCATTGTAGATCATTTTTGAACATGCTTTGTGGTTAAAAATCATGTGTTAAGGGAAAATAACAGGGCCGGCTCAACAATTAGGCATGACTAGGTAGTCTGCCTACAGCGGCAGCTTCTGAGGAGCGGCAAAAAGCAGCAGCAGTCAAAACAAAAGATGCTGATGGTCAGAGAAACTCAAAAAGCCATCAGCACATTCTTTTACCTGCAGAACTGGGTAAACCTTGTCGAGAGGGATATTTAGAGGCACTATCCAGATAGCTCCAGGGCAGTCCATGGTGGGTGAGGGTGGTGCGCCGACTTATCCAATTAGTGGTGATTTTCAGTTCATTAACCAGATAAGCAACTGCATAAAGTTTGGGTAAAGAAAAGCAGGCCTAATTTTATGCAGTTTTTGCTATCCGGATAGCAGCTGAATATCGCCACTATGCGGAAAGCCTGGCAGGCAGCAGTGAAACTGGATATTTGGTGCCGAAAGATATCTAGATTCTGGCATGAAATATCTGGCTTCATTTTTAAATATTCTAGCCGGTGATTAAAAAATGCTGATGGTGGATTTTAAATATTACTCCTATAATGCCTAGTTATGCATTTTGTGGGATTGTAATGTGAGGGAC
The DNA here is from genome assembly GCA_033557465.1 of Ichthyophis bannanicus. NCBI lineage: Eukaryota > Metazoa > Chordata > Amphibia > Gymnophiona > Ichthyophiidae > Ichthyophis > Ichthyophis bannanicus. Next base: position 104,314,237 of record CM066048.1, on the reverse strand, counting down.
ATTGTTGGGATGATCTGGATTGTTGAGTCTGATTATCAAAATCTCAGGGGGAGGGGGGGGGGGGTGTTAAGGCTGAAGGTTCGCCTAGGGTAACCCAATACCTTTGCACCAGTTCTGACAAATAATACATATTTTTGCCAATTAAAGAGCGTTATTCCCTTAACGCACTTTAGTAACTTTCCCTCCTAATTGGATAGTGTCATATAGAAATCTGACCAGCTAAAACAGTCTGCACAAATATTAAAGCATGGATAAAGTTAGTCCGCCCTACTTTAAGACACATGTGCCCTGCATATCTGAGGATATTCCTTTTCTTTAGAGTACAATAGGCTCCAGGAATCTCTTTGTAGCTTACTTTCATCCATACCTGGATATGCAGGATATGAAACCAAATAAATAAATACAAGAAAGATGCATGTTTACACAAAAAGAGAATTCCTTTGTGGTACCCTATAGAACAACATTCACTGTAGAGGTAATTGTGGTAATACTGGAGGAAATTCTATAATGAGTTGCATAAATATGCATCAACGCACGCAAGTTACCGATTTTCAATTATTTATGTGTGGGGATGGGCACTTATGCTCATGGTTTAGGCAGGTGCTATTCTGCAACAATGCGGGTCAGGGGGATGGCACGTAGTTTCAGAGTGGACAAGCATAGGGCAGAGCAGATTTATGCATGTAAGTTAAAGAATACTACACTGTAACTTATGCATGCTGTCTGCTAATCTAGTCACGGGTATTTACACCAAGTCCAGAGTTGGTATAAGTGGTCGTGCCTAGAATTGGTGCACATTTCTCACCACTTACGCTCTTATTCTATAACCTATTGGATAAGTGCTGAAGGCCTAAGACTAATGTGAGCGACACTGGGAGAGAGGATGTGCAACCAGAGAGATGTTTGCTGACCGCCGATGACCAGTGGAGAAGGTACTGGAGGAGACAATGCCTAGCAAATTTCTGTTCTATGCCAAAGAGGTTTTGGCATCAGTCGGGAGGTTACCAGATAGGAGTCTCCCCAGGGTTCAGGAAACCCCCAGAGGAGAAGTGAGAAGGAACATAAGAACATAAGAAATGCCATACTGGGTCAGACCAAGATCCTTCAAGTCCAGTATCCTGTTTCCAACAGCGGCCAATCCAGGTCACAAGTACCTGGCAGGTTCTCAAATAGTACAGATTCCAAAATGCTTATCCCGGGGTTAATAATGGAGTTCCCTGGGCCTCTTTAATAATGATTTATGGACTTTTCCTCTAGGAACTTGTCCAAACCTTTTTTAAACCCAGCTACACTATCAGTTTTTACTACATCCTCCAGTAACAAATTCCAGAGTTTGATTACTCATCCATCTTTTTAGTCCTAAATGGGTTACATTGTAGCTTCATTGAGTGTCCCCTAGTTGTTCTACCTTTTGAAGGAGCTGCTAGAACGTCCCCAACTTCCTTCAATATTCTCTGATGCATCCTATCCAATCCCATTGCTTTGTCTTCTGAAAATCGTCCAAGATCCCCGTCGCTTCTGTTCCTATTTGTGGGTGCTTTCTGAGATTCTGCTCATATGTGAACATAGAACAAAAATATTTGTTAAGCAATTCAGCTTTATCCTCTTCAGCTTCTATATATTCCTCCCCTTTACCCTTGAGTCTGACAATACCACTTTTGCCCTTCCTTTTCTCACTAACATACAGTTCCTTGTGAAAGTATTCACCCCCTTGTTTTTAGTCCTGTTTTGTCACATTACATATAACCTGGAATGAAAATGGAGGTTCATTTGGATGTTAGGTAATGTATTTAACAATATAGTCCAAATTGTTGAAGTGAAATGACAATAAAATATCTTGTATATGTATATAAAAAAAGACAAGTAAAAACTGAAAAGTTGTGAGTGCATATGTATTCATCCCTTTTGCTATGAAACCCCTAAATAAGATCTGGTCCAACCAATTAACCTCAGAAGTCACATAATTAGTTGATTAGGGTCCACCTGTGTGCTGTCAGTGTCACATGATCTGTCACATGATGCCTGTATAAATATACCTGTTCTAACGAGCCCCTGACTCTGCAACACCACTAAGCAAGCAATGTGAAGACCAAGGAGCACTTCAAACAGATCAGAGACAAAGTTGTGGAGAAGTATAGATCAGGGTTGGGTTATAAAAAAATATCCCAAATTCTGAATATCCCACGGAGCCCCATTAACTCCATTATAACAAAATAGAAAGAATATGGCACCATTACAAACCTGACAAGAGAAGGCCGCCCACCAAAACTCACAGACAGGGCAAAGAGGGAATTAATCAGAGATAACCAAGGATAACACTGAAGGAGCTGCAAAGATCCACAGCGGAGATGGGAGTACCTGTCCATAGGATCACTTTAAGCCATACACTCCACAGAGCGGGGCTTTATGAAAGAGCGGCCAGAAAAAAAGCCATTGCTTAAAGAAAGAAATAAGAAAACATGCCTAGACTTTTAAATTAGGCAGTATAAAAACACTTAAACAATAAATAAATTATTCAAAGTTGTTAAAACACAACAGGATTGTGAAAAATTGCAAGAGGACCTTGATAAATTGGAAGACTGGATGTACAAATGGCAGATGGAATTTAATATGGACAAGTGCAAAGTTATGCACCTAAAAAGAACAACTCAAACTATGGCTATTCGATGCAAGGCTGCACATTAGGAACCACCACCCAGGAAAAAGATTTAGGTGTCATCGTGGACCTTCTGCCCAGGGTGTACAGGTGGCCAAGAAAGCAAACAGAATGCTAGGAATCATAAGGAAAGGAATGGAGAATAAAACAAAGGATATTATGTGTGACTGTATCTTCAATATTGTGTGCAATTCTGGTCGCTGTATCTTGTTGAAAGGGACTTGAAATGCGGTACCAGAGCCCTCGGAAAGGGTTAATATGGAGAATAGCTTGGAATGCACTAGCAGCCTGGAGAGAGATGTGTATAAAAGCCAAGGTTGTACTTTGGGATGACATTGTTTGTGAGGAACCAGACAGAATGCTTTTGCTTTCAGAATTCTGGAGTTGAGAAATGTCTGTGCTCTGAATTGCATGTCAAAGTCAAAGCAAGTTTATTTGATTAAAAAAAGTGAAAGGAAAAAGAAACTTAAAGAGAGATATATAGTGAATTCAGTCTAGGGGTGCAGGTTATCAAGTGCATTTACGTAACAACGCTTGTCATGAAAATTTGATAGTTTGCTGATATCTGTTATTATTTTTATGTCTTACTGTGCAAGAAATGTAGTGATACGTGTGAGATTAAAGAAAAACCTTTAGATTAGCGATTTAGTTTTACGAGTTACAAATAATGAGTGATACAGTTTCATTCTGACAAGCAAGTTAAGTAATTCAACCAAGGTGGTAAATGTGTATTATGATGTTTTCTTTTTATGTTAATAGATAATCTTTATATACATCGCATCCATGAAAGTGTAAGAGATCAGAGTAGCAATGTTCCAGTCTATTTTTCAGAAGCGTGGTGTGGTGGAAAAACAAAACCTTTATTGCACAAATGCCAACCTGACACAGGCCATGTTTCGTCACACTTCGTCAGGGGTTTAGCTGGCATATACTAAAAATATAAACATATAAATACTTAAAAACATAAAGGAACAGAGCAATAACAACATGTTCTTCCATTAATAAATAAAAATTATATAAAAAGTAACTCACCAATATAATAAATCATGTAAAAATAAAATAAAATAAATAATAAGTAAAACAATAAAATCAATAAGAAACATCATATAAAAATACAAAAATGAATCATTTTATATGATGTTTTTTATATGGTATTTGCTTCTGCAGTGTTGTACCCAGTCTATTTTTCAGCCACCTGCAAGAGTCTATTGGATCTTAAATTCTCATGATGTGTGTTTCAGTTTGTTATGGCATCCATCTGTCCAAGAGAGGTCAACGCATCTTTGGTAGTAGACTGGCTAATCTACTGAAAAGGGCTTTAAACTAGATTCCTTGGGGATGGGTGAAGAAAGCCCCCAGGTAAGTGAAAGCCCCCAGGTAGGTGATACATTAAATACCTTTATGGAAATGGGTAACAGGGGTAATATATGGAAAGCAGTGTGTATTAATGCCCGTAGCATGGGAAATAAGATCCCTGAGGTTGAAGCTTTGGTGGGAGTGGCTGACTTGGATTTAGTGGCAGTTACAGAAACATGGTTCACAGAAAACAATGACTGGGATGTAACTATACCTGGCTATACTTTATTCAGGAAGGACAGGGTAGGAAGAAGAGGAGGAGGAGTGGCACTATATGTAAAAACTACTATTAAAGCTTTGGAATTACAGAGCTTAAAAGGGAGAGAGGAGGCATTGTGGGTTAAACTAGAAAGAGGGAAAGAGAAATCTATTTGCATTGGAGTGATATACAGACCTCCCTCACAAGAGGAAGAGGTGGACAGAGAGTTAATTGAAGACATACGCAGCATTGCTAGGAAAGGGGAAGTGCTACTGATAGGAGATTTCAATATGCCAGATGTTGATTGGCACATTCCTGCTGCAGTATCATCTAGAAGTAAGGAGATCCTGGATTCTCTACAGGGAGAACTATTCAGGCAATTGGTAACAGACCCCACACGTGAAGGGGCCATACTGGACTTGGTGCTTACCAATGGTGAAAGTGTTTCTGATGTTGTAGTGGGAGATCATTTTGCATCCAGTGATCACCAGATGGTGTTGTTCAGTATTAGGACTAGGGCTGTTAGAATCCATTCCAAGGTGAGGATCTTAGACTTTAGGAAGACTAACTTTGCGAAGATGGGCCAATACCTCAGGGAGTCGTTAGTGGGATGGGAACAGCTGGGGGATGTAGAAAAACAGTGGGCAAAACTGAAAGGGGGTATTTTAAGGGCAACCAACCTTTTTGTTAAAATGGTAAATAAAGGCAAAAGGAACAGGAGACCGCTATGGTTTTCGAAGGAAGTAGCTGAAAAAGTGAAGAAAAAGAGGGAGGCCTTCATGAAATACAAGAGATCACAGAGAGCAGAAGACAGGCATCTGTATTTGGAAAAACTTAGAGAAGCTAGCAAAGTAGTCAAGAAGGCAAAGATTCAAAAGGAGGAGGAAATAGCCAATGCAATAAAATGGGGGGATAAGACATTTTTCAGATATATTAGTGAGAAGAGGAAGAGCAAAAGTGGTATTGTCAGACTCAAGGGTGCAGGGGGGGAATATGTAGAAGCTGATAAGGATAAAGCGGAATTGCTTAACAAATATTTTTGTTCTGTGTTCACAGATGAAGAACCAGGAGCAGGACCTCAGAAAACACCCACAAATAAGAACAGAAGCGAGGGACATCTTGAACTATTTTCAGAAGACTGTGTTCGTGAGAAACTAGCTCAACTTAAAGTAGACAAAGCGATGGGACCGGATGGGATACACCCTAGAATACTGAGGGAACTTGGGGACGTTCTAGCAGCTCCACTGACTGACCTTTTCAATGCCTCGTTGGAGTCGGGAGTGGTGCCAAAGGACTGGAGAGAGGCTCATGTGGTGCCTTTACACAAAAGCGGAAGTAAGGATGTGGTTGAAAACTACAGGCCGGTTAGTTTAACTTCGGTGGTGAGTAAATTATTGGAAACGCTGCTGAAAGAGAAAATAGTGAGGTTTCTGGAGTCCAGCGGATTACAGGATCCGAGGCAGCATGGATTCACCAGAGGCAGGTCTTGTCAGACAAATCTGATTGATTTTTTTGACTGGGTGACCAGGGAGTTGGACCGAGGGAGAGCTCTAGATGTGGTGTATTTAGATTTCCGTAAAGCCTTTGACACTGTTCCTCACAGGCGACTTATAAACAAACTGAGCACCCTAGGGATGGACCCTAAAGTTACTGCTTGGGTTAGAGGTTGGTTGGGTGGGAGGCGACAAAGAGTACAGGTAAATGGAGCTCACTCTGAGGAGAAGGATGTTGCCAGTGGTGTGCCCCAGGGATCTGTCCTTGGTCCGATTCTTTTTAACATCTTTGTTAGTGATATAGCGGAAGGGCTGTCGGGTAAGGTTTGCCTCTTTGCGGATGATACCAAAATCTGCAATAGAGTAGACACCCAGGAAGGGGTAGATAACATGAGGAGGGATCTAGCTAAGCTTGAAGAATGGTCTAGAATTTGGCAGCTGGGATTTAATGTTAAAAAATGTAAGGTCATGCATTTGGGCTGCAGCAATCCAAGGGAGCAATACAGTATAGGAGGTGAAGTACTTTTGTCCACTAAAGAAGAGCGGGACCTAGGCGTGGTTGTGTCTGATGATCTTAAAGTAGCTAAACAGGTGGAAAAGGCGACAGCAAAAGCTAGAAGGATGCTTGGGTGCATACGGAGAGGAATGGCTAGCAGAAAAAAGGAGGTGATAATGCCTCTGTATAAGTCTTTGGTGCGACCTCATTTGGAGTATGGTGTGCAATTCTGGAGACCGCACCTTCAAAAGGATGTGAACAGGATGGAGTCGGTGCAGAGGGTTGCTACCAAAATGATTAATGGGCTTCATTATAAAGCATATGAGGACAGACTTAAGGATCTTAATATGTACACCTTAGAGGAAAGGCGGGATAGAGGTGATATGATTGAGATGTTTAAATACCTCCGTGGCATAAATGTTCAGGGAGAGAGCCTCTTTCAATTGAAAGCAAGTTCTGCTACGAGGGGACATGGGATGAGGGTGAAGGGAGATAGATTCAGGAGTGATATGCGGAAATATTTCTTTACGGAAAGAGTAGTGGATCCGTGGAATAGTCTCCCAGTGGAGGTGGTAGAGATGAGGACAGTAACTGAATTCAAGAAAGCATGGGACCAACACAGAGGATCTCTAAAGGCAAAAAGTGGACTGTTGTAGTTGTTATGGAAGGACAGACTAGATAGGCCATGTGGTCTTTTTCTGTCGTCATATTTCTATGTTTCTATGTTTCTATTATGAAATAACCAATGCAGAATTGATCTTATTAAGGAAGTGTGCGGCAAATGTCCTGTTAAAAGTAGAATAGTAAAACAAATGTCAAGACTGATTAACTAAATTAGTATCGCTGATTGAGATAGATTCAAGATGTAGATAAATTTCCTTTGAAGAGATTAATCGATCCTTTATTAAACAATGACAATTAAATTTAGAATTGGTTTAAATTCTATGTTTTTGAAAACTTTCTCAAGCACAATTCTGTTTATGTAATGCAGGGCCATACTGAGCCATAATTGCACCTTGTACGACTTGCAGATCTGGCACGCGCCCCTCCCCCCGGTCATCATCTCACTGCCTTCATGTCCAACCGGCTGCCCACCCTTGCCCTGCTGCCACCACTTTTTGTCTTCTTGGAGATGGAAGCAGCAAAACAGATCTGGCTTCCAGAAAAAAAAAAATCCCCACGCGGGTCTTTCAATACCATGCTTGTATGCAGTTATCATTTATAGAATGATGTTGGTCTAATAGGAGTTTTACCTCTTCAGTACCTCTAGGCATGGATTCCATCCCCAAAGAAGCACCATGATGAAAGGAGCGTCTCCTTCTCCATGGGCAGCTCCCTCCTTGGACCGTCACTCAGCTTAAGCAATGATGTACCTTAGGAACTGTCCCCTTAAAGATGCCATGGGGGGTGGCAGCAATTCCTGCACATTTATGGGGGTGGGCCCAACGGGATGCTACTGCCCGGTCTGAGGGGTGCTTAGAATGATGCATCACTAAGATGGAGGAGGAGGAGTGGTGCCTCTTTCAGTCTGACTTCCCTCGGGAGCTCCCTAAACTGCATAGTGAGAAATCTGAGCCTGGCTGCTACTTTTTTTTAATTTTATTTATTTATTTATTTATGAGGCTTGATAAACCGCCCAAACCGGGGTATCAGAGCGGTGTACAATAAAAGCAGGCTGCTGGGAAATTGAAGAGAGGAAAGGAACGCCATTCAATGGATAGGAAAGCACCATAGAGATAGACAGAAAAAAAAGAAAAGGACAGAATAACATGGCTGGAGAGTCAGAGACTGAAGGGAAGGAGGGGGGGGGGGAGTGGTATATGAGACCTTGTCAGCAAAATCATTCACAAAATCCACTGTCCCTCTGCTTCTTGCACAGAATTGTTTGATGTCTAACCGATATGCTTAGGCAGATGATGAAGGTAGCCTACTGTGCACTGTCACACTCAAAATCCTTTATTTATTATTTATTTATTTATTACAGGCTCTTATATACCGCTCTATTCAGCATCAGCGCGGTTCACAATATAACAACAGACCAGAACAACAAACTGTTTGGTTTTACAGAGAACAAGGTCAGAGAACTTGGATAAAACATGGGACGTCATTATTTATGCTGAGGTAGGGAGGATGGAGAAAGGACCACCACTGGGAACAATTTATAACTCTCTAGATCATTGCAGATTGTGGCACTGTGATCTATCTGAGCATATTTACAGGGCTATGAGCAGTATGGATAAGCAAATAATTCAGGACTGTATTTCTGGGAAACACTGAATAAGGATAGCTTTGTTATCACAAACGTTATATATAAGAAAAACAAAACCCACAGGAATCGGGCCAAGCCGTAGGGAGGAGTACCTCAAATATTTGCAGAAGGCCAAATGGCACTAAGTTAGCCACGTCATCCGAAAAGAGGCTGGGGCACATCTGCCAATAGAATGTGCTGAAGTCCCGCCTGAGAGAGATGGATGTGATGGAAAGTAAAATGCCACGTTTTGCATTGATTTGTATGGAATATATTTATACGTAATTATTTGCTGCTATTTAAATTCTTTGTCTAGATATTTGAAAAAAAAAAGTGCTCTCCTTTCAGGTACCTGTGGGCTTTGCAATGTTTACATATGGCGGTGACAGAGTGAGAAATTGGAAGGAGATAAAATGCTAGAAAGGATAAAGAGGAGAGACCGAAGAAAGAAGAAAAGAAAAGGCTGGCGGCATAGAGACAGGAAGAAGAAGGGTTATAAAAAGAGAGTTGATGTGATAGGAGGGAAAGAAGCATAAAAGAAGAAGGAGAATAATGGAGAAGGAACAAATGCAGAAAAGAACCAACAAAATTGTCCAAACATACAAGAAAGTAAATAGAGCTCTAGTTTTTCAAACCTAACATATGTTAAAGCACATTAGCGTATGCTAATTTGAGTAAGTGCATAATCAGTAAATAGGCTCCATCGAGCATAATTGCATTATTTAACAAGCATTAAATTACATTACCATGTGTGAACTGGTTCACACACATTAGCAAACTGAGCCCTTCTATTTTAAAGGAAAATATTTTTGCATATTGAAGCATGCAACCTGCAAATGTGCCATGTTTTCAAGACCTCTGCCACACGACCTTTTAACATAGGCCTCAGAATCTACCCCTGAGCTGCTGCAGAAAGCCCAGGCCCTTGGCTAAACGACAGACTAATAATGGTTGCCACAACTGGTTAAGATTGGACGTGAACCGAGTCTATGGTTAATGGTTCAGTACGATTTTCTTGTTAGTTACTATGTTTGCAGTTCATTCAGGATGTGTGTAATATCCCTGTTTCTTTCCTTCAGGGCAATCACAGTACAAGACTTGACATTCATAGTGGTGGCACTTTGTGTTATGCCTGTGGCTAACCAGTTCTTCCACAAAGCAAACAATCAGTAACAGTTTAAACCAGTGAACCACACAGTAAGCTGGACAGTTATCTCACTGGACTGCCGGATGGGTTTCTTGTAGGAAAGCACTCACTCACTCATCGTTCTATAAGACAGAAAGCCAGGAAAGGCAGATGCATTTTTACAGGATTGTTGTGGGAGGAGCAGTGTTGGGGTGATCATGATTGTTGAGGTCAATTATCAAAATCTCAGGGGGTAGGACATAAGGCTAAAGGTTCGCCTGGGGTGGCCATTACCCTTGCACCAATCCTTTTCATAGACCTCTGCCTGTAATGGGATCAAGAGGGAAGTAAACTGGGAATGCACAGGGGATCATGCTATGACATCTCACTGAACAGAGATAAGTGGAAGATCAAGAAAACACCCTAGGGCGACCCTTTAGTCAATCACGCTGTCTCCTGATGGGTTTTTGCAGGGATTTAAACAGGGGAAAGGGGGTGACGGATGAAGAAGAACAAGTTCAGAATGTCACTCCCAGCAAAAATATAACAACAGTGGAAACAGCCACACTATTAACCCACACATCAATGCCAAGTGGGAAGGAGCGTGTAAAAGAAAATCCATGCAAAATACAGGCAAGCCAGTCAACAAATGTTGAAAAGCAATGAGCACAAATGCTCGAAGCCTAGCCAACAAAGTTCCTGACCTGGGCGCCCTAATAGTGGAAATGGACTTGGACAGTTTGGCCATTACAGAAACATGGTTTAACAAGGTGTATGATTTGGATATAGCCATATCTGGCTATAATCTACTTAGAAGAGAGAGAAGGCAGAAAAGGAGGAGGAGTAGCCCTATTTGTCAAAAGCAATATTAAAGCTTCTGAAATGCAGGGGACGTGGGGAAAAGAAGAAGCTCGATGGATTGTGTTGGAAAGAGGAGATAGCACTGTCATCCATACTGATGTAGTCTGTGTCAGCATACATTTCATGCAGCTATGGACTCTGTTTAATTCAGTCTAAACTCTGACCCCTGGTTGACGTCAGTCTCTAGGACCTGGCTGCAGCCCCCTCTTGCTAAATCAAGATGGGTAGACCTTAAAGGGAGTGGCCAAAGACAATAGCAGACCTCAAGGGGAACTGCTGGAGAGGCACTATAAAGGACAGACACACTTCCTGTCTCTCTCGCTCTCCCTCCTTCATCGGACAGGTTTGGACACTACCATGAGGCTCTGATGATCAACTCCCTTCACCCCTCCCCCTCTCTCTCTCTCTACCCACATGTTCTGGCCTACCATGCGGCTCTGACCCACATGTTCTGGCCTCTATCTCTCTCACACTTCACACATGCACACACACAGATTCATTGATACACACTGAAACAGCTCTGTAACAATCACTATATACCTCTGTTCAATACCTATGTATTAAGCCTATTTGTACATAAAAACCTTTCTCCAAGCCACACCTGTTTGCTTGTCTTATTACAATACCCTCCTGCGTCTGTGAAGTGAAATGAACCCAGGACCAAGCGGAGACTGGACCAGAGATTACATATTCAGAAGATTACATATTGGGGGCTCGTCTCTCGGATTTCACAGCAGACCTCCAGTTGGGTAAGTAATATTTTGTATAATACATTAAGTAGATTTCAGACAGAGTGAGACAGGAAAATCAATAGCCCTTGTGACCATTTACAATTTTGTTTTGTGGGTTAGACAAGGTGAGACTTTTAGTGTCAAAAGGCTCTGTAAGAATCTAGAATTTTAAGGACATTACACAGAGTGGCTTGCAATTGTCTTATTTTTATGTATAGGCTTGCTACAGATTTTATATAGTATTTGAACTGCTAAGAAAATACAGAGTTACACAGTTAAATATTCCCTCATAGAGTACAATATACATCTTTCCTGGTAACACTAATGTACCCTCCTGTTTATTTGACTTTTATTTCTCTCTCTTGTCAGTATATATCTTGGTGTGAGCAGGAATATCTGACAATGTTAATCTTTCTCCCTTTTAACTTCTATTTCTCTGTCTCCTGTCAGTAACTATCTTACTGAGAGCAGGCTTGCAGCTGGCTGCAACTGATACAATTCTGTTAATCTACTCCACCCTGTTAAATAGGTGTGAAATACCTTTTAAGTTAGCATTCCTCCTTCTACTGCAGTATCAAATATGGCAGCATTTGATTTTAAAGAACTTACAGAAATTCTAATTTCATATTGTAAGAGAAAAGGAGGTCCATATGAAGGGGAATTCCCTGACTCATGGTATAATATTCAAAAACGAATGTTAAGCCATGATCATGAATTCAAAAAGAAAACAAATAAAAGAAAATGCCTCTTCATCCAGGGCATGTGCAGGGGAATAATTAGCATGAAAAAAGAAAACTCTGAACTGACTTCTCAGTGTAGCCAATTGATCAAAGAACTGGAGGAGGCACAAAGTTGTATTTCTATTCAGAGAACTCAAGTGATTCAAGCCACAAATTCTTTTATAACTGTTAGTGAACAATTAGAAGCACTTAAACTTGAATTGAGGCACGTTAAACATCAAGTGGCCTCTGCAAGAAAGTCAACACCTACCCCTCCCTCAGCACCATATGCGTATCAGAGCTAATGTCTGTAAATCCACTGGTTTTGCACCCTATGAAGCCTTAATGGGAAGGCCAATGCAACGGTGGGAAAATATGCTGAGTCCTTTTCTTCCAGAGGACCAGACCGTAATTCTCACCAATGAGTGGATGAAATCCCTGCAAGAACATCTAAAAGAAATTCAGACCTCTGTGCTAGCTAACACAGAAAAAGCTAGAGATTATTTGCAGGAGGTACATGCAAAAGGTTCTGATTTAAGGCCCTCAAGGTTGGGAGTAAAGTGATGATTCTGAGACCTAGACCAAACCTCCCCTTTGGAACTGCAAAGTGGGAGGGACCGTACTTAGTTACTGATACCTTAGGCCCAAGCCTATACCAGATCCTAATGCCTGACAACCAGCAGTACTGGAAACACATCACCCAGTTAAAACCATATGGGTAATATGTGCTTTATCAGTCTTTGTTTTCAGATACCACCTGAAGACAGCACGGACAGCTGCTTTCTGAACAAAAGTCGCTTAAGGACGGTAACTAGTTACTCCTGCTGTACATGTGTTTAATAGTTATGTAAATAAGTAGTTAGTTATGTAAATAAGTAGTAGAAATTATTAATTTTGTTTGTTTGTTTTGTTGTTACATAGTATAAGTGGGCAGTATTAGTTTACTCCCTAGTAGAGTGAAACAAGTTAGCTTTTATTATGTCTCGGTTTGCTGTTGTTCTTGTATCTGCTCTCTTCTACTCAAGTCTCATTACAGGAACTATCATCCGAATATGCACGAGTGGCTGGGCTAACTCCACAAGTGGGGTATATCGTTATCAAGAAATACCCCCACCGTTCCCGGAAGGAAAGGATCTGGTCATCCTGAGTTTCTGTTCGGTACAGGACAAGCCAGTGTTCTATTCATTAAACATCACTCAAGTACAGTGGGAGCCACCAGTTTCCACTTCTCTAGAAAGGACACAAGAATTGAGGGCACGCCCAGAACGTTACTTTCTAGGTCCTCCTGCTTTGATTTTGTACAATATTTCCTGTTAGGACAGAGGTACCTGGAAAATAACTTATACATGGGTTTTGAGTGATCAACAGCACATCACTGAGACTTCATTCCTTTTGGATGTATCTTGTTTACCTACCACCCCTCATCCCACCCCTCCCACCACTTCTGTTCCTCCTGTACTCTACCTTTCTGATATCCACCTATTTCAGGAAGGACATCCCTTTCAGATTAAATATGATGCACCACACGATGTTTTATATGATGTGGAATACCATTTTCTTACTTGACATCTATTTCCCAAATTGTTTCTAGTTACACACAAATATCCAAATTGCTCTCAGTTTGTGGCCAACCACATACAAATGCTCAATACTTGGTTTGATATGCAGTCAGTAACACCCAGAGCTAAGCAATTTTGACACAAGCGTGAATTAATTGATACAATTTTAGGTGGCACAGGGACTGCACTGGGTGCCCTTAATGTAATTGATATAGAGGTGCTCCGTAATAAAATGGATCCACTGCTCAGCATGCTGCTGATGGTTTTACCTCACAACATATTATTAATGAAGCTTCCTCTAAACTGTCCAATGTAGTTGTAGATACCTTTGTTCTTATATCTCCCATTATAGAACAGAAAATTGTTACCTTAGCACATGGAGAATATAGATTGGGAAAGAATATTTCCTGGGCTCTTGCCTGTGATCAAGTACAGATCGAGCTTATTACTATACTAAAGGAAATTCTGATCACTGCTAAGTTAGGACACTGGCCACCATCTCTCATCCATATGGCTAGTACCAAAATACCAGAATTTGCTATAGCTCACCTTGATTGGTGGACAGTTAGTGTTCCCATTTGTTCACCACAAGGCTGCTCTATCTGTACTTTGATCCCATGGTCAGGACAACACACAGTTATTTATCCTGTTGTTAATATTGGGGTGCAATTTGATAATATGCTTATGTATCCTGTGGACCATCTCACATGGGTACAGCCACTGGACAACACCTGGACTTCATTCAAGCCGATGGACCCCAGTTTGTGCGAGCAGACTACATTTCAGTTCAAGTGTCAACCTCACCAGTTCAAAGAGGCTGACACCTCCTGCTGGAACAATTCTTCCTCTTGCTCCCTGACTGTTAAGCTCTCATATTCCCTGACTACCTCACACAGTTTGTATTACCTTGGAGCTGGACACTTTTGTTTTCATCTGTTCTTTTGTTTCTCTCTCTTGTCAGTATATATCTTGGTGTGAGCAGGAATATCTGACAATGTTAATCTTTCTCCCTTTTAACTTCTATTTCTCTGTCTCCTGTCAGTAACTATCTTACTGAGAGCAGGCTTGCAGCTGGCTGCAACTGATACAATTCTGTTAATCTACTCCACCCTGTTAAATAGGTGTGAAATACCTTTTAAGTTAGCATTCCTCCTTCTACTGCAGTATCAAATATGGCAGCATTTGATTTTAAAGAACTTACAGAAATTCTAATTTCATATTGTAAGAGAAAAGGAGGTCCATATGAAGGGGAATTCCCTGACTCATGGTATAATATTCAAAAACGAATGTTAAGCCATGATCATGAATTCAAAAAGAAAACAAATAAAAGAAAATGCCTCTTCATCCAGGGCATGTGCAGGGGAATAATTAGCATGAAAAAAGAAAACTCTGAACTGACTTCTCAGTGTAGCCAATTGATCAAAGAACTGGAGGAGGCACAAAGTTGTATTTCTATTCAGAGAACTCAAGTGATTCAAGCCACAAATTCTTTTATAACTGTTAGTGAACAATTAGAAGCACTTAAACTTGAATTGAGGCACGTTAAACATCAAGTGGCCTCTGCAAGAAAGTCAACACCTACCCCTCCCTCAGCACCATATGCCTATGAGCCATGCATACCAGCTAGAGAGAAACAAAAGAACAAAGATACACCCATTCCCTATGCCTATGACACACCTGATCAGCAACAAAAGAATTCTAAAGTATGCATAGTTGAACTTAGGAATGGAAAGAATACAGCTGAATCAGAACAAAATTCTGATAGTTTATCTCAGCCAGAACCCAGCAATCTCTGTCAGGAAAATAATTCTGATGACTTAGACATGACACCCAGTAATGAACTTAAATTAATGTTCCAGGAAAATTTAAAAGATAGAGATATAGAAAAAATAGTTGAGAAAATTGGTACTATGCCTCTTAATGTAAATCAGTGGGTTTAAATGCGCGATTGATATTCTGATTCACTGGGGTCTAGGGAAATACAGAAGAAAACAATCAGACTTTGATAGACTTATGCATCTGGCTCTAGGGCCTCACTATTACAGGGTTGGCTCTCTCACTCACCCATACCAGTTGGTTAAAAGGGGTACTGAGAAACTATTTCACTGTTCCCCAATGCAAGTATTTAAAATTATTTCACCTTTACCAGATGATACACTGGAACAGTTTGCATATAGAGCCTGGATTTTAAAAGCAGTTCTTAATGAGCAGGAGTCCTGGCCCAAAGCAGAAGATTATGGGGAGAGCATGCATAAGGAATTTTTATTAGAATTGCTATCCCCTGAGATTACAAAACACCTTCTGTTATTTTCTGAAGACCCTGAAGCAACCCCTTTTGATACTCTAATGCTCAGAATTGGGTCTGTTTGGAAGACCCAGCCCTCGCAGGTCATTACAGTATCAGAGGCACGGAAGTGGCAGGCCAATGAATCCTCTCAGTACATAAGAAACACAGACAGAGGACACACCCCTAAGTGGCAAGCTGAAGGATCCTCTCAGTACACAAGAAACACCGACAGAGGCCACGCCCCTTGGAGAGCACACGGCAGAGGTACTTTTAGAAACTCCTCAGGTTACATCCCCTTTCAAGAGCTCAAAGCACAGAGAGATGGGCTAGAAAAGGAAAAAACTAAATGGGAACAAGATAAACATACACTGCAGATAGAAATAGATAAATTAAAACAGGATTTACAAGCAGCTCAGGACAAACACAAGGCTAGGGCATAGGGATGTCCTGACCTCTTGAGTTCAGATATCAAAATGTCTCAAGCCTTCATAGCCCAGCCTGCCTCCTTTATCTCAGCAGAGGACTCAATTCCAGAGCCTCTGGGTGATGAAATGGATACAGGCCCAGGACACAATTTAAGGCTTGTAACACCCTTGATACTGGACTCTTGTGCACGCCCCAATGTTATCAGTAGAGTAGGGGGTCAGGATAAATTAGCTTTGATTGACACAGGGGCTGGAATTAGTTTTACAAACAGAGCTTCTCCCACTGCACATCAGAAAAATATGGAAATTTATGAAATTCAAGGAATTAATGACACAGCTTCCAAATGTGTGGCTATCCCAGTTAAATGGGGTATCCCTGTGCACAGTGAACAAAACAAGGAAATGTTAGAAACCACTGCCTCCACTATAGTGAACACACCAAAAGAAATAATTGGAATTGATGTTCTCAACCAGTTAAATTTGGTGGTGGATATGGCTAATCTTAAATTGTGGCAGTATTCAGGAACTTCAAGTGCTTCTAAAACTTTAGTGCATGAAGTCATTCCCATGCAGTTAGCAACTCAGTGCACTAAGGCAGCTCAACAGTATGATCTGTGTGTAATTCCCTCAGAAGTGGCTGATATTCCAGTCTGGGCTCAAGACAAGTTAGATTGTGGGAAAATGCACACAGAAATACTGTTGGAAGGTGAGGATCCTCCACCACAGAAGCAATACCCAGTACCTCATCAGGCTATAGAACCAGTGACTAAAATTGTGAAGATACTGGAGGAGAGGGGTCTGATTAGACCTATTTCTTCCACATGCAATTCACCAGCCTGGCCGATAGTTAAACCAGGGGGTTCCTTCAGGCTCACTATGGACTTCCGTGCTCTGAATCAAGTTTCAAAATCTGTAGTGCCCGTGGTAGCCTCATACCCTGAAATGATCTCCAAAATGAATCCCAAATGTAAAATTTTCTCTGTTTTAGACATATCTAATGGGTTTTGGAGTCTGCCACTGGCCCTTGAATGCCAGTACAAAACAGCCTTTCAGTGGCTGAATAAACAATATGCATGGACTGTGCTTCCACAGGGATATAAGGATTCCCCCTCAATATTTCATAAATACATGCAGGAAGCCCTATCACTATTGTCTTGCAGAGATAATATAATTCAGTATGTAGATGACATTCTGATTCAGTCTGAGAATGAAGCCGTACACTGGAATCATGTAAGAGAAGTTTTAAAAGCCCTCTTACAAGCTGGTCTTAAAGTCAATCCTGCCAAGGCTCAACTGTGCAAATCACAGGTTTCCTTTTTAGGGGTTACTATTGGCCAGGATGGTAAATCTGTAGATTCTCAGAGGATAGAGCTGATACAGAAACTTCCACTTCCTACAGATCAGAAATCACTCCAGTCATTTCTAGGGCTCACTGGTTTCTGTCGTGACTTCATGCACAATTATGCTGAAGTGGCAGCTCCACTTTACTCCCTGCTAAAAAGTAAAGGTTATGTCTGGGAGGAAGAACATACCGAAGCTATAACTAAATTAAAACACATTCTGACTTCTGCTCCTGTTCTTGCACACCCAGATCACACACAACATTTTTTCCTGTACCCTGTAGTTGGAGAGAACAGTATAGGTGCAGCTCTAACACAACGCTTAGGAGGAGTAGATCGCCCTATTGCCTTCTGTTCCAGAGTTCTCACTTCTCCTGAACTCAAAATGGGAAACTGTGAAAAACATGTACTGGCTTCCTATGCTGCTATGCAGAAATTTACATACATCATTGGTGCTCAAACCACATACATATGCTGACATCTCCCACACCTTTTTTATTTTTATTTATTATTTGTCCAGCACGGACAGCTGCTTTCTGAACAAAAGTCGCTTAAGGACGGTAACTAGTTACTCCTGCTGTACATGTGTTTAATAGTTATGTAAATAAGTAGTTAGTTATGTAAATAAGTAGTAGAAATTATTAATTTTGTTTGTTTGTTTTGTTGTTACATAGTATAAGTGGGCAGTATTAGTTTACTCCCTAGTAGAGTGAAACAAGTTAGCTTTTATTATGTCTCGGTTTGCTGTTGTTCTTGTATCTGCTCTCTTCTACTCAAGTCTCATTACAGGAACTATCATCCGAATATGCACGAGTGGCTGGGCTAACTCCACAAGTGGGGTATATCGTTATCAAGAAATACCCCCACCGTTCCCGGAAGGAAAGGATCTGGTCATCCTGAGTTTCTGTTCGGTACAGGACAAGCCAGTGTTCTATTCATTAAACATCACTCAAGTACAGTGGGAGCCACCAGTTTCCACTTCTCTAGAAAGGACACAAGAATTGAGGGCACGCCCAGAACGTTACTTTCTAGGTCCTCCTGCTTTGATTTTGTACAATATTTCCTGTTAGGACAGAGGTACCTGGAAAATAACTTATACATGGGTTTTGAGTGATCAACAGCACATCACTGAGACTTCATTCCTTTTGGATGTATCTTGTTTACCTACCACCCCTCATCCCACCCCTCCCACCACTTCTGTTCCTCCTGTACTCTACCTTTCTGATATCCACCTATTTCAGGAAGGACATCCCTTTCAGATTAAATATGATGCACCACACGATGTTTTATATGATGTGGAATACCATTTTCTTACTTGACATCTATTTCCCAAATTGTTTCTAGTTACACACAAATATCCAAATTGCTCTCAGTTTGTGGCCAACCACATACATATGCAGCCATCACACCCCCCTCAAATTCATTGTAGAAGGAAAATTAGCATGTAGCAAGATTAGGACTGAGAGAATAGTCCAGTGGACTCTCATGTTGCAAGCACAGAATGTAAAGTTTGAATTGTTGAAAGAACCTAATGTGCAAGTGGCTGGAATCTTGTTGGAGGGGCAACCTCATGACTGTCAGTCCTCACCCAGTGCCCCTAATCACATGATCTTTAGGGAACTAGGACTAGACAAAATTTCACCTTTCCTTCCTACAGTATATATTGATGGTAGTAGCCAATGTGAAGGAGGCAGGCGACTAGCAGGTTTTGCAATTGTACAATTGGACCCAAATAACCAAGTGGTACTGCAAAGACAGTATTCCTGTGGGTCAGCGTCAGCACAGTACTGTGAGCTGGCTGCTTTTGTAGCTTGTATGCAACAATATCAGGATTCACACCCAGATACAAATCATTTTAGATTCTGATTATGTCTTTAAAAGTGCCATTGCCCTGTTACCCTGGTGGCTGGCAAATGAATTTAAATCTACAGATGGGTCCACAGTGAAAAATTCATCACTGTGGACTATGGCACAAGAACTGAGTGAGAAGTTTCAGAGAGTACATTTAGTTAAAGTAAAGGCACATAGGAAGAAAGGCCCTTTAGTGAAAGGGAACACATTAGCAGACTCACTAGCCAAGGAAGCATGCCATGTAGGCCTCATATGGCCCTGGTATGAGCAGACACGCATGGTTGCTATTGCTACACGTTCCACAGATTACGATCAGATAATACCACCAGATTACTTCGTAGCACTGCAGACAAAGGACCCTGAGCTTTCCAATTTAAGGAAGCTTGTGCAGGATGCCCCAGATAACCTATATCAGCACACACCCTTTCTCACACTAGCTATAGAGAAAGACATTCTAGTTGCAAAACGAGAGGAAGGCTTGGTTATAGCTATCCCTAGAGCTCGAGGTAAAGAATGGATGCATTGGGTTCATGGTGCAGGTCCTATGGGACACCCTAAAGCAGAAGAAATGCAGACTATCCTCAATAGGTTGGTATGGTGGCCAGAAATGAAACATGATATACAGGATCATGTTTCCTCCTGTGTAATCTGTGCTTCATTTGGGAGACAACCGAAAAAGAGAAGGGGACAGTTAATGAGAGCACCTCCCCGTGGCCCATTTGAGAGATTGCAAATAGATCATGTGGGCCCTCTCCCATTGACTGCTAGGAAGAATAGATTTTTACTGACTGTTGTTGATTCCTTTTCTCATTGGGTAGAAGCATTCCCTGTCCCAGATCAAACTGCTAGAACCACTGCAGAAGTCCTAACTATGCAATTTTTTACACGCTGGGGCATTCCTAAAACAATTGACTCTGATAATGGTCCTGCATTTGTTTCGCAGCTGATCAAGGAATTGTTTGATTTTCTAGGCACAGAACAACAACTCCACATTCCATACCATCCACAAGCAGCAGGGCAGGTAGAAAGGATGAATCAAACAATTAAGGCCCACCTCAGCCCTATGCTTAATCTGACCGGGAAAAATTGGGATCAGGTGCTCCCTTTAGTCCTTATGCGTATCAGAGCTAATGTCTGTAAATCCACTGGTTTTGCACCCTATGAAGCCTTAATGGGAAGGCCAATGCAACGGTGGGAAAATATGCTGAGTCCTTTTCTTCCAGAGGACCAGACCGTAATTCTCACCAATGAGTGGATGAAATCCCTGCAAGAACATCTAAAAGAAATTCAGACCTCTGTGCTAGCTAACACAGAAAAAGCTAGAGATTATTTGCAGGAGGTACATGCAAAAGGTTCTGATTTAAGGCCCCTCAAGGTTGGGAGTAAAGTGATGATTCTGAGACCTAGACCAAACCTCCCCTTTGGAACTGCAAAGTGGGAGGGACCGTACTTAGTTACTGATACCTTAGGCCCAAGCCTATACCAGATCCTAATGCCTGACAACCAGCAGTACTGGAAACACATCACCCAGTTAAAACCATATGGGTAATATGTGCTTTATCAGTCTTTGTTTTCAGATACCACCTGAAGACAGCACGGACAGCTGCTTTCTGAACAAAAGTCGCTTAAGGACGGTAACTAGTTACTCCTGCTGTACATGTGTTTAATAGTTATGTAAATAAGTAGTTAGTTATGTAAATAAGTAGTAGAAATTATTAATTTTGTTTGTTTGTTTTGTTGTTACATAGTATAAGTGGGCAGTATTAGTTTACTCCCTAGTAGAGTGAAACAAGTTAGCTTTTATTATGTCTCGGTTTGCTGTTGTTCTTGTATCTGCTCTCTTCTACTCAAGTCTCATTACAGGAACTATCATCCGAATATGCACGAGTGGCTGGGCTAACTCCACAAGTGGGGTATATCGTTATCAAGAAATACCCCCACCGTTCCCGGAAGGAAAGGATCTGGTCATCCTGAGTTTCTGTTCGGTACAGGACAAGCCAGTGTTCTATTCATTAAACATCACTCAAGTACAGTGGGAGCCACCAGTTTCCACTTCTCTAGAAAGGACACAAGAATTGAGGGCACGCCCAGAACGTTACTTTCTAGGTCCTCCTGCTTTGATTTTGTACAATATTTCCTGTTAGGACAGAGGTACCTGGAAAATAACTTATACATGGGTTTTGAGTGATCAACAGCACATCACTGAGACTTCATTCCTTTTGGATGTATCTTGTTTACCTACCACCCCTCATCCCACCCCTCCCACCACTTCTGTTCCTCCTGTACTCTACCTTTCTGATATCCACCTATTTCAGGAAGGACATCCCTTTCAGATTAAATATGATGCACCACACGATGTTTTATATGATGTGGAATACCATTTTCTTACTTGACATCTATTTCCCAAATTGTTTCTAGTTACACACAAATATCCAAATTGCTCTCAGTTTGTGGCCAACCACATACAAATGCTCAATACTTGGTTTGATATGCAGTCAGTAACACCCAGAGCTAAGCAATTTTGACACAAGCGTGAATTAATTGATACAATTTTAGGTGGCACAGGGACTGCACTGGGTGCCCTTAATGTAATTGATATAGAGGTGCTCCGTAATAAAATGGGATCCACTGCTCAGCATGCTGCTGATGGTTTTACCTCACAACATATTATTATGAAGCTTCCTCTAAACTGTCCAATGTAGTTGTAGATACCTTTGTTCTTATATCTCCCATTATAGAACAGAAAATTGTTACCTTAGCACATGGAGAATATAGATTGGGAAAGAATATTTCCTGGGCTCTTGCCTGTGATCAAGTACAGATCGAGCTTATTACTATACTAAAGGAAATTCTGATCACTGCTAAGTTAGGACACTGGCCACCATCTCTCATCCATATGGCTAGTACCAAAATACCAGAATTTGCTATAGCTCACCTTGATTGGTGGACAGTTAGTGTTCCCATTTGTTCACCACAAGGCTGCTCTATCTGTACTTTGATCCCATGGTCAGGACAACACACAGTTATTTATCCTGTTGTTAATATTGGGGTGCAATTTGATAATATGCTTATGTATCCTGTGGACCATCTCACATGGGTACAGCCACTGGACAACACCTGGACTTCATTCAAGCCGATGGACCCCAGTTTGTGCGAGCAGACTACATTTCAGTTCAAGTGTCAACCTCACCAGTTCAAAGAGGCTGACACCTCCTGCTGGAACAATTCTTCCTCTTGCTCCCTGACTGTTAAGCTCTCATATTCCCTGACTACCTCACACAGTTTGTATTACCTTGGAGCTGGACACTTTTGTTTTCATCTGTTCTTTCCCCAGAAAGTTTATTTTTCGATTGCTCCCAGAATGCATGACATTCGCCTTCCCAAGAACACTTTGTTGTACAGTTCAAACTATTTACCAAACAATACCTGGTGCAGTCATACACCACTGGTCTCCCTCACCATTAATGGGACAACTTATTCCACACCGCTGGTTACCAATGACTCTATGGACATTCCAGACTTTATCTCATATGCTGTGCATCCATTACCACTTGGCATGGGAGAAGAGACACTACATAAACTGCTCAACTTTACAGAACTCCATGCCTATATTGATCACCTTAAAACAACATCCACTGAAGTGAATCACACCATCGCCTATGAGAATGGACACATTCAACAAATTGTTGGACACTTGCTACAAGATGCTCATGTGTCTGTGTGGGAATTGTTATTTGGTTACTCACCTACTGCTGATCATGTCTTTAATGTTTTTATTCACCCTATTATTATTTTAACTGCTGTACAAATATTGCTATGCATTATTGTAATTTTCTTGTGCTGTAAGATGAAAAAAAAAAAAAAATGTACATTTCCTTGCAGCGCAGGTCATACAGAACAACAACATTTTAAGGTAGTTACACTGAACCTCTCCAGCATCCACCCCTACATCCAGGCTAACTTGGCCTGCTAATTTGGCTAATTCGGTATTTCCTATTACACTGAATACCAGAGTCAGCTGCAGTCTAGTATTGCTTCCTATCCTCACTCATAGCATCCTGGTACCGTTTGGTTTTAGCCTCCTTAAAAATTCCTGCAGACCTTATGCACTGTTCACTCTCTCTAAGACGGGTATGTAAGTGGCATATTGGGTCCCCCCCCCAGTAGTGGCTGCTCAACCTAAGACACGAGGTTTGGACTCATAAGGAGACTTGTTTATCTCTAGAACACTAGAGACAGTACTAGAGACAGTACTGTGCAGGACAGGGGACCTGCTAGACATAGCAAGGTATTTAATACAGGAGGTATTCGATGAGCTGCCTACTATCAGGTAATGGCAGCTGGGACAGGTACCACAGGTTTGCTTCCACCAATTCCAGGCACAAATAATAAATAAAAATAAAAAAGGTGTGGGAGATGTCAGCATACATTTCATGCAGCTATGGACTCTGTTTAATTCAGTCTAAACTCTGACCCCTGGTTGACGTCAGTCTCTAGGACCTGGCTGCAGCCCCTCTTGCTAAATCAAGATGGGTAGACCTTAAAGGGAGTGGCCAAAGACAATAGCAGACCTCAAGGGGAACTGCTGGAGAGGCACTATAAAGGACAGACACACTTCCTGTCTCTCTCTCTCTCCCTCCTTCATCGGACAGGTTTGGACACTACCATGAGGCTCTGATGATCAACTCCCTTCACCCCTCCCCCTCTCTCTCTCTCTCTCTACCCACATGTTCTGGCCTCTATCTCTCTCACACTTCACACATGCACACACACAGATTCATTGATACACACTGAAACAGCTCTGTAACAATCACTATATACCTCTGTTCAATACCTATGTATTAAGCCTATTTGTACATAAAAACCTTTCTCCAAGCCACACCTGTTTGCTTGTCTTATTACAATACCCTCCTGCGTCTGTGAAGTGAAATGAACCCAGGACCAAGCGGAGACTAGACCAGAGATTACATATTCAGAGATTACATATTCAGAAGATTACAGTCTGCAGGCCTCCAACTCACACCAAAGAAATAGATAGAGACTTGTTTATTGATACTGAAAAGGTAGCCATGAATGGGGAAGTGATCATATTGGGTGACTTTAATCTACCCGATGTGGATTGGAGCATTCCTTCTGCAAATCTGGAAAGTATTAAAAAAATTGTAGATGACTTCCAAGATGCATTACTTAGACAAATGGTGATGGAACCGACCAGAGAAAGCTCGATAGTGTGTTGAATATCCGGGTGGGTGCCCATGTGAGCAGCAGTGATCATCACACGGTTTGAGATAAAAGCCAAGGCGGATTCCAATCACAGCAAGCTCAAAGTCCTAGACTTCAAAAACGCTGGCTTCAGTAAAATGGCCAAGTACTTGAAGGAGGAGTTGGCAGGGTGGGAGGGGATAAGGGAAGTGGAATTGCAATGGGCTAAACTAAAAGAGGCAATAAAAGGGGCAACAGATACATATGTAAAGAAAGTAAATAAAAATAAGAGAAAAAGGAAACCTATTTGGTTCTCCAAAGAAGTGACTGCACAAATAAAGGCAAAAAACACAGCTTTCACAAAATTCAGAAGTTCGCAAATAGAGGAACACAGAAAAGAATACAGAATAAAGCTAAAAGAGACAAAAATAGAAATAAGGATAGCAAAATCAAAGGCAGAAGAAAAGATGGCTAAAGATAGGAGACGTGGTGACAAAACGTTTTTTCAGGTATATTCAGGAGAAGAGGAAGATCAGAGGTGGAACTGCAGGACTCAAAAGTGCCGGGAACTGATTCATGGAAAGTGATGTTGAAAAAGCAAAATTGCTAAACAAATACTTCTGTTCTGTTTTTACTAAAGAAAATCCTAGAGAAGGACCACCTGTGATTGACAAATATATAAATGGGAATGGATTAGATACTATACCAATCACAGAAGATGATGTGTTTGAACAGCTTGCAAAACTGAAAGTGGACAAGGTCATGGGACCGGATGGAATACATTATTTATTTATTTATTTTATTTTATTTATTTAACATTTCTTCTATACCACACTCTTACCATCAGCGCGGTTTACATCGAACATAACATATACATTGTCAGACGGTTGCCTGGGTGAGAATCTTCACAGTCTTGGCAAGTGCATATATCTATATGATTTGCAAGGGATTGTGGGCAATGCAGTTCATTCACACCAGACACAGCTGCTGACAATAATTTAGTTGTGCTCAAGTGTTAAAGCCAATAAGAAATTTATTTATGGGGTTATTTCTCCCAACACAGATATGCTTGGTAGCACATAAATCAGGTTACTTGCTTCCAGTGTTTAACTTGGAAAAACAAAATCAAAATCAGGAAAACAACATTCAAACTTGTCAGGCATTAGCTAATGTTTTCTTAGCATATATCAAACAACAAACCAAAAGCCATAAAGCAAGAAAAAAACTGTTCTTTTCAGGTTAACTTCTGATAACTTCCCACATAGATTCAGAAGTGATTCTCTCCTAGCTCACAAGCAATTAGGTAAGGCTCAATTGCTAGCAGTTATCCAGCTGAAACCCCTTAGCTAGCTTGCTTTCTACAGCGTGGCTAGAAAACCTACACAGGAGCTTTTCTGAGTAGATTAAAGAACAAGTTTGTATTTCTTTGTGATGGTTGCTGTACTTTATAACAGAAAATTACCAAAGGAGTTTAGACAGAGAGCAATCCATGTAAATACAGCATTCATCTGAGACTTCTCCTTCTTCCTCCACAATCATCGGTTCAATATCATGGATTGGCACAGAGGAATTTCTCAATGGAGCACTTTCAGGACAATACTTGCTTCCCTGCTGTCTTTCAAGGGTATAGCTAGGGCATAGATCAGTGTTCATACCTGAGCTTCCATTGCTGTTAGAGTTCCTCTCTATATAGCCTGGCCAGTATGTAGTCCAGTTCTTATGTCCAGCCTTCCAATCCAGATCCCTGGACACTGGATCTCTCTTCACATACCTTCTGGCACGGGTCTTAGGGTCCCTTCCACGTGCAGCCGTCTCCCTCACAGGTAGCGTCTGGAGATTCCTAGCTCTGCAGCACCATTCCTCTGGCTCTCCCCAGTCCAATGGTGTATGCTGGCCCTTGGAATGCCTCCCAGTATATGTACTGCTCTGGACTCTTCTAGACCTCTCAAAGGCTTTTCTCCTCTTTCTTCCAGAGGGTTTCTTTCCCTCTCTGTCCGTCCGGTTTGGCTTCTGCTTCTGATGATCCTCCTGATGATGAAGATGATCAAGCTCAAGCTGATTCTCAGGATAAGGAGGATAATTCTCTGTAGAATAAACTCTACCCTTATTCTGCTTAGATGAGTGCTCCTCCCTAACACAGCGCAGCTGTGCTGAATCAGGCCCTGCCCTTTGAGATGAGTGCTTAGGGATTACCTCATAGCCCTCCTGATTGAACACACGTTTCCCCACTTCAGCTCCTCTAATGGCTGTTGGAAACCTGGTGCATTCTGGGACTGGTAGTCTTTTATGGGAAAATTCTGTTTTCTTATTTCTACCAGAACTGACAGGTTGCTTGTTCAGAGTCACTTCACCTTTTCTATAGCTCCTTCCTGAGCTATGATAAGCTTCCTTATCACAACATAAAGGAAACTGTAGTGTATTTTACATTTAACAGGAGTTGAAAACTTGGAAGAACAACAGGGGTAAACTATTTACAATTATTAACATAGTCGAAACTCTCTGGATTATGTAGATGGTGGGTGTTTTTGCTTGTGAAAAATCTAAACTGGAAAGTAACTTGAAAATAGGTAGTGCTTGAGTTTTTTCTGAATTGAGTTAAGCTAGTTATAGCTCTAAGGTCTGGAGGGAGGGCGTTCCATGTTTTTGGGGCATATATGCTGAAGGCTCTCTTCGATGTTGCTTTTGTACATCTCGCTATCTCTTTCGGGACCATTAGAGTGTTTATTGCTGCAGATCTCCTGATTCTATTGGGGGGTGGAGTGCATATTAGTTCAGTGATGGATGTGGGTGACTGGTTGTTCAATACTTTGAAAGTTGTGATTATGATCTTATATTGTATTCTGGCATTGATCGGTAACCAGTGTAGTCTTTTGAGGATTGGTGTGATGTGGTCTGCCTTCGATATTCCTTCGAGTACTCTGGCGGCTGTATTCATTGCCAGTTGGAGAGGGTTTAAGGTTGCTTGTGGGAGTCCATGTAGAATTGCATTTGAGAAATCGAGGTGTGGCATCACCAGGGCTTGGTAGATGGTTCTGAAGTCCGTGGGTTCAAGTAATGGTCGTAAATGACGGAGTGTTCGTATTTTGTGGTATATCAATTTTGTTGTATTCTTTATGTGTGTTTTCATGTCTAAGTGATTCTCAAGGGTGATGCCTAGGTATCGAATAGTGGGTTTAACTGTCAGTTCTGTGTCCTTCACAGAACTGACAGTTAATACATCCCAGGATACTGAACGAGCTCAGAAAGGTTCTTGCAGGGCCGTTAAAGGATATTTTTAATAGATTCTTGGAGATGGGAGAAGTTCACAGGACTGAAGAAGGGCTGATGTGGTACCTCTTCACAAAATTGGCAATAGGGAAGAAGTGACAAACTACAGGCCAGTAAGCCTTACCTCGGTGGCGGGAAAAGTAATGGAGGTACTCCTGAAAGAGCGAATAGTGGACTCTCTCAAAACCAATGGGTTGCATGATTCGAGGCAACATGGTTTTACCAAAAGATGATCATGACAGAAAAATCTGATTGTTCTTTGAATGGGTGACCAGAGAACTAGATCAAGGGCATGCGATAGATGTGATCTACCTAGATTTCAGCAAAGCCTTTGATATTGTTCCTCATAGGAGGCTTATCAATAAGCTAAACAGCTTGGGGATGGGTCCCAAGATGGTGAACTGGATCAGAAATTGGTTGACTGACAGATGACAGAAGGTGATGGTAAATGGATCTCACTTGGATGAAAGGAAGGTAATTAGTGGTGTGCCCCAAGGATTGGTCCTGGGACCAGTATTGTTCAATGTATTTGTGAGTGATATTGCTGAAGGACTGAATGGAAAAGTCTGTCTTTTTGCAGATGACACAAAAATTTGTAGCAGAGTAGATTCCCCTGAGGGCGTGGTACATGAGGAAAGATCTACAAAAGCTGGAAGAATGGTCTAATGTTTGGCAGTTAAGATTTAATGTGAAGAAGTGCAGTGTCATGAACTTGGGATGCAGAAATCCAAGGGAATTGTATGCAATAGGGGGCGAGAGGTTGGTGTGCACGTACCAGGAAAAGGACTTCAGAGTGATTGTTTCTGAGGATCTCAAGTGGCAAAACAGTGTGACAAGGTGATGGCCAAAGCCAGAAGGATGCCGGGTTGCATACAGAGAGGAATTACCAGCAGAAAGGAGGAGTCACTAATGCCACTGTACAAGTTGCTGGTGAGGCCTCACTTGGAATATTGTGTTCTGTTTTGGAGACTGTATCTCGCAAAGGATAAAAAAAAACCTGGAAACGGTTCAGAAGAAGGTGACCAAAATGATTTGGAGCCTGTGCCAGAAGGCATATGAGAAGAGACTTGAAGACCTAAATATGTACACGCTAGAGGAAAGGAGGGGCAGGGGAGATATGATACAGACCTTTAAATACTTTAGAGTATTAATGAACAAACAAATCTTTTTCAAAGACGGGGAAGCTGTAAAACTAGAGGGCATAACATGAAGCTGCAAGGGGGTAAACTGAAAGGCAACATCAATAAATACTTTTCACTGAAAGGGTGGTGGATGCTTGGAATGCCCTCCCGATTGAAATGGGGGGGGGGGATGGGGGGTGGCGGCAAAAACAGTGACAGAATTCAAAATGGCATGGGACAGACACAGTGGACCTCTTTATAGCAACAGGATAAAATCAAAATAAACATCTCTTATATCTCAACAAATAGGAGTGACCTGCATGGAGCGGTGGATATACTCCTAAACAAAGGCATGGGGAGGGGTGACCTGCATGGAGCGGCAGGTGCACCTACTCTTGCCATCTTACTGGGCAGACTAGATGGACCATACTGGTCTTTATCTGCCGTCATTTACTATGTTGCCACTGATTTGTTTTACTACAATGATGCGGGAGGTGAAACATCCTACAGTACATGAGTTGGATGAACCTGTCTCGCAGCATATTTGGGTATGACTTCAGCTAGGGTCCATCCTAAGTCCACATTATGCAACATAAAAATACTGTAGCCATATTTTAACCAAAATGGGCATCTACAAAAAATGTCATGTTCTTCCAGGCTGCAACCAAGCCTGCAGACCATGATGCACCTTGTCTAATAGACCAAGTTCAGATGCTTACTTTATCAGCTTACCTTTCATTATTGATCCATAGGCAGCCATTTGACGCCAATAAGAGACACAGATTCCTTCCCACAAGGAAGCAGATTGATCAGAGTAATAAAGAAATTAGTTTGTCCTCAAACATTGGTATGCATGAGACTAGAAGAAAGTAGAGGAAGTAAACCGAGGCTCTCGGCCAATAATAACAGCTCAGGGCTTCCATCTTGTGACAAAGAGTTCAGGTTGCAAAACTGTTTCTATTTGCAGATCGCAGGAAAGTAAACTGATTCCTTGGTACGGAAAAGCTACAGGTTAGATACGCAGCAAAACTAGATCATCTAAGGTAATCATACCCTTACTGTCTTACTGCCTTTCTGAATTTCTGTAACTGTGGAATTCTCTTATCCCAAATTTGAAAAAGCTTTGAAAATGTGTTAGTTTTCAGTTGCATTTCCTGATTGAACTCATTGTATTTCTCGCTACCGTGGCCAGTGAGGAGAGGGGGACCTGCTCTAGCAGGTGAACAATTCTTGCCTGCTTACTCTTTTACCTTACTCCACTTTTCTTTTGTCTAATGTTTTATTTCTATTTCTGGGTTTTTTTTGTTATTTAAGGGCCTTTTTTGCTAAAGTCTGGTATTACTTGCCCCTAAAGCACATTTTCAGTCAAGATCAATGCTCAGTAGATGCAATCGCATGGCTATCGCAGCATGTGCATGACAGTTACCATGCGGGCAAGCCACTTAGCATGCAGTCCAGCCCTTGGCAGCTGCCACAGGTACACCTAACGCCATCTATAGAGGTGATGGCGGGTGCGCCCACGCTAAAACACGTGCTACTGATGCCCATGCTAGCGGCAATATGCAATCAACGCCCACTTTCTGCCCCAACCCCACCCAGGCCTGGCTCCATTCTGTAATCTGCGATTATCGAGTGTTTTAGCTCATGAGAATTGTTCTGCCTGCGCAGTAACAATTAACATGGGCCCGAAGAAACAGTTAACATGTGATGAAACGTATGTAAACTGCGTAACACACTTTAGTAAAAGGGACCTTTAATCTGATGTGACCTCTGGTTTTATTTTGTTATAAATTGAACTTTGAACTTTGAACCATATGCGCTGCGTGGGCATCCTTTAGCTTAATATTAACTATAATGAAGCATATTAGTATTGAAGGGCAAATGTACATATATATTTTATGTGGTGGGGGGGGGGGTGTGGAGGTTTATTTGGTGTTGCTTCAATAAAGAACTTCTTTTATCTTGTCAACACACAGTGCACAAGAGATTTCTCTCTTCCTTTGTAGAAACGTAAGTGAAAGTAGGAGCAGAGTATTGTCTTTAGTAAGGAGAAGGGGGTTAAATTAATTGCTGAACCAGATGGGGGAGAGGAAGGGTGGAAAGAAGAGACATGATACCACCAGAGAGAAGCAGGCAATCCACATGAAAGAGTAGCCTAGTGGTTAGAACGGTGAGCTGACAACTAGGGAAGACAGGATTTAAATGCTGCTGCTACCCCCTTCTGACTTTGGGCAAATCACTTACCCCTCCATACAGTGGCATTTCCTAGTGGCCCACTTGCAGCTTCTCCCATACCTTATGAAGTGGGCTTGCTTTAGAGACCCTTTAAAATCTGTTGCTTGGGGGCCCATAATTTGCATTTTTGCCACTGGCTCCATAGCATCAGGTACAAACTTGCATTGTAAGCCCTCCAGCGACTAGCAAATATGTGTTGCCCCTGAATGTGACTTGCCTTGAGCTATTGCTGAAAAGGCATTAGCCAAATTTTAAGAATAACCATATAAACTACTGCTGGCCATCATGTTGGTATCACGAGGTTGTCTTGAAATCTTCTTAGGATTGTAAACAAACGTTAAATTATTTCTTGAGTTGACAAGGAATTTAATAGACTGCTCATCCTAGCAAACTTTCTCTCAGTGGGTTGCAATAAAATATAGGACGGATTTTCAGATCTGCTGAAACTTACACAGTTAGTGTGATTTTCTGCTAGCACCTATCCAGACTGTAACATAGGGCCTGCTTTTCATGTGGCCCAAGCTGTCCAGACAAGAGCAGCTGTAAAACGTGCTAACCAGGAAAGTGGAGGCATTTACCCGGTTAGTGTTCTTACTGCCCACGGGCAGTCTGGAGATCTTCAGTGGCACTCTCGGGATATTGCTGTGGAATACTGCAGTCGGCCACTTTAGCCAACTGATCTCCCACTGGCGAACCTGCTAAGGACTCGGAATATTGGTCCACGTACATTCTTTGCAGGAACATCCAAGAGAAGTTGAGCATTTCCGACAGCCCCTCAACCAAAAGATGAAGCTGTTTCCTGGGACTAACCTTGAGTTCCAGTTTCTGGCCTTTTCTAGCTGAATTTTTACTTGTAAAGCTTTTAGTGCATGTCTTTGCTCCATGTACTTTCTGTGATTAAATTCAGATATACTGACAGATCTTTCCTCCCTTCCTCCTATTTCCTGTTATTATACAGTAAGAGCTTTCTGGTCTGCCTGCTTAGACAAAACAGTCTCTGCTGTCACTTCTGCTTTTCTTGGGTAACTCACATACGGTAAGCTAAACAATGAGGGGAAATAGAGATGTAATGTCTGTGCGACTTGGATGTTGCTTTGTTTGTATTCAACTCTCTTGATAAAAGAATAAAACTGCCACATTTAGGGACCAATTTTATAAGGGGTGAGCAGAAGATTATACTCTCTTTACGCACATGAGTCCCTATTTTAAAGGACTTACGTGCGTGAATTGGTGTCGACGCACACGCTTTGGGCAATTGCCATTCTATAGGCGTGCGTGTAATTCCCATTGCACACGCTTTCGGTTGGGGTGGGCACGGGGGCAGAGCAGAGGAACACATGGAAGTTATAGAATACGATGACGTACGCATATTTCTACATATCTAGAGCAGGTGTAAGTGCCACGACTTGGCTATGAAGTCTCGGTCCGCCCCTATTTTATAAAGTATATGCGTGCTTCACTTTACAAAATAGGTCCTGAATATGCGCGTGGTAACATACATTAAGTGCGCTGGAGTTTTTAAAATTACCCTTGGACTATTTGGGGTGAAAAGACAACCTCTTTAATGAGGACAAAACAGTGGCTCAGGAAGGTGCAGTAGATATGGTCTATCTGGGCTTCAGTACGTTAGGCAGATTGGCAAGAAAACGAAATGATTTGGAAGTAAGAAATGCACAGGGTAGGTTTATAAGGGGGCACTCAGTTTAAGAGGCCAAGGAGGCACCTATGTATCTTTCTAAAATAATAGCGGAAATGGAAGAAAGTGCGCCATGAATGCAGCTGTAGATATTCGAATATGCTCCAGACCAAGCGTAAATGTTTGTGCGTAAAGTTCACAAGTATGTGTGATGATTAATAATCAAGCATGTACTTGTGAACTCCTCCCCCACTCTGCCTACCGTAGATCATGCTCCCGACCTCGCTTACTGGAAAAGCATATACCATCATGTCAAAGTGCAAACTTTTACGCTGGTTGGAATTTTATAACAGGCCATATACAAAGGCACGTGAACACAAACGCACAAAATGACTTAATGAAATTACCCTTAAGGAGAGTATTTTATAATAGGTCTGCTCTGTGTGAAGGACCAGCAGGTGTCGATTTGCAGACTATTTTATAAGGACACACAGGTATAACATAGGAGGGGCCAAGTGGCAGAAATGGCAGCTAGACTGAAGCCACAGACATATCTATGCCTTCTTGGAAGTAGGAGTAAATACTTATGAACATTTCACAAGCAACGCTGCCTTGAATGAATCTCATCTTGGTTGATCTCAGAAGCAAAGCAGGGTTGGACCTGGCTAGTACCTGGATGGGTGTCTGCCTCAGAATACCACTGTATACTGTATACTTACTGTGGAAAAGAATGGTCTGCCAGTCTACTTCCAGCTGCCTAAACTCCTGCATGTGGGTTGTGTTAAGAGTAGGCCCCTTATTGACTCCATACATACTTTCACACTCTTTAAGAGCCCATTTATGTGTATGAAAAGGTAAAACATTATTTATAAAATCACCTCCAAAGTTGTTAACTGGGTGAGGAACTGATTAAGAACAAGAACTAAGCATGGTAGTCAATGCAGTCTACTCTGGTAAATTGAAAGCAAGTGTTCACAAGTTCAGTCCTTGAGGGCCACGTTTTTCAGGCACGCATGGGAGACAGTCCGTGGTCCACAGAGCTTGCAGATGCAATGTGTGCCATTGAATCAGTGCTGACTCCTGGTGACCCAGCAGCTCCTCGGTTTTCTCAGCATGGTGTGACCGGACGTAGATAGCCAGGCCTTTCTTCCAAGGCAATGGAGGGTAAAGTGACTTGCCCAAGGCTACAAGAAGGGCCAGTGGAAATCAAACACTGGTCTCTTGATCACCACTTGGTTACTCCTCCACTCTTCACAATCTGCTAAGACAGACAAACAAAACAAACAGTGGGGTTTTGGGCAATTCTTTAAAGGACAGAATTAAAACACACATGTAGGTTAGACCGGAGAATAAGTGTGTATTGTCACAAGGTAGACCTAGGGCAACCCGAGAAAATAGAGATCAGCACGAATGATCAGAGGGAAAATGACAGGGTAAACAAAGTAATGTCAGAAGGTTGCTATAGACAACCCAGGCACACGTGCACAAGGCCAATGAAGACACACCCAGGTAGCAAAGAAAGGGAATTTGCTTTGCCTAATAGGGATAAGCTGGGTGGAGGTGGAGCTAGGAGACACGAGGATAAAATATGCTCCCAAACAGTTAGAAGGAGAGAGGAGTTGAGGCAACAAGGGTCACAACCAGAGAGACCGTGGCGAACACAGCTGAAGCCATGGAGAGCATGGAGTTGGTATGAAAGAGAGAAAGAGAGTGAAAATGAGTTATCGGAGCCACAAGGGAGCCAGCATAAAGGTCTGAGGGAAGCCAGAGACCTGAATGAAAGATTTGGAAGTCAGCAGCCTGATAGCGTGTATGTGCCTGGAAGACAAGAGAAACGTGGGAAGACTGCCATAGCAGGTACCAGTGCAAGAAATAAAAGTAGAGGCTATTTGCTATCTGAGAGGGAAAAACCCTGGAGTCATAGAAATAGCCACACAAAGACAAGCTATATAGAGGCTGAGAATAACTTTTCCCCTGGTCGCAGAAACCCTAGGAGAAGAGAGATTTCCTTACCAGAAAAAGCTGAAGGTTTCCCTAGTGATTGTGAGCTCCCAGCTTCTAGTAAAGTTCCGTCTAAAGCTTTGCAATCTAGGTCAGCTGAGCTAGACCTGAGCAGGAACAGAGCCTACCGTAATTACTCTACTAACAAACCAAACAAGGATTTGAGTTATCTACTGGGTTACCAGCAGGGGCAGAGCCCTGACAAGCTCAACTCAAAGCCATACGGTTTTACCCAGAGAGGCATTAGCTCAGAGGGAGAAAGAAACTTCCTGTGTGACGAAGCAAGCCAGTCGTACCTTTATCCAACAGCTGATATTAAGAGCATAAATACAGGTGAACAAGAATTAATGGAATGTGAGAGTTCAGAGGTGTCTATAGTTCCTGAACCAATGGACTGTTCTTTAACTGTGTGTGACCAGGAGTTTTCTCTGAGATAAATTACTTGATTATAACCAAAGTACCAGTGCTGTAACTTATGTGCTAATTGCTCTCACTCTCTTACAAACAGCAGACGTAAGCTGTGCTATCTGCAAACAAAAGGAAAAGCCTACATAGGATAGTAAGGCTGTTTATTCATTTCTTTTGTTTGATGTTTGAAGCTGAAGTAAGCTATTTTTGTTAACCATTTATCTTTTGTTATATGCCAAAGTTGGCTCTTATTTTGTGTTGCCAAAAAGGAAAAGAAACCTCAAGGGACGGGGAATAAAACCCTAAACGTAGAATTAAACTTGTTCTGTGATTTGTCCGAAGGAAGGCACAACTACGACCCTCAGGGAGCCCAGCAATACCGGTTCCTACCGATTGGGCTATGAGGGCATGACATAAAATGGCGTAGGAATGAGGATAATTTTTCTGGTGGAATAACACTGATTTGCCTGAAAAAGTAAAAAGAAAAAGGGACATTGCTGAAAAGCAAGAAAAGTTTGGATCCAAGGCACAGTCTGAAGAAGATTCGGCTGGCAGAGCGGCCAGTGGCTGGAAAAAGACCTTTTCTCACACGCTGAAGTCTGCCAGGAGACTAAGGTATTAGTAGCCTGGGTGGACAGGTACAGGATACCTGTGAGAAAAGAGGGTGCTATAATAGTGATAGAAAAACCTTCTGTTTGTACCGCACTTGGTGGGTCTTTCTCTTCTTATCTGTTTCAGGTGCAGAGAGAGGAAAAGGAAGATGGATCCCCAGGATATGTTAGCCTGGATGAATGAGCAGCAAGAGAAGCAAGCAAGAATGCTACAACACCTACAAGAGCAATACATGTCGGCTATGCAAGAACAGTAACGACCGTTACTGGAGGCAATGACTGCGCTACTGAAAAAGTCTCAAGGAGAAGGAGCAGCAGTACCGCAAGTAGAGATGAACACGGGTCTTGCTTTAAGACATTTAAGGCAGGAGGACAATCCCGATGACTTTATAGAGGCGTTTGAACGCATAGCTGGTAATTTGAAATGGCCTGCCGAGCAATGGGCGATGCGATTCGCCATGACTTTGAGTGGCGAGGCTTTATCTGCCTTTAAGGCCATGCCAGCTAGCCTAGCAAATAATTATAGTGAGATTAAGAAGGCAGTGAAAGATCGCCTTGGGCTTACCCCAAGACATTACAAAAGGTTATTTAGAGAGGCACTGATGTTGGAGAATGAGACTCCCAAGGCCTTATGCCAAAGGCTTAAAAGCCTAGCATATAAATGGTTAGACCCTGAAGGCAGAACGCTTGAGTCTATTTTAGATGAAATTGTTTTAGAACAGTTTTTGTTAGCAATACCATCTGACATGAAAACATTCCTAACATTGCAAAATTGTTCTAATACAGAGGAAGCAGCTAAAATGGCTGAAGTATTTAAAGAAGCCAAACATGCGAGTACCTATAACGTAGGCCTCTTAAAAGGCACAGGTGTGACTGGGATAGATGAATGCAAAAAGTATGCAAGAGTTAAAATGTATGAGTATGACCCTGGTAAGAATGAGATAGGTAGGAACACCAGGAGGTGCTATAAATGTGGCAGACTCGGTCACATTATGAAGGAATGTCGAACTAAGACAGTTCTTATAGTAGAGGCAGAAAAACCAGTCCCAAAAGGAATATGTTTGCGGGTGCAAGTAGACGGAGCGGACGCTCTGGCTATACTTGACTCTGGGGCGGAACAAAGCTTAATCGCCCAAGAATTCTGGGAAACCTTGAAACAGTCTCACCCAGTAGCCCCAAAAACAAATAGAAATAAAGTGTGTACATGGCGCACGGCTTCCCTATCCTTTACACCAAGTAAATGTCAAAGCACTAGGGATAGAAAGGAAACTGCAGGTGGCAGTGGTTCCTGAGCTGCCACAAAAACTAATTTTAGGACGAGACTGGCCTTCTTTTCCAGGTGGATTGAGTCAGGGAATAGCTATGAAAGTAGGGTTGGTCTCTACTCGATCCCAAGCCCCCGTAGCTGAATCCCGAGAACCCCCGGTAGAAGAAATAGAAACGCCTAAAGAAGAGGGGGTCAAGGAGGCTCCTGAGGAGGAGGAGATAGAGGCAGAAGAGCTAAATTCGCTGCCTAACCATGATGGTCTGGTTCAGAGCCCAGCAGGGGAAGGAAAGAAAACCAAGGCTAAAAAGCGTCAGGAAAGAAGTAAGAGAACCCAAGGAAGAAAGGAACTAGAAACAGGGGAAGGGTTACCCTTGGTCCCCGCTGCCCTTGTCCAAAAATTTCCATCTTTTCCGATGGAGCAGAGAGCAGATTTGGCACTTAAAAGAGCTTTCGAATGGGCCCAGAAGGATCGCAATGTATTACCCCGATTCTTCCTGGATGAAAACATCTTATATAGAGAGGGCCTAGATCCCTATACAGGGGCTGTGAGAAAGCAACTAGTGGTGCCGGTAGCCTTTAAGGCAGTAGTTTTACGCTTGGCACATGACCATCCAGTTGGGGGACATAAAGGCGTTCAAGGAACGCTTGATCAGATTTTAGCACGCTTTTATTGGCCGGGGGTATATCAGGAAACGAAACGCTACTGCGATTCTTGCCCCGCATGTCAGAGGGTTTCTGTATCTAAACCCAAGGCTGCGCCCATGATACCATTGCCCACCATAGCTGCACCCATTAGACGAATGGGAATGGACATTGTAGGCCCATTGATAAAAACGCCTAGGGGTTTTCAATATCTCTTAGTCATTGTAGACCATGCGACCCGGTTCCCATGGGCTATACCCCTCAGGAATATCTCAGCTAAAATCATAGCGCAGGAACTGATAAAATTGTTCTGCGAGGTGGGGTTTCCCCAAGAAATCTTGACGGATCAAGGTAGTAACTTTGTCTCAAGATACCTTGCTAGGGTTTGGGAGGCGTTTGGGATACGCCACATAAAAACGTCAGCGTACCATCCCCAGACCAATGGGTTGGTGGAGCGCACTAACCAGTCCATTAAACATTTATTACGAAGAGGACTAAGGAAGGGGGAGATGATGGAATGGGATACATTACTCCCATTTGTAATGTACGCCTGCCGAGAGCGAGTTCAAACCTCCTTAGGAGTATCCCCGTTTGAACTTTTATTTGGGAGGACTCCAAGGGGAGTATTAGATATCCTAAAAGATGAATGGGTGGAACCAAAGGTGCCAGAAGTGGGGATTCCACAGTTTTTAAAAGAGCTAAGGACGCGCCTGAGAAAAACACCCCAAGCTTCAGTGGAAAATCTGAATCGTAGCAAACAGCGCCAGAAACAATATTATGACAGGGACACACAGGCCAGAGAACTGGCAGCAGGCGACAAGGTCCTCATACAAGTGGCGGACCCAGGTCCGAGGTTCGAATCTCGCTGGAAAGGCCCAGCTATTGTAATAAAGAAAGAAGGTTTTGTATCATACCTCGTGAAGAATGAAAAAGGACGTAGGCAAGTATACCACGTCAATGTACTGAAACCATGGAAGGAAAGGGTGGCCACAGCTAATTTGGCCTACCACGAGCAGCACTATAGAACCCCGCAAGGGATTACATGCTGTCCGCTGAAAATCGCGGCAGCAAGTAATATTTTAAGGGGGGGAATGTGTCACAAGGTAGACCTAGGGCAGCCCGAGAAAATAGAGATCAGCACGAATGATCAGAGGGAAAATGACAGGGTAAACAAAGTAATGTCAGAAGGTTGCTATAGACAACCCAGGCACACGTGCACAAGGCCAATGAAGACACACCCAGGTAGCAAAGAAAGGGAATTTGCTTTGCCTAATAGGGATCAGCTGGGTGGAGGTGGAGCTAGGAGACACGAGGATAAAATATGCTCCCAAACAGTTAGAAGGAGAGAGGAGTTGAGGCAACAAGGGTCACAACCAGAGAGACCGTGGCGAACACAGCTGAAGCCATGGAGAGCATGGAGTTGGTATGAAAGAGAGAAAGAGAGTGAAAATGAGTTATCGGAGCCACAAGGGAGCCAGCATAAAGGTCTGAGGGAAGCCAGAGACCTGAATGAAAGATTTGGAAGTCAGCAGCCTGATAGCGTGTATGTGCCTGGAAGACAAGAGAAACGTGGGAAGACTGCCATAGCAGGTACCAGTGCAAGAAATAAAAGTAGAGGCTATTTGCTATCTGAGAGGGAAAAACCCTGGAGTCATAGAAATAGCCACACAAAGACAAGCTATATAGAGGCTGAGAATAACTTTTCCCCTGGTCGCAGAAACCCTAGGAGAAGAGAGATTTCCTTACCAGAAAAAGCTGAAGGTTTCCCTAGTGATTGTGAGCTCCCAGCTTCTAGTAAAGTTCCATCTAAAGCTTTGCAATCTAGGTCAGCTGAGCTAGACCTGAGCAGGAACAGAGCCTACCGTAATTACTCTACTAACAAACCAAACAAGGATTTGAGTTATCTACTGGGTTACCAGCAGGGGCAGAGACCTGACAAGCTCAACTCAAAGCCATACGGTTTTACCCAGAGAGGCATTAGCTCAGAGGGAGAAAGAAACTTCCTGTGTGACGAAGCAAGCCAGTCGTACCTTTATCCAACAGCTGATATTAAGAGCATAAATACAGGTGAACAAGAATTAATGGAATGTGAGAGTTCAGAGGTGTCTATAGTTCCTGAACCAATGGACTGTTCTTTAACTGTGTGTGACCAGGAGTTTTCTCTGAGATAAATTACTTGATTATAACCAAAGTACCAGTGCTGTAACTTATGTGCTAATTGCTCTCACTCTCTTACAAACAGCAGACGTAAACTGTGCTATCTGCAAACAAAAGGAAAAGCCTACATAGGATAGTAAGGCTGTTTATTCATTTCTTTTGTTTGATGTTTGAAGCTGAAGTAAGCTATTTTTGTTAACCATTTGTCTTTTGTTATATGCCAAAGTTGGCTCTTATTTTGTGTTGCCAAAAAGGAAAAGAAACCTCAAGGGACGGGGAATAAAACCCTAAACGTAGAAATAAACTTGTTCTGTGATTTGTCCGAAGGAAGGCACAACTACCACCCTCAGGGAGCCCAGCAATACCGGTTCCTACCGATTGGGCTATGAGGGCATGACAGTATGTGTGTGTACGTGTGGGGTTTGTCAGGATGCAAAAGTAGATTCAATGAGGGGGGATATTAGCCTTGATGCACGCAGCTTGGCAGCATGCATACTTGCATATTCAGCCATGCAATTTTCTAACAGCTGCTGTCCACATGAAAAGCATGCTTTGCATGAGAAAAATCCTTTTTAAAATGACTCCTTATTAAGAGAGTTACTGACTTAAGAGGGTTAACTACATGTCCCCTTGTAAGAAGTGCCTCAGCCTTTGAAAATTGACCCTTTAATATCACATTTGGAGTGGAGACTAGCCTAGTGGTTAATGTAGCAGCCTACTACCAAGGAGATCTGTGTTCGATTCCCACTGGCACTCCTTGTAATCTTGGGCAAGTCACTTTGCCCTCTATTGCCTCAGAAGAAAAGGCCTGGCAATGTACTTCCAGACATACCTTGCCAAGAAAACTCAGGGGCTGCTGGGTTACCAGGAGTCAGCATTGGCTAGAAGGCACTTAAGTTAAACATCACATTAATTCCTTAAAATCACACCTCTTCATAAAACATTGTAACATTTAATAAAG
The DNA here is from genome assembly GCA_033557465.1 of Ichthyophis bannanicus. Classification (NCBI taxonomy): domain Eukaryota; kingdom Metazoa; phylum Chordata; class Amphibia; order Gymnophiona; family Ichthyophiidae; genus Ichthyophis; species Ichthyophis bannanicus. The sequence continues at coordinate 104,273,382 of CM066048.1, read as the reverse complement.
TGTGACTGTATTTTTGTAACTGAACCATACATGAGTTGTTTATTTATTTTTTCTAGCTCACGCCTTGTCAATGGTAGCTCAGGGCAAGTTGTATTCAGATGCAGTTGCTGTTTCCATGCCCCTGTTGAACTTATCTGCTAACGAGATATGTGTCATTGGCAGCACCTTCTGGACTGTGCCACTGAAAATCATCAGCACTATCCGGATAATTCCAGGGCAGTCTGGGGGCGGAGTCGAGGTGGTCTGGGGGCGGAGTCGAGGTGGTGTAAGAAATTATCTGCATAGTGCTGATTCTGAGCTATCCAGATAGCTGTCTGCACTTTTCATATACATGCACTAACTTTGCAAAATGATACAGTCAAGGCACTCAGTCACCAACATTAATGATGGAATTGAATTTTTTAATGTAATTTACAACACCAAAGCAATTAACATTTTTCAAAAAAGAATTTTAATAAAATAATGTACTTACTCTATCTATTGAATTTGTTTAATGGGATGGATGGGCTTGATGAAGCAATTCAAGTTTCTTAATGTCTGGTTTAACGTTATTGAGTAGGAGCTTTGAATTCCCACGTTCAACTATTTGGAGTTGATTTCTTTGTGCTTATCCCTCCAACGTCCCCCTAGGGAAGTGCAGCGCCCCCATGCTGCCATCTTATCTTTAAACGACCCCCTAGATTAGCCCAATGCCACCCAGGGGGTGGTGCCACCCACTTTGGGAATCACTAGTATACGTGCCAAGCATCTGTGCTGCTCATATCTACGTAATAATCTCATTCACGCGAGGGCCCAGTTTACAAGGGGGGTCATTCTGAACCACGAATAAGCCCCGTGTATGTGCAGGATAGACATGTAACAAATGAAAACGTCTAGACCCATATTCTGGAACACTGCATCCTCACATGTACATGGCACTTACATGGGGAACCCAGAATGTGGGCGGGAGGTGGTGGAATGGGGGTGTGGCCATAATCGGGGACGTATAAACCGTCTTCTGGTCAGGTCCGTATACATCCCTGGCAGTTCACCTAGATGTCCACGTAATACCTGCTGAAATTTGGAATAAGGGCAGGACTTAGAATAAATCTGTTCCTAACCCCAATGCATCCCATAGAGATGAATGGCTGTGAGATGTCTGTATTGATCTGGCATGTCTGCTGTGTGGGGGAGTACAGGATGCCATGGTAAGGAATGGAATGCACAGGTGGGGGGCATTTGTATGGCGTAGTAACATTAAGAACACCTTGACAGTAATGTAAGATACTGTAATAGTCTTCAATCTAGCATGTGCTGTATTTGCTGGCATGTGCAGCACTTGATATAGGGAGAGGATCTCGAAACGTGCACGTCGTGCCTTATCTTGATACCGCATTGAGGAAGTTTAAATGAAGTCCTGAATAACGAGCTAAGTCTTTTGAGAAAGTTTACATTTATGAATAAAATGGAGGCTGCCGTCTGGTGGGGTTAGACAGTAATTCTGACCTCCCTCGGTAACATCCGACAAAAAGAAATTTCTTCTGGTTTTGGGGGGTTTTGTTTGGTGATTGCTTATTGTTGATATTCAGTTTATTACCAAACCTAGGGTGATTGGTGTATACTTTATTTGGTCCCTATTTATTAAATGGCTACGGATACATTTGCCTATTCAGAAGAACATTTGGACACGTTACGTAAGAGGCCATCTCTTTTTGATTCTCTCGACGATAACGAGAAAGCTGAGAGTGGAGGCCAGTTGGTCTCTGATCTAAAAGCACTTGGAAAACGGCTGATTAGGATACAACTCCATGGAGCGTCTATGGCCCAATATTTGAAGACACAAATTATTCCACTGGGTCTAAGAATGGCAAGGGCCCCAAAGATGTTTGTTACTGATACTGAGTTTGTGCTTAAATGGAATCAAATATCTAATAAGTGTAGTTTTGATTTGATTGCACTTATTTTGGAGAAAATGATTCAGGAGGAAGAGATAGTTACTAAACAAATTGAGGAGGCTAAAACTAGCCTGAAAAGTGTTTTTGAGGAAGACCTATATCAAACAAAAATGGATGATATGGACCGACAGATCAAAGGCTTTTTTGACTATTTGAAGGCCTATAAGTTGAAGAAATTCACTAGAGATAAGATGGATTACGAAGCTGAAAAGGTCTATTATTGGATGTACAAACAAACGGAAGATACAGCACATAAGCGGTTCACTTTTGACTTCTCATCCGATGATACAGATGATAGTAGTGGGGCCTCGGATATATCGAGAACATCTAATTCAAAAATGTCTCAGGATTTTCAGCGGGGGCAGACCCAAGGTGGAAGGGCCCGAAGGGAGTACCAAGGAGATGGTTGGGATCCACCAGTGACACGTCAAAGATCTCGGCAGTAAATGAATCAATAGTGGTGAACCTTACAATGAATCCTCTGACTCCAGATCAGGACCATTTACTTAATTTAGGGTTGTCCTTCGTACCTACATGATCCCTTTGATATGCGTATACATCTACAAAAGCTTTTTCGTAAGTTACGTATTACTCATTATTTCTTGGATAAGGTTACTGCCCCTGACGATTCTGTGGTTTTTCCTGCATCTAAATGGATGCCACCTGATGCACCTGATTCATTAATTGCTACCTTTCAGAGTTTGGTGATGAGAGATCTTGAAAACTTGGAAAAAGGAGCACGATTGAAATGGGTCAATCTTGATTAAAAAGGATGGGATTCATTGAAACAACTTAAACAGGATCCACTGATAACTATATGCAAGGAGGATAAAGAGGGAGTTATAGTTGTGCAATTAACTTCTGATTATTTAGATACACTTACGCATTTATCCGATACACTTACATATAAACATCTTGACGAGGACCCTGCTATTGAACTCCAATGGGGGATCAAATCTTTAGTTGATACGGGACTGGAAAAAGGCTGGCTGACTAAGAAAGAGCATAAATTTTTAATTACGACATATCCAAAAGTGCCGGTTATCTATATGGTCCCTAAAATCCATAAGTCTTTAGTGTCCCCCCCCCCCAGGGAGGCCAATAGTGTCATGCCGAGGATCAGTGTTAGAGTCTCTGTCACAGTTTTGTGACATTTTTTTACAAAACAAAGTGGTTTTGGTTAAATCGTATGTGAGAGATTCAACACACTTTATTCAACAACTATTGGCTATTAATGTCCCTTCATGGGATTTCCTACTGGTTACACTAGATATAGCCGCATTATACACTAATATTAACCAAACTGAAGTGCTGTCTTTACTAATTCTTTTGTGTATGCACCTTTCCGCCTCCCTCGGCAATATCTTTTGGAATTAATGGAGCTAGTTCTGACACGTAATTACTTCCTATCTGAAGGGAAGTTTTATCAACAAATCTTTGGGATTGCAATGGGGGCATCAGCAGCACCCTCTATTGCTACCCTTTATATGGCCGATTTTGAAGAGAAATTTTTATATGGGTCAGGTTATTTTGAACATGTTCTTTTGGAAACGCTTTTTGGACGATATATTTTTCTTGTGGAAATGTACTGGCCTTGAACTAAATGAATTCCTCTCCTGGCTGAATAATTTGAAAACAAATTTGACATTTACTGCACATATTGAGGAACGTCAAATTGAATTTTTGGATATGACAATCTTTAAGGATGAAGGCTGTTTTCAAACTTCATTATATTGGAAGAGTGTACAACGCAATAGTTTATTAAGATACCAGAGTTTTCACCCTGGACCATTACATAAAGGCTTACCATTTGGCCAATTTTTACGGCTTCGGTGTCTGTGTTCATCCCTGGTGGATTTTAAATATCATGCAATGGATCTGTGTACACGACTAGTTCAAAGGGGCTATCCTATGAAAATAATATGGACAGCATATCGTCGGGCATTACATATACATCATGAACGAACTTGACCACCCCCAACTTTACCAGCATATACAAGACACCACAGCCAACACTATTGCTCAAATTCTGTGAAGTATCCAGTAAAGAAATTGAAGACATTATTGTCTCTATCAACCTCACCATGGCACCCAACGATCCATGTCCGGCTAGCTGGATAAAAGAGCTACGATTCGACCTAAGTAACACACTGTGCAAAATACTGAACCAATCATTACTAACAGGATTGTTCCCACAGAGCCTTAAACACACATCAATCAACCACTGTTAAAGAATAGTAGACTTGACCCATCCAAAGTTGAATCATACAGACCAATCTCGAGTATCCCCCTGCTTGCCAAAATCATCGAAAAAGTCGTCCAGCGGCAGATCCAACACCATGTCGATGCGGAGGCACCTCTCGATCCATCTCAACACGGCTTCAGGAAAGCACATGGTGTCGACACCATCCTAACGACCCTCCTCAACAATTTAATCTCAGGAATCAATAACATACATCAAGGTTTCATTCTCATTTTCTTGGACATTGCAGCCGCATTTGATTCAGTGAATCACGAGATTCTCCTACAACATCTCCAAGAAAAAGGGATACAAGGCACGGCTCTACAATGATGTGAATCATACCTAACTAATAGATGGCAACAAGTTAAGACAGGTATCACGACTTCTGAGCCGTTCCCACAGAAGCAGGGGGTACCCCAGGGATCATCCCTGTCTGCATTACTATTTAACATTTATATGCAACCCATCTGCACCTTGATCCGTTCCTTAAACGTACAATGCCTCACCTATGCAGATGACATCCTGCTATACCTCCCGTTCAATATCAACCAGCCTGATTTCTCTCCGATCATCAGATGTTTTGAAGCAGTTGCAGATTGGCTTCTCACACAAAACCTGTGGATCAATCACAGCAAAACTGATGTTCTTTTTGTCACAAGGAACCAGAAGTTCAGCCCACCTCCCTCTCTACAAGTCAACAATGCCGAACTCAAAACAAAAACCACAATTCGCTATTTAGGCATCACCCTAGATCAGCGGCTTGACATGATAACACATGTGAAAAACGTTGCAAGAGCAGTGTATCATAAGATACGAACATTACGCCATCTTCGGCCACTACTTGACTTCCCTGATTACACAGGTACACTAAAAAAAAATTTTTTTAAACTGCCTCTAATGTTTCGATTGATTTTTACGTTTTTTGGTGCGCTGAATCCAAATCTGGTAAACAATTTGCTCCATCACGTACAGATTTTTTGCTACATTGGGTTAGCAGTTTGAGGTGAACGTTTCAGATTGAGTGCGATCGAGATAAAAGTTTCTTGGATGAATTTTTTATACTAATTGTTTAGTAGTTATTCAAATAAGAATAAAGAAAATTGTAACAAGGCAGCACATAAGAATAATGTCAACAAAACACACTGTGATGGTAGCAAAATTGTCTGCACTTAAAACAGTCACATACATGTGCACAAACATTGAGCATATAAGAGCGAGGTTAGACACAAAGCAAAGCAAAGAAATGTGCAAAAAATGTTGTACAGGTATGTATGTAAGAATAGAAAACGCAAACCGCACCATTGCAATACATGAAGACAAACACCCGATGGTGTGAAAATAAAATTCTAATAAATGAGATCCGACACTGTGGTAATAACTAGCAAATTTTTATTTCAAAGTTTAGTAAAAACACGATATTTGTCAACACAGTTTAGATTTTAAAGTCATTCTTGGGTCAATCAATCTCCTGGTGGGCCCGTTTCTTCTTCCCCCGAATGCTTCTCTTGGTGCGCTGCTTGGCGTATTTTTCATCTGGGGTTTCCCGCAGCAGCAACCAGCAGAAATCAGCCATCATAGTGGTGTTCCATCTTCCTTGGTACCTTCTCTCTGCGTCCTTGATGTCCTGGTGAAACCTTTCACCTTGTTCTTCACTGTACGCCCCCAAGTTTTCGGGAAAGTAGTTCACATGGGAGTGCAAGAAATGGACTTTCAGGCTCATGTTACAGCCTTGTTCTTTGAAGGCATTGAGCATCCTGGCAACAATATCCTTATAGTTCTCATCCCGCCTGTTCCCCAAGAATTTGAGAACAACATCCTTGAAGGAATCCCAGGCTTCTTTTTCCTTCTCAGACATCGTTTCAGCGAATGCTCCATCTGAAATGAGTTTCCTTATATCAGGGCCAACAAACACTCCTTCCTTTAGCTTTGCTTCAGAAAGTCGGGGGAACTTTGAGCAAAGGTACCGAAAGCACTCACCATCTTTTGGAAGGGACTTGATGAATTGCTTAATGAGACCCAACTTAATGTGGAGAGGTGGTAATAGAATTTTATCACGAGGTACCAAGCTCTCATGAAGAACATTTTTCTCACCGGGTCTCAAATACTCCCGAATTGGCCAGTCTTTTTTCCCCCAGTGTAGGTCGCGGGCCCGGCTATCCCACAAGCAAAGGAAGCAGGGATATTTGGTGAAACCGGATTGCTGCCCTAATAGCATGGATAGAATTTTAAAGTCTCCACAAATCATCCACTTATGCTCATCATAACGAATCTTCTGAAGAATCAGGGCCAAATTCTCGTATTTTTCTTGGAGAATAACAGAGTGAGCAATAGGAACTGAAGCGAATGTGTTGCCATTATGAAGAAGAACACCTTTTATGCTGTCTTTTGACGAATCAATGAACAGCCGCCATTCAGCAGGATCATACTTGAGTTTAAACTTTTCCATCACTCCGTATATATCGTTGCAAAATACCAAATCTTCCTCTTTGCTGAAATACTTCAAAAATTGTGTCTCGCGGTTGCGGTACCAATAAAAAGTTGTTCCTAGTGACAATAGATTTTTCTGTTTAAGCCGAGAACCTAGCAGTTGGGCAGCATCTTTTGGGAGTCCAAAATCCCGGACTAAATCATTCAATTCAGCTTGAGAGAAAAGTTCAGGTTTCGGATCTGGTTCAGTTTCAAACTCGGAAGTACTGGACTCATCGGGAAAAGCCATCTGATGAGTCTCATCATGATCAGAACTGTCCACACAAATATGATCCAAAGATTTTGGTGGTTCAGGCACAGGTACTTCGTTGCTATGAGGCATAGGCCTAATTGCTGAGGGAAGGTTGGGGTAACTTATTACGTTCTTATTTTTTAAGTTGTATCCCTTCACAATGCAAGAGCAAAAATAGCAGTCACTGCTGTGGTCTCTTTGTTCACGCCACATCATAGGTATTCCGAAACGAAATGCTTGTTTTTTACCTTTCATCCATAAGCGTAGATCTTCCTCACATGTCTTGCACACTTTGTGAGGAGCCCACGGTTTGTCTTGATCGCCTAACTTCAAACCGAAATAGGCGAAATATACTTTTTTAATAAATGCAGAAATGTTCCTCTGCCGCTTTTTCACGGTATATTCCCCACAAATAAAACAAAAACTGTCCGGAGAGTTGACGCAACCTCTGGCTCTGTGAGCCATCACAAATACACAGCACTGCAAACTACAACTGTAGTGAACCACTTCGGAATAAAGCTGGATTACGACTGAGCAAACAAAAGGTAATAATGAACTTGCAAGAAACTGAAATTTGACAGGAACGTTCATGTCGCAACCACCGTGTTTGAGCGAGAGCGAACGAGGCGAGGCGAACAGGAAAGAACATGCGCCAGCGCGAGTACTGGATTTAGCCCCCCGCCTCCCAATTGTCCTGTTAATGTATAAAATGAATACAAAACACTCTAAAATATCACGAGGGAGTGTTTCTAGTTAGTTAACCATTACAACCTCTATTTTGGGCCAAGAAAATAAACTGCAGTCGGCTAAAAAGAAATTATGTGAACATTCCTTATATGGGTAAGAAATCTAATTTTGCAAGAAAACGTGACGTGATGGAACATTTTGGCTATTTTTCCTGGATTCAGCACCCCAAAATCTATAGGAATCAGTTGCAAAACTGGAGGCAGTTTTTTGGTAGTGTACCTGTGTTATCGGACGATTTTTCAAGCCCTAGTTATCCCACACCTGGACTTTGCCAATATCATTCTCCATGGGCTCCCACAGGCAACGCTAAACCTGCTTCGGCTTGCCATGAATTCGGCCGCTAGAGTACTCGCAGGTGTACCAAGATCCGAACACATAATGCCAGTGTTGAAGGAACTCCACTGGCTACCTCTACAGGCCCGTATCCATTACAAGGCACTCGTCCTGACTTTCAAGGCACTGAAGAACCAGCCTCCCACACCCATTGCCAAGCTGATCAATAACATGCCTGACAACAGAAATAGAAGATCTGCAATGCTAAACGCTTTAGAAGTCCCTAAGATAAAAGCAAAATGCACAAAGGCAACTGCCAGTAGGGCCTTTACGATTTATGCACCCATAGCCTGGAATGCCCTTCCCACTCGAATCCGAGCCATCATGAGTCTTACCTTATTCAGAAAAGCGCTAAAACACCATCTGTTCCAACTACACTATCCAGAAACCAACCCCGGAAAACATAGGAAGTGTCCTCTTACCTCCCTTCCTAACTGTTCCAAAACTCTAACCCAACATGAGAATGGTTAAATTCAGCTCACCTCCTGGTACAGATTTCCCGATGCCATCAAACCTGTTTCAACCATGAATACTCTGTAGCATTGTAAAAATGATCTGTAAATAGTTTACCCAGGTTCTCCCTTTAGCTATTACCCTGTTCTCTGTAAGCGCATTGTGTCATTGATACATTGTAGCATTGTTCTGTCCATTGTGAACCGCACTGATTTTTAATAGCGCAGTATATTCTGACAAGCTGCTCTGCAGCAACTTAGCAGGGTATGTCCCTGTCAATGGTAGGGGACCCTCAGAGCGGGGGCATGCTGCAATGCACACAGCACTAATACATATCCCATTGCACTATCGGGGGTCTCTAGCATTGTGCACATCTGGAAGGGTAGGTGCTGGTGCACATGGGCCTGTATTGCTCGTGTTTTCAGTGTTGCAGGTTCTTATCCTGATAGGTCCCTGATATTGTCAGGGCTATGTGCTGAAATGTAGCTGTAGGGACTCATTCTGGGCTTTCCTGGACCATACTGTGCAGGGCATTTACTGATTGCAGCAGTATCTGCTGCAGGCATCCCAAAGGTGTTCTGTACAACCCATGTATGTGTGCTGTCAGGGCAATCACCTCTCCTATCACTTGCTGTTACAGTAGCCTTGGTGCACTTAGATAACCTTCTACTGTTCTGGACCATGCAACAGACAGGTTTACATAATTCCCTTTGCACGCACACACCTATTTCAACAGTATTCCTGTCTTGTTTACATGAATACAACATTGTCAGTGTTAGCAGCAGCTTAGGAAATGGACATTTTTCCAGCGGGGGCATGGCCGCATAGAGACGGGGATTATCGTACATGTATATCTTTCCAGAATACGGTGAGTGCAAAATCGTGCAGGCCGTTAGCCACATACCCATGTCCCATAATAGCAGCGATGGGTTGTGTTTCCTCAGACATGTTAGATGTGCCACGTTGGACATATATCTCCCATATTCTGGTTCTGCGGGCACATATATCTCTGCGGTTTTGGAATCGGGTTTGGAACATGCTCGTTTCAGGCCTACATGTTTCCATTGGGCCTGGATGTCCTGACCTGGATTGGGCCCTAGGTATTTGCACTAGTACTACCACAGTGCCCCATAAAGAGTTTTCTGATTACAACTGGTAGTAGAGGACGGTCAGCAAAGTGAATTTGTATTAATGGGAAAATGATATAAGCCTGGAGCTTTGCATGTGGGTAGCCAATGCTGTCTGTTTTGTGTATACATGGGAAATGTGGAGGTGTCTTGTGGACGCTGTTCTAGTCTGTTCTTGCAGTGCTTATGGATAGGAAAATATCTGTTGCTTCCCTATGGAGATTTGTTCTCTGAGTACAGAAGGAGAGGAAGTCACTATAAGCTGAGTGTGGTATTTGTTGTTGCCTGCGTTTCTCATGTATCATAGAACTAGTGGTTTATTTTACTTTTAGAACCTTGTGGCGGGGGGAAGTAATCAGGAGTGAGGGTCTTGGGGGGGCCTTTCCAGGTGTGGGGTAGATCTTAAGGGGGGATGTGCAGGGGCGGTCAGATCAGGGCCAGCTTTGATCGGCTGGGGGGGGAGGGGGCAGGGATTTAGTCAGTGGGTGCGATCAGGACTTGGAGGGGGCTAGAATACTGTGGCTGCAACAACTTGTTCTTTCCCTTGTTTTCGGTCACCAAGCCTATGTTCCCTGCCGAGGCAGTAGTGCGGATGCTCCTATGCTATCTGCCCAAGTAGGGAATGCAGGCCCATGAAATAAGCGTCTGCCCGTGTGTCCAATGCCGGGCAGATGTGAGGCACACCCTCTGCATTTCCCACATAAGGTTTGCACTTACCAGAACTTTGCTCCCATGTAAACAGGAAGTCTGCATCGGAGGGGCTGGAAGCGGCAGGTCATAGAGAGCAGGAACAGCAACGCACTGCCGAAGACTTCAAGTAAGCATTGCGTTGCACTTTAAATGGCATCGATGCCACTTCATATCCCAGAGAGGGGTGGCAGTAGTGACAATGGGGTTTGGGGGGGGGGGAGCTCGCCTAGGGCACTGGCCTTGGATCCCAATAGTTTCTGCCTGTCAGACTGTCTGTGGCAAGGGAGGAAGGAGCAAGCATTTCTTATGGAAAGCCATTGATTCTTTGATCATTTCCCAGCTAAACGCAGCTTTCAGTTTACAGATGGAGAGTTCAAATTCCTACACAACCCAGACAGTAATGAAGTCTATAAAATGTTAGTGAATTGAGCAGTGTGGAGTGTTGTAAGTTTATATTAAGCATGTTCCAATCTCCCCCCTCTTCCCCCCCCCAGTGGAGTTATCAGCAAGAGACACATGTTTCCTCCCTCTCTTTATAAAGGGCAGTTTATTGTGTCAATACTTGTTGAATAAGAAAGGGAAAAAGCAGCAAAAACTATGTTCTTAATCCAATTTATTATCTTTATATATCAGGAAAAGGACATAAGTGTCTGCAAGATGTGTCCCAGAGACAAAAATAAAAACAAAAAGAGTGAGGAATACAATTATAATGTTTAAATAACCCAAGAACGGGAAAGAAATTATTTCCCAAAAGTATGGTATTAACTGAACGTACGTTTATCTTTAATCATTACAGATCTGCACTAAAATATATTTTCTTTTTTTTCAGTTGCATTTTAATTCCGTTTTTATTGCTGCTTAACAACTATTTGAACAAACTGAGGCCGCCTGCAGTTTGTAGCTAGAGTTACTAAAAGGCATGTCTGCACATCGATGCAACGGGACTGATGCGCTGTTAGTAGTGTTAAGACACACTGAAGCAGCAGCGCCTTTCGGTACATCTAGCGCGGAGACTGTAAGCTCTCTGGGATCAGGGAAATATGCGCCTGCCTTGAGCTGCTACTGGAAAGGTGTGAACTAAATACAAATAAAAAATAAACTGAGGTGAAGGGCTCAAGTGCGACTTGGGGTCAGGGCCGGCCCAACCACTAGGCAAACTAGGCGGCTGTCTAGGGAGGCAACCTCTGGCAGGCAGCAAAGTATAGGGCATTCATAGCTAAACAATAGATTTTGACAGCCAAGGGGAAGGGAAGGGAGTAAGGCTTAAGGTTTGCCTAGAGTGCCAACACCTTGAATCGTCTCTGGGGCCGGCCCTGTTTGGGATGATTTACTACAAATATTAGTGATTTTATACCAGGGTGGTCATGCTTACTGATTCTATGGCGTCTTACATTAGATGTGTTCTTACTAGGCAAATGTTCAGTTTGCATTGATGCCCTTCAACCACAGTCAATGAATAACTGATACTGAAGGTGGTGCTTTTCTGGTATTAATCTGAGATATTTCCAATGATTTGAATGTATCTCTGCATGGGTATAAACATAGGTGTACCTCTTCCAGCAGCTTGGAGACTGAGCATGTCATCATTTTGATGACACTAGTGTACATATGCAGCTGGCACCGCCTACCAGCCCCAGTTTTATTGACAAAGCAGACCCAGAGGAGCAACAATTAAGTAGTTAAGCATGCAACAAACACTTCTACGTCTAAATAAACTAGTACCCCCTACATCCCCTGGAAGGATACACCATCACCCCCCCTCCAGGATGGGGAGGCCTACCTGTTGAGCACTTGAGCAACTCCAACCAGCGGAGAGTGAGCAACTGACAGCTCTTCTGGTCCGCGCCCCCCCCCCCCAAACACTGATTACACACCCCTCCACTGGCTCTCCCTGGCCACTTCCTCCACCAAAAGAACTAGCTTCAGGACCGGGGTGTGCACAGATTATCACAGAAAGCACTCAGGGAGGGTTCTGGGACTGGACTGGAGTTCCTTAAGGAACAACAATTAGCAGGTAAGTCTAATTTCTCTTTCCTTATCATCTCTCTAGCCCAGTCCCGCACCTCTGGGATGTATCAGAGCAGTTAAACTAATGGGAGGGACCCGCACAACCAGCCTGAAACACTACCGATCAGAAACAAGTGTCCCCCACCACCTGGACATCCAGGCAAAAATGTTCAGAGAAAGTATGCTGCCCTACAGATCTCTACCAGCAGAACTAAACTATACTCTGCCCATGAGACTGCTTGAGCCCTCGTGGGATGCGTCTGCAATCCCGCCGACACTGCTCTACCCTTCAAGATGTATGCTGACATGATTGCCTCACTGATCCATCTGGAAATGGAGACCTTAGCTGCTGCCTCACTTTTCTGCAGCCCATCAAACAGAACCAACAGATGGTCTGATCTCTGAAAGGACCATGTTCTGGTGGGATGGGAATGTGCAGATACGCCTCCGTGAGATCGAGAGTCACCAAAAACTCTCTGCTTCCTACCGCCACTATTACTGATCTCAGCATTTCCATGTGGAAATATGGTACCCGGAGACAAAAGTTCATTCCCTCGAAGTCAAGAATTGGGCAAAAGGAACCTTCCTTTTGGGCACCACAAAATACATGAAGCATCGACCGCAGACATACTGGTCTCATGGAACCAGTTCCATGGCTCTCAGCTGCAGGAGACAAGTCAAGGTCTCTTCTTCTGCAACCAACACCACTGCATCCACTTTGGGCGATCAAAGGAGTTTGCTTTTGTTCCGGCAGCGGGTATAGGCGCATTAAGGATTGCACCCCTTTAAGGCCAGTCCCAGGTACTTGAAGAGGATGGCTCATTACCACCAGTGGGTCTATTGCATATCTTAGGGGTCTAGAAACCCTCAGGTTTTACGGGGCCCGACGGGGAGCAGTTTTGTAGACAGGTGTCAGCCTTGACTGCACGCAAGAGGCTAGGAGATAGTCTCCTCAATTGAGGCTTATGTTCTAACAACCTGGATTTAATATATTTTCCACATTTAAAAGAGGGCCATTTGGTCTGTACATGAAAAAGGGCTTTTGGATATGTGTCCTCAGGCTGTGGAACGCTATGCCAACATTCCTGCATCAGAAGCAGAATTTGTTATTATTCCAAAAGATGTTGAAAACATTTCTTATTACTAGAGTATATTCATCTTAATTGAGAGTACTGTTCCTATTGTTTCAGCTTTGATTATTTAAGTTTTGATTTACAATATTACTGAATTTTAATGAAATAGATTTGTTTGAGGTAGCATCAAAGGACATTGCATCAAGCAAGACTTAGAAGATGTTGTCTCAGTGTTCTATATCAGTGCTTGATGGTGAAGTGGAGCAAGGTTTCCTAAGAACATAAGATATGCCATACTGGGTCAGACCAAGGTCCATCAAGCCCAGTATTCTGTTTCCAACAGTGGCCAATCTAGGTCATATGTACCTAGCAGTTTCCCCAAGAGACACAAGTTCCACAATGCTTGTACTGGGTCAAGCATTGATATCTTCGGTCACTTCTTAATAATGGTTTATGGACCTTTCCTCCAGGAACTTGTCCAAACCTTTTTTAAACCCAGCTACACTAACAGCCTTTACTACATCCTCCGGTAACAAATTCCAGAGTTTGATTACACGTTGAGTGAAAAATATTTTCTTTTATTAGTCTTAAATAGTTTACCCTGTAGCTTCATTGCATGTCCCCTAGTCTTTCTATATTCTGATAAGGTAAACAATCGATCTACGTTTACCCGTTCCACTCCGTTCATTAATTTATAGACTTCTGTCATATCTCCCCTCAGCCGTCTCTTTTCCAGGTTAAAGAGCCCTAACCATTTTAGCCTTTCTTCATAGGAGTATCCTTCCATCCCCTTTACCATTTTGGTGGCTCTTCTCTGTACCTTTTCTAAAATCGCTATATCCTTTTTAAGATACGGCGACCAGAATTGCACACAGTATTCAAGGTGCGGTCTCACCATGGAACGATATAGAGGCATTATAATATCTTTTGTTTTATTTTCCATTCCTTTCCTTATCATACCTAGCATTCTATTTGCTCTCTTGGCCGCCGCTGCACACTGGGCCGAGGGTTTTAACATGGTATCCACAATGACGCCTAAATCTTTTTCCTGGGTGGTGGTTTCTAATGTGGAACCTTGCATCGTGTAACCATAGTTTGGGTTGTTCTTCCCTAGGTGCATAACCTTGCACTTGTCCACATTAAATTTCATCTGCCATTTTGATGCCCAGTCTTCCAATTTATCAAGATCCTCTTGTAATTTTTCACAATCCTTTTGGGTTTTAACAACTTTAAATAGTTTTGTGTCATCTGCAAATTTGATAACCTCACTCGTTATTCCACTTTCCAGGTCATTTATGAATATGTCAAAAAGCAGCGGACCCAGCACAGATCCCTGGGGTAAACCTCTATTCACCTTTCTCCATTGGGAAAATTGGCCATTTAGCCCTACCCTCTGCTTTCTATCTTTTAACCAGTTCCTGATCCACAATAGTACACTGCCTCCTATCCCATGACTCTTTAGTTTTGCCAAAAGTCTCTGATGAGGGACCTTGTCAAAGGCTTTCTGAAAGTCCAGATACACAATATCAACCGACTCGCCTTTGTCCACCTGTTTATCCTCAATGTCAAGGCACCGCAAGCATCTGCTGCAGCTTTGGGACTCATGAAGGTCAATGCCATTAATGTCAATGGACCTGGACTGGACTTAAGGAAGGCAGAGGGACTCTCCATATGCTTTTGATGGCCTTAAAGATGTATTGCTGTCATCTGCTAGCAGATGGAATAGCTAGGAATAAGAATATCACATGCTGGCCCCAGGCACAGCAGCACATATCGTGGGTATTGGTGCACTTCTTAAAGCTACCGATCTTCATTCTCTGTGCCATCCAACAAAATATAGCCACAACAAAATCAAATGACTCAATGCTGAAACATAGGATGCCTGCTCAATGCACTGTTACTGGTTCAAGCAGTGGCCATGCAAAAATTCAAGATAACTTAGAAACTAGATGAGAAAAACCTTACTAGGGTATATAAGGGGAATATAAGAGAGATATGAAGTAACCTGACTGCAAACCCCCTGTGATGACACAGACATGCTCAGTAGAGCTTTCCCCAAAGGTCTCAAGCTTTGTTTTCGCCACTCCAATCTGGGTTCTGTTGGATGCCAACACCCATCTGTGAGAAGTGCTGTCCCGTTTGCATGTGGACGGTAAGTACTCATTCGGAAATGGGGGTCGGAGGAGACTACTTTATGGAAGCTTGCCTTGAGGGGATATTATGCTTTCATGGAGGTGCTAGATCTATATCAGAAGAGGCGATAGGACCTATTGGGAAGGAAGGAAGAAAGCCCCCATGCTAACCAACCTTTTCATTTTGAGATGGATAGCACAGGTAATTTTATTTATTTATTTATTTTTATTTATTTAACTGTATTTATATACCGCTTTTCACTGGGTCAAAGCGGTATATAAATATTGGCATTTTGGCACGCAGAATGCATGCTAAAAATGAAGGGGGATAATCAAAGGCATTTACTTGGTTGGCAGACCTACGTGTCCCAATGTTAACCAGCTAGTTGCTGAAATGCTGGCCTTACTTCAGCTGCAGAAGCTAATCCAGGCAACCGCTGGCTATCACTGCTGCCCATTTAGCTTCCGGGTTCTGCGGCCAACCCAGATATCAATGCTGGTGGCATGGATATGGCCCCGGCATTGAATATCTGGGACCAGCTTGACATTCTTACTCTGTAGCTGGTGCTAAATGTTAGACCTTAGCAAGCAGACATGAAATAGCACACCATGCTATATCTTGCTTGCCTGCTAAAGTTTAACTTGCATATAACACGGCTTCATTAAATGAAGGCATGTGCTAACTTTAGTAAATAAGGACTGCTGTGGCATGCATGCTAAACTGTTAGTGCATAGCACATCATTTGTTTTTGTATGCACACTGTCCTTAAGTGTAATGTTTCCCAACTGTCCCCTTGAGGCACAACAAGTAGGTCAGGCTTTTATGATTTCCATAATGATTATAAATGAGCCAGATTTGCATGCACTGGGTCACTAATGTCTGCAATTTTGTTTCATGCATATTTCTTACAGATAGCCTGAGAACCAGTCCGGTTAGGTACCACCTCTGGACAGGGTTGAGAAACATTGCTTTAGTGCACAGGACCCCCATGTATCCTCATGGTCTCAGTTTCCGATACATTCTATTCACCACTGGATGACACTGCAGACCCAGGAATAAGAAGCATCTGACTACAGTCTGCCTTCCTTCTATATCTATGCAAAAGAATGCTGCTGCCTTCCTCTCCTGTCTTAGATGTGGTGAATGCCCTTCCTCACATCCTGCCGGGCTGGCCCCTCCCTGCTGTGCCCTGATACTGCCCCCTCCCACCTCCGTCAGCTCTCCCCATCCTGCTGCTCAGGATGTATGTGGAGAGCCAGAGGGGGAATCGGGTCCAGATGGGTTGCGGGGCTGCACGTCCCACTGGGATGTGAAGCCCCAAAACCCACATCCCAGAATTGGGCTCATAGAGCGTAATCCCTCCACCAATTTGATTTACTCTATCATTTCAATATAGTTTGTACCCTGATATATAGTGTCCCATTGGTTGTCCTACTTCCACCAGGTATCTGAGATGCCAATCATTTAGTGCTATATATGTTAGATCTCCTATTTTATTTTTTAGACTTCTAGCATTTGCATACAGGCATTTTAAAGGTTGTATTTTATTCATATTAATCTAGTTATCAGTTGATAGATGTAATTTGGAATCTTTCGGCTCTGTATTGAAGGACGACTGGGTTACTTTTATCTTGTTGGAATGCCCTAACTTCCCTGTTTTGCTAGTATTCTTCAAGGATACATCCTTTCAAACCATGCGCTCCTGGGCGACTGTCGGCTTTCCCCTACTATCTAGTTTAAAAGCTGCTCTATCTCCTTTTTAAAGGTTAATGCCAGCAGCCTAGTTCCATCTTGGTTAAGGTGGAGCCCATACCTTCAGAAGAGCTCCTCCCTGCCCCAGAATGTTGTCCAGTTCCTAAAAAATCCAAACCCCTCTTCTTTACACCATTGTCTCATCCCCGCATTGAGACTCCAGAGCTCTGTCTGCCTTTTGGGTCCTGCATGTGGAATGGGAAGCATTTCAGAGAATGTTACCCTAGAAGTTCTGGATTTCAACTTCCTACTTAGAAGCCTAAATTTGGCCTCCAGAGTCTCCCTTACACACTTTCCTATGTCATTGGTGCAAACATATATCAAGACAGCAGACTCCTCCCCAGCACTCATGTCCACCAGCCACACAGCTATCTACATGCCTAATGATTAAATTGCCAATAGCTGTCCTAACCCTTCCCTCATGGGCACATGGCCCTGGAGAAATCTCCTTGGTGCAGGAGGGTTTTCATCTCCTGGTGGAGAGGTCCTAGTTTCAGGATCACTTCCTACCACACCAAAGTGATCCTCTCCTTTCACATGACCTCTCTCCTCCACGGCAACTGAGTCTGCCAGATTGGAGGTGGGACTTCAGTACTACGTCCCTGTAGCTCTTGTCTCTGTACCTCTCTGCATTCCTGATGTCCTCCAAGTCTGCTACTCTAGCCTCCAAAGATCAGACTCGTTCCCTGAGGGCAAAGAGCTCCTTGCACCTGGTCCACATGTAGGACACCACCAACTGGGAAAAAATCATGCAGGTGACACTCTGTACAAAAAAACGGAATAGTCCCCATCTCGCTGCTGGACTGCTATCTGCATCTTAGTTCTAAGGGTTTGTTTTGCTATTTAAGTTGTTTACTTAAGTTGCTAGGGATACTTGTACTGACATAGCTACACCAATTACCATTAAGGGACTTTGTTCACCTCAAGATTTTATTAACTTCAGGGCCTTAATGAATTCCTGGTGATGATAACCAGCTAAACCTGAAAGTGACTTTGACCACCCTTCCTCCTTTAATAGATTTAAGAGCCTATAAAGCTAAAATTATGTCTGGGGTGGGTGGGAGGAAACTAACACTTAGTAAAAGCTGGCTTGGTACACAGGTCCCAGACCTGTTCTTCTAAGGTAATCTGTGAACAATTTCCTGGGTGATTCATAAAGATCTTGGTTTGAGAGGGAACCTTTCAAATTGCCCCTTTGACCTTTCCCTTGACTTTAACACCTATTTAAAACAAATTCCCAGATCTCTTGTCTCCTTAGTGGAAGGCTTCTTTGTAAAGGTATCTAGAAACAATTTGTTTCTTTCAACTCAAACAATACTTTACCCTATTCTTCCTTCAATGCTAAGCTATACTCTGATTTGATTTAAATTTAAAACTTTCTTTTGTTTTCAAATTTAAACTAAAAGCTCTCTGCTGTTACTAGGCCCTGAGTTTTAAATTTAAACTAAGAGCTCTATACTAGTTTTAAAAGTAAACTAAAAGTTCTCTGCTGAGTTTTAAATTTGAACTAAAAGCTCTCCGCTGGCTTTAAGAGTAAATTAAAAGCTTAAACTGAAAGCTTTCGGCTGGGTTTTAAACTTAAACTAAAAGCTATCTGCTGATACTAGGCCCTGACTGAGTTTTACAATTAAATTAACAGCTCCCTGCTGATACTAGGCCCTGATTGAGTTAATAAATACAATGGATTCTAAAATACACAAATTTATCAGTTTTAACCCAAAGAATTCCATTTTCCCCATGATTTAGAGAATTTCCCAGAAGTAAATACTTACACGTGCAGATTTTTTTTCCAACAGTAGCAATCCCTTTTAGTAGTCCTTCAAGACTACCAAGGGACTACAAAGAAGACCACCATTCCTATGTCTGTCTGTGTGCTAACCCCACCCTCCCCTCAATACCTCTACTGATATTTGTTTTTTTTGATAATTTCAAAAGTTTTGGTTGAATCTTTTTATTAATATACTAAAAAAAAACAATACAACTTATCCTGGCATGTGTAGGTCTTCCACGTGCTCAAAGTCAAGCATTATAAAAAACCCAATGGTTTACAATCGTTTTCATTTTCACCTCAACACCCTCAAGGTCTCCCCTCTCTCCTCGAACAAAACTGATGTGACATCATCTCCTTACACAATTTAACTATGACCCAATGGATCAACGCGCAAATGGCTCTTATATAAACCCTAGCAAACATGATGAAATCAGAAAATGTTTTACTTGCAGAAGACATCCTAGACAACCATACCACCCCCACCCCCAAAGGCATCAGTAATGTCCAATACCACTTTCCACTGGCAAGCATCCAGATGAATCTACACTAAGGTTTATACCCAAAC
This sequence comes from Ichthyophis bannanicus, assembly GCA_033557465.1. Taxonomy (NCBI): domain Eukaryota; kingdom Metazoa; phylum Chordata; class Amphibia; order Gymnophiona; family Ichthyophiidae; genus Ichthyophis; species Ichthyophis bannanicus. The sequence goes on along the minus strand of CM066048.1, from coordinate 104,253,836 downwards.
TAGACCTACCTTTAGGCCTGTATGGTGTAATTGCTACAAGGTGTATTTCAGCAGTAAGACCCAAGTTCTAAAGAGGCCTAAACCACAGAAAGTTCCACTGCCTACAGCAGAACAGGAATTTGGATTGTGGTATGGGGTAGATAGTACAAGAACCTCTGAAGGGTGACGTTAAACAGTGCAGAAAACATACAGAATTCTCTCTTCGTCCCTCTTCATAATTTTCCCAGTGTTGTTAAATTTGCTTTCACTCCTCTCCAAATCCTCTCCAAACACATCTGGCTTCTGGACGATTGGTTATGACTTAATGCATCAACCCTGCAGTTGGAAATCAAAGGATTGGGGATTCAAAAGAGACCCTCATTTGTTAGAGACACAGAGAGGTTATTTTTTTTCAAGAAACAGGATTTAGACCTGCTGCTTAGTCAGGTGCCGTGAATTGTCTGCGTTCTGCTGTTATTTTAGTGGCAAGCTACGGTTTGCTTTCACACCTCATACTAGAAGATCTTGCTTTCTCTGTCTGGCTGGGAAATCACATGCTCAGTCATTATGCCAGGTTTTCCGAGTGCTTAAGAGTTTTTTGTTTGGTTGAAACCAGCCAGAGAGGGAGAAGGGGCATTTGGGAAACTACTCATTAAGTCTCATTTGTCTATTGCTTCCAATGCTGTAATATCTATCACTAATTCAACTCTTAAATCGGGTCCCCAGCACTGTCACGCTCAATGAGCACCAGCTCCAATGTTACTGAGCAAGAGATGTTCAAACAGTGTTTCTTAGTATTGGCAACGGAGAGTATCAGTGAGAGAGAAAGAATAATATGTAAAGGACTTATAAAGCCCAAATATACTGGGTGGGTTATTGTTACCATAACATTTATATAAATATATAAGACCACAGCGCAGAACCATCACAACCAGATTCAACAACTTTATTATAAAACTCACCTTTTAAAAACATAGTGTGACAGAACTCCCTTCCCCCTGAGCTTATAAACACAGACTGATTCAAACTTAAACCTACCAGATGCCAGAGTTTTCCTTTTTTTCCTTTGGCCAAGAAACTTGGAAGAGAGTAGTGCAGATTTGCCGGAGGAACCTGTTGCAGATGGTACTTTGAAAGACTGGGCTGGAGTCTTTAATAATAATCTCTAATAATCAGGTGGACAAAGATGAGCCGGTTGATATAGTGTATCTGGACTTTCAGAAAGCCTTTGACAAGGTCCCTCATCAGAGACTTTTGGCAAAACTAAAGAGTCATGGGATAGGAGGCAGTGTACTATTGTGGATCAGGAACTGGTTAAAAGATAGAAAGCAGAGGGTTGGGCTAAATGGCCACTTTTCCCAATGGAGAAAGGTGAATAGTGGTGTACCCCAGGGATCTGTGCTGGGTCCGCTGCTTTTTGACATATTCATAAATGATCTGGAAAGTGGAATAACGAGTGAGGTTATCAAATTTGCAGATGACACAAAACTATTTAAAGTTGTTAAAACCCAAGAAGATTGTGGAAAATTGCAAGAGGATCTTGATAAATTGGAAGACTGGGCATCAAAATGGCAGATGAAACTGAATGTGGAGAAGTGCAAAGTTATGCACCTAGGGAAGAACAACCCAAACTATGGTTACACGATGCAAGGTTTCACATTAGGAACCACCACCCAGGAAAAAGATTTAGGCGTCATTGTGGATAGCATGTTAAAACCCTCGGCCCAGTGTGCAGCGGCGGCCAAGAGAGCAAATAGAATGCTAGGTATGATAAGGAAAGGAATGGAAAATAAAACAAAATATATTATAATGCCTCTATATCGTTCCATGTTGAGACCGCACCTTGAATATTGTGTGCAATTCTGGTCGCCGTATCTTAAAAAGGATATAGCGATTTTAGGAAAGGTACATAGAAGAGCCACCAAAATGGTAAAGGGGATGGAAGGCTACTCCTATGAAGAGAGGCTACAAAGGTTAGGGCTCTTCAACCTGGAAAAGAGACGGCTGAGGGGAGATATGATAGAAGTCTATAAATTAATGAACGGAGTGGAAGGGTAAATGTAGATCAATTGTTTACCTTATCAGAATATAGAAAGTCTAGGGGACATGCAATAAAGCTACAGGGTAAACTATTTAAGACTAATAAAAGAAAATATTTTTTCACTCAACGTGTAATCAAACTCTGGAATTTGTTACCGGAGGATGTAGTAAAGGCTGTTAGTGTAGCTGGGTTTAAAAAAGGTTTGGACAAGTTCCTGGAGGAAAGGTCCATAAACCATTATTAAGAAGGGACCCAGGATATCAATGCTTGAACCAATACAAGCACTGTGGAACCTGTGTCCCTTGGGGAAACTGCTAGGTACATATGACCTAGATTGGCCACTGTTGGAAACAGAATACTGGGCTTGATGGACCTTGGTCTGACCCAGTATGGCATATCTTATTTTCTTATGTTCTTATGAGTCAAAGGACATTATAGGAACCTGATTGATTCATGTTGGAATGCCCTCCCGCCCGGCCTCAGGGCCATTACTGACCTTACCCAGTTCAGGAAGGCGCTGAAACACCACCTTTTCCTCCAGCACTATCCTCACAATGGGGACACACAACACCCACCCATTCGCAACCACCAAGACAGCCACCCCAAAACACTTACAATACACAGTCGCAGCCCTGCACATTAGCACTGCCAGACACTCTGCCATGCACATGTATATAGTCACCTAATCTTGTAAATAGTAGCCAGGCAGCTCAGTCGCCACTTCACTTCTGTTGACCCGACTGCTTAAGCCTGTATTATAGTTACTTAAACGAGTTGCCAAGCTACTACGTAGCCTGTACTGTTAGCCCAAGTTGCAAAACCTGTTCTTTGTAAGTTCAGTAGGGAGCCGCCTGCACTGTACAAATTTGCTGTTGACTGTAAACCGAGCTGATTTTAAAGAGTGCGGTATAGAAAAGACTTTAAATAAATAAATTCAAGCTAGCCTCTGTCAGCAGTGACAGAGTTAACTCTTGGCCAGGACGTTTGAACTGAGGATTGTTTTGTTGTTGCAAGTAGAGGCTCAGGGGCAGAGAGAGGAGTTAATAGTAACAGAGGGGGCAATAAGGGGAGAGAGCCCTTGATTTTTTGGGACTCTAGAGAAGAGGTGCACCTGACTGGAAAAAAAAATAAAATAAAAGCAAGACTGCCCATAGCTTCAAGTTACCACGAGGAGACAGGTAGTTGAATAAATGGGCTCCTCTGAAACCAGAGTAGAGACTTGTCTTCTGATTTAAATTTCTGTCTTTGGATTCAAGGTAATCCTTATAGGTGCCATTTCATCCTTTTAAGAAAAGGGGACTTCAGGCCTTACCAGACTCTGAAAAAGAAGGACCCCCAGAGATGTCCCTAAAGGCTGAGTGGCCCAAGAGTTCAGAAAAACCTCTGCCACTTATTCGATTTCAAGGAATGACTTAAGAGAAAGAAATTTCATTTAACTATAAAGCTACATCGTTGGACAGTGTTTATCTACATTGACTAATCCAAGCTTTGCTTTCTCTTCACGTTATATTAAGTCCTTGCTGGGCTGTATTCTCAAGTCTTGCAATTTATGCAAATCTGTTTTTATAGCCTCTAACATTCTAGCTCAGCCTTTATCAGGCCAGGGCACATCCAGAAACTCACTGTCTAGCAGCTGTGTAACACTCTTCTTATGCTTTTATAAATATTCTCATATAATTTCCTGTAAAAGAATTGTGTTTAGGTTTAAGTTGGTAAAACTGTTAATTTTGTTTTTACCCTATCTGTCTCACTGGTAATTCTGTTGGTGATATAGTGAACATATTAAGGGTTGTTGTTGTTTAGTGCCGTCGAGTTGGTGTTGACTCATGGATAGTTGTCCTAAACTGTGGTCAGTCTTCAGTCAGGCAGCACATTGTTGATAGAGTGGCATCCGTTGCTGCTGTTATTGTATCAATCCATCTCATTGCTGGTCTTCTTCTTTTGCATTGACCTTCAACCTTGCCAAGCATGATGTCTTTCTCTAATGATCTCTCTTTTTTCGTATGATGTGTCCAAAGTATGAAAGTGAAAGTCTTGTCATCTGAGCTTTTAAGGAAAGCTTAGGTTTGATCTCTAGTACTGACTGGTTTGTTCTTCAGGCAGTCCATGGTATACACAGTATTTGTCACAAGCACCATAAATCAAAGGCATTTATTTTCTTCCTATCATTTTCACTGTCCAACTTTCGCCTCCATGGTCTGCCTGAAGAACATGGTCTGGACAAGTTGTTTCACTCGGTCTGAACTGCAGCGCTCAATGAAGCTCCGCATCTCCCGCCCAACTGAAAGAGCTCTCTGGGGCAACTGGACAGCGCACCTCCACTCCAACTTGCAGCACAGAGACACCAAAAGAAGCCCTGCAAAGGAAAGGAAACACCTCCCGAGCAAGACCAGAAATGCCAGTAAGCTCCGCCTACACTAGGCGTCCTCACCCACCGAGGCCTCTTAAAGCCCTCTCTCTTCCCAGGTGGACCCTCACCTAAGGGAAATGCCAAAGGGCCTTTGGACTTGGCCCTTAGAGTGGATCTTCAACCAACCACCCAAAAAGGTAAGAACTATTCTCACCAAGAGCGTGAGCTCACACAAAACAACCCACTTAACAAAGTGCCTGCTACAGAAACCCAGCCCAAGATAGCTCTCCAAGCACATCACGCAACCCACCACTTGCTCCAAGAGAGCCAACTATGCCCCACACAGGGCTCTGGCTCGCCCTTCTGAGCCTCTCTACCATTTTTCTCAACTGAAGAGCAACACCTGCAAGCAACTATGCCTCCATCCCCATAATTCACAACCTAAAACACTGGCAACCTTACAACCAATGGCATCCTATTCCTACTCATCATGCCAGAAAACCAGGCCTCCTTATCAATATTGTACCCAACACTGCCACAACCCTAACTCAACCAGCCATACTGCAACAAAACCCTTACCTGGGTTTTAATTAACACTTGTTCCACCCATAACAAAATACACACTTTATCTGACTGCATTACTGACAGCAAGATTGATATAATGTGCCTAACAGAAACTAGGTTCTCAAAGACTGACAATATGCTAATAAACCAGCTCAAAACTACTACACACACCATCCATAACTGCCCCCGAACATCTAACAGGGGAGGAGGGATCTGAATATTATCAAAGAAATATCTCAAGTTTAATACCACAGAAGTTTCATTCGCAAGCATCATTGGCATCCTCACAATTTCTAATAAGCGTATCACAATCTGCTTAACATACAGATCCACACAGAACAATGCCAAAGAACTATCCACAATACTTGATGTGGTATGCTCTCACTCCTCTGATCAGAAGAACTTCATCCTTCTCGGAGACTTGAACATGCCATTTGCATCTAACAGTCAAGCTCTGCTTTCCTAGAGACGAAGAAGAACCTGCAGTACAGTCAGATCATAACAGAGCCAACCCACCACAAAGGTGGGATCCTTGATACGCTCTACATCTCAAACAGCCTAAGGGCCTCACCTGACTATACACTCCCCATAATTACACCAGTCCCCTGGTCTGATCACAGCATAATAAGCTTCAATCTACTGCACACATTCAAAGCCAATCCAACACTAACCACATCCCCCATGGAAAGGAGATTCCACGTATTAGACAGCCAAGCCTTCATACGTGAAACACTATCACACCTTACACCCGCAGAAACTGACCATGCATCTCTGATCAACAAATGGAATGCCACTATATCTGCAGCAGCACCAAGAACAACCGACGGCAAACAATGGCATCACACACCCTGATTCTCATCTCTCCTAAAGCAGCCCCAAGAACAACCGACGGCAAACAATGGCATCACACACCCTGATTCTCATCTCTCCTAAAGCAGCCCCAAGAACAACCGACGGCAAACAATGGCATCGCACACCCTGATTCTCATCTCTCCTAAAGCAGCCCCAAGAACAACCGACGGCAAACAATGGCATCACACACCCTGATTCTCATCTCTCCTAAAGCAGCACCAAGAACAACCGACGGCAAACAATGGCATCACACACCCTGATTCTCATCTCTCCTAAAGCAGCAAAAATGCAATCTATGTTTTCTTGAAGGCCAATGGAGATTTTAAAAAAACAGTCCTACAAGCCATCTACCTAAATGAGCTAAAAACATACTACAACACCACCAACAAGAACAAACAAGAATATCACTCTAATCTCATACTGAGCACCATTAACAAATCTAGGGAACTCTTTGAAATAGCTAAGTCGCTCACCAAAGACCCCACTTAGCCAAAATGAGACATCACCCTGAATTCACAGGACATGGCACAATACCTACAAGCCAAACACAATATAAGTAATTCCAACAATCTCACTCTGCCCTCCCACACCCAAAATACTTCCTCTAAACACTCCTGGTGCATCTTTGGAACTGTGTCCCCAGAAGAGCTCGACAAAATCATTACCAACATTAACACCACCCCCTCGTCACTTGACCCCTGCCGAGTATCCTGGATAAAAATCACAAGAGCACATCTCACACACTTAATTTTCAAAATACTACAGATCTCCCTAATGCAAGGTCTCATATCACCCTCACTAAAACAAGCATCCATCAGACCGCTCTTAAAGAACCCAAACCTTAATTCAAACTCACCAGCTTCATATAGACCCAGCATCCCTTTTGTAGCAAAAATCATTGAAAAGGCTGTACAAATCCAAGTCCAGAACCATATAAACGATCATGAACCACTGGACCAACATCAACATGGATTCCATCCTGGTCACAGTGTTGAAACCCTCCTCACATATCTACTAGACAAGCTCCAAACTGGTACAGAAGTCCTCACACATGGATTCATCCTGTTATTCCTGGATATATCTACTGCTTTTGACTCCAGTGTCCCAGCACATCCTACTCAACAGACTCAATGACTTCAGAGTGCAAGGCACTCTGCTTAAATGGTTTCATTCCTACCTCTCAGACTGCAGCCATCAAGTAAAGGTTGGAATCCACAAATCCTCCCCATTCTCTTCACTACAAGGAGTCTCCCAAGGCCCATCCCTCTCCTTCCTACTCTTCAATATCTTCATCCAACCCCTGTGCACGCTTATCAAGAAATTAAAAATTAACTACCAGTTCTATACCAATGACATCATGATCTACACTCCATTCTGCATTGGATTATTCCAAAATCACCAGCTGCTTCTCTGAGATAGTCAACTGGCTCCACCTTCACAACCTAACAATCAACTACATCAAAACAGAGATCCTACACATCATCAGACCCCAACTCCTAGTCTCACTCTTCAATAAAACCCAGTAATGTAGATATCCAAGTCAAATCAGAAATCAGATACCTGATCAAAACCTAAAACCCCAAATCCAAGTCAAAAGCACCACCACGTCCGTCTACCACAAGCTCAGAACTCTAAAAAAATCTATGCCTCTTCCTGGATCCACAAGACTTCTGCTCCATCTATCAAGCAATCATCACCCACTTGCTCGACTACTGCAACTCCATTTACCAAGGACTACCTAAGCATACACTTCACCCTCCTACAATTAGCACAAATATGGCAGACATATATCAGAACCATTTTGAAGCAACTCCACTGGCTCCCTATCACCTCAAGAATCAAATACAAAACCATAATGAACATACACAAGGCACTACACAACCAATCCTCTGAACACTTGCAGACACTGTTAAACAAACCTAGGAGTGACAGGTCAAGATGACACAATACACTAAAGCCCCGATTCAGCAAGGCGACTTGAGGAGCAGCCCATATTCCCCCCACAGGCTCTCCCTGCACAGTCAGAGCAGCAGTATGGCTGGGAGAGCTGGTGGTGGTCAGAGGGGATGGAGTGTGGACAGAGTGGGGGCGGGCCGAGGCAGCAGGGTGCACAGGACTGATTCAGGTCATGGCCCTGTACATTGTGGGTCAGGGGTAGATGCACTGCTTATTCCACCTCAGAAGTGGAATAAACAGCTGGGACAGAGGTGATTGGAGCCAGAATACTCCTACATGGCTGGGAAAGGAGCCAGGTAGGACCTTACTGCCTGATCTAGGCCCTGGCTACCCAGCCCGGGGTCAGGCGGTGGGGTAACAGGGGGTTGGCAATGTTGGGGGCACACCAGCAATGCAGGGAGGACATCCTGCATGTATGCAGGAGCACACCAGGCCATCTCAGGGCCCGATCCTGCACCCGTAGGAACATTTGGCTCCCGCGGTGCAGAATCGGGTCCTAATGGGCCTGTCCTGCTCGGGGCCATCCAGACAGTCCAGATGTGCACCTAAGGGAACCGAGCTCCACATCTCCTCGACATTCCACCTTAATTCAGCAAGAAAAAATAAAGCACATGCAAAAGAGCATTTTCTCTGTATGCACCTGCTATCTGGAACTCACTATCTCCCACTCTAAGGAACATTGAGTCATTTGGAGACTTCAGAAAGAAACTAAAAGCCTATTTCTTCCAACAGCAATTCAGTGCAGACCACCCATAGAGCTCTACCCTCCATAGACTCTCCCAACACAATATAAACCTTCTTATCTCAACTCCAGAATATGTCACAAGCCACCACTGCCTAAATCGCCCCTCATTATGAATGTTATCGACTCCACCCCAGACTCATTGCACCCTTGGAGACACTATTCCCACATAACCCATACCACCCCCTTCCCCCCATTATACATAGTTTAACCCCCCTAGCCATGTCTGCGCTAATGTTAATTGCTGTCCGAATTCTTGTATTCCTTTGATGTTATATGTAACCACTGTTCCATATAAGTTCTCTATATTGCACTGTATTTATGTAAACAATTTTGACTAGTAGAAAAACAGCATAAAAAGATGTTACATAAAATAAATAACTATATAAATAAATCTTTGTGTGGCGAGAGCCATCTTTGCTTTTGAGAATCTTGTCTAGGTCCAACGAGCAATGTGTTTTCAGATTTCTTGATTGCTTGTCGTTTCCTTATGGATTATTAATCCGAGCAGGTTAAAGTTGTCCACTATTTCAATTTCTTCTCCATCAATGATAAACTTGTTGATATTGCCAGTTGTCAGGATCTTTGTCTTCTTTAAGGTGCAGGCCCATTTTAAGACTATGTTCCTACTGTAGATCTTGAGAAGCAAATGTTTCAGATAATCTTCACTTTCAGCCACTATTGTGGTATCTTCAGCATAGTGAAGGTTATTGATGAATTTTTCACCAATCTTCACATCTCAGTTTTCTTCATACAGTCCTGCTTCTCTGATGATTTGTTCTAGTAATGGAGATGGGCTATGGGGGGGGGGGGCTAGGACTGGTAATGGGCTGATGGGGGGGCCAGGACTGGTAATGGACTATGGGGGGGGGGCTAGGACAGGAAATGGGCTATGGGAGGGCTAGTAATGGAAATGGGCTATGGGGGCTAGGACTGGTAATGGGCTGAGGGGGGGGCTAGGACGGGTAATGGGCTATGGAGGGGCTAGGACTGGAAATGGGCTGATGGGGGGCTAGGACTGGTAATGGGCTATGGGGGGGCTAGGACTGGAAATGGGCTGATTGGGGGCTAGGACTGGTAATGCGCTATGGGGGGGCTAAGACTGGTAATGGGATGATGGGGGGCTAGGACTGGTAATGGGCTATGGGGGGGCTAGGACTGGAAATGGGCTGATGGGGGGCGAGGACTGGTAATGGGCTATCGGGGCGAGGACGGGAAATGGGCGGATGGGGGGCTAGGACTGGAAATGGGCTATGGGGGGGCTAGGACTGGTAATGGGCTATGGGGGGGCTAGGACTGGTAATGGGCTATAGGGGCTAGGACTGGAAGTGGGCTGATGGGTTTAGGATTGGTAATGGGCTATGGGGGGACTAAGACTGAAAGTGGGGTGATGTGGGGTTAGGACTGGTAATGGGCTATGGGGGTGGGACTAGGACTGATAATGGGCTGGGGGGGTTGCTAGGACTGAAAATGGGCTGAGTGGAAGGGGGGCTTGAACTGCAAATAGCTGAGGGGGAGGTGGGCTTGGAATGGAAATGGGCTGTGAGGGGAAGGAGCTAGCACTGGAAATGGGCTGATGGAGGGGCTAGAATAGGGCTGGAAATGGGTTGTTGGGGGGTGCTAAGATTGTAAATGGGCTGTGGTGGGGGCTTGGATTGAAATGGACTCATGGAGGGGCTAGAACTGGAAGTAGGCTCATGGGGGGCTTGGATTGGAAATGTGCTGAGTGGAGGGGAGCTAGGATTTGACATTGGCTGATGGTGGGGATAGGAAAGGACTAGAAATGGGCTGATGGGAGGCTGGGATTAGAAATGAGCTGATGGAGGGAATCAGATAGGACTGGAAATGGGCTGATGGTGTGGCTAGGATAGGATTGGAAATGGGCTGATGGAGGGAATCAGATAGGATTGGAAATGGGCTGATGGGGGGCTAGGACTGGAAATGGGCTGATGCAGGGACTAGAATGGAGCGGATGCTGGGTGGGGCTGGAACTAGAAGGGAGCTGATGTTGGGGGAGGGTTAGAATGGGATGGGTCTGGGAGAGTGAAATGGAGAGGGGAAAATCTTTTTGTGTGGGAGGGAAGACAAATCTACAATTGGCCGGGTATTGGGAGAGTAAGTGGGGATTGAGGATGGAGGGGAAAAATTTGAGTGGATGAAATAGGAATGAGGAAAGAGCAAAAGATTAGTATTTTAAAGCAGATGTGGAGAGAGAATGGAAATAAAGTAGAAGAGAGAAGAAAGGACAAATGGACAGCAGACGATGGAGAATTAGCAGAAGACACGAAGAAACCAGAAGAAAGTGGCTGGAGCAATTGCAACTGAAACAAAATGCACAAAAGTTAGAAAAATATCTCTTTATTTTGAATTTATTAACTGGAATATGTCAGCTCTGTGAAATGTGCATCATTAACGTCTGTGCTTTGTTTAGTAAAAGAGGAAATTAATTTATAGTTTTATTTCTACAGTGTTGTTGTACATTCCAAGTTTGGCTTTTGGGGTTCCCAGTTTAATTATTGTCTTCCTGTTTCTAAATTGTGGTTCCTTGTTTAGTGATGGTCTATGTTCTGCATGTGTAACTGAGCTGAGGTATTCTGTTTATGTAATTCCTATTTGACATTGCCACTTGTTCTCTTTCCCCAGTAGGTCATGTATTCTTATTCTCTGAAATGTATTGGTTTAATATTTGCAGTGTTGCCTTTTGATAGGTAATGGTGCTTTGTGAGTCCTGGTAGTGCTGTTACGATACAGTGGGTTTGCTATGGGTTCTAAATGGGCAGTGTTTGTAGTAGTTCCTAATGTGCCTGGCAGTTGGCACTGAATTATAGTAATGTAGAAATCTTTTAGTCTTTCTTTATCCATACACTCATTAAGATGCATGTTTACTAAAAGTTAGCGTATGGTAACATTATGCAAATATTTATGCAAATGAGGTCCCTTATGCAAATGAGGCCCAGCACCCCCCTTGGGCCACCTCTGGTTCCATGTCCCAATATGCAAGACATCTTTACAGCTTCTAACTGTTATTTCATGTGCAGCTAAATCAGCAGTCAGATGTCTCAAGGGCTTTGATCCAACCACATCATAAATGCTGGCTTTACTCTGAAAAGCCTTCAGCTCATTCCCGGTAGACAGTTGAGTGCCATCCAATGTGGGGATTTCATCTTCCAGCACTATACTGCAATTTATTTTGTTGTGACTATCCATTGGGTTTTCATGGCAAGATATGGAAGTAGATTGCCAGACCTTTCTTCCACGCAGGTAATTTTAGTGTTGTTGCCATTGCCACAGAAATGTGATCCTTTGCCACCAACACTGTCCCAGTCTGATGCTGCCCAGATGGACAGTTTGTCTTAGTCTGGCGCCTCAGCTGAGACCTGTCCATTCTGGGAGACTCTACCAGTAGTTAAGCTACCGATAGCTTAGCTCTTAGCATCGCCGATGCACACAAGCCCTCACAGCCTGACAAGTTGCAAACCAAGAGAGGGATATTAAGGGTAGGTCACCTACAGTATTTCTATCCTTACTGAATGAGTAGCTGGCACAAGTCCCAAACCCTGATTCTAGGCCCTGGGAGGGATTTTTTTTCCTATAAAGCTCCAGGAGCCTGAAGGTGTAAGGGGCCTGTCCTGTGTAATATTCCAGTATATACAAAGTGGAAGGTAAATCCATGGTTATAATAGAAACACAGAAAAAGAGAAAAATGATGGCAGATAAAGACCACACGGCCTATCCAGTCTGCTCATCCATATCAATTACTGAACTCTATAATCTCTTCTTTGATCTTAAAGATTCTCTGTGTTTGTCCCATGCTTTCTTGAATTCAGATATAGTCCTTGATTCTACCACGTCCACTGGGAGGCTGTTCCACATATCCACAACTCTTTCTGCAAAGAGATATTTCCTCAGATTATTTCTGAGTCTATCCCTTTTCACCTCCATCCTATGACCCTTCGTTTCAGAGCTTTCTTTCAACTGGAAGAGGGCATCTCCTGTGCATTTATACCATGAAGGTATTTATACAATCGGGAGGAGTGGCCTAGTGGTTGGGGCAAGTAACCTGGGAACAGAGAGCCAGGAGTTCAAATCTGCTAGAGGACAGCAACCTTGGGCCAGAAGGGCTGGGGTTTCTAGTCCCACAAGTACTCCTTGTGGCATTGGGCAAGCCACTTAATCCTCCTTTGCCTCAGGTACAAAGAAAGACATAGATTTTGAGCCCTTCTGGGTCAAGGGAAAAATATATATATAGTACCTGAATCTTTATCTTTATTAAAATAAAGATATACTTGGTATACCGCTTAGGCCGAAACATAAAACGGTTTACAATAAATAAAAAAACTGCTAATATGAATGTACATCACTTTGACTGGTAGAAAAGCAGTGTTAACCAAATAAAATTTAAACATCTCTATCCTATCTCCCCCTTTCCAGTCTTTTTTCCAAAATATACATATTGAGATCTTTACGTTTCTCCCAATATGTTTAATAATGAAAAAAACTGACCATTTTAGTAGTTGTCCCCCTGCACTAACTCCATCCTATTTATATCCTATTGATATAAATGCAGGCTCCAGGATTATACATAATACAATTCTCAAAGCTCTTACTAGAGATTTATACAAAGGCACAATCACCTTCTTTTTCCTGATGGCCACTTCTCTCCCTATGCACCAAAGCATCCTTCTGGCTTTTGCCCTCATCTTTTCTACCTGTTTGGCCACCTTAAGATCATCAGAAATATTCATGCCCAGCTCCTGCTCTTCTTTTTATGGACAGAAGTATGTCACCCCCGTGGCAGGATTCGATCTGAGCAGGAACCAGTTTGGATCGATCCTGCCACTGAAGGAGCTGAGCTGAAGGAGCTGCGTTGCCAGCGCTGCACACTTGGGCCGCTGGCGGCCACTGCTGGGCAGCAACTTCCGGGTGGTCCAGCAGCCCGATCCCCCAACCTGCCAGTGGTATGACATCATTGGGGGCTTCCCCCAATGCTGCAGTCCCCTGATGCCATCAACCCACTGGGAGGATTCCCACCAGTGTGGCACTGGCATTGGGATGCTGTTTTTTGCCCAGTTTGACAAACGCAGACTGTGGTAGGAAACGGTTCCTGTGAACCGGGCTGAACCAGCTGAATCTCACCACTGCTTCACTCCCTGTACTGTACTGCCACCTGTGGATTTTTGCATTAAACCTTAGTTGCCAAATGTTTAACTATTTTTCAGGTTTTGCTAGATCCCTCCTCATGTTGTCTAAGCCTTCCTGAGTGTCTAGCCTATTTGCTATCATCCGTATAGAGGCAAATCTTACCCAACAAACTTTCCTCAATATCACTTACAAAAATGATCCCTATGGCACAGCATTGGTAACATCCTTCTCCTCAGAGTGAACACCATTTCCTGTACCCTCTGTTGCCTCCCTTTCAACCAGTTTCTAACCCACTTGGTCACCTTATGGTCCATAGGTGTTTAGTTTATTTATAAGTCACCTGTGTGTAACTGTGTCAAAGGCTTTGCTGAAATCTAAGAACACTACATCTTGTGCTCTCTCGCAACCAACTCTCTGGTCACCTAGTCAAGGAAATTAATCAGATTCGTCCAATGTGACCAGTAAAACCATGCTGCCTTGACAAGTGCTGGATGATTGGGGTGTACTGGGGTTCAGTGGGATAAATTCTGCTCAAAGGGCCCTTGCGGTGCAGAGGAGCCCCAAAGAAGAAGGGAGTGCACTTGCAGTTGCTCCCATATCTTCTGAAGTGCACTCCCCCCACTCTGGGGGCCCTTTAAAAATTGTTGCTTGGGAGCCCATCATTTGAATTTCTGCCACTGCTGGGAGTCTACGTATCTTGACGAACTGTGGGACTTGGTTCTGTATGCTTTTTCTGTTTTTTATTGCTAGTCGCTGTAGCATCATAATTGTCTGTGAGTAGGATCTCAAGTACCATTAAATAAATAAGACCTAGATCTAGCAAGCAAGGTATAGAAACAAAAGAAGACATGTATACAACTACCATGGTGAACTGGCCAGATCAATTCTTCTGCTGTCTTCCTTCCAAGAAGTCTGAGGAAGGGCAATAGTTCACTAATATGGTTTCTGTTCCTGTTTGTTTTCTCCTGTTTGCTGGTATTCCCCTCCCTCCAAATCCTGGGCAAGCTACTCAGGTCCTACCTTGATCTCACATAGCAATCTTTCTTCCTTCTGGCATGTTGGACTTCTGGGAGTTAATTCTATAGTCATTAAGATGTGCACATGGCAGTTTGCATGTATTAATGGTCTCGTATGAAATACTGACCAGTGTAAAAGTGTATGTGTTACATGAACGTGTAGCCACAGCCGAAGGAATGGGCTAGGTGGAGTATGGTGGAGTTTGCAGGTGTGAGCATTGTTACATGTGGGTTATAGAGCAGGTGTAAAACTCTGTATCTGAATTTAAGATGTGATCTCTGCTGTTTATACCAGTATTTTACACAGACAAGTAGACACGTTCTTGTTGTATAATAGGCTTAAAAGGTTCATTTTGGCATCTTTAATCTAGGTGCCCTGCTATAAAATTACCCTCCATGTGTCTGCTGCAAGGGAAGAGTCTGTTCCTCCTTGTACAGCTTGACTTTATCATTCAGGCTAGCACAGAGTCCACTTTAGAGCTAACTGTTTTACTCTGTATATTCTGCTATGGGAGACCAGCTCCGCATTGCTTTGAGGATGAGACCATAGCAGCCTAGGTGCTGTATTCTTTCATCATCACATACAGACAAGCTGCAACAGTTCCCTGCAGAGGTAAATCAAAGGCTTGAAAGTCAAACCTCTGACTAACTTAATGAATCAATTCTACAGAAATTGGAAGGTGCTGAAGAGCCAGGATTATGCTGCAGTCTGCCCCACAGATCAGTCAAGTTATATAATCTTTCTGTTCAACTGAAATCAGAGAACTAAAGCAGATCAGGGCAGTTTTATAAGGAGCATTATGCAAGTGGTAATATGTTTTGTGTTTGTTTCATTTCAGAATGGCTTCAGGCAGCTCGTCTTTGTCAGATGCACTCACAAAGGACTTTCTCACATGCAAAATCTGTCTGGAGCAGTTTAAAAAGCCTAAAATCTTACCCTGCCTACATACTTACTGTGAAGCTTGTTTAGAAAAATTAATCACCAATGGTCAGCTCAAATGTCCAGAATGCAGAGAAGAAATCAATCTACCAGAAGCATCTAGAAGCCTCAAGACTAATTTTTTCATCAATGGCCTTCTGGATCTCGTCCATTCCACTTCAGAGAATGATGTCATGTGCACACTTTGCCCGCTGATCAACAAGGGAAGTAGCCAGAAAGCAGTGTCCAGATGTTTGGACTGCTCAGACAACATATGCCACATTTGTGCCAGTGGGCACAAGTTCTCCCGCCTAACCTATGACCATCAGGTAGTTACCATTCATGACTATATGGCTGGAAAGTATGATGAGGAAATCAGATTACGCCAGGCAGTCAAATGCCAAATGCATCAAGGAGAACATCTGAGGTTTCTCTGTACACAATGTGCTAGTCTTATCTGTCGGGAATGTCGGGTCACCCAGCATTTGGACCATGAATGCCTGTCTCTCACTGAGGCAGTAGAATCACATAAACCTGTTATCAAGGGCCTCCTGGAAGGAGTGGAAAGACACATAAAGCTCATTTCCAAAGAAAAAATAACCACAGAAGAGTATGTGCAACAACTAAGATACCAAGAGTCCTGCATAAAGAAATTAATGGAGGATGTGATTTCCATGTTTATGGAACAGTTACATTCTCAGCAGCAAGATATTACAGAAAGGCTTTGCTATTTTGTTAAAGAAAATGAGAAGGCGTGTGACCTTCTCAAGTCAGACCTGGATTTTCAAGAGCAGGTGGCCAAAAGCACAATGACATTTGCTGAGAAAGTTCTGAGTTTAGGCAAAGAGACTGAAATTCTCTCTCTGGAAAAGATGATCACTGAGCGGCTCCAAGGGGTGCAAACCTTTAACTGGAAGCCAGTGCGAGCAGCCTATCCAGAGCTAAGCATCTCCGTTGGTCTTCAAAGCTGCTATAACATGTTCCAACTCTCATTCAGAAGCAAGCAAGCACAGACACCTCACTTACAAGAGGAAGATAGCTCGTGTCCTTCCAACCAAGAAGATCAAAAAAGCCTCTCTTTTGAATCTCCAGAAAATATACTGCTGGAAAGGAAGCCACACTTTTTCTGCAGCTTCAAGGCAAAAGCTCAAGATGAAACAAAAAAGCCAAGAATTACTGGAATGTGCTCATTTGGTTTTGAAGAAATCCTTATTGCAGATGAAGAGAATCGATCTCTGAAGAGGTTTTCAGTGCATGGAGATTATAAGGGCAAACTTCCAGTGCAGAACAACAAGGCCCCCTGTGGAATTGCTGTTCTGAAGAATAAAATTATGTATTCTGTAGGATCTGTGCTTTATCTGGTGGATAACAAGGGAACCCTGATATGGCAAAAGGCATTACCTGTTACCCAAGCAAGTCATGCCTTCACTACGGCAGATGATAACCAGGTTGCCATTGCTACTACAGGATATGTGGACGTTTACAATCTAGAAGGAGAGAAAATAAGAAGAATTTATCCTAATGGAGAAAGCAAATGGAATTTCGTCTTCCTCACCACCAACCACAAGGGACATTTTGTTGCCTCTGACTGGTATACAAAATCAGTTGTAGTGTTTGACAAAAGCGGTAAGATTTTGAGGTTTTGTGAGGACAAGGGTTTGGAGACTCGTCTGCCTGGGGCCATCAGCATAGATGGAGGAGGAAACATTTATATCACGGTCCATGAGCTGAATAAGATCATCAGGTGCTCCTCAGAAGGGAAATTTATAGGCGACTTCCTCACATACAGAAATGGGATAGAGAGACCTCGAGTCATTGCCATCCTGGATGACAAGTATTTTGCCGTTGCACTAAACAATGGAAACATACATATCTTCAAATTCTAACTATGTGATCAGAAACTACAGAACTATTTTATTCTTATTTTTGCTTTCAGAATATATTGAGCTCTCCTGAATTTTAACCGAGTTGTCATTAATTTTGTGAAAATAGTTCCTCTCATCCCTTGAAAAATGGCTTTTTGTCCTTCTTAACAGAAATCGGTATCATCCAGCAACTGTCCTAGATGAAGACTAGGGGCCGAATTTACTAAAAGAAAATTCAACCATAGGCAGAGTATGAGTAAAAAGTGTTTGCAAATTAGATAAGAGGGCATGAAATGAAGCTGTAAGGAAGAAGATTTAATAGTAACATTAAGAAATCCTTCTTCATAGAAAGGGTGATGGATGCTTGGATTTCCCTTCTTGTTGAGGTGGTGGGGACAAAAACAGTGACAGAATTCAAAAAGGCATGGGATAAACACAGAGGATCCATATATAGCAAAAGGATGGAATCAAAGCAAAACAGACTTAGCACGTCAAAAATGCCATGGAGGGCAGGCTAATGTACAATCCTAAACAAAGGCATAGAGGGGGCAACCTGCATGGTGTGGCAAGAACAACCTTGTCCAACTTACTGGGCAGACTAGATGGGCCATGCTGGTCTTCATCTGCCATTTTTTTACTCTCTATGTAAATAAAAGCCAGGATGATCTCATGTCTGATCTGAAGTTTTCTGTCACAGCTCACGCCCAGCCAGATTCAACACAACGGGATGGGGTGGGGAGAGATCCACATGAGCAATACACCTCAAGACTGGATGTGCTCTTGGTTAGTCTGGGAAAAGGTTGCTTCCTTTGGCCAACTCCAGCATACAGATCCCCTACCCCCTTCATGCCTGATGATACCTACCATAAACCAAAGGCTTTTATATTGTTCCCTGATTCGATAGCATGTTATTGATGTAGAACAGTGTGGTACTGAAAATTTGTACATTAACAATAAATTGATGGGTAAATTACATCAAACGCAGCGATTTGCTTGTACAGACGGGCATTCCAGAGCACATGTCTGGCCTTCTTCAGAGGCAGCTGCAAGCCTGGGAAAAGGGAGCATCTGTAGCTATGGAACATTATGTACAAAAAAACATTTTTATACTCCTATAAAAGGCACTGCATAACCGACATTGATTCCAGTTTTTCCTGGGCCAATTCAGCTCTATCAAAATGAGCAAGAACTATCAGAATACCTTGGCAGGAAATGCATTAATCTCACACACCACAATGGGGTGGGGAGAAGGGATACAGTCGGTTTTATGCTATCATAGCTCAGCAGTGGCGCTGTCATGGCTATAGTTATGTTACGTTAAACTGTAATTTTCACCTCACGCACTCACAATCTTGCCAATAACAAGAACAAAAAAAATAAGCCACTTTCATTTGGCATTCATATCCTCTGCTATTAAAGTTTCCAGAAGCCTGGTCCAGCCCACTGTGCACAGAGTTTGCAGAATGTCCTCTCTAATAAGGCCACAAAATCCCAGGGAAAGGAATAGCTTGACGTTTTTGCTGACTGGAAACCTGGTGTGTTTTCAGTTCCTTAAACAGCCTGTAGCTATTCAATCATCTCAAGCAAATGGAAGTAAGATGAGACATTCTATCCTGTTTTCTTTCTTTATTGAAGGGATGGGGGCTGGTGTGGTGGTGATAGAAAGATGATGGTTTTCATTGTTGAACCTGAAATTCCCCTTATCGCTCATACATATCTCCCAACTCCCTTAATCATACTGCCAAAAAAACCCCTCTGAAATAAAACGTGATTACATTTCATACTCCCTACAGGTCACAACATACCACAGTTATAAGCTAGTGATACCAGGTGGAGCCTAGAACCCAGTAACCTTTGGAGGAAGACCCTCGAGCTTCCTGCAGTAACTCTGGGGTAGAGTTTGTGACACAGTTTTTAAAATTCTGTGATATATTTACTTAAATTTGAATCTAATTGTATATGTAAAAAATGATGCAAAATCTATCAAGTTGTAAAAATGTTTCTTTAAAACAAAATCGTTTCTCAACTTGTGTGTCTGAATCATTTTAAGTTTTTCCATTTACAGTTTTTTCTTATTTTTCCTCTTTCTATTACTTTTTCCTCTATTTTTCCCATCTTGTATATATCCCATCTTGTGGGATAATTGTATATAAATGTATATACAATTATCCCACAATGAAAATGTAAATAATATTGATTCCTATCATATGTAACCAATTTTTTTGTGCAAAGCAAACCGCTACTGATCGCTGGAAGTAGCGGTATACAAATGAAAACCAAATAAATAAATAAATAAATCTTTCACTACAGATGGTTTGTCCCCCTCTCAAAGATATCACATTTGGTCTCAACTAGCTACTTCTCCCTATTTCTTCTTTTTTCCTGCATCTTTTATCACCCATTTCCCTCTTATCCATCCATCTTCTCGTTCATCCTCCACTGCAGTCTTTCGTCCCCTGCTCCTCTTCCTATCTTCTCTCTCACTTCTTCCCTCACCCCATCAATCCTTCTCATATCCCCATTGCATCGTACCTTCCTCTCACTCTTTTACCCCTTCTCCATCCTCATTTTCCATTCTTGCCCCCTGCTTGCTCTCACCCTTTCTTCACCACCTTTTCCCCTTTCTCACCCTTACAGTCCTCCTGTTTCCCTCAGACACTGCTTCCTTCACTGCCTCTATCTTCATAGCCTGTAGCCTCTGTGAGGCTACAGCATTGACTCCATGGCACACAACAACATAACAGTGAAAACAGTGACTCAGTATTTTCCACAGAATGGCCTACTGGATAATATTTGGCTGGCCTGGTGGATTTTCTTTAAGGGACACTACAGCCATCTGGATCAGAAAACAGATCAATTTACAAACTACTTTTCTGGCAGCCACTTGTCTCTAGACTAACATGTGGTCAAGGTTTTTTTTTTTCTAAGTGGCAATCCTAATTTTCCAGTGCATGAGGGAATCACTGGTTGGGAAGAGAGGGAGAAAGTTGCATTTGTGAGGGTGGGCTAGGAGTGAAGAAGAAAGTAGTATGAGAAAAAACATACAACTGGAGGTGAAGAGTTACAGGAGAGGGAGAGTGCTTTGTCAGGGTGATGGCCAGGCAGCAGCAAAAGAGAAAAGCACAGAAGTCAGGGAGAGAGTGGTGTGGAAGAGAGAATGGTGCAGTGACGGTGGTGAGAATGCAGAAGGAACAGTGAGGCAGAAAATAGGAAGGAGACACTGCGTCGACTGGCGGAAAAAGGGGAAGGATAGAGAAATTGTTTGGGTTTCGGGAGAGGAAGACAGTGCAGCAGGTTATGGATGGCTGGGAGGAAGAGATAGCCTGGCGGGGGTGGGAGGGGGAGGGGAGAGATCATTTTTGATAAATATAGGCCTCTGGTTTCCTGTGATTCTGTGGAAAGTGAAAAATGTTTGAAAGACCAGTTCTGTAGCAGTTGCTGCAGCCATGGTAGAATCACAGGTAACTAGAGGGTGTGCGGTGGAGGCAGTAATACCTCTCAGTTCGTATCTTCTCCACAAGAGGGTGCCCACTGGCGTGGCAGAGTAGCCTAGTAGTAGGCTCTGCCACATCTATTATTGATGCTCCTTATGACCCGAGACAAGTCACTGTAAGTTCTCTTGTGCAGGAAAATAACTACAGTACCTAAACTGTAACTTGCCATGAGCTTGGATTTTGAGTGATGTTTCTGCAGGACAGGTAGCTCTACTTCTAATTTCACTTCCTTATACACATGGATTTGCAGCCCTTGTTTTTCCTGTCATGTTACTACTGCATCTAGATGCTTCCTGGATCTCCTAGAAATCTTGAGGGGATAAGGCCGTGCTGCCAGTGCACGAGCTCATTCTCCAGAGACGGTACAGAGCACATGCGAAACAGATGCTGCTTCTGTGAAATCCCCAGGCAGCCTTTTCCACTGGATTCTGGAGCAGAGATTCTACTTCGCTCCTGCTGGTCTTGCTCAAAAGACTGGAATTTCCTCAGAATAAATGTACTGGGGGTGGGGAGAGACGGCCGGAGGTGGCAAGGGTCCTGGGGTTTCTGCTTGTATGTTTCATGCTTCTTTGTACAGAATTCTGTCAATGGGAATGCTGTGGAATTTCTTTTTTTTTTTCTTGGCCCATTACTCAGTGCTGGAAAATGAGCAGACTGCTCAGAGCCTAGGAGACGATGAAGTTAATGAGCTCAGTGTGTATGGTCTGTGTGAGGGGAAAATAGATGGCTCAGCTAACCACCAAGCACAGAAAGTCCTGCACATCAATCACTCAGATACCCCAGGGACCAGGAACTGGGACGCCCATATCACTGCACTGCCTTTCTCCTTGTATTCATCGCCGCTCCACAAGACAGGGCAGTAGGCAGGGTGTATGGCACATCCCTGTTCCACGTCACGAGTGGCACCATGCATGTTCATCAGTGGTCCATAAGACAGCATGCCAGTGACTGGGTTGTGGCCCCAGCCCTGAATATTACCCACTCCGGCTGTTTTAAGAAGGAAGAAGGACAGCATGTAACAATACTAGGCTGTCAGCTCTTGGCTCCATGCAGCTATTAGGAAGTTCAAATTAATGTTTTTTCATCTGATGAATTGCCTTTCATGATTAAAAAAAACCCTGTTTTTGCAGTAATTGGCAAGAAGCATAAGGTACTGGCACCATGTGGCTTGAAGTGACTGAGACCCATGTGGAGCCAGCCAGGAGTTGGCAGAAGTGGCTTATTCAGGGATGAGGAAGAATGAGTAAGGGAGGCTGGGGAAGGCAGGGGGAGAGAGTGAGCCGTGGGAGCTACGGAAAGGGAAGAGAGGAGCAGGGCTGACTTTAGAGCCAGTTAAGTCTTGTGTGCAACTAGGGCCCTAATCCAATCAGAGACTCACTCATGTAAAAAGTAATCTTCATAATTGGCAATAATTCTTAAGACATCCCAGGAATGCTTTGGCTAAGATACGATACAGCAGGAATTTGTTTCCAGTGATCCTAAAGAAATGCATTGAAGTCTGATGGAAAGCCAATCCCATGCTCCTGGGAGGCAAGTTCCTGAGTCAGCCCATAAGGAAGACTTGTTCTGATTCAGAAAGGGAAAGTTCTGAGGAAGATGATGTCATCTTCACCCACAGAACCAGAACTGAATCATAAAAGTTCTGAAACTTCCAGAACTGGGACCAAGACTCAGATGGAAGGTCCCAGAAAACTCATAGCATTCTCTACAGTCTGTCATGGGGTGCACAGGAAAAGCGACCCGAAATGTTAATACCCCAAGAAGTTGCACTCTTGGTCGGAAATCACACGCTCAAACACTGTACCAAGTTTTCTGAGCACCTAAGGGTTTATTTGGTTGGAACCAGGAGAAACCAGTCAGAGAAGAAAGATACAAGTCACCTCAGTGAGTCTTGCCCATTTCTCTGTCTTGTCCAATGATGGAACATCTACCTCTTAAATTCCTAAACATTATCTATGTGTATACAGTACTTATGTGCGTATATGCATACAACTATTGTACATCAGATGGATATTTCTTAATGATCGGACATGTTTGCAGCTCTGCCAAAAAACCCTCATCTAGGGGAGCTTTCCACATAGAAAGGTGTCTGAAAAAAATATGAAGGATCTCAAAAGGATCAACATGGGGGAAACGATCTGGTAAAGCTGAAAAAGACAAGGAAAGAGATCGGGCGGTCAAAAGCCCAGGTAGATTACTAAAGAGATAAGGTAAAGTAGTGACTTTTCTCAGGTGTGCAGTATCAGTAAAAGGTGAAAGGCCAGAGATGGAATCGTAAGACTGAAAGGTGATGAGAGGTCACGTGTGGCTGGCGATGATAAGAAAGCAGAAATATTAAATAAATCCTTTGGTTCACTGTTCCTTGAAGAAGACCATAGAGAAGGAACACTGAAGACTGGCAAAAGAATATATTGGGATGGGATAGATACAAGAGCATTTGCAGAAGAAAGGATCTGGTGGCTCTGCTGGAATACACATTCGATAAGTCTTTGGACATGGGAGTGTATCTAAAAAATGAAATACAAAGGAGGTCATTGAGACAATATGGTATCAGAATTCAAAAAGAATTGGTTATAGAGGATCCCCACTGCAAGAAGGTAGCAATGAAGCACTTGGAAACCTGCAGAAAACAGCTGTGCAGCCCAAACTGGCAGGAAAGTGATAACATTGGACCAGCACTTACAACTTTAAGATACCCAATGTACCTGAATGTAAAATCTAAAAAAAAAAAAAAAAAAAGGAAGCTGCTCTGAATCTCCTTCTGGTACAAAAAGCAGGATATAAATCTTTGAATTAAATTAAATTAGCCAAAAGGCTCAGAATAGCCGACACGGTGGTGGTCAGGGTAGGACTATGTTGCAGGGAAACTAGGCATGTTTAGGGGAGTCCTACCAGTGGAGTGTTGGTAGAGTTTTAGCTGGTAAGTCAGTGGCTGCCCAGCAGAGCTGCTATCATCCATGGAAATCTTTCTGTCTATTCTACCCACCCTTTGGACGCTGTCTTCTATCCAGTTGGTGAGCCTCAGTTCTTAGACGATGCCTGCCTCCTCACCACCAGTTTCCTTCTGTAAGGGGTCAGGGTTGATGTTAAACATAGTGTGGTATAGGGCAGAAATTTGTGAGGGGCCCCACAGCCCACAAGCAGGTCGTGTCTCCTTCAGCTTCAGATAAGTTTGTGCTCCCTGCAGCATGGAAACCCAAGGTAGTTATCCTATTTGCACCCTTTAATGCCCTGTAGGGTGATTGCATTCAGTGATGAGAGTGAACCATACACATATTTCAAAACCCATGATGAGTTTTGTCCTAAGGGCCTGTATTAATGAAAAGGAGCATTCCTGATAAATCTTCATCCTCAGGGTCCCGCCCCAGACTTTCCTGGAAATCTGAGCTTATCCAATTTCCTTCTTCCTCATCCTCTCATTTTCTTTAGGCAGAATGACAGCAGGAGAAGAGAAACAGGAAGTATGCAAGTGATGGTATATAAAACAGCATGAGAGACGGAAAGAAGATAGAGAGTGAAGGGGAAGAGAGAAATGAGGCTACATATTTCTAAAGCAAGGGGGGGGGGGTTCTATAAATGGACTGCATTTGTTTCACTAGTAACTGATGCCTGATATCCGTCTAAGATGAAACAGACTTTTCCATAGCTTCTGGCTTTCTGAAAAAAAAATCCCTCCTCCCTCCTGTTTCCCTTCGTTCCCCTCCCCCTTTCCATCTCTCCTTTCCTGGAACTTGGACTGGGGAGTTTGACTCACACTGTAGAGCACTTTGAAACTGATTCAGCTATTGGCAGAAACGGATAGCAAGAATTCCATCGGCTCCGATACACTTTGCATTCCTGAGGGAATTCTGCACCACTTCTCAAAGCAGAATTTGCACTGAATTCCGCACAGGCACAAGCGGCAGCTCTCCTTGACCCTTGCCCACCCATGATTGTGGATTGCAGTCATGTGGCAAGCAGGAGAAGGTGAACGGCTGCACATTGGGCCTTGCCATCATCCTCTGCATCCTGGGCCCGGCTTCTGTATGGATTCATGTGCAGCTCAAATGAGCAGTCAGGCCAAGGACAGCAGCAGAGGAGGACGTGGCCCATTGTGAAGTCATTCGCCCCCTCTTCTTGCCACACAATAGGAGGGGGACTGGAGCAAGCTGGGGGAATCTGCTGGGGAAGCAAGAAAGAGAAATAGGGGGCCATGTGCCGGGGAGGAGGAAGAGAAAGAAGGAGAGGGGAGAAAGGAGGAGAAGTTGAGGTATGTGTGGGGAGTGGGAAGAAAGAAAGAGGAGGGAACTTGTGCCTGGGGGGAGCAAGATTTAGGTATGGCCAGTGCAAGGATTAGAGGTGCCCTAGGCAGGGCCCCCCCCCCCCACCCAACACTGCTGCCCCTCTCCAGGGCAGCAGCAGTGGCAATGTCAAAGGAACATGACGCAGCGCTTACCAAAGGCTCCGGTGTCGCATCACGGATCCGGCCTGCTATCTTCGAGTGCTATTGACCTCCTCCCCGATGCAGACAGTCAGTTTGGCTCTGTGGAATACGTTATCGTTAGAGGTAAAACTGTTAAGAGCATAAGAATGTAAGATATGCCATACTGAGTTAGACCAAAGGTTCATCGAGCCCAGTATCCTACTTCCAACAGTGGCCAATCCAGGTCACAAGTATGTGTCAGTTTCCCAAAAAGTAGACAGATTCCATGCTGCTTATCCCAGGCAGAAATGAATATATTTCATAAACATTGCAAAGCATGATTGTTTACTATTGCTTTTAAATGATTCAGGGCTACAGTACATTTACTAAAGCTCAACGTGGGCTACTTCACATTCCTGTTTGGCACTTAATGAGTGCTAATACGAATAAGCGCACACAAACCTTAGTAATCATGGCCCTAAGTATGTTGCTGTCTTTCATATGATTTTATTTATGCCCATTTTAGAATTGTAAACTGACTTGTAGCCTTCGGGGGCTATTCCGAGTCCCAAATAGCGGGGATGTGTGCCCTGCCTGAATGTACATCCCCTTGCCGTCCTCGTGCAAGACTTCCTGTACTAACCGTGGAGTTGTACGGGGAGCCTTAGATGGGGCCAGGCTGGAGGTGGAGTGAGGGCGGTGCAGGGTTGGTCATCGCTCTGGACGTATAAGGCTGATTCTGAGGTCAGCCCTGTACGTCTGCGGTAGGCTGGTTAAATGGGGGACTGATTCCACCTCTGAGGATGCAGGGTAGCGGCGGTGGCCAGCTGAGACAAAACATGGAGGCATACAGGGGGAACCCCGCAGCTGGACCCTGGCCATGGGAGGCCGGATCAGGGGTCTGGCTACGGGAAAAGGACAGTCTTGGTACCAGCAGGCAATCGCAGCTCCTGAATGTGGCCATCAGAATCAGGGCCCAGCCTACACGTACAAGCCAGTAGACCTGATTCTGAGGGAACATCCAGTAGAGAATAGACCTCCACAGGAAAGGAGATACAGAAATAAAAAATAAAAATAAAATCAAACACATAAGTAAATAAAACTCATTTTACTTATAAAAATAGGTTTTTATAAAATTGCCTTCCCACTATGCATATAAACTCAGAGGTACAAATTTACCCAAACTAAGTGGAGGCATCCTTAGAGGAGGGCTTAAAGAGCAGTTAGTGTTGATGCGTATACTTTACAAAATACATGTGTATGCATATAAAACAAGCTGGGGAACTTGTGCAGACTAAACAGTGGGTGTAGATATCTAGGGGCACTTTCCATAAGGGAAAATGCATGCCTACTTTCCCTTTGAAGATTGGTGTAACTTATGTGCACATTTGCCACTCAAGTTAGGCATCCTGTTACAAAATTATCCTCTTATAGGTGGGCAATTCAGACAAACACTGCTTATCCCTATCAATGGCTTTGAAAATTCCCTTTCCCAAGAATGAGTTTCTGTGAGTCATTGGATTAAAGTCCTACTCTTCTGAGATTTGCTGAAAAAAATCACGCAGCCTGGGATGTTTGGCTTGTACAATCATTGGATCGATTGTGTATTATTCTCCGTGTTATTTTTCTGTCTGGGTGCATTCTCCATCTGACTATGTGTGTGCTCTCTGTCTGTGTGTGCCTTTATAGCTGTGGGGACTCATTATTTGTGTGTTTATATGGACGCTTTGTCTGTGTGTATTCTCTCCTTATGAGTACGCTTGGTCTCTCTCTCACACATACATAGTGTTTTCTTCCTATTTAGCAAATTGTCTGTTCCTATGGGAACCCCTGAGGGTGAAACTGTTCTCAAGGTTGACTCACCTCTGTAAAATGTGGCCTGCTGTCTTCTGTGCAGAGATTCCAAGCTTGTGTGTTGCTGCATGTTACAATGTGTTTGCATGCTGCAGAGTGTATCGCCCAGGACCGTACCAAGCTAGAAATCTGGTGCCCCCTCTACCCAGCGACATCCAGCAACTTGCACTCCCTTCTGTGCTTGCGCCATGTGCAGCCGCCCCGCTCGCACAGACCTGATACCATCGCTATGTGCCCCTCTTTGCAATGCAGTTTTGCATCATTTTGTTTCATTTCATAACTAGAGCGGGCTATTACAAACAAAAAAAAAGGAGCGCAAAGAAATTAAATAAAAATATACTGCCTGCACACTCCTGCAGAAAAGTGCTTAGTACATTTGTATGTGCAGCGAGATGCAGTATTTGTGGTATGCTGTGTGCACTGCTTTGGGCCACTGCATGGTGCTGGGTTGCTGCTGCTAGGGAGATATCCAATGACTGTGGATCAGCTAAAACAGGCTGAGACAGTCTCAGGTTTGTCCCCACTGCATCTATGGACTTGTAATTTGGAGTTTCCCAAGACATGTTTCCTCTTATGCAAAAGGAATCTTAATTGAGACCTTACTTAACATAGCTGCTGGTTTCACTTATTCTTTCAGCGTAAAAGTCTGCTCTGTAGAGAGCGCACGACCACAGATGCTGGAAAACCGCATATGGTGGAATCATAATAACCACTAGAGAAACGGGCCAGAACTGATGGGAAGAGCTGGCAGGGGAGAGCCCCCTGACCTCTTCTGCTATCTCTGACAGGAAAAATACCCTTTTGCTCCCCAGAGGAGGATCCACATTGTCTTTAATTAGGCTTTAGAGAACCCAGTCATGTAAATCGGGACTGTGGGAAGAATGGTCTGCCTATGGTTTGGCTTCTGATGCTTTCCCCATAAGTTCATGCTTATAACTGTGTGGCAATCAATAGGGGAGCAAATCCCCCAGAGGCTTGATTCACTAAGCTTGGATTTCCACAAAGACACAGAATGGGAAAAATGGTTTAGTGAATCAGGTCCCAAAGGTCTATAACCCCACTAGAGTCCCCCTGATTTTCTGGACTGAGAGTTGCCTCATACCTTTAATTACATTATCTGTGAATGTGTAGACAGTCTACATCTCTCATCTCTCCACAGTACGTGATGTTGTCTTTTGCTACAGTTTCTGTGGACCTTTTTTTGCTTAACATCACAGATTTGTTGTGTTGCAATGACACAAAAGTAAAAAAAAAAAAAAAAATGAGAGTGATAAGGGCTCTCTCAAACAGAATCAGGTGATGCTAAGATGCTACGACAGGGTATGGGAAGTCATTTGTATCTTTAAACTTATTTATTAATCTGCTTTGTGCTAAAATATGGAAAAGCAGATATCAAATGTCATTAAATTGATCAATCAAGAGAATGAGGAACGGTGCAGGAGGGCAAGAGGAGTCTCCTGTGCCGAATCGGGAGAATGAAGATAGAGAAGAGGAAGTCTCCCACACAAAATCAGGACAATGAGTGACTACAATACATCCTTTCTCTGTACTGACCACCCCTTCTCTCTATGGCAGAAGGTAGAAAGACCCTCGGACATTGTCTGTTTCTCTTGTATTCTAGCTACCTGCAGAACTAAACACTCCTTAGCTGACACTGCCAGGTTCACGTCCCATAATACCAAGGGAGGACCCAGCCCAGCCCGCGGTTGTCTGAAGAGTTCATCTCAGAGCAAGTGACTAGGTGCTGACTCGAATGTTATCAGCATGTTCGTGAGAACAGCTAAAATAACTATCAAAGGGAAATGCTTAGCTGTAGCCAGAGAAGAGCAGTGATTAAGGGTAAATCATAGAGATGCAAGAAGGTCCTGTAGACAGGAGAGAGAAGTTGAGACAGAAGCACACAGGGAGAAATATTGACTTCAGGGCATTGAACTCCAATTTTCTAAACCTTGTCAAAGAATCCATCTTCAGATGTGCACCTGGTTTCTGGTTTGTTTACTCCCTACCAGAAGACTTAGTACCAGACTAAGTAAATAATCCTCCAACACCCCCCCCCCCCATACACACCCACACCCAGTCATTCATTATTTATTTAATTAACAGGATTTATAGACCGCTGTATCCTTGAATCAAGGTGGTTTACATTACAGCTCGGTTTTTACAGAGAACAATATGAGATTACAACTCAGTTATACAAAGAACATTATAACTCTTAGGGGGTTTTACAATCTAGCAAAATAAGCTATTTTGTTAACTCTATTGTTAACTCAAGAAGATAACATTAAATATGGGTACCCTTAACCTGTACCATAACCTATATACAAATTGCATGTACCATATGGAGTGCTCGTCTGTATTCCGTTTCATTGTGTGTCCTGTTAGTCTGTCTCTAGGAGATGTTTCCAAAATATTCTTTGTATAAATGTGTTCTTAACTTTTTTTTCTGAAGTCCTCGATGTCCTTTGTATCTCTTATAGCTTCAAGCACTGTGTCCCAGAGTTCAGGAGCTGTTAAAGAAAATGCTCTATATGATGTGGTGTGCTTGGCCTTTGAGTAGATTTTGGGTGTAAGAATTGTGTTCTTGTTATTGGTCCTCTTAGATCTATTGTCTGGTACTGTAGTGATCAGCTACTGTAAAATGTTGGCTGAGTTGTTTGCTAGTATTTTGAATATGATGAGGGTGGTCTTGAACCTGATGCAGTAATGTTACCTGTGTGGTCATTACCCCAAGTAGGTCTCTTCAGCTATGAGCCATCACAACCATCTCTCAAAGAACATCACCAGTGGGTAACTAGCAGCTCTCCTCTCATGGAAAGGCAGTGTGTCTGCCAGAACCAGCGAGCTAAATTGGATCACAGGAGTCAGAGGATTTCCGCTCATTCTCTTTTTATGCAAATACATGCAGCTTGAGGGCAAATATCTCCTGTGTCAACGCCCCATGACACAACATTGTCCTGCTAGGTCTAGCAAAGGAATGTAATGCCCAAAGGCTCCAGGAGTGATTCTGCAAACTACAGACAAGCGAGGCTGATAGAGATCCATGGGAAAATGGTATAAACAAGTGCTGTCTCTAAGTAAGGGCGTGAGTGTACCCCCAGAGAGAAGACATAAAGAGAAATTGGTGTAAGGAGAAAAACAACAAAGTCAAAATAGTGAGGGATTTTGGTGGACGGAGGAGGCAAAACACCTTAAGGCCTACACTGAAATGACATTCAAAAAAGGAAAACCGGCAAAAAGAAACAAGCCTTCACCAAAAGGGATGTTTTCCATAACAAGCATCTTTGTTTGGTGTAAGCGTGTACATGTCAATATTAAATCAAAACAAATCAGTTAAAACAATAGGTGGAAAAAAATTCTTGTCTCAGTTCATAAGTCCTGAGCAGGTTCCTCCATCACACTCCTCTTTAATCTTCTTCCAGGGTCCTGTAGAACTCCCACTCTGTTTCTCTCTCAATTTCTTCACCTCGGGTCTCAAGCTGGTACCCCAAAGTCCTCCAGCCAATCCTACAAAACCTCGTCATAGGAAGAGTTCTTCTCCACACA
Organism: Ichthyophis bannanicus; assembly: GCA_033557465.1. Classification (NCBI taxonomy): domain Eukaryota; kingdom Metazoa; phylum Chordata; class Amphibia; order Gymnophiona; family Ichthyophiidae; genus Ichthyophis; species Ichthyophis bannanicus. Next base: position 104,223,117 of record CM066048.1, on the reverse strand, counting down.
TTTCATTAATAAGCACCTTCTGAGAGAATCACTGCTCTGGACTCTCAATAGAAAGCTCCAAATATCACCTCTCAAGAAATATCTCCTATGGGGAGTTATGAAAACAAGGAATACTCTCTCTTCTCCCTCAAAGACAAATAGAAAAAATCCCACCACGTCACAGAATCGCTCCTAGGATGCATTGGGGAGACAGGTCCCTCACAACAGAACTGGATTTTTCAGGGTTTGAGGGTTCCCATTTACCTCCTGTGGAACCACAAAATCCTCTGGTAGCTGGGCTCTTTCAGGATACTGGGCCGAGTCCCTTTAGTCTCTGCTGTTCCGAAAATCTCTCCCAGTTGGCTTCTTTCTAAAATCAGCCTTCTGTCTACCGGCATCTCTCTTCTCTTTCTCCTTTTCCTGGGCTAGGGAACACTGTCTTCTATTTGGTATGAGCTAGCCTGCTATCAGACAGGCAGCTCCCCTGGCTGCTAATGAGACATTTTGGGCTACTGCAGCACCTCTGCGACCTGGCAAAGTCTCCTCTGCAATCCTCCTGCTGGAACCCACAGATCCAGCCTAAGTAGGGCCTCAGGTAGCTCCCGCTAGAGATACCTCCTGGCCATTTGAAGACAAGCAGGTCCAACCTCCATGACTCTTACATATGTATAAAGGAGTTTAGGATTGCAGTGTCTTGTTAAGAATAAAATTACTGTGTTGATAGATAAACTTAGTGGCAGCAGAAAATTAGCAAGTCATGCGTTACTAATCTGCTAGGATTCTTTGAGGGTGTAAAGAAGCAGGTTGAAGTGGGCAAGCTGGTCAATACAGTGGATCTGGATTTTCAGAAATCATCTGATAAAGTCCCTCATGAGAGACTCTTTATGAAAATGAAAGGTTATAAGATAGGAGGCAATGCCCTATTGTTAAGGAGAAGAGGCAAGCAGTGGGACTCAATGGAGAGTTTTCCCAATGGAGAGAGGTGATTAGTGGACTACCCTTAAGGATCTTTACTGGGATCAATATTAATCAATTCAGTGATTGTTTAGAAACAGAGATTTTAGAACAGTTTTGCAAGCTTTAATTTTAACAAAGTAAGTCTACAAGACCATATAACTACAAGACCATATAACTCCCATACTACATGATCTGCAGTGGCTGCCAATCTCCTCACGAGCAAAATATAAATCAGTGCTCACCATCTTCAAGATCAAAAATAACATGTCAGCAGGAATGCTACAAGAATTTATCAGAACCAAAGCAAGCAAAAGACCGGACAGAAACAGCACTAAAAACACCTTACCAACCCCTAGTCTATTCACAAGAACCAATAAATCCACATCCATGAGGGCTTTCTCTCTTGCTGCCCCTGTTATTTGGAATGCACTCCCGGAAAAGCTAAGATCCACAACTGATATAAAAGATTTCCGGAAGTTACTCAAAACTACCCTATTCAATGAACAATTCAATGAAGACCCCCCCCCCCCAATCACACTAATCATTACATGGTACCACAACTATTCCACTCCACAAGCCGATTTACACAGGCTAAGCCATCTGCACCGTTCCCCCTCCCATTACTCTTACTACGATGTATATGTTTAGTTTCAGAACTCCCATCTAACCCTCCCCTTCATTTACATAAAAACTCTTATGAGATTATTTAAATCTTGAAGTATGTTGTTACAAGAGACTGTTTAAGTTACTGAAGTTTGATGTTACTGTTTACAATTGCAAGTTCTTTGTAAAAGTTGAAGTTAATGTAAACTGCCTTGATTAAATGAAAAGGTGGTATAGAAAAATTGTTAAATAAATAAATACTGTAATTCTCTTTATTTTGGGCTTCTGTATTGCACTAAGTTCAAGCAATTGATTTCAAACACAGCTGTGACGCTTTGGACAGGAGTCTCCTGAAGTAGCCATATTACTTCTTGCCGCACTTCCTTACGTTGTTTACCAATTATATTCAGAATAAAATCCAAGGTATTGATATTAATCCATGTCGCTTAAACTCAGTTTTAAAAATCTACAAACCACATCATGCTTTCAGATCTGATAGGACGCAGTTGCTTGCATCGTTTTTCGCTCATTACATTTGATATAACACCCTTTGATAATAGCCATACAGAGTGGTTTACAAATCCCATCAATTCGGCGAATACATTTTGCCAATATGCATAAGCATTCCTTCTCCACTGCATGGAACGATCTGGCAGCAGAGTTAAGGATTACATCTGATACTTCTGCTTTTAAGAAACATTTGAAAATAATGTTATTTTCTCAGGCTTTTAATATTTCACTGGAGATTTTTGGTGCAAACTCCTGCTGTTACTGTTCACTGAGGCTACATGTAGGTAATTAATTTCATAATAGTGGTCTGCCATGATTGTTAACTCAGATGTACAGAGGCAGCAAACTTACATAACTGAATCATTTTGAACACTGAGGACGCCTTTTACTAAAGCCCCCTAAAGATTTGCAAGTAACGTGGCAGATAAACACACATTAATTGCAACGCTTCCATGCAAGTTATCAGGGGTGTGACCAATATGTTCCCAGCAGCTGACGCGCGATGGGTTCTCCTAAGGTGCGTTCCTCCAAGGCGACTTCACTTAATGACTCCCATAGAGGAGTCATTATATGAACTTGCATTAAGAGCCGTATTGCTACTGAGCACGTGCAATTGCGCTGGCGCTAACGGCAATGGATTCTTCATGTCCACACTCCACCCATTCCCCTCCCCATCCCATTATCACTGATTAAAGTGTGTTGTAGCATGCGGCGGCAGACACGTTTGTGCGTTAGTGTTCCCGATTGCCAGTTGCCGTGTTTTTAAAATGCACATTAACCGGCTAACGAGTTTTAGTAAAAAGGGCCCTAAGTGTCAGGTAGCAGAAGAAAGAGGCCAAGAAGATGTGCTGTAGTCTGTTTGTATGTGATTTTCTTGTGAATATTATATCGTAAGTCACCCAGATGTGATGATAGGTGGCCTATCAATAAGTTTAAATAAATTCATAAATAAATAGCGAGGTGATCAAATCTGTACAGCAGATAGAACATGAGCAGACTGACAAACTGCAGGAGAACCTTGCAAGACCGGGAAACTGGGCATCCAAATGACAGATAAGAACATAAGAACATAAGATATGCCATACTGGGTCAGACCAAGGTCCATCAAGCCCAGTATCCTGTTTCCAACAGTGGCCAATCTAGGTCATACGTACCTAGCAGTTTCCCCAAAAGACACAGGTTCCACAATGCTTGTACTGGGTCAAGCATTGATATCCTGGGTCCCTTCTTAAGAATGGTTTATGGACCTTTCCTCCAGGAACTTGTCCAAACCTTTTTTAAACCCAGCTACACTAACAGCCTTTACTACATCCTCCGGTAACAAATTCCAGAGTTTGATTACACGTTGAGTGAAAAAGTATTTTCTTTTATTAGTCTTAAATAGTTTACCCTGTAGCTTCATTGCATGTCCCCTAGTCTTTCTATATTCTGATAAGGTAAACAATCAATCTACGTTTACCCGTTCCACTCCGTTCATTAATTTATAAACTTCTATCATATCTCCCCTCAGCCGTCTCTTTTCCAGGTTAAAGAGCCCTAACCTTTTTAGCCTTTCTTCATAGGAGTATCCTTCCATCACCTTTACCATTTTGGTGGCTCTTCTCTGAACCTTTTCTAAAATCGCTATATCCTTTTTAAGATACGGCGACCAGAATTGCACACAATATTCAAGGTGCGGTCTCACCATGGAACGATATAGAGGCATTATAATATCTTTTGTTTTATTTTCCATTCCTTTCCTTATCATACCTAGCATTCTATTTGCTCTCTTGGCCGCCGCTGCACACTGGGCCGAGGGTTTTAACATGGTATCCACAATGACGCCTAAATCTTTTTCCTGAGTGGTGGTTCCTAATGTGGAACCTTGCATCGTGTAACCATAGTTTGGGTTGTTCTTCCCTAGGTGCATAACCTTGCACTTGTCCACATTAAATTTCATCTGCCATTTTGATGCCCAGTCTTCTAATTTATCAAGATCCTCTTGCAATTTTCCACAATCCTCTTGGGTTTTAACAACTTTAAATAGTTTTGTGTCATCTGCAAATTTGATAACCTCACTCGTTATTCCGCTTTCCAGGTAATTTATGAATATGTCAAAAAGCAGCGGACCCAGCACAGATCCCTGGGGTACACCACTATTCACCTTTCTCCATTGGGAAAATTGGCCATTTAGCCCTACCCTCTGCTTTCTATTTTTAACCAGTTCCTGATCCACAATAGTACACTGCCTCCTATCCCATGACTCTTTAGTTTTGCCAAAAGTCTCTGAGGGACCTTGTCAAAGGCTTTCTGAAAGTCCAGATACACTATATCAACTGACTCACCTTTGTCCACCTGTTTATTCACTCCTTCAAAAAACCATAACAGATTAGTAAGACAACATCTTCCTTGTCTTAAAGCCATGTTGGCTGTCTCCCATTAGGCCATAACTATCTACATGCTGAGTAATTTTATTCTTTATAATGGTTTCTACGATTTTTCCCGGTACTGATGTCAGGCTCACCGGTCTGTAGTTTCCCGGATCACCCCTGGAACCCTTTTTAAAAATTGGTGTTACATTGGCGATCCTCCAATCTTCAGGTATTAGAGATGATTTTAATGATAGCTCACAGATTACTAATAGCAGGTCTGCAATCTCATATTTCAGTTCTTTCAACACCCTTGGATGTATACCATCTGGCCCAGGTGATTTGCTACTCTTCAGTTTATCTAATAGTTGTAATACATCTTCCCGATGTATTGATGTTTCCTTCAATTCTTCCGCACCTTTAAATACCACTTCAGTCATGGGTAACATCCCTACATCTTCCTCAGTAAAGACTGAAGCAAAGAATTCATTCAGTTTCTCCGCTATCGCCTTGTCGCCTCTCAGTGCTCCTTTAACCCCTTTATCATCTAATGGACCAACTGACTCTCTCACAGGTTTTTTGCTACGAATGTACTTGAAAAGGTCTTTATTTCGTGTTTTTGCTTCTGCAGCAAGCTTCCTCTCAAATTCTCCCTTTGCCTGCCTTATCAATGCCTTGCATTTGACTTGCCAGTGCTTGTGCTGTTTCCAGGTTTCATCGTTTGGCTCTTTTTTCCATTTCCTGAAAGATGCTTTTTTGGCAACAACAGCCTCTCTGACCTCACCTTTAAACCATGCTGGCAGTTTTTTGGACTTCCTTCCACTTTTCTTAAAGCATGGAATACAGCTGGTCTGGGCTTCCAAGATAGTATTTTTCAACAACACCCAAGCTTGATGTAAGTCTTTAACCTTTGCAACTGCTCCTTTTAGTTTTTTCTTAACTGTTTTCCTCATTTTATCATAGTCTCCCTTTCGAAAGTTAAAAGGTAGTACTGTGAATTTCCTTACTATCCCTCCTCCATCCACAGATGTTCTTTAACAGCTGGGCTAGCTTAAGCATTTAGGGAAGCTTGTTTTCTGTCTTAAATTGAACTGCTTAGCTATATGCAAGCAAAACATCTTCACTTTGCCTGGCATTATCCAGATAGTGCCCAGGCTTTTAGAGGGAATTTTCAGCAACACTCTCATTCAGTATACTACAAATGAAAATTTGCAGGTGGTAGGCTTATATATTTATCAGCGGTTGTTAAGTCTCGTTGAGTTGGTGTCGACTCATGACGTCCCTCTGGACAATTGTCCTAAACTGTGTTCAGTCTTCTGTCAGGCAGCTCATAGTTGATAAAGTGGAATCCATAGCTGCTATTACTGTACCAATCCATCTCATTGCTGGCTTTCCTCTTTTACTACTACTACTATTAATCACTTGTATAGTGCTACAAGGGGTAAGCAGTGTTGTACATATAGAGGTAAGACACAGTCCCTATTCATCAGAGCTTACAATCTAATCAAGACAAAACACATGGAGCCTGATTAATGGAGGGGAATGTCCAGGCTGTCTGGACGTCCCCGATGAAGAAGTGGCTGGGTGGACCTGATTTTGGTCCACGGGAACAAAACGTTCCCGCAGTAGCCAGAATCGTGCCTAAGGACAGCCTGGCATGCCCCTTCCGCCTGTGGGGACATCCTCCCCATTGGCACCCCGACATCCACGGCTCTGGCCTCCCAGTTCCCCATCGCCCGACTGACAGCTGGCCTGACACAGCATGGATCAGGCAGTGGGGACCTTCCTGCACCTGGCCCCGGGGGGGATCCAAGGGCCCGATCAGACCAAAAGTGCTGCATATACCACCTTTGAGAGGGTATAAGCAGCACATCCCCACAGGCCTGGCAGCACGTACAGTGCCATGACCTGAAGTGGCTCTGTATGTGCTGCCAGGCTGGCCCGCCTCCAATCCGCCCCGTTCTCTCCCCCTCCTGGCTCTTCCTGTCCTGATGCACAGGACATACAGGGAGAGCCAGAAGGGGAATTGGGCATGGATGGCTTGCGGGGCTGTACATCCTACCGGAACGTGCTGCCCCACAACCCACATTCGTGAATGACCTCTATAGTGAAACTGGAGACTTGAATATGGTAAGATACACATAAATAGCGGACAAGAGAGTGAGGAGCACCAGGATCCAAAAGTGGCTTCAAAGAGGTAGGTTTTTAGCCAAGCATGATGTCCTTCTCTATTGATCTCTCTCTCTTTGCATGATGTGTCCAAAGTATGAAAGTCAAAGTCTTGTCATCTGAGCTCCTAAAGAAAGCTTAAGTTTGATCTTCTCTAGTACTGACTAGTTTGTTCTTCGGGCAGTTCATGGTATACACAATATTCCTGTCTATATTTTTCACTGTCCAATATTCACATCGATATGATGTTACTGAAAATGCATGGCTTGGACAAGTTGAGTCTTTGTATGAAGCGAGACATCTCTGCTCTTGAGAATTTTCTCTAGGTCCTTCATAGCCATTCTGCCTAGAGCAATGTGTCCCCAGATTTCTTGAATGCTTGTCATTTCTTAGCAGAGGAGTAGACCTAATGGTTAGAGCACTGGCTTAGTAACCAAGAGACCAGGGTTTGATTCCCACTAGCACTCCTTGTGACCTTGGGCAAGTCACTTGACCCTCCATTGCTTCAGAAGAAAGGCCTGGCAACCTACTTCTGATCACACTGCCAAGAAAACCCAGGAATTGCTGGGTCACCAGGAGTCTGCATTGACTCAAAGGCACACATTGCATTGTCATTTCTTTATTGATCCAAGTAGATTAAAGTTGTCCACTATTTCAATTTCTTCTCCATCAACGACAAACTTATTGATTTTGCTTGCCCGCAGTACTCAACATATAAGTCCCTTTCAATATTGGCTTGAATGTGATTAAATTTTCCCCTTCCCCTTTGAATAAAATCACAAGGTGCTCAAATTTAGCCAGATAGGAAAGGGGTGGCTTTGGGGGTATTTCACTGGTGGGTTGTCCATTTATCTGGCCTTTGTAAATTTTCAGCACTAACTGGCTAAATTTTCCCATACAACTCCTATCACACAAACTGCAGTCCCAAAGCTAGCCAGCAAAGTTTCATTCACAAAACTAGCCAGATGGTTTGGCTAAAACCTTTGCTCATGGTGTCCAATTATGTACAGCATTTTCAGAGGCTTCTTCTGTGAAGGGTCCTGTTGGATGGTCATGATTATTAGCATTAATTATCACAACTTCATATAAAACATTAAGGCCTCAAAATTAATTGGGGAAGTGGGCACAAGGCTGTGGGTTCATCTAGGTGCTATTACTCTTACATCAGTCTTGAAAACAACCAGGGTCTGTGGTGTTCTGTTAACAGTGATGAGGTAAGGTGAACTGGATTGGCTTAATGGTCTTTGTCTGATGTCATATTTTATGACAGCGATTGTGACATTCAAGTATTGCAAGCAATCCACTCTTCGCTTTTCGAAGGATAGTGTGTCATCCAGTGATTTCCCTGAGTCAGTTCCTCAAGAGAGGAACTTTGGGTCTCTCCCTTTTCTAGAGACACTTATGCTTCATTTACGCATGATTATGTCAAATTACAAGTGTAGACTTCACAACTTGCTTCCAGAATCTCTGCCTACAAGCTCAGACTCTATTCATAGTTCAACACAGCATGAAACTTTAAACAGGTAGTGAAAGATCTAATTCTATGCCACTATGACTCTTCACACTATAGATCTCTACCCCTGCACTTTAAGGTATCTCTTATCAGTTCTGTAGTTAGCCACTACCTGACTACCAATAAGCAGTGATCCTACAGGTTTGATTTAGCCTTAGGCTTCCAGCTACGTTCAAGGCCTCATCCTGTAGACATCTCCAATCTCCCTCCTTCTCTGTTTTTCTGCTAGCCATTGGGTTTTAACTTCAGCTGAATCTTCATTAATTGGCTTCATCTGGCTAACTGTATCCAATTGGCCTTTCACCTCAAAATACCTGAAGACTAAACATTCCAGGAGGTTTTTTTCAAATGTGACCTCACTTCCTGTCAGCTTGGTACACTTTAGGAGTGCACAATCCCAGAAGCTTCTTTATACCTGTGATCTCACTTTCTATCTGGTCTTTAGTACACTCCAAGTTCTTTCTGGTGGCCAGTGGTTGCAAATCTAGTGACAAGCTGCACAGTGTGTCACACAGAGGAAGGGGGAGAAGTGATAAGTACAACACAAAGGGTCGATGTTAGCAGGCTACAAGCGGTACTGACTGCATCTTGAATATTGTCTGCAATTCTGGTCTCTGCATCTCAATAAAGATATAGCAGCATTAGAAAAGGTACAGAGTAGGGCGACCAAAATGATAAAGGGGATGGGACAACCTTCTATGAGAAAAAGCTAAAGAGATTAGGAGTCTTCAGCCTGGAGAAAAGATAGCTGAGGGGAGATAAGATAGAGGTCTTTAAATCCTTAGTGGAGTGGAATCGGTAGACACAAAATGATTTTTAGTCTCTCAGAAAATGGAAGCACTAGGGGACATGCCATGAAGCTACAAAGTAGAAAATATAAAACAGACATGAGAAAATACTTTTTCTCTCAATTTATAATTAGTCTTTTGAACTCATTGCTGACAAATGTGATAAAAGTAAATGGTGTAGCTCGGTTTAAAAAAGGTTTGGCCAAATTCCTGGAGGACAAGTCCTAAACAGTTATTAAGATAGTCCAAGAGAAACCACTGCTTATCCCTGGTAGTCAAGAAATCCAATGACATATTGCTCTTGGTAGAAGGGTTATTGAAGACCTAGACAAGATTCTTAAGAGCAGAAATGCCTCTCTCTATACAAAGATTTGATTTGTCCAGGCCATGGTATTTTCAATAATATCATATGGATGTTAAAGTTAGACAGGGAAAAAGATAGATAGGAAGAAAACTGATGCCTTTGAATTATGGTGCTGGTGACAAATACTGTGTATACCATGGACTGCCCGAAGAACAAACCAGTCAGTACTAGAGGAGATCAAATCTAAGCTTTCCTTAGAAGCTCAGATGACAAGACTTTGACTTTCATACTTTGGACACATCATGCGAAGAGAGAGATCATTGAAGAAAGACATAATGCTTGGCAAGGTAGAAGGTCACCATAAAAGTAAGGCCTGCAATGAGATGGATCAATATAATAACAGCAGCTATGGATACCACTCTATCAACAATGAGCCACTTGGCTGAAGACCGAACAAAGTTTAGGTCAACTATCCAGAGGATCGCCAGGAGTCGAGTCCGACTTGACAGCACTTAACAACAACAACATTCCTGGCAATAAGTAGCATGGAACTGGCTACTTTTGGGATATACCAGATACTTGTGATCTGGATTGGCCACTGTTGGACACAAGATACTGGACTTGACAGACCTTTGGTCTGACCTAGTATGGCAGTTCTTATGTTCTTAAAATCAACTCAATTGGTGTTAGAAGGCTGGGCCGGATTTAATATGTTGATGCCCATAGGCAGGAATGGATAGCAATGGGGAGAAGAAGTCTCTGCCTGAAAGCAACCAGAATCAGAATCATGTTTAACCCAGATATTTGGTGCCTTCAAAATTTGGCACTAGACAGTCTCCTATGTTGCCTAGGCTTAAATCTGCCTGCTGACATACTAATGATGGCTGGTTGCTATCCATGGGGACATGTCTGGGCAAGAGTCTAGCTACCTTTTGGTAGTTTTTAAAATAATTACAAAGTTTGTGAGTCAGACATATATGTCGGACAGGGAAAGAAGGGAAGGCTAGATGTTAGAGATTAAGTATGAGATCAAGGCTATTTACCAAGGATGGCAGAGAACAAATGAAGAAGAAAATCAAAACTGATTGGACGAGGAATGGTAATTATACAAATGGTGAAGCTTCTATGGCTGACAGCTGAAGTATATCCTTGGAGCATGGGCAGACTGGATTAATCCACTGAAATGAATCTTCAAAGGGATCTAGCTGGTAAGTAAGGTGCACCGAGTATTTGCTAGGATGTGGGCATTCTCAGCCTGTAGACCTGCTACTCAGAATATGACATCCTAGCATCAGAAGGAGGAGAGTGATCCACCAGAAGCTTTTGGTAGGTTATAGTAGATTGGAGAAGGGATGGTGATTTGTGTTTTTCTATTATTCTCGATGTCTTGGTGTATGCTGCATGATATATGTTATATTGTTAGTTGCCAAGTTTGAATATATCAGTAAATAAAATAGCTGGTTAGATCAAAGGTTTTGAAAATGTATCTGCTCTCACCAGTTAAAATGGGACGCTCAAATTCTGGGCAGTTCAGGGGAGTGGCTGGCAACATTTAGAGGCTTCTGTAACTTGTTTAATTTTGACCAGTCAGCTCTCATCAACCTTCTCCATTCCTCTCTTTTCCCTCCTACCTAATGGAATACAAATGCAGTGCAGAGTCAACAGCTGCCTGTCCGCAGCGCCATACCTAGCCCTATGCGAGGAATGCGGCCGCACAGGACACAAAGAAATAAGGGCACATTTGCCAGCCTCAGTCCTTCCCTCTCCTTCCACTGCCCTTGCTGCGCCGCTGCTTTTCATCTTTCCTTGGCATCAGCGGCAGCAGTGGAGCGGACATTAGACTGAAAACAAAAACCGCGGGTCTGTCTGATTTCCTGCTAGCATGCAGGTGTGATCCATCCCTCCTCTGATGTATTGCCGCATCAGAGAAGGGAGGGACCAGACCAGCCATTCAAACATGGGTCTTTGCAACTCTTCACTTGAATAGCTAGTCTGGTCCCTCCCTACTCTGATGCAGGCATACATCAGAGGAGGGAAGGATCAGACCTGCATGCTAGCAGGAAATCAGAAAGACCAGTGTTGTTGTTTTTTTTTTAATTTTATGTCCATTCTGATGCTGCCAGCACCACTGCCAAGGAAACATAAAGTTGTGGCGGAGCAAGGGCAGGCAGCGCGGGGAGCCAGCTGGACATGGAGGTGTGGTGTAAGGCAAAGTGCTGGACATGGGGCAAATAGTAAACCTGTGATGGGGGAGGGGCACGCCAGATGTGCAAGTCACACAAGGTGCATTCATGGCTTGGTATGGCCCTGCTCGTCCCCTCAGCTGCATGAAGAGCTATTAGCGGAGCCAAAATGGCCCATGATCCACCCTTCCCCCATCTGATTTCAGAAAAAAATATTCCCAGCCATATCCCGGCACCACTTGTCAGAAACCCCCAAAAACATCACCAGTCAAGCCAGGAGAAGGACGCTGACTTATCTCTCCCAGCTTAGAATGCAATGGGTTCCACATGTAGGAGAATTTTCAGCTCAAAACTTAATATTAAGGGCCAGATTTTCAAAAAGGCTGATATTCAAACACTGTGGCACTTAAATATTGGCAGGATATTCAGTGACAGTGTCTGGATAACTTCTGACACTTATCCAGTCAGTGGGAATTTCAGTCAGCACTTATCCAGATTGCAACGTAGGACAGTCATCCAGGTAGCCTATACTGCCCAGAAAAGAGCTGACTGAAAATCCCGCTAACCGGAGAAAGTCAGCACCCTTGCTCCTCCCACAGACCACACCTGCGCTAACTAGATAGTGCTGGGACAGTTGTGGAGATAATCAGCGGCACTCTCCAGATACTGCCACGGAATATTGTGGTCATGACCCTGAATCAACCAGATAAGGATTCTGACTTCAAAAGACAGCCCATCCTCCTTGCAGGGAAAAGTATGCACTAAAAGCCCGATACTCAAAGGCATTTACATGGTTTACAGACCTGGTTTACATGGTTTACAGACCTGTAAACCATGTAAATACCTCTAAGTGGGGTATTCAGCAGCACTAACATCCCTGGATATCACAGCTATACCCCCAATGCTAAGTGCTTAGTATCAGGGCATTCCAGGGGGCGGTACCCATTGCTAACCGGTCAGTGGCAATATTGAGCCACTGCCCAGTTAGCGACATGCGAGTAAACATAGGCTAGCTTTTGCCACACGTATCTTTACCTGTAGGAGCAAACTGGGCAGTGGCACAATATCGTTGCTGCCCGGTTAACTTCTGGACTGTGCGGCTAACTGGTGGCCGGATATGGCGATGGCATTGAATACTGGGTTTTGTGTTCAATGCGGACATACAGGTGCTGTAATTGCATTAGCTGCCGCTGCTGAATATCAGGCTCTAATAGTCTGTCTGTGTGGCTTTATATCTGTAAGTCTGTGAGTCTGTCTGTCAGGATGTAATGCTTTGTTTTGGCTGCAGCTACTCTTTGCCACCCTAGCTAACTGCCTAGTCTGCTGGTCCTGGTGGATCTCGAGCTTTCCCAGCACCTCCTTGTCACTGGAGATCCAAACACGTGGAGGCCAATTCAGCACTCTGCACATCTGGGCCGTCTGGATGTACAGAAAATGTATGGCACCGATTTGGACCCAATTCTGCAACCACAGGAGCCATACATTCCTGTGATTGCAGAATCATGGCACTTGGATGGCCCGGCATGCACAGCATTCTGTGCCAGGATATGCCCAAGTGTCTACCATCCCCACTGCTCAAGGCTGCAGCTGCTGCGCCAGTGCCATGGCATTCCGTCATCGAGCCTCAGAACCCAAATGCCACCTGTAGTAACAAACCTTTTTCCCGCCACCCAACCCTCGGCAGGATCAGCCATGGCTGGCATTGGGTGGTGGGGGCACTCTTGTTGTGTTGGGGGGCTCCATGCCCCAACTGCATAGACGCCCGGCACTTATTCCGCCTTCGAGGCTGGAGCTGCCGAGCATACAGAGGGCCAACCTGAATGCCCTCTGTACATCTGGCCACTGTGGCCTGCCCCCACACTGCCTCCATGCCGCCGACTCCTGCGCCCATCCAGCACTCTCCGCACAACAGCCTTGTATGTGCGGGGACAGCAAGGATTGGAATTGGGAGCATCAGCTGAGCACAGGTTGTATGTCCAACCAGGACATACAACCCAGATTTTGGGTAAGCAGAATCTACCCCATAGCCCCTAAGAGTATGACTTCTGGTCCAGAATGCCAAGTCTATCAGTGCCCTGTGCCAAATGCAAAATAGATGCCAGTGCTATACCAGGGGCTATTTAGTAGTATTTAGCTCACGCCTTTATAGTAGCAGTTCAAGGTGAGTTACATTCAGGGACAGTAGGTATTTTCCCTGTCCCCAGAAGGCTTACAATCAAAGTTTGTACCTGAGGCAATGGAGGGCCACAAGGAGCAATAGTGGGATTTGAACTCTGGTCGTTCTGGTTTCAGGCAGCTGCCACTACCTTAACCACTAGGCTACTTCTGCAGTGGTTTTGCATTTTTCTAACAGCAACCTCTGCAGTGTTTCGGGTTTGTAGAGCAGCTGGCATGAAATATTTCTCTGGACTGTTACTATTTCTAATCATTGCCTTTGAATGGGTGTGGTCTGTATGATCCTGGGTATAGGGGTAATTTTGAGTAGTAGACGTAGAGGCAAAGTACGCAGGCACTTTTACAGTGTATGCTCCATAGCAAGTCTTCCTAGGGAAACCTGATTAGCTTCCTAAAGGATATAGGGCTACTAGAATTTTGGAAAGCAAATCTGGGACACCTGGGCAGGGCTGAGCTGGGGCGGAAGGGGTAGGGGGTCCTCCCTCCTCAGACATCTTTTCCCCATATATGTCAAAATGACCAGTCTAAATAGCATTCAGTAGCTTCAAAAGTTTAAACAAAGACCGTAGCAACCCTTCTTGAGTACTAAGCGTGCATACATACTTTATCTTCAAGGGGGGGGGGAGCGGTCTAGTGCTTAGGACAAGATACCTCAGGCCGGAGGGCCAGGGGCTCAAGTCCCACCTGGGGACAGCAATCTCAGGCCAGAGGGACTGGGATTTCTAGTCCTATAGGCACCCCTTGTGGTCTTGGGCAAGCCACTTAACCCTCCATTGCCCATGTTCCCTGTAAGTATTAGCGTATGTGTCTCATATCCCCTCGTGTTAAATGTATCCCCCAATTGACCACCTTGACCCAGTGAAAAGCAGGATATAAATACAGCAAAATAAATAAAAATAAATAAATAAATAAGATCTTGAAGTTGGCAAAGCAGATTGGCAAAATCCTACATTGCAAGTGAAGGCTACTGAAAACTCATGTGTGACTGTGTTCCTAATGCTATCAATTTACTTGAGTTTTGTGCCAATAGCACAAGCGTTTTATCTCATCGGTGAGTTTGCCTTTTACCACTGAGGAAGTTTTAAATGAAACACGGTCTGTGTCAGGTTTTATTGGCAATCCAAATAAAGCTTTTGATACCATTGACTCCTTGGTTTTTCCTACCACGCATCTGCTATTGGTGTGAATGGCTGGGGGAAGGGGGAAAATAGTGTAGTTATTCACCTGTAACAGGTGTTCTCTGGGACAGCAGGAATCAGTCCTCACATATGGGTGACATCGGCACCAACGGAGCCCTCATGGAAGCATCCCCCCAGCTTTCAAAGAAAGCCTTTGGGAGATGCCACCACACATGCGTGGTCCCCTTCCTGCCCAAGAATGCCATCTTGCTCAGTCAGATCACATAGCTAAGAAATGGCAAAAATAAAAGATGGTAAAGAAGCAACTCCAAGGGGAGGAGGGAAGGTTGTGAGGAATGATTCCTGCTGTCCCTGGAGAATACCTGTTACAGGTGAGTAACTACGCTTTCTCCAGGAACAAGAAGGAAGTCAGTCATCACATAAGGGATCTCCCCAGCTACAGGCTACCGAAAGCCCATAACACAAAATAGGGGCTCCCTCATGGGGAGTCGCAAGCAGCAGCAATGAGTCTGTGTGCACAGACCATAGTAGGACCCCTGTGTCTGATGAAATCAGCACTCTGGTAGCCTGAAGACATAAAGGTCGGAGGGTAGGAGTTGCCTAAACCCTGAAAAGGTTATGGAGCACAGCCTGGCTGAAGGTACTGTTTCATCGGGACTCTTTTTCCAGGCAGTAATGGGCTGCGAAGGTATGGACTGAAGACCAGGTGGCAGCCTAGAGGATGTCCACCAGAGAGACAGAGCGCAAGTTTGCCACCGAGGCTCCCATGGCCCTGACACAGTACGCCGTGATGTGGCCATCCAGAGGGAGCCCCGCCTGCTCATAGGTGAGGGTGATACAGTCTTCCACTCAGGTGGACAGCATATGCTTGGACACCACCTCCCCCTGATTACTGGGGTCATAGGAGATGAACAACATCAATAACAGCAGCTACAGGTACCAGTCTGTCAACAATGAGCCGCCTGACTGAAGACCGAACACAATTTAGGATAGCTATCCAGAGGGTCGCCATGAGTCGACTCCGACTCGACGGCACTTAACAACAACAACAACAACAGGAGATGAAAAGCTGTGAGGCTTTGCGGTGGCCCTGAGTGTGTTGGATATAGAAGAACAAAGCCCTTTTACAGTCTAAGGTGTGAAGGACCATCTCTGCTCGACTGGAGTGAGGTTTTGGAAAGAAGGTAGGGAGCACTACTTCCTGATTGAGATGGAAGGGTGATACTACCTTCGTAAGGAATTTGGGGTGTGTGCAAAGCACCACTCTGTTCTTGTAGAACCTGGTATAAGGCACCTCCACCACTAGGGCCTGAAACTCGCTAACTCTGCAAGGGAGGTGAGCATAACCAGGAAAACCACCTTCCATGAGAAGTAGCGAAGGTGGCAGGTGGCAAGAGGCTCTAAGGGTGGGTGAGTGAGCTGCCCCAACACTACGCTGAGGTCCCATTCAGTTGCCGGAGGGTGAACTGGGGACTTCAATAAGAGCAGACCTCGAAGAAAACAGGTTACCAGAGGCTGGACCGAGAGGGGCTTACCATCCACCGGGTGGTGGTGGGCCACCAGGGCACTAAGGTGCACTTGGACGGAGTTAGACTTGAGCCAGGATTGAGAGAGTTGGAGAAGATACTGTAACAACAGTCCCACTGGGCAGGAGAACAGGTCAGCCCCATGCTCGGCACACCAAGCTGAGAACCTGTGCCATTTGAGGGCATAAGCCTTCCTAGTAGAAGGCTTGAGAGAGGCCAGGAGGATTTCCTCCACCTCAACCAAAAGGTTGAAAGGGGCTAGAGTCACCCTTTCAGCAGCCACGCTGTCAGCAACAGGGATCCCAGGTTGGGGTGCAGAAGAGAGCCCTCCTCCTGAGAAAGGAGTCCTGGAGCGGTCCCCAAGGGGATGGGGTCTCCACTGACAACCGGAGGAGTTGCAGGAACCACGGTTGTCTGGGCCACCGAGGGGCTATCAGGATGAGCAAGGCCCTGTCGTGGAGGGTCCTGAACAAGATCTTGGCAATCAGGGGCGTAGGAGGGAAGGCGTACATGAGGCCTTCCAACCATGAGACAAGAAATGCATCTGCTGCCACCCTGGATGGATGGGCCTGCTGGGAACAGTAGCGGGGCAACTGGAAGTTGTCTGGGCTGGCAAACAGGTCCATCATGGGTACCCCCAGATCTGGAAAAGCTGATGGCTACCCTAGGGTCCAGACGCCACTTGTGTGGCTGGAGGACTCTGCTCAGCTGGTCGGCCAGAAGGTTGTCCTGGCCTGGTAGGTATACTGCCCGCAGGAGGTTACTCTGTTGGATTGTGTGCGAGCAGAGGACCAGTGCCCCCCTGTTTGTTCATATAGAACATCGCCACCTGGTTGTCCATCTGGACCAGCACCGGCTGGTGAGGCAGATGGTGGCAGAAAACTCTCAGGGCCAAGTATATGGCCTGCAGCTCTAGGAGGTTGATCTGCTGGGTGCTCTCATCTAGTGACCAGTTGCCCTGTGTGTGGAGCTCCCCACAGTGGACTCCCCAGCCGAGCAGGGAGGTGTCCGTGTTGAGAACCCTTGAGGGGCTTGGGGCCTGAAAAGGAATGCCCAACTCGAGATGCTGGAGAGCTTGCCACCAGCCCAGGGAGTCTGCCAGCTGGCAGGTCATGGAGATTCTGTCTCGGAGGCGACCCGTGGCCAGAGACCACTGGTCCCGGGGACACCACTGCACCGCCCTCATGTGGAGGCGAGCATCTGGGGTGATGTGCACCATGGAGGCCATGTGCCCGAGAAGGCACAGAAGAAGCCGAACGGGCACCGAGGGACAGTACTGTATGTCCTGTATCAGAGTGCTGAGACGGTCGGCTCAGTCCCTGAGCAAGAAGGCCTGCGACTGGAGAGTGTTGAGCCTTGCCCCAATGAACTTCAGACACTGTGCCAGGAGGAGGTGGGACTTGGGGTAGTTTATGACAAACTCCAAGTATTGCAGGACCTGAATGATGCATGTGGTGGCCTACTGCACCTCTGAGGCCGTGCCTCCCTTTATGAGCCAGTCATCCAGATAGGGGAAGACAAAGACCCCCTAGAGACGAAGGAAGGCAGCCATGACTGCCAAGCATTTTGTGAAGACTCTTGGAGCAAAGACCAAGCCGAAAAGGAGCAATGAAAATGCCTGCCCCCCACTATGAACCGCAGGTACTACCTGTGGTTGGGGTGAATGAGGATGTGGGTATAAGCATCCTTGAGGTCTAAGGAGCATAGTCAATCTCCCTGCTGGAGATAATGGCAGAAATGTTCCAAGGGAGAGCATCCTGAACTTCTCCCCCACCAGGAATTTGTTGAAGTTGTGCAGATCGAGGATGGGCCTTAAGCCCCCCTGTCCTTTTTGGCACAAGAAGTACCTGGGGTAGAACCCCTTGCCCTTGAGATGGTGGGGCACTGGTGGAGGGAGACCTGAGGGGCTCTCCAAGGAAATAAGGGGGAGGTGTTTTGAATCAGGTGGAGGAGGTAACCCTCTCTGACCACCCGGAGTGCCCAGGAGTCAGTGGTGATGGTCAACCATCTCTGGGCATAATGGGCCAGACGCCCCCCTGTGGGCTGCTGATCTCCTTGGGATAGATAGGTTATGCTCAAGGAGACGAAAACTCCCCCCTGGCTGGGCCGGAGCCGGTGCCTGGGGTTTTGGAGCCTTCTGCTTACAAGGGCCATGCCCATGTCCCTTCGCCTACTGACCCTGATGGGGGAGCTGGGGAGGCCTGAAAAGGCAGGTAGTTTCTGTAAGCAGCTCCCTTTCTCGGATATTAGGGCTTTTTACCTGAGTCCTTCCATCGGGGAGGGGCAGCGATCTTTTTTGAGAGCCTGGTCCTCGTCATGAACTCGGTCTCCAGCTCGGCAGCCTTGTTGGTCATGGGTTTGCCAAAGAGTTTCTCTCTTTGGCATGGGACATCAACCAATTTGTCCTGAACCCAGTTCGGACAACTGTAGCCAAGCTTGGTGCTGTGCACCAATGCCCGCCGCCACTACTCGAGCCGCCGACTCGAACCCATCATAGGCCACTCGAGACATGAATTTGGAGCATTCACAGACTGCCTTGGCCAGGTTCTTGAACTGCTGCAAGGGTTCCCTGGAGAGACCAGCTGAGAACCCGGCGAGTTCATTCGCCAGGTCTCTCAGGTACATGCCCATGTACAGCTGGTAGGCCTGGATGTGGCCGATGAACATTGAGCCTTGGTAGGACATTCTGCCGAGGGCATCCAGGGTGTGGGCCTCCCTGCCAGGGGGCATCGAGGAGTGCTCTTCTGGCTTTTCAGCCGACGCATGGCCAACTCCACCACCATGTAGTTATGTGGCAGCTGTGACTTCTGGAATCCCGGGCTCCGGCAGACTCGATATATCGAGTCAAGCCATTTGCTCACCCCTGGTACCAAAGCTGGTGTCTCCTACATTCGGAGCATCAGCATTCCAGGATGGGAGGGATGGGCACCGTAAGCGATTCCTGCAGAGGAGCCTCATACTGGAGGATTTCCAACTCATCCGCCCAAGGATCCTCCTCCAACTCATCCGCCCAAGGATCCTCCTCCAACTCCATAGGGAATGCCAGGACCTTTGACATATCCTTGACAAAATCAAGGAAGCCCATATCCTCCGGCTTGGACTGCTGTCAAGGCTCCGAGACGGGAGAGTCAGATGGGACATCACGGTGGCGACGATTATTGGGGGGCTCCTCATCCTCTGTCTCCCAATCAGAATAGTCCATCGAGGACTCATAAAAGAGTTTCTCCAAGGGCCTTGGGGCTCCCTATGCTCTGCTACCTGTGCCGGGCATACTTGCCGGGGATGGCTGTGGTCCCGTCGAGCGGGACTCGGTTTGCGACCTCGGCCGAGGATCGATTTGAGGTCAAAGGACCGCGAGGATCGGCTTGGCCTCTGGGGACATCTTGGACGTTGAGGGCCCGGTGTCAGGGCAGATGAACCGGTTGTGCCGGACAACAGCACACACTGTTAGTCCATGATGGCAGACAAACTGCATTCCAGGGCAGCCATCCTGGACTGCAGACCCAAAGGCTCTGCAGCCTTCGGCACGGGCACCGAGGGACTCAGGCCCGATGCCGGCTCCCCAAAGGGGAACCCTCAACAAGGATGGCATCTGGGTACTGAGGTTGGTCTGCGGTTGAATCCTTTCAGGGGACCTTTGCAGGCTGCTCCTTCTCCGAAGCCTCAGACGAGCGTCTCAGACTGTGGGACCAGGCCCGGGGGAC
Source organism: Ichthyophis bannanicus (assembly GCA_033557465.1). NCBI lineage: Eukaryota > Metazoa > Chordata > Amphibia > Gymnophiona > Ichthyophiidae > Ichthyophis > Ichthyophis bannanicus. Next base: position 104,203,219 of record CM066048.1, on the reverse strand, counting down.
ACCCGGCTGGTCAGAACCATCCAAGGACGCCGCCTTCAAGGGTTTTTTCTTCTTCCTGGGTTCCCTCGAAGAAAGGTCCATAAACCATTATTAAGAAGGGACCCAGGATATCAATGCTTGACCCAGTACAAGCATTGCGGAACCTGTGTCTTTTGGGGAAACTGCTAGGTACGTATGACTAGATTGACCACTTTTGGAAACAGGATACTGGGCTTGATGGACCTTGGTCTGACCCAGTATGGCATATCTTATGTTCTTATGTTCTTATGAAACCCCCTTTCTGAGGACCCACAACGGGGCTCGGGTTTGGGAGGTTCCACCCGAGGTGTCGAGGCCTCAGACGAGGCCCTGGCCTTCGGAGGCACCGGGGACTCAGGGAAAAACTTATCATGCTGCTGCTGACGGCTTTTGAGGGTCTTATTGGACATCCTTTTGCAGAACCACAGGCTGCCGGATCATGGTCCGGCCCGAGGCAGCGGAGACAGCAGTCACATGTGTCGGTCAAAGACATAATTTTAGAGCACCGATCACACTTCTTAAAGCCACTGGTAGCCATGGGGGAAAAAAGTAGCCCTGCAAGGTCAAAGAATCTCTTGGCTGCAGGTTGGCAAAAGGCACAAAGATGCCAGAAAAAGAAAGAATGAAAACTACAAAAATAGACCGGAACTCGATGCCGAGGCAATAAGATCAGGAGGCAGGAAGAGTACCGGTGCGATATCGGAGAGAAAAAAATCAACTTTTTCTGGGGACAAGCTAGACAATCGTCTGAAGGGCTCTGCAGAAAAAAGGAGACTGAGCAAGATGGCACCTTTGAGCAGGAAGGGGACCACGCATGCGTGGTGGCATCTCCCAAAGGCTTTCTTTGAAAGCTGGGGGGATGCTTCCACAAGGGCACCGTCGGTGCTGACATCACCCATATGGGAGGGCTGACTTCCTGCTTGTTCCCGGAGAAAGTGCAGATACTTTTGAAAATTCCAAGTACACAATACCGTTCTAGTCTCCCCAGTCTAAACATTCCCAGAGCAGCACCTCTTTAAAACCTGGCTAAAAGTGACATGTAGTGGAAGCCTGTACGTACTTTTGGCTGGTCGAGTAGAGAAATTTTTGTCTCTTTTACTCTGGAAAATGTTTTTGAAAACTGAAAATTGTCCCTCCTGTAACATGGATTCATTCTCTTCATCAAGTCCTTCTATGTCCCATTGATGTGTCTACCCACAGTGTGGTCTCCACCCATCCATTTCCTGTATCTCTTATGTCTCCTCTGTGAACTGGTGGCCAGAGTTTAGCCCCTATGACCTCTCCCTCACCCGACCTTCAACTAGATTGGTTCCCCACACTCTTACTCAAGGCCGCCTTAGAACATCCTCTGTGTACACTGCTGAGCTGGTCTGGAGATTACACAGGCTGTATTTGTGACATCCTGCCATACAGGACAGTCTGTGGCAACTTAGAAATGTACTTTTCTCAAGAAAAAAGTTGCTAAACAAAAGAGTGTGCTTTAAGAAAAAAGAATGTCAAAGTTGAGAAGGAATGGCTTTCCACCATTCTCTATTTTCTCCTTAGTTCTTTTTCCTGTCTCTCTGCCTCTTTCCTACTGCTGTTTTCTCTCTCTGCCCTGCTTTCCATTTCTATTTTTTCTTCTTTCTCTTTCTCTCTTGCTCCTTCTTCTCGCTTCCTTTAGCCAAAAAGCATTCCTTTCCATACATTTGTTAGTCCACAAATCGTAGCCCAGCATCTTCCCTGAAATTCTTTCTAATTGTTCAATATCAGAGCAAGACTAGAATCCTACAAATAAAAGTTATTTTTAGGGGAAGGCTGTTATTCATGTTTTAGGGGGCAAGTTTATTTTGTGATCCGTTAGGACAGCACACTGTCCAGTGCAGTACCCGAATTCAATAAGCCATGAAACCAACACAGAAGATCTCTAAACTGTCGATCCTCCAGTCCTGCCAGGCCGTTCCAGACCAGTGGGATTTGACCACTTTCCAGCAGGTGGAGACAGAGTAAATTTGATTGTCTTCCTTATCTATGCTGGTGCAGCAGGGAAGCTATTCGGTATGCTACTGCCACAGCTTTCCCTTTCTTACAATCTGAAGACTCATCATTAAATCAATAACTCACTTCACTTTATTATACAAGTCTGCTTTTTTTTTAAACTGGCTATAAACTTATGTTATATTCTATGATTACATTCCATACTTTTTATTTCTGCATGTAAGATTGAGTCTGAATCGTCTGTCTGTTTGACATGACTTTGTGGGATCCTGGACTCGCAGAACTCAAGGGACTGCAATTATCAGGTAAAGCATAAATTGTATTTTCCTCTTCATCCTTTTCAGACTAGTGGGATGTAGAAAGCTATCTCTATGGAGGGTACATTGTTTCTCCTAGGACAAGCAGGATGAGTCAGCCACATTTGGTGATGTCATCCGACGGCGCCGAGACGGAAGTACTCTCCATAGCTCAGAAGGGCTTTTTTGACAATATGATTGACTAAATAACATTGAATGGCAAACCCACATTTTGTAAAAAGGAAGATATGATGCACAGGGAAACCTTATCTCTGGAGATCTTAAGATAAGGCTCTCTATAGGATAAGGTCTGAAGTTCCAACACCCTCCTTGCTGAGGTTCTCCATGGACCAGCAGGATTGCATCAGCCACACTTGGTGACGTCCTCCGGGCGGAACCGTGCATACGGAAGTGCTCTCTAGAGCTCAGAAAGGTGAGCCTTTCTGAGCCCACCTAGGTAGCCCATCCTACCGGTCCGCCCCCTGGTCCGGCCAGTTTTCGTTCTTCCGCCTTGCCAGCAAGACGGACTCTGCTCTGTTCTCATTTTGTTTATTTCTTTGTTTTAAATTTCTCCTAGCAAAATGCCCAAATACTATGCCAAGAAGTGCCCATATTGTGGCAATAAAAAACATACCTCGCATGGATGCTCCCACTGCGGGGCCATGAAGAAAGGGTACCATGGGATGTGCTCAACCTCCACTCCTCATGCTGACCCTCCGCCGGCCCAGGATGTGCCTGAACGGGCCTCCATCCTCTGCCGAGCCTCCGTTGCTGCCGACAATGCCTCCTACTGGTGGGACGCGCCGTATGGGGCCTCCGTTCCCAGCCCAGTGCAACAGAAAGATCCTCCTGCTACTCCGGGATCAAGCGCAGCCACCCGCGGTGTCGCGGAGGTAAGCCCTGCTTCTGCAGTCTCTCCAGCGATTAATGTTTTGGACGCTTTGGGGCTCGCCGCTCAAGTCGCTTCCATACAGCAGTTCTCTGTACTACAAGCCCATGCTGCCCAAGATGGCGACGTGCTACAGTCCTCCCAGCCTCGGCTGGGGTCCTCCAACTCCGCCTACCCCGGGGGCGGGGCTTCCATACCCGGAAATTTGGAGCAGCGCTCAGCCCCTTCATACCGCAGCAAAGCCAGCTCTCAGGATGCCCCCTCAACTGCGGCTTGGACACAGCACCATCTCTCCAGCCCGGCAAGCCTGATTGCCACGGAGATCTGCTTCGACAACGAAGGAAGGCCTACACGCAGCAGCGCATCACATCGCCATGGAGACCCTCTGCATAGCAATGCCCTCGGGGACCCCGCAGAGGCTGTTAACCCCTTAAGCGCCAGCGCTCTGTTGAACAGTGCTAGCAGCCACAGCAGGAGCGCCTCGGGCCATAGGTCCTCTCACCGCAGGAAGCGGACCAGAGACAGTGGGCACAGCAGCAGCAGTGACTCTGGCCACAGAGCCCATCGATCAAAATGGAGCAGGCACTCCAAGCACCACCGCCACCGCTCTCAACGCCGCAGGCACCGCCTTGATGATTCCCACAGCGGCAGCAGTGGAAATCGGAGTCCTCCTAGCCACAGCAGGTCCAGCCACAGTAATTCCTCTGCTATCCTCAATTTGTTAACCCAGCTTGTGAGACAGTCTGCCTCAACAACACCCACGGCTCACGTCTCACTCCCACCCGACGCAGATCCCACGCAGAAAGCTCCGGGAGCAGCGCTTACCTCCACCCCTGAGGAGAGGGCCAGAGAACCCGCCCGTGGACCCTCACCCGATCCGGTCCAGGAAAATCATTCCCCTGACAGCACCGCCGACGATCACGACATCGAAGCAGCAGTGGTGGGGTCTGCTTCCATGGAGCATACGAACTCTGAGAAGATGCAGTCAGCTGAAACAGAGGACCTCCTCCTGCGGAGGACCTCACTTACCCCAAGTTTTAAGCCAAACTTGCCTCTGCCCTCGCTTTGAATATCGCCGATGCATCAGGGGAGACAGTTCCAGAGGTTCTGAAATACCTCGCAACACCGAAACCTGCTTTTGCACTGCCAGTGCACCAGAGGCTACTGGACAATCACTCCAAACTGTGGCAGACGCCAGCGTCTGGTCGACCGTTTCCCAGGCGACTCGACTACAACTATCAAGTGAAGCCTGTCCCTGGATTCTCTCAGCCCCAGCTTCCACACAACTCCATTGTCGTGTCTTCAGCGCTCAAGCGCACCAAGTCCTCACGCACTCACGCCAATAGCCCACCGGGCCGAGACAACAAACTCCTGGACGACATCGGGAAGAAGGTGTTCCAAGGGGCCATGCTTAGCGCAAAAATCGCAGCTCACCAATTCCAGCAAGTTCTCTTCCTGGACTCCTGCATGGCAACCTTGCGGACAGCGGCTGCATCCCTTCCCAAGGAATCTCAGGCTCTATTCTCCAGTGCCCTTGCCGATATGTCTGAGTGCAGCAAGCACCTGGCCAGCGCAACCTTGGACTCTTTCAACACGGCCTCGCGTACCGCCGGTACGGCTACATCAAAGACAAAGTTAAAGACACCATCAATGATATGAAAGAACACTGCACCACTCTGCAAACCCTTGCAGAGGATGGCTCCGAGCGCCACAGTGGAGCGCATAAAAGCAACTTCCAGAGACGATCTTACTACTCTTCCAACAAAAAGTACCCCTCCAACAGGAAATGGCAGTCTAACAAGTATAGAAACAACTCCTACAGCGGACCCGCTCACCAGCACAACTCCCAGCGGGACTGCAAACTGAAAAAGAGCAACCCACCCCCTGCGAAGAGTGGACCATCCTTTTGACGCCTATCCTCCGGCGGTCACCCGAATCGGGGGTCGCCTGACTTACTTCCTAACCGAGTGGCAAAACATCTCCTCCGACTCCTGGGTTCTCGAAATCATTCGAGAGGGCTACCGAATGCGCTTCAGCTCAACACCACGCCAAAGCAGCCATCCCATCAGCGAAACACCCCCCCACCTGCGCCTAGCCATGGCTGCGGAGCTGATGCACCTGCTGTCTTCCAATGCTATAGAGCAGGTACCGTCGGCCGAGATAAACTCTGGCTTTTACTCCAGATACTTCCTCATCCCCAAACGGACAGGCGGGGTCCGCCCCATCCTCGACCTCCGCAAGCTCAACAAGTTCATCATCAAAGAAAAGTTCAGGATGTACTCTTTCAACTCCATCCTGCCCCTGATTCAACCCGGCGACAGGATGGCATCCCTGGACCTACAGGATGCCTACACCCACATCCGCATCCACAAGTCGCACAGGCAGTACCTTCGCTTCAATGTACTGGGCCAGCATTACCAGTACAAAGTCCTTCCTTTCGGCCTATCGCCAGCTCCACGGGTATTCACGAAGTGTGTGGCAGTACCCGCAGCGCATCTCCGCAAACGGAACGTATCCATCTTTCCCTACCTGGACGACTGGCTCCTCACAGCCCCCTCAGCACCGGAGCTTCAGGAGGCTCTGAGGATAACCGAGTCCCTGGTCTCCTCCCTGGGGTTCGTGATCAACTCCAGCAAGTCGCACCGCATTCCCTCACAGAGGCTGGAGTTCATCGGAGCTGAGATCGACACCCAACTCTCGAAGGCATTCCTTCCCCAACGCAGGCTGATGGCTCCGACCTCACTCGCGACCAGCTTGGCTTCTGCGGAGATCTCTTCAGCGAAATCCATCCTACGCCTTCTAGGCCACATGTCCGCCACCATGTCTGTTATCCACATCGCCAGGTTATGGATGCGGCCACTCCAGTGCCATCTACGTACCCACTGGAACCAGCACTCGCAACCCCTCTCCACCCGCATCCCCATGACCTCCAGAATCAAGACTCAGCTGCACTGGTGGACTGTTCAGGGGAACCTCTCAGGGGGAAAGGACATGCATCCACCCGAGCACCAAGTGACCTTGACTACAGACGCATCCAACTTAGGCTGGGGTGCTCACATTCTGTAATTCAGCATGCAAGGGACCTGGTCGCCACAGGAGAGACTACTGCACATCAACCTCCTGGAGCTAAGGGCCATCAAGTACGCTCTCAAAGCGTTCTTAACTCACTTATAGAAGAAATCCGTCCTCATCCAGACAGACAACCAAGTGGCCATGTTCTACATCAACAAGCAAGGGGGGACCGCTTCTCGCTCCCTCTGCAAGGAAGCCCTGCAGATCTGGTCCCTGGCCCTGACGCACGGTGCAATCTCCGTGCCTCCTATCTGCCGGGCGATCAGAATACCTTAGCCGACAAGCTCAGCAGGCAGCTGCAACCGCACGAGTGGACACTCCTCCCGGAGGTCACCAACAGTCTCTTCCGTCATTGGGGGCACCCGAGCATCGACCTGTTTGCCACGGAACAGAACGCAAAATGCCCCCTCTTTTGCTCCAGGCACCCGTCCAGCAAGCGACTGGCGGCGGATTCATTTGACGTGTGCTGGGGGGAGTGGTCTCTGGTGTATGCCTTCCCCCCGACACCTCTCATCCCTGCGACACTCCAGCGGCTGGTTCGCGACAAGGCTCGCGCCATCCTAGTGGCTCCCTACTGGCCCCGACAGATGTGGTTTGCGCTTCTCCAACGCCTAGCGCAAGGGGAACCCAAACGCTTGCCACTCAGACCAGACCTACTCACGCAGGATGGAGGCAAAACGATGCACCCCGATCTCAAAGCCCTGGCTCTCACTGCCTGGAGGTTGAGCGGATGAGCCTTTCTTCTCTCAGGCTCCCATCAGAGGTGCAGGATGTGGTCCTAGCGGCCAGGAGGCCCTCTACCAGGAAGTCCTACGGCCTCAAGTGGAAGAGGTTCAGCATCTGGTGCACAGCACAAGGACTGCAGCCCACCACTTGCCCTCTTCCCGAAGTCCTTCAGTACCTGACTTCTCTGTCCAACCGTGGCCTTAAGACTCAATCCGTCAGAGTGCACCTCTCTGCGATTGCAGCGTTTCATGCTCAGTCCAAAGGGGCAACCTCCATTGCAGCACTACCCTTGACAAACCGCTTCATGAAGGGCCTGGCAAATCTAAAACCCCCGCTCAGGCGCCCCGTTCCATCCTGGGACCTCAACACTGTACTCCTTCGCCTCACCAAGGAACCCTTCGAGCTGCTGCAGTCGGCCAAAATGAAGTACGTCTCATGGAAAACTCTGTTTCTCGTAGCCATAACATCTGCCAGAAGAATCAGCGAGCTGCAGGCATTGATGTCCCACCCCCCCTACACACAATTGCACCAGGATAGAGCATCCTTGAGGACCAACCCAAAGTTCGTACCCAAAGTGGCATCTGCCTTCCACGTAAATCAATCCATTGAGCTTCCGGCTTTCTTCCCAGAACCTCATGCCTCGGAAGAAGAAAGCCGCCTGCACACACTGGACTGTCTCCGGGCCCTCCGGATATACCTGCTCCGCACTGAACCCATTCGCAAAGGCGAACAACTGTTCGTATCCTTCGACCTAAGCCGGCCGGGAAGGCCTGTCAACAAGAGAACCCTTTCGCACTGGGTTGCCTCCTGCGTCTCCCATTGCCTCGACCCTACAGGCACTCAGAACCTGCCAAGAGTGCGCCCTCACAAGCTAAGGGCTCTGGCCACCACAATTGCCAACCTTCGTTCTGTGCCTCTGATGGACATCTGCAGAGCGGCCACCTGGACCTCCCCGCACACGTTCCAAAAGCACTACTGCCTCGACCTCAGGGCCCAGGAAGACTGCGCCCTCGGAACTGCCGTCCTCTCCACTGCACTGGACGGGAGAGAGGCTGCCTAAGCCCTATTGTCCCTGCCATATCAGGCCCATATTATTGCACTATTTGCACAACCACTGCATTTGCACTAGTTATTGCACTGTTGCACAGCCGCTGTTGTTCTTGCACTAATTGCACAGTTTGTGATGCTGTTACACCTTCACATTTGTTACTGCAATAAAGTTGTTGCACTAATCTGTTACGTCTCAGATCCTCAATGACCTGCTAGGCTTCCTCCTCCACCTCAGCATGCTCTGCAGCTAGGGAGGCACCAAGTGTGGCTGACGCAATCCTGCTGGTCCATAGAGAAAACGAGGTTACTTACCTGTAACGGGAGCTCTCCGTGGACAGCAGGATAAATCAGTCACACAATCCCGCCCACCTCCCCTGGAGGAGGTCAGCCTGCCGTATCCGCTCCCTGTCCGGGAACTGGCTAGCTAGGAACACACTGGCCGGACCAGGGGGCGGACCGGTAGGATGGGCTACCTAGGTGGGCTCAGAAAGGCTCACCTTTCTGAGCTCTAGAGAGCACTTCTGTATGCACGGCTCCGCCCGGAGGACGTCACCAAGTGTGGCTGACTTATCCTGCTGTCCACGGAGAACTCCCGTTACAGGTAAGTAACCTTGTTTAATTGCTACCAGAAAAATTGTATTGTGAGTAAAGACTTTGAGAGATGCAAGTGAAAGAGGTTTAATTTAAAGGGTTCTTGCAAGAGGGCCTTAAGTACCACATTTAGATCCCATTCCTGTACCAATCTGTGTTATCCCTCTCAAAAACCGCAAATCATCCTTCTGAGTCATCATGCACTTTCCCAATATTTGTCCTCTATAGCAGGAAAATGCTGCACAATGAATCATAAGGAACACGAGGGAAAGATCTTTCTCTAGTCCTCCCCTGCAGGAAGTCTAAAATGTGTGGGACCTGGCTTTATCATGGTGACAGGCACCATGCCTCAAAAATCCTCCATACTCTAATGGAGAACTGAGAAGTAGACATACTATTTGGCCTTCAGCATGGTTTTGATCACTAAATGAGAAAAACACTTTTCCCCCAGCCTTACTTCTTAGAAGCCAGGATATGAGCGAGTACGGAGTAGGCTCTTCCATCTGAATCACCTCCTGTTAGAGAATCCTACTGGTTTGGATAACCAGAGTGGTTCCATTATTATTAGCCTTCTGCAATCCCTGTAATATGGGCACCTGGGCCAATCTTGGGCTATCAGATTCACCAGGCTCATTTGACTTGCAATCTTTTGAACCACTCTGTCTATCAATGACCAAGGGGAGAAGATATGGAGGACCTTTCTCTAAGGCCAGTCCTGAATGAGGACATCCATTCTGCTGGACCCCTCCATCCTCCATTGACTGAAAAATTTCAAAGTTTGGTATTCTATTTTGACATCATTAGATCTACATGAGATCACCCCTAGTGTCTGAGGATTTTGTCAAAGACCTCCTCATTGAGCCACCATAAAAGGCTATGTGTGGTCTATCTCCCCAGGGGAATCCTTTTGCCATGATCATCCTCCCCAGGTGACCATGTCAGGAGACTCCTCTACAGCAGCCTCATGTGTGTTTTTGCCCAAGGAACCACTTTGATGGTAGCTAACATGGATCCTAACAATAGCATGCAGTCCCAGGCCAAGGTGGCAACTGCCTACAACAAGCCTCTCTCTTGGTTCTGAGCTTGCCCATTCAAAGATTTGGGAGAAAAACCTTGGCCTGACAGGTGTCGAAAAGCACCCCCAAATAATCCAGGACTCAAAGGTACTAAGCAACTTTTAGTCTGGTTCACAATCCATCCCATACTAAGAGGAGGATGTACGTATGCTTTCCTCCTCAGATTCTGCTCATATTAGCCAGCTGTCCAAGTAAGAATGAATAAACACCCTTTCTGTGCTGAGCCAGGCAGCTACATCAACCATGACTTTGGTGAACATTCTTGATAAAGTGGCCAACTTGGAGATCAGTGTCTGAGACTAAAAATGTTCCATCAAAATGAAAAACCTGATAAATTGTTGGAACTCCATCCACATCAGAAGATGCAGATATGTTTCTAGTATATCTATAAATATTAGGAATTCTCCTACCTGACTAGCCATAATCAGCAAATTCAAGGTTTCCATCTGAACCTCAGCACCAGAGGGAAGCATTGAGCTGTTTGAGGTCTAGGATGGGCCAAAAAGACCCCCCTTCCCCCTGCACACTAACCACTGCATTACACTTCCAGCTCTGCACACCTAGCACTGCTTTACATTGCCAACTCTGTACCCTATATACAATAGACTAGTGGTCATATTCTTTTCAATCCAAAACTAAAGGTCCATTATCACACCAGAACACCAAAATCTTCTCAAGATATTTTTAAATTTATTTAAATATAATATATAGATACAGTAGATACGTATGTTCAATATTTAATTTATGTTTGTATTTTGCTCTGAACAGGGACATCATAACCACTAGTACCACTCCATGCCAATCATTTTAGGTCATCCTATGTTTTTTGTGGAACCTTTATTTCATCATTTGTCCCTCTCAGAGCTGCACCCTAAGGACTGTATGCATTATATCTACAGCTCTGCATTCCAAGCATTGCATTACACTGCCAGTCCTGTGCTTTAAGCACTGCAATTACATCTCCAGCTGTGAGCACTGCATTACACTGCTAGCTCTGTACCCTAAGCACTGCAATGCATTTCCAGCTGTGCTCTGAACACTACATTACACTATCAACTCTGTGCTCTAAGCACTGCAATGCATCTCCAGCTGTGCACTCTGAGCACTGCATTACACTGTCAGCTCTGTGTTCTAAGCACTGCAATTACAACTCCAGCTGTGCCCTCTGAGCACTGAATTACACTGTCAGCTCTGTGTTCTAAGCACTGCATTACGTCTCCAGCTGTGCGCTCTGAGCACTGCATTACACTGTCAGCTCTGTGCTCTAAGCACTGCATTACAACTCCAGCTCTGCACTTTGAGCACTGCATCACACTGCTAGCTCTGTACCCTAAGCCCTGCAATACATCTCCAGCTCTGCGCTCTGAGCACTGCATCACACTGCTAGCTCTGTACCCTAAGCCCTGCAATACATCTCCAGCTCTGCGCTCTGAGCACTGCATTACACTGTCAGCTCTGTACCCTAAACATTGCATTACTGTCAGTTCTGTGCTTGAAGCACCCTCAGTTTCTTTCTGGCTTATCAGGCCAGGTCAGGCCTCTTGGTGCCAATCAGTTTCAGATTCAGGATCCTTTACTGGCATGATTTGTCCATGTGTTAAGAATATAGAGGTCAATATTAAACTGTAGTGGCTAGGCACTTTTAATGAACCAAACTGCCCCTTCTTTAACTAAACCATATATTCAGTGGAAGAATATAAATGATGTCCAGCACTGAATATCTGATTTCACCAGACAGTGCTATTACTATCTGGTCAGCGGCAATATTCAGTCACTAACTGGATAGTGAAAAACGGTTAAGTTAGGACAGCCATTGACCTGTCCTAACTTAAATTGAGGTCTATAGTCATATTCAGCTGCACTATCCAGACAGTGCCACTGAACATTGGTATTGCTGCATTTTAGCCAGTTAGCAGGTCTGCTAACAGCTAAAATGCTTTAAATATGTCTCCCATAAGACATAAGAATAACTATATTGGGTCACACCAAAGGTCCATCAAGCTAGTGTCCTGTTTCCAACAGTAGCTATTCCAGGTCACATGTGCTTGGCATAATCCAAAGTAGCCTGTTCCGTGCTACATATCCCCAGGAATAAGCAGTGGCTTTCCCCAGGTCTATCTCAAGGAGACATTTTACTTACCAGATAATGTCCTTTCCTTGGTTCCTGCTAAACCAGTCCAGACAAGTGGGTTATGATCCCCTACCAGCAGATTGGTGGAGATGAAGAACCAGGTTTCAATGACAGCACTCCCATGCCTCTATGTGTCTCAGCCACCAGAGGCCTCTCTTCAGTATTCGTCCCAAAGCATATAGGAGAATATGGCAAGCCTCACATAACCTCAATGTGGGAAACAATAAATAATCAAATAGTAGAGAACTATGTACAGAAAACCATTACCAGAAGATTGTCCATAGAAGATGGACCTGCAGAGCCAAGTACAGAAATAATAGTGGACCCGAGAGTACCGCTGTAGAACAGAGCAAACACATCGCCAGAGGCGGGCTCTGGACTGGTTTTGCAGGACTCAAGGAAAGGACATTTTCTGGTAAGTAAAATATCTCCTTCTATATTGTCCTGCTAGACCAGTCTAGACAAGTGGAATGTGTGAAAACTATGACTCCACTGGGCTGTAAGAAGACAAAGCAGCTCACAAAGCCTTTGAGCCAAAGGCTGCATCCACCCAAGCAGAATGCTTGACAAAAGTGGAAAGTGATGCCCACACTGCCACCCAACAAATGTCTTCAGGGGCTATCAAGCTCCGCTCTGCCCACAAGGATGCTACCTCTCAGGTGGAATGCACACGGAAACCCTCTGGAACCAGCCAGTTCTGGAACAGATCTTCCGAGGCAATGGCCTCCTTAACCCAGCACTCCAATGCAGACTCAGCCACCATGCCAACTTGCATGGGCCAGCAAACAGCACAAAAGGATGAACTGACTTACAAAATTATTTGTAAACTTCAAGAGCCAGAGAATCACCCTTCACACATCCACAAGGCGAAGATCATGACCATTCCCTCAACCTTGCTCCTTAGAGAAAGAGGGCAGGCAAACTTCCTGGCTCACAAAAAAACAAGAAATCACTTCAGGGAAGAAGGAAGACACAGGCTGAAGGAAAAAATGACCTCCTCAGAAAAAGGTAGGTGAGGATGTTAGCAAGACAGCCAGCAGCTCAGAATCCTCCTTGTCGAACCATCACAACCAAGAAGACCATCTGACAATTCCTTCAGAATAATGCGCTTCAATGGCTCAAGGGACTCTGACATCAGGGCCCTGAGCAGCAGACAAAAATCCCAGGAAGGGACCCAGACCAGAGAGGAGGACACAGAAGCTGAACCCCCTGAAGAAGGTGTGAAACATCTGGGTATAACGCTAGAGATTTACCAACCAACAGACCTCTGAAAAAGGCCAAAGTTGCCACCTGAACCTCCATGGAGCTAAGAGAAAAGGTCCTTCTCCAGACCGTCCTGTAGAACAGGCCAACAGAAATGGCACCTTGGCCACCCAAGGAGACAGCTATCACACCAGCATTCAAGGTAGCAGGCCAGCATTTATGCCAGGTAGGAAAACCTCCTCCAGGCTCTTAGTAGAATGGAAACTCATGTTGGAGAGTAGCTCATACATGCTAACCATCTCTTACAGGAGTTAAGTCAGAACCAAGAAGAGAGTCAGGTCCTCAAGGATAAGCAGCTCCAGACACAATAGACCCCAAGAGAGAGGGAAATGAAGAGGTGGTACTAATAGAAGCAATATCAGATCTCTAAAGGCTGCTCTCATTGGCAGGTCTGGCACCACCAGAATTATCCTTCTCGGGCCTGGAAGATGAGATCATAGAACCAAGCCTATGCTAGGTCACCATCAAAAGGGCACAATCCCTGGCCGCTAGACATACCAGGCTATACATGGTATGAGAAGGAAGGTCATAACTGACTCCAAAAGAGGGGTAGAATCATCCAGCAGAGAGACTGAATCCACTGGAATAGGGCTACCAATGTCTGGCCTGCGCATACCGCCAACCGAAGAATAGCAGCCACCGCAGTGAACTGGCTCTTTAACACAAACAACCTTTCAGTCCAGAGTATCCCGTGAGGCCAATCCACCTTGCATAGGAATGGTAGTTCATCTGGTGACCACCGTGACCTGCGCATCCACCTTGAAATTCCCAACTACATAACACACTCCTTCTCCAGGAGAGCGTGCATCTTCTTATACAACCTTAGCCCTTTAGGCAGGGAGTTGGGGTAATCCCACTCCAGCTGGAACAGGCCCTTGAGCACCTCCGGAAAGACATTAGTGGATTTTCAAACTCCTTGCAGGAGCAGATGCCTCTTTGATTGCTGCTCTGTGACTGGAGTATCATCCAAGCTCAAAGTGGATAAGACCCTGGGATCAACACCTCCAGTTCCTACTCCAGGAAAAGGTCAACAGCCTCGGCCTTCTGAAAATTTTCTGAAGGTGAGAGCACTTCTTCATCCACATCAGATATCTCAATCCAAGCCACGGCCAATCTCCAGCCCTAGAGGGAAGGGGGGGGGAGGGGTGTTCTTGCCGGGGACGCTTTGACATCAATCAAAGGCGGCTTCCATTCTCAACCTGCTCCTGTGAGACTGCATGTGGGGGAAACAAAAGGCCGCAGGGTTTGAATGTCCATGCCAGAATGACCAAGCCTGCTGCAAAAGGAAAGAATTCCAGGGAGGACAATCCAGACTCCGGAAGTTCTGCTTGTGGAAATGATCCTCCTACATTCAGGATAGTCACTGTCAATCCCCTATAAAATGGAGAGAGGCTCACAGCACGGATGCCGGATCCTTCGGCCAGGTGAATAGCCTTACCCACAGCGCCATCTACCCACTTCCTGATGCAGGCAAGGTCGGGCTAACAGCATCCCCTGGCTGAAAGAGGGGGAGTAGTCCCTCCAGAGATGACTCAAAAGCAGCCAAGCAAGAAAAGCAGAATCCAGAGGCCGAAATGAGGCATCACGCTTGCCACAGGCTAAACAACGTTACCTGGAGGAAGACATGAGAGTTAATGCAAGTGTTACAACTGCATGCACTAAGGCCGCTGTAGCCCAGAAGGAGTGCACTAACTGCACTTTTAATACAGTGCATATTACAGGCACTAGGATAGGAGCATGCACTGGAGCTGCTTGGGCAGAATGCATGCGAGGACCATGCAACCACCATGTGCACAATAAAGGAGACTCTATTAACGCGTGCAGAAAATGATGGAAAACACCCATCAAGTGCCAACGGTTACCAAATTGTGTCCCCCTCAGATGGAATCGGGAGCCCCCAACAAGGACAATGATGAGGTCAAGCCTTGGTACTCACCCTCTGAGAGCCCCAGAGAATCTGTGCCGGGCTCAGCTCTACTCCCCTGGCACTGTTTGGCTGGCTTTGCAGCACTGCAGTTAAGGTGGCTGGCAGGCAGATCCCGCTGAGAGCCTTCTGCAATCTTCAGGAAAGAGAAGGGGAGACAGAGGAAGAGGAAGGGGGCATTAAGGTTGTGTGAAGCAGCTGTACGCTTCCAGATCCTTCCAATTTCTGGCTGCTTAACAGGCTCTTATCTAGGGTAAGAGCGCGGAGCTGAATCAATTTTCCCTCCTCCTATGGTTACCGAAAAATCTGCAGTCTAATGGAGCCTCCCACGACATGTTCAAGTGAGAGAACAACCCGCAGACTGTCATTTGCAAGCATTTTAAATCAATCTTTTCCTCTCAAATCTTCAGAATTTTCTTCAGAAGAGAAAATCCATTCGCCATCTGCTGGAGACAAAGAAATACTGAAGAGAGACCTCTGGTGGCTGAGGTGCATAGAGGCATGGGAGTGATATCTTTGAAAGCTGGACTTTTCATTGGTGCTTTGTCTCCATCAATCTGCTAGTAGGGAACATGTCTGGAATGGTCTAGCAGGACAACATGGAATAACAGTTTATAGACTTTTCCTCCAGGAATTTTTCCAAACCTTTTTTAAACCCAGCTACACTACCTACTTCCACTGCATCCTCCAGCAACAAGCTCAATAGCCTAACTATGTATGTTACTTTGAGGCCCATTCTGTTCTGCCCTCCTGTCTGGCCAATTGGAATTAGGACATGCACCGGTAGCACCCGATTCTGATCCTGCGGGGGCTAGATGTGCCCACGGGATCAGAATCGGGTCTACCAGTCTGGACGTGCGGGCTGTGCCCTGATTCTGACCAGCCAGACATCCAGCATCTCCCTGGCTAGCCCAGCCAGGCACCTGCATGGAGCGGCGGTGGCATGGCATCCTGTTGCCATGCCATAAAACCTTCTTACCTTGCAGCCCAACTCCCGATCGGGCCTGTTGTGGCCAGGGTCAGGCTGCGGGAAACCCCCTGAAGCCCCTTACCAGTCCGGCAGGCCCAAGCTCTGGCAACTCCTAATGTCCAGGGGGACTTATCCCACCTCCAAGGTCCCCCGTTTAAATGGGCAACCCCGGACATAGAGAGACAACCCTGGAATCATCCCTGTACGTCTGGGGTCATGGTGCTGCCCACTGCCCGCCCTCCCTCCACCTCTGGCTTGACCCCTCCCGCCCAGTAACAGGGCTTCCTGAAAAACTCGGATCGACATGCAGGGAGCTCTGTTCCTGGTATCGCAATCCAAGCATTTAGCAGGTCTGGACATCCGGATCCGATGTCTAGACCCACTAAACGTGGCTCTAAATGATCCCCTATGTGTTTTCCAATTCATCTTAAATGTACGATTTTGTAATTCCATGGTGTGTCTTGTAGTCATTCTTTTATAGACCTCTGTCATATCATATGTCTCCCCTCATCCCTCATCTCTTTAGCCTTTCCTTAGAGGACGGTCCTAGAGTTTACAATGCTTAGTCAGTCTATATCCATCTAACTGCAGCAGCTACTCAAGTCTCTCCGGCTATTGTTACATTTCTCCCTTTTCTTTTGTATTTTAGTTTCTGGACTTTTTGTGACGCGGTGTATGCAAATTTTGTATATGGTTTAGTTTATATAATGCTAATTTTGTCACGAATGTTTTTATGTCTGTAGTCAAGAGTTTGTCAATTGCCTTAAGAGTTCCAGATTTTCTGGATTGTACACTGCCATCATGTCATTTTATGGTCAAATGGTGGTACGGAAAATGCTCAAACTGTAAATAAGTAAATAAATTAAATATTTGAAAATCTCTCTCAACCTGGGGAGGAGGGGGGACTGCTCACATTCTTTTACTCCCATTAAAAGAGACATTCCCAGGGCCATAGTGACGTCATAAGAGAGTAGGGAATACGTGTGTGTTATATTTTCAAATATACATGTAGATGTTCCAGCACATAAGAAGAAAAAAATAGTGTAGGATACACACATACATTTTATCCATGCATGGTTTCATGAGTTTTCAAGAAGAAATTACCCAGGTGAGTTCTCTTTGCAAATGTTGCTAACGCTTGCCTGGGTACAAGATTACCCCTAACTTGCTGCTAGAAAGTGACCTGAAAATTGTCCCAAAAAAGGTTAAGAATTAAAGAAGGGAGGAAATACACACGATACTAATAATGTGACATAAAATCAAAGTAAGAAGAGACAATAACTAAAATTGGCTCGTTCCCTATTGGCTCTGATCATATTACAGTTCTGGCCTGGTCACAGGATCCCAAATATTTTGTTGCTAGAGCTGCTGTTTCTCTCCTCTTCCTGCGGACTGGATGGTGTTTTTCCTGCTCATTCTTTTCTTGGACGTCTTGGAATGCCTATGTTAGCTTCAGGGAATGTGCATTTCTGCCGTCTTTGGACTTGGCAGTACGGAAGAAAGTATGTTTCGGTTTCTATTTCTCTAGCACTGGAATGTAATTCGTTTCTATTTCGTGCATTTTATTTCTGTGATGTTTTAATGAGTCTCTTTTCCTCTGCACCTGGGCCCAAAGCCCATCCGAGAAAACATTTCTTGTAAACAGGCCCCACCATCTGCTCAGAGGGGGAAAAAATAGCAATATTGCACACAATCATATGTTGCAAGTTATCGCAGGTCTCAGCTGAGGTCCATCCTGTGTGACCTACTGATATAACCAGACAGAAAGAAAGACAGACAGACAGACCTAGGGTAACACAGCAAAGCAGCCAGGGGCTCCCCCGGGCCCTAATATGAATAAGGCTTTAGCCAGCTCTTGTGTCAATAGTGAATCAGTCCTCTTATCTCTACCACTGACTGGCTAAGATTGTTACACAAGAGGGCAGATCACAGACTTTTCCTGATTATACCAGTCTGTGGGCAGGCAAGTGGGTGGGAAGCAAGGAGCGGAGGACAGAAAGAAAAACCCCATGTTGTCATGAAAAATGGAAAAATAGAGTGTGCCTCTATGTTTGATCTATCTGTTTGTGTGCTATGTCTAAATATATGTACAGTATGTGGGTGAACAATGCACCCAATTTCAGCACTGGGCTTTGTAATTATTTCTTTTTTGCCATTTACAGATCAATTTTGCAATCTATATGGCTAAAAAGTGCTGGAATGGCGGAAATAGGCCATCTGCGAATTGCCTTCTGTCAACACAGCTAAAGGCATGCAGGCTTTCTCATTCAGAGGAGGTGATTCTGCAGCACCTTTTGGTCACAGGAGGAAAATAATGAGTGCAGATTGCCCTTTAAAATCTCACTCCATAGGCTCTCTCCCTCTTTCAATCCCCTTTCTCAAGCATTAGAGTCTCAGCGCCAGTGCACTGATCCTAACCACTGCTTTCATGAGAGACCAGCCTAGGAGAGGAAAACCAGTGACCCAGTCAGTAGAAAACATCTGAGCTCACCTCTGGGTGTCCTCCCTCTTCCTGCACCATCCCTTTTCCCGGTCCCTGCAAGCACAGGTGGCATGAAATCTATGCACAAACCTTCCACCACTGAGTGCAGAACTATTTTCAGCCCAGAAGATTTACTTAAATGTATCCTTTCAGAGGCTCCAAAGAAAGGCAGATATCATATTTGACTATTACATTTAAATCTTTCTATATTATACTCTGGATGCATCACCTGAAAAGACTTTCACCCTTTGGGATTTGGTCTTACTCTCTGGGGTAATAAATCTCACTCCTCTGGATGGTTCACTCTTGGCCTCTGTGTTATTTTCCATCCAAAGTGTGCCCACGCCAAAAGCAGGTGGAGATATCTACGGGCACTTTATACCCATGGTCAGTTTCAATGCAAACGTATGTGTGTACTTTCACACGGAGACGTGGGGCAAGGCCCATGGGCAAAAGGTATCCCTGGACTTTGTCCCAGCACTGACAGTTTGAAAACAGCCTCCCTATCGTATTGCTCTGGCAACATATCAACGAGCTATCAGGCCAAAGACAGCTTCCTCACTCTTGAATCTAAATAAGGAAACAAAAATATTTCTACAGAAAACAAGAAGACTTAGTTGGCAAAGTTCAGTCATTCCAAAGAAGGGAGAGGAAAAAAGAAGTAATTTTAGTAGTGATCTAAAAATGTTTAGTGGAAGTAGGTAAATAATAAGAACCAATAAGAGAAAGGGAAAAGGAAAGTAACCATGGGAGAGAGACAGAGGAAGAGAAGGGGACAGACAGAGGTCAGAGAGTGAGGGAAAAAGTTAGGTGGGTTCAGGCTTACACTGCTCCATCTCTCCTTATCCATGGTGAGTAATAATCTGTTGGATTCCAAAATGACAAAATGTGTGCAAAGAAATATTGTGGGGAGAAAGTGGATTGCTAGTCCTGACACAGTAAATTCCACAAGTCTGAGAGCTCGCCCAGTCAGACGTGAGGCGGCTACACAATCCCCAAGGACCTACCGGTGATATTTCAGCAGCTGCTGTACGTGTGTCGGCAGTGAAGAACGTTGTGCATGTGGGTGGGTGTCATTCTGTTTGTGAAGGCAATACAATATAAGGCAAGAATCAAAGGGCTATGGTTTCTAAAGATTAACACGTGTTCAAGTTAGTATAACCCATTTATCTGTACAGGCACAGTGGGCCCGATTCTGAGCTAGGCTCAGTTTCAAAGGGCTATGCGCCTTGTCGGCGCATAACCCTCCCCGCTGACCTCTAATCCGAATATCCAGGGATCACTGCACACACTGGAAGCTGCTGAAGCTAACTGGGTAGCAGCGATATTGCATTCTGCCCGGTTATCGCTTGTTTCTGCCTCCGCTCCTCTCTCGAATGCCCTCAACATGCCCCGATGCTAACCGGATGGTATCGGGGAGCGTAGGAGAGTTAGAAGGGGACAGTCAACAGCACTAACTGTGTAAATGCCTTTCGAAAAATTGGGCCCAGCGGCTCTTAGCAAGTGCTAACGTTTCCTAATGCACATTAATCTTTAACTTTAATAAACATGCCCCAAAGCATTTTATACGGGTGAATCACTTTATTATTGCTCTCGCCCCACATGGATAAAAGTGCACACACTCTTCAAAGTATGCAATTCTTTATGGACAAAAACAGCGAGTGCAGACAGATCTAGTGAGCACACATCTTTAAATCTCCACCTGTGCTTTCTGGCACACGCTTTGCCTCTTTCTCAATGCAGCCACAAAGTATATGGGCACTAATTACCCATGAGCTGGCAGATCGTAGAAGTATTGCACGGAGGTTCATTACTGCTATCTCGGCTTGTGTGGCTGTGCTCACATGAGAGTGGTTGCAAGCAATGCAGGCGTGTGGGAGAGTCACCTACTGTATGTCCTGCCTGGTAGATGTTACCCAGAGACAATCCTATTCAAAGCACTTTGGGTTTTTTTTGGGGGGGGGGGGGGATACATAGATAAAGCACTTATATTTCTGGGGCCACCAACCATATAACTTTTAACTAGACAGAAGCTCTGGAAAAAGAGAGGGGCATGGCTCAGAGTCATCTGGATTGCTGCCTAAATAACTGTCGTAAAGTTAAAGAGATATTCAGCAGTCCAGCTTTACTGCACAAGTCGGCTAAGTTAACAAATTAACTTTAAGAGGATCATATCACTGAATCAGTCCCAAAGAATTCAAGTGAGACCAAAGGAGCTGGTGCAGAGACTGGCGGATTTCAGGTTGTAAAAACCCCTTTTATTAAACCCCTACGCGTTTTGGCCGGTGAGGTCTTCTTCAGGGGGTCAAATTAGGTGATCAAAACCTTATAGAATCCTGCCATTATAAAAATCTTGCACATCAGGGTACTGACATAAACCTCTGAAGTCAAATCTCAGAAGTTTATGTCAGTACGCTGATATACAAGATTTTTATAATGGCAGGATTCTATTAGGTTTTGATCACCTAATTTGACCCCCTGAAGAAGGCCTCACTGGCTGAAACATGTAGGCGTTTAATAAAAGGGGTTTTTACAATCTGAAATCCGCCAGTCTCTGTACCAGCTCCTTTGGTCTCTTTATATCGCTGCTGGTACTCTGTTTGCTCTCCTTTGGTTTCTCCAAAGAATTCAAGTGCCATAAGTCTCATACACTGTACAAGGACAATTTTCAAAGTGCTTGACATCCCACCTTGCTGAATTGAGCATGTCTATGCTAGCTGCTTTGAGAATAGTCATTCATGGGGGCATGTTTAGGTCAGGGAAGGAAAAGAATGTGCGTAATTGTGTAAATGGCATTTTCAAATCTTTGCATGTATTTTTCCAGCCAAAATTTACCTGCAGAATAAGTGACTGAGCATGCTTTTGCTTTGACTCATGGACCTGATTCCGGTAGGGGCACATCTGGGCCATCTGGATGGCCCCAAGCAAGACAGGCCCATTTGGACCCGATTCTGGATTATGGGAACAAAATGTTTCTGTGGTGGCCACAATCAGACCCGAGGACAGCCCGGCATGCCCCTGCCGCTTGTGAGGATGTCCTCCCCGCAGGCACTCCCAACTCCAGTGTCCTCAGCTCCCCTTTCCCTGCCGCCCAACCCAAGACTGGACTGCCATGGCCTGGATTGGGCGGTGGGTACCCCCCCCTTCACCCAGCCTTGTGGGGGTTCCCCGGGCCCGATCGCCGGGTTTTCGCTGCTTATCCCTCCTTTGAGGTGGAATTAGCAGCACATCCCCACGGTCCCGGCAGGACATACAGGACCATGACCTGAATTGGCCCATAAGTCCTGCCGGGCTAGCCTAACCCTGCTCCGCCCCCGCCGGCTCTCCCCATCCCTGCTCCGCCCCCCGCCGGCTCTCCCCATCCCTGCTCCGCCCCCCGCCGGCTCTCCCCATCCCTGCTCCGCCCCCATCCGGCTCTCCCCATCCCTGCTCCGCCCCCTGCCGGCTCCCCCCATCCCTGCTCCGCCCCCCACCGGCTCTCCCCATCCTGATGCACAGGATGTACAGAGAGAGTTGGAGGGGGAATCGGGCCCGGATGCCTTCTGGAGCTGCGTCCCAGAATCGGGACCATAGCCTGCAAGTTAAAAGAACACACAATCTTTGCCTCAGTATCAGGGGCGGATCTATTATGAAACTAATGAAGCTTAAGCTTCAGGCCCCTATTCCTGGAGGGGCCCCAGAAGTGACTTTAGTGCACATTGCTTAAAAATTGTGGGTCTACTGTATGCTACTTTAAGAGTTGTTTGGGAAGAAGTGCTGGAGCGTTTCAACAAAACAAGTAAGAAACTCCAAACCCCTGGTTTTGATGTATTGTAGGTTATCTTCTGTTATCATCTTTACTTTCGTTTGTTAAAGAACTGAGAGAAAATTCAGCCGATAGGATTGCACACTATGAATCAGAAGCAAAAGGTCTGTGTGACGATATCATCTCAAGTTATTCTGATGCTTCCAAACGCATTGTTACAAGGAAATTTTTAGATGGAACAAGTGGTATTGCTTCTTTGAGAGGAGCTGACAAATTTAGGAAAGAAGTTCTATATCAACTCTATGACTGCTTGATAATCCAGTTACGCAAGAGGATTGGCCCATACGAGCAGATTACGAAAACATTCAAGTTCCTCTCAGAATTGGTGAACAATTCTGAAACTGATGAGGACAGTATTAAACTTATAACATCATATTATACAGATGATATTGACAACAAATTAGTAAATGGATGTTATCAGTTCAAAGAATATTTGCACCTTAGGAAATCCCAGAACACCGAAGAACACACACCATCTAAAATATAGTGCGCAGACGTTATTCAGCTTATTTGTGAGCAAGACCTAATTGAAGTGTTTCCCAATACTACTGTACTTAAGCTGTACTTAAGGGGCTCTTCCGAAGGGATGGGCTTCACTTTAACCGGGATGGAACCAGACTGCTGGCATTAACCTTTAAAAAGGAGATAGAGAAGCTTTTAAACTAGATAATAGGGGAAAGCCGACAGTCGCCCAAGAGCGCATGGTTCGGAAGAAGGTATCCTTGAAGGATACTACCGAAAGCAGTGAGGTTCCAAAAAAGAGTAAAGTAGCCCAAATGCCCTTGAGTATGGTGCAGACAGAGCGTAAAGATTCTAAATTACCCATGCCTACCAATAGCCAGATTAATATTAATAAAATACAGTCTCTGAAATGCTTGTATGCAAATGCTAGAAGTCTAAACAATAAGATGGGAGAGTTAGAATATATAGCATTAAATGAGAGGTTAGATACGATTGCAATCTCAGAGACATGGTGTAAGGAGGATAACCAGTGGGACACTGTGATACCTGGATACAAACTATATCGTAATGATAGAACTGATCAAATTGGTGGAGGGGTTGCGCTCTATGTTAGAGAGGGCATTGAGTCAGAAAGGATTAAAGTTTTGCAGGAAACAAAATTTGCTGTAGAATCTCTATGGATTGAAATTCCATGTATGAAGGGGAAGGTGATGGCAGTGGGGGTGTACTATCAACCGCCTGGCCAGAATGAACAAATGGATGATGAAATGCTCAAAGAAATCAAGGAAGCTAACAAAAGTCACAGCAGAGTAATAATAATGGGTGATTTCAATTACCCCGGTATCAACTGGGTCAGTGTCATGGCAGGGCATGCTAGGGAGATAAAGATTCTAGATGAAATAAACGACTGCTTCTTGGAACAGCTGGTTCATGAACCGACCAGAGGGGAAGCCATACTGGACCTAGTCCTTAGTGGAACACCAGATCTGGTGCAAGAAATAAGGGTGTTGGGATCACTTGGCAATAGTGATCATAGCATGATCGTGTTTGATTTAATTAGTGGAGGAGGGACAGTAAAGAAATCCACAGTATTACCTTTTAACTTTCGAAAGGGAGACTATGATAAAATGAGGAAAATAGTTAAGAAAAAACTAAAAGGAGCAGTTGCAAAGGTTAAATACTTACATCAAGCTTGGGTGTTGTTTAAAAATACTATCCTGGAAGCCCAGACCAGCTGTATTCCACGCATTAAGAAAAGTGGAAGAAAGTCCAAAAAACTGCCAGCATGGTTTAAAGGTGAGGTCAGAGAGGCTGTTGCTGCCAAAAAAGCATCTTTCAGGAAATGGAAAAAAGAACCAAACGACAAAAACTGGAAACAGCACAAGCACTGGCAAGTTAAATGCAAAGCATTGATAAGGCAGGACAAGCAAGAATTTGAGAAGGTACTTGCTACGGAAGCAAAAACACAAAATAAAGACTTTTTCAAGTACATTTGTAGCAAAAGGCCTGTGAGAGAGTCAATTGGACCATTAGATGATAGAGGGGTAAACCGAAATGGACACTCACACAGCCAACAGGCCTCCCACTCACACCAAACACCCTAGCACTTTAATCCAACCAGAAAACGGTTAGTCCCCACGAAAATCTACCTTACTACTATAGACTCATGCTACCCATGAATACATGTTCAATATTCACTCGAGTTTAAATATGGTACATAATTAAAGCATATTCATAGTATAATGTTGATTGTACATAGTTATCCCTGTTATTCCATGTTTTATATTCCCTTGTTCTCTGTAAACTCGATGTTACCTGTACACATTGCAGTATATTTTGTTCGATGTACACCGCACTGATTTTAATAGCGCGGTATATAAGAGATGTTAAATAAATAAATAAATAAATAAAAGGGGCAGTAAGAGGAGACAAGGCTATAGCGGAGAGACTGAATGAATTCTTTGCTTCGGTCTTTACTGAGGAAGATGTAGGGATGTTACCCAAGGCTGAAGTGATATTTAAAGATGATACTGCAGAGGAATTGAGAGAAATATCGCTACACCGGGAAGATGTATTACAACTATTTGATAAACTAAATAGTAGCAAATCACCTGGACCGGATGGTATACATCCAAGAGTGTTGAAAGAACTGAAATATGAGATTGCAGACCTGCTATTAGTAATCTGTGAACCTTCATTAAAATCATCTGTAATACCTGAAGATTGGAGAATCGCCAATGTAACGCCAATTTTTAAAAAGGGTTCCAGGGGTGATCCGGGAAATTACAGACCAGTGAGCCCGACGTCAGTACCGGGGAAAATGGTAGAAACCATCATAAAGAACAAAATTACACAGCATGTAGATAGTCATGGCCTAATGGGAGACAGCCAACATGGCTTTAGACAAGGAAGATCTTGTCTTACTAATCTGATATGTTTTTTTGAAGGTGTGAATAAACAGGTAGACAAAGGTGATTCGGTTGATATAGTGTATCTGGACTTTCAGAAAGCTTTTGAAAAGGTCCCTCATCAGAGACTTTTGGCAAAACTAAAAAGTCATGGGATAGGAGGCAGTGTACTATTGTGGATCGGGAATTGGCTAAAAGATAGAAAGCAGAGGGTAGGGCTAAATGGCCAATTTTCCCAATGGAAAAAGGTGAATAGTGGACTACCCCAGGGATCTGTACTGGGTCCGCTACTTTTTGACATATTCATAAATGACCTGGAAACGGGAATAACTAGTGAGGTTATCAAATTTGCAGACAACACAAAACTGTTTAAAGTTGTTAAAACTCAAGAGGACTGTGGAAAACTGCAGGAGGATCTGGATAAATTGGAAGACTGGGCATCCAAATGGCAGATGAAATTTAATGTGGACAAGTGCAAAGTTATGCACCTAGTAAAGAACAACCCACACTATGGTTACACGATGCAAGGTTCCACATTGGGAACCACCACCCAGGAAAACGATTTAGGAGTCATCGTGGATAACATGTTAAAACCCTCCGCCCAGCGTGCAGCAGCGGCCAAGAAAGCAAATAGAATGCTAGGTATCATAAGGAAAGGAATGGAAAATAAAACAAAGGATATTATAATGCCTCTGTATCGTTCCATGGTACGACCGCACCTTGAATATTGTGTGCAATTCTGGTCACCGTATCTTAAAAAGGATATAGCGTTATTAGAAAAGGTACAGAGAAGAGCCACCAAAATGGTAAAGGGGATGGAAGGCTACTCCTATGAAGAGAGGCTACAAAGGTTAGGGCTCTTCATCCTGGAAAAGAGATGGCTGAGGGGAGATATGATAGAGGTCTATAAATTAATGAATGGAGTGGAACGGGTAAACATAGATCGATTGTTTACACTATCAGAATATAGAAAGACTAGGGGACATGTAATGAAGCTATAGGGTAAACTATTTAAGACAAATAAGAGAAAATATTTTTTCACTCAACGTGTAATCAAACTCTGGAATTTGTTACCAGAGGATGTAGTAAGAGCTGTTAGTGTAGCTGGGTTTAAAAAAGGTTTGGACAAGTTCCTGGAGGAAAGGTCCATAAACCATTATTAAAAAGGGACCCAGGATATCAATGCTTGACCCAATACAAGCATTGTGGAACCTGTGTCTTTTGGGGATACTGCTAGGTACATATGACCTAGATTGGCCACTGTTGGAAACAGGAAACTGGGCTTGATGGACCTTGGTCTGAGCCAGTATGGCATATCTTATGTTCTTATGTTCTTAATGCCTATCATGAGCTGTGAAGCAGAAAGGAATTTTTCAAAGCTATCCTTTATAAATAACAAATTTCCGTCTATCATGACTGAAGAGCACTTAAATTCTTTATGCATATTGTTTCTAGAAAATGACATTGCAAGGAAGCTCTCATATGACAAAACTGTATGTGAATATGTTGCTAGAAAAAACAGAAAAGTGAGTATTTTGTAAAATGTGCATCATGTGATATGTATTTTCACAGGTGTCTAAAATAAAAGATTATGTTGACTGTGGTCTTTTCTATGTTTTATTTCATCATTCATGTATATAACATTTCCCTAATTTTCATTCCCCCTTAACTCGAAAACCATAAGGCATAGGACATTTTTATTCACACCAGTGACTTTGACATGTGAGAGAATCCAGTGCAGCAATTTTAATCAAAATCTGAGATGTAGTGGTTAAATTTTTAAAAACTTTGTGGTGATCTGTCATGGAACAACTCCATTGAAGAAGATAACAGTGGTTGCCCAGACCTCGTTGCTGGTTGCGAAGGGACCTCCATAACAGTCCAAGCTTCAGGGTCCCAAAAATATAGGTCCGCCACTGCTCAATATGAACAGTTTGGAAACTGGCTCCTGTAGAGTGTAAAGACAGGCCGAATGTGCCTTATCCTATGAGAACTGGAATACTTTTATGATCTATTAAGGTGAGGGACGGTTTGTACAGGAAGATCCCAGCAATCATTTTTTAGACACAGCCACATTTTATCACAGATTGTCCATTGGCAATCAAGAAGAGGAAAGAGACATGCTAGCCAGCCATCCTGAAAGCAATGTTCAGAGATAGTGGTACTCTCATGGCAAGTTCGATGCACTTTCTGGACAGGCAAAAACTCAGCAAAGAGATGTTTAAAACAATTTATTCCCCAGATACGGCCTGAATGCTTGGAGCAGCTGCTGACTGTCCCGGCCTCGGACATGTGGAGGATAATGTGCTAAGGAGGCCTCTACGTTCCTTTATAAAATACTGGTGTAAGAGTTAAAGAATGCATCTCAAATGCCTGTGCATAGATTCCGAAATTGTATAAATCTATGTGCGTAAGTGCAAGCTCTACCCAGGCTCCACCCAAACTCTATGCCTGGGCATGTGCACGGTCAAAGTACACACTATCGAACCGAGGCACATACTTTTATGCTGATCAGTGTCTCATAAGAGGTTCTTTATGTGCGTGTGTGCCACATAAAATACCAGCATTTACGTGAGTTCTTGCCGCTTAATATTAGGTGTACCATACCATATCAGAGTGGGACCGCCCTAGAAGACCCCTTTCATTCAAATCACACCTGAAACACTGCAATGTCACAGTGATCCAAAGGTAAGACCAAACACATAACAGTAGACTACCCAAATCCCAGGTTTAGCACAAAAGGTATATACGGGCCTCAGAGGAGGAAACCTGGCTCTTGTTTGACTTAATAATAGCGTCCTTATAAGCACAGGATTATAACCACCAATATTAGCTTTCAGCAGCCCGATGCTAAGAGTTTTATTTTTTTAAAATGCATTTAAAAATCAAAAACCACTTAGCTGATAGATGTAAAAACCCTGTGAACACCAAACTCGACTTAACATTTGGTCGTCCAGTTTCCTGTGGTTTGACGTTCACAGGTTTTTATATCTATCAGCTAAGTGTTTTTTGAGGGATGGCAGATCTCACAAATCAATGAAATTATTCTATTTGTTTTCTTTATAAACACTTGTATACTGCCTTCCTGAAAAGGCATTCAAAATAGGAAATTATATACAAAATGGGAAATTGTATACAAACTTTAAAGCCCCATAAATGATAAAACTTCCATCTAGGTGTAATCCACAGGTATTTTGCTGCACCCAAAGATCTACATAATTGTCTAAGGAAAAACACAGGCATCCATTCCTGTTGAAAAGTATCTATGGGTACCAGGTAAACATGGACTTAGTGTCTATTTTTTGTGCGGGTGAAATGTCAATGGAAAACAGCAGGTGTAGATCCCAAAATGCAATGTGCATTCACCGTTTTCTTCTCCTGACCTAAATATGCCTCTGACAGAACTTCCTTGCAGACTGGCTAAAAGCAGGCATACTATTTATTTATTTATTTATATTCTCTTATATACCGCACTATTCAGCATCAGCGCGGTTCACATAGAACAAAAATCTCAGTACAGTCAACATGCATGAGTTTACAGATAACAAAGGAAGGAACTTGGATAACAAGGGAAACTATTTACAATCTATTTACAGATGTAATACTACTGAATAGGTGCATGTTACTAGGAACAGGATTATAGGATCATAGGACTACAGAAGACCATGCATACCTCGGAGTGTGGACTGAGGGAGAGTGATTTTCAGACACTGTAGCAGGGTACAGCACTATTTCACCTGGTGAATGGTTTTGAAAATTGCCCCCTTAAAGGCAGACTCCTTACTTCTTTCAGATAATAAATGTTAAATCACGATGTATTTTGTATATTTGTTGTGGTAGAATATATTTGTATCTAGAGTATATATTTATACGATGACGTGGATCAGCTTTGATGCCACATTTCCTGTGAGTATTTGGCTAAAGCAAGGTCAGATTGGGATTGAATTTGGATGGGAGAGTCACCCAAACTTCACTTTGTACCCACTCCAACTTCTACCAAACCTCTGCCATCTGCGCTTGACGTAATAAACTGACAGGTAAGCACCAGTTGGCTCTTATGCTACTCTAGATGAGAATATGCAATGAAGCTACAGGGTAAACTATTTAAGACAAATAAGAGAAAATATTTTTTCACTCAACGTGTAATCAAACTCTGGAATTTGTTACCGGAGGATGTAGTAGGGGCTGTTAGTGTAGCTGGGTTTAAAAAAGGTTTGGACAAGTTCCTGGAGGAAAGGTCCATAAACCACTATTAAAAAGGGACCCAGGATAATCAATGCTTGACCCAGTACAAGCATTGTGGAACCTGTGTCTTTTGGGGATATTGCTAGGTACGTATGACCTAGATTGGCCACTGTTGGAAACAGGATACTGGGCTTGATGGACCTCGGTCTGACCCAGTATGGCATATCTTATGTTCTTAATATCTCCCAGCTGTTAGCTATACGAGTCTATACGGGAAGGTTAAGCTTGAGCAGTGGGCTGAGGAGCAGGGTTCAAATCCCACTACTGCTCCTTGTGATCTTAGGCAAGCCACTCAATCCCCCGTTGCCTGCGGTACAGCTTAGATTGTAAGCCCTCTGGGGACAGGCACTGCCTGCTGTACCGGAATGTAATTTGCCTTGAACTACTCCTGGGAAGTCATGACCTAAATATAAATAAATGCAATAACCAAATGCTCCAGTTCTCATTTCTATAACCCTCTCTCGCCCCTGTCTGTCTCCAGCTTCTGTCATGAGTCTGGTTACCACCACCTCTGCTGGGAAGCTATTCCAGGCATCCATCACTCTCTTGGTCAAGAGCTATTTCTTCATGTTTCCTCCAGTCCTCCCTCCCTCCAACGTCATCCCATGACTCCTTGCCCTTAAACTGCTTTGGTTATAGAACACGGCACCTTCCTGTACTGTTGTTATCTTGCTAAATACTTAAAAGTTTCTATCATATTATTGCTCATCCCCTCTCCCCTTCTCAGGTCTTTCCCTACTTTCTTTCAGTGAGTACACGTTGGGTTCCTTAAGCGTCGTTTATGTTGCAGGCCCTGCACCATTTTGGTCACCCTTCTCTGAACAGCTTCCATCCTCACAATGTCCCTTTCTTGTCTTTACCTCTGCTGCACCCACCTAATTTATTATATTGTAAATCGCTCTGATGCTTTAGAAATGGCAGTATGTCAAAACTAATACACTAAACCAAACGCAAGGTAATCATCTACGCAAAGGCGGGTTTGCCTCTTTTTCCTTCTGCTGGTATCACTCTTAGAACATCCCAGCAGATCCTCTGCCTCTTCTCGTGTCTCTCCTCGCCTCTCTCCTCTCCACTGGCTCACAGTTAAGTTCCACACTCAGTTGAAGCATCGTGTTGTGACATTTAGGGGGCTCTTTGCTCAGTTAGTACATGTATCATTTGGCACAGGGCCCATTTTAATGCAATTGGCCCTGGGATATGTGGAGTAGGGATTTAGAAGGGACATCTAGGAAAAATTTGGGATGTCCAAAGCAGAACATCCAATGTATGTCCCAGTAACTGGGTCTGATAGCAAGGTCAGGTACATGCACAGGTGTAGGCTATTTTACTAAGGTGGACATCGCCAAAGTGCACACCTACAGAGCCAGGTATTTGGATGCCCCAGCCTAGGTAGGCAAGAAGGGGGGCATCTATTTTATGAAACTAGCATATCCTGCCCTGCCATTTCATATATTCAGATGTGCGGTGGTGGGCCAGTAATACGTTTAGAACATGTATTTATGGGGAGGTTTCTCTGGCCAGGAAATATTAACTGCTGCTATGTGAGTGCATTTTGCACTTCCCTCTGAAATTGTTGCAGCCATGAAACATGTATTTTTCTTGCCGCTTATTCATGGTCAGGAGCAGGTATAGGCATGGATGCCACAACAACCAGGACCTGATGTGCTTGTGGCGTTCTAAAATCGCATTGTGATGTGCCAGCCCCTTGCTCCCCTCAGGGCACATCTCCACAATGCTCTCAGACTACCTGGATGTTGTCATGCTAGGAATGTCTATACTGTATATCCAGCTTTCTAAAATGGCTTTGGGGATGTCTCCAAGATTTGGGCATCTATGTGCCCATTTTCAGACATCCCGCTCACAAATATAGTTTCTAAAATGACCTCCATAATGTGCATTAAGAGCATTAGCACAGACTGTTAGTTGACCTGCTGCACGTCTCCCAACAACATTCCAGCTCCGGTCTTGTCTGGGAATGCTTTCATGGAAGTACTCTGCATGCTGTGAACCTCCCTTGTACTTTTTAGCTGCTCTGAGAAGATCAGTTCTCAGACGGGTAAACCGGTATTTACTTTAGAGGGAGGGGCAAAGATAACACTGCATTTTACACCATCTACTTTCTGCCACTAAGCATTTCCCAGCTTCAGCACTTTCGTGTTCTTTGTGCCCTTGGTCCACATGTCCTTGAACAGTGCATTGCTAGTGCATCATTAAATTAAGCCTGGACAAGTCCACTTATTACCCAAAGGTTGGAATAAGGAATAGATATATTTAAATGTCACTCATACTGTCCCAAGGCAAGTCACATTTATCAGGCATTTCCTTGTCCTCAGAAGGCTTAGAAAGAGAGCTTGCACCTCAGGCAAAGAAGGGTTAACAGGCTTATCCAAGGTCACAGGGAGCAGTGACAGGATTTGAACCCTGGTTTCAACCAAATGATCTGGACTGGCCACTGATGCTAGATTCCATGGACCATTGGCCTAACGCAGCACGGTGTGTCTTATGTACATCCACATATGCAGGGGCCTTCATTTTTATTTTAATTACCTTAATTTTAACAGCTGCACTAGCTGGCTTTTAAAAATTGTAGTTAAGTTGCAGCCCTAGCACAGATTATTACTGCTCTGAAAGAGGAAGCGCAGCATTTCAAGGCAGGGGACGAACTGCCAACTTTGAGCTTCTCATAACGCTTAGATACTTGGAGCCATTCGGCATCCATAATCTCACACCGTTGTCAAGACGAATGGCCAAAACCACAGCATCATGATTACAGCAAAAGCTTCCAAGAATCTAAAAGCCAGAAGAGCCAGAGGCAGGACTGAGTGCGAATACTGGGAGTTATGGATGGTAGGGAGTAAAGAAAATGGGTGTTCTGAAAAGGGAGGGGAGTTGAGTGAGCGCGGGAGACTGCAAGTGGTGGAGAATGTCGGCAGCACCCTATGCAAGCACCAGAAACACCACGCCCTCCCCCTCGGCATGCTACCATTTGGAAAAATGCTTAGTAATTTGAGCACACGCTTAAGCCATTAAAGAAACCAACCCATTCAGTTAACCACGCATTCAAGGGATCAGTACACAGCTTACCAAAGTAAGGAATTGTTTCAGCGGAAATAAACCAAAATAAACTCTGATATTTCCTGGGAAAGTGGCGAGTCATTTCTTCCTCTGATTTTCTCCCATATTTTTTTGTTTTTCAAATAAATATTGATAAATTTCTGGGAAACATAAACTACAACAAAAGCTGAAAATAAAAGGTCCCTAAGTATATGATCCTAGATATTTTCCCCTCTTTTTCATAAGGTACGTAAGAACATAAGATATGCCATACTGGGTCAGACCAAAGATCCATCGAGCCCAGTATCCTGTTTCCAACAGTGGCCAATCCAGGTCACTAGCAGGTTCCCAAAAAGACACACAGGTTCCACAATGCTTATCCCAGGGTAAGCAGTGGATTTCCCGGGTCCGCTTTAATAATGATTCATGGATCTTTCCTCCAGAAACTTGTCCAAATCTTTTTTAAACCCAGCTACACTAACAGCTTTTACTACGTCCTCTGGTAATGAATTCCAGAGTTTGATTACGCATTGAGTGAAAAAATATTTTCTCTTATTCATCTTAAATGGGTTACACTGTAACTTCATTGTGTGTCCCCTAGTCTTTCTACTTTTTGATGGTGTAAACAACCAATCTACGTTTACCCGTTCCACTCTGTTCATTAATTTATAGACTTCTATTATATCTCCCCTCAGCCATCTCTTTTCCAGGTTGAAGAGTCCTAACCTTTTAAGCCTTTACTCATAGAGGTATTCTTCCATCCCCTTTACCATTTTGGTGGCTCTTCTCTGTACCTTTTCTAATTCCACTACATCCTTTTTAAGATACGGTAACCAGAATTGCACACAATATTCAAGGTGTGGGTTGCATCATGGAACGATACAGAGGCATTATAATATCCTTGGGTTTATTTTCCATTCCTTTCCTTATGATTCCTAGCATTCTATTTGCTTTTTTGGCTGCCTCTGCACACTGAGGGTTTAATGTATTATCCACGATGATGCCTAAATCTTTTTCCTAGGTGGTAGTTCCTAATGTGTAACCTTGCGTCGTGCAACCATAGTTTGGGTTGTTCTATCCTAAGTGCATAACTTTTCACTTGTTCACGTTAAATTTCATCTGCTATTTGAATATCCAGTCTTCCAATTTATCAGTCCTCTTGGGTTTTAACAACTTTCAATAATTGTATGTCATCTGCAAATGTGATCACCTCACTCATTATTCTTATTTCCAGATCATTTATGAATACTTTAAAAAGCAGCTGACCCAGCACACATCCCTGGCATACTCCACTATTCACCTTTTGATATTTAACCAGTTCCAGATCCACAATAGTACACAGTCTCCCATGACTTTTTAATTTCGCCAAGAGTCTCCTATGAGGGACCTTGTCAAAGGCTTTCTGAAAATCCAGATACACTAGTATATCAATCAACTCACCTTTGTCTACCTGTTTATTCACACCTTCAAAAAAATATAACAGATTAGTAAGACAAGACCTTTGTTGGTTAAATCCATGTTGGCTGTCTCCCATTAAACCATAACTATCTACATGTTCAGTAATTTTGTTCTTTATAATGGCTTCTAGCATTTTGCACAGTAGTGATGTCAGGCTCACCAGTCTGTAGTTTTCCGGATCGCCCATTGAACCCTTTTTAAAAATTGGTATTACATTGGCCATTTGCCAATCTTCAGGTACTATAGATTAATAATAGTTCACAGATTACTAATAGTAGTCTGCAATCTCATATTTCAGTTCTTTCAACACTCTCAGGTGTATACCATCTGGTCCAGATGGTTTGCTACTCTTCAGTTTATCAAATAGTCGTAATAAATCTTCCTGATTTATCAACATTTCTTTCAATTCTTCTGATGCATCAACCTTTAGATACCATTTCAGGCATTACCTACATCTTCCTCAGTAAAGACCGAAGCAAAAAATTCATTCACACTCTCCGCTATGGCCTTGTCCCCTCTTAGTGCCCCTCTTACCCCTATATCATCTAATATTCCAATTGATTCACAGGTTTTTTGCTACAAATGTACTTGAAAAGGTTTTCAGTATGTATTTTAGCTTCCACGGAAAGCTTTTTTTCAAATTCTCATTTTGCCTGCCTTATCAATGACTTGCATCTAACCTGTCAATGCTTACGCCAGTGCCTTGGACAGGGAGCTAATTAATGTTGTTATTATCATTAAATATTTCAGTATTACTATTAATAATTATGCAGAGATAATGGACGAACAAGACACAAAGAAAGTGAGGACAAACAAATACAGACCGGAAGGATGACCAACAGATGTTCTATTTTTGGTGAGCTGTGGTTGGAAAGCAAGCACATCCAGAAATAGCTTCGCGTAATCAGGGGCCCCAGATGTTCACAGAGCTGTGTTACTCATGACTCTGTGAGGTCTTTCCCAACATTCCATCAGTGCGATGTAATCTAGGCCGGCTGCCTCGCTCACCCTACAGGAAGCCCACACCACCAGCTCCGAGCACAAGAAACAAGGAAGCAGAGAAATGAGCCAAAGGTGGTCAGCCTTGGCTGCCTGAGGCTGCACCCTCTATAGAACCACAACAGTTCTGATTTCCTAAGACCACTCATTCTAGAGCAGGGGTGCTCAACCCAGTCCTCAGGACACACCTAGCCAGTCAGGTTTTCAGGATAGCCACGATGAATATGAGATCTATGTGCACTGCCTCTATTATAAGCAAATCTCTCTCCTGCATATTTCATGGTGGTTATCCTGGAAATTTGACTGGCTACGTGTGTCCCGAGGGCTGGGTTGAGAACAGGTCCAGCATGTCGCAGCTCTGATTCCCTGAGGTCACTCCCTCTCATGGGATTTCATGAAAGTCATGGAAACATAAGTACATCATCAGTGCTACAGACAGCAATATTCAAAAACCATCTATCATGTACTGCAGGGGTTCTCAGATTCAAAATCTGAATGGCTGGCTATGTCCCAAGACTGGGTTGAGAACCCCTGCTGTAATGGGTATTTATCTGTGTAAAAGAACCCTTTGAAGAATGTTCACTCTGTATGTCTTGTTCCACAATGCAAATATTTTAACCTGGATTTTCAGAGGCCTTCCAGTGACAGGTTTAGGCCACAAGGGACATCAATGCACGCAGTCTTTCCGTTTCAAGTCTTGCCCAGAAAAAAGCAGGTGCAAATCTCAGTGGCTACTTTTTTTGTGAGCAATTTTCAAAGGGAAAGTATGTTCATATTTCCCCTCTGAGCATTGGGGTAAAATTCTGGGTAAAAGAACTCACGGACTTTGTACTTGTCCACAAAGTTTTGAAAATTGCCCCATTAGTAATGAAACACTACTTGGCAAAGGGCAAGAAACACTGGACCCTATTTATTAAGTATTTTCCCTACGAACACAAAATGGAATAATTCCCTTAGTCCTTCTGGTTCACTGAAAGTGTTACAATGATCAAATACTGTCTGCCAGTGCTATATCAGGCTGACAAAATAATACCAATGTAAATGCTGCAAAATCCCTGTAATTTATAAATATCTGGAGCTATGCAGCCTGCATAAAACCATATTCAATTTGCTTGGGGTATACCTTATTACTTTTCCTATATTTTATTACCTTGGTAAATTTCACAGACCTGAAGCCACTCCAATTAAATGATGGGTTCAGAGTCCTTTCTTGCAGTTTTCTCCCATCATTGCTATAGCCTCTCTCCTTTATAAATCAGCATGCTCCTCTGTCTTGATTCAATTAGCAATGTCATAGTCCAACATCTGTGACATCACAACCAAATGCATTATGACTGCGATGTGTTCTGTGAATTAGGCAGGGAAGATTATGGCCAATGAGGGAGAAGGTGGTTTTGCACACACCTTAGCAGGCAGCAGGCTTCGACAATCCTCTCTGATCATCTTATGAAACAATTCTGGCACCGTGCACTTTTTAGGAAAAAAAAGAGCCTTTTATTTATTTTGTAACATAGCAATTTGCAAACCCTGCTGATTTTAGCTGCTTTAAAATATGTGCCTCCAGGCACTGGCTGTTCTCACACCACTCAGCTTACTGTGACTGTTATATAATTAACAGCGGTAAGTCACAATGCAACACCATAACAAGCTATAATGACATATTACAATAGAAAACCATAATATAATGCTACAGTGTAGCAAGAGAGGCAAGGCACGACCACAGAAAAGCACAATGTGACACCATAGCATAACACAATGCCATCAACAGTAGCAAGGAACAATGTAACACCATAGCAAAGCATACTGCTATATAGCAGCAGACAGTACAGTGTTGTATCACAGCATGACACAATGCCACAGAGCATCAGCAAGGCAAACCTGCTACACTATAGGATAGAAGCAGTAGGAAAAGAGGTTAGAAGAAGGTATCAATATCTGCTTTAAACCAGTGGCTAGATTTATACATGGGATAACTTGGCCAGACTGTAAACTCCAAGGACTTTCCGGGACGTTCCACCGCATGGCTCTGATCTGCACAGCACTGCAAATATCTGGAATACATTGCACAAATTGTGATAACACACTCATGCCCTGTATGTACAGGTATTGACACTAGGACCCTGGGTGCCATTGAGTCTGTCTATTTGCTTACTTTCAGCCAAAAAAGGGGAGGAGAGACTGAGGGACCTGATGATTTCATTTCATGGTTACTAAGAAACTTCCTGCCCAGAGGGAGAGGAGGAGGAGGTCTGCACAGATATAAACCGAGAAAACTTAGCTACTGACAGGCAACAGCTGGAGCCAGGAGTTAGAGAAGAGCCAGTCGGAATTCACTGGAAGGGCACCACAGTATCTACAGTCAGCCCAGCAACAGCACCTTCAGGTAAGTAGGGCTTCAGGGCTTCCTCACACAAAGGGGCTTGTTCACTAAGCTGAGCTAATGGTCAGCAGGGGCTACTTTTAACTAGGTCCATGATATTCAATGGGACCTAGTTACAAAAAGCCCATGCTAACCATTAACCCAGTTTAGTAAACATAACCCAAACTCTCAGGGGGACCATGAACACTGGAAGAGGGGATGCAAAGACCCTGGAAGGAGAAACTGAGTGATCATATATTTAGGATTCTAGGAGGATTTTAGGGTTGGGATTTCACTTGAATGGCATCTCCAAAGGAGAAATTGGGGAGGGCGTTTGGGGGATGTCAACCAGAGTATATGGGGGTCTCTGCGTATATACCCAAGGGAGTTAATGGGACTATTTGGGAATCTCAGCAGAAACATTTGGCGATCTCAGCGGAAATATAGAAGGCAATCTCAGCATGAATATTGGGGGAGTCTCAGCAGGTCACAAAGCAGAAGCACTGGTTTAAAATGCGTCACCCCATGCGGTTGAGGATTTCCTTTGCTCATGCCTCCTCAACTGGCTTGTTCTATTCCATCTCCAGTTAGGACAGCTCCCTTCATTCTCACTGACCATGTAGTTCCATGTTGCACAACCCGAAGGGAAACTCCTGTCTGCATGCAGCAGAACCAGCCTGCAGAGAGAGAGAGAGAGAGACAGACAGACATACAGACAAAATTGCTTTACCGGGGTGGGTGTCTCAAGCCACGGTAGTAGTAAATGTGCAGCACAAGAGCATGGTGCTTGTGCACATGCGTAGCTCAGCTGTGAAGCAGGCTGGAGCCTACCCTGCCTATTTAAATAGTTAACTATCTGCAACACAACACCGTGACCGACAGCACAATCATCAAGGCGATAGGAATCAGTAAAAAATGAAATGTAAAGCTAGAAACATAGGATCGTAAGAAGAAGACCCATCAGTTTCATTCCTGCTACAGTGCCAGAGACCCCAGCTGACCTTTGCTTTTTCTCCTCACTTCTTTGTAACTAAGGATTCTCACAACAAAAGCAATTACCCCATTGAATGGCCAGGAGGTACAGAAGTCTGAGGCTTTTCAACATTCATAGCAAAGTTTCTTGATCACAGAAATAAATAAAAAAGATCAAAGACCTGGACACTGAATGAATGAAAGCCTATCTTGACCAGCCACCACTGCCATCAGCCTCATCAGGTTTTCCTCTTCAAGCTGAGTGGGAAACCTGGAAATAAAATCTCAGCCTTAGAGAATAGTAAAACTGTATTTAGATAGTGCTGCCTACCCTAAAGTCTTAGAATGTGTACGTCCATGCAGAGTACAGGAACTTCCTGAGATATACATTGTCCCTCCGACCCACCCAACCCACATGAATATTGTTGCCGACTGTGAACTATGTTTCCCTTCAGGATGAAGCTCCTAGTGATTGCCATCATGTGCCTTATCTTTGCCTTCACCGTGGGAGCCTCACAGCCCTCCAAAAGCTTGGAGATTTCTAAGCTTGCCACATACTTCGGTATGAAGGTGTTTCGGGAAGTTGTCAAGTCCTCTGAGGACCGGAATGTGGCGTTCTCACCCTATGGCGTGGCAGCTGTGCTGGCGATGCTGCAGCTGGGTGCCAAGGGGCACACCAGGAGCCAGATCAAGGAGGCCATGAAGTATGGGATAGAAGGTAAGAGAAGGGAATGGAAAGAGACAGAGACTATATAGAAACAGAACTCACTTTTAGGGTCACACTCAAGTTCCCTCAGTTTAGACCAAGTTCAAATATGTTGATATTTCCCTTTTTGATTCATCAGTCTTGAAAATATTATGACCCTCTTTTAGTGTATGCCAGAATCCTCTTTTGAATGAGTTCAGCTCAGACATGTTGGCATATTCCCTTAGACCAGTGGTTTTAAACCTAGTCGTCAGGACACACCTATCCATTCAGGCTTTCAGGATAATCACAATGAATATTCATGAGATAAATATGCATGCATTACCTTCACGATATGTAAATCTCTCTCATGCATATTCATTGTGGTTATCCTGAAAACCTGGCTGGCTAGGTGAAACCCAAGGAGTGGGTTGAGAACTCCTGCCTTAGCCAGATCAAGTTCAGTGGTACTGAGGGTCTCATTTTGATGGATCAAGATCAGATATACTGGGGTCTCTTTTTCAATAGATCAGGCTCAGATATGTCAGAGTCCTTCCTTTAATAGATACAGATGAGAAATGGCAAGGTTCTCTGCTTTCTCTTTGTAGGTAGGGGGAGAGTTATCTTACAGTACTTACTAATTCTGTCTTCTCTCATGCAGAGAAAGGCGTAGCCATAGCACTGAGAACGTTACGGAAGGAGATCACTGGCCCCTGGAACTCAGATGTAGTCAGCACAGCAGATGCCCTCTTTGTACAGAGAGACATGAAGCTAGTCAAAGGCTTCATGAAGAGGTTCCTCAGGGCTTTCCACCAGATGGTCAAACAAGTAGACTTCACAGAGGACAAGATGGCAAGGTTCATCATCAATGACTGGGTGAAAATCCACACAGAAGGTAAGAGGACTGCAGCACTTAACATCTTTATTCATAATGAAATGAAAATACTTGGGTCAATTTTCAAAAAGCCACTGTGCAGCAAAGAAAACCAATTAATTTAACTGGCTATCTTTAGAAAATAATTCAGAGAAGCCTAACAGCTAAGTTTTTGGCTGAAATTTTCCTAAATCTACCTGAACTAAATGTGACCCGATTTAGGCCTGCTATTTAATATGGCTAAGCATAGCTAGTTTAGGCTAAAAATCAGCATCAACTGGCCAAGTCATAAGCCCATTAGATGAAGGCCTTTCGAACTGCCCCTTTTTTTGCTATACTAAGGGTTCGATTTTTTTTTAAATTAAGGTTTTAACCAAAATACATACACAATGTATATAAGAAAAACAAAACCTGCTACCATTAGAAATTAGGAAAATATGCAACCACCCCCCAACCCAATAGCAAGAGATACTGTAGCCCCCATCATGGGAGAGAAGCAAAAGAGAACAAATATATTAATACCTAGAACTACCCCAGTCAAAAACAGGACAAGCGTCAAGAGTATACACAAATCCTCAAGTACCCATATGAACCCACTGACTTGTCCCGAAGAAAATTTTCCAAATGGGAAACATCTGTGAAAACAAACTTATTTTCAGCATAGGTAATAACTACACGCTAACTAAGGGCTAGATTTATCCAAAGATGTCACAGCGTTACTGTGTGCTAACAGGCATTAATGTGTGGTATTTACCGCAGATACCATTATGCAATGGGACCAATTTGCTAATAATGCAAGCTAATACAACAGTGTACTTTAGTGAATTAGCCCTACGTTTGCCAGCTTTAGGTGGTGAAATTCATCCAGTGATAGAAAATCTTTTAATGCAGCGTTTTAACCAACTCCTAAACATGGCTGGTTACGCACCCATTGAAAATTGACCCCACTGAGACTGGAAGATGGCATGTGTGAAAAGAATGGCTGGAAAGATGTCATACCTGTTCATTCAATGCGCCAGTCTTGTATAAGGGAAGTGGGAAGTGAAACGGGGTAGAAATGGGGGTGCGAGTGAGAAGATGTGTGCATGGATGTCAGAGATGCAAAGAAAGTCCAAGGACTGAGACTCATGTTTCCCTCCTTTCTTTCTTCCTCAGGAATGATCACTGACTTCCTGGGAGAAGACGCCTTGAGCCAGCTCACACGCCTTGTATTGGTCAATGCCATTTACTTTAAGGGAATGTGGAAGATGCCGTTCCCTGAAGAGGCAACTCGCGACCGGCTTTTCCATAAGTCTGATGGCAGCACCATCTCCGTGCCCATGATGGCCCAAACCGCCAAGTTCAACTACAGTAAGTCAGCAAGACTTATGAGTCACATGGTGCCCCTCAACCAAAGCTGATCTGAGTCTAGTTGGCTCTTCTCATCCCATCTATCATGGGTCCTATACCATCCTCCCACTGATATGTAGAGGAGTGAAGCAAAGGCTTACAAGAATAATTTCAAAGCAATTTACCCAGGTAAATAAGCTTGACTAAAATCTGCCCTGCTTAGTCCATCTAAAAATACATCTATACGTTAAGCCAGGCTAAAAAAAAAAAGACTCAGTGGAGCATGTTTAGGCCAAGGGAGTAAACAGTACATGTACTTTTGCATTTTCATTTGATTGTCTGCCTGCATAGACAGAAGCTGCAATGCGGACACGTCTCCTGTACAGGTGCCCTTTAAGGCATCTCATTTTCAAAGGGAAACTAACCACATAGTCTCCCTCTGAAAATCAGCTGCGACTAGATGGGCCACTCAAAATTGTCCCTCTAAGGAATCAAATTTTTAAAATGATTATGAATTTGTACTTAGCTCACCCCTTTCCAAGGCAAGTTACATTCAGGGACAGGAGGTATTTTCCTATCCCTTGGAGGGCTTACAATCTAAGTTTGCAGCTGAAGCAATGGTCACAAGGAACACCAGCTGGATGGCTTCTAAGCTGTGCCTTAACCACTAGGCTACTCCTTCCCGTCTTCCTCCACAGTTTTCTAAAGGCTTGTTCACAGGTGTGAGTTAAATGTCCAGGGCTTCATTTTAACCGCGTTTATGCCTCAGTTTTATAAAGACACAAAGATGCCTATGTATCTTTATTACATTAGTTTAAAATAAGAGCCTGCTTGGCTGCACAATCTAGGTAATCTGTTATAAGGGTTTCATTAAATGAGCTTTTTAAGAGGGTAATTTTATATGGGGACACCTAGGTTAAGAGTGCAAGAAGGCGCCTGCTTAAGCACTGTTTTATAAAGCTATAGAGGCACCTATGTGCCTCATTCACACGCATAAGAAACCAAGAATGTGCTTTAAATGCAGATATGGACATTCACATGTGTAAATAAATACATATAAAGTGTGCAAGTATCTGTGTAGATGGAGGTAATTTCATAATCAACATGCATACTTAACAACTCTGCCTACCCTCCGCCCAGACCGCACCTCCAGCTATGCCTTCCAGCAAAGTACGCACATTAATGCCAACACAGGTACTTTTACACTGGTCGGTATTTTATAGGAGCACATATATGCTACATATGCACAAAAATGACTGCATAAAATTACCCCCATGTGTTTATTAGAGCTCAGTATAGGGAATTAAGGAGTCTGTGTCAGGATGCCTCGGATTAGAACCATTCTGGTCTTCCAATTGTGGCGGGCTACAGCCCTTTCACTTTTGTTTCCTAGGTGAGTTTGTTACGCCCAGTGGGGACTATTATGATGTCATTGAGTTGCCGTACCATGGTGAGACGCTTAGCATGCTGATTGCAGCGCCCTATCAGAAGGAGGTTCCGCTGTCGGCACTTACAGAGATCATTGACGCAGAACTTATCAGCCACTGGAAGAGTCGCATGCAAAAAGTGGCGCGTCTCCTCATCCTGCCGAAGTAAGACTCTCAGCCCTCATCCCATTCTTTCCCATATCACAAGAAAAACTGCACCTTTCTCTTATGACTTCAGCTCATTCTTTGCAGATACTGAGGTAGCCGCTGAATCTTTCAAGGTAGACCACACACATCAAATTCAGGGAGCACGGGGGTTAATCCAACTAGTTCTAGACACCGCTGAGAAATGTGAGTGGTGCTGTTAAAAGTATGCCACTCATAGCAGATGAAGAGAACGTGCACCAATCTCTCTCCATGAGTGAAGCAATTCCTAGCCTTCTGTTATAGACACTATCTGATGGTTCAGAGCCTTAGGATTTCAAAATATTTGACCGACTAGAGCAGGGGGACTCCCATTCCCTGGGAGGACCATGTGTCACAAACATAAACCGTTCAGAAAGGTTTAAGGTTTCCCCTCATGCATTATTACACTCATGAAATAAATGTTTCATGTGCATAAGAAGTTTGCATTCTGCTCAGATCTCATCCTATCTATGTTCCCCGTAATACTTCTCTTCACCTCCAAATCCCAAGCTGTGCTCTCCATAAGGATGGCACCATTGGATTCCTCTTGTCCAACGAAACGATCTCCATCCATGTTCACAACAAGCCACACGGTTGTCTTTATGCATCTCACAGAATGTCACACCCTGCACAGTAGCATTGTTCCTTGTCCCTATGTGTTGTCCTTTCCTGTAACATTGGTGCTGATCTGGTTGCCATGCAATTGACAGATTCTCCTTGGAGAGTGAAGCTGACTTAAAGAAGCCACTGACGAACCTTGGGATGAAGGATTTGTTTGATGAGACCTCAGCTGACTTCACAAACCTTTCCTGTAAGTATTCAAAGCAGGATTGAGAGGGGAGTATTTTTTGTGCAAATTTGCATGAAAAAGGCAATGACAAATGTAGACCTGGGTGATCAGAGATCTTTCCTTACCTTGTATCTCTGTGAGAACAGGGAATAGGAAAACGGAGAGGTAACTGATTTCTCCAGAGTGGTGTCCCTACTTTGTGTTCCTGTGAGAAGAGAGCTATAGAAGAGATATTCTCCATGTTTCTGCGAGGTGTGTTTCTCACTGTTTATTTTGTCTACTTCAGATGAAAACTCATTGTATGTGTCACGTGCCCTACAAAAGGTGAAAATTGAAGTGAACGAGTGTGGTACTAAGGCATCTGCTGCGACAGGTAAGAGCAATCCATATGTTACAAAATTATCCTGGCAGAATTCCCAATGTAGGCTTTTCACCCAAAACACGTATTCAAATTTCCTACTTGTATACCAAATCTAGCCTAAGAGATATATTTAAGGGTAATGAGATAGTTCCATATGTGTGTGTGTGTGAGACCTTTTGTTTTTGGAGAATTACAGAATCTGAGTACAGTAATTCTAAAAGCAGCTGCGTAGTTAATGTGCATTAATCAAACCTGTTTTATAAAGTCAAATCTGTGCTGATTTGTCTTAATAGAATACAAACAGAAGTGGCCACTAATGTGCGTAAACTTAAGCGGCAGTTACTTCAAGAGCTGGTGTAAATGGCGGCTTGTATCTTCTCCACATACGCCTCTATTCAGCATAGTTACTCACCTGTAACAGGTGATCTCCGGGAACAGCAGGAATTTAGTCTTCACATATGGGTATCGTCAGTACCGATAGAGCCTGTGCGGGAACGCTCCCCAGCATCCAATAGGAACGCTTTTGGGAGCATCCCTCAGTACATGCGCGCTGCCTTCCCGCCTTTCCAACTGTCCCTCTTCAGTTAAGTTTGTAGGATAGAGGGAGAGAGGAAAGAGACAAAGAGATAGAGAGACAACTCCTAGGGGAGGTGGATGGGTTGTGAAGACTAAATTCCTGCTGTTCCCGGAGATCACCTGTTACAGGTGAGTAACTACGCTATCTCCAGGAACAAGCAGGAATGTAGTCTTCACATATGGGGACTCCCTAGCTGAAGATGCCAGGGAGATAGCCCCAGGAAGGTGCCACCCTAGAAGGTGGGAATCCTTCCTCCCATGGATCTCTGGCATCCCACAAGGGTTGGTGGGTAGGAGTTGATTTAGGTGTGAAAGAGATTTTGAAGAACAGCTTGGCCAAAGAAGGCATCCCGATGGGAGGCTTTATCCAGGCAGTAGTGGGCTGTGAAGGTGTGTACCGAAGCCCAGGTGGCTGCTCGACAAATGTCATTGATAGACGCAGAGT
The DNA here is from genome assembly GCA_033557465.1 of Ichthyophis bannanicus. NCBI lineage: Eukaryota > Metazoa > Chordata > Amphibia > Gymnophiona > Ichthyophiidae > Ichthyophis > Ichthyophis bannanicus. The sequence goes on along the minus strand of CM066048.1, from coordinate 104,158,319 downwards.
GGAGATTAGCCATAGAAGCTGCCATAGCTTTCACATTATGAGCTGTGACATGGTCCTGAAGAGGAAGACCCTTACTCTCATAAGCAAAGGATATGCATTGGGCAATCCATTTAGATAAAGTTCTTTTGGAGACTGGAAGTCCCAAATGACTAGAGTCAAAAGCTATAAAAAGTTGTGAGGACTTTCTATGTTGCTGTGTTCTTTGTATGTAAAAGGCTAAGGCCCTTTTACAATCCAAAGTATGAAGGTTTCTTTCTGCATTAGAGGCGTGAGGCCTCGGAAAAAATACAGGAAGATAAATTGATTGATTTAAATGAAAAGGCAAAACCACTTTTGGCATAAAGTGTGGGTGAGTTCGAAGAACAACCTTATCATGATGAAACCTAGTATAAGGAGGATCAGCCACTAAAGCTTGCAATTCACTAATGCGACGGGCAGAGGTGATTGCAATTAGAAAGATGACCTTCCAGGTCAAAAACGTAAGGGCTGTAGTGGCCAAAGGTTCAAAAGGCGGCTTCATGAGCTGCCTGAGAACTAGATTTAGATCCCATGCCACCGGTGGTGGCTTGATGGGAGGTTTAGTTAATAAAAGGCCTCTCATAAATTTTGATAGGAGTGGATGAGAGGAAATTGGTTGTCCATTCAGAGGCTTATAAGAAGCTGCAATTGCACTAAGATGGACTCTTACCGAATTGGTCTTTAGACCAGAATTCGATAAGTGAAGGAGATACTCTAGTATCGATTCTAAGGGTATGACCAGGGGGTTTAATACCTTCTTGGAGCACCATATAGTAAAACGTTTCCACTTGAAGGCATAAGATCTTCTTGTGGAAAGTTTCCTAGAAGCCTGAAGGATATCTTTTACCTGTTGGGACAGGTTGAAATCTTGGAGGTCTAAGCCTTCAGCAACCAGGCCGTGAGGTGCAGGGACTGGGGATTCGGGTGCCATAGCATCCCGTTCTCCTGGGAAAGGATATCTGGAGCATGCCCTAACTCCAGAGGTGCCGCTTGAGAGAGATGTAGAAGCAGGGAATACCACGTTTGGTGTGGCCATTCTGGTGCTATGAAAATCATGCGACCCCTGTCTCTCTGAAGCTTGAAGAGTGTTTTGGGGATGAGGGTGGGAAGGCATAAAGGAAGTCCTGACCCCAGTGAAGGAGGAAGGCATCTCTTGCCTGACAGTTGTGAGCCGGAATCCTGGAACAGAACTGGGGAAGTTTGGTATTCAGTGGACTTGCAAAGAGGTCTATGTCTGGAGTGCCCCAGAGATGAAATATCTTTGCCACCTGGTCTAGGTGGAGGGACCACTCGTGAGGCAGCAGTATTTGACTGAGTTTGTCTGCCCAAAGGTTTTGAATGCCTGGAAGATATACCACTAGAAGGTGAATTTGATGCTCTCTGGCGAGGGCCCACAGTCATAAAGCTTTGTTGCATAACGACAGAGAGCCTGTTCATCCCTGCTTGTTCATATAGAACATGGCTACTTGATTGTCCATCTGGACTAGGACTGTCTTGTAGCTGAGCTGGGCATGGAATACTCGAAGAGCTAAATAGATTGCTCTTAATTCCAGGAGGTTTATGTGTAAACCAACCTCCTGTGGAGTCCAGGTACCCTGGGTAGAGAGATGATTCAAGTGTGCTCCCCAACCCACCTGTGATGCATCTGTTGTTAGGGTGGCCTGAAAAGAGGGATTGATGGAAAGGAGACCCCATTGTCAGATTTTCTAGTGATTGCCACCATTGGAAGGACAAAATTAGTCGATGAGAGATTATTATTTTGTCCGACAAATGACTCGTGGCCTGTGTCCACTGTGTGGAGAGGGTCCACTGAGCTGCTCGCATGTGGAGGCGAGCATATGGGACTACATGAACTGTGGATGCCATGTGTCGCAGTAACTGCAGTAGCTCCCGAGCAGTGAGGGAGGATTTCCCTGCTGCTTGAGAAGCTAGTTACATTATGCGAAGACACCGGGCTTGTGGAAGGAAAGCCCTTGCCTGTCTGGTATCTACAGGCTCCTAAGAATTCTAGGCATTGGGAAGGAACTAGTTGAGATTTTGGGAAGTTTATTACCAATCCCAAGTATTGGAGGATTCGCATTGTATGGGACAGTGCAGTGCTGGCCTCTGCAACTGTAGGGGCTCGAACGAGCCAGTCGTCTAAGTAAGGGAAGATGAAAATCCCCAGGGTTCGTAGAAATGCAGCTACTACTGCCATGCATTTCGTGAATACCCTTGGTGCTGAAGTCAGACCAAAGGAAAGAACCCTGTACTGGAAATGTGTTCCCCTGAAAAGGAAACGTAAGAATTTCCTGTGATCTGGATGGATGAGAATGTGAGTGTATGCATCCTTTAAGTCTAGAGAGCAAAGACAATCCTGGCTTTGAAGGTATGGCAGAAGAGTTCCTAGAGAAATCATTTTGAATTTCTCTTGAAACAGATATTTGTTCAATTCTCTGAGGTCTAGAATGGGTCTGTGTCCTCCTGTTTTCTTTGGAATAAGAAAATAGGGAGAGTAGAACCCTGCACCCCGTTGAAGAATGGGTACTTCCTCTATTGCCCCTTGGGCAAGAAGTGTGGAGACCTCATGATCTAGCAGATTGTCTGCAGAGGTTTGTGAATTGAATTGCTTTAGAATTGTAGGAGGGGGCATGCAGTGAAAATGAAGCTTGTACCCCTCTCCTACAATGGACAAAGTCCAATCTTCTGCTGTTATCTGATGCCATCTGTTGACAAAGTGGCATAACCTGCCCGGAATATTGGGGGGTTGGGGACCCCTCAGAGGCAGGGAGGCAAAGCTCTCTAGGAAGGAGTCAAAGCCCTTGAGGGGGCTGAACCTGGAGAGCTAGTTGGGCTTTCGGGCCTTTTGGCTTCTTTTGCTGTCTAGTTTGTCCCTTTTGGGCAACCTGACCTGGAGTTTGACTCTGCTGGGTATAGGAAGGATAAAACTTCCTCTTTTTGCTAAAAGAGGGTTTTTTATAAGGCTTCCTTTTGGCTGGAGTGGCTGTAGACTTTGACAATCTATCTAAGGCAGAATTGTCAGCATCTAACTCGTTAGCCTTTTCCTGCCAGTTCTTGCCGAAGAGATTCTCCCCCGTGCAAGGAATGTTGCCTAACTTGTCCTGTACCCAAGTCTCCAAGTCTGATGCCTGTAGCCAGGCAATCCGTTGTGCGCCAATGGCAATGGTAGAAGTTCTGCTGATGCATTTGAAGCAGTCAAAGGTTGCACGATTAACAAACTTGGAGACATCCTGAGCATGCTTAACTAGAGCAAGAAAATCTTGTCTCTTGTCATCTGGAAGAAATGGGCTAATAAGTTCCAAGTCTCCTGTGACTTCCTTGAGGAACATTCCCATATATAGGATATATGAACTGATCCTAGCTGAAAGCATGGAAGCTTGAAATGTTCTGCACCGAAAAGCATCCAGAGTCTTGCATTCACGACCTGGAGGATTGGATGCATGCCTCTTTGCACTTTTCATCCTACGCATGGCTGATTCCACTACCATTGAATGGTGTGGCAGCTGAGTTTTCTGAAATCCAGGACATGGCGGAACTCGATACATAGTATCAAGTCTCCTAGAGTGAGGAGAAGTAGTCAGAGGTGTCTCCCACATTCTGAGCATCAAGCTATGCAGAATTTCATGGATAGGCAGAGTGGATGCCTCCTTAGGAGCTTTAGGATATCGGAGAATTTCCAATTCCTTTGCTCTGGGTTCCTCTTCAGGAGCTACCGTGATTGAAAGACCTTTGGTCATATCACGGATGAAATCCTGAAATGACATGTCCTCTGGAGGTGACATTCTGCGTTGGGGAGAAGAGGGATCTTCTAGGAGAAACCCTCTAGTGCCAGCAGAATTGTCAGAGTCTTCGGAATCGGAGGAATCAAAGTATTCCTGACCCCGATGCTCTTGCAAAGCACGATCCCAGTACCGATTGAAGTCGGTACCGAGCTTACCTGGTACCGCTTTGTCAATTCCAGCCAGAGATGGCATGGGAAGAGTTCCCACCGGGGCCGGTACCATCGGTACCGGTATCGTCGGTGTCGGTACTGGTGTCTGTACTGATGTCGGTACCGGTGCCCGTTGGACCACCGGTACCGCAGCTGAAAGAAAAGCTGCGATGCTGCGCTCGATAGCGAGGAACCTCTGGTCTATCAACGCTGCTGATGCCTGGGTGTCAGTACCAGTAAGGACGGCCGGAACCCCTGAGCATGGCACAGGTAGTTCTTGTGAGGTTGAGGCCTCAAGAACATCCTGAAGCCCCATCAATGCTTTGGAAGCCAAAGCCTCCCGCCGGGGCTGTTTTGCCGGTGTGGTTCCCTCAAGGGCAATGCCAATGCCTCTTGATGCTTAGCAGGAGAGCTACCCTTTGAGAACCGGCTTTTATGTTTAGTTACCTGAGATCCATGGGAGGAAGAAGAGGCCCTTGACGATGTTGATGCAATGGATCTGGCATCTGAAGAAAAGAGGATACCGAACTTTGCAGCCCGGTTCTGTCTTCCTCTTTTAGTCATCCCCATACAAGAGAGGCATTCAGTTGGAGAATGTTCAGGTCCTAAACATTTCAGACACCAATCATAGGTGTCAGTGACGGAAATGGTACCGCCACACTTAGTACATTTTTTTAAAACCACTAGTTGGCTTTTCCATGTTTTAGGAATATGGGGCCTAGTGCCCAAAATGGTGCCTAGCACCAAAGAGAAAAGTTTCTGAAAAGAAACAGTCTAAAGCCTAAGGGTGGTTTTTTTTGTATGAAAAGAAAAGAACTGGCAGTACCGGTAGGCGTCGTGCGGTAGGGAAACGCGACCACAAGAAAAGAAATTTAAAGACGGAATTTTCTGCGGTGACAAGGAATAGATCCTGTCAGCTCCGCGGAAAATGAAGAACTGAAGAGGGACAGTTGGAAAGGCGGGAAGGCAGCGCGCATGTGCTGAGGGATGCTCCCAAAAGCGTTCCTATTGGACACTGGGGAGCGTTCCCGCGCAGGCTCCATCGGTACCAACGATACCCATATGTGAAGACTACTTCCTGCTTGTTCCTGGAGATTACAAAGTACATTAAGTGTCTGTGCCATCCAAAGTCCACCCACAGCGAAAGTGCGCGATGGGTTCCACATGCTTACTAACAGAAATGCAACCACAAAATTGCTTACTCACACGCATATAGGACTAAAATATTGTAATTTAGGTGCCTACATGGTGCATAAATTTATGCGACTCATTAAAGAATTATCCCCCTGATGAGAGCACTGGAATGAAGAGCAAAGAGATAGATGGCAGAGTCCATGACCTCTACTAGACTATTCCCAAAGTAGATCAAGTTGAGCTAGAGGTGTATTACTGATTTGTTTCTAACACTGTGTTGTGTACTTTTATTTATGATAGGTTTTTCTACATTCTTTCTTTCATTGCAATGATGCTAGGATTGATTGTATTAGCGCTGCTGTGCATAGTTCTGAAAACATTATTGTTTTTGAGTGAATAAATAAAAGCCATAGATATGATCCAGGCCACAGTGTGAGCAATAACATAAAACAAAATCAATGCAGAGGTTATTTTTTACTGATTTTATGTCATGTTATAAATTGCTTTGAATGGCACAATGTCAAAACACCAATCTAGTGATCCTAAGGGGTCAATTTTGCTATTGATATATATCAAAACTGAGCCTTCAGGAATTAATCTTAAGGACAATATTTCTCTCTAAAAAATATAGTTTTGTTGGGCTGTATCATGCCAAACAGATTATATTCAGTTGGTCTCAATATGCTCCTTTTACTTTCTATAAAAACGATTTGTATCCATTCACCCTAAAAATGTTATCAGTGAACTTAAAGGTCCAATCATATCTCAAATCAATCCAAAATATTTTGTCTTTTTTTAAGAGTTGAGAGCTCAAAATTTCAGTTTCCTTGTAACTATATTTCTGGAAAAATGGTTAAAACCATATTAATGACACAGTATTATGTTTCAGATTGCCCTCTTAAATCCTGCTTCAGGTGAAATTCATAGTTGCCATTTAATTCTCTGAAAACTTGCTTCTTGTTCTTCAAATTGTCTCTGATGGCTTAACATTCACAAAATGAATACTTAGCTCCTTAAGATAATTTCGAAATGATACTACCGAGGGCTCAGTTTTGATATAAATTGCCAAAACAAGCAGCATATAAATTCTTATAGCCAAATAAATGATAGTATTGTTCTGTAACATGAACTATGAGTGTGAGATCAGCTGTGAGGCTTTAGTCTGAGTCTACTGTGCATCAGGACCAGCAGAACTTGGAATGGCTGCAGGGTTGGTACACTCAAGCCCAAGGAGGGACAAAAGATATCTGTCACTCATATGATGGCCCGCACCCAGAACACATGGAGATAGTTTCAGAACAGGCTTCCCTCCAGTCCTAAGGTATCTGTGCCCCCCTCTCCCCAGGCCTTCTGTCTGCATTGAGGTGAGAAAAGAATCAAGAGAACATTGCCCTTCTGGCTACCCTCTTCCCTTCTCCCCCGCCAGGGAACAGGAAAACGGAGAGGTAGCTGTGGTTTCTCCAAAGTGGTTTCTCCCTACTTTGTGCTACTGTGAGAACAGAGCTATAGGAGAAATATATTCCATGCTTCTTCGAGGTGTGTTTCTTAGAATGAATCCGGGTCTCCTGTCGCTATAGGCACTGTTTAATGTGTTTAGTACAATAAAGCCTGATATCAGCTTTTTTCCCTTCCAGCTGCCATTATCTACGCCAGAATGGCACCATTGGAAGTGATCATGGACAGGCCCTTCCTGTTCGTAGTGAGACATAATCCAACAGGTGAGAAACTTCTAATTGCTAGCATAATCGCACAGCTTCCTTGCATATACGACACGTCTCTCTATGCCGCTGCTCCATGCTTCTCCCTCTTCCCCTCATCCACTCGCTTCTCGACTCTCTCCTTGCTAAGATTCCTTATATCATTCTGATCTTCATTAAGGTTTCTTTCCATCTTCTCTTCCAGGATCTGTTCTGTTCATGGGCCAAGTCATGGAGCCCTGACAAATCCCCATTTCGCCGTGAAGCAAAGTAAACAAGGTCCATAGGGACCATGGACTGAGCCAAAGGGTTTCTTTAAAGGCAGAGATATTCTCCATGGTTTTGGAAAAGACTTGGCACTATGTGCCTTCTCTCCATTCGGATATGTGAGACTTTTCTGGGGTGAGGTTTCCTGCCAAAGGCAGCCTGAAAACCCACGTGTTGGGCCAAATGTCCCTTTGAAATTTTGTGAAGGCACTGGAGGAGGAGGAAGATGGCTCTGCGAAACATTCTGGGAGGTGTAACCTTTGTTCAGACAGATGACTCCTAAAAGCTAAGTCTCTTCACTAAAAGACAATAAACACAAAATGGGCAGCGTGTGTTTAGCTGCCAGCACTGTCCAAGAACTCCTTTATAATTTATTAATGGAGATGCCCTTGTCTGCCATGACTGTTGCTATACTGGCTTCCCTGTTCTTCAATACCTTTAGGAGGGTGCCTCTGTCCCAGGGTCAATCTTAATAGAAGCATGTCTCTGATGGGACACTCCTGCTGTCACTCTCTTGAGAAAGAATCCCTCATTCTCTTGAATAAGAAGGGCTAGCTTCAGCTCAGTCCCTTAGCAAAACTATTGCCTGTCCGATGTATCTGAATAAGATGCTCATAAAGTGTGTTTGCCTCAGTGACTTTTGGACTTGGATCCCAGGTTGGCCTCTGAGCATGTATGCAACTAGGGTGGGAAAGAGAAGTATTAGAAAGAGGAATGTTCTGTATTTTTCTTTCCATGTTTACACTAGTGTTGTGTACATAAGTAAATATTAGTGGAGTATTTTATATTTGTAGTCTGAAACCTGAACAAAAAAAACCTTATGGGCCAGGGCTACTGCCAATTTCATAGCACTGCTACCCACAGATTGATGGCCCTGACTGGGACAGCAGTGCCCTCTAGTGGTACTGAGAGGAAAGTAGGCTTTGGTTTTATCTCTGTAGGGATATCAGTAGCAGACTTATTAGGTCTGAATAGCACATCTGCTTGGCCTATCTCATCACACACTCAAATATATCATGAGAACACTATGGAAAATATATAGTCAATAACCCCAGTACAATCTGGAATTTATTTTATTTTATTTATTTAGACAGTTTTGTATACCACCTTATCCTTCAATCAAAGTGGTCACAACACAATTGGGGGATACATTTAACATGAGGGGATATGAGACACATACGCTAATACTTACAGGGAACATGGGCCATGGAGGGTTAAGTGGCTTGCCCAAGACCACAAGGAGCACCTGTGGGACTAGAAACCCCAGTCCTTCCGGCCCAAGGTTGCTGTCCTCTAGTGGGATTTGAACCCCCGACCTTCCAGCCTGAGGTACCTTGCCCCAACCACTAGGCCACTCCTCCATAAACCATAAACCAGTCACAGGGAGCTGTGTGCTTGATCAGCAGTGCTTATAATTTGAAAAAAAGGGCTCATCAAGGGATGTGCTTATCCTTCAATACTCTTGGAGATAAGCAGATGTCAAACTGGAAAGATCATTGCAATGGGTGCGTTCCACTCTGCAATGACTCCGACTCAAAGACACGCAGCACTTTATGGCTTTCCAATCACAAAGCATAAATTCAGTTTTATTTATTAAAGTGAAAAGCTTTTGTTCCGTCATCTGTAGACACTGGGGATTATTTTTGTATTGTATGTTGTTTGCAAATATATTTCAGATGTTTATATAGTAAGTTATCGCTTTTTATGTAGATCACATTCTGTTGTGGCCCCATCATGACTTGCACAGGTTCATTGTTAAGTCAAAAGAGAAATTATTTGTTAAACAAATGAAATGAATAAAACTATTATTTTATCTTGTGCTCTTGATATCTGAAAGCTGAACAAATTGGAGATGAAACATGCTGGTGTTTTGTTCAGTTTCTCCTGCCTTGCTCTCTTCTCTTTCACAGGAGCTAGGGAGGAGGCGGATGAATCTATGAGGCCCAGTTTATAAGAGGTTGGGCTTTGATGCCCCTAGTGTTAGGCTGGCCCTAAGGGTAGCCAAAGGGTATAGAGCAGGGCTGCTTGGCCTTTGCTATGCAGACAGATGTGCTCATGTGTTATTATCTTTCGGCCTGTTCTTGGAAGATGTAGTTCCATTTTATGCAATGCTGAAATTCAGTGCTGTGTGTGCGCCACTGACTTGCTAGGAGCCATGCATATACAAGGAAGCTAGGCTGTGACCAAGCACCATGTACCCACTAGATGTCAACCTTGTTGCAGCACAGAACATTATGTTGCTGGATAGATTTAGTCAATTGACAGTGAGGGATAATTTGAAAGCAGTGTTTAGAGATTCAGAAAGTAAAGGAAAAGATTAAGGATGACAGTCGGGAACCGGCTGTGCTCCATCTTCACTAAGGAAAAGGCAGGAAGTAGTGGGATTAGGCAAGACGTTAAGAAGAACTTCTACTGGGGTAGTGCTTCCAAATGGGTATGCTCTGTGCGTACCACGACAGGCCTGAACTGTACTCGTAAGCCAGGATACGCTGCTTATGATCTCAGTCACTCGGTTGCTTCTGATCTTCTTAATAATTGCATTGCGCCAACGAGAACCTCCATCTGGGTAAAACGAAACACCCAGATAGGTGGTGGGATCTCCATCACTGGAAATTTCTAAGAGCAGGTGAGACATTAATCAGTCTGGAGGAATGGATGAACTAAATGATCTGTAAAGAATCCTGTCAGCTCTGTTTTTCTATAATCCATCAACCTTTCATTCTTCAGGAGTCTCCACTGTGAGCCTCTTTCTTCTCCCTCAGTCATATGTATTGTCTCCGACTCGCCCCCATTCCTTCACTAGTATTTGTGGTGACATTTTGCTGTGCCAGCCCCATTTCCTTGGCAGTCCCTGCAGAAAATATCTGTTGTGGTCTCTCCGCCTTCCTCAGCAGTGTCTGTTGAAGCCTCCCCTCCTCCCTCATCATTTTCTGTTGCGAGTCTCCCCCTCACCCTCAACACTCTCTCTTATGACTTTACCCCTCCTCCTCCACACTCTCTACTGTGAGTCATGGGTACCGCAGTGCAACATCTCAGGCAGCTGCTGAATGCCAGTTATAATATTATGGACTCAACGCGAGCTGTTACCAAGGAGCCAAAAGTAGTTCTACTTAGCAACTAGTTCTGACCCTCAAAGGCAGGACTGCTAGAGCAAGTGCGTTAACTGAGATACTGAAGTGACGAAGAATTATGTAGATGTCCATAAATGTAGGTTCAAGGATGTATTTGCCATAAAGGTACAAAAAGGATAAACTTCAATTTGTGCAGGGTATGGACCCACTCTCCCATTCCTTTTTAGAGCAGCCCTTCATTAGAGTAAATTCATGCCTCATTCTGTGCCAATTTTTGGACAGGATGGGGGAAATTTTTTAACAGAGTGCCCAGGACATTACCCCAATTAGAGAGCAGATGTAAATGTTGGCATGTGCTTTACAGGCATATTTTATAAAATACATATGCAAATGCCCATGCTACATCCAAGTGTTTCCCCTGAACACGCCTACTGTACAAATATATACCAGGTTTCACAACACACACTTTTCAGAGGTCTTTTACATAGGAACACAGAAAAATGATAGCAGATAAAGACCATTCAGCCTGTCCAGTCTGCCCTTTCATACCAGCTACTAAACTCTACAGTCCTTTTTTTTCCTTTAGAGATCTTCTGCGTCCCCTGCTGTCTTCACACCTAGCACTCTTTCCAGAAAGAAGTATTTCCTCAGATTACTCCTAAGTCTATCCCCTTTCACCTTCCTCCTCTGACCCTTCTTTGCATTACTTTCTTTCAATTGAAAGAGGCTCTCCTCCTGTGTATTTATCCCATGGAGGTATTTAAATATCTATATCATCGAGACGTTTCTCCTCGTATGCTTTATAACAAAGACCACTGACCATTTTAGTAGCTATACTTTGGACCAATTTCATCCTGCTTATATCCTTTTGAAGGTGTGGTCTCCAGAATTGTACATAGTACTCTGAAAGAGATCTCACCAAAGAATTATACAGAGGCACGATTACCTTCTTCTTCCTGATGGCCAGCCCCCTCCCTATGCACTCTAGCATCCTTCTGGCTTTTGTCATCGCCTTTTCTATCTTTTTGGCCACCTTAAGATTATCAGAAACAATCACCCCCCAGGTTCGGCTCTTCTTTCATAGACACAAGTACTTTGCCCCTATACTGTACTGCTCCCTTGGACTTTTGCAGCCCAAATGCATGATTCTGAATTTTTTAGCATTAAATCTCAGCTGCCAAATTTTTGACCATTCTTCAAGCTTCACTAGATCCCTCCCCTCAGGTCATCTACATCTTCCTGGACGTCTACCCTATTTCAGGTTTTGGTATCAACCACTAAGAGGCAAACCTTACATGACAGCCCTTCTTCAATAACACTTGCAAAAATGTTAAAAAGAATTGGACTAAGGACAGATCCCTGCGGCACACCACTCATAACATCCTTCTTCTCACTTTACTTTACCCTCTGATGCCTCCCACTCAACCAGTTTCTAACCCAGTTGCTCACTTTAGGGTCCATCCCCAAAGTGTTCAGTTTATTTGGAAGTTGCTTGTGCGGAACAGTACCAAAGACTTTGATGAAATCTAAGTACACCACATCTAACGTTCTCCTTTGGTCCAGCTCTCTAATCATCCATTTAAAGAAATGAAACAGATTTGTCCGTGCTGTCTTGGATCCTTAATCTACTGGATTCCCTCTGCTTTAGCAGCGTTTCCATTAGTTTGCTCACAAGAAGAGGTCATACTAACCGGCCCGCAGTTCCAACCTCATCCTTACTTCCGGACCCCATGTGCTCTTCTCCAGTTCTCTAGGACCACTCCCAACTCTAAAAATGCACTGAAAAGGTCGGACAGTGGAGATGCTACCTCCAGTTCCTTCGGTACTCTCGGATGTATCCCATCTGCCCCATCACTTTATTTATTTTATTTTATTTATTTAGGGAACATTTGTATACCGCTGCTTCCAGCGATCAGCAGCGGTTGACTATACATATCAGGAGGGGTAATCAACAGTTAATACAGAATGATTGCATGCCAAGATTCACACTGGGTTCACACTGAATAAAAATCAGAAACAATATTTACAGGTGCAATTACATATATACATATTGTTACAATATATACAACTTGCAGTTGTATATATACAATCTGTTACACTAATTACAACTAACCTGGGGGGAGATGCACTAACCTAGATGCATTACATGGTGTTCAAATCCTTTAAAGTCATATTGTAAAGACACTAGTGTCATGGATACGGTTGACCCTTTGTGTTCCGGTTATTATTTACTCTGTTAGATTATAGTGAGTTATAAACAGGTGGGTTTTGAGCTTTTTCCTAAAGTCTGTTAGGTTGTTAATTGTACGCATGTCATGTGGCAGTTGATTCCATAGCATGGGTGCAATGTAAGAGAATGCTCTGTTGCTGGTGTGTATCTTGGCCGTTCTTATACTCTTTGGGACACTGAGAGTGTTTAAGTTGGCAATTCTTCTGCTTCTATTGTGAGTTTGAGCGCTGATGAGATTTATTTATTTTTTATTTAGCTGTATTTATATTCCGCTTTTCACCGGGTCAAAGTGGTCAATTGGGGGATACATTTAACACGAGGGGATATGACACACATACGTTAATACTTACAGGGAACATGGGCAATGGAGGGTTAAGTGGCTTGCCCAAGACCACAAGGAGTGCCTATAGGACTAGAAATCCCAGTCCCTCCGGCCTGAGATTGCTGTCCCCATGTGGGACTTGAACCCCCAGCCCTCCGGCCTGAAGTACCTTGTCCTAACCACTAGACCACTCCTCCCATGATGGCGCTATGTTGTGTATAAGTTTAAATGTGGTTACTAGGAGTTTGTATTTTATGCGGGCGGTAATTGGGAGCCAGTGAAGCTCAATTAGGACTGGTGTGATGTGTTCTGTGAGGCTTTTTTTCATGATGATCCTGGCTGTAACATTTTGTGCCATTTGTAGTATATTCATGGTTTTCTATATTTGTTTATTTTTATTTTATTTTTGTCTATTTTTATTTTATATAGCTCCTCATAAAGACAGTCTTCTGAAAATCATTAAAGGTTTACCTCATCTTCATTCCGCTTTGTGTTTTCTGAGGTTGTTCTTCCAGCTCTTCATCTGTGAACACAGAAAAGAAACTGTTTTAACCAATCCGCTTTACCCCCCCATCTGCTTCCACATATTTATTTGTTTATTTGAAATTAAGGTGAGTGAAGAAGTTTTGGGAATAGGTTTTAGGGAGGTTTGTGGGAAGTTGAGCGGGGAGTGTGATCTAGAGAATGGGACGTGGATGATTAGTAAAGAAGGGCTAGTGTAGTTGGGGGTGGGAAGACTTCAGTTTTGCTGTGCTGTGGTGTATGTACTATGTTGGGTCAGCGTTTGGAGTTGGTTCATTTTCTCCAAAATGTTCAATGAATAGTAAAGTTTTATTCCTTCCCTTCACCCTGGAGTCTGACACATTTGCACTTCTTTCTTTTGCTAACATATATGAGAAATGTTTTATCCCCCCTCTCCCATCCCCCCACTCCATTTTACTGCACTGGCTATTTACATACGAAAAAGGTTTATAAAATAACACTTCACTTGACCTCCTGCTCTTAAGAGATCAACTTCCACAGGTTTCTTACAGTAGTGTTGCTGTTCTCCATCATGCTGCACTGCACAGTTTATATATGCCGTGGACAGAATGGTTTAAGTCATGCCTTTAGCTATCTAAGCTTTCACAAAATGTCTCCAACAACCCACTAAACAATCACAAATATCACATGTTTCATAGTCTTGAGGATCTCCATCTCTCGGGCTATCCTTTTGCATGTGTGTGAATGAAAACACACACACACACACACACATGCATGTAAGCACATACATTTTATTTATTTTACTTATTTATTTGAACAGCTTTTTTATACCGCCCCTTCCAGCAATCAGGGGCGGTTTACATGGAACTATAACTCAAAAGGTAGACGGAACATGTTTAATCACTACATATTTTGAACATGGAACTTAAACAGGAACTATTTACATACCAGTGCACACTATTACAAAAGTGTAGTGATGGCTGGATTCTCTTAGCTATTTACAATGAGCTAAAATTGGGGGATAGGAAATGTTAGGCCGTTTGGGAGGAAGGTGGAAGGGTAGAATTATTGGATGTGTTGTTGGAGATGGCAGCATTATAGTATTCTGAGAAATGGTGTGTTTTTAATTAATTGCGGAATGTTAGGAGATCTTTGATTGTCCTTATTTGGTCAGGGAGAGCGTTCCAGAGCATAGGGGCTGTGTATCTGAACACCCTATTGCTTGTATACTGTTTGGTTTTGCGTATTAGCGATGGTACTTGCAGGACGTTTTTATTATTTATTTATTTTATTTAACAGTTTTTATATACCACGCTATTCATCATCAGCGCGGTTTACACTTTAACAACCTTGTACTTAAGCATAAAACATATGTCAAGTTTACAGATAACAGGGAATGAAACCGGGACAATGGGGATAACGATAAGATAAGGTAATAACAAATATTCACAACTATTTACAGCAAATTAGGATAAGTTTTGAGTTTCATGGGTTAGGGATTGTGAGATTTTAATCTGGGGCAAGCAATGGAGTTTAGAGGCCTTACTTGACTAACCATAGTCAATGGTTTGGGTTGGAAGGGGGGGAGGTGGGGAGCTAGTGCCTTGGGAGAAGTATTGAAGGAAGAGGTGTGTTTTTAGAGATTTTCTGAATTGGGACAGGTCTTTCTGTGATCTGATGTTAGGAGGCAGCCTGTTCCAACATCTAGGGGCGAAGGATGAGAATGCTCTCATGGTAGTCGTCTGCGTGAGTTTTGCTAGGTCTTTTGGGACCATTAGTGTGTTTTCTGTTACAGATCTTCTAGATCTGGTGTTTTGAGAGTGGTGAAGGATGTCAGAAAGCGAGGATGGTGAGATTTGGTGGAACGCTTTGAAGGTCAAGAGAAGGGTTTTGTATAAGATCCTACATGTTATTGGGAGCCAATGAAGTTCAAACAGGATGGGGGTGATATGTTGACTCCTTGAAGCCCCATATAGAACTCTGGCTGCTGTTTTCATGGCCAACTGTAGGGGGATCAGAGTGCTCTTGGGGAGGCCATGTAGCACAATGTTTGCATAGTCGAAATGAGGGGTGACTAATGCCTGGAAGGTTGTGCGAAAGTCATTTGGTTCAAGCATGGGTCTGAGGGGTCGTAGAGTCCTGATCTTGTGATAGATGGATTTTACTGTACTTTTTATGTGTTCTTTGAACTCCAGTCGCTGGTCCAGTATGACACCTAAGTAACGTATCATGGTTTTGACTGGTAAGTCAGCATCTCTTGTTCTTTTCTTTTTTTTTTTTTTTTTTTATTGCATATATTTAAGTTTTATACACACACAAAAAAAAATCAAAACATCAGTGATACAATGTCCGGCTATCTAAATACATAGTTAAAACATACCCCACCCCCCCCTCCTAAAAAGAAATAAAAATACATAAAGGAATAACATTAGAGAAAAAAAATAATAAAGCAAACCCGACCCCTACCTCCCCAGCGCACTGCAGGTCCAACTGAGAAAACAAACATCTTGCCTACAATAGTATTCAATGTACTGGCAACAGAAAATAAAATCGGGTAGCAGAAAGACACAGAAGTATTCTAACCGAATCTACTGCTAGGATATTGCTACACCGTATCCACATACCTATCCAGAGCAGACCATCTCTCCCTCCTCAGTGTTTTCCCTCAAGAGAAAGGAGTTTGTCTTGAGTTTTCTCGTATTTGCTGTAAGACAAACTTGGGTCCACCAGGTTGTCCAGTTTAACTTAGTGAAATCTTTCCAGGAGGACAGAATCGTTTTTACGGCTATCATCAGCATGAAAGTTAATAAGAAAAAATGTTGCTTATCTAGCGAGGGGATCTCTGTCCAGCGATCTCAGGGTAATTATGTTCCAGGTGAGAGGAGCTGAAAAAAGAAGGATCTGCTGTATTCTAGTCCAAACCGGCTCCCAAAAACGCCGAAGGGCAAGGCAATCCAGAAACATATGTCTCACAGACCCCGCGGTCTCCTTACAGGACCAACATAAGGAAAGAGCCCTCTTTAAGCCATGTGGCTGCTTTCACTGGGGTGATAGACGCTCTGTGTGCAAAGAAGAACATTGATTGAGTGAGTGCTGCCGACCTTGAGCTACGAATTGAACATCCCCAGAGACGATTCCACGACTGTGGAAGTATAGGAGCCCCTAGTTCTACTTCCCAAACTTTCCGTAGTCCTGTCAGTGGCCTGGAATAGTGAGTGCGGATTAGAGCATAGAGATTGGACATTTCCTTCCCTTTACCTACAACTTCTTCCATGACATTCTTCAACTCCCATTGTGGGTCTAATTCCCCGGAGCTCCTCTTTACCGCTGAAATACAGTGGGTGAGTTGGTAGCCATTGGAAATAACAAGAAGACGGTAGCCCGAATTCCCTCTGCCAGCCCGCTGAAAGACTTCCACGATTTTCCTGCTACCAGCTGCCCCACTGTCCAAATCCCACTCCTCTGCCAAATCTCCCAGGCGATAGTTTTCTTGTTAATTTTAAACAGGGGGTTGCACCATATTGGCATGAGAAGTGAAGGCGAATTTCTTCTATCGAGAATAGAACCAAACCATTGAAAAGCCTCTTGGGTGGCAAGAATAATTCGACCTCCTCTGAGGGACCCCGGTCCCTTCATCCCTATGAGCAGCGGCATTGGGTAAGGACTGGCCGACCGTTCTTCAATCTCCAGCCATCGGACCTTAGGTACAGACGCGTCCACCGTGGACCATGCACTGCCCTGTTTCAGTATGGTGGCCATATGATACCAGTGAACGTCGGGGGGGAGATGCACGCCCCTTCTGATTTATGCGCCTTAAGCTTCTGGAGAGCTATCCGAGGGGTTTTCCCTTCCCAGAGAAGTGACTGATAATCCGATCGAGAGCTTTATAAAACTGCAGGGAAACAGAATTGGTAGCATGGCCAATTTGTAATTCAATCGTGGCATTAATACCATCTTAATGGATTCAAGTCGCCCCCACCAAGAAAGATGCAGGGGAGACCACTTTAAAGCAAAGGATCTTGCATCCGCCAACATCTTCTCCTTGTTATCCTGCAGCGTTTTCGCTAACGGAGCACTAAGTGTACCCCCAAATATTTTACAGCAGAAGTTTCCCAGTGAAACGGAAAATCAGCCAGCAAGTTCTTATGGGCAAGGTGGTTAAGCGGGAAGGCAACAGATTTCGTGCGATTAACTGTATACCCGGAGATCCGAGAGTAGTGTCAATTTCCACCATCAGTGGCTCAAGTGATTCAGGAGATAAAAATAGTAATAAATCATCCGCATACGCCGACAATTTGACCTGCAGGTCCTTCACAGCTATGCCCTTAATCTCCTCTCGTTTGTCGAAGGGCGAGCACAGCGGTTCCAGCACTATATTGAATAGAAGGGGTGACATCGGGCAACCCTGACGTGTTCCTCTTCGTAGCCCAAAAGATGGGAGAGGTCTCCATTGACCATCACACGTGCGCTTGGGTTGACATAGAGAACCCTTATCATTTCGACAAAAGGAAGTGGACATCCAAACCATTTCAAAGCGTGAAACAAAAAAAGGCCATTCTACCTTGTCAAAGGCCTTTTCCGCGTCGACAGATAAGCCAAGATAAGGCACATCGGCGTCTCCAGCTACATCTAGGAGATTACAGAATACCCTAGCGTTATCCACCGTGGATCTTCCGGCAATGAAGCCACATTAGTCTGGATGGATTAAGAGATGCAGTACTTTATTTAGTCTGTTAGCCAAGACCGTGGAATATAACTTGTAGTCTGCGTTGAGAAGCGATATTGGCCTATAATTGCCCAGCTCTGTCGAATCTCTGCCTGGTTTAGGGAGCACGATAATTGTCGCACTAGCAAAGGCTCCCGTGTTACTTGCGTGCAGCCGAAGTTTCCTGAAATATTCCAGCAGAGGAGGCATGAGATCTTTGGCGAAAACCTGATAAAATTCTATTGGTAGCCCATCCGGGCCTGCCGCCTTACCGCTCTTCATTCCTTTAGGGCAACCCTCAGTTCATCCAGCTCAATCTCCTTGCCAAGCAGTGAACATTGCCCCTCAGTCAGGTGAGGGTGACCAATGTGCTCCAGGAAATGCTGTATCTCCGCCTCTGAGCAGCTCTTTTCTGAATGGTAAAGCTGTTCATAGAATTTACAAAATTCAGCCAAAATATCCGAGTTTGCAGTTACTGCTTTGCCAGTTTCTCCCTTTATGGTTGCAATGTGAGATTTCTCTCTCTGGCCTTCCCTCGGGCAGCTAAAAGTTTCCCAGCTCTATTACACTCGACATAGTAGCGAGCCCTCTGCTGAAATATGTTCTGTTCCACTTCATTATTCAAGATCATGTTATACTGAAATCGTAGCTTTTGTAGCTGAGTCAGGACTGTAGGATTAAAAATTCCTCTGCAGGAGTCTCTCACCAGCTCTTATTCTTTGGTCTAAGAGGAGCATTTTCTCTTTCGCTTGTTTATGAGCGGCAATAGAGAAACTGTAATTTTTGCTTTGATAGACGCTTTGAAAGCTTCCCACCAGGCCCACAGAGGGGTATCTTCCATAAGATTGGTGGCAAAGTATTCTTGAATGGCCTGTTGCATCTTCTGTTTGAACGATTCGTCCGCCAACAGTGCTCGAGAGAAAGACCACGCACGGTTTACTGAAAGACTCTGCTGACAGGACCATCTCTAGGGATATCGCCGCATGGTCAGATATGTGAGTACTTAATATCTCAGCCCTCTGGATCCCGTGTAGTAAGGATTTAGACAGCAGAAAAAAATCCAGACGTGAGAAGAGCCATGAGGCTGAGAGAAAAATGTATAATCTTTTTCCATGGGGTGGAGAGCTCTCCAGGCGTCAACAAGACCCAGCTCCCTCGATCATACATTCCAGGACGACCCGTGCTCTGCTTCTCCTATCTACTCTTCCGGGTTGACAATCCAGGAGCGGGTCAAGCACCAGGTTAAAATCGCCCCGACTATCATTGGGACATCTGCATTGCCGTGAAGGGCTTCGGTTACCTCCTGAAAGAATTGAGGGCTATCGGAAGTTGGGGCGTACAGATTGGCTAGGGCGAATTGCAGACCGTTTGCTTTCACCATAGCTGTGGCCCAACGGCCATCCAGATCGGCCCTTGGTTGACAGCACTTGAACATTCATGGCTTTGTTTACCAACAAAATTACGCCATTTTTTTCCTCCCGTGAGCAGGGGAATGCGCAACTAATTGATATTTCCCGGAAGCTAACTTCAGCGCTTCTTGAGTTGATAAATGCGTCTCTTGCAGGAACACTATATCTGACTTCAATTTCTGACAGTAGGTTAGGATCTTCTTACGCTTAGCCGGATGGCTTATGCCCCTTTACATTCAGAGATATTATTTTAAAGGCACACATGAGGAGAGCCCGTTTGAGATCTTGTGAAGAGAGAAATGAGTCTGCTCTGGATACGTCTAGACCGGAGATATTGTAATAAATTTTGAACACTAACTGGACTTGCAAGGCACCATTAAACCTCCACTGTAGGGGAATGAAAATTAGGGTGAAACAGTGTGAAAACATGATTACCACTAAACACAACCCCTTAGCCTATAAGCCTCCCAGCGATTCTTTATACAACAGAAACCACGTAGGTTAAAATCTTATATAATACTCGTGATATGGCAGAATACCTATTCTTTGCATAGAAAACTGCATATATACCATATTATGTACAGCCAATCTTCCCCATCTCCCGCCCTCCATAGGAAACATTGCAGAAAACACCATACAGCATCCCTACTCCCAGAAAAAAAAACAGTTCGCCAATTCAAAAAGGTAAAGCAAGGGAGAGAAGAAAGGGGGAGCAGGGCATTATTAGCACAAAAAACTCAAGGCTCCATACTGTGGGAGACTCAGCCCAGCTCTGTCTCATACCCCTCTCCCAGGGTTCTATCCATCCTGTGCAGGTGATATTCTTTCCATCGTCGAGAAGACCGGCACGCCCAAAGGAGCAGCGGAGAAAGATAAGAAGTAAAATAAAATAAAGTCGCATGACCAGTCATTGCATCTTCAAGGCTTCATGATCATCGATAAATTGTGCTGCTTGCCACAGGATCATCAAATGTCTTAGTTTGGTTGTCTATCGTGATCTTGAAGCGCGCTGGGTAGAAGAGGCCAAAACGCGCTTGAAGCTTTTGGAGACGTGGTCGAAAGCTCGAGGAATTGTTGTCGCTTGATTACGGTCGACTTGCAGAAGTCAGGGTAGAACGCTATAGTATGGCCTTCATATTTCAGTGGGGCCGTGCCCTCGCCGCTGCCAGAATTTGTAACCACCTGCTGATGCTTTAAGAGGCAGAAAATAATCGGCCGGGATCTACGGTTATGCAACCCAACTTGTGACGGCACTCGATGAGCTCTCTCGATCTCCCAACGGTGAGGAGAACTTCAGGCGCATAACCTCTGGGAGCAGATGTAATAAGAATCTGAACATGTCAGCGCCCTCCGCTCCCTCGGGAATGCCAACCAGTCTGATGTTATTGCGCCGAGACCTGTTACTCAGGTCTTCCAAATTGGCCTCTAGTTGTTCTATTTTCCGATGGGCCTTGATAAGTTTTCCAATTTGCTCCTCGTGCGCGGATAGCGCCATATCTACCTTGTTCAGTCTGCCTGTTAATCCCTCGATCTGTCCCTTCACATCTTGTATCTCCGACTGCACCTGAGCCAATTTCTCGCCGTTTGCGGTCACTAGCGTTCTAACAGCTCTGATTTCTCCTAATATTTCTCTGGTTACCTCCTCGGTCTCTTTTGCGGCGGCCATCTTGAGGGGAGGGGGGATCGGCTTTAAGTCGCTTGGATCCTGCGTTCCCTCCAGCCGTGAAATCTAATTTAGTAGGTTTCCCACTCGTCATGATTACCTTTACCGAATACTACAATGTAGTTACCGGGAGGCAGATTTTTGTGCGAGAAATCGCCGGATTCTTGCAGGGGTTGAGAGGAGCAACTCTCCTATGCGGCCATCATGCTCTCCCGCTGGCTCCGCCTCCAGCATCTCTTGTTCTTAATGATGGTGGAGGGGAGAAGTCTTTATTCCTTGTGACAATCAGTGCTTCCTTTTTCTTAAAATTGATTCGGAGATTTTGTGTGAGCAGCCAATCTGAGATTGCATTGAAGCAGGTGGTTAAAGGTGTGTAGTCAGGCTTTATCACATTAACTGGTGTGAATATAAGCACATCGTCAGCATAGATAAGGCATGAAATTCCAAATGAGCAGGTGATGTTGCAGATTGGCTGCATGTAGATATTAAATAGTAAAGCCGAGAGGGAGGAACCCTGGGGTACTCCTTGCTTCTGTCGGAAAGGCTGGGATGTAATGTTACCGATCCGGACCTGTTGCCATCGGTCCTCCAAATAAGATTTGCACCAGTTCCAAGCCGTTCCTTGTATCCCTTTTTCGTGGAGTCGGGCTAGGAGTTGGTCATGGTCAATGGAGTCAAAAGCTGCTGAAATGTCTAGGAAGACCATTGCAACTCCATTTTTAATATTGTCTATTGTATTAATTAGCGTGTTCATTAAAGAAGTCAGAAGAGTTTTGACTCCGTGTGCTTCTATGAATCCATGCTGGTTTGGATCTAGTGGTGCTTCAGAATCGATGTGCTGTTGAATCTGCCTCAGTGTAACCTTTTCTAGGATCTTGGCCAATAGGGGAATGCTTGAAATTGGACGGTAAGAGTCTTCCTTATTTGGATCCAGTTTATTGTTTTTCAGTAAGGGACAAAGTTTTGTGTCCTCTTTCGCCTGTGTCTGGTGTCAGTTTGAGATTTTATTATGGTGGAAAGGTAGGAGGGGGAGATATTATTATGCAATTTAAAAGCAATGATGATTTTCTTATATTTTATTCTGGAGGCTATTGGTAGCCAGTGGAGGTTTTATAATATAGGGGTGATGCGATAGGTTAGTCTTGGTTATTATCCTGGCAGATACATTTTGGACAAGTTGGAGAGTATGAATGGACTTCTTTGGGAGACCATGTAGAATACTATTTTATTTACTGCCATCAAGTCAGAGTTGACTTATAGCGACTCAGCTACCTCTGGGTTTTTTTGGCAATGTATCACCGGAAGTAGATTGCCAGCCTTTTCTTCCGAGGCAAAGGAGGGTAAAGTGACTTGCCCAAGGTCACAAGGAATGCCAGTGGGAATCAAACCCTTGATCTTCTGGGTACTAGGCAGCTGCTCTAAACCACTAGGCTACTCCTCCACTCCAGAATACTATTACAGTAGTCCAGATGAGGGTTTACTAGTGCCTGGACTATTGTTCGAAAGTCATGTGAGTCTAGAATTGGTCTTAGGTGTTGAATAGTTTTTGTTTATAGAGTACTCTTCTCACAGTAAGTTTGATCTGTGATGTCATGTTTAGGGCCCAGTCAATAATGACACCTAGGTATTTGACTTCTTGTTTGACTGACAAATTGAAATTGTGTAATTTGAATGTAGTGGGGGATGTGAACTTTTGGTTTCTTGTGATGAATAAGATTTCCGGGTTTTTTAAAGTTGATTTGTACATTGTTTCTGTTGAGCCATGATTCAGCTTCATATATGCAGTCGGTAACATTGTTGAATTGTGGATTTTTTATGTCAACTGGAGTATAATCCATTATATCATCTGCATATATGGAAATTGATTTTGTGTTTAGTGTGACTAAACTCTACAGATATTGTAGAGTATAGTCAGACTTCACTATACAATATCTGTTTCACTAGCTTATTCACAGATATATTTTAAGTATATTTCCTTGTGTCCACACACACAAGCATACATAAGAACATAAAATATGCCATACTGGGTCAGACCAAGGTTCATCAAGCCCAGTATCCTGTTTCTAACAGTGGCCTACCTAGGTCATAAGTACCTAGCAGTTTCCCCAAAAGACACAGGTTCCACAAATGCTTGTATTGGGTCAAGCAGTGATATCCTGGGTCCCTTTTAATAATGGTTTATGGACCTTTCCTCCAGGAATTTGTCAAAAACTTTTTTAAACCCAGCTATACTAACAGCTTTTAGTACATCCTCCGGTAACAAATTCCAGAGTTTGATTACACATTGAGTGAAAACATATTTTACCCTGTAGTTTCATTGCATGTCCCCTAGTCTTTCTATATTCTGATGACGTAAACAATCGATCTACGTTTACCCGTTCCACTCCATTGATTAATTTATAGACCTCTATCATATCTCCCCTCAGCCGTCTCTTTTCCAGGTTGAAGAGCTCTAACCTTTTAAGCTTCTCCTCATAGGAGTATCCTTCCATCCCCTTTACCATTTTAGTGGCTCTTCTCTGTACCTTTTCTAATAACGCTATATCCTTTTTAAGATACGGCGACCAGAATTGCACACAATATTCAAGGTGTGGTCTCACAATGGAATGATACAGAGGCATTATAATATTGTTTGTTTTATTTTCCATTCCTTTCCTTATCATACCTAGCATTCTATTTGCTCTCTTGGCCGCCGCTGCACACTGGGCAGAGGGTGTTTAACTTGTTATCTACGGTGAAATCTAAATCTTTTTCCTGGGTGGTGGTACCTAATGTGGAACCTTGCATCGTGTAACCATAGTTTGGTTTGTTCTTCCCTAGGCGCATAACTTTGCACTTGTCCACATTAAATTTCATCTGCCATTTTGATGCCCAGTCTTCCAATTTATCAAGATCCTCTTGCAATTTTCCACAATCCTCTTGGGTTTTAACAACTTTAAATAGTTTTGTGTCATCTGCAAATTTGATAACCTCACTCGTTATTCCCTTTTCCAGGTCATTTATGAATATGTTAAAAAGCAGCGGACCCAGCACAGATCCCTGGAGTACTCCACTATTCACCTTTCTCCATTGGGAAAATTGGCCACTTAGCCCTACCCTCTGCTTTCTATCTTTTAACCAGTTCCTGATCCAGAACAGTACACTGCCTCCTATCCCATGACTTTTTAGTTTTGCCAAAAGTCTCTGATGAGGGACCTTGTCAAAGACTTTCTGAAAGTCCAGATACACTATATCAACTGACTCACCTTTGTCTACCTGTTTATTCACACCTTCAAAAACACATAACAGATTAGTAAGATAAGATCTTCCTTGTCTAAAGCCATGTTGGCTGTCTCCCATTAAGCCTTGACTATCTACATGTTGAGTAATTTTGTTCTTTATGATGGTTTCTACCATTTTTCCCGGTACTGACATCAGGCTCACCGGTCTGTAGTTTCCCGGATCACCCCTGGAACCCTTTTTAAAAATTGGCATTACATTGGCGATCCTCCAATCTTCAGGTATTAGAGATGATTTTAATGATAGTTCACAGATTACTAATAGCAGGTCTGCAATCTCATATTTCAGTTCTTTCAACACCCTTGTATGTATACCATTTGGTCCAGGTGATTTGCTACTCTTCAGTTTATCAAATGGTTGAAATACATCTTCCCAGTGATCAAATAATTGTAATACATCTTCCCAGTGAAAATAGTGCCTTCATGGGAAAGTTTGTTATAATGTAGTAACATAGTAAATGATGGCAGATAAAGACCAGCATGGTCTATCTAGTCTGCTCCGTGCAAGTTCCTCCCTCTATGCCTTTGTTTAGGGTTGTACCTACTGCTCCATGCAGCTTATCCCCACCTTCACATGCCTTTTTTAGAAGTGTAAAAGTCATTTAAGTTTGCTTTGATTCCATCCTCTTTCTACACAGGGATTCCCTGCATTTGTCCCAAGCCTTTTTGAAGTCTGACAGTTTTTGTCCTCACCATCTCTTCCAGGAAGGCATTCCAGGCATCCACCAGCTTTCCATGAAAAAATACTCCCTGGTATCGTTTTTAAGTTTTCTTCCCTGCAGCTTCATTTCATGTCCTCTAGTTCTACAGCTTCCCCATCTTTGAAAAAGATTTGTTTGTTCATTAATACTTTTCAAATATTTAAACATCTGTATCATATCCCCCCCATCCCTCCCCTCCCCTCTTCGAAGATATACATATTTAAGTCTTCAAGTCTTTTCTTATGCCCTCTGGCACAGACCCCCATGCCATTTTACTGCCTTCTTCTGAACTGCTTCAAGCCTTTTTTATAGCCTTAGCAAGGTAAGATCCCCAAAACTGAATACAATACTCCAAGTGAGGCCTCATCAATGACTTGTACAGGGACGTTAATACTTCCTTCCTTCTGCTGGTTATGCCTCTTCATATGCAGCCTTGCCACATTATTTTGTCTCTTTGATATCCTTGGACAATAACACTCCGAGGACCCTTTCCTGGTCCGTGCACACCAGCCTCACACCTTCTATTGCATACAGTTCCTTTGAAATTTGGTACCCAAACTGCATCAACACTTCTCCACAATAAAGCTTAGCTGCAAAGCATTAGCCCAAGCTTCTAATTTTTGTAAATCACTTCTCATGTTGTCTGCTCCCTTTAAGGTGTCCACTCTGTTGCAAATCTTCATACCATCCGCAAAAAAGACAAATTTTTCCTTCTAACCCTTTGGTAATATCACTCACAAAGACTTTTCCAGGACTGATCCCTAAGCCACTCCACTACTCACTTTTCTTTGTTCTGAGTATGTTCCATTTACCACCACCTTCTGTCGTCTGTTGGTCAATCAGTCCATGACTTTGGGACACATCCCCAGGCTATTCAGTTTATTCATAAGCCTCCTAATGAGGAACAGTATCAAAGACTTTGCTGAAATGTAAGTAGACCACATCCAGCTAGGGTTGCCAACTGGCTCCAGATGTGCCTGACAGGTCTGATCCAGTCCTGTATTTACCCCATTGCATGAAGGGATATGTAGATCTGTTTTCTCCACTGCACTCCATAAGAAAATCAAGACTACGTATCCCTGCATGCAATGGGTAATCCCAGGACTGGATAAAGCCTGTCAAGCACATCTGGAGCCAGCTGGTAACCCTACATCCAGCACATGCTCTCAGTCTAGTAGACTGGTCACTCAGTCGAAAAAAATCAGTCCGATTCATTTGGCAAAAGTTTCCTTTAGTAAAATCATGTTGCCTCAGATCTTGAAGCCTTCTCACATCTGTAGAATGGACACACAGACTCATAAGCTGATATACTACATATCTGAATATTCTTTTGTGTGTTCAATATAAATTATTGCAGCAATGGTCACCATTTCTTAAAAAGTAAATAGCGG
Organism: Ichthyophis bannanicus; assembly: GCA_033557465.1. NCBI lineage: Eukaryota > Metazoa > Chordata > Amphibia > Gymnophiona > Ichthyophiidae > Ichthyophis > Ichthyophis bannanicus. The sequence continues at coordinate 104,132,019 of CM066048.1, read as the reverse complement.
AATTAGAAAAGGTACAGAGAAGGGCCACCAAAATGGTAACGGAGGGTAAGGCCACAAGGTGTGCTAGTGGAAATCAAATCCTGATCTCTTGGCCACCAGGCCACCTCTCCAACCACTAGGTTATTCCTCCTGAACACAAAGTACTATGGTCTTCAAAAACTCAAGTCTTCTCTGCAAAGTAACTCTTGTTAATTGCTAAGAGCAGTCATACTCCACTAAAACAGATTTCACCTTATAGCCAAGCACACCTATTTCGGTGGGTCGTCTTCCTCCACAGTTCTGCACTGAGTGTTGCCCACCACGTGATCCAAGTCTACTGCAGCCCACTGCTTTCAAAGACCAATTCCCAAATGCAGACCCCTCAAGTCACAGCCAGCATTGACATGGTCTGAAATGCTATAGCAGTATCCCATGGGAGGTGGGGAAGAGATGGGGACAGGAAGGCTCTAGGTGGGCAGAAAGCTATGGGTTTGAAGCTAAGATAAAATGGAAAAAGGAAACAGACTATTACATCCTGGGAACTCTTTCTTCCCTTGGGAAGGGAACTAGAGCTAAGCTGTTATGTAAGGCTGCCTATCCGTGTTCCATGTCGACAATGCTCTCCTTAAACACAGAGCTTTACATGGGATCCGACAAAGAAATCTGTCACATGAATTCACAGTTTCGGCAGCCAGAGACGTTAGCTATAAAGTGCAAATGTTGTTGCCATTTCTGCTAGTCTAATTCTGGAGCTTTTCACAGAAATATAAACAGTACAGCCCTTGAGAGAACACTGCTGAGCAGCTCAGTCTTCCACGTATCAGGGGCCTCCCACCTTTCAGTGCTAAAGCAATATAAATGTAGCTTAATAACATCACTCGGTGTGAAAAACACTTTCTCCCCCTCGTTTTGGCCCCTTGCACAGAGCAGTCCATATGTCCACGGTAAATGTCATTCCTCCCGCCAGCCTTCCAATCTGCTGAGTCACAAATGAGGGGGAACATGTGGTTAATTCCAAAAAGATGAAATTGTCAGAATTAAGATGGATTCATGCCGACATGACTAGAGGTGACGGTAGAGTGAAAGAAAAGAAAGCTGCACGACTGAGGCCTCTTCTTTTCTGAGTATGCAGATACCTCCTCTACCTTAAAGCATTCTTCTGCATTGTTCTTTATCGATTATCTCAGCTCCCTGCATGGGTCTTCACCTGAGAAACTCCTAGAAGACTGTGGATCAGCAGCTGGAAACCCTTAATTGCCCTTGTAGATTTATTCCTATATTACTCCCCTCTCTGTAGCGTGTCCTCCTATGTTATCTAATGCTGCTACAATCTATCATCCCAGTATCGGCACTGCTTTGAGACACAGTTTCTAGAGCGAAGCTTTAGGCCAGGCCTGTTTTTTTCACCTCCCTTCCTGATGTCTCCTAGTACCTGTCGTGATTGTTTTAAGACCCACAAGACTCTAAATAACATGATGCATTAGAATATAAGTTTAAAAAAAACTGGGACGAGGGGAGCAAAAGTCTGTCTCCAGCAGCAAAGGGAGCAGTTTTCAAAGCTATATATGCTAATAAAGCATTTTACCCATATAAATGAGCCCTTTGAAAATTTCCTGCCCTCAATATGGATAAAGTTGTGCACGTTGTCCAAGAATGTTCATAATTTTCATTAAATTCTTTGCTGGTGTTCCTGAGGAAAGGGTTAGGTCAGAGGCAGGATTGCAACAATACATATATTGGTTAGGCCAGAAAAAGTATCCATCAGTAACATAGTAGGTGATAGCCGATAGAGAATGAAATGGCCCATCCATTCTGCCTAGTGAGGTGGTTAAGGCTGTAACTGCTGCTCTCTCTGTGCAGGTTACCTCTCCCCCACGCCTCTGTTTAGGGCTGTAACTGCTGAAATGAATACTGGGTGCTTGGAATCCCCTCCTCAAAACATAACGATGGAATTCATAACAGAGTGGGACACAAAGAGAGGATCCCTAAACAGCACTGCAAATATTTTATTCTTGGCATAATAATCAAAGGAAAGCGACCTAGGTAGCTTCACCTGGATTACTGGTACACGCCTGTGGCTAAAAACAATGCACAGAGTTTGAAACAATGAGGGCGATTTAATAATTGCCCTCTGAGTTACTTCACAACCGTGCTATGCTGCTGACTATCTCTAGCCCAGTGGTTCTGAACCCAGTCCTCGGGACCCACCAAGCCAGTCAGGTTTTCAGCATAACCACAATGATTGTGCATGAGAGACCAGCATGCACTGCTTTCATTATATGCAAATCTTTCTCATGCTTAGCACTGTGGTTATCTTGAAAACCTGACTGGCTTGGTGTGTCCTGAGGACTGGGTTCAGAACCCCTGAGCTAGACAGAGTCACTTAAGAACCTCTGCTTTTGCCTATCTCCTCTATATAACCTTACCTCCTTATACTACGGCCTGACACTAGTCCCGTGGTATTCATTCCCAGTCCCAGAGGGCTGGCCAGGGGTCAGGTTTTCAGGATATCCCTAGAACCTTCATATATGCAAATCTCTCCCATGCAAATGTATTCGGAATATTCTGAAACCTGACCCATTGGCGGCCCTCAAGGAATGGAAGAGAATACCGCTGCTCTAGCCTGTCCTCTCTACATTACCTGACCTCTCGCTACGTTACCTTGCCTGTCTCTAGCTGATCTTCTCGGGGAAGGAATTTTTCAAAATCTTTTACCTGCATAGATCAGCCATCCGAACTTGCCCCCTTTCATTGTTGTTCCAAAATGCTTTTATTTTAATTTAGATGCAGCACACATTGCATTGCACAGAAGGAGTTTCCAAGGCCATGTTTAGCTCAGGGAGGAAAAGTACATAAGTAGAATGCATTTTCCAGCAAATTTCTGTGTGCACATAAAGCAGATAAATGGTCCTATAGCAAGTTTCAGGGTTAAGGTACATGTGTGGCAGCTCCTTCAAAACTGGTGCAGAGTCCATAGATTACAGAAACAGCAAACGTGGTCTTAATATGGACAGTTTCAAAACTGCCTTACTGAAGGAAGTCTTCTAACCACAGAAAAATAGTGAAGCTCAAAAAGGAGAAGAAGCAGCTTCCTAAACGAAAAGTAAAAATTAAAAAATTTTGTCGGACATATTGTCTACCCACCAAAATAAAGAGCGATATGAAAGCTCCGGCGGGGATAAGACATGTCCATTTTATTCAAAGAGAAAGCAGTTAAGCAAGATGGCCCAAATCCACAAAAAGCCAAATTTTAAATGTCAACTTGAAGTGCAAAAGTATTTTAAATGTCCAGTACTTAACTACAGCGGCGAAAGAGCATCCAGCTAGGGTGATCAAGCACACAACACAGTCCTGCGTTTTGGGTCAGACACTTAAAGACCCTGCTTCAGGTTAACACTTGTCCCCGCTTCGTTTGGGCCATCTTGCTTAACTGCTTTCTCTTTTAATAAAAAGGACGTCTTATTCCCGCCGGAGCTTTCATATCGCTTTTTATTTTGGCGGGTAGGCAATGTGTCCAACAAAAACATTTAATTTTTACTTTTCATTTAGGAAGCTTCTTCTTCTTTTTGAGGTTCACTATTTTTCTGTGGTTAGAAGATTTTCCGGGCATGGTGGAACCTTTTAGGCCCGGAGGGTTTTTTTTCTTGAGTGATTGCATTTATTGAAGGGAGTGACATCACCCGAAGAGGTGGCAGCCTAAAAGAAGGTGTCTAAATCCCATCCTGGAGGGCCACAATCCAGCCTGGTTTTCAGGATGTCCCTAATGAATATTCATGATTATTTGCATACAATAGGGAAGTGCATGCAAATATATCTCAAGCATATTCAGCAGGGACATCCTGAAAAACCGGTTGGATGGAATAGAAATGTAACATGACGGAAGAAAAAGACTGCATGGCCTATCTAGTCTGCCCTTCCATAGCAATTACAATAGTCCCCTTTTTTACCTTTAGAGATCTTATGCATTTGTCCCATGCTTTCTTGAATTCATATACTGTCCTTGTGTGCTACCTCCACTGGAAGACTATTCCACGTCTTTCTGTAAAAAAATATTTATGCATATTACTCCTGAGTCTATCCCCTTTCACCTTCATCCTATGCCCCCTCGTAGCAGAGCTTGCTTTCAATCAAAAGAGGCTCTCCTCTTGTGCATTTATGCCATGGAGGTATTTAAACATCTCTATCATATCTCTTCTATCCCGCCTTTCTTCTAACGTATACATATTAAGATCTTTAGAGTCTGCCCTCATATGCTTTATAACAAAGACCACTAACCATTTACATCCTTTTGAAGGTGTGGTCTCCAGAATTGCACATAATACTCCAAATGAGGCCGCACCAAAGACTTATACAGAGGCACTATCACCTCCTTTTTTCTGCTAGCCATTCCTCTCCCTATGCACTCAAGCATCCTTCTGGCTTTCGCTGTTGCCTTTTCTACCTGTTTAGCTACTTTAAGATCATCGCTCTTCTTTCAAATACAGAAGTACTTCACCCCTTACATCGTACAGCCCCCTTGGATTTTTACAGCCCAAATATATAACCTTGCATTTTTTAGCATTAAATCTCAGCTGCCAAATTACTGACAATTCTTCAAGCTTAGCTAGATCTCTCCTCATGTTATCTACTCCTTCCTGAGTATCTACTCTATTGCAGATTTTGGTATCGCCCGCAAAGAGGCAAATCTTACCCAACAGCCCTTCCGCAATATCACTAACAAAGATGTTAGAAAGAATTGGACCAAGGATAGATCCCGGTGGCACATCACTGGTAACCTCCTTCTCCTCAGAGTGAGCTCCATTTACCTGTACTCTTTGTCGTCTCACACTCATCCAATTTCTAACCCAAGCAGTCACTTCTGGGTCCATCCCTAGGTGCTCAGTTTGTTTATAAGTCGCCTGTGAGGAATGGCATCAAAGGCTTTACTGAAATCTAAATACACCACATCTACTAACATGTATTCATGTATAGCTTGTACTCTTTGGCAAAAACTCTGTATAAATTGTATATATGGGGCCCCTCCCAACCTAGTGTAATCAAATGTATACCCAGATCTGTGTTCTATAATCAAATGTATATTGCATCCAACTGATTATCCCGTGTTACTTAAATCATTGACTAATCATAATGTAAATCTGAAAAATCTCAATGCACTGTACAATGCATTATGATTCTGTAAAGTAAACCGCTGCTGATCGTAGGAAGCAGCGGTATACAAGTGTTTACTAAATAAATAAATAAATAAATCTAGGGCTCTCCATCGGTAAAACTCTCTGGTCACCAGTCAAAGAAATCAATCAGATTTGTCTGACAAGATCTGCCTCTGATAAACCCATGCTGCCTTGGATCCTGCAATCCATTGGGCTCCAGAAACCTCACAATTCTCCTTTTTAGCAGCATTTCCAATAATTTACTCATCATAGAGGTTAGACTAACCAGCCTGTAGTTTTCAACCTCATCCTTATTTCCGCTTTTGTATAAAAGGACCACTTTTGTGTAAAAGGACACCATGTGCCTTTCTCCAGTCCTCTGGGACCACTCTTGACTCTAAAGAAGCACTGAAAAGATCAGTCAGTGGAGCCGCTAGAACATCCCCAAGTTCCTTCAATATTCTCAGATGTATCCCATCCGGACCCATGGCTGTATCTACTTTTCGTTTAGCTAGTTCCTCATGAACACAGTCTTCTGAAAATTGTTCAAGATCCCCGTCACTTCTATTCCCTTTTCTGTTTTCTGAGGTTCTGCTCCTTGCCCTTCATCTGTGAACAGAATGAACAAATGGATGATGAAATGCTCAAAGAAATCAAGGAAGCTAACAAAAGTTACAGCGCAGTAATAATAATGGGTGATTTCAATTACCCCAGTATCGACTAAGTCAGTGTTACAGCAGGACATGCTAGGGAGATAAAGTTCCTAGATGAAATAAATGACTGCTTCTTGGAGCAGCTGGTTCATGAACTGACCAGAGGGGAAGCCATATTAGACCTAGTCTTTAGTGGAACACCAGATCTAGTGCAAGAGATAAGGGTGTTGGGGCTACTTGGCAATAGTGATCATAGCATGATCACGTTTGATTTAATTAGTGGAGGAGGGATAGTAAGGAAATCCACAGTACTACCTTCTAACTTTCGAAAGGGAGACTATGATAAAATGAGGAAAATACTTAAGAAAAAACTAAAAGGAGCAGTTGCAAAGGTTAAAGACTTACATCAAGCTTGGGTGTTGTTGAAAAATACTATCTTGGAAGCCCAGACCAGCTGTATTCCACGCTTTAAGAAAAGTGGAAGGAAGCCCAAAAAACTGCCAGCATGGTATAAAGGTGAGGTCAAAGAGGCTGTTGTTGCCAAAAAATCATCTTTCAGGAAATGGAAAAAAGAGCCATATGACGAAACCTGGAAACAGCACAAGCACTGGCAAGTCAAATGCAAGGCATTGATAAGGCAGGCAAAGGGAGAATTTGAGAAGAAGCTTGCTGCGGAAGCAAAAACGCGAAATAAAGACTTTTTCAAGTACATTCATAGCAAACAACCTGTGAGAGAGTCAGTTGGTCCATTAGATGATAGAGGGATTAAAGGAGCACTAAGAGGCGACAAGGCAATAGCAGAGAGACTGAATGAATTCTTTGCTTCGGTCTTTACTGAGGAAGATCTAGGGATGTTACCCATGACTGAAGTGGTATTTAAAGGTGCGGAAGAACTGAAGGAAATATGGATACATCGGAAAGATGTATTACAACTATTAGATAAACTGAAGAGTAGCAAATCACCTGGGCTGGATGGTATACATCCAAGGGTGTTGAAAGAACTGAAATATGAGATTGCAGACCTGCTATTAGTAATCTGTGAATTTTCATTAAACTCATCTCTAATACCTGAAGATTGGAGAATGGCCAATGTAATGCCAATTTTTAAAAAGGGTTCCAGGGGTGATCCAGGAAACTACAGACCTGTGAGCCTGACATCAGTACTGGGAAAAATGGTAGAAACCATCATAAAGAACAAAACTACTCAGCATGTAGATAGTCATGGCCTAATGGGAGACAGCCAACGTGGCTTTAGACAAGGAAGATCTTGTCTTACTAATCTGTTATGTTTTTTTGAAGGTGTGAATAAACAGGTGGACAAAGGTGAGTCAGTTGATATATTGTATCTGGACTTTCAGAAAGCCTTTGACAAGGTCCCTCATCAGGGACTTTTGGCAAAACTAAAGAGTCATGGGATAGGAGGCAGTGTACTATTGTGGAACAGGAACTGGTTAAAAGATAGAAAGCAGAGGGTAGGGCTAAATGGCCAATTTTCCCAATGGAGAAAGGTGAATAGTGGTGTACCCCAGGGATCTGTGCTGGGTCCGCTGCTTTTTGACATATTCATAAATGACCTCGAAAAGGGAATAACGAGTGAGGTTATCAAATTTGCAGATGACACCAAACTATTTAAAGTTGTTAAAACCCAAGAGGATTGTGGAACATTGCAAGAGGATCTTGATAAATTGGAAGACAGGGCATCAAAATGGCAGATGAAATTTAATGTGGACAAGTGCAAAGTTATGTACCTAGGGAAGAACATCCCAAACTATGGTTACACGATGCAAGGTTCCACATTAGGAACCACCACCCAGGAAAAAGATTTAGGCGTCATTGTGGATAACATGTTAAAACCCTCGGCCCAGTGTGCAGCAGCGGCGGCCAAAAGAGCAAATAGAATGCTAGGTATCATAAGGAAAGGAATGGAAAATAAAACAAAAGATATTATAATGCCTCTATATCGTTCCATGGTGAGACCGCACCTTGAATATTGTGTGCAATTCTGGTCGCCGTATCTTAAAAGGAATATAGTGTTATTAGAAAAGGTTCAGAGAAGAGCCACCAAAATGGTAAAGGGGATGGAAGGATACTCCTATGAAGAAAGGCTAAAAAGGTTAGGGCTCTTTAACCTGGAAAAGAGACGGCTGAGGGGAGATATTATAGAAGTCTATAAATTAATGAATGGAGTGGAATGGGTAAACGTAGATCGATGGTTTACGTTATCAGAATATAGAAAGACTAGGGGACATGCAATGAAGCTACAGGGTAAACTATTTAAGACTAATAAAAGAAAATAGCGTAGCTGGGTTTAAAAAAGGTTTGGACAAGTTCCTGGAGGAAAGGTCCATATACCATTATTAAGAAGGGACCCAGGATATCAATGCTTGACCCAGTACAAGCATTGTGGAACCTGTGTCTTTTGGGGAAACTGCTAGGTACGTATGACCTAGATTGGCCACTGTTGGAAACAGAATACTGGGCTTGATGGACCTTGGTCTGACCCAGTATGGCATATCTTATGTTCTTATGTTGAAATATCTGTAAAGCAATTCTGCTTTATCCTCTTCAGCTTCTACAAATTCCTCCCCTTCACACTTGAGTCTGACAATACCACTTTTGCCTTTCCTCCTTTCACTAACATATCTGAAAAATGTCTTATCCCCCCATTTTATTGCATTGGCTATTTCCTCCTCTTTGAATCTTTGCTTTCCTGACTATTTTGCTGTCTTCTCTAAATTTTTCCAAACATAGATGCCTGTCTTCCTCTCTCTACCATCTCTTGTATTTCATGAAGGTCTCCTTCATTTTTTTCACCTTTTCAGGTATTTCTTTTGAGAACCATAGGGGTCTCCTTTTCCTTTTACACTTATTTACCTTTTTAACAAAAATGTTTGTTACCCTTAAAACATTCCCTTTCAGTTTTGCCCACTGTTTTTCTGCATCCCTCAACTGTTCCCATCCCACTAACGACTCCTTGAGGTATTGTCCCATCTTGGCAAAGTTAGTTTTCCTAAAGAACCCCCGCTTTTGAATGGATTTTATCAGCCCTAGTCCTAATACTGAACCACACCATCTGGTGATTACTGGATACGAGATGATCTCCCACTATAACATCAGAAACACTTTCCCCATTGGTAAGCACCAAGCCCAGTATGGACTCTTCACGTGTGGACTCTGTTACCAGTTGCCTGATTAGTTCTCCCTGTAAAGAAAGCATAGTTTGTTACCTGTAATGGGGGTTATCCGTGTTCAGAAGGGGTGGCTGCCAGTTATTGCAATGCATCTGGGGTAGGAAAGGTTGGGGAGGGGGTGGGAAAGCCAGTGGGTGGAATGTGTGGGAGGAATGATGTGTGATGGAGAGCGTGAGATGGGCGAGTGTTATATGTTGGATTAATGGAGAAAGCAACAACCTTTGCTACACTGAAAGTTAAAAGGTTAACTGAACACTTAAAGTGACAATTCCTCTTTAAGAAAGCTAAATCTTGAGGGTATAGATTCTCTTTAGTCAAAAATCCATTTGAAAAAAATCTTTTGCAAAATAAAGATTTCCAAGTATTTTGCAGGTAACTGTTTAGAATCATCAAAAGGGCAGGTCGGGATTCTGATAGCCAAGGGTCATAAAGTGGACATACTGCACTCTGAAAGGGATGAGTCTGCAGTGGTGCTCTAGTTACTTTGGCCTGTTGTTATGCATGAAATATTACCAGTGTAAATTATTTGAGGAGGTGGAGGAGAGATTAATTTATTTTGCTAAAGGGGCAGTGATTTAGTTGGGGTGGGGGGGGGTGGGGAGACTTTAATGTTGAATTGGATCCTGGGCTGGAATACAAAAGGTTTACTGCAATAAACTGAAACATCTTTTGGAAGGGTTATAAATGGTGGATATCTGGCAGTACAAATTCCCTGATAGAAGAGATTATATCTTTACTCCCATCCCCACTGATCATATGTTAGTGATATTGTGGAAAGGCTGTCGGGTAAGGTTTGACTCTTTGTGGATGATAACAAAATCTGCAATACAGTAGACACCCAGGAAGGAGTAGATAACATGAGGAGGGATCTAGCTAAACTTGAAGAATGGTCGAAAATTTGGCAGCTGAGATTTAATGCTAAATAATGCAGGGTCATGCATTTGGGCTGCAAAAATCTAAAAGAGCAGTACAGTATAGGGAATGAAGTGCTTCTATTCACAAAAGAGGAGCAGGACCTAGGCTAAACAGGTAGAAAGGTCAACAGTGAAAGCTAGAAGGATACTTGGGTGCATAGGGAGAGGAATGGCCAGCAGGAGAAAGGAGGTGATAGTGCCTCTGTATAAGTCTTTGGTGAGACCTCATTTGAAGTAATGCGTGCAATTCTGAAGACCACACCTACAAAAGGATATAAAGGGAATGGAGTCGGTGCAGAGGGTAGCTACCAAAATGGTCAGTGGTCTTCGTTATAAGTCGTTTGGGGACAGACTTAAAGATCTCAATATGTATACTTTACAGGAAAAGCAGGAGAGGGATGTGATAGAAATGTTTAAATTTATTTATTTATTTAACATTTCTTATATACCGCCTTTCATGATATCAAGGCGGTTTACGTTGAACAAACTGAAATTACATTGAACAGGGCATTATAACTTGGAGATAACCATTTTACAGGGAACATGGGCTATGGAGGGTTAAGTGGCTTGCCCAAGACCACAAGGAACACCTGTGGGACTAGAAACCCTAGTCCTTCTGGCCCAAGGTTGCTGTCCTCTAGTGGGATTTGAACCCCCGACCTTCCGGCCTGAGGTAACTTGCCCCAACCACTAGGCCACTCCTCCCTTCTTAAATACTTTTGTGGCATAAATGCACAGGAGGAGAGCCTCTTTCAACTGAAAGACAGCTCTGCAACGAGGGGGCATAGGATGAAGGTGAGAGGGGATAGACTCAGGAGTAATATTCGGAAATATTTCTTTATGGAAAGAGAGGAAGATGCATGGTATAGTCTTCCAGAGACTGATTACACTCAAGGTGTAATCAAACTCTGGAATTCATTACCGGAGGATACAGTAAAAGCTGTTAGTGTAGCTGGGTTTAAAAAAGGTTTGAACAAGTTTCTGGAGGAAAGGTCCATAAACCATTATTAAACGGGACCCGGGATACAAGCATTGTGGAACTTGTGGGAAAACTGCTAGGTACTCGTGATCTAGACTGGCCACTGTTGGAAACAGAATACTGGGCTTGATGGACCTTGGTTTGACATAGTATGGCATATCTTATGTTCTTATGTAAGAGAGACGAGGATAGTATCTGAATTCAAGAAAACATGGGACAAACACAGAAGGTCTCTAAAGGAAAAAAAAGAGACTATAGTAGTTGATATGGAAAGGCAGACTAGATAGTCCATATGGTCTTTTTCTGCCATCATGTTTCTATACTAGAATAAATATGCTGCTTCTGGGCAGCACCTTGATGCAGAGGGTTGAGGCAATGGAGATAGAATACATCACATGGTTGGACAATGCACTGGTATGTTTCCAGGTTAGAGATTTCCAGGGAGAGAAAAGTTTGAAGTTCTAGCTTCTCGACAGCTTGCTGGATGACTCAGGTTTTGGTGAGAAGTTGGGTGAGGAAATTGGTATCTCCAAGTTAATGGAGGCAGGCAAGTGAAGGATACTGTAATCTGGAAAAGCATGAAAGCAATGGTAAGAGGGATGTTAATATCTGAAGTATCACATAAGAAAAGAGGAAGGGAGGAAAGGGAGAGCTCGTGGGAATTAGAGGATAGATGTACAGTAAGAGAAGTCAGGAGGCAAGAGTAAACAAACAATTAGAGCAAGCTAGTGGGGCATTAAAGGATTTGGGAGCTGAGGAGATGGCCTTTAAATTGAACTTACTCAAACCAATTTTTTTTGAGCATGGTAATAAGGCAAGTAAGCCACTTACCCACAAACCTAAAGCTATGGCAAGCATAATCAAATTGTTAAGACATCCTAAGTAATTTATGCTCTGACAGTAAGGAGATTAGGACTTACCTAAGGTAGTTCTATAGTGATTTATACTCAAAGGATGAGTCGATTCAAGGTGGGGAGGGAGGACATCAGCAGGTATTTGAAATCAGTGTTGCTGCTGAAGCTGGATCAGCAAGATGTCGGTCTTTGGGAGGAGGACATTTTGAAGTTGGAGGCTGAGCAGGCCATTAAATCTTTAAAATCTAGGAAAGCTCTAAATGTTAAAATTTAATAATCCACTGATGTGCCATCTGATGAGTTTATTTAAAGCAGGTGTGAGTGGTAAACAGCTCCTGGGCTCTATGTGGGTAACGGGTATCACAGTTATTCCTAAGCCAGGGAAGGACCCTAAAATATGTGGGTCCTATAGGCTCATATTCCTCCTCAATCTGGATGATAAATTGTTAGTCAAAATATTGCCCTCTAGATTGCAGGTAAGGGCCATATAACTCGTATGGTCTAGGTCTGTGCCCAGTGGTAATATATGGGGTGCCCAATGTGAAAAGAAAGGAGTTATACTATTGGAAATTGATGCCGAAAAGGGCACATATGTGGTTGATACTGGAAAAAATGGGATTTGGAACTAATATTATTAGGTGCGTACAGGCTTGGTATGAGGAACCCCCAAGCAGGTATTCAAGTCAAAAGAGATTACTTCAAAGTTTTTGATATGGGGAAGGGAACCAGGCAGGGGTGTCTGGTGTCAGCCCTGTTGTTTGCCCTAACCTTGGAGGCTGACAGAGTGTGTCAGGTGGAATAGAGATATTCATGGGACTAAGGTGGGGAAAGTGTCATATAAAATAGCATTATTGGCTGACGACGTTATGTTTATGAGTACCTCAACATTAGTGACATTCCCAGCCCTGATTAGATCGCTTCAGAGATTGAAGGCACATTTTATATAGTATGTGGAGATCTGAACTGAGAGGTTGAAATCATGACCCACACAGTTCCAACAGAATTTTAGAACAGGCTCTGCTAAATGTGGAGCCTTTCCTAAAATTGTGCAGGAGTGCACATGTATTGAGTGGAGGAATAGTCTAATACTTAGAGCACTGCCTTGGTAACCAAGAGACCAGGGTTAGATTCTCACTCTTCCTCATAGGAGGCTTATCAATAAACTGAGCAGCTTGGGGATAGGTTCCAAGGTGGTGAACTGGATCAGAAATTGGTTGACTGACAGACGACAGGAGGTAGTGGTACATGGAACTCACTCAGAAGAAAGGAAAGTGCGTAGTGGTGTGCCTCAGGGATCGGTTCTGGGGCTTACTGTCAATGTACTTGTCAGTGATATTGTGGAATGACTGAATGGAAAGTGCCTTTTTGCAGATGACACAACAGAGTGGACTCCCCTGAGGGAGTGGATAACACGAGGAAAGATTTACAAAAGCTGGAAGAATGGTCTAATGCTATGCAGTTAAGATTTAATGTGAAGAAGTGCAGTGTCATGTACTTGGGATGCAGAACTCCAAGGGAATTGTATGCGATAGGGGGGCGAGAGGTTGGTGTGCACGGACCAGGAGAAGGACCTCAGCGTGATTGTTTCTAAGGATCTCAAGGTGGCGAAACAGTGTGACAAGGCAGAAGCCAAAGCCAAATGAATCATTGGTTGAATACAGAGAGGAATTACCAGCAGAAAGGAGGTACTAATGCCACTATGCAAGTCGCTGGTGAGGCCTCACTTGGAGTACTGTGTTCAATTTTGGAGACCATGTCTCACTAAGGATATAAAAAGACTTGAAATGGTTCAGAGAAAGGCAATCAAAATGATTTGGAGCCTGCATCAGAAGACGTATGAGAAGAGACTTGAAGACTTAAATATATCTACCCTGGAGGAAAGAAGGGACAGGGGAGAGACGATGCAGACCTTCAAATACTTAAAGTGTATTAATGAACAAACAAACCTTTTTCAAAGAAGGGGACGCTGTAAAACTAGAGGGCATACGATGAAGCTGCAAGGCGGTAAACTTAAAAGCAACGTCAGGAAATATTTTTTCACTGAAAGGGTGGTGGATGCTTGGAATGCCCTCCCGATGGAGGTGGTGGGGGCAAACACAGTGACGGAATGGGACAGACACAGTGGATCCCTTTATAGCAAGAGGATGAAATCAAAGCAAACTCTCTTGTAATCTCTTCCAATAGGAAACAGTGTATATCAAATAAAACAGAAATCCTCCTACTTTCTGTGATGAATTTTAAAAGAAGACTGAAAGGAGAATACTCGAAATTCTGGAAGCAGTTTGGATTCTTCCCACTATTGTGCTCAGTTGCCTCAGATGTGAAAAAACGCGGTAAAACACTACAGCTAGTCTTTGTTCCTACCTCCTCTATATTACCTTGCTTCCCCCTCAGCAGTTATCCTCTCAATATTACCTGATCCGTTTCTAGTCTACCCATTATAAATTATCTAATCTCTTTCTATTTTATAATCCTCAAATCATCTCATATACTATGGGGCATGTTCACTAAAGATTAATGTGTGTTAATGAATGTTAAAACACATTAAATGCCAAACATGCTCCAAAATATTCTCTCTTTTCATAAAAGGATTAAGGTTTTCCCTTTTTCCACTGTACCTTCTATAAAGACATCTTTATATTTGACATTTGTATGGCAGACTGATGAGTGGGAAGTCCTGCTCAATCCTATTAACACTGTATGTGTGTGTGTGTGTTGGGGGGGGGTGTTGTTTTTATTGTGGCTTGTTTTTACAATTTGTTCACTGCTTCGGATATTCATTTGCACCAGTGAGATGATCTATATGTTAATATATATCATTTATAGTTTATACCTTTTTTTTAGCAGCTATAAATTATATCATCTCTCCAATGTATATTCCCTGTGCTATAAGCCATATGTTTTTATTTGGATTGAATTACCTGCCCTTGCAAACCCAAACAAGTCGAGTTACAGTTCAGGTAGAGTAGGGACCTGTCTCACAGTTAAAAGGCTATATTTAATAAGAGGCACCTACTGCATTACCATGCACTAATATGCATTATTTACCACGGTCCATTTTATGCAATGGAATATATTTACTGAGCCCCTATCGACCGCAGCAGAAGGAAGCGGGTAGCAGGAGAGCTCCTCTCCGCTCCCCACCACCAGGACCTATCAGCACTCAGCTCTGGACTTTAAATTCAAGGGTGCAAAGGCACACCCATGCCTGAGGGCCTTGCCTTGGCAAGGCCCTCAGGTGGGGACAGAACAGACCTACACGAAAGTAGGACAACAGACCCTGAAAGACACCTACGCTATCAGACTAGCAAAATGTCAGCGGCACAACTCCACGCTGAACACGGCGGTAAGCTCTGCCCCGACTGTGACAGATATTTGTGGCGACCCAACAAGCTTTAAAAGGACCATGCTGCATGCACACCCGCGCCTGGCATGCCCACGCATTGGCATGGCCCTTGAACTGGCCTGAACACCCAATCTACAGCATCCCTGTACAAGACCACACTAGTGGATCAACTGGATTCTTCAACCTCTCCAATTCAACAACAGCAACGACACAGATGTAGCAGTAACGATACCGTACCTCTCAACTACACCGCAGAAAGAACACCATGAGGAATAAAGGAAAGCAAACATATTGAGCACCCATAAAGTTTGGCAAACTAAGGTATGTGCTGCTACTGCTGATGCACCCCACCTTAAAGAAACACAACTGCAAACATAAGCCAAGCTCATACATATTCAGACAACTCAGTCACAATTATATAAATGTCTAAGCAAAACCAAACCCTCGTCACAATCCTGCCTATACCACTAAAGCACTCAGAGTACCGGAGGAAGCACACAGATACGTCCTATCCACTGCCTTCACCTGATCAATAGAGAATACCATGGAAAAGCTGAGGAAAAGATGCATAACTCTAACTGCCCTCACCCTCCTGCTGCTCATCATAGCAGCACTCACTGTGGAGGCCACTCAAGCAAACCATCTCTCACACACTCCTATCATTTACAAAATCAGACACCCTCAGTCATTCAGTCAGACAATTAAAGTACACATGTATCAATCCCATAGGATTTGCACCCTAGCCAGGATTAAGCTACATGACAATGTAATACACAGCCAGACCAAATTACAGTCCTCAAACTCCACGATTCAATATGCTCTCATCAATGCACGCTCAATATATAATAAACTCCCAACAGTAATTGACTTCTTCCAGGACTATAGGGCTGGACATCCTTTGCATTACTGAAACCTGTCCCTCTGAAACTGACACTGAGCTCCTCAACCAACTTTGCCCTCCCCCCTCATTTAACATTCACATCTGCAACAGGAAAACTAGCAGAGGTGGGGGGTCTGTATCATGGCCAAAACTAACCTCAGCCTTGTTAACAACTGACCACCATGTCCTCAGATAAGAAACATCCTCACAATAACAAATAACTCCTTTTCAATGTGCCTAACATACAGACCACCACACGGAAACACCACTGAATTATCCACTATACTGGAGACAGCCTGTAAGACACCAACCTCCCATCGACCTCTCATCCTCCTTGGACCTAAATCTTAAATCTGCTCCATCTAACCAAGCAACATCATTCCTGGAAGACATGGATTCCCTTTGTTACATGCAAATTGTCTCCAAACCAACATACAGTAAAGGGAACATACTTGACCTAATACCTTATGATATCCACATAGCCAAAAATCAGAGCCCACCCACAATCCTGCCAGTACCCTGGTCTGAGCATGCAACAATCCTTTTCTCCATCCCCCAAAAACGCCATTTGACCACCGATGACAGTACACTTCATCCAAACTGCAGATTCCGGCAACTATATCAACTCCATCAACCTAACACCAGCTATCTCCACATAGCTGTCTCTATATAGTTTGCCAGAATTGGCCTTGTACATAGTTGACTGCACTGTTCTATGAAATTATCTGTACCGCTATCGAATTGTTCTATGTAAACCATTATGCCTTGTAGAATAACGGTATATAAAATTCAGTCAAATAAATAAATAAACAAACAAAAAAGACAACAAAGCTTTCAGCAATACTGTGGTCCCACAACTTATGTTAATTAAACCTCAAGAAAACCCAGAGATACAATTCGAACAATGGAATAAATCATGGATACCGCAGCCCAAGCCCCACCAAAAAGAAACACTCCCAAAAGGAGTAATATAGTCCCCTGGTATTCAGCTACACTACAAAAACAAAAAAGAAGTGACTTACGGCACTTAGAACGCAAATGGCGACACTCACAAGACAAGTCCACCAAGAACACATATGCGGAAAAA
Source organism: Ichthyophis bannanicus (assembly GCA_033557465.1). Lineage (NCBI taxonomy): Eukaryota > Metazoa > Chordata > Amphibia > Gymnophiona > Ichthyophiidae > Ichthyophis > Ichthyophis bannanicus. Next base: position 104,114,986 of record CM066048.1, on the reverse strand, counting down.
CACAGGGCATACTATGGGGAGATCTTAAGAAGAAAAAGAGAGTACTATACTAAGACATCATGAATCCAATAGAGAAACCGAGAGAATGCTTCCTTATCACAAAGAAACTCCTAAGAGAACCCAGCGATCAAAACTCACAGCAAAGGATATGCCCCCAAGAAATGGCAAACTACCTTAGCACCAAACAGAAGACTAATTCTACCGGAAACCTCATCCGAAATGCCCCACTGTCCCAGGATCCTTCCCAAGCCAAATGGACAAACTTCGACCTACCATCTCTGAAGAATATCGAAGACACTATAATGAACCTTAACACAACCACCTCAACACTCAACCCCTGCCCTGTGAGCTGGATTAAAATCACCAGAACACAACTCAGCACATACCTACAGAACATAATCCATAAGTCACTATCACAGGGACACATACCGGCTCAAGTAAAACATAATTCAGTGAGATCGATACTAAAAAACACCAAAGTGGATAGAAATATTCCAACCTCATACAGACCAATCTTATTGATCCCTTTCATATCAAAAATACTTGAAAAAAAACAGTGCAAATGCAGTTCCAAGACTATATTGACAACTATCAACTATTCACCAGAGATCCTCACCAGCACGGCTTCAGAACAAACCATGGCATTGAGACCCTCCTCACCTCACTAATCAACACAATACTTACCTGCACCCAAACACCCACTCAAGGATTCCTCCTTATATTCCTTGATATAACATCCGCATTTGATTCTCTCCCCCATCAACAAATCATACAGAGGCTCTCCGACATTGGATTATGTGAAACAACAATAAACTGGTTCCACTCCTACCTGAATGATTGAAGCCAATTGTAGTCCCACAACTTACACTAATTAAACCTCAAGAAAACCCAGAGACACAAATTGAATAATGGAATAAATCATGGATTCTGCAGCCAAGTCCCACCAAGAAGAAACACTCCCACAAGGAGTAATATAGCCCCCTGGTATTCAGCTACACTACAACAAGATATCATTCCCATTTAAACAACTACAAGGAGTACCGCAAGGCTCAAGTCTATCAGCTTTACTGTTTAACATATTCCTCAAACCCATATGTACCATATTCAAGAAATACAAGCTCCACTACCAAATTTATGCAGATGATATCATGTTCTACACGCCATTCAACACCACAAATCCTGACCTCTCTAACATATGGGAAATGTTGTAGTGGTTGATATGGAAGGTCAGACTAGATAGGTCATGTGGTCTTTTTCTGTTGTCATGTTTCTATGTTTCTATAATATAACTGCTTCTCATATATAAAACAGTGACTCCAACAACACAATCTATTCATCAACCAGGAAAAATCAGAAGCCCTCCACGTTTTCATGGACCCCTTCCTTCTCACCCCCACACTCTCTGAAAATCAATGACCGCTCCATCAAAGTGAAATCGGAAGTCAAATACCTGGGTATCATATTAGACCAGAAACTAAACTTCAATTGCAAATAAAGAGAACAACAAATTCAGTCTACCACAAGTTAAGAACTCTGAAGAACCTCCTTCCCCTTATAAGTCCAGACCTCTTCTGGACAGTATGCCAGGCTCTGATCACACTTATCCTAGATTACTCAAACATCATATACCATGGCCTCCCCAAACATCACCTCAAAATGGCCCAGAATACTGTGGCAAGAATAATCAAGCCCCAAGACAATCACAAATCAACCCCATACCTATCCACTTCCAATGGCTACCTATCCTAACCAGAATATGATAGAAAGCACTCATCCCTTTTTTCAAAATAATACAGAACAGATCAGCTTACTGCCTCCAACCCCTTATCTCAAAGCAAAAAAATTACTCCATAGGCAGGGCTCCCTTAACCTCCTTGCCATCTCTATGCAGAAAACTAAGAGCAAACAAGATACTTGTAACTGTGCACTCTCATGTTTTGCCCCTCAATATGGAATTCGCTACCCCCAGCGCTAAGAGGATGCCCAGATTTGACAGAATTCTATAAAAAGCTGAAAAAAATACTTATTCCAGGATCACTTTAAATCAGACTTAACTCTCAATTTCCAACCAGACCTCAAACCTGAACCACCGAGTACCTAACCACTGACTGTAGCACAATGCCCTCTTAATGATGATTGACAATTAGATATACTCATGTGAATATAACCTGACATCCACATGGTTTACTATTAACGATTGTTGTACATCTCCCTTTGTATATAGTTTACACTATGTTATAACACTGCTGTAATCAAAAGTTTGAGTTGATGTTACCAGTCTATTCTTAAGTTTAGTTTTATTGTACAACAGGATGCATACTTATGCCCTGTTTGCTTTTGTTTTATGCAAACCGCTTTGAATATTAGAAAGGCGGTATAGAAATGAGTTCAAATAAATAAAATAAAACATACATTAATGGTGTTAGCACACCCTAACACAGTACTACACTTTAGTAAATGTAGCCCTAAATTTGCACCTTGGGCAATAGATCTGGATTTATTTATTAATCACCTTTTTCAAACCTGACTTCAAGGAGAGTTACATGAAATGCAGGGGGCATGGGGAAAAGAAGAAGTGTTCTGAATTGTGTTGGAAAGAGGAGATGGCACAGTCATCCACACTGCTGTAATCTACAGACCTCCAACTCAAATCGAAGAGATAGATAACGAATTGATTATAGATATTGCCAAGACAGCCACAAAGAGGGAAGCGATTGTATTGGGTGACTTTAATCTACCCGATGTGGATTGGATTACTCCTTCTGCAAATCTGGAAAGAAGCAAAAAAATTGTGAATGCTTTCCAAGATGCGTTACTTAGACAAATGGTGATGGAACCAACCAGGGAAAGCTCAACCCTGGATTTAGTGCTCACCAACGGTGATAGCATGTTGAATGTCTGGGTGGGTGCACCTGTGAGCAGCAGCAATCATCACACGGTGTGGTTTGAGATAAAAGCCAAGGTGCAGTCCAATCACAGCAAGCTCAAAGTCCTAAACTTCAAAAACAGTGACTTCAGTAAAATGGCCAAGTACCTAAAGGAGGAGTTGGCAGGGTGGAAGGGGATAAGGGAAGTGGAATTGCAATGGGCTAAACTAAAGGTGGCAATAAAAGGGGCAACAGATAAATATGTAAGAAAAGTAAATAAAAACAAGAGGAGAAGGAAACCTATTTGGTTTTCCAAAGAAGTGGCTGCTCGAATAAAGGCAAAAAACACAGCTTTCGCAAAATTCAAAAGCTTGCAAACAGAGGAATACAGAAATGAATACAGGATCAAACTCAAAGATCCAAAAAGAAAAATAAGGATAGCAAAATCAAAGGCAGAGAAAAAGATGGCTAAAGATGTTAAGTGCGGTGACAAAACTTTCTTCAGGTATATTTGGGAAAGGAAGAAGATCAGAGGTGGAATCGCAGGACTCAGAAGTGCTGGGAACAGACTCGTGAAAAGTGACATTGAAAAAGCGAAATTGCTAAACTAATACTTCTGCTCTGTTTTTACTAAAGAAAACCTGGAGAAGGACCACCTGTGACTCCCAAATATAAAAATGGGAATGAAGTAGTTACCACACCATTCACAGAAGATGATGTGTTAGAACAACTTGCAAAACTGAAAGTGGACAAGGCCATGGGACCAGATGGGATACATCCCAGGATACTGAAAGAGCTCAGAGAAGTTATTGCAGGGCCTTTAAACGATGTTTTCAACAGATCTTTGGAAACAGGAGAAGTTCCTCAGGACTGGAGAATGGCTGATGTGGTACCTCTACACAAAAGTGGTGACAGGGAAGAAGTGACAAACTACAGGCTCGTGAGCCTTACCTCGGTGGCGACAAAAGTAATGGAGGCGCTCCTGAAAGAGCGAATAGTGGACTTTCTCAAAACCAACAGGTTGCAAGATCCGAGGCAACATGGTTTTACCAAAGGATAATCTTGCCAAACAAATCTGAGTGAGTTCTTTGACTGGGTGACCAGAGAACTAGATCAGGGGCATGCGATGGATGTCATCTACCTGGATTTCAGCAAAGCCTTTTATACTGTTCCTCATAGGAGGCTTATCAATAAACTCAGTAGTTTGGGGATGGGTCCCAAGGTGGTAAACTGGATCAGAAATTGGTTGACTGACAGACGACAGAAGGTGATGGCAAATGGAGCTCACTCGGATGAAAGGAAGGTGATTAGCGGGGTGCCCCAGGGTTCAGTCATGGGCCCAGCACTGTTCAATGTATTTGTGAGTTATATTGCTGAAAGACAGAATGGAAAGGTCTGTCTTTTTGCAGATGACATGAAAATTTGCAACAGAGTCGACTCCCCCGAGGAAGTGGTTAACATGAGGAAAGATCTACAAAAGCTGGAAGAATGGTCTAATGCTTGGCAATTAAGATTTAATGCAAAGAAATGCAGTGTCATGCACTTGGGCAGCAGAAATCCAAGGGAAATGTACGCGATAGGGTTGGTGTGCATGGATCAGGAGAAAGACCTTGGTGTGATTAGTTCTGTAGATCTAAAGGTGGCAAAACAGTGTGACAAGGCGGTGGCAAAAGCCAGGAAGATGTTGGGCTGCATACAAAGAGGAATTACCAGCAGAAGGGAAGAGGTACTAATGTCACTGTATAAGTCACTGGTGAGGCCTTACTTGGAATACTGTGTTCAGTTTTGGAGACCATATCTTGCAAAGGATGTAAAAAGACTGGAAACTGTTCAGAGGAAGGCGACCAAAATGATTTGGAGCCTGCGTCAGAAGCCTTATGAGAAGAGACTTGAAGACCTAAATATGTACACTCTGGAGGAGAGGAGGGACAGGGGAGATATGATTCAGACCTTTAAATACTTAAAGAGAAATAATGAGCAAACAAACCTCTTCCAAAGAAGGGGAAGCTGTAAAAGTAGAGGGCATAACATGAAGTTGCAAGGTGGTAAATTGAAAGGCAATGTCAGGAAATACTTTTTCACAGAAAGGGTGGTGGATGCTTGGAATGCCCTTCCGCTGGTAGTGGTGGGGGCAAATACAGTGACAGAATTCAAAATGGCATGGGACAGACACAGTGGATCCCTTTACAGCAACAGGATAAAATCAAAATAAACTGAACCATCTTATTTCTCAACAAATAGGGGTGTCCTACACGGAGCGGGGGGTTCACCCCTAAACAAGGACATGGGGAGGGGTGGCCTGCACAGAGCGGCAGGTGCACCTACTCTTGCCATTTTACTGGGCAGACTAGATGGACCATACTGGTCTTTATCTGCCGTCATTTACTATGTTACTATGCTACATTCAAGTGTAGAAGGTATTTCCCTGTTCTAAAGGGGCTTATGGTCTAAGGGGGCGATGCGTGGGTTCTGTGCCATGCACAAAGGAGTATAGCACACAAAGAAGTGTAGACGTCAGTGCACTGTTCATTTTTATTCAATTATAATAAAATCTAGATGTGTAGAAGTGCACTCGAGCTGGAGACCTAATGGGTAGTTTTCTAGTGCTGAGGACTTAGCGCATAGTGTGAGGAGAAGTAAAATGTTAGCTCACTTTTTGGTGCCTAGCATTAGGGTTTTATGCCAGCTTCTTTTCTTGTGCTGGCATGAACTACCTGCAACATTTTTCTTGTTTTATTGAAAGGAATGAGTGAACAATCTATTGAATGAAATGGGAAAAGAAATTGAGCATGAGAAGCTGAGATCAGTGACAGAATGAGGACTTAAGGGGAAGATGCTGTGGCTGTGAAATAATGGACAATGTACTCGACTGCAGAAATTGACATATCATGCTAATAATATGTATGTGTTGAATATAAATTTGGCATCCAGATACATACATGCAATATGCATAACCTGATATTTACATATTGTGGTGTAGGTTTCTCCAGGTCCCGCTTCAATCTCTGTGCAAAATATCAATTCTGTGGTTAATGCAAACCAGATGTACTGAATGTATGCAGGTTTCCATGGAAATAGGCATGCTGCTCCTATGTTTACACACAATTGTTGCATATATGTTATTCACTTACAATTTGTTTACTGCATCAGACATAAAGGGATTTTTTTATGTGTGCACTGGGAACCTCTGCACTGAACTTCAGTGCGCAGCTCTAATGCATGACTTTTACATCAGGAAATAAAGGGTGAAGGAACTTGTCTAAGGTCATATAGTAAATGACGGCATTTAAAGAACAGTATTTATTTTTATTTTATTTATTTAACAATCATTTATATCCCGCATCTTCCAGAGTTCAGATGCGGCTTACAATTGAACAACAGTCAACAAAGCAAGGGCTTGTTTTACATGGAACAATTTTTGACAGTAAACAATGTAATAGTTTGGTCCATCTAGTCTGCCCAGTAAGATGGCAAGAGTAGGTGCACCTGCCACTCCGTGCAGGCCACCCCTCCCCATGTCTTTGTTTTATGGGTGAACCCACCGCTCCGTGTAGGACACCCCTGTTTGTTGTCACAAAGAACAGTGGAATTTCAGCCGTATCTCAGGCAGGACCATCCCGAGCTAGAAATGCGCCCTTTGTGACTAACTAATCTGGTGCCCTCCTCTGCCCCAACCACATGCAGAAACTCATTCTTTGAGCTTCCTGGAAACCCAGTGATGATATCAGTGCTCTTTTTGTATTTGCCCCCTGTGCGGCTGCACCACTCACACAGCCCTTGTTACGGCCCTGCTGTCAGGTCAGTCACTCTGTTAAATGGCTTATGACACTGCTTCTCAACCCTCTCCTGGAGGCACATCTAGCCAGACAAGTTTTCAAGATAATCAGCATGATTATGCATGAGGTAAAATTGCATATATTGGAGATCTTCTGTATGCAAATCTATCTCATGCATATTTATGGGGCTAATCCTGAAAACCTGGCTGGCTAAATGTGCATCAAGGAGAGGGATGAGATGCACTGGACTATAGTAATGTACATTTGACCTATAGGGTCTATTCCACTTGTGTTAAAAGGATCATACCTTGTCTCACTTCTCAGATCTTTCCATTTTGTGTTACATGGCCCATACTTTATCTGGCCTCCCAAGATTATCAGTTTAGTGTTATGTTGCCAATACTTTATCTCGTCTTTCACATTTATCCTCTCTAGGTAACCTCAGGTTACCTCTTGCCTCACCTGGCCAGTTGTCATGGAGACTGAACCCCGGATGCAAATCGCTCTAGCCTGTAACCATAGCAACAACAGGCAGGCGGGTTCCAAAGTGGGCGGAGCAGGTGAACACAGGCTCTGGAGGGCCGGCAGATTGCCAGAAAGGAAGATGCGACTCCACCTTCCTCCGGGCCACGCAGGCGCATTGCGACCCTTCCTTGGCGCTAGCTCTGGCTGCTGACGGTGCCGGCTGTGACTCACTCAACGGTGACCGGGAGGCGCCATGCGGTTGGACTAGGGTCCCGTAGAGACCGGGATAGACGCGAGCTGCGGGTGGCGCGGGCAGGATGGTAAGGATGTGGGAAGGGCTCAAGGGAGAGTGTTTCGGGCCAAGGGCCCTGCTCAGGTGAGCTCACCTGTGCTGAGTGGGCGGTGCCTTCGGCTGCTGGGACCCGGATGTAAGAGACCGGAAGGGAGCGCTTGTCCGGAAGCGAGCAGGGAGGGAACTGCTGCTATACTGCTTTTTGCATATTTCTTTAAGGAGGAAACAATATGTGGACGTTAACTCAAGGTCGAGCATTTTAGTTTTAGAAAAAGCACTGCTAAGTAGCCGAAGACTTTAAGCCAACCCTGGGCTTCCTGACCCCTCCTCCGTTAATGTAGTTTGTTTGTTTTTTTGTGGTGCTAATGCCAAATGAAAAATGCACGAACTTCAAAGCCCGTATTGTACACTGGTAGGAACCTAAGCTGAAAAACACAGGAACGGCCCATACTTCAGAATGGGTTTACTCCAAAGAGGCAGAGCCAGATCTGGGTTTGTCCCATTATTTGTATTTGAAATGTTCTGTTTTCCCTAGTAAAAGTATTAATTACATCTCGCATGCATGCAGTGGGGTAAAATGAGACCACGGTCTGCCTATATGGACGAACTGAGAAAAATCGTAACTCCCTCTTATGGCTGGTGTCTGGCCTGTAGTTCGAGTGATGCTTGTTTAGTGCACCACCGTGGTGTGCATTGGTTTACCACTGCTGGAGGGAAAAAAGTCTTTAGTGTGATTACCTTGTCTACTCCAGTATTTCCTAAAATTGTATTCAATGTGACCTAATTTTAACACTTAATTCATGTTTCCCCAAATGATGAAAATAAAATCGCAAGCTTCCAGTCTCTTCCACCCACTTATCAAAATCATGAAGGCAATATTTGGCACAGGAGTCTGTATGTGCTCACAGACTCCACTACTCTGCATAGGTTTTCAGCCTTAACAGGAAGAAGGGGCAGGGCCTATGGATTTTCACTAATTGACAGGCCCCATGCTGACTGTCATTATTGGACATAGTCACAAATGGAAGGGGGAGTAGACATCTTTCTATGACCCCATTTGGGGTCCCACCCCACAGCTTGATAACCACTTGTCTAGTTAGTTTTCTGATTCCTCTATAACAGCCTAAACTACAGTTACACTATGCAAGTTTCCACATAAGGAATCACTATCCCAGAAAAGGATCTGGGCGTTATCATGGGTAATACGTTGAAACCTTCCACCCAGTGTGCAGCTGCAGTTGTGTAAGCAAATAGACAATCATAAGGAAAGGAATAGAGAATAAAACCAAGGATATTATAATGCCTCTGTATTGCTCCATGGTGCAACCACACTGCAAATATTGTGTGAAATTCTGGTCACCGTATTGTAGAAAGGATATAGTGGAATTAGAAAAGGTACAAAGGAGAATCACCGAAATGATAAAGGGATGGAAAGATACCCGTACAAGGAAAGACTTGAAAAGAGATGGCTGAGGAGAGATGATATAGAGGTCTACAAAATAATGAATGGAGTGGTATGGGTAAATGTAGATTCATTGTTTTACTCCTTCAAAAAGTAGAAAGACTAGGGGATACACAATGAAACTTGTCAGACGGCTGCCTGGGTGAGAATTTTCACAGTCTTGGCAAGTGCATATATCTATATGATTTGCAAGGTATTGTGGGCAATGTAGTTCATTCACACCAGACACAGCTGCTGACAATAATTTAGTTGTGCTCTTGGGTAAAGCCAATAAGATATTTATTTATGGGGTTATTTCTCCCAACACAGATATGCTTGGTAGCACATAACTCAGATAACTTGCTTTCAGTGTTAACTTGGAAAAACAAAGTCAAAATCAGGAAAACAACAAATGAAAAGCCACAAAGCAAGAAACAAACTGTTCTTTTCAGGTTAACGTCTGATTACTTCCCACATAGATTCAGAAGTGATTCTCTCCTAGCTCACAAGCAATTAGGTAAGGCTTAATTGCTAGCAGTTATCCAGCTGAAACCCCTTAGCTGGCTTGCTTTCTACTGTGTGGGTCAAATCCTGCTTCATTAGCTTTTCTCAGTAGATTAAAGAACAAGTTTATATTTCTTTGTGATGGTTGCTGTACTTTATAACAGAAAGTTACCAACGGAGTTTAGATAGAGAACAGTCCATATAAACACATTCTTCATCTGCTATTATTCCCCCTTGTTCAACAAGCATGGGTTCAATATCATGGATTGGCACAGATGAATCTCAATGGAGCATTTTCAGGAGAATACTTGTTTCCCTGCTGTCTTTCAAGGTTATAGCTAGGGCATAGATCAGTGTTCATACCTGAGCTTCCATTGCTGCTAGAGTTCCTCTCTATATAGCCTGGCCAGTATGTAGTCCAGTTCTTATGTCCAGCCTTCCAATCCAGATCCCTGGACACTGGATCCCTCTTCACATACCTTCTGGCACAGGTCTTACGGTCCCTTCCATGGGCAGCCGTCTCCCTCACAGGTAGCGTCTGGAGATTCCTAGCTCTGCAGCACCATTCCTCTGGCTTTCCCCAGTCCAATGGTGTATGCTGGCCCTTGGAATACCTCCCAGTATACGTACTGCTTTGGACTCTTCTAGACCTCTCAAAGGCTTTTCTCCTCTTTCTTCCAGAGGGTTTCTTTTTCTCTCTGTCCGTCCGGTTTGGCTTCTGCTTCTGGTAATCCTTCAGATGAAACTGAGGATAATTCTCTGGATATCCAAGGTGATCATGAAGATGGTCATCTGTAGAATAAACTCTACTCTTATTCTGCTTAGATGAGTGCTCCTCCCTAACACAGCGCAGCTGTGCTGAATCAAGCCCTGCCCTTTGCAATGAGTGCTTGGGGATTACCTCATAGCCCTTTTGATTGAACACACGTTTTCTCACTTCAGCTCCTCTCATGGTTGTTGGAAACCTGGTGCATTCTGGGACTGGTAGTCTTTTATGGCAAAATTCTGTTTTCTCATTTCTACCAGCACTGACAGGTTGCTTGTTCAGAGTCACTTCACCTTTTCTATAGCTCCTTCCTGAGCTATGATAAGCTTCCTTATCACAAACTACAATGTAGTACATTTAAGACTAATCAGAGAATATTTTTTTACTAAACACGTAATCAAACTCGAGTTGATTACTGGAGGACGTAGTAAAGGATGTTAGTGTAGCTGGGTTTAAGAGAGGTTTGGACAAGTTCCTGGAGGAAAAAAGTCCATAAACCAATATTAAAGTGGACTGGGGAAATCCACTGCTTACCCCTGAGTTAAGCAGCATAGAATCTGTCTCCCTTTGGGAATCTGATAAGTTCTTGTTATCTGGCTTGGCCACTGTTGGAAACAGGATGCTGGCCTTGATGGTCCTTTGGTTTGACTAGGTATGGCATTTCTTATGGTTCTTATCAGTTCAGGGAGCACCCATCAGCATGGTGACAATGAAGGTGAACAACAGAGATATCAGGTTTCTCTGCCTAGAGCTGGTTCTTCCATTAGCTGGATCATGTATTTTGTTATTGCAGTCATACCAGCATACCTTAGTAAGAGCCACTGCTGGATGCCAGTGCAGGATTTACCCTTAAGTGGTCCCATTTACCCTTCAATGGTCCCATAAATGAACTCTCATGAGGTTCTTACTGCATAGGAAAACCAGCTAAGGAGGAAACAGCAGATATTGAACCGCTGCTGATCGCTGGAAGCAGCAGTATATAAGTGTGTATTAAATAAAAATAAAAAAATAAGGCATGCTGCTTGCTGTCTCCTGCTGACTGGCAGTGTGGGGAGAATAGACAAACCTCTGCGGGAAGCAGTAGCTCTGCGCCCCTGCCTCCCCTCCCTTCCCCCATTCAAAATCACACACTTTTCTTTCTGCCATAACTGATTAACTAAACTGTAAAGAAGTCAGTATAAATTGTAAATAAGTTCTGTATTGTTAACTGCCCTGCATGCCAATCCCTCCCATATTTTATTGTTCAATATACTCCACTTAAGTTACTTTGTAGACCGCTTTGATTGAAGGATAAGGAGGTATAGAAAACTGGTTAAATAAATAAATTTTATTTATTTATTTATTTTATCAGGGCAAAAATTAGCTTTGGGAGCCACTGAATTAGCATATCTGCGAAGGCCTCTCTTAAACATTTGGGCTCTGCGCACAAACCTAATTTGCCTGAGCCTTAATCTTGTCCTGCCTAATGTTCCTGAGCTCTTTATTATATGAGAGTGCATGTGAAAAACAGCATTCCTCTTTGTACTTTCTCTACACCTTTTGTTATGCAACTTTCTGCTATCTGCCCATAGTCATCACTTTTCCAAACTGGGGTCCTAGATTTTGTCTTTCCTTGCGTGGAAGTTGTTTCACACTGATGATCATCTTTGTTACCCTTCTCTTTGTATGTTTTAGGTGTTCTATATTCTCTTTGATATTCAATATTTTTAAGAGAAGACTGCTTTATTAATAGTTGTCCCCTACGGACCCTGCCTGAGGCACTGCTACCTCTCAGTGCTGCCCTGTAGCTATGTTGTCTTAAGGGTATGTTTACTAAACAGCGCAAACGGCGCAGCTGCGATGTTATCGCATTACCGTGCGATAACGTCTCCTGCGGCGGTAAGGCTCCCCAGAGGGTGGAGTAAGGCTCCCCAGGGGCGGAGAGTGGGCAGGGAGAGGCCCCAGGCACACTATCGCTGTGAAATGAAGGTCCGAAAAATAATGCGAATGAAAACCTGGCGTTAGAGGCAAAAGTGAAGGAGAGAGAAACCATTTCAGTCAGCAATGTACAGCAAAGGCAGGGAGACCCAGAACAGTGATAGTAGTGTGATACATGTGCTGCACCAGCATAGTGCCCAAGTACGAAAGGGCACTATGGTGAGGCTGCACATGTGACGTGCAGTGGTGCAGCTAGAGCAGAGGGCAGGCTAGGCAGATGCTCAGGTGACACATAGAAAAGCAGAAACGGAATATCAGCAACTGATCAAGGTCAAACATGCCCACGAGTGTGTGTGTCTCAGGGGACAGTTCCCAGCAAAGCGCACAGAACATTGGCAGGCAGTGCCAGGGGGGAAGCATGAATGTCTATGCAGGCACCCCTACCCCAGATTACACACCATAGGCAGCTGCCTACCAGGACACTGGATGGCCTGGGACTGCACACCACCAGCACCACCGGCATAAGGGCATGTCAGCATGGTGGCAGAGGGGTGCTGGTGGTGGAGGGGGCAGTGGCATCTGCCCACAGCAGACCAAGGCAAAGCCCTGTCTAGGTGGGTGCCATGCACTGCAAAAGACGTCTGTCTGCCTGACGAACAGTAATGGTATCTCCAGGGAATGACCTGCCTCTGTGGCAACAGTTTGGTGCAGTACACAGAGCCAGTGCGTTCAGGGGCAGAAGGTCAGAGGTTCAAGTCTCTCAGCTGTGGCTCCTGCAGACCATGTCCCCATACATTACCCAGTACTAAACCGTGGTAGTAAAGAAGGAACTGTGTTTGCAGATAAAATAAACACACCATAAATGCCTATATTGTACCCTACAGAGCACATACACCACAAACATGTGCAATCCCTAGAGCAGAGGTTCCCAACTGCAGTCCTGGAGGGCCAAACACCATTCAGGTTGTCTGGGTGTCCCTAATAAATATGCATGAGATAGATTTGCATACAATGGGGGCAGTGCATGTAAATGCATCTCATGCATATTCATTAGGGACAGCTTGAAAACCTGAACCGTGTTTGTCCCACCAGGACCGGAGTTGGGAACCTCTGCCCTAGAGCAGCGGCCGACAGGGGCACAAACACCAACACCCACAGGCCCCACTATGCAGCGGCTCATGGAGAGTCTAGCTGTTGGGCCCTGCGCGCAGCAGCATCTATCAATACTAGCACCTGCATACCTTTGCAATGCCGTCTTAAACGTGGAAACACGTTCCACATATATTAAAGGTTGCTATGAATAATGTCAGCTAACAAATTCTAAGTTGAACACAATTTGTTGACAGGGATTCATCATATCAACCTTTCTGATATCTGTGGAGTGTTTCAGGTTTTGTTTCTGACAGTGTTTAACTCCCCCGGGGAGTGACCCTAACAGTACTGAGTACCATAGCAATGCCTGCACTTTGCCCAGGACTGGTGTGGCGGCCAGGGCTGCCAACCACCTCCATATTTGCACAATGCTAAAATAAGTGTGGTAGTGTGCATATGTCTATCCAGTGTTATGTGGTTGCCTACACCTTACTAAGCCTACAATGCTTGCACTGTTTCCAGTGTTAGCCTGCCAATGTGCATAATGAGGAGCAAGGTACTGTGGGTATGGCCCGGACAGGGAGGCTTGGGTAGGTAGCATCTGCATAGGGCAATGGCTGGGACATTGTAGTGCCCAGCCACCACCTGCACGGACAGGGCGGCCACAGCATGTCATGCTGGGAGGTCACTCTCACCCTGACTGAGCAGTGACCACGGCATGGCTAGGTTACCCCATAGTGCTATATAGTATTTCTCTCACGTGATATCTCTGGGTTCCCTTTTCTGGGGCCCAATCGCTGACGTACCTGCTTGGTGAGTGTGCTCACATGATCCCATTTTTGGGTGCACATGGCTTCTCCAGGAACATGCACTATGTACTAGCTAGCGGACTGTCTGCAGTTAACATGTGTATGGCTGGAACACCTTGCAGGGTGCAGCGGGTGGAGACTGACTGTGCCCTCTGCTGGTGAATGTCAGATAGGGTTGGGGGGCAGCTGAGCTTTTTTAGACCTACTGTCCCTATGTGATGCGTACAGATCTGCATTGACCTCCCTGTAGGGTGCCCATTCACCTCTACTGCCACCCTTGCAGAGATGTAGAATGTGGATCTGTTGGTGGGAGATCTTGTCCCCCACTCTGACCCACAGGTGCTACATAATCTGCTTTGGGGTCCAAACACCACCCTTCACTTATAATATGTGACCATGGCACCCACCCAGGATATGCACTATTCTGGGTGCATCATAGTCCACAAGGCCTAGACATGACTGGGAAATACAGATGGACATAGGTGTATCTGTAAGGACTACCCATCACACACTGGCACTGATGGAGACCTGCAGCATAGCCTATCTCAGTCATGCCATGTGCTGCAGACCTGGTGCTGGGCCCCCCCCACTTCATCCTCGGGGTGAGCACAGGAACTGCACGATGTCACGGTCTGTATCTACTCTGTGCCAGTAACACACACGGTCAGTTCCCCCTACCAGGCCGGGGTGCTATAGAAGCGCATACCCCATCTTGTGATCAGATGTAGGCTGCTGATCTGCATGTGCAGTGCATCATGGGTATGGGTGGGTTTACTCTATCCTGGTAACCACAGCAGATTAGTTTGTGTGGTGACCTGCAGTCTTTCTGTAGCCAGCCAGTGGTGTGTTAGATGCTATAGAGATGTAGCCCACTGGTTACTTCAGTGACTGTAGAAGCAGAGGTCATGGGTTTGATCCCACAGTGGTGTTATTTAAGAATGCTGTCTGAGGCTTTTCCTTTTCATTTCAATCAGTGCTGCCAGCAGAAACACCCTCACAGTGCTGTAGCCTAAGGTGCCTCATAGGCGCCCTATAGGGCACATTATAGGGTGCCTTGGCAGACAGGGCACTTTATAATGTGACCTGTGGGGCGCCTTATGAGGCACCTTAGGTTACGGCACTGTGAGGGTGTGTTTGCTGGCAGCACTGATTTAAATTAAAAGAAAATGCCTCAGACAGCCTTTTTAGATTACGCCACTGCAGGATCGAACCCATGACCTCTGCCTGCACTGTCATTGCAGTAACCAGTGGGCTACATCTTTATAGCTTGTCAGACGGCTGCCTGGGTGAGAATCTTCACAGTCTTGGCAAGTGCATATATCTATATGATTTGCAAGGGATTGTGGGCAATGCAGTTCATTCACACCAGACACAGCTGCTGACAATAATTTAGTTGTGCTCAACTGTAAAGCCAATAAGATATTTATTTATGGGGTTATTTCTCCCAACACAGATATGCTTGGTAGCACATAAATCAGGTTACTTGCTTTCAGTGTTAAACTTGGAAAAACAAAATAAGGAAAACAACATTCAAACTTGTCAGGCATTAGCTAATGTTTTCTTTGCATATCAAACAACAAACCAAAAGCTACAAAGAGAAAAAAACCTGTTCTTTTCAGGTTAACTTCTTATATCTTCCCACATAGATTCAGAAGTGATTCTCTCCTAGCTCACAAGCAATTAGGTAAGGCTCAATTGCTAGCAGTTATCCAGCTGAAACCCCTTAGCTGGCTTGCTTTCTACTGTGTGGGTCAAATCCTGCTTCAGGAGCTTTTCTGAGTAGATTAAAGAACAAGTTTGTATTTCTTTGTGATGGTTGCTGTACTTTATAACAGAAAATCACCAAAGGAGTTTGGACAGAGAGCAGTCCATATAAACACATTCTTCATCTGCAATCATTCCCCTTTCTTCAACAAGCATGGGTTCAATATCATGGATTGGCACAGATGAATCTCTCAATGGAGCACTTTCAGGAGAATACTTGTTTCCCTGCTGTCTTTCAAGGTTATAGCTAGGGCATAGATCAGTGTTCATACCTGAGCTTCCATTGCTGTTAGAGTTCCTCTCTATATAGCCTGGCCAGTATGTAGTCCAGTTCTTATGCCCAGCCTTCCAATCCAGATCCCTGGACACTGGATCTCTCTTCACATACCTTCTGGCACGAGTCCTAGGGTCCCTTCCACGTGCAGCCGTCTCCCTCACAGGTACCCTCTGGAGATTCCTAGCTCTGCAGCACCATTCCTCTGGCTTTCCCCAGTCCAATGGTGTATGCTGGCCCTTGGAATGCCTTCCAGTATACGTACTGCTCAGGACTCCTTTAGACCTCTCAAAGGCTTTTCTCTTCTTTCTTCCAAAGGGTTTCTTGCCCTCTCTGTCCGTCCGGTTTGGCTTCTGCTTCTGATGATCCTTCAGATGAAACTGATGATCAAGCTCAAGCTGATTCTCAGGATAATGAGGATGATTCTCTGTAGAATAAACTCTACCTTTATTCTGCTTAGATGAGTGCTCCTCCCTAACACAGTGCAGCTGTGCTGAATCAGGCCCTGCCCTTTGAGATGAGTGCTTAGGGATTACCTCATAGCCCTCCTGATTGAACACACATTTCCCCACTTCAGCTCCTCTAATGGCTGTTGGAAACCTGGTGCATTCTGGGACTGGTAGTCTTTTATGGGAAAATTCTGTTTTCTTATTTCTACCAGAACTGATAGGTTGCTTGTTCTGAGTCACTTCACCTTTTCTATAGCTCCTTCCTGAGCTATGATAAGCTTCCTTATCACATGCTTCTAACAGTGCGCTGGCATGTACTTAGGGTTAACACACGTTAACGTGCCACGGCGCCCACTATCGCGCGATACAGATTCTTGCTACCTTAGGACCGGAACACCCACTCCTTATATGGCATTCTTCACATTATCGCTGCAACTTGCGCTGGTAACATTAAGACAGTTTAGTAAACATACCCCTTAGTGTCCCCTTTTCTTTTAGTTCTTTCTCCTGCCCTCCCCTATGCATCCCATCTTTTGCCTTTCGTGTAGTATAAAGGCATTCTTTTCTGTCTGTTTTTAAATGGCATTTGTAAATCGCTCTGTATGTCCCACAGAGGGTAGTATATTAAGCTGGAATAAACGATAAACAACAAAATAGTTTCCATGTGAGAGCAGGACTATTGCTGAGTGCTGGCCATTTTGTCCAGCTATCTCCCTACAATGATGCCGACAGTCCAGCTACTCAGGCAAACACAGACTGATGTGTAACCAAAACAAGGTCTAATCCTCCAGACTATCTCCCTTATTTTGTCTCCATTCCTTTCCCCTCCCTAAAATGTTTTCCCCCAGCCCTTTCACACTGTGTATCCCCAACACCATCCTAGCCAGTATCATCCTCCACCAGCCATTTCCCCTACTCAGATGCCATCCACCTGTCCCCAGCCCATCCCTCTCACCTTCCCTGGAGTCTTGCAGCTGACATAGTCTCTGGAACTGCTGTTCTGTTTTCATCTAGCATTTCACAACTCTTATCGAGTTTGAGCCATGCCTAGTCGAAAGGCTTTCACGGTTTATGCAGTCTTGCATAGGAGTTTATATACCGTGGGGTTCAAATTCCACAAGGGTTCAGAAGGAAAGCAGAGCAGCTGGTGTGGAGGACGTGCAAGCAGCAAACCTCCCAAAGAAGTGGGTACTAGAGGAAGAGAGTCAGAGAGCTGCCCCTGAGCTTTATAGGAGCTGCCATTGGCCCCCAGTCCTTAGAGTGAATAATACTGACAGAGAGCACTGAAGATGAGGGGGAACAGTAGATTTGTTTAACAGTATAATGATATTGACTGTAAATGCTTTATGAATAATTCATAATGTTCCATCAGCCTTTTTGACCATTACAGTAACACCTAAGATCTCTTTCCTGAATGGTGGCAGTCCAAACCAGAGTCCACTGCTATGATGAGATGTTTGGATTGTTTTTTTTCCATATAGCAGACTTTGCTCTTATCTATGCTGAAACATATGTGCCACTGTTTTGCCTACTTGCTGCTCTTTATGAGATTTCCTTTGCAGCTATTTTCTACTTGCTTTGGCTTTGATTATTATCCAGAATAATTTTGTCTTATCTGCAGATTTTGCCACCTTGGCGTTCGCTCACTTTTTTCCAGATCATTTCTATGTTGTACAGCACAGCTTCCAGCAGAGACTCATGAATGACAGCGCCGTTTACCTTCTTCCACCCATCTTTTTGGTTCTTACTTCTCAGTCTGTTTTCAGTTAATAGACTTTCTGGGATAGTTTTGAAAATTAGCCATCCTGAAGTACGTGCATTTGAAAGATTCATGTGTTGTGTCCTTGCTATTAGCGTGCACCATTGAGCAGGATGAAATAACATGTGTATATTTAAAAATGAAATTCACATATGCTATCTTACTCCACTGACCTCAACACCCAGAGGAATGAGGTATTTTGCACCCTATATACGTTTTAGCCAGAGAAAGGTGGACTGACTATTTTTACTCAAGAAATGTTTTTTTTTGTCTTATCCTTGACCTGCATACTGCATAAAAAATAACCGTTTAGGTTGGGTTAGTTTGTGGGTGGCAACAAGACACGTAGTTTGGGATTTTTAAAATTCTGCTTGTTATTTTGCCTGGAAAAAATATTAACAGAAAAATCAGATGCAAATCTATGTGGGTAAATTTTGCTGCAGCCAAACCATGCACATATTTAGTACTGATTTATTGGTGCGGAGCTACTGAGTAAAATCTGCCTGTGGTATTTGAACCAAAGTAGGCAATTTAATTGTTACTGTAGTCGCTGTCTTATGTAAAAGCTACCTGAACTTAGAAGCTAAGATGAAAGGGAATGGGGAAGAAGGAGCAGAACTGTGAGAGCAGCAAAATGAGGGAACTGAGCACACAGAAACGGAGGCGGGAGATGAGAAGAGACATGCAAGCTAAGCAAGGAAGAACCACAAAGCAGAGGATGAAATCTTGCTAACAGAACAGAAAGAAACTTCTGATAGAAATAAAGGCATTATCTGCTTCCTACTTTCTATCTGTACTTTATCTTTGTCACAGATGTGCAGAGTCCTGGCCAGCTCATTGCACTTTGAATAAAGACAGTAATATTCTGAAGAAGAAAAAGGATTGAGATTTTTGTTACCTTTTTAGGAAGTTTTGGGAGAAAGGTCTGGTTATATAGTGAGCCAGGAGCTGTCAATAATATTATAGCAATGCAGAAGAGCTCCAGATGTGCCCCACAGGTGTTTGGTATTTTCATTTTATATTGGTTTAACTATACAAGATTTACTTGTAAGCAGCATTGATTCAGCTTGTCAGGATTTGTGGGCTTTGAATTCTAATTAATTATAATACAGAGTGACCGAGAGGTTTCTTGATACGCAGCCAAACCACCCTGCATATGCACACCTTTGCTGAATTACTACAAAAAGAGAGTGGATTCGGAAGAGAGGAGGAGAAAAGTTTCTCCAAAGAAGAGGGAGGTGAAAAGGCCAGCAAAGAGAGAGAGAACAGATTCCATTGAAAATCCAAGTACATTAAAATGAAAGGTGTATTCTAGTTATTCTCCAGGAACAAGCAGGAAGTCAGTCCTCATATATGGGTGACGTTGCCGCCGATGGAGTCCATGCGCTATTCTCTCTCCAGCTTTCAAAGAGCCTTTGGGAGATGTACCACACATGCGTGGTCCTCACTGCCAAGGCCAATCAGGTCGAAGAGGAGCACCACCTTTGGACTTTAAATTTAAAGCGCCTCTAGGCACACCCGTGCCTGAGGGCCCTTAGGCGAGGAACGAAGGCGGGAATGCAGTTACCAAGAATAACTCACTCCACTACGATACCGTCACGTAAAATTTGCTCTAAGACAACCCAGCTACACAAACCTTACATAAATGCCAAAAAAAACAGCCTCACAAGCGTGACGCATGGAAGTATACTCATATACAGCACAGACTGCAACCGTTCTCCACAACCTACCTCAACTACAACAACCTTATAACACTCCAACAGAACTTTAATACTGATCAATCCAAGCCATAAAATGTCAATCTATGCAACAATACACCTACTTCCTCTAATAATATGCCTCTCCTTCAGTCACACATTCACTCTTTCTCTATATCAACAGCAATATATCATCCCTATAATACTCTACCAATCCAAACAAAGAGAAATAAGATCTATATACCCATTCTCCCACTGCCCCAGACTCTCAGATTATAACCATAAAAACATAACCACAACAATGTAATCACAATAACTACAGTAACAACCATCTTGAACCCCTAAAATGGTACTTAATAAATGCAAGATCTCTAAAGAAGAAAATCTATTGAACAACTCAAAACCGGACATCATATGCCTGACTTCTTAACCAATTGAAAACACCAGGATACAGCATCTACCATTAGGCATAACAAGAAAGGAAGAGGAGTTATTATCCTATGCAAAACCACACTAAAAGCCCTACAAACCTCCTCTTCAAGCACTGAAGGTTTAGATATGTTAACAATCATCACTAGTAGACTTGCAATTGCATTCTTATACAGATCCCCTTCCTCTGAAACCAACATACTGGACAACATATTCGAGACAGCATGCTCTGCAACCCTACCAAGCAAAAGAACATATCTTCTTAAGTGATTTCAACCTATCATCTCTACCCAGTGCTCAAAGCACTTCATTCCTCCAAGCAATGGAAGACATAGGATACAAACAAATACTCAATGCCGCTACACATACAAAAGGGAACATCCTTGATCTTATTTTCTACTCTATGAGCTGGGCTCAAAACAAAAACATATCTATTACTATAAGCATTCAACCAGTACCATAATCGGATCACTACCTCAACCACTTCAAAACCAAACCGAACCCCTAATCAAACAATAATGACAAGGAAAAGCCAACATATAATCCATTCATAAAATTTGACAAAGAAGAGCTCATCAGGAAAATAAGCCCAGATTTCTCAATCAACAACAATGACATTGACACCCTCTTCACAATCTGGAATAGAACTCTATACACAGCATCAACAAACCCCCAAAAGCGCCCACCCAAGAAACACAGGAACACACAACCTTGGTACTCTTAATCCGTGAAACAAATAAAGAGAGATTTTAAGGAAGGATGAAAGAAAATGGAGATCCACAAAAGCCGGTGAAGATAGGTTAAAATATATGACCACTCTAAACTATACCGCCAAAACATCTCAGAATCAAAAAAAGAATATTGTTCAAAACTTCTAACAAAATCCATAAACTGACCAAGAGAAATTATTCCTTATTGTGCAAAAACTAACAAAAAAAACCAAACTCTGAAAACCCACCAATAAGCGACATAAGTGCCCAACAACTAGCAAACCACTACTTGGAAAAAGCCAAATCAACATACAACAAAACATTCACATTCCCCAAGTCAACGACACAACCTTCCCTCCTCTCCATGGAGTTGCTTTTCTTTTTGTTGTCTTGAGTTATGTTATCATAGAAACATAGGCCATGTGGTCTTTTTCTGTCATCATTTTTCTATCTAGTCTGTCCTTCCATATCAACAACTACAACAGTCCCCTTTTTTCCTTTAGAGATCCTCTGTATTTATCCCATGCTTTTTTGAATTCAGATACTGTCCTCATCTCTACCACCTGCACTGGGAGACTATTCCACAGATCCACCACTTTTTCCGTAAAGAAATATTTCCACATATTATTCATGAATCTATCCTCTTCCCATGTCCCCTCATAGCAGAACTGGCAAGTTTGGAAGGCCCCTTTCAGCAGGGAGTCCTAATTGAGCGTTGGAAGCATCAGACCAGCAGAACAGCTCCCGGCACTTCTCTCACCTCACCGGACAGCACACACACACATCCCTCAAAGTTTCGCCATCCGCAGGGAGTGTCGGAAACCACACTCTCACGCCTTGATTCTTGCTACAGTACAGTACTGTACAGTATTTTTAAAAGCTCAGGATCACTGAAAGCAAAGAGCTCTGGATCGCAAAAACAAGTACTGTACTGTACTGAGCACCCCCCCCCCCCCCCCGGTACAGACCATTTTAAATTGTATGAAAACCGAGCAGCTGTACGAGAACTGGGACAAAATCACAACGAAAAAAGTCGTCAAAAACCAAAGCTAACAAACTGGGGCATACAAAAACCGAGGTTTGACTGTACTTCTTTTGAAAACCATAGCGGTCTTCCTTTTCCTTTTACCTTTTATTTACCATTTTAACGAAAAAGTTGGTTGCCCTTAAAATATCCCCTTGCAGTTTACCCACTGTTTTTCTACATCCCCCAGCAGGTTCCTTTAAAGAGGACTAAGAAGGGGAAGAATAAGCAAGGACAGTCATTGACTTCAGAGGGTCCCCTCTCGGAGGAAGGGGATCCAGACTTGGAGCTGGAAGATGAGTTGGAGGAAGGAGAGTTACCGGAACACAAAGATCAAGCTAGAGTGATCCGATTGTTCCGTCGTGATGAATTGCCAGCCCTCATAACGGAAATGCTAAAAGCCCTTAATATGCCAGCTGCGGGTCCTGTAGAGGATGCAACCTTAGAGGACCCTTTGCTGCAAGCAGTTCGTAAGAGCTTTCCCCGTGCACAGAGTGATACGGGAAATGATTCAAGAAGAATGGGACATGCCCGAGGCAGCGCTTAAGGGTTCCAGGATTATGGCTTGCCTTTATCCGTTGGTAGATCAGGATCGGGAACTGTTTAGGTCACCTAAGGTAGATGCAGCGGTCTCGGCGGTGACCAAGAAGACTACCATTCTGGTGGAAGGTAGTGCTGCTCTCAAGGATGCTCAGGACAGGAGACTAGGTACCCTGTTAAAACAGGTATTTGACATCAATGTGATCGCCATTCAGGCGTCTATTTGTGGTGCTTGGGTGGCGAGAGCATGTTTACGCTGGTTTCAATGGATTCAGGGAGAACAGCTGGAGGAGAGAGACGGAGAAGCATCCAGGTTAGAATCTGGGACGTCCTACCTAGCTGATATTTCCTATAACCTTATTAGGGGCCTGTCTAAAGGTATGGCGTCAGTGATAGCAGCAAGGCGTTATCTTTGGCTGCGTAATTGGGCAGCAGATGATTCCTCCAAGGCAAGATTGGGTAAGCTACCGTTCAGAGGTAAGCTACTTTTTGGGGAGGATTTGGATAAGCTAGTAAAAGATCTAGGAGAGTCCAAGGGCGGAAGGCTCCCAGAGGATAAGCAGAAGCAAGTACGTCCGAATCCAACAAATAAGGGTCAACAGAGAGAATTCCACCGTTTCCGTCTGGCCCGGTTCGGGCAATTTCAAAGAGGATGTTTTCCCTATCAGAATCAAGGGTTTCGAGGTTTCAGAGGGGCAAGCAGAGGGTTCACTGCATCCTCTTCCTCAAACCTTAGAAAACTGCAATGAAGCCAGGTGGGCCCAAGTGGGGCTCATAGCCATGGGAGGTCAGCTAGGGGAATTTTACCCTGCTTGGGTCCAAATTACATCCGATCAATGGGTGTTGGAGGTTATTCGAGAAGGCTATGCTCTGGAGTTTCAACGCCCAGTGGTCGATGCTTACATTCAATCTCCATGCAAAGCGCCCCTCAAGGTCCAGGCGGTGCAAGAGACGTTAGACAGACTGCTGAACCTCAAGGCGGTGGTGCCGGTACCACCAGACCAGTGCGGATACGGTCGATACTCCATATACTTCGTAGTGCCAAAGAAAGAAGGATCCTTTCATCCAATTTTGGATCTCAAAGCGGTAAATCACTGTCTAAGAGTGTCACATTTTCATATGGAAACTCTGAGGTCGGTTATTGTGGCAGTAAGAGCAGGAGAATTCTTGACGTCTCTGGATTTGTCGGAAGCTTATCTTCACATTCCGATTCGACCAGAGCATCAGAGGTTCCTCAGATTTTCAGTTCCAATGGGACATTTTCAATTCTGAGCGTTGCCCTTCGGGTTAGCAACGGCGCCAAGGACTTTCACCAAGATCATGGTAGTTGTGGCAGCGGCATTGCGAAAAGAGGGGATTCTAGTACACCCCTATCTAGACGACTGGTTAATTCGAGCAAAGTCCAAGACAGAGAGCGAGTCGGCGACGACCAGAGTGGTAGAGTTTCCTCAAAGCCCAAGGTTGGGTGGTCAATATGGCGAAGAGCAGATTGGAACCATCACAGAATCTAGAGTACCTCGGGGCTCACTTCGAAACGAAGATAGGGAAAGTTTTTCTTCCAAAGATGAGGGCACAGGCTTTGAGAAAGCTAGTACTCGTTTTTCTGAGCAAAAAGATGCCCACGGCGTGGCATTATCTGTAGTTGCTCAGCACGATGGCAGCGACACTCGAGGGCTCATATGCGACCGTTGCAGAGAGCTTTGCTCTGAAGGTGGTCTCACCAGGACGATCCCTTGTCTCGGAGACTGCCATGTCTGCTGGAGACAAGGCAAGCGCTTCAGTGGTGGCTGCAACCAGGGGTGCTGGAGAAGGGGATGCCTCTGGAAGCTCCCTCTTTGCTACCTCTTATGACAGATGCCAGTCTCTTGGGCTGGGGGGCACACATTGACGGAAGTTTCGTCCAAGGTCAGTGGACCGACGAAGAAAAGACCTGGTCCATCAACAAATTGGAGTTGAGGATGGTCGTTCTGGCCCTGAAGGCCTTTCAAGATCACCTGAAAGGAAGGGCGGTTTGCGTATTTTCCGACAATGCAACTACAGTGGCCTACATCAATCGTCAGGAGGGTACCAGCAGTGCATCCCTGGAGTTTGAGGCCAAACGGCTGTTAGTGTGGGCCGAGGTACATCTGGCAGCTGTGTCGGCGACACATGTAGCAGGAGTGGACAATGTGACTGCAGATTTCTTGAGTCAAGTCAAAGTGGACCCCGCAGAATGGATTCTCCATCCTGAAGTGTTCGAGATGATAGTACACCGCTGGGGAGAGCCAGTGATGGATTTAATGGCAATGTTTGAGTCGGCAAAAGTAGGCCGAGTTTTTTTTTTTCAGCAGACAAAAGGAAAGAATGTCGGAAGGTCCCAATGCTCTCATTCGGAAATGGCCACAGCAGCAACTTCTATACGTGTTTCCCCCTTGGGTCTTAATAGGTCGGGTGCTACAAAGAATAGAGGCTCACAAAGGGCATGTGATTCTGATAGCCCCGGATTGGCCAAGGAGGCCATGGTACGTGGATCTGATAAAACTCTTGGTGGATTGTCCTTACCGTCTACCCAGTCAGAAGGATCTGTTGCTCCAGGGTCTCATACTCATGCCTCATGTGTATCAATTCTCACTTACGGCTTGGCACTTGAAAGGGCAAGGCTGAGGGTGAGAGGATATTCCGGGGCGGTCATTTCCACCATGTTGAAGGCGAGGCGGCGGTCTACTTCATTGGCGTATGTTTGTATCTGGCGTGTGTTTGAGGCGTGGAGACAGGACAGTTGATGCATTGAGGGCTTCTCTTTCTTGCAAGACGGTTTTGATAAGGGATTGGCGGTAGCTTCCTTGCGAGTGCACGTGGCAGCTCCTGGCGTGTTAAAGAGGGAAGATAAGAGGAGAGATGCTAGGTGCGCATCCGGATATTAAACGTTTCTTGAAGGCAGTGTCTCTTTTAAGGCCGCCACGTAGATTGGAGGTTCCTCCTTGGGATCTGGTGTTGGTCTTGGATGTGTTAGTACGCGAACCTTTTGAGCCTTTGTCAAGAACGTCGATTAAAGATATTACTCTCAAGGTAATATTTCTAGTGGCGATATGTTCAGCTTGTAGGATTTCGGAGCTGCAGGCGCTCTCTTGTCGGAAGCCCTTTTTGTCCTTTTATGATAAAAAGGTGGTGTTGAGGCCAGTTCCATCTTTCTTGCCCAAAGTAGTGTCGGCTTTTCATGTGAATCAGGTGATTTCACTGCCGGTTTTTGGAGATTCTGGTGGAAGGTCAGACTCGGGAATGTACCAACTTCTAGACGTTCGCCGAGCATTAAAGAAGTATATTCAGAGGACAGCAAGTTTCCAAAAGACAGACTATTTGTCCTGTTTGGAGGACCTAGAAAGGGGGAGGCAGCCAGTAAAGCCTCCATTGCTAGGTGGCTTAAAGAAGCTATCGCGTCAGCTTACATTTTGAAGTGCAAGGAGGTGCCTGAAGGTATTAGAGCGCATTCCACTAGGGCTCAAGCAGCGTCCTGGGCTGAGTGTAAGGCGGATACTTGGTCTTCTTTCAATACATTTGTGAAGCATTACCATCTAGATGTTCAAGCGGAAAGGGATACTATGTTTGGCGCAGCGGTGCTTCAGACTGGCCTAGCAGGTCCCTCCCGTTGAATTTTTTCACTGCTCTGTTACATCCCCAGAGGTTCGGGACGATAAGGAAGGTGGAATTAGACTTACCTGCTAATAGTTGTTCCTTGAGGAACTCCAGTCTAGTCCCGCATCCCTCCCTCATTTATTTGGTTAATATGGCCTGAAGCACAGAAAGATGTCGCGAGGTAGGACAAAGAGTCTACTGTCAGGATGCGGGTCATAAGTTGTATGAGAGTTGAAGTACTTGGGGTTTCAAGTGAGGTCATTAGCCTCCGGGGAGCGGGGAGGGGCAGACCTCTTTAGTGCAGAATGATACAACTACCTTCGTTTTTCGAAGGCGTGAGAACAGGGACGTTTCTTTCCCGTTGTTTAGATTAGTTGATAGTTGTTTGAAATATGGCTACTTAATTGTTCCTCCGGTGAGTCTGCTTTGTCAGTAGATTACTGGATGGAGGAGGCGGTGCCAGGAGTATATGTACTAGAGTCATCAGAAGAATGACGTTTCTCGGTCTCCAAAGCTGCTGGAGGAGGTGCTAAACCCAGAGGTTCGGGACTAGACTCGAGTTCCTCAAGGAACAATAATTAGCAGGTAAGTCTAATTTCACCTTTTGCAGATACCATGACGGTCGTGAACCTCGTGTCTAAGCCAGGGTATGTGGCAGTAAGGAGAGAGCAAAGATGTGATTGTGTTAAAAAGAAACTCATTTAGAGCAGCTAGGTAGATCTGGATAAGCCTAAAGAGTGTTAGGGAATTGAAGCTTTTGTGACAGATGAGCTCTCTTGGTTTAATATTTTAGTGATAGTGTGCATGTCCCCAGTTTTTGGCTCCTGTGATAATGTAACTATATTGCCTATCCTTTCTCAGATGCGCTTTATGATGCTGTTCAGCCGCCAGGGGAAGCTGCGGCTACAGAAATGGTATATAGCCACTTCAGACAGAGAGAAAAAGAAGATGGTCAGGGAGCTTATGCAAGTGGTCCTGGCACGCAAACCCAAGATGTGCAGCTTCCTGGAGTGGCGAGACCTAAAGATTGTTTATAAGAGGTGACCGCCCCATTACATTTCATATTCTCTCCTAAATCCCAACCAGACACCTCAGGAACCCCTGCATGTAACTCCTGCCGCACCTCCATAGAACCCCTCGCACATATTCCTAACCACGTCAGCAAAGTCTCTGTACGTGTAATCCCAGCAATGTGCCTACAGAACCCCCAATATGTATAAGCAGCCACACACCTGCAGAAACTAAGATGTGTATCCCCACTCAAATTCCTCCAGAAGCCCTGACTCCTGTAACACTAGCCTGTATTTAACTCTTTCAGGTATGCCAGCCTTTACTTCTGCTGTGCAGTTGAAGCTCAGGATAACGAACTCCTCACTCTGGAATTGATTCATCGATATGTTGAGCTTCTTGATAAATATTTTGGCAGTGTGAGTATTTTTATGATAACATTATCTTCTCTCTGGTGCAGTGCTGTCTGTCTAGGTGGTCTTGTGTTTCTCTGGATACAAGCAGGGGAATGCAGGGACACTCTCGGTGCTGTCTGCTGATGAGAGAAGTCCTTTGGACTTTTCTGAGCATGTGTGCTGCTTGCCACCCCGCTCTGAGCTGCCTCAGTCTTTCCATTCTGCACAGGCTTTGCAGCATGGCTTTCCCCATCGGGTTCGTGGTATTTTCATTTTCTTTCTTTGATTTTATAGTTTCAGTCCCCGCAGTTTTCCGACTGCCCTCCAGTACTTTCATTCTCAAAAAAAACCCCACATCAGGGGTTTTTTTTTTTTCCCCGGCTGTTTTTTCACTAAAGAGCTTCACAGAGGCAGCACATTCAACTAGTTTCTTCAGCGGTGGCAAGTTGGGGAGGTTCCCTTCCTCCACTCCAGCTTCTCTGCTGTTTTGGGAAAAAAAAAGTCAGCCACTGAAGTAGTTCCTTCCAGTGCTGGCAGACTACTTCATTCAGCATGACTTCTACTCCTGTCTCAACCCCAGTCTCATCAGGCCCAGACAAGGCACGATTGGGACCTGAAGGGGCTGTTGTGCACTCGGAGGCAGAATTCCTACTGGTGCCAGTGTTGAATAGAGCAGCTCAGAGCCTGAAAGATTAGGCCAGAGGCACGACTCCTTCTCCTCCTCACCCGACTTCTGCAATACTCTCCCCGAGGCCGGATACACAGGTAGGTCAGAAACATAAGTCTTGAAGTCCAAACATACATGCAAGAGCAACCCCAACTATACTTCATAGCTCCGGAGAGTCGCTCCCCCATAAGCGGAAGTCTGAGGGCGCTTCATCAGAGACTTCCTCTCATGCCTCCAAGGAAATGAGACAGCGATCAGATCTTCTCCTGACCTCATCTCCTGTAGTTTCTCCGGACGGCACTTTTATCTCTGTGGACCCAACAGTTATGTTTCGTCCAGGACAGTGCAACCCTCCTGCAAGCTGCTTCTCCTCTTGAGCGATTACCATCCACAGAGATTCCTTCTTACCAGCTTCCACTGGCCTCCCCACAGGGTCTCCCACCCCTTTTGGACTACCGAGATTCGCATCTGTTGGACGATGCTGCCTGTTTGACTGCAGTGGGATACAGCGCCCTCCCTTTCGGGAGATATTGAGGAGACATCACCTCCAGCAGTAGAGCATGAACCTCCTGAAGATTTCTTTTACCTGAAATTTCTCCAGAAACTATTTAGGTTGCTGGCCCTCAGTGAATCTCAAACCCCTACTAATAAGAAGGATTTCCAATCCAGTTCTAATGTCTTTTATCCTGGGCAGTATATCAAGAAATTACAATAAAGATAAGGATCTTGCAGGCTTGTACTACACCCAAGGAGATACTAGCCATGCCATTTGCCAAGTCTTGCAAGATCTCCTGGCGTCAGTGTGGAGCACACCGGCATCGGTATACCCTACGACTCGTCACCTTGACCTTAAATACAAAGTCATGTCTGTACTAGGTTTCCAACATCAACAGCTTCCTCATCAGTCTGTAGTCTCTGAGGCGGTCCTCAAAAAAGCCAAGTCTACCAAAGCTTATGCCCATACCCCGCCAGGAAAGTAACAATGGACTTTGAACTCAGTTGGCAGGAAAACTTTCCAGAGTGATTTGCTAACCATGAAAATACTAGCACATCAGCTTCAGATACTTCAGTACCATCACGATCTTCTCTCACAGATGTCTGACCCGGCTCCCTTTCAGGACCAGAGGATCGGTGCCTTCAAGACAATCTACAGGAGCTCCTCTATCATATAATTCGGGCTACCTATGATGTCTTTGATTTGGCTGCCTGAACCATAGCTACGTCCATCTTTGCACGACGGATAGCTTGGCTCCGCGTTTCTGGTCTCGGGGAGGATCTTCATGACCATTTAGACGCTCCCTGTCAAGCAGATAGCCTCTTGTACCTTGGAGCCAAAGAAACTGTCTCAGAAGTGAAAGACCATTCCTCCATAGTACGAGAACTTTCATCTCAACCAGCGGAGCAAGCCCAGCAGTCCCGCCATCCTCCATACCCTCAGTAGCAGAGAGGATACCCTTATCAGTACTTCCAGTAGTATTACCTTCAATTTCCATCTCAACCAATCATAGTGCTTCCTGCCTTCTTCCCAGAGGTACAGCCGAATTCTCCAGAGCAAGCACTACATTCTTTGGATTGCAAATGAGCTTTGCTTTACTGTCTACAAGCAACCAAAAAGCTTCGTCAGTTTTCTCAACTTTTTATCACTTTTAACCCAAACAAGCCAGGCAGACTTGCCTCTAAACAAACCATCTGTTCCTGGATAGCAGATTGTATTTCCTTTTGTTATCTTCAGGTGGACCTTATCCCCCTTCCTCCCCGCCCCTCCTCCCCTTCGGACAGGTAGGTCCCTACTACCTTCATGCGACAGCAGCTGTGGTGGCTAATCTAGCTGCTATTCCTCCGCAAGATATCTGCAGAGCTGCCACATGGTCATCTGTTCATACCTCTGCAAAACACTACAGCTTGGATCATTCTTCAGCCATTGACTTTGCTCTTGGCCAGGCTGTATTGCCGAACCTCTTTGCCTAAACTCTTCGCCTCCCAGTTTTCCTCTGGGCCACACATATCGAACTTTGAACTTTCAAGTGGCCCTCTGCTTTGGACTCACCTAAAATGTGCCTGCATCCCCCTGCTTATATCCAGAGAAAGCATAGTTGCTTACCTGTAAAGGGGGTTCTCTGTATACAGCAGTGGTATGCAGCCACATTTACCTGCCCGCCATCCCCTCATGAAGAACATACAATGTTTGTCACCTCTGCAATCATTATACTGAAGGCAAGACGCAACATCTGATATGTCGCAGCTGCCTCACTTCTGCTCCTTTTTTGAATCTTCATTGCTTTACTTTTGATGGCCTTTTCTGTGTGTTTTTGTTTTTAAAAGCTGCTCTTGCATGCTTTGAAACCAACTGAGGCAGCTCAGAGTAGGGTGGCAAGGCAGAAAGTGGCATGCATGCTGGACTTCTCTGAGCTTGGGGAGAGCCGAGCACACAGGCGCTGTCAGTGGACAGCACCTAGAGTGTGGCTGCATCCCCCTGCTGTATACGGAGAACCCCCTGTTTCAGGTAAGCAACTATGCTGTCTCTCTCTGTCACTAGGCTGTGTTGGGAGGATGCAACTTTCCTGATGATGGGTGATGTTGCTGTTCTCTGGGATGAGCATCTTGGCTCTTTGTCACAGCAGACCAGGATTATGAAATAGTGTTGAACTGTGTCAGGAGGTTTATCATGCTGCAGTGTGGGATGATAAGCTTATTTCTCTCAAGAAGGTCTAGATTACTGGACCCCTATGAAATTGCAGATACTGTTTGGTTAATTAACCATCAAGGTAGCAATTCTAGAATTGTGTGTCTGTATTTCTTTACAACCCTGCCACACTGATAGCATAACATATTACCACTGTTCAGCTCTCTTTCCCTGATTACTTAATTCCAAGAGTCACTTCTGCAGCCCTGGCCACGTTCCTTACTGACTCCTTGGTCCTTTTTGGGTGAGTTCCTGAGATGCACTAAAGAGGAAAGAATGAGCTGAGATTTAATGCTAAAAAATGCAGGATCATGCATTTAAATTGCAAATATGTAAGGAAGTGGTACAGTATAGAGGGTGAAGTACTTCTGTCCACCAAAGAAGAACGGGATCTAGGGGTGATTGTTTGTTCCTGATGATCTTAAGGTAGCAAAACAAGTAGAAGAGGCGACGGCGAATCCAGAAGGATGCTTGAGTGCATAGGGAGGGGAATGGTCAGCAGAAAGAAGGTGATAGAGGCACTATGTAAGCCTTTGAGACCTCATTTGGAGTATTGTTTACAATTCTGGAGACTACACTTTCAAAAGGATATAAATAGGAGGGAGTCGGTGCAGAGATTTGCTACTAAAGTGGTCAGTGGTCTTCATCATAAAACATATGGGGACAGACTTAAAGATCTCAGTATGTATGCTCTGGAAGAAAAGGGGAGGGGGCAATATGATATTTAAATGTCTCCACCTCCATGGCCTAAATGCACAGGAGAGCCTCTGTCGACTGGAAGAAAGCTCTGCCACAGGGAGCCATAGAATGGAAGTGAAAGGGGATAGACTCAGGAGTAATCTGAGGAAATATTTTGGAAAGAGTGGTAGATGCATGGAATAACCTCCCAGTGGGGGCTGTAAAGATGAAGACTGCATCTGAATTAAAGAAGGCATAGGACAAACACAGAATATCTCTAAGAGGAGGAAAAAAGGATCGTAAAGCTTAGTAGTTCATATGGAAGGGTAGACTGGATAGGCTATATGTTTTTTTTGTCTGCCATCATTTTTCTATGTTTCTATGTCAGTTTTATAGAGGCTCTACTAAAGATGACTTGAGCCATAACAAATTTGCAAACTTCTCTTTCCCCAGGCCAGGGTAGTTGCATCTGTTGCTGGAACAATTAAGTGTTGCTGAAATTGGAAGGGCAAATCTGAGTTTATACCTGAGGCAATGGAGGGTTAATTAACTTATCCGAGGAATGGTAGTGGGATTGGAATCTGGTATCTCTTTCAGTCCACCACTCTAACCATCAGGCTGCTACTCATATAAATGGCTCATCCATGAGTAAAGGCTTTATGCAACCACTTAGAATGTAGCATATCACTCTTATGTCTACAGATTTTCAGAAATCAGGTACCCGATCAAATTTGTTGTAGTCCAGACAAACCGTCAAATGCCATGTTCTGCCTGAACAAGTATTGCTTCCTTCAGTGTTTAGGAAGCAATTCATTGAGCTGTCTCACTTAGGTCAGGCCTAAAGAGCATCTTCCTAATCATTCCTCCAGTCTATTCCAGACACATCGCTGATGCTCATCCATCAGCAGAAGAAGACTGAGAAACACTGAGTCAAAAAAGCTCCTCCTTAACCCTGGGAATACCGATGGGGTCAAAAGTGACCCCATTGCAAGTTTCACAACGCGTATCTCAGAAACTAGTTGTTCAAGAATGCAATCTTTTTATGACTTTTCACATGTCAATATTCTCTTTATATTGCGCCATGAGAGGAATAATTTTCATCCGCTAGGTGACGCTAGTGATGAATTGCAGCACAGAGTACCATTGGGGTCATTTTTGACCCCAGTTGCTTACGTCCGGTTTGGATCGTGATACAGTTTGCAGTTTTGTGAATTTTTTGATCTGACAAAGGTATTTATCATTAATTATGTATCATTTATTTTTTGTACTCTTATTTTATGAAAATTACACATTTTCTGTAATTGATATCATACGTTCTCTCATTATTTCTGATGAAATCTACACCTATAGTAAAACTGCTTTGCATTTTATTCAACTTTATCTTTGTTTATTTATTTTAGGTTATTGTTTATGATGTCAAAACAAAAGTATTCAGCTGCCCAAGTAAGAGAAATATTGCAACGAGGTGCTGACAGTGACGGCTCTGAGTCATCTGATGATGCAGCATATTCAGCAAGCGAAGAAGCATATCAGCCAAGTTCGAGCGATAAATCTGATGATGACAGTCATGATTCAGATGGCGACAGCAGTTGGTCGCCAAGTGAATGTGAGACTGATGTTGAGCCGGTAACATCGCCTGCAGCAAAGAGTCAAGTTACAGGTCGAGGCAAAGGTCGAGGCTGTGCTGGACGGGGAAGAAGGCAGGAGTCCTCGGTGTCAGTATCATCTGTGAGGAATCTTAGTTGTGAGCTAGAGGAGCTAAGAGGTCATCAACTATAAGCACAAATGTTGCCATTGAAGCCTATGTATCTAAGGATGCCACATCATGGAACAGGAAACCTATAAAGCAAGCTGCTGGAAGATACGCCAGAGCTAATGTCATGCCCATACAACAAGGTCCTACAAGGTATGCTGTACGAAATGTTGATGGCCCTCTCGCAGCATTCCACTTGTTCATGAGGAAGAACTTATTGAATGAAATCATGATGTGGATGAGCAAACAAGGAAGACACATTTGTGACAACACCTGGAAAGATTTGACAGACGGAGAATTTCAATGTTTTCTTGGACTTCTGATCCTCTCAGGCATGTACAAGTCACGAAATGAATCCATAGTTCAGTTGTGGAACCTTGAAGATGGTCGTTCTGTTTTCGGCTAAAATATGGCCCGTAACAGTTTTCAGCAAATTTCTTGTGCTCTCAGATTTGATGATGCAACCAACAGACGTGAACAACGAGGCGTGGATAAGCTTGCTCCAATCAGACACGTTTTTGATACCTGAGAATCAACTCTAAGTGATGCCTTTGTTCCTGGTGAAAATGTTACCGTGGATGAGCAACTGCTTACATTTCGTGGCCATGTTCCACTCAGACAATATATTCCCAGCAAACCTGGGAAATATGGCATAAAGCTATGGATGTTGTGTGACAGTGCAACGTCATATGTTCTGCGTCTTCAAGTATATGCAGGAAGGGAACTCGGACAAAACAGGGAACAGAATCAGGGTGAAAGGGTTGTGCTGCAACTCACTGAAGGATTTGACGCAATCTGACAAAAATGTTACTGTTGACATTTTCTTCTGCAGTTTATCCCTTTCACGGAAATTGCTAGAAAAACAAATGACACTTGTGGGGACAATTCGAAACAGAAAAGAATTACCTCCAGAATTTGTAACAGCAAAGGGCCGAGAGGTATTCACTTCACTGTTTGCCTTTCGCGATGATGCCACTCTGGTTTCCTATTGCCCGAAGAAAGGAAAAGTGGTTGTTCTTCTGAGCAGTTTACATGATCAAGAAGAAGTAGGTAACACACGTCCAGACAAAAGAACCACGTATGTTCTTGGACTATAATTCTAGTAAAGGTGGAGTAGATACGGCAGATCAAATGTTGCGCACGTATACCACAAAACGAATGACAAGACGCTGGCCAGTGACAATCTTCTACAACATGTTGGACATCAGTGCTTTGAACGCCTTCATTGTTTGGATGTCACTAAATCCAGAATGGCAGTCCAAGTCAAAGCACAGACGTCGTCTTTTCCTATTGTAATTAGGAAAGCAGCTGCTTCAGAGTAATTGCAGCGAGACTTCTTCCAGCATTGAAGAAGCCACTGATGCTGTTTGCAATGTCGGGATCCCAAAGAAAAGGACAAGGTGTCACTGCTGTTCCAGAGAAAAAGACAAGAAAAGCAACATAGTTTGAACCTCCTGCAAGCGCAATGTTTGCAAAGAACATTAAGAAATTGTCTGTGTCTCATGCATATGACTGTAGTACTTTACTGTGTTCATCAAGTGCATGAAAAAACTGCTTTCATGGCAACTCTTCTTCATGTAATTTTATGATAACGCATTAAATTTCAAAACATTTAACCTTCATATAATAAATAATTCGGAATAATATTTTGTCTGTTTAGTTTACATTTTTCATGGTTAACAATTAAAATTTGTCGTGGGGTCATTTATGACCCCAACGGTATTCAGTGTGTGCAAAAAATCTCGCTAATTCCAGGGTTAAGTAGCTTGTGCCCTCATTCAAAGGCAGTATTTTTCGGTCTCCAGCAGGTGGTTGAACATAGCTTGTGCTGTTTTGCTGGTACTTGTTAGTGCTCGGCTGCACCTGGGTGTGTGAAATGATGGATCCGGGTCCCTCCCTCCGCTGTCC
The DNA here is from genome assembly GCA_033557465.1 of Ichthyophis bannanicus. Classification (NCBI taxonomy): domain Eukaryota; kingdom Metazoa; phylum Chordata; class Amphibia; order Gymnophiona; family Ichthyophiidae; genus Ichthyophis; species Ichthyophis bannanicus. Next base: position 104,079,707 of record CM066048.1, on the reverse strand, counting down.
CCTAGCTACCCCTTAGTTTTATCTTTTGGAGTCCACAGGTTGGTGGCTGCTCCCTCTTTCTCTCTCCCAAAGTCTTGGGAAAGGGCCAGGGGTTGAGCCTTGTTCTGCCCAGTTGCTGTTAAGTTTGAAAAAGAAAAAAAGAAAACAAAAATCAAGAGATGACCAGAGCACAGGGGAGAAGCAGTGGCAGTCATGGAAAACCTCCACAGCCATCGGGAGCCGGTAGGAGGGGTTCTTCCAGCATATGGGGGCGGGGCCCCTTTCTGTGGTGCACATTGAGGACACTGAGTGTGGTGGTTGTTCAGCCAGCGGCAGCCATCAAGCCCAGCTGAGGTCAGGCTTTGCACGGCTGAATGAGGGAGAGCGTGGCTGCTGCGGTTTTGCTTGCTAGTGGCCCGGGAGCATAGGGGGCACTTGTTCAGGGGCTGGGGGAGCGGGATCGCGCTGGTATGGATGTCTGCAATCCCATGGTTTTGGTGGGAATGGCTGCCATTTTGGGAAAGGAGTGTCCTCTCAGCAGCCACTTTCAGAACCCCCGATCCTGCAGCCCATGTCATTGGGCCCTGTGGGGGTGCTGGTGGGACTGCAGGAAGGTGGAGAAACCTCCCCTTTTTCTCTGGAGTTCATTCAGACTTATTGCTTAAAGCAGGGCATCAGCACAGGTTCCCCCATGCTGGCTTTTCCCCCGGTGGCCAAAAGGCAGTGCCTCTCAGATATGGCTGTAGAGAGAAGTCTCCAGAGGAGGATGATACCTCTGTGGGATCTTTTGGACCTTTGGAGGGTCCCTCAGACCTCCTGGAGGAGCAATTTCAGGAGAGCCTTGGGGGAGGGGGAGCTTCCTGCAGGGGAAGATCCTCTGGTGCACATTTTCTATAGGGATGAGCTCCTTGCCTGAATTGTGCAGACCTCGGCAGCCTTGCGGATTGCAGAGGATCTGCATCCAGAGGCAGTGGAGTTAGTGGAGGATCTGCTGTTAGAAAGTATCCATAAGCCAGCTTGTTCCTTTCTGGTCCACAGGGCAGTGAAAGAGATGATTGACACAGAGTGGAAGGTTCCTGATGTGGGCTTGCATGTTGGTTGTAGCCTGGTCAGGCTGTATCTGGTGCCATTGGAGGAAAAAGAGAGGTTCCACCTTCTGCGGGTGGATGCCTTGATGGCAGCGGTCATGCAAAAGACTACTGTGTGCCAAGCCATAATAATGCCTATATTAGATTTCTGCAATGCAATCTACAATGGACTCCCAAAGAAAACGACTCTCCCCTTACAACTGCTACAAAACACTGCAGTCAGAATCATCACCGGAATGGCAAAATACAGTCACATAACCCCCCATGCTCCATCAGCTGCACTGGCTCCCTGTGGCTGTACGTACCAAGTACAAAAACATAATAATCTTTAAAACACTAAACAACCTCTCTCCAACAACTCGCTAGCCACTGATCGAGAAGACACTCCCAACCAGGACAAGAAGAGGAGAAGATAACAACATCCTAGAGACCCCACTAAACTTCTGGAAAGCAAACCAATCCACCTGCAATAGAGCCTTCTCCCTGTTTGCACCCTAGCTGTGGAACGATCTCCCCGCATCAACACGGGAAATCAAAGACCTAGTGGACTTTAGAAAGGCAATAAAAACCCACCTCTTCCTAGAATACTTTAGATCTACCCCAGAAGATGACGATTGCCAACAAACTGGACCATAAGACACCACTAAGGTTCCTGTATATAGTAGCAATTGTTAATTTTCTGTTTACTCCAAGTTAACCTCCAAGTTGAATAACCTTGTTCGATGTAAAGCTTATTGCTATAACTTTTCCATGTAAGCCGCTTTGAATGTATGATAAGGCAGTATAGAGGACCTAATAAATAAATACTGTTCCGGTGGAAGGTGGCGCGGCTTTGAAGGACCCATAGGACCCCCAGATGGAGGAGCTGCTCAAGCAGGCCTTTGAGGTATAGGCTTTGGTTTTGCAAGGGGCTATCTAGCTCCTATGTGGCTCGGGCCTATTTGCAGTGACCCCAGAGGATTCCAGAGGTCGCTGTGGGGGAGGCTGTGATATGGGAGGAGGTGGCCCGACTAGAGTCCAGGACTACATTTTTGGCTGACTTGCTTTATGACCTGCTGCAGACTTAGGATAAGTCTCTGGCTACAATGCATGACAGTTCTTGTGGTAGCAGAACTGATGTGGCCTATCAAGATGTGGTTGAGTAAGCTCTTCTTTGTCTGTGAGTTGTTTGGAGAGGATCTGAGGAAATTAGTGAAGGACCTGGGGGACACTAAGGCTTCCAGAAGATGAGCCCAAGGCAGCTGGTCAGTGGGACATCAAGGAAGTTTCGTCTGGCCAGGGGGGGTGAATCTGAACGATCGAAAATTGTGCCGAGGGGCTTCATTCATGGGAGCCATTGAGGTGGTAGAAATGGGGCCATTCGAGAATTGTGCCAGGAGCCTTTTGTTGGAGTTGGTGCCTTGGGCCTGGCTGCATATGCGGCCTCTCCAGGCCGCACTCCTATCGCATTAGTCCCCCACATTTGCAGTCTGTTGACATTAGTCTTGCCCTTCCGGGCAAAGCCAGGACGAATTTGTGTTGGTGGCTGGACTTGATGAGGCTTGCGATGGGGATGTCTCTAGAGACCCCGGATTGGGTGGTAGTGACCTCAGATGCCAGCTTGTTCGGCTGGGGGGCTCATTGCCTCTCACAGGTAACCCAGGGCAGGTAATCTCCGGAGAAGAGCCGGTGGCACATCAATTGTTTGGAGATGAGAGCGGTGCATCTGGCCCTGGAGAATTTTCTTCCCCTCGTTTGCCGGTGGGCAGTGAGGGTTTTGTCCAACAGTGCGATTACAGTGGCTTACATCAATCACCAGAGCAGCACACAGAGTTCGCTGGTGGCAGCAGAGGCAATTCTGCTTCTTCACTGGGCAGAGGTGCATCTTTTGGCATAGTCGGCAGCTCATGTAGCCAGGAAGGAGAATGTGCAAGTGGATTATGAATCTTCATCTGCTAGACCCAGGGGGAGTAGCCCCTGTAGGGGCCTACATTTCAGTTGATGATGGACTTGATGGCAACCCTGGCAAATGCCAAGGTGAGTCGGTTTTCCAGCCACCACAGAGAAAACATGGCAAAAGGGCTCGATGCCCTGGTTAAGCCTTGTCCCAGAGATGCGGTCCTGTATGTGTTTCACCCGTGACCACTCATTGGTTGGATTGAGTCTCATGTGGGGCATGTGGTGTTGCTGGCCCCGGATTGGCCCATGCGTCCTTGGTATTTAGATCTGCTGCAGCTCCCTCTTCCTCAGAAGGCCAGTCTTTTGACTCTGGAGCAAATGTGGATGCGAGATGTGGATCTATTCTTGCTTACGGCTTGGCTCTTGAAGGCGTGGTTGAAGCGTAAGGGCTGTTCTGCACTTTGTTACTTATGTGTGGGTCTGGTGCATCTTTGGGGTTTGGTGGGGGGAGTGGCCTTTTGCAGCTTCTCTCCCTGAGATTTTGGCCTTTTTGCAGGTGGGACTTGGTAAGAGTCTAGCCTTGAGTTATTTGAAGGTACAGGTTGCATCCTTGGATTGCTTCCAGGGTCAGGTGCAGGGTCTGTCTATAGCCTTGCATGGGGACGTTGTCTGTTTCCTTTGGGGTGTCAAGCATCTATGACTCCCTTATCATCCTGTGGTCCTGTCCTGGGATCTTTTGGGATCTGAATTTAGTTCTCTTGGCTCTTGCAGTGCCTCCATTTGAGCCTCTTGGGGGGGGCTTCCCTAAATGATCTCACATTTAAAGATGGTGGTCTGGTGGCGATCTGTTCGCCGCACCATATTTCAGAATTGCAAGCCCTGTTGTGCCAGAAGCTTTATGTGATAGTTTTCCAAGAAAAGATGGTTCTTTGTCCGGTGCCTTTTTTCCCCAAAGGTGATATGAGCCTTTCACTTAAACCAGGCAGAGGCATTGCCAGTCTGTGAAGGTTCTCAGGTTTCAGCCCTGGATTCTTCATTTGCTGGATGTATGTTGATCGCACAAATAATACATGAAGGTTACAGAGATATTTAGGAGTTCAGAGCGGCTCTTTGTCCTGTTTGGAGGATCTAGAAAGGGTAAGGTGGCCTCTAAGGCATTTATTTCCCGCTGGATCAGGGAAGCTATTGTCTGCTTACATGTTGAAGGAGTGAGCGATTCTGGCAGGTCTGAAGGCCCACTCTACTAGGGCTCAGGCTGCTTCACCTGGTTCCACCTCTAGACATTTGTAAGGCAGCGACCTGGTCTTCCCTGCATTCATTTACATGTCATTACTGGCTGGATGTCCAGGCTCGATAAGCTGCAAATTTCAGGGTGTGGGTGCTGTAGGCAGTGTTTTTTTTAGTACCCATCCAGTGGTAGTACTGCTTTGTTACATCCCATGTGTCTGGCCTGGACTAGAGGGGCTATTAGGAAGGTGAAATTAGACCTTACCTGCTAATTTTCTTTCCTGGAGTTCCTCCAGTCCAATCCAGAACACACCCAGGACTTGACCGGGAGTCATTTGCTGTCTCGTATCTATTCTTGAAGAATGTTTGCTGGAGCAGGCAAGTTCGGGTCAGCTTCCAGAGGTTCTGCTGTGTTTCTTCTGCTTTTCCTTTCCCCAGGCTTTTAGTTCTCGGTGGGGGGGTTCATGTTGTCTAACTGAGGTGCTGGCGGAGAATTGGGGTTTTGAGGCTCTGTTCTTCATCTGCTTGGTGTGGTTCATACTGGCTTTGCATGAGGGCATAGGCTACTTAAGGAGGAACTTTTTTAACTTTGTGTTTCTCAGTTTCCATCTGCATGTGGATCAGCGTAACCCATGCGTCTGGACTGGAAGGACTCCAGGAAAGAAAATTAGCAGGTAAGGTCTGATTTCACCTTACCTGCCAGGCAAGGAGAATATACTAACAGACTAGTCAAGTTACCAATTAGACTCTAAATCAAATCATAGCTAGCAACACTTTTTTTTTTATTTGTTAGAGAACTCCTCTGAGATAGACATGTTTGCAACAGATCCATACAGGAAGGTACTAGTATTCTGCTACAGAAGCATATCCGAAAATGGGCTGATGTTGAATACCTTCTCCCTGCATTGGGCAAGGACACTTCTTTACACACATCCTCTAGTAGCAAACATCTTAAAACTCAGAGACTGTGACATTTTGGCCAAATCGGATTCAGGAAAACAATCGACTGGAAATTTCCCAACTGTGATATTGCAGAAATGGAGATTGTTGTTTCAACCCAACCTGCACATACAACCTTTGTTTTTGGCTGTGACAGTCTTCCACCTTTTATCAGTTGTCCTTCCAACATTTTTCCCACGGTCACATGGTGGCCTATACACCTTGGATTGTAAGAACATAGTAGATAGATGAAAAGTTGGCGGGGGGAGCTGAAAGAGGGGAGACAGAGCATGGAGGGTGTGAATGGGGGAAAGTGTGCCTCCTAGTCTTCTAGAGACCGATGCTGAATAAAGGAGGTAGAAAGGGGTAAGGTTATCTTCCACACTCCAGGAATCCTGCTCTCTGCCTTCCCTCTTTCCCAGCATTTGAAATCTATTATTTTTTATTTCAAAATTTTATAGGCCACCTATCCAGTAATCCAGTTGGCTAGCAAAACCTATACATAATTAAAATTAAAACAAAGTCGTCCCTCGTTTATCGTGGTTAATCAGTTCCAGACTCTACCGCGATAAGTGAATTTCCGTGAAGTAGGATTCTTTATATCCAAGAGTTTTATCTTCTCCTGGATGGTAAGCATCTTCCTCCGGCGCTTAGCTTCATCATCAGAAGTCTCTGGCGCTTAGTTTCATCGTCAGAAGGCTTAGAAGAAGCAGCACGTTTAGGAGACATCGTGGGGCTTAGATAAAGGCCTACAGTCCATACGTACAGTAATTTTAATTGTAATACAGGGGTGTATAATTGACTCAGACGACCGAGTGTGCGCTGTATCATTTTCACTGTCTCAATCAACTTTTTAATGAATATACATGTATTTATTTATTTATTTACAATCTCTTATATACCGCACTATTCATCATCAGCGCGGTTCACATGGAACAAAATGCTCAGTACATTTAACACGTATGAGTTTACAGGTAACAGGGCATAAATAACTTGGATAACCGGGTAACTATTTACAAAACATACTACATGGAATCATATGCACAGAGGTTTCATAGGAAAACACCAGCCCACTATAGGATTGAATATCAAACTTGGTGTGTTGTTGAAATACCATAAATTTATCTGGGACTGGTATCAGTGGGTGCTATTGAGCTCTAGGTGATGCCATTGGGTTTCTATAAGGTACTTGTTGAAGAGGTGGCATTTGAGGGCTTTCCTAAACTGTGTTATGCTCTTAATAGCCCGGATATCAGGGGGTAGTGCATTCCAGCATTTTGGGGCACTGAGACTGAAGGCTCTGTTGGCTGTCGATTTAGTGCAAACAGTAAGTTCCTTCGGGATTTTTAGGGAGTTTATAGCCATGGATCTTCTTGCTCTATTTGGAGATGTGATATGGATGAGGGAGGATAAGGATGCAGATGTGAGATTATTAACAGCTTTAAAAGTAATTATCAGGGTCTTGAAAACTATTCTAGCTTGAATGGGTAGCCAATGTAACTGTATCAGCATAGGCATCACGTGGTCGTTCCTGGAGGCTCCGTGGATGACTCTTGCTGCCGCGTTCATGGCTAGCTGAAGCGGGTTTAATGTAGATTGGGGAAGACCTTGTAATATGACGTTGGCATAGTCGAAATGAGGTATAACCAACGCCTGGAAGATTGTGCGGAAATCAGTTGGATCAAGGATGGAACGTAAATGTCTAAGTGAGCGGATCTTGTAGTAAACTGATCTTACTATGTTTCCTACGTGGGCCTTCATGTCAAGGCGTTGATCTATGGTGACTCCCAAATATCGTATTGAGGATTTAGATTGTAACTCCGCTTCATTTACTTTAAGATATTGTGGGGGGGGGGTAAAATTGGGATTCCTTGTAATGAAGAGTACTTCTGTTTTCTTATGTTGTATTCTGAGGTTTTGAGACAGGAGCCAGTCAGATATTGCATTGAAGCAACTCGTCAGTGGGGAGAGGTCCAGATGCTCGGTAGAGAAGGGAATGTAAAGCAGGACATCGTCTGCGTATAACATGCAATCAACATTGAAAGACCGGATGACTGTATAAACCAACAAAGCCACAAATTACTGAAAGGGATAAATTTGGACCCCTGTACACCCCACTCAGCAGGTTCTCATCTGACCTTCTGTCTGATTTGAAATGTACTATGTGGCCCTTCACATGAAAAGATTTGGGGACCCTGGTCTACCTATACAGCAGATTAATATCCTTTGCTTATTTACAAGCAGGTTGGACTTTGGAGTGACATTGCCAAGCTCACAATGTCGGGACTAGGGCTGCCTCTGTGGCCCATCTTGAGATCAGCTTCTATTGAAGCAATACATAAGGCTGCTACATTGGCTTGATTCATATGTTTACATCACACTGTTGTTTGAATTCAGCCTTCTGAAGCAGTGCACGTTAATTTAATTTAAAAGCTTATAACCTCTGGATTGTACAGAGCAGAGGACAACAGGTAATTTCATACATAAAATAAATGTTATATGAAAGTACAAGTCAATAAAACTCAATTACAAAATAAATTGTCTCATACACTTGCAACTTCTCTTCAATTCTCCAACCAGCTAAAAACCCTGGACTACAGTAGCTTTAGGCAGTCTGTTTTCCAAAGTCTCTTTGAATATTTGAGCCCAATTTCAGCATCCCCGGGGCCCATTTTTATTATTTCCAGTTTTGTTTTCTTAAAAAGGTTAAATCCATCAAAATGGTAGATCTTACTTCCCCTTTTTTGGCAAGGAAATCGCTGCTTGCCTTCTGTAAGAACGAAGCTGCTGACAGGTAATGAGCATTCTCTTAAGACAGCAGTTCTCCAGTCTCATGTACCCTCCCTTGCTTCTAGAGTTGAACTCATTAGCTAGTCACAGAACCGAGGCAATTCTCATGGCCTAGGGAACATGGGAATTGTTACTTATGATCAGAAAAGCCTTAGAGTCTTCGCTGGAGAGCTCTGGAAAGTATGTTCTTGTCGGCATTGTCAGTATTGCCCGTTTGTATGAGTGATGAGCTGCTGATTTGAGAAAACAAACTGCAGAGCTGAGCAACGTTGTCATGCTGATTCTCAGCCTCTCTCTCTCTCTTTCAGGTGTGTGAGCTGGATATTATCTTTAATTTTGAGAAGGCCTACTTCATCCTGGATGAATTCCTGATGGGAGGAGAGATCCAGGATACATCTAAGAAGAGCGTGCTGAAAGCTATTGAACAGGCAGATATGTTACAGGAGGTGAGAGGCCTGGCATGAGGGTGAAGGATACGAGGGGCGTCTGCCACAGAAGGGAGAGACTGGCACATAAAGGGCGGTTTTCAAAAGTTGTTCACACAGATAAAAATGCAACCTTGCACAGTGAGCTTACTTTTACCCACATTTATGCAGAAGAGACAATACCTTTTAGCTTGACATTTTCAAAATCACAAGCAGTGGTCTGGCTGGGAAAATTACACTTGAGGAAACCCAGACACAAATCTCTGAAAATCGAATTACCATAATGGGTCAGACTAAAGGCCCATGAAGATCGTTATCCTGTTTTCAACAGTGGTTAATCCGAATCACAGGTACCTGGCAGGATCCCAGAAAGTAGCCAGATTCCATGCTGTTTACTTTGTTTAAAGGATAAATGGTGGCTTTCCCCAGATCTACCTCTGCAGGTATCTCAGGGGCCGCTTTCAAAAGGAAAGTATGTTCCTATTTCCCTCCCCCAGAATTGGTGCCAGGTTTGTGGGTAAAAGTATCCACACGCATAAGATCAGACCAAAGATCCAGCAGGCCTAGTGTCCTATTTCCAATAGTGGTCAGTCCAGGCCACAAGCACCTGGCATATCCCAAAAGTATAAAACACTCAAACACCAAAAAATTCTTATCGCTCAATATAAATGACTAATATAAAAATAATTTTTATTGGACCATTCCAAAGGTTTCTTTTGTTTTAGTCTAGCCCAGATACAACTGGCTATAGATATGGGGTGGCATTTTTGAAGGCATTTACACAGGTAACTGCTCTAGTTGCCCATGTAAATACCTTATCTGGGATTTTCCAAAGGCACCTACATGGGCAGTGCCTTTTGGAAAATCCCGGATACGTCCCTAACGCATCCAGATGCTATGCAGTTAGTATCGGAGCATGTTGGGGACATCCCAGGGTGGAGCAGGAGCAGAGAAAAGGGCTAAGCAGGTAGCAGCGATTTTCATTGCTACCTGCTTAGCTCTCTGCGCCTTAAAGATAGGTGAAGGTTGTGTCCCTATTCAAGTAGATGGAGACTGAGCATTCTAGCTTTTGATGATGTCGCTACATAAGGAGCTAGCGCTCCTCCGACCAAGCCAGTATACTTGTCTCCAGCAGCTGTGGAGCCTATGTGGCAAGGGCCTGCATGCGGTGGATTCAGAGGCTCCCAGGAGACGAGACAGGACTCGGTGGAGCCCTCCAGGATTCAGCGTGGTTAGATTCAGGAGTGCTGTACTTGGCGGATGCCTTCTATGACCTTCTTTGGGCATCGGCCAAAGATACGGCATCAGTAGTAGCAACGCAATCCTTCCTGTGGCTGCGAAACTGGTCGGTGGATGTTTCCTCCAAGCAGTGTCTTGCCAGGCTGCCTTTTTCAAGGGAAGCTTCTCTTTGGGGAAACTTTGGAGAAGTTGGTCAAAAGATTTGGGGGAATCTAAACCTGCTCGTTTGCCAGAGGACAAGCCAAAGTCCTAAAAGCCGGCAGCGACTACATCAAGAGGACGCACACAAGATTTTCGCAGGTTTAGGGCAAAAAGGTTTGCACCTTACCAGAAGCCCTCTTATCAGGCAAGGGAACATTCCTTTTATGGAGGTAGAGGATCTGGTTGAGGCTCCTTTTGTCGGGTCTGAATCGGGGCCTAAGAAGGCGCAATGAGATGAGGGCTCAGGCGGGTCCAGTGCCGGTGTGCAGCTGCCTGCAGCAGTTTTACCCTGCCTGGGTCCACATTACCACCGACTGCTGGGTATTGGAGGATGTTTGTGAGGGTTATGCCATGGCGTTTGCAGGTCCACTCGCAGATTCCTTCATGATGTCGCCTTTCAGTTCTCTGGAAAAGCAAAGGGTGGTGAATGACATGCTCCACCATTTGATTCAGCTGCATGCAATGGAGCCGGTTCTACAAGACCAGCGTGGTCAGGGGCGATATTCCATCTACTTCATGGTACCCAAGAAAGAGGGGTCGTTACAGCTCATTCTTGACCTCAAGGGTGTCAATCGGTCATTGCACATGCCTCATTTTTGGATGGAAACCTTGCAATCTGTCATTGTGGCAGTACGGCAGGGGGAGTTTTTGACTTTCCTGCACCTCACGGAGGCTTACTTGCATGTTTCCATTCATCCAGAGCATCTAATTTACCTATGCTTCGCTGTTCCAATGGGGCGCTTCCATTTTCAGGCTCTACCGTTTGGGCTCACCACGGCACCATGCTCCTTCATTAAACTCATGATGGTGGTGGTTGCAACCCAGTTGCGAAGCCAGGGATTCCTGGTTCCATCCCTACCTGGACAACTGGCTCATTCGGGCCAAGTCACACAAGGAGAGTCTCGAGGCCATGCAGAGAGCACTCAACCTTCTGGGATGGGTAGTAAATGTAGCCAAAAGCCACCTCAACCCATCTCAAGACTTGCTATACTTGAGGGCTTTCTTCATCACAGCCCAAGACATGGTATTCTTACCAGCAGAGAATTGCAGGAAGATTCAGGGTCAGATCCAACGATTTTTAGCACAACAGTCACAGTGGTCCCTACCTCCAAGTTCTGGGGTCCATGACATTGACCCTGAGCAAGGGCTCACATGTGACTGTTACAGAGGACTCTGCTCTCCTGGTGGTCGCCTCAGAGGTACTCTGAGTCATCAGTTGCTCTGTCCTTTTCAGGTGCGCATCAGTCTGACATGGTGGTTGTCGCGGGGCATCCTCACAAGAGGAATACCTCTGGAACAGCTGGAATGGATCATAATCACAATGGATGCCAGTCTCTCTGGCTGGGGAGCACATTGCTTAGCACAGGTTGCACAGGGCATATGGCCTCGGGAACAGTGCAATGGTCCATCAATCATCTAGAGATGAGGGCAGCTGCCTGACTCTCCTGGAATTTCAGGCCCTGGTCCAACATCAGGCAATCAGGGTGTTATTGGACAATGCCTCCACAGTCGCCTACATCAAGCGTCAGAGCGGAACAGGCAGAGGAGATTGTCCCACTTCTTCAGTGGGCAGAGGAAAATCTCACTCAGTTGTTGGCAGCTCATGTGGCTGGGAAAGAAAATGTTCAGGCCGACTTTCTGGGCAGACCTCAGGGGAGTGGTCCTTGATGGACGAGGTCTTTTGTCTATTTACGCACTGCTGGGGACTGCTAGCCATGGATCTCATGACGTCAGCAAAAAATGCCAAGGTGGAGCGCTTCCTCCAGCAGACGCAAAGAACAGATGTCCGAAGGCCTCAACGTATTGGCTCAAAGCTGGCTGGAAGAAGGTCTGCTCTATACCTTTCCCCCATGTCCTCTCATAGGGTGCTTAATTCAGCGAGTAGAGGCATATGTGGGACTAGTAATCCTAGTGGTCCCGAATTGGCTGCGGTGGCCGTGGTATATGGACCTAGTGCAGCTGTTGGTGGACAGCCCATGGCTACTGCCATTGAGACAGGACCTGCTGTTGCAGGACCCTGTGTTCATGCTTCAGGTGGATTGATTCTCGCTTACGGCTTGGCTCTTGAGAGGGAAGCCTTCAGGCACCAGGGGTATTCGGTGCCAGCGATTGCTACTTTTATTGAAAGCACAGCATAGGTCCACGTTGTTGGCATATGTATGAGTATGGAGAGTGTTTGAGGCCTGGTGTATGGAGTGATGGTACCATCCCTTTGGAGCTTCTATTCCAAAGGTGTTGGGCTTTCTGCAGGCTGGGTTTGAGAAAGGGCTAGCCTTGAACTCTCTTCGGGTGCAGATTAAAGCTTTGGCGTGTTTAGAGGACGTGTTCAGAGTGTCTCCCTGGCAGCTCATCCCGATGTAAGATTTCTCAGAGCGGTCAAGCTTTTGAGGCTACCTTGGCGACCATGCGTTCCCTCTTGGCATCTCAACTTTGTGCTGGAGGTGCTCTCTGCAGCACCATTTGAACCGTTGGTGGCGGCTTCGCTCAAGGAATTTACCTTAAAGGTGGTTTGTTCTGGTCGCCATTTGTTCAGCCAGGAGACTTTCAAGGTTGCAAGCACTGTCTTGTCGGGAACCCTGTCTTCTGGTGGCGAAGGACCAGAGTAGTTTTGTGTATGGTACCTTTTTCTTTCTGCCCAAGGTGGTCTCACCTTTCCATCTCAATCAGACAGTAGTCATCCCAATTTTTCCTCAGGGGCAGGATAGCAGTCTTTGCACAATAGATGCGTGGAGGGTGCTGCAGTGGTACTTGAAGGTTACAGAGTCGTTCTGGAAATTGGATCATCTATTTGTTCTCTTTGGGGGTCCCCGTAAAGTGGAGGTGGCCGCAAAGGCCTCTGGCTCAGCCTATCACCTCCATCAACCATCTAGCAATAATCTGTTGAAGGGCAAGACAGTGCCTTCAGGGCTGCAGGTGCATTACACCATGACGCAGGCTACGTCCTGGGCGGAGTGTGTGCTGGTTTCTTCGGCGGAAATTTTCCAGGCGGCCACTTGGGCGTCTTTGCATACCTTTGTTCGTCATTATAAGCTAGATTTTCAGGTGCATTCAGAGGTGCGGGTTTTGGAGGCTGGGCTTGCTGGTCCCGCTCGAGTTTGGCTACTGCTCTGGTACATCCCATGAGTCTGGATTGGACTGTAGGGACGCTCTGGAAGGTGAAATTAGACTTGCCTGCTAATTTTCTTTCCATTAGATAACACAGTCCAATCCAGATCCCACCCATCTCACTAGGGTGGCAAGCCCGTTTCAGATGCTCAACATATAGGGGGCTAGGCATTTCCTCTGTTGGAAGTGGAGGAATTCTCTCCAGGCCAAATAATTCAGTCCCCGGCGCTTGAAGAGGATTGGGGTGGCCTTGTTCCCCCTCGGGCTGCCCTAAGTCATCACACAATAGTTAGTCTGTATATAGTTGCCCTGTAGGGATGTTCTTGGTTGTTTTAGTTCTGCTCTGACATGGGAATACTGGCTTGTGAGAGGAGCGCTGGCTCCTTATGTAGTGACATCACCAAAAGCTAGAATGCTCAGTCTCCATCTGCTGGAAAAGAGACACAACCCATGAGTCTGGATTGTACTGTAGTATCTAATGGAAAGAAAATTAGTAGGTAAATCTAATTTCACCATGCATCTGCAGAAGTGAGAGATGTGGCTGTCTTGAGACCGGGTTGTATGTGTTTGTCTCTGGTGCGATACCAATATAAGTTTCTTCTGCTCTTTCACCATGTCTGTCTTGCTCCATGTGTCTCCCTATAGTGTGTGTCTCTCGCTTGCTCAGGTTCTTTAGTATATATGTCCCTAGCTATGTGGTAGGTTAGTTTGTTTCATATGCTGTATGTATTTTTGTATGTGGATCTCCCAGTTTTTGATAGGTGGCTATGTGAGTCTTTGTGGATGGAATGTATGTGTCTCTGTCTCAAGTGTATGTATGTCTCTAAGTGGAGTATATTTGTGTAAATGTGTGTGCATGTCTTTTGTGTTGTATGTGTGGGGGTGTTTTTTCTTGGGCTTTAGCTCTCTGGGTCATTCTGGTTGATGTTTCCGCAGACAAGCAGGGGATGCAGGCACTCTCCATAGGTGTCGTCCCCAATGGCGCCTGTGTGCTGGGCTCTCCCTTAGCTTAGAGAAGTTTTTTGGGCTTCTCTAAACATGCGTGCTCCTTCCGGCCCGAAGTTCCCAGATTGACAGGTTTTTTCCCTTACCACGGACTGGGTTGCCAAAGCTCTCTTCCTCTCCATCGAGCTCCATAGTTTCTTTAATTATTTCATCCTTGACTGCATTGTTTCTACTGCTCTGCCATTCTAACAGTACCTCCGCTTTTGTTTTCAACTCTTCCGGTTTTGTAATTACTCATGCCGGTTTCATTTTCACTCATTCCTCAGTTGGGAGAAGTTGCTTTATGACCAAGGAGCCAGCTGGAGGTAAAGTAAAGTCTAAGACCAAACATCACAAGCAGTTTGATAGTGACAGGGACAGCTTGGCAGGTAAAGTAGCCAAGCGCCCTCATCTACCTGGCCACTCGGACGTGGAGAAGCCCCTCGGAGAACCCAGAGGCAAAATACTTCAGCTTTACATGAACGGCCCATGAAGGCAACAGGGACAAGCCCTAACTCCTCCCTCCTCTCTTTTACTCCGCAACTTTGTCCAAAACAGTGCACTTATTTCGAGCACTGCTCATGACGACCATGGGGCCACTGCACACAGTACACCAGTAGATAGACCCCAGACATCACGAACACCCACGATCACTGTCTGTCATAGAATGGTGCACCCCACTCCGTTGGGGGATGAATTATGTTCCCTGCTCAGTGTTCCTTACTCGTACACTTCTACTTACAGAATAGACGAGGATTTCCCAGAGCCCTTGCTGCATCTGGGGCCATCGGAAGAGATACCAGAAGATCTTTCTTATCCAAAATTCCTGAAAAAAATTCCAAGGCCTTGTCTCTGAGTGATCCTCAGACTCCTACTAATTAGCATGACATCCAGTCCATACTTACAGTATGCAGTGTATCTAAGCAGGTCCTAGCCCTACTGGTTCATTAGATCCATCAAGTTCTACAAGCCTCAATCTGGAAGAACCGCACTTCAGCACATGCTACCTCCTGGTGGCTTTACCTCAAATATAAAGTGCTACCGGCATCGGGGTTTGTCTACCAGCAATTGCCTCATCAGTCAGTAATGTCTGAAGCTGTCCTTAAAAAGTCAAAAACATCTAAATCAGCTTTCCAGACACCAGCGGGTAAAGAACAGACATTAGATGCTATCAGATGAAAGTCCTGTCAGAGCAGTCTTCTTGCCACGAGGGGTCTGGCACAGCAGCTCCAGATCCCCCATTACCACCATAATCTCCTCTTGCAGCTGAATGATACTCAGACCTTGGCGGTAGAAGAGAAGCTCAACTCCTCCCTATACCATAACATCTATACCACATATGATGTCTTTGATTTGATGGTGTGCTCCGCCGCCACAGCTATTTCTGCCAGACGCACAGCCTGGCTTCGGATATCTGAACTCTGAGAGGACTTCTATGAGCAGCTAGCAGATGCACCTTGTTAAGGGGATAGCCTTTTTGGATCCAAGGTGTACAAGAAGCTGTTTCTGAGGTTAAGGACTACTCCTCTACCATGAGAGAATTGGCTGGCCAGCTAGTAGAGTTGGTATCAGAACCTAGACGGCTCCCAACTACCTCAATACCAGAGAGCCTTTCATTATCAATATTTCCAACAGTTTTACCACTGTTGAAAATATCAGTTGTATTATAGGCAGCTGTCACAATGACCTCCAGCACCAATTTACCCTCAACGCTCCAGGCAGCAGGACAGGAAACAACCCTCCAACACTACCCCTACTCTCAAAGCTTCTCCCAGTTTTTGACTACCTACTGGTGGCAGGCAGGATTCGGCACTTCAGAGAGGCCTGGCATTCTCAGATAGTTGGTTCTCGATGACATAGAAGGGGGTTACAAAATCAACTTCTTGAAACTTTCACCCCTCATCCCTGTCTCAATCTTTCCATGCCTTCAGCTCAGTGCTTGCAGATTCTGGAACAGTATGTCATGGAGCTCCTATGAAATAAAATTATTGAGAGAGTTCCTCACAACCAACGCAACCAGAACTTCTACTTGTGTTTCTTCCTGATTCCGAAAAAGCCCGGGAGGGTTACGTCCCATCCTTCTCCTTTGAGACCTCAACTGCTGCATCAGATAAGAAAAATTCAAAATGAAATCCCTCAGTACAATCCTTCCCCTGCTGAGTCAAAATGATTAGCTGGCCCCTCTGGAACTGAAAGATGCCTACACTCTCACATTCCCATCCACCCCTTGCACTGGAAATACTTTTGCTTCAAGTTCAAACATTAACACTACCATTACACTACCCTTTTGGCCTGTCCACCATGCTCTGGGTATTCACAAAATTTCTCACAGTAGTCGCAGGCCATCTTCGTCGGCAGGGGCATTGCGTTTACCCCTACCTAGACGATTGGCTCATTTCAGGGCCCTCTGTAGTGACAACGTGCCAGGCATTCAAGACACCATAGTCCTTCAAGCAATGGGCTTTGTAATAAATGAAGTAAAAGTCAGAACTGGAAGCTCAGCAGTCTTTTTTTTTTTTTTTCATTGGGGCACGCATTGACATTCAGAAGGGGAAAGCTTTCCTTCCCTAAGACAGGCTCAAACATCTACAACATCTCAGCAGCAGATTACTTCACTTACCATCTACGACTACTTGCAACCTGCTTCAATTACGGGGTCACATGGCAGCATCTGTCCATGTGATTCCACTCACAAGACTGTACATGCGGCCACCTCAGTGGCACCACAGAGCGCACTGAAATCAACACACACAATTCCTACGAATGAATATTCCCTTAGACGCAGGAATAAACCTGGAACTTCACAGCAGTCTGTGCTGGTGGACCATCTCATCTCACCTATCAAGTGGGTTGTCGTTTTGAACCATCACAACACCAACTCATCCTTACAACAGATGCATCCACCTATGGCTGTGGAGTGCACCTCCTGCCCCTGTCCAGACAAGGATTCTGGTCACCGCGAGAATGATCCCTTCACATCAGTGTACTGGAGCTTCAAGCAGTCCTCAATGCCCTGCAGGTCTTCCACTGCTGGGCCAGCAACAAGTTACTCTTAATACAAATAGGCAATCAAGCATCCATGTTCTACATCAACAGGGTGGAGTAGGATCCCTTTGACTGTCTTACGAAGCCACACGTCTCTGGGTCTTTGCATTCTCAATAAACACTTCGCCTCAAGCAACCTACCTGCTTGGAGTTCAGAACCATCTAGCAGGCTTGCTGTCGATGCCTAAACCCACACAAATGGTCCCTCAACACCACAGTAGTTCGCACACATGCACACTGGGGCACTCCAGAGGTAGATCTTTTTGCTACTGCAGACAACATCAAATGCAGGCTTTTCTGCTCCATCTGACCCAAGTCCTCAACAATGGGCACATGATACCTTTGGCATTTCTTAGAGTCACCGACTCTGCTCCGCCTTCCTTCCTTTTCCACTCATCAGTTGCATTCTCCTCCAAAATACGACAGGGCAAAGCATCAATCATCCTCATTGCATCTCATTGACCACGGCAAGTCTGGTTTCTATACCTTCTTGCCTTGACAGTCCAAGGAACTCAACCTCCTGGGAATAAATCTATTTCTGCTCACAGAGGATCAAGGGAGCCTGCTCCACCCTAACCTCTGCAGCCTCTCATTAGCTGCCTGGAAAGTTCAAGCTGCTCAATGCCTGTTGGGGTTTTTGCCCTCTTGTTAATTGTCATGACTGCAGGGTTCACCCCAACATAAGTGTAAAGCACAGGACCCTCTTTCAAATAAAGTATCATGCCACTGAACTAAAGTAGAAATTTTATTGTCAGGTATGTAATATCACAAGCTTTGCAGGTTTAAAGTCAATGCTCTAATATCTATGTTACAAATCAGCATGAAACAGGAAAATGAATATATAATTGTCTTTATGTGCAAAGCACCTGAGGTCTCCTATGAAGGGTCCTGGGGACAGAGTAGCGTTGCTGTCTAAGGAGCGTGTGCCAGTCTGTCCCAAATACTAGTGGTGTTCTCCTATATTTATACTCATTTTTAGGCTTGTGAAACAGAACTGCTGATAAGCAGGTTTCCTTTCCCCTTGTTTGTTACCTATTTTCTCAAGCATATCTGCTCCTTAACCTTTTGCCCTCTTACCCTCTGTTTTCCCCTTGTGGCATCCTGTCTTCTCATCTTCCTGGCAGGTCCTTCGCCTTTTGCTAACCCTGTTTCCTGCAGATTAACTCCAGATGCTGATGTTGGTTAACTCCATCCTGCCACCTAGTTCTTCTTTTTGTCCCCCTTTTCCTAACTAAGGGGCCCAGGTGGCAGTTTCAATAGCTGTGTAGTTTTCAGAGCCGTTAAGGTCAGCACCTCTCATTGTGTCAACTGTATGATTTCAGGATGTTAGTACATTCCATAGTTCAAACTGCTAATTCTGCAATTCCAGGGTGAAAGGGTCAGCAGGCTATTTGTTACTTAGGCCTGGAGCTGAAGACGTTAGCACAAGATGGAGTACAGTAATCCAACCTGAGACGAGGGTACCTGAAGGGGGGATTCATTTTCCCCTCACTCCACAGAGTTGTTAGACATTATCACTGCCTCCCAAAACCAGATTACGTAGCTGTCCTACTGCCAGAAATTGTCCTGTTTCATGCACTGGGCCAAGGAACAACATCTGGTCCCCCGTTCACGGCCCCCCTGGAAAAGGTTCTTGCCTACCTGCTGCAACTGTCTCAGTCAGGATTGCAAACCACGTCAGTCCATTATCACCTTTCAGCCATAGCAGCTACTCATGCCCCACTGGATGGTAAGCCTGTATCAGTTCACCCGCTTACTTCACGATTCATGAACAACAAACCTCTAGCCTTAGCAGAACTTATGAAACCCCTTTTCGAGCCCCTCGGGTCAGCCTCCCTAAAGCACCTTACCTGGAAAACAGTCTTCCTTGTAACCATAATCTCTGCACAAAGAGTTTGTGATCTTCAAGCACTTGTTCAGTACCCTCCATACACACAGTTTCTGCACAATAAAGTGCTCTTAAGAACCCATCCCCATTCAGAAATTTGTGTCATAATTCTATTTGAACCAGTCCAATGTGCTTCCCGCCTTTTTTACGGATTTCATGATAGGCTCTCCAGAACAATTCCTGTACTACCTACATGCAACCAAGGAATTGAGATCCTCCTCTCAACTCTTTTTGTTTTACTTTCAATCTGAATAACCCGGGATGCCCAGCTCCAAACAAGACCAACTCGTCCTGGGTGGCAGATTGCATCTCCCTGTTATGCCCAAGCTCAATTACCAACCCAACTCGTATTGGGCTTATCATTTACATGCTACTATGACCACTGTAGTAAGTCGGTCCTGTCTCCCTGCAGGATATCTGCAGAGCAGCCACATGGACTTCCATACATACTTTTACAAGACACTGCAGTTTGGATTGCTGAACAGCAGAAGACCTAGCCTTCGGATAGGCGGTACTCCAAAACCTGTTTGCCTCTTGAATAGACTTTCAGCTGTACCACAGAACATACCCCGGCCCGGGCCACAATATCCACAAACTTATCAAGCGACTCTCAGCTCTGAATTTGCCTATGGAGTGTACCTGGATCATCCTGCTTGTCTTCGGGGAAAGCAAAGTTGCTTACCTGTAACGGGAGTTCTCCATAGACAACAGGGGTATGCAGCCACACTCACCTGCCCACCTCCCCACTAGATGATTTAAAAAAAAAAAAAAAGGAAGAAATGCTAGCTTCAGGATCTGCAGAACTTTCAGACCCACAGTGCACCTGCATTTCTTTTGTTTTTGTGGCAGTGCACCTGCATTTCTTTTGTTTTTGAGCCCCGTAGCTCTGAAAGGAACTGTGAATCCGGGAACTTTGGGCGGAAAGGAGCATGTATGCTTAGAAGTCCAAAAGACTTCTCTAAGCTAAGAGAGAGCCCAGCCCAGAGGCCCTGTAGGGGGATGACACCTGTGGAGTGTAACTGCATACCCCTGCTGTCTACGGAGAACCCATGTTACAGGTAAGCAACTTTGCTATCTCTCACGTTGTCTCTAAGTGGTGGATAGATGTGTGTCTCTGAGAGTCACGTGTGTGTCTGTGTGTCTTACTTCTATAGCTCTGTAGCAGATGGGCATATATGTGTATCTTTTTTTTTTGTTGTTCTGTGATAGAGGCTTCTGCATCTCTCCAATTACCAAATTCCCTTCAAAACAGTAGGCAGGTTATCCACAGCCTGTATAATCGATGCCATGCCTGACTGCAGACACAGCTGCGCAAGGCAGGAAGTGATAGTATGTATTTCACCAAGGACAGCTGGAATAGTCGAACACTTCACATGCCTCTCTCTCCCTGATGGCACATTGGTGGTAGCTGGATGAGAGAGGGTCAGGCTGTAGATATCCTGGAGATGGAACAGGAGCAGCATACAGTGGCTTGGTTGCTTACCCAGGTGATGGATAATAACCATGCCTAAGCCCATATCTTGGCAAAAATAAGGATAATATGATGGAGGGTGGGTAGCTAGGCTGGAGAGAGAATCATGGTTTCTGGCTATTTTGTAACAAATGGTGGAAGAACATAATTAAGGTGGGGGATTAATGCTTTCAAATGCTTGGTACTCTCACTCTTACCTAGCAGTAAGACTCCCTAGGCCTGGGAACAAGGTATGTGTCAACCCTGTCCTAAAGATACTGATTGAGAAGCAGCCAAAAATAGCAATGCATTTCTACTGGAATGTAGTGGGTGAACATGAACTGCTTCGGAACTAGAAGCAGGAAGTAGCAGAGGCAGCTATGGACCAGGTCATTCAGGATGGTTGGTACCAGGTTGAATTTGGCCTATCCCATGCTGGGGAGGTTAGTGGAGCAATGGGCAGCCCATCATGAGATGTCATTGGATACCAAGATTGATACTGAAAGCCCCCTGGGATGTTAGGAATGGGCAAATATAACTCAAGGGTAACATGGAGGAAAGGAGTTCAAGATGGGCTACGCTGGGCATTCTGGAGGTGAAGTTAGGTTTTTGACAGTGAGAAGAATTGGTTGGTGGTGGTGAACTCCTGGCAGCTGGAATTGCAAAAGAGGTTAAAAAACCCTCATTAGGTATAATGTTCATCTGCTAGCCGCCTGTGTGACCTAATGGTAGAAGTGAGCATTGTCCTCCAATGCAGCACACTGATTTACTGGAAGTTTAAGCTAGTAATTTAAGGTGAAGGAATGGGACTACCTGAGGTAGAGGGGAAGTGGTGATGCAGCAGGGAAAAAAGGAGGCTTGCTGGCAAGCAGTGGTGGTAGCACTTCCTCAGCTTCCACTTCTTCCCCCCACCCTTATCCACCAGGCCCTCAAGGGTACCACAGAGGCACTAACTATAGTGAAAAGTGGTCAAAACCAACATCTGTGTGCTGCAGCTGAGCCCCCTGCTTGAATTTCTGTGACATGGCGTATTGCTGAGCCCACTGAGGTCACATCCACAGGCTCTGCATACTGGGCACATGAGTCCATAATTTGGCTAGACCTGGCCAAAGTCTCCCAGCAATTTTTTATCTACCCACCAACCAATTTGTCTACTGAATGAACGTTTTCAATTGCAAGGGGTGTTATGAGTCCACATCGTTCACAGACTGGGTGGAAAAGCTGATGCTTGTGAAGGAAAGCCTCCTCTGCTTGATTTCCCTCAGTTTCCACACGACTGGGAGGAGGACTGAGCGCACAGCTCCACTAAAGCGCAATGCATGAGCACGTTCTTTGCTCTGTGTCTTGCTGTACTTTTGCCAGTTTTCATGCCAGTCACTACTGCCTGGTCTTTTTTCCAATAGCTTCTTTTGCCTCCATGCACCAAACCAGAAAAAGAGGAAAAGGTTCTGTTCCTTTGCCACCCCTCCCCCTCCCCCCTTTTTGCTTCTGGTACTGCTGCAGCCTATGTCAAAACCTGCTCCAGACATTGCTGCTGCCTAGCACACTCTTGGTTCAGAGCCGCTATTCTGCTATATTACAGATAGTACCATTGGTTGCTGCTGCCTGACATGATCAGCTGCCCTGCTATTCTCTTGTTCCCAATAGGATGTTTTGCCCCCTTAAAAGAGAAAAAGAAAATGCCCAAAATACATATTTTCATCTATGTCCCTCCAGTCTGGTCCAGAAAGATGGGTTGTGGCCATCCACCAGCAGTTGGAGACTGACTTATGCAAATTTCTAGTGATGTCACACTATATAGAGAGGCTGTCCCCCTATGCTGGCAATATTGTCAGTCTCTAGCAGCTGGATGCACGTACAGAATGTCTGTTGGTGATTGAGGCCCGTCTAGCTTTTTGGGTAGTTTGGCAGTTAGAGTGAGATTTTGGTGAGTGACAAGCCTGACCCGATGTAGAGGTTAGAGTGCAAAAAAAAAAAAATAGTGCCTGAATTGAGGAAGTAGTCTCACCCGGAGCCCTTCAGTGGGTGAAAAGAAACCTCTGCGGGATCACTGGGAGCCATTCAGTCGGCGTCTAATCCCGGCCGGTGGCGGCAGCCTCTTTGGGTCCGTCTATGGCGCCGGCCCTGCCAGACACGGTGCATCAGTTGCTTGAAGAAGCAGACAAATAATTGCTAATTGTGAGTGCCTGGGGCAGCAGAGAGCCCTTGAGGGGTTTTGTTTCAGGTGCTGGGAGCTTGCACACTGCTTGGGAGAGCAGGAGTGATGCCGGAAGCGAAGACAGCATGCGCAGCGTGCGGGGCACGCCGTAGTTCTCTCTCGCAAGCGGGTTGCTGCAAGTCCTGTGAGAGGGCTAATGGTAGTTCTGCAGGGTTGCAAGTTGGTCCAGAAGGACAGGAGCAGTCTGCAGAGTCCGGTGTGTGTCAGCAGGAGTTTTTCCGTGCTTCGTCCTTGGCGTCTATTTTGTCTCCAGAGAACCCGGTTCCTGCCAGCGAGTTAAGCATGTGGGCAGGGGCAGGCATGGGGGATGAGCTCTTGGGAGTTCAGAGGGGTGGTCAACTTGAGGACGGGGCCCCTTTCTCCCCGGAGTTCATCCTTTTACTAAATAAAGCTTATAAATTGAATGGAGAGAAGAGTCTCAGCCATAGGCATGCGGGGGAGCCTTCTCAGGCCTTGGGGGCCAAGCAATCTTGTCCAGATTCCGTAAGGGATACTCCCAAGCACAGTAGGGTGCAGCCAATGGATAGGGAGGAGTAGTAGCTCTCTGAGGGATTCGAAGAGACAGAGGATCCAGGTGAGAGGCCCTTGGGTCTTCAGGAGGAGACGGATATGGGGACCCTTGAAGAAGAAGGGCTGCATTCGGGGAGGACCCCTCTATAGTGAGAATATTTAAGAAAGAAAAGCTATTACCTCTCATTGCGAGCTCACTGGGGCCCTGAACCTCCCCTTCAGGTCAGCAGAGAAAGCTCCCTTGGAGAACCCTCTCCTGCAGGGGATATGGTCACCACAGAACTCTTTTCCGGTGCATAAGGCAATTATGCAAATGATAGAGGCGGAATGGGACCGCCTTGAAGCTGATCTCGGGGGCGGTCTGACTATGGCCAAGCTGTACCCAGTGCCTCCGTCAGAGAAAGAGCTATTTTAAGAATCCAAAGGTGTATGCTTTGGTTACTGTGGTGACCAAAAAGACACTATCCTGGTCGAGGGGTGGGGGGGGGGGAGCAGGGCTGAAGGACTCGCAAGACATTGGTTAGAGTCGCTCCTGAACCAGGTCTTTGAGGTTGGCACTCTCTTGCTGCAGGTCTCCATTGGGGGGGGGGAGGGGGGGGGAAGCATATGTGGCTAGAGCTTGTATGCGCTGGGTGCAGGCGCTACCTGAGTTATTCTGGGAAGCAGACAACGAGCCAGGAGAGCTAGCCAAGCTGGAGTCAGCCTCTGCTTTTCTGTCAGATTTCTGCTATGACCTTGTCCGGGCATCCTCTAAAAGCATGGCTCTGGTGGTCGCGGCTAGACGTTTCCTGTGGTTGAGAAATTAGTCAGCAGACGTGGTATCCAAGATTAGGTTTAGCAAGTTACCATTCAAGGGCAAGCTCCTGTTTGGAGACGCTCTGAAGGAGGTGGATTAGGAGATCGGAGACACCAAAGGGGCCCGATTATCAGAGGACAAGCCGCGGGGCAGAGGTCAGCCACAACAAGGTTGCAGAGGAGAACGGGATTTTCGTCTCTTTCGGGCTATGCGTTTTTCCCCCAGCGCAACAGGGTCGCTTTCCCTTTAGAGGTCAGTCCTTTCGAGGTAGGGGGACATCCCGGGGTTACTTTGCAGGTTCCGCCAACTCAGCGAAAAAGCCCCAATGAAATAAAGGGGATCCAAGAGTTGACCCAATAGGAAGAAGGCTGCAGAGGTTCTACAGCTCCTGGGTCTGTGTCACGTCGGACCAGTGGATTCTGGAGGTTGTGTGTGCAGGCTATGCGCTTAAGAGTTCCAGCACCCTTTGGCAGATGCATTCTTGGTGTCTCCATGTTCAGCACTGGGCAACTCCATGTTCAGCTGCGGTGATGCAGGAGACACTAGAGCACCTCTTGGAGCTGCAGGCGGTCGCTCTGGTGCCAGCCGACTAATGTGGATCTGGTCGATACTCCATCTGTTTGTAGTGCCCAAGAAAGAAGGCACGTTCTGACCTATTCTTGACCTCAAGCACGTCAACAAGGCTCTTCGAGTGCCACGGTTTCACATGGAAACGCTGCATTCATTGATGGTCGTGGTGCAAGACAGGGAATTTCTGACGGCCTTGAATCTCACCAAGGCTTATCTGCATATTTCCATCCTGCCCAGTCATCAGAGTTTTCTGAGGTTTGCGACGCCCATGGGGCATTTCCAATTCTGACCCCTCCCGTTTTGGGTTGGCCACAGCTCCATGTATATTCACCAAGGTCATGGTCATGGTGGCGGTGGCCCTGCGAAAGCAGGGGATTCTCATCCACCCCTACTTGGATGATTGGCTCATTCGCGCAAAGTCTGCAGAAGAGAGTCACGTGACAACGCAAAAAGTAATCTTCCTGCAGGACCTAGGTTGGGTTATCAACGCGGCAAAGAGCAAGCTGTCTCTCTTGCAGCAGCACATTTATCTTGGTGCACGGTTCAACACATTGGGAGGAAGAGTGTTCTTGCAAGAGGAAAGGATAGACAAATTTCAGCTCGTGCTACGGCAGTTTTTGTGGATGGAAGCACCATTAGCGTGGCATTATTTGCAGGTGCTGAGGCTGATGACTGCGGCTCTGGATCTAGTCCCCTGGGCCAGAGCGCACATGAAACCGCTGCAGAGGGAACTCTTGTCCCGTTGGTCCCCTCAACTGCACCCACTGTTCCGGAGGCTTCACTGACCAAGGGAGGTGAAGGTCAGCATGAAGTGGTGGTTAAGCAAGACCAGTCTCAGCCAAGGGGTTCCATTAATGATGCCCATGTGGGTGGTGGTCACGATAGATGCTAGCTGTATGGCTGGGGAGGACATTGCTTGGGTCAGGTGTCTCAGGGGCAATGGTCACCGGAGGAGAGCTCTTGGTCAATCAATGGGTTGAAGATCAGAGGGTATGGATGGCTCTACTACGGTTTGTCCCACTACTGGAGGGCAAAGCAGTGAGAGTGTTATTAGATAATGCTTCAGTCATGGCATATCTCAACAGGCAGGGAGGCACGGGCAGCATCGTGCTCGCGCAGGAAGCCGGACCCATCCTTCAGTGGGCCGAGGGACATCTGGCACTGTTGGCGACTAATGTTGCAGGCAAGGACAATGTACAGGTTGATTTTCTCAGCCGACACCGGCTGGACCCAGCAGAATGGGTATTAAAGCACTCTATGTTCGAGATTGTATGCTGGTGGGGTCAGCAGGTGATGGACCTTATGGCCTCTTGGGAGAATGCCCAGGTCAGTTGCTTCTTCAGTTGATACAGAGAGAGAATGTCAGAAGATCTGGATGCTCTACCGCAGGGGGGCCTGTTTGTATATGTTCCCGCCGCGGGCACTGATAAGGTGAATCCTGTACCAGAGAGCTCAGCACAAAGGCAGGGTGATCTTGGTGGTGCCCGACTGGCCCTAGAGGCCGTGGTACGCAGATCTAGTATGTCTATCATCGCAAGGACCGTGGCGGCTGCCGGTGAGTCGGGATCTCCTTTCACAGGGACCAGTGCTCATGCCATAAGTGAATCAATTCTCCCTTATGGCCTGGCTCTTGAGTGGGCATGACTGACTAACGAGGCTATGCCCTGAGGGTCATTGCCACTCTATTGAAGAAGAGGAAACAGTCAATCTCCCTGTCATATATCCATGTATGTAGAGTCTTTGAAGGCTGGTGAGTGGAGTGTGCTCTTTGCCCACTGGCAGCATCAGTGGGCGATATATTGACTTTTTTGCAGGCAGGACTGGAGCAGGGCTTGGCTTTGAATTCCCTCATGGTTCAGGTGGCAGCCTTGGCCTGATACTGGGGGAAAAAAACAGGGCTCGCCGTTGGCCGTTCATTCGGATGTGTGCCACTTCTTGTGGGCGGTCAAGCAGGTTCGTCCCTCTCTTAGAGCAGCGGTGCCTCTGTGGGATCTTAACTTCATTCTGTCTGTTGGCAAAGGCTCCCTTTGAGCCGATGAAGAGTTCTTCCTTGAAAGATCAGACATTAAAGGTGGTTTTCTTGGTGGCCATTTGTTCAGCACAGCGTATTTCAGAGTTGCAGGCCCTTTCGTCTAGGGAGCCCTTTTTGCTGCTGACAAAGAAGTGCGTGGTGCTGTGCACTGTGCCATCTTTTTTGCAAAAGTGGTGACTCTTTTTCATGTCAACCATGTAGTCTCCCTCCCTATATTTGCAGGTGGAGGATCTGAGGCTACAACAGACCGGCGGCTCCTCACGCTGGATGTGCGCAGGGTGCTGAAATGTTATCTCAAATGCATGCAGGTGTTCAGGAGATCGGGCCATTTGTTTGTTCTATTTTGAGGGCCGTAAAAGGGAGAGGTGGCCTCCAAGGCTTTCATTTCTAGATGGGTAAAGGAAGCAATTTCTTTGGCATATCTTCTTTGGCATCAAGCAGTGCCACAAGGATTGAGAGCACATTCTACCAGGGTTCGGTCGATGTCCTGGGCGGAGATCAGTTTGGGGCTTCCAGTGGAGATCTTTAGGGCAGCAACATGGTGGTTATTGCATACCTTTGCTAGATACTATCGGTTGGGTTGGACGTGCAGGCCAGTCAGGAGGCACATTTTAGTGATTAGGTCTTGAGGGTGGGGCTCGCAGGACCCTCCTGTGTTTAGGTACTGCTGCGGTACATCCCATCTTTCTGGACTGGACTGGAGAGACTCCACGAAAGAAAATTAGCAGGTAAGGTCTAATTTCATCTTCATCCATGTCCCTCCAGTCCAGTCCAGAGCCCTCCCAGTATTGAGTTCCAGATAGTTCCGAAGTGGTGAGCCTGCGCTACGGGAGGAGCTGTTGCTTGGTGCGTTCCTTCTTACTCACTGGGTGAGTTGCGGAGGAGGCTTGGCTTCTCAAAAAAAAAAAAAACGGCACTTGAAGACTAGAATAGAGGGTCAGACAGCAGTTCTGTAAGGCTATATGATATAAAAAACGTCTGACAGGGTCAGCGCTGTATATAGTTATGGATTGTTTGATTTTGGTTCACTGTAGTTTAACCTCTCTTCAGTGAGGGCTTTTGGTGGCTATGACAAAAGGTTACTGGTGGCATAGGGGGATGGCCTCTCTATATATAGTGTGACATCACTAGAAATTTGCATAAGTCTTCAGCTGCTGGTGGATGGAAACAACCTATCTTTCTGGACTGGAGTGGAGGGACTCCATGAAAGAAAATTAGCAGGTAAGGTCTAATTTCACCTTCCTCTTCTAGCACTAATGTGTTGGACTGTTTGTGCTACTGTTTGATGCACTCTGCCCCAGTTTTGATGCCTTGACCTATTCGTACCACTCCAGCTATTGCTGCACAGTGTTATCAGCTGCCCTGCCACTCTGTTTCCATTAGGGGGTTTTGTTCATTAAGGAGGAGGATGCTATTTAGATCATTTATTGTGATTCTTCTGTATATTGTTCATATTTTAGGTTGGGAGACTAAGGGCTTGGAAATTAATTCAGGGGATGGCCACAAGGTTCACTTAAGGCAACTAATACCATTAAACTAGTGGTCTTTTTCTGCCATCATATTTCTATCTAGTCTGCCCTTCCATATCAGCCATACAAATGTCCCCTTTTTTACTTCAGATATTGTCCTTAGTCTCCCAGCAGAGGTGGTAGAGATATTTCCCACATCTACAAAGACCACTAACCATTTTAGTAGCCATCCTAAAATGGTTAGTGGTCTTCATTATAAAGCATACGAGGACAGATTTAACGATCTTAATATTTATATTTTAGAGGAAAGGTGGGATAGAGGAGATATGATAGAGACATTTAAATACCTCCATGGCATAACTGCACAGGAGGGGAGAACCTCTTTCGATTGAAAGCACGTTCTGCTACGAGGGGACATGGGATGAGGGTGAAAGGGGATAGATTCAGGAGTGATATGCGGAAATATTTCTTTACGGAAAGAGTGGTGGATCCGTGGAATGGTCTCCCAGTGGTAGAGATGAGGACAGAATTTGAATTCAGAAAAGCATGGGACAAACACAGAGGATCTCCACTTAAATGGCTAATTCAAAACAAATTCTGGATTCCTGTAACATAGTAAATGGTGGCAGATGTAAGAACGTGGTGTGAATTTATGTACTCGGGGCTGGCGCAAGGAGATGAGGTGCCCTAGAAAACCTTATCCTTTGTGCCCAATGCCACATTTCCCTCTCTCTGGGACGTACAGTGGTGGCAGTGGCTGCAACAGTCCCATGGCACTGAAGTTTCAAGGTAAGCATTATGGGGCTATTTGCTTCCACCCCCTCTGATACCTGATGCCAACTTCCTGTTTGCAGAGGTAATGCTGTTGCTGCCGCAGGTCCCGAGAGAGGCGGCAGTGGTGGCAATGAGTGCCCTGGAGGGCTGGTGCTCTAGGCATCTGCCTAGTTTGCTTAATGGTAGCACCAGCCCTGTACGTACTACAGACTATCATGTTTTAGAAAAGTATTCTCAAGGCGGACAAAGATTCACATTTGTGGAGGACCTTCTTCCAGTACCCAAAGAGGCAGTTTAAATTCTTTACTTACCTATGTAAGCTATTTAAATGTCTGAGATTCCTGTTAAATGTGGCAGAAGTTAAAAAGTAGTTTAAAGATATGTCCGTGATATTTCTTTCAAAGGCAATGAGGTCAGTATTTAAAGGGTTTAGACTCCTAACATTTGAGAGTTAGGCTACTAAATTGGCCTCTGAAAATTTAGTAGGCCTGAGTGCCTAAATTTATGCTTCTCGTTTCACTAAGCCCCTAAATTTAGGATCCCACAAAGTGGGTGGCAGCAGCCTGCAGATTTAGTTCACTTCCTATGTGTTTCCTTACCTTTCCCCTAAATATATCCTAGTCCCCACTTGTATTAAGTGCCTTGGCTAGACTGTATCTGTTTTTTGGAAGGGCTATAGCCCTCCCTGCCAAACCCTAAACCAGATATTCAATGTCATGGCGATGGCACTGAATATGCGGTGATCACCGCCGATGCTAACGGTGCAGCAGCAATATTGGATGCCGCCCAGTTAGCTTCAGCGCCTTACTTGCCTATGTTTGAGGCGCCAGTCACTAATATCGTACAGTTTCCAGTATCACTGCTGCCCTGTTACTGCCATTCTCCACCTCTGCTCCACCCTGGACTGCCCCCAACATGCCTCAATGCTAACTGGATAACATTGGGGCATGTAGGGGACATAGCCGGGAATATTCAATGGTACTACCCATGTAGGTGCAGTTGAATATTCCCATCTAAGGCGGTTACAGGGGCTGTAAACCATGTAACTGCCTTTCAAAAATCAGGCCCTAAGCTCTTACGAGCAGGGACTGTCTCTTACATGTCCATGAATAGTGCTGCAGATGCTTTGCAGAACTGTACAAATGATAAGTAGCAATTTAGGGCCAGGGAATAAAGTAGACTTAGCAATGATTTTCAGCACTAGGCACTTAAATTAAGCACCCAAATCTAGGCAAACATATAGCAAGTTTATGAGCATAACATTTAGGATCCTAAATTTGAATGAACTGTTAGCTAAAAATAAGGGACAAATTTAGGAGCCCAGCTTTAGATACCTAATTTAGAACCTTGATGCTCTTTTAATACCTGGCCTAATGGTTGTAGCTATGCTTTGGCTTATACTTGGAGAACATTTCTTTATGCTGCCTCACCCTTATGTTACTGGGGAAGTTCTTTGCATAAGGCTATTGCTGCTGCTTCTATTTCTGAATGTAGGCGATATGCATGTTTAAAATCTGTTTCTAAAATAACCCCCTTTGTCTATCAGGGCCTCTTAGAATGCTGACTTGTCCACTGACCCCCAGTGGCCAGTTCTTTGGAATAACCTTCCACGCACTGAACACCAGCGCCCAAACCTTTCATCCTCATTATTAGTGTTGATGCTCTCCCAGTGTCTTGGAGTCCCCATGCCACCATTTATTGATTTCATGTGTTACAGTCCTGCTGTCCCAGAAGCTGTGTTTTGGGACTGGTTAATTGTAGCTCTCCTGCGACAGCCTGTGAGATGATGCAGCTGAATGTTTAGGCTGCATTCCTATCTTCCTTTTGAAGAAGAGGCTTGAGTTCTTTCATGTGCTCTTTCTGGCAATATGACGGGAAATAGGTCATTTTCTATCAAATTCTTTTGGACAAACCTGTCAAGGGAGACTCAAATACTCCTTCATGCACCACCCAAACAGGCTGTTCTTCGCACTAAACTCTGATCCTGACTTAACCCTCCTTCGCACTTGTTTGTCTCACACTCATAGGATTTGGTGCTGCTTTACCCCTTTCCTGGTACCTTGGGCTGTTCTATTGCTTATGCTGATTTACTCTTCCCAATGGCTTGGAGTCTTCACGCCCCTCTTGATGTCTTGGAGTACATTTGGTTTTATGGCAGCTGCCTGCAAGCAGGTTTTAAGCAAATTGTATTAAAGATGGATGAAAACCCTTACGGTTAAGAGTGCAAAATGGATTGCTCCACTGACTGCAATGGACCCAAGCAATCCAAATAATTTGAACTATGAACACGAGTTGAACTGAAAGAATTCCCACACACACGCATCCCTAGTCTCTGGCTCTATGAGGGATATGCCGGTCTGGTTGGGTGTATGTCGGTGTCTCTTGCTATGTAACGGGCATCTCTTAGTGGTATATGTGTGTCTGTAGTTGCTGGATGATTGTTTCTGGATGCTATATTTTGTTTCTCCTCAACTGTAATCTGTGCTGTCTCTCTGCTGCAGGGGTGACTCATCCATCCCACAGCCTTCAGCCGATCATTAGCAACACACACAGATGATGCAGTTTTAGCTCTGGCACAGAACACATTTGTTTCTGTGCTGCTGAAAAGGCCAGTGGCTTCACCTCTGCCATGTGCAGACAGCAAGCTGTTCTTAGTGGCTGGTGCTTTTCTGTTGTTTGGGAAATAAAGATGACAGGTGTAGTGCTGGATTAAAGGGGGCACAAGAAGTGGTTTATCTGCTGCTACGCAGGCAGGGGCTGTAGGAGGCAAGTGTGTGGGATGATAAAATAGGGCATGTTTGCAATGTTAACCTTTATTTATGTGCATTCAAGTAGACTAACATAAATATTAAAGAAAAAATATTAGGCTAGCAATACATTCCTTGGCAAGCTTTTGGGAGCCCACTGTTCTCCCCTGAGGAAGAGTGCCAGCTCCCAAAAATGTTAAGAAATTGTTAACCCAATGAAAAGGGATGATGACATTTAATTTTGGTTTTTAACCTTTATTTCTCTGCTGAAAGTTCAGAAGATGGTGGAAGTATTATCTGTATCTGTGCTGGTAGTCAGTTATTGCAGCAGGTTGGTATGTATGTGGCACATCTGTGCCTTTGTTGGGAATCAGCTGATGCATGAGGTGGGTGTATCTGTGCTGTTCATCAAGGAGTGTGAAAGAAGTAGATGTGTCTGCTGTGAGACAGAGTGTAGGATTGGTATGCTTATGTGCTGTTAATCAGGTGAGGTGCAGTAGGTGGGTGCATTTGTGCTTGTATTGGGGAGGATATGGAATGGTGGGTGTATCTGTGCTGCTAATCAGGGAGGGTACAGAAGGTGGATGCATTTAGTGCTGAGAGTGTGTAGGTACAGAAGCTGAGTCTATCAATACTTAGGTGAAAGGTACTGGACGTGCAGTAAGTGTGTGTGTCTGTGCTAGGAAAAGAAGTGGAGGAAATTGGGGTATTTATGTTACAAATTGGGTTGCTGGAATTGGAGGAATGTGATGTGTTGTAGTGGGAATAGAGATGCAGGTGGGTGCTGACCCTGCATCATTTGCCTCCTTTCCCTCAATCTGCTTTGTCTTGTCTCTACTGCAGGAGGATGAGTCACCCCGCAGTGTGCTGGAGGAAATGGGACTTGCATAGCAACCGACTGCAGCTGCTTTCCACAGAGATGCCAGGAACCTTTAATCACTTTGTTCTTTGACTTATGAGGGGCACTAACAGAATCCTGTATAACTCCCACTCTCTCCATATGCCCAGGATCCTATCCTGTACAACGGCCCTTCTCCCTCTCTGTTCACAAGTGCATCTCGTACAACTCCCATTACCCCTATGCTCTTATGAGTCCCTCGTGTGTGCCTTCTGTCCTTCCTTTGTGCCCAACAGCACAATGACTCCCATCCACTTTAGTTGCCCAGCAGCAGCATCCCCATCTTCGACATTTATGTATACATTCACTTGGCATCAACTTTCATACATACCATTCATACTGTCCTGTATACAAATCATCCATCCAGCAGGTGGGGGGTGGGTTAGAGTAGCTCACCTGTAGCCAGCCCCTGATGTGTGGAAAGAAGGGCAGATACATATATTACCAGCCTGTGGGGTAGGGAAGAGGACAAATGTGTGCATAGTCCTGGGGCACATTTTATAGTGGGTAGGAGAGTTGTCTTGCTGCTAATGCTTCAAGGAACAAGGTGGTTTTTGACATCTTTTTTTGAGAGGGAACAAAAATCATTGATTGCTGAAATTCCTTAAGTGTACAATAATCAACAAAAATTAAAAGGGAACCAGCCAAACTCAGTGGATCCTTGGAGGGACCGAGTATCACTCTGGACATCTGCAACGGATTCTAAAAGAGACTGCATGTCCACCCCAGCCAATCAGGATGTATCTTTAAAGGGACCAGGTGTCCATCCTGGGCAGATGTGATGGGGCGCTAAAAGGGAATGAGCGTCCATCCGAACATCTGCCATGGATCTTAAAAGGGATTTAGCATCCATCCTAGTCAGACGATGGATCCTAACGGAATCGACAGCCTTCTTGACCAGAAATCATGGATCCTAACAGTGAATCTATGTCCATCTCATCCAGAAATGATGAATTCTAAAAGGGACACGATGTTCATACCAGACAGATGCAATGGATCCCAAAAGGGAGCAAGCATCCATCCTGGCCAGATGTGATAGATCCTAAAACAGAGGAAGTATCCATTCTAGCTGAATGGGATGCGGGGACCCTGAAAGGGAACCAGTGTTTGGTGCAGACAGGAATGTCAGGGAGTCCTGTTTACCTGTTTACAAATATGCTTTTAGATTTGTCTAGTTTTGGGTCTGTGGAATGTGTTGAGTTTCTATATTTAATTTTTTTTCAGAAGAGGTTTATTAATGATTCAGAAATTGGCACACTCTATCATCTCCCTGTTACGCTTTTTCTCTCCCTTTGTTCTTTTTTATTTTTATTTTTATTTTAAATCCTGTATCTAATGCAAACCTAAAGAAAATGTTTTCTCTGCAGTGAGCCTCCTCCAGGCACCTGAATCATCATCATCCTTCTCCTCCTCCTCCTTCTCCTCCCAATGATAGAAAGCAAGAGCCTTGGGATTGCTCAGACGTCCAGGCTTTGGGAGGGGGGTGCCTGTGACTGTTCCGTGCTAAGGGCTAGTGTGTTTGTGTCCCTGATATGTTCTTTCTTTCTGTCCTAGAGGGATGGGGGAGAGGTAATCTAGACAGACTTTAGGGTGAATGTTTCATAACTAATGTCACCTTTTCTGTGGAACTTTTATAAAAAGATATGTCTGTTTTCTTTCCACAAATGGATCCTGTTTTACCTAATAAAGTACTTTTGGAGGTTCTGTGATCAGTTGTGTGTGTGCTTTCTTTATGTTTAAATCTTTTTGTTGAAACATCAAATAATGAAGTCATATATACATACCTTTATTGAAAACCTATTACACAAAATTACAAAGAGCTCCTCTCGCCCATAGAAACATGATGACAGAAAAAGACCACATGGCCTATCTAGTCTGTCCTTCCATATCAACAACTACAACAGTCCACTTTTTACCTTTTAGAGATCCTCTATGTTGGTCCCATGCTTTTTTGAATTCAGTTACTGTCCTCATCTCTACCACCTCCACTGGGAGACTATTTCATGGATCCACTACTCTTTCCATAAAGAAATATTTCTGCATATCACTCCTGAATCTATCTCCCTTCACCCTCATCCCATGTCCCCTCGCAGCAGAACTTGCTTTCAATTGAAAGAGGCTCTCTCCCTGAACATTTATGCTATGGAGGTATTTAAACTTCTCAATCATATCACCTCTATCCCGCCTTTCCTCTAAGGTGTACATATTAAGATCCTTAAGTCTGTCCTCATATGCTTTATAATGAAGCCCACTAATCATTTTAGTAGCCACTCTCTGCACCGATTCCATCCTGTTCACATCCTTTTGAAGGTGCGGTCTCCAGAATTGCACACTATACTCCAAATGAGGTCTCACCAAAGACTTATACAGAGGCACTATCACCTCCTTTTTTCTGCTAGCCATTCCTCTCCGTATGCACCCAAGCATCCTTTTAGCTTTTGCCGTCGCCTTTTCTACCTGTTTAGCTACTTTAAGATCATCAGACACAACCACGCCTAGGTCCCGCTCTTCTTTAGTGGACAAAAGTACTTCACCTCCTATACTGTATTGCTCCCTTGGATTGCTGCAGCCCAAATGCATGACCTTACATTTTTTAACATTAAATCCAAGCTGCCAAATTCTAGACCATTCTTCAAGCTTAGCTAGATCCCTCCTCATGTTATCTACACCTTCCTGGGTGTCTATTGCAGATTTTGGTATCATCTGCAAAGAGGCAAACCTTACCCGACAGCCCTTCCGCTATATCACTAACAAAGATCTTAAAAAGAATCGGACCAAGGACAGATCCCTGGGGCACACCACTGGCAACATCCTTCTCCTCAGAGTGAGCTCCATTTACTTGTACTCTTTGTCGCCTCCCACCCAACCAATTTCTAACCCAAGCAGTAACTTTAGGGTCCATCCCTAGGGTGCTCAGTTTGTTTATAA
Organism: Ichthyophis bannanicus; assembly: GCA_033557465.1. Taxonomy (NCBI): domain Eukaryota; kingdom Metazoa; phylum Chordata; class Amphibia; order Gymnophiona; family Ichthyophiidae; genus Ichthyophis; species Ichthyophis bannanicus. The sequence continues at coordinate 104,044,527 of CM066048.1, read as the reverse complement.
GTCGCCTGTGAGGAACAGTGTCAAAGGCTTTACTGAAATCTAAATACACCACATCTAGAGCTCTCCCTCGGTCCCTTATCTTTAGGTCTTGAATTCTAAATCATAGGTTTTATAGTCTCCCCTTATTTCTACACCCTGATGCTGTTCTTATAAATCAAGGTTGGCATGGTTCAACGGGCTCTTCCCTCGGTTACTGGGTAACAGCTAACTTGGCTTTCTACCTTTTGTATCTATGCTACGTATAGATGAGGCGCTAAATATATCTAAGACCACAATTGAGTTCATTAGCTCCCTTAGCCTAATAGTCAAAACATCAAAAAGGGATCCATATTTTAAGAATTTATTTCTCACTGGGAATACTAAACTTGCGGTCATTATGGACATTTTTTCCAACCTTGTTAAAGATAAATTGTTAGTCCAATGAAAAGCTCTTACCTACAACTTGTTCATTGATTCACGTCCACGGATGCAAGTGGACGAACATGGCAGTTGCAGTTCTCATAGTAACATAGTTACTATGAGAACTGCAACTGCCATGTTCGTCCACTTGCATCCGTGGACGTGAATCAATGAACAAGTTGTAGGTAAGAGCTTTTCATTGGACTAACAATCTTTAACTAACAATCTTTAACTATCTTTTCATTGGACTAACAATCTTTAACAATTTATCTTTAACAGTTCTCTATCCTTATTCCTCCACACAGATCTGGCAGCCTTTCCGTTATCAATTGTGTCAAAATCCACCTCTCTGTGATGATTTCATTTATTTCTTACATATCCCAATCCCAGATATGATTTCCTGACAAATATGATGGCCACAGACACCTAGCAGAATTTCCTCTGTCATACCTTTTTCATTATTTCCCTCAAAAATTTGATACATTAGAACATACTTTTTAACTGAAAATGTCTGTATTAAGGTATTTTCATACACAATGCCAATAAGGATTAAGACGGGCACCGCAGCTTGGACATTGCTGAGTTAAAAACTTTGCAAATACAGGCACTGAACAAAATAAAGCAAACAAATTAAATAAAATTTAAAGGAGCACTACCAAAATAAGTAACTTAGAAATTAAAGAAATAAATCAGGTACAAATCATTAAACAAATAATAGAACTTAAATGAAAAAGACTAAAGGGAGACTCCAGTAAGCCCTTGGCTTACGGAACCCTCCAGCTGCTTGGAGGCTGAGATTACTGGGGCTTAGGGGTGGTGCCAGGGGTATTTATACCCATCCAGCCTCAAAAGGGTTTGACTCAGCCTCCAAGCTGCTGGAAGGGTTACGCAACCCAGAAGTAAAGGGACTGGACTGGAGTGACGATAAGGAACTTTGCATTTAAGACCATTTTTAGAGGTGATCATTCCTGTCCTCCATGCCAATGCTGGAAATTGAATTTCTCACAGAAGCACATTTTCTACTAAATCATAGATTTGTGTCACACTGCTCAGACAATCACCAGAGAGCTCGGTTTTCAGACCTCTGGCCCATTTGGTTCCTTTTTATACCACCTTTCAGCCCTTGCAGGATCCAGCATATAATCATAATTCATGTAGAAAAGAAACTACAGTTTTTGGAGAGCACAAATATAGGTAAAGTATAGGTCACTTCATTGTTCATAAGAACATAAGAAATGCTATACTGGGTCAGACCATCAAGCCCAGTATCTTGTTTCCAACATGGCCAATCCAGGTCGCAAGTACCTGGCAAGATCCCAAAAAAGTACACAGATTCCCCAATGCTTATTTCGAGTTAAGCAGTGGGTTTTCCTGATCCTCTTTAATAATGGTTTATGGACTTTTCCTCTAGGAACTTGTCCAAATCTTTTTTAAACCCAGCTACGCCAACAGCTTTTACTACGTCCTCTGGTGACAAATTCCAGAGTTTGATTACTCATGGAGTGAAGAAATATTTTCTCTTATTAGTCCTAAATGGACTACATTGTAGCTTCATTCAGTGTCCCCTAGTCTTTCTAATTTTTGAAGGAGTAAACTGATCTCTGTTTACCCATTCTATTCCATTAATTTACAGACCTCTATCATATCTCCCCCTCAGCCATCTCAATGGAGAAAGGTGAATAGTGGAGTATCCCAGGGATCTGCACTAGGTCTTCTGCTTTTTAATGTATTCATAAATGCCCTGGAAATGGGAATAACAAGTGAGGTAATCAAATCTGCATATGACACAAAATTATTCAAAGTTGTTAAAACCCAAGAGGATTGTGAAACATTGCAAGAGGACCTTCTTAAATTGGAACACTGGACATTCAGATTATATGGGATCCTGTGCAGCCCTCAGGAAGCCAATATTTCTCATTCTCCAGCAGTTGGTAGGCAGAGGTATGTATTTGCAACCTAGAATAGTAAAAAAAAAAAAAAAAAAAAGGAGGGGGAGGAATCAAGAAGAAGTGAGGAGACAGAGAACCCCTGTTACAGATAAGCAACTATGCTTTCTCTCTTTGTGGGTGGAGGGGACATGCTCTTCTTAATTCCCACAAGCAAGAGGGCTAGGGTTGGCTGTGCTGGTCTTAGGAGCCCAGGAATACAAACCTGTGGCTTAGACATTGGTCAGCGGATAAGACTTGTCTTAGCAAGCTGCAGTTCAGAAGCAAACTCCTCTTTAGGGGATTTGGAAAATCTGGTTAAGGAGTTGGGCAAGAAAGTGCAGAAGCTTCCAGAGAACAAACCTCAAAATGCTGGTCAGTTGTCAGCGTCCATGGATCATTTTCAGGATTTCTGGAAGTTTCACCTGGGGAGATCCTCGGGCTTCCAGCAGAACCAATAAATTTTCAAGGCCCAGGCCTTTTGTGGTAGCTTGAGAAGGGGGCATCAGGGGCTCCTCTAGGGTGTGAAGTTCCTAATGAAAGTATTGGGTTCATCTTTTGGTTCTGTCAGTGGACAAGTGGCTAAAGCAGTTTTACAGAAGATGGGCCCAAATCACAGGAGACTCGTGGGTCCTGAGAGGGATTATATGCTACCTGATGCATATCTGGAGTTGCCTTGCAAATTCCAGCTCAGTGCAGGTAATATCAGTTGTTTATAACTTCAAAAAGTAGAAAGGGACACTCAATGAAGCTTCAATGTAGCACATTTAAGACTATTTGGAGAAAATATTTTTTCACTCAGCATGTAATCAAACTCTGGAATTCATTCCCAGAGGAAGTAGTAAAGGTTGTTAGTACAGCTGGATTTAAAAGAGGTTTGGACAAGTTTCTGGAGGAAAAGTCCGTAAATAAGTATTAAAGAGGACCAAGGAAATCCCGCTTACTCTTGGGATAAGCAGCGTGGAATCTGTGTACCTGTTTGGGAACTTGACAGGTACTTGTGACCTGGATTGGCTGCTGTTAGAAACAGGATACGGGGCTTGAATGGACCCTTGGTCTGACCCAATATGGCATGTCATAATGCTCTTAAGCCTCTGTTCTGAATGGTCTACCCTCCATGGGATCTTACCCTGGTTCTGAAGGCCTTTGTTAAGGCTTCCTTTGAACTACTGCAGCATGTGTACCTTAAGGACTTAATTCTGAAAGTTGTATTCTTGGTAACATGTTCAGCGAGGAGAATTTCAGAGTTAGAGGCTCTGTCATGTAGAGAGCTCTTCTTGGTGTTCTCAAAGGAGAAAGTGGTGATTTGTCCAGTCCCTTCTTTTCTGCCCAAAATTTTGGCATTTCATATCAACCAAGCAATGGTGCTTCCAGTTCTCCAGGAGCAAACAGGAAGTCAGTCCTCACATATGGGTGTAGATGGTGCTGACTGAGCCCCCACGGAAACATCTCTCCAGCTTTCAAAGAAAGCCTTTGGGAGATGCACCATGCATGCGTTGGTCCCCTTCCCACCCAAGGGTGCCATCTTGCCTCAGTCTCCTTTTTTCCGCAGAGCCCTCCAGATATCTGTCCATTTTTCCTCTGAAAAAGTGTGTTTTTTGATACATTTCTGTCTGGTTTGCATACCGGTTCCTTTCCTGCCCCTGAACCAGCTCACCTCGGCATTGCTCTTCTGCTTCGTTCCTTTGTTTTTTGCTTTGAGGTATCCTTTGACCTGCATTCATGCCTTTTTTTGGCCAAAGGCCTCAGACCCTTGCCGAGTGGCAGGGGCCTCTTTTTTTCCCGATGGCCTTCAGCAGTTTCAAGACATGCGATCAGTGCAGCAAGATGATGTCCCTCACCAATCCACACGACTGCTGTCTCCGGTGCCTTGAACTAAGAACTTTGCAGCACCATGACCTCAAAGGCCCTTAAGAGCCAGCAGCAGCAGCAGGAAAAAGTTTTCCAAAAATCCAAATCCACGGCAGAGTCTCCGATGACACCCCGCTCCAGGACCCCTAAGGTACCTAGATTGGCCACTGTTGGAAACAGGATACTGGACTTGATGGACCTTGGTATGACCCAGTATGGCATATCTTATGTTCTTATGTACCTTCATGCCCCATGAAGCCTGATCCACCTTGGAGTCACGCTACCATGGTTCTTCTGAGAGGAAATCCCCAGAGGAGGAATGCAAGAAGTCAGTCCTCTAAGACCTCCTCAGAGATCGGGTCCGGGAAGAAGGGGAAAATGCCATTCCAGGCCCCACAGTCCCTGGCATGAGTCAGAGGAGTCAGACTGGGAGCATCCTTACAAATTGCCCTGAAAGGAGTTGTTGGTACCCACTGACCAGCCTTGGACACCTGAGGCTATCATCGTTGAGGACTTCCCCTTGATGGAACTGGCAATGGACCCAAAACCCTTGGTGTCCACATCAAAAGCTGTGGAGCCAACTGGCATGGAGACCAGGATGGTGACCTTAGAGCACAGTATCTCTGCCCTCATGACCCAGCAGCGAGTGTTCATGTCCGGTTCATCCACCCCAACATCGAGACCCTTGACATTAAGGGTCTCTTCAGACATCAAGCCAATCCTCAAGCTCCACCAGCCTCTAGAGCCTCATCAGCATCGGACGAGATCCCGGTCCCATTCCTTGAGTCACCAGTCCTTTCCAGCAAGTGCACGTGGCTTGGACCACTGGAGGCCCTGGACCCCTTGGCTCAGACCTTGACCACGGTGACTGTGAAGCCTCAGAATTGACCTCAGACTTCCAGTCTGATTGGGAGACCAAAGACAAGGAATCCTCGGACACTCGGCACCACCGAGATCTACCTTCGGACCCATCCCCCCTGGTATCCCAATGCTGTTCCCCACCAAAGGATGTTGCCTTCCTCAACTTTGTGTGGGATATGGCTACGACGCTCTCCAGGAGACCGAGGCAGAGGAGCCTCACACGGAGTAACTGGAGATCCTCCAGTATGAGGCCCCTCCAAAGGAGGCCATCACGGTACCCATTCTGCTGATCCTATAATGCTGCCTCCTCCGCATGTAGGAGACACCCATTGTCAGCAGGTGACTCAACTCCATGTATCGAGTCTGCCAAGGCCCTGGATTCCAGAAAGCCCAACTTCCCCACAATGGTCGAGTCTGCCATGCACATACTCAAGGGCCAAAAGACCCATTCCTCAGTGCCCCCTGACAGGGAGGCCTGGACTCTCGATGCCCTCGGCTGGAAGGCCTTTCAGGGATCGATGCTGACATGCCAGATCCAGTCCTACCAGCTCTACATCGGCATGTACCTCAAATTGCTGTTGAAGGAGCTTAGTGGGTTCTAGGCAGGCCTCGAGGGGGAACTTCTCCAGAGGTTTAAGTCACTAGCCTCAGTGGTCAAAGAGTACTCAAACTTCCTGTCTCAAGCAGCATATGACGGCTTTGAGTCATTAGCCAGGATGGCCGCAACTGGCATTGGGGCCCGATGCCAGGCATTGTTGCAATCGTCTGACCTTGAACAATGGGTCCAGGACAAACTTATTGATGTTCCCTGCATCAAAGAGAACCTCTTTGGGAAACCCATGGGAGACAAAGCAGCAGAGATCAAAACTGAGTTCCTCATGAGGGCCAGACTCTCGAAAAAGACCTCGATGCAGCTCCATAAGAAGGCTGTGGGAAAGAAGCCCTTTTTCCCAAGAAAAAAGGGTGGCTTTGGCAACACCTCACAGTTCCAAGCCTTCTCGACCAAACAGCACAGCCAACAGCACATAGGGCCCCTGTAAGCAAAAGACCCTCAAATCCCATGTGCCGGCCCCTGCTCAGCCTGGAGGGAGCTTTTGACTCCCTGGGCATGACCTCCTCTCCTCCAGGAGGTCCTCTACAATCCACAAGGGGGGCAGCTGGCCCTCTTTGCCACTAGTGATCCATCATCACTACCAAAACCTGGGCCCTACAAGTGGTCAAGGAGGGCTGCCTCTTCCACCTACAACATATGCCACCATCATACTTTCCAGAAGAGCCCATAAGACCTCTCCTCCACCAGACCTTGCTCTTCATTGAGCTTGCAGGTCTCCTCGAGGACAATGCTGTGGAGCCAGTGCCAAAACATCTCTGGGGCACCGGTTTCTACTCTAGATATTTCTTCGTCTCCAAGAGAACAGGAGGGGGCCTTAGGCCCATCCGGGATCTGCGGGATCTGAACAAGTTCCTGATAAGGGAAAAGTTCAAAATGCTCTCCCTTGGAACATTGATGCCATTCCTCCATCAAGGAGATTGGCTATGCTCCTTAGACCTAAAGGATGCCTACACACACATCCTGATCCATTCCAGTCACAGAAAATACTTCTGGTTCATGGTGGGAGGAGAGCACTACCAATACAGGGTGCTGCCCTTTGGGCTGGCCTCATCACCAAGGGTCTTCACCAAGTGCCTCATGGTGGTTGCAGCCTACCTCCGTCTCCAAGAGGTCTTTGTCTTTCTCTACCTGCTCAAAAGGAGAAGCACAGCTGCAGAGGCACAATCTGCCACAGGGCGTACCATTAATGCTCTGTAGCATCTGGGGTTCATCATCAACTACCCCAAGTCCCACTCTCTCCGGCTCAACACCTGGAGTTTATAGGGGCTCAGCTAGACACCCTACAGGCCAAGGCTTTCCTCCCTCAGAAGAAGTCAAAACCCCTCAGGGAGCTAGCCACAGATACATTGATGCTAGTTGCTATCTGCCCGGCTTCTCCTCTGCCTGCTGGGCTATATGGCCTCCATGGTTCATGTGACACTCCCCCTCCCCCCATACACCCAACTGCACATGAGAGCGACCCAGTGGTGCCTCCACTCTCAGTGAACACAAGCCACAGGCAGGCTCCGGGACAGAGTGAGAGTGACCCGCCAGCTGGCAGACACCCTCGGATGGTGGCAGATCCCTCATCACCTTCAGGCCAGGATGTCCTTCCAGGCACCCACCCCCCAGAGGGTCCTCACCATGGATGCTCCTTACTGGGCTGGGGAGCACATTGTGAGAGCCTGCAGATGCAAGGCAGCTGTCCCACGACAAACAAGTCACAATGTTCTACTTGAACAAACTAGGGGGCACAGGGTCATACTCCCTCTGCCAGGAGGCAGTATCCCTCTGCTCCTATGTGACACACAGAGGGATGCTCTTAAAAGTGGTCTACATTCTGGGCCAAGAGTATGCCCTGGCGGACAAGCTGATCAGAGTCCTCCAGCCACATGAGTGGTGCCTGGATCTCAAAGTGTTTTGACTCTGGAGTGTCCTCCTGATGGACTTGTTCACCAGCCCAGACAACAACTAGTTGCCCCACTTCTGCTCCTGGCAGCTGCACCCATCCCAGGTGGCAGTGGACACTCCTCATTCCATGGATGGAAGGCCTTCTTTTTGCCTTTCCACCGACACCACTGGTCACCAAGACCCTCTTCAAGGTTCAACGCGATGCAATATCACTAATACTGATAGCTCCCTGGTGACCGAGGCAATCCTGGTTTCCGTTGCTCCTCTCCCTGTTGGCAGCTTCACCAATTCCCCTGGGCTGAGCCCCTGGACTACTTTCACAGGAGCAGGGCTCTCTCCTACACCCCAACCTGGGGTCCCTGTCACTCAGCTTGGCTGCTGAAAGGGTAGTGTTAGCTCCCTTCAACATCCCACGGGATGTGGAAGAGGTTCTTCTGGCCTCTTGTAAGGCTTCCATAAGAAGGGTGTATGCCTTCAAGTGTCTACGGTTCTTGGTCTGATGTGCCGAAAAACAGACAAACCCATTCTCCTGCTCAGTACAAATCATACTCCAGTATCTTCTCCATCTGTCTCAGGTGGGACTAAAGTTCAACTTGGTCGGAGTGCACATGAGCGCTATCACAGCGCACCACCATTCTTTTGAGGGCAAACCTTTCTCGGCTCAGCTCCTTGTATCTCGGTTCTTCTGGGGCCTCATGCTATCCAAACCTCCATCCGCCCTCTAGCGACAGAGTGGGATCTCAGTGTGGTGCTCTCGCAGCTCACTAAACTGCCGTTTGAGTCCCTGGCTAGCTGCCACTTGAGATACCTCTCCCGGAAGGTTGTTTTCCTTGTGGCACTCACATCAGCTTGCAGAGTCAGCGAGCTCCAGGCTCTGATGGCAGAGTCTCCCTACACGAGATTCTACAAGAACAGAGTGATAGCCACACACACCCCAAGTTTCTGCTGAAGATGGTGTCCCCATTCATCCTCAGTCAGGAGGTGGTGCTCTCCACCTTCTTTCTGAGGCCTCATGCAGCAGGGCGGAGACCATTCTCCATACTTTGAATTGTAAAAAGGCCCTGCCCTTCTATCTGCAATGGACTCGGGGCCACCGCAAAGCACCTCAGCTTTTCGTATCCTGTGACCCCAATCTAGGACTCCCAATGACTAAGCAAACTCTGTCTGCGTGGGTGGCGGACTGCATTACCCTCGCCTATCAGCAGACGGGGATCTCACTGGACCAGAGGGTCATGGCGCACTGCGATAGAGCCATGACTACTTCCGTGGCAAATATGCAGTCCATCCCCATGATGGAAATCTGCCAGGCCGCCACCTGGTCTTCGATCTATACCTTCATAGCTCACTACTGCCTGGAGAGGGAGTCCTGGCGGGACAACACCTTTGGCCAAGCTGTACTCCGTAATCTCTTCGGGGTGTAGGCAACTCCTGCCCTCTGAACCTTCTGTGTTCAGGCTACCGGAGTGCTGGTTCGCCACCAGACACTTGAGTCTTGTGAGAGTCTCTCAATAGGGACTCAACTGCTGCTACTCAAGACTCACCCTTTGCAGGTCGCAGTGCTGTTTTTACAGGTTTTCGGTAGCCTGTAATTGGGGAGTCCCATATGTGAGGACTGACTTTCTTCTTGTTCCTGGAGAAAGTGTTTTTACTCACCTGTAATGGGTGTTCTGTAGGGACAGCAAGAATCAGTCCTCACAACCCTCCCTCCTCCCTTGGAGTTGCTTCTTTACCGTATTTTAATTTTTGCCATCTTAGCTATGCCATTAGAATGGGGCAAGATGGCATGCTTGGGCGGGAAGGGGACCACACATGCCTGGTGCATCTCCCAAAGGCTTTCTTTGAAAGCTGGGGAGATGCTTCTGCGGGGGCTCTGTCAGTACTGATGTCACCCATATATGAGGACTGATTCCTACTGTCGCTGGAGAACACCTGTTACAGGTGAATAATTATGTTTTTTTTTGCTCTGGACAACACAAAGGCAGCAAGCACTATGCATCTCTTATATGTTTGAAGAACCTTGAAATGCTATCTCCCCTATATATATCCTAGTACCCAGCTATTGTGTTGTCTGTCTTGACTAGATTATAAGCTCTGACGAGCATGAACCGTCTCTTACATGTCTCTGTACAGTGCTGCATATGACTTGTAGCGCTATACAAATGATCAGTAGTAGTAGTAGTATCTGAGGGATTCCATCTGTTAAATCATCTATTTATGTTGTTTGCTAACCCTAGGAAAGGCACTGCAGCTCCTAAGGCTTCTTTTTCTTGATGGGTCAAGGAGGCTGTACCTTCAGCATACCTAATGACCAGTCAAGAAGCTCCCAAGGTGTTGTGAGCTCATTCAACCAAGGTGCAAGCTACATCACTGCCAGAGCATGGTTTGATTCTGGTTCAGGGTATTTGTCATGCGGTCACTTGGACTTGTCTGCACTCAGCACTTTTGCTTGGAAGTTCACGCTAGGATAGAAGCTGATTTTGGAGAGAGAGTGCTGCAGGTCAATCTGTGTGGATCCCTCCTTAGGTACCACTTGGGTACTACCCATGCATCTGGACTGCTCTGGAGAGTTGATGACAAAGGAGAAATTTGGTCTTGCCTGCTAATTTTCTTTCCTTGAGTCCCTCCAGAGTTGGACCCACACTGGGTTAGTCTGTCTTATATGTTTGGTTCAGCTCATAGAAGAGTTTGGTTTCTCTTAGGTTTTTCCTGCAAATTGTGAGTTGCATGGGGACCTAGAATATGTCAATTGGTCTGGGTTACTCTTGGGGTTAAGAGTATTGTCCCTTGCCCTCTTGATTGTGGGGAAGGGTAAATATGTTTTGTTCTGCATTATTAAATGCTGTTTTGCTGAGGGTGACATCCTCAAATCAGTGGGCCTCATTCTCCATCTGCTGGGAGGAGAGCACAAAAACGATGCTCTGAACTGGTTTGGAGGGATTCAAGGAATTAAAATTTATTAGGCAAGGTCTAATTACTCTATAACAACGAGGTGACTAATCCTTTGTCAGTGATTGTTGCTGGCCACATCTGGTCAAAAATAGTGAAACATAATGCAGTGTTTAAGCCACAAACACCAATGTTGTATAAAGCTGCACCTACAGATAAGTACAGTTGTAGTCACCTAAAATACAAGAGTTCCAATAATGTTATATTGTGTACAATATCTTGAGAAATAATTGGAAATATTCCAGTTGTATGTCATCATAATATTTTAATAGTGTATTCAAAGGTATACAACAACAAAAAAACAAGATGTCGGTGTAACTTAGACGTAGTAATTTCTGAGAAAAAAAGCAAAATATGACATGGACAGGATTAATGGCACCATTCACTAATATTTGATTGCACAACCCTTGGCTGTGATGGCAGCCTCCAAACACTTGTTGTAGCCATCTGTAGGTTTCATGCATCTGTCTGCTGGTAGTTTCTCCCACTTTTCAACTGCAATTTGTTCCAGCTCATGAATGTTTCCAGGATTCCTTTTACCAATGGCAGATTTCAGCTCTTTCCAAAGGTTCTTGATTGGATTGAGATCAGGCTTCATTACTGTCAAGTTTAAAACAATCCATGTATTCCTTTTTAACCATTCTTTTGTACTTTTGGAAGGATGTTTTGGGTCATTGACCTGTTGAAGGACCAATGACCTTTGACCCAGACCTAGCTTTCTGACGCTAGGTAGCACATTTTACTCCAAAATACCTAGGTAGTCCTCTGACTTCATGATTTCTTTAATACATTCCAGACATCCAGTTCCCAAGACAGCAAAACAGCTCCACAACATTATGGGACCTCCACCATATTTAACTGTAGGAAGGGTGTTTTTTTTCCTTTTAAGTTTAATTTCTTCACTAGTAAATATATCGCTGGTCTGCATTGCCAAAGAGCTCAAGTTTGGTTTCATATGTCCACAGAACATTTTCCCAGAAGGATTGTGATTTTTCAAGGTTGCTTTGGACAAAGATCATGTGTGCCTTTTTATGTTTGTCTTTGAGCCGTGGGGTCCTCCTTGGCCTTCGCCCATGAAGCCCTTCTTTCTTTAGTGTGCGGTGTATGGTGTGGGTTGAAACCTCCACTCCAAATTGCTCCAGGTCAGCCTTAAGCCCTTTCGATGTTGTACATGTGTGTTTTTCCAACAATTTGCACTAACCTTCAAAGACTTCTTGGATTAATTTTCCTCTTCCCACCATGTCCTGGGAGATTCTTGACAATTCCATGAGCAGAAAACTTCTTAATAGTATTGTGAACTGTAGACACAGGAATCCCAAGGTCTTTGGAGATGATCTTGTACCCCTTTAAAGTTTGATGTTTGGTGATAATGGTGTTTCCGACAGGCATCTCTCTTGTCTTCACCATTGTGAAAATGGAACAGGGAGTGAATGTGGCCATTTTAAACATTAGAGCCATCATTCAATGGTTGATTCAAGTCATGTGAGTGCTGACAATTGATCACAGGTGCATCTAATTTTTACTGCAATGGGAATGTGGCTCGTCTGTTCAAACTGATTTGAATTGTTTATAAGGGTGCCAATAATCATGTTCTCAAATCCCCAACCTCTTATGTCTCCCACAGGTACAATCAACTAATTAGAGAGACATTTACACATAACATTTTTGTTGGAACCTACACCTTGAAGGACAATCCCTCTGGTGGTGTGATGTTCCTTTTTATTCTTTATTTAGGGACGCAACCCTAACTCACGTTGAAAGGGGATATCAACCCCTCAACATCAACCAAATATCTTTCTTTCATTCAGGAAACCCTCATATAGAAGTCTCTTATCTGAACGAAGACTTTCCCCGAATCATGTGTAAACTTGGCGGCTTCCAGCGAATTTGAAGTAAAACTTCTTAAAAAAGCCCAAAAACGCCTGCACCGCTACTGGTTTAAAACCCGGTTCCTCCCGAATCATACAACCAACAGGGAAGGTCATCCGCTGCGACTTCCAAAACTTTCATATATAGCAACCATACGAGATTCTCCCCTCAATTTCATTAACTCAATGTTGCATATGTTTCAAGCCAATAATTTTCCTGGCCCTTTTTCAAACTGTGTTGCTCCAATTTCCTTTCCGAACCAAGCCTTTTTAAACTTCCTGACTTGGTCACATGATCGGTTGATAACCTATAGCCACTGATTAAGCTAAGCTGAATTCTCAAATAATGCTCCACCAATCCAAACCAGAATTCAAACCCATTGGCGCTAGAGTATTTAAAGTATATATCCAAAATTTCTCCCGATAACTGAGGCAGGATTTTATATCTCCCCCCCTAGTATTAGATGGAATATGATCTATCACCCTCCACCAAAGATCAGTAAAGGTGTGGTGTTTTTCTTGGCAATGCGTCACCATCGGAGCTGCCAAAACAGCTCCGTTTATACCGGAACGATGCTCTTGGAGTCTCATCTTCATAATTCTAGACGTTTTTTCAATATAGATTTGTTGACAGGGGCAAATTAAGATATACACCACAAAGGATGATAAACATGATGTCAAAAATTTACTATATATCTTCCGATGAGTGGACACCCGCACACCCATCCACTTATCGGAAGATATAGTAAATTTTTGACATCATGTTTATCGTCCTTTGTGGTATATGTCTTAATTTGCCCCTGTCAACAAATCTATATTGGAAAAACATCTAGAATTATGAAGAAGAGACTCCAAGAGCATCGTTCCCGTATAAACGGAGATGTTTTGGCAGCTCCGATGGTGACGCATTGCCAAGAAAAACACCACACCTTTACTGATCTTCGGTGGAGGGTGATGGAATAGGATCTATCTAATACTAGGGGGGGGAGATATAAAATCCCACCTCAGTTATTGGGAGCAATTTTGGATATATACTTTAGATACTCTAGCCCCAGTGGGTTTGAATTCTGGTTTGGATTGGTGGAGCATTATTTGAGAATTCAGCTTAGCTAAATCAGTGGCTATTGGTTATCAACCGATCATGTGACCAAGTCAGGAAGTTTAAAAAGATTTGGTTCCGAAAGGAAATTGGAGCAACACAGTTTGAAGAAGGGCCAGGAAAATTATTGGCTTGAAACATATGCAACGTTGAGTCACTGAAATTGAGGGGAGAATCTCGTATGGTTGCTATATATGAAAGTTTTGGAAGTCGCAGCGGATGACCTTCCCTGTTGGTTGTATCATTCTGGAGGAACCAGGTTTTAAACCGGTAGCGGTGCAGGCGTTTTTGGGCTTTTTTAAGAAGTTTTACTTCAAATTCGCTGGAAGCCGCCAAGTTTACACATGAGTCGAGGAAAGTCTTCGTTCAGATAAGTGACTTCTATATGAGGGTTTCCTGAATGAAAGAAAGATATTTGGTTGATGTTGAGGGGTTGATATCCCCTTTCAACGTGAGTTAGGGTTGCGTCCCTAAATAAAGAATAAAAAGGAACAACACACCACGAGAAGGATTGTCCTTCAAGGTGTAGGTTCCGACAAAAATGTTGTGTGTAAATGTCTCTCTAATTTGTTGATTGAATAATCATGTTCTGGCAATGTCCCAGTTTTTATATCATCTCCTACTATTTTCTTTTTTAATTGGTCTTGTTTCATTTGATTCTTTCATGTGTTAAATATGTGTGCATATATAGTCCAAAGCCATTTCACTGGTCATGGTGTTTTAGGAGATAACAGTGTTTGACACTAAGTGGTTGAACTTCAAGGGTGCCAATAATGTTGACCACAACTGTGTATATATCAGCATCTTCTGGGTTATGCTGATCTTTCAGCCTCTAGAATGGCTGAACTGAACCCTGGTCCTCCAATATTGATTGTCCTAGTTCAAAGATCTCTTTCTGTGCCCATCCATTGAAATGAAAGAGTCCCAACCCTGGCTTAAAATCTGCATTCCCTATAAGACGTAAGCATATTGTTTCACTGGCTGAGGCAGCATGCCAGAGAAGGGCGATAAATCAGCTGCCCCTCCAGAGTTACAGTAGGCCAGAGAAGAAGCCTGATGTACAGACTCAAGTAGTTTGTTCCAGGGATAAGGAGCAGTAAGGTGGAAGGATCAAAGTCTAATTTCTGTGGTTGTGCAGGATTTGCTCCACTGCACTGGAGTTAGAAAACAACAAAGTGAAAGGAGTGAAGTCTGGAGTTGGCAGTAGTAGAGAAGGACACAGATAGAAGCGATCGGCCAGAAGAGCAGAGTTCCCGAGGAGAGGTGTAGAAAGAAATACGAGAGGAAAGGTAGTGTGGAACAGCAGAATGAGTGCACTTATAGGCCATAGGCTCAAAAGGGACATACATTTGTTGCTCAGCAATATTATGCATCCTTTGGGGAATTGCAATGTTAGTTTTGGTTTTGATTTTGGTGTACTTGGTAAGGGTCCATCCTTAACAGTTTAAAGTGTGTCTGTAGAGATGACCAAGACAGGAATCACTGGGGCCGTTTTTTATAATGCCAAGTACCATTTGATGCAAGATATGTCCTGGCATATTCATATTTACATTCTCTTATACCTTATTAGGGTGCACTGAGATTACCTATTACTTTTCAGGGCATGAAGAGGACTGGTCTATGGTCTAGGTTGCATCAGCAAACTACTGTCAGCGTGAAGGGCAGCTCAGGAGATGCACGGTTTTACTGAGGAGGCCTGGTGGCCGTGGGTACATTGCTGAGATGAGCAGGATCCGAAACATGCAACATTTCAGAATACAGTGGGCGTTGGGACATCCAAAACATTTACCTGTGCCCCATAATATTGACAGGGAATGTGTTTCTCTATTATATCACATAGCCCATGCCTGCACCTGTGTGCGGGCCACGTACCAGATGTGTGCACAGACTGGCTAAATAGCACTTTGCCCGTGCCGTGCTGGATACATCTAGTTCCCCAATTCTGGACTCACGGGTACATCTAGATCTGCAGATGTGGAATTAGGTTCAAATGAGGCCTGTTTTCAATTTAGACATGTCTGAGGGGCGTATGTGCATGTTATCAAACTACTTCCACACCTCCATATTGCTGTTTAATTAAGAATTTGGCCTCTTTCCCCGGTTTCTATAATGTGCTTACTTTCCTTCACATTTCTCAGTTCTGCTACCTAGATCGTTGAGTGTGACCTTGGGGTTATTCACTTTATCTCCCCGTCACTCAGTTCTAATCCCTGGCTCTAACATTAACTCAAAGACTCTGCTGTCATGTTCCCAACCTATACACTAGCATGATTTCTCTACTATCGAATTCAGGACCCCTACAACATTCTGCATGGCTGTGTTTCTGAGGTACTCAAAATCTTTTTTGGATGGACTATGTTCCTTGCACCGACATTTGGTGGAAAATGGGGATTTGTGTCATAATAGTACACACTATTGCTCAATAATGCACTCTATTAAGTGCTCTAGTGTACACTATTGATAACAATGCCCCTGAAATGAAAAAAAAAAGAAAAATCTGAATAAAATGAAAAATCCCATAAAGGACATGAGAAACTAAACACAATGAAAATATTTGGCCTGCACTCCTTTAATGGAGAGCACAGAGAGGAAGAAAGTGATGGCACACTGGACCCACCAGCTATGAGAGTGTTTGATTCTGAATCTTGGGTAAGAAGTACAACTTTACAGGATATAAATGTTGTTTAAGTGCCGTTGAGTCAGTGTCGACTCATGGTGATTCTCTGGATAGTTGTCCTAAACTGTGTTCAATCTTCAGTCAGGCGGCTTATTGTTGACAGAATAGCACCCATAGCAGCTGTTATTGTATTGGTCCATCTCATTGCTGGCCTTCCTCTTTTGCATTCACCTTCTATCTTGTCAAGCATAATGTCTTTCTCTAATGACCTCTCTCTTCACATGTATGAAAGTCAAAGTCTTGTCATCTGAGCTTCTAAAGAAAGCTTAGGTTTGATCTCCTCTAGTATTGACTGATTTGTTCTTCAGGCAGTCCATGGGATACACAGTATTCATTGCCAGCATCATAATTCAAAGGCATCAAATTTCTTCATGTCTATCTTTTTTCACTGTCCAACTTTCGCATCCATATGATGTTATTGAAAATACCATGGCTTGAACAAGTTGAATCTTTGTATGAAGAGAGACATCGCTGCTCTTGAGAATCTTGTCTAGGTCCTTCATGGCCATTCAGCTAAGAGCAATGCGTCATCTGATTTCTTGACTGCTTGTTGTTTCTTTATTGATAGTTGATCTAAGTAGGTTAAAGTTGTCCACTATTTAAATTTTTTCTCCATTAACGAACTTATTGATTTTGCCAATTGTCGGGATCTTTGTCTTCTTTACATTAAAGTGCAGGCCCATTTTAAGGCTATGTTTCTTGATCTTGAGAAGCAAATATTTATTTATTTATTATTTGTTTATTTATTTAAGTTTTTTATACCGCTTTATCATTTCAATCAAAGTGGTTTACATTGTAACTTAAACTTGGTAAATGTACATTAAACAGGGACATTGATAACTTGGATTTCAGATCATCTTCCGTTTCAGCCAATAATGTGGTATTATCAGCATAGCGAAGGTTGTTGATGAGTTTCTCACCAATCTTCGCACTTCTGGTGTCTTCATACAGTCCTGCTTCTTTGATGATTTGTTCTGCATATAAATTAAACAGGTAGGGGGGAAGTATGCAGCCATGTCCTATGCCTTTGATGATTTTAAACTATTCTGTTTCTCCTTGTTCTGTTCAAACTGTTGCTTCTTGATCAATGTAAAGGTTGTGCAGGATATAGGTAAAAGACATGAATGAGTCCCCCAATTCTTGTTGCTACTTCACACCTCCAGAAGACTGGTGGTAATGTAGCCCACAGACCCTCTAATCCTGGAAATAGAGGTTGATAAAAGAAATATACAGTCATACCATTCTATTGGACTAATAATACATTTTTGACTAGCTGAAAACAAAATATGAATTGCCTAATCATGTAAGTGAATCATAGATTACATTACAAAGGTGGGCATGAATGGGAAGGGATGGTGGGGGTTCATGTGTTAGGAGAATTATAAGGTGACAGGTAGCAGAATTATATCTGGCAGTGGGTTTAAAATCCCCCAAGTTTTCTGATAAGTCCTTTTCTGTTAGTTTCAGATTGTTTGATCAGATGCCTTTTGAAAGTAGAGACAGCAGCGCCTCCGTACATTTCATTTTATTGGGAGTGTGAAGCTCCTCACTGCTTTTACTCCTGTCATCTTCCTTTCCTCTGTCATGGGCTCTTTTAATCTCACTGATTCTGGTGCTATGAAGTTGTGCTTTTGCTAAGTGCCTGCTAGAAGTGCCTTCATGTTGGTTAGTCCCAGAATAAATTTGAAAATAGATAATGGTCAACAGGCATTTCTTGGTCATATACTGGAGCCTGTACACAAGGGCTAGAGAAAAATGTGTCCGCTGGCCCATTGTCTATCATAATCATTCCTAACATTCTCTTTGGGTTTTTTACAATAAAAAATAAAACAAAGAATATCAGAATGCTTTTTTTTTTTTGCTCCATGATGTGACCGCATCTTGAGTACTGTGTGCAATTCTGGTGACTGCATCTTATAAAAGGTATAGTGGAATTGGAAAAGGTGCAGAAAAGGATGACCCAAATGATAAAGGGGATGGAACAACTCCCCTATGAGGAAAGGCTAAAGAGGTTAGGGCTCTTCAGCTTGGAGAAGGGGAGATATGATAGAGATCTATAAAATCCTGAGCGAAGTGGAGCGGGTAAATATAAATTTATTGTTATTCTGTCAAAAAGTATAAAGACTAGGAGACATGTCATGAAGCTACTAAGTAAAAAATTGAAAACATATTGGAGGAAATATTTTTTTCACTAAATGCATGTACTTTATTGCTGGAAGATGTGAAAGAAGCAGTTAGTGTAGCTGCATTTAAAAACAAAAAGCATAGGCAAATTCCTGGAGGAAAAGTCTGTAAAGTATTATTAAGGTAGACTTGGTGAAAGCCACTGCTTATCCCTGTGGATACGTAGAATGGAATCTTGCTACCTTTTGAGATCCTGCCAAGTAGCTGTGACTTGGATTGGTCTCCGTTGGAAATGGGAAACTGGGCTGTTCCCGGTGTGGCAGTTCCTTATGCTGTTATGGCTAATGATGTCATATAAATTCTATGGTGTTCATTTTCCCTTTCAGGTGCCATAACTGCTTAGTTTTGTGCAAATGGTTTAACCTGAGAAGAAGCCGGGGATTCCTTACACATGTAGATTCTGGTGTGTCATATCCATTAGTGTCTCCATATAGTTGTGGTCAACATTTTTGGCACCTTTGCATTTTAGGTATGTTGTGTGTACAATATCTTGAGAAATAATTGGAAATATTCCAACTGTATGTCATCATAATATTTTAATAGTATGTTCAAAGGTGTACAACAAAAAATAGATGTCTGTGCAACTTAGACGTAGTAATAGCTGAGAAAAAAAAAATATGACTTGGACAGGATTAATGGTACCCTTCACTAATATTTGGTTGTGCAATCCTTGGCAGTGATGACATCCTCCAAATGTTTTTTGTAGCCATCTATACATTTCTTTCATCTGTCTGCTGGTAGTTTCTCCCACTTTTCAATTGCAGTTTATTCCAGCTCATGAATGTTTCCAGAATTCCTTTTACCAATGGCAGATTTCAGCTCTTTCCAAAGTTTCTCAATTTGTTTGAGATCATGGGCTCATTGCTGGCCATTTTAAAACAGTCCATTTATTCCTTTTTTAACAATTCTTTTGTACTTTTGAATGTATGTTTTGGGTCATTGTCCTGTTGGAGGACCAATGACCTTTGATTCAGACCTAGCTTTCTGACACTAGGTAGCACAGTTCACTCCAAAATACCTTGGTGGTCCTCTGACTTAATGATTCCTTTCATGCATTCCAGGCCTCCATTTCCTGTGGAAGTAAAACAGCCCCACAACATTATGGGACCTCCACAATATTTAACTGTAGGAAGGGTGTTTTTTGCCTTATAAGTTAATTTCTTTGCCTGTAAATGTAGTGCTGGTCTGCATTACTAAAGAGCCCACATTTGATTTCATTTGTTCACAGAACATTTTCCCAGAAGGATTGTGGTTTCTCAAGGTGGGTTTGGACAAAGATCAGGTGTGCATTTTTATGTCTGTCTTTGAGCTGTGGGGTCCTCCTTGGCCTTCACCCATTAAGTCCTTCTTTGTTTAGTGCGTGGCATATGGTGCAAGTTGAAACCACCACTCCACATTGCTCCAGGTCAGCCTTAAGTTCTTTGTATGTTGTACATGGTGTTTTCCCAACAGTTTTCACTAACCTTCAAAGACTTCTTGGATTAATTTTCCTCATCCTATCATGTCCTGGGAGGTACTTGACAGTTCCATCAACAGAAAACTTCTTAATAACATTGCAAACTGTAGACACAGGAATCCTCTTGTACCCCTTTGATGTTTGGTGATAATGACGTTTCTGACAGTCTCAGGCAGCTCTCTTGTCTTCACCATTATGAAAATGGAACAGGGAGTGGATATGACCATTTTAAACATTAGAGCCATCTTTCATTGGTTGATTCAAGTCATGTGAGTACTGACAAGTGATCACAGGTGCATCTAATTTTATTACAATGGGAATGTGACTCGTCTGTTCAAATTGATCTGAATTGTTTATACGGGTGCCAATAATCATGTCCTGACAATGTCCCAGTTTTTATACTATTTCCTACTATTTCCTTTTTCAATGGTCTTGTTTTATTTGATTCTTTTATGTATCAAATATGTGTGCATATATAATCCAGTGGATATTAAGGGGTTGAACGTCGGGAGTGCCAATAATATTGACCCGAACAGTGGTAGTGACATTGGCATTCTTTGTGGCGTCTCTTAAACTTGTTTTCCTCCTTTGGAACCACAGGTCTGGACTTTCCATTGTTTTGGCACTATTCATGGCCTGTATTTTGATACAGTGTGTCATGGTCAAAGCATTTTCTGTGGTATTCTATAGCCTGTATACTCTATATTATTCAAATCTAGTCATGGAGAGAAACCAACAGATTTAGTTTTCAGGATAGCCACCATGAATATTCATGAGACACATTTAGGGCTCGTCTTCCTAAAAGGTGCTGCTAGTATGTTACCATTTGATAACACAGAGTAACAGTTATTTACTGCAGATCCCACTTTATGTAATGGGACCTATTTACTGATAAAGAGGGTTAACTGCTTCAGAGTGTGCTAATATGCTAATACACATTAGTAATCTAGCCCTTAGGTTAAATAAATCAGGTAGATCTATAGGCTCTCATAACCCTTAAAATCAGATCTTTGGAGTTTCCAAAAGAGTAGATTTGAACACTACTTTATACTCATGTATTTCCTTTCTTTGTTTCACTTGATTACAAGCCTCTCCAACTCATAGTTCAAATGCAGTACATTCAAAAAAATACTACAAATCATCTCCCATCTCTAGCTCCTAATGCCCAGATTCACAAAGATTCCAACCTGGTATCTAATCCCAACTCCATTAACCAAAGGAAATTTTTGTTTATTTATACCGCTTTATCAGTTCAGGCAAAGTGGTTTACATTATAACTTAAACTTGGTAAGGTACATTAAACAGGGACATCAATAACTTGGATGTTTCTGAGGCAATGGAGGTTAAGTGACTTGCCCAAGGCCACAAGGAGTGCTAGTGGGAGTTGAACCCTGGTCATTTGGTTCCCAAGCCAGTACTCTGTGATGGGAGCCTTAATACTTATCTTTGGGGCCCTTTCACTTTTGGTAACTGCCTGCTTGGGCCTATGGTGACTGTTGCCGTAGGGGCATGACAGTTACTGCATCCTGTTCTGCCATTCGAGTGTTAGGGTGCTGAATGGGCAGGGTAGGGGATAAGAAGTGGGCATGGTGAACACATGGCAGTCAGTGTGGGGGGAACATATCATTGCCATTAGCCTGAGTGCACCTAACACCACCTTAAGGGGTGAAGGCGATTGCATCTGCAGTAATAGTGCAATGCGTTAGGGCGCTTATCCACGCATTAACTGTTGGGGACATGTTGGTCACATCCCTGACCGTTACCTTAGAGGCTTTACACTTAACACACCTTAGTTTTTGCACTAAACACAGGTTAGATGCAAAAGCCTAACACACTTTAGTAAAAGGACCCCTTTGTGTTGAAGAACGTAAAACTAAGAACCACAGAAATAAACAGAAATGTCCTAGGCATTCTTTTCTTCCATATCCACGACGCTGCTAAACGCACACTCTCATGTTTTTTGCAAGATCTTGTCTCTTTAGCTCTGAAATGTCATTTTTTTTATGTTCGAAACAAAATATTACCTTTAGGTGACGGGTACATTGACGAGTACCACAATGGCTCCTGACGTGACCAGTTTCTCTGTGGCTCATTCCAAAGAACTCTCTGCTCACTTTACCTTTCAGATCTCAAATAGCCTTATGGCGGAGGTTTACTGAGGACATTTTTCTGATTTGGCATGGTACTTTGTCCTCTCTTCAAAGTTTTTCTCAGTGGTTTAATATATGTGATTCCATTTTGAAATGTACTTGCAATTGTCATGCGTATCACATTTCGTTTTTGGATTTATCTCTTTCTTTAAGGTTCCAATTGTCTATATTTCATAAACCTACAGATAGAAACACTTTGGAACATGTTTACTAAGCTGAGCTAATGGTTAGCATGCGCTGTTTGAAACTAAATCGCATTGAACAACATGGGCCCTAGTTACAAATAGCACATGTTGTTAGCCCAGCTTAGTAAACACGCCCCCTTTTAAGATTTGATAGTTGTCGTCCATGGAGGTTACAAGAGAATATTCCTGTGGGCCTACAAGGCATATGCAGCACTGCACAGACACATGTAAAAGATGGTCTCTGCTCATCAGAGCTTACAATCTAGTCAAGACAGATAATCCAACAGCTGAGGGCAAGGATATATCTAGGGGAATGGTAAGGAAACACATAGGAGACTAAGCAGATCAGGATCCAAAAGCGGCCTCGAAGTTTTCAGCCTGGATTTGAAAAGGGCCAGAGATGAAGCCTGACGCACAGCCTCAGGCAGTTTGCTCTAGGCGTAAGGAGCAGTAAGGTGGAAAGATCAAAGTCTAATTTCTGTGGTTGTGGCGGATTTGCTCCACTACACAGGAGTTAGAAAAACAGTTTGGTATTATGAAAGAAAGGACTGAGCTTAGGGGGTATCTGCAGAAAATCATCAAAATAGTTTATACTCAAGCTAGGTGGGCTCAGAGAAAACATTTATTATTACCCAATACAAGAGATTCCCCATCCAACATGGTCTGTGTAATCTGTTAATCCCTGTTTTTTCAGCAGGTGAAGTTGAATATAATTAAACACTGACATGTTTTCAGCCTCCATCAGGTCTTTTAAATGTGGAAAGAACATACGAGACCTGGTAGTGCATTCTAAGTATCAAGATCCAAAATGTATGTCTGAAGTTAACAATGGGCATAATGGATGAGTGTGGACAATGCTCAGTTTGTGCACAGTCTTATAATAGCACTATAGTGTTCCCAGGTCAGAAGCCTATTCTGTTGAGATGATCTACCTCTTGTCAGACTTCAGAAGTTGCTTATGTGATTTGGTTACTTTATGTGAGTAAGTCAGAATTACTGAACATAACAGCTGTCTGAAGAATCAAGATGTAAGTGCTCATCTGGTTTCCCACTGTGGACAATGTGCTCATAGTTATGAAAATTTACAATTCAGCATTTTACAAGTGATGAAAAGAAACCTGCATGGTAGAGACTTCAACTTGAATTTACTGCGAAGTGAACAGAAGGGGATTTTTAGGTTACAAGCTTAAGCCATCTGGCCTGAACAGAGAGATTGATTGGTCTGTATTTTAATTTCAGTTTATAAACGTATCTTTAGCTAAGAGCACAACTATTCCTTTAAGATCCTGGGAGAAGGAATGTAATGATGTCGGTTGCAGTTCATTGGTAGGCTGGTGCCTTATATTGTATGACTGGGAAAATGCCGCAACTTTGAGAGAGTTCTCTTGAGTGTTTCAAATGAAGTGTTTCTAGGTCGTCTCTTGATACTCAAATGCATGTTTAGAAATGTGGCCTGTCCATTACAGGTTAAACCCCTGACAGGAGCTTAGCCACCAAAACACCATGGCACCACTGAAGGCATTGAAAGGGTGTGCTATTAAAAGAGACGTGGACATGGAAGAAAGGAACACCAAGAAGTTTCCGTTTATTCCTATGGATACACCAGTGGTTCTTAGTTTTATGTGTCGCAACATAAAGATAAGAATTATGGCCCTCATCATAATTCCTTTGGATTACAAGATGTATTGATTGTGTTGCTAGGAAGAATAGATTGTATGTTGAAATTCTGAAGTGCTATAACATCATAGGATTGGATAATGGACTATTGAGGCACAAAGAAAGGACCATATGATACCTTATCTACACTAGTATAGTACTTGGATGTCACTGGGATGGATGATGAAGGGGTGTTAAAGACATGTCTGGACATTAAGCAGTGATGGCTTCACTGAGAAAAATCTGTGACCATTGCCTAGTATAAATGAATGTTGCTACCTCCTTAAAATTTAAAAAAATGTTTTTGCATTAAGAAATTTTGTATAGGGATATTTTTCTTCTACGTTTCTATATATGTCTAATTGACATAGAGCATACCAGTCCCCTTTTAAATTTTCTATAAATTGCTAAGCACCAGGCAGGGCCACTAGATTTCTGGCACCTTCTGCAAACCTTTAAAATGATGCCCTTCTCTCTCATTAGCCAGACCCCTGGCTGCACCTACAATGCTGTTTTTGATAACACTTTTAATATTTCTTTCATGTTTTGCATTTTATTTTTCTTAGTTTTTTAATTTTTCATTTCTCTGCATTTTGGCGTCTTGCCATGTTTACCTTGCTTTACTGTATTACGCCCACCCTGGCACCAGGTATTTATAAAGAATATAACCAGAGACTACAGGAAAATTTTTATATCTGGATGATGGTCATTGCCTCAATTAATGCCACTGACCAATCTGTTTAATAGTTGAAGCAAAAGACACCAATCATCCAATATTCATTAACTTGTATCTATTTTGTGATAGTTAAAATGGAACATTAAATCAATTACCTCTCCCCCTCATGATTTTTCATTTTCCAAAAGTCTCTTCGCTCCTGTATCGCTCCTTTGCAGTCACCCCCTCCCCACCCCCTTTCTCTTGCCCACACAGGATTTTTCAGATGGCAGCAGCTGAGTAGGTTAAAGAGAACTGCAGTGTATGTCTGGCACCAGCTGCAGCTGGGGGTGTCTGTAGGACCATGCCCAGATATAGCAGTTTGCCTTTTTCCAGATACATTTTTCGAGCAATAGCTCTGATGTTACTGTTCTACTTTCTTCAAAGAGGGATTTCTTCCCCCTGAATTGTAATGTTTTATTTAACTCCAAGCCTCTCATTTCAGAATTCGTTATAAGAGTTATGCACTAGATGAGTAATATATGACATCCTATGTCCCTTCTATTAACAATTCATTCAGTTTTAGGAGAAAATATTTTTGGAAATCATTTGCCATGTAGGATTATAAAACCTTCACACTCTGAATCACTCTAATTTCCATGAAGCCATTTCAGTATGTGATACAATTGTGATACTGAAATAAGTCAGAGAACACTTTTGGCATGATTGGACAGAACAGAAGCAGGAGCTAAAGCGGGTGACCCCAAAACCACGTGGGTTTGAATATATTTACAATGAATGTACATGAGATCAATTTGCATGTGCTAGATCACCAATGAATGCAAACTGATCTTGTGCATGTTCACTGTGGATATTCTGAAAGCCCATTTAGCAATGGGATCCTAGGACAGGTTTGGAAAGCCCTGAGCTAAAGTAAAAACTTTGCATGCTTGTTCCCATCACATTTCTGTTTGGGAAGTTTAACTCAATGTAGGTGCTAAAGGTTTGAGAGGTTTCTTCACCTGGTATCCTAGCAAAAGCCCGGCCTGTCCGAAATGCACTGCCACAGTACTGAACAGCTATTCTGGGGGATCTCAAATGCCTTGTGTACAGTTTTGGCTTCATGAGCTGTTTTTGAAGGAATTACCAAGCAGCCTCATTACATGCAAGTCTATGTCATGCATGTTCATTCTGGAAATCCTGAAAACTCAATTAACTGAGCTCCTCCAGGACAGGTTAGGGAACCACTCGAGGGGTTTTCTCCTAGTTTGTGTCTATGGCAAAAATGCTTAGTACATCTGGCCCTGAAGTCTTAGCTTCTCCTCTTTCTCCGTTTCATAGAAACCATCTGTAAATAAGGAGAATAACTGGTAATAAAATAGTTGCTTTTATTTCTTAGCAAAACTAGTAATCCACATGCTATTTACAACAGGCAAAACAGCGTTTATTAAGTACAACAGTTGTGCAAGGACAAGAAAACAAGTTTACAGGACTCAGAATCTAACTTCACAAAAGCAAGACCTGCAGCAAGGCAGTAAATGAGGTGGCTGAACAAGGACACACTTTGCACGTAGGTTACTTGTAAGGTTAGTCCCTAGTCTGCTCTTCTTTCCATTGTTTTTTCATCATGTTTAGATTTATGGTTTTGAATATTTTAATGCTGGTGAACTTTGAGACACTGTGTTCTTTGGATATCATGAAGTCACATGGCAAAATGCACACAACATGCCAACTGGTCCACGTCTACAACACTATTTTAGTGTAAGATGAGCAAAGTCACAATATTTATCTGATTTGTGGGTGTGTGTATCACAGGCAACAGAGGCAAGGGTAAATGGGATGATGTGGTGTCAGCTGAGGCTACATTTCTTTGGGGCAGTTTGATTTGAAATAAGTATTATTATTATGTCCACATTGGAAAGGGGAACAATACAAATTAATATAAGTAGCATTCCAACACCCTGTGGAGCTTCTGGTAGCACTTGGAAAAGGAATCTGGCCACTTAATTATGCAAACGTCTCCCCATTTTATCAAAAGAACTCAACGACCAAATTTGTAATGAATGAGTGTCTGGGGAGTTATATTTTCTGGAAAAGAGGAATCCTATGGCTCACATGCTGGGTGACAAAGAGCCTTTTCTTTTTCATCCCTTCCCACCTTTATTTAATGTAATTCCACTTCATGATTTAATTCAAAGTGCTTTAGATGCATAGGACACTAAGACACGGGGATTTGCAATTGCTGTATATTTTTTTCCCCAGAGGGTCACCATTATGCTGCATATGGAAATATCTCCATATGTAAGTGCCCAGTTTGATTTGGAGCACGGTTGCTCTCCTATTTATTCCTTAAGTTGTTCTGCAGGGTTAGAAAGGCTTTATGCACAGTTTTGGCTTTCTGTGAGCTCAGAATCAAGCCAGCTGTGGCATTGGGTTTTACTGCTCTGCTTTGAAGATTCTGTTCTATAGTTTGTGACATATACAGGAATAACTGAACAACCAAAGATCTTATTTAAAAATCTATATAAAATTTTATTAAAATATTTGTATTGTTTCCCTTTATTACATTTGTACATGAGAAATTTACAAAATAATGTGAAAAGGCAACAGAAGAGGCGGAAACTTTCAAGGACGGAACCTGCCTTTCTTCTATCTAGGTAAGCCCTATGGGTTTTGTTTGTTTGTTGATTGGACCTGAAGAAATAGGATTGGCTTTGTTTTAAACAAACTGAAATGACTGCTATCAATGGTCTGGTTCAGTGTGTCAGATTTGGTGAAAAAAGAGCTATGGTGCATGTGTTGTGTTCTGTCTTTCCTAGAATATTTCACGGGAAGGAGAGGAAAGAATGAATTACTAGGACTAGGGAAAAATAGATTTGTGCTATTTCTCAACTGAGAGCAATATTAAACTCTAGTATGTGGTAATTAAATAACAATAAGGTAGAGGCTTTGGGGGTTTTACACATTCTGTGATTTCTTTTATGAATATTTCAGAGATGCTGTTGATGTGTCTGGATTGCTGTAGGGTGAATATCTGGTTGTGTCTAATTGGGTGCATAGTATTTGGAAGGCGCAGGAGTGGTCATCTGAAGAATGTCTTGGCTTCAGATGTAGAAACAATCTTCACTAGCTCCACAACCTCCACCCCTTGTACCCTCACCTCTTATTGATAATTGTAACAAAGTCCAGTGCTTATGGGGCCCTGTCCAGTCTCATCTCTGGTCATTGGAGTTACCAGCTACAAAGACTGAAAGGTGGTGTTTGTGTTCCTGACTCATGCATAACCTGGTTATGTTCAACACACAAAAATGGTTTCATTTTGTTGCTTTGTTTTATGACAGAATGGTTTTCACAATTCACTGAAAAACTTCTGGGTGCTTCAACAAGATTTTTTCAATGTAATTCTCCAGCTCTTCCTCCTTGTCTTGGCTGTCATCATAATAATCTTCCCTTTGCATCAAGAGTCCTGGGGCCTTGTAGTAGTACTGGTGAGGTTGCTGGAAATTCCTGGGTCTGATGTAGTTGGAGTAGGTGTTCTGCTTGGGTCGATACCTTCTGGGCACTGCTATGGGTACCTCCTCATAGTCTAAGTCATTGCTCAGCACATCATTCCAGGCCAGGTCTTCCTTCATGCGGTGTCTGGAGGATCTCTCATTCTGGTAAGATGGGTAATAAATGTTGTGTGGAGCTTCATGTCGGCCAGAGGGAGCCCTCACCTTCTCCCTGTGCGATTGTCGATGCTTTGGTTCTATCCTGTCAGGGGAATCTTTCTTCTTCTTTTCCACATCATTGATGATATCTATGACATCATCAGCTGGCAGATGAAGTTTGCTGGAGATCTCAATAAGCTTATCTATTGTTTGGGGATCAATGTCATTCTCCTCTTCGTTAGATCTCTTATCCTCTGCTCCAGTGTCCTCTTTTCTCTGTCCTTCTTCCTCAGTGGCACCTCCGTCTTGCTCATCCTCAAAGAGGAAAGAGTTCTTTTTGGTCTCATCCCTGAAGACTTCCTGTTCCTCCTTGCCGTTGTTGTCCTGGTCAATGTTCTCCTCTCCCTTTAGTAAATACTGCAATAACAGGTCTGAGGCAATATCTGCTATCTTCTCTTCTTCAGCCTCCTTTGCTAATCTCTTCCTCTCTGCTAGCTCCTCCAGGAACTTCATTTTTTCCTTTCCCTTATCTCTAGAGTACAAGCTCTTTTCTTCCTTCTTCTCCATAGCTTCTGTCCCTTGCTGTTTGTCCTTCATCAACTCCTGAAAGTCCTCCAGTTCTTTCAGGATATCTTTCTGACTGTGGTCATAATCCTCCTCTCTTTCTAGACTGGAGAGTCCACCGGCAGTGTTGGACCTCTCCCGTTTAGCAGTAGCACTGTATTTCTGCAGCTCCTCTAACATTGATTTTAGCTTCTCCAGGTCCTGGTCATCCCCCTCCTCTTCTTCTTTCCAGCTTGGAGAATTTTCCTTGGGAGCAGACTGTTTAGGAGCTTCCAGACTGAAGCTCCTGGTTCTGCTCCGCACTTTCTCAGGCATTTTGTCCTCATCCGATTTCAGGACTTCAGGCTCTATATAGCTGTCCTCATATTTTTGAAAGCGGTTGTCACTTTGGTGTTTGTCAACTGGAACCTGTGGTTTCTCTGAATCCTTGTTCAGAGCCTGGAGGAGCACTGCTGCCAAGGTCTGTGGGTCAATGTCTTTGAAGAGATCGTCATCCTCTTCAGGTCGGGCATCATTCTTAGAGAACGACTTGTCACGGTACTCGGGAGCAGACCTGGCTTGCACCTCCTTGGATTTTTCAGCTTGACTTTTACTTTCTAGAGAAGTTTCCTGTCTGCTTCCAGTGTCCGCCTGGTGCAATATTTTTTGTAGGTGTTCTGGGTGCTCACCTTCTACCAGAGGGGCCCCATGGATGCTGCAGTGGTGCAAGAGACTAATGGAAAGGATGAGTGTAGCTCCCGGCAGAGAGGTTATCCAAACCATCGCCTTTCTCTGACGGCTGTGGGAGAGAAGAAGACAGAACAAAGAGGGTTTAATAAGGAGGCATTGAGCCCAGAGCCATTTCTCCTAACCTATTAAATCAGATAGAGAATGGGAGAGATCGCTGAATACAGCAGGCCCCTAAAGCAGCAAACATGCGCTAATGAGCCTGGCCATTTCCCACAACTCATGCAGTCCCTGAAGTGCAATTTTGGATAGAAAACAAAAGCAAATTCCTTTTAAGAGTTCACATTTCCCGAAAACCACAAAGGAGGCATTTAAGGGTGCCGCTCTTTTTCTACTCCTTAGCTGCTTATAAATATACAGTGGCTCACTCATTTAGTAACCGAAAGTAATTATGGATGCTTTGATAGATATAATCATAAACAAACAAATATAGCTGATCAATAGCTATAGTTATATATAGCTACACTCATAGCGCTTTACCAGCAGCGTGTGTTTGACAGCCACAGCCACTAACCAAGTGTATTGAGATTTCTTGTAAGCCTTCCTTGTCTGTCTGGTTTCCAGCTCGGAACACCAAGCACTGCCAGGGAGGGATGAAGGGGAGGGGGAGAAAGAGTCGTCCGGAGCCTTGTGGGAAACCTTTGCACTCACATCTCTCCAGGTTAATGAGAAGAGACGGACGACGCGGGGAGACAGAGACAAACATAAGAGAGAGAAGGGAGAAAAGACAGAGGGGCCCACACGCCAGCAGACAAAAGGGAGATGCAACATACCGAGCCAAGAAAGAGGGACGGGGAAACGGACAGTGACGCCTGGTCCTACAGATTCGCTAGCTGGGAACTCCCTCCTTACAGGGGCTCGGGGAAGACCTTACTCCCCGGCTGGAGGAGGGAGTAATTATAGGGATTGATCTACCCTGTCGCTGACACAATTGCTAAAGCCAATTATTCTACAACCACAAACATTGCCAAGTTAGACGATATTGTGGATCCCTTTTTTGTTTTCTTTATGTCTTATACTTTCCTATTAGATTTCCCTTCTTGCGCTTTTTCCTAATATTTTCTTTCCATTTTGCATCAAATTTTCTCCCCTACTTCCTTTTTTATACCTCTACATTTTCTGTTCTTTCTTTTCTGCTTGCTAGAATTTTGTCTTACTTTTACTTTGCGCTCCTAGACACACTGCTTTACAGATAGCAAAAGAAGTGTTTCCTTCTGGGGTCCTCGGACACGGTCTAAAAATGAGGATTAGCTATTTTTCTGGGGGTGGCTGCCGGTGAGCCGATTTAAGCATGGGAGCTTGATCTTGCTAGCTCCTTTCCCTGTGTAAGTTTTAGCTACCACTGCCCCTTTTCTCGATGATTTTCCGCAGACCCCTGGGGGCTGGGACCGAGCCATCTGCACAAATAAAGTCTCGAGCGAAACCCTCGACCATAAAAAAGATCCAGGAACCCGAAACAAATCATCACACCCTTCAAAACCCAGTATGCGACGCACATACACATACACAAAACACAATTAAAGAAACACAATAACTAAGCACAGACAGAAGGAGACAATGCTTGGTAATGAGCGTTCTTTTCCCGTGCTGAGAAACAAGATCTTCTATCATCTACAAGTACATTGGGATATAATTAACATTGAACTACAATGTACATAACAGAATGAGATAAACGGATATAACACACTAAGACAGTATTAATAACCTGGAGCTCTCTGCATGGGATTAGTAATAGTGACATTAGTTCTTACTTTGGGGAGCGGGCTAGGTCGCGCTGGGCTAGGCTGGATCTGGCTTGGCTCTCTTCCGTCTCCGCTTGGCCCCTCTCCGTAGTAGGCTGCGGCTGCAGTTTCAGCACCGCGGACAGCGCTCGCCGCTCTTATACCCGCCCAGGAGGTCACGTGCGCCTCCCTCCGCTCCTCCCACCCTTGACGTCAATATTCATTCACAAGAATGCGGGGTCTGGATTGGAAGGGGCCGCGCGCGCGCGTAGGTCCGAGCTCGGAAAGATGAATGGAGGGGCGAATGAATGAAGGGATGAATGAACAGACGCGTCGTACTCCAGGCAACCGAAGAAAGCAGCGGTTCCAAGGGGAGAGGCGAAGAGGACAAGACCCTCCCCCACCCTACCACCACCACCAACACACACACAAAATAGAAAGCTGTTTGTTACAGGGCCCCGGACCGAGGCAATAGAAGAGGGGATTTAATCGTGGTCATTACAGTTCATGGATAGACAGCAGAAAAATGCTGTTTTTACAATATTGTATGCACTGAGGATATAACAGTCCTTGAGTTCTGCACTCCTGCTGCTGCAGAGATGCATCATCCGTCCCCCGCCCAACATAAGCTTTCTCTAAACACAAGACACCCCCCCCCTCAAGGAACATTACCTTACACATCCCCCCTCGCGCCCTCTAATGGCTCTCTGTTTCCTTTCTGCACATCTGTCTCTATTCTAATGTGCAGTCTTCCTCTTTTCCTGCCTGTTTTTCTTTTTTTCCCCTTTCTTTCACCCTGTAGCTGTGCCTTTCTGTACGAGTTCCCCGTCTTAAACTCTCTCGCTCATACACAAGAAACTCCTGATGTTTATCAACCCTTTGAAGATATGATCAAGTTGCTAACAGCCCCCTACCTCCACATCTCCCCCTTTCTTCTTTTCCCACTTCTCTTCTCCCTTCAGTACATGAAAAAAAGCGTGACGCCAACTCTTATTTAAAGGGACTAATCTTAGAAGGACCTTTAAGCTTTTTTTTCCAGGTCCGGAGCCTGTGGCAACTGGCAAGCAAGATAATTTTTTTCTTCTCCTGTCAGTCCAGATTCGGAAGCCGATGATTCACGCTACAGTTCCTGCCCTGTTGAATTACCCTCGTCATTTGCACCGAGAGCCCAATGATCCGATTGGAAGGCTGGTGACGTCGCCATTTGCGCAGTTGCCAACGATCAGACCCCTGCTCCGGTTCTGGCAGACATGGGAAGAGTGAGGGCTGAAATCCATAACCCCTCCCCCGTGTCGTAAATCACCATGCAAGTCCTTTCTTCTCTCTGCGGTCATCCCTGCCCCCAGGGTTTCCGGACAGCGCCTTTGCTTTTTTCTCTTTCCCCAACTTTCTCCTTCCCGCACCAGGAGTCTAGTAGATGGCTTAAAAACTTTGGAGATCGAGAAATAGCCCCCGCACTTCCTTAGCCCCTCAGAAAGAAAGAAGGGGGTGGGCAGGGGGAAGAGATTGAGATCCATTCTTGTCTCTCTCGATTTTCCAAAATTAAAACAGAGGTGGAAGAAGGTGAACCAAAGCAAGCTAAAGTAACAAGAATAGAAATATAGCCCCCACCTGTAATACCGTCTCTATAAGAGTTAGCCTTATCGGGGCACCCTAAAAGCAGGGAGAGGAAACGACCCTCGGGCTCGTCGCTCCTGATCTTATATTTTACAGGCAAAGATTCGTATGGTTAGATATTCAGCAATATCATCTTAATACCTAGCTAGTTTATTTCTATACTACAGGGAAGCAAATCCTTAGCAAGGGATTTAAAAACCCCATAGTCATTTAAGATCATCTTAATCTTCGATTCGAGACATCGGCTACTGTCCTAGAAACGTTACACTTCCCATAGTATCCCCGCTCTCCCTTAAATATTCAGCGCAAGTTGTATAAAGAGGAGGGGGCGAGGGGCAGTGAGTCTCGCTTCAATGTGGCATTGAGAAAAGTCCAGCCGCCTCGGAAACCGATGTCTCCAAAGTAGTTTTTGTCTGCCTGTTGCCGAGGAATGTCTGCCATGGTTCCAAGCTGCCAAATATAGATAGATATCCCAAGTTATCGCACTAAAGATGCGAAAATACAAAGGGACAGAAAAAGGCGCAGAAAAGGAATCTCTAACAGTCTAAGAAAATACTGATGTCAAATGCCCACACAGGACTCCCTGGCGTTCTTAATAGTGACAGATATGCTTCTGTCCTCTATCTAGAAATCGGTCAAGAGACCTAAAGCATCCCTGTCACCAAAGACACCATTTCTAGGCACAAGCTTTCCTCGTGCGCCGATCGTAAAAAGAAAGAAAAATCAGCTTTTTTGTCTCTTTGTAGTTAATTCTTTTCGTACCCCTGTTCGAATAACGCTCATTCGCCTCCCCACCTTCACTTCAATGTCAAAATACAGGTTTTACGTTCTTCTCTCTTTTATATTTTGTAAATTCTTCAAAATGTATGACTTTTCCTGGCCCATGCGGGGATTTCGTCTTTCCTTCTGTCTCCTCAGTTAATGGGATGACTCAGAACCTTCTCTCAGCAGGCGGAGACACAGAAGGTCTCTACCAGGTAATAAATCACCGGTTCCGCAGTCACATTTGCAGGCGACCAGGCACGACCAAAGGGTACCTCCGGTAAGTGTAACTTTCTTACTCCGATCCTGTCTCCAGAAAAAAAAAATGGAAAGGGAAAGAAAACTAATAGAAAGGAGTATAGACCTTTTGGAGCGTTCAGAGGAGACGAGAAGAGATGGGAAAGTTTGGGAGATTCACCTCTTTTGACCTGTAAGAAAACCTTGGACTGTAGTAAAATAGGTTCTGAAATGACAGCGAGGGTCTCGGGGATATGGGAACAGGCGGGAGTCTCCTGCAGAGATTAGAAACTCGGGTATATGCGGATACGACGGGGGTAGGGGGATTAGCGTCTCTGGTATATGGGGATCAGGCGGGAGTCTCAGACATCAGAGTCTCGGGTATACGGGAACAAGGCGGGAGTCTCAAGCATACAGCGATCAGTCTCGGTTATACTGGGATAAGGGTTTACAGAAATTAGAGGGTCGGGTATATGGAGATCGTGCAGGAGTCTCGGGTATATGGTGATGTGGGCGGGTTCAAGTATACAGAGATCAGAGTCTCGGATACGCGGTGAGGGGGGAGTCAAGTATACGGAGATCAGAATCTCTGGTATATCGTGATTAGACGTAAAGTCTCCTGTACCGAATAGGGAGATCGGCGTTTCGGGTATATCGGAATAAGGGAGGAATCTCAAATATACAGAGATTAGTCTCGGGAATATGGCGATAAGGCGGGAGACTCGGGTATATGGGAATCAATTCAGAATATTGGGTATGTGGGAATCAGGTAGAAGTCTCCGGTTACAAATAGCAGACGGGAGTCTCCTGTATACAGAACGCAGGATGGAGTCTGAGATGTAGAGATTAGTTGCAAGTTTTGAGTATGCCGAGCTCAGGAGGAAGTCTCAGGTATACACAGATCAAGTGAGTGAATCTGGTATACGGATATCTCTCACAGCAAAATCAGATTGAGGTCTTACAAGATCAGAAGGGATTATTCGGATATACACAAATTAGACAATATCCTATGTCATACAGAGAGACTGGGCGTGAGTCTAGTATACCTAGAGTCAGGTGGTACTCTTGAGTATACAGGGAGAGAGAGAGATGAAATGGGAGACTTCGGTGTAAATAAATCAGTCAGAATCCTTGTGTATTCAGAAATCAGGCGGGTGCCTCTGATTTGCAAGACCTAGGTGGGAATATTCCAGGATATAAAGAGATGAAGCAAGATTTACGAGTATCCATCGATCAGGTCGGGTAGAAGTTTTGTGTGTACAGACATATCAGTCTGGAGTCTCAGGTGCAGATAAATCAGGGATATTAGTTGAGGATCTGCGGTATGTAGACATTGAATGGTAGCATCTTTGTGTGGTAGGAAAAGCCAATAAAGGCATAAAAAGAGGTCTAGAGAACCCACTCGGGTCTGTAAAGGGACAGAGAGCTTAAAGGGAAGACCCTCTAGATGTGAAAGCTTGGAAGATCAGTCTCACAGTTTGCGTTTGGTATTTAAGGGAGGGGTACACCCTGTCTCTAAAGGATGATATCTAATAATTAGCTATTGGCATTTGCAGTTTACTTGTATCCGTGTATGTCTTTAGCGTGTACACTACGCGATATATCTCACGTGCGCGCTCCTGTATGAATCTTTTTTTTTCTCCCTGTCACAGGGATGATCCACTTCTGTGCCTGTGAAATAACTTGGTTCATTCTTCACTGAGTTCTCTTCCCTCAGCCCACTGCGACATGGATCTAATTTCATGGCTGGACAAATCATGGAAATGAAGAGAGTGGGAGGACAGCCTAGGTGAAGAGGGGAGGGAGGGATGTGTGGGTGGCTGAAAAGCGCTGTTTGTGGAATCAGAGCGAATTAGGTCCATGGGCTTGAGGTAGGAGTAGGGGGCTCCTAGGGATACATTGGGGGCTCTCTTTTCCTGTTTTCGCTTTGCCTAATGACAGGTGCTCATTTTCTGCACAGTCTGAATTCAGATAGGAGAAATTCTGAAGACAATAAAACTCCCCCTCCCCTTCACTCCCTAAAGCTCAGAGGCAGACGTGTGTGATGCAGACTCTGTCTGTATCTCTATTTTGCTCGCGCTCTCTCTCTCTCTCTCTCTCTCTCTCCTTCCTTCATTCCCCTTGTCTTTCTTTTTAACTATCCCCCATTCTTTCTTTACCTCTCTCTCACACAAACATTCTGTCTCGGTTTCTCTTTTCTTTCACCCAGTTTCAATTTCTGTCTCTTTTTTTTTTGACTATCCCATTCTTTTTCTCTGTCTCTGCAAGGCAGAAGTTTCTCTTTTTCAGGTCTGTGCACGATGCTTTTCTTGTGCTCCTAGCAAGTCTTGTACTGCATTGAAAGGATATTTTTGCCTCTCCTCTACAGTCACCCTTATCCTTTAAGATTCTGGTGCCTTTTATCATCTCATTCATTATTTTATTATGTATTTATTATTCCTCTCCTCTCATGCCCTCCTGGATCCTTTACAATCTGGCTTTCATCCTTTACACTCTACTGAAACGACTCTTGCCAAAGTCTCCAGTGACTCCAGGGCCTTTACTCTGTCCTCATCCTTCTTGACCTCTCTGCTGCTTTTGACACTGTTGACCACAACCTTCTCCTCAATACCTTGTCCTCGCTTGGTTTTAAGGGTTCTGTACTATCCTGGTTCTCCTCCTATCTCTCCCATCGCTCTTTCAGTGTTAGTTCTGGTGGCTCCTCCTCTTCTGCTATCCCACTCTCAGTTGGTGTACCCCAAGGATCTGTCTTGGGTCCTCTCCTTTTTCTCTCTATACCCAGTCCCTTGGTGCGCTCATCTCTTCCCATGGCTTTCAGTGCCATCTGTATGCTGATGACTCTCAGATCTACCGCTCTACACCTGAAATCTCTCCGGCAATCCAGACCCTGATCTCTGCCTGCCTCTCTGACATTGCTGATTGGATGCCTCACCGCCACTTGAAATTAAACATGGCCAAGACTGAATCTCTTATCTTTCCCCCTAAAACCTCTCCTCCTCTTCCTCCTTTCTTAATCTCTATGGATAACTCTCTACTCCTCCCTGTTCCTCAGCTTGCAACCTTGGGGTTGTCTTTGACTCCTCTCTCTCCTTCTCCACATACATCCATCTGATTGCTAAGACCTGCTGTTTCTTTCTCTACAGCATCAACAAAATCCACCCATTCCTTTCTGAACACGCTACGAAGACACTTATCCACTCCTTAATCACCTCCTGTCTTGACTACTGTAACCTACTCCTTGCTGGTCTCCCTTTGAATCATCTCTCTCCCCTTCAATCTGTTCAGCACTCTGCTGCGCGGCTAATCTTCCACCAGCCTCATCATGCCCATATTACCCCTCTTTTCAGGTCACTTCATTGGCTCCCTATCTGTTTCCGCATCCATTTCAAACTTCTCCTGCTGACATATAAATGCATTCACTCTGCAGCAAATCACTACCTTTCTTCTCTTATCTCTCCTTACAACCCCCCTCGGGAACTCCGCTCTTCTGGCAAACTCCTTCTATCTGTGCCCTTCTCTTCTATTGCTAACTCCAGACTTCACAACTTTCACCTTGCTGCACCTTATGCCTGGAACAAACTACCTGTGTCTGTATGCCAGGCACCTACTCTGACCCTCTTCAAATCCAGGCTAAAAACTCACCTCTTTGCTGTTGCTTTTGGATCTTGACTCACCTGATCTCCTTGTTTCTTTACCTCCCTCCTTGTTTATCCCTGTCTACACCTTCTGTGTTGTCTGTCTTGACTAGATTGTAAGCTCTGATGAGCAGGGACTGTCTCTTACATGTCTGTGCAGTGCTGTGTATGACTTGTAGCGCTATACAAATGCTCAGTAGTAGTAGATTTAGCTCAAGCCCTTTCATTGATAGATCAAGGTGAGTTACATTATTCAGGTACACCAAGTATTTCACAAGTCTGTATTTCTTTAGGACCTTTGGAGATCTCAGAGGATCTTGTTCAGACTGGGGTAGGCTGTGTGGCAAGTAGCATCTAAGCCTCAGAAAATAAATTACTCTTATGGTGGTTTAATATAAAAGTTCCACAAACTACAAGTAATCCTGATTTTTTCCAGATCCTCAGAGCTACCAAACTTCAGCTTGCCATGGAAGCAAAAGCGCAAAATATATGTTTCCAATTACATTCATAGAAAAACACCTGTGAGGGAGCCAGTTGAACCATTAGATGATAAAAGGGTAAAAGAGGCACTAAGAAAGGACACAGAAACATAGAAACATGATGGCAGAAAAAGACCACATGGCCTATCTAGTCTGCCCTTCCATATCACCTACCACAAGGTCATAGTGGAGAGACTGAATGAATTCTTTGCTTCAGTCTTTACTAAAGAAGATGTAGAAAATGTACCCATGCCAGAAATTATATTTAAAGGTGATGTATCAGAGGAATTAAAACAAATTTAGATAATTTGGGAAGATATAATACAGTTATGTGATAAACTAAAGAGCAGCAAATCACCTGGACCAGATGGCATACATCCCAAGGTGCTGAAGACACTGAAATATGAGATAGCAGGCCTACTTTTAGTAATCTGTGAAATATCATCATCATCTATAGAACTACGGTTGGAGAGTGGCCAATGTAATGACAATTTTTAAAAATGGTTCCGGGGTGATTGGGAAACTAGGACCAGGTAAAGCCACGGCTTATCCCTGGGATAAGCAGCGTGGAATCTGTGTACTTTTTTGGGATCCTGACAGGTACTTGTGACCTGGATTGGTTTCTATTGAAAACAGGATACTGGGCTAGATGGACCCTTGATCTGACCCAGTATGGCATCTCTTATGTGTTTATGTTCAGCTCAGTTACCCAAAACCAGGGTTGGCCCAACCATTAGGCAAACTAGACATCTGCTTAGGATGGCAGCTTTGGGGAAGGTGAGGGGAGGCAGCAAGGAACAGAGCATTCAAAGCTAAACTATAGATTCTAAAAAATAATTTTCCTAATATCAGAATGAAGAATGGAAAATCATCCAAATCAAAAGCTTCATCCTACAACTAAACACAATTGGTGCTGTATGCCTACTTCCACAGGGAGAAAACGGATCTCAGAACCAATAAGCATTTCAGATCCAGGTCTAAAACACTAGCCTCGGATCCAGCTCAAGTACATCAAGGATCCAAAAAACTCCTTCTCATCAGGCTTCTGGAAAATACCCATTCAAAAAATAAATCACAAAAATATAAAAAAAATTCAATATTTTATTCATTGCAACAATGTAATTCAGAAAAATCTATCAGTGTAGAGCTTATTTCCAACACGCAGCATTTGTATATTCTTTATCCACAGCTTTGTCAGAAATTCAGCATAATAGCAAAAGCGGATACTAATCAGCAACATTACTTATCTTTCATTCTCCCCAACACCACCTCAGACACCTATATGGCATTTTGCTTTAGCTTCATCAGGGGGAAAGAATGTATCCACAAAACATCCTCACCAAACAGCCAGTCACCCACTTGCTGCAGTTCTTACTTGTTTCAATTCCTCTGATACATCACCTATAAATATACATTTTGTCCCCCTGATGAAGCTAAAGTGAAATGCTGTATAGACGTCTGCAGTTGCTGACAAAACTGTGGATAAAGAATACATGAATGCTGCAGTTTGTGTGAACAAGGTCTACACTAATAGAATTCACATTGTTGCAAT
The DNA here is from genome assembly GCA_033557465.1 of Ichthyophis bannanicus. Classification (NCBI taxonomy): domain Eukaryota; kingdom Metazoa; phylum Chordata; class Amphibia; order Gymnophiona; family Ichthyophiidae; genus Ichthyophis; species Ichthyophis bannanicus. The sequence continues at coordinate 104,005,169 of CM066048.1, read as the reverse complement.
GAATGGAATATTCATGCCATTCATTGCAACAATTGTGCTTAGTTGTAGAATGAAGCTTTTAGCTGGGGTGGGGGGAGGGGATGAGGCTTAAGGTTTGCCTATGGTGAAACACCTTAAACCAACTCTGGAGCCAGCTCTGCCCAAAACACAAATTAAACATCTTAGTGTGTGCTTCTTTACTCATCCTTCTGTCTCTCTCGCCCTTCCATATCCCCCCTTCTCTTTGTTTCTTTTTCTCCCTTTTTTCATTCTCTGTACCTTAACCTTGATGCCTCTCTCTCTCTTTCTTTCTTTCTGTCTTTCTCCTTTGTGTACTGATGGGACCTGGGGGGAGGGGCGGGGTGGAGATATGGTTGGAACATTTTAATCCTGAGGAGGAAGGATTTTCTGAGAAAGACATCAGATTTAGGTAATAAACACTTGATTGAGGGCAATGGGCCTTTCTATGGGTGGCAGTCATGTCTGGATAAGAAGCTTCTTGCCTTTAGTGTGAGAGATGAGATTTTAATATTTGTTATTAATGTCTTCAAAAGTTCTAGCTAGGGGCATTGTTGTCTGTATAGTGTTCGGGGGTGGGGGAAGGTTTGTGTCTACTTTTGAGAAAATTTGGGCAAGAAAAAAGTAGGTAGCCTGGATTTATGGAAGGTGAGCATAAGAATATTCATGAAAAACAGAAGTTCCCAAACTTTTAACCTACAAAAATTTCAGGGATCCCCAGTTCATCCCTACCATTTTTCTTGGACCGTCTCACCTCAGTACCAAATCTACCCCCACTAGCCCTCTATCTCTCTTCCTCTTCCTGTTTCCTGTTTCCACTAGTCTCTCTCGCTCACTCTCTCCCCCTCTTTCTCTCTCTCTTTCTCTTCCCCACCAGTCCCCACTAGTCTCATCTTTCTCCCTCCTTCCTCCAGCCAGTTCTTTCCAATCTTTTTCTCTTCCCCAGCCAATCCACACTATCTCTTTTTTCTCTTTTCTGTGCTCCTGTAATGGTTTGATTGATCCCAAGGGGTCCACCAACCCACAGGTTGGGAGCCTCTGCACTTGAAGACATCACTGTTTATACAAGTATCCTTCCATCTTCTGCTGCCTTATGCATGAATTGTTGCATCACATTTTTGAACAACTATCTTTACAGTTTTGTGTTTAGGGTTTTAGAAACCTAAGTTACTTCAAAAGGGCCACAGCTTCAGAGCTTAGAGGGGGAACAGAACATTAGGTTTCCACGCTCTTTTACTGTTCCACCTTTACTCACTCACTCACTCACTCACCTATACATTCATACCCTGACTCACTCACCCACCTACAATAGCCTAGTGGTTAGAAGTTCAGGATATGGACCAAGAAAACTAGGTTTGAAATCCACCGATATGCCTTGTGACTCTGGGCAAGTCACTGTACTTTACTTGTCTCGAGTACAATGTAGATTGTAAATGGCCTTGGGTAGGAAAATAATTCATGTACCTGATTGTAACTCATCTGTAGATCAAATTTGTAAAAGGCAAATAAATCTAAAATTCAAGATCATTCATTCACTTGTTGCGCTCTCTTCAATGGCATAAATCACATGCAAGGGAACCTTGGGAAAGGAGGGGACTCCTGTATCTTCCGAGCAACCAAATCCAGGGGCTGCTCAAGGCAATCTGCTGCCTGAGGCGAAGGATGAGATGGTGCTCCGCCCCCTCCCGTAGAGGGGTGCAGGGCTTTCTCAAAACTCCAGTCAGGGACTGAACCAAACCAAAAAGTGGATTAGATTATATGGAGGAGATGCAAGATGTTTGTACACCAAGGAACTAAAAGAGAGTGAGAACCATAGCACAGTTTATAAAACTAAATTATAAGTCATTTTTATTTTGTTGTTATAAACTGTTATGGTTCTTGCTTTTTCTTTTTCAACATATATTTTGCATCCACAGAACCCCCTTCAACAGTGGGTGCAGAGCAGAACCAGGACATTCAACCAAAGAACTCAATATCTTTAAAAAAATCTGATTCTGATCATCTCACTAACAACAACCATTCTCTAGTACCAGGCAAATTATGAACTAATAAAAAAAACCCTACCACAAAGCCACTGAGTATCTATAGAACAAATCTGCTGTACCATACCATACCATATCAGCACCAACTTCCAAAATTCACATAAGGAGCCCATCCAAAAAAAGCATCACTGTAAAAACTACAGAGGGCCCTGGAACATCCATATACCTATTTGAAAAGCTGAACATGTCAAATTACTACAGTACAGTATAGATCTTTTTGTATGAACTCCATGTTAACAGAACACCTGGGCTCATTCACATACTCAGAACACAGACCTTCACCAAGTACAGAATAAGTAACCACAATCTAAAGTAAAACTAAAAATTTGTAGACAAAATTTAAACTGAAACCCCAAGAAGCTAGACTCTCACATGCAGTGCAACATCAGATAAATAAGATATGCAGTTCCCCCATACTGTGTAAAATATAAAGACAGCACAAAGTCCAAACACTAAAATTAAATAAAATTATTTTTTCTACCTTTGTTGTCTGACCATTTTATTCTCTGATCATGCTGGTCCCAATCTGAGGCTTCTGCTTTCCTGTCTTCTCTTAGCTGTCTTTCTGTGGTCTATGGTCCATCTGCCATTTCTTATCTCTTTTTTTGTTTTCTTCACTTCCTTCCTTCAGCCTATTTCCAGTCCTGGTAACCCTCCACAGTATCAGCCCACTTTCCAGTTCTCCTCTCCCCGTACCTTCCAGTGTCAACTGCCTTGCATTCCCAGGACTGCCTCTGGTGTCCATTCCCTTCCAGTGTCCCTCCTTCCCCACTGTCCAGCCCCTTCTAGTCCAAATACCATCCCAGGTATCAGCTCACTTCCACTCCCAGTGCCCCCCCCCCACCATCAGCTCCCTTCCAGCTGCACTACCCTCTGCTCATTCCCCTTCCAGTTCCATCCCCACATGTCAGCTCCCTTCCAGCCTCCTCCCCATTACCCAGCCACCTTCCAGTCTCATCCCCAAGTATCAGCTCCCTTCCAGTCCCCCTTCAGTACCATCCCCAGGTGTCTGCTCCCTTCCAGCCCCCTCCTTCCCCTTATGTCAGTTCCCTTCTAACCCCACCTCCCCCCATGTCAGCTCCCTTCCTGCCCCCCTCCTTCCCCTGGCAGACAATCTCAGCATCCATTCCCTTCCCATCCCATTCTTCCATCCCCCTGCATCAGCCCATTTGTAGCCCTAGCCCCCAGTTTTCTTTCAGGGCCAGCAGCTCACTCATCCCCCCCCCCCATCAGTCCACTTCCAGTTCTAGCCCCCAATCTTCTTCCAGTGCCAGCAACTCTCTCCTCCCCCATCAACCCATTTCCAATCCCAGCCTATTTCCAGTCCTATCCTCCTTAACAGCCCACTCCAGTCCTAGCTCCCCCATTAGCCCGTTACCAGTCCTTGCTCATTTCCAGTGCTAGCCCCCCATCAGTCCATTACCAGTCCTACCCCCCCATAAGCCCATTTCTGGTCCTAACCCCCCCCCCCAGTCTGCCCATTTCCAGTCCTAGTCCACCTAATCAGCCCATTTCCAGTCCTAGCTTCCCTTAGAAATGCCTAGATTACCCTCAGCGCTGGCAGGCTCAACTTTAACAGAGCCACGGGAAAGAAGAGAAATGCTTTTCCTTCCCGCGGCTCTGCAAAGCTGAGCCGGGGCACCAGCAAGGCTTTTCCAGGGCAGCGGGAAGGGAGGGGGTGCAGGACTGCTGATTCTGCTGCTGTCGAGAAGCAGCAGCAGCATGTCTTGCACGTTTTTCTTTTATTTGAAGGCTGAGTGAGGTGGTCTTTTTGGGGGCATTTTTTGCTGCTTCCAAGAAGTTGCTGCATGAGGCCACCATCTCACTCAGCCTCATTATAGAGCCACTCCTGCCAAATCATTCAAAATGGGAGTATAACAAATAAACCAATCCAAACAAATAAAAAAAAAAAAAAAACATAGACTAAATCAATGTGTCTCCTGCCACTGCCTCTCTGTAGATTAGCTTGTAAGGCTCATCTTCCTGGATGTTGCAATATTTGTGAGCTCTTCCTATTTCTTCTGTCTTGTTATGTTTAGTTTCAAATCTTCTTTATTTTGTTTTCACACATATAAACAGATTCCAGACCAATCTTAATAATAAAATTCTACCCAAACTCCCAGAACATGTCCCCAAATAAGCACACTTAAAATGTAACAACCATAACCATAACAAACTCCCCAACCTCAGCCAACCTTCCCATCCCCTATTACCAATCAGCCACTATTCTGAGCTCCTCTACCCTACCCTTACCCCTATCCCCCTATCCCTCCCTCTTCTCCCTCCCCCCCCCCCAGCAGCACTAATCCTTCTCCTCAACTCCATCCCATCAGCCTCCACCGTACGTGGCTCTAAGATGGCTTGAAGTTAGCCTACTTCCCAAGTGGGGGGGGGGGGGTCGCCTTTAATATGTTTAGTAATGCGCTCCTTACCCTCGGGGACAATATATCTATGAGAGGCATCCATAGCCCTAGAAAGTGCTCCAAATGTCCCCCCCCCCCAAGTTGTTTTGCTGTTAGCCTCTCCATGTGCATCAGATCCATATGTGCCTGCTCCCATTGCCCCATTCCTAGTGGACCTCCCTCAACCCAGTAGCATAGCAATACCCTTTTGACCATTAGGAAGCATCTTTCAAAGAGTGATCTTTGTTTAGAGACTACAAAATGTCCCTCGAACTCCAAGCTATGAAAGAGGCATACGTCCACAGAGGGGGTCACGGAGACCCGCAGTATCCTACCCAATCTGGCATATATCTGCTGCCATAGGCTCTGCATTGCTGGCAATGCCAAAATTTATGGGTTAGTGTCCCTGCAACGCAACGCACCACTGACATTTATCATCCTTCCGTAAGCCTGCTTTGTAAGCCCACATGTCATGTGTATAAGCCATCCATATGAATTTGTACTGAAGTTCCTGCAGGTAGACCCACTTGATGTTGGAGGTGATTCCAATGAGAGCACTTTGCAACAGCCCCGGAGTCACCTTGTCTATGCCATCTGAAACCCATCTCTTTGCCAATAGCACCAAATAATTGTGGTCACACACAGGCCGAACCAAATCCCTAAGCTCCTTAGCCCAGGTACCCACTTCCGCTAGCTCCACAAGCAGGGCCCTCAGCCCCCGGGTGTTAATGAGCTCAGGGGCCCGACATGTCAAACTACTGATATAATGCCTTATCTGCAGGTAACAGAAAAAAAATCATGTTTATCTAATTGATATTGCGCACACAAATTTTGAAAGCTGTCCAGCCCCTCCTCCCCCACCATGCAAAGATCTCTAATACAAACTATACCTTTCTGGGCCCAACTCCAGAGAACTGACGAGGAAAGCCCAGGGGGAAACTCTGGGTTGCCCACCAAGGGGAGCAGCTGGGAGCATCTCCAATTCCAAGAGAAGCATGGACATAAGGCACGCCACACCGCCCGCAGATCCCCCACTTACAGCCCCCCCCCCAATGTAACGCCACGGGTATACTCTGCTTGGCAGAGTGTAAAACATACAGGCAATGGTAGGGGGAAAAACGCCAATCCAGCTGTCGCACCGGAGCACATCCCCCTTCAACTGTCAACAGCCCAATCAGATGTTGCACCATACACCTAAGGTTGTAATTACACAGTGAGGGAAGTTCCAATCCTGCCTCCTCCCTACACCTCATCAGGGCCCACAAGGGGATGCGGGCACGCCTGCCTCTGCAAAAAAATGACTAAGACTTCTGTCAAGACATTTCCAGTCCTTGACTAACACCCATACTGGCAACAGGTGGAGCACATAGAGCCACCTCGGCAACTCCACCATCGTAAATAAGGCTATGCACCCTCGTAGAGAAAGTGGAAGGGTGGTTCATTTCTGAAGATTCACTTGAGATCTCTCCAGCATACCCGGGATGTTGCTCTTATATAACCTCATAGGATCATCTGGGAGTTGGATTCCCAAGTATCAGATAGAGCCCATTGCCCATGTTAGTGGGAAAGGTCCAGCCCACATCTTCCGCACCCTCCCCCCACATCCAATGCCAGCGACTTAGTGTGATTTATTCTCAACCCTGAGAACCCTCCGAACTGAGTGATTATATGAAGCGCTCGTGGCAGGGATGTCTGTGGATCTCTCATACAGAGGAGCATATCATCTGCAAATGCACTAAGTTTCAGTTCCTCTGTTCCCATCCTCACGCCCACTACTCGAGCCTCCCCCTGGAGCGCTCTCAGAAGAGGCTCCAAGGAAAGTACAAAGAGCAGAGGCAAGAGGGGGCAGCCCTGCCTCATCCCCCGCTCCAGCGAGAATGGTTCAGAAAATGTACCGTTCACCCCCACCCTCGCCTGCGGGGAAGTGTAGAGTATCCGGACCCAATCCCTGTCTTGTTATGTTTAATATTATTAAAATGGTGTCTTATCTGTCTTGTATTATGTGTTTTTATTTTAATGTGTTGTGTTATATTGATTATTTTTTTTAATTTTACGTAAACAAAGGCACAGAGGAGTGTAACCTGAATGGATTGGCTGGTACAATCCTCACACCTTACTGGTCAGGCTAGATGGGTCATGCAGGTGTTTATCTGCTGTCACTTACTATGTTCCATGAAGTGGCATATTAGAAGAGATGTCTAGGAAAAAGCTGGGATGTCCAAAGCAAAATATACAAACACCAGGGGAGTGGCAGGCATGTCTTCTGAAATTGCTTCATCTCCATCCTGAAAAATGAATGTCCCAGTAACCAGGTCTAGAGATGGGCCCTGCATAGATAGCAAGGCTGGGTATGGTGTGGGCCATTTTACAAATGTGGACATCCCCGAAGTGCAAATGTGGACATCCCCGCAGAACTAGGTACTTGGATGCCCTTGTCTAGGTAGGTCAGAAGGGGGGCATCTAAGTTATGAGAGTAGCACATCCTGACCTGCCATTTCAGATACTCATATGTGTGGTGGTGGTGGGCCAGTAATATGTTTGGAGTATGCATTTATGGACAAGTTTTTTCAACCAGGAAATATGAACCACTGAGGTATAGGCACATGTTCTTCCCCCTGGAAGCATTGCAGCCATGAAACAGGCACTTTTATGCACCTTAATTGCGGTCAAGAGCTGATTATAGGCATGGACGCCTCAACAACCAAAGCCAGACATGTTTGTGCAATTCTGAACCTTCACTACAATGTGTATCTCAGTCAGAGGTGGATCTACTGTGAAACTAATGAAGCTTAAGCTTCAGGGCCTCTAATCTCGGAGGGGCCCCAGAAGCAACATTAGTCCACATTGCTTAAAAAGTTTGGGTCTACTGTAAAGAGATGGAGCTTTTAAAAAATAATAATATGAATAATATAGTGTAATTCAATAAAAATAGTTAAAATAAAAATTAAAAGGTTATAGTATCATGTAGGCTAGCTGCAAATGAAAAAACGTTCTGAGATGTAGTGGTTAAATTTAAAAAAAATTGTGGTGATCTGTTGTGGAACATCCCCCATTGAAGAAGATAACAGAGGTTACCCAGATCTCGTTGCTAGTTGTGAAGGGGCCCCCATAACAATTCAAGCTTCAGGGCCCCCAAAATGTAGATCCACCACTGATCTCAATTGCTCCACCCAGGGCACACCTCCCCATGCTACCCAAACGTCTTGCACTAGGGACATCTATATACCCAGCTTTTTAAAATGGCTCTGGGGACTTGTCCATTATTAGCACATCTAAATTCCTGTTTTCAGATATCCAACTCATGAATAGAACCTCTTAAATACCCCCCCCCCATGTTACTATATATAAATTTTGATATTATACATAGTAAAATAACATAGTAACATAGTATATGATGGCATATAAAGACCAGTATGGTCCATCTAGTCTGCTCAGTAAGGTGTCCAGAGTAGTTGTATCCACTGCTTTGTGCAGGTCACTCTCCTCTATGCCTTTGTTTAAGGTTGTACAAGCCACTCTGTGCAGGTCACCCCCTCTATTTGTTGAGGTATAAAATATATTTATTTTGATTTTATTCTCTTGTTATACTACTCCTATGGAGAATAAAACAAAGGATATTATAATGCCTCTGTATCATTCCATGATGTGACCACACCTTGAATATTGTGTGCAATTCTGGTTGCCATATTTTAAAAAGGATATAGTGTTATTAGAAAAGGTGCAGAGAAGAGCCACTAAAATGGTAAAGGGTTTGGAAGGATACTCCTATGAAGAGAGGCTAAAAAGGTTAGGGCTCTTCAACCTGGAAAAGAGACGGCTGAGGGGAGATATGATAGAAGTCTATAAATTAATGAACAGAGTGGAATGGGTAAACGTAGATCAATTGTTTACACCATCAAAATATAGAAAGATTAGGGGACGTGCAATGAAGCTACAGGGTAACCTATTTAAGACTAATAAGAGAAAATATTTTCTCTCTCCATATGTAATCAAACTCTGGAATTTGTTACCGGAGGATGTAGTAAAAGCTGTTAGTGTAGCCGGGTTTAAAAAAGGTTTGGACAAGTGCCTGGAGGAAAGGTCCATAAACCATTGGGGACCCGGGATATCCACTGCTTGCCCTGAAAAGAGCATTGTGGAACTGTGTCTTTTGGGGAAACTGCTAGGTATTTGTGATCTAGATTGGCCACTGTTGGAAACAGGATACTGGGCTTGATGAACCTTGGTCTGACGCAGTATGGCATATCTTATGTTCTTACTAATCATTTGTATAGTGCTACAAGGTATATGCAGTGCTGTTCATATAGATATAAGACATAGTCCATGCTCATCAGAGCTTACAATCACATGGAGCTCGATTCCCTTAAGGGCATGTCTGGGCCATCTGGACAACCTCAAGCAGGACAGGTCCATTAGGACCCAATTCTGCACCATGGGAAACAGACATTTCAGTGGGTGCAGGATCGGGCCCTGAGATGGCCTGTCATGCCCCTACATACCTATGGGGACATCCTCCCCATCTGCCCCCCTGACTCCCACAGCACTGACCCCCCTGTTTCCCTGCCGCCCAACCCAAGGCTGGGCAGCCAGGGACAGGACCAGGCAGTGGGGACCTATCTGCCCCTGTCCCCGGCCTTTGGATGTGGTTCTGGCCCCGATCACCCTGGTCCAAGCTGTGTATTCCACCTCTGAGGTGGAATAAGCAGCATATTCCTCTTGACCCGCAGGACATAGAGGGCTGTGACCTGAATCGGCCCTGTACGTCCTGTCACTTCAGCTCACCCCTGCTCCATCCACACTCTGCCCCCTTTCACTCCCCGCCGGCTCTCCCCATACTGCAGCTCTGGCTGTGCAGGGAGAGTCGGAGGGGGAATACAGGCAGGATGGCTTGTGGGGCTGCACATCACACCAGGAAGTGCAGCCCCGCAAGTCGCCTTGCAGAATCAGAGACATAGTGAAACTGGGACTAGAGTATGGTAAGATGCACATAAGTAGTGGACAAGAGAATGAGGAGCAGTGGCTTCAAAGAGCTGGGTTTTTACCCTGGATTTGAATAGGGCTAGAGAAGGAGCCTGGTGCACATACTCAGGTAATTTATTCCAGGCATATGGAGCAGCAAGATGGAATGAACAAAGTCGGGATTTGGCAGTGGCAGAGAAGAGCACAAGTAAAAGGGATTTGTCAGAGGAGCAGAGTTCCTGAAGAGGAATGTAGAGTGAGATAAAAGAGGAAAGGTAGTGAGGAATTCCAGAATAAGTGTAGGCCGGTAGGAGAAGTTTGAACTGGATGCAGAAACTGATAGGGAGCCAGTGAAGTGACTTGAGAAGAGGAGTTACATGAGCATAATGACATTAGTGGAAGATTAGCCGTGCAGCTGAGTTTTGAAAAGATTGAAGGGGAGAAAGGTGTTTCAGAGGTAGACCACCGAGGAACAGGTTACAATAGTCAAGGTGGGAGGTAACTAGTGAGTGGATAAGGTTCTTAATAGTGTGAGTAGAGATCTACTGGATCTGTCCTATGCCTTTTTGAATTCCATCACTGTATTTGCCCCCACCACCTCCATCGGGAGGGCATTCCAAGCATCCACCACCCTTTCAGTGAAAAAGTATTTCTTAGTGTTGTTTTTAATTTACTTCCTTGTGGTTTTATTTTATGCTCTCTAGTTTTTCAGCTTCCCCTTCTTTGAAGAAGGTTTGTTTGTTCATTAATACCCTGTTCCTCCTCTCCTCTAGGGTATTTACTTATCTATTTATTTATTTAAAATGATTTCATATATTGCCATTCCAGCTTTACAATCTAGGCAAATCAACGGTTACAAAAACATGGGCATACAACACGAGTACAGTAGCAAACAGAATGGAGGAAATGCTTATGGAGACATCAAGTAATCCAAGACCAATTAAGGAGAGACAGAAAAGGAGGGGTACAAAATCAGGATGCTATCAATCTAAAAGAAACAAAGATCTAGTTACAAGCTTGAGAAGATAGCCAAGTCTTCACTCCTTTTGTAAACTTTACATATGAACTTTCTGATCTAAGTTTTGCCGGAAGGGAGTTCCAAAGTTGGTCTTCAAGATGGCTAAAAACTGCCTTCATGTAGAAGATCAATTGTAGTCTGGTTCTTGAAAGGATCCTTAGGAAGTTTGCTTGCGAGGACCTCAGGAAATGAGAAAGGCAGTACGATAACAAAAGGACATTCGGATAGAGAAGAAGTCCATAAAAGTATGCACAGTGGGCGAGCATAAGTAGTTTTAACTGAATGCATTGAATAATTGGCATCCAGTTGTTTTTCCAGAATGGATGTAACATGATCATGCCTTTGTGCATTGTATACTGCATGAATTTAATTGCTACATTTTGAATCTGCTGGATTCTCTTTATACATATTAAGGTCTTCAAGTCTATTCTCATATGTCTTCTGGCTCAGGCTCCAATTTCAAATTTTGTGAAGGCCCATTTTACATATATCAGAATTGAGATGTCCAGGGTGGGATATGCTCAGTTCTGACAGTATTTTACAAATGGTTCTGTTGAACATGGAACATTTTGTAAATGACATACAAGGACACTCAGGAGTACATATCGATTTGCGAGCACACACAGTGGGAGCAGCCATTTTACAAATCTACATGTAGGAAAAATGAGTGCCGCCAGCCCAGCAGTGCTGACATTTTCATATGGAAGTCGTGACTTTACGACTTCCATGTGTAGGCACCAGAACTTCCACCTTTATCTGCTCCATCTTGCAAATCTATATATATAAGTGTCACCAATGAAGCAAGGCAGAGCAGTTTTGGATTTGGGGTATTTATTTATTGATTGATTGGGGGGGGGGGGTGGAGGAGTGAAGTGGTAGCCCAGGAGCCAGAGAAAACAGAGTTCAAATCCCACCAACATTCCTAGTGGCCTTAGGAATTACCCTCAGGTACAAACTTAAATTGCAAACCCTCTGGGGAACAGGAATGCCCATCGTACCTGAGTATAAGTGCCCTGAACTACCATGGGAAAGGCACAAGCTAAATACAAATGAACACATAAATAAATGACAGGCGATTAAGGTAAATTTCTCCCTTAACCCCTCATGCAAAGCCCTGGTTGAAGTGAGCACTTTTGTTAAATCTGAGCTGTTGTAAAACCCAACAGAGAGATTTTCTTCCCATATGCATGGATTCCCTATGTAAAATGGGAAACACGCATGTAGGTTTTTGGCACACCCAAACACACCCCTACCACATCCCCTTGAAATCTCTGCATAGTGTCAACCTCCACCTGTAAATAACGACTTTCTGAAATACCATTTGCATGAGCACATGCTCAACACATAGAAAGGGAAAAGACACATAAGGGTTCTAAAGTAGCCTCTATTGTTTTTGATACTTTGTAGACAGCTTAGCTGTTCAAGTGATAGGGGCTACATCAAATAGATGTGAAACCTGAACCTTGAAACTTCCTACCCAGAACCGTCTTCAGCTTTGTGTGATTTCCATTGTGGCCTTGAAGGCAGAAGACGATTGTCCTATGTTGCCCTCAGAAATCTTTTGAAAACAGCAACAACAAAAAAACTTCTCAATGGGTTTTTTGTGTTTCCTTAGGGTTTGAAGACACTGCTGGAACTGTGTAATTTAGGTACTTTAGGCTATAGAATGAAATGGATAAGAGAAGAAACATTAGAAGCATGATGGCAGAAAAAGGTCACAAGGCTTATCTAGTCTGCCCTTCCATGTCAGCTACAAGTCTCGTTTTTTCCTTTAGAGATCCTCTGTGTTTGTCTTATGCTTTCTTGGATTCAAATACTGTTCTCGTCTCTACCACCTCCACTGGGAGACTATTCCACACATCTACCACTCTTTCCATAAAGAAATATTTTGGCATATTACCCCCAAGTCTATCCCCTTTCACTCTCATCCTATGTCCCCACATAGTAGAGCTTGCTTTCAATCAAAAGAGGCTCTTGTGCATTTATGCCATGGAGGTATTAAAACAGCTCTATCATATCTCCTCTATCCCACATTTCCTCTAATGTATACATATTAAGATCTTTAAGTCTGTCCTCATATGCTTTATAACAAAGACTGACTCCATCCTGTTTATATCTTTTTAAAGGTGTGGTCTCGAGACTTGCACACAATACTGCAAATGAGGCCACACCAGAGACATACAGAGGCGTTATCACCTCCTTTTTTCTACTGGCCATTCCTCTCCGTATGCACCCAAGCATCCTTCTGACTTTTGCCGTCACCTTTTTTACCTGTTTAGCCACTTTAAGATCATCAGAATCAATCAAACCCAAGTCACGCTTCTCTTTCATGGACAGAAGTACTTCACCCCCTATACTGTACTGCTCTCTTGGATTTTTGCAGCCCAAATGCATGACCCTGCATTTTTTAGCATTAAATCACAGCTGCCAAATTTTTGACCATTCTTGAAACTTAGTTAGATCCCTCCTTGTGTTATCTACTCCTTCCTGGATGTCTACTCTATAGCAGATTTTGTTATCATCCACAAAGAGGCAAACCTTACCCGACAGCCCTTCTGCAATATCACTAGCGAAGATAATAAAAAGGATTGGACCAAGTACAGATCTCTGTGGCACACCACTAGTAATCTCCTTCTCTTCAGAGTGAGCTCCATTTACCTCTACCCTTTGTTACTTTGCACTTAACCAATTTCCAACCCAGTCAGTTACTTTAGGGTCCATCCCTCAGTTTGTTCAGCTTGTTTATAAGTCACCTGTGCAAAACAGTGTGAAAGGCTTTACTGAAATCTAAGTGTACCACGTCTAGGGCTCTCCCTCGGTCTAACTCCCTGGTCACCCAGTCAAAGAACTTAATCAGATTTGTCTGAAAAGACCTGTCTCTGGTAAACCCATGCTGTCTCGGATCCTGCAATCCATTGGACTCCAGAAACCTCACTATTCTCTCTTTTAGCAGCGTTTCCAATAATTTACTCACCACAGAGGTTAGACTAACTGGTCTGTAGTTTTCAACCTCATCCTTACTTCCACTTTTGTGTAAAGGGACCATATATGCCTCTCTCCAGTTCTCTAGGACCACTCCCGACTCTAAAGAAGCTTTGAAAAATTCAGTCAGTGGAGCCGCTAGAACGTCCCTAAGTTCCTTTAATATTCTCGGATGTATCCCAGAGACCAGACCTGAATTGTTAAACTCAACTAGGTTTTTCTCATTTGCTTGTAGGAAAGAAATGGATAATGACACATGCTACAAAGGGTGTGGAGATCAGAATGAGTTGTCGAGGTCAGGCAAACTCATTTCAGACAGTATATTAGGAACAGCTCTGCTAAACATGGGGCTGTTTCTAATAGACACATCCACGTGCAGTGGGAGCCATTTCAGAAACATACACGTGGGAGAAATTGTGAGAGGAAACGCAGCACATCACATGTGTAAGTTCCAGCCTTTGCCAATGCATCGTGTAAACGTCACTTAAATGTTTCTAAGCCATTTCACAAATTGAGATGTCCAGATGTTGCTACTCACCTACAAAGGACCCTAACCCTAAGCCATTTCAATTTGGAGGGGGAAATAAGCATTGGGGGATTAAGGGGATATCCCCCTTGATCCCTCCTGTAAAGAGAAGGGCAAACAGAGCACCTTTCCATACCTATTCATGTCAGGGAGCAGGTGTGGCCAATTTCAGGCTTGTGCATGCATTCCCTATATGAAATGGGATACTCATGGAGATTTTTGTCCCGCCCAGGCCATGCCTCTGACATGCCCCACTATTTTCACTCTAGAGGCTAGAGTAGCAGACTTGGAAAACATAAGAAAGACAGAGAGGTACATAGACGAGACCTACAGGGATATAGTCCTGAAGTCCCACCTCCAGTCTGGCAGCATCCCTGTTGCCATGGAGGAGAGAGGTCACGTGACAGGAGAGCATCACCCTGGTGTGGCAGGAAGTGATCCTGTAACTAGGACCTGTCCTCCAGGTGATATAAAACCCTCTCGCACCGAGGAAGTTTCTCCAGGGCCATGTGCCCATGAGGGAAGGGTTAGGACAGCCGTTATAGTTGGTGATTCGATCATTAGGCATGTAGATAGCTGGGTGGCTGGTGGACGTGAGGATCACCTGGTAACATGCCTGCCTGGTGCGAAGGTAGCGGACCTCACGCGCCACCTAGATAATGTCTTAGATAGTGCTGGGGAGGAGTCTGCTGTCTTGGTACATGTCGGTACCAATGACATAGGAAAATGTGGTAGGGAGGTTCTGGAGGCTAAATTTAGGCTTTTAGGTAGGAAGTTGAAATCCAGAACTTCCAGGGTAGTATTCTCCGAAATGCTTCCCGTTCCACGTGCAGGACCCAAAAGGCAGGCAGAGCTCCGGAGTCTCAATGCGTGGATGAGACAATGGTGCAGAGATGAGGGGTTTGGATTTGTTAGGAACTGGGGAACATTCTGGGGAAAGGAGGGGCTCTTCTGAAGGGATGGGCTTCACCTTAACTGGGATGGAACCAGGCTGCTGGCATTAACCTTTAAAAAGGAGATAGAGCAGCTTTTAAACTAGATAATAGGGGAAAGCCGACAGTCGCCCAAGAGCAGATAGTTCGGAAGAATGTATCCTTGAAGGATACTACCAAAAGCAGAGAGGTTCCAAAAAAGAGTAAAGTAGCCCAAATGCCCTTGAGTATGGAGCAGACAGAGCTTAAAGATCCCAAATTACCCATATCTACCAATAGCCAAATTAATATGAATAAAATACAGTCTCTAAAATGCTTGTATGCAAATGCTAGAAGTCTAAAAAATAAGATGAGAGAATTAGAATATATAGTACTAAATGAAAGGTTAGATATGATTGGAATATCAGAAACATGGTGGAAGGAGAAAAACCAGTGGGACACTGATACCTGGGTACAAACTATATCGTAATGATAGAGCTGATCAAATTGGTGGAGGGGTTGTGCTCTATGTTAGAGAGGGCATTGAGTCAGAAAGGATTAAAGTTTTGCAGGAAACAAAATTTGCTGTAGAATTTCTATGGATTGAAATTCCATGTAAAAAGGGGAAGGCGAATGGCAGTGGGGGTGTACTATCGACCACCTGGTCAGAATGAACAAATGGATGATGAAATGCTCAAAGAAATCAAGGAAGCTAACAAAAGTTACAGCGCAGTAATAATAATGGGTGATTTCAATTACCCCGGTATTCACTGAGTCAGTGTCACGGCAGGACATGCTAGGGAGATAAAGTTCCTAGATGAAATAAATGACTGCTTCTTGGAGCAGCTGGTTCATGAACCGACCAGACGGGGAAGCCATATTAGACCTAGTCCTTAGTGGAACACCAGATCTAGTGCAAAAGATAAGGTTCTTTGGGCCACTTGGTAATAGTGATCATAGCATGATCGTCTTTGATTTAATTAGTGAAGGAGGGATAGTAAGGAAATCCACAGTACTACCTTTTAACTTTCGAAATGGAGACTATGATAAATTGAGGAAAATAGTTAAGAAAAAACTAAAAGGAGCAGTTGCAAAGGTTAAAGACTTACATCAAGCTTGGGTGTTGTTGAAAAATACTATCTTGGAAGCCCAGACCAGCTGTATTCAACACTTTAAGAAAAGTGGATGGAAGTCCAAAAAACTGCCAGCATGGTTTAAAAGTGAGGTCAGAGAGGCTGTTGTTGCCAAAAAGCATCTTTCAGGAAATAGAAAAAAAGAGCCAAACGACGAAACCTGGAAACAGCCCAAGCACTGGCAAGTCAAATGCAAGGCATTGATAAGGCAGGCAAAGGGAGAATTTGAGAAGCTTGCTGCGGAAGCAAAAATGCATAATAAAGACTTTTTCAAGTACATTCGTAGCAAAAAAAACCTGTGAGAGAGTCAGTTGGACAATTAGATGATAGAGGGGTAAAAGGGGCACTAAAGAGGGGACAAGGCCATAGCGGAGAGACTGAATGAATTCCTTGCTTTGGTCTTTACTGAGGAAGATGTAGGAATGTTTCCTATGACTGAAATGGTATTTAAAGGAGATGCTGCTGAAGAATTGAAAGAAATATTGATATACCAGGAAGATGTATTACAACTATTTGATAAATTGAAGAGTAACAAATCACCTAGACCAGATGGTATATATCTGAGGGTGTTGAAAGAACTGAAATATGAGATTGCAGACCTACTATATAATCTGTGAACTATCACTAAGAGGGGACAAGGCCATAGCGGAGAGACTGAATGAATTCTATGCTTTAGTCTTTACTGAAGAAGATATAGGAAAGTTACCCATGACTGAAATGGTATTTAAAGGTGATACATTGGAAGAATACAAATCACCTGTACTGGATGGTGTACATCTGAGGGTACTGAAAGAACTGAAATATGAGATTGCAGACCTACTGTTAGTAATCTGTGAACTATCATTAAAATCATCTGTAATACCTGAAGATTAGGACATGGCCAGTGTAATGCCAATTTTTAAAAAGGGTTCCAGAGGTGATCAGGAAACTACAGACTAGTGAGCCTGACATCAATACTGGGCAAAATGGTGGAAACTATTATAAAGAACAAAATTACTGATATATAGTCATGGTTTAATGGGAGAAAGCCAACATGGCTTTAGCCAAGGAATGTCTTGTCTAACTAATCTGTTATATTTGTTTGAAGGTGTGAATAAACAGGTAGGCAAATGTGAACTGATTGATATAGTGTATCTGGATTTTCAGAAAGTCTTTGACAAGGTCCCCCATGAGAGACTCTTGTCAAAATTAAAAAGTCATGTGATTGGAGTCAGTGTGCTATTGTGGATCAGGAACAGGTTAAAAAATAGAAAGCAGAGGGTAGGACTAAATAGCCAATTTCCCCAGTGGAGAAAGGTGAATAGTGGAGTACCCCAGGGATCTGTGCTGGGTTTGCTGTTTTTTAACAGATTTGTAAATTACCTGGAAATGGGAATAACGAGTGAGGTAATCAAATTTGTAGATGATACAAAATTATTCAAAGCAGTTAAAATGCAAGAGGATTGTTAAAAATTGCAAGATGACCTTAATAAATTGGAAGACTGGATGTTCAAATGGCAGATGAAATTTAATGTGGACAAGTGCAAAGTTATGCACCTAGGAAAGAAAACCAAAACAATGGTTACATGATGCAAGGCTCCACATTAAGAACCACCACCCAGGAAAAGATTTAGACATCATTATGGATAACAAGTTGAAACCCTCCGCTCAGTGTGCAGCAGCAACCAAGACAAATAGAATGTTGGGAATCATAAGGAAAGGAATGGAGAATAAAACAAAGGATATTATAATGCCTCTGTATTAAATATTGTGTGCAATTCTGGTCTCCATATCCATATCTGGAGTGGAGGAGTGGCCTAGTGGTTGGGGCAAGGTACTTCAGGCCGGAAGGTCGGGAGTTCAAATCCCACTAGAGGACAGCAACCTTGGGCCGGAAGGACTGGGGTTTCTAGTCCCACAGGTGCTCCTTGTGGTCTTGGGCAAGCCACTTAACCCTCCATAGCTCATGTCCCCTGTAAAATAGTTATCTCCAAGATATAATGCCCTGTTCAATGTAATTTCAGTTTGTTTAATGTAAACCGCACTGATGCAGAATAGCGCGATATATAAGAAAATATAAATAAATAAATACAAAGGATATAGCATAATTAGTAAAAGGTACAGAGAAGAGCCACCAAAATGGTAAAGAGGATGGAAGGATACCCCTATAAGGAGAGGCTTAAAAGGTTAGGGCTCTTCAAAACTGGAAAAGAGATGGCTGAGGGGAGATATGATGGAGGTCTGTAAATTAATGAATGGAGTGGAACGGGTAAATGTAGATTGATTGTTTATGCCATCAAAAAGTAGAAAGACTAGGGGACATGCAATGAAGCTACAGTGTAACCTGTTTAAGACTAATAAGAGAAAATATTTTTTCACTGAACACGTAATCACTCTCTGGAATTCGTTACTGGAGGATGTAGTAAAAGCTGTTAGTGTAGCTGGGCTTTAAAAAGGTTTGGACAAGTTTCTGGAGGAAAGGTCCATAAACTATTATTAAAGACGACCCAGGAAATCCACTGCTTGCCCTGGGACAAGCACTGTGAAACCTGTGTGCCTCTTTGAGAACCTGCCAGGTACTTGTGACCTGGATTGACCACCTTTGGAAACAGGATACTGGACTTGATGGACCTTGGTCTTACCCAGCATGGCATATCTTACGTATGCATCTATCTTCATGATTCCGGACCCGCGGGCACATCCAGATCCACAGATGCAGTATTAGGTTCAAAAGAGGGCCTGTTTTTGATTTAGACATGTCCGTTGGCCAGACGTGCATGCTATGGAATCGTGCTCCACGTGATTAGTGGCTGAAAATGAAACTGGCTGGATAGTCAGCAATGCTGCCTCTGGGATGGCTCAGTGCTGTCTGGATAGCACTGGGCCATTTAACCCAGTTAAGAGTTGATATTCAGTGCACTAACCTCTTAGTGATTTATGTGATCTGAATGGCTGCAAACCACATCAATGCTGTTGAATATGCCCTCTATATTACTGTCTTATTGGTGAATTTGGAATGGTATGATATTTATTTATTTATTTGTTTATTGTTGTGGGGGGGGGGGGGGGTTTGTACCGCTATTTCAGGTAATCATAGCGGTTTACAAATGAACAACAGATACATGAAACAGGTTTACCATATAACAACTGATAAAACAGTAATTAACAATTTAACAATCTTACATTCTTCAACTAAAAACTTATTTACATGTTGTTAATGGCAAGACGCCATTATGTTAGAGGTAGGTTTAGCGGGGTGAACATGGTTGGCAGGCTTTAGTGGTGGGATAGTTGAGAAAGAGAAGTGGTTATTGAGTTGTATCTGTGACAGTTGAAGTTACGCTGTTACCAAAATGTTCAGTGAAGAGGTATGTTTTAAGTTGGGAACGGAAGCTGGAAAGGTCTGTCATATTCCTAAGGCTAGTTGGCAATGAGTTCCATAGTGTTGGAGATATGTATTCAAATGCTCTATTGCTAGTGCATTGTTTTGTATTACGAAATTCAGAAGGAATAGTGAGGAAGTTGATCATTTGATTTCTTCTTTGCCTGTCATTAGGTATAACTTTGATAGATGGGAGAGAGTAGGGGGAGCCATTTTCCTAATGATTTTAAACGTGATCATGATAATTTTATATTTGATCCTGCTTTGGATCAGCAGCCAATGCAAGTCATGGAGAACTGGTGTTATGTGGTCACTATGGCAAGAGTTATGGATAATTTGTGCGGCTGAATGCTGTGCCATAATAAGTGGGTGAAGGGATACTTTTGGGAGACCATGAAGCAGACTATTACAGTGGTCTATGTGGGATGTGATTATCTTTATCTTTATCTTTATTTGCCAAATTTGATATACCGCCTTTAATAAAATATAAGGCGGTTTACAATACAAATAATTGTGGCTGCAGGAAAAAGAAACAGTGAAAGAGAACGCCATTAACTAAGCAAAAGGGATAGAAAGAAATAATAGGATAGCAAAAAGTAGGCTGTAAAAAAACAGCATAGTAGACGAGATGGGACGAACCAAACAAGGACAGACAATGGACAGACCGTCAATGACAACAATAAGGGAGGGGACAGGAGCAAACGACCAAGACAGGATAAAGGGTGTGGTAGGCGGGTCATACAACAAAGAAACAACCATATAGGGAAACAAACAAGGTGAGGCAAGGTAAAGCCTGCATTATAGTTCTAAAGTCGGAAGGTTGTAGGAGGGGTTTTAAGTGTCCGAGAAGACGGATCTTATTGTATATTGTTTTTGTTAAATTTTTGATGTGGGTCTTCCACCATCCCAACCTCGTCCTGTCTCCTCCAACCTATTTAGAAACCTTCATAATATTGATCCCCTGACTCTCTCCTCCACTATCTCTCCATCTCTTTCCTCCATTTTATCCTCCAAGTCGGTCAACAAAGCATTATCTTCATACAATGCTACATTATCCTCAGACCTTGACACTCTTGCCCCTCCCACCCCACGTCCTGTCAAACGATCTACTCCCCAACCTTGGCTTTCTCCCACAATCCGTCACCTACGTATCTGCGCCCGTTCTGCCGAACGAGCTTGGTCCAAATCCCGCTCCCTGGAAGACCTTCTACACTTCAAATTCATGCTTGGCTCCTTTCAGTCAGCCTTAGCTCTTGCCAAACAAGATTACTACATCCATCTGACCAACTCCCTGGCCTCTGATCCTTGCCGTCTCTTTAATACCCTCAATTCTCTCCTCAAAGTCCCCCCACCCCCGATCCTGCCCTCCTTTTCTGCCCAAACCCTAGCCGACTACTTCCACAACAAAATCCACAAGATTACCCTCCAATTCCCTACCCCCCATCTACCTTCCCTCCCCCCCCCCCCGATTCTCCTCCCCCATCCCTATTCCCTCTGCCACCCTCTCCTCCTTCCCTCCAATCTCTGAGGAAGAAACCACACTCCTTCTGTCCTCCTCCAAACCCACCACCTGTTCATCAGACCCTATCCCCACCCATCTCCTATGTTCCATCCCCCTCACCATTGTCCCCTCCATCACTCATATCCTCAACCTTTTACTCTCCGCTGCAACTGTCCCTTTGACTTCAAACATGCTGTTATCACACCCCTCCTGAAGAAACCCTCACTTGATACCACATGTCCTTCTATTGACCCATCTCCCTCCTTCCCTTCATATCCAAACTATTAGAATGAACAGTCCACCGTCACTGCCTCGGCTTCCTCACCTCCCAGGCCCTCCTGGACCCACTTCAATCTGACTTCCGTCCCCTACACTCCACTGAAATGGCACTTACAAAAGTCACAAATGACCTGTTCCTGGCTAAATCCAAGGGCCTCTATTCTGTCCTCATCCTTCTTGACCTTTCTGCTGCCTTTGACACCGTTGACCACGACCTCCTCCTCATCACCCTCTCCTCGCTTGGCTTCAAGAACTCCGTACTATCCTGGTTCTCCTCCTACCTCTCCTATCGCTCATTCAGTGTATGCTCTAGTGGCTCCTCCTCCTCCCCTACCCCACTCCATGTAGTTGTACCCCAGGGATCCGTCTTGGGCTCCCTCCTCCTCTCTCTCTATACCCAAGGCCTTGGTGTGCTTATCTCCTCCCATGGCTTTCAGTACCATCTTTATGCCGACGACTCCCAAATCTACCTCTCCACACCTAATATCTCTGGCAACCCAGTCCAAGATCTCTGCCTGTCTTTCGGACATTGCTGCCTGGATGTCTCATCGCCGATTGAAACTGAATATGGCCATAAGAACATAAGATATGCCATACTGGGTCAGACCAAGGTCCATCAAGCCCAGTATTCTGTTTCCAACAGTGGCCAATCTAGGTCATACGTACCTAGCAGTTTCCCCAAGGGACACAGGTTCCACAATGCTTGTATTGGTTCAAGCATTGATATCCTGGGTCCCTTCTTAATAATGGTTTATGGACCTTTCCTCCAGGAACTTGTCCAAACCTTTTTTAAACCCAGCTACACTAACAGCCTTTACTACATCCTCTGGTAACAAATTCCAGAGTTTGATTACACGTTGAGTGAAAAAATATTTTCTTTTATTAGTCTTAAATAGTTTACCCTGTAGCTTCATTGCATGTCCCCTAGTCTTTCTATATTCTGATAAGGTAAAATGTAAGGTAAAAAAAGACTGAACTCCTTGTCTTCCCACCTAACTCCTCCCCCCCCCACTTCCCCCTCTCTCAATCCATGTGGATGGATCTACTATCCTTTCTGTTCCCTTGGCCCACAATCTAGGGGTTATCTTTGACACCTGTCTCTCCTTCTCCGCTCATATCCAGCTTGTAGCTAAGACCTGCCGCTTCTTTCTCTACAACATCAGCAAAATCTGCCCTCTCCTCTCTGAACACACTACCAAAACGCTTATCCACTCCTTAATCTCCTCTTGCCTTGATTACTGCAACCTACTCCTCGCTGGTCTTCCCGTGAGCCACCTCCTTCCCCGCCAATCTATACAAAATCACGCTGCTTGACTAATCTTCTGCCAGCCTCGCCATGCCCACATTACTCCTCTTCTCATATTGCTTCACTGGCTCCCTGTCCAACTCCGCATCCAATTCAAGCTTCTCCTGCTGACCTATAAATGCATTCACTCTATGGCTCCTCAATACCTCTTATCTCTTATCTCTCCCTACATCCCCTCTCGAAATTTGCGCTCCGCTAACAAACTACTTCTATCAATGCCTTTCACCTGCACTGTGAACTCCCGACTGCGCTCCTTTCACCTTGCTGCAACTTACGCCTGGAACAGCCTACCTGCATCTGTGCGCCAAGCATCCTCCCTGGCCCTCTTCAAATCCAAGTTGAAGACCCACCTCTTCACCATCGCATTCAGATCCTGACTCCTTCCTCATCTTACTCTAATCCCCGTCAGCGTTTATGACCAAACTGACTAATGCTCTGTACTGTTCTAATTAATGTACTGTTCTAACTAGATTGTAAGCTCCGATGAGCATGACTCTGATGGGCAGGGACTGTCTCTTGTATGTTGGCTACCTCCTATAGGTTAGCTGTGCAGCGCTGTGTGCGTGGGGCTTTATAAGTGCTGAATAGTACTAGTAGTAGTAGTAGTAGTAGGTCTGGAAGGAGAAGTGCTTGTCAAGTGTCACACCTAGGTATTTAACCTCCTCTTTAACTTCAAGCTCAATGTCATCAAATTAAATGTTTTGTGGAGGAGTGTAAGTTTGATTCCTGGTGATTATTAAGATTTCCATTTTTTTGTAATTTATGTGTAGGCCAAAATTCTTGAGCCAGGTAGCAATTTTCTTGAAGCAGGTTATTATAGGGTTGAAGTTGGGTGATGTAATATTAAACGGCATAAACAACATTATGTATCTGCATAAATAGCATAATCGACCTTGTATTGATATCATGCAATGGAGAATAAGAGCATAAGACCATAAGAAATGCCATACTGGGTCAGACCAAAGTCCATCAGGCCCAGTATCCTGGTTCCAACAGTGACCAATCCAGGTCACGAAAAAATTGGTAAACATTGATTTTTTTGTACCCTCAAAAAATACCTAATTAGCTGGAAAATAAACCCCTACATTTTCAATTTATAAACACTTAGGAATACAAGCTCTATATGCAATATAATGTAATATAATATAGTATTGTGATGTGATAGTGTCATGATAAATTTTGATGAATTGTGGTAGCGTTGGTATAGTATGGCATGATGTGGTATATGAGGGAGTGTTATTATAGTACTGGGCTGTTCTGTATTGCATGGGTGGTGTACATGGTATGGTGTGATATGGGAGGTAATTCTGTAGTAAAGATTTGAATACTTAGTGCATGATGTAGTGTGGTAGGGAGAGCTGTGATAAAGGCTGGTATGATATAGAGGGGCATGGGAGAGAATATTATATTTAAAAAACCATGTGTGCTGTGTATAGAATAGTGTGGTATAGTGGGGAATTCAGTGCCCATGTTTGGCATGCTATAGTAATGAACAATGTGCTATGGCAAGGATTCTGAGAGAAAGCTTGGTGTGATGCAGTGAGGCCAGATGGGGTGTGGCAGCGAGAACTTTGATAAAGGTTGCCATGGTACAATAGTACATAATTTGGGATGGCAGGGGGTTCTCTGATAGAGCTTGGTATGGTGTGGGAGAAATGTGCTGTGGCCGGCAGAGCTGTGATAAAGTTCAGTATGGTACATTGAGCAGGGCCAGCCCCACAGTTGGTGCAAGGTGTTGGTGCACTAGGAAAACCTTAAACTTTACACTCCCTGGCTGTCAGAACATATTGTTTAGCTTTCAATGCCCTGTTCTATGCTGTCCCCCAGACGTTTATGCCCTAGGTGACAGCCTAGTTTGCCTAATGGTTGGGTCAGCCCTGATAGTGAGGCATTATGTTGTATGGCAGGGAGTACAGTGATATAACTTGGTATTTATACACCGTGGAATGGTATGGTTATGCTACAAATTCTGCTTGTGAATGTAAAAGGTGCAGACATGGTTAATTCATCCATGTCTGAGTACTGCTCTTAAAAACCCAACTGGAAATAACTATTTTTTGCAGTTTAATTTCTAAGATTAACACTCAGATTTGCAAGCTGAGATGTGTTCCCAGGGCCACCTGGAAAGAACTCAAAGAGTTGATGAAAGTTCCCTTGTAGGAAGGTCCCCAAATGCATAATCTGGGAGAGACCTAATTTTCCCCCATTATAAATGTAATGCAGTCATTTGTAGGCCTAGATCAGCCTCTGCTGGGTGCTCCCCCTCAGCATAGACCACATCAAAACTTTGTTTTCAGTTTTAAGTTTCCTAAAAAGGCAAACAATTCCAAAACCCAGCCTGAGTTCACCTACATCTGTTCTCTCTGGTAGATGCCATGCAGAGGCAGGTGGTAGTGTTCATTGGCAAACAGGAAGCCCATGCATTGCAAAGTCACCTTTGTGAGCATGTATAGATGACAGAAGCCTTCCTGACTGGTGCCTGACCTAGGATAGTTTATAGGCTGCCAAGCAGGCAGGAAACCAGAGGGGATGAGATACCTCTGACTCTTCTATTCTGGTAAGGGTTAGCATGAGGGGCCAGAGAAAGGTGGCAAGCTGGAGGAGAAGGCAGGAGATCTCTAACAGATGAGTAGTCAGCCAGTGGGGGGAGGATAACAGGCACAGAGGGGACAATCCCTCAGCAAGGAGTTTCAAAGACACTTGTAACTTTCCTTAGCCCCCTGTAACCTTCCGTGGGTAGTCTCTTACGTCATCATTGCCCCCTCGTCCACACTGGCTTGAAATTGGCCATGATGTGACTCAGTGACACAGTCCATTAAGCCATGCATCATATCCGATGAAGGTGTTTAACGATCAGCGCCTTTCACACCTCAGTGACTTTTATGGGTCTCTGAAGTCAATGAAGTACCAAGTATTTAATGCGAGGGAGGAGGGGGCTGCTGGGGAAGGGAATAGGCTATGTGGCGATTTCTCAGTCTTAACAATGAAATGCAGCAATTAACATTTCATTGAAGAACACTCAACGCCCTTCCTTTGACGTCATGATCCGTGGATCACTCTTTCATGTAAGTGCCTTGATTAAAAGGGCTCCCAGGAAGGCAGCTGACCTCAATCGATAGATGCCTTAATGTAAGAGTCGTCAGCCCAGCCATGTATGGCACTGGATGCCTCGCTGTAAGCCAACAGGGTCAGACAGAGGCAGATCGCAAGGCAACATCGCTGAAGGATTGTGCATGGAAGGATTAAGGACTGCTGATGCAGTCAAATTTCACCAGTTTTTGTGGCCTGGAAATTTCAAGTCAATCAGTATTGCAAAAACAAAGCCCCAAATAAAATTGACTTATTTTTCCCCCACAAACAGCTGTATATATAACCCAACAGACCTGAGTGTCATCCAGAATAGGGGTGCAATAGAGGACACGGTTCCCTCTTTATTTGGGATCTTTCCCCATAGCTATGAAGAAAGATTTATTCATTTCGGTGGTAATTATTCATTGACTTCACTTGTTGAGTTAGTGAAGACCATACAGAGAATCCGCTTGAAGTACTGCAGACATTACCCTTCTTCATCTTATTATTCATATTACACGATGCAGAAGGCTCACGGTGCTATATTTTAATCGCAAATCCAGCGGTGACAGTTTTGTGATAAGGAGGAAGGATTTGGCGCTTTTATTTCCATACTGGCAATGCGTTTTATTCTAAATCCTTGCAATGTGTACTCCTAGCGTGCTTATCGCTAGAAACCACGGAGCTGTTTTTGCTTAAACCATAGCTGAGATTTTTAAATAATACGGCAGTCTGGAAATCTCTGCCTAGACCGTAGCTGCTGGTTGCTCGCATTGCAGCACACTGGACAGCCAGACAAGCTAGGAACAGGCTAATGGTTTCTGGAGGAAGTGAAAGGCGGCAGAAGCGACGATCCTCTGTAACAGATCGTTACACTTTTTCAGGGGGAAGAGTGTGGTCAGCTGAAGTTCTGGGCATCCTAGGAGTAGTTAGAGATAACAATGTGGTTAACACCCCAGGGGTAGCTTCAGTTTCTCTTTGGGGACACTGATCGCTGCAAGCTTTCAGTATCCTAGGGATAGCTACAGGTTCCATGGGGAGATGATGGGCGGTATAAGCTAGCACCAGCTTCCAGATAGTTGAAGCATCTCTCCGGGAAGAGTGTGGTTAATGGGTCAGTGGAAGATTTCAGCATCTTGGATATTTACAGCTCAGAGGAATGTGTGGTCAGCTTTTAGCATCAATGCTTTTAAGATGAGAGTCCTAAGAGGAAGGTTCAAACCAATCCAAGAAGATAAAACTTTTAAAATGAAGATGAAACGACGCTTTCAATAAAACCAGATAGAGTTTAATAAAGAGACGGGCTTTCTGTCGCATTATAAAACCATACATTTTTACAGCCTTATCACCTTCTGAGCACCCATCCAGCTACCCCCTTCCCCAGTCAATGGAATGCTTTTGTGATTCACTGATATATTACAGCATTGGCATCTGTCCTGACCCGAAGAAGAAGGTTTTAACCTTCCAAAGCTAGTCCAAAAAATGCGTTAAGTTGGTCCAATAAAAAAGGTATCACCTTATTTTCCTGTTTTGTTTCTCTTTTTATTTGACTGTCATAAAGTGGACTGACAAGACACTCACACTACTCTATCCAGTGGGTCGGTGTAAGCTTTTAGCATCCCGGGAGAGTTCCTTGGACGATGGTGCAGTCCGTATAACCTTTGCCCCCCCCCCCCCCCCCCCCCCCCCCATCGAGGTGTCAGGGTATTTAGATGTCTCCCTTGTATAAGCTTCGGCACCCGGGATATTGTCGCACCTGGGAGGCGAGTGGAAATCTTCAGTATCCAGTTCAGATCCAGTGTGCTCAGTGCGGACTTTCAGCACCTTGGATAGCTACAGTTTTCTGGAGGAAGCTATGTTTGTAGCACTCCGAGGGTCGTGCTGGCAGCATGTACCCTGCAATATCAAGGCTAAATTAAATAAACGAAAAGGATGATACCTTGAACTAATTTAATACGTTTTTTGACTAACTTCGGAGGCTAAAACCTCTTTCCTCGGGTCAGAACAGAAATCTTTAGTGGGAGACTTTTTTTTTTAAATCTCCCTACCACTAAGTTTTTCATGTCGTTCCCCTCTCAGAGAAAAAGAGGAGAGTAGAAATAGTGTTACAGACTTCCTCTAAAAGTGTGTGCATTGGGGGTGGGGTGGGGTGGGGTGGGGTGGGAATCTTCTGTATAATTTGACTTTAGCAGAGACATACATTTTGGAAAGGCTTGATCTCGGTCTGCTAGTCCGGGCTGGGGGGCCGGTGCGCCGCAGAGAGCTCGGATTTCTTCCTGTGAGTCAGAGACCGTAGGAGGGAAGATTTTCACGAGCGGCTGTAAAACTTTAAAGTCTGAGGAACGCAGATGTTGGACAAACAGGTAGAGAGGAAAGCTCAATCAGTAGGATGAATAAGGGCCAAGGCTTTAAATGGAGAGGGGGGGAAAACATCTATTATCTACAGCTGAACAGTTTTTATTCCCTGGCGGTGATGCAAGCAGCATGACTCACTCGTCATAAAGATCTATTTTTCTCCCCCTCGAATCCAAAACGCTGATGAGAGAAGCGTGTTTCGGATCAGGTCCGATTGGTATAGACAAAGTCGTGCAGGGCGCAAAAACTATTCTTTGTTTGGGGAAACCGTGATCAAGGAAGCAGCGGGAACGAGTTTAAGACTACAGGGGATTGTAGGGGCCACTAGAAAGAGGATTGGGCTTGGAGAGAGATGTTCCCATCGATAGGGCAATGGCCCCTCAGGTCATAATAAATAGCTGGAAAGAAAAAGTAGTTTAGCAATGGTTGTATCAGCCGTGGAGGGAGTTCTCCTCTTCCTTAGGAGTGGAGCTGGGTGGGTCACTGGGAAAGAGGGAGAGCACTCCCAGTAGCCCTGCAGCCTGCAACTGGTTTTTGATAGCAGGCTTAAGAGGAGTTGCGGGGTCTGTAATGGGAAGGGTGGGGATCAGCGCTTGTGACTACCAAAAGAGTGGCAAGCCTTTGAAGCTTTGCAGGACTGGGGTGACAGGGAGCAGCACGAGCCCCCTTCCCCTCATTGCCATTCAGGGGCCATGAAGCGGGGTTATATTTAGAGGCTCTCGCCGGCTCTGCGCTCCCCGGAGGCCGGTGACTCACTCTCTGCAGCCGCTTCGTGCGTCACGGCTGCTCGAGAGGAGGAGGAAAGGGCGCAGGACTCCACAGCTCATGATCGCCTACAAAGCCGCGCAGGCTGCAAAATAGCGCCACTGGCAGATCGTGGAAGGGAGACACCCGCGATAGATGCTCATCGATCCGGCACTGTGTGGGGGTGGAAGTAGCAATGAAGGAAGTCTCTCGCTATGCCTGTTGGGGGTTAGTAGGGGCTATTCAGGTGTCTGGAAGACTCCCAGCCCTGCACCCACCGCCCTATATTGCAGGGAGATCCCCTATATGGGGCCCAGAGCAATGGGTCACCCCGAGGAAGACGCAGGGTGGAAATCTCTCCTGTGAGAGACGGGCAAGAGAGAGGTGAAGTGACAAAAGCACGGTGAGAAGGGTGTTTGGGGTTTTTTAAAGTGTCATGAAGTCATGAAACGAACCCAGTTCTCACTGCGCCTTTGCCAGTCGCCTCTGGAAGGAGAGAAAGGGGGGAGGGAAGAATAGGCGCTCAGGAAAGTGCTGGGAGCTTTGGTGGGATGGAGCTGGTAGATGGTGGAATGATTATATATGTGTGGTCAGGGGGTTATTTATTCTGGGGATCAGAAGGGGGAAGAATGTAAATTCTTTACGTTTCAATGGCAAAGGAAGCGGTGCATACTTTCAAATCATAAATAAGAGGGGGCGACATAAGAGAGCAGACCCGAAGATGCGGAGCCGTAGAGAAGACATCTAGTACTGTCCTGCAACCTGAATCTCCTATAAGGCTGGGGAGAGGGCTGGAAGCACCAAAGACATCTAGTACTGTCCTGCAACCTGAATCTCCTATAAGGCTGGGGAGAGGGCTGGAAGCACCAAAGACATCTAGTACTGTCCTGCAACCTGAATCTCCTATAAGGCTGGGGAGAGGGCTGGAAGCACCACAGCCTACTGCCACTTTCCTTTCCCTCTCAAAAGAGTTAAACCAAGCCAAAGCCCTCAAGAAGGAGCCGCCCGTCTGTGCCCAGGCAGCGTGTCCGCCTGCGCAGCTCCGCACAGCGAGCGAGTGGGAGGAACAGAGGGGGGTTCGTGAGTGTGTTTGGGAAACTGTGTAGGACTCAGACGGAAAACAGTTTGCTTAATTGAGGAGTAAATGAGCAAATAAATGAAAACATACAGCAATAACCACCACTGATGTGTCTGTATGCCTGTGTGTATATGCAAATATACCCATTTGTGCTTAAAACCAGCTATTTGTATACACATATGTCCCTGTATATGCCACTGCGGTCTCTGTATATCTGAAGTATGTACATCTGTATATCCGAGTGTGCATAAATGTGAATGTGTGCAAATATAATTTACTGCATTTGTGCGTTCGTTACTCTCTATGTCATACTTCCAAAAGTATATTTGCACTTACTTTCCCAAATATTAATGATTAACTTTATTTCCGAAGGTTCTCCTGTCAGTTTCACCCCGAAACTGGTTCTTACGAATCTATCTAAAAACCAATGCAATGTTTCACCTTTTAGGCGTTTCCCCATATATTAAAAAAGAAAAAGCGTATTCACGCATAAACTGCTCTCCTGCGCATCGTCTGGTCTTTCTGGTGTGCAGCTGTGCCTGAGGGTTTACCGCTCTGAGAAGTACACATTTAACATTTCTTTTATACTGCCTTTCATGATATCAAGGTGGTTTACATTGAACAAACTGAATTTAAATTGAACAGGGCATTATAACTTGGAGATAACTATTTACAGGGAACATGGGCAATGGAGGGTTAAGTGGCTTGCCCAAGACCACAAGGAGCTCCTGTGGGATTAGAAATGTACTTGTCAATCCTTTCCTACAGTCTTTGAGAGAACGTTTAATAAGTGGGGGTGGGGTATAGGCAGCTTTATGGGTATGATTATAGAGCTGTCCATGTGCTTGTATATGGGGGAGTAGCGCGTGTGAGTGTGTGGGGAAATGCATCACCGTTTCAATTTGTCTGTGGATTTGTCAGCTTGGAAGTGATATTGTTGCTGAAATGGGATGGATGGGGGCAGAATAAGAACTACTCTTCCCTCCTCCATGCCTGGCTGCTCAAACCTGGAACTAAGGTATCCGTATGCGTGTACACGGGGAGGGGCAAGACTTGACGGAGCTCTGTCGCCTCTTCAGAGGTCCGCAGTGATGAGTCATCTGTTTACTGCTCCAGAGGTGGAGTGTACGAGTGCTGCGGAGTGCGCATGAGCAGTGCAGTCGCTGTTCCCCTTTCCTCTCTCCTCCTGCCCTTCCCTCCCCCGCACGCCTATGCAGGCGGCCTATTTGCACGATGCATGAGTCTGTGCTATCTGCTGCAGAACGGCTGGCAGACCAAGGCACAAACAGTATGGCAAACCGCAACAGAATAAAGCACAGTAATTCAAAGGGCAAACCTCCACACTACAACACAATCCACAAAGAATGTAAAGGTCAATGAATAAAAATAAGAGACTTAAGGTCATACCTTTTTGTTATACTACCTTAATACGTTTCGTGACCGATACTGAGTAATGCTGTGACATGATAGCAGCACCCACCCACACCCAGAGGTGAAAAAGGACAGATTAATAACAGATTATTTCTAAGCCATTGTGAATGACGGAGGGGGAAACGATCCTCAAATAGCAACAAATGCAGTCAGAGACAAAGAAAATGTGCCACAAAAATACAGAATATTTGTATTGGGTGCCACACGTTTGATTAAAAGTAGTTTCCAAGTATATCTGTACTCCTGTAATTCTATTACTGCAACTTAAGCTAAGTTGCGTGGAGGAGTAGCCTAGTGGTTAGAGCAACTGCCTTGTACCCAGAAGATCAAGGATTCAATTCCCACTAGCACTCCTTGTGACTTTGGGCAAGTCACTTTACCCTCCATTGCCTCGGAAGAAAAGGCTGGCAATCTACTTCCGGTGATACATTGCCAAGAAAACCCAGAGGTGGCTGGGTTGCTATGAGTCAACACTGACTCGATGGCACTAAACCCCCCCCCCCCCCCAAAAAAAAAAACCAAGGCATATGGAGCACTGTAGGTATAAAGATAAGAGATAGTCCTGCTCAATAGAGCTTATAACCTGTTAAACACAAACACAATAGGGGACTTGGGTCAACTAAGAGGAAATAGTTGTAACACACAAGGGTGGCAAACAGGAGAATAAGGGGCTCTGGAACCAAAGGCAGCCTCAAAGAGGTGGGTTTTTAGTCTGGATTTGAAAAGGATCAGGGATGGAACCTGGCATACTGACAAGTAATCTATTCCAGGATTATGGTACAGCAAAATGGAGCAAATAGTCTGGAATAGACAGGGAAGAATTCTGAAAACAAAATTCAAACTTCTGTGTTAAAAGGTCTGGATTATACAAAAGGCTGCATGTTTTGTTAGTGAAAATAACAATGGATATTGTTTTTGGGTGACATTTAAAATACAATACAGAAAAAAAATCACAAAAAAGTGCAAAATTTCTAATTATTGCATATAGAATTCCAGCAGGCGTACTGTACATATTACATCCTATGAACATCAGAAGAAAGCTCTCTTTAGCAGGATGCAAGTACTATGATGAGGGTTAGCAGTAAATTTTGGAGATTTAGATCAAATTCTATACATCTTGGCTTAGGCGTGTGGTTCATTGCTGTCATATGTGCAAAACAAAAACTGGTGTCCTACCTCCCATCCTCCCCCCCCCCCCCAAGATTTTTATAATTAAATTCAACCCCAGTCATGCCACCTCCCCATGCCGTCCCCTCTGCCACTGATTACATCTTGGGGGGGGGGAGGTGGGCAGTGGCAGCAATGATAGTATTTTAAAAGTGGTGGCTTTGTGCTTCAGCACACATGGCCTGCCGCTTCTGATCCCCCTCCGACAGTAAGTTGTGTCAGAGCAGGTTCAGATCAGCAGGTCATGTGTCAAAGCACATGGACTGCCGGAGGCAACAAAGTGGTGGCACAAAGCCACACACCCTAGGCAGCTGCCTGGCTCTCCTAGTGATCTTGTAAAAATGATTAGACATCATACATTGAAATATTAAACTTTGCTTTGTATGTAAATATGTGCCCACTCTCCCTGCAGGTAAACAAATGTGCTGATGGCTCTTCGAGTTTGTCTGGCTATCAGAATTTATTGTTTCACTTTAAGTGCTACTGCTCATTGCTAGTCCTTCAGAAGCTGCTGCGGTAGGCAACCACCTAGTCTTGCCTAATGGTTGAGCCAGCCCTGGACTTTGAGAGATTCATTTTGTAATTTACCATTCTTTCTATCCTGAGTACTCTCCAGATGTTGCCAGAATGTCTTTTTATAATATCCCATCACAGCTGCCTCATGGTGTACATCCAATATTCTTCAGCCTTTCTCTGTCAGAATGTTGCTTTAGAATAAACCATCATGGCTGTCTGAGGGTTAATGTCTCACACCCCTCAGACCTTCTCTGCCAAGTGTCTGGTGATGTTGCATCACTATTGTCCAAGGATATAATTAATATTTCATTCCTGCTCTCTGAGAGGGTTAGACCCTGCATTTATAATGTTCCATCACTACCATATTTGGGGGAATGCTCTTCCCCCTTCCGATTTTTTCTGTCAGGATGTCTTTTATGACATGCCAAAGCTGTTGTCTCAGAGCCTAAGGCACTGCATCCCTCAGACTTCCTCTCTTGGGGCATCTCTTTATGATATCCCACAACTGTTGTCTTAATGCCCTGCACCCTTCAGGCGTCCTCTTTCTCATGGTGTCTCTTTATGATGTCACATCACTGCTGCCTCAGGGGTAAAGCCTTGTATCCCTTCAGCTTTCTTTCTCAGGGTCTCTCTTTATGTCACATCACTGCTGCCTCAGGGGTAAAGCCTTGCATCCCTTCAGCTTTCTTTCTCAGGGTCTCTCTTTATGATGTCACATCACTGCTGCCTCAGGGCTAAAGCCTTGCATCCCTTCAGCTTTCTTTCTCAGGGTCTCTCTTTATGATGTCACATCACTGCTGCCTCAGGGGTAAAGCCTTGCATCCCTTCAGCTTTCTTTCTCAGGGTCTCTCTTTATGATGTCACATCACTGCTGCCTCAGGGGTAAAGCCTTGCATCCCTTCAGCTTTCTTTCTCAGGGTCTCTCTTTATGATGTCACATCACTGCTGCCTCAGGGGTAAAGCCTTGCATCCCTTCAGCTTTCTTTCTCAGGGTCTCTCTTTATGTCATCACAATGCCCTCTGTCAGGGTGATTCATTTTCTATTGTCTTCTCTCTCTCTTTAGCTCTCTTCTGAAGGTTGGCAGCTGCTGGAGTCCAGCTCCTTTGCCTTCTTTTTCACTTTTAATTACTTACAGATGGTGTCTGAAAGAGCAGTGGGGAGGTGCGTGCCCAGAGCAGATGCAAAGGAAAGTGAGATTAAGCAGCTAATTGCAAGGACCTTAGTCTGATTGCTTTTCAGAGGGAAGGTGTGTGGGCAAAACTATGCCAACTGCTGGGGCACAGGGGGTTTCCATGACAACTTATTGCTAATGCAAGGTGGAGGGGAGTGCTGCAGAGGTGTGTGTGTGGGGGGGGGGGGGGGGAGCTAAGGGTTGCAAACCTGAGGGTGTGTGTTAGAACTGCACCCTTCCTGATCCAGTACTGCAGATCTAGAGGGAGGACAGAGCCCTGGATTCTTCCATCACATTCCAGTTCAGAGGCAGGAAACTTCATTGGTCTGGCAATGTGTGTGAATAGCCAAAGGAACATATGAAGTGGTTAAAAAGAAAATGTAAAACAATTGTGAAATATGGAAAGGACAATTACAAAGAGAATTCCCAGACTGCAGTTTAATTTAACATTTCAGTCATAGCAAGTACAGAGCAGACTACCGATTGTGATATGTCTTTAAAGCTGCATCTCCTATTTCACCCAGGATTTGACAGTTTTTCTTGCTCATGCTTTTCTAGGAGTCTTTGATTTTTACATTTAACTTCAGGAAATATGCTCCTCTTCCATCTTTGCCCAGTACAGGAGGAAATACATTTCTGTTTCCTTTTCTCTGGTGTTGCATTGTGGGCGCGCTTGCTAAGTCCTGCACAGGAAACATGTGTATGGGTCGTGTTACTAGCTTGAAGGGTCTGTGCTAAGTTCAGTGGCTGTGTGCTTCCATCCTCATGCTGTAGGTGCCGGCCAAGGATTCGGCACTGCTCAAGCTGGCACACAGGTGTACCTAACGCCACCCATTGAGATGGCATTGTGCACCCATGCTAAGGGAGGCAAGTGTGGTTAGCATTGCCCATTAATGCCAGCACTGTGTCCCACCCCTGTCCTGACAAGCACTACTAGGATAGCAGGGGATTTTCGGTCTCTGTGTGACTCCAGGGAGGGCTTCCACTAGCATGTGGTTACTGTGTTATGATCAGGGCTGGCCCATCCACTAGGTGAGCTAGGTGGGCGCCTCCAGCAGCCGGCCTGGGTGGGTGGCAGTATTGGCATGGGTGGGCCACTGTGCTGCCTCCTCAGCTGCTGCTGATTTCATTTGGGGGGGAGGCAGACAGTGGCAGTATTTCCAAAAGCGGCAGCAAAATGTTGCTGCTTTTGGAAATACTGCCACTGCCCGCCTCAGCCCCCCCCCCCCCAAACAGAATCAGTGGCAGCTGGGGAGGGGGGACAACATCTGCTAAGGTGGGCGGGGGGGGGGGGGGGTGAGCCCAGGGTTTCTGCCTCAGGCAGCAGAAATCCTTGGACCAGCCCTGGTTACGATCTGTAGTAGTGCGACTTGTCCTCTTCTCCCCATCGGAGGTTTACTGTTGTTCTAGAGCCTGGGCTAATGTTTGTACTGCTGCCTTTTCATGTTCTAGCTCTTTGTGTCCTGGGAGTTAGCACTTCCTTTAGTTTTATGTGTGCAATGACTGGGTGTTCAACCTTTTAATTGCTTTTCAAGCTGTAATATCGAAGGGATGCCTTTTGGTTTGAGAATATCGAATACTACTGATCCGACCAGATTACTGTTAATATATCAGGCTCTTGCAACTACTGAAAATGATCATAATGTTATGTGGGGTTTGATACTGCAACATTATTTATATTTAAAAAAATGCACCTTGAGCATTGTGTGAAATTCTGGTCTCCGCATCTCAAAAATGACATAGTAGCATTAGAGAAGGTACAGAGAAGGGTGGCCAAAATGATAAAGGGGATGGAACAACTCTCCTATGAGGAAAGGCTAAAGAAGTCAGAACTCTTGAGTCTGTAGAAGAAACAGCTGCGGGAGATATGATAAAGGTCTATAAAATCCTTAGTGGAGTAGAACAGGTAGACACATATTGATTGTTCACATTTTCAAACAGTACAAGGGCTAGGGGACATGCCATGAAACTACAAAGTATGGTTAAAACAAATATGAGAAACTATTTTTCTCTCAATGTATAATTAAGTGTTGGAACTCATTGGCAGAGGATGTGGTAAAAGTGGGTAGTGTAGTTGGGTTTTAAAAAGATTTGGAGAAATTCTTGGAGGAGAAGTCCATAAACCATTGTTAAGGTAGACCAAGAGGAAACCACTACTTGTCCCTGGGGATATGTAGCCGAGAACTGTCTACTTTTGCGATATGTCAGCCACAGTTGGAAACAGGCTTGAATGACCTTTGGTTTGACCTAGTAAGATGTGTTCTTATATTCAATATGCATTTTAATGATTTGAGTAATATTTTAGCTAAGACTTCTAAGGCCAATATGTTAAGCTTAGGATTATTTTTAGTAAATTCACCACCTACTTATGTTAAAGGTCATTCTCTAGACGTGATTTTCACTGTGTGTGATGAAACTGGTGAGGGACTGTTTGAAGGCCTCTCTGTTACACTACAGATTTGGTCTGATCACTATTTAGTTAGTTTTCATTTAAAAATTAGTGATTCAAAACAGTTACAGATATGTGAATGCAAAACTCATTGGATCAGATGCAAAATATCAAGACTAGTTTTTGTTCAAGATTTTTTTGTTCAGTGGAAGAAACTGTTTAACATTGCAACTTGCAATTAGTC
Source organism: Ichthyophis bannanicus (assembly GCA_033557465.1). Taxonomy (NCBI): domain Eukaryota; kingdom Metazoa; phylum Chordata; class Amphibia; order Gymnophiona; family Ichthyophiidae; genus Ichthyophis; species Ichthyophis bannanicus. The sequence goes on along the minus strand of CM066048.1, from coordinate 103,968,587 downwards.
AGTTATACCTCTTCGGCAGACCAAGGGTGTGCTAATATTTCCCTTTCATTTACTGAAGAGTTGGGTGAGTTGAAGAGAGAATATGGGTTAAATCAAGTTTAGATGTGAGCATGATAAAATGGTGAGGGAAAGTGAGGGGGTAACAAATGAAACATTAAAATAGCTAAAAAGGCCTTTTCCTAAAAAGAAAATAAAGAACATAGATAATGATGCTTGAAAATTGTTTAAAGTGATGAATCATTTATTTGAACTCAGAAATGTTGGAACTGTGATCTCTGATGCTCATTCGCTAATTTTTTTGAAAGTAAAGTGCACAAAATTAGATCTTCATTGGTCGACGATGATATGCAAGGTAGTACTGTATTACAACTGTTATGAAATTAGAGATAACATACATTCTGATCCTGCGCATTGTGATCACATATAGAAGCAATGTTTTCCTATTTTGCTTCTGGATCAATTACATTGGTGCCTACATTTAGTAAGGGTACCGTGACCCTGACCCTTGCTCAGCCTCATTGTTTAAGGTTCTACCTGCGGCCGGTTTGAGTTGACTTTTCCTCTTTTCTGAATAGAACTTTAAAGGAAAACTGCTGCCCATTATCTTTGGGGTTGATAACATTTACTGCTATTCCAGAAACGCAGTGTCCGTGCTAATTATCGGCCTATCACACATAGTTCATAGAAACATAATTTTATTTATTTATTTAGTGCTTTTATATACCACGCTCTTTAAATTCAGTGCGGTTTACAGATAACATTTTGTACAGAGCAGGAAGAGCCTGCTCTGCACTTATATCAAACGGGTAATACAACTTGGATTTAGAACAGGGGTAACTATATACAGACTATATAATGGCAGATAAGGACAATACAGTCTATCCAGTCTGCTCTTCCACACTAATTGCTACAGTCCCTTTAACTTTAGAGATTGTTTGTTTTTGTCCTATGCTTTCTTGAATTCAGATATAGCCCTCATCTCTACTACCTCCACTGGGAGACTAGACCAAACATCTACCACTGTTTCTGTAACAAAATATTTCTGCATATTATTCCTGAATTTATCATTTTTCACCTTCATCCTATGCCCCCTCATTGCAGAGCTTTCTTTCAAATGAAAGAGGCTCTCCCCGTGTCAAGGAGGTATTTACTGTAAATATTTCTGTCATATCTCCCCGCTCCTGCCTTTCCTCCAAAGCAGTGGTTCTCAAATCTGTCCTGGTCGGGGTTTCAGGATATCCACAATGAATATGCACGAGAGAGATTTGCATATAGTGGAGGTTTTAGGCATGCAAATTTCTCTCATGCATATTGTTAATGTTTGGCAAACTAAATTGTAGAGGATTATTTTTTATACATGTACACATATTCATTGTGGATACCCTGAAAACCCGACTGGCTGGTGGTACCCCAGGACAGGTTTGAGAATCACTGTTCCAAGTATACATATCAAGATCAAGTCTGTCTCCATATGCCTTATGATGAAGCCCACTGACCTTTTAGGTAGCCACTCTCTATACCTATTCCATCCTATTAATATCCTTTTGAAGGTGCGGCCTCCAGAACTGTACACAGTACTCCAAGTAAGGTCATACCAGAGACTTATACAGAGGCGCTATCACCTCCTTCTTCCTGCTGGCCATTCCTCTCCCTATGCACCCAAGCATCCTTCCAGCTTTTGCCATTGCCTGTTTAGCTACTTTAAAATTGTTAGACACAATCATGCCTAGGTCCTGCTCTTCATTTGTGGACAGAAGTACTTCACTCCCTACATTGTACTGCTCCCTTGGATTTTAGCAGCCCAGATGCATGACCCTGCATTTTTTTTTAGCATTAAATCTCATCTGCCAAATTCTAGATGATTCTTCAAGCTTAGCTAGATCCCTTCTCATGTTATCTACTCTTTCCTGGGTGTTTATTGCAGATTTTGGTATCATCTGCAAAGAGGCAAAGCCCTTCCGCACTATCACTATCAAAGACGTTAAAAAGAATTGAACCAAAGACAAATCCCTGCAGTACACCACCGGTAACCTCCTTCTCCTCAGAGTGAGTTCCATTTACCTATACCTTTTGTCGCCTCCCACTCAATCAATTTCTAACCCAAGCAGTTACATTAGGGTCAGTTTGTTTATCTTTATCATTTATCTTTGTTGTGGTATTTGATATGCCGCTCAATGCCAAAGCATCTGAGCAGTTTACAATATAAAATTGCTACAAGAAACAAGGAAAGGGAAATGGAATTCCATTGTAGGACAGGAAAGAGACGAGGAGAGAGAGGAAGAAATAGAGTGCTAGGCTAGAAGGGGTGAGGGCGGCAAGGCAGACAATTAGGAAAAAAGAGGGAGGAAGGTCAAAGGCAAGGGTGAAGAGGTGGGTTTTTAACATTGCCTTAAAACAGGGAAAGGAAAGTTGGAGGCAAAGGTCTGATGGGAGGAGTTCCATAAGAAGGGGGCCCAGGAAAAAGAAAGCCAAGGATCGAGTGGATTCCAGATGAGCAAGTGGAGGGGAGGGGAGAGAGAGGTTACTGGAATGAATCTGATGGAGGAGGCGGGAGGAGGTGTGACGACGAATGAGGTCAGACAAGTATTGAAGGGTATGGGTGTGGATGACACGATGAACCAGAGTAAGGACCTGATATTGAATACAAAGCTTAATGGGTAACCACTGCAGGTGAATGAGCAGGGGGGTAATATGATCCGAGTGAGAGGCGTGGGTGAGAATCCAGGCAGCAGTGTTCTGAAGAAGTTGAAGGTGGCGGAGTTGGTGAGCAAGGAGGCCAGCCAGGGCACTGTTACAGTAATCGACACAGGATATGACAAGAGAAAGGAGAAGAGTGGTCAAAGAAGAACATGAAAGAAATGGGCGAACAGAATGGATCTGGCGAAGAGAGTAAAAGGACCGTTGGATGACTGAAGAGAGGTGATCATGGAAGGAAAGAGAAGAGTCCAGAGTGACACCTAGGTAGCGGATGGTGGAAACCAAGGGAACAGGAGTCTGTGCAAGGGAAAGTGCCACAGAAGGAGGAGAGCTAGAGAGGGAAAACCATATGGCAGCAGTCTTGGCGGGGTTGAGGTGTAGAAAGTTGGCTGACATCCAGGCAGAAAACGAGGAAAGACAGGTGTTCAGAGAAGAGAGGTCAGGAGCAGAGGGGCTAGTATGATGAACAAGAAGGGTATCATCAGTGTAATAGAAAGCAGAGATCCTGTGATGTTGAATAATGAGGGAAAGGGGTGCCAGAAAAATATTGAAAAGGAGAGGAGCAAGGACAAAACCTTGGGGGACACCGCAGGACGGTGGAAAAGCAGAGGAGGAGGAAGACTCGGTAAGGATGGTGAAAGATCGGGAGGAGAGGAAGGAGTGGAACCAGCGAAGAACAGAACCAGCAATGCCAAAGAAGTGGAGATGTGAGAGGAGTGTGTGATGGTGAACCAGATCAAAGGCAGAGGAGAGATCAAGAGAGACAGTCAGTGAAATATTACCATGATTGTGAGAAGAATGGAGTTCATTTAAGGTGGGATAGGATGATAGTTTCAGTGCTGTGACCAAGACAAAAGCCAGTCTGACAGGGGTGAAGGGCAAGGGTGGCCTCAAGGTGAGAGAAAAGCTGTGAAAAGACAAGTTTCTCAAGGGGTTTAGAGAGGAACAGCAAGGTAGAGATAGGACGCCAATCAGCAGGGATGGTAGGGTCCAGAGAAGGTTTCTTGAGAATTGGTCGGATGAGCACATGCTTCCAGAGAAATGGGGAAAAACAGAGGAGAAACTAGAATTGAATATGCTAAGAATAAGAGGGAGCAGAGCCAGGGAAGGAGTTGTGAGCTAGGTGGAAGGGATAGGATCCAAGGGGCATGTAGTCTTGCGGGAAAAGGACGGGACTTTAGAGAGTTCAGTGGAGGTGATGGGACAGAAGGATGACCAGGAATGGGAGATGGTAGGAGCAACAGGGGAGGGTGGAGATTCTGGGAGGAGGGAGGGTGAGGGAGAGGGAGAGGGGGAGGACAGTCAGGGAAGCTATGATGTAGGGAGAGAACTTTATCAGAGAAATGAGTAGCTAGGACAGTAGGATCAGGAGAGGTGGAAGGAGAGACAGAGGAGGAGGAGGAAGAGTGGATTGAGGAGAGGGAACAAAGAACAGAACAGAGATGCTGGGAAGAATTAGAGGATGAGGAAATGAGTTGGAAGTAATGAGAGAGCTTGGCAGAATGGATAAGGGAGCGATAGTGGGAATGACACTGGTAGAAGGAAGCAAGAGAAACAGCAGAGGGGCATTTGCACCAGTGGCGTTCAGCTTGATGGAGGTAGGAGCGATGAAGGCAGAGGCCAGAGTGATACCATGGGTGATGAGGGACTGATGAGCGAGAGTGAGTTGCTGGGCAGAGAGGAGCAAGGGAATCAAGGGTGAGAGTCAAGGTAGAATTCCAAGATACAACCTGAAAGTCAGGGAGAAAGTAAGCAAAGTCAGGAGGGAAGAGCTGATCAGAGGGTGGGGGGGGGGGGGGGAACTGTTGAAGGGTGGTGGCTGAGATATGGTGGACAAGATGGGGAGAGGTTGAGGTGACCTAAAAGGTCCGAGGAGAGAAGGAAGGGGCGGGGTGGGAAAGAGAAAACAGGAGACAAAAATGATCAGACCAAGGGACAGGAAAGGTTGAAAAGTCAGCTGGAAAGAGAATAGGGGATTGGGAGGGGGAAATAATAAGATCAAGAGTGTGGCAGGCAGAGTGAGTAGAACAGTGAACATGTTGATGGAGTGAAAGGCCAGTGAGGAGGGACAGGAAGGAATTATTATGAGAGCGGGAGGAGTCGTCCACATGAAGACTGAAATCTCCAAGGATAAGAAGATGAGAATAAAGGAGGGAGGCCTCAGTAAGGGTCAAGAGGAGAGAGTCCCAGTGAGAGGATGAGAGGGGGGGCATAGATGAGCAGAAAACAAAGGGGGGGGGTCCAGACAAAGCAGCAAGGTTTCGAGGTAATGGAGGCCAGAGGAAGAGACTTCTATATGGGGCAAGGAAGAGCAATAAAGAACTGCTACTCACCGCCACTACACCCTCACCGGGATGCAGAAAGGGCGGAGTAGCCCAGTGGCAGGCAGCAGTTGAGGAGGGGCTCCTCCCTCATGTAGCCAGGTCTCAGTGAGGAACAGGGCATCAAGGGAGCATAGAAGGAGATCATGAATAAGGAGAAACAGCACGCAGAGACCTACAGTTAAGTAGAGTGAGTATAAGGGGTAGTGAAGACTATAAGGCGATGTGAGCATGGGGGGGGGGGGGGGCAGCAGAGGGAGCAAGCTCCATAATGGGCAATAAGTAAGGTTGCTAGGGTTCCTAGTACAAGTAGGCAGCTTGAAGGGAGCAGGAGAGGCAACACATGAGCAGGACACCAGCCCCAGTGGACTGGGATGAAGGACATGGCACCAAAAAGAAAGGCCAGGCACAAAAGTGGAAAAAGCTGGGATTGAGAGGGAGCAGGAGACTTATCCGTGATATGGTGGAGAGGCAAGGGAGGCAGGTTTGCGGGCGCCACAGCAGAAGTACATGGTAAAATGGGTTGGTGATATATGTTACCCTTGGGGTCGCTCCAAGGAGCTTACCCAAGGAGCATGACCTACTCCTTGGACATGCTCCTTTGGCACATGCCCACGGCGCAGAGTGCTGCAGGAGAAACTGTTTTATAGTCGCCTGTGCGGAACAGTGTCAATGGCTTTACTGAAATCTAAGTACACGACATCTAGGGCTCTCCCCCGGTCCAACTCCCTGGTCACCCAGTCAAAGAACTCAATCAGATTCATCTGACAAGACCTGCCTCTGGTGCATCCATGCTGCCTCGGATCCTGCAATCCATTGGACCCCAGAAACCTCACTGTTCTTTGTTTTAGCAGCATTTCTATTAATTTACTCACCCCAGAGGTCAGACTAATCATCTTGTAGTTCCCAACCTCATCTTTACTTCTGCTAAAAACTATGGAAGCAGAAGTTTCTATTCAATTGCAAGCTTATTTATGGAATTTTAATATTTTAGATTCAAAGCAGTCCAACGTTTGTAGTTACTGTAGTGCAGAGACTTTGTTATTGTCATTGATTTCGGAACTAAGGAAAATAATAGATGCAGGAAGTGAAGCATTTCTGATGTAATTAAACTTCGCTTCAGCTTTTGACATAGTCATTTTCTTCTTTTAGCTAAATTATGTGAAATTGGCATTAATGGGAGAATGCCGACTTGGCTCATGTCTTTTTTAAAGAATAGTAGTTGTAGGCTTTGAAGAGAGGAGCAGATTTTGGCAGCTTGATTTTCAAAATGTGGAGTCCCTCAGGGGCCCACATTATCACCTATTGTTTTCAATGTATATTAAAGTTCTTTGGTATGGTATTGGAACTATTAGACCTTTTATACTTAATTTATGCTGACACCATTCAAATTGATGTTATTTCTTTTTGTTCATCTTGGAACAAAACCTACAGTTTACTTAAGAGGTGTTTTAATGAATTTATGGAATGGATGGTTCACATCAATTAAAGTTAAATATTGGAAAAAAAATGTTTTACTTTGGGTTGGTTAAAAAACTCAAGCAATTTAAGAACATAAGAACATAAGATATGCCATACTGGGTCAGACCGAGGTCCATCAAGCCCAGTATCCTGTTTCCAACAGTGGCCAATCTAGGTCATACATACCTAGCAGTATCCCCAAAAGACACAGGTTCCACAATGCTTGTACTGGGTCAAGCATTGATTATCCTGGGTCCCTTTTTAATTTCTAGGTGCCTATACGTTTAGGCGCAGCTCGGATTCTGGTAACATCTTCCTTACGAAGCCTGGGTATTATTGATTCTCATCTTGAGATGGAACTTCAGGTGATGGAAGTGGTCAGGTCTACATTTAGGGGTATGTTTACTAAATTGCGTTAGTGCAATTCGCGTTAGGAGCCGCATTAGTGGAAGGAAAGCCAAAAAAGGACATGGGCGGTACATCGTAACCGATAACGCGCAGTTGCGCGCGTTATTATGCGTGGCACAGCAACGATCGTTACAGCGCGCGCGCTGCTGCACGCAAGCGTAAGACAGCGAGCAGACACCCAAATACAGAAACAGAGCTGTAGTACAATGGTTACTACACAGACTGATGGTACAAGGGTCATGGGTTCGATTCCCCAGTGTGCCTAATGAATAAGGCTGGCTGAGGCATCCTGTGTAACCCTTTGAAAGCCGACTATAATATTTTAGTCTGCAGGCGGGTTACAGTTTGAATATGTCAGGAAAATTGTACCCGTCCTATGAAATATGTTCCAATAGTGACGTTTTCTCTGACATGGTCATGTATTATATACCAGTTGATAGGAATATTTAGCCGATCCCTATAGGGTGAAGTGTAAGGCGTGCCCTATAGGGAGCGCCTAAATATTCCTATCAAATGGCATATAATACATATAATATAGGGCGAAGTGTAAGGTGCGCCCTATAGGGCGCCTTTTGAGCTACCCTAAGGTGACGGTACCCTGAGGGTGGTTGTGCTGGCAGCACTAATATACAGTAAAAATAGACAATGCCTAAGACAGCCCTATCAATGAACCCCACTGTGGGTTGTGAACCTATGACCTCTGGCTCCATGGGCAATGAAGTAACCAGTGGGCTAGAGCTGCTAATAAACACATGGCTGGCTACAGGAGGACTGCACGGCACCACACCCACATTCTGCTGTGGTTACCAGGGAGATTACATACCGCCACCCAACACACCCTCTCTAGGGCTCAGGGTGGGGGACAGGATCTCCCACCCACAAAGCCACTTTCAACCCCCTGCAATGGTGGCAGTAGAAGGGACCATCACCCCAGTCCTACTAGGGATCAAACACCCTACAGGGCAGGCAATGCAGAACAGTACACATCCATAACGCAATAGCAGACAGACGGCAGGTCTGGAAATGCTCAGCTGCCCCCCACCATTATCTGACATTCTCCAGCAGCAAGCCTCCAGCCGCTGCACCCTGCACGGTGTTCCAGCAAGACACATACTAGCTGCAGACAGTCCGCCAGCTAGTCCATAGGACACATACTAGCTGCAGACAGTCCGCCAGCTAGTCCATAGTCCTGGAGGAGATGAATGTACCCAGAACGGGGATATCAGCATACACACCAAGCAGATAAGTCAGTGATTGGGCCCCAAAAGGAAACCCATAAATATCACATAAAAAAATTATTATATAGCACTATGGTGGAACCTAGCCATGCCATGGTCACTGTTCAGTCAGGGTGAGAGTGACCTCCCAGCAGGACATGCTATGGCCACCCTGTCCGTGCAGGTGGTACCGGGCACTGCAATGTCTGGCCATTGCCCTATGCCCTGTGCAGATGCGGACAGGCCAGGCCACCCTATCCAGGCTATTCCCATGGTACCTTGCTCCTCATTATGCATATTGGCAGGCCAATACTGGCAACAGTGCTAGCAGTGTGGGCTGTGGAGGGTGTTGGCAGCCACCACACACTGGATCAGTGGTTCTGAACCAGTCCTCCTTGAACCCCCCAGGCCAGTCGGGTGTTCAGGTTAGCCCTAATGAATATGCATGAGATATATATGCATTAGAGATATCCTGCCAACCTGACTGGTTTGTGGCCCTCTAGGGCTGGATTTGTAGACCCCTGCCTTACACCTCTGTCATTTAAGATTGTGAGTGGGCAAGGTGCAGATGTCCTAGACATCAAAATGGTAGATAGAATGTGTCACATGCCTCCTCAATTCTCACCACAATCCTTTGCAAGTCATAATAGTATTTTGCCTTTGCCAAGACTGTGGACATTCACGCCCAGCGCCCCCGTTTACAATATGCATGAGATATATATGCATTAGAGAGATCCTGCCAACCTGACTGGTTTGTGACCCTCTAGGGCTGGATTTGGAGACCCCTGCCTTACACCTCTGTCATTTAAGATTGTGAGTGGGCAAGGTGCAGATCTCCAAGACATCTAAAAGGTTAGATAGAATTTGTCACATGCCTCTTTGCTTCTCACCACCACCAAAATATTGTCTATTAGAGTGGGCAAGGTGCAGATCTCCCTCAAAGGTGCCGTCTGGGACTTCCCCATATGCAGCCATCTCCCTCAAAGGTGCCGTCTGGGACTTCCTGGCTCTGTAACCCCACTCCTCTGGCTTCCTCCAGTCCAATGGAGTATGCTTGCCTCTGGAATGACTCCCAACACACGTACTGCTGTGGGCTCCTTCTTTAGACCTCCAAGATGTTTTTCTCTTCTTTCTTCCACGTTGCTGCTGCTGCTGCTTCCTGATCTCTGAGTTCCTCCATTGATTCTGTGTAGAATATGTTTTACTTTTAACTTGTTTAGAGGGATACTCCACCCTAGCATAGCTCAGCTGTGCTGAATCAAGCCCTGCCCTTGGAGATGAGTGATTGGGGATTACCTCATAGCACTCCTGATTGAACACACGTTTCCCCACTTCAGCTCTTCTAGAGGCTGTTTGAAACCTGGTGCATTCTGGGACTGGTAGTCTTTTATGAAAACATTCTGTTTTAGTATTTCTACCAGCAAAGACAGGTTGCTTGTTCAGAGCCAATTCACCTCTATTATAGCTCCTTCCTGAACTATGATAAGCTTCCTTATCACAATATTCATTAGGGCTATCCTGAACACCCGACTGGCCTAGGGGTTCAAGGAGGACTGGTTCAGAACCACTGCACTGGATAGACAGACACACACTCCCCTCACCTATGCCAGCATTGTGCAACTATAGAGATGTTGGGCAGCCCAGGCCACCACACCAGTCCTGGGCACAGTGCAGGCATGGCTATGGTACGCAATACTGTAGGCGTCACTCCCCAGGTTGGTAAACACTGTCAGACACAAGACCAGTAGCACACTCCACAGACATCAGAAAGGTTGCTATGATGCAGCTCACTCCGAAAATTGTACTTAACCTAGGAATTGCTATCTGCCAGTACTCATAGCAACCTTTTCATAGCTGTGTACCATATTTCCAGGTTTAGGGTGGCATTACTAAGGTATGCAAGTGCTAGTATTGGGAGATGCACGCAGAGCCCAAAGTCCTGCCTTTCCAGGAGGCTTTGGATAATGGGGCCTGTGGGTGCGGGTGTGTCTGCCCCTGTTGGCTGCTGCTTTACGGCAGAGGCTCCAAACTCCAGTCCTGCGGTGCCAAACACTGTTCGGGTTTTCATGCTGTCCCTCATGAATATGCATGAGATACATCTGCATACCATGGGGGTGGCGCATAGAAATGCAGCACAGGCATCTTTATCAGAGGCAGCATGGAACCGGGATGGTGTTTGGCCCTCCAGGACTGCATTTGGGAGGCTCTGCTCTAGGTACTGTGCATGTTTATGGTGTCTGTGCTCTGTAGGGTAAAATGTGGGTGTTCTGGGCATGTTTACGTCATTTGCAAGAACGGTTCTGTCTGTATTAGCACGTTATAGTAGTGGGTAAAATATGAGGACTAGGTTGGCGGAAATCACAGCTGGGACTTGAGCCTGTGCCCCTCTGCTTCTGAATACACTGGTTCTGTGCACTGCACCACCATGTTCTCACAGAGATGGTGCATTCCCTGGTGATACCATGACTGTTGGTCAGACAGGGCCTGTTGCAGTGCATGAAACCCACCTACACAGACAGGGCCTGTTGCAGTGCATGAAACCCACCTACACAGGGATAGGCCACGTTCTGCTCTGGGCAGCTGCCACTGCCCCCTCCACCACCAGTATCCCTCAGCCACCATGCTGACATGCCCTTCCGCTGGTGGTGCTGGTGGTGTGCGGTCTCAAGCCATCCAGTGTGCAGGTAGGTGGCTGCCTATGGTGCATGTTCTGGGGTGGGGTTGCCTGCATAGCTGTCCACGCTTTCCCCCAGCACCACCTGCCAATGTTCCGTGCCATTGGGGGTACCTGCTGGGTACTATTCCCTGTGACACTGTGGGAAGCACACTCTTGCCCATGTTGGGCCCTCATCAGTTGCTGTCTGGCTGCTCTACTGTTTCAGCATTCCTATGGGCCACCTAGGCATCACCCTAGTCCCCACTGTGGCCCAGCTGCACCACAGCATGTGCCGCCTGCAGCCCTCTGTATCCCCTTTTCCAGCATCTGCCCGGTTGCCCGTTCTGACATGCCCGCCCTGATGTTGCGGGACATGTGCCCGCCATAGGAACCCTGTCCGATGGTGGGGAAATCCCTGAGCAGTGCTATTTCACTGTGGGCCCATGCACCTTGTATGGGGACGGAGTATGGACCCTTCCGCGATTTATATCTGTTCAATGGGGCTTACTCGGGGGGGGGGTTGATATTTCTCATTGATACCACTATTGGCCAGCTTAGTTGTTGTTTTTTCCAGTTTGTTGGGGTCATTTTCAGTGTTTCTGTGCCCTTTTGTTCTGTGCACATGTATCACACTTATCACCTTTTGTTGGTTTCCCTGCCTAGGCTGTACATTGCTGACACTTAAATGGTTTCTCTTCCCTTTAAAGTGCTTTTACCGATAGGTTTTCATTCGTGTTGGAATTCAGCTCTGAAATTCAGCACGTTAGTGTAATGGGAGCCTCTCCCCGCCCACTTCCCGCCCACTCCCCGCCCATTGACCCCTTCTCTCCACCCTCTCTCCACCTTCTCCGTTGTTTTACCGCGCTGCAGAGCATTACGATCGTTAGCGCGTGATAACGCGTGCTATAGCGCGTTTACGATCGTTAATGCACTACAGCATGCGCTATAGCATGCTAACGATCATTAACATCGTACTACACGCGTTATTCACATTTACCACAGTTTAGTAAACATACCCCTTAGTTACCTTTGTAAAATTAGACAAATCAGAGATATTTTTTCTTGATGTACAAGAGATACAGGTGATAATCTTATCATGATTAGACTATAATAGCGGAGATGGAAGGACAGACTGGATAGGTTGTATGGTCTTTTTCTGCTGTCATGTTTCTATGTTCTATATTTCTATTTTATATCTGTGTCTTCCTAAAAACAGTTATTTAGACTTCTGTTGATACAAAATACAATGGCCGAGGCTTTATTTCAAGCATCTAGAAGTGATCATGTTACACATCTATTGCATTCACTCTGTTGGTTGCCAATTACTGAGGGATTATAACTTAAATTATTCTGTTTTATTTTCAGTGCTATTTATGGTCTTGTCCCTGATTATGAGCTCTTTTTACTAAAGCTTGCTAAGGCTTTATACTTAAGGTGTGAAACAAATGCACATTAAGAGCAAAGCTTCAGCATTAGATGTCGAGGAGCGATCTGCACGTTCCCAGCAGCTAACATGTGGTGCAACAAGGTGGATTCACCTAATGACTCCAGAGAAGAGTCATCAGATGAACTCGTGCTAAGTGCCATACTAACTGCGTTGGGGCCACTTGGCAATAGTGATCATAGCATGATCACGTTTGATTTAATAAATGGAGAAGGGAGGGTAAGGAAATCCACAGAACTACCTTTTAACTTTCAAAAGGGAGTCTATGATAAAATGAGGAAAATAATTAAGAAACAACTAAAAGAAGCAGTTGCAAAGGTTAAAGACTTACATTGAGGTTGAGTGTTTAAAAATATTATCTTGGAAGCCCAGACCAGCTGTATTCCATGCTTTAAGAAAAGTGGAAGGAAGCCCAACAAACTGCCAGTATGGTTTAAAGGTGAGGTCAGAGAGACTGTTGTTGCCAAAAAAGCATTTTTCAGGAAATGGAAAAAAGGAGCCAAATGATGAAACTGGAAACATCAGAAGCACTGGCAAGTTAGATGCAAGACATTGATAAGGCAGGCAAAGAGAGAATTTGAGAATAAGCTTGCTGTAGAAGCAAAAATGCATAATAAAGACTTTTTCAAGTACATTCATAGCAAAAAACCTGTGAGATAGTCAGTTGGACAATTAGATGATAGAGGGGTAAAAGGGGCACTAAAGAGGGGACAAGGCCATAGCGGAGACACTGAATGAATTCCTTGCTTTGGTCTTTACTGAGGAAGATGTAGGAATATTTGCTATGACTGAAATGGTATTTAAAGGAGATGCTGCCGAAGAATTGAAAGAAATATTGATATACCGGGAAGATGTCTTACAGCTATTTGATAAATTGAAGAGTAACAAATCACCTGGACCAGATGGTATATATCCAAGGGTGTTGAAAGAACTGAAATATGAGATTGAAGACCTACTATATAATCTGTGAACTATATCATTAAAATCATCTGTAATACCTGAAGATTGGAGGATGGCCAATGTAATGGCAATTTTTAAAAAGGGTTCCAGGGGTGATCCGGGAAACTACAGACCGGTGAGCCTGACATCAGTACCGGGAAAAATTGTATAAACCATCATAAAGAACAAAATTACTCAGCATGTAGATGGTCATGGCCTAATGGGAGACAGCCAGCATGGCTTTAGACAAGGAAGGTCTTGTCTTACTAATCTGTTATGTTTTTTTGAAGGTTTGAATAAACAGCTATACAAAGGTGAGTTGGTTGATATAGTGTATCTGGACTTTCAGAAAGCCTTTGACAAGGTCCTTCATGAGAGACCTTTGGCAAAATTAAAAAGTCATGGGATAGGAGGCAGTGTACTATTATGGATCAGGAACTAGTTAAAAGAAAACAGAGGGTAGGGCTAAATGGCCAATTTTCCTAATAGAGATAGGTGAATAGTGGAGTACCCCAGAGATCTGTGCTGGGTCCGCTGCTTTTTAACGTATTCATAAATGACCTGGAAATGGGACTAACGAGTGAGGTTATCAAATTTGCAGATGACACAAAACTATTCAAAGTTGTTAAAACCCATGTGGATTGTGGAAAATTACACAAGGATCTTGATAAATTGGAAGATTGGGCATCCAAATGGCAGATGAAATTTAATGTGGACAAGTGCAAGGTTATGCACCTAGGGAAGAACAACCCAAACTATGGTTACACGATGCAAGGTTCCACATTAGGAACCACCACCCAGGAAAAAGATTTAGGCATCATTGTGGATAACATGTTAAAACCCTCGGCCCAGTGTGCAGCGGCGGCCAAGAGAGCAAATAGAATGCTAGGTATGATAAGGAAAGGAATGGAGAATAAAATAAAGGATATTATAATGCTTCTGTATTGTTCCATGGTGCGACAGCACCTTGAATGTTGTGTGCGATTCTGGACGCCGTATCTTAAAAAGGATATAGCATTATTAGGAAAGGTACAGAGAAGATGCCAAAATGGTAAAGGGGATGGAAGGATACCCCTATGAAAAGAGGCTAAAAAGGTTAGGGCTCTTCAATCTGGAAAAAGAGACGGCTGAGGGGAGATATGATAGAGGTCTATAAATTAATGAACGGAGTGGAACGGGTAAATGTAGATTGATTGTTTACGCCATCAAAATATAGAAAGACTAGGGGGCATGCAATGAAGCTATAGGATAACCTATTTAATAAGAGAAAATATTTTTTCACTCCATGTGTAATAATCGAACTCTGGAATTTACTATCTGAGGATGTAGTAAAAGCTGTTAGTGTAGCCGAGTTTAAAAAAGGTTTGGACAAGTTCCTGGAGGAAAGGTCCATAAACCATTATTAAAGGGGACTCAGAATATCCAGTGCTTGACCCAATACAAGCACTGTATAACCTGTGTCTTTTGGGGAAAGTGCTAGGTACTTGTGACCTAGATTGGCCACTGTTGGAAACAGGATACTGGGCTTGATGGACCTTGATCTGACCCAGTATGGCATATCTTATGTTCTTACATGCTAGTATGCTCTCCATAGCCATACTCTGCCCTTAGCTCCCCACCCTGAACAGTAATGCATGATTGCCGGTTATTGTATGTTGTGGTGGGTGGTAACTGGCATAGGAGCATGTTTGCATTCAGCATGGCAAGCTAGCGCAAAAAGGGGTCCTTTTACTAAAGGGAGCTAAGGTGTTGCACGGAAGGTGGCCAAAGCTCTGAAACTTTGGTGAGTTAGGTGCAAGACGACTGCATTAACTGTTGGGGGCATGGAAAGCATTTCCCTGCAAGTTAACATGAAATCCTGTCCCTTAGTGCACACCACATTAGTGCAGGTGCGCTTAACTCCACCCAAGGATAGCACAACATTTTTTAGATGGAGGGCCCAAAGAAACCAACTTGCAGTCCCGCCCCCTAACTCTTTAGTTGCTGATGCTGTGTTGGGCAAAATATTGGTGGGGCCCTGGTCCCTGTGGCCTCCTCTATTTCACTGTCAACGACTCCACCTGATGAGGTGGCGATAGGTGATCCCATGCTAATAGAGGTAGCGCATGGTGTGAATCCATCGTTAACTGTGCCGAGCTGACCACTCCCACTCTCCACCCCTAATCTACCCACTCATGACCCTACTGCAGTTTACACATTTAGTTTGGGATGATTCCTGTGCTGTCGTGGTCCTGCTCTAGCCGGCAACGCGTGTTCCAATGAGCATTCAGCGTGTGCCAGAAGCCATCTAGCACCTTTTTTGTAAAACAACAACAACCTTAAATTGCACAGTAACTGGTTAGTAGGGTTTAGTAAAAGGGGCCCTCAGTCTCTTGTATTCTGCTATGTCCTCTCGCCTATTGTGTAACAATAAATTGGTACAAGTATTTTAGCTTGTCACTCCAAGTTTATGGAATTCCCTTTCCTTGGAATTATGAAGCAAACCATCATATTTAAAATTTGGTAAACTTTTCAAGAGTATTTATTTATAAAATATTTTAACCCTGATCTACTGAGTGATTGGATAGGTCAAATTAGTTGATACCATGGGTTGGGGAGTAGTACACTTATGTTTTATTTTATATATTGTATTTTTATGATGATATTTTGATTGTATTTTGGCTGTGTCTTGTAATCTTAGTTAATTGCATTTAATTTTATGCATTTTGTAAGCTGCCATGAGCTACTGGTTTGGACAGATTATAAGAAATTGGGTTAAATTGAATTAATTAAGTTAATGCAAGGGCTAGTAGCTGTAGTCCTGGAGGAAACCAGATCCCCCCAAAGATATTAAGCTTGAACCTGGTGAACTGATTCATACCTAGATATTTTATGTTATTTTAAATACTTATTTTTTTATGTTATTTTCATTTCTGTTTATGCATTTCTGAATGTTTATACTCTACATGTAACTCCCCTGCAATATAACAACCTACAGGCAATAGAGAAATTTTGCTCAGTTAAAGACCGTGACCCAAGAATTACCCAAAACATAATAGCATCAGAGCTGGCGGAGCAATATCGTAGCGAGCAGGCAAGTCGTGTGTCACTTGGACGAGGCCTGGCTGCTCCTTGAGATTGAAACTGCGATATTGCTGTGGAGTTCTGCACACCTTAGAGGGAAGGATGGAGCAGATCTGTGTGCGCTGGAAAATTAATGCATAACACTTTATCAACGCTTATGCTAGAAAAGGGTTGTTGTTAAGTTTTTGGGGGTGTTTTTTTTTTTTTGGCTTCCCCATTTCTCTTTCCTCGGAAAATGAAGGGAAGTGGGGGTGAGGCAGTTGGTGTTGATTTACATCTGGGGCTTATATGCTCATCCATCCAAAGTGGTAGAGAAACAAACAACTGGAAAGACCAGAGCGGCGATCTTTATCTGTCCTCCGCTACTCAGTTTCTCTTCTCCTCTTTTGTCTGATTCAATAAACCTTATAGGCATAGCGATTTATACATGGGTTGCCAAGGTAATACAGAAAGTGATCAACATAGAAAAATAGCATTCTAAAATGAAATAAGATCATAAAAAATCAGATCCTAAATTCTGCTGCATTTAAGACTGCCTGGACCGTCTTTGTCTCTTTTTTGTTTCTCTGCTGCCACCTAGTGGTCTCTCTTGGATAATATTGCCTTTTCTCATCCTTTTTGCAATTTCACAGCATTTATTTAATTAGGCAACCTGAGGCAACGCGCAATAACGTTTTCAAAAAACGAACGCGAAAAGATGTCATTACCATTTTCCCCCTGGCTTTCCTGAAGTGGAGTCTTTTCAGTAAGAGGAGTAAAAGTGAACAGCCTTCTATCCTAACACACAAATTCCAGGTCTGTGGCTTGTATTTTGAAAACACCAGCTCTGCTTCTACGTTTATTGTTGCTTAACAAACAAACAAACAAACAAACAAACAAACCAGGAGTTCTTTTTCAGTATAGGAACAAATAACCCATTACTCCCTGAAAAGCAGGACAGAAAATCTCAGAAAATTAGACTTTTTTTTCTAAGAGCTATAAACTGTACGTGTGTGTGTTTTTTAAATTCCAATACGTACATAAAAATGGGCGAAACCTTTTAGTACATCTAACCTTAAATAGCCCGAGACTTTCTCATTTTCTTCCCCACCTAGGAACAACATTTTAAAACCAGAAAACACCTTCTCAAAGTTAGACTAGGTACTTACAAACCGCGTTATCTTTCTCCTGTTCATTAGTTTTAATTGGCTGGAGTAAAGCTGCCCGAAGACCCCTGGATGGTGGGAAGTTATAAACCGGAGAACACTCGTGAGAGAGCTGCTCTGAACTCTTCAAACCCATCCAAACCAGGCACAATCTGAAATAAATCAGCGAATTCACGAATAAATACAATGGTCTTCAGCCGAGCTTCGCAACTATTTTGATGAGAACTGATGAGGCGCTGAGCCAATACATTCACGAATCTAACTGCTGACAAAAATCCAGGTTGGCAGATCTGACTTTTTTTTTTTTTTTGACAAGTTGACAGGTTTACACTTCCTTGATCTTAATTCCCATTTTCACTTTCTCCTCCATGGAAGAAGCAACGCAAATGATAGCACGCACGTATATCAAATCATTCAAAAGCCATATCCTATTGACTAAAGTTGCTCGTCTGACCAGAAGACTATGGAAGTTACCATAATCGCCCAGTTTTATATTAACGCGGGGAAACGAAAATTAAATCACCACGAATGGATTACTAAACCTTCTCCGAGCAGATTTCTGCAAATGGAAATGATTTATATTGCAATTAATTAAAACAGGAAACAAAAGGGAAGTCATCTGACAATCATATTAATATCACATATAATATTTCACGATTACAATAATGCAATATAGTTTCTCTTTATAAGTTCCATCACTATAGCATATAAAACATTATCTGGTAATATATAAAAACGGTATATCACCAAGTTGTCTGTGCTATATTTAATTTTTAAAGATGATCTCATCTGTGATATTTGGTATATAATATAATATTTGATCATAAGTAAATGTTATAAAAGGAGTTTACTGTGGCATATACTTGGCCCATAAGGACTGGTGTTTCTAGTCTCACAGGTGCTCCTTGTGGTCTTGGGCAAGCCACTTAACCCTCCATAGCCCATGTTCCCTGTAAAATAGTTATCTCCAAGTTATAATGCCCTGTTCAATGTAATTTCAGTTTGTTCAATGTAAACCGCACTGATGCAGAATAGCGCCGTATATAAGAGAATGTAAATAAATAAATTAAATAAATAAATATATGTAGCACATTATATATATAGCTTTCAAAGTGATATAATCAGTTTACTGTGGTTTGTAATACCCCCTGTAATGGCAAGAAATGTATATAATCAATTAATTATATAACAGGAAATATATGATCATTCTAAACTATAAAAACCAGTTAATATGTTGTACAACAGAGGACACAATTGTTTTAAAAAAAATAAATATTTTAATTGTGCTATTTATCATAGCAACAAATAATTAGAGATAGTTAACTATGGATTAGAAATGCAGTATTCAATAGCTAAAAGTTTTAGTTAACTGTGGCATTTAATAATTCTAATATAGTACATATAATAGACTCATATTTTAAAATAACAAAGTTTTTATTATCAGATAACTGTGGGGAATCTGCTTCTGGTCATACCTTGCCAAGAAAAACAGGGGCTGCTGGGTCATCTGGAGTCAGCGTTGGCTTGAAGGCACTTAAAAACAGACGAAAAACAAACTAATTTAATGGAGGTATTTAATGCATTATCTTTTCAGACTAAAATACCCCATTAACTGTTAAATAAAATACTATATTTTGTAGTAATTAAAAAAATAGAAATCTCTCTCTCTGTGATATATATATATGTGTGTATCTGTATATTTATTTAACTAGGCTTATAAACCACTTTGCTACCAGTCAAAGTGGTGTACATTCAGGTACTGTATATATTTTTTTCTCTTGTCCCCAAAGGGCTCACAATCTGTTTTTTGTTTTTTTTTCTTTTGCAGCTGAGGCAATGGAGGGTTAAATGACTTGCCCCAGGCCACTTGGAGCACCTGTGGGACTAGAAACCCCAGTCCTTCCAGCCCAAGATTGCTGTCCTGTAGTGGGATTTGAAGCCCAGGCCCTTTGGCCTGAGGTAGCATACCCCAACCACTAGGCCACTCCTCCCTCTAGTTGTACATATATATAGTCACACGCACATGCCGGTCATCTGTTTTTATTTTCATTAGATTGAGAGCAGACCTTTCCAGCGGTAGCTCAAGGTGACTTACATGCAGGTGCTCTATGTGTAAATGGCCTTTTATAAAATTGTGCCCAGTATGGGCATGTTTACTGAAAATGTGCTGTTAGTGTGCAGTTGGGCTGCAAATCTAGCATGGAGACCCGCGCTACACTCCGGGAGCATTGTGCGTCCATCTCCCTGCTATTAGCATGTTGCAAGTATACAGCACTGCACTAACTAGCAAATGCGTGCACTAACGCTGCCCATTGAGGTGGTGTTAAGTGCACTCATGATAATGGCAACAGCTGTGATTAGTGTGCATCCAAGACACCCATGCTAATCACATAGAAACATAAAAACATGATAACAGAAAAAGACCACATGGCCTATCTAGTCTGTCCTTCCATATCAACAACTACAACAGTCCACTTTTTACCTTTAGAGATCCTCTGTGTTGGTCCCATGCTTTTTTGAATTCAGTTACTGTCCTCATCTCTACCACCTCCACTGGGAGACTATTCCATGGATCCACTACTCTTTCCGTAAAGAAATATTTCCGCATATCACTCCTGAATCTATCTCCCTTCACCCTCATCCCATGTCCCCTCGTGGCAGAACTTGCTTTCATTTGAAAGAGGCTCTCTCCCTGAACATTTATGCCAGGGAGGTATTTAAACATCTCGATCATATCACCTCTATCCCGCCTTTCCTCTAAGGTGTACATATTAAGATCCTTAAGTCTGTCCTCATATGCTTTATAATGAAGCCCACTAATCATTTTAGTAGCCACCCTCTGCACCGACTCCATCCTGTTCACATCCTTTTGAAGGTGTGGTCTCCAGAATTGCACACTATACTCCAAATGAGGTTGCACCAAAGACATATACAGAGGCATTATCACCTCCTTTTTTCTGCTAGCCATTCCTCTCCGTATGCACCCAAGCATCCTTCTAGCTTTTGCCATCGCCTTTTCTACCTGTTTAGCTACTTTAAGATCATCAGACACAACCATGCCTAGGTCCCGCTCTTCTTTAGTGGACAAAAGTACTTCACCTCCTATACTGTATTGCTCCCTTGGATTGCTACAGCCCAAATGCATGACCTTACATTTTTTAACATTAAATCCCAGCTGCCAAATTCTAGACCATTCTTCAAGCTTAGCTAGATCCCTCCTCATATTATCTACCCCTTCCTGGGTATCTACTCTATTGCAGATTTTGATATCATCCGCAAGGAGGCAAACCTTATCTGACAGCCCTTCCGCTATATCACTAACAAAGATGTTAAAAAGAATCGGACCAAGGATAGATCCCTGGGGCACACCACTGGTAACATCCTTCTCCTCAGAGTGAGCTCCATTTACTTGTACTCTTTGTCGCCTCCCACCCAACCAATTTCTAACCCAAGCAGTAACTTTAGGGTCCATCCCTAGGGTGCTTAGTTTGTTTATAAGTTGCCTGTGAGGAACAGTGTCAAAGGCTTTACTGAAATCTAAATACACCACATCTAGGGCTCTCCCTCGGTCCAACTCCCTGGTCACCCAGTCAAAGAAATCAATCAGATACATCATGAATTCCCTTGTTCCACCTCTAACCCGCCCGGTCTCCACCCACACTAATCACAATACAATATCAGTTTCCATGTTCCACCCCTAATTCACCCAGTCCTCGCCCATGCTAATCACGATACAACATCATTTCCCATGTTCCACCCCTAATCCGCCCGGTCCTCGCCCATGCTAATCACGATACACCATCAGTTTCCATGTTTCACCCCTAATCCGCCCAGTCCCCATGCATGCTAATCACAATACAACATCATTTCCCATGTTCCACCCTACTCTGCCCAGTCCTCGCCCATGCTAATCACGATACACCATCAGTTTCCATGTTCTACCCCTAAACCACCCAGTTCGCACCCACGCTCATCACGATACACCATTAATTCCTATGTTCCACTCCTAACCCGCCCAGTCATGTGCTAATCTGTTAATATGTGGTGTTTAGCATGGGCCCCATGCTGTTGATGTGACACACGTATCACGCACTAAACCCAGCGCTAACAGCATGCTTTACTAAACATGCCTCATGTGCATTCATTTCCTGGTGTGCACTTTCACTGTAGGTATGCACAGGGCCAGAGTTTGGGTAGAGCAGAGGTGGAATTATAGAATAATATTTTAATTTATGCATGTCTTTGTGAAATGTAGGCGCCGTCATTGACCGCAGCTCTAGGGCTGCAGTAAAGGATCATACCTTAAATTAAGACACATTCTCTGCCACACATTGTTGTGATTATGTGTCCTCAACTCTTGGGGGGTCTTTTACTAAAGGGCATTATCCGGCACTGCGTTTTCTGGTGTGCACTGAATGTGTGTTGAGACACATATTCCTAGCTAGTGTGAGACCATGACAGCACGGAATGATTCCTGTGCTAACTATGCAACCCACGTTATGATATGAGTGGGTGAGTTAGTGGCGGAGAGTGGGCACGGTAAACTCAGAGCAGTTAGCGCTGGGTTCGCCTAACACCACCTCAATAGTTGGAGTTAGGTGCACCCATATTCATGTGGCCCACATTAGTGGAAAATGCTCCACGTCAACTGCAGGGAAAATGCTTTCAACACCACCCACAGGTAACACAGTGGGGTTGCACTTAACCTGCCATAGTTCCAATGCTTTTGGAACTTTAGGTGCAACACCCTAGCACCCTTTAGTAAAAGCCCCCCCTTGGTGACCCCATGTATAGCTGTCCATATTTTGATAATCCCCTGGGTATTCTTGCATGACCTGAAGTAGGTTGAGAGGCCTATCTTCCATGTGGTAAGCCTACAGCACCTGGTATTCCATGGTGGTCTCCATTCCAGGCAGCAACCAGGCCCAATCCTGCTTAACTTCCAAAATCAGCTGCGATGAAGCCCGCTCAGGGTAGAATGGCTGCCAGTCTTTGCCACATGCACTAGTACAGGGGTTGTGAACCCTGCCCTCCAGACACACCTAGCCATTCAGAATAACCACAATGAACATGCATGAGAGAGATTACATACAAAAGAAGCAATGAACCCCTGTGCAAGTATTTTATAAAGAAAAGTAGGTGCTTATTTTTCTTTATAAAACAGACTTGACATAGGTGTGTTTTGATTGTTTTAAACTAGGTGCTCAGTTATAAAATTACTCTCTATGCGGTATTCAATACTTTTTAAAAAATATTTTAATTAGTTACCTATAGTATATAATACAGTATCTAATAATGATAAAATAACTGATAAGTTGACCCTAGTATATAATACAGTTCCTGTTGATAGAATTTTATATTTATGAAATTAACTGTGATATAAAAGACAGAACATAAAGTTTTTAAATAACCATATAGCCAGTTTCCTTGATTATATAATATGGTATCTGATAACTGAAAATATTATACAAGCAGCTGAGTAATATAGAATATTGAGCAGATAGATGCAAATAATCAGCTATTTCTGCTCTATAATAAATATGATACGTGATGCGGTGCGCACAGCTGGACACATCGGTGCTGTGCTCCGGGACTTCACTGGTTAAATTTCCCTTCTTTGCGGAAACACCGGCTGGAAAGGTGATGCTGTGCTTTGGAGCCTGTAGTGAGTCAGAGGTGAGCGCGGGGGGTGAGAAAGGAACGGAAGAAAGCATGCCCTAATGTGAAAATGGTGGAAGGCCTTGTGGTGGGTCCTGGATCGCTGTCAAGAGAAGCGCTCTTGGAAGAGGCCACTGATTCTGTGGTTCTGACAGGAAAATTGACGTGGTCTTTGCTAAGCTGGAGGGGGTGTCCCAGGACCTTGAAGGCTTTAACAAGCGGATGAGAGAAGCTGAACACTGGCTTGACATGGTAGAGGCAGAGACTTGCAGTGCAATGGCGGCAATAAAGGAACTTCGAGTTCTGGTGAGCCAACAGCTGGACAAAAGAGAGGATTTAGAAAATTGAAGTCACAGGAACAACCTGCGCTTTGTTGGAATTCCCGAAGATGTAAAAGTTCTGGAATTAAGGGGTTTCTTGGAAACATGGCTACCGGCTACATTGGTTCTGGGCGCGGACTGTAGGCCAGTGGTTATTGAGTGTGCCCATCTCCTCGGGGCACAGAGAACAGAAGGGTAGTCATTGCCCACTTTTTAAACTATGTTCAGAAGGACAGGGTGCTCTCGGCAGCCAAGTCGCAGGCCTCCATTATGACGCATCACGTAGCCAGGATCCTCATATTCCAAGATTATTCTGCCCAGCTGGCCCATTGCCAAAAGTCTTTCAGCCCAGTCTGCAAATGTCTTTTCAAGACCAACATTTGTTTCACCCTCCAATACCCAGCCCGGTTGAGGATCGTGCACAATGGGACCACGCAGGTCTTTGGAGAAGCTGAAGGGGGCTGCATGATTTATGGACTCTAATCCCTGTGGGAACTGCGGACTCAGCATGGTAGCATATTTTCAACCATAGGATTGTCTCCCCTACACCCCTGAAGCCTAAGGAGGAGTGG
Organism: Ichthyophis bannanicus; assembly: GCA_033557465.1. Lineage (NCBI taxonomy): Eukaryota > Metazoa > Chordata > Amphibia > Gymnophiona > Ichthyophiidae > Ichthyophis > Ichthyophis bannanicus. The sequence goes on along the minus strand of CM066048.1, from coordinate 103,944,686 downwards.
TGTGGGGTGTCACTGTGCCATTTGACAGACATGGAATGGTATCTTTAAGAAGATGGAGTTTTGGTCTGCCATAACCCCCTATTCTTTGTTTTTTTCTGGGGTTTTGAAGTTTTGGAATGGAACTGGAGGGGGTGTTGCTCTTGCTGTTGTTTGTTGGGTTGCGCTGTGGGGAAGCGGAGGGTGGGGAAGAGAAGGGGGTAGTGTGAATGGGAGCATGGATGGGCTGGTACATGAATTCAGGCCTCTAGACTGGCTTGGGGGGGGGGGGGGAGTTGGAGGGTGGCTAGGGGAGTGGATGATGGCATGCTGAGGAGGGTAATACTGCATGGATGGCCGGGGTGAGAATGGAGGGTAGCGGGAGTCTGGGCTTGGAGGGGAGGGCCTGGGGGGGGGGGGGAGGAGCTGGGGGAGCCCTACGCTCTACAACGTGAATCGAGATGTGGGGTGTGGATTGAAGTTCTTGAGATGGGGAATGGAGAAGAGGGGGATGAGCAGGGTGTTAGAGGGGTTATTTGGTGAATGGGGAGACCTGGAGTTGGGGATGGGATGGGATGAGTTCCCTGTGGAGGTTAAGTGGAGCAACTGGGCTAGGAGATAGATGGCCAGTCAGTGAGGGGTTCTAGTCTGGGAGGGCCCCTTCACTCAGGAGTGGTTGGAGAGGCCTTGTGTTGATGTTCTTTGCTGTTGCGAGTAATTTCCTGGAATGTCTATGGGCTTGGTAGCCCCATCAAGAGACAGAAGGTTCTCCGGGCCCTGGTACACCGTAAGGGAGATATTGCAATGATACAGGAAACCCACCAATCTGAGGGGGAACTAGCTAAATTGAAGGGGGGGGGGAAGGTGAGTCAGGTGTTTGAGGCCCCAGTGGTAGGGAAGAAAGGAGGGGTTGCCATTTTAGTTCATCAGGATACTAGCTTTTCCTCAAACACAGTGGTTACTGATACGGGGGGTGGTATGTGATTGTAGAAGGTGAGTTGAGTGGTAAGCTTGTGATGTTGTGTTTATGTGCCTAATACCCTAGACCCGGGATTTTTTGCTCACTTGGTGGGAGACATTGAGCAACTGCTGGATTATCCATTAATAGTGGGGGGAGATCTTAATGGAGTGTTGGACCCAGCTTAGATACTTCGGGGGGTTCCCGGGAGGGAGGTCAACAACTACTCATCACTTGTGTCGCTTTCTAGATCGTGGTAGGCTGTTAAACGCTTGGTGAGTTTTACACCCTGAGGAACGTGATTACACCCATTTGTCCCAGACACACGTCACGAGTGCATGTATTGATTATCGTTTGCTATCTGAGTCTGCCTTTGGAGACGTGGACGGGGCAGCAATTGGACCTTAAGAAATATCGGACCATGCTTTAATCCAGGTGGATTTGGTGTGGGGCAGAGCACAGGGAAGGTCTTGATCCTGGTGCTTTCCGCTTGAGCTCTGTAGGGAAGAGGGATTCCAGGTCTATCTGAATGAAAAGTGGACAGAGTATTTTCTCCATAATCGAGGGCACCTTGCTACTCCAGAACTTTGGTTATTGCGTATGCAGCTACGAAATGGCGCAATATAAATGTACACATTCTTCGCCTGGAAAGGCAGGTGTGCAGAAAACCCCTTCTGTCTTCCAGAACAGGAGGGATCTTTGCCACGATTGGGGCACAGCCTACACGGGATCCAATCTGCAGCTGTCTGCTGCATCTAATCCCTGATCACAGTAAAGACCCCCCCCCCCTCCCTCCCCGTTCTGCCTACAGGAGATTGGATCCCCACAGGCAGAACAGGAGGGGAGGCCCAGGGCAGCAGTGGGGAGCAGAGCTTTCATTAAAAAAAAGACTGGGAGAGAGGAAGACAAATTTTAAAGGGGCAGTACCTTAAAAAAGTAAAGTAAAAGAAAGTACAAAGGATGGGTGAATGGAGGGTTGGGGGTGGGAGTGATGGGGAAGGGGAGAAGGGGGGTGAGAGCCTGAGAGTGGGGAGGGGTTGAAGTGCGGATGGAAGAGTGCAAGGTGGAGGTTAAAGGGATGAATGCAAGGGGACAAAAGTGACAATCTGTATATGCCAAAAGGTGCATCCCCTCCCCCCAGAATATCCATACAAGCCCCTCACCTCCACACTACACACACACATGCACCCCACCCCCACACACTCCACCTTTGTATGACAGACATACATAGAGACACCACACACGCACACATATGCACACACAGGCAAACCACCTTTGCACCACCCACAGAGGCTCCCCAGCTCTGCAGCACACACACACCTGCACACAAATAGACACACCACACACCCACACATCCACTTCCTATCTGAAGCTACGCATGGTGTAGGAATTCTCTTTCTGGTTTCATATGAACATGAGACCAGCACATGAGGATGGGGGGGGGGGGGGGGGGGGGGGGCCGAGGAGATTTTGGTCTAGCTCCTAAATCTGCACAAACGTTGTCAAGGCCTGCACTATAGCAGTTGATAATAAGAAGTTATGTAATTGGTTGCCTGTGGTATTAATTATGGTAACCTTTGAAAATAAAATATTACATATTATTAGAACATACTATAAAATAATTTTAAGCAATCATATAATAAGTTAACTATGATATAGCAGAGTGTCAGAAAGTTAGGTTAAAATGAACTGTAGTATAATATACAGTATATTATAAGGAGTTTTTAAAAATGAGATAACAGATAAATGTGGCTTAGCTAAAATAATGTTCACTAAAAATTAAATGATAAACCTATAAGGGCATGTTTATCAAGGTGCGGTAATAGTTGCTGCATTCTACATTGCACGCTCAATGGCTAGTGTGAGAGGGCTACCAAAAACTAACCTCTGTGAAGTGAACCAGAAACAATGCCCAATATAAAGGATCACTCACTATTTCCCAAATGTAGTATCAAAGCATGTTCTTGACGGTGGAAATCAACCAGAAAATACAATTTTTGTCGGATCGTCTGTCGTGAGGGTGTAACAACACTCTCAAATGACAGACCCTCCTTTTATTCAACTTTTATTTAAGAAGGTCAGTATGACCTAAATATGCTGGAGGCTATAACTAGCCCATAAGGACCAGCCCCTGCATAAACTAAATGCTAGCTTGCATAATGTGAAATCATTCATATTCAGAAATAAATCTGTATTCAGCAATTGTTCAAAGCATAGAAGCGGTAACACTTAGCTGAGCTCTAAATTGTATCCAGTGAGCTAATGACTGCCAATCTGAGGACTCCAGTAGACCTTCTAGCTGGTAAAACGTCACGGATTCTCCTGAACGGAGTATCCTAAAGCTGGTCAATCTCTTCCAGTGGCTCCAAAAACCCACAGATAAGCCCGCCAACCAATCTTCTGCGAACAAATCAGGCAAAGGTTGGGTTATCTTGTGACACAAACCGTTGTGTTTCAAGCCCGCAGTGATACTGGCTCTTTTTCAAGCAAAACCCTTCCAACTTCCTGTTCCGTTCAAACACTTGATGACATCATCACTGCGCATAGGAACTTAAAATGACGTCTGCAACGAAAAGCATGAAGCTCATTTAATTGACCACCACTCGATCTCTGCGTTCATGCCCAAGGGGGTGACTGTATGAAGGACAAAAATCCAGCGTTGTTCACGTTGATGCAATTGCAAGCAGCAGACAAACTCAGCACATGTAGATTTAGCTGAGCAGCAAACAGACTCAGCACAAGAAAAGCAAAAAGACATTAGAGTAAAATGTCCTTGCACTAGTCCTGACGTAGCTAGAAGCAGGATGGCTAATCAGGAACACCTGTTCTCAGAAACCCAGGCAGCATGCAAAGAGAACAAGGATAAAAGCTGCAGGGTAGAACCAGGGAAGGCCAGTAGGGGCAGCGACCTGGGAGGACTAAGCCAGCATCCAGTGAACACACGTTTTGCTGGAGGAAACCCACTAAGGGAAGGAAGCAGTAGGTGTGGCAGCAGAGTAGGAAACAGCCAGCACCGTGCCCAGGACCCTGCTAGGATTCCTGGTGGTTGGAGAGCCCAGGAGAGAGCTGCCAGAAGCCCAGATATAAGAGACAGAACCACAGCTAAGAGGTGGGAACCTAGCTCTGCTAAAGAAAAGGCAAGAAGTTCTGTTTGGTTTGAAAGGCAAGGGCGTGGCACCAGAAGTAACTTTGATACTGAAAGTTATACAGTAATTCCACCAGCGTGGAGAAGAAGGGAAAACCAGAAGGAAGCTTTTAATATACCAGGCATTCAGAGCCCTGGATTTAAAGAGCCCTTTCTAGAAAAGTTAGCCCATGACTCACAGGAGAGTTTTAAGGAAGACAGCAGCTGTGAAGAGTGTGACCCATATGCAATTGTAAGTGACTCTGAGTTAACGCAGTGGGAGAACAGAAGCTATAATTCTGACCCTGTGCCCATGGATTGTACAATTTGTTTATCTGACGATATTGTATCTTTATGTTGAGCGTGTGCAAAGCAACCAGCTGATGGTGCCTGAAGGAAAGAAGATATTTTCTGTGCAGCAGTTCTTTTGTTTCATATTGTTTGTTGTATCCCAGGAATATCCCCTCACGGCAGGGAATAAAGCCCTAATATTACTTTTGCCTTACCACTTGACTACAAGACTCTTTTTGTATTAAAGGCAACTTAAATCTTAACACCCTAGGCAGCCACCTAATAGGGTCATAGGAGGTAGCTATCACTCACTATCTCTCACACAGTATACTGTGATATATATATTTTAGTTCAGATCTTTCCAGGAATAGCTCGAGGTGAGTTATATTCAGGTACAAGCAATGGAGGGTTAAATGGCTTACCCAAGGAGCATCAGTGGGGTTTGAACCCAGGCTTCTGCTTTAACCACTAGAGTAGTGCAATATACAAAATAGATTGATACTGTGTTATAGATTGAATTGCAAGACACCACCTTAAATCTGAGTCAGCAAGTAAGGACAGCTGGTTGTGAAACAGTAAGTCTGCAATATAATATTCTGAAATTGTCGTCAAAGGATTTCTCTTTCGAGAAGATTACCAGAACTGCATTATAAATTAAGCTGCACTCCTTGCTGATGTATTTTTCAGTAACTGCTGCCGCCAGCTTTTACTCTTTATGGTTTCTCGCAAGTATCCCGTCACTAATGTTCACGTTAAGATGTACAGAAGTCCGCCACCTGCTTTCCTAGCCCTGGGGGTGGTGCAGCATTATCACAGTTTCAGTTATGTGGGGCAGGAAGAGCCTCTGCGAGTCCTGCAGAATCTGCCTGCCCTGTGCCGTTGAAACTGCAATATTATTGCAGGAACGCAGTTGGTGGATGCCTGTGCAGTGCACCCCAGATAAAGCATCGACTACCACTACCATAACTGTTTTATATTGGGGATGGAAGAGTAGCCTAGTGGTTAGAACACTGGCTTTATAACCAAGCAAGCAGAGTTTGATTCCCACTAGGTGACCTTGGGCATGTCACTTAACCCTCCATTGCCTTAGAAGAAAGGCCCAACAACCTACCTCTGGCCACACTGACAAGAAAACCCAGGAACCTCTGGGTTGCCAGGAGTCAGTATTGACTTGAAGGCACACATTGCATTGTAGGTAAGAGAGGGCTGTGTAGGTGAGGGAAGGGAAGCCCACCTCCCCTAGGGATATCCAATACAAAATACCTTCACAGCTCAGAAGTCTCCAGAAAGGACATCTGAGGTAGGAACAGAACTGAAGACACTCAAAACTGTGACAAAAAGATCAGATAGGAAAAAATTTCATCCCTCTTCTCCTGGAGGATTCCTAGAGACAGATTTGCAGGGGGATAAAAAGCAAAATGCTGGCAGGCATGCACAGCTTATTCTTAATACTTTAGGGTGAAGGAAAAACGGATTCCAACGTTGATGTCATATTCCACCTGGGAACCAACAAATGAGTTGGCATCAAAATTCCAGAAGAGGGGCTTAGACGCCAAGCAAAGGCCAAAGTATTTTTGGAGATAGTACCACATTGTAATCATAAAAAGATTTTTTGGGGAAAATCTTTAATACGATAACGCTCAAGGCTGAGTCATGAAAATGCCGTTTACTGTGTGCTGTACTGGTGGAGGGTTTCTCATGGATTTGAATTATATCACTTGCATTGCTTCCTGGTTTCTTACTATAGGGCTACATTGTGACTCTTCTGAGGTTCTAAGGCGCCATTGTTGTTTAAATTTTATTGATCATTATTATGCGTCTGTGTGGGTTGTATGTTTATGGAAAGGAAGTTCTATGCTTTGTGCAATATGTATCAAGCTATTAGTGTTGTCTTTGGTTTGATGTACTTGCTGTGTCATACTGTAACTGGCTTAGAGTCTTTAATGGTAAGCAATGAATAAATTCAAGCAATAAATAAAATGGTAAAGAGGCATCTTCCGAGATGGCGCTGAGCTGGGAGTAATGCCTTGTGGGAGCTTTGTTGTTTTTTTCCTTCTGTTATGTTGCTTTCCGAGGTTATGGGTGGGGGCTGTTTGCAGTAAAAGGTCCATTCTGATTCTGTCCTCTTAAAGGTGCAGTGGAGGACTAGCTGCCAGCCCATGCCTTTAAGAGGGCAGATTGGGGGGGGGGGGGGGGGCTGTGCTGTTCATGTAGAGGTAGGCTGGGGCCTGAAGCAATAAAGCCAGAACCTGAAGTGACAGAGGATGCATCCTTAAGGCTAAGTGGGAAGAGAGAGGGAGAGAGATACCGAGGACAGAACAGAGTCCAGGAATATGACACGTATGCCCGGACTGAGTTTTGGTCACAATTTGCCCCTGGTTATGGGCAAGCACACGGGGAAGGTCTGGGTGTTTCACCCAGAGCTGGTTCCTCTCTTGAGGTCAGTCCAGATGACTGTTCATGGATTCTTGTAGCCCACTGTAGAGGGGACCTGTTCAGGAAGACACACATGAGTGTAGGAGTATCTACGATTAAAGAGAAGCCTCAATAAGCCTCAAAGTTCACAGATTCCTAGCATTTCACAGGGTTTCTATACATTTAGGACAGCTAGGTATTGTGATGACTATAGAAACTGCATTGTAACATAGGGATGGAGGCACTTGGAGGCTGGACCGTGGATCGCTGTATTGCTTGTTTCCTTGTTGCAAGATGCCTCCAAAGAAGGGGAAACAGCCAACCAAATCCCCCAAGGTCATGGCTCAAGGCCCCAAAGAACAGCAATTCGACTCTCACCTCAAACCATTTCCTTCTAAGGATGTTGCTGCTAAGATTCCTACTGCGAAGGACGGGAGTGGAGGTGGCTTTCCACTAGGGATTGAATCTTTGAAATTGCAACAGCAAGGTGCAGACCCTCTCTCTCCCTGCAGCAGATAGAGACTGAGGTGAGTTGTGAGGAGCCCAGAGGTAGTGGCTCTCTCCTAGGGGTGGCAGCAGCTTCCACACCTGGCTCTAATGGTGCTCTGCTGCAAACATCTGATATCGAGGAGCAGCCTCCATTATTCCTGCCATAGATGGGGTATTGAATAACAAAAGAGAGAATGCTGCTATGGGATTTGATCCTGGTGAGATTAATATTGTCTCTTTCAGGGGTGGTACAAAGATGAGAGACAATAGGTGAGCCCTACATCCCGCCAACCCCCCCCCCCACCCCTGCCCCTCTTTGCCTCTGCCGCCACACTTCTCTGGGGCCTGCAGTGGTGGATTTAAAGCCATGTCACCACACTTCCTAACCTTACCAGCACTGCACCATGGTTACTGGCTTGCATCAGCTGTCGCTTCTGCTCCCCTCTGTTGCAGACTTCCGGGTTGCTGCCTAGGGTGCCTCCAATCCTTGCCCAGCCCTGGATGTTGGAGTTTGCCAGAGAAGCAACTTTTGTGGAGCCTTCTGCAGAGAGGCTATATATAAAGGGAGTCCTCATGAACCTTAGGTGGCTGTAGAGGAGCTGGAGAATGTGCGCCAGCAGAGAGACTACTGCTACTACTGATCATTTGTATAGTGCGCGTTGAACACGTAAGACAGTCCCTGCTCATCAGAGCTTACAATGTTGTTAGGACAGTCAACACAAACAGCTGAAGACAAGGATACATCTAGAGGAATGGTAAGGAAACACATAAGAGTCAAAGCGGATCAGGAACCAAAAGCCACCTCGAAGAGGTGAGTTTTTAGGCTGGATTTGAAAAGGGACAGAGAAGATGCCTGATGTACAGACTCTGGTAGTTTGTTCCAGGGATAAGGAGCAGCAAGGTGAAAGGATTGAAGTCTGGAGTTGGCAATAGTAGAGAAGGGCACAGATAGAAGGGAGCTGCCAGAAGAGCGGAGGTCCCGAGGAGGGGTGTAGGGAGAGATAAGAGAAGAGAGGTAGTGAGGTGCAGCAGAATGAAGGTACTTATAGGTCAGTAGTAGACGTTTGAACTGGATATGGAAACAGATAGGGAGCCAGTGAAGTGACTTGAGAAGAGGGTTTATATGAGCATGGAAAGGCTGGGAGAAGATAAGCTGTGCAGCTGAGTTCTCATCAGATTGAAGGGGAGAGAGATGATTCAGAGAGGGATCAGCAAAGAGGAGGTTTAATAGTCTAGATGGGAGGTGACTAAAGAGTGGATAAGTGTCTTAGTAGTATGTGTAGAAAGGAAAGGATGGATTTTGCCAATGTTACAGAGAAAGAAGCGTCAGGTTTTAGTTATCTGTTTGATGTGTGTGGAGAAGGAGAGAGAGGAGTCAAAGATGACCCCAAGGTTGCAAACTGAGGATACAGGGAGGAGTGTAATTTTATCTATGGAAATAGAGAAGGGATTAAGGGGGGAGGTGGGTTTAGGGAGAAAGATAAGGAGCTCAGTTTTGGCCAGGTTCAATTTCAAATGGCAGTGAGACATCCATGCAGCAATGTTAGATAGGCAGGCAGTGATCCGGGCCTGGATTGCCAGAGACATTTCAGGTATAGGGAGGTAGAGCCGAGAGTTAGAAGCGTAAAGATGGTACTGTAAACCATGGGAGAAGATGAGTGTACTGGGTATAGAGGGAAAAAAGGAGTGGGCCCAAGACAGACCTTAGGGGTACACCAACTGAGAGAAGGACAGCAGTGGAGGAAGACCCACCAGGAGAAATGCTGAAAGTGCAATGGGAGGATAAGAAGAGAAGCAGAATAGTACAGAGCCCTTGAAACCAAGCGAGGCAAGGTATTGAGGAGAAAGTGGTGATCAACAGTGTCAAAAGCAGCAGAAAGGCAGGAAAGATGAGGACAGAGTAAAGGCCCTTGGATTTTGCCAAGGAGCAGATCACTGGAGACTTTGGCAAGAGCCGTTTCAATAGAAGGTAAAGGATGAAAACCAGATTGCAGTGGATTAAGAAGGGCTTGAGAGGAGAGAAAGTCAAGGCAATGGCAGTGTACCACATGTTCAAGTAGTTTAAAAACAAAGGGGAGGAGGGAGATGGGTCAATAATTAGAAGGACAGGTAGGGTCAAGTGATGGTTTCTTAAAGAGAGCTGTGACCAGAGCATGCTTGAAGATTGCAGGAACAGTTGCAGTGGAGAGTGAGAGATGGAAGGGATGACAGAATAAGATCAGAGAAGGAAGTAATGAGTTTAGAGGAGGAAAGATGTGTGATTTCCTCCTCCAAGATCTTAGGAAAGGAAGAAAGGGTGGCAGAAGTCGAGGGGGAGTGAATAGAGGGAAGGGGGAATGGGTGGACCTAGTGGGGAATTGAAGCATAATTTTGTGGATTTTGTCATGAAAATAGTCGGCCAAAGTTTGAGTAGAGAGGGCAGGAGGGATCGGGGGTGGAGGCACTTTGAGAGTTGTAAAGAGATGGCGAGAGTCAGAGGCAAGAGAATTAGTCAGATGGACATAATAGTCTTGTTTGGCGACTGCTATCACTGATTGGACAGAGACAAGCATGCATAGACTTGGGCCAACATATCTGGAGGATGTAGGGAAACAACAGCATGTATCAATAGTAATTACCCAAGCTATAGCGGGCCATCATTTCATTGTAGCAGTCTGATTCAATACACGATGTCAGGAGATCTACAGTCCCAACTCTAGCAGCATGAGCTATACCTTGTGGAATGGGGGGGGGGGGGGTGGAGGTGGGCAACCTGAGATGTTGGATGTCAGAGGTTGCATCATATCATGGTAAAGGATCAGCTAGTGAGATGGATGCATTGGATAAGTAGAAAAGGAAGCTCAGTTTCTGCTTTCTTAACTTTATAAAGCCTTTGCTTAATTACCCTCTCAGATGCTGCTGAGAAGTTATCTTTGTGAAGTACTGAGGATCCCCACAAAGACTGTTCCCCTATAAGAAGGATGTTTTATTTGCTCATGGCAAAGAAAGAGTTAGTGATGAGAGAAGATGGGATAGTTGCTAGTCAACTCTCTGTAGATAGTTTGAGCCTGATGGAGTTCTTCTATATCTCAATGGAGGTGTAGGCCATTTGAATCACTCTGATAGCCTCCTTCACAATAGAATATGATCAAAACCAGGATTCAAAGCTAGGTTTCCTTAATAAGGCTATTGTTTTTCTTGGCAATCGGATATAGAGTTTTCTTGACATGGAAATCTAGTCAACTTTCTATCCAAATTTCCTTGAAAAGGTGTAATAAAATTTAAGAGTAATATGTACGCTTTTTAGGAGGCAGGACATTTAAAGGTTTTTTTAGTTGCAAAATTATCTCTATGCAACATGGCGATAATTGTAGAATTAGGATAATCTTTTCCAGTGGGCTTGGCTTGACTGGTCTTTGGCTAAGACTTTTACTAACGTGTGTTAGGTTCTTGCAACTAACATGTGCTTAACACAAAAACTAACTCACAGCAATTGAAACTGCTGCGTGCTATCTGCCGGGGTGTGTTCAGCATGTTCCCAGCAGTTACCACATCGAACGGTCCCCTAATGTGCTGCAGCCACATTTGCAATTCATGCAGGTGCATGTAACACCACCTACTGAGATGGTATTAGGTGAAACCGCACTAAGTGCAATATATATGTATCCCTGTGCACTGTGCTTACCTCGCCCAATCTTGGCCCCTAAACCATCCATTCGGACCCCGAACACGCGATTGCTGGTTAGTGCAAAAATTGGCATGTGTTAACAGTTATAGCCAGAGGGTTACTTACAGAGGATCTGAGCACGCAGTTAACATGCGCCAAATCACATTAACTGCATAGCATACTTTAGGAAAAGGGCCACGAAGCTGAAGTCAGCTTCACTTTTTTCTTTTTTTTCTGCTTTTTATTTAGAATTGTAGAATCTTAGGGGCTTGTTTACAAAGCCGCGGTAGTGGTTCGCGATCGCGATCGCAGCCGCGGCCCCATTGAAATCAATGGGGCCGCGGCTCCGATTACGATCGCAAACAGCTACCGCGGCTTTGTAAACAAGCCCCTTAGTTTCAGTATTCTAGTCTTGAATCACTACTACATGTCAGATTTGGTGAGTGGAGAAATGGTTAGGTTATATCTTCTTAGGGTTAAATTTAATTTCTCCCTTTTTTTTTTTTTTTTTTGGATGTCCTGCATTTTGTATTTCTCCACAATGTCTATTGCTGTATTCAAGGTTATTCTTTTTGAGTTCAATAATTTTGTTATTCTTTTTTTTTTGTAAGATAACAGCAAAAGTATGCAGAACAATAACAGAAGAAATGTATGTCAAGAAGACAGTGAGCCATCGCAGGTATGTGAAGGATACATCGTCACCAGCATCACATATTACCATGCATACAATTATTCAAGGTCATTCTTGATGTGATTTGGAAAATGCTTGAATAAAAAATAAATAAAGAAAATTTAAAAAATGGTAAAGAAAAAGACTACGTGGTCGCATGTCTGACTTCAATACATGATTCAAAACCCGATGGAAAGAAAAGGGTTTTAAGTATTTGTGGGTTGGTGATGTGTTTGGAGTAACAGAGAGCTATACTGTAAGCTGACTTATATCTGTCTATGGGAGGAAGAGGATCTTAGGTACTAAATTCCCTTCATACATTGAAAGGAGTTTAAACTAGATGGGGAGGGGGTAGTTATGGATAGAAACCAATCAATTTGAGCTCCCCCCCCCCCCCGCCCCAGGGCACATCAAACTTATGGTAATAAAACATTTTTTGGAGGATCTTACAATTGATGCATGGGGTGGAGCAGGGGAGACTGTACAAGACTCAGAGAACAGACAAAGAGAGGAGAAATAGTCCTCAGTCTGACAGCACAAATACTCACAGCCTAGGTAATAAAATTCTCGATCTGCAAGCCCTGATGGCAAGATCAGATCTAGATCTTGTTGCAAACGTGGAGAATTGATTCAGTGAGATAGGCCACATTGGGCTGTAATCTGTTATAGGGATGGCAGGAGGAGGAAGGAGGGGGGAGAGGATAAGGGGCCTGATTTTCATCTGCCTTGGTGCATAGCCCGCCCACCATCCATCTAACCCAGATTCTCAATGCTGGGGTCATATGCGGCCCCAGCATTGAAAATCCGGGTCTCGCCGCACAACCTGGAAGCTGCAGGAGCTAGCCGGGTAGCACTGATTTTCGATGCTACCTGCTTAGCCCCTGCGCTGGAAAGATAGGCAAGTAAAAACCTGTTTAGCCCTTTCCTCTGCCCCCACTTCACCCTGGAATGCCCCTGGCATGTCTTGATGCTAACTGCATAGCATCTGAACGCGTTAGGGACTTATCCTGTTGCCTGTGTAAATGCCTTTGAAAATCAGACCCAAGGTTAATAGTTATGGATCTTTCTGGACCCAACAGGACTAGCATAAATGTAATAGCAACGTTCTTTACTACGATTTTAGTGCATAGGACATGTACACACAAAAACACTATACAGCGAGTATGCGTGAGAGAGAGATTTCCATGCTCTGCATTTTATGCAAATCGCTGTCATGTATATTCATTGTGGTTATCCTGAAAACCTGACTGGCTGAGTGTGTCCCGAGGACTGGATTGAGAACATCAACTCTAAAAGGACACAGAGTTGCCAAGTTACCCAATTCCAGGAGTGAGAATTTTTTGCCATTTCTGATTTTAAATTTGCATTGCAATGAGGTATAGTATTCGTAGTTGCTGATTTTACGCATTGGAATCAGTGCTGCAGGTCCCATAATGCATCAGAATGAGATTGTCAGAAATCCAGGACTGGCTTAAAATCTCACTCCTGGAACTGAGTAACTTGGCTACTCTGCCTTCAGGAGCAGAGGCTTGCTGATGTTATGAAGAAGCTCATCCAGGAGGAAAGGGGATTTGGAAGGATCTGTTCATAAATAATTGCACAGACCAAATCTATCAACTTCCTGAATTCTCATAATCATCTTTATTTAATCCGAAAATCCTGTAACACCACCACCACATAAGACAGGAAACTGCATGAAATAGTACTGGCCTGCTTCCTAGTTCCAGCTCATTCATTTTTCATTTATTAGTTCTGCTTTTATTGCCACGCTCAGAGAATTACCACAGAAGAGAAAAAGAATAAAAAGGAAATAAATTGGAACTGTGTATAAAACAAAAGGAGGGTAACTGTGCCCCTGGTGTCCAGAGAAGGTGTCAGCTGCCAGTCAGAAACTTGCCAAGCGAACATAGGTGTGCAATTACAGGCTCAGTAGCACCCAGACCTCCCAGCTCCAGTCTATCAACAGCAAATCGATTCAGTGCTAGCTTGGCATGAACTTATAGTTCTGATTTCCTATGAAAAGCAGGGACTATAAGTTTCAAGCATGTAATAAACCAGAATGAATCTGTATGTCCCTTAACATTTCAGAGCTAATTGGTTACCCTAGCCTAGTGCACCTAAGTTACACCACAAAATTCAGAAAAAGACAGACACATCCCAAAGTTGACAGCTGACTCTCAATTTTCTTGACAGGTTGATCTAGTCCTGAGCTTACCCCAGTGCATGTAGGGACATGCTCTGATTTCACTATTGAGTACTCTAAGAAAAACAAGACCACAATTTCCAGCATGCATTGAGGTAAACCCAGGACTAGATCAACCCATCTGGAGCCAGTTAAATACCCCATTGGAATAGTTGAACTTGCCTCTTTTGAAGCTGTACCTGCCCTGTTTCTCTTTCCCTCTTCAATCATATAATCAGAGGTTCCCAACTCCAGTCCTGGAGGGCCAAACACCATTCAGGTTTTCAGGCTGTCCCTGATGAATATGCATGAGATACATTTGAATACAATGGGGGCAGTGCATGCAAATACATCTCATGCATATTTATTATGGACAGCCTGAAAACCTGAATGGTGTTAGGCCCTCCAGGACTGGAGTTGGGAACCTCTGACATACATGGACTGGCTGATATTCAGTCAGTGCTAGCACTGATCCCATAAATGCTTTGTGTGTCAAAATCCAGGCCGGTTATGCATATAACTTTGGCTGTTTAAATGACTGAAACACCAAAGTTATGTGTTTTAAAAAGGAATATTCCAGGGATTGTGAAAAATTCTCTCTTAAGCCAAGGATTCTCAACCCAGTCCTTGGGACACACCTAACCGGTCAGGTTTTCAGGATAACCACAATGAATATGTAGGAGAGCGATTTACATGCACCGCCTCCATTGTATGCAAATCTCTCTTATGCACATTTATTGTGGTTATCCTGAAAACCTGACTGGCTAGGTGTGTCCCAAGGACTGGGCGGAGAACCCCCTGCTTTAAGCAATGATAGTTACCTACTGAACAGCTATCTTATCTGTTCAAGGTGGATTTTCAGTGGTGTCATTTGGAGAGATAGCACAGCTGAAAATCCACATATCCTTAAACCCCCATTGCATGCAGAGACTGTAATCTTGCTTTGCTTTAGGGCAGGGGTCTCCAGACCTGTTCTGTAGGGCTGTAATCCTGCCAGGATTTTGGGATATCCCTAATAAATATGCATGAAATATATTTGCATACACTGCCCCTATTGCATTTACATTGATCTCATGCATATTCATTAGAGATATCCTGAAAATCTGATTGGTTTGTGGCCCTCCAGGACTGGATTTGGGGACCCTTGCTTTAGGGCAGTGGTTCTCAACCCTGTCCTCGGGGCCCCAGAGTTGGTTCAAGGTGTTGGCATCCTAGGCAAGACATATGCCCCCTGGCTGTCACAATCTATTGTTTAGCTTTGAATGCCTTTCTCCTTGCTGTCTCCTCAGAAGCTGCTGCCCTAGGCAACCACCTAGTTTGCCTAATGGTTGGGCCGGCCCTGCACCTAGCCAGTCAGATTTTCAGAAAAACCACAATGAATATGTATGAGATAAATTTGCATATACTGCTTCCATTGTATGCAAATCTCTCTCATGCATATTCATTGTGCTTATCATGAAAACCTGACTGGTTAAGTGTGCTCCGAGGACTGGGCTCCGAACACCTGCTTCAGGGACTGCAACTGGGAAATCAGAACTACATATCCCTGCATGCAATGGGGTTAACCCAGGACTGAATCAACCCTGTCAGGCAAATCTGAAATTGGAAACCCGTGGATAGCTCTACTGGGTTGTTATTTTACAACTTTCCCATTTCTAAGCCTTTGTATTGGCAGAAAACCCAAAAGAAAGCTCTTCCTGGCTTGAACTTAACTGAGACCACAGCCTTCAGGTCAGTGTTGCCACCTCCACTCAGGTTAACTGTGCAGGCTGATCCAGTCCTGGTTCTGACCTGTTGCATGCAGGGAGCTTTAGTTATGATTTTCTTAGGGAAATCAATGTGGGGAGGGGGTGGAGGACTCAGAACTACAAGTCCCTGCATGCAATGGAGTAAAAGCAGGACTGGATCAGTCTCTTTGGTAGAGGCTTTTATTTATAGCATTCTTATAAACTGTACCACTGATTTAAAACCATTCTATGCAGTGAGATAACAGCTCTTGCTGCAGGCTGCTAAGGAACAACACTAACTCAGGGGTGAGAGAAGATGGGGGTGGGGGAGAGGAGGGAACTCTTCTCGCACAGCTGCTTCTTCTTACCATCTCCTGATTCATCTTCTTCAGGTTTTCTTTGCCCTTGGCATACTCTGTGCCCATGAGTGGGCAGTCCACACCCATCCTGTGCTCTTCAAATTGATTCTGTAGGTGGGGGTTGCACATCCCCACTCATCAATTCCAGGCTCTTGGAGTCAGTTCTGGCCACTCTTTGGGAGTCTCCAGTTCATCCTGGTCCACAGAGCTCAGCCCCCTCCTCGCCCCGTGCTATTCCGTTACCAAGACCCATTCACCCCCCCAGGCATACACAACTCTGTCAATGCACCGATTCCCTCTAGCACTCCTTGTGGCCTTGGGCAAGTCACTTAACCCTCCACTGCTCACATACATACACACACAGCTCTGACAATGCACCTCACCCCTGCCCCAGTAGGACCCCTGCCATTCTAATACCGAGACCCCACATCAGCAGCCAGGTCTGGAGAGATGGAGGTGTGATCAGTCAGACAGAAGTGACCCTGTGGCCATTTCTTATTCACAGACAGGAGACACTGTTGAGAAGTTTTTATTGCAGGAGAGGACATGAGCTTGATGAAGAGATGGTGCTGGGAGCTTGTATTATTGCAGTTGTTATACACAGACAAGACCCGGTTTGGAATCTCTTCCAGCCGGCCTAGGAAGCAAAGTGCTCTTAGTCTATTTAATACCTAAAATGGCTCCAGGTTTCTTTCAGCTAACAGATATCAAATGTAAAGGGTGGAGGGAAGAAACGATGGGGAACAAAAAAGGGGAATGAAAGGCAGGAGGGTGAAAGAGGGGAAAATGAAGCGAGAAGAAGGGATGGGAGGGGGGGGGAGCTTGGATATATAGAGGGAGGGACAGAGAGGGAGCAAAATGGGGGAGGAAGGGCGAGAGGAGAAATAAAGTGGGGGAGGGAAGAGAATGATAAGAAGAAGACAGGAAATTGGAGATGACTGTAGTGTAAAATGGTCCTACGTTGGTGCAAAAGCCGCCGGAATCAGCCCCCTTGGGACAGTCTCTTTCTCTGCCAGAGCAGATCAGTCATTTCACTTAAGGTTTTTTTTTTTTTTTAAATCTTTTTGCATAAGCCTTGAATACCAGTTAATCCAGTACAAGTTTTCTCTGGAAAAGTGAACAGCTATCCATCCAAAGCCATTCAGTGCTAGAGCTGCAGTCCCTCCAGGGACAAGAGGAAGGGGAAGCAGGGGGTCCTGCAGGATTTGGCTGGGGGGCTTTCCCCTCCTTACAGCTTACAGTGCCTGCAGCCACCAGAGATCCTCACTGTGTACCAATGACTTGGGTTGGGAAGACTGTTCACATCTGCATACGCCAGCCAGAAGGAGGCATGGAATGACTGTGCCACTCCTTTCATGTCTCTCTGAATGATTGAGAGATACAAGGATAGAACTGCTCTGCCTCTCCCCTTCCTCCCCTCTTTTTTTTTATTTAAGATCAAGGATAGGAGGGTGACAGAATGTCTATGCCTCCTTCTAGCCTCTGCCACCTCCCCTCCTCTCCCCTTGTCATTCTCTGCAGGATCAGGAGTACCCCTCATTTCCCATGAGGTACAATAGTGAGGGTACAGAGCCCCTCATAAATTGCAGGCAATGAACTCAGCAAATGGGACCTCAGTCATACTATCCTGAAAAGTTTCTAAGTGGATGTACAGATGGAGGTGGGGGGGGGGGGGGTCTGTCAGCAATATGGGGTATGCCTTGTTAGATTCACACACCTGGAGGGGCATGGGAGGAGGCAAGGATGGGGATGGGGGCATTGCCTTTAAATATCATATTCCAGTAAATACTGTTCTGTATAGTCCTTGGCCAACTCCACTTTCAGGATGCAGGTACAGAATTGGGCCATCTCCTCCCAGAGCTCTGGTGGCAGGAACAGCTCACACATGACATTCCCCTCCAGCGCCGCAATGTGATTCTGCAGATGTGCCAGCAGCTGGCTCTGGATGCGCCTGAGATCCTGGCCGAAGACATCAACGTTCAGGTAGACCCAGTCCTTTCCCTTAGGAATGGGAAAGGGTGAGGTACAGACAGTGGCCACCAGGGGGCGTGCCCTGCTGTCCACCATCCAGCGCAGCTCCTTCTTCTGCAGCAGTGCCAGGTTGCTGGCCAGTGGCCGGAAGGGCTGCCAGTCCTGGATGATGGTCTGGTTGGGCAGCACGTCCCTGATGAAGGCTGGGTCCAGCACCACAGCTGGCACCTCGCTCTTCTCCAGCAGCAGCGCGGGTAGTAGGTGGTTTGACCCCCGCAGTGCTGCAACGATGCCATGAAGCCGCAAGGAAAAATCTCGGGCGTTGAACTTCATGAGTAGGATACCCTGGGGGGAGAGATAGTGAGACACAGAGACAGAGAGACACATACACAGAGACAGAGAGAGGAAGGGAGGATGGGGGATAGTGAAAATAACAGAGATGGGGAGAAAGAGAGAAAGAAAAGCAATGGAGACAAGGCAGGAACAGAGAGAGAGAGAGAGAGAGAGAAAGAATGACAAAGACAAAGAGGAGAGAAGTCAGAGGGAGAAATGAACACATGCATCCACGGAGAAGAATAACATTCACATACAGACACACATGCAAGGGGAAGGCAGAGAGAAACAGAGATTCACATAGACAGATAGTGGGGGAGGGGGAGGGGGAAGGGGGGAGAGGCAGAGAGACAGAGAGAGAGAGAGAGAGAGACCAGCAAAGACAAAAAGATAAAAAGAAAAGGCAGAAGGGAAACAGAGAGGGGGAGGGGGGGAAAGTAAGAGACAGATACAGAGAGTGCTGTCAGTGTTTAATGGGGATCCCTCTGCCGAGCAGAGCTATAACTCCCAACCTAGGGGTGAAGCCTGTGGTCAGGATGATAGTCAAGGAGATCCTCCTCTCCTGAGGGGGTCGCTGCCTCTCCCAGCTCCCAACTTAAAGGAACTGCTTAGTGCCTCTATCCATTTGGTGCCCAGAAAGGGACACAGCCCTCTTTTCCCCCCTCCCCCCCCCCCCCCACACTGTTCAACTGGAGCATGTAAGAGGAGAATGCAGCATTGCTTTCTAGGATAGCCTAGTATGGCTATGCTACTCCATCTCTCAGGCAGAGCTCAAGAGGCTGGGAAGAGCCCAGCTAATTCAATGAGGCAGAGGCGCTGGTGAGGGCAGAGACGTGATTCAACAGGCGGGAGCCCTCACAAGTGATTTCAGCAATGGGATACCAGCCTCAAGCTGGGACAAAGTTATAAGTCTAGCTTCCATAGGTAGCAGGAAGCTGGGGCTGGGGGGAGGAGTAGCTTAGTGCTTAGAGAAGCAGGTTATGAACCATGGAAACCAGGACTCAAATCCTGCATCTTCTATTGATGCTCTTTGCGACCTTGGGTGAGTCACTTCACCCTTCATCCTTTTGGGTACAACTTATAAACCCACTTGGGCAAGGAAATAAATCATGTACCTTGCCTTGACTTTAGATTTGGAAAAAAGTGACTAATAAAGCTAAAATCCAAATCCAGAAACAAATGTTCCAATTATCTCCGCTAGAAAAGCTGCTCCGTAACATAGTCAGTGAGAGCAGAAATGACCAATTGACCCAGTCTGTTCAGTCAGGGCTGGACCTAGAGTTGGTTCAAAGTGTGGCACACTAGCTTTACGTGTCCCCCTGGCTGTCAGAATCTATTGCTTAGCTTTGAATGGCCTGTTTGCTGTCCCCCCCTCCCCCCAGAAGCTGATGTCCTAGGCGATCACCTACTTTGCCTAATGGTTGGTCAACCCTGTACTTGATTGCCAACTATAGAAGCTTAAGCACTTGCTATCCTGTGTACATGAGTATAGTACAGCCTCTCATCCTGGATCCTACCACTGCCCTGGAAGGTGACAGCAGACAAAGACCATTAGACCCACCCAGTGCATCTACCACACCTCTCTCCCAGAAGAATGCTGAAGATTCCCTTTCTTCTTCCTACTGTAGCTCCACTTTGCTTATCTCCAGTCTTTCCTGAATTCTCTTTCACTTTTTATCTCTGCTGCCTGAGTCTACCTCTCTTCTGGCCTTCATACCATGACCTCCTGTTCTCAAATGCTCTCTCCTCTGATAAAAGTTTGCTTTTTGTATCCGATTAATATCTTTGGAGTACTTTAATGTCTGTCTTATATTCCCCATGGCAACCCTCTCGTTTCTTCTCTAGGGTATACATATTTGGGTTCTTAAATCTAATCTCACTTGTGTTTTGTTGCAGACCACACATTATATGGCCTTTCTCTGGAACACCTCCAGTCTCTCAGTATCCATTTGGAGCTATGGCCTCCAGAACTGAACACAACTGATAACTGAAATAAACACCTCCTTCTATCTCAGCTAGGGCAGCTGTAACCTCATCTCAGTACTAGATTAAGGTCCTCCTGATGTCTCAGCCAGAGAAGCTGTTCCCTCAGCTTAGTTCTAGATTAGAGACCTCCTAATGTCTCAGCAGGTTGCTCTTTCCTTAGCTCAGTATTAGATTAAGGATCTTCTGGTCTCAGCCAAGTAAACTGTTCCCAAAATTTAGTACTAGATTAAGGACCTCCTGATGTCTCAACCAGGGAAACTGTTCCTTCAGTTTAGTTCTGTCAGGGCAGTTTCTCCAAATGGGTGAGTTTTGCACATATCATGATAGTCATGAACCTCACTTGTAAGCCAGGATATGTGGAGTACGATCTCAGTCTCTCAAATTTACCACTAATGCTCGGTGGAGTACTTGCATCGTGCTAAGGAGAGCCTCCCACTCTTTGACACAATGCAAGGGTCTACTGATGTTTCAGTAGCTGTTCCCTTAGGTCAGTACTAGATTAGAGACTGCTTCCTATCTCAGCCAAAGCTGTTGATCCCTCAGTTAGGATCCCCTGGGTTGGGTGAAATGTGAATGGGGCGTGGGCGCTAGCTCTGAGAGTTCTCTACAGCACACATGGAGATCCATTTAAATCTCACACTGTGGCTGGGCTCACTTACCTGCTTGGTGATGACCCGATACTTCAGGAAGTCCTTGGGCCCCAGCTTGTCATCTCTGGTCAGTCGTGCGAACTTGACCTCGGGATATCGCTGCTTCACCAACTCCGCACAGAACTGCTGCAGCACTCTGGCCACGCCCTTCCCCCGCTCCCAGGGCGCGACCCGCAGCCCCTCCATCAGCGCCGTCTCCCCGCCATCCACGATACACACGGACTGCAGCCCTATCTGTGCAGGGGGGGAGAGGGCAAAGGTCAGCTGCTGTTGGACAGCGCCACAGACACAAGAAGAGGGCCCACGAGACCTGTAACTGAACCACTGGTTAATGGGATTACAAAGCCACTCAGACACAGGATCCACTCACCCATATTGCATTGTGAAATCCACCCTGAAAACAAATCCAACAGCCAGCATAGCGGAGTTAGAAATTCATGAGAGCACAAGTCACAAAGAAAACAATACTGAATTGAGAGAGACAAGAAAAAGACCCTTCCTTTTCCTGCTCATTACCCCTGCTTTTGCTCTGCCTCTCCGTTTCTCTATCTATATACTCATAGGTTTCTGTTTCTGTGGTTATTGCCCCTGCTTTACCCCTTCCTGCTCCTCTCTCTCCCCTCAGCAGTTTCTCTATCTCCGGTTATTGCATTTGATTTAATTAGTGGAGGAGGGATGGTAAGGAAATCCACAGTACTACCTTTTAACTTTCGAAAGGGAGACTATGATAAAATGAGGAAAATAGTTAAGAAAAAACTAAAAGGAGCAGTTGCAAAGGTTAAAGACTTACATCAAGCTTGGGTGTTATTGAAAAATACTATCTTGGAAGCCCAGACCAGCTGTATTCCGCACTTTAAGAAAAGTGGAAGGAAGTTCAAAAAACTGCCAGCATGGTTTAAAGGTGAGGTCAGAGAGGCTGTTGTTGCCAAAAAAGCATCTTTCAGGAAACTGAAAAAAAGAGCCAAACGATGAAACCTGGAAACAGCACAAGCACTGGGAAGTCAAATGCAAGGCATTGATAAAGCAGGCAAAGGGAGAATTTGAGAAGAAGCTTGCTGCGTAAGCAAAAACGCATAATAAAGATTTCTTCCAAGTACATTCATAGCAAAAAACTGTGAGAGAGTCAGTTGGTCCATTAGATGATAGAGGGGTTAAAGGGGCACTAAGAGGCGACAAGGCGATAGCAGAGAGACTGAATGAATTCTTTGCTTCGGTCTTTACTGAGGAAGATGTAGGGATGTTACCCATGACTGAAGTGGTATTTAAAGGTGCGAAAGAATTGAAGGAAATATCGATACATCGTGAAGATGTATTACAACTATTAGATAAACTGAAGAGTAGCAAATAACCTGGGCCGGATGATATACATCCAAGGGTGTTGAAAGAACTGAAATGTGAGACTGCAGACCTGCTATTAGTAATCTGTGAACTATCATTAAAATCATCTGTAATACCTGCAGATTGGAAGATGGCGAACATAACACCAATTTTTAAAAAGGGTTCCAGGGGTGATCTGGGAAACTACAGACCGGTGAGCCTGACGTCAGTACCGGGAAAAATGGTAGAAAACCATCATAAAGAACAAAATTGCTGAACATGTAAATAGTCATGGCTTAATGGGAGACAGACAACATGGCTTTAGACAAGGAAGATCTTGTCTTACTAATCTGTTATGTTTTTTGAAGGTGTGAATAAACAGGTAGACAAAGGTGAGTCGGTTGATATAGTGTATTTGGACTTTCAGAAAGCCTTTGACAAGGTCCCTCATCAGAGACTTTTGGCAAAACTAAAGAGTCATGGGATAGGAGGCAGTGCACTATTGTGGATCAGGAACTGGTTAAAAGATAGAAATCAGAGGGCAGGGCTAAATGGCCAATTTTCCCAATGGAGAAAGGTAAATAGTGGTGTACTCCAGGGATCTGTGCTGGGTCCGCTGCTTTTTGACATATTCATAAATGACCTGGAAAAGGGAATAACGAGTGAGGTTATCAAATTTGCAGATGACACAAAACTATTTAAAGTTGTTAAAACCCAAGAGGATTGTGGAAAATTGTAAGAGGATCTTGATAAATTGGAAGACTGGGCAATAAAATGGCAGATGAAATTTAATGTGGACAAGTGAAAAGTTATGCACCGAGGGAAGAACAACCCAAACTATGGTTATACAATGCAAGGTTCCACATTAGGAACCACCACCCAGGAAAAAGATTTAGGCGTCATTGTGGATAACATGTTAAAACCCTCGGCCCAGTGTGCAGCGGCGGCCAAGAGAGCAAATAGAATGCTAGGTATCATAAGGAAAGGAATGGAAAATAAAACAAAAGATATTATAATGCCTCTATATCGTTCCATGGTGAGACCGCACCTTGAATATTGTGTGCAGTTCTGGTCGCCGTATCTTAAAAAGGATATAGCGATTTTAGAAAAGTTCAGAGAAGAGCCACCAAAATGGTAAAGGGGATGGAAGGATACTCCTATGAAGAAAGGCTAAAAGGGTTAGGGCTCTTTAACCTGGAAAAGAGACGGCTGAGAGGAGATATGATAGAAGTCTATAAATTAATGAATGGAGTGGAACGGGTAAACGTAGATCGATTGTTTACGTTATCAGAATATAGAAAGACTAGGGGACATGCAATGAAGCTACAGGGTAAACCTTTTAAGACTAACAAAAGAAAATATTTTTTCACTCAACGTGTAATCAAACTCTGGAATTTGTTACTGGAGGATGTAGTAAAGGCTGTTAGTGTAGTTGGGTTTAAAAAAGGTTTGGACAAGTTCCTGGAGGAAAGGCCCATAAACCATTATTAAGAAGGGACGTAGGATATCAATGCTTGACCCAATACAAGCATTGTGGAACCTGTGACTTTTGGGGAAACTGCTAGGTACGTATGACCTAGATTGGCCACTGTTGGAAACAGGATACTGGGCTTGATGGACCTTGGTCTGACCCAGTATGGCATATCTTATGTTCTTATGCTTTATCCCTTCCTGCCCCTCCCTCTCCACTCAGCTGTTTCTCTATCTCTGGTTATTGCCCCTGCTTTACCCCTTCCTGTCCCTCTCTCTCCCCTCAGCAGTTTCTCTATCTCCAGTTATTGCCATTGCTTTACCCCTTCCTGGCCTCTCTCTCCCCTCATCAGTTTCTCTATCTCTGGTTATTGCCCCTGCTTGAACCCTTTCTGCCCTTCCCTTTTCCCTCAGCAGTTTCTCTGTCTCTGTTGATTGCCCCTGCTTTACCCCTTCCTGTCCCTCTCTCTCCCCTCAGCAGTTTCTCTATCTCCGGTTATTGCCCTTGCTTTACCTCTTCCTGTTCCTCTCTCTCCCCTCAGCAGTTTCTCTATCTCCTGTTATTGCTCCTGCTTTACCCCTTCCTGTCCCTCTCTCTCCCCTCAGCAGTTTCTCTATCTCCTGTTATTGCTCCTGCTTTACCCTTTCCTGCCCTCTCTCTCCAATCTGTAGCTCCTGTATCTCTGGTTTCTGTATCTCTGGTTATTGCCCTTGCTTTACCCCTTCCTGCCCTCTCTCTCAAATCAGTAATTGCCCCTGCTTTTCCCGTCCCACCCCTCCTTCTCCCCTTGACTAGTTCCTCTATCTCTGGTAGTTACCACTCTGGTTCACCAGCCCACATCTTTCTCGTTCTCTGAACACTTTCTCTACTTGTACACTATGCGGAATGGGCTTTAAGGAGAGACTGAGGTAATTAGAGCAAATAGAAGCTGGAGGTCTGAGAGCAGCCACGCCGGGGTGGAGAGAACTGGTGAGGGTGCTCATTGGGATGGCCCCCTGGCAATGGCGACAGAGCGGATTGCAGGAGCTCTCTCTGCCAGGGATCTCTGCATTCAGCCTTTTCAGAGAGCAGGGCAAAGGCACATCCGTCACTGCCAGCCTCTGGAAATAACATACACCCCCAACACCTATATCTGTTTCCTAAATGCTGCAAACTCAGTGTTGCATCAGGGACGAGGGAAGCCGGGAGGAGACACTAGTTAAATTTCATACATGACCAAGCAGCACTGCATTACTGCATGTCATATATCTGACCAGCATCGTGTCACCGAATATGTTAAATATATGATAAATGTGGTATATCTATGCACGTGTTATAAGTAACCAGTATGGTATATCTGTTATATATGTGACCAACATGGTATATTCACCCACATTATATGACCAGCACTGTATATCTTCTTATGTTGTTTAAGTAACCAGTGCTGTATATCTGTATATTTTATAGGTGACCAGCACTCTTTATATCTGTACATGTTATTTAAGGGATCAGTGCTGTATATATTTCTGTATCATATAGATTACCAGTGCTATATATGTCTGTGTGACACAGGATGCCAGCACTCTATATAGGTGAATAATATAAGTGACTAGTTCAGTATGGTTTCCTGTAACATGCAAGTTGATAAGTACTTTATCACTTTGTGCTATATAAGTGACCGGCACTGTATATATGGTTGTTTTATATAGGCACCCAGTGCTATATATATGCTTGTGTTATATAAGTGGTCAGCAATTCTCTATATGGGAAAGGGTGAGCAATGCTGTGTTATATATGAGTGATCACTGTGTATATATCTGGGTGTGCTATATGAGTGACCAGCACTTATGTAAGTAGCCAGTAATATATCTGGCCAGCACTGTACCTTTGAGTGTGTTATATAAGTAGCCAATGCTGTATATGTCATATAGGTGACCAGAGCTGTATATCTGCCTGTGTTATATAAGTGACTTGCAGATCTGAGTGTTATATAAGTAGCTAGCACTATATGTATGAGTTTGTCATATAAGTGATCAGAACTGTATATCTGGATGTGTTTCTATATGTGATCAGTGCTATGCACATATATTTGTTGTACAAATGATCAGCTCTGTACATCTGAGTGTCTTATATAAATGACCAACACTATCCCTATGTCATACATAGGGAAATACATTATGTACTTGTCTATGACTTGCACAAAATCAGATTTGCAAAGTCAAGTAATTAAATCTCAAATCCAAATCCAAAATAAATTTCCAGTTTTATATATCTCTCTGTGTTATGGAAATAATTAGAGCTATATGTGTGCCCCCATTATGTAAATCATAAGCAACGTGCATCTTAGTATGTTATATAAGTTGCAAGCACTGTATATTTGCTTGTGTTACATACATTACCACCCCTATTTATCAGGGTGTTATCTAAGTGATCAGCAATGCATATCTGTGTGTGTTACATAAGTGATCATTGATACATATATGGGGGTACTATATAGGTGATCAGTGCTGTAAACCTGAGTGTGTTACATGCATGACCAGTAAGATATCACAGCATGCTATATAGGAGATCAGCACTGTATACCTGCCTGGGTTCTCTAAATGCCCAGCGCTATATAGTTCTCAGTGTTATATAAGTAATCACCACTATATATGAGTCAGTGTTGAATCAGTGATCAGTGTTGAACATCAAAATGTATTATAAAAGCAACCAGCACTGGATATATGCCTGCATTATATTGCTCAGTAACTCTGTATATCTTCTTATATTATATATGTGATATCTGTGTGTGTAATATAAGTGACCGATCTTATATACGTATTTGTCTGTGATTATAGGTGGCTGCACCTGCATATCTTCCTGTGCTACATAGGTGAGCATCACTGCATATCTGCTTGTGGGATATAGGTGCTCAGCGCTCTATACGTGCCTGTGCTATATAAGAGATCAGCGCTGGATATCTGGGTGTGTTCTATAAGTGGCCAGCACTGCACTTCCAGGTGGGTAAGGCTGCAGGGAGGATTAACAGCCTCTCAGGGATTGTTCAGCTCTTGCAGGCACTGCTCTGACTTCATGCAGGTGGCCTGAGCACTCGAGGGGCCGGGTACTCGCCCACAATCCTCCTGTCCTGGGGCTCCTGCATCGCTGCCCCTGGATGCACCTGTAAACCTACACAGATAAAATCCAGCATGAGAACTGATTTGATAAAAAGGAATGAGAGAGGGAGGGTTCAAGGGGTTGGAGCCAGAGGTCATACTGAGGAAACAGCAGGTCAGAGCTTAGAAGGTTTAACTTTCCAGACAGGAGCAGTTAAAACAAATGCAAGCCTCTTTCGGTTTTGTTTTCCCACTTATCATCCTCACATGTTCCAGATTTGCCAAGTTAGCCAGTTCCAGGAGTGAGATTTTAAGCCAGACCTGGATTTCTGACAATTTCATTCTGATGCATTATGGGACCTGCAACACTGATTTCAGTGGGTAAAATCAGGAGCTACAAATACCATAGTGCACGGCAATGCAAATTTAAAACCAGAACTGGAAAACAAAATCTTACTCCTGGAACTAGGTAACTTGGCAACTCGACATGTTCCCCATATCTCCCCCGCCCCAAAAGTAAAACAGAGGTAAGTCCAGAAGAAAACCATTGTAGGTGCACTAAAGGAACATCCCCTGGTCAGTGTGCGCAACACCACACAGGTTCTGTCCTCCATACTGCAGTGGAGGCCAGCTAGTTGCAGGAGATTAGGGGTGGGGAAGGGGAAGAGGAGGAGCATAACTTTCATTTGAACTTCATAGTCAACCATGGACTGCAAGGCAGCCTCACCCCACCCACCCCACCCCACCCCACCCCTCCCCTGGAAATTCTCATCCACCCTTTCTTCTCCCCTCACCACTTCTCCATCCTTTTTGACCAGGACAACGGTGCGGTCAGGCTCTTTGATCCAGGAATGATAGCGGCTCGGAAGATAATCCAGGCCTCCATAAATGCCCTCAGACATTGCCATTATCTCCTCAAACTCCTTCTCAGAGGCCACTGCAAACTCCAGCTCAGCGTCCGCATTAGGACCAAAGTCCAGGGTGACGGTTACCTCCAGTTTCATCTTGAAAATCTGCTGGGGTGGGGGAGGGGGAGAGAAACAACATTCATCACTTTACAACCAAAATAAGAACGCATCGTCTAGGATTATCTGTACTCATCAGGATGACAATCCAGAACATTCTAGCCGCAGTTTTTATGGCTGTAACACACAATTAATTTAACAGTAATTTGGACAAATGTTTAGAGGGAAGAGATATTGATGGATTAGATGATAAAGCCTCACGCTAGGGAACCGAAACAGCACTGGCAACAGATGGACAATTTTTTCACCTTCTCTGGATCACCACTATAGTGAGAGCTGTGAGGAAATCAGAAGACAGGACTCAAAAGACCCTTTGTATACTTCCAGCTTAACCAACTTTATTCTCCTTTTCACTACCACCGAAGTAAACCCCTCACTGCATCTTTCTGAAGAGCTGAGCCAGATATAACCACAGTGCTCCAACCCTAACTGCATCTTTCTGAGGAGATGACCCACATTCAGCCACAGTCCTCCAGCCCTCACGACAGCTCTCCCAGGAGCTGAGCAACAGAGAATATTCTAGATCTCAGAGACAACAATAATCCCTCTGCACTGTGATTCAACAGAAAAGTTTCTGGTCGTTCCCCTTTAGCTTCCGACGGGTGCCTTTGATTGGCTCCATTGTTAGGCTCTGACACTATTAAGTCAATATTCAGGGGAAATGAGCCCTGGAGCCTTGCTCTGACAGCACTCGTTAATAAGACTCCGAGGGACACAGAATGGAAAAGTTACCGCAAAGCACACGAACCTGCGTTATAAATATTTATTCTGCTGAAATATTAATTGACAGATTATTTACAGCAAGCGTGCCCCAGGGTTCTCACTCTTTCCACTCGGAAGAAACTGAGATGCCTGCCTATCCATTTCACACATCCTGGGCTCCAATACCTCTCCTGCAGGAAGGAATCCTTCCTTCCTAGAGATGTTGTATTTATGTTCAAAAATTGTGTCTCACTCTATCATATACTTTACAGCGGCTTACATAAAAACATGAATAATCACATAACACACATTAAAATGCCTTACAGAGAAAAGCAAAAACATATCCATTTTTCCATAATTGCCTCCACTTATGATTGGATCTAGCTCTCCCCATTCTCAGAATTCAAGGTCAGCTACATTCAGGTACTGGAGGTATTTCCCTGCTTCCAAAGGGCTTACAATCTAAGCTTGTACCAGAGGCAATGGACGGTTAACTGATTTGCCCAAGGTCTCAATTAATGCTGTAATGTGACTGTACCAAAGGCTAATGAGAATATATGGGCTTGAAGCCCAGTTTAGTCTCATTAACAGTAACCTGGTGGCTAAAGCAGAAGACTAAGAACCAGAGAAGCCTGATTTGAATCCATTGTGGTTCCCTGAGCAAGTCGCAAACTCTCTGGGGACAGAAAAATACCTACTGTACCTGAATGTAGCTCACTTCAAACCCCAAGAAAGGTAAGAGCTAAATCCAATCCCTAAAAGTCATTTCTGTGCTTAACAGACACAGATCTAATGGAAGTTTGCTCTAAAGACATGGACTGACTAGTTAGAAACCATGATTTCTCATTTCCACAAAATGTGAACATAAGAACATAAGATATGCCATACTGGGTCAGACCAAGGTCCATCAAGCCCAGTATTCTGTTTCCAACAGTGGCCAATCTAGGTCATATGTACCTAGCAGTTTCCCCTTAGTTAACCTTAGTGCAGATAGATGCAATGATTTGACCTTTCTAATCACAAAGTACATGGGAGTTTATAAATCCTTAGTACTCTATTAAAATCTCAAAGTTTAACATGCGTTAAGTGATGCAAAGGTCCATAGAAATGAATGGGCAATGGAAAAACTTTATGTGAGTTCGTAAACATGCCCTCTATGTTGCCATTGATGTGAGCCCCTTTTCCCCTCACACCTATAATTACCTGGCCCCTCCTTTCCCTCTGGGGCCCCTTGTCCTGCCTCGGGTGTTCCCATTTTTGTGGATTAAGGTTGCCAAATCCCAACAGTTTGGTCTGGTCCTGATTTTGCCCAGTTGCATGCATAGAGTTGTAATTCTGATGGTCCCATTCAGTCCCTTTAATCCAGGGGTGGCCAACTCCAGTTTGGTTTTCATGATGCCCCTAATGAATATTTATGAGATATATTTGCATCCACTTCCTCCCATTGTATGCAAATATATCCAATGAATATTCATTAGGGACATCATGAAAACCAGGCTGGATTGTGGTGCACCAGGACCAGAGTTGGCCACCCCTGCTTTTAATCAGAACTACAATTTCCTGCATTCATGAGGCAAGGCCAGGACTGGATCAACTTCTTCAGTTGGCCTGGGATGAGTTGGCAACCCTACTTTAGGTCAGGGATTCTCAACCCGGGACACACTTAGCCAGTCAGGTTTTCAGGATAGCCACAATGAATATGCATGAGAGAGAATTGCATGCACTGCCCCCATTGTATGCAAATCTCTTTTATGCATATTCACTGTGGCTATCCTGAAAACCTGACTAGCTAGATGTGTCCCGAGGACTGGGTTGAGAACCCCTGAATTATGCTGATCCTAAACTATCTAATTCTTTCATATGTTTCAATGAGGCATACTGTTTGAACATGATCCCTTGGAAAAATAGGAGTGGAAACGAGAACCAGGGCAGAGGGACTTGCAGCTGGGGAGCCGCTGCAAATTAGGATCACCAACTGGCTCCAGATGTGCCCAACAGTCTTTATCCAGTCCTGGGTTTACCCCATTGCATGCAGCGACTTGTAGTTTTCCTTTTCTTATGGAGTGCAATGGAGAAATCAGAACTACATATCCTTGCATGCTTTGAGGTAAACCCAGGACTGGATCAAAACTATCAGGCGCATCTGGTGCCAGTTGGCAACCCTACTGCAAATTATCCACCACACTTGACAATGTGCATAACCAGGGAGTTCCTACTGCAAGGGAGAGGAAGGGACTATCAAGGGGCTGACTTACTGGCAGAGTTGCCAAGTTTCCCAGTTACAAGAGTGAGATTTTAAGTCAGTCCTGGATTTCTGACAACCTTATCCTGATGCATTATGGAACCTGCAGTACTGATTCCAATGGGCACCATCAGGGACTACAAATACCATGCTGCACTGTAATGTAAATTTAAAAGCAGAAGTGTCAAAAAATCTCACTCCTACAACTGGGTAACTTGGCAGCTCTGGACTTATCTAAACCTCCCTCCTCCCTCCAAGGTCCTCACATCCCTGTAAGATTGCCAACTTGCTTGAGATTTACCTGAGAGAATCAAGCCAATCTTGGTTTTACCCACTGCCTTCAAGGACTTGGAGACCGCCTTTTCATAAGGAATACAACTGGGAACTCAGAACTACAAGTCCCTATAGGCAGTGGAGTAAACCCAGGACTGGATTATTCCCGTTGAGCAAAACTAGAGACAATTGGCTCCAGATGCACCTGACAGGTTTGATCCAGTCTTGGGTTTACCCCATTGCATGCAGAGCCTTGTAGTCTTACTTTTGTTATGGCGTTCAATGGCGAAATAAGAACTACATATCCCTGCATGCAATGGGGTAAACCTAGGACTGGATGTCAGGAGCATCTAGAACCAGTTGGCCAACCTAGACGGGGTGGAGACATCTCTGTTGAACATGTGGAAGAAGGCTTCTTCAGGGAAATGAAGGAGTGTAGTGATGTACAAGAATTTAACAAAAGAATATAAGATTTGCCATACTGGGTCAGACTAAATAGGGGCATTGGAATGCCCTTTTTATTGGGGGGGAAGGAAAACTCTGTCCCTCAGCCCAGCCACACTGAGTGTGGCTGTGATCACTGGCTTTCCCCTCCTGTCTGCCCACAGGGATCGGATCTTATGCAGGCAGACAGGAGGTCTGTTTACCGTGATTGCAGTGCTTTTCTGCCCATGAGGGATGGGATCCCCACTGCCTGCCAGTTCGTGATCATGGTCTACCCTTCCTGTCTAACTGCAGGAGATTGGATCCCCCTGGCTAGACAAGAGGGGAAGGCCAGCGATCACGGCAGTGAGGTTTTGGTGGGACCAGGGCCGGTATGGCCCATCCCTTTCAGATGCCTTTGAGACCAAAGGTCCATCAAGCCTAAGCTTGTCAAATGGTTCCAGATGCACCCAATGAGCTGATCCAGTTCTGGGTTCACCCCATTGCATACAGGGATGTAGTTCTGATTTCTCTATTGCACGCCATAAGACAAGAAAGACTACAAGTCCCTGCATGCAATTTGGTAAACCCAGGACTGGATCAAGACTGTCAGATGCATCTGGAGCCAGTTGGCAACCCTAGTCAAGCCCAGTATCCTATTTCTAATAGTGGCCACTGGCCAATCCAGGTCACAAGTATCTGGTGGGATCTTAAACCATAGCTAGATTCCATACAGCTTTCCCCAAGTAGGGTTGTCAACTGGCTCCAGATGCACCCGACAGGTTTGATCCAGTCCTGTGTTTACCACGTTGCATGCAGGGACTTGTAGTCTTTCTTTTCTTTTCTTATGGAGTGCAATGGAGAAAATCAGAACTATATGTCCCTGCATGCAATTGAGTAAACCCAGGCCTGGATCAAGCCTGTCGGGCGCATCTGGAACCAGTTGGCAACCCTATCCCCAAGTCTAATGGTTTATGAACATTTTATCCAGGAACTTGTCCAACTCTTCTTTAAACCCAGTTCCACTAACAGCTTTTACTACATCCTCCAGCAATGAGTTCCAGAGCTCAACTGTGTGTTGAGTGAAAAAATATTTTATCCAGTTTTGTTTTAAATGTGCTGCTTAGTAATTCCATGACGTGTCCTCTAGTCTTTTTACTTTTTGAAAGAGTAAATAACTAATTCACTTTTCCCTGTTCCTCTTCATTTATGATTTTATAGACCTCTATCATATCTTCTGTCAGTCATTTCTTCCAAGCTGAAGAGTCCCAACCTCTTAAGCCTTTCCTCATAGGAGATTTGTTTCAACCCATTTATTGTTTTGGCCAACTTTCTATGGACTTTCTTTAATTCCACTATATCTTTTTTAAGATGTGGTGGCCAGAAATCCCTCAATACTTGAGGAGGAGTGATCTGGGGAAAAGGGGGGAGGGGGGTTACAGAATGGTCCAATGAGAATTTATTTTATTTATTTATTTAAACAGATTTGTATACCACCTTATCCTTCAATCAAAGTGGTCACATCACTATAGGAGGGTTACATTTAACATAGGGGTACCTAACACCATAGAGGTACTTAACAACATCTAGACAGTACAATTGGAGGGTTGCATTTATCATAAGGGTAATATATAGACATTACGAGGTAATTAAAAACATTATATTATGTTTGTATAGGATGAGTGTTTGGGGTGAGTGGGTACTGAGTTGATGTTATGTCATTAACTTATATGCCTATTCGGGATGAGTGAATATCGAATTATTGGCAGTAGATGTATTACTGTTTGGGTGGGGAGTGTTTTCCGTCTGCTGATAAGTTTCAATAAAGAGATAAGTTTTGAGGACCTTTCTGAAGTCCATTAGGTCATCTAATGCTCTCAGGCTTGTTGGGAGGGAATTCCAGAGTGTGGGCGTTAGTAAGGAGGGAGCTCTTTTTGAAGTTGTTTGTTTAGTCTTGTGGAATCCTGCAGGTGTGCCGATCATGTTGTCTTTATTGGTTCTTCTCAGTCTGTTACAAGTATCTTTCGTTATGATGTATTGGAGTGCCTCTGCTGAGAGCTGGTGGATGATTTTAAAGATGATTAGGATTATTTTGAATTTTGCTCTGGCCATCATGGGTAGCCAGTGTAGTTGCTGTAAGACTGGGGTGATGTGCTCAGATCTTGGAGTGTCTGTAATGATGCGTGCCGCAGTGTTTTGCACCATTTGGAGTGGGTGTAGGGTTTGTTGAGGGAGGCCTTGATATAACAAGTTTCCGTAGTCAAGCAGAGGTGTAATGAGTGCTTGGCATACTGTGAGGAAGTGATCCTGGTGGAGTAATGGCTTGAGTTTTCTGATGATCCTTAAGCGTTGATAAGCCTTGTTTGCAGTTTTTGTGATGTGGGATTTCAGGTTTAGCGCTCTGTCCATTGTGATGCCCAGATATTTAACCTCATCTTTAACTACTATAAGCTTATCTAAAATGCTGGTTTGTGGTGGAGTGAAGGTAGTGTTTCTGGTGATGAACATAGCCTCAGTTTTATCGTAGTTGACCGTTATATTATTGGCTGTGAACCAGGTGTTCATATCTTCAAGGCATTTGGTTATAGTTGTGATGTTGAGTGCTAGCAGATTGACTGGTGCATACACCATGATGTTGTCAGTGTAAATGTGATTTATTTACATTCTCTTATATACCACGCTATTCTGCATCAGTGCGGTTTACATTGAACAAACTGAAATTACATTGAACAGGGTGTTATAACTTGGAGATAATTATTTTACAGGGAACATGGGCAATGGAGGGTTAAGTGGCTTGCCCAAGACCACAAGGAGCACCTGTGGGACTAGAAACCCCAGTCCTTCCAGCCCAAGGTTGCTGTCCTCTAGTGGGATTTGAACCCCCAACCTTCCGGCCTGAAGTACCTTGCCCCAACAACTAGGCCACTCCTCCACTCCTGGAGCTTGTGACTTTTGATGATGTAAATATGGGCTGGATGTAAATATTAAAGAGCATTGATGATAGGGCTGAGCCTTGTGGTATTCCCTGCGTAACAGGGAAATGTGACGATTTCTTTTGTGCGCATTTGACTTGTTGTGTTCTATTTTCCAAGTATGAAGTAAACCATTTTAGCGTATTTTTGCATAATCCTATTTGCTGCAGGCGTTGCAGTAGTCTGGCATGTGACACGGTATCGAAGGCTGCAGAGATGTCCATGAATACAAGCAGGAATCCATTTTTTATGTTGTCTATGCCTTTTAAGAGATTGTCAAAGAGGGAGGTAAGTAGTGTTTCAACTCCGTGATGGGGTTTAAAACCGTGCTGATGGATGTCCAAAGGAGCATTGAAGTCAATATGGTCTTGTAGTTGGTGTTGAGAATAGGCCAGGTTAAAAAAAAGAGTATCTTTTTACACGTGGCCCTGCTCTGACCATGAGCTCTGCACCACCTCACAGCCCCCATCAGACTTCTAGGCCTCCATTGCAGCCAACACCAGACCTGTGTACTCCCTCTATGAGTTACAGCAATTTCAGCCCCTTCTACCCGAGGAAACAAAGAGATAAACAGGAGATGAGGCAGAGGAAAAAGAGTGAAAGAGGGGTGGGATGGTAGAAAGAGGGGTGGGATGGTAGAAAGAGCAACTTAAGGAAGGGAGGGGGCTAGAGAAGAGTGAGAGCAAGAGGAGGAATGGCTGCATGCAGGGCAGAACACAAGGTGGGGCTGGGGCAGGGGAAGAGTATGACAGGAGGGAGGCTTGGATGCAAGAGGTTTACCCCATTGCATGCAGGGATATGAGAGGAGGCAGCAGAGATAAAGGTGGACAAAAGATGTAAGAGAAGGAGGTGTGGGAGAGCTTGAGGGAAGGGGGGACGAGGCAAGGGGAAAGAGTGAGAGGATGGGTGGCTGGCAGCAGGGGGAGAACATGAAAGGAGAGGGCTGAGGGCAGAAGAGGAGAGTGAGAAAAGAGGGACTGAGGAGGCACGGGACTTATCCTGTGAGGAGATGGTGTGGTTCAGTTAATCAAGGGGGCTGAAGATGGAATGGAAGGAAGGTCCGTGCTAAATTGTTTTATAAACCGCCACCTTTTGCCTGCCGCTGCAGTTTGCATGTTCATAGGCTGGTCATGTGGCAAGCAACGGATTCAAGTATTGAAAGAAGAGTGACGGGGTCACTGGATGATCTGACCTAGACAAACCTTCAGCCTTATGTCCCCCCCATAACCCTTGTGATCATTCCAACACCATCCTTCCCGCAACAATCCTTTGAAAGTGCTTAATTGAACAACATAGTTTCAATATTGCTCTTTGCTTCATATGTAGATGTGTGCCCACTCTTCCTGCAAATAAAAGTATGCCATGATGGTTCTTCGAGCTGGTGTGACTATCGGAATCTATAGTTTTCATTTGATTGCTGCTGCTTTTTGCTACCTCTCAACCACTTCGTTTCAGGGCCTGGTGCAAGGAATGGAGGTGCCCTGGGTGAGTCTCCATCCTGCTGCCTCTCTCTGGGACCTGCACGGAGGCAGTGGCTCAGAACCCACAATGCAGCACTTACTTGAAGGCTTTGGCACTGTGTTGCGATTATACCTGCTACTTATACCCCTCTCCAACACAGACTTCTGGTCCAGGCTTTGACAAATCTTGCATGGATTTAGGAGCCAGTACTTGTGACATCCTTGCACACCCCTCCCCTCCACCCCATCTCTCGGACTGCTTTCACGAGACCAGTCCCAGAGTTATGCACTTAGGCAAGAACAACCTAAGCTACGGTTACACAATTCAAGGTTCCACATTAGGAATCAGAGCCATACCAAGTGTAAATCGCGCCCCGTGCAACTTGCACATCGGGTGCGCGTCCCCCCCGCGGTGGTAGAGAAGAGGCATGCCCGATGTGCAAGTCACCGGCATGCTAAGCAGATCTGTCCCTCCCTGCATGAGCATGAGCAGGGAGGGACAGATCTGCTTAGCATGCCGGCGAGAAGGCTTAAGGGGTGCATTTTAGCTGTCTTCCGTTGCCTGCCGCTGCTGAGAGAAGAAAAAGTGGTGGTGGCAGGCAACGGCAGACAGCTAAAATGAGCCCCTTAAGCCTTTGTGCCCTGTGCGGCCGCACCGCTTGCACAGGGTTAGGTATGGACCTATTAGGAATCACCACTCAGGAAAAAGATCATCATGGATAGTACATTAAAACCCTCTGTCCAATATACCAAGAAAGCAAATAGAAAGCTAGGAATCATAAGGAAAGAGTGGAGAATGAAACAAAAGGATATTATAATGCCTCTGTATCCTTCCAGGGTGCGTGTGATCGCACCTTGAATATTCTGTGCAATTCTGGTCATCATATCTTAAAAAGGATCTAGCGGAACTGGAAAAGATACAGAGAACAGCCACCAAAATGGTAAAGGGGATGGAAGGAAAAACAGAGTTACTTACCTGTAACGGAGTTCTCTGTGGACAGCAGGATAGGTCAGCCACACCTGGTGATGTCATCCGACGGCTCCGTGACGGAAGTGCTCTCTAGCTCAGAAGCTTCTGAGCATGTGTGAGGTGGTCCCACCTCCCCGGTCCGCCCCTAGCCCGACCAGTGAGTAATTAGCTGTGCCCCAAGGCTAGGGCGCGGATCGCGCAGGCCACCCTCAGAGGGGAGGTGGACGGGAACGTGTGGCTGACCTATCCTGCTGTCCACGGAGAACTCCGTTACAGGTAAGTAATTCTGTTTTCTCCTAGGACAAGCAGGATGTGTCAGCCACACCTGGTGTCTTCCAAGCTATTTGTTCTGTGCTGTGGCTGAGGGGGGCCTGAGACAGGATACCAGGCATGGAGGACACAACTGAAGGCGTCAGCGAATGAGAACAACCGTTTATTTATTGTGTAACTAGTGCAAACAACAATAAAGTGCAAAGCATACAGGCCATCTGTCGTGAGGTAGAACAAATTCAACTGTGCAACATGCAGTGAGGTAGAACATCAAGTGCAATCAACAAACAGTGCAATTGAAACATCAACTGTGCAATTAGCATTGTGCAAATAACAATCATCAGGATGCAAGTCAAGTCCGTCTGGCTACCCTTGTCAGCACCGGGGAAGAGGCACATGGGTCACTGTCCCATGGGCTGCGGCTTGGTTGGTGCCTACGGCAGTGTCCGGGATGGCGGACCCTGCTACCGTAGATAGGATCGCTCGGCCAAATGAGCTGTCAGCTTCTGCCTGGAGGTCTAGTCAGTAGTGTTTCTGGAAGGTGAGGTGCGAGGACCAGGTGGCGGCTTTGCAGATCTCGCTTACTGGGACCTCCTGTGCGCTGGCGAGGGAGGTGGCTAGTGCGCGGAGTTGGTGAGCGCTCGCTTTGTTTGCTGGATGTGCGCCGGCCTTCTGAAGGCAGTTGGCGACGCAGTCGGATATCCAGTGGGAGAGTGTGCGCTTAGTGACGGGCCGCCCCGGTCTGTTGGAGTCGAAGGACACAAAGAGCTGGGTCCCCTGATGGATGATGGCCATCCTGTCGATGTAGATGCGCAGGGCTCGGACGCAATCCAGTGAATGGAGGCGTTGCTCTTCTGGAGACCCGTGGGGGGGCCGGGAAGAAGGAGGGCAGTTCCACCGATTGGTTGACGTGAAAGACAGAGGCGACCTTGGGGACAAACTTAGGGTGTGTCCGGAGGGATGCCCTGTTGTGGTGAATCTTGGTGTATGGGGGGTGAGCCACTAAGGCCTGTAGCTCACTAACCCTCCTTGCGGATGTGATGGCGATGAGGAAGAGTGTCTTCCAGGATAGGAATTTTCCTGCCGCGGAGGGCAGGGGCTCGAAGGGCTCCTGTGTCAGCTGCTGGAGGACAATGTTGAGGTCCCAAGAGGGAACTGGTTTCTGAACCGGGGGCTGCAGGTT
Source organism: Ichthyophis bannanicus (assembly GCA_033557465.1). Classification (NCBI taxonomy): domain Eukaryota; kingdom Metazoa; phylum Chordata; class Amphibia; order Gymnophiona; family Ichthyophiidae; genus Ichthyophis; species Ichthyophis bannanicus. Next base: position 103,906,527 of record CM066048.1, on the reverse strand, counting down.
CCTGAGGCCTCTCATGAAGCGGGTCACAATGGGAAGGGCGGCCATGGAGCCCTTGTGTGAGCCGCTTCGCAGCTGATGCAGGGACGCAATGGCTGCGAGGTGTATCTTGATGGACTGAGGCTTCAAGCCCAGGCTGAAGAGAGAGGAGAAGTACTGTAGCACCATAGGGACAGGGCAAGAGGCTGGTGGAATTCCTTGGCCTGCACACCAGATACTGAAACGTTTCCACTTGAGACTGTATGACTTTCTAGTGGACAGTCTCCTGGACGCCAGCACTATTCGCTGTACCTCTGCGGGTAAGTGGAGGTCGCGAAGGCCTACCCTCTCAGCCTCCAGGCTGTCAATGCAAGAGTCTGGAGATTGGGGTGCCAGGTCTTGCCGTCGTTCTGGGTGAGCAGATCCGGTCACAGCGGTAATCGGATGGGAGGTTCCTGTGAGAGCTGCAGTAGCAGGGAGAACCACATCTGCCGTGGCCAGTAGGGCGCAATCAGGATGATGTGTGCCTTGTCGTTGATGATGCGCTGAATGGTGGCTGTCAGGAGGGGGGTTGGGGGGAAGGCGTAGGCCAGTTCCCAATCCCCCCACGGTACTGCAAATGCATCAGAGGCCACTCTCAGGGGTGAGGGGCGTTTCAAGCAGAAGAGGGGGCATCTGGAATTGACCTCGGTGGCAAAGAGGTTGATCCGTGGATTCCCCCAATGTAGGAAGATGGACTCCGCCACGTCCTCGTGAAGTGTCCACTCGTGGGGTTGGAGCTGCCTGCTCAGTCTATCCGCTAGCGTGTTCTGCTCTCCCGGGAGGTAAGTCACTTGCAGCAGGCAGTTGTGGGCCAGGGCCAAAGACCATGTCTCGAGTGCCTCCCTGCAGAGAGGATGAGAGCCCGTACCCCCTTGCTTGTTGAGGTAGAACATTGCCACCTGATTGTCGGTCTGGATCAAGACTGTCTTCCCAGCAAGGTGGGGCATGAAGGTCTGGAGTGCATACTTGACCGCCCGGAGCTCGAGAACGTTGATGTGGAGGGATTGTTCCACTCTGGTCCAAGCTCCTTGTGTGCTGAGGTGTAGTAGGTGGGCTCCCCAACCCATGGGGGAGGCATCCGTGGTCAGGATGAGCTGATAGCCGCAGGGCTGCAAGCTCTTGCCCACTGCGAGATTGGCTGAAACCATCCACCAGCATAGGCTCTGGCTTACCCTTGGTTTGATCGGGATGAGGGTGGTGAGTGGTTGAGACAGTTGCTTCCAGTGTGAGCGCAGGTGCCATTGGAGTGTGCGCATGTGCAATCTGGCGACAGGCAGGACTGAAGTAGTCGCTGCCATGTGACCCAGAAGGCGTAGGATGTCGTGGGCCTTGGTCTGTTTCGCGGTTGATACCTTCTTGGCCAGGTGGATGATGGTTTTCTGCCGGTTCTCGGGAAGGAAGGCCTTGGATGTGGTAGTGTCGATTATCGCCCCGATGAACTCCGTGCGTTGGGTGGGTTCTAACCGAGACTTCTCCCTGTTGAGTAAGAAACCCAGCTTGGTCAGCAGGGTCGTCGTCTCTCGCACTGCTGTTATGAGTTCTGGGGCGGAAGGTGCCGATATCAGCCAGTCGTCCAGGTAGGGAAAGATGGCGAGTCCTTGTCTGCGGAGGTGTGCCGCTGCCACAGCTACGCACTTCGTGAAGACTCTGGGAGCTGGGGAGAGGCCAAAGGGAAGCACACGATATTGGTAGTGACAACCCATTGCTATGAACCTCAGGAATTTCCTGTGAGAGGAGTGGATAGGGATGTGAGAGTAAGCGTCCTGCAGGTCCAGAGTGGCCATCCAGTCCCCCTTTCTGATGAGGGGAAGGATGGAGTTCAGGGAGTACATTCGAAACTTCTCCTTCAAGAGGAAGTTGTTCAGCTTGCGGAGGTCCAGAATAGGGCGAAGGCCCCCGGACTTCTTGGGAATAAGAAAGTACCGGGAGTAAAAGCCAGTGTTGATTTCGTTGGAGGGAACCCGCTCGATCGTCCGTGCCCTGATGAGTTGCTGCAGGAGTTCCGAGAGGGTAGCTTCCAGGTGCAGTGGAGGTTTGCTGGTGGGTTGCGTGCGCTGCCACGGTGGGGAGGAGAAACATAGAAACATAGAAACATAGAAACATGATGACAGAAAAAGACCACAAGGCCCATCTAGTCTGTCCTTCCATAACAACAACTACAACAGTCCACTTTTTACCTTTAGAGATCCTCTGTGTTGGTCCCATGCTTTTTTGAATTCAGTTACTGTCCTCATCTCTACCACCTCCACTGGGAGACTATTCCACGGATCCACTACTCTTTCCGTAAAGAAATATTTCCGCATATCACTCCTGAATCTTTCTCCCTTCACCCTCATCCCATGTCCCCTCGTCGCAGAACTTGCTTTCAATTGAAAGAGGCTCTCTCCCTGAACATTTATGCCACGGAGGTATTTAAACATCTCAATCATATCACCTCTATCCCGCCTTTCCTCTAAGGTGTACATATTAAGATCCTTAAGTCTGTCCTCATATGCTTTATAATGAAGACTACTAATCATCTTAGTAGCAACCCTCTGCACCGACTCCATCCTGTTCACATCCTTTTGAAGGTGCCTTCTCCAGAATTGCACACCATACTCCAAATGAGGTCGCACCAAAGACTTATACAGAGGCATTATCACCTCCTTTTTTCTGCTAGCCATTCCTCTCAGTATGCACCCAAGCATCCTTCTAGCTTTTGCCGTCGCCTTTTCTACCTGTTTAGCTACTTTAAGATCATCGGACACAACTACGCCTAGGTCCCGCTCTTCTTTAGTGGACAAAAGTACTGCACCTCCTATGCTGTATTGCTCCCTTGGATTGCTGCAGCCCAAATGCATGACCTTACATTTTTTAACATTAAATCCCAGCTGCCAAATTCTAGACCATTCTTCAAGCTTAGCTAGATCCCTCCTCATGTTATCTACACCTTCCTGGGTGTCTACTTTATTGCAGATTTTGGTATCATCTGCAAAGAGGCAAACCTTACCAGACAGCCCTTCCGCTATATCACTAACAAAGATGTTAAAAAGAATCGGACCAAGGACAGATCCCTGGGGCACACCACTGGTAACATCCTTCTCCTCAGAGTGAGCTCCATTTACTTGTACTCTTTGTCGCCTCCCACCCAACCAATTTCTAACCCAAGCAGTAACTTTAGGGTCCATCCCTAGGGTGCTCAGTTTGTTTATAAGTCGCCTGTGAGGAACAGTGTCAAAGGCTTTACTGAAATCTAAATACACCACATCTAGAGCTCTCCCTCGGTCCAACTCCCTGGTCACCCAGTCAAAGAAATCAATCAGATTTGTCTGACAAGACCTGCCTCTGGTGAATCCATGCTGCCTCGGATCCTGTAATCCGCTGGACTCCAGAAACCTCACTATTTTCTCTTTCAACAGCGTTTCCATTAATTTACTCACCACCAAAGTTAAACTAACCGGCCTGTAGTTTTCAACCACATCCTTACGTCCGCTTTTGTGTAAAGGCACCACATGAGCCTCTCTCCAGTCCTTTGGCACCACTCCCGACTCCAACGAGGCATTGAAAAGGTCAGTCAGTGGAGTTGCTAGAACGTCCCCAAGTTCCCTCAGTATTCTAGGGTGTATCCCATCCGGTCCCATCGCTTTGTCTACTTTAAGTTGAGCTAGTTTCTCATGAACACAGTCTTCTGAAAATTGTTCAAGATGTCCCTCGCTTCTGTTCTTATTTGTGGGTGTTTTCTGAGGTCCTGCTCCTGGTTCTTCATCTGTGAACACAGAACAAAAATATTTGTTAAGCAATTCCGCTTTATCCTTATCAGCTTCTACATATTCCCCCCCTGTACCCTTGAGTCTGACAATACCACTTTTGCCCTTCCTCTTCTCACTAATATATCTGAAAAATGTCTTATCTCCCCATTTTATTGCATTGGCTATTTCCTCCTCCTTTTGAATCTTTGCCTTCTTGACTACTTTGCTAGCTTCTCTAAGTTTTTCCAAATACAGATGCCTGTCTTCCTTTCTCTGTGATCTCTTGTATTTCATGAAGGCCTCCCTCTTTTTCTTCATTTTTTCAGCTACTTCCTTCGAAAACCATAGCGGTCTCTTGTTCCTTTTGCCTTTATTTACCATTTTAACAAAAAGGTTGGTTGCCTTTAAAATACCCCCTTTCAGTTTTGCCCACTGTTGTTCTACATCCCCCAGCTGTTCCCATCCCACTAACGACTCCCTGAGGTATTGGCCCATCTTCGCAAAGTTAGTCTTCCTAAAGTCTAAGATCTTCACCTTGGAATGGATTCTAACAGCCCTAGTCCTAATACTGAACCACACCATCTGGTAATCACTGGATGCAAAATGATCTCCCACTACAACATCAGAAACACTTTCACCATTGGTAAGCACCAAGTCCAGTATGGCCCCTTCACGTGTGGGGTCTGTTACCAATTGCCTGAATAGTTCTCCCTGTAGAGAATCCAGGATCTCCTTACTCCTAGATGATACTGCAGCAGGAAAGTGCCAATCAACATCTGGCATATTGAAATCTCCTAGCAGTAGCACTTCCCCTTTCCTAGCAATGCTGCGTATGTCTTCAATTAACTCTCTGTCCACCTCTTCCTCTTGTGAGGGAGGTCTGTATATCACACCAATGCAAATAGATTTCTCTTTCCCTCTTTCTAGTTTAACCCACAATGCCTCCTCTCCCTTTTAAGCTCTGTAATTCCAAAGCTTTAATAGTAGTTTTTACATATAGTGCTACTCCTCCTCCCCTTCTTCCTACCCTGTCCTTTCTGAATAAAGTATAGCCAGGTATAGTTACATCCCAGTCATGGTTTTCTGTGAACCATGTTTCTGTAACTGCCACTAAATCTAAGTCAGCCACTCCCACCAAAGCTTCAACTTCAGAGATCTTATTCCCCATGCTACGGGCATTAATACACACTGCTTTCCATATGTTACCCCTGTTACCCATTTCCGTAAGCGGTAGTCTGCTTGGATAATCTGGATGACCCACTGTTCCGTGGTGATTTCCTGCCAGGCAGACAGGAAGCTGGACAAGCGGCCTCCCACCGGCGGGGCAGAGGGGACACTCGTGGCCAGCCGGAGCGGATTGTCAGAAGGAGGATGAGTTCTTACCGGACTGCTGAGGGTTTGCTTGCTTCTGCTTGCGTTCTCTTTGCGGTTGTCTCTGAAAGGACGATTTGTTGTAGTTCTGCTTGAATTTCGGGGCCTGCCACTGTCTATTGGACCCGTAGTATCTTTTTGATGAGGAGAAGGGCTTGCGGAAATAGTTCCCTTTCTGTGACCAGGAGGGGCGTTCGAGTCTGTCCGCCGCTAATGTTTTCAGAGTGGTGCAGCCCTCTTTAAGGCCGTTCACCATGTCAGCGACCTTGTCCCCGAAAAGGGAGTCTCCCAGGCAGGGCGCGTCCGCAATCCTGTTGTGGGTGTTATCCGACAGGCCGGAAGCACGTAGCCAGGCCCAGCGGCGAGCCGCAATGGCCGTGCCCGCCGTCCGGATGGCCGTGTCAAAGGCATCGAAGGCCGTGCTCATCAGGTGCTTGGAGCATTCGGCCAGTTCTTGGAGCGTGGCTGAAGTTGCGTGCTGGGATTGCTTAGGAAGAGTGAGCAGTTGGCCCTTACGTTCTGCTAGGAGGGCGTCTTGGAACAACAGGTGTTGGAATTGATGCGCTGATATCTTGGCACTCAGCATAGCTCCCTGGAATACTTTCCGCCCTAGGTCGTCGAGGAGCTTAGGTTCCCAACCTGGAGGATGGATAGCTTGTGTGCGTGAAGACTTAGATCTCTTGAGCGCTGAAGCTACCACAATGGATTGGTGGGGCAGCTGAGGCTTGTCAAAGCCAGGCGCTGTCTGGAGGAGGTATTTGCTGTCCAGACGTCTGGCGCAGGCTTGACCAGAGGCAGGGGACTGCCACAGGGTGAACTGCTTGTCCTTGAGTTTCCGGTGGAGGGGGAGAGCCAAGGCCAGCTTGGGGCCGCTGAGGTATTTCATGACCTCCGGATCCTTCTCGTCGGAGGCCTCCTCCTTGGTAAGGCCCAGTTTGGCAACGACTTTCTTCAAGAATTTAGGATAGGTAAGGTCTTCAGGTACCTGCGTCTGCATCTCCCCCTGCTCGTTTGGAGTAGATTTGGACGAAGGGGATTCTGGTTCCTCTTCCTCTTCCGCGCTCACTCCGGAGTCTGGTCCCAGCGTGTGTGCTCAGCTGAAGGTTGTACATCCAAGGGGGCTGCAGATGAGTTATCCCGGCCTGGAGGAGCAGTTTGTTGCACCAGGCGTGTCAGCAGCTGTAAAATTGCTTCAGAAGTGCTGGACCCAGAAGAGTTGTTGCTCCTGTGTCCTCTGCTATAATGGGAGCTGGATCGCCTGCTTTTCCTGCGGCCGCGGGAGGACCCGCTGGCAGCGCTCCCACTGCTGGATTGAGAGTGCGAGTCCCTCCTGTGCCTCTTGCTCCTGTGGGCACTTGAATGGCTCTTGCCGCTGTTGCCGCGCCGATGGGGGGACTCACGGCTGTCGGCGCAGCGTTTGTGATGGCTGCTGTGGCATTTGTGATGGCTGCTGTGGGTGCCGTCGGCGCGATGTCTGTCGGCACGGAGATGGATTTGTGCTGCAGCCCCATGTTTGCTGGCTCGGGGCGAAGGCGATCGGCGCTGAGGAGGCAGGCTGACATCAGCGCTGATGAGGGACCCGCTCCAGCCAATCTGGTTTGGAAATGAGTCTCTGTGGGCGGAGTCTGGCGAGGCCATGTGGGCGGCACCATCTTGGCCGTGGCTGCCTGAGCCGCATGGCTGAGGAGAGTGTCCCGAGGAGCGGCAGGCAAAAGGGGGGCTTCCCCTGGGCAGCGGAGGAACCGGGATGCTGGAGCCGCGAGGAGGTACATCCGAGGAGCAGCCGGCAGTGGGGGGGCTTACCCCAGGCACCGCAGAGGCCGCGGAGGAAGCAGACCCTTCCGTGGAAGGTGGGGGCGCAGAGTTCTTGGCCGCCCGGTGAGAGGCTTTAACGGGGGCTTTCCCTTTGGCGGACTTACCGCGCTCTGAGTTGCCGGTCTGAGGAGCTTGCTCCGGAGCGGTCAGGAAGTCTTTGAGAGAATAATCCCTGAGTTTTAGTGCCCTGGGAGACATCCGGGCACAGCAGGAACAGTCCTCGACGTTATGGGATGCCCCGAGGCATCTGAGGCAATTCTGGTGAGTGTCGGTTATATTCATTTTCCGCTTGCATCGCGGACATTGTTTAAATCCAGGTTTAGGCATAGTAGGTGAGAGAGAGTAGAAATCCGTCTTGAGGCAAAGGCGGAAGAATTGAAACTGGTCGGGCTAGGGGCGGACCGGGGAGGTGGGACCACCTCACACATGCTCAGAAGCTTCTGAGCTAGAGAGCACTTCCGACACGGTGCCGTTGGATGACGTCACCAGGAGTGGCTGACACATCCTGCTTGTCCTAGGAGAACCTCTATGAGGAGAGGCTTAAAAGGTTAGGGCTCTTCAACTTGGAAAAAAGACAGCTGAGGGGAGATATGATAGAAGTATATAAAACAGGGATCCAGACAATTGGGTGAAAGAGAATTTGCGGAATGACAACTGGGTGAAAGACAATGGAGACCCTATAAATTAATGAATGGAGTGGAACAGGTAAATGTAGATCAGTTGTTTACTCCTTCAAAAAGTAGCAAGACTAGGGGACAGGCAATGAAGCTAAAAATGTAGCACATTTAAGACTAATCGGAGTTTGATTACTCTGCATGTAATCAAACTCTGGCATTCCGTACAAGAGAATGTAGTAAAAGCTGTTAAAACAGGTTTGGATGAGTTCCTGGAGGAAATGTCCATAAAGCCTTATTAAAGAGGGCTGGGGAAATCCACTGTTTACCCCAGGGACAGGCAGCATGGAATGTGTATACCTTTGGGAACCTAACAGGTACTTGAGACTTGGAATGGCCACTGTTGGAAACAGGATATTGAGCCTGAAAGACCCTTGGTCAGCCCCAGTATGGCATATTTTATGTTCCTATGTTCTTATGTTTATGAGAGCATTAGAGGACGGAGCCTAGAGGTGAGGGGAAAGATGACAGGAAGGGGTAGAAGGGGAGCTGGAGACAAAGGGGCAGAGTAAGAAGTGATGGGCTGAGATGGTACTGTGGTAGGGGAAGAGTATGAGAGGAGGAGGGCTGGAACAATGGGAGAGCCTGGGAGGAAGGGGTGGGGCAAGAGGAGCATGAGTAGGGCCAGTCTGTCCACTAGGAGAACTAGGTGGTAGCCTGGTGGGTGGCATGACTTAACACCCCACCCCCTGTGAAGCAGCAGTTCACCACCGCTGTGGGCTTTTAAATCCTGCACACATGCATGCAGTTACAGCATGCCACTCCTGCCCCCAGAAAGTTGGATCGGAGGGGGGAAGGGGCAGCAGATCATGAGAGCACATACACATGGCTACTTTGAGGCCCAACATGCTGAAGTGGTAGCTAAAGTGCTGCTTCAGCACATGAAGGGATCTCTGTGCCGCAAAATGGATGCCGGGGGGGGGGGGGGGGGGGGTGGGGTGGGGAGCAACATGGCAAGCTGGACGGCGCCACTGTCGGGGGGGGCAGCATGGAGGGCCTACTTAGTGTGGCAGAAACCCTCGGGCTGGACCTGAGTGTGAAAGAAGGGCTGTAGGCAAAAAGAAGAGTGATTTGATAGACTTGATATTCCACCTTTAACAACACGTCACATGAAAGTGATTCCTTGGAGTTTCCAGAGCATTTTTTGGTCAACATATTTCTAATTTGTGTTGCCTTATTCTGAATTTTGTGTTGTTTCTTTGAAGGTTGAATAAACAGATAGATAAAGGTGAGCCGGTTGATATAGAGTATCTGGATTTTCAAATAGCCTTTGCCAAGGTCCCTCATGAGCAATGTTCCCTCTAATTTTCTGTAGGCTGTGTGCGCATAATATATCAGCTGTGCAGCTTTTGAAGGAAGGTTAAATTTTTGTGCGCCACATAATGACACTCGGAGTTATATACTTTAAAATTTGACTACACGTCAGAATACAGTATGTACACCACATTGATTTTAATCAAATTAAATGAAAATAGACGATTACTAAATGAAGCGGGAAATTTCTAGTAATTACAATCATAACTTTTAAATTTTAAGACGTCTGTGTTGTTTTCTATCAGAATCAGAACTGTAATTCTTGTGCGCTCTGTTGTAAAGTATGTGCGCTCGCTCGGCGAGGTGTGTGCGCGCGCACACGCACACAGCTTAGAGGGAACAGTGCTCATGAGAGACTCTTGGGAAAATTAAAAAGTCATGGGATAGGAGGCAGTGTACTATTGTAGATCAGGAACTGGTTACAAAATAAAAAACAGACAGTAGGGCTAAATGGGCAATTTTCTCAATAGAGAAAGGTGGAGTACCCCAGGGATCTGTGCTGGGCCATCTACTTTTTAATATATTCATAAATGACCTGGAAATGGGAACAAACGAGTGAGGTGATCAGATCTGCAGATGACACAAAATTATTCAAAGTTGTTAAAACACAAGAGGATTGTGAAAAAATGCAGGAGGACCTTGATAAATTGAGAGACTGGGCATCCCAATGGCAGATGAAATTTAATGTGGACAAGTGCAAAGTTATGCACATAGGGAAGAACAACCCAAACTACAGTTACACAATGCAAGGTTCCATCTTAGGAACCAACATCCAGGAAAATGATCTAGACGTCATCATGAATAATATTTTGGAATCATCTACCCAGAGTACAACAGTGACCAAGAAAGCAAATAGAATTCTAGGAATCATAAGGAAAAGAATGGAGAATAAAACAAAGGATATTTATAATGCCTCTGTATCATTCCATAGTGTGTACGCATTTTGAATATTGTGTGAAGTTGATGGAAGGAAAGGCTTAAAAAGTTAGGGCTCTTCAACTTGGAAAAAAGAAGGCTAAGGGGAGATATGATAGAGGTCTATAAATTAATGAATGAAGCAAAATGAATAACCGAAAATTGTCTGTTTACTCCTTCAAAAAGAAAAGGATTAGGAGACACACAATGAAGCTACAGTGTGATCTGTTTAAGACTAATAAGAGAAAATATTTTTTCACTCAATGCATAATCAAACTCTGGAATTCATTACCAAAGGATGTAGTAAAAGCTGTTAGTGTAGCTGGGTTTAAAAGAGGTTTGGACAAGTTCCTGGAAGAACAGTCTATAAACCATCATTGAAGAGGACCAGGCAAATCCATTGCTTAACCCTGGGATAAACAGCATGGAATCTCTGTACCTTTTTGGGAACCTGACATGTACTTGTGACCTGCATTGGCTGTTGTTCGAAGCAGGATATAGGGCTTGATGAACCCTTGGACTGTCACAGCATGGCATATCTTAAGGAGCTGTGATATTCTCTTCACACAGTGGTTCTCGACTCAGCCTTCGGGACACTCCCAGCCAGTCGGATATCTACAATCAACATGCATGAGAGAAATTTGCACACTAAGGAGGCAGTGCATGCAAATCTCTCTCATGCATATTCATTATGGATATTCTGAACAGGGCCGGCCCCAGAGTTGGTTCAAGGTATTGGCACCCTAGCAAGCAAACCTTAAGCCTTATGCATCCCCCTGGTTGTCAGAATCTATTGTTTAACTGTGAATGCCTCATTCTTTGCTGCCCCTCAGACGTGTCACTCAAGTATGGTTGCCAACTGGCTCCAGATGCGCCTGACAGGCTTGATCCAGTCCTGGGTTTACCCTATGGCATGCAGGGACATGTAGTTCTGATTTCTCCATTGTATTCCATAAGAAAAGCAACACTACGTGTCCCTGCATGCAATGGGATAAACCCAGGACAGGATGAAGCCTGTCAGGCACATCTGGAGCCAGTTGGAGACCCTACACTCAAGGCAGCCACCTAGTTTGCCTAGTGGTTGGGCCGGCCCTGATCCCGAAAACCCAATTGGCTGGGTATGCCCTGAGAACTCGGTTGGGAAGCACTGTGCTAGCGTGTAGTGTGTGCAAGGATCTGTAACAGTCCAGTCTGTTCTATTTTCTCAGGAGAAGGTGTTTTGGTGCATTATATTTGCAGTGCTGTCTTTTCATAGGTAATAGTAAATGATGGTAGGTAACGACCAGCATTGTCCATCTAGTCTTCCCAGTAAGGTGACTAGAGTTGTAGTTGTATCTTTGAGGGGTTTTGTGCAAGGTGTATCGCTGCAAAGAAAATGACAGCAAAATTTAAATATTCTCTTTTGCATGAGAAAGTTGTGACATCTGATCATAAGAATTTTCATGCTAGGTCAAACCCAATGTCCATCTATCCGTGCATGGTGTCTCCAGTTTGGATCACTTAGTTATACAAATAGGTATTAAAATGAAGCCTCTTGCCTATGTAAAAATGTATGAACTACATATGCAAATATTTATGCAAATGATCAACATGGTTATGCAAATATTTATGCAAATGAGTCTCTGCACATGGCCCCTCTTCCCCCACAGGCTGCCCCAAGTTGTCAATTCTGTAGCTGGGTAACACTATGCAAACTCTCAGCCCAAATTTCCTTAATCTGAGTCCGAGATAGGGTTGCCAACTGGCTCCAGATGCGCCCGACACACTTGATCCAGTCCTAGGTTTACCCCACTGCATGCAGGGACATGTAGTTCTGATTTTTCCATTGCATTCCATAAGAAAAGCAAGACTACATGTCCCTGCATGCAATGGGGTAAACCCAGGACTGGATCGAGCCTGTCGGGCGCATCTGGAGCCAGTTGGCAACCCTAGTCCGAGAGAGAGAGAGAAGAAGGGGGGGGGGAAGGGGGAAGGGGGAAGGGAGATTTTGTGGATCTCGTGTTTGTGACTCACCTCCCTACAGAGCTGGGACTAGAGAAGAGATGTGACTGCGAGGGACAGTGAAATATTTCTCTGGGAAAAGAAGAGTCATGCTGAAAGGTGTTATTAACAAGGGAAGGCAAAGAGAGAAACTCTAATGAGACTAGGTCGAAAATAATCCACCAAGAGGGGGGGGGGGGGAGGGGAAGCTGCAATCTCTGCCCTTAATTCACAGCAGCTGAGATGCGCTGGGGAGGGGAAAACACTTTTCTGGGCTGTGATTGAGAACCTCAGCAGCACGAGTTGAGTGACCTGCGGCGAATCATTTTATCCCCCTGTATCTCGGTTCTAGTCTCCGACTCTGTCACTGACCCTGTGTGTTGGACCCTGAGGTGTCACTTTATCCGCCTATGTCTCCAGGACCCAGCTAGAAACAAGACATTTGATACAATTACTTTCCTGTCCACTAAATTAAATTATCTAAATATATTTAAATCTGCTTTTCCTGTTCCTTTGGAACTTGGTAGGGATGTTTTAAGGCTGCTGTTTTCTTTTCAAAAAGAAACACTAAATTTTCTCACCTCTACCAAGTAGAAGTAGAAATAGCCATAGAGAACTGATTCCTTATTCTGCTCTCTTTTGGTGCTTTTCTTATTCTCAGAGCATATTTTCTCCTTTGTTTCGTGCAAATAACTGATTTAAAATGGAATTAAAACTGACACTCCCCCAACCCCAATTTTGAAGTGCCCCTGGTTTCCGAAAGCCCACAAACATCATCTGCCCTCACCTACCAATATATAATTTTGTCCCACTGGGCTGGTTTTGAGTATACTTTAGAATGTGAAAATTAATGAACTAGTTTAGTTATTAGGGAGCCCCATAACAGTGACGTTTCTCCTGGATGAGGAAGAGGTGACCGCAGAGCCAGGAGAGGGATTGAACAGTGGGAGGTTAAGTAAGGTCTTTCTCAACCTTCTTTGGCTAAGATCAGTTGGGACTGACACAGGAGCTGAGGAGGGGGAGGGATGCCAAGGGGTACATGATGATTTTATGAGCACAGCTAAAGTAGAAGGATGTATCTGGTTTTTTTGTTAAGGGAACACAGGAAAGTGAGATTAGACCCAGCTCTGATACAGCCGGTCATCCACACTTGGAACTGTACAGCCCTGTAGAGCCCAAGTCAGATCTCTGCACGACAGCAACATTCAGGGCTCCTGCAGGGTGGTTGCCACCGCTGAACTGTGTCCTTGGGGCCTTTACTTCAGAAGCGGAAGATCCAGGTGAGCACCCAGGATGAGAGGGATGTAGAGCCTGGAGTAGGCTGCTGACTTTGGAGATGGAAGCTATCCCTTGCTGACTGTGAATGACCACATTAAGGCCAGGAGGACAAAGCAGGCCTTGTGTTGCCACTGCTGAGCTGGAGCCAGGCAGTGCTGGCTCAGCTGCTACCCTGGGCAGGCAGCAATCCTACCGCCTGGATGGCAAAAGCCCCCTTTGTTCACATGCCTGGAAATCGCAGATCCTTGAATCATGAGCTTCCGTAAGTGACTCAGAACCGGTCCTTGAAACCACCTCTCCAGGCTGTGTCTGCAATTGGGGGGAGAAGGCATATCTCACTTCTCCTCCCTACCCCCTTCCACACCTCTGCCTCAGAAAGCAAAAGCCTGCAGACCTGACGGCCAGAAAACCAGCCTGAGCAGCCCCTGACACAGGTGCCCATCCCCCTCCCATCCCTCCTGGCCAGGTGCCAGCGTGGGCAAGGGCAGAGATGGAGTCACAGCCTGGGTTATGCTTTTTTATCTCAGGCTCCAGTGAAAAGCAGGCAGACAAAAGAGGCCCCAGCTTGAAAGTCAGGAGAGAGATGAGAAGGAAAAACCAGAGCCCAGGCTCTAAAAATAGCAAGCGCTGAGAGGAAGGGCTGCACGTGTGAGGAAAGAAAAGGGACCGAAATGGGAAGCGGGGAATAGCGAAAATGAAGGCGAGAAAGAAAGCAAGGAGGGGGGAGAGGGGTACCGACAGAAAGCAAAAAGATGGCAGGAGGGAAAGAAAGATGGGGAGGATGAAAGAGAGAAGGCTAAGGACATGAGGGAGTGGGAGAATGCAGTACTTGGGCACAGCTTTCAATCAGTCTGCGCTGCCACATTCAGCTGTCGGAGCCGCTGTCTCCCCACCCCCCATCCATCTGTCTGCACACACAGGCCTTGCCGCCATTCATACCTGAGGTTGATGGGGGGAGACACATTCTGTAGGTTCTCCTACCCCCCCCCCCCCCCCAGTCATGGATCACAGCTCTCCTTCCCCATGTTCATATCAGATCTCCTGATGCCCTATCCTGGAGGCTGGATAGAGGCAAGAGGGCCAGAGTTTTCTCTCTCGCCACCGAAAAAGACAATCTTCAGAATCCAAGTATTTCCCCGTCCCTGAGGCAACGTGCCACAGATCACAAGGAGCATCAGCAATCCCAGGCCACTGGCTACTTCTCCACCGCTGAGCACAGCTACCACTCGAGTGATGCAGAGGGTCCTTTCCTGACCCCATTTTAGGAAGGGGAGAGAGATGGTGTCTTAGAAACAGGGAGAGCTGATGCAGCAACCTTCTGCTAGAACCGTGTGATAAAGCTTGGTGCGTACTTCCCTAATACAAGTGTAACACATTTTGCTCTCCAGGGCAGTATCCAAATAGTCTGCACATTAGTAGTGTGCAAAAAATTGACGCTAATATGAGAGAACGTACCGGAAGCAGGTTTGCGCTATCAACAGCTCTATCTTGCACGTGAAAATAACTCTATTGGCACGCGGGCACATGTTCCGGCATGCCATGCTGTACATGAACATCAATGCTATGTGGCGTAGTCCTTCATACTCTGCCTTTTCCTATATTGACCCCTTACCCTTCAACAAAGCCAGGTAAAAGTTGGGGGTCTCGTGCTTGCAGGAAAGGGAGTGGAGGAGTGGCCTAGTGGTTGGGGCAAGGTACTTCGGGCCAGAAGGTTGGGGGTTCAAATCCCACTAGAGGACAGCAACCTTGGGCCGGAAGGACTGGGGTTTCTAGTCCCACAGGTGCTCCTTGTGGTCTTGGGCAAGCCACTTAACCCTCCATAGCCCATGTTCCCTGTAAAATAGTTCTCTGTGTGCTGTGCTTTCCTGTCTAATCAATGTGTTTATACCTCAAAAATTTCCTGTCATGATTTGACAATTTCCAATCTGTAATCTGATCGCTGGAAGTAGCAGTATACAAAATGTATAATAAATAAATAAACAGGTATGACTGCCTTAGCACAGTTAACCCAAAGCTAACTAACCTTTCACACTTCCTCAGGCCTGGTGTTAAACCGCTAATGTTACAAGAACTTTACGCTCAGCCTTTGGGTCTTCTGCACACTTCTTTGCATCTGGGGGCGATAGCTAATACCTTCATTACCATAGCATTTAAATGAGCTGTGCACTGATGTCAGCGCAACTACATGCGCACAGTTAGCTTGTGCTCAAAACACCTTTATGCACAGGACGGCAGCAGCAGCGCAGAAAGTTGTTTGTAGAAGTTGCGCTTCCGCATTTTATTGCATCAGCCCCAGGGTGTCTCAATGGGAAGACATAGGAATGGGGGGGGGGGGGATGGTCAAAGAAGAGAGGAGAGAAGAGAAGCAGAGGAAGAGAGAAAGGAGGGGAATGAAAGAGGAGGGAGAAAAGGACAAAAGTGGAGAGGAAGGGAGAGGAGAAAGAACTGGTGGGAGGGAGGAGGAATGCAGAGGAGAGGAGGGGGAGGGAGAGAGAGAATGCACATAGGCGTGGGAGGGTGAAAGAAAGGGAGGTGGGTCTGCATGTGTATCCTGTTACCCCCAGACTCTGGGCATCCTTGGTCAGACAGGGGTTCTTAATGAGGTTTTTGGATTCTGAGGTGTGTTCACAAGCGTCTGCCCTCTGAACTGTTCATGTCTCTTTTCTACTCCTCTTTAGTAACCAGGGCCTGCGTTCATTGCATGAAAGGCAGAAAAGAGAGACAGCTCCTCCGAAAGAAAGAGACAATCACAGTGACAATTCCCCTAGAGAAGAGACAGCTCTCAGAAAGAAAAGAAACATCACTTAACGTATAGAGACATCGTTCCCCCCTCCCCCCCTCCCCCCCACTCCTCCACATCACCCCCCAGGGATGAGATAGGCCCCATGAGCAGAAAAGCAGTTGCCATAGTATGATAATAAACCTTTTATTCTGCTAATAAACAGGAACCCCTCCCCCACTTTCAGTGTCATTTTCAGACATGAGAAAGTGACAGGGATCTGGGCCAGCTGGGAATGAAATATAACAAAGACAAAATGTCAGGAGCAGAGCTGTTCAGAAGAGACAGAAGCGTGATAGGGTTGGCGAGGATGCCCCTGCTCACTGGCTCTAGCTTACCTTGGATTGGTGCCCTCGGAGATAGCGAAGACCTTCGTGATGCCTGCCGTTGCTGCTGTTGCTGTGCTCCTTGTCTCTCATTCCGGCAGCACAATATAAACCAGCAGCAGAAGCCCTGGCTCCTCCTCTCCGAGCACAGCCCACACCAGACAGCCTATTCCTCAATGCACGAGCCTCAGCTAATGCCTCCCCCCCCCCACCCCATCTGTGCAGACTGAGCATGACAGAACCCTCTGTGCCGCTCTCTGCCATCTCCAACGCAAACACACACACACACAGAGGCACACACATGAGATCCTTCTCAGCAGAGAATTCTGTCTGTATTTTATTTTTCCTTTAAGGGTGTAGGTTGTTGTGGTGGTTGGGTTGTTGCTTGTCGATATATTTTGTGTTTCTTTTTGTATACTGCCAAAGAGGTTCTTTGCAGACTCAGAAGGCAGTGAAGAAATAAATAAACATAGGTGCACACATCACACATCACAAACACTCACATGCACGCACGCACATACAAAAAAAAAGCGCAGGTGCCCTAGGTGTGGTGTACTTAAATTTCAGTAAAGCTTTTCCCTGGGTTAGAAATGGTTGAGTGAGAGACAACAAGGGGTACAGGTAAATGGAGCTCACTCTGAGATGAAGGATGTTACCAGTGGTGTGCCCCAGGAATCGGTCCGATTCTTGTTAGTGATATTGCAGAAGGGCTGTCAGGTAAGGTTTGCCTCTTTGCAGATGATACCAAAAGTAGACACCCAGGAAGGAGTAGATAACATGAGGAGGGATCTAGCCAAGCTTGAAGAATGATCAAGAATTTGGCAGCTGAGATTTAATGCTCAAAAATGCAGGGTCATGCATTTGGGCTACAAAAATCCAAGGGAACGGTACAGTATAGGAGTGAAGTACTTCTGTCCATGAATGAAGAGCAGGACCTAGAGGTTACTGTTTCTCATGATCTTAAGGTGGCTAAACTGGAAGAAAAGGTGACAACGAAAGCCAGAAGGATGCTTGTGTGCATATCCTGTCCCCCAACAAAGCACAACTTGAATCTACTTGTCCTTTGGCCTTCTTTTTCTGTGTTCCTACTCTTTGGAATTCTCTGCCCCGATCACTCCATCTTGAACCTTCCTATTCGTCATGCGAAACTCAGCTTAAGACACATTTCTTCTCTGGGCCTTTGAAGCCTAGACTGCCTGGGACATAGAACAAACCTCTTTTCCACTCTTTCTAGCACACCCTCCTGCTACAACTTTTCATTCTACCCTCTCCGTCCCCTCTAGATGGGGGCTAGATGGATCCACGGGAGCAGAATTGTGGCATAGGGTCTGGATGTCCAGGATGTGCCCCGATCCAGGCACCCCAGACATCCAGAGCTCTGCCCAGCTAGCTCAGCCTGGCTCCTGCATGGCACCACGGTGCCGTGGTGTCCTGTTGCCATGGCACTGTGGCTCCATGCTGCAGTCCCGATCACCGGCGCTGCAGTAGATCACCTTCTCCCCGCCACCCAACCATGATTGGGCCTTCTAAGGCTGGGATCGGGCTACGGGAAATACCCTGCCCCTGCTCACCTTCTCTGCCAGTCCCTCCACTGTCCACCATGAACCTTGGGGAACTTATTCTATCTCTGAAGTGGAATAAATTCTCTGTGTAGATGGCTGACCCCAGATGTACAGGGTTGACACTGTAATCGGCCCTGTATGTCTGGGGTCAGGGTCCTGCCTACTCACCGCCCTCACTCCTCCTCCAGCCTGCCCCCTCCTGGCCCCGTCCAGAGCTCCCCGCACATCTTGGCAGTACATGCGGGGAGCTCTTAGATGGGAATACGAGCCCGATGTTTAATGGGGATTATACATCTGCCCTGAATGTATATCCCCGCTAAACGTGGGTCAGAATCTACCCCATAGTATGGTAAGATACACATAAGTAGTGGACAAGAGAGTGAGGAGCATCAGGATCCAAAAGCCGCCTCAGAGAGTTGGGTCTTAGCCGGGACTTGAATAGGACCTGAGAAGGAGCCTGATGCACTGACTCCGGTAGTTTGTAGTCTGGAGTTAGCAGTGGCAGAGAAAGGCACATATAAAAGGGATCTGCCCGAGGAGGGATGTGGAGTGAGATAAGAGAGTAGTGAGGAGCCGCAGAATGAGGGCACTTGTAGGTGAGTAGGAGAAGTTTGAACTAGATGCAAAAACGGAGAGGGAGCCAGTGAAGTGACTTGAGAAGAGGGGTTACATGAGCATAGCGATGCATGTACAGTAGAAAGACCCAGGCTACTGACACTCCTTGTGGCCTTGGGTAAGTCACTTAGCCCTCCATTGCCTCAGGTACAAGCCCTCTAGGGACAGGGAACTACATACTGTGTCTGACTATAAGCCACCTTGAACTACTACTGGAAAGGCTTGAGCTAAATGCAAATACCTAAATACAAAATATACTGTACATATCGCATGCACAGACATGGGTGTAAACAGACACCCACACACCAAGACCAAGATACACATATACACTTATTTAGCCTGGAGAGACGAAGGTCTACTCTCTACAGACACACACTCCCTCACAGATGCAGAGCCAGAAATAAGTGTTTTGCAGGAGAGACCCAGCACCTGCTGAAGGAAAAGGAATCCACGTACTGGGTGAAATATTGGGTTTGACATTTTTTCTAGTGATGGGGAGATGGCAGGTGGGGGACTGTACTTTCCGGGGTAGATTGTGTTGCAGCCCAGGCGTAGCCTTATAGCTAACAGCCTGAGTGTGCTGAGTAAGCCATGCAATACTGGTCAGCAGCGTACTGAGAGAGCCAGCTGTGAGCTCAACCCCCACCCTCTTTCCTTCTCTTCAGCACCTCTATATTTAGGAATTTCATTTGTTCTGTCTCCCTGGTGGGACCCATCACCCAGTCCCTGCCCCACACTCACAGCCATTGCTTTGGCAGAAGTTGATTTCTGCAGGAGCCTGAACACACACAGAATCTTACCATAGGGACAGGACAGGCAGCGATAGTGCAAGCTTCCTACGCATACACTTACAGATCTCTGAGTTAGCAGGGAGGCATTTCTTGAAGGGGGGGATCGCTGTAAAACACCCTTCATAAGATCCTCAGTCAGGAGCAGCTCAAGACAATCTGTTGCCTGAGTTGAGAGATGAGCTGGTGCCAGCCTCCCCCCATCCTCCTGGCAGCCAAAATGGTGGGGCCTCCTCAGTGCTCCAGTTAGGAGCCAGTGGGTCCCCTTACTCATAACACCAATTAGGTGGTTGTTCCAAGAATAAAGAAAGCAATATATTCCCAGGCCATATGTTTTTAAAACTTTGCAATGCTGTTTTTAATGCAGCAAAAACTGTAGCAGCTTAATTATGTAGCCTGTAGCAAAACTAATACATGAGTCCTCATTCTTCATCAGTGTTCGTTGTGAACATGGAAAATATAGGAGACATGAATAAACCACACCCTCCAAATGTCTGTCTGACCAAATAAGCACCTTTCCGATGCCTGTTGTTGCCTGGAGCAGGTATAAACTTGGACACAGCTCAGGATATCAAGGATATTTCTGAAATTGGGTAAGGCCATCCACTGATCATCCTGGACATGTCTACTCCATGCCTCCATTCAGACTTGGATGTCCTTGCCCCGAGGACATTCACTGAGCTGGCTTCTAAAATGTCTCTGGGGACATCTCCTTGCCCATTTTCAGACGCCCAAAGCATGAATAGGGCTTCTAAAATAACCACCATATTCTACATTCAATGAAGCCCATCTCCCACAGTGGGTGCAGGGGACATATCCCCATGGAACTCAACATGCAAAAAATAATTTTTGATTCTGATGTCATCTCAGTAACAGCAACATAAGCCTTAACCTGTACAGGGCATATTGTGAAGTGATATTTATTTATTTAACAAAATTTGATATACCACTTTCCTACAAGTCAAAGTGGTTTACAAAGAGCTGAGTTTTTACAATGAGCAAGTCATGAACTGCATTAGAACTTTTTCAATGAATCTGAAGAGTAATTCAGTGAACTCATAACAACGGACATTTTTTAAAGCTGAGAACAAACTAAACTATATACAAGGATGAGGGGTTGGCGAATGTGGTGGGTGTGGAGTCATAAGGGTTTCATGAGGATGGGATGGGGAGGGTGTGCTTGTGGGAATGAGTTTCTGCTGATTCTACATTGTTGGTTGCTAATTACCAAAATGCTTCTGGAAGAGATGAGTCTTGAGTTGTTTACAAAAGTCCATGGAAGACTTGATGGTTCAAATTGCTGGGGATAATGTTTTCCAGAGGGTGGGGGCGTATAGTGAGAATATTCTTGCTCTTGTGGCCTGCTTGCAATTGTGAGTCCGTGGTGGGATACAAAACTCTGTAACAATCACTCAGGACCACTGTTCCCTCTAAGCTGTGCGCGTGTGTGCGCGCACACACCTCGCCGAGCGAGCGCACATACTTTTCAACAGAGCGCACAAAAATTTTGGTTCTGATTCTGATAGATAACAACACAGACGTCTTAAAATTTAAAAGTTGTTGTGTATTTACGGTTTTCACAAGTTCTACAATATTTTTTAGTGCAATCAATGTGGTGTACATACTGTATTCTGACGTGTAGTCAAATTTGAAAGTATATAACTCCGAGTGTCGTTATGTGGCGCACAAAAATTTAATCTTCCTTCAAAAGCTGCACAGCTGATATTTTATGCACACAAAGCCTACAGAAAATTAGAGGGAACATTGCTCAGGACCTATAGAAAAAATCGATAATAACAGCATCAACTTCTAAAAGTCACACAAGGAGCTTACCCAGAAAATAGCAGCACTGTAAATATTTCAGTGGGCCCTAGAACATAGGTAAACCTATTTGGAAACTGAACAAGCCGGATTGCTACAGATTCCTACATAGAAACTCCATTCTAACCGAATACCTGGCATCGGTCACACACTCAGAATACAGATAGCTCCTCACCAAGTACAGATTACAGTACCACAAACTAAACATAAAAATATGTAGACAAAAATGACTGTATACTTTAGAGGAAAGGCAGGAATGAGGTGATATGATTGAGATGTTTAAATACCTCCATGGCATAAATGCACAGGAGGAGAGCCTCCTTCGATTGAAAGCAAGCTCTGCTACGAGGGGACATAGGATGAGGGTGAAAGAAGATAGACTCAGGAGTAATATGTGGTAGAGATGAGGACAGTGTCTGAATTCAAAAAGGCATAGGACAAACACAGAGGATCTCTAAAGGAAAAAAGGGGACTGTTCTAGTGGTTGATATGGAAGGGCAGACTAGATAGGCCATGTGGTCTTTTTCTGTCATCATGTTTCTGTTTCTATGTTAATTTAAAATCCAAAAAAATACCAGACTGCATCCAGTACAACACCAGAGAAACAGAGATCTGCAGAAGCCCCATTACTGTGCAAAGTGTAAAAATGAAACATGTACAGCCCAATCAGGGGTGGCCCAAGGGGTGTGTGTGTGTGTGTGTCTCATTTGCATAAGGGGCCTCATTTGCATAAATGTTTGCATAATGTTACCATACACTAACTTTTAATAAACATGACTCTTAATGAGTGTATGGATAAAGAAAGACTAAAAGATTTCTACATTACTATAATCCAGTGCCAACTGCCAGGCACATTAGGAGCTACTACAAACACTGCCCATTTAGAACCCATAGCAAACCCGCCGTACCCTAACAGCACTACCAGGACTCACAAAGCACCATACTCTACCTATCTAAAGGCAACACTGCAAATATTAAACCAATACATTTCAGAGAATAACAATACATGACCTACTGGGGAAAGAGAACAAGTGACAATGTCAAATAGAAACATAGAAACATGATGACAGAAAAAGACCACATGGCCTTTCTAGTCTGTCCTTCCATAACAACAACTACAACAGTCCACTTTTTACCTTTAGAGATCCTCTGTGTTGGTCCCATGCTTTTTTGAATTCAGTTACTGTCCTCATCTCTACCACCTCCACTGGGAGACTATTCCACGGATCCACTACTCTTTCTGTAAAGAAATATTTCCGCATATCACTCCTGAATCTATCTCCCTTCACCCTCATCCCATGTCCCCTCGTAGCAGAACTTGCTTTCAATTGAAAGAGGCTGTCTCCCTGAACATTTATGCCACGGAGGTATTTAAACATCTCAATAGAAACATAGGAATTACATAAACAGAATACCTCAGCTCAGTTACACATGCAGAACATACACCATCACCAAACAAGGAATCACAATTTAGAAACGGGAAGGCAATAATTAAACTGGGAACCCCAAAAGCCAAACTTGGAATGTACAACACTGTAGAAATAAAACTATAAATTAATTTCCTCTTGTGCTAAACAAAGTGCAGACGTTAATGATGCACATTTCCCAGAGCTGACATATTCCAGTTAATAAATTCAAAATAAAGAAATATTTTTCTACCTTTTGAGCATTTATTTTTCAGTTGCAATTACTCCAGCCACTTTCTTCTGGTTTCTTTGTGTCTTCTGCTAACTCTCCATTGTCTGCTGTCCATTTGTCCTTTCTTCTCTCTTCTAGGTTTTTTTTTCCATTCTCTCTCTACATCTGCTTTAACATACTAATCTTTCTCCTTTTGCTCTTTTCTCATTCCTATATCATCCACTCAAATTTTACCCCTCCATCCTCAATCCCCACTTACTTTCCCAATACCCGGCCAATTGTAGATTTGTCTTCCCTCCCACACAAAATATTTTCTCCTCTCCATTTCACTCTCCCTGCTCCATCCCATTCTAATCCTCCCCAACATCAGCTCCCTTCTAGTTCCAGCCCCACCCAGCATCCGCTCCCTTCTAGTCCCCGCATCAGCCCATTTCCAGTCCTAGCTCCCCATTAGCCCATTTCCAATCCTATCCTAGCCCCACAATCAGCCCATTTCCAGTCCTAGCTCCCCCATCCATTTCCAGTCCTATCCGAGTCCCTCCATCAGCTCATTTCCAATCCCAGCCCCCCATCAGCCCATTTCTAGTCCTTTCCTAGCCCCACCATCAGCCCATGTCAAATCCTAGCTCCCCTCCACTCAGCCCAATTCCAATCCAAGCCTCCCATGAGCCTACTTCCAGTTCTAGCCCCTCCATGAGTCCATTTCAATCCAAGCCCCCACCACAGCCCATTTCCAATCTTAGCACCCCCAACAGCCCATGTCCAGTCCTAGCCTAGTCCCTCCATCAGCCCATGTCCTGTCCTAGCTCCCCCCTCCCCCCCCCCCCACTAAGGCCATTTCCAGTCTTAGGAAATGCCTGTTTCCCATCAGCACCGGCGGGCTTAACAGAGCCGCGAGAGAGAAACTCTCCCTTTGCGGCTCTGAAAGCTGGCGCTGAGGGAGCTGATGCTGCAGGGAGGGCTCTGCTGGGCGGGGGGGACACGGGACACTTGATTCAGCCACTGTCACGGCGGTGGCAGCAGCATCAGCAGCAGACATTTTTTTGTTGTTTTTTAATTTACCTGGGCTGATGCAGAATGTTGTTTGCACGGGGCCCCCCGAAATGCGGGGCCCCATGCAAACAACATTCTTGCTCGATGGACGGGCTGGCCCTGGGCCCAATATTCAAAGGGGTTTATCCGGTTAGCAGCAGGCCAGCCCAACCACTAGGCAAACTAGGTAGCTGCCTAGTGTGGTAGTTTCTTGGGGGCAGCAAAGAGCAGGACATTCAAAGCTAAATAGTTCATTCTGACAACCAAGGGGGGGGGGGGAGAGGGGGGAAGGGGCTTAAGGCTTGACATATACCTATGGTGCCAACATCTTGAAGCAGCTCTGGGGCCGGCCCTGGTTAGCAGGACCTGTTAACCAGATAAAGCCCACTGACAGGGAGATTCAGAGCAGCCAGTGCTCCTGACTATCTCCTCTAAATGCCAGGGCACTGTCTGGCACGGTCCATGAACAGGGCGAGGATAGTCCCAGCACTTAGCTGGTTAGCAGCAATTTTCAGTCCCCTTAACCAGCTAAGTGCCCGTATTAAGTCAGGACATTTAAATAACTGTTCTAACTTTATAAACTTTGGCAATCCAGACAGCAGCTGAGTATTGCCACTGTCTGGATAGCTGCGCTGGTCAGCACTGAAACCGGGTATTTAGTTCCGGAGGATATTTGGATTCCAGCACTGAACATCTGGTTTACCTTCTGCCCACGGTGGTCAGGGAACTTCAAAAATGCTGATCACCACAGGTTGAATATCGGGCCTCTAAATCTGAAGACAGGCATATTTCAATCACTAAATTAAAAATAAAAATTAATTTTTCTACCTTTGCTGTCTATCTGGCCATTTTATTCTCTAATCCTGTTGATTCCAGCCTCTGGTTTATTTTAACTCACCCTCTAGGATCTCTGGTCCATTTGTCCCTTCTCTCCCCTCCTGTCTTCTTAACTTCTTCCAACTACAACACAAATCTTTTCCTTTCAGCTTTCTTCCATTAATTTTTCTCTATCAATTCAGATTTCACATTCTCTTCTTACCATCCAAATCTCAATCGTCCTCTTTTTACTGCATTTACCTACCATTTTTCAACCTTTAACCTTTAGTCCTCTTACTCCCCATCTCTCTATCCTTTTACTGATGGTCAGCTCCGTACTTAGCCCTATGCAAGCGGTGTGGCCGCACAGGGCACAAAGAAATAGTGGCACATTTGGGGCTGCCGGCCTCGGATCCTCCCTCACTGCCTGCCCTTGTCCTGCCACCGCCGCCAGTTTTCCTGTTGCCACAGCAGCGGCGATGACATCAGCAGAACAGACATTCAACTGGAAAGAAAAATTCCGCGGGTCTTTGCAACTCTGCGCTTGCACGCAGGTCTGATCCATCCCTCTGCTGACATAGGCTGACATAGACAAGACCAGCCATTCAAGCGCAGAGTTGCAAAGACCCGCGGATTTTTTTCTTTCCAGTTGAATGTCTGCTTTGCTGATATCATTGCCGCCACCAAGGCAAGATGAAAATTGGCAGTGGCTGGGCAACAGCAGGCAGTACGAGGGAGAGCTGGCTGGATATGGAGGTCAGAGGGGGAGATGCTGAGCACAGGGCAAATGACAAACCTGTGATTGGGGGGGGGGGGGGGGGACGCAGATGTGCAAGTATTTGTAGCTTGATGCAGCCCTGCAGCCAGCTATTCCCCATACCTCAGCCTTATCTCATCACACAGCAAAACATAACACAGACCAGCTCAATGTAAATAATTAACTGTAAAAAGATCGGCCTACATTCAATGTTCCTAACTGTATCCTAAAGGCCTGCATGCAATGTTCAAAACTGTTTATAATGATGTTCCCTGTAATAGTTCATTGAGTTCATAGCGTTCCTTGTAAACTGTCTAGAGCAGTGTTAGTTCATTGAGTTCTCTGTAAACTGCCTTGATTACATGGATAAAATGATATATAAAGCACAGACATAAATACGTAACTCTTCCCCTTCTCTTTCTCTCTTCTACCCTCCCCGTGTCCAGCATCTGTCCTACCCAATCCTGTGTCTCACCCTCTTTCTCTCTTGCACCATCCAGCGCTTTCCCTCATTTTCTTATCCTATCCCTCCAATATATCCAGCATCCCCCTCTTTCCCACCCCCTCATCTTATGTCCAGCATCCCCCTCTTTCCCGCTCCCCCACTATATCCAGCATCCCCCTCTTTCCCACCCCCTCATCTTATGTCCAGCATCCCCCTCTTTCCCGCTCCCCCACTATATCCAGCATCCCCCTCTTTCCCAGTCCCTCATCTTATGTCCAGCATCCCCCTCTTTCCCGCTCCCTCATCTTATATCCAGCATCCCCCTCTTTCCCACTCCCTCATCTTATGTCCAGCATCCCCCTCTTTCCCACTCCCTCATCTTATGTCCAGCATCCCCCTCTTTCCCGCTCCCTCATCTTATATCCAGCATCCCCCTCTTTCCCGATCCCTCATCTTATGTCCAGCATCCCCCTCTTTCCCGCTCCCTCATCTTATATCCAGCATCCCCCTCTTTCCCACCCCCTCATCTTATATCCAGCATCCCCCTCTTTCCCGCTCCCCCACTATATCCAGCATCCCCTCTTTCCACTCCCTCATCTTATATCCAGCATCCCCCTCTTTCCCGCTCCCCCACTATATCCAGCATCCCCCTCTTTCCTGCTCCCTCATCTTATATCCAGCATCCCCCTCTTCCCGCTCCCCCACTATATCCAGCATCCCCCTCTTTCCGGCTCCCTCCGCTTATAGCCAGCATCCCCCTCTTTCCCGCTCCTCCCACTATATCCAGCATCCCCCTCTTTCCTGCTCCCTCATCTTATATACAGCATCCCCCTCTTTCCCACTCCTCCCACTATATCCAGCATCCCCCTCTTTCCCGCTCCCTCATCTTATGTCCAGCAACCCCCTCTTTCCCGCTCCCTCATCTTATGTCCAGCAACCCCCTCTTTCCTGCTCCCTCATCTTATGTCCAGCAACCCCCTCTTTCCCGCTCCCTCATCTTATATCCAGCATCCCCCTCTTTCCCGCTCCCTCATCTTATATCCAGCATCTCCCTCTTAAATGCTCCCTCATCTTATATCCAGCATCCCCCTCTTTCCTGCTCCCTCATCTTATATCCAGCATCTCCCTCTTTCCTGCTCCCTCATCTTATGTCCAGCAACCCCCTCTTTCCCGCTCCCTCATCTTATATTGAGCATCCCCCTCTTTCCCGCTCCCTCATCTTATGTCCAGCACCCCCTTCTTTCCCGCTCCTTCATCTTATATCCAGCATCCCCCTCTTTCCCGCTCCCTCATCTTATATCCAGCATCCCCCTCTTTCCCTGTCCCTCATCTTATATCCAGCAAACCCCTCTTTCCTGCTCCCTCATCTTATATCCAGCATCCCCCTCTTTCCCGCTCCTCCCACTATATCCAGCATCCCCCTCTTTCCTGCTCCTTCATCTTATGTCCAGCAACCCCTTCTTTCCCGCTCCCTCATCTTATATCCAGCATCCCCCTCTTTCCCGCTCCCTCATCTTATGTCCAGCATCCCCCTCTTTCCTGCTCCCTCATCTTATATCCAGCAAACCCCTCTTACCTGCTCCCTCATCTTATATCCAGCATCCCCCTCTTTCCTGCTCCCTCATCTTATATTCAGCATCTCCCTCTTTCCCGCTCCCTCATCTTATATCCAGCATCCCCCTCTTTCCCGCTCCCTCATCTTATATCCAGCATCACCCTCTTTCCCGCTCCCTCATCTTATATCCAGCATCCCCCTCTTTCCCGCTCCCTCATCTTATGTCCAGCATCCCCCTCTTTCCCGCTCCCTCCTCTTATATCCAGCATCCCCCTCTTTCCTCTCCCTCATCTTATATCCAGCATCCCCCTCTTTCCCGCTCCCTCATCTTATATCCAGCATCCCCCTCTTTCCCGCTCTCTCATCTTATATCCAGCATCCCCCTCTTTCCCTCTCCCTCATCTTATATCCAGCATCCCCCTCTTTCCTGCTCCCTCATCTTATATCCAGCATCCCCCTCTTTCCCGCTCTCTCATCTTATATACAGCATCCCCCTCTTTCCCGCTCCCTCATCTTATATCCAGCATCCCCCTCTTTCCCGCTCCCTCATCTTATATCCAGCATCCCCCTCATTCCCGCTCCCTCATCTTATTTCCAGCATCCCCTCTTTCCCTCGCCCTCATCTTATATCCAGCATCCCCCCTTTCCCGCTCCCTCATCTTATATCCAGCATCCCCCTCTTTCCCGCTCCCTCATCTTATATCCAGCATCCCCCTCTTTCCCTCTCCCTCATCTTATATCCAGCATCCCCCTCTTTCCCGCTCCCTCATCTTATATCCAGCATCCCCCTCTTTCCCGCTCCCTCATCTTATATCCAGCATCCCCTCTTTCCCGCTCCCTCATATTATATCCATCATCCCCCTCTTTCCCTCTCCCTCATCTTATATCCATCATCCCCCTCTTTCCCTCTCCCTCATCTTATATCCAGCATCACCCTCTATCCCTCTTTCCCTCTCCCTCATCTTATATCCAGCATCTCCCTCTTTCCCTCTCCCTCATCTTATATCCAGCATCCCCCTCTTTCCCTCTCCCTCATCTTATATCCAGCATCTCCCTCTTTCCCTCTCCCTCATCTTATATCCAGTATCTCCCTCCATCCCTCTCCCTCATCTTATGTGCAGCATCCCCCTCTTTCCCGCTCCCTCATCTTATATCCAGCATCCCCCTCTTTCCCTCTCCCTCATCTTATATCCAGCATCCCCCTCTTTCCCGCTCCCTCATCTTATATCCAGCATCCCCTCTTTCCCCCCCCCTCATCTTATATCCAGCATCCCCCTCTTTCCCGCTCCCTCATCTTATTTCCAGCATCCTCCTATTTCCCGCCCCCTCATCTAATATCCAGCATCCCCCTCTTTCCCTCTCCCTCATCTTATATCCAGCATCCCCCTCTTTCCCTCTCCCTCATCTTATATCCAGCATCCCCCTCTTTCCCTCTCCCTCATCTTATATCCAGCATCCCCCTCTTTCCCGCTCCCTCATCTTATGTCCAGCATCCCCCTCTTTCCCGCTCCCTCATCTTATATCCAGCATCCCCCTCTTTCCCGCTCCCTCATCTTATATCCAGCATCTCCCTCTTTCCCGCTCCCTCATGTTATATCCAGCATCCCCCCCTTTCCCGCTCCCTCATCTTATATCCAGCATCTCCCTCTTTCCCGCTCCCTCATCTTATATCCAGCATCCCCCTCTTTCACGCTCCCTCATCTTATATCCAGCATCCCCCTCTTTCCCGCTCCCTCATCTTATGTCCAGCATCCCCCTCTTTCACGCTCCCTCATCTTATATCCAGCATCCCCCTCTTTCCCGCTCCCTCATCTTATATGCAGCATCTCCCTCTTTCCCGCTCCCTCATCTTATGTCCAGCATCCCCCTCTTTCCCGCTCCCTCATCTTATGTCCAGCATCCCCCTCTTTCCCGCTCCCTCATCTTCTATCCAGCATCCCACTCTTTCCCGCTCCCTCATCTTATATCCAGCATCCCCCTCTTTCCTGCTCCCTCATCTTATATCCAGCATCCCCCTCTTTCCCGCTCCCTCATCTTATATCCAGCATCCCCCTCTTTCCCGCTCCCTCATCTTATATCCAGCATCCCCTCTTTCCCGTCCCCTCATCTTCTGTCCAGCATCCCCCTCTTTCCCGCTCCCTCATCTTATATCCAGCATCCCCCTCTTTCCCGTTCCCTCATCTTATATCCAGCATCCCCCTCTTTCCCGTTCCCTCATCTTATATCCAGCATCCCCCTCTTTCCTGCTCCCTCATCTTATATCCAGCATCCCCCTCTTTCCCGCCCCCTCATCTTATATCCAGCATCCCCCTCTTTCCTGCTCCCTCATCTTATATCCAGCATCTCCCTCTTTCCCTCTCCCTCATCTTATATCCAGCATCTCCCTCTTTCCCACTCCCTCATCTTATGTCCAGCATCCCCCTCTTTCCCGCTCCCTCATCTTATATCCAGCATCCCCCTCTTTCCCTCTCCCTCATCTTATATCCAGCATCCCCCTCTTTCCCTCTCCCTCATCTTATATCCAGCATCCCCCTCTTTCCCACTCCCTCATCTTATATCCAGCATCCCCCTCTTTCCCGCTCCCTCATCTTATATCCAGCATCCCCCTCTTTCCCGCTCCCTCATCTTATATCCAGCATCTCACTCTTTCCCACTCCCTCATCTTATATCCAGCATCCCCCTCTTTCCCGCTCCCTCATCTTATATCCAGCATCTCCGTCTTTCCCGCACCATCATCTTATATCCAGCATCCCCCTCTTTCCCGCTCCCTCATCTTATATCCAGCATCCCCCTCTTTCCCGTTCCCTCATCTTATATCCAGCATCTCCCTCTTTCCCTCTCCCTCATCTTATATCCAGCATCTCCCTCTTTCCCTCTTCCTCATCTTATATCCAGCATCCCCCTCTTTCCCTCTCCCTCATCTTATATCCAGCATCTCCCTCTTTCCCTCTCCCTCATCTTATATCCAGCATCCCCCTCTTTCCCTCTCCCTCATCTTATATCCAGCATCTCCCTCTTTCCCTCTCCCTCATCTTATATCCAGCATCCCCCTCTTTCCCTCTCCCTCATCTTATATCCAGCATCCCCCTCTTTCCCTCTCCCTCATCTTATATCCAGCATCTCCCTCTTTCCCTCTCCCTCATCTTATATCCACTATCTCCCTCTTTCCCTCTCCCTCATCTTATATCCAGCATCACCCTCTTTCCCGCTCCCTCATCTTATATCCAGCATCCCCCTCTTTCCCTCTCCCTCATCTTATATCCAGCATCCCCCTCTTTCCCGCTCCCTCATCTTATATCCAGCATCCCCCTCTTTCCCGCTCCCTAATCTAATATCCAGCATCCCCCTCTTTCCCTCTCCCTCATCTTATATCCAGCATCCCCCTCTTTCCCACTCCCTCATCTTATATCCAGCATCCACCTCTTTCCCTCTCCCTCATCTTATATCCAGCATCCCCCTCTTTCCCTCTCCCTCATCTTATATCCAGCATCCCCCTCTTTCCCTCTCCCTCATCTTATATCCAGCATCTCCCTCTTTCCCTCTTTCCCTCTCCCTCATCTTATATCCAGCATCTCCCTCTTTCCCGCTCACTCATCTTATATCCAGCATCCCCCTCTTTCCCGCTCCCTCATCTTATATCCAGCATCCCCCTCTTTCCCGCTCCCTCATCATATATACAGCATCTCCTCTTTCCCGCTCCCTCATCTTATATCCAGCATCACCCTCTTCCCACTCTCTCATCTTATATCCAGCATCCCCTCTTTCCACTCTCTCATCTTATGTCCAGCATCCCCCTCTTTCCCGCTCCCTCATCTTATATCCAGCATCCCCCTCTTTCTCACTCTCTCATCTTATATCCAGCATCCCCCTCTTTCCCACTCTCTCATCTTATATCCAGCATCCCCCTCTTTCCCACTCTCTCATCTTATATCCAGCATCCCCCTCTTTCTCACTCTCTCATCTTATATCCAGCATCCCCCTCTTTCCCACTCCCTCATCTTATATCCAGCATCCACTTTCCCACTCCCTCATCTTATATCCAGCATCCCCCTCTTTCCCTCTCCCTCATCTTATATCCAGCATCCCCCTCTTTCCCGCTCCCTCATCTTATATCCAGCATCCACCTCTTTCCCACTCCCTCATCTTATATCCAGCATCCCCCTCTTTAGCTCTCTATCCTCTTATATCCAGCATCCCCCTCTTTCCTCTCCCTCATCTTATATCCAGCATCCCCTCTTTCCCTCTCCCTCATCTTATATCCAGCATCTCCCTCTTTCCCTCTTTCCCTCTCCCTCATCTTATATCCAGCATCTCCCTCTTTCCCGCTCCCTCATCTTATGTCCAGCATCCCCCTCTTTCCCGCTCCCTCATCTTATATCCAGCATCCCCCTCTTTCCCGCTCCCTCATCTTATATCCAGCATCTCCCTCTTTCCCGCTCCCTCATCTTATATCCAGCATCCCCCTCTTTCCCACTCTCTCATCTTATATCCAGCATCCCCCTCTTTCCCACTCTCTCATCTTATATCCAGCATCCCCCTCTTTCCCGCTCCCTCATCTTATATCCAGCATCCCCCTCTTTCTCACTCTCTCATCTTATATCCAGCATCCCCCTCTTTCCCACTCTCTCATCTTATATCCAGCATCCCCCTCTTTCCCACTCTCTCATCTTATATCCAGCATCCCCCTCTTTCTCACTCTCTCATCTTATATCCAGCATCCCCCACGTTACCAATCCATCTTATTTTATCCAGCATCCACTTTCCCACTCCCTCATCTTATATCCAGCATCCCCCTCTTTCCCTCTCCCTCATCTTATATCCAGCATCCCCCTCTTTCCCGCTCCCTCATCTTATATCCAGCATCTCCCTCTTTCCCGCTCCCTCATCTTATATCCAGCATCCCCCTCTTTCCCGCTCCCTCATCTTATATCCAGCATCCACCTCTTTCCCACTCCCTCATCTTATATCCAGCATCCCCCTCTTTCCCTCTCCCTCATCTTATATCCAGCATCTCCCTCTTTCCCTCTCCCTCATCTTATATCCAGCATCCCCCTCTTTCCCGCTCCCTCATCTTATATCCAGCATCTCCCTCTTTCCCTCTCCCTCATCTTATATCCAGCATCACCCTCTTTCCCTCTCCCTCATCTTATATCCAGCATCCCCCTCTTTCCCTCTCCCTCATCTTTATATCCAGCATCTCCCTCTTTCCCTCTCCTCTCCTCATCTTATATCCACTATCTCCCTCTTTCCCTCTCCCTCATCTTATATCCAGCATCACCCTCTTTCCCGCTCCCTCATCTTATATCCAGCATCCCCCTCTTTCCCGCTCCCTCATCTTATATCCAGCATCCCCCTCTTTCCCGCTCCCTCATCTTATATCCAGCATCCCCCTCTTTCCCGCTCCCTCATCTTATATCCAGCATCGCCCTCTTTCCCACTCCCTCATCTTATATCCAGCATCCCCCTCTTTCCCTCTCCCTCATCTTATATCCAGCATCACCTCTTTCCCTCTCCCTCATCTTATATCCAGCATCCCCCTCTTTCCCTCTCCCTCATCTTATATCCAGCATCCCCCTCTTTCCCTCTCCCTCATCTTATATCCAGCATCCCCCTCTTTCCCGCTACCTCATCTTATATCCAGCATCCCCCTCTTTCCCTCTCCCTCATCTTATATCCAGCATC
This sequence comes from Ichthyophis bannanicus, assembly GCA_033557465.1. NCBI lineage: Eukaryota > Metazoa > Chordata > Amphibia > Gymnophiona > Ichthyophiidae > Ichthyophis > Ichthyophis bannanicus. Next base: position 103,873,618 of record CM066048.1, on the reverse strand, counting down.
TCCCTCTTTCCCTCTCCCTCATCTTATATCCACTATCTCCCTCTTTCCCTCTCCCTCATCTTATATCCAGCATCACCCTCTTTCCCGCTCCCTCATCTTATATCCAGCATCCCCCTCTTTCCTGCTCCCTCATCTTATGTCCAGCATCCCCTCTTTCCCGCTCCCTCATCTTATATCCAGCATCCCCCTCTTTCCCGCTCCCTCATCTTATATCCAGCATCCCCCTCTTTCCCGCTCCCTCATCTTATATCCAGCATCCCCTCTTTCCCGTCCCCTCATCTTCTGTCCAGCATCCCCCTCTTTCCCGCTCCCTCATCTTATGTCCAGCATCCCCCTCTTTCCCACTCCCTCATCTTATGTCCAGCATCCCCCTCTTTCCCGTCCCCTCATCTTCTGTCCAGCATCCCCCTCTTTCCCGCTCCCTCATCTTATATCCAGCATCCCCCTCTTTCCCCCTCCCTCATCTTATGTCCAGCATCCCCCTCTTTCCCGCTCCCTCATCTTATATCCAGCATCCCCCTCTTTCCCGCTCCCTCATCTTATATCCAGCATCCCCCTCTTTCCCGCTCCCTCATCTTATATCCAGCATCCCCCTCTTTCCCTCTCCCTCATCTTATATCCAGCATCCCCCTCTTTCCCGCTCCCTCATCTTATATCCAGCATCCCCCTCTTTCCCGCTCCCTCATCTTATATCCAGCATCCCCCTCTTTCCCTCTCCCTCATCTTATATCCAGCATCTCCCTCTTTCCCGCTCCCTCATCTTATATCCAGCATCCCCCTCTTTCCCGCTCCCTCATCTTATATCCAGCATCCCCCTCTTTCCTGCTCCCTCATCTTATGTCCAGCATCCCCTCTTTCCCGCTCCCTCATCTTATATCCAGCATCCCCCTCTTTCCCACTCCCTCATCTTATATCCAGCATCCCCCTCTTTCCCGCTCCCTCATCTTATATCCAGCATCCTCCTCTTTCCCGCCCCCTCATCTGATATCCAGCAGCCCCCTCTTTCCCGCTCCCTCATCTTATATCCAGCATCTCCCTCTTTCCCGCTCCCTCATCTTATATCCAGCATCCCCCTCTTTCCCGCTCCCTCATCTTATATCCAGCATCTCCCTCTTCCCGCTCCCTCATCTTATATCCAGCATCTCCTCTTTTTCCCTCTTCCTCATCTTATATCCAGCATCCCCCTCTTTCCCTCTCCCTCATCTTATATCCAGCATCCCCCTCTTTCCCTCTCCCTCATCTTATATCCAGCATCCCCCTCTTTCCCGCTCCCTCATCTTATATCCAGCATCTCCCTCTTTGGCTCTTCCTCATCTTATATCCAGCATCCCCCTCTTTCCCCTCTCCTCATCTTATATCCAGCATCCCCCTCTTTCCCTCTCCCTCATCTTATATCCAGCATCCCCCTCTTTCCCGCTCCCTCATCTTATATCCAGCAGCACCCTCTTTCCCCTCCTCCCTCATCTTATATATCCAGCATCACCCTCTTTCCCGCTCCCTCATCTTATATCCAGCCTCCCCCTCTTTCCCTCTCCCTCATCTTATATCCAGCATCCCCCTCTTTCCCGCTCCCTCATCTTATATCCAGCATCCCCCTCTTTCCAGCTCCCTCATCTTATATCCAGCATCCCCCTCTTTCCCTCTCCCTCATCTTATATCCAGCATCCCCCTCTTTCCCTCTCCCTCATCTTATATCCAGCATCCCCCTCTTTCCCGCTCCCTCATCTTATATCCAGCATCCCCCTCTTTCCCGCTCCCTCATCTTATATCCAGCATCCCCCCTTTCTCTCTCATCTTATATCCAGCATCCCCCTCTTTCCCACTCCCTCATCTTATATCCAGCATCCCCTCTTTCCCACTCCTCATCTTATATCCAGCATCTCACTCTTTCCCTCTCCCTCATCTTATATCCAGCATCCCCCTCTTTCCCGCTCCCTCATCTTATATCCAGCATCCCCCTCTTTCCCGCTCCCTCATCTTATATCCAGCATCCCCCTCTTTCCCTCTCCCTCATCTTATATCCAGCATCCACCTCTTTCCCTCCCTCATCTTATATCCAGCATCCCCCTCTTTCCCGCTCCCTCATCTTATATCCAGCATCCCCCTCTTTCCCGCTCTCTCATCTTATGTCCAGCATCTCCCCATCTTCCCCACTCTGTATCCAGCATCTCCTCTCTCACCCCATGTCCAGCCTCTGCCCCCCCCTCTTTGTGTCCATCCTCTCCCTTCCATCCCCTATGCCCAAACGCATGCCCAGCATCTGCCCTTCATGCCCCCACCACATTTCCAGCATGTATCCTCCACCACCATGACCCCTATCCTATTTCCAGTATGTGCCCTCCATCCCCTACCCCAGATCCACCACCTGCATTTCATCCTGTTATGCCCCTCACTCCATATTCAGCATCAGCCATCCACCCTCCACTTATGTCCAGCATTTGTCCTCTGTCCCCCCCCCCCCACTTGTGGCCAACATCTGTCCACCACACCCATCTTGTGTCCGGTATCTTCCCTCCACCCCTCCCATTTGTGTCCATCATCTGCCATCTGTCCCCTCCTTGTGTCCAACCTCTGCCCTCTGCTTCCCCAGTTATGTCCATCTGCCCTTACCCCCCCCCCTCAATTTGTGCTCAAATCTGCCCTACACACCTGTCTACCGTCTCCCTTTCAGCTCCAAACCCTGCCACTATCCACAGTTGTTTCTTCTGTGTCATCAGCAACAGCAGCAGATCTCAGACTGGAAAAAACACACAGGCCTTTGCGTCATTTCTGCTCCTGAACTCAGTGCAGCTGGTCCCGCCAACTTGATGTGACATCAGAGGGGGCGGGACTGGCCAGACCACGCACAGGTGCAGACAGAAGCACCGACCTGTGCTTTTTTTTCAGTCTGAACTTCAGAGGCCTGCCGCTGTCGCTGCCAACACCAAAACAGGAAAAGTGACAGCGGCAATAGCAACAGCATGGAGTAGATGCTGCCGAATTGGTGATCTGTTTGTTTTATTTTTATAGGCAGCATGAGGAAGCCTCCGGTGGTGTGACTTTGGGTTATTTTTTTGTCACCTGAGGTGGCCTCCTCACCCTGTCTAATCATAAAACCATCCCTGTCCTCGGTGTATGTTGGGTATGGGGAGGAGTCCATTTCTGGGGATGACCTATGCTAGGATTTCTGATTCTGGACTTCATCAGAATCTCCACAGCTTCCTTTGAATGTTGGCCTATCTTGGAGGTGAGATTTTGTCCTGCTTGTTCAGGTGCAGACAGATAGACATGGGTAGAGACATGCACCCACAGGAACAGACACAAGAATAGAGAGATTGACAGAGGAATGCAGGGATAGATGGAGATGGAGACAGAGAGACATAGAAGGGACGGGCACAGGTAAGGGCAGATAGACAGAGGCAGGTACAGTCCAACCAGAAAATTACTGAAATGAGTGTCTGGTGACCCCCTTTCCCAGCAGTTGCAATCTTTGTCCAATTCCTGGAGGCCAGGCCTTCTCCATAGCTTTGCTATCTGTACACTCTACTGGAATATCCTTCCCCTGCAGGTCTAAGATATGGAAAGGAAGTCTAACAGAGCAAAGCATGATCCTTCCTTTAAATCCCATTACTTTCCTAACATGCTTTATATCATGGTTCAGCCCCAGCTGGTCCAGGAAGGTTAATGGGACCCCAGGGGAGGACTTTCACTGACAGATTAAGAACCAAGGAGCAGTAGAGAGCCTGCATCTGATTTCCAAGAAGGCAATTGTATAACGTCTATGAATAATGCTCTACTCCTTCCTATTTCCTCAGCTCACAGCCTTGGGGTCATCTTTAACGCCTCTCTCTCCTCCACACACATCCAACTGATAGCTAAAACCTGTTGCTCCTTTCTCTATAACATTGGCAAAATGTGTCCCTTCCTTTCTGAACACACTACTAAGATACTTATCCACTCCTTAGTCACCTCCCGTTTAGACTATTGTAACCTGCTCTTTGCTGATCTCCCTCTGAATCATCTCTCTCTCCCCTTCAATCTGTTCAACACTCAGCTGTGCAGCTAATCTTCCGCCAGCCTCAATATATTCATATAACCTCCCTTCTCAGGTCACTTTACTGGCTCCTTATCCATTTCCATATCCAGTTGAAACTTCTCCTGCTGACCTATAAGTGCATTCACTCTGCAGCTCCTCACTACCTTTCCTCTCTTATCTCTCCCTACACCCCTCCTCGGGAACTCCGCTCTTCTAGCAAATTGCTTCCATCTGTGCCCTTCTCTTCTATTGCTAACTCCAGATTTTGCACTTTCACCTTGCTGCTCCTTATGCCTGGAACAAACTACTTGAGTCTGTACATCAGGCTTCATCTTTGGCCTTTTTCAAATCCAGGCTGAAAACTCACCTCTTCGAGACCGCTTTTGGATCCTGATCCGTTTAATCTCCTATGGGTTTCCTTACCATTCCCCTAGACATATCCTTGTCCATAGCTGCTGCGTTCTGTCTTGACTAGACTGTAAGCTCTGATGAGCAGGGATCGTCTTTTACATGTGTCTGTACCTCACTGCGGATGCTTTCTAGCACTATATAAATGATTATTAGTAGTAGTAGCAGAGGGGATTGGATATTTGGAGAGTAACGCTGTTAGCTTTGGTAGCTGCATGAATTTGGTAAAAGACAATGGTCGATAGGACCACTTTATCCACTTATGTGGCCCTGGGTAAACCTTTGAGGATGAACCCCGACCCATTTAAGAAACAAAGAAACTTTATACTATATTGCTAGGCATTGCTATCAAAAGATGTGCTTTTCCTTTCTGTGCCCCACAGACCCCCAGAGCCAGGGATCCACAGACCCAAGACTAACGTATGCCACATTTCATTATTATTATAGTAGAATCCTTCCCTGGAAGGGCCTCAAGTTGCTCTAGATCTCAGAAGAAAAAAATGCAAACAAAGAGAAGATTTTCCAAATTCCAGATTTAGAAAAATCACCCAAAATATCCCAAGGCCAAACATTCAGTTCACCAACAGCCCAAGTCAGTTTCACAGGTCGAAAATGGCCCTTAATATTAATAGGCTCCATTTTCCCCTTAGGATAAGGGGAGAGGGGAACTATGGGGCAATAAACTTCAAAAGCAGCTCTGAGCTTTCCATTGAAGAATGTGACCCTTCCACCAATGCTAAGGCACATTTTCTACCAGAGAAGCTTCAGCTTGTTGGTGAATTCAATGTCTGGCTTCTGGGTATTTCGGCTCTTTCTAAATAAAGGGATCCACAATAGAGTACCTCAGCTGGCAAAGCTCGCCTGCCCCAGACCGCTAGTCTGTAGGCACGCCATCACTGTCACTGGCAGCTTTGTTTTATTTTATTTATTTATTTAGACAGATTTGTATACCATCTTATCCTACAATCAAAGTGGTCACATCACAATTGGAGAGTTATATTTAACATGAGGGTACTTTACTACATTTAGACAGCACAATTGGAGGGTTACATTTAACATGAGGGTACTTAACAATATTATACAATGTACTCATATGTTTAGTTGGGATGAGTGGGTATCAAGTTGGCGGAGGTAGTTGCATTACCGTTCGGGTGGAGACTGTTGTCTGTCCGCTCATAGGCTTCTGTAAAGAGCAGGGTTTTAAGGGCCTTGCGGAAGTCTGTGATGTCTTTTAATGCCCTCAGGCTTGTTGGGAGGGAGTTCCATAGTGTGGACACTAGTAGTGATGGAGCTCTTCTTGAAATTGTTTGTTTAGTCTTGTGGTATCCTGCAGTATGCCGATCATGTTGTCATTATTGGTCCTTCTTGGTCGATTACTGATATCCCTTGTTATGATATCTTGGAATGCATCTGCCGAGAGATGGTGTATGATTTTAAAGATGATCAGGATTGTCTTAAATTTTGCTCTGGCCATCACTGGGAGCCAGTGCAGTTGCTGTAAGACGGGGGTGATGTGCTCAGTTCTTGGAGTGTCTGTAATGATGCATGCTGCAGTGTGTTGCACCATTTGGAGCGGGTGTAGGGTTTGTTGAGGGAGGCCTTGATATAACGAGTTTCCGTAATCAAGCAGAGGTGTGATGAGTGCTTGGCACACTGTGCGGAAGTGGTCCTGGCAGAGTATTGGCTTGATCTTTCTGATGGTCCTCAAACGTTGTTGTTTTAATGCCTTTTGGCAAAAGATCAAAGATCAACACAAATATACCATGCTGAGTCCTCCAGGATTGACTAGTCTATCTGCCATAGACAGACCACCAGCAGCAGCACCATCTCTGTGTGTACATACTGAACGTTGTGGGCAGTGCAGGCACAATACACGGGCTAGCTGTACTGCAACAATGCCAAATATGCCACTGGCACCTGCCCTGGTAACTCACCGCAGTCCACAGTCAGTGTTGCATGCAGTATGTGACATCTCGCCCTGAGATACCAGCCGCATGCCTGGTGGTCTCATGCCTGTTCTCTGCCTGCCCAGTTCCCTCAGTCACTGAGCTCACCATCGCATTCATGCGCCCTGCCCTCCCACCTACCTTTCTAGCCCCCTATATACGCTTGATTCTTGTACAGTGTGCCTCTTTAGTCTGCCTGATGTTGGCTCGGCAGTCAGCATGGCAGTAGATCACTTGAGTGGCAAGTAGGCACTACTGACTGCTGGCATTTTTTCTTTTTGCTGAGCACCTGCGCCAGTGAAGACAGCAGCGGCGGCGGCACAGTCAGAAGAGAAGAGCAGCCCCTAAAGTCCTCCCTCTTCAGTCTTGCCGCAGAAGATGAAGAGGAAGGCCAACAATGCTGCCTGCAAATCGCAGGACTGGTACATTTCAGAACTGCAGCATAGGGGCTAAATTTACCTATGGGCAACTGGGCCCCATTATGCAGGAGCCTGGGGCAATTGCACCTTTTGTCCATACATAAAAGCAGCCCTGAAGGCAGGAAACCTGAGTGTTGAATTTGAGCGAATCATAGAGAATGATGACAAGGCCTGAAATGGTCTACTAGTGGACAGATTCTGGGCATGCCAGCAACTGGAATGAAGGAAATGGTAGGAAAGTGGTTGAAAGGTCAAGTAAAAGGCATGGTGGTGATGGGGCGTAGCATTTGGAGGGAGCTGGTGTTGGATTGCTTATGGGAATTTATATCATTGTCTAGCCAAAGTGCAAGAATTACAACTGGGCCAACTGGGTGGTGCCCTCTGACCTTTCTCTACCATCATTACTGTGTTACTACAGCAACATGAGACTGTATATCTCTGGGCTCTAATCCTCAGCTCTCTCACTGGCTGTCTGCTCTCGAGTGAATCACTTTACCTCCCTGCACCTAATCCCCAGCTCTGTCACTGTCTGACTCTTGGAGTAGTGTCTCCAAATGTTTTCTGCTAGTGCTTGCCTTGATACTCGTATTGTATTGTATCAAAGGGATTCCGCAAGCTGTACTATTTATGGGCAACATTTAAAGGTGGGACAATCGGTGTATCTGTATTTCTGTGATCCTGGGATGGTCGCTTTATTTCCCCATGCCTCAGTTCAAATCCTCGACTCTGTCACTGCCTCTCTCTTGAATCACTTTATCTCCCAGTGCCTAATTTTAAAAGCATGATAGCTGCAAGTTTGGAAGCCCTTTGAATGAGAGAAGCTGTGCTGAATGGATCTGTATTCAGTATAAGGCAGACACCATACAGAAGACTCACTCTGTACCTACTGGTGATAGAGAATTCCAGTATGTCTAAGCCTTAGGAGAGGAAGATCACACAAAGACATGGGGGCTTCTTCTTTGGGAAAAGGTTCCCTTTGCTTTCCTCTCCGGCAAAAGGTCTGGTTCCTCTTACAGGGCACAGAAGGCAAGAGTTCCCATGGAGAAGGGCAGCAAGGATAGCTGGAGGAGTTCCTTCTCTCCCCTCCCCTAGAAGAGTTATCAGCTAGCTGTGATTTCTCTGACCGTTGTAATGGAGAAGTCTCTCCACATTCCTGAACTTCTGCAAGGGACTCTCTCCCACAGCTGTCCTAATTTTTGCCTTATAAGCCAATGTTATTGTATGACCCCTGAATAGAGGAATCCAGACATCACTCTATCCCTCTGGCTAATCTCAGCTCCCACCTCCTTCTCTGCTGCCCCCCAGGGCTGGTGTAACCATTAGGCTAGACTAGACAGTCACCTAGGACAGAGGTATCTGATGAGCAGCAAAGAACAGCATCCTCAAAGCAAAACAACACATCCTGACAGTCAGACAAGCTCAAAGAACCATCAGCACATTCTTTTATCTGGAGGGAGGGTAGGCAAGTCCATTTATCTGGTCAAATTGCTCTCATTATACACACAAATATAGGTACAGAGCAAAGTCTAATGTTATAAGTGTGATGTCCAATTACAGTATGCGTTTTCACAGAAGGGGGGAGCTTGGGATATGAAAGTTAATAGAAGAGGGGGGGGGGGAATAAGGTCGATGGTTTGCCTAGTGTGCCCAATGCACTGGTCCTGATGCCCCCCTGGCTCGACCTTGAGTCTCATGATTGCTATAATAAAGTCCATCCTTGGTCTACAAATGCTGGAGGCCCCCACCCGACCCTTACCTTGCTAATCTGTGTCTGCCCTCAGTTCCTTGGGTGGGGCGGGGTCTTGATATGGCTGTTCAAACAGGAGATTCTGCGGAGGATCCAGTAAGAATCGAAGACCTATATTCTGCAGGCAAAATTTACAGTTGTGGTCAACATTATTGGTACCCTTGTATTTTAGGTATGTTGTGTACAATATCTTGAGAAATAATTGGAAATATTCCAAGTGTATGTCATGAAAACATTTTAATAGCATGTTCAAAGATATACAACAAAAAAGATGTCTGTGCAACTTAAATGTAGTAATTTCTGATTTAAAAAAAAACAAAATATAACCTGGACAGGATTAATGGCACCCTTCACTAAGGGGTATGTTTACTAAACCATCTTAATGTTACTGGCGCTAGTTGCAGCGATAATGTGAAGAATGCCATATAAGGTAGTGGGCATTCCAGTCCTAAGGTAGCAAGAATCTGTATCGCGCGATAGTGAGCGCCGTGGCACGTTAACGCGCGTTAACCCTAAGTACATGTCAGTGCAGTGCTAGAAGCTATAACAATGTAGCCCACTGGTTACTGCAATGACAGTGGCGGCAGAGGTCATGGGTTTGATCCTGCAGTGGTGTAATCTAAAAAGGCTGTCTGAGGCATTTAATTTAAATCAGTGCTGCCAGCAAAAATACCCTCACAGTGCCCTAACCTAAGATGCCTCATAAGGCGCCCTATAAGGTGCCCCATAGGTCACATTATAAAGTACCCTGTCTGCCAAGGCACCCTATAATGTGCCCTATAGGGCGCTGTATAGGGCGCCTTATAGGGCGCTTTACAGAGCGCCCTATAGGGTGCCTATGAGGCCCTTAGGCTACAGCACTGTGAGGGTGTTTCTGCTCGCAGCACTGATTGAAATGAAAAGGAAAAGCCTCTAACAGCATTCCTAAATAACACCACTGTGGGATCAAACCCATGACCTCTGTCTCCACCGTCATTAAAGTAACCAGTAGGCTATATTTCTATAGCTACTACCACACTGCTGGCTGGCTACAGAAAGACTGCAGGTCACCACACAAACTGTCTGCTGTGGTTACCAGGATAGGGTAAACCCACCCATACCCATGATGCACTGCACATGCAGATCAGCAGTCTACAGCTGATCACATAATGGGGTATGCACCCCCATAGCACCTAGGCCTGGTAGGGGAAACTGACTGTGTGTGTTACTGGCACAGAGTAGCTACAGATCGTGACATTGTGCGGGTCATGTGCTCACCCTGAGGGTGAGGTGGGCACCCAGCACCATGTCCGCAGCACCTGGCTTGGCTGAGATAGGCTATGCTGCAGGTCCCCATCAGTGCCAGTGTGTGATAGGTAGTCCTTGCAGACACACCTAGGATACACCTGTGTCCATCTGTATTTCACAGTCACGTCTAGTCCTTGTGGACTATGATGCACCTGGAATAGTGCATATCCTTTGTGGGTGCCATGGTCACATGTTATAGGTGAAGGGGGGTGTTTGGACCCAAAAGCGGATTATGTAGCACCACCCAACCCGCCCTCTGTGGCTCAGGGTGGGGGGACAGGATCTTCCACCAACAGATCCACATTGTACATCTCTGCAATGGTGGCAATTGAGAGGACCATCAACCCCAGTCCTGCTGAGGAACAGGTACCCTACAAGGCAGTCAGTGCAGATCTGTACACATCACATAAGGCAATGGCAGGCAGAATGCTGGAGAAGCTCAGCTGCCCCCCACCACTATCTGACATTCACCAGCCGAGGGCACAGTCAGTCTCCACCCCCTGCATGGTGTTCCAGCCATACACATGCTAACTGCAGACAGTCTGCTAGCTAGTACATAGTGCATGTTCATGGAGGAACTGTGTGCACCCAAAAATGGGATGTGAGCACACACACCAAGCAAGTACAGCATATCAGTGATTGGGCTCCAGAAAAGAGAACCCATAAATATCACTTGAGAGAAATGCTGCATAGCACTATGGGGGAACCTAGCCATGCCGTGGTCACTGCTCAGTCAGGGTGAGAGTGACCTCCCAGCATGACATGCTGTGGCCACCCTGTCCATGCAGGTGGTGGTCGGGCACTACAATTTATTTATTTTATTTATTTATTTATTTAGCTGTCTTATATACCGCGCTCTTTGGGATCAGTGCGGTTTACATCTAACAAAACTGAACAGTGCAGGAGCTCTGCACTGAACTTGCAATAAAACATGGTTTTAATAGGGTAACTGTATACAAGCAAATTAACTGTGCAGTGCAGGAGGTCTGAACTGCAATGAACTTACAATGAGACATTGGGATATGCAGAGATTTTAACAGGGTAACTATATACAAGTAGATTAACATCATATATCATGGCATAAATCATCTAAGAACAAATTGGCTCATCAGGGGTCTTGATGAAATTGGGGAGAATGTGTTGTTACTTGTCAGGGGGCTCAGGGTCTGGCAGGCTTGGGTTCAGAAATACGTGGTTGTTTTTCGAGGGTTGTCTGTAAAGGTCGTCGCACGTGGTTTGATGTAGAAGGTGTCCCTGATCCATGTAGTACTGTAGGAACAGGTGGTGTTTAAGTGCTTTCCTAAATTGGGTGATGTCCTTGATGGACCTGATATAGGATGGTAGGGCGTTCCAGCATGTAGGGGCATAAAGCGAGAAGGCTCTTGACCTGGTTGCTTGTGAACATTTTGTGATCTGTCTAGGGAGGATGAAAGTATTGATAGCGGTTGACCTTCTAGCTCTGTTGGGGGGTGTAGGCTGAATGAGATCTATGACTGATGAAGAGGAACATTTGTTTATGGCTTTGAAAGACAGTGTCAGCACCTTGAATGCAATCCTGCTTTGGACTGGAAGCCAATGAAGGTTTTTTAAGGTTGGTGTTATATGTTCCTTCCTTGATGCCCCTTGCAAAATTCTGGCGGCTGCATTCATGGCTAGTTGCAGCGGGTTTATGGTGGTTTTTGGGAGGCCATGTAATATGGCGTTCGCGTAATCAAAATGTGGGGTCACTAAAACTTGGTAGACTGTCCGAAAATCTTCTGGTTCCAGCAGTTGTCTGAGGTGGCGAAGTGTTCTGATTTTGTTGTATATTGCCTTAACCATATTGCTTATGTCCCAGCCATTACCCTATACCCTGTGCAGATGCATCCTGCCCAGGCCGCCCTGTCCGGGCCATACCCACAGTACCTTGCTCCTCATTATGCACATTGGTAGGCTAAAACTGGAAACGGTGCAAGCAGTGTGGGCTCAGTAAGGTGTAGGCAGCCACAACACATTGGATAGGCATATACACACTCCCACACCTATGCCAGCATTGTGCAAATATGGAGGTTTGTGGCAGCCCTGGGCACAGTGCGGTCATACTGTTGGGGTCACTCCCCGGGGTGGTAAACACTGTCAGAAGCAATAACTGAAACACACTCCACAGATATCAGAAAGGTTGCTATGATGAATCTCTATCAACAAATCGTGTTTAACTTAGGATTTGTTAGCTGACATTAATCATAGCAACCTTTTGATATATGTGGAACGTGTTCCCAAGTTTAGGACGGCATTGCTAAGGTATTCAGGTGCCAGTATTGGGAGGTGCTGCTCCGTGCAGGGCCCAACAGCCTGACTCTCCATGAGGCTTTGGATAGTGGAGCCTGTGGGTGTGAGTGTTTGTGCCCCTGTTGGCCGCTGCTCTAGGGCAGAGGTTCCCAACTCCGGTCCTGGTGGGCCAAACACTGTTCAGGTTTTCATGCTGTCCCTAATGATAATGCATGAGATACATTTGCATACAATGGGGGAGATGCATACAAATGCAGCACAGGCATATTTATTAGGGACAGCATGAAACCTGAATGGTGTTTGGCCCTCCAGGACTGCAGTTGGGAAACTCTGCTCTAGGGATTGCACATGTTTATGGTGTCTGTGCTCTGTAGGGTAAAATATAGGTGTTTCAGGCATGTTTAATTTATCTGCAATAAAGGCTCCATCTTTATTACCATGGTTTAGTAATGGGTAAAATATGGGGACAAGGTTGACAGGAGCCACAGCTGGGACCTGAACTTGTGACCTTCTGCCACTGAACACACTGGCTGTGTGTACTGCACCAAACGTTTGCCACAGGGGCAGATCATTCCCTGGGGATACCATGACTGTTCGTCAGACAGACCTTGTCTGTTGCAGTGCATGGCACCCACCTAAATGGGACTTGGCCGTGGTCTGCTGTGGGCAGATGCCACTGCCCCCTCCGCCACCAGCACCCCTCCGCCACCATGCTGACATGCCCTTATGCCAGTGGTACTGGTGGTGCGCAGTCCCAGGCCATCCAGTGTGCCAGTAGGCAGATGCCTATGGTGTGGGTTCTCGGGTAGGGGTGCTTACATGGACATGCACGCTTCCCCCCCGGCACCGCCTGCCAATGATATGTGCCCTTGGGGGTACCTGCTGGGTAATATCCCCTGTGATACTGTGGGACACACACTGGTGCCCATGTTGGTCCCTTGTCAGTTGCTGTCTTGCTGCTTTACAGTTTCGGCATTCCTATGTGCCACCTAGACATCTGCCTAGTCCGCACTGTGCCCCAGCTGGACCATTTACAGCATCAGTACAGTTGCCCTTTCCTATGTGCCCACTCTGAGGTTGTTGCACATGTGCACGCCCTAACAAACCTGCCCAATATAAATGACAAAAACCCTGATCACCGCTATTTCAATGTGGGATCATTCACTTTGTATGGGGACAGAGCATAGACCCTTCCAAACATGATATCTTCCTTTTTACGCTTTGTCAGTAGTGTTGCTTTATGTTTATCATTAATATCACTATTGGCCAGCTTGGTTATTGGGATTTCAGATGTGATTCTGGTCATTTTATATGTTTATTTGCCTTTTTGGTTCCTGCACATGTATCACTACTATCACTTTTCTGGTTTTCCCTGCTTTTGCTGTACATTGCTGACTGAAATGGTTTCTCTCTCCTGCAAATGTGCCTCTAATGCGAGGGTTTCACTGGCGTTAGTGTTCAGACCCGGATTTCACAGCATTAGTGTGCCTGGAGCCTCTCCCCGCCCACTCTCCGCCCACTCTCCACCCACTCTCTGCCCATTTACCCCTATCTCCGCCCTCTGGGAGGCCTTACTCCACCCTTCAGAGCCGGATTTCACAGCATTAGTGTGCCTTAACGCCGCTGCCGATGTTATCGTGCAATACGTGATGTTATCACGCGATAATGTTACATATCACACGATAATCTTACGTATCGCATGATAATGCCGCCGCTGCTATGTTAAGACGGTATAGTAAACATACCCCTAATATTTGGTTGCACCACCCTTGTCAGTAATGACAGCTTCCAAACGTTTCTTGTAGCCCTCTATAAGTTTCATACATCTGTCTGCTGGTAGTTTCTCCCACTCTTCAACTGTGGTTTGTTCCAGCTCATGAATGTTTCCAGGATTCTTTTTACCAATGGCAGATTTCAGCTCTTTCCAAAGGTTCTCAAATGGATTGAGATCAGGACTCATTGCTGGCCATTTTGAAATAGTCTATTTTTTCCTTTTTAACCATTTTTTGGACTTTTGGATGTATGTTTTGGGTCATTGTCCTGCTGGAGGACTCATGACCTTTGACCCAGACCTAGCTTTCTGACACTAGGTAGCACATCTCTTTCCAAAATATCTTGGTATGTAGTTCTTTGACTTCATGATTCCTTTAATACTGCATGCTTCAGGCCTCCAGTTCCTGAGGCAGTGAAACAACCTCACAACATTATGGAACCTCCACCATATTTAACTGTAGGAAGGGTGGTTTTTTTCTTTATAAACTTCATTTCTTCACCTGTAAATGTATTGCTGGTCTGCATTGCCAAAGAGCTCATTTGGTTTCTTCTGTCCACAGAACATTTTCCCAGAAGGACTGTGGTTCTCAAGGTGGGTTTGGGAAAAGATCAGGCATGCCTTTTTATGTCTGTCTTTGAGCAGTGGGGTCCTCCTTGGCTTTTGCCCATTAAGTCCTTCTTTGCTTAGAGCATGACATATGGTGCGGGTTGAAACCACCACTCCAGAATGTCCAGGTCAGCCTTAAGCTCTTTGGATGTTGTACATGGTGGTTTTCCAACAGTTCACACTAACCTTCGAAGACTTGATTCATTTTCCTCTTCCCACCACATCCTGAGACATTCTTGACAGTTCCATGAGCAGAAAACTTCTTAACATTGCAAACTGTAGACACAGGATTTCCAAGGTCTTTGGAAATGGCTTTGTACCCCTCTTGAAGTTTGATATTTGGTGATAATGGCTTTTCTGATGGTCTCAGGCAGCTCTCTTGTCTTCACCATTGTAAAAATGGAACAGGGAGTGAATGTGACCATTTTAAACATTAGAGTCATCATTCATTGGTTGAGTCAAGTGATGTGAGTACTGACAATTGATTATAGGTGTGTCTAATTTTACCGCAGTGGGAATGTGGTTCTTCTGTTCAAAATGATTTGAATTGTTTATAAGGGTGCCAATAATCATGTCCTATAAATTCCCAAAAAGACTGCTTGTTATCCCCATCTATGTATTACAAACTACAAAAGGATAAACCAGTGCCCAAATCAATCACTTGATAAATCAAATAATTTTTGTCGGATCATTTGCCATGAAAGAAATCACTCTTTCTCGTAACAAATCTCCTTTTTTATCTATTTAAAAAGGGAATCAACCCTTACTACACACAAAAGGGTTGATTCCCTTTTTAAATAGCATGGGCTACTAGCCACACCTCTAGGCCTGACCCTAGCTAGCCAGGACGTCCCTAGCTGAGGCATTGCCTAGTTGCTAGGAGGCGTGCCCTAGCCGGGGGACCAGCCCCCCGCCCCAGGGGAGGAGGGTGGGAATGTGTGGCTGACTTATCCTGCTGTCCCCGGAGAACTCATGTTACAGGTAAGTAACTCAGCTTTCTCCTAGGACAAGCAGGATGAGTCAGCCACAAGTGGTGCCTCTCAAGCTTCCCGCGCTGAGGTGGGGGGGAGGGGAAGAAGCGGAGGCAGATCCATATTGGTGCAAACAGGCAATATGGAGGGCGACAGCAGCAGTAACAGGTGAACTTGTGCAAAAACAACATGTAAACTAGTGCAATAACAACATGCTCAACGTAAGTGCAACAGTGCATGTGCGTATAACAGCATATATCCAACAGTGACATGGTAAGGGATGAGCAAAGGCCTGCAAGAGGCAGTGTCAGTCGGACCTGTGTCCTTGATCAGGTGCCAGTGGGGGTTCCACTATGACCAGCAGGCCTGGACAAAGGCAGAGCTACACTGGGCTGCTTGGTCCAAGCAGTAATGTCTTTGAAAGATTTGGATGGAGGACCAGCTGTCGGCCCTGCAGATATCTGGAACTGGTATGGAGCGTAGGTTGGCAATCATGGCGGCCAGCACCCGGAGATGGTGTGCCTTGACCTTTGGTGTAGCCTGAGACCCCGCTAGGGTTAGGCAGAAGGCAATGCACGAAGAGATCCAAAATGGAGAGCATCCGTTTAGACACGGGGTGACCCCGCTTGTTGGGGTCGTAAGAAAGAAAGAGCTGTGACCCTTTCTGGAGAGGGGAAGTCTGGTGTAGGTAGCAGCGTAAGGCCCTGACACAGTCTAATGTGTGGAACCTCTCTTGTTCTTGGTTGGAGTGGGGGCCTGGATGGAAGCAGAGCAGCTCGATGGTCTGGTTAATGTGGAAGGCACTCACCACTTTGCGGACAAACTTTGGGTGTGTCTGCAGGCAGGTGTGGTCATGGTGGAGTATGGTGTAAGGAGGTTAAGCCCCCAGGGCGTGTAGCTCACTGATGCGCCTGGCAGAGGTGATGGCTATGAGGAACAGTGTCTTCTAAGAGGCATACTTGAGTTCTGCTGACTGCAGTGACTCGAAGGGCTCCTTGGTGAGATGATTGAGAACAACATTCAGGTCCCAGGCAGGCACGGGTGGGACGGAGATTGGCCAGGCCCTTCATGAAGCGGGTAACAAGTGTAAGGGTGGCTATAGAGGCATCCCCGGGGCGGTCATGGAAGGCCGCTATAGTGGACAGGTGGACTCTTATGATCTGTATCTTGAGTCCATGCGCAGAGAGCGAGGCGAGGTACTGGAGGAGTTGAGGCACCAGGCACAAGAAGGGATCCAGACGGTGTGCGGCACACCAAATACTGAAACGTCACCATTTTAGGTTGTATGACTTCCTGGTTGAAGGGCGTCGGGCCATCGGTATGACTTATTGAACCTCGGGAGGGAGGTCAAGGGATGACAGGGTCATCCTTTCAGCTTCCACACTGTTAGTGACAGCATTTGCAGTCTGGGGTGAAGAGTTCTGCCGCTGTCCTGGGAGATCAAGTCCAGTCTCAGAGGTAAGCGCACTGATGGTTCCTGGGCTCGGCGACGAAGGTAGGGGAACCAGACCTGCCTGGGCCAGTGAGGAACCACCAGGATGGCTAGTGCTTTGTCCCTGATCAGGCACTGGAGATGAGTGTAGTGGGGGGGGGGGAGGCATATATCAGAGACCACGCCCCCCAGAATACATTGAAGGCATCCTCTGCTACTCTGCTGCAGGCGGGTTGTGTTCTCTTTGGTTGCAAATAGGTCAATTTGCGGCTGAACCCATCACCTGAAGAGGGACGATGACACTTCTGCGTGGAGTGCCCATTTGTGAGGGTTCAGTTGTCTGCTGAGATGATCTGCTAGTTTGTTGTCTATCCCCGGCAGGTAGCAGGCCTGAAGGGTGCATTGGTGAGAGAGTGCAAAGTGCCAAATCCGGAGCGCCTCTTTGCACAGGGAGCGTGACCCTGTTCCCCCCTGCTTGTTGATGTAGAATATGGCCACCTGGTTGTCGATTTGTATCCTGACTGTTTTGCCTGCTATGTGGTTTGGAAGGCCAGAAGAGCGTAGCGGACAGCTCTGAGCTTGAGGACATTGATGTGGAGGACCCTCTCTGTGACTGACCAAGTGCCCTGGGTTCAGAATCCTAGACAGTGCACTCCCCACCCCACTGCGGATGCATCGGTGGTGATGGTGAGTTGGTGAGCCGGCTGTTGAAGGTGTCTGCCCTGTGAGAGGTTTGTCGAGTAAGTCCACCAGAGTAGTGTTCTGGCCACAGCCACGTTGATGGGAATCACCGTAGACA
Organism: Ichthyophis bannanicus; assembly: GCA_033557465.1. NCBI lineage: Eukaryota > Metazoa > Chordata > Amphibia > Gymnophiona > Ichthyophiidae > Ichthyophis > Ichthyophis bannanicus. The sequence goes on along the minus strand of CM066048.1, from coordinate 103,855,946 downwards.
GGGGTTGTGCATTACCCCGAAATCTTCATGCTTGAGACTATTTGGGCTACTGTAGTCTCTTTGGGTAATGCTTTACTGCCACAAAATGCCTACTCTGACCGCTAAAGTTTCCTCTAATTCTAGTGTGGTCGAAGCTACTAATGTTCAAGTCTTTTCAATGCAGACTTCTTTTACTGAGCTTCAACTAATAACAGAAGTCTTGGAGAATCAAGTTCAAGCCAACATCAAGAACTTTTTGGCTATACATGCTAACATAGAACATTTGGAAAATGCCTCACAAGTGGCAAATTTGATAATAATTAACTTTCCCCGGTGTGCAATCTTATCAGCGGGTGAAATGTTCAGGGAATATCTAACTGAAGCTTTGGCAATTCTGGGGGACTCACACCTGCCACTGGTGAAACTGTATTATTTACCTACAGGGAAGAAGAAACCATTGTCCGAAGATGATGCGAATCAGCACTTAGACGTTTTAAATGTTACAGAGTTGGTAACACCATCTACATTGTTGATGACTTTTGCTTTAGTTTCAGATAAGGGATGGTTGTTAAAGTTATTTTATAAAAAGAGGAATGTATTATTTTGTGGATTAATGATTAGGGCATATCCTGATTTGTCTAAGGAGACACAAAAGAGGCGGCTTGAACTTCTTCTCCTTCGACTGGGGGTCCAACAGCTGGGGGGGGGGGGCTCTTTTTTCTTAAGCATCCTTGCAAAGGTCTGATTAAATATCGGTCTACTTCTTATGTCTTTTATGAGCCTCTCAGCTGCTGGCCTTTGTGAATGCTCATCGTCTGAAGACCTCCATTGACTCTCTGGTGGTCTGTGAGTAATTTGTTTGGGCCTGTAGTAAACTTCAGTAATGTTTTCCTGCATATATCACATTTAGAAATGTATTTCCTTGACACTGACCCTTGGGATTTGCAGGTTAGAGGGTATTACCTTGTTTATGTGACTGAGGAAATATTTTGGTATTTTCACAGTATTTCTGTATAAATGTCATATTATGTTCTTTTTCTGTGCAAGATTAATTTCTTGGTTTATTTTGTTTAAATTGCATAAACATAAAAAAAAAATGAAAATTTAGCACCAGAGGAAGTTGCCTTTACTGCTTACATCTATACTTAGGCCTTGCATATCTCCTCTCTCCTCTACAGTATACATATTTAAGTCTTTTAATGTCATTTCATTTGGTTTTGAGTTCAGACCCTGTACCATTTTGGTCACCTTTATCTGCACCACCTACATCCTGTCTATATCCTTTTGGACTATTGTTCTGTATTGTCTCAACTAGATTGTAAGCTCTGACGAGCATGACTCTAACGAGCAGGGACTGTCTCTTGTATGTATACCTGTACAGCGCAATGTGCATGGCGCTATATAAGTGCTAAATAGTACTAGTAGTAGTAGGAAGAATGTAGCCTTCAGAACTAGACAAAGCACAAGAGCTAGCCCCCCTCCCTTAACCATCTCAGGAAAAGCTGGGCAGAAGCAGTCTATCCAGTTCTTGTGATATCAGAAGGGTTCAAAGAGAAGAATTGAGCCTGGATGGAATCACCTCCGGGAGTAAGGGCAACTCAGTCTATGCTCAGCTGCATGTGCAGGACACCAGTCATTGCCTCGCAATTGGTGGGGGAGGTGGAGGGTCACATCTGGAAAGCAGTACTATAAGGGAGGGGAGGAGATCACAACTGGAAGCCACTGTATGTGTCTATTTGCCAATAAAAGTCCCAACTCAGCAGACCTCACATACAATGGTTCCAGATCCGTGAGTTCACATCACATCAGGGTCACATTTCATGGTTCAATTCTTTCCATCTCAATTTTTAGTTCATCGACCTGATGAGAGAGAATAACTCTTGAAAGCTTGTGAAAGGTACATTAAGTCCAATAGAAAGGTATCACCTAAAACTTGTTTTTTGACCTTTATTTGCACTTTTTAATTCAGAAATTACCATCAGGGTGTGGGGATATTTTTCTGTTTACATTTTCATGAGAAATATTTTACAGTACAATATTTGCAGCCATAGAGAGTCTTTGGATCTGGGCAGAAAGTGGCTCTTTTCCCTGCTTTACAATGAGAAGCTGCACTAGAAAAGTGTCATTATCCTGTCCTGTGGATAGCAGCTCTCTCAGTTTTCATCCTTTTGCATGTTTCCAAGACTCCCTCCCTCCAACAGGTGCTCACAGCTGTAATCCCTTCCTTATGCACCACAAAGCAAGGCAGAATATACAGAGGGGGTAATTATATTTCTTCCACTTTCTTTATTCCTTTCTCTTTCTCCTATTCTGTCCTTTTTCTGCCCCTCCATCTACCTCTATATCATTCCTACCTGCATATGTCATTTTTCTCTCTTTCTCTCTCCTTTACTTTTCTGTCTCTCTCTCACCTGCCTCCCTTCCTCTCTTATGCTCTGGGTAGCCCATGGGAGCACACACCTGACAATAACATGCAAATGCTGCTCATAAGAGATGAAAAGGTGCTTTGCAACTCCTGCGTCCACAGCACTGAGCAAGAAAAACAGATAGCCAGGAGAGATCAGCTATTTAAATCCTGCCCGACTATACCAACAAGCAACCTTATCCCACCACTCACTCATTCCAAGCCTTTGACTAGGCTGCTCTGGGTGAGAGCTAGGCTCTTGAAAAAGAGTGTGTGGTCTAGAGGGAAGAGGAAGGGGTAGGGCCAGCATGAGAAGAGTGCAGTCAGGTAATTTCTCCAGACCCCCTATGCCACAGGAGGTTGCAAACCTGTTAACAGGCTCCCTCTCAAATTTCTACCCCGGGTCCCTGTATCTCTAACAGCAGCCTTGAACAGTTGGACCCTAATCCTTAAAGGCTAAAGTAACTCTGGCTCTCTTTTACCCAACACCCAAAAATTTAAGAGTGTAAAGACCATGAAAGATAGAAAGGTACCTGAAGAAGGCATAGGCCTGGTTTGAAGGGTGGCAAGATGTAGGGAGGTCAAAATGGCAGGTGGACTTAATTCCCCCCTCCCCCTCACGCTGGCATGGATTGGTGGGAGGAGACAAGGTGCAGGACCAGATTAGACACTAGGCAGATTAGGCGGTCACCTAAAGCAGTACAGCTGGGCATCCTAAGCAGAGCCAGGCAGCTGTCTGCGTTATAATTAGGGCTTCTGATTTTAGGTTCCAGTCAAGAAATAAACCCCTCTGGTGCTTGGATGGAAAACAGACACTCCCCACTTCCCTAGTGTTCTCTCTCTCCTCCCTTGACTTGTTGGGGATCCTCCACTCTGGTTTTGGGCTTTCTCCATGCCAATGCCTCCTTAGAAACTCAAATGTATGTATTTGATTCAATCAGATAAATAACCCAGCAATAGTGCCTGAACTCCCAAAATACTGGAACATTCATTTTTTGTACCCTCAAATAATCTCTAAATTAGCTGCAACATAGACACCTACATTTAGAATTTATAGACACCTAAATAAAGAAGCCCAAGTTATAACCAATCAGGAGGAAGAGCAAGGAAGGAGGGAGGGGCTTAGAATCTGTAGACTGGGGGCATTCATATTTAATAGTGCACACAACTAATTCTCTCTGCCTGTCTGTCTGTCTCCCCTCCCCCCCCCCTTCACTTCCACGCCTATCCAGCAATGTCGGAAGCAGGTATTGACAGTGCTGAATGTTTTTTTTAACTCCAGGACTCACCTTTAGTGAGGATCAAATTAAATATTTCTTATACAACAGAGTTTGTCAGAAGAAAGATGTGACTAGTGGACTCACTTGAGAGTTGATGCCCCCGAACCAGGGCTGGTGCATGGATACTGGGTGTCCTAGCTGAACCTTCAACCTTATGTCCCCACCCCCAGAGATTTTGATAATCAAACTCAACAATCATAATCATCCCAGCACCACCTCTCCCATAGCAGTTCTGTAAAAATGCAGAATTGGATAGCATAGCTTTAAATAGCAAACTTTGATTTGTACGAATGTGTGTTCCAGCTCCCCCTGCAGGTAAAAGGATGTGCTGATGGCTCTTTCAGTTTGTGGGACTGTCAGGATCTAGTGCTTTGCTGCCTAGGCAACGACAGAGCTTTGCCTAATAGTTGAGCCAGCTGTGCTCCTTAGGTGTCAAAAAGGTGGAGGGGGGGGGGGGGGAGGCAATATACACTGAGAGGTGGGATACTGTGAAGCGAAGATCACCTCCTACCACTTTTGGTCTGACATTTATTAAACAATATGGGGGGATAGTGTGTGTAATGGATTTTACACACAAAGAGTTGAGAGGGCCCAAAGCTACACAGTCTTCCAGACATCCACACAAGTTCAGAAGCAGACATGTATCCACAGAGTGAGCCGCATACGCGCATTCACAGACAGAGGCAGAGACAAGATCGCCTAAAGGATGGTGAGCTGCTGTGATGGGGAGAGGCCACAGCTGACTTTGTGTCGGTCAAAGAGATTCTGCAACTCCTCTATGTACAGCTGGTGATACATATCCACCTCCTCACAGGACGGCACAGGGATGTAAGGGACCTGGATCGGCTTTCCAACTGCAATGAACATTCGGAGGATTAGAAAAGGGTGCACCGAAAATCCTACAACCCCCCTCCTAGAACAGAGAGATAAGGCAATTCATCCCCAAGGTCACACACAGGAAATCTGTGACAGAGCTGGGGATTAAAACCTAAACATGAAGGAGGGCAGAAGATAAAACATGACTCACTCACTGGTTACACACAGAGTCAATAACAGCGGGGATTGGAGACAAAGGGAGGATATAGGGAATTTATCATGGTCCCCCCCTCCCCTTTGTCCCTTCCTGCAGGATTATTTGGCAACCCCCCCCCCCCCTCACCTTCTTCCCATCTGGGAATAGGTTCTGTGTCCCAGCGCCTTCTCACACTCACCAACGGTAGTGATTGATTTATTGAAAGGGATCAACCCCCAGGAATCACTGGAGAAAACACCCCTCCCAAGGAAGACACAGGGGGCAAAGCCTATAATCTTCTGGAATTGAAGCTGCAGTGCCTTCATCCAGCTGCCGTCCTTGAATATCACCTGTCGGTACAAATCACTCTCCCCGAAGGTGTACACTGGAACCAGGTCTGCCCTGGAAACCAGAAGCAACAGCAATCAAAGTCTGAGCAACTGCAGTGAACATTAACAGGAGATAAACCACAGTTAGAGGAAAGACAGTGAGACTAAACAAGATAAATCACAGTTAGAGCAAGAATAACCAGAAGAGAAATTAGAGTGAGATAAAACAATAGACAGGAGATCGACCACAGTCAGAAAGAAGACAGCAAAAATAAACAGGTGCTAAACCACAGTCAGAGGAAAGACAGAATAATCAGGAGATAAACCACAATTAGAGGAAAGTCAGATAATAAAGAGGAAAGAAACCATAGGAAAAGAAAAGACACAAAAATAAAAAGGAAATAAACCATAGGCTGTAAAAAAAAATCTATGAGAATAAACAGAAGGTAACCACAGTCAGAGAAAAACCAGTGAGAATAAACGGGATAAACAACCACAGCCTGAGAAAAGACAATTCAAATAAACAGGAGATAAACCATAAGCAGAAGAAAGACAGTGAAAGTAAAACAGGAAATAACAGCCAGAAAAAAGAAAGTGAGAATAAACACAGGAGATAGACCACCATCAGAGGCACCACAGCAAGAATAAAGAGCAGATAAATCACAGAGAAAAGATGGTGAGAAGAACTTGGAGATGAACCACAGTCAGGGAAAAGACAGTGAGAATAAACAGAAGCTAAAACAGCCACAGCCCAAGAACAGACAATGAAAATAAACATAATAAACAAAATCCCACTAGAGGACAGCAACCTTGGCCCGAAAGGACTGGGGTTTCTAGTCCCACAGGTGCTCCTTGTGGTCTTGGGCAAGCCACTTAACCCTCCATTGCCCATGTTCCCTGTAAGTATTAGTGTATGTGTCTCATATCCCCTTGTGTTAAATGTATCCCCCAATTGTGTTGTGACCACTTTGATTGAAGGATAAGGCAGTATACAAAAACCAGCTAAATAAATAAATAAACATAAATAAGATAAATGCAAAAGAAAGTGAGAATAAATCAGGAGATCGCAGAGAATGGAGAGTAACAATACAAAAAAGATACACTACATTCAGAGAAAGGCAGTAAAAATAAATGATTGAAAGAAAGTGAAAATAAACAGAGGAAAGACAGCAAGAATGAAGAGGAGAGACATTACAGTTATAGAAAAGACAGAATAAACAGAAAATAAACAATCACAGCCTAAAAAGAGACAAAAGTAACAAGAGCTAAACCATAAGAAGAAGAAAGACTGTGAGAATAAAACAGGAAATGACAGGTGCAGAAGAGAGAGAGAGAGAGAGAGTAAATAAAAAGACACTTCATTCAGAAAAAAAGCAGTAAAAATAAACAGGACATAAACCACAATCAGAGAAAACACAACAAAAGCAGGCAAAGAAAATCAAGGACCTCCCACAAAATTATGAGCAGCAAAAAGTATTGTTTAACCCTAGGGGAAGCAGGAGAAACAGCAACAAAATATGATGTAACCTGGTGGGAGAAAACACTATATAGGGATACTCCAAAAATATTAATTCAGCCACTGGTGGGGAACGGGCCAGAAACATTATATAAATATAAACATGAGCAGAGATAAACTTGATTAGCATTAGAATCTAGGAATTGTCTTTGCTTTTTTTTCTTCTATAGTTTTCAGTTCTTTCATTTTACTATGTTTATGAATCAATTTGTTTATTTTATTTTCTTTAACAGGTTTTTCTTATACCGCTTTATCATTTCAGTCAAAGTGGTTTACATTGTAACTTAAACTTGGTAATATACATTAAACAGGGACATTGATAACTTGGATTTCTCTGAGGCAACAGAGGACTAAGTGACTTGCCCAACGTCACAAGGATTGCTAGTGGGAATCAAACCTTAGGGCAAGAACGTTCTTGGCAGCCACACTATTGAACTAAAATGAAGGGGGATTATCCTGACGAAAGGTGCTGCAATTCTCAAGAGTCGGTCAAAGAAAGAGAATGAAAAACATTAGCAGAGGATGGTTTCAATCCATTAATCTCTGGGTTATGGGCCCAGCACACATCGCCACTCTGATGCTAGATGCTGGGGTTCAACTCAATAGGACAATCATTCATTGTGATATCAGAGTGTCACATGATAAACATTAACATACCATGCACTACACACACACACACACACACACACACACACAAATTCACACCTATAGAGAAACACCCTGCTTCATACACACATAACGCTATACCCACACCACTTTGCCCTCCCTTACGCAAAGAAGCACCGATGCCACACAAGGGCAAGGGGGAGGGAAAGGCAGACAGAAGCTGGGAAAATGGCAACCGGTATATTCTTACAGTGCACAACAATCAGCATTTTTTAAAAATTGCCACCACAAGCAAACATTTCAGATATTCAGCAGCAGTGAGGAAATATCCAACAGCCTCCGTGTCCCTTTATCTTTGCCCACCTCTCCATTCCTTTATATTTAACTCACAATTTTCCAGTTCAAGGTGAGCTGCATTCGGACAGTTCCCTGCCCCCAGAGAGCTTGCTGTATTAAGCAACGTGTACAAGGCCCCAAGAAGTTTCAGGAAGATGCAACCCTGTGTCTTCTCCAGCTCCCAGGCTGCTCACTCTAACCATTAGGCTACTCCTCCACTCTCTGGGGTGCAGATATCCACTGCCCACATTACTGTCACCAGAGGTGATGCAGCACAGCGTCAGTCAGGAGCAGTGGGAAGCCATCTGGGAACCCCACCGAACCCACCTGCCTGGAGTGATTGAAACCACGAGACTGCTGCCCCATTGATAGAAACCAGGGTGGCAGACTCCAATGGCACCTTAAGGAACATTGCTGAGAAGCCTGAAGATGCTACTGGGACAGACTCCCAAATCACCATTAAGCACAATTACTGGAAAGTGAAATAGGGATCCTGGAACTCACCCATGCTCCAGAGCGAGCCGCACAAAGCCTTTCCGTCCACGCAGGGTCAGGATGTGCTCCCCAGGGGCACACTGCAGTGACTCCGCTGCCCCTCCAATGACAATCATCACGGCGTTCCCTCTTCCCGTTTGTGAGAGGAGATAATCGAGGCTCACCTTACTGACTGGGCACAGCCCTAGAGGCAGGAGAGAGACCCTGAGAACCAAAGAGACCCCAGAGAGAGGAGGTAATAGAGACTCACCTGACTGGGAATAGCTGCGTGGGCCTTGTAGCGCTATATAAATGATCTACAGTAGTAGTCCTCAAGGCAGGAGAGAGATCCTGAGAACCAGAGAGACGACTCCCCCTCCTCACCAAGAGAGAACCAGAGAGACCTCCCAATGAGAAGCGATCATCCAGGCCCACTGTACCATATACAACCCTTGGATCAGGAGAAAGACCCTGCGTAGCAGAGATCTCGCCATAGAAAGGAAGGAAGAGAATCTAGAATATAAACTAAAGGCTAAGGGATAGTTCTGACAACTGTTGAAATATTTTCTCATATCTAATTAGATATATTTAAACAAAAATACAAGCTACCCCAGTCCTTATGGGCTATTTCTTTGTCATGTATACAGTCATCCAAAAGAAAACATGATGATTATATTATGTGGTTTAAAATGTAGACTAGATATTGGCAGAGGATGGTTTCGCTCTATCAACCTCTGCGTTATGGGCCCAGCACACGTCTACTGCACTACTCTGCTGCCTATTTGCTGCTGTGATCTCTTCTCTTTGGCATGATATTGAACAGGCAGCAGGTGGCACCATTGCACCAGTTTTGGCCGATGCTCCCTGCCAATTTGCCTAAGGGAAGCTGGAAGCCCGAGTACCATAAAGGCAAAACGGAAAACCAGCTCTGTTCATTTCCCTGATGATCATCTGATGACCCTTCGTCTCATGTAACGTATACAGGGTTTGCTAACCATCACAACATTTTTCAGGATGGGTGGAGCCAGTCCAGGTTTGGCTTTCATGCATTAATGGAGCTGTAGTCACTGTGCTTTCCTGAGGGAAAGCCAAACTATAAGTCCCAACATGCAAGAGGGCAAAACCAGAACATGTTCTACCTGTTGTGCACAGAATGGAACCCTGGTATTGGCTCAGTTCCAGGATGGAGCGATCAAGATTTTTCCCACACATTCTCCTCTTTCCCCCACCTCTTTGGGTATATTCTGAGACCTGTAGTGAAGATTTCTCCACACCATCCTCCCCTGCTAGGGTTGACAACTGGCTCCAGATGCGCTCGATAGGCTTGATCCAGTCCTGTGTTTACCCCATTGCATGCAGGGACTTGTAGTCTTGCTTTTCTTATGGAGTGCAATGGAGAAATCAGAACTACGTGTCCCTACATGCAATGGAGTAAACCCAGGACTGGATCAAGCCTGTCAGACACATCTGAAGCTAGTTGGCAACCCTATCCCCTGCCTGGCCCTGTACTACATGTACCAAGCTTCAGGAGATCTAACTAGGGTTGCCAACTGGCTCCAGATGTGCCCGACAGGCTTGATCCAGTCCTAGGTTTACTCCATTGCATGCAGGAAAACATAGTTCTGATTTCCCAATTGCACTCCATAAGAAAAGCAAGACTACAAGTCCCTGCATGCAATGGGGTAAACACAGGACTGGATCAAGCCTGTTGGGTGCATCTAGAGCCAGTTGGCAACCCTAGATCTAACTCAAAAGCCAGCACTGAGCCAGTCTCTTCCTGCAGAAAATAGGTCACTGGATCCGCAGCCTCCAGGTCCTTACCTATACTCATCAAATAATCCCGGTACACAGGCACACGGAAGACCCCACCCAGGATGGCCAGGGTGGGCCGGATGTCAGGGAAAGTCTTCAGGAAGTTGTTGGCGTCCGTGGAAAAGTTGCAGAAAGGGCCAAAGCACATGATACCATGTGGGTGGCAGCCAAAGATATAATTCCTGTCTGGGCTGAGCTCAGCAGTCTTTACCATCTGTGAGAGAGGAGGAGGAAGGAAGGTCAAGAGAGGAAGTGTGGGGGGATATGAAAAAGAGGGTTCAGCATCAAAGAGAGGGAACAGGTGCAGTTACTGTGTGCAGGTCTACACAGACACACACAGGCCAATATTCAGCCAGCACAGTCGTTGGCTTAAGTTTAATGCTGCCCTTAAGTAGATAGAGGCACCGGATATACCTGCAGGCCTGAGACTGCTCCTGCACGATCTGTTTAGTTTAAACCTGCTCTTTGGCAGACCTAAACTAAAATGACACAATTGTCTATTCAGTATCTGAATATTGCAGCAAAATGGATTATTTTTAGGACCGCCTATGCTCTGCCCCATCCCGGCTCCTGTTTATTGGGTAATATCTTTCTGTTTGATGAATTTAACAGCCCAATATTATCTATATAATTTTTAAAAATCTATGGATAGGGGAGTTCTCCCAGTGTATAGCTCCCGTTGAATATCGGCCCAGTAGACGCCGAGCATAAAGATAAGGGGTATGAATAGGTCATATGCAAACAGGTAAAACATGATTAACCCTTGCTTTACCTTGACAGGGAAATAATCCTTTAAGTGCCTCCACACTGCCCATTTCCGGACCCATGATGACCGCCGGCCGCCTGTAAGGAGGGAGAAAGTGATCCCAGGGCATGAAGATCTTATGTTCATATACAGTCTCTTGAGTTCTTTCTATCACCCATAGAATCTGCCATATACTTCCCACTCCATATATGTGTCATGAAAGAATCCAGCTTATGCTCCTTGCTCTATAGATCTCTCCCCTGTGTTAAGAGTACATACTGTATGGTGGATGCATCCTATCGGGCTGGGTATAACGTGTAAACCTAATTTCCTATACAGGAAGTAAAGTAATGATTTTTCTACCTCGTTCTGGGGTTCCACAGTCAAAGAGAAACCACAGGAAGTAAAGGATGGAGACAATCCAGAAAGAGGTAAACATCAAGTAGAGGAGCAGAGCCACAAAGGAGATACCTGTGAGGGGAGAGCACAGTTTATATACACAATGTAGAAACACAGGTAATGTCGGCAGATCAGAACCACATGGACCACCCAGTCAGCCCCTCATTCCTGCCTGCTGAGCTATCACAGGTCCTACTTGGTTTGTTCTCTTTTCTGTCATGAAGATCCCTCTGCATCTATCCCAGGAATTCTTGAATTCTGCCTGTTAACCTCTGCTCCAAATGTTCTCCACCTTGTCAGTGGAAAAAAAAAATTCAGGTACCTTTGGACCCTCTCTCCCTCCCATCTTCTATTATGGCAGCTTGTCTTTTTCGTCTAACTCAATACAAAATGCTTCCTTTTGGTAACTTCCCGAAGCCTGCTAGACACTGGCTCTCTCAGTTTCTCTGGGTATAACTTACAGTGCAGTTTGGTGGCTCTCCCTTGATTTGTCTTTCCCTTGTCAATATCCTAGTGTAAATGTTGTCTCCAGAACTAAAGAGAGCACTCATGATGGGGTCTCACAAGAGATCTGGAGAGCGATAATGTTGCCTCCCTCTTTCTGCTAACGATAACTCTTTTTATGCACCCAGTTTACTATCAGCGTTCCAGTTGCCTTGTCACACTGGCCATCAGAGATGAAGATCCCCTAGGTCTTGTTTGTGTCTTTGATTGCTGGTTCTTCCTCTCCCTCCAAAAAAGTATTTTAATTTCTGCATGTTTTAAAATTATAGTTCCTAAAACACTGCTCATTCTTCCATTTTTTAAGGCATCTTTCATCTGACATATCCACTTCACTGAAAATGTTCATGTCAACTACAAAACATATCCACTTTCCTGTCTATCCCTTTCCAATTTCACTTCTATAGAAAGGGAAGAGGGGTGGGCCTAGTACTGGTCCCTGTGGTACCCCACTGGTCACTTTCTATTCACCAGTGTGGACCTGTTGGCCGCCACTCTCCAAGTCCTGTTTCTTAACCAGTGTCTCTCCTGGTATATAATTTGTTTTCCATTTCTCACTTTGTTCAGCTTGCTCAGTGGTCTTCCACGTAAAACTCTGTCAAGGGCCTTGTTGAAATCCAGACAGACCAAATCTGCTACATCTCTTGACCTACTATTCTGGTCACCTTATCAAAGAAATCTGCCAATTCTTTTGGCAAAATTCTTCCCCTTATGAAACGTTGTCTAAGATCCTCTAACTCACAAGTTTCAAGGTATTGCTCTATCCTATCCTTCCAAATAAGATATAGAGGAAGACAAATCATGTGCAAAATAAATATTTTTGTCGGGTATACTGGCACAGGAGGGGTGATGGATTTCAATCATGGTCGCACTTGGGACAGTCTTGTTCTTCTTTCAAAGGACCATTGTTTGCAACCTCAGATAAGTGATTTTTTTTTCATTCAACAAATTATTAAAAGGGTTTACTGCAGCGGGGAGAGTGAAATCCATCACCACTCCTGTGCCAATATACCCGACAAAAATATTTATTTTGCACATGATTTGTTTTCCTCTATATCTTATTTGATTGGTTATTATTTGATATTAGAGGGCACGGGGTGTTTCTGCATTTGACTATCCTATCCTTCAGCAGTGCTTCCATTACTTTGCCCACCATTGATTAAACTAACGGGTCTGTAGCTTTCCAGATCCTCCTTGTTCCAGCTGATCTTAGACAGTCTCTTGAAACTAACTTCTACTGTAATGATAAGATGGACAGAGCTACAAGGAGCATAGTCAGAGCCTCCTTTAACTTCTTCAGTATCCCAAAATGCAGCCCATCAGTCTCTGAGCCTTTTTTACTTAACAATTGTGCCAATATACAGAATTTCTCTCTCCTCGGTAAAAGCCAATATGTTCATCCCATAGCCCCTTATGCCCTCACTTTAGGCCTTTGATCCATCACCCTCTCCTTATATGGCAAAACTGTGGAACAACATTTCCCCTATCCTCCTCCTCTTGTGTCTGTCTCTCTTTCATGAATTCCGTTCTAGTTCTCCTGTTGCTTTAGTGAACCACAGTGCTCTCTTCCCCTGGCTAGACTTCTTGATGCATTGATTTGTTGCCATTTCAGTGGTCCTTTTCATTACTGTCCATAGTAGCTTTCTTTCGTTTAGATCAAACTCCTCGCAGAGCCTTCCTCAACATAGTCAGTCTGAAATTTTGGACCTTTGTTCTAGTACAGTTTAGCTCTGATCCATTGTATACACTAGACCCCACGTTGTCTCATAACATATCTTCCGTGGCACTAACTCTGTCAACTACACCTCGCCAAGTGTGGGCTCCTTAACCATTTGCTTTGAGAGACTTCTTGCGAGGATTCCCATATCCCCCTACTGCATTTGGCACTCTCCAGTCTACATCTGGTAGCCAGCGCTTCATCATCCTTTATATGGTTCTATCATATCCGCTTCTACCTTTTCCCTTTGTAATAATGGCCTATAGATTACTCCAACATAGATATTAGACCCTTTAAGTTTCTTCAAGACACCCCAGAGCAATTCAGCTGTTTATTCCTCACTTTAATATCTCAGTGATTTTTAGTTTGCCCCAGTGCTGGCTTCATGTTGTTCTTACATTCCTATAGGTAGTTTCTCTGTAGAAAGGAGCTAATTTGAACTCGCATGCTAGTCAAGTGCAGTGCTTTAGGAAGCAGGACCGGCTTAAAAGGTGAGCCAGTGAGGAACTGGCTCAGGGCACACAGGAAATAAGGGCACAGGAAGCCTGCTTCAGTGACTTTCCCCCATTACTTACAGCCAGCAGCCTCCTCTTCTGCCGCCACTAATGCTGCCACAATAATGTTGAACACAGCCGCGGAAGCATTTTACTTTGCTCCCACGGCTGTGCTGTGATAAAGCTGCCAGCACTTTGGCATTTTCAGAATGGCAAAACAAGTTCTTCCTGTTCTGGCTGATATTTTAACATAATATACACATAATATCGGGTTATTTCAATGATAAATTTATTGGCTAGGTATTATCCGTATATTTGTAGGCTATGCCAGGGGAGGAGTAAGGGTAGGTCAAAATTATCCAGATAATGGCAATATTCAGCATAAACTAAACAGATCATCCAGCAACTGCATATTCAATGCTGTTACCTGTATGGATTTTTATGGTTTTTAGTGCCGTCCAATCAATGCTGACAACTGCTGGGTTTTCTTGGTAAGGTATGAGTGGAGTACATTGGCAGGCGATGGAGGGTAAAGTGATTTACCCAATGAGTGCCAGTGGGAATCAAACCCTGATCTCTTGGATAGTGCTACTTCTCCAGTCCTATAGAAATAGCAGCACTGAATATACAGATTAAGTTAGATGGTGGTGCCATCATTTACCTTAAGCCAATGACTGCGCTGCCTGAAGACTGACCCCTATTTGCACAGCTCTTACTCCAATATTGACCCCAAAAGGAGGGGCACAGAAGCAAAAGCTGGCTCTACTACTACGTGTTATTTGCATAGCACTACAAGGCATATGCAGCGCTGGACAGAAACATGCAAAAGAAGGTCCCTGCTCCTCAGAGCTTACAATCTAGTCAAGGCAGACAAAAGAGCTGAGGACAAGGACACATCTAGGGGACTGGCAAGGAAACCCATAGGAGACCAAAGGGATCAGGATCCAAAAGCAGACTCGAAGAGGTGAGTTTTCAGCCAGGATGTGGAAAGGGCCAGAGACGTAGCCTGATGCACAGACTCAGGCAGTTTGTTCAAGGCATAAGGAGCAGCAAGGTGGAAAGGTCGAGGTCTGGAGCTGACAGTAGAAGAGAAGGGCACAGATAGAAGGGATCTGCCAGAAGAGCGGAGTTCCTGAGTTGGGGTATAGGGAGAGATAAGAGAGGAAAGGTAGTGAGGAGCAGCAGAACGAGTGCACTTATAGCTCGGCAGGAGACGTTTTAACTGGATATGGAAACAAATAGGGAGCAGTGAAGCAATTTAAGAAGGGGGGGTTATATGAGCATGTAGAGGCTGGCAGAAGATTAACCGGGCAGCTGAGTTTTGAACAGATTGAAGACGAGAGAGATGATTCAGAGGGAGACCAGCAAGAAGAAGTTGCAATAGTCTAGACGGGGGGTGAATAAAGAGTGGATAAGTGTCTTAGTAGTGTGTGTTGAAAGGAAGGGACAAATTTTGCCAGCGTTATAGAGAAAGAAGCTATAGGTTTCAGCTGTCTGTTGGATGAGTGCAGACAAAGAGAAAGTAGAGTAGAGTCAAAGATGACCCCAAGGTTGTGAGCTGAGGAAACAGGGAGGCGTGTAGTGTTATCCACAGAGATAGAGAAGGGAGGAAGGGGGGAGGTGTGTTCAGGGGGAAAGATAGGGAGCTCAGTTTGGCCATGTTCAGTTTCAGACAGCGGTGAGACATCCAGGCAGCAATGTCAGATAAGCAGGCAGAGATCCGGGACTGGATTCCTGGAGAGTCGTCAGGCACAGAGAGGTAGATCTGCGAGTCGTCAGCATAAAGGTGGTGCACCAAGGGACCGAGTGTAGAGAGAGAGAAAAGGAGAGGTCCCAAGACAGAGCCCTGAGCTACACCAACTGAAAGCAGGATAGAGGTAGAGGAGGATCCACCAGAACATATATTAAAAGTGCGATGGGGGAGATAAGAAGAAAATCAGGACAGAACGGAGGCCCTAAATCCAAGCGAGGACAGGGCATCGAGGTGAAGGTGATGGTCAACAGTATCAAAAACAGCAGAAAGGTCAATAAGGATGAGAATCGAATAGAGGCCTTTGGATATGGCAAGCAACACGTCACTGAAGACCTTGGCAGGATCTGTTTCTGTGGAATGTAGAGAACGAAAACCAGATTGCAGTGTGTCCAGAAGGTCTTGAGAGGAAAGGAAGTCAAGACAGCAGTGGTGAACCACTACCCCTTGAGCTGGCCCTGTGAGAAGGACACATTTCTTTTAGAGTCCCTCCCATACTACCCCTCACCCACCCTCCCCTTGCCCCATTTTTTCCTATATACATCAAGATTCAATTTCTTACTGATTCACCACTAACATAAACTAGTCATTCTCTACAGCTTTACTCAATAAAAGCCACTCCCTACCGCATTTAATCCTACCTGCCTTAAATTATGTCAGCCATGGCCTTAATAACTCAAAGCCCTCTTATTTGTTCTGTCTTATATGTCCTGTTTGTCTCTCTTGACTGGATTGTAAGCTCTAAGCGTAGGGACTGTCCATTATTTTATTTATTTATTTATTTTATTTACATTCTCTTATATACCGCGCTATTCTGCATCAGTGCGGTTTACATTGAACAAACTGAAATTACATTGAACAGGGCATTATAACTTGGAGATAACTATTTTACAGGGAACATGGGCTATGGAGGGTTAAGTGACTTGCCCAAGACCACAAGGAGCACCTGTGGGACTAGAAACCCCAGTCCTTCCGGCCCAAGGTTGCTGTCCTCTAGTGGGATTTGAACCCCCGACCTTCCGGCCTGAAGTACCTTGCCCCAACCACTAGGCTACTCCTCCACTCAATGTCTCTGTACAAAACCACTTACATCAGGTATGGACAATCCAAATCATGATATAATAATAATATTACATAAGCCACCTTTCTCCCCTTTGTTATCCATTCGGTCCTTTCTGAACGGAATGCGTCCTGGTATGTTACTCACCCATAAATAGGAAGGTCAATACATACTGGAGTGCGGAGATAGCTTCAATGTGTTTCTTCAGTGATTCCTTCATTTATTCGGGTGGTGGCGGTGAAAGGAATATGTTATTATCTGTACAGAAGGAGAAAATTAAACCCATTGATTACACACACCAAAAACACAGTCGCAGACTCAAACCAAACACAGTATGAGAGAAAAACGTTCAAGTATATACTGTATATAGTGATATTAATCCCTTTTTGTATCTTTAACGCTGATTCTTCAAATCAGAGAGTCAGACAGACAGACAGAGCCAAGCCAGGCAAGAGGCAGAGACATAGCACTGAGACAGCAGAGACAGACAGACACATGGAGTCAAGCAAGCCACAGAGATACACTCAGAACCATGAAAGAAAGTGAGAGAGAAGCGAAGCACCCCAGCGAGAGGCACAAAGAGACAGACAAACAGATGCACACAGAAAGACAGCAGGAGAGACAAGCAAAGGTGCACCTCTACACAGTCCAGTGTACGCTGCTCCCTCTTTCCTTCCCTGTCTTGCTCATCTCAGGAGTTTTCTGACCTCTGCTCCTTGAACTTTGGTCCTTTTTCTCTACGTGGATTGCACTGTAGGGATTCCTAGGAGAAACAGTCACCTTCTCTCCTTAGAGACAGCCTGAGTATTGACTGATCACGAGCCCTGCCCATGGCTTTCCCTGACCCCATGTCTGAGCCTGGCCTGGCCCCTTACACAGTGACACAACTGATCAGGTAGTAAGGAGAGAGGGGAAAGGAGGGACGTCCACTGAGTCTGAAGTCCTTCTGATGGTTTCTCAGTTCCTCTTATGAGGTGATCCAGGGATCATGAAAAAATCCAAACTCTGCGCAGCTGTAGCCAATTTTGGATCAGTGAAACATTGCCCTTCCTGACCCCAAATCAGGTTCATCATTCTTCCCTAGCATAATATCTCTCTCCCCTCACAAGTTATCTAGTGTACTTTAAAATTGCTCCTGGCTCTGTGTCTGATCATGTCCCAATCCAGTATCTAGAGCTGGGATTACTTTCTCTGTACAAACTCTACTCTTCTAATTATCAACTGAATTGTCTCTTCCACGTGTTGCTTTTTTTTTTGTCTTATTCTTGTGCCTCCTCTCTTTTTTTTATTCTAAAATATTTGAGATCTTGCTCCCTGAGGTCATTCTTCAGCTGTCTGTACTGTGTTTAAACTTTATTTGTAACATTTTGGTGTCAGCATGAGGTTCTAATGAAAATCTGCTCTTCAGCTGTCCGTGCTGTGTTCCATCTTGAAGAGGTTAATTTTCATTCTTGGGCTGACTTCTTAAAGATAAACGTATATCATGTTCATTTAACTTTGAGGCATATTTACTAAACTGCTGTAGCTTACCTCTCATTAGACCCCAAACATTAGCACTGAAAGTGGTGTATACCCACACTAACTGTTAGGGGTGTCCCTGGCATCTTCCCTGCAGTTACTACGGAGAGACACACCTCACCATGCTAAGAGCTGAGTACTCCTAAGACAGATAGATATCCTCACCTCCACCAAGAGAGGAGATGGTAAGTGTACCCTAGCAGCAATTACGATTAGCATGGGTCAATGATTTCAATGTCCACACTCCTCCCCGATCCACCCAATCACTACCCCAGCCTGCGTTAAGCGACTAGCGTGGGACTTTTACTGTGCTGTCCCATGCTAATGGTCAGGGTGGCATGCTCAGGGCCTAGTAAACCCCTTGCTAGCCATTAGCGCACGTTAGCAAGCATGTCCCCTTATGTGGGTTTGTAACTGAATAGTCTTCTAAGGGTGAGGGGTTCCTTATTTCATCGGTGGTTTCCAGTATTCCAGGGTGTTGAATATCCTGCTATCAACCGACAACAGACCACCACAATCCTCCCACAGAACCTTCCGTATCCCTGATTTGCTCCAATGGCATCCTTGTCTCTAGCCCTCAGAAGGCAGCCCTCTCAGCCTATCATCAGCTGCTTGGTACAGGAGGGACTGGCACAAACAAAGCCTACTCCCAGGGAGCTGCCTCCTTGTGCCACCCCGAAGAGCTCCATGTACCAGACTGCAAAAAAAGCAGGCGCCACCATCCCATGGGAATCAAACAGCACAAGATCATGTACTCTTCCTCCACGATGATCAGGGTGGGTTAGTTGGAAGTTCTTGCAGTAGGCATCCCAGATGACATACCATATGTGCACCAAATACAAGCCAGCATCACTATGACACGTGGGCATCTCTCGGTCATCTAGTCTTACCTAACTGCTTAATCCTTCCACAGCACACCTTTCAGGCTGTGATAGGTAAGCACAAACTCCTACTTGAAGCATACCTTCACAGCCCTAGGCTAAGGAGTCACCCATGTGTGGCTGACTCATCCTGCTTGTTTATGGAGAAAGTGAGATTTCTTAACTGTAATGGGGCTCTCCATGGACAACAGGATAAATCAGCCACACAAACCCATGCTCCTCCCCTCTAGGATGAACTTGTTCTTTGGGATGTTCCTGAGAACAGACTGAGGGGGAGAAGGGATGGGCCCTGTGGTGGGTTGAGTGGCACATGACCAGAAGAGTTGACTCTTCTGAGCTATTGGAGAGCAATTCCGTCCATGGTGCCATTGGATGATGTCACCCATTCGTGGCTGACTTATGCTGCTGTCCACAGAGAACCCCCATTACAGGTAAGTAACCTCACTATCTCTTACATAGTGCCCACCAGGGGGGCAGGTAGAGCCACATTTCGGTTATTCTGAATGCTCAGAGAGAAATGTTGTCATACAATCTGGGCAGAACACCTTTATGGGTGGTTTTTTGGGGGAGTAAGGGGCAGCAGACAACTCTATCCCTGACCTCCCCCCCCACACACACACACACTCCCTATTTGCTGATGTTGTGTAGGATAAAAAGTTAATTGGGGCAATGTAGAACGGCTTGTGTGCGATGGGAGCAGGTGTGGGGAGTCAAGAGGAAGGCACTGGCGCCCTATAGATCCCACAAAAATATTTAGCATTGATGCAGCTGTGCAATCCAAGAGCAAAGGAACCAGAGCTGCAGTTCCAGGAGGGAGACCTTGTGACCAGAGCTGCTTTTGAACTTATGTCCCAAAGCAATGTGGGATTTATAGTCCCTGATTCTATCCAATGACATCAGCACTGCAGGCCCCACAATGCACCTGGATAGGGATGTCAGAAATTCAGGGCTAGTCTCAAATCTCCCTCCTGGAACTGGGCAATTGTCTTCAGCCCCCTTCCTCTTCATCTCTCCAGCTGTGGCTGCTCGCTTGCCTCTCTCTTCAACCACTGCAGCGTGTTTCTCTCTTATCCAGGGTGGGCTCAAGCATCAGACAAGATGAGGCAGTTGCCTAGGGGGCAGCTTCTGAGGGGCAGGAAAAGGCAGCAGCAGTCAGAGGAAAACACTAGATCCCAACAGTCTGGCAAACTTTACCAGCACAATTGATCCCTGGTCCTCATGTATTAAGGAACGAGCCCTGCCTATGAGTACCGGCACCATTTTGCTAGGAAAAATGCACTGTTGAAAGGTATCATGTCCAATGTGTCCATTTTACAGGATTCTTGTGGGAGGGGTGGTGTGGGGATGAGTGTGATTGTTGAGTTTAATTATCAAAATCTTGAGGGGATGTAAGGCTAAAGGTTCATCTAAGGCACCCAATATTTTTGCGTTGCCTCTGCTCCTCTCCACACCCAGATCTTACACACATTACTCAGGTGGTTCTTCTTCTCCTCAGTTAATCAAGCCAAGCAAAGGGCAGGCGCAGAATAGCTCACACAAGAGTGAGGAGAAGCCTCATTCACGACGGCCTTAGAAGTAGAGAACGAGCCATAGGGTGACTCTCGCCTCTGCCTATTCCTCACTTGTTACTGCCGGGAATGGGTTGAAAGATCATGCTTCATGCTTATACACCCCTCCTCCCCCGCCCCGATCTCCCTCCAGGTGTCCTGACAGGGCTGAACACCATTAGGAGTAGGTCTCCGCTGCTCAATAGACAAGGTTGAGATGTTGGTGCTCCACAATCCCATATCATATCTTGTGTGTCTCAAACAGCTCGATGAGACCCGGCAGATAGGTTTTATGCAAAGCCTCAATCTACTCCAGGCTGGGGTTCAGGATCTTCATATCAAGATCAGCTTCCCAAGGAGAGAGGAGAATTGCATATCGTGCTGTAGCACTGTCCAATAGCACTCACTCGTTTGTTATAGAGCTAACTTATAAACCACCACCTGTAAGGGGAGACAGGCTATGCGTTATTCTAATATCTTGAGCAAAGTGGTGGAGGGGATGCCTCAGAATTCAAAGAGAGACTTAGGACAGATATATTAGATTTTCTTTTCTCATTTGTGTCTATGTTCTTGGTACATATTCTATACAGGGTCCCAAACTGACATCCTATTCTAAGGGCCAGCCCGTCTCTGCCACAGACTGTCCACTACCCCCACCCCAATCTCTGGCTTCCACTTTTGCTCCTGGTCATTACACATCTGCTTCTGTTTTCCGGCTCCATGCCTCCCCAAACTTGTAAACCACTTCCTTAGATTTCTGCACACCAGTCCGTTTAACCCTGAACTTCTGTTTCACTGAAGCTTAGTTGCCAAACTTGGGAATATTCCTTAAGCACAAGGGCCACGCAGAGAGGCCGATATAATAAAATGTGGGAGGCTTTATGCACAGTTTGGTGTGAGTTCTCCCCCATTTCTTTCCAGTATTATGGCTACCTTATGCAACAAGGCCTTTTGCACACAAGAAAACTGCACAAAGACTTGGGTAGACATCAGCACATTACATATTTAAATCCAATAACAATGAAGGTACTATGTACTAAACCCAGATGCAAAGAAGTGTGCTGAAGACCCGAAAGTCAAGTGCACTGTTTTCTAATGCCAGGACTTTAACGTGTGGTCTGAGGAGGTGTAAGAAGCTTTCTTTTCTGTGGTTAGCATCAGTGAGCATTTCAGGCTGTTTCTCCTCTTTTCTGCAAGCACGAAAAACTGAGTTACTTACCTGTAACATGAGTTCTCCGGGGACAGCAGGATAAGTCAGTCACAAGTGGTGACATCATCCAACGGCGCCATAGACGGAAGTACTCTCAGTAGCCACACCCCTAGGACCGCCCCTAGCTAGCCAGAACATCCCCAGCTGAGGCATTGCCAAGTTGCTAGGAGGCAGCAGAAGCCGTGGAAACGTCCCGCCCCCTCCAGGGGAAGAGGGTGGGAATGTGTGGCTAACTTATCCTGCTATCCCCGGAGAACTCATGTTACAGGTAAGTAAGACAAGCAGGATGGGTCAGCCACAAGTGGTGCCTCTCAAGCTTCACATGCTGAGGTGGTGGGGAGGGGGGGGGGAAGAAGCAGAGGCAGAACCATCTTGGTACAAAAAACCCAGTTTATTGCGGCCCAGAGGGCGAGGGCAGCATAACAGGTGAACTTGTGCATAGACAGCATGGTCAATATTGTGCAATCAACATGTGAAGGTGTGTACAACACGCTCAATCGGTGCAACAGGTCATGTGCAAGTAGAACATATCAACAGTGCAGTCGCGAATAACATCGCATAACAGAGACATGGCAGGCTGTGCCACAGCCTGCAGGAGGCAGTGTCAGTTGGACCTGTGTCCTTGATCAGGTGCCGGTGGGAACTGCTGTGGCTAATACCGCCTGGCCGAAGGTGGAGCTGCCCCGATTTGCTTGATCTAAGCAGTAGTGTCTCTGAAAGGTTTGGATGGAGGCCCAGGTGGTGGCCCTGCAGATGTCTGGTACTGGAATGGAGCATAGGTTGGCAATCGTGGCAGCCAACACCCACACTTGGTGCGCCTTGACCTTTGGCGTGACTTGGGACCCTGCTTGTGTTAGGCAAAAAGCGATGCATGAGGAAATCCAAATGGAGAGAGTCCATTTAGACATGGGGTGACCTGGCTTGTTGGGGTCATAAGAGACAAAGAGCTGAGACCCTTTCCGGAAAGAGGAAGTCTGGTGTAGGTAGCAGCGTAAGGCCCTGACACAGTCCAGGGTGTGGGGTCTCTCCTGTTCTTGGCTGGAGTGAGGTTCCAGATGGAAGCAGGGTAGTTCGATGGTTTGGTTAATGTGGAAGGCACTCGCTACCTTGGGGACAAACTTAGGGTATGTGCGCATGCAGGCGCGGTCATGGTGGAGTATGGTGTAAGGCAGGTAAGCCACCAGGGCGTGTAGCTCACTGATGCGCCTGGCAGAGGTGATGGCTATGAGGAACAGTGTCTTCTGAGAGGCATACTTGAGTTTTGCTGACTGCAGTGACTCGAAGCAATTTACAAAGCAAAATAACATTACAGGGCACAGAGGAGAACAACAAGAACAATTCCCAGGTCCTGGTGCCAGTCCCACATTTTTGACCTGATGGCATGTTTATTTTGCTGCTGTACCTCCTCTTTCCACGGGGATGAGAGAGCTTTTCCCGGTCATTCTTTTGTGGAAGTGTTTGATTTGCTCTTTCGGCTCTGAGAAGTGTTATCATTATGTGATGCATAGCACAGGAGGAAATGCATTTCTGTTTCTCCGGTATTGCACGGCATAAAGAGTCGAGTTTCCAGTTCAGTTTGTGTCTGTGTGATTCTGTTGCTAGTCCCTGATCACTTCTATATCTGAATAGGATCCATCTGTGCTTCGCATGTGCGACACAGTCAAAGTATTCTGCTTGGTTTCTACCCAGGATCTGTACAAGTTCAGCTTGCTCTGATTTCCAGTCTGTGCCTCTCAATAGGAGGTGTATTGAGGTTCTAGGGCAGCGATGGCGAACCTATGGCACGCGTGCCAGCTGTGGCACGCGAAGGCCTTGCAGCTGGCACGCGAGAAGGTCCGCAAAAAAAGAAAAAGCTGGCTCTGACTGCTGCCGCGGACGCGGCAAGGGCAGAATGCAGCGTCCCGCGGGGCCCCCTCCGCCCGCTAAGCCCCTCTGCAAGAGCTTTCAGATTCGCGAGGGAGAGCGTCTCCCTCGCGTCTCTGTTAAGCCCGCAGGGGCTAATGGGAAATTTCCCATCAGCCCCTTTAGACGCGAGGGACTGATGGGAAATTTCCCATTAGCCCCTGCGGGCTTAACAGAGACGCGAGGGAGACGCTCTCCCTCGCGAATCTGAAAGCCCTTGCAGAGGGGCTTAGCGGGCAGAGGGGGCCCCGCGGGACATTGCAATCTGCCGCGGCAGCAGCCAGAGCCTGCTTTTTTTTTTTTTTAAATTTGCCAGAGGGGGGGGGGGGGGGGGTTAGGACTTCTAATGGGCTGGGGGGGGTTAGGACTTCTAATGGGCAAGGGGGGGGGTTAGGACTGCTAATGGGCAAGGGGGGGGGGTTAGGCCTGCTAAAGGGCAAGGGGGGGGTTAGGACTTCTAATGGGCTGGGGGGGGGTTAGGACTTCTAATGGGCTAGGGGGGGTTAGGACTTCTAATGGGCAAGGGGGGGGTAGGACTGCTAATGGGCAAGGGGGGGGTTAGGACTGCTAATGGGCGGGCAGGCGGGCGGGTGGGGGGGGGTTAGGACTGCTAATGGGCGGCGGGCGGGCGGGCGGGGGGGGTTAGGACTGCTAATGGGCGGGCGGGCGGGCGGGCGGGGGGGGGGGTTAGGACTGCTAATGGGCGGGCGGGCGGGCGGGGGGTTAGGACTGCTAATGGGCGGGCGGGCGGGCGGGGGGGGGTTAGGACTGCTAATGGGCGGGTGGGCGGGCGGGGGGGGGGGTTAGGACTGCTAATGGGCGGGCAGGCAGGCGGGCGGGCGGGGGGGGTTAGGACTGCTAATGGGCGGGCGGGCGGGTGGGCAAGGACTGCTAATGGGCGGGCGGGCGGGCAGGGGGGGGTTAGGACTGCTAATGGGCGGGCGGGCGGGCGGGCAGGCGGGCGGGGTTAGGACTGCTAATGGGCGGGCGGGCGGGCGGGGGGGGTTAGGACTGCTAATGGGCGGGCGGGCGGGCGGGGGGGGGGTTAGGACTGCTAATTGGCGGGCGGGCGGGGTAGGACTGCTAATGGGCTGGGGGGGTTAGGACTGCTAATGGGCGGGCGGGCGGGTGGGTGGGGGGGGTAGGACTGCTAATGGGCTGGGGGGGTTAGGACTGCTAATGGGCTGTGGGCTGATGGGGGATGTCTGGAAATGGGGTGATGGGGGTTAGGACTGGTAATGGGTTATAGGGGGGGCTTAAACTGAAAATGGGGTGATGGGGGTTTAGGACTGGAAGTGGGTTGATGGGGGGGGGCTAGGACTGGTATTGGGTTGGGGGGTTGCTAGGACTGGAAATGGGCTGATGGGGGGCTAGGACTGGAAATGGGCTGATGCAGGGACTAGAAGGGAATGGATGCTGGGTGAGGCTGGAACTAGAAGGGAGCTGATGTTGGGGGAGGATTAGAATGGGATGGGGCTGGGAGAGTAAAATGGAGAGGGGAAAAATATTTTGTGTGGGAGGGATAAAAAATCTACAATTGGCCGGGTATTGGGAGAGTAAGTGGGGATTGAGGATGGAGGGGTAAAATTTGAGTGGATGAAATAGGAATGAGGAAAGAGCAAAAGGAGAAAGATTAGTATGTTAAAGCGGATGTAGAGAGAGAATGGAAAAAAAAACTAGAAGAGAGAAGAAAGGACAAATGGACAGCAGATGATGGAGAGTTAGCAGAAAACATGAAGAAACCAGAAGAAAGTGGCTGGAGCAATTGCAACTGTGTAACTGAGCTGAGGTATTCTGTTTATGTAATTCCTTTTTGACATTGCCACTTGTTCTCTTTCCCCAGTAGGTCATGTATTGTTATTGTCTGAAATGTATTGGTTTAATATTTGCAGTGTTGCCTTTTGATAGGTATGGTGTGGTGCTTTGTGAGTCCTGGTAGTGCTGTTAGGATACGGCGGGTTTGCTATTGGTTCTAAATGGGCAGTGTTTGTAGTAGTTCCTAATGTGCCTGGCGGTTGGCACTGGATTATAGTAATGTAGAAATCTTTTAGTCTGTCTTTATCCATACACTCATTAAGAGACATGTTTACTAAAAGTTAGTGTATGTTAGCATTATGCAAATATTTATGCAAATTGACGTGCTGGCACTTTGAGGAAATTCTTTGGTTTTGTGCGGCAGTTTGGGCACTCGGGCTCAAAAAGGTTAGCCATCACTGTTCTAGGGCATGTTGCCATGATTAAATTGTCTAATTTTCTGAGGTCCTTTTGTAGCTGTTTGGATTCTGGGTATTTATGTTGGTTTGGTGGGGCATGTTTATCTTACTTCACAGAGTGTTGCTTGCGGAGGGAGTTTGTGTTGTCCTTATTGAGATGACACCTAAATTTGAAAACTCTTTTTTGCATGGTCAGTAGTAAAGAGAAACATCCTAGTTGTGCTCTGCCGTAATAGTTTTTCACCAGTCACCTTTATTACCGTGCAAGTTGTTTATGCTTATATTATTGCAAAATTAAAAAAAAAATCTTTAGTCACCAGAACATGGTCACAAGCAGAGTATCGGCCGCATCTATTATATGCCATAAGAAAAGCAAGACTAATCCCTGCATGCAGTGGGGTAAACCCAGAACTGGACCAGGCCTGTTGGGTGCATCTGAAGCTAGTTGGCAACCCTACCCAGGATGCATTTTGGTTTCACAATCGTGAACTCAGAATTTATTTACAGGATACTCTTCTGCCCACTGTTAGGGAACTTTAACCCAAAACAGCATTTTCACACAAGCTGGGAGAGAAAGCAACCACATCTACAAGGTTTTTTTGAAGTAACCCCTTGCACAATCCCTCATATGGGAAAATACACTGAAAGAGGATAAGGTTTACCCTGTCTCTAAGTGCAAAGGCTTTCAGAAAGAAGTGTGTCAGCAGCTGGCAGGACTGAGGCAGAGAGTGCGCCTCCCAGACACATGGCCTTTGTGAAATATTTGTATGATCTACTATTGCTATGACACATTGGAGGTGGCCTGTACTAAGGGGCAAAGGTACTCGAGGGCAAAGGGGCTAATTTATCAGATCATCCCATGAAGTTCCCCCTCTGCTGATCTCACAGGAGACTGGTGCAGCTCACTTCCAAAGCTTCTAAGTTACCCAGGGACATTTTAGGCTAAAGTTACCAGATGTCCTCAATTTTTGGGGATTATCCCCAATTTTAGAGCTGTGTCCCCGACTCCCACATGTTTGGCAGCCTTCTGTCCCCAATTCTAGCAATGGAACAAAGAGGGTAGAAAAAAATGCATTTTCAATTTAGTGATTTGACTGTCAGATTTTAGGATTTACATCCATTATCTTTAGATTTTACACAGTATGGGGGAAATGCATCACTTTTTTTTATTTTGCTATCAATTCATTTGCTTGGAATTTGTACTGTTGCTGTCATGGGATGGATGGGGGGTGGTGGGGGGGGCAGAGTAATGACTCCTCTTCTCTCCTCCACACCTTGTTGCTCAAACCTGGAACTAAGATGTCCCCCCCTCCCCCACCACACCAGATAAGCATCCGAGACATTCCTGCAAAAAATATGATAACTTTATTTTAAGCCAGTCTTGTTTTCAAGTGACATTTCCAATGCAGTGTAGAATTTGTAGTCTCTGATTCTACCCACTGAAATTAGTGCTACTAGTCCCACAGTGTATTAGGATAATGGTTGCTAGAAATCCAGGACTGGCCCAAAATGTCCCCACTGGATAAGGCTAAGTTAGCAGCTGTGTGGTTTTGTGAGGTGAGAAAAACCGAGTTACTTACCTGTAACGTGAGTTCTCCAGGGACAGCAGGATAAGTCAGCCACAAGTGGTGACGTCATCCGACGGCGCCAGAGACGGAGTACTCTCACTAGCCCAGAGGGCTTTAGCCCCCTGGGCATGACCACTAGCCCCACCTCCAGATCCGCCCCTAGCTGGCCAGGTTTCCCAAGCTGAAGTGAGACTCAGGCTATGAGGCGGACGAGAAGACAGGAGGTCCCCGCCGGGGAGGAGGGTGGGAAGGTGTGGCTGACTTATCCTGCTGTCCCTGGAGAACTCACGTTACAGGTAAGTAACTCGGTTTTCTCCCAGGGCAAGCAGGATGAGTCAGCCACAAGTGGTGTCTCCCTAGCTACATATGCAGCGGCGGGGAGGGCTTGAAAAAAAAACAGAGGCACTCATAGCCAAGGTGCAATAAGTTTAATGAATGACAGAACGTGCCAAGGGGCAAGTTCAAGTCAATAATGACAGAAGTGCAATAACTAGCAAAGTGCTCAGAACAGTGCACAAAACAACACTCGTGTGATAAGGCAGGAAGTGCAACAACAGCAAAACAGTGAGCGTACACAACAAGTAGCAATGGGGCAGCGTACTCAAACAAAGGTGAAACAAGCTAGACCACAATCATCAAAATGGTAAGAAGGGCAGAACAATGAGGTGCAATGACCTAATAACAACCAATTAATAGTCAATCTGCAATCTTCAATAAGCAATGAGGTACAATGACACCAATAAAGACATCAATTAGTACATCAATAAGACATCAATTGGTGCAGTCAGTCGCAAGTCCCTGTTCCGGCAAGGGGGTGGCAGTCGACAGCACTGCCAGCCCGAATGCGGAGCCTCCGTGATCCGCTCTGTCGAGGCAGTAGTGTCTCTGGAAAGTCTGTACAGAGGACCACGTTGCGGCTTTGCAGATGTCTGGTATAGGCACAGAGTGGAGGTTTGCGATGGAGGCTGCCAGGGCCCGCAGGTGATATGCTGTGACACCTGCGATAGGGCTCTCTCCAGCGCGTGAAAGGCAGAAGGCGATGCAAACGGAGATCCAACCGGAAAGCGTGCGCTTGGATACCGGCAGGCCAGGCTTGTTGGGGTCGTAGGCTACGAAAAGCTGGGACCCCTTGCGTAGAGGTGCCGTTCTACTGAGGTAGCACCGTAGGGCTCTGACACAGTCCAGTGTGTGAAGGCGTTGTTGATCCGGGCTGGAGTGTGGTCCAGGGAGGAAGCAAGGCAGCTCGATGGTTTGATTGATGTGGAAAGCGGACACCACCTTGGGAACAAACTTGGGGTGTGTCCGGAGGCATACGCGGTCTAGGTGGAAGATGGTATAAGGCGGGTAAGCCACAAGAGCATGCAGCTCACTGATCCACCCGGCTGAAGTAATAGCGACGAGGAACAGGGTTTTCCAGGAGGCGAACTTTAAATCTGCTGATTGTAGTGGCTCGAAAGGCTCCTCTGTTAGCTGATTGAGGACGACATTCAGGTCCCATGCGGGTACAGGTTCTCTGAACGGAGGGCGTAGATTGGATAATCCTCGCATAAAGCTGGCCACAACGGGCATCGCGGCTATTGAGGTGTCACCAACGCGGTGATGGAAGGCCGCGATGGCGGACAGGTGAACTTTGATGGACTGAGTCTTGAGGCTGAGCGAAGAGAGGGATTCAAGATATTGTAGGAGCTGCGGCATAGGGCAAGCAAAGGGATCAATATGCCGAGCCGCGCACCAGATGGAGAAGCGCCGCCACTTGAGACAGTAGGATTTTCTAGTGTATGGACGACGGGCCGCTAGTACGATCTTCTGAACCTCGGTAGTTAGGTTGAAGGGGGCCAGAGTTAGCCTTTCAGCTTCCAGGCCGTCAGTGATAGCATCCGTAAGTTGGGGTGAAGCATTGCGCCACCGTCCTGCGAGAGTAAGTCTGGCCGTTGGGGAAGGTGGATGGGAGGTGCCACCGCTAGGCGTTGGAGGTATGGGAACCAGATTTGCCTGGGCCAGAAGGGAGCTACCAGGATGATCCTGGCCCAATCCCTGATGATCCGTTGGACTGTCCGAGCTATGAGCGGAGTTGGCGGGAACGCATAGGTTAAGGTCCACTGGCCCCAGGTCACATCGAAGGCGTCTGCCGCCAGTCTGTGCGGGGATGGTCTCTTGGAGCAAAAGAGGGGGCATTTGGCATTCTCTTGGGAGGCGAAGAGATCGATCTGGGGAAGGCCCCACTCCCTGAAGAGGAATGAGGACGCGTCCTCGTGCAGCGTCCATTCGTGAGGGCTTAGCTGTCTGCTGAGGTGATCTGCTAGGACATTCTCCTCTCCCGGTAGGTAGCAGGCCAGGAGGTTGCATTGGAGCGAGAGGGCTAGATGCCAGGTAAGGAGGGCCTCCCTGCACAGAGGGCGTGAGCCGGTACCTCCCTGCTTGTTTATGTAAAACATGGCGACCTGGTTGTCGGTCTGTATCTTGATTGTTTTTCCCCTGACCAGGTTCTGGAAGGCCAGGAGGGCAAGGCGGACAGCTCTGAGCTCGAGGACGTTGATGTGTAAGCTCCTCTCGGTGGTGGACCATGACCCTTGCGTATGTGCGTCCGCGCAGTGGGCTCCCAACCCTAGAGCCGAGGCATCCGTGGTCACGGTGATCTGAGGGGTCGTGGCTTGCAGGAGCTTGCCCTGTGAGAGATTGGTGGAATATGTCCACCAGCGGACCGCTTTGTCTGCCCGCGGGTCCCTGGGGATCAGGGATGACAGGGGATGGGAGTGTTGGCACCAATGGGAGCGGAGATGCCATTGTAGGACACGCATCCGCAGTCTCGCCATGGGGAGAACATGTGTGGCGGCTGCCATGTGGCCCAGAAGGCGTAGGATCACTCGGGCGGGGGTGTGCGTGGAATTCAGGACTTGTAGGGCGAGGGCGCTGATGGTCCCCTTCCTGTTCTGAGGCAGGAAGGCCTTGGATTGCGTGGTGTCGATTAGAGCACCGATGAACTCCAGACGTTGCGTTGGGACAAGATGAGACTTTGGATAGTTGACTAGGAATCCCAGCGAGGAGAGATGGCTTTTCTGACGGCCATCCGCAGTTCCGCTGGGGATGGAGCTGAAAACAGCCAGTCGTCCAAATAGGGGAAGACACAAACCCCTTGTCTGCGTAGGCGGGCGGCAGCCACCGCCACACACTTGGTAAACACCCTTGGAGCAGGAGACAGTCCGAAGGGGAGCACCCTGTATTGGTAGTGTTTCTCCGCTACCCTGAATCGCAGGAATTTCTTGTGGTGATGGTGCATGGGAATGTGAGTGTACGCGTCTTGAAGGTCCAGAGAGGCTAGCCACTCCATAGGTTGGATGAGGAGCAGGATGGTGGACAGAGAGTGCATCCTGAACCTCTCTTTGGCAATGCACTTGTTGAGCTTGCGTAGATCGAGGATGGGCCGCACACCCCCCGACTTCTTGGGGACAAAGAAGCATCTGGAGTAAAAACCCTTGTTGGTCTCGCCTGGAGGAACAGGCTCGATGGCTCTGGAGGCAAGTAAGGCCTGTATCTCTGCGTCCATGGCCTGTAGATGCTGGGGTGGGATGTTGCTCGCCGAGGGAGGTCGTGCAGGCGGCTTGGAGGAGAAGTTGATGCGGTAGCCCTGTTTGATGATAGAGAGGACCCATTGATCCGTAGTTATCAGCTCCCATGAGTGAAGGAAGGCGGATAAGCGTCCCCCTGTCGGAAGGTGCTGACGGGGCAGTGAGTCAAAAACTCGGGTTGTTTTTAGCAGGAGCAGAAGGTGCTTTCTTTGATGTGCGCTCTCGTTGGCGTGGTTTTTGCCTATACGAGGATTGGTAAGGCTGCTGCTTGTAGCGTGGCTGCTGCTGCCACCTGTGGTAGGAGTTGTAGCGCTTTGGACCAGAAGTGCCGTGGAATGCTCCCTTGCGGTAGGATCTTGAGCCCCCTGAGCCTTCCTCTAGTGTTTTGAGCGTGGTGCAGCGGTCGCGCATGTCGTCCACTGTCTCCTTGACCTTGTCACCAAAGAGTGATTCGCCCGTGCAGGGTGTGTCTGCGAGCTTGTCATGGGAATCAGTCCGTAGGCCCGAGGCCTTGAGCCAAGCGAGTCGGCGCGCAGAGATGGCTGTTCCGGCTACTCTGGAGGCTGTCTCGAAGGCGTCGTGGGCAGCTCGACCTTGATGTTTGGTGCATTCCTCGAGGTCAGTGAGGGCAGACAGGAATGCTGCTGGGAGATCTGTGTCCTTGGTGGCGGTTCTTATGTTGGCCAGCAAGGTGTCCTGGTAGATGGCATGCTCGAAAAGGTGCGCGGAGATCCTGGCGTTCAGCATGGATCCTTGATACATCCGCTTAGCAATATCGTCCAGAAGCTTGTTGTCTTTCCCAGGAGGCGCATTGGTAGAAGTGCGCGTGGATTTTGACCGCTTGAGAGCGGATTCCACCACAATGGAATGGTGGGGCAGGTGCTGCTTGTCAAATCCTGGGACAGGTTGGACCACGTACTTAGAGTCCAATTTTCGTGGGCACGAGTGGTTGGACGCAGGGGTCTGCCATAACTTTGTAAGGTTCTCACGTAGGAGCTGGTGGACAGGTAGTGCCGAAATGGCCTTGGGGGAGTCCACGAACTTGAGGGCGCTTTGCACCTCGTCCCGTTGGTCTACGTCCTCCGCAGGGGTGATGGATAAGGCAGCCAGGACCTTCCGAACGAATTTCGCGTAGGTCAGGTCCTCAGGAGGATCGGGTGGCCCTGAGGGGTTATCCTGGTTAGCAAGCGAAGAGTTTGCTGATAGCAAGGGGTCCTCAGGGTGGTCTTGAGGCTGAGGTTGGGCTAGGCTGGCCGAGGAAGCCATTGTGTGTTCCTGCTCCATTGAGGCAGTGGTGGTGGCGTTCAAAGGTGTGGCGGAGATTGCTGCTGGGGGCGCCAGGGGCTGCACCTGGTGAGACAGGGTAGAGAGCGCTGAAGTCAATTGCTGGAGCGTGCCTTGGAGTAGCAGGAGTGTGTTGGGGGTCCTTTGGAGGGGTAGGGCCACCAGAGACTGTTCGTTGCATTGGAGAGGCTGGCTAGGCTCTACATGAGAGGCTGGTGGCACCGGAGATGCAGGAAGGTAGAGGTCGGAGTCCCCAGAGCTGCAGGAGGCGGCGTAGCAAGAGTTATTAGCAGATGAGGGGGTGTGCCGGTCAGAGCTGCTGGAGAGAGAGCCTTGAGAGAGCGAGGAGCTGTGGCTGCTGTGCCTGGTTCTTTTCCCATGGAAATGTGATGAGTCCGAAATGGGACTACGGTCCCTGCGCCGTTTGTAGTCCCTGTGCCTGTGCCTGCTCTGCTGATGGCTGTGCCTGCTCTGCTGATGGCTGTCAGAGGATGAGTGTCTGTGCCGGCCGCTTTGCTTCCTGCCTGCTGACTGCCGATGACGTCTCCGTGTGTGGCTCCTCCTCCTGGAGCGTCTCCGGCGATCGGGGGAGAGTCTGCGCTGTTTGCGGGCTCTGAGCTGATGGCTTCCGTGCCGGGCAGCATTGCTCAGAGTCTGATGGAAAGCGCCGCTGAAGTCTGCCCCGGGGAGATCCTGTACTCTGCGCTGAGAAGAGGCTGGGCCGGAAGGGCAGGAAGCGGTCATCGCTATGGCAGGAAGTAGAGAGGACACAGCAGGCAAGATGGCGGCCTCCATAGGGGCACACGTGTCCGGAGCAGCGTGGCGGGGAATGGAGGCCGAAAACGGCGCGTCCCTGGCCGGAGGCACGACGGCGGCACAAGAAGCAGCACAAGAAGCAGCATTTGAAGGAGCGCTGATAACAGTAGCAGGGGTACTCAAAGCGACCGCGGGAGCCAGGAATTCCCGGAGAGCGTGCCGGCGGGACTTCAGGGCCCGGGGGGACATGCGGCCACAAGCAGAACAGTTCTCCACCGCATGATCTTTGCCAAGACAACGGAGGCAGAGATGGTGGGAGTCCGAGTTGGCCATTTTCCTTGAGCAGGCAGGGCATTTTTTGAATCCAGGATTCTTCATTGTGAAGGTGAGCAAAATAAAAAAATTGGTGAGAGCAAAATAAAAAACGTCTTACTGGCAAGGCAGAAGATGAAGACTGGCCAGCTAGGGGCGGATCTGGAGGTGGGGCTAGTGGTCATGCCCAGGGGGCTAAAGCCCTCTGGGCTAGTGAGAGTACTCCGTCTCTGGCGCCGTCGGATGACGTCACCACTTGTGGCTGACTCATCCTGCTTGCCCTGGGAGAAAAGACCATACCCCTCCCCACCCCCAACACTGGAAGGGATGCTCTGCCATACGAAGACCAGGGGATTATCACACAGGCCAGAGGGATTCCCACAGCCAATCAGAACCTGGCACTGCTTTTGAGGAGAGACACTGGCCAGGAGCCTCCGAAACAGAAAACACACACACTAAATTATGTACACAGGTGCCCATACACACACTGTGCTGTGTATACAAACCCACACACTGATCTGTAAACTTATAGTTGCACAAGATTTATTATAATGATATGTGCATACTATATTACTTAAGCAAGTAAGAATCATGTACACTATATGGAGCTGCCTAGTTTAAGGACACATATGTACTTTAGCCATTTCGGTGTGAAAGTGGCTTCCTCTAAAATACAGACTAATGTGAAAGTATTGCTTAAGTTTCATGGCGTGTAGTTTCCCCATGGACATGCACAGGGGCAGAGTTTGGATGGAGCACCGGTAGAGTCCACACGTAGATTAGAACATGCCTTGATTTACACATGTATGTGCGGAAAGTTCACACTTGCCATTGGTGGAAGTGCTAGAGTCTATATGTACATGTGTTCTTTGGTGCCTATGCTTTTACTCTACATAAAGTCAAGTAGGCGCGCACTTGACTTTATAAAATAGGCACGTGAAAGTGCACGTTAACTAGGCCCGACGTTATAAAATTACTCTCCCCAGGGGTAATTTTATAACAGGGTGTCTAGGATAAGAGGGGTAAGTAGGTGTCTGTCTGAAGTATTTGTGTCTTTCTAAGTACTAGCGTGTGTAGCAGGGATCATGCAATAAAGCAGGTACAGACATTCATTCCTTCTCTATAGAAGACATAAAGCAATCTGTGCTAAGAATACAGGAGTATATTAAGGTATTTGATAAGCAACGCATGTATTCGTGAACTCTGCCTGTGCTTGACAGACCCGTGTCCCTGGTTACTCTTATTGGCAAAGTATGTGCGTTCTTTTACGCCTACTTTTACACCAGTCAGTATTTTCTAAGAGCTCACATTTGCACAATAGTGCCCTTATAAGATTATTATCTACTTTTCTAAAAGCATGCTGGGAAAATGGCACTCTTTAAATTCAGATAACTTTATTGGCATACCAATTTTAAATGTGTCGCCAAAGTAAGACATTTACAGGTCAATATTCAGCCTCGGCAGTCAGCGTATTTTTTAATGCTGACCGCTTCTGCTGAAGAAGATCTGGATATTCAGGGCAGGGATCTGGATAGTGGCTAGAGCTGAATATCCGGATTCTGTGGTGACCAGCAACTCTCTCTGGAGAGCAGCAATATTGAGCCTGCTATCTGGGTGGCGAAGCAAATAAAGTTAGGATAACTTTTATGCTGTCTTAACTTTATCTGGATACTTTTTCCTAGAAATGATTGTTACTTTACAAGTTGTTGGTTTCTGTACAAGCGATATTGCTTGATCGTTATTGTAAAATTTCATAAATAAAAAAATAAAAAAAACTTTATCTGGATAATTATCCAGTTAGCGGACTGAATATTGGCACTAACCAGAGAACTAGGAACTTCACCCAGTGACCGGCCTACCACTCTCCAAACAGTGCCAAGGACTCTGACATTATCTGGAGTGGGCCACTGATTATCACACTGGCCGGCACTTATCCGACACATAATTGCTTTTGAATATCCGCCCCTTAGAGATGAAGGTAAGAAAACAGAAAGAAGCAATTTACAAAGCAAAATAACATTACAGGGCACAGAGGAGAACAACAAGAACAATTCCCAGGTCCTGGTGCCGGTCCCACATTTTTGACCTCCTCTTTCCACGGGGATGAGAGAGCTTTTCCCGGTTATTCTTTTGTGGAAGTGTTTGATTTGCTCTTTCGGCTCTGGGAAGTGTTATCATTATGTGATGCATAGCACAGGAGGAAATGCATTTCTGTTTCTCCGGTATTGCACGGCATAAAGAGTCTTGGAGTTTCCAATTCAGTTTGTGTCTGCGTGATTCTGTTGTTAGTCCCTGATCACTTCTATATCTGAATAGAATCTATCTGTGCTTCGCATGTGCGACACAGTCAAAGTATTCTGCTTGGTTTCTACCCAGGATCTGTACAAGTTCAGCTTGCTCTGTTTTCCAGTCTGCGCCTCTCAATAGGAGGTGTATTGAGGTTCTAGGGCATGTTGCCATGATTAAATTGCCTAATTTTCAGAGGTCCTTTTGTAGCTGTTTGGATTCTGGGTATTTATGTTGGTTTGGTGGGGCATGTTTATCTTACTTCACAGAGTGTTGGTTGCGGAGGGAGTTTGTGTTGCCCTTATTGAGATGACACCTAAATTTGAAAACGTTTTTGCATGCTCAGTAGTAAAGAGAAACATCCTAGTTGTGCTCTGCATCCCTATTGAGGGTGTTTCTGTGTACACGAAGTATCTGTTTGCAGAATAGGAGATGCAGGATTTCTGTCTCATCCTGTATAGTTTGGGGTTAAAGATAGATTTAGTTCTTTTGCAGACCATCGGGGTAGGGGATAGAATGACCAAATCATCTCCATATAGCAGGCATTTGGAATCAAGGATCTCTCCAGTACTGGGGACAGATCATTGATATAGATATCAATGAGGATGGGGCCCCATCGCAGCCTTTCTTCTTGTTCAAAGCTGTCTGTTTCCATATTATTTATTTTACCTTATAGCCAATGAATTCACTTAATATATTGCTGATTTATTCTCCCAATTTCAGTTTTCAGCAATTTAAAGTTGAGGCCAAGGTGCCTCATAGAATATGAATAAACAGTTTCATTAAATGGTATGCATATTTAATGTTGAATTTGCTTATGTATTTGAAGCCTTTTTTCTTGATTTTCACTGTTCTTGCAAATCGGAGCTTGAAGCCAACAAAGTTAAAGGAGAGTGTCCATCCGGAAAATTCATCCTACACTGTGGATGGTTTTCATAAGAAGGCTTCATTTGAAAAAGCCAAAACTTTACTAAAGGGGCAGGTTTACTAACAGCAAATGTGCGGTAATTAAATTAACACGCATTAAGTGCCACTGTACCTATAGAAATAAGAGGGCTGTTGGTACTTAACACAAGTTAATTTCATTCATGCACATTAAAAGCTTTAGTAAACATGCCTCAAAGTCAGATTTGCCCCAACATAAAAGCCTGGTCTTAAAGCATCATACTGCATTGCCAAACTAAAGTAGCTACAAGGGACTGCAGAGATGTTGGTCAAACCACGTGCTTGGGAAATGGTGCAGCTTGCTTGTGGATTGGAGGAGATTTAAAAACCGAAGCAGTGCCTCCGTCAAATGATGTCGTCCATTCCAGAATCTGTGATATTTCCTTAAAATATTTTAAGGCAGGTGATGGGGCATTGGGCAGCAAGGCCATGTCCTTCAGTATGTAATCTAGTGAAACAACTAATGTCTCTCCATGTGGCCAGCTCTTGGTGTTACAGCATTACATGCACAATGATGCCCTCCAAGAAGAATTCCCCGTTTGTGAACTTTTTGAAAGCACAAAAGCAGTTAACGTCTTTGAAATGGTGAAATGTTTCCTTGCAAAGCAAAGTTTTGTCTAGGAAAGAAGAATTTGGCAGTATCTGCGCAGGTGAAGCTCCTGTGATGCTTGGCAACACCTATGGTTTTGCTGCGTTAGTTGGGAAGGAAGTTCCATACACCTTTCTCACGCATTGCTTTCTTCATAAGTATGCAGAAGCATCAAAGCCTCTGCCGACTGGTCTGAATGAAGTGTTGCCTATCACTGTGAACGTCACCCACTACATTGCAGCCAGGACCTGGACTCACCGCATTTTCCAGAACTTTTCTGAAGAAGTGGGAGCAAAATATGATGATTTTCTCTACTATATTTGCTTTTAGCGCTAACACTTGGTGCTACATAATATTTCAAAGCATCCTAATTATTTTCTTAAAAATTTTCACCTATTGTATTCTGCAGGCTTTCCCAGTAAGGAAAGTATTTCTCTAGGTGAGTAAATGTACATAACTCAGCGACTGGGATTTCAGCTGGAGAGGTTACTCAAAATAACTCAAGATTTTTGTAGGGTGTCGGTGTTTAATAACGTGTGGGATAAGTGGATGAAGTCAAGCATTCCTCTGATGGTAGAATGTCTATCCGGGCTATAGGTAATGCTGGGCCGGTTGAGTAGTGTTGCTTCATGTTGTAACCCTCCACAGGTCTTTTGACTCTTGCCGGGAACCTACTAACCTGACTTAATAAAATAAAAAGGGAAAGAAACCTCTCTTCTCTACCACTACCGATCTTTAAGTGGAATGAGGGTCGTACATAATTGGCTGCCTCTCTATCAGGGCCAGTGCAAGGACAGGAGTCGGAGGGGTCAGAAGCGGCAGAGAGTAAGTGAAAGAAACCACGAATCAGCGCTGGAGTGTGTTGGTAAGTGCTGCATCGTGGTTTGGGAGCCATTGCTGCTGCTGTTGCAGATCCCAGAGAGAGGCAGCAGTGGTGCCCCCTGGAGACCCGGTGCTCTAGGCAGTTGCCTAGTTTGCCTAATGGTAGCACCGGCCCTGCTTTCCATGCAGCTCCAGTGACACTAGGGATCTAATTAGCAAAAGAAAATAAAGCGATTCAGGATTCCTATGTAAATAAAAGGGAAAAGAGTAACTGGATGCAGGGTCATGGACATGGGGCGTTTCCATGCGCAGAAGCTGCTGCAGTGCTGGCATCTCAAGCTATCGGGACCTGACCACTCTTTCTGGCTGGGTGGGCTTCACACTGAGCTCCTTTCTCTGTGTTCAGCTACAGCAGGCGGATCTAAACCCTGAACTGGATCCCCCACATCTAGCTGGAGTCTTTCGCTGTTGGAATAGAGACCTGGCCGGCGCTGCACACTAGCACTGGGGCATGTTTAAATCACCGCCACAAACTAGGTCAAAGCCCGATCCTGGATGGATCTGATTTAAGGCAGTATCGGTGGCAGCAAAATATCTTTTTCATTGGAGGGGCCAAACAAATCAATCTCCAAGTTCTGTAGTTGCTGATGCTATGTTCAGCAAAATATTGGTGGGGCCATGGACCATGCAGCCCACCCCATTCCGCTACCTATGGGCAGTATTACCTAGAGTCGGAGGATCCGTTTTTTAACTATTTCTCTTTTTCTTATCAGGCCCACAAGAATCCTGTAAAAATGCATAATCTGACATTTAATATGAAACTTTGCTTTGTACGTAGGTGTGTGTCTGCTCTCCCTGCAGGTAAGAGAATGTGCTGAGGGCTCTGTGAGTTTGTGGGGCTGTCAGGATCTTTTGTTTTGCTTTGACTGCTGCTGCTCTTTGCTGCCCCTTGGAAGCTGCTGCCCAGGGTTATTTCCTAGTCCTGCCTAGTGAGAGGGCCAGCCCTGTCTCTCCTACTACAGGGCTCTGGCTGGATTGCCTGCCTCCTGGTTCCCTGGCGCTCTCACATGCCTCAGGCTCACTCTTGCTTCTTCTGGGCCCTGATCATCTCTGCTGCTCCTCTCTGGGTCACTGAAGCTGCAGTGTTTCTGCTCCACCGCTCCTGGTGACTCTCTGCTGGTCTTCTCAGCTGACTCTAGAACGTCTTCCCCTCTTGGATTCAGCACAGTCTCTCTGCAGCAGTTCCCAGTCTTTTTCTACCCTCTGGTCTGGCTCTTCCTTCTCCGGGCTCCAGCACATGCCTCCTCATGCTTCTCTTCTGAATTCTGGAGTTTCGTCCTCCTGTCATTGCTCAGACTGCAGTTTTCCTTCCCTGCTCTGGGGGAGTTCTCTTCAGACCCCTTCATTAGGCTATGCTGGGGAGGGGCTCCCCTGTCTCTCTCTTCAAGTCACTGTCGTGTGTTTCTCTCTTTTTTCCCATAACTCTGTCTGCTGCTGGGGTCCTGGGGGTAAGTAATTTAAATGTTTGCCCGGCCACAGGTTGCACAAAGGAGGCAGAGCTGCAGGGGGGCTTTAGGGTAGGGTTGCTAACTGGCTCCAAATGCACCTGACAGGTATGCTCCAGTCCTGGGTTTACTCCATTACTTGCAGTTACTTGAAGTTTTCCTTTTCTTATGGAGTACAATGGAGAAATCAGAACTACATATCCCTGCATGCAATGAGGTAAACCTAGGACTGGATCGAACCTGTTGCGTGCATCTGGATCCAGTTGGCAATCATAATTAAGGGCCTCCTCCCCAGCTGCTGCCCTGAGAACCAGCACCTCTAACACCAGCTCTGGATATGACCCTCTAAAAAACACCCAAATCTCAAGCATGGGAACAGGCAGCTTTCCTTCTTCACGGGTGACAGCAGCCAAGCAAAAGGCAGATGGAAGAGATTAGCTCTCACGACTTGCCTTAGAATCAGGGAATGTACGATAGGGTGACCCTCACCCCCTGCCTCTACCCCTTCCCCACTACGTACAGCCTGGCAAAGGGAGGAAGGACAATGCCTCATGCTTATCACCCCTCTCTCTATCTCACTCCAGGTCTCTGTGATCTGCTATAGCCTCCAGGAATGAACACCCAGGACAGGAGGGTCTCACCTGCCCAAGACATTACACAAGGTTGAGGTGTTGGTGCTCTTCAATCCCATATTGTGTCTTATGCATCTCAAACAACTGGATGAGGCTCTGTAGATAGGTTTTATGTAAGGCCTCAATTTCCTCCATGCTGGGGTTGGGGTTCTTCATAACAGGGATCGGCTGCCCAACTGAGGAGAGAGAAGAGGAGAATTACACATGGTGCTGTAGCACTATCCAGTGGCGCTTATTCCTGTTATATATCTACCTTATAACACACCCAGGGGCGGCCCAAGGTGGGTGCGGGACCATGTGCGGAGACTCAGTGCAGGACCTCATTTGCATAAGGGGCCTCATTTGCATAAATATTTGCATAATGTTACCATACACTAACTTTTAGTAAACGTGCCTCTTAATGAGTGTATGGATAAAGAAAGACTAAAAGATTTCTACATTACTATAATCCAGTGCCAACCGCCAGGCACATTAGGAACTACTACAAACACTGCCCATTTAGAACCCATAGCAAACCCGCCGTATCTTAACAGCACTACCAGGACTCACAAAGCACCATACCCTACCAATCAAAAGGCAGCACTGCAAATATTAAACCAATACATTTCAGAGAATAACAATACATGACTTACTGGGGAAAGAGAACAAGTGGCAATGTCAAATAGGAATTACATAAACAGAATACCTCAGCTCAGTTACACATGCAGAACATAGACCATCACCAAACAAGTAATCACAATTTAGAAACAGGAAGACAATAATTAAACTGGGAACCCCAAAAGCCAAACTTGGAATGTACAACAACACTGTAGAAATTAAAACTATAAATTAATTTCCTCTTGTACTAAACAAAGAGCAGACGTTAATGATTCACATTTCCCAGAGCTGACATATTCCAGTTAATAAATTCAAAATAAAGAGATATTTTTCTACCTTTTGTGCATTTTTTTTCAGTTGCAATTGCTCCAGCCACTTTCTTCTGGTTTCTTTGTGTCTTCTGCTAACTCTCCATTGTCTGCTGTCCATTTGTCCTTTCTTCTCTCTTCTAGTTTTTTTCCATTTTCTCTCTACATCTGCTTTAACATACTAATCTTTCTCCTTTTGCTCTTTCCTCATTCCTATTTCATCCACTCAAATTTTACCCCTCCATCCTCAATCCCCACTTACTCTCCCAATACCCGGCCAATTGTAGATTTTTCATCCCTCCCACACAAAATATTTTTCCCCTCTCCATTTCACTCTCCCAGCCCCATCCCATTCTAATCCTCCCCCAACATCAACTCCCTTCTAGTTCCAGCCCCACCCAGCATCCGCTCCCTTCTAGTCCCCGCATCAGCCCATTTCCAATCCTATCCTAGCCCTACCATCAGCCCATTTCCAGTTCTAGCTCCCCCATCCATTTCCAGTCCTATCCTATCCCCTCCATCAGCCCATTTCCAGTCCTAGCTCCCTCCCCTCACAGTCCATTTCCATTCCAAGCCCCCCTCCCCATCAGCTATTTTCATTTCAAGCCCCCTTCCACTCAGCCCATTTTCAGTCCTAGCAACCCCCAGCCTATTACCAGTCCTAAGCCCCCTCCCCCATAGCCCATTACCTGTCCTAAGCCCCCCATCAGTCCACTTCCAGTCCTAAGCCCCCCCATCAGCCTACTTCCAGTCCTAACCCCCCATCACCCCATTTTCAGTCTTAGCCCCCCATAGCCCATTACCAGTCCTAACCCCCCATCAGCCCAGCTCCAGTCCTAATCCCCCATCAGCCCATTTCCAGTCCCAGCCCCTCCCATAGCCCATTACTAGTCCTAATCCCCCCATGAGCCCACTTCCAGTCTTAGCCCCCCCATAGCCCATTACCAGTCCTAACCCCCCTCCCCCTCCCATCAGCCCAGGTAGATTAAAAAACAAACAAACTGGCATTTCCTGTTTCCCATCAGCCCCAGCGGGCTTAACAGAGCCGCGAGAAAGGGAAACTCTCCCTTTGCAGCTCTGAAAAGCCCACACTGAGGGAGCTGATGCTGCAGGGAAGGCTCTGCCGGGCAGGGGGGCCCCGTGGGACACTTGATTCTGCCGCTGCCATGGTGGCAGAGGCAATAACCCACCAAAAAGTGATATTTAAGTAACTGACTCACAATGTTATTAAACTATTTTTTTGTCGGAAGTTATTGCCGTGAGCGATTACTCACTCATGAAGCGTGACTTCCCTTTTAATTACTCTTATGGTAATAAAACCACCGTATTAAAAATCATGAAGCAATTGCATTACTTAATATCATTCAATGCTACTTCATTACATAATATCATCACAGCCGTTATTTATATAGCTGTAAAATATCTTGCTATGCAGACTTTCCACGGACACAGTACTGCGTTTAGACCCGTACTTCCATTCCGGCTCTGTTTCAACGCTTGTTATCTGCTTAATATACTCATCTGATTTTATGAGTTGAATGATTCCTTCTAGCAATTCGAACGGAATATATGTTGACAACTGGATCCCTCCAGTGACACAGCCTAACTTGTGTCACTTTTTGGTGGGTTATTGGTTATGATAGAAAGTGAGGGGTGGTTAATTTTATGGTGGCAGAGGCAGCAGCAGCTGGTTTTTTTAATCTACTTGGGCTGATGAGAAACATGGGCCCTGTGCAAAAAACATTCTTGCTCAATGGACGGGCCGGCCCTGAACACACCACCCATGAATGGATGGAAAGCATGCCTTGCAGAGAGTGGGGTGGAGGAGATGCCTCAGTATTGAAATAGTGAGCTAGGGCTAGATATATTAGGGGGGGGGGGTTCCCCTCATTTTGTGCAGATGGGGAAAACATTCTTGGCACATTATTCTATACAATGTCCCAATCTGGCATCTGATTCTTAAGGCCAGCTAGCCTCCTCCAATCTCTGGCTTCCCTTTTTTCTTATAGTTAGTTCACATCAGCTTCCCCTTTACACCCCCCCCCCCAAAAAAAAAACAATCATAAATCACTTTCTTAGATTTCTGCACCCCATAAGATATTACTCTACACTTCTCTTTTACTGGAACTTAGTTGCCAAACTCGGGACTACTCCTCGGGTGCTTAGGCTACTCACAGAAACCGATGTAATATAGTTAAAGTGGCGAAGGCTTAACACAGAGATTGACATAGCTTCTACGCGTGGTTCTTTATGACATCATACCTGCCTTATGCAAAAGGAAGCTTGCGCACAAGGAGACTCTGCGAAGACATTGGTGCATTACTCGCTGAATGAAGCTATGAGAAAATAAACCTGGATGCAAACAAGTGCGCAGACGACCGGAAGGCAGAGTCCAGCTTTCTAACCTGGGGACTTTTAATCCTTGGTCTGAGAAGGTGTTAAAAGATAGCTGAGAGAGGAGGAAGAGCAAAAGCGGTATTGTCAGACTCAAGGGTGACGGGGAGGAATATGTAGAAGCTGATGAGGATAAAGTGGAATTGCTTAACAAGTATTTCTGTTCTGTGTTCACAGATGAAGGGCCGATAGCAGGACCTCAGAAAACACCCACAAACAGGAACAAAAATGAGGAGCATCTCAAACAATTTTCAGAGGACTGGGTTCACGAGGAACTAGCTAAACTAAAAGTGGATAAAGCAATGGGACCAGATGGGATACATCCAAAAATACTGAAGGAACCTGGAGACGTTCTAGCAGCTCCACTGACTGACCTTTTCAATGCCTCTTTGGAGTCAGCAGAGGTGCCAGAGGACTGGATAGAGGCACATATGGTGCCTTTACCCAAAAGCAGAAGAAGCAGAAAAAGAATTTAGAAAAAAACTGAAAACACATCTATTTACCTCACATTATACACCTCTGGATTGCCAAACCACACAAGCTGACACTGGATAATAATCTTTATAAAACACACACCCACTCAACCAAACTAAACGCATAATCTGATATTAATAGGTTATTCTTATGTAAAAAGGTTGTAATTATGTAAAAAGTTTGATTACATCCACTCAATACAATTGGATGAAATCATTGTTTGCATGTCTTTTAATTGCATGTCCTTAATTATACTGTTAAATGTAAAAAGTTAAATCTGTTCCCTGTAAAACAACTAGGACATGATTATCCATGTACCTTAAATTTTTTCTGTTCTCTGTAAACCGCACTTGATACTTGGGAAAGAGCGGTATATAAATGTGTGCTAAATAAAATAAAATAAGTAAGGATGTGGTTGAAAACTACAGGCCGGTTAGTTTAACCTCGGTGGTGAGTAAATTATTGGAAGCGCTGCTGAAAGAGAAAATAGTGAGGTTTCTGGAGTCCAACGGATTACAGGATCCAAGGCAGCATGGATTCACCAGAGGCAGGTCTTGTCAGACAAATCTGATTGATTTCTTTGATTGGGTGACCAGGGAGTTGGACCGAGAGAGAGCCCTAGATGTGATGTATTTAGATTTCAGTAAAGCCTTTGACACCGTTCTGCAACTTATAAACAAACTGAGCACCCTACGGATGGACCCTAAAGTTACTGCTTGGGTTAGAAATTGGTTGAGTGGGAGGCGATAAAGGGTACAGGTAAATGGAGTTCACTCTGAGGAGAAGGAGGCTACCAGTGGAGTGCCACGGGGATCTGTCCTTGTTCTGATTCTTTTTAACATCTTTTGTTAGTGATATTGTGGAAGGGCTGTTTTTGTGGATGAAATCAAAATCTGAAATGGAGTAGACACCCAGGAAGGTGTAGATAACCTGAGAAGAGATCTAGCTAAGTTTGAACAATGGTCTAGAATTGGCAGCTGAGATTTAATAATTCACTCCGTCGGTCCACTTTTCACAGAGTATATATCAACAATATCAATTACGGCTCTG
This sequence comes from Ichthyophis bannanicus, assembly GCA_033557465.1. Lineage (NCBI taxonomy): Eukaryota > Metazoa > Chordata > Amphibia > Gymnophiona > Ichthyophiidae > Ichthyophis > Ichthyophis bannanicus. Next base: position 103,811,173 of record CM066048.1, on the reverse strand, counting down.
CAATACAACTAGAAAGTAACTTTGGTTCTAATTAAGACTGTAGAAACTCAATGATGAGAACTTATCACAACCAAACCTTTTACAAGGAGCTCACGTGGTCTCAGTATTCATGGACAAGAATTAGAAACTTCCAATTCACTGTCCCCACTTTCACATCAATGACCACTATACTGTAGCTTCCTCCTTTTTATATTATTCTTAAAAAAGTCTCCATCAAGAGAAAGAAATAACAAAAATCTCTTAGCTTGTATGCGACCGAGCTTAAACTTCAGTCAGCTTCCAATGGTGGTTTACTTCGTTCCCGACGCTAACCAGCGCTAGGCGTTTCGCCAATGAAGGGTTCTTCAGGGGAAGTGCTAAGCTTCTAAAACACAAAACACAGTGCATGTAGACAATACTTTCTTCACACAATAACTTCCAAAAATCTAAAACTCACTTTGTAGTGTAAGGGACATCCTCTACTCACTTTTTCACAACTACGCCAGCGTTCCATCCACATGTAAATGTTGAACTGCTATGCAAGTGTGCAGAACGCCGCGCATGCGCTTCTTAAATATCAGGAGGCTCAGCATGAATGAAGCCAGCTGATCGTGACATCACAGGCATGCCTCCCATTCTACACGAACATTCAAACCCGAGGGAGCAACTGTTTGTAATAAATATATCCAGCGTTGTTCCAGATGTAACAAAGTTTCCTCTCTTGTGCGGCCTTGCTGCGGCCGTTGTATTTGGGTTATACAAAAACAACGTAGGTCTTCAAAAACGTGTTATAAGGCCAAACAATGCTCCACCATAGGAGCCTCAAGCCGTTTGCATTTCAATTTGCTTTTATGTTCGTTCATCCGAACCCGGAATGGACGATTGGTCTTCCCTATATACAGCAGAGAGCAAGGACAGCATATGCAATAGACCACATGTGTAGAGCCACAAGAGGTGTTAGTTCATAACTTATACACTTGTCCATTATGAGTGAAACTATCACACTCTTGAGTGACGGAACAAATTGTGCAGTTGCCACAAGCCTTATGGCCATAATTTTCCTCGCAGGATGAACTAGGAGATCTGAGGACTGCCGGACTCAATACATCTTTAAAGTTCTTCTGTCGTTGCCATACACAACGGGCATGGTACTGTTGTAGACCAGGTATAGCAGATAAAATATTCTTATGTCTATGGAAACTAGCCTGCAACTGTTTGCTTAACGGAGAATAGACCGTTATTAAATTGATGCTATCTTCATCTGGCAATCTCTGGCGCTTAGATTGTAATAATAGATCTCTATTGAGGAACCGTGCCATAGTATATGCCTCCCTAATAATTTGCCGTGGATAACCCCGCTGAGCAAAATTACATCGCAATTGGGCTGCTTGTTGTTGAAATTCTTCTACAGTACTGCAGTTACGTCGATATCGGACGAATTGAGAAAAGGGTAGGCTATTCCGCAACCACCTTGGGTGAGCACTTGAATAGTGAAGGAGAGTATTTTTATCAGTGCTCTTTCGATAAATAGACGTTGACCAGCCCGCCATTGTCTTTTGTATCTGTATATCCAAAAATGAAATCTGCGTTTCATGGCATGTCATGGAAAAATGAAGATTCGGTTCGCACGAATTTAACCATGTCAAAAACCCTTGCAAGGAAGCCCGATTTCCTAGCCACAAGACAAATATGTCATCGATGTACCGTTTCCACAGTTTCAATGAATCTTGATACGGACATTGCTGTATCCATTGACATTCAAATTTTTGCATATACAGATTAGCCACAGATGGAGCACACGTGGCTCCCATGGCCACACCGGCGATTTGATGATGTAATTGTTGCTCAAACATAAAAAAATTATGAAACAATAGTAACTCCGCTATTGTAGATAAAAAGGTTAGTAATGAGGCAGACAGGTCACCACGTTCTCTAAGCGCATCCATAACCACCCCATGAGCCCGTACTTGGGGAATAACCGTATATAAAGAGGTCACATCAAAAGTAGCCAAAAGCACTCCCGCTAATGAGGCTAGCTGATCATATTCATGTAGTATATTCAAAAAATGTGTTGAATCTTTAATGTACGACGAAATTGCAGGCATCAATGGTCGAAGGTAAGAATCTAGATACATTGACAGGGGTTCTAACAGAGATCCGCACGTGGAAACAATAGGGTTTCCACGCGCTGAGATTTAATGCCAAAAAAATGTAGGGTCATGCATTTGGACTGAAACAATCCAAGGGAGCAGTATAGTATAGGGGTGATGTACTTCTGCCATGAAAGAATGGGACCTAGGCGTGATTGTGTCTGATGATCTTAAAGTAGCTAAACAAGTAGAAAAGGCACCAGCAAAAGCTAGAAGGATGCTTGGGTGCATAGGGAGAGGAATGGCTAGCAGAAAAAAGGAGGTGATAGTGCCTCTGTATAAGTCTTTTGTATGACCTCATTTGGAGTATTGTGTACAATTCTGGAGACCGCACCTTCAAAAGGATATAAATAGGTTGGAGTCGGTGCAGAGGGTGGCTACTAAAAGCATATGAGGACCGACCTAAGGACCTTAATATGTATGCTTTAGGGGAAAAGCGGAATAGAGGTGATATGATAGAGATGTTTAAATACCTCCGTGGCATAAATGCACATGGGGAGAGCCTCTTTTGATTGAAAGCAAGCTCTACTATGAGGGGACATGGGATGAGGGTGAAAGGGGATAGATTCGGGAGTGATATGCAAAAATATTTCTATATGGAAAGAGTGGTAGATGCATGGAATAGTCTCCCAGTGGAGGTGAAAGAAATGAGGACAGTATCTGAATTCAAAAAAGCTTGGGACAAGCACAGAGGCTCTCTAAAGGAAAAAAGGGGACTGTTGTAGTGGGTGATATGGAAAGGAAGATTAGATAGGCCATGTGGTCTTTTTCTGCCGTAATGTTTCTATGTTTCTGCAGCTAGTCTTAGTAAGAAATTTATGCCTGTTTCTTCTCTTTTCTGCGAACATGAAAGACCAACAACTTTTTCCTTGATTTGTCGAAGTGGATGCGTCAATGAACCACACAAAAGTAGGCCACGTGATGAAGAGCTGAGCTGATCGCATTGCCGAATGCAGAGGTGTCATGGCTGTGTGACATAGGATTTGTGTGCATAGTGTATACGCATGCAATTCCAGGTGCTGAGAGACGCTTTTGTGTGCACAATATTGATTTGGCTGCTAGCATACACTCACGTACATGTTTCCATCGGGGCCATTGTGCTCTACCGTATTTGTTCACAGTTTATGCATTTCAGTCATTAGCATACTATTTGGTTACAGCATTAGGCACAATCTTTTATTTAACACATGCATCAGAAAACTGCGCACTGAGTTTCAGTGAATGGTTCTGTTGCACAGTTTACGATATCAGTCTCTTAGGGCCCACCCTGTTGAAGATCTTAGCGTCATCTGCAAAACGATCCTCCCTCTAAACCCCTCTATATATTACTTACATGGAAGGCAAACCAGCGTGAACTGAGGAAGGAGGGTACAGAGGGTGAGCTGTGTGTTGAAGGTGCCCGCTACTGGCCTGGAATAGCAAGAGGTGATGCAAGGCAGGATTGAGGTGCATTGTCAGAGCCAGGGCAGTGTGAATGGGAGAGGAAAAGTTCCAGGAAGCTTCTTGGTTTCACCACCCTGAACTCAGAATTTAGTTAGAGATACTCTTCTGCCTACTATTTATTTATTTATTTGCAACATCTATAGGCCAATTAGTCACACGGTTCAAAGCAGCACAGAAAACATATACAATAACATAAAACAAAAAAACAAAAACAGAGCAACACACAGAATCTCATCAAGAGGGATGAGATCCAAAAGCCTGGCAATACAAATAAATGTGTAATACGCAGACCAGTAGCAAGCAATGGCGGCAAAAGAAGCGAATCCACGAGACGCTGGCGAACCGGCAACCCTTCGAGACAGGATGCTGACAAGCCCAGCTGAATTTTCAACACAAAACAGAGGACCTTAAAGACAATCCTGTGCCATATAGGCAACCAATGCAAGGGATGTGGTCAAACCGAGACCCACCCAAAACCACCCTTGCTGCGGCATTCTGTGCCATCTGTAGAGCAGATAAAGTAGGCGACGGAAGACCCATCAAAACCATATTTGCATAATCGAAAGTAGGAGACAGCATTGCTTGGAACACAGAATGAAATTTAGGGAACTTTAACTCATAAACAACATTTGCATATCGTCTGAGAAATGTTTTGACGTGTAAACTGCATGCAAGCAGGCTCTGGATCTTTCACAATCCCTCCTATGGGGAAATACACTGAAGGAGAATAAGCTTTACCTTGGCTCCAAGTGCAGAGGCTTTTAGAAAAGAATATGTCAGCAGCTTGCAGGACTGAGGTGGAGAGTCTGGGGCAGAGGAGAGAGCTCCCGGACACACTGTGGCCCTTGTGAAATATGGGCTTGATCTACATATCCCTGGCTGACAGAGCAGAGTGCACCCTCACAAGCCCATAGCCTGCCCTATCCCACATTCAGGGACTCACCCACAGTATGAATGGGCCGGCGAAAGGGCATTAAGCCAAAGCTGTACTGCAAGACTCTTTGGGAATAGAAGAGGGGCACCGCCGCCCCCATGATCTTCAGCTGCATCTCCTGCACCAGCCGGATGAAGGAGCCTGGCGGGTTCTCCACCTGGTGGAAGAGGTCGGTCTCCCCAAAGGAGAAGACAGGGACCAGCTGAGCCCTGGGGAAGGAGACAACAGACACAGCATTACTACCAATGCAATGCATTCTGGGATGGGATCTGTAATCTTACTGTAAACTACACTTTCCATCCTACTTCAGAAATAAGTTCTGAGGCTTGGGTAAAGGGGAGGTGGTGACCTCACCCATGGTTCAGTATGACCTTGGGGTCCGAAGGGGGTTAAAGGCCATGGTGACCTCATTCACGTGACATTCAGTACAACATTAGGGTCGGGGGAAAGATGAAGCATACACTGGCTGTACCCTTGGCTCATTGCGACTTTGATGAAACCTTTTCTGTGCAGAATATGCAGGGTCAGTGACCCAGGTCGTGCTTCCAGGGCCTCCGGGGAAGCCCCCACAGTTATCACTGCAACTTGGCCCCCAGTTTGCTGACTTAGCAGGTGAACAGCACTGTCCTTCTCAGAGGAGACCAGTCCTGAAAGAGAAGCAAATACCAGTGGCTCAAGAAAGAGAAACTTCAAAATTACATCATCATGGGGGCACAGACAGACTCAAAGAGGGGGAAATAGAATTCATCACGTTTCAACTTTAATTATTGTTCAGAATGAAAAGAAAATGGCAGAGGCTTGCAAGACTGCAAAGTTACTGCTCAAAGGCCAGGAGAGGAATCCAGGAATTGCTCAACAGAAACAACCCCTGCTAGCGGGCAAGGGCTTTGTGGCACTATATTTATTTATTTATTTGTAGTCTCTTTTATACCGCGCTATTCGACATCAGTGCGGTTTACAATGAACACAAGAGTTGCACATCTCAATTTCGTGATTTGTGCTTACAGTGAAACAGGTATAATAACTTGGGTATACATTAAACAGGAAAATTAAACTTGGGTATGCATTAAGCAGGTATAACAGGTAAAATAGGGTATAACTAACCAGTCCCTTAACAAGGAGACACGATGAATAAATAAATAAATGAATAAATAAATACTATACTGTAGCACTGTAACCTCCACCTCGGTTATTTTATCACAACACCAGAAGAGAAGTGGAGGAGGCCAAGGCCAAGTAGGGGAGGGCAGGTTGCCAGGAATTCTTCCAGCTGATGAAGGTTCCCACCTGCACTCATTATATAGTCCCTGAACAGCGGCACCTTGAACCACAAGGGCAGCATCAGAAGATGGGGCCTGAGTCCCGGAAAGAGCTTGGAGAAGCCCGTGGCCTCTGTGCAGAAGTTCCCAAAAGCTCCGGCCACCAGGATGCCATGAGGATGGAAGCCAAATACGTAATTCTGGGCTGGGTCCAGCTCCGCCGTCTTCACCAGCTGTGAAGAGAAACAAATCTTCAAGCCCAGCCCCCACCCGGCACATCTTCGCATCCTTCTCTTGGCACATGTTTTAGGTGCATAAGACCTCCACACACTCATGGACATTATCACTGAAGCCACATTCAAGGACAAAATACCTAAAAGTAGGTTTAAGTAGAGATGCCCCGCCCTACCCACAGAGAAAAGCAGTATTTCTGAAGTATAGGGGGCATAGTTCTGAAATATAAACCTGCAGATGCTTAGGGCTACAGAAGGGCACCATCCATTGGTAGTAGCCCTTAGGACACACCCAGCCAGTCAAGTTTTCAGGCTATCGACAATGAGTATGCATGAATTGATTTGCATACATGCAAATCTATGACATGCATATTCATTGATGATATCTCGAAAACCCGATTGGCTGGCTGGGTGTTTCCTGGGAACACCTGCTATATTTGCTTACTTTAAAATAGGAGACTGTCCACTAAGCAGGGCTAGCCCGTCCACTAGGCAGAGAGCACAGAACTGCTGTCATTGTGGCAGCAGGCTTTTGAACTTCTGTGCACGTGTCCTTAAGGCCTGCCACTCCTACCCTCCGCCAGGAAGTATTCAAGGGCAGCCAGGGGCACCTGCACATTGTTGGAAGGCCTGTCGCTGTGCTGCTTTTTCTTGTGGTGCAGGCTCAGAGTCGTTGACTAGGGCAGAAACATAAGTACAGCAGCAGTGGTGGTAGGGGGGAAGGGAAGAGGGGAGATATGTTGACACCTCGGGATGAGAATAGAGATGCTGGTACCTGTGAAAGGTTGATTCTAAACGCAGGGCGGGGGGGGGGCATAGGGAAAGGAAGCGGAGATGCTGGACTATGAGGGTGAGGGAGGTAGGGCTTTGAGCTGCTGGGGGTGGGGGTGGGGTGCGGGAGGAATGAGGGCACACGGCTAACAGCTCACCTAGGACAGCAAGTGCTCTTGGGCCAGCCCTGCCACTAATGGAAAGGGGCAGAAATATAAATCCAGAAAGATGAAGATTTTTACCCCCGCCTCCTGCCACCACCACAAACACCACACCAACTCAACTCACTGTGATAGGAAAGTAATCCCGGAAGTATTTCCATATGATCCAGTTCCTGACCCACTCTGACCTTCGACCCCCTGAGGCTGGGGTGCCCCTGTCCAGGCAAAGCCAGGCCAAGTAGAGGAGACCAAGGTACCACAAGTCACTCAGTAAGAGGAGGACAAAGAGAGCCAAGCAGCAGTATGCTGAGTGCAGGGGGAAGAGAGAGAGAAAGAGGGAGGACACATTAGAGGCACTGTGGGACCATCAAACCTTCCCCGCCCTCCCCTAGCACAAGAGAGAGAAACCGTAAACCAGAGACTGCTCAATGCACCGTAGGGCAACCATGCACAGAGGTTGTGGTACCTGAGCATTCCTGTTTCTCAAAGGGATCAAGTGTGGCAAAGTGGGAGGGGGGGGAGGGGTCCATTCTAGTCTGGAGAGCTTGTGTAGATCAGAGTCTCTCTATAACTCTGATAAAGGAGTTACCAGATCCTGCAGACCCCAGTCTCCCTGTATAAGGTGACAGAGCTAATCCCCCTTCCTCAATATTGACAGAGTGTTACAGAGAGGGTTAGTCAAAGAAGACTGAGACTGGTGTAGAGAGAGACTGCACATGGATTGCCATGCATGTGTTATAGAGAGGGAACAATGATTTGCAGAAAGCACTTTGGCTGCTTACCCAGTGCCAGGAAGGAGAAGATCCACTGCAGCACTGCCAGGATCTGCAGCCTCCGTCTCGGGGGAATGCTCAGCGAGGCAAACTCAGTTTTCATGATGAAGACTTGGACGGGAAGTGGGAATCCTTTGAACCCTCAAGAGAACTGCACGTAGAGACTGTGGTAGAGGTGACTGGGGCCCTGAGGGATAGACTCGGACAGTGGTCTCTGGTTCCCTAAAGAGAAACACAGAGACCCCGCATCCCTCGGGAGTGGTACAGAGTTCCAGGTTTCTCAAGGGAGCACCACAGGGAAGTCACCTGCAGCCCCGGCTTATAGGCTCTTCTGGAAAGAGATAGGTAGAGGGAGTGGAGTTGCAGAGATTGATTCTGCAGACCTCCCACCCGTGCAGGGCAGGTATTGGAAGGGAGTCTCAGGGCTTGGGATATTGAAACAAGTTAGAGATAGAGAGGAATCTCTTGCCAGCCCTGGTTAATCTTTATCAGGGATGGCAAATCGTGACTCTGTAGGAGAGGCCCTGGTTGGTCTGGCTGATTATAGGCAGTTGCTCTACAGACAGCTATGTTTAACCTCTTGTATTCCTGTCTGTAGAGACCTGCAGCTGGTCAGAGGGAGGGAGTTGGGGGTGATTTGCATCCTAGAATAGCAGGGCTATAGTGTAGGGGGTTTGTAGAGGTAATGTACCCACCTATACACCAAGGCTTCTAAACCCATTCCTCAGGACACGCCTAGCCAGTTTAGTTTTCAGGATATCCAAAATGAATATGCATGAGGGAGGTCTGCATACAATGAAAGCACTGCATGGTCCCTAAGTATTAATAGAAGAGACCAATAGGAGTGGCCTAGTGGTTAGGACAAGGTACTTCGGGCCGGAGGGCCGGGGGTTCAAGTCCCACCTGGGGACAGCAATCTCAGGCCAGAGGGACTGGGATTTCTAGTCCTACAGGCACTCCTTGTGGTCTTGGGCAAGCCACTTAACCCTCCATTGCCCATGTTCCCTGTAAGTATTAGCGTATGTGTGTCATATCCCCTCGTGTTAAATGTATCTCCCAATTGACCATTTTGACCCGGTGAAAAGCAGGATATAAATACAGCTAAATAAAATAAATAAATAATAGAAGAGGCCAGACTTTACACATGTAAAACGTACCCCCATGGGAGAAGTATCTTTAGCAAATTCCCTCAGAACCAGATGGGAGACGGTGGAAACACAAGTTACAGCCATGTGGCGGCCCGACCATTAAGCAAGACTAGGCGCTCACCTAGGGCAGCAACTTCAGAGGGCAGCAAAGAGACGTAGCTGAATGGTGAAAAGAGGGAAGCTGGCCAGGAGAGTAAGAGGAGGAGGAATGAAGTTAGGTAAAAAGGCAAATGAGAGAAAAAAAAGATGAAAGAAAAGGATCAGCATTAGAGGGGGAGATGTGGGGAAGGAAAGGAAGAAGACAGGAAGAGTGAGGAAACAGAAAGTGGAAATAAGATCCTGGAAAAGACTTAGAACATAAGAGATGCCATACTGGGTCAGACCAAGGTCCATCAAGCCCAGTATCCTGTTTCCAACAGTGGCCAATCTAGGTCATATGTACCTAGCAGTATCCCCAAAATACACAGGTTCCACAATGCTTGTATTGGGTCAAGCATTGATATCCTGGGTCCCTTTTAAATAATGGTTTATGGACCTTTCCTCCAGGAACTTGTCCAAACCTTTTTTAAACCCAGCTACACTAACAGCCTTTACTACATCCTCTGGTAACAAATTCCAGAGTTTGATTACACGTTGAGTGAAAAAATATTTTCTCTTATTTGTCTTAAATAGTTTACCCTGTAGCTTCATTACATGTCCCCTAGTCTTTCTATATTCTGATAACATAAACAATCAATCTACGTTTACCCGTTCCACTCCGTTCATTAATTTATAGACCTCTATCATATCTCCCCTCAGCCGTCTCTTTTCCAGGTTGAAGAGCCCTAACCTTTGTAGCCTCTCTTCATAGGAGTATCCTTCCATCCCCTGCACCATTTTGGTGGCTCTTCTCTGTACCTTTTCTAATAACGCTATAACCTTTTTAAGATACGGCGACCAGAATTGCACACAATATTCAAGGTGCGGTCTCACCATGGAACGATACAGAGGCATTATAATATCCTTTGTTTTATTTTCCATTCCTTTCCTTATCATACCTAGCATTCTATTTGCTTCAGAGAGGAAGGGATATAGAGAGACCAGAACCAATCCAAGTGGACAAATAAAATGATCAGACAACAAAGGCAGAAAATAATTTTATTTTCAGATTTTAGAGAATGAAATTTGTCATCTTTGCATTTTCTTCTGTACAGGAGGAAATAAATTTCTGTTTCAGTCTTCAGTATTCTGCAGCTCATGATTTAGTTTCTTGGGTGTTCAATTTCATTTCTGGTTTCCATATTTGTTTCCAACATGTAGTTTCTTTTTCGATACTAAGAGTTGGTCTGTTTTTCCCATGCACAGCCGAGGTGAGGAATTCTGTTATTTGTAACTAGGTCCCATTTAATAAGATAGGTCCTAGCTACAAATAGCACGGGTTAACTGTTAGTCTGGCTTAGTAAATACACCCCACTGTGTCTGGCAGTGGAGGGAGTTTGTGTTGCTGTCACTTAATGTGACACCAGAATTTGAACAGAATCTTTTTTGTATGTTGCGTTGTAAAGTTCTCTCCTGTGCCCCTTGTTGGGAGAATTGTATTGGTTAGTATAGGAATGTTCCATATAAATGAATAATTATACTCTATTGGACAGATATTCAAAGGCAATTATACACTTGCCAGCGAATGCATAATTAGCCTTTCAGCGTATTATTCCGAAATGGACAGATATCCATATATTTGTAGGCCATGTTAGGGGAGGAGCCAGGACAGGCCATAAAATTGTCCATATAGTGGTAATATTCTATCTGGATGAGTTCTATGGCTAGTATAGGCCTGACAGTCAGCTCCGCTTCCTCATGAATGTATGGATTAAGTTCAGTGGCAGTGCCGTTGTTTAACTACAGCCAGTGACAAAACGCCAGCTGAAAACGTATCTGGCAGAAAAGCAAAAAGGTTGGCTCAAAGCTCCAGAATCCCATGAGGCAGCCCTATCCCCCAATACACTATTCCCTCATCTGCCAGGTGTAAAGCGGGGAAATTAAGGAATTATCAATCATAAAGAAGAGGGCAAAAACCAAAACATCAATACCAGGAGCCTGTGCTATAAAACGCCTGTTCTGTGCCCGGAAAACACCACAAGGTGTGGGCGGTTGTCCTGGGCCCCCCTTGTCCCAGGGAACCCCAAGCCTGTCTGAAGCCAAAGGAGACACATCCTACAGGTGGGCTTTGGGGCCTCCTCTCCAGTTGCTACTCTGGGTTACAGCACATGTAACACTAGCCCTAAATATAGCCCCTCTCTACACCCAGATCTCACCAGTGAGATTACACAGATGGCTCTACTTCTCCCCAGACAGCAAAACAAAGAACAGACACAGGAAGTGAGGAGAGGCCCGAGAAGCAAGGTATAAGCAATAGGGTGACCCCCCTCCCCCTCCCCCTCTGCCTCTGCCCCTTCCCCACTAAATACATCCTGGCAAATGTAGGAAGGACAATACCTCATGCTTATCAGCCCCCCTCCCTATCTCCCTTCTAGGTGTCCTGTGCGATCTGCTATAGCCTGACATGCTACACACCCACCGGAGAGGGTCTCCCCTGCTTAAGACATTAGACAAGGTTAAGGTGTTGGTGCTCTGCAATCCCATATCGCGTCTTGTGCGTCTCAAACAGCTGGATGAGGCTCTGTAGATAGGTTTTATGTAAGGCCTCAATTTCCTCAACACTGGGGTTTGGGTTCTTCATGACAGGAATCGGCTCCCCAACTGAGGAGAGAGAAGAGAAGAATTATGGTGCTATCGCACTGTCCAATAGCACTCAGATTCTAATAAGGCCAGATCAGCCAGGACATGAAGTGACAGAGATTGACACAGATCACCCCCTCCCAGGATCTTTGGTTTCCCCTTTCTCTCCCGGTGAGTGCACAGAATCCATCCACCACCCTTCCAACTCAAAGCACTTCCTTAAATGTCTTCACCCCAGAGATGCCAGGGTGAACCATGTTTAAAGAGTGAGATTTACCTCCCAAGAGAGTGAGACTGAAGGGCAAAGAATGTGGGGTGCATCCAAGATATAAATCTAGAATGATTTAAATGTGGGATTGTTTTGGACTGCAGACAGCAGCATAAAATGATATTTGCTTTTGTGTGGAGCCTCTGAAAGGATACAGGCATCGAGGAGGCAGGGACGATGATTAGGTGAATTAGGTGGTCGCCTAGACTGGATGCCCACTGTCACTGCTCTCCAGAGCTGGAAATGGCAGCAACGGCCCCAAAATCACAATGCAGCACTTGCCCACTGTTTCTGGGGCTGTGGTCACTCTTGCCCAATCTGCTACTTCTGCCCCCCCCCTCCCCCTGGAAGTCACATCAAAGAGGGATGGAAGCAGTAGATTGGGCAAATGAAACCGCAATGAAGCCCCGGAGACAGTGGGTAAGTGCTGTGTCAGAGAGGGACAGTTAGGAGCAACAGGGGGAGGGGTTAAATTCTCTGGGCTAAAAATTGCATGTCACTCAGTGGCTAAAGTACATGCAGAGGTTTCACAGCACCTGGACTTGTAGGTGGCAGGGAGGGGGGGGCTGATGGGGGTGGGGGGAAGGGGCAGGAGGAGACAGGAGATACGACACGGGGCATGGGAATGTGCGATCAGATTTCTTCCTACTGGCTTGCCTCTCATGAAAACAGTGATCAGGATCAGTGCACCGGCCAGCGAGACTGTGGTGCTGAGAGAAGGGACTCAAAGAGCGTGAGGGTGAGAGAGCCTTCAAATGAGTGTGACACACTCCTAAGGAGTAAGACTTGGCATCCCCGATCACCCTGCATGCTTCTTGCACTGGCGCTTAGTTGCCAGATTCCCGATATTCCTCAGGCCACTTAATGAGAGGCCATGATAGAAGTCTATAAATTAATGAACGGAGTGGAACGGGTAAATGTAGATCAATTGTTTACATTATCAGAATATAGAAAGACTAGAGGACATGCAATGAAGCTACAGGGTAAAACTATTTAAGACTAATAAAAGAAAATAATTTTTCACTCAACAAATTCCAGTGTAATCAAACGCTGGAATTTGTTACCGGAGGATGTAGTAAAGGCTGTTAGTGTAGCTGGGTTTAAAAAAGGTTTGGACAAGTTCCTGGAGGAAAGGTCCATAAACCATTATTAAGAAGGGACCCAGGATATCAATGCTTGACCCAGTACAAGCATTGTGGAGCCTGTGTCTTTTGGGGAAACTGCTAGGTACGTATGACCTAGATTGGCCACTGCTGGAAACAGGATACTGGGCTTGATGGACCTCGGTCTGACCCAGTATGGCATATCTTATGTTCTTATGTTAAGATTCAGAAGAACGTCTTTGGATATCAGCACCTACAATCAGGCTAAGTGCTGCCGGCCAGGGCTCTTGGGTGATGTTCAGAGCACCATCTGCATAGTGCCCTGAATTATCCAGAGCGTGACAATAACTATCTACATAGAATCAGGACAATAAAACCACAGTCCTAACTCTATCCAGATAGCTCTCAAGATCATGGACAGTATACCACCGTTGTCCAGATAATGTCGCCGCATCACTGTGTTATCCAGATAGTCAGCACCAGCCATCATCTGGGTACTGGTGCTGACTATCTGGAATATAGTTTTACTGCCAGCATTTAAAAAAATGTGAACCACAGCAGCTGAATATTGGCCCGTTAAGTGTCCATTCTCTTGGAGATTGTATTGTCATCTGCAAAAAAAAAGAGACCCTTCTGCACTTACAGGGTGAAACAGTGAAGGCAAAATGGTGTCAAGTGGGAAGGGGAAGGGCACATTTTACAGGGAAGAAGTTGGGACCATAGGCAGAGTTGTGCGTTGAGGATGTTCAGTATTATCCTGGATTAGCAGGATTGGGGTGCATTGTCCAACTTGTGGGGGGGGGGGGGTAGGGGAAGGGGAGAGGGAGTGTTCCAGTCTTAAAGGAAGTATTTTGGTTTCACAACCACAAACGCTGAATTTATTTATAGGATACTCTTCTGCCTACAATTTAGAGAACTTTAATCCAAAAATAACATTTTCACATCAGCTTTGAGAAAGAGAGAATCAAAATTTAAAGTTCTTTGATGTGTAAAATCCTTGCAGCCTGGCTCTGGAACTTTCACAACTCCTTATATGTGGAAATACACTGAGGGAAGATAAGCTTTACCCTGGTCCAAAGTGCAAATGTTTGCAAAAAGGAGTGTCAGCAGCTTTCAGGGCTGAGGTGGAGAGTCTGGGGCAGAGAGGAAGACTCCCAATCACACAGCCCTTGTGAAATATCTGTAATTTATATCTCTGGCTGGAAAGGCAGAATGCCCCCCCCCCCGAAACCCGCAGCCCACCCCTAATCCAGGGTCAGGTCAAGCTGACGAGGACTCACCCACAGTATGAATGGGCCGGCGGAAGGGCAGTAGGCCAAAGCTGTACTGGAAGACTCCCCGGGCATGGAAGAGGGGCAGCGCTAACCCCATGACCTTCTGCATCTTCTCCTGCACCAGCCGGATGAGGGAGCCTGGCGGGTTCTCCACCTGACGGAAGAGTTCGTTCTCCCCAAAGGAGAAGACAGGGACCAGCTGAGCCCTGGGGAAGGAGACGACAGACACAGCATTACTACCAAGGGCAATGTCTCTCTATAGCTAAAGCAGGGAATTCTGGGAATTGCAATCTTACTCTAAGAAATACAGGTTCCATCGGGTCTCAGAAACTATATTCTGGGACTCAGGGGAGTTTAAGGAGGTAGTGACCTTGCCCATGGTTCAAAATGACTGGGTTAGAAGGGGATTAAAGGCAAAGGTGACCTCATCTGAACCTTAGGGATAGGGGAGAGTTGAAGTTCATGATGGCTTTACCCTTGACTCATTGCGATCTTGATGAAACCTTTCCTGCTCAGGATCTGTAGGGTCAGTGCCCCAGGTCGGGCATCAAGGGACTCTGGGGGACCCCCCACAGCTATCACCGCAACCTGACCCCCAGTTTGCTGGCTCAGAAGATATACGGCACTGTGCTTCTCAGAGGATACAAGGCCTGAAAGCAGAAGGAAATACCAGTGAGTCAAGAGAGAGACGGAACAGCTACAGAATTACTTCTCCATGAGGGCAAAGACGAGCTTGGAGAGGGGGCAATGAAACTGGTCACATTTCAACTGAAATTATTCCTCAAAATAAAAAAAAGAATGGATAAAGACTTATAAGAGCAGGGTCAGCGCACCCAGAGCCAGGAAAAACATCCAAGAACTGCTGAACAGAAACAACCTCTGCTAGTGGGCAATTGCAGTGTAGCACTATCCTATAGCACTATGCACCGACATGGCAGCAAACCTACAACCCAATAATTTTATCAGAACATCAGAAGGGAAAGTACAGTAACAGGAGGAGGCCAAGACCATGCAGGGAGGGCCGGGTATGAGGAAGTCTCCCAGCGGGGGTCTGTTCCTACCTGCACTCATTATGTAGTCCCTGAACAGCGGCACCTTGAACCAGAAGGGCAACATCAGCAGGTGGGGCCTGAGCCCCGGAAAGAGCCGGGAGAAGCCCGTGGCCTCTGTGCAGAAGTTTCCGAAGGCTCCGGCCACCAGGATGCCATGAGGGTGGAAGCCAAACACGTAATTCTGGGCCGGGTCCAACTCTGCTGTTTTCACCAGCTGTGAGGAGAAACAGATGGAAAGGGAGAGGACGAAGAGAACGAGACATGAAGGGAAAAATAGAGAATTGTGGGGGTCAGTCCTGACTGCCTAGTAGGTCTTCAAGCCTAGCCCCCACTTGGCAAATGCTCTCATCCTATTCTTATGCTTTCCCACAAATAAATGTGCCACGACCTCCTGACACTCATAGGCATTATCACTAAAGCCACGGCTCAAGGGCAAGGTTCTTGAAAGTGGCTGAATGTGGTGCTGTCCCGCTCCCTTACCAGAGAAAAAGAGTATCATAGGTGGGGTACACTTCTGAAATATAAACCTGCAGGTGCTGTATATAGGGCTACAGATGAGCACCGTACATTGCTGGCAGTCCTCAGGACACACCCAGCAAGGCAGGTTTTCAGATAGATCTGTATACAAGGGAGTCAGTGCGTGCAAATCTATTTCATGGGCTGAGAACCACTGCTGTCCTCCACATGGGGGGGGGGGGCGGACGGCTATCATTGTGCTACATCTTTCTTACAAAATTGAAGTCTCTCCACTAATAGAAAGGGGGAGAAATATTTAGTCAGAAATTTGGATTTTTTTTAAAGACTGTATTAGTATATCAAAAGTAGAAAAGGGAGGTGGACACATGACACTAAGTAGTTTAATTGAAGTACAGTATTTATTCCAAACCAGGGTATCCAAAAACCCGACTTATCTGAGTTTTGGCTAACTCACCTGCTTCAAGGGTCAAAGTGGGTAGCCTCTAAGCAGTCACTGTATTGCTTTATTAGAATTTCATCAGGTACCTGCATTGACCCCTGATACAGGCAAGTTTGCTGAAACTCAGCTGAATCTGGTTTTTTAGATAACCTGTTTTGGAATAAATACTTCAACTGAAGTACTCAGTGCTATGTGTCCACCTTCTCTTTTTGCTTTTGACTTGCTACATTCTTTTGGAAGTGCCTTCTTTTTGTGTTTTGGATGGTCTAGTATACCCAAATATTCCCCCTTCCCACACACCTACCACATATAAACCAGTGAGACCAAGCCGCCTCAACTCACCGTGATAGGAAAGTAATCTCGGAAGTATTTCCATACAGTCCAGTTCCTGGTCCAATCTGACCTTCGACCCCCTGAGGTTGGGGTGTCCCTGTCCAGGTACAGCCAAGTGAAGAAGAGCAGACCAAGGTACCAGAAGTCACTCAGTAAGAGGAGGACAAAGAGAGCCAAACAGCACTGTGCTGAGTACAGGAGAGAGGGAGAGAGGACACGTTAGAGACACTAAGGGATCCTCAACCCCCTCTCCCAGAACCTCCAGGGTAACACAAATGCAAGTGCATAAAAGCCTGACAGTTCATTTCTTGCAGTTTCAAAACTGTGCCTTCTTCCCAGAATATGATCATCCAAGCGAAAATCTCTACATAGCAAGCACTGCATGGGATGACTTCTGCCTGATTTTTACATTTTCCCCTTGGGGTGTTAGCCTGCTCTTTGTAGAAGATTTTTTTTTTAGTGCCATCAAGTCAGTGTTGACTCATAGCAAGCCAGCTACCTCTGGGTTTTCTTGGCAATGTATCACTGGAAGTAGATTGCCAGCCTTTTCATCTGAGGCAATGGAGGGTAAAGTGACTTGCCCAAGGTCACAAGGAATGCCAGTGGGAATATGAACCCTTGATCTTCTGGGTACTAGGCAGTTGCTCAAACCACTAGGCTACTCCTCCAATGTAGATAATGTAGAAGATTATCAGAGGCATTTCCTCCAACCCGCTCACCTCCCAATTCCTGAAGTGGCAGAAAATGAAATCTTTGAATAGGACAAAGCTGTTCCAGCAAAAATTGAACTTGAAGACTTTTGATGCCAAACTTAAAATCAACCCTTAAGTATTTAATTCAAAGCTGAATGATGCCCGTGTGCCAATGAGAAGCCTGGGGAGGGAGGCAGGAGGAGTCGAATGGGGGCGGAAGACAATAGTATGGATATTCCCCTGTCCTCTTTGCTCCTTTCCAAGGTCCTGGTATATCCTAGGACTGGCCCGTTTAGAGGACTAAGCTGAAATCAGGATTCAGACCCCACTTCACGCATGGACATTCCTGGTGTCCTTGGGAAATTCGCCTTCTCTGTTGTTGCCTCAGAGGTAACCCACTTTGATTGTATGTGTTTTGAAGCAGGGCCTTATCGTAGCTGAAATCCAAAAATTCAGCAGGACCCTCATGCCCTTTGCTCTCATAGAAAGAGTGGAAGTTACCTGGAATAATGCTCGTGGCGGAGATGCTGATACCAATATGGTAACAGAGTTCAATAAAGCCTGGGGATAAGCAAAGAGAACCGCTGGAGGCAAGAGGATTGTAATGGCCCACCCTCAAAGGCAAAGGTATGGTGAGGGACCCAGGGGAAGAGGGAGTGGGGGCTGCTTTATGCATTCAGGGCTGCTGTGAGAGCATTAAGTGACCTAGGCAAGGTTTCTGCCTTGCCCCCTCACAATTAGATTTTAGACTCCTAGTGTCCCCCCCCCCCCCAAGATTTTTATTATTAAACTCATTTGTAATCATCCCAACACCATCCCTCCCAGAATGATCTTATAAAAGTGCATGTTTGGACATAACACATTAAAATATTAAACCTTGTTTTGTAAATATATACATAGGGAGGGAGACTTCAAAAAACCACTTAGAAGAGTAAATGAACTATTTGCATATTGTCCATGCTTCCTGCACTGAAAACTGAGTTTGTGTGGCTGCCAGGACCATTTATGTTGTTTTAACTGTAACTGCTCTTTGCTTCCCCCCGCCCCCCCCACCCCCCCCCCCACCCCCCCGCAAGCCAAGAAACTGCTGCCCTAGGCTATTGCCTGGTTTACCTAATGGTTGGACCAGCCCCATTAACATTCCTCGAAATGGACACATTTTTGGTGTATGGACTGAATGAGTCAATTTTATCTTTAATTGCCATGATGTTGTTGCTAAATCCATGGACAGAGTTTGGGAAGGGTATGTGAGGGGACCAATTAACACCCCCCCCCCCCCCGCCCGCCATTAAATGCTGGGACTAGTGAAAGGCAGCTTAAAACAGGGTACCTGTCCTGACATTCTCCTGTAAAGGCAGCAAGGCACAGAAATTCAATGGAACAGTGCAGGACCCTGACACCTTGTGCAGGTTCCTAGACTGCAGACTGAAATGTGAGGCATCCTGATCAGCCAAGTGAGTGGGAAGAGGGCGGAACAGATGCGGATGCTGGAGGATGGGAAGGAGATTGGGAGGGCTGCAGTGCAGAGAGAGGATGTGGGGGCATACTGGGCTTGGGAAGGAGAGGGAGAATGACAGTGGGAATTGGGAAGGAGGAGAGAGATTTCATGTCTCTCTCCCCACCAATATGATCTTTTCACCTAGTATCCCCCCTTCCCCCCTCCAAATTAAGAAGTCAGACTACTCTGATTTAACCCCACAGAGAAATATAAAGTACCTAAATCTTATATTCTCCTTCCTTGCCCATGTGTCCCTCCCCTTTCTCCTTCCCTAGCAAAACCAGCCAGAGATCCAGGAGCAGTACCCTTCCCCTGGAGAAAACTGTCCTCAGCCCAGCATGAGAATTATCCAGAGAGGTTGTGGTATGTGAGCGTTCCAGTTTCTTAATGAGATTAGAGACCGTGGGGAGGGGGTGGGGGTCCGTTGTAGTCTGGAGAGCTTGTGTAAATCAACGTCTCTGGATAACTTTTATATTTGATCTGATGAAGAATTTGTCAGAACCTGCAGCTCCTGGTCTCTCTGTATAAACTGACAGACTATATCTCCTTCCTCTCTCTGGCAAGGGAGTGGGTGAGTGTTATAGAGAGGGTTCATCAATGCAGGCTGCTGTAGAAAGAGAGAGACTGTCCAAGGATTACCATGCCTATGTTATAGAGAATGAGCATTATAGTGGCTACAACAAACTATATTCAAAAGAGCACTTTGGCTGCTTACCCAGTGCCAGGAAGGAGAAGACCCACTGAAGTACTGCCAGCGTCTGTAGCCTCCGTCTCAGGGGAATGCTCAGCGGGGCAAACTCAATTTTCATGATGAAGATTTGAACAGGAGGTGGGAATCCTCAAACCCCTGAAACTCTGGTAGAGGTGACTGAGCTCCTAGGGTATAGGCTCAAGCAGAGATCCCTAAAGAGAGACCCCAGGCCCCAGGGAGTGGAGGATAGGCCCAGGCTGGAAGGCTCCTAGAGAAAGAGACAGGCGGAGGGAGTGCAGCTGCGGGGATTTATTCTACAGACCCTCCCACCCATGCAGGGCAGGGGTTAGACGGGAGTCCCAGCGCTAGGGATGTAGAAACAGGTTAGAGACAGACAGGAATCTCCTTGCCAGGCCCAGTTCATCTCTATCAGAGATGGCATGTCAGCCCTCTGCAGGGCATGCTGTGATTGGTTTGACTGATTTTAGGATTTCTGCATCCAGCTGTGCTTAACCCCTTGTGTTCCTGTTTGTGGAGCTGTGCAGCTGATGGGGGGGGGGGGGGGTGGTTAGGGAAGAGAAGGGGGGGGGGGGAGATTTTGGATTTAGCTCCAGAGTTCTCAAGTTACCCATTTCCACAAGAGATATTTTAAACCAGTCCTGGTTTTGAATGTACTTCCCAAAGCAGTGTGGTATTTGTAACCCCCACTTCTACTCACTGAAATCAGTGCTGCCATCCCATAATGTATCACAATAGTGTCGTCAGAAATCCAGGAGTGGCCTAAAGCGTCCCTACTAGTACTGGCTAAGCTGCCAGCTATATGAGTCCATGAAGTGAGAAAAGGACCCTCCACCCCAATGCTGGAAGGGGATGATCTGCTATACTGAGCCCAGGGGACAATGATCACAGGCCAGAGCGTTCCTCACAACTAGTCACAACCCAGAACCCAGCAGTGCTTATGGGGGTGGGGGGATGCTCTCTCAGACACATACACGCTACTGCATATACGCACGCACACAAAGCCTGTAAACATATGATGTAAAGATTTATTACAAGGACATACGCACAATAAGTTACTTAAGCAGATATGAATTCTGCAGATAACAAACAACAAGTGTGGTGTATGATACTATTCATAATCACATAACTTTATTGGTATGATAGTTTTAAATGTATCTCCAAAGTAATACATTTATTGGCATGTTTACTAAAGTGCTGTACATTTTTGGTGTTAATGTGCATTAACAACACTAGTGGGGAATCAGCCGCACTAAGGATTTGGCCAAAATGGGGATGTGGCCACGTTTAGGAAGAAGGACTACAGTAACAGGCATTTAAATGCGCTAACAGTTCTTGCATAATATGGTAGAGGTACACTTGTGATACTGCATGGAGATATTCGTGCATTAGCTCTTACCGTGCCTTAAGTCTTCCTGCCTTTACCCTCCAACCGGCTATATACAATTGAATTGAAAGCAAGTTCTGCGACGAGGGGACATGGGATGAGGGTGAAGGGAGATAGATTCAGGAGTGATATGCGGAAATATTTCTTTACGGAAAGAGTAGTGGATCCGTGGAATAGTCTCCCAGTGGAGGTGGTAGAGATGAGGACAGTAACTGAATTCAAAAAAGCATGGGACCAACACAGAGGATCTCTAAAGGTAAAAAGTGGACTGTTGTAGTTGTTGTTATGGAAGGACAGACTAGATGGGCCTTGTGGTCTTTTTCTGTCATCATGTTTCTATGTTTCTATGTTTATATACAGTAAGGAGAGCTGTGCTGCACATGATAACCTGTGAAGAGGGTGGAGAGGCATCAACTACTTTGCTCCTGGATGTGAGTGGCGTGGGAGTTGAGAGCATGCTGTGGTATAATTTGTATTTCTGTATTTTTTGTTTACTTCTCAATGTGCAAAGAGTGTGCACATGAATGGAGAGTGGGAAGCATATGGCTGGTTCAGGGGCGGGAAGAGCAGATCCAGGCAGTCAGCCCAGGAGGTCCTACGGTGCAGCTGGGAGAAGATATGCCAAGGGAGGAGTCCAAGAGTGGCAGAGAGCCTGGCGGCAGCCAGGAACAGAATGGTGAGGGCAAATAGACACCTCAGCCCACAGACCCTCAGGCAGAGGGAGTGAGGAGCAGGCAGGAGGTGCCCTCACATACCAGACAGGCAGCCTACCGGAAAAGAACCCAACATACGCCTTGAGCCATCTCAGCCCAAGCGTGTTGTGCGCATTTCCCATGAAGAGAAGGATTTGCTGCTGAAGGTGGAGATTTCCAACTGTTCCCTGCTGTATGGCAGGCAGAGCCCACAGATTTTATTTATTTAGCAGGATTGTTATACCGCCTTTCAAATGACAGCAGCCTCCAAGAAAACCATCTGGAAATCCATTGCGAGATCTATGAGCAGCCTGGAAAGTCACTTTCCTCCCACTACAAACTGCCCTTCACACTGCAATGCACACAATACAAGGAGCTTCTAAATATGACAGCATCACCCCCATCCTCAAAGAGCTCCACTGGCTACCACTCCCCAGCAGAAGAAAATACAAACCCTTACTCCTAACACACAGAGCAATAAACTCCCAACCAGCCAATCACCTCCAATCCCTCCTACAACCACTCAACCCCAGCAGACCTCGAAGATCCTCTACAACCAACAAACTTTGCACACTGCACTCCAAGACAAGGACTAAGCAACAAACCTGCCGCAAAGCATTTGCATTCTACGTTCCACCCTTCTGGAATGCTCTACCAGATGCTATAAGAAATATCACCAATGTACAGTCCTTCCACAAGCACCTGAAAACCCTCCTATTTTCTGAACACTATAGCCCCGCCAACTAATCCTCCCACCCTAATTCATACAGCAAATATGTTATATATGTAAGAACTGTTAATGTAAATAGTTAACCTATACCATTTGTATAAAGTTCACTATTACATGTTTTATGTAACTGAGTTTTTTGGTCAATGTAAACCACTTTGACACAGTGAACAGTAGTATATAAGCCTAGCTAAATTAATAAATAAAAATAAACATGAGCACTGGTGCCATGACATGAGGGGACAGCCAAAGAGGAATGCTAAAACAACAAGGGAGTGGAAAGGCAATGACTCAAGACTGTGAGAGCCACTACCCAGGCTCCAGTGGATCAGGGATGATGTGCAGGCAAGAGAACCGGTGCAGCACTGGTTTCAAGAACGTCAAGATTATAGGAGGGTGCATGTAACACTTTAGAGCCATTCGTAGTTCAAAAGCAAAGAACAAATGCACCTATCTCAGAGCAGAGGGACCGCAAATAACTGCTTGCACAGAAGGCTGGCTGTGCCATTGAATTTTCACAATCCCACATCTATGACCAAGACCTTATACTGTGCTTGTCCCAGACTGGCGAGGTGATAGATAGCTAGCAGACTGCAAGTCCCTGTTCTGTGCATTCCCATAAGAGCCAACTATAAATGATTTTAAACAGAACGCAGCATAACCATGAAAAGGCGTATGAGTGAGAGATACTGGATATTATAGCCCACTATGGACCTCCTCTGAACACACTGGGCTTTGTCTCACATGCTAACCTTGTGCACTATGTGATATGGTGAAGAGTAGTGATAGGGACAAAGGGCAGGACCAGATGGAGACAATTTGAGGCGGGGTATGAATAAGCCTCCCTTCTGAAAGCTGACAGATGCGGTGTCGCCATCGGCCAAACCCGATGGGAGAGGGAATAGATGTCAGGGCTTCGCAACTTTGTGCCTGGCAAGAGATTGAAAGATAATATGGCCACTGGGACTGGACTTCCCTTCTCCGAGGATGTCGTTGCCTCTGCTCCTGTGCTACCTGTGCCCATGCCTGTGGCTGCCACCGCTGCTCCCTTGCCAGGAATTTCTGCTTCCGCCATGTATCATGCCAGGAAGAAAGCCATAGTAGAGGAATGCATGGGAAAAGGCCGCTGCATTGGCTGACTTAGGGGGTGGGAGGCTGGTCCAATGATTTGGATGCTTTGAGATCTTTAATGCGCATTAGTGTGTCGCCGCCTCCTGAGGTGCTGTTAAATGTCCTCTGCTATCTGCTATCTTAGGTGTGCGCACATTGATCAAAGAGGCGCACTCTCCGTTCACTCCTCGCAGATTCCATGTCCCCCTCGTGTGCTAAATACAAAACATGACTTTAGCATGCAGTAGCCATTACCATGCACACTCCAGCCCACATGAACTGCTTAGCACACTTCACTAACCATGCCCCTTAGTGGTTAAGGCAAAAACCAGAAAGAAATAATTTACAGAACGGCAACAGCAGTAACATCAAGTTTCAGAGTAACAAGGAATTATTTTTCTGTTTGTGTTTCTCCGGTACTGCAGTGGTCAGTGGTCACTTATTCAGTATTGGGCGAGAGTCCAAGGATTAGTAGCACAGTCCAGCTTGCTCTGTTTTCTAATCTGCACCTCCCAATAGGAAGTGTTTGGTGCTCTAGGGCACATTACTGCATTTGCACTGTTCGCTTTTCATAGATCAGTTTGCAACTCTGAGTTCTGGGTGTTAATGTTGGGTTTGTAAGATAGGTTTGCTACATATCTGTTGAGTGTGTTTTATCAGAGTTTTGTGCTATTTCACAAAGCATCTGGTAGTGGAGAGAGTTTGTGTTGCTATTATTGAGAAAAACAAACATTTGAATATTCTTTTTATATATGGTAAGTAGTAGGGGGAAGCATCCTAGCTCCGTTCTGAATTCATTATTGGGGCTGTTTTTGGGGTACGCAGAATATCTGTTTGTAGAAATGGAAATGCAAGATTTCTGTTGGAGTTTTGTCTCGTTCTGTATAGTTTGGGGTTAAAGATAGAATTGCAGTCGTTCTTTTGCAGACCGTCTGGGATAGGGGATAGAATGACCAGATCATTTCCATATAGCAGACATCCTGGGGCCAAGGATCTCTCCATCACTGGAGACAGATAGCTTTCTCTCTACATACATGTCATATATGATTACCTTACAGCTGATGAATAAATACATTCATTCACTAAATTATATCGTAGGTTTTCTCTCTACTTCCAATTTATAGTACTTTAAGATTGAGGCCAGGGTGTCATAGAGTTGAAGGCTTTTGTTATTTTCCCCGAGGGGGGGGGGTGGTTTACATATTTGTTAATCACTGTCTGTGAAGTAAAGATGTGGTCAGTGGTTCGGTGCTTCGGAAAGAACCCATTTTAGTATTCATTTCTTGATCACATTACCGAAGAGTTGAATAATGTAGCTGTTGAGACGGATCCCTCTGTAATGATTTGGGTTGTTGGTATCCCAGTGTTTAGAGATTGTGTGTAAACTTACATTCAAACTGAATCGCATGTATTATCTCAGTACGCAGCCAGCTCTGAGATGGAATCTTGCTTGCCCATATCAGATGTTTGGACTGGTGGGGGTTCCCGGTTCCTCTCCCAGAACGTTATACCAGATCTATTCCTCAAAGTGGGTCACACAGTCCTTTGGATAGAGGACCCCAGTCCCACAGTTGTTTCTAGTAATCTCTTCCTCCAGGTGGGCATCTCTGGGGGTGTCATTGAGTGCTTTTGATAGAACTTCCGTCATAGCTGTATATACAATCCCTTTCTCAGGGAGGGGTCACTAGAGGTGTCACATAGGATTTATTATAGAGGCCCCCTTACATCATAGCTCTGTATTAATATTCTTTCCTTTGAGTGAGGGTCTATAGAGTTGGCATACAGTCTTTACGATAGAGCGCCTCCCCTCACAGCTGTATATATCATCTCTTCTTCGGGAAGGGGTGCACTGGGTCCCTCCTTCCTGGCTGTTTGAGAAATCTTGTGATCAAGGCTGGCATAGACGAGTCCATCCTCTGGTTGTACCTGCAAGAGATATAGAATAACCTCATGTCATGACAGGACCACGACTCCTCCATCCACAGCCCCTGGAACCCCTCCCATCGTCCTTTCCCCTCCTCCTGACCTCTGCTCCCCTTCTCCCTTTACTGACCTCCTCCTTGGATTCTGGTGCAGAATTCCCAGGCTGTAGAGATGCTGGGGGGAGAATGCACACAGGTTAGAAATGAGAAAAGGCAGGATTTATTTCCCCAGGCTAGAAGTGCAGGAACCTTAAAGGCTGGAACTAACCTTCCCTCCCAATGCTTGCATACATCTCAGGCTGGGCAGTTTCCTTCCTGTGTCCACAGAACAGAATAAAAAATTATATAATGTAACTTGAAAATATGGGACAGTGAGGGGAACAAGTATTTTATCCATAATATACAATTTATGTATGTATTTATTTATTTATTTAACCGGTTTTATATACCACCTTATCCTTCAATCAAAGTGGCTACAACACAGGGTGTACAATTGTAGATAGAAGCAAGGAAAGGTAGTGGGGAGGTATTAGGAAGAATATACATAAAACAGAAACTGCAATTAGTAAAAGTACCATTTATATTAGACCTTAAGAGGGTCCATAAAATTGTGTGAATAGTATAGTCTTAAGCATTTGTCTAAAGTCCTTTAAGTCTCTCATTGCTCGCATGCAATCGGGTAGAGTATTCCATAGTTCAGGTGCGTAAAGGGATGGGGCCCTTCTGGACGTTGCCTGATTTGTTTTAAGGAAATCAAGCGGCGTGGCTATTTTGTTGTCCATACTAGTTCTAAGTGGTCTCATACTAGTATGCCTGATTATTAAGTCCTGAAGGGCATCAGCTGAGATATTATTAATCATTTAAAAAATATTTAATATAGCCTTAAATTTTACTCAAGCTTGAATGGGCAGCCAATGTCGGTTTTGAAGCACTGGAGTGATATGATCACATTTCGCAGCATTTGTGATGATTCTAGCTGCCGTATTTTGCACTAAATACAATTATACTGTATGGCCTATTTTGTAAAAGGCGCATGGTACCATGTTTCCCTTCTCTGTCCTGATTACAGGGCGCAGTATGTAGAAATGTTCAGTTAAAAATGTAACTTACAACTCTTTAGAGTCTTTTTGTGCCTGTCTTCTTCCTAACAATGGAAGAATTAAAAAAAGTTAATACCGCAGGTGAGAGGAGGGAAGGAAGTGGTGGGGGAGGGGGAGCAGGGGAAAAAGGGTGGGGCAGAAAGGAAAGGGAGAGAGGCAGGATCAATGGGAGGAGACACGTGGCCCTTTTACTGAAGTGCATTAGGTTTCTGCATTTAATGTGCGTGTTGAGTAAAATAAGATGCAGAGTAAGTGCACTGACTGTTGAGTGTATGGCCGGCATGTCGCCGGCAGTTTACCACACTGAAAGTGGCTTAATGCATGTTCATAATTAATGCAGAGGCACTTAACACCACCTATTGATGTGTCGTTAAGTGTATCCGTGGCACACGGTGCACAATAATTTTCCTGCACTAACCACACTGTGCCCTCCATGCCCATCAGCCTGCTGTGTGCAGTGACTGCAGGAACTCACCAGCCGCAGCCCTGCACTGAGAGTTACTATGTGCTGAACGCATTTTAATTGCTTAGCTCACTTTAGTAGAAGGGCCCCAACGTGTGTTATGAGGAGGGAGGGACACTGATGACTCTGGGGGTTAAAGTCATGTAGAGAGAGGTCACAATGTCACTGGGTCAAGACCAATCACATTAAACCCTTTATCCAAGGATGGGGCAATCAGTATCTCTGGGAACGCCTGGAGGGGCAGAGGATTGGTTTTACAGAATTAGAAGCAAAGGTCTTGAAATCTGTTACCTTTGCTCCTCTTCAGGAAGAAACAGGTGATCCCGATGGTACAGATCAACAGCAGTGTGCCCACCACTATGCCAATGATCAAAGGGATGGGGAGCCCCCCATCTTCTCTCGGCTTCAGGCCTAGGGTAGAGGTGCTCAACAGCATTTGGGTTGTTGTGGAGGAGGCATAGTTTGTAGTCTGGATTGTGGTAGAGGGGGCCACCGCTGAGGAACAGAGCAGAAAGGAGGGGTGGGGGATGAGAAGGGAATCAATTATCTGACTGGCATGTGCAGAAGAAATCCAAGCCCTGCTTCTTAAAGGGTATGAGAAACAAAATGGCCACTCTTAAAGCCCCTCTCACTCCTCCCTTCCGTCCTTTATCCATCAGTGCAGAAATGCCAAGGGAGAGACATTTTTAAGAGGGAGATTTTTAGTGTATTACATTGACTGCCTCCTCTCACCCACCCATCCCTCCATGCAAAAAAAAAAAAAAAAGAACAGCTTCCTAACTCAGAACTCTCTTGGAACAACTACCCCAAGAAAAAAGGACTGCAAGTTCTATTCTCAGATAGAGCAGAGGAACAGCCTAATGGTTAAAGCAGTGGGCCGAGAAGCTAGGTTTGAATCCTACTGCCACTTCTTGTGACTTTGAGCAAGTCACTTAACCCTCCATTGCCACAGGTCCTTGCCAGTGGGAGGCTTCTTCACAGTCTCCACTCCTCACTCTAGCTGGTTTGATGCCATAATGGATAGGCTGATCCCGCCCTGGCTTTGCCCCACTGCATGCATGGATTTGTAGTTCTGATTTTCTTACGGAACTTAGTGGAATAGTCAAAGCTGTAGGTCCATGCATTCCGTGAGGTGGACCAGAGCTAGATTATCCCCTTCCATGTGGAATGGAGCCAGTAGGCAACCCTATTCTCCACCCGCATGGACCAGAGCTTTTGCTCTGCACTTCCAAGCCACACAGGTCACCACAGCAGATTTCCCACCTCACCCCTCCTCATGCCTCTCCCAGGCCAACATTCTATTCTCCGTCCTTGCCACCCTCTCGCTTGCCATCTGGGGATACTGCAGGAGCAGATCAGCAGCAGAAGGACGCTTAGACAGCATGTGCTTGAAGTCCTTGCATTAGTGGTTCCTCCACTAAATTTCTGCTGTGGGGGGAGGAGCCATTGCAAAATTGTGGGCGTAGCCTATCTGATAGTCTCCATGCTGGCAGACCCTTTTAGAAGTGAATATAGGGGTGGGGGGAGGGAGGCAGCACAGTAGAATGTACTTCTTAATTACCCAAAATACCATAAACAGGCTCCTTCATTTTCTTGCTTACTATCTGGACATGGGACAGACACAAGGGTCTTTTTTGTAGGAGAAGGTAGAGAATAATCATCTGAATCCCTCTAACATATAATGAACCAGGAAAATGCTGAATCCTTTCAGAGAAGATAATGAACTCCAGGGAGATGTTTCAGAGGATTGATCTCAACAGTCAACTCAAAACATTTACATAGTTGGCAAGGGCCATTGCTCAGCCCAATATTCTGTAAAATGGTTGTTCAGAAATGACTGCACTACTACTGTCTCTACCAGCCTCAGTCCTGGATGACTCTACAGATTGCGGTAATTGTACGATAGATTGACCCAAGAGATTCTCTTCCTATTTTATTCCCATCCAGTCTGTTAGATCAAGGAGAGGTCTATTATCCAGCCACCCATAGATCACTCTGGGCTGGGCTGCTTTTTCCCAGCACAGTACTGGATATCGGATCCCACTGAGTGGCATCCTAGAACTTGTACCCTTACTCTCTGAAGGTAAGGGTCTCTCCTTCACATTCTTCAAGCAGCTCCTTACTTTAACTCTCTTGATTCCTGACCCCCACTAATGCTTCCTCCACCCGCATTCTTACCAGCAGGGGGTGCACATCAGTATTGCTCTGTCAATGGCAATGGGCAGGCAGGTCCCCTGGAAGTCCCACAGAGCCTGCCTGCTTCTTGAGACTGAAAACACCATATTGATGCATCGCTCCCCATAGTAGGAACATGGGGGAAGACCCCATGCAACTTAGAGGGAAGATTGGACTGTCCACTTGCACACCCACAGATCTACACACATCGCACGGTTCCTACATATGACACTAAAAGAATAAAGAATTTGCGATAAAAAAAGACACCTTGCTCTCCTCCTGCCAGTGGAGGGAGAAAGGGGGATGGGCACTGCGGAAGATAGGCTTACTAGATTCTTGAAGAGCAAATTTGAGACACCTGAGCAGGGCTGGGAAAGGGGAGGGGTCCTCTCTCCTCGGGCATCTTTTCCCCATATATTTCAAAATGACCAGTATAAGCATTTAGTAATTTCAAAAGCTTAAAGAAGACAGTAGATGAGGCTCTTCTTGAGTTATAAGCACCTATACACACATATATTATTACTAAACTGCCTCCTGGTTTTTTTCTGAAAGAAGTGAATTTTGCGTCTTCTCCCACCAGGATCGGGAAGACGGCATCACAGGGGTCCCCAGTGAAAACGGAGACGGGAGGCGCTTATAGTCCACGGAATCTGGGACAGTCCCCCGGTGAGCTTAGGGGAAGATCGGCTGCGGATGAGGGGCGGGCAGGAGAACTGAATGATTTAAATACCCAGAGAGAGAGAGAGAGAGCTGAGCTGCAAGTTTCGACGGCAAATGCTGTCAGTGGGAAGTAATTAATAATGGCAGAGGGACGCTGCAAGACACTTTACCTGACACTCGGAGTTCCGTCCCCGGGACGCTTTGCCACACTTTAGTTTCTCCATCGCTTCCCGTCACCTGCACTCGGCAGAAGTATGTGTTATTGTCGCTCTCCCTCAGGTCTGTTAATCTGATAGAGGCTGTTTTCTGCCCCTCTGGGTCACCGACTAGGGAGATCCGTCCCCTGAAATCAGCACGGGTGAAGCTCTCGCTGTGTCTGTAGATATAATCTCCATGGAACTTATCGATCCTCCAGTACACTCTGAAGTCGCTGGCGGGCTCCATCCTCTCGGGGTAGGAGAAGGAGCAGGGAAGGGTGACGGACCCCCAAACCACACCTGAGACCGACTCGGGCTGAACCACATGAAATCCGGGAGCCTGGGCCGAGACTAGAGAGAGAGGGAGTGAGAGAGGTTACAAATCAAGGAACCTGATCCGAGAAATCTGGGAGGGGAGGCGACATACAGTACAGACAATCGCAAGGAAAAGACTGAAATCTTTAGGTTCCACTAAAGCCTGCCCCCGCGTCACCAGCACAGCTTCCCAGACCTCTGAAAACGGAACATGGCTTAAAGCTGCCGATCTGAGTGCTTTTAACACTAGTTTCCCCGGATTACCTAGTGGACTGACGAGGCCATTCTAGTTCGGCTTTATATTCTCGAAGTTGTGTATTTTAGTTGTGTATGTACTGTATAAGATGCTTTATACCTTTTTTTTGTGTGGAAAAGGTGGGTTATACATCAATAAATGAAATTAAATTTAAATAAAACATAATGTCTCCCATTTATTTGAGACATCTTGTAGGTCTGCATTTATTTTATTCCTTCTTAATGATTTGTATCTATAGCACTTTTTCCTTTCATTGTCTTGTAAGAACTAATTATATCAAAGCTAATTTAATTTGGAATGTATATTCTGACAGCCAGCTAATTAGAAGAAGATAGAGTACACAGATTATCCATACAGATAATCATATAATCCTAAAAATGCTAAATCAGCGTTGCAAAAATAAACAGTAAGAAAACATTCATAGCCCTGACAACTATGGATCACCACAATTTTAAAACACAGAATCATCTGAAAATTCTCACAGAACCAGAGCAGACAAATTCAGTCTTCCAAAATCCATTGAAACAACCAAGTTTTTTATTTCTTTCTGAACACCATATAATTTGGCTCAGTTTTTAATTCCAAAAGTAAGACATTTAGGGCTGATGCAAGCATATTGGAAGCCTGAGGCAAATCTTTAAGCTTACAGCCCTACTCCCCAAGATCTGATAATTACATTCCACAATCATCCGAACACCACCCTTCCAACAACAATCCTTCAAAAATGGAGAATTGGACATCATACTTATAAATGTTAGATTTTGCTTTGCATGTATGTAGGTGTGTGTCCACTCTCCTTGTCGGTAACAGAACGTGCTGATGACTCTGATTTTCTGCATGTCAGGAAATATTGTTTTGCTTTGACTGACTGTTGCTTTTTGGCCCTCCTCAGAAGTCACTTAGGGGCCTTTTTACTAAGTCCGCTAAGGTTTTGCACGTAATGTGCTTTACCAGCACACAAAAAGTGAAAAGCTTTCACACTGGCTGTTGGGGGCATGCCCAGTATGTTCCTGGCAACTAAACTGTGATGGGCCACTCTAATGTGCACTCCAGTAAGGTGGTGTCACTTAACAGCATTCATAGAGGAATTATTATGTGACTTCGTATTAAGAACCATGTTGTCGCTCAATGCATGACAACTGCCTTGGATTTAAAAGAGGTTTGGACGCGTTTCTGGAGGAAAAGTCCATAAACCATTATTAAGCTGGACTGGGAAAATCCACTGCTTATCAATGGAATTCTTTCTACCTTTTGGGAATCTGACAGGTACTTGTGACCTAGAGTGACCACTGTTGGAAACAGGATACTGGGTTCGATGGACCTTTGGTCTGACCCAGTAGGGCATTTCTTATGTTTTTAAGCTAACAGTAATTCATGCCCACACTCTGTCCATTCCCCATCCTGTCCCACAATGGCAGGTTAGCGTACGCTTTAGCATGCCGTGACCAGCCTACCTCCCACATTAGTGTTTCCGGCTGCCAGTTGCCATTCAATAAAATGCACATTAACTGGCTAACGGGCTTTAGTAAAAGGGACCTTTAGTCTTGCCTAATAGTTAGGCAGGTCCAGAAGGTGTTTTAAACAGTAGGGGGCACACTCGTGTAGAGATGACTTCTGAATAGATGCCTAAACCGTATAGCCACTGGAATTATTAATGTGGAGGCCAATTCAGGTCTGGGTGCCTCCGGCCCATCCAGATATCCAGAATCTGGACAGGCCTGATTTGCACCTGATTCTGATCCATGGGGGCCAGACATCCCTGCAGGCTCAGAATCGGGTGCAGCCATCCTGGACGGGCCGGCCGTGCCCCAATTCTGGGCCTCCGGATGTGCAACCTCTTCTCCGGTTAACCTTGCCAGGCTCGTGCTTGGAGCCACGGTGTTGTAGCATTCCATGCAGGAGCCCTGATCCCGGCAGACACAGCAATGGTCCTTTCCCTGTCACCCGACCCCCAATCGGGCCTGCTGTGGCCAGGGTTGGGCTGCAGGGAATCCCCCACACCCCTCACCTCTTTTTCTGGGCCTGGATTCTTCCTTTGCTGCCATCTATGGGGACTTATTCCATCTCCAAGGTGGAATAAGTCCCTTGTCCAGATCGCCGACTCCAGATGTACAGGGCCAATAACGGAATCGGCCCTGTATGTTCAAGGTAGAGGTCATGCCTCTGGCCTGCCCTCACTTCTTCCTCAGTCTGCCCCCTTCCACCCCCATACAGAACTCCCCACACATCTCTGCTGTATGTGCGGG
Source organism: Ichthyophis bannanicus (assembly GCA_033557465.1). NCBI lineage: Eukaryota > Metazoa > Chordata > Amphibia > Gymnophiona > Ichthyophiidae > Ichthyophis > Ichthyophis bannanicus. The sequence goes on along the minus strand of CM066048.1, from coordinate 103,778,509 downwards.
GAGCCCTGTGGATAGAATAGACACCCTGGCATTTAGTGGGGATTATACGTCCAACCCGGACATATATCCCTGCTAAATGCAGGTCAGAATCTACTCCATAAGGTTTTGTTTTGTCTGAAGAACATAAGAACATAAGATATGCCATACTGGGTCAGACCAAGGTCCATCAAGCCCAGTATCCTGTTTCCAACAGTGGCCAATCTAGGTCATACGTACCTAGCAGTTTCCCCAAGAGACACAGGTTCCACAATGCTTGTATTGGGTCAAGCATTGATATCCTGGGTCCCTTTTTAATAATGGTTTATGGACCTTTCCTCCAGGAACTTGTCCAAACCTTTTTTAAACCCAGCTACACTAACAGCCTTTACTACATCCTCCGGTAACAAATTCCAGAGTTTGATTACATGTTGAGTGAAAAAATATTTTCTCTTATTTGTCTTAAATAGTTTACCCTGTAGCTTCATTACATGTCCCCTAGTCTTTCTATATTCTGATAGCGTAAACAATCGATCTACGTTTAGTATATTTCTTAATAAGCTGAAGCCAGTACCTTTTAAGAGATCTGAAAATCATAACGAGAAGTTTCAAAACACTCTTCTTCAGAATAAGTAACCAATGCAGATCTGTCAGAAAGGAGGGTTACATGATCTCACTTTTTTACTCGCCATGACGATTTTTGCTCTAACATTATGAGCTATTTGAAAATGATTTAAAGTCATCTTTGGAAGTCCCAGATAGACAATGTACAGTAATCTAGGTGGGACATCACAAAAACATGCAAAATGAGCTCAAGGTCTTTCTGAGTTAGAAAAGGCCTAACCAATCAAAGATTAAGAAAAACATTTACAATAACCTGCACCTGATCTTCCGTGGTCAGGGCGAAACCAATCCAAATTTCCAAACTCTTAAGTTTATTCTGAAGGGTAATGGTAGAACCCACTAAAGTAGGACCCTCTGCAGGAATCAATCTTCCCTTCCCCCTCCGCACAAAATCACAGTTTAATTGGGATTGATTTTCATGCCATTTTCCAGCATCCAACCACTTTTGAAAATCAGACTCCAATTTAGCAGAAGTCAATTGTACAGAGATCTCAAAGACACATGGAAATTGCACAGAGGTCTCACATGGAATGAAAACTTTAATATCATCTGCATATGAGAAATGGATTGAAAAGTATTGGAGATAGTGGTGATCCATATGAAAGCTACATGCTGGTAACCAGACCTTGGAATAAGACGGTCGCAATTTTACTTGCATTGCATACTCAGAGCTGAAGGCAGCAGACTAAGAAAGAAAGAATGTTCTCTCTCATACCACGCCTGGAAAGATGGCTGAACAACACCGCAAAGTCAATGAGATCAAATGTCACAGTTAGTTGTACTAAAAGGCCTTCCTTTCCTCATCAAATTCATAACTCATTTCTGTCAGAGCAGATTCCAGACTAGTTTCCTAATGGCTGCCCTGGCCTTGGGTGTGGTTGACTCAGCTTGTCAATAACTGGTTTTAGTGAGTAATTATTTCCCTTCTACTGAAAAGTGCATCTTTAGACCTTATTTTGGGTGAAAGTTATAGACGAATTGCCAATCTGCCTATGTTAACAAAGATACGAGTAGTTGCTGTGTGGTGGATTGCCTGGATCTAGTACAATCTGTCTTCAGGAAAGCTTGTAGTAGGGAATCTGCTTTGACAGCATTTCTGAGCAGAAACTTCTGAGGGGTGGCAAAGAGAGGGGCATTCAAAGCAAAACGATAGATTTTGGCAGCCAGGGGGTAATAAAGCTTAAGGTCTGTCTAGGACACCTACACCTGGGGCCAGCCTTGACCACACCACAATTGCATCCAATGCATTTCAAAGTAAAACCAGGGGACAGGGATCCAGACATAAGCATCCTTTACCAGACCTGTGTAGAAAGCCCCTAACAAGCTCCACCAAAACCAGTTGTAAAGAATTCCAGTGGCTGACCCCCAAGTTATCTTCAGGTCTATGCCATCTAGAACATAACAACCAAATCCTTGAGTCTCTCTTTTTCCTCAGCTTTCCCAACCAGTCCTGGAATCCTAACCTTTCCCTCTTCCCTAAGTGCCCAATTTCCGAGTCCCCTTTTTTGTCTCTCCTCCTCCTCTTCCTCTCCCCTAGGAACTCTAAATGGTTTACTACTATTGCTATCCCCCTTCCTCCCAAAAATGGCTAGGTGCCTCTCTCTCTCCAAGCTGCTCCTCTTCCTTCCGTCCCGGCCCTCTCCCCCTGGCCACAGGAAGGGGTGCTGGCACTGGCTGCAGGGGGAGAAGTCAGCCCTTTAAAAGCAGCAGCATTGGGGCAGGGGGAGGGGGGGGCATTCCTAAGAAGGTACACAGTTTGTAACCAGACTATTCAATCCCACTCCTGCCTGCTTCCTATTAGCCAATTGCTGATGCAGACGCGTATGTTGTTCCCTATCCCATAGCATGTCAGTTTCCCAAATAATCATGCATGTGTGGCTTTTTTGGAAAGCCTTTTTAAAGTTCAAATACACTACGTCCCCTGGCTCAACTTTATCCTTGCGCCTCAAAGAATTCTAACAGTGTCTCCACTTTCCAGAGGTGCACTCTTAAAGGAGAGGGATACGGCGTAGCCTCAAGAATCACATTTTCCTCCGTCACACCCTCTGCCCATCAAACTCACGTGTGTCACACCTCAGTTCTTTCGCATTGCCCCATCAGACTCTTTCACATACTGACCTCATCACAGCTCACTCCATCCCTCCATGTTACAGCCATATCACTGGCCATCGTGCTCTGTTCGTATATGATTGAGATAAATGCTGCTTGTAGGAAAAAAGAGTCCGTTGTCACTTACCACCAGCAGCACAGCTTAGCAGCATTGTCGTCAGTACCAGGAGTGCAGCCATAGTGAGGTGAAACACCAGCCTTCCTTTCCCACAGGACAGCTTCACCTTCCCTTCTATCTCTTTCTACTCCTCGCTTACCATCCCCTGTCTCACTATTATCCTCTGCCTGTTTCCCTCTGTCCTCTCTCCCAATGCAGCATTCAGTCACCCTCTAACTTCCACTTTCTAGCCCCTTCCCTATCTACCTGTCTCTCCTTCCTTCTCTCAGTGCTGGCCCAGGATTACATTCTGTCTGTCCCTCTCTGTGCTCAGCATCATTACTGTTTTATTCTGTCCTCTCACCCCCCTGCAGTCTCAGGTTATCCTCTGTCTCGTTCTGCCCCTCTTCTCTTAGGCTGTCTCTGCTTCACTCTTATAATCCAGATCAATATCCGATTTTTGCTCTGTCTTTACACAGCTGGTTTTTTTTTTACTTCTGCTAAACACCATGATGCTGACATCATACGAAGTGTAATTTCCTTCCCTAATATTTCACAGAAAGTGATTGTGAAACACAAAGAGGCATCACAAACTCCATTTCCACAGCACTCCCCCCCCCCCCTAAATACACACTGTCTCCAAGACGCACTCACCATACCAACTCCATCTCCTGGCGGCTATTGTAGATGCATCTGCAGGTATAAGCCGCAGCATTTATGCATCTAGATTGCCACACATGGGTAAACTATATTTTACAATAGGGGCAACTTACACGTGGTGATGCACACCGCATTTAGTTTTCCAGGCGGTGGGGTGAGGGCGGGGAGCAGGAGTGTGGTAAGGATGGGCCTACAGTACTGACCTGGATTCCACATCTTACAAGAGGAATCCACTGATAAGAAAGAGCTAGACACTGGGATTTTCACCTGCTCGCAGGCGTAGATAAATGCCTTCTTGAAGGGGCAGGTGTACGTGCTGAGGTCAAGCCCTCTCTATTCTGCCTGACTCTGATCTTCCCCCAACCCCAAAGGCATCCGATCCTCCTGATGACCGCCCCCCCCCCCAGTCATCTGATCTTCCCCAGTCATCCAATCACCCTTCCCACTCCACCAGTCCCCTCCCTGGGTCTTACTGAGGTCCCCGGTGTCTGATGGGAGCAGGAGTGATCCCCCCTGGACTTATTTGGCATTCTGATTCCTAGCCATAGTAACAAAACATTACCACCAGGGCTCATGGGTACAATTTTGGAATCCCCAAGCCAACAGAGCATGGGCAAATGGGAATCATTCCCCACTAGACACCAGGGAGAGCATTGGAGGTTGGGGGGAGATGGGGGGTGCTTTTATTGCCATGCTGGGGAGGGGGGTTGAGTAGTATAAGAGATTAGTAAGACAAGACTTTCCTTGGAAAAATCCATGTTGTGTTGTTACTCCTGCTTTTGATTGCTTTGTTTATTTAGTATGTATATATATGTTGTGGGATTTGTGTTCTTTTATTTCCAATGTTTATCTGTTACTCAGAATATTTAGGAGGACTATATATTAATTAAAATTAAACATTTTAAATTATTTATTTATTTGGTTGTTAATTAAACTAATTAATTGACTTAATCCCATCCATCAATAACATCTCTAGGCTTATCACAATCACATCAGTCCGGTTCCTCCAAACCATGTCTTGTTATTCACTCCTCATACCACCCAACCCCTCCCTACTTTCCCCTGAGACTAGTCTATCAGATCACTCCTGAACATTTCTGCACTGTCCTCTGACACTCACCATCTCAAACTCTGAATTCGCCCCAGCTCTGGTCTATGTACCTGCGTGTAGTCCTGCTAGCTTGCTAAACAGCTATTATTTTACACTACTAAATTCTGATATTATGAGTCTGAGGTGTATCTTTTCATGTGTTCCTTATGTGAGATTATCTAATCAAAGCTCCTTCATGGGTCTCTCCTGCAATGTTGTCTGACCTGTTTCATTCCATTCCTCTACTTTCACTCGTTTCCCTTTATCCTGGGGTCCAGTTCTGGCTCCTCGGCTCTTTAACATTTTCACTGAAACTCCCCCCCCCCCCCCAGCCACCCTCATTCCACAGCACAGGGTCTCGGCCTATTACTATGCAAATGATATCTGACTGCTTTTTCATGCTCACTCCACTTCTCCAGACCTCACTGTTATTAATTCTTGTCTCTCCGGCTATGCTCTACTCACCTAAAGCTGAGTCCTTCAAAGACTTCTGCCATCTGGCTCACTGGTTCCTCTGCTTCCTCCTTTCTGGCTCCTTCAATTGATGGCTCTCCCATTACCCTAGTGCTTCACTTAAGTATCTTGGTGTTTTTCTCACTTTACTGTGGTCAAATGTTCTCTCTTCACCCTTCATCAGATTCGCTTCCTCTGCTCTCTTCCTTCCAATTTTGCTATCGCGACTCTACTTCTGGCCCTCATAATATCTCCATTAGACTATTGCAATATCATTTACGCCGGTTTATCAAACTATCAGCTAATGCACTTACAAATAGTCCAGAACACTGCTGTCCATATACTTCATCACACCAGCAAATCCGAGCACGTCTCCCCTCTGCTTATCAAGTCCCATTGGTTACCCATCACATATCGGATTCAATGTAAACTTCTCACCTTAGTTCACAAGACCTTGCACACTGTCGTATCTGTCTTCTCACATCATTTCCCATACTCTGAAACCTCTTCTTTGATCCATCCATGCAAACTGACTGCATCTTCCCCCTCCTTCTCGGGCCCACTACAAATCTACTAGACACTCAGCTTTCTATTTTCAGGGCCCCAGTCTTTGGAATTCACACCCTGCCGATCTCCGCTTAGAACTCTCCTTAGATTTAAATCTCTTCTCAAAACCCATCTCTTTCAGTTAGCTTTCAACCTACTTTCACAGGCCCGCTAAAATTCTGCCTCCCCCTCCCTACAGACTTCTTCCCCCTCTCTCTCTGCTGTGCCTCTATCATTTTCTTACCTTTTTTTTAAAACTTACTGCCATTCTTTTCCTTTTTCTTAAATTTGGTTTTATTGTTTAATTGTACACCATTCTGCCATTCTGAAGGGTGGTATAGTAAATTTTAATAAACCATGATATCAAATTGTTTACTTTTAGTAGATATCCAAATGCGGAACAGTTTATTTCTAGAATTTCTCTACCAACCAATAAAAAATCTGTTATCTTTGCTAACAAGCTAATTGGCGAGTTGCCCTATATTGTTGCAGCCAAGCAGCTGAAAATGCTCTTATTCTCTCACTCACCCACAGAAGGAAACTCACAGACAGGCTGGAATGCAAACAGGATCTTTAATGTGCACACAGGCTCAGACAGAGAGCCGGCAGTCTCCACAAAAAAAATCTGAGCCCCGAAGGACGTCCTACAATGTCTTATATACAGTACAATTTTAAACTCATTCTACAATCTCATTCGTCTCAGGTATTTCCTGTCCACCAATCAGCAGCCCCTGGAGAAGGTGCCTGGGTGACCTGTCCAAACCGGTATGCTCTGGTCTGCTGATTTCTGGGCAAGGGGGTATTCTGCTCAGGCCTGGAGGGGGGGGGGGGGAAGGGTGCCTACTGAAACCTTTATGTCTTTTCTTAGCAAGCTGATCACTATGTAAAGTCCTCATGGCTTGGGGGAAGGGTTACCCACAGCTAAACCTTATGGCTGCCTCACTCCCCCCTTTTTAAGTGAGACCTCAACCGCTAGGGGCGGTAGGGGGCAGTATTACTGGAGGCAAGCCGCAGAGGAGTGTATTGGGTCAGGGCCATGACAGTGGTAGCCGCCTTGCATTCTACCAGGGTATCAAGGGTGGTGGTAATGAAGCGGTAAAGAATGGGGATACAACATGGCAGAATGGCACATAGCAGTAAAAATAAAAAAAAACCCTACCACTGGGATTTTTAGTCCCCCTAGCCAACTGAACCGCTTCATAAACCACCCAGGACCCATGGACGGGTCAGTAATATGATTAACTAGATCACGTAGGTCTTGGATAGAGTGTTCAATGCAAACACTTGCGTCAGTGAGTTTAAAACAACACATACCCTATACCCTCTGTAGCAACTCCTGCACAAAAGTTTTGTTCTGTGTGCAGAAGTTGCTGTACTGTCTGTAAAAGGTTGTAGGGCCTGCAGAGGCCTCTTTCCTTTGGGACAAAGGAGGGCCGTGTGCAAAAAGTCTGCAGAGGCCTCTTTCCTTTGGGGCAAAGGCTCTTTCCCTGGGATCCACCCTTATTAACTTATTAATGGCTTCTATTCTTGCTAGTGTTGAGTCATTCTGGCTACACCCTGCCATCCCCTTTGTTTCATTAATTACTGGCACTGTAGTCTTCAGGGCTCATGAGCACTTTGTATCACCAGCTTTGTTTGGCCTGTTTAACTTGTCCAGGCTTGCACAACTTGCTCAGGCCTGTTCAATCTGTTCAGGCCTGGCATGTCTTTTCTTAGCTGGGTCCATTTTCTGTGCACTTCTGTTCAGAGTATGGTTCCCCCTGGCTTTACTCTTGTTGTGCTGGGCTCTGGGTACTCATTTTCTTAGCCCACATGTTTTTTTTTCCGTGCCATCATAATGTATTACAGCCTCAGGCAAGGATGCAGCCATACTAGACATACCTATCAGCCAATTTCCCTTCATTCTCCAATTTTTCTTTTTCTTTTCTTGTGAATGGGGCAAAGGTAATCCCATTAAGGGCAATGAACAACAACCATTTGAGACAGATAGGGGGCACCAGAAAAGCAGCTTCTGGTACTGTTCCCTAGAGACAACATACATTGTAACATCATTTTCTTGCAGCAGCTCAATAATATTGAAAACACATAACATGAAAGTGTATCAAAAGCAGCAGTGCTTAATAATGTGATAAAGAAAGCTCTGAGAATAGTACAGCAAAACCTGAGCTGGTGTGGGTGTTGCAATTGCTGAAGCTGAAATGGCTTGTAGATTTCAGTTACTTTCTAAGAAAACAATATTAAAAGGATAACAATACAATCATTCACAAAAGCCCCCCAAAACCCCCAGTCAGTCCAATAGTCCTCCTCCCATTCTCAGACAATGTGGTCCTGCCTCTCAGCAGTTTCCCAGGACCTCGCAGTGTGCTTCACCTTTCTCTGAAGTTTAAGTTCTGTTTCTCTCAAAATTTGAACCTCTCATTCTCATAGGCTGATATCTTGGCCCTTTTTTCAATGTGACACACTGATCCAGATAGGGACTCCTTCACACATTTCAGCGGTGGGTAGTTCTGAGTTCTTGGGATGGTCTGTTCCATCTGGACTCTGGCCAATATCCTCTGCTGGACTCTCTGGATTGCAATTGGTGACATGGCTCCAGGCCTTATTCAGAAAAGCAGCACCAATATTGAATGAAAAAAACTAAATATGCTGGATTAGATTTTACAATGATATAAACTTAATTTCATCCATATTTACTTAAGATCATAACTATCTCATATGGTGTCAACTATGTCTCTAAGTTTGATAAACTCTTTGTCTCTCTGTCTCTTTACCACTGGAGATTCCTTTGCAGGTAAGAAATATTCCATTATGCCCTTGACTGATCTTTACATGTTTATAGATCAGACAAGTTGCACACACATATTCTGCGATTTCTGGCAAGGTTTTTTAGAATTATACCAATTTTGTGAGAATTTGTCATCAAATCATCCCTCTTTTGCCCATGCGTGCCTGGCCAAGACATACAGGGGCAAAATGAGGCAAAAAACATCTGGAAGTACCACATGGCCAGTGTGGGTTTTCCAAAGCTCATCAGGGTGCAAGGTGCACCCAGCCTGTCTCCAGATGTCTATTTATAATTGTTGAGTATGTGTTGGGGCTTAGATGAATTCCTAAATTGAAGATTCTGGAGACGGCATAGTTGAATAAAGTGCTCATCTCCTTTTTTTTTGTTTGTTTACATATTCATTAGCCAGATACATCACTTCAAATTACCTTCATCAGTTTAATGTCCATCAAAGTCCTTCTTCTTAATATCCCACTTCATCCCTCACAACACTCCCCCATCACCTGCATCATTCCACCAAGCACATACATAGGTCCCTTTCATGTTTTTATACCATACTAATGTATCCTTATTTGGCAAGGCTGCTAAGAATATCAAACAATTGTTTAAAAAACTTAGTATTGTTTCTTTTCTCTCATTCTTTTTCTCAAACCTCTCCTGGATCATTGCTGACAAGCAAAATTTGGTTTTGTCCAATCAACTCAAGTTAAATAATTTTACAAATATTTCCATATTTTCTGGTGTAATTAGCAACTATGGTGTTACTGTCCTGTTCAGCAGTCATCAGCACTGAGCTGCCTTAAATCTTACAGTTCAGAAAACAGGCATTCAAATGATGAAACTGATACTTTTGCATGAAAAGGTTGGGGGATATCTGGAATGCAAACACTTCTCCTTGTATATTTTTAATGCAGAATATTCTTTTTCACATTTAATTTAAAACCTAACAATACCTGAGACTGGCATCAAACTGATCTGAAAACCCTCTGTGAGATGCTTGCCACAGTATAGAAAATCCCTTTTAACTTTTAATTTTGTATATGCAGTCAAAACCAAATATATGTACCAGAGATAAAAATTCAAGCTGGATTACCCTTTCTATTCAGATCTCTTAACCTCTACTTTGAAGGCAAAGGAAAACAGAAACAGTTTCCTTAGTTTCATGCCTTGTTTGTTTGATCTAGCATCCAGGGGCACTTGGCAATGAACAGCCAGCAATGAAAGAAAAACAATATTTACTGTAGATTAAAACATTTAAATACAAGACTATTAGTCTTTTAAGTATAGCAGCTAGCAGCCTATCTGATTGGAATAAGAAGGTTTTCTTGATAAATTTCACTAAACCCTCCCCCCTGGGTAATTCTGAAAAGTAACATGCTTTAACAACATCTTGGGAAAAACAGGGACCTTAAAGTAAAAAAAGTCTTTATTTCTTCATAATCTTATAAGGATTTTTCTCTCTCTTTTTATAGGCTGTAAGAAATGGTTTGCAGGCTAGCTCTTACACATGAGCTTTGCCTTACAGATATTCCCCACCCCATACATCTTTGCTAATAATAATTTGACCAGCCTTTGTTTGATCCCACCCTTACACAATCAAGATGCTGGTCAGACATCTGAGGATGCTCAAAGGAGGCACCCCCCATGGTTCTAGAAGCTTAAACTCTACAATTAAAATTGATAACAAGAGGATTGTTTGGAGGCTAGATGAGGCTAGGTGAATTGGGTTTTTTTGTCCTCTTTAATGGGTTTCCATTTGTTTGCTAGGAGAAAGACTCCTAGGTGATTTGTCCTTTTGTCCTCTCTAATGGGCCTCCATTCATCTGCTAGAAGAAGAAACTCCTCCCTGATCTTCCAGTATCTTTCTATAGCTATGCATACAATTTCAATGGTTTCATTCCTAGTATCTTTCTGTAGTTATGCAAACCATCTCAGCAGTTCCAACCACCCCCCACTCACCGCTGAGAGGCATGACCAAAAAACCTGGTTCCCTGACCACTGATCATGCATGAAACATAGCAATGAAACTGGATATGCATTAAACTGGTGTTTTTCACTGTTTGGGGACACGGGGTGATTTGTTAATAACCTCATCTTTTACTGATAGAGTATCAAAATCAATCCTGAAATATAAAGACCTAATGTCTGGACAAAACCTTTCTTTCCCTAATCTTTCCCTAATGTCACAACTAAACACAGAGACACTCTAACATTTACAGAGACACTCTAACAGTTTCTACATAACAGCACATTAACTATATGGACCAGCCATGAATCTATATAGGGAAACTGGTCCGGATGCTCCTTCACTACAATTTAGCCTCCGGACCCCATTCTCTAATCACAATTTACAAATCACAAGTTACAGTGTAAATCTTCTAATCTCAATTCAAGGAATGCAATGTTCAGTGTAAATTTTCTAATCTCACTTCTGGGAATACAATATATAATATAATCCAGGTAACAGGCAGAGTTTGGTTGCGCAAAACACACAGGACCACAAAGGGAAAAAGAAAGAGGGAAAACAGAAAACAGAGACGTCTCAGCAGCGAATACTCATACACTCTCTTTCCTCAGTAGCAGCTGTTACAAATACACATTACACACACTCTCTCTAGCTGTAGCATAGGATTTAACTTTTACCATGAGGATAATAGTAATATGAGAAATATAGCTAGCTATTTTCTAATGTCCACTAGATGGAGCTCCAGGATCACTAGCACAAAAGAAGCCCCCAACACCACAAGCACATGGCAGCACAAGCACATGGCAGCACAAGAGAAGCCCCCAACACTAGAAGCACATGGCAGCACAAGCACATGGCAGCACAAAAGAAGCCCCCAACACTAGAAGCACATGGCAGCACAAGCACATGGCAGCACAAAAGAAGCCCCCAGCACTCGAAGCACATGGCAACACAAAGGAAGCCCCCAACACTAGAAGCACATGGCAACACAAAAGAAGCCCCCAACACTAGAAGCACATGGCAACACAAAGGAAGACCCAACACTAGAAGCACATGGCAGCACAAGCACATGGCAGCACAAAAGAAGCCCCCAACACTAGAAGGACATGGCAACACAAAAGAAGCCCCCAGCACTAGAAGCACATGGCAACACAAAGGAAGCCCCCAACACTAGAAGCACATGGCAGCACAAGCACATGACAGCACAAAAGAAGCCCCCAGCACTAGAAGCACATGGCAACACAAAGGAAGCCCCCAACACTAGAAGCACATGGCAACACAAAAGAAGCCCCCAACACTAGAAGCACTTGGCAACACAAAGGAAGCCCCCAACACTAGAAGCACATGGCAGCACAAGCACATGGCAGCACAAAAGAAGCCCCCAACACTAGAAGCACATGGCAACACAAAAGAAGCCCCCAGAACTAGAAGCACATGGCAACACAAAGGAAGCCCCCAACACTAGAAGCACATGGCAGCACAAGCACATAGCAGCACAAAAGAAGCCTCCAACACTAGAAGCACATGGCAGCACAAAAGAAGCCCCCAACACTAGAAGCACATGGCAACACAAAAGAAGCCCACTTAAGGGGGTCAAGTGCTAATATTTTAGGCATTTTAATAGCTTTGGCAGCACTTTAAATACTTTTAAGGGACCCGAGGTGACAGAGTTGAATTTATACTGCAGTCATTTACTGGCGCTCGCAAGCGCCCCCCCCCCTATTCCTTTACCAGATTTTACCAGATTTACCAGATTTCACCAGAATTTCCAGATACAGAAATATAGAACTACCCAAAACAGTACCCAATACAGACTGGACGAGCAATGGTTTCAGGGATTCTGGAGCCCTTACTCGGACTGCTCATTGCAGGTGATCATGCCGCTACAGGTTCACAGAATTTACCAGATTTACCAGAATTTCCAGATACAGAATACAGAACTACCCAAACAGTAAAACAGTAAGGCAGTAGTACTCACCAGACCTCTGATCAGAGAGAGTTTGGATGCCAGTCTATCCAGCCGGTCTTCAATCGGGGGGTCAGCCGCAGGGACCGACTGATCAGACAAGTCAAGGTGTCCTTCTGGAGCACAAAGGGGCCCGGGGTGCCAAGGACTGTTAATCACCTGGAGGGGCCGGTCCCTGACCGGTGGAGGCCCGATGCTGCAAGAGCAGAAGTCTTCCCACCGTGGGTGTGATGAGAGAGGCTTTTTGTTTAATTTAAAAGGGTCCCACCTGGGGTGCCAAATGTTGCAGCCAAGCAGCTGAAAATGCTCTTATTCTCTCACTCACCCACAGAAGGAAACTCACAGACAGGCTGGAATGCAAACAGGATCTTTAATGTGCGCACAGGCTCAGACAGAGAGCCGGCAGTCTCCACAAAAAAATCTGAGCCCCGAAGGACGTCCTACAATGTCTTATATACAGTACAATTTTAAACTCATTCTACAATCTCATTTGTCTCAGGTATTTCCTGTCCACCAATCAGCAGCCCCTGGGGAAGGTGCCTGGGTGACCTGTCCAAACCGGTATGCTCTGGTCTGCTGATTTCTGGGCAAGGGGGTTTTGTGCTCAGGCCTGGAGGGGGGGGGGGGAAGGGTGCCTACTGAAACCTTTGTCTTTTCTTAGCAAGCTGATCACTATGTAAAGTCCTCATGGCTTGGGGGGAAGGGTTACCCACAGCTAAACCTTATGGCTGCCTCAATATAGCAAGAATTCTTGCATGAGGTGGGTGGGAGCTGCGGTGGGAAGGGTGGGATCTAACACATGAGAAGGGCAGTGATTGCAAATAGCTATCTCTGCAGTTTTGCTTCCTGGTTATAACTCCATGTCTAAACACCTTCCAGGCCAGTAGAACACAAAAATATCCCTTTTGCAATACAGCTACAATACAATAGGCAATGCAACAAAAACAAATTTAGCAATTAAAAATCAAAAAAATCCCCCCTCTCAGGCAGAGAGTTTGTATTCAAGAGCCATAGAAGTATCTTGCTTGCAATGAAGAACCTATAGGAGTGCAAACATATCTTTGCTGGAACTACAGACGTCTGGGATGCAATCTCTCAAATTTCTGTTTACCCAGCCTTATTTCTGCTCCATGCCCTGCTCTGCAGTCCTGCTGCTTGGTTCCAGCACCCTACCTATCTCTGCAGTTTTGCTTCCTGGTTATAACTCCATGTCTAAACACCTTCCAGGCCAGTCACAGTTCTCCTGGCCTTCAAGATTTTCCATGCATGTCTTCTTTTGTGTACTACCTCTGTGATAAGGAAGCTTATCATAGCTCAGAAAGGAGCTATAGAAAAGGTGAAGTGACTCTGAACAAGCAACCTGTCAGTTCTGGTAGAAATAAGAAAACAGAATTTTCCCATAAAAGACTACCAGTCCCAGAATGCACCAGGTTTCCAACAGCCATTAGAGGAGCTGAAGTGGGGAAACGTGTGTTCAATCAGGAGGGCTATGAGGTAATCCCTAAGCACTCATCTCAAAGGGCAGGGCCTGATTCAGCACAGCTGCGCTGTGTTAGGGAGGAGCACTCATCTAAGCAGAATAAAGGTAGAGTTTATTCTACAGAGAATTATCCTCAGGATCATCATCATCTTCATGATCAGCTTGGATATCCTCAGTTTCATCTGGAGGATCATCAGAAGCAGAAGCCAAACCGGACGGACAGAGAGGGCAAGAAACCCTTTGGAAGAAGGAAGAGAAAAGCCTTTGGGAGGTCTAGAGGAGTCTGGAGCAGTACGTATACTGGGAGGCATTCCAAGGGCCAGCATACACCATTGGACTGGGGAAAGCCAGAGGAATGGTGCTGCAGAGCTAGGAATCTCCAGACAGTACCTGTGACGGAGACGGCTGCACGTGGAAGAGACCCTAAGACCCGTGCCAGAAGGTATGTGAAGAGAGATCCAGTGTCCAGGGATCTGGATTGGAAGGCTGGACATAAGAACTGGACTACATACTGGCCAGGCTATATAGAGAGGAACTCTAACAGCAATGGAAGCTCAGGTATGAACACTGATCTATGCCCTAGCTATAACCTTGAAAGGCAGCAGGGAAACAAGTATTCTCCTGAAAGTGCTCCATTGGGAGATTCATCTGTGCCAATCCATGATATTGAACCCATGCTTGTTGAAGAAGAGGGGGTGATAGCAGATGAAGAATGTTATTACATGGACTGCTCTCTGTCTAAACTCCTTTGGTGCTTTTCTGTTATAAAGTACAGCAACCATCACAAAGAAATACAAACTTGTTCTTTAATCTACTCAGAAAAGCTCCTGAGTAGGATTTTTAGCCACGCAGTAGAAAGCAAGCCAGCTAAGGGGTTTCAGCTGGATAACTGCTAGCAATTGAGCCTTACCTAATTGCTTGTGAGCTCTGAGAGAATCACTTCTGAATCTATGTGGGAAGATATAAGAAGTTAACCTGAAAAGAACAGTTTTCTCTTCTTTGTGGCTTTTGGTTTGTTGTTTGATATATGCTAAGAAAACATTAGCTAATGCCTACAGAAAAGACCAGTTTGTTGCCAACCAGGTCTTATTTCTTTTGCTTTGATTGCCTGACAAGTTCAAATGTTGTTTTCTGATTTTGTTTTTCCAAGTTTAACACTGAAAGCAAGTAACCTGATTTATGTGCCACCAAGCATATCTGTGTTGGGAGAAATAACCCCATAAATAAATATCTTATTGGCTTTACACTTGAGCACAACTAAATTATTGTGAGCAGCTGTGTCTGGTGTGAATGGACTGCATTGACCACAATCCCTTGCAAATCATATTGACATATGCACTTGCCAAGACTGTGAACATTCTCACCCAGGCAGCCGTCTGACACCTCTCAGAAACTGGATGTATGCTGACACCACCTCATCTCCCCTACCCTTCCATACTGTCTTCTGCAATTTAGAGATCACCCACACCTACTCTGTGAGATTCCACCAAGATTTTCCCATCACTACAGCCTTCTCAGCCTCCACATTATACACATTTTAAGGAATTTCTTTTAGACTGATCAGGCTCTTTCTGCACACTGCAGAAAGACTGAAAAACTCATTGTCAGATGAAATTTAATTTGGGCGAGTAATGCACTTGGGGAAGAATTATCCAGATGACACAGAATGTCAAGTTCTTGGAGTCATCGTGGGTAATACATTCAGATCTCTAGCCTAATGTGTTACGGCTGCCAAAACAGCAAAATAGAAGGTTAAAGATGATTGGAAAAGGGCTGGGAGAAGAAAACTGAGAATATCATTATGTCTCTGAATAGGCCCAAGGCATGGCCATACCTTGTGTACTGTGTGCAGTTCTGGACACCCTGTCTCCAAAAGGTATAGCAGAACTAGAAAAGGTTCAGCAAAGGGCAACACAACTGGAAAGAGGATGGAACAAAAAGAGAACTGAACCCTTATAATTATGAAGAGTGGCTAAACAAGTTAGATGATTGAGAAGGGTGGGATGGTTAAAGAAGGAACAGTTAAACGTTTCAACCTATAATGAAACAAGAGGGCACTCCGTGAAACCAACAACCAATAAAAACAAATCAAAGAAAGGGTTTTTTTTCATGCAGGATGTAACTAAGTTGTGGCATCTGCTGCCGCAGGATGTGGTCGAGGCAACTAGCATAATCGGGCTCAGAAGAGGTTTGGACAAATTCCTGGTGGAAAAATCCATTAAAAAATTAGCCAGGTAGACACGGGAGGACCATTGCTCTTTCCTGGAAATGAGCTCTAAGAAACAGCTCAACCTTTTGGGAGCTGATGGGTGCTTGTGACATGAACTGGCCACCATCAGAATCAGGATGCTGGGCTGAGTGGACCTTGGTCAGACTCAACATGGCCTTTCTCATGTTTTTATGTTCTCATTCATTTTCAGTTTATAATCTTTTTCTGAAATGATTTTGCCACTGGAGAAGTAAAATTGCACTATCACTAACCATAAGGAAGATGTTACAAGAGGAAATGATGGTGTCCTATGGCCAAACCTTTCTCCACTGCATTTCCCTGTCACTTCTCTCAGCCTACTGCCTTGCTAATCTCAGTTTAATTTATAAAGAAGCGACAGCAGGAAGCATCAGCAAGAGGACAGTCAGGGAAAATACAGACAAGGCTCAGAATGAAGAAGAACATGTGTTGGAAAGTCCTGGAGACACTCAGCGGCGTTACCCTGCTAGTGTTAATCTCAGGCATAGTAGGTAAGCGCAGGTTGCCCCTCCCTCATTCCTTCTGTAGCTGGTGATTTGAGATCTTCTCTACCTGCTATTAATGTCTGTCCTTGCAAGTACTGTAGCTGCTGACCTTCCTTCCCTCTCTGTCAAAGGTGTTAAGGCTCAGACAGACCCTGTGATGCCAAATAGAGAGGGTATTACTGGGCAACAAAGCACAATAACGAGGTGTAAGCACCTGTGATCACCTTACTACACCTCGCTATTGTGTTTTGTTGTCTGGTTGTGCGAGTGTGCTGGTTCTGGTTGGACTACAGAGGATATTACTGGGTTCATTGAAATAGCGACTTGTCTTTTCTAGAATTTCAGCTTTTCTTCTTTTGGTCTTATTCATCAGTCCCCTTTCTTTTCTGTCTTGATCTATTTTTATATTTAGCCAATTTTTATGCCCTGGCAGTTTTCGTCTGCTCCTTTGCACTTCCAGCTCAGACAGAACCAGCCTCTATTAGGCTACAGTGCCATGGGGGGCCCTCCCCCCCCCATCTCTTTTATATCTTCGCAGCAATGACCATGGGCCATGAATCTGGCCACTAGGTGTCACTGTTGAGCAATGGATGATATGCCCTACATTTCCCATCCCCTGGGGGTTTTGAGCGCTGTCTTCACAACACCCCAGTCCTGTTCAGTTCATGGGATGGAAACCCTGCCTCAGAATTGATTGTTAGATCAACCCCAAATTTATACAGCCTTCTTCACAAAGTCTTCTCTCCAGATTTCTGTGTTTTTTTTTTATTTGTATTTTTC
This sequence comes from Ichthyophis bannanicus, assembly GCA_033557465.1. Taxonomy (NCBI): domain Eukaryota; kingdom Metazoa; phylum Chordata; class Amphibia; order Gymnophiona; family Ichthyophiidae; genus Ichthyophis; species Ichthyophis bannanicus. The sequence continues at coordinate 103,761,244 of CM066048.1, read as the reverse complement.
TATATTTATCAAATTCCAACACTTTCCAAATTTGACCCTTTGTAAGTTAAATATATCTTACATGTACTAGCTACAAACTGGAATATATGGAACTGGAGCAACCCTTGAGTAACCGGAAAGAGTATTTCATAGTTGCATCGGTTGCGATTTCTTAATTTTCTAAGTAAGTACAAAGTCCCTGAGGTTTCCAGTCCTCTGCCCAAGACTATTCGGGCAATGAGCAGTCACATTTGAGGCCAAAATCAAGCCTGACCCCAAAGGGAACGTCTGTGTTTCAACAATGTTTGCTATACGAGGCATCTTTACTAAAGTGTACTAAGGTAACATACATTGAGAGGCAACTAGCGGAGGAAGAGAAACAGACCCATAGTACCAAGGGCACACACAGCATGTTCCCCAGCAGGTCAATTTTCAGTAAGCCACTGAGTAGCGAAGGTAATTAGGAAATTTTACCCCATTGAGACTGATATTCTAAAGCACTTACGTGTGCAGCACAAAGACATGAGCGTTTTAAAAAATATTCAGTACTGCTATACATATAATTCTGTCTTTATAATCTGTTTTATGTCTGAAAAAGGGGCAGAGTTTGGGATGTTCCAGGGTTAGCAATATTCAGCCACTAAAGTACAGAGTGCACGTCCAACTATGCTGGACAAAACAGCGTATATTTAGCAGCACTTCCTAAATGTACAGCACCACTAAATATAGCTTGAAATATGAACATTAGACATTTCACATTATATACTGTCCATCCCGCTGAATATTGGCCTCACTGATCTTTAAATTCTAGCTGCTGCGAGGTTTGCAACTAATAATTCACCTGTCCTTAAGCTAACCAGGCAACATTTCTTCAGCAAGATTAGGGGCAGCTATTTTTGTGACCAGAGTTGCCTGGTGCAGCAAAATTTAGCTGTTAGCCCTGAAGCTGCACATTATCCCGCTAAATTGAAAGTCTGCCCCAGGACTGTGTCTTTTCTGACCAGCTACACTTGTGCAACCTGCCAATGCAGCTGGATAAGTTTATCCGGTCAACAATAGAAACTTTTCAAAGTCAGGAGTTTAACTGGCAAACTTTGGGTAAAATTTTACAACTTGGCCCCTCCATTCTCCAGAGAGAACGAGTTTGAAACCCATTGCTTTGGAAGAAAGGGGAGATTTGAGTCTGCATCACTCCCTAGGTTTGGCCCCAAATCTCAGGTATCAGTCCATCAGACCCAGCATCTTATTTCAGGAAGAGGGAGTCAGGTACTCCTCCCTTCTCAATCTCCTGCAAGGAGCGTGGTGCATTCTCACCAATCGTCCCATTGCAGAAATCTCTCATCAGTTTAGTTTCTATCTGAGAATCAGCTTTTGTGGTTTATAATGTGGATCTCTCTCTTTGCTCTGTCTCTTTCCAGTCTCTGCCCAGGTGTTTCAGCCCAAGTCAGTCTCAGCTGTGGTGGGGGAAGCCATCGTCCTTCCCTGCTCCTTCTCCTACCCCCAGCAGATGGAGCCCATCTGGGAATGGGCAGTGTGGTGGAGAATTAACAGTTCGGATGGAGGTTATATCTACAGACACCAGAAAGCATTCACCCATCCAGACTACGCAGGGCGGATCTCCTTCTATGGGTCGCCTTGGAGGGAGAAAACAGCCTCTATAAGAATAAAAGAACTGAGGGAGAGCGACAGTAACAGGTACTACTGTGGAGTGCAAGGGCTGAAAGATGACAGAAGCGCTGAAGGGATGCAAAGTATCCAAGGGACAGAGCTCAAAGTGACAGGTAAAGTATTATAGACATACATAACCTCTTTCTAAGGGGTCGAGGTCGCTCTGGAGGAACTGCTGAAAAAGAAACTTATTAGATGCCTGCCACTTTAATTAGGGAGAAAAGCAGAAACAGCATGGTCCTGTAGGATACGGGGAGACTATGCTCGGGGCCTAAACTATATTACGGTTCTTATTCAAAAATCCCTTATCTGGTTCACAGCACCTGCTGAATATTCTCGCTGACCGCTGCGACACTTTCTGCAGCGTGCCAGGGTGGTCTGGGAACAAACTGCAACTGAACTGTTTAGTGGCGATTTTCAATGCCACAGTATGAACAGACAGCTTTTTGCGTCCTAAGGCCTCTGGCTGGCTAGCTAGCTATCCGTTCAGCTCATGCTGCAAATAGCCATGTTACGGACGGTGCCAGCGCTAATCCCAGGGAATGGCCTTTCAGCGCAGCCACGATCCGGATACCAGCACTGAATATCCGGACGTCATTTTGCTGTGGTGGCTGCCGCTGAATATCGGCCTGAGTAGTTTGAAGTAAAACCCTTTTATTAGTCCTACGTTTGGGCCTTCCATGGAGGTAGGGTGGTGGGGCGTTGGAGGTTGGGAAGAGGGAGGAGATGCTGGACACTTTGGGGGAGGGGGAAGAGAAGGAGACAGATGCTGGAGACCTGAGGGGAGGGAGATGCTGCGGACCTTGAATGGGGAGATGTTTGACTATGGGTGGCGCAGGATGGGACGAAATGGGGGTACATAGTTGATGGTTCACCTATGGTGTCAAACACCCTTCGGCTGGCCCTGCATCGCCCAGCCCATCACCCTGTCCAGAGACTTATTTGGGAGAAGGGACTCCAGAATGTTCCATGTTTTCATATAAAGGGCACAAAGTGGGTTCTTGTTACATTGAGAATGTCATCCTTATCCTTAAGAGTAGTCATCATCCCTAAGCAGTGAGACCGGGTAAAGGTGTAAGGGAAGAGGTGTGAGAGACGCTTGATCTGATCCAGGGCTCTCAGGGACAGCCCAACCATTAGGCAAGACCAGGCAGTCGCTTAGAGCACCAGCTTTTGAGAGGCAGCAGTCAAAGCTCTTTTCAATTTGTGTGGCTACTGGCACCTTCTCTTACCCCCAGGGAGAGCAGGCACACACACACACACAAAGCAGAATCTAATATTTCTTCTTCTTCTTCTTCTGGACTAGTGGAGCCTCATTTCTAGAGGATGTGGGGTAGAGTGTCACCCCTCCCTTCTCACCCTGCATTCCCTCACCATCCATTTGATATCTGTGAGAGAACAGGTTTTGTGGTTTATAGTGTATGTCTCTGTTTCCAGTCTCTGCCCAGAATTCCACATATGAGTTGTTTCAGCCCGAATCAGCCACAGCTGTGATGGGAGGATCTGTCATCCTTCACTGCTTCTTATCCTATCCCCAGAAGGACGAGCCCATCTGGGAACTCATAGCGTACTGGCGAATTAACAGCTCAGATGGGGATTATATCTACAGAGGAAAGGAGGACTTCACCCATCCAGATTATATGGGCAGGATCTCCGTGAATAGGAACCTGTGGGTGCGGAAAGTAGCCTCTATCACAATCAGAGATCTGAGAGAGAGTGACAGCAACAGGTACTTCTGCGGAGTGGAGAGGAATACGGGAAAAAATGAATCGTGGCAAAGCATCGGAGGGACAGAGCTCACGGTGTCAGGTAAAGCGCGAAAGGGAAGGGATTTTGGATTTAGCTGATGCCTTTGTCAGAAATAGCACAAGGCAAATTTCATTCAGGGACAGAAGTTATTTTTCTATTCTCAGAGGGCTTACAATCTAAGTTTGTACCGTCATCTCGCATGCTTAATATTAATCACCATTCTTACGTTCTCCCTCTCACTCTCCCTAGGTCACACTCAAATACTTTCCTCCTTCCCCAATCTCAGATCGAATCAGCTTCCCTCTCACCTTGGCCGATCTCATAGTCTAACCCCCACACCCTTCTCCTATCCCATCCCATCCCCTGACACTACCTGCCTATAGCCACTTCCACATCTTCCTTCCTCCATCCCTTGTGAACAATTTGGTCCCTTCTACCACTTCTTCTGGCCCACATGAGCCAGTTCAGTTACCACTGCAGCCTCTGCCACCATGTTGGACTTCATTCAGCTCACGTGGGCTGCATCTTCTTTTGGACATGTGAGTTGATGCTCAGCTCCATGTCGCTCCCACAGCTGATTCAGCCCAACATGGAACTGCACCCTGAAAATCTCCGAGTCTCTGAGTGAACCAGGAGAATTCCAGGGTACCACGAATCCATGTGCGCAGTGGCACAAAACCCAAAGTGGTACCTGTTCCATTGACCCAGGGTGAGGTGGCAACCCCAAGTTTAATATCATTTATGGGGAAGTTCCCTCTAGTGATTCAGAAGTGGCATGGGGGGAAGAGAGAGTGGCTAGTGGGTGTCAGATGCCCTCTTTAATTATCTCTGTCTTCTTCCATCAGCACCCACCACTCACCCCCTTTCCTGAGCTAAACCTAATGTGTTTCTCTTTTTTACACAGGCACCCAAACAAATGGACAAGTCGCATTTTCACCGAGGACAGCAGTAGTAACACCAACCAGCACAACAACTTCTGGAGTGGACATGAAAGGAAATCCTGGCATGGATGTGGAAGGAAAAAGCAAGATGGCAATTCCTGGTGTAGACGACTACCAACATGATGACAACTAAGCATTCCTATAGCACTATAGGTGCGTGCAGCACTAGACAGACCATCTCTGTACAGCTTACAATCTAGTCAAAACAGACAGCAGACAAGATAAATGAGTGTTTGGGGAGCATTAGGGGAAGTGGGTTCATTCTGCTCTTTTCTAATATTTCTATCTCACCTTCCCCCGGACATAGCTGGATGCAGTTATCAGCCCAGAGGCTTTCAGCCCATAGATATCCCATAGAGGTGGCTTTGAAAATGATCTTCCTTGAGAGAATAGTCCATGACTGGGGGAACTGTAGCCACAAAAGTGCCCCCTGCCACAGTATTAACTACAAGCATCGGACGTCATCCCTCCCTTTGCCCCCTCCTCCCCCCACCTGACCAAGGCTCTTTGCTATCCAAAAAGCTGGGCATATTTGGGAAAAAGATTTTATTGCTAGGCAGAATCCAAGAGATAAATAGAAACATATTTTCAATTGAAATTGCATCAGCTCGTATCTTTCCTCTTATTGCCATTTAACTTCTCCTTTGGGGCTTATTTGACAGCTTGCAAATCCAGATACATCTTGTCTTTTGGATCCGTCAATAAAGCAACAGGCAGCTTCTAATGGAATGTCAGTCTGTGGCACCAAGCCTAGTGTTGATGTACTGTCCCTATGCACTCATGGTCACAGGAGACCAAAATGTTTTGTAACGCTCCTAAGGGATTATCTGCAGGCATTTTCTATGCTCTACATGGCTCCTTAATAACTGTGCCATATTTTCTCCAACTCTTGGAGGCAAAAAATGTATAGTATCAGATTTCAGGATTGCTTGAAGGGTGTGATCACCGTATAGGATAACTTTCAATGGAGTTAAGTATGCATACAACTTTTGGATCGCATAACTGGCTGCTTCTACAGCTTGCTCACATTCTGTAAATCCCCTTTCTATTGTGGTAAACATACCTGACAAATATCCAGCTAATTTCCCATCCCCTTGTGATGCTACTACTGCCCAAGTAGTAGAGTTGTGAAAACTATACAACTCAATAGGTTTTGCATGGTCTGGTAAATATAGATTAGGTAGGTCATTTAAATCCCTAATTAAGGCTGTTAACTTAAAAAGCAAAAACAGCAAACTACTGCTATTACTATAAATCCTAATGCAGCCATAAATTCTGAAGAAAATAGTCATTGACATTATAAAATTTGCTTGCAGGTTAAGCTGTTCTTATCGGGGCCCCAAAACTCCTTTCTGTGCCTTCCAACTGGGCATATGAGATATCTGGAATGGCATCAGATTCAAATCAAGCCCACAAATGTACCTCTTCGAGGCTGCTTTTAATAGCTGGAACCCAATTCCTCCTCTTCATGGAACAGATTTATCATTCAGCTCTCTAGACTGGGGAATGCACCTTCTGGTTTCTTAGAAATGGGACCCATGTTCACTACTGACCTCACAATGTACATGGAAAGGATGATTAACCACAACTTACAGAAGCAGAGTTCTCTTTAAAACATATCCAGACCCCAAATGTCCTTTCTGATGATAAGCAGTTAAAACTGCCCCCTCCATTTCATTTCATGGCCTTGCTGCCTTATCTCCAGACCTCTTATTTCTTTTTTGTTATGTCCTCTCTGTCTATCTTGACTAGACTGTACGCTCTAAGAAGCAGGGACTTTCCTTTATGCATCTTTGTACAGTGCTGTGTTCACCTGGTATATGCCATACAGATAATAATCTACCTACATAATCACAGTAGGGCAGATTGGCTCATTCTGGAATGAGAGAGAGTGACGGGTGGGGACAAGAGGAGGGACTGAGGGCAAGAGTAGTGAGTTTGTGTTTCTGGGCAGGGACAAATGTTGGGTACAGAGGTGATGGGGTCTGGCTGGGGATGGGCGACATATTAGAAGAGCATTATGAGTGTGCAGATACTCCTCTCGTGGCACTAGTTGGCTTCCCAGCCACCTCAACTTACAGTTCAAGCTTCTCTCTCTCTGCAGCTCCTCTCTACCTCTCCTCTCCTAGTCTCCCTGCATCCCTGCTCATGATCTCCAGTCAACAGGAGCCCTGCTCTCCTCCTCCATCGCTAGATCCTGACGCCATGCTTTCCACTTGCTGTGCTGTAGGCCTCCAATAACCCTTTTGAGTGGGTGGGTCATGCTCCCTCTCTGGTCATAATGAAGTCCCCACATAAAATCCTACCTGTGTGAGGCTGCTTTTAAGTCTTAAATCCTGGCTTTTCCCAATCTAGCCTTATTAACTTTAAAGTTTACTGTAATAAATACATTTTCTGAAACCTCCTACGTATCCTGTCTGTGTGTCTCAAATAGAGTGAAGAGACCATCTCTGATGTGTAATTTTAATGCTGCTGTAGAAATGAGAAGCAGTAGTAAAACAGGGACACATGACCCAGAGTCACAGAGAATGAAAAAGGGTCCACTGCTCATAAAAAGGGAGTGGTGTTGAGTAACCCAGAGTCAACCAGACTCAAACTAACGGGTCATAGAAGCTTCATATGTGCATGCCACAAATACTAAAAAGATATAAAATGCAAAAGATAAAAAATAGCAGTAAAATCAAAGTGCTGCCTCGAAAAATGTAAAAATAAGATAGTCAAATCACAAATGTTCTATTCATGTACATACAATAATTACACGTCCTAGTGGTAACACACATGCTCACAAAGCTAGGTCTTATCTGGCAGGCTGTGCAGGGAACAGAGGAGGCCGAATGCTCAGGCAACAGTCACACTAATATTGCTGGCTACTCAGATTATTACAGTTTTGTAGTTAGACATATAACCCTGAAATGGGCACAAACCAATCATGGGTTTTAGGATTCCTATGAGTCTGAGAGGTAAATCACTTACTACCCAGGGCTGATCGGGTCTCCCCATGGATGGTATCAGCACTTCATTTGGACAAAGACTTCTACTCCAGGAGTTTGTTAGGTCTGTTGCTATCTGGTAAGTCAAAGGCAGACTGTGGATGTGGGCCCAACAAAAATCTGTTTATTCACAGCAGATAAATCTCAGTCACCAGAGCTTACCTGCAGTTTCCAAGTTCCCAACTCAGAAGTCTTTAGGAAAAACCCATCAGGATTCCTGGAGAAAGCGGATCTCAACCATTATACCCCATGATGCTCCTAAAGGCTTGAACTGGCCATCAGGAGGAATTACAGAGGGTTTTTCTGTTACTCCCTTTTGCAAGATTGAGATACCTAGAAATCTCCGGTTCTAACCAACTACACAAACACAAACCCCACCCTCTTCCAAACAAAATAAAAATCACTTCCATTTTTTAGAAGTACTCGACATACACAGCACCGGGGCTTTTTTTGAGGGGGTACGCGGTGGTACAGAGTACGGCATCTTTGTCATTTTGAGGCAGCCATGAGGCTCTTACACAAGTGATCAGCCTGACCCTTCCCCCAAGCCATGAGGTAATCAGCCTGCTAAGAGAAGGCATTGAGATTTCAGTAGACACCCTTCCCCCACTCCAGGTCTGAGCACAGTATCCCCTAGCCCAGAAACCAACAGACCAGAGCACACCGGTTTGAACAGGTCACCCAGGTACCTTCCCCAGGGGCTGCTGATTGGTGGGCAGGAAATACCTGTGGCAAATGGGATTGTAGAATGAGTTTAAAACTGTACTGTATATAAGGCATTGTAGGACGTCCCTCGGGGCTCAGACTTTTTGTTGGAGGGTACCGGCTCTCTGTCTGATCCTGTGTGCACATTAAAGATCCTGTTTGCATTCCAGCCTGTCTGTGAGTTTTCCTTCTGTGGGTGAGTGATTGAATAAGAGCTTTTCACAGCGTTTGCTATAACATTTTGGTGCACTGGCTGGGAAGTTAAATTAAAAGAAAAGCCTCTCTCATCACACCCACGGTGGGAAGACTACTGCTTTTTGCAGGATCAGGGCCTCCACCGGTCAGGGACCGACCCCTCCAGGTGATTAACGATCCTTGGCGCCACGGGGCCCCTTTGTGCTCCGAAGGACTCTTTGACTTGTCTGGTCAGTTAGTCCCTGCGGCTGAATCCCCGATTGAAAACCGGCTGGATAGACTGGCATCCAAACTACCTGTCTGATCACAGTTCTGGTGAGTACTGCTACCTTACTGTTTGGGGCTAGTTCTGTACTCTATCTGTAAATCCTGTAAGCCTGTAGCGGCCCGATCACCCGCACGAGCAGTCCTAAAAGGGGCCTTAGTGGCCCTGAAACCATTGCTCGTCCTGTCTGTATCTGTATCTGAATCTGAATCTGAATAAGAAAAAAAAAAAAAAAGGGGGGGGGGGGCGCTTGCGAGTACCGGTAAATAACTGCAGTAAGAATTTAACTTTGTCACTATGGGCCCCTTAAGGGTATGTAAAGTGCAGCGCTGCCAAAGCTATTAATAAAATTTGCCCCAAACTAATTATTAAAAGTTTGTACTGACCGTAATTTGTCTTTGTCCGCTGCCCGGCTGGCTCCCCGATGTTTTAAAAGTGCTTTTCTCCCTCTCTCCTGCTTGTTTGATCTGTGCGCCGTGGCCCGGCTGACTCCCCGGTATTTAAAGTCCTTTTTTTTCCCTTTCTCTCCTGCTTGTTTGCGGCCCGGCTGGCCCCTTTTGAGCTGTTCCCTCCTTGTTTTGAGTGCCGCGGGCCGGCGGGCCCCTTTTTAAATTGCTCCGTCCTTGTTTTGTGTGCCGCGGGCCGTCGGGCCCCTTTTTTAACTGCTCCGTCCTAGGTTTTGTGTGCCGCGGGCCGGCTGGCTCCTTTAAAGTACTCCCTTTGTAGGTTTTGTGTGCCGCGGCCCGGTGGCTCTCCTCCTTTAGTTATTTTCCCCCTGTGCGCTGTTTTCTGTGTGCCACGGGCCGGCTGGCTCTTCCCCTTGATTTGTTTCTTTTCTCTCTCTTCCCTTCTTCTCCTGCTCCCTGGTTCTGTTTCACTCTGGAACTGTTTGACCTGATGCCTATCTCCTTCTTGAGCTCAGGAGCAGCTGGATCGTTGTCGGGCAGTGGAACACACGTGGAGGCAGCCATCTTGAAAAGACCACGTGTAAGCTACACTCAAATACACTTAAAGCGATTCTGGAGCTCCATCTAGTGGACATTAGCTGTATTTACCATACTACTATTCCTCATGGTTAAAGTGATCCTGGAGCTCCATCTAGTGGACATTGGAAAATAGCTAGCTATATTTCTCATATTTCTAATATCCTCATGGTAAAAGTTAAATCCTATGATACAGCTAGAGAGAGTGTGTGTAATGTATTTGTAACAGCTGCTACTGAGGAAAGAGAGTGTATGAGTATTCGCTGCTGAGACGTCTCTGTTTTCTGTTTTCCCTCTTTCTTTTTCCCTTTGTGGTCCTCTGTGTTTTGTGCAACCAAACTCTGCCTGTTACCTGGATTATATTGTATTCCCAGAAGTGAGATTAGAAGATTTACACTGTAAATTGTGATTTGTAAATTGTGATTAGAGCATGGGGTCCGGAGGCTAAATTATAGTGAAGGAGCATCTGGACCAGTTTTCCCTATATAGATTCATGGCTGGCCCATATAGTTAATGTGCTGTTATGTAAAAATTGCTAGTGTCTCTGTGTTTGTTAGAGTGTCTCTGTGTTTAGTTGTGACATTAGGGAAAGATTAGGGAAATAATTTTTATCCAGACATTAGGTCTATCAGTAAAAGGTGAAGTTATTAACAAATCGCCCCTGTGTCCCCAAACAGTGAAAAACACCAGGTCTACTGATTGCAGGAAAGGGACTGTTCCCTGTTAATAAAAGGGAACAGTATGTAGACTGTTGTACTGGTGTAGCAGTGAAGGAAGACAATTGCTTTGTTTAATGCATATCCAGTTTCATTGCTATGTTCCATGCATGATCAGTGGTCAGGGCACCAGGTTTTTTGGTCATGCCTCTCAGCGGTGAGTGGGGGATGGTTGGAACTGCTGAGATGGTTAGCATAACTACAGAAAGATACTAGGAATGAGACCATTGAAATTGTTTGCATAGCTATAGAAAGATACTGGGAGGAGTTCCTTCTTCTAGCAGATAAATGGAGGCACATTAGAGAGGACAGAAGAAAAAAAAATCACCTAGGAGTCTTTCTCCTAGCAAACAAAGACCCCAATTCACCTAGCCACACCTAGTCTCCAAACAGGAGTCTTGTCATCAATTTTAAATGTAGAGTTTTGAGCTTCTAGAACCATGGGGGGGGGGGGGTGCCTCCTTTGAGCATCCTCAAATGTCTGCTGGAAGCAAACAAAGGCTGAAGAAAAATCCTTATAAGATCATGAAGAAATGAAGATTTTTTTACTTGTCTTTTAAAGCCTGGATTTTATCTCTGGTACATATATTTGGTTTTGACTGCACATACAAAATTAAGCAAGTAATACTTCTGCATGATATGCCATCTTTGGCAGTTTTATATTCTGCAGACAGTAAATGCTGTTCTGATGATTGCATTCTTTCCTGCTTGGTACATTAAATTGCCTTGATCAACTGTATTCATTTTTCTGATACTACAATGATATTGCATTCCAGGTATCCACCAACCTTTTTATAGAAAAGTATCAGTTTCATGCTTGTTTTGAACTGTAGGATTCAAGGTAATTACTTTGCCTTGTTAAGTACTGTGCTGACAAATGATGAACAGAACAGTAACATCATGCAGGTGATGGGGGAGTGTTGTGAGGGATGAAGTGGGATATTAAGAAGAAGGACTTTTGATGGACATTAAATTGATGAAGGTAATTTGAAGTGATGTATCTGGCTAATGAATATGTAAACAAAAAGAGATGAGCATTTTATTCCTGAATGGGGCCTGGAGCCATGTCACCAAATTGCAATCCAGGGAGCCCAGCGGAGGGAGGTGGCCGGGGTCCAGATGGAGCCGACCATCCCGAGAACTCAGAGCTGACCACCGCTAAGATGTGTGAAGGAGTCCCTATCTGGATCAGTGTGTCACATTAAAAACGGGCCAGGGTGTCTGCCTATGAGAATGAGAGGTTCAAATTTTGAGAGAAGCAGAACTTAAACTTCAGAGAGGGGTGGAACACACTGCGAGGTCCTGGGGAACTGCTGAGAGGCAGGAAAAAGAACTATTGGACTGACTGGGGGGGGGGGTTTGGGGGCTTCTGTGAATGATTGTATTGTTTTCTTAGAAAGTAACTGAAATCTACAAGACATTTCGGCTTCAGCAACTGCAATACCCACACTGGCTACACCAGCTCAAGTTTTTGCTGTACTATTCTCAGAACTTTCTTTATCACATTATTAAGCATTGCTGTTTTTGACATACTTTCATGTTATGTGTTTTCAATATTATTGACCAGCTGCAAGAAAATGATGTTACAATGTATGTTGTCTCTAGGGAACAGTACCAGAAGCTGTTTTTCTGATGAACCCTATCTGTCTCAATATCTGTCTCAAATGGTTGCTTGTCCATTGCCCTTAGTGGGATTACCTTTGCCCCATAAACAAGAAAAGAAAAGGAAAAATTGGGAATGAAGGGAAATTGGCTGATAGGTATGTCTAGTATGGCTGCATCCTTGCCTGAGGCTGTAATACATTATGATGGCACGGAAAAAGCATGTGGGCTAAGAAAATGAGTACCCAGAGCCCAGCACAACAAGAGTAAAGCCAGGGGGAACCATACTCTGAACAGAAGTGCACAGAGAATGGACCTAGCTAAGAAACAGGTCAGGCCTGAAAGTGCACAGAAAATGGGCCCAGCACAAGAAAAGACATGCCAGGCCTGAACAGGTTAAACAGGCCTGAGCAAGCTGGGCAAGCCTGGACAAGTTAAACAGGCCAAACAAAGCTGGTGATACAAAGTACTCATATGCCCTGAAGACTACAGTGCCAGTGTTTAATGGAGCAAAGGGAATGGCAGGGTGCAGCCAGAATGACTCAACACTAGCAAGAATAAAAGCCATTAATATGCTGATAAGGGTGGATCCCAGGGAAAGAGCCTTTGCCCCAAAGGAAAGAAGCCTCTGCAGACTTTTTGCACACGGCCCTCCTTTGTCCCAAAGGAAAGAGGCCTCTGCAGGCCCTGCAACCTTTTACAGTCAGAACAGCAACTTTTGCACACGGAACAAAAACTTTTGTGCAGGAATTGCTACAGAGGGTATAGGGTATGTGGTGTTTCCCTTGAACACTCTATCCAAGACCTGGGTGATCTAGTTAATCATATTGCTGACCCGTCCATGGGTCCTGGGTGGTTTATGAAGTGGTTCAGTTGACCAGGGGGACTAAAATCCCAGTGGTAGGGGTTCTTTTTATTTTACTGCTATGTGCCATTCTGCCATGTTGTATCCCCATTCTTTACCGCTTCATTACCACCACCCTTGATACCCTGGTAGAGCGCAAGGCGGTTACCACTGTCATGGCCCTGACCCAGTGTACCCCTCTGCGGCTTGCCTCCAGTAATACAGCCCTCAACCGCCTCTAGCGGTTGAGGTCTCACTTAAAAAGGGGGGAGTGAGGCAGCCATGAGGCTCTTACACAAGTGATCAGCCTGACCCTTCCCCCAAGCCATGAGGTAATCAGCCTGCTAAGAGAAGGCATTGAGATTTCAGTAGACACCCTTCCCCCACTCCAGGTCTGAGCACAGTATCCCCTAGCCCAGAAACCAACAGACCAGAGCACACCGGTTTGAACAGGTCACCCAGGTACCTTCCCCAGGGGCTGCTGATTGGTGGGCAGGAAATACCTGTGGCAAATGGGATTGTAGAATGAGTTTAAAACTACTGTATATAAGGCATTGAAGGACGTCCCTCGGGGCTCAGACTTTTTGTTGGAGGGTACCGGCTCTCTGTCTGATCCTGTGTGCACATTAAAGATCCTGTTTGCATTCCAGCCTGTCTGTGAGTTTTCCTTCTGTGGGTGAGTGATTGAATAAGAGCTTTTCACAGCGTTTGCTATAACAATTTCCTGCTAAAATTGACCAATGGTCCTCACGTATTAATGAAAGAGCCCTGCATAGGAATACCAGCACCTTTTTTTCACGGAAAAACACACTGCACAGTACTATAGCATGATGAGACATTTTTATGTTTGATGTATTCCTGATCCCAAGAGCTTGCAATATAAATAGGTACTTGAGTCAATGGGAGATAAAGCAACAGGCCCAAGGCCAGGTCTTGTGGGAACTGAGCTCTGGCTTTGTTGGAGCTTAACCATTGTGTTAACCACTAGGCCACTTCTCCTTTTTCTCAAGGCTGTTTTTAAAGAGGACTCCTAGAACTTTAATGGAGCACCTGGTTATACTGCAAAGGGACTAGACATAAGAGAAGAGGGATGTTGTTTGCTCATCCATCCAAGATGGTACAGGACAAATGAGGAGGATAATAAACCAATCCTGAATGTGGGGAGATACAGTCAGGGCCAATGCATAATATCTAAATGTATGAGGTCCCTTAAACTTTGTTTTATATGTTTGTGTGTTACTGTTCTCTATGAGGGATAAAAAATGTACTGATGGCTCTTTGAGTTTCTCTGGCTGTCAAAATCTATTTTTGTGTTTTGACTGCTGCAGCTCTTTGTCCATCTCCCCCCCTCCCCCCCGGTAGAAGCTGATGCCCCGGGCAACTGCCTAGTCTTGCCTAATGGTTGGATCGCTCCTGGATGCAGTATCTTCTATGGCTAGCAGGTGGGATATATCTTGCAGTACAGACAGGAATAGCTGGGCAGAATGGAAAGGCCAGTGGTTCATTTTCTGCCTTTATCTGCTATGAAACCTATTTTGCAAGTATTAGGGAAAATGTGCATTGCACATAGTACTCAAACCTGTCTAAAAAGTCCTGAGTAACCTCTGCAGGTCATCCCACCGTTGTGAGGATTGGAAGGCCAGATGTGCACCGAATCTGACATCACTCTTGGAACAGGCTGATGTATTCCAAGAGAAAATGATGGGGGGGGGGGGGAAGGGGTGGAGAATTGGAGAGAAAGCATACACAACAGCAGAACCATATGTAATAAAACATAGAGAAGACAATGCTATTGGAACCAACAAGACCAAAGGTAATGGCACATAACATGAAAAATCAATATGTTAGTTCTAATAACAAATAAAAGAAAAAATAGTAAACCTCCAATTGAACTCAACCTAAATCAGATATTCCACCCCAGCCTGCAATAACTCCCCCAACACAGGATATCAAAAGAAATGTTAAAGGGACACACTTGCACATCTGCAAGATGGTCATAGAGTTAAATGGTGGTCTAGGTAGTGATTGACCTAGCCAGTCCAGTTGTCAGAAATACTGCTTATAATGTGTATTCTCAAGATGCTTCAATCCTCTAGCACGAAATTCTGGAATCAAGGATCAAGAATATCGAGGATGATGTAGTCATGGCCACAGACTTCGATGACATTACAACTCAGGGGGATGGGGGTACAGTAACCCACTCCCAAACAAGACAGCAGTTGTAACTTTAACAAATGTCTCCTTGACCCCTTCACAAGAGACAGTTCTCAGTTTTGGCCTCTCTTTTCAGTCCAACAATTGCTTATAATCCATTTCAAAAAAGACTATCCCTACATCATTTTTTCCAGAAATTACAAGTGGTACACTTTTGTGCCTCCCATAATGTCATTCAAGATGACTCTATGGTTCAAAAAACCTCCAAATGGATTCCTCCTGGTATACCTGACTCAGCTATTTTAACATTCCACAAGAAAAAGGGACCGTTATCTGGCTTGGACTCTGTGAGCTCCAGTTTGGGCCATTACCACTGTGGTGATTGTTGCTTTTGTTCCCAATCTTTGACTGGCCCTGAATGGATGGACTTGACAACCTCGCGAGTCTACCAGGCTCGTGCACATATGACTTGCATATCAGATCAGGCTGTTTGTCTGTTAATAAGCCCATGTGGACTTAAATATGTTGGTTGCACTATCAGACCTATTAAAATTACACTAGCAGAACACAGTTCCAGAGTCCAGATGCGGACAATGTCAATGCCTTTTGATCCCTCATTGTATTCAATTCTCTCATATGTTCGATCAGTTTTCCTGGCAGGTTATAGATTTTGTGCCCTATGATTATAGAGGTGGGGATCATACAACCCAACTCCAATTTTTAGAGCAATGCTGGATTTTCACATTAAAAACTGCAATTCCCTTGAGTTTAAATTTAGAGTTGGATTGGCGTAGGATTCTTTGAGTTCTGGCTTCCACAATCATGACAGCTTCTGAGTTGGATGGTTAAGAGTTGCCAGGCGACACAGGCAATTTTAGCCAATCAAATTTTGGAAGCTCTTTGACGTTAGATGCCATGGTGTTTTAAAAGAAGAGCGCCAGTCTTTGGACTGTAATGTGCTAGAAGTAACCGTGGTGTGCGGCTCATTTCAGTGAGCATAGCGGATGGAGGATGGAAGTTCCTGATGCAGAACCCTTGGAAATTTGATGTGGGTTTGTAAAGTAGTACTGCATCGACTTGTATGAACTTATTTCACCTAGCTCCACAGAGAGTTTTACTGACATTATCATTAGAATCTTCTCCAGCTCCATGGAGTATAAAGAAACCTTTGGCTAAGCTAAGTTTTCTTTATGTATTTTTAAGCTTGTTTTAGTAAATATGATTAGAAAAGAGTTTTCCCCATTTACAAAGAGTCCAAAAACTGGGTGATATGCATGTATTGTAGCAGCTCTTTTGAACTGATTTCCATTGGTGGAGAATCTATACAAGTATTGTTTAGCTTTAAATGCCCTGCTCTTTGTCACCCCCAGAAGTTAACGCCCTAGGCGATTGTCTAGTCTGCCATCGTGTAATACGTAGGGCACACACTTGACATCTTGTTCTCAAATGCTTTCATGAATAGAGAAGTGCAATTGTCACATCATCTACCACAAGGAAGAGACCAGGAGGAGACGTGACAAGAAAAAACAGCAGTTCCCTATGGCCAAACTTTCCTCTTACACACTCCCTGCCATTGGATCATTTTTACCATGAAGATGTCTAGAAATAACTATGAGTTTCACTTCTTCCTTTTAGCAGTAATGTTCCTGGCTGACATTGGCTTAATCTAAAATCATTCTTGGGAGGTTCAGCAAGAAAACAGCTAGGGAGAACAGAGACGAGAAGGAATGAGCCTGAACGTTCTGGAGATAGTGAGTGGGCTCTCCCTGCTGGTGTTAACGTCAGGCTTAGCAGGTAAGCACAGCGGGCTCTTTCTATATGTGGGGATCTCAGGTCTCCCTCTATTTGCTTTTAATGCCTGTATGGTAAGCAATGGCTCCTCCTCCTTCACTATCTGTCAGCATCAGGAATTGCGGCTGCTGTAGATTGATGCTTCTCATCTTTTTTTATTTTGTAGGACATTTTTAGATTTTCTTGACTCCAGTGGCACAAACAACCAAATTTTACATGACCCTTATTCCCTTTCCTCTTTCCAGCAGGACTTGTGTGTGCCTAATTCTGATATCAGAACACATAGGGCCAGTGGGTCCTGACAAATTACAAGGTTGCACCCATCCAAAGTCACAGGCAGCAAAGAGAGACAACTCTACTTCTGTCAGTGGGAATGAAGAGGGAGGATAATGTTACTGTATTTAGCGAATCAATCCAGAAAATGTGTTTCTTTTTCTCCCTTTCCATACCTGCCCCTTTCAATCTTCTATATCCATCTCACACCCATCTGTCTCTGCTGTCTGGCTCCTTTATCCCCCAACAGCAGAGTTGCCAAGTTACCCAGTTCCAGGAGCGAGATTTTAAGCCAGTCCTGGATTTCTGACAATGTCATTCTGATGCATTATGGGATCTGCAACACTGATTTCAATGGATAAAAATCAGGAACTACAAATACCACACTGCATTGCAATGCAAATTTAAAAACAGAACTGACTTGGTAACTCTGCAACAGCCACCCTTATTTCCAATTATCCCCACATTGGCTTGTCTCTCCTTCAATCCCCCCTTTCTCTCATTCCCTCTCAACTATTCCATTCCACTCATCCCCTCTCATCTTCTTCCTCCCCTCCAGTCTGACTCCCTCATCTTCTATAATCAACTCTTAATGCTGCTTCAATCCCCCTCTCTCTGATTCACTTTCAGCCCAATGCCCACTTGCATAACCTCCACCCCCCACCCCCTAAATGTACTGTTCCGGTTCAATCTCTCATACACCTTCCATCCATCACTCCTTCTGACTGTCTCATGTCCACTCCAGCCCACCCTCCTTTGCAAGCACATATGTGGGGGGAGGGGGGAGGAGAGGGAAACAGGGCTGACCCAAACATTAGGCAAACTAGGAACAGACCATTGAAAACTAAAACAGTGGATTTTGGCAGCTGGGGTGTGTGTGTGGTGCACAGATGCAAAGCTTAAGATTTGCCTATGGTGCTAACACTGAACCAGCTCTGGGGCCGGCCCTGGAGGGGAATGGTGTGTGTGTGTTTATAAGAGTGTCGCCTCCTCTCTCTCTCGAACCTTGTCCCTCCTCCAAATAACCAGTTCTGTCTCTCTCTCTTTCATCCCTTCCACTCATCATCATCACCTCTGACTCTCTTACACCAACTCTTTATCATCACTTTTTTGCCACCATTACACCACCTCAGTAAATATCTTTCATCACCTCTGGCCTTCTTTTGCACAGTACCATCCTCTCCAGCCCTCTCTCAAACTCTTCTAACCTCTGACAGCTCTCGTGCCCTTCCACTTCCCCTAAAAGCTCTCTCGCACATACCTCTCACTTCCTTGTGGTTTTCTTATGAAACCCCTATTGCTGGCTCTCCCTCTGCCCCCTCTATTGGCAACAGATGTAGTACTGGCATGCCAATAAAGTTACCTGAATCTATTCTGTCCACCCCCTCCCCCCCTCCCCCCACTAAAGTCCTGGTCTTCTCATTTCTGCAGCAGAACATGTAGTAGCATGGACCTTGGGGAGGAAACAGCTGCCAAACAGCTTAAACTTACTCTGTTGACCTCAAAAGAGGGGAAGGAGCATAAATCATCCATTTCTCAAGCACCCCCAGCATTCAGCCTCTTCCTCACCTCTCCCCAGCATTCAACACCACTTCACCTCCTCTTTCTTGCCCCCCCCTACCCACTCACGCTTTCACCATATCCTCATCTCCCCATTGTTGACCTCTTGCATTGACCCCCAGGCATTCTCTCCTCTCCTAATATTCATCCAATCTTGAATCTCTCCCCCCACCCACATCCCCATCCCCATACCAGGTATTCATCCCCCTACTCATTCTAGTTTTATCATTCAGTTCCTCTCCCCATAAATCACTCAAAGGAGTCACAGCTGTGCTCTGGGGCTGTTTTTTTTTTTTTTTTAATTCCCCCCTCCCCATTTCCCTGATGGTTGTAAGCAGCAGAGCCACACCAAGGGCTGTGAGAGTGATGCGGCTGCACAGGACGCAGGCATAGAAGGGGGCTCAGATCATCACTGGGCTTCCAAGAAGCTCAAAAAGAGTGAGTTACCACACTTGGCTGAGTGGAGAGGGGCCCCAGATAAGTTAATTGCACAGGATGCATTTCTAGCTTGGTATAGGACAACCCCTGGAAACATTCTTTAATCTGTCCAATCCTCAAGAAATCCTCCCTTGACCCTCTTGACCCAGCCCATTACCGCCCCGTCTCACACCTTCCATTCCTCTCTAAGCTCCTTGAAAAGATCGTCTTTGCACAGCTTTCGCACCATCTCGATTCCACCAACTACCTTCACCCCCGTCAATCAGGTTTCCGGCCAGGTCACAGTGTTGAAACCATCCTCCTTGCTTTCACTAATTCCCTGCATGTGGCACATGATCGTGGTGACATTTCGGTAGCGGTAGCACTTGACCTTTCAGCGGCTTTCGACCTGGTCGACCACTCCCTTTTTCTAGCTCGTCTCCGTGAAGCTGGTCTTCATGGCACTGTCTACAGGTGGTTTCATTCTTTTCTCTACGCCCGATCAGCCTCAGTCCTCTCTGCCTCTTCCTCTACACCACCTTCTGCTCCCTTCCCTTTACCCTGTGGGGTCCCCCAGGGTTCTGTCTTGGCTCCTCTTCTCTTCAATCTTTTCTTGGTGCCCCTCACACTAGTCATCTAGCAATTCGGGATCTCTGCCTTTTACTATGCGGACGATATTCTTCTCCTTCACCACACGTCCCCCTCCCATCCCGATCTCACTCCTTTAAATAGCTGCCTCACAGCCGTCACTCACTGGTTGACCCAGAACTGCCTTCACCTCAACCTTGCCAAGACCACTGCCATCTGGTTCCCTCACGGTCATCCTTCCCCCTCTCTAGCTCCATCCCTTTCCAACACTCCCATATCCTTGGTCACCACCTTCTGCTATCTCGGTGTCCTCTTCGACTCAGACCTTACCTTTCACGCTCATATCTCTCACATCACCAAAACCTCTTTCTATCTTTTACGTCAAATTCGCGCCATTCGTCCCTTCCTCTCCCCTTCCGCTCTCTCCACTCTACTTCTCTCTCTAGTTATGTCCCGGGTCGACTTTTCTAATTCTATCCTAACCGGCCTGGCCTCCTCCCAACTTCACCGCCTTCAGAGAATCCAAAACACCGCAGCTCGCCTTCTCACTCATTCATCCCCTTCTCACCACATAACCCCTCTTCTCCTCCATCTACACTGGTTACCCGTTTCCTTTCGCTCCCAATATAAACTGCTCACCCTGGTTCATAAAGCCCTACACACCAGTACCCCACAATATTTAGCTGATCTTATTCATTTTCACACCCCCAGACATACCCCCCGCTCGTTCCATTTAAACCGTCTCACCCTTCCCCCCCCCCCTCCGCCGCTCATCTTCAATCCACCCGCTCCTCAGCTTTCTTCTTCATAGGCCCCGCACTTTGGAACTCCCTTCCCACTTCCCTCCGCCTAGAACCCTGTCACGCAGCATTCAAACAACAGCTAAAAACCCACCTTTTTCCCTAGCCTTTAACCTCCCCACCTCCCCTCCCCCCTTGTAGCTCTACTCTCCTTCCTCTGCTGTTCCTTAACCCACTTTGCTTTTACAAATTGTAAATTTCTTTTCCTTTTTCCGGCCTTGTGCCTTGCTTTTATTGGTTTTTACTTATTGTAAACCACTTTGATTTTATTGAAGGGCGGTCAATCAAGTTTTAATAAACATAAACAGACAGAAATCCCATGTAAAAAGGAGAAGGCGATGGCAGTGGGGGTGTATTACCAACTGGCTGGCCAAAATGATGAAATGCTAAGAGAATTCAGGAAAGCTAACAAAAGTTACAACACAGTAATAATGGGTGATTTCAATTACCCCGGTATCAACTGGGTCAATATCACTGCAGGACATGCTAAGGAGATAAAGGGGCTTGTTTACAAAGCCGCGGTAGCGGTTCGCGATCGTTATCGGAGCCGCGGCCCCATTGATTTCAATGGGGCCGTGGCTCCGATAACGATCGCGAATCGCTACTGTGGCTTTGTAAACAAGCCCCAAAGTTTCTAGATGAAATAAATGACTGCTTTTTGGATCAGCTGGTTCATGAACCAACAAGAGGGGAAGCCTTTTTGGACCTCGTCTTTAGTGGAACATAAGATCTGATGCAAGATATAAGGGTGTTGGGGCCACTTAGCAATAGTGATCATAGCATGATCACATTTGATTTAATAAATGGAGGAAGGATGGCAAGGAATCCATAGTGCTACCTTTTAACTTTCAAAAGGCAGACTATGATAAAATGAGGAAAATAATTAAGAAAAAACTAAGAGGAGCAGCTGAAAAGGTTAAAGATTTACATCAAGCATGGGTGTTGTTTAAAAATACAATCTTGGAAGCCCAGACCACATGTACTCCATGCTTTAAGAAAAGTGGAAGGAAGGCCAAAAAACTTCCAGCATGGTTTAAAGATGAGGTCAGAAAGGCTGCTATAGCCAAAAAAGCATCTTTCAGGAAATGGAAAAAGGAGCCAAATGATGAAAATGGGAAACAACATAAGTACTGGTAAGTTCAATGCAAGGCATTGATAAGGCAGGCAAAGAGAGAATTTGAAAAACAGCTTGCTGTGGTGGCAAGACCACAAAATACAAACTTTTTCACATACATTCATAGAAAAATCCTGTGAGAGAGACAGTTGGACCACTAGATGATAGGGGGTAAAAGGGGCGCTAAGGCAGGATAAGGCCATAGTGGAGAGACTGAATGAATTCTTTGCTTCTGTCATTACTGAAGAAGATGTAGGGAAGTTACCCATGACTAAAATGATATTTAAAGCTGATATATCAAAAGAATTGAAAGAAATATCAATAAACTGGGAAGATGCATTACAAGTATTTGATAAACTGAAGATTAGTAAATCACCTCACCTGGATTGTATGGGTATGCATCCAAGGGTGTTGAAAAAACTGAAATATGAGATTGCAGACCTACTGTTAGTAATCTGTGAACTATCATTAAAATCATCTGTAGTACCTGAAGATTGGAGAATGGCCAATGTAATGCCAGTTTTTAAAAAGGGTTCCAGGGGATATCCGGAAAACTATGAAGCCTGATATTGGTACCAGGCAAAATGGTAGAAACCATTACAAAAAATAAAATTATTGAACATGTAGATAGTCATGGTTTAATGGGAGAAAGCCAACATGGATTTAGCCAAGGAAAGTCTTGTCTTACTAATCTATGATATTTTTTTGAAGGTATGAATAAACAGGTAGACAGAGGTGAGCCGGTTGATATAGCATACCTGGATTTTCAAAAAGCCTTTGACAAGGTCCCTCATGAGAGATTCTTGATCAAATTAAAAACTCAGGGGATTTGAGGCAGTGTGCTATTGTGGATCAGAAACTGATGAAAAGATAGAAAGCAGAGAGTAGGGCTAAATGGAGAATTTTCTCAATGGAGAAAGGTGAATAGTGGAGTACCCCAGGGATCTGTGCTGAGCCCGCTGCTTTTTAACATCTTCATAAATGACCTGGAAATGGGAATAATGAGGGAGGTGAACACATTTGCAGATGACAAAAATTATTCAAAGTTGTTAAAACACAAGAGGATTGAGAAAAATTGCAAGAGGACCTTGGAAGACTGAACATTCAAATGGCAGATGAAATTTAATGTGGACAAATGCAGAGTTATGCACGTGGGGAAGAACAACCTAAACTACAGTTACACGATGCAAGGTTCCACATTAGGAACCACCACCCAGGAAAAAGATTTAGGTATCATCATGGATAATACGTTGAAACCCTCCGCTCAGTGTGCAGTGGTGGCCAAGAAAGCAAATAGAATGCTAGGAATCATAAGGAAAGGAATGGAGAATGAAACAAAGGATATTATAATGCTCTGTATTTGTTCCATGGTGCTACAGCACCTTGAATATTTTGTGCAATTCTAATCGTATTTTAAAAAGGATGAAGTGGGATTAGAAAAGGTACAGAGAAGAGCCACCAAAATAGTAAATGGGATGGAAAGATATTCCTATGAGGAAAGGCTTAAAAGATTAGGGCTTTTCAGCTTGGAGAAGAAACAGTTGGGGGGAGAAATGATAGAAGTATATAAATTAATGAATGGAATGGAATGGGTAAATGTAGACCGGATATTTATGTCATCAAAAAGTAGAAAGACCCATTTAAGACTAATAAGAGAAAATCTTTTTTCACTCAAAGAGTACTCAAACTCTGGAATTCATTACCAGAGGATGTAGTAAAAGCTGTTAGTGTATCTGGGTTTAAAAAAGATTTGGGCAAGTTCCTGGAATAAAAGTCCATAAACCATTATTAAAAAGGACCAGGGAAATCCATTGCTTACCCCAGGTCAAGCAATGTGTAACCTGTACCTTTTGGGATCCTGCTAGGTACTTATGACCTGGATTGGCCACTGTTGGAAACAGGATACTGGGCTTAATGGACCTTAGTCTGACCCAGTATGGCATTTGTTATGTTCTTTAGCCCTGTACTCAATGTGTAATCAAACTCTGGAATTTGTTACCGGAGGATGTAGTAAAGGCTGTTAGTGTAGCTGGGTTTAAAAAGGGTTTGGACAAGTTCCTGGAGGAAAGATCCATAAACCATTATTAAGAAGGGACCCAGGATATCAATGCTTGACCCAGTACAAGCATTGCGGAACCTGTGTCTTTTGGGGAAACTGCTAGGTACGTATCACCTAGATTGGCCACTGTTGGAAACAAGATACTGGGCTTGATGGACCTTGGTCTGACCCAGTATGGAATATCTTATGTTCTTATGTTCTTATGTTATGCTCTATGGTCTTGGTGGGAAGGAATGGAGAGGCTGGAGCTGACACAGCAGGGAATAATAGGAGTCCTTTGCTCTCTCCTTCATCCCTCTTCTTCCCCCACCACATTTTATGTTTTACTCTAAGGACAGAAAAGGGAAGGACTCTTGTGTTGTTTTTCTGCAGTGTCTGCTTCCACCTCTTCTCCTCCTATCCTGTCCTTGAATGATGGGAGGGGAGGGGCTGAATTAGGCAGCAGAGTGACTTTGCTTTCCTGGGTCTGCTTCAAGCTCAGCTCTTCCCCTCCTGTTTTAGTAATAGTATTTAGTTCATAGCTAGGCCATGTCCATGTGCCACCACCATAGCACAGAAGAGGGGCAGAATGTTCTTATATGTTCTTATGACTGAGACTGACTTTCCTACATCACCCACCGGCCAGAACTACTACCACTGAAATGACCTGTCTCTGCGATCTCAACAAACAGGGGTGACCTGTACAGAGTTGCGGGTACATCCCTAAACAAAAGCATGGGGAGGGATGACCTGCGTGGAGCAGCAGATGCACCTTGCTGGGCAGACTAGATAGACCATGATGGTCTTTATCTGCCATCATATTCTATGTTAATATGGGCCCGGTTTTTGAAGGCATTCACATGGGTAACTGCCCTAGTTACCCATGTAAATGCCATATCCATGATTTTTGAAGGGCACCTACACGGGTGGTGCCCTTCAAAAATCCAGGATAGGTCCCTAATGCACCCAGATACTATGTGGTTAACATCAGGGCGTGTTAGGGGCATTCTGAGGTGGAGCAGGCTAGAGGAAAGGGTTAGCCGGGTCACACTGATTTTCGATGCCAACTGCTTAGCCCCTTCACCTGAAAGATAGGTGAGGAAAAACCTCCCCTATCTTTAAGGCACAGAGGGCTAAATGGGTAGCATTGAAAATCAGTGCTACCCAGCTAGCTCCTGCAGCTTCCGGGGTGCACAGTGACATCCAGATTTTTAATGCTAGGGATGCATATGACCCCTGCATTGAAAATCCGGGTTAGGCGGAAGGGGAGCGGGCTATGCGCCGACGTGGCACATAGCACCACCCAACTGAAAATTGAGCCCTATGTTACTATGACCTATCCTAGTAGACCAATCGACCCTGGGAACAGTGATTGGACATCATATTTATTTTGTGAAACCTAAATTTAGAATATATTCCTGGATGGGTCATGGAGAATAATAGGTCAATTTTCAGTAAGCTGTTGAAGAGCAAATACTGTATAACCAAGGGATATTTCCTGGTTATTTTTAGCCAGAATTTCAGCTGACAAATTCTCCTGCTTCTAGCCTGTCTAAATTTCTATGACCAGATTTTGGCCTGCTATTTGTGTGACCAGAGTTGTCTGGCTGAGTTTAGTCAGTTAGCGCTGGAAATCCACCCCGGGAATGCTTCCAGAGTCACTTCTTTTCTGACTGCCTAAATCTGTGCGCTCTCTGTAGTTAGGTGGACAAACATAGCCCATGTTTAGGAGAACTTTTTCAGAGTCAGAGTCAGAGGTTTAACCCACTAACTTCAGAAGTTGGCTAGGCAGTCCTTCGAAAATTGCCACCCAAGTTTTCCTGTGGGGCGGTGATGGAATGAAATCTCCGAATGCTCCGTCTTCCTGGTAGGAGAGTAAGCAAGGAAGAATGACGGCCTCTCCCTTGCTCTGGTAATGAATGCTAGAGTTTGATTACACGGTGAGTGAAAAAATGTTTTCTCTTATAAGTCTTAAATGGCTACATTGTAGCTTCATTGTGTGTCCCCTACTCTTACTCCTTCAAAAAGTAGAAAGACGAGGAAATATGAAATGAAGTTGCGATGTAGCCCATTTAAGACTAATAAGAGAAAAACGTTTTCGCTCAACGCGTTATCAAACTTGGGAATTCATTACCAGAGGATGTACTAAAAGCTCTCAGTGTAGCTGGGTTTACAAAACGTTGGGACAAGTTCCTGGAGGAAAAGTCCATAAGAGGACCAGGAAAATCCACTCCTTACCCCAGGATAGGCAACATGGAATCTGTGCACCTTTCTGGGAACCTGCCAGATACTGGTGACCTGGATTGGCTGCTGTTGGAAACAGGATACTGGGCTTGATGACCCATTATGGCATTTCTTATGTTCTTACATTCCTTGCACTGTTGAAAAGCAGCCATTTAAAGCAGAGGTTCACAAATCTCTCCTGAGGGATCCCCAGCCAGTCGGGTTTTCAGAATATCCCCAATGAATAGGTATGAGGTAAATTTACATGCACTGCCCACATTGCAGTTATCCTGAAAATCCCACAGGCTGTTGGTTCTACAGAAGTCTCTACCCAGGGACCGGTACATTGGCCAGTGGCAAGCTGTTTTTCAAATTCTCTCTTTGCCTGCCTTATCAATGCCTTGCATTGAACTTACCAGTACTTATGTTGTTTCCCATTTTCATCATTTGGCTCCTTTTTCCATTTCCTGAAAGATGCTTTTTTGGCTATAGCAGCCTTTCTGAAATGGGATGCCACTGGCCAATGTACCGGTCCCTGGGAGAGTCAGCCACTCTTCCTTTCTTGCTCTCCTGCAAAAAGGAGGGGTTGTTCTTAGGATTCATCTTCAGTTGCTTTGAAGCTCCCATTCCCTATTTCCTCACTGACCTGCAGCAGAATCTGTCCTCGTGTTTCATTTCTATGAGAGAATCTGATTTTGTGGTTAATAATATATATATCTGTTTCTGTCTCTAGGCTCTGCCCACGATCCCAGGTACCAGGTGTTTCAGCCAGTGTCAGTCTCAGCTCTAGTGGGGGAGTCGATCATCC
Organism: Ichthyophis bannanicus; assembly: GCA_033557465.1. Classification (NCBI taxonomy): domain Eukaryota; kingdom Metazoa; phylum Chordata; class Amphibia; order Gymnophiona; family Ichthyophiidae; genus Ichthyophis; species Ichthyophis bannanicus. Next base: position 103,734,841 of record CM066048.1, on the reverse strand, counting down.
TTCCCTGTTTTTTTTCCAACCCCCGAGAGATTGAACCCTTCTGGGAACTGAGAGTGTGGTGGAGACTTAACAATCCAGATGGAGATTATATCTACAGACCAAATGGGGAACCCACCTCTCTGGATTACAGGGAACGGGTCTCCCTGCTCGGGGATCCTTGGGGGAGGAAAACAGCCTCTATCAAGATAACAGATCTGAGGGAGAGGGACAGTAACAGATACTTCTGTAGGGTGCAGATGATGAAAAATGGAAGAACTGAAACGTGGCAAAACACCCAAGGGACGGAGCTCGGAGTGTCAGGTAAAGTACTGTAGGGAATTTCAGATCCCTATCCTTATTCTTCATATTAATCTCTGCTCCTGGGAGAAAATTCTGAAAGGGTGAAAGTAAGTTAATGTGTAAGAGGAGAGATGGGCTGAAGCTTTGTCTGATCTTTCCACCTATAAACACCTGGCAACCTACCTCTGAGACTCTCCTCCTTCCCTCCGAGGTTTGGCTTCCCATCTGACCTTAGGTCAGCTGCTGTCCTGCATCTGGATCAGATCACTCCTATCTGGGGTCCAAATCGTGCCTTTCTTTCCCTCACTGTCCCACAGCAGAAATTGCTCATGTTTAGTTTCCATGACAGATGAAGGTTTTGTTGTTTAGAGCATTTCTTTTTCTTTTTCTTTTTCTGCCTCTAGCCTCTCCTCAAGAACTCCAGTGGCGGTATCACATCTTTCAGCCGGAGTCGATCTCAGGTGTAGTGGGGGAGACTGTCACCCTTCCCTGCTCCTTCTTCATCCCCCAGGAGATCGAGCCCATCAGCAACATCAGAGTGTCCTGGAGGATTACAGACGTCAATGGAGATTATATCTACAGACACAGTGAGAAATTCACCCGTGAGGATTTCAGGAGACGGATCTCCCTTCACGGGGAGCCTTGGGGAGAAAAAACAGCTTCTATCAGAATAAGAGATCTGAGGGAGAGTGACAGTAATAGATACTTCTGCCAAGTACAGGTGACGAAAAGTGATGGAAGACGTGAACAGGTGCAGGGCAACGAAGGGACGGAGCTCCGAGTGTCAGGTAATTATTAGAGAGAATATTAGCGCTACATTTCTTATTAGTGATCTGTGTTCCTTAGTCATGATTTTAAAGCACTGAGAGCAGATTAATACATACGAGAAGAGATGGGATGAGAAGTTCAAGAGTCCAAGTATAGTGCGGTGACCCCATCCGCCCCCCCCCCACCTCCTCTCTGGGGGCTGAGATCTCGCCGGGTGAGGCGGAAAAAATTCCTGCTACTCGATGGAGGGGGGCAAACAGTGCAAGAATTGTCACCACCCCATGTGCACAGGTGATAGCTCTGGCCATAAAAAGTGGAAGAAGCAGAGCGATCCTCCTTTCAGATCACCTGCTTCTTCCCGGGTAACACTGCAGCAGCTGCAGACAACACACCCACCCCAGTCCACCAGACTGCAGGCTTGGGCACAGATCCTCCAGTGACTTCTCCTGCACACACCTCCAGCATCCCAGAAATCCAGCATGACACAGTGCAGTGTGCACCTGACCCAATAGTGTTGATCACACCGTGGAGGCATTCTTCACCTCACAACTCCCATTCCAAATGGCGAGATTGACACACCAGCACACCCTGGACACCACCTTGGTGGATGAGGGGATGTTACTAGAAACATAGAAACATGACAACAGAAAAAGACCACATGGCCTATCTGGTCCGTCCTTCCATATCAACAACTACAAAAGTCCCCTTTTTTCCTCTAGAGATCCTCTGTGTTGGTCCCATGCTTCTTCGAATTCAGATACTGTCCTCATCTCTACCACCTCCACTGGGAGACTATTCCACAGATCCACTACTCTTTCCATAAAGAAATATTTCCGCATATCACTCCTGAATCTATCCATCTTCACCCTCATCCCATGTCTCCTCGTAGCAGAACTTGCTTTCAATCAAGAGGCTCTCTACCTGAACATTTATGCCACAGAGGTATTTAAACATCTCAATCATATCACCTCTATCCCGCTTTTCCTCTAAGGTGTACATATTAAGATCCCTAAGTCTGTCCTCATAAGCTTTATAATGAAGACCACTAACCATTTTAGTAGCCACCCTCTGCACCGACTCCATCCTGTTTATATTCTTTTGAAGGTGCGGTCTCCAGAATTGCACACAATACTCCAAATGAGGTTGCATCAAAGACTATACAGAGGCATTATCACCTCCTTTTTTCTGCTAGCCATTCCTCTCCATATGCACCCAAGCATCCTTCTAGCTTTTGCTGTCACCTTTTCTACCTGTTTAGCTACTTTAAGATCATCAGACACAACCACGCCTAGGTCACGCTCTTCTTTAGTGGACAAAAGTACTTCACCCCCTATACTATATTGCTCCCTTGGATTGCTGCAGCCCAAATGCATGACCTTGCATTTTTTAACATTAAATCTCAGCTGCCAAATTCTAGACCATTCTTCAAGCTTAGCTAGATCCCTCCTCATGTTATCTACACCTTCCTGGGTGTCTACTCTATTGCAGATTTTGCTATCATCCGCAAAGAGGCAAACCTTACCCGACAGCCCTTCTACTATATCACTAACAAAGATGTTAAAAAGAATCGGACCAAGGACAGATCCCTGGGGCACACCACTGGTAACATCCTTCTCAGAGTGAGCTCCATTTACCTGTACCCTTTATCGCTTCCCACTCAACCAATTTCTAACCCAAGCAGTAACTTTAGAGTCCATCCCTAGGGTGCTCAGTTTGTTTATAAGTCGACTGTGAGGAACAGTGTCAAAGGCTTTACTGAAATCTAAATACACCACATCTAGGGCTCTCCCTCAGTCCAATTCCCTGGTCACCCAGTCAAAGAAATCAATCAGATTTGTCTGACAAGACCTGCCTATGGTGAATCCATGCTGCCTCGGATCATGTAATTTGCTGGACTCCAGAAACCTCACTATTTTCTCTTTCAGCAGTGCTTCCAATAATTTACTTACCACCGAATCAGCAAGCTTGTGGCAGCCTCCAAAAAAACAGGACCCCCCTCTGGTCTGCAGCACTCACCAGTTCTAGTGTTACAGGAGCGACTGCACATTTGGATTATGGGGGTCAAAAACGATCCCAGGAAGAAGGGGCAAGCCATCTCCTTCAAGGCGGTACCCGGGCTGAGCACACATCAACTGGCCAATGCTCTCCAGTACTTGCAGCCCGGCCCTCCTCGTCCTCACAGTTACTGATACACCTTGATGGCACGCCACTCTCCAAATTCCAGGTCGTGGCTGTGTTGAGGAAATCGTTAGTAGCGCTGGGATTACCCCTGGCCTATTCAGAACACACTCCTTCCATATTGCCACGAACATGGTGGCAGAGAGGGGCCTTCCGTATGAGCAATCCAGGTGTTGGGATGAGGGAAGCCCCATGCCTACTCCTCATATATTCGTCCAGATCCGATGGCACCATTGATAAACTGTTTTGCCTCTGCTAACCATATCCCCTCCTCTTGCAGAACACATAGCTTGGATTGTGGGTCACTCCTTCATCTGCTGGGCAGCCGAAAGGGCATCCACGTGGCACCTGGGGACCCACCTGGGACTTTTTGATCGAGGTGTACACCTCTTATGGCTGGGCTTCCCGGACATGGGGTGGGGGCATCTGTGCCCCTTCCTTCAGTAGCAATTAGAGACCCAGCCATGCCGGCAGCCCAGGTTATGCATCTGGGAGGGAATGACCTTGGAACAATCTCCGGAAAGCATCTCATTGAACCGATCAGAACAGACCTCTCCTGGGTTGCACTCAACTTCCCCTGCGTGCTTTTCATCTGGTCCGACCTCATCCCTCGCCTCAGGTGGGCAGGCACTCACCTTTGGGCAGGGAGCTTAAAAAGGTCAACAGGCAGATTACCCTCTGTGTCCTGCATGATGGAGGATGGGAAATACAACATGAATGGTGCACCCCTTTTTGCCTGGATACTTCACTGGGGTCCAGCTCCACCTGTTGGACATTGGACTGGACCAATGTTCCCTCTAATTTTCTGTAGGCTGTGTGCGCATAAAATATCAGCTGTGTGCAGCTTTTGAAGGAAGGTTAAATTTTTGTGCGCCACATAACGACACTCGGAGTTATATACTTTAAAATTTGACTACACATCAGAATACAGTATGTACACCACATTGATTTTAATCAAATTAAATGAAAATAGACAATTACTAAATGAAGCAGGAAATTTCTAGTAATTACAATCATAACTTTTAAATTTTAAGATGTCTGTGTTGTTTTCTATCAGAATCAGAGCCGTAAGTTTTGTGCGCTCTGTTGTAAAGTATGTGCGCTCGCTCGGCGAGGTGTGTGCGCGCGCACACGCGCACAGCTTAGAGGGAACAGTGGACTGGACCTGTTCCTAAATGACTTATAGACCTTGGAAAACATCCTATGGACCAGCACACAGCAAGCCCTGGCCTTTGCCAAGCGCCAGCAAGAGATTCCCTTAGAGGGGGGAAACAAAAAAAGGTGCTTTCACATACCCATGATGGTTACCCGAGCCAGGCCGCAAGTACATACAAAATACAAGAAAAAAGGGGCAGGGCGCCCTGGTGGGTCCCCATACACAACAGCCTCCCGGCCCACAGGAGTGGGCCCAGCTGTTTGGCAAGGCAGGCCCCTAGCCCCTGCAGTGGGCTGGCTGGACAGCAAGGGAAGAGTCCATGGCACATATTGGCTCGGGTGACTGTAGCGGGAATCTCGCCCTGCAATATTTATGTTGCATGCATATACTTATATATATATATATATATATATGTTGATTTAGCAATAAACCTGCAGCCTTGTTGTACCCATAACTGTGAGTAGAGTGATCTTTGGACTTAAGGGTAATAGGCAGATGGATTTCTTGGGGGAGGGGCGGATGTGGTGCCGCCTGCCTATGTTACTTTTGTCTGATCCCACCAGGAAGCTTGTCCTCCTCCTCTTTACTCTTTGACCCCCACTGACCGCCTACCGCTTCCTCTTTTCAGCAGTAGTGCTCCTCGTTCAGCTGCTGCCTCTCTCCCCAGCTTCCAGGCTGCCCCATCCCTTGATGCCTTCTTCCCGCTGATCCTCTATTCTGGATGGGATCAGAACCAGCAACCCATCCCTCTTCCTCCAAGGGAAATGTTCATATTGTTTCATTTACTTTACGGTGACCTTTTATCCTCCCTACATGTCTCTCTTTTTCCTCACTATACGTTTCAGCTCATCTCTCTCCCTGCCCTCGCTGGAGCTCTCTCTTCTGTATGTCTCTGCTTCTGTTTCTCCTCCTTGTCTGTAAGTGACTCTTCTCTGGTCTCTTCTCTCCCTGTGTCTCCCCAATCTCGCTACTTTTGATGATATCAAAAGCCCTATTTATAACCCCTCTCTCTCTCTCTCTAGTCTCAGCCTGGGCACGTGAATTTGAGGTGGTTCAGCCCAAGTCAGTCTCAGGTGTGGTTCGGGGGTCCGTCACCCTTCCCTGCTCCTTCTCTTACCCCCAGAGGATCGAGCCCGTCAGTGACTTCAGAGTGTCCTGGAGGATTAACAGCTTCCATGGAGAGTTTATATACAACCACAGCGAGAGATTCACCCGTGCTGATTTCAGGGGACGGATCTCCCTAGTAGGTGACCCAGGGGGGCAGAAAACAGCTTCTATCAGAATAAGATTCCTGAGGAAGAGCGACAATAACAAATACTTCTGCCAAGTGCAGGTGAAGAGAAGCAATGGAGAAACTGAAGAGCTGCAGAGCATCGAAGGGACGGAGCTCCGAGTGTCAGGTAATTAGAGAGAATATTAGCGCTACATTTCTTATTAATGATCTGTGCTCCTTAGTCATGATTTTAAAGCACTGAGAGCAGATTAATACATGCGAGAAGAGATGGGATGAGAAGTTTTGTCTGATCCCACCAGGAAACTTGTCCTCTTCCTCTTTACTCTTTGACCCCCACTGACCCCCCCCCTCCCTGTTTCCTCTTCTCAGCGGCCGTGCTCCTCGTTCAGCTGCTGCCTCTCTCCCCAGCTTCCAGGCTGTTCCATCCCTTGATGTCTTCCTCCCGCCGATCCCCTATTCTGGATGGGATGACAACCAGCAACCCATCCCTCTTCCTCCAAGGGAAATGTTCATATTGTTTCATTTACTTTACGGTGACCTTTTATCCTCCCTACATGCCTCTCTTTTTCCTTACTATACATTTCAGCTCATCTCTCGCCCTGCCCTCGCTGGAGCTCTGTCTTCTGTGTGTCTTTGTTTTTGTTTCTCCCCCTCTTCTGTAAGTGACTCTTCTCTGGTCTCTTCTCTCCCTGTGTCTCTCCCATCTCGTTACTTTTCTTTTTGTCTCTCGCCCCACCACCACTCCCAGTATCTCTCCTCTCTGTCCTGTGTGTCTCTCTCAGCTCTCTTCTGTCCCCCTCTGACCTTGGACCCTGGGTGATTACTCATCACCAACCCCTTCCAATGGCCCTGTGTGTGTTTCTGCTTTACTCTCTTCCATGTGTCCTCTCTTCTTGCTCTTTATGTCTCTGTTTGTCTCTCTGCATTTGTCCCAGCAGTCAATTTTTCCACTTCACCTCCTCAACAATTCCACTCTTTTTTGCTCTACCCCCTCCCCCAAAAGCATTTACCTCCCCAATATCCATCCCCTCTTGCACTGACCTCCAGGCATTCGCTTCTCTCTCAACATTCACCCATTCTTGCATCCCACCAAGGTATTCAGCCCCCCACTCTCAACACTCACCTCCTCTCCCTACAGATCATTTACATGTGTCACAACTGCAGTCCAGAGCTGTTTCTGTTGCAGATCCTTCCTCCTGTGCTGGCTTTAAGCACCCTTTGTTGGAAAGGAATGGAGGGGCTGGAGCTGACACAGCATGGACTAGAAGAGCCTCGTGCTATCTGCTTCAGCCCCTAGTTAGCGAGGTTACTTACCTGTAACGGGGGTTCTCCGTGGACAGCAGGATAAGTCAGCCACACTTGGTGACGTCCTCCGGGCGGCACCAATTTCGGAAGTGCTCTCAAGCTCAGAACTGAGTGTGCCCCAGGTAGCCCACCTCCCGGTCCCGCCCCTAGCCTGGTCAGTTGTTTTCCCAGCTTGTTAACCCGGCTAGGGAGTGGATTTTCAGGCAGACCTCCTCCAGGGGAGGCGGGCGGGAATGTGTGGCTGACTTATCCTGCTGTCCACGGAGAACCCCCGTTACAGGTAAGTAACCTCGCTTTCTCCATGGACTGCAGGATTGCGTCAGCCACACTTGGTGACTCCCGAGCTGTGCGCAGCGTGCTGAGGTGGAGGAGGGAGGCATGAATAGAAGGCTACCAAGGCAGAGTCAAATTATTTTTACTGGAACAACGCAGGGCAACAGGTGCCCAGTACAATAGCAGTAAGGAGGTAGACAGCATGTGCGAGAACATTACAGTCAAAAATATGCAACAGTGCAGTAAGTGGACAACAGTGCAAACAACAGTGCAAACAGTGCAACAACAGTGCAAACAACAGTGCAATCAATAATTTGTAACAGTGCAATCAACCTTGTGCAAAAGGGCACAGGACAGGCAAGTACTACCAGTAAGGTGCATGGAGTTCATGGGCCGGCCCTCACACCCTAGGCTGAGGGGGCTGAAGGGCAGAGGCGAGGACGGCGTTGCTGACCGCTCAGCCCTCCTTAGACCGGAGGTCTAGGCAATAGTGTTTCTGGAACGTGTGAGGCGAGGACCACGTGGCTGCTTTACAGATGTCACTTAGTGGGACTGACCGTAGGTTGGCTATGGAGGTGGCCAACGCTCGCAGCTGATGAGGTCCCACTCTGTTCTGAGGGTGATTTCCAGTTGGGTCGAGGCAGTAGGAGACGCAGGAGGCGACTCAATGGGATAGGGTCCTTTTTGTGACCGGTTGTCCAGGCCTGTGTGGGTCAAAGGAGATGAACAGCTGCTCGCCTTTTCTGGCAGCACGGGTTCTGGCTAGATAGATCCGTAAGACGCGGAGACAGTCCAAGGTATGGAGCCGCCGTTCCTCCTCTGAGTGGTGTGGCTCCGGAACAAAGGAGGGCAGTTCGATGGACTGGTTGACATGGAACGCCGACGGCACTTTTGGTACGAATCTGGGGTTGGTTCTCAGGGAGGCGCGGTCCTGGTGGAGCTGTGTGTATGGAGGGTGCGCGACCAGAGCTTGGAGTTCGCTGATCCTCCTGGCTGAGGTGATGGCCACCAGGAATAGTGTTTTCCAGGAGACGTATTTTATGTCTGCGGTCTGCAGGGGTTCGAAGGGGGCCTGAGTAAGGCGGTGGAGGACTGCACATAGGTCCCACGAAGGAACCGGGGCCCTCACCGGGGGCCGTAGGTTCGACAGCCGTTTCATGAAGCGCGCCGTGAGGGGAAGCGTCGCTAAGGAGTCGGATCCCTCGACAGGTGCATGGAGAGTCGCAATGGCGGAGAGGTGCACTCAGATGGATTGTGTTTGGAGTCCGAGATCAGCGAGGGAGCTGAGGTACTGTAAGATGTGGCAGACTGGGCAGGTGGATGGGTCAAGGCCTCGCGCCGCACACCAGAGGCTGAATCGCTTCCATTTGAGGCCATAGGACTTTCTAGTGGAAGGCCTTCGGGCTGCCAGGACCACGTCCTGTACCTCAGAGGGGAGTTGGAGGGAAGCAAGGTTCATCCGCTCAACTTCCAGGCAGTGAGCGACAGGACTTTGAGGTTGGGGTGTCTGGTGAGTCCCACATTCTGCGTTAGAAGGACCGGGTACAGTGGTAGGCGAATTGGTCCCTCTTGTGCCAAGCGTCTCAGGAGTGTGAACCACATTTGTCGTGGCCAGTGAGGAACTACGAGGATGACTTGTGCTTTGTCCTGGATAATACGTTGCAGTGTCACTGGGATGAGGGGGGTCGGAGGGAAGGCATACACCAGAGACCACTCCCCCCAGTACACGTTGAATGCATCCCCTGAAAGTCTCTTGTTGGATGGGTGTCTCGAGCAGAATAGTGTGCATTTGACATTTTCCTCGGAGGCGAAGAGGTCGACCTCCGGAACTCCCCACCTTGCGAAGAGGGTGCTGGCGACCTCTGGAAGGAGAGCCCATTCGTGGGGCTGTAGTTGTCTACTTAGTTTGTCCGCCAGGACGTTCATGTCTCCGGGGAGATAAGAGGCGCGTAGCCAGCAGTTGCTCTTCAAGGCTAGCGTCCAGATCACCAGTGCCTCCTTGCAAAGTGGGCGCGAGCCTGTGCCCCCTTGCTTGTTGAGGTAGAACATAGCCGCTTGGTTGTCCGTATGGACGAGGATGGAAGTGCCCCGTAGGTGCGGCAGGAAGGTCTGGAGGGCGTATTTGATGGCTCTTAGCTCCAGAAGGTTGATATGCAGCTTCTGCTCGCTCTGGGACCATGCTCCTTGAGTGCTGAGCTGGCGGAAGTGCGCTCCCCAGCCGGAGCAGGAGGAGTCCATGGTGAGGGTTGCCTGGTGCTGGGGCTGGTGGATGGGCTTGCCCACGGAGAGGTTCACGGGTATGGTCCACCAGTGGAGTAGTGACCTGACTGGGGAGGTCATGGGGATTCTGGAGGCCAGGGACTGTGAGTGTTGGTTCCAGTGAGTTCGGAGATGCCATTGCAGCATGTGCATCTGCATTCTTGCCATCGGGATTACCGAGGTTGTGGCTGCCATGTGCCCCAGGAGGCGCAACAGTGACCGAGCCAAGGGGTTCATTGCAGCCGCTATTTTGGCAGACAGAAAGCTGATGGTCAGCGTTCTCTGATGTGGAAGGTAAGCTTTCGAGGATTGAGTGTCGATGACTGCTCCGATGAACTCCATCCGTTGAGAAGGACGAAGTTGGGATTTGCTGTAGTTGATGACAAATCCCAGGGAGGAGATCAAGGTGATGGATGTGTGAAGGGATGCTGTCAGCTCCTGAAGTGAGGGTGCTCAGAAGAGCCAGTCGTCAGGGTAGGGGAACACCATGATGTCTTGTTTGCGGAGGTGGGCTGCTGCTACTGCCACGCACTTCGTGAATACGCGTGGGGCCAGGGACAGCCCGAAAGGGAGAATCTTGTACTGGAAATGCTGCCCCAGCACCTGGAATCAGAGGAACTTCCTGTGCTCCTTGTGGATGCTGACGTGTGTGTAAGCCTCCTGCAGATCCAGGGAAGTGAGCCAATCGCCTGTCTGTATCAGAGGGAGGATGGAATTGAGGGAGTACATTCGGAACTTCTCCTTGGTGACAAATTTGTTCAATTTGCGCAGGTCCAAGATGGGACGTACCCCACCCGATTTCTTCGGAATGAGGAAATATCTTGAGTAGAAGCCTGTATTGATCTCGGATGGTGGAACAGGTTCTATGGCATTGGAGGACAGTAAGCGAATCAGCTCCATTGTCATGGCTTGCTGCAGGTTTGGAGGCGTCCTGGTGATGGGTCTGCTGCGCTGGAAGGGTGGGGTTGAAAAACGTATGCGGTATCCCTTGTGGATGATCCGTAGGACCCAGGAGTCTGAGGTGATCCTCTCCCATTCCGGGAGGAAGAAGGAGAGGCGCCCCCTGATCTGGGCGAGGGGGCGACCATAGTTGTCAAAAAGAAGGACCGCCTTTGGTGGTCTGTACGTTGCTGGTCTTCTTCTGCTTGCATTCTCTTTGGAACTGGTGCTGGTGAGAGGGTCCTTGGTAGGAGTTGGACTTGTACCTGGAGCCCTGCCACTTCTTGTTGGAAGAGTGTTTCCTATTGTAGCTGTAATAGGGTTTCCGCTGGTAAGTGTTCTTTTGTGTGCGGCCGTAGCGCTCGAACCCGTCCTCTGCCAGGGCTTGCAGGGTATTGCAGTCCTCCTTCATGTTGTTTACCGTGTCTGAGACTTTTTCTCCGAAGAGAGATTCGCCCCCGCAGGGTGTGTCGGCAATCTTGTCGTGAGAGTCCTCCCTCAGTCCGGATGCCCTGAGCCATGCCCATCTCCTTGCAGATATCGCTGTGCCCGCTGTACGTACGGACGTGTCGAAGGCGTCAAAGGCTGTGCTAGCCAGGTGCTTGTTGCATTCGGTCATGTCATTGAGTGCGGCGGTGAAGGAGGCCTGTGACTCCTTAGGTAGAGAGGAGACTGTGTTCCTGATATTGGCCACACAGGTGTCCTGAAAGAGGACCTGTTGAAATTGGTGGGCGGAGATTCTAGCGTTGAGCATGGCCCCCTGAAAAACCTTCTTCCCGATGTCGTCCAGCAGCTTGTGGTCTCGGCCGGGGGGGTGATTGGTGTGTGTACGCGATGACCTTGCTTTCTTAAGGGCTGAGGATACAACAATGGATTGATGAGGCAATTGCAGTTTCTCAAATCCAGGGGAAGGCTGAATAAGGTACTTGGAGTCTAGCCTCCTGGAGGTTGCGCGTCCTGACACTGGTGTGAGCTAAAGTCTCGAGTGGGTCTCTTTCAGCTTGCGGTGCAGAGGCAAGGCGAAGGGTGTTTTAGGGGTGGTGAGGTATTTGAGTACCTCCAGTTCTGCCTCCTCCATGGCGTTAGGGGATGTGAAGCCCAAAGTTGCTGACAATTTGCTGAGGAAATTGAGATAGGTGAGGTCCCCTGGAGGAGGTTGGCGCTCCTCATGTTCAGGGGACTGTCTGGTCACTGAGGAGGTCAGGTCTGAGGCAGCGGACCCTACGACCGCCGCTTCCTCCTCTGGTTCCTCTGCAGAGCTGTCTGAAGAGAGAGCTGCTTGAAGAGGTGCTGAGGCCTTTGCTTGTGGGGGATCCACAATGTGTGACGGAGGGGTTCCCAAGGATAAGGAGGTTGCAGCTGGATCAGCAGAAGAGGAGGGGGCCGTTTGCTGGACAGGTTGGGTTAGCAGCTGGATGATAGCAGAAGAGTTAGCAGGGTTTGAATAAGTAGAGGCACTTCTATGGGAGCGCGATCTGCGCCTGGACGAGTGCCTCGAGTGAGAACCAGGGTGGTACCTGTGATCGGAGCTGGAGATGCTAGAGTCAGAAGGGCTGGAAGATTGCACATGTCTGTGCTTATTCTTCTTCTTCTTGCGGGAGCCCCGGGAGCCGGTGCGGAGAGGAGAAGCGTTGCTGTCTCTGCTTCTGGACCGCTGGCATTTGTAAGCCTTCCGGGATCGTTGGGGCTCTGCCGCGCTGATTTCCACGTCAGGCAGGCATCCTGCAGTCGAGTCCCGATGACGAGGAGCTCCCGGCGTTGACGGAAGATGATGTCTGTGTGCGGGGCTAGCCACGACGAGCAGAGGAGCGCCCAGCATCGAGGGGAGAAGACGCTCGGGGGCGGAGCTAGCGGCGGCGGCAAGGGGGGAGCCCAACATGGAAGAGGACTCACCGACGCCATCTTTTCTGGCCGCGTGGAGAGCCGCATGTCCGGCGGTCACTGTAGAGTCAGAGGCAGGTCCGGAAGATGATGTGGAAGGCATGAGGGTCTCCCGGGCAGGGGCCGGAGCAGGCAATGCCGGGGCACCGACAGCCAGGCTTGGGATGGAGGCCCTGAGGGGCACATCCTGGGCCATGCAAGCGGCGGCTGTGCTGGATGTAGCAGGAGAGCCGGCTGGACCCGCGTTGCTCACGGCAGTGAGAGTCGTGCTGCGGCTGAGAAGAGGCTTTCCTGGCCATTTTGATGCAGGGGGACAGCAGTCAGCATTATGAGCAGGTCCCAAGCAGCGTGAGCACGAGTCATGCAGATCAGAGGAGGAGAGCTTCTTACTGCAGGAACATTTTCTGGAGCCCTGTTTGGGCATTGCGGTGAGTTGAAATTGCTGTTGATGTTGAAATGTAGAAGAGAGAGCAGATCCGTCTTGTTGGCAAGACGGAAGAACAAGAACTGGCCAGGCTAGGGGCGGGATCGGGAGGTGGGCTACCTGGGGCACGCTCAGTTCTGAGTTTGAGAGCACTTCCGAAATTGGCGCCACCCAGAGGACGTCACCAAGTGTGGCTGACGCAATCCTGCAGTCCATGGAGAATGTTGTTATCTCTCCCCCTACTCCACCATGTTTTAATTTTCACCCAGAAGGCAGAGTACAGTAGAGGCTCTTGTTTGCTCTGTAGTGTTTGTTACAGCCGCTCCTTCTCTCTCCCTGTCCTGTTCCTCTCTCTCTTTCTCTGCTTTTCTCTCTAGTCTCCCTCCCTGAGGTGCTGCTGTTTTTCTCCTTTCCCTCGTGTCTCTCTGCTCTGCTCTTCTCTTTCCTCTCACTCTCACTGATTTAGATTCAAGAAACCTTCCTGGCTTGACAATTTTGTACATGTGTTGTCAATGTGATGGAGTTGCCTTTGACTAAGTTTATGTGTCCTTTAATGTAAGAAAAAAAACAATCCCTGACCTGCAAGTGCCGCTACAGCTGATACAGGTGAAACCTTCAGTTGATGGGGTTGTGGATTCAGCCCTTTCTTCTCTTATTCTTTTCCTTTCGTGCTCACATTCACTTGCTTTCTGAGTTTTGAACAGTCAAAGAAAGGGCCATTGTGTAAAGTTTGCATCTTTGTGAATGATACCAAAATCTGCAATAGGGTAGACCCCTGAAAGGTGTAGATAACATGAGGAGGGTTCCAGGGAAGCTTGAAGGATGGACTAGAATTTGGCAGATGAGATTCTGGAAAGGGTCTGCAAATAAGTTGTAGATGATATCTTTTATTGGACTAACTTAATGTATCTTTGACACCCTTTTGAGGGTTATCCTGTAAATGAAGAAGCAATGGAGTTACACTGACTTTAAATAGTATAAACTCATCTAGGCCTTAGGTTGTCTGCATATGTCAATACAGGTCAATGAAAGGGGTGGCACAATGACATTTTATAACACAAAGGCCCTGTGTCTGATCTTAAGCTAGCTGCATAAATAACAACTTTCTAAAAGTGCCATCTAAGCATTTAGGGCATGTACATGTGGGCAAGCCTTCTGAATGAAACTCCATGGTCTGTCTCTCAGTCAGGTCTGAATCCACACTGTGATTATGGGAAAATGCTCTCCATAAAGAGAGACATTTTCAAGGCACTTACTTGATTAAAACAGATATTTGAAAATTGCCCACCTTGCTCATATAGTTTTGAAAACTGTCCCCAATATGCTTAAAATAAAAGTAAAAAATAAATGACAGTGCTAACAACAGTAAAATAAAACTAGAGTGTGCAGACTCTGCACCTGTCTCCTTGTTCAGCGTGCAGGACCAATTAGCCTCCGGTTAAGGTAGAGCCCAGCAGGCTGGTGTTCTGGTTCTAAAGATGCACTGGTATATTGTAGACTCTTCCACTTGGTTCTTCTTCTAGGTGATTCACCATTTCTATGTGAGCAGGTTCTTCAATGCAGCTCCTTTTCTCCTCTGTCCTATGAAACAAACGATTCACACTACATCTTCCTGACTCCTCTTCCACTCTCCTCACATGCCAAGAATATTCCTTCAAGTGGCATTTTCTTCAGAGAGCTGCCCCTCCCATTGCCAGCATACCTGAGGCTGCAGTGACACCAGGCTATGAGGCACAGTGATATCACAACCAGTGCATTATGACATCATAATAGACAGTGCAGTCGAACTATGAGACAAAGTGAAAAAATAGTTTTCTGAGTTTTTCTGAAAGTTTTATTGTAGCAGCAAAGCGCAGACAAACCAATGATACCAGGAGTCTGTTCAGAAGGTCCAAATCATTTATTTGTGCACAAGTCTCAAGCAAGTCAATTTCAAAATGGCTGAGCAAAGTTTTCTAGCATTACAACAACTTTTATAGACTTCTGTTCCATTCTAGGTATAGAAAAACATTCCATTGGTCCCGTTACTCTCCCGTACCTCCCGTACCCCTTCCATTGGTGCCGGTACTGATAAGCTTATCCAATTATGTTCCTTCAGTGGGCCCAGCACCTGCTCACCCCCCTGCCTGTCCCAATTACAATGGCCAGTTCATCAACTTGTTACTTTCACACTCTCAAGGCCATAGAGCCAATTTGTGCATGTAGGGGAGCAGGGCTCTGCAACTCATCTGTCAGCAATCCCAATTAAATCCCTTGCAGATATACTTTTCTTATCAGTAACTTTTAAACATATTTTTCTGTATTTTTCCATCTTCCAGTTCTGCAATTCTGCTTATCTAAGCTAATTCAATACTTCTACTGAGGGCTATCCTACAATAGCAGCATGTTGGGGGATGTGCAATTCCTATGGGCCTCTTCACAAGCTTCATTTACAGGTCAAGCTAGCTAGGCCTGCCTGCTCATGTCAGACACTGTGGATCACAGGCCTGCACCTGCCACATTCCCCCCTTTGATTAATCTCACCCTATTACTTAATAAGGTGTGAGAGTTAAATCACCTTTAGAAGAATCACATCATGATTGAAGGATTTCGACTAGGACTGGCTCTGTATAAGGCCATTATTTTAGTTGCGGTCTTCCGCTCTACTGTACTATCAATAGCATTATGGATAGAACGCATACAACATGGGATTAAACATGGTAATAAGAAAATAATAACAACAAGAATTAGTACCAAGATAATGAAAGTTTTAAATCCTCCCAGCCATGAGAAAAGGTTAGCAAACCAGTTAGGAAATTTCAATGAATGCCAAGTCTGTACTGGCACGTAAGCATGTCTTTGCATATCTTTAGCAATTTCTTCAACTACTTGACCTTTATCATCTATTTTCAAACAGCAATTAGTTAAATTCAGTTTACCACATACTCCTCCTTCAGCTGCTAACAAATATTCAAGTGCTAAGCGGTTCTGATATATAGCAGTGCGCATCTGAGTACTTTGTCTAGCTAAAAGTGTAAGTGCATGACTAGTTTCATTGGTTATTATTTCAACTACTGCTTGTAAGCGAATAATACGATTAATCATATAGATTGGAGTTCGATAACCATACATACCATCATCATTCCAAGTGGCAGGCCCATAATACTCAATGATTCTTTCTGGTGGCCAATCATCACCTTGCCACTTCTCCCACTTGCCTATCTGTAAGGCTTCTCTTTTCTGTCTTAGTGCTCTTTTGTGTCGGTGGGTAGTGTATACTGGGTATCCTAATTGTTCTCCATGTTCAGTGTTTAAAAGAAAGAAGGAAGGTCTGATGGTTCCTAAGACACATGCTCCTCCCCATTGTGGTGGGAGTTGTGCATATGCTCGGTTTCCACAGATCCAATACAGGCCAGGTGGGGCTTGCCAAGCATGGACTTTGGCAAGATTAGTCCATAAATCAGCAAGTTCAGGAAATCTGGCTAATGGGTTAGGAGGTTCAGGGTGTCTTATTCCTGACCACCATGACGTCTTTTTGGTCGTTGCATTATAGTATTTCTGGCTAAGACAGACCAGCTGTCCTACCTTTTGGGTGAACTGGGGTCCAGTTCTGGCATAGCAAAGACGTCCAACGATTGAGTGCGCTAACACCCATTCACTAGTAGTCTTGTGTAATTCAGTCTGATTGTAAATCATAGAATAATTCAATTCTTGGGCTTCCCATGGCCACTGGTCTCCCATTTGGGTCCCACCACAGAAATAGCAATCTGAGATCTTAAGACTAGATACTACTGCTCCAGCTAATTCTAAAAATAAATTCTGAGAAGGATGAGGAATTTCAAACTTATTTACATGCATAGCCTCATAAAAGGTATTATGGATATGATATTTAGATGACTTGTGGGCTTGGGTATTCAATCTAATATACACAATGGTTCCTGGATCTATTGCCCCTCCAGCAATACGTACCAAACTTGTACCCTTGTTTCCATGCATAGGGATTGTGTATGCGTAAGTGTAAAGGGTTACAAGCATCTTTCTGACATTTATCATTTGTGGTTGGCTTGGTTAAAGTGGCCATTCGTTTATCTATCTTCTCATCAGTTATACCAGTATTCCAAGTAGCATAAAAAACACATTCCCAATACGGGCAATAGTAGTCTGCTGCTGGGGCAGTACTATAGCCTGGTTCCTTTTTACCTGTACACTTCCACCAACCTGTGGCACCTTCTGGACACATGTACTTATGGTCATTTCGATACGCTTTCTCCCACGTACCACAGGTGGAATAACTATCTCTGTTGATGACATTACATGCATCAAAATTCAAAACAGCAGGTTTAGTAATGTCCTTAAGTGGTGGCGTAGCAGCTATTATAGGTCCATCTGCATCCTTCCATCGTATTTCCAACGTGTAATAGGATGGATTTTGATGCGGATTATAGCATGCTCTAATTTTGCCATAAGTGCAAACATTTAGTTCAGTGGTGTTATAGATACACCGAGTCACTTTTCCCTTGCAGGTATAGTAAGAATGATAAATCAAAGTCTGAGTTACTTTCAGTCCAGTTCGAGTAGAAGTAATGCAAGCAGTGCATGGAGGTAAAGCATAAGTCAGTTCAAAACCTCCAAAATAGGCAATCAGGGCAAAGCAAAAGTAGAAATGCATGTTGATTGGAGTTCTTCTGAATCCTCAGCTTGCTGATCTTGATCACGACGTTCTCTTTCTTCGTCCCGTTTGCTAATGAAGCAATTTAACGGGTGCTGAATGTTGATTGAAGATCCTCAAGTTGTCAAGCACACCTCAACCAACTTAGCAATTCAGTTGGTGTTGAAGTATGGTTCAATATAGTATCAAAGTAGTGTGCAAAATCGCACGCAGATTGGGTTCGTTGAAACAAAGCTGTTGCTGTATGGAAAACAGCAATCCTCTTCGAAAGACTTGGCTGTTGCAAGGCACTGTGATAAAGTGTCTACTTTGCTGGTTGCCGTCTCAGAGTAACTCGCAAGGGTGCATCAAGATGCTGTTCTGCTGTCCACTGCTCAGGTTCAGGATCAGCGGCGGGCTTGACTCTGCTGTGGTGGATCCAGGCGTCGATCTCGGCTACCTTTACTGCAGTTGGGGTAGACAGGATGACGGTGTACGGTCCCTTCCATTGGGGTTCCAACGGTGTCTTCTTCCAATCTTTGATCCACACCGAGGTACCAGGCTGATAGGGATGCAAAGGTTCCATCAAGTTGATAGGCAACTGGTCTTGGATCCACGTATGGAGAGTCTGCAGAACAAAACTAAGAGCTAAGAGTTCTTGCCTGGTTATTTCTGAACCAATTTGGGCTAGACTTCCTTTGATTCCCTGCACTATTGGTGGGGGTTTACCATACAGAACTTCAAAAGGGGAAAATCCTGTTGATTTTACAGGAGCTGAGCGTATTCTGAGTAAAGCTATGGGGAGCACTTGGGGCCACTTCAAGTGTGTCTCCTGACAAAGCTTAGACATTTGGGCTTTCAAGGTACGATTCATTCGCTCAACTTTCCCTGAACTCTGGGGTCTGTATGCAGTGTGGAGTTTCCATTGTATCTGCAAAGCTTTTGCTAACTGTTGAGTAACTTGGGAGACAAATGAGGGTCCATTGTCTGACCCTATTACTGCTGGAATTCCAAATCTAGGGACAATCTCTCTCATTAAAACTTTGGTAACTTCTCTGGCTTTCTCAGTTCTGGTTGGGAAGGCTTCTACCCACCCAGAGAAAGTACAGACTAACACTAATAGGTAATGATATCCATTGGCTCTTGGCATTTCGGTAAAATCGATTTGGAGGTTGTGCATGGGGGTCACACCTCCTGACTGAACTCGGGGTGCCGTTATAAGGCCTTGCTTGGCATTATTCTTGGCACAAGTTTGACATTGCCGTGCTACTGAAGCTGATATGGTTGTCAATAGAGGGATGTAAAAATGTGGTCTGAGTGCTTTTTCCATAGCACTCTTTCCATAGTGGGTGGCTTCGTGGAAAGCTTTGACAAAAGCTGGTCCTAACAGTTCAGGAATTACTATTTGTCCAGGGGGTTGACTGCCTTCTGCTGGTGGCAGCTCAATCCATCCATCTTTCAGTACTCCATCTTCTTTGTTACAATAGTAATCCAATTCTTTGGTGGTATATCGTGGTGTCCATAAATTCAGAGGTACTGGAAACAATGCTGCTTGCATTGGCATAGCTTGTGGTGTGATCTGTCCTGTCATAGCTGCTTGTCGTGCTGAGGCATCTGCAAACCTATTTCCTCGGGCAACTTCTCCTTTTCCTGCTTGATGTCCTCTGCAATGCATGACAGCCAGGGCCGGATTTAGCTATACGCCATGTACGCCATGGCGTAGGGCCCACAGCTGCAAAGGGCCCACAAAAATTGAAGTAGTTAGGCTTTTTTTTTTAATAAAATAAAAAAAAACCTGCTGGCTGCCGCCGCGGGGCCCCCTCTGCTGCCGCGGCAGCATGGACTGACCCGCGGGGGCCCCCTCTGTAAGCTCGGTCCCTCCCTCCGTGCCTCCGTGTCTCCCTCCGTGCAGGCTGTTAGAGACGCGAAGGCAGACTGTCTCCTTCTGCCTTCCCGTCTCTGTTAAGCCCGCAGGGCTGATGGGAAATTTCCCATCAGCCCCTGCGGGCTTAACAGAGACGCGAAGGAGACAGTCTGCCTTCGCGTCTCTAACAGCCTGCACGGAGGGAGACACGGAGGCACGGAGGGAGGGACCGAGCTTACAGAGGGGGCCCCCGCGGGTCAGTCCATGCTGCCGCGGCAGCAGAGGGGGCCCCGCGGCGGCAGCCAGCAGGTTTTTTTTTTTAAATAAATTTTACTTTAGGCCGGGGGAGGGGGAGGGGGAGGGGGAGGGGGAGGGAGTGGGACTGGTAATTGGGGGGGCTGGGACTGGGGCTGGAAATGGGTTGGGACTGGGACTGGAAATGGGTTGGGGTGATTAAGTCTGGAGGTGGGCTGATTAGGAGTACTGGTAATGGGCTGTGGGCTGTTGTCGGGGTTAGAACTGGTAATGGGCTTTGGGGGGGTTAAGACTGGTAATGGGCTGTGGGCTGATGGGGGCTGTCTGGTAATGGGCTATGGGGGGGGCTAGAACTGGAAATGGGCTGGGGGGGTTAAGACTGGCGGTGGGCTGTTGGGGTTAGGACTGGTAATGGGCTGTTGGGGGGGGTTTAGAACTGGTAATGGGTTTTGGGGGGTTTAGACTGGTAATGGGCTGTGGGCTGATGGGGGCTGTCTGGTAATGGGCTATGGGGGGGCTAGGACTGGAAATGGGCTGGGGGGTTAAGACGGGAGGTGGGCTGATGGGGTTAGGACTGGTAATGGGCTGTTGGGGGGGGTTTAGAACTGGTAATGGGTTTTGGGGGGTTTAGACTGGTAATGGGCTGTGGGCTGATGGGGGCTGTCTGGTAATGGGCTATGGGGGGGCTAGGACTGGAAATGTGCTGGGGGGTAAAGACTGGAGGTGGGCTGATTGGGTTAGGACTGTTACTGGGCTGTTGGGGGGGTTTAGAAACTGGTAATGGGCTTTGGGGGGGTTAAGACTGGTAATGGGCTGTGGGCTGATGGGGGCTGTCTGGTAATGGGCTATGGGGGGGGGTTAGGACTGGAAATGGGCTGGGGGGGGGTTAAGACTGGAGGTGGGCTGATGGGGTTAGGACTGGTAATGGGCTGTGGGCTGATGGGCTGATGGGGTGGGGGGTTAGGACTGGCAATGTGCTATGTGGGGCTGACTGGAAATGGGTTGATGGGGTTAGGACTGGAAGTGGGCTGATGGGGGGTTAGGACTGGTAATGGGTTATAGGGGGGGCTTCTTAAACTGAAAATGGGGTGATGGGGGGTTAGGACTGGTATTGGGTTGGGGGGTTGCTAGGACTGGAAATGGGCTGATGGATGGCTAGGACTGGAAATGGGCTGATGCAGGGACTAGAAGGGAATGGATGCTGGGTGAGGCTGGAACTAGAAGGGAGCTGATGTTGGGGGAGGATTAGAATGGGATGGGGCTGGAAGAGTAAAATGGAGAAGGGAAAAATATTTTGTGTGGGAGGGATAAAAAAATCTACAATTGGCCGGGTATTGGGAGAGTAAGTGGGGATTGAGGATGGAGGGGTAAAATTTGACTGGATGAAATAGGAATGAGGAAAGAGCAAAAGGAGAAAGATTAGTATGTTAAAGCAGATGTAGAGAGAGAATGGAAAAAAACTAGAAGAGAGAAGAAAGGACAAATGGACAGCAGACGATGGAGAGTTAGCAGAAGACATGAAGAAACCAGAAGAAAGTGGCTGGAGCAATTGCAGCTGAAAAAAATGCACAAAAGGTAGAAAAAATATCTCTTTATTTTGAATTTATTAATTGGAATATGTCAGCTCTGGTAAATGTGCATCATTAACGTCTGCGCTTTGTTTAGTACAAGAGCAAATTAATGTATAGTTTTATTTCTACAGTGTTGTACATTCCAAGTTTGGCTTTTGGGATTCCCAGTTTAATTATTGTCTTCCTGTTTCTAAAATGTGATTACTTGTTTGGTGATGGTCTATGTTCTGCATGTGTAACTGAGCTGAGGTGTTCTGTTTATATAATTCCTATTTGACATTGCCACTTGGTCTCTTTCCCCAGTAGGTCATGTATTGTTGTTCTCTGAAATGTATTGGTTTAATATTTGCAGTGTTGCCTTTTGATTGGTAGAGTATGGTGCTTTGTGAGTCCTGGTAGTGCTGTTAGGATACGGCGGGTTTACTATGGGCAGTGTTTGTAGTAGTTCCTAATGTGTCTGGCAGTTGGCACTGGATTATAGTAATGTAGAAATCTTTTAGTCTTTCTTTATCCATACACTCATTAAGAGGCACGTTTACTAAAAGTTAGTATATGGTAACATTATGCAAATATTTATGCAAATGAGGCCCCTTATGCAAATGAGGCCCACACCCCCCTTGGGCCGCCCCTGCTGGGGGCCCACAATTTTTGTTGGCATAGGGCCTCACTCAAGGTAAATCCGGCCCTGATGACAGCTACACGTGTTGGGGCCCAAACTGCATCAAGTAACATCAATATCTCGGGACCATACTTGACTGATTTTCCTCCGGATGTGATGAGTCCTCTTTCTTTATAGAGAGCTCCATGGGCATGTAAGGTAGTGAAGGCATATTTGGAATCTGTATATACATTTAGCACAAGTCTCTCTCCTAACAACAGTGCTCTGGTGAGTGCTATCAATTCGGCTTTCTGGGCTGATGTGCCTGAGGCTAGAGCTGATGATTCGACTACTTCGTGTTGAGTGACGACTGCATATCCGGCACAGCGCCGTCCATCAAGGATGAGACTGCTCCCATCAACATAATAGATTTGGTCAGGATTGTCTATGGGCACATCTGTCAAGTCAGGTCGACTGGAGAACACAGTTTCCATGACTTCGATACAGTCATGTTCTGGGAGTTCTTCACTAATGGGTATCAAGGTGGCTGGATTCAAGGCATGACTCACTTCTAGTTGTATCTGTGGATTTTCACATAGCATGCTCTGGTATTTCAACATTCGGGAATTGGTGAGCCAATAATTTGCTTTTTGTTCCATCAAGGCAAGGACTGTATGTGGCACAGTGACTCGTATGTTTTGTCCTAATGTGAGCTTGTCTGCTTCACTCACTAGTAGCGCTGTAGCTGCGACTGCTCTCAAGCAGGGTGGCCATCCTTTGGCCACAGTGTCCAACTGTTTCGATAGGTATGCTACAGGTCGCTCCCAATTTCCCAATTTCTGAGTCAACATGCCTAAGGCATTTCCCTGTGCTTCATGTACAAACAAGTGGAAAGGCTTGTGGACATCTGGTAGTCCAAGTGCTGGTGATGACATCAATTCTTCCTTTAACTTCTTGAAGGCTGTATCCTGCTCAAGTCCCCACTCCAGTGGTGACTTTTCTTCTCCTTTTGTGGCTTCATACAGTGGTTTGGCAATTTGGGCAAAGTTGGGTATCCAGATTCGGCAATATCCTGCCGCTCCCAGAAAGGCTCTGACTTGCTTTCTGGTTGTTGGGGTTGGAATTCTACATACTGCTTCTTTTCTCTCTCTACCTAATCTTCGGCTCCCTTGGGTTATACGAAAACCCAAGTATTTCACTTCTTTTTGTCATAGCTGTGCTTTTGCTCTGGAAACTTTGTATCCAGCTTCATCTAGTAACTGCACGAGGTCTTTGGTGGCTAGTATACACTCACTCTCTGATATGGCAGCTATCAGCAGATCGTCCATGTATTGGAGAAGCACTCTCTTCCCCGGGGCTACTGGATAGCTTGAAAGGACTTGATTTAGTGCAGCACTAAAGATGGTAGGCGAATTCTTGAATCCTTGGGGTAATCGTGTCCAGGTGAGCTGGCCCCCTCTTCCAGAGATTGGGTCCTGCCATTCAAATGCAAACAATATTTGACTTTCAGGGGCTAATCTTATGCAAAAGAATGCATCTTTTAAATCCAGTACGGTGAAATGGGTAGCTTCAGCAGGTATCAGTCCTAGAAGAGTGTAAGGATTGGGTACAACTGGATGTATAGTTTCAACTGCATCATTTACTCTTCTTAAATCTTGTACTGGGCGGTAATCATCTGTCCCAGGTTTCTTTACTGGCAAAAGTGGAGTGTTCCATGGGGATTGACATACTTTTAGTAGGCCATATTCGAGCAATCTTTGCAAGTGACGATGGATACCTTCAATTGCAGCTCTTGGGAGAGGGTACTGTTTGACGTGTACTGGTGTAGCACTAGGTTTGAGGGTTACAATTACTGGAGCTATATGCTTGGCTAGGCCTGGGGGACTGCCTTCTGCCCATACTCCAGGTGGTGCATGAATGTTCTTTAGAGTTTGTTCAAAATAGGTGTCTTGGATCGAATCATCAATGTAATATCTCCATTCTTCTTCTCGGGGAACTGTCAGCAGCATTATTCCTGCTGGTTTGGCTTGGGGATTTACTGTCATTTGCATTTCTCCTTGCTCAGAGAAAGATATTTGTGCTTGAAGCTTGGCTAACATATCTCGTCCCAGTAGTGGCACTGGACATTCGGGCATGTAAAGGAATTGATGAGTTATTTGCTGTCCTCCTAGACTGCATATTCAATTCTGAAGAAAAGATTTCGTAGCTTTGGCACCAGTTGCTCCTATAATGGTGACTGCTTTTGTAGAAAATGGGGCTATCTTCTTGTCTATTACTGAATGTTGTGCTCCGGTATCAACCATAAATTCCATGACTTGGTCTCCTATTTGTATTCCGACCATAGGCTCCTGGAGACCTAAAAGCAAACTTGGAGCCCGGTCTTTCCAAATCCACGTCATCTTCATCCTGGATCGTTGTGGCCAATGCTTGAATGGCTCCTCCTTTTTCTCGCTGGAATTGTTCTCGATTGGCTCCTCCGCGATTTCGGGGATAGCCTCGTCTTTCTTCTCGCCACTGATGATTGCTGTCGTCATCTTGCTGGGCGTCTTCGAGTTGCGGGCAAGCATTTCTCCAATGTCCTTCTTCTCTGCAATAGGCGCATTGGTTCACGCCTAGCTTCTGGGACCGGCCTCCACCTTGGCCCCGCCCCCTTCCTCTGCTCCGTCGACTAGGGATACCTCCCCTTTTCTGTTCCACTATGGCCGCAGCCAAAAAATCAGCTTTCTTCTTCATCTTTCTATCACATTCTCTCTGTCTTTCATTATCACGATTCACATACACTTTATGAGCGACTTCCAGTAACTGTGTTGCATTCATGCCCGCAAACCCTTCTAATTTCTGTAATTTACGTCTAATGTCTGGTTGAGACTGGTTTACAAAAGCAGAATTCACCATACATAAACTTCCTGGTGCTTCGGGATCATAGGGAGTATACATTCTGTATGCTTCAGTTAATCTTTCATAAAATTCTGCGGGGCTCTCATCTACACCTTGGATAACTCCTGCTACTTTGGAAAGGTTCATAGCTTTCTGGTCCCCCCTTCTCAGGCCTTGTAAAAAGCCTTGGCAAAAACGGGCTAGGGCTGTGGTTCCTTCTTCTGTATTTGGATCCCAATGGGGGTCTTCATTCGGGAATTCTCTCTGGGCTGCTTCCCGATGATCTATTCTGTTCTGCCCCGGTCCCGGAGCTACAGGGTTATCTGCCATCCACTCAATAGCTGCTTTTCTAATTCGTGCTCGCTCCTCTGTCGTGAATAGGGTGGTCAGGAGCTGGCGGCAATCTGGCCAAGTGGGTTGGTGGGTTTCCATAATAGTAGTTACTAATTCTGTCAGCTCCTGGGGCTTACTAGTATAGGAGGCATAATGCGACCTCCAATTTAACAAATCAGCTGTAGAGAAAGGGATATACACATAAGTTAAGGGTCCCGCTACCACCTCCTCATTATCGTTCTTTACGGGCACTCCCGGGACTTGCCGTAAGGGCATCATTCTGGCAGTAGCTGTCTTTTGGGATCTAAGGGTTACTTTCGTAACTGTCTTTGAAGGGGCCACTTTCTTTTTATCGACGGGTTTCACTACTTTGGATGTACACTTTGCTGGCACGCTAGTGCTGGCAACCACTTGTACACTGTCATCCTCGCTTGGGGCATTTTCATTTTCTTCTTCCTCTACCTCCACATCTGACTCGCTTTTTATAATCTCATCTTCTTCAGCTAATTCCTCTCTCTCCCCTCCGGGAGGTGGGTCAGGGGTTGGGTCCCGCGCCGGCTGTCTCTGGGGCTCTGGGGCAGGACGCCGGGCTACTCTTACCGGACCTGGGGTTCGAGACTGTCTGGGAATTATTTCTGGGGAATCAGGATCTACCAGGATGGGTTTCTTCCTGGACTTCTTATCCTGCTCTTTCGTTCTAGGCTGTTCTATTTTCTGTCTAGAATCTGTCTTAGCTAACATTATTCTGCACTGTTCCTCATAACAGCGCTGCGCCCAGAGGGGCGGATCTTCACAAATACTTAACCAGGAATCTATATAGGGGTACTGATCGGGGTGCGCTATCCACACTCTACGGTGTACTAACTGGATAATTTCTACATTGAACGTTCCCTCTCGGGGCCAGGTGGGGTCTATATCGGGCCACTCCCTAGTACACAAAATCTGCAAACGGGCTGCTGTCATTTTAATACCATAATCTCCAGAATATCCCTCTTTAAAATGTGCGATCATACATTCTAATGGAGTGTTTCTAGTAGACCCCGCCCCTCCCATTTCGATGTGTGCGCGCAACAACAGACAAAAGGGAAAAGGAGGGCGGACCGTGGGTAAGGGGTCCTCACGGTCCTGGAAACGTATAAGGAATACAAATAACAAGACAAGACGACAATCACTTCCCCCTTTTCGCGACCTGAACGCGGTCGCCCGGTCAGGAAATGCGCTACTCAGGGGTCCGCCTTCACTTGGTCCGTGCTGCCAGACCTCTCATCCACACTTCATTCACACAATCATGCTAGCAACGTATCCCAGAATGCATTCGTTTCTATCTATTCTGACTAGTCTTATCAATTTCCCAATTACAAAAAGGATGGGGGTTTCACCCGGCGAATACCCATGCGGAGTTACTCGGCCCTTCCTTGAGAGGTGATCAAGCTCTCTTACCAATTTCCAATATCTCGAGATTACAAATTCCAAGTTCTAAGTTCCAATGGCAGTACTGCTCTTTCTATTTCTGTCTAGACACCAAATCAAAACTATACTCACCGGATCCGGTCCTCAAACTTCCCCAGCAGGCGCATGAGTTGGACCTCGGACTCCCCTCACTCGGGTTCGAGGCGTTGACTCCAACCGGGCTCGGCACCCGCCGAGGTCCGACCAGCTCCCTCCGATACAAGGGACCGGCGGCGCCAGGGAGCAGCCCTCGTCGGAAGGGCGCGATCCCGGCAGGACCAAGCCTATAGAGGCGGAAAGTCGTGGTATATTGCCCTATATACACTTTGATTCCACAACTTCCCGGCCAATGCACCAAGAATATGTAGCAGCAAAGCGCAGACAAACCAATGATACCAGGAGTCTGTTCAGAAGGTCCAAATCATTTATTTGTGCACAAGTCTCAAGCAAGTCAATTTCAAAATGGCTGAGCAAAGTTTTCTAGCATTACAACAACTTTTATAGACTTCTGTTCCATTCTAGGTATAGAAAAACATTCCATTGGTCCCGTTACTCTCCCGTACCTCCCGTACCCCTTCCATTGGTGCCGGTACTGATAAGCTTATCCAATTATGTTCCTTCAGTGGGCCCAGCACCTGCTCACCCCCCTGCCTGTCCCAATTACAATGGCCAGTTCATCAACTTGTTACTTTCACACTCTCAAGGCCATAGAGCCAATTTGTGCATGTAGGGGAGCAGGGCTCTGCAACTCATCTGTCAGCAATCCCAATTAAATCCCTTGCAGATGTACTTTTCTTATCAGTAACTTTTAAACATATTTTTCTGTATTTTTCCATCTTCCAGCTCTGCAGTTCTGCTTATCTAAGCTAATTCAATACTTCTACTGAGGACTATCCTACAATAGCAGCATGTTGGGGGATGTGCAATTCCTATGGGCCTCTTCACAAGCTTCATTTACAGGTCAAGCTAGCTAGGCCTGCCTGCTCATGTCAGACACTGTGGATCACAGGCCTGCACCTGCCACATTATTTGGAAATGATTTATTAGTAACTATAGACTAGCATTAATAGATTATAAATTGGATTAGATACTACTTCAAGTTTTATTCAACTTTTATACCTCATTACAGGATGAATGAACAGGCTGATCCAGCCTTGAGTTTGCTCCCCTGCTTCCATTGAATTGAGGTTCTGATTATGCTATTGACTTTGCTAAGAAAATGAAGACTGCAAAGCTTTAAATCTGGGGATTTTTAAATTCTGGCCACCCTGAGAATGGTCAGAGATTGCTGTGGATTAGCATGAGAAGCCCCATTAGAACTTCTTAATATGTGGGATTTTGACTGTATGTAGGTTAACATAAGTTAAATTGATTTTGCATACATTTTTAAAATACATCTTCATGAACCAAATGTACACTAATGAATGCACATTGTGCCTTCTTCTGATCACATAGGCTGATGCCAGCACCTTCTGGTCAGGCTGCAAACACCTCCCTTCAGTATGACAAGAGGGAGCTCCCAGCAATGTCCTGGTGTCCCAAAAACCCAGATACTTTCCTTAAAAATCCAGTCAATCTAAGTGAAACACAGAAGATTCCAGGATTTGCAAATGTATCCATGAGATCAGGTAAAATCAGGACTGGATTAGCCTGCTCATCTTACCTCGGGTGAGGTGGCAAGTTTAATTAAATATAATTTATGTGCTTTATGGGAAATTCCCTCCAGTAGTTTAGAAGTATCCAGTAGAGGGGCAAAAAGTGTCTATTCTCATTCTTCCATCAACACCTGTAGCTGTCTTCTCAATCCTTGAGGCATACTTGTGTAGATTATAAACCTAATATGCTTCTTTTTTATGTTCAGCCATCCAACCGAACAGGCACATCACCATTTTACCATGGACAATGGTACTGACCAGCACAGCGAAAATCGAAGGCATAGCCAGGACAGTGATTCCTGGAATAAATACAGAACATACGACCAGGACAGCGATTCCTGGAATAAATACAGAACATACGACCAGGACAGCAACCCCCAGAGTGAACAAGGAACATAGCACCAAGGCAGTGATCCCTGGAGGGAGCATGGAAAAGAGAACCAGAGGCACGTGGCAGTTCCACAAGACAGATCTGATCTTACTTGCCACAGTGAGTTCAGTCTTCAAACTCGGGATCTGTCTGCTGGTGGCACTTTGCTTCCACTGGCACAGAAACTGTAAATCGTGTAGCTCCAAACTGTCAGATGTACATAGCCCATACTGATTTTTATTTTATTCCGTTTATTAAGTTTGCTATTTATTACAGCAAACATAATTGGAAAAATGAGGAAAGGAACACGTTCCATTGCCAAAACAAAACAATTACACAAATCATTAAACTTCAAGCCCACATAAAAAGGGAGAGCACATAAATCACAACAAAACTTCCGTATCAAAATGTAACAAAATGTAAACAGCAAGCTATTTCAATATCAAACTCAAAACATACAAAAACCAACTGGTCTAAATTAAGAACTGTGGGCCTTAAGAAAAACTTCAAGTTGCAGCAGATCAATAAAACAAAAATGTCTTCCCTGATATACCGCAAGGCATTTGCAAGAAAACTTGAGAAAAAAAGTAACTTCCAGAGCCAAAGTATGAGATTTCAGCTCTAGAAATGCTTTATGATGCAATTGTGTAGGCTGTGACACATTAGGGAAGGGAATGACTCGCTGACCACAAAACAAGATATCTTTTCTAGGAAAATAAGAGTTAAGTACTGAACTTTTAATCGATTTCAGAAACAAATGTAAATAACAATGTAGATTGTGAAGCAATAACATCTGCAGATAATTCTAGAAAATCAGAAATATCTATGCTGTCAGCAGTTACCACCTGATCCAAGTCTCCTTCGGCCATCCTGACAGTCCTTTTCCCACGAGGTATATAAAAAATATTAAACAAGATTAAACAAGCAACGTCTAAGAGAGCTCCCTCGCTATTGGCGCCAGCATTATGGAATTCCCTCCCTATGGACTTAATGACCCTAAACAATACCAAGGACTTCCACAAGGCTCTCGACCCTTCTCTTCACCGAGGCCTATGAGCAACCACCTTAAGTTACCAAGCACTAGACACCATCCAAGTGGCCCACCAGTTACCCATACCACATGGCCCCAAATACCCATTCCCATTTAGAACTATAAGCAGATAGCCTTTGCGTATGTGTGCCGTATCCCCTCCTGTTAAATGTATACCTCCAATTGTGTTGTTGACCACTTTGAAGGATATGGTGGTATACAAAACTGTCTAAATAAATAAATAATTTTCCTTTCAGCCGTTCACTGTACCAACTTAGTTCTATGTAAACCATTATGACTTGTAGAAAAACAGTATAAGGGTCATTCCGAGGTGCTATTTGGGCCCTCTTCTACCCCCGACTAACTTCCCCGCATGTTCTATGGGAAAGGGGCGGCGTGGTGGCGGCATTAGGGTGGGCAGTGGGAGGTCGGCAGCCCTGGACTTACAGAACTGATGCCAATGTCAGCCCTGTACATCCAGGGCCGCTGCCTGTATGGGAAACTTGTTCCACCTCTGAGGTGGGCAGCGGGCCTGGCCATTGGAAAGGTAGGAGGGGGTAGAGGGGATTCCCCGCAGCCTGACCCGGGCCTTGGGAGGCCAGACCAGGGATCAGACCATGGGGTGAATTAACTTTTTTTTGGTGGCCAGGGATCACGGCTTTTGAATGGATCCGCGGTGCCAAGGCAACCAGACGCCATGGCACCGTGGCTCCATTCAAAAGCCCTGACTGAGTTATCTGGGCAAGGCCTGTACATGCAGGCTGACCTGAATCGGGATCCAAGCCTGCACATACAGGCTTGGACACGATTCTGATCCCATGGGGCTAGACATGCCCCGTGGGATCAGAATCCTGTCTAACTCTGAGCATCCGGTTCCGACCGGGCGCACAGCGGGCCGGGACGTCGGGGACTGAATCGGGCCCTATATCAAACTCTGTTAAATAATAAGAATAATATTACACTTGCTACAAATGGTTTTATATCTAGGCACATCCTTGGAGAACAAAATAAAATTTTGTACTGAAACAGCTGCAGCTGGGATCCTTCCTTTGCACAATGTTTTACTACTGCTATTAATCACAGCGCTGTACATATTGATGTAAGATACAGTCCCTGCTCATCAGAGTTTACAATCTAATCAAGATGAAAAGAAATCACAAAACTGGGGACTAGAGTATGGCAAGATACACGTAACTAGTGCACAAGAGAATAAGGAGCATCAGGATCCAAAATTTCCTCATGTTACTATATATCATAGGGATGTGCAGTCCCACAATCCGCTTAAATTCTATTCCCGCACCAGCTCTCCCTCTATGTCCTGTGCTTCAGGATGAGGAGATCCGGCAGGGGGCGAGATAGGGGCAGGCTGCCCGCCAGCACGTAAAGGGCCAATTCAGGTCACAGCCATGTACGTGCTGTTATGCCTGTGGGGCCATACCACCTCAGAGGTGGTATAAGCAGTATTTTTCATGGGATTGGGGCACGGCAGCCACCCATGGGTCCGGGGCCAGAGTCATGTGTGGGGGTGGGGGGTGGTCCCCGCCACCCGATCCAAGCTGCAGGAGGCCAGCTGTGGTTTGGGCAGCGGGGATATTGGGGGCCAGAGCCGCAGTTGTCTGGGGCACCTGCGAGGAGGATGTCCCTGCAGGCAGAGGGGGCACGCCGGCCCGTCCTCGGGCCCAATTCTGGCTCCCACGGGAACGTCTTGTTCCTATGGACCAAAATGGGGTCCTAGCTGCCCCATCTTCAACGGGGACGTACAGACGTCATGCTTCAAGAATCGGGCTCAAAGTGTTTTCAATTTGTTTTAAATACATTTACAAAATTGTAAAACATGACTGGAAGTCGATGAAAGAAAGAATCGGGTTGTTTAAGCATGAGCTGAAGTGCAGCAGATCACAAGCAACGCTGTCAAAGTCACGCTGTGCCCACTTCCTGAGGCTTCCTCACACCATTTAAGAGTAGTCCATTGGGTTTCTGCTTTATAGTTGGCAAACAATGAGGGTGGAATTGATTTATCCATTGTTTGAGGTCCAAGGATTCATCATTTAGTTACTTTGTGACTCTTGCTGTTTGTTATATTGTTGATATGAGAGTTCCATAGAGTTGATTCGATTAGTAGTTCCCTCTATAACAGGCAGGATGATGCCATTTCCATTCTCTGTCTATAGCAAATGAGGACACTATAATGTCCTTTCCACATATTCTGTATAAACTGGCAGCGATGATGCCACTTCTACCCATTTTCTCTAACAGGCAAGGATTATGTCACTTCTGCCCACTCTGTCACAACGAGGATGATGTCTGTAACAAATTTAGGGCTAGATTTACTAAAATGCACCACCACGTAAGAACATGGTAATGCACATCAACACACATTTACCTGTAGGGCTCATTTTGTGCAGTGAGATCTATTTATTAATAATGCAGGTTAATGGTATTAGCAGACATTAATATAGTAGGCTTTAGAAACTCTAGGCTTTAGCATACAGCCTGACCATATGGGGCAGGAGACATACTGTGTAACAGGGCCGCAGAACTGCTAAGATACCCATTTCTAGGAGAGAGTGTCTTTGGCCAGTGTCCTGGTTTTGAACTTATATCCCAAAGCAGCATGGTATTTGTAGTCCTTAATTTTACTCCTCGAAATCAGTGCTGCAGGTCCCATAATGCATCAAGTCTCTGATGTTTTCTATAATGGCTTCCATGCTGTGCAATAGTCTCCCTGTGGATATAAGGTTACAGACTAGTAATTTATCTTTTTTGAAGAAGGTTAAGACTTGAATTTTTCTATCTTTTACCTCCTGGTATATTTTGAAGCTGTGCTTCTCCATTGGGCATTGACGTGCGTTATGCATATGCATTTTTTGTGATTTCTTGGGTTATTTGATGATTATTAAGCATGTACTTCATGAAGGCGGTATAGAAGTATTTAAAATAAATAAACACAGGGGTATTGTAATGGGGTGGGCTTGCAGAGAGCAGACATAATCGTGGCAGACTCCTTCTGTGCCCGTGGGAGATTAGAGGCCACTGCGATCACGGAAAAGTCTACTTCTACCTGCCTATGGGACATTCCTGTGGGCAGATAGGAGGAGCCTTTGCTGTGATCGTGGTGGTCTTCCCTTCATGTCCATGGGGATCCAATCTCCAATGGGCAGAAAGGAATCTGCCACAATTGCAGCCATTCCCTTCTCTTCTGCTCACAGGAGATGGGATCCCCACAGGCAGAACAAGAGGGGAAGGCCATGGGGGCTATGAGGTGGAGTTATGGCAGAGCTGGTGATGAAGTCAAGGCAGAGCTTGCCCCCTCCCCCAGTCCGAGAGGTATTCTGTGGCCCCTGAATAAACAAAGATGGAGGATATCATTTGATTGTAGAATAAGGTGGTATACAAATCTGTCTAAATAAATATATATCAGAAATCCAAAAGTAGCCTAAAATCTCACTCCTGGAACTGGGTAATTTGGGAGTTCCAGAGTTTGAATCTGAATGCTGTAATGTGCTGTCAGGCAGGGCTGTGGCCTCCCATCCTGCTGGACAGACGGCACAATTCCTTCCTTACCCAGTTATTACTTATAAAAGAATGTCTCATATGCTTGATATGAGTTTATTAGCATTCAGCATCATGACCAGGATCTGAAACACTGCTTGTCACCTGAAGCTCAAAAGCTGGGTCCAGAAGTGCATTATTTTGCTTCCATGCTTTGCTGTCCAGAATGATCAGCCAAGTTTAAGAGGTTGAAAAATCCCAGAAACTCCTCCATCTTACTTCTTAATTATCCTTTCTTACCTCCAACATGCCAGCATCTTCCAGGACCAGCCTGAGGGGTTTTGCCCCCATAGGCAAACCCTCCATGCCGTCCCACAAAGATTGCGGTGCTGCCCGGCTTGCCAAGCTGTGCTCCTCCCGTTATCCATCTTCTCACCTGGGAGAGGGGGGGCGGCACAGCGATGCCTCTGCTGCATTGGGCCTCTGCCCACCTCCAACACAACTTCCTGTTGGAAGGGGCAGGAAGTTGCACTGAATGGGGGCAAGAGAGGCAAGCCATAAGCATGCTAGCAGGAGCACTTTCAAGCCCAATGCAGTGAATGCATCGTCATGCTGAACTCCTCTCCCAAGTGAGAAGATGGATGGGGAGGGGGTCGGCATGGTTGGCCAGGCATCGATGAACTGTTGCTTTGCTGTGAGGAGAAAGGGGATGGGTGACATTGCTCACCGGGGCCTGCCACCTTAGGCAACTATCTAGTTTGCCTATTGGATATGCCAGCCCTGGCTTCTTCCGTTCCTCACATCATGCCTGTAACAAGCAGTGCTGAACTCACTTCTTCCCACTGTGCCTGGAACAAGTAATGATGATGTCATAGTAACAGAGTAAATGATGGCAGTTGAAGACAGCATGGTCCATCTAGTTTGCCCAGCATGGTGGCAAGAGTTGTACCTCTCACTCAGTGCAGATCATCCCCCAGTGCCTTTGTTTAGGGTTGTACCTGCCACCCTGTGCAGGTAACCCCCTCAGTTCCTTCTACCACACCGATAGCAAGCAATGGTGGTAAGGTTACCAGATTTTTGTGTGTATGTGTATATGGAAAATCTTAGCTCAAGGCATCAGTATCAAGGCATGAACTCAGGAAGAGGAGACATATTTCTGCCTTAGTCAGTGCTGCTGAATATCCCCAATTAATGCCACTACATGCCTCAATGCCAACCGCTTAACATCAGGGCATGTTGGGAGCATTCCAGGGCAGAGCACAGGCAGCACCAGCCACTAACCAGGCAGCAGCGATATTGCCCATCTTTACCTGTGGGAGCTAACCCGACATTGAATATCCAGGGTTAAAGTTCAGCAGTGATGGCTATGCACCATAAAGGTGCATAGCCATCGCAAATGAGGTTCAGGAAAGGGCGAAGAACACGAGACATCATCACAGATGTGAGATGGATCCTTGAAAAGACAAAAGAATACCAAAAGGATATCTATGTTTGTTTTATTGATTACAGCAAGGCTTTTGACTGTGTAAACCATGAGAAACTCTGGGCCACATTAAGAAGCATGGGTATGCCTGATAGTTCTGTTGCACAACCTTTACATTGATTAAGGAGCAACAGTTTGAACAGAACGAGGAGAAACAGAGTGGTTTAAAGTCAGCAAAGGTGTTCATCAAGGCTGCATACTTTCCCCCTACCTCTTTAATTCATATGCAGAACAAATCATCAGAGAAGCAGGACAGTATGAAGACAACAGAGGTGTGAAGATTGGTGGAAGATTCATCAATAACCTTCACTATGCTGATGATACCACATTACTGGCTGAAAGTGAAGATGATCAGAAACATTTGCTTCTCAAAATCAAGGAACATAGTTTTAAAATAGACCTGCACCTTAATGTAAAGAAGACAAAGATCCTGACAACTGGCAAAATCAATAAGTTCATCATTAATGGAGAAGAAATTGAAATAGTGGGCAACTTTAAACTACTTGGATCAACAATTAATAAAGAAAGGACAAGCTGTCAAGAAATCCAATGACGCATTGCTCTTGGCAGAATGGCTATGAAGGACCTAGACAAGATTCTCAAGAGCAGAAATATCTCTCTCCATACAAAGATTTGACTTGTCCAAGCCATGATATTTTCAGTAATGTCATATGCA
This sequence comes from Ichthyophis bannanicus, assembly GCA_033557465.1. Classification (NCBI taxonomy): domain Eukaryota; kingdom Metazoa; phylum Chordata; class Amphibia; order Gymnophiona; family Ichthyophiidae; genus Ichthyophis; species Ichthyophis bannanicus. The sequence goes on along the minus strand of CM066048.1, from coordinate 103,699,865 downwards.
TGTGAAAGTTGGACAGTGAAGAAGATAGACAGGAAGAAAATGGAAGAATCACTAGAATTGTCTCATTCTTGGGAGGGTAGGTGTCGCCTGGGGATTACAACCTCTGTATGCAAATGCTAGAAGTCTAAAAACTAAGATGGGAGAGTTAGAATGTATAGCTCTAAATGAGAGGTTAGATATGATTGGTATCTCAGAGACATGGTGGAAGGAGGACAGCCAATGGGACACTGTGATACCTGGGTACAAACTATATCGCAATGATAAGAGTAGATCAAATTGCTGGAGAGGTGGCGCTCTATGTTAGAAGGGCATTGAGTCACATAGGATTATGCCTGAGGCCGCCAGGCCGGATCCCACGGCCGACGGTAACCTGGGCCCGGGCCCGGCCTCGGCCGTGTCACGTGGTGGGGGTTTGCGGGGGGGGGGGGAGGAAGAGAGCGGCGCGTCCGGCTGGGATCGCACCACGGCATTGTGGGGCAATTCCATTGGCTGCGTGGAAAAGGGGGCGGTCCTGGATACTCCGAGGAGCCGCGTGGCTCTGTCTTTTCGCCGCGGCTCCTCGGAGAGAACAGGCGTGTTTTTCGGACGCCTGTCAGAGCAGTTAGGGCCTGCTACCGCGGGGGTTGCTGGAGGACCTCGACGGCTACCAGGTGAGCTTGGACGCGGCTCAAACGGGGTTTGGGCGTGCGGGAGTTCCCGGTGGGCTGGGGCTGCACTGTCCTTTAAAATAAGGCAGTAATTAAATAAATACAGTAACATAGTAAACGCGGATCACAGGCGGCCTTTACTGGCATGGGGCGGGCAAAGAAAGGGTCTAAGGGGAGGCAGAGGGCTCAGCCTGGGGGAGGGGTTTGGAGCCACAGGGAGCTAGTGTGTCCAGCAGAGCACGTGTGGGGGGACAGAATGCCGGTACAGCGTCCATGCCAGTTGGTCCCAGGGGTACGGGAGGCCGAAGGGGCAGGGGTGAGATGGAGGAGAGTGCTTCCACCTCTGGGTCGGGGAGGGGGGGGAATGCCGGAGCCCGTGGTCCTGAGCAAGCAGGGCCAGTGCCGGGTAAGGACAGTGTGGTCAGTCTTGGCAGAGCTGAGATGGTTGGGGCCTTGGGGCAGAGGGGCAGTGGTGGTGAAGGGGAGGAGCAGGGGGTGGGGTCGAGGGGTTTACAGGATGCTGAGGCAGGTCACTTCAGGGTTTCATCCGGGATGCCTGGAGATGGGGGGTTCGTGCCATGGCGGCAGGGTGGGCAGATGGTGCAGTACGCTCCAGGGGGGGGTTGGATGTGTGTGCCACAGGGAGGGGGACAGCCAATGGCTATGGGGCCATGGGGGTCTGACTGGGGTGAGTGGCCCAGTACGGGATTCCCATGTATGGGGGTCCAAGGGGCATGGGAGGGGCCTCGGTGGGCGGCAGGGGGTGGGGGAACCTCAGCTTGGCAGCTCGGGGGAGGGATTGTTTGGGGAGCGGGGCAATATGGGTTAGGTACGGCTGCTGGTAGCTCTTCTCTTCCTCTGCAGGTGCCGGTGAGTGGAGTGCCAGTGGCTGGGAGCACTGGGACCGGTGCAGTGGCGATGGCTCAAATGGTGGAGCAGGTCGGTTCGGCTGGGACATCGACAGAGACCGGCGAGCAAGTCACAGAGGGTGAGGCCATTGGGGGTCCGGGTGCTCCAGGGGGTGAAGGGGTGGCGGCTGGGGCGGCAGCGACAGTGGGGCGCAAAGCTAAAGCTAAGCGGAAGCACGGGCGTCGTTGTCGGCGCGGTTCGTCGTCATCGTCATCCTCCTCCTCCTCCGGGAGTTCGTCGAGTGATTCGGCGGCAGGAAAGGGACGAGGGGAAAGAGCGGGATCTTTGGTGGTACGTTGCGCGGAGTTGTGGGAGAGTGTTCCGCGCAAGTTGCACAGGCGGATTCGAAAGAGGAGATACATTGATATCTTTCAGCTCTTGGAGGGAAGGAAGCGTTCGGGAGAGAGTCGGAAGAAGCGTAAGGAGGATGAGAAGGCGGGGAGGGTGCGGAAGGTCTCCCGTAACACATTGAATTGGACGCGAGCGTTCTTGCGTTTGGCGAGTGTGTGTGGTCACTCGGATCCGGGGTTGTATGGCGAGTTGTTGGCGTATGCGGACGCGATTTTGGCGGCGTCTCAGGCGCATGAAGGTTGGGCATTGCTCAACTATGATGAAGAGTTTAGGGACATGATGGAGGAGAATATGCAGTTGTCCTGGGGGATGAGAGATATTAACTTATGGCTGACGCAAATGTCAGCCAAAAAGGTTAGCGGGAATATTAGCGGTGGACAGGGGAAGATTGGCGGGCAGAGTTCGGCGGCCGGTTTGCGGTCCTTTCGGGCGGCGGGCTCGGTACTGGGATCGCCTAATGGGGGAGTGGCAGGAGATCTCTGTTGGCGCTACAATAAATCATCGTGTCCCTATCCGGATTGCAAGTTCCGCCACGCTTGTTCGATTTGCGGGGGGGGGGTCACGCGGCCACGAAATGTATCAGGAAAGGAGTGTCTGGAGCAGGGAGTGGGGGGAAATGAGGGGGTGCTCGGGGGGTTGGTGCCTACCCCCATTAAGACACAGGCGCTGCAGCCATGGCTGGTGCGTTATGGGAGGCGTCGACGGGGCACGGCGGCCCAGTTGTTGTGGTTGGGCTTTTTGGAGGGTTTTCGTATTCCGTATCAGGGTGAAGTCACGGGAGTGGTGGCCAGTAATCCCAACTCGGTGCGGGTTCTGATTGAGGTGGCCCGTCAAAAAATTGCTACCGAATGCGCTTTGGGCAGGGTAGCGGGGCCTTTTGATCATCCCCCATTTTCACCGTTTATCGTTTCACCCTTGGGGGTAATACCTAAGAAGGAGCCGGGGCATTATCGTTTGATACACAACCTGTCCTTCCCGCCGGGGGACTCGGTAAATGATGTCAGACGGCTGCCTAGGGTGAGAACTTACACAATCTTGACGATGCATATATTCATATGATTCTTGCAAGGTATTGTGGGTAATGTAGTTCATTCACTCCCAAACACAGCTGAAGACAATAATTGAGTTGTGAAACCGGTGGTAAGGCCAATAAAATACTTCTTTTATTGATGGGGTTTAATTCACCCAGCACAAATATGCTTGGTAGCAATATAAATGAGGTTACTTGCTTGCAGTGTTTAAATGGATAACATAAAGTCACAAAGCAAATCAGAAAACAACCTTCAGCTTGGCAGGCAATTAGCTAATGTTTTCTTAGCAAATAATTACCAAATAAAAAGGCACAAAGAAATGAATAAACTTTGCTTGTTAGGTTAACTTCTGCTTATTTTCCACGCAGATCCCAGCAGTGATTCTCCCTTGCTCACACACACAATCAGGTGCAGCTTTAATTACTATCAATTGACCAGCTGAAAGCCTTTAGCTGGCTGGCTGCTACTGTGTGAACCCAAATCCTGCTTTAAGAGCTGTTTGCAGTGGAAATAAAGAACAAAGTTAGGTTTCTTTGTGATGGCTGATGTGTTTGCTCACAGAAAGCTAGCAATAGCATTTAGATAGAGAACAGTCCATGTAATTAATAGTTTCATCTGCTGTATCTCCCCCTTCATCAATCAGCATAGGGTCACTATCATACATTGGCACAGACGAGTCTTTCATTAAGGCACTATCCTGAGAATGCTTATTCCCTTGCTGCCATTCACTATTATAGATAGGGTCTGGATCAGTGTTCATACCTGAGCCTCTCCTGCTATCATAATTCCTCTCTGTATAGCCTGGCCAGTATGTAATCCAGTTCTGATGTCCAGCCTTCCAATCTTGATCCCTGGACACTGGATCTTTCCTCACATACCTTCTGGCATAGGTCTGAAAGTCCTTTCCACGTGCAGTCTTCTCTCTTCCAGGTAGCCACTGGTGATTCCTATGTCTGCCAATCCATTCCTCTGGCTGACTCCAGTTCAATGGACTCTGCTGGCATTTGGAATACCTCCCAGTATAGGTACTGCCTTGGACTCTCCCAGACCTTCCAATGGCCCTTCTTCTCTTCCTTCCAGAGAGTTTCCTTCTCTCTCTATCCGCTTGGCTTGGCTTCTGCTTCTCGAGATGATGTTGGTGCTTGAGCTTGAAGCTGTTGCTGTATCTCCCTCTGTAGCTCTTCCTGAAGCTGTTATCTGAAGAATAAGCTCTATTCTTATTCTGTTCTAATGTGTGCTCCTCCCTAACACAGCGCAGCTGTGTTGAATCAGGTCCTGCCCTTTGAGATGAGTGCTTAGGGATTACCTCATAGCTCTCTTGATTGCACACATGTTTTCTCACTTCAGCCCCTCTCATGGCTGCTGGAAACCTGGTGCATTCTGGGACTGGTAGTCTTTTATGTGAAAACTCTGTTTTCTTACTTCTACCAGAACTGACAGGTTGCTTGTTCAGAGTCACATCATCTTTTCTATAGCTCCTACCTGAGCTATGATAAGCTTCCTTATCACATACCCCCCTGCTTAAGTTATTACGGACTGGTTTTACTGGTGAAACTTCTTCTCTACAGTCTGTAATACGGGAAAGTGCATCCGCATTCTTGTGTAACTTCCCGGCACGATGTTCAACTTGGAAGTCAAACGCCTGTAAGGCCATGTACCAGCGTGTCAACCTGGCATTGTGGTTCTTCATTTGCTGCAACCACTTAAGTGGGGCATGGTCCGTGACCAACTGGAACTTTCTCCCTGTAAGGTAGAACCTTAACGCCTCCACTGACCACTTGATAGCCAAACACTCTTTTTCTATCGTGGAATACTTTTGTTCAGCCGGTGACAACTTCCTGCTTAGGTACATCACAGGATGCTCCTCCCCATCATGGCACTGGGATAGGACCGCTCCTATCCCCACATCCGATGCATCGGTTTGAACCAGAAAGGGTCTCTTGAAGTCTACTCCTTTCAGTACCGGTCCTGTACACAATTTTTCTTTTAATACTGAAAACGCTTTTTCAGCTTCTGGTGTCCACTTTATCTGGTTTGGACAATTCTTTCGCAGCATATCTGTGAAAATGGCACTTTTCTCTGCGAATTGCGGTATAAACCGGCGGTAGTATCCAATAAGTCCTAAGAAACTTCTTAGTTGTTTCTTTGTTGTTGGAGGAGGAAAATTCCTGATGCTATCTATTTTGCTTAATAGAGGTTTAATTTTTCCTCTTCCCACTAGGTGGCCTAGGTATTTTACCTCCCTATTTGCAAAGGCACACTTCTTCGGGTTTAAAGTGATTCCCGCTTGCTTCATGGAGCACAAGACTGCCCTGATCCTCTTCAAATGCTCAGCCCAGGTGTTACTATGGATTATGACATCATCCATGTATGCAAAAGCATAACTTTGGTGGGGTCGAAGTACCTGATCCACTAACCTTTGGCAGGTAGCCGCTGCTCCATGCAGTCCGAAAGGCATCCTCTTGAACTGGAAAAGGCCAACGGGGGTGCTGAACGCAGTCTTCGGCTTCGACTCCCTGGTGAGAGGGATTTGCCAATATCCTTTTGTCATATCAAGGGTGGTTAAATATTGAGCCTGTCCCAGCTGGTCTAACAGCTCCTCAATTCTTGGCATTGGATATGCATCAAAAACTGATATGGCGTTTACCTGCCGGAAGTCAATACAAAATCTTAAGGATCCATCAGGCTTCGGCACCAGGACTATGGGGCTATTCCAGGGACTCCTTGACTCCTCTATTACCCCCATATCCAACATCTCCTGGACTTGTGCCACTACCTCCTGTCTTTTGGCTTCAGGCAAGCGGTATGGCCTTTGACGAACCAATTTCCCAGGTGGAGTTATTATTTCATGGGCCACCAAATGGGTCTCCCCAGGTATGGGTGTCAACACATCTGGGAATTCCTTAAGCAACTTCCTAATTTCTTCCTGTTGTACCATTGTCAGGTCCTCACCTATTTGGGGCTCTGATTTTTCTTTACAATCAGATACCTGGGGTCCCAAATCTTCCTCTTCACTTACCTCCCTCTCTCGGGCACAGGTGGCAGCTAAGCTTTTAACCCCTTTGACATCAGTAGAACCAAAGCCTTTGGCTCCACATTCAGAATTCTCTAGGGATGTGACCTCCTCCACAGGTGGAAAACCCAGCCTCTCACAAATCAATTGGGCAATTTTGTCTCCTGTCTTCACGTGATACTCATTCTGTCCAAAGTTAAACAACAGAACTTTAATATTGCCCCTGTAATCGGGATCAATTACTCCCGCACCCACATCGATGAAATATTTAAGGGCTAATCCGGACCTTGGGGCTACTCTCCCATAACATCCAATTGGTATTTCCACTTGGAGACCGGTGTCAACCAGGGCTCTCCCTTGGCTAGGTACAGTCACATTTTCTATGCTGCACAGGTCAAACCCAGCAGATTGAGGGGTTGCCTGCTTAGGAGCTTGGGCCTTCTCAGAGACCTTATGGTACTTTAGGACGAATATCTGCTTTGGGGTAGCTTGGTCTTCTGGACGCTTAACCATCTTTTTAGCTGGGGTCTGAGGACTTCCAAATAAAGGCCCGGGAGCTACTACCATTAAACCTTCTCCCTCCTTCTTTCCTAGTCCTTCCACTAGACCCTGCTTAAATCTTGGGCAGTCTCTTCCTAGAACCAAATCAAAGGGTAGCCTAGGCACCACTGCTAATAGGACTTCCTCTTGTTTCCCTAGGCACTTAACCTTTAGCCTATAGGTGGGATATGATGATGCAGCACCATGAATGCATCTGATGTGAACTTGGCTTTCAGGGGTTCTAGGCACAAATCTTTCTTGGGCCTCTATCCTCTTCCAAAGCCTTTTTGACATCATACTCTGGTCTGCCCCAGAGTCTAATAATGCATTTGTGGTAATTCCCTGCACATCAACCATCAAAAGAAATCCTTCCTTGGGCTGTTTTAAATCCAGACCCATTAAACTAGTGTGTGTCTGGCATCTCTTCTCTAAGTGTCCCACTTTTCCACACTTGAAACATTTCTTTCTATTCCACTGTGTCATCTGGTTTGATACAGTACATTCATTTTCAGAAACATTCCTAATTATTCTCTTTTCTGATACAGCACATCTAGCCTCAGCATCCATCTTTAGAGGGCCACCCATTCTATGGCAAGCCTGTGTGGCTTCCAAGAATCTTTCTGCTAGCATGGTTGCCTCTCCAAGATTTTGGCAATTTTGCTGTATAAGAAAAACATTCAAATCTTTAGGTACCCCAAGCATAAATTGTTCCAGCATTATAATATCTAATAACATTTCTACTGTCTTTTGCTCAGGCTCCAACCATTTTACAGCTAAACTTCTGATTCTCTGACTCAGAGCCCTGGGTGTCTCACCCACTTTCAATGTAACAGCTCTAAACATTCGCCTATACTCTGAAATAGACAACCCTAGGCGATCTCTAATAGCTGCCTTTACATCCTTATAAATCAAAGCCTGGGCTGCTGGCATTGCTCTGTAAGCTGCTAGTGCCTCTCCAGTTAATGAGGCTGCCAGCCTTACTGCCCACTGGGTCTCTGGCCATGCTAAAGCCTGTGCCACTCTTTCAAAAGACTCTAGAAAATCATCAACATTATCATCTGGAGTTAATTTCCCAAAATTAAATGCCCCAATCCCTTGATTGAGTCCCACATTGTCCACATGTGGTGTACCAGTAATAACTGCTGGTCTTGCATCTGTTCCACTTTGGCTCTGCAGCTGAACTAGAGCTTGCACCAGATCAAGCACTGGTTTCTGCTGTTCCATTAAGGCCTTCATAGCAGTGTCCTGGGCCTGCTGTGATAGCTCCTGCTGCTTGCAAAATTGGGCTGCCATCCACTGAGCCATCTCCCTCGGATCCATCTTGATCCCTGCAAGAAAAGAAAAAAAAAAAACCCAAAGAGCAGCACCTTCCAACCAAGTGTGTTTTTTTTCAACTTTTTTTTTTTTTTCAATTACCCCCTGTGCTTACACACATCCACCACTAGACATGCCCAGGTACATATTACCTTGTCTCAGTGATGAATCCAGCTTTGCACAGGGTCTTTTCATCTGGGACAGCTTCCTGGAACAACCACTTCTCCTCCAAAGTGTAGATGAGGGGAAAAAAAATCTTCTTTCAGCTTCAAACTTGAATTTTATTTGTAATCCACAGCAAATAAATCCTCTTGGTGCAAAAGCAATCCGAAAAACTACGCCATTTGTCAGACGGCTGCCTAGGGTGAGAACTTACACAATCTTGACGATGCATATATTCATATGATTCTTGCAAGGTATTGTGGGTAATGTAGTTCATTCACTCCCAAACACAGCTGAAGACAATAATTGAGTTGTGAAACCGGTGGTAAGGCCAATAAAATACTTCTTTTATTGATGGGGTTTAATTCACCCAGCACAAATATGCTTGGTAGCAATATAAATGAGGTTACTTGCTTGCAGTGTTTAAATCAGGGGTCTCAAACTCAAATTGCTTTGAGGGCCAAATGAGGACTTGTAGAGTAACCCGGGGGCCGCACAAGACGCAGGCCTCATTTGCATAAGGGCATCATTTGCATAAGGGCATCATTTGCATAAATATTTGCATAATGTTACCATACACTAACTTTGAGTAAACATGCCTCTTAATGAGTGTATGGATAAAGAAAGACTAAAAGATTTCTACATTACTATAAACCAGTGCCAACCGCCAGGCACATTAGGAACTACTAGAAACACTGCTCATTTAGAACCCATAGCAAACCTGCCATGTCCTAACAGCACTACCAGGACTCACAAAGCACCATACCCTAACTATCAAAAGGCAACACTGCAAATATTAAATCAACACATTTCAGAGAATAACAATACATGACCTACTCGGGAAAGAGAACAAGTGGCAATGTCAAATAGGAATTACATAAACAGAATACCTCAGCTCAGTTACACATGCAGAACATAGACCATCACCAAACAAGTAATCACAATTTAGAAACAGGAAGACAATTAAACTGGGAACCCCAAAAGCCAAACTTAGAATGTACAACACTGTAGAAATAAAACTATACATTGATTTCCTCTTGTATTAAATAAAGTGCAGACGTTAAAGATGCACATTTCCAAGAGCTGACATATTTCAGTTAATAAATTCAAAATAAAGAGATATTTTTCTACCTTTTGTGCATTTTTTTTTCAGTTGCAATTGTTCCAGCCACTTTCTTCTGGTTTCTTTGTGTCTTCTGCTAACTCTCCATCGTCTGCTGTCCATTTGTCCTTTCTTCTTTCCCAGTTTTTTCCATTCTCTCTACATCTGCTTTAACATACTAATCATTCTCCTTTTGCTCTTTCCTCATTCCTATTTCATCCACTCAAATTTTACCCCTCCATCCTCAATCCCCACTTACTCTCCCAATACCCGGCCAATTGTAGATTTTTCTTCCCTCCCACACAAAATATATTTCCCCTCTCCATTTCACTCTCCCAGCCCCATCCCATTCTAATCGTCCCCCAACATCAACTCCCTTCTAGCTCCTGCCCCACCCAGCATCCGCTCCCTTCTAGTCCCCGCATCATCAGCCCATTTCCAGTCCTAGCTCCCTCCCCTCACAGCCCAGTTCCTTTCCAAGCCCCCCTCCCCCTCAGCCCATTTCCATTCCAAGCCCCCTTCCACTCAGCCCATTACCATTCCAAGACCCTGTCCCCATCAGCTATTTGCAGTTCAAGCTCCCCCTTCTACTCGGCCCATTTCCAGTCATAGCACCCCCCCCCAGTCCATTACCAGTTCTAGCCCCACCCCCCCCATAGCCCATTATCGGTCCTAAGCCCTCCAACAGCCCACTTCCAGGCCTAACCCTTCCATCGCCCCATCTTCATTCTTAGCCCCCCAATCAGACCACCTCCAGTCCTAACCCCCATCTGTCCATTACCAGTACTATCCCCCCATCACCCCATTTCCAGTCCTACCCCCCCAGCAGCCCACATCAAGTCCTGCTCCCCCCCAGCAGCCCACATCAATCCTGCTCCCCCCCAGCAGCCCACATCAAGTCCTGCTCCCCCCCACAGCCCACATCAATCCTGCTCCCCCCCCAGCAGCCCACATCAATCCTGCTCCCCCCCCACAGCCCACATCAATCCTGCTCCCCCGCCACAGCCCACATCAATCCTGCTCCCCCCCCAGCAGCCCACAACAATCCTGCTCCCCCCCCCTCAGCCCAACTAAATCCTGCTCCCCCCCCAGCAGCCCACATCAATCCTGCTCCCCCCCCAGCAGCCCACATCAATCCTGCTCCTCCCCCAGCAGCCCATATCAATCCTGCTCCACCCCCCAGCAGCCCACATCAATCGTGCTCCCCCCCAGCAGCCCACATCAATCCTGCTCCCCCCCCCAGCAGCCCACATCAAACCTGCTCCCCCCCCCAGCAGCCCACATCAATCCTGCTCCCCCCCCCCGGGAAACTTAAACTTTAGAAAACAGCTGGCTGCTGCTCCTGCCGCTGCCGCGGCGGTAGCAGCAATACCGCATGTCCCGCGGCCCCCCCCCCCCCTTGCCTGTCAGTTCTTCTCTGCTTCGGCTTTCAGAGCCGCGAAGGGTGAGCTTCTCCCTCGTGACTCTGTTAAGCCTGCTGGGGCTTATGGGAAATTTCCCATCTGCCCCGGCGAGCTTAACAGAGTCGCGAGGGAGAAGCTCTCCCTTCGCGGCTCTGAAAGCCGAAGCAGAGAAGAACTGACAGGCAGGGGGGGGGGGGTGGTGGGCCGCGGGACATGCGGTATTGCTGCTATTGCCGCTATTGCCGGGCAGATGGGAAGGGGCCGCGGGACAGTTGATTCTGCCGCTGCCACGGCAGCGGCAGCAGAAGCCGGGTTTTTTTTTTTCCCCTGTGTATCGCGGGCCGCACAAAGGTCTCTCGCGGGCCGCATGCGGCCCGCGGGCCGCGTGTTTGAGACCCCTGGTTTAAATGGATAACATAAAGTCACAAAGCAAATCAGAAAACAACCTTCAGCTTGGCAGGCAATTAGCTAATGTTTTCTTAGCAAATAATTACCAAATAAAAAGGCACAAAGAAATGAATAAACTTTGCTTGTTAGGTTAACTTCTGCTTATTTTCCACACAGATCCCAGCAGTGATTCTCCCTTGCTCACACACACAATCAGGTGCAGCTTTAATTACTATCAATTGACCAGCTGAAAGCCTTTAGCTGGCTGGCTGCTACTGTGTGAACCCAAATCCTGCTTTAAGAGCTGTTTGCAGTGGAAATAAAGAACAAAGTTAGGTTTCTTTGTGATGGCTGATGTGTTTGCTCACAGAAAGCTAGCAATAGCATTTAGATAGAGAACAGTCCATGTAATTAATAGTTTCATCTGCTGTATCTCCCCCTTCATCAATCAGCATAGGGTCACTATCATACATTGGCACAGACGAGTCTTTCATTAAGGCACTATCCTGAGAATGCTTATTCCCTTGCTGCCATTCACTATTATAGATAGGGTCTGGATCAGTGTTCATACCTGAGCCTCTCCTGCTATCATAATTCCTCTCTGTATAGCCTGGCCAGTATGTAATCCAGTTCTGATGTCCAGCCTTCCAATCTTGATCCCTGGACACTGGATCTTTCCTCACATACCTTCTGGCATAGGTCTGAAAGTCCTTTCCACGTGCAGTCTTCTCTCTTCCAGGTAGCCACTGGTGATTCCTATCTCTGCCAATCCATTCCTCTGGCTGACTCCAGTTCAATGGACTCTGCTGGCATTTGGAATATCTCCAAGTATAGGTACTGCCTTGGACTCTCCCAGACCTTCCAATGGCCCTTCTTCTCTTCCTTCCAGAGAGTTTCCTTCTCTCTCTATCCGCTTGGCTTGGCTTCTGCTTCTTGAGATGATGTTGGTGCTTGAGCTTGAAGCTGTTGCTGTATCTCCCTCTGTAGCTCTTCCTGAAGCTGTTATCTGAAGAATAAGCTCTATTCTTATTCTGTTCTAATGTGTGCTCCTCCCTAACACAGCGCAGCTGTGTTGAATCAGGTCCTGCCCTTTGAGATGAGTGCTTAGGGATTACCTCATAGCTCTCTTGATTGCACACACGTTTTCTCACTTCAGCCCCTCTCATGGCTGCTGGAAACCTGGTGCATTCTGGGACTGGTAGTCTTTTATGTGAAAACTCTGTTTTCTTACTTCTACCAGAACTGACAGGTTGCTTGTTCAGAGTCACATCATCTTTTCTATAGCTCCTACCTGAGCTATGATAAGCTTCCTTATCACAATGACCATATTCCGCCTGAGCGCTGTTCTGTGCGCTATGCGCCTTTCGATGTGGCAGTTGACCTACTGCGCCAGTGTGGCAGGGGGGCCTTGATGGCGAAGGCAGACATTGAATCGGCTTTTAGGCTCTTACCAGTTCACCCCTCAGCATTTCCCTTGTTAGGCTTCCAGCTGGATGCCCAATTTTACTTTGACAAGTGTCTGCCGATGGGTTGTGCGATTTCATGTGCCTATTTCGAGACCTTCAGTTCGTTTTTGCATTGGGTGCTGGTTCAGCAGTCGGGTAGTAGTTCTATTGTACACTATTTGGATGATTTTCTGTTTGTAGGTCCAGCGCAGAGCGCTGCGTGTGCATCCTTGTTGCGATCGTTTCAGGCGATGGCTGTAGAATTCGGGATACCGTTGGCAGCGGAAAAGATGCTTGGGCCGGTCACGTGCCTTTCATTCTTGGGGATAGAGTTAGATTCAGCTGCCTTTGAGGTTCGCTTGCCAGCAGATAAGATCGAACGGCTGAAAGCATTGGTAGCGGAGGTGGGGGCTGCGTCGAAAGTGACATTGAAGGCATTGCAGGCGCTTGTAGGGCACTTGAACTTCGCGTGTCGAGTGATTGCGATGGGACGGCCATTCGCCCGTCAGCTGTCCTTGGCCACGGCGGGGGTGCAGCGCCCGCATCATCGTATTCGGGTGACGGCGGGGATGCGAGAGGATCTGCGGGTTTGGAATGCTTTTCTTGCGGACTTCAATGGTTGCTCGCTGGTCCAATCGGCAGAGTTGTCCAATGTCGATCTGCAGCTCTTTTTGGATGCAGCAGGCGGTTCAGGGTTTGGTTTGTTTTGTCAGGGCTCATGGTGTGCGGAGGCTTGGCCTGCATCGTGGGTGGAGAGTGGTTTGACACGTAATGTGACCTTTTTGGAATTGTTTCCGATAGTGGTGGCGTTTTGGGCGTGGCCTGAGAGGTTGAGGAACAGGAAGGTGGTGTTCTGGTGTGACAATGCGGCGGTAGTGCAGGTGATTAATCGGCACTCCCCTAAGTGTCCGAGAGTGGCGGCTCTCATGCGCGTTTTGGTGCTTGCCTGTTTGCGTCTTAATGTCACAGCTAGGGCACGACATGTTCCGGGTTCGTGTAACTTCATTGCTGATGCTTTGTCTCGTTTCCAGTGGGCGAAATTCCGGGCTTTGGCTCCAGGAGCAGACGAGGCAGCGACGGTAGTGCCGGAGCACCTTTGGCAGCTTGGGACCCTGAAGTGATGGGGTTGTTGCGGTCTTCTGTTGCTCCAGGTATGTGGGCGGCCTATACGCGAGGGTACGCCAAGGTATGGACTTTTCTGCAGGGTAAGGGTTGGAGTGGCGGGAGAATAGATAGCCAGCTGGTGGGTGCGTTCATAGTCTGGGCGAAAGGGCAAGGCTGGTCGCGGTCGACTGCGCGGGCAGCGGTGGCGGGATTCTCCTTTTTCAGCAAGGTGGCCGGTTGGCGGGGTGGGTGCGCGAGAGGCCCCGGGGGCGGGATTGGCGGCGTCCAGTTTCGCATGAGTTGCTCTTGAAGATATGAAGCGTGTTGCCGGAGGTGGAGGCGTCGGAGTTCGAGGTGGTATTATTTCGGGCTCTGTTCGTGACAGCTTTCTTCGGTGCATTTCGGGTTAGCGAATTGGTTCCGAGGTCCCAACGGTGGGAGGCGTTGGGGGGTTTGGAAGCGCGGCATGTGAATTTAGAGGCTGCATCAGTGGAGATTTATCTCAAGCGGTCGAAGACTGACCAATTAGGTGTGGGACGCAGGGTTTTGCTGAAAGCGATCCCAGAGCTGTGTTCATGCCCGGTGAGGAATTTGCGGACCTATGAACAACAGCGGCCTCCGATGGTGGGCCAATTTTTTCGACACGTGGATGAGCAGCCGGTAACACAGTTTCAGTTTACGGCGGTGCTGCACTTGGCCTTGCGGCGGTTGGGTTATGAGGAGCGGCAGTTCGCGTCCCATTCCTTCCGGATAGGGGCGACGACGAGTGAGGCAGCGGCGGGATTGGAGGGGGAAGTGATTCAAAGGATTGGGGGATGGAGATCTAGGGCGTATGCGGGTTATGTCCGGCCGGATCGGCTGTGACCATGACTCTGGGTGGAGTGCAAAGGGGGGGTGTGGGGGGGGGTATTAATGATGTGTTTCCTGTTACAGGAGGGCTGCCGCGATGTCCGGTCCTGGACGGGGGTTCATCTGAGTGCACAGCTGGCGAATGGTGGATTGTCGGGCACTCCTTTGTGTACTGGGCTGAACGGAGGGCTCGGCTGCGTCCCCTGGGATAGCATCTGGGCCTGGCTACCTGCAACGTTCGATTGCTGTGGATTGGAGAGCGGGGCATGCGCTGGTGGCAACTTCTTCCTGTGGTGCGACGACAAGCGGACCGGCGGCAGCGCCCACTTGGAGTGTTGATTCACTTGGGCGGCAACGACTTATCAAGTTGGACTTGTCGACAGCTCATTCGAGCAGTACAGCGGGACTTAAGGGAGCTGCAGGAGGAGTGGCCAGGGGTGGCCGTTATATGGTCTGATATTATACCAAGGCCGGCCTGCCAGTCTCAGCGGCGGTGGTCGCGAGGCCTAGCAAAAGTTAATCGGCAGATCGGGCGTTGGGTGCAGCAAGTGGGTGGCTGGCAGGTGCAGCACCCGTGGGCGGATGCACATTGTGCGGGCCTGTACCGTACGGATGGGGTACACCTATCTCCTGTGGGACAAGATCTTTTGTTAAATGATTGGCAAGAAATTTTTGAGCAGTTGGTTGGTCGCAGCTTTATGGGGGTGGGTCGGCGCGAGGATAAGTAATACCTCGCGCCGGTGGCGGGGTAGAGGGCCAGCGCTCGCCCAGGTGGCACGGCGGTAACTGATTTAGGAGCTGGTGGGGAGCGAAGGAGCTCCCCGGAGTGGGGCGAGACATCCCGGTTGGGGGTCTCGGCCCGGTAGCGGGGGTGTGTGGGCCGGCCTTTGCTACTAGCATGGCGAGGCAGGCGGTGGGGGGGGGGGGTGAGGAGGATGCTCCGCCTTGCTAATAGTATGGCGGGTGAGGGCATCGTCCGGAAAAGGGGTGGGGGTGAGGTTGATTATGTTTTGCCCATGTTGGGCGGGTTGTTATATGTATTAATAAAGCTGCGACCAAGGTTCTACCATATAATGTTGTTGGTGTATTTGTCAAGTGCAAAAGAATAGGGGGAAGTGGGGGAGGAAAAGGGTGAAGGAGGACGAGGAGGGCCTCCGGGTTACCAGAGTTAAAAGTTTTGCAGGAAACAAAATATGCTGTATAATCTCTATGGATAGAAATTCCATTTAAAAAGGAGAAGGCAATGGCAGTGGGAGTGTACTACTGACAGCCTGACCAGAATGAACAGATGGATAATGAAATTCTGAAAGAAATCAGAGAAGCTAACAAAAGTTACAACATAGTAATAATGGGTGATTTCAATTATCCTGGTATCGACTGGGTCAGTGTCAGTATCACAGCAGGACATGCTAGGGAGAAAAAGTTTCCAGATGAAATAAATGACTGCTATTTTGGACCTAGTCCTTAATGGCATTCCGAATCTGGTGCAAGAGATAAGGGTGTTGGGGCCACTTGGCAATAGTGATCATAGCATGATCGCATTTGATTTAATAAATGAAAGGACAGCAAGGAAATCCACAGTACTCTAATTTAACTTTCAAAAGGGAGACTATGATTAAGTGAGGAAAATAGTTAACAAAAGACTAAAAGGAGCAGCTGCAAAGACTAAAGATTTGCATAAAGCGTGGGCATTGTTTAAAAATACTATATTGGAAGCCCAGAACAGATGTATTCCACACTTAAAGAAAAGTGGAAGGAAGTCCAAAAAACTGCCAGCATGGTTTAAAGGTGAGGTCAGAGAGGCTGTTGTGGTCAAAAAAGCATCTTTAAGGAAATGGAAAAGGGAGCCAAATGACGAAAACAGGAAACAACATAAGCATTGCCAAGTTAGATGCAAGGCATTAATAAGGCAGGCAAAGAGAATTTGAAAAAAACACTTGCCATGGAAGCAAAAATGCATAATAAAAACTTTTTCAAGTACATTTGTAGCAAAAAACCTGTGAGACAGTCAATTGGACCATTGGATGATAGAGGAGTGAAAGTGGCGCTAAGTGAAGACAAGGCCATAGCGAAGAGACTGAATGAATTCTTTGCTTCAGTCTTTACTGAAGAAGATGAAGGGAATTTACCCATTCCTTAAATGGTATGCAATGCAATGTGTGCCTTTGAGTCAGTCCTGACTCCTGGTGACCCAGAAGCTCCTGGGTTTTCTTGGCAATGTCACTGATAAATCGGAAGAAATAAAAGAAATATCTATAAACCGGGAAGATGTATTACAACTATTTCATAAACTGAAGAGCACCAAATCACCTGGACCAGATGGCATACATCCAAGGCTATTGAAAGAACTAAAATATGAAATTGCATACCTACTATTAGTAATCTGTAAACTATCATTAAAATCAACTGTAGCACCTGAAGAGTGGAGAAGCCAATGTAACGCCAATATTTAAAAAGGGTGCTAGGAGTGATTCAGGAAACTACAGACCTGTGAGTCTGACATCAGTACCAGGCAAAATGGAGAAACCATTAAAAAGAATAAAATTTCAGATCATGTATATAGTCATGGTTTAATGGGAGAAAGCCAACATGGATTTAGCCAAGGAAAATCTTGTCTTACTAATCTGTTATATTTGTTTGAAGATGTGAATAAACAGGTAGACAAAGGTGAGCTGGTTGATATAGTGTATCTGGATTTTCAGAAAGCCTTGGACAAGGTCCCTCATGAGAGACTCTTGGCGAAATTAAAAAGTCATGGGATTGGAGGCAGTATAATATTGTGGATCAGAAACTGGTTAAAAGATAGAAAACAGAGAGTAGGGCTAAATGGCCAATTTTCTCAGTGGAAACAATTAAATAGTGGAGTACCCCAGAGATCTGTGCTGGGCCCACTTCTTTTTAACATATTCATAAATGACCTAGAAATGGGAATAACGAACGAATGACGGCAGATAAAGACCAGTGTAATCCATCTAGTCTGTCCAGTAAGATGGCAAGAGTAGGTGCGCCTGCCGCTCTATGCAGGCCACCCCTCCCCATGTCCTTGTTTTAGGGGTGAACCCACCGTTCCGTGTAGGATACCCCTGTATGTTGAGAAATTAGTTAGTTATGTTTATTTTGATTTTATCCTGTTGCTGTAAAGGGATCCACTGTGTCTGTCCCATGCCATTTTGAATTCCGTCACTTTATTTGCCCCAACACTTCCATCGGGAGGGCATTCCAAGCATCCACCACCCTTTCAGTGAAAAAGTATTTCCTGACATTACCTTTCAATTTATCCCCTTGCAGCTTCATGTTATGCCCTCTAGTTTTACAGCTTCCCCATCTTTGGAAGAGGTTTGTTTGTTCATTATTTCTCTTTAAGTTTTTAAAGGTCTGAATCATATCTCCCCTGTCCCTTCTCTCCTCCAGAGTGTACATATGTAGGTCTTCAAGTCTCTTCTCATAAGGCTTCTGATGCAAGCTCCAAATCATTTTGGTTGCCTTCCTCTGAACAGTTTCCAGTCTTTTTACATCTTTTGCAAGATATGGTCTCCAAAATTGAACACAGTATTCCAAGTGAGGCTTCACCAGTGACTTATACAGTGGCATTAGTACTCCTTCCTTTCTGCTGGTAATTCCTCTTTGTATGCAACCCAACATCTTCCTGGCTTTTGCCACCACCTTGTTGCACTGTTTTGCCACCTTGAGATCCACAGAAACATCACTCCAAGGTCCTTCTCCTGGTCCGTGCACACCAACCTCTCGCCCCCTATCTTGTACATTTCCCCTGGATTTCTGCTTCCCAAGTGCATGACACTGCACTTCTTTGCATTAAATCTTAACTGCCAAGCATTAGACCATTCTTCCAGCTTTTGTAGATCTTTCCTCATGTTATCCACTCCCTCAGGGGAGTCCACTCTGTTGCAAATTTTCGTGTCATCTGCAAAAAGACAGACTTTTCCATGCAGTCCTTCAGCAATATCACTCACAAATACATTGAACAGTAGTAGTATTAGTGGTAGTATACTGTCCTAACCCGTCCTGTTTTTGAGCCCCCAGAACAGCCTTATCTGAGTTCCTGATTGTGTACCTGTTCCATGTAACGAATTCCTAGCCAGGGGCAACAAGCACAGGGATCCTTCCTTGGCCTTTAGTTTTCTATCTCGGGCCCAGAAGCAAGTGAGAAGAAATGAAAACACAACACACCCAGAGTTATATCTTAACAATAGCAAAGTTCAAATATTGATTTTAGGTATTATTTTAAATGCATGTTTATATATTAGTTTAAACATAGGTTTATATATTTTGATATTTGTATTGATGTGATCATTGTCACATGCCTGTTTGATCTTGTTTTTATTTATATTTATTAATTATTGTTTAATACTAATCTCATGTTTTTATGTTTGTATGTTTAAGTATATCCCCCTGAGGAAGGCTTAGGCCGAAACACTTAGGGGACTCAATAAAGGCACTTGTGTTCATCCATATCTCTTGTCTAATCACTTTATGTCATGCTTTTGCCTTAATCTAGATGTTACAGGTCAAGCTAAATGTCAAGTCAGGCATAAACATAATGCTCATGTTTAATCACAAACAGATGCAAGATGTAAGCTTGACTGTCTCACTTATTCATAACTACACTCTGTGAAACTATCAGCATATTTATAGCTGTTCTTACACTCTAAACTTTCCCCTGAGACCCCAGCCCCCATTTGAGTCCCTTTCCACAGCATCTTTTAGGGAACATTTAGGGAGGCTACAGTCCACTACTCTCTTATCTCTCTCCTTGCGCCATTCTGGGATATATCACAATAGAGGAGAGATCTCCCCTTCTGTTACCACTCAAGTTGTTACAATCCTCCCCCTTTTTCTCCTTCCCCTGCTCTATGACTGACCTCCACTCTCATCCTGTATCTAACTCATGGTGAGGCAGCCATGAGGCTCTTACACAAGTGATCAGCCTGACCCTTCCCCCAAGCCATGAGGCTCTTACACAAGTGATCAGCCTGACCCTTCCCCCAAGCCATGAGGCCCTTACATAAAGTAATCAGCCTGCTATTTCAGTAGACACCCTTCCCCCACTCCAGGTCTGAGCACAATATCCCCTAGCCCAGAAATCAACAGACCAGAGCACACCGGTTTGGACAGGTCACCCAGGTACGTTCCCCAGGGGCTGCTAATTGGTGGACAGGAAATACCTGTGGCAAATGGGATTATAGAATGAGTTTAAAATTGTACTGTATATAAGGCATTGTAGGACGTCCCTCGGGGCTCAGATTTTTGTGGAGGGTACCGGCTCTCTGTCTGAACCTGTGCACATTAAAAGATCTTGTTTGCATACCAGCCTGTCTGTGAGTATTCCTTCTGTGGGTGAGTGAGAGAATTAGAGCTTTAAGCTGATTGGCTGCCACATTTCTGGTGACCCAGATGGGACCAAATTAAATTAAATTAAATTAAAAGAAAAGCCTCTCTCTCATCACACCCACGGTGGGAAGAGTACTGCTTTTTGCAGGATCAGGGCCTCCACCGGTCAGGGACCGACCCCTCCAGGTGATTAACGATCCTTGGCGCCACGGGGCCCCTTTGTGCTCCGAAGGACTCTTTGACTTGTGTGGTCAGTCGGTCCCTGCGGCTGACCCCCCGATTGAAAACCGGCTGGATAGACTAGCATCCAAACTCTTTCTGATCAGAGGTCTGGTAAGTACTGCCTTACTGTTTTGGGTAGTAAATTCTGTGAACCTGTAGCGGCCCGATCACCCGCAACGAGCGGTCCTAGTAGGGACCCCAGGGGGGGTTTTCTGAAGCCACCGTTCGTCCAGTTTTGAGTAGAAATCAGAGGAAACATACCTGAGATAAAAGCGCTGCCGAAAACTTCTAAAAGTAACCAAAATATAGCACTTGATAAGCTACTTATTAATAATTGGGCTGATCGCAATTCTCCGCTAATCGGGGCGATTTGAGCTTACACACGCTGTCTAAAAGGAAACATACCTGAGATAAAGAATAGATCACTGCTTCTCTTCTTTCCTTTCTGCTTGTGGGGAGTTTTCTGAAGCGTGACTGCAAGGAGAGAGTTCTCTAATGTGCTGCCGCTGTGTTCCCGCTGCTAATTTGTACTGCCCCGATGCTGCCGCTGTGTTCCCGCTGCTAATTTGTGCTGCCCCGATGCTGCCGCTGTGTTCCCGCTGCTAATTTGTGCTGCCCCGATGCTGCCACTGTGCTCCCGCTGCTAATTTGTACTGCCCCGATGCTGCCGCTGTGTTCCCGCTGCTAATTTGTGCTGCTCCGATGCTACCGCTGTGCTCCCGCTGCTAATTTGTACTGCCCCGATGCTGCCGCTGTGTTCCCGCTGCTAATTTGTGCTGCCCCGATGCTGCCGCTGTGTTCCCGCTGCTAATTTGTGCTGCCCCGATGCTGCCGCTGTGCTTCCGCTGCTAATTTGTGCTGCCCCATGCTGCCGCTGTGTTCCCGCTGCTAATTTGTGCTGCCCCGATGCTGCCGCTGTGTTCCCGCTGCTAATTTGTGCTGCCCCGATGCTGCCGCTGTGTTCCCGTTGCTAATTTGTGCTGCCCCGATGCTGCCGCTGTGTTCCCGTTGCTAATTTGTGCTGCCCCGATGCTGCCGCTGTGCTCCCGCTGCTAATTTGTACTGCCCCGATGCCTATCCCTGTTTTTCCCTTTGAGCCCAGGGTCAGCAAGAGCAGAGTCATTAAAGAGAAGCCTGGATGTCCATCACTTTCCTTCTTTCCTCATCTGTGAGTGGAGAGTGAGCCGGTGTGGAGAGCACGAGGAGGTAGCAGCCATCTTGGGAACACCACGTGTAAGAAATCCTCTGCACCGAGGTATTAAACGGAAGAAACAGCACTCAAAAGCAATCCTGGAGCTCCATCTAATGGACACTTAAAGAATAGCTAGCTGTAGTCTCTCATTGCAAAACTGGAGCTCCATCTAGTGGACACTTAAAGAATAACTATCTGTATTCTCTCATTGCAAAACTGGAGCTCCATCTAGTGGACATTTTTAAAATAGCTAGCTATATTTTTATATTACTATTGTATACTGCCTTTCTTTAAATTGAGATTAGATAAGAAGATCTATATTGTACAATTTTGCTTTTTTTTTCCCAGAATTGAGATTAGATCAGCAGATCCATATTGTACATTGCAATTCCAGAAGTAAGAATAGATTAGAAGACCCACATTGTATACGGCATTTAGTTATTGTACTAGAATTAAAGCATGGGGTCGGGGAAGTCAAAAGTGCAAACACCCCTACAGTGCATGCTTCGCAATTTTAAATCTGGGTTTAGAGAGGATTACGGGGTACCCCTCTCCGCCTCCAGATTATCTTTTCTGTGTGAGAGGGAATGGCCAGCCTTAGTTAAGTTATGGCCTCCCCAGGGGTCCACTGACCTGGCCACTGTGTCTTTGGTCCATCAAATTGTAGCAAAAGAGCGCCCTGACCAGTTCCCCTATATTGAATCATGGTTGGCCGTATGCCAGCTCAGGCCGAAGTGGCTCCAGTGCTGTCACGAGGATCAGTGTAGAATAATGGTGGCGGCCAGTGGTCGCCAAAAGGGATGGACACCCGCCTCTATCTACCAGGGGCGGGACTCTCCAGATATTCCTCCACACCCTCTCCCTCTGCTTCAGCCTCATGTCCCATCTGCACCACTGCAGGGTCCGCCCCTAGCTGAAGAGTCAGGAAGACCTCCTCTTGGGGTGGGTGATGCCAGATTTAGGGAAGATTCTGCGGATTCCAGCCCCTCATCTTCAGACTCCCCTCCCACATCCTCCACCCCTCCCACTCCTGGTACCACCTCTAGTGCCACCATCTCCTCCCCTGAGAGCACACAGGCTGAGCTTCAATCGTCCACCCCGGTGGCCCACCGCCTGCAGTCGCATGATCTCCAAATGCCACTACGACAAGTACAGGGGCTCCCGTACCTTGATGCTGCTGGGCATGTGACACTGGGACCATCCAGCCTGATTTATGTCCCTTTCTCCACCACGGACCTGTTGAACTGGAAAACCCACTATGCTACCTATACTGAAAAGCCCCAAGAACTGACAAATCTTATGACCAGTAGTATGCAAACACACCAGCCTGCCTGGTCGGATACTAGACAACTGCTTTCTACTTTGTTCAGCACAGAAGAACGAGGGCGAGGCCACGGATACGGGGGGCCGGGGTTTCCCCTAGCCCCCAATCAATGTGCCTACTGCAAAGAGGAGGGACATTGGAAGAATGAATGTCCAAATCGTAACACAAGACGAGGGAGATACCCATCCACAAGGGGCGCGAGAGCACCTGTACGCACTACACGGGAGCAAAAACCAGTATGATGCTTTCCCGCCTCCACCGGAACCAGCCACTGAAGGCCTTGTAACCATGGAACATTATGACTCAGATGACTACTAGGCCAGACCGGGCACCAAGTTTCTGTTGGGTCCCCAGGAGCCTATGGTCAACATGAATTTAGGGGGCCGGAGAATGCAATTCATGGCCGATACCGGAGCAACGGGGGGGAGGGCCCAGAGACCTTTTTCTGCAAAACCGCATGTGCCAGTTGGGGGGGACGGACCATCACTCACCAGTTCCTGTATATGCCTGAATGTCCTATACCCCTCCTGGGTCGGGATGTTCTGGCAAAACTCCAAGCCCAAATCTCATTCGGGCCTGAGGGCCAGGCTGAGCTCGAAATACCCAGCCTGGGCCCAACAGTTTTGGAACTGTCCGTCCCCCGAGAAGAAGAATGGCGGTTATATGAAGACAGGCCTAAATCTGATGTGGCTACCCTGGATACGTGGGAATCAGTACCCCCTGGAGTATAGGCTGAAAGAAACCCCCCTGGTATGGCCATCAACATCCCTCCCGTATGCATTGAAATGAAGCCGGGAGCTTCCCCGGTACATGTGCGACAATACCTGCTGCCGCGGGCAGCTGTGGAAGGAATTCATCATCATCTGGTGCAGCTACTTTAGCATGGTATCCTGCGGCCCTGCCAATCGGCATGGAACACTCCTTTGCTGCCAGTCCGAAAACCTGGAACCACCGACTACCGACCTGTTCAGGACCTCCGTCGTGTCAATGAGGCCACTGTGACTCTGCATCCAGTAGTACCAAACCCTTACACACTGTTGGGCCTCATCCCAGTGACTGCTTCTCACTTCTCAGTACTGGACCTAAAAGATGCCTTCTTTTGTATACGCCTGGCTACTGCAAGCCAGCACCTGTTTGCTTTCGAGACAGAGGACCCTGCTACTGGCAGAAAGTCCCAAGTTACCTGGACTCGCTTACCACAGGGATTCAAGAACTCCCCTACCATTTTCAGCACAGCATTGGCCCAAGATCTCGCTAGTTTCCCCCCGGGGGAGCCCGGCAGACGAGTACTTCTGCAGTACGTTGATGACCTGCTAATCGCTGCTGACTCTGAGGCTGAATGTATACTGGCAACCACAGAGCTTCTCCAACTTCTGTACGATGCGGGTTACCGAGTCTCCAGAAAAAAGGCTCAGTTATGTCAGTCGGAAGTGAAGTATCTGGGATTCCATCTGTCAAAAGGAAGCCGACGGTTGGGGAGCGAGAGGAAGGAAGCAGTGTGCCGGATCCCAGTGCCAACAACCCGCAAGCAAGTACGTGCCTTTCTCGGGGCTGCTGGGTACTGTCGTATCTGGATTCCCAACTTCGCAGAGATCGCAAAGCCCCTCTATGAGTCTACAAAGGGCCCAGAGAAGCGCCCCCTTGAATGGGGTCGTGACCAACAGGAGGCCTTCGAACATTTGAAAAGGGCATTACTGTCATCACCAGCCCTAGGCCTTCCGGATGTCACCAAGCCTTTCACCCTCTATGTGCACGAAGCAGCAGGAACAGCTTTGGGGTCTTGACCCAACAACTGGGGTCTTGGCCGCGGCCAGTCGCCTACTTGTATAAGCTGCTGGATCCAGTGGCCAAGGGATGGCCACCTTGCTTGAGAACAATAGCAGCAACAGCCTTGTTGGTGGAAGAATCTGATAAACTGTCCATGGGCCAAGGCCTTCTAGTCACTGTTCCGCATTCAGTCCAAACATTGCTAGAGCATAAAGGAAGTCACTGGTTCACCAGCTCCCGGATGTTGAAATACCAGAGTGCAAATAACTACCAGCCAAGCCTTAAACCCTGCTACGTTCCTGCCTGTTGGCCCAGGACCACCTGATCACGACTGCCTGGAAGTGATGGATACAGTCTTCTCCAGTCGCCCTGATCTGACAGATGTGCCGTTAAGCAATCCGGATGAGACCTACTTCGTAGATGGAAGCAGTCTGGTGTTGGAGGGCCGCAGGTGTGCGGGGTACGCGGTGGTGACGATGGAAGAGATAGTCGAAGCTCAGCCTTTACCCCCTGGAACTTCCACACAGAAGGCGGAACTCATTGCCCTTACCCGTACCTTAACCCTTGGGACTAACCGTCATGTAAATATATACACAGACTCCCGGTATGCCTTTGCCACTCTCCATGCCCACAGGGCCCAGTACAAGGAAAGAGGGTTAGTTACTGCAGCTGGCTCTGAGATAAAGAACGGCCCCCAGAGATTGGCCCTGTCCCAAATACACCCCTTTGCGGCTTGCTTCCAGTAATACAGCCCTCTACCGCCTCTAGCGGTTGAGGTCTCACTTAAAAAGGGGGGAGTGAGGCAGCCATGAGGCTCTTACACAAGTGATCAGCCTGACCCTTCCCCCAAGCCATGAGGCTCTTACACAAGTGATCAGCCTGACCCTTCCCCCAAGCCATGAGGCCCTTACATAAAGTAATCAGCCTGCTATTTCAGTAGACACCCTTCCCCCACTCCAGGTCTGAGCACAATATCCCCTAGCCCAGAAATCAACAGACCAGAGCACACCGGTTTGGACAGGTCACCCAAGTACCTTCCCCAGGGGCTGCTAATTGGTGGACAGGAAATAACTGTGGCAAATGGGATTATAGAATGAGTTTAAAATTGTACTGTATATAAGGCATTGTAGGACGTCCCTCGGGGCTCAGATTTTTGTGGAGGGTACCGGCTCTCTGTCTGAACCTGTGCACATTAAAAGATCCTGTTTGCATACCAGCCTGTCTGTGAGTATTCCTTCTGTGGGTGAGTGAGAGAATTAGAGCTTTAAGCTGATTGGCTGCCACAATGGATGTCATCTTCTTTCCAGGGTGGGAAAGCAGTGTACATGCCTCTCCTGCCACCACTACTCCACACTCAGCACATCCACCTGGAGAGCCCACCACAGCCAAATGTGATGCTGCACTGGTTCCCTGCTCCCTCCCACATCCTCTTCCCTCCTTCCCTCCCAACAGCAAATCAGGTCGTGGGCTCAGCCATGTTATTAGTTCACTCCTGAATTCACTGGGGAAGACAAATTGGACTTAAATTCCAGTCTAGCTTTTCTCTTGCAGGCTTTTGTGACCAAAACCTCAAACTGCAGCAACAGCTGGTATGAGCAAGAGATAAGCAGACTCATTTCCTCCCCCATTTCTAGAACACTAGTTGTCCACAGTCAAAAGTTCAACTTCTCTCTTTTAGTGGTACATTTCCTGACTAGTGTCAATTTAATTTCTGGAGAGGTGAGAGCAGAATAACACTCCAGGAAGGATCAGCAAGAGAAGAGCCAGAGAGAATATAGGCATTGCTAAGAACAGAAGAAAATGACCCAGACAACCAAGGATGCACTCAGGCTCACGCTGCTGGTGTTAATCTCAAGTTTAAACGGTAAACATGGGCTTCCTCTCGGCCCGCCCACCCCACTTCTGTATCTAGGAGTCAGATCCTCTGTTCTTCTCTCTCCCCTCCTTCCTTGTATCTCCCCCCTTGAGTGTCTCTGCTTTTATTTTTTATTTAGCTAATTTTAATACTGCTAAATCTACTAGTCTAAGTAGTTTACATGCGAACATAGCCAACAGAGCTTTACATAAAACACGATAATATGGTGTTGGACATGTAACATATGACGTTATAGCATTGCCAAATTAATTAGATATAATGTAGAACTGGAACATATCATCTATTTGCTGAAGACTAAAGGCGGGGTAGGATGGTGGGGTGTGTCAGGTAGAGGGGTTGGGCTTACGGTTGTGGGGTTCATTGGATTATTTGCGTCCAAGGTACTATGCTTGATCAGTGAAGTGTTGGCACTCTTCCTTTGTGTCTTTCATAATGACTCCCTGATCTTTTCTCTCCTACTCCCTCCAGACACTTCTGTACCAAGCTATAACTCTTCTGTGCACCTTCCGAACCTTCCATTCCTCCCCCCCCCCACCCCTTCTATCAGCTGCATGTTTAGAACTTTAGTCACATCTTCACGTAGGCGCATTGGCTAATACATCCATGTGAAAAAACTTTTGCAAATCTGCAAAGAGGAATTTTTCAGAAGCCTGCACTCTGAGATAATTTACTAATGGGCAGCTGGGCCCCGTTATGCAGTGACCTGGGACAGCTGCACCTTTGTCCACAGGTAAAAGCAGCCCAGCAGGTCAGTCAAGGGACTATTTTTGTTGCTGCCTTTATCTGCTGCAGTTCCTCTCTGTTGCTTATTGTGCCCCTCCGTAATTTGCGCGCTCTTTGTACAGCTTATGGTACGGTGCTGTCTCCAGATGTCTCTGGTATCTAAAGGACAGTAACAGTATATTTTACTGCTGATTCTGCTCTCTCTTGTTGTTAGAGAGTTCTTTCCTGCTCATTCTGTGGTAGAAAATTGTTTATTTTCTCTTTCTCTTTCTCCGGGAAAGGTGCTTCTTCTCCTCTGTCTTTGGATGTTGCCTAGTGCAGGAGGAAATACATCTCTTTTTCTCTGTCTCCGTTATTGCACAGCATGTAGAGACTGGTTTCTTGGAGTTTCCAGTTCTCTTTCTAGTTTGGGCAGGGCCGGCCCGTCCATTGAGCAAGAATGTTTATTGCACAGGGCCCCACATTTCAGGGGACCCCGGGCAAAGAACATTCTGCTTTTTTTAAAAATTAAATAAAAAAAAAAAAAAGCTGGCTGCTGCCGCTGCCGCCGCAGCAGCAGCAGCAGCAGCAGCAGCAGAATGGAGTGTCCCATGGGGCCCCCCTCTGCCCGGCTGAGCCCCTCTGCCCGCTGAGCCCCTGCGGGCTTAACAGAGACGAGAGGGAGAAACTCTCCCTTCACGAATCTGAAAGCCGGCGTAGAGGGGCTCAACCAGGCCGGGAGAGCTCAGCCGGGCAGAGGGGGCCCCGCGGGACACTGCATTCTACTGCTGCTGCGGCGGAAGCGGCGGCAGCGGCAGCAGCCAGGTTTTGTTTTTTTTTTTGTTTTTTTAATTTTCAATGAGCAGATGGGGGGGGTTAGGACTTGACATGAGGTGGGCTGTGGGCTGATGGGGGGGTTAGGACTGGTAATGGGCTATGGGGGGGTTAAGTGGTAATGGGCTGTGGGCTGATGGGGGCTGTCTGGAAATGGGGTGATGGGGTGTTAGGACTGGTAATGGGCTATGGCGGGAGTCAGGACTTGACTTGAGGTGGGCTGTGGGCTGGTGGGGTGGGGTTAGGACTGTTAATGGGCTATGGCCCGGAGGGGGGGGTTAAGACTGGTAATGGGCTGTGGGCTGATGAGGGCTGTCTGGAAATGGGGTGATGGGGGGTTAGGACTGGTAGTGGGCTATGGGGGGGCTAAGACTGGTAATGGGCTAGGTCGGGGGTTAGGACTTGCCCTGAGGTGGGCTGTGGGCTGTTGGGGTGGGGTTAGGACTGTTAATGGGCTATGGGGGGTTAACACTGGTAATGGGCTATGGGCTGATGAGGGCTGTCTGGAAATGGGGTGATGGGGGGTTAGGACTGGTGGGCTATGGAGGGTGTTAGGACTTGACTTGAGGTGGGCTGTGGTCTGTTGGGAGGGTTAGTACTGGTAACGGGCTATGGGGGGGTTAATACAGGTAATGGGCTGTGGGCTGATGGGGGCTGTCTAGAAATGGGGTGATGGGGGGTTAGGACTGGTAATGGGCTGATGGGGGGGTTAAGACTGGTAATGTGCTATGGGGGGTTAGGACTTGACTTGAGGTGGGCTGTGGTCTGTTGGGCGGGGTAGGACTGGTAACGGGCTATGGGGGGGTTAAGACTGGTAATGGGCTGTGGGCTGCTGGTGGCTGTCTGGAAATGGGGTGATGGGGGGTTATGACTGGTAATGGGCTATGGAGGGGGTTAGGACTTGACTTGAGGTGGACTGTTGGGGGGGTTAGGACTGGTAATGGGCTATGGGGGGGTTAAGACTGGTATTGGGCTGTGGGCTGATGGGGGCTGTCTGGAAATGGGGTGATGGGGGTTAGGACTGGTAATGGGCTATGGGGGGGGGTTAAGACTGGTAATTGGCTATGGAGGGGGCTAGGACGACTTGAGGTGGGCTGTGGGCTGTTGGGGGGAGTTAGGACTGGTAATGGGCTATGGGGGGGGTTAAGACTGGTAATGGGCTGTGGGCTGATGGGGGCTGTCTGGAAATGGGGTGATGGGGGTTGGAACTGGTAATGGGCTATGGAGGGGGTTAGGACTTGACTTGAGGTGGGCTGTGGGCTGTTGGGGGGGTTATGACTGTTAATGGGCTATAGGGGGTTAAGACTGGTAATTGGCTATGGAGGGGGCTAGGACGACTTGAGGTGGGCTGTGGGCTGTTGGGGGGAGTTAGGACTGGTAATGGGCTATGGGGGGGGTGAATACTTGTAATGGGCTATGGGCTGGTGGGGGCTGTCTGGAAATTGTGTGATGGGGGTTAGGACTGGTAATGGGCTATGGAGGGGGTTAGGACTTGACTTGAGGTGTGCTGTGGGCTGTTGGGGGGGTTAGGACTGGTAATGGATATGGGGGGATAAGACTGGTAATGGGCTATGGGGGGGTTAAGACTTGACTTGAGGTGGGATGTGGGCTGTTGGGGGGGGCTTAGGACTGGTAATGGGCTATGGCCCGGGGGGGGTGTTAAGACTGGTAATGGGGTGTGGGCTGATGGGGGCTGTCTGGAATGGGGTGATGGGGGTTAGGACTGGTAATGGGCTATGGGGGGGTTAGGACTTGACTTGAGGTGGGATGTGAGCTGTTGGGGGGGGGGTTAGAACTGGTAATGGCCTATGGCCCGGGGGGGGGGGTTAAGACTGGTAATGGGCTGTGGGCTGATTGGGGCTGTCTGGAAATGGGGTGATGGGGGGTTAGGACTGGTAATGGGCTATGGAGGGGGTTAGGACTTGACTTGAGGTGGGCTGTGGGCTGTTGGGGGGGTTAGGACTGGTAATGGGCTATGGGGGGGATAAGCCTGGTAATGGGCTGTGGGCTAATGGGGGCTGTCTGGAAATGGGGGGATGGGGGTTAGGACTGGTAATGGGCTAGGGGGGGGTTAAGACTGGTAATGGGCTATGGAAGGGGTTAAGCCTTGACTTGAGGTGGGCTGTGGGCTGTTGGGGGGTCTTAGGACTGGTAATGGGCTATGGGGGGTTAAGACTGGTAATGGGCTATGGGCTGATGGGGGCTGTCTGGAAATGGGGTGATGGGGGGTTAGGACTGGTAAGGGGCTATGGAGGGGGTTAGGACTTGACTTGAGGTGGGCTGTGGGCTGTTGGGGGGGTTAGGACTGGTAATGGGCTATGGGGGGGTTAGGACTGGTAATGGGCTATGGAGGGGGTTAGGACTTGACTTGAGGTGGGCTGTGGGCTGTTGGGGGAGTTAGGACTGGTAATGGGCTATGGGGGGGTTAATACTTGTAATGGGCTATGGGCTGATGGGGGCTGTCTGGAAATGGGGTGATGGGGGTTAGGACTGGTAATGGGCTATGGAGGGGGTTAGGACTTGACTTGAGGTGGGCTGTGGGCTGTTGGGGGGGGTAGGACTGGTAATGGGATATGGGGGGGATAAGACTGGTAATGGGCTATGGGGGGGTTAAGACTTGACTTGAGGTGGGATGTGGGCTGTTGGGGGGGCTTAGGACTGGTAATGGGCTATGGCCCGGGGGGGGGTTAAGACTGGTAATGGGGTGTGGGCTGATGGGGGCTGTCTGGAAATGGGGTGATGGGGGGTTAGGACTGGTAAAGGGCTATGGAGGGGGTTAAGACTTGACTTGAGGTGGGCTGTGGGCTGTTGGGGGGGTTAGGACTGGTAATGGGCTATTGGAGGGTTAAGACTGGTAATGGACTATGGGCTGATGGGGGCTGTCTGGAAGTGGGGTGCGGGGGGGTTAGGACTGGTAATGGGCTATGGAGGGGGTTAGGACTTGACTTGAGGTGGGCTGTGGGCTGTTGGGGGTTTAGGACTGGTAATGGGCTTTGGGGGGGTTAAGACTGGTAATGGGCTGTGGGCTGATGGGGGCTGTCTAAAAAAGGGGGGATGGGGTTAGGACTGGTAATGGGCTATGGGGGGGTTAAGACTGGTAATGGGCTATGGAGGGAGTTAGGACTTGACTTGAGGTGGGAAGTGGGCTGTGGGCTGTTGGGGGGGGTAGGACTGGTAATGGACTATGGGGGGGGTTAAGACTGGTAAGGGGCTGTGGGCTGATGGGGCTGTCTGGAAAAGGGGGGATGGGGGTTAGGACTGGTAATGGGCTATGGGGGGTTAAGACTGGTAATGGTCTATGGAAGGGGTTAAGACGTGACTTGAGGTGGGCTGTGGGCTGTTGGGGGGCTTAAGACTGGTAATGGGCTATGGGGGGTTAAGACTGGTAATGGGCTATGGGCTGATTGGGACTGTCTTGAAATGGGGTGATGGGGGGTTAGGACTGGTAAGCTGCTAGGGAGGGGGTTAGGACTTGACTTGAGGTGGGCTGTGGGCTGTTGGGGGGGGTTAGGACTGGTAATGGGCTATGTGGGGGTTAAGACTGGTAATGGGCTGTCGGCTGATGGGGTCTCTCTGGAAATGGGGTGATGGCGGTTAGGACTGGTAATGGGCTATGGTGGGGTTAGGACTGATAATGGGCTATGGGGGGGCTAGGACAGGAAATGGGCTGATGGGGAGGGTTTAGGACTTGAGATGGGCTGATGGGGTTAGGACTGGTAATGGGCTGATGGGGGGGTTAGGACTGGCAATGGGCTATGGGGGGCTGACTGGAAATGGGCTGATGGGGTTAGGACTGGAAGTGGGCTGATGGGGGTTAGGACTTGTAATGGGTTATAGGGGGGGCTTAAACAGAAAATGGGGTGATGAGGGTTTAGGACTGCAAGTGGGTTGATGGGGGGCTAGGACTAGTAATGGGTTGGGGGGTTGCTAGGACTGGAAATGGGCTGAGTGGAAGGGGAGGCTTGAACTGCAAATAGCTGATGGGGAGGGGGCTTCGAATGGAAATGGGCTGTGAGGGAAGGGAGCTAGGACTGGAAATGGGCTGATGGAACAGCTAGGATAGGACTGGAAATGGGCTGTGGTGGGGGCTTGAATTGAAATGGACTCATGGAGGGGCTAGAACTGGAAGTAGGCTCATGGGGGGCTTGGACTGGAATTGGGCTGAGTGGAGGGGAGCTAGGATTTGACATGGGCTGATGGTGGGGCTAGGAAATTACTAGAAATGGGCTGATGGGGGGCTAGGATTGGAAATGAGCTGATGAAGGGACTCGGACTGGAAATGGATGGGGGAGCTAGGACTGGAAATGGGCTGATGGGGGGCTAGGACTGGAAATGGGCTGATGCAGGTACTAGAAGGGAATGGATGCTGGGTGAGACTGGAACTAGAAGGGAGCTGATGTTGGGTGAGGATTAGAATGGGATGGGGCTGGGAGAGTAAAATGGAGAGGGGAAAAATATTTTGTGTGGGAGGGATGAAAAATCTACAATTGGCCGGGTATTGGGAGAGTAAGTGGGGATTGAGGATGGAGGGGTAAAATTTGTGTGGATGAAATAGGAATGAGGAAAGAGGAAAAGGAGAAAGATTAGTATGTTAAAGCAGATGTAGAGAGAGAGAATGGAGAAAAAAACTAGAAGAGAGAAGAAAGGACAAATGGACAGCAGACGATGGAGAGTTAGCAGAAAACATGAAGAAACCAGAAGAAAATGGCTGGAGCAATTGCAACTGAAAAAAAATGCACAAAAGGTAGAAAGATATCTCTTTATTTTGAATTTATCAACTGGAATATGAAAGCTCTGGGAAATGTGTATCATTAACGTCTGCATTTTGTTTGGTACAAGAGGAAATTAATTTATAGTTTTATTTCTACAGTGTTGTTGTACATTCCAAGTTGGCTTTTGGGGTTCCCAGTTTAATTATTGCCTTCCTGTTTCTGAATTGTGATTCCTTGTTTGGTGATGGTCTATGTTCTGCATGTGTAACTGAGCTGAGGTATTCTGTTTATGTAATTCCTATTTGACATTGCCACTTGTTCTCTTTCCCCAGTATTTTCTGAAATGTATTGGTTTAATATTTGCAGTGTTGCCTTTTAATAGGTAGGGTATGGTGCTTTGTGAGTCCTGGTAATGCTGTCAGGATACGGCGGGTTTGCTATGGGTTCTAAATGGGCAGCGCTTGCAGTAGTTCCTAATGTGCCTGGCGGTTGGCACTGGATTATAGTAATGTAGAAATCTTTTAGTCTTTCTTTATCCATACACTCCTTAAGAGACATGTTTACTAAAAGTTAGTGTATGGTAACATTATGCAAATATTTATGCAAATAAGGCCACTTATGCAAATGAGGCCCCGCACCGAGTCTCCGCACATGGCCCCGCACCCCCTTTGGGCCGCCCCTGAGTTTGGGAACTCTTATTCTGTACCGAATGCTTGTGTTTCCCCAGTAGGGAGTATACTGCTGTTCTAGGGTCCAAGGTACGAATTACAGCATTGCCTTTTTTCTAGACAGGGTGATTCCTGGAAGACAGAGCTGTGCTCTCTGCTCTCAGGCCGTCCACTGGCCTTCTTGTTAAAGCTCGAGTAGCTTCCAGTCACCTCCATAAAGCACCAGGACAGGCCACTGCTCTGACTCTGGAAGTGCCACAGGGAACAGACAGGGGAAGGGTGAAAACTACGTTATTCTGGAGTCTTCTCTCCTGTTCTTCTTCGGGCCCACTCTCTACATCTAAACAAGGAAGTTTGCTGTAGCTCCAAAACAGTGGGGAAGGTGAGCCCCTTACTGCTGGAGCAGGGGAAGGATTATTTCCCTTCTGTTAGCATGTTCTCTTGCTGCCCCTGCATAAAGTCCTGCCCTTATGGGCTTTGAAGGTTGTTGCCTTCAGTAACCACAGGCCTTCTGAGCGTGGGAAGCTGAAGCTGCTCTCAGGAACCAACATTTAGATGTTTTAGAATCTAAAGACAAATCCTTTACCTGTACACAGTTCACCATAGTCTCCTCTTCAGTAGTCCGTGCTGTATTCATGCTTTAGAAGTGTAGCGCCAATCCCTATTTTTTGCCTTATATGGCAGTCTGACCCCTCCCAGTGCATCCCAGGATGGTGTTACAATCCTCGCATTCAGGGCCGGCCTTAGAGTTGGTCCAAAGCATTGGCACCCTAGATGAACCTCAAGCTTTACACACACCTTCCTCCACCACCCCCCCCCCCCTCAAACTCTATCATTTAGCATTGAATACCATGCTCTGGTATTTTGCCATGTTCTGGAAGCTACCACCCTAAGTAACCGCCTAGCTTGCCTAGTGGTTAGCCTGGTCCTGCTAGCATTGTGTTCAGCCTTACTCTCTTCTGCGCATTGCTCTGCATCCACTTTACATAGCTAATTGCTTAATTATCATCTATTTACATAGTAACATAGTAGTATAACAGATGACGGCAGATAAAGACCAGTTTGGTCCATCTAGTCTGTCCCCACCACCTCCATCAGGAGAGCACTCCAAACATCCACCACTCTTTCAGTGAAAAAGTATTTCCGATGTTGCTTTTAAGTTTACCACCTTGCAGCTTCATTTTATGCCCTCTAGTTTTAGTTTCTTTGAAAAAGGTTTGTTTGTTCATTAATGCCCTTTAAGTATTTAAACATCTGTTTCATATCTCCCCTGTTCCTCCTCTCCTCTAGGGTATGTATATTTAGGTCTTCAAGTCTCTTCTCATAGGTCTTCTGGCCAGGTCCGGCCCGTAGACTTTGCCGGCTAGATGCTGCCTAGGTTGGCAGATCTGTGGGCGGCAAGCCATGTGCTTCAGCACACATGGCCTGCTGCCCCTCCCACGTGCCAAGCTGTGCCACCCTTCCCCCCTGTGTTGAGCCATGCCATGCCGCTGCCCCCCACTGCCACTGATTCCGGTACCGGGGTGGGCAGGTGGCTAGGCTTGGCGTCAGGCCATGTGCTTTGGCACACACGGTCTGCCACATCTGAACCCCTGAAGTCAGAGGGGGATTCGAAGTGTCAGGCCATGTGTGCCAAAGCACTTGGTCTGATACTGAGTCATGCCCCCCTTCACCCCCGCTGCCAGCATCTGGGGGAGGCGTGGCTTGGCACGAGGGGCTTGGCATGGCTTGTGTGGGTGGCACAGCCAGGGCTTCTGCCTAGGGCAGCAGAAACCCTTGGGCTGGCCCTACTTCTGGCTCTGGCTCCAAATCATTTTGGTTGCCTTCCTCTGATCTATTTCAGTGGGCTGTGTGCAGTGAATGCACTCGCAGTAAAACACTTTCTACCTTGCACACAGACACTAAGGCAGAAAGTTGTGCCTAAATGCTATGCAGATGTCTGCACTAACCACAGAGCAGTTGTCTGCTTCGGCCCCTTAGATTGTAAGCCTCCTGTACCTGAATGTAATTACTACTGGAAAGGCCAGAGCAAAACACATAATAAATAAAGGACTGTCACAGCCCCAGCTTTCTATTTCCCCAGAGCCTCTTCACTTCCCACCCCAATCCTAGTCCTACTCCCAGGGGCGACCCAAGGGGGGTGTGGGGCCATGTGCGGAGACTCGGTGCAGGGCCTCATTTGCATAAATATTTGCATAATGTTAACATGCACTTTTAGTAAGCATGCCTCTTAATGAGTGTCTGGATAAAGAAAGACTACCAGATTCTTTATTACTATACTCCAGTGCCAACTGACAGGCACATTAGGAAGTACTACAAATATTGCCCATTTAGAACCCATCCGATATTATACACCCACTGAAATCAACCCCCAAGACACAAAAATAGATCTTGATTTCACTCTGTCTATCATTGGAACTAAACCCTAACACATCAAAAAACCAATTGTGAACGAGTGCTCCTAAAACCATCCACCTGCCCCCAAATTTAGAACCCATAGCAAACCCGCCATATCATAACATCACAACCAGGACTCATAAAGCACCAAACCCTACCTATCAAAAGGCAACACTGCAAATATTAAACCAATACATTTCAGAGAACACCAATATATCTCTTACTGGGTACAGAGAACAAGTGGCATTGTCAAATTGAAACTACATAATCAGAATACCTCAGTTCTGTTATACATGCAGAACATAGACCGTCACCAAACAAAGAACAAGGGATCAAAATTTAGAAACAAGAAGACAATAAATAAACTGGGAACCCCAAAAGCCAAACTTGGAATGTACAACAACACTGCAGAAATAAAACTATAAATCAATTTCCTCTTGTACTAAACAAAATGCAGACATTAAAAACACACATTTCTCAGAGCTGACATATTCCAGTTAATAAATTCAAAATAAAGTATTTTTCTACCTTTTGTTGTTTGGGCTTTTATTTTTCAGTTGCAGTTGTTCTAGTCACTTTCTTCTGGTTTCTATTTTTCTGCTATCTCTCCATTATCTGCTGTCCATTTGTCCTTTCTTCTCTCTTTTAGTTGTTTTCCATTCTCTCTCTACATCTACTTTAACATACTGATCTTTCTCATTTTGCTCTTTCCTCCATCTCTTTCCTCATTCCTATTTCATCCACTCAAAAATTTTACCCCTCCATCCTCAATCCCCATTTACACTCCCAGTACCCGGCCAATCATAGATTTTTCTTCCATCACACACAAGATATTTTTCCTCTCTCCATTTCACTCTCCCAGCCCCATCCCATTCTAGTCCTCCCCCAACATCAGCTCCCTTCTAGTTCCAGCCCCCGCCCCAGCATCTGCTCCCTTCTAGCCCCTCCATCAGCCCATTTCCAGTCCTATCCTAGCCCCTCCATCAGCCCATTTCCATTCCTAGCTCCCCCATCAGCCCTTTCCAGTCCTTTTATCTTAATCTTTATCTTTATTTGGCTCTTGATATACCGCTTTATAGTAAAAATATCAAAGCGGTTTACAATACAGTAAAAACAGACTGCCAGATAAGGAAAGGAACGCCATAGCTACTACAACAGGAGAGGTGAGAATAGAAGGAGAGAGAAGACAAAGTAAAAAGGATAGAGGAGGCAAGGAGAGGAGAGAAGGATGGGATTCTCAGCTGGATGTAGGGGGGACAGAAGATCAAAATCAGAACAGAAGAGATGAGTCTTAAGAAGAGATTTGAATCCGTTGAAAGAGAATTCCAATCTAAGATCCGGATGGAGGGCATTCCAGAGTTTAGGGCCGAGTTTAGGGCTGACTTTCTGGTGTATTCCAGGTGTGCAAGAGAAGGGGGAGGGGGGGGAAGGAACATACGGTTGATGTGAATGTGGCGAAGCGAGCGGTGGGGCATGGAGATGAACCAGATGGATAGGTATTAGGGGGAGCCAGAGTGGATGGCTTTATGAACAAGAGTTAAGACCTTGCATTGGATACAGTGGGTGACAGGCAGTCAATGGAGGAGAATAAGAAGAGGGGTGACATGATCAGTGAGGGATACATGAGTGATGAGACGGACTGCGGTGTTTTGTAACAGTTGGCGTCTTTGTAATTGATGCTGAGGGAGGCCGGCCAAAGTAATGTTACAATCGATCCTCTCCTAGCCCCTCCATCAGTCCATTTCCAATCCAAGCCTCCCCCTTCAACCCATTTCCAATCCTAGCCTCCCATCAGCCCATTTTCAATCCTAGCCCTCCATCAGCCCATTTCCAATCCTAGTCCCCCATCAATCCATTTCCAGTCCTTTCCTAGCCCCACCATTTCCAGTCCTAGCTCTCCCCACTCAGTCCATTTCCAGTTCAAGCCACCCCTCCCAATTAGCTATTTCCAGTCCTAGCCCCCCCCCCCCACTCAGCCCATTTCCAATCCAAGCCCCTCCATCAGTCCATTTCCAGTCTAAGCCTTCCCCCTCCACTCAGCCCATTTCCAGTCCTAGCTCATCCCCTCCCCCCCAATTTACAGTCCAAGCCCCCCTCACTCATCCCATTTCCAGTCCAAGCCATCCCCACATCAGCTATTTCCAGTCCAAGTGCCCCCCCCTGAAAATCCCCGCAGCTGTCCAAAAAGTTTTTATCCTCCCTACATTTATTTATTTAACAGGTTTTATACACCGCTTTATCATTTCAATCAAAGCGGTTTACAATGAAAGTTAAACTTGGTAATATATATTAAACAGGGACATTGATAACTTGGATTTTTCTGAGGCAATGGAGTGTTAAGTGACTTTGCCCAAGGCCACAAGGAATGCTAGTGTGAATCATACCCTGATCTCTGGGTTCCCAAGCCACGTCTCTTTTCCCTTGCTATATGTTTCAGCTCATCTCTCTGCCTGCCCTCGCTGGAGCTCTGTCTTCTGTGTGTCTTTGTTTTTGTTTCTCCCCCTCTTCTGTAAGTGACTCTTCTCTGGTCTCTTCTCTCCCTGTGCCTCTCCCATCTCTTTACTTTTCACCGATATCAAGATCCCTATTTATAACCTACATCTCTCTCTCTCTCTCTAGTCTCAGCCCAGGCTCCCGGATTTCATTTGGTTCAGCCCGAGTCAACCTCAGGTGTGGTGGGGGGGTCCGTCATCCTTCCCTGCTCCTTCTCCTACCCCCAGAGGATCGAGCCCGCCAGCGACTTCACAGTGTATTGGAGGATCGATAACTACCATGGAGATTATATCTACAGACACAGCGAGAGCTTCACCCGTGCTGATTTCAGGGGACGGATCTCCCTAGTCGGTGAGCCAGAGGAGCGGAAAACAGCCTCTATCAGATTAACAGACCTGAGGGAGAGCGACAGTAACAAATACTTCTGCCGAGTGCAGGTGACGGGAAGCGATGGAGAAACTAAAGTGTGGCAAAGCATCCCGGGGACGGAACTCCGAGTGTCAGGTAAAGTGATCTAAACTGTCATCCAATCTTTATGATTATTATTAATAATCTTCAGTCCTTGGAAATAATTCCAAAATGGTGAGAGCACTTTAATGTGTCAGAGGTATGGAGAAGCTTTGTCAGACCTCTTTACATGTAAACCCACCTCACTCCCCCACCTGAGCAAACAATATAAACTGAAGTATGGCAAAAGATCACAGGGAGAGAGCGCAGCTGGCCAGATCAACATTGTGTAATGTTATTGCTCCTGGGAGAAGATTCACAAGCTGTGACTAAGGAAGGAGATGGGCAGAAACGTTGTCTGATCATTTCATATCTCTACCCACAGCAACAATAAATAATGCAAAAACTATTATAAAATTAATTATAATTAATTACTAATACTGTACATTCACCATCTGTAAATACACATTACGAAAAGAATGTTATTCACACTCTCTTTTTTTAGTGCCATCAAGTCAATGTTGACTCATAGTGACCCAGCTACCTCTGGGTTTTCTTGGCAATGTATCACTGGAAGTAGATTGCCAGCCTTTTCTTCCGAGGCAATGGAGGGTAAAGTGACTTGCTCAAAGTCACCAGGAGTGCTGGTGGGAATTGAACCCTTGATCTTCTTATTTTTATTTATTTATTTATTAACATTTTTTATATACCACACTATTTGTTATCAGCGCGGTTTACATGGAACAAGAAACCTCAGACAAGTTACGTTTATCTGGTCATTACAGTTAACAGGAAAATCAACTTGGATAACAGGAGCAACTATTTACAAAACAACTATTTACATAACAGTATCTTCTGGGTACTAGGCAGCTGCTCTAACCACTGGACTACTCCTCCACTCCTATTCATGCTAATGTGTATCAATATTTACTTTATTGTAACAAAATGTTGATCATTTCAGTTGCACATATGTTTGTAAACTATTTATTTATATATATATATATATATAGGAATTGGGCAGCCGATGGATCATCTAAATCGCATCTCAGTAAGCTTCCATTCAAGGGCAAGTTATTGTTTGGAGAGGATCTGGATAAATTAGTGAAGGACTTGGGGAAGTCCAAGGGAGGCAGACTGCCGGAAGATAAGCCTAAGCAGGGGAAGTCTTTTCCGTCCACTTGGGGGCCAGTTTAGAGATTTCAGGAGATTTCAGTCTTCCCATATCGGAGGCTTCCAGCGTGGCAGATTTGCCTCTAGAGCCCAAAGGTTTCGTGGGTTTCAGGGAGCAGGCAGAGGGTTTGCGCCTGCCGCCTCCTCCTTTAACTGCAAACCCCAATGAAAGGAGGCGGACCCCGATAGGAAGCCAACCGATAGGAGGAAGGCTTCGGGAGTTTCTTCCTGCCTGGATCCAAATAATGTCAGATCGGTAGATGTTGGAGATAGTTCGTGAAGGTTATGCGCTGGAGTTGGCTTGCCCGCTTCGAGGCTCCTTTGTTCTGTCTCCCAGCAAGGGGTGGCACAAAGCTCGGGTGATTCACCTCACGTTAGATCGGCTGTTGCAGTTGGGAGCGGTGGTGCCCGTCCCGGTCTCAGAACTCAGGGTGGGTCGCTACTCCATTTATTTTGTGGTGCCAAAGAAAGACGGGTCTCTCCGGCCTATTTTGGATCTCAAATGGGTCAATCGCTGTCTGCGCGTCCCTCATTTCCGGATGGAAACCTTGAGGTCCGTCATTGTGCCGGTGCGTCAAGGAGAGTTTTTGACTTCTCTCGATCTCACAGAGGCATACTTGCATATTCCAATCAGAGAAGCTCATCAGAAGTTCCTCAGATTCGCGTTCCCGTGGGGACATTTTCAGTTCCAGGCATTGCCGTTCGGTTTGGCTACGGTTTGGCTATTAGTAATCTGTGAATTTTCATTAAAATCATCTGTAATATCTGAAGATTGGAGGATTGCCAATGTAACGCCAATTTTTAAAAAGGGTTCCAGGGGTGATCCGGGAAACTACAGACCGGTGAGCCTGATGTCAGTACTGGGAAAAATGGCAGAAACCATCATAAAGAATAAAATTACTCAGCATGTAGATAGTCATGGCCTAATGGGAGACAGCCAACATGGCTTTAGACAAGGAAGATCTTGTCTTACTAATCTGTTATGTTTTTTTGAAGGTGTGAATAAACAGGTGGACAAAGGTGAGTCAGTTGATATAGTGTATCTGGACTTTCAGAAAGCCTTTGACAAGGTCCCTCATCAGAGGCTTTTGGCAAAACTAAAGAGTCATGGGATAGGAGGCAGTGTACTACTGTGGATCCGGAAATGGTTAAAAGATAGAAAGATAGAAAGCAGAGGGTAGGGCTAAATGGTCAATTTTCCCAGTGGAGAAAGGTGAATAGTGGTGTACCCCAGGGATCTGTGCTGGGTCCGCTGCTTTTTGACATATTCATAAATGACCTGGAAAGGGGAATAACGAGTGAGGTTATCAAATTTGCAGATGACACAAAACTATTCAAAGTTGTTAAAACCCAAGAGAATTGTGGAAAATTGCAAGAGGATCTTGGTAAATTGGAAGACTGGGCAGATGAAATTTAATGTGGATAAGTGCAAAGTTATGCACCTAGGGAAAAACAACCCAAACTATGGTTACACGATACAAGGTTCCACATTAGGAACCACCACCCAGGAAAAAGATTTAGGCATCATTGTGGATAACATGTTAAAACCCTCGGCCCAGTGTACAGCGGCGGCCTAGAGAGCAAATAGAATGCTATGTATCATAAGGAAAGGAATGGAAAATAAAACAAAAGATATTATAATGCCTCTATATCGTTCCATGGTGAGACCGCACTTTGAATATTGTGTGCAATTCTGGTCACTGTATCTTAAAAAGGATATAGCATTATTAGAAAAGGGTCAGAGAAGAGCCACCAAAATGGTAAAGAGGATGGAAGGATACTCCTATGAAGAAAGGCTAAAAAGGTTAGGGCTCTTTAACCTGGAAAAGAGACAGCTGAGGTGAGATATGATAGAAGTCTATAAATTAATGAACGGAGTGGAACGGGTAAAGGTAGATCGATTGTTTACGTTATCAGAATATAGAAAGACTAGGGGACATGCAATGAAGCTACAGGGTGAACTATTTAAGACTAATGAGAAAATATTTTTTCACTCAACGTGTAATCAAACTCTGGAATTTGTTACCGGAGGATGTAGTAAAGGCTGTTGGGTTTAAAAAAGGTTTGGACAAGTTCCTGGAGGAAAAGTCCATAAACCATTATTAAGAAGGGACCTAGGATATCAATGCTTGACCCAGTACAAGCATTGTGGAACCTGTGCCAAGCATTAGACCATTCTTCCAGCTTTTGTAGATCTTTCCTCATGTTATCCACTCCCTCAGGGGAGTCCACTCTGTTGCAAATTTTCGTGTCATCTGCAAAAAGACAGACTTTTCCATGCAGTCCTTCAGCAATATCACTCACAAATACATTGAACAGTAGTAGCAGTAGTGGTAGTATACTGTCCTAACCCGTCCTGTTTTTGAGCCCCCCGAACAGCCTTATCTGAGTTCCTGATTGTGTATCTGTTCCATGTAATGAATTCCTAGCCAGGGGCAACAAGCACAGGGATCCTTCCTTGGCCTTTAGTTTTCTATCTCGGGCACAGAAGCAAGTGAGAAGAAATGAAAACACAACACACCCAGAGTTATATCTTAACAATAGCAAAGTTCAAATATTGATTTTAGGTATTATTTTAAATGCATGTTTATATATTAGTTTAAACATAAGTTTATATATTTTGATATTTGTATTGATGTGATCATTGTCACATGCCTGTTTGATCTTGTTTTTATTTATATTTATTAATTATTGTTTAATACTAATCTCATGTTTTTATGTTTGTATGTTTAAGTATATCCCCCTGAGGAAGGCTTAGGCCGAAACACGTAGGGGACTCAATAACGGCACTTGTGTTCATCCATATCTCTTGTCTTATCACTTTATGTCATGCTTTTGCCTTAATCTAGATGTTACAGGTCAAGCTAAATGTCAAGTCAGGCATAAACATAATGCTCATGCTTAATTACAAACAGATGCAAGATGTAAGCTTGACTGTCTCACTTATTCATAACTACACTCTGTGAAACTATCAGCATATTTATAGCTGTTCTTACACTCTAAACTTTCCCCTGAGACCCCAGCCCCCATTTGAGTCCCTTTCCACAGCATCTTTTAGGGAACTTTTAGGGAGGCTACAGTCCACTACTCTCTTATCTCTCTCCTTGCGCCATTCTGGGATATATCACAATAGAAGAGAGATCTCCCCTTCTGTTACCACTCAAGTTGTTACAATCCTCCCCCTTTTTCTCCTTCCCCTGTTCTATGACTGACCTCCACTCTCATCCTGTACCTAACTCATGGATGACATCTTCTTTCCAGGGTGGGAAAGCAGTGTACATGCCTCTCCTGCCACCACTACTCCACACTCAGCACATCCACCTGGAGAGCCCACCACAGCCAAATGTGATGCTGCACTGGTTCCCTGCTCCCTCCCACATCCTCTTCCCTCCCAACAGCAAATCAGGTCGTGGGCTCAGCCATGTTATTAGTTCACTCCTGAATTCACTGGGGAAGACAAATTTGACTTAAATTCCAGTCTAGCTTTTCTCTTGCAGGCTTTTGTGACCAAAACCTCAAACTGCAGCAACAGCTAGTATGAGCAAGAGATAAGCAGACTCATTTCCTCCCCCATTTCTAGAACACTAGATGTCCACAGTCAAACGTTCTGAAGCAGCCAATCAGCTTAAAGCTCTAATTCTCTCACTCACCCACAGAAGGAAAACTCACAGACAGGCTGGTATGCAAACAGGATCTTTAATGTGCACACAGGTTCAGACAGAGAGCCGGTACCCTCCACAAAAATCTGAGCCCCGAGGGACGTCCTACAATGCCTTATATACAGTACAAGTTTAAACTCATTCTATAATCTCATTCGCCTCAGATATTTTCTGTCCACCAATCAGTAGCCCCTGGGGAAGGTACCTGGGTGACCTGTCCAAACCGGTATGCTCAGGTCTGCTGATTTCTGGGCAAGGGGATATTGTGCTCAGACCTGGAGTGGGGGAAGGGTGCCTACTGAAATCTTAATGTCTTCTCTTAGCAGGCTGATAGCCTCATGGCTTGGGGGAAGGGTCAGGCTGATCACTTGTGTAAGAGCCTCATGGCTGCCTCACTCCCCCCTTTTTAAGTGAGACCTCAACCGCTAGAGGCGGTAGAGGGCTGTATTTCTGGAGGCAAGCCGCAGAGGGGTGTATTTGGCACAGGGCCAATATCTGGGGGCCGTTCTCTATCTCAGAGCCAGCTGCAGTAACTAACCCTCTTTCCCTGTACCGGGCCCCGTGGGCATGGAGAGTGGCAAAGGCATACCAGGAGTCTGCGTATATATTCACACGATGGTTAGTCCCAAGGGTTAAGGCACAGGTAAGGGCAATGAGTTCTG
This sequence comes from Ichthyophis bannanicus, assembly GCA_033557465.1. Classification (NCBI taxonomy): domain Eukaryota; kingdom Metazoa; phylum Chordata; class Amphibia; order Gymnophiona; family Ichthyophiidae; genus Ichthyophis; species Ichthyophis bannanicus. The sequence goes on along the minus strand of CM066048.1, from coordinate 103,656,134 downwards.
CCTTCTGTGTGGATTCTTTTCAGGGGGTATAGGCTGAGCTTCGACTATCTCTTCCATCGTCACCACCGCGTACCCTGCACACCTGCGGCCCTCCAACACCAGACTGCTTCCATCTACGAAGTAGGTCTCATCCGGATTGCTTAACGGCACATCTGTCAGGTCAGGGCGACTGGGAAGACTGTATCCATCACTTCCAGGCAGTCGTGATCAGGTGGTCCTGGGCCAACAGGCAGGAATGTAGCAGGGTTTAAGGCTTGGCTGGTAGTTATTTGCACTCTGGGATTTCCCCATAACATGCTCTGGTATTTCAACATCCGGGAGCTGGTGAACCAGTGACTTCCTTTTTGCTCTAGCAATGTTCGCACTGAATGTGGGACGATGACTAGAAGGCCTTGGCCCATGGACAGTTTATCAGACTCTTCCACCAACAAGGCTGTTGCTGCTATTTCTCTCAGGCAAGATGGCCATCCCTTGGCCACTGGATCCAGCAGTTTAGACAGGTAGGCGACTGGTCGCGGCCAAGACCCCAGTTGTTGGGTCAAGACCCCCAAAGCTGTTCCTGTTGCTTCGTGCACATAGAGGGTGAAAGGCTTGGTGACATCCAGAAGGCCTAGGGCTGGTGATGACAGTAATGCCCTTTTCAAATGTTCGAAGGCCTCCTGTTGGTCATGACCCCATTTAAGGGGGCTCTTCTCTGAGCCCTTTGTAGACTCATAGAGGGGCTTTGCGATCTTTGCGAAGTTAGGAATCCAGATACGACAGTACCCAGTGGCCCCGAGAAAGGCACATACTTGCTTGCGGGTTGTTGGCACTGGGATCCGGTACACTGCTTCCTTCCTCTCGCTCCCCAACCGTCGGCTTCTTTTCGACAGATGGAATCCCAGATACTTCACTTCCAACTGGCATAACTGAGCCTTTATTTTTGGCTCCAGGTTTTCGGACTGGCAGCAAAGGAGTGTTCCATGCCGGTTGGCAGGGCCGCAGGATACCATGCTGTAGTAGCTGCACCAGATGATGATGAGTTCCTTCCACAGCTGCCCGCGGCAGCGAGTATTGTCGCACATGTACCGGGGAGGCTCCCGGCTTCATTTCAATGCATACGGGAGGGATGTTGATGGCCACTTCAGGGGGGTTTCTTTCAGCCCATACTCCAGGGGGCACTTATTCCCACGTATCCAGGGTAGCCACATCAGATTTGGGTCTGTTTTCATATAACCGCCATTCTTCTTCTCGGGGGACAGACAGTACCAAAACTGTTGGGGCCAGGCTGGGTATTTCGAGCTCAGCCTGGTCGTCAGACCCAAATGAGATTTGGGCCTGGAGGTTTTTTTTTTTTTTCAGAACATCCCGACCCAGCAAGGGTATGGGACATTCAGGCATATACAGGAACTGGTGAGTGATGGTCCGTCCCCCCAACTGGCACGTGCGGTTTTGCAGGAAAAGTCTCTGGGCCCTCTCCCCCCATAGCTCCCACAACAGTTACTGACTGGGAGGAGATCGGGGCTACTTGTTGGGTGACCACTGAGTGTGTTGCTCTGCTATCGACCATGAATTGCATTTTCCAGTCCCCTAAATTCCTGTTGACCATAGGCTCCTGGGGACCCAACAGAAACTTGGAGCCCGGTCCGGCCTAGTAGCCATCCGAGTCATAATGTTCCATAGTTGCAAGGCCTTCGAAAGCTGGTCTCGGTGGAGGCGGGAAAGCATCATGTTGGTCTTGCTCCCGTGTAGTTTCTACGGGTGCTCTTACACCCCTTGTAGATGGATATCTCTCTCGCCTTGTGTAACGATTTGGACACCCAATCTTCCAATGTCCCTCCTCTTTGCAGTAGGCACATTGAGTGGGGCCTAGGGGAAACCTCGGCCCCCCGTATCCGCGGCCTTGTCTTCGTCCCCTATTTTCTCCTCCGGCCCAGGCTGGAACTGGTGGCCGCTCGGCTGCTAGGAAGTCTGCCTTTTTCTTCATCCGATGCTCCGACTCTTGCTTCTGCTCCTGGTCACGATTTACATATACTTTTTGTGCCACTTCCATCAATTGTGTTGTATTCATGCCCGCAAACCCTTCCAGTTTCTGCAGCTTCCGCCATATATCACCTTGTGCCTGAGCCACAAAGGCATTATTCACCATCTGAAGATTCTCAGGGGCCGCTGGATCATAGGGTGTGTATAATCGGTATGCTTCAGTCAGACGGTCATAAAATACCGCCAGACTTTCATCAGGAAGCTGGAGAACTTCTGCGATTTTACTGATGTTCATAGCTCGTTGCCCCCCCTTCTTAAGGCCCTCAAGGAGCGCAGTCCGGAAACGGGTGAGAGCCACTGCTTCAACAGGGTTGTTTGGGTCCCAGCGGGGGTCTTCATTCGGGAAATCTGCCTCTGCCTGCTGCCGTGGATTTACAACTCCCTCACGGGCAGGATGTGTCTCCAGCCACTTGAGGGTGGCCCGTACAATGCGCACCCGTTCTTCTGTATTGAATAAGGTGGAAAGTAATTGTTTAGTGTCTGACCAGGTAGGCTGGTGTATTTGCATAATACTGGTCATAAGATCTGTCAGTTCTTGGGGCTTTTCAGTATAGGAGGCATAGTGGGTTTTCCAGTTCAACAGGTCCGTAGTGGAGAAAGGGACATAAATCAGGCTGGATGGTCCCACTGCCAACCTTCCAGTAGCATCAATATACGGGAGCCCCTGTACTTGTTGTAGTGGCAATTGGAGATCATGCGACCGCAGGCGGCGGGTTACCGGGGTGGACGATTCAAGCTCAGCCTCTGTGCTCTCAGGGGAGGAGATGGTGGCACTGGAGGTGGTACCAGAAGTGGGAGGGGAATCTGAAGAGGAGGAGTGGCCTAGTGGTTGGGGCAAGGTACTTCAGGCCGGAAGGTCGGGGGTTCAAATCCCACTAGAGGACAGCAACCTTGGGCCGGAAGGACTGGGGTTTCTAGTCCCACAGGTGCTCCTTGTGGTCTTGGGCAAGCCACTTAACCCTCCATAGCCCATGTTCCCTGTAAAATAGTTATCTCCAAGTTACAATACCCTGTTCAATGTAATTTCAGTTTGTTCAATGTAAACCGCACTGATGCAGAATATCACGGTATATAAGAGAATGTAAATAAAATAAAATAAAGATGAGGGGCCGGAGTCCATAGAATCTTCCCTAAATCTGGCATCACCCACCCCAAGAGAAGGTCTTCCTGTCCCTTCAGCTATGGGCGGACTCTGCAGTGGTGCGGATGGGACATGGAGTTGAAGCAGAGGGAGGGGGCGTGGAGGAGGAATATCAGGAGAGTCCCGCCCCTGGTAGATAGGGGCAGGTGTCCGCCCCTTTTGGCGACCGATGGCCGCCACCATTACTCTACACTGATCCTCGTGACAGCGCTGGAACCATCTTTGGTCTGAGTTGGCATATGGCCAGCCATGAATCAATATATGGAAACTGATCAGGGGGCTTTTTTGCTACAATTTGATGGACCAAAGACACAGTGGCCAGGTCAGTGGACCCCTGGGGAGGCCACAGCCTAACTAAGGCTGGCCATTCCCTCTCACACAGAAAAGATAATCTGGAGGCGGAGAGGGGTACTCCGTAATCCTCTCTAAACCCAGATTTAAAATTGTGAAGCATGCACTGTAGGGGCGTTTTCACTTTTGACTTTCCCGACCCCATGCTCTAATTCTAGTTCAATAACTAAATGCAGTATACAATGTGGATCAGATCTTATAACCTAATCTCAATTCAGGAAAATTCAATTTACAATACAGATCTTATCTAATCTCAATTCAAGAAAATGCAACTTACAGTACAGATCTTATCTAGTCTCAATTCAGGAAAAATGCAATTTACAGTACAGATCTTATCTAATCGCAATTCAGGAGGGGAGAGAAAAAAACACAAAATTTTACAATATAGATCTTGGCAATTTACAAAATATACACTCAGATTTGATTTGGATAATAGAGTTAAAAAAAAATTATAGCTAGCTATTCTTAAAATGTCCAACAGATGGAGCTCCAGGATCACTTTAACCATGAGGAATAGTAGTATGGGAAATACAGCTAATGTCCACTAGATGGAGCTCCAGAATCACTTTAAGTGTATCTCACTGTAGTTTACACATGGTCTTCACAAGATGGCTGCCTCCACATGTGTTCCACTGCCCGACAACGATCCAGCTGCTCCTGAGCTAAAAGGAGATAGGCATCGGGTCAAACAGCTCCAGAGTGAAACAAAACCAGGGAACAGGAGAAGAAGGGAAGAGAGGAAAAAAAAAACAAATCAAGGGGGAGAGCCAGCCGGCCCGCGGCACACAAAAAACAGCACACAGAGGGAAAATAATTTAAGGAGGAGAGCCACCGGCCCACGGCACACAAAACCCACAAAAGGAGCAGTTTAAAGGGGCCAGCCGGCCCGCGGCACACAAAACCCACAAAAAGGAGCAGTTTAGGGGGCTTCCGGTGAGCCCGCAGCGTGATGGCCGCATCCCAGTAGAGCGCCGTCCTCACAACCCCAAAAACTCCTGCAAACATGCGCTAATGAGGCAGCCATGAGGTTTAGCTGTAGGTAGCCCTTCCCCCAAGCCATGCGGCAATCCATGAGGTTTAGCTGTAGGTAGCCCTTACAAGTGATCAGCCTGACCCTTCCCCCAAGCCATGAGGCTTTTTACATAAAGTAATCAGCCTGCTATTTCAGTGGACACCCTTCCCCCACTTCAGGTCTGAGCACAATATCCCCTAGCCCAGAAATCAACAGACCAGAGCACACCGGTTTGGACAGGTCACCCAGGTACCTTCCCCAGGGGCTGCTGATTGGTGGGCAGGAAATACCTGTGGCAAATGGGATTGTAGAATGAGTTTAAAACTGTACTGTATATAAAGCTTTGTAGGACGTCCCTCTGGGCTCAGACTCTTGTGGAGATTGCTGGTATCTCTGTCTGATCCTGTGTGCACATTAAAAGTTCCTGTTTGCATTCCAGCCTGTCTGTGAGTTTTCCTTCTGTGGGTGAGTGATAGAATAAGAGCTTTTCACAGCATTTGCTATTACATTTGGTGCATTGGCCGGGAAATAAAATTAAAAGAAAAGCCTCTCTCATCACACCCACGGTGGGAAGACTACTGCTTTTTTGCAGGATCAGGGCCTCCACCAGTCAGGGACCGGCCCCTCCAGGTGATTAACGGTCCTTGGCGCCCCCAGGCCACTTTGTGCTCGGAAGGACACCTTGATTTGTCTGGACAGCAGGTCCCTGCGGTTGAATCCCCGATTGAAAACCAGCTGGATAGACTGGCATCCAAACTTCCTGTCTGATCAGAGTTCTGGTGAGTACTGCTACCTTACTGTCTGGGGCTAGTTCTGTACTCTATCTGTGAGTCCTGGTAATTTCTGGGAACCTGTAGCGGCCTGATCAACCGTACGAGCAGTCCTAGTAGGGGCCTTAGTGGCCCTGAAGCCATTGCTCATCCTGTATCTGAATACCGGTAAATCTGAATAACTGCAGTAATCTGAAACTGCAGTAATATCTGAACTGCAGTAATCTGAGATCTTTTAAAAGCGCTGCCGAAAAAAGTAACCAAAATATAGCACTTGATAAGCTAAGAATAGATTGCTGCTTCTCTTCTTTCCTTTCTGCTTGTGGGGAGTTATCTGAAGCGTGACTGCAAGGAGAGAGTTCTCTAATGTGCTGCCGCTGTTTTAATTTCTGCTCCCCCATGCTGTCGTTGTGTTCCCGCTGTTAATTTGTGCAGCTCTGTTCCCAATGTTAAATTTCTGTTTCCCCCACGTGCTGTTCTGTTCCCAATGTTAAATTTCTGTTCCCCTGCCTCCCGGTGCTGTCCCGATGCCCCACTGAGATTCCCTGCCTCCCGGTACTGCTCCGGTGCTGTCCTGAGCCCCAGCTGAGATTCCCTGCCTCCCGGTACTGCTCCGGTGCTGTCCTGAGCCCCCGCTGAGATTCCCTGCCTCCCGGTACTGCTCCGGTGCTGTCCTGAGCCCCCGCTGAGATCCCCTGCCTCCTGGTACTGCTCCGGTGCTGTCCTGAACCCCCGCTGAGATCCCCTGCCTCCCGGTACTGCTCCGGTGCTGTCCTGAGCCCCCCGCTGAGATCCCCTGCCTCCCGGTACTGCTCCAGTGCTGCGCTGAGCCCCTGCTGAGATCCCCTGCCTCCCGGTACTGCTCCGGTGCTGTCCTGAGCCCCCGCTGAGATCCACTGCCTCCCGGTACTGCTCCGGTGCTGCGCTGAGCCCCCGCTGAGATCCCCTGCCTCCCGGTACTGCTCCGGTGCTGCGCTGAGCCCCCACTGAGATCCCCTGCCTCCCGGTACTGCTCCGGTGCTGCACTGAGCCCCCGCTGAGATCCCCTGCTGCCCCGCTGAATTTTTTGCCTTTCCCTGCTGTCCCGATGCTGCGCTGAGCCCCCGCTGGGTTTCCTGCCTTTAAACCAAAATAAATAAATAAATAAAATAAAATGCTAACCTTTTGTTTTTTTTTAAGTCGATTGAAGGAGAAGTGATCGCTTGGAAGTCCATCACTTCCCCTTTTTCTCATCTGTAAAGTGGAGGGTGAGCCGGTGTGGAAGAGCACGAGGAGGTAGCAGCCATCTTGTGGACACCACGTGCGTTTCTCTGCACTTATCTAGTGGACACCACGTGTATTTCCCTGTGCAGAGGTATTGAGCGGCCCTGGAGTGATCCTGGAGCTCCATCTAGTGGACATTTAAAAACTAGCTGTATTTTTCTCATACTGCTGTTATCCTTATGGTTTAAGTGATCCTGGAGCTCCATCTGGTGGACATTTTAAGAATAGCTAGCTTATATATATTTTAACTCATCTAAACCAAATCTGAGTATATATTTTGTAAATTGCCAAGACCTATATTGTAAGTTGTATTATTTGTCCTGAGTTAAGACTAGATAGGGTCTGTATTATAAATTGTATATTTTTCCTGGATTAAGTCTAGATAGGATCTGTATTGTAAATTGCATATTTTTCTCTTACTGTAAATTGCATTTTCCCCCGAATTGAGATTAGGTTAGAAGATCTGGTCCACATTGTATACTGTACTTAGTTATTGAACTAGAATTAGAGCATGGGGTCGGGAAAGTCTAAAGTGAAAACGCCCCTACAGTGCATGCTTCACAATTTTAAATCTGGGTTTAGAGAAGATTACGGGGTACCTCTCTCCGCCTCCAGATTATCCTTTTTGTGTGAGAGGGAATGGCCAGCCTTAGTTAAGCTATGGCCTCCCCAGGGGTCTATTGACCTGGCCACTGTGTCCTTGGTCCATCAAATTGTAGCAAAAGAGCCCCCTGACCAGTTCCCATATATTGACTCATGGCTGGCCATATGCCAACTCAGACCAAGGTGGCTCCAGTGCTGTCACGAGGATCAGTGTAGAGTAATGGTGATGGCCATCTGTCGCCAAAAGGGACGGACACCCGCCCCTATCTACCAGGGATGGGACTCTCCTGATATTCCTCCACGTCCCCTCCCTCTACTTCAACCCCGTGTCCCATCCGCACCACAGCAGGATCCGCCCACAGCTGAAAGGTCAGGACTTCTTGGGGCAGGTGATGCCAGATTTAGGGAAGGTTCTACAGACTCCGGCCCCTCATCTTCAGATTCCCCTCTCACATCTGGTGCCACCTCCAGTGGCACCATCTCCTCCCCCGAGAGCACAGGGGCTGGGCTTGAATCGTCACCCCCGTTAGCCCACTGCCTGCGGTCGCAACATCTCCAATTACCACTACAACAAGTACAGGGGCTCCCGTATATTGATACTACTGGAAAGGTGGCAGTGGGACCATCAAGCCTGATTTATGTCCCTTTCTCCACTACGGACCTGCTCAACTGGAAAACCCACTATGCCTCATATACTGAAAAGCCCCAAGAACTGACAGATCTAATGACCAGTATTATGCAAACACACCAACCTACCTGGTCGGACACTAAACAATTGCTTGCCACCTTATTCAATACAGAAGAATGGGCACGCATTGTACGGGCCGCCCTCAAGTGGCTGGAGAAACATCCCGCCCAAGAGGGAGAAGTAAATCCACGGCAGCAGGCAGAGGCAGAATTCCCGAATAAAGACCCCCACTGGGACCCGAATGACCCTGTTGGAGCAGCGGCTCTCACTCGCTTCCGGACTGCACTCCTTGAGGGCCTTAAGAAGGGGGGGCAACGAGCTATGAACATCAGTAAAATCGCAGAAGTTCTCCAGCTTTCTGATGAAAGTCCGGCGGTATTTTATGAGCGTCTGGCTGAAGCATACCGATTATACACCCCCTACGATCCAACGGCCCCTGAGAATCTTCAGATGGTGAATAATGCTTTTGTGGCTCAGGCACAAGGTGATATACGGTGGAAGCTGCAGAAACTGGAAGGGTTTGCGGGCATGAATACAACACAATTGATGGAAGTGGCACAAAAAGTATATGTAAATCGTGACCAGGAGCAGAAGCGAGAGTCGGAGCGCCGGATGAAGAAAAAGGCAGACTTCCTAGCAGCCGCCTTAGCCGAGCGACCACCAGTTCCAGCCTGGGCCAGAGGAGGAAATAGGGGACAAGGACGCGGATATGGGGGGCCGAGGTTTCCCCTAAGCCCCACTCAATGTGTCTACTGCAAAGAGGAGGGACACTGGAAGAATGACTGTCCAAATCGTAACACAAGGCGAGGGAGATATCCATCCACGAGGGGTGTAAGAGCACCCGTACGAACTACATGGGAGCAAGATCAGCATAATGCTTTCCCGCCTCCACCGGTTCCAGCTCTTGAAGGCCTTGCAGCTATGGAACATTATGACCCGGATGACTACTAGGCCGGACCGGGCTCCAAGTTTCTGTTAGGTCCCCAGGAGCCTATGGTCAACATGAATTTAGGGGACCGGAAAATGCAATTCATGGTCGATACCGGAGCAACACACTCAGTGGTCACCCAACAAGTAGCCCCGATCTCCTCCCAGTCAGTAACTGTTGTGGGAGCTATGGGGGAGAGGGCCCAGAGACCTTTCCTGCAAAACCGCATGTGCCAGTTGGGGGGACGGACCATCACCCACCAGTTCCTGTATATGCCTGAATGTCCCATACCCTTGCTGGGTCGGGATGTTCTGGCAAAACTCCAGGCCCAAATCTCATTCGGGTCTGATGGCCAGGCTGAGCTCCAAATACCCAGCCTGGGCCCAACAGTTTTGGTACTGTCCGTCCCCCGAGAAGAAGAATGGCGGTTATATGAGAACAGGCCCAAATCTGATGTGGCTACCCTGGTTACGTGGGAATCAGTGCCCCCTGGAGTGTGGGCAGAAGGAAACCCCCCCGGAATGGCCATTAACATCCCTCCCGTATGTGTTGAAATGAAGCCGGGAGCCTCCCCGGTGCATGTGCGACAATACCCGCTGCCGCGGGCAGCTGTAGAAGGAATCCATCATCATCTGGTGCAGCTACTACAGCATGGTATCCTGCGGCCCTGCCAATCGGCATGGAACACTCCTTTGCTGCCAGTCCGAAAACCTGGAACCACTGACTATCGACCTGTTCAGGACCTCCGTCGTGTCAATGAGGCCACTGTGACTCTGCATCCAGTAGTACCAAACCCTTATACACTGTTGGGCCTCATCCCGGCGACTGCTTCTCACTTCTCAGTACTGGATCTAAAAGATGCCTTCTTTTGTATACGCCTGGCTACTGCAAGCCAGCACCTGTTTGCTTTCGAGAAAGAGGACCCTGCTACTGGCAGAAAGTCCCAAGTTACCTGGACTCGTTTACCACAGGGATTCAAGAACTCTCCTACCATCTTCAGCACAGCATTGGCCCAAGATCTCGCTAGTTTCCCTCCAGGGGAGCCCGGCAGATGAGTACTTCTGCAGTACGTTGATGACCTACTTATCGCTGCTGACTCTGAGGCTGAATGTGTATTGGCAACCACAGAACTTCTCCAACTTCTGTACAATGCGGGATACCGAGTCTCCAGAAAAAAGGCTCAGTTATGTCAGTCGGAAGTGAAGTATCTGGGATTCCATCTGTCAAAAGGAAGCCGACGGTTGGGGAGCAAGAGAAAGGAAGCAGTGTGCCGGATCCCAGTGCCAACAACCCGCAAGCAAGTACGTGCTTTTCTCGGGGCAGCTGGGTACTGTCGTATCTGGATTCCCAACTTTGCAAAGATCGCAAAGCCCCTCTATGAGTCTACAAAGGGCCCAGAGAAGAGCCCCCTTGAATGGGGTCGTGACCAACAGGAGGCCTTCGAACATTTGAAAAGGGCATTACTGTCATCACCAGCCCTAGGCCTTCCAGATGTCACCAAGCCTTTCACCCTCTATGTGCACGAAGCAGCAGGAACAGCTTTGGGGGTCTTGACCCAACAATTGGGGTCTTGGCCACGACCAGTCGCCTACCTGTCAAAACTGCTGGATCCAGTGGCCAAGGGATGGCCACCTTGCCTGAAAGCAATAGCAGCAACAGCCTTGTTGTGGAAGAATCTGATAAACTGTCTATGGGCCAAGGCCTTCTAGTCACCGTCCCACATTCAGTCCAAACATTGCTAGAGCATAAAGGAAGTTACTGGTTCACCAGCTCCCGAATGTTGAAATACCAGAGCATGTTATGGGGAAATCCCAGGGTGCAGATAACTACCAGCCAAGCCTTGAACCCTGCTACTTTCCTGCCTGTTGGCCCGGGACCACCTGATCACGACTGCCTGGAAGTGATGGAAACAGTCTTCTCCAGTCGCCCTGATCTGACGGATGTGCCGTTAAGCAATCCGGATGAGACCTACTACGTAGATGGAAGCAGTCTGATGCTGAAGGGCCGCAGGTGTGCGGGGTACGCGGTGGTGACGATGGAAGAAATAGTTGAAGCACAGCCTTTGCCCCCTGGAACCTCCGCACAGAAGGCGGAACTCATTGCCCTTACCCGTGCCTTAACCCTTGGGACTAACAGTCGTATAAATATATACACAGATTCCAGATATGCCTTTTCCACTCTCCATGCCCACGGGGCCCTGTACAAAGAAAGAGGGTTAGTTACTGCAGCTGGCTCTGAGATAAAGAATGGCCCCCAGATATTGGCCCTGTTAGAAGCAGTCTGGCGTCCAAAAACAGTAGCCGTAATGCATTGCAGAGGCCACCAGAAAGGGAACGGTGAAATAGCTAAGGGAAATAGACGGGCTGATGCAGAAGCCCGGCGAGTAGCAACCACATCCTTGTCCCAGTTTTTCCCGCAGAGCTCCCAGGATCTACAAGCCCCCCTGTTTCCAGTCCCACTAAGCCAATGGGCCAAGAGGTACACTACACGAGAGCTAGATTTTTTCTGTCAGGAGGAGGGTGGGGTGTTACACACAGATGGTTGGATAAGGTTACCTAGAACAGGGACAGCTCCAGTGATAGTCATCCCAGACAGCCTTGCCCCAGCATTCCTATCATCCTTTCATCAGGCCACTCATATGGGCAAGACAGCAATGGAAACTACCCTCCGCCCATATTTCTTCATTTCTTGCTTATCCTCGTTGACAGCTGCAATTGCTAGACAATGCACCACATGTGCTAAAAACAATGCCCGTCAAGGCCCAAGCCAACCCCCAGGGGTCCAGTCTTATGGGGTCACCCCTATGGGAAACATCCAGGTTGACTTTTCAGAAATGCCCCGAGCAAATGGGTACCGGTATCTGCTGGTATTGGTCTGTACTTTCACAGGGTGAGTGGAGGCCTTCCCAGTCCGCACAGAAAAAGCCAGAGAAGTGACTAAGGTGTTGCTGCATGAAATCATCCCCCGATTTGGGCTTCCAGTAGTAGTGGGATCTGATAATGGACCTGCATTTGTGGCCCAAGTGATACAGCAGGTAGTAAAAGCCTTACAGATCGATTGGAAGCTACACACAGCTTACCGCCCGCAGAGCTCAGGGAAAGTAGAACACATGAATCGCACCATAAAGAGCCAGTTAGCAAAATTGTGTCAGGAAACCTCACTGAAGTGGCCCCAATTGCTCCCTATAGCTCTGCTCCGCATACGGTCAGCCCCACGAAAGGGTATCGGTGTTTCCCCCTTTGAAGCTGTGTATGGTCGCCCTGCACCCCTCATACAGGGCGTCCATGGAGATTTAATGCAGATAGGTTCAGAAATAACCCGGCAGGAACTGTCGGCTCTCAGTTCTGTATTGCAGAAATTGCACCGGTGGATCCAGGAGCGACTCCCCATCAACCTGACTGAAGCGCTCCATACACACCAGCCTGGTTCCCAAGTGTGGGTCAAGGAGTGGAAGAAAGATCCATTGACCCCCAGTGGCGAGGCCCGTATACTGTTCTGCTGACCACCCCCACGGCTGTTAAAGTGGCTGAAGTCGCTCCGTGGATCCATCACTCTCGTGTCAAGGCCGCTGCACCAGAAGTTGTTCCAGCCTGGACCGCAGTCCCGATTCCAGATCAACCCCTGCGTTTGAAACTGAAGAGGGACCTTTCTGCCCAGTAAAGGGCTCTAACAGACTGTCGACGAGACCCCCGGAGAGACTGATCTACGAGACCCCCTTTTCCAGAACCAGGAGCAGAATGAGAAGCGGTGCCCTAGCCTTACTCGTTTCCCTGACATGGGCCCGTTTTCCAACAAGTGCAGAGACTACTAACACAGCAGTATTACTCGCCCAAACTGCTCTGAACATGACAAACTTTTGTATACAAAACTCTCTACAAACCTCTCTTATTGCTGTACCGTCTAGTTTGTGTGAGATGCAGAACTTCACTATGCTTGCTAATTTAAACTGTAAACAACCTGGAATATATTTCTACCATATTGGGGTTACCCGACCGACTTCTACACTTTTCAACCAAGTGCCTTTTTCCTTACAGGTAGTTTCCACTCTAAATGCTACTGATTGTTTCTTTTTTGTCAATGCCAAGAGGGGAGGAAACAATGTATCAAATACTGTGTTATCATGCAGCTCTGTTACAAATGTATCCTATTCACACTCAGAAATGTATCTTCCCTTAGGCTGGTTTTTAGTATGTGGCAAAATGACGTACACTTACGTCCCTGCAAATGCCACTGGTGGTCCGTGCACTTTTGCTAGGCTTACAACTGCTGCCTTCGTCCGGCCCCCCAGTTATCCCCGCTCTGCCCCCATGCCCTCAACCTGTAACTCAAACGTGGAGACTTACAGTGATGAGACAGCTCTTGGCCTGTCAGTGTCAATCCTTGGGACACCTGGATTGGCCCTACACAACTCCCTGGAGGTAAGCCGACTCGCTTGCTCCCTAGCCAAGACCATTAACCTCACCTCAACCATACTAGCTTCCATAAATTACGAGCTGTCCAGCCTACGTACAGCGATTCTACAGAATAGAATGACCATAGATTTCCTGCTGTTACGCCTCAACCATGGGTGTGAGGAATTCGAAGGAATGTGTTGTTTTAACCTCACAGATGAAAGTGTGTCCATTGAACGCTCAATCCAAGACCTACGTGACTTAGCGAAGCAAATCTCAGACCCGTCCATGGGACTGGGGACGGGGTGGTTCTCCAAATTGTTTGGTTGGTTGGGGGGCCTTAAAACCCTAGCTATAGGAGTTTTCCTTCTCTTCTTAGTATGTGCCCTCATACCATGTTGTATCCCCATCCTCCACCGCTCCATTACCACCACCCTCGACACCCTGGTAGAACGCAAGGCTGCTACCACTGTTATGGCCCTGACCCAATACACCCCTCTGCGGCTTGCCTCCAGTAATACAGCCCTCCACCGCCTCTAGCGGTTGAGGTCCCACTTTAAAAAGGGGGGAATGAGGCAGCCATGAGGTTTAGCTGTAGGTAGCCCTTCCCCCAAGCCATGCGGCAAGCCATGAGGTTTAGCTGTAGGTAGCCCTTACAAGTGATCAGCCTGACCCTTCCCCCAAGCCATGAGGCTTTTTACATAAAGTAATCAGCCTGCTATTTCAGTGGACACCCTTCCCCCACTTCAGGTCTGAGCACAATATCCCCTAGCCCAGAAATCAACAGACCAGAGCACACCGGTTTGGACAGGTCACCCAGGTACCTTCCCCAGGGGCTGCTGATTGGTGGGCAGGAAATACCTGTGGCAAATGGGATTGTAGAATGAGTTTAAAACTGTACTGTATATAAAGCTTTGTAGGACGTCCCTCTGGGCTCAGACTCTTGTGGAGGTTGCTGGTATCTCTGTCTGATCCTGTGTGCACATTAAAAGTTCCTGTTTGCATTCCAGCCTGTCTGTGAGTTTTCCTTCTGTGGGTGAGTGATAGAATAAGAGCTTTTCACAGCGTTTGCTATTACACTAAAAGTTGCAACTTCTTCCTCCTTTACCTGCCCTGGGTCAGAATAGACCAGCGGTCCCCTCCGGAGCCTGCTTCATCGGCTCGGCAAGCTTCTTAAAGGCTGGGAAACCGCGGAGATCGTCGCTTAGAGCGCGGCCTGCTGGATGTCTCTCCTCATTGATGGCCTGGTCCTGAATAACCCGGCGGCCAACGTCTGAGCCCGACACAGCCTGTGCACTGCTTCAGCGGATCCCCTTCAGACTGAGCGGCTGGCTTCCCGGCGTTATAGTGAAGAGTGTGAGGCAGCCCGTTGGTTGGGGTGAACATTTACTCTCAGCATTGCGGCCCTTGATCGTGGCGTTACCAGCCTAGCCTGCGAGGCCTTCGGAAGCAGCGTGGCACCCATGTGGAAGCTGATGGCGGTTATCATTTTCATCTGCAACTGTGAATCGCCCCGAGGGGGGTAAGTTTGAGAGTATCCCTTCTCCTCTCCTGCCGGAGCCGGTGACAGGGACTATCGTTTAGCAGCTGAGCGTCCCGCCGAAGCCTCTGCCCCCCTGAGTGGATCTTGGGTGCCAGGATAAGTGGTACTTGCTCTGCCTCTGACCCCCGGCCCTTCATAGGGGCTGAACACCTTACAATTGTTTGCTCTTGCTGTCTCATCTCCATGCAGCACTGCAGAGCAAGCTGATCTTCATCTGTGGCAGTCTATTATCTCGGGAGAGCGGGGGCAGCCTTTTTCTATTGCCTCGCTGCCTTCTCTGTGCTCTATACTTTGCTGGCATTGCTTGTACCCATCTCCTGACACTGTGTAGCAGTGACTGCTCTGTGGGCTTGTGAGATCCCGGACGCCGCCATCTTCTTGGTATCCTTACTTTTGCTGGCATTGGATATATCCCTCTCCCACCACTGTGTGACTTTGGTGATTCTGTGCGATGGCTGCTAAAGCTAAAAGTTCTGAAACTCGGGAGGGGATGCGCTCCTCCCAGCGACTGCAGAACAAGTCTGGTGCCCCAAGCAGCCCAAACGAACAACCTCTCCCATCAGGTTCTGATGATGAGACTGCCAGCGAAGAGGAATTGGACCCGCACAAGCAACTCTCCTCGGCTCAACTCAAACGAGAACTCCGTAGAGGCTTTGCGGAATTAGCCAATGAGTTTCGCACACTACGGGAGGACTTGATGAAAGATGTCGCAGAGCTCCGGACCGACGTCAAGGAGCTGGGAGCCCAAGTAGAGGACGTGGAGACCAAAGTAGTCGATCATGATGGGACTCTAATGGATTTACAATGTGCTATAGACCGGCAGCATGCGCAAGCCATGGAGCTGACTTATAAAATTGATGACATTGAAAACCGCTCCTGCCGCAACAATGTGTGGTTCTGAGGAATTCCAGAGGCGGTGGGAGGCGGAGAAGATTTACCAACTGTGCTTAAGCTGTTGATTGCGGAGCTGCTCCCGGCGGAGGACTTGGCTGCACATGCTTCTGGTATGGAAGTTAAGCGAGTTCACTGCGCTTTCGGGAAACCCCTCAATAACCAACCTCACGATGTCATCGCGAGATTTCTGCGCTATTCTGATGCTGAGCTTCTTATACGTCGAGGCCGGGAGAAAAAGACGATCCGTTTTCAGGATGCGACAGTGTCCATCTACCAAGACCTCTTGACGTTCACCCTGGCGCGGCGGAGAGAGATGAAACCAGTCTCAGCAGTCCTGAACAGCAAGGGGATTCGCTACTCTTGGTCCTTCCCATTCAGGATGAACTTTCTTATGGGCAACAAAAAAATCTCTGCAAAGGACTATACTGAAGCTTGGCGAGCCCTCCGCCAGGCGGGTCTAGTTGATGATAATGCTCAGCCTCATCCGCCACCCCCCAAGCCCCAGCACTCCAAGTGGACTCGGGTGGGCAAGTCCACTTGATTTTTTGTGGAATTGAAGAGCTTCTCTTCCCTTTTTCTCTTTATGGAGTCTCTTTCTGTGGGCCCCCAGATTTTTGGATAAGTGGTGGTGGGGATTAGCCTGGGGCCCCTATCCTATGATATCTAGGGGGCGGCGGATGATCTGCAAATGTTATGTTGATGTTATTGCTTTGATGGAGGGGCACGGGGGGTTGATGATCCAGGGTGGGTGGGGGAGTGGTGGGGGGAATGTTTCTCTATGCTTAGGTTGAGTTCTCGCCCTCTGGGGTTTTGGGGGGTTCGGGGTTTGTGGTCAATTTACCGTGTCATGTACTAACTTTGACAGGCAGGTGGTATTGACGGGAAGGGGGGGGAAACGGGGGGAGGGGGGGTCTGTACTAGGGTATTGGGAGATGTGCTCGGAATTGGGAGGAGGGACTATGGCTTTTGTACTGGGAAGGTGGAATGGCGGGGCCCGACCAACTATTGCCCCGGGCTCGCTGGGGGAGTTTGCCATTGGGAACTTTTTGATATCTGGTGGATGCGGGGGGTTGGATTGTAACTGCTAATGGTGCGCTTTTTGAATGTTAAGGGCCTTAACTCCCCGAGGAAGCAGTCCCTGCTGTTCTCAGAATTGCGCACTTTGCAGGGAGACATTGTTTATCTACAGGAGACTCATCTTCAGAACTCCAGGCAGAGCTGGCTAAAGCGGTCCCCATACACTGAGGTGCGAGTGGCCTCAGATGTGCAAGGCCGGAAGAAGCGGGGAGTGGCTTTGCTGTTTCATCAGAGTCTCTCCTTGCAGATTGATGAGCTAAAGCGAGATACTCTGGGGAGGTGGCTTTTTTTGAATGTTCGTCTAGATGGACACCTGTTGACTTTGGCTAATGTTTATGCGCCATACACAGGTCAGGGGCCCTTCTTTACCCGATTGAAAGCCCTATTAGTTGACTTTGCAAAAGGTCCCATTGTTCTGGGGGGGGATTGTAATACGCCTCTGGTGCTCCATTTGGACTCGATGGGTCGTGCTGGGGGGGGGGGGGTCGGCAAGAGCCCTTCAGCGCTTTATGCTTGAGTTAGGCTTACGGGATATATGGAGGGACACCCACACGGGGGAGAGGGGCTATACTTACTACTCCCTGGTCCATCAGGTACATACTCGCATTGATTATTTTCTATTGGATCAGCGCCTGATGGACGGGAGAATACAGGCTGGAATTGGAGCGCTGACTTGGTCGGATCATGCCCCGTGCTGGCTTGCTCTCCCGCCCGGACTGTATAGCGAGTATTGCCGTCTTTGGCGTTTAGACGTGAGGTTCCTGCGGCGACAGGGTGCAGTGCAGGATCATGTCCACTTCATCATGGAATTCCTTGAGCTTAACAATTCTGGGGATGTTCCCCTTCCCACGGTGTGGGATGCTTACAAGGCTACGGCTCGTGGCCAACTTATAGCTGAAGCGGCCCGCACGCGCCGCCTGTGGACGCGTGATCATGATCATTTGGTGAGGGAATCTGCTCGATTAGGCCTGGAACATGCCCAAACTGGTTCGCGGCAGGTCCTACGTCAGTGGCGGACGGTCCGAGCCAGTTTAGATGCGTGTATGCAGAGAGAACTCGATAACAAGCGTCGTAAATTAAGACAAACTTTTTATGAGCACGGGAACAAAACTGGCCGCTTTCTGGCTTTGCGTCTGCGCCAACAGCAGTCTATGAGAGTGGTTCGCGAACTGCGCAACTCTGGGGGACAGAAAAGGGTTATTTCCCGGGAGATACGCGCTCTGTTTGCTGACTACTTGGAGCAGCTCTATAAAGCAGAGCCTTTTGAACGAGACCATGTACAGGATTATCTACAGAGGATCGCTATGCCGAGCCTTTCTGACCCTGATCGAGATCAGTTAGACTCTGCAATTACGGTTGACGAAGTGGTACACGCCATCCGGCGCCTGAAAACTGGCAGTGCGCCGGGTAGCGATGGCTTACCAGCAGAATACTATAAGAAGTTTCGGGCCCAGCTGGCACCTACTTTGACCTGCTTGTTTAATGAGGTCTTGGGGACATCCCCCCTCCCCCCGTCCCAGCGTGAGGCATTGATAGTGATGATACCGAAACCCGGTAAACCAGCGGACGATGCGGCGTCTTATCGCCCCATCTCCCTGTTAAACGCCGACGTTAAAATATTTGCTTTGGTGCTGGCTGCGCGCCTGAATCAGGTTCTTCCGGGTTTGGTTCATCCCGACCAGGTTGGTTTTGTGCCGGGTCGTCAGGCCGCCGATAACATTCGACGTATGTTGCAGATTATTCACGTGGCCCAACGGGACCCACAGCCAGCATTGCTAGTGGGCATAGACACCGAAAAAGCTTTTGATCGGGTTGATTGGGGATACCTGTGGTGTGTTCTGGAGAAAATGGGCTTTGGCCCTAATTATATTCGCTGGGTCCGTAGCCTTTATCAACAACCTCAGGCGTGCGTCCGGATTAATGGGGGACACTCGAGACACTTCTTCCTGGAAAGAGGCACGCGACAAGGGTGCCCCCTTTCGCCTTTGCTCTTTGCTTTAGCGATGGAACCTCTGGCTCAGAACTTTCGAGACCACCCCGGCTTGCAGGGGGTCCGCATTGGTCCTGCGGAATACCGGATTGCGCTCTTTGCAGATGATATCATCTTGTCCTTGGTGGCTCCGTCTGTTTCTCTCCCAGCCGCGATGCAGCTGTTTAAAAAATTTTCCCGAGTGTCCAGCTTCAAAATCAACTATTCTAAGTCGGAGATCTTGAATGTTGGGGTTCCTAGGGTGGCCTGTGCGGAGCTTCAGGCGGCTTATTCTTTGCGTTGGGTGTCCGGAGCTCTGCGATACTTAGGGGTGAACCTAACTGTGGAGCGGGCGGATCTTTTTAGAGCCAACTATGACCCCTTGCTCCGTCAGGTTCGGCGAGACTTAGAGGTATGGAATGGCCAGCTCCTCTCCTGGTTTGGGCGTATCGCTGTAGTTAAGATGGTGGTCGTCCCCCGCTTCCTTTATTTTTTTCAGGTTCTACTGCTTTCCATCCCGCGGAGTATTCTGGCGGCCTGGCAACAGTTGCTTATGAAGTTTGTCTGGCACTATCGTCGCCCGCGCTTAGCGCGGCAGGTCCTTTTCGCCCGCACGCGCTCTGGTGATATGGGCATGCCTAACTTGCATTGGTACTACGCGGCAGCGCAATGTCGGGCGGGGGTGGAATGGATGATCGCTGATAGCACTAAGCGATGGGTACAAATGGAAATGAATTTGGCGGGGGGAGCGGGGTTAGGGGATTGGCTGTGGCTGGGCCTGCGGCTTCACCGCGGTAAGTGCATCAGTAATCCCTATGTTCTTCACACCCTCCGTTGTTGGGATCAGCATTTCCAAGCCCGTGACGTGGATCTATCCCCCTTAGCCCCTATAGTTGACAACGCTTCTTTCCCGCCTGGACTGAGTGATGTAGCCTTCCGGCAATGGGGGCATCTCGGCCTTAGCCGGGTCAGACAATTCTTTGATGATGGTCGGCTACAATCCTTTCGAGCACTACAGGATGAATTTGGCCTCCCGCTTCGGCATTGGTATCAATATACGCAAGTGACGCATTGGGTCAGCTCTCGACCTGTTCGGCCACAGGTTGCTCGGGACTTGACGGATTTGGAACGCTATTGTGAGGGGTGTACCACCACAAAGGGTCTCATGGCGACTTTATATGCCCACTTGCAGGGGTCCCAAGCACGCTCCATAAGACACAGGGTGCTTTGGAACTCTGACTTGAATCTCTCCTATACTGATCAGCAATGGGAATCGGTGGAAACGCGCCTGTGGAAGAGCTCGGTAGTGACTAATGCCAGTGAAACGAATTATAAGCTGCTGTACCGTTGGTATATGACTCCGACGTGGATTGTAGGCAACGGGGTACCCTGGGTCATATTTGGTGGGCCTGTCCCTGTATCCGTGCCTTTTGGAGGGGTGTTCAGTTCCGGCTGCAGCTGCTGCTGGGACTGAGTGTTCCTTGGGACCCGGGGATTTTCCTCTTTGGGGCCTCAGTGCCACGGGCCCGGGCTCTGCAGCTCGCCTTGCTCCGTCATGGCCTGAATGCGGCCCGGCTATCCCTTGCGACTGCCTGGAAGTGTGCTTTAGCGCCTTCTTTCCAGGTCTGGCTGGAGTGAATGTGGGATATGTACTCTATGGAGCGGGGGGTAGCGATTAGTAGAATGCGTCTGGCGCACTTTGAGCTGGTGTGGGCGCCCTTTGTCTCTCGCTATGGCGCGTGAATGTTTTGGATAAACGGGGGGAAATATGCCAGCCCCCAAGGGAGTCCGCTCCTCGTCTGTGTCTTTCTGTTAGCTACTCTCCCGAGCACAAGGCATAGAAAATTATAGTGGGGGGGGATTGGGAGGTGGGGGGGGCCCTGGTTTAGGGTGAGTTTGGGGGGAGGGAAGGGAGGTTGGGAGGGGTGTTGTTCCCTGTTTATGTATTTCAAAACTGTTCAAATGAAGACATATTGTAGGCCACTCTTGTGATCTGATGTGGTATTATTATTGATGCATTTTGTTTGAAGATCTTTGTGGTTCTTGTAACCCTGTATCATTTGGAAGTTCTTCAATAAACAACAACAAAAAAAAAGGAGTAGTTTAAAGGGGCCAGCCGGCCCGCGACACACAAAAAAACACAACGGATCCTAATCAAAGGGGAAGAGCCACGGACAAATTACGGTCAGTACGATTTTTTAATTAGCTTGGGGCAAAAATATTTTTAATAGCTTTTGGCAGCGCTGCACTCTAAATACCTTTTAAAGGGGCCCGAGGTGGCAAAGTTAAATTTTTACTGCAGTTATTTACCGGTACTCGCAAGCGCCCCCCCCCTCCCTATTTACCAGATACCAGATACAGACAGGACGAGCAATGGTTTCAGGGCCACTAAGGCCCCTATTCGGACTGCTCGTTGCTGGTGATCGGGCCGCTACAGGTTTACAGAGATTTTCAGGATTTCCAGATACAGAGTACAGAACTAGCCAAAACAGTAATAAGGTAGCAGTACTCACCAGAACTCTGATCAGAAAGGGAGTTTGGATGCCAGTCTATCCAGCCGGTTTTCAATCGGGGATTCAGCCGCAGGGACTGACTGACCAGACAAATCAAGGTGTCCTTCCGGAGCACAAAGTGGCCTGGGGCGCCAAGGACCGTTAATCACCTGGAGGAGCCGGTCCCTGACTGGTGGAGGCCCCGATCCTGCAAAAAGCAGTAGTCTTCCCACTGTGGGTGTGATGAGAGAGAGGCTTTTCTTTTAATTTAATTTAATTTCTTCCCATCTGGGGTGCCAGAATGAAGCAGCCAATCAGCTTAAAGCTCTAATTTTCTCACTCACCCACAGAAGGAAAACTCACAGACAGGCTGGTATGCAAACAGGATCTTTAATGTGCACACAGGTTCAGACAGAGAGCCGGTACCCTCCACAAAAATCTGAGCCCCGAGGGACGTCCTACAATGCCTTATATACAGTACAAGTTTAAACTCATTCTATAATCTCATTCGCCTCAGATATTTTCTGTCCACCAATCAGTAGCCCCTGGGGAAGGTACCTGGGTGACCTATCCAAACTGGTAAGCTCAGGTCTGCTGATTTCTGGGCAAGGGGATATTGTGCTCTGACCTGAAGTGGGGGAAGGGTGCCTACTGAAATCTTAATGTCTTCTCTTAGCAGGCTGATAGCCTCATGGCTTGGGGGAAGGGTCAGGCTGATCACTTGTGTAAGAGCCTCATGGCTGCCTCAGTTCAACTTCTCTCTTTTAGTGGTAAATTTCCTGACTAGTGTCAATTTAATTTCTGGAGAGGTGAGAGCAGAATAACACTCCAGGAAGGATCAGCAAGGGAAGAGCCAGAGAGAATATAGGCATTGCTAAGAACAGAAGAAAATGACCCAGACAACCAAGGATGCACTCAGGCTCACGCTGCTGGTGTTAATCTCAAGTTTAAATGGTAAACATGGGCTTCCTCTCGGCCCGCCCACCCCACTTCTGTATCTAGGAGTCAGATCCTCTGTTCTTCTCTCTCCCCTCCTTCCTTGTATCTCCCCCCTTGAATGTCTCTGCTTTTATTTTTTATTTAGCTAATTTTAATACTGCTAAATCTACTAGTCTAAGTAGTTTACATGCGAACATAGCCAACAGAGCTTTACATAAAACATGATAATATGGTGTTGGACATGTAACATATGACGTTATAGCATTGCCAAATTAATTAGATATAATGTAGAACAGGAACATATCATCTATTTGCTGAAGACTAAAGGCGGGGTAGGATGGTGGGGTGTGTCAGGTAGAGGGGTTGGGCTTACGGTTGTGGGATTCGTTGGATCATTTGCGTCCGAGGTGCTATGCTTGATCAGTGAAGTGTTGGCACTCTTCCTTTGTGTCTTTCATAATGACTCCCTGATCTTTTCTCTCCTACTCCCTCCAGACACTTCTGTACCAAGCTATAACTCTTCTGTGCACCTTCAGAACCTGCCATTCCTCCCCCCCCCCCCCCACCCCTTCTATCAGCTGCATGTTTAGAACTTTAGTCACATCTTCACGTAGGCGCATTGGCTAATACATCCATGTGAAAAAACTTTTGCAAATCTGCAAAGAGGAATTTTTCAGAAGCCTGCACTCTGAGATAATTTACTAATGGGCAGCTGGGCCCCGTTATGCAGTGACCTGGGACAGCTGCACCTTTGTCCACAGGTAAAAGCAGCCCAGCAGGTCAGTCAAGGGACTATTTTTGTTGCTGCCTTTATCTGCTGCAGTTCCTCTCTATGGCTTATTGTGCCCCTCCGTAATTTGCGCGCTGTTTGTACAGCTTATGGTACGGTGCTGTCTCCAGATGTCTCTGGTATCTAAAGGACAGTAACAGTATATTTTACTGCTGATTCTGCTCTCTCTTGTTGTTAGAGAGTTCTTTCCTGCTCATTCTGTGGTAGAAAATTGTTTATTTTCTCTTTCTCTTTCTCCGGGAAAGGTGCTTCTTCTCCTCTGTCTTTGGATGTTGCCTAGTGCAGGAGGAAATGCATCTCTTTTTCTCTGTCTCCGTTATTGCACAGCATGTAGAGACTGGTTTCTTGGAGTTTCCAGTTCTCTTTCTAGTTTGGGCAGGGCCGGCCCGTCCATTGAGCAAGAATGTTTATTGCACAGGGCCCCACGTTTCAGGGGACCCCGCGCAAAGAACATTATGCTTTTTTTAAAAATTAAATTTAAAAAAAAAAAAATCTGGCTGCTTCCGCTGCCGCCGCGGCAGCATCAGCAGCAGCAGAATGGAGTGTCCCACGGGGCCCCCCTCTGCCCGGCTGAGCCCCTCTGCCCGCTGAGCCCCTGCGGGCTTAACAGAGACGAGAGGGAGACACTCTCCCTTCGAGAATCTGAAAGCCGGCGCAGAAGGGCTCAACTTGGCAGGGAGAGCTCGGCCGGGCAGAGGGGGCCCCGCGGGCCACTCCATTCTACCGCTGCTGTGGTGGCAGTGGCAGCAGCCAGCTTTTTTTTTTTTTTTTTAAATTTTCAATGAGCAGATGGGGGGGGGTTAGGACTTGACTTGAGGTGGGCTGTTGGGGGGGTTTAGGACTGGTAATGGGCTATGGGGGGGTTAAGACTGGTAATGGGCTGTAGGCTGATGGGGGCTGTCTGGAAATGGGGTGATGGGGGGTTAGGACTGGTAATGGGCTATGGAGGGAGTTGGGAATTGACTTGAGGTGGGCTGTGGGCTGTTGGGGGGGGTGTAGGACTGGTAATGGGTTATGGCCCGGAGGAGGGGGGGGTTAAGACTGGTAATGGGCTGTGGGCTGATGAGGGCTGTCTGGAAATGGGGTGATGGGGTGATGGGGGGTTAGGACTGGTAATGGGCTATGGGGGGCGGTTAAGACTGGTAATGGGCTATGGAGGGGGTTAGGACTTGACTTGAGGTGGGCTGTGGGCTGTTGGGGTGGGGTTAGGACTGTTAATGGGCTATGGGGGGGTTAAGACTGGTAATGGGCTATGGGCTGATGGGGGCTGTCTGGAAATGGGGTGATGGGGGGTTAGAACTGGTAATGGGCTATGGAGTGGGTTAGGACTTGACTTGAGGTGGACTGTGGGCTGTTGAGGGGGGTTAGGACTGGTAATGGGATATGGGGGGGATAAGACTGGTAATGGGCTATGGGGGGGGTTAAGACTTGACTTGAGGTGGGCTGTGGGCTGTTGGGGGGGCTTAGGACTGGTAATGGGCTATGGCCTGGGGGGGGTTAAGACTGGTAATGGGCTGTGGGCTGATGGGGGCTGTCTGGAAATGGGGTGATGGGGGGTTAGGAATGGTAATGGGCTATGGAGGGGGTTAGGACTTGACTTGAGGTGGGCTGTGGGCTGTTGGGGGGGTTAGGACTTGTAATGGGCTATGGCCTGGGGGGGGGGGTTAAGACTGGTAATGGGCTGTGGGCTGATGGGGGCTGTCTGGAAATGGGGTGATGGGGGGTTAGGACTGGTAATGGGCTATGGCAGGGTTAAGACTGATAATGGGCTATGGAGGGGGTTAAGACTTGACTTGAGGTGGGCTGTGGGCTGTTGGGGGGGTTAGGACTGGTAATGGGCTATGGGGGGGTTAAGACTGGTAAGGGGCTGTGGGCTGATGGGGGCTGTCTGGAAAAGGGGGGATGGGGGTTAGGACTGGTAAGGGGCTATGGAGGGGGTTAGGACTTGACATGAGGTGGGCTGTGGACTGTTGGGGGGGTTAGGACTGGTAATGGGCTATGGGAGGCTTAAAACTGGTAATGGGCTGTGGGCTGATGGGGGCTGTCTGGAAAAGGTGGGATGGGGGGTTAGGACTGGTAATGGGCTATGGGGAGGTTAGGACTGGTAATGGGCTATGGGGGGGTTAAGACTAGTAATGAGCTATGGAGGGGGTTAGGACTTGACTTGAGGTGGGCTGTGGGCTGTTGGGGGGGTTAGGACTGGTAATGGGCTATGGGGGGGTTAAGACTGGTAATGGGCTGTGGGCTGATGGGGTCTCTCTGGAAATGGGGTGATGGGGGTTAGGACTGGTAATGGGCTATGGTGGGGTTACGACTGATAATGGGCTATGGGGGGGCTAGGACAGGATATGGGCTGATGGGGAGGGGTTAGGACTTGAGATGGGCTGATGGGGTTAGGACTGGTAATGGGCTGATGCGGGGGGGGGAGGGTTAGGACTGGCAATGGGCTATGGGGGGCTGACTGGAAATGGGCTGATGGGGTTAGGACTGGAAGTGGGCTGATGGGGGGTTAGGACTTGTAATGGGTTATAGGGGGGGCTTAAACAGAAAATGGGGTGATGAGGGTTTAGGACTGCAAGTGGGTTGATGGGGGGCTAGGACTAGTAATGGGTTGGAGGGTTCCTAGGACTGGAAATGGGCTGAGTGGAAGGGGAGGCTTGAACTGCAAATAGCTGATGGGGAGGGGACTTCGAATGGAAATGGGCTGTGAGGGAAGGGAGCTAGGACTGGAAATGGGCTGATGGAACAGCTAGGATAGGACTGGAAATGGGCTGTGGTGGGGGCTTGAATTGAAATGGACTCATGGAGGGGCTAGAACTGGAAGTAGGTTCATGGGTGGGCTTGGACTGGAATTGGGCTGAGTGGAGGGGAGCTAGGATTTGACATGGGCTGATGGTGGGGCTAGGAAATTACTAGAAATGGGTTGATGGGGGGCTAGGATTGGAAATGAGCTGATGAAGGGACTCGGACTGGAAATGGATTGGGGAGCTAGGACTGGAAATGGGCTGATGGGGGCCTAGGACTGGAAATGGGCTGATGCAGGTACTAGAAGGGAATGGATGCTGGGTGAGACTGGAACTAGAAGGGAGCTGATGTTGGGGGAGGATTAGAATGGGATGGGGCTGGGAGAGTAAAATGGAGAGGGGAAAAATATTTTGTGTGGGAGGGATGAAAAATCTACAATTGGCCGGGTATTGGGAGAGTAAGTGGGGATTGAGGATGGAGGGGTAAAATTTGTGTGGATGAAATAGGAATGAGGAAAAAGAGCAAAAGTAGAAAGATTAGTATGTTAAAGCAGACGTAGAGAGAGAGAATGGAAAAAAAAAACTAGAAGAGAGAAGAAAGGACAAATGGACAGCAGACGATGGAGAGTTAGCAGAAAACATGAAGAAACCAGAAGAAAGTGGCTGGAGCAATTGCAACTGAAAAAAAATGCACAAAAGGTAGAAAGATATCTCTTTATTTTGAATTTATTAACTGGAATATGAAAGCTCTGGGAAATGTGCCTCATTAACGTCTGCATTTTGTTTGGTACAAGAGGAAATTAATTTATAGTTTTATTTCTACAGTGTTGTTGTACATTCCAAGTTTGGCTTTTGGGGTTCCCAGTTTAATTATTGCCTTCCTGTTTCTGAATTGTGATTCCTTGTTTGGTGATGGTCTATGTTCTGCATGTGTAACTGAGCTGAGGTATTCTGTTTATGTAATTCCTATTTGACATTGCCACTTGTTCTCTTTCCCCAGTATTTTCTGAAATGTTTTGGTTTAATATTTGCAGTGTTGCCTTTTAATAGGTAGGGTATGGTGCTTTGTGAGTCCTGGTAATGCTGTCAGGATACGGCGGGTTTGCTGTGGGTTCTAAATGGGCAGCGCTTGCAGTAGTTCCTAATGTGCCTGGCGGTTGGCACTGGATTATAGTAATGTAGAAATCTTTTAGTCTTTCTTTATCCATACACTCATTAAGAGACATGTTTACTAAAAGTTAGTGTTTGGTAACATTATGGAAATATTTATGCAAATAAGGCCACTTATGCAAATGAGGCCCCGCACCGAGTCTCCGCACATGGCCCAGCACCCCCTTTGGGCCGCCCCTGAGTTTGGGAACTCTTATTCTGTACCGAATGCTTGTGTTTCCCCAGTAGGGAGTATACTGCTGTTCTAGGGTCCAAGGTACGAATTACAGCATTGCCTTTTTTCTAGACAGGGTGAGTCCTGGAAGACAGAGCTGTGCTCTCTGCTCTCAGGCCATCCACTGGCCTTCTTGTTAAAGCTCGAGTAGCTTCCAGTCACCTCCATAAAGCACCAGGACAGGCCACTGCTCTGACTCTGGAAGTGCCACAAGGAAAAGACGGGGGAAGGGTGAAAACCACGTTATTCTGGAGTCTTCTCTCCTGTTCTTCTTCGGGCCCACTCTCTACATCTCCACAAGGAAGTTTGCTGTAGCTCCAAAACAGTGGGGAAGGTGAGCCCCTTACTGCTGGAGCAGGGGAAGGATTATTTCCCTTCTGTTAGCATGTTCTCTTGCTGCCCCTGCATAAAGTCCTGCCCTTATGGGCTTTGAAGGTTGTTGCCTTCAGTAACCACAGGCCTTCTGAGCGTGGGAAGCTGAAGCTGCTCTCAGGAACCAACATTTAGATGTTTTAGAATCTAAAGACAAATCCTTTACCTGTACACAGTTCACCATAGTCTCCTCTTCAGTAGTCCGTGCTGTATTCATGCTTTAGAAGTGTAGCGCCAATCCCTATTTTTTGCCTTATATGGCAGTCTGACCCCTCCCAGTGCATCCCAGGATGGTGTTACAATCCTCGCATTCAGGGCCGGCCTTAGAGTTGGTCCAAAGCATTGGCACCCTAGATGAACCTCAAGCACACACACCTTCGTCCACCCCCCCCCCCCCCCTCAAACTCTATCATTAAGCATTGAATACCATGCTCTGGTATTTTGCCATGTTCTGGAAGCTACCACCCTAAGTAACCGCCTAGCTTGCCTAGTGGTTAGCCTGGTCCTGCTAGCATTGTGTTCAGCCTTACTCTCTTCTGCGCATTGCTCTGCATCCACTTTGCATTGCTAATTGCTTAATTATCATCTATTTACATAGTAACATAGTAGTATAGCAGATGACGGCAGATAAAGACCAGTTTGGTCCATCTAGTCTGTCCCCACCACCTCCATCAGGAGAGCACTCCAAACATCCACCACTCTTTCAGTGAAAAAGTATTTCCGATGTTGCTTTTAAGTTTACCACCTTGCAGCTTCATTTTATGCCCTCTAGTTTTAGTTTCTTTGAAAAAGGTTTGTTTGTTCATTAATGCCCTTTAAGTATTTAAACATCTGTTTCATATCTCCCCTGTTCCTCCTCTCCTCTAGGGTATGTATATTTAGGTCTTCAAGTCTCTTCTCATAGGTCTTCTGGCCAGGTCCGGCCCGTAGACTTTGCCGGCTAGATGGCTGCCTAGGTTGGCAGATCTGTGGGCGGCAAGCCATGTGCTTCAGCACACATGGCCTGCTGCCCCTCCCACGTGCCAAGCTGTGCCACCCTTCCCCCCTGTGTTGAGCCATGCCATGCCACTGCCCCCCACTGCCACTGATTCCGGTACCGGGGTGGGCAGGTGGCTAGGCTTGGCATCAGGCCATGTGCTTTGGCACACACGGTATGCCACATCTGAACCCCTGAAGTCAGAGGGGGATTCGAAGTGTCAGGCCATGTGTGCCAAAGCACTTGGTCTGATACTGAGTCATGCCCCCCTTCACCCCCGCTGCCAGCATCTGGGGGAGGCGTGGCTTGGCACGAGGGGCTTGGCATGGCTCGTGTGGGTGGCACAGCCAGGGCTTCTGCCTAGGGCAGCAGAAACCCTTGGGCTGGCCCTACTTCTGGCTCTGGCTCCAAATCATCATTTTGGTTGCCTTCCTCTGATCTATTTCAGTGGGCTGTGTGCAGTGAATGCACTCGCAGTAAAACACTTTCTACCTTGGACACAGACACTAAGGCAGACAGTTGTGCCTAAATGCTATGCAGATGTCTGCACTAACCACAGAGCAGTTGTCTGCTTCGGCCCCTTAGATTGTAAGCCTCCTGTACCTGAATGTAATTACTACTGGAAAGGCCAGAGCAAAACACATAATAAATATAGGACTGTCACAGCCCCAGCTTTCTATTTCCCCAGAGCCTCTTCACTCCCCACCCCAATCCTAGTCCTACTCCCAGGGGCGACCCAAGGGGGGTGTGGGGCCATGTGCGGAGACTCGGTGCAGGGCCTCATTTGCATAAATATTTGCATAATGTTAACATGCACTTTTAGTAAGCATGCCTCTTAATGAGTGTCTGGATAAAGAAAGACTACCAGATTTCTTTATTACTATACTCCAGTGCCAACTGACAGGCACATTAGGAAGTACTACAAATATTGCCCATTTAGAACCCATCCGATATTATACACCCACTGAAATCAACCCCCAAGACACAAAAATAGATCTTGATTTCACTCTGTCTATCATTGGAACTAAACCCTAACACATCAAAAAACCAATTGTGAACGAGTGCTCCTAAAACCATCCACCTGCCCCCAAATTTAGAACCCATAGCAAACCCGCCATATCATAACATCACAACAGTCACCAAACAAAGAACAAGGGATCAAAATTTAGAAACAAGAAGACAATAAATAAACTGGGAACCCCAAAAGCCAAACTTGGAATGTACAACAACACTGCAGAAATAAAACTATAAATCAATTTCCTCTTGTACTAAACAAAATGCAGACATTAAAAACACACATTTCTCAGAGCTGACATATTCCAGTTAATAAATTCAAAATAAAGTATTTTTCTACCTTTTGTTGTTTGGGCTTTTATTTTTCAGTTGCAGTTGTTCCAGTCACTTTCTTCTGGTTTCTATTTTTCTGCTATCTCTCCATTATCTGCTGTCCATTTGTCCTTTCTTCTCTCTTTTAGTTGTTTTCCATTCTCTCTCTACATCTACTTTAACATACTGATCTTTCTCATTTTGCTCTTTCCTCCATCTCTTTCCTCATTCCTATTTCATCCACTCAAAAATTTTACCCCTCCATCCTCAATCCCCATTTACACTCCCCGTACCCGGCCAATCATAGATTTTTCTTCCATCACACACAAGATATTTTTCCTCTCTCCATTTCACTCTCCCAGCCCCATCCCATTCTAGTCCTCCCCCAACATCAGCTCCCTTCTAGTTCCAGCCCCCGCCCCAGCATCTGCTCCCTTTTAGCCCCTCC
The DNA here is from genome assembly GCA_033557465.1 of Ichthyophis bannanicus. NCBI lineage: Eukaryota > Metazoa > Chordata > Amphibia > Gymnophiona > Ichthyophiidae > Ichthyophis > Ichthyophis bannanicus. Next base: position 103,626,011 of record CM066048.1, on the reverse strand, counting down.
ATCAGCCCATTTCCAGTCCTATCCTAGCCCCTCCATCAGCCCATTTCCATTCCTAGCTCCCCCATCAGCCCTTTCCAGTCCTTTTATCTTAATCTTTATCTTTATTTGGCTCTTGATATACCGCTTTATAGTAAAAATATCAAAGCGGTTTACAATACAGTAAAAACAGACTGCCAGATAAGGAAAGGAACGCCATAGCTACTACAACAGGAGAGGTGAGAATAGAAGGAGAGAGAAGACAAAGTAAAAAGGACAGAGGAGGCAAGGAGAGGAGAGAAGGATGGGATTCTCAACTGGATGTAGGGGGGACAGAAGATCAAAATCAGAACAGAAGAGATGAGTCTTAAGAAGAGATTTGAATCCGTTGAAAGAGAATTCCAATCTAAGATCCGGATGGAGGGCATTCCAGAGTTTAGGGACGAGTTTAGGGCTGACTTTCTGGTGGATTCCAGGTGTGCAAGAGAAGGGGGAGGGGGGGGGAAGGAACATACGGTTGATGTGAATGTGGCGAAGCGAGCGGTGGGGCATGGAGATGAACCAGATGGATAGGTATTAGGGGGAGCCAGAGTGGATGGCTTTATGAACAAGAGTTAAGACCTTGCATTGGATACAGTGGGTGACAGGCAGTCAATGGAGGTGAATAAGAAGAGGGGTGACATGATCAGTGAGGGATACATGAGTGATGAGACGGACTGCGGTGTTTTGTAACAGTTGGCGTCTTTGAAATTGATGCTGGGGGAGGCCGGCCAAAGTAATGTTACAATCGATCCTCTCCTAGCCCCTCCATCAGTCCATTTCCAATCCAAGCCTCCCCCTTCAACCCATTTCCAATCCTAGCCTCCCATCAGCCCATTTCCAGTCCTTTCCTAGCCCCACCATTTCCAGTCCTAGCTCTCCCCACTCAGTCCATTTCCAGTTCAAGCCACCCCCCCACTCAGCCCATTTCCAATCCAAGCCCCTCCACTCAGCCCATTTCCAGTTCTAGCTCATTCCCCCCCCCCCCAATTTACAGTCCAAGCCCCCCTCACTCATCCCATTTCCAATCCAAGCCATCCCCACATCAGCTATTTCCAGTCCAAGTGCCCCCCCCCCGAAAATCCCCGCAGCTGTCCAAAAAGCTTTTATCCTCCCTACATTTATTTATTTAACAGGTTTTATACACCGCTTTATCATTTCAATCAAAGCGGGTTACAATGAAAGTTAAACTTGGTAATATATATTAAACAGGGACATTGATAACTTGGATTTTTCTGAGGCAATGGAGTGTTAAGTGACTTGCTCCAGGCCACAAGGAGTGCTAGTGGGAATCATACCCTGATCTCTGGGTTCCCAAGCCATGTCTCTTTTCCCTTGCTATATGTTTCAGCTCATCTCTCTGCCTGCCCTCGCTGGAGCTCTGTCTTCTGTGTGTCTTTGTTTTTGTTTCTCCTCCTCTTCTGTAAGTGACTCTTCTCTGGTCTCTTCTCTCCCTGTGTGTCTCCCATCTCTTTACTTTTCACCGATATCAAGATCCCTATTTATAACCTACATCTCTCTCTCTCTCTCTCTAGTCTCAGCCCAGGCTCGCGAATTTGAGGTGGTTCAGCCTGAGTCAACCTCAGGTGTGGTGGGGGGGTCCGTCATCCTTCCCTGCTCCTTCTCCTACCCCCAGAGGATGGAGCCCCTCAGCGACTTCACAGTGTATTGGAGGCTCGATAAGTTCCATGGAGCTTTTATATACAACCACAGCGAGAGCTTCACCCGTGCTGATTTCAGGGGACGGATCTCCCTAGTCGGTGAGCCAGAGGAGCGGAAAACAGCCTCTATCAGATTAACAGACCTGAGGGAGAGCGACAGTAACACATACTTCTGCCGAGTGCAGATGAAGGGAAGCGATGGAAAAACTGAAGTGTTGCAAAGCATCACAGGAACAAAGCTCCGAGTGTCAGGTAAAGTGATCTAAACTGTCATCCAATCTTTATGATTATTATTAATAATCTTCAGTCCTTGGAAATAATTCCAAAATGGTGAGAGCACTTTAATGTGTCAGAGGTATGGAGAAGCTTTGTCAGACCTCTTTACATGTAAACCCACCTCACTCCCCCACCTGAGCAAACAATATAAACTGAAGTATGGCAAAAGATCACAGGGAGAGAGCGCAGCTGGCCAGATCAACATTGTGTAATGTTATTGCTCCTGGGAGAAGATTCACAAGCTGTGACTAAGGAAGGAGATGGGCAGAAACGTTGTCTGATCATTTCATATCTCTACCCACAGCAACAATAAATAATGCAAAAACTATTATAAAATTAATTATAATTAATTACTAATACTGTACATTCACCATCTGTAAATACACATTACGAAAAGAATGTTATTCACACTCTCTTTTTTTAGTGCCATCAAGTCAATGTTGACTCATAGTGACCCAGCTACCTCTGGGTTTTCTTGGCAATGTATCACTGGAAGTAGATTGCCAGCCTTTTCTTCAGAGGCAATGGAGGGTAAGGTAACTTGCTCAAAGTCACCAGGAGTGCTGGTGGGAATTGAACCCTTGATCTTCTTATTTTTATTTATTTATTTATTAACATTTTTTATATACCACACTATTTGTTATCAGCGCGGTTTACATGGAACAAGAAACCTCAGACAAGTTACATTTATCTGGTCATTACAGTTAACAGGAAAATCAACTTGGATAACAGGAGCAACTAATTTACAAAACAACTATTTACATAACAGTATCTTCTGGGTACTAGGCAGCTGCTCTAACCACTGGACTACTCCTCCACTCCTATTCATGCTAATGTGTATCAATATTTACTTTATTGTAACAAAATGTTGATCATTTCAGTTGCACATATGTTTGTAAACTATTTATTTATATATATATATATATAGGAATTGGGCAGCCGATGGATCATCTAAATCGCATCTCAGTAAGCTTCCATTCAAGGGCAAGTTATTGTTTGGAGAGGATCTGGATAAATTAGTGAAGGACTTGGGGAAGTCCAAGGGAGGCAGACTGCCGGAAGATAAGCCTAAGCAGGGGAAGTCTTTTCCGTCCGCTTGGGGGCCAGTTTAGAGATTTCAGGAGATTTCAGTCTTCCCATATGAGAGGCTTCCAGCGTGGCAGATTTGCCTCTAGAGCCCAAAGGTTTCATGGGTTTCGGGGAGCAGGCAGAGGGTTTGCGCCTGCCGCCTCCTCCTTTAACTGCAAACCCCAATGAAAGGAGGCGGACCCCGATAGGAAGCCAACCGATAGGAGGAAGGCTTCGGGAGTTTCTTCCTGCCTGGGTCCAAATAATGTCAGATCAGTGGGTGTTGGAGATAGTTCGTGAAGGTTATGCGCTGGAGTTGGCTTGCCCGCTTTGAGGCTCCTTTGTTCTGTCTCCCAGCAAGGGGTGGCACAAAGCTCGGGTGATCCACTTCACATTAGATCGGCTGTTGCAGTTGGGAGCGGTGATGCCCGTCCCGGTCTCAGACCTCAGGGTGGGTTGCTACTCCATTTATTTTGTGGTGCCAAAGAAAGACGGGTCTCTCCGGCCTATTTTGGATCTCAAATGGGTCAATCGCTGTCTGCGCATCCCTCATTTCCGGATGGAAACCTTGAGGTCTGTCATTGTGCCGGTGCGTCAAGGAGAGTTTTTGACTTCACTCGATCTCACAGAGGCATACTTGCATATTCCAATCAGAGAAGCTCATCAGAAGTTCCTTAGGTTCGCATTCCCATGGGGACATTTTCAGCTCCAGGCATTGCCGTTCGGTTTGGCTACGGTCTGGCTATTAGTAATCTGTGAATTTTCATTAAAATCATCTGTAATATCTGAAGATTGGAGGATTGCCAATGTAACGCCAATTTTTAAAAAGGGTTCCAGGGGTGATCCGGGAAACTACAGACCGGTGAGCCTGATGTCAGTACTGGGAAAAATGGCAGAAACCATCATAAAGAATAAAATTACTCAGCATGTAGATAGTCATGGCCTAATGGGAGACAGCCAACATGGCTTTAGACAAGGAAGATCTTGTCTTACTAATCTGTTATGTTTTTTTGAAGGTGTGAATAAACAGGTGGACAAAGGTGAGTCAGTTGATATAGTGTATCTGGACTTTCAGAAAGCCTTTGACAAGGTCCCTCATCAGAGGCTTTTGGCAAAACTAAAGAGTCATGGGATAGGAGGCAGTGTACTATTTTGGATCCGGAAATGGTTAAAAGATAGAAAGCAGAGGGTAGGGCTAAATGGCCAATTTTCCCTGTGGAGAAAGGTGAATAGTGGTGTACCCCAGGGATCTGTGCTGGGTCCGCTGCTTTTTGACATATTCATAAATGACCTGGAAAGGGGAATAACGAGTGAGGTTATCAAATTTGCAGATGACACAAAACTATTCAAAGTTGTTAAAACCCAAGAGGATTGTGGAAAATTGCAAGAGGATCTTGATAAATTGGAAGACTAGGCATCAAAATGGCAGATGAAATTTAATGTGGACAAGTGCAAAGTTATGCACCTAGGGAAAAACAACCCAAACTATGGTTACACGATACAAGGTTCCACATTAGGAACCACCACCCAGGAAAAAGATTTAGGCATCATTGTGGATAACATGTTAAAACCCTCGGCCCAGTGTGCAGCGGCGGCCAAGAGAGCAAATAGAATGCTATGTATCATAAGGAAAGGAATAGAAAATAAAACAAAAGATATTATAATGCCTCTATATCGTTCCATGGTGAGACCACACTTTGAATATTGTGTGCAGTTCTGGTCACCGTATCTTAAAAAGGATATAGCGTTATTAGAAAAGGGTCAGAGAAGAGCCACCAAAATGGTAAAGAGGATGGAAGGATACTCCTATGAAGAAAGGCTAAAAAGGTTAGGGCTCTTTAACCTGTAAAAGAGTCAGCTGAGGTGAGATATGATAGAAGTCTATAAATTAATGAACGGAGTGGAACGGGTAAAGGTAGATCGATTATTTACGTTATCAGAATATAGAAAGACTAGGGGACATGCAATGAAGCTACAGGGTGAACTATTTAAGACTAATGAGAAAATATTTTTTCACTCAACGTGTAATCAAACTCTGGAATTTGTTACCGGAGGATGTAGTAAAGGCTATTAGTGTAGCTGGGTTTAAAAAAGGTTTGGACAAGTTCCTGGAGCAAAGGTCCATAAACCATTATTAAGAAGGGACCTAGGATATCAATGCTTGACCCAGTACAAGCATTGTGGAACCTGTGTCTTTTGGGGAAACTGCTAGGTACTTATGACCTAGATTGGCCACTGTTGGAAACAGGATACTGGGCTTGATGGACCTTGGTCTGACCCAGTATGGCATATCATATGTTCTTATGTTCTTATCTGGGAAACTGCTCTCTCTACTAGTTCTCTGTTTCTGGGCCCTGTATTCTGAAATCCAGTCCTGCTTTTTATCCTGTCCCTTTCATACTCATGAGAACATAAAATATGCCATACTGGGTCAGACCAAGTTCCATCAAGCCCAGTATTCTGTTTCCAACAATGGCCAATCTAGGTCATATGTACCTAGCAGTTTCCCTAAGGGACACAGGTTCCACAATGCTTGTATTGGTTCAAGCATTGATATCCTGGGTCCCTTCTTAATAATGGTTTATGGACCTTTCCTCCAGGAACTTGTCCAAACCTTTTTTAAACCCAGCCTTTACTACATCCTCCGTTAACTAATTCCAGAGTTTGATTACACGTTGAGTGAAAAAATATTTTCTTTTATTAGTCTTAAATAGTTTACCCTGTAGCTTCATTGCATGTCCCCTAGTTTTTCTATATTCTGATAAGGTAAACAATCGACCTATGTTTACCAGTTCCACTCCGTTCATTAATTTATAGACTTATATCATATCTCCTCTCAGCCGTCTCTTTTCCAGGTTAAAGAGCCCTAACCTTTTTAGCCTTTCTTCATAGGAGTATCCTTCCATCCCCTTTACCATTTTGGTGGCTCTTCTCTGAAACGTTTCTAAAATCGCTATGTACTTTTTAAGATACGGCGACCAGAATTGCACACAATATTCAAGGTGCGGTCTCACCATGGAAAGATATAGAGGCATTATAATATCTTTTGTTTTATTTTCCATTCCTTTCCTTATCATACCTAGCATTCTATTTGCTCTCTTGGCCGCTGCTGCACACTGGGCCGAGGGTTTTAACATGGTATCCACAATGACGCCTAAATCTTTTTCCTGGGTGGTAGTTCCTAATATGGAACCTTGCATCGTGTAACCATAGTTTGGGTTGTTCTTCCCTAGGTGCATAACCTTGCACTTGTCCACATTAAATTTCATCTGCCATTTTGATGCCCAGTCTTCCAATTTATCAAGATCCTCTTGCAATTTTCCACAATCCTCTTGGGTTTTAGCAATTTTAAATAGTTTTGTGTCATCTGCAAATTTGATAACCTCACTCGTTATTCCACTTTCCAGGTCATTTATGAATATGTCAAAAAGCAGCGGACCCAGCACAGATCCCTGGGGTACACCACTATTCACCTTTCTCCATTGGGAAAATTGGCCATTTAGCCCTACCCTCTGCTTTCTATCTTTTAACCAGTTCCTGATCCACAATAGTACACTGCCTCCTATCCCATGACTCTTTAGTTTTGCCAAAAGTCTCTCATGAGGGACCTTGTCAAAGGCTTTCTGAAAGTCCAGATACACAATATCAACCGACTCACCTTTGTCCACCTGATTATTCACTCCTTCAAAAAAAACAAAACAGATTAGTAAGACAAGATCTTCCTTGTCTAAAGCCATGTTGGCTGTCTCCCTTTAGGTCATGACTATCTACATGCTGAGTAATTTTATTCTTTATGATGGTTTCTACCATTTTTCCAGTACAGTTTCCCGGATCACCCCTGGAACCCTTTTTAAAAATTGGTGTTACATTGGCGATCCTCCAATCTTCAGGTATTAGAGATGATTTCAATGATAGTTCACAGATTACTAATAGCAGGTCTGCAATCTCATATTTCAGTTCTTTCAACACCCTTGGATGTATACCATCCGGCCCAGGTGGTTTGCTACTCTTCAGTTTATCTAATAGTTGTAATACATCTTCCCGATGTATCGATATTTCCTTCAATTCTTCCGCACCTTTAAATACCACTTCAGTCATGGGTAACATCCCTACATCTTCCTCAGTAAAGACCGAAGCAAAGAATTCATTCAGTCTCTCCACTATCGGCTTATCGCCTCTTAGTGCTCCTTTAACCCCTTTATCATCTAATGGACCAACTGACTCTCTCGCAGGTTTTTTGCTACGAATGTACTTGAAAAGGTCTTTACTTCGCGTTTTTGCTTCCGCAGCAAGCTTCTTCTCAAATTCCCTTTGCCTGCCTTATCAATGCCTTGCATTTGACTTGCCAGTGCTTGTGCTGTTTCCAGGTTTCGTCATTTGGCTCTTTTTTCCATTTCCTGAAAGATGCTTTTTTGGCAACAACAGCCTCTCTGACCTCACCTTTAAACCATGCTGGCAATTTTTTGGACTTCCTTCCACTTTTCTTAAAGCGTGGAATACAGCTGGTCTGGGCTTCGAAGATAGTATTTTTCAACAACAGCCAAGCCTGATGTACATCTTTTATCTTTGCAACTGCTCCTTTTAGTTTTTTCTTAACTGTTTTCCTCATTTTATCATAGTCTCCCTTTCAAAAGTTAAAAGGTAGTACTGTGGATTTCCTTACTATCCCTCCTCCACTAATTAAATCAAAGGCAATCATGCTATCATCACTATTGCCAAGTGGCCCCAACAACCTTATCTCTTGCACTAGATCTGGTGTTCCACTAAGGACTAGGTCTAATATGGCTTCCCCTCTGGTCGGTTCATGAACCAGCTGCTCCAAGAAGCAGTCATTTATTTCATCTAGGAACTTTATCTCCCTAGCATGTCCTGACGTGACACTGACCCAGTCGATACCGGGGTAGTTGAAATCACCCATTATTATTACTGCGCTGTAACGTTTGTTAGCTTCCTTGATTTCTTTGAACATTTCATCTTCCATTTGGTCATTCTGGCCAGGCGGTCGATAGTACACCCCCACTGCCATCGCCTTCCCCCTTTTACATGGAATTTCAGTCCATACTCCCTGAAACCTCTCTCAGCCAGTATTAGAGATCTGCTCCCTCCTCTCCACCCTCACACCTCCCCACCACACCTGAGGCTATAATGTCACTTTCAACATTTTTATTGAATTTTTTGAAAACATTAAAGAAATAATACAAATTGAGAACAGAAATAAAAAGAGCAAAGGCAATACCCCAGCAACCGTTGGCAAACCCTTCCTTCTCCCTGTGGCAAAGGCCAATGGCGCTCACCTCACCAAACATTTAAAATCAAGTGCCGGGAGGCACGCCCTCACCTAAGGGCCATGCCAAAGGGCCCTTTGACGGGGACCAATGAATTGAGCACCAAGCTGATATCTACACTCAACCCCTGCTACTGGAGGTACCACCTCAAAACCAAAACCATTTTGTGTGGCAGAATACCCCAGAAAAATTATTAATATGTGTTTGTTGGACCTGCCAGCAGGAGAAGAGCAATGCTAACTCTCGAATGTTGGGGGCCGTGGCTCCGATATCACACAGAAGCTGCTACCGCTGTTTAGTAAACATACCCCAAAATCGTAATCACTTATCTTAGCAATCCTTCGTATGGCACAGCATCAGCTTAGAAAACCAAATGAGGAACTCCCCTTGTTACAAGCCAGTGTGCACAATTACATGGGGCATCTATGACCCAATATTTAAAATCATGCATCATCCCTAGGGGATTAAGGATGCTACGGGCTCCTAAGATGTTTCTGACAAATTTGGCTTTTATTTTGAAGTAGAATGAGATACTTAATAAATGTAATTTTAATCTTATCACCTTAATACTAGAGCGGACAGTCTCAGAGGAAGACATTTTAGTTAAACAAATTGACAAAGTCTAAATTACAATCTTCCATGGAGGTGGAAGTGTTTCATGTTAAGATTGATGACATTGATAAGCAATTACGCAGTTCTTTTGACCATCTTAGGAGTTTTAAATTGATGAAATTCAACAGAAATAAAACTGACTATGACTCAGCAAGAGTTTACAGATGGATATATGAGAAAACAGAGGAACCTTTGAAACGGGTCTCTTTCGAGTTATCTTCGGAGGACACAGATGACAGTGATGGGCTTTTGGATAGGAGTGGACACCGTAGAGGGCATGACATGTCTGAAAGGGGCCATCAGGATTTTTGTCTTGGCCGACTCTCATGACGATTTTACCCGGATGACAATTGGGGAGATCCTCCCAATACCAGACAACGTGTCAAACAGAAACAACAGCAGTTGTCAACCTAACTGGACAGGATTTAACTTCTTATCAGGAACAGGCAATTAATTTAGGATTGTCTTCTGTTCCCACAGTTAGATATGACGCCTTCTGAATGCGTGTTTTTTTACATAAATATTTTAGAAAATTACAGATAATAAAGTTTTTGAGGATAAGTCTACTTCTGGGGATGTTTCAGTAGTTCATGTACCAGCCGAGTGGATACCCTCTGGCCCTATTGATTCGGTTATCTCCACATTTTAGGCATTGGTCTTAAAAAGAGCTCCAGATAATGGAAACAACTTTTAGATGCAATTATTCTAATATTTCAAGAGCAGAGAGAATGGCAATCACACCATTAGCTAATAATGACTGCCTAAGTATTAGGGGAGCTAACAAGGGTGGAACAGTGCTTCTTCAAACAATGGATGATTATTATAGGGGTATAATCACGCAACTCCGCAACACCCATTATTAGAAGATATTGACTGATGATCCCACCCCTCTTTTACAGAATAAGATAAAAACATTAGTGATGGATGCCTATTAGGCAGGTTGGATTACTTCAAAAGAGAAATCCTTTTTGATTGTTTCACATCCCAAAATGCCCACCTTTTAAACAGTGCCAAAGATTCATAAATCACTTATTGATCCTCCAGGCAGACCTATAGTTTCTTGCAGGGGTTCAATACTTGAACCCTTATCTTGTGGTATATTTTTGAAAAAAGAGGCTGCATCAGTCAAATCATTCATTAAGGATTCCACACATTTTTTAAGCCAGCAGTCTGAAATACATTTACCGATTGAAACATTATGGCTGGTTACTTTGGATGTATTTGCTTTGTATACTAACATCAATCAGGATGAAGCCATGTTGTTGTTAGATTCATTATTTCAGTTTGCACCATGACCTTCTTGTTAGATTTGATTAAATTGGTTTTGATGAACAATTATTTTTTGTTTGATGGAACTTATTTATTTATTTATTTATTTATTTATTTTATTTAAACAGATTTCTATACCGCCTTTTCCTACAATCAAGGCGGTCTACACAGCAAACAATCAACAAGATACAGTGTCTAGTGTGCGCATGCATTGAGCAGTGAGTGCGTGTGTGTGTAGATGGACATTGATTCTTGGTGAGCTATTTACAACGTGCGCTATTTACAATACTATGTACATCAGGACTTTAATACTAAATCATGTTGCTAGGGTGGGGTGTTGATTTGGGGTATTGCCTGTTGCACCGTTTAAGTGACGCCACCATAGTGCTCTATGAAGAGGGTCGTGTTTAACAGTTTCCTAAAGTCCTTAATGTCTGTTGTTGACCGTAGTTCATCAGGGAGGGCGTTCCAGATTGTTGGTGCCGCCTTTCATAAGGCTCATTTTTCGGTGACCTTGCGTACCTTGTTGATGTCTTTAGGTGTGTTGACACGGTTGGATGTGCCTCTCCTCCTCGGTCTTGTGCTGCTGTCGGGTTGTATTATTTCCTACAGACTTTATTTCCTACAGACTTTTGGCATAGTGATGGGAGTGACGGTGTCCCCCTCCATTGCCACACTATACATGGCTGACATAGAAGAAAGATCTATTTATCCATCAACTTTATTCAAACATGTATGTTTCTGGCACAGGTTCCTAGATGATATATTCTTTTTATGGTCATCATCTTTTGATGAATTACAAGAATTTTTATCATGGCTGAAAACCATAAAATCTAATATACAATTCACAACTCATGCTCATTATCAGACTTGATTTTTTTAACATTACTGTATATAACAGTTTGGACAGCTTGCTAACTGTACTTTATAGAAAACCTGTGCAAAGAAACAGCCTTCTTCGCTATCATAGTCATCACTCAGGATCACTCCATAGTGGGCTTCCTTTTGGACAGTTTTTACAAATTCGATGTATCTGCTTCACTATCGAGGAATTTCGGGTACATGCAGCTAATCTTAAATCTCAGCTAAAAGCCAGGGGTTACCCTACAGATGCCATTCAAAGGGCCTACAAATGAACGCTTCATGTTCATCATGAAAGGCTCCCTTCTGAACAACCTCCTTTAAGCTCCCAGGGTGATGAGAATCGTTTACTAGGGGTTTTATCATTCATGCAGAAATCTTCCAAGATTGTCAATTTTCTTAAAAAGCATTGGCCTATTTTGAACCTCCACCCCTGCTTTTCAAAACCTCTTACCATCGCATATTCCCACAAATCTATCTTGTGGGATTTTTGGTCCAATCAGCATTGCCTGCCGACCATTCTCCGTGATCACTGGACAATGAACTTGGCCACATAGCATGTGTCAATTTTGTTCCATGACTTTATCCGGTAACACTTGGAAAGATCCAAACACAGGACAGATATACCGATTCAGATGGGAAACCACTTGTATATCTGATTTTGTGATATATCTTTTATGGTGCCCGTGCAATTTACTATACATTGGGCATACGACTTGTGCCATGAAAATCAGTCTGAGCGAACACACTTCTTGTATACAATCTAACATACGATCAGCCCCAGGGGTGGAACATTGTTTGCTATTGGATCATAAGTTTGAAGATCTTAAATGGAGAATCATTGACCATATCCCAAGTGATCCCCGTGGTGGTGACAGGGTTTTTGACTTCAATGGCTGCAACAACTTTGGATTCATTGTTTGAATACAGTGCACCCTCATGGACTCAGTAGAGAGATTGATTGGTCTAGCTTGTTCTGAGATTGTCCAATGGTGAGGAGGGCTTCCCCACTAATGTGGGGAAATTCTCTTCCCCCACTGGAGGTTCTAGTGAATGATGATGTTGTTAGCTTAGCCAATGAATACATGAGCAGATTCTCAAAAGCAAGTTATTTTGCTTGGCATGTTTGGTGGCAGTTATCCAGATTCATAGAGGAACTTCACTGAGCTTCCCTACTGCACCTGAAGCAGAGTTGGTAACGGACTCGAAACATGCACATCGTGACTTTGGGAGTTTCTCATTTGGTTTTCTAAGCTCATGCTCTGCCATACGAAGGATTGCTAAGATAAGTGATTAAGATTTTGTCATTGTTTTTAGAACCACAAAATGATTAAAAAGGACATGTCCAACATTCGAGAGTGAGCATTACTCTTCTCCTGCTGGCAGGTCAGACAAATAAATAATAATAATCTTTTTGGGGTATTCTGTGACACAGGGTGGTTTTGGTTTTGAGGTTGGACAATTATCACCTGTTGGGGGGATTTTTTCTTGGACTGGAGGTACCCAGACAAGCTTAGCATTTTGGATCCCAGCCTACACCTCAAAGCCCCCACAAGCAAAGAATACTGTGCTTTATGACCAATATTGCAGACGCATCAATGCCTTCAACCAATTCAGCCACAGGAAATGAGGTATCCTGTCACTGCCACTCCTCACTGCCACATGTCACACTCACTTTACTGGTTAGCCATCCTAGGTATCCTCATCCTATCTCCCTCCCAGATCTCTGCACTCACAATTAATCACCTCTGATCCCCCTATTTCTCAACTCTCCAAACTACCAAACCTATGGCACCCATCCTGCTCTCACCACAACAGAAAATATAGAAGCCTCATAAAGATACACTCAGCATTCCAAAGCCTCCACCCTCCAAATACAAGAACCTCATGCAGCCTCACAATCCCATAAGATGTGCCCTCATTAGCTTACTCTGCCAGAAACAAAATCCAAACCCTCTCCAACTGCACATCAGACAACAAGCTCGACATACTATGCATCACTGAAACCTGGTTTTCTGATAATGACAGTGTCCTGCTCAACCAACTCAATACTACTATTCACAATATCTACAATTGCCCTCGGACATCCAGCAGAGGAGGAGGAGTCTTCATACTCAGAAAGAAAAGCCTTGAATTCAACACTATGAACTACGCCTCCACCCCAACCTCGACATCATCACTATCTCAAGCTGTCACCTCACCATCTGCCTAGCATGCAGATCCCCACACACCAGCGCTGAAGAACTGGAAGAAATCTGCTCTTTCATCCACCCACAAAGACTTTATTCTACTCGGAGATCGAAACCTCCCATCTGCCTCCACCAGTCACTCCTCAGTCTTCCTTGAAGCTATTTATTTTATTTATTTAATCAGTTTTATATACCACCTTTTCCTTCAATCAAAGTGGTTTACAAATAACTAAGCTGTGTACATTTATGAGGGCGGGGCTATGACAGACTTACAATTCACACAGCTCATATCCACCCCAACCCACACAAAGGGTGGCATCCTGGATATCCAAGATCGACTCTTAAATGAACACAGATATACTCTACCCTCAGTGCTTCCAGTTCCCTGGTCTGATCACAACCACATTTCATTTAACATTCCCTGCCCTGCCTACAAGCTCTGTCTCAGGTCTCCCCTCCAATAACTCGGAGGTTCCTTTCATTTGATGAACAAAACATTCCTCAAAAAAAACATCCCAGCCCTAATTGCCTTACCAGCACAGATGGACTTCGAAACAAAATTCTGCATATGGAACTCAACCATCTCAGCTGCTGCCCTTGTTCCACCCAAAGTCCTACACAGAAAGAAATGGCCATATGCTCCCTGGTACTCTGCAGCACTAAAAGTATAGAAACACAACTTATGACATCTTGAATGGCAGTGAAGAAAGTCTCAAAGCCATCAACTCAATTCTCATTACCTACATGAACTGAAGTTGTATCACAATTCAACCATCCACACCAAAAAGGAATACTACAACAACCTCCTCTCACGATCCATCAACAAATCTAGAGAACTCTTTGACATTGTTAGATCACTCACCAAAGCCCCATTATAAACAAATCTGAACCACACTCTTAACCCACAGGACATGGCATCATACCTGCTGACCAAGCACAAATCCACCCCTTCTAGCAGCTCTATCATTCCAATCTCAAACGAAGAAACCATACATGACCACCACTGGACTACCTTTAATACTTTATCACTTGATGAGCTCAACAACATAGTCAGCAACATCAACACCACAACCTCTTCACTTGACCCTTGTCCAGTTTCTTGGCTCAAAATCACAAAAGACCAATTTCCCATCTATCATATCTGACATTGTACACTCCTCCCTGTCTCAAGGATTTCTTCCTCCCTCCCTCAAACAAGCATCAATCAGACCATTCCTGAAGAAACCAAACCTTGATCCACACTCACCATCCTCCTACAGACCCATAACCAGTTTACCATTTATCTCCAAAATCATTGAAAAAGCTGTACAAACCCAACTCTGAGATCACATAGACCTCTATGCACCTCTAGACACACATCAACATGGATTCCAACCTAACCATGGCACAGAAACTCTTATGACCTCCCTCTTAAACTCACTCATAACAGGAATCAATCTCCCAAAGCTTCATCCTGCTTTATCAGGACATCTCTGTCATCTTTAACACCATATCCCACCAACTCCTCCTCAAACAACCCACCACACTGGAGTCTGCTGCACCCCCCTCAAATGGTTCCCTTCCTATCTTGCCAACCAAAACCAACAAATAAAGATTCAAATACAAACCTCAACCCCTTTCACCATAGAACCGGGAATGCCACAAGGATCATCCCTCTCCTCTCTGCTGTCCAACATATACATTTAACCTATGGGTGCCATCCTCTGACAGTTCTAAGTAGAATACTTGATATACACCAATGACATAATGATCTTCACACCATTCTCCTCTTCTGCTCCTGACTACTCCACGCTCTCAAGTAGCTTCACCAAAGTAGTCAAATAGCTCCACCTCCACAATCTTTCCATCAACCTTAATAAAACAGAGCTCCTCCATGTCACAAAGGACCCCCACTTCATCTCCCCGGCTTCCATCAGAATTGGTAACAACAGCATCAGAGTCAATTCTCAAATAAAATACCTTGGAAACATACTCGACCAGCAATGGCCCATATCCAAAGCATCACCAAAGTGGCAAACATTAAGCTCAAAACCTTCCGAAACCTTTGCTCCCTCCTATCCACCAATACATTCTGCTCAGTCTACCAAACCACCATCACACCGCTATTCAACTACTGTAACTCCATTTACCAAGATCTACCTAAGTTTGCACTCCTCCCACTATAACTTGCCCAGAATAATGTTGCTAGAATCATCTTCCAAGCCTCAAGGCAAACCCATATAACTTCCATCCTCAAACTCCTCCACTAGCTTCCCATTAGCTCAATAATACAATAAAAAGTTGTAACCATTATCGACAAAACACTAGGAACCTGATTCCATCCCCAACATCCAGGCCCTCTGTGTGCCCAGTCAGAACCGGAGTCACAGAGGGAGTCGCAATTCTGATCCCGCGGGGCACATCTAGCCTGTACATGCATGTATAGGCCTTGCCCGACTAACCCAGTCAGGGCTTTTCAATGGAGCCACAGCGCCATGGTGTCTGACTGCCATGGCACTGTGCCTCCATTGAAAAGCCGCCATCCCAGCCACCAGCACAAATGCTGCATTCCCCGCAGTCCAACCCTGGATCTGGCCTCCTAAGGCCAGGGTTGGGCTGAGGGAAAAGTCCTTGGGCCCCTCCCTGCCCCTTCTGTGCCCCAGGCCTGCCATCCCCTGGTGACTAGAGAACTTATTCCACCTCTGAGGTGGAATATGTTCCCCATGCAAGTTGCCGGCGAATGTATTAAGCTTTAAATATGTTCTTCGTTCTCTGTTTCCACATCAAATGCTTACATTTGAAATGTTTATTGTAAAATGTTCCTAATGTTTTTTCAACCTGTTCATTGTATTAACCCAGTTCCATATAAACCGTTTTAAAATGTAGAAAAACGCTATATCAAAATTTGTTAAATAAATAAATAAACCAGTGCATGAATATGCAAACAGGGCTATTCTGAGCCACGAATAGCGGGGATGGATGTCCCAACGGGATGTCCATCTACGCTATTCGTGCTTTCTCCTGCCCACAAATAACTTCCCCGCCAGTTTTGTTGGGAAGATAGATGGGGCAGGGAATGGGCAGCTCAGAGATGGAGTCTTGGTGGGCAGTGGTGGGTCACTGGCCTTGGCTGTACAGGGCAGATTCTAATGTTGATCCTGTATGTCTAGGGTTGGCAACATGTGCAGGGAAGTTATTCCACCTCCGAGGTGGAATAACTTCCCTGGACATGTTTCTTTTAATTGCCCAGGACACGGATAGGGCAGGGGGGGACCAGGGGACATTCCCTGGAGCCCAACCCTGGCCTTAGGAGCCAGTTCATGGGTCAGGCTATGGGGAATAAACACTTTTTTCAGATGGCCGGCATCATGGCTTTAAATGGAGCCGTGGTGCCATGGTGCCATGACTCCATTTAAAAGCCCTGACTGAGTTAGCCGGACTGTCATTTACGACATGCAGGCCAGACTGAATCACAGTCCCAGCCTGCACGTACATGCCTGATTGCGATTCTGATCCCATGGGGCTAGACATGCCCCATGGGATCAGAATCGCAATCCCCTCTGTACATCTGGCTCAGATTGGACGTACAGATGGGATTGACGTTGGGGATAGCATTGGCCTAAAAGGAATAATAACATTATTAACAGCATTAACTAAAGCAAAACAGTTATATAAGTAGCATGAATTATGAATCTTAATACTATGTGGAGACACGATTATGAAAGATAAGAGTATCTAGTAATGATTAAATGAGGAGTAAAAAAATAAACAGAATAATAAGTTTCGTATGAAAGTTAGTCATAATATAAAATCATGATATAATTGCAAGGACGTTAATGGAATAGTCATTATAATAGGAGAGAGGAGACAAGTTCCCACAGTTTCTTAACCTTGGATACCTTGTTAGTCTTTTCAGCCACTTTAATTCAAATTTTTGCATTTGTCCTAGGGGATGCCACCAAAAGGTAATATTCAAACCAGACAAATCTTTCCAACTGCAAAGAATCATTTGAATTGATAGAGAAATTAAAATATCATAACGTTTTCGGGAATTGGGATTGTCATTTGGTAAAGACAGAAAAGAGGATTTCAGAATAACATAGCTGGCAGTTAAGGGTATATCAGTGAAGCAGCTTTCGAATGTAGTTTCAAACGTTTTGCCAAAAATTATTAATCATATTGCATTCAAATAACATTTGAAGAAGAGGACCACCTTAGGTATCGCAGTGCTAACTTTACATTTTTTGGTGGGGGTCCAAAGAGCACAAGGAAAAAAAAATATATAATGACTGAAGTAAACTAGCTGATAATGTGGGACGATTAGCATGTCGCCAAAAGTAATGTCAGTCTATAGTAACTTCTTCAGGTAAATGAAGATCATTCCCCCAAGCTTTTTAAAGAGCAGAAGACATGGAAGTAGGTTTAGTTAGTACATTATAAAAGCATGAGACAATATGACCTTTGATGAAAAAGTTATCTAAGAGAACATAAAGAGACGGTATGGGAACTAGTATATCAAGTTTAATAGAGCTTTTTTTAAGAATATGTGTTAATTGAAGCTAAGCAAAAAGTGGTTGGATTGTAATTTCTATTGGGACATTAAGGTATGAAAGGAGACAAGATTTGAATCATGAAGCAGATATGCAAGGCAACATATACCTAATTACTGACATTTTGCCCAAGATAAGACTTCATGATCTATTTTAAATTTGGGGTTATGCCATAAGGAAATCTCATGGGAATGCCAAATAGAGATATCAAGCTTTTTATCTAATTGAAGAAGAGAAAATTGTGTATCTAACATAACTTTGTTATTTAAAGTGGTATTATGTAAATCAATAAACAAAATATGTTTTAGGGGGATAAGTTATGTTACATTTAGTTCAACATCATACCACAATGACAGCAGGTAGATCAGAGAGAAGCCAGAACGAACCAAAGCGAGTCAGGAAGGCCATATGATATAGCTGGAAATCAGGGAAGTCGAGGCCTCCAGTGTTTTGGGGTAATTTGAGGGTTTTCAAAGAGATTCTAGGTGGTTTATTTCACCATAAAAATTGTACCAGTTTGTATTCTATTATTTTATAACATTTTGGGGGGCAAAATCCAGGCAACAAAATGAGAATATAATTAATTTGTGACATCATAAGCATTTTAATAGATTCCAGTCTACCCCACCATGAAATATGAAATGGAGTCCATTTTTGAACATTTGCATCTAATAGCGAGAATATGTTCCATATTTATGTACAGTCTATTCAACATCCTTATTTAAAAGTATATATTTTCTGTCAGACTGGTTCATATGACTATTGGAATTGGTATCTCACAATGATGTGATAATGTTTTTTGTGTTTTCCTTTTAGGTATTGAAACATAGAAACACAACAGCAGAAAAAGACCACATGGCCTTTCTAGTCTGCCTTCCCATATCAACTACAACAGTCCTCTTTTTACCTTTAGAGATCCTCTGTGTTTGTCCCATGCTTTTTGAATTCAGATACTGTCCTCGTTTCTACCACCTCCACTGGGAGACTATTCCAAGCATCTACCACTCTTTCCGTAAAGAAATATTTCTGCATATTACTCCTGAGTCTATCCCCTCATCCTGTGTCCCCTCCTAGCAGAGCTTGCTTTCAATCGATTTATGCCACAGAAGTATTTAAATGTCTCTATCATATCTCCTCTGTCCCGCCTTAACTCTAATGTATACATATTAAGATCCTTAAGTCTATCCTTGTATGCTTTATAACAAAGCCCACTAATCATTTTAGTAGCCACCCATAGACTCCAACCTGTTTATATCCTTTTGAAGGTATGGTCTCCAGAATTGCACCAAAGACTTATACAGAGGCACTATCACCTCCTTTTTTCTGCTGGCCATTCCTCTCCTTATGCATCCAAGCACCTTTCAAGATTTTGCTGTCGCCTTTTCTACCTATTCAGCTACTTTAAGATCATCAGACACAATCATGCCCATGTCCTGTTGTTCTTTCATGGAGAGACATACGTCACCCCCAACACTGTACTGCTCCCTTGGATTATTGCAGCCCAAATGCATGACACTGCATTTTTTAGCATTAAATCTCAGCTGCCAAATTCTCGACCATTCTTCAAGCTTAGCTAGATCCCTCCTCATATTATCTACTCCTTCCTGAATGTCTACTCTATTGCAGATTTTGGTATCATTCACAAAGAGGCAAACCTTACCCGAGAGCTCTCCTGCAATATCACTAACAAAGATGTTAAAAAGAATCAGACCAACGACAGATCCCTGGGGCACACCACTGGTAACTTCCTTCTCCTCAGAATGAGCTCCATTTACCTGTACTCTTTGTCGCCTCCCACTCAACAAGTTTTTAACCCAAGCAGTAACTTTAGGGCCCATCCCTAGAGTGCTCAGTTTGTTTATAAGTTGTCTGTGCGGAACGGTGTCAACGGCTTTACTGAAATCAAAGTACACCACATCTAGGGTTCTCCTTCGGTCCAACTCCTTGGTCACCCAGTCAAAGAAATCAATCAGATTTGTCTGATAAGACCTACTTCTGGTGAATTCATACTGCCTCCGATCCTGTAATGCATTGGACTCCAGAAACCTCACTATTTTCTCATTCAGCAGCGTTTCCAATAATTTACTCACCACAGAGGTTAGACTGATTGGCCTATAGTTTTCAACCACATTCTTACTTCTGCTTTTCTGTAAAGGGACCACATATGCCTCTTTTCAGTCCTTTGGCACCACTTCTAATTCCAAAGAGGCATTGAAAATGTCAGTCAATGGAGCTGCTAGAAAGTCCCCAAGTTCCTTCAATATTCTCGGATTTATCCCATCCTGTCCCATCTCTTTGTCTACTTTTAGTTTAGCTAGTTCTTCATGAACACAGTCTTCTGAAATTTGTTTGAGATCCCCATTGCTTCTGTTCCTATTTGTGACTGTTTTCTGAGGTCCTGCTCCTGGCCCTTCATCTGTGAATACAGAACAGAAATACTTGTTAAATAATTCCACTTTATCCTCATCATCTTCTACATAGTCCTCCCCTTCACCCTTGAGTCTGACAATAACACTTTTGCCCTTCCTCCTCTCACTAACATATCTGAAAAATGTCATATCCCCCATTTTATTGTATTGGCTATTTCTTCTTTTTGTATCTTTGCTTTCTTGACTACTTTGCTAGCCTCTCTAAGTTTTTCCAAATATAGATGCCTGTCTTCCTCTCTCTGATCTCTTGTATTTCATGAAGGCCTCCCTCTTTTTCTTCACCTTTTCAGCTACTTCTTTTGAGAACCATAGCGGCCTCCTTTTCCTTTTACCTTTATTTACCTTTCTAACAAAAAGGTTGGTTGCCCTTAAAATATCCCCTTGCAGTTTTGCCCACTGTTTTTCTGCATCCCCCAGCTGTTCTCATCCCGCTAACGACTCCATAAGATATTGGGCCTTCTTGGCAAAGTTAGTTTTCCTAAAGTCTAAGACCCTCGCTTTTGAATGGATTTTATCAGACCTAGTCCTAATACTGAACCACACCATCTGGTGATCACTGGATGAGAGCTGATCTTCCACTATAACACCAGAAACACTTTCCCCATTGGTAAGCACCAAGTCCACTATTGCCCCTTCATGTGTGGGTTCTGTTACCAGTTGCCTGAATAGTTCTCCCTGTAGAGAATCCAGGATCTCTTTACTTCTAGAAGACATTGCATCAGGGATGTGCCAGTCCACATTCAGCATATTGAAATCATCTATCAGTAGCACTTCCCCTTTCCTGGCAGTGCTTTGTATGTCTTCTACTAAATCTCCATCCATGTCTTCTCCCTGTGAAGGAGATATGCATATCATACCATCACAAATGGATTTCCCTTTCCTTCTTTCTAGTTTAAACCACAGTGCCTCATCTCTCCCTTTTAAGCCCTATATTTCTATAGCTTTAATATTATTTTACATATAGTGCCACTCCTCTTCCCCTTTTTCCTACCATTCCCTTCTGAGTAAAGTATAACCTGGTATAATTTATTCCCAGTCATGTCTGTCCGTGAATCATGGCTCCATAACTGCCATTAGATCCAAGTCAGCTTCTTCAATTAAAGCCTCAACATCTGAGATCTTATTTCCTATACTATGGGCATGTATACACACCACTTTCCAGAAGTTGCCCCTTTTACCCATTTCTACAGAGGTATTTAATGTTTCACTTACCTGGGGCTTTCTTCTCCCATCCCTAATGAATCTAGTTTAAAGCCCTCTTCAGTAGTTTAGCCAGTCTACTACTGAAGACATGTTGACTCTTCTTGGACAGATGGATGCCATCTCTGCTCTGCAGCCCTTGGAACATCATCCTATGGTCCAGGAAACCGAAACATTCTCAATAACACCATCCTTGCAGCCATGCATTTATCTCCAGGATGCAAGCTTCTCTTCATTGGCCTTTATCCAGGGAGGATTGCAGAGAGTACCACCTCCACCCCTATCTTCTTCACCCTCTCACCCATGGCCATGATGTCACTTTTGATATGCTCAGAGAGCTACCTGGCAATAACATTTATGGATCAACAACATTGGGTAATAGTTAGTAGGCTTGACGAGTCTCGGCAAACTCTCCATAACATCTCAGATTCTGGCACCTGACAGGCAGCAGACCTCTCTGGACATCAAGTCTGGTTTGCAGATGGATACCTCATTACACCTCAGAAGAGTGTCACCAACCACCACTACCCTTTGCTTCCTCATGCTGACTGATTCAGCTACTTTAGGGTGCTCAAGTTGTGGTTCCTCCCTTTCCTGAAATGCTGTCGCCTCTTCCACTTCCAGGGCTGCATAATGGTTCTTCAATTCAAGGGTTGGAGGAGTTGGATTAGTGATTCTGCAGGCCCTGGTGACTCGTGTCCAACTTTCATCATTTTGTAGGCTCCCATCTTCACCTCTGTTGGAAAGCTTGGATGTTTCAAGAAGCATCTCATCCATGTACTTCTCACTGTCTTGAAGCTACTTAGCCTCACCATCTCTTCTCTGAGCTCCTCCAGTTTTTTGAGAGCTTCAGCTTGCAGGTATTCTGCACATGAAACCAGAGCTTCAGCTGTCATTGGGATCTCTGTCTGGACAGAGGCAGAAGCTGTAACAGGGGCAACAGCTTTGGCAATACAATTTTTCCCAGCCATTGTTCAGTTGGAGGAGCTTCATTACCTGTTGAAGTAAAAGAGAGAAACCTACCAAACTCCCTGCAAGTTGTATTTTAAGAGAAAACACAGTTAACCTCTTTTAAGTCCTAAAACCTGTTCTAAGTCCTTATGTATAGCTAATTTGGGAATTGCCCTATAAAACAAGAATGCTCACATGGGGTGGGTGGGAGCTGGGGTGGGTAGGGAGGGACCTAACACCTGATGAGGTCAGTGCCTTCAAAGAGCTAACAAGCTGGAACAAAAAACAATGAACTCTGACAGAGTTTTGCCCAATACCACAAAAAATTATAGTATAGAAAAAAAGGATTAACTTTCACAAATGAAAACCAAAACCCCTTCAAGAGCTTTCAGGCAGAGAGATTGTAATTAAAAGCCACGCAGTATTACCTTGCTTGAAACCCTGCTCGGACTGTCAGGAGGACAAATGATAGACAATGGGGGGCGGGGGGGGGAAGGAGGACAAATACTTAACAAAGGGGGAGGGGGCAGGCGGACAAATGCTGGACAAGGAGGGGGAAGCTGTAAGACATTAGATCGTTCAATGTGAATTGCATGATATACGCTGATGACGTGCTGTTATACATGCCAATATCCCTGGATTGCCCAGACCTTACCCCCCTGACTAAGTGCTTCAGCACCATATCCGAATGGCTCCTATCACAAAATCTGCGCATCCAACATAAGAAAACGGAGGTCCTGTTCATCTCGAGAAATCCCAAGTTCACACCACCCAGCTATTTGAAAGTAAATAATGCCGAGTTACAAGTAAAATCAGCTATACGTTACCTCGGTGTGACATTGGACCAGAACCTTGACATGAAGCAACACATAGCTAATACTGTAAGGGCGATCTACTTCAAAATCAGATCCCTCAGACACTTACGTCCGTTACTCGAACCAGGAGATTTCCGCACCATTTACCAAGCCCTCATTATTCCTCATTTCGATTATTCAAACGCCATCCTACAAGGACTCCCCTGGGCCACCTTAAACCCCCTGCAACTTGCTATGAACAGTGCAGCGCGGGTACTCTTTGGAGCCTCCAGGAGAGAACATATCACACCCCTCCTAAGGCAGCTGCACTGGCTCCCCATTCAAGCCAGGATCAGTTTTAAGACCTTGGTGATGACTTTCAAGGCCACCAAGGGGCTCTCCTCCTCTTCACTATCTGACCTCATACAACCTCTTGCACCCAACAGGCTAAGGAGAACCACTGAGTCTAATATGCTATCGATACCGAAAGATACGACAAACTGCACCAAAACAACATCTAACAGAGCCTTCAGACTCTGTGCCCCAAGCCTCTGGAACTCCCTACCACCACATATCAGAGCAATCCCCAACTTGAGCCAGTTCAGGAAGGCCCTGAAACATTTTCTCTTTATCAAATATCTCACTGACTGCCCTGAACCCCAGCTACTCTAGAATAGTGCGTCCCCAAGTATGTACAACACCCAATAATACCCATTCTCATTTCATCTGCATTTGTATATAGTTTACCCTGTTCAATTCATCTGCATATGTATATAGTTTACCCTGTGCAATTCATCTGCATATGTATATAGTTTACCCTGTTCTCCAAGTTTTCCAACATTTCCGGTTCAATGTAATGACCAGACATTTGTTTATTGTCGGATTTTGTTTGTTCTATGTAAACCGCGCTGATCGCAAATAGTGCGGTATATAAAAAACGTAAATAAATAAATAAATAAATGTTGGATGGGGGGAAGACAAAAGCTGGATGGGGGTAGCAGAAAGACAAATGCTGGACAACGAAGGGGGGAAGCAAGAAGGCAAATGCTGGACCAGGGCCGGTGCTATCCGGTAAACTGGGTAAGCACAGCAGGGAGATGCTGATGTCAGGAGTGTTATCGTTAGCCTCACGCCCCCCACTCCCCATTCAGGATGGCCTGCAGAGTGCCAGCAGCTTAGTGGAGAGTCTGCCTGCAGGACACACTGCTCCCATGGCCACAATCGCTACTCACAGCTTTCTGCCCATGGGAGTGGCGTGTCCCATTGGCAAGCTCTTCACTAGGCTGCTGGTGCTCTGCAGATCATCCTGAGTGGGGGTGGGCAGACAGCAACAGCGCCCTGCTGACGTCTGCTCCTGTGGGCAGGCTCTGTCTCTCAGGGCTGCAGTCACGGCTTGCACAGCTCCTGAAAGCAGAAGGGTGTAGGAGGCAGCAATTGTGGCCCAGAGATCAGAACCTGCCTGCGGGAGCAGCACGTCTTGTGGGCAGGGGCTGTGCAAGGCTAATTCTATTCTGCCTCTCTGGTCTGGGATCACTGCTTGAACAGTCTTGTCCATGAGACATTCTGCTCCTCAGGCAGGCTCTGCCCCTTGTGCATACAAGAGGTGGACATGAAGGGACATTGGGAGGTGCACGTGGATGGGCACTGTGAGTCAGAAGGGAGATGCTGGGTGCAGGGGGGGGATAGGGATACAGTAAGGATAAGATTGAGGTGGGGGGCTAGGGAGAAGCAAAGAGGGAAGATGGAGTGGTGATGTTGGCCAGAGGGTTATAGACTATGGGAACATGCTGGACTTGGAGAGGGGGGACAGAGGGGAGATACTGGGCATGGGCCAATAAGGGGAGAAGGAGATGCACGACATGAGGGTCCGAGAGGGGAGAAGATAGACAGGGAGTAAATAGGATGAAAAGAGGCGGAGAGATGCTGGACATGGGAGTAATTGAGAGGGGATGGGATGGTATGGAGGGGGGGTAGATACTGGCTGCAGGGGGAATAGGAAGGGAGAGGGCAGACATAGAAGGAGAACAAAGGTACTGGATGGAGGGAGATAGCCAGAGAGAGAGAGACACACACACTGGATGATGGGGAGAGAAATGTTAGACATGGAGGGGAAGAGAGAGACAGAGAGAGACACTGGATAGGTGATGAGAAATGTTAGACAGATCGGGACCAGCATGATCAGAGAAGAAAATGGTCAGACAACAAAAGGTAGAAAAAATTATTTTAATTTTCAATTCAGTGATTGGACTTTGTGCTACTTTATATTTTACACAGTATGGGGAACTGCATCTCTTAGTTCTCTGGTGTTGCACCATATGCAGAGGCTGGCTTCTTGGGGTTTCAGTTTAATTTTAGTCTACATTTTTCTATTTTTACTTTAGGTTGTGGTCACTCGGTGAGGGTCTGTGTTCTGAGTATGTGACCGAGGCCAGGTGTTCTGTTAACATGGAATTTGTATATAGGAATCTGTACTATAGTAATTTGATTATTTCAGATTTTCAAATAGGTGTATGGATGTTCCAAGGCCCGCTGCAGTATTTACAGTGCTGCTTTTTTTAGTAGAATCCTTATGTGAGTTTTGGAAGTTGGTGCTGATATGGTATGGTATGGTATGGTAGATTTGCTCTATAGATCCTCAGTGACTTTGTTGTAGGGTTTTATATTAGTTCACAATATGCCTGGTACTGGAGAATGTTTGTTGTTGTTAGTGAGATGATCAGAATCAGATTTCTTTTTTTTTAAGGTATTGAGTTCTGTGGGTGAATGTCCTAATTCTGTTCTGCACCCACTGTTGAGGAGGGGGGTTCTGTGGATGCAAAATATATGTTCAAAAAGAAAAATCAAGAACCATAACGCAGTTTATAACAAAATAAAAATGAGTTATAATTTAGTTTTATCAACTGTACTGTGGTTCTCGCTCTCTCTTTTAGTTTCTTATGTGCAAACATCTTGCATTTCCTCCATACTGTATAATCTAATTGGCTTTTTGGTTTGGTCCAGTCTCTGATTAGAGTTTTGAGAAAGCCCCTCCCCCCTCACTATGGGTCAGAGGGGGTCATCTCATCCCTCACCATAGGCAGCAGATTGCTTTGAGCCGCCCCTGTATGTGTTGGCACTGTGCTACCTATGAAGGTACTCTTCTACATATGTTATTTGAATATAAGATGATTAATAATTTTGGGCAAAAAGTTTGGAAGTACATTCAAAAGTTGTTTCACTTTGATATACCCTTAACTTCAAGCTATGTTATTCTGAAATCCTCATCTCCGTCTTTACCAATTGACAATCCCAATTCCCGAAAACTTTATGATATTTTAATTTTCTCTATCAAGTCAAATAATTCTTCACCATTGGAAAGATTTGTCTAATTTGAATATTACCTTTTGGTGGCATACCCTAGGACAAATTCAAAAATTTGAATTAAAGCGGCTGAAAAGACTAAACAAGGTATCCAAGGTTAAGAAACTGTGGGAACCCGTCTCCTCTCTCCCATTATAAAGACTCTCCCATTAACGCCCTTGTAATTATATCATGATTTTATGTTATGACTAACTTGCATATGAAACTTATTATTCTATGTATTTTCTTTCTCCCCATTTAATCATTACGAGATACTCTTATTTTTCATAATTGTGTCTCCACATAGTATTAAGATACATAATTCATGTTAGTTGTATAACTGTTGCACTTTAATTAATGCTGTTAATAATGTTATTATTCCTTTTGTATATTCATGCACTGGTTTGTCTGTTGCACTTTGTTCTCATTATTTATTTTCTCAATTTGTAGTATTTCTTTAATGTTTTTATAAAATTTAATAAAAATGTTGAAACAGATATTATACAGTAGATCGTATAAAGATTTTGATTAGTTAATACTTTACCCCACGTCAAACAGACAGACCAATGCAGTCCTGGTTTTACCTTCATGACACACATGTAGGTCCGTATTCAACTGTGGCAGTCAGCATTTTTCAAAAACAACAGCTGCTGCATTTAAATAAAAACCATGTATTCAGTGATGGTATCTGCATAACGGCCAGTGATGGAAATTCAGAATTGCAGTCAGCACCTTTCAGCACCTCTTTGCAGACAGCTCTGCAGAGAGCCACTGAGGACAGCTTTTTTTCTATCCACATCGTCGCTCCTCCCTCACTCCGCCCATGGATCACCCTGCCACTAGCTAGATAGTGCCAAGGTGGTCAGAGAGGTTTCTCAGCCTCACTATCCATATGTTACTTGAGAAAGCTAACTTTATGGATTTGAAATTCTGGTGTTCCTATTTTTACTCCAAGAAGATCAGAAGTGTGTCATGGGTAAAACAAGATAAGACTGTTCAGATGACCTGGGATGCGGTGATACCCTTATTTTACAGTTTAATATAATTGTTTCCAATGCTCGTTCAAACCTATCCAGGGGGAGTGAGGGGTATCAGTCTCCCTGTTAAGCTACTGCCACCTTCCCCAGCAGCACCTGCCATCTCCTCTGAGTTAGCCTTGTAGCGTAGCTTCTTTGCTTATGACCTGGAGATTTGCCCCTAATTTTATCCCCTCACTTCATCTAGTTACTGTAGAGGGGCCCTAAAAGCCGCAGCCCATTGCTCCCTCTACATCCTGCAGTCATAGATACCATGTCCAGTTTCTGTGTTTCACCATTGCACAGTGACCACGCGTTTCTCCATGTGAGGGGCTGTGAACACTGAACACCTTCATGGCAGCTCCTCTTACAGCCGATCCAAGGGGCAGGTAACTGTATTCAGGTCCCTCCATATGGTGCTGCACAGCACCGTCACCAAGCACTAGCCTAGCCATGGTATAGCTTATAAATCTAACACGGTTTGTTTTTTACATATGGCTACACATCTTCCAAGGCCACTCCCCTTCCTGATTTTTTTCCACTCATCAGTTATCAGAGTGAGACCCTGGTGGTCTCCCCCATTTTTAAATGCTTTCATTGTCGGGGAGGAAGTGACATCAGCAGACCTGATGACAGCGTGGAGTGGGCTCCTGGCCCTCAGATGATAATTTACTTGTCCCATGGCACAAAGTGATGATTCTTGTGCGTTTCCTGGGTGATTGAAATGTGCTGGAGGCGTCAGGGGGTGAAATTGAAGGAAAGGTCTGAAGAACTATAGGACGTTGGCTATATGAGCAAGGGCCAGGAGGGCAGACGCTGCAAAGGCTAGTCCAAGAAGGTAAACAGATCCAAGGCTTTTGGAAAGTAAGGCAGACATAGCCAGTGTTCTGGCAGAGATTGCGCCTCTGGGGCAGATCTTTTGTCCGAGTTGTGAGATCTTGGGCAACTTACTGAAGAGGTAGAGCAGTTCACAGAGGAGCAAGCGGAGAACTGCACGAGTCTGGAGAAAGGATTAAAGGAGGTGCCGCATCTGCAGGGTGATTTCTACAATACAACGGAGGGCCTTGAAAATCAAAACCAACATTGTAACCTCTGGCTTCAGGGGAATGCTGGAGACTCCTGAGTATGGTCACTGTAAGGATGTTGTGCAGAGAATTTGACCAGCCCTTCTGGCAGGGGAAGCAGCAGAGGAACAGGGAGTAAAAATAAGCATTGGGTGGGTGAACTGAGTCATGGGACAGTAACCTAATCAAGCAGATGACTTAATAACTTGTTTCCATAGATCTAGAGCACATGAAAAACAAATCAAAGATCAGTAGAGTTACAATACCAACAAAACCCAATCATGCTCCTGATTTGTTAGTGTGGAAAAGTGGAAACGTTTTGAAAAAATAAATTTAAAAATATGTTTTCATTGTCACCTTTTTCTACAACAGTGACTCCCAGTGTGGATGTGGACGGCAGAGCCAAAGGCATGTGGTGGCTCCATAGGACAGACGTGATCATACTCACCACGGTGACCTCAGTCTTCAAATTCGGGATCTGCCTAGCAGTGGCACTCTGCTTCCAGAGGTGCAGAAGTGATGAACCAGGTGCACGTCGGAGCCACCAGCATGATGCCCACAAGCTGCCATGCCTCAGAGCTGTGCTGTGCTGTGCCAAGCCCAGATCCAGTCATCTGATGCTTGAGGAGTGATCACAGGACAGAGTCACCTCTTGCTGCAAAGTTAAGAACAAACGTCAGATGCCAATAAATGCAACCCGCTACCAAGTTTTTCCATTGTCAGACAGCTCAAGCAAACTCAGAACAAATGATAAACTTTACAATTTTCCGGGTCCTGCTGTATCTTCATAACTGGAACCGACGTTTCAGCCACCATACTGCTTAACCCTGAAGAAAGTCACAGTATGGAAACGTCAGTCCAGTTATGAGGATGCAGCAGGACCCAGAAAACTGCAAAGTTTATCATACTAGCTGCAGAAGCCCAAGAGAACGTTCAGAACAAGTGATTTTATTTCTATGCACAATCTAAGACATAGTAAAAAGAAATGCTTTCTACTGAACCAGCAGCATCTCGTATCCTTCCTCTGCTGACAGTAGTCCAAAGAGTTTCAAAGCTTCTCTTCGTCTAATGACATTATCACTGCGTAACCCCTCTTCTCACAGCACTACACTGAGCCCCCCCCCCCATCCGCCTTCTGCTCACCTACTAGTACCTTCACTCTCAGTTCCTCACTTCCTCCCCCGTCCTCCCCGCACCCCTCCCAAAGGCACCTGCACATCAGGCGATTTGCTATTACTATTCACATAGCACTGTGCAGATATATAGAAGAGACAGTTCCTGCTCCATGTCTGGTCAAGATACAGTACAGACAAGAGATCTCAGAAACTTATTGATGATAGAATCTAATCAACAAGAATAAGGCCGTGATCGAGATTTAAAAGCTGTCTCCTAAAGGTGGGATTTTAGGCGGGATTTTAGGCAGGATTTGGGTGGCCACTGTACTTGAGCAAATGTTCTCTGCCTTCTAAGAGTCTTTCAAAGAAAACAGGTAGTGGGGGAAATGGGGAGAGAGATTAGCATTCTAAGCACCCGAGACAAGCTGAAGGAGTTCATGTCTCCAGGATCACAGGCCATTTCCTTAAAGAAGAGAACATCAAAGAACTCAATAATCATGATTACAATGGAGGCGGCTGTGATCAGAGAGAACCAGGATTTAAGTTTAAAATCAGCCTCAGAAAGGTGGATATTCGGGGAAGGAGGGGGGAATTGAGTATGGTCAGTGAAGAAGCCTAAATAATCAAAGAAAAAGCACGTGCATAAAAAAATTATTTAGTAAATACAGGTATCAACAGTTTCTAATGATTATAATTAGATATCTTATTCCAAATAGCCCTAAGCTTCTACAATTCACAATATGTATCAGTCTCAAGGGGGCGCTAAATCACTTATTCAAATACATTAAAAAACTACGTATGGTATTGAAACCCAACCATATCTGTATTTACTAAATAATTTGTTTTCTTTGATTATTTTGTCTTCAAGCCCTTGCGGGTTTTTGGGGGTTTTGCAGTGAAGAAACCTCACACACCAGCTGGGGAAGGAGGTGCCAGGCTTACAGCATAGAGTCGAGAGCTGGAGATGGGCACAGATAAAAGACGAAGGACACATGTTGTCTCAATAGGGAGATGCTAATTATTTGTTCGTTACGGCAACAAATACATTTCCTGAAGCATTTTATTTGTATTATCTGTGTGTCTTTACTAGATCGTAAGCTCCGGGGAAGGAGGACTGTCTTACTTGTGCAGTGCTGTGACAGTATGCATGTGAAACTTTAGAGATGATGGACTGTAGAAAAGCAGAACATGTCACCCAGGGCCACAGGAAATGAGAAGATAGTCACTGCTCCTATCACTCCATAGCTAAACTGCCACCTAAGTCAGTCCCACAAATCACTGTATGAATAGAGGATATCAAGGGAAATTCCATTAATTCTCATTTATATACAAGTGTGGAAGCCATGTTAGTCCACTATAAGGGTCGTTAAAGAAAAAGGAAAATAAGGTGATAACTTTTATTGGATTAATGTAATGCATTTGTAAACTAGCTTTCGAAGGTAAAAACCTTCCTCTTAGGTCAGGACAGAATGAGCAACAGATATTGATACTAAAATATACATATAAATCCATATATACATTTTAGTATCAACATCTGTTGTTCATACTGTCCTGACCTAAGGAAGAACGTTTTACCGTCAAAAGCTAGTCCACAAATATGTTAAGTTAGTCCAATAAAAAACGATCACCTTATTTTCCTTTTTATTTAATTACATTTATATACAGCAATGACGTCACTCGCTCTATTATCTCTCTCTAACATTGTCATTTTCTCCAGCTTGGGTAAGTTATTTAACCTTCCATTGTCTGAGGTACAAACTTAGATTGTGAGTCCTCCAGGGACAGGAAAATATCTCCAGTACCTGAATGTAACTCGCCTAGAGCTACCACTGAAAAAGGTGTAGGCAAAATCCAGTCTCTTCCATCTTCTCTCGCTATGATGTTGCCATTTTCTTCCTGATACTTTGATGGATAGCAGGTGACCTTGGATGCCAAACTAGGAGACAGTAAGGGTATCTTCTACTCCAGACTCAACTTCTAAGGATTTGTGTGGGGGGGGGTCAGGGGTGGGGAAGGGTTAGTGGTTCAGGAGGAGTCACGGTGTGGATGGGGCAGTTGTTGGATGCTCTACCATGCAGCCTTTTCTTGCAGCTGGGAGAACCTTGGTGGGAGTAGAGGTGAGGCAGGGAAGGAGGAGACTGGCTGCTCCATGCACAGCATTTATTTGAGGGAACAGGATAGTGAGAGTTTTCAGCCTTCTGTCCACCTCACCCAACTTTTGTGAGGCAGACCAGTCAAATCTAGGCCTGCTGTTTCTGCTCCTGGATTTGACTAGTAAATTTGGGCAGCTAGCTCTGAAAATAAGCCCTAGCCACTTAACTCTCTCTCCCCATTCTAACCCTTTCTGTACCCTCCCAGAACATGAACATCTAACTAGATACCTAATGAAATTTTTGAAGTCTATGTTAGACTAGTTAGCTTTGTCAGTTCTTAGAGACATTGATCCGGTTGACTACATGGCAATACATTTTCCTGAATCTCAGTGTAAGCTATCACTGATAAAATACAGACAGCAGTCCAGCAGTGAGATGAGGACTATCCAGACTTTTGCACTGAGTGTCAGATGTATGATTTTCTCCAAAGTTGGTGAGATGTCTTACGTGTGCACTAGTTGCATAGAGCTCTTTGCTCCCAGAGAACAAGTCCGACCTTTGGAGACTAGAGTAACAGACTTGGAGCCATTAAGGAAGACAGAGAGGTACATAGACGAGACTTAAAACCTGTCCCCCAGGAGATGTAAAACTCTCTCACACCAAGGTTGTTCTCCAGAGCCATGTGCCCATGAGGAAAGGTTAGGACGGCAATTATAGTTGGTGATTTGACCATTAGGCATGTAGGTAAGTGGGTGGCTGGTGGATGTGAGTATCACCTGGTAACATGCCTGCCTGGTCCAAAGGTAGCAGACCTCAAGCACCACCTAGACAAGATTTTAGACAGCATTGGGGAGGAGTTTGTTGTCATGGTACATGTTGGTACAAATGACATAGGATAATGTGGGAGGGAGGTTCTGAAGCCCAACTTTAAGCTTTTAGGTAGGAAGTTGAAATCTAGAACTTCCAGGGTAGAATTCTCTGAAATGCTTCCCGTTCCATGTGAAGGACCCAAAGGGCAGGCAGAGATCCGGAATCTCAAAGCGTGGATGAGACGATGGTGAAAGAAAGAGGATTTTGGATTTGTTAGGAACTGGATAACATTCTGGGGAAGGAGGGGGGGGGGTGCTTTTCAAAAGAATGATCTCCACCTTAACTGGGGTGGAACCAGGCTGCTGACATTAACACTTAAAAAATAGATAGAGCAGCTTTTAACTAGTTAATAGGGGAAAGCTGACAATCGCCCAAGAGCGCATTTTTCGGAATGATGTATCTTTAAAGGATACTAGCAAAAGAGGGAAGTTAGGGCAACCTGACAGGAAGGTTATAATAAAGATAAAAGTAACCCAGATGCCTTTAAGTACAGAGCAGACAGAGATGAAAGATTCCAAATTACCCCGTCTAACAATAACTAGATTCTTAATATTAATAAAATACAACCTCTAAAATGCCTGCTTGCAAATGCTAGAAGTCTAAAACATAATATGGGATGGCTGTAATATATAGCGCTAAATGGAAGGTTAGCTATAATTGGCATCTCAAAGACCTGCTGGAAGAAGGACAACCAATGAGATACTGTGATACCTGGGTACAAATTATATCGCAATGACAGGGTAGTTCAAAATGGTGGAGGGTTTGCGCTCTGTGTTAGAGTGTTGAATCACATAGGATAAAAGTTTTGCAGGAAACAAAACACACTTTAAAAAATCTATGGATTGAAATTCCATGTACAAAGGGGAAGACAATGGCAGTGTGGGTGTACTACTGTTCACATGACCAGAATTGTGGATGAAATGCTAAAAGAAAGTCAGGGAAACTAACAAAAGTTACCACAGGACACAGTATGACATGCTAAGGAGATAAGGTTTCTGGATGAAATAAATGACTGCTTCTGGGAACAGCTGTTTCATGAACCAACAAGAGGGGAAGCCATTTTGTATCTAGTCTTTAGTGGAACACAGGATCTGATGCAAGAGATAATGGTGTTAGTGCCACTTGGCAATAATGATCATGGCATGCTCACATTTGATTTAATAAGTGGAAGGCAGATGGCAAGGAAATCCACAGTTCTACCTTTAAACTATCAAAAGGGAGACTATGACAAAATGAGGAAAATAGTTAAGAAAAAAACTAAAAGGAGCAACTGCAAAGGTTCAAGGTTCATATCAAGCATGGGCATTGTTTAAAAATACTATCCTGGAAGCCTTATTTCAGCTTCCAGATTACACACACTGCAAGGAACTTGAGACTCAACTAACTGCGTTTTCCACATTGCAAGGAGTCTGAGAAATTCATTAATTTCCAATCTAGATTCTCTCTAGCACGCTTTCAGAATCAGGAAAGTCAAATTGCAACATCACCTAGTATGAGGAAGAGAGAAGCAGAAGAGTTTACAAGAGGAAGTGATGGTGTCCTGTAGCCATTTCCCCTCTCACCAGATCATTTCTGCCACACAAGACGTCTACAATCAAAGGTTCCACTACCCCCTTTTAGTGGTAAATTTCCTGACTAGTGTCAATTTAATTTCTAGAGAAGTGAGAGCAGAATAACACTCCAGGAAGGATCAGGAGGAGAAGAGCCAGGCAACACATCTAATTTTATTCATATCCCTCTCTTTTCCCCTTCCACTCTCCCTTTCTCATGTGCCTTGTGGAACGCACACTCTGTCGAATAAACTTGCTTTTACTCATGATCTCTTTATCTCTAATGCTCTACATCTTCTTGCTCTAACTGAGACCTGGCTCCTCCCAGATGATACTGCATCTACTGCTGCTCCAGAGAGCTATGGGGGCTATCAGTTCTCCCACTCGCCTCGTCCCACTGGCCGTGGTGGTAGTGGTGTTGGACTTCTACTTTCTCCCTCCTGCCAATTACAGCCCCTCCTGCTGCCTCAGTCTCACTTCTTTCCCTCTTTTGAAGTTCACTCCATCCGCCTTTTCACTCCATTTCCTCTTCGGGTAGCTGTTATTTATTGACCTCCTGACAAGTCTGCTTCTACCTTTCTCACTGACTTTGACTCGTGGCTTTCCTTCTTTCTGGATTCCTCTTCCCCCATTCTTATTCTCGGGGATTTTAACATTCATGCTGATAACCCCTCTGATCCCTTTGCTTTAAAGCTCCTCTCCCTTACCTCCTCATTTGACCTCCAGCTTTGCTCCACTGCTCCCACTCACCAGCATGACCATTGCCTTGACCTGGTATTTTTCTCTAGTTGCTTACCCTCCAACTTCTGTAGCTCAGTTCTTCCCTTATCTGACCATCACCTTTTAAGCTTCAATCTTCATCACCCCCTGCCTCAACCTCGTCCTGTCTCCTCCAACCTATTTAGAAATCTTCATGCTATTGATCCCTTGGTTCTCTCTTCCACTGTTTCTTCATCTCTTTCTTCCACTACGTCATCTAAGTCTGTTAACAAAGCAGTAGCTTCCTATAACACTGCACTCTCCTCTGCTCTGGATGCTCTCACTCCGCCCATGCCACGTCCTGTGAGGTGTTCTGCACTCCAGCCCTGGCTTTCATCCACTACCCGCTATCTACGTTCCTGTGCTCACTCTGCTGAGCGTGCTTGGCTCAAATCCTGCTCCTTTGCTGACTTTCTACACTTCAAATTCATGCTTGTCTCTTTACAGTCAGCCATAGCTCTTGCCAAACAAGACTATTATGTCCATCTGACAAACTCTCTTACTTCTGACCCTTGCCGTCTCTTTACTACTCTGAGCTCTCTCCTCAAAGTGCCTCCACCTCTGATCCCTCCCTCCCTTTCTGCCCAAACCCTGGCTATTTCCATGACAAAATCCACAAGATCACCCTCCAATTCCCCACAAAGTCAGCCACTTCCCCTCCTCCCCCTCTTCACTCCGAACTTTCCTCCCCATCCTCTGCTACCCTCTCTTCCTTTCCTGTGATCTCTGAAGAGGAAACTGCCCAACTTCTTTCTTCCTCCAAACTCTCCACCTACTTCTCTGATCCTATCCCCACCCACTTCCTAAGCCCCATCTCCTCCACTGTTGTCCCTTCCATCTCTCATATTCTCAACCTTTCACTCTCCACTGCAACTGTCCCTGTAGCCTTCAAGCATGTATTGGTCACACCTCTCCTCAAGAAACCCTCACTTGATCCCACCTGTCCTTCTAACTATCGACCCATCTCCCTCCTTCCTTTCGTTTCTAAATTACTTGAGCATGCTGTTCACCACCGCTGCCTCGACTTCCTCTCCTCTCATGCCCTCTTGGATCCTTTATAGTCTGGCTTTTGTCCTTTACACTCTACTGAAACGGCTCTTGCCAAAGTCTGCAGTGATTTGATCCTGGCAAAATCCAAGGCCTTTACTCTGTCCTCATCCTTCTTGACCTCTCTGCTGATTTTGACACTGTTGACCACAATCTTCTCCTCAATACCCTGTCCTCGCTTGGTTTTAAGGGCTCTGTACTATCCTGGTTCTCCTCCTATCTCTCCCATCGTTCTTTCAGTGTGTGTTCTGGTGGCTCCTCCTCCTCTGCTATCTGACTCCCACTTGGTGTACCATAAGGATCTGTCTTGGGTCCGCTCCTTTTCTCTCTATATACCCAGTCCCTTGGTGCGCTTATCTCTTCCCATGGTTTTCAGTACCATCTTTATGCTGATGACTCACAGATCTACCTCTCTACGCCTGAAATTTCTCCGACTATCCAGACCCAGATCTCTGCCTGCCTTTCTGACATTGCAACCTGGATGTCTCACCGCCGGTTGAAATTGAACATGGCCAAGACTGAACTTCTTATCTTTCCCCCTAAAACCTCCCCTCCTCTTCCTCCTTTCTCAGTCTCTATGGATAACTCTGTACTCCTTCCTGTTTCCTCGGCTTGCAATCTTGGGGTTGTCTTTGACTCTTCTCTCTCATTCTCCACACACATTCATCTGATAGCTAAGACCTACCGTTTCTTTCTCTTTAACATCATCAAAATCCGTCCTTTCCTTTCTGAACACACTACTAAGATGTTTATCCACTCCTTAATCACCTCCCATCTTGACTACTGTAACCTACTCCTTTCTGGTCTCCCTTTGAATCATCTCTCTCCCCTTCAATCTGTTCAGCACTCTGCTGCGCGGCTAATCTTCCACCAGCCTCATCTTGCCCATATTACTCCTCTTCTCAAGTCACTTCACTGGCTCCCTATCCATTTCTGCATCCAGTTCAAACTTCTCCTACTGACCTATAAATGCATTCACTCTGCAGCTCCTCACTACCTTTCCTCTCTTATCTCTCCTTACAACCCCCCTCGGGAACTCCGCTCTTCTGGCAAACTCCTTCTATCTGTGCCCTTCTCTTCTATTGCTAACTCCAGACTTAGCTCCTTTCACCTTGCTGCACCTTACGCCTGGAACAAACTACCCGTGCCTGTACGCCAGGCACCTTCACTGACCCTCTTCAAATCCAGGCTGAAAACTCACCTTTTCACTGCTGCTTTTGGATCTTGACTCCCTGATATCCTTTTTTTTTCCTTTCCCCCTTGTTTTATCCCAGCCTACGCCTTCTGTGTTGTCTGTCTTGACCAAATTGTAAGCTCTATGAGCAGGGACTGTCTTTTACATATGTGTGCAGTGCTGTGTACGACTTGTAGCGCTATACAAATGCTCAGTAGTAGTAGTAGCCAGGGAG
The DNA here is from genome assembly GCA_033557465.1 of Ichthyophis bannanicus. Taxonomy (NCBI): domain Eukaryota; kingdom Metazoa; phylum Chordata; class Amphibia; order Gymnophiona; family Ichthyophiidae; genus Ichthyophis; species Ichthyophis bannanicus. The sequence goes on along the minus strand of CM066048.1, from coordinate 103,588,610 downwards.
AATCTAGACAATGCTCAGAATCAGGACCATACCAAGGGTTGTGCGAGCAGTATGGCCACACAGGGCGCAAGCAAAGAAGGGGCACGTTCTCACCGGTCTTCCAGAAAGCCCAATTAGAGAAGGGTCACCACGAAGCTCATGGATCCTGGTGCTTTCCCCACTGCAGCTCCTCGCAGGTCGCTGAGTTCTGACGAACTCTCTTTACTAGTTCTTATGTCGCTCTGGTGTATCATGTCAGCAGACTTCAGGTCTGGGAAGATATTTCAGTATTTTAAACTAATCTACCTACTCTTTAAAAACAGCTCCCCAGGCATTCCTGCCTACATAAAGAGGGGGAGATAAATGTTAAAGAGATTGTAATTGAGGCATTTACAGTTCTGGCATTAATTTAGAAAGCGCTCTTCTAACTGAGGAGCTGTTTCTAAAATACCCAGAATGAAGTGCAGGAAGGCACATGAATGCACATCCATGGACAGTGGGAGGAAGCATTACCTACACGTGCCAAACAATAAGAGAAAACACAGCTACATACACCTGTAAGAGCCAGCATTTACACGCGGGGCTGCTATTTTGAGGTCTACATGTGTATTTGAGACATTTTGCAAGCCTGCATGCACTGCGGCCCCATAGTTGTTTCAAGGTTTTGGTGCCCTAGACCACCCTTAAACCTTACGCTCCCCCTGGCTATCAGAATCTATAGTTTAGCTTTGAATGCTCTGCTTTCTGCCACCCCAGCAACTGCCACCCTAGGCAACTGCCTGGTTTGCTTGATGGTTGTGCAGCCCAGCCTGCATGTATATATGTCACTAGCTAACCTCCTGTGCCACAGTCTTTATCTAATTCCAACTTGGAGAGAAAAATAAACAGGGGATTAAGGAGGGGCTGCTTGAAAAGAGCACTTTAGGGAGCCCTATACGTTGCCATGGAGCAGGAGCAAAATGCAACGTGGACATTTTTTGGTCCTAGATTGTTGAGCTGCCCTGCTCATGCCCCTGACACGTCCCCTTGCAACTTCCACATAGTACGGTCATCCATGATAAACTGACTCCTAAGACGGCCATATATATATGGATGCCATTTACACACGTAATGCATTAATTACATCGCAGGGATAATGGGGAACAGTGCATTGGCCTGGTGTGATGCAGTAGTGCATGGCATAGGACGATGCAGCAGGCAGAGAATGAGTCGGGGAGCTCGGGCGACTGATAGATGGACTCTGCCAGGTGCCAGATGACTACCCAGTGTTATAGCTGACCTCCGACCTCTGGCCGTCTTCGGCTGCCCAAAGCGCTCATGGATTTCAGTGCTGCCACGACAGACTCAGGGATGAATGTCACAACTCCATGAACATAACTAAAATCAAGTGAGATGAAATTAAGCTCTAGGGAAGGGACCTCTCTGCTGTACCTATGTATACTTCACCTTCAGCATGGGTTTGGGAAGGCAAACAATGAACTCTGAAATCCAAATCCGAGCAGATAGGTACAGTACACACCTCACTATCCTGAATGGATGCTGTTTTGCCTGCTGGTGTTCATGAGCTAGATCAATTGGAAGTGGAGTTTGGAGGGAAATTGACTCATTAGTGACTTCAGCTGCTGCCATGCCCGCTGCACGTGGAATTTGCAGACTGTAGAGATCAAGCTCAGTAACTCTAGACAGAGCATTAGCATGGCTCAATTGATTTGAACTCACGATGTTACTGAACTGTATGAGAGCCGTGTGGGTCTCAGGCTGGCTGAAGCGTGGGAGGACTGCAGTGAAGCTTCAGATTTCATCCCTTGCTCCCCCTATCCAAAATCAAAAGTGCAGGGAGGGGTTGGAATCCTCCTCTGAAGTTGTTGACATGATGTGAATCTTCACACTCCCCCCCCCCCAATGATTGTCAGCTGGCTATCAATTAAATATGATGTGGAACGAGAGCCATGGAGTGGACGTCTAGTGGTAAGATGGTTACCCTTACGTTGTCCCTTAGGAAGGCCTATGGCTGGAGGGGGAAGGGGCCGGGGCTGTGAGTGCTGCAGGTGGGGAGTGAATTCTGAAACTGGGGCTGGTGAGGGAGGGGGTGAGGACTGGAGCTATATGATGGGGGAGGCTGTGATGGTCGGGGAATAGAGAGTGCTGGGACTGGGGGTTCTGGTCTGATATTACCTGTTTAGCATTGTTAATTATAAATAACTAGAAAAGAAATCCAGAATGCCAAGGACTCACAGCCCCAATGTTTATGTCCCCCCCACAGTGTCAGTACTTCCCCCCTTCAGTCCCAGTGCTCTCCCCTTCCAGCCCCAGTTTCACCATTCACACTCCCCTCCTTATGCCCCCCTCCCCCCGCCACCACAACACTCACGGCCCAATAAATGTGATAGCAACAGAAAAACATTGCTTTTAAGCATCTTCAAAGGAACCTAATTAGCTGAGAAACACCATCATTTGCATGATGGCAGAGTCCCTATTTATAACCTACATCTCTCTGTTTGTAGTCTCTAGTCAAGGTCCCAGGCAAGAGATTCTTCAGCCCAAGTGAGTCTCAGCTGTGCCGGGGGCTCTGTCATGCTTACCTGCTTCTTCTCCGACCCCTGGGAGATTGAGCCTGTCCAGGATGTGAGAGTGTACTGGAGAATTAACAACTTCCAGGGAGACTGTATCTACAGACTCAGTGAGGGGTTCATCCATCAGAACTGCAGAGGACGGATCTCCCAGCTCGGGGGCCCACAAGAACAGAAAACTGCCTATATGAGACGTAAGGCAGAATGACAGTGATAGATACTTCTGCCGCGTGCAGATGATGAGAATCAGTGGAAAATATGAAAGTTGGCGAAGCATCCAAGGGACAGAGTGTCAGGTAAAGTATCATAGAATCCCATGTTTATTATGCTTAATCACCTCCATTCCTGGAAGATAATTCCAGAGTTGAAAGAGCGGGTTGGTGTGTCAAGGAGGAGACAAGAAAAAGATTTGCCCATTTTTCCACATATAAACTTTACCACAGCCCCCCTCTGAGACTCTCTTCCTTCTCTCCAAAGTTTGGCATCTTGTCTGTCCATAGGGTACACCTGCACAGGATAAAAGCTGCTGAAGGGATTTCAGTAGCACTATAGTGAGAGTGCAGCTCAGCATCACATTTACCTGCCTCAGCACTATTCAGATAGCGCTGGAGTGGTCTGGGGATGGAGCATGTGTAGTCCTCAGAGTTAACCATATAGTGGCGTTTCTCAGCAGTACGGACAGCTATCCACATAGCTTAGGATGACATGTGGACAAACTAGCCATCTAGCAGCCATGAATGTCATCACTATCCGGATCATGTCGGTGCTGGCCGCAGTGACTGGATATTCAGTATCCAGATACCGGTGCTGAATAGCTGGTTTTTATTTAGCCTTGTCAGCTGGCATTTAAAAAAAACACTGACCACTGCAGGACCTGTGAATATTCAGTGCTGATGTCCTGCAGGTCCTCGTGGATGGATGGCTATGTATGTGAAGAGGGGGCTGTGAGGTGTGGGGGAATTATGTAGCAAGATTTTGGGGCACAGTGGATGCATATGGGAGTGTGACAGATGTGCAGGGTGCAGTTGAATATGTGTGTGTGCATGTGCAGAGCAATAGAGGGACATTGTAGGACCTGCAAGATGATGGTGCTGAAGGTAGTAGCAATTGGGTGTTGCTCTTGCATCCTAACTTTTCAAGATGAAAGGGGGTGTCAGGGACTCTGGACCAGACTATGAGCTCTATGACCAAGGGCCTTCTTGACCAGAGTGCCAAGGCCAGGGGTAACCTGGACCAGATTTAGCCTGGGGGGAGGGGGTCCAAGTTGCTTTAGGGGTGTCAAAGATGGATCAGGTAGTTGGGAGTGATTAGGAGTGGTGGGTGGGCAATCAGGAGTGTCAGGGAGCAGTCAGGTAATTGGGAGGGAGGTAGAAGGGAGATTGGTAGTGTCAGGGAGAATAGATCAGGAGTGTCAAGGGAGGTCGAGTAGTCGGTAGTGTCAGGGGGAAAAGATTGTCAGGAGCGTCAGAGGGATCGAGCACTGGGAAATGTTTGCAGGGTGGGGTTAGGGAATGGGGTCCAGCCTCTTTTTCATCAGTGTGTAAACCAATCTACACCCAAACGATGAAGGGAAGGGAGATATTTATTCATGATGCAGCAGATGGCTGCGTTTACTGCACAATAGGCCCAAGCTTTTCTGTCAGTGCACACTTTTTAATGCTGCAGTAATCTGCGTGCCATTAGTTTACTGCATCAGGAGTAAAAACGTTTTAGCCTATGCGTTAGAATGCTGTGCACGGAAGCTTAGTGCAGCGTTCTAACGTGGCGCTTACTATATCAAAGCCTGAGTTTCTTGTGGAAGAGAGAGACACTCCTCACTCCTTTCCATTCATGATAAATCAGAGTGAGACCCTGGTGCTCTTCCCTTTCTCTAAATTTCTTCATTATTGCTTTTTTCCCCATGAACCGCAGTGGAAATACCAACTGGAACAACCCCCAAAGCGGACATGGAAGGCAGAGCCGCAGGCCTGTGGCAGTTCCACAGGACAGACGTGATCAGACTCGCATGGTGACCCCAGTCTTCATACTCGGGATCTGCCTGGCGGTGGCGCTCTGCTTCTATTGGTGCGGACGTGACAAACCAGGTGTGCCTCTGTGCCCCCAGCTCCCGTGCCAGGCACACATACGGCAATCGGATTCATTAAGGAGTGATCACATGACAGAATCAGTCCTATGGAGGGTAATTTTATAACTGGGCGCCTAGTTGTAGACACCAAGAACGTGCCTCCTTTCTTTATAAACCAGGGGAATAAATGGCTGAAAACGCACATTAAAACAAGATACAGCCACTTACATCCATCCTACTTTCTAATTGATGTGTTAAGTTTGTACCGCTTTCAAATGTTACCCCTGTGCATGAGTGTAGTGAAAGTACGCGCCGTGAGCCTGATATGCATCAGCATTAACTAGCAACCGGCTAGAGCCATCTACGTGCACAAATTATGGTAAATGCATGATTTTTATTTCTAGAAGTAAAGAAACACAGACAGAGACATCTTCTACTGAAACCACAGCAGTGGGTATTCGTCATCCGCAGAAAGTAGCCCAGAGGGCTCTAAAGCTTCTCTTCCTGCAATGCCCTTATGACTGTGCAAACCCCATTTCTCATGGCACTACAGTGATTCCAGCATGTCATAGGCCGCTTTCATTATTTTTGCATTTGAACTAAGACATTTCAAATAGAAAAAAAATCAAGTAAGGACATATTTTTAAACAGCACAATTAGAGGGTAATGAATTGTTTTCTAATCTTAAAACAAGTAATTACATTCAATGTTGATTTTCTAGTAAATATACAGGAATAAGGTTTAAATGAGTCTCGGAATATGGATTTATAAGTCATTTATGAGTTGGCTATAGCTACAGGAATCGGGTCGCTGATCCAGTGATAAGCTATATAAGAAAAGCAGAAAGTGGGGAGGGTGAGAGACTCAGTCCCCTGCTTAAACAAAGTGTTTCTTCCTTCCTTCAAGCCAGGCACTTTTGCACTGTCTTAATGTCCTTAACAGACACCGATTTCGAAACCACGTTAAGGAAAGAATAGAAGCACGCACACCCCCAAAGCGGCAACCAGAAATGAGCAATCTAGGTATCTAGGGCAGGCTGGAAGCGTGACTGTTTGCATGATCACAGGCTGTTTCTGTAAAGGAGATAATATCAAAGAACTCAACAAAAAATTATTACCGCCTCCTTACTGAGATAATGAGTTTCCTTCAGCTTTGACCTGTGCCCCTCTCCTCTACTAGCTCTCGGCTTTTCACTTTGCTGCACCTTAAGCCTTCCTCTCTGACCATACTCAACCCCCCCCCCCCCCCAAGTGCTTTCATAATGAATATTTATTTGTATATTTTGTGTTGTGAAATATATGTACAAAATTCAGATACCTTTTGTTTGTTGTAAACTATCCAGAATTTCAGATAGATGGTATATAAATGTAATAAATGAAATCACAGGAAAATCCTACCTTTCTGAGGCAGATTTTAAAGTTAAACCCTAAGAACATAACAACATAAGAACATAAGATATGCCATACTGGGTCAGACCAAGATCCATCAAGCCCAGTATCCTGTTTCCAACAGTGGCCAATCTAGGTCATACGTACCTAGCAGTTTCCCCAAAAGACACAGGTTCCACAAGCATTGATATCCTGGGTCCCTTCTTAATAATGGTTTATGGACCTTTCATCCAGGAACTTGTCCAAACCTTTTTTAAAACAGCTACACTAACAGCCTTTACTACATCCTCCGGTAACAAATTCCAGAGTTTGATTACACGTTGAGTGAAAAAATATTTCCTTTTATTAGTCTTAAATAATTTACCCTGTAGCTTCATTGCATGTCCCCTAGTCTTTCTATATTCTGATAACATAAACAATCGATCTACGTTTACCCGTTCCACTCCGTTCATTAATTTATAGACTTCTATCATATCTCCCCTCAGCCGTCTTTTTTCCAGGTTAAAGAGCCCTAACCTCTTTAGCCTTTCTTCATAGGAGTATCCTTCCATCCCCTTTACCATTTTGGTGGCTCTTCTCTGAACCTTTTCTAATAACGCTATATCCTTTTTAAAATACGGCGACCAGAATTGCACACAATATTCAAGGTGCGGTCTCACCATGGAACGATATAGAGGCATTATAATATCCTTTGTTTTATTTTCCATTCCTTTCCTTATGATACCTAGCATTCTATTTGCTCTCTTGGCCGCCGCTGCACACTGGGCTGAGGGTTTTAACATGTTATCCACAATGACGCCTAAATCTTTTTCCTGGGTGATGGTTCCTAATGTGGAACCTTGCATCGTGTAAACATAGTTTGGGTTGTTCTTCCCTAGGTGAATGACTTTGCACTTGTCCACATTAAATTTTATCTACCATTTTGATGCCCAGTCTTCCAATTTATCAAGATCCTCTTGCAATTTTCCACAATCCTCTTGGGTTTTAACAACTTTAAATAGTTTTGTGTCATCTGCAAATTTGATAACCTCATTCATTATTCCCTTTTCCAGGTCATTTATGAATATGTCAAAAAGCAGCGGAACCAGCACAGATCCCTGGGGTACACCACTATTCACCTTTCTCCATTGGGAAAATTGGCCATTTAGCCCTACCCTGTGCTTTCTATCTTTTAACCAGTTCCTGATCCACAATAGTACACTGCCTCCTATCCCATGACTCTTTAGTTTTGCCAAAAGTCTCTAATGAGGGACCTTGTCAAAGGCTTTCTGAAAGTCCAGATACACTATATCAGCCAACTCACCTTTGTCTACCTGTTTATTCACACCTTCAAAAAAACATAACAGATTAGTAAGACAAGATCTTCCTTGTCTAAAGCCATGTTGGCTGTCTCCCATTAAGCCATGATTATCTAAATGCTGAATAATTTTGTTCTTTATGATGGTTTCTACCATTTTCCCAGTACTGACGTCAGGTTCGCCTGTCTGTAGTTTCCCGGATCACCCCTGGAACCCTTTTTAAAAATTGGTGTTACATTCACCATCCTCCAATCTTCAGGTATTATAGATGATTTTAATGATAGTTCACAGATTACTAATAGCAGGTCTGCAATCTCATATTTCAATTCTTTCAACACCCTTGGTTGTATATCATCCAGTCCAGGTGATTTGCTACTCTTCAGTTTATCTAATAGTTGTAATACATCATTCAGATGTATCGATATTTCCTTCAATTCTTCCGCACCTTTAAATACCACTTCAGTCATGGGTAACATCCCTACATCTTCCTCAGTAAAGACTGAAGCAAAGAATTCATTCAGTCTCTCCGCTATCGCCTTGTTGCATCTTAGTTCCCCTTTAACCCCTCTATCATCTAATGGACCAACTGACTCTCTCACGGGTTTTTTGCTACGAATGTACTTGAAAAAGTCTTTATTACGCATTTTTGCTTCCGCAGCAAGCTTCTTCTCAAATTCTCCCTTTGCCTGCCTTATGAATGCCTTGCATTTAACTTACCAGTGCTTGTGCTGTTTCCAGTTTTCGTCGTTTGGCTCTTTTTTCCATTACCTGAAAGATGCTTTTTTGGCAACAACAGCCTCTCTGACCTCACCTTTAAACCATGCTGGCAGTTTTTTGGGCTTCCTTCCACTTTTCTTAAAGCATGGAATACTGCTGGTCTGGGCTTCCAAGATAGTATTTTTCAACAACACCCAAGCTTGATGTAAGTCTTTAACCTTGGCAACTGCTCCTTTTAGTTTTCTCTTAACTATTTTCCTCATTTTATCATAGTCTCCCTTTCGAAAGTTAAAAGGTAGTACTGTGGATTTCCTTACTATCCCTCCTCCACTAATTAAATCAAAGGCGATCATGCTATGATCACTATTGCCAAGTGGCCCCAACAACCTTATCTCTTGCACCAGATCTGGTGTTCCACTAAGGACTAGGTCTAATATGGCTTCCCCTCTGGATGGTTCATGAACCAGCTGCTCCAAGAAGCAGTCATTTATTTCATCTAGGAACTTTATCTCCCTAGCATGTCCTGCCGTGACACTGACCCAGTCGATACCGGGGTAATTGAAATCACCCATTATTATTACTGTGCTGTAACTTTTGTTAGCTTCTTTGATTTCTTTGAGCATTTCATCATCCATTTGTTCATTCTGGCCAGGCGGTCGATAGTACACCCCCACTGCCATCGCCTTCCCCTTTTTACATGGAATTTCAATCCATATTCTACAGCAAATTTTGTTTCCTGCAAAACTTTAATCCTTTCTGACTCAATGCCCTCTCTAACATAGAGAGCAACCCCCACCAATTTGATCAGCTCTATCATTACGATATAGTTTGTACCCAGGTATCACAGTGTCCTCCTTCCACCATGTCTCTGAGATACCAATCATATCTAACCTCTCATTTAGTGCTATATATTCTAACTCTCCCATCTTATTTTTTAGACTTCTAGCATTTGCATACAAGCATTTTAGAGACTATATTTTATTCATATTAATTTAGCTATTGGTACGCATGGGTAATTTGGGATCTTTAAGCTCTGTCTGCTCCATACACAAGGGCATTTGGGCTACTTTACTCTTTTTTGGAACCTCTCTGCTTTTGGTAGTATCCTTCAAGGATACATTCTTCCGAACCATGCGCTCTTGTGTGACTGTCGGCTTTCCCCTATTATCTAGTTTAAAAGCTGCTCTATCTCCTTTTTATAGGTTAATGCCAGCATCCTGGTTCCATCCCAGTTAAGGTGAAGCCCATCCCTTCAAAAGAGCCCCTCCTTTCCCCAGAATGTTCCCCAGTTCCTAACAAATCCAAAACCCTCATCCTTGCACCGTCATCTCATCCACGCATTGACGTTCCATAGCTCTGCCTGCCTTTTGGGTCCTGCGCGTGGAAAGGGAAACATTTCAGAGAACGCTACCCTGCAAATGAGCAGTGCTAAACAAGGACAGCAAGCCAGGCAGTTGCGTACAGGTGTCCGCATTAGCAGCACCTTTATTCTAAGCACAAAAAAACAGTTTGCTACTTGCGCGAATGTACTGGATTGCTATCTGGGGCATAAAGGTTAATATTATACTGAGCAGAAGGTCTGCTGGGAATAATATTGCTGCTCGAGACAGCATTCCAGCGCATGCGCGTTACACGGCTCCAGCACGCTTCTCCTGCCACGTTTTCCAGCGCTCTCTTCAGCAAAGCCAGAAAATGTTACGGTTACGGGTTGCTGTATGTTCACGCGCACTGACAACTAACCTATGAGCTAACCATTAACACTTTCTCACAGCCTTCTGCTCATGTCTCTGCAACAGTGCTTCATTATCATCCATTTCAGTGGATTAAATGCACAGTGCACTGCCGGCAGCACAGACATTTCTGCATTATTTATGCTCGCATTCGATTCCTTCCGGCACGCTGCGCCCACACTAGCGCAGAACATTCTGCCTCAACACTGTGCGGATGCCCATGTACAGGTTCCTGCATTGAGCTGACAGGGTGCAGGAAAAGGACAAGTCCTCCTTTGCACCCAATGGGCATGTGGGTCCTGGCGTCTGTAGGTATGCAATTTTTCCCCTTGGATAAGCACCATGGAATCTGTCTGCTTTTTGGGAATCTGATAGATATTTGTGACCTAGATTGGTGAGTGTTGGAAACAGGATACTGGACTCGATGGACCTTTGATCTGACCTAGTATGGCAAAGCTTATGTTCTTATGTCACTTCTATCCGCCTGCCTGTAACAGACAATGATGATGTCACTTCCTTTCTCTTTTTTTTTCTACCATAGCAAGCAGTAATGACGCCCTATCTTCTATTTATAAGAGGCAGGGATGATGTCCTTTCCTTTTCCTAGGAATTATAAGTATAACAAATTTAAAATACAGGGTGATCATGCATGGGGCAGAGTTAGCATCCGAGTTCTGAAATATGCCAAAAGGGAAGCGATGTGGAGAGTAGATGACTTCCTTTCCAGCTGGAGAGAGGACACAGTTCCTTCAGTACAGAAGTCGTTATTATCTGTAACATGCTTTACATGAATGTATTTGCAGTTGGCACTGGAGACTGGGATCTGATAGACTGAAGATCAGCTGAAGCCCCAGAGTTGGACCCAGACGTCCATCCTTTCTGCTGCATGCTCGGCTCTCCAGAAAGATTCCCAAACTAGCTACAGCCAAGAGGATCTTGAGAAATCTCCAAGATTACACTGGCATGTAAGATACCACAGTCCAGTCAGCACTGTAGTGTTACATTCAACATGGTTGCCTGCATCAGAACGAAGCATGTTGTCCTCCCATCCTGTGTCTCTGATAGATATTGATGATGTCACTTTTTCTCACTATGCTGTACGGCCTAATGGTTAAAGCAGTAGGCTAGAACCACAGAAACCAGGCTCCAAATCTCACTGCAACTCCTTGTGGTCACTTAACTCTCCATTGCTGTGGGTAGAAATTGAGATTGCAAGCCCTCCAGGGATAGGGAAGTACTTACTACACCTGCCTTGAACAGATGTGACCTAAATCTAATCCGCTTCCTTCCCAGTGCTCTCATGAGGACTGAAGTCTGTTCCCCTACTTGAGTCTTCTTCATCTGTTGTAGGCTGAGCAGATGCAAAGAATTATTATCCAGAAACTGGCAAAGACGACAATGGACGGGAGTAGGGAGGGAGCCACTAGGACTATCTCATTCTTGGGAGAGCAGGTGCTGGAGGTCACCACTGTGCTGCGTCCTGGCAAAGAAGGAACAGAAACAGAATATTAGAGCACGTCACCTCAGGGTGTTAGCCCAGGGGATTCATGCAGACCTCCTTTGTGTCAAAGGCTTGTGGAGGATTTCTGTTATTTTAGGAGGTCATGTGAGCCCCACTGTCTTAAGAGTCAATGTGGGAGCTCTGTGTAGGATAACTAAGATTGCTGTGTTTGGAAGCTGAAAGCCCTAAGGGGAACTATGGCAGCCACAGAGGATGGTGCTGCCAAAAAATATACAGAGGGAGGTGATGGGGAGTATATGGGGTTCAGGGGAATGGGGAGAAAGGAAGACGTAGGGTTAGGAAGGCAAAATATTATTTTGATGTAAGCAGCTTGACAGCCGGGGCCCTCATTGGTTCAGGGGTAAGGAGGAGGAAATGTTTTGGTAAATGAAATTTGTATTCCTTCCTTCAATGTGAAGAAAACCTTCAGGGGTGATCTCCTGTGAATTAAAATCGCCATTACATGATGCAGTTAGGATACTGTTTATCCCTGAAAAGCCCTCATCACGTTACCTTCAGTGAGTTTCCTCTACCTATGCAATGTCCCATCTTAAGTGTTTAATTTCCTGGAGGAATAGCTGTCACTTGTGAGGGTGGTTAAACTGATCTCTAAGCATTGTGCCAGCATCCAGTGTCTCTTAAGGGAGCAATTTCAAGACTATATAAAAGACTGCTACAGCAGGATAAGGGAGAATTAAATTTCGGGAGGAGTGGGGGCAGGACCTATGGGTTACCTTTTTTGACAAATCGCGGGAAAACATTTTTAAAGAGGTGAGAAAGCCTTCAATTTGGAGCTTGATAAAAGAGACTGGCTGTAAAGTGATGGACTGTTGCTACCTCACTCCTGTAAGGTTAAATCAAATCTTTATGAATGTTTCTAATTTGTTTTGGCGGAGGTGCGATAAAAGAGGTGAGTGGTGGACTTGTCCTTGACTGCAAATTTTCCAGAGGGATAGGGGCTGGGGAATTCCAACTAACCGCCCTGTTGGCTTTATTTATTTTATTTTAGTGACTTATTGCCATTCAAAATGGCTTACATAGTTAAAAAACTAAAGATAATAAACCAAAATCCCCACCATAATGCGTCTGTGTGGCAGCTTCCTCACATTTGTCAAGTCCTTTTAATGAAAAATGCATTTTTTTTAAAAAGCAGTAAAAATTTTCAGTTTCTTTCCAAATTGTCCAAAATCAGTTCATCTCCTTGAAGGATCAATACAATTCTTTCAGTTGCTCTTCAAAAGTTACAGACTCGTTTTTACTTCATTCCTTTGCTTTCAAAAGCACAGCATCACTCTGACATAGCTATGTTTCGGACAGACGTACAGAAAACCTACGTTCTTTATTTTTAAAGTCCTGCTTTAGGAGATAGAAAGTCATAACTTGCTCCTCCAAATGTTCACAAACACAGCAGGACATTTTTTATAAAAAGGAAGTAGCTTTTCTGTATATCTGTCCAAAACATAGCTATGTGAGGTTGATGATGTTTTGTTTTGTTTTTTAATTTTTATTAATGCAATTTCAAAAATACATCCATCGAGTGAATGAACAAGGAAAAATGAAAACCAAAATGGAAGCAAGTAAACAATTGTCAAAGGAGAAATTAACATTTCAAAATAGACCTAAAAAAACACCCCTAGTATGGCAAGAACGGGTAATGAAAAATTACAAGGTAACCTAAGGAGTGAAACTGAACTAGGGGCTGCAGCCCATATACGGCAAACTACAGTCAGCTTTAACTAGCTAAATTCACAGGGTTATCCACCTGAATTGCAGAGCCCTCTCTGGACACTAAGAATTGAAGCAATTGATCTGATTCAAAGAACACAAAGTGTTTAAACTGATAAGAAATCAAACATTTGCAAGGAAATAAGACTTTCATAGATGCGCCAGTTGTTACAACCCTGGACCTCAGAGCCAGAAACGTCTGGTGCTTCTTCTGTGTATCTCTAGAGACATCTGGAAACCTCAGACACACAAACACAAAGCCCTCAAAATCACAATCAACTAACCATACACAGACCTACCACAGACACACCGAAAACTCACGATAAAAAAAATGGAAATAAATTCCACCACTCCCACCTGACTAATGAAAGCTTCACCCTGTAATTCATTGTATATAACCTTTGGTAAATAACCATTGTAAATAGTTTTGGCAGTTCCTCGCCTCATTACCTGTAAAAAGTTAGAAAACTCTGTTTAAATTAATGAAGTATACAAAAGTATACAAAATGTAAATAGTTTCCGACAGTTTACCGCACCATTATCTGTAAAAAGTTAGAAATTTCTGTTCTATGTAATGTATACAGAAGTATACAAAACTGTTAACTTGTTCCATGTAAACCGCCCCTGATCTCTGGAAGGGGCGGTATAGAAGAAATAGATAAATAAATAAATAAATAAACATATATCTTTGAACCAAAAAATACAGCAGACATATTACGAAAAAACAGGCATAAAACAGCATTTCTATCTGACTCAAGGGCAAAGCATACTATTAAAGTTGTTCTTTCCATAACCACCTCTAATGATGACTCCAAAAAGGCAGTTAAACTCCTTACATCAGAAGACTGCACCAACCCAGGTCCTCCCTCAGCACATCGAACCGGAGGGCTCAGGGACAAATACTAGGCCGAAACAATCGACAGAATAGCGTCCCCAGAGATCTTCAGTACTTCTCCAAAGTACTTCCTAAGTATGTCCAAAGGTGATATAACTGGACACTTTGGAAAGTTTAGAAATCTTAAATTATTCCTCCGAACTCGATTTTCCAGGAACAAGACCATCCTATTCAGGATTTCCATCTCCCTTAGCTGGGCATTCCTCACAGAGTGGAGGTCTTCCAGGGCAGCCTCCACACGTCCCAACCGAGTGGCATGCTCAGCTAGAGCAGCCTCACAGTCCGCACTCTTAGCCGCCACTTGATCTGCTTGAGCTTGAAAGTTTATTTATTTATTTATTTATTTATTTTTTATTTCTTATATACCGCGCTATTAAAATCAGCGCGGTTTACATTAGAACTGAACATCGCAACGATGCATTAACATCACAATGTGCTTACATAGAACAGGGGGACAATCTTGAGGGATAGAACTGGGGAAACTATTTACATGATATATACATAAAATTTACAGAGAGCTATATACACTAATACTTATGATCTTCGGGGTGAGCATAGCTAGGTCAAGTGGGAACCCAGGATACAACTGTAGGGAGAGGGGCGACTAACCATTCTCATGTTGGGTTAGGGCGTTGGGATAGTTAACGTGGGGGGTGAGTGCGTGCGGCTTGTGTTTTTTGGGACTGGTTTCAGGATAGTGAATTTGAAACAGATGGTGTTTTATTGCTTTTCTGAATGTGTTGAGGCTCGATATGGATCGAATATTGGTGGGAAGATCATTCCAGGCTGTCGGAGCATAAATTGAAAAGGCTCTATTGGTAGTTGTCTTTGTGCACCTTGTGGTAAGCTTAGGTACTGTTAACATGTTCAGTAGTGCAGGTCTTCTGATTCTGTTGTCGGGGATGTTGTTGATCAGTTTGCTGATTGGTGTGGGAGAATGATTCTTCAGTGCCTTGAAAGTCATGACTAGCACCTGGTATTGAATTCGGGCTTGTAGAGGTAGCCAGTGTAGATCTTTCATTACTGGAGTTATATGTTCAGATCTTGATACACCTGTAAGAACCCTAGCAGCTGAGTTCATGGCCAGCCGAAGCGGGCTGAGGGTTGCTTGTGGGAGGCCATGGAGGATGGTGTTCGCGAAATCCAGGTGTGGGATCACTAGGGCCTGAAATATCGTCCGATAGTCCGAAAAGTCGAGTAGTGGGCGGAGGTGCATATTCATCCAGCAAAGTATCCACAGCTTTGATGGTGTCCCACAATACTCCCAGTGTATCTACAGCCATTCCATCAGCCACCACCAAACGATCTCCTCAAGCTGGTGATTCCACAGAAACTTCCAAAGATGCCTCGGTCGCCAAGGGAAGCTCTACTCGAGGGGAAAAATTCCACAATACTCCACCGGAGTCCCCCTGACCCCTCATTTGGCATTGGTTGTGATAATGCTGCAGCCACTCATTGCTTGGGGCTCAAAGACGCCCCACTTAAGCTAGCATCCAATGCAGAAGCACCGGACTGAGTCCAAGAAGTCTGCAACATCGGGCCAGGCACTACAAACGGAAGGGTAGACTGCACCAAAGCCTTTGGCGTGGAAGCGGACACCACCATCTTGGTTTTCCCCTTCCTCTTGCCAGGCATTCCGGTAAGCACAGGAGAACCTCCCTGTGCAGCCACTACACCGACATCTCGTCCCAGATGATGTGTTTTTGAAAGCAAAGGAATGAACTAAAAGTGAGTCTGTAACTTTTGAAGAGCAACTGAAATATTGTATTAATCTTTCAAGGAGTTAAACTGATTTTCGACTACTTGGGAAAGAACTGAAGATTTTTACTTCTTTTCTAAAACAATATATGCATTTATCATTAAAAAGGGCTTGAGTGAAGTGAGGGAGGCACTTGAAAGAGGGGCTTCATAACAAAGTCTGACACAAAGCAATCTAGAAAGCGCTATCATACATCCGCTTTGCACTGGGGTTGTTTTGGTTTATTACATAGTTAAAAAACAAAGAGAGCAAAACTTTAATAGCAAGAGGGAGAATTACAAAATGTTGTTACAATTTTAAAGTTGGAGAGGTGAGAGCTAAAGGGCAGAGTGGACTTACAAAGTTTCATTGTATAAGTGGGGTCAGATGTGAAATTGCATTACCTTGGAGCAGTGACTTGTAAAAACGAACAGGGTGTATTTAATGGAAAAGCTAACTTCTATATGTCGTGGGAAGGTGCATCATTTCGAAGGGGCTTGGGAATCCTTTCAAAAACATGCCAGGGAATTTGCTAATTGAAGAAGGGGATTCTAGTCTATATTAGTAAAATGCACACCCAAATTATACTGTAAAAGGGGGCGGGAGGGGGGGGGGTTAATGGAGGTAGTATTATCAAAAAGTGTTTTTATATTTGGGGCATGTTTTCAAAGACTGTATACATCTGTTCCTTTATTTGTCAAATGTTTCTTGTCTTCAATAAAAATTATAAAATAAATCATTAACATGAATGTGTGAAACTGAAAAAAATATGTAAAAATTAAGGATAAGGTCTGAAAATGACCCAAAAATGAATCAAATTGTTTTTCTTCCATGTCCCTATAAAAAATAACCTATTTGGAAACATTACGCCATGACAGAGTCAAGAGCTGTATCATGGAGACATAAGGTGACCCACGCAGAGTCACACACAGGGGCCCTTTTACTCAAGGGTGCTAATTACAGCAAGCACTAACCTCATGCTGTGACCCACCGAAGGCTCGGGGCCAGCACAGCACAGCCTGATTTCTACAGTAACTGGTCTGCGCGCACTGGGGAGGTAAGTAGGTGGAGTGAGGTGAGAACTTTGCAGTTAGCACCCCCAACACTAACTGCAAGATGTGCAATTAGCATGGAGGGCACTTACCACTACCTCCATAGATGAAGGTACATGCACCCATGCTATTGCAGGGCAGAGTGCACCGCGTTAACTGCCAGGAGCATGCTTTCCACAACCCTGACAGCTAAGCAGTGGTGTTGCACCTAACATGCTCTGGCTTTGTGTGCTAGGTGCAACACCATAGCATGCTCTAGTAAAAGGGCCACAGAGAGGCTGTGACTAGGACCCAAGGTTGCGCTATCACTCAGTTTTGCTCACAGCTTCCTTACCTTTCACTGTGACCTGGGATCCCTTTCCTTGTAGCTGTATGATGGGAACAGGGCTGAGCATAGACCCCTGGCACCAATAGACCCCAGCATCTTGCAGCCGAGCCCTTGTGATCTGCAGGAAGCTGGACTTCCCTTGCAGATCCACCTCTGAGGAGATTCGCTCATCCCTCAGGGTATGGAGGTCACTTTGTGGGGGGTCATCCCTAGACGAGATGTAAAAGAAGGAATAATTCCCCCAGGACCAGCGAAACATTAGGTTGTTGGGGGCTTGCAAAATTCCATCAAAAGTGCAGAGCAGGATAATGGTATCCCCTTCTTCCAGAACCACGGCGGGAGGGTGCTGAATAAGGATGGCCCAAGCCCAGGCACCTGAAAGAGGGAAAACAGGAATCAATCAGGACAATAGGGGGGGTTGTTCCACTGCAAAAGAGAACACTAGGAAAAGCTAACAGGACATATCTCAGTACGCAAATTGTTTCATGTTTGCTGTGAGCTCAGCTTCCCAGAGAATAAAGCCCCATTCTGGACAGTGAGAAGCGCAGGCATTTCATTTAGTAACTGGGTCTAGAACACCCCCTTTCTATAGCAATCCTTTGAGAAATAGAAAGCCTGTATGTCTCAATCCAGAGTCACTCTGCAGGGAATGTGTGATGTGACAGTTTCAGAGGTGAATATGCAGACCTGGACCTGGCTTAAAAGTAGCAGTCATATACAGCCATTTTGAGTGATACAGAAAAAACACATCCTGAGCTTTGTGCTCCAGTGTCACTTTGCAATCACATCAGCACAAACAGCAGCTAAATCTGTGCCGAGACTTCCAAAAACAGCAATACATACAGAGAAAGTAACCAGAGGGGCATTTAACGCAACAAGGAATTCATCCTTTGAGGGAAGTACTGAAATGATCTGCTCTCCTGCATTATAACCTATGGAATACTATGGAATATAAAGTAGTTATTAGATATGTATTTATAGGTTAGACTGGTACCCCAAGAAGCGAAAAGTTTACCTTCCGATGGAAAAAAGACAGCGGTAATCCAGGAGAAGAGATACAAACACTGCGGTACCACCATGGCGGTGAGGAGTTGATGCAGGGGTGAGAAGGGTGAACAGCCCCAAACCTAGTCAGAGGATGCAGAGACAGCCCAAACCCAGCTTCGGAGGGCTCAGTCGTGCATTACAGGCGTCCTGTGCCCTGGATTCTTGTCATGCTCAGACCCTGCAAGCGATAGTCTCAGATTAATCTGTGGTCACTGAGGCCATGGAGGGGAGGGGAAGTTGTGGTCATTGCGCAGTATAAAGTTTCAGACTGCTCACAGCCCCCAGCCATCCCCTGCCTGACTGCATGGTTTCTTCAAACACAACAAAAAAGTTCTGTCCGTTCACTGTTAGCTCAGATCACCAAATTTGGTGATTTGATGATCTGAGCTAACAGTGAACGGACAGAACTTTTTTGTTGTGTTTGAAGAAACCGTTCCAGCAGTAGGGCTTTTAGAAATTTTGTGACTGCATGGTTTGGCATAGCAGGCAGTACACGTGTTAACACGCTTGCGTCCCCCTGTGATGCTTTGGGATGTCACACCTTTGCTTTTGCTGGCCAAGTGGACTGTTGCTCTAGAGTCTAGAAGCATCAAGTGTGTGTGTGTGTGTGAGGGGGGAGACAGTGGTGGGCTTTACTGCACTTCCCCTCACATACAGTTCTGGTCAACATTACTGGCACCCTTTCAGTTCAACTCCTTAATTCCAATACTATATCTTCTAAAAATAAAAATGGCCAGTGAGATGGCTTTGGACTATATATGCACACATATTTGGCACATAAAAATCAAATAAAACAAGAGCAATTAAAAAAGGAAATAGTAGGAACTAATATAAAAACTGGGATATTATCAGGAAAAGATTATTGGCATCCTTATAAACAATTCAAGTCAGTTTGAACAGAAGAACCACATTCCCATTGCAGTAAAATTACACGCATCTGTGATCAATTGTCAGCACTCACATGGCTTGAATCAACCAATGAACGATGGCTCTAATGTTTAAAAGGGCCACATTCACTCTCTCCCTGTCCCATTTTCACAATGGTGAAGGCAAGAGAGCGACCTGAGACCATCAGAAACGCCATTATCACCAAACACCAAACTTCAAAGTGGTACAAGGTCATCTCCAAAGACTTTGGAATTCCTGTGTCTACAGTTTGCAATGTTATTAAGACGTTTTCTGTTCCTGGAACTGTCAAGGCCCTCCCAAGAAGTGGTGGGAAGAGAGAAATTAATCCAAGAAGTCTTTAAAGGTCAGTGAAAACATTTGGTAAAACACCATGTACAACATCCAAAGAGCTTAATGCTGTCCTGGAAAAAACTGGAGTGGAGGTTTCAACCCACACTATATGCTGCACACTAAACAAAGAATGTTCTATGGACAGATGAAACCAAACTTAGGTTCTTTGGCAATGCAGACCAGTGATACATTTACTGGTGAAGAAATGAAGCTTATAAGGAAAAAAAAAACACCCTTCCTATATTTAAATATGGTGGAGGTCCCATAATGTTGTGGGGCTGTTTTACTCCCTCAGGAACTGGAGGCCTGGAACGTATTAAAGGAATCATGAAGTCAGAGGACTACAAAGGTATTTTGGAGCAAAATGTGCTACCTAGTGTCAGAAAACTAGGTCTGGGTCAAAGGTCATGGGTCCTCCAGCAGGACAATGACCCAAAACATACATCCAAAAGTACAAAAGAATGGTTGAAAAGGAACAAATGGATTGTTTTAAACTGGCCAACAACGAGTCCTGATCTCAATCCAATTGAGAACCTTTGGAAAGAGCTGAAATCTGCCATTGGTAAAAGGAATCCTGGAAACATTCATGAGCTGGAACAAATCACAGTTGAAGAGTGGGAGAAACTACCAGCGACGGATGCACGAAACCTATAGATGGCTAAAGCTGTCATCACCCCCAAGGGCTGTGCAACCAAATATTAGTGAAGGGTGCCATTAATCCTGTCCAGGTCATATTTTGTTTTCTCAGAAATTACTATGTCTAAGTTGCACAGATATCATTTTTTTTATTGTATACCTTTGAACATACTATTTAAATATCATTATGACATACAGTTGGAATATTTAGAATTATTTCTCAAGATATTCTACATAACATACCTAAAATGCAAGGGTGCCAATAATATTGACCACAACTGTAGTTCTGTTCGGGAGTAGATCAGCAGATATGATGTTTCCATGATGTAATGGATAACATAGCTCTCTGTAGTTTGACGCTAATACCTGTTTCATGTTCTGGCCTAACCAGAGCAGTCTCCTGAAACTTCAGAAAGGTCACTTCATACATCCTGTGCTGACGCAGTTTCCTGTTGTTTCATTGCGATGCCCAAAGACAAAACGTTCCACTGCACAAATAGCTATCAAGTGTGATACGCCTGAGGTTGCAAATTAGACTTGCTGGTCTGACTCTGGAACACTGCAAAATGTGGACATCAAAACTTGTTGGACGTCTCAGTGGCTTACTGGCTAATCCTAAGGCATTTCATGATGGGAGCCTCAATGACTTGCTGGGCTGATCTTGTGGTACTGCACGCATGAAGCATCAGTGATTTATTAGGTTGATCCTGAGCTGCGGCACGCTAGGAGAGTCATCGACTTACTGGAGTGAGCCCGTAGAGCTGCAACCGGAAATACCAGTAACTTCTAAAAGATCCAGGTTGTGATCTATTTTTCTCGCAGACACGCTCTAAAATTCTAATCTCCTCAGGTCTGTGCTGCAAGTTGATAAAGACATGAGGGATGGTAATAACAGCATCAGATATCAGAGAGGGAGTAGGTCCAGGGACGTAAGCTGATCCCTGAATTTAGGAATCAGGAATAAGTATTTTTTTCACTGAACTGGAGATATGCTATAGCTGCACGGTCCTCTTCCGCCTTTTACAGATTAGTAAAGATATCAGAATCAATGCCTCTGGCCTCCTCCACATTATGGAAAAGGAGAGTTCTCTCCGTGCTAATTTATTTATTTTATTTATTTGTTTGGCTGGATTTATATAATCTCTTTTCAAAGAGGTCAAAACGGTTTTACATGGAACATGGAACATTTCAAACAATGTTTAAATTAAACAATCAACTTTATACAATAATGATTAAATCAGAAATTGTTGTTACAAATTTGGGCATGTTAAGTTGCAACATTCTTGTTCTTGCAACAATGCTAAAATAAACCAACACGTTTGGAATTTTTCACCAACTTTATTTCAGGGGCATTAATATCATAAGATACAAAACTCACTCAGAAAGACGTGTCCTGTTTGGCTGTTTTACAGAAGCACTGATAGATGCAACAGATAACATTCATCTTAACCCATATACATAAATTCATGGTGTTTGTTTTAAGACGTGTTTTGGCTTTTCTAAATAATTCCCATTGGCTTTCTGCTGATAACTCCCTCCACCAATGAGAGTGTCATGCTCAAATTACCCCTCTTCTCAAGTCACTTCATTGGCTCCCTATCGGTTTCCGCATCCAGTTCAAACTTCTCCTGCTGACCTATAAGTGCATTCACTCTGCAGGCTCTCACTACCTCTCTTATCTCTCCCTACACCCCTCTTCGGGAACTCCGCTCTTCTGGCAAATGGCTTCTATCTGTGCCCTTCTCTTCTATTGCTAACTCCAGACTTTGCTCCTTTCACCTGGAACAAACTTCCGGAGTCTGTACATCAGGCGCCTTCTCTGACCCTTTCAAATCCAGGCTGAAAACTCACCTCTTCGCTGTTGCTTTCAGATCTTGACTCACCTGATCTCCTTGTGTTTCTTACCATTCCCCCTAGATGTATCCTGTGTCTACAGCTACGGTGTTGTCTGTCTAGACTAGATTGTAAGCTCTGATGAGCAGGGACTGTCTTCTACATGTGTCTGGGCAGTGCATCTTGTGCTATACAAATGTTCAGTAGCAATAATAGTACTGGAAATGGACTGTAGGGTTTAGTAATTCAATAAGCATCATTTATTTATTTTTATTTATTTGAATAAACACTTATATACCGCACTTTCCAATAGATCAGGTGCGGTTTACAAATAACAATTTAAAGAAACAACTATAAAGCCTGTTCTTTTTACATGGAACATCAACGAACTATGTACAGTAGGTTTGTGCCTTAATACATAGAACTAGAGCAGTTAAAGGTCCAACTAATATATACATAATAACTTTTTGTAGAGTGCATCACAGCTATGTACATAAGATCTGTTATATTGTGTTTGGACTATATACATTTCAGTGCGGTTAGCCGAAAGCCAACATATTGTTACCGTGATAGGAGAAAATGATTTAAGTTTTCATTATATGCTGTTATTTATTTAGACGTTTAGACTTTCTTCTGTTATCCATTGTCATTAAGGGATATGGAATTAGTCTGTAAGCCATAGTGTGACATGAATAAATGCGTTTTTAGTTTCTTACGGAATTCCTTGAAATCAGTTAGTGTTCTGATTTCCTCGTGTGGATATATGCCTGAGATAGAGGCAGAACCCCCAAAAAATACCCCGAAAAAATATTTATCATTACAAAAGGACCCACATGTTTTCTTATAATGGGACCTCAAACAGTATGAGCAGGTAGTGCTTCTAGCAAGAAACCTAAGGCTACAAGGCCAGAATTGTTCTATGTCATCGGTCCATTTAGCCCTATAGTTTAACCTTAGCTTAATATCTTAACCTGGCCATTCAATCAATTCAGTGATATCCAACGTTTCTAAGAATTTTCAATTTTTCTTTAGATTTTATAACCATAATCCAAAAAGGTATAATTATATATAGCCACCTCCTGAGCTGACAGTGCCCTCCCCCATCACCCACCTCCACTACTTTTGTCTAACTGGAGACTTAAGAACATTTACCCCTCTGGATCCCCCAGCTCCAGCAGCCAGGAAGTGTTACCCAGGACAGGAAGAAATGCACTGCCCGGCTTTCACGTAGACGGATAGTATGAACCTTGCCGCCTGCTGCTCTCCAGTCTGAGTCTTGTGATAAGGAAGCTTATCATAGCTCAGGTAGGAGCTATAAAAAAGATGATGTGACTCTGAACAAGCAACCTGTCAGTTCTGGTAGAAGCAAGAAAACAGAGTTTTCACATAAAAGACTACCAGTCCCAGAATGCACCAGGTTTCCAGCAGCCATGAGAGGGGCTGAAGTGAGGAAATGTGTGTGCAATCATGAGAGCTATGAGGTAATCCCTAAGCACTCATCTCAAAGGGCAGGGCCTGATTCAACACAGCTGCGCTGTGTTAGGGAGCAGCACACATTAGGACAGAATAAGAATAGAGCTTATTCTTCAGATAACAGTTACTACAAGCTCCAGCCTGGCTTCAAGGAGAGTTTGAAGAACAGCTTCAGCAAAAGCCAAGCAGATAGAGAGAGAAGGAAACTCTCTGGAAGGAAGAGAAGAAAGCCCATTGGAAGGTCTGGGAGATTCCAAGGCAGTACCCATACTGGGAGGTATTCCAAATGCCAGCAGAGTCCATTGGACTGGATTCAGCCAGAGGAATGGATTGGCAGAGATAGGAATCACCAGTGGCTACCTGGAAGAGAGAAGACTGCATGTGGAAGGGACTTTCAGACCAAGGCCAGAAGGTATGTGAGAGGAGATCCAGTGTCCAGGGATCAAGATTGGAAGGCTGGACATCAGAATTGGATTACATATTGGCCAGGCTATACAGAGAGGAATAATGATAGCAGGAGAGGCTCAGGTATGAACACTGATCCAGACCCTATCTATAATAGAGAATGGCAGCAAGGGAATAAGCATTCTCATGATAGTGCCTTAATGAAAGACTCATCTGTGCCAATGTATGATATTGACCCTATGATTGTTGATGCAGGGGGAAATACAGCAGATGAAACTATTTACATGGACTGTTCTTTATCTAAATGCTATTGCTAGTTTTTTATGAGCAAACACATCAGCCATCACAAAGAAACCTAACTTTGTTCTTTATTTCCACTGCAAACAGCTCTTAAAGCAGGATTTGGGCTCACACAGTAGCAGCCAGCCAGCTAAAGGCTTTCAGCTGGTCCATTGATAGTAATTAGGGCTGCACCTGATTGTGTGTGTGAGCAAGGGAGAATCACTGCTGAGATCGGCGTGGAAAAATAAGCAGAAGTTAACCTAACCAGCAAAGTTTATTCTTTACTTTGTGCCTTTGTATTTGGTAATTATTTGCTAAGAAAACATTAGCTAATTGCCTGACAAGCTGAAGGTTGTTTTCTGGTTTACTTTGTGACTTTTTGTTATCCATTTTAAACACTGCAAGCAAGTAACCTCATTTATAGTGCTATCAAGCATACATGTGCTGGGTGAATTAAACCCCATCAATAAAAGAAGTATTTTATTGATCTTACCACTTGGTTTCACAACTCAAATTATTGTCATCAGCTGTGTTTGGGAGTGAATGAACTACAATACCCACAATACCTTGCAAGAATCATATGAATATATGCATCGTCAAGATTGTGTAAGTTCTCACCCTAGGCAGCCGTCTGACAGTCTACAAGGAACAGTTGCCTTAAAGCAGAGAGATACAGCCAGGAGCTCTCTGATGTCCAAACTGTTTTCCTGCAGTGCTGGAGATGGTTCAGATTGTTCCATGTCTGAAACCCCCGAACCTTCAAACCTTTCCCAGCTGCTGCTCCACCATGCACCTCACTCTCCCATCTTTTCCTAGATGTTTATTTTTCACTTTCCCTTCTGCTGTCTCCCATGTCCCTTAAGTCTGCAGACGCTGCTTCTCTACATCCATGTCTTTCCCAGCCATTCCTCAGCACGCCTCACTCTCCGCGCTCTTGCCCCAGGGTGCATCTTAG
Organism: Ichthyophis bannanicus; assembly: GCA_033557465.1. Lineage (NCBI taxonomy): Eukaryota > Metazoa > Chordata > Amphibia > Gymnophiona > Ichthyophiidae > Ichthyophis > Ichthyophis bannanicus. The sequence continues at coordinate 103,563,754 of CM066048.1, read as the reverse complement.
TTTCTCTACAGCTGCTCTCAGCTCTTCCTCGATGTTTCTCTCTTTCTTTGCCACCGTCCCTCCATTTTTCTCACTCTCGTGGCTGCTCCGTGATCTTTCTCATGTTTCTGGTTGCTGCGCCTCGATGTTTCTGACTCTTTTTGGCTGCTGCTGCTCTCTCGAAATACAGCTTGTTCTCCATGCTCACAAAGTCTGAAGGATAGGGTGTGAAAGATCCGCTCACATCTCCTGGGACAAACTTACAGTGAGAAATATCATTGAGATAGTCAAGATTAATCATGTGTCAAAAGGATGAGAAGCGAGGTCAATTCATTCTGGTCGTGCAAACATGGGAGAACTACAGCTGGTCAGACCAACACTAGCAAACTATAATGTAGAAATGGAGGGGTTTGATATTCAATATATTTGTTGAGGTAATTTTGGGAGTTACCCGCTTTTCAGATTTCCCACATGCATGATGGTTAAATATGGGAGGCGAGAGAGGCATACTAGGGGTGCATTTACATTTTAAGAGGATATTCACTATTATCCACTTAAAATTATCCAAATAAGTTATTTGGTTATCTTGCACTGGTTGGCTATTCAGCAGTATGGCTTAACCGGATAAGTTCTTTGAATATCCAGTTAAAGTTCATTGAATATCCTGTCACTGAATATCAGACTGCAGACATGACAACAGAGGTGAGATATGCACCAGAAGGTCTATCTAATGTGCCCAAATTACTGTCTAATGCAACACTGTAGAGCAGTGGTTCTCATCCCAGTCCTCTGGGACCCCTAGTCCAGTTGGGTTTTCAGGGTATCCACAATGAATATGCGAGAGATAGATCTGCGTCCATTGGAAGCAGTGCATGCAGATCTGTCTCGTGCATATTCATCGTGGAAATCCTGAAAACCTGACTGGCCTGGGGTTTCCAGAGGACTGGGTTGAGAACTACTGCTGTAGAGCCTAGCTGTTCCCTAGCTTTACCCCCACTTTTCTTATCCAAACCCTTCTTGAATTCTGTTACACTTCCACTGGGAAGATCTTCCATTGAGGTCTATGGTTTGCTTATAATCTACAGGCTACACAGCTATGTCTCCAGCGAGTATCACAGGGCTTTACAAACCTGTCCTGGTAGCCCCCTCAGACAGTCAGGTTTTTAGGATATCCACAATGAGCATACAGGATTTAAGAGGTAATACAATCAAGTGGAGGGTAATTTTGTAAGAGCGCTTAGCTGTCAAAGCACAAATGCACCTATTTTATTAGACAACATAGGCTCCTATGTGCAGGGCCAGACCTTGAGTTTGTTCAAGGTGTTGGTGCCCTAGGCAAAACTTAAGTCTTCTGTCCCCCTGGCTGCCAGAATCTATTGTTTAGCTTTATGTCCCCTCAGAAGCTGCCCCCCTAATCGACTCCCTAGTTTGCCTAGTGGTTGACATGGCCCTGCCTATGTGCCTTTAGAAAACTGTTTCAGGGTAAGTAGAAACACAAGTGCCCACCTGCTCCGAGGCAGGGATAACTGGTGCATGCATGGGATGGTAAGGATGGGCGCCCCAGGGAACACCTATGCATATCTCACACAGGCATCCCATAAGGCATATGGGGAAAGACTTAAAGGGCCCGATATTCATTCACCTGTAAGGTGCACAGCCGTCACCACCAAACTTGAACCCCAGATATTCAATGCCGGGATCATATGTGGCCCGCTGCCAGTTAGTCCCCACGGGTAAAGATAGGGCAGTTTTTGCGGCACCTATATTTCCCCGTGGTCACTAACTGGACAGTGGTGTAATATTGCCACTGCACGCTTAGCGATGGGTGCTGTCTCAGCTCCTCCCCAGAATGCCCACTACACACCCAATGCTCAACGGTTAGCATCAGGGCGTGTAGTGGAGTTAATTAGGGATATTCAGCAGCAGTAAAATCCCTCTAAGCAGCATTTGCATGGTTTAGAGGTCTGTAAAACATGTAAATGCCTTTGAATATCGGACCCAAAGATCTCAATGCCGCTAGCCACTGGGACTAAACATTAAACCCGATATTCAGTGCAAGGGTCATTTCCAGCCCCTATTAGCGATATGTGGTGAAAGTTAGACCACATATCACTAACCGGTAGCAGCTCAATATCACCGCTGCCCGGTTAGCGATCGGTGATGTCTCCACTCCACCCGGAACACCCCTGACATGCCACAACGCTACGCATGTAGAGCTGGCCACATTAGTGCCACTGAATATTCCTCCCATAGATATTAGGGATGTGCACAGGCAAAATGTTTTTAGACTTGTTTTCAAAATATTTGACTTTCTTCCATAATTTTCACTATGCTTTTCCATTTGTTCCACATATCTGTGTTAGTAGAAATATTTTAACCCATATTAGAACTTTATAACGCACAGAAATCAATTGCATATATGTTAACTCAGGTTGATGCACATTAAATCAATTTTGCACGTACTAAACATTTTTAAGGTGCCTTAACGAACTGAATGCACATCCCTGATATATATCTATAAAATATAGTCTGCTTAGATGTACACTGGCGGTCTATCATCTACTCAGATATGCCCTGAAAGTCTGCTGTCTGATCTGATGCATGGAGGTTTAAAATATGCTAGGATATGTTCCATGGGATTATAGTCCTGGTCACATAGTTTAGTATAGTTTATTCAATTACTTTCTACACCTTCTTTCATTGAAAATATCAAAACAGTTTACAAATATTGAGATACAATATAATAAAGTTGTAAAAGATTAAAAAACTGATAACGTTAATTATAATAATATTTATAAATTATAATTAGAGCCTGAGTTATTACATAGAAAATTCTTCAGTAATCTTGCTTACCTGGTGTTCAGGAATTTGGTGAAGGCTTCCTTGTTGCAGGGACTTCCTAGAGAGAGTGTAGACAGTGAGTTAGCCATTTGGTAGAATAGTCTGTCAAACCTTCATTGGCTGACAAGAGGTCCTCTCCATCCTACCTGGCTCTGCTCCTCTGGATATTGTAAAGAAGGATGATAATCCCCAGCAGAAAACAAGCCCCAACCAGTGATGCCACAAGCACATCAGTCCTCAGAGTGAGCATACTGCTGGTGGGACCTTCTGTAAGAAAGAGAGAGATTGCAACCCTCAGAGGGAGACCAAATCACAGTCCTCTAGAATCTAGAGACCTACCCAAGGAAAGAGGGAGACCCAGATATGCCTGAGTAAGGAGAAAGACAGACATATTATTTATTTATTTATTTATTACAATTTCTTATATACCGTGCTATTTAATATCAGCGCGGTTTACATTATAACTTAACGACCATAACAACAAGCTGTCAGGTTTTACATCGAACAGGAGTACAAACTTGGATAACGGGGCTAACTATATACATAAGCTATTTACACTGGAAGGATAGGTAGAAATCAGATAATGCATGTAAGGGCCTTTCTAGATTGGGTCATTTCCTGAGAGGTATATCTAGGTTCAATTGCTGTCTGGGAAGTATTGGAGGAAAAGGTAGGTTTTGAGAGCCTTCCTGAACTGATATAGATTGGTAATGGCCCTAATGTCAGGGGGTAGTGCATTCCAGCATTTGGGGACATAAAAACTGAATGCCCTGTTTGTGGTTGTCGTGTTGGACTTTGTCGATGTCTTTGGTATTGCTAGCAAGTTGATAGCTGTTGACAGCATGCCACTACACTAACCGAAGATGCTACTTGTGGCCGTGAACAGAACCGCTGACCCCTGAGCATATGACGAAGGCCTAGCCGTGCTGCCGCACGACACCATGGAAGCCGTCAAAGAGAGACGAGAGACGGGGGGGGGGGGGGAGTCTCCCACAGTGACCAGCCTTTATCAACCCCAAGTACTCACACGCTGTGCGAGGAAGCCTCTCTCTTAGTCTGCCTGTTACTACTACTTTTTTTTTTTTTTTAAACAGGCTTTAAACCTTTCTGTACAGGAAGCACAAATAATTAGCCCAAAACCATGGAACTGAGGAAGCCTGTTGCCAACAGACCCCTTGAACTATCCTGCTGGGGGGGGGGGGTGGCGGCGGGGAAGGGACCTGAGGCACCCAGGTAATTTGTCCCAGGTTCTCCTATGCTCTGCCAGAGCCAGGAACTACGGCAGGCCCTGCTGCACTGTCTGCCCTCGTCACCGACCTTCAAAAAAAACAGAACAGAAGGGTGAAGTACCCCAGCCAAATAAGTAGACTTGTCTCAAGAGACTTTAGAAATTTAGAAATATCCCTCCAATGTCCTGGATCTGAAGAAGAAGGGATACCCACATATTCCCCTCCAGGATTCAGATCTCATTTTCTCACCTGCTTCCCCCTGATACACCTCATTCTCTCAGCTCTTCCCAGATACACCCCTCCAGGGTCCAGAGACCTACCCATGGAAGGAGGGAGATCTATATGCATTCCTCCAGGGTACTAGAGGCTTATCTGAGGAGCGAGAGTCAATAAGACACATCCCCACAGGATCTATGAGACTTTCCTAGGAAAGGAAGGAGACCTAGACATACTTCTCCAAGATCCCAGAGACTACTTAAGAAAGAAAGGACACCTAGACATATTCCTCCAGAGTCTTGGAGATCTAGTCAGGAAAGAAAGGAGATCCAGACACACCCATCCAGGGTCCTGGAGACTTAGCCAGAGAAGAAAGAACACCTGAAAACGTTCCTCCAAAGTCCCAGAGGCACCACCCATCCAGGGTCCAACCTAGGAAAAGGAGGACATCGAGGCACACATTTTCAAGGTTCAGCGACTTAACCTGGGAAAGGAGGGATAGCAAGACACACCCTTCCAGGATCTTGGAGACTTACATGGGGATACAGGGAGAATCAAACATACCCCACCAGGGTCATGAATATTTACCTGGGGAGTGAGGGAGACCTGTCCCTAGAGGCAATGAAGAGAAGCACACTCCTTCAGGGTCTAGGGCAGAGGTTCTCAATCAAGTCCTCAGGGACACACAGCCAAGCTGGCTTTCAGGATAGTCAAAATGAGATAGATTTGCATGGACTGCCTTCAATGAATGCAAAACTGTCTCATGCATCTTCATGGTGGACATCCTGAAGCTCTAACTGACTGGGCATGTGTAAAGGGCTGGGTTGACAACTCCTGGTCCAGAGACTTATCTCAGGAATGGAGGAAAACCTAGACATACCTATCCATAGCCCAGAAACGTATTCGGGGACTGTAGGATACCAAGACATGCCTCATCAGTGTTCAAAGACTTACCCTGGAAAAGATGAAGATCTAGACACATCCCTCCAGGATCCAGAGACTTCCACAAGAAAGGAAGACGTCTAGACACAAACCTCTAGGGTGCCGGAGATGTAATCTGGGAGTGAAGGAGATTCCGACTCATTCTTTCAGCATCCCAGAGACTTACCCAGGGAGTGAGGGATATCTAGACACACACATCCAGGGTCCCAGAGACTTATGGGGGAGAAAGAGAGACGTGGATACATCTCTCCATGGTCTGGAGATTTAGTGTGAAGGGAGAGAGACCCTAACACATCCCTCCATGGTCTGGAGACTTACCCAGAGCAGTGAGATGGACCGTGATACACTCCTCCAAGTTACCATCTGGGAAGGTGATAAATTTGCAGCAGTAGGTACTGTTGTTTAAAGTCTTGTTCCCCTTAGATAGAGAAATGGAGATGATTTCATCTGATTCTCTGTGCAGCTGGAGAATCTCCTCATACTCATGGTGTTTATTGACCCCTCTTTTAGGATTGAACACAGCTATGATGATGGGGGCCTCATTCCACTCCTGCCTCTTCCAGTTCACCTGCACGATGTGCTCGTTGTGCCTGGTGAGGGAACAACTGACCTTTAGGGGGTCACCCAGCTGCTGAGGTGTCTCCGTCCATATGTGAACTCTTGGGCTAATTATTCCTGGAATGAAAAAAGGGGACCTTATAAGAGATCATAGACCCCAAATTGACACCTTATTACTACTGGCACCCAGGAGATGCATTCTTGGGGATCAGGAAAAGATGCAGACTCTCCACTGGCAGTGCAGTGAGTCTCAGGTATACCCCATGCATCTCTCTATACACCCCAAACTACTGATCCTGCATAGACCTCCTCCTAGACCTCACCTTACCAGAAATGACTGTGGCTAGAGTTTAGGATAATTTTGGACCATGCTTTAAATATTTCTAAGTGCACCATCTTTTGGCTGAGATCAGTATGTCAGATTCACCAATATTTGAATACAACTAATCTGGCTTCTCTGATCCTGATGGTAATATTAGTCTTACCTAGGCCATAGTGATAGTCTTAATATGGGCTAATCAGAAAATGAAATATGAGCAGCCGGAATTGTTTCTGGGGCCACTGCTAGAGAAAAATACAACTCCCAAATTGATGGCTGTTCATGACTGCCAGTTCTTTAGTGGGAGTGTTATAAGAAATCGGTGCTGGCCTTCAAAGCGCTGCATCTGAATGGTCTGACTCACAGGTATCAACTTTTCAAAATTATTGGGAGTGCTAAGCACAGCACCAAATTACCCCTGTACACAGAGGAATTTGATCAATATTGGGGGTACTCAAGCGCCTACAGAACTGGCACCTATGGTCTGACCTCTATTCACAGTTTTCTGGGGAAAAAAACATGACGCTTCTCAGGACCTCATCTCATTGCAGAGTGTTCCTGACAGTACCATCTCCACAGATCGCAAGACTGGCATGTGAGCATCACAGGAATGTCTTACGTGCTGATGCTGGGCAATAAAAGCACTTAGCTATTAATTAAGTTAAGTATGATTATCTTTAAGCAAGTCTTTACTGTACGATACTGCTGATTTGAGACTGCCTTTGATGAACTATCTGATTTACGTTTAAGTTTCCATTACAGTACTGGGCTGTTGATATTTTGTCTACCGGTACTGAAGTGTTCTTCTCTGACCTAGTTACATACTGGAAGGTACTTTATCTATGGTTATAACCTGGGTTGCAATATTTATCTGCAGAAAACGTTTATTGGTTACAATTATTTTGTGAGAATGATTATATGGGATTTTATGCTGACTTGGACTGCAATAGATAAATTTGCTGATGTCTTACTGAAACTGTAGTTTTCTAAATATACTGAAATGCAGCTTTTGCATTTTAGCTTTGCAAAACACATTTTTTATTCTATTCTGTACCGTGCTTTGTGATCTTGATATCCCAGAGAATTCTTCTCTGTACTTGAAGTTGATCCCTGACCCCTTGCACAGACATTTTCCTTTGAACCATACCCCTGATCCCTGACTCCAGACATCTACGCCCCCCCCCCTTCCCAACCTTGCCTCAACGTCATATTCTTTAAAAGAAGGAAAAAGGTCATTTTGTGTGAAGTCCCAGTTACCTGTATTCAATGTCAGTCATTTTATCTTCAGGATGACCTGGCAGTCATCTCTCTTGACTCAAAGACATGGTTATTTGCCCAGGTGTTTATTTGCTATGAAGATCATTTTAGGTTAGTGAGGTTTTAGAGAGTGTGGGGAGGGGGAGGGGGTTTACAGTCTTAGAGAAGGGAAGGGTGAGTGGAGTAGGGGTTTCTAATCCACTTTTTTGTATTCTTTTGTTTTGAGTTCTTTGCTTTCTCTGTATTTCTATGTTTCTAAATGTGATGATTATAGAATGCTGTGAGCACCATGTGGTGCCAAAGGAATACATTTATTATTATTATGATTTCTGACTCCCCTAAAAATTATGGACCCCATCACTGTTCCCTCTAAGCTGTGCGCGTGTGCGCGCGCACACACCTCGCCGAGCGAGCGCACATACTTTATAACAGAGCGCACAAAAATTACGGCTCTGATTCTGATAGAAAGCAACACAGACATCTTAAAATTTAAAAGTTGTTGTGTATTTACAGTTTTCACAAGTTCTACAATATTATCTAGTGCAATCAATGTGGTGTACATACTGTATTCTGACGTGTAGTCAAATTTTAAAGTATAGAACTCCGAGTGTCGTTATGTGCCGCACAAAAATTTAACCTTCCTTCAAAAGCTGCACACAGCTGATATTTTATGCACACACAGCCTACAGAAAATTAGAGGGAACATTGGACCCCATCCCTTCAGACTTCAGCTCTTTTTACCCCAAATCCTGACCTTTGTGGCACCCCTATCCCCAGAGGTCTTATCCTGATCCCTGGACTCGGGCATAGATTCTCTCATTCATCCCTCATCTTTGCACCTGTCCCCACAGATAGCCCTCCGCCCCCCAAAAAAAATTGTTATGATAACTTATGCAATCCTGAATCCCCCAGCACCCAAAACTACCTGTGATTTGTGATCCAGACACAGACCTCGGTCTCTGCTCACTTCCCCTCATAATTGATCCCTGGCAACAGAGGCCTTTCCATCCTCATGCCCCCCTGAGATCTCTCTTCAGTACTTTCCCACCATACCTGAGCTTCTAGGAGAGACCTCTACTCCCAGACCTCTACGCCATCTCAAGCACAGAACCTCTGACCAATCGCACAGGCTTCTCATCTGTACCTTACACCTTTTCCTGACTCTTGGCACAGACTCCACAAGTTTCCCTGTCTCTCCCACCCCCCAAAACCCCAAACCTTTCCCCTGCACAATACATCAGAGACACTAATAACTCCACTGAACCTACTCCTGAGACCTTTCCTCTACCTTCTTATGATCCTTGATCCCCAGCTCCAGACTCCAATTCCAGCTCCTAATTGCTCGGCTCCCCTAGTATTGATCTCTCCCAGACATGGAGTAGCTTAGTTGTTAAAGGATAGTTCTCAGTCCTTGGCTTCAAGCATAGGGCTAGATTTACCAACATGTGTTAACACACATTAATCTAATTTAACACAAGCTTTGTTATTGTCAGTGGGACCTAGTTACTAATTGCCTAACTGGAATCAATACAAGTGTAATGTGCATTGACACATGGTACCATATCAGATCTATGGACTTTAAGCCTTCTGAGGCAAGGACATACCTACAGTACATGAACAAAACTTGCCTTGAACTCAGGTTTAGGAAAGCGACTAGTTATATCCAAATCTGACTTCTTACCTGTTTCGATGCAGGTCAGCAGCAGGAACCCCAGTAGGACAAAAGCCCTGGGCATGGTTGCTGCCCTGGGACTGAGAAACATGCAGAGAGCAGCTGCAGCTAGAGTCTAGCAGAGAAAAGGAGAGACAAACAGATGTCCCTGTGCCTTCTCTCGCCTGGTTTCCGCTCTTAGTCTCAACAACCAGAGCAGGAAGCAGAGCACCCACAAAGAGAGCGAGCTTGCCCCCTTCAAGGGCAGAGAGGTGGAGAAAAGGGGCTATACAGAGTTAGAGAGTGGAAGGGAGAAAGACTATGCACAGCTAGAGAGAAGAGGAGCAAAGAGAATGGAAAGGCTGAGCAAATCCAAGAGCAGAGGGAAGAGGCTAAGTCCAAGGTTCCCGACCTTTTTGGTTGTGTGGGCATCTTATTAACCTCAGAGCCAGGCCTGTTCCAACTAAACCTCTTTAACTCCCTTCTGTCTTCGGTCTCCACCATTGTCTCTCTCTCCTTCCAGTCAGTCTACACCAGTCCCAGTCTCTTTCTGTCTCCCCCTCTCTCTCCCCCACCCCAGCCAGTTCCCTCCAGTCTCTTCCTCTCTCTCTCTCTCTCTCACTAACAGGGGGCCTCCTTCAGATTGAGACAAGCTTGAGGCCCCTTTAGCATGGCCCAGAGCAATTGCCCTAATTCAAAATTGCAATATATGAAGTTTTAATAAACTAAACTAGCTTACAATACCAATCTCTCACTTCCCCACAGTCAGTCCTACCAACATCTCTCTTTTTCTCTTTTCTGTGTCCTACGGACACCCTGTAATGGTCTCACAGACCCCAAGGGGTCTACACAGCACAGGCTGGGAACCACTAGGCTATGCCGAGAAGAGAGACTAGAGAGATGGAGGCTGAGATAAGGTGTGTAGATCTAGAGAGGAAAAGAGGGGGAGGTCATGGAAATCAGGGCTGGCGCTACCACTAGATAAAATAGGCAGTCACCTAGGGTGCTGGCCCTCCAAAGATGCCCTCACTGCCACTTCAGGTCCTCTCTAGGGCTTGCAGCAGCAGCAGCAATAGCCTCCAGACTGTGACATGCTTACTAACACACTAAGGTATTGCATCGTGGTTTCCTACTCTTCACAATGTGCTGTTTCCATCCCCCCCCCCCCCCCCGGTGCCACTTTAAACCCAAACTGGCACATTGTGAAGAGCTGGAAACCGTGACACAGTGCCTGAGTGTGTTACTAAGCCCTGCATTGCAGTTTGGGGGCTATTTCCGCTGCTGTAGGCCCCGGTGGGGGCTGCAGTGGCAGCAAAGGGGGTGGGGAGCCACAATGGAGTGGCAGGATGGAAGGTCCACTTAGGGTGCCTCCATTTCTTGCACCAGCCCTCCTGGAGATGCAAGAGCAGAGAGGGGAGGAAGAAGAGAGGGGGAGGCTGTATAGAGCCAGAAATTGTTCCATGTAAAACAAGCCCTTGCTTTGTTGACTGTTGTTCAATTGTAAGCCGCATCTGAACTCTGGAAGATGCGGGATATAAATGATTGTTAAATAAATAAATAATAAATAAATAAATCAGAGGAAGGATGGAAAAAGGAGAGGCTGGAACTGTTATACAGGATTGTCTGTCTTGACTAGCTTGTAAGCTCTGATGAGCAGGGACCTTCTCTTGCATGTCTCTCTACAGCACTGCTTACACATTTAAGTGCTATACAAACGATTAGTAATAGTAGTAGAAGGCTGTGCAGAGAGGAGAGGAGAGGCGAGGCTGGGCAGAACTGGAGAGAAAGGAGGAGAGGAGAGGAGAGGAGAGAGGGTATATAGAACATGGGCAGAAGATGGTCGAAGGGAGAGGCTGTGCAGAGCTGGAGTGGAGAGGAAGGTTGGGAGAAGAGAGGTTGTGCTGGTCCCCTCTTCATAAGTTATACAGTTGTGGTTAACATTATTGGCACCCTTGCATTTTAAGTATGTTGTGTACAATATCTTAAGAAATAATTAGAAATAATCCAACTGTATGTCATCATAATATTTTAAATACTATGTTCAAAGGTATACAGTACAACAAAAAAAGATGTTTCTGTAACTTTGATGTAGTAATTTCTGAGGGAAAAAAAACAAAATATGATCTGGACAGGATTAATGGCACCCTTCACTAATATTTGGTTGCACAACCCTTGGCAGTGATGACAGCCTCCAAATGTTTCTTGTAACAGATATCAGCTCTATCCAAAGGTTCTCGATTGGATTGAGATCAGGACTCATTGCTGGGCAGTTTAAAACAGTCCATTTGTTCCTTTTTAACCATTCTTTTGTTCTTTTGGATGTATGTTTTGGATCATTGTCCTGCTGGAGGACCCATGACCTTCGACCCAGACCTAGCTTTCTGACACTAGGTAGCACATTTTGCTCAATGCTTCTTTGGAGACAGGAGTGGTCCCAGAAGACTGGAAAAAGGCACATGTGGTCCCTTTACACAAAAGCAGAAGTAAGGATGAGGTTGAAGACTACAGGCCGGTTAGTCTAACCTCTGTGGTGAGTAAATTATTGGAAACGCTACTAAAAGAGAATAGTGAAGTTCCTGGAGTCCAATGGATTGCAGGATCCAAGGCAGCATGGGTTTATCAGAGACAGGTTTTGTCAGACAAATCTGATTGATTTTCTTGACTGGGTTTAGAACTGGAAATGGGCTGATGGGGGGGGGGGTTAGGACTGGAAATGGGCTGATCAGGAGGTGGGCTAGGACTGGTGGGGGAGGGCTAGGACTAGAAATGGGCTGATGGGGGGTGGTTAGGACTGAAAATGGACTTATTGGAGGGTTACGACTGGTAATGGGCAGATGGGGAGCTAGCACTGGAAATGAGTTAGGACTGGTAATGGGCTGATTGGGAGGCTAGGAATGGAGTGGGCTGATAAAGGGGATAGGACTGGAAATGGGCTGGGACAGGAAATGGGCTAATGGGAGAGGGGAGGAGAGTGTTGCTGGCTCTGGAAGAAAACTAGGGGCTAGGGCTACAAATGGGCTGATACAGGAGGATGGTAGAATAGGACTGGAAGGGAGCAGATACTGAGAGGGTCTGCCAGGGGAAGGAGGGGGCAGGAAGGGAGCTGACACGGGGGAAGGATGGGGCTGGAAAGGAGCTGATTTGGTGGGGGAAGAAGGGGGCTGGAATGGAGCTGACACCTGGGATGTACTGAAGGGGGACTGGAAGGGAACTGACACTTGGGGATGGGAGTGGTAGGTGGCTGGGTAATGGGGAGGAGGCTGGAAGGGAGCTGACATGCAAATGGCACTGGAAGGGGGATGGACAGAGGGTAGGGCAGCTGGAAGGGAGCTGACTGGGGGGTGGCACTGAGAGTGGACATGAGCTGATATCTGGGATGGTATTTGGACTAGAAGGGGCTGGACAGTGAGGAAAGAAGGGGACTGGAATGGCATGGACACCAGTGGCAGTCGTGGGAATGCAAGGCAGTTGACATTGGAAGGTACTGGGAGGGGAGGATTGGAAAGGGGACTGATACTGGGGTGGGTTACTGGAACTCGAAATGGGCTGATGGAAGGAAGTGAAGAAAACAAAAGAAGAGATAAGAAATGGCAGATGGACCATAGACCACAGAAAGAGAGCTAAGAGAAGACAGGAAAGCTGAAGCCTCAGATCGGAACCAGCATGAACAGAGAATAAAATGGTCAGACAACAAAGGCAGAAAAAATAATTTTATTTAATTTTAGTGATTGGACTTTGTGCTGTTTTTATATTTTACACAGTATTGGGAAACTGCATCTCGTATTTATCTGATGTTGCACTGCATGTGGACTCTGGCTTCTTGGGGTTTCAGTTTAAATTTTGTCTACATATTTTTATTTTTACTTTAGATTGTGGTTCCTTATTCTGTACTTGGTGAGGGTTGATGTTGTGCGTGTGTGACTGAGGTCAGGTGTTCTGTTAACATGGAGTTTGTATATAAAGATCTATACTATACTGTAGTAATTTGACTTGTTCAGCTTTTCAGATAGGTGTATGGATGTTCCAGGGCCCACTGTAGTATTTACAGTGACATTTTTTTTGGATGGGCTCCTTATGTGACTTTTGGAAGTTTGTGCTGATATGCTATGGTATGGTAGGTTTGCTCTTTGTTGTAGGGTTTTTTATTAGTTCACAATATGCCTGGTACTGGAGAATAGTGGTTGTTGTTGTTAGTGAGATGATCAGAATCAGATTTTTTTTTTTAAATATTGAATTCTGTGGGTGAATGTTCTGGTTCTGCTCTGCACCTACTGTGGATGCAAAATACATGTTGAAAAAGAAAAAGCAAGAACCATAACACAGTTTATAACAACAAAATAAAAATGAGTTATAATTTATTTTTATAAACTGTGCTGTTGATTCTTGCTGTCTTTTAGTTTCTTGGTGTGCAAACATGACTGTACCTAGCCCTCTGCAAATGGTGCAGCCGCAAAGGGCGCAAAGGCTTGGGGGGAGCATTTCGGCTGTCTGCTGCAGCGAGGGGGCGAGTGATTTTTCTCTGCCTTCTTTTGGTTTGAAGCTCCGACAAACATTCTGGTAGCTGACAATAAACACGTCCTGGCAATGTCCCAGTTTTTATATTATTTCCTACTATTTCCTTTTTTAATTGGTGTTCTTTTATTTGTCAAATATGTGTGCATATTTAGTCTAAAGCCATTTCACTGGCCCCTTTTTTTAGGAGATATTTGACATTAAGGGGTTGAAATGCAAGTGTGCCAATAATGTTGACAACTGTATCTGAAGAGCGGAAGTATGTTGCCTTGAGAGCTTACGAGCGCTGCTTTATGATGCTAATTATGTCTTTTGGTCCATTTTGGGGTTTCATGGTCTGCAAAGAGCACCAGCGTCTTGCTTCTTTCTCACAGAAAAAGAGAGTGAGTGAGAGAAACAACAGTACAAATAACAACATAATTGTACCATTCAGCTAATCTTCATTTATGGGAGTAAAGTCTGGGTTCTGTCACTAATCCAAAATGATACAGAAATGAGACAAGATCCCAAGAGAAATTCTGCACTTCCAGTTCTGTAAACAAACTCTCCATGCACACAAAAACTCCAACAATTGGTGCAGAATAGAGCTACCTATCCCCTTGTTAGATATTTTACAAAAAAAGAACATTCACATTCTTATGTCACAAACTCGCTCCAGTAGCAAGCACTCTGTGAAATAACACAGAAACCTGTAAAAATACTATTTCACACATATGTAGCAAACCTGCTGTACCATAACAGCACTGTCAGGACTCACACAGCACAAACCCAGTCTATGAAACAATAGCACTGTATATATTACACTGAGCAATATACCACCAATACATCTTCTACTGGGAAAACAGAACAAGCCACACGCAAACTACACGAGAACTGAATCATTTCCCTCAGTCACACACACAAAGCACAGACAGACTACTGAAAAGCATAAAAGTCCACAAATTAGAAATAGAAATCTATAGACAAAAAACAGAATTGGAAACCCAAAGAAACTTGACTCTGCATGCAATGCAACACTGAAACAAGAGAAACAGGAATGCATGTCCTCCTGCGCTGTGCAAAACATAAGGACAGCAGAGATGCACATTCCCCAAACAGAGAGAAACATAAAAGCCTACCCACTTAAGAATGAACAAGGCTGGCTTAACCATTAAGCAGGCTAGGCAGTTGCCTAGGACATCAGTTTCTGTGGGGTGGCAAAAGCAAAATTTAATATTTAAAAGCATGATGTCAAATTCTGTCTTCTTTACCGGATCATTCAGCCTTTCAGAAGTTGGGGAGTGTCACAGTGTTTGTGAGTGTTGAGTTTAATTAATTATCAAATCTGGGGCTTAAACGAGGAAGGACACAAGGCTAAAGGTTCATCCAAGGCATCTTGCACCAGTCCCTAGAACAAGCAGTAGTCAGAGGGGTTCTGATTTCGCAGACACCTGGTATTGAAGAAAAACATGGCTTGCAGCAGGACAAGATTTGAGTAAAGAAAGGCATAAGGAAAGAATATATATACAGTGTATATACATATTTTTTTGTTTCATTTTTATTTATTTATTTTGGATATACAGACAGTAGATAGAAAGGGAGAGTAAAAGAGAATTCATCCACATGGCTGGGCAGATAGAATAGACTGAGGAGTAAGGGGCAGACACTGTGGTGGGGGTGATGGGCACATGCTCAGAAGAGCCTTAAGACTCTTCTGAGCTACTGGAGAGTAATTCTGTCCATGGTGTCATTAGATGATGTCACCCATGTGTGGCTGACTCAACCTGCTTGTCCATAGAGAAATGTGAGATCCTGCCCCAGGCAAGAATACTTGATCAGACCAGAGAAAACATAGACCAACAACCAGAAGTCAAGAATTAACTGTATTATTTCTATTACACACTCCAGATAATTCTTTTAACTACTCGTAGATCATTTCAAAAGGGATTTGCCCACATAACCAAGCTGCTCCCAGGTAAATTTCAGGGGCTGAATACTACCCTTCTCTCAGCAACTGGAAGTATGTCTTCTGTTTCACCATGAATTAAGGAGTGCAGTTAGGATGGAGAAAGTAAGGTGAAATTAGAGCGTACCCACTAATTTTCATTCCTTGAGTCTCTCCAGTCCATTCCAGACTCAGGACCTCTGCCAGCAGATGGAGACTGAGAACCACTGGTTTGATGACATCGGCCTATAAGGGTCCTCTGCAGCACTGAAACAACCAGTATTTCTGTAACAAAGCAAACTAAAAATTACCATTATCCTAATTTTGGTTTCTTTTTTTCCATACTAAAGAGGGTTTAATATAAAACTTTCTCTAAAGGACCCTCAATGGTAACCAAATTGAAGAGAAATTCAAACTAACTGACGCAAGCAGGGAAAAAAATGCAGCAGGACCAATAAGCACGACTGAGGAGGCTGAGACCTCTCCCACAAGAAAAAGATTCTACATTAAAATTGACCAGGTGGGAAGACCTCGATCAACAGGTCCAAGAAACTGAGCTCCGAGTCACCCTGAATGCTATACATCTGAGTAAAGCTGCAGACCCAGATGGATTGTCCATTGAATTCTATTAAACCTTTGTTGCAGACCTCTCTCCGTATTGTTGAAATATTTCCAGCTTCTATATTCACAGCAATCCAATGTTGGATCCTTTGTGGGAGCAACAATTATAGTTCTGCAAAAAGCAGGCAGGGACCCCCCAAAAATAGAAAATGACCATCCAGTCTCCTTACTAAATTCAGACTACAAACCTTTCTCATCTATCTTGGCACGTAGGTTGGCAAAGGTGACCCCCTCTATAATTCATCCTGACCAATGTAATATCTGAACATCTGAATACTCCTGCAGTACGTCTTTCCTTAGATGCTGAAAAAGACTTTGACCGGTTCAAGTGTTTTTATTTCAGGCCCTCCGTTGGTTTGCGTTTGGCAACAGATTCATACATATGATCCAAGCACTATATACTAATCCGTCTGCCCGTATCTTTGCTAATAGGGTATTGTCAGATTCTTTTCTCCTCCATTGAGGTACCCGGCAAGGCTCCCCCCTTTCGCCGCTCCTCTTCAACAAAGCGTTGTGCGCCAGTCTGCTGAGCTTCAAGGTTTTCAAGTTACAGACCTTCAAATCAAACTCTCAGCATATGCTGATGACTTACCATTATTTGTCCAACCTTCGTCTGTGTCGGCAGTACTCAAGGTAATTGAAAATTACTCTAAACTTTCAGGGTATAAAATAAATTGGTCAAAGACAGTAGCTTGTTCACTTAATAAACTGACCCCTGCTTCGGCAATATCTTCTTTTCTCTTCACATGGGAATCGCAAGCAGTTAAGTACTTGGGGGTAAGATATTGTCCCATTCTAGAGGAAACGTTGCAACTAAATGTTAAAACTCTAACTGAATTAATTCAATATTTCACTTTGAAATGGTTGTCCCTCCACCTTTCCTGGTGGGGCCTATTGGAGTCAATAAAAATGGTCCTTACACCTAAAATAAATTATGTCCTAGAGATGCTTCCTCTCTCCTTACTGCTCTCAACATATAAAACTCTGGAACATTTGCTTGTCACTTTCTTATGGAAAGGCAAAACACCTAGGATAGCGACAAGGAAACTAAAGGCGAAAAAATTAAACGGGGCAGTTCAATTTCCAGACTTTAGATGGTATCATTTTGCATTCCTCCTTAAACGGGGAGCGATGTGGACATCTTTAGGAGGAAAACTGTCAAAAACTGGTCTGGCTGGAGTTGGAGGAATGTTTGGTGGCTCCTGTCCTGTTAGCGTTACTGATTGACATGCGACATGAAGACTCCTCAGGGGTTGGGAGGATAGTAACTTCAACATAGGAAGCTTTCCAAACCCTGGCATCAATCTTAGGAGAAGACAATCCCCTCTCATCCTCAGTTCTGTTATGACATAACCAAATCAAACCATAATCAAAATTTGACATAAGACAATCTCATGGAAGCATTGGCAAGTGTGTGGCATTTGGGTTGTAGCACAGTTACTAAATACACAGGCATGGAAATCATTTGCAGAGCTCCAGTCAGAGTTTGGACTGCCACTACCAGTGGCTGCAAATGAGGTATTGTATATCAAAATCCAAGATCAATATCAAGACTGTAGGAAGAGTGGGGTCTCAGAAGGGTGACCAACTCTGGCATGAGCGCAAAGGGAGAGTCTCCACCGTTTATGCTTTGATTAGGGACAAGAATTCCCCTCACCTTCTAGGATTAGAAAAAACTTGGGAAGGCGAATTGGGGCCTCCTACCTTGCTGCAGACCTGGCCGCTCCTCTTGGGATACTTGAATAGAGTATGGAGATCAGCCACCCTCACCTAAAAGCTGTATTTCCTAGCCCAATGTGCGTACATCACCCCAACTCGATTGACTAAATGGGATCCGAGCATAGGCAATAATTGTTGGTCCTGTCATAAAGAGTTAGGCACCTTGGAGCATGTAATGTTCCATTGCTCAAACGTTCAGAGCTTTTGGGTACAAATATGGGATAAGATACAAAGAGTACTGTGCTTTCGGGCCCCATTGATGTGGCAGATAGTTATTTTGCATTCCACAGTGGGAATTCCAGCCTTTGACAAAGAGAATTTTTTTCTTTTCAACTTTATGATGGCTGTTGCCTTAAAATCAGGGGTGGTTCTTCCATTAGGCCACCTGAGGCGATCGCCTCAGGCGGCACTCCCAACGCCAGCACTCTGGATCTGTTTTTAAATTTTAGATTTTGTAGCCTCTGACCTGCTTCTGATTTCCCACGTGGAAAAGCAGAGGCAGGGCAGAGGCGGCAAAATCTAAAATTAAAACAGAGCCGGAGTGCCGCTGGCGTCGGACAAATCAGCCTGATCGCTTGTAACTGCAAGCGATCAGGCTGATTTGCGTGGCGGCGGGGCTTCTGGAGTCCAGCGGATTACAGGATCCGAGGCAGCATGGACTCACCAGAGGCAGGTCTTGTCAGACAAATCTGATTGATTTCTTTGACTGGGTGACCAGGGAGTTGGACCGAGGGAGAGCTCTAGATGTGGTGTATTTAGATTTCAGTAAAGCCTTTGACACTGTTCCTCACAGGCGACTTATAAACAAACTGAGCACCCTAGGGATGGCCCTAAAGTTACTGCTTGGGTTAGAAATTGGTTGGGTGGGAGACAACAAAGAGTACAAGTAAATGGAGCTCACTCTGAGGAGAAGGATGTTACCAGTGGTGTGCCCCAGGGATCTGTACTTGGTCCGATTCTTTTTAACATCTTTGTTAGTGATATAGCGGAAGGGCTGTCGGGTAATGTTTGCCTCTTTGCGGTTGATACCAAAATCTGCAATAGACACCCAGGAAAGTGTAGATAACATGAGGAGGGATCTAGCTAAGCTTGAAGAATGGTCTAGAATTTGGCAGCTGGGATTTAATGTTAAAAAATGTAAGGTCATGCATTTGGGCTGCAGCAATCCGAGGGAGCAATACAGTATAGGAGGTGAAGTACTTTTGTCCACTAAAGAAGAGCGGGACCTAGGCGTGGTTGTGTCTGATGATCTTAAAGTAGCTAAACAGGTAAAAAAGGCGACGGCAAAAGCTAGAAGGATGCTTGGGTGCATACGGAGAGGAATGGCTAGCAGAAAAAAGGAGGTGATAATGCCTCTGTATAAGTCTTTGGTGCGACCTCATTTGGAGTATAGTGTGCAATTCTGGAAACCGCACCTTCAAAAGGATGTGAACAGGATGGAGTCGGTGCAGAGGGTGGCTACTAAAATGATTAAGGGGCTTCATTATAAAGCATATGAGGACAGACTTAAGGACGTTAATATGTACACCTTAGAGGAAAGGCGAGTGTCTTACTTCAACAAAGGCTAACACACCTTGTTAATGAAGACGTGCGTTTATTTATAATACAAAGCAGGGATAACTTGAATTTCACTTATTTAACTTCTTAATTCGTACTTATTTAGAAAGGCAAGTAATTCATATATCTACCTATGATTAGTTAAAAAGATATCTGGAAAACTATTAGAATAAAAGCACTTAATTACAGAATAGATAACTAGAAAGATAATTACAGAAGAAGAATATACTTCACCGAAAGAGATTTACTTCATCCCTGTCACACTTCGATTGAATGGATCCCTGATTCAACCAGACAAGAGAGACTTCTCAATCGGGAGTTTCTCTAGGCAATGCGTCCATTCCTAGATGAATCATTTCTCTCTCTCTCTAGCTGAAAACAGGTACCCATTTTATCCAGTTGCAAGAACAATCCAGTTATTTCCTATCATGTGACACATACGTAGTATAGAGTCAGTTATCCATTAAGCACATCCAAGACACTGGCCAGGTGCTTGAAAATGCTCAAGGGAACCCCCCACCCCCCCTGGTCTACATTACAATTGATGAATTCTTAGGAGAAATGTTTCCAAGGCAAGGTGAATTGTCCTGTTTTGTCCTGTTAATGGGTTTCAATTTGTCTGCTAGTAGAAAGGCTCCTAGGTGAAGTGTTCTTTTGTTCTCTGTAATGGGTCTCCATTTGCTTGCTAGGAGAAGGTCTCCTCCCTGATCTTTCCAGTATCTGTAGTTATGTAAATTGTTTCAACAG
Organism: Ichthyophis bannanicus; assembly: GCA_033557465.1. Lineage (NCBI taxonomy): Eukaryota > Metazoa > Chordata > Amphibia > Gymnophiona > Ichthyophiidae > Ichthyophis > Ichthyophis bannanicus. The sequence continues at coordinate 103,543,682 of CM066048.1, read as the reverse complement.
TTTCAAGTGCTCCTATTTACAGTTGAGGCATATTCACTACTGAGGCATAATCAATAGTGAGGCATAATCAAATAGTCAAAATTCATCTGTACCACATTCGGTCCTTTGACTATTGATTGTGCCTATAAGATACTGGTAACATTGTGGGGACTTTGGGTGGATGAAATATAGTAATGAAACTGGGTATGCATTGAATAAAACAACATATCATAATTAATAAACAAATACAAATAATAATTCCCCCAATGATTTGTCTGAGGCTACCCATACTGGGCAGCCATCCAAATACCCAATCCCACCAATTAACATTAATATCTTGTTTAATATCTTTGGCTAGTTCTTGCAAAGCTTGAATATGAGACTGAATGGAAGTAGCATGGTCAGTTAAATTAAAGCAACACATGCCTTCAAAATGTTCACATCCATAATTGTGTTTTAAAAGTAAATAATCTATTGCTACTCGATTTTGCAAGACTGCCTTCCTAGTACTACTTAAGTCAATAAATAATTCTTGTAAAGCAACTGAAGTATGATTACCACAAGACAATAACCACCCTATTGGCAGTTTAACATTTCTACCATAACTAGCTTGTACTATTGTATTATTACAATTCATAGTATTAGTTACATTTCTACATTTCCTAGTTGCATCACATAAAAGTATTATATCAATGTCCTTGGCAATTTCTTGTTGCATCTTTAGTTGTTGGCATTTCGGTATTTCATCAGGATTATATGTCATGTTATAACATACATCGCCTGGGGCGATATTATGGGTGATTATTTGAGTCATGTTATCCCAAAAATTGAAATTAGTGGGACAATCTCTGCAATATTCGTATAGCATGGGGTGTGTCCTTATATCTTCTTCATTTGCCCAACTGTCATTTTGTGTAGCTTTAAAATAGTACAACAAAACTCGAGCTGGTGTGGGTATTGCAATCAAACATGTAGTTAACAGATCCACTGGATTACGCATGTCCGAAAGGCAAAAGTTAGAAATATTTAAAACTTTTCGGGCTAAATAAGTCCAGATATTCTGAGGTGGTTCTATCGCATCTGCTAAACGCTTGGGCAAGTGTAATTCGGGTTGGGTTACCACTTGCACTCTCCAGTAACAGACTTTCCATGTACCCAAGATCAGGCTAGTAATGAGTGCCCATGTCACTACATGGCATATGAAAGCTTGCTGGAACCGATCCCGGTCCTTGATAGAAATATGCTGGTTCATTGGTTCATAAGGTGTAGAGATAACCTATAATGAAAAGACATCATTTTATTCTCGCAGGTAACATTTGTTTGCTGGTATATATTCCCACTTTTCTTGTCCAGGTCTCATAATCAATATTATGTTATCATTCCCAGTGGCAATAACTTCTGCCTGCTCAGGTGGGTGATTTGGTGATTGTACCCAAATCCTTGCCCCGGTGTTTAAATTAGCGGATCCAAATCCAGCATTGCCTCTAACTGTTAGAGCAGTGGGGGCACTCCCCTTCTTTACTACTCCTCCATAAGTGGGGATGATAAGTAATTGGGCCACTCTGTCCCCAGTCTGGATCATTAAATCTGAGTTACCACTGTTCATTAGAATAATTTTTATCTCTCCTTGATAATCTGCATTAATCACTCCTCCAAGTATTTGTATGCCTTTCAGGGCCAATCCAGAGCGAGGGGCAATTAACCCAAAATGCTCGGGTGGTAACTGGACTCCTATTCCTGTTTCTATTAATTGCAAATCATGGACCTTTATTCTATATTCCTGCAGAGCATGTAAATCTAGTCCGGCTGCCTCTGGTGTTGCCCGATACGGGGCTAAGGCACCTTTGTTAATTTCCCAATATAGAATAGTGTTAGTGGCTACATAAGATTTGATTTGTAATGCGGGAGTCAACATCCTCATTAGATGAGTTTCAGTTTCTGCAATTGGTCTATTGTTAAGGATCTGTAGTGCTGCAGATAAATGATCTCTCCACTTTTGCAGGGATCCTTCCCCTAATTTCCTAAGCTGTTCTTTGAGCAATCCATTCATTCTTTCTATAAGTCCTGCAGCTTGAGGGTAATAGGGTATATGAAATATCCATTCAATGTTATGCTGTCTACTGTGATCCTGTACAAGCCTCCCTTTAAAATGAGACCCATTATCACTTTGAATCTGAAGAGGGATCCCATAATATAAAGTAATGAGGTCTAATGTTTTAATGATGTTAATCTGCGTAGCCCTCTTACATGGATATGCCACTAAATACCCGGAATATGTATCCACAGCCGTGCATACATATTGACATCCCTTACTGGTAGGTAGAGGTCCTATGTAATCTATTTGCCATATCTGGCCTGGTAGTTTTCCTCGCCCTAAATGGCCATACACTATGTGTGGGACAGACCTGTGCTGTATATGCTGACAAATTGGGCATTGCAAGATAATTGTTCTAATGGCATCTAAGGGGATAGGGATTCCCCGTGTTTGTGCCCAGCGGAAAGTAGCTTTTTCACCTAAATGCCCACATTTCTGGTGAGCCCATTTTGCCATGCCCAGCAAGTCAGATTCTTTGGTGTCTGTTTGTGCTTCAGCAATTTTAGCTTGTTCATCAGTAATAGAGTTAAACCATCTGTCTAACGAATCAATAGCACAATGAGCATCTACATGATACACAGTTACCGTACTTAAAAGCAACATTTCCCAAATTTGCTGCCACAGTTCTTTTCCCCAAATTTCTCTTGAATGTATCTCCCAATTATTTTGCTGCCAGGTAGGTAAGCCATGTGGCTAAGCCATTGGCTACTGACCAGGAATCAGTGTAAATATGACAAGTCCCTGGTGTCTCTTGTTTTAAAGCCTGAAATACTGCATAAAGTTCAGCATATTGGCTACTTTTCCCTTCACCTGTAGTTGTCAACAATTTTTTAGTAGTGGGATTGTAAGACACAGCCTTCCAACACCTTTTATTTCCCACATATTTAGCAGACCCATCAGTAAACCAAACATGATTTCTCTGTTCTGAGGTTAATTGTACAAATGGTTGTCCCCACTTCACTGGAGACTCTGTTGCTGTTAATTCATGATTTGGCAATTGCATGGTCTCAGTGTCCTTAAGAGGGGCTTGAGCTACCCTTTCATGTAAGGTAGCAGTTCCCCCTATACCAATTTTAGCTCTATCCTGAATATACCATTTCCATTTGATTATGCTTGCTTCTTGTGCATGTCCTATTCTGTGTGTCTTGGGGGAGCTCATTACCCACTGCATAATAGGAATTTCTGGTCTTAACATCACAGTGTGTCCTATGGTCACCTGTTCTGTATCCACCAAAGCCCAATAACATGCTAACAACTGTTTTTCAAAAGGGGTATATCTAGTCCCTGCTTCAGGGAGCTTCCTCGTCCAGAATCCTAGAGGTACTTTTTTCTTTCCCTGTTTCTGCCATAAACTCCAGTTAGCATACTGTTCTTGTACTGATGCATTGAGCTCGAGTTCCCCAGGTTGAACAGGCCATAAATCTAAGGCTTGCTGTATAGCTTGTTTAGCCAGTTCAAAAGCCTGCTGCTGCACATCTCCCCATTCAAACTCATATTTCTTCCTAGTTATTTTATACAATGGTGCCAGTATTTGACTCAAATGGGGAATGTGCTGCCTCCAAAAGCCAAACAGTCCAATAAATTTCTGGGCCTCCTTTTTATTTCGGGGAGTATTAAATTCCATTATTTTCTGTTTGGCTTTTGGGAGCACTTCTCTATGACCCTGATGCCACTGTATGCCCAGGAAGTTTACTGTCTGGGCTGGTCCTTGAATTTTTGCAGGGTTAATTTCCCAACCCTTCTTTTTCATGTGTGCAATGAGAGCTTCAAGATGTTTCTGCACTATCTCTTGTGAGGGCCCCTGCATTAAAATATCATCAATATAATGTGAAATTTGTACCCCATCCGGAGGTGGGAGTTCATCTAAGTGTTCTGCTACAATCCTGTGACAGATAGTGGGGCTATGTAAATACCCCTGGGGAAGTCTAGTGGGACAGTACTGTCTACCCTGCCAAGAAAATGAGAACTGCTCCCAATTCTCCTCCGAAATTGGAATAGTAAAAAATGCATTAGCCAAATCTATGACAGCATACCATGTCCCTGCGTGTCTTTGAATATTTTCAATAAGAGTAATTGTATCTGGTACAGCAGCAGTCAGTGGAGGGGTATACTTATTCAATTCTCTATAATCAACTGTCATTCTCCAACTGCCATCTGATTTCTTTACCGGCCACACCGGATTATTCCAGCCAGTGGTAACTGGCTTAATCACCCCTGCTTCTAGCAATTCCTGAATTGTTTCTCCTATTTCCTGATGTCCTCCCGGGATCCTATACTGCTTCATACTCACCATTTTAGTGGCGGGGGGCAGCTTTACTGCTGGCATTTTAAGGTGTCCTACAGTAATAGGTCTAGCAGACATGTAAGGTTTGATGCCAAATTGGTATTGTTCCTCATCAAGTATCAGTGTCAACCCTTTTAATATGTCTATCCCAATTATATACTCGGGAATGGGAACAATTAACACCGAGTATTTTCTCTTAGGTAACTGACCAATTTTCATTTCCAATGTGGTTTGTACAGCATCTGTTTTCCTTCCTCCCAGCCCAGTGATTGTAACATGCTGTCCTCTGAAATGTTTTGGATTTCCATAAATTAAGGTGGCCTCCGCTCCAGTATCTACTAAGGCTCGGACCCTCTGATTGTTCTTATGTTTCCAAAAAATGTCTAAATTTACATGGGGTCTCATGTCTTTATGAGTCCACCCTTCAACTGGAGCTTGGCCTACTTCCTATTCTTGAAACAAATCCTGTGCCCATGAAAGATCAGGGTATAAGTCAGAAAGTGGTGCTGTGGGAATAACATTTGATCTTGCTTCTCTAATCTCACCCTCCTTCCTTTTCCCCTCATTCTTTCTCTCCTCTTCATTCACTTCAGAATTTTGTTTACTCACATTCCTATTTCCACTTTTCTTATACAGCCCTCTTTTCTTATATATTTCCCACATGCTCTGTGTGTCAATTCCATCAATCTGTTCCTTTTTAACACCATCTTTAAGGAGAGCAGTAAACATTTCTTTCCTGGATACTCGGTTGTTTATATTTCCCTTCTGTCCTTCTGATCTATTCTCCCTTCTGTCACCAGCACTGTACTTTGGACCCCACTCTCCCAATTCACCTAATTGTCTCACTGCTTCTATTACTTCTGATAAAGGATTCCCTGTTTGATTTATCAGTAAAGTCATAATAACATGTTTGTAAGCTGGTGGAGCCAAACGTATAATCTTATTCCTCATTGATGCAGTCATGGCACAATTCATTAACTGATCAGCTTGCCCTATAAAAATAGCAGTTTTCATGCCTTCCTCTTTAATGCGCTGAATAGCGTCACGCAAAGCAAACCATTGTTTATCATTTGGGGGCCAATCAGCTTCGGCAGGAAATTTAGCATTACATCCTTCTACTGCCAGTTGGAGTAAATTAGTCATATTTTGTGATATGTAATTACGAAACTGCTCTTGTATCACAGGGTCAACACTAATTAGACAAAATTTCCTAGCATCACCATGATCTAGCTGTACTCCTGCAGCTCCAGTTTCATAAATACGCACCATCCAGGTAATCAGTGATTCCCCAGGTTTCTGCCTAAACCTGTCCTGGATATCATTAATCTCTTGTTGATTAAAATCCTCCACAGTATCTAGATTAACTCCTCCAGGATTTTGGGGAGTACTCTGCACTTTCCTCCTATAAATCGGTTGTGCCTGATAGTTTTTATTACTAACTCCTTGCTCTTCCTCAGAGTTAGATGATTCAGTAGAATCCCAGATATTACCATCCCAGTCATCAGGATTCCAATTTACACCTGCTTTAGCAATAGACATGTGCACTTTCTTTTTATTTACTCTCCCCTTTTTTTACGATATTTATACTGGGCCACCCTGACAGCTGCTCTCTCAGCAACCTGCTGATAAGTATCTAATTTATCCGTCAACAAACGGATTTGGCATTGTAGCATTGTTATCATATTTTGTAAATCACAATTCTGTTTTTCAAGTTGCTCAATCAAATCTACTTTGCTGGATTTTGTCTGATGTATCTTACGATATGCAGACAGCAAAAGCCAACCTCTCCTCCCCAACACACTCAATTCTATCCCTTTTTCAACAGGTATTTTTTGCAAGCATGTAAGGAGATTTACAGGTTCCGCATCTTTTAAAACAGATTCCCAATTCTCACTTAGTCCTGAATTGCAAGACCATTCTCTAGCTAATATTTCATAAGGCGCCTGATCCCATCCGGGGATATTTACAAAATTTACAACATCTTTATCTTCCTTTACAGTCTTTGTACTATTTACATTTTTTACTCTTCTTTTCAACATTGTTATAGCCTTTCTTTTTATCGCACCCCACTTCTGGTACCAAATGTCTTACTTCAACAAAGGCTAACACACCTTGTTAATGAAGACGTGCGTTTATTTATAATACAAAGCAGGGATAACTTGAATTTCACTTATTTAACTTCTTAATTCGTACTTATTTAGAAAGGCAAGTAATTCATATATCTACCTATGATTAGTTAAAAAGATATCTGGAAAACTATTAGAATAAAAGCACTTAATTACAGAATAGATAACTAGAAAGATAATTACAGAAGAAGAATATACTTCACCGAAAGAGATTTACTTCATCCCTGTCACACTTCGATTGAATGGATCCCTGATTCAACCAGACAAGAGAGACTTCTCAATCGGGAGTTTCTCTAGGCAATGCGTCCATTCCTAGATGAATCCATTTCTCTCTCTCTCTAGCTGAAAACAGGTACCCATTTTATCCAGTTGCAAGAACAATCCAGTTATTTCCTATCATGTGACACATACGTAGTATAGAGTCAGTTATCCATTAAGCACATCCAAGACACTGGCCAGGTGCTTGAAAATGCTCAAGGGAACCCCCACCCCCCCTGGTCTACATTACAATTGATGAATTCTTAGGAGAAATGTTTCCAAGGCAAGGTGAATTGTCCTGTTTTGTCCTGTTAATGGGTTTCAATTTGTCTGCTAGTAGAAAGGCTCCTAGGTGAAGTGTTCTTTTGTTCTCTGTAATGGGTCTCCATTTGCTTGCTAGGAGAAGGTCTCCTCCCTGATCTTTCCAGTATCTGTAGTTATGTAAATTGTTTCAACAGTTTCAAGTGCTCCTATTTACAGTTGAGGCATATTCACTACTGAGGCATAATCAATAGTGAGGCATAATCAAATAGTCAAAATTCATCTGTACCACAGCGAGATAGAGGTGATATGATTGAGATGTTTAAATACCTCAGTGGCATAAATGTTCAGGGAGAGAGACTCTTTCAATTGAAAGCAAGTTCTGCTAGGAGGGGACATGGGATGAGGGTGAAGGGAGATAGATTCAGGAGTGATATGCAGAAATATTTCTTTACGGAAAGAGTAGTGGATCCATGGAATAGTCTCCCAGTGGAGGTGGTAGAGATGAGGACAGTAACTGAATTAAAAAAAGCATGGGACCAACACAGAGGATCTCTAAAGGTAAAAAGTGGACTGTTGTAGTTGTTGATATGGAAGGACAGACTAGATAGGCCATGTGGTCTTTTTCTGTCATCATGTTTCTATGTTTCTAGCATTGGAAATGAGCTGATGGGGGGATAGGACTGGTATTGGGCTGATTAGGGGAGCCTAGCACTGGTGGGGTTGAGGGGGGACTAGCACTGGAAGTGAGCTGATTGGGGGGCTTCAACTGGTAATGGGCTGATGATGGGGAGGGGAGGATAGAGCTGCTGGCCCTGGAAGAAAACTGGGGGCTAGGGCTACAAATGGGCTGATGCGAGGGGATAGGAGAATGGGACTGGAAGGAAGTGGATGCTGAGAGGGGCTGCCATGGTATTTGGACAAGAAGGAGCTAAAGCGGGGAAGGAGGGGGACTGGAAGGGAATGGACACCAGTGGCAGTCATGGGAATGCAAGTTGACATTGGAAGGTACTGGGAGGGAGGACTGAAAAGGGTTACTGGGACTGGAAATAGGCTGATGGAAAGAAGTGAAGAAAACAAAAGAAGAGATAAGAAATGGCAGATGGACCATAGACCACAGAAAGAGAGCTAAGAGAAGACAGGAAAGCAGAAGCCTCAGATCGGGACCAGCATGAACAGAGAATAAAATGGTCAGACAACAAAGGTAGAAAAATAATTTTATTTCATTTTAGTGACTGGACTTTGTGTTATCTTTATATTTTACACTGTATGAGGGAACTGCATATCTTATTTATCTGATATTGCACTGTTTGAGGAGTCTGGCTTCTTGGGGTTTCAGTTTAAATTTTGTCTACATATTTTTTTTACTTTTGATTGTAAGTCACTTATTCTGTACTTGGTGAGGGTCTGTGTTCTAAGTTTGTGACTGAGGTCAGGTGTTCTGTTAACATGGAGTTTGTACATAAAGATCTATACTGTACTGTAGTAATTTGACATGTTCAGCTTTTCAGATAGGTGTATGGATGTTCCAGGGCCCACTGTAGTATTTACAGTGACACTTTTTTTGGTGGGCTCCTTATGTGAGTTTTGGAAGTTGGTGCTGGTATGGTATGGTAGATTTGCTCTGTAGATACTCAGTGACTTTGTTGTAGGGTTTTGTATTAGTTCACAATATGCCTGGTACTGGAGAATGTTTGTTGTTAGTGAGATGATCAGAATCGGGGTTTTTTTTTAAAGATATTGAGTTCTTTGGTTGAATGTCCTGGTTCTACTCTGCAACCACTGTTGAAGGGGGTTCTGTGGATGCAAAATAAATGTTGAAAAAGAAAAAGCAATAACCATAATGCAGTTTATAACAACAAAATAAAAATGAGTTATAATTTAGTTTTATAAACTGTGCTGTGGTTCTCGCTCTCTTTTAGTTCCTTGGTGTGCAACATCTTGTATTTCCTCCATATAATCTAATCAGCTTTTTGGTTTGGTTCAGTCCCTGATTGGAGTTTTGAAAAAGCCCCGCCCCCTCTACAGGGGAGGGGCGCCATCTCATTCTTCCCCTCAAGCAGCATATTGCCTTGAGCCGCCCTGCTTAAAATTATTAGTTTTATGCTAGAAAGATCTTCTCAAACTAGACTGGCATCTCTGGTGGAACCTGCTATGTTTATACTCTAGAAATGAAAAAGCTTATGAAAAGGGGGGCCTGAGAACAAATAAATGGTGTTTTTTGGACGCATATGCAGCTCTGGCAGCCATAGGGTAGGATTATAATATACTACTACTTGTTGTATAATTATGCCAACATATCACTAGGAACCAACAAAGAGATGGGAGGGGAGGGTGGGAACAGGGTCAGCTGGATATTGTGTTATTGTTTGTTACTCTTTGCTACTGTGTTTTGGAAAATCTAAAAATACAAATAAAAAAAACTGATTGCGTGGGTTCTGAATTGGATTGGTGGGAGTCAATCAAAGATCAAAAATTAGCAGGTAAAGTCTAATTTCACTTTACTTATCGTCCCTCCGCTCCAGTCCAGTCCAGACTCATGGGAAGTGCCAAAGCAGTACCCAACAATGGGCGGAAAGAGAAAGGCCAGTCTGCGCATCTGCGCTCCGAAGGCTGTCTCTTATCATGCCTGAATGTCCAGTTGATAATGATGCACAAAGGAATGCAGTGACAACCACATCGCAGCACAGCAAATATCCAGCGGGCAACACTTTCAAAAAGCAGCGATCAAAGTAGTGTATCATGTAAAATGGTCAGATCGTGTCACATCTCAAGACCTGTGGTCTATAGAATCAAATATAAAATACTGTTGCTTACACTCCGGATTCTAAAGTTAGGATTTTCCTTTCCACTTTCTGTCATTATTCCTCATGCTGCAGTCCGAGCTTTCTGCCACTTGCTGGGGGGGTCTCCCCATCCCCCCCCCCCTCAGTGAAAGCACTCTAGGAGAGTACTAGAAATGGAGCTTTTTAAATTTTGGTGCCTTTACTGTAGAACTCTATGACTAAATACCTATGTCCCGAGACAAGTCTGGTGAAATTTAAAGTCAGGTTTAAAAGCCTATTTTTTTTCTGCATGCATTTCAGAGATCTCGTCACTAAAAATTCTTCGAGACTGCTATTGGATCTCCTTGTTCTCCTGCTGACAACCCATGTTCATCCCTATCTGTCCCCTAGTCCCAAATTGTTGTGTTGCCTGTCTTGATTAGATTGTTAACTCTCCATAACAGGGACTGTCTCTTACATATATATGTCTTGTAGCACTATAATAGTAGGAGGAAGTAGTAGACACACCGAGTTTCACTCATTAGGAGTGCATCATAGCCTCCTCTGACATATCCTTTTTTCCTTGTACATGTGCTGTAAGCAGGCCAGTACTTAGCCCTGTGCGAGTGGTGTGGAAAAATTTACACAGTTAACTGCTTAGTCTCCTGGGCAAATTCTTTTAAAGATTGTCTCATGTTGCTTCCTGTCTGTCTATGTCCTTTCCGAGGCACCAAAGAAAAAGCAAATATCATTTTATGCTGAGAGGGGGAAGAGATTTTATTTGCAAGGCAATACAATATTTAAATCTTTCTAGATTTATACCCCAGACACAAGACGATCACTGTCTGACCTTCATACTCCCTCTTTGAAGTGGTAAATCGCACTCTCTGAAATGGTCCACCCTTGGCATTTAGAAGGAAACTAAGTAGATGCATGATGGGTACTGCAGTCAGCAAAGCTATTATATTCCACGCTTTTTCTGTTTTTAACTAATTTACTTTTATTGCTGTAAATCTCTATAATATTTAACATCTTTTTGATACCACTGAATCTACTAGTCATGGCGGTTTACAGGGAACAAATAGAACAATTAGAATGAGAACTTTACATGGAACAAAGGCAACGATGTAAACAATGCGATATACTGATGATAATATTCCTGGAATGGTGGTTTATTACATGGTGTAATAAACCAACATTAAAAAAACAACCCCTGACTCTTTCCCAAAAGTTGGGGAGGACAGGGGAAGCTGTCCTGGAGCCTGATTCTCAGGCCTCCTTAAAGAGGAGGGGAGAGACCCAGATCCACCAGATTCAATGCCCCAGGGCCTTTCTGACAACAGCACTCCTAGGCCCTCACTGGAGCACCACAGGCCCACATTCAGGCTCTTCAGTTCAGTTTCAGGCTGCACAGGCACTACACCACCTCCATCTGCTGGAGACCATGAAGTACTAGTTGGTTCGGGACTGCACAGGAGGATGATGACATCAAACCAGTGGTTCTCAGTCTCCATCTGCAAGCAGGACGGTGTAAACCCATGAGCCTGGACTGGACAAGGAAAGTACCTGCTGAGAGGCCATCTCATTTTGAAACCTTCCCCTTTACCGTACAGCTGTACGGTTCTGAATTCCCAGAAAGAAACACTGCGGAGCTTCCCTTTGAAAATCCACATGTAGGTCTGCGACTGTGGACCTGAAAGCTCCCCGCGGAGTTTGAAAACTGCTTCCCTCCTTTTATGCATTACTTTGAGGTCACAAGCACAAATAGTCAGGCCCAAAATAAATTTATTGAATCGAGAAGGAGAGAAACAGAACCCGTGAGAAACAGAGACGAGCTGCAGTTATTAAAGAAGCATCTTAATAAATATATTGCAGACATTATGAAGTTAAATCCAGGGTTTTCCCCTTTATTATCACTATAGAAACTAGGCACAATAATAAATTGTTTTATTTAACACTAGAAACCCCAAAAGGAATTTTACCTAGAAACCCCAAAGTGTGTCAATTGACGCATTATCACGACAACTGCGTTTAGCATGAAATGCAGATGTGAATTACTGTGAAGTTACTTATTTGTTAAATACGTGCAGTATGTGATGTCATTACATGATGTCATCGTGTGTTTATTGTTTGTAATGTTGGAGTAAAACTGTAAACAGTGATTGAGATGTGCCATCTAGAGGGAACATGAATTTAAAGCTAAAAGCCCCAAAGTACGTCAATTGACGCATCCAAGACAATTGAGTGCATCAATTGACGTACTTTGGGGCTTCTAGGTATAAATTCATTTTCCCGTTAGGTGGTGCATCTGTCATTAACTTTCGATGCACATATTTGAACATCTTGACCTTGCTAACAAAGTCATAGAACATGACTGACATGGTTCCAGCAGTGACAACTTCGAAGATGCATTTGCGTCAATTGACGCACTTTGGGGCTTCTAGTGTTAATTACCAAAGCAGCTAAATCCCAACTCATGTCTACTACTGAGCCAATCAGAGCGAGCTCCCTTTGACAGTTCAAGCCAAAGTGGTCCTGGTGCAAAATAAAAGTCTCAATTTTCCACAGTCCGAGCAGCATCAAACCCCCGGGACGTACAGCAGAATTCCTGGAATGAAGAGAACCGCTCCGGTAATGTGGGAGTGCAGGAGGCGATACCAGTTTCTGAGGATTCAGGGGATGGTCTAAAGGGGTATGGTTCATGAAGGTTTCAGATCAAGCCCAGGATGCAGCCAGAGTAATCGAATTCTCCAAATCCATTAGAGGGTAGAGAGGTCCGTGCTAGATGAGATTTCAACAAGGATGGATCCAGAAGTCGTTCTCTGACGTGGGCTCTGTAAGTGAAGGACTTCAGTGTTTCCACTGGCCCCAGCAGCTGCTGGAACCGTTACACGTCCCTGGAGAGTGTCCCGCAGCCAACCTTTCACCCAGACCTGCAGCGAGAAACAGCAGAAGATCATAGAGCAGAACCTTTCCCGTCAAACGTGACCAGAGGACAACAGGCTCTGAGGGTCCACCATTTTATTAACTCCACAGCACACTGAGAAAGAGGGAACTCAAAACAACTATCAGCCTATGGAAGAACAATTTCTATTGGTCACCTCCTAGACCCTATGGCAATGCTGAGGAGGCCTCTTAGTGGTCAAGTGCATCATACTACTCAGTCCCGTTCTCAGCTCTTACCACTGGTGGCCCCCAATGCTGGTGCTTTGCTAATATCCCCGATCTGATTCACCCCATTCCCCCCACCCCCCCCCATTATTACAAATGTTGTGTGGGGCTGTCAATTGATTCAGAAATTACCTCTATTTTCACTGGCTGTTGTGGCTTCTTCCTATAGAAGATCCCTCGCAGGTCAAACTCTGGGCTGGAGGTGCCTTTGTGCACTTTTGACTTCACCTGCTGCCCCTCACACTTGATTACGGCATAGACATTTGGCTCTGGAAGGCAAAACAGCTGCTCAGGATTCAGTGCTTGGGAATGTTTCCCACCCACAAAGCTACCTCTGAACCTCCTCTTACTGTTTCTCGATCCAGGAAGGGAGAGTCCAACTGCACTATGCACTGTCACAGAGGAGACAAGTTGTGGGCTTCCCAAGCAACAGCTCCAGCAGGAAGGTTCTGGCTGGTCCTTGGACAACTCCCTAAGGGTCAGATATCAAGGACAAATTGGTCAGAAAATAGCAAACTCATTTGGGCCAACATAGCTCAGCGTCTTGGCCTGGAGGCTGGAGGATGACCTATCACACTAGACCTCACTCTGGGGGAAGGGAATGAGCACCCAGGCACACCTCAGTTTGGCTGCCCGGTCTGTGAAGACCCGTAGCAGGAAGCTACCGGTCTCTCCTGGAGCAAAGGTGGTCGGCATGACGACGTATTTTCCCTGCTGCAGCTCCACCCGCTGGAAGATGCTCCGGGAGTTAATATAGGTGGAACTTGCCACTTTCCCCTGGTTTCTGTGCATCCGGTACTTCCTGTTCAGCTCCACCTGCCCGCAGAACAGAAGATATGTGTCAATCCTGGGACATAACGACTGAGCAAGATGCCACCTCCCATCCCCACCCCCAGGGACTTACTTTGAATACGTCAAAGCCCATGGCCAGGTTCTGCCCTGCTCCTGATTTACGGTTTGCCCTCTTATCTTCCTGCTGGAGGCAGATTAGAGCCGAATCTTGCTCAGAGGAAATATCGAAAGAGAACTGGAAATACCAAAGAACAAAATATTCTCGTGGGTCACTGAAAAGGTCTCCAGAGCTGCAGATATTTCCTTGTTCGAGTTTTTTAACAAGAAAGGTAGGAAGAAAAGAACTCAAAAGAGATTTCTAGAGACTGAGACAGAAAGAGGAAAAGAAGAGAGGAGCGTGAAGCAGAAAAACTGAAACGAGAAAGGAGGAGCTGGAATGAATCAAGGTTAGAAAAGCTTCTGATACTGCTGGAGAGGTGGAGCTGTATCAGAGGCCTCGGGTCACACCTGTGGGTTCTGCAGGAAAGTCTCTCGGTTGTTACTGCAGCCTCCACTCCGATTCTTCAGGCCATCTGGGCTCTGACTCCACTCGCTGAACAGCAAGGCCTCCACCCAGGTCTTGTGAATACTGAGGAGGCTAGTGTTAATCCTTCGGCACACCACCAGATCGGTAAAGTACCGGCAGAAATCATCAAAACTCATCCTGTGCCAGAGTGCAAACAAACAAGAGAAAGCATGAAGAGGCCCTGTTACCAGCAGTATTCGTAACTATCAGTGGTATCATCAGCCTTTTCTACTCCTACACTAGGACTTGTGTTAGATACTTTGGGGTCAGAGCAGAAACTAAAGAGTGGACTCATAAGTACCAAGCAACTTGAAGCTCTGTCTCAGTGATATTATTCATATTTGAGATGGGGTCCACTTGTTTTAATGAAATTTCAAGCAACTGCCCTACCCCCTAAATCCAGCCCTATACTCCTAGCACCATCATATCTGCAGTTTTATATTTGAGTTCTTTCAGAACTCTGGGGTGAAGACCATCAAGTCCTGGTGATTTATTACTAAGTAGCCAGTCATTTTGCTCCAATACATACTCCAGTTTCATTGCTGCATTATTACCTGCACCAGCCTAATTATTGGTATCCCTGGGCCTAATATTCAGTGGCAGAAGCATTAGTTTTTAAATTAATGTGTATTATTCAAGTGTGGTGAATGTGTGTGTAATGTGGTCACAATAGGCCTAAACTATATTGCTTATCCAGATAGAGGCTGAAATATTGCAGTTATCAGGATAATTTCACAGGACTTCCCCTCCCTCTGCTCCCCACCCCCACCCCACCCCTAGACTGTACGTATAATATTGAGCTTATTTAGAGGGATTTTAGGTTCAGTGAACACATAATTCTGGATAGCAGAGTTATGTGTTCACTGACCACCTAACATTACATCCATAAATGGCATGGAGGAAGTAACTTGTACAGAGCGACAGTTACAATCCCAAGTTATCCTTTGATAGGAGCTTGGTCTCGAATTTTATGTCATATACAGTTAACATAACATACAAATCAAGACCAAGCTCCTATCAAAGGATAATAATAACAACATTATCAATTACCACCAAAATATCAATGGTAGTAACAGAGGCTATTGTTCAGCAGGTACGTATGTGCAGTAGTGCAGTGGTGGTTGGGGAGGGGGCTAATAGGGTCCTGCAGGGTGGGGCCTAAGGGGTTAATATGTGTTTTATTCTTCTGTATACTGCCTTGAATGCTTGCGCATGGGTGGTTTATAAATGTTTTTAAATAAATAAATAAGTAGTAAAATGACAGCGGCTGAAGATCGAACTGGTCCACCCAGTCTGGTCAGTAAGGTAGTTGGGGTTGTAACTGTCACTCTGTGCAAGTTACTTCCTCCATGCCATTTACAGATATGTGTTCCTTGACCACCTAACGTTTTAACTCTGCTATCCAGAGATTTTCAGCCCTTATACAGAGCCAACAATACCTCTAAATAAGCCCAATATTATCTGTATAATCAAGGGATGGGGAGGGGGCAAAGGGAGGGCAGTCCTGCAAAATCATCCTGATAGCTGCAATATTCTGCCTGAAAGCCATCTTGAGTGCTAGTTTAGAAATATATGGTTAAAGAACAAAAGAGTTAATAAATTAACATCACTACTATCACCTCAGCATAGGGCTCATATGTTACTATTAGCGGTATCATCAACCTTAATACTTGTATTTCTGCATAATTAGCTGTGCCATCGTTGTCCTCAGTACTATCAATGGCAAATTTAGGACTGCTACATTACTACCAGTAACATCACCGGCCTCAGTGCTTCCAAGAACAGCATCAGTCTTTGTACTCCTAAATTACTATCATGAGTATGAACTTCAAGCCTCCTACGTAACTATTCGCCCCATCGACCTCGGTATGCCTAAATTACAATCAGCAACGTCAATATTCTTACAAACCGATATGCAGTATGAACCTCAATACTCCTATAATACTATGAGTAGCATCACAGCAGCTTCTGTACCACCTCCTGTGTCCCTAGCTATCCATCTACCTTACCATCAGCACCATCGTCACCTCCACGGTTGATGAACACATAATAATAACTGGAACTAAACGTATAAGGACAATGGCTAAAAAGTTCATGATTTGTAAAAGAATAATTATGAGCACCACCAACTAAACAACTCTATTCCTTGGTTTCTCATCTTCACCCCCCATCCTCTGCCATTAGGGTGTACCCTCTGCTGAACATCTGGCTCAATACTTTTTGGACAAGGTCCGACAACTCCAGTAGGGTTTTGTGTCTGTGAGCGATTTACTCCCTTCTCTTTTAATTGGCTCCCCCTCATCTTCTGAGCTCCTCAGAAGCCCCTCGGATCCTGATTCCACACCCCCACACTTGGTCTCATTTCAACCCTATCACCATGCCTGTACTTCTAAAGACTCTTACCTCCTCCTCTAAAGCATTATCTGACTTAGATCCCATTCCTCCCTCCTGGGTTTCCGAACCATCTCTTGCTTTTCTGCTGCTCTATATTATTTATTTTATTTTATTTCTTTTATATACCGCGCTCTTTAAAATCAGTGCACTTTACAGGTAACAGCTCTGTGCAGAACAAGGGAACTGCTATGCACTTACATTGAACGGGTGATATAACTTGGATTTAAACTGGGGAACCTATCTACAGCTATCTACACTATCTACAAGAGAACATGAGTTGACTGTCTAAAAAAAGTTGTCTGTGACTTACAGTTGTCTAGCAGGATGTGTGGTGAGTGAATTTGCTGGGTTGTGAGTAGTGTAGAAGAAAGAGGTGGTGCTTTAGTGCTTTTCTGAATTGGGCAAGGTCCGTGATCGCTCAGATAGTGGTTGGGAGCACGTTCCAGCAACTGAGAGCATAGAACTTGAAGGCTCGGTTCTTTGTTGCCTGTGTGCATTTTGTTATTTCGTTGGGGGTCTGTAGGGTATTGGTGGCGAATGTTCTCCTTGCTCTGTTTGCTGGGGTGGGGTAGAGTAGGTCCGTTAGGGTGGCTACGGATATTCTGTTGATGGCTTTGAAGGTCAACAGGACTGCTTTATAGGTGAGCCGGCAGTAGATTGGTAGCCAGTGTAAGTCCTTTAGGACTGGGGTGATGTGATTTCTTCTGGAGGCTCCGTGTAGGAAGAGTGCAGCTGCGTTCATTGCCATCTGTAATGGGTTTAGCGTGTTTTTGAGTAGGCCATTCAGGATTACATTGGCGTAGTCAAAGTAAGGGTTAATAATGCCTGAAAGACTGTTCTGAAGTCATCTGGTTGCAGCAGGGGTCGGAGATGTCGCAATGTTCGTATTTTGTGGTAAATTTGCTTGATGGTGTTGCTGATATGCGTTTTAAATTCGAGCTGCTAGTCTAGCATGACGCCTAGGTAGCGGATGCTGTGTTTACTTGGGAGTTCAGTGTCTCTTTTCTTTAATGTAGGTGGTGGTGAGAAGGATTGATTTCTTGTAATGAACAGTACGTCCGTCTTGCTGAAGTTTATCTTGAGGCCTGGTGAGTGGAGCCAATCGGTTACGGCCTCGAAGCATTTTACTAGTTGGGAGAAATCCGGATGGTCGATCGTGAATGGGGTGAAGAGTAGTACGTCATCTGTGTAAATCAGGCATGATATGTTAAATGAGCGGATTATTTCACAGATGGGTTGCATGTATATATTGAATAAGAGGGCGGAGAGTGAGGAGCCCTGAGGTACACCGTGTTTTTGTTGAAAAGGCTCGGAAGATGTG
Source organism: Ichthyophis bannanicus (assembly GCA_033557465.1). Classification (NCBI taxonomy): domain Eukaryota; kingdom Metazoa; phylum Chordata; class Amphibia; order Gymnophiona; family Ichthyophiidae; genus Ichthyophis; species Ichthyophis bannanicus. Next base: position 103,525,671 of record CM066048.1, on the reverse strand, counting down.
GATCCTGTCCGTACATGCTGCCATTTGTCCGTTAGATAGGATTTGCATCAACTCCATGCTGAGCCATTGATTCCCTTATCCTGAAGGCATATCAGGAGTTGCTCATGGTTTACGGAGTCAAACGCAGCAGCAATGTCTAGGAAAATTAATGCATATCCTTGTTTGATGTTGTCGATTCCCGTGATCAATGTGTTGATGAGTGTGGCGAGGAGAGTTTCCACTCCATGTGATTCCCTAAAGCCATGTTGACTTGGGTCAAGGGGAGCTGTAGAGTCAATGAGGTCCTGTATTTGTCACTGTACGATCTTCTCGATTATCTTTGCTAGCAGCGGGATGCTCGATATTGGTCGGTATGATTCTACCTTCTGGGGATTTAGTTTAGTGTTCTTCAGAAGAGGCCGGATTGATGTCTGCTTGAGGCATGAGGGGAATAGTCCTGTAGCAAAGGGCAGGTCAATGATCTTGGCTAATATAGGGCTGATTTCCTTGCATAGTGATCTTATCCAGAATGCTGGACAAGGGTTGTTTGGAGCAGTGGTGGCATTGATGCCAGTGATGATATCCTCAATACTTGCAGCCGATGGTGTCATGAGCAAGGTAAGTGTCTTAAGATGGGGTGGGTTGTTACTGGGACTGGACAAGGTGGCTTTGCTGACCGTTATTGGTTTTGGCCATCAGGTAGTCTGCATAGTCCTGGGGGTATATCATGGCTGTTTGGGGGGATGAGGGTTTCTTCATTAGGGTCTTTACTATATTGAACAGCTTGTGGGGCTTGTTAAGTGATCTGCTTAAGAGCTCGGAGTGATGTTCTTTCATTTTTGTTGATATTAAGTTCCGGTGTGTCTGAAGGTGGGAGTTGTAGGTTGTCTGGTCTGCTGAGGACCGTGTATGTCGCTATTTTCTTTCTAGTTTCCTCAGCAGGTGTAGTGAGGTCCATAGCTCGGTGGTGTACCAGCGTGCAGGTTTTCTGCCTCTTGGTTGCTTATTTGTGGCATATGACTTGGCTTGGTTAAGTATGCATGCGAAGGAGCTCAAGCTGTTGTTCCATGAGGCCATTACCTCTTCAAAGTTCGGTGACGCAGTCATGATGTTAGGAAGGACCTCTTTGATGACTGTCTCTTTGTCGAAGAGTCTGAACCGTCCTGAGGGTCCTACTGAATTTTTTGTTACCTTCGTTGGCCGTTCGCTATCCTGGTGCATAAGTATTTGGAATCTGATTAGGTTGTGGTCCAACCATGGAACGGGGGAGATAATTACATGGAAGTTGTGGTTTGAGCTCACGTCTGGTCGGGGGATGAAGATGAGGTCTAGTAGGTTACCTTTTCGATGGGTGGGGGCGTCTACTATTTGTTCATAGCCAAGGTTGATGAGTGCTTCAAGGAAGGCTTTGGAGTGATTATCCTGCAGTGCTGGTAGGTTAAAATCTCCCAGTACCCAGTTCGGCTTGCGTGTATTCTTGGGGTTGGAGGCTAGGTCAATTATATTCACAAGGTCTTCAGGGGATGAGAATGGGGATCTGTAGATAAGGTTGATAGTGTTGTAGTTGTTGGCTATGGTGATCACATCGAGGTGTGTTGAGCTGTTAGAGCTGAGCGTTTGATACTGGAGGTCCGCTTCTGTCAGAATGAGAGTGCTACCTCCTCTGCGGTCTGTTCTGTGGCATGTGTGGATTGAGAAGTCAGGGGGAGTGAGTTGGTTGATAAGGACTGAGTAAGAAGTGGTGAGCCATGATTCTGTCACCAGCAGTATGTCCAACTCGAGATATGATATGAGGTCAGTGATGACTGGCCACTTTTTACGGACAGACCGTGCGTTTATGAGGGCACACTTCAGATTGCGTGGGTTTTGGTGTTGCTCCCCTTTGGGTTTTGTGGTGTATTGAAGTGGTATGTGGATTAGGTATTGGTGTGGGTTCTGGGAGGTTTCTGTTGGTGTGTGGTGTGTGTTGCTGTAGTGCCTCCTTCCTTGGCCACATACGATCGGGATCGGGTTGTAGACAGAGGAAGAGGAGAGGGAGCGATTTAGGACATTGCTGAGGAGGTATAGGCTGGTTAGGGTTATAATGGATATGGCCATTTTGAGCTGGGTTTGTTTCTTTCTCTGTGTGGCGGGGCTTTCCTTGATGGGTAGGTGTATACTGGCGGGGCGTGTGTACGTTCTACACAGACTATGTGTATCCTGCACTGTCCAGCAGTGTCTAGCTTGCTCTATGGCAACCAACTATTGGTAGCAGTGAAAATACTTGTATACTATCAGCAGTTGAATATTTAAAGTGCGCTCAGCAGCAAGGTACTTATAGTACATCCAGCAGCTAAATATCCGCAGTACACCCCGCAGTGAAGTACCAACAGCAAATTCAGCAGCGAAGTACACACAGAGTAGTCAGCCATGAAGTACAGAGGGATCGGCAGTGGGGTCCATGCCGGCAGTCAGTCGCTTTTAAAGATATAAGTCAGTCCATTAACTTGTAATCGGTCCCCCTTTAAGTTACTAGTGAGGATTCTGCATATATACGTTTTGTGTGTGAGGCTTATTTGCGGGTGATGCTTACTTACAGGTGTTGGATGTCCTTCAGAGACGGAGGCAGGCGGTGCTAGGGGAGAGCAATCTCAATCCTGGGGGGCGCTCAAGCTTCGGGTCATGCTGTGCGGTTGTAGTTGTGTTCTGGTTAGAGTCAAGTCGGACACTGGTTGTTTCGGGCAGGTTTACTGAGGCGTGGTGGGCTTTGAGTCATGGGCCACCGCCTAAGGGCCACGCCAAAGGGCCCTCTGGCGAGGCCCTCAGGCGCGGGCCCACCAGGTGCGGGTGCACCTGCTGGCGCCCTTTTTTAACGATCCGGGGGCTGCCCTGATTGGGCAACAGGAGTCAGCTGGAGTGGCTGGAGGCGGAGCGGGTGGTGGCGGCAGCTCTATCCCTCCTGGGAGAGCTGCTGGGGCAGAAGAGGCTGTCGGCTCGGATGGCGCCCTTTTTTAACGATCCCAGGGACTGCCCCAATTGGGCAGCAGGAGTCAGCCGGAGCGGCTGGAGGCAGAGCGGTCCCGCGCTCCCTGGAAAAAATGTCCCTCTGATGTTGAACCTGGCATCTCACCCTTCTTACTCCTTCCCTTTGTACTTTGCTTTCCTATTTTAATTTTGGCTTTCCTTTTCTCTCTTTATTTTAAAGAATGCCTTTATTGTAAACTGCTTTGACATATGTGAAAGGCGGTATATCAAATATTTTAATAAACCAGCACCACCAGTTGTGAATTACCAGAACTCCCCATCGTCTCTCACAGTGACTCCCATTTTCTCCCGCTCTCCACGACTGACCTTCTTCCATTCTTCAGACCTGCAAAATACCATTTCAGAAATGTTAATGGCCTCTTCCCATCATGCCTTGCTTCACATGTACACTTAATATCTGTGTACGTCAACGGCCATCCTGTATTATGCGTATATTGAAGATAGACAAAATTGGGTAACAGCCATTTTGTGCCGCTGAATATCATCTCCGAACCTCAACTGAACGCCACGATGCTAACCACTTAGCATGAGGGCAATCTCCAGGAACAAGCAGGAATAAGTCCTCACATATGGGTACGTCGGTACCGACGGAGCCCGTGCGGGAAAGCTCCCCAGCTTCTTAGAATAGAAGCTTTTGGGACCTCCCACTGCACATGCGCACTGCCTTCCCGCCTTCCTGAACAGCTCTCCTCAGTTTTCTCTTTTTCCGCGGAGCCAGCAGGTCGTGTTCCTGTCACCGCTGAAGAAATTGTTATTTTATTTGTTTCTTTAGACCGCGTACCTGCCTTCCCCATACCGATACCGGTATCGCCGGTCTTTTCTTTCTTTCTTTAAAAAATTATAATTCTTTTTTCTTATTTTTTAGCTTTTTGGTCACTTCAGAGAGGCCTCTCGGCCTACTCAATTTCTCCTCATGGAGAAGCCAGCCCCTGGATTTAAGAAGTGTACCAAATGTAATGCTGTTATTTCAGTCACAGACACCCATGACTGGTGTCTGAAATGTTTGGGGCCTGACCATTCCATACCGGACTGCCCATCTTGCTCCCACATGTCTAAACGTGGGCTGCAGAACCGGGCCAACAAATTCCATGTGCTGTTTGCTTCAGAGAATACAGCATCACAGTCATCCAGGTCTTCTTCTCCGGATGGATCTCAGGTAACCAAACCTTCTGTGGGCAAGTCCTCAAAGAGCAAATCTCCTTCAAAGCATCGAGAGGCTCTTAGCTTAGAACTTGAGGACCCTGCCCCAGCCAAACAACCCCGGCGGGAAGTCCAACTTCCAAAAACGCCAATTCAGGGGTCTCAGGTTGATATCGATGCTACGGCCTCGACAGATCACCTGTTAGCCTGCTCTGGGGTACCGGGTCACTCCGGTACCGACATCCAGGCAGCTATGGCGTCCATGGGCGATACTGTACAGTCCATGCAGCAGGCCGTCATGGCTTTCATTAAAGCTGCAACGCCATCGGTTCCGCTTTCAGCGGTTCCGGGCCCGATACCGGTATCGTCCGCCATGCCGGTATCGAGGCCGTCCACCTCTAAACGCAAGTCGGTACCGTATGGGCTTTCGCTCCATACCGGTTCCATACCCGATACGCCCGATATCGATACCGATCGGTACGCGTATCGTGCGTTAGAGGAAAGCACCGATTCCTCTGAGGATTTTCACTCCTCTGATGATTCTGCTGAGTTTTCACTCAACTTACCTGAGGAGCCCTCTTCTCCTAAAAGGAGAATGTCCCCTCCAGAGGATTTGTCCTTCCAGGACTTTGTTTTAGATATGGCTACAGCCCTTTCTATTACCACATCCTCTGAAAAGGAACCCAGATCCAAAAAACTGGATATTTTGGGATACTCAAAGGCCCCTAAGGAGGCAGTTACCCTGCCTATCCATGAAATCCTTCAAGAACAACTGATGGATTTCTGGGAAAATCCTTTGACTTTGTCTCCTTATTCCCGTAGGTTGGACACCATGTATAGGGTCCCTCCTTCTCCTGGTTTCCAAAAGACTCAATTGCCCCACCACTCTATTGTGGTGAAGTCTGCAATGAAGAAGATTAGGAGTACCAAAAGGCACTCTTCCACCCCTCCAGGACGGGAATGTAAGACTTTGGACTCTTTTGGTAGGAAAATTTTCCAGGCTAGTATGCTTATAGCCAGGATTAATTCCTACAGTCTCTATATGGGCATGTTCCTGGAGGAACTTGCCAAAAAGGTGCGGCATTTTGCCCCCTTTATCCCTGAGGATAAAAAGCAGGGATTCCTTTCCCTAGTGAAACAACTCTTAGAGGTTTCTAAGTTCTCTAATAGGGCAGCATATGATTCCTTTGAGGGAGCCAGTAGGGCTTCGGGCATTGCTATTGCAGCCCGACGTCTTGCTTGGCTCCAGGCCTCTGATCTGGAACCTTGGGTTCTAGATGGCTTACGGAATCTGCCCTGTACAGGTGAGAACTTATTTGGGGAAGAGTGGCAAATCAAAGCCACCCAGATGGATGCTGAAAATGCCACCTTGGAAAGACTTTCAAAGTCCACTTCAATTCCTACTAAGAAAAAGTCTTTTAAAAGGCCTTACTATAAGAAGGCCAGAGTTGCTTCAAATACTGGCCAGCAGTCTTCTCAACCTCGCTATACTGCTAAGCGTCAGCAATCCAAACAAGCACGAGCTAAGCCTGCAGCAGCTACTGTAGTTCAGCAGGCTCCAACCCCTCAGGGGTTTTGACTTGCTCCTAGGGAACTTGCCACTTCTGGTTCTAACACAACCAGAACCTCTCACCATACCCGGAAGGTTGGTTCACTTTGCTCCCAGATGGGAACAAATCACAACAGAACAATGGACCCTCTCTATCATTCGAGAGGGTTACAAACTTCATTTCTCCAGCCTTCCTCCCCATCATATGGTGAGACCATTCAATTCTCCCCCATCTCTCCTAACCCTGTTGGGTCAAGAGGTTTCCTCTCTTCTTGCCCAAGGGGCCATAGAAGAGGTTCCTCTTCCTCAACAAGGGTCCGGTTTCTACTCCCCTTATTTTCTCATTCCAAAGAAGACAGGGGGATTCAGACCAATCCTAGATCTGAGAGAATTGAACAAATTTCTCTTCAAGGAGAAATTCAAAATGCTGTCTCTCGGCATTCTCCTTCCTTACCTCCAGGGTCAGGACTGGCTTTGTTCTCTAGACCTACAGGATGCGTATACACATATACTCATCCATCCATCCCACAGAAAGTATCTTCGCTTTCTGTTTCAGGGAAAACATTTCCAATACAGAGTACTCCCCTTCGGTCTAGCCTCTGCTCCAAGAGTATTCACAAAATGCATGGCAGTTGTAGCCGCATTTCTAAGAGGCATGGGAATCTTTGTCTTCCCATATCTGGACGACTGGCTCATCCGAGCTCCAACTCAGTCACAGGCCCAGATTTCCCTGGACCACACAAGGAGCCTTTTGCAGTATCTGGGACTGGTAGTAAACCTTCCCAAGTCCCAACTCATCCCTACTCAATCTCTAGAATTCATAGGGGCCCAGTTGGACACCATCACTGCAAGGGCCTACCTTCCACATGTTCGAGGCCAGCGCCTCCTGAGTTTGGCCTCCCAAGCTCAGTCCAGCACTCACTTGACAGCCAGGGAAATGCTACGCCTACTGGGTCATATGGCCTCCACAGTGCATGTGGTGCCTTATGCTCGTCTTCATATGAGAGCAGCTCAATGGACCCTGGCCACTCAGTGGACTCAGGCGTCAGGAGCGCTCTCAGACCAAATACAAACCTCCGATCGTCTGTTTTGGTCCCTCCACTGGTGGACTTCCACCAAGAATCTGTTGTTGGGGGCTCCATTTCAGCCATTGCTACCCCAAGCAACCCTCACAACAGATGCCTCCCAAACAGGGTGGGGAGCCCATCTGCAAACTCTCTCCACTCAGGGCACTTGGTCTCTACAGGAGACCACCCTTCATATCAATCTTCTGGAACTGCGAGCAATTTACCTTGCCCTCAAGGTCTTCCACTCCCTCCTAGCCAACCTCACTGTCCTAGTTCAGACAGACAATCAGGTGGCCATGTTTTACATAAACAAACAAGGAGGGACGGGCTCTCTGTCGCTTTGCAACGAAGCTCTAAGACTATGGGCCTTCGCCAGAGAGCATCAGATTCACCTGCTAGCAGTGTATCTCCCAGGAGTTCAAAACTCTCGGGCAGACAGGCTCAGTCGAGTTCTGCTGCCACACGAATGGTCCCTACATTTGGACCAAATAAACCGAATCTTTCAGGAATGGGGGACCCCGGACATAGACCTCTTTGCAAGTCCGTGGAATGCCAAACTTCCCCGGTTCTGTTCCAGAACTCCGTGTCAGGGAGCTCAGGCTACGGACGCCTTTCTCCTGAATTGGAATCAGGCATTCCTATATGCCTTTCCACCCATTCCTTTGATTCCCAAGACTCTGTTCAAACTCCAGAGGAATCATGGAACTATGATCCTCATAGCTCCACGCTGGCCACGCCAAGTGTGGTTCCCTCTACTTCTACAGCTCTCCCAGGGATCCTACTTGGATCTGGGAGCTGCGCCAGACCTCCTGTCTCAGGAGGAGGGGACTTTGTGGCACCCAAACCCCAAATCCCTTCACCTCAGTGCTTGGTTACTGAAGGCTTAAGCCTTCAAGACTTTCATCTTTCCCAACCAGTGAAAGATATCCTTTCTGCCTCTAGGAAACCCTCTACCAGGCGTTCCTATGCTTTCAAATGGAAACGTTTTTCCATTTGGTGTGCTCAGCAGGGTCTTGACCCTCTGGCACTTCCTTTGAATTCTCTTCTTGATTATCTCCTGCATCTATCCAATGCAGGCCTCAAGACGAATTCGGTAAGAGTCCATTTAAGTGCTATTGCAGCATCCTTGAAACATATAAATGGACAACCTATCTCCTCTCATCCTCTTGTTGCAAGATTCATGAGAGGCCTGACTCTCACTAAACCTCCCATCAGACCACCCCCGGTCGCATGGGATTTGAATCTAGTGCTCGGTCAACTTATGAAGCCACCTTTTGAGCCAATGTTTTCCACCTCCTTGAAATTTCTTTCCTGGAAGGTCATCTTCCTCATTGCAGTCACTTCGGCTCGCCGCATCAGTGAGCTGCAGGCTTTAGTGGCTAATCCACCTTACACAAGATTTCATCATGATAAGGTGGTCCTTAGGACGAATCCCCACTTTATGCCTAAAGTGGTCTCGCCTTTTCATCTTAATCAAGAGGTATATCTACCTGTCTTTTTTCCAGCTCCTCATGCATCCAATGCAGAGAGGAACCTTCATACTCTGGATTGTAAAAGAGCTCTCGCTTTTTACCTTAATAGGACTCAGCCACATCGAAAGTCTTCTCAACTTTTTGTGGCCTTTGATCCTTCCCATTTGGGACTTCCAGTCTCCAAGCGTACACTTTCCAATTGGATTGCTCAGTGTATTTCTTTTGCTTACCAGAGCAAAAACATTTCTCTGGAAGGCCATGTCACTGCTCACAATGTGAGGGCCATGGCAACTTCTATGGCTCATCTGCACTCTGTTTCCATAGATCAGATCTGTCGAGCCGCTACCTGGGCCTCGGTTCATACCTTCACAGCCCATTACTGTTTGGACAAGGACTCCCGCCGGGATGCCTTGTTTGGCCAGGCTGTCCTCAAGCACCTGTTCCATTCCTAAACAACTCCTGCCCACCTTCCCAGAATGGATGCCTGAGATCCATACGAAGATGGCGAACCTTTACAGGGGATCCCATGCATCTAAGCTAGGGAGTCCCCATATGTGAGGACTTATTCCTGCTTGTTCCTGGAGATAGCACAGTTACTTACCTGTAACAGGTGATCTCTGGGAACAGCAGGAATTAGTCCTCACAACCCACCCACCTCCCCTAGGAGTTGTATCTTTTATCTATCTATCTTCCTGTCCTCTCTCTGTTGACTCAGCTATAAACTCGAAACTGAGGAGAGCTGTTCAGGAAGGCGGGAAGGCAGTGCGCATGTGCAGTGGGAGGTCCCAAAAGCTTCTATTCTAAGAAGCTGGGGAGCTTTCCCGCACGGGCTCCGTCGGTACCGACGTACCCATATGTGAGGACTAATTCCTGCTGTTCCCAGAGATCACCTGTTACAGGTAAGTAACTGTGCTTTCTGGGACAGCACAGGGGGTTAGCTAGTCAGCGGTGATATTCAGACGTTGAATGATTCATCCAAATTGGCTACAGTTAGGAAAGATAAATGGTTATGCAATCCAGTCAGTGGTTGAATATCGCTGCTGACTGGATTGCAAACAGGCAATCTTTCCAACCTGGACAGTCAATGCCGGTGGCTGGATATGACTATCTGAGTTATAATTAAAGTGGTAATGGCCAGCCGCTTCCGTTGCTAAAAATGCTCCTCATTGGTTTCAGAATTTTAGCAGGAGTCATCATTGAACAGTGACATTTAGTAGAATGTCAATGCAATGACCGAGTTAAGTAAACTGGCAGAGGGTATAAAAATATGAAAACCTTATGGTCCAAAAGAGTATGGGCCCAATTTTTGAAGGCCTTTACATGGCCCTAGTTAACCGTGTAAATGCCTTATCCTGGATTTTCAAAGGGCACCTACACGGGTAGTGCCCTTCGGAAATCCTGGATATGTCCCTAATGCGTCCAGGTGCTATCCGCATAGCATCGGGGTATGTTGGGGCGTTCTGGGGTGGAGCGGAGGAGGAGGAAGGGACTACACGGGTAGCAGCGATTTTCAATGCTACCCGTGTAGCCTCTGCGGCTGCCGGGGCATCCAGGCTAACCTGGATTTTCACTTCCATCCCCGCGGAAGTGAAAATCCGGGCTCAAGGAGTCAGCAGGCAGGTTATGCACTGCCATGGCACATAGCCCGCCTAACTCAAAATCAGGCTCCATGTGTATAATACTAAGCTCAAAGAGAAATTTAGGAAAAGCTCCCAGCCAGTGATCAAGTTCATTACCTGTCACTCCAGGGTCCGCACCACTCGGTAGAACCCCAGGGATTGCGCATGCGGATCATGTACAGCTTCCGTGACTGGAAGAAAGAGAGAAGTCCCGTCCCGAGATGGATCCGTTTTATGTCTGTGACGCCATAAGCGTGTCCCTTCACCAGTCCACAGGACATCTGCGACTCCAGTTCTTCCCCTTGGGCAGGCTGAACAGAGCCAGAATGAAGAAGACAGCATTACGAAAAAAAAGGGGGTGACCATTTATGAAGAGCTATAGTGCAGATAAGTCCTCCTGTGATCCCCAAGTGGATAAATGCTCCCCAACGTTATCCATAGGGATCCAGAACCCCAGAGTTACCCGGATGGAGCAGCTGATGAGCGAAGCCCTGGAATGTGCCTTCATCAAGGACTTGAAGAGTTTCTTTTTCTTCTCCAGATCTTCATTGACCTTCTCCTCTTCCAGGCAGATGGACTCCGATATCCCCCCAGTGAAATCCACAAGAGCCTCCGCTGTGTTCCCACCCTCCAGGGTCTCATAGCAGCCATTAAGCCTGAGGTGGGGGGGAAGGCAATGAAAAAACAGTGGACCGTAAAGCCAAATGTTCTGCTTCTCCATTACAGAGATCCGCCTTCCCTCCCTCACCCCCAGGAGATGGGTGTTTGAACTGCAAAAGCTCCAGACCTCTCACTCCTTACTTGGCATATGCTTTCTCCAGCAAGGCGCACCAGAACTCATTGACATCAGTGGAGCGGCAGAAGATTAGTTGACCATTCACGGTGGGCAGCCGATCGTCGATGGTGACGTCCACCCAGCGGCCAAACCTCCAGAAACGGAAGTGAAAGATGCCAGCATACTTCTCTGTGTGCTGGGGGTCCCAGTCCTGCTCCTTGTGATTTGGGATCACCTGAGGTGAGAAAACCTCTTTCAAATGTTATACAGTGTAGATACAATGCATGGAAACAACATGACTCAAGGCCATTATATGACTGCTACTGCTTACAATCTGTATAGTGCTGTGCATATACAAGTAAGAGACAGACCCTTGTAATCAAGAAAGACTACATGACAACTGTGGCTAGAGTAAATCTAGGGAATGGCAAAGATACAGATAGGTGATGAGCAGAATAAGGAGATCAGGATCTAAAAGCAGCCTCAAAGAGGTGAGTTTTTATAACTAGGAGTCATTGTTAATGATATTACTACTACTACTACTACTACTACTACTGAGCATTTGTATAGCGCTACAAGTCATATGCAGCACTGTACAGACATGTAAGAGACGGTCCCTGCTCATCAGAGCTTACAATCTAGTCAAGATAGACAACACAGAAGGTGTAGGCAGGGATAAAACAAGGGGGAAAGGAAAAGAAAAAGGAGATCAGGTGAGTCAAGATCCAAAAGCAGCAGCGAAGAGGTGAGTTTTCAGCCTGGATTTGAAGAGGGTCAGAGAAGGTGCCTGGCGTACAGACACAGGTAGTTTGTTCCAGGCATAAGGAGCAGCAAGGCGAAAGGAGCGAAGTCTGGAGTTAGCAATAGAAGCAGTTTGCTGAAGAGCGGAGTTCCCGAGGGGGGTTGTAAGGAGAGATAAAAGAAGAAAGGTAGTGAGGAGCTGCAGTGTGAATGCATTTATAGGTCAGCAGGAGAAGTTTGAACTGGATGCGGAAACAGATATGGAGCCAATGAAGTGACTTGAGAAGAGGAGTAATATGGGCATGACGAGGCTAGCGGAAGATTAGCCTTGCAGCAGAGTGTTGAACATTGAAGGGGAGAGAGATGATTCAAAGGGAGACCAGTAAGGAGTAGGTTACAGGAGTCAAGACGGGAGGTGATTAAGGAGTAGATAAGTGTCTTAGTAGTGTGTTCAGAAAGGAAAGGGAGGATTTTGCTGACGTTATAGAGAAAGAAACGGCAGGTCTTAGCTATGATGGATGTGTGTGGAGAAGGAGAGAGAAGAGTCAAAGACAACCCCAAGATTGCGAGCTGAAGAAACAGAAAGGAGTATAGAGTTATCCACAGAGACTGAGAAAGGAGAAAGAGGAGGGGAGGTTTTAGGGGAACATTTTAAGTCATAATTACTGCCATACTGGCTCAAACCAAATATCAAGTTCAGTATCATGTTTCCAACAGTTGCCATTCCAAGACACAAATATCAATAATCCAACTGTTCCAGCCCTTGAATTGAAGAACCAGTATGCAGCCCTGGAAGTAGAGGAGGTGAAAACATCCCAGAAAATGAAAGAACCAGAGCTCAAGCACCCCAAAGTTGTGGAATCAGTGTGCACAAGGAAGTGAAGGGTAGTGGTGGTTGGTGACTCTCTTCTGAGGGTTACTGAGGCGTGCATCTACTGACCAGACTTGATGTCCAGAGAGGTGTGCTCTCTGCCAGGTGCCAAAATCAGAAATGTTATTGAGAGTTTGTCAAGACTCATCAAGCCTACTGACTATTATTGCTCATCCATGTCGGCACAAATGATACTGCAACGTATCCCTCTGAGCATATCAAAAGTGACTTCACGGCTTTGGGACATAGGATGAAGCAGATAGGGGCACAGGTGGTGTTCTCGTCAATCCTCCCTGTTGAGGGTAAAGGCCAAGGCAGAAACGCTCGCATCCTGGAGATGAATGCATAGCTGCATGGATGTTGTCATCAACACTGTTTAAAGTTTCCTAGACCATGGGATGATTTTCCAAGGACTGCAGAGCAGAGATGGCATCCACCTCTCCAAGAAGGGTTAAAGTGTCTTCTAGAGCAGATGGGCTAACCTAGTGAAGAGGGCTTTAAACTAGATTCATTGGGATGGATGAAGAAAGCCCCCAGGTAAGTGAAACATTAAATACCTCTGTAGAAATGGGTAAAGGGGGCAACATATGGAAAGCAGTGTGTATAAATGCCCATAGTATGGGAAATAAGATCCCAGATGTTGAGGCTTTAATGGAAGAGGCTGACTTGGATATAGTGGCAGTTACGGAGACATGACTCATGGACAACCATGACTGGGATGTAATTATACCAGGCTATACTTTATTCAGGAAGGACAGGGGAGGAGGAAGAGAAAGAGGAGTGGCACTATATGTAAAAAATAATATTAAAGCTAAGAATTACAGGGCATAAAAGGGAGCGAAGAGGCACTGTGGATTAAACTAGAAAGAGGGAAAGGGAAATTCGTTTGCATTGGTGTGATATACAGATCTTGCTCAAAGGGAGAAGAAGTGGACGGGGATTTAATAGAAGACATATACAGTATTTATTTATTTAACTAGGTTATATACCGCTTTTCTATAAGTCAAAGCAGTGTACATTCAGGTACTGTATATATATTTCCCTTGTCCCCAAAGGGCTCACAATCTATGTTTTTGTACCTGAGGCAAAGAAGGGTTAAGTGGCTTGCCCATGCCACAAGGAGCACCTGTGGGACTAACAACCTCAGTCCTTCTTGTGTTTCTGATGTCATAGTGGGAGATCATCTCTCATCCAGTGATCACCAGATGGTGTGGTTCAGCATTAGGACTAGGGATGATAAAATCCATTCAAAAGCGAGAGTTCTTAGACTTTAAGAAAAATAACTCTGCCAAAATGGGACAATACCTCAAGGAGTCATTAGCGGGATGGGAACAGCTGAGGGATAAAGAAAAGCAATGGGCAAAACTGAAAGGGGGATATTTTAAGGTTAACAAACTTTTTTGTTAGAAAGGTAAATAAAGGTAAAAAGAAAAGGAGGCCACTATAGTTCTCAAAAGTAGCTGAAAAGGTGAAGAAAAAGAGGGAGGCCTTCATGAAATACAATAGATCACAGAGAGAGGAAGATAGGCATCTATATTTGGAAAAACTTAGAGAAACTAGCAAAGTAGTCAGGAAAGCAAAGATACAAAAAGAAGAAGAAATAGCTAATGTAATAAAATAGGGGGATAAGACATTTTTCAGATATGTTAGTGAGAAGAGGAAGGGCAAAAGTGGTATTGTCAGAGTCAAGAGTGAAGGGGAGGAATATGCAGAAACTGATGAGGATAAAGTGGAATTCCTTAATAAATATTTCTGTTCACAGATGAAGGGCAAGGAGCAGGACCTCAGAACACCCACAAATAGGAACAGAAGCAATGGGGATCTCACACGATTTTCAAAAGACTGTGTTCGTTAGGAAATAGCTAAATTTAAAGTAGACAAAGTAATGGGTCTGGGTCTAAGAATACTGAGGTGACGTTCTAGCGGCTCCACTGTCTGAACTTTTCAATGCTCTTTGGAGTCTGGAGTGGTGCCAGAGGACTGGAGAAAGGCACATGTGGCCCCTTTAGAGGACTGGAGAAAGGCACATGTGGCCCCTTTACACAAAAACGAACGTAAGGATGACACTGAGAACTACAGGCTGGTTAGTCTAACCTCTTTGGTTAGTAAATTATTGGAAAGGCTACTAAAAGAGAGAACAGTGAGGTTTCTGGAGTCCAATGGATTGCAGGATCCGAGGCAGCATGGATTCACTAGAGGCAGGTCTTGTCAGACAAATCTGATTGATTTCTTTGACTGAGTGACCAGGGAGTTGGAGCAAGGAACAGCCCTAGATGTGATGTACTTAGATTTCAGTAAAGCCTTTGACACTGTTCCACACAGGCGACTTATAAACAAACTGAGCACCCTAGAGATGGACCCTAAAGTTACTGATTGGTTTTGAAACTGGTTGAGTGGGCGACGACAAAGGGTACAGGTAAATGGAGCTCATTGAGGAAAAGGAGGTTACCAGTGGTGTGCCGCAGGGATCTGTCCTTGGTCCAATTCTTTTTAACACCTTTGTTACTGATATTGCAGAAGGGCTGTCGGATAAGATGTGGTTATTTGCAGATGATACCAAAATTTGCAATAGAGAAGATACCCAGGAAGAAGTAGATAATATGAGGAAGGATCTAGCTAAGCATGAAGAATGGTCTAGAATCTGGCAGTTGAAATATAATGCTAAAAAATGCCGGGTCATGCACTTGGGCTGCAAAAATCCAAAGGAGCTGTACAGTGTAGGGAGTGAGGTACTTCCGTCTGCGAAAGAAGAGTGGGACCTGGGCATAATTCTTTCTGACGATCTTAAAGTAGGTAAGCAGGCAGAAAAGGCGACTGCGAAAGCCAGAAGGATGCTTGGATATATAGGGCGAGGAATGGCCAGCAGAAGAAAGGAGGTGATGGTGCCTCTGTATAAATCTCTGGTGCCACCTCATTTGGAGTATTGTGTGCAATTCTGGAGACTGCACCTCAAAAGGATATAAGCAGGTTGGAGTCGCTACTAAAATGGTTCGTGGTCTTTGTTATGAAGCATATGAGGACATCTTAATATGTATGCTTTAGAGGAAAAGTGGGATAGGGGAGATATAATAGAGACATTTAAATACCTCCATGGCATAAATGCACCGGAGGGTCTCTTTTAATTGAAGGCGAGCTCTATTACGAGTGGACATAGGATGAGGGTGTACAGGATAGTCTCAGGAATAATATGCAGAATATTTTTTTATGGAAAGAGTGGTAGATGCGTGGAATAGTCTCCCAATGGAGGTGGTACAGACGGGGACAGTATCTAAATTCAAATCTAAATTCATGGGACAAACACAGACGATCTCTAAAGGAAAAAAAGGGATTATTGTAGTTGATATGGAAGGGCGGACTAGATAGGCCATGTGGTCTTTTTTGCCATTATGTTTCTATGCTTCTAGATACCTAAACAGATAGATTTCATGCTACTTAGCCCCAGAGACAAACAGTGGTTTTCCACAACTCTACCTTACCAGAGGCACTGGAAAGGAGTGGGCCACAAGGACCATGGTCCATCCAAAACTTTGCTGCTGTGATCACCAGCCTTCCCCTCCTGTCTGCCCATGGGGATCTGATCTCCTGTGGGCAGACAGGAAGGGAAGGCTTTGATCACAACCCAGCAGGCAGCAGGCTGCCCACAGGGATCCCATCCCCCGTGGGCAGAAGAGCACAGTGATCACATCAAAGACCTCTCTTGTCTGCCTGTGGGAGATTCGATCCCTGTGGGCAGACAGGAGGGGAAGGCCGGCGATAGCAGCCTCATGCAGTTTGACTGGCTGAGGGATGGAGCTTGCTCCCTTCCAAAGAAAACAGCATTTCACCACCCTGTACCTTACTAATGATGTATGGACTTTAACCACTTTATAAGACAGGTATTATGTAATGGGGTGGAAAAAGAAAGAGGAGAATTAAACTGGGGAGAAAGGGAGGGTAACAAGTTAAAAGAGCAGGAAAAGATGGTAAGAGAGAGACAGAAGTTCACAAAAAAAAGATGAGATTCCAGATGAAGGGGTGAAGGAAGACAGTAAAGATAAAAGAAGCGGGGACTGGAGACAGGGAGGAGGGGGCCATGTTCAAGGATGTTACTCACCTTCTTCCATACCGAGGGTTCAGTAGCTAAACAAGAGGCAGCGGCCACTAGCCAGCAGTTCCCCAGGCTGCCCTGGTGCAGGTCCCAAGAGCTGATGCCATCAACGAACAGATGGGGGTTGGAGCAAATCTCCTAGGTATAAATGGTTAAGGAAAGAGTGAGGGAGCATAGCTCGGTGTCCTGAGACGGGATGAAGAAGGGGCAAAGGAAGTGGCTCACAAATGGAGGGAGCTCAGCTGAGCCCTGGAATGGGAAAAAGAGGGGGGAGGGAGGCATCAGGAAGTTTTTTACCTTTGGTCGTTTCCAGACAGTGCCCACAGGGGGGCTGCGCTGGTAAAACAGGGCCTCGTTGTTGGCGGGGAAAAGGGGATCTTCGAAGAGCTTGTGACTCTGCAGACAGGCTTTCTTCAGCTTCGAGTAATTCTGGTTCTGATAATACACCACAGACTGTGGCATCCTTCAGCACAATCTTATCACGCCCAGCGCTGGAGAGACCTCCCCAAATCCTGCCCTGACAGGATATATAGCTACAGGAAATCCCTTCTCCCAGGCATCCGAGGGGTCTCCTCATGTGTGTTAGTGTGAGGTATTTCTCTGATGTAGTCTCTGCTCACCTGGGCTGCTCCAGCTCCTACTTCCTCTGTTTGTGTGTGTGTACACTGTAGGTGTGTGTTTGACAGCTTGGAACACCCTTCTTTACAGGGAGGGGCCCCTTAGCCTAGTTCAAACTCCAGATAACATCCTTTATCAATCAGCTAGACTGAAAAAGGTTTAGGATGCTATCAAATTCCCAAATAAATATAAATTTGGGCAGAACAGTAAGAAATACCTTGGGGCTTCCCACTGTCCTCCATTCCTTTTTGCTCCCTACCCCTTCCCCCATCCCAGAATCACTGTCCTCTCTGGTGAATCTAACTGAACAGGTTAATCCAGCTCTGTGAAGTTAATGAATACCAGAGAAGACAGAGCTCCTCCCTAACCTGGAGCAAGGCCAGCTCTGATGTACAGCCCACACAGATAAGGCTCTCCAGGAAAAAGATGCTTGGGAACAGGTGCCTGAAGATCTCCCCCATCCCCCTCAAAAGACATGGTACCTATTATATATAGAATAAAGATTTCAAAACCTAAATTGGTATACTTATAAAAGGAGAGGAAAGAGCTCAGTGATATAAAAGAGCCAACACAAAGGCCAGCTTCGTTTACAAATATAAGCCAAAAGAAGACATTCAAATCACTGCATCATTGGTCATAAAAAAATACCTTCGATATACATTCATTAATTCATGCAGTTTAGAAATTGGAATGCAGTATAATGCAAACAGATTGGACTTAGGTTGGCATTAAACTAAAAAAAAAAAAAAGTATCCATTCCAACACTAAGCGTTTCACTTCTGCTGCCTCAGGGAGTAGAACACAAAAACGTTTGTTTGATGGCTCAGCTCTTTGGAAACGTGGAATTTGCTGTTAAGGTTAGCGAACAAGATTTTGTGTCCTGCTCCCCGAGGAAGTGGAAGTGAAACGCATACCATTTAAATGCCAAAGCATCTCTGTGCACACAGAGGACAGGTATAATAAAGTAGCACATCTCATCCACTGGAAACTCTGCAAACACTACATCACTGTGCTTGAAAAGCACTAGTATCATGACCCTGAGAAAATTATGGAGAATGAAGAGGTTATGATCACCTGGATTACTCCCATTCTGGATGCAAGGAAGCCTGACATAGTGGTAAGAGGAAGAACACTGGAATGGCATTGATTATAGAGGTGTCGTCTCAAGAGACCAGGACAATGTGGCAGAAAGATACTGAATTATTTCCCATCATATTGGGTGCCACAGGCTTGATTAAGAATTTCCAGTCATACCTTGATAAATTACCCATACATGTTACACTCCTCTTTTACCCTTTCATTAATTTATTCAATATTTATGCATTATTGAGTATTTATTTATTTTTAATTTTATATCCTTTTAATAGTCCATTATTTTTTACACTATAATCTTTTGCATCACATTGATGTACCTCTCATCTCCCACATGAGCCATGTGAAGTTTCCCCATGGGTAGCATATCCTTTGTGTATGCCAGTTAGCATTTTTTGGTACGCTAGTTCATTTTTACCCTCCATAGATAGGTCATTGACCAGTAGGTATTTTTACAAAAATTCCCTAGTGTTCCTCGTGTCTCGGTTTTACTCCTTTATCTCTTCCACTGTTTTGTTTTGTGTGTTCTTAGTTACTTGCTTGTATACCCTTTCATGGGTAATTTATGTTTAGATTATCATTCTTATTTATTTAGATCTTCACTCTTATGTGGTGGTTATGTTCCCAAGAATGGGCTTCCAAACATTTTTCTATATCATACACATAGGTTTTTTTGTTCCTCATACAGGCACAGTATCACCCTACCTGATGGTTTGGGAATTGGATCAGGTGTATATACATAGTTTGTTGCATTTGGTGGCTCTGTCCAGATTATTGAACGGTATCTCACATTTGACTTCTATCTCGTTCTAGGGTCTTGATTCACACTCACATTCCCTATTTCCACCTATGATGTGGTTATTGAGTTTGGGGTTCCTTTTTCCTTGATCTGAGAGGTTTGGGAAGTCTTTAGAAATGAATTAAGTTCACTGGTGGTCGGTGTCTCCCTATATGTGCGGTATATATAATAGGGGCATGGAAGATCATGCATGATCGATTTACCTTTTGTTTATCAAAATGTTTCTTTTGTATTTATGGTCATTTTGTATTTGCTCTTTTAAATAATTACAATATATTACAATTAGTTTAGTAACGTTTTTTCACATTTGTGTGATTTGACCTTTGAACTTGGTTTGGCGGGCTTTCCTCCTTAAAAGCCGGTTTTAGCCACAGCTGGCTCTTTCCACTGGTGACAGTTTCTTGCCATTGTCATAGTAGGTACGTTTTCCTTTTATAAACGTCCTGACATATCTCGAGTTTTCTCTTTTATATACATAAATTCCCGATATCACATCCGTTACATTTTATGACGTGCTATATGTTTTTGAGTACATACATAGTTTGTTCTTTATTTATTGGATTATCTCACACAATTTTCTTCTGCATTTTAGACAGTCCTCTATCATTTTGATGGTGTTTCGTGATTTGGATCATATTTAGCATGATAATATATTGCCCTTTTTAACCCCGATTTCTCTGGGTATCAATGTATTGATTGATGTATAGCCATTTTTTATCCCGCTATAATGAGGTTCAGTATCACATCCCCCCCCTTTTATACCCCTTTGATTTAGAAGGTTTTCTAGAAACGGAGTGTCTCTGTGGCTGGGATTTCCTGTATGTATGGCACATTGTACATGATCAATTCACTTTGCACTATTATATGTTTAACCTAAATTTTTTGTTTTTAAATTAAGAATGTGCTGTAAGAAATGTTCATTGGACCTACAACCCGTTTTATCTTGTCTGTTTTTATAATGGTTAGACATAACCTCTGATCTTGTTTTTGGCGGGAATTTATCTCAAATATCCATTTTTACGCTTGGTGGCCCCCCCCCCCCCCCCCGTTTACTTTTTTTTATTTTTGATTGTTTCCTGCCATGGATACAGTATATATGTGTTTTCCTTGTCTCTACGTTTACTCATAATAGATGTTAAGTTATCTTGAAATCTATACGCCTTTACTTACTGGGTATTTTAATACTCCCGGTACTTTAATAAAATTTAGTATTTTTATTACATATTATGACATATAGGCATGTTTTAAAGTACATATGGTATGATTTTTTCACCACTTCGGTATTATAAAATTTCACAGTACTTCACACCCATTTTTTATACACAGATCATTTTTTTTTAAGAAATGGATGGTTTGATTTTCACATCCGGAGCATGATTAGATCCTCCCGTTATGTTGAATCTATTTATTATTAATTTATTTTTCACAGATTTTAGCCATTGACATTTTTACTCTAAAGGCTCTTTCTCTTGGATTTTAGTTGAACTTTAAAGATATTACGTCTGCATTGTTCTGTTGTGACTTTGCAATATACTTGGTCAGCTATACTGCAGGTAACTTGCGCTTCCTTCTCATTCCTTCTTTGGCCCTCCTCTCCCGCTCGGTATTGTTTGTGATATCCTTCCTTTCATATAACCCGATACTATAAGTTCCCTCTTATTCATGGGTATTTTGTAATGTTATTCTTACTTATTTGTTTAAATTTATTTATTTATTTATATTATTGTCAGCCATTCATTTTTACTGTTCTTTTATTTATTGGTTGGTTTTAGATATAGTTTTAATCGTTAACATTTAATTCATGTTTTAATGGGGGGGGGTTGTACCCTTGATTTGTTGTACATGTTGTTTACCTTTTACTTATTTTGAGGTGTTTGTACCCCTGAGGAAGGCCCCTTGGGCCGAAACACATTGGGATTTTGGTTCTATAATAAACAGCCTGTTCATCTGTCCTACAAACCTGCTGCCTTGTTGTTTCTGTTTCCTGTGTAGGTTCCTTGCTCTCTGTGTTTCCATCATATTGGGTGCCACAGGCTTGATTAAGAATTTCCAATCACACCTTGATAAATTACCCATACATGTTACAAGCTCTTGAAAAAGCCTCTCTTTAGCATGATGCAAGTACTACACCACATATTAGCAATAAATTTGAGACCGAGATCATATTCCACATACCTTGGTTTAGGAGTGAGATTTATGACTGTTATGTTATGCACAAAACTAACCCCTTTGAAGAAATTGCCCCAGAAATATGCCTTTCACTGGCCAGGGCAAGTACAATGAAGTCATCTCTAAAAAGGCAATTGTATAAACCATT
This sequence comes from Ichthyophis bannanicus, assembly GCA_033557465.1. Lineage (NCBI taxonomy): Eukaryota > Metazoa > Chordata > Amphibia > Gymnophiona > Ichthyophiidae > Ichthyophis > Ichthyophis bannanicus. The sequence goes on along the minus strand of CM066048.1, from coordinate 103,504,521 downwards.
TTGCATGTAAAACAATTATATATGTAAAGGTGAAATTTTGCTTGCCTGATAAGTTCCTTTCCTGGAGTCCTGCTAGACCTGTCCAGACAAGCAGGTAGTATCCCCTGCCAGCAGATGATGGAGACAGAGAAACTAGAAAAGAAGCTTCCAGCGACATCATAATTGGTATTAGGACTGGTGCAGCTAGGGGCACTCTCCTATTTCTTTCTACATCAGATGGTGATTGCTGGACTGGTGTAGCTTTGGTGATCTTTGGCTTCTGGGCAGCCATTCTGCAGGGCACTTTCCCAGTTGAACCAGGGTATTGATGGTCTTTGGCAGGGCTCTCCTATGTTCTCCCAAGGGATTTTGACCTCGCCAACAGCAGAATGTTTTCCTGCTCAGGGGCCCTCTAGTGTGATCCATGAAGCTGCTATCCTTGGGGGTCCACTACAGAAGCAGACTCATCTAACTAGTGCAGAGGATATACCCCCCAGTTTGATAATGCTCACAGAGCTTCTGAGGAGGTCTCTAAGCAGTAGGATCTTTTCCCTTTGAGGGACCAAGAGGATAACTTGGAACTGGAGAGCCCAGGCAGAGCAGCAGGCCTCAAAGAGGATGAGCTTTCTCTGGCAAAAGAGGAGGAGGAGGAGGAGGATGACGACTCTTTCATTATACATCTTTTCTGGCAGATAGAATTATCTGCTCTGATTGCCCCTTGCTCCACTAAAAGGATGTAGCCATGGAAGAGGAGAAATTGGATGTGGATCCCATCTTGAAGAGTCTATGAAGATCCTGTAAAGCTTTTCCTCTTCCACAGGCTGTTTGGTCCTAGTGGAATGGAAGGCCCCAGACTTTCCCCTGCAGGGTGTTAAGGTCATGGGCAAGCTACTATATATAGTATGCCCTGCCTCAGGCTGATGGATAGCTAATTGTGCTTCCCCAAGGTGGGCGCATAGGTAGTGGCAGTCACTAGGTACACCACTATTCCAGTGGAAGGGGGAGCAGCCCTCTAAGATCAGCAGGATCACAAAGCGGAGGTGCTTTTGAAGACAGTCTTCTTGGCTTCATTCAGCACTTGGACTACAGGCCTAGTGGCCTGAGCTTTTCTGTGCTAAGTCTAGCAGCTCCCAGAGGAGTCTACATGGCCCACCTGGCATCTGTTGCAGCCTTCCTGGCTAAGTTCTTGCATGACCTCATCCAATTGTCAGTGAGGATGATCGCTGTAGCTCTGGCACTGGTCTGCAGATACGGTCTCCAAGTCCCATTTAACAAAACTTTGCTTTAAGAATCTACTTCTTTTTGCAGTAGGGGGGTGCTACCACTTGTCTGGACTGGTCTAGTGGGATGATGTGGAATGGTCTCATATAGAATTAGGACATGCATAAAAGTAAACATGGTGCAAGCTGGCATGCACAGGTGCAGAGAGCAAGCTGAATTAAGTATGCACATCAATTACAAAATATGCTGATCTATGTGTGAACTTGCAAACTTTACGAATGGACATTTACAGCTGCTCTTAAGGAGGCGTTTACTGTCAATGTAGGTGCAGCATTATATAAAAGATAAATAGTGTCACCCAGCAGACCTGGTTGAGAGAAAGGAAAATGCTTTAAATAAAGAAAAAGGTACATACAAGCTGCAATATCTGGAGGAACCAGATAGAGGGAGCAAGAGGGACTCCAGAGTGACTGAGGAACCACGCCCCACTGATCATGAGGTAATGCCAGCCAGCTGCCAATCCACGAGCACAGAAGGACTTCTTAAGGAGGGTGTGGAAGACTGGAAGGAGAGCAGCGGGAAAGGCAGCTGTGGAGGCAGATGGAGAAGCGGAAGAAGTGGCAGCGGAGGAGAAAGCCGCGGGAAAGGCAGCGGTGAAGGCAGCTGGAGAGACGGCTGGAAAGGAGGCAGCAGGAAGGAAGGCAAGACAGAGGAAAAGAGGTTAGAATGCAAACCTGAATATTCCACTGCCAGAAGATCACCCAGAGCGAAAGGTGATTGCCTGAGAGCTAAGGAGGAACCTGGGAAGGTCTCAGCTCACAGAGGAGTAAAAGCTGTTTGCCCAGAGTGGCAAAGGCATTGCTGCAACTGTTGTCCAAAACCAACAGGGTCACAGCCTGAAGACCTAAGCCATGCTGTACAGGCAAGCCAACAGAGAAATTGGTGCAGGCCTCAACCTTCACTGGAAACAGAGAAGCCAAATTCCCAAGGTAAAGCTTTTTATGATACAAGCTATAGGGAAAGTGTACCTGATAAGAAAGGTTTGAATAATAAATGTTTTTATAAAGCTGCCATAAAACCTCTAAGGAGAGAGGAGTTTCCTCAATATAAAACAGCACAGAGCCGATGCCCTACGAGTTACCCAGAACATTGGGCTGTGCTAGAAGAGCTATATAAGTGAGGCAGCCATGAGGTTCTTACACAAGTGATCAGCCTGACCCTTCCCCCCAAGCCATGAGGCTCTTACACAAGTGATCAGCCTGACCCTTCCCCCAAGCCATGAGGCTATCAGCCTGCTAAGAGAAGACATTAAGATTTCAGTAGGCACCCTTCCCCCACTCCAGGTCTGAGCACAATATCCCCTTGCCCAGAAATCAGCAGACCAGAGCATACCGGTTTGGACAGGTCACTCAGGTACCTTCCCCAGGGGCTACTGATTGGTGGACAGAAAATATCTGAGGCGAATGAGATTATAGAATGAGTTTAAAATTGTACTGTATATAAGGCATTGTAGGACGTCCCTCGGGGCTCAGATTTTTGTGGAGGGTACCGGCTCTCTGTCTGAACCTGTGTGCACATTAAAGATCCTGTTTGCATACCAGCCTGTCTGAGTTTTCCTTCTGTGGGTGAGTGAGAAATTAGAGCTTTAAGCTGATTGGCTGCTTCATTCTGGTGACCACGAAGGGACGAAATTAAATTAAATTAAATTAAAAGAAAAGCCTCTCTCTCATCACACCCACAGTGGGAAGACTACTGCTTTTTGCAGGATCAGGGCCTCCACCAGTCAGGGACCGGCTCCTCCAGGTGATTAACGGTCCTTGGCGCCCCGGGCCACTTTGTGCTCCGGAAGGACACCTTGATTTGTCTGGTCAGTCGGTCCCTGCGGCTGAATCCCCGATTGAAAACCGGCTGGATAGACTGGCATCCAAACTCCCTGTCTGATCAGAGTTCTGGTGAGTACTGCTACCTTATTACTGTTTTGGCTAGTTCTGTACTCTGTATCTGGAAATCCTGGAAATTTCTGTAAACCTGTAGCGGCCCGATCACCCGCAACGAGCAGTCCGAATAAGGGCCTTAGTGGCCCTGAAACCATTGCTCGTCCTGTCTGTATCTGGTATCTGGTTGGAATAGGGAGGGGGGGGGGGTGCTTGCGAGTACCGGTAAGGAACTGCAGTATAAATTTAACTTTGCCACCTCGGGCCCCTTAAAAAAGTATTTAGAGTGCAGCGCTGCCAAAAGCTAAAAATATTTTTGCCCCAAGCTAATTATTAACATTTTGTACTGACCGCAATTTGTCCGCGGGCCGGCTGACTCTCCCCCTTAGGATCCGTTGATTTTTGTGTGCCGCGGGCCGGCTGGCTCTCCCCTTCAGATCCATTGTATTTTTTGTGTGCCGCGGGCCGGCTGGCTCTCCCCCTTGATTTTTTTTTTTTTTTCCTTCTTCTCCTGTTCCCTGCTTCCGTTTCAATCCTCTATTTGCTGGGGGAGTCCCGATCTGTTTTCCTACTTCCGTTTCAATCCGGAGCTGTTTGACCCGATGCCTATCCCTTTTTTAAGTCCAGGAGCAGCTGAATCGGTGTCTGGAGTTGTGCAGTGCCATGAGGACCGAGAGAGTTGAAGCCGGTGTGTGGAGGCAGCCATCTTGTGAAGACCACGTGTAAGCTACACCCAGATTCTAAAAGGAACAGCACTTAAAGTGATTCGGGAGCTCCATCTAGTGGACATTAGCTGTATTTTCTCATACTATCCTTATGGTTAAAGAAATCCTGGAGCTCCATCTAGTGGACATTTTTAAAAAAGCTAGCTATACTTATCAGAATTATCCAAATCAAATCTCATGCTGTGTATTTTGTGAATTGAATTTTTCCTGAATTGAGATTAGATTAGATGACGCCTTTTGTAAATTGTTTTTTTTTCCTTCCTGAATTGAGATTAGATAAGGAGATCTGTATTGTAAATTGCTTTTTCTCCTGAATTGAGATTAGATCAGAAGGTCCATATTGTACATTGCATTTCCAGAATTGAGATTAGATTAGAAAATCTTATCCACACTGTATACTGCATTTAGTCATTGAACTAGAATTTGAGCATGGGGTCGGGAAAGTCAAAAGTGAAAACGCCCCTGCAGTGCATTCTTCGCAATTTTAAATCTGGGTTTAGAGAGGATTACGGGGTACCCCTCTCCGCCTCCAGATTATCCTTTCTGTGTGAGAGGGAATGGCCAGCCTTACTTAAGCTGTGGCCTCCCCAGGGGTCCACTGACCTGGCCACTGTGTCCTTGGTCCATCAAATTGTAGCAAAAGAGCACCCTGATCAGTTTCCATATATTGATTCATGGCTGGCCATATGCCAGCTCAGACCAAGATGGTTCCAGCGCTGTCACGAGGATCAGTGTAGAATAATGGTGGCAGCCATCGGTCGCCAAAAGGGACAGACGCCCGCCCCTATCTACCAGGGGCGGGACTCTCCAGATATTCCTCCACGCCCCCTCCCTCTACTTCAACCCCGTGTCCCATCTGCACCACTGCAGAATCCGCCCATAGCTGATAGGTCAGGAAGACCTCCTCTCGGGGTGGGTGATGCCAGATTTAGGGAAGATTCTACGGATTCCGGCCCCTCATCTTCAGATTCCCCTCCCACATCCTCCACCCCTCCCACTTCTGGTGCCACCTCCAGTGCCACCATCTCCTCCCCTGAGAGCACAGAGGCTGAGCTTGAATCGTCCACCCCGGTAGCCTGCCGCCTGCGGTCGCATGATCTCCAATTGCCACTACGACAAGTACAGGGGCTCCCGTATATTGATGCTACTGGAAAGGTGGCAGTGGGACCATCCAGCCTGATTTATGTCCCTTTCTCCACTACGGACCTGTTGAACTGGAAAACCCACTATGCCTCCTATACTGAAAAGCCCCAAGAACTGACAGATCTTATGACCAGTATTATGCAAACACACCAGCCTACCTGGTCGGACACTAAACAATTGCTTTCCACCTTATTCAATACAGAAGAACGGGCGCGCATTGTGCGGGCCACCCTCGAGTGGCTGGAGACACATCCTGCCCATGAGGGAGTTATAAATCCACGGCAGCAGGCAGAGGCAGATTTCCCGAATAAAGACCCCCGCTGGGACCCGAATGACCCTGTTGGAGCAGTGGCTCTCACTCGTTTCCGGACTGCGCTCCTTGAGGGCCTTAAGAAGGGGGGGCAACAAGCTATGAACATCAGTAAAATCGCAGAAGTTCTCCAGCTTCCTGATGAAAGTCCGGCGATATTTTATGAGCGTCTGACTGAAGCATACCGATTATACACCCCCTACGATCCAGCGGCCCCTGAGAATCTTCAGATGGTGAATAATGCCTTTGTAGCACAGGCACAAGGTGATATACGGCGGAAGCTGCAGAAACTGGAAGGGTTTGCGGGCATGAATGCAACACAATTGATGGAAGTGGCACAAAAAGTATATGTAAATCGTGACCAGGAGCAGAAGCGAGAGTCGGAGCGTCGGATGAAGAAAAAGGCAGACTTCCTAGCAGCCGCCCTAGCCGAGAGACCACCAGTTCCAGCCTGGGCCGGAGGAGAAAATAGGGGACGAAGACAAGGCCGCAGATACGGGGGCCGAGGTCTCCCCTAGGCCCCACTCAATGTGCCTACTGCAAAGAGGAGGGACCTTGGAAGAATGGGTGTCCAAATCGCTACACAAGGCGAGGGAGATATCCATCCACAAGGGGTGTAAGAGCACCTGTACGAACTACACGGGAGCAAGACCAGCATGATGCTTTCCCACCTCCACCGAGACCAGCTTTCGAAGGCCTTGCAGCTATGGAACATTATGACTCGGATGGCTACTAGGCGGGACCGGGCTCCAAGTTTCTGTTGGGTCCCCAGGAGCCTATGGTCAACATGAATTTAGGGGACTGGAAAATGCAATTCATGGTCGATACCGGAGCAACACACTCAGTGGTCACCCAACAAGTAGCCCCGATCTCCTCCCAGTCAGTAACTGTTGTGGGAGCTACTGGGGGAGAGGGCCCAGAGACTTTTCCTGCAAAACCGCATGTGCCAGTTGGGGGGACGGACCATCACTCACCAGTTCCTGTATATGCCTGAATGTCCCATACCCTTGCTGGGTCGGGATGTTCTGAAAAAAACTCCAGGCCCAAATCTCATTCGGGTCTGACGGCCAGGCTGAGCTCGAAATACCCAGCCTGGCCCCAACAGTTTTGGTACTGTCCGTCCCCCAAGAAGAATGGCGGTTATATGAAAACAGGCCCAAATCTGATGTGGCTACCCTGGATACGTGGGAATCAGTGCCCCCTGGAGTATGGGCTGAAAGAAACCCCCCTGGAGTGGCCATCAACATCCCTCCTGTATGCATTGAAATGAAGCTGGGAGCCTCCCCAGTACATGTGCGACAATACCCGCTGCCGCGGGCAGCTGTGGAAGGAACTCATCATCATCTGGTGCAGCTACTACAGCATGGTATCCTGCGGCCCTGCCAATCGGCATGGAACACTCCTTTGCTGCCAGTCCGAAAACCTGGAACCACCGACTACCGACCTGTTCAGGATCTCCGTCGTGTCAATGAGGCCACTGTGACTTTGCATCCAGTAGTATCAAACCCTGCTACATTCCTGCCTATTGGCCCAGGGCCACCTGATCACGACTGCCTGGAAGTGATGGATACAGTCTTCTCCATTCGCCCTGATCTGACAGATGTGCCGATAAGCAATCCGGATGAGACCTACTTCGTAGATGGAAGCAGTCTGGTGTTGGAGGGCCGCAGGTGTGCGGGGTACACGGTGGTGATGATGGTGACGATGGAAGAGATAGTCGAAGCTCAGCCTATACCCCCTGAAAAGAATCCGCACAGAAGGCAGAACTCATTGCCCTTACCCGTGCCTTAACCCTTGGGACTAACCATCGTGTGAATATATACACAGACTCCCGGTACGCCTTTGACACTCTCCATGCCCGGGGGGCCCAGTACAGGGAAAGAGGGTTAGTTACTGCAGCTGGCTCTGAGATAAAGAACGGCCCCCAGATATTGGCCCTGTCCCAAATAAACCCCTTTGTGGCTTGCCTCCAGTAATACAGGCCTCTACCGCCTCTAGCGATTGAGGTCTCACTTAAAAAGGGGGGAGTGAGGCAGCCATGAGGCTCTTACACAAGTGATCAGCCTGACCCTTCCCCCCAAGCCATGAGGCTCTTACACAAGTGATCAGCCTGACCCTTTCCCCAAGCCATGAGGCTATCAGCCTGCTAAGAGAAGACATTAAGATTTCAGTAGGCACCCTTCCCCCACTCCAGGTCTGAGCACAATATCCCCTTGCCCAGAAATCAGCAGACCAGAGCATACCGGTTTGGACAGGTCACTCAGGTACCTTCCCCAGGGGCTACTGATTGGTGGACAGAAAATATCTGAGGCGAATGAGATTATAGAATGAGTTTAAAATTGTACTGTATATAAGGCATTGTAGGACATCCCTCGGGGCTCAGATTTTTGTGGAGGGTACCGGCTCTCTGTCTGAACCTGTGTGCACATTAAAGATCCTGTTTGCATACCAGCCTGTCTGTGAGTTTTCCTTCTGTGGGTGAGCGAGAGAATTAGAGCTTTAAGCTGATTGGCTGCTTCATAAGAAGCCTGACTATAACCTACCTGAACTCAGGGACTCAGAGTCAGAGGCTTCCGCCTATGAGCCAATGCAAGTGGAACTGGCAAATGAGGTTTCAGATACAGAAATGGACTGTACGTACTGTACCACGGGAAGCCTAGAATCTTTGCCAGGCTTGTAAGCTGTATGTGTTACTGCCTAGAACATTCCTGTTGTGTGAATACCAGCGCTACTGTGAAAGTAACAGTTTTGCTTTAAACTTTTGTTTTACTTTTTCTTACCTGAAATAAGGACATTTGCGTTGTTGTTATTGCCCAATCCTTTGAACCCTTGCGTGAAAGGGAAATAAAAGCCTTTATTTTCCCACCACTTGTGCAGTTGAATTCTTTGGAAGATTAGGATCCAGGAAACTAACAGGACCAAAAGCCAATTGGGCCTCTGGATTACTGGCCAATCTCCTCCCTATATAGTTATGTCCGACCGCTACTTAACGCCAGGGTAGTGCTTGCGACAATAGACACCTTCTTGCTCTATTAACCTCTGCACCCTGCTATAAAATTAATTCCTAAATATTACCTGCTAGAGGCTGGAAGAGGGAAAGGCAGCTTAACATGTACAGTCCTGGAGACCACACCTTCAAAAGGATATAAACAGGATGGAGCTGATCCAGAAGACAGCAACTGATATGGTCAGTGGTCTTCATCATAAGGCAAATGAGGATAGCCTTAAAGGTCTCAATATGTATACTTTGGAGAAGAGATTCTTGACCCATTCCTCAGGACATACCTAGATAGTCAGGTTTTCAAAATGACCACAATGAATATGCATGAGAAAGATTTGCATACAATGGAAGCAATGCATGCAGATCTATCTGATGCATATTCCTTGTGGTTATCCTGGAAATCTGACTGGCTAGGTGTGTCCCAAGGACTGAGTTAAGAACATCTGCTCCAGGGAAAGTGGGTGGGGTGTAACCTCTGCGGGCAACCGCAAAACGTCCAGTTGGCATCGGTGGCGGCCTCTGATCGGGTCAGTCCATTTGCGCCGCTGCTACAGGACACAGCAGTGGTTAGGTTGGTTTCGAAGGCTCAAGGCTATGTAAGTGTGCTTTTTGTGTTGGATAGTCGTGGTGCTTGATCTGGAGACCCTCGGGGACTTTTCTGGCAAGCAGTGTTTTGTTTTGGGCTGCACAGTGCATGTGGCGCTTGTGAGCAATGCCGGGGCAAAGATGACATGTGCAGCATGTGGCGTGTGCCAGAGTTCCCTCTCACGGGCTGGTTGCTGAGAGTCATGTGAGAGGGAAAGTCAGCTGCTCGAGGAGGACCGTTCGAGAGCAGACGGAAGTTCCACTGGATCTCTGGTTTCCCCAGAGAGGCAGAAGCAGCTTCGTGGCAGCGGGAGGTTTCCCACACTTCATCATTGCCGGCCAATTTGTCCCCAGAGAAAACTGCTACCACCAGCAGCTTAAAGGCATGGGTGGGAGTAAGTATAAGGGATGTGCTCTCGGAGATTGTCGGTGGCAGACAGGCAGAGGACAGTTCCCTTTTTCCCCTGAGTTTATCATCCTATTAAATAGAGCATATCAGTTGGACAAAGAGAGGGGCCATAGCCGAGACCAGGCGGAAGCTTCTTCTCAGGCATCAGGGGCCAAAAGGGTCTCTCCAGATCCAGTGTGGGCGGCCCCCAAGTGGGGTAGATTTGAAACAGATGACATGGGGGAGCTGCGGCTCACCGATGGGTCTGAGGAAGTGGAGGAACCGGGAGGACCCTCAGGGCTTCAGAAAAAGATGGACACAGGGGCTCTTGAAGAGGAGAAGCTGTGCCCATTGGCAGTATTCAAAAAAGAGGAACTCTTGGTGCTCATTTCTAGTTTGTTGGTGGCCTTGAATCTCCCCTTTAGGACATGGAGGATGAGATTCCTTTGGAAGACCCCCTCCTGCAAGGGATGCGGTCTCCACAGAATTATTTTCCTGTGCATAAGGCTATCATGCAAATGATAGAGGCTGAGTGGGACTTACCTGAAGCTGGTCTGGCTATGACCCAGCTATTCCAAGTGCCTCCAGCGGAGAAGGAGCTGTTTATGAATCTGAAGGTGGACACATTAGTTACCACAGTAACAAAGAAGATGACAATTCCAGTGGAAGGAGGAGAGGGTCTGAAAGACCCACAACACCACCAGAGTCGCTCCTAAAACAGGTTTTTGAGGTAAACACTCTCTCGTTGCAGGCCTCCATTGGTGGGGCATAGATGGCGAGGGCCTGCATGTGCTGGGTGCAGGCTCTGCTGGAGTTGTTCTGCAGGCGAGCACAGAGCTGGAGAGCTAGCTAAGTTGGAGTCCGCCTTGGCATATCTGTTAGATTTCTGCTATGATCTGGTTCAAGCATCCTCAGAATATAGCACTGGTAGTCGTGGCTAGGTGTTTCCTGTTGTTGCATAATTGGTTAGCGGGCATAGTTTCTAAGATCAGGTTGAGTAAGTTGCCATTCAAAGGCAAGCTCTTGTTTGGAGAAGCTCTGAAGAAGTTGGTGAAAGAGACAGGAGACACCAAAGGGGCCTGCTTGCCACAGGACAAGTCGCATGGCAGAGGTCATCTGCAACAAAGTTGTGCAGGAGCAAGGGATTTTCACCGGTTTCGAATGGGGCATTTTGCCCCTGCACAACGGGATCATGTTCCCCTTTAGGAGAGAGTCCTTTCGAGGCAGAGGAACAGGCCATAGCTATTATGCAGGGTCCTCCAACCCCGTAAAGAAGCCGCAATAAAACGAGGGGGGATCCAGGAGTTGCTGAAACCAATAGGAGGAAGGTTACAGTAGTTCTACAGCTCCTAGGTCCAGGTCACCTTGGAATGGCTGGTGCTGAAGGTTGTACATGAAGGTTATGCTCTCAAGTTCCAGCACCCTCTGGGGAACATGTTCATGGTATTCCCGTGCTCTACGCCAGGAAAGGCACAAACGGTGCAAGTGATGCTAGAGCGGCTATTGGCATTGGAAGCAGTCATTCAGGTCCCAGCTGACCAGTGCAGGTTAGGTCAATATTCCATTTATTTCGTAGTGTCCAAGGAAGCGAGTATGTTTTGACCCATTCTCAACCTCAAATACGTCAACAGAGTGCTTTGGGTCCCGCAATTTTATATGGGAACGTTGTGATCTGTGATAGTTGCCATGCAAAGCGGGAAGTTTCTGACAGCAGTAGATCTCACAGAGGTTTATCTGCACATTCCCATCCGTCCTGATCACCAAAGGTGCCTCCAGCGACAGCCATGGGGCATTTTCAATTCTGAGCCCTCTCCTTTGGGCTGGCTATGGCTCCACGTACTTTCACCAAGGTGATGGTCATGGCCGCAGCTGCCCTACGAAGGCAGGGGATACTTGGACGACTGGCTCATTCGAGCAAAGTCCAGGGAGGAGTGTCATGAAGTGACACACAGGGTGATCGCCTACTTACAGGACCTAGGATGGGTTATCAACCTGGCGAAAAGCAAGCTGTCTCCGACACAGCAGATTATTTATTTGGGTACATAGTTTGACACAAGAAGCGGGAAAGTGTTCCTGCTAGATGAAAGGATAGACAAGATGCAGTGCCTGTTGAGGTAACTTTTGTGGATGATAGCTCCATTGGCGCGGCACTACTTGCAGGTGCTAGGTCTGATGGCAGCGGCGCTGGATTTGGTCCAATCTCAACCGAGGGGTGCCACTGGAGACGCCAACTTGGCTGGTGGTCACAACAGACACCAGCCTGTACGGCTGGGGAGCACATTGTCTGGCTCAGGTGGCACAAAATCAATGTTTGTCAGAGGAAAGAACCTGGTTGAACAATCGCTTGGAGATCACAGCAGTATGGTTGGCACTGCAGCATTTTGCTCTAATTCTGAAGGGCAAAGCGATGAGAGTGTTTTTGGACAATGCCTCCGCAGTAGCTTATCTGAAAAGGCAAGGGGGTATAGGCAGCATCGTACTCGTGGCAGAGGTTGTGCCCATACTCCAGAGGGCTGAGAGACATGTAGTGGCACTGTTGACAGCTCATGTGGCAGGCAAAGACAACGTGCAAGCCAACTTCCTCAGCAGGCACCGCCTGGATCCAGCGGAGTGGGAGCTAGAGAGCTCGGTGTTCGATGAGATTGTGTGCCAATGGGGGCAACTAGTGATGGATCTCATGGCCTCCACAGAGAATGCCAAGGCTAGTTGTTTCTTCAGCCGTCACAGAGAGAAAATGTCGGAAGGGCTGGATGCCTTAGCGCAACCCTGGTCTCAGGAGGATCTGTTGTATGTATTCCCCCCATGGGCGCTAATAGGCCGGCTCCTACACAATATTGCTTGGCACAGAGGCAGAGTGATCTTAATGGTGCCGGACTGGCCCTGGAGGCCGCGGTACACAGATCTGGTCTAACATCAGAACAGCTGTGACGACTTCCAGTGAGACGGATCTTCTTTCCCAGAGGCCAGTACTCATACCACAAGTGGATTGATTCTCGCTTATGACCTGGCTCAATTAAGGCAGCTCAATTATGGTGGGCCCAAATAAGGTGGCGTGGCTATGCTCCGGGAGTGATTGCTACCCTGTTGAAAGCTAGAAAGAGGTCAATTTCTCTATCGTATATCAGAGTATGGAGAATTTTTTGAAGAGTGGTGTGCAGGGGGGTGGGGGGGAGACATATTGCCATTTTTACAGGCAGGAATAGAAAAGAGTCTTGCCTTAAACTTCCTCAGAGTTCAGGTGGCAGCCTTGGCCTGTTACTGGGGGAAAATACACAGCACACCTCTGGTGACTCATTCGGACATTTGCCGCTTCTTGTGAGCGATGAAGCAGGTCAGACTGCCAGTTCGGGCACTGGTTCCCCTGTAGGATCTTAACCATTCTATCCATGTTAACGGAAGCTCCCTTTCAGCCTCTGAGGAATGCTTGGCAGTTAAGATTTAATGCGAAGAAGTGCAGTGTCATGCACTTGGGAAACAGAAATCCAAGAGAATTGTATGCGATAGGGGGCAGGAGGTTGGTGTGCACGGACCAGAAGGACCTCGGAGTGACTGTTCCTGAGGATCTCAAGGTGGCAAAAAAGTGTGACAAGGCAGTGGCAAAAGCCAGAAGGATGCTGGGTTGCATACAAAGAGGAATAACCAGCAGAAAGGAAGAGGTACTAATGCCACTGTACAAGTCACTGGTGAGGCCTCACTAGGAATACTGCGTTCAGTTTTGGAGACCGTATCTTTCAAAGGATGTAAAAAGACTGGAAACTGTTCAGAGGAAGGCGACCAAAATGATTTGGAGCCTGCGCCAGAAGCCTTATGAGAAGAGACTTGAAGACCTAAATATGTACACTTTGGAGGAGAGGAGGGACAGGGGAGATGTGATACAGACCTTTAAAAATACTTAAGAGTATTAATGAACAAACAAACAAACCTCTTCCAAAGATGGGGAAGCTGTAAAACTAGAGGGCATGACATGAAGCTGCAAGGGGGTAAACTGAAAGGCAATGTCAGGAAATACTTTTTCACTGAAAGGGTGGTGGATGCTTGGAATGCCCTCCCGATGGAAGTGGTGGGGGCAAACACAGTGACGGAGTTCAAAGTGACATGGGACAAACAAAGTAGATCCCTTTATAGCAACAGGATAAAATCAAAATAAACATAACTATCTCTTGTATCTGAACAAATAGGGGTGACCTACATGTAGCGGTGGGAATGCCCCTAAACAAAGGCAGGGGAGGGGTGACCTGCACGGAGCGGCAGCTGCACCTATTCTTGCTGCCTTGCTGGGCAGACTAGATGGACCATACTAGTCTTTATCTGCCGACATATACTATGTTACTATATAGTGTGACATCAATAAAAATTTTGGATAGTCAGTCTCCAGCTGCTGGTGGATGGACACAACCCATATTTCTGGACTGGAGGGACTCCATGAAAGAAAATTAGCAGGAAAGGCCTAATTTCACCACACCAAGCTATTGCAACGCTTACATCAGATAGGACTATGTAATAACACCTTGAAGTGGTTTACATCATACTTGGGAGGGTGAACGCAACAAGTCAAATGCGACCAAAAGAAATCACTACAATTCCCCGTCACGCAGGGAATACCTCAGGGCTCAGCTCCATCATCAATGCTCTTTAACATTTACATACAGCTCATATGCAACATCATCAAGCACCACAAACTTCATTATCACATTTATGCTGACGACATCATGGTGTACGCTCCAATCAACCTGCAACCACTAAACGCCACAACAATAACCAATGCCTCAAAGAAATGAACGACTGGCTCAAGCCAACAACCTAACGGTCAACTACGATAAAACTAAGGCAATGTTCGTCACCAGGAACCCCACCTTCATACCTCCACAAACTACCAGCATCCTAGACAAACACATAGTTTTCAAAGAAGTTAAGTATCTGGGCATCACACTAGACAGAGCGCTGAACCTGAAATCCCACATCATCAAAACCGCAAACAAGGCCTATCAATGATTGAAAACAATTAGACAAATCAAACCAATGCTCCGTCAGGACCACTTCCGCACAGTGTGCCAAGCACTCATTACACCACTGCTTGATTATGGAAACTCATTATATCAAGGCCTTCCTCAGCAGACACTCCACCCACTACAGATGATACAAAACACCACAGAACGCATCATTACAGACACACCAAGGACCAAGCACATCACTCCCGTCCTACAACAACTACACTGGCTCCCAATGATGGCAAGAGCCAAATACAAAACAATAATGATCATCTTCAAAGTCATTCACCATCTCTCAGCAGACGTACTCCAAAATGCTATAACAAGGGATATCAGCAACAGACCAAGAAGATCCAATAATGACAACATGATCGGCACACCTGCAGGCTACCACAAAACCAAACAACTTCAAAAAAAGCACCATCACTACTGGCATCCACACTATGGAACTCCCTCCCGACAAGCCTGAGAGCACTAAATGACCTCACAGACTTCCGCAAAGACCTCAAAACATTTTTATTTATAGAAACATATGAGCATCCAGGCAACATCCCAAACCCATACTGAAACACTACATCCGCTGCCAACTAAGCACGCACCCATCCTACCCACATACACAAATTTATCATACCGAGTTATTAAATACTCTCATATTAAATGTTACCTTCAATGGTACTGTCTATATGCTGATAAGCAACTGTACTGTCTAAATGTTTACACGTACCCTAATGTTAAATGTAACCCTCCAATTGTGATGTGACCACCTTGATTGAAGGATAAGGTGGCATACAAATCTGTCTAAATAAATAAATAGTTTCATAGATTTATGGCTGTCACAGTGCCTCCCAAGGAACTCTGGTCAGACTGCAATCGAGACAGATACATTGCACAAGGCTTTTATTAAAAAAGTTCAAGAAATGAAACTCCAGGGTTACAAAGTTCATGGGGAGATTACTCATCGATCCTCCCCACAACTCGCAGATCTCACAGTCAAGTTAAAAGGAATGCAGGAAGGCTGATCCCAAACTTGTGCCATGGTGTAATCTCTCTACAGCACTCCCTCTGGACCCCTGCTGAGGCTGGAGAGACTCCAGCAAAACCTGGAGATCAACTAGTTTAATGTCTCTGGGACACGTCCATGTCTTGTAGTTATCGCAAAAGCTGGGGAACCTTGGGCACCCCGAGATCTACTGGCTCTCTCATTCCCGTAGCACTCTCATGTTCCGGGAGTCAGTATGAAAGCTGAGGACACTCCATCTCTCTCCATAAATCATTGGTTCAGAGTCACTGGGGCATATCCTATGGTCATTGTGTAGGCTGGGGAGACTCTGGCACCCCCTGAGACCCATTGGTTTTGCTGAAAATCCCAACAGCAGCAGGCAAGCAAGAGGGTTGTGGACTGTCAGGGTGTTCTTGCTTTACTGCAGGCAACCCCGAGAGCATCAGGCCAGCACTGGCTGAGGGTGAAAGCTGCTGCAGAGCTCCCTGGGCTGATGGAGTCTTGCCCTCGCCTGTGGATGGTAGCGACACGACGATATACTTCTGCACACTGCCTGTTGCTGTGCTGCTGGTAACTGTCTGAGCCGTGGAGACCAGCTTGACAATGGGTTGGATACTGGGAACGGTGGTGGTGACAGGAGAAGTAGAGGTAGCTGCTGGGGTTGTGCTCAGGGTTATCACCTGCAGAAGGAGAAAGAAGAAGTGGTCAGGTACAGAGCAGGGACTGTCTCATCAACAGTGTTTCATACCGAGGTAGAGTCGCCAAAAGCCCCGGCATGATGCTGCATATCTAAACCAATGAAAAGCAGACTGACAGCAAAGTTAGTACCAATGTACAGGATGACGGATGTGAAGTTAACATGATATACCATTCTCACTCCCTGTAAAACACATAACAACATGAACTTGATACACCAGGAAGCAGACACTGTGGATGCTGACATCCAAGCCCCTTGACTCTTCCTTGCCCCAGCTGATGAGCACCCCAGTCTGCCTGCCCGTGTAGAGCTCTGTCCCCCGATGTAGTCATCAAGGAGCAGGTCCCTCCCAAGGATCCCTTTACGAGTGACCAGGGAACTGGGAGTTTCAGGATGGTCGCATATATTTTGGGTGGACTTTTCAGTAGTATGGTAGGGTAACTCGGTCGGTCCGACTTTGTGTTGTTAACTCAATACTATTGTGATGTGAGACTTAAATTGTTGGCAGTGGCAAATCTCCCTTAATGAGCGAGAGTGGGGTACAGTACAGTCAGAATCAGAACTATTTTTATGTATTCAATGTATCTAGTATTTATTCTATTTTTAATTCCTGCAAATGGTTTATTTATATGGTATTTGCTCTTATCGATTATTGTATTTTTAATTCTTGTAAACTACTTTGAGTTGTTCTGCAGTGCCAGAAAAGTTGTGTGTTATTCCTCGCTTACACACTCTGTTCCTTCCCTGGTGCATCACCTTCACCCCATAGACAGTCTCCACAGAGTCCCCCCCTCACCCTCTACAAACATCACTCCCAATTCCATCCAGAGCTCCACATACCTGCTGAGAACTGCTGCCGGCAGAGGCAGATGACATAACAATGAACTTGGTGGGTGGTGGGGAGGGCTGAGTTGGGGTGGAGGGTCGAGCAGACACCAGCGTCTGAACGGGTAGCGTGATGGTGTTTGGCACTTTGATTATACTCGGGGTACGGGAGATGCTTTGTGACTGGGCAGCCTGAGACAGCGTCAGAGTGGAACGTGGCTGAAAAGAAAAGAAAAAAAAAAAGGTCACAGATTCTGAAATACCCTCATTGTATACAGCACTGAAGACATAATTCAGCATCCCTCGTCTGAAAAGCTTATAACAGAAGCTGAGCATCGTTGAGAGTTGCTGAGTGCAGCAACTCTCAATGGCTTTCCCCCTCCCTGAGTAAACATCCACATGAAGATTGCCACAGAACAGAGCCTCCCCGTTCTGGAGTGATGCCATCTTAAAGAGTCGTGAGAAAAAGAAGAGATTCTGATGTCACACGATATGTAAAATTCCAAAAGATCAAAAAATCATTTCATCAATTGCATTCATCAACTATACTATAAATAAATTCTATACAAAATTTCCTACCTACAAACAACAAAACAAAGATCCATCACCAACACACACTGAAAAATGTCCATGTGAATATATTCTCATAAGCAAATCCAGATGAGTTGTCTAGTGCATCAGCTTTGCTTTTGAGAACTTATATACATGAAAGCTTACTGTGTGCTGGTGATGGGTCTGTTTTTATTAGTTGTAGAATATGAATTTTGCATAGAAGTTATGATTGCTGTATTTATAGTCTATTAAATGATTTATGAATGTAATTAAATGACTGGTTGATCTTTTGAGTTTCAACAGTGTCTGGTGTGATAATATCAGGGGTAGTGCTTTTGCCATAAACTTTAAATACCAGTCTCAACAGCTGAAATGTTCTTTTTCTGGGGTGGTGGCTGGAAATGAGAGAAGAAAGGAGTTTTCGTTTGCGGGAAGAGAAGTTATGCTGATTTTAACTATGATATTGGTTCATTGAGGTTTGTTGCTGGATATGTGGTAGCATGGCCGAGCGGTCTAAGGTCCCAGCCTCTTCGTGTTTTGCAGCGCTGCATGTGTCTTATAGTGCTATAGAAACGTTCAGTAGTAGTAATATGTTGTTATTTAAGAGAATGTGTTTTGCAAGTATTTTTACACTGTTGTACCAGTCTGCAACTGGAAAAGGCAGCCTAAAAATGTAATTTTAAATAAAATTTATGGTGTGTCACAGATATTAAAATTCATATTCTACAATAAGGCTTCCTATTTTTCTCAAACTCTTTGTGATGTTACTATTGCTTTGGGGGTGATTCTTTTGTTTGTTTTGCAGGGTGTTCTTGTGTGATGGCCATCACGGATCAGGTTGGGGGAGGATTTCCACCTGCTCCTTAGGGAGAGCAGCCTTGCCTATGAAGTGTCTCTCCGAGAAACACCTTTTGCTGCTGCTGAACCCTGGTCTCACCTCTTCTGGTGATGTTATCACACATTCTCGTCACCATGGGAAGTGGGCTGCTCCCGAAGTGACAAGAACAGAGGATACCACCTCTTTGGGAGGGACTGGGAGCCTGTATTTTTTAGTCAGGCAGAAGAATGTGTTTTGCTTGGATTTGGATTACCTTGATCTGGTTTAGTCATTGCCATTTCTCTTCTATTGCCACCACTGTGGCTGCCTGTAACAGTAGTCGGTTTGGAGGAGAAATTATAAAGGTGGCAAAACTTATTCTTTTGAGCTGGGGTGGAAGCACCTTATCATTATATTCTTTTGGTCTGTAAGTAGTTTTGCTACCTCCTCACTGAAAGTAGGGGGAACAATCAAACTATAAGCAGGATTTATATTATTGGTTGATATTTTCTATTTTCTAATGATATTAATTTGGGAGGGATTATACGGGGATTATAATATTAACTTGTAGTCTTTTTCCAGCTGTGTAGTGCATCAGGGATTTTTTTTAATGAATTGTATTGTTATGTTTATTTTACACGGTCCTATGAAATATGCACGAGAGCAGGGTTGCCCACAAAAAAGCATGCATAAACGTATATTACATATGCACCCATGTGACAGTCACTATAGATTAAGATGTACCATTCTATGTACCTGAGTGATGGTGAGCGTGGTGCGATTCACCTGCTGAGCCTGCATAGCTGCTTGCGCGCGTGCTTTCACTGCGTTGGTGCAGAGCAAAGGCCCCAGATAACCGTAGTCCGTTCTGAAGGCATCTTGGTTATCTGGAGGAGACCTGATTTTAGCCAGAACCGGGGCGCAGTGCTTCTGGGTGTTCAGAAAGAGAAGAGGTTATAGGAAGACACCAGCTGGGAGGAAAATAAAATAGAAAGAAAATTTAAAAAGCTGAACGCGACTGCACACAAATGGCCCATAATAGCAAGACCGAGTTCCTTACAGAGTCAGTGTGTCACAGAAACATAGACATATACACCAAAAACACATTCCAGTGCTCGCACAAAGACAGGCAAGGTAATGAAATCGCTCACTTACAAGCAGCAAGCTTTGCACATGGTCAGCTCCTATTTTATCAATATTACTGACAATGGGGCCCTCAAGAACGCTGCGGATCCGCTCTCCTTCAATGTGCAGTCGCGGCACAATCAGAGTCTTGATCACCTGCAGACAGAAAGAGAATGGCAAGATAGTTACAGGGAGAGGGGGTTCCTACTTTTTCCATCCCTACCCTGCAGAGGGCTCTCACAGGACTGCTGAAGGGAAAAACATCCCTATATCCCACTTGTTATAAAGATGGAGTCAGGAATTGCCCCTCTATCCCCAATGTCCAAAGTCTGAAAACCAAGTGTGGCCCCCTCAGTCACCAAAGCGTACATCATGTCCAAGCTCTGCCAGTCCCGCAATGGATCCATAGCGCGTCGTCCATGGTGTTTTATCATCCACCCAGCACTGTAGAAAGAGAAAGAGAATATTCAGTGCCCTGTCAGTCTTAGGACGAGACACTCATCCATGGTCTTTATGCTGGGCAGAGGAGATAGTCCGTTTTGAGACTGGTTGCTGAAATTAGTATATTCAAAAATCAGAGCAAATTCATTCTCCTGCAGCTTTTCAGCTTCCACAAACCCTTCTGCAAAGCAGCATGTTGTCATGCAAATTTAAATTAAGACCTTCAGCAAGGAAAACTTTTATTATCTCCCAGCTTGACTATTGCAACCTCTTCCTTGCTGGTGTCCCTCAATCTCTTCTTTCCCCTTTATAATCCATTCAAAACTCCTCTACAAGGTTAATTCTTCGCCAGCCGCATTACTGTCCTATTACTCCTCTTCTAAAGTCCCTTCACTGGCTCCCTATGATTTACCGCATTCAGTACAAACTACTTATCCTGACACAATAAATGCATTCACTCTGCTGCTCTCCTTACCTTTCCTCTCTCCCCATGATCTCCGCTCCTCTTCTACCTTCCTTCTCTCTAGGCCGTTCTCTTCTTCCGCTAACTCCAGGCTTCATTCTTTGGATCTTGCTGTTCCATTTGCTGGAACAACCTGCCCCTGTCCCTATGTCAAATCTCTTCCTTCGCCTTCTTCAAGTCCAAGTTCACCTCTCTGAGGCCGCCTTTGATTCTTAATCCCCTGCCTTGTGTTTCAACTCCTAGTGCCTTTATTCCTATCATATTATTTTGTCCTGTGCGTTTGTCTTCTAGATTGTAAGCTCTTTGAGCAGGGACTGTCTGTACAGCATTGCGTACAATTGGTAGCGCTTTATAAATGCTTAGTAATAATAATAAATAATAACCAATACTCCACTTGAATTTAAGCAGAACTCTTTTCCTTAGCAACAATCATTGGTCTCTTTCCATGATAAATGCAATAGAATGCTATGACATGCTGCTTTGAAGGTGGTTTTGTAAAAGCTGAAAAGCCATGAGAAATTGACTTTACTATGATTTTTGGATTGGTTAAATCTCCTTAGTAAGCCTGATATTAGTACGAGATAGTACATTTAGGATGCCAGTTCTTACCTTGGAAAAGGTCTTGGTGATGCGGGACTGGATATTATTGGTGGTGGTGCTGAAGTTTTTGCAAATCTGAGCAATAAGCCGGGCTGCGAAGTCTCTGAGGGCCCAGTGATTATCCACATCTGGACGCAGGCACAACTGTCTGCTAACAATGCAAGTCATCACTGCAGGAATCAACTCGTGCAGCTGTGAGGGAAGAGGGAAAAAGGGGTGGAGTTATGATGAGACTCCATACTGAAAATAGACCTGACCTCAAAGTTCCATACAAAGCCAAGACCTTCCGTCAACCTCAAATGAGGCATAGATATCCCTTCCTCATATTCTATGTTAACAACTGCAAACAAAAAAAAAGAGAGACCAGAAAACGTACATATTTCTCCAAATAAAGAGTGGGATTATCCATCAGAGCCTTCACCATCCGCATCAGATAAATCAGCAGTGCCAAGTTATTCTGTACGACGTTTACACGCACCTGTTGGACGAAGCATGAGTTAAACTCTGTTTTAAGGAAGGCAGCATGCAATATAACAGTGTCAATGCACCTCCTAAACTCTCTTAGCATTAATAAGCGTCTGTAATACCTCGCCCAAATATAACCAGCTCCAGGAGTATACCCCTCCCAATAACTCCCCTTTATTTAAATATTTTTCTTATGCCCTATCATAATCATGCCTAAGGCAAGTTACAATAAAAGACAAAAAAACATCAAAACACAAAAAGATTCTGCTGAGTCTCCTGATCCCTTGCCCCAATCCACAGTACAGGGCTCTCCGTGAGCCTGGGAGCAGGTCCTTACCCCCTCAGATATGAAGGTGCTGAATCTGGGCAGCATCTGGTACAGTCCAGGATCAGTAGCAATGCTCTGGAGAGCCTCCTGCAAACCAGAGAGGAGACGTCAGCTCTCGGGGGAGAAAGCAAGAGCAGCAGCAAAGGACAGAGAAAAATAATATCCACACACCGCTCGCTTAGCCTCACAGGATCCCACGCAGGCCTCCGTTATCTCTTTATAATACAGCTGCTGCTCCACCGATAGCTCATGGATACTACGGGGCTTCAGTCGCAGGGGTCCAGCCTCCAGCATTGGGACCTTCTTCTCCTTTCCTAAAAGAGGAGCACAGGGCTGGGAGCAAAAGCCCAAGCTGACAGCAAGTCTATCCACTTCCCTGCCATCTCCCCATTCTGCACCTATGGCAAAACATTAATTAAGATGAAACAAGTAGCATTGAATGGGACACAAGAACTAGCCTTTGGGACATTAGCCAGAGAAATGCTTTAGCCAGCACTAGCAGTGGCTCTGTGTCCCAGTATTGTGTTCGGGGGAGCACCGCCCTCTGAGCCTGTATTGACCTATTGCCCCAGCAGGGTGTTACAGGTCAGTCTTTCCTCTGAGCCAGGTTTACAAGAAACGGCTTTTGCCTATCAGCCGATGCAGGGAGCTGAGCTCTGGTTTCCCAGACTCTGCACAGTTCCCAGCAAACTGACCTTTCCCATCGGAAGCAGATGAACTCTGACCTTTGCCCTTCAGCAGCCCATTGTCCTCCTGTCCAGGTTTCACGGCCTTGAGAGGTTCTGTGGCTTCCATCTTCTGCTGCTCTTTGGAGGCTGAGATAGAATAATACAGAGAGTCAGAGAACTCTAATGTAAGCTCTAAGACAGTGTGTCACATGATAGTTCATAAACCCAGAGCCAGAGACAATCACAGATCACTGCAAAAACCCACATACATTAGACACAAATGCAAGACAGAGTCAAACAGATGCACCAGAATATTTCATAAAGCACCGAAGGGAGGATGTATGGTTTAGAAGGAGATAGTGGAAGTACAGTACCGGGAGGCGGGTTCTCAGGAATTGCAGGTTGGACTCCATCAATGCTCAGCCAATGAGCTGCAAGATAGTGGACACAGTCGGTCAGAGTGTAGCATACATCACCATCACTCCTCACATCAATATCCAGTGCTGTAAATTGCTTTTGGTTAAACTTTGGCTTAAAGGCAATGGTATTTAAGTATAACATAGCACTGTTAATGCTCCTTGCAATCTCCCCTAGCATTAATACACCTCAGTAATGTCCCCCTGCATATAACCAACTGCAGGAGTATGCATCTCCCAATAAGGTGAAGTTAAACTTATTTGCTAATTGGCTTTCCTTGAATCCCTCCAATCCAGTCCCGACAAGTGGGTTGTCTCCCCTACCAGCAGCTAGAGGCTGAGCATGCTCAAAACCTTGGTGATGTCACCCATACAGCCTATTAGTACCACCCACCAAGGCCAGTATCATACTGTTAAAGCAACTGCCCTAGCTAATCCACCACCACAACAGCAATGCAAACCCCATAAAAAAACAGAAAAAGGAGGGTCCCAACTCATTCCTGTTTCCAACTGAGTCAACCCCTTCACCAGACATTTTACATTACTCTCTTTGTTTTTCTCGTGTGCTTGCTCATCTAAATTGGACCGCACATTCAAATCTCCATACTTAGAACACGCTGGAATACCAGGGCACCACCCCCCAAAAACCTAAGGAGCGGCCCTGACCAAATCAACATCTTCGAAGACCAGGCTCAAGCTACACAAGAACTGATAAGCCTTTGCGGGTCTGGGACTGGACTGGAGGGATTCAAAGAAAGCCAATTAGCAGGTAAGTTTAATTTCACCTTCCTCTTCATCCCTCCAGTCCAGTCCCGATAAGCGGGATGTGCGAAAGCAGGATTACACACGGGCGGCACCTGCGAGCTTGGCCTGCAACACCACAGCTCCGAATCTTGCGTCCCTCACTGCCTGCATGCCCAGCTTATAATGACGCACAAACGTATGCAGAGATGACCATGTTGCCGCTCGGCAAATGTCCATGAGAAGCACCAGAGTACATAACATCAACAACCCATCAGTTGCAACCAAGTAAGACAGAAACCGAGCATGTCGGACACCGAACCTCCCGACAAATAGTAACCCTTCTCACACTAATATCAGCCAACATGCAGCTTAGCCGATAGGCACTGTGAGTCCTTTCCAAATGTATACTGTAATTTACCTATACATAGTTGTATATAATGACCCTGTTATTATTACCTGTACATATACCCTTGTTATATTGTAAATCATGTTATCTGTACATATACCCACGTTATATTGTAAATCCAGGGCAGATCCTCTGTGCTGGACAGTTGTGTTTTGATGTAAACCGCACTGATGCAAAAGAGCGCGGTATATAAGAAAGTTAAATAAATAAATAAAATAAAATAACCCTGATGCTACCTGAACCCGCATGGAATAAGCGTGCAAACCCTGCGGTACTGGCTTCCGAGCCTCAGCAGACAAGCTGAAGCAATCGCCTCCTTAATCCAGCACGCCACTGATGCTTTAGAGGCCGCCTTCCCCTGCCAAGCACCACCAAACGGGACAAAAAAATGATCTGACTCTCAAAAAGCTGCTGTGCGCTTCAAGTAGAGACGGAGAGCCCGACGCATGTCCAAAAAATGCAGTTGTCGAACCTCCGCCTCGTCATTTCCTCCAAGAAAAAAAACGTAAGAGTAACAGGCCAATTTACATAGAAGGCCAAAACCACCTTGGGCAAGAAAGATAGTACAGGCCGGTGCACCAAGAAAAACTACCGTCAACATCAAACCTTTGAGAGTCTCCCCCCCTCAAGGGATCAAAGGGCAGTTCTATCAGGGCAGAAATCACTAAATTCAGATCCCATGATGGCACCATTCATCGCGGCAGTCACTTGTTTCACCGCCCGCAGGAATCAGACCACATCAGGGTGGGACGCCAGGAACACCCCTTGAACTCGGCCCCTGTAGCATGCCAAGGCCGCCATCTATACTCTCAATGAACACAGCGCCAACCCTTGTCAAGCCCAGCCTGGAGAAAGGCCAAGATCCCCAACAAGGGAGCCGCCAATGGTCTAATAGCCTTATCCGCGCACCAGCTCTCAAAAATGCATCACACCCTCACATAGGAAAGCGATGTGGAGCATCGCCAGCCTGCAAAAGCATGGCTATCAAATGCAATGGATAACCTCACTTTCTCAATCCAGTCCTATCAAGAGCCAGGGCATAAATGAGAATTGATCTATTTGTGGCATGAGTATCGGACCCTGCGTCAGCAGAGTGGGTCTCACCAGCAATCTCCATAGCATGTCTTCCAGCAGTCGCATCAAATCCGCTTACCATTGCCAGCACAGCCAGTCCAGAGCGATGAGAATCACCAGTCCCGCATGAGTCTTGATGTGCTACAACAGCCTCCTGATCAGTGCCCATGGTGGGAACACATACAGCAACATTCTGCGACCAAGGCTGGATCAATGCATCCAGCCCTTCAGTCTTCCTCTCTCGACTGAAGAACCGCAACATCTGCACCTTGTCTAACGTTGCCATGAGATCCATGACAAGCTGACCCCACTGATGGGTCAGCCTCTCGAAAAGCAGAGGATCGAGGGTCCACTCGCCTGGGTCCAAACGATGCCGGCTAAGGAGGTCTGCTTGCACTTTTTTCCAGCCTGCCACATGCGCCGGAGATGGCCACCAAATTTGCCTCCACCCACTCTAGGTGGAGCAGCTTCGCCCTCCAGGGTCACACTGCTTGTGCTCCCCTTCCAGTTGAGGTACCCACTGTCACTGCATTGTCAGAGAACACCCAAACTGCCTTCCCCTGAATCACTGGATGGAAGAACTGCAGAGCCATGAACACTGCTCTCATCTCCAACCTGTTTATGGGCCAGGTTTTCTACACACTCAACCAACACCCCTGCACCACCTGAACCCTGCAGTGTGCCCCCAGCCAGACTGGTGTCTGTGGCCAGAGGAATTCAGTTGGGCAGCTCCAATGGCATCTCGGCGAGAAGGTGCTCCCGCACCAGCCACAACCGTAGAGCCACCCTGGTGGACAAGCGGCACACCAGCCGTCACGAGAGCTCATGGCGTTGCAGAGACTATCTCCCGAGGAGGACTCTCTGCAAGGGACACATGGGCATCCGTGCCCAGGGCACCAACTCCAGAGTGGCTGCCATTGATCCCAGGAGTTGCAGATAGTTCCCGCGCCAAGGGGACTGCCATCTAAAGGAAGTGACAGACCTGCATCTGTATCTTCTGAACCCGATCTAGGGACAGAAAGACACGCCCCGTGTCTGTCTGAAACCTCGCATCCAGATGAATCAGATCCTGAAAGGTTTCCAGATGACTTCTGGCAAAGTTGATCACCCAAACTAGCTTCCAGAGAAGTGAAATCACTTGCCAAGTCACGTGTTGGCCCTCTACATAAAACTCTGCCTGAATCAACCAGTCGTCGAGGTAAAGGTATACCTAGAACCCCTGCTGCCGCAGCACAGCAGCCACAATCACCATGACCTTGGTGAACATGTGGGGGCTGTGGCCAGACTGAACGAAAATGCCCAGAACTGAAAGTGGCCCCTAGGAACCACGAAGCAAGGGAACTGCTGATACCCAGGGCATATGGTAATGTGTAAATACCCCTCCGTGAGATCAAGGTCATCAGAAACTCCCCGATATGCACTGCAGCTATGATGGAGCGAAAAGTCTCCATGCAGAAGTGGGAAACTCGCAGACTTTTGTTGACATGCTTGAGGTCAAGGATAGGTAGGAAGGTGCTCTCCTTTTTGGGAAACATGAAGTAAATTGAGTATCGATCTCTGCTGGACTGTTCCACAGGCAAGGGCACCACCGCCTTGAGCAGCAGAAGTCGCTGGAGCATCTCTTGAACCATGCTGGCCTTTCTGGATGACCTGCAAGGGGAGGCCACGAGCACCCACTGGTCGGAGGTGATCTGGCCCCAGGCGGGCAGGAACCACTGAAGACGTCACCCCAATGGTTCCACCAGACCCTGGGCCCCTATCGTTTCATTGTGACTTTTTGGAGGCTGAGGAGGCAGCAGAAAAATACCCTCTGCCCACTCCACTTCCCCCTCAAAAGTGGATTCCTCTACTTGGGCACCACGCCCTCTGAAAGGACGCAAACTGAGCAGCCCGGAACTGACGAAAATACCTCAGCTGCCCTCTGGCTGGCACCGCTTCCTTAGCCTGTTTCGACTTGTCCTCCAGAAGCTTACCGCCTTTAGAGTCCCCCAGTTCCTTGCCCAGCTTTACAAGGGCTTCCCAGAAGAGTACCGTAGTTTACCTTTAAAGAGAAGGTGGCTCAGGCACGTTTTGGAGAAAACATCCACTGCCCAATTGCGGAGCCATAACAGACGCCTTGCCACAAACATAGAAGCCATACCTTTAGCAGTGGACCTGATTAGATCATAAGAAAGCCACGCCAGACTCTAGGCAATCCGCCTCCGGGGACCCCCTAAGGGAGCCACCCGCCCTTCAGAAGCCACAGTACCTGGGCCCAGCGTAAGCACGCCTGGGAGACATAAACCCCACAAACTGACACTTGGAGCACCATCGCATTGATGTCAAAGGCTTGTTTTGAGCTACTCTTCCATCTTCTTATCGTGAGCTCCCACCTTCCATTGGAATGGTGGTCTTCTTAGTGACCGCAGCCACAGCCACAGCCACATCCACCTTCGGAGACTGGAACTTATCCTTATCCTCGTCTGGCAATGGATACAACAGAGTTATGGCCTGGCTTCCCCTGAGTCCTGCCTCCAGCGCTTCCCATTCTGAGTCAATCATCGGTTGAATAACCCTGTGCACTGGAAAGACAGTCTGCTTCTTCTTACAGCATTGAAGAACTGGGTCCTCCAAAGGTTCCTCACCCACTGGGGCCTCCTGCACTATATTCAAAGCCCCCAGGGAGTGGGCGATCAGAGCCAGCAGCTCCTCCCTGCAAGACTCGCACCAAAGTGTGGTCATATCGTTGTCAATGGCTTCCAAAGGAGGACCCTCCTCCAACATGTCTCAGGCCCTCTCTAGAGGATCTTCCAATGCCTCCAACAGCTCGACCATTGGGTCCTCCCAGGGCTCCATGTCAAGGCGAGGGAACTTCACAGCAGGCTCCTCCGTCTGTTCACTGACCCCCACCTGCACATCTGACCTATCTCCTTATGGGTAACACGATAGACACATCCCCACCTTTGCTCTGTCTCAGACAATAAACCTGATGCAGGAGCAAAATAAAATCCAGAGAGAAGGGAGCCATAAGGGAAGGGCTCCCCTGCCCTTCCCCACCAACTGCACCTGTAAGAGCCCTGCCTGGAGCCCCTTTCCTCTCCAGACAGGACTCCTGCTGCCAAAACCACAGGCATGGGAGAATTGGAGGGGCCTGAATCTGGCTGCATGTCCTCAACTGTTCCCACCGCCGAATTGTGCCCCTCACCATT
This sequence comes from Ichthyophis bannanicus, assembly GCA_033557465.1. Lineage (NCBI taxonomy): Eukaryota > Metazoa > Chordata > Amphibia > Gymnophiona > Ichthyophiidae > Ichthyophis > Ichthyophis bannanicus. The sequence continues at coordinate 103,476,438 of CM066048.1, read as the reverse complement.
AAATTCACCCAGTGCCTCCTCTGGGGTCTCCTTCTCAAAGGGATGGCAGATCCCGGCCACAGAGAGGCTGCTGCGCTGCATACCGCAGGCTGCACAAGGAACTTTCCCCAACAGCATCAGGCCATAGCGTCCAGGAGACACGTCAGGCCTTAGTGTCCAGAAGAAAACAAAACTAATCACCGTGTTCCAAAAACCTCTGTGACGCACTGCAGTGATGAATCGCCGACCTTGATGCTGCCTCAGAGAGACCTTCTTCTACTCCCCTCCCACCCCCAAGCCTCTCAGCCGCCAACCCTAAGCCCCGCGCAAAACCAGAGGAAAATCACCGTCAAGCTGACAAGAACCCTGAAGTCAAACAGGCAGTGCCAAACAACAATTCATATGAAGATTGCATAGAGGGATTCCCACACACCCGGCAAGATCCCCCAAAAGCAGGACACGACTGAGTCAAAGGTCCCAGCCCCGGCCGTCCTGGTGTGCTCTCAGCACTACCTTATTTTATTTTATTTATTTAGTATACACTTATATACCGCTACTTCCAGCGATCAGTAGCGGTTTGATTACAAATTTGGGAGTTTGTCAAATCAAGACAGAAAATTTGGGGAAATATACACATAGATTAGAGGGTATGGCACATCACACAGAATTAAGGACTTAATGGCTAGGCTTTACATATTTACACTTTTACATATTTACAGAGAATATTTCTACATATCAGATTCATGTTTCGTTTGTTTTATGTGGTGGTCCGCTGTGGTTTACATCTGGTTGTAGTGACATTGGAAAAGATGGGTTTTTAGTTTCTTCCTGAAAGCATTAATGTCTTTAATTGTTCGTAGTTCGTATGGCAGTCGATTCCAGATGGTTGGGGCAGAGAATGAGAATGCTCTGCGGCTAGTACTGGCTTTTACTGATCTGATGTTATTAGGAACTTGTAGTGTGCCTGTGTTGATAGTTCTCCTGTCTCTGTTGGTTGGTTGCGTGCTGACAAGGGTTGAAAGGAATGATGGCGCTGATCCACAAGCCTCCCATTCAAGGGATCAGCCTGGATCTGTCTGTTCACTTACAATATAAGTGTTCTTTTTTCACATTTGACTGCCCTGAGTCTGTTTGGCTGAGACCACAGCTCCTGAATGATCCCAAGTCTCCTGCCTAAGGCCTACCACAGTCAGCCCTCAATGGGTGGCCACTCCTCACCAGCTACTGTAGACTGATACTGACCTTGGTGGGTGGCACCAGTAGGTTATATAGGTGACATCATCAAGGTTTTGAGCATGCTCAGCCTCCAGCTGCTGGTAGGGGGAAGACAACCCACTTGTCGGAACTGGACTGGAGGGATGAAGAGGAACCCCATTTAAACATCTTTTTACATGCTGCGTCACAAATATGTCTTTTGTGAGTTTTGTAAAGGCAAACCAACTAATATAGAAACACAGTTAATCAAAAATAGTAATGTACATAAAATGTAAATAAAAAATATAGCATAAAAATTACAAAGACTAACAACATACTGACAACATTAAATTATAAAGAACTACCAATTAAAATAAAACATTGAAAACCACATCAGGCATCTCAGAACCTGAAGTTAATACAGGAATCAATTTACAATGTCTTTAAGAAGAGCAGCCAATCTATATATACTATAAGGTAAAGGATATGAAAAAAGCAAAGATTTGAGATGTTCTCAAAAGATCAGAAAGTCTTCGGGTTAGACAAATCACCTTTGGAAATTTGCTCCATAAAACAGAGGCAGGCATGAGCAGGATCTATTATGTGCCCTCATTCTGCTGCTCCTCGCTACCTTTGCTCTCTTATCTCTCCCTACACCCCTCCTCAGGAACTCCGTTCTTCTGCAGATCCCTTCTATCTGTGCCCTTCTCTTCTACTGCCAAATCCAGACTTTGATCTTTCCACCCTGCTGCTCCTTAGGCCTGGAACAAACTACCTGAGTCTGTGCGTCAGGCTTCATCTCTAGCCCTTTTCAAATCCAGGTTGAAAATTCAGCCCTTCCAGGCTACTTTTGGATCCTGATCTGCTTAGTCTCCTATATATTTCCTTACCGCTCCCCTAGATATATCCTTGTCCTTATCTGTTGTGTTGACTGTCTTGACTAGACTGTAAGCTCCGATGAGCAGAGACCGTCTTTTACATGTGTCTGCATACATCTATGTACAAATGATAAGTAGTAGTAGTATTACGAAATAATGGGAGCTAATAAAATGAAAATGAGTCGCCGCCAAATAAGCCTCTTCAAAGGGGAAACCACATTCAAAGCACCTTCCCGTGAACTTAACACAGATCTCTCCATTGCATCCGCGATTAATATACTCTAGTAACAGTCCTCCCAATTTTAAATACTCTGCAAAAATACAAATGTTCTAAAATGCCAAGGCTCAGAACCTCTGCTTTACTCCTGCCTCTTTACCTTTCAGGCACACATCCAGAGGTACACGTGGCAAAGGGGTGTTAATGATGTCACTAAGATCCACTTCCTTCTCATCATAGAAGTACAGCTCCCTGCCCCCACCGCTAGCATAGCGAAAGGGGATGAACTCTTGAGCATGGAACCCATATAGAGGCTACAGGGAGAAGAGGAACAGAGCATCAACTACAGGACATGGAACCCACAGAAAGAGAGAGAAAACGCACATCAAATAAACCCCAGAGCAAAGAGACAGACACTCAAGATAAACTTCAGAACAAGGAACCTGTACAGAAAACGCAGATAAGCTTTTTACCTCCACATTTTTCAGTTTCAGGGCAGAATCAATATCATTCACTGTCAACTTCTGTCGCTTTCCCACATGCATAAACTTCAAAGCCTCCTATGGGAGACAAGTCAGAGGTTTTATACATGACTAATGGAAATACTCATCAAAACTAACATGGGGAGGGACTACATCTGCATGAGTAGCTTCCTTCTTACAACAGCAGACATAGACTTCCCCAACACAGACTGTTACTGCATACAGAACACACATATCCATTACAGAACATGTGCTTGCACAACACACATACCTTCACCCACAGAGAGGACAGCGTAATGGTCCCTGCTTTATGCATTCACACACTTCAGACCAGTGGAATACACATAAAAATGTCAAAATCATTTTCATTCACTTTCTTCCTCAATATTCCTGAAGGACAATTTCAGGTGAGATACTAACAGGAAACAGTAAAGCCTACTGAACTGCAATCAATTGCCACATGTCCCAAAACATCATAGCAAATATACATTATCCCAGCAAAACACACAAAGTGACCAACTCAGAACCATAGCAAATTGTATTTAGAAAAAAGAGATCTCCTCAGAGAATAGTATCTCTATAAGGGATTGAAATGCCAATAGGGAATATATATATATTTTTTTATTTATTTACATTCTCTTATATACCGCGCTATTCTGCATCAGTGCGGTTTACATTGAACAAACTGAAATTACATTGAACAGGGCATTATAACTTGGAGATAACTATTTTACAGGGAACATGGGCTATGGAGGGTTAAGTGGCTTGCCCAAGACCACAAGGAGCACCTGTTGGACTAGAAACCCCAGTCCTTCCGGCCCAAAGTTGCTGTCCTCTAGTGGGATTTGAACCCCTGACCTTCCGGCCTGAAGTACCTTGCCCCAACCACTAGGCCACTCCTCCACTCCATATATATATATATGCAAAGAAATATTTAATCCTTAGTAGTCTGGGGATCTGCAATCTTATAATCCGAAATGCTGTTCAGTGGAGCTGTGTCAACAATCCCCATGGCGTCTGGATGGCTCAGGTGAACAGTCACAGCATTTACAGAGACTTTCACCTCTAGCTACTAATTCAAATTTCAGCTTATGTAAAATGAGTCAAAGGTTTCTCTCTAGCTCCCAGGACCATAGCAGAAGCATTGACAGTACAGCTCCTGCCAGGTTCCTATGAATCTATGAACTTTTCTTCACACCTCATTACTTATTTGTGATGACAACATGGCAAAGAGAATGAAACCCATCTCCTCACCTGTGCAATCTCTTTGATTCTGTAGCTGACCTCCTCCGTCAAGAACTGGCAGGTCTCCTCTGGCATCTGGGAAATGCCCATAGACTCAGCAATGACCTTCATGGACTCTGTGGGAAGGAGCGTATTACTCAGTTTCAGCTTCTTCTCCTCAGCCATTGCCGATCACCCTATAACAGTTGAAGAAAACAGATCATTAGTTCCTCCTCCCTACAAAACCACTGTTGCGAGAGGCAGCCTGGAATCAGCAGCTACATTCTCCTTTCTCAGCTCATCACTATTATCATTCAAAGCCTGTACACAGCCTGACAATGCATAGATATATCGACAATGCACTCACTCTCTTTTTTGGATCTGGACTTTTACAAGACCTCTTCAACCACAAATGATCCTATTGGACTATAGTTGCATTTTAAGACCACAGCTTTCACTGGGACATCACAAAGATGTGATTACAGCACAAGAACAGCAGATTTTCCTATATTGTATGGGAGGGGCAGGGAGAGACATATACCAACAATCCTCCTTTGTGCATCAGTGGGCAATTTCAGAACAGCTCCATACGCCTGCAGGGCCAAATATAGCGGCTTCACAGACTCACACACCTTGTGCCGGTTCTCCTCCACCTGGAGCAGGTCAGGCTCCGCGTGCTCCTGCCATTCTCCACGATCCTTGTGCCAGTTTCTTTCCCTATCTCTCTCTCCCTCTATATACATCTGGTGTACTGGTTACATATATTCCTCAATTTCAGCAAGACATATTTTTATCTAGGGAGTTTTGCCCATGTTGTGTATGGAAGTGAGGGGGAAGCTTAGTACATCAGGCCTTTTCTGTTTATTTTCTATAGAGGTTTATCCTTCCTTCTCCTTATCTCTGCCTCATTATGAAATGATCTGTGTTTGTTCTCTGAATTTGTGAGTATCATATATGTGCATACATAGATTGAGAGTTGAGTGTTTCTGTATGCCCATATAGTATTACTACCTGTTGCTCTCTCAGATTATCATTTGTAGGGCTATTATGTCTCTTCCTTGTTTCTGTACTGAGGCTCCTTCCTGTCAATGTTACAGATAAATTAATAGTATGCCTTTTTGTCTTTTGCCATATTATGGGTATCAGCTGTCCCTCCCCTCTAGGAGGTCTTTCATCATTCTTCGGGAATAGGATGGGTACAAGATGTCTCTCCTCTCTACCAGTGAGCCGAGAGGGTAAGAAGTCTTGTTCTCTTGCTATATTATGGGCAGAAGACACCTCTCATCTCTCCTCGTATAGAAGAGGCATAAAACGTCTCTCCTCTCTATCGGTATGTGAGTGCTGGTTCTTTCTTTTTCTCCTGGTATATTACCACAATAAGATATCCCTTCTCTCTATATATTACGGATATAAGATGACCCTCTTCTGTCCGAGTATATTGCAATTATAAGATATCTCGCTTCTCGTACAGTGTATTAGAAATATAAAGAGCCTTTCCCTTCTCCCGCGCGCTTCCCGCCTGCCATCTTGTTCCCCTGCGGTCCCGCCCCCTCGGGTCCTGGCAGCTACGTTAAGCGTGAGCGGCGGTGCCAGGCAAACTGGAAACCGTCCAAGAGAAGTAGGCGGCAGCAATCACCACGGAAAAATCTTTTCAGTCCTCTCGACTGAGAAGTAAGATACAATAAACGACCCTTTTCCGGCCGCCTTTTCCGCAACTTCTACACGGCTGCCAGGACCTTGCGGTTCCCGGCGCTTTGCGCATGCGCTTCCCGAGGGAAGCCGACAGCATCAGTCCGCGCGCCGGCGCTCACCCACGGGGGTGACCTCGACTGGCCTCGCGCCCCTCTGTGAGAGCGTGGGAAGTTCCAGCGCCGGCAGACGGACAGTGACGTGCGTTATTTTATTCGCACTGCTCCGTGGATGCGGTTTGTCATTTGGCTGCGGATTTTCCGGTGAGCTTGATCCAACCGTGGTTTTACCCCAGTGCCTAAAGGGAATTGTAGCAGCACTATAGGTGACGTCAGCGATTTCGCCTAGTCGGTGTGGCTGCTTATCACTTGTATAGTGCTACAAGGCATGCACAGCCATTGGCTACCCTTTTCCATTCCTGATGGTTGGGCAATTGAACTCGGATACGGTGTTTCTTGTTTCACGTTCCCTCTGGTCAAATCCTTCCACTGCAGGACAGTATGAAAACAGCAGAGAAGCAGCACTGTACAAACATCAGCGTTGCCAATTACCCAGCTCCATAAGTGAGATTTTAAGCTAGTTCTGGTTTTAAATGTGCATTGCGATGCAGTGTATTTTTACCATTTGGAATCAATGCTGCAGGTCCCATAATGCATCAGAATGAGATCGTCAGAAATCCAGGATTGGCTTAAAATCACTCTCTGGAACTGGGTAACTTGGGACTCTTCTGCAAGTTTCAGATTTACAGTTTCTTTAGAGCTTACAGTCTTAATTAAGAAAAAAACATGCTGTGTAAAGAGTATGTTTAACAATGTGTTATTATTTTAAAAAAGTTGTTTAGAAATAACAAGGTTATGATCAGGAGAAATGGGGTAAATATTTTTGGAAATCCTGAAAAAGTGTCGTCAGAATGAAACTTGGGAGATTGATCTAGTACAATATTTCCTGCAGCAAACATGGATTTGTGTAACAGGTTATGGCTGAAGCCCTCCCTCTCAGTAACTCTTTCCGCTCCCCCCCCCCCCCCTTCTACTCATAACATGACAGATACCCTATCTACCTAATGTAGGTATAGAAACATGACAACAGAAAAAGATCACATGGCCTATCTAGTCTGTCCTTCCATATCAACCACTACAACATTCCCCTTTTTTCCTTTGGAGATCCTCTGTGTTTGTCCCATGCTTACCTGACTTCATATACTGTCCTCATCTCTACCACCTCCACTGGGAGACTATTCCACGGATCCACCACTATTTCCATAAAGAAATAGTTCCACATATCACTCCTGAATCTATCCCTCTTCACCCTCATCCCATGTCCCCTCATAGCAGAACTTGCTTTCAATCGAAAGAGGCTCTCTCCCTGAACATTTATGCCACAGAGGTATTTAAACGTCTCAGTCATATCACCTCTATCCCGCCTTTCCTCTAAGGTGTACATATTAAGATCCTTAAGTCTGTCCTCATATGCTTTATAACGAAGACCACTAACCATTTTAGTAACAACTCTCTGCACCAACTCCAACTTGTTTATATCCTTTTGAAGGTGCCGTCTCCAGAATTGCACACAATACTCCAAATGAGGTCGCACCAGAGACCTATACAGAGGCACCATCACCTTCTTCTTCTGCTAGCCATACCTCTCCCTATGCTGCAAGCATCCTTCTAGCTTTCACCGTCACCTTTTCTACCTGTTTAGCTACTTTGAGATCGTCAGACACGATCACACCTAGGTTCCGTTCTTCTTTCGTGGACAGAAGTACGTCACCCCCTATACCAGCAATGGCGAACCTATGGCACGCGAAGGCCTTGCAGCTAGCACGCGGGAAGGTCCGCAATTAAGATATGCGGCATGGCGGGAGGTGAGTGTGCTGGTGTCTGCTTTGCAGCTCATCTGGCAATGTGTTCCTCGCGGCGCCGCCTCTAGCTGCCTGAACCGCCGTGGGGCTGTGAGAAACAAAGTCTCACTCCCCGCCTCCACCTCTGAACCCGCCCAGGTCCTCGCCTGTAGCACCGAGCGTTCTTCTGTCACGCCCTCCCACCCTGGCGGGAGACTTGAGGAGAACAGGAGACGCAATCTGCATTCTACATCAATAATTATTAGGTAAACTTCTACTTTGCCCTACCTGTGCTGCCTAGGTTTAATTGGACCAATAATACTAATGTTAATTATAATTATAAACTTATCTGGGCTTCTTTTTAAAAACCTATTAAATTATCTGGCTATTTGTCTAGGTGTCCAGGTTAGGGTTGCCACCTGTGTTCGGGTTTGTGATAAGGCTGTTGTCTATGTTTTCTATTTGGTGTCCGGTTTCTGATGGGATTTCATTTATTCATTTGCCATTTGTTTGGGTTTGGCCACAAGAAAAGGTAGTAACCCTAGTCGTGAGCCATGTCTTGATCTAATTAATGGTAGATTTACCTCGTTTATGAACATTTTACAAGGATTAACCTCAGTCCAGTTATTCATGGTTATTAAATCACAATGATTCAATTTGATTAACTGCTATTACTGTATCTCAAATCATACTTCAAGATTGATGCATATGGATCGGCAGGAGGAAAAATCGTTGCATCGAGAAAACTAGTGAATCATCGCACCCCAGCACTATTGTATAATGACAGAATGGCTTTTTAATTGGGTTTCATTTGTGTCACCCATTAGTTTAAAAAAAAATTACATCAAATGTTAACAACTAAACAGGTATATTTTTTGACCAAAACAGATGTCTACAATTAATAAAATTCCCCAATCACATATTTTTTTATATGGGAACGGATTTGTATACAGCATTTCATTAGTTTTTTTTTTATTATACAAATTTTATCTTTTTGTAGACTTGAAGTCTTGAACAAAGAAAATGAGTACAGCAAAAAAAAGCAAAAACAGATAGTGGAAGATCATTCCAAGAGGCCTGGACAGAGACATATGGAGTGATTGAACGCAGTGGGAAAGCATTGTGTATTATGTGTAATGAAAGTGTTGTGTCTCGCACATCAAGTGTCAAAGGTCACTTTGAGACCAACCATAACAGTGTTGCTGAACTTGGTTTAGCTCAAAGAAAAGAGTTCCTTGTAGGAAAATTAAAGAAATATCACTCCCAGTCTCTTAGTTTTAGCAACTATCTTTCAAAAACTAATCATCTTACAGTTGCCAGCTTTCAAATTTCACTGTGCATGGCAAAACATGGTAAGCCCCTCTCTGATGGAGATTTTATCAAAAAGGCAATTTTGGCTGGGAGTAATTCACTCTTCCATGATTTCCAAAACAAGGCTAAAATTGTGCAGCGCATCTCTGAGATGCCGCTAAGCAGAAATACTGCAAAAGATAGGGTTCTGCGAATGGCTGCTGATGTTAGTCAACAGCTTACTTGCGACTTACAAAAAGCACCCTTCTACTCCATGTGCTTGGATGAAAGTACAGATATTACTAACCATGCAAGACTAGCGCTCATTTTGCGTTATGCTACTGGTGACATCATGAGAGAAGAGCTGGTAAACTGCTGTCTTTGCCTGGAAGAACACAAGGGATAGATATCCACAATGCTGTGATGGAGGCTTTTTCATCACTAGACATAAGTCCAGAAAAAGTGGTTTCAGTTACTAGCGATGGAGCACCTAGCATGGTGGGGACAACATCAGGATTCATTCATTTCTTTGCTAAGGAAGCAAAACATCCACTGATTCAATTTCACTGCATAATACATCAAGAGGCTCTCTGTGCCAAAGAAAGCAGCAAAAAACTTGACGATGTCCTCAAAGATGTAACAAAAATGGTGAACTTCATCATGGCGCGTGCTCTTAATTTTCGACAATTTCAAGCCCTTCTTGATGAGGTTCAGGCACAATATAACACTTTACTGATGTACAGTAATGTCCGGTGGCTGAGCAGAGGACGAGTGTTAGAGAGATTTGTGGCCTGCTTGGAAGAAGTTAGGCTATTTATGAACGAAAAGGGGGAAGACTATCCTCAACTCACCAACATGGCCTGGCTTACCAACCTCATGTTCTTTACAGATTTTACTAACCACTTTAATGTACTAAACAAAAAATTACAAGGCATGGGAAAAACAACAGAAAGCATGTTTAGTGACATCAAAGCTTTTGAGAGAAAATTGCATGTTTTTGAAAAAGACCTTGAGAGTGGACAGCTGAAATATTTTCCCAACCTAAAAATACATTTGGATAATTCTACAACATTTGTGGACAGTCATAAAAAACACCAGGAAATCCACAAAGCATATTCCACCATTGTAGCCGAAGCAAAGGAGAATTTTAGTAAAAGATTTTCTCAGTTCCGTAAGATGGAGACAACCCTTTCATTTATTACTTCCCCAGAAAAGTCCACATTTGAAGATCTTGATCTTTCCTGCTTACAGTGGTTGGATATTCAAAACTTGGAAATGGAGCTACTGGAATTTCAAGAAAGCTCTATCTGGAAAAGTAAATTCAATGACTTGCGTGCGGCTCTTGAACGTATTGAGTGTGAAAGGGTGACAAATGAAATCACTGCTAGCAGTTCTGAAAATGAAATCCTAAAAGCGTGGAATTCTCTGCCAGACAATTTTAAGTCCATGAAAGCACTTGGGATTGCTCTTCTTACTTTGTTTGGGTCATCCTATGCTTGTGAGCAGCTGTTTTCGGCTTTGAATCATATAAAATCTGATGCTAGAAACAGATTAATGGATGACATGAGTGCTGCATGTGTTGCTCTGAAATTAACGCATTATGAGCCAAGGATTGACAAGTTATCAGCATGCATGCAACAACAAACATCACATTAATTTTTTTCATGTATAGATTCTTTGGGAATACACACCGAGTCCTGACACAGTTAACAGTTTTAAGAAGTTTATCTTTTTTTTACTCAGGATACATTTGACATGTTATGTGAATAATACATTTAAAAATATTGTGTAACTGAATCAAATTCTTCCTAAATTCATTAAATTGAATGAAATCATTAAAACATTATAAATTGCCAATAAATTGAAATGAAAACCAAAGGATTGTGAATCAAATTGATTCTCTGACAATACAAAGATTCCAACCTTTACAAATGATGTTACATAGTTCAGGCAACTTTATAAAGAGTTTTTAGATACTAAAATCTTGTTGTTAAGGTTTAATTGACGTGCTGGCACTTTGAGGAAATTCTTTGGTTTTGTGCGGCAGTTTGGGCACTCGGGCTCAAAAAGGTTAGCCATCACTGCCCTATACTGTACCTCTTCCTTGGATTGTTGTAGCCCAAATACATGACTGCATTTTTTTAGCATTAAATCTCAGCTGCCAAATTCTTGACCATTCTTCAAGCTTGGCTAGATCCCTCTTCATGTTATCTACACTTTCCTGGGTAAATACTCTGTTGCAGATTTTGGTATAATGTGCAAAGAGGCAAACCTTACCCAACAGCCCTTCCACAATATCACTAACAAAGATGTTAAAAAGAATCAGACCAAGGACATATCCCTGCAACATACCACTGATAACATCCTTCTCCTCAGAGTGAGCTCCATTTACCTGTAACCTTTGTCGCCTCCCACTCAATCAATTTCTAACCCAAGCAGTAACTTTAGGGTCCATCCACTGTTCCCTCTAAGCTGTGTGCGTGTGCACGCGCGCACACACCTCGCCGAGCGAGCGCACATACTTTACAACAGAGCGCACAAAAATTACGGCTCTGATTCTGATAGAAAACAACACAGACGTCTTAAAATTTAAAAGTTATGATTGTAATTACTAGAAATTTCTGGCTTCATTTAGTAATCGTCTATTTTCATTTAATTTGATTAAAATCAATGTGGTGTACATACTGTATTCTGACGTGTAGTCAGGTTTTAAAGTATATAACTCCGAGTGTCGTTATGTGGCGCACAAAAATTTAACCTTCCTTCAAAAGCTGCACACAGCTGATATTTTATGCGCACACAGCCTACAGAAAATTAGAGGGAACATTGGGTCCATCCCAAGGGTGCTTAGTTTGTTTATAAGTTGCCTGTATGGAACAGTGTCAAATGCTTTACTGAAATCTAAATACACCACATCTAGGGCTTTCCCTCCGTCCAACTCCCTGTTTACCCAGTAAAAGAAATCAATCAGATTTGTTTGACAAGACCGCTCGTGGTGAATCCATGCTACCTCGGATCCTGCAATCCGTTGGATTCCAGGAACCTCACTATTCTCTTTTTTAGCAGTGTTTCCAATAATTTACTCACCACAGAGGTTAGACTAACTGACCTGTAGTTTTCGACCACACCCTTACGTCTGCTTTTTTGTAAAGGGACCACATGTGCCTATCTCCAGTCCTCTGGCACTACCCTTGACTCCAAAGAGGCATTGAAAAGGTCAGTCAGTGTAGCTGCTAGAACGTCCCCAAGTTCCCTCAGTATTCTTAGATGTATCCCTTCCGGTCCCATCGCTTTGTCTACTTTAAGTTTAGCTAGTTTCTCACGTCCTCTGAAAATCAATTGAGATGCCCCTCACTTCCACTCCAATGATTTGCTCCTTTGCTTTTTATTAATGTTCTGGGTTTTGTTTGACTATGTTCCATGTACATTAGTGTTCGTTCAACTTGTTAACATGTAAACCGTCTTGACACTTCGATAAGGCTGTATATAAAACCAGCTAAATAAATAAATGTTGTTGCCATAATGTCACGCTAATTTTATTCTGGATTAGTTTCCTCTAGGAAAAAATACCCAGGGCTAGCTTAAGCATTAGGCAAGACCCTGTTGTCGTCTAGGGCATGAACGTTTGAGGGAAAGCAAAGCTCAGCAGCAGTCAAAGCCGAACAATAGATCCCGACAGTCCCACAAAATCAACGAGCCGACAGCACATCCTTTTCCCTACAGAGAGCACAAACTGTACTATTTAAATAGCATGTCCTGTGATGCATTTTGTCAGAATTGTTGTCAGGGGAGTTATGTTGGGATGATTGAATGTATCAAAAGTTGGGGGGGGGGGGGTGTAAGACTGAAAATTTACTTAGGGTGCCCAATATCCTTGAACCGGCTCTGAAAATACTTTCTGAGCATTCACAGCAACCAGGAGACCATTGAACCCAAATATTGGCTAACATAATTAATGTTTTGTAATGTATATCGTCCAATAATAAAAAAAAAATATATATATATATATAAAAATAATACTGTCCTTAGAATAAAGAACTGAAATTAGGAGTATTCTTTTTTTTTTTTAGAGGACCGGAGAGGTGTGTCATCTCTCCATTATTTTTATCCATCTCATCACCAAGGAGGCAGGGAGAGAAAAATACTTTTAAATAAATAAAAACGGCATCCAGCCTGAGAATGACTTATCATGCTGCTATTATCTTTTAACAGAACGCCTATGAGTGTCGCTGAAGCCTGAGGCAGCATGACTGAACTGCTGTCTGCCCAAGGAGAGCTAAGGACTCAGCAGTCCCCTGCAATGAGGATGTCCATCAGCACAGAGCCTTTGGATGGCCTGGAGATCCAGGGGGATCCGTATTCTCTGTTTGTCATCAAGGAAGGTTATGCAGAAACGGATCAGAAGGGCAATATGAGGGCAGATGGAACCATTACTCTCATTAAAGGGCCACAAGTCATTGTGGTAGACACAGGGAGCCCCTGGGACCGGGAGCATATCCTGCAACAATTAGCAGGCCATGGACTCCAGCCTGCTAATGTCACACACGTTGTCTGTACTCATGGGCACTCGGATCATGTGGGCAACCTGAACCTCTTCTCAGAAGCTACCTTCCTGGTATCCTATGATATCTGTAGAAGGGACCAATACCTGAGCCATGATTTTGGAGCAGGAGCCCCCTATCTGATTGACAGCTGGGTGGAGGTGATTCCCACTCCAGGACACACAGGCTCTGACACCAGTGTGCTTGTCCGGGGTACCGCTCGGGGCACCGTGGCAGTAACAGGTGATCTCTTTGAACGTGAGAGTGATGAGGGGACATGGAGGGAGCTCAGTGAAAACCCTGTTCTGCAGGAGGAGAGCCGGCGAAAGGTGCTGAGAATAGCAGATGTGGTGATTCCTGGCCATGGCCCACCCTTCCATATCATCCGGGACCAGCAGTAGATTGACAATGCAATGATTCCCTCTTTCTATAGGTTTGATCAGGGCATGTGGCCTGTGGCCTCGGTCACATGAACGCCCCACATACTGGGAAGGATTTTGGTGGGAACAGTGCCTGCCATCTTGATATGAAGTTGATTAGAAACCTGATGTCTGGAATTGGTCAATAAATCGGAGCATGTATAGTAAAACCTTTATGCTAGTTCCTCCTCCATGTTTGTACAATATTATTTACATAACTTATGGCAAGATAAATCACACAAGGAGCATCATTGTTTTTTGTAAACTTACAGTCTAAATCTCAGTAGAGACCAGTAGAAGAGAGCAACAATGCGAATGAACCCCGGGGTATGGCGGAATCACAAATTGGTTCTTTTTAGCATTGAGTCAGAAAAGACTGGTGTCAGCAATGGGATAAAAAACAGTGTCTGCTTTATGCTTAGGTTACATCCAGAATTGGTGGCAGAGTGGGATTAAAATTTCAATCTTCTGCCCTGTTCTTTCTACCAGAGTAAAACAGCAGTCTATATTAAGACAGGTCACCAGCAACGGAGACTATAGGTTGGGTGTGAATTGCCCCCTCACTGTCTCTCACACTGCATTATGCATCTGTCCTTATGATGTGCATGTTAAAACCATGGGAGGGACTTCTTTATTCCCAGGATAATGCGCTCTGACTGAGCTTCCTTATTGACAGGCTTAAAATAACAGTTTTAACATTTATTGCGTCAATTATGGAAAGTACTGTGGAAACTCGTATCCAGTAATGGCATACCTAAGATCTAGGATGAAATCAGCAGATCTAGACACAGTATAAGCTCTCCACACTTTCCCAGGAGAGGCAGGTGCACCTTCCTGAGTAGGTGTCCCAAGAGATCTGTGGAAGGAGGGACAGGGACATTTGAACCTTGAATGCCTCCCAAAGAGTTAGAATTTCTCCTTGTTCAACACACCTATTTCTCCCCACCCCCAGTAGGAGGAGGTGTAGTGCCAATTGATCCCCCTCTGGGAGCCATTGGTGGGGGTGGGGCGAGCCTGCCATGAGAAGAATCGACAGGACGAGTTAAAGAAGCGTCATAAGAGCGAGTATTGTGAGCCCTGCACTCTCCCCCCTCCCCAAGAGATCTATAAAAAGAAAGAAGGTGCACTCCTTGAAAGCTCCACCTTCCTTAAGTCTTTGTGCCCATGTTCCTACAGATCTGTGAAAGTGTGCAAAAATGCCCTGGAAGGTTGAAAGACCACAGGAGATGTTATCTCTCATGACAGATTTCATTTATTTTTTTTATACAGTCTTTCTACAAGTCGAGACGGTTTGCAGATAACTCTGTGCTTGAACATTAAACAATTTTTAGCCAACCTGCGCATTACATTAACAATAAACTAAAGGTAGTTAGGATAGATGCAAGATATTGATCTTTAATGCTTCAACATAATAACTGTTATATCTGTCGGCACTTTTTTCCAGCACTAATAATAGACAGCCCCCTTATCTGGAGTGGGTGGGATTTGGAAGTGCAAGCCCTGTTTATAACTGTAATATGCAGGGCCTGTAGTGCATATCCTCTGCTTCCATCGGTTCCACTCGGGGTCCATGATGGGTCAGCGGTACCATGCAGGGCTTCCTGGTGGGTGTCGTCTGCTGCAAGGATCAGAGAGGGGTTCAGTGAGACTGGCACGGACAGTGTTAAGCCTTTGAATTTGCACAGTACTTCATTGAAGGGCTAGTGCATTTATGGAGGGGAGGGAGACTCCAGTCAGTAGGTGGAGAATACAGAGCTGAGAAGACCTGGTGTTAATGAGTACTGAAAGAGGAAGAGGGAGAACTGGTGGTGATAGTCACAGCCTGTCACAGAGGTGTAAAGGTGAAGATTACAGCCTGGGGGCAGAGGGGAAATAAGCATCGTGTGGGGGGGGGGAG
This sequence comes from Ichthyophis bannanicus, assembly GCA_033557465.1. Lineage (NCBI taxonomy): Eukaryota > Metazoa > Chordata > Amphibia > Gymnophiona > Ichthyophiidae > Ichthyophis > Ichthyophis bannanicus. The sequence goes on along the minus strand of CM066048.1, from coordinate 103,460,788 downwards.
GGCAGGAAGAGGAGCGGCATTATGAAATTAAAGCATGTCCTACTTCTTCTGTTGCTGCTGGTCCTCTCGGTCTTTGCCAGTCTGGTAGTGATGCCTCTACCAGTATGTGTCAGTTTTCTGATGCATTCTGTCACAGTATGGATTAATTTGAGGCTCCCCCTTATAAATCCCAGCCTGGGTAAGGGCCCTGGTGTCTCACTTAGTTTGGCAAAGGTATTAAAGTTTCCTGTCAGCACTTCTGTACTATCGGGATGGGCAGAGGGCACTCCCTTCATCTGGGAGCCAAGGTTACTGGTGTATATTAATAAACTAGTACTATATAGCAGATCATAAAGGGAAAGATAAGAGGGAGCACAGGGTTGCAACTCGAGAGTTTCTTTATTTCTTCCTGTTTTTAAATTAATCATCCCAAGGGTAAGCAGGATTCAGGGTGAGGATTTATCCTGCTCCTTGCGAACTGCAGGAAGTCTGAGCCCTCCCTCTGACCTTGGGGTTAGGACAGGACTTGGATTCAGGTCTGCAGCCCCTCTGAGAATCACTCATTTCTTTTCCTTCTTGTTCTCGCGGCAGTTTCTCCAAATGGGTGAGCTTTGCACATACCATGACAGTCATGAACCTCTCTTCTACTGTAAACCAGGGCATGTGAAGTGTGATCTCAGTTTTCAAATCATCCTGCTAGACCAGTCCAGACAAATGGTTAAATCCTCCTGCCAGCAGATGTTGGAGACAAAGAAAAAATACCAGAAGCTTGATTGGCTCAGCCAGTATAGTTATACCCCTAGGGGTCACCTTTAGTATTTCTCTGTCTCCAGCAGATGATGGTTGTTTTTTTTTTTCCTTCTCCTGACAGTATCTTTGAGGGTTTCTGCTTGGGGGAGTTCTTCTTTGCTGGACGTCTCCAGGACACAGAAGGTGTGCCCCACTGGAGTTTCTCACCACTTTGGCTTCGGGTTAAGCTCCCGGTCAGGAGGACCAGTGCAGCCCATTTTCAGGGGAAGCCTTCAGTGTGTCTGACTTAAGCTTTTTTTATTTTACAAAAAAGAAAAACAAGATAGAGGTAAAGTAGCCTTTTGTTTAAAGCAGTGCCTTGGCTATCCTTCTGACTCTCTGAAGACCTCGCAGCGAGTTTCTTTCCCGCCCTCCTCTTCCTACTGGGACCGACACTGGAGCCTCAGACGTCTGCTCTCCTGTGCTCACCTTCAATCTGGGGGGTAATCTTCATCTCCGAAGTAGTTGCTGCAGCCTTCTGCCCCTCTTCCTGCTTTTTCCCCAGCTGTGCTGACTACCATGTGCCGCGTTGCAGCCATGGTAGCCATTTTGTACAGGCAGGAAACCTGTTCTCACCTTCCTCCTGCTGCTCTGGTTGCCAAATGGCACGCTGAGGCTGCAGTTGCCATTTTGTAGAGGGAAACGCCTTCTCTTCCATTGGGCGAGGCAGTCCTGCAGCAAAACAAATTACACTGGAGACACCTCGCTCCATTGGGGCTTTTTCTATTTATTCCTTAGTGCTGATATTGTGTCACCCCAGTATCAGACCTCGCTCACTCCTTACAATTTGTGTATACATTTGTAGACAGGACAACTTATGAGTAAAAACCAATCTAATTTATTGAACTGAAATACACAGATTTGCAGCAAGTATAACACTGTGTTGTTATCCTGTGAGGCAGAGAGTGATATGACTCGAGGCAGAGCTTTGGACACTGTCTGCCCAAGTTACATTCTACAAAGCACTAATTTATACATTCTCTCTGCAATTCATCTTGACAGCCATCTGGAGGTTCACAGTACACACACACACTTCCATATGCATTCATTTCAAGATGGAGTTTTCAGAGTTCTGGGAAAGCAGACAGAGAGATTCATTCAGCCCTCTTATCTCATTCATTCTCCTCTTTGAATCTCTCTTAATTCACTTTCAATGCAATAAGACTAAAGCCTTCTGGTGTCTCTCCAAACATGTTTATTTTATTTATTTATTTACATTCTCTTATATACCGTGCTATTCTGCATCAGTGCGGTTTACATTGAACAAACTGAAATTACATTGAACAGGGCATTATAACTTGGAGATAACTATTTTACAGGGAACATGGGCTATGGAGGGTTAAGTGGCTTGCCCAAGACCACAAGGAGCACCTGTGGGACTAGAAACCCCAGTCCTTCCGGCCCAAGGTTGCTGTCCTCTAGTGGGATTTGAACCCCCGACCTTCCGGCCTGAAGTACCTTGCCCCAACCACTAGGCCACTCCACTCCATTCTGAGTCAGGAGTGAAACTGCTGCTCTTGCAGCCAGCAAGACAACGGCCTCCTCCCCTGCAGAGGTGCATTGTCTGCAGCCGCAAACGCTGTGGTTTCAAGGACAGGGTTTGCTCTGCTTGCTCAGTGCACCCTGGGGAATCCTCCTGCACAGCAGTCTGACCTCTTCTCTCCCACTGTTAATACTGCGGCTTTGAGATTGTCAACATCCCCAATATTAGCCCAGGACCAAAACCTGGGCTAATGATGCTCCTTCCCCACCTGGTCTTCTGCCTCAGCCTGCAGGGCCTCCTGCTGAGTCGCTGCTGCCTCCAGAACAAGACTCTGAACAGTTCTGATGCTGTTCAGGCAGGCTTTGAACCTCTGGCGCTCGGAACCTGTCTCCTCTTGGTCAGAGCCCTCCCCCACCATTAAATCCTTGCTGGATAACTCTTCTGCCTCCAGGAAACACCCTTGCAAAGATCCAGCCCCCAAGGCCAGGGAACACCCTTCCAAAGAGGTCTCCTGGGCCTCAGGAGATTGGGTGACTGTTCTTCCAGAGGAGGAAGCTATTCTTACAGCTGAGGGCAGCCTGGATGTCTCCAGCAGGGAGGATGGGGAAAGGTCTCCTGACTGTTCTGGCAATGAGCAGGACAGCGCCTTTTTTGCAAGGAGAAGCTTCCAGCTCTGATTGCTCAAGTAGTGGAAGCCTTACATCTCTCTGACCCTCCTGAACAGGAACCTACCCAGGCAAAATGTCAAGGAGATCCCATCCTGCTGAACATTCGTAAACCCTCCAGAGCTTTTCCTTCCCGCCGGAGCTACAACAGATGGGCCTTTCAGCAGATAGTTCATGCCTGGGGGCAGGCCAGCTTGGATCTGATGGCAAACACGAAGACTCCCGCCTTCTTCAGTCAGAGGAAGGAGCTCGGGTCCAAAGATCTGAACACTTTAGTTCAACTGTGGCCAACAGCAACTCTATCATATCTGTTCCCTCCCTGGGCAGTGATCGGGAGGGTTCTCCGGTGCATTGAGTCTCACCCCAGCACAATGATCCCAGTAGTGCCCAACTGGCCTTGTTAGCCATGGTATGCCGACCTCATCCACCTACTCCAGGTGGCTCCTCTGGCACTTGGGTCCCACCGGGGCCTCCAGCAGGGGCCAGTCATGATGGGTGACCCTGCTCTTTACTTGCTTACGGCTTGGCTCTTGAGAGGCGCCACCTAGTTCACAAGGGCTATTCGCGGCAGGTCGCGGCTACCCTTCTAAAGACGAGGAACCCCTCTGCCTCTTTGGCATATGTACGGATCTGGCATCTTTTTGGAACCTGGTGCTCTCTGAAGGTTTCTCCCCCTGGAGCGTACAGATCACCAACATCCTAGCCTTCCTTCAAGGTTGGTTTGATAAGGGTCTGGCCCTCAGCTCCCTCTAGGTTCAGATCTCTGCCCTCATTAACATTCAAAGGGAAGATGTGTGTGAACGTTTCCATTGAAAATTGGTACAAAATCCAAGGGCACAGACTTTACACCTGTGCGAGTTGTTTAGAAAATCGCTTCCTTTCTGGCGTAGCAGATGAGAATGACTGATTGATCCTGCGATGCATCCCAGGATGTGCTGTGCAGTGGAGTGGAGTCGGTCTGCCATATAAGGCATTTTTTACCTTATATGGCAGAATGATCTTGCCTGGTGCATCACATGGTGCAGCAGATGGGGTCAGACGCTGTCATTTCACAGTATGGCTGCATTGGGGCAGGAGCATATGGATATCACTTCTGTCCCCTAAGAAGGGGAGATCAGGGAGTCTGGGACTGTCGAGGGAGGGGGAATTGGAGGAGTATTGGAGCTATGGGGGGTTGTGGCCAGCTGGGGGAATCAGAGTAGGGGGGTAGGGGGATAATGTGGCCACTTGAGCCACCAGTGTAGTTTTTGTTCACAGGCTAGGGACCTCTGGGTCACAAGGGACTTTTTTTAAGGGGTTCAGGGCCACTAGCCACCGTTGTCAGTCAGCAATCGGGGGTCTGATCTCTCTTCTTCCTGCCGCATCTTTATGTCTGCCCGAAGGTGGCGTAAAGATCCAACATTAAGAGAAGAGTAAACAACTGCTAAGTTTCAAGTGCAGTTTTCTACATGGGAGCAATTAGATATGCACTCTTGCATGTGATTAGCATGTCCACTGCGCTATGCTTTAGCGCAGTGGTTTTGCTTGGGATTCTGCGCTATCTTGCTTTCTGCATCGCAAACAAGACTAACATGAGAGACCCTTGAGCTAAACTTGGCACTAGAGCATAGCACAGTTTACTGCATCAAGCTGTCAGTCTCTCTCTCTCTGCTTAGCTAGTTCCCTGTGGTCTCTCTCTCTCCCTCTTCCCCCCCCCCCCCTCTCCCAATGCAATCTCCTCTAGTCTCCCTCTCCTTTTTTCTCTTTTCTGTGTCTTGTGGATCTTCTGTAATGGTCTCACACAGGTTGGAAACCACTATTCTAAAATCCATTTCCAAAGGAAAGCAAAGCTCCTCCTGTATTGCTTATATATTTGAGGTAAGGAACCTGTTAGGAGTGAGACACTCCTAATCTGTAGAGCAATGATGGTGAGGAAGACAGGTGAGAGCCCTGGATCTAGTGTCAGTTCTGCAGGTTACCAGTGCACCTTTCTCAGTCTTTTTCTGTTAGAGCAAGGAAGGGATCAGGGTCTGGCACACAACAGTTCATTCGTGCACTGAAAGTTTTCATAGCACCCCCTACCCCAAACACATTGTAAACTCCTTGAGGCAGAGAGCAGATGGCAATCTGAGATACTGCACGACCAACAGTTCGAACTCCAAGTGGTGGTGATGACGCAGGAAGGTCCTTATCAGCAAGGAGGAGCTAATAAGCACTGTGCCTTTGTCTCACCTGCTGTCTCTGGTACTCGGCGTCACTGGGCGTGACCCCACCTGAGCTGTATATAAAGACCCTGACAGAGCACTGAACTGGAGAAATCTGTGCTTACAGCTTCATCCTCCACCACAGCCCAAGTTTTTCAAGATGTGCACAGGAAAATGTGCAAAGTGCGTCGGGGTCTCTCTGTACCCCTTAATTTTTATCAACATCATTTCCAACATCCTGCTCTTCTTCCCAGCGTGGAGCACGGAGTACATCAAGAACTCAGGGGAGTACATCACAGTGGAAGTGCTGTACCTTGGAGGGTTCATCGGAGGAGGCATCCTGGTGAGGGATCTTAATTTAAATTATATTTCCTCCCCCCCCCCCCCAATGCACTGGACCATTGTGCTGAATGGGGAGAAAAGCAAAGCGGATGATGAAAATGGAGAGGTCAAGGGTCACAGCGTAGCCTAGGGAATGAAAATGGGTTCTAATCCCGAACTCTTACCACCAACTGTGGGTGTCTGCTGCCTCGGGGAAAATCACTCTTAGCTCCCTGTGCCTCGGCTTTAATGGCCAGCTCTGTGGCTGACTTATGTGTAAGGCTGAAGCAATCACTTTGTCTCCTGGTGTCCCGGCTTTAGTCCCGGGCTCTCGAACAGATCAAGAGCTCAATTTCCAGCAGTGCCATATAGATGATGATTAGTAGTAGATGTAATACTTGGAATAAGAGAGGAAGATAACATAATATCACATAACATAAATCCTTTTTTAGTGAGGAGTTTATCAAACGCTGCTGCGTTTTGCAATGCCAGTCTTCTCATCAAAAAATAAGGGGTTAACTCCCTGTAGAGAGAAAAGCTGGGAAAAATCATTTGATAAGTCATAGTGCCCAAGTAATGAAAGGTTTCTCGCACAATTGTGAATGGAAAGGATATGGGGAGGGCTGGCATTGCCGCTGCCTAAGAGAGTAGTTTCTCTAGAAGCAGGGCGATAATCCCGGCATGCGCATTTCTCATGGACAAGAAAACGGATTCTAACTCTACCTTTGCCTCTGGGACAGATTCTGATCCCTGCGATTCACATCCAGGCAACGGGTCGCGAGGGCTGCTGTGCCAACCGTTGCGGGGTAAGTCTTTCATCGTTACTACGACTACTTATTTTTACAGTACTACTAGACATATACAGTACTGCACAAATACATACAAGAGAGTTCCTGCTCCGTAGAGTTTACAATCCAGTCAAGACAAACTTACAGGACAAATAAGGGCGCTTGGGAATTTCACTGCAGAATAGCTGGACGTGCACTGAAAGCCTCTCTCTCTCTCTCTCTCTCTCTTCCCCCTAGATGTTCCTGTCCATCGCTTTTGCTGCAGTGGGTTTGGCTGGCTCGCTCTACAGCACCGCGATTGCTATTCTGGGCCTGGTTTATGGCCCATACTGTTTGGTTAAGGAGATGGACGGTAGTACAATCAAGAGCAATTGGACGTCTCCCTTTAAAGAGGATCTGAAGAAGTTAAGGTGAGTCTCCCATCCCCTTCCCCAACTTCTACACACTCTCCCTACTCTTTCTCCCTTCAATTTCAATATGGTTGTGTTCAGAGTCATCTCTTTCTATTGCCCTCCTCCCTCACCCCCCCCCCCCCTCTTTTTTTTAATTCTTTCCAACCCAACAGAAGTTGGAAAGAATTGTACAAAAGGAGTCTAAAAATGTCTGTCCTCCTGCCTAGCTGAGGTAAAACAGCTCTCCGAAAATTAAATTGTCAGGATGAAGTGTGGCATAATTATTTATTTTAATTTATTTCATGGTTTCTATATACCGCTTTATCCTGTGGTTCAAGCGGGATACATTATAACAGGGTAGTAAACTTGGAGCATGTGTGTAATAGGTGAAACCTAGCAGGGTAACAAACTTGGATTATGCCTATAAAAGGGGTGCTAAAATAAAGTTTGTGAGGGAGGCGTACAATATGTTAAGATGTCATTGTGGGAGAGCAAGTTGGAGGGGAGTGTTGAAAGACATATTGGGCCCCATTTTCACATGTCCGCCGTTTGGAAGGGCCACGTGCCGACGAAGTGCATAACCTTCCTCACTGACGTCTGAATCGGATATTTAATGCCGCAGCGGGTACATTGAATATCTGTTGATCGCCACAGGGACAGGAAGCTACTGAGCCAGACAATAGCGATATTAGCTGCTGCCCAGTTAGCGATCAGCACTTTAAAGTTAGGCAAGGAAATCCTCACCTATCTTTAAGGCGTCGATCGCTATCCGGGCAGCATGCAATATCGCTGCTGCCCGGTTAGCACCATTCCCTGCCTCCGCTCCACCCCAGAACACCTCCAACATGCCCTGATGCTAATCGGATAGCTTCGGGGCACATAGGGGGCATAGATGGGGTACTGAATATCCCCGTTTAAGGCATTTACAGGGTTTACTTGGCTGTGTAAATGCCTTTTGAATATCTGGTCCATTGGGTTAGATTGGACGGGGGTTCCAAAGAAAAGAGCCCCCCTGCCCCATAGAAAAAATGGCCCAATGCATTTCTTTTTTTTTTAATTCTTTATTTTCGTTTTATAATAACAAAGGAAAGGAAGACATACAGCTAAAAGACAGATACATAGAATGTGATACATACACCAAAGTAAACCCCTACCACCCCCCTCCCCCCTGCTTCTTCTCTAGAAAACTAATCATTCCCGAAGCGGGCGTGTACTGACATTATAGTGTTACAAAACCTAACGGTGATCTGAAACATGATGAGTGCACATTATACAGGCATGTTGGAACAATGAGCAGATTGTACATAATCATTAAGCATCTGCCATTTAGACAAGCGAGAGTGAGTTTGGGCATGGTGAATAGCTCTCCGAGGTATCTGCTCATATTTACTATATAAGCAGACTAGGTTCCACCATTCATTGACAGTGAGTCGAGAGCTATCCTTCCAATTCCTCGTGATTAAACATATAGCTATACCCAGCATGAAATCAAGGAGAAAGCGACCCTTCTTAGGAAGAGAGGGGACCTCCGCCACTGAGCGGAGTCCCACAATCTTCCAAGAAAGAGGCTCGTGGAGGTGTAAGATAAATTGAATACGACCCCAGACCCGCCCCCAGTAAACCTGTAGTTGAGGACATTCATAAATAACATGAGCGAGGGTTCCCACAGCAGTATGGCAAGACCAACACTGGTCCCTAGCAGTTGTGTTCCATTTGGCTATTTTTTCTGGAGTATAAAAGCATCTATGTGCAAAAAAGAAGAGAGTTTGGGTAACTGAGGCAGACCGGGAAACCCGCACTACTTTGCTCCAGAAAACGCTCCATTGCACAGGGGTTAAAGTGGTTTGCAGTTCGCGCTCCCAGGCTTGTTGGGCTCTACAAGTGGCAGTATCTGTACCCTGACATAATAGTTTATAAAAGTTAGAGGCTACCCCATGTGTACTACTAATAGAGTGAACTAGTTCTAATAGCCCGTCCTCAGTAGGGACAGAGGGCGGCATGATTTGAGCACTTTTGAGGCAGTGTTGAAGCTGCATCAATTGAAAGTAATGTTTCGCTGGTAACGCAAATTCCTTTTGTAAATCAGAAAAGGTTTTCCAACGAGCTGCAGAGAAGAGCTGTTGGGGTGTCCAGATCCCCCTAGAGTACCAGGGTTTCCATGCTATCGTTCTATTTAGGACTTGAATTCTGGGGTTATTCCACAGCGGGAGTCCGTCCTGAGGACATACGTTTGGGCCCAGTGATAGAATGAGAGTGTTAAAGGCCGCAAGAGTGTCGACAATCATTGGGGGATGGCGGGTGTCTACTTGATGGGACATACCGGGGAGATGGATCAACGGAATTGGGCTACTAAGCTCCTCTTCTATATCAAGCCAAACTGGTCTGCTGTCTGTTGAGACATCTAGCCATCGGGCACCTTGTTTAAGTAGGAAGGCTTGATGATATCTGAGAAAATCAGGAAATCTGGTACCCCCTAGTTCCTTCGCAGACTGTAGTTTTTGTTTAGCTATCCTTGGTGGTTTGCCCTGCCAGAGATAGCTGACGAGAAGGCCCTCAATATCTTTGTAGGTGTGTAGCGGGAGTAAGCATGGCAGCATTTCTAAAATGTAATTCACTTTGGGGACTATCATCATTTTCACAGTTTCTAGGCGGCCCCACCATGTAAGGGATAAGGGAGACCAACGATTTGTGAGCTCACGGACTTTGGAGACTACCTTTTTGGCATTAAAACTAATAGTGTCTTCTAAAGGAGAACAGTAATGGACCCCAAGATATTTCACCATGCGGGATTGCCAAAGGAAAGGAAAGGCCTGCATGTCAGCCTCATGTACCCAGCGGTTCAGTGGGAATGCTACAGATTTGGTCCAGTTAATTTTATAGCCCGATAATTGCGAGTATCCATCAATCAGATCCAAGACAGCTGGAACCGAATCAAGGGATACGAAGAGCATAAGGTCATCTGCATATGCAGAGAGTTTAATCTCTCTGTGACTGAAGGGGACACCTCGAATACGTGCGGACTGTCTAATAAGGAGGGCGAGGGGTTCAAGAGCTAGATCAAAGAGCATTGGTGATAGGGGGCAACCTTGACGCGTGCCTCTTTGGAGATTAAAAGGCTGAGACTTAATGGCATTTACACAAATACTGGCAACGGGTTGAGTATACATGACTTGGAGGTATCGGAGGAAGCTCTCCCCAAAGCCATACCATCGGAGAACTGCAAATAAGAAGGGCCATTCTAGGCGATCAAAGGCTTTTTCAGCATCTAGGGAAAGACCCACCCATGGGTAGTCTAAATTGGCAGCACTGGATAGCACATGGCACAAGGTCCGAGCATTATCAGCGGTGGATCGGCCGGGTATAAAACCGCATTGGTCGGGATGGATTAGGGTGGCCATCCTGTCAGATAGCCGGGTGGCCAAGATCGTTGCGAAGATCTTATAATCGGCATTAAGTAGGGAGATTGGACGGTAGTTGGCGGTTAGCAGCGGGTCTCTGCCTTCTTTCTCAAATACTACCACATTAGCTGCAGAAAAGGATCCCAAAGAGGATGTATCTACCGCAAGGGCAGTAAAATAAAGTTTTAAGTAGGGAACTAAATCTGCACTGAACGTTCTGTAGAATTCGGTCGGGAGACCATCAGGCCCTGCGGCTCGACCCGAGGCTGTTCGTTTTAGGGCAGATTGGATCTCTGAAGTAGAGAAGGGTTCATCCAGCGCATCCCTATCAGCTTCAGAGAGGGTCGGCCGCTGAATACCAGAAACAATCGCTCGAAGGTCTCTGATGAGAACTCACATTCAGATTGATATAGACGGGTATAGAAATCCCGAAAGAGTTCTACAATATCGGAGTCTGTTGTCAATATGCCCCCTCCCTGTGGGGCTCGAAGGGCCGCTACGCGTTTGGCTTCTTTTTGACCTTTCAAGGCGTTGGCTAAAAGTCGACCGGCTCGGTTGTTTTCACGATAGTATGTCCCTCGTTGAAGCTCAATACTCTTAGAAGCTGCAGTTGAGAGGATTGCATTGTATTGAAAACGGAGACGCTGTAAGCGAATTAAGACGCATGGATCAGTACGTGAAGTTAGAACTCGTTCGCCTGCTTTGTTTTGTTGGTCTAGTATGAGTAGCTGCTGTTTGCGTTGTTTCCGCAGGCGAATTTGATAGCTAGTGATCGTTGCTCGAATGGCCGCTTTGAAACCCTCCCACCAAGCCCAATTTGCAGTATCCTGGGGTAAATTAAAATGGAAGTAATCCTGTATGGCTGCTCGAATTTCTAACTGGAACTCTGGCTGAGTTAACAGGGCTCTATCAAAGAACCAGGCCCCCGAGTTCCCTTGGGGTGCAGTAGTGTGTAATTGAAAGAAATAGCAGCATGATCTGAAATATGTTGGGAGTGAATCTTTGCAGTGTCCACCTGAGGAACTAACAGTTTTGATATTAGAAAGAAATCTATGCGAGACTGGGATTTGTGAGGGGAAGAGAAGAAGGTAAAGTCAAGCTCATTGGGGTGTAGTAACCTCCATAGATCAACTAAAGCAAGATCTTTGATCACAGAGGTAAGCGTGGTGTGACTCTTGGGGGGACCACTTGTCCTAGGCGGCTGTTTGTCAATCAGGGGATCAAGAACTAAATTGAAATCCCCCCCTATTATCAATGAAGTATTAGCAGAGGCCTGCGCAACCTGAGCAATGGTAGCAAAAAAGGCAGGGTCATCCACATTAGGAGCATAAAGGCATATACATGTAACTTCAAGGTTACCTATCTTGAGATGAACTCTGGACCATCTACCTGCTGTATCTGAGCTAGTCGCGATAATAGTAGCATGCAGAGATTTCCTAACCAGTATGGCAACCCCACATTTCTTAGAAACGGCTGGGGAATAGGCGGCCACCATGTAAGGTTTAATATTGAGTTTAAGAGTTTCCTTCGAATTTAAATGCGTTTCTTGGAGGAAAATCAGGTCCGCAGCTTCATGACTTAGATAGCTTAGGATTTTCTTCCTTTTTATATCGGATTATTGATTCCTTTTACGTTCAATGAGAAAATCTTACATGGTGCCATCAATCGGTAATAGACATTTTAGGTAAGGGCGCTTGAAAACATACAACATAATCAGAATCTGTACAACAATGATATAATCACCGAGTCTGCTGACTAATACACCCCATATTGAAAAGTATGTACCAAAGTAACCTAGAGAAGAAGCAAAACCCCCAATGAATATGGCGACCATATGTCTGCGGGAGGAGGCCCTAGAGAGGAAGATAGAGACATAAAAAAAAGAAAAGAAACACCAGAGTCCATAATTAACACTGTCTCTGATACTCATCGAGGCTACTGTGGGTAGATGGAGTCGGGTCACAGATATCATCAAAAATAAGGCAACAAACCGCCCTCGACAGACTCTTTGCTGAGCCGCGGCAAATCCAATATGGCAGGTGCAGCGGATATGAGAATACTTGCAGGAATATTCTGGAAGTCAGCGCATCAAGTCGGCTTCTTTAGAATCCAAAAACTCCGCTAGTAGATCAGGGTCCTCAAATGTTCTTGTCTGATTGTGAAGCGTGACTCGGAGCTTGGCCAGGTACATCAGGCCATAGCGTGCTTGTAGTTGTTGAAGCCTCGGCCGGAATTCCAGAAAGCGCTTTCGGCGGTCGACCGTGGGTTTAGCCAAGTCAGGATAGAAGGAGATCTTGTGGCTCTCAAACTCCATATGGCCCTTTGCCCGAGAGGCACTGAGAATTTGCTCCACATGTTGATATCTCAAAAGTCGAAAGATGATAGGCCGCGGGGTCTTCCTGTTGAGCGTTATGTTTGTGGGTACACGATGAGCGCGATCGATCTCCAATTCTTTGGTAAAGGTGATTTGGAGCAGGGAAGGGAGGATTTTATATAAAAACTCCTTCATGTCTCCCGATTCCGCTCCCTCCGGTATGCCCACGAGTCGTAGGTTGTTGCGGCGCGCTCTATTATTGCCATCTTCCACTTCTTTCTGCAAGGCCCGCACCTGACGTTCAACTTTGTCGAGTTTGGACAACCGGGCCGCATGGGAGTCTAATATGCTCTCCATTTTGTCCTGACGCGAAGAGAGCCCCTCTAGCCTGCCTTGCAGTACACCAAGATCTTCCCGCAGCGCTCGGAGTGCTTCACCGTTTGACTGCACGAGGTCCTAAACCCCTCTAATCTCTGCGAGGATTTCCTGCTGCATTTCGGGGCCCTCGCACAAAGCCAGCCCCTTCTGCGGGGACGGGGGTTCAGTTTTGGAGCGTTTGCCGTGAGAAGCCGCTGGAGACCCAAATTCCAGGCGCGTGGGTTTGGTCCCCGCCATCTCACCAATGTGCCCCGGCAAGATCAGAGCAGAAGTTCAAGTATGTCCGGTGTTAATTCAGGATTCTGAGTAGGCCTCTCGGGAGCCTCAGCGTTATGCGACCATCCCGCTGGACATCGGGCTCTGCCCCCCTGGCCCAATGCATTTCTATGGGAGAAGGGGTCCCAGCTTCTGTAGCATAGAAACTTACATACAGCGAAACACAGCAGTTAGGGAATCGCCTCTCCTCAGTTCTCCATGAACTACCCCCTGCAATTATCCCCCATCCCCAAAAATACCACCACTTCGCTATCACCCGAAAAACTTCCCCTACCCACAAAAACTACCCCCTGTCTCCACCCTGAAACCACCCCCGCAAATGGCCCATCACCATGTAATAGTCCCACCTACAAAAACTCCCCCCTTGCTGCACCCCACAAATTGCCATTACCGCCAAAGCCATCCACTGTAATTGCCCCAGCACCCTGCAGACTGCCCCACGCTGAAATAAATACCCCACACAAACATGCGCACACCACAGATACACGCATGCAAAGCACAGGCACATCGCACATGCAACAGGGCTGCCCAAGTTACTCAGTTCCTGGAATGAGATTTTTGGCCAGTTCTGGTTTCAAATTTGTATTGCAATGCAGTATGGTATTTGTAGTCCCTGATTTTACACATTGGAATCAGTGCTGCGGGTCCCATAATGCATCAGGATGAGGTTGTCTGAAATCCAGGACTGGCTTAACATCTTACTCCTGGAACTGGGTGACTTGGCAGCTCTGCAGTACAACACATCTAGGGCAGGGCTGGTGCTACCGTTAGGCCAACTAGGCAGTTAAAGTGGCAAACTTTCAAGGGTGGCTCATTGCCACCACTGCTGACCCCCTCTCTAGGACCTACAACAGCGGCGACGAGATTAAAACAGCAACGCAGCGCGTACCAAGAACTTCCAACCCTGCATGCTTTTGGTGCTACGTTTTGAACAGCCGGTTCTTCCACCATGCAAACAAGACGTCTGCATTGGAGGGGGCAGGACTAGCTGGCTAAAGTGCAACACCAACAGCACACAACATGGGAGGCTGTGGGTAAGCGCTTCATCGCTGTGCTGTTTTCATTGCTGCTGGAGAGGAGCAGCGCAGGTGGCAGAGGGAATTAGGGATTTGCCTGGGGCGTCTCGTATCCTTGCACTGGCCCTGCAAGAAAAGCAACTGTTCTCTGCCATTTTATGTAACAATATGTTTATCAAAGAGTTAATACAATTATAAACATAAGCATAAACAAAACAAGCAATGCAACAAAACAAATACAAATAATTACATCATTCAAATGTCCACACATAAATTGCATTAGCCCACATAACGATGAACTAAGATCCCCATATATAAATTACCAAGGAAAGAAAAACTAAATAGGAAATTAAGAGGTTGCCACACCTCCATAAATTGGCAGGCAAAAAAAATATATATTAGCAAACCACCCATCATTATTCCTTCCTATTAAACAAAAAAGTTTCTAATTGGGTAACATCAAAAAATACATAGGTACAACCTTGAAAAGTAACAGTACATTTACATGGAAATCTAAGGAAAAAAGTAGCACCCAGCGTTATTACCCTGGACTTCAATGCCAAAAAACCCTTCCTACGAGCTTGGGCAGACTTATCAGGAAAAACATGTAATTTATATCCACAAAACAACTTCTCTTTATTTTTAAAGTAAGCCTTCAACACCCGATTTTTATCTATAACAGCGAAGAAAGAAACCAACAATGTGGTCCTTTTTTCAATCCTATCAGTAGAATCTTCCAAAAAATTAGTTAAATCTTTATTTACATCAATGGAAAGAACATCTACACCCTCTGCTGCCTTATCTATCTGACGCTTCCCTGCTGGGATATAATAGCAAGACTGTATAGTAGCCTTATCAGGAAATAACAGAACCTCATGAAAATACTTATCAGCAAAATCTGCGAAGAAAGCAAAAACAACATAGGATAATCCAGAAAAAAAGATTGAGTCCTAGCCCTTATACTGAATCGATAACGAATCTTTAATAAAAGCAGAACTAGTCTGCTGCAGTTCTGAAAGCTGCTTATTCGTATTATTAGCAACAGCGCCAACTACCTCAATTAACTGAGCATCTATCTCGGCAAATTTCTGATTGGATTCCTGTGTAAAAAAACATAAAGACTCAAGAGAAGCTGAAACTTTAACATCAATATTGGCAATAGCAGTCCACAAGTCCTTCAAAGTGATCTCCTCAGGCGGGGCATTCAAACTCTACACCAGCAGTAGTCAGAACAGGTTTAGGCAGTGGGCTAGGAGAATATAAAGAGAAAGGTAACTTATCGTTATTTTCCATCTGCACAATCTTTATTCCCCTCGGACTTTGCTTTACGTTCACCTGATGCACAGGTTTATCTCTGGAACTCTGCTCTTACTGCTGCTTTGGACAATCTGGCTCCTCTTCGCCCTTCCTCTGTCGCCTCGACGAGTTCACTTTCCGTGGTTTGCGTTTGCGTTTGCAGCGGACGCAACTCCGCCAAGTGGGAGCGCCTATGGTTAAAGCATCCTTCTCCTGATACAACGGCATAGTTCAGACAGCTTTACTCTTGTTACCGCTTGTCATTCCAGACTGCTAAGCATCCGTTTTATACCTTAGAAATCTCTGAGGCCGCCAACTCTTCAAGACAGCTGTATTCTATTTTGCGTAGGCTTTCATCTACCACGTCTACTCCTTCGTCGCAGGCTGCAGCACCTGCTCCTTCAATGCTGGCTACTTTCTTTGCCGACAAGATTCATAATCTACGTTCTTCCTTCTCTAGTCCCCCTCCTCCACCCTTATCACCTCCCCACTTTTCTTCTTCCCCCTCTGCTTCATCTGCTCCCTCCTCGGAGGTGACCATCTCTGACTCAGTTGGTTTATCTTCCTCTTCCCCTTCAAACCAGGCTTTAGCACACACCTGGTCCTCATTTCATGCCATTACTCCCTCAGAATTGCTCAAGATTATCTCCAATTCCAGGAAGACTACCTGCCAGTTGGACCCCATTCCTTCAGGTTGGTTGTCCGAGCCTTCTCTTCAGCTGTTGCCTTTCATTTTAATCATCCTGAATGCCAATCTGTCTTCCGGCTGTTTCCCCACACCATGGAAATCCGCCATCGTTCATCCACTCCTAAAACAGCCCTCTCTTGACCCATCTGTCCCATCACATTGGCGCCCTGTTTCAAACCTCCCCTCTCTGGCTAAAATACTGGAACGTCTTGTGTTTCTTCAATTGGCATCTCACGTGGAGGCTACTAATGCCCTTCATCCACGACAATTAGGATTCTGTTTGGGACCTAGTACGGAAACAGTTCTCCTGGCCCTCTTAAATGAAGTACATGTCGCTCATGACCATGGGGATATCACTTTGTCTCTCGATCTATCTTCAGCGTTTGACTTAATTGATCACCAGACTTTACTTTCCCGTCTTCACGACTCTTGGTTGCGGGGCACTGTGTTACAATGGTTTCGTTCCTTCCTCATGGCTCGCACTTTCTCTGTTCATTCTAATAATCAGTCCTTTCCTTTTCCCCTAGCATGTGGGGTTCCCCAAGGCTCTGTCCTTTCCCCTATGCTCTTCAACATTTGTCTTGCTCCTTTACCCCTTCTAATTCAACAGTACCCAGTCTCCACTTACATTTACGCTGATGACATTGTTCTCCTCTTCCACACTTCTCCTGTAAATGTGGATATCTCACCACTTAACATTTGTCTCACCCACATTGCCTCCTGGCTCACCTCTAATTATCTTCATCTGAATCCTTCAAAATCCACGGCCATGTGGATCTCTCTGGTACTTCTTGTCCAGTCATCGCTCCTCAATTCTTCTCTTCTTCTATCCCCTCACTTCTTCTTTCCGCTACTTGGGTGTAACATTAGATTCCTCCCTTTCTTTTCACAATCATGTGTCTACTCTCACTCGCCGTTCCTTCTATGCATTACGACAAATTAGAGTGGTCCATTCCCTGCTGCCTCCTTCTTCGCTCATCACCCTGTTACTGGCTTTGGTTATGAGTAGATTAGACTACTGCAATGTGGCCCTGGCTAATTTACCATCATATCAGCTTCAGCGCCTACAATTATTACAAAACACAGCAGCATGTCTCATTACACATGCTAGGTGGTCCGATCATGTCACTCCTCTCCTTCACCACCTTCATTGGTTACCCCTCAGTTATAGGCTTTAGTATAAGCTTCTAATTCTGGCGCATAGGGCACTTCATATGTCAAATCCACTTTATCTGGCCAATCTCATTTCTCTTCATATGCCTTATCGACAGCGTTGATCATTACATGCTAATCGCCTTTCCCTTCCTTCCCCCTCCCAGGCTCATCTGGAACAGACTCGTCACACTGCCTTCTTCTTTCTCAGCCCCTCACTCTGGAACGCCCTACCACCTTCCCTCCTTCTGGAACCCTCTTGTCCAAAATTTAAAAGTTTACTAAAAACCCACCTATTCCAACAGGCATTTGACCTCCCTTGTGATAATCCTACCTAGGTATTTTCTTTCTCGCTTGTCTGTCTCTGACTTTACTGCTCCCTCCTCTTCTCTCCTATAATGCAATGGCATTCCTTTCCTTCTTCTATAGCATTGACATGTTTATTGTAAACCGCTCTAATGTCCTTACGTGGGCGGTTTATCAAGTGTATAAAATAAAGATAAAGATTTGACAGAGTAGAAGAAAGCTGAAGAATGGGAGGGAGGGGTGGGGTTTGCTCAGGGGATGCCTCTTCAGTGGGGGAACACAGTCTGGGTAGAGTCAAAAAATATTTCTCAAGAGGACCAATAATCTTACCATCTCCCATATCCACTGGGCCCATATCTGCCGGTGGCTTCTTGATCTTTCGCTTCCCCATAGCCTCTTCCAGTGGTGCACAAACGGACAAGTAAACTTAAACCAAATCTTATATCACTATCATAAGGAATGTCCTCTATAGGGACGCCGACAGACATCGAAGGGTCACCAAAGGGGCATGTCCTGCCCCTTTGGCCCTTTCAGACCACAGCCCAGAGGGCCGTAGGGCAGAACTTATAGCCCCGCAGGTATTCCAATGCCAGAGAGCTGTTTAACAAGTGCCGGGGGGACCTCGATGCACACTCCAGCTGTCGGCTCCCTCACACAGCACACCGGCAAACTCTGTCCACGCCTGCTCACCCAGGCTTAGTTCACCCTCTGCCATTTTAACATAGAAACAGAACACGATTATAATTTCTTAGACAATACTTTCAGCAAAGGTCATATTGCTTCATCCTTTTATAAACTAACTAAACCTGCCACTTCCGCATCCTCTGGACTTTACAAAGTTTGAGGAACTGATCTTCAATTAACTGAAGACGTTAACATAGGCTGGCATCATTTTTGGATGCATGTTAATCGTTTCACACTATCTTGATCTGTTTCTCTCTCATCGATTCTGCCTCTGGCTATTCTCTGCTTTTGTCAGAAGCACCTTGCCCTGTTATTGCATCGTCACCTGACACCAGAATTAAAGATTAAATGTACTGCTCCTTCGGTCATTTCCCACCAATTTCATTTCACTTCCAATTGACCAACAGTCCTCCCTGTGGAATTCCCTTCTTCTTAAACAGTTGGATATACTTGCTCCACCTTCTTTTCATACCCTTCCCCTCATCATTCTCAAACATGGTTTCATGCTGGTCTACGGCTCTTGAAGCAGCAGCTTCATGTGGCTGAGTGTGCATTGCATAAAAAGCAAACTTCTACACTTCATGATACTTTTCGAACCCATCACAAACATAATCCTTGCAGCCAAGAAACAGTACTATTCCTCTCTGATAACCACTTCAGCACGGAATCCTAAAACCCTCTTTAGGATTGTCAGCCAGCTTTTTACGCTTCATCAGCCTTCACCCTCTACCCCCTATCTTTTCAACCCAGACACTTTAGCAGTCTTTTTCATGACCAAAGTTGAAGTTGCAAGCACAGGCCTTCCACTCTCAGAGCCTTTCCTTCCTCCTCCTGTTCCTACCACTCCCTCTTTTCAGGGGTCCCAGACCTGGAGTAATTTCAGTCTCTTTTAAATTGTCCTTCTGTCCCTTAGACCCTTTTCCTTCCCGTTGGCTGGCAGATCCATCGTTAGGCTTTTTGCCTTTCATCTGTTCCCTGCTTAACGCCTCCCTTCCCTCTGGTACTGACCCATCAGAGTGGAAGAAGGCCCTTATTCACCCACTTTTGAAAGGTCCCCAACTCTACCCATCTCATCTCATTCACTACCATCCATTTCCAATCTCCCATTTCTAGCCAAGCTTGCCAAACGATTTATTTTCCATCAACTGTCCGACCATCTCGAGCACTCCTTTGCACTACAACTCTGTCAATAAGGATTTTGACCCTCACACAGTACAAAAACTATCATGGCTTCACTGCTGAGTGGCATTCATTCTTACCTTGATCAAAGGTCTTATGCTCTTGCTGTGTCCCTTAGACCTTCAAACTGCCTTCGATCTGGTTGATCATAACCATTTCCTATCTTGGCTATATGAAGTGGGCCTTGGAGGTTCAGCACTTCCTTGGTTCTCTTCGTTCTTGAGCGATCATCAATATCAAGTCTCTCATTGTGGCAGTTCTTCCACTCCTTTTCCTTACCTTGCGGGGGTCCCACAGGACTCCACAATGTCACCTCTCCTTTACAATGCTTTTTTGTCACCATTAGCTACATTTATCCGATCTCTAGGTATCTCATTCTATTTTTCTGTGGATGATATTCTTCTTTTGTCACTGGGTGGACAGTGCAGTCCCTGACCTTTCATCACTCAAGTCTGCAATGGTTTCTATCGCCTCCTGGTTACATGATAACACACTCAAACTGAATCCCAGTAAGACAACAGCTACATGGTTTACCAGTTCTTCTTACACCCTCTCACTAGCCCCTGTCTTAGGAACTTACTTGATCTCATTATGGTCTTCATTCCAATATCTGGGTATATATTTGGATTTGGATCTTTCATTCTCAACTCATATTTCCCATCTGTCCCGATCCACATTTGCTGCGTTGCAGACATCCAGGGTTCTCCGTCCACTACTGGTCACGTCTGCCATGACCACTGTTCTCTCCACAGGAATATCTCACATTGAGTACTGTAATATTTGTTTCGCCGGTCTCTCGTAGCAGTTCTTGAAACATCTCCAAACTATTCAAAACTCCACCATTGCCAAACCTCACCTTCGCCAAAAAATAGGATCGTGTAACACCGCTCTTGATCCAGCGTCATTGGCTTCCTGTCTCCCAAAGAATCCAATTGAAAGTCTTAGCCCTTACCCATAAGGCCCTACTCAATAATGCTCCATTCTCTGTCCTCTTCAATTGTCTCATATGTCCCACAGTGCTGCCTGCGGTCCTTATAGGACAATCGCCTAATTTTGCCATCTCCAGCAAAAGTGAAACATGAGTCTACGTGTCGCTCAGCCGCCTTCTATTTAGCCCCGGCCCTATGGAATTGTCTCCCTGTGTCTTTACGGTTAATACCCTCTTTTGCACAATTTAAGTGACTATTAAAAAAACATCTTTTTTCCCAAGCCTTGAACCCTTGAACTGCTAACCGACGGTAGTGTGGTTTCTGTTATACAGTTGCTGTTTCTTTTGCCCTGTCTTGTTTCATCTAGCCTATCCTGCATTGGCGTTCTTACTTCCATTTTAACTATGAATTACATTATTTTGTTTTAAATGTTTTTAGTACATATTGTAAACCGCCCTGTATGCTTTGCAAAGAGCGGTCTATCAAGAGTAAATAAACCATAAACTTCAATCAATGTACTTTGTTTTTCATTGTGCTCTTTGTTCCCTCACTAAAAATTGCAAAGGTGGCTTATTGGTACCAATAAATGTTGGCACTGTGATATCCATGAAGGCACTCTTCTTCATATGCTATTTGAATGTAGAGCAATCAATCATTTTTGGCAAGAAATTTGGAGATACGTTCAAAAACTATTTCATTTGAGCGTACCTTTAATAGCAAGTTATGTAACATTAACGTCTTCTTCTCCGTCCTTACCAATTGACAAACCCACTTCTCGAAAGCTCCATGACACTTTGTTTTATCTATCACTTCAAATGATTCTTCACAGTTGGAAAGATTTGTCTAATTTGAATATTATCTTTGGGGGGCGCGCTTTAGGGCAGATTCAAAAGTTCGAAATTAAAGCGGCTGAGAAAACCAACAAGGTATCCAAGGTTAAGAAACGATGGGAACCTCTTTCTACTTTCCTACCATCCCTCTCCCATTAGCATCCTTGCAGGTTTATCATAATCCTGCACTATGATTAATTCACATACGAAAATCATCATTATTCTCATTCTCTCTCCTACTACCTACTCATCGTTTATATAGCACGACAAGGTATGTGCAGCGCTGTACAGGTACATATGGAAGATGGTCCCTGCTCGCTAGTGTTTACAATCTAATCAAGACAGATGGTACAATACAAGAGAAAGAAGGGAAAAGAGACACAAGGACGCAAAAGCGGCCTCAAAGAGGTCATCTTTTAGCATGGATTTGAAAAGGGGGAGAGAGGAGACCTGGCATATAGATTCAGGAAGATTGTTCCAGGCATAATCACTACCAGATGTTTATATCCTGCATGGACGTGTCTCCGCAAAGTATCAGCTTCTATGATTCTTGCTTGTTGAATAATTGTTTGAATTTAATTCATGCTGTAAACATTGTTTATCGTTTTCTTTTGTGAATATCTTGTGTATCGTACTTTGTTCTCTTTCCTTCTTTTTTTTCAAGTGTATTTTTTTCTTGATGTTTTCATAAGATTCAGTAAAAATGTTGAAACTTAAAATGAAACAGAACATGATGGCAATCCATCCAGTCCTGATCCTGATCCAGTCCACTCGTTCCTGATCCAATACTGCAGTGGCCCAGATTAGGAATCCTCTGGGCTTACCCCAGGCTTTCTTAAATTCTTTTACTGTGTTGGCCAGCATTCCAAGGCAATCCCGACTATTACAGGCATCCCCCACCCTTCGTGTTTATTCATGGCCGTGTGCTAGAGACCATGGAACTCTTTGTTATCTCTCTCTCTCACCCCACCAGCAACGAGAGTTACCTCTTCAATAAGGATCTGTGGAGCATCTGCATTGAACCCAAGGGGGTTGTGGAATTTAACATCATCCTTTTTTCCATCATCCTGGCTGCCAGCCTCATCCAGAACGTCCTCTGCCTCATCCAGATGGTCAACGGGCTGTTTGGCTGTCTGTGCGGGACTTGTCGAAAGGACAAGAGGGTAAGTCCAGCGATTAGTGGTGACCAGCGAAGGAGAAGAGTGTAAATCAGGGTGTCGTGGAAAGGGGCAGGAATCGAGTGACAGGGGATGTCTGGAGAGGTTCCTCTGAGCGAGAGGGAGTGGAGCTGAGCAGCTGCTGTGGATGGTCTTGTTCTGCTGTCATTTCTGTGTCTAGGAGTGTGAGCCCGAGGGGTCAGGCACAGAGGGGTAATAGGGTGGAAGTGTAAACCCACACTTCAGACTCCACAGGGGCAGAGGGTTACCAGATGGCTTTGGGTCATCAGGGACAGTCAGAGCTGGTTCTGGTTTTGCTCTATTGAACGCACAGATCTAGAGTTCTGATGTTCTTAGGGAAACAAATGGGACAAAACCAGTACTGGATTAGTCTTTTCCTTATGTCATGAAACCATGTGACAGTGCAGACTATGAAGGGGGGGGGGGGGCGGCTGTAGGCAGAGCTGCCGAGTTACCCCGTTCCACAAGTGAGAGTGTCAGTCCTGAATTTCTGGCAAAGTTATTCTGATATATTATGGGACCTGCTCCACTCATCCCAGTGGGTAAAATCAGGGACTACAAATACCATGCTGCCATGAAATGCAAATGTAAAAACAGAATTGGAAACCATTCTCACTCCTGGAGGTGCTGCATGTAGACCTCACTTCTTGTGTAGACCACTGTCTCTTCCTGTACCTCTCGCTCAGAAACCGTAACAGTGGGAGCATAGGTCAAGGATGCATGGAATAGACAGGAGTGTCAGTGATGGTAGTTCATTGCTGATGCAGCCACAGTCACCCATCTCTAGGACTGTTACCAGTCTCCTTGTCTTAAGGAATACTGCAATCCAGTCCTGGTTTTACTCTGTTGCATATATATATATATATATATATATATGTAAACCTGTAGTTCAGATTTGTTTGGGCAATGCAGAGTTGCCAAGCTACCTAGTTCCAGGAGTGAGATTTTTTTTGTCAGTTCTGGTTTTAAATTTGCATTGCAATGCAGTGTGGTATTTGTAGGCCCTGATTTTTACCCATTGCAATCAGTGTTGCAGGTCCCATAATGCATCAGAATGAAATTGTCAGAAATCCAGGACTGGCTTAAAATCTCGCTCCTGGAACTGGGTAACTTGGCAACTCCTGGTTTTGGATTTCTGACAGCCTGATTGTGATGCATTATGAGACCTGACACACTGACTTCAATGGGTAGAATAAGGACTACAAATACCAATCTGCTTTAATGTCAGTTCAAAACCAGGTCAGGAACAGGATAACTTGGTAGCTGGTTCTGTCAGTGAGCGATTTATTTATTGAAGTACTTTCTGCCCCACAGGAACAAGCATAAATGAGAAACCAGAGGCCAGTGGGAAGAGATGTGGCAGCTACTTCCTGCACGCTCGGGCCCAGCCTGTTCCCAGTTCAGTATCCACAGACAGACCTCTCCTTCATCAGCTGTCTCAGGCAGGACCTGGGACCTTCTGTATCTTCCCAGCTAGCCTGAACCTCAGACCTGCTGCCTGCTACGGGGGCAGTGGTCAAAGGCTGGCCCATCTTGTTTTCTAAAGCTTCGGCTCTTTCTGTGGTCTTAAATTCAGCTGTATTTTAGCAAAGCAAGTTTCTCGGTGTGTGGATCATGGGGGAAAGCAGATGCTCCCTGACTGTATTGAGCTGCCACTTGGATTTGGGTGAGCAGCATTATTTCAGCATCCTGCTGACTTCCGAACCCCAGTGGCCACTAAATTGGCTACTGCTGTCTCTTTCCTCCAATAATGATTTTGGGGAGGCAGGAAACCATGGAGGGGCACTCGGTGAGAGTTACTCCATCTCTTCTGTCTTCTCACAGCTTTCTTCTTGTGTCTTGGGGGCAGTGGGGGGGGAGGGGGGATGCTGCAGGAAGCTCTTCAGCACTATGATACAACCTCAAAGCCTCAGACAGGATGAAAGAGCTCCGCAGGTGGAGGGTGTGCATAATGATGGGAAATATTTCCCCTACCCTACATGTTTTAGCTCCAGACAGTCTGAACATTTGTACAGTGAATGCCCTCCATCCTGGGTGAAGGGCCTGCCCATGACAGCACCCTTTATTTATGTCAAATGCATGTTGTGAAAGATGCGTTGGACGTTATAAATAAAAACTATGTTGGAAAGACCATGGGTATGATTGCATTTATCAGGGTTTGGGAGCCTCTCCTTGTACCAGAAGAGTCGCCTGCAGGTTCTGAGATGGGTATAATATAGCTCTGTGTTAGACTAACTGAAGAGCAGAGCTCCAGGGGGTGACTGCAGGAGACGAGCCCTACTCAACACACTGAATCACAGCCTACGCAAGGACAGGGATCGCCTTCGCACCTAGGACTGCCAACTTTTAGGAAAGAGAAAAACCCGCTGCCTGTGGCTAGCGTTGCTCCACTCCGCCCCGCCCTGCCCATAAAAAATAATCGCAGAGAGGGCAACAGTGCAGGCTATTTCAAGGGAGGAGGGTATAAGAGGTTGAATTCTTAAATCCCTAATCAGCTACAATCCCCTTCTCAGGCCCCCCCCCCCAACACACATATGCTCTCCCATATGGAATTAAATCCAAACATGTATTCTGCATTCAGCGAGCCCCCCCCCTTCCCCCCCTCCGGCCCCTTCCCCAACAATCTGTGCAGAGCTAGAACCTTCCCCATAACACCATACAAGAAAAAAAATCCCTCTCAATACCAAGTATATTGTGAATTAATCAGGGCCAGTCCCAGAGTTGATTCAAAGTGTTGACACCCTAAGCAAATCTTAACCCATATGTACCCCCTGGCTGTCAGAATTTTTTGTTTAGTTTTGAATGCCCTACTCTCTGCTGAACCTCACAAGTGATCGCCTAGGTTGCCTGATGGTTGGGCCGGCCCAGGAATTAATACAAAAAAGTAATTTGGGACTTCAGAAGCTAGATTGATATTCACCTCTCCCCGCTACTGCACTTCACGGCTGCAATAAAACAATAATGAATATTTGTTTGAAAAAGGTGCAGAGTGTACATTTGTAGCCTGACAATGGTGGATTTACCCCTTTCACACGATAAGGCATAAGTGGGAGGGTCCCTACTAAATAACTTGAGCATTTAATAGAACAAAAGTAAGATAATATTGCCGTTCTTTCAACAAAAGTTAATGCTAATAGTGTCCCGTTACATCATTATTATCCATGCCCCCGGGAGGTCTCAGACTTACAGCAGCAACTGTCCCAACGGCTGAAATGCCAAAAAGAGAGGGAGAGTATGCTAATTAGCATCAATGACCTCCACAGTGGCGAGCGGGGAATAGAGGGAACCAACTGGAGATATTCAATTAAAGATGGAAAGCAATACTCTCCTCATATAATACAAAAATGGAAGCTCCTTATGGTCCTCAGAAACAAAAAATCTCGCCGCTCATAAACTATTCTTGATCCAGGTGAGTAATCAATCCCTTTTCCCGACGCCTCCCCTCAGCGCTTCAGAGCGTTTCTCTTAATGCGGTTCTTCAGGGGATAGGGTAAAAATCAAACTGCTGCCCGCGTCTTACACAGAGCTCAAAACTCATTTCCTCCCGGCTTACTCTTCATGGGAGTGAGAACAAGCAACGCCGCCCCTGAAGAACCGCATTAAGAGAAACGCTCTGAAGCGCTGAGGGGAGGCGTCGGGAAAAGGGATTGATTACTCACCTGGATCAAGAATAGTTTATGAGCGGCGAGATTTTTTGTTTCTGAGGACCATAAGGAGCTTCCATTTTTGTATTATATGAGGAGAGTATTGCTTTCCATCTTTAATTGAATATCTCCAGTTGGTTCCCTCTATTCCCCGCTCGCCACTGTGGAGGTCATTGATGCTAATTAGCATACTCTCCCTCTCTTTTTGGCATTTCAGCCGTTGGGACAGTTGCTGCTGTAAGTCTGAGACCTCCCGGGGGCATGGATAATAATGATGTAACGGGACACTATTAGCATTAACTTTTGTTGAAAGAACGGCAATATTATCTTACTTTTGTTCTATTAAACGCTCAAGTTATTTAGTAGGGATCTCTAGCGTTTTATAATAGACCATTTGATAAGTGGGAGGGTGCCAAGGATAGGTCAGGGGTGTGTGTGTGTGTGTTCTTATATCATGTGGGTGTGTGAACATAAGAAATGCCATACTGGGTCAGATCAAGTTCCATCGAGCCCGGTATCCTGTTTCCAACAATGGCCAATCCAGGTCACAAGTATGTCAGGTTCCCAAAAAGCACACAGATTCCATGCTGCTTGTCCAACGGGTTAGCAGTGGATTTCCCGGATCATCTAATAGTGATTTATGGATCTTTCCTCCAAGAACTTGTCCAAACCTCTTTTAAATAAAGCTGCACTACAGCTTTTACTACATCCTCCAGTAACGAATTCTAGAGTTTGATTATGCGTTGAGTGAAACTTTCTTTTTCTCTGATTTGTCTTAAATGTGCTGCATTGTAACTTCATTGTGTGTCCTCTAGTCTTTCTACTCATCGAAGGAGTAAACAACCGATCTACATTTACTTGTTCTACTCCATTTGTGATTTTATAGATCTCTATAAAATCCCCTCATCCGTCTCTTCCAGGTTGAAGAGCTCTAACCTTTTTAGCCTCTCCTCATAGGGGTATCCTTCCATCCCCTTTACCATTTTTGTAGATCTTCTCTTTACCTTTTCTAATTCTGCTATATCCTTTTTAAGATAAGGTGACCAGAATTGCACACGGTATTCAAGGTGTGGTCACGCCATGGAGCGATACAGAAGCATTATAATATCCTTGGTTTTATTCTCCTTTCCTGTCTGAAAATCGTTTATCACCTGGCTCACCCTTATCAACCTGCTTCTTACACCTTCAAAAAAATATAAGAGATTGATGAGACAAGACTTTCCTTGGCTAAATCCATGTCATATTTCTGCCATGAAACCATGATTTTCTACATGTTTAATAATTTGTTTTTTATAATGCTTTCTACCTTGTAGCCTGGTACTGATGTCAGGCTCATTGGTCTGTAGTTTCCCAGATCACCCCTAGAACCCTTTTTAAAAATTGGCGTTACATTGGCCACTCTCCAGTCTTCGGGCACTTCAGATGATTTTAATGATGATAGGATCACAGATTACTAATAGTAGTTCTACAATCTCATATTTCAATTCTTTCAGCACCCTGGATATCACTGCTTGACCCAATACATGTCTGTGTCTTTTGGGGAACCTGCTAGGTACTTATGACCTAGATTGGCCACTGTTGGAAACAGCATACTGGGCTTGATGGACCTTGGTCTGACCCAGTATGGCATATCTTATGTTCTTAGGATGTATACCATCTGGTCCAGGTGACTTGCTGCTCTTTAATTTATCAACCACTTGTATTTCATCTTTCTGTCTCATCAAGATTTGTTTCACTTCCTCTGATACATCACCTTTTAAATATAATTTCTGGCATGGGTAAGTTTCCTACACCTTCATCAGTAAAGACTGAAGCAGTCTCTTAGCTATGGCCTGTCCTCTCTTAGTGCCCCTTTTACCCCTTCCTCATCTGATACACATGACTCCCTTACATGTGTTTTGCGATGAATACACTTGAAATGGTTTTTTATTATGCACTTTTGCTTACACAGCAAGCTTCTTTTCAAAATTTCTCTTTGTCTGCCTTATTAATGCCTTGTATTTAATTTGCCTTTATGAAGTCTGTCCAAAAAGAAACCAAACTTGCTTGCCAGCGAGCCAACACAGCTGACTTGCAGTAATAGTGATGTGTAGAGGTGACCTTGAGTTTTAGCTCTATCATGCTACACAAGAACATAAGATATGCCATACTGGGTCAGACCAAGGTCCATCAAGCCCAGTATCCTGTTTCCAACAGTGGCCAATCTAGATCATATGTACCTAGCAGTTTCCCCAAAAGACACAGGTTCCACAATGCTTGTACTGGTTCAAGCATTGATATCCTGGGTCCCTTCTTAATAATGGTTTATGGACCTTTCCTCCAGAAACTTGTCCAAACCTTTTTTAAACCCAGCTACACTAACAGCCTTTACTACATCCTCCGGTAACAAATTCCAGAGTTTGGTTACATGTCGAGTGAAAAAATATTTTCTTTTATTAGTCTTAAATAGTTTACCCTGTAGGTTCATTTCATGTCCCCTAGTCTTTCTATATTCTGATAACGTAAACAATTGATCTACGTTTACTCGTTCCACTCCACTCATTAATTTATAGACTTCTATCATATCTCCCCTCAGCCGTCTCTTTTCCAGGTTAAAGAGTCCTATCCTTTTTAGCCTTTCTTCATAGGAGTATCCTTCCACTCCTTTTACCATTTTGGTGGCTCTTCTCTGAACCTTTTCTAATAATGCTATATCCTTTTTAAGATACGGCGACCAGAATTGCACACAATATTCAAGGTGCGTTCTCACCATGGAACGATATAGAGGCATTATAATATCCTTTGTTTTATTTTCCATTCCTTTCCTTATGATACCTAGCATTCTATTTGTTCTCTTGGCCGCCGCTGCACACTGGGCCAAAGGTTTTAACATGGTATCCACAATGACGCCTAAATCTTTTTCCTGGGTGGTGGTTCCTAATGTGGAACCTTGCATCGTGTAACCATAGTTTGGGTTGTTCTTCCCTAGGTGCATAACCTTGCATTTGTCCACATTAAATTTCATCTGCCATTCTGATGCCCAGTCTTTCAATTTATCAAGAACCTCTTGCAATTTTCCACAATCCTCTTGGGTTTTAACAACTTTAAATAGTTTTGTGTCATCTGCAAATTTGATAATCTCACTCGTTATTACAGGAATTAGCTATGGACTATATGAGTGCAAAGGGCATAATTTTGTTTTCTCAGTTAAAATTAGGAATATGGGGCCCTATAATCAAAGTGATTAATGCGGTTAGCAGACTGGTTAATCCCATTAACTGGGATATTCAGGTGGGGCAGAAGTGGCAGCCGGGTATATTCAGCCACTACCTGCTTATCTCTCAGTGGCAAACATTAGGCACACTAATGGCCGTCCTGACTTTCACTGCTGAAGTTAACCAGACAGTGACTGAATATTGCCATTGCTCATTTAACTTCAACGCTATCAGGGCTACCTGGTCCCAGCGTTGATTATCCGGGTCTTAGGTGCAGTGGTGATCACTAGGCGCCAGCGCTGAATATTGGGTCATAGACTCCACAGAGCACCACGTCCTGGGGGAGATGTGGCAGGTCTCCATATAGCAAGTGATAGCCCAGTAGGGCAGGATAAGGCAGGCAGGAAGGAAATCATGCAAGATCTGCGGAGGTGGGGAGAGATCCGTCCCGGGCACATTAGCAACCCAATATAAAATTCATATCTATAAATATATAAGACACATACAGAACTTAAAGGAAGCGTCTGGGGACAATCTTGCTTTTCTAGTATAGGGAGAGCATCCCTTGTCTCTCTCTGTTACAAGCTGAGACCTACCTGGTTTGCTGGGCATGGCTACGGGTGGCTGCATCACCCTCGCTCCTTGTCTGCTGGCACACATTCCTTTCTTCAAGTACCTCTGGGATTCTTAAAGTCCTATGTAGGTCCCCAGAGTCACCTCTGGCCCCCTGCCATATTTCTGAGTACTTTCATAACCTTCTTTAAAAATTGGGGGAGGGGAAGGAAGGGGGACAATGAAGCGTGTCTTCACCCTAATTTTAATCAAAAATCACTCTGATTTTAACCAATTGTAGCTGAAATCTATATTATGCTAGTACTGCAAAGCAAACAATAAATCTTTACTTAAGGGCAGGTCTCAGACTGGTGACTAGCTTATCCTCCATACGGAGGGAGCAAAGTCTGATGGCATCAACGACCGCCGTGTGTTTTTTCAAAAATATATAAAGTGCTTCCCAGTAGTGCTTATTCAAGTTCCTAATAAAGTTCCAACATTTCTTATTGCCATAAAACGATGGATAAAAAATCAGCTTATCTTTTATTGAGGAATAAAACGTGGTCTGAATAAAAGATAAGCTGATTTTTTTATCCATCGTTTTATGGCAATAAGAAATGTTGGAACTTTATTAGGAACTTGAATAAGCACTACTGGGAAGCACTTTATATATTTTTGAAAAAACACAGGGCGGTCGTTGATGCCATCAGACTTTGCTCCCTCCGTATGGAGGATAAGCTAGTCACCAGTCTGAGACCTGCCCTTAAGTAAAGATTTATTGTTTGCTTTGCAGTACTAGCATAATATAGATTTCAGCTACAATTGGTTAAAATCAGACTGATTTTTGAATATTATATTTTAGTGGTTTTAACACTCTGTTTCTGGACCACAGTTTTTCACCCTAATTTTAGCAGGAGCACAGAGTGGTTAGTGGGCCCCAAGGGATCCACTGCAGGGTGCAGGCTCCAGCTGGCAGCTGGTTTTCCATTAAGGCAGAAGTAAAGGGTGTGGCTTCCAGCATCATACGGCCCTCTCCCTGAGGCATCTGTCATCCATAAGAGCAAAGTCTCGGCTACTATTGAACAGTTAGATAGAGGTATGGGGGCTGCATGGTTCTTGCCTGCCAGAGCTTACACTTTAGTCAACATGGACGCTTTAGAAGTAAAGAAATCATCCTCAGCACTGCCGACCTCACCCCCCCCCCCCTTCTCCAACTTCCTGGTATTACCAGGAGCCTCTTCCATCTCTTTCCCCCCCCCCCCCCCCCAGATATGGCAGTCACACCTCCCTGGACATTGACAGGCTGCACCCTCTGTCCTTCCCAGTATGACCGTCACTCCTTAATGATGCTCATTTTATATTTCTCTGTACACTTCTGATGCTCTGTTTTCTATGAAGGTCTGCAACTGCCTTGGGGAAGGAGGGGTGTGGTGGTGGGAAGAATGGATCCTACCTCTCTTCTGGGCTTCTCTTATCCATGCTTAGCGGAGCAAGAAACAAATATCTGCCCATTTCCCAACACTAGGGCTCTTCAGCTTGGAGAAAAGACAGCTGAGAGGGGATACGACAGAAGTTTATAAAACCATGAGTGGGGTGGGAATATTAAATAGGAAACGGTTGTTTAACCTTTCAAACAACACTAAAGCAAGAGGCCACTTCACAAAACTAATGACCTGCACATTGAAAACATAGAAATTATATTTCATGAATAATTAAGCTGTGGAATCTGTCATAGGGGACTGAGGTCAAGGTGACTAAAGTCTTTGGATTTAAAAGAGGCTTGGACAGATTCCTGGAGGAAAAGTCTACAAAAATTATTAGAAGGTAGACTTGAGAAAACCATTGTTCATCCTTGGAAATGAATAATGAGAAATAAATCTGCTTTTTGGGATATGGGTTTCTTTTAATGATTTCATGTCACATCTCGCCTGAGGAAGAGTATGGACGACTGGAACCTCCACATGGTCTCCCCCTTGGACACAACTGGCTGAACCCAGACCTCTAGCCCTGCGGCTAGCACATGCGGGGTAGAAGTCTTTGACGGGGAACCAGTGATGCTTAGAGATGTCAGTGACTGGGAATGTGACTTTTAGAGAACGCTGGCAGGGGTGTGACATTAGGGATGGTGCTGGTCTGTGGTCTCCTTTTCCTGTTCTCCCAGTCCTTCTACCAGCATTGAGAAGAGGTTGAGAATAGATTGTCCAGTGGGCCTGGGACCTTGCATCCTCAACAATACAGATACAGTGGGGCTAGGATTTGGGAGCAAGTCAAAGAGAAAACGAAGCTGGTGCCTGAGGGCCTGTATCTCATCAGGAGATACACCTCACTCTACAGCAAATCCCACAACTGCAACTCCAGCCAGAAATAATGCAGTGAGGACCTCTCTCTTTATCACATTCTGTATCCCCTATTGCTGGACAAATGACATCAGTATGAGAACACAGCCTGAGCTTAGAAATCCAGTCTCACTCTGCAGTGAATGCACACAAAAATCATGCTTAAGCAAGTGCAAGTACATACAAAATGCATACACACAGATGCACAGGTGACACAGTTCCTGTCACCCAAACACAGGACAGTGAGCACACTTGGATATAAGTGGCATTTATGGAGTGGTCACTGAGTGTTGCCTTCAGGTGTGAAACCTTCCAGTGCTATGGAGTGCTTAGCCATGGACTGTGCTACCCAGGATTTCTCTTTATCCTCTGCACCGGCCATTTAATCAGATGCCACGGATGGAGCAGTGACCCAGCCAAGTGCTTAAAATGCTCCTATGATTTCTCAGGTTGAATAATTAGATGAGAAAGTCCTGCACCTGCTGCCATCACGTAGAGAATCTCCCATTTGCTGACAGGACAGAGAGGCAACCTCTGTGTCTGGGATGCCTTGGAGAGGGGGGCTATAGAACACAAAGGCACTCCCTCCTCCCAGCATTCCTGAAACCAGATAGATAGTTATGGGAGACAGGCATCCTTGAAACTGGGGGTCCTAGAGGTTGCTGCCTGTGTGGATCTGAAGATAAATGTGATTTGCCATTATACAAACCTCAATATCAAAACTCAAACCTCTATAAGTGAATCACAGATGCATCCAAAAATATAAGAAATCACTTAGTAGTTCCCGTATGAAAATCAAAGGTGATTAGGACAGTGTTTAACAAACAAAACTTTACTTTTTTGTCGGATCATCTGTCGTGAGGGCTCAGTAACACACTCAATGAACAGATCCTCCTTTTTAATCAACTTTCATTTAAAAGGTCAAGTCGACCCTAATACGCTAGAGACTAAAAATAGCCCTAAAGGACCAGTCTCAGCATAAATCAATTGCTACTATGCATGCAATAAAAATCTTCAAATGCAGATACAAATCTGAAATGAGCGATTATGTAGCATAGAAGTACTTAGCTGGGCCCAAAAGGATTCAGTGTCTGGTATCATCCAGAAAATGTAATAGCCAGCTCCCTCAACGATTGAAGTGCACAAACGCGGACATACAACTTTGGTTTGCGACATTTTGTAATAGTGCAATGTTCCTGGGAGCTGTTCAATGAAGGCCCGCCAGTCTCTCCTCTATGAAGTAGTCGCTTGCCAGGTCGAGTTGTCATGCGACACAAGCAGTGTGTTTCAAGCCTACCATGGTACTGGCTCTTTTTCAAGCAAAAACCCGGCCCAGTTCCTGTTCCGGTCTTGCCCATAATGACTTCAGCAGTGCGCACCGGGACTCAAGATGATGTTTTCTTATGCGGCTGCTCTCATGGGTGTTGGATGAAAATTATTTCATGTATGATCACACTTTTTACCATCAATGTTTTGGGATCGCCATGGGCGCAACTGTAGCGCCTTCCGTGGCGGCCCTTTATATGTCAAATTTTGAGGAAACCCTGTTATATCCGGCAGATCGATTTCGTTCAGTCTTAATATGGAAACGTTTTTTGGATGACGTGTTTTTTATATGGACGGGTTCTATGGATGGTTTACAAGATTTCCTAGTTTGGTTAAACACCTTGCATATCCATATTCAGTTTGAGGCAAAATATCATCTCTCTCAGATTGAATTTTTGGATCTGTTATTATATAAAGATGGAGAGCAGCTTCAGTCGACTCTTTATCGTAAGCCTGTCCAGCGTAATACTCTTTTGCAATACACAAGTTTCCATCCCCGTTCTTTACGACGAGCTCTCCCTACGGGCCAATTTCTCCGTCTTCGGAGATTATGTTCTACTAGAAGGGAATATAAACATCATGCTCATGACTTACGAGATCGATTACTCATAAGGGGATATCCTACGAAATTATTGGATCAGGCATATAAAAGGGCGCTTAATAATCATCCTGAATGGTGGGATGAATCTATTTCTGGAGTGGAGCAGCAATCCCGATCTTCTGCGGATACCCACCCTTATGTGGGAGTACTCCCTTATATGCCCTGCACAGCACAAATCACACGGATTTTACGTTCTCATTGGCACATTTTATCGGAGCATGTCTGTTTTCAGAAGCCTCTACGGATGGCTTATCGTAGAGGGGTCAATATTGCTGATCGGGTAGTCCATACCGCCCAGATGCCAAGGGAACGAATTAGGGGTTACCATTCTGCGTATGGAACCTGTGATATGTGTGCGACTACTTTGGCGGGGATGGATTGGCTAGATCCTCACACTCAGCTGCGATATTATCGCCGTTACATCACGGATTGCACCTCAGATTATGTGGTGTATTTAATTATTTGTCCCTGTCAGTTATTCTTTGTGGGCATGACCACGAGATCTGTTCGTGTGCGGTTACAAGAACATCGGTCACGAATAAATACCAACACCTTGGCAGCACCTATGGTTCAGCATTGCTTGTCAAATTCACATGGCTTTTCACATTTACAATGGACAATCTTGGAAAGGGTACCTCCGTTTTAACGTGGAGGGGACCGCCGAGCCTTTTTACATCGACGTGAACAGTGGTGGATTTTCACCTTGAATACGATAACCCCTTTAGGTATGAACACTGAGATTGAATGGTGGTCTATTAAATGAACTTTTGGAAGTCTGTTGTTGACGTCATCTTGAGTCCCGGTGCGCACTGCTGAAGTCATTATGGGCAAGACCGGAACAGGAACTGGGCCGGGTTTTTGCTTGAAAAAGAGCCAGTACCATGGTAGGCTTGAAACACACTGCTTGTGTCGCATGACAACTCGACCTGGCAAGCGACTACTTCATAGAGGAGAGACTGGCGGGCCTTCATTGAACAGCTCCCAGGAACATTGCACTATTACAACTTTGGTTTGCGACATTTTGTATATCCGCGTTTGTGCACTTCAATCGTTGAGGGAGCTGGCTATTACATTTTCTGGATGATACCAGACACTGAATCCTTTTGGGCCCAGCTAAGTACTTCTATGCTACATAATCGCTCATTTCAGATTTGTATCTGCATTTGAAGATTTTTATTGCATGCATAGTAGCAATTGATTTATGCTGAGACTGGTCCTTTAGGGCTATTTTTAGTCTCTAGCGTATTAGGGTCGACTTGACCTTTTAAATGAAAGTTGATTAAAAAGGAGGATCTGTTCATTGAGTGTGTTACTGCGCCCTCACGACAGATGATCCGACAAAAAAGTAAAGTTTTGTTTGTTAAACACTGTCCTAATCACCTTTGATTTTCATACGGGAACTACTAAGTGATTTCTTATATTTTTGTATTATACAAACCTCCACAGGGTGGCAGCATCAACTAATATCTGTGATCCATGGAACAGCACTGCTATCTGGTGGTCTTTAGGGGCACTACAACTAGAAAAACAATATAGAAGTGTGTGTGTGTGGGGGGGGGGGTTCTAATTCTTATTTGTTTGTTTTTATATACCACTTTGTCTTTGAAATCAGAGCAGTTTACATGGAACTTTTGAACTACTACACAATGCAGTTTACATAAAATAGGTAATAGTTACATATAACAAGTGTAGTTAACAATTACAATAAATGATGAAACAGTTACATATAACAATTATAGTTAACAATAACAGTAAATAATGAAACTATTTACATGATTACATGTTATTATTTTGCAAGAGGGAAAGTGGTCACAGTGCAATAATTGTGTGAGTCATTGTGATATGGACTGGAGGTACAAATGGTAGTTATTGCTGTTGTTCTTGGCCATATGATCCTGATTTGCAGGATTTTAGAGTTGTTTGTTTAGTCACTAACAGTGAGTGCCAAGGAGGTGGCCTAGGGGTTATTTTTCTTTGACTTGCAACTGATCAATCTGATGGTGTGGTCAATCAATGTGTGCCTTTGAGTCAGTCCTGACTCCTGGTGACCCAGAAGCTCCTGGGTTTTCTTGGCAGTGTCACTGGAAGTAGATTGCCAGGCCTTTCTTCTGAGGCAATGGAGGGTTAAGTGACTTGCCCAAGGCCACAAGGAGTGCTAGTGGGAATTAAACCCTGGTTGCTTGGTTACCAAGCCAGTGTTCTAACCACCAGGCTACTCCTCCACTCCACTTTCTTTGACTTGCAACCGATCAATCTGATGGTGTGGTGCATACTCATAAATGGCCACGGAAGTGCAGTATTGAATACACTTGCTTCCCTCTGGTGGCCATTGATGGTATTACATGCAGATCTTGGTTTACAAGTTGGGTACTTTGATTTTCTTTTTCTTTTTTTTTTTACCATAAGGCTTCTTAAACCTGTCCTTGTGAAGCCACAGGATTTCAGATTATGCACAGTATTTTGTTTTTAAGTATAGAATAAATTCTCACACAGTGTATACAAATGGACCTAATGTCTCAAGCACACTTCTATTCTGTCCCTCCTAACCAGAAGTGAGGGTTCTGCCCTTGTAGAAAACCTACAAGGTGGAAATCTGCCTGACACCAAGGGACTTCACTAATACTCCTCAGAAGCATGGCCAGGAGGGAGGGAACATAAGACCTCAGAGTTCAATGGAAAAATTGCCACATTATAATAAATTCTACAGATCTTTGTTGTTGTAGTTAAGTGCCGTCGAGTCGGAGTCGACTCATGGTGACCCTCTGGATAGCTATCCTAAATTGTTTTCGGTCTTGAGTCAGGCGGCTCATTATTGACAGACTGGTACCCGTAGCTGCTGTTATTGTATCGATCCATCTCATTGCTGGCCTTCCTCTTTTGCGCTGACCTTCTATCTTGCCAAGCATGATATCTAGGTAAATATCTTTGTAAATAGTTGTTTATTCTTATAATTAGTTCATTGTTATTTTATTTATATTTTGTTACTTGTTCTATGTAAACAGTGGAAACACTATTTTAAATGTTTAATGTAAACCGTCTTGATTTGTAGAAAGACGGTATATAAAATTGGTTAAATAAATAAAATAAATAAATAAATGTCTTTCTCTAATGATCTCTCTCTTCGCATGATGTGTCCAAAGATCTTTGACTTTGATCTAAAAGTTGAATTAAAATGGGTGTTTCAAACCTATAGGAGGTGTTGTGCTTTAAGTTCCAAATATACTGCACACAGTTACTTTAAGGTACATTGATCAGAATGCTACACACCTTTCCTGATTTTGCTGCAGTTACATTACATTTTGGAACATATAGTTTCTTTCATGGATGAATCCTTTCCACTTATGATTATTAAATATAAACTTAGATTGTATACCCTCTAGGATCAGGTAAATGCCAACTGTGTCAGAATGTTACTCATCTTGAACGAACTGCAAAGGTCTGAGCTAAATCACATGAAATAAAAGAACCATCTACCTCTTTAGAGAATGTAAACAAAAATATCAAATCAATAGCATGAAGACTGATGGTATCTTAGGCTTAGTGACTGTATTACTAATTAAAGATTTATTTGGATTTTTTTTTTGGATCAGCAAAGATATTGTACTTTATTATAAGAAATTGAACTCATGAGCCATTCTGCCTGTGAGGACAGGATAAGAATTCATCAATTGTAATGTAAAGCCTTGAACTGCTTCTAAAACCATGGGGGGTGTCTCCCTGGACAAGGAGTCCTTAAGGCAAACAAATTTAAACCCATTAATGATGCCAAAAGAACACTTCATCTAGCCTTGGAATGTAGACCATGGGGGATGTGTCCTTTGATGAGCATTCTCAGATGTCTGACCACAAGGGGGGTGATCAGAAGCCTGCCCGGAAACCAAAGTAAAAAAGGTGGATGGGGTGGAGAGAAGTTCATGTGAGAGTTCGATCAGCAAAGAATGTTGTATTCTTCAGCCATGCTGAATTAGGAATTAGCTTGCTAGCCCAGCCCAGGAGCTAATGGAACTGAGCTTGGGGGTTACAACCAATCCTGATTTGAGCATGCAGTGTGTTAACCTATGGCATGCAGCCAGCACAAGTCTGATTCTGTGTTAACCTATGGCATGC
This sequence comes from Ichthyophis bannanicus, assembly GCA_033557465.1. Lineage (NCBI taxonomy): Eukaryota > Metazoa > Chordata > Amphibia > Gymnophiona > Ichthyophiidae > Ichthyophis > Ichthyophis bannanicus. The sequence goes on along the minus strand of CM066048.1, from coordinate 103,422,804 downwards.
AGCCAGCATGAGTCTGGTTAAGGTACTTTAGGGGGACTCTCAGAAGGAAAGATGGGACTGCAACTGATATACGAGACAAGCGTTCTGGATTTTCCTCCTGAGAGTGATTATTAAACAGTCCCCCACCTGGAGTGATGAGCTATAATATCCGGTAAAAGTATTAATGCTTACCTTTGTACTTTTTCATTATTTCAAAAGGACTTAATTTAATAAACTCATATTGCATTTACTAAAGTGTCTATGCATAGTCTGTGAGCTAAATGAATGACAGGGTTAACTCATATTGTATTTGGGCTAATGAGTGACAGAGTTAACTCATACTGTATTTGCCAGAATATTTTTGCCTAGTCAGTGAACTAGTGAGTGATAGGGTTAAAGGAAAAGCGTAAAACTTGGCAATACATAAATGGCGACGAGGATGGGATGTCCTAAATTATTACATAATGATAAGCTCAAGGGAGCAGGGACCCTAGGACGACAGACCTGGGTGTTGTTAATAGCATATAGGAATCAAGCACTGGATAGAGAAAATCCAGGACGGAGAGAGTGTAGATCTGCGTGGCCAAGCATGAAGAATCTCAGATGTCTGTAGCTTTTGGGGCTGTATGATGAGAAATCTGCTGAAGTGAATTCAGGACAGAGAGAGAGTGGATCTGCTTGGGCCAGCATGAAGTATCCCAGACGTCTGCAGACTCCGCTGAGTTCTCCAAGCTGATGTTACTGTACTGCATGATGTAAGTTTGGTGACGTAAATATTCTTTGTAAATAGCTGTACTATCTCATAACTTTTTTAGTGAAGTATTACCGGTATTCTTCTGTAATTAAGTGTGTTTAGCTTTGCTTTCTAATTTTCTTTTCTGACCACTCATGTGTGACTGGGAGAGCTGTTTGCTTTTCTTGCTTTGTTTGTGGATAAACTGCACGTCTTAATTACAAGGTGTTAACCTTTGATGTAGTAAGATGTTTGGTACCAGGAGTGGGGGTTTAAGAAAAGATAATGTATTAACAGAAAAGAGTGAAGAATGCAAATAGTGTAAAAATGTGAATATTGTAAATATTTAAGGCTGGCATTAAGTGTTCTTGTGGGTCAGAACTAAGTGAGAATTGGGAATCTGTTTTTAAAAGATGACATTTATCAGCAAGTTGCTGAGAGCGTGGCTCAGTATAAATATCGTAGGAGACGGGGAAAAAGAAAGAAAAAGAGGAGTACTCCCCAAAATCCTGGAGGAGTTAATCTAGAAGATACTGTGGAGGATTTTAATCATCAAGAGATTAATGATAGATCATGGTGATAAGAAATTCTGTTTGATTAGTTCTGACCCACTGATACAAGATCAGTTTTGTCATGTTATTATGACTTTACAAATTCAATTTCAAATTGATAAGGGAAATGACTGCAGCTGGATCTGCAGCCAAACTGTTTAGGAAAATATATAACCTTGTGCTGCAAAGATGTTTAATTCAGTGCTTTGAACAAAATGCCTATCCTGTACAGTTAGTATTAATTGTTATGGAAAATCCTTATAAGATTATGAAGAAGTGAAGACTTTTTTTTAAGGTCCCTGGTTAAAAGAAACTCTGATCAGATAGGTATAATGCACTTGTAAGCTTTGATTTGTTCTGTATTCAAATGTTTGTAGTAAAAAACTGTTTTTCTTTCATTACTGGCTACTCCAGTAGATTTTATAGTCCCTGAATGCTGAAGACTAGCTCAAATAAACAAGGCAAACTTTTTTCCTCCAAAGTGGAGGTTGAGAATCCTGACAGGACGGTGGGGCATTGAATCCTGAGTAAGTGAGAGGGTGATCTTTATCATTAATATGTTATGCATCTAAAAGTTAAAGGAGGATTTTTTTTTAAATTGTGGCAAGCACCCCAGGGGTCATAGTTAACCATAAACAGCTATAACTATAGGTTAATTGTTTAGCTACATAGTAATCTGCATACCTATTGTTTGTTCTACTGGCTGTGTTGAAGATAACATTTCAGATCTGTTTGTTGACCAGTTTCAGGTTAATTTAAAAGTAACACCTTTTAGAAGTTTCACCTCACTTGAGCCTGAACTGTGAGGTTCAAGATAATTACTTTAAGCTTTGTGCTAACGACTGAGGGACACCTGTTTTCCTGTATTTGAATTTTAGAGAAAAAGTGTACTTTGTTCTAAAAGTTTATATTTCATTTTCAGTACAGTTCCTGAGAAAATAGTTATAAAACAGATATATGTTGCAGCATTGTGAGATATTAAGTTGGTAGTTTATACACTTGCACTTATGGCACTTGTGGTAATAGTACATTACGCAGAGGTCCAGTACACACACAGCAATTACCAGATGAGTAAAATATTAATAAGTTTGATGAAATTTTAGACAGAGGCTGATATGAAATTGCTCTGTTCTCAAGCATATGGAACAAATATAGATTAAAGATGGAACTGAGTTCCCAGAAAATAATGAGAACTTGAGTTGATTGGATAACACCAAATCTTGCTTGTCAGCAATGATCCAGGAGAGGTTTGAGAAAAGAATAAGAGAGAGAGAGAGAGGCAGAAAGGTGAAGCCGCAAATGCCTTGCAATCCAAGAAGAAAATGTGCTGCTTCCAGTGTGATGATCTGGGCTACTGCTCTAAGACGCCTTGAGGACACAGAAGGCCTGAAGAACCGGAACCTTGCATATTTATGTCTCTGAAGAGACATGAATAGGCAGGGTGGAATCGGCCAAGAAGAACCCGAGGATAGTCATAAGGCCCAGCCACAAGCCTTGCAATCCAAGAAGAACCTGAAGATGAGGCCTAGCCACCAATGCCTTGTACCCTCTTAGATCTCTCACCTCAAAAGGATCTCTTTTTGACACCATAATTAATGAGTAGCTTATACAAATCCTTGTGAACACTGCAATTTTAAAATCAGTCTAACAGCACTCTCACTGAGAACAGTGTATATGACAGATTCTAGTTATACGTGAGAGATATGAGCCATATTTCTTTCTATTGGGATTGATGTTATAAAATGCTGCAAAATGATAGTTTTATATTGTAAGGATTTTACCCAGATTGTTCCTATTTTAGAATGAGCATATGTTCACTTAGCACTGGACCAATTAAGTTGATGGGAAAGGGACACTGTTTACTCATACTGTTATCTCATTGAGGAATCTAAATTTAAGTTATTAACAATTGTTTGATATTCTTAGCAGCCTTGCCAAATAAGGATACATTAGTGTGGTATAAAAGAAACAGGAAAAGGACCTATGTAAGTACTTGATGGAATGATGCAGGTGATGAAAAAGTGTTGTGTTATGGAGGGATGAAGTGGAATATTAAAGGAGAAACTGTGATGGACAATAAACTGATGAGGGTAATTTGAAGTGATGTATTTTCCTAATGAATATGTAAACAAAAAATTATGAGCACTTTATTCGACTGTGCCGTCTCCAGAAGCTTCAATTCAGGAAGTCATACTCAACAATTGGAAGAAATAGATATTTGGAGACAGGCTAGGTGCACCTTGCACCCTGATGAGCTCTGGAAAACCCACACTGGCCATGTGGTATTTCCAGATGCTTTGTGCCTCACTTTTCCTCTGTATGTCCTGGCCAGGCATGCAGAGGCAAAGGGGGATGATTTGATGACAAATTCTCACACAATTGGGTATAATTCTAAAACTTGTCAAAATTGCAGAACACGTATGTGCAGCTTGTCTGATCTGAAACATGTAAAGGTCATTCAAGGGCAAAATGGAATATTTCCTACAAGCAAAATGAATTTCCAGTGATAGAGAGACAAGGAGTTAATCAAACTGCGAGATAAGATTGACACCATACAAGATAGTTACTAGTAGATCACTGAAAGTTTATAAAAGCAATGTTTATTATTTGTAGGATATGATCTTAGTAAATATAGATGAAATTAAGTTTGTCTTATTGTGAAGTCTAATCTAGAATTTTTAGTCTTTTCATTTAATATTGGCGCTGCTCTTCTGAATGAGGCCTGGAGCCATGTCACCAATTGTAAGCCAGAGAGTCCGGCAGAGGGAATTGGCCAGAGTCCAGATGGAGCAGACCATCCCGAGAGATCTGGACTACGCACCGCAGAAACGTGTGAGGAAGTCCCTATCTGCTTCAATGTGTCGCAATGAAAGAAAGGCCAAGATGTCCACCTACGAGAATGAGAGGTTCAACTGTTGAGAGAGGCCAAGTTTAAACTTCAGAGAAAGGTGAAAATGACGCTACGGAGTCCTGAAAAACTGCTGAGAAGCAGGCCAAATTATCTGAAAATAGGAAAAGGACTATTGGACTTTTGTGAATGATTTTTTTTTCTTATGTATTGTTATTGTTTCCTTGGAAAGTAACTGTAATTTTAGTATCTCCGATTTTTTCTGCTGAACATCATGTGCCCAATTGCTTAAAAGTTCTGAATGTGCAGGTGAAATGAGTCCCCCACTGCATGGGGAACTGATAAAGATAGCTGAGACCTACAAGCCATTTGGCTTTGACAATTGTAATGCTGAGGGGGGGAATGGAAAATATCACCCAAATTACACTGAGGCTTGTCCCCTCCAGCGTTTGCCTTAATGCTATCCACTATGTTTTAGCTCAAGTTGTTATTACTGTATTTCTAAATGAATTACAAAGGCGATTCAGCCATTGCTTACGTGCAATATCCTTGTTGATCCAAGGGTGGAATGTATTACTAATTAAAGATTTATTTGGATTTTTTTTTTTGGATCAGCAAAGATATTGTACTTTATTATAAGAAATTGAACTCATGAGCCATTCTGCCTGTGAGGACAGGATAAGAATTCATCAATTGTAATGTAAAGCCTTGAACTGCTTCTAAAACCATGGGGGGTATCTCCCTGGACAAGGAGTCCTTAAGGCAAACAAATTTAAACCCATTAATGATGACAAAAGAACACTTCATCTAGCCTTGGAATGTAGACCATGGGGGATGTGTCCTTTGATGAGCATTCTCAGATGTCTGACCACAAGGGGGGTGATCAGAAGCCTGCCCGGAAACCAAAGTAAAAAAGGTGGATGGGGTGGAGAGAAGTTCATGTGAGAGTTCGATCAGCAAAGAATGTTGTATTCTTCAGCCATGCTGAATTAGGAATTAGCTTGCTAGCCCAGCCCAGGAGCTAATGGAACTGAGCTTGGGGGTTACAACCAATCCTGATTTGAGCATGCAGTGTGTTAACCTATGGCATGCAGCCAGCACAAGTCTGATTCTGTGTTAACCTATGGCATGCAGCCAGCATGAGTCTGGTTAAGGTACTTTAGGGGGACTCTCAGAAGGAAAGATGGGACTGCAACTGATATACGAGACAAGCGTTCCGGATTTTCCTCCTGAGAGTGATTATTAAACAGTCCCCCACCTGGAGTGATGAGCTATAATATCCGGTAAAAGTATTAATGCTTACCTTTGTACTTTTTCATTATTTCAAAAGGACTTAATTTAATAAACTCATATTGCATTTACTAAAGTGTCTATGCATAGTCTGTGAGCTAAATGAATGACAGGGTTAACTCATATTGTATTTGGGCTAATGAGTGACAGAGTTAACTCATACTGTATTTGCCAGAATATTTTTGCCTAGTCAGTGAACTAGTGAGTGATAGGGTTAAAGGAAAAGCGTAAAACTTGGCAATACAGTGACACCTATCTAGATGTTCTTAAAATCTCAGTTGCCTAGGTGTTGGGTGCTGTATTTAGTAAGACCAGTATCATGGGGTCGAATTCCTTCTCGGTATCTCAGTTCCTTTTCCATCATGCTAGTCTGACAATTCACCACACGAGGGTGCCATTGTATTAGGGTATGCACCACTTAACATTCAAAGTGCTCATTGCTGCCCTCATGTGATCATTCTTCATAATACAGATTATTCCACTGTAGTGAGTTACTGCATCATTCCCATCTGCCTGATTCTGCTCTGTACCTCCGCCCTTCCCTCCATACTCTCACACATTCTCTCATTTCTTTTTTTTTTTTTTTCTTAATCCGTAGGGATTTTATTTCTGATCTTCATTTTCTGTAAAGTCGATGGAGAACTAAATCTTTGCACTCTTTCATTTAACAATATAGTGAATGAGGCAGATCAAGACAAAAGTGCCCCTTCCACTCAGCCCAGTTCAGGCCGTCGCCTTGGAAGAGATGCATCAAGAATGGCCAAACGCACAAATCCCTCTCTTGCCTATGTCTTTCACCCCTCCTCTCTTCTCCCTTCTTTCTGAAGCAGGATCACAGTTCTTTACAGGGTTGACTTCTCCAATGCTTTTTGGAGTCCTGATGCCATCGAATGCAGGACCAGCCCCAGAGATGGTTCAAGGTGCTGACACTCTAGGCAAACCTTAAGCTTTACGCTCTCCTTGGTTGTCAAAATCTATTGCTTAGCTTTAAATGCCATGTTCTTTGCACCCCCCGCCCTCTTCCCCCCCAAACAATTTGGCACCCTAAGCATCTTCCTAGTTTAGCAAATGTTTGGGCTGCCCTGATCAGATATCTGCTATTTAGAGATGTAACTGGCCATCAGTCCACAGAGGTTACAGGTGCTTAATTTCTGCTAGTTTTGGTGATTTGTAGGGATCTTGTGTGTTTTTCTCACTCATTTTAGTCAGGTTACCAGACATCCACAATTTTGGGAGATTAGCCCCAATTTCTGACCCATGTCATTAGCAATGGGGATGGTGGTGACAATGGGTGCTGCAGTAGCAGAAAAGGGCATTTAAAACCCCTCCGTGTGGAAGGTGCTATGGGGCTTTGCAAGGCCTGCATGCCCTAACCCTTCACCAGGGAGTTTGCAACAGAGGGGCTGCGATGCAGAAGGCCTTCAGTGTGCATGAACAAATGCCCCATGCCACAGGCACTGACTTTTAGGACTAGAGGGTGGCCAGGAGGCACCAGCAGCAGATAAGGGGAGGGAGCAGGCCAGCAAGGGAAAGGTAAGAAATGCTGCAACAGGGATAAGGAATTTAAGGGAAGGGGATCTGCTGGACACCTGGGGGGAGAAGGGCAGGAAACAGACTGATGTAGTCCATTCAAACTGCCCAGTAGGGTTGCTAGGGAAGGACCTGCCTTTGATTTTGTCTCTGCCCTCCTTCCTGTTACAGATTAGCTTCCAAGTATTCGGCCAGTCTTCTGGTTTTGTAGGTCACGTCTCATTTTGCCTGCTCTCTCTGGGATGTCCACTTTGCTGCAATTCTTTTATGAATGCAAAACCCGTTAGCTCTTATTTTGCCAGCCACCTCCTTGCAGAACCAAAATGGTTTCATTTTCCTTTTATTTACCTTCTTAACATAAATATGTGCTGCTCTTTTCCCAGTTCCGTCCATTTTGTCCCCCTGTCTTTCCCCTTCCTTTATCTCTCGCACCCCGCCCGCTCCTCTCTACAGTATCACTTCAGTTTGAGGACCGATGATTTTTAGAACGTGAACAAAGACACAAAGCTGCAGGTTCCCTTCTCGGTAATGGAAGTATAGTGGTACCTCGGTATACATCTGCTTTAAAATAAGTCCAACTTGATATACGTCCTGTTTGGATGTGAAAATTTTAGTTTGGTATACCGATATTTGCTTGGAATACGACTCGAGTTTGATGAGTCATGACTGCGCGCACTACCCTTTTTTACCTCTTTCAAGACAATGCTACAACTGCCCATGAGTGTCAGCACGCCTGGATGGATGTCAAAAGCTTTGCAGAGAAGCACCATCCCAACAAAGCTCAAACAATGACCAAACAATGTCACATTTCCAAAACATCCTGAGGAGAAGAGGCAGAAGCAAAGTTCTTTGGACAGATTTTTAATAAAGGTCAAACCTGGTGATCCTCAACCAGGTCTAAGTAGGGACCTGATAGAAGAAAAGAGACAGAAAAGAGATAAATACATTTGGTAAACTTTCATTTATGTACAGTTATATTTCACCCACTGCATTTGTATTTTAGTATTAAACAGTGTTATAATAATAACAATAGGATTTTTTTATAAGAACGGATTAATTATTTTCCCTTTATTTCTTATTGGAAAGGTTTGTTTGGTATGCGTCCAGTTTGGTATAAGTCCAAGGATCTGGAACAGATTAATGACATATACCGAGGTACCACTGTATTTTGCCTTTTGTATTTTCTGAGCTTTGGACTGACAATAAATCAAGAAACACTCGTGATAACTATGTGCTGTTGCTCTTCTGCAAACTGATATTATCATTCATCTCCTCCAGCATAAACAGCATCCGCCTGCCGCTGCAGTCTCTCATCTTATATATCTAAATCTCAAGCATAGTCAATTCTGGACACAGCATCAGAGCTGGAGAAACCAGTTGTTGTTAAGTGCCGTCGAGTCGGAGTCGACTCATGGCGACCCTCTGGATAGCTATTCTAAATTGTGTTGTCTTGAGTCAGGCGGCTCATTGTTGACAGACTGGTACCCGTAGCTGCTGTTATTGTATCGATCCATCTCATTGCTGACCTTCCTCTTTTGTGCTGACCTTCTATCTTGCCAAGCATGATGGCTTTCTCTAATGATCGCTCTCTTCGCATGATGTGTCCAAAGTATGAAAGTCGAAGTCTTGTCATCTGAGCTTCTAAAGAAAGCTTAGGTTTGATCTCCTCTAGTACCGACTGGTTTGTTCTTCGGGCAGTCCATGGTATACACAGTATTCACCACCAGCACCATAATTCAAAGGCATCAATTTTCTTCCTGTCTATCTTTTTCACTGTCCAGCTTTCACATCCATATGATGTTATTGAAAATACCATGGCTTGAACAAGTCAAATCTTTGTATGGAGAGAGACATCTCTGCTCTTGAGAATCTTATCTAGGTCTTTCATAGCCATTCTGCCAAGAGTAATACGTCATCTGATTTCTTGACTGCTTGTTGCTTCTTTATTGATAGTTGATCTAAGTAGGTTAAAGTTGTTCACGATTTCAATTTCTTCTCCTTCAACGATGAACCTGTTGATTATACCAGTTGTCATGATCTTTGTCTTCTTTACATTAAGGTGCAGGCGCATTTTGAGACTATGTTCTTTGATTGTGAGAAGCAAATGTTTCAGATCATCTTCACTTTCAGCCAGTAATGTGGTATCATCAGCATAGCGAAGGTTGTTGATGAGTCTTCAACCAATCTTCACACCTCTGTTGTCTTCATACAATCCTGCTTCACTGATTATTTATTCTGCATATAAATTAAGCAGGTAGGGGGGAAAGTATGCAGCCTTGTCTTACACCTTTGCTTATTTTAAACCATTCTGTTTCTCCTTGTTCCGTTCGAACTGTTGCTTCTTGATCAATGTACAGATTGTGCAAGAGTACGATCAGGTGTTCTGGTATACCCATGCTTCTTAATGTGGCCCAGAGTTTCTCATGGTTTACACAGTCAAAAGCCTTGCTATAGTCGATAAAGCACAAATAGATATCCTTTTGGTATTCTTTAGTCTTTTCAAGGATCCATCTCGCATCCGCAATGATGTCTCTCGTTCCTCGCCCTTTCCTGAACCCTGCTTGCACTTCAGGTAGTTCTTGTTCCAGGTATGGTTGTAGTCTCTTTTGAATAATCTTCAGTAGAATCTTGCTGGCATGTGGGATCAGAACGATTGTGCGATAATTTCCATAGTCAGTTGGAGCACCTTTCTTTAGTATTGGTATAAACACAGATCTTTTCCAGTCAGTTGGCCATGTTGTTGTCTTCCATATTTCTTGGCAGAGCCTTGTAAGTATGGTAACAGCTGCATCAGATTGCTGTAATACTTCTATGGGAATGCCATCAACGCCTGGTGCTTTGTTCTTTGATAAGGCTTCCAATGCTGCTTTAACTTCTTTCATCACCAATGGTTCCTGATGATAAGGTACAGGTTGAAACGGCTGTTGGTCCAGTTGATCTTTATCATATAAAAACTCTGTATATTCCTTCCACCTTTTCTTGATCTTCTCAGCATCATTCAACATAGAACCTTGAGCATCTTGTAACATTCCAGTTCGAGGCTGGAACTTTTTCTTTAACTCTCGTAGCTTTAGGAAAACCAATCTTGTTTGGTGTTGGTGTTTGGTGTTGTTGCCGTTGTCACAGAAATGTGATCCTCTGCCATCAACACTATCCCATTCTGCTGCTGCCCAGATGGGTGGTTTGTCTTGGTCTGGCACCTCAGCTGAGACCTGTCCATCTTGGGAGACCCTGCCAGTAATTAAACTACCGATAGCTTAGCTCTCAGCATCACTGATGCACACAAGCCCTCACAGCACGACAAGCTGCAAACCAAGTGAGGGGGAGAAACCAGAAAGGTCCCTAAATTTCTTTATTTATTTATTTTGCAGGTTTTTTTATACTGCCTTTATGCCAAGGTAGTTTACATGGAACAACAAAGACAAACAGTTCGTGATTACATATAACTAAGGGAAGCAAACTTGGAGTTAACAAAATGGGTATTTACAGATGTTCTCAGAGCATGATTGGGGTTATGGTGTGTGTAGTTAAGTGATATCATTTGGATCAAAGTGTTCAATTAACAGATATGTTTTTAATAGTTTCTTAAAGTCTTGAGTCGACTGTGCTGATCTGTTAGCTTCCAGACGTGAGTTCCAAATCATTGCAGCAAGCAGGGGAAAGGCTCTAGGGGGCAATTCCTGAGATTGGCCCCTTCTTCTGGAGTCAATGCACCAACATCAGGCCTTGGGCACCAGCTCTGCAGCAGAGGAGCACTGGAGGAAAGGAGGACCTTCACTCCTAAACCCCTTTTCACCCACGCATATGCCTAAAATCATTAGAGCAGAGAGATTATACTGAAACTCTGATTCCATTAACTGCTTGGTAATTGTTGGGCATTGTCATTTTAATACATGTCTACAATTTATCAAAAATACTAAAATGAATGAGTCAATGTTTTTAGCTGAGCTTTGGACCCTTAACTCTGTGCACTGGGTGGGAACTGAATTGTCATTTAACCACCTGTAGTTTATGACTGACGAGCTCGTCCAGAGATTCTTCTTACTCCTGGAGGATCCTGGAGCCAGAGATGGAGAAAGAGGAGATCCGAAGAGACTTGGGTGTAAAAACTCTCCCTGGCCCACAGGTTGGGTGTATGCTCCATAACACAGAAGGCTGAGGGTTCAAATCCCACCAAAGAAGAGCTGGTGTAGATTCCAGCCTTGCACAGGGGCAGTGGTGTTAGTGCTCACAGTGAAGAGGGAGGGGTAGTTTTAGGAATCATTTGACCATTTTTCATAGGGAAAAAGCAGAATAACCCTGGCTGCTGGTGGTTCACCTCAGTTATTAGGTTTTCCCCCAACATACTTGATGTGCAGGTCTATCTAACCCCCTCCTCCCCATCCACCCACAGCAGTTACCTGCACTGGCCCCACCTAGCTTCTGGCTAAGCTAGACTACAACCGACAACCTCCTATATTGGAGTAAAGCCCGCAAGCTGCTGAGCCACCAGTCAGCCAGTCCCTAACCTTCTGCTTTTCCTCCCCCTTATACCTCACATTCCTTGATTTGTCTTTAAAACATGTTAACAGGGAACATGAACCATAGGTTTTCAACCCAGTCCTCGGGGAACCCCAGGCCAGTCCGGCTTTCAGAATTCCCACAATGAATATGCATAAGATAGATTTGCATACAATGAAGGCACAACATGCAAATATTTCTCATGCATATTCATTCTGGGAATCCTGAAAACCTGACTGGCCTAGGGTTCCCAGAGGACTGGGTTGAAAACTCCTGATTCATGAACCCTACACCTTTTCAGTCAAGAGACTGAGCACAACAGAGGGGGCCAGCAGTCAGCCAGTGGCTTTGGTGTGGTTTTCCTTTCCTTTATATATCTTATTCTCCCAGGGCAAGCAGGATGAGTCAGCCACAAATGGTGACGTCATCCGACGGCGCCAGAGACGGAAGTACTCTCACTAGCCCAGAAGGCTTTAGCCTTCTGGGCCTGACCAGTAGCCCCACCTCCCGATCCGCCCCTAGCTGGCCAGTCTTCGTCTTCCGCCTTGCCAGCAAGACGTTTTTTTATTTTGCTCTCAACTGACCTTCTGATTCCAACTCAATATCCTCCACGAATGAAGAAACCGGGCTTTAAGAAGTGCCCTGGCTGTGCCCGGAAGATGGCTAACTCCGACTCCCACCAGCTCTGCCTCCGATGCCTCGGGAAGGAGCACGCGATAGAGGACTGCCCTGCTTGCGGCCGCATGTCCCCCAGGGCTCTCAAGTCCCGCCGGCATGCCCTCGCGGACTTCCTCACTCCTGCTGTGAGTAACATGTACCCGGTTATTGGAAACGCCGAGGCCGCTAGCTCAGACGGAGACGCGCCTTCTAAGGCCTCCGTCTCCCGCCGCAATGAGCATGAGGCTCCCCTCTCCACACTACCTCTGATGGCGGCGGCCATCTTGCCCGGCACCTCCTCATCACTTCCAGAGCTACCAGACGTCACTTCCGGCCAGCCGCAGCCTCCCCCTCTGCTCCGAAGAGACAGCGCCAACCACCTCAGCCTCCACGATGCAAGCAGCGTGCTAAGCGCCTCCGGTCCTGCTCCAGCTGCACGAGGGCACTCTGCGCCTTCCTCCGCTAGCCGGCGCGAGCGATCTCCACGCAGCAGACACCGCTGGGCTCTGCACCGATCACAGCGCAGAACAAAGGATACGGCTCAGGACAGACGGCGCAGCGCTTCGCACCGGCACAGATCAACGAGCCGCAGCAGCTCCGATGGACGACGCAGATCCTACAGCCGGGGCAGACGCAGATCGGACAGCCGATCCTCCTCAAGCTGCCACAGCTCTAGCAGCAGCAGTAGCAGTTCCCAAAGCCGGCGCAGGCACAAGCATCGCCGTGGATCACGCACCAGGCGCAAGGACCACACACGGCGCAGAGTTCATCGCTGCGCAGGGAGCCGCAGCACCAGACGACACAGGGGTAAGAGGGCGCGTAAGAGGGACAGACATAACTCCTCCTCTTCTTCTTCTGCCAGCTCCCCCCTCCGCAAGAGCTCAAGACAGTCCTCCCCTGCTGCTTACAGTGCCCACAGCAGCCCAGCACACAGCCCTCTCAGTGCCACCGAGGATCTCTTGGCTCAAGAGGAGGAGGTCCAGCCGTCTGCGCCCAATGCACAGCTACTCCCTGATCCTGTCCCTCAAGGGGCCCCTGGTACATTCAAACTCCTCCAGGGCTTGCTGCAGCAATGGACTTCTTCTCTGGCTGCTCTAGCCACCGGCCCCGAGGCCGGGGGGGCTCCCTCAGACTACTGCAACACCTGCCGGCGCGCCCACCACAGCTGCGTCACTCGCACCAGTCCCCACGTCCCCGTCTCACGAGCAGGACGGCGCAGAGGAGCTGTCGCAAGCAGAGACCAAGTCGCACAGGGACTCACTCTCTCACCCTGACAATCCATCAGGACCTTCTGCTCCCCCTGAGGATATCACATACTACAAATTCATCCAGAAAGTATTATCTTCGCTCTCTATCGCTTCAGTGGATATTCCGGACCAGCGTAATGAGGTGCAGAACGCACTCAAATTCATCGATACCCACAAGTCCATCTCTGCGCTGCCCGTCCACCAACTTCTCCGAGACAACCTCGCGAAAATGTGGCAGACACCAGCATCCAACCATGCCTGCCCTCGTAAGTTGGACACTAAATACGCCGTTCAGTCCATCCCCGGCTTCGCCAAGCAACAGCTGCCGCACCATTCCATCGTTGTGGAATCCGCTCTTAAGGGCTCCAAGTCTTCGCACACCTCTACCAACGCCCCACCAGGTAAGGACAACAAGCTCCTAGACGATGTGGCTAAGCGGGTCTATCAAGGGGCCATGCTTAACGCAAGGATTGCGGCCCATCAGTTTCAACACGCTATCTACCAGGACACGCTCTTGAGCAACATCAGATCCGCTGTTTCACTCCTGGCCAAAACACCGACCAACCTCTCCACCGCCCTTGCAGAGCTCGACGACTGCACCAGGCACCAGGGCCGGGCGGCCCACGATGCCTTTGAGTCCGCGGCCAGAGTGGCAGGGACGGCCATCTCGGCCCGCCGGCTAGCCTGGCTCAGGGCTTCCGGACTTCGGACTGATTCTCACGACAGCATTGCGGACACTCCCTGTTCCGGCGATTCCTTGTTTGGAGATAAGGTCAAGGACACAGTGAATGACATGCGCGAGCGCTGCACCACCCTCCAGACCTTGGAAGAAGGTGCCGACCGCCCTCGCACCTACTGCAAAGGAGGCCCCCAAAGCAATAACAACTCCAAGCGGTACAGCTCCTATCGCAAGTGGCAGCAGCAGCCCCGCTACAAGCAGCAGCAGCACTACCAGGCCCCTTACAGGCAGAAGCCTCGCCAGCGGGAACACGGGTCAAATAAAACACCGTCTGCTCCCGCGAAAGCCAATTCTAACTTTTGACTCTCAGCCCTGCCAGCACCTTCCGACCGGGGGGCGTTTGCCCGCGTTCCTACCTGCCTGGGAGAATATAACGTCGGATCAATGGGTGCTGCCCATCATAAAGCAGGGCTTTTGCATCAAGTTCTCTTCAAAGCCACCCCTTCGACCCCCCCACAGAATCCCATTCCACCGGAGCATCTCGCCCCTATGACTGCAGAGGTCCAGTCCCTGCTTGCCTCCAGGGCCATCGAACCCGTTCCCCCCAGCGAGACCGGCAAGGGATTCTACTCGAGGTACTTCCTGGTCCCCAAGAAGTCAGGGGGAGTACGTCCCATTCCTCGATTTGAGAAAACTCAACAGATGCATAGCCAGGGAGAAGTTCAGGATGCACTCCCTCTCCACCATCCTGCCCCTCATCCAACCAGGGGAATGGCTGGCCTCTCTAGATCTCCAGGACACCTACACCCACGTCTCAATGCACCCGCAACACAAGAAATTCCTACGATTTCAAATCGCGGGCCAACACTACCAGTACAGAGTGCTGCCATTCAGCCTCTCACCCACTCCCAGAGTGTTCACCAAGTGCGTAGCGGTAGCAGCTGCACTACTTCGCAGACAGGGAATATGTGTCTTTCCCTACCTGGACGATTGGCTCTTCTCCGTCAGCTCCCCCGCATCACTACAGAGAGCTGTCAACAAAGCTATTTCTCTCCTGTCCTCCTTGGGCTTCCTAGTGAACCACCGGAAGTCCCACCTCTCCCCAGTCCAGAAACTGGAGTTCATCGGTGCCTGCATCGACACAAAGCGGGCCAAGGCCTTCTTGCCTCGGAGCAGGAGACATGCAATCATCAGGCTTGCTCTGCAGGTCCTAAACAGTCCTCAATCCTCGGCCCAGACCATTCTGCGCCTCCTAGGACACATGGCCGCTGCCACCCATGTCCTTCCCCTCGCGAGGTTGCATATGAGAGTTCTCCAATGGCACCTCCGCTCGCACTGGTGCCAGCACACCCAGCCTTTGTCCACCCCAGTCCCCAGGGATGACATGTCTTCCAAGGCAGTACGCTGGTGGACCCTTCCCACCCACCTCTCCCGTGGCAAGCGGCTGCAAGCACCCGCCCACCAGATCACCATAACCACGGATGCTTCCACGCAAGGTTGGGGAGCCCACTGCGCCAGCACGCGCACCCAGGGAGCTTGGTCCCCCTCCGAAACAGCTCTCCATATCAACATCCTTGAGCTCAGAGCTGTCCGCCACGCCCTCTCGGCCTTCCGGAGCCTGATATCCGACAAAGCTGTCAGAATACTGACCGACAACCAAGTAGCTATGTTCTACATAAACAAGCAAGGGGGCACAGGGTCACGTCCCCTATGCAGAGAAGCCCTCAGCACCTGGCATCTTGCCCTCTCGCTCAACTGCAGCCTCCAGGCCTGCTACCTGCTGGGGGAGGAGAATGTTCTGGCCGATCGCCTCAGCAGACAGCTCAGCCCGCACGAGTGGATGCTACACCAGGACATTTCATCGTTCCTCTTCAAGGAGTGGGGTCCCCCACAGATCAACCTCTTCGCATCCCAGGACAACACAAAATGCCGCCTGTTCTGCTCGAAGAGACCTTCCCAGCTCAGGCTGGCGGCAGACGCCTTCGACCTTGCCTGGAACCAATGGCCACTGGCCTATGCGTTTCCGCCAACCCCATTAGTGGCGCGGACCATCCAACGCATTATCAGGGACCGTGCGACAGTCATTCTGGTGGTCCCATACTGGCCCAGGCAAATATGGTTCCCGTATCTGCAACGCCTAGCAGCGGAACCTCCTATTCGACTTCCCCTGCGAGCGGACCTCCTTTCACAAGACAACGGCTCCATGCTTCATCCCAACCTACAGATGCTGTCTCTATCGGCTTGGAAGCTGAAAGGCTAAGCCTGGCACCTCTCAACCTGACGGCCGAGGTCCAGCAGATCGTTCTTGCAGCCCGGCGCCCATCCACCAGGAAATGTTACAGCCTTAAATGGCGTCGCTTCGGCATCTGGTGTGAGGCGCGTCACCTTGATCCATTCTCATGCCCGGTGCCCTTGCTCCTCGAGTACCTAGCATCTCTCTCCACCCTGGGCCTGCGTACACAGTCCATCAAGGTCCACCTCGCCGCCATCGCAGCTTTCCATCACCGCGATGGCGACTCGTCGGTGGCGGTCCTCCCAATCGTTGCCAGTTTCATGAAGGGGTTGGCCAATTTGCACCCCCCAATCAGGAAACCGGTGCCTCCATGGGACCTGAACATTGTCCTCAATCAGCTTACCAAAGAACCCTTCGAGCCTCTGCACTCATCCGGGATGAAATTTGTCTCATGGAAAACCATGTTCCTCATTGCTATCACTTCTGCCAGACAGATCAGCAAACTCCACGCCCTCGTCGCTTACCCACCTTACACTGCTCTTCTCCACGACCGTGCTCTTCTGCGGACACACCCAAAGTTTGTCCCCAAGGTGGCAACCTCCTTTCACATCAACCAAGTCATTGAACTGCCCCTGCTTCCTCCCCAGACCCCATTCCGATCCGGAGCAGCAGCGCCTTCACACAATGGATTGCGTCTGGGCCCTTCGTTGTTACCTGCAGAGGACTGCCCCCCTGCGTAAAGGGTCTCAGCTCTTCATTTCATACGACCCTAACAAGCCTGGCCTCCCAGTGTCCAAACGCACGCTGTCAGGATGGATTTCCGCGTGTATCTCTCTGTGTCTCTCGCTAGCTGGAGATGATCCCCCCGCAGGCGTCAAGGTTCACCACCTGTGGGCGTTGGCTACCTCCATTGCCAACTTGCGCTCCATTCCAGTCCCGGATATCTGCAAGGCCGCCACGTGGTCCTCTGTCCAGACCTTTCAGACCTTCGGCCTATCTGTATTGTCTGTGAGCTCGGGGCTGAGTGGTGTGTCTTGACTCCCTACTGCCAAGACCCT
Source organism: Ichthyophis bannanicus (assembly GCA_033557465.1). Classification (NCBI taxonomy): domain Eukaryota; kingdom Metazoa; phylum Chordata; class Amphibia; order Gymnophiona; family Ichthyophiidae; genus Ichthyophis; species Ichthyophis bannanicus. The sequence continues at coordinate 103,405,499 of CM066048.1, read as the reverse complement.
TGACTTGACTGGTCTTGCCTCGTTACTAGTGCTTTGACTGTAAGATTGTAAGATTGCCCATACTATGTGCCTTGATCACGGCATCTTAATGTGTTGCACTTTAGGCCTTGCCTTTAGTTGAGCTACGCCGTAGGCGTAGGCTTAGGCTTTTTATGTGGCTCTGCCACTGTTGATGTCCTGTTGCACATTCTTCTGTTAATGTTGAGCACCTGCTTATGTTTTGCACTTGTGTCACTTACCACTTGTTATTGCACACCTTGCGGCTCGGCTTGAGTCTGTCTCATTATTGATTCCCCGCCGCTGCTTCTGTAGCTGGGGGGACACCACTTGTGGCTGACTCATCCTGCTTGCCCTGGGAGAAAAACGAGTTACTTACCTGTAATGTGAGTTCTCCAGGGACAGCAGGATAAGTCAGCCACACTTTCCCACCCTCCTCCCCGGCGGGGACCTCCTGTCTCTGCTCCGCCTCCTAGCTGCTGGAAGCGCCTCAGCTTGGAAGATCTGGCCAGCTAGGGGCGGATCAGGAGGTGGGGCTACTGGTCACCATTTGTGGCTGACTTATCCTGCTGTCCCTGGAGAACTCACGTTACAGGTAAGTAACTCGTATTTTCCTGATTGAGCTTTAAAACAAACACATTTGTCCTTTTAAGTAGTGGATCTGAACCCACAACCTTTGACTAGAGCACAGCAACTGTTCCACTATTGTACAGTACATAGGATCACAGCCTGAGCAAAGGACAGGTCTCCTTTACACAGTACATAGGATCACAGCCTGAGCAAAGAGCAATTCTTCTTTAACCCACACACAGGATTTTACAACCCAGACAGGGTAGATCTTTTGTAAATAGTGCACAGGATCACAGCCTTATCAGAAGGCAGATGTTAGCCTGTGGTGGAGAGAAAGAGCCTGCGGCTGCCTTCCTGGCCTGGATTTCAGCTTCCTGGAAGGCCCTGTTTGTGGTTCCATATCACAGGTTCAGTGAACTTGCATGAGCGATTATGTGCCAACCTCAGCTCCTTAATCTTCATGCCCCTGCCCCCAGCACAGTCACAAGCTCTCCTTCCCCCGCCCCCTCGCTTGCAGTTTTAAAGACACTCTGCAGCTCCCAGGGGCATCTTTCCATAACACCATCATCACATTTTCCAAAGTTACTGAAATTCCTAGAGGCGGAATCTGAAACCGTCCAAAAGATTTTCCCTGGGAGAGGACAAAGAGCCAAATCATGAAAGTAATTTTTTATATCAGAATTTAAGACACTGAATTCCCAGGTTTATAATCAGTTGTAATTAGTATTAAAATACTGCACTTTCTTGTGGGACTGGGATCAAACCAGAGACTATTAACAAACCAGAAAAGTAAAGAAAGATGCCGGTATCCTTAGAAAATGATTCACTCTCCCAGGGGTTCTCAACCCTGTCCTCGGGACCCACCTAGCCAGTCGGGTTTTCAGGATAACCACAATGAATATGCATGGGGAGATTTGCATATAATGGAGGCAGTGTATGCAAATCTCTCTCATACATATTCATTGTGGTTATCCTGAAAACCCGACTGGCTAGGTGGGTCCCGAGGACAGGGTTGAGAACCCCTGCCCGGGCAAGAAGAGCACTGAGCAGAGGCGGAGTTTCTAGTTCTTCCCAGATCCAACAATCAGGATAATCCAGTCCTAGTTTTGCCCAGCTGCATGCAGGGATTTGTAATTCTGATCTAAAGCTGCATTTACACTAGGTGCAATGCAACCTGGCCTGCAACATATTTGTCTAATTGGTACCTGTTTGTGAATGGCCCGCGAGCATCCTGCATGCTTTGTGCTCGTTTGGATCCAAACTTTGTCAGTTTTTGACACGAACCCAAAGGGGAGCGCGGGGCCAGTTTGGAGCATTTCCCTGGTTAATACGTGCTCATGAACGAAATTACATGTTTGGATTGCCCAGTGTATACGCACCCTTAGGACTAAAAGAGCGCCCAAGAACTGCCCTCCCCACATCCCACCCTCCATCCCTGCAATCTGCGCTGCCAAGTTTCCCAGTTCCAGGAAAGGAGATTTTAAGCCATTCCTGGATTTCTGAACTTCAACCTGTTGTATTATTAGACTTCCAGCACCAATTTCAATTATTGGAATTAGGCACTACAAATCCCACACTGTTTTGTTTTTTAACTTATTTGGTTTCCCTGCTTCCAGCTCTACATGAGAACATGAGAGAGAGAGAGAGAGAGAGAGAGGAAATCCGGTTCAGCCCCTCCACTCCGCTCCAGTCCTGGCCTCTGTCTCTGCTGTACTGGAGCTGGTGAGTTGTAATGAGAGCAACCAGCCCTACACCGTATGTACGACGCTGTCCATCTGTCACTCTCTCCAGTACTGTGTGTGTCTCTCTCTCTGTCACTCTCCTGCATTACAGTGTCTTTGAGTCTCTCTCTTGCTCCCCTCTTTTAACTTCCTTCCACTGCGTAATCTCTTTATCAGTCTCTCCTTTAGTGTTTGTAGATGTCTCTATCTGTCTGCACTTCATTCTTTCGCAGTGTCTCATTCGAGTGTCTGTTGTTCTCTCACTCTCTCATCTGTCTTTCTCTCTACTGCTTACTTACCAGTGTTGGTGGCTAGCTCTCTGTCATTTTCTCATCTAAGTAATTTATGATTGTGTGTGTCTCTCTCCCTCTGTCTCTCAACCCATTCTTTCCGTCACTCTCTTATCTGGGTGGGGCTGTCATTGTTTCCATGTCTCATTCTCTGTCCTGCTCTCATCTCTCTTTCCATACCTTATTCTCTATTACTCTCTCACGAGTGCTTGTGGCCATTTTTATTTATTTATTTGTAGTCTCTTTTATACCGCGCTATTCGACATCAGTGTGGTTTACAATGAACATAAGAGTTGCACATCTCAATTTCGTGATTTGTGCTTACAGTGAAACAGGTATAATAACTTGGGTATACATTAAACAGGAAAATTAAACTTGGGTATGCATTAAGCAGGTATAACAGGTAAAATAGGGTATAAATAACCAGTCCCTTAACAAGGAGACACGATGAATAAATACAGTCTACTTTATGCAACAATATAATGAGTTATGCGGCACTGCATAAGTTTCTCATGGTGGTTGGAGGGGAAGGTGTGATTGCGAGTGATCAGTCTGGGAATGTGACGTGCATGAGTTTGAGGTGCTGCATTGAGATGTGAGAGTGGGTGAGTGTGGGGAGAAGACTGCATCATCGTAGTGATGAAGAAAGAGGTGCCGTTTCAGTGCCTTCCTAAATTGGGAGAGTTCACTGATGGTTCTGATAGTTGCTGGTAGTGCGTTCCAGCAGGATGGAGCAAAGAAGGAGAAGGCTCTGGATCTAGTGAATTGAGAACACTTCGTGCTTGCCTTAGGTAATATGAGAGTATTTGCGGCATTCGATCTCCTTGCTCGATTGGGAGGTGTGATTGAAATTAGATCAGTAATGGCAGTAGCAGGGTATTTATTGATGGCTTTATGGGTCATAATTAGGATCTTGAATGAGATCCTGGCTTGTATGGGTAGCCAGTGCAATTGTTTTAGTATTGGGGTAATATGAGAACTTCTTGAGGCTCCATGAAGGATTCTTGCAGCTGAATTCATTGCAAGTTGTAAGGGGTTAGTTGTGCACTTAGGTAGACCATACAAGATCGCATTGGCATAGTCAAAGTGAGGCATTATTAGGGCCTGAAAGACAGTTCGGAAGTCATCAGGCTCTAACAGTTGACGCAGATTGCGGAGGGTCCGGATTTTATGGTACACCGACTTTGTTATGTTTTTGATATGAGCCTTCATATTAAGTTGCTGATCAAGCGTTACACCTAGGTATCTTACTGTAGTCTTGCATATGATCTCTGCGTCGCGAACCTTGATAGACAGGGGTGGAGTAAAAGCCGGATTCCTGGTTACGAAGAGGGCTTCTGTCTTTTTGAAATTTAACTTTCCACTCTCATTCTCTTTGTCTGTCTCTCCCTCAAAGCTTGAGGGTGTCACTCTAATTGCTGATCATTCTTTCTAACGATCTTTCCCTCAGTATATATCAGTCTCTCTTTCTCAGTGTTCGTGAGTAGCTCTATTGCTCAGTCTCTGTCACTCTCTCCCACAGTAGATACAGGGTGGCCCAAAAAAAAGTGAGAACATCTCGTAAATTAAAAGCTTAAATAGTTTACTTATTTACCTTTTTTAGCTATATAACATCTTTATTTTGACAATTTCCAGTCGCCATCTTTTTTTTTTGTCAATCGTTTACATCTGTCTTTTTGAATTTTTAAATAACTTATATGCTACGAGATGTTCTCACTTTTTTTGGACCACCCTCTATATGTCTCTATCGCTCCTTCTTTCAGTATCTGTGAGTGTCTCACCCTCTGCATCTATCTGCTCTCTCAGTGTTAGCAATGTCTCTACCTGTTGCTTACTGTCTGTCTCTTTCTCTCCCTGGTACATTTCCAGCCATCTTACAGAGAGTCCAGACTCTGAACATAAGGTGGTGAGGGGGAAATGCAAGTCCCTCACAAGAGATGAGGGAGCAGGGGTGGGGGCTACTTTCCTCTCACTTCCTTACCTGCCTTCTCTCTTCAGGACCTCACCCTACCTTCAAGGCTAAGCACGGGCCTGAGGACATGGCTGAAGAGGTCAGTCCATCTTCTCCGCTACTGGAGGCAATGCAACAAGAGCTGCCCACATCCCTCTCAGGTAAGGGAGAGCAAGGCAGAATGTGTGCAGGTCTGGCTCCAGCCTTCCTCTTTCCCCAAATGCTAGAACAAGGATGGGTAACCCAAGGACTGCGAGTCAAACTATGCAGTAAATACCATGAATGCACCTTAATGAGGAATAATGCGCATTAACACATCAGTGCATATTAGGATATCCAGCCCTAACTCTCAAACCTCTGAACTCCACCACGCCCCCACCCATTTCAAGTCCCAATGTGACCCCTTAGGCCAAAACATTTCCCATCCCTGTCCAGAATCCATTTCACATGCCTGCACCACCTGATCTGCCTTTGGGTTTATGCCAGCTATGCTTAGACTTAATAAGAATACGAATGTCATTTCTAAAGAACTGCTGAAGGTCCACAGTGGTGATAAGCATTTGCGTAGAAGATTCTCCTTCCCCAGAGAGTTTACACCGAGGCAATGGGAGATAAAGTGACTTGCTCAAAGTCAAAAGAGTGTCCATGGCAGAAGCAGGAATTTAATTTTGGCCAACCACTAGAGCATTTCCTCTCCTCCGACTGCAAGAGGGGATGAGGGACACCAGGTGTTGTACCTAAAAGGGGCTGCAGCTGCTTGCAAGAGAGGAACGTAATGCTCTAGCCAATAAGGGCTTGCTGCTGAGGGGAGCACTGGCGGGGAGACTGCTGGAGAGCGGGTTAGTGAGGGAGCCCTACCCCTTTCTCCGGGACTGGATGCTGTGGGATTGGCGGAGAGGGAGCTTTCCCTGGATGCACAGTCCTCGGATGCCAATGGTAGTATCTCTGGCTCTCTCTTTTGTTTCATTTTGTAGTTGGAGCGAAGGTCATGGGTGCTGCTCTAGCCATTGCCAACATTGCTATAGGTGAGTCACTTCTGTCTCCTACTTCTCCATTTCTTAGTGCATCTTGGGATTACCGAGCCCACACTGCTCCCTACTGTCCTCTCTCTAACCCTCCAGCAATGAGCCCCACCCTCTGCTCCATGGCTCTGTCCCTGCGAGGGCTGCATACCTGAGGCAGAACCCCACCCCCTCAATATCAGAGTCTGCAGCCTCATCTTGTAGCCCACTCTCTCTCTCTCTCTGCAGGGGCTGTATACCTGGGGCAGTGCCAAAAGCAATTACCCCCTCTTGCCCTTGAAGCCTCATCCTGTACTGCCTGCTTTGTCTCTTCAAGGACTCTTTAACTGTGACAACTCCAGAAGCAGTACCTCACCCCCCACCCCACCCCAATACCTGAGTATCTATCTTCACCCTCTATTCCTGTGGCAGTGTTAGAAGTAGAATCCCCCTTCCTAAAAATCTAAGTCACCTACCTCTTCATTCTCTTTCTGTAGATGCAATGTATCTGGTGCAGTGCATTAACAGAACACCCTCCCCAATATCCCACCCCTCTCTCTCTCTCTGTAGGAGCTGTGTACCTGGGGCAGTGCCCGAAGCATAAACTCATCCCCCATTACCTGATCATCTCTGGGTCAGGGAGCCTGCTGTTCCTGGGACTGTCCTGCTTACCCTGCGGTGATGGCCGGGAGCCTCCTCGGCCCAGTCTGCCGACTTTGATCATTCGGGGCCTCCTCCTCCTCTTCCTCTTTGTCTTTTTCATTGTTGGTAAGTCATGGGATTGGTTTCCTTAGGAGTGATACCTCCCAATGAGTCCACAGTGCCAGTATCCTGCCTGAAGTAGCGTGATGGCCGTGATAGTTCACTATGATAATAGTTAAATAAGAGAAACAAAAAGAAAAATACAGTGATATCTTTTTATTGGACTAAATACAGTTGTAGACTAACTTTCAAAGGTTGAAACCGTCTTCCTCATGTCAGGACAGTATGAGCTACAGATGTTAGACAGCAGAATATACAGAGGAATCAGTAAAGCATTCCATTGATGGAGAGTGGCAGAAGGGGTGGATTTCTGATCAGAAGGTGACCAAGTTATTTATAATGTGTCAAAAAGCCCATGTCTCTGTTGAATCTTGTCTGGTGGGATCAAAAGTGTCGTATCTTCATTTCAAAAATTTGACGGTCCCATTGTTGTTCTTAATGCTGTCGAGTGGGTGCCGACTCACGGCGACCCTCTGGATAGATGTCCTGAATTGTGTTCGGTCTTCAGTAAGGTGTTGACAGAGTGGCGTCCATAGCTGTTGTTATTATATCTATCCATTGCATTGCTGGTCTTCCTCTTTTACGCTGACCTCCAACCCTGCCAAGCATAATGTCTTTCTTTAATGATCTCTCTCTTTGCATGATGTGTCGAAAGTCAAAGTCTTTTCAACTGACCTTCTAAAGAAAGCTTAGGTTTGATCTCCTTTACTACAGACTGGTTTGTTCTTAGGGCAGTCCATGATATACACACAGTATTCTTCACCTGCACCATAATTCAAAGGCATCAATTTTCTTGCTGTCTTTCTTCTTTACTGTCCAACTTTCACAGCCAGATGACATTATTGAAAATACCACGGCTTGGACAAGTCGAGCATTTGTATGCAGAGATACATCTCTGTACTTGAGAATTTTGTCTAGGTCCTTTATAGCTGTTCTGCCATGAGAAATGTGTCATTGGATTTCTTGACTGCTTGTCATTCTTTATTGATTATTGATCCCAGCAGGTTAAGGTTGTCCACTATTTCTTTTTCTTCTCCATCAAAGATGAAATTGATTTTGCTAGTCGTCAGGATCCTTGTCTTCTTCATGTTAAGATCCAGACCCATTTTACGACTATGTTCCTTGATCTTGAGACACAAACGTTTTAGATCATCTTCATTTTCAGTCACTAACATGATATCGTCAGCATGGCAAAGGTTGTTAGTGAGTCTTCCACCAATATTCACATCTCAATTGTCTTCATACAGTCCTGCTTCTCTGATACTTTGTTTGGCGTATACATTGGATAGATTTAAATTTTACTTTCAGCACTCTCACATTCACAGTTTTGATGAATTAAGAGTTGTAGTTATTTATCAGCATTTATAATCCTCCCATCATCACATTACTGGGCAGTTCACAAACTTAACATCACCCTCATACCAAAGCAGCTCCATTGGCTCCCCATCTACCTGCGAGCGAAGTAGAAAGTCTCCCTCATCACTTTCAAGATCCTCCATGATCTCTCAGACAATGTCCTCTGGACTCTCACAACCAAACTCCTTGACAACAGATCAAGAAGAACAGCCAACCACAACCTTCTAGCACTCCCATCATCTTTCTCCCACACTAACCTCGCCACCTCCAGTTGAGCATTCACATTTTTGAGTGCTGATAATAACTTGCACCGCCACGTTCTTTGCAAGCTGAAGCGATCTAAAGATAAACACTCCAAAATAAATCAACAACAGTCCACATGATGGAGAACCAAAGCTTGGACCACTGTCCAGAAGTCAGTTGGTTCCAAATATGAATGGAGCTTCCGCAAAGAGAGAAGTTTAGAAAAATCAAAACACCAAGAGAACAGACACAATATCTGACCGAGATAGCATTAGGGATGGGCAGCGGGTATTTTGCATCCCTAAGAAGAGTGAGGCACTTATAGTTTCCAAAGTTAATCCTCAAACTGTGATCAGATAACCACTGCACAAGAGGAAACTGCTGAGAGATCTGTAATGAAGTAACAGGTGAAGTAAAAAATGACAGTATTGCACAGTCCCAGGAATAGTTACAAAGGAGCAAAAATGCTCTCACACACAGCAATGCCTTAGGGATTTGTTTTCTTTATTTATTTTATTTATTTACATTCTCTTATATACCGCACTATTCAGCATCAGCGCGGTTTACATGGAACAGAAACGCTCAGTACAGTTAACATGTATGAGTTTACAGATAACAGGGCAAGTAACTTAGATAACAGGGGTAAACTATTTACAAAAACTTGCTACATAAGGTTCTATGATCATGAATTCTTTAGATGAAACAGCAACCCCCCCCCCTCCCTCCAAAAGAAAATAAAAATGTCAGATCCCATGCCCCCCCCCAATGCTGCTGCCTCCCAAACATTAAAAAAAAAGACCCCCCCTCTCCCCTCAAACCTCCCCTATCCATTCGCTGTAGACTGGAGTGATCTCCAGTCACTTCTGTTGAGTCGACATTTTGAATTACAGCAGGGAATCATTCCTGTCCATGGAAGAGAGACGATAGGGAGAAAGCCCAGCTGGACAGATGGGGGGAGGGGGGGAGGGGGGAAGGTGGCTGAAAGAAATCAAAAGAAAACACAAACATGTTGCTCCTTTTTTTTTCTTTTGTTTTGGAAATTAAATGGCATCACATCCTTATTGGTGGGTGGGCAGGAAAAGAGGGGCAAAAAAAGATATGGACAAGTCAATTGCACCAACACAGTTATGGACGTCCCTCTCAGCTTGTCCACCACCCGATATGGTGACTCAACTTGAGAAGCTATCGACATATGTAGTGGGTTCAAAGACGGATGCATCCTTGACTCTAGACTTTCCCAGAACGTTTTTGTGCTCCTGTTAAAACTCGCCTTTGAATCAACAATTGACAGAATAAATCTACCTGCAAGATCTGATGGAAAATTGTTCAACATGTCATCACTTGGAATAAAAGCTTGCTGTGTAAAGCTCTTCTTAGAACAATGTTATTTGCCAATGATACTATTGTCATAACTCACACTGAAAAATATCTCCAATGCTTTGTGGATCATTTTGCTCACATAGGCCAGGACTTTGGACTTATCATGTGTCTGATGATAAATATGAATGGACAAGATGTTGCCAATCCCCCATCTATCCATATTAACAACTACATATTACAAGTCACCAATAAGTTCACGTATTTCGGATCCACCATCACAGAGGTTCTTTCACTTGACGAAGAACAAAATCTGCAAATTGAAAAAGTTGGCATCACTCCCATGGGAAGATAAAATCCCAAACTCCAAAATCTTAGAGAGGGCTAAACTTTCCACTATCGTCATCCTGCTGAGACAGAGATGCCTCCAATGACTTGAGCACACCCATCGTATAGACAATGACCGTATTCTGAGACATCCACTGTGACTAGCTACCCTCCAATACAAGACCCATTGGCCATCCACACCTGCAGTAAAGATGCATGCAAGTAACGCCTCACAGTGCTTGACCTTGATGTGAATACCTCAGAAACATCTGTCCAAGTCTGCAGTCATTTAAAGCGCAAATTCCACAAGGGTCTTCAATAATATAAGGAAAGCCAGGTATGCATCCAGCAAACTCATCATGGGAAGAACTGAAGCTCAGATGTAGCTAAATTTATTTTATTACAATGGAGATGACTATTTCACATGTGAATCTTTATAGTCACAGAAGGCGCTGTCTGTCTGAAGACCAAAAAGATCAAGAAGGGTGTACATACACGGGCTCTGGAGGCCATCACAATATGCAATGCCGTTCTAAATTTTTAAACTAAATGTAGTCAGATTCTCTTCACTTTTATAAGGTATATTCTCAATGTAAAGAAATCAGAGCTATAGTGCAATATTTACCTTCTGTTGCTATAATGGTGATATTCAAGGTCTAAATGTACAAACCTTTTTCAAAGAAAAGAATATTCTACAACAAGAATCATGGCATGAGGCTCCAGGGACCCAGATGAGGAAATGCTTCTTCATGGAGAGGTTGGTGATTTTTCCTCCCAAAAAAGCAGCGGTCGGAGCCAGCAGAGGTCTCCACCTTCCTCTCATGCTGCCATGAGGAAAAGGAAGCAAGCTCACTGATGTTCTGGGCCAGCAACCTGGTGTGAACTCACAGAAAATCACCACTGAGAGTGGTGAATGACTAGAGTAACCTCTCAAGGGAAGTGGTGGGAGGATAACAGCAATGAAATTCGAGAAAGCCTGGGACCGAACATAGAAGATTCATAATGACACAGAAGTGATGACATCACCGATTTCCAAAAAAGGCTGAAAACACCTCCTCACAGAACACTTTTGAACAGATACCTAACCTAACCTAAAGACACAATGAAAACAGAAGGACAAAAGGACAATACACATCCCTAACACCCTACCCCACATGATAACTACACACAACGATAGCATGAATCCCTTAATTGCAACGTCTGCCAAGGACTCTTGACGGGTCAATATGCACACATAATCTTGAAATAAACAAGTCACTGCCCATATCTATACAATGTTACTACTCCTTTACAGACAGTTATCCAATTGCCAAAACTTAGCAGATGATGGTCTGATAAGAGAAGAACTGTAATGTTGGTAATCAAAAGCCTCAAAATGAACATTCATGCACATTGCCAAAACCCCTTGACTCTCCAGAGCTAAACAGACCATTGTGCCTGATCTATTAAAGAAAAGCTCGGCCTCCTAATTTCACCCTGAACCTTGCCTGGTAGAAAACCAATGTTGGGCTTCACCTGCTGACATTTTTTTTTACATGAGGAAAGCTTCCTCTGAGCTGGAGTAACTCGAGAAAGATGCACATGATGCATTTTATCAAGATCTGGTTTTATTTCTGCGTCAACTGTTTTGTCGGATCTTGGTCTGAATCAGAGAGAAACTCGGCTGCCAGGGTAACTCACTGTCTTACTCCAGGAACTTGCTAAAGGAGTTGATCAAATAACTGATTGGGGGTGAATTCATCACAAGTTGTACTTTGTCTTTGATTCCAGTGACCCAGATACTCAGAGAGTTATTTCAAAATGACACGCACGCTTTCTCTCCACCAAATGTTTGAACAAATTCATGGCCTTAAGGTTTTCCTGAAGGCGGCAGTCCATTCTTTCTGCCTCAGAGAGAGAAAACATTATTTTGACTCTCTCAGGCAGTCTGAGAAATTTGTGCCATTATGAGCATGAAGATTTTTTAAGAAAACATTCGTTTTGAGATTGCAATGCGTGGTTTTCCTCTGGTCGACACTGATGCTGCTGCTTGATTACATGTCATCTTGAACAGACCTTGCTCAAGCACAGTCACTTCCTTTAAAAAATTTGCAGAGAGAAAGAAACAGAGAATATGAGGGCAGATAAGAATGGAAGGCCGTTCCAGTCTACTCAGTTTAGTTCTTGGTGCAATTTGAAAGACCTCATTGAACTCCGGCTTTTTGTTCAGTCCCTCACAATGAAGGGATCCTCTGTGCTTCACCCAAGATTTCTTGAATGAGAGTAAAGCTTTGCTTCTATATAATCAAAGTACTTATAACCTAATAAAGGGCATTGACAAACCCAACAAGGGCTTCATACTTATCTTCATTGACATCAAAGCAGCATTCAACTCCATCCCACACAACTTGATCATGCAATGACTCCAATCCACTGGACTAAGAGGCACCACACTCAACTGGTTCAGATCCTACCTCTCGAATCACCAACTTCAAGTAAAATAGGTACTGAAAGATCAGCCTATACACCCAACTTCAGGGAGTCCCGTAGGGATCCGCCCTATCCTCTCTGCTATTTAATAACTTCCTACTACCAATCTGCACAATCATCCATGTACACAACACATTATACCACATTTACACATGCTATTCGCCTACATCAACACCATCAAGCCCACAATCACCCACATAAAGAAATGCTTCACCGCCATCATCCATTGGCTCTCAAAGCACAACTTGACAATAAATCACAATAAAATAGACGTCTTCTACATTACCAAAGACAGTAGCTTCATGCCAACAGCCTTCATAACCCTTGTGGAAATCGACTGCAAGTCAGACCCGAAGGACGCTACCTAGGTGTCACCATAAATCAACACCTTTCACTATCCTCCCACATCAACAATGTCATGAAGAGCATATATCACAAACTTAAAACAGCACAATGCCTTAAATGCCCCCCCCAGCGACTTTTGCACAGTTCTTCAAGCACTCAGCTTCCCCCACATTGATTACTGTAACATCATCTTTCAAGGTTCCCCAAATCTACCACTCACCCACTTCAACTAGCCCTGGACACAGCTGCATGCACTCTCTGTAACGCACCTAAAACTGAACACATCACCCCCATACTCAAGCAGCTGCATTGGTTACCCATCACTGAAAGAATCAAATACATGCTAACAATTTTCCAAGCCACCCATAACCCCTCTGTCATCCACCTACAATCACTGATACAAAAGGTACCAAACAGGAACAGAAGAGCTGGCTCCCTCAACACCCTATGCATACCCACACTAAATACTAAGACCACCTGCACTAAATCAAAGACAGCCATCTCTCTCTTTGTGCCAACACTATAGAATGCAATCCCCGACAACCTTCATGACACAGATGACATAATGACGTTCAGAAGGAACCTCAAGGCACTCCTCTTCCTCGAGCACTTTGCCAACGATGAAACCTAACCAGCCAATGCACTGCCTCCCCTGCCCCTCTCTCTACATATAATCACATATGCAAATACGTTCTTGATGCCTTAATCCTAAACATGTTGTTCTACCTATTTTATACCCATCCAATTAACCTGTGCATAGTTAATCGCCCCAACACTCTCATTCTGTGTTCTATGTAAAGCCACGTTAGCCTGTTTTATATAAGCCACTCTGACTCTTAGATTTAGCGGTATATAAGCACAGCTAAATAACTAAATAGAGCGATTTACCCAAAGGCTGTACAATGTATTTTATTACTTTTGTGTCTTGTACACTGTACTTCCTGGGAGAAGAGTTGCCGTGCGGCCGGCCAATGGCATGACAGTGGGCGGAGAAAGGAAGCAAGATGGCCACTGGCACACCCGAGGAATCCCTCGAAGGTCCAGGGAGCACCGGAGGGGATTCTGAAGAGGCTGAAGCTGCAGATGGCAGGGAGAGCAAGCAGGAAACAGCGTGGCTGCGGATGGAGGCCAGCAGAGGCACATCAGGGGCCACGGGAGGAGCTGGTACCATCAGGAGCGAGATGGTGTCTGCAGGAGCAGCGTGGGGAGCCACGTGGTCAGCCAGGGAGATAGCAGAGTCTCTATTCACCTGGAGATCCTGAAGAGCATGTCGCCATGAATTTCTGGCACGAGGGAACATCTTAGCACAGTGAGCGTAGTCCTCAACTTTATGGGAGACGCCGAGGCATCTTAGACATCGATTGTGTGAGTCTGTGGAGTTCATTTTCCTGGAGCACCCAGGGCATTTTTTAAAACTCAGTTTAGGCATGGTCTTGATTGAAGCTTCTGATTTCTTCTGGCTTTTCTCTCTCTTTAGGGTAAAGATATATTCTATTATTTTAATGGTGTTAAAGAGTAGGAGAGTTCATCTTGCTGGCAAGGCGGAATAGTAGAAAGTGGCTGGTTAGGGGCGGACCTGGAGGTGGGGCCTGGGTAGCCCATGCTCAGAAGGGCTAAGCCCTTCTGAGCTATAGAGAGTATTTCCATCTCGGCGCCGTTGGATGACATCACCTAGTGTGGCTGACTCATCCTGCTTGTCCTAGGAGAACAATGTTAACATTTTCAAAGTCACCTCTGAAGATGCATCAACCTCTAAAATAGTAGAGGAGGGTGCTTTTCTAAGATATGTCATCCAGGTCAATGCTGTGATCCCATGTTCAGAAGAGAGGAGATGGGGTGAAAAAGCCATTTTCATTGCCACAGCAAAGTCAAGTTACCAGATGTCCCCAATTTTCAGGGATTGTCCACAATTTTAGAGCTGTGTCTCCAACTTCCATCTTTTTGGCAGCCTCCTATCTCTGATTCCAGCAATGGGGTCAGAGGGATAGAAAAATTGTATTTTCAATCTAGTGATTTGAATATGTCATTTTTTAGAAGTTACATCTATTATCTATCTTTATATTTTTGCACAGTTTGGGGGAAATTCATGCCTGTTTCTATTTCTCTGTCGATTTGTCTGCTTGGAAGTGATATTGTTGCTGTCATGGGATGGAGGGGGGGGGGGCGGTGGCAGCGGCGGCAAAGTTATGACTCTTCTTTCCTCCTCCACACATTGTTACTCAAACCTGGACCTAAGGTGCCCCCTCCCCCTCCCCCCCCCCCGACACTTTAGCTAAATGTCCCATATTTGCTTGCAAAAATCTGATAAACTTACAGCAAAGGGGCAAATTTAAGATTCGAGCACCCATAAGCAGAACTGGAGATCGGGGGGAATTAACATGTCTAAATCTAGGCCTGGCTGGCTCTCAGATAGTACATTGGCTCAGCCTGACTTTCTGTCTCCTTTGCTCATACTATTCAATAATTCTTTGGGACTTTTGCTGCCAGAGACTAAAGAAAGGAAGGAAAATCTAGACAAGCCAAAAAAAAAGGGAGATGGGGAAAGGAACAAATCAGATGAGAAACCTGTGGAGGGGGAGGATCAGGTTGGAGTGAGAGGGAAAAGGAGAAAGAAAGGGAATGGAAAGGAATGCAAGCGAGAGAACCTGAAAAAGAGAGAAGAAAAAAGACCTAGTTTATTCTGGGTTATACAATAAAGAGGCAAAAAACATTTTACCAAACAAATATTTAAAGCACTTGATATTTTGTGCATTGTTGATGTGATTGCAGGCAACTTGTGCAAATCTGCTACAGAATGTTCTAATCATGGCCTCAGAGGAACCACATTAAGGCTAGTGAGAAATTGTAGCACAGCTCATCTTTTACACTGTTTTATAATCTTTATGAGAATATTAGTCTACTAGTAAGGATTAAATATGTAGATTATCAGACATTGTCCGAAAGATTGTCCATGGAAGACTGTTCTGCCTCTTAGAAGAGGTTCATGTCAAAATGAAGATTAACATATCTTGTTTCTTCTCCATCACTTTTTCTCTCTCCCGACTCCCTCCCCTCACGAAACCATCTTCTGGCCACATCAGGAAACGTCTGGGTTTACTCCATCTACCTGCCAGACTTTGAGCACCAAGACAGCCCTGAGTTTTGCCAGCGGGTGCTCTACCTCTATGCTTTCTGGATCCTCACCCTTCACTACATCCTGCTGGGAATCATGCTGGCTCTCGCCGCCTGTCTCTTTATCTGCCTCTCTGCTATACGGGCCAGCTTGCCCTGGGGCTCCAGAAATAGCAGATAGCCAGGCTGGGACCCACAAGCAGCTCGTAACCTGCCCACCTATAGTGAGAATGCAGCTGTATATCCTGCAGAGTTTGAATCACCTCCTTCCGCAACACACCCAAAGCTGGTAGAGGTGGGAGGGGGGGGGGGTGAAGAAAGAACCATTACGAGGGTGCGAGATTAGCACGCCTTCCTCGCCATTCAGAAACAGGACATTCTGCATTTGGGTGTATCAGTCAGTCAAGTGGGAAAGAGCCTTGGAGAGCTTGCCTGTGGCTCCACCACTTTACGGAAGGGATCACAGAGACCCTGTGTGAAAGGGAAGAACAAGCCCTTCTTCTGACGATTCTTGGGAATTGTGTCTAGACAGCTGTATGTCTGAGGTATTCCCTACCCTCAAGACTTTCTCAGCTGGATACATGCTGGGCATTTTGTCTGCTTGCTAAACTGTAATAAAAGAGTCTTTCTTGTTTCAATCAAAGGTTTCTATTGTGTCCTTCTTTCAGAACATCATAGTGGTCAAGAAATAACTCCTGGAGGCAGATCAGGAGGGTGGGGAATAGAGTCCCTCCTATAGTGAATAATGGGATCAGAGACATTGTCTCAAGGGACGGAACCTCTTCTATAGTGAGTGGTCTATAATGATAGGGAGTTGGACCCCTCTTGTAGTAACTGAGGAAAAACTCTGGGGATAGAGTTGGTCTGATAATGAGTGCAGAATAGGCCCCAGGAATAGTTTGTCATATAAGACCTAGGCATGAATAGTCCTAGGGGTATAGAGTTTCTCATATACTGACCAAGGGATGGGACTAGGGGTGGCAGGCCTGGATTTAAGATTTTGGTGCCCAAAGACAAGACCATTCAGCAGATTCCATAGAGTAGGAAGTGGGGTGAGGGGGCATCAGAGATCCCAAAGATTGGAGAGTCAGAGGAAGAGAGGAGGAAGACCATAGTTCCTTAGTGGTGCCCTTTTGAAGCAGCACATGCACATGGCTTTAAAACAAGCAGGAGCAGACTTCTATTTTGGCCTGGGTATTTTGTGCCTCAAAATCTGGTACCCTAGGCATTTACTTGTGTTACCTATGCCTAAATCTGGGCCTGGGAGATGGTATAGAATTTCTGCTATAGAGAGGGGATTACAGTTCTGGAGAGGGGTACAGAATTCAAGAATGAACAGATGTACGTTCTTGAGATGGGTATAGAATCTTTCCTGAAGGGACAAGGGCTATAGTCCTATACAATGATATATAGTCTGTGAGGGTGCATTATAGTTTTAGGAGGATGGTATACAGTTTTCCTATAGTAAGCAGAGGTATAGTCTTCGGGGGTTTGTAGTTAGCATGTGTTGTAGGATGACCAATAGTATATTTGTGAAGGGGTAATATGAGAATGACCTTGGAAGATTGTACAGTCTCTCCTAGTATGGCTTCTGTCCTAGTAACTGAGAGTTTAGAGTCTCTCCATTTGTGAGCAGAGTCCTGGAGGGTGTATAGAATCCTAGAGTGATTTGTGGTAAAATGTCTGCCCTATAGTGACCAGGGTCTATATAGACTCTACTGTATGACAGACTATATATTGTCCTAAGGGATGGTGTAGGGTTTCTGCTATAGCAAGGCAGGAATATTGACCTTAGGGGTAGTATAAAATGAATCATACATTGTTTACCAATGATGTAGGACCAATATGGAGATAGTTATAGAATTTCTCCCTATAGGGAATGGGTATATAGCTCTGGAAGGGGTATAGAGTCTCTTCTATAGTGGTTAGGGAGCTATAGAATCTCTCTGAGAGCAGGAGGCTGACTTTTCTATGACACTGAGACAAAAACAGCAACTCTTGGCCTCTGTCTGTCTGATTAGTACTGAAGCCCCTGTGGTCTGTGGATTCTCTGTGGGGAAACCTGGGATACATACTTCAGGGGAGGTAGTGCTGTCTTGTTTAGGGATATCATCCTTGGGAGACCAGTAGGCCCAGCACTACATGGTAAGCACAGCAGTGTCCTTGTTCAAGGGTTCCAAAACTGCAGCAATGTCGTGGGCCCGCAGGAGCAGCCTGTCCCACAGACCAAAGGGATCACAGCCAGCTGTTGTTTTGTGCTTGCCGGACAGGTTGCTCCCATGGACCGAAGAGGTCACAGCCAACAGGCCAAAGAAGAGAAGAAGGCCGCAATCATGGCCAGCAGTTAGTTTTATGCCCACGGGAGCAGCCTGTCCCATTTTCTGAAGAGATCACAGCCAGCACGTCTGTTCTTCACCTGTGGGCCAAGCTGTTCCCGTGGGCCAAAGAGCAGACTTAACGCTGCAGGAAAAGGAGCCGGTGCCAGAGAGCACTGGAGTAGATCAAAATTTAAAGGGGCAGTAGGTATGGGAAAGAAAGATAGGGGGAGGGGAATGGAGGGCAAGGAATAAGAAGGTAAGGGGGAGAGGGAGGAGAAAGGGACAGCTGGGAAGAAAACGGAGTGGGGGGAAGGCAACAGGAGAGGGCCCACAGGGAGAGGTATCAAATTGCAAGGGGTTGGAAGTTGACAAGAGGGGAGAAAAGGGCACAACGAATATATGCTAAAAGTTGCAGCCCCCCACCCCTCCTACAGCACACAGATATATGCACAAAGGCACTCCACCCCCATCTCTGCACACAGAGATACACACACAGGCACCTGAGCCACGCAGCAGATATACATGCACACACACAGGCACCTGAGCCTTTCAGAATGCAGACCCACAGCCACTCCATCCCTGCACCATACACAACCACACACACAATAACTGAAGAGAGACATAACATCAGTTATAAAGATTCCTAGTACAACCATTACTACCATAACGAGACACATTATCATTTCTTTTTGAACTTTTCTTCCACACACACAGACACGGGTATGTATGATTTCGCAAATGAAGGAGCAACACTGTGAGATAGGAAAGCAGAAATACTAGACGCCTGCTGCAAGGGACTGGAGAATCAGAGAAGGGAAAAGAGATCTTGAACTAGTAGGTTGGGTGGGGGTAGGGAGTCAGTCAGGGAAGGGAAGATGCTGGACACGTAGGGAGACAAAGAGGAGGGGAGTAAGTCAGGAAAAGAGAGATACTAGACTATAGGGGGAGGGGGTGCCTTGGTCTTCACTCCCAGTCCTCGAGGGCCATCAACAGGTCAGGTTTCCTGGATATGCATAAGAGAGATTGGGGTGCACAGACAAGGAGAAGGACCTCGGTGTGATTATTTCTGATGATCTCAAGGTGGCGAAACAGTGTGACATTTATTTATTTATTTACATTCTCTTATATACCGCGCTATTCTGCATCAGTGCGGTTTACATTGAACAAACTGAAATTACATTGAACAGGGCATTATAACTTGGAGATAACTATTTTACAGGGAACATGGGTTATGGAGGGTTAAGTGGCTTGCACAAGGAGCGGTGGCAAAAGCCAGAAGGATGCTGGGTTGCATACAGAGAGGAATTACCAGCAGAAAGGAAGAGGTACTAATGCCACTGTACAAGTCGCTGGTGAGGCCTCACTTGGAATACTGTGTTCAGTTTTGGAGACCGTATCTCGCAAAGGATATAAAAAGACTGGAAATGGTTCAGAGGAAGGCGACCAAAATGATTTGGAGCCTGTGTCAGAAGACTTATAAATACTTTTTCACTGAAAGGGTGGTGGATGCTTGGAATGCCCTTTCGATGGAAGTGGTGTGGACAAACACAGTAACAGAATTCAAAATGGCATGGGACAGACACAGTAGATCACTTTACAGCAAAAGGATAAAATCAAAATAAGCACAACTATCTCTTATATCTGAACAAATAGGGGTGACCTGCATGGAGCAGAAGATGCACCTACTCTTGCCGCCTTGCTGGGCAGACTAGATGGACCATACTGGTCTTTATCTGCCGTCATGTACTGTTACTATGAGATTAGCACAAAATAAAAGCAATAGGCATGCAGATCTCTCTTATGCATATTCACTAGGAATATCCTGAAAATCTAACCTATCGGTGGTCCTCAAGGACTGGAAGCGTTAGATACTCTTGGGTGAGCCATGGGTCCCAGAGACTGCAATGGTGCCCAAAATAAATTGGCACAATAAGTCTACCGATGCTGGCCCCATGGTAATTCATGTCTTTTAAAGAGCTAGAACTGAACTCCTCATTTGTCACGTTTTACCTTTAGTTTTAAAACAAATGCACATCCCATGGCCCTTACCTCCTCCCTTCACCTACATTTCAAATCGCTTGACACAGAATAAGCGCCACCTACCTCTCCATTGCTTGAAATATTCTCTGATGGCTCCCAAACCTGTCCTGTTGACCCCACTCCAGCCAACTGGATTTTCAGATATCCACAATGAACATGCTACGTAAATACATATATTAACGTCCAATGCACGCAGATTTATTTCACACATATTCATTGTGGATGTCCTGAAAACCTGACTGCTGGATCCGCCCAGAGGACTGGATCAAGAGCCACGGTAATAGGCTCATACTGGAGAGGGAAAAGAGGAGGAACGAGGGCCCCCACAGTCAAGTTCCTGCAGCTGATTGGTTCTTTCCGCCCCGCCCACCATCTTTCGTGACGTGACCAGTCTCCGCCTTTGTGAGGTTTCCTTCCTATCAGAGACTGAGCTTTGCCGCATCGAGGGCACGGTAAGCCTATCAGAGACCACATTTCCCCTCGGAGGGCGGGAAATAGCGATGAGAGACGGCTGTGCTGCACCAATCCGACGGGAAACTGGAGGAGTCAGGTGGCGGCGGTCATGTGATTGCGAGAGCTGGCATCGCAGACATGGTGAGCGTTTGAGGGTTTCGTTCCGTTTTCCTGGAAGCGCTTAGAGTAAGAGGGGTGACGGGAGCGAGCAGTGCGCCCCAGTAACCCAGAGGCAACTCTTCCAGCCCTCCTCTGATCATCTTCTCTAGCGAGTGCAGGGAGGGACATTTGGGTCCCACCGCGTTTGATTTTGTGGGAGTGAGACAGGCTCGCATATGCCTCCTGCCCTTTCCACGCTTCCCCTAAATCTCAACCCGAAACTAATTTCCCAGCTCGTGGCTCAGACTCTGCGTTTGGATCTTAGCTGACAAGGGCGAGCGCAGTCATCTACGCACAGCCCCTCGGCTTTTTCGCTGGGATCGTCATGCCGCTGAGAGATGTGTATGTCTCACAAGGGCGATATGTCAAATGGGTCCGTTTTGCGCTTACGAAATCAGATTGGAAAACGGAATGCTGCTTTCACCTTACCAAATCAAACAAACCGATGAAAGAACTTAAAAAATCTCATTCTATTCATAGATAAAACCGAGAGAGGTCTTATAAGTTATCGCATGGGGCGAATAGGGCAAAAGTGGGTTCCTTGTCCGCCCCAGCCAGCTATATATTTGGAGAGGAGAGAAGCCTCTCGTGCCTAAATAAGATAAGCAGAATTGGAGAGTCCATATCGCAGCTGTTTGTGCTTAAATGAATCCCTTCATCATTACAAAAAAAAAAAATGTTCTTTAAAAATTTTCCTCCAGACATCCACACTGACGCAGGGACTGGAGCGAATTCCTAATCAGCTTGGATATCTGGTGATCAGTGAAGAAGGCGTCCTGGCGGTGAGTTTTACGTTTAGAGTGCCCTAGCTGTGCTCTCGGACTCCAGCCTGATCCTACTTAGGAATGGCTCTGGGAGACCCAGGGCTGTAGGACTTTTTATTTGTGCATTTTTTTATACCGCCCCTTCCAGAGATCAGGAGCGGTTTACAGAGAACATGTCAAAAACATTAACATTAAAATTAAGTTACATGGAACATTAACGGTGGAAAATTAGTGTTAATGCTGTCCATCCCTGAGCTGATCCCTTTTAGAAAGAGCCTAAGACTCCTGCTAGAGCCTGTATTATGCTCTGTCCTGGTGCTGAAGTCACTTGTGAAGGAACTTCTCCACATTGGTACTGTAACAGGCATGTATATCCATCCTGACTGGCTGTGTGGCTTGATTGTCTGTCTCCTCCTATCCTAACTTATGCTACGTGCAAGCTGAATAGAGTGCCACTAGCTGTCTTGTGCATTGAATAAACACATCTGGCATGTAACTGCTGCTTCAAGAGGCTAAGCAAAAACCGTGGGATTGGTGTTCTTCAACTAGACCCATTTTTACTTTTCTCTCTTCAGTCTGCAGGGGATCTGGAAAATGATGAGCGCACAGCTGCACTGATAACAGAAATGGTGAGCACAGCCTGCAGCTTCCACATGCAGGGTGGCCCTGAGCACCCTTTCAAACGCTTGTCCAGTAAGTAACAGTAGGGCTCGATGTAGTTAAGTCTTAATACTGGAATAGTAGGGGCTACTATAGGGCCAATTTGAAGTGCTCTGATAGCATGTAGGAGTAGGGATTGCATTACAGGATAGAAGAGGTTTTACTAATTCACTTTTTTTTTTTTTTGCAGTCATCTTCGGGGAGCAGATGTTTCTAGTGACTGTTTCAGGCCAAAAGATTTTTGTGGTGAAAAGACATAATGATGTCCATGAGCCAATCCATGTGTAGCATAAGCCATGCTGAACTTTTGAAAATGCGATTAATGTGGATGCAAAGGAGGGGGGGGGGGGGGGTGCTGCTAAGGTCATGTCTTGCCCATTTCATTCACACCGAAGGGTGACAGGAGCAGTAACTGTTAGAAAAATGTATGAAGAAAAACCAGACTGATCTCCTATTTTCATCTAGTTAATACAAAGTGCAAAATAGCTGATTCTGCACATGATAGCTATAAACCAGCATTCACTCCTTCCTTTGAAAGGTAGTAGGCTAGCACTAATAAGTGGGGAAACTGCGCTCTCATCGTTACTGGAAAAATCACACCATCTCTTGACAAGAAAGAAGACTAGCCTGTAATAGTATCCAGAATTTTATTGTACCCGTGGTTGCTTTGCTTATCAGGAATAAATTTGCTTCCTGCATTTACATGTTTGCATTTGTTCTCTTTTTTGGGGGGGAGGGGGGTGATAGGAATACTCCAGCACCTCAAAGGAAAGGCATTCTTAAAGTAGCAAAAGAGGGGGCTATGATTAAGAACATAAGATATGCCATACTGGGTCAGACCAAAGTCCAGTATCCTGTTTCCAACAGTGACCAATCTAGGTCACAAGTACCTAGCAGTCTCCACAAAAGACACATGTTCCTCAATGCTTGTATTGGGTCAAGCAGTGATATCCTGGGTCCTTTTTAATAATGGTTTATGGACCTTTCTTCCAGGAACTTGTCCAAACCTTTTTTAAACCAGCTGCATTAACAGCTTTTACTATATCCTCCAGTAACAAATTCCAGAGTTTGATTACATACTGAGTGAAAAAAATATTTTCTCTTATTAGTCTTAAATAGGTTACCTTATAACTTCATGGCATGTCCCTTAGTCTTTTTATATTCTGATGACAATCAATCAGTCTACATTTACCCATTCCATTCATTAATTTATAGACCTCTATCATATCTCCCCCTCAGCTGTCTCTTTTCCAGGTTCAAGAGCCCTAGCAGTAGGCAGGGGTAATTTGGAATTGTTAAGCTCTGTACTCAAGGGCATTTGGGTTACCTTTGTCTTTATTGGAACCTCTCTGCTGATGTGCCCTACCTTCATTCTTTTGGTAGTATCCTTCATGGCTACATTGTTCCAAACCATGCACTCTTGGGCGACGGTCAGCTCTCCCCTATTATCTAGTTTAAAAGCTGCTCTATCTCCTTTTTAAAGGTTAATGCCAGGAGCCTGGTTCCATCCCTTCAGAAGAGTCCCTCCTTTCCCCAGTTGAACAAATCCAAAACCCTCATCCACACATTGAGATTAGAGAGCTCTACTTGCCTTTTGGGTCCTGTGTGTGGAACACAAAACATTTCAGAAAACACTATCCTGGAAGTTCTGGATTTCAACTTCCTACCTGAAAGCCTAAATTTAGCCCCCACCACCACCACAATTTTCTATGTCATTGGTACCAACATGTACTAAGACAGCAGACTCCTCCGCAGCACTATGTAAGACCTTGTCTAGGTGGCAGATGAGGGTCATTGCCTTTGCACTAGGTAGGCATGTTACCAGGCAATCCTCATGTCCACCAGCTATCTACATGCCTAATGATCAAATCACCAACTATAACAACTGTCCTAACCCCTCATGGGTACATGGCCCTGGAGAAACTTCCTCAGTACAAGAGGGTTTTACATCACCTGGAAGAAAGATCCTAGCTCTAGGATCACTTTCTGCCACAGCAGGGTGATGTTCTCCTGTCGAGTGACCTCTCTCCTCCATGGTAACAGGGATGCTGCCAGACTGAAGGTGGGACTTCAGGACTATATCCCTGTAGGTCTCATCTATGTACCTCTGTCTTCCCATTCTGCTACTCTTGCCTCCCGCAATCAGGCTCCGTGCACATATAAGACCCCTCACAAACTGGGAGAAAATCATACATGTAACACTCAATGCAAAAGACTGGAAAGCCCCCCCCGCCCCCCCCCCCATATCTCACTGCTGGACTGGTGTCTGCATCTTAGTTTTAAGGTTGTGTTTAGATCTTTAAATTCTTTACTTACTAAGGGTTGCTGGGGATACTTACACTAATAAAACTATACCTAATACATTTAATGTACTTTGTTCACCTGAAGTTCAATTAGTCTCAGGTCCTTGATGTATGCCAATGAGAATAAACAGCTGCACCTGAGTGAATATGGCACCTCCTTTAAGGGGTTTAAGAACCTATAAAGCTACTATTATCCCAGGGGTGGCTAGGGCAGTACTTCTCCACCTTCACTGAGAGGCAGACCTAGCCAGCTATGTTTTCAGGACTGCCACAATGAAATGCATGCAATACATTTACACAGAATTAGTCTACAATATATTCATTATAGTAATTCTGAAAGCCTAGGTGTGCCACTAGGAGAAAATTGAGGGGCCCGAGTCTAGGTCCATCACTGTTGTGCAAGTGAGGGCCTGACATGCAGATTTTCCACCCATCCTTAAACTTGACCTACTGCAGGTGCGAGGCTAGGTCTAGATACAGTGCATAGAAGACATGGTTGATGCACTACAACCCACAGGCGAGAGATGTGGTACACTACATCAGAATGGGAGAGAACTTATTCACTTCATAAGGTAAAATTTTACTTGCCATTAAATTCCATTCCTGTAGTCCTCCTAGACCAGTTCAGACAAATGGGTCATGGCCCCTGGCCAGCCGATGATAGAGACAGAGAAGACTAGAACTTCAATGACCTTAGCACTGGTACTTAACCCTGATTCATCTAGAGGTATCTTTCTGTTTTAATTGCTAACCAAGCCTATGTCCCTTAACTTGCTCAAATAAACTCAGTGCGCAACAATAGATGCAACAGCTTCTCCATATATACAGCCGAAACAGCCTGGATGGGTCCTGGAGTGGTGTAGGACTAAAGGAAAGGAAAGGAAATTGACAGTAAGTAATATTTCACCTGCCAGACAAGTGGGAAGTACCAAAGATGCTCCACCACAGGCACCAGAGAACGAAAGTGAGCCTATTCTTGAGCCAGAAGATCCAAGAGATACTGCCTCACAAAAATTGACCAGGTCACGACCACATCAACTCCCAGAAGCTATCAGGAGGAGAAACCCAACAGTACTCTGCCCAAGGGGGTCACTTGAGCGCTGCTAGAATGGGCACTAAGACTTTCAGGAACAATTTTGCTGATGCAATAACATCCTCGATGCAGCATAGGAGCATGGCTTTTGAGGCAGCCTGACCGTGACATGGCCAGCAAAGAAGACAAACAAGCGGACAGTCAAAATGAATTTGTAAACTCCAAGGACCAGAGAAGCACCTGGCAAACATCCACAAACCAGAAGAACCTCTCTTTGCCCACACTGCTCAACTGAGAAGGAAGGCAAAAAAAAAAATCACTTGGTTGACATGAAATGCCGAAGGCATCAGGTGCAAGGAGACCCCTAAAGAGGAATACATCAACAAGGGATCGCTGCAAGACAAGACCTGCAGCTCACACCCAATGGGTCAAAGATATGGCCACAAGAAATGCATTTTTCAAGGAAAGATCCTTTAGGGTAGCCCTTTTCAAAGGCTCAAAAGGCACTGCTGAAAGGGCATAGAGCACAAGAGGAAGGGCCCAAGGTAGCACCATCCTGCAAGAAGGCCAACACATTAGGCACCTGTGTCTATCGGGGAGAAAGCCGCTGCCTGTGACACAAGATATCAAAGATGCACCACAGCCGCATAAGCCAGGGAGGTTGAACGATGCCTGGATCCCAGAAGTGTGGAAGACTGCTGCCAAATAACCTTTGCGAGCTAGATGCCACCTCATAACGGCCAAGCTGTAAGCAAGGAGGCAGCCCCCGCCACAGAAACCCCCTTGCGATTCACCAGAGGCAGGGGCTGCTCTGTAAAGAGCCTGATCAGATCTGCATACCAAGGTCAGCACGGCCAATCCAGGGACACCAGAACCACCAACCCTGGATGCACCTTTATATGGTAGGAACATAGACTGCTGGGGCCAAGCTTGAAGCAACGCATCTATCCCCCAAGAATTGCGCACTCTGACTGAAGAACAGTGGCACCTTGCAATTGGAGTCTGTCACCATCAGATCCATGCTAGGCAAGCCCAGGCATTGAACTATGCAATGAAACACCCACTGTACTAGTTCCCACAAGTTCCAGCTAAGGAAGTCAGCCTCCACATTCTCCACTGTGCCTACAAGGCCTCAAGACGACACTCGGCCCAAAGGACAAGGAGAACCATCTGATGAGCAACATTTGCACTCCTGGTGTGCCCCTGATTGACATGTGGCATTGTCAGAGAGCACCTGTACCACTCTATTCAGGATCAGAGGGCAAAATGCCCATAATGTTAAGCAAATGGCCCTTGTTTTGAGGCAACTGATGGGCCAACCAGCAACCCTGTGAAGAGTGACCTAAACAATAAGCCCAACAGACTGGCATCTGTCATCAGCATAGTACAGGCTGGGGCCTAATGGCATCCCCCAAAGGATGTTTCTAGGGTAAAGCCACCAAAAGAGAGAGACTCATTGCCAAGGGCACAGGTAGGCAGACACACACAGTAAAGCTGAGAGGTGGAAGACCAGTGATCCAAAAGAGCTTGCTGCAAGGGCCGCATGTGAGACTAGGTCTAGAGTAGCCACCAAGGAACCCAGCAAAAACTACAAGTAATGTCAGACACTCGAAGCCCTATAAGCCCAAAACACCCCAAAAAAATTGAGCTTGAAACTTGATCCACCTGTCCTGCATGAAAGAAATTCTCCCTGTCCACATGTCAAACCATGCCCCAGGAATTTCAAGCTCTTAGTCTATTGCAAATGGCTCTTGGTACGATTTACCACCCATCCAAGAATTTAGAGGAATTGCACCACTTCCCGTGCCTCCACCTGCAACTTGGCCCTGATGAGCTAATCGTCCAAATAAAGATGGATGCAAACACTCTCCCAATACAGTGCTGCTGCCACCACCACGATCTTCAAAAATGTTTGAGGAACCATTGCAAGACCAAAGCACAGAGCACAAAACTGGAAATGTTGATACAAAATGGCAAATCTGAGGTAATGCTGCTGCTCCTCTTCCCGAATGGGAAAGTGAAAGTAGGCCTTGGAAAGGTCCAAGCGCCTGAATGATGGACCTCAACATCTCCATGCGAAAGCAAGTGACCCTCAAGCAGAGGTAGACTCCCCTCAAGTTGAGAATAGGGCAAAAAGATCAGTCCTTTGGAACATTGAAATAAATGGTGTAACACCCCTTTCCCCTTTCAGACAGCAGGACTGGGATGATTGCATGGAGGCAGCACTGCAGAGCAGCACGATGAGACAACAAAGGTGTTCCAAACTGGCTCCACATGCCAACCCATAACCTTGTCTGATATTGAGAACCCACCTTTCTCCAGGCCTATTCCTGATAAAACAGCCACAACCTTCTGCCCCATCTCTGGCACCGTGGAGTGGACCCCTTGCCTATCAGTGGGACTGGCAAGCAGAAGACAACTCGGTGAAGGAACCTGGTCCATCACAAAATCAGTGTCTCACAAAATGCAGACAGTTAATGCAGAGGGTCCTACAGATCCTCTGCATTAATTTGTCTCTCACTTTTGTAAAATATTGTACAGCACTGATTTATAACAGAGTGTAACAATCATCTTCTACAGCATCTTTCCCCTGAACTCTCAGTTCAATTACTTATTCAATGTAATTTCTAAAAGTTGCAATGTTCTAAAGTAAACCACTTTGAATGTAAGAAAGATGGTATATAAAACTTGTTTGTTAAATAAATAAAATAGCTGGGCCTTAGATGCCAAACTAGGAAATTAACTAGATGGCTTTCCTGGCATCATTATAGTGCAGCCACGAGGGCCCAGCCATCAAAGAAGATGTATGCTTCAAAAAAGAGTTAGGCTTGTCCTCTGGTAAGCGCTGTGTCTTGAATTCCCAAGTCTTCAACCAGCTTCTTGAGGTCCTCCTCAAATAGCATTCTACCCTTGAAGGGCAACGTCAAAGGCACACCTTAGAAGAAGCAGCTGCTGACCAGTTACTAAGCCAGAGACACTGTTACCCCCCACTATTTCTCTAGCCGCTAACCTGAGGTCATAAAAAGATTGAGATGGACTACAGCCAGGCCACAGAGGGATCCTCCAGCAATACCTGCAGCAACCAGAGGAGCACCCTTGCCGAGACCTGTATTGAGGGACAGGAAGCCAAGAACAGTTTTCAGCAGACCCTCCAGCTTCCTATCCAGCTGATCCCAGAGGGTGGTTCTCCCTTCCACATGAATGTTGGTACGCATCATGACTGCAGTCACCAAAGTGCCCACCTTGGGAAAACATAGTATCAAACAGATGGCTAAGTGTAAATTTTCCCTAAAAGATGCCCACTCTGCAGGGTAGCATCCAAGGCTTCCCAATCCAGACACCAGCTACTGCAACTCAAACGAGAAGGAAAAGGCTCTTGCTGGCTTCCATGTGCCCGCTAAGATCAAATCTGCCTCCAAGCTTGATTTCTCTTCTTCCGCCAGACAGAACATGGAAACAATCTGGGAGATGACAGCAGGAAGCTCATCCTTGCTGAAGAGCCAGATATTCAAAGTGTCCATTCAGGGGAGACAACTCTCCTCTCTGACTAGTGTCACTGCCTGAACAAGGATCCCCTCAGTGGTCCTGGTTTTCCTCCACTAAGCCCCATGCCGCTGCCAGCCACAGAGATGTCTTAGGGAGCTTGGAAGGTGATGGCCCCAAGTGCTCCCAGGATCTTGAATGTTTTCAGATGACCCCACACCAGAAAAGGACACTCCTATGGATCCTCCCACTGGTGGAGGCCCCGATGTAAAAGCATTTGTGGACCAGGCTGATCACACCCAGTAAAAGAGGGCAAAGAGCTCTGCAGTGGAAGAATCCCCCACCGATAAGGTAGATACCCACGCAGACCCCAATCTTGGAGGCTTCTCTGGTGCCAGAACAAGAGGAGAACTGCCGTCCCTGCTCTCGATCGCTGCTGCCCAAGTCCTCCTGTGACCACTGGAGCATCTCACCCAGGTCAGAGGACTGGCAGTACACAAATTGTCCATGAGAGTATGTCACCGCTTCCCACAGCCAAGGCAGCATTGCGAGACTGGTAGCAGAAATGAGTGCTGGGGATCCAAGATGGTCATGGCACACAAGGCAGAAGAAAATCCAGAGAGGAGCTGTGTAAAGGAAGGCAGGCAGCCAGCAGGCCTCCCAGACAACTCCCCGCACAAAGGGGAAAGACCCAGCCTTGTATGCTGTGTTGGACAAGTGTTTTGAGCCTGGTGGCTGCAGGAGACAAATAGTGGTCTGCGGAAACCCGACCTCGCCTCCAGAGCCAAGACTTACCACAGAAGCCCACCTTGGCTTGGCAATGTGTGCGGGGGGGAGGAGAAGAGGGCTGCTCTGCTGCCAAAAGAACCGCTGGCTCCTACTGCTTAGAAAAAAAAAATTATAAAACACTAAATAGAGGTTTCAAAGAAATAGTTCTCTCAGGAAATTGTAGCCCTAAAGCCCTGCCTGTTCAAATCCTGCTACACTGGTTGTCCTGACCAGGAGCAGATCTCTACGATGGGCAATCTGAAACATGCCCTGAAAACCTCCAGCAACTAGGCTATATTGGAAGGCGCTCCTCAGGACAGCTGCCACGAGCCCATGTTCGCCCAGCTGCTGGAGAGAGAGAAAAAAAAAACCTGGAGGGTGCCACCAGCTGCACCAAGTTAAGTACCAGTGATGATGCCATTTGAAGTTCTAGACTTTTCTCTGTCACCATCATCTTTTGCCATGGTGGGCATAACGCTCTCTCCGTGATGGAATGTTGTTTCTCCCCTCACACTCTCCAACCTAGGTACAATCTACTTCTAAAGGGTCTAACTGGGACCAAAGGAGCTCTCTCTTAGCCTTGCAACGGCTATCATTTTTTGAGCTTTAGCTCCTTTTCTCAGTCTGGGTTACTGTATGTATTTACAATTTCCAGAACCAGAAAAGTTCCCATACATGCAGAGCCAAAAAAAAAAAGGATTAATAGTAAATAAAATTTCAGCTTAATTTTCTTTCCTGGAATATTACTAGACCAGTCCAGACTAGTAGGTTGTGTCCCCCTGCCAGCAGATAGTGAGAAATGACAGAAGTTTTGAGACCTCCCCCTTGCTATATAATTTCCTACTCTTAGCGGGTCAGCTTCTGTATAACCCTGGCAAGCACCAGGACTACAGAACAGTTCAAACAGATCAAGACTAAACATACCAGACCAAAAACAATTGGAACATAATGCAACAATGAGGCTCCAGCACCTAGAGACAGTTCAATATGCACCATGAACAATGGCAAGGCGCTATCCTATGACATAACACTTCTTGAAGGCGGCGAGCATAGACACAGACAGCTCAGAGCGGGTCCTGGACTGGTCTAGCAGGGATCCAGGAAAGCAAATTAACAATAAGTAAAATGTCACCTTCCAACCGATCCTACTAGACCAGGCCAGACTAGTGGGAAGTACCAAAGTTACCCCACCGTAGGGCAGGAAGACACAGCTACAGCCAAAATAGTGGTTCCAAAGTCAGCTGCTTCCCAAGCGATAATGACGAGCAAAAGTAGACAGGGACAACCATGTTGCTGCCCTGCAAATATCTAGTGGGTGTACCCATGATCTCTTGGCCCAAGACATAGCCTGAGCGGAATGCGCTCAGAGCCCAAGAGGAATAGCTTAGTATGAAGGATATAGGTCAACTCAACTGCCTGTTTAACCCAGCATGCTAAGGTCACCTTGGAGGCAGCAACACCCTTCCTAGCCCCAGAGTGTAACACGAAGAGGTGATCTGAAAGACGAAAGGAATTGTTCACTTTGAGATAGCACCGAAAGACCCTACTGATGTCCAGAAGGTGAAGAGTTGGAACATGGCTGGAAAGCTGATCCCACCATAAAGTGGGCAGCAACACTGACTGGTTGATATGAAACTCTGAAAGCACCTTTGGCAAAGACGCCGATACTGGATGAATAGCAACGCCTTCTGCTGAAAAGGACAGAAAGGTCCCTGCAAGACAGCTTGCAGTTCTGATTTGGTAGCGGTTACGTCGACTTGGTGTATCCGCTACCAAAAGTAGTCTTGAGCCCGAGATCTTTAAGGGATGCGTCCCAGAGTGGTTCGAACAGTGCGTGAATGAGGGCATAGAGCTGCAGAGATAGGTCCCAATTTGGGACCAATAGACGGACCGGTGGCCGGAGGGAGTGGACACCATGAGAAACCTGTATATGTCCACATGACAGGCAAGAGAACGCCCCCATATCAGACCACCAAAACAGGTCAGGGCAACGACCTGCACCTTAAAGTATCAAGGGCAATGCCCCAGTCAAACCCCTCTTGAAGAAAAGACAGTATGCTGGGCATCTGCACTTTCCATGGAAAGACAGTGGTGCAAGCACCATGAGGGAAAAAAGGTGCTAAACTCAGGAATAAGCTCAGGAGGTGGAGGATCTCCACGCCTGAAGCAAGGTGGCAACTACCGATGGTAAATAACCCTTGCGCTCTAAGCAACACCGCTCAAGAGCCAGGCTGTTAGGGAATGGGGTCATCCATAAGGATGGGCCCTTGTCACAGGAGACCCCCATCACACGCCGAGTGGCATCAGTGACTTGCACGACCGGTGTACTAGGTCGGCATACCAGGGCCAATCTGGTGCTACTAGGACTACTCAACCTGGATGCAGCACAGAACACAGCCGATCAGTGGCCACAGAGGAAAAATATACAGTAGGTGGTCTCAGGACCAAGGCCGGGCCAGAGCATCCATCCCCCAAGAATATGAGTCCTTCCTCCAAGTAAAGAAACCCGGTGTCTTTGCACTGGTGGCTGTGGCCATGAGATCCAGGGCAGGAGAGATCCACCGGCACACTAGGAATAGTTCCCACTCGCCGGGATCCAAGGTCTGCCGACTGAGGAAGTCCGCCTAAATGTTCTCTACACCCGCAATATGCTGTGCCGAGTGCGCTTGCAGATGGCATTCTGCCCAGGGGAAGAGAAGACTCATCTCCCTGGCCACTCCGGGTGATTTTGTACCACCTTGCTGATAGAGATATGCCACTGTCGTTGAATTGTCGGAGAGGACGCACACCACCTGATAGCAAAGCAGGCTGCAAAAGGAGAGAAAAGCCAGGTGGACGGCCCGCGCTTCGAGCAGAATGACTGCCCAGATTCCCCTGCGCTGTGTGACCCAGGCCGTGTGCTCCCCAGCTGGTCAGGCTGGTATCTGTTGTCAGAATGATCCACTATGGAACAGACAAGGGGACACCCTTCAAAAGATTCTGTGGGCACAGCCACCACTGAGGCTGCCACGGACTAGGGCCTGCAGGGGAAGCTGAGCCAGATAGTCATGGGTGGCTGGAGACCACCAGGACAGTAGAGCACGTTGGAAGGGGCACATATGCATTCGTGCCCAGGGAACCACATCAAGGGCGGCTGCCAACACTCTGGAGTAGTCTCAGGCTGATGGTGAGCAGAGGCGTTGAAATGCACGAAGCGGAGTGCAGAGCTTCTGGAACGGGTCATGGGTAAGGAGGACAGAGCTGTACTGAAGTGAGCCCCCAAGAAATCTAGGGCCTGCATTGGCTGAAGATGACTTTTGGCCTCTGACCACCCAGCTGAGCTGGGTCAAGAAACCGACAACCTGCTCCATGGCCGACTGCGCTTCTTGGTAGGATATCACCAGGACAAGTCAGTTGTCCAGGTATGAATGGATGCGGATGTCCTAACACTGCAGTGCAGCCGCCATGACGACCATGACCTTGGAGAAGGTCCGGGGGGGCCGTGGCTAGGCCAAAGGGCAGAGCCCGGAACTGATAATGTTTGCCAAGAACCATAAAGCACAGATACCTCTGGTTCTCCCTGCATATGGGAATGTAGAAGTACGCTTCTGCAAGGTCCAAGGAGGCAAGAAATTTGTCGGGGCGCACTGCTTAATGACAGACCGGAGGGTCTCCATGCGGAACCACAGCACTCGCAGATAGCGATTGACCCCTTTGAGATCCAGGATGGGGCAGAAGAAGCCATCCTCCTCAGGCACCACAGAGTAAATGGAATAGTGACCGATGCCCCTTTCAGCCAGAGAAACCGTGCAGATAGCCTGGAGATTGAGAAGATGCTGGAGGATAAGGTGTACAGCCACCTTCTTGGTGAGGGATCTACATGGGGAAACAAGGAAGGTATTCAGAATAGATGCTGCAAGTTCTAGATCACAGCCTCTCAAAACTACATCAAGCACCTAGGTTGGCATACCAGGGGTTATATGGGTCCATTCGCAGAAGAAACAGCTCAGATGGCCGCCTATGAAGGGGCATCCCAGAATGGACCCTGAGCCCATCAACGGGAGGGATGGGAGACACCGGAGAATTTGGCGGCAGCGGGGTAATTATCTTTTGTCCAACTGACCCTGCTAAAAGGCTGCCCCCTGGAGCCAGGCTTGTAAGAGGAAAGTCCGGGTTTCCCAGGCCGATACTTGTGAGCATCTCTAAAACGCCCCTTGTTAACTGATGAGGAGGCCGTGGCGGTAGGCAAAAGGTAGATCTCAGCCGGTCCTCCGGTAAATGCTGAGACCCGAATTCGCCAAGATCCTTAACAAGCATTGAGGTCTTCGCCGAAGAGGAGTCTACCCTTAAAAGGAAGTTTGGCAAGATGAGACTTGGAGGCCGCATCCATGTTCCAATGTCGAAGCCAGAACAGACATCATGCAATGGTAACTGCTGCAACAGAGTGTGCTGAAAGACACAGATCATACAAGGCATCCACTATAAAGGCAGGGATCGATGCCAGGCGAGGCAATACCTGATCTTACGGAGGCAGCTGGAGCCAACGTAGCAAAGCTCATGCTGCAAGACCCCCGCAGGCTGCTGCTTGTAAGGCCAACGACAAAGAAGAAAAAGAAGTCTTCAGGAGACCCTCTACCTTCCAGTCAACCAGATCTCCAAGGGCAGTCCCACACGCGACTGGAATGGTAGTGTGCTTAGTGACTGCTGTCAAGAGTGCATTTACCCTGAGAAAGTGCAGCCATCCCTCCAGATTCTCCTGTGACCAGACATAAATATCTCCCAAGCGTTGCTCTGAACACAGGGACACATCTGGGTTGAAGGTGACCATCTGTTGAAGCTCTGTTGGGAAGGGAAAAGCCTTTGCTGGCTTCTTGGCACTAACGATTATGGGATCTGCCTGAGGCTTAGCTGGGTCTGGCGGCACCTGCACCTCCGACAGGTGTAGTGCCTCTGCAATCTGGGCAATGAGAACCAGCAGTTCCTCGCTGCGGAAGAGCTGGACATCTTGGCCTTCATCCCGTGTCTCCTGCTGGTCCTCTGGCAGCAAAAGTTCCCCATCTTCTCTGTCTGACCCAGAGCCAGGGGAAAACTAGTCAGAATGATACTCCTATCCTCTGCAGCAGCAGGGTGCATGTCCTCTGCCAGAGGAGGCACCCAGGAGCAGGGGTGGGGAGAGAGCAGCCGGATCAGCAGCAGAACTGAGCTAAGCCCGCTTTCTCTGAGGCAGTGGTGCAGGTAATGACCCTGCACGGGAACCTATGTGTCACGCGTCCCAGGCTTGATGGAGCAGGGTCAGGAACTGCTGTCCGCAGCGAGGGTATCTGGCTGGATCTGCGACACTGGACGTTGAGGTAGCAAAGAACTGGGGCACGGTCATGAGCTGTGCTCAGGCAGGAAGAGCGGAGGAAGGCTTTCACTAGCTCACTGTGCCACCAAGAGATCCCCTGGAGGCAAGCCGGAAGGTGAATCTGGTGGAATTACGAGTGATAAGGTCATGCCGGTAGATGGGCCCCTGGATCTGCCCCACATGTGGTACATAGGCTGTTAACTAAAACTCTGTTTTTTTACCGCTTGTCACACCTCTGAAGGGTAGCATGAATGGCTGCAGGAGGGGGCACAGTTACAGGAAGAGGCTTCCTCACCCCCTCCCCCCCCACTCCAGGGCTGCTATGGCGAGAAACGCTGCAGGAGGAAATTTCCCCTGCACAAAATGGCCACCGAAGTACCTGGTGTTCTGGCAGGAACTGCAGGAGCGTTGCAGAAGGCGTCTTCCCTTGCTTAACATGGCCACTGATAAGGTGCCTTTTTTTGGTGGGAAGTACGGGCCTGAAATATCGGCGGTGAGCAACAGGTACCATAACAGCAATAATCCCCTGTAGATACGACGCACAAAGGGAAGGAGGGAGGCGTGGTCTAGTGGTTAGGACAAGGTACTTCAGGCTGGAGGGTCGGGGGTTCAAGTCCCACCTGGGGACAGCAATCTCAGGCCGGAGGGATTGGGATTTCTAGTCCTATAGGTACTCCTTGTGGTCTTGGGCAAGCCACTTAACCCTCCAAAGCCCATGTTCCCTATATGTATTAGTGTGTGTGTCTCATATCCCCTCATGTTAAATGTATCCCCCCAATTGACCGCTTTGACCCGGTGAAAAGCGGGATATAAATACAGCTAAATAAATAAATAAGGAGAGAGCCCTGTGAAAAAAACAGAGGGAGCTGCTAGAGCCGTGACAAGGAAGGGGGGAGGGACTCGCTGCCACAAGCCGGTGAAGAAGAAAAATGCTTTCTTGAGCTGCAGGCAGTCTCCAGTGCAGGAGCCTCAAAGGCAGAAGGGCAAGAACAGTTGCCTTTGTATTCTTTTTTTTTAAACTTTAAAAGGTGGTAGATCAGCCTGGACGGTGCACTGTTCCTTGTGAACAGGAGCCCTGCCCTTCAGAGGTGCTCTACTGATCCTCTTGAGCAGGAACACCCCTGGAATGGCCTAAAAGGCACTGGGAGCACACCAATAATGCACTACAATGTGCTTAAAGATCCAGAAAAGCTGCTCCAAGAGAATCCTTAGAATTTTAAGGAGCGAAGGAGTTCACCATCTGCTGAGATGGAGAAATTACTGAAGCTGACCCCTAGGGGTAGGAGATTATATACCAAGGGGGAGGTCTCAAAGCTTGTGTCATTTCTCTGTCTCACCATCTGCAGGCAGGAGGATACGACCCACTAGTCTGGACTGGTCTAGCAGGATGGGTTGGAAATTATGGCCTTTAAGACTTAAATAACACAACTGCCATGTTGGGCCAGACCTAACTTAGGAGACCAATACTTACTTTCACCAACTGATACTAAGAATCCCAAAACAAATTTAGAAGCCAGACTCCAGCTAGTATATTTATTTAGAAGACATGAATCACATTTGCTGTTCAGTCACCAGTGTGCTGTTCTAGAAATAATACTAATAAAGTGCTTTAATCCTGCTAACAATCTGGAAAAAAAATAACACACAAGGGCACAGTCTGAGCTGTCTAGAACCAGAGGCAGGGCTCCCTTCCCCAACCAGCCCAAACACATGTACACACCCTACCTGTATGTATCTAAAGTTGTGCATACAGACTGTATCAGCATCACATTATGGGCTGTGGATTACCGAGGGTTAGAGGCCTGTGGTTCTTCACTAGCATGGTGGGGTAGAGAACAGCATCTCCCCCTCCACAATAAAATCCAGAGCTGTGATGCTGTTCAACAAGTACAGTACAAATGTTCTATGGCTACCAAAACACCCAACAGTGCAAGACAAGAAGCAAAAAACAATATAAAAAACACACAAGCCCTGATATGCTTATATACATAAAAAATTCTTTGTAAACTCAGACTGTAAACCAGAAATGTAACAAAAGCAGCCCCTGGTGGCAGGAAGACAGACTTTAATGGGCTCAGGCCAAGATTAAGCATTTTCTGCCCCATGGCACTAATTCACTCAGTGGGTAGATACTGCCCACCAAATCTCTTACCTTCCTGCACCAAGGAGCCTGTAACACAGTGTCTCAGTAGGAATGAAAGGTCACCGTCAGCCTGTAGGCTCTGTAGCACACAGAGCGGTCTCAGGTATACAGCTTGAAATTAGAAACCAGACTGGGCACAGTGGTTTAATGAGGTGTTAAGGATTCTCAAAGGCACAGAGACTACCAGCTGTGAAATCCTATGTAATCCCTTAACCACCTATAGGAAAACCACTATCACACACCTTCAAGTAGTGTTTTGATACATTCAGGATTGGTGGTCTACAGCTCTGCAAAGTTTAATGTAAGCATCATGCTGCGAGAAAACATGCACGTGTTACCCATCATTTCTAAAGAGGGCAGCATAGTGACTAAGGACTAGAGCTGTAACCCAATCCTCATTTGTGTACTCAATCCTATAGACTAAAAATCACCTATTTGCATGCTTCCTATTAATTAGTTCCAATATCTCTACTGCTCCTATTTCTAGAAGAGGATTAATACTCTGGGATGAGATTTGCTGCTTTGAGACCAGCTTACTCTAGAAGCTACAATGGCTGTGCAGAGACCCTGACCGCCCCTATACCTCTGCACGTGAGGACAGGGATATGCAGACTTAAGTACCTGGGAATGGGCATCCTCCACACTTAGTGCAAAATTAAAAAACAAAAACAAAAAGAGAACCCACAACACACACTTAGCTGCCATGGATGTGCAAAAATAAACATGGTACTGGTAAATCCCAGGATTCTAAAAGGAACCACACCTCCCCTAGTGAGAATCTGGAGCTGGGACCCCCCTACCCCAAAGATTCCTGCAGGAATATCAAAGAATCCACTGCCATTCAAAGCAGGTGTATTCTAGCTGCTAAGCTTCAGCTCTGCTGAAAGACTAGGACAGCAAAAGAGGGTCTGCACTCACATATACGAGAAGTGGGGGAGGCGGCTCAGTTATACACAAACGGTATGGGTTCTCCTAGCAAGTGCCTGACCTGTTCCCGTAACCCATACCAAATAGATTTGTCACCTTCCCCAACATCTTCTAATGAGAGAGGAGCTTCCGTTCCTTGGCACCGTGAAGGAGACTTTGGACTCAAGAAACCCTCAAAACTGTAAAATAAGCAAAACATGAAGGGAAGTGGTTGACTAGAAGCTGTAAACTCAACATTGTTCCCAACGATATGTCTCTACGGCTCTCAGCGTGGCGTGGCACTGGGTGGCAATGCTCGTCAGATGCTACCCAAGAACAGGGATTACTTGACGGGCTCCACCACTAACACTTTGCATTCCCTCTTGGCGATTTTATCCAGAGACAGCACTGTCTTCTCTGGAGGCAAGTAGAGCGGTCGCCCAATGGGAGACCCCACAGGGGGTGTGATCGCTCGCCGCTCCATCACACTGCCAGTCCTGGTAAAACAAGAGAAGCTATTGAGTCACAAAACAGACAACCCTGCTAAGAGCAGAATTTGGCTCTTCTGTAATTGGTGGGGCAACTCCAGGAAAGCATGGAGGCAAGTCTCACCTTGTGAGGTGACCTCGAGATGGCTGCTGGTGGGAGAAGGACTGCGAACGACCCAGATTTGTTTGATGCCTCTCCACTAGGTCTCGCACAGCCGGGCTGCTGGGGCTACTCTTTCGGGACACAGGCCGGGCATCCAGTGGTGGATTTGAGACGCTGGCCGTGAACTGCAACTTCAGTTTCATGTGCTGACTGAGCTGTGGAAACAAAATGGACAGGATCATAGTGACATCAGCAGAAAAGTGGTCGAGTATGCAGGGTGATTCTAACTGGACTAGAGGTAGGGCTGTGACAGGCAAGAGAAAACTGTATTCCTCAAAAGTGAAGGCCTTTGGCGACTGCTGTCCCTACTGTGAAACTACTAACTTCATGCAAGATCCTTCTGCTCTATAGAAGTATCCCGGAGACACCTAAAAAGCTGAAGGCTGTCACTGCATTCTACCAAGTAATTCGTAATTCCTGCCAAGGGCAGGGTACAATGTGAGAAATTAATCCTAAAAAGGCAAGCCTTATGGATCCAGTCAGGAAATCTGCTATTTCCTTTTCCCCTCAAGAGCCCTCTCCACTAACCACCTCTTGCCCAACATTCCCTCTAAGCTTAATGGAGTCCTCTAGCCACAAACCTGCTGGTGGAAGTGATGCATGAATATTAGAAACTTCATAGAAACATGACGGCAGAAAAATACCATATGGCCTATCTAGTCTGTCCTTCTATACCAACTACTATAGTCCCTTTTCTTCTTTTAAAGATTTTTTGTGTTAGTCCCATGCTTTCTTGAATTCAGATATGGTTCTGGTCTGTACTACCAAACAGCAACCAGTCCGGAGCGAGGTATAAACCAAGATAATTTTTACTGAGGGAATTACTAAGAGCCACAGGACAGACACAGCCGTGTTTCGGCTCTGCCTTCATAAGGGTATAGGCCTCGGATTGCTCACACCACAAAGTGTCAGTGCATGCGGGTCAAGGGATGCAGAATCCGATGTCGCTATCACACTCGAAAATTCCACTGCGGATAAAGCGTATCATCCAATTCAAAAAGAGGACCTACCTGCCCCTTGCAACTGAGAGCACAATATCAATGCACCACTCCCGCTGGCAAGACTGGGTGGAGGACATCATGTAGCTCAGAGAGAATGTTACTCTTATCTCAAAAAGAATCCCCACTACTGAGCCTGTGAGGAGCCCCTCACCTCAAAGAGCCCTGCTTTCAGGATCTGGAAACCCACGCTGAATGTCAGAGAGCTTCCTTTTCGGCAGTATCCCAGGTTATTGAGAGGCGTGTGGCACACCACCGAGTCCAGAGCGGCCTGCATGGCACGCCTTTCCTCCTCTGACAGCTTCTTACCTGCTTGAGAACAGAAATGAAGGCATCTGGATATGTGTATGCATGCATTTTATATCTCATTTTCATGACCGCCATCATTTACAATGTTTACAAATACAATACAAGACTGAAATATAGAAGAATTCACAATACCTTCCCTAATCACAAACCCCTGTATGAAAATTATTCCTCCAAAAGACATTGGTATTCTATGATTGGGGAGAGGGAGGGGGGACAACCACACTAAATGCCTTCGATGCCAAATAACCTTATGAATAGAAGTAACATCAGGGGCCTCTAAGAGATTACCTTGGGAGGAAAGTAACTGGCTTTTTGGAACAGAAGGTTACATCTCTCTTTTTTTTTAAATCAATGGTTTCCCGATTCCAATAGCATAAAAACATCAACACTAACAAAATTACCTCTCTCTCTTTGGGTAACCAATGTGGTTGTTTCAATAAGGGCCGCACACCCAGTTTTTTCTCTCCCCAACAATACATCTAGGCATTATATTTTCTGCAATATGCTTTTTAGGCCCACATACATTACAATAATTTAATATGCTTAAAGACCGGACAAAAATATGTAATTCCTGGCCACCTAAAATATGGCTTTAGTTACATACCGTAGTAACATAATATATGACGGCAGATAAAGACCAATATGGTCCATCTAGTCTGTCCAGCAAGGCAGCAAGAGTAGGTGCACCTGCTGCTCCGTGCAGGTCACCCCTCCCCATGTCTTTGTTGATGCACTAATTTCAATTTATAATATACTGGTTGAATTATCTTTGAAATTTGTTTAGATCCGATACCATCCTTTTCAATTATTATCCCCCAGAGAACAAAGTTCTTCAACCCAAGGAGTTGGAATTCCACCAATTGAGAGAGAGAAAGGTGAAATTAGGCCCTTACCTGCTAACCGAGGACCTCCAGTCCAGTCCCAGTACTTGTGGGTTGTTAACTCTCACCAGCAGCTTGGAGACTAAGCATGTCATCTTTGATGACATCAGCACACAAAGGCAGCTGGCACCACTTACCAGCCCCAGTAACTATTAACAAAGCAGACTCACAGGAGCAACAATTAAGAAGATAGGAAGACAACATGCCAATTCCCCCCTAACCAAAATGAGTAAACAAGCCTCCCCCCCCCCAAGGGAAGAAGAACTTGCCCAACGAACACCGAGAGGCAGACAGATGAACTCTACTACAAAGTGTTTGCTACAAAAAAAGGTGTTTAACACTCAACACTACTCCTGAGCAACAAATGGACTGGCCACTCATCTCCCTTCTGGATAAAATCGCCCCCCCCCCCCCGAAAACCATACTTCGTGGTGATACCGCACTGAGGCAGCCATAAGGTTTAGCTGTGGGTAACCCCTCTCTCCCCCCCCCCCAGCCATGAGGTTCTTACATAAGTGATCAGCTTGCTAAGAGGAGACAAAGATTCCAGCAGGCACCCTTCCCCCCACTCCAGTGTGAGCACAATATCCCCTTGCCCAGAAATCAGCAGACCAGAGCACACCGGTTTGGACAGGTCACCCAGGTACCTTCCCCAGGGGCTGCTGATTGGTGGACAGGAAATATCTGAGACAAATGGGATTGTAGAATGAGTTTGAAAATGTACAGTATATAAAGGTACTGTAGGACGTCCCTCGAGGCTCAGATTTTTTGTGGAGATTGCTGGTTTCTCTGTCTGGGCCTGTGCGCACATTAAAAGTTCCTGTTTGCATACCAGCCTGTCTGTGTGTTTTCCTTCTGTGGGTGAGTGAGAGAATTAGAGCTTTTTCAACAGCTATGCTGCATCAGCACCTCCTCCCAGACCCCCTTCTTATTGATGAGTTTCTTAAGCCCTGGGATTGCTAGCACATAAGAATGAGGGAGGGTCCAGGACTAGACTGGAGGTCCTCAAGGAAAGTCAATTAGCAGGAAAGGCCTAATTTCACCTTCCTTATCGTTCCTCCAGTCCAGTCCCAGTACTTGTGGGATGTACCATAGCACTGCTATTATCGGGAGGGACCTGCAAGCCTCGCCTGAATCACTGCTAACTGAATCTCGCGTTCCCTGCCACCTGTACATCCAGACAGTAATGCTTCACTAAGGTATGCTTGACAAACGTTTCCAGCGATCACTTTTCAGAGCTGATCTAGTACTCAGTAACTAGAAAATTATTAGCTCTACTCTTCAACCTGGGGACTGTAACTTTCTACTATTCCCAAGAAATTATGCAACTGATGTCACAATAACCATCAAGGCTGAGTAATTGTTCATAGCGACAAGGTCTCAGACTTAGGTGGAGCTATCGTCCAAATTCAAACAATGGACTGTGTGCATCCTTTTGCATCAATGACCTTATAATGTCGCTTAAAATTATAGGTTTTTTTTAAGAGATTTGTTTTTTCAAAAAAATTATTAATTCAATTGTGCTTCAAAGAAATCAGAACATGGTGCTTATCTTAGTCCTTCCTGGAAACGGTGCTTAGCTGAATTCTTCCCGACGCCAGATTTCAGCGCTGTTGCGTTTCACTATCAAAGCGTTTCATCAGGGGTTCCAGAAGGCGCAAATATAGAACCCCTGATGAAACGCTTTGCCTGAGATAAAACCAAGTTATCAATGTCCCTGTTTAATGTACATTACCAAGTTTAAGTTTCAATGTAAACCGCTTTGATTAAAATAAAGCAGTATATAAAACCTGTTAAACAAATAAAAAATAAAATATCAGATCTAGAATACACTAAACAACGAAGGCTGAATCCATGCTAGGACCACTGCTCTTATACCAACCCGTCAGTAACATTCATTTAATATTTTCACCCCAATCAACTCAAATGCAGCAGACATATCCAGAGATCAATACCAGAATCCCCTTATCTCCTGCATCTTCTCTCGACCTGCCTCCTTTTCTGCCTGCCGCCAACCGTGTGTCTCCTCTCTCCTTCCAGATACTATCCGCCTTCTGACTACATTACCCACAATTCCCTCTCATACTGGAAGTGATGCAGCCACATTCCTTCAGGTACTGTGGCATTCATAAAGGAGTCGTTGGCTTCATGCAAGGAGCAGATCGTGCTCCATGGAGAGCTCCTTTGGGGCGACTCCGGGTGCACAGACGTCTTGGGTCCATCAATGTCTCACGCCCAGAAACACACCTACACTACCTATTTATGCTGTCATCTGGGTAAGTCCTGCTGCCTCCTCTCCTCTGCAGCCTCTGCCTTTCCTCTTATTATAAAAAGGCAGAAAATAGGCAAAATATCAGCAATCTCTATACATTGGGGCTGGCACTCCCAGCCACCCACCTTACCATGTCTGGTTACATCACCCAGGTTCCTACCAACCTTGTGTCCTGCGCCCTCTCCACCTCATCCACTCTCCACCTGTCTGCCGTTCCCTCCTGTCTCACTCTAAGCTCGGCCCCTCCCTAATTGTAGGTCCCTGCGCTCTAAATCTCTCCTCATCCACGAAACCCTCCTGCAACACTCCCTCGACATCCTGTTTGTTACTGAAATCTGGTTGCGCATTGGCAAGGATCCGATTCTGAACCGCTGCCTTCCCCCTGGCTTCTCTGCTCTCTCCACTTCACGCACGGGCCAGTGTGGTGGAGGAGTAGCCCCTATCGCTCCACTCTGTCCTTCGCAAGATCTCGTCCCCTACCCTCCACTA
Organism: Ichthyophis bannanicus; assembly: GCA_033557465.1. Lineage (NCBI taxonomy): Eukaryota > Metazoa > Chordata > Amphibia > Gymnophiona > Ichthyophiidae > Ichthyophis > Ichthyophis bannanicus. Next base: position 103,362,083 of record CM066048.1, on the reverse strand, counting down.
TCCTGGATCTCTGCTGCTCTGTCTAGATTCCCCCCACCCCCCATTCATGCCCTCCTTTACACTCCTTGCTCACCCTCTCTGAAATCTCCCTTTCCCACCCTCATCTGATGATCCTCAGCGATTTTAACATCCACCCAAACTCTCCCATTAGACCCAGAGACAGCCTTCCTCACCCCTATTTCTGACCTTTCCCTTCACCAATATATCCTTTGTCCCACACACACACACACTGCTGGGCACACCCTTGATCTTATTCTCATACCAGCAGCCCCTAAGTGCCATCCACAATCTCCACCTTTTTTGCTTCCCTCTCCCACCCTCGCCTGTTTCTATGCCACCCCTGCTCATGTGTCTTATCACCCCTGTGACCCTCCAACAGTTTCCTCCTGCGAATACCTTGTTCCATCCTGATTTTGTCTCCCTTCCAGTCGACGCTCAAGCCCAGTCCTGGCATACCCCTCTAACCCCACTTCACCCATCTCTGACCTCACATCCATTTAATTGTCACACCCCTGGTACAATTCTGCCCTTTCTCCTTCACCATAATTACCTCCATTGATGCGAACATCGTTGGCACAAACAGCCCTCTCCCTAGCTTTTTCTCTCATCCCCAATACAGAACCAGGATTTGTGTCATCTTCTTACTACTCCAATTTGATCTCCTCTTCCTCTAATTCCACCCAGCAACTCTACCAGGTGCTTCGTTCACTCTCCATTCCCCCACAGTTCTGCGTCTGTAGCCCCCGTTCCTCCGTTCCAGATCCTGTTCTCCTAGCCACTTTTCTCTGAGAAAATCTCCACATTATGCTCTGTTCCCACATGCCTCCCCCCCCCCCCCCTTATCCCCATCTCCTTCTCTCTCACACGTCTGGTCCTCCTTCCACCCAATTTCCTCAGCAGAGCAGTCCAAAGCTCTTACTTCCTCCCACAGTACCACCAGTCCCTTTGACCCACTCCCCTCCCACTGGCTCACAGAACCCTCCCTTGCTCTCTTCCCCTACATCCTTCCTCTGCATGTTCGTTCTAGTTTATCCTCTGGCATCTCCCCCTCCTCATGGAAGCATGCCCTGGTCTGCTCTATCCTCAAACCTACCCTGGATCCCACTATTCCTGCACACTGGCTTCCCATTTCCAACCTCCCTTTTCTTTCAAAGGTTCTAGAAAAACTGGTCTCCACTGTCCATTCACCTACTGCTCTCCGCCCCCGCCAGTATGGCCAGGTCACAGCACGGAAACCCAATCTTCTCTTCCTTCTAAATGAGCTTCACATTTGTCATGACCATGGTGATATTAAGGCTTGCCGTCTCCTTGGATCTTTCTTCAGCCTTTAACCTGGTCGATCACCCCACCCTTCTCTCTCATCTCCATGATTTCGGGCTTCAGGACACCGTTCTTCTCTGGTTCCAATCTTTTGCACGTGTTCTCTCTCCATTCAATCTGGACCTTCCTCCTCTCCAGACACCCCCTCTCACCTGTTGTGTCCCTCAGGGCTCTGTTCAGGCCCCTCTTCTTTTTAACATCTTCTTTCCCCCCCCCCCCTCGCTCTCATCATCCAACAGTCAGATATATCAGCATACGTCTATGCCGATATTCCTTCTCCATCATACCAGCCCTCTATTCCCAGATCTAGCCCCCAGGAACTCCTGCCTACTTCACGTCTCCTCCTGGTTATCTGCAAATTTCCTTCATCTTAACCCATCCAAAATATGGTTCTCCTTTAATGCCCCCTGCCCTTCACTGGTCCCTCTGATCACACACTCCTCCCTTGTCTCTTCCCTCCACTATCTCGGGGTTACTCTGAACATCCTCTCTCTCTTTCCATAAGCACTTATCCTCTCTTATTTGCCGCTCTTCTTTCTATGACAAATTCATGCAGATCGCCCCTTCCTCTCTCTCCTCTTTCTGATGACACTCTTACTATCCTCAGTTATTTCCAGACTCGACTACTGTAGCATTGCCTTAGCTGGTCTTCCTCACTATCAAAATCCAGAGCAACAAGGACCTCGCCTCATTTAGAAAACAACTAATAACCCATTATTCAAGGACCACCTCGGATCAGAACAGAGCAACACTTAAGTCACTGCCCATGATGGTCATTGGACAAACAGACTGAGAAACAGACGAAAGGTGTAGATAAGATATGAAACCCTGATGCATACCAATTTAAAGAATGTAAATATGTTTTGATCTCCCCTGGTGATGGTTCAAACCCTCCCAAGTAAATATGTTATTACCTGTTTTAATGTATCCCCTCTTGTTTATTGTAAACTGCTTTGACCCGGTGAAAAGCGATATATAAGCACAGCTAAATAAATATCAACTTCAACACCTTCCGCTTCTACAGAATACATCAGCCCACATGCTCACCCACTCAGATCACATCACCCCCCTGCCTGCTTATCCATCTTCATCAGCTCCCCCTCAAATAAACATAGAATCAACTATAAGATACTCACCTTGGTCCACAAAGCTATTCATACTGGTGCCCCTCGATACCTTGTAAATCTCCCGCAGTTTCACTCCGCACCGCCTCCTCAGATCCATTCACACCAACCTTTTAGCGCTCCCTTCTCCTTCAAGTGCACATCCTGAACTCGCCCACAATTCCACTTTTTTCTTCTTGGGACTTGCCCTTTGGAAGTCTCCGCCCGCTTCCCTTCACTAGGTTTAAGAACATGCTGAAAGCCCACCTATTTCACACACAGCTCTCCCTCATTCGTAGACTGTTTCCCACCCTTCTCCCCTCACTCCCCCCGCCCATAACCTGATGTCTCCATCCTCTCCCTCTATCTGCCTTTCCTCTCCCGTTATCCCTTTTTCTAATAGTCTTTCACTCCTCTGTCATATTTAATTATGGCGTTCTTTTGCGTTTCTTATCCTTACAGCCAAATTTGTATTTGTAAACCGCTCCAATGCCTTCACCTGGACGGTATATCAAGAATCAAATAAAGTTAAAGATAAACATGATCTAGTACTACAGTTAATACAATTTCAATACCACTTCCTATCCACAAACCTTGTCCCTTATCCAAAGTTGTAATCTTCCAAAACTCCACAAGTCTGATTACAAACCTTTTACACAGTAATTTGGCAATCATAGGTAAAATTTGATATGGGGTGAAACAGACATCACGGTGGTCTTCCACCCTGCCCATGGGAGATTGGATCCCTGCTGTCAGGAGGGGGAAGGGCACCGCAATCGCAGCCAGTCTCTTCTTCCTGCGGGAGATGGGATCCACGCAAACAGAATAGGAGGGGGAAGGCTGTGGGGGCTAGGGGCGGACTTAGGGTAGAACCTGGGGTGAAGTCAAGGCAGAACTTGGCCCCCCTCCCAATCAGCAAGGCATTCCGTGGTCCTTGGGGGTGAAATTTCTCACACCAAACTATTGCCTGCACCTACTTTCTTAAAAATAGGTGATGCTATGGCCTCTTTTAGACAAAAGGGGAACAAAACACGCTCTTATAAAGATGGAATGATTAAAGGGATTGATCAGTTCAACGTAGTTTACAAATGTTCATGGGAGCTGGATCCAAAAAGGAACAGACAGTATTTAATGCCTTAACCAAACACCCTAACCCCCTTTCAACTGACTGGATAAAATGATTCTCCTTATTTTAGGCTAATCCTTTATCTTCCTTCCTATTTATGCCAACACCCCTTCTTTAAAACTTCAGCTTCTCAAATTTATGTACACTGCATGCTCTTATATGTGCCAGACAACCCAAAACCTATCTGCAGGCTTGATCCAGACTGTGATTCATCCTTTCAAGAAAAGCCCACTTGAATTATTTGAATTTATTTTTGGCTCCAAATAATTCAGGGTGTAAATGGAAAATTTCAATGCTGGGGTCATGATAGGAACATGAACCAGTGAAAGCTTTGACCAAGTTTATCTTAAAATTTCCTTTGAAATCTGCAGGAGGGTAAAGGTATGAACACAAACTTAAGGGAGTAAAGCAGTTTCTGCAGTAAAAACAGTGTCGGGAAATGCTGACATTATCAGCTCTCGTCTGCCAAGATTTGGCCATTTCATTCCCGAATGGGATTTAAATACCATATTAAGAACTTTAAAAGGCATCTTCATTTGAATGTCTTCCAATGTCCCTATCAACAGCAGCAGAGCTTTGAACATATCCAGACCAATCTGCTAGTTCACAAGCAATCAAGCTTCAATATGCTCATTGCTGACCTGCCACAGCATTCTCCGGAGTCCAGACCAGCCGCACTGCCAGGAAATCTTGCAGGTTGTTTAACAGTGTGTAAGTGACGTTGAAACGCTTGTGCGCATGCACAGGTGACTCGCATGAGGCCATCATGACGAAGCGAGGTCGGTCCAGCCGAATACTTGGCAATCTGTGGAAGGGAGATGAGAGCAGAGACTCAGTGAATCAGAACTTTCCAAATGGGGATTCACCAGGAACCAGACTACAACAAGGAAACATTTGCTTACTGCACACCTCAGAAAACCCACTCTCACCTGTAATGTGTGTAGATACTGGCGGTGAATGGCAGCTTGGGGGTTGACCACTGCACTATGGCAACTAAGGGCACCTCCAGACCCTGCCAAGAGAGAGAGGAAGGAGAATTCATGGACTCCCATGGCCCAGGTGAGCAATTCCTACAATTCCTGGGTCTCTCTGGACCCAGAGGTCCTGCACTTCCTCTCACCTCCTTACTGTCTTCCTGTGGTTGCTCTACCACCTGCAGCTGGAAGAGGAAATTCTGCTCCTCCAAGGCACTAAGCATGCTGGGAAAGCAGGAGGACTTGCTGTTCATGCAGTAAAAGGAGGCCATAGACATGTCTCCTGATTGATGGCTGGGAAATTAGAAAGGCAAAGAACTAAGAGCTGTGACTTGTACCCACAGCCTTCAGTCAAGTGATTTTCTATATAGTACCCTCCCCACCCACATTCTGCCCCAAGGCAAGCACTACAACTGAACAATTTCCAAACCACCACCATATTCTGATGCCTGCTGGTACTTTAAAAGCCTACCCTCAGACCCTCTGAAATCCACCTCCCCTGTGCTCATGCGTATCACGCCTGCTTCAATTACAGACTCCTCCACAGCCACTCACCAGACATTGTCCACCAATAGCACAGAGCCATCCGGCATCATAGGGAGGTAACTGGCATTGAAGTTTGGCAAAATACGAATGTCCCAAATAGAAATCTCTTCCTGGGATGATCCATTTAATACTACACAGGGGGAGAAAAGATTTATATTTAAAAAAGATCTTGGGCATCTATTCATAGACAATACACCCCCCCCCCCCCCCAGGGATCACGTCACCATTCTGCAACACTTTTATACACAGAAGACAAGGCCTGGGGCCTATCCATAAGGAATAAATCCCTATAGGTCACTCATCCATCACTCTGTGACCTATATACAAAGGAGACAGAGTCTGAGGACTATCCACATTAGTCACTGGTGACAAGGTCTGGGTTGCACCCATAGCTAATAACCCCTGAAGGTTACTTCACCAGTTCTGTATCACGTTTATACACAGGAGACAGGCTGGGCCTATTCATAGGAATTGTATCCCTGCAGGTTACCTAACCAGACAATACACAGTCTTCCTCTGCTGAGACTGCCAAAAGAAATGAATTCAGCTCACCAGGCACTTGACCATTCTCAAAGTGATCTATGGAAGCTAGCAGATAAGTGATAGGACAAGAGTAACTAAAGCGTCCAAGGAAAGCAACTGGAAATAGGATGCTGGCTTAGTTACCTTTTAAAACTGTGAGGTATTTTCCTGAAACATTAATCTGCCGACATTTCAGTGTGGGAGGGGGAAGCACTGTCAACATGGTGCTCACTGTGAAAAGTCAAACATGAAAGGTCAGTCAAGTTTACAAAACATACAGTAAACAGCTCAGAAAATGGAAAGGAGAGCTAAGAACAGTCGGAACGGCTAGATGCGAATATGGAAGATGAAGAGCAGGTGGCCAGATTTCAGTTGAAACTCGTTTCTAGGAATTAATCATATCCTTCCTCCGTGAAATGTCTGGTTCCTCAAGCTCTGCAGTCTTGGGCTTTACATACCTTGGGCTTTGAATGTGCTCTGCTCTTCCTTGAAGATCTGGGAGGGGGCCCTGTTCTGCAGAATTGTCAGGTAGCCATGCTCTCGCACTTCTACCTTCTCAGAATCCCTTTTCCATACAGTAACAATAACCTACAATCACAGAAACATGGAGGGGAGGGGCTTTAACAGTAACAAAGCCAGACCAGGTCATAACTATCTATAAAATCAAGGCAAAATCTTGCTTCCATGCACAGCGTCAGTGCACAGCTAAGCTTCTTATGTTTGTTCTTCAGAGTAACTGCTGCTCCCTCCCTGGAGCAGTTCCCCAAATCTGGTCCTGAAGGGCAGCAAACCTGGCTGTTTTTCTGGATTTCCACTGCAAACATGCATTGTGCGATGTTAGAGGTTTATTGTAGTGTTCTTTGATGCCTGTTCAATGTAAAACACGCATTCTGTTTTGTGTAAACTGCACTGATTTCAAAATAGTGTGCTATATAAAACCAAATAAATAAAAAATAATAAATCTAGTTGCATACACTATCTCCATTGCATGCAAAAATACCTCATAATCATCCAGAAAACCCAACTGAATTGCACTTTTCCAGTACTGGATTTGGGGCCCACTGCTCTAGGAAGAGATTGCCCTTTCTCCAGACAAGAGCAATTTTTAAAAATCTTTTTTATTATTAGCTCTTTAAATACAGCAGTTTCAGGACTAAGCTCACATTCACTCCTTCCCTCCTCTCCTTCCTACTTATCCTTCACCTTTACTTACTTTAGCTTTGAGGGTTCCAGGAGGAAGTTTGTCCAACGATATAGTGAGTGGAAATATGACCTCATCACTGGACACAATGGGCTCTTCCACGGGTGTCTGAGGTTGGGAGAAAGGGAAGAAGCATCTGAGCAAAGGGAACCTAGATGTGATCCAATATCCGGACACTATGCACCGACTACACAGTTCCATCTTTAGTCTGTGGTTTTCCCCCATCTTCTTTAGTGTTAAATACAGAAGATGGAACTCATCCAGAAATAGATTCTCTATCAGTACTACTCTCTGGGAGTATGTGATTAAAAAACTACAGTCAATCATCTGATGCAATTCTGTGACAGGCCAATGCATTCAGTCTCTTTCAGGTCCATTCCAATCTAGGATTCCTTTTTACAGTAAGTAAACAAAAATACTCTAGACATTATATGGATTAGGATGGACAAAATCAGTCCAGCCACTCGTGGTTAACACCACATGAAAATCTCACTGTCAGGATTATGGAATCACTGGCAAACATCCTTCAAAAGGGATGAAATGCAATGGGAAATCAGGGCAGGGAACAGCTGGTTTTACAAAAGGTAAACATAAAAAGGTCCCCTCCCAGCTCTGCAAACACTACAGAGTGGGACCTCCTTCATTTCCTCTCTAATGCAGCCTCCTGGTAGCTTTCACCAACTGGCCTAGGGGATGCTTAGTGCAGAGAAAACTAGAGCTGGCTCCAGAACTCTTATACCTGTCATTAGATGCACAGCTAGGCTCTAGATTCAGAGCAGAGTTTATAATTGTATTTTCTTCCTCTACCTGAAATCCTTGCCCAAAAGAGGAAGCAAATTAATAAGTCACCATAGCTATCTCTCCATACTCACAAAAGATTTCACCTTAAACTACTTTTACAAAACTAATATAAAAATGATCCAAAGTGGAGGCTGCACTGGAGTACCCAGGACACCCTAGAACTCTTCCAGCAGCTTTTGGGACTCTTAGCACAAATGTACTGCTCTCCCCTCCAACTTAGCTCATGCAAAACACTCAGTTCCCGTCAAACTTTCTGCAAGATCTCTTGATTTCACTGCTGTCGGTCTGCACTTTCCCTGTCAAACAATGACACAGCGGAGGAGAGAGCAGACTGAGGTGTTGCCTTATGGGAGAGACTTATAAAAAGAAAACTAGCGACACAAAAAGAAATCTACAAATTTAAGTTGTCAAACAGAAATCCAAGCCACCTTCAGTCTTAAGAAACTTAGGGCTAGATTTACTAACATGCATGAACATTCACTAATGCAAAGCTTATTTATTTAATATAAGCCACACTAAGGACTAGATTTATTGAAATCCGCTATTGCTATTAACGCATATGATTAGTAAATGGATCCATTGCATAAAATGCTACCTGCAATAACAGCATGAATGTGTGTTAATTTAAAACTGTGAATTTAAATTAATTGTTAGCGGCATCAATGTGTGCTGACAATCCTGCGTCTTCCGCTGGAAGGGGGTTTCTGAGCTGCTTACACCTTTTTTCCCAGCTTTTTCAAGTGCAATAGGTATTTTCCTATCCCGAGGCAAAGGGAGGGTTAAATGACCTGCCTAAGATCACAAGTCAGGATCCCTGAATACCGTACCTGAACCATTATGCACCTTGAGCTCCGGATTTAGTAAGAAAAAAACAAGTCGATACATCCCAACTCCCATAATTTAAGAAGGGAGATTTCCTCTCACCCCCCCCCCCAGCCGCCCCCGCTCACCCCAGCGATAGCTCCAGCTGCCCCCCGGGCTCCGGCTGCTCCCGGCTGCGGGCGGTGGGTGAGCAGCGGGCGGCAGTCCCGGAAGCCTCCCTCCGCCGCCGCCGCGCCCTCCTCGGGCTCCTCTTCGGCCGCCGCCGCCTCCTGCGCTTCGTCCTCCCGCCGGCTCAAGCCCGGGGAGACACTGGCTAAAGCGGCCAGGGAGGCGGCCAGTTCCCGCCAGCTGCCCGGAGGCTCGGCCTGAGCCCGGCAGCGCAGCACCAACAGAAAGCGCAGCGTCTCGCCCAAGTAGAGGTGGTTGCGACGGGGCAGCGTCCGGTACCGGCCCGGCTCGGCCAACTCCCGGGACAGGAAGGGCACAGCCGGGAAATACATGAAATAATCGCACTGCGACTCCATCTTGGGCAGGCGGCTCAATACAGCGCCGAGCTAGCGAGCGACCAATCCATGGCCGAGACCAAGATCGGCCGAGAGAGTGCGAGCGACCAATCCATGACCGAGACTACGATCGAACGCCCCAACGCCCAGGCACTCGGTGATCAATTCGTTATCGCGACAACGAGCGATCAATCCAAATTGACATGGACATGAAACGGCCAATGTAGTGCGCCAAGCTACCAAGTTCCAGGAGGCAGTCCTTGGGGGGGGTTTAACATCCTAACAGGCTGATGCAAAAAAACCGCAAGCTTTTGCGCAGATATAACGCCACTTTAACGCGTACGAACCCATACGCCAAATGCAGAAAAGACGTGTGTAAGGAGTGCGCAGAAAGCGCACACGGAACGTCATCATGCATATTTGAATGTATTAAAATTATATTAAAATGAGTTTTGGCATACTCAAATAACATGCTAATAAGGTTTGCATCCGATGCATAGAAACATGTTAGAGATTACCCAATCAGGCGTTAAGTTCGAGAGCGCCCTTATTGCTACACCTTTAAATTCTAGCGCGCCCTCGAGACCCTCTTCCTCGTGCCCTGAGCTGCTACCCTCCGCGTGGTCGGCTTCAACAGTAATCTGGTATTCAGCGGCGTGTGAGCATCAGCATTTCAAGTTCATCATTTTTTTTTGTCAGCTTATAAATTTCAGCATTATACTCTTCTTGTATTAGTCAGCACATCCTCGTGTCACTCTGCTGCTTGCAAGAGCCAGTCAAAAGGAGAGAACGGCGTTGATCCAGCCACAGTTCTTGGGCACGCCATACCAGGGCTGGCAAAGTTACTTTCCAGGGCTGGCCTGTGGAATGGACCAGTAATCATTTTCAGAGCATTTCAAGCAAGTAATGCAGGCCTTGAAAAAATCGCATTGGGGAGCATATCCGATATCCAGAGCAGGAGGAAGAAAGGCAGGTGTGCCATGACAAAATGATACCCATGCACAGGATGCCATGATACTGTAATGGCAAGCGCTTTGAAAAGCTCTTATTCTATCACTCACCCACAGAAGGAAAACTCTCAGACAGGCTGGAATGCAAACAGGATCTTTAATGTGCACACAGGATCAGACAGAGATACCAGCAACCTCCACAAGGGTCTGAACCCCGAGGGACGGCCTACAATGCCTTATATACAGTACAGTTTTAAACTCATTCTACAATCCCATTTGCCACAGGTATTTCCTGCCCACCAATCAGCAGCCCCTGGGGAGGTACCTGGGTGACCTGTCCAAACCGGTATGCTCTGGTCTGTTGGTTTCTGGGCTAGGGGATACTGTGCTCAGACCTGGAGTGGGGGAAGGGTGCCTAGTGAAATCTCAATGCCTTTCTCTTAGCAGGCTGATTACCTCATGGCTTGCGGGGGAAGGGTCAGGCTGATCAGAGCCTCATGGCTTGCCGCATGGCTGGGGGGAAGGGTTACCTACAGCTAAACCTCATGACTGCCTCATTCCCCCCTTTTTAAGTGAGACCTCAACCGCTAGAGGCGGTTGAGGGCTGTATTTGGGACGGGGCCATGACAGTGGTAACCACCTTGCGTTCTACCAGGGTGTCAAGGGTGGAAACAACCTGTAAGAAAAAAGCACCTGGTTAAAATGTACGGTACAGCAATGGGACAAGTTAAAGTAGAGAGTTACGTATACAAAGGTCTGTCATGTTCAGAGCAGTTTGGGCAAGTAATACTGCTGTGTTAGTAGTCTCTGCACTTGTTTGAAAGCAAGTCCATATCAGCTAAGGCACCTTTTCTCAGTCTGATCCCGGTTCCAGGAAAGGTGTCTGTAAATCAGTCTCTCCGGTGGTCCAGAGTTCGTCGGCAGTCTGTTAGAACCCCGTACTGGGCAGAAGTGTCAAAGCGCAGGGGCTGGTTTGGAACTGTGACAGAAGTCCAGGCTGGAACAATTTCTGGTGCAGCGGCCTTGACACGAGAGTGATGGATCCTCGGAGCAACTTCAGCCACCTTGACAGCCGTGGGGGGGGGTCCGCAGAACGGTATACGGGTCTTGCCACTGGGGGGTCAGCAGATCCTGCTTCCACTCCTTGATCCATTATCACTGGAGGTTCCTTTGCTGGTAGGAAATATTCCATTATGCCCTTGACTGATCTCCACATGTTTACAGATCAGACAAGTGCACGCGCGTGTTCTGTAATTCTGACAAGTTTTAGAATCACACCAATTTTTTGTCTGTGAGAATTTGTCAACAATTTATCCCCCTTTGCCTCTGCATGCCTGGCCAGGACACACAGAGGAAAAGTAAGGCAAAAAAAGCATCTGGAAGTACCACATGGTCAGTGCGGGGTTTTTCCAAAGCTCATCAGGATGCAAGGTGCACCCAGCCTGTCTCCAGGTGCCTACTTACAATCTTTGAGTATTGTGGTGGGGCCTAGATGACTTCCTAAATTGAAGATACTGGAGATGGCATAGTTGAATAAAATGCTCATCATTTTTTTTTTATATTCATTAGCCAGATACATCACTTCACATCATTAAATTGCCTTCACCAGTTTACTGTCCATCAGTCCTTCCACATCATCAGTTTACTGTCCATCAGAGTCCTTCCTCTCAATATATCACTTTATCCCTCACAACACTTTCCACCAACTACATACATAGGTCCTTCAATTTTTCTTTTTCTATACCATACCAATGTATCCTTATCTGGCAAGGCTGCTAAAACATTGTTAGAAACATAGTATTGTTGTAAACAGTGTCCATTTTCCACTAACTTAATTGGTGCAGTTCTAGATTGGCATGGGTGCTCATTCTAAATAGCGACTGTCTAAACAATCTTCAATATAAAACTATACATCAATTCCAATAGAAAGAAATATGGCTCCTAACATGACAGCCACATATCTCTCATGTATGACTAGAGTCTATTGTATACCTGGTTCCCAGTGAGAGTACTGTAGGAAAACTTAAAAATACTTGGACCGATCTTGAAAATGCAGTGTCCACAAGGATTTATGTAAGCTATCCATTAATTATGGTGTCAAAAGAGATCCTCTTGAGGTGAGAGACTAAGAGGGTACAAGGCATTGGTGGTTGGGCCTCATGGCGATACTCCTTCTGGTTCTTCTTGGCCGGCAAGGCATTTGTGAATAGGTCTCATGGCAGTACTTCCTCGGGTTCTTCTTGGCCTATTCCCCCCTGCCTATTCATGTCTCTTCAGAGGCATAAATGTACAAGGTTCGTGTTTTCTCAGGCCTTGTGGGTCCTCGAGGAGTCTTAGAGCAGTCAGAATTCCGGTGGCCCAGATCATCACACTTGGAGTAGCACGTTTTATTGCCTTTTTCCTAGGCTGTCGTCTCACCTTCTGCCCCCCTCTCTCTCTCTTTCTCATTTTCTCAAAGCTCTCCTGGATCATTGCTGACAAGTAAGATTTAGTTTTTATCCAATCAACTCAAGTTAATGTTATCATTATTTTTGTAAATAATTAAAAAACACAGTTCCATCTTTCCACTAAATTTGCTCTGATATACTTGGGAACAAAGCAATTTCAGATCAGCCCCTTTCCAAAATTTAATATTTACTCATCTTATTGCTGTGTATACTGGACCTCTACATAATGTACTCCTACCAGTATATTTGGTAACAAAGTACAAATGTATAAACTAAAGATTTGTATCTCACAGTGCTATAATATATTGTGCTCTTGAACTCTGGACACCAACATGTAAAATTCAAATACAGAAGGACAGGTGAATTTATTCTAAATAGCACCTATGATGTTACTGTCCTGTTCATCATTCATCAGCACAGAGCTTAACAAGGCAAAGTGATTACCTTGTATCTTATAGTTCAAAACAGGCATGGAACTGATACTTTTATAAGAATTATATCTAAAGTGCTCTATATATCTTGTAGCGCTATATAAATGTTTATAGCTCTACGAGGTGTTTGCCACAATATATAAAATCCCCTTTTAACCTTTTTTTTTGTTTGCTTGATAGCATATAGTATTTAAACACATGACTATTAGCAGCCTATCTGATTGGAATACAAAGGTTTTCTTGATAAATTTTAGTAACCCTCCCCATTCCCCGTTCGTTCCCAGCCCTCAGGAGACATACACATGGTACACAATCAAGATCAGACATCTGAGAATGTTCAAGGGAGCCACCCCTCATGGTTTTAGATGCTCAAAATTCTTCATTGGAGGCTAGGTGAATTTGTTCTTTTGTCCTCTCTAATGGGTCTCCATTCATCTGCTAGAAGAATGACTCCTCCCTGATCTCTAGTATCTTCCTGTAGCCATGCAAACTGATTGGACGTGCATTTTACAAAGCAATTGGGGCTTGAGGCAGAGGATGGACTCAGTCCACAGGACCCAGGAGTCTGTATGTGTGTAACACTGTGGGATAGGAAAACTTGAAGCAGAGCTGGAATCTACAGAATCCTCTCTAAACCCAGATTTAAATTGTGAAGCATGCACTGTAGGGGCGTTTTCTCTTTAGACTCTCCCGACCCCATGCTCTAATTTAGTTCAATAACTAAGCACAGTATACAATGTAGATCAGATCTTCTAACCTAATCTCAATTTGGGAAAAAATGCAATTTACAGTAAGAGAAAGAAGTATGCAATTTATAATACAGATCCTATCTAGACTTAATCCAGGAAAAATAATACAATTTATAATACAGACCCTATCTAGTCTTAACTCAGGGCAAGTAATACAACTTACAATATTTGGCAATTTACAAAATATATATATATACAGGCTAGCTATTCTTACAATGTCCACCAGATGGAGCTCCAGGACCACTTAAAACACAGGGAATAGTAGTAATTACAGCTAATGTCCACTAGATGGAGCTCCAGAGTCACTTTAAGTATATTGCAGTGTAGCTTACACGTGGTCTTTTCAAGATGGCCGCCTCCACGTGCGTTCTACACCGGATTTCAGCTCTGCATTCACAGATAAGGCCAGGTTTTCTCCTCTAATGACTCTGTCTCTGCTGACTCTGGGCCCAAAGGGAAAAAAAAAAAAGGGAATAGACATCGGGGCAGCATAAAATTACATCGGGGGTTGAAGGGAAGGCAGTAAATCCACACCGGGCAGCATGGAGGGCAGAATCTAACATCGGAGCACATGGAGAAGCAAGAATTCACATCGGAGAGCAGAAATTACATGGGGGGGGGCTCAGGGGAGAGCAGTAAATCCACACCGGGCAGCATGGAGGGCAGAATCTAACATCGGAGCACATGGAGAAGCAAGAATTCACATCGGAGAGCAGAAATTACATGGGGGGCTCAGGGGAGAGCAGTAAATCCACACCGGGCAGCATGGAGGGCAGAATCTAACATCGGAGCACATGGAGAAGCAAGAATTCACATCGGAGAGCAGAAATTACATGGGGGGCTCAGGGGAGAGCAGTAAATCCACACCGGGCAGCACGGAGGGCAGAATCTAACATCGGAGCACATGGAGAAGCAAGAATTCACATCGGAGAGCAGAAATTACATGGGGGGCTCAGGGGAGAGCAGTAAATCCACACCGGGCAGCACGGAGGGCAGAATCTAACATCGGAGCACATGGAGAAGCAAGAATTCACATCGGAGAGCAGAAATTACATGGGGGGCTCAGGGGAGAGCAGTAAATCCACACCGGGCAGCACGGAGGGCAGAATCTAACATCGGAGCACATGGAGAAGCAAGAATTCACATCGGAGAGCAGAAATTACATGGGGGGCTCAGGGGAGAGCAGTAAATCCACACCGGGCAGCACGGAGGGCAGAATCTAACATCGGAGCACATGGTAGGCATGGAGACAGCACAGATCAGCATGGGGGAGCGGACATTAACGGCGGGCAGCATTGGGGAGCACAGATCAGGAGCGGGAAACACAGCGGCAGCATGGGGAGAGTATAAATCAGCAACGGAACACAACGGGAGCATGGGGACAGTACAGATCAGCAACGGAACACAACGGGAGCATGGGGACAGTACAGATCAGCAACGGAACACAACGGGAGCATGGGGAGAACTCTCTCTCTCCTTGCAGTCACGATTCAGAAAACTCTCCACAAGCAGAAAGGAAAGAAGAGAAACAGCGATCTATTCTTTATCTCAGGTATGTTTAGCTTATCAAGTGCTATATTTTGGTTACTTTTAAAAGACTTCAGATTACTGCAGTTCAGATATTACTGCAGTTTCAGATATTCAGATTTACCGGTATTCAGATACAGGACGAGCAATGGCTTCAGGGCCACTAAGGCCCCTACTAGGACTGCTCGTGCAGTTGATCAGGCTGCTACAGGTTCCCAGAAATTACCAGGACTCACAGATAGAGTACAGAACTAGCCCCAAACAGTAAGGTACTCACCAGAACTCTGATCAGGCAGGAAGTTTGGATGCCAGTCTATCCAGCTGGTTTTTTCAATCGGGGATTCAACCGCAGGGACCGGCTGTCCAGTTAAATCAAGGTGTCCTTCCGAGCACAAAGTGGCCCGGGGGCGCCAAGGACCGTTAATCACCTGGAGGGGCCGGTCCCTGACTGGTGGAGGCCCCGATCCTGCAAAAAGCAGTAGTCTTCCCACCGTGGGTGTGATGAGAGAGGCTTTTCTTTTAATTTAAAAGGGTCCCATCTGGGTCGCCAAATGTAATGGCAAGCGCTTTGAAAAGCTCTTATTCTATCACTCACCCACAGAAGGAAAACTCTCAGACAGGCTGGAATGCAAACAGGATCTTTAATGTGCACACAGGATCAGACAGAGATACCAGCAACCTCCACAAGGGTCTGAACCCCGAGGGACGGCCTACAATGCCTTATATACAGTACAGTTTTAAACTCATTCTACAATCCCATTTGCCACAGGTATTTCCTGCCCACCAATCAGCAGCCCCTGGGGAGGTACCTGGGTGACCTGTCCAAACCGGTATGCTCTGGTCTGTTGGTTTCTGGGCTAGGGGATACTGTGCTCAGACCTGGAGTGGGGGGAAGGGTGCCTAGTGAAATCTCAATGCCTTTCTCTTAGCAGGCTGATTACCTCATGGCTTGCGGGGGAAGGGTCAGGCTGATCAGAGCCTCATGGCTTGCCGCATGGCTGGGGGGAAGGGTTACCTACAGCTAAACCTCATGACTGCCTCAATACAAGAAAAGTTGAAAAACATTTATTTGGCAAACACAATTCTAGCACATTCTTAAAGCCTTCTCGAGGTCCCATCTGTAAAACACAGATGGTTTGTATTATGGGATATTTTACATTTGTAGGTGGAATCAATCAGTTATTGGAGTCAAATCCCACTAGAACTCCTTGTGGCCTTGGGGAAATCACTTAACCCTTCATTGCCTCAGGTACAAACTTAGATTATAAACGCTCCAGGGACATGGAAAGTGCCTACTGTACCTAAATGTAACTCGCCTTGAACTTCTACTAGAAAGGTGTGAACTAAATAATAATAATAAGAAAATGATAAGATATGCCATACTGAGTCAGACAAAGGTCCATCAAGCCCAGTATCCTGTTTACAACAGTGGCCAATCCAGGTCACAAGTAGCTGGCAGGTTCCCAAAAATACACAGGTTCCACAAGGCTTGTATTGGGGCAAGCAGTGGATTTAATAATGGTTTATGGACCTTTCCTCCAGGAATTTGTCCAAACCTTTTTTAAACCCAGTTACACTAACTGCTTTTACTACATCCTCTAGTTACGAATTCCAGAGATTACGCATTGAGTAAAAAAAGATTTTCTCTTACTAATCTTAAATGGGTTACACTGTAGCTTCATTGTGTGTCCTCTAGTTTCTACCTTACGATGGCATAAACAGTCGAGCTACGTTTACCTGTTCCACTCCATTCATTAATTTATAGACCTCTATATCATCCCCCCTCAGCCGTCTCTTTTCCAAGTTGAAGAGCCCTAACATTTTAAGCTTCTCCACATAGGAGTATCCTGCTAACCCTTTTACCATTTTTGTTGCTCTTCTCTGTACCTTTTTAAATTCTGCTATATTTTTATTTTTTTATTTATTTATTTTAATACACATTTATATACCACATCTTCCAAAGTTCAGTTGCGGTTCACAATGAACAACAATTAACAAAGCAAGTTTGTTTTACAGGGAACGTCATATTATAACAGAACATATTTACAAGGAATATATCCTTTTTAAGATATGGCGACCAGAATTGCACACAATATTCAAGGTGCAGTCGCACCATGGAACGATACAGAGGCATTATAATATCCTTGGTTTTATTCACCATTCCTTTCGTTATGATTCCTAGCATTCTATTTGCTTTCTTGGCCATTACTGCACATTGGCAAAGAGTTTCAAAGTATTTTCCATGATGATGCCTAAATCATTTTCCTGGGTTAGTGGTTTCTAAGGTGGTACCTTGCATCATGTGACCATAGTTTGGGTTGTTCTTTACTAGGTGCATAACTTTACACTTGTTCACATTAAATTTCACCTGCCATTTGGACTTCCAATTTATCAAGGTCCTCTTGCAATTTTTCACAATCCTCTTGCGTTTTAACAACTTTGAATAATTTTTTGTCATCTGCAAATTTGATCACTAATTATTCCTATTTTCAGGTCATTTATGAATATGTTAAAAAGCAGCAGGCCCAACACAGATCCCCGGGGTACTCCACTAGTGACCTTTCTCCATTGAGAAAATTGGCCATTTAACCCTACTGTCTGCTTTCTATCTTTTAACCAGTTCCTGATCCACAATATTATGCTGCCTCCAATCCCATGACTTGTTAATTTCACCAAGAGTCTCATGAGGGACCTTGTCAAAGGCTGTCTGAAAATCCAGATACACTATACATAATGCCTGTATCTATGCTGTACCTTAAACATAAGTTGGCTTGTATTAGCACCAATGATCAAGGAAGGCAGCTCCTGACTGCTTACCTTCCTCCCCAGCTCCAAGGTATGGGGGGGGGGGGGGCACATAGCACAGCAATATGAGAATGTGTGTAATCAGACACTGTACATTTATAATGTTTATGTTTATTAAAAACTTACTATACCGCCCATAACCAGGGCATCTGGGTGGTTCACAAACCAAAAATTTTAAGAATCATTTAAAAAAGCTGCAAGGAAAGGAAAAAGAACGCCATTAAAATTTCAAAAGGACAGATAAGAACTAAGAACAGGTAAGGAGCAGAGAATCAACGAGGGGGAGGGGAGAGGAATAGAAGGGGGAGGGTGGTTGAAGGCAGTGAAGAATAGATGAGTTTTTAATTTAACCTTGAAGGTTTTAAAAGAAGATTCTGAGGGAGGGAGGGAGCAAGTTCCAGAGACGTGGACCAAGAAAGTAGAAGGCAGAGGAGCAGGTGGATTCCAGGTGGGCTTGGGATGGGGAAGGAAGGCACATGCGATTGGCGTGAATGGACCGAAGAGAACGGTAAGGGGTGTGAAGGTGAACTTGATCGGCAAGGTAAAGGGGGGAGCTGGAGTGAATGGACCTATGAACAAATATGAGAATCTTGTACTGGACCCGGAAGGAAATAGGGAGCCAGGGCAAACGGAAAAGGAGGGGAGTTATATGGTCAAAGCGAGAGGCGTGAGTGAGAAGACGGGTGGCAATATTTTGAATACGTTGGAGGCGGGTGAGTTGAGAATGAGGAAGACCGGCCAGGGAGACGTTACAATAGTCGAGGCGTGAAATAACGAGGGAAAGAAGCAGAGTGGTTAAAGCAGAAGGAGAAAGAAAAGGCCGGACTGCACAAAGTTGTTTCAGAGAGAAGAAGGAACTCTGTACAACAGAGGAGATATGATCTTTGAACGAAAGGGAAGAGTCAAGTGTGACGCCCAGATACCGAAGAGAGGAAACAATAGGAATAGGTGAAGAAGAGAAAGAGGGAGCAAGAGAAGGGGGGGGGGGGGCGGCTTCCAAAAGTGAACCAGATTGCAGAAGTCTTGGAAAGATTGATGTGTAAGAAATTAGTAGAAAGCCAAGAAGCCACCACAGAAAGGCAGGTGTTAAGAACTGAAATATCACAACATCTGCAGTTTTCCTCTTGGTGGGCATCATTTACTATCAAAGGCAAGAAGACTCAGAAGGGGCAGTGCTACTGACACCTCCACCCACTCTTCTCATTTCAGCCGATGGTGGACCCGTCCACCTCACGCTAATTTTATCTTGCAAACTCACCATGGGACACTTTCAATCAATAAGCAATAGGGAAGTATATTGCAAGGGTGACTCATCAGCTTAGCTAATCTGCATGTGTAGGCTACCACAACATCTCTGAGCAATTATAAATGTTAAGGACGGTCCACCTTCTTCCCTCTACCTCATTTTCTGGATTGATTAGAGGTGGTGGAGCAGTGCAAGGTAAAAGTTGAGTGTCAAATGTTCAGATAGTTCCAAAAGTTGCTGATTCATGTGTGTGTCCCATTGTTTCCATCTGCTGTTTAAAGATTCTAGAAGCTTGCAAGAAGTTTCCCTGGAAACTGGAAAGAGAGGATTTGTATTTTGGGGGCAAGATGATATCCTTTTGGGGTAAATGGGTACTTTGGCAGAAAGAGACCCATGAGTTTTGTCACTCTAGTAACTTGTGGTGTGCGGTGAGAAGGGGTTTTCTTTAAAACACAGGCCAGACAGCAGTTTAGGGGGAAAAAACAGCTTTTTTATTCTGTCCCAGCTTGTTAAACATCCACAAAGCAAAACTCCGAACAGAGAGCAGTTTAGGGAAAACAAAATCAGCTTTTCTTCTCTCCCAGCTTGTTAAACCTTCAAAAGCTGGTTCTCTTGGCCTTTCCTCCAGCCCCAGGTAAAGTTCTTACCTCAGAACTCCTTTGCATGGCTTGCCTTGGAAGGACTTCAGACTCCACGGGCCTCTCTCCCTCCTGCAGTCTGCTGGGTTCTTAACCTCTCCCTGTGAGCCACGCCCACCCAGTCCTAAATTCTAGGCTGCAGACTGTCTTAAAGGGGACTGTGGAGAGGGATGTAACACTGTAGACCCCATCACATAACTACTGAGTGAAATTAAATTTTAAATCTGGGAGTGTGCCCTATCTGGAGCCCATGGCTTGGGTCAATAATTGATGTTGACAGCTTATGTCTCTACCATTTCTATCTCATGGCTTGAATTCTGAAGGGAGCCAACCTGGAGTAACAAATATGCTTTTCAGTCATGTTTACACATTAGGACTTGAATTAATTCAGGGTTACTTTATCATGCAAGCTGTGCCCGCCCAACAAGCATGATCTGAAAGACGTTGGGGTCCTTTTACTAAGCTGCGATCATTTTTTGCATTTATGGCACATTTTGCATAAAACCTAATGTGCGATAAGTGCAAACGCTGTGCACTGTGGAGAGCATGACCCACACATTCCCAGCAGTTACCACACTGAAAAGTATCCTATTGCGCAGCAGCAACATTCACAATTAATGCAGACACACGTAACACTACCAACTGAGGTGCCGTTAAGTGCATCTGTGCTAGTCACAGCATCAACAATTACTGCACAGTACGTACCCTCATGCTAACCACAACGCGCTCTCCACCCCCACATTCCTCTTCTAAGCCTCCCATTCTCGTCCCCATTATACAATGTGCAGTTACTGCTGGAATTGGCGTGCGGTAACTATGACAACCATGCACTAACAGGCCCCATGCTAACAGTTACTACGCACTAAAAACATGCGTTAATCACCTTTAGTAAAAGGCCCCTTTGTTTGGGAGTGCATTCATTGGTTCTTCTATGCCTCACCTGTGGATTATTTAACGAGTTGCTCATTGATGGATGAGTTGGCGATGGATGAGGTCTTGCTTCATCATTCAGTGAAGGATTGGTCCCTGTCTCAATAACTAGGGATTAGTTGCTCTATCAGTGATGAAAGAGTCGCTCAGTGATGGATGTCAGTTCCTTGATAGCTTGTGGGTCACTTGCTTGGTCATTGATTAATCAGTTGATTGTTTAGTTGTTTTCTCAGTGACTCACCTATGGACTAGTGTGAATGGTTTGCTCACTTGATCATATGGCAATGAATTATCAGATAGTTCCTCCATAGCTTGGTTATCACTTCATTGCTGCATGGGTGGTAGAGGAGTTGCTGGTTTGGTGATACTGTACAAGGGCAAATTCCCAAAACCACGCTGGGGACAGATACAGCACAGCTGTAAAAGCAGATGGGGCAAGGGACAGCAACAGAAATGAATAAATGGTCCTGAGTTGCTCGGTTATATGAAACTTCAGAAGGTAAATGAGGGAAAATACAAGAAACGGGCAGAAAGTGGTCAACTGCTTAAGGTTTCACAGAAGGTTAAGGAAACCGGCCAGGAGTAACCCTTGTTTTAACATGCATGCTTGGGATGGATAGAAGGAAGAGTGGCAGAAACAGGGTCAAGAAGATGGGTAAAGGACCCAGGAGCAGCAGGATGTTGGTATGGTCACCTACCCAAAGTAATAGAAAACCAGAGGATGAGAACTCGGCAGACTGGGTGGGCCAGTTGTATTTATCTGCTCTTATTTAATGTGTTAGTAAGTTACGGTATTCCTGAAATCCCTTCTGGAAGCAGCTGTCAAGAATCTAAAAGCCTATTTCAAGTCTCTGCTGTTTTAAGTAGGGTTATCAATTATCCCTGTTGCCAGTGCACAGAGGCAGCAAAGTGAATCCTGCACTAAGGAGCATGGAAGAGAAATGTGATCGCTATGCCCAGAGTCTCGCCCCAGACATGTTTCCTGATCACCGTTTCAGTCATTAAATATTCACAAGCTATGGAATCAAGTCATTGGCTATCTTGACCAAAGAGAAACAGAAATCTGAAGGTACGGTATCTTGAGTGGGGGGAAGGGGAGAGAAAGTGACAGACAGGAGAAAGTGGAACATGAGATCCAGGCTTAGGCTAAGGATTCCAGGACACCGTGCTATTAAATGCAAAGATCCAGAGCTAAAGAACCCAAACGAGATTGCAAGTGATTCTGAAACCCATCTCACCCTCCTTCCTTTCTCCATAGGTGATGTGGTTTAGGGGCTTGGTTTGTTTCTGTCAGTCATGTTTACCCTACTGAAGGGTTGATTTTAAGAGGGGAGAAGGGGCTGCTTGTCAGCATTTTGGGAGTTATTTTCAGCAATGTTGTTGACGCTGTTCTAATGTTGGTAATTTCAGTGTAGGGGTTGGAGAGAGCTGTTGCCTGTACCCCTTCCTCTGAGCTTACTGTAGCACAGGCCTGGGACTCTTAAACTGAGGCAGCACCGTTCTGTCTTTCAGGAGAGTTTTCCCCGTTTGACCATGGAGATCAAACCAGGACTCACCTGGGACTGACTGCAACAGCATTTTCTATCTCTGGCCAAATGAAAATCTATCATGACGACATCTGAGCCTTCCCCATTTCAGAAAATAAACCCGATTTTAGAGCCATGACCTGAGCACTTTTGAATGTATTTTTTATTTTTTGCCTGGCAAAGTCCTGCACTATCTTTGGTCTCCAGCCCAGTCGATGATTGTTGTGCTGTATTGCTATGATCCTTCTCCCTGTTTTCACATCTACCTCCTTGGCCAAGAACTGCAGCTCTCCCTGAGACTCGGCTAATGTGGATCTTAAGTGTGGTCACGAGGTGTCACCACTGAGGAAGACACTCTCCTCCCACCCCTAGAGGCTGTGAACATTAACTCCACAGTATTCCTGGTCCCAAATGGCTCAGAGAGCAGAAGCTGGAACCAGGAATTGAATCTAGGTTCCCACAATACATTACATAGCACAGACCCAGAATCTCTAGGCCTGCTCCACTTGGATGCTCTGGAAGTGGCTTTAAACATTCAAGGATCCTGTTGGGATGAAGGATGCTACAAAAAAATCCAAGTTCTGTTTCTTCTTCTTATAAATGGTGGTGTGGCTCAGGCTGATAGAGGCATGGGAGTGATGTCATTGAAACCTGGGCATGTCATTGGTTCTCTGTCTCCACCAATCTGCCGGTAGGGGAACAGAACCCACTTGTCTGGACTGGTCTAGCAGGATGATCTAGAACAGCAAATACTATCACCCAGCTGGCACCAAGCTTAGTCTTCTCCAGACAAATCGCTTCCATAGGTTCTTGAATGTTTTAAGATAAATGATAAAATAAAGTACTGTACCTCCAATGGGCAGATAGCAATAGTGCATTGGAAATGCAGATGGTGCAGTGATTTTCAGTGCTATCTGCAGATCACATACTGACTGCTGGAGAGGATGGGGGTAGGGTCGGAGAGTGGGCATGTCTGAAATGCACGGTTACTGTGGACATTAGCAAAGCGCAGCAATCATCAAAGATTCAGACAGCATGGATGCAACGAACGCCACCTCAATGGGTGGTGTTGCTTCCACATTGCTGCTGGGCCACGTTCTTTGTAATTTCGATGCAGTATCTGTTGCAGCTAATGTGGCACTGTCTGCAATTTTTGCCACGATAGCTGCAAAAACCGAACACAGTTTAGTAAACAGACCCCAAAGTTCATTAGTCACTGTAAAACCTCGGGACACACTGAGCTCTGCACGCACTGCTTCCATTTTATCCAAATCTCTCTCATGCATATTCATTGTGGTTATTCTGAAAACCTGACTGGGTAGGTGTGCCTTGAGGAATGGGTTGAAAACCCCTGCTTCAAAAGAAGAAGAAACTCCCACTTGGATATTTTCTAATATAAAGATTAGAGCTGAGGGCTCTTATGTTTGAGACGAGTGGATTCTAAGAAAAGTGAGATTTTATTGAGATACAAGGGACATTACTATGGTACAAAAACATCATATATTTGAAAACAAATATAAAGGTCATAGAAATAAAATAAAGGAGAGTGAATAGGAAAATCCACAGAGGCCGAAGCAGTGAGAAGACAATATCAAGCTGATTATTCTGAAGAATGAGTGAGTACTGTGATTTTAAAGAAGAATGATCCCATTGCACCCTCCCCCTTCCCCCTCACCCAAAAGATCCTATTTCTTGCAGGATTATTCGAGTATCGTTGCAAGTCAGATGCCCGCTATGGCTGTACCACCATCTTCAAAATGACACAAAAGCACTTTTAAAAGATGTTTTTTCCAAAACCACAGCCTCCTATATACTATGCAACAGTAGACTTCATTGATATTGCTGCCCTTAGAAAACCCACAGTGAGTCATATATCTTACTTTACAGACACATAAATTCATTCGGAAATAACGTGTTTTGCCCACAACCGCTTGGTGTCGCTCTTCCCCTACTTCCCTCTCACTTACAGACAAAGGGCCAGATTCACCAGGCTTTTCCCCAGAGAAACATAAAAGAAGAAAGATGTAAGCGAATCAGTTCCAAAGTAATCCAAATATTTGCAGGCAATACTTTATTACTGGATCATAACTAGCTTTCCTCAAGACATCACTCAAAACTGTTTTATTTAAAACTGGTTTGGAAAGCCGGTCACTGCAATGCGACACCGAAATCTAGAGACTGATGAAGATTCACACTAATAGGTTAAATTGGGCAGAGTAGATGGATTTTAGGATTTTTATCAACCATCATATGATCTCGTTTCCTCCTGGGAACTTTCCGATACCAAACTAGGGATCCTACCAACCTAGGTAAAGGAGCAGCTCCTGTGATAGAGCTTGTGGAGGATCCGGTCTACTTTAATTAGCATATTTATAAGTTTAGACTTCGATTTTATTGCTCACTTTCTCAATCTGAGTTCTAGGCAAGTTACATGCAAGTAGAATAGGCCACCTTGTCACCACCAAGAACACAGTGTCAATTCCTAAAAACATTTGTATTACAGCTGGCCACAGAAACAGTAGGAATCTGTCTTCTCCTTAACTACTGATTGAGTAATTAGTGCTAAGGAACCCATCAGAGTGGGGAATGAAGCATGGTAGTTTGCATTAGACTTCACCTAGCAGGCCGTGTGAATCAACCTATTTGCAACACAAGGTCTAAAGCAGTGGTTCTCAACCTTTTTTGTACCGCGACCCCTTTTACCATTGGTCAACTTGTGATGACCCCCAATGATAAAATCAAATGCGTCTCTCTTCCTTTACCGTTAACGCATTGTCGCTGTAATCATTTGTTGAATTATTAATATATTATAGGCCTTTGTATTATGTTTTTATTTATAAAATTTACTTATTTAAACCACAATAATCCCAATAACAAGTAACAATATTTGATTTCAAAATTATTATGATTTTGTAGTCAAATCACTAATATGAAATAAAATTATTTTTTCTACCTTTGTTGTCTGACCAATTTATTCTCTGATCATGCTGGTCCCGATCTGAGGCTTCTGCTTTCCTGTCTTCTCTAAGCTCTCTTTCTGTGGTCTATGGTCCATCTGCCATTTCTTATCTCTTCTTTCATTTTCTTCACTTCTTTCCATCAGCCTATTTCCAGTCCCAGTAACCCTCCCCAGTATCAGCCCCTTTCCAGTCCTCACTCTCAGTACCTTCCATTGTCAACTTGCATTCCCATGACTGCCACTGGTGTCCATTCCCTTCCAGTCCCCCTCCTTTCCCACTGACCAGTCCCTTCTAGTACAAATACCATGGCAGCCCCTCTCAGATCCACTCCCTTCCAGTTCCATTCTCCCATCCCCTCGTATCAGCCCATTTGTAACCTTAGCCCCCAGTTTTCTTCCAGGGCCAGCAGCTCTATCCTCCCCTCCCCACAATCAGCCCATTCCCAGTCGAAGCCCCCAATCAGCTCGCTTCCAGTGCTAGTCCCCCCTCAATCCCATTACCAGTGCTAGCCTCCACTAATCAGCTGATTTCCAGTCATAGCCCCCATCAGCTCATTTCCAATGCTAGCCTCCCATCAGTCCATTACCAGTTCTACCCCACCCCATCAGCCCATTACCAGTCCTAGCCTCCCCTAATCAGCTCATTTCCAGTGCTAGTCCCCCCTCAACCCCATTACCAGTGCTAGGCTCCTCTAATCAGCCCATTACCAGTCCTACCCCCCCCCCCCCCCCCCCACAATCAGCCCATTACCAGTCCTACCCCCCCCCCTCAGCCCATTACCAGTCCTAGCCTCTTCTAATCAGCCCATTTACAGTCCTAACCTCACCGATCAGCTCATTTCCAATGCTAGCCCCCCATCAGTACTTTACCATTCCTACCCCTCCTATCAGCCCATTACCAGTCCCACCCCCCCCCCCTTGATCAGTCCATTCCCAGTCCTAGCCTTCCCTAATCAACCCATTACCAGTGCTAGCTCCCCCATCAGCCCATTATAATCCTAACCCGCACGGTCTCTCCCCTCTGTCCAGCATTTATCCCCTGTCTGTCCAGTATGTCCCCGTCTCTCCCCTTTGTCCATGTCAGCCCCCTTCCCTCCCTCCATGTCAGCCCCCTCTGTGCATGTCAGCCCCCCTCCCTCCCTCCATCCCTTCATGTCAGCCACCCCTGTCCATGTCAGCCCCCCTCCCTCCATCCATATCAGCCCCCTCCCTCCCTCCATGTCATCCCCCCTACGTCCATGTCAGCCCCCTCCCTCCCTCCATGTCAGCCCTGTTGCAGGTTCCCTGCCCTCTCCTCCCCTCTCCCCATGTCTGCCTCCTTCTTCTGCAGCCACGGCTCCCTGTCTCTTAGGGAACTGCAACTGTGCCGGTGAAGCCGTTGCGGAGCCTTCCTGTCTCTAAATTGGCTCCATGCAGCATTGTCCCGCCTCCGAAGGAAGTGGTAAACAACTTCCTTTGGAGGCGGGACAATGCTGCATGGGGCCCGTCGAGAGACAGGAAGGCTCCGCAATGGTTTTACAGGCGTAGCCACAGTTCCCTAAGAGACAGGGAGCTGCAGCTGCATTAGAAGGGAGGCGGCGAGTTTGCCACTGCCGAGAAGCGGACTCGGCAGCGGCAGCAACTTATGCGCTTTTTTTTTTTTTTTTAACGGCGGAGTGAGGCAATCTCTGCTAAATCCTGTGGCGACCCCCATGGGGGTCACGACCCACAGGTTGAGAACCGCTGGTCTAAAGGAAGAAGCCTTGATGTTCTTGAAAGTGATCCCATAGATGATGAAGTCTTAGTTGGAAAAGCTTGGGCTGACAGGTATGTAACATGCATGTACATAAATAATGTTTTATACACACATTCACAGTTTCACATACAGAAAGAAACAAACATTCTTTGCAAGGTTCACAGGACAGCAGTGGAGGGGAACTCCAGCCTTGCTGATGTATAATAGCAGGATCACATCTATTACTTGGAGTTCTCCCATCTCAAGTAAACAAATTTAGTAACACAGAGAAATAGAGGGTCCCAGTGTTTCAGGAATTCTGAAAGGTGCCTGGCTGGCTCTCCCTCCATCAAGAATCTGAACAGCCCTCCATATCTCCTACTATTTGATGCATATCAGGCTTCCAGTAGGACTAGCCTGTAAAACTGCAGCTCATTAAAATCTTTGATCTAAGCTTGTGAAAATCAATGGACAGGAATGCTCATCGGTGGTCACAGGTTTCACATTTTAAAAAGGTAGAGTCACTTGCTAGGCAATTTCCTGCTACATTTCAAGGTCAGTTTCTGAAAAGCATCTCTCTGAAGTTAGATTTCCTTGGACTTAGGCTCAGTAAAGGTCTCACAGTGAATATCTCTCTTTTTCTCTAAAGCAGATTTGGTTACCTCATTGCCCTGTCGTACTTGTCATCTTATTCCTGGTTTGCCTATTCTGTCTTTCACCACTGTTCCTCTGCTGCTTTTGTTCCTGCAGTGACACCATTTAATTTAGTAATGGCTTTCTGCCCAAGCTA
This sequence comes from Ichthyophis bannanicus, assembly GCA_033557465.1. Taxonomy (NCBI): domain Eukaryota; kingdom Metazoa; phylum Chordata; class Amphibia; order Gymnophiona; family Ichthyophiidae; genus Ichthyophis; species Ichthyophis bannanicus. Next base: position 103,334,453 of record CM066048.1, on the reverse strand, counting down.
GATGCCGTGGAACTGGTGTTCGGTGGGAACTGCTTAGCATTCAACAAGTTTTTGTACTGCAATTCAGGGGTCACCATGCGTAGACACCGCTCTTTAACAAGGGGGTCAAGGTCTGGTTTCAGGACCCAACCCAGGATCTTTGCTTGCCCATACTGGAAGGGTCTGATATTACTGTCCTGAATTTTATTGGCCTCCACTGGCTTGTCCCCCTGCAGGCATTCTTTCATCACCTCCTTTTGCCTTTCCCGCAACAGGAGCACTTCCTCTTGTATATGCTCCCAACCCAGCTGTTCCACCTTCTGCCAGAATGTCCTATTAAAGCGTGAGTAGAGATACCAGTCTAGTGCATTCCATTCTTTCAGCTTCTCTATTGCTTGTGGGCTTAGAGCACGGACGCTGTCTTTACTCCTAAAGTTCATCTTAAAGGCCACCACATCATCCAGCTCCCAGCACAGGGCCTTTTTCAGCAGCACCAAGGATTCATCAAAGTATTCTGCCAACAGTATAAGCTGGAAAGTCCTCTCCACAAAAACCGCAGCTTTCCTCCCATACGTAATGCTAAAGTTGGCATTGTTATCAAAACCAAAGTCAAAAGAGAACAGGTTACGAGCGTAGTGGTTGCCTTTACCAGAGGGGACATAGAACTTGAGTGGGTTCTCTATGAAGGCCTCAAAACTCGGCACCTTCTTAAAAGCGGATGAGACGGCTTTGAAGTAATTAAAGGAGGATTCAGCCATAGCCACTGGGTTCCTCAGGATGGAAAAGAAGAAGGAGTCCTTTGGCATCACTTTCTTCACCTGGAAAGATGCAGAAAGTGGGTTGGTGAATGAAGCGAATCAATGAGGCATCTCAGATTTAAGGAAAATGGAGGCACTATCTCTAACCTATGAGCTGATAAGATTACAATGGGAATTTAGGCCCCTGTTTATAAAGCTGTGTTATGGCAATAATGTGTGTAATTTGCCAGTAATGCAGACAGACCTTTTATGGAAACACACATTAAATAATAATGTGCTGCAAAGTATGTAAATATTTGCAAAGCAGCTCATTATCATACAAAATAGTGACTGACTTCTCCACTGTGGAGCAGGTGAGGGCACATGAGTTCATACCTTCTCGGAATGCCCCCCACCTGCAAAAGGTCTGGGGGAAGTCTTGGAGCACATACAGGGGGTTTCACAGAGTGGATGTACGCTGCTCTGTTCTTGGGTGATGGGACCCTGGTGCAAGTGGGGGATCATGGGCCTATAGTGCAAAGGTTTGTGCAAGTGGCAGTGATGCTAGCCTGGAAAGTTATCTTGGCCACTTGGATCGATGAAGCAGCCCCCATGGGGGGACACTGGGTGAATGCTATGAAAGAGATGGCTGATTGGATGCTGAGAGATAGGGGTGTGAATGGATCCTGGACCCAAACACCGGTACTGGAAGTTATGGGAGGGTTTCACCAGCAATTAACCTCAGTCCCAGGCCTGGAACTATAGCAGAGTGTAGCTTGCACTAAGAAGAGTCAGGAAAGGGGGGGGGGGGGGGTAGGAGACGGAGGGGACATCAGACCTGTCCCCTAATGTTCATATATATGCTGCTTTTCTCTTTAGGATGTTGACCCATGGCATTGTGAGTAGGGGGCAGCCTTGACTGCTCCCCGCGACAGAGTATGTTGTGCTTATTGTGCAATTTCTTTGTTCTGGTGTTGCTGAACATCAATAAAAAGTATTTAAAAAAAAGTAAGAGATGGCCCAGTGCTCATGGGATACCACAGAGAGGGGCTGGAGCAGCTACAAACGTTGGTCCTTCGCTGCCTGATCCTATTTAAAAATACATGACCCCTTTAACCCCCATCCATTTTTCAAAGCTAAAGATGCCCCTCTGTACCCCTCACCCACTCGATCCACTTTTATGCTGTGCCCCAGGCTACCCCAAACTCCCCTCCCCCAGCACATACACACACCTCTCACTCCTTACAGTACTCATATACCCATGATAGCTAGTGGGGGGAAGAGTAGAGGTCAGGCTGCCTGATTCAGGCTATGTGTTGGAAGCAGCAACTAAAAGGACAAGAGCAACTGGGGGTCTTACAGGGGTAGGGGGCAGAGAGGTGAGCCAGGGCTGCTTGGGTGATAGCAGAAGTTTTTAAAAGTGGATTGGGTGGGGAATACAGGGAGGGTGATCTTCAGTTTTGAAAAGTGGATCACGTTTGGGGGGGGGCAGTTTTTTATAAATTAGATCGGAGGTGGGGGATTTAATGTTGCTGGCTGCTATTTACCTGCAGATTTTCCTGGGGTAAAATGGCCTGCAAACAGGTTATTATACCGCCATAGGTAATAGGACTCTGAAGCTCTTGTATACATGTGGGTGTGGGTGTTTTAAAAATAACCATGGAAAACTAAGGCAGCTAATTTTCAAGGCCTGTGCCTAATGACTAACTTGTCTAACAAAGAAGAAGACAAGTTACTTTATTCTGTGGCAAACTCTTGTTACTGAATGATTTCAAATACAGTTCAGAAGAGTTTCTCATCCACATGTACAAGAATTACCGGACTCTGACATTATTTACAAAAAAGGCAGACTAAAACCTATCCATGGTTGTGTATAAACACTGTTAACGTTGGTCTGATTTATCTGAGGGTTATAACCACAATACCAAAGGGGGAGACCCTCAATAAGTATTTAAGAATCTGATGGTGAACAGCACTATCAATCAAGATCTTCACAAGTTGAATGGGTGTAACTGATAAGTTAATTTTCAAGTGAATAATGGTCTCAGACTCACACTGGTATTGCTTTAGATTGATTCATAAGCCAAATACCTTCTCGCATCAACGACCATATAATATTCACTGGAGTTTTCCAAAAATGTTGTGCTTTATAAGTTCACCAAATTGTTCTTAAATTTTTCTATTTTTCTAAAAGTTTCGTTTTTCTAGTGTCTCAAAACGTATTTATAAGGTAGAAAATGTGCTTATCTTCTAAAGGTTTTCATTATCTTCACGGTATATTTATGAAATAGAATATGTGCTTATCTGAAAATCACTGTGAATCGCTGGCAGGTTTCCCCGACGCTACCAAAAGGGTACCGCTCACGCGTTTCAAGTTCTTCCTCAGGGGGAATTTCATGCCCCAGCACACTCTATAAAAGACAACCAGAAAGTTCAGTAAAAATAGGAAAATGCATCGCATCTGTAGGACAGGGCATAAGGAACCTCTATTAATCACTTTCCCCACCTGCTTCTCTCCGCGGGATTTCTATGTTCATGCCACAAGTAACCATCAGCCGCAACAAAATGTCTTCAATGTGGTAGAAAACGCCGCGCATGCGGACAATGCACTACCTCCCTGTTATTAAAAGGACTGACGTTCTAACGTGGAATTGCCCTAGATCCCATAGGGTCCTAAAGCCCACCATACTCTCATTTCGATGAGCGTGACTGAAAGAGAAGTAAGTTAGATGCACACACGCCACATATATAGACCCACATATAAAGTTCACCCACAATTGTCATACCCAAAAAATTGTTTTTCTGGATGTAGAGGTACAGAAGAGCCCGCAGGGATGGCTGACTTCCGTGTACAAAAAAACCTACTGATAGAAATACCATTTTACACTACAGCAGTAAACACCCAAAACAACTACGGGATAGTTTGCCTTTCTCCCAGTTCATCCGCTATAGGAGAAATTGCTCAAGCCTATACCAATATAAGTTACAGGCCAAACATCTGATTCGAGATTTTTGTGACAGGGGATATCCTTTATCCATAGTAAGGTCAGCATACAAACGGGCACTGTATAATAACAGAGCCCTGTTATTACAACCGCGAACTACGAATGCCCCTGCAGAAGATGACAACATCAATCTCATTACCAAGTTTTCCCCTTTAGGTGGGGAGATTAAAAGGATTATTAGGAAACATCAGAATGTGTTAAGCACAACACCTGGCTTACAAAATAAGACCATCCGATGTGTGTGGACTCGTCATTCGAACCTTAAGGAAAAGCTGAGTCCCGCTAAACTTAGGGTGTTTTCAAGTAGTGCCTCAGGGGAAGCCAGGGGCCACAAATCCTGTGGGGAGTGCAATGTTTGTTCAGTTACTGCAGAGCTGACAGAATTTACCTACCACGATAGAAACTACACATTGCGCAGTTTGACCACTTGCATCTCAGATTATGTAGTCTACGCGATCCGATGTCCATGCAATTTACTATACATTGGGAAGACAGAACGCCAACTCAAGGTCCGATTGAACGAGCATCGTAGCAAATTGAAGTGTAAGGTGCTTGAAGCCCCTATTGTATCGCATTGCATTACTAGAGGGCACAAGTTTGATGACTTACGTTGCTTTGCCATTGAGAGGGTTCTGGTAGGAAGGAATAGAAAAACTCGGGCTCAAACGCTATTAATACAAGAACAAAAGTGGATCTATAGACTGGCAACGGTGGGAATAGAGGGTTTAAACAGCTCTATTGATTGGCGTGTGTGCATCTAGCTTACTTCTCTTTCAGTCACGCTCATCGAAATGAGAGTATGGTGGGCTTTAGGACCCTATGGGATCTAGGGCAATTCCAAGTTAGAACGTCAGTCCTTTTAATAACAGGGAGGTAGTGCATTGTCCGCATGCGCGGCGTTTTCTACCACATTGAAGACATTTTGTTGCGGCTGATGGTTACTTGTGGCATGAACATAGAAATCCCGCGGAGAGAAGCAGGTGGGGAAAGTGATTAATAGAGGTTCCTTATGCCCTGTCCTACAGATGCGATGCATTTTCCTATTTTTACTGAACTTTCTGGTTGTCTTTTATAGAGTGTGCTGGGGCATGAAATTCCCCCTGAGGAAGAACTTGAAACGCGTGAGCGGTACCCTTTTGGTAGCGTCGGGGAAACCTGCCAGCGATTCACAGTGATTTTCAGATAAGCACATCTTCTATTTCATAAATATACCGTGAAGATAATGAAAACCTTTAGAAGATAAGCACATTTTCTACCTTATAAATACGTTTTGAGACACTAGAAAAACGAAACTTTTAGAAAAATAGAAAAATTTAAGAACAATTTGGTGAACTTATAAAGCACAACATTTTTGGAAAACTCCAGTGAATATTATATGGTCGTTGATGCGAGAAGGTATTTGGCTTATGAATCAATCTAAAGCAATACCAGTGTGAGTCTGAGACCATTATTCACTTGAAAATTAACTTATCAGTTACACCCATTCAACTTGTGAAGATCTTGATTGATAGTGCTGTTCACCATCAGATTCTTAAATACTTATTGAGGGTCTCCCCCTTTGGTATTGAGACTAAAACCTATGCCAACATCAGGAGGAAAGACCCCAGGAGAGAGAATCACTTCCTGTCATCCCATCACCCCTAAAACTAGGAGGAAGACTTCCCCACAGTCTAAAAAGAAATCCGAGGTTCTTCGGCATGTCCCATCACTGTAATGATAACTTACCATCCTCATGGTGCAAATACATACCTCACGCAGATTGAACCTCATATGGTGGCACAGAATGTGGTATTTGTGCATTGTAGCTGGTCTGAAGCCTTTCACTCTTCGGGCGTGGAACAAGTTGGGGTAACCAAACTGGTAGTTAATAGGAAGGGCAAAAGTGAGATTGTGGCAGTCACCAAAGCGATGGAGGATGTTCAGAATGGTGCTGCTGGCCGTCTTGTGTGTCTTGAGGAACACAATGTGTTTTTTTGGCTGACAGTTTTTAACATACAATGGTGCCTTCTCCTCCCCATCACGCCAGAAAGAAAACCTGAATCCGTCTCCATGCATAGGAATGGTTCTGAAAATAATAATATCCATAGCTCCAGGTGAAGGCTGTATCATTTAGGAGGTAATTTTAAAGCTGAAAGTCCAAAAAGGTGCCTGGTTTCTAAATGCAACCACTGTCAAAATCTCAAATTTTTAAGAGCTCAAAAACAATTGTGTCACCAACCAATGCAGTTTCTCACAAAAATTTATTGACAATTTTTTTTTTTTAATTTTTATAAGGACCATCAAAGAAGACCAGCAATCTAGGTCTATTTTTTGTCCATTTTTTTGCACCTTTAAAATAAACTCAGTTCAATATCTATAGTTTCCCAACACAGTATTATGTTTCGAAAGTAGTACTTATCTTTCTGCTTCAGGGTTAGCAATATTGTGGACAGCAATAATGCAAAAAAGCCTTTACAAAGGAGCCAACTTGCTTCCATCCATGCTTCCACTCCTGCCCTCATTGCCGCTGGACCACCATGGACATTAAAGGTAAGGCCTCTGGGGCCTTTGAGGAGGCCTTACCTTGGGGGGGGGGAGGGGCGGCCCTGAGGGCTTAGCCTGACTGGCTAGCTGTTGAGGGGGAGGTGGGAGTATGTGCAATTGACAAGTTGGGACTTAGGTGATGGGGAGGGGGGGGGGGGTTGGGAGGACTAGCCAGGAAGATGGATGCGATGAGGGCCCCAATATCCACCCCCCCCCCCCCAAGACATTTTCCAAAAAGATTTGAGAGCTGTCTGGGGGGAGGGTTGGTGAGGGGGGGATCATGGTAATTCCCGATGCAATTGGGGGGGACAGAGAAAATGATCAAATACTTGCTCTGTCCTCTCGTGAATCCCTCCTCGTCAGACGGCACAGGAGTATCTTGTTAGCTGCTGATGCAGGGATATGAGGTCATCGCGGTAAGTGCAAGCCCTGGGCAGTATCTGCAGGGTTGGTGCTGGGCTTTCCTCGCCTATCTTTTAGGCGCAAGTTGCTAACCAGACAGCATGCAATATCGCTGCTGCCTGGTTAGCAACAGCCGCCGTCTCTGCTCCGCCCCAGAACGCCCCCCACATGTCGCGATGCTGATCAGATAGCTTCAGGGAATGTAGGGGAGTTAGAAGGGGATATTCAATGGCACTAACCGTGTAACGTCTCCACTTAAGACATTTACATGGATACCGTGTAGATGCCTTTTGAAAATCGGGCCCCATAAGTCTACTGTTTGCCTATTTTGCCACCTCATTTCTCCAGTTTTCCCTTCACTTCCTTGTAACTATGGATCCTTTGCGCCTACCCAGGTTTTCATGAATTTCAATGTTGTTTTTGCTACCCCAAGGTATGACTGGAATTATCTTTGGAAGCAGAGAGAAAGGTCAGTTGTGAGAGAGTCTTACAAGGCAGGCATGTGTGTCTAAGGTGGCAGGAAGTTTTGTCCCAAAACGGAAATGAATGGAAAAGCCAAGAGGGCAGACAGCAAAGAATAGTTCTTAATGTCACTCACAATTGAGGGGCTTAAGACGAGGCAACATTTAGGGGTGAAGAGAAAGGAAAGGGCAGCAAGAGGGGATTATGGCCATCACTTAAGGGTGACAGCTAGTGGTGGACTGTACGATTCTGGAAGGAGCCTTAATGCCCGAAGGACTATTGCTGCAATAACCAGACTGAATAGTCTGCGAGAATCCCTGGGGTGGAGTTCTAAGAAGTGGGGTGAATCAGAGCTCCACACCTCCCAAACCCAGGTGGTTCAAATTATCAATAAACTATAAAAGCAGTTCAAAATGGAGCAAGGGCAGGGTCTGGAGGTTACAACTAGGGAAGAAAACTGCTGGAAGGCAGCTGGTGCCAGGACATGCTGAACGAAACCATAGGCGATGGTTAAAAGGCTTTGAGATTGCTACACCTCATCAAGGACAAGATGTTGTTTCACTATTAACCCCTTGAGGGCGAGGAGTTTTATTCTGGCTGACTTTTAGTTGTATTCCCCCACACTGTTTTGAGCACTGTGTAAAGGAAAGAAGAGCCAAATTTTAAGATTTTGGCACCTATAGGCAGAGCCAGGGAGTGAGGGCAGAGACCTCCCCTGGAGCATGGAGACACCAAGTGGGCCCCATAGAGATTGGAAGGTCAGGATGGTACTTCTTTAAAGTGGTACCAGTAGACAAATCCAAAGTGAGCAGTAGAAGGCTCCTTTTTGGCTTGGGTATTTGGTGCCTTCAACATTTAGCATCAAAGGCAGTTACCTATGCCTAATCTGAGCCTAACAGAGGGGACAATCTACTTGCATAATACCTAAAAAGAATAAATAAAACATGTATTTAACACTGCAGAGGAAATGTGCAATACTGATTGTCCTGGGAGCCTGCAGCGTGGCTGGGGTACACTGTGTGTCTATGGCACACAACTCCTCAACTCTTACCCCCATCTCCCAGCCAGGAGTCAGCATTGATGGAGAAGCAAGAGGCAGATGGTTATCAGGACATTTGTGAAGGCTGCATTTTGGTCTTGGGATCTCAGTTTCTTCGAGCAGAAAGCAAGCCTGGGGCTACATTACCTCTTCTGCCAGGGAATGCCAAGAATCTGTAGTGTGAAGGCAATCATCATACACACAGCCACAGCTATGTAGAGCATCTGGATCTGGAAGCACGCCAGCACCCTCATTCTCCTGTTGAGAAGAACCAAAAACAAAGAAATAAATTGACCCGCCACCCCCATCATGTTAGGTAAGCACAGCCCTCATCCTCCCAAGACAGCTGTTAAGTGCACTCTCGGCAAACACAGCAATTGCTTCCATCTCATTCACGTAAATCTACCTGATTGTAAAAACTTAACAGCCTACGTCTTTCTGACATCTCCTGTGCAAAGCAGAAAATTGAGTACCCAGCACCCTCGGGCTACACTGGGCTGGGCCTGGATTTCCCCCTCCCTTGTTACCCCTCATGTGTCCTCTGTTCTTGATTACAGTCTAACTAGTCGATATTGTTGTGCTATACCATCTCTGATGCTTTTGCGGAGCAGTTTGTCCTCCTTTATTGTAATTTCTATTTCTTTTGTTGTGTTTTTATAGTTTATTAGTTTTGCATTTTTAATATCTATTGTCCTTTTGGCCTTATTTCTTTTATAAACCATCATGTTGTTCAAAGTATTTGTTTGGATGGTGGCATATCAAAAGCCAATAAATAAATAAAAGACACAGCTGGCGCCACTGGAGTAGACATTAGGTTATCATCAAACAGCAGAGCGTGTTAGTTAAGTATTTATTATGTCTTCTTGTTCAAACCTACCTATGGTTCCATGATCAAGAACTTCCTATGCTGAGATCATGGTGGGTCTTGTTATTGAAACGGCTCCTTCCAACCTGCTGATGCAGACCTGCCTTTTGGCCCATGTTAACAGAACAGCCAAGCACATGGCTAGACTTCATGGGGAGGGGGGGTGGGAGTCCCTTATTCTCTCCTCCTTAGTAGAGAATGCCCGAGTCAGGTGTGAGAGAGCCCCACCACAACCTCTAAATATATGTGTGTGAAAAAGACTCAGGCTACCTGGAATCCATAGGTGATCTTGTACAAACAAGGAGGTGGGTGTAATTATAGGGACTTGAAATGCTTCACTGTAATTAAACAGTCAGCAGCCGGCAGAGAGCTGCATTTAAACACTACAAAGAATTAATTACTGGGGTCAGCAGAAAACTTTCTTTTATTGTGGGGTCTGCTCAAGAAAGCTCTCTCTTTCAACCTGTGAGTGCTCTCTGTGTGAAGAACTTCAAACCATCCACTCCTCCTGCTGGGGCAGTCTCCTTCTTAACTTTCTCTTCCCTTTCCTCTTCTATTTGCCTTTTCTGTGCTTGTCCCTTCCACTGACCCTCATCTCCTGTAGGTAGTCTTCTTTTTTATTTCGCTGTCATTTAGTTTGTCATATGTCACTTTCTTGTATACTTCTTTTTCCTTCCTTAAGGTGTTTTCCTCCCTTTTGATGACATATTTAATTATGTCTCGTCAGAAAACAACTCCCCTGCCAACTGCTTACAGATGCAAGCAAAGGTCTGTTGGCGCCAGAGATGGCAAATAGTTTCCCTGATTTGGTGTCTGTAGTAAACTGCTTAGTCTGTCTGCAATTTGCTTTGGTGCATGGGACCTGAAGTCCAAATTATCAACACTCTAACATCAATAGAGGCAGAGGAGAGATGAGGGGAGTGCCCTGGTTGAACTGTGCCCATGATGAGGGAAAGGAGTCCTTGATTACAATCGCTGTTACCAGGCATTTCCTATTGGGACCTGCCCCATCCGCCTAATGATGTCAGTTCCTGGGAGGAGTTGTACATCATAGGGAACCCAATCTCTGTGGACGTCAGCACTGCAGGTCACCCTGAAGAGGTGTACCAAATGGGTACAGCCCTTTGAGAATGCCATCAAGAGTCACTCGATAGCCTGAGAAGTGTTGTGAGTTTTGGGGTATGACTGGCAGGTTAGTTTTCAGGTATTTAGGAGACAAGAAGGAATAAGTGGAAAGTTATGTATTTCGATAACAGAAGTAAAAGAGAAATGGAGAGTACTGAAGTTATTATGGGTCTGAGAAGATAAGGCTGGATATTGGACTGAGGAGACAGAGGGGAGTCCAAAATAGAAATTCTAACTTTTTAGTGATAACAAGGCATGGATGTTGTGAGGGACGGGATACCAGATAGAGAGGAAAGTAGTGGAATTAAGGGGAGGTGACCTTTCAACGTTCAATCTATTTGTAAAGAGGGATTTCTTATTTCCACTGTTATAAAACAAACAAAATTAGGTCTTTTGGTGATTACATAGACTTTGGATATCTGAAGAAAAAGGAATAGTACTTTCAGAAAATGCCCAGAAAGTTATAATGGTATTTCCTTCCCAGGCACATAAAGGAAAAAGTGGGAATAGAGTTGTGTACGTCTATAAGCATGAACGTAGCCTGGAACAGATCCAGACGTGGGTTGTGGAGGATATGGAATACTTGGTGGTGGATGTCAGGAGGTTGGGAGTTATGGAATATCCTGTAGGGCTAGAAAGAGGTTTTGAAGGTTATTTTATTTTATAAGCTTTATTGGCAATTTCCTTGGGTAAAATCAGGCTTTTACATGTAGAAATGGAGATTTTAGAAAGGGCTGAATGTACACAAGAATGTCCTTACTACATAGAAGTTGTAAGGGGGTATGTTGGAGGCATGGTTAGGGTGTGGCCATTTGATATAGGAACTACACACCAAATTTGACCAAAATTGTCCTCATAGGGATTTACAGCTGCACCCTAGCATGTTTAAGTTCTGAAAAAGTGCTCACTTTGACCAGCCCTTTAAAGGAGGAATCAAGGGAGTTATCTTCCTTAATACCCTGTTAATTCCCCCCTCCAAACTGAGGTTGAAGACAGCAGCATCTGTAGGTAACTTGGTGGCATTTATACATGTAGGTTTGCGACATAGCTCATGTACACATGCAACCTGCCAAGTTTCCTTTACTGCTTTATCCCATGTGTATTTTTTTATTTTAGTGCCATCAAGTCAGTGTTGACTCATAGTGACAATGTATCACTGGAAGTAGATTGCCAACCTTTTCTTCTGAGGTGATGGAGGGTAAAGTGACTTGCCCAAAGTCACAAGGAGTGCCAGTGGGAATTGAACCCTTGATCTTCTGTGTACTAGGCAGTTGCTCTAATGACTAGGCTACTCCTCCATGCCCCCCATGTGTATTACAGATTTGTAAAATGCCACCTACCGCTCCGCATATCAGCAAATACACGTGCACTCCAGCAGTATTTTAGAAAAGACTCCATGCTTGGTAGTGCCTTTTCTAAAATATCGCCGGACTTGTCTGACCTAGAAGTCTCAATTCCAATCTTCATGTGCAACCTAAAATCTGCCTTCATGGAATTCACAGCGGATATGAACCGTTGGTGAAAGGAGATTTTAATTTACATATGGATGATTCTAATTGCTCTAAAGCTAGGCTTTCCAATCATGTTTAGAGGTTTATGAGTTGCAGCAAATGGAAGGGATTTCTGCCCATAATAAAAGCCACATTTTTGATCTAGTGACTGACCCAGACGAATAGAGGATTATTGTGGGAATCTAGAGTTTGTTCAAAGGATTTGCCATGGACCAGTCTGTTGACTTTGTTTTCCTTTTGTGTATCTGAAAGGAGGAAGGAAGGATATTAATGAGATACAGGCAAAAACGTCTAGGAGGTATGTGGATAAGAAGCATAGCAAAATGATGGCAGTTTAAGACCAGGTAGTCTATCTCGTTTGCCCATCCACACCAACTGCTCTGCATTACAGTCCTTGCCTCTACCTCAGAGATTCTCTTTTCTTGAATTCAGATACTGTCTTTGTCGCCACCATCTTCACTGAGAAGCTGTTCCACGTATACATCACCCTTTCCATAAATAAATATTTTCTTAGATGACTCCTGATACTGCGCCCCTTTCACCCTCATCCTATGACCCCTCATTCTAGACAATATTCCCGAGTCTATGCTGTGTGGGAGTCCTCCACCTGCATGCTTTCTTTCAAGGATGGTATAGCAATATTGCAATTTCAGTCAATCCAAATGATGTCTCACCTTAGTGCCTTTGTATAAGCCTATCACCTCTTTCTTCCTGCTAGCCAGCCTCTCCCTATGCACCCAAGCATCCTTCTGGCTTTTGCATTCACCTTAAGAGCATAAGAACATAAGAAATGCCATAATGGGTCAGCCAAGGTCCATCAACACCCCCCCCCCCATTCACTCCAATCTTAATTTAACGTTGAAACTATTGCAATGTTATCAGTTATCTAGTTAACTTGTTCTTTATATTAGCTTGTTCTGTTGAGTTTATGTTATAATGTTCTATGTAAAGCCCTGTTTGGCTATTTTGTTTGTCATGTAAACCGTTTTGACTCGTAGATTTAGTGGTACAGAAAAATAGCTAAATAAATAAATCAACACTGCTATCCTTTTTCAAACAGTGGCCAATCCAGGTCACATGTACCTGCAGGTTCCCAAAAAAGCACACGTACCACAATGCTTGTCCCGGGTCCCCCTTAATAATGGTTGAAGGACTTTTCCTCCAGGAACTTGTATGAACCTTTCTTAAACCCAGCTACACTAACAGCTTTTACTATATCCTCCGGTAACGGATTCCAGAGTTTGATTACGAGTTGATTAAAAAAAATCATTTTCTCTTATTAGTTTTAAATGGATTACATTGTAGCTTCATTGTATGTCCTCTAGTCTTTCTACTTTTAAATAGCATAAACAAGTAATCTACATTTACCCATTCCACTCCATTCATTAATTTATAGACCTCTATCATATTCCCCCTCAGCCATCTCTTTCACAAGTTGAAGACCCCTAATTTTTTACGCCTCTCCTAATAGGGGTATCCTTCCATCCTTTTTACCGTTTTTGTCACTCTTTTCTGTATCTTTTCTAATTCAATTATATATTTTTTAAGATTTGACGACCAGAATTGCACACAATATTCAAGGTGCGGTTCTCAATGCAGAGGCATTATAATATCCTTGGTTTTATTCCCCATTCCTTTTCCTTATGATTCCTAGCATTCGATTTTCTTTCTTGGCCACTGGTTTTCAACATATTATCCACGATGACGCTTACATCTTTTTCCTGGGTGGTGGTTTCTAAGGTGGTACCATGTATCCTGTAATCATAATTTGGGTTGTTCTTTCTTAGGTGCATAACTTTGCACTTCTCCACATTAAATTTCATCTGCCAATTTATCAAGGTCCTCTTTGAATAATTTTGTGTCATCTGCAGATTTGACCACCTCACTCGTTATTCCTATTTTAAGTCATTTATGAATATGTTAAAAAGCAGGGGACCCAGCAGAGATCCCTTGGGTACTTCATTATTCACCTTTCTCCATGAGAAAATTGGCCATTTAGCCCTACTCTCTGCTTCCTATCTTTTAGCCAGTTCCTAATCCACAATATTACACTGCCTCCAATCCCATGACTTTTTAATTTTGCCAAAAGTCTCTCATGAGAGAACATGTCAGAGTGAATCTGGATTTTCAGAAAATCTATCAACCAGCTCACCTTTGTCTACTGTTTATTCACACCTTTAAAAATATAGTAGATCAGTAAAACAAGACTTTCCTTGACTAAATCCATGTTACCTATTTCAATGTTCCGCACATGTAGATAGTTTCCCCTGTTATCCAAGTTGATTGCTCCTGTTCATTGTAATGACCTGACTCTAGTTTATTGTCGGATACTGTTTGTTTTTATGTAAACCGCGCTGATCGCAAATAGTGCGGTATATAAGAAATGTAAATAAATAAATAAAAATAAAATAAATGTTGGTGTTCTCTCATTTAACCATGACTAACTATATGTTCAGTAATTTTATTCTTTATAATGGTTTCTACTATTTTGTCTGGTACTGACATCAGGCTCACTGTTCTGTAGTTTCCCGGATCACCCCTGGGACCCTTTTTAAATACTGGCGTTACTTTGGCCATTCTCCAATCTTCCGGTACTACAGATGATTTTAAAGATAGTTCACAGATTACTAATAGTAGGTCTGGAATCTCATATTTCAGTTCTTTCAACACCCTCAGATGTATACAATCGGGTCCAGGTGATTTCCTACTATTCAGTTTATCAAATAGTTGTAATGTATCTTCCCAGTTTATCGATATTACCATTTCAGGCATGGGTAACATCCCTACATCATCTTCAGTAAAGACCGAAGCAAAGAATTTATTCAGTCTCTTCACTATGACCTTGTTCTCACTTAGTGCCCCTTTTACCCCTCTATCATCCAATGGTCCAACTGATTCTCTCTCACAGGTTTTTTGCTATGAATACACTTGAAAAAGTTTTTATTATGCATTTTTGCTTCCACGGCAAGCTTCTTTTCAAATTCTCTTTTTGCCTGCCTTATCAATGCATTGCATCTAACTTGCCAATGCTTATGTTCGTCATTTGGCTCCTTTTTCCATTTCCTGAAAGATGGCATTTTGGCAACAGCCTCTCTGACCTCATCTTTAAATTATGCTGGCAGTTTTTTGGCCTTCCTTCCACTTTTCTTAAAGCATGGACTACATCTGGTCTGGGCTTCCAAGATAATACTTTTAAATAACGCTCAAGCTTGATGTAAACCTTTAACCTTTGCAGCTGCTCCTTTTTGTTTTTTCTTAACTATTTTCCTCATTTTATCATAGTCTCCCTTTTGAAAGTTAAAAGGAAGTACTGTGGATTTCCTTGCCATCCTTCTTCCATTTATTAAACCAAATGTCATCAAGCTGTGATCACTATTGCCAAGTGGCCCCAACACCCTTGTCTTTTGCGTCAAATCTTATGTTCCACTAGCTCTAAAATTGCTTCTTGGAGCAGCTTGTTTATGAACCAACAAGAGGGGAAGCTGTCATTTATTTCATCTAGAAACTTTAGCTTTCTAGCATGTGACATTGATCCTGTCGATACCAGGGTAATTGAAATCACCCATTATTACTGTGTTGTAATTTTTGTTAGCTTCCCTGATTTCTTTCAGCATTTCATCATCCATCTGTTCATTCTGGCCAGGCAAACTTTAGTACACCCCACTGCCACTGTCTTCCCCTTTTTACTTGGAATTTCTATCCATAGAGATTATAAACATAGGAACATGATGGCAGAAAAAGACCACATGGCCTATCTAGTCTGCCCGACAATATCAACTATAATAGTCCCCTTTTCACCTTTAGAGATCATCTGTGTTTGTCCCAAGCTTTTTTTGAATTCGGATACCATCTTTGTCTCTACCACCTCCACTGGGAGACAATTCCATGCAGCTACCACTGCTTTTCTCTGATCAGAGAAAGGCTGAACTTTTACAGAGCTCTGCTAGTGAGTGGATTTTTGCCTCCTGGGACATCTTACTGTGAGTTCTAGCTGTTTATTTAATTATTTACTGTTTGTCTAACTGTTGTTTGTTTAATTATTTAGTGTTTGTCTTAGTGGTGTGCAAGTTTCAGCCTTCTCAGCTGTACTTACCTTGCCTCTCTCAATTAACTGGGCCTTGTGTGGTAGCCATTTTGAATTAATCTCTCTCCCCAGAGCCTGCTGTTTGTTAAGCTTTTCCTGTCCTTGCCTGCCTGAGTGACTCCTCCCCCTGTGTGTGTGGTAGCCATTTTGAATTAATCTCTCTCCCCAGAGCCTGCTGTTGTTAAGCTTTTTCCTGTCCTTGCCTGCCTGAGTGACTCCTCCCCCTGACCCCCTCCCCCTGAGGTATCCTGTAACCTTGTTCCTGTTTTCTCCACGTGTGCATAGGCTGTTTTAGTTTGCTTTTCTCTGATCAGAGAAAGGCTGAACTTTTACAGAGCTCTGCTAGTGAGTGGATTTTTGCCTCCTGGGACATCTTACTGTGAGTTCTAGCTGTTTATTTAATTATTTACTGTTTGTCTAACTGTTGTTTGTTTAATTATTTAGTGTTTGTCTTAGTGGTGTGCAAGTTTCAGCCTTCTCAGCTGTACTTACCTTGCCTCTCTCAACTAACTGGGCTTTGTGTGGTACCCCCATCCCCCTGCTGAGGGTTCAGGACAGGGTACCTTGTAACTGCCCTCTTTAATAGGACTTATCTCCCCCCCTCCCTCCCCAGCACCCACCCACCCCTGGGGAAATTGTAGTTTTATAGGTACTTGGACATCTTAGAGGAAAGGGGCTGCTCTCAGGTGCAGCTCTTAATCCAAATCAGTCATACACAGAGGACCTGTGATTAATTAGCTTCAGGTACACAGGGTGTATTAGGGGTATTAGATACACTTTTATTAGTATAAGCATCTACACCAATCCTTATTATATACCGATTTAAAAGACCTAAACACAAGCTTTAAACTAAGATGCAGTCAGAGGTCCAGCAACGAGATGGGGGTTCTCCAGTCTTTTGCATCGAGTGTCACATGTATGATTATCTCCCAGTTGGTGAGAGGTCCTACATATGCACTAAGTGCAGGGAGCTCTTTGCTCTCAGGGAACGAGTCCGTTCTCTAGAGGCTAGAGTAGCAGACCTGGAAGACATAAGAAAGACAGAGAAGTACATGGACGAGACCTACAGGGATATAGTCCTGAAGTCCCACCTCCAGTCTGGCAGCATCCCTGTTGCCATGGAGGAGAGAGGTCACGTGACAGGAGAGCATCACCCTGGTGTGGCAGGAAGTGCTCCTGTAACTAGGACCTGTCCTCCAGGTGATGTAAAACCCTCTCGCACCGAGGACGTTTCTCCAGGGCCATGTCCCCATGAGGGGAGGGTCAGGACAGCTGTTATAGTTGGTGATTCAATCATTAGGAATGTAGATAGCTGGGTGGCTGGTGGACGTGAGGATCGCCTGGTAACATGCCTGCCTGGTGCGAAGGTAGCAGATCTCACGCACCGCCTAGATAGGATCATAGATAGTGCTGGGGGGGAGTCTGCTGTCTTGGTACATGTTGGTACCAATGACATAGGAAAATGTGGTAGGGAAGTTCTGGAGGCTAAATTTAAGCTTTTAGGTAGGAAGTTGAAATCCAGAACTTCCAGGATAGCGTTCTCCAAAATGCTTCCTGTTCCACGTGCAGGACCCAAAAGACAGGCAGAGCTCCGGAGTCTCAATGCGTGGATGAGACAATGGTGCAAGGATGAGGGTTTTGGATTTGTTAGGAACTGGGGAACATTCTGGGGAAAGGGGGGGCTCTTCCGAAGGGATGGGCTTCACCTTAATCAGGATGGGACCAGACTGCTGGCATTAACCTTTAAAAAAGAGATAGAGAAGCTTTTAAACTAGAGAATAGGGGAAAGCCGACAGTCACCCAGGAGCGCACGGTTCGGACAAAGGTATCCTTGAAGGATACTACCAAAAGCAGTGAGGTTCCAAAAGGGAGTATAGTAGCCCAAATGCCCTTGAGTAAGGAGCAGACAGAGCATAAAGATTCCCAATTACCCATGCCTACCAATAGCCAGATTAATATTAATAAAATACAGTCTCTAAAATGCTTGTATGCCAATGCTAGAAGTCTAAACAATAAGATGGGAGAATTAGAATATATAGCATTAACTGAGAGGTTAGATATGATTGCACTCTCAGAGACATGGTGGAAGGAGGATAACCAGTGGGACACTGTGATACCTGGATACAAACTATATCGTAATGATAGAGCTGAACAAATTGGTGGAGGGGTTGCGCTCTATGTTAGAGAGGGCATTGAGTCAGGAAGGATTAAAGTTTTGCAGGGAACAAAATATGCTGTAGAATCTCTATGGATTGAAATTCCATTTATGAAGGGGAAGGTGATGGCAGTGGGAGTATACTATCGACCACCTGGCCAGAATGAACAAATGGATGATGAAATGCTCAAAGAAATCAAGGAAGCTAACAAAAGCCACAACAGAGTAGTAATAATGGGTGATTTCAATTACCCCGGTATCGACTGGGACAGTGTCACAGCAGGACAAGCTAAAGAGATAAAGTTTCTAGATGAAATAAATGACTGCTTCTTGGAGCAGCTGGTTCATGAACCGACCAGAGGGGAAGCCATACTGGACCTAGTCCTTAGTGGAACGCCAGATCTGGTGCAAGAAATAAGGGTGTTGGGACCACTTGGCAATAGTGATCATAGTATGATCATGTTTGATTTAATCAGTGGAGGACAGATAGTAAAGGAATCCACAGTACTACCTTTTAACTTTCAAAAGGGTGACTATGATAGAATGAGGAATATAGTTCGGAAAAAACTAAAAGGAGCGGTTCCAAAGGTTAAAGACTTACAGCAAGCTTGGGTGTTATTTAAAGATACTATCCTCGAAGCCCAGACCAGCTGTATTCCACGCATTAAGAAAAGTGGAAGAAAGTCCAAAAAACTGCCAGCATGGTTTAAAGGTGAGGTCAGAGAGGCTGTTGCTGCCAAAAGAGCAACCTTCAGAAAATGGAAAAAAGAGCCAAATGATGAAAACTGGAAACAGCACAAGCACTGGCAAGTTAAATGCAAAGCATTGATAAGGCAGGCAAAGCGGGAATTTGAGAAGAAACTTGCTACGGAAGCAAAAACACAAAATAAAGACTTTTTCAAGTACATTCGTAGCAAAAGGCCTGTGAGAGAGTCAATTGGACCATTAGATGATAGAGGGGTAAAAGGGGCAGTAAGAGGAGACAAGGCTATAGCAGAGAGACTGAATGAATTCTTTGCTTCGGTCTTTACTGAGGAAGATGTAGGGGTGTTACCCAAGACTGAAGTGGTATTTAAAGGTGATACTGCAGAGGAATTGAGAGAAATATCGCTACACACCGGGAAGATATATTACAACTATTTGATAAACTGAATAGTAGCAAATCACCTGGACCGGATGGTATACATCCCAGAGTGTTGAAAGAACTGAAATATGAGATTGCAGACCTGTTATTGGTAATCTGTGAACTTTCATTAAAATCATCTGTAATACCTGAAGATTGGAGGGTCGCCAACGTAACACCAATTTTTAAAAAGGGTTCCAGGGGTGACCCGGGAAATTACAGACCGGTGAGCCTGACGTCAGTACCAGGGAAAATGGTAGAAGCCATCATAAAGAACAAAATTACACAGCATGTAGATAGTCATGGCCTAATGGGAGACAGCCAACATGGCTTTAGACAAGGAAGATCTTGTCTTACTAATCTGATCTGTTTTTTTGAAGGTGTGCATAAACAGGTAGACAAAGGTGAGTCGGTTGATATAGTGTATCTGGACTTTCAGAAAGCTTTTGACAAGGTCCCCCATCAGAGACATTTGGCGAAGCTAAAAAGTCATGGGATAGGAGGCAGTGTACTATTGTGGATCGGGAACTGGTTAAAAGATAGAAAGCAGAGGGTAGGGCTAAATGGCCAATATTCCCAATGGAAAAAGGTGAATAGTGGAGTACCCCAGGGATCTGTACTGGGTCCGCTACTTTTTGACATATTCATAAATGACCTGGAAAAGGGAATAACTAGTGAGGTAATCAAATTTGCAGATGACACAAAACTGTTTAAAGTTGTTAAAACCCAAGAGGATTGTGGAAAACTGCAGGAGGATCTGGATAAATTGGAAGACTGGGCATCCAAATGGCAGATGAAATTTAATGTGGACAAGTGCAAAGTTATGCACCTAGGAAAGAACAACCCACACTATAGTTACAAGATGCAAGGCTCCACATTAGAAACCACCACCCAGGAAAAAGATTTAGGAGTCATCGTGGATAACATGTTAAAACCCTCCGCCCAGTGTGCAGCGGCGGCCAAGAAAGCAAATAGAATGCTAGGTATCATAAGGAAAGGGATGGAGAATAAAACAAAGGATATTATAATGCCTCTGTATCGCTCCATGGTACGACCGCACCTTGAATATTGTGTGCAATTCTGGTCACCGTATCTTAAAAAGGACATAGAGTTATTAGAAAAAGTACAGAGAAGAGCCACCAAATTGGTGAAGGGGATGGAAGGCTACTCCTATGAAGAGAGGCTAAAAAGGTTAGGGCTCTTTAACCTAGAAAAGAGGCGGCTGAGGGGAGATATGATAGAGGTGTATAAATTAATGAATGGAGTGGAACGGATAAACGTGGATAAATTGTTTACGCTATCAGAATATAGAAGGACTAGGGGGCATGTAATGAAGCTACAGGGTAAACTATTTAAGACAAATAGGAGAAAATATTTCTTCTCTCAACGTGTAATCAAACTCTGGAATCTGTTACCGGAGGATGTAGTAAGGGCTGTTAGTATAGCTGGGTTTAAAAAAGGTTTGGACAAGTTCCTGGAGGAAAGGTCCATAAACCACTATTAAAAAGGGACCCAGGATATCAATGCTTGGCCTAGTACAAGCACTGCAGAACCTGTGTCTTTTGGGGAAACTGCTAGGTACGTATGACCTAGATTGGCCACTGTTGGAAACAGGATACTGGGCTTGATGGACCTCGGTCTGACCCAGTATGGCATTTCTTATGTTCTTATGTTCTTATGTTTCTGTAAAGAAATATTTCCCGAGTCTATCCCCTTTCACCCTCATCCTATATCCCCACATAGCAAAGATTGCTTTCAATCAAAAGAGACTCTCCTCTTGTGTATTTATGCCACGGAGGTATTTAAACATCTGTATCATATCTCCTCTATCCCGATTTTCCTCTAAAGTATACATATTAAGATCTTTGAGTCTGTACTCATATGCTTTATAACAAAGACCACAAACCATTTTAGTAGCCAACCTCTGCACCGACTCCAACCCAGGTCCTGCTCTTTTTTTGTGGACAGAACTACTTCACCCCCTATACTGTACTGCTCCCTTGGACTTTTGCAGCACAAATGCATGACCCTGCATTTTTTAGCATTAAATCTCAGCTGACAAATTCTAGAACATTCTTTAAGCTTAGCTAGATCCCTCCTCATGTTATCTACCCTATTCAAAGATTTTGGTGTCCTTCACAAACAGACAAACCTTACCCAACAACTGCTCTGTAATATCACTAACAAAAATGTTAAAAAGAATCGGACCAAGGAGAGATCCCTGCGGCACACCACTGGTAACCTCCTTGGCCTCAGAGTGAGGTCCATTTACCTGTACCCTTTACCGCCTCCCACTCAACCAATTTCTAAGTTACTCAAAAACTTTAGAGTCCATCCCTTGGGTGCTCAATTTGTTTATAAGTCACCTGTACAGAACAATGTCAAAGGCCTTATTGAAATCTAAGTACACCACATCTAGGGCTCTCCCTTGGTCCAACTCCCTAGTCACCCAGTCAAAGAAATCAAGCAGATTTGTCTGACAAGACTTGCCTCTTGTAAACCCATGCTGCCTTGGATTCTGAAATCCATTGGATTCCATAAACCTCACTACTCTTTCTTTTAGAAGTGTTTCCAATAATTTACTCACCACAGAGGTTAGACTAAACAGCCTGTAGTTGTCAACCTCATCCTTACTTCTGCTTTTGTGTAAAGGGACCACGTGTGCCTTTCTCCAGTCCTCTGGGACCACCCCAGACTCCAAAGAGGCATTCAAAAAGTCAGTCAGTAGAGCCACTAGAACGTCCCAAAATTCCTTCAGTATTCTCGGATGTATCCCATTCGGTCCCATCACTTTATCTACTTTTAGTTTAGCTAGTTCCTCACGAATACAGTCTTCTGAAAATCGTTCAAGCTCCCCGTCACTTCTGTTCCTATTTGTGGGTGTTTTCTGAGGTCCTGCTCCTGGCCCTTCATCTGTGAACACAGAACAGAAATATTTGTTAAGCAAGTCTACTTTATCCTCATCAGCTTCTACATATTCCTCCCATTCACCCTTGAGTCTGACAATACCACTTTTGCTCTTCCTCCTCTCACTAACTTATCCGAAAAAGATCTTATCCCCCCTTTTATTGCATTGGCTATTTCTTCTTCTTTTTGTATCTTTGCTTTCCTGACTACTTTGCTAGCCTCTCTAAGTTTTTCCAAATATAGATGCCTGTCTTCCTCTCTCTGTGATGTCTTGCATTTTAAGAAGGCCTCCCTTTTTCTTCATCTTTTCAGCTACTTCTTTTGAGAACCATAGCGGCCTCCTTTTCCTTTTACATTTGTTTACCTTTCCAACAAAAAGGGTTTTTTTGCCCTTAAAATATCCCCTTTCAGTTTTGTCCACTGTTTTTCTACATCCCCCAGCTGTTCCCATCCCACTAATGACTCCTTGAGGTATTGTCCCATCTTGGCAAAGTTAGTTTTCCTAAAGTCTAAGACCCTCACTTTTTAATGGATTTTTATCAGCTCTAGTCCTAATACTGAACCACACCATCTGCACCCATCCCAACAAATCTAGTTTAAAGCCCTACAGTGTATTTTGTTTCTTGCAAAACTTTAATCCTCCTTGACTCAATGTCCTCTCTAACAGAGTGCAGCCCCTCCACCAATTTGATCTACCCTGTCATTGCGATATAGTTTGTATGCAGATATCACGTTGTCCCATTGGTTGTCCTCCTGCACCAGGTCTCTAAGATGTCAATCATATCCAACCTTTCATTTAGTGCTATATACTGCATTTTAGCTTTCTCATCTTATTTTTTAGACTTCTAGCATTTGCATACAGGTATTTTAGAGGTTGGATTTTATTCATAGCCAATAGGGGTAATTTGGAATCTTTTAGCTCTGTATTTAAGGGCGTCTGGGTTACTTTTATCTTTATTGGAACCTCTCTGTCAGGATGCCCCAACTTCCCTCTTTTGCTAGTATCCTTCAAGGATACATTCTTCCGAATCATGCACTCCTGGGCACTGTCAGCTTTCCCCTACTATCTAGTTTAAAAGCTTCTCTATCTCCTTTTTAAAGGTTAATTCCAGCAGCCTGGTTCCATCCTGGTTAAGGTGAAGCTTATCCCTTGTCCCTCCCTCCCCCAGAATGTTGCCCAGTTCCTAACAAATTCAAAACCATTGCCTCATCCACACATTGAAACTCCGGAGCTCTACCTACCTTCTGGGCCCTGTGCATGGAACAGGAAGCATTTCAGAGAATGCTACCCTGTAATTTCTGGATTTCAACTTCCTACCTAAAAGCCTAAATTTGGCCTCCAGAATCTCTGTCCCACACTTTGTCATTGGTGTCAACATGTACCAAGACAGCAGACTCCTGTCCAGCACTCTCTAAAACCTTGTCTAGATGGCACATGAGGCCTGCTACCTTTGCACCAGGCAGGCATGTTACTAGGCGATCCTCAGTCCGGCAGTCATCCAGCTATCTACATGCCTAATGATTGAATTGCCATCTATAACGGCTGTCCTAACCCTTCCCTCATGGGCACATGGCCCTGGAGAAACCTCCTCAGTATGTGAGGGTTTTACATCTCTTAGCATATAGGACCTACAGTAGTTACAGGATCACTTCCTGCTACTCAAAAGTAATGTTCTCCTTTCATGTGACCTCTCTCCTCCATGGCAACTGAGAGGCTGCCAGACTGGAGGTGGGACTTCAGTACTACATGCCTGTAGGTTTCATCTATGTACCTCTGTCTTCCTTATGTCCTCTAAGTCTGCTACTCTAGCTTTCAGAGATTGGACTTGCTCCCTGAAGGCAAAAAGCTCCTTACACCTAGCGCACACATAAGACCCCTCACTAACTGGGAGAAAATCGTACGTGTGACACTCAATGCAAAAGACTGGATAGCCCCCACCTCGTTGCTGGACTGTTGTCTGCATCTTAGTTTTAAGGTTTTGTTTAGCTATTTAGCTTGTTTACTTAAAGTTGCTAGGGATACTTATACTGATACAATAAATACCAATTAAGCTTAATGGACTTTGTTCACCTCAAGATTAATTCATTTCAGGGCCTTAATTAATCTATTCCTGGTGAAGATAACCAGCTGAACCTGAAAATGAATTTGACCATCTTTCCCCTCTTTAATAGGTTTAAGAGCTTATAAAACTAAGATTATGCCTGGGGTGGGTAGGAGGGGTATGTTTACTAAACAATGGTAGCAGCTTCCATGCGATATTGGAGCTGCGGCCCCATTGAATTCAATTGGGCCACGGTTCCATTATTGCATGGAAGCCACTACCATTGTTTAGTAAACATACCCTTTCGTAATGGCTGGCTTGCTACACAGGTCCCAGTCCTGTGCTTCTAAGGTAATCTGTTAGCAATTTCCTGGGTGATTCACACTGCCCTTGATTTGATAGAGGGAGCCTTTTAAATTGCCCCTTTGATCTTTCCCTTGGCTGTAACATCTATTTAAAACAAAGTCCCAGATCTCTTACCTCCTAACTGGAAGACCTCTTTGTAAAGGTCTCTAGAAACAATTTATTTCTTTTGACCCAAAGAATATTTGTCTTATTCTTCCTTCTATGCTAAGCTATACTTTGATTTGATTTAAATTCAAAGCTCTCTGTTGATACTAGGCCCTGACATAAGTTTTAAATTTAAACTAAAAGCTCTCTGCTGGGTTTTAAATTTAAACAAAAAGCTGTCTGCTGATACTAGACCCAGACTGAGTTAGCAAATACACTGGATTCTAAAATACAGAGATGTATCAGTTTTAACCCAAAGAATTCCCTTTTCCCCAAGATTTAGAGAATTTCCTCAAAGTGAATGCTTAACAAGTACAGATTGCTTTCCAGCAGTAGCAGTCCATTTTGTTAGTCCTTATCTACCCATTTGGCCACTTTAAGATCATCAGATACAATTGTATGCAAGAACTACTTATGCCCTGTTTACAAAAAACATAGAGATGATTTGGAGTTGGGCTATATGGTTGAGAATTGGGAGCAGGGGATCATTAGATGTTTAGGCGAGGTGATGTTTATGGGATTATAGTGCGGAGGAGGAGAAAGGAATTTTGGATATCTAGAGATTTGCTGGCACTGAAAAGTGATATAAAGAAAGTAGAAAGGACACGGAGAAGTTGGAGGGAGTTGGTAGGCAGTCATCCAATGATATAGCAGGTTGATGAGGTGATAAAAATTAATTCTCTAATGTCATTTTGTTGGTTAGGAAGCTGGCTAGAGGGATGTTTTATATATATTTTTAAATCTTTGTTAGGGATGGTTTGGACAGGAGAGAAGCATTCAGTTATGCTGAGCTGACTGGCACTGGGAGAGCAGTTCAGAAGTTACAGGAGAGCTTGCGAGTCTCCAGTATGACTGGCAGAGGTTCAAGTCTATCTTAGAGATATTAACTCAAGCCCACGTAGACTGGATTCTTGCCACCCAATGTTGATTAAACGTTTTGGATGGGGAAGTGCTGGAATTTGTAAAATATATAATGAATCAGTCTTTAGAGAGAAGGGAGGTTCCTAGCCTTTATTTATTTATAAAGCATTCGTAGCACACTGGTCCATTGCCCTCAACGAATAACATATGAATATACATAATGAACAACAGCGCATAACAATACACAATTAAAACAGAATGCCATTCATAAAACAAGACTCAGTTGGCATTAAAAGCTTTCGAAAAGAACATAGCCTTGAGCATCTTTTGAAACTTGAGTATATTCAGTAGCTGATGAAAGGTGGATCAGCACAGGAGAGAGCCAGTGCTATGTATGCCTCAACCTGGCTACCTGCAGAGAAGGACAGGAGAGTAAATTCTGAGTCAGCAAGCACAACATGTGATAAAATGTGAAAGGAGTGTTCAGAATGAGCAGATAGCCCAACTGACGATGTTCAAATAACATCCGTAACATGCAAAAGAAAACGCTGGAAGTAATGAGGAATAAGCCGAGTTTGAAAAAGAATGCATTAGGTAAATCGTGTTGTGAAAGATGTCTTGCTTTTAAGTTGTATTTTGTCTATTGTTTTAATTGTTATTTATGTTTTAATTGTTATTTATGTTTTGTTATACTCCGCCTAGAAAATTAGATAGGCAGAATACAAATGTTTTAAATAAAATAATAACATACTGAAAATACATCACCAACTGCTCTAATTGATGGCATATAAGAAAGATAAGTTGTTTGCTTTGGTGTCTGTCATACTGGTCTTTCCTCTAGCTCTGCGCCTAGGATCTCAGTGGAAGGATTGGTCACCATTTGCTTCACAACACCTTAAACCTCCTTTTGATATCCTCTGGAAACTTTGCAAGGACTTTAAAAAGTCTGTGCAGATGGAAGTACGAGCTCTCAGTATCTCTCAACTAGACTACTGTACTAGCCTGAGTGTGGCCCTACCTGGAACGCCAACACACAGTTTCAAATAGCTCCTGGTCATCAGAGAGGGGATAAGTTATACAAGGATGCTGTAGGACTGGTACCCACAATAAATCTCATAAGTATAACCACAGGACTTGTCTCTCTTGTGGCTCATTACCCGAAGGTCTCACTGAACCTGTGGGCAAGGAAGTAAAAGCAGACTTTCCTCTAGGAATAACCAAGCATATCACATCTTATCTTGTTATCTGCCAGGTATTCTCCACAGTGCCCTTGTCCAAGTTCCTGAAAGGCATCTATGTTATAAAGGAACAGGAGTACCAATGCGCTTTTATAAACTAGATGGCTAGAGCCACTCGGTAATGTGCAAATTCACAGATACAAAGTTTGCATCCTGCTTTCAAAATGGCATACATATAGGACCCGATTCTGTTCCCCGCTATTCGTGCCTTCCCCCGCCGGCGTCTAACCTCCCCACTGGTTGTGCGGGGAAGTTAGATGGGGGCAGGAAAGGGGTGACTTGGGGGCGGAGTCTGGGAGGGCAGTGGGTGGTCGCCAGCTCTGGAAGTACAGGACCGATTCTAATGTCAGCCCTGTACATCCAGGGCTGGCGACTTGTGCGGGGAAGTTATTCCACCTCTGAGGTGAAACAGCTTCCCTGGACCTTTTTTTTAATTTAGGGCCCAGAGCATGGAGGGGGCAGGGGGGACCCGAGGACATTCCCCTCAGCCTGACCCTGGCCTTAGGAGGCAAGATTGGAGGTCAGGCTGCGGGCAAATCTCCTTTTAAGTCCAGCAGCTGGCATCGCAGCTTTTAAATGGAGTCGTGGTACCATGGCAACCAGACGCCATGGCACCGCGGCTCCATTTAAAAACCCTGACTGAGTTAATAGGGCTATTCCTGTATGTGCAGGCCAGGCTGAATCGCAGTCCCAGCCTGCACGTCCAGGACTGATCGCGATTCTGATCCTGCGGGGCTTGACGTGCCCCCCAGGATCAGAATTGTGACCCCTCTGTATGTCCAGTCAAACCTTTGGGCATTTCATAAAACATATGCATACATCACAGCTCCACCTCTGCTCCTCCCAAGCTGCGACCCTGGGAAACCGATGCACGGTCCGCTTGAAAGTACATGTTTCATGCACTTGCTGGAACGGCACCTTGTTCTATAGCTTCTCGGGTGAAGCATTATCGCCCAGGTTACTGTTGCGGTAAATTGACCAGTTGTTGCTGGATGCTCATCTTTGCGACACCTGCTGTCCTGTGTTCTCTGTTGCTGCTCCTCAGTTGTGGAATTCTTTACTCAAAGAGTTGTGCGCAATTTCTGACGGCTTTTTTTTTTTTATTATTTCAGAAGAAGCTTAAAGCTCATTTTTGGGGAGTAGCTTTTAATGAGATAGGCTGAAGTGCTATTGTTTTGGAGGATGCTAGTAGCCTATTTTAGGTTAGGTTTTATTGGGATCTGCTGTGGGTATTTTCTTTTTTTGGGGGTGGGGGGGGGTGGGAAGGTGTTGGTTTTATTCTTGTATGTTAGTGTGATATTTTGTGTATGTAAAGTTGTAACCTGCCTAGGATTTCAGATAGTATGGGAAAGAAATGTTTTAAATAAATAAATACATGTGATCTTTCAGTTCATGTGTTTTTTACGTGCATATGTTTTACTGAAGATCTTTTCCGCATATAAAACAAGTTGTATGTGTGGAACAATGTTTTATAATTACTCCCCACAATTGCAACAACTCCAGTTACTGGGATAATACTCTTGTAATATTAGGGTTTTTAAATTGGGCTTAGCAAACCAACCACAATATTAAAATCTAGGTATAGTTAAATCCTCTAGCCCATTTGTTATAATAATAATACTTAATCTTTGCACATTCCCACTTATTGAGTCCAAAATATCCGATTATTTCATAACATCAAAAAAGTCCAATTTCAGATGTTCATTTTACTCATTTAAATACCTTTTTTAAATTTTATTTATTTATTTATTTAGCAAGGCTTATATACTACTTTTCACCGGGTCAAAGCGGTTTACTTAAGAGCTTACATGGAATGATTAACTTATATACAAGAGTAGGGGATATATACATGTGTTAGTAGATATCTGCCATCAAATACATATCATCCCAAACTAAAATTTCCAAAATAGCAGAATCCCTTCGGTAATGCCAGCACACTGCTCTTCACTCAAACTTCATATGACCATCATTCATTTGGAAGGCGTCTGATGTCAAACATCCGAGTACTCATCAGCCCTTTAAAAAATGGGCCAATCATAGTCAAAATCCATCCAACCAATCAAATGGATCTTTCACAGGAGTGTTGCCTAATCAATATCCATATTTGCACAGGCGTGTACGTCACCGCATGCTAAAATGCATGTTAATCAGCGATCGCAAAATGGGGCGGGGAATGGACAAAGAGTGCATATGGAGAGCGCATTACTGCTAGCGCCAGGGCAACACAGCTCTTAACATGGGTTCACCTAATAGCTCCTCTATCGGAGTCGTTAAATGAACCCGCCTTAAGGGCGCGCAGGTTCGAGTGGCATATCACACGTTAGCTTCTGGGAACACACTAGGGTGATACCAATTTGCAGTTTAATCCCCAACGCCATGTTTATGATCTTGTCTGCCATTTACTTGGCTCATGTCCTCTCTCTAATTTGTTTATGGTGTTCCTTTCAACTGCTTTGAGGCGAACCACGCCACAAGTGTTAATAAACGTAAACCTAGTCACACCCCAGCAGCTAACCCAGAGACTTTGCAATTAACATGTATTTGTTTGGCACATGGAGTGTAAATCTTTAACAGGCTTTAGTAGCCAGAC
The DNA here is from genome assembly GCA_033557465.1 of Ichthyophis bannanicus. NCBI lineage: Eukaryota > Metazoa > Chordata > Amphibia > Gymnophiona > Ichthyophiidae > Ichthyophis > Ichthyophis bannanicus. The sequence goes on along the minus strand of CM066048.1, from coordinate 103,305,295 downwards.
ATAGAGCCCTCATGACCTGGGTTTCAGAAAGAACAATGATTTGTGGCCCCTAAGCAAGGACTGGGGCCCTAAGTCATTCCCACCTATAGAAAACAACAGCAGCCTCTGTGCATTATTCAATGAAGTTATTAGATTGGGTCAACACCCCCACCGACATGCAGTAAGGACCAATTACTAGTATTCTTGATGAAGATACATCTGTTTTACTAAGGAAAATGGCCAAGTAACTTCACATTTGAACGGTTTATGTAAATGTTTGCTACTCACAGAAGAAAGGAACCAGAACGCCTTCTTCTTAAGATGTACAGTAATTCTCTATCAACCTCCTTATGTAAACACAACTAGCAAATAGCTCCTTTTTCATGTTGGCTGGGATCTATCAATGACTTGACTATTGTTAGGTCATGGTAAATTGTTTTGTGCCTTTCTTATGTGTATGTCTTCGGGGAAGGGTGATTTATAAATGCAGATAAAAGTAGACCTTAAAAGTAGCACCAGCAGCTAAATACCTTGAACATCTCCACCTGTCTCTTGCATAACATTTTTGCTCCTTAATTACATGACCTTTTCCATCGATATGATTTCAATTTCATTTAATTACATTTGGTATTCCGCCTTGAACAAACAAAGTCGCATCAAAGCTGATCACAATAAAACAGTGAAAGGAAAAATAAAAAAAGCAAGCAATTGGAACATTCAAGATGGAGATAATTTGATGCAGATGTTTGCTTATGTTTTTGTATTTTGACAATATGTTTTGATATTGGAGTCGGGTGGGTGTTGGTTGATAGGAGAGTTACTGATTGTAATTATTTGTGTGTTTTTGTACTTTGTTGTGCACCACACTGAGTGGAATTTGATGGTGCAGTAAATAAATATCAATAAATACAATGAAGACTTGAAAGATATTAGTGAAGGAACCTTTTCCAAAGGAGGGGAAGCTGTAGAGCTAGAGAACAAGATATGAAACTGCAAGAAGATACTGTAGACTCACGAGCTGCTCTCCCTCTAAAAGGACTCAAGAGTGCCTTGCGGCATAGAGAAAGTATCAAAGTACAACAGAAACTAGAATAAGGCAAAAAGCATAAATGAGCTTGTGAGCTACCTGCAGGGACTAATAATGTTCCCCATTAATCACTGGGTGCTGGTGCTTGAACACAGAGAGAAGTGGAAGGATGAGAGGATGAACTTGTCTCCAGAGTTTGCTGTTTGTATTTTCTATTGGTCTGCAGCTGCTCTTGGTGAGTAAGTTCATTGGAATTCTGCAAGTCACCAACTGTTTTCTAACTCGTTTCTCCGTATAGTGCAGGATGTGCACGGTGAATGATTCATTATTTTATGATTAATTATTTTATTAACATTCTTCTCTCTCTCTCTCTCTCTCTCTCTCGCTCTTCCTCTTGTCTGGATTCTCCTCCTCTTGCTCTGGCTCCTATCCATTCATGGATTCTCTCATTCATCTCGTTTTTTCGGTCATTTCTTCCTTTCTTCTTTTACTGTCTTGTTCACGAGCCTCTTTACCTCTCTCTCTCTGCTTTTATCAGTCTCTACCTGTATTTTTTTCTTCCTTTGGCCAACTGCTTCCTCCTGCTCAGTGGCAAAGCCACACTTGAGTTTTTGGTGGGACTTGAGGTTAACATGAACTAAACATGGGTGTGCACTAGGCAGTGTGGATGTTGACACCACCTCCAGGTCTCCTGTTTTGAATGGGTCACTGCCACTGTCTGGGTGTGCCTGAGTCCAATCTGGAGAGTCCACGGCCCACACAGGGCTATGCCTTGGCTCCTGCTGCTATCAAAAACTAAGCTGGATGCAGCAGGCACTAGCCTTCGGTACAATCCTTGTGGACTGTGGGGAAATTCTCTAATTTATATCCCCCATCCGACTTCACTTAACGCAATCATCTAGACACATCCTTCCAGTTAAATTCCATGGTCTTTTCAAGAAGTGGAGCCAAACTCCCTTACTCTTAAAGCCCATTCATAAAATTTTTGTCTTGCCTTCCCCGATGCCACTGTTATTTAAATAAAGAACAGAATGGGGAACTGAAATGGTGGCTTTTTAGATATCCATCTCATGAGCTTTCGGACCCCCCCCCCTCCCCCCCTACCCACAATGAAGCTCCAATGAGGCACATTTGAGACTAAGCAGAGAAAATATTTTTTTCTCTCAGTGCATTATCAAACTCTGGAATTCATTACCACAGTATGTAGTAAAAGCTGTTAGTGTAACTGGGTTCAAAACAGGTTTGGATGAATTCCTGGAGGAAAAGTCCATATGCCATTATTAAAGAAGACTGGGGAAAGCCACTGCTTACCCCTGGGATGAGCAGCGTGGAATGTGTAGACCTTTGGGAACCCAACAGGTACTTGAGACCTGAAATGGTCAATGTTGGATACTGGGCTTGATGGAATCTTGGTCTGACCCTGTATGACATAAACTTGTTATGTTCTTATTCACTTTCCTCCATTATGCGTTCTCCTCTCAGGTTCTCTAGTTTCTCTGATGGTGAAAATGAAGGATACAATTTTTTCGTGACGCGACGGAAATCTTAAGGTGTCTTCTACACCCCTGGATTGCCAAAGTGGTTCCAGAGTCAACACAGTCTGAGACAAGACTAGAGAAGGAAAAGTCCATAAACCATTTTGAAAGTAGGCTTGGGGAGAACCACAGCCTATTCCAGGGATAAGCAGTATGAAATGTAATTACGTTTTGGATTCCTGGCAGCTACTTGAGAACTGGATTGGCTACTGCTGGAAACACGATACTGGGCTTGATGGATCTTTGGTCTGACCCAGTATAGCAGTTCTTATGTTAGGGTATACATTGCCTCTGCACACCCTTTTTTCCACAGCTAGTCCATAGGCTGTCTTCTTGGTGTAGGTATGGAGGGCTGTTTCTTGCACAGAAAATATCCTTTCAAAACGTCAGTCTCCATTGGGTCTAATTACTTAAAGAGCAGGCCTGAAGCTAGGGTGTCAGGAGGGTAAACTGTTAACTCTAGGAGGCTGGATTTAAGCCCTACCATCTTGCAAGGTGGCTGTAATCATGACCAATTTTTGTTTTACTGTAGATAACATGATTTACATTTTAGAAAATAACAAAAGAGAACTGGAGATGTATTAACAGTCCAACTTTTTTTCTCTTTTTCAGAGATGTTTAAAAATACATGACTACAGTGTGTGTAAAAGGATGTGGATTAAGGAAGCCCACACTCACTCTCACAGAATGGGCTATTTTCAGACAGCCAATTTGCATGGATAAATGTGCTTCTTAGCTGGGAAAATTCTAAAAATGTCTCTCCAAATCTACCTTCGTTCAACATCTGGAAAATGTGTTTTCCTCTTGGTATTTGGGCAGCGTGCCCAGCGACAATGCCCTATCATATATCTTCTTTTCAATACTTGCATCGTTCTGGCTGGGTATGCAAGAGGGCTTTCCTTACATCTCCTGCAAGAGGAAGTTCTATACTATAGTAAGGAGGGGACTTGTATAAGCACAAGTAGGTATGACTGTCATGTCGCGCCCACAAATGGTGTCTAAGGCTGTGAACAATCTACCTGGTGGCATGCCGAACATAATAGAATGCCCTGCTTTTTAAACTTTTTGTGCCAGAGCTTGTTAGATGAGAGACCAACTATCTTTTCACACTGTCAGCTATGTATTTAACAAAATCAATTACACATCCTGAGCTTTGTATACCTCTTCTGCCTGCAATAACTAGAGGGGTCAGGAAACGCATTCAACCAGTAAGCACTGGTGAAGGTGAGCTTAGAGTTGCATGCAGGCCATTGGGAATGATTTTTCTTCTCAGTGCGGCGTTCATCACCAGAGGTCTGACTTGCATTGCCACAGTCCCATGGCCTGCCTTTTACTCGAGTTCTCTCCTCTCTCCCTGTTTGTGTGATGAATAAGGTTCCAACCCAGTCCCCGTCACAGCAGCTTTCATTCAAGGTCTGCCCCAGAAACCAGTCTTTTGAAAATAAGATCAGTGAATGGGCCGAGTGCCCCATTTAGGTTTTTCATAAACATGTCCACGCAATGCCTCCTTCAGCTGCTGAAATGCCAGTCCTGTTGGCACAGTGCCAAAAGCAACAGGGAGTACCCAAGCCTCTGGCGTTGCTTCCCAGGCTTTCCTTCTCACTTTGGAATTTGAACTCTTCTGGTGGACCCCTGCTCCCGTAGCCTTCCCTCCTCAGTCTTGTTCAGGGCTCTGCAGTTGGTGGCATGAAGTCATGTCTCTTAATATAGGACTATAACCATTTAATTCCTTCTCTCACTTTCTGTCGGTCCTGGCCCCACCTATATGCCACATTTTAAATCTGTGAAGTATGGTTACTAAGTTTGGAAACTCCAGGGTAATGTTCTAGGAGTCTCTGCCAACTCATTACTGGATTGAGGGAATCTGATGTTGCTTTTATCCCTGCAAGTTTTTAACTCCCCCCCCCCCCCTGAAGTGGAAACAGCTTAGTTGGGGGGGGGGGGTGTAATTGAGCTGCTGTTTGAGGAGCAGGGTGTAATGAAACTTGAGTTGTGTCTGTCAGAGAAACAGTGGAGGATATTTATGGATTGTTCACCTCAACAAATGTTTCCAAAAGCAACAGTAGCGTTCTTTCGTCTACTGCCCAGTGTCCTTAGCATCCCCCCTGGCTCGTCCATCACTCCATCTTCAGCTTGCAGACTGGGACTGGTTGTTGCAAGCGTATGTTCACATTCATGGTTATTCATTCTCTCCTCTTCCCCCCCCCCCTTCTGAATTCCTTGGAAACTAACTGACATTTCCAGCAAGCTCACGGGCACTCAGCATAAAGAGAAGGATTAAAGGGACCATAAGTACCTGCAGTGTAAACTGCCCTTTACAATTGCTGAATGGCAACTTGGAACTGGAGCAAGATGGCGCAGGGCATTGCCGGAGATGGGCAGAACTTACAAACCCTCTGGCACTAGAACTTCCTGTAAACTCTTCAGACCGTGGTGCCCAGTTTCTGTCTGTCCTACAGATTTGCTTATGAAAGAGCCAGAAAGAGGGAGGGGGACCGATTAAGTCATGGCTGAGGAATCAGCTCAGATATTAAACTTTTATGGCTGGACATACATCGCCGAGATATACAGACGTGCATCGGCATAGCAGGAAGTCTCCTCGTCGCGCCAAGCTTTGACAGGAGAAACCTATTAGGACTTTACTGTCAAAAAGGAGACTGAAGACATGGAAATGAAATTCAGAGTTATCCCCCTATAAAACCACTGAAAGCAAATTGTTGTAAATGTTCTTTTCAGTTTAGTTACAAAAAATGAATAGCCAATGTTTTATGACCCCCACCTGAGACAACAGCCTTTGAGCGATTCGACTGTTTTGACTTTGTCCCAGGACATACCAGCGCAGGAACTGTCGTCTAAATTACAAATTGCCAGTACTCCAGACAATATGATCAAAAGAAGAGATACTAAACAAGGAATAATGTTAAAAAAGGTATTCCTACCACTCAGTGTGACCAGAACTATACATGGCTGCCCAGGCTGTTGCATTTCTGAGCTCACTTCACGCTATGCTCTCCATGCTCCATATTCACTTCCACGTCTTGCGTCTCCAAAGTCTTAAGTTAAACTTCTGTGCCTGAGATGAAGATGAGGGTTTGCTTCAACTGCTGAGCTGCTTTTCCTACTGGAACCCCAGCAAGCTTTTGAAACAAGAAGTCTGTCATTCATTAACAGATGCAGAATGACTGGCAGCCTGGAAATGGCTGAGCAGATGGGAGACGTCTGGCCTGGTTACAGCTAAGGAAGTGACTGTGTGTACTAGCAGGTAATTCCATCCTTCTTTAAAAGAAGATGAACTCTGAACTTGCCAAGGAGGCCTGCAATGGGGAGCTTGTGGGCTTCATAAACTCATAACATCCTCAGATAATACCTATGCCTGGAGAGAAGGATGCATTGATACAGATGGAACCTTTCAGCTCAAGAAACACATTTCTCCAATACCCTCCCCCTCCCCTTGTGCTAGATGAAATATCTCCAAGCTCTTAAGCTCCACTCTTCCGGAGGTACAACACCCCAACATCATGAGGATGATGGGATGGTGCTGGCAGATGGATTGTATCCTAGGCTGTAAGAGATGATACCACAAGTAGTACTGTGCACTTAGGGCTATGTACTAATGGGTTGAGAGCATTCTCATGTTATAAAGGGCAGCAGCATCCAATACCAGGCAGGGGTGATGCTGGGTGATGATTAGATGACATGGTAGATGATGGCACAAAGACTAATTGACCCATCCAGTCTGCTTATTTTTTGTGATCTGCATAGCTAACATACCCTAACTGTCAGTCCTAGAAACTTGATCATGCTCTCTACCTAAATTCAGTCTGCGTATTTCCAGATTATGGAAGAGAGTATTTCCTGGACCACCATGTCATGCTGGGGTAACTCTGAAAATAAACTTTCTGATGAAAGACCACACTACGCTTCTCTGAGGTTAAGCTGCTGCCTGAAGGCTTGGCCAAGACCAACAAACAGCTATTTAAAAACAAACAGCCTGGACATGCCCAGAAAACCACATTTAGTGATCTAATGAAAATCCAGCCAATGTCTTCGAAATATCACCCTGTGTGGTGCACTGAAGCTGTATAAGACATGGGCGAATTTCTTCAAGGTTTCCCAACAGCTTACCTTTCTGTTGTGTTCTTGAGTTGTATAGCTTCTAAGCTGAGCGAGGCATCCTACTAACCGACCAAGAATCTCCAAGAAAAAGCCCTGCTATGGCCTCCTTCATGTGACAAAATCAAAGGGTACGCTGGAGACTAAAATTAACCTATATATTTGAAAAAACGTCAGCCAGGAACAACTTCAAGTACTGAGTATGTTGTCAACCAAACATTTTAATAAAGGAGAAAAAAGGACTTTGGTGGCCACATGCTATGCTTTCATTTCATGCAAAGAGGCTTTATCTCCCTTGTGTGAGCCATCTGGAACAGAGCTGTTCACACAGCAGTAAGCCTATCACGGATCTCTAGCACATCATTTAATGCAACATCTGTTTATGGGTGAGGCAGGAGTAAAACTCCAGCACGCATTGTCCTAAAAATCTGTGATGTAGTCTGCAACATCTGGAATACAGTGGGATCAGAAGGAACTTCAGACCAGGTCCCTGGGCCCTTTCTTACTGCTTTTCACTGCTGGTGTCGCTTAGCGAACACATTTCTTTTCTGTTGGTATGGCCTGTAGTCAGGTCACTTCACTGACTCCCTATCCGTTTCCGCATCCAGTTCAAACTTCTCCTACTGACCTACCAGTGCATTCATTCTGCAGCTCGTCATCACCTTTCCTCTCTTATCTCCCTCTACACCCCTCCTCAGGAACTCCGCTCCTCCGACAGTTCCTTTTTATCTGTGCCCTTCTTTGCCACTGCCAACTCCAGACTTCGTTCATTCCACCTCGCTGCTCCATATGCCTGGAACAAACTACCTGAGGCGGTGTGTTGGGCTCCTTCTTTAGCCCTATTCAAATGCAGGCTAAATCCATCTCTTTGAGGCTGCTTTTGGATTCTGATGCTCCTCACTCTCTTGTCCGCTACTTATCTTTATCTTTCCATATTCTAGTCCCCGGTTTTGCTATGTTTTTTGTCTTGATTAGATTGTAAGCTCTTCTGTGTTTTACATCTATATGCACAGTGCTGTGTACGCCTTGTAGCGCTAAACAAATGATGAGTAGCAATAGTACTAATAATTACGGCACTGTGCCACCGGCCCTACTTACCGCATGACCCGTCTTCTCATTTTCCCTTCCTGGCTGTTCCGCTTTGCTTTCGATTGCTGAGATCATCTGTGCAGTCCCAGGCCTTCTTGAAATTCTTTTATTTTCTTCTAGCTCATTTGGAACCAGTGCTGGGATTCTGGCATCATGAACTTTCATTCAGAACTATCCAGGACAGGACTTCCCAAACCCGTCCTTGGGACCCCACAGCCAGTCAGGTTTTCAGGATATCCATAATGAATATGTATGAGATAAATCTGCATGTCCTGCCTTTATTATATGCAAATTTATCTCATGCATATTCATTGTGATATCCTGAAAAATGTGCTGTTTGAAGTCTGGTAATTGCAGCAACAGTCATGAGTCTAGCAGCCATGCTCCAGGGCACCTCCTGGAATCATGTGTCACAGGCTCTAAATCGGGCCACTAGTTGTCGCCCTTAATGATGGCCATGACACCTTTCCCCTTCTGCATCATCTCTAGCCCTAAGTAAACTGGGTTGAAGAAGATTAGATCTGGGAATCAAATGGGGGACTTTCCCTGTGGCATGACACAGCACCGCTGGCTTACGTTCTTGAATTCTGCTACGGTTTTTTTCTCCGCCCTGAGAAGCTGATCCCTGCATACATCACCCTCTCTCCATTCCACAGCAGATCAACAACCCGATTTGTCAGTTTTCCTTTGCTTCTTCGGATTTGGAGGGAACCTCTGAAGGAAGAACAATCAGGCATGATGGAAGGAAATTCAGCAAACTCAAGGTAGCTGAGTAACAGAGATGATAGAGAGGCATCTATCCCCATCATAGGAATCATGGAGCTGTTGAACTAGAAACTTAATGGCAGGGAATGTGCATCCTACACCAGGTCTAGGTCCCCAAGAATTTGCATCTATTCCTTATGGGGGCCTACGCACTGAAGAGGTTTTCCTGTGATAGTGTCCTAAAGGAGAAAACAGCTGTAGATATTTCCAAAAGAAGTATGACTCTTTTATACAGCAGATACTGCACGGAAATGGACCAGACCACCGAGGTGTGGCTTCATGCAGTGTACTTAGGGGGAAAACTGTGCTCCTCGGACACAAGGGCAAAGGGCTGCTTTGACCTTCATTGAGGGCAGTGAGAATACTGACCCAGCTCTGCAGGGCTTGTCTTTAGTGATGGACACAAATGAGGCCACAAGTGTTCTGCCCATGAGATGAAGATTGCTACTTTTGGATATTTAAGCAGACTCACTGGAGTTATCACTGTTTTATTTATTTATTTATTTATTTATTTTATTTACATTCTCTTATATACCGCGCTATTCTGCATCAGTGCGGTTTACATTGAACAAACTGAAATTTTCCCACAGCATCGTAATTAGGGCACGTCACGAATACCACAGTCCAAAGACAGTGTTCCCATGTGGCTTGCTAAAACTGTATTTACAGCCTTATGGGATAGATTCCAGGAAAATCTATTCCATCTGCTGGTCCTCTTGCTTAGTAAGCTAAGAGATGGAGGGTCGACCGCATGGAGGTCGGCACAGTTTTTTCCTACATCCCAAAACTCCCTGTAAACTGTTCTGGAATCCTACAAATTAATGACAAAAGGAAATTCTACAGCAACTCCCTCTTTCTGTGTCCAGCAGCAAAAAGCCTCAATCAGAGCAGAGATACAGTTAGCAGGGCTTCCCCAAACTTCCCTCACAGGCACTCCTGGCTCTCCCTCTGCCATCTCCCTTCAGGATTAATAAAATAATAGAGACAGAAAACTACTACAAAAATAAAGAGAGTAGAAGAGGCCAGAGATTCGACAGGGCGGTAAATAACAGCTGACAAGTGTTTGGACCTTCAGTGCAACCCGGCCATCGTCCTACTGCCATTCAAATGTTAATATTTGAAATATAATATAATATAAATCATTACTTGTCGCTAATGTGAAAAACTGTAATATATTGTAAATATATCCCTTTACTGTTATACTGTTGGTAGTATTTTTGAAACATTATCTAATTCTTACCCAGTTCAAATGTTCCTACCTCTCTTACTATCTCCTGGTATATATAAGTTACAATTAATAGTTGAATGTTCATTGTTCTAAATCTGTTCTATGTAAAATAATAGTACTCTATTATTAAAGTTTATGTTACCTGTAAACCGCCACTGATCTCTGGAAGTGGCGGTATAGAAAAGATGTATAAATAAATAAATAAATAAATAAATAAAAATAAATAATATGAACAGGTGGGCTTTGAGGCCAGACCTGAATATTTTGTAGGATAGTTCAGAACGGAGTTCCATCATGAAGGGCTTTAAGGAAAAATGCAAGTCTCAGTTGGGTTACTGAAGGGATCGATAGGAGATGAGAGTGTGGGGAGTGAAGAGTCCAAGGGATGAGGGATGAGAGATAAGAGGGAATCCCAATGTGAAAAAACGTTATGGATTAGAAAAACAGTTTGAATGTTCAGAATTTGTTTGAGTTTGTATGTAGAAAATCATAGAATGTCAGCTGAGAATCAGTGTCATTTTTCCCTTATGTTTGCTTCTAGGATCTTGGGTTTAATGCTCCATTGCTTCAGGTGTGAACTTTGATTGTAAGAGCTCCAGAGAATAGGGAAATATGTGCAGTGCCTGAATGTAACTCACCTTGGACTTCTGAGAAAGGTGTAAGCTAAATCTAATTCCCTTCCCTTCCCGTTTGTAGATCAGTGCTCAACCTAGCCAATAGGGTTTTCAGGATTACAACAATGAAGATTGATGAGACAGATTTGCCTATATTGGAGACTCAGAGTATGCAGATCTTTCTAATGCATATTCATTGTCGTAATTCTGAAAACCCTACAGGAGAAGGTTCAGAAGAACTGATCCTATATAAACTTAGGGCCCGATAAGGCAGTTACATGGTTTACAGCCCTATAAACCGTGTAACCCCCACTGAGAGGAATATTCAACATGGTTAGTGTTGCTGAATATCTGTGATTATCTCCCTTACATGCCCCAATGCTAACCGCTTAGCATTGGGGCGTTTTGGGGGCGTTCGGGGGAGGAGCAGAGATGGCTTCTGTCTCTAACCAGACAGCAGCGATATTGCATGCTGCCCAGTTAACAACCTGCGCCTAAAAGATAGGCGAGGATAGCCCTCATCTATCTTTAAGGTGCAGGAGCTAACCGGACAGCATGCAATATTGCTGCTGCCCAGTGGCTAATGCAGCTTTCAACATGTGCAGCAAATCCCGGATATTCAATACTGGGGCCGCATATGACCCCAGCATTGAATATCTGGGTTTAGGGGTTGTCAGGCATGGCTATGCGCCATAGCAGCGCATAGCCTGCCCAATTAAATATCAAGCCCTTAATGGTTTAATGGTTACAAAACTTTTATACTGCCAAAAACTATATTATAAGTTTTTATTGTCATATTTTTTTTTTTTTTTAATTCTTTATTTTCGTTTTATAACAACAAAGGAAAGGAAGACATACAGCTAAAAGACAGATACATAGAATGTAATACATACACCAAAGTAAACCCCTGCCACCCCCCTCCCCCCTGCTTCTTCTCTAGAAAACTAATCATTCCCAAAGCGGGCGTGTACTTACATTATTGTGTTACAAAACCTAACGGTGATCTGAAACATGATGAGTGTACATTAAACAGACATGTCGGAGCAATGAGCAGATTGTACATAATCATTGAGCATCTGCCATTTAGACAAGCGAGAGTGAGTTTGGGTAGGGGGAATAGCTCTCCGAGATATCTGCTCATATTTACTATATAGGCAGACAAGGTTCCACCATTCATTGACAGTAAGTCGAGAGCTATCCTTCCAATTCCTCGTGATTAAACATATGGCTATACCCAGCATGAAATCAAGGAGAAAGTGACCCTTCTTAGGAAGAGAGGGGACCTCCGCCACTGAGCGGAGTCCCACAATCTTCCAAGAAAGAGGCTCGTGGAGGTGTAAGATAAATTGAATACGACCCCAGACCCGCCCCCAGTAAACCTGTAGTTGAGGACATTCATAAATAACATGAGCGAGGGTTCCCACAGCAGTATGGCAAGACCAACACTGGTCCCTAGCAGTTGTGTTCCATTTGGCTATTTTTTCTGGAGTATAAAAGCATCTATGTGCAAAAAAAGAAGAGAGTTTGAGTAACTGAGGCAGACCGGGAAACCCGCACTACTTTGCTCCAGAAAACGCTCCATTGAACAGGGGTGAAAGTGGTTTGCAGTTCGCGCTCCCAGGCTTGTTGGGCTCTAAAAGTGGCAGTATCTGTACCCTGACATAATATTTTATAAAAGTTAGAGGCTACCCCATGTGTACTACTAATAGAGTGAACTAGTTCTAATAGCCCGTCTTCAGTAGGGACAGAGGGCGGCATGATTTGAGCACTTTTGAGGCAGTGTTGAAGCTGCATCAATTGAAAGTAATGTTTCGCTGGTAACGCAAATTCCTTTTGTAAATCAGAAAAGGTTTTCCAACGAGCTGCAGAGAAGAGCTGTTGGGGTGTCCAGATCCCCCTAGAGTACCAGGGTTTCCATGCTATCGTTCTATTTAGGACTTGAATTCTGGGGTTATTCCACAGCGGAAGTCCGTCCTGAGGACATACGTTTGGGCCCAGTGATAGAATGAGAGTGTTAAAGGCCGCAAGAGTAGAAACGGCTGGGGAATAGGCGGCCACCATGTAAGGTTTAATATTGAGTTTAAGGGTTTCCTTCGAATTTAAATGCGTTTCTTGGAGGAAAATCAGGTCCGCAGCTTCATGACTGAGATAGCTTAGGATTTTCTTCCGTTTTATCGGATTATTGATTCCTTTTACGTTCAATGAGAAAATCTTACATGGTGCCATCAATCGGTAATAGACATTTTAGGTAAGGGCGCTTAAAAAAACATACAATATAATCAGAATCTGTGCAACAATGACATAATCACCGAGTATGCTGGCTAATACACCCCATATTGAAAAGTATGTACCATTGTATCTTAGAGAAGAAGCAAAACCCCAAAGAATATGGCGACCATATGTCTGCGGGAGGAGGCCCCAGAGAGGAAGATAGAGACATGAAAAAAGAAAAGAAACACCAGAGTCCATAATTAACACTGTCTCTGATACTCATCGAGGCTACTGTGGGTAGATGGAGTCGGGTCACAGATATCATCAAAAATAAGGCAACAAACCGCCCTCGCCAGACTCTTTGCTGATCCGCGGCAAATCCAATATGGCAGGTACAGCGGATATGAGAATACTCGCAGGAATATTCTGGAAGTCAGCGCATCAAGTCGGCTTCTTTAGAATCCAAAAACTCCGCTAGTAGATCAGGGTCCTCAAATGTTCTTGTCTGATTGTGAAGCGTGACTCGGAGCTTGGCCGGATACATCAGGCCGTAGCGTGCTTGTAGTTGTTGAAGCCTCGGCCGGAATTCCAGAAAGCACTTTCGGCGGTCGACCGTGGGTTTAGCCAAGTCAGGATAGAAGGAGATCTTATGGCTCTCAAACTCCATATGGCCCTTTGCCCGAGAGGCACTGAGAATTTGCTCCACATGTTGATATCTCAAAAGTCGAAAGATGATAGGCCGCGGGGTCTTCCTGTTGAGTGTTATGTTTGTGGGTACACGATGAGCGCGATCGATCTCCAATTCTTTGGTAAAGGTGATTTGGAGCAGGGAAGGGAGGATTTTACATAAAAACTCTTTCATGTCTCCCGATTCCGCTCCCTCCGGTATGCCCACGAGTCGTAGGTTGTTGCGGCGCGCTCTATTATTGCCATCTTCCACTTCTTTCTGCAAGGCCCGTACCTGACGTTCAACTTTGTCAAGTTTGGACAACCGGGCCGCATGGGAGTCTAATATGCTCTCCATTTTGTCCTGACGCGAAGAGAGCCCCTCTAGCCTGCCTTGCAGTACACCAAGATCTTCCCGCAGCGCTCGGAGTGCTTCACCGTTTGACTGCACGAGGTCCTTAACCCCTCTAATCTCTGCGAGGATTTCCTGCTGCATTGCGGGGCCCTCGCGCAAAGCCAGCCCCTTCTGCGGGGACGGGGGTTCAGTTTTGGAGCATTTGCCGTGAGAAGCCGCTGGAAATCCAAATTCCAGGCGCGTGGGTTTGGTCCCCGCCATCTCACCAATGTGCCCCGGCAAGATCAGAGCAGAAGTCCAAGTATGTCCGGTGTTAAATCAGGATTCTGAGTAGGCCTCTCGGGAGCCTCAGCGTTATGCGACCATCCCGCTGGACATCGGGCTCCGCCCCCCTTTATTGTCATATTTTAAATGTTTTATAATTTTTTCTTACTGTTTGCTTATTTTTTGAAGTATTTATTAGGATTAATTGCTTTATAAATAGATTCACTCAGTGAGTGACGACTTACATTGAAGTAGCAGCACAGCCATAGCAAAATGACCGATGTCATCAAAACAGACAAACTGTACAGTGGGATAAACTCAGAGACAGGCAAATTTATGGTTGTGGTACTTAATACACATCATACAACCTCAGCATGGCTTAACGCATGTGTTAATTGCCACAGATTCATTATCTTTAATGCCTGAGCCATCTATGTTCACTCTCATCAGAGTTTAGCATAACTCAGGTTAAATAACACACATTAGGAACAGCCCTATTATGGCCTTATTTACTATGAGGGGTATTCCAGTTGGCAGGCCAGATATCCAACTGGATCACATCGGCCCCAATGTATTCTGCAGACAGTACTTCCCACACATACACAGCATTTGTGCAGAGAGTGCTGTACATGAGTGGAAGGGGGCAGACGGGGGTGGAGCAGGGGAGTGGCCAGGTGCCGGAATGTATAGGTCTATTCTGAAAGGGTCAGTGTACATTTCCCGGCAACCCCTAGCGTATTCCACCCTGATGGTGGAATAAGTCCTGGAGGCATCAGCGATCGCATGCTGCAGCCCCCCACACCCCATACCGTTGGCCTAGCCGTGCCCCTGCAGCCACATTCTGGGCCATAAGGGCCTCAAGTGCCACCTGGGGAGTGATCTTCAGGGGCCGATGGGGGCCATGGTATTCCGAGCTCTCAGCTAGACGGTTTGTTGTCATGTGCGAGGATGCCACTGCCCCCTCACCCCAGCAGTAACGTTCTGACATGGGGATGGGCAGCTCCCCATATGTTGATCACCTCAGCATACGGGGAATGCCTGGACATGCATCCCCCCAATTCCACCAGCGCAGGTACATCTGGACCCCGCAGCGCTGGAATCAGGTCTATCTTGGTCCCAGCTAAGTTTTGGGCAGAGACAGCGGCCATGCGAGCAGGACACAGAATCGGCATCCACACTTTTTTCCTACAGACACACAACAGAAAAGCATGAGTAAATCAGTACCTTAGTGTTTTATTGTTTAATTCTATAGTCCATCTTGAGCATAGAAGCATAGAAACATAGAAACACGATGACAGAAAAAGACCACATGGCCTATCTAGTCTGTCCTTCCATAAAAACAACTACAACAGTCCCCTTTTTTCCTTTAGAGACCCTCTGTGTTTGTCGCATGCTTTTTTGAATTCAGATACTGTCCCCATCTCTACCACCTCCAGACCACTGGGAGACTATTCCACGGATCCACCACTCTTTCCATAAAAAATATTTCCGCATATCACTCCTGAATCTGAGAAATTTGTTTGCCAACAATGACTGATCTGGCTGGTCTTCATGGCAGCTTGGATCATAAACAGGGACATGCAATGGAAACATATTAGTATCTTTACTAAGTAAAGTTAGAATAGCTGACGATTGAAGTAATGATGTTTGGATGGTATTATTAGATTTCTCTGTAGCCTCTGATGCTAGTGACCACACCTTACTGCTTCAGAGGTTGTCACAGATGGGAGTAGGAGGACCTGCTTTGCAATGCTTTACCTTTTACCTGCAAATCACGTAACCAATATGTTACTTGAGGAGGGGGTGGACTCAGGATCACCACCGATTAACTGCTGGTTTCCACAGGGGTGAGGGGTCTGTGCTTTTCCCCCTTATCATTTAATTTGTATATGAGCCCCTTGGCAGCTCGGCTTCAACAGTTTGGATATTTTGATTCTTTATTTGCAGGTGATATTCAGCGGGCGTCGAGGTGGGGAATGATCAGGAATCAACCTTTAATAAGTTGAATGGCTGCTTGGAAGCTGTGGCCACTTGGTTGCAGGCCTTGAGGCTGAAATTAAATGTGCAAAAATTGGTCTCTCTTTGCGTTAATAGGTGTAATAGGTCTTTGGAAGTTTTGCAAGTTATTGGGGATCTACAGTTGACTAGTAAACTAAATGATAGGGAGCTTTAAGTTTGCTTTTAAAACCAGCAGAGAGCTCTTAGTTTAAATTTAAAACTCAGTCAGGGCCCAGTATTAGCAGACAGCTTTTAGTTTAAGTTTAAAAACAGCAGATAGCTTTTAATTTAAATAAAATCAGAGTATAGCTTAGCATAGAAGGAAGAATAGGGTAAAATATTGTTTGAATTGAAAGAAACAAATTGTTTCTAGATACCTTTACAAAGAGGCCTTCCACTAAGGAGGCAAGAGATCTGGGAATTTGTTTTAAATAGATGTTGAAGTCAAGGGAAAGGTCAAAGGGGCAATTTGAAAGGCTCCCTCTATCATACCTAGGGCTCTATTGTGGCAGGTGTAGGCCTGTGATCCACTTTGTCTGATATAAGCAAGCGAGCCTAGCTAGCTTGACCTGTAAATGAAGCTAGTGGAGAGGCCTATGGGAATTGCACATCCCCCAATCTGCCTGTAGAGCTGGAACACAGCAAGGACATAGCAAGAATATTGAACTAGCTTAGATAAGCAGAACTGGAAGATGGAAAAATACAGAGAAATATGTTTAGAAGTTACTGATAAGAAAGTACATCTGCAAGGGATTTAATTGGGACTGCTGACAGATGAGTTGCAGAGCCCTGCTCCCCTACATGCACAAATTGGCTCAATGGCCTTGGAAGTATGAAAGTAACAAGTTGATGAACTGGCCATTGTAATTGGGACTAGAAGGGGGGTAAGCAGGTGCTGAGCCCACTGGAGGAACATAATTGGATGGTCATATCAGTACCGGCACCAATGGAAGGGGTACGGGAGGTACGGGAGAGTACCGGGACCAATGAAATGTTTTTCTATACCTAGAATGGAGTAAAAGTCTATAAAAGCTGTTGTATTGCCAGAAAACTTTGCTCAGCCATTTTGAAATTGATTATTGCTTGAGACTTGTGCACAAATAAATGATTTGGACCTTCTGAACAGACTCCTGGTATTATTGGTTTGTCTGCGCTCTGCTGCTACATATTCTTGGTGCGTTGGCCGGGAAGTTGTGGAATCAGAGTGTATATAGGGCAATATACCACGACTTTCCGCCTCTATAGGCTTGGTCCTGCCGGGATCGCGCCCTTCCGACGGGGGCTACTCCCTGGCGCCGCCGGTCCCTTGCATCGGAGGGAGCTGGTCGGACCTCGGCGGGTGTCGAGCCCGGCTGGAGCCAACGCCTCGAACCCGAGTGAGGGGAGTCCGAGGTCCAACTCATGCGCCTGCTTGGGAAGTTTGAGGACCGGATCCGGTGAGTATAGTTTTGATTTGTTGTCTAGACAGAGATAGAAAGAGCAGTGCTGCCATTGGAACTTGGAATTTGTAATCTCGAGAAAATTGGAAATTGGTAAGAGAGCTTGATCACCTCTCAAAGACGGACCGAGTACCCCCGCATGTGTATTCGCAGGGCGAAACTCCCATCTTTTTGTAATTGGAAATTGGATAAGACTAGTCAGAATAGATAGAACGAAATGCATTTTGGGACACGTTTGCTAGCATGATGGTGTGAATGAAGTGTGGATGAGAGGTCTGGCAGCACGGACCAAGTGAAGGCGGACCCCTGAGTAGCGCATTTCCTGACCGGGCGACCGCGTTCAGGTCGCGAAAAGGGGGAAGCGATTGTCGTCTTGTCTTGTTATTTGTTCTCCTTATACGTTTCCAGGGCCGTGAGGACCCCTTACCCACGGTCCGCCCTCCTTTTCCCTTTTGTCTGTTGTAGCGCGCACACATCGAAATGGGAGGGGCGGGGTCTACTAGGAACACTCCATTAGAATGTATGATCGCACATTTTAAAGAGGGATATTCTGGAGATTATGGTATTAAAATGACAGCAGCCCGTTTACAGATTTTGTGTACTAGGGAGTGGCCCGATCTAGACCCCACCTGGCCCCGAGAGGGAACTTTTAATGTAGAAATTATCCAGTTAGTACACCGTAGAGTGCGGATAGCGCACCCCGATCAGTACCCCTATATAGATTCCTGGTTAAGTATTTGTGAAGATCTGCCCCCTTGGGCGCAGCGCTGTTATGAAGAACAGTGCAGAATAATGTTAGCGAAGACAGATTATAGTCAGAAAACAGAACAGCCTAGTATGAAAGGGCAGGATAAGAAGTCCAGGAAGAAGCCCATCCTGGTAGATCCTGATTCCCCAGAAATGATTCCCTGACAGCCTCAAACTCCAGGTCCAGTAAGGGCTGCCCGGCGTCCCGCCCCAGAAACCCCGAGACAGCCGAGGCGGGACCCAACCCCAGAGCTATCACCCGAAGAGCAGGAAGATGAATCCTCTTTACATGAAGGTGAATCGTCTGAGACAGAAAAAGGAGAGTCAGATACAGAAGCAGAGCAATTAGAAACTGAAAATTCCCTAAGCGATGCTGACAGTGTAAAAGTGGTTGCCAGCACTAGCTTGCCAGCAAAATGTACATCCAAAGTGAAACATGTAGAGAAGAAGAGAGTGACCCCTGATAAGACAGTTACGAAAATATCCCTTAGATCCCAAAAGATATCTACTGCCAAGATGATGCCCTTACGGCAAGTCCCGGGAGTGCCCGTAAAGAATGATAATGATGAGGTGGTAGCGGGACCCCTAAGTTATGTGTATGTCCCTTTCTCTACAACTGATTTGTTAAATTGGAGGTCGCATTATGCCTCCTATACTAATAAACCCCAGGAACTTACAGAATTAGTAACTACTATTATGGAAACCCACCAACCCACTTGGGCAGATTGCCGCCAGCTCCTGACCACTCTATTCACGACAGAGGAGCGAGCACGAATTAGAAAAGCAGCTATAGATTGGCTGGCGGATAACCCTGTAGCTCCGGGACCGGGGACGAACAGAATAGACCATCGGGAAGCGGCCCAGAGAGAATTCCCGAATGAAGACCCCCGATGGGATCCAAATACAGAGATAGGATCCACAGCCCTAGCCCGTTTTCGCCAAGGCTTTTTACAAGGTCTGAAAAGGGGGGGCCAGAAAGCTATGAACCTTTCCAAAGTTGCAAGAGTTATCCAAGGTATAGATGAGAGCCCCGCAGAATTTCATGAAAGATTAACTGAAGCATGCAGAATGTATACTCCCTATGATCCCGAGGCACCAGGAAGTTTATGTATGGTGAATTCTGCTTTTGTAAACCAGTCTCAACCAGACATTAGATGTAAATTGCAGAAATTAGAAGGGTTTGCGGGCATGAATACAACTCAGTTACTGGAAGTCGCTCATAAGGTGTATGTGAATCGTGATAATGAAAGGCAGAAAGAATGTGATCGAAAGATGAAGAAGAAAGCTGATTTTTTGGCTGCGGCCTTAGTTGAACAGAAAAGGGGAGGTGTCCCTAGTCGAAGGAGCCGAGGAAGGGGGCGGGGCCGAGGAGGAAGTCGGCCCCAAATAGGCGTAAACCAATGCGCCTATTGCTGGGAAGAAGGACATTGGAAAGATGCATGCCCGCAACTCGAAGACGCCCAGCAAGATGACGAAAACAATCATCAGTGGCGAGAAGAAAGACGAGGCCGTCCACGAAACCGTGGAGGAGCCAATCGAGAACAATTCCAGCGAGAAAGAGGAGGAGCTATCCAAGCATTGACTACGACAATCCATGATGAAAATGACGTGGACTAGGACAGACCGGGCTCCGAGTTTGCTTTAGGTCTCCAGGAGCCTATGGTCGGAATACAAATAGGAGACCAAGTTATGAACTTTATGGTTGATACTGGAGCAGAACATTCAGTAATAGACAATAAGATAGCCCCCATTTTCTACAAAAGCAGTCACCATCATAGGAGCAACTGGTGCCAAAGCTACAAAATCTTTTCTTCAGAATCGTATATGCAGTCTAGGAGGACAGCAAATAACTCATCAATTCCTTTACATGCCCGAATGTCCAGTGCCACTACTGGGACGAGATATGCTAGCCAAACTTCAAGCACAAATATCTTTCTCTGAAAAAGGAGAAATGCAAGTGACAGTAAATCCCCAAGTCAAACCAGCAGGAATAATGCTGCTGACAGTTCCCCGAGAAGAAGAATGGAGGTATTACGTTGATGACTCTGTCCAAGACACTTATTTCGAACAAACTTTAAAGAACATTCATGCACCACCTGGAGTATGGGCAGAAGGCAGTCCTCCAGGCCTAGCCAAGCATATAGCTCCAGTAATTGTAACCCTTAAGCCTAGTGCTACACCAGTACACGTCAAACAGTACCCTCTCCCAAGAGCTGCAATTGAAGGCATTCATCGCCACTTGCAAAGATTGCTCGAATATGGCCTACTAAAAGTATGTCAATCCCCATGGAACACTCCACTTTTGCCAGTAAAGAAACCTGGGACAGATGATTACCGCCCAGTGCAAGACCTAAGGAGAGTGAATGATGCAGTTGAAATTATACATCCAGTCGTACCCAATCCTTACACTCTCCTGGGACTAATACCTGCTGAAGCTACCCATTTTACTGTACTAGATTTAAAAGATGCATTCTTTTGCATAAGATTAGCCCCTGTAAGTCAAATATTGTTTGCATTCGAATGGCAGGACCCCATCTCTGGAAGAGGGGGCCAACTCACATGGACACGATTACCCCAAGGATTCAAGAATTCGCCTACCATCTTTAGTGCTGCATTGAATCAAGACCTTTCAAGTTATCCAGTGGCCCCGGGGAAGAGAGTGCTTCTCCAATACGTGGACGATCTGCTGATAGCTGCCGTATCAGAAAGTGAATGTATACAAGCCACCAAAGACCTCTTGCAGTTACTAGATGAAGCTGGATACAAAGTTTCCAGAGCAAAAGCACAACTATGCCAAAAAGAAGTGAAATACTTGGGTTTTCGTATAACCCAAGGAAGCCAAAGATTAGGCAGAGAAAGAAAAGAAGCAGTATGTAGAATTCCAACCCCAACAACCAGAAAGCAAGTCAGAGCCTTTCTGGGAGCGGCAGGATATTGCCGAATCTGGATACCCAACTTTGCCCAAATTGCCAAACCACTGTATGAAGCCACAAAAGGAGAAGAAAAGTCGCCACTGGAGTGGGGACTTGAGCAGGATACAGCCTTCAAGAAGTTAAAGGAAGAATTGATGTCATCACCAGCACTTGGACTACCAGATGTTCACAAGCCTTTCCATTTGTTTGTACATGAAGCACAGGGAAATGCCTTAGGCATGTTGACTCAGAAATTGGGAAATTGGGAGCGACCTGTAGCATATCTATCGAAACAGTTGGACACTGTGGCCAAAGGATGGCCACCATGCCTGAGAGCAGTTGCAGCTACAGCATTATTAGTGAGTGAAGCAGACAAGCTCACATTAGGACAGAACATACAAGTCACTGTGCCACATGCAGTCCTTGCCCTCATGGAACAAAAAGCAAATTATTGGCTCACCAATTCCCGAATGTTGAAATACCAGAGCATGTTATGTGAAAACCCACAGATACAACTAGAAGTGAGTCATGCCTTGAATCCAGCCACCTTGATACCCATTAGTGAAGAACTCCCAGAACATGACTGTATCGAAGTCATGGACACTGTGTTCTCCAGTCGACCTGACCTGACAGATGTGCCCATAGACAACCCTGACCAAGTCTATTATGTTGATGGGAGCAGTCTCATCCTCGATGGACGACGCTGTGCCGGATATGCAGTTGTCACTCAACATGAGGTAGTTGAGTCATCAGCTTTAGCCTCAGGCACATCAGCTCAGAAAGCCGAATTGATAGCACTCACCAGAGCATTATTATTAGGAGCGAAACTTGTGCTAAATGTATACACAGATTCCAAATATGCCTTCACTACTCTACATGCCCATGGAGCTCTCTATAAAGAACGAGGGCTCATCACATCCGGAGGAAAGTCAGTCAAGTATGGTCCCGAGATACTGATGTTACTTGATGCAGTTTGGGCCCCAACACGTGTAGCTGTCATGCATTGCAGAGGACATCAAGCAGGAAAAGGAGAAATTGCCCGAGGAAATAGGTTTGCAGATGCCTCAGCACGACAAGCAGCTATGACGGGACAGATTACACCACAAGCTATGCCAATGCAAGCAGCATTGTTTCCAGTACCTTTAAATTTATGGACACCACGATATACCACCAAAGAATTAGATTACTATTGTAACAAGGAAGATGGAGTACTGAAAGATGGATGGATTGAGCTGCCACCAGCAGAGGGCAGTCAACCCCCTGGACGAATAGTAATTCCTGAACTGTTAGGACCATCTTTTGTCAAAGCCTTTCACGAAGCCACCCACTATGGGAAAAGTGCTATGGAAAAAGCACTCAGACCACACTTTTACATTACTCTATTGACAACCATATCAGCTTCAGTAGCACGTCAATGTCTAACTTGTGCCAAAAATAATGCCAAGCAAGGCCTTATAACGGCACCCCGAGTTCAGTCAGGAGGTGTAACCCCCATGCACAACCTCCAAATTGATTTTACCGAAATGCCTAAAGCCAATGGATATCATTACCTATTAGTATTAGTCTGTACTTTCTCTGGGTGGGTAGAAGCCTTCCCAACCAGAACTGAGAAAGCCCGAGAAGTTACCAAAGTTTTAATGAGAAATTGTCCCTAGGTTTGGAATTCCAGCAGTAATAGGGTCAGACAATGGACCCTCATTTGTCTCCCAGATTACTCAACAGTTAGCAAAAGCTTTACAGATACAATGGAAGCTCCACACTGCATATAGACCCCAGAGTTCAGGGAAAGTTGAGCGAATGAATCGTACCCTAAAAGCCCAAATGTCTAAGCTTTGTCAGGAGACACACCTAAAGTGGCCCCAAGTGCTCCCAATAGCTTTACTCAGAATACGCTCAGCTCCTGTAA
Organism: Ichthyophis bannanicus; assembly: GCA_033557465.1. Classification (NCBI taxonomy): domain Eukaryota; kingdom Metazoa; phylum Chordata; class Amphibia; order Gymnophiona; family Ichthyophiidae; genus Ichthyophis; species Ichthyophis bannanicus. The sequence goes on along the minus strand of CM066048.1, from coordinate 103,282,447 downwards.
AATCAACAGGATTTTCCCCTTTTGAAGTTCTGTATGGTAAACCCCCACCAATAGTGCAGGGAATTAAAGGAAGTTTAGCCCAAATTGGTTCAGAAATAACCAGGCAAGAACTCCTAGCTCTTAGTTTTGTTCTGCAGACTCTCCATGGGTGGATCCAAGACCAGTTGCCTATCAACTTAACGGAACCTCTGCATCCCTACCAGCCTGGTACTTCGGTGTGGATCAAAGATTGGAAGAAGACACAGTTGGAACCCCATTGGAAGGGACCATACACCGTCATCCTGTCTACCCCAACTGCAGTAAAGGTAGCAGAAATCGACGCCTGGATCCACCACAGCAGAGTCAAGCCCGCCGCTGATCCTGAACCTGAGCAGTGGACAGCAGAACAGCATCTTGATGCACCTTTGCGAGTTACTCTGAGACGGCAACCAGCAACTTAGACACTTTGTCACAGTGCCTTGCAGTAGCCAAGTCTTTTGAAGAGGATTGCTGTTTTCCATGCAGCAACAGTTTTGTTTCAACGAACCCAATTTGCGTGCGATTTTGCACACTACTTTGATACTATAATGAACCATACTTCAAAAACCAACTGAAATTGCTAAGTTGGTTGAGGTGTGATGGACAACTTGAGGATCTTCAATCAACACTCAGCACCCGTTGAATTGCTTCATTAGCGCACGGGACGAAGAAAAAGAACGTCGTGGTCAAGATTTGCAAGCTGAGGATTCAGAAGAACTCCAATCAACATGTATCTTTGCCTTTGCTTAGCCCTGGTTGCCTTCTTTGGAGGTTTTGAACTGACTTATGCTTTACCTCCATGCACTGCCTGCATTACTTCTACTCGAACTGGACTAAAAGTAACTCAGACTTTGATTTACCATTCTTATTATACCTGCACTGGAAAAGTGACTCGGTGTATTTATAACACCACTGAACTAAATGTTTGCACCAATGGCAAATCTAGAGTATGCTATAATCCGCATCAGAATCCATCCTATTACACGTTGGAAATACGATGGAAGGATGCAGATGGACCTATAATAGCTGCTACGCCACCACTTAAGGACATTACTAGACCTGCTGTTTTGAATTTCGATGCATGTAATGTCATAAACAGAGATAGTCGCTCCACCTGTGGTACCTGGGAAAAAGCGTATCGAAATGACCATAAGTATATGTGCCCAGAAGGTGCCATAGGATGGAGAAAGTGTACAGGTAAAAAGAACCAGGCTATAGTACTGCCCCTGAAGCAGATTACTATTGCCCGGATTGGGAATGTGTTTTTTATGCTACATGGAATAATGGTATAGTTGATGAAAAGATAGATAAACGAATGGCCACTTTAACCAAGTCAACAACAAATGATAAATGTCAGAAAGATGCTTGTAACCCCTTACACTTGCAGATACACAATCCCAATGCATGGAAACAAGGATACAAGTTTGGTTTACATATTGCTGGTGGAGCAGTAGATCCGGGAACCATTGTGTATATCAGATTGAATACCCAAGCCCACAAGTCATCTAAATATCATATCCATAATACCTTCTATGAGGCCATGCATGTAAATAAGTTTGAAATCCCTCATCCTTCTCAGAATTTATTTTTAGAATTAGCTGGAGCAGTAATATCTAGTCTTAAAATCTCAGATTGTTATTTCTGCGGCGGAACCCAAATGGGTGACCAGTGGCCATGGGAAGCTCAAGAACTAAATTATTCTCTGATTTACAATCAGACTGAATTACACAAGACTACTAGCGAATGGGTGTTAGCGCACTCAATTGTTGGACGTCTTTGCTACACCAGAACTGGACCTCAGTTCACCCAACAGGTAGGACAGCTGGTCTGTCTTAGCCAGAAATTCTATAATGCCACTACCAAAAAGACGTCATGGTGGTCAGGAATCAAACACCCTGAACCTCCTAACCCATTAGCCAGATTTCCTGAACTTGCTGATTTATGGACCAATCTTGCCAAGACCCATGTCTGGCAAGCCCCACCTGGCCTATATTGGATCTGTGGAAACCGAGCTTATGCACAACTCCCGCCACAATGGGGAGGAGCATGTGTCTTAGGGACCATCAGACCCTCCTTCTTTCTTTTAAACACTGAACATGGAGAACAATTAGGATACCCAGTATATACTACCCACCGACACAAAAGAGCATTGAGACAGAAGAGATCACCCCTCCAGGTAGGCAAGTGGGAGAAGTGGCAGGGGGATGATTGGCCACCAGAAAGAATCATTGAGTATTATGGGCCTGCCACTTGGAATGATGATGGAATGTATGGATATCGAACCCCAGTCTATATGATTAATCGTATTATCCGCTTACAAGCAGTAGTTGAAATAATAACCAATGAAACTAGCCAAGCTCTTACACTTTTAGCTAGACAAAGTACTCAGATGCGCACTGCTATATATCAGAATCGCTTAGCACTTGATTATTTGTTAGCAGCTGAAGGAGGAGTATGTGGTAAACTGAATTTAACTAATTGCTGTTTAAAAATAGATGATAAGGGTCAAGTAGTTGAAGAAATTGCTAAAGATATGCAAAGACATGCTTATGTGCCAGTACAAACTTGGCACTCATTGAAATTCCCTAATTGGTTTGCTAATCTGTTCTCATGGCTGGGAGGACTGAAAACTTTCCTTATATTGGTACTAATCCTTGTTGCTGTTATTTTCTTATTACCATGTTTAATCCCATGTTGTATGCGTTCTATCCATAATGCTATTGATAGTACAGTAGAGCGGAAGACCGCAACTAAAATAATGGCCCTATATAAAGCTAGTCCTAGTCGAAATCCTTCAACCATGGTATAACTATTTCAAGGTGATTTAATTCTCACACCTTATTAAGTAATAGGGTGAGATTAATCAAAGGGGGGAATGTGGCAGGTGTAGGCCTGTGATCCACTTTGTCTGATATAAGCAAGCGAGCCTAGCTAGCTTGACCTGTAAATGAAGCTAGTGGAGAGGCCTATGGGAATTGCACATCCCCCAATCTGCCTGTAGAGCTGGAACACAGCAAGGACATAGCAAGAATATTGAACTAGCTTAGATAAGCAGAACTGGAAGATGGAAAAATACAGAGAAATATGTTTAGAAGTTACTGATAAGAAAGTACATCTGCAAGGGATTTAATTGGGACTGCTGACAGATGAGTTGCAGAGCCCTGCTCCCCTACATGCACAAATTGGCTCAATGGCCTTGGAAGTATGAAAGTAACAAGTTGATGAACTGGCCATTGTAATTGGGACTAGAAGGGGGGTAAGCAGGTGCTGAGCCCACTGGAGGAACATAATTGGATGGTCATATCAGTACCGGCACCAATGGAAGGGGTACGGGAGGTACGGGAGAGTACCGGGACCAATGAAATGTTTTTCTATACCTAGAATGGAGTAAAAGTCTATAAAAGCTGTTGTATTGCCAGAAAACTTTGCTCAGCCATTTTGAAATTGATTATTGCTTGAGACTTGTGCACAAATAAATGATTTGGACCTTCTGAACAGACTCCTGGTATTATTGGTTTGTCTGCGCTCTGCTGCTACACTATGAATCACCCAGCAAACTTAACAGATTATATTATGTCATGCAGCAGGGGCTGATGAAAGCAAAAATGCAGGAGAAGAAGCTGTTTTTCATGAAGAAAAAGATGTGCACAAGATACAATATCCGCACAGAACAGCTAGAGGGAGCAGGCGTGCACTCACAGAGCCTGAGTGGACACACTTAGCTAATCGAGAGCACCTGACAGTCAGCCTGGAAAGCTCAAACACAGGAGAGCTTTATAAACGGAAGACTGGAGACTGGAGAGGGCAGAGCAGTGCTTGCAGGTGTGGAGCTGGAGGTAAAGCTGAAGGTTTACGAGAGAGAAGCACCACAAGCAAGGACCAAGCAGAAAGAAGCACTTGGGAAACTAGTGCTGGGCAAAGGAACAATCACCTTTGGAGGCAAAGCAGAGTGAAGGAAAGAAGCCTGCTTGTACCAGAGGAACCTGGGGCTAAACCGAAAGGTAACAGAAACTTTCAGAGAGGAGACTGGCACAGGGATTGTGTTCCTGAAGAACTGCAGGGAGGAGGAAATCCTAGTTCTATATGCTGCTGGAAGCCAAGGTATGCTGACTCTGTTTCGATGAAGAAAACCTTACCTTATAAAAAGCCTTTTGAAAGTAATGCTAAACCTGTGAGAAAGGAAAGCAAAGCTACTTCTCATAAGCCAAGTAGCCAATGCCCGAGGGTAGGCCATGCTCATTGGCAAACACTAGAGGAACTCTTTAAGTATCCAGAGAACAGGACTAGGGCCTGGCCAGAAATTATAGACAGTGAAACCACTGATACAGACAGAGATAATTCTGAGCCGATGCAAGTGGAACTTGTAGAGCCAAGCCTTTTATCTCAGGAAGAGATGGACTGTTCTTTGTGTATTTCAGGCAGTGCAGAGTCACTGTTAAACCTGTGAATGATATATGTTATCTTCAGAATGTTATTCATTTGCTAAATGGAAGAAGAGTGCTGAAACATTTACTTTACTCTGGAAAGCTTAACTAAGCATTGTTACAACTGTGAAGCATAACAGTTTTTCCTTTAACCTGAGTTGATTTCATTCCTGAAGTTAAGGACTTTTTCTTTAGGTTGTAACCCAGCTGAATCTTATGCGTAAAGGGAAATAAATGCCTTGTTAACCCTCTACTCTGCATTCACAATTTTTCTTAGTTAGGAGCTGAACTGCTAAGACCAGGTTACACCTGGCTCTTAAAAGACCCTCCTCTCATAATAAAATAATTTTTGTGTCCCACCTACCCTTACGACCACTGACCACCAGGGCGGTGCACGACAATTAGAAGCACAGGTCTTGGATCTGTGTAGCAAGCCAACCTTTATTAAGTGTTAATTCCCTCCCATCCACCCCAACTCCTGCCCACCTCAGGCATAGCTTTATAGGCTCTTAAACTTATTAAAGGGGGGGGTGGAAGGGTGGTCAAAGTCACTTTCAGGTTCAGCTAGTTATTGTCACCAGGAATAGATTAAGACCCTGAAGTTAATTAAATCTTGAGGTGAACAAAGTCCCTTAAAGGTAATTGGTATAGTTGTATCAGTACAAGTATCCTTAGCAACTTTAAGTAAACAACATAAATAGATAAACAAAACCTTAAAACTAAGATGCAGACAACAATGAAGGAGTGGGATGGGTGCTATTCAGTCTTTTGCATTGAGCGTCACATGTACGATTTTCTCCCAGGTGGTGAGATGTTTTACATGTACACTAGGTGCAAGGAACTCTTTGCCCTCAGGGTATGAGTCCAATCTCTGGAGGCTAGAGTAGCAGACTTGGAGGACATACGGAAGACAGAGAGGTACATAAATGAGACCTACAGGGACATAGTACTGATGTCCCTCCACCAATCTGACAGCCTAGTCAGTTGCCATGGAAGAGAGGTCACGTGAAAGGAGAGCATCACCTAGGTGTGGCAGGAAGTGATCCTGTAGCTAGGATCGGTTCTTCAGGAGATGTAAAATGCTCTCGGACTGAGGAGGGTTCTCCAGGGCCATGTGCCCATGAGCGAAGGATTAGGACAGCCATTATAGTTGGCTAGTCGATCATTAGGCATGTAGATAGCTGGGTGGCTGGTAGATGTGAGGACCACCTGGTAACATGACTGCAAAAGGTAGCAGACCTCACATGCCACCTAGACAAGGTTTTAGATAGTACTGGGGAGGAGTCTGCTGTCTTGGTACATGTTGGCATCAATGACAAAGTGTGGGAGGGAGATCCTGGATGCTATATTTAGGCTTTTAGGTAGGAAGTTGAAATCCAGAGCTTCCAGTGTAGCGTTCTCTGAAATGCTTCCCATTCTATGCATAGGACCCAAAAGGTAGGCAGAGGTCTAGAGAATCAATGCATGGGTGAGACGATGGTGCAAAGAAGAGGGTTTTGGATTTGTTAGGAACTGGGCAACATTCTGCAGAAGGAAGGGCTCTTCTGAAGGGATGGGCTCCACCTTAACTGGGATGGAACCAGGCTGCTGGCATTAACCTTTAAAAAGGAGATAGAGCAGCTTTTAAACTAGATAGTGGGGGAAAGTCGACAGTTGCCCAGGAGCACAAGGTTTGGAAGAATGTATCCTTGAAGGATACTAGTAGAACAGAGAGGTTAGGGCAGCCCAACAGAGAGGTTTCAAGAAAGATAAAAGTAACCCAGATGTCCTTCAGTAAAAAGCCAGAAGATTCCAAATTACACCCACAGTATCAACTGATAGCCAGATTGATATGAATAAAATGCAACCTCTAAAATGCCTGTATCCAAATGCTAGAAGTCTAAAAAATAAGATGGGAGAACTAGAGTTTATAGCATCCCTTTCTGGATCCCTCTTCCCTTGCTACTCTTCTCCTTTCTCTCGTTATTTCTTGACTAGACTACTGTAATATCATCTTTCTTGGCCTTCCACACCATCAGTTATGTTGACTTCAACTTATTCAAAATACTGCTGTCTGTATTCTTGCCCATGTTTCCCGTTATCATGTTTCTCCACTTCTAATCCAATATCACTGACTTCCCATAGAACATTGCTTGCAATACTATCTTCTAACATTGGTTCATTGTGCACTTCACACAGGCTATCCTCGCTATCTCTCTGACCTTCTTCTTCATTATCCACACTGTTCCCTCTGTAGTATCCATGCCAACCGTCTTCATCTCCCTACAGTAACCATTCTCGCCTTGAAACCACCCACTCTGCTGCCTTCTATTTTCTTGCACCTGCTTCTTAGAATGCACTTCCCTCTGCCCTCCGCCTAGAACAATCATATCCCAAATTCAAATCACTATTGAAAACTCACCTTTTCAGTACAGCCCATAACCTCCCATCTTCCTAGTTGTACCCTACCTCTCTGTCTGCTGCTTCTCTTCCTGCCCCCCTTGTGTTTCTCTCTTCCCTAAAGTATGAATGATTTTAATGTCCTCCCTTTCATTGGCGTTCTTTTCATTTCTTTGTTATTTTGTTTTTAGCCCTGGTATTCTGCTCTGTTGCTCCCACAAAGAGTGGTCAATAAAAAACTAATAAACATAAACATAAGACTGGCATCTCAGAGACCTGGTGGAAGGAGGACAACCAAAGAGACACTGTGATACCTGGGTACAGACTATATCACAGTGATAGAGTAGATCAAATTGGTGGAGGGGTTGAGCTCTATGTTAGAAAGGGCATTGAGTCAAAGAGAGCATCGAGTCACATAAGATTAAAGTTTTGCAGGAAACAAAATACGTTGTAGAATCTCTATGGCTAGAAGTTCTATGTAAAAAGCAGAAGGTGACGGCAGTGTACTACCGACTGCCTGGCCAGTATGAAAGATGGATGATGAAATGCTAAACAAAAACAAAACAGGGAAGCTAACAAAAAGATACAACACAGTAATAATGGGTGATTTCAATTACCCCAGTATCGACTGGGTCAATGTCACAGCAGGACATGCTAGAGAGATAAAGTTTCTAGATGAAATAAATGACTGCTTCTTGGAGCAGCTGGTTCATAAACTGACAAGAGGAGAAGCTATTTTGGACCTAGTCCTTAGTGGAACACAGGATCTGGTGCAAGAGACAAGGGTGTTGGGGCCACTTGGCAATAGTGATCATAGCATCATTGCATTTGATTTAATAAATGGAGGAAAGATGGCAAGGAAAACCATAGTACTACCTTTTAACTTTCAAAAGGGAGAATAAGAAAAAACTAAAAGGAGCAGCTGCAAAGGTTAAAGATTTACATCAAGCATGGGATTGTTTAAAAGTACTATTTTGGAAGCCTAGACCAGATGGACTTTAAGAAAAGTGGAAGGAAGGCCAAAAACTGCCAGCATGGTTTAAAGGTGAGGTCAGAGAAGCTGTTGTTGCCAAAAGGGGATTGGAGGCAGCATAGTACTGTGGAATAGAAACTGGTTAAAAGATAGAAAGCAAAGAGTAGGGCTAAATGACCAATTTTCTCAATGGAGAAAGGTGAATACTGGAGTACACCAGGGATCTGTACTGGGCCTGCTGCTTTTTAACATATTCATATTTCCAGGACATTTATGAATAAAGATAGAGGTCATCAAATTTGCAGATGATACAAAATGATTTAAAGTTGTTAAAACACAAGAAGATTGTGAAAAATTGCAAGAAGATCTTTAAAAATGTGAAGACTGGACATCCAAATGGCAGATGAAATTTAATGTGGACAAATGCAAAGTTATGCACCTAGGAAAGAACAACCCAAACTATGGTTACATGATGCAAGATACTATCTGAGAAAACACCACCGAGGAAAAGGATTTAGGCATCATCGTAGATAATACAGTGACACCCTCTGCCCAGTGTACAGCAGTGGCCAAGAGAGCAAATGGAATGCTAGGAATCATAAGGGAAGGAATGGAGAATAGAACAAAGGATGATATCATAATGCCTCTGAATCATTCCATGGTGCGACTGCACCATGAATAGTGTGTGCAATTCTGGTTGCTATATCTTAAAAAGGATATAGCGGAATTAGAAAAGATACAAAGAAGAGCGACAAAAATGGTAAAGAGAATGGAAAGATGCCCCTATGAGGAAAGGCTTAAAAGGTTGGGGCTCTTCAACTTGGAAAAGAGACCGCTGAGGGGAGACATGATAAAGGTCTATAAATTAAATGAATGGGGTGGAACAAGTAAACATAGATCAGTTATTTATGCCATCAAAAAAATAGAAAAAAAAAGATTACAATGCAACCCATTTTAAGACTAATAAGATAAAATATTTTTTTTACTCAACTTGTAATCAAACTCTGGAATTTGTTACTGGAGGATGTAGTAAAAGCTGTTAGTATAGCTGGGTTTAAAAAAGGTTTGGACAAGTTCCTGGAGAAAAGGTGCATAAACTATTATTAAAGAGGACCCGGGAAATCCATCACTTGTCCCAAGAGGCGCACTGTGGAACCTGTGTACCTTTCTGGGAACGTACCAGGTACTTGTGACCTGGATTGGCCACTGTTGTAAACAGGATACTGGGCTTGATGGAACTTGGTCTGACGCAGTATGACATATTTTATATTCTTACAATGAAAAGGATTAACAAGGTTAGCAGACATGCTAGCCGCATTAATCCCAGTGAGTGGGACATTAAGTGACATATAGCCATTTTGTGCCAGTGAATATGCCCTCCTAATGCCACTGCACACCCGGTGCTAAACACACAGCATTGGGGCATTCCGGGACAGGGCTCACCTTAACCAGTCAACGGCGATACTCAGCCTCTGACCCGTTAACGTAAACCAGCTAAAGTTAGGCACTCAAAAGGTTGGCCTAAGTTTAGCTAGTTTAGCTATCTGGCCAATTGCTGAATATTGACATTGCCTGATTAGCTAAATCGCTAATCGGGCAAACTGAATATTCAATGCTGGTGGTCGAATATGACCCTAGTGTTGAATATTTGGCCAGCCCCTTTATAGGTCCTTAAATATCTACTGCAGGAGTAATCTGAGGAGCGCTTGTCTTTCCATAACTCAATCTTCCGTACTTCGGGCATCGTTTGCCAACCTGTGCTTGCTTAAGCGGACCAGACCATTATTAGAGCAGAAAGACTGGGCTACCTCAATACATGTTGTTGAGACAACTGTAATAGCCAATATCATGGTCTCCCTAAATATCAATTACAGTTGTATCAGAACATGGTAGCGAGATTGATACTGAATAAAAATACTGTGATTATAACACTCCAGTTCTGCTTTGCTCTGGCTACATACTGAGGCCTGCATTCATTCCAAGATTCTGTTTGTGTTATCCAGCTTTCTGCTGTGAGGACCCCTCTTATTTGAAATCCCTTCTCCTGTATTATTATGTCTGATGTTGTCGCTGTGCCTGGAAAATCCAGCTAGAATGTACCACTCAGCAACATTTAATGATTAGCTGTTCAGAGGCCCTTCCATTGCATAGGCTGCCTCTAGCCCGATGTGGTGAAAGATCCTATTTGTTTTATAGAAAAAAGGTTAAAGTGTGATGGAAGTTGGGGGGTGGGGGGCAAGTTTGATTGTGTATTTGCTGCTTCAATTTATGATCTGAAGCTGTTTTTATATGCTATTTTATTTCATTGTAACTCACTTTGATTGTTATGAAAAGGAATGTGTATCAAATTTGAGAAAATAAACAAATGAATAATATGATTCCTGACTCTTCCCCCTTCCCCTTCCAACTCCAGGCCTCTCTGCCATCCTCATTCTCTCATTCTTCTCTCGCTTTATCCTTTCCTCCATCCGCGTATTGAAAAAAAAAAAAAAGACAAACAAAATCTCAAATGATATCCAGATGTTTCTCCTTGTAAGAGGATCAGTTACAGCCTGTCCAGGGCAGGATGAACATCCCCAGTTATAGGCTGCTTCTGGCTCCCAGTGCAGGCAGCAGAGAAACAGCAGGCGGCTTTCCAACATGGATTCAACAAAGCGGAAACAGACATGGGCAGCTGGACGGTGCCGTTTCCGCAGAATTATGGAGAAATAGAAGGCGTGAAAGCAGCGGGAGAGGGAATGTGCGCCAGGACTAGGGTGAGGTGACCAGAACTTTACCCTGGGCACCTTATTTTAAAGGGTTCTTCTGGCACTGGTGGGAGGGAAGAAGAGATTGTTGTGGGGAGGGGGGGGGGCACGGTTCCTGTTGTATATCTCAGGACACTGAAATACCTGCTTTCGGTGCTGATAAGGAAGAACGGGGAGGGAGGAATTGTATGCCAGCCATTCAGGCCTTAATTACGTACAATGTGGCCATCAACAGCAACTTAATGCGCAAGAAATTCAAATTATTTTCTGGATTTTTACATTTTTTTTCCAAATAGGTGGAGCACTTTAAAACGCAGCTCAGCTAACAGTGTAGAAAGCCATATAGGACTATAAGAACGGCCATATTCAGTCATGAAAAAGGTTCATCACGCCCGGTATCCTGTTTCCATCAGTGCCCAATCCAGGTCACAAATATCTGACAGGACAAATCTCAGAAGAAGACTGTTAAAAAGCAAGAGCCTTCCGTTGGTCACTTTTGCCATCGGATCTATCAGTTCAAAGGAGGCAACACTGTGGATCAGAATGAAGCCTTGCTAGATAAATAAAATAAATAAGTGTTGTGATTCCACTGGGCGAGACATGAGGAGGTAAGGTTTCAGAAGGATTAGTCAGGGCCAGTCTAAGGATATTGGGCACCTTAGGCACCTCCCCCCCCCCTTCAAGATTTTAATAAAACAATCATGTTCATAGAAACACCACCCCTCCCACACCAATCCTGTAAAATGCATAACTGGACAACAAACTGTTACATATGAAACTTTGCTTTGTATGTAGGTGTGCGCCCGCTCTCCCTGCAGGTAAGAGAATGTGCCGGTGGCTCTCTGACTTTGTAGGGCGGTCAGGATTTATTATTTTGCTTTCACTGATGCTGTTCTTTACTGGCTCCCAGAAGTTACCATTAGGCAACCGTCAAATTTTGCCTAATGACTGGGCTGGCCCTGGATCCTGATGCAGGAATGAAGGAGTTAACACAGATAGATTGACTGAATCTGCTTCAGCAGAATTTTGGACACTTGAGAAAAGAGCTATACCATAAGAACATAAGATGTGCTGGGCCAAGGTCCACTGAGCCCAGCATCCTGTCTCTGCCTATGGCTAGTCTGGGTCACAAGGAATTGGAAGATCCCAAAAAGTAGATCAAATTTCTCAAAGGTCATTTCCAAGGTTTCCCAAGTCTATCTGCTAGTAAGTTTCCAGGGATTTTTCCTCCAGGAAATTGTCAACACCTCTTTTGAACCCACTATGTTAGTCGCCTTGTCCATATCCTCTGGTAACAGATTCCATAGCTTAATTCTGCCCTGGTGAAAAAAGACTTTCTACAATTTGTTTTCAATCTGCTGGTCATTAGTTTCATAGAGCATCTTCTTGTTTTTTTGTGGTTTGACAGGTTACACAACTGCTCTCTTTTTAACTATGCTGCCTCACACTTTTATACGAATGTCTACTAGATCCCCTCTTTTCTCCAAGCCTAATTTGTTAAGCTTCTCTTCCTAAGGGGGGTGTCCTATCCCCTTTATCATTTTGTCGTCCTTCTCTGAACCTTTAGTTGCATTATATCCTTTTGGGGATAGGGAGAGTGGAACTGCACACAGTACTGTGATGGTACCAAGGACCCATACATAAGCACAATGATATTCTTCCTTTTGTTCCCCAATCGTTTTTGGATAAAGTCCAACATTTGATTTGCTTTTTTTGCAGCCATGACCCACTCTCACTGTATTATCCACAATGACTCCGAGATCTTTTTCTGTGGTGCCAACTCCTAACTCAGAACCCAGCATTTGGTATCTGCAGTTGTGATGATTTTTCCCTATGTGCATCACTTTTCATTCAGCTACGTAAGATCCTTCTGCAATTCCTCATAATCCTCTGCTATTTGAAGAATTTTGTGTCATTTGCAAGATTTGATCACGTCGCTCATTACTCCTGTCTCCAGGACCTGCTCGAGAAGCACTGCTCCCCACCATTTACAAAGAGGTTGTGCAGCACTTCACTACTGATCCGTTTCCAATTGAAAAACTGGCCATTTAGTTCTACTCTCCATTTTCTGACCTTTTAACCAGCTTCCAATCCACAGTAGAGTACTGTCTCCTATCCTGTGACTTTCTAATATCCTGAGGAGTCTCTCACGAGGGACTTTGTCAGCTGCCTTCTGAAAATCCAAAACATTGCATTCCAGTAGGGGATGGGGGTGGGGTGCGAGGGTAGCAAGGGGGTTCAGAGGTGTATTTGCAAACCACACATATGCATTTAAGTTTTAAAAATGTCTAGGCACCCTTTATTCCATTTTAAATGGCTTAAGATATCCATGTATATAGCTGTTATCCACATACTCTGTGAGTTATCTTAGATCCACAAACACTGACTTTTTGGAGGTTCCTGGGTTAGTTTTGTGCATGCCAATGACAATCAAGAAGCTCAATCCTAAACTAGGGTATGTGAAGTATGATCTCAGTCTCTCAAATTTAAGGCTAATGCTTGGCGTAGTACTTACATCGTGCCAAAGAGCGCCTCCTGCTGGAGTTCATAAGATGTGACGTGTATGGGTAATTTATCAAGGTGTGCTTGGAAATTCCTCTTAATCAAGCCTATGGCTCCCAACACGATGGGAAATAACTCAATATCTTTCTTCCACTTTTTTTTGGTTTCCAACTACATTTCTTGGTACTTGCAGGTCTTCTCCTTCTCATTATGATTCACAGAATAGTCGCTTGGGACTGACATCTCTCTAATCAATGCCGTTCTGGTGTTCTCCTTTACCACTATGTCCAGCTTCCTTGCATCCAACTTTTTATCAATCAGAATACGAGTATCGCAGGTGATCATAACCTCTTCATTCTCCAAAGTTCTTTTCGGCTCATGCTCCCAGTTCAGTGATGTTGTAATGTACAGAGTTTCCAATGGATGAGATGTACTACTTGATTGTGCCTTTCTGCACAGAAACAGTCTGCCATCAGAACTTTACGGCCAGCTATGGAGGTGAGTCACTGTTTCCACCTCTTTCTTACAGAATCCAGCTATGTCTGTTTTGCCAGTTTTTTCCATGCTTGCTGTAATCCATCTTGTCCGTAATCCATTGTCCTAGGCTGCAACTTTCAATATCTCATTTTTCAGTTTGTTCGCCTCTCCTTAACCGTTCACGTGTCCGGCCTTGTCGACAAAAGGTTCCTGAAGTAACACTTTGTATTTGCCCCTTGTTTTTCTTTGTTTGCTGGTCCAATTCTTTGATGAGTTTTTTTCTCTGATTTTGCAAATTCTGTCGCTTCCTTCCTTGTGTGTGCATTCTCACTCATCCTTGAAATTATCAGAATGCTTATCCAAGTTTGAAAAGAGACATTCTGTACTTGGGATCTGATGATGCTGTTACAAGGTGAGTCTGGAAGCCTATGATAGTAGCTCTGTATGTATAATCGATTTCTTTGAGGTCTAGTCCTCCTTCGGCTTTAGGGGTTACAGCCCTGGCAAACCACCTGAAGTGCTCACTATGCATTACCCACAATAAATGAACCATGAACAATGCTCTGTGCACCTGTTGCCCAATAATTACCATGCTCTTGAATGAAAATGTCGCCTTGCATCTCCTCCGCCTTACTTCCACTAATTCAGTCTGAGTTAAAATATTATTGCTAAACTGGTTTAATTGTTTCATGTTACAATGTTCTTTGTAAAGCTATGTTACATTATATGTAAAGCGCTTTGATCACTGGAAACGCGGTATATAAAACCTTTCAAATAAATAAATACACTGGTTCTTATAAATGACCTCATGAGCGCCTGCTGTGAGTTGTGCCCAATTATCTGTGCCCATGACTGAGCCTTCCCAGTCACTGGTCCCAGATTTCAGAATTCTCTTCCCATCGATACAGGCTACTGTGCCTTCAGAAAAAAGTTGAAAACTCATTTAGGGGATCTTTTACTAAAGAGCACTGTGCAGTTAACATATGTTTTAGTGCATGATAATGGTCCGTGTGGGTCCACGGTAACTGATTCTGTGCTTTTATGACAATTACAGCATGCTAATTTCCATGGCAACCACACATTGCATGATGGGACGGGACTTGGCAAGTCAGGGGAGGAGAATGGGAGAATAGAGAGAACATTGAACCTAGTGCAGGGACAATTGTCATGTGTTGTCACTGCTGCAATTACCTCAGGCACCCTTAGTGTCCCCTGAATGGGTGGCACTGGTAGTAAGGGCATCCGACAGTTACCGTGGAGGCTTTGCACTTATTAGGAGTTAATTTTTGCACTAAACATGCAGTAAGTACAGAACCTTGCCATGCATTTGTGAAAGTGTCCTTTTTCTTGTTTGGGTTTTGTCTTTTCATAGAGAGCCCAATTCCATAACATACACGTCCGGCCCACGGTCACTTCCAAACCAAAAATAGGCCCGATTTAAACCTAATTCCACACCCATGGTTATAGGTGTGTCTGTGGTTCCAGAACTGGGGATACAGACGCTTCCGGCACAGCGTAAAGTACTGTGGCGTACAAGAGACAGGTATACACAGCAAACGGCCATGGACATCCCCGCCCTCACCGTATTCTGAAAAGATGGACGTTTCTGATCCTGCCCGTCTTCGCCATATACCTGTGGACAGTCACGCCTCCTCTGTAAAACGTGCATCTCCTAAGCTGCTCCTCTCACTGACGTTGTGCTGATGCACACTATACAAAAATGTTGATGCAAACTAGACTATACAGTATATACTAGTCTGCATGCCCAGAACACTGCAAAGTAATCTCAGTGAACTCAAAGATAGTATAAAAGCAAGTAGAAAGTGATATGTCTGTGATGACATAACTCGCATCACAACATACATGGCAGTAGAAGACCTCTTTAGTTATTCTTACATTGGTCAACTCTAAACACAGTCTGTACAATGCTAAGTATGGACCTGAAAAAAAATCAGAAAAGGTTCTCTATAGCTGAAGATCGAAACATATCCCTCTCAATAATAAGGGACCCTCAGAATGCAAACAGCACCAATACATGCCCAAAAGCACCATCATCAGTCTCTAAACATATGAACATGAGAACCTTTTCAGATTTTTTTCTGCCTGATCACACTGGCACCTGGTGACGCTGCGGTCATCCCTATGGGCCAGGTACTGGCCAGGCATTCATGTCCCCCCAGAATTGTGGATGAGTACACCATATCCTCCTGTGTATCACTCAAACTACACACCCACCCACACACACTCATTGTCACCAAAAACATACTTCTGCCAAAAAGAAATTCTGCACCTATCACGAACAACTGATCTGCATTTCTCACCCAAACAAGAATCTTTTCCATATTCACTCATATACCATCCCTACATCAACAGTCCCATTTTTCAGAACATAGGAATTGTTAGGGGACCCTAGATTAGCTTATTTAGCAGAAACGGAAAACGTCAGCATAGCCAGAATAAACACTATTGCTCTTCTTAATATTTCTGTAGGGGTGTTTAATAAGATTTCTTTACCTTACAACCGTCCCTCTCCCTCTGCTTTCTGTTCTTTAAAACTGCATCTAGTGTTTTTCCAGACTGCAGACACACCAGTTCAAAACATAATTGTCACAACCATTCTTCAATATGGGATGTATTAAAGAGCAGAGCAGAATATTGTCATGTACTCTACGGTTGTATTGTTCTAATTGTTAAGCTCTGTTACTTGTTCAATGTAAACCTGTTCTATGTACTGAATTGTTATACTATAAACTGCACTGATTTAAAATAGCGCAGTATAGAAAACCAAACAAATTAATAAATAAATATTTTATAAGTGCTGGCCTTATTCCACGTCTCCACAGAAATAATGGGACATCTGCGGGGAGACACTAAAAATGTACATGGGCCTTTGATGAATATGCTTTATACATCTCCGAGGCTGACCACACCCCCGTTCCACACTACTCTGAGATCTCCGTGCTTGCGCCGTAGATGTGCAGGGTCACAGGAGTTTCAGAATACGGTCTTAGACATTTTTGCTAGAAAAACGTCCACAGCGCCTTTCCAAATGGCTTATTCGTGTTATGGTATGACCTCCATAGTCTCTATATGTAAGTCAATTGAAGAGCAGCTGAAGAGCAGTTTGACAAGGCCCATGGTGTCGCTGTCTTAGTCTACCACCATGTGTGGGCCGGAGCATTTTGATTCATTCACTCCAGTGTCGCAGGAGTGGCTGTTGTCATTATTAGCAGGGATACGTAAGACCTAGTCTGGGCTGGATCTGGCCCCCATCAGGTGTTTCAAGGACTCGCTGCCACTCATGCTGAACTGTCTGGGGGTCCTGGCGAACACTTCCTTGAGTCAAGGCAGGGACCCTCTGTGCCTCAAGGAAGCGGTGATGATGCCAGTGCCCAAGAAGTTGGGAGAGGATCTTTCGGATTGTAATAACTTCTTCCCAATCTCTAACTTGCCCTTGTTAGCAAAGTTGGTAGAAAATGAGGTGGTTGCCCAAGTTGGGAGATTTTCGAAGGATTACGCCCTCCTGGATCTTGGGCAAGGGGGGTTCTGCCTGAGGGGTGGGGTGGAGACACTCTTGATGGTGCTGCTCGACCAGATCCACATGTGCCTGGATGGTGGGGCCTCAGCGCTACTGGTTGATCTCCATTCGCCTCCTCACACCACTTCCCCTCCGAGTAGCGGTTATTTATCGCCCACCCGACTATTCCAAGTCAACCTTCCTCACCGACTTCGACTCCTGGCTCTCTGCCTTTATGGATCCCTTCTCCCCCACTCTTATTCTCGGCGACTTCAACATTCACGTCAACAACCCCTCTGACCCCCATGCCTCAAAGTTTCTCACTCTTACCCCCTCGTTTGACCTCCAACTTTGCTCTACTGCCCCCACACACCTACACGGCCACTGCCTTGACCTACTACTCTTCTCCAATTCCTCTCCCTCAAACTTCCACAAATCAATCCTTCCCTTATCTGACCATCACCTCTTAACTTTTACTCTACAGCTCCTGCCATCCCAACCTCGTCCTGTCTCCTCCGACCTATTTAGAAATCTGCAAAATATTGATCCCCTGACTCTCTCCTCCACCATTTCTCCATCTCTTTCCTCCATTTTATCATCCGAGTCCGTCGATGAGGCATTATCCTCATACAATGCTACACTATCCTCAGCCCTTGACACTCTTGCCCCTTCCACCCCACGTCCTGTTAAACGATCTACTCCCCAACCCTGGCTTTCACCCACAATCCATTATTTACGCATCTGCGCCCATTCTGCCGAACGAGCCTGGCACAAATCCCGCTCCCCAGCAAACCTTCTATATTTCAAATTCATGCTTGGCTCCTTCCAGTCAGCCTTAGCACTTGCCAAACAAGACTACTACATTCATCTGACTAATTCCCTTACCTCTGATCCTCGCCGTCTCTTTAATACCCTCAATTCTCTCCTCAAGGTCCCCCGCCCCCAATCCCGCCCTCCCTCTCTGAACAAACCCTAGCCGACTACTTCCACGACAAAATCCTCAAAATTACCCTCCAATTCCCTACCCCCTCATCTACCTCCCTCCTTCTCATTTCTCCTCCCCATCCATACTCCCCTCGCCACTCTCTCCTCCTTCCCTTCGATCTCTGACGATGAAACCACACTCCTTCTTTCCTCCTCCAAACCCACCACCTGTTCTTCAGACCCTATCCCCACCCATCTTCTACGTTCCATCTCCCTCACCATTGTCCCCTCCATCAATCATATCCTCAACCTTTCACTCTCCACTGCAACTGCCCCCACTGACTTCAAACACGCTGTTGTCACACCCCTCCTCAAGAAACCCTCACTTGATCCCACATGTCCTTCTAACTATCGACCCATCTCCCTCCTTCCCTTCATATCCATAACCTCTATCTCTCCCACTGATCTCCTTGACCATCTAGCCAACCCTCTAGGCAAAGGTTATATTTTTATTTATCTGTAAGAGCATTATAATTTGTTTATAATATGTACATAGTCTCTCCCTCGTTTTTACTCCATGTTTACATTCCCTGTTCAATGTAAAAAACTTGATGTAACTGCTTACATTCTTGTATGTTCTGTTTCAAATGTAAACCGCACTGATTATAATAGCGCGGTATATAAGAAATAAAAATAAATAAATAAATAAATATCCAAACTATTAGAACGAGCAGTCCACTGTCGCTGCCTCGACTTCCTCACCTCCCAGGCCCTCCTGGACCCACTTCAATCCGGCTTCCGTCCCCTACATTCCACTGAAACGGCACTCACTAAAGTCACAAATGACCTGTTCCTGGCTAAATCCAAGGGCCTCTACTCTATCCTCATCCTTCTTGACCTTTCTGCTGCCTTTGACACCATCGACCACGACCTTCTCCTCATCACCTTCTCCTCGCTTGGCTTCAAGGATTCCGTACTATCCTGGTTCTCCTCCTACCTCTCCCATCGCTCATTCAGTGTATGCTCTGGTGGCTCCTCCTCCTCCCCTACCCCACTCCATGTAGGAGTACCCCAGGGATCTGTTTTGGGCCTCCTCCTCTTCTCTCTCTATACCCAAGGCCTTGGCGTGTTCATCTCCTCCCATGGCTTTCAATACCATCTCTATGCCAATGATTCCCAAATCTACCTCTCTACACCTGATATTTCCCCGGCAACCCAGTCCAAGATCTCTGACTGTCTTTCGGACATCACTGCCTGGATGTCTCATCGCCGATTAAAATTGAACATGGCCAAGACTGAACTCCTTGTCTTTCCACCTAACTCCTCCCCCCCCCCCCCCCACTTCCCCCTCTCTCAATCCATGTGGATGGATCTACTATCCTTCCTGTTTCCTCGGCCCGCAATCTGGGGGTTATCTTTGACACCTCCCTCTCCTTTTCTGCTCACATCCAGCTTGTAGCTAAGACCTGCCGCTTCTTTCTCTACTACATCAGCAAAATCCGCCCCTTCCTCTCTGAACATACTACCAAAACACTTATCCACTCCTTAATCTCCTCTCGCCTTGATTACTGAAACCTACTCTTCGCTGGTCTTCCCGCTAGCCACCTACTTCCCCTCCAATCTATACAAAATCACGCCGCTTGACTAATCTTCTGCCAACCTCGCCATGCCGACGTTACTCCTCTTCTCAGGTTGCTTCACTGGCTCCCTGTCCAATCCCGCATCCAATTCAAGGTTCTCCTGCTAACCTATAAGTGCATCCACTCTATGGCCCCTAACAACTTATTATCTCTTATCTCTCCCTACATCTCCTCTCAAAATCTGCGCTCCGCTAACAAATTACTTCTATCAATGCCTTTCACATGCACTGTGAACTCCCGACTGTGCTCCTTTCACCTTGATGCACCTTATGCCTGGAACAGCCTACCTGTGTCTGTGCGCCTGGCATCCTCCTTGGCCCTCTTCAAATCCAGATTGAAGACCCACCTCTTCACTGTTGCATTCAGATCCTGACTCCTTCCTCATCTAACCCTAACCCCCATCATCATTTATGACCAAACTACTGACCAAACTGTACCTTGCGCAGAACTGACTAATGCTCTATACTGTTCTAACTTATGTTTGTTCTAATTAGATTGTAAGCTCCGATGAGCTTGACTGTGACGGGCAGGGACTGTCTCTTGTATGCTGGCTACCTCTTGTTAGGTCATCTGTTCAGCGCTGCATGCGTGGCGCTTTACAAGTGATGAATAGTAGTAGTAGTAGTAGTTGATCTGTCCATGGTCTTCAACCTAGTCGAACACTCCCTTCTGTTGGAGCATTGTGGTAGGCTGGGGTTCGGGGTATGGTATCGGCTTGGTTGAACTCCTTTCTGTCTGACAGGGACTATCAGGTTCATGGGCCAGAGGGCTGTTCAGCTATGCATATGTGGGATGGGGGGGTTCCATAGAGATCTCCATTGTTCCCTTTATTATTTAATGTTTATTTGCTGCCCCAGGGAGCCTTGGTGCAATCCTTTGGCCTCTCCTTCTTTGTGTATGCCATTGATCTTTAGATCCTGGCACCATTGGTTGGAGATCCAGAGGAGATTGTTCGGCAGCTGAGCCAGTGTTTAGGTGGAGGCGCATTCTGACATGTACATCTCCTAGCCACCCAGATGTACAGACATCCGCACGGCTGTGAGATGCAGCTGATTCTGCTCCCATGGGGGCTAGACATCCCTGTGGGAGCAGAATCACAGCATAGTGGCTGGATGTCCAGAACATGCCCCTAGTCAGGTACCCCGGATGTCCTACCACTTACCCAGATACCTCAGTCAGGCTCCTCAGTTGAGCTACAGTGCCATGGTGTCATGTTGCCATGGCATCACAGCTCCATTAAGGAGCTGCAATCCCCAGCTGTCGCCAAAATGTTTCTTTCCCTACAGCTGGACCCCCGATCTGGCCCCCCAGGGTCCGGCTGTGGGGAATTTCCTGCATGCCTACCTCCATTGTCCATGCCATCTGCTGCCAAACATTGCATCCAGGGGGACTTATTCCACCTCTGAGCTGGAATAAGTCCCCTATCTACCCGGCCGACCCCAAACATACAGAGCCAACCTAGAAATAGGCCCTGTACATTCTGAGAGATGACCCACCCTCGCTCTGCCCTCGTTTCACCCCCATCTAAGGCTCCCTGTACAACTCCGATGTTCGTATGGGGAGCCTTGTGCCGGAAGCCACATTTGCACGAATATCGGGGATGTACATCCAGGCCGGATATACATCCCAATTTTCATGGTTATCAATGACCCCTAAATTGTATGTGCATGGCTGGCAGGGAGCGGTTTGGTGGTGAACCCCGATAAAACCATGTGTTTGTGTTTTGAGCCGGCCCTCCCATCCAATTTTGGCTCTTGGCTGATGATTGTGGGGATGGTGCTCTCGTGGGCTGAGGAGATTAAGTCCTTAGGTGTGTTCCTGGAGTGCACAGACATCGCTGACAGGCAGGTCAGCCATGTGGTTCAGTCTGCCTGGTGGAAACTTCAGCGGGCGCATCAGCTGCAGCTGTTTTTGGAACTGGCGGTGTTACATTTAGTGGTTCAGACCATGGTTCTGGGGATACTTGACTACTGTAATATTCTTTATGTGGGGCTGCTGCAGAGGTTGCTGCACCACTTGCAGGTCATGCAAAATGCAGCCACTCGGCTGCTGACCAGTACATGGCACAGAGAGAGGTCATCTTTGGTGCACTTGCACCGGTTGCCAGTGCAGGATCGGGGGCTCTTTTAAGTTGCTGTTTATCATTTTTAAGGTTTTGCGGGATTCCTGTCCCACTTATTTGCAGGAGTTGCTGTCATGGTATGACCATCCCTGGGCTCTGCGGTCCTCACAGGGTCGCTTGTTGGAGATACCAGGCCTGGAAGTGCTCCAAATGGCTTCACACCGGGGGCGGGCATTCAAGGTAGTGGTCTGTGAATGTTGCAATGCTCTCCCGTTGAAGGCGCAGACTCAGACTTCATTGCTTGCCTTCCATAAGGGTTTGAAGATGTGGTGCCGGCATGGACTCGGGTGCTTAAGGGGGGTTCTGGGTGCTTTTGTTCCCGACTTCTTTTCTGTGTTTGCATTGTATTTTTTTGCTTCTTGTAAACCCTTTTGATTGAGTTGGTTCTCAGAAAAGAGGTCTAAACCTTTGTAAATATATAAATATATTGTAATCTGCTTTGATTGTGAATTTAAATGAACATATCAATGCTGAAACTGTGTTTTCAGATCCATGTCAGCCTGTGCCAAGTGCAAAGAACACACCTGACTTCTAACTCAGGGGCAAAGTATCTCTCCCCATATTCACTGGACTGTAGGTTAAAAGCGTGAGCTGCAGCCTTGAAAATGAAATCTAGATATATGTAGCTTGTGAGGTGAATCTGTGGTCACCTTCCATCTCATTATGATCCGAGCAGACATCGGACCCGTTTTAAATAAGATGAAATAACAGGGAGACAAGGGGTTAAGGAAAGAGAGAAAGATGCACAGAGCCTTCCTCTTGAAATCTGCTTTGAAGATTACTTAGCCTAAAAGTGCCGTCTGTATTAGCAAGCAGATGTCCTCTTGGCTCTCGGCTTATGCCTGTGCTTTTCATGAGAGAAAAGCATGAATCAGTATTGAGTTGTTTTTGAAGTGGTAAGGTCCTTACAGTAAGGACTTTGACTAGTGATGAGCGAGTGAAGGCATAATTAACACCAGTGGGGCAAACTCCTCTCCTCCCTGGATAGGCAGATCTCATAGAGATATGACAGGTTGCATGCATTCGGCCCCATTCACACGCTTACACGCCTCTACCATCCATTCTCACGCATTTTCCAGCACCATTGGATTCGCTCCCGTCTTCTATTTTTTTCTTCCAGTCCATCTGCCATCTCGGTGGCTCCAATGCATGGTAGCCTGGAACGCCAGTTGGAGGAGAGGGTATAGCCCTCGCAGTTTTTAGAGGACTTCGTTTTGCCTACAGGATGTTACTTCCATTTAAATGGAGGTTTCTGATTCTACGTAGATAACTTATTCCTTTATTAAGTAGGTCAGGCAAGGATTTTCTGTTATATATTATGTTAGCTGTATTTCTATGGTCTCAAAAGGAGTATTTTTGTAATAGATTCTATGGCTTCAAGATAGCTATAAAAGAGCCATAAGAAAAGGTTTATTAGAGAAAAGTTGAGTTGTACTTTTAACTATTTTAGGTTCTGTTCGTTAGCCTTAAGATAACATATTTTTTAGTTTTCACCAATAATACTGTGGGTATTATTATCCTTATTATGACGATTCCTCTAGAAATCTTTATGTTCTGTCTTGAACGCTGTTCCCTCATAATTTGTTTCCCTTTTTCCTCCCCTCCCTCCCTTCTTCCTTCCCCTTGCTCTGTATTTTGTTCTTATTTGGCGAGTCACAGTCCATGTTCTGCATGTGTGACTGAGGTGCAGTGTTCTGCTAGTCTTGCTTTCTCTGCCGGGATCTGTAGCACTCGGCTTGGTCAGTTTTTCCAACAGAAGGTGTATTGCTGTCCTAGAGCCCAATATAATATTTGTAGTGCTGCCTTTTCATAGTTAGGGTTTGTGCCGTGGGAGTCCTGGCAATGCAGGCTGGCTATAGGCTCTGAATGAGCAGGCTTTGGTACTACTAAATGTATGGGTTTTTTTTACTTTTTATTTGACTATTTTTCTATACTGCTTTTAACAAAAGAACATAAGATATGCCATACTGGGTCAGACCAAGGTCCATCAAGCCCAGTATCCTGTTTCCAACAGTGGCTAATCTAGGTCATATGTACCTAGCAGTTTCCCCAAAAAGACACAGGTTCCACAATGCTTGTTCTGGGTCAAGCATTGATATGCTGGGTCCCCTCTTAATAATGGTTTATGGACCTTTCCTCCAGGAACTTGTCCAAACCTTTTTTAAACCCAGCTACACTAACAGCCTTTACTACATCCTCCGGTAACAAATTCCACAGTTTGATTACACGTTGAGTCTTAAATAGTTTGCCCTCTAGCTTCATTGCATGTCCCCTAGTCTTTCTATATTCTGATAACGTAAACAGTCGATCTACGTTTACCTGTTCCACTCCGTTCATTAATTTACAGACTTCTATCATATCTCCTCTCAGCCGTCTCTTTTCCAGGTTAAAGAGCCTTAACCTTTTTAGCCTTTCTTCATAGGAGTATCCTTCCATCATCCCCTTTACCATTTTGGTGGCTCTTCTCTGAACCTTTTCTAATAACGCTATATCCTTTTTAGGATACGGCGACCAGAATTGCACACAATAATTAAGGTGCGGTCTCACCATGGAACGATATAGAGGCATTATAATATCTTTTGTTTTATTTTCCATTCCTTTCCTTATGATACCTAGCATTCTATTTGCTCTCTTGGCCACCGCTGCACACTGGGCCGAGGGTTTTAACATGTTATCCACAATGACGCCTCAATCTTTTTCCTGGGTGGTGGTTCCTAATGTGGAACCTTGCATCGTGTAACCATAGTTTGGGTTGTTCTTCCCTAGGTGCATAACTTTGCACTTGTCCACATTAAATTTCATCTGCCATTTTGATGCCCAGTCTTTCAATTTATCAGGATCCACTTGCAATTTTCCACAAGCCTCTTGGGTTTTACCAACTTTAAAAAGTTTTGTGGCATCTGAAAATTTGATAACCTCACTCGTTATTCCCTTTTCCAGGTCATCTATGAATATGTCAAAAAGCAGCGGACCCAGCACAGATCCCTGGGGTACACCACTATTCACCTTTCTCCATTGGGAAAATTGGCCATTTAGCCCTACCCTCTGCTTTCTATCTTTTAACCAGTTCCTGATCCACAATAGTACACTGCCTACTATCCCATGACTCACTAATAGCAGGTCTGCAATCTCATATTTCAGTTCTTTCAACACCCTTAGATGTATACCATCTGGCCCAGGTGATTTGCTGCTCTTCAGTTTATCTAATAGTTGTAATACATCTTCCTGATGTATCGATATTTCCTTCAATTCTTCCGCACCTTTAAATATGACTTCGGTCATGAGTAACATCCCTACATCTTCCTCAGTAAAGACCGAAGCAAAGAATTCATTCAGTCTCTCTGCTATTGCCTTGTCGCCTCTTAGTGCCCCTTTAACCCCTCTATCATCTAATGGACCAACTGACTCTCTCACAGGTTTTTTGCTACGAATGTACTTGAAAAAGTCTTTATTTCACGTTTTTGCTTCCGCAGCAAGCTTCTTCTCAAATTCTCCCTTTGCCTGCCTTATCAATGCCTTGCATGTGACTTGCCAGTGCTTATGCTGGTTCCAGGTTTCGTCATTTGGCTCTTTTTTCCATTTCCTGAAAGATGCTTTTTTGGCAACAGCAGCCTCTCTGACCTCACCTTTAAAACACTAGAAGCCCCAAAGTGCATCATTTGACTCAAATGCATCTTCAAAGGTTTATACCAGTGCCACTGCTAGAACTATGTCAGTTATGTAATGATGTCACATACTGCACATAGTAAACAAATAAGTAACTTCAAATTATTTCACATCTGCATTCCATGTTCAATGCAGTCATCGTGATAATGCGTCAATTGATGCACTTTGGGATTTCTAGGTAAAATGCCTTTTTGGGGCTTCTAGTGTTAAACCATGCTGGCAGTTTTTTTGACTTCCTTCCACTTTTCTTAAAGCATGGAATACAGCTGGTCTGGGCTTCCAAGATAGTATTTTTCAACAACACCCAAGCTTGATGTAAGTCTTTAACCTTTGCAACTGCTCCTTTTAGTTTTTTCTTAACTAATTTCCTCATTTTATCATAGTCTCCCTTTCGAAAGTTAAAAGGTAGTACTGTGGATTTCCTTACTATCCCTCCTCCACTAATTAAATCAAAGGCGATCATGCAATGATCACTATTGCCAAGAGGCCCCAACACCCTTATCTCTTGCACTAGATCTGGTGTTCCACTAAGGACTAGGTCTAATATGGCTTCCCCTCTGGTCAGTTCATGAACCAGCGTCTCCAAAAAGCAGTCATTTATTTCATCTAGGAACTTTATCTCCCTAGCATGTCCTGCTGTGACACTGACCCATTCGATACTGGGGTAATTGAAATCACCCATTATTATTACTTTTGTTAGCTTCCTTGATTTCTTTGAGCATTTCATCATCCATTTGTTCATTCTGGCCAGGAGGTCGATAGTACACCCCCACTGCCATCACCTTTCCCTTTTACATGGAACTTCAATCAATAGAGATTCTACAGCAAATTTTGTTTCCTGCAAAACTTTAATCCTTTCTGACTCAATGCCCTCTCTAACATAGAGCGCAACCCCTCCACCAATTTGATCAGCTCTATCATTACGATATAGTTTGTACCCAGGTATCACAGTGTCCCACTGGTTGTCCTCCTTCCACCATGTTTCTCATATTCCAATCATATCTAACCTCTCATTTAGTGTGCTATATATTCTAACACTCTCATCTTATTTTTTAGACTTCTAGCATTTGCATACAAGCATTTTAGAGACTGTATTTTATTCATATTAATCTGGCTATTGGTAGGCATGGGTAATTTGGGATCTTTAAGCTCTGTCTGCTCTATACTCGAGGGAATTAGGGCTTCTTTACTCTTTTTTGGAACCTCTCTGCTTTTGGTAGTATCCTTCAAGGATACATTATTCCGAACCATGCGCTCTTGGGTGACTGTCGGCTTTCCCCTATTATCTAGTTTAAAAGCTGCTCTATCTCCTTTTTAAAGGTTAATGCCAGCAGCCTGGTTCCATCCCAGTTAAGGTTAAGCCCATCCCTTCAGAAGAGCCCCTCCTTTCCCCAGAATGTTCCCCAGTTCCTAACAAATCCAAAACCCTCATCTCTGCACCATTGTCTCATCCACGCATTGAGACTCCGGAGCTCTGCCTGCCTTTTGGGTCCTGCGCGTGGAACGGGAAGCATTTCGGAGAACACTACCCTGGAAGTTCTGGATTTCAACTTCCTACCTAAAAGCCTAAATTTAGCCTCCAGAACCTCCCTACCACATTTTCCTATGTCATTGGTATCGACATGTACCAAGACAGCAGACTCCTCCCCAGCACTATCTAAGACCTTATCTAGATGGCTCGTGAGGTCCGCTACCTTCGCACCAGGCAGGCATGTTACCAGGCGATCCTCATGTCCACCAGCCACCCAGCTATCTACATGCCTAATGATCAAATCACCAACTATAACGGCTGTCCTAACCCTTCCCTCATGGGCACATGGCCCTGGAGAAACTTCCTCGGTGCAAGAGGGTTTTACATCACCTGGAGGACAGGTCCTAGTTACAGGATCACTTCCTGCCACACCAGGGTGATGCTCTCCTGTCACGTGACCTCTCTCCTCCATGGCAACAGGGATGCTGCCAGACTGGAGGTGGGACTTCAGGACTATATCCCTGTAGGACTCGTCTATGTACCTCTCTGTCTTTCTTATCTTCCAAGTCTGCTACTCTAACCTCTAGAGAACGGACTCGTTCCCTGAGAGCAAAGAGCTCCTTGCACCTAGTGCACACGTAAGACCTCTCACCAACTGGGAGAAAATCATACATGTGACACTCAATGCAAAAGACTGGAAAGCCCCCATCTCGCTGATGGACTGCTGTCTGCATCTTAGTTTTAAGCTTGTGTTTAGATCTTTAAGGTCTTTACTTACTAAGGATTGCTATGGATATTTATACTAATAAAACTGTACCTAATACGTTTAATATACCTTGTTCACCTGAAGCTTATTTAATCTCAGGTCCTTAGTGTATGACTGATTTGGATAACAAGCTTCACCTCAGAGCACCTCCTTTCCTTTAAGATGTGTAAGTACCTATAAAGCTATGATTATCCCAGGGGTGGGTAGGTGTTAGAGAGGGAGGGAGGGAAATAACACTTATTAAAAGAGGGCTGCTACACAGTACCCTGTCCTGTGCTGCTGAGGTAAGCTGTGACCAACTTCCTGGGTGATTAACAGTCCTTGCTTGGATAGAAGGAGTCTTTCAAAATGGCCTTTGGACCTGCCACTTGGTGTTAACACCTATTGAAAATATTTCACAGGTCTCTTGCTCCCTAGGTAGAAGGCCTCTTTTTAAAAGTCTCTAGAAGACTTTATTTGTTGCTCAAAGATTACTGACCCTGTTTTGCCTTTTATGCTAAGTTATATTCTGATTTGTATTAAATTACAGCTCTTTGCTGCTGCTAGGCTCTGACTTATTATGAAATGTAAACTACAAGCTCTCTGCTGGGTTCTAAATTTAACCAGAAAGCTCTCTTCTGTGTTTTAAATTTAAACTAAAAGTACTTTGCTAATACTAGGCCCCAAGTGAGTATCAAATTTAAACTACAAATTCTCTGCTGGGTACCTAATTTAACCAGAAAGCTCTCTTCTGTGTTTTAAATTTAAACTAAAAGTACTTTGCTGATACTAGGCCCTGAGTGACTATTAAATTGAAATTACAAGCTCTCTACTAAGTATGAAATGTAACCAGAAAGCTCTTCTGTGTTTTAAATTTAAACAAACTGCTGCTACTAGGCCCTGACTGATTTAACTAGGTTCACAGATTAAATAGCTTAAATACAAAGAAGTCCTTTCAGAAAATTCCCAGAAGTATATACTCACAATTGCAGATCTCTCTCCAGAAGTAGCACTCCCTTTTTCTAGTCCTTCAAGACTCAAACACATCTCCTACTGGGGAAAGAGAACAAGTGGCACTGTCAAATAGAAACTACATGAACAGAATACCTCAGCTCGGTTACACATGCAGAACATAGACCGTCAGCAAACAAAGAACAAGGGATCACAATTTAGAAATAGAAAGACAATAATTAAACTGGGAACCCCAAAAGCCAAACTTGGAATGTACAACACTGGAAAAATACAACTATAAATTAATTTCCTCTTGTACTAAACAAAAACGCAGATGTTAGAAATGCACATTTCCCAGAGCTGACATATTGCAGTTAATAAATTCAAAATAAAAAAGTATTTTTCTACCTTTTGTTGTTTGGGCATTTTATTTTTTAGTTACAATTGCTCCAGTCACGTTCTTCTGGTTTATTCGTGTCTTCAGCTAAGGGGTATGTTTACTAAACCTTCTTAACGTGTGCGCTGTGCAATTATCGCACGCTAAGGTACCTTAGCGCGCGATAATGACGCTTTATGGGGCACAAATGTGCCTTAGTGCGCTCACGCGCGCAGCGGCGCAAATGAGCGCTGAAGGCGGGGAAAGGCTCCCGGAGGGCGGAGGAAGGCTCCCCAGGGGCGGAGAGAAGGGGTCAATGGGTGGAGAATGGGAGGGGAGAGGCTCCCCGCACACTAACGATGTGAAATCCGAGGCCAAAACTAACGCAAGTGAAAACCTCGCGTTAGAGCTGATTTAAAGGGAAAAGAAACTATTTCTGTCAGCAATGTACAGCAAAACCAGGGAAACCTACAAAAAAGTGATAAGTGTGATACATGTGCACGGAACAAAAGTGCAAATAAACATTGAAAATGACCCCAACAAAATAAAAAAAAAATCATAATCAAGCTGGGCAATAGTGATAGTAATGGGAAACATTAAAAAACACTCCCAAGAAAGCCCCAAAAAATAAATATGAATTTTGGAAGGGTCTACGCTCCATCCCCATACAAGGTGAATGATCCCACAGTGAAATAGCACTGATCAGGGTTTCCCTTTCCATTGGACAGGTTACCTATGGCATGCACATGTTCCACAACAGCAGGGCGGGCATGTCGGAATGGGCAACTGGACAGATGCTGGGAAAGGGGATATAGAGGGCTGCAGGCGGCACATGCTGTGGTGCAGCTGGGGCACAGTGCGGACTAGGCAGATGCCTAGGTGGCACTTAGGAATGCTGAAACTGAACAGCAGCCAGACAGCAACTGATGAGGGCCCAACATGGGCACGAGAGTGTTTATCACAGTGTCACAGGGGATAGTACCCAGCAGGTACCTCCAAGGGCACAGAACATTGGCAGGCGGTGTTGGGGGGAAGCGTGGACGCCTATGCAGGCACCCCTACCACAGAACACACACCATAGGCAGCCGCCTACCTGCACACTGGATGGCTTGAGACTGCACACCACCAGCACCACCAGCAGAAGGGCATGTCAGCATGGTGGCAGAGGGGTACTGGTGGTGGAGGGGGGCAGTGGCAGCTGCCCAGAGTAGACCATGTCCTAGCCCTGTGTAGGTGGGTACCATGCACTGCAACAGACAGTCCCTGCCGGACAAACAGTCATGGTATCACCAGGGAATGCACTGTCTCTGTGGCAACACAGTGGTGCAGTGCACACAACCAGTGTGTTTGGAGGCAGAAGGTCACAGGTTCAAGTTCCAGCTATGGTGCCTGCCAACCCAGTCCCCATATTTTACCCACTACTACAACGTGCTAATACAGACAGAACCTTTATTGCAGATGACGTAAACATGCCCAAAACACCTACATTTTACCCTACAGAGCACAGATTCCATAAACAGGCGCATTACCTACAGCAGAGTCTCCCAAATGCAGTCCTGGAGGGCCAAACACCATTCAGGTTCCATGCTGCCTCTAATAAAGATGCCTGTGCTGCATATCTATGCACCACCCCCATGGTACGCAGATGTATCTCATGCATATTCATGAGGGACAGCATGAAAACCCGAACAGTGTTTGGCACACCAGGACTGGAGTTGGGAACCTCTGCTGTAAAGCAGCAGCCAACAGGGGCAGACACACCCACAGCCACAGGCTCCATTAGCCAATGCCCCCTGGAGAGGCAGGAAATTGGGCCCTGCGTGCATCTCCCAATACTAGCACTTGCATACCTTAGCAATGTCACCCTACACCTGGGAATACGGTAAACAGCTATCAAAAGGTTGCTATGATTACTGGCAGATAGCAATTCCTACGTTAAGCACAGTTTGCTGATTGAGCTCCATCATAGCAACCTTTCTGATGTCTGTGGGGTTTGCTTCAGGTCTGGTCTCTGACAGTGTTTACCACCCTGGGGAGTGACCCCCAACAGTTTTGCGTACCATATCCATGCCTGCACTGTGCCCAGGACTGGTGTGGTGGCCAGGGCTGCTAAACACCTCTATAGTAGCACAATGCTGGCATAGGTGTGGGAGTGTGTGTCTGTCTATCCAGTGTGTGGTTGCTGCAAACACCCTCCACAGCCCACACTGCCAGCACTGTTGCCAGTATTGGCCTGCCAATGTGCATAATGAGGAGCAAGGTACCATGGGTATAGCCCGGACAGGGTGGCCTGGCCAGGATGCATCTGCACAGGGCATAGGGCAATGGCTGGGACATTGTAGTGCCCGGCCACCACCTGCACAGACAGGGTGGCCACAATATGTCCTGCTGGTAGTTCACTCTCACCCTGACTGAGCAGTGACCACGGCATGGCTAGGTTCCCCCATAGTGCCCTATAATACCTTTTTCATGTGATATTTCTGGGTTCTCTTTTGGGGCCCAATCACTGACTTATCTGCTTGGTGTGTATGCTGACATCCCAGTTCTGGGCGCATGCATCTCCTCCAGGAACATGCCCTATGGACTAGCTATCAGACTGTCTGCAGCTAGTATGTGTCTTGCTGGAACACCTTGCAGGGTGCAGTGGCTGCAGGAGAATATCAGATTGTGGTGGGGTGCAGCTGAGTATTTCTGGGCCTAATGTCTGTCTGCTATTGCTTTATAGATGTGTACAGAGCTGCATTGACTACCCTGTAGGGTGTCTGTTCCCCACCACGACTGTGGTTGGTGGTCCCCTCTACTGCTGCCATTGCAGGGATGTAAAATGTGCATCTGTCAGTGGGACACCCTATTTCCCACCCTCAGCCCCAGAGGGTGGGTTGGGTGGTGGTACATAATCTGCCTATGGGTCCATAAGGGGTCAAACCTGACTGAGAAATACAGATGTATCCAAAGTGTGTCTGCAGGAACTACCTATCTCACACACTAGGACTGCTGGGGACCTACAGCATGGCCTATTTCTGTCATGGAAGGTGCTGTGGACCTGGTGCTGGGCGCCCCACCGCACCCTCAGGGTGAGCACAGTACCCGCACAATGTGACGGTGTGTAGCTACTCTGTGCCAGTAACACACATGGTCAGTTCCCCCTACCAGGCCGAGGTGCTGTGGGGCTGCATACCCCATCTTGTGTTCATCTGTAGACGGCTGATTTGCATGTGCAGTGCATCATTGGTTCGGGTGGGCTAACCCTATCCTGGTGACCACAGCAGACTGTTTGTGTGGTGACATGCAGTCCTTCTGCAGCCAGCCAGGGGCTTGCTAGCAGCTATAGAGCTGTAGCCCACTGGTTACTTCACTGCCAGTGGAACCAGAGGTCATGGGTTCAAATCCACAGTGGGGTTATTTAATAGGGCTGTCCAAAGCATTATCTATTTTTAATGTACATTAGTGCTGCCAGCAAAAACACCCTCAGCGTACTATACCCATAAGGTGCCTCAGAGGGCGCTTTATAGGGCACCTTATGGTTACCGTCTACTATACAGTATCCTATGGAGCGACTTATAGGATGCCCTATAGGGGAAATTATAGGGTGCTGTGGCAGACAGTGCTCTTTATAATGTGCCCTATGGAGTGCCTTATAGGGTGCCTTATGCGGCACCTTAGGTTACGGCACATGAGGGTGTGTTTGCTGGCAGCAATTAATAAAATACAAATAAAGTGCCACAGGAAACAATAC
The DNA here is from genome assembly GCA_033557465.1 of Ichthyophis bannanicus. NCBI lineage: Eukaryota > Metazoa > Chordata > Amphibia > Gymnophiona > Ichthyophiidae > Ichthyophis > Ichthyophis bannanicus. The sequence continues at coordinate 103,249,779 of CM066048.1, read as the reverse complement.
TTACATGTCAAAGCTGATGCCTCAGCTGGCCTTAAGTATTAGGCACACTGGGGATCAAACTCATGACCCCTGTATTATCAGTCAGTGCATTAACCATTGTGCTACACTGCTGTTCCTCATTGCATGTCAGCGCACCTACTTAAGATTTCCATGCGTTTAAATGCACAGTGCTGCCATCAAAAACAGTGCTATGACCTTGCTGTGCCTCATAGGGCACCCTATATGGCGCCCTTTAGGCCACCCTTTAAGCAACATTGTAGGGTGCCGTGGCGGACAGTGCACTTTAAAATGTGCCCTCTGGGGTACCTTATGCAGCACCTTATGTTACAGCGCTTTGAGAGTGCGTTTTCTAGCAGCAGTAATTAAAATGCCTCATAATGCAATGTTACACATAAATGGTAGTGCCTCAGTCAGCCTTATTCAGCTTCAAGATAAGCATCTTTGAATATATATTTGCAATAAGAGTCAAAGATAATCTCTGTTTTTACACATAATAAGAAAAAAGCAACGTCATTTTGGGTCATTGATGTGAAGTTTAGAGCGCAGTTTCACTTGAATATATGTGTGAAATAAGTCGCTCCATTCTGGTTCTGAGACCCAGTTGCATAAAAAAATTTACTAAAAGAGGAGATTATATTATGGAATAAGATTCACATCATCTCTTGTTGAAGAAGTAGAGCTAATTTTTCTATATCGTTTAGCCTTATTCATTGGGCACAGTGGGGGATTGAACCCATGACCCCTGCACCATCTGTCAGCGTCTTCACCATTGTACTGCAGCCCTGTTCCTCTGTTTGCACATCAGCGCGCCTGCTTATGCTTCCCGCGCGCGTTACTCATGCGCTAATGTGCGCGGCACACAAGATCGCACGCGCTAATCCCGTTTTGCTACTTTAAACTGAAACGCCCACTTCTTATATGGCATCCTGCACACTAACACTGGGCGCACATTAAGAAGGTTTAGTAAACATACCCCTAACTCTCCATTGTCTGCTGTCCATTTGTCCTTTCTTCTAGTTTTTTCCATTCTCTCTCTACATCTGCTTTAACATACTGATCTTTCCCTTTTTGCTCTTTCCTCCATCTCTTTCTTTATTTCTTTTTCATCCACTCAAATTTCACCCTTCCATCCTCAATCCACACTTACTCTCCCAATACCCGGCAAATCATATATTTTTCTTCCCTCTCCATCCTCACTCCCCAGCACCATCCCATTCTAGTCCTCCCCCAACATCTGCTCCCTTGTAGTTCCAGCCCACCCAGCACATTCTCACTTCAAGTCCCATTCTCCCTTCCCCCCGCATCAGCCCATTTCCAGTCCTAGCAGCCCCATTAGCCTATTTCCAATCCTAGCCCATCAGCCATTTCCAGTCCTATCCCAGATCCCCATCAGCCCATTTCCAGCTAAAGGTCTGCATCAGCCCATTTCAAGTCCTATCCTAGCCCCACAATCAGCCCATTTCCAGTCCAAGCTCCCCCTCCCCCAATCAGCCCATTTGGAGTCCTATCCCAGCCCCCCATCAACCCATTTCCATTCCTAGCCCCCCCCATCAGCCATTTCTAATCCTATCCTAGCCCCCCATCAACCCATTTCCAGTCCTAGCCCCCTACCCATCATTCATTTCTAGTCCTATCACAGTTTCCATCAGCCCATTTCCAGTCCAAGCCCCGCATCAGCCCATTTCCAGTCGTATCCTTGCCCCCCCCCCATCAGCCCATTTCCAGTCCTATCCTAGCCCCCACCCCAACCCCGAAGAGCCCCACACCTGTCAGAGCCGAGGATGCCAGAGGCCCCGCCTGCCTCTACACAGCGCTGGAGTGAAGAGCAGCGTGCTCTTTCACTCGTGCTGTGTTCTCATGAAGTCCACTGAGTGCCGAGAAAGGTTAAAGGTCACTTCCTGTTTCCTGGCACTCAATGGGATTCATGTGAACACAGCACGAATGAAGGAGCATGCTGCTTTTCACTCCAGTGCTGTGCAGAGGCGAGCCGGGGTTTCTGGCTTCCCCGGCTCCCTCTGAAGCTGGCCTTGCAAATCCTGTGGAATGAAGTTCATGCGGGGCCTCCTGAAGCCCGGGGCCCTGTACGAACAACATTCTTGCTCAATGGATGGGGTGGGCTGGCCCTTCCCTTTCGCACCCTATTCCTCCACCCTGCTATCTAGCTTGGAGTTGCAACCAGATGCAACTGTCCAAATAAAACGTCTGTCACACAGTTGAGACAAGGGATCTGGTTAGACTATGAAAGAGAAGGCACAGATTACAGCTCCATTCAGCGGGACAAACCCACAGGTCCTCACCATTCAGTGGAGCTTTCCTAAAAGCTAAACCAGTAAGAAAAGTCCAAAAATTAGGACTCAGTCTATTGGAAACAATGGTCAGAGCTCTGAAACAGTGGGACACAACTGCAGATCTACAGGGCTTTCTATAATGTTCCCAGGTTTTTTAAATAGCTGCACAGAAACCCATTTGTAGCCAGTGACTAGATCTGTGATGACCAATAGTTCTTGACTCTCTTCTCACAAGGGGAGTAGACCACACCTTCAGTCTGATTTGCCAATATATATCAAAATTAATAATTCAGTGGAGAAATACAGCCTTAGAAGCCCTAAGTTGTCAGGTTTCCTCCATCGCTTTTTTGCATGTGCAAATTTGTAGCAGAGCGCCCCCTGCTGCACGAGCATGTCATCCACAGGTGCTCCCATGCTTCCTTCTATGTATTTCAGAGAGACATTCTTGCTTTTAAACCAGAACAAAAACATAGGGGTATGTTTACTAAGCAGTCTTAACGTGCCCTCGGCGATAGTGTGCAGGATGCCATAAAAGAAGTTGGCGTTCCAGTCTAAACGTAGCAAACCGGGATTATCGCGTGATAACGCACGCTGTGCACATTATCGCCACTAAGCACGTTAACGCGTGGTAATCTTAAGTAGGCGCGCAGACATGCAACCACAGAAGCAGAGGTGTAGCACAATGGTTAATACACTGACTGATAGTACAGGGGACATGAGTTCAATCCCCCAGTGTGCCTAATGAACAAGGCTGGCTGAGGCATCTCCCTGTACATTTAAGTAGTGCTTTTTGAGGCATTGTAGTTTTATTTTAATTAGTGCTGCCAGCAAACACACCCTCACAGTGGCGTTGCCTAAGGTGCCGCATAAGGCACCCTATAAGGCACTCCAGAGGGCACATTATAAAGTGTACTGTCTGCCAAGGCACCCTACAATGTCCCCTATAGGACACCTTATAAGGCACATGATAAGATGCTTTATAGGGCACCTTATAAGGCGCTCTATAAGGCGCCCCATAAGGCACCTTATAGGGTGCCCTATAAGGTGCCTTATGGGGCGCCCTATGAGGCACCTTAAGGTTACAGTACTCTGAGGGTGTTTTTGCTGGCAGCACGAATGTACATTAAAAATAGACAATGCCTCAGACAGCCCTATCAAATAACCCCACTGTGGGATAGAACCCATGACTCCTAGTTCCACAGGCAGTGAAGTAACCAGTGGGTTACAGCTCTACAGCTGCTAATAAACCTCTGGCTGGCTACAGAAGGACTGCACATCACCACACAGTCTGCTGTGGCTACCAGGATAGGGTTAGCCCACCCGTACCCATGATGCACAGCACATGCATATCAGCAGTCTACAGATGATCACAAGATGGGGTATGCACCCCACAGCACCTCAGCCTGGTAGGGGGTGCCGATGGTGTGTGTTAGTGGCACAGAGTAGATACAGACCGTCACATTGTGTGGGTATTGTGCTCACCCTGAGGGTGAGGTGGGGCGGCCAGCACCAGGTCTGCAGCACCTTCAATAGCTGCAATAGGCCATGTCACAGGTACCCATCAGTGCTAGTGTGTGTGATAGGTAGTTCTTGCAAACACACCTAGGATACATTAGTGTCTTTCTGAAGTTGTCGATCAGGTCTTGCCCTTATGGGCTATGATGCACCCAGAATAGTGCATATTCTGTCTTGGTGCCATGGTAACATGATGTATGTGATGGGGGGTGTTTGGACCCATAGGCAGATTATGTACTACCACCCAACCCACCCTCTGTGGCTCAGGGTGGAAGACAGGATTCCCCCCACCAACAGATCCACATTCTACCTCCCTGCAACAGTGGCAGTAGAGAGGGGCCATCAACCCCAGTCACACTGGGGAACAGACACCCTACAGGGCAGCCAATGCAGAGCTGTACACATCCCTAAGGCAATGGCAGGAAGACAGTACGCATGGAAATGCTCAGCTGCCCCCAACACCATCTGACATTCTCCAGCAGCAAGCACAGTGAGTCACCAGCCATACACATATAACTGCAGACAGTCTGCTAGCTAGTCCACGATCCTGGAAGAGATGTGTGCACCAAAAAGCTGGGATGTGAGTACAACCACCAAGCAGATAAGTCAGTGATTAGACTCCAGAGAAGAGAACCTATATATTTCACTGGGGGAAAAAATCCAACATAGCACTATGGGGGAGCCTAGCCATGCCATGGTCACTGCTCAGTCAGGATGAGAGTGACCTCCTAGCAGGACATGCTGTGGCCACCCTGTCGGTGCAGGTTGTGGCCGGGCACTACAATGTCCGAGCCATTGTCCTATGCCCTGTGCTGGTGCATCCAGGCCAGGCCACCCTGTCTAGGCTATACCCACAGTACCTTGTTCCTCATTATGCACATTGGCAGGCCAATACTGGCAACAGTGCTAGCAGTGTGGGCTGAGGAAGGTGTTAGCAGCCACCATCCACTGGATAGACAGACACACACTCCCCACACCTATGCCAGCATTGTGCAACTATAGAGGTTTTTGGCAGCTCTGGCCACCACACCAGTCCTGGGAACAGTGCAGGCATGGCTATGGTACGCAATACTGTTGGGGTCACTCTGTCAGACACCAGACCTGAGGCACACTCCACAGACATCAGAAAGGTTGCTATGATGCAGTTCAATCAGCCAATTGTGCTTAACGTAGGAATTGCTATCAGTTATCATAGCAACCTTTTGATAGCTGTGTACAGTTTTCCCAGGTTTAGGGTGGCATTGCTAAGGTATGCAGTTTTCCCAGGTTTAGGGTGGCATTGCTAAGGTATGCAAGTGCTAGTATTGGGAGATGCACGCAGGGCCCAACATCCTGCCTCTCCAGGAGGCTTCGGAAAATGGAGCCTGTGGGTGCGGGTGTGTCTGCCCCTGTTGGCCGCTGCTCTAAAGCAGAGGTTCCCAACTCCAGTCCTGGAGGGCCAAACACTGTTCGGGTTTTCATGCTGTCCCTAATGAATATGCATGAGATACATCTGCATACCATGGGGGTGGTGCATAGAACTGCAGCACAGCCATATTTATTAGAGGCAGCATGGAACCTGAATGGTGTTTGGCCCTCCAGGACTGCATTTGGGAGACTCTGCTCTAGGTAATGCGCATGTTTATGGTGTCTGTGCTCTGTAGGGTAAAATGTAGGTGCTTTGGGCATGTCTACGTCATCTGCAATAAAGGTTCTGTCTGTATTAGCATGTTTTAGTAGTGGGTAAAATATGGGGGCTGGGTTGGCAAGAACCACAGCTGGGACTTGAATCTGTGACCTTCTGCTCCTGAACACACTGGCTGTGTGCACTGCACCACCATGTTGCCATAGAGACAGTGCATTCCCTGGGGATACCATGTCTGTTCATCAGACAGAGCCTGTCTGTTGCAGTGCATGGCACCCACCTACGCAGGGCTAGGCCACGGTCTGCTCTGGGCAGCTGCCACTGCCCCCTCCACCACCAGTACCCCTCTGCCACCCTGCTGACATGCCCTTCTGCAGGTGGTGCGCAGTCTCAGGCCATCCAGTGTGTGGGTAGGCGGCTGCCTATGGTGTGGGTTCTGGGGTAGGGGTGCCTGCATAGCTGTCCACGCTTCCCCCCAACACCGCCTGCCAATGTTCTGTGCCCTTGGGGGTACCTGCTGGGTACTATCCCCTGTGACACTGTGGGAAGCAAACTCGTGCCCATGTTGGGCCCTCATCAGTTGCTGTCTGGCTGCAGTACTGTTTCAGCATTCCTATGGGCCACCTAGGCATCACTCTAGTCCGCACTGTGGCCCAGCTGCACCACAGCATGTGCTGCCTGCAGCCCTCTGTGTCCCCTTTTCAAGCATCTGTCCAGTTGCCCATTCCGACATGCCCACCCTGCTGTTGCGGAACATGTGCACGCCATAGGAAACCTGCCCAATGGAGAGGGAAAATCCTGCTCAGTGCAATTTCACTGTGGGCTCATTCACCTTGTATGGGGACGGAGCATAGACTCTTCCAAAATTCATATCTTTTTTTTGGAGCTTTCTCGGGAGTGTTTTTTGATGTTTCCCATTAATATCACTATTGGCCAGAGTGGTTATGTTTTTATTACATTTTCTTCTGGTCATTTTCACTGTTTATTTGACCTTTTGTTCCGTGCACATGTATCACACTTATCACTTTTTGTAGGTTTCCCTTGTTTTGCTGTACATTGCTGCCGGAAATGGTTTCTTTTCCCTTTAAATCAGCTCTAATGCCAGGGTTTCACTGGCGTTAGTTTTCAGCCTCGCATTTCACAGCGCTAGTGTGCAAGGAGCCTCTCCCCTCCCACTCTCCGCCCATTGACCCTCTCTCTCCGCCCATGGGGAGCCTTCCTCCGCCCTCCGGGAGCCTTTCTCCACCTCAGCTCTCATTTGCGCCACTGTGCGCGTTATCGCGTGCTAAGGTACCTCTGCGCCCGATAAAACGCCATTATTGCACGATAAGGTACCTTATCACGCGATAACGTGGCAGAGCGCACATTAAGACGGTTTAGTAAACATACCCCATAGTTCCATCTTGTCACAGTGGGGAATATGTTGGATTTGGAGGTGCACTGTGGGCAAATAGTGAGCTGAAAATGGCCTTGTACAGAAGAGAACATTAACTATGCAAAGCAGGCTTAACCTATCATTGATGAAATGCTACTAATTGAAATCTTATCCCTGCCTCTCCCCAAAGACTTATTCATCTGGTCTGTCTGTCTTCACTAGACTATAAGCTCTATTGAGCAGGGACCTTATATGCAGCACTCCATAAATCTGGGTGGTGGATGCTTGGAATGCCCTCCCAATGGAAGAGGCGGGGCAAACATAGTGACAGAATTCAAAATGGCCTGGCACATACACAGTAGATCCCTTTACAGCAACAGGATAAAATCAAAAGAAACTGAACTATCTAATTTCTGAACAAACAGGGGTGTTCTACAATGGAGTGGTGGGTTCACCCCTAAACAAAGACATGGAGAGGGGTGGCCTGCATGGAGCGGCAGGTGCACCTACTCTTGACATCTAACTGGGCAGACTAGATGGACCATACTGGTCTTTATCTGCCGTCATTTACTATGTTACTATGTTTAGTACCAGTAGTAGTAGCAGCAGAGCTGGGCCAGCTATTAGGCAGACTAGGCAGTCACCAAGAGCGGCAGCTTTTTGGTGGCAGCAAAGAGAAGGACATTCAAAGTTAAACAATAGATTATGACAACTGGGTTGGGGGGCATAAGGTTTAAGGTTTGTCTACAGTGCCAACACCTTGAACCAATCTAAGACCAGCCCTCAGTAACAGGTCGTTCAAGACACTGTAGAATATTCAAGTGACCATATAGGAGAAGCTGCCCTTGAGAGACAATACATTTACAGCACATCGGAGCATGTTCTGCAGTCCAGCACTGGCCGGCATAATCCCCAACCCAGAAACTGGGAATTCAGTGGGTGGATTGGAAGATACGTTCCAAACTTCCTAGGAGCAAGGGCACTAGTCAGGGCATTGGACAACAGAAGAGAGATTCATGTTTTTTAGTTATATCAACTTCATAATTACTCTGATTTCAGGCATGAAGCATCCAAAAGGGGGAAAAGCCTAAGTAAATAAAGCCCTGAATCCTTTGGAAATTCCCTGTCCACAAACTTTGCATATGCATAGCGGCATTTTTTTTCTTTTATAAGAAAAATTACAAATTAGCAATTGTGAATCTATAGGGCATTGCAGTGCTGATTATCATCAACCATACAGGCATGCAGGTCTGACACTTCTAAGGTTTGACCGTAACTAAAGAGAGAGCTTGAAAGGGGCTTTCTTTTGTTTCTGAAAACTTTCAGGAACCTGCAGTTTCCTCCTGTGCATTTTTAAACCCCTTAACTTTCATTCCCAACCACTCAGAGATTTTTCCCTACTTTATAATTCCAATCTCCCTGTCCATCAGTCAGCCCAGCCATTGTAGTTGTGGTCATCAGTCAGGGGCTACAGGCCACAGTCTGCTCTGGAACCTAGTGCATTTGATCCCCTCTCTCCCACGTTTAGCCAGTGGATGTCAGTTAAGCAATAATGGAGACTCTCTCCCCTCAGGGGTTCTGAGCACTGACTCAGCAATATCTTCAGAGCCACAGAGACCCTCTGGAAAGATGTTTCTCTAAACCTGGGGGGGGGGGGGTCAAAATCAATCTAAAAAAAACTGAAGTCCTCTTTATCGCCAGAAACCCCAACTTTACCCCCCCCCCCCCCCCATAAAATACTCATAAAGGAGACAGAACTGGAAGTCAAGGAAGAAGTAAAATACTTAGGCATAGTTTTAGATAAAACCCTATGCATGACCCAACACATAAAAGCAGTTACAAAAAATATATACTTCAAACTAAGAACTGTCCAATGGCTCAGACCACTCTTAGAGGATAACGATTTCAGAACGGTCCTACAATCTCTAATAACACCACACATAGATTACTGTAATAGTGTTTTACAAGGACTTCCCAAAAAACTACCCACCAGCTCCAACTAGCACAAACCTTGCTGCACACATAGCAACAAAAACAAGGCGAGTTGAACACATGACCCTCATACTCTACGACCTCCAATGGTTACCAATCACCTCTAGAATAAAATATAAATACCTAATGATTATATTTAAGCACCATAATCACATTGCCACAACCCCACTATCAGCCCTCCTCACGACACCTAACTCTTCAAGGGAATGAAGAAACTGTTTCCAAAACACCTACAAAATCACCTCCCATATCCGCAACACAAACCAATGTACTAGTTCCCGAGCCTTCTCTTACATTGCTCCAATATTGTGGCACTCACTTCCCAATGACTTAAGAGCAACAAAGGACCTCTTGCAATTCCGCAAGGACTTAAAAACATTTCTTTTCATTGATTATTTCGGTGATCCAAACAGTATCAATAAATCCCAAGACATCTAAAACATTATAAAAATAGCCAAGTGGTAATGCAAAATTCGTAACATAATTACACAACACACCTCATGATAGCAATGTATACAACCATACCACACACAGACTATTGTATATAGATATAAAAAGTGTATTGTATATAGTTGTAACAAGTTAAATGTACATAGTTTCAAAGTTTAATGTAAAAGTTGCTGTGATGTTTCATGTAAACCGCCCTTGATCTCAGGAAGGGGCGGCATATAAAAGCTTGTTAAATAAATAAATAAAAGGAATACAAGATCCCCTCCCACCCCCAGGGTCCACGAGAAGAGCAGACACATTCAGAATGTTAAAGTCCACTTCAGATATATTCTCCGGTCTTTCAGCATTTTTCTTACCAGAAGGTAGATAATAAACCTTACTTAAAGGTGGAAACAAATCACGCGGGACCTTTAAAACTTCATGCAGATAGTTCTTAAACATATCCAACGCCGGTATTCCAGCGACCCGTGGAAAATTAAGCAGACGAAGATTAGATGCCCTGGAAGCATTTTCCAGTGTCTCTAACTTATATCGGATGGACCCATTTTCCTTAGATATAGTCGCAGAAACTGCAGATACTTGCTCCAGCTGAGAGCCTAGATTAGTGATTTGACATTGTTGGTTCAGTGTGCATTAGTTTCCGACAAAGATTGGCTTCTGAAATTGTTTTTTAAAAAGCGTTTGGAAACTTGCCATGGTCTTACGATCTCCATGTTCCCAGATTTAACTAAAGAAACCCAAAAGAGGAGGAAACAATTTCTGTTGTATAAGTCCGGGGTTTCTCAGATAGGGGGTACCTTTTCCTTAGGTTCTCGAGTAGATGTATTGTGATTATTAAGGCAGCTAATATGTTTTCTCTGATCCGCATGATTTGTCCACCTTTATTAACTCTAGACTTCCACCTGTGTCTCCTCCAGAATGAAGTTCTAACCCTCCTTATGATTAGCTATATCCGTGGTAGCCTAACCCTGTCTGATTTCCTCTATATGTTTGTTTATCTTATCTTTTTTATCTCCTACGGCACTCCTACCCTGGGGGGTTTCTTTCTCCTTAAAACTCCTTCTCCCATATGTGGACTATATGGAGTCATAATTGATTGTAAATTTCTTTTTGTGATTTCTTTGGTATGTTTCGTTATGTACTCTATTTTCTAATTGCAAGTTTTGTTCTTGTGGTTTTGTAAAAATATTGCATAAATAAATAAATTTAAAAAATAAATAAATAAAAGGGTGCAACTATTTTTATGATCAAATAAGTGTAAAGCATAAAAGACATGAATAAAGTAGAACTTCTTGACTGAACACAGTTTAGGTCAACTAGCCAGAGGGTCGCTATGAGTTGATACTGACTCAACAACGCTTAACAACAAAGTAGAACAAAACAAGGAGACCTAGCAATAAGACCAAACTTAGAAACCAGAGTGCCAGGAAACAATCAATCGAGCTAAAGCTTTTGTTTAGCAGGGGGAAAAGTCCTCAAAATAAATACATTTAAGCTTATTAGAGAAACAGGGCTGGCCCAACCATTATGCGAACTAGGCGGTCGCCTAGGGCAGCAACATGTGGGTGCTGGCAAAGAGCAGGGCATTCAAAGCTAAACAATAGATTTTGATCGCCAGAGGTGATGTGAAGCTTAAGGTCTGCATAGGGTCCAACACCTTAAAACAACTCTGGGACCGGCCCTGCCGCTGAAAAGGATGTCTACTGTCAGCCCCTACTATACACAGTCACCCCCATCCAGAAAGATGTACCAAGATTTTGATATTAATGCCCCCCGTCAATTGAGCTGAACCATGGTGGAAATGTTTATCAAAATGGGAAAGGAACAGAGAAGCGGATTTAGTTTCAGTGCTGCAGAAGCCAAATGTTCATAGCAAAAGTGTTCAGGAAAGAGATAATCTAGGAAAAGGTTGTTGGGATTTAGGAAAGCGAATCACTGTGTCCATAATATTCCCCCCCCCCCCCCCCCTCCCCTTCCCCTTCCCCTTCCCCTTCCCATTACCTTTATCTATTACTTTATGTTTTTCTCTCCCTCGGGTTACTTTTTCACTCTCTTTATTTGTATCTTTTCGTGCTTTCCCTCTCCTACCACCTTTCTTTCTTTCCTCTCTCCTTCCCTTTACTTTCCTCATACCCTTTCACGCCTCCCTCTTTCCGTAGCCGTACTTCTTTCTTTGCACAGTTTGGACCCCCCTCCCTCCCTTTCGCCCTCTCCTGGTCTCTCACTCACTTTCTCCTGCTTCCAGTTTCTCTCCCACGTCCCTCTTTCGGAGCTGTACGATCTCTAAGCTCTTCCCTTCCTTGCCAGTAATGAAAGAGAATCTGTTATTCAACACTTGGATGGAAGACAAGACAAGCAGATCTCTTCCCGGACACTGGAGCTGTTCCTGCAGGAAAGTCACTTACCTAAGGAGCTGGGGGAAGGGGATGCAAATTAAAGCTCCTTTGTTTCCACCTTCAAGGTTTTTGGAAGTCTCCGGGAAAGACGCTCTTGCTGTGCTGAGAACTGGAAATGTTTAGCTCTTGCCACAGGGGCAAGCGAGAAGTGCATAAAACGACTCGTTACGTAGCGCTCTCCTCTCTGCCCGAGCATTTGTCCTCCTCGCATCCCCTGCTCCCCTCCCACTTTTCCTCTTTGCCCCTCCCCCTTGCTTCCCTGACTCCTCTTGCACTCTGCCTCCTTCTCTTGTTTCTCTCTGGATGGGGAATGGTGTGCGTGTGAGGGAGGGGGGTACTTCTCAAGGATCATCGGCAGCTGTGTGTTACTGATGGTGGGGCAGGGGGAGGCAGCCCTACTTGGTTCTCTAAGTAGCAGTTCTCAGCCTAGTCCTGGAGATGCACCTCACTGGGCAAATCAATATCACCGCTAGTGATCATTTGTATAGCGCTACAAGGCGTACACAGTGCTGCACAGACACATGTAAAAGACGGTCCCTGCTTCTCAGCGTTCACAATCCAGTCCAGACTGACAACACAGCAGCTGCGACAAGGAGGTATCTAGGAGAGATCTACTTATTCCGAAAACCAGGCCGCCAAGGTATGCATCCAGGATAAGGTTGGAAAGCACTAGTCTAAGGGAAGGCTTTTCCCAGCCTGGGTCAGCTTCACAGCACAGGTCCCCCGTCCCTTGCACTCTCTCTATTTATAGCTTCTCTGCTCTGGGGAGTAACTTCTACATGAAAATATCTCCACGTCAGAGATAGCAAATGGGCATGGGGCCTAAGCAATAATTTAGCTGAGACAGTCCCTCTGCCCTAGCTCTGCCTTAGTGCCATGGCACTCATGAAAGCTTTCCACAGCAGCTGCCCCTTAATATGCCAGTACCAAAAACGTGTCGGACCTCTGGCAGCCCAATGAAGCAAGTCCAGTCTAGAAGTGTGGGGAGCTGAGGGATGACCCAGGACTGCTGCAAGGCATTAGCACTGCATACGCCTGGTAGCGCTGTACAAATAATAAATAGTGGCAGGAGGGGGCATCCTAGACACCACTCCCCCCCCAAGACAGCGGAACACCTTTTTGGTTAGATGGGCCAAACAAACCAGTCTCCAGTCCTGCCCCCATGCTGTCTATTGTTGATGCTGTGTTGTGCAAAATATTAGTGGGGTCAGGGCCCCTGTGGTCCACCCCTTCCCCTGTGGCCCCTGTGCCCCCTCCCCCACTGAGATTATGATAATTAAACTCAATAAGCATGATCATCTGAACACCACCCTTCCAACAACAGTCTGTTAAAGATGCATCATCGCACATCATATTTTTGCATGCAATACTTTGCTCTTTAGGTATGTGTGTGCCTAGTCTTGCAGGTAAAAGAATGTGCTGATGGCTCTATGAGTTTATCTGCAGGGGTGAGAGCTGGGGGGTTGCAGGAATGAAGTATCTTTGCATGGGTCCTGCGCATAACCCCACTGTGGTCTACCACCAGTGCCAACATTCTGACTTCCTTCTACGGTATGACCAGGTCCCAGATGCAGTGGAAAGGCTCCATTTGCCTGCTTCGGTAGGAAGACTGAAGCCACACTGCCACGCCAGGCCATTATTATGAATACATGAACATGACTACACAATTGCTTGGAATTAAGTTAGCAGTATAAGACTGGCACACTTCAGTTTCTCCTAGGAGAAGCAGGATATATAATATTTGTAGTGCTGCCTTTTCATAGTTAGAGTTTGTGCTGTGGGAGTCCTGGCAATGCAGGCTGACTATAGGCTCTGAATGAGCAGGCTTTGGTAGTACTAAATGTATGTTTTTTTTTAAACTTTTTATTTATTTGACTATTTTTCTATAGTGCTTTTCTCCAGGTCCAAGCGGTTTACAAGAAGCAGTAACAGTTTCATATAAAACAAGGAAGTGAAAACATGCTAACATAGAATGTATGTATGTAGAAGTTATTCATGTCATCAACTGGAAAAGAGGGAGGCAAAAACATTGCTAGAAAATCATTTTGTGGTGCTCCTTTCATTAGCACAGCAATACAACCTGTAGATCTTTTTCTACTGTGAATGCGCTGGGCCTTTGATCTCACCCATTGGAAAGGTAAATCTCACTCATTGGGATGGTCCATCCTTGACATCTTTGCTCACAAGAAGAAAACAGATTCTCAGGATTGCATAAGAACCCTCCATCCCCAGTCCTAGGGAATAGGGGAGGCATTGTTATTTGCTGGAGTTGTTTGCAGGCACTCTAATACCTATTTGTGCTTATTTTAAAATACCTTCCCCCTGATCTTTGCTACCTCCACCCTTCTATTCTTAGAATCTTGAAATTGATCCATAAATAAATTAAAAAAATCTTACAAGCAGAAATGGCCTTTGGCAATAGCCAGTTGTCCGATGTAGATGTTTCGTGACTTACTGAATGCAAGAGATTTGGAGTGTGCTTCTGGGGAAGGGGGAAGGGAAGATTTCATAGCATGGTCTCGGCTTTTATTAAACTCCTCTGCTTTAGTGCAGAGATATTATTTATTGTAAAACAGTTCTATTCTGCCTAGGTGGATTGAAAAACCATCGTAGATATCGAATTATTGTTTAGGTTTATACTTTGCAGGAAAGAGCCCTGGGTCTCACTGCTGACCCTTTCGACATTACTCATTCCCTTATCTTTCTGTACCATTTGCTGCTCTTTACCCAGGGTGTAAACCTTGGACAACGCAGGTGTGATGGTCTTACATGTAAGCATTTGTGAATCCACAATAGATGAAGGAACAAAATCCTTATAAATAGATGATTTGGTAAATCTGTTACCTTGAGAATCCCAGAAATATCAGTAATCTCAGGCCAGAGGGACTCGGGTTCCTAGTCCTATAGGTGCTCCTTGTGATCTTGGGCAAGCCACTTAATCCTCCGTTGCCTCAGGTACACATAGCTTGTGAGCCCTTTGGGGACGAGGGAATGTATCCAGTACCTGCTTATAGTGATTGTAAACCGCTCTGATGCCCTTCAGCCTGGGCAGTATATCAAGAAATTGCATAAACATAACATGCAACCCACCCCCTTAACTCAACACCTCACCCCCCTCCCCACTTCTTTGCCTTCTCCCCTCGCCTACCCCCACATCGCCCAGTTAACCCCTTTGACAGAAGCTGTACACTGCGCCTAACCACACAGCACCCAGCTGCATGTAAATAGTTTTCTGTTTCTATTGAAACATCCTCATGTTGACTTATTATAGTAACATAGTAAATGACGGCAGATAAAGACCAGCATGGTCCATCTAGTCTGCCCAGCAAGATGGCAAGAGTAGGTGCACCTGTCGCTCTGTGCAGGCCACCCCTCCCCATGTCTTTCTTTAGGGGTAAACCCACCACTCCAGGTAGGACACCCCTATTTGTTGAGACGTTATATGGTTCAGAAGTTAGATGGTACCATTTATTTTGTTTTTATCCCATTGATGTAAAGGGATCCACTGTGTTTGTCCCAGGCCTTTTTGAATTCCGTCACCATGTTTGCCTCCACCACTTCCATTGGGAGGGAATTCCAAGCATCCACCACCCTTTCAGTGAAAAAATATTTCCTGACATTGCCCTTCAATGTACCACCTTGCAGCTTCATGTTATGCCCTCTAGTTTTACAGTTTCCCCGCCTTTGGAAGAGGTTTGTTTGTTCATCATTTCTCTTTAAGTATTTAAAGGTCTGAATCATATCTCCCCTGTCCCTCCTCTCCTCCAAAGTGTACATATTTAGGTCTTCAAGTCTCTTCTCATAAGGCTTCTGATGCAGGCTCCAAATCATTTTGGTCGCTTTCCTCTGAACCGTTTCCAGTCTTTTTACATCTTTTGCAAGATACGGTCTTCAAAACTGAACACAGTATTCCAAGTGAGGCCTCACCAGTGACTTATACAGTGGCATAAGTACCTCTTCCTTTCTGCTGGTAATCCCTCTTTGTATGCAGCCCAACATCCTCCTGGCTTTTGCCACCACCTTGTCGCACTGTTTTGCCACCTTGAGATCATCAGAGATAATTACACCAAGGTCTTTCTCCTGAACCGTGCATACCAACCTCTCGCCCCCTATCGCATACATTTCCCTTGGATTTCTGCTACCCAAGTGCATGACACTGCACTTTTTTGCATTAAATCATAGTTGCCAAGCATTAGACCAGTCTTCCAGCTTTTGTAGATCTTTCCTCATGTTAGCCACTCCCTCAGGGGAGTACACTCTGTTGCAAATTTTTGTGTCGTCTGCAAAAAGACAGACTTTTCCATTCAGTCCTTCAGCAATATCACTCACAAATACATTGAACAGTGCCGGGCCCAGGACCGAACCCTGGGGCACCCCGCTAATCACCTTCCCCTCATCCGAGTGAGCTCCATGTACAATCACCTTCTGTCGTCTGTCAGGCAACCAATTTCTAATCCAGTTTACCATCTTGGGACCCATCCCCAAGCTACTGAGTTTGTTGACAAGTCTCCTATGAGGAACAGTATCAAAGGCTTTGCTGAAATCCAGGTAGATGACAACCATCGCATGCCCCTGATCTAGTTCCTTGGTCACCCAGTCAAAGAACTCAATCAGATTTGTTTGGCAAGATCGTCCTTCGGTAAAACCGTGTTGCCTGAGATCTTGCATCCTGTTGGTTTTGAGAAAGTTCACAATTCGCTCTTTCAGGAGCGCCTCCATTACTTTTTCCACCACTGAGGTAAGGCTCACGGGCCTGTGGTTTGACACTTCTTCCCTGTCACCACTTTTGTGTAGAGGTACAACATCAGCCATTCTGCAGTCCTGAGGAACCTTTCCTGTTTCCAAGGATCTGTTGAAGACATCCTTTAACAGTCCTGCAAGAACCTCTCTGAGCTCTTTCAGTATCCTGGGATGTATCCCATCTGGTCCCATGGCTTTGTCCACTTTCAGTTTGGCAAGTTGTTCTAACACCTCGTCTTCTGTGAATGGTGTGGTATCTACTTCATTCCCATTTTTATATTTGGGAGTCACAGCTGGTCCATCTCCAGGATCTTCTTTAGTAAAAACAGAGCAGAAGTATTTGTTTAGCAATTTCGCTTTTTCAGTGTCACTTTCCACGAGTCCTTTCCCAGCAGTTTTGAGTCCTGCAATTCCAACTCTGTTCTTCTTCCTTTCCTGAATATACCTGAAGAAAGTTTTGTTGCCACCTTTAACATCTTTAGCCATCTTTTCCTCTGCCTTTGATTTTGCTATCCTTATTACTCTTTTAGACTTTGAGTTGGATCCTGTATTCATTTCTGTGTTCTTCTGTTTGCAAGCTTTTGAATTTTGTGAAAGTTGTGTTTTTTGCCTTTATTTGAGCAGCCACCTCTTTGGAAAACCAAATAGGTTTCCTTCTCCTCTTGTTTTTATTTACTTTTCTTACATATTTATCTGTTGCCCCTTTTATTGCCTCCTTTAGTTTAGGCCATTGCAATTCCACTTCCTTTATCTCCTTCCACCCTGTCATCTCCTCCTTTAAGTACTCTGCCATTTTATTGAAGTCAGTGTATTTGAAGTTTAGGACTTTGAGCTTGCTATGATTGGCCTTTACCATGGCTTTTATCTCAAACCACACCGTGTGATGGTCGCTGTTGCTCACAGGGGCACTCATGCAGACATTTGACACACTATCACCGTTGGTGAGCACTACATCCAGCGTTGAGCTTTCACTGGTTGGTTCCATCACCATTTGTCTAAATAAGCATCTTGGAGAGCATCCACAATTTTTTTTGCTTCTTTCCAGATGTGCAGAAGGAGTAATCCAATCCACATCAGGTAGATTAAAGTCACCCAATATGATCGCTTCCCCCTTTGTTGCTATCTTGGCAATATCTATAATCAATTCATTATCTCTCTCTCTCTTCAATTTGAGTCAGAGGTCTGTAGACTACAGCAATATGGATGACAGTGCCATCTCCTCTTTCCAATGCAATCCAGAGCGCTTCTTCTTTTCCCCATGTCCCCTGCATTTCAGTAGCTTTAATATTGCTTTTGACATACAAGGCTACTCCTCCTCCTTTTCCATTTTATCTTTCTCTTCTGAATAGATTATAGCCAGCTATGGCTACATCCCAATCATGTGATTCATTAAACCATGTTTCTGTAATGGCCACAGTGTCCAAATCCATTTCCACCATTAGGGCTTCCAGGTCTGGAATTTTGTTGGCTAAGCTTCGAGCATTTGTGCTCATTGCTTTCCAGCATTTTCCTGGCTTGTGTGTATTTTGCATTGAATTTGTTCTGCCCACTTCTTCCCCCATGTTTTTGATGTGTGGTTTAAAAGTGTGGCTGTGTCTGATGTTGTTCTGCTTTTGCTGGGGGTGGCATGCAGATGTTGACCTTCCACATCCGTCACCCCCTTTTCTTAGTTTAAATGCATATCCACATACTGCCTGAATTTTTCACTTAGGATTCTTTTCCCTGCGACAGAGAGATGTAGTCCATCAGGACAGTATAGTCTCTTGTTGGTCCATCTGTTGTCTCAGTTGCCAATAAATCTGAATCCTTCTTGTTTGCACCAGGTCTGGAGTCATGTATTAAAGCTGTTAATGCGATGCAGCCTTTTTGTCCCCTTATCAAGAGGGACTGGGGTTCCTAGTCCTATAGGTGCTCCTTGTGATCTTGGGCAAACCACTTAACCCTCCGCTGCCTCAGGTGCACATAGATTGTGAGCCCTTTGGGGACGAGGGAATGTATTATATTGTACAATTATCTTGTACCCAAGTTTACCTGTACATACCATAGTTTCAAATGTTCCATATAAACGTTCATTTCTGTTATATGTAAACTGTTTTGCCTTGTAGAAAAATGGTATATAAAACAAGTTAAATAAATAAATAAATAAAATAAAATAACTGATGAGCTTCAGTGGGGTAGGGCTCCCTTTCACAGGGGCAGCAATGCATGTGTGGAAATTCATTGTGGGGCCTCATTTGCATAAATATTTACAGAATGTTAATGTGCATTAACTTTTAGTAAACATGCCTCCTAATGAGTGTCTGGATAAAGAAAGACTACCAGATTTCTACATTACTATACTCCAGTGCCAACTGCCAGGCACATTAGGAAGTACTATAAACACTGCCCATTTAAAACCCATAGCAAACCCACCATATCATAACAGCACTACTAGCACTCACAAAGCACCAAACCCTACCTATCAAAAGCAGCACTGCAAATATTAAACCAATACATTTCAGAGAATACCAATACATCTCCTACTGGGGAAAGAGAACAAGTGGCACTGTCACATAGAAACTACATGAACAGAATACCTCAGCTCGGTTACACATGCAGAACATAGACCGTCAGCAAACAAAGAACAAGGGATCACAATTTAGAAATAGAAAGACAATAATTAAACTGGGAACCCCAAAAGCCAAACTTGGAATGTACAACACTGGAGAACTACAACTATAAATTAATTTCCTCTTGTACTAAACAAAAACGCAAAGACGTTAGAAATGCACATTTCCCAGAGCTGACATATTCCACTTAATAAATTGAAAATAAAAAAAAGTATTTTTCTACCTTTTGTTGTTTGGGCATTTTATTTTTTAGTTACAATTGCTCCAGTCACTTTCTTCTGGTTTCTTCATGTCTTCAGCTAACTCCCCTTTGTCTGCTGTCCATTTGTCCTCTCTTCTAGATTTTTTTCTATTCTCTCTCTACATCTGCTTTAACATACTGATCTTCCCCCTTTTGCTCTTTCCTCAATCTCTTTCTTTATTTCTTTTTCATCCACTCAAATTTCACCCTTCCATCCTCAATCCACATTTACTCTCCCAATACCTGGCAAATCATATATTTTTCTTTCCGCCAACACAAAATATCTTTTCCCCTCTCCATCCTTACTCCCCACCCCCATCCCCTTCTAGTCCTCCCCCAACATCAGCTCCCTTCTAGTTCCAGCCCACACAGCATCCACTCACTTCAAGTCCCATTCTCCCATCCCCCCGCATCAGCCCATTTCCAGTCCTAGCAGCCCCCATCCGCCTATTTCCAATCCTAACCCATCAGCCATTTCCAGTCCTATCCCAGATCCGCATCAGCCCATTTCCATTCCTCGCCCCTCATCAGTCATTTCCAGTCTTATCCTAGCTCCCCATCAGCCCATTTCCAGTCCTATCCTAGCACCCCCCCACATCAGCTCATTTCCAACCCTAGCCCCCCAATCAGCCCTTTCCCGAACTATCCTAGCCCCCATCAGCCCATTTCCATTACTAGTCCCCCCATAAGCCCTTTCCCATTCTATCCTAGCCCCCCATCAGCCCATTTCCATTACTAGCCCCCCATCAGCTATTTCCACTGTTATCCAGCTCTCCATCAGCCCATTTCAAGTCCTTTCCTGGCCCCCATCAGCTCATTTCCATTCCTAGCCCCTCCATCAGCCCATTTCCAGCCCAAGCTCCCCCTCCCCCAATCAGTCCATTTCTAATCCAAGCCTCCCATCAGCCCATTTACAGTCCTATCCCCCCATAAGCCATTTCTAGTCCTATCCTAGCCCCCCCCCCATCAGCACATTTCCATTCCTAGCCCCCTACCCATCATTCATTTCTAGTCCTATCACAGTTCCCATCAGCCCATTTCCAGTCCAAGCCCCTCATCAGCCCATTTCCAGTCTTATCCTTGCCCCCCATCAGTCCATTTCCAGTCCTATCCTAGCCCCCACCCCCACCCCGAAGAGCCCTACACCTGTCGGAGCCGAGGATGCCAGTGGCCCCGCCTGCCTCTACACAGCGCTGGAGTGAAGAGCAGCGTGCTCTTTCACTTGTGCTTTGTTCTCATAAAGTCCACTGAGTGCCAAGAAAGGTTAAAGGTCACTTCCTGGTTCCTGGCACTCAATGGGATTCATGTGAACACAGCACGAGTGAAGGAGCATGCTGCTCGTCACTCCAGTGCTGTGCAGAGGCGAGCCGGGGTTTCTGGCATCACCGGCTCCCTCTGAAGCTGGCCCTGCAAACCCTGAAGAATGAAGTTCATGCGGGGCCCTTGAAGCACGGGGCCCTTTGCGAACAACATTCTTGCTCAATGGATGGGGTGGGCTGACCCTGCCCTTTCGCACCCTATTCCTCCAGCCTACTGTCTAGCTTGGAGATGCGACCAGACACAACTGTCCAAATAAAACTTCTGTCGCACGGTTGAGACAAGGGATCTGGTTAGACTATGAAAGAGAAGGCACAGATTACAGCTCCATTCAGCGGGACAAACCCAAAGGTCCTCACTATTCAGTGGAGCTTTCCCAAGAGCTAAACCAGTAAGAGCAGTCCAAAAATTAGGACTCAGACTAGTGGAAACAATGGTCACAGCTCTGAAACAGTGGAACACAACTGCAGATCTACAGGGCTTTCTAAACTTTTCCCAGGTATTTTAAATAGCTGCACACAAACCTATTTGTAGCCATTGACTAGATCTGTGATGACCAATAGTTCTTGACTCTCTTCTCACAAGGGAAGAAGACCACACCTTCGGTCTGATTTGCCAATATATATCAAAATTAGTAACTCAGTGGAGAAATACAGCCTTAGAAGCCCTAAGTTGCCAGGTTTTCTCCATCGCTTTTTTGCATGTGAAAATTTGTAGCAGAGTGCCCTCTGCTGCACGAGCATGTCATCCACAGGTGCTCCCATGCTTCCTTCTATGTATTTCAGAGAGACATTCTTGCTTTTAAACCAGAACAAACACATAGGGGTATGTTTACTAAACTGTGGTAACGTTACAGACCACGTGTTAGGTAACATTAATGATCGCTAGGTAACGTTAATGCGCAGTATGTAACATTAACGCGCATTAACGTTACCTAATGAGCGTTAGCGTTCCCGGCCATGGTAAATACCGCAGAGGGTGGAGAGAGGGCGGAGAGAAGGGGTCAGTGGGTGGGGAGTGGGCGGGGAGAGGCTCCCTGCACACTAACGCGATGAACTGAAGGGCTGAATCCTACCGCGAATGAAAACCTGCCGTTAGATGCTCATTTGCAGGAGAGAGAAACCATTTCAATGTCACCAATGTACAGCATAGGCAGGGAGCCCAAGAAACGTGATAGTAGTGCTCCATTTTCAGCAACAGCATAGTGCCCAAGTATGAAAGGCCACTATGGCAATGGTACAAATGGGACATAGGGGGCTGCAGGCGAGACATGTAGCGGGGGCAGCCGGGGCACAGGGTGGACTAGGCGGGCACCTAAGTGGCACATAGGAACATAAAAACCGGAAATCAGCATGACAGTAGCTGACAAAGGCCAAACACAATCCACCTACATATACCTGGTCCACCCGAGCTAGCAGTTGCCAGGGCACTGACCTAACATCCCACAGCCAACTCTCCCCCAAGCGGAAGGGACATACTATTGGTAGGCGATGATGGGGGGGATGTGAGGATGCTCATGTATGCCCCCTGCCCCAGACCCCACTCCCTAGGCGACCACCTACCCACATAGTGGATGGCCTGGGACTGCGCACTACCAGCACCGACAGCAAATGGTCATGTCAGCATGGTGGGGGTGTGTGCCCGTGCTGGAGGGGGCAGTGGCACCTGCCTGCAGTGGACCTAGGCCATGCCCTGTACCAGTATGTGGTGTGCAGTGCAACATAAAAGGTCTGGCTGAGGAAACGTATAGGTAGCCCCAGGGACTACCATGCATCTGTGGCAACAGTGTGGTGCAGTACACCCAGCCAATGTGTCCAGAAGCAGAGGATCAATGGTTCAAGTCCCAGCTGTGGTTCCTACAGAGCATGTCCCTATATTTTACCCTACAATGCAGATACAACAGTAATATGTGCAAAGCCCAAAGCAGCGGCGAACAGGGGTACAAACACCCACTCACACAGGCTCCACAATCCAAAGATGCATGGAGAGTCAGGCTGTTGGCCCCAGCATTGATCTGCAGGTATCACCAGAGCACTACTACTACCTCCTGCACAGCTTAGCAATGTCGGTACTGTCATCAGGACCAGTGTGGCAGGCAGGGTTGCCAACCACCCCCATCTTTGCACAATGCTGTAATAGGAGTGTGTGTGTGTGTGTGTGTGTGTGTGTGTGTGTGTGTGTGTGTGTGTGTGTATGTCTATCCATTGTTCTATGGCTGCCCACCCCTCTCTGTGCCCAAAATGTCCCACTGTTACCAGCATTAGCCTGATTATGTACATAATGAGGAGCTAGGCATTGTGGGTATGGCCCGGACAGGGCGGATTGGCCAGGATGCATCTTCACAGGGTGTGGGGCAATGGTTGGGACACTGTAGTGCCCAACCACCATCTGCATGGACAGGGTGGCCACAGCATGTCATGCTGGGAAGGCACTCACTCTAACCGAGCAGTAACCATGGCATGTCTAGGTTCCCACATAGTGCTCCACACTATCTGCTTCCAATGATACTTCTGAGATGCCTGCTTGGTGCACATAGTTCCTCTGTGAGCATGCACTATGGACTGGCTAGTGGACTGTCTGCAGTGAGACTATGCATGGTTGGAACACATATAAAGTGCAGTCTGACTGTGTTGTTTGTTGGTGACTGGCAAACAATGGTGTGAGCCAGTTGGGGTTTTCCAGACCTAACCCCAGCATTGTTGCTGGTCTGCTACTGCCCCAGTCACAGGGCTGTCTTATATCAGCAGGATGGAGGTTGCTTTACAGAGGCTGGGGCACCTGTCCCTTACCTACAAAAAAAGGTGATGTGAGCCCTTTGAGGTATATAGTGTATACCACTTTGACTTATAAAGGCACTGCAACACAAACCTCATGCAAGTCTGGAAACTCCTCTGCTCTGATAACAGGTGCCCATGTCAGCCAGACCCTAACACAGGGTACACACTAATCTGGGTGGTGTCAGGTCCCAGAGGGCCACATGTGACTGCAGGATACAGATGGACACCAAATTACCTTCAGCTGCACTACAAGGAACACCTGTCACACACTGGTAGTAATGGGTACAAACAGCAGGGCGTATCTCTAGCACCACATGTACTGCGGACCTAGTGCTGGGCACCCATCCTATCCCTCAGGGGGAACACAGAACCTGCATAATGGCATGGTCTGTAGCTACTCTGTCCCAGTATCACGCACTGTCAGTTTGTCTTTCCAGCCTGAGGTACCGGAGAGGTGTAGACCCCATTTGGTGATGAGCTGTAGACAGCTATTTAGCATGTGCATTGCATCATGGGTACTGGTGGAGTTACCCTATCCTAGCACTCAGAGCAGAAAGTTTGTGCAGTGACCTGCAGTCCTTCTGTACCCAGCCATTGCTGTGATATACACCACGGAGGTATAGCCTACTGGTTAATACAATGCCATTCTCAGCAGTGTTTACGGGTTCAATTCCTCATTGTTCCCTCCTCTCATGCCTGTCCTACTCAAATAGTGTGCATGCCTGTAACAGTCCCTGCAAGACCAGGCGCACACATATCTAAAGAGCAAAGTATTGCATGCAAAAGTATGATGTCTGATGATGCATCTTTAACAGATTGCTGTTGGAAGGGTGGTGTTCAGTTGATCATGCTTGTTGAGTTTAATTAACATAATCTCAGTGGGGGAGGGGCCACAGGGGAAGGGGGTGGGCCACAGAGGCCCTGACCCCATCAATATTTCGCACAATACACCATCAACAATAGTCAGCATGGGGGCAGGGCTGGAGATTGGTTTGTTTGGCCCCTCCAACCAAAAAGGTGTTCCGCTGTCTTGGGGGGGGAGTGGTGTCTAGGATGCCCCCTCCTGCCACTATTTATTATTTGTACAGCGCTACCAGGCGTATGCAGTGCTAATGCCTTGCAGCAGTCCTGGGCCATCCCTCAGCTCCCCACACTTCTAGACTGGACTTGCTTCATTGGGCTGCCAGAGGTCCGACACGTTTTTGGTACTGGCATATTAAGGGGCAGCTGCTGTGGAAAGCTTTCATGAGTGCCATGGCACTAAGGCAGAGCTAGGGCAGAGGGACTGTCTCAGCTAAATTATTGCTTAGGCCCCATGCCCATTTGCTATCTCTGACATTGAGATATTTTCATGTAGAAGTTACTCCCCAGAGCAGAGAAGCTATAAATAGAGAGAGTGCAAGGGACGGGGGACCTGTGCTGTGAAGCTGACCCAGGCTGGGAAAAGCCTTCCCTTAGACTAGTGCTTTCCAACCTTATCCTGGATGCATACCTTGGCGGCCTGGTTTTCGGAATAAGTAGATCTCTCCTAGATACCTCCTTGTCGCAGCTGCTGTGTTGTCAGTCTGGACTGGATTGTGAACGCTGAGAAGCAGGGACCGTCTTTTACATGTGTCTGTGCAGCACTGTGTACGCCTTGTAGCGCTATACAAATGATCACTAGCGGTGATATTGATTTGCCCAGTGAGGTGCATCTCCAGGACTAGGCTGAGAACTGCTAAAACTTAGAGAACCAAGTAGGGCTGCCTCCCCCTGCCCACCATCAGTAACACACAGCTGCCGATGATCCTTGAGAAGTACCCCCCTCCCTCACACGCACACCATTCCCCATCATGAAAACGCCCTGGCTCCATGTCAAAAGGGACAATATGATCCAGTCCTGACTTTGCCCCAGTGTGCACAGGCACATATAGTACAAATTTTAGATTAAAAAAAGATCAACTAGAAAAATCTAAGTGCAAATCTTTGTATACCGAGGGGCAAATCCAGCACTGTGCCTTGTGACACGAAGGCAACTGGTAATCCCCTCTCCAAAACAGAGTTGCCACCTCACCCAGGCCACAATTCTAGTTTTGCCCCCATACATCCAGGCATTGCTGCTTTCCCTAGATGAATTGGGGCAATGGAGGGAGGTGAGGAATGGGTCAGCTGTCACACTGGCACATGTAACCCCAGAAGACAGGGGAACACCATCCTCTTACTGGTCTCCTCCTTCTAACCCACTCTCTGCTGTTCTCCTTCCACCCAAGTCTTTCCCAGCCCTTGAGTGCTGTCTCCTGGGGTAAAACACATTGCAGAGCTCTCAGTCGATTGGATTTTTGTTATGAAGGAATCCAGGGACAGTCAAGAGTCGGTATGTAGATAAATGCAAAGCAAAACCAAAGAAGGAGAGGGAAGAAAAGGATAAAAGTGGAAGATCCTGTGAGAAAGAGGACAGGGAGAAACAAGAGAAGGAGGCAGAGTGCAAGAGAAGTCAGGGAAGGAAGGGGGAGGGGCAAAGAGGAAAAGTGGGAGGAGAGCAGGGGATGCGAGGAGGACAAATGCTCGGGCAGAGAGGAGAGCGCTACGTAACAAGTCGTTTTATGCACTTCTCGCTTGCCCCTGTGGCAAGAGCTAAACATTTCCAGTTCTCAGCACAGCAAGAGCGTCTTTCCCGGAGACTTCCAAAAACCTTGAAGGTGGAAACAAAGGAGCTTTAATTTGCATCCCCTTCCCCCAGCTCTAAGTGACTTTCTCTGGGTCTTGAGGGAGCGGAGACAAAATTGCAACTTGAGGGTCTGCACTACCTACATGCCTGGTGCTTTACACATGTGGCGGGAGGAGCAGAAATGTGCAGGGCGGGGGGGGGGGGTTATTCTGTACTTTGCAGTCTTCATGGGTGAGGGGTGGGCTGGGTTTTGGGAAGCAGTGCCTGGTTTCTGTACACATCACCGGTCGTGGGCTCGCACCTGGGCAAGGGATAGTGATATTCCTGCAGGAACAGCTCCAGTGTCCGGGAAGAGATCTGCTTGTCTTGTCTTCCATCCAAGTGTTGAATAACAGATTCTCTTTCATTACTGGCAAGGAAGGGAAGAGCTTAGAGATCGTACAGCTCTGAAAGAGGGACGTGGGAGAGAAACTGGAGGCAGGAGAAAGTGAGTGAGAGACCAGGAGAGGGCGAAAGGGAGGGAGGGAGGGGGTCCAAACTGTGCAAAGAAAGCGAAGTTACTTACCTGTAACAGGGTTCTCCGTGGACAGCAGGATAAGTCAGCCACACTTGGTGACGCCCTTCGGGCGGCGCCATGCGGAAGTGCTCTCTAGAGCTCAGAACTCTGAGCCCGCCCAGGTAGCCCACCTCCATGCTCCACCCCTAGACCGGCCAGTATGTTCCTAGCTGTGCCTTCCCGGCTAGGGGCGAGAGTTGCAGCGGACCTCCTCCAGGGAGGTGGCGGGATTATGTGGCTGACTTATCCTGCTGTCCACGGAGAACCCCTATTACAGGTAAGTAACTACGCTTTCTCCATGGACTAGCAGGATTGCGTCAGCCACACCTGGTGCCTCCCTAGCAGCGCGGTGCGCCAGAGGTGGAGGAGGGAAGCGTGCAGGCAACTAAGATCATGCATATCTGGGCAAAACAGTTTAATGGTAATCACAGCATGTACAACGTAGACAAGTGATGCGACATAGTACTCAGGTGCAGCAAACAGTACAGGCAACAATAGTGCGGTAACAGT
The DNA here is from genome assembly GCA_033557465.1 of Ichthyophis bannanicus. Classification (NCBI taxonomy): domain Eukaryota; kingdom Metazoa; phylum Chordata; class Amphibia; order Gymnophiona; family Ichthyophiidae; genus Ichthyophis; species Ichthyophis bannanicus. The sequence goes on along the minus strand of CM066048.1, from coordinate 103,222,742 downwards.
GCAGTAAGGTGCGGTAACAACGTAGTAGAACAACAGTGCAGTATAGTGCAGAAAGGTGCAACAGTGTAGTACAGTGCAATGAGGTGCAACAACAGTGCATGTTTTAGAATGAGCAGGAGTGAGTCCGAGTCATTGGCTGTAGGAGTGCCTCAGCTGGTAGCTGTTGGGGCGTTGCTGGAATCCTCTCTGACGGCGGAGGCAAGGACAGCTGTGCCCAGTGCGCAATCCTCCTTTGATCGCAGGTCTAGGCAGTAGTGCCGCTGGAAAGTGTGCGGTGTAGACCATGTGCCTGCTTTGCAGATGTCCAAGAGTGGCACGGAGCGTAGGTATGCTATGGAGGTAGCCAAAGCTCTGAGCCGGTGCGGGCCCACTTTAGGCGGTGCCTGGCCATCCTGTGAGTCCAGGCAGAAGGAGATGCAGGAGGCTACCCAGTTAGAAAGTGTCCTCTTCGAGACGGGTTGGCCAAGCCTATTCGGGTCGAAGGACACAAAGAGCTGGCCAGTTTTCCTGACCGAGAGCATCCTCTAGAGGTAGATCCTGAGGGCACGGAGACAATCCAGGGTATGCAGGTGTTGCTCCTCTATGGAGGAGTGAGGCTCCGGGTAGAAACAGGGGAGCTCAATGGATTGATTGACATGGAAGGCCGATGCGACCTTTGAAACAAACTTAGGGTTGGTCCGTAAAGACGCTCGGTCCTGGAGCAGTCGTGTGTATGGAGGGTGTGCCACTAGAGCCTGTATCTCGCCGATCCTCCTTGCGGGTGTTATCGCCACCAGAAATAGAGTTTTCCATGAAGCAAACTTCATCTCTGTAGATTGCAGGGGTTCGAAGGGCTCCTGCATTAGACGTTGCAGAACAGAATTGAGATCCCAGGGTGGAGCCGGGGGTCTGACCGGGGTTTGAGATTGGCTAGGCCCTTCCTGAAGCGCGTGGTTATGGGCAGTGCGGCAATGGAGTCGGCTCCCTCCACAGGATCGTGTAAAGCCGCTATCGCCGAGAGGTGAACCCGGATGGATTGGGTTTTGAGCCCGCTGTCGGACAAAGCGTTGAGATATTGTAGGACTTGCGGAACAGGACAAGTGGCGGGGTTGAAGCCCTGTCTTGCACACCAGATGTTGAATCTTTTCCATTTTAGCCCATAGGACTTCCTGGTGGATGGTCTACGGGCTGCTAAGACCACGTCCTGTACTTCTACTGGTAGGCGAAGGGCAGAGAGGCTCAACAGCTCAACCTCCTGGCAGTGAGTGCGAGGGCTTTGAGGTTGGGGTGTCTCGTGCTGCCCCCGTTCTGTGTCAGCATGTCCTCTTTGGGGAGAAGATGAACAGGGTCCCCGTGGGCCAGACGTTGCAGGAACGTGAACCACATCTGTCGAGGCCAGTGAGGGGCCACCAGAACGACGTGCGCTTTGTCCTGGATGATCCGCTGCAAGGTTGCTGGGATGAGGGGGGTCGGTGGGAGGCGTACACTAGAGACCACTCCCCCCAGTACACGTCGAATGCATCCGCTTCCAGTCTGCTGGGTGAAGGATGTCTGGAGCAGAAGAGGGCGCATTTCGTGTTCAACTCCGTGGCAAAGAGGTCTACAGCTGGGGTCCCCCATTGCTGGAAGAGTACATCCGCTACCTCCTGGGAGAGGGACCATTCGTGTGGTTGCAACTGCCTGCTGAGTTTGTCGGCCAGGGTATTCATATCCCCCGGCAGGTAGGATGCCTGTAGCTTGCAGTTGTTCTCCAGGGCCAGGGACCATATCGCTGTCGCTTCGTTGCAGAGGGGCAAGAGCCGGTCCCTCCTTGTTTGTTCACGTAGAACATGGCTACCTGGTTGTCCGTCTGTATGAGGATGGACTTGTCCCGCAGGTGTGGGAGGAAGGCTAGGAGAGCGTATCTGAAGGCTCTGAGCTCGAGGAGATTGATGTGCAGCCTTTTCTCCTTTGGAGACCATGCGCCCTGGGTGCTGAGATGCTGGAGATGTGCGCCCCAACCGGTGTTGGACGCGTCCGTGGTCAGAATCACTTGGTGCACGTGCTGGTGAATGTCCTTGCCAACAGACAGGTTCGATGGGTTCGACCACCAGCGTAGGTGAGTTCTGATGCCTAGTGGCATCGGGACACGGGTGGAAAGTGGCTGGGAATGTTGATTCCAGGGGGTCGCATACTCGACTTCACTGTAGGCAGGACTGAGGTCGTCGCTGCCATATGCCCCAGGAGGCAGAGGAGGGCTTGTGCAGAAGAGATTTCCGCCTCGGCCGTCTTGTTTGCAAGCGAGACAATGTTGAGCAGCCGGCGCTCTGGTAGATAGGCTCGTGACCTCCCTGTGTCGATTACCGCTCCAATGAACTCGAACTGCTGGGAAGGCTGTAGTTGTGACAAATCCCAGAGAGGTAATTATTGCCGTCGCTTTCTGCAGAGGCGCCTGCAGTTCCTGGGCTGAGGGTGCCGTGAAGAGCCAGTCGTCCAGGTAGGGAAAGACAGATATCTTCAGCCTGCAGAGGTGTGCTGTGACAACGGCTACACACTTCGTGAAGACCTGTGATAAGGAAGCTTATCATAGCTCAGGTAGGAGCTATAGAAAAGATGATGTGACTCTGAACAAGCAACCTGTCAGTTCTGGTAGAAGCAAGAAAACAGAGTTTTCACATAAAAGACTACCAGTCCCAGAATGCACCAGGTTTCCAGCAGCCATGAGAGGGGCTGAAGTGAGAGAATGTGTGTGCAATCAAGAGAGCTATGAGGTAATCCCTAAGCACTCATCTCAAAGGGCAGGGCCTGATTCAACACAGCTGCGCTGTGTTAGGGAGCAGCACACATTAGGAAAGAATAAGAATAGAGCTTATTCCTCAGATAACAGCTACAGAGGGAGGAAGAGATACAGAGACAGCAACGGCTACGAGCTCAAGCACCAGTATCACCTGGAGAAACAGAAGCCAAGCCAAGCAGATAGAGAGAGAAGGAAACTCTCTGGAAGGAAGAGAAGAAAGGCCATTGGAAGGTCTGGGAGATTCCAAGGCAGTACTCATACTGGGAGGTATTCCAAAAGCCAGCAGAGTCCATTGGACTGGATTCAGCCAGAGGAATGGAGTGGCAGAGATAGGAATCACCAGTGGCTACCTGGAAGAGAGAAGACTGCATGTGGAAGGGACTTTCAGACCAAGGCCAGAAGGTATGTGAGAGAAGATCCAGTGTCCAGGGATCAAGATTGGAAGGCTGGACATTAGAATTGGGTTACATATTGGCCAGGCTATACAGAGAGGAATAATGATAGCAGGAGAGGCTCAGGTATGAACACTGATCCAGACCCTATCTATAACAGAGAATGGCAGCCAGGGAATAAGCATTCTCATGATAGTGCCTTAATGAAAGACTCGTCTGTGCCAATGTATGATAGTGACCATATGCTGATTGATGAAGAGGGAGATACAGCAAATGAAACTATTTATATGGACTGTTCTCTATCTAAATGCTATTGCTAGTTTTCCGTGAGCAAACACATCAGCCATCACAAAGAAACCTGACTTTGTTCTTTATTTCCACTGCAAACAGCTCTTAAAGCAGGATTTGGGCTCACACAGTAGCAGCCAGCCAGCTAAAGGCTTTCAGCTGGTCCATTGATAGTAATTAGGGCTGCACCTGATTGTGTGTGTGAGCAAGGGAGAATCACTGCTGAGATCGGCGTGGAAAATAAGCAGAAGTTAACCTAACCAGCAAAGTTTATTCTTTACTTTGTGCCTTTGTATTTGGTAATTACTCGCTAAGAAAACATTAGCTAATTGCCTGACAAGCTGAAGGTTGTTTTCTGGTTTACTTTGTGACTTTTTGTTATCCATTTTAAACACTGCAAGCAAGTAACCTCATTTATAGTGCTATCAAGCATACATGTGCTGGGTGAATTAAACCCCATCAATAAAAGAAGTATTTTATTGATCTTACCACTTGGTTTCACAACTCAAATTATTGTCATCAGCTGTGTTTGGGAGTGAATGAACTACAATACCCACAATACCTTGCAAGAATCATATGAATATATGCATCGTCAAGATTGTGTAAGTTCTCACCCTAGGCAGCCGTCTGACAAATGGCGTAGTTTTTCGGATTGCTCTTGCACCAAGAGGATTTACTTGTTGTGGATTACAAATAAAAGTCAAGTTTAAAGCTGTAAGAAGATTTCTTTCCCTCATCTGCACTTTGGAAGAAAAGTGGTTGTTCCAGGAAGCTGTCCCAGAGGAAAAGACCCTGTGCAAAGCTGGATTCATCACTGAGACAAGGTAATATGTACCTGGGCAGGTCTAGTGGTGGATGTGTGTAAGCACAGGGGGTAATTGAAAAAAAAAAAAAAAGTTGAAAAAAAAAAAACCACACCTGGTTGGAAGGTGCTGCTCTTGGGGTTTTTTTTTTCTCTCTTTTCTTGCAGGGGTCAAGATGGATCCGAGGGAGATGGCTCAGTGGATGGCAGCCCAATTTTGCAAGCAGCAGGAGCTATCACAGCAGGCCCAGGACACTGCTATGAAGGCCTTAATGGAACAGCAGAAACCAGTGCTTGATCTGGTGCAAGCTCTAGTTCAGCTGCAGAGCCAAAGTGGAACAGATGCAAGACCAGCAGTTAGTACTGGTACACCACATGTGAACACTGTGGGACTCAATCAAGGGATTAGGGCATTTAATTTTGGGAAATTAACTCCAGAAGATAATGTTGATGATTTTCTAGAGTCTTTTGAAAGAGTGGCACAGGCTTTAGCATGGCCAGAGACCCAGTGGGCAGTAAGGCTGGCAGCCTCATTAACTGGTGAGGCACTAGCAGCTTACAGAGCAATGCCAGCAGCCCAGGCTTTGATTTATAAGGATGTAAAGGCAGCTATTAGAGATCGCCTAGGGTTGTCTATTTCAGAGTATAGGCGAATGTTTAGAGTTGTTACATTGAAAGTGGGTGAGACACCCAGGGCTCTGAGTCAGAGAATCAGAAGTTTAGCTGTAAAATGGTTGGAGCCTGAGCAAAAGACAGTAGAAATGTTATTAGATATTATAATGCTGGAACAATTTATGCTTGGGGTACCTAAAGAATTGAATGTTTTTCTTATACAGCAAAATTGCCAAAATCTTGGAGAGGCAACCATGCTAGCAGAGAGATTCTTGGAAGCCACGCAGGCTTGCCATAGAATGGGTGGCCCTCTAAAGATGGATGCTGAGGCTAGATGTGCTGTATCAGAAAAAGGAATAATTAGGAATGTTTCTAAAAATGAATGTACTGTATCAAACCAGATGACACAGTAGAATAGAAAGAAATGTTTCAAGTGTGGAAAAGTGGGACACTTAGAGAAGAGATGCCAGACACACACTAGTTTAATGGGTCTGGATTTAAAACAGCCCAAGGAAGGATTTCTTTTGATGGTTGATGTGCAGGGAATTACCACAAATGCATTATTAGACTCTGGGGCAGACCAGAGTATGATGTCAAAAAGGCTTTGGAAGAGGATAGAGGCCCAAGAAAGATTTGTGCCTAGAACCCCTGAAAGCCAAGTTCACATCAGATGCATTCATGGTGCTGCATCATCATATCCCACCTATAGGCTAAAGGTTAAGTGCCTAGGGAAACAAGAGGAAGTCCTGTTAGCAGTGGTGCCTAGGCTACCTTTTGATTTGGTTCTAGGAAGAGACTGGCCAAGATTTAAGCAGGGTCTAGTGGAAGGACTAGGAAAAAAGGAGGGAGAAGGTTTAATGGTAGTAGCTCCCGGGCCTTTATTTGGAAGTCCTCAGACCCCAGCTAAAAAGATGGTTAAGCGTCCAGAAGACCAAGCTACCCCAAAGCAGATATTCGTCCTAAAGTACCATAAGGTCTCCGAGAAGGCCCAAGCTCCTAAGCGGGCAACCCCTCAGTCTGCTGGGTTTGACCTATGCAGCATAGAGAATGTGACTGTACCTAGCCAAGGGAGAGCCCTGGTTGACACCGGTCTCCAAGTGGAAATACCAATTGGATGTTATGGGAGAGTAGCCCCAAGGTCCGGATTAGCCCTTAAATATTTCATCGATGTGGGTGCGGGAGTAATTGATCCCGATTACAGGGGCAATATTAAAGTTCTGTTGTTTAACTTTGGACAGAATGAGTATCATGTGAAGACAGGAGACAAAATTGCCCAATTGATCAGTGAGAGGCTGGGTTTTCCACCTGTGGAGGAGGTCACATCCCTAGAGAATTCTGAACGTGGAGCCAAAGGTTTTGGTTCTACTGATGTCAAAGGGGTTAAAAGCTTAGCTGCCACCTGTGCCCGAGAGAGGGAGGTGAGTGAAGAGGAAGATTTGGGACCCCAGGTATCTGATTGTAAAGAAAGATCAGAACCCCAAATAGGTGAGGACCTGACAATGGTACAACAGGAAGAAATTAGGAAGTTGCTTAAGGAATTCCCAGATGTGTTGACACCCATACCTGGGGAGACCCATTTGGTGGCCCATGAAATAATAACTCCACCTGGGAAATTGGTTCGTCAAAGGCCATACCGCTTGCCTGAAGCCAAAAGACAGGAGGTAGTGGCACAAGTCCAGGAGATGTTGGACATGGGGGTAATAGAGGAGTCAAAGAGTCCCTGGAATAGCCCCATAGTCCTGGTGCCGAAGCCTGATGGATCCTTAAGATTTTGTATTGACTTCCGGCAGGTAAACGCCATATCAGTTTTTGATGCATATCCAATGCCAAGAATTGAGGAGCTGCTAGACCAGCTGGGACAGGCTCAATACTTAACCACCCTTGATATGACAAAAGGATATTGGCAAATCCCGCTCACCAGGGAGTCGAAGCCGAAAACTGCGTTCAGCACCCCCGTTGGCCTTTTCCAGTTCAAGAGGATGCCTTTCGGACTGCATGGAGCAGCGGCTACCTGCCAAAGGTTAGTGGATCAGGTACTTCGACCCCACCAAAGTTATGCTTTTGCATACATGGATGATGTCATAATCCATAGTAACACCTGGGCGGAGCATTTGAAGAGGATCAGGGCAGTCTTGTGCTCTATGAAGCAAGCAGGAATCACTTTAAACCCAAAGAAGTGTGCCTTTGCAAATAGGGAGGTAAAATACCTAGGCCACCTAGTGGGAAGAGGAAAAATTAAACCTCTATTAAGCAAAATAGATAGCATCAGGAATTTTCCTCCTCCAACAACCAAGAAACAACTAAGAAGTTTCTTAGGACTTATTGGATACTACCGCCGGTTTATACCGCAATTCGCAGAGAAAAGTGCCATTTTCACGGATATGCTGCGAAAGAATTGTCCAAACCAGATAAAGTGGACACCAGAAGCTGAAAAAGCGTTTTCAGTATTAAAAGAAAAATTGTGTACAGGACCGGTACTGAAAGGAGTAGACTTCAAGAAACCCTTTCTGGTTCAAACCGATGCATCGGATGTAGGGCTAGGAGCAGTCCTATCCCAGTGCCATGATGGAGAGGAGCATCCTGTGATGTACCTGAGCAGGAAGTTGTCACTGGCTGAACAAAAGTATTCCACGATAGAAAAAGAGTGTTTGGCTATCAAGTGGTCAGTGGAGGCGTTAAGGTTTTACCTTACAGGGAGAAAGTTCCAGTTGGTCACGGACCATGCCCCACTTAAGTGGTTGCAGCAAATGAAGAACCACAATGCCAGGTTGACACGCTGGTACATGGCCTTACAGGCGTTTGATTTTCAGGTTGAACATCGTGCCGGGAAGTTACACAAGAATGCGGATGCACTTTCCCGTATTACGGACTGCAGAGAAGAAGTTTTACCAGTAAAACCAGTCCGTAATAACTTAAGCAGGGGGGTATGTGATAAGGAAGCTTATCATAGCTCAGGTAGGAGCTATAGAAAAGATGATGTGACTCTGAACAAGCAACCTGTCAGTTCTGGTAGAAGCAAGAAAACAGAGTTTTCACATAAAAGACTACCAGTCCCAGAATGCACCAGGTTTCCAGCAGCCATGAGAGGGGCTGAAGTGAGAGAATGTGTGTGCAATCAAGAGAGCTATGAGGTAATCCCTAAGCACTCATCTCAAATGGCAGGGCCTGATTCAACACAGCTGCGCTGTGTTAGGGAGCAGCACACATTAGGAAAGAATAAGAATAGAGCTTATTCCTCAGATAACAGCTACAGAGGGAGGAAGAGATACAGAGACAGCAACGGCTACGAGCTCAAGCACCAGTATCACCTGGAGAAACAGAAGCCAAGCCAAGCAGATAGAGAGAGAAGGAAACTCTCTGGAAGGAAGAGAAGAAAGGCCATTGGAAGGTCTGGGAGATTCCAAGGCAGTACTCATACTGGGAGGTATTCCAAAAGCCAGCAGAGTCCATTGGACTGGATTCAGCCAGAGGAATGGAGTGGCAGAGATAGGAATCACCAGTGGCTACCTGGAAGAGAGAAGACTGCATGTGGAAGGGACTTTCAGACCAAGGCCAGAAGGTATGTGAGAGAAGATCCAGTGTCCAGGGATCAAGATTGGAAGGCTGGACATTAGAATTGGGTTACATATTGGCCAGGCTATACAGAGAGGAATAATGATAGCAGGAGAGGCTCAGGTATGAACACTGATCCAGACCCTATCTATAACAGAGAATGGCAGCCAGGGAATAAGCATTCTCATGATAGTGCCTTAATGAAAGACTCGTCTGTGCCAATGTATGATAGTGACCATATGCTGATTGATGAAGAGGGAGATACAGCAAATGAAACTATTTATATGGACTGTTCTCTATCTAAATGCTATTGCTAGTTTTCCGTGAGCAAACACATCAGCCATCACAAAGAAACCTAACTTTGTTCTTTATTTCCACTGCAAACAGCTCTTAAAGCAGGATTTGGGCTCACACAGTAGCAGCCAGCCAGCTAAAGGCTTTCAGCTGGTCCATTGATAGTAATTAGGGCTGCACCTGATTGTGTGTGTGAGCAAGGGAGAATCACTGCTGAGATCGGCGTGGAAAATAAGCAGAAGTTAACCTAACCAGCAAAGTTTATTCTTTACTTTGTGCCTTTGTATTTGGTAATTACTCGCTAAGAAAACATTAGCTAATTGCCTGACAAGCTGAAGGTTGTTTTCTGGTTTACTTTGTGACTTTTTGTTATCCATTTTAAACACTGCAAGCAAGTAACCTCATTTATAGTGCTATCAAGCATACATGTGCTGGGTGAATTAAACCCCATCAATAAAAGAAGTATTTTATTGATCTTACCACTTGGTTTCACAACTCAAATTATTGTCATCAGCTGTGTTTGGGAGTGAATGAACTACAATACCCACAATACCTTGCAAGAATCATATGAATATATGCATCGTCAAGATTGTGTAAGTTCTCACCCTAGGCAGCCGTCTGACAGACCCGAGGTGCGGAAGACAGGCCGAAGGGGAGAACTCTGTACTGGTAGTGCTGCCCTAGCACCTGGAAGCGAAGGTACCTCCTGTGCGATTTGTGGATGAGGATATGAGTGTAGGCTTCTTGCAGGTCCAGGGACGCCATGAAGTCGCCGGATTGAATCAGAGGGAGGATGGCGCTGAGGGAGTACATCCTGAACTTCTCTTTGATGATGAATTTGTTCAGCCTGCGCAGATCTAGGATAGGGCGCATCCCGCCTGTCCTCTTTGGAATGAGGAAGTATCTGGAGTAGAATCCAGAGTTGATCTCGGAGGCTGGTACTTCTTCTATGGCGCGTGACTCGAGGGGGTGTATCAGCTCTGTCGCCATGGGGAGGTGTAGGTGAGGTGAGGTCCTGCTGGCTGGTTTGCTGTGCTGGCAAGGTGGTGCGCGAAACCTCAAGCGGAATCCCTCGTGAATGACACGCAGGACCCAAGAGTCCGAGGATATTTTCTTCCACTCCGGAAGAAAGCATGACAGGCGACCCCCAGTTTGGGTGGACGCCTGTGAAGAAACATCAAAGGAGGAGGCTCCTTTGGCTGCCGGTGTGTTGGTGCCCTTCCTTTGTTTGCGGTCCCTCTGGGGCTGGCGCTGGTTGGAAGGTCCGTGGTAAGAGTTGTTCTTGTACCGCGGAGTCTGTCACTTCCGGTTGGAGAGGTATCTCTTGTTTGAACCATAGGTGTTGGGGCCATAGTAGTTTTTCCTCTGGTAGCTGCCTTTCTGAGGGGCGCCCCGGCGCTCAAACCCTTCAACTGCCAGGGTTTGTAAGGTGGTGCAATGTTCTTTCATGACGTTCACGGCATCGGTGACTTTTTCCCCAAAAAGCGACTCGCCCGAGCAGGGGGGCGTCTGCGATTTTAACGTGCGTGTCGTCACTCAGGCCTGATGATCTGAGCCACGCCCACCACCTGGCTGAGATGGCTGTACCTGCGGTCCGCACAGATGTGTCAAAGGCATCAAAGGCTGTGCTAGCCAGATGTTTGTTGCATTCTGAGATGTCGGCGAGAGAGCTTGAGATCAACACTTGTGTCTCCTTGGGAAGGGCTGTGATTGCGTTTTTATGGTTGCCACACAGGTGTCCTGGAACAGGATGTGTTGAAACTGATGTGTGGCGATTCTGGCATTGAGGCAGCTGTGGTGTCGTGAATCCCGGTGTGGGTTGGACTTGGTATTTGGAGTCCAGCCTCCTGGCGAAAGCGCGTCCTGATGCGGGAGTTTGCCACACTCGGAGGTAGTTGTCCCGCAGCTTGCGGTGCATTGGTAGGGTAAAGGAAGGCTTGGGGGCAGAGAGGTATCTCAGGACTTCCGGATCCGGTTCCTCGGTTTGATCGGGCGAGGTCAGGGCCAGCGCTGTTGCCACCTTCTGCAGGAATTTGGGGTAGGAACGGTCCTCCGGGGGCGGAGGGGGCCATTCCGGCTCTGGGGAGTGCCTGGTCTCAGAGGTTGTCCTGTCATTGGAGGCAGAGCCCACGATGGCTTCTATGTCCCGTTCCTCCGCAGTGCTGTCGGGAGAAGGATTGTCCGGTGGTGCGGCAGCAGTTAGATCACTGTCTGGGGGGGCTCTAGCGGGGGACCTAGAGCGAGACATGGCAGGGAAGATATCGGGAGGCAGAGGTCTAGGTGTTTCAGCCGTGTGCTCTGTCTGCTGGACAATCTGCGCCAGTAGTTTTAAAATAGCAGAGTTATTTGCCGCGTCAGTAGAATGGCTACAAGACCTGCCTTGGCTGCTTCTGCAAGAGCTGGCTGAATTCTTTCTACCGGTTCTGTGCCGTCTGCGGTGCCTCTTGCGTGCCGATTCTGAACTGCCTGCCGAGGAGACAGAGCTGACAGATCGCTTCCTGCGATGTCTGCTCTCCCTGCGATATCTCCGGCATTCGTGGCTCCTTCACGTTGTTTGGAGAGTTAGGGGGTGAAGAAGCCCTGGCTGTGGCAGCAGCGGCGCCGGTAAGGGTTGTGCCCCAAGCGTTGAGCCCCGTAGACGCGGCCAGTCCCGCAGCACAGAGCACCGGAGCAAGGGGCGGTCCCGAAACGCCGAACCCGGAAGCAGGGGGCAGGCCCACAGGAGTAGCATGAGAGCTTCCTCTCATGTCAGCAGTGTAGGTCTGATGGAGGGAGGAGTTGGAGGACTGGTTCCTCAGGAGGGAGGAGTTGGCTGACTTCTCTCGGGCGCCATTATTTGAATCCACATGGCCTCGAGGGGAGTTAGAGTGCCCACTAGACGCCGCGGCCGTATATGGAGGGACAGGCCTTACCTCAGTGCTGCCGTGAGCGACAAAAGTGCTCGTCTCCGGAGCAGCTGGGAGGGCAGTCAGCTGGTTTAGACGGGGCGCATCCTGTGCCTGGGCCCCGGTGGGGGGATCATCAATCGCAGCGGTGGCACGGCTGGGGATGGAAGCCCATTCGGGCACATCCTGAGCCGGCGGGGGGCCAGTGACGCTCCGGGGGCCATAACCGGAGCCCGGAAATGTCCTGTGATGCCCTTTCCTCCTGATGGTTTCAGCTGGGTTCCCACAGCTACTGCAGCAGAGCGAAAAAGTAAGTTCTATTGCAGCATAATGGGCATTTTGAAGTTGGATTAGGCATGATTGAAAAACTTTTAAAACAAAGAAACAAACAAAGTGTTGCAGGAGAGCAGGGTCCGTCTTGCAGGCAAGGCGGAAGGAAGAAGACTGGCCGGTCTAGGGGCGGAGCATGGAGGTGGGCTACCTGGGCGGGCTCAGAGTTCTGAGCTCTAGAGAGCACTTCTGCATGGCGCCGCCCGAAGGACGTCACCAGGTGTGGCTGACGCAATCCTGCTAGTCCATGGAGAAAGAAGTACAGCTACGGAAAGAGGGAGGCGTGAAAGGGTATGAGGAAAGTAAAGGGAAGGAGAGAGGAAAGAAAGAAAGGTGGTAGGAGAGGGAAAGCACGAAAAGATACAAATAAAGAGAGTGAAAAAGTAACCCGAGGGAGAGAAAAACATAAAGTAATAGATAAAGGTAATAGGAAGGGGGGGGGGGGGGGGAAGATGATGGACACAGTGATTCGCTTTCCTAAATCCCAACAACCTTTTCCTAGATTATCTCTTTCCTGAACACTTTTGCTATGAACATTTGGCTTTTGCAGCACTGAAACTAAATCGGCTTCTCTGTTCCTTTCCCATTTTGATAAACATTTCCCCCATGGTTCAGCTCAATTGACGGGGGGCATTAATATCAAAATCTTGGTACATCTTTCTGGATGGGGGTGACTGTGTATAGTAGGGTCTGACAGTAGACATCCTTTTCAGCGGCAGGGCCGGTCCCAGAGTTGTTTTAAGGTGTTGGACCCTATGCAGACCTTAAGCTCCACATCACCTCTGGCGATCAAAATCTATTGTTTAGCTTTGAATGCCCTGCTCTTTGCTAGCACCCACATGTTGCTGCCCTAGGCCACCGCCTAGTTCGCATAATGGTTGGGCCAGCCCTGTTTCTCTAATAAGCTTAAATGTGCTTATTTTGAGGACTTTTTCCCCTGCTAAACAAAAGCATTAGCTCGATTGATTGTTTCCTGGCACTCTGGTTTCTAAGTTTGGTCTTATTGCTAGGTCTCCTTGTTTTGTTCTACTTTGTTGTTGTTAAGTTTTGTTGAGTCAGTATCAACTCATAGCGACCCTCTGGCTAGTTGACCTAAACTGTGTTCAGTCTTCAGTCAAGCAGTTCTACTTTATTCATGTATTTTATGCTTTCCACTTATTTGATCATAAAAATAGGTGCACCATTTTATTTATTTATTTAACAAGCTTTTATATGCCGCCCCTTCCTGAGATCAAGGGCAGTTTACATGAAACATCACAGCAACTTTTACATTAAACTTTGAAACTATGTACATTTAACTTGTTACAACTATATACAATACACTTTTTATATCTATATACAATAGTCTGTGTGTGGTATGGTTGTATATATTGCTATCATGAGGTGTGTTGTGTAATTATGTTACGAATTTTGCATTACCACTTGGCTATTTTTATAATGTTTTAGATGTCTTGGGATTTATTGATACTATTTGGATCACCGAAATAATCAATGAAAAGAAATGTTTTTAAGTCCTTACGGAATTGCAAGAGGTCCTTTGTTGCTCTTAAGTCATTGGGAAGTGAGTGCCACAATATTGGAGCAATGTAAGAGAAGGCTCGGGAACTAGTGGCTTGTGTTGCGGATATGGGAGGGGATTTTGTAGGTGTTTGAGGAACAGTTTCTTCATTCCCTTGAAGAGTTAGGTGTCGTGAGGAGGGCTGATAGTGGGGTTGTGGCAATGTTATTATGGTGCTTAAATATAATCATTAGGTATTTATATTTTATTCTAGAGGTGATTGGTAACCATTGGAGGTCGTAGAGTATGAGGGTCATGTGTTCAACTTGCCTTGTTTTTGTTGCTATGTGTGCAGCAAGGTTTGTGCTAGTTGGAGCTGGTGAGTAGTTTTTTGGGAAGTCCTTGTAAGATACTATTACAGTAATCTATGTGTGGTGTTATTAGAGATTGTAGGACTGTTCTGAAATCGTTATCCTCTAAGAGTGGTGTGAGCCATTGGACAGTTCTTAATTTGAAGTATATACTTTTTGTAACTGCTTTTATGTGTTGCATCATGCATAAGGTTTTATCTAGAACTATGCCTAAGTATTTTACTTCTTCCTTGACTTCCAGTTCTGTCTCCTGTATGAGTATTTTATTGGGGGGGGGGTGGGTAAGTTTGGGTTTCTTGAGATAAAGAGGACTTTGGTTTTTTTTTACTAGAGAATGGACATATGCCACTGAAGATCATCCAACATCTCCAAGCATCATATAATAGCTCAACCAGCAGCGAGTGGATCCAAAATGAGCTATCTAAGGAATTTCCTATCCAAACTGGAGTCTGCCAGGGAAATGTCACCTCACCCCTGCTTTTCAATATTGTGATCGATGCAATAATCAGGAAAACATTCAAGGACAGATGCGGGGTCCAGTATGGTGTGAACAACTTCCTGACTGACTTGATGTTCACAGACAACAGTACTATATTTGCTGACATGGATTCAGAGGCCACCGACATCCTTTTCCATATCGTCCGCACCACCCAATCTTACGGCCTAAGAATCAATATAAACAACACCAAAGTTATGACCACAGATGGATCACAGGCCATTGTTCACCTCGATGGAATTCAAATTGAGCAGGTCCAAGAATTCAAATACCTGGGATCACTGGTACAGGAGATGAAAGTGGCAACCATCACTGAAGTTCTCAGCAGGATTGGTCAGACAACAGTAGTATTTGCCTCACTCAAATGATTCCTCTGGAAGAAGGCCAATATCTCCACCAAGACCAAAATTCACTTCTTCTGAATGCTGATCCTGCCAATTCTCCTGTACAGATCAGAAACATGGACTCTGCTCAAACCTGACTTGAAGAAACTCAAAGTCTTTCAAATGTGATGCCTGAAACAGATTTTGGGTGTTTGTCTTCATAATTGCCATTGAAATGAGACAATTCGGACAAGGTGTGACCATCAATTCTTAGTCGAAGAAGAAATCCAAAAATGCAGACTGTGCTGGTTTGGCCACGTTTGCAGAATGAACACCAGTCAGCTGCCGTACAAACTCTACTGGCGAGAGTGACCTGTCCACTGGAGGTTTCAACGAGCAGCACCAAAGAAAAAGTGGCTCAAATACATTGAGGTAGACCTAAAGAATCAATGTTGATCGCCAAGGTTGGAAGTGTATTGGGAGTAACACATGGAATCCAGCGGCACCTACAGCAGCGTATTGGCTGAGATGAAATTCCAGCTAGTGATTAAAGAAGAAGACTAGCATTGTGGTGCGATGTATTGTTATATAGCTACACAACAATTCTCGATACTTTTGGATCACACCTCATATATTCGGCGATGAACAGGCCTGGATTTAGGCATAGACCATTGTCTACAGCACCAAATGCTCAGGATAGAGTGGGACCTTCTCCACTTTGCCCTAAGGCACCTGAATCTTAAATAGGGCCCTGGCAACAAGATCACCTCTGCTCCTCACCCCTCTGCTGTTGTTTTTTTTTTTTTTTTGGGGGGGGGGTCCTTCATGCTTGCACAAAAGAGAAAAAACAGGCAAGAAACCCTCACCAGCACTAGCCACAGAAGAATGGATTAACATTTTACTCCCCCTTAGACCAGATGCCAGATCACCAGAGTTAGAAATCCAGGCATTAAGCCATTGGGTCTTCTGCACACTTCTTTGTATCTGGGTCCAATAGTTAGTACTATCATTATCGTTGGATTTAAACAAGAGGTGCACTGATGTCTAAGCAAGCCTGTCTGCAGCATTTTTGTGTGCTAGATTCTTTTTAGCATACGGCTGCCATCCTAGCACAGAAGTCACACTGTTTGCCACCCTCTATCACCAGCCCTGTACCCAGCACAGAGATCGTCAGTTTCAGAGCAGAGTTCTTGTGGTCTCAACCATTCTAGAAAAAGCAATGTCATTCCTCTCACTGACCTTCTATGAGTTCTTCAGATCATTATAAACCCCCCCCCCTCCCCCCTCATACAACTAGCATGCATACAGGAGGGAGAGCCCTGGCCAGGGCTGGTGTAAGGATAATAGGCACGGTAGGCAATTTCTTCAGCTTCCCCCCCCCCCACCCCCGATTACGTTTCAGACCCCTAGCTCCCCCTCCCCCTGGAGATTTCAAAAATTAAATTCAGCAATTAAAGACCACCTCAAAACCAGTCCTTCATCCTCTCTGACACTCTAAGAACAATCCTGTGAAAACATGCAATTTGGACATTATGCTTTAAAAACATTAAACTTTGTTTTGTATATATAAACATATATAATTGGGTCAGGTCTGCAGGAGGTTACCTCAAGCAGCTTCCTGCTCACACACAAACACATTTGCAGATTTTTTGTTTAAGGGTTCCAAGTGGACCAGGGAAATTCACTGCTTACCACTGAGATAAGAAGCATGGAATCTGCCTACGTTTTGGGTACCTGACAGGTACTTGTGCCCTAGATTGGTTACCATTGGAAACAGGATATTGGGCTTGATGCACCCTTGGCCTGACCCGGTATGGCATATCTTATGCTCTTAAGTGGTCAAAGGCAGAAGACTTCCAGGCAGGTACCAGATACTGTAGGTCCCCGCACATTATTACAATGGCCCCTAAAAGTTCAAATAACTCTTCCCAATTGAAAAATGTCTGGCTGAGGTCTAATTCTTCCTTTTTCTTCATTCCAACTCTGTTTCTCTTGTACTGTCTTTCGAGTCTGATGGATTGTCCACGTTCTCTTTGGCTTCTAATTTGATGGAGTGGGTATGTGTAGGGCTGAGAGTTTGGCTGTGTAAGGACACACCGTTGACGTGCATTAGCCTGCTCCAAACTTTCCACATTCTTTGACAGTACGGCAAGCACCAAAACTGTACCCAGGCAGAAAATGAGAAACACTAGGATTTTAGAATGTCCTAGAGATAGGTTTCTCAGGATTGTATGGGGGTGGAATTCACTTAGCAGGCATTAGCCCTCTCACCAAGATCGGCAGTGTACTGTGCAGAGTTGCAGAATGGGTTTCTTGTTTTAGACAGAGGAGAGTGGGCATTGTATGACCCAGCTAGTTTTTCAGGAAATAAAGAGAGCTCATATTACCTTCTTCCTTCCTCCCCCTCTCCCCCTGCCATTCATTCAAGTCCCAGAAACTTGAGTTGTATATATCAACCTGGATTACCCTACCCTCAGCTCAAGACATTTTCAATCAGCTTCACGTTTTCAGCGACTGCTTCTGTCCAAAGGCTTATGATAGGACTTGACAAGAAAAGCTGAAATTTCTTCTCCGTGAGCTGAGGAGCCCGGAGAGTTGGTACAAGACAGAGGATGAATTCTTCATGAAATTATTCCAATCCCTGCCTAGTAAATGCGATTTGAAAGACAGCATTGAGGAGCACAGTAAATTCCTCTTCCCTCAAGAAGCTGTTTCACTGGCTGTATAATTACCTTGGATCTTGTGAAGGGTTTGGGCTAGCAGTCACCATATTGATAGATGTTTGGGTTCCACTTTACAGCAAAACCCAAATAAGTCTTGCACCCCATCCCCTAAAGCAGGCAGATTTTACTGCGGTTTACAGTTATGATAGATATATCTGTTGCCTCTCACACTTGTCATTAAGCACAGCTGGTTTTTGGGGTATGCACCCCCGCCAATCAGGATTTCGCCCCGGCCACAGTGTGTAAACTATCATTCTTGCCTTTCTTAATGATATTCACATAGCTCACGACCGCTGTGATATTTCAATGGCTGTTTCTTTGGATCTGTCTGCTGCCTTTGACCTCATTGATCACTCCTTTCTTCTCTCTCGTCTTCGGGATGCTGGGCTTTGGGGCACTGTCTGCAGGTGGTTTCATTCCTACCTTTTCTCCCGGTCCTACTCTGTCCTTCCATGTCCCCCTTCTACTTCCCCCTCTGACTCTTTTCCTCTCCACTGTGGTGTCCCTCAGGGTTCTGTACTGGCTCCCCATCTATTCAACATTTTCCTTGCTCCCTTAGCTCTCTTGATACAGCAATCCGGGATTACTGCATTTTTCTACGCTGACGATCTTGTCTTACTGCACCACACTTCCCCTCTATGCCCGGATCTCTCTCTCCTCAATTCTTGTCTTCTTACCGTCTCATCTTGGCTTACTTCCAAATGTCTGCACTTGAACCTTTCCAAAACCCTCGCCATCTGGTTCCCCCACAGCAGCCCTTCTCCTATTCTCGCCCCATCTCTAGCTGGCTCCCCTATCCCTGTTGTTTCTTGTTTTAGGTATCTTGGTGTTCACATCGACTCCAGCCTCTCCTTCCACTCTCACATTTCTGGTGTCACAAAGTCTTCCTTCTTCCAGCTACATCGTATTCGTGCCATTCGTCCCTTTCTTACCCCTCAGGCCCTCACTACTCTTGTCCTTTCCCTTGTTACTGCACATTTTGACTTTTGTAATTCTTCCCTTGTAGGTCTCCCTCAATCACAGCTAAGTAGATTGCAGCAAATCCAAAACACGGCGGCACGCATCATCACCCACTCCAACCGATCTGATCATGTTACCCCTCTTCTACTAAAATTCCACTGGCTTCCACTTGAGCACCATATTCACTACAAGCTTCTCACCCTTGTACATCACGCTATCTACACCTGTGCTCCTTTATATCTGGCAGACTTCATTCACGTCCACACTTCCACTCACTCCCTACACTCTCTTCATCTCAACCGCCTTCACCTCCCATCTCCCTCCAGGACTCACTTACAATCTATACATTCCTCTGCCTTCTTTTTCAAAGGTCCTGCACTTTGGAATTCCCTACCTACCTCTCTCAGACTTGAATCTTCAAAACCCAACTAAAAACTCATCTTTTCTCATCCGCTTTTGACCTTTCCCCCTCCTCAGTCTGACTACATATTCCATTCCTTTTGTGTTTTCTCTGTTTCATTGTGTCCAACTCTTCACTATCCTATCGACTATGTAACTTCCTTTCCATTTCCAGGCCTTTGGACGTCTTTCTTTTGATACATTTTGTACACCGCCTTGTTATTATTGAAGGGCGGTTTTATCAAATTCAATAAACATAAACATATGAAACCTGTGTGGCTCATAAGAACATAGGATTTACCATGCTGGGTCATTTTAGACAAAGCAGTTTGCTTTATAACTTAAACTTGGTAATGTACATTAAGCAGGGGCATTGATAACTTGGATTCTTCCAAGGGAATGGAGGGTTAAGTGACTTGCCCAAGGCTACAAGGAGTGTTAGTGGGAATCAAACACTGGTCTCTTGGTTCCCAAGCCAGTGCTCTAACCACTAGGCTACTCCTCCTTCTGAGCAAGCCCACTAACCTGTTTTCAACAGTGGCCAATCCAGGTCACAAGTACCTTCCAGGTTCTCAAAAGTAGACATCCCGTGCCCTTTCATGTCATGTGGGCAGAGGGAGATTGGGAGATAACAGTGCAGGATAGAGGGTGAGAAGAAGCAAGGGGGTGCTGGGTAGAAGGAGAGAGAGCTACTGCCACTCTGAAAGGAGGTGGCTTGGTGCCACAGTTGCCCTCACTGAAGAGGGAAGGGAATCACCGGTTTCAGTGTTTGCATGGGTTAGCCCAGAGCCAGCCTTGTTAATAGGGCCCACTGTAAAAGCAATTATCCTTTATAGAGTCACATCTATCATTCGTAGACACACAATCAAGGATCTAGTGAAGAAAAAAAGATGTCTTACTGTATGCACCTGGGGGAAGATAAAAAGCAGAGAAAGGAGACAACATTATGTGTGCCTAAGACCAGAGTCAAGTGGGAAGCTGGGAGAGGTGGAATTGCCCCTTTGGAAGAAGCGGCTGCCCCTCCAGGGTCAGTGTTAGACATGTAGAAGCCCAGGGCAGAAGCTGGTGAGGAACCCCAAAGCCTGCCCGCAGGTTATACCTCTTCCAGCTAAAGGCAGACTTGGGCTCCCTGTGGCTTGAGGACTCAGGGCAATTGCCTTGTTAGCCACCTCCTAACAACAGCTCTCTTCATTTGCACAACAGAGTTCTTATGGTCTGAACCATTCTAGAGAAAGCAATGTTATTCCTCTCACTGACCTTCCATGAGATCTTCAGGTCATTGTAAAACCCTTCCCCCACCCTTACAACTAGCATGCATACAGGAGGAAGAGCCCTGGCCAGGGCTGGTACAAGGCTATTAGGAACCCTAGGCAATTCTTCAGCCTTCTGCCCCTCCCCCATTACCTTTCAGACCCCTAGCTTCCCCTCCCCAAAGATTTTGAAAATTAAATTCATATGGCCTTTATCTGCTGTTGTTTTTTATGTGCCTATGTAAAGTTTTGTGTTGGGACTAGGAAAAGAATTGTTGTTAGGAAGAAGGATTCTGTTTATAGTTTATTCATAACTTGGTATAATGTCCTATCACACAGTATCAGAGAAGTTTACCAATTAAAAAAAATTATAATCAACAAAGAAGGAGAAAATTCAAGCAAGAAAGGAACAGAGAAGGTTAGAATTACAACTGGGGGTGGGGTACGGAAAAAAGGGAGGTAGGGTAAATAGTTGCTGTCTTATCTCCTACATAGAGCCATCACACCAGCAGTTTGTGGGTTAATTATAGGCTAGTTCAAAGTAGTAAATCTTTACATTTTTCTTAAACTTCCTGAGGGGTGATTCTTTCCTAACATAGAGTGAAAGAGAATTCCACAGATGAGAGTCCAAGGAGTGGAAAGCAGAGGTTTTGGTAGATTCCAATCAGGCAGTGCATTTGGTTGGCATTATCAATATGTTTATGTTTATGTTTATTTATTTGATAAAAACCGCCTTTCTCAATAACCAAGGCGGTGTACAATTAAAAGCTAAGTAATAAAAGAAGGCCGAGGCCAACGAAAGGAAAAGAAATGTACAATATTAAAAAAAAGGGATAGTAGAGAAGGACCAAGAAGGCAGGACGAGACATGGCAACATGAGGGAACATCAGGGAGGGGGTTTAAGGAAATAGTAGAGTCACACAAAAGGAGAGGGGAGATTAAATGCCAGGGAAAACAGGTGGGTCTTGAGGTTTTGCTTGAAGACTTTGTGTTGGGGCTCTAAACGGAGGGTAGGAGGGAGAGAATTCCAGAGGCGGGACCAGCAAAGAAGAAAGCAGAGGAGCGGGTGGATTGTAAGTGAGCACGGGAGGGGGACGGGAGTGTGAGACGATTGAGGTGAAAAGAACGAGGGGTGTATCTGGGAGAATGGAAGAAGAGGAGAGATCAGATAAGTACTGGGGGGGTGCTGTCATGAATAGCTTTATGGACCAAGGTTAATAATTTAAAGGTGGAACGGGAAGGGGATAGGAAGCCAGTGAAGATGAAATAACTGGGGTGTGATATGATCACGGAGGGAAGTGTGTGTAAGGAGGCGTGCTGCAGTATTTTGAACACGTTGCAGGCGGTTTTA
This sequence comes from Ichthyophis bannanicus, assembly GCA_033557465.1. Taxonomy (NCBI): domain Eukaryota; kingdom Metazoa; phylum Chordata; class Amphibia; order Gymnophiona; family Ichthyophiidae; genus Ichthyophis; species Ichthyophis bannanicus. The sequence goes on along the minus strand of CM066048.1, from coordinate 103,201,461 downwards.
ATTGGGATTTGGGGGAGACCAATGAAGAGTGAGTTTGAAAAATCAACGCGGGACATGACAAAGGAAAGCACTAGAGTGGTAAGAGCAGAAGAGGAGAAGAAGGGACGAATAGAGCGAAGTTGACGCAGGAAGAAAAAAGATGATTTGGTGATATGTGATATGTGTGTGTGAAAGGATAGATCAGAATCAAAGTGTACACCAAGGTAACGAAAAGTGGAGACCAGAGGTATAGGGGAGCCAGAAAAAGAGGGGGCCATGGAAGGGGAAGAGGCACCGTGAGTGAACCAAATAGCGATGGTCTTGGTCAGGTTGAGATGGAGGCAATTGAGAGTTAGCCAGTTTGCGACGGCTGAAAGGCAGGAATCTAGTGCAGTGAGATCAGGACTAGAGGGGGATGTGTGATGGAGTAACAAGATATCATCAGCATAGAAGAAAAAGGAAATACCGAACTGTTGGATTAAGGAAGCAAGAGGGGCTAAAAAAAGGTTGAAAAGAAGGGGAGCGAGGACGGAACCTTGAGGGACCCCACAAAGAAGACGTTGAGGTTCGGAGGGGGAAATAGAAGTGGGAAGAAGAAAGCACCGAGCAGGACCGGGAGAAAGAAAGGAAAGGATGGAACCAGTGGTGGACTGTACTGCAGAGACCCGCATCCCGTAAACGTTGTAAGAGAAGAGAGTGATCAACCAGTCAAAGGCTGCGGATAGATCCAGAGCTACCGCCACCGAGATGTCACCACGATCGTGTGCAACATGTAAAGCATTTGTGAAAGCTAAGAGAACCGTTTCGACGCTGTGACCCTGACGAAACCCAGATTGGCGTGGGTGAAGAAAATTGATGGATGCAATAAAGGTGCATTTAGAGACCGTAGAGTGTGGCTAGGTTTACAAGCAATAAAATGACTGGATAAATATAAAGGAATTCCTGTGTAAATTATTTTATGGGCCAAAGTCAGATTCTTAAATTTTATTTGATAAAAAGGGGAAGCCAGTGACATAGAGCAAAGGAGTCAAATGGTCATATTTTGAGGCATTACAGAGACGTTTTATGGCCACATTTTGAATAAGTTGTGGCTTGCATATATTAGCTGCAGTAATCTAAGTGAGACCTGATCAAAGTAATAATGAGAGTATGAAGAGCAGGGAAAGTAAGAAGTTCTGCTATGTTCTGTTACATTTTTTTGAAGGTGTGAATAAACAGGTAGACAAAGGCAAGCCAATCGATATAGTGTATCTGGATTTTCAAAAAGCCTTTGACAAGATCCCTCATGAGAGATTCTTTGGTGAAATTAAAGAGTCATGGGATAGGAGGCAGTGTACTATTGTGGATCAGGAAATGGTAAAAAGATAGAAAGTCGAGGGTAGGGCTAAATGATCAATTTTCCCAATGGAGAAAGGTGAATAGTGGTGTACCCCAGGGATCTGTGCTGGGTCCGCTGCTTTTTGACATATTCATAAATGATCTAGAAATGGGAGTAACGAGTGAGGTAATCAAATTTGCAGATGACACACAATTATTCAAAGCTGGGCTGCAAAGAACAACTCAGTCTATGGTTACATGATGCAGGGTTCCACATTAGGAACAACCACTCAGGAAAAAGATTTAGGAGTCATCATGGAATGCACGTTGAAACCCTCCGCCCAGTGTGCAGTGGCAGCCAAGAAGGCAAACAGAATGCTAGGTATCATAAGGAAAGGAATAAAACAAAGGATATTATAATGCCTCTGTATCGTTCCATGGTGCGACCGCACCTTGAATGTTGTGTGCAATTCTGGTCACTGTATCTTAAAAAGGATATAGCAGAATTAGAAAAGGTACTGAGAAGAGCCACCAAAATGGTAAAGTGGATGGAAAGATACCCCTATGAGGAGAGGCTTAAAAGGTTAGGGCTCTTCAACCTGGAAAAGAGACGGCTAAGGGGAGATACAATAGAGGTCTGTAAATTAATGAATGGAATGGGTAAACACAGATCGATTGTTTACACCATTAAAAAGTAGAAAGATGGCGATGGTGCTGTTGAGCTGAGCGGCACGGCGTTTTTTCTTTCTTTGTATGGGTAGGAAGTGGAAAGCTAGGGGGGCGAAAAAGCCAACTCCCCCGCTAGCTTCAACACCCTTACCCTTGGAGGTTGTTGGTCCTCTGGAGTCCTATTTTTCGCCGGTGCCTCAGCAGTTGGTTTCAGGGGAGAGAGTCCAGGCTACGCGGAGTTTGGAGGAGGTGTCCTCATTCTCCGCTTCTGGGAGCGATCTGGTATCCCCTGCCTCAACTCGAGCCTCGAAGCTGTTTCATCATCTCAGCGGCGAGCTGGGAAGTCAGCGCGAGAGTGCGGAGTTGGAGGGCTCCACAAGCGGACAGAGCCTGAGAGCGGAGGTTGACTTGGGTTCTGTGGCTACTGGCATGGATCGTCCATCGGTGGAGGCTCTGGATGGTATGGCAGAAGCAGGCGCATTGTTGGTGCCTAGTGTGCCTGCACCTTCCGCTTTGACCCAGGGGTTGGTGTCTCGTCTTCCTTGGTGCAAGTCTCCCCGCTACCTCCTATGGATCCTCCGGAGGTGGTGACGTTGGAGTTGATCTGGGCCGCTATCATGAAGTTGCGAGAGGAGTTGGTTCCACGGATGGCTGCGTTGGATGTTCAGGTTGCCATTAATTCTCAGGCTTTAAAAGATACTATGACTAATGTTGCTGCTTTGTAGAATGGTGCTTCTCAAACTCAGAGGAAATTGGTGGCTTTTGAGAATGAAGTTGACTCTTTGAAAAAAATATCATTATCTGGTTTGTCTAAATTGGAAATGTTAGAAAATGCTATACGTATGCCTAATATTCGTTTAGTTAATTTTCCTAAAGTTTCTTTAATATCTGCTAGAGACATGTTCCGTAAATATTTAACTGAAATATTAGGTGTTCCTCCTGAATCTCATCCCCCTTTGGTGAAAGCTTATTATTTGCCTTCGGGTAAAAAAGAGGTGGGGGTTAGTAGTGTAACAAGTGTACCTCAGATGGATGTGTTAAATCTTACTGAGATTTTGGAGTCTTCTAGTGAGGAAAAGGTTTTGTCATTTACTTTATTGATCTCTTTAGCATTAATATCAGATAAGGAATGGCTTATGAAGTTGTTTTTCAAAAAACGCAATATATTGTTTAAGGGATTGGCGGTTCGGATGTTCCCGGATCTATCTAGGGAGACCCAGAAAAGGAGACGTGAATTTTTACTGTTAAGGTCAGGTATATTGCAGATGGGGGGGTATTTTTCCTTAAGTTTCCGTGTAAATGTTTGATTAAATATCATTCTAATTCCTATATATTTTATGATCCCTCCCAATTGATTTGTTTCATTAATGCTAGGGTGTCTGAGAGGGGTGCAGAGGCTCTGCCACTTCCTGTTGAGTAAATATTATATGCCGCTGTCTAGCTCACTCCTTTACCTGTATATTTCGATAGATTTTTATTATCGATTCTTTGTTTTCCTTGTTTGAGGGCTAGAGTAGGGGGTCCATGTATAATTTCCTAATGGGGCAATTGTGTGCTTGTAACACATATTGTATTTTTTGTTTCCTTTATTGTATTTGTATACTTTCATGGTATCCTCCTTGTTTCCATTTCAAGATGCATTTCTTGAATTGTTTGTTAAAATTCAATAAATAAATAAAAAAGTAGAAAGACTAAGGGGCATGCAATGAAGCTACAGTGTAACTCATTTAATAAGAGAAAATGTTTTTCACTCAATGCATAACTGAACTCTGGAATTCGTTATTAGAGGATGTAGTAAAAGCTTTTAGTGTAGCTGGGTTTAAAAAAGGTTTGGACAAGTTCCTGGAGGAAAGGTCCATACCTGGACTACGTTCACATTGAAGCCCACTCCGCCATCTAAATAGTTCTATTCACATTGTTTAGTTTCATTTAATATTACCTATGTTCTATCTAACGTTCTTGATTGCTTTGTTCCATATGCACCACTGTGTCTTGTAGATACAGCAGTATAGAAAAATTGCTAAATAAAAAAATAAAGAGGACCCAGAAAATCCACTACTTGCCCCAATACAAGCACTGTGGAACCTGTGTGTCTTTTTGGGAACCTGCTAGGTACTTGTGACCTGGATTGGCCACTGTTGGAAACAGGATAATGGGCTTGATGGACCTTGGTCTGACCCAGTATGACATATCTTATGTTCGTATGTAAGTTTTTTAACAGAGCAAGTTTTATGTAAAGTGCACCAAGAGCTTTTTGTTATTGTGGTTATATGAGGGTTGAAAGTTAATTCAGACTCAAGATAGCAACCGAGAATTTTCATGGTCTTCACAGTGTCTATTTGGTGATCGTTTATTGTGGGGAAGAGGGTTGGGGAAGGTGCCAAATCCTTAATCCACATTGCTTCGGTTGTTGAGTAATCGAGTTTGAATTGGCCATAGGCTAATAGACTTAAGGCAAGAGTTAAGATGAGTATGGCTTGATGAGCACAGGATAAATAAGATTCCCAAGTTTATGTCTACAAGGGCGCACCCTGCTCTCATTTGTGAATTAACATCTTCAGAAGGGTTCCTGTCTTTCTCCTCACTCATGATACCTTCAAGGGACTCTCTACATCTGCTAATGGAACCAATACAGCACCCAAAGGAACCTCTGAGTGCTAATGTACCCCTGCTCTGCGGTAAACCAGAACACATTTATTATCATCAATAAAGACAGCGAGAAAAATCAAGAGAACGACACAGCAAAAACAAGAAAAAATGTATTATCACAGAGAAAAAACCTCAAAGTTAGTTTTTCGTAGATTATATATTGAAAATTCAGTTACTAGTGCAATCTAATTTAAACCATGTCTCTTAATTCTGACCAGAAATGAAATAAATGATTTCTCAGATCAGTTTTCATGTGAACTAATGATTGGCATTTGAAGATCCATAGTGACTTCTGGGCTTCATCGCTGACCAGAAAACCAGCTTGACTCATGGAGCTTACTGTCGTCATAAAAAAATTTAAAAGTATCTCCCTGTTGCATAGTTTAGCTAAGGAACTTGTGCAACTATCTTCTATACTGGTTCACTAACTAAAAATAAAACAGAATTAACAAATACTTACAATATTTGAAGATTGCATTACTCATCCTCTGTACAAAAAAAATTATCATATACTGGAATGAAGTTAATTCATTGACACATTGCTTTTACTGATGACAATTACTACTACTATTTATAATTTATATAGCACTACAAGGCATATGCAGCACTGTACAGACACAAGTAAAAGATGGTCCTGTCATCAGAGCTTACAATCTAGTCAAGACAGACAACACAACAAGGACAAGGATATATCTAGAGGAATGGTAAGGAAACAACAGGAGACTAAGCGGAGCAGGATCCAAAAGCGGACTCAAAGAGGTGAGTTTTCAGCCTGGATTTGGAAAAGTCAGAGATGAAGCCTGACATAAAGACTCAGATAGCTTGTTCCAGGCATAAAGAGCAGCAAGGTGAAAGGAGTGAAGTCTGGAGTTGGCAGTAGAGGAGAAGGACACAGATAGAAGTGATCTGCCAGAAGAGCGGAGGTCCCAAGGAGGGGTGCAGGGAGAGATAAGAGAGGAAAGGTAGTGAGGAGCAGCAGAACGAGTGCACTTATAGCTCAGTAGGAGAAGTTTGAACTGGATGTGGAAACAAATAGGGAGCAGTGAAGCAACTTGAGAAGATGGGTTATATGAGCAAATCAAGACTGGCAGACGATTAGCCACGCAGCTGAGTTTTGAAGGGGAGAGAGATGATTGAGAGGGCGACCAGCATGGAGGAGGTTGCAATAGTCTAGACGAGAGGTGACTAAAGAGTCTGATTGGCATCAATGGCAGAGAGTGGGTAAGGCAACTCCCTCCCCACCCCACCCCCCATCAGCAAGGCCAATTTGGCCTCAGCAAACCCCCATAGCACACAGCAAAGAACCCTTAAAACACTGCGCTGCACAGGAAATCTTCCTCTTTGGCCGGAGCTCTGATCGGCATCAAAGACACCAGATGAGCACATAGGTCAGGCTGGTAGATACTCTCCTTGCCTGTGGAGAATGGAAACCACAGCAGGACAGTAACTCTTAAGTGCTAAGCAGCACCTCTCAAGAGCCAAGCCATAAGTGAGAAGTGAGCCAGGTTGTCCAGAAGAACCAGTCCTTGACAAAATATTCCCTGGCCAGGGGGAGTTGCAGAGGAGGATCTTGCAGAAGCCTCACCAGGTCCCCAAACAACAGCCTCCATGGCCATTCAGGCACCTTCAGGATAACCCAGCCTGGATGCTGCTCTTATGCATCAAAGCACACGAGCCACTAGCAACCATGGAGGAAACACATTCAGCAGGCCACACTTTGGCCATGGCTGAATTAGTGTGTTGATGCCTCGGAGCCTATTTCTCTGAAGTGATTGATGAAGTGTTCCACTTTGACATTGGATGGGTCACCATCAGATCCATCGTGGGATGACCCCAGTGGTGCAGAATATTCAAATAGGCCTTTTGATTCTATTTCCACTCCCTATGATTGAGAGAGTGATGACTGAGGAAGTCCATATCCACGTTGTCAGCTCCAGTAATGTGTTGCACTGATAGAGCTAGTAGGTTCTTTTCCACCCAAGTGAACAGTAGGGTCATCTCCAGGGCCACTCCAGGACTCTTCATGCACTCCACTGCATTGTCCAAGCAGACTCAGGTAGCTTTGCCCTTGACTAGGGTCAGGAAGTGCAAACAGGCCAACTGAATGGCTCTCGCCTCGAGGCAGTTGATGGGCCATGCCAACCATGGCTGTTCCAATGACCCTGAGCTGTTTGGGTCTCACAATGAGCTCCTCAGCCAAACAGGCTGGTATCCATGAACAGAATAAGCCATGCGTGATCGTCCAATGATATACCCTTCTTCAGGTTCTGCAGCTACTACTACCACCGCAAACTGGACACCACCCCAGCTGGAAGGGCAGCTTGACCTCAAACCCCTTAGAGCTGGCAGAGCACCAAGAAAGCAAAGACCTCTGAAGGGGTCTCATGTGAGCTCACGCCCAAGGCACCAAGTCGATCACTGCCACCATCAAGCTGAGAAGCTGCATATAATGCCAAACTCTGGGAGCCTGCTGAGATTGGAAAGCTGCCAATTGAGCCAACAACTTATTTACTGCTTCAGGATAAACACTCCTCTGCCCTCCAATGAACACACTCCCTCCAGTTAACACAGAAGCATGACAGCAGAAAAAGACCATAAGGCCTATATAGTCTGCCATTCTATATCACACAATCACAAAAGTTTGCTCCACTTTCTAACCACAGCAAAAGTACTAAAAAGAAATTTGGGAATAGGTCTCAGACTTATTTGGGGAAGCAGCCTGGGAGGAACTGTGCCTCTATGGCTAGCAAAACCCCTATATTGCATCAAGGACCCAATGGACATCCCATGTAGATATTACTCAAGGAAATTTTTTTTATATATATATCTTCAAACAGGCAAGTCAAAATGTTCAATGTGCTTAAATCTCCACAATTCAAAATATAGCTGAACGCTTATCTGTGATTCAAAATATAACTGAACGCTTATCTGTAAAATCCATTCGGACTGCTGACTCATCCCAACGCAAATGAACAGCGCCAGTGCGTTTCACCGCATCCGCGGTTTCATCGGGGGAATTTGAAACAAAGTTAAACGCCTGATGGTAACATGCGAACCGCTTATCCCAATGAGCTCTGAAAAAACAAAATGTTCAATCAGTACATCATGCTGAAGCGAAAATATTTTTGTTTTCAATCCTACCAGATTCACGTAGATGACTTCCAGCAGCAAGCAGCCATACCTTATAACATTCTCCACTGGACTCGTCTTCCATCTAAAAGATGCCAACGCATGCGCGATTACAAGGTGGAAGCAAACTTTTATCTGTGAGCCTCCCCATGACATCATAGCTACACATTGAATAGAGTCAATGGTTTAAAAGGCTCACGCTCTTCCTGACTCTTCCAATAAAAAGATCTCAGCGCATTCTGTGATACCAAAGTCAAGGTTGCTGTTGATAAACGCAAACTACAGGCTTCATATATGTTCAAATAATAAAAAAACACAGTAAATAAGTTAATTCCTTAGTGTGATCTTTAGATACAGACTGACCAGTCCACCTGAGCATTCAGTCCATCTGGATATACAGTTCGTAAAGTGTATATCCAACGCTGTTCACACAATAGAAGACTTTGATCTCTAGTTTTGCCTTGGAATCCTGCTGTTACCTGGTCTATGCAGAATACTCTTAATTGATCAAATTGGTGCCCAAACTCCAGGCAATGAGACACTATAGATGCATCAGTCTTCTTACAGCGGAGCCGACTATGATGTTCATTGATCCGAATTCTAAATGAACGTATGGTTTTACCTATATAAAGAAGTCGACAAGGGCATTGGATTGCATATACCACCCCACTGGAACCACATGTGGTTTGTCACTTTAAAACATAGACTGACTCATGATAGCTGAACTCAGTTAATTCCAACGAAACTGGACAAATATTGCATTGGCCACATGTCACATGGCCTTTAGGTTGAGAAACTACTGCTGTTGCCAATGGTCGCAAGACTGCCGGACTAAGGAGTTCCTTCAAATTTTTGTGGCGCTGCCACACACAACGAACTGATTTAGCTTCTAAACCTGGAATACTATGGAGTACATTGCTGTGGCGATTCAGAATTTTCTTAAGCTGGCCACTAAAAGGCGAAAATGTAGTTATTAAGTTCACTGATGTTTCTCCAGAGTTATCCTTTAATACATTCGGCGCTAACAACAGATCTCGATTATTGAACCGTGCCCGAGTATACGCCCGCTTAAGGATCTGTCCTGGATAGCCTCTAGCTTTAAAATTTCTTTGGAGGATTTGAGACTGTTCCTTAAAAACGCTTTCCTCAGAACAATTGCGCCTATATCTAAGGAACTGCGAGAAAGGGAGGCTGTTTTTTAATTGTATAGGATGGGCACTATGGTAATGAAGCATAGCATTTCTGTCGACTTCTTTCCGATGGATCGAAGTGGACCAATGATTTTTCTTTCTTGTCACCGCAACATCTAGATAAGTGATCCGGTCCTTATGATAAAAATGAGTAAATTGTATGTGAACATCCTGTTGGTTTAACCAACAAAAAAATGAAGCTAGGAGACTCTCTGGGCCTAATCATATCATAAAGATGTCATCGATATAGCGTCCCCAAAACGGGATATATCGCTGAAACGGAGATGATAAAAGCCATTTCTGCTCAAATTCCCCCATGTAAAGGTTAGCAATCGAGGGGGCGCAAGTGGCCCCCATCGCTACTCCAGAGTTTTGTTGGTAAATGATGTTTTCAAAAATAAAATTTTTTTCAAAAATCACTAGTCTCATTAGTGCTGCCAAAAACTCCAAATGAGATAAAGTCAAATCCGCCCTCCCCCTCAGTGCTGACATCATGCTCAAAAAAGCAGCAGATTGAGGGATGGTCCACTCATTGGTCCACTTCGATCCATCGGAAAGAAGTTGACAGAAATGCTATGCTTCATTACCATAGTGCCCATCCTATACAATTAAAAAACAGCCTCCCTTTCTCGCAGTTCCTTAGATATAGGCGCAATTGTTCTGAGGAAAGTGTTTTTAAGGAACAGTCTCAAATCCTCCAAAGAAATTTTAAAGCTAGAGGCTATCCAGGACAGATCCTTAAGCGGGCGTATACTCGGGCACGGTTCAATAATCGAGATCTGTTGTTAGCGCCGAATGTATTAAAGGATAGCTCTGGAGAAACATCAGTGAACTTAATAACTACATTTTCGCCTTTTAGTGGCCAGCTTAAGAAAATTCTGAATCACCACAGCAATGTACTCCATAGTATTCCAGGTTTAGAAGCTAAATCAGTTCGTTGTGTGTGGCAGCGCCACAAAAATTTGAAGGAACTCCTTAGTCCGGCAGTCTTGCGACCATTGGCAACAGCAGTAGTTTCTCAACCTAAAGGCCATGTGACATGTGGCCAATGCAATATTTGTCCAGTTTCATTGGAATTAACTGAGTTCGGCTATCATGAGTCAGTCTATGTTTTAAAGCGACAAACCACATGTGGTTCCAGTGGGGTGGTATATGCAATCCAATGCCCTTGTCGACTTCTTTATATAGGTAAAACCATACGTTCATTTAGAATTCGGATCAATGAACATCATAGTCGGCTCTGCTGTAAGAAGACTGATGCACCTATAGTGTCTCATTGCCTGGAGTTTGGGCACCAATTTGATCAATTAAGAGTATTCTGCATAGACCAGGTAACAGCAGGATTCCAAGGCAAAACTAGAGATCAAAGTCTTCTATTGTGTGAACAGCGTTGGATATACACTTTACGAACTGTATATCCGGATGGACTGAATGCTCAGGTGGACTGGTCAGTCTGTATCTAAAGATCACACTAAGGAATGAACTTATTTACTGTGTTTTTTTATTATTTGAACATATATGAAGCCTGTAGTTTGCGTTTATCAACAGCAACCTTGACTTTGGTATCACAGAATGCGCTGAGATCTTTTTATTGGAAGAGTCAGGAAGAGCGTGAGCCTTTTAAACCATTGACTCTATTCAATGTGTAGCTATGATGTCATGGGGAGGCTCACAGATAAAAGTTTGCTTCCGCCTTGTAATCGCGCATGCGTTGGCGTCTTTTAGATGGAAGACGAGTCCAGTGGAGAATGTTATAAGGTATGGCGGCTTGCTGCTGGAAGTCATCTACGTGAATCTGGTAGGATTGAAAACGAAAATATTTTCGCTTCAGCATGATGTACTGATTGAACTTTTTGTTTTTTCAGAGCTCATTGGGATAAGCGGTTCGCATGTTACCATCAGGCGTTTAACTTTGTTTCAAATTCCCCCGATGAAACCGCGGATGCGGTGAAACGCACTGGCGCTGTTCATTTGCGTTGGGATGAGGCAGCAGTCCGAATGGATTTTACAGATAAGCGTTCAGTTATATTTTGAATCACAGATAAGCGTTCAGCTATATTTTGAATTGTGGAGATTTAAGCACATTGAACGTTTTGACTTGCCTGTTTGAAGAGATATATATAAAAAAAATTTCCTTGAGTAATATCTACATGGGATGTCCATTGGGTCCTTGATGCAATATAGGGGTTTTGCTAGCCATAGAGGCACAGTTCCTCCCAGGCTGCTTCCCCAAATAAGTCTGAGGCCTATTCCCAAATTTCTTTTTGGTACTTTTGCTGTGGTTAGAAAGTGGAGCAAACTTTTGTGATTGTGTGTTACATTGTTCCGATAAACCCACTGAATTTTTGGTTGTGCCATTCTATATCAACTACTATAGTCCCTTTTTTCCTTTAGAGATCCTCTATGTTTGTCCCATGCTTTCTTGAATTCAGATACTGTCCTCATCTCTGCTACCTCCACTGGGAGTCTATTCCACGTATCCATCACGCTTTCAGTAAAGAAATATTTTTGCATATTACTCCTGAGTCTATCCCCTTTCACCCTCAACCTATGTCCCCTTGTTGCAGAGCTTGCTTTCAATAAAAAGAGGCCCTCCTGTGCATTTATGCCATGGAGGTATTTAAATGTCTCTATCATATCTCCTCTAGCCCGTGTTTCCTCTAATGCAGTGGTTCCCAACCCAGTCCTTGGGTACCTCCAGGCCAGTCAGGTTTTCAGGATATCCACAATGAATATGTATGAGATACATCTGCGTACATTGCTTCCAATGTATGCAGATCTATCTTGTGTATATTCATTGTGGATACCCTGAAAGCCTGACTGGCCTGGGGGTACCCAAGGCCTGGATTGGGAACCACTACTCTAATGTAGCAATCCCCTTATGTATATAGTGTATATAGTTCACCTGTTATCCATGTTTAAATTCCTTGTTTGATGTAAGTTCAATGTATGGCTGTTCCACATTGTACAAACCTGTTCCTTTTAAACCGCGCTGAAGCCGAATAGTGCGGTATAGAAAAAAAACCATTAAATAAATAAAATAAAAAATAAATAATGTATACATATTAAGATCTTTAAGCCTGTCCGCATATGCTTTATAATGAAGACCACTAACCATTTTAGTAGCCACCCTCTGTACTGACTCCAGCCTGTTTATATCCTTTTGAAGGTCTCCAAAATTGCACACAATACTCCAAATGAGGTCGCACCAAAGACTTATACAGAGTCACTATCACCTCCTTTTTTCTGCTAGCCATTCCTCTCCCTATGCACCCAGGCATCCTTCTGGCTTTCACTGTCGCCTTTCCTACCTGTTTCGCCACTAAGATCAGAAAAAATCACGCCCAGGTCTTGCTCTTCTTTCATGGGCAGAAGTACTTTGCCTCCTACACTGAACTGCTCCTTTGGATTCTTGCAGCCCAAATGCATGACTGCATTTTTTAGCATTAAATCTCAGCTGCCAAATTCTTGACTATTCTTCAAGCTTAACCAGATTTCTCCTCAAGTTATCTACTCTTTCCTGGGTGACTACTCTATTACAGATTTTCGTATCATCTGGAAAGAAGCAAACCTTACCCGACAGCCCTTCCATAATATCACTAACAAAGATGTTAAAAATAATTGACCGAGGACAGATTCCTGCAGCACACCACTGGTAACATCCTTCTCCTCAAGGGGAGCTCCATTTACATGTCACTTTGTCGTCTTCCACTCAACCAGTTTCTAACCCAGTCAGTCATTTTAGAATCCATTCCTAGGGTACTCAATTTATTTATGTGATCTAGATTGGCCATTGTTGGAAACAGGATACTGGGCTTGATGGACCTTGGTCTGACCCAGTATGGCATATCTTATGTTCTTATGTTCTTAACCATATCAAAGGCTTTACTGAAATCTAAGTACATCACATTTCTCTCTGTCCAACTCTCTGGTCACCCAGTAAAAGAAATCAATCAGATTTCTCTGATAAGGCCTGCCCCTGGTAAACCCATGCTGCCTCAGGTTCTGCAATCCACTGGACTCCAGAAACCTCACTATTCTGTCTATGTAGTGTTGGGTTCTAACTGTTCCATGACACCTTTGATAAGGAGGTATATAAAACATGTTAAATAAATAAATAAGTCCTCTATTTTAGCAGTGTTTCCTTTAATTTATTCACTACAGGGTCAGACTAACTGGCCTGTAGTTCTCAACCACATCCTTCTTTCTGCTTTTGTGTATAGGGACCACATGTGTCTTTCTCCAGTCCTCTGGGACCACTCCCGACTCTAAAGAAGCATTGAAAAGGTCAGTCAGTAAAGCCACTAGAACATCCCCAAAGTTCCTTCAATATTCTTGAATGTATCCTATTCTGTCCCATCACTTTGTCTACTTTTAATTTAGCTACTTCCTCATGAACACAGTCTTCTGAAAATTGTTCAAGATCCCCTATACTTCATTTCTTATTTGGGAGTATTTTCTAAGATCCTGCTCCTGGCCCTTCATCTGTGAACATAGAACACAAATATTTGTTAAGCAATTCCGCTTTATCCTCATCAGCTTCTACATATTCCTCCCCTTTCCCCCTTGAATTTGACCATACCATTTTTGTATTTCCTCCTCTCATTAACATATTGTATCTGAAAAATGTCTTGCCCCCCTTTTTATTGCATTGGCTATCTCTTCTTCTTTTTTTATCTTTGCTTTCCTGACTACTTTCCTAGCTTCTCTAATTATTGATGCTTGTCTTCCTCTCTCTTGATCTCTTGTATTTTTTGAAGGCCACCCTCTTTTTTTTCATCTTTTCAGCTACTTCTTTTGAGAACGATAGTGGCCTCCTTTTCCTTTTACATTTATTTACTTTTCTAACTAAAAGGTTTATTGCCCTTAAAATATCCCCTTTCAGTTTTGCCCATTGCTTTTCCACCCCCCCCCCCCCAGCTGTTCCCATCCCACTAATTATTCCTTGAGTTATTGTCCTATCTTGGCAAAGTTAGTTTTCCTAAAGTCTAAGGGCCCAGTTTTCAAAGGCAGTTACATGGGTAACAGCCCATGTTACCCGTGCAAATGCTTTAACTGGGATTTTTCAAAGACACCTACACGGGTAGTGCCTTTCGAAAATCCCGGTTAAGTCCCTAACGCGCCGAGATGCTATCTGCTTAGCTTCGGGATGTGTTTGGGGCATTCCAGGGTGGAGTGGAGGCAGGGAATAGCACTAAGTGGGTAGCAGCAATTTTTGATGCTTTCCGCTTAGTGCTCTGTGCCTTAAATATAGGTGAGGACAACACTAGCCTATCTTTAAAGGCGCTAGGGCTAACAGGCAGCATTAAAAATTGCTGCTACCCAGTTAGCCTCAGCAGCCGCCGGCCTGTGCAGCATGACCCAGATTTTCATTTACATCGCCGCAGAAATAAAAATCCAAGTTAAGGGGTCGGCAGGCAGGCTATACGCCAATGCGGCGCATAGCTTGCCTAAATGAAAATCGGGCCCTAAGAACCTTGCTTTTGAATGGACAGGAGTTTCTTTATTGTTTTCACAAACCCAAATTTGGTTTTATCCTTTAAACCTTACCTCATCTCTATCTCTTTCTGAAACAAAGGATGTCCATCTCCTTTTACCACAGGCTTCAAAGAGACAGCTGTGATTGGTTAATAAACATCATTAGTACTGGATCTTTAATCTGCCATTGGCTAACAGAGATATATAGTTCGTGATCACTTAATTGGGTGATGTAAGCATCATGCCACAAGTCTTTTGTGCTGGGATCAATTTTTGCCATTTTCTAGCTTGAATCTCTACATAATCTGATCGACTCTCAGGGCCAAATGGGTGGAATAAATATCTTGCTTCAGTTTCCTTTTTAGAAGTCAATATTTGTTCAAGTTGATTTAGTAAACCAGCTATCAACCAAGAGTTTACCTGAAGTCTTGTGTTTTTAGAAGAACATTATGACAAAATGTTGGTTTCTGCACTCTCAATTTGTGCTATAACAACTCAGCATCCAGCAAATTATTACTTTTAAGTCTTTTTATTGACAAAAAGTAAAGCAACCACTCCCAGCATGTGGGGACTTTTACATATCACCGGGAGTGAAGAGAAACAGAATGCAATTTCCATTTCTCCCTCCCCGACCTCCCCGACCTCCTCTTACCCCTCACTCTAGCCACATATACTTTATATGTAAATCAACATATTCATCTCTGCATTATATTACACAGCCATCAACTTTGAGTAAGCAGCCTCCCGTCCAACATTGTATAAACCAGTATAGATAATAATTAGCGTAGTAACTTGATATATCCCCATTTCTCTATACACCCTCCCCCACTTTAGACATAATGTCTAGGGTATATACAGCATATGAACTTCCCACACTTAATCCATCCATTCCAAACACAATAGGACAGCAACTTCACTCTCATTCAAATTTTAGAACCCATACTAACTACCCACTCTCCATTACTCTGTAAACCCCCCTCCCTTGCCCATCTCTTATCCATCGCAGAGGGGAGGGAGCACCCCCACCACGGGACCCCCTGCCAACCACTCAACTATCATGAGTACCAGTGCAGGTACCTCTTCTACCTGTGTCCCACCACTAACAGCCACTACTCCTAACCCTCAAAAACATTCACCGATATAGTCCCCAAAGTAATTTTAAAATTTTGTCAGAGCGTACTGAGGGAGGAATGAACTGTGTATCATCCACACCAGACGGTGCACTTCTTTTATTCATATAAGGTTCACCACCAACACTAATATATTAAACACTCCACTTATCTGAAAATGTGATGCAGTTGAAGAATGCAGTTGAAAATTATAGATAAGAAAGCATGAGGTGCACGTTTCAGGACTGATTCCCTGTCTCAAGTGCCCATTTAATCCGTACTAATAACAACTGTCAAAAAACGCCAGATTAGCATAGGCCATCTTTATGAGGACTCAAAACTCATGAGATTGGCTGATTTGCTGTCAGTCAAAGGAGAACCTCCAATGAAAGAAAGGGAACACCCCACTCACAGGGGAATCCCTAGTTTCATTGGCCTAAACAGACAGATACAAAAAAGGAGGAGGCAAAATACATAAGGGAAATTCCAATTCAAAAGAGACTAGCCCAGTCAATCTCCCGATTTAACCCATGAGGTTGGATGGTATTTAAAATAAATATCCAGTGCTGTTCAAGCCACTGGAGCCGGTAGATCCTATCTCCCCCACGAGGATCATGAGGTACCTGATCAACGATCGTCCAACTGAGATCTTCAAAAGCATGGTGGTGAGCCAAGCAGTGTTCCACGACGGGCGCTGACTGAACACCCTGATGTATACGTGATGCATGCTCACCAAATCGTAGTTTGATAGGCTGGGTTGTCCTTCCAATATATAACAACTTACATGGTCATTGTAAAATGTAAACCACAAAGGAAGACAGCCAACTCGTAGACCACCTACGTGTATGAGAGTGAGTTGTAGTCGGGTGCTTCCAGATGAATCCTGACAAAGTCTGCAAACAATAATTACAATTATTGCAAGGCTCATGTCCCCCAGAACCCCGTGGTGGAATAGGCGGTCTGTCTACCGGCGGGGTAGATTTAACCAAAAAGTCACTCAAGTTTGAACCCCTTGAATAAGCTATCATCAAGGACTTATCAAAACACGGGTGTAATTGTAGCGTAGACCAATGGTTATGAAGAATCCGAACAATCTCAGAGCTGTGATCTGTGAATGGTATAACCCCCACAATCTCCTCCTTTATCCGCTTTCCGAACCACTACTGAAGAATCCCAAGACAATTCTTGGAGGGAATTCCAACCAGCCCAATCTAAATTAGAATAGTACTTGTATGAGGTATCCTCCAACCTTTTAAGATCTCTCATAACCAATGATTGATAAGTGGTTATGATAAGATCAGGGTTAGAATCCGGTGGCATCCATCGTGAAGCTGGTTTAACCACTGATCAATCAATATTCTGTGGTTTATCATGAAAATAGTGGATGACAGGTAACTTATGAAAGAACCGATATGATTTGTTCCTTATGTGGGTATCTTTATATCTCATCGTTGGCACAAAGGATAAACCATGATTCAATAACCGTTCCTTTATGGGTGAAAGAGAACGTCCAGTTAAGTTGACTACAATGGAGGACGTTGTTGTTTGGACCGCTGGCATGTATTCGGAGGCTCCCATTGCTCGCCCTGATAAGGACCTCGAACACGTCTGCCTCGTGACTGACCAGACCAAAAATCCTGACGTTCCCTATGGGAGAGACTGGACCGATGTGTATCTGAAGTACCCGTGCTGTCATCTGTATCTTCAGAGGACATCTCAAATGTAACTCGTTTTTGAACATTTTCATTTTTCTCATACATCCAGCGGTAAACCTTCCCAGCCTCATAATCAGTTTTGTCACGCATTAATTTCTTCATTTTCAAAGATTTAAGATAATCAAAAAAACTCTTAATCTGTCAATCAATCTCTTCCATCCATTGCTTAAAAGGGTCATCCCCCAATGAATTTTTCAGAGTTATCCAAGATTCATCAAGCTGTTTTTGCAACGTCTCCTCTTCTTGAATAGTCCGCTCCAAGATCAATGCTATGAGATCAAAGCTGCATTTGTTAGAAATCATATTCCACTTCGCATTAAACTCCGTATCCCACTTAAACATTTTTGGTGCTCTAGTCATCCTCAACCCGCGCGGTATTATGCGAGTCTTCAAATACTATGTCATGCCCGCTCCATGTAGTTGTGCCCGTACCAAGCGTTTTCACAGAGCTTTAAATTCAGCGATAGAGACACCTGCCTCATCCGCCCAATGATCGTCATCAAACAATGAAGGTCTCTGTCTGAATTTATCCAATTGTTCTTCTGTAAAAGCAAAAGTGTCCACAGCCATAATATAAAAGGTATACTATAAAATCTATAAAAAGACAAACCTTATCACAGTGAAAAAGTTAAATACTCAAAAACATTCACCGATATAGTCCCCAAAGTAATTTTAAATTTTTGTCGGAGCGTACCGAGGGAGGAATGAACTGTGTATCATCCACACCAGACGGTGCACTTCTTTTATTCATATAAGGTTCACCACCAACACTAATATATTAAACACTCCACTTATCTGAAAATGTGATGCAGTTGAAGAATGCAGTTGAAACTTATAGATAAGAAAGCACAACGTGCACGTTTCGGGACTGATTCCCTGTCTCAAGTGCCCATTTAATCCGTACTAATAACTGTCAAAAACTGTCAAAAAACGCCAGATTAGCATACGGCCATCTTTATGATCTTGGAGCGGACTATTCAAGAAGAGGAGACGTTCCAAAAACAGCTTGAAGAATCTCGGATAACTTTGAAAAATTCATTGGGGGATGACCTTTTTAAGCAATGGATGGGAGAGATTGATCGACAGATTAAGAGTTTTTTTGATTATCTTAAACCTTTGAAAATGAAAAAATTAATGCGTGACAAAACTGATTATGAGGCTGGGAAGGTTTACCGCTGGATGTATGAGAAAAATGAAAACGTCTAGTCTGTCAACAATGAGCCGCCTGACTGAAGACCGAACACAATTTAGGACAACTATCCAGAGGGCTGCCATGAGTCGACTCCGACTCAACGGCACTTAACAACAACAGTTGGTCTTTATTGATGTGACTGTGCTGTTATGGATGCCCTCTAAATGTCAGAGGAGGTATAGTGCCTTCTGACAAACGATATTATCACTCTGTGGGATTTTGTGGTTGGAAGAGCAGGGGGGGAGGGGAGGGATTGCATCATGCAGGGCCGCTGCTAGGGTTTCTAGCGCCCCCCTGCAGCCTATAAATCAGCGCCCCTACCTCATTATTATTAATGTTGGCTGCACCCTACCCTCCTTTTTCCCCAAAACCCCTTTGTGAACTCTTCAAGCAATATTAGCATTTCTCCTTCAAATCCAGTGTTGTAAGAAAATTGCAGCAAAAGAGCAAATGCATAATCAAAATAAAAATACTTAGAAGTAAATATTTAGCATCATAAAAACAGGCTGTGATAGTCCAAAAAAAAGAAATCTGATTCTGGTCCTCTCACTAACAACAACATAAACATTCTCCAGTGCCAGGCATATTGTGAACTAATATAAAACACTGCAAAAGTCACTGAAAATCTACAAAGTCAAATCTACCATACCATACCAGCATACACTTCCAAATCTCATATAGTAAGGGGCCTACCCAGAAAAAAGCAGCACCAATGGGACCAAAAAGTGCAATGGGCCCCAAAACATCCATACACCTATTTGAAAAGCTGTACAAGTCAAATTACTACAGTACAGATCCATACGTACAAACTCCATGTTAAGAGAACATTTGGCCTTGGTCACACACTCAGAACACAGACCCTCATCAAGTACAAGATAAGTGACCGCAACCTAAAGTAAAAATAAAAATATGTAGACAAAAATTAAAATGAAACCCCAAGAAGCCAGACTCCATATGCGGTACCACACCAGATAAGAGAGGCAGTTCCCCATACTGTTTGAAATATAAAGATAGTGCAAAGTCCAATCACTAAATTGAAAATAAAATCATTTTTTCTACCTTTGTTGTCTGATGATTTTGATCATGCTGGTCCTGATCGGAGGTTTCTGTTTTCCTCTGTCTTCTCTTAGCTCTTTATCTTTGGTCTGTAGTCCATCTGCCATTTCTTGACTCTTCTTTTGCTTTTTTCATTTTCTTCCATCAGCCTTTTCCCAGTCCCAGTAACCCTCCCCAGTATCAGCCCCCTTTACAGCCTCTCCTCCTAGTACCTTCAAGTGTCAACCCCCTTGCATTCCCAGCACCGCCACTGGTGTCTATTCCCTTTTAGCCCCTTTCTTCTCCATCGTCCAGCCCCTTTTAGCCCAAATACCATCCCAGGTATCAGTGAACTTCCAGTGCCCCCTCCCGTGTCAGTTCCCTTCCAGCCACCCTCTCCTCTGTCCATCTGCCTTCCAGTGTCATCCCTGGGTGTCAGCTGCTTTCAAGCCCCAACCTTTTCTCCAGCCTTCTCCTTCCCTTCTTTTCCGCTCCCTTCCAACCCCCCATGTGAGCTCCCTTCTAGCCCCCACCTATCCCCCGTCAGTTCTCTTCCAACCCTCCTCCTATTACCCAGACACCTTCCAGCCCCATCCCCAAGTGTCTGCTCCCTTCCAGCTCCCCCCGTGTCTGCTCCCTTTCAGCCCCCCAGTATATGCTTCCTTTCAGCCCCCCACCAGTGTCTGCTCCCTTGTAGCCCCACATGTCTGCTCCCTTTCAGCTCTTTTCCTGTGTCTGATCCCTTCCAGCCCCTCCCATGTCTGCTCCCTTGTAGCCCCCTATGTCTGCTCCCTTTCAGCCTCACCCCTTGTCTGTTCCCTTCCAGCTCCCCAGTATCTGCTCCCTTTCATCCCCCCCCCCATGTCTGCTCCATTTGTCCTTCAATCAGCCATGGGAATACTTCTCTGTTCCCGCGGCTCTGCTAACTTTTAAAGCGGTGGGTCGCGGAGCTGCCTTTCGAAATTCTGTAACCCAGCACTTTCAAAGTTAGCATAGCCACGGAAACAGAGAAATGTTCCCACAGCTGTTTTCTTTTTTGAAGCAGTGGGTGGTGAGCGGCTAGCCCCCACCCACCGCCGGCACCCTCCTGCCTTGCTTACCCAGCTTACAGGGTAGCGCCAGCCCTGGCATCATGTATGGTATTTTGCAGTGTTTCACCAGTTTCTGGCAATCCCTACCTGAGCTTTAGCTTCATCCAGAGTGTGGAAACACCATATGCTTTTCAGACATTTGGTACAGCAAATTTATTGATGCATTGTGAGAATCTCTATAAATTACTGCCTGCCTACCATTCATCTGCTCTGCCATGTATCATTCAATCTGCTGTATCTTTCTAGTGATGTTCACTACTTCCAGATCATCCTGATAGACTAGCCCAAACAAGTGGGTTGTGTTCTCCTACCCACAGAAGCAGAGACAGAGAAAAACTAGAAACTTTCAGCGACATCATCCCTGCTACCAGTACATTTTTCCTAGCACAAAAAGGTACCAGTATTCATAGGCAGGGCTTTTTCATTAATACATGAGAACCATATCTTAATTTTTAGCAGGCAATCAAAAAGATGCCGGTAACCCATACTGCTGCGTATCCCCTAAAAAAAACAGATAACATGGGCTGTTATCCATGTAACTGCCTTTGAAAATTGTGCCCTATATTCCCAGGCTATATACTCATAAGGTATTTTAGAAAACTTTGCAATGCTGTTTTATGCAGCAAAAATTGTAGCAGCTTAATTATATAGCTTGGGAATCTAATGTTAAAAATGCTGATCTCTAACATTGCACATTGGATTGACATGCTATTAAATGTAAATATATCTTCTGCAAAAAACAGAGATGCCAAGGGATCACACACCAAGCAAAATGAAAAGCAAGAACCACACCTCATTTTATTTTGGTGTTCTAAACTGTGCTTCTTATTTTTGAACATATTGGGGTATGTTTACTAAAGGGCGCTATTTGCGCTGCTGTCACGTTATCGGGCGATAAGGCACCTTATCGCGTGATAATGGCACTTTACCGGGCGCTAAGGTACCTTAGCACGCGATAACGCACGCAGCAGCGCAAACGAGCGCTGAAGGCGGAGAAAGGCTCCCGGAGGGCGGAGAGAGAGGGTCAATGGATGGAGAATGGAAGGGGAGAGGCTCCCTGCACACTAACGCCATGGATTCCGGGTCTGACAACTAACGCCAGTGAAACCCTCGTGTTAGAGCCAATTTAAAGGGAAGAGAAACCATTCTCCCCTTATGACTGTACCCCTGTTCTATTCAGTTGTAATATTTCAGTCAGCAATATACAGCAAAGCCAGGGAAACCTACAAAAAGTGATGTGTGATACATGTGCACAGAACAAAAGGGCAAATAAATATTGAAAATGACCTGAACAAACTGGAAAAAAACATAACCAAGCTGGGCAATAGTGATATTAATGGGAAACATCAAAAAACACTACCGAGAAAGCTCCAAAAAAAGATATTAATTTTGGAAGTGGCTATGCTCTGTCCCCATACAAGGTGAATGATCACATAGTGAAATAGCGCTGATCAGGGTTTTCCCTTTCTATTGGACAGGTTTCCTATGGTGTGCACATGTCCCGCAACAGCAGGGTGGGCATGTCGTAACGGACAACTGGATAGATGCTGGAAAAGGGGATACAGAGGGCTGCAGGCAGCTCATGCTGGAGTGGAGGAGTGGCCTAGTGGTTGGGGCAAGGTACTTCAGGCCAGAAGGTTGGGGGTTCAAATCCCACTAGAGGACAGCAACCTTGGGCTGGAAGGACTGGGGTTTCTAGTCCCACAGGTGCTCCTTGTGGTCTTGGGCAAGCCACTTAACCCTCCATAGCCCACGTTCCCTGTAAGTATTAGCATATGTGTCTCATATCCCCTCATGTTAAATGTATCCCCCCAATTGTGTTGTGACCACTTTGATTGAAGGATAAGGTGGTATACAAAACTGTCTAAATAAATGCTGGGCCACAGTGCAGACTAGGGTGATGCCTAGGTGGCCCATAGGAATGCTTAAACAGTAGAGCTGCCAGACAGCAACTGATGAGGGCCCAACATGGGCATGAGTGTGTTTGTCACAGTGGATAGTACCCCCCAAGGGCACAGAGCATTGGCAGGGGGGAGGGGGCAGCTGAGCATTTCCAGGCCTACTGTCTGTCTGCATTGATTGCCCTGTAGGGTGTCTGTTCCCTGGCAGGACTGGGGTTGATGGTCTCCTCTACTGCCACCATTGCAAGGAGGTAGAATGTGGATCTGTTGTGGGAGATCCTGTTTCCCACCCTGAGCCACAGAGGGTGGGTTGGGTGGTGGTTACATAATCTGCCTATGGGTCCAAGCACCACCTCCACCTCCACCTCATATGACCATGGCACCAACACAGGATATGCACTTTTCTGGGTGCATCATAGCCCATAAGGGCTAGACATGACTGAGAAATACAGATGGACACAGGATGTAGCTTAGGTGTGTCTGCAGGAACTACCTATCACACACACTAGCACTGATGGAGACCGGCAGCATGGCCTATTTCAGCCATGAAAGGTGCTGTGGACCTGGTGCTGGGTGCCCCACCTCACCCTCAGGGTGAGCACAGTACCTGCACAATGTAGCTACTATGTGCCAGTAACACACACGGTCAGTACCCCCTACCAGGCTGAGGTGCTGTGGGGGTGCATACCCCATCTTGTGATCATCTGTAGACTGCTGATTTGCATGTGCACTGCAGCATGGGTACGGGTGGGTTAACCCTATCCTGGTAACCACAGCAGACAGTTTGTGTGGTGACCTACAGTCCTGTAGCCAGCCAGGTGTTTGTTAGTAGCTATAGTCCACTGATTACTTCACTGCCTGTGGAACCAGGGGTCATGGGTTTGATTCCACAGGGGGATTATTTGATAGGGATGTCTGAGGCATTTTCTTTTTTAATTTAAATTAGTGCTGTCAGCAAAAACACCCTCGCAGTGCTGTAGCCTTAAGGTGCCTCATAAGGCGCCCTATAAAGCGCTCTATAAGGCACCCTATAAAGCGCCTTATAAAGCGCCCTATAGGGAACATTATAAGGTGCCTTGGCGGACAGTGCACTTTATAATGTGCCCTCTGGAGTGCCTTATAGGGTGCTTTATGCAGCACCTTAGGTTACGGCACTGTGAGGGTGTGTTTGCTGGCAGCACTGTTGTTGTTGTTAAGTGCCGTCGAGTCGGAGTCGACTCCTGGCGACCCTCTGGATAGCTATCCTAAATTGTGTTCGGTCTTCAGTCAGGTTGCTCATTGTTGACAGACTGGTACCCGTGACTGCTGTTATTGTATCGATCCATCTCATTGCTGGCCTTCCTCTTTTGCGTTGACCTTCTATCTTGCCAAGCATAATGTCTTTCTCTAATGATCTCTCTTTTCGCATGATGTGTCCAAAGTATGAAAGTCGAAGTCTTGTCATCTGAGCTTCTAAAGAAAGCTTAGGTTTGATCTCCTCTAGTACTGACTGGTTTGTTCTTCGGGCAGTCCATGGTATACACAGTATTCGCCGCCAGCACCATAATTCAAAGGCATCAATTTTCTTCCTGTCTATCTTTTTCACTGTCCAGCTTTCACATCCATATGATGTTATTGAAAATACCATGGCTTGAACAAGTCGAATCTTTGTATGGAGAGAGATATCTCTGCTCTTGAGAATCTTATCTAGGTCTTTCATAGCCATTCTGCCAAGAGCAATGCGTCGTCTGATTTCTTGACTGCTTGTTGCTTCTTTATTGATAGCTGATCCAAGTAGGTTAAAGTTGTTCACAATTTCAATTTCTTCTCCTTCAACGATGAACCTGTTGATTATGCCAGTTGTCATGATCTTTGTCTTCTTTACATTAAGGTGAAGGCCCATTTTGAGACTATGTTCTTTGATTGTGAGAAGCAAATGTTTCAGATCATCTTCACTTTCAGCCAGTAATGTGGTATCATCAGCATAGCGAAGGTTGTTGATGAGTCTTCCACCAGTCTTCACACCTCTGTTGTCTTCATACAATCCTGCTTCTCTGATGATTTGTTCTGCATATAAATTAAGCAGGTAGGGGGAAAGTATGCAGCCTTGTCTTACACCTTTGCTTATTTTAAACCATTCTGTTTCTCCTTGTTCCGTTCGAACTGTTGCTTCTTGATCAATGTACAGAATTAAAAAAGAAAATGCCTCAGACAGTACTGATTTAAAGTAAAGGGTACTGCCTCAGACAGCCTTACTCATTAAGACCACTGGGGGATTGAACTCATGACCCTGAGTCATCAGTCAATGCATTAACCATTGTGCTACACCTCTGTTGCTGTGTTTGTAGGTCAGCGCACCTAATTAAGGCTAACGCGCATTAACGTGCCACGGCTCCCTCTATCGCAGGAAAACGTACCTTATCGCATGATAACCCTAAATGGTACCTTAAGACCGGAACGCCCACTACCTTATATGGCATCCTGCACACTAACGCCGGGCGGATGTTAAGACTGCTTAGTAAACATACCCCATTGTTGTTTTTTTAATTTATGCTTATATGCTGTTTTTCACTGGGTCAAAGCAATTTATAGATGTATGCTAAAAGGCACTTTTTATTCCCTTGTCCCTGAAGGGCTCACAATCTAAGGGGTATGTTTACTAAACCGTCTTAACGTAGCAGCGCCGATGTTATCACGCGATACGTAACGTTATCGCGCGATAACGTAACATTATCGCGTGATAACGTCAGCAGCAGCATTAAGGCACACTAACGCTGTGAAAGCCGGGTCTGAAGGGTGGAGTAAGGCTCCCCAGTGGGCGGAGATAGGGGTCAATGGGCGGAGATAGGGGTCAATGGGCGGAGAGTGGGCAGGGAGAGGCTCCATGCACAATAACGCTGTGAAATGAAGGTCTAATTAGCACCAGTGAAAACCTCGCGCTAGGGGCACATTTGCAGGAGAGAGAAACCATTTCAGTCGGCAATGTACAGCAAAGGCAGGGAAACCCAGAAACGTGATAGTAGTGATACATGTGCAGGAGACCAAAAAGGCAAATAAAAATTCTTTTTAACATCTTTGTTAGTGATATAGCGGAAGGGCTGTCGGGTAAGGTTTGCCTCTTTGCGGATGATACCAAAATCTGCAATAGAGTAGACACCCAGGAAGGGGTAGATAACATGAGGAGGGATCTAGCTAAGCTTGAAAAATGGTCTAGAATTTGGCAGCTGGGATTTAATGTTAAAAAATGTAAGGTCATGCATTTGGGCTGCAGCAATCCAAGGGAGCAATACAGTATAGGAGGTGAAGTACTTTTGTCCACTAAAGAAGAGCGGGACCTAGGCGTGGTTGTGTCTGATGATCTTAAAGTAGCTAAACAGGTAGAAAAGGCGACGGCAAAAGCTAGAAGGATGCTTGGGTGCATACGGAGAGGAATGGCTAGCAGAAAAAAGGAGGTGATAATGCCTCTGTATAAGTCTTTGGTGCGACCTCATTTGGAGTATGGTGTGCAATTCTGGAGACCGCACCTTCAAAAGGATGTGAACAGGATGGAGTCGGTGCAGAGGGTTGCTACCAAAATGATTAATGGGCTTCATTATAAAGCATATGAGGACAGACTTAAGGATCTTAATATGTACACCTTAGAGGAAAGGCGGGATAGAGGTGATATGATTGAGATGTTTAAATACCTCCGTGGCATAAATGTTCAGGGAGAGAGCCTTTTTCAATTGAAAGCAAGTTCTGCTACGAGGGGACATTGGATGAGGGTGAAGGTAGAGATTCAGGAGTGATATGCGGAAATATTTCTTTACGGAAAGAGTAGTGGATCCGTGGAATAGTCTCCCAGTGGAGGTGGTAGAGATGAGGACAGTAACCGAATTCAAGAAAGCATGGGACCAACACAGAGGATCTCTAAAGGTAAAAAGTGGACTGTTGTAGTTGTTGTTATGGAAGGACAGACTAGATAGGCCATGTGGTCTTTTTCTGTCGTCATATTTCTATGTTTCTATGTTTCTATATAAAATGACCAAAACACATTTGAAATCCCAATAACCAAGCTGGCCAATAGTGATATTAATGATAAACATAAAGCAACACGACTGACAAAGCGTAAAAAGGAAGATATCATGTTTGGAAGGGTCTATGCTCTGTCCCTCTGCAAAGTGAATGATCCCACATTGAAATAGCGGTGATCAGGGTTTTTATCGTTTATATTGGGCAGGTTTGTTAGGGCATGCACATGTGCAGCAACAGCAGAGTGGGCATGTAGGAAAGGGCAACTGTACTGATGCTGTAAATGGGATACAGGGGGCTGCAGGCGGCACATGCTGTG
Organism: Ichthyophis bannanicus; assembly: GCA_033557465.1. Taxonomy (NCBI): domain Eukaryota; kingdom Metazoa; phylum Chordata; class Amphibia; order Gymnophiona; family Ichthyophiidae; genus Ichthyophis; species Ichthyophis bannanicus. The sequence goes on along the minus strand of CM066048.1, from coordinate 103,174,698 downwards.
GTCCAGCTGGGCACAGTGCAGAGTAGGCAGATGCCTAGGTGGCACATAGGAATGCCGAAACTGTAAAGCAGCAAGACAGCAACTAACGAGGGACCAACATGGGCACCAGTGTGTGTCCCACAGTGTCACAGGGGAGATTATCCAGCAGGTACCCCCAGGGCACATAACATTGGCAGGCGGTGCGGGGGGGAAGCGCGCATGTCCATGTAGGCACCCCTACCCGAGAACCAAGACCATAGGCAGCTGCCTACTGGCACACTGGATGGCCTGGGACTGTGCACCACCAGCATCACCGGCATAAGGGCATGTCAGCATGGTGGCGAAGGGGTGCTGGTGGCGGAGGAGGCAGTGGCATCTGCCCACAGCAGACCACGGCCAAGCCCCGTTTAGGTGGGTGCCATGCACTGCAACAGACAAGGTCTGTCTGACGAACAGTCATGGTATCCCCAGGGAATGATCTGCCTCATGGCAACGGTTTGGTGCAGTACACACAGCCAGTGTGTTCAGGATCAGAAGGTCACAAGTTCAAGACCCAGCCGTGGCTCCTGCCAACCCTGTCCCCATATTTTACCCAGTACTAAACTGTGGTAATAAAGACGGAACCTTTATTCCAGATAAAATAAACATGCCTGAAATGCCTATATTTTACCCTACAGAGCACAGACACCATAAACATGTGCAATCCCTAGAGCAGAGTTTCCCAACTGCAGTCCTGGAGGGCCAAACACCATTCAGGTTTCATGCTGTCCCTAATAAATATGCCTGTGCTGCATTTGTATGCACTGCCCCCATTGTATGCAAATGTATCTCATGCATATTCATTAGGGATAGCATGAAAACCTGAACAGTGTTTGGCCCACCAGGATCGGAGTTGGGAAACTCAGCCCTAGAGCAGAGGCCAACAGGGGTACAAATACCCACACCCACAGGCTCCACTCTCCAATGCCTCATGGAGAGTCAGGCTGTTGGGCCCTGCGCGGAGCAGCATCTCACAATACTGGCACCTGCATACCTTAGCAATGCCGTCCTAAACTTGGGAACACGTTCCACATATATCAAAAGGTTGCTATGATTAATGTCAGATAACAAATCCTAAGTTAAACACGATTTGTTGATAGAGATTCATCATAGCAACCTTTCTGATATCTGTGGAGTGTGTTTCAGTTATTAATTCTGACAGTGTTTACCACCCCGGGGAGTGACCCCAACAGTTTTGCGTACCATAGCAATGCCTGCACTGTGCCCAGGACTGGTGTATCAGCCAGGGCTGCCACAAACCTCTATATTTGCACAATGCTGGCATAGGTGTGGGAGTGTGTGTCTGTCTATCCAGTGTGTTGTGGCTGCCTACACCTTACTGAGGCCACACTGCTTGCACTGTTTCCAGTGTTAGCCTGCCAATGTGTATAATAAGGAGCAAGGTACTGTGGGTATGGCCCGGACAGGGTAGCCTGGGCAGGATGCATCTGCACAGGGTATAGAACAATGGCTGGGACATTGTAGTGCCTGACCACCCTCATGGACAGAGTGGCCACAGCATGTCATGCTGGGAGGTCGCTCTCACCCTGACTGTGCAGTAACCACGGCAAGGGTAGGTTCCCCCATAGTGCTATGCACTATTTTTTTCAAGTGATATTTATGGGTTCTCTTTTCTGGGGCCCAATCACTGACATACCTGATTGGTGTGTGTGCACACAGTTCCTCCAGGAACATGCACTATGTACTAGCTAGCAGACTGTCTGCAGTTAGCATATGTATGGCTAGAACACTGTGCAGTGGGTGGAGGCTGACTGTGCTCTCTGCTGGTGAATGTCAGATAGTGGTGGGGGGCAGCTGAGCTTCTCCAGTGTTCTGCCTGTCTGCCATTGCCTTATGTGATGCGTACAGATCTGCATTAACTGCCCTGTAGGGTGCCTGTTCCCCAGCAGGATTGGGGTTGATGGTCCTCTCTATTGCCACTATTGCAGAGATGTACAATGTGGATTGGGTGGTGGGAGATCCTGTCCCCCCACACTGAGCCACAGAGGGCGGGTTGGGTGGTGCTACACAATCTGCTTTTGGGTTCAAACACCCCCTTCACCTACAACATGTGACCATGACACCCACACAGGATATGCACTATACTGGGTGCATCATAGTCCACAAGGGCTAGACATCACTGGGAACTACAGATGGACATAGGTGTATCTGTAAGGACTACCTATCATACACTAGCACTGAGGCAGACCTGCAGCATAGCCTATCTCTGCCAAGCCAGGTTCTGCGGACCTGGTGCTGGGTTCCCCACCTCACCCTCAGGGTGAGCACAGGACCCACACAATGTCACGGTCTGTAGCTACTCGATTGTTTACGTTATCAGAATATAGAAAGACTAGAGGACATGTAATGAAGCTACAGGGTGATCTATTTAAGACAAATAAGAGAAAATATTTTTTCACTCAACGTGTAATCAAACTCTGGAATTTGTTGCCAGAGGATGTAGTAAGAGCGGTTAGTGTAGCTGGGTTTAAAAAAGGTTTGGACAAGTTCCTGGAGGAAAGGTCCATAAACCATTATTAAAAAGGGACCCAGGATATCAATGCTTGACCCAATACAAGCATTGTGAAACCTGTGTCTCTTGGGGATACTGCTAGGTTTGTATGACCTAGATTGGCCACTGTTGGATACTAGGCTTGATGGACCTTGGTCTGATCCATTATGGCATATCTTATGTTCTTATGTACTCTGTGCCAGTAACACACACGGTCAGTTCCCCCTAACAGGCCTAGGTGCTATGGGGGTGCATACCCCATTATGTGATCAGCTGTAGACTGCTGATCTGCATGTGCAGTGCATCATGGGTAGGGGTGGGTTTACCCTATCCTGGTAACCACAGCAGACAGTTTGTGTGGTGACCTCCAGTCTTTCTGTAGCCAGCCAGCAGTGTGGTAGTAGCTATAGAGATGTAGCCTACTGGTTACTTTAATGACTGTGGAGGCAGAGGTCATGGGTTTGATCCTGCAGTGGTGTAATCTAAAAAGGCTGTCTGAGGCATTTTCTTTTAATTTAAATCAGTGCTGCCAGCGGAAACACCCTCACAGTGCTGTAGCCTAAGGTGCCTCATAGGCACCCTATAGGGCGCTCTATAAGGCGCCCTATACAGTGCCCTATAGGGCAAATTATAGGGTGCCTTGGCAGACAGGGCACTTTATAATGTGACCTGTAGGGCGCCTTATGAGGCACCTTAGGTTAGGGCACTGTGAGGGTGTTTTTGCTGGCAGCACTGATTTAAATTAAAAGAAAATGCCTCAGACAGTCTTTTTAGATTACACCACTGCGGGATGGAACCCATGACCTCTACCTCCACAGTCATTGCAGTAACCAGTGGGCTACATCGTTATAGCTTCTAACACTGCGCTGGCATGTACTTAGGGTTAACGCGCGTTAACATGCCACGGCACCCACTATTGCGTGATACATATTCTTGCTACCTTAGGACTGGAATGCCCACTCTTTATATGGCATTCTTCACATTATTGCTGCAACTAGCGCCAGTAACATTAGGACGGTTTAGTAAACATACCCCTAAGTGTGCCTGAGGCAATGGAGGGGTAAGTGGCTTGCCCAAGGCCACAAGGAGTGGCCATGGGACTAGAGACCCCAGTTTCTCTGGCCTGAGGTTACTTGTCCCTTCATGGGAATTGAACCCCTGGTTCTCCAGCCTGAGGTAACCTGTCTTAACCACTGAGGCACTTCCTCCAAGGAAACCCTTCCCCCAATGAGTGCAGAGAGCAATTCAACAAAAAAAGGTGTGTGTGTGGGGGGGGGAATTCCACACAATAAAGTAACAAAAAAAAGCATAGCAGGAGTGAAAGAGATTCACACAAAATATCCTTTATTAATCTTAGCCCGACAGAGCCATATTTCAGCATCAACTGCCTGTATCAGGGGCAATCAGTTTTTATCCCAGAAGAAATGGGTAATAGACACACGACTGCTGCAAGTCGAAAATCATTCCAAGAGGACTTCGCGTCAACAAAGCTCCAGGCCTATATACTCATGAACAAGGTTTCATCAAATGCTGGAATGCGATACTCAATAAGTGCTCGCTGGACCTTATGATTTTACTCATCACTACAGCGAATAAACAATCCGAGATTTTAACTGCTCAACTAGAAGAAAATTTGGGCATCCTCAAAAAATCTGATAAGAACTTTGATGCAATATATGAGGATCATCAGAGAAATATGCAGGACTTTAGAAAGGAAATAAAGAATAAGAAGGTGGATAAATACAAAAGAGATGAGGAGGATTACAAGACAGGATATGTATATCATTGGGATAAGAAAGGTGAACAGGATCGTTTATGGTTTAAAAAGAGGAAGTCAATGTTCGACCGAAAAGATAGTGTAGTAGACAACACACCAGATACAACTCCAATTGGACAGAAAAAGAAACGTAGCAGGAGTGCGTCAGGGGACATCGACGCTTCTGCGTCCTTGTTTTCTCATCATACTGAGCATGCCACCTCCCAGGGGGACCAAAACAAAAAGAAAGATCCCCTACCCAAATCTAGAAAGGAATCTTTTTTCAGTATGAACCACTTGTGGAAAGGAGGAGGGCGGGATGTCTCACGGGGTCGAGCACGTGCCCCAGAATCAAACAATTTTTATTCTCAAGACAACGACAATACACGCAATGTGTACAGAGGCCGGGGCAGGGGCAGAGGTGGGAGGGGAGGAAGAGGGGGGTGGCACCAGAACAGATCGGAGGAGCGATGGTACCACTAGTAGAATCACCTAACAATGTGATTAATATATCCAAATATTCTCTTAGTAGTGACGAATTATCTGTATTAAACAAAGGCCTTTCCTTTGTGCCAAAAAGAAAATGTGACCCTTTTGATATTCATGTTGATCTGTACAAATTTTTTCGAAAGATCCGGATGAAACATTTTTTTACCAGTACTAATGCTTCTAACTTCAGTGATCAGTCTATTATTCACAAAAAATCCACGTGGGTACCCCCTCAGGGTACTGACCCTGTTATTGAAACTTTTGAAAGAGTAGTTACTCGACAGGTTACAGAATCCTTAAAGAAACATCATCATACTTTTAATAACATTACAGATCAGGAGAAGAGAGCCATCTCCTCTTTACAAAAGAACAACACTATCATAATAAAACCCGCTGACAAAGGCGGAGCAGTAGTGGTTATGGACAGGGACTACTATATTGGAGAGATTAACCGACAACTTAGTGATACCTCCTTTTATCAAAGATTAGATGGGGACCCCACTCAAAATCTCAAAAAAAGTATTGATAGTCTGGTCCTGTCTGCCTTTGAAATTGGGTACATTACAGAAAAGGAGAAATCCTTCTTGACAGTAGATAATCCCATCCTTCCCACAATATATATTATCCCAAAGATTCACAAGTCTCTGGAAGCCCCACCTGGTCGCCCAATAGTCTCAGCTATTGGTTCCCTTATGGAACCTATATCCAAATTTTTGGATTTGTTATTACGACCATTCATTCAGAACATGTGGTCTTACGTCAGAGATTCTTCCCATGTTATACAAATTTTGTCATCCTTTAAACCTTTTAGTACGGATCTTATTTTGGTTACTCTCGATATAGAATCTCTCTATACCAATGTTCCACAACTAGCCGCTTTAGAGATAATAGAACAGTTTCTCTTGAAAAGGACTGAGCATAGACGCATGCCCACCGCGTTTTTAATTGCATTAGCACGGTTTGCTCTCTGTGAGAATTACTTTTGTTTCAGAGAATTATTTTACAAACAGGTTAAGGGCGTCGCGATGGGGTCCTCAATGGCCCTAGATGTAGCTAATTTGTATGTTTTTCATTTTGAGGAGTCTTTTTTAAGGTCTCATCCTTTTCAATCTAACATTGCATTATGGATACGTTATATCGATGACGTTCTCATTCTTTGGAAAGGATCTTTGGATAAGCTTTCAGATTTTCATTTATGGATTAACCAATTGGATATAAATTTAAGGTTTCAGATGACCTACGATGGTCACCAGATTTCCTACTTAGATTTACTCATTAGGAAAGAACAGGATTCCTTCTCTACCACTTTGTTTAGGAAACCGACAGACAGGAACACTTTATTACACTATAAAAGTTTCCATAATCCATCACTCAAGAATAACTTACCCGTAAGCCAATTTTTAAGGACCAAATGCATTTGCACTAAGACTCAAGATTTTGAAAAACAGGCCCAAGACATGAAGGAGAGATTTTTGGCTAGAGAGTATCCAGCCTGTTATCTCCAAAAAGCTTATGTCAGGGCCAAAGAGACCCCTCGAGATGACCTGCTTAAGGTCAAGACACGTGAAGATGACATCGGTATGGTTTGTCCGCTTATATACTCCTCTCATTCCAAATATATTATTAAGATTCTGCAAAGGGAATGGCACCTAATACAGACGCTTACGGCTTTTCAGGATATGAAATTAACCGTAGCACACAAACGTAATATTAATTTGAAAAATCTCCTGGTACCGTCTGCCCTTACAGAAAAGAAGTTGTTATCCAAATTTAAGGGACAATACCAATGTGGAAGGTGCTCGGTGTGTCTAAATTCTTTACCTATACGTAATTTTTTCATTCACCCTTTTACTCAACAAAAATTCTACATAGATGATTTTTCTAATTGCGAAACCAAAAATGTCATTTACGTCGTGCAGTGTCCCTGTAAAAAACTATATGTGGGCAAGACCACTCGCAAGATAAGAACAAGGATAGTAGAACACAAGAGTTGTATAAAACGACTATTGGTTGACAAGCCTTTAGTTCAACATTGGCTAGACGTCTCACATAATATTATGGATCTTAAGTTTTTTGTCATTAAGAAAGTGAAGGTTAACTGGAGGGGTGGAGACATCAATAAAACTCTTATGAGGCTCGAACAAAAGTTCATTTTTCATTTAAATTCTATGACTCCAAATGGTTTAAATCTTGATCAAGATCTATCAGTATTTCTTTGATGGTCAAACCTCAGTTGAGGTCCTTTTATTTATTTGCTCATTATTTATTATCCTCATGCCTGTTTATAATTTCTTTTAACATATTTATCCTCATGCCTGTTTATAATTTCTTTTAACATATTTATCGTATGTTTTTCTGGGTTTTTAGTAGACAGCTTTTATTTATTTTTATTTAGTTATTTTTGTGGTCTGACTTATGTGATTTTAGTTATTTATATTTTGTTAATTATTCATTTCTTAGGGTTGGTGCTGTATGTGGAATGGTTTATTAGTTTTTAGTGATTTTTATGGTTCCTCTACCTGTTTTAAGATATTTATTCGTCAGGGTGGTGTAGCATGTGGAATGTTTTTATTGGTTTAATGTTTTATTGTTTTCTATTGGTTTATATGGTTCCTCGATCGTACCCTTTTGGTTGTCCTACTACATCTGGGTTTCTTGTTTTATGTCATCACGATTTCTCATTTATTTCATTCTTCTTAGGGGACTACATCCTACATACACATTTTAATTGATTCCCTTACTGTGGTTTTAGTTATTTATATTCTGTTATTTATTCATTAAGGAGATGTATTGTGTGATTTGCTTACTAATGATTCATATGGTTCCTCTACCGTGGTAATTTGCGGTTTGTCATTTTATGTGGTTCCCCTTCCCCCCTTCCCTTCCCTTCCCTCCCCCTTTTTCCCTCTCTCCCCCCCCCCCTTTCCCCCTCCCCCTCTCCCTCCCCCCTCACCCTTTCCCCTCTTACCCCCCTTTTTTTCCCCTTAAGGTATTTTTAACGTTTTATTTACAATGTCCAGTGTGCATACTCATCCCCGTGCTCCCTTCACAATTATAGCCTTATTTGGGAGGATTATCGTAGGGTGCTGTTCGATACCCCTTTATATACACGCTGGTTCTGTTCAGTACTTTGATTCACAAATTCACTCCTTCAATGCATTTTTTGTTTAACGTGGTGTTTTCGTTATTTTAAAATTATTTATTTAGGAATGATTTATTGTAGTGGGCTGCCCGAACCTCCTTTCTTTTAGCGCCGTCCCCATTCGGCACTTGGATTCACGCATGGATTATTTTCTGCATATGTGCTTTTTTACTTGGGCGAATGTTGGTAAGTGTAATCAAAAGACTGATCTTATGTATCTTCTTTATGAGTCATTTATTTTTTATTTGATTGATATACGTGCTATGTTATATGACCTGATGATGGTTTGTGATCTGTCATCTGTGATTCAATGTGCAATCCCGCATCCCGTTCTGGCGGTCCTGCCAGTCTGAGCGTCTTCATGGTTATTTCACAATTTATTATGATCCCAACATGGTTATAATGACTTTTATGTAGTTTGCTTCATATGCAGGATTAGTTTTCTTTCTTTTTTTTCTTTTTTTAATTTTGGTTTTTTTATTTTCCCGCCGATTGTCTGAATCCGCCCCCCCCCCCCCCCCCTTTTTTTCTTCATTTACGCATGTGTCGGCGTTTTCATTGTCATGCTGCTGTCGAAAGAGTCGGACGGTAGTTTTGTTTAAGGTAATTGATTTTAAGTCCTTTCAACTTGTTATGATCCTAACGTGGTTATAATTACTTTCACATATGTTTTTTGTCTCACTCTTGTTTAAAGAAAGAAAAAGTGAAACGAGTTTTCCTTGCTGATTGACAGATTTTTGAAGACAAATGTACAGCGTACCCCTTTTTTTCAATAGCCTTAATGCATGGCAAATGATCCCTTGGTGGCTGCCTTTGTTTTTTTGTTTTTTAATGGAAATTTCTCTTGGCTATGCAAATCTGACGCATATCATTGCTTGTAAGGGATATGTTTTACAAAGGTCATATTAACATTATTTCATTATACACAGCACACTCCATATAGACAGTTTTCTGCGGTGGAAAATGTTATATTTAATAATACATAGGCTATACACAACTTTTTTTGTATAGCTTAATGAATATTGCTCGGGTCAACATTGAATGGATTTTTCTTTGATGTATAGTATTACCAGAACCCTCTGGCCCACTCCTGCTACTATACTCCTTTAGTTTAGGTCTGTCCATATAAGTTTATTTATTGAAGGTTTTACATGGTGTCCACGTCCTGCCTTGTTCTCCTCCTTTTTTCCTTTTTCAGCCAGTATAAGTTCCCTTAAAAAATGTTTTATTTTCTTGTTTTTCCAGTAACAGTGTTCTTTTAGATTTCACCACAACAAGCGTGGTGTGATATTTTCCAAAGTCCACAACAGAGGTTGGTACATTATTGTATGTATACCTGTCTTTATGATGACTTGTACCTCCGAGCACTTTTTTCATATTATTTATTTGAATGTACTGTATATGGATTTATTAATGGTTTTAATGATGTTTTATGATAATTTATTCTTTTGAGCACTCTTATGTATTTCACAATATTTATTAGTTTTACTGTATTGTGTGTTTTTAACTATATTTTATTATTTATTATTTATAAGCATGATGATGTGTTTTAATTTTGTTTGTTTGCCTGTTCCTTTATGTGATTGTTTGTTTTTTTATGATTTTAGTTGTTTGTGCCTGGCCAGCTCCTGACGAAGGGTAGTGAAACACGGCCTGTGTCGGGCGGCCTGAGTTTCAAATAAAGGACTCTGTCTTTCCTATCTGTCACGCCTTTGGTTGGTTTGTTCCCGCCCCTGGATGATACTTCATGGCTCCTTCTGTTGATGGATACCAGTCTGTCCAGCTGGGGATCTCACTGTGAGGGGCAAGCAGCTCAGGCCTGATGGAGCAGTCAGAAATGGCCGATTAGCCTAATTCTATGCAATCATCACCACTTAGTTCAGAGATGAGTAGTCTGGATTTTCTTTGTCAATGCCACAATGGTGACGAATGTCCATAGGTAAGGGGCTGCCAGGACTGCTGGAGTTGTCATGGAAATGGTTCTCTTGGTTCCTTGGACAGAATGGGATCTGGTGGCACTCTCCACATAGCACTTTGGGGGCTTTGAAAGTGTGGAGACAGATTGCCTCAGTTACCGTGCCCTAGGATCCTGGGGAGTGGGAGTTTGCCCATCAGCATTCCAAAGGAGTCTGGATGGGTGGAGCCTTCCCTGGATAGATTTGAGGGCAGTCTGCGCCATATTCAGAGGGTGAAACTGTTCAGTTGCCACAAGGAGGTTGACTTTGGGGTATTGGCGCCCTGGCCTCAAAGACCTTAACAGGACATGTTCCTCTGTGGCATCTTATGGAGTACTGTTTCACCATGTAGATTGCTATTTGAGCCTGGAAGATTCCAGTGACACCAAATTATTGCCTAAGTTCTGATTTGAGGATCTCATGTGGCACCTGGAGAAGCTGCCCCTGCAGCTTTCACAAGCCCCAGGACAGTTGGACAACCCAGCTCTCTTCTTGCTTATAGGTGGCAACTAAGAAGTGGCATCAGGTACATAGGGGCTATGCACTGGTCATTGGTTACACACATTGAAGGTGGAGAGTGGTTTCCTCTTGCCAAGCTTCGGTGCATATTTGGACTCGCTCGGCAGACTGATGTAGTGAGAGTTATGTAGCTCCCAGGTGTGAATTGCCCTGTCTCACCATCATTCAGGACAGTTTGACAAGGGACATGTTTTTGGAGGCTGCATGCCCAGATATCGCCCACTGCTTCAAGGGATGTGGTTTTTTTTGCATCCTTCCTTGCAGTCAGCTCTTCCCCCTTGGGATTTGGGTCTAGTTCTTTGGGCCTTAATGTCAGCTTCTCTTGAGTCTCTTAAGTGGCTTACACTTAAGGATCTGTCTTTCAAAACCATCTTTTTGTATGCATTGCATGTTCAGCCTGTTGCATTTCCGAGTTACAGGGTCTCCTGTACCAAGACCCATACCTGTCTTCTAAGAGGAGGCCGTATGTATTCAATCAATTCCTTCCTTTTGCCTTAAGTGCTTTCTGCCTTTCATGTCAATCAGACTGTCTCCCTTCCTTTTCAGCGGACCAGTGCCAAGGGAAGGATAGGGACCTTTGCTTGATCGCTGTCAGAAGAGTGCTTCTCAGATACCTAAAGGCCACTGACTCCTTCAATAAATCAGACAGGTAGTTTGTGCTCTTCGAAGGTCCACGCAAGGGTGAAGCACCTTCTAGACTATCTTGGACCGATGGATCAAGGAGGCGATGTCCTTGGCATACCTTTTGCAGAACTGCTCCTATCCTGAAGGGATTTCAGATGTACTCACCAGGTCACAGGCATTATCCTGGGTGGAACTCAGTTCTGGGCCACCCATTGTAGGGCTATGACATGGTCATCCCTCTCTGCCTTTGTCAAGCATTGCCACTTAGATGTGCATACTGAAGCAGATGTGACCTTCAGTGCAGAGATTTTGAAAGAATCCATGTCTTTTTCCCACCCGAGTAGAAGCTTGGGTACATCCCACTTGTCTGGACTTGCCTAGCAGAATGATCCAGATGGAGAGATTTTACTTACCTGATAATCTCCTTTCCTAAAGTCCTGCTAGACCAGTCCAAGACCCACCTTGGTACTTGGCTATTTCTGCACTTTGGCCTTGCATTGCGTTCCTTCCCAGTTTAGACCCGATTCATTACCCACTCTCCCCTATAATATGAACTTTCCATCTTCAGCAGCATTCTTCCACCTGATTTTCATTCCCTCTCTGTAGACAAGCAGGTGCAGATCTATCACACTTCATTAAGCTCAACACTCAACTCTGTTGCTCCTTACCACCCTTGGCTGCCTCACCAGAAACCCCATCTTGTCTGGTATCACTCAAGACTGAAACTTCAACAAAACACCTGCATTGTGCTGAAAAACAATGGCAAAATCTTCATACTCCTGATTCCCTGAAGGCTTTCAGGCATTTTCACATCATTACAGACAAATGATCGTAACCGCTAAAAGGGTCATTATTCCAAGCTTATCAGCGCTTCCACCAATCAGTGCAGGACACTTTACTCCATTCTTTCTCACTTGACATGCCCACCACTTCCATTATCATCTTTGAGTGATCCCTTGATCGATTCTCATCTTACTTCCAAAAGAAAGTTCACTACCTTCACCTCCACTTTTCCAGCAGGCCACCACCCCACCTCCCGAACTCTCTGATCTGCCTGACCTGGTACCAATCTCTCTGGTGCACACTTGGGACTCCTTAAACGCTGTCCAATCAATAAGACTATCCAAGCTTACCTCATCCTCCTGTAAAACCTCTTGTCCCCTCAACCCTATTCCCTCCTCTTGTTTTCTGAAAGCTCACGTGTGCTTCTTCCACCTGCCCTCTCTATCATTCACCCCAGTCTCAGCTCAGGCATCTTCCCCTGCATCTGGAAACATGCCTTTGTCCATCCTATTCTCAAAAACTCAGCATTAGATAAAACTTCACCAGCCAGTATCCAACCTTCAATTCTTCTCCAAAATCCTAGAAAAATTTGTCTTCTCACAGCTCGTCTCTCACCTTGAAAGCACAAATGCTTATCATCCCGGTGAAAAGCGGGATATAAATACAGCTAAATAAATAAATAAATCCCGACAACCTAGTTACCATCCTGGCAACAGCACAGAAACTGTCTTGCTTTTTTTCATCAATGACGTTCACCACCCTCTGGACAAGGGCAATATCTCTATAGTAGTATCCCTCGATCTATCTTCCGCCTTTGATCTGGTTGATCACTCAATTCTACTCTATTTTTTAATAGATTATGTTGTTGTTTCCAAGGTTGTTTTCTTTGTTCTATATAATATGTTCTGTTACAATGTAAACCGCTTTGACCAGAGAATAAAGCAGTATAGAAAAATTGTTAAATAAATAAATAAATGTCCTTTTTGGAAGAGGTTCTGTCTGATCTGTACATGCCTTTGTACATCATCCTCTATATTCCTTTCCTTGCTATCCTTAATGAGGTTGTGTGTAGTCAGGGGTTCTTTACCTTATGCTTGGGTACAAATACTGAGACGTACCCCTAGCTGCATCAGCATAAGCAGCAGTGATGTCACTGATTCTTTCTCTGTCTCCACATCTGCTGGCAGGGGAACACAATCCATTGTCTGGTCTAGCAGGATTCCAAGAAAGGAGATTATTGGGTAAGTAAAATCTCACCTTCTTATTTCTGTTTGTCTACAGTATCCTTTTATCATGTTTGTTTGTCTGAACCCCTGGGAGATGTAAAATTAAACCTGAAGAAAGAGCAGGTATCCGTTAGAACCAGTGGAAAAAGTATCCTTATCTGATTACTGGGCAGTTTCTGTATGTTAGCAGGCAGTGGACCAGGGGAAGGTAAAATGAGATCAGCTGGCATTGAAGCAAGCAGTAGCAAGATACTCCTGCCTCAGGTTTCACCTTGGCATTAAGACATTCTTGAGCACAAAGTGGAAGGTGAAAATGGCAGCTCACACATATTAAGGGATATCAGAGGACAAGAAGACAGAAATGTTCAAAGACGGGGAAGCTGTAAAACTAGAGGGCATAACATGAAGCTGCAAGGGGGTAAACTGAAAGTCAATGTCAAAAAATACTGTTTCACTGAAAGGGTGGTGGATGCTTGAAATGCCCCCCGATGGAAGAGGTGGGGGCAAATACAGTGACAGAATTCAAAAATGGCATGGGACAGACACAGTGGATCCCTTTATAGCAACAGGATAAAATCAAAATAAACTTAACTACCGTATTTTTCAGACCATAAGACGCACTTTTTCCTCACCAAAAAGTGGGAGGAAAAGTGCCTGCGTCTTATGGTGCGAATAGAAGAATTTTTAGTTTTCCTCAGACTGTCTTTTTCCTTTGTCTTGAGGTGCGCTCTCTACTGTTGGTAGCATGCGGCTCTTTTTCACCTTTGCCGCGGCTCCGGAGCACACTGGGAAGAGGAAACCGCAGCGGCACCCTAAACACCACCACTCACCGAGAAGTTTGCTCACACCCAGGGTCAAAGTTTCCAGATAAGACTTAACACTGCCGTTCTTCTCCTCCATCCCACAACCCTGCACCAGTGAGGATCCTCTCTTCACACAAGTCAACGCCCCTTCTCGATGAGCTTACTGGCGTCCCTCCGTCACTAGGAGACGCGCGTTAGAGACTAGAACGCGCTCAGAGACCAGAGCCTTTACAAGACTCGTCGGCGGTCGTCGTCCTGATTACGGTTGGGCTTTGTAGTTTTCTTCGTGTGCTGAAAGAGAGAGACTGATAGGAAAGTAAACTACCAATCCCAGCATTCCTCTCTACCGGTTGCTATATCCTCTCTGTCGGCGCCACTGCCCATGCGAACGTCTGTAGCAGTTCTTGCCCAATAGGAAAAGAGATTGGGGAGGCAACGAGCCAATGGGTTGCAACGTTTTGGGGGTGCGGCCTCGCGCCAGCTGTTGGGTGGCGGCGGTTTGAAGATGGCGGATGTGAATGGTGAAGCGAGAGTGGTTTACTGGAGTAAAGAAAGTATCCTTTCTTTCTGTCGTTTTGACAGAGAGTGATTGAAGGGGCAGAGAGTATCCAAGGCATAGTCAATTAGTGCTTTACGTAGTCTGAACGTGGACCAGTGTAGATAGAAACCAGTGTGTACAGTGTTAGCGGTGCTTCTTTGCTGTGGAAGTAAATAGTGGTTTCTTCTTGCGTGACATGCCTTAAATTAGCGCTACGTCGGTTTATGGGTACTATTCGTGCTGGACGTGTGTTCTAAATAAAAAAACAATACATAGTACTATAGCACTTATGGAAAATGTTGCTTTTCAACCCATTAAAAAGTCTTTATCCCCCAATATCTAATCGCTGGGAGAACAGATAGAAAGCAGTAGCATTTGGCATTACTGTTCAGAAATTTTAAACCTGCTAATTCGAGCAGTTATGCATATTTCTGTTGCCATCTGGGACTGTTACCCACGGAGGGGAGGGTACGGCTTAGTTTTAAGTTTAAGCAACAAGGTCTGAAGGAGGGAAGGGGAGTCATTACATTGCCTCCATCCCATGACAGCAACAATATCACTTCCAAGCAAATAGAGAAATAGAAAGATAATGGGTTTAAATTCCAAAAGGTAGCATATTAAAATCATTAAATTGAAAATCAAATGTTTTTCAACTCCCTTTGTCCCCATTGGTGTGACCATGCCTTGAATATTGTGTGCAATTCTTGTCGCCATATCTTAAAAAAGATATAGTAGAATCAGAAAAGGTACAGAGAAGAGCAACAAAAATGGTAAAGGCCAGGTACTTCAGGCCGGAAGGTCGGGGGTTCAAATCCCTTTCCCTTCACAGCTAAGGATGTTTTATGTTTCTCATGTTTTCCTGAAAACCATTACTGTTTGCTTCTCCTCCTTTCTTGTAAAATAAGCAATAGCTTTAATTATTGAAATTGATATTTTCCTTTGGGAATCTTCTGGTCTCCACCTTCCTGTATATAGCATTAAGGTAAGAAACAATATATGCAGTGTTAGATTTGTTTTAAATGTCGCAATGGTTTTGCGGCTCCCAGTTTTTTTTTTCCCTTCGGAAACGGGTCCAAGTGGCTCTTTATGTCTTAAAGGTTGCAGACCCCTGATGTAGGGGGTGTTTCAGTGGCATTATCTCTTTCTCCTGGCGTGAAGGTGCAGCAGAAGGTAGTTGTGGGAGATGTGCCATCGGAGGGGAAGACTGCAGCTGTACTTGGTCAAGAGGAGGTCCTTTCGGGTGTCGGCATGTTGGCGACACCTGCAGTGATCACAATGGAAATGCTGTGGGAAGGCCTGGCAGCACTGAACACCTCCCTGATTAATGTTTTGGGGTCTGTGAGTACTGAGCTTTTGGTGGTTAAATTAACTTGTGCTAACCTCACTGGTGTCCAGGATAAACAAGTTGGGAAAATCTCCAGATTGGAACAGGATGTTGGGCAGTTTAAGGACTTGGCTGCTGCTCACATTAAGGACAGAACTGTTTCTATCAGCAAAATTGGAATATCTGGAAAGTCAGGTCCGCCGGTGTAACCTGCGGTTTCTGAATTTCCCTAGGTCTCCTTTGTTATCACCTATGGAGATGGTGAGGAAGTATTTTGGGGAAATTTGGTTCAGAATATTTTTTTCCTATTTTTCTCCTCTAAAAACCAGGTGCGTCTTATGGTGCGAAAAATATGGTATTTCTTATATCTCAGCAAATAGGAGTGACCTAAATGGAGCGGTGGGTACACCCTTAAATAAAGGCATGGGGAGGGGTGACCTGCACGGAGCGGCAGGTGCACCTACTCTTGCTGTCTTGCTGGGCAGACTAGATGGACCATACTGGTCTTTATCTGTCATCATATTCCATGTTATTATGTAGCAGGGCAGGGAGGAAGGATGGTGGGGCAGAGAGAAGGGAGAAGCAGGTCTGGATTTATACATAGGCAACTGCCTAGTGAGCCAGATTTTGCAGGTACCAAATACCTGGGCTAAAAAGGAGCCTGTTTCAATTTGTTTTAGGACTATGCTCTATTATCTCTTGTTGGGGGGGGGGCTCCTTTCCCCAGTCCTTCCTGTAGGCATCAACATTTTAAATTGCACCTTGGGTAGAAGCAGAAAGCATCCGATTGATAAGGTGGAATGGGATCTTCCAGTTCCATGTTTTATTGTACCCTGCCTTTTATCTGGCAGGCAGATGGTCCACATTGAGAACATTCTCAGCCTGCTAGCTTCCAGTTACTGAAGAAAACTTCTCCTTTTATAGGATCCCCTGTTCAGGGCATTCCTTGTCTGCTAACGGGCAGTCACTGACATGCTTTCTCCTTCCAGAGAAGCCCCAGCTTGGAAAACTCCCTGCCAGCTAGCACTAGGTCACTGATAAATGTTCTCTGTGTAGAGAGATGATAGATGAGGACGTCCGTTGTGCCCAGTTTCCAGAACTAACTCCTGTGTCTGCAGCAGCCTTGGGCCAGCAGTAGGGAGGGGGCCCTGAGGACAGTGCAGAGGACGCATTTGCGGACCCGTGGGAGTGGCTGATCCACAGCCATTGCTCAAGAATGACATGCAACAACTGGTCTGATACTGCACCCGTGCTGTAGTTCAGTAGGAGCGGTGATGTGTGCCCTTCAGCCAGTCCACTGGGGATGGGGGGGGGGACCCCAGAGTTCATTGAAAGTATTGGCACCCTAGGCAATCCTTAAAGCTTGCACCTCCCATCCCCAGGCTGTCAGAATCTATTGTTTAGCTTTGAGTGCCCTGCTCTTTGCTGCCTCCCAGAAGCTGCTCCTCTAGGTGACTGTCTAGTTTGCCTAATGGTTGGGCCGGCTCTGCATCGGGCAAGGGAATGAAAAATAGGTGGTCACTGAAGACCCAGTTCTGGTTCCATCCTGTTGCCTGCTCGTTGAGATCGTTCCTGCTTTTCTTATGAAAATCAGAATTGCAACTTCACATACACACTGGGGTAAACTATTTAAGACTAATAAAAGAAAATATTTTTTCACTCAACGTGTAATCAAACTCTGGAATTTGTTACCGGAGGATGTAGTAAAGGCTGTTAGTGTAGCTGGGTTTAAAAATGGTTTGGACAAGTTCCTGGAGGAAAGGTCCATAAACCATTATTAAGAAGGGACCCAGGATATCACTGCTTGATCCAATACAAGCATTGTGGAACCTGTGTCTTTTGGGGAAACTGCTAGATTGGCCACTGTTGGAAACAGGATACTGGGATTGATGGACCTTGGTCTGACCCAGTATGGCATATCTTATGTTCTTATGGGGCCGAACTAGGGCAGCATTGACATCTTTGGGCTGGCCCACATGAACTGGTGACTCTAATTGGGCAGGTTTCAATAGAGTTGAAAGCCCAAAAGAAAACTCTGCTAGGTAACCCCCTCCCTTTCCACCTATCAAAAAGCCATTCTAAAAAATGTTTTATCAGTGGATTTTTGCTGCCAGTTGAAGGCCTGAAGGTTTTTTTTTCCTTCCAATGGACCCACAGTTTTCTGGCAGTAAATATGCATCACAATATTGTTGTTGCTGTTAAGTACCATCCAGTTGATTTTGTCCATGGCGACCCTATGGATAGCTGTCCTAAACTGTGATCCGTCTTCAATCAGGTGGCTAATCAGGTGGCTAATCGTTGATAGTGTGCCATTCATGGCTGTTATTGTTTTGATCCATTGCATTGCCGGTCTTCCTCTTTTGCATAGATCTTTAGCCTTCTCAAGCATGATGTCTTCATCACAATATCGCAGTGTTATTATTTGCGACATGCTGTACCACAAAGATACTTGGGGCATGGAACAATAACAAGTCTATGGTTATTTGCATACATAAATAAAATACATATTAAATGAAATATCAAGAATATAATCCAACCAAGATAAGAACAGCAACACCAGCACAAGTAATGCCATAAACAGGCATTATTTGCCATAGGGCTTATGTTTTATATTAAGCCTATGATAAATAGCACACAGTAATGGCACTGACATGCACAGTTAATAAATGACCCCCTAAATTAGCTACTGAGGTGCCACTCTGTCTACAATGAGCCACCTGACTGAAGATTGAACACAGTTTAGGACAACTATCCAGAGGGTCGCCATGAGTTGACACCGACCTGACGGCATTTAACAATACAAAATCTCATCTATAATGTGCGCCCTCTCCTTTTCTTTTTTTAATGTCCAAATGGACTAATGTGGCAGGCCACATGCTTTCATAATAGCAATTAAATTGAGATAAAGGCTGACAGATTGAAAAAGAAATAGAAAGTGAGCCCCTTTTAGTAGACTAGCTTAACAAATTTCTTCACCAACTTTCAGGAGTTAACAGGCAGCCTCACTGCTTTTTAACAGCAATTAGGAATGTGTATCAGAATCCACGGAGTGGAGGAGTAGCCTAGTGGTTAGAACACTGGCTTGGTAATCAAGCAACCAGGGTTCAATTCCCACTAGCACTCCTTGTGGCCTTGGGCAAGTCACTTAACCCTCCATTGCCTCGGAAGAAAGGCCTGGCAATCTACTTCCGGTGACACTGCCAAGAAAACCCAGGAGCTTCTGGGTCGCCAGGAGTCAGGACTGACTCAAAGGCACACATTGCATTTGCATCAGAATCCACCACTGGGGGAGCAGTGTTCACCCACAGTAAGCACACAGCCAGCTGTGAAACCAGCCTAGACTCTGGAAAAGATGGTCCAGCATTCATTCATTTATTGACTGACTGATAGGTTAGTTCTTTTTGTCTTCCTCCATTCAGTTGAAACCAGAGCTGAGATCTGGCATCATGAGCCTTCATTTGCAACTACGAGAGATTTTTCTGCTACTTTAATAGAGCCTCCCTTCTACCGTTCCTGGTCTAGTCCTGAGGCTGGGAGTCAAGTACCAGAGCCCATTCCAGGTTCTTGCATCACAGATTCTAAAATCTGGCCACCAGGACTCAAAAACACCAATATTATTCTGTGCAGAATAATTTTGCTGTTTATGCGCCAGATAACATTCCAGCACATGCTCATAATATTGTTTCAGGACACCTCCCCTGATGTTTTTTTTTTTCACTACTCCCTTCAGCAAAGCCAGAAAAAGATTGAGGGTTCTGTAGCCTCAAGACAGAGAAGAACTAGGCATAAATTCCTCACCAGCACTAACCACAGGCCTATGAACTAACCCTTGACACCTCCTCAATCTTGCATTTAAATCCCAGCATTGAGCTTGGACTTCTGATCTTCTGCGCGCTTCTCTGCATTGATTAGCTAATGACTTCGTTATTATGGATTCAAATGCGCTGTGCACTGCTGTCTGCTCAAGGCTTTGTGCGCAGTTAGCTCATGCACAGTACTCCTTTCTGCATTGGCAGCACACTCAATTGCATGCAAAAACTGAGCTAACCTGGGCGTAAAGCCTAGTGCACTTTACTGAACTGGCCTGCCAGTGTTTCCTGAACATGGGATGACTCTCCTGACCTGGAAGCCAATGGTAGGAAAAGACCCAATCCGAACACTTAGGGCAGAAGAATTTGGGGAGTGGCATTGACATGGCATTAGTGTTATTAAACTAGAGTCAGCCCAGCTGGTACAGAGCCTTGTGCGCTCACATGGCTCAGGTCTGCTGGGTCCCGTCCAATCCAAAACAGGAAATTTGAAGAGGGCGAGACATGGCAGACCTCGAGCATATGTTGATACTCAAAGCCCCATGCGAACTGTGCTGATTCTGGTTTACAGCTGCAGTCCTGAGAGGACTTGGTGGGGTGGTGCAACAGCAGCACCAAAAGCAAGTACTACCAGGGTGAGGTAAGGAGAAAGGAAGAAGGGAAATGCTGGGGGACAGGGGGAGAGAAGGAGAGAAATGCGGGACATCTGGTGGGGAGAAGCTGGAAGGGAGGAGGGGCTGGATGCCTGGGAGGGTAGTGAAGGGGAGAGATGCTGGACATAGAGGGGAGGGCCTTGAGCTGCCCCTGAGTGGGGAGCTTACAGCTGAAGGTTCACTTGTGGCATCAGATACCATTGGGTTGGCCCAGAGGAGCCCTCAGTGGAGGGAAAACTGACTGTTTTGTAACCCCTGCCAGTCTCATGGTCTCTTTCAGTGGTTAAGCCCACTGGATGGCAGGCTGGGGTCACAATTTACAAGAGCAAATACTGTCCTTTCAGTGTCAACTCTCGGAAATGATTAGGATTCCCGAACAGGACCAATAAATATTGGGAGGCCTTTACTCCTCCTTTTCACTGGTCGAACTGATTCCTCTCCTCCTGGGCAAGGGGTGTTTGGAAGTGTTTACCAGGACATAGTGGATTTTGGATGCAAGGCCTAAGCAACCTGTGTCACCGTCCAACTCCACTGCTCCTTCCAAATGCAGTATCTAACCAAGTGGATCCATCTTGATGGTATGATGGCTAGACCAGCCAATCACATGGATCTGACTTTGGATTGGGTTTTTATAGTGGTAGAATTTTCCCTCCCAAAGAAGTCTCGTACCAGGATGATGACACGTGGTAAGAGTAATCTCCCCTCATCTGGAAAACATGTGGAAGACTATTCTGAATGGGGCACATCCAGGCCGGCCGGATGCCCAGAAGATGTACGGGTCCAAATTGTACCCGCTTCTGCAACTAAGGGAGTTATGCATTCCTGTGGTTGCAGAAGCAGGGCACTTAGATGGTACGGCGTGCCCACCATTCTGCTGCAGGGGACATACATCGCTGTGCCCAGCCAGCCCTCTCTACACTCCGGCTGGTGTGTTGGTGCAGCAGCGTCCTGTCGCCATGGCATCGGCATGTCCAGCCGGAACAACCTAGTGCCCTGCAGCTGATCCAACCCTTTACCTCACCATTTTGCCCTTCATGGGGGGCTCCAAAGGATGTGATGGAGTTGGCAATACCACAATGGCACAATGGGGTATGGGGCTGATGACCGAAATTGCTGCGGTGCCCGGCACTTATTCCACCTTCAGGTGAAATAAGTTGGGTGTGCAGCAGACAGCCACTGGACATACAGGGTCCTGACCGGGAAAGGCCCTGTACGTCCAGCCACCTTGACACCCCCCGTTCTGCCTCCGTCCCACCCCCCAGCACTCCCCACATAAACTCTCAATACGTGCGGTGAGCACAGAAAGCGGAATAGTGCTCTCAGGCTAAATGGGGGTTGGACATCCAACCCCGCTATTCAGGGTGCAGAATTTACCCCTTAGCGGTCACACTACAATGATTTTGTAGGTCCACTAGAGATCTCTACTGAGAGAAACAGAACCTGAGGGGTCTCTCTACAGGTATAAAGACTAAGCCCAAAGGCAGTTTCCTGTCTTTGGCTGGCTAAGACACCTCACCACAGGAGCAGGTGTATTTGACACTAGCAGCCCCTACACCACAAAGGAGGAGTAACAGTCTTTGGCTAACTCAGCCATTGAGCCCAAATAAGGATAGTGACAGGCAGGGCCGGCACGTCCATTGAGCAAGAATGTTTTTTGCACAAGGCCCCACGTTTCAGCCCCACGTGGCAGCAGCGGCAGCAGCCAGCTTTTTTTTTTTTTTAAATTTTCCATGAGCCGATGGGGGGGGGGGGGAGTAGGACTTGTAATGGGCTATGGGGGGGGGGCTGTCTGGAAATGGGGTGATGGGGGTTTAGGACTGGTAATGGGCTATGGGGGGGGGTTAGGACTGCTAATGGGCTATGGGGGGGCTAGGACAGGAAATGGGCTGATGGGGAGGGGTTAGGACTTGAGGTGGGCTGATGTGGTTAGGACTGGTAATGGGCTGTGGGCTGATGGGGGGGTTAGGACTGGTAATGGGCTATGGGGGGTTGACTGGTAATGGGCTTTGGGCTGATGGGGGCTGTCTGGAAATGGGGTGATGGGGGGTTAGGACTGGTAATGGGCTATGGGGGGGATAGGACTGATAATGGGCAATGGGGGGGCTAGGGCAGGAAATGGGCTGATGGGGAGGGGTTAGGACTTGAGGTGGACTGATATGGTTAGGACTGGCAATGGGCTGTGGGCTGATGGGGGGGTTAGGACTGGCAATGGGCTATGGGGGGCTGACTGGAAATGGGCTGATGGGGTTAGGACTGGAAGTGGGCTGATGTGGGTTAGGACTGGTAATGGGTTATAGGGGGGGCTTAAACTGAAAATGGGGTGATGGGGGGGTTAGGACTGGAAGTGGGTTGATGGGGGGCTAGGACTGGTAATGGGTTGGGGGGTTGCTAGGACTGGAAATGGGCTGAGTGGAAGGGGAGGCTTAAACTGCAAATAGCTGATGGGAGGGGGCTTGGAATGGAAATGGGCTGTGAGGGAAGGGAGCTAGCACTGAAAATGGGCTGATGGAGCAGCTAGGATAGGACTGGAAATGGGCTGTTGGGGGGAGCTAAGATTGGAAATGGGCTGTGGTGGGGGCTTGAATTGAAATGGACTCATGGAGGGGCTAGAACTGGAAGTAGGCTCATGGGGGGGCTTGGACTGGAATTGGGCTGAGTGGAGGGGAGCTAGGATTTGACATGGGCTGATGGTGGGGCTAGGAAATGACTAGAAATGGGCTGATGGGGGGCTAGGATTGGAAATGAGCTGATGAAGGGACTCGGACTGGAAATGGATGGGGGAGCTAGGACTGGAAATGGGCTGATGGGGGGCTAGGACTGGAAATGGGCTGATGCAGGGACTAGAAGGGAATGGATGCTAGATGAGACTGGAACTAGAAGGGAGCTGATGTTGGGGGAGGATTAGAATGGGATGGGGCTGGGAGAGTAAAATGGAGAGGGAAAAATATTTTGTCTGGGAGGAATGAAAAATCTACAATTGGCCGGGTATTGGGAGAGTAAGTGGGGATTGAGGATGGAGGGGTAAAATTTGTGTGGATGAAATAGGAATGAGGAAAGAGCAAAAGGAGAAAGATTAGTATGTTAAAGCAGATGTAGAGAGAGAGAATGGAAAAAAAAACCTAGAAGAGAGAAGAAAGGACAAATGGACAGCAGACGATGCAGAGTTAGCAGAAAACATGAAGAAACCAGAAGAAAATGGCTGGAGCAATTGCAACTGAAAAAAATGCACAAAAGGTAGAAAGATATCTCTTTATTTTGAATTTATTAACTGGAATATGAAAGCTCTGGGAAATGTGCATCATTAATGTCTGCGCTTTGTTTGGTACAAGAGGAAATTAATTTATAGTTTTATTTCTACAGTGTTGTTGTACATTCCAAGTTTGGCTTTTGGGGTTCCCAGTTTAATTATTGCCTTCCTGTTTCTAAATTGTGATTCCTTGTTTGGTGATGGTCTATGTTCTGCATGAGTAACTGAGCTGAGGTATTCTGTTTATGTAATTCCTATTTGACATTGCCACTTGTTCTCTTTCCCCAGTATTCTCTGAAATGTATTGGTTTAATATTTGCAGTGTTGCCTTTTGATAGGTAGGGTATGGTGCTTTGTGAGTCCTGGTAATGCTGTCGGGATACGGCGGGTTTGCTATGGGTTCTAAATGGGCAGCGTTTATAGTAGTTCCTAATGTGCCTGGCGGTTGGCACTGGATTATAGTAATGTAGAAATCTTTTAGTCTTTCTTTATCCATACACTCATTAAGAGACATGTTTACTAAAAGTTAGTGTATGGTAACATTATGCAAATAAGGCCACTTATGCAAATGAGGCCCCGCACCGAGTCTCCGCACATGGCCCCGCACCCCCCTTGGGCCGCCCCTGGTGACAGGGAAGCTTAGGCCACTGCAGCACATCTTGCTTAAGGAAATTCAAGAAGCTACTTAATAAGAGGAAACCTCTGAATATCCAGAAGGGGTGCCACTGATCCTGGAAAAGGAACTGAGACAAGGAAGGCCACGTTCTATGTAAGAGTCTGGCATCTAGAAGCTCCATGCAAACAGGAAGTGTAATTGGAAGGGGCGGAAGCAGAAACGACACAGCGGCATCAGAACTGAAGGTAACTCAAGCTGGAGCAGTGGGGCACATGAGATGAGGTTCACCTAAGGCACCTCAAACCCCTGCACCAGCTCTGTGTGCAACCTCATGGTCAGGGGCAGTCTCAGGCCACTGTGGCTCCCAAGGTGCCCAGGCAACCTAGCACTAAGGAGACCATTTGGCTCCCTGTTATAAAAAAAAATAGCTGGTCCATTCCTGGGTTGATGGGACAGCATGCATTTCTTAAGGAGATAAATGGGCAATTTCATTTGCATAGTAGGGTAAAACCAGAACTAGATCGACTTATTCCTTATGACATGGAACCAGCTGGCGACCCTAGTTTTGGGCCCCTTTCACTAATGATTAGCTAGAGCTATCTATCACAAGGCCCATAAGAAGAAAATGAGCCATGCAGCAGTTAGCTCAAGCTAAATGTTAGTAAAAGGGGCCCTTGGTGTCCCCAAAAATAAACAATGGTACAAACTTGTGCAACTTATCGCAGACTCCTTGCTGAGATACAGAAAAGTTATACAATGGGGTAGCAGCTTTGGGGGGTTTAGTCTTGAAGAAGACCTCTGTATTACTAATTAAAGATTTATTTGGATTTTTGGATCAGCAAAGAATATTGTACAAAGAATATTTCATGTGAGAGAAATCATGCTAAGTCAGCCTGCTAGCCCAGATCTGAGCTTGGGGGTTACTTTAGGACAAATTCTCTGAGCAGGCAGCAGTTTTGGCTGGACAAAACTGGATGAGTGACTCATACAGTGACTCATACAGTGACTCAGCAGCTGACATTCTTTTCAGCTGCTGGTCACGAGCACAGTCCCGGATCCTCTAGGCGATCGCTGGTCCCCCGACTGCTAGAGTGATGAGCTATAATATCCGGTGAAGTATTAATGCTTAACTTTGTGCTTATTATTATTCTAAAAGGACTCAATCTAATAAAAGCATATTGTATTTACTAAAGTGTCTATGCCTAGTCTGTGAGCTAGTGAATGACAGGATTAACTCATATTGTATTTGATGCATAGTCTGTGAGCTAGTGAGTGACAGGGTTAACTCATATTGTATTTGCCAGAAGTGCCTATGCCTAGTCTGTGAGCTAGTGAGTGACAGGGTTAAAGGAAGTGTAAAATTTGGCAATACATAAATGGCGACGAGGGTGGGATGGCCTAAATTATTACATAATAGGTTGGCAGAGTCCTGGGATAATAAGCTTAAGGGAGCAGGGACCCTAGGACGACAGACCTGGGTGTTGTTAATGGCATATAGGAATCAAGCACTGGATAGAGAAAATCCAGGACAGAGAGAGTGTAGATCTGCTTGGCCAGGCATGAAGAATCCCAGACCTCTGTAGCCTTCGCTGAGTTCTTCCAGCTGATGTTATTGGACTGCATGATGACAAGTTTGGTGAAGTAAATATTCTTTGTAAATAGCTGCACTATCTCATATCTCTTTCAGTGAAGTATTACCGGTATTCTTCTGTAATTAAGTGTGTTTAGTTATTATTCTAATTGCTTTCTAATTTTCTTTTCTGACTACTCATGTGTGACTGGGAGAGTTGCTTGCTTTTCTGGATAAGTATCCTTGCTTTGTTTGTGGATAAACTGCACGTCTTCATTAACAAGGTGTGTTAGCCTTTGATGTAGTAAGACATTTGGTACCAGGAGTGAGGTTCGAGAAAAGATAATGTATTAAAAGAAGAGTGAAGAATGCAAATAGTGTAAAAAAATGTGAATAT
The DNA here is from genome assembly GCA_033557465.1 of Ichthyophis bannanicus. Classification (NCBI taxonomy): domain Eukaryota; kingdom Metazoa; phylum Chordata; class Amphibia; order Gymnophiona; family Ichthyophiidae; genus Ichthyophis; species Ichthyophis bannanicus. The sequence goes on along the minus strand of CM066048.1, from coordinate 103,148,717 downwards.
TGTAAATATTCAAGGTTGGCATTAGGTGTTCCTGCGGGTCAGGATTAAGTGAGAACTGGGTGTTGGTTTTAAAAGTGAATGTCCTTACATGCTTGCAACTGTTGAAATGCTTTTGTTGCCTGCATATCGTAAGATGCATCAGACAAAACCCAACAAATTAGATTACAATGTTACAATGCCAAACCAGTTTGACTGATAAATTAGATACCTATCCTGTAGAGTTAGTATTAATTGTTACTTGTTTTTTTTAAGGTCCCTGGTTAAGAGAAACTCTGATCAGATAGGTATAAAGCAGTTGTAAGCTTTGATTTGTTCTGTGTTCAAATGTTTGTTTGTAGTAAAAAAACAAAAAAACCTGTTTTTCTTTCATTACTGACTACTCCAGTAGATTTTATGGTCCCTGAATGCTGAAGTGACTAGATCAAACAAACAAGGCATGAAAATAAGGAAACTGTTTTTGTTTTTCTCTGACCTCCAAAGTAGAGGTTAAGAGTCCTGACAGGACAATGGGGCATCCTGAGCCAGTTTGCAAATGATTTAAATCCTGAGTACATAAGAAGGTAATCTTTATCATTAATATGTTATGCATCTATTCTTTGTCTTTGACTGTATATGCTACCAAGCAAACTTAAAAGTTAAAGGAGGATTTTTATATTGTGGCAAGCACCCCAGGGGGCATGGTTAACCATAAACAGCTATAACTATAGGTTAATTGTTCAGCTACATTTGCCTGAAGGACACAAGACCTATTGTTTGTTTTACTGTCTGTGTTGACGATAACATTTCAGATCAGCTTGATACCAGTTTCAGGTTAATTTAAATGTGACAAAGCACAATTTTCACCTCTTAGAGGTTTCACGTCATTTGACAGCCTGTTTCCTGAACTGTAAGTTTCAAGATAATTACTTTGCCTTGTCAAGCTCTATGCTGATGACTGAGGGACAGGACAGTAACATCACAGTTTTTTATTTGTTACAATATTGGATTTTAGGATAAATTCACCTGTTTTTCTGTATTTGAATTTTACGTGTTAGTGTCCAGAGAAAAAGTGTACTTTGTTCTAAAAAGTTTCTATTTCAGTTTCAGTACAGTTCCTGAGAAAATAGATATATGATGCAGAGAAAACAGATATAAGTGGCAGCACTGTGAGATATTAATTTTCTTTAGTTTATACCCTTGCACTTATGTTACCAAATACACTTGTTGTAGTAGTACATTACGCAGAGGTCCAGTACACACACAGCAATTACAAGATTAATAAGTTTGCTGAAATTTTGGACAGAGGCTGATATGAAATTGCTTTGCTCCCAAGCATATAGAGAAAATATAGATTAAAGATGGAACTGATTTCCCAGAAAATAATGAGAACTTGAGTTGATTGGATAAAACCAAATCTTGCTTGCCAGCAATGATCCAGGAGAGGTTTGAGAAAAAGAATAAGAGAGAGAGAGAAAGGCAGAAAGGTGAAGCTACGGCCTAGGCTAAGAAAATGTGCTGCTTCCAGTGTGATGATCTGGGCTACCAGAATTCTGATTGCTCTAAGACTCCTCGAGGACCCACAAGGCCTGAAGAACAGGAACCTTGCATATTTATGCCTCTGAAGAGACATGAATAGGCAGGGGGGAGAATAGGCTGAGAAGAACCCGAGGGTCGTCATGAGGCCCAGCCACAAATGCCTTGCAATCTAAGAAGAACCTGAAAACGTATCGCTGTGAGGCCCAACCACCAATGCCTTGTACCCTCTTAGATCTCTCACCTCAAAAGGATCTCTTTTTGACACCATAATTAATGAGTAGCTTACATAAATCCTTGTGAACACTGCAATTTTAAAATCAGTCTAACATCACTCTCACTGAGAACAGTGTATACGATAGATTCTAGTTATACGTGAGAGATGAGCCATATTTCTTTCTATTGGGATTGATGTTATAAAATGCTGCAAAGTAATAGTTTTATATTGTAAGGATTTTACCCAAATTGTTCCTATTTTAGAATGAGCATATGTCCATTTAGCATTGGACCAATTAAGTTGATGGGAAAGGGACACCGTTTACTCATACTGTTATGCTTATTGAGAAGAATCTAAATTTATATTCTCTGCCTACCATTTGTTTACACCAATATTAAGTTATTAACAATTGTTTGATATTCTTAGCAGCCTTGCCAAATAAGGATACATCAGTATGGTATAATAAACATGAAAGGGACCTATGTATGTGATTGGTGGAATGATGCAGGTGATGAAAAAGTGTTGTGAAAAAGTGTTGTGAGGGATGAAATGGAATATTAAAGGAGAAACTGTGATAGACAATAAACTGATGAAGGTAATTTAAAGTGACATATCTGCCCAATGAATATTGTGATAAGGAAGCTTATCATAGCTCAGGAAGGAGCTATAGGAAAGGTGAAGTGACTCTGAACAAGCAACCTGTCAGTTCTGGTAGAAATAAGAAAACAGAATTTTCCCATAAAAGACTACCAGTCCCAGAATGCACCAGGTTTCCAACAGCCATTAGAGGAGCTGAAGTGGGGAAACGTGTGTTCAATCAGGAGGGCTATGAGGTAATCCCTAAGCACTCATCTCAAAGGGCAGGGCCTGATTCAGCACAGCTGCGCTGTGCTAGGGTGGAGCACTCATCTAGGCAGAATAAAGGTAGAGTTTATTCTACAGAAAATCATCCTCAGAATTATCCTCAGTTTCATCTGGAGGATCATCAGAAGCAGAAGCCAGAGCGGATGGACAGAGAGGGCAAGAAACCCTTTGGAGGAAAGAAGAGAAAAGCCTTTGGGAGGTCTAGAGGAGTCTGGAGCAGTATGTATACTGGGAGGCATTCCAAGGGCCAGCATACACCATTGGACTGGAGAAAGCCAGAGGAATGGTGCTGCAGAGCTAGGAATCTCCAGATGGTACCTGTGAGGGAGATGGCTGCACTTGGAAGGGACTCTAAGACCCGTGCCTGAAGGTATGTGAAGAGAGATCCAGTGTCCAGGGATCTGGATTGGAAGGCTGGACATAAGAACTGGACTACATACTGGCCAGGCTATATAGAGAGGAACTCTAACAGCAATGGAAGCTCAGGTATGATCACTGATCTATGCCCTAGCTATACCCTTGAAAGACAGCAGGGAAGCAAGTATTGTCCTGAGAGTGCTCCATTGAGAAATTCCTCTGTGCCAATCCATGATATTGAACCCATGATTGTTGAAGAAGGGGGAGAGGTTGCAGATGAAGGCTGTGTTTACATGGATTGCTCTCTGTCTAAATTCCTGTGGTAATTTTCTGTTACAAAAGTACAACAACCATCACAAAGAAATACAAACTTGTTCTTTAATCTACTCAGAAAAGCTCCTGCGTAGGATTTTGAGCCATGCAGTAGAAATTAAGCCAGCTAAGGGGTTTTAGCTGGATAACTGCTAGCAATTGAGCCTTACCTAATTGCTTGTGAGCTCTGAGGGAATCACTTCTGAATCTGTGTGAAGATATAAGAAGTTAACCTGAAAAGAACAGTTTTTCCCTTCTTTGTGGATTTTGGCTTGTTGTTTGAAACACTGCTAAGAAAATATTAGCTAAAGCCTACAGAAAAGACCAGTTTGTTACCAACCAGGTCTTTATTCTTTTGCTTTGATTGCCTGACAAGTTCAAATGTTGTTTTCCTGATTTTGTTTTTCCAAGTTTAACACTGAAAGCAAGTATCCTGTTTTATGTGCTACCAAGCATATCTGTGTTGGGAGAAATAACCCCATAAATAAATATCTTATTGGCTTTACCCTCAAGCACAACTAATTATTGTGAGCAGCTGTGTCTGGTGTGAATGAACTGCATTTCCCACAATCCCTTGCAAATCATATTGATATATGCACTTGCCAAGACTGTGAACATTCTCACCCAGGCAGCCGTCTGACAATATGTAAACAAAAAATTATGAGCACTTTATTCAACTATGCCGTCTCCAGAAGCTTCAATTCAGGAAGTCATACTCAACAATTGGAAGAAATAGATATTTGGAGACAGGCTAGGTGCACCTTGCACCCTGATGAGCTTTGGAAAACCCACACTGGCCATGTGGTACTTCCGGATGCTTTGTGCCTCACTTTTCCTCTGTATGTCCTGGCCAGGCATGCAGAGACAAAGGGGGATGATTTGATGACAAATTCTCACACAATTGGGTATAATTCTAAAACTTGCCAAAATTGCAGAACACGTGTGTGCAGCTTGTCTGATCTGAAACATGTAAAGGTCAGTCAAGGGCATAATGGAATATTTCCTACAAACAAATGAATTTCCAGTGATAGAGAGACAAGGAGTTAATCAAACTGTGAGATAAGATTGACACCTTACGAGATACTTACTGGTAGATCACTGAAAGTTTATAAAGCAATATTTATTATTTGTAGGATATGATCTTAGTAAATATAGATGAAATTAAGTTTATCTTATTGTGAAATCTAATCTAGAATTTTTAGTCTTTTCATTTAATATTGGTGCTGCTCTTCTGAATGAGGTCTGGAGCCATGTCACCAATTGCAATCCAGAGAGTCCAGCAGAGAATATTGGCCAGAGTCCAGATGGAGCAGACCATCCCGAGAAATCCGAACTACACACCGCAGAAATGTGTGAGGGAGTCCCTATCTGCTTCAATGTGTCACAATGAAAGGCCAAGATGTCCACCTATGAGAATGAGAGGTTCAACTGTTGAGAGAGGCCAAGCTTGAACTTCAGAGAAAGGTGAAATAACACTACGAAGTCCTGAAGAACTGCTGAGAAGCAGGCCCAAATTATCTGAAAATGGACTTTTGTGGACTTTTGTGAATGATTTTTTTGTCTTATGTATTGTTATTGTTTCCTTGGAAAGTAACTGTAATTCTAGTATCATTTTTTTTTTCTGCTGAACATCATGTGCCCAATTGCTTATGTCACCTGTTCCCCAGATCTTAGTTATTAAAGTCCATAGGGCAGATGTACAGTGGGAAAAAGTTCTGAATGTGCAGGTGAAATGAGTCCCCCACTGCATGGGGAACTGATAAAGATAGCTGAGACCTACAAGCCATTTGGCTTTGACAATTGTAATGCCGGGGGGGATGGGAAAATATCATCTAAATTACACTGAGACTTGTCCCCTCAAGCGTTTGCCTTAATGCTATCCACTATGTTTTAGCCCACGTTATTATTACTGTATTTCTAAATGAATTACAAAGGTGATTCAGCCATTGCTTACGTACAATATCCTTGTTGATCCAAGGGTGGAATGTATTACTAATTAAAGATTTATTTGGATTTTTGGATCAGCAAAGAATATTGTACAAAGAATATTTCATGTGAGAGAAATCATGCTAAGTCAGCCTGCTAGCCCAGATCTGAGCTTGGGGGTTACTTTAGGACAAATTCTCTGAGCAGGCAGCAGTTTTGGCTGGACAAAACTGGATGAGTGACTCATACAGTGACTCAGCAGCTGACATTCTTTTCAGCTGCTGGTCACGAGCACAGTCCCGGATCCCTCTAGGCGATCGCTGGTCCCCCGACTGCTAGAGTGATGAGCTATAATATCCGGTGAAGTATTAATGCTTAACTTTGTGCTTATTATTATTCTAAAAGGACTCAATCTAATAAAAGCATATTGTATTTACTAAAGTGTCTATGCGTAGTCTGTGAGCTAGTGAATGACAGGGTTAACTCATATTGTATTTGATGCATAGTCTGTGAGCTAGTGAGTGACAGGGTTAACTCATATTGTATTTGCCAGAAGTGCCTATGCCTAGTCTGTGAGCTAGTGAGTGACAGGGTTAAAGGAAGTGTAAAATTTGGCAATACAACCTCTCTCCAAGTTCTGGTTAGAAAGAAGGCCTTTGCGTTATTTGGCAATCATCCTGCAAGGAAAACTGAAAATAAAGAGGAAACCCCCTCCCTTACATATTAATAGTACAAAACTGTAACTCAGTTTTTTTATTTATTTACAATTTTTTACAATTTATTTGATGTACTGCAATTCAGCAAGTGACCTTGCTATCAATGTGGTTTACTAAAAACAGAATCAAAGCAGATAACAATAACAAAAACGCCATTACCAAAAAACAAACAGTACACCTAAAGGCAGGACATATACCAGCAGGAACCATCAGAAAAGGAATGCATAGAAGAATAATCTCATCCAGATGACAGCCATTAACCAGAGCCATGGAACGGAAATTTAAAAAAGAAGTTAAGGACTGACCTAAAACATATGGTGAAAAAAGTTAAGGATTATCCAAAATTTCTGAGTGGTCTATTACTGTGGCCAATCTCCCTTCACGGTAGAACTTGTCTGGTCTCCAGTATGTCAGTGGAGGCAGATATGGGAGAGGAACAGGTCCACTTCATTCTGAATAATGACTCTTCCAGGATGGATGTTGTCGGGCAGATAGTGACAAGACGTCATCTGCCAGGCATCCACAATGGCCACAGGGAGCCCCAGGAACATTCTTCGCAGGATGACATCCAGCTGCAGGGAGAGCCAGTCACTGCCATACACAGATTTGTACCCAGTGTTGGCCGACTTGATGATGACAGTAGTCTGAGGGCTCCTCTGCAGGAGATCCATCACTGCCTGCCGGATGATCTGCACCCGCCGAATGTACAATTCCACAGGGTAAGTGGTGAAGTGGGCCCAGATAGTGAAAGTGATCACCACATCAGGCCCTCCGCTAATTGAATCAATGTCATTCGCCATATAGTGCAGGTCTGCCACCATTGTTTTCTCCGTCCTTAGAGGATTTCCGTGGCCTCTCCAGTGCATCAGAAAGTTATTCTCTATGTCAGCCGCCAAGAGGGGCCCTGACCTTTTAGAAACATGCAAATCGATATGCTTGAGACCTGAAAATAAGAGAATAAGGAAAGCAGTTACGGTACCATATGCTTAAGAAAACATTTCTTGCCACCCTGAGCAATGGGTAATTTTAACCTCTGAGGCATAATAATTAAATATGAAAAGTCTGTGAAAAATTCTCATATAGCCCCCAAGTTCAACTGCACAGAAGATAATTAAAAATTCATCACTGTTGCACCCACCAGAATACTGGTCTTTATTTACATCTGTTGAAATGACCCACAATGAATTTTCAGTGGGGCCTTGAGGAAATCCCATAGATTAAAAGATGGCATGAGGTCTTCCTAGAATTGGCATGTTATACAACCATAGTTCATTCTTTCTGTCTCTCTTTCTCTATTTTCTCGTTTTATGGAGCTGGAAAGCGAAGCCTGACAACTGGCTCTATTTCATGCAGAACTGAATGATGCAGTCTGGGCTTTATCGCATGAACACATTGATGTGTAGCTCTGATTTTCTTAGGAGAATCAGTGGGAAGGTCAGAACTGAAAATCCTTGCATGCATGAGAGTAAGATCCAGACTGGATGAGCCCATTTCTTATGACATGGCAGCAGTATGCAATGCCAGTAAGGGGCACCATCAGGGTTGCCAACTGGCTCCAGATGCACCCGACAGGCTTGTAGTGTTTCGTTTCATATGGAGTGCAGTAGGAAATCAGAACTAGGGTAACTCTCCCCATGTGTCTAGCATCTTCTCTAATTCCTCTCTCACCTTCCCCATCATCCAGGGTCTCTCTCTCTCTCCCATGTTCATTAGCTACTTTCTACTACAACTACTACTAATCATTTATATAGAGCTGTCCCCTCAACAGATGTCCAATATCTCTTCTGTCTTCCTAGTTCCCACCTCTCCTTCCCAGTATCTTTTCTATTTGACTCCTTAGTCCTACCCTTAATGTTCAGTCTCACCAGTTGTTGCATCTTCCATGTTCAACATCTCTTCTCTTCTCTCTCACCTCCCCAGTAACACCCCCCCCTTCCAATGTCAAATATCTCCTGTCTCCTTCCATTCCATCATCTCCTGTTTTCATAGTTCCCCCTATGATTGTTATCTCCTATATTTCCTTAGTCCTCCCCTCCCATGTCCAATATCTCATCTGTTTCCTGAGTTCCTCCACAGAGGCCATCATTTCCTCTGTCTCACCAGTCATATTCTCAAACGAATCCAGCATCTCCTGTCTCCCTGCCCAGTACCCCCCATATCAAGCATCTCCTAATCTATCTCTCTCCCTTCCCTGTCTAACATCTCTTCTGTCTCCCTCATTCCCCCTTCCCCATGTCCAACATCTCTTCTGCCTCCCTGTCCTATACCATCTCCACATCAAGAATTTCTCCATGAACTAACAGGATGCGTCAGTCACACCTGGTGATGTCATCTGATGGTGCCATGGATACAGAAGTGCACTTCTATAGCTCAGAAAGGTAAAGCCTTTCTGAGCATGTGCCAAGTGCCTCTACCCCTGACTCACCCCTATCTGGTCCAGTCTTGTTTCTTCCGTCCAGCCAGAAGAACGGAATATCAGCTCTGCGCTACCCACCCTCTCCACGAGACTGCCTAAAGAACCGAAGATCAAAGACAGAAAAGAAAAACCCAAACCTGGCTTCAAGAAGTGCCCCAGGTGTGGCAAAAAAGATGAATTCTACTGATTCCCATGATTGTTTCATGAGATGCCTTTGGGAAGCTCACCACAGTAGAAGATTGCCTTCATTGCTCCAAGATGTCCCACAGGGCTCGCTGCTCCCACAGTCATGCTCCTCTTCTCAACAACCTGATCAATCCGACCTGAGTTCCGCTTCTCCCCACCAGTCGGAGAGAGAAGCCTGAGCTGAAAATACAAGACACACAGTTGGCCATGTGGCCGCCGCCATCTTGGCTGCCACCACAACGTCAATCATCTCTGTGACCCCTAACCGAGATGTGCCCCTCATGGTCACCATCTCAGGAAGGACACAGCATCCAGGACTCCTGTCTGCCTCCGCTTCCAGCTCCTGCCAGGATTGCCGGTCCTTCTCGCTGCCTGAGGCTTCCCTGGCAGAGCAAACCATGGCTCTGACCTCAGTGGCTCAAGCTCCACCCCCACTGACTGGTGCTGGGACTCCAAACACCATCAATGCATCAACACTGGCAACCCAAAGCCTCATCGCACCATCGGAGGGAGTTCCGGACAGCACAGGGGAACAGAGCATGACACCAGGGGAAGCCCTCCATCCCCCTGTGCAGCCTTCAGCCTGAAGAGGCAATGCCAACTCAACAGTTGCGGCACCAGCAGCTTACGTTCCTCTCGCGACAGCCACCAATGCAAAGGGAGCAGCCACCACACAGGACACAGCCCGAAGAGCAAATGGAGCACCTCTTCCAATCGCAGCAGCTCTCCCTCCCTCCTGGGACGAGAAGGACTACAGAGACCGCAGGAGACATAGTAAATCCACAAGCGGCCATCCCTCTCTGCCTCGACATGCAGCAATCATGGGCATGCTGACTAAGCTCCTGACAAGACACACCTCCCAGATGCTCCAGCCCAGCACATACGATCTGGCACTTCCACAAGCGGAGCAGGCCCCACTCTCCCAGACTCCCTCTCCCCGAGCATCTCCCTTGCCTCTCAGGTTCTTGCCGGCATCTACAGATGATGAGGGAGAAAGGTTGGCCACCAGGGCCTCTCCAGGGTGCTACGAATGCCCCTCGGACTCCGGAGGGTCTCCATCGAAGCCCTCCCAACCCCTCCTCCTCCACCCTTGCCACTGGAGGATCTAATGTATCCAAAGTACCCCCAGAAGCTTGCCACCCATCTGGCGCTCCTGCCGGCAGACACCCTGGACCCCAGGAGCAAAGCCCTAGGCCTCCTGAAATATCTGAATTCACCAAAGTCTATTATCGCCATCCCAGTCCACAACCTTGCTCAGATATGGCAGATAATCTTCCATTCCCATCACTTCCCGGAGGACTGATACAAAATATCAAGTGCAACCCATCTCAGGTTTTCTGAAGACTCAGCTGTCCCATCAATCCATCATGGTGAAATCTGCTTTGAAACGGACAAAGACATCCTGCATGAATGCCAATGTGACACCTGGCAAAGGCCACAAGATTCTAGATGACTTCAGGAGGAAAGCATACCAAACAGCGATGCTCAGAGAACGAATCGCCTCACATCAGTTCCAGCACATGCTATACTACGATGTACTCCTGGAAAGCCTTAAGAGTACTGTCGACATACTACCTCTGGAGTACAAGACTGCCTTCACCTCCCTCCAGAGCACACAGAAGCCTGCCAACTCTGGGCCATGGCAGCCACCCTGGCCAACTTAGGAACTGTCTTTGTGCAACACATATGCAGGGCCACCACATGGTACTCCATCCTCACTTTCCAATGGCATTACTGCCTAGATCAACTCATGCTGTCTGACATCTCCTTCGGCCGCACCATCCTCAACACAACCACATGACAGGACCAGAGTCAATCCTCCCAGAGCCAGGAGGATGGACAGGACCCCACGGGGCCGGACTCAAACAGCACTACCATATAGCCCTTGACTCTAGACCTGATGACCAAAAGCGGCCATTACTTGCTAGCCAGTTTAAGAATGATCAATGCCCTACTTGTAGTTGAATGTTGTTAACCTCTGCTCTTTCGCACAATGATGCCTGTTGACCTCTGCCCTGCCACACACAGATGCTTGTTATTGATGCCTTGACCATGCCTCAGCTACATCAGCCCCATGTGCCATCTGTTAAATCATATTATGTCAGCCTAAGGGACAATCATAGTCATGCCAAGCAACAAAACCGTGTTATGTCAGGTTACATGTTATATTAGGTTACATTATGAGTCCATTTGTTTATTGTGTTCACCACTATGGGGATTTTACTGGCCTACAGTTATTGCATTGTTACCACTCACTCGCAGTACCATTAATAAAAGCCTTGACCCAACATCCGGTCTCAGCTCTCTATCTGATTTGTTGGCTTTGTCCCACCACAACAAGGTGGGCCATGGCTAGGGAGTCACCAGGTGTGGCTGATGCATCCTGCTAGTCCATGGAGAATATCTGTAACAGGGGTTCTCCGTGGACAGCAGGATAAATCAGACACAAATACTCCCGCCTCCCCTCCGGATGAAGCCACAGCGCTAAGAGTGCTGTACTCAGCACCAGGCCATGCCCCTGCCTGGGGGGGGGGAGGGGGGAGGGGGGAGGGCGGTCTAGGCTTGAGACTGACTGAACCAGATAGGGGTGGGCCAAGGGGTAGGGATACCTTGGCACATGCTCAGAAAGGCTTTACCTTTCTGAGCTATAGGAGAACATTTCCGTATCCATAGTGCCGTGTCACCAGGTATGGCTGACTTATTCTGATGTCCAAGGAGAACTCCTTTTACAGGTAAGTAACCTTGTTGCCATACAACCTATTCCATCTCCCTCATATCTAGAGTCCTCCCTATTTCCAATTCCCTGTTAGTCCACCATCCAACATTCCTTTCCCCTATTTTCTGGTCTAGCATCTTCCCCCAGTCCTGCACCATCTCATAGACAAAAATTAAATTGAAACCCCAAGAAGCCAGGCTTTGCATGCAGCACAACACCAGAGAAATAAACTGATATAGTTCCCCCTGTACTGTGCAAAATATAAAGATGGCACATCTCAAATCCATAAAGAGACATATTCCAGTCATTAAACTAAAAAATAAATTATTTATCTTTGTGATCTGTTTATTTTAATTTTTCTAATTGCCTTGGTCCTAGTGTCTCGATTCTGCATCCTATCTTCTCTTAACTAGACTGGCATCCCTCTGCCACTACTCTCCCCCAACCTCTTATTCCTGTCTTTACTAACTCTCCCCCAAATCCAGCATCTTTCCTCTCCCACAAGCCCTCTGTCCAGCATCTCCCCCTCCCCCATCCAATGTTTTCCCCATTTCTCTCCCCCTCCCTGCCCAGTGTCTTTCTCCTCTCTAACCCTCCCAACCCAGTGTCTTTCTCCTCTCTAACCCTCCCAGCCCAGTGTCTTTCTCCTCTCTAACCCTCCCAGCCCAGTGTCTTTCTCCTCTCTAACCCTCCCAGCCCAGTGTCTTTCTCCTCTCTCCCCCTCCCTGCCCAGTGTCTTTCTCCTCTCTCCCCCTCCCAGCCCAGTGTCTTTCTCCTCTCTCCCCCTCCCAGCCCAGTGTCTTTCTCCTCTCTAACCCTCCCTGCCCCCCCACATGTCCAGCATCTCCTCCGTCTCCCTCCACCCCGATGTGAAGGATCTCCTGTATTTCTTCCTTCCCCGTGCTGTGCATTGATACTCCAACCTCCCAACCCACGTAACAGAACTTTATGTCCAAATCTAGCCTTCCTCTCTGCCAACCCCCACCTCTAATCAGAGATGGCACAAGCATGGGGCCTTTTTGATACAAAGCACACGTGCCTCTTAGATCCTGCCAGCACCCCCTGTCCTGCCCTCTCTGACACATACTTGTTGCGTCAGCGGAGGCGGGACAAGGAGGGCAGGCAGGGTCTTAGAGGCAAGCACGTGCTTCTATCCAAAATGCTCCACAGCTGTATTAACTTAGTTAGTGGCGGCGGGATGGATTTGACATGAAGTGGTCTCCCAGGCAGCGCCTTACCAAGCCCTGTGCAAATGTTGCAGCCGCACAGGGCAGAAAAGGTAGAGGTGTAATTAGCGCCAATGACTGGCCTCAGCTCCCTTCACACCGCCTGTCCTTGCCCCACCACTGCTTTTCCTCTTTCCTTGGCGGCGGCAGCAGAGCAGACCTCCAATTTAAACAAAACATGTGGGTCTTTCCAACTCCACACTTGCATGGCTGGTCTGATCCCTCCCTCCCCTGACACAAGCATACATCAGAGGAGGGAGGGATCAAACCAACTATGCAAGCACAGAGTCGGAAAGATACATGCATTTTTTTAAAATTGGAGGTCAGCTCCCCTGCTGCCGCCACCAAGGGAACAGGAAAAGTGGTGGCGGGGGCAAGGGCAAGCCAGGCAGGCAGCGTCGGGGGGTGGCCAGCTGATGATGAAGAGGTATGTAGTAAAATAAAGAAATCCCTCCGGCCCTCTTCAAGCGCTCTCCCTGAAGGGATCGAGCGGGCCGGAGTCAGCGCACACAAGGACCTCCCCTTCTGCTCCTGTGCCCAATCAGGGCAGTTCTCGGCTGCTTTTTAAGCCGGCGCCGATCGGGCATGCGGCCTTTCCATCCCTCCGGCCCTCTTCAAGCGCTCTCCCTGAAGTGATTGAGCGGGCCGGAGTCAGCGCACACAAGGACCTACCCTCCTGCTCCTGTGCCCAATCGGGGCAGTTCTCGGCTGCTTTTTAAGCCAGCGCCGATCGGGCGTGCGGCCTTTCCATCCCTCTGGCCCTCTTCAAGCGCTCTTCCTGAAGGGATCAAGCGGGCCGGAGTCAGCGCACACAAGGACCTCCCCTCCTGCTCCTGTGCCCAATCGGGGCAGTTCTCGGCTGCTTTTTAAGCCGGCGCCAATCGGGCGTGCGGCCTTTCCATCCCTCTGGCCCTCTTCAAGCGCTCTCCTTGAAGGGATCGAGCGGGCCGGAGTCAGCGCACACAAGGACCTCCCCTCCTGCTCCTGTGCCCAATCGGGGCAGTTCTCGGCTGCTTTTTAAGCCGGCGCCAATCGGGCGTGCGGCCTTTCCATCCCTCCGGCCCTCTTCAAGCGCTCTCCCTGAAGGGATCGAGCGGGCCGGAGTCAGCGCACACAAGGACCTCCCCTCCTGCTCCTGTGCCCAATCGGGGCAGTTCTCGGCTGCTTTTTAAGCCGGCGCCGATCGGGCGTGCGGCCTTTCCATCCCTCTGGCCCTCTTCAAGCGCTCTTCCTGAAGGGATCGAGCGGGCCGGAGTCAGCGCACACAAGGACCTCCCCTCCTGCTCCTGTGCCCAATCGGGGCAGTTCTCGGCTGCTTTTTAAGCCGGCGCCAATCGGGCGTGCGGCCTTTCCATCCCTCCGGCCCTCTTCAAGCGCTCTCCCTGAAGGGATCGAGCGGGCCGGAGTCAGCGCACACAAGGAACTCCCCTCCTGCTCCTGTGCCCAATCGGGGCAGTTCTCAGCTGCTTTTTAAGCCGGCGCCGATCGGGCACGCCCGCGCCTGGCGGGCCTGTGCCTGAGGGCTTCTCCAGAGGGCCCTTTGGCATGGCCGTTAGGCGTGGACCGTATTTACCAGACTAATTTCCAGCTAACACACCTGATGATCAGCTCAATCACCTGATTAGCCCAGCTGAGACCAAACCTTATAGCTGAGAAAACAGCAAAGGACCCTAGATCAGATTATTATAACTGTAAGTTAACCTGTTAACCCTATCTTGTAACTATGATTGCTACAAAGTATTCTCCTTTGTAACCACCATATTGTAACCTTTGAGTACATTACAAAGTATATTGTATCTATGATTGCGGTGTAAAAAATCACTTTTAACTACTTTTATGTAGTTTTGATTATCTCAAAAGTACCTGTACTGTCCGCATCGCACTACTATTATTATATAAAGTATCTGCACTCTAACCACCATCTTAGGATTACATCATGGCTACCATTACGTTTGCCCTCCTGCTCCTCTCCACCCTCTCTAGCATCTTACACACTTCCTTTGCCCTAACATCTGATGCCAACCCTATCCCTATATACCAATCCAGGAATAGGAAATCCCACCATAATCAACAGCAATTCCCACAAAGTACATATAATAGACACACCTACCTTCTGTATGTACCTCTTGAAACAACAAACGGCAAAAGATCTATTCTAAGAACTACCTCACAGGATCTCAAGTGTGCTCTCATTAACGCACGCTCAGCCCGCAACAAATGGCCTGCTATCATTGACCTTATTTCAAACCTTACATTAGACATCCTTCTGGTCACAGAAACATGGCTTTCTAACACTGATAACGTCCTAATGAACCAACTTACCCCACCTAACTACTCCATTTACACCTGTAACAGAGAAAACAGAAAGGGAGGAGGAGTCTGCATAATAGCAAGAACTGATTTGAAATACCACATCTCTTCTACCAATGCCACAAACCATACAAATACTCTATCCATCTCCAACAATACCAATACCAAAAACCTCATCTATAGAGCCCCAAATGCTCCTGCCGATGATCTCTCAAACATAATTGATCTTGCCATCAACCCGATAGATATCAACAAACATAACTGGCTCCTCGGAGACTTCAATCTTACATCCACATTGCCTTCAGTATCCAACTCCTTCCTTGATGCCATGACCAATCTACACTACAGACAAACTGTAAAAAACTCTACCCATAAACAAGGAAATCTCCTTGATCTCATTTTTGCCCCATCATCATCCTTGGAACTACTAAATCAACTCGAGCCCTTATCAACCCCTGTCCCCTGGTCCGATCATAACCTCATAACATTCATCATACCATCTGAGGAATCTTCAAACAAACCACCAGATGTTTATCCACCATCGAAACCAGCACGATTCAAACCATTCAACATAGACACAATCACTTCCCAAACCATCCCAAAACTCTCTACAATACCAGACAACATTGATGAGATTGTATCAAATTGGAACAGCGCCCTTGGACTATCAGCCCAGCCTAACATCACAGATAACCAATCCTTTACCAACTCTTCTATTTCCAAGAAGAAGAACGCTCCATGGTTCTCCTCTGAGTTACGATCCTCCTTACAGCAACTGAGGAGACCAGAGAAGAAATGGAGACACTCCCTAAACCCTTATGATCAATCCATTTACTTATCTCACTTGAAATCTCATCGTCAGCTAACCTGGCATAAGAGAAAAGAATATCATGCAAGGCTTCTTAGTCGTTCTCTTAACAAACCGAGAGATCTCTTTCAATTAGTAAAATCCCTAACTAATGAGCCTTCTTCACCACAACAGGAACATATACATCCACAACTATATGCTGACTATATCCAATCCAAGGCGATCAAGATCACAACATTAACCACAAGTGATACCACACAACCTTCCAACGTCCAATGCATACTGTGATGCAGCAAGGGGCACACAGCCCAGGGAAAATAAGATAAAAGAAAGACTTACCTCAGAGTCAGCTTTAGAAAGCAGCACTAGGCACCATGATTCACTGCAGCAAGGGAAATTCTTGCTACGTAGCAAACAAAAGTCCCATCAGGAACACCTGAGTGAGAGTCCTCAGGTCACGTGTAGAGCTAGGGATTATTTAGGGCAGGGTTCCAGTCAGTTAGAGGGGAGAGTCAGAAGCAGGATCACCACGGGAAGCAGTAAGAGAGAGAGGAGCAGGAGGTGTGTCCCAGGTCACCTGAGCCGAAGCCCCAGGGGATTGCTGGGAGGAAATTCTTCTCACGAGGAGTCAGGAAGTGAGTCTGTCTCCAGCTCTCGAGAAGGAAGGTTCAAGGCAAGCTGCACTAAGGGAAGACCTGCTACCAAGAATAGCTTTGGAGAGAAGCCAGGATTACCTCACTACCCCAGAGGCCAGTATTTGCCAGCTCAAGGCAGAGGTCACGGTGAGAGGGAAGTGTTGGGGGATGGGCACTCCATGCATGACTACAGCTTAAGAAATAGGTGTAAAGTTAGGAACAAACATATTCCTGTTCAACCAGCCCGGGAGGCTAGAAGCAAAGGCTATAGAGAGCCAAGCATAAAGACAAGCCCTGCAGAGAGAAGGAAACTTCCCTATAGTAACAAAGAGAAGTTTAAAGCTTATAACTGCAAAGGGCGAGGTTCTGATTACAGACATAAGAAGCAAGATGTTTCAGAGCTAATGTTCTGGGAGGCAAGCCCAGGCAGAACCAGCTACCGAGAGAGATATAGACCCAAAGGGGGAAAAGCCTCCAGTGACTGTTATAGTGAAGTGTCACAAGACGCTATAGCTGAATACCGTTCTCAAGAAGGGTCTGATACCAGCAGCGTGAGTAGTGCTGGGGAAATGATATGGGAAGACGCTGCTAGTCTGCAAGAGGATATTCCTATGGATTGCAGTGTCTGTGTTAAATGCAACCGTATGATGTAAATACTGGATGAAGAGAACTCTGTGAATATAACAAGAGAATATACGTGTGTCACCACTTTTGTTGCTAAGCTTATCTGATTTAAAGTTTCTGTTTCCTTTGACAAAGTCCGAGCGGGACGGGGAATAAAACCCACTTTTCATTTCAAGTTGCTCTGAAAGACTTTTTATTTACAAGGCCAGAGCAATTACTTGTGCATATGCCCTAGGCAACCGCCTATATAGGGCTAAATAGGCCTCTAACCACAGGCCCCATCACAGGTTGGCGTAGTTTTATCGGATCCAGTCCAGGAAACAAGGAGCTACAGTGCAGAGCGACAACGCGGGACGAGCGGAGTTGGCACGCACGGAGGAGGATCCAGGTTCCAGAAGTGCGACCGCAAGCACCTTCTCAAAATAAGACCCTCCACCTTGCTCAGGTAACGGGTATTTGGGCACAGGTTGGGGAGGATCGCTGGTGAGAAGAGGAGGCTTGGGAGGAGAAATTTTTATCCTTGTTATTGTGCCGCACTTGGTTTGGTGTTTCTGATTTGTTTCAGGAAAGGAGATGACGATGACGATGGATGCACGGGAGGTTCTCAGGTGGATGAGCAGCCAGTTCGAGAAACAGGGAGAGCTAGCTCGGCAGAACCAGGAGCAGGCCATCGCTGCCCTGGTGGAGCAACAGAAGCCCCTGACGGACTTAATGCGGACTATCCTGGAGGAGCCTAAGAAGGACGAATCACCAGCAGCCGTTCCTATCTGTGGGGTAGGCCCACAGAGCTGTGGGATTTGGACTTTAGGACAAATGCATGCTAGTGACAATTTTGATGACTTTGTGCAAACATTTGAACGAATAGCTAGTAATGCTAAGTGGCCACAAGAGCAGTTAGCCGTTAGGCTGGCCTCAGCGTTAACTGGTGAGGCTCAGGCAGCCTATAGGGCCATGCCAGCAGCTCTTGCAAGTGACTATCAAGAGGTTAAGAGAGCTGTACGGGATAGGTTGGGCTTAACCCCTACCAGGTACAGACGCATGCTCAGGTCTACCCGGATTCAACCAGAGGAAACACCAAAGGCACTGTATCACAGAGTGCATGGGTTGGTTTTAAAGTGGCTTGAACCCGAGGGTAAACGAATGGAGGAAGTACTATATCTAATTGTTTTAGAGCAGTTCTTTGACGCAGTACCTGAAGAGGTTAGAACATTTCTTACTCTACAGAATTGTAGAACCTCTGCTGAAGCAGCGCACCTAACGGAAAGATTCTTTGAGGCTAAACTAATCAAAGGAACCAGCGCTAGCAGCAGGTCAGGGTTAGACAACTCTGTAAGAAATGCTAATATGTCTTTAAGGAACAAGGTGGGTTCACAGGAATCCAGGTATATAAAAGCAGAAGGTAACAAGGTGTTAAAGTGTTTTAAGTGTGGGAAAAGTGGACACTTTAAAAGGGAATGCAGGTCTCGCACAGCACTTGTTACTGGCCAGGTTCACCACACAGCTGCAGGTTTCCGAGTGGATGTAGAGATACAGGGAGTCCCAGCTAAGGCCTTGCTTGACTCGGGGGCCGACCAAAGTATGGTCTCTCGCCGTTTTTGGGAAACCATACAGGCCCAGAGGGGTTTTCCCCCGAGTCACGCCGAAGGAGTAGCCAATATCAGGTGTATCCATGGATCTTCCACTGGTTATCCGCTGTACCAGCTGAGGATACAAGGATTAGGGGTTCGGAGAAAGATTTTGGTAGCGGTAGTCCCCAAACTACCCTTTGATTTGGTGTTAGGCCGGGACTGGCCCCCATTTGGTGAAGGCCTAAAGAAAGGCCTGGTTAAGGAAAAGGAACCCCAAGGGCAACCTAAGGAAGGAGAGGAAGAAGACCAGGTCAGGGGAAAAAGCAATGATGAAGGGGAAGCCCTGGTAAATGTAATTCCCCAGCCTTTATTTGCTAAAACCCCAAGGAAAGAAATTGTCCAAAAAGCACCAATAGAGGTAGTGACACCTGGTAAAAAGGGTTTTGTATTAAAGGTCTGTAAAATGTCCCCAGACGCACAGGTCCCCCAGAAAGCAACCGCCGATGCGGCTGGCTTTGATCTTTTTAGTGCTGTGGAAGGGGTGGTACCGAAGAAAGGAAAGACTTTAATTAATACAGGCCTACAAGTCCAGCTGCCACCTGGGTGCTACGGGCGGATCGCTCCCCGATCGGGTTTAGCATCGAAGCACTTTGTCGATGTCGGAGCGGGGGTTGTGGACCCCGATTACAGGGGAGAGGTCAAAGTACTGCTGTTTAACTTTGGAGAGCAGGACTTTGAGGTCAAAAGAGGAGACCGCGTTGCACAATTTATATGTGAACGATTTGGGTCGCCAGAGGTGGAGGAGGTAACCCACCTAGTCCCTACCAGCAGGGGAGGCCAAGGGTTTGGATTCACCGGACAGAGGGAGGTACAGGGTCTTACTGCCTCTGCTAAGACAAATCTAGAAGAGGATTTAGGTCCCCAAATTGCAGACTGTAAAACAGTCCCTGCACCGAAGGTTGGCCTAGGGTTGTCCTTGCAGCAACGAGGCCAGTTAGACCAGTTGTTGACACGGTTTAGGGACGTCCTTACGCCCGTCCCGGAGAGACCAATCTGGTCGCACACGAAATTCTCACACCCCCGGGGAAAATTGTGCGACTGCGACCTTATCGCTTACCGGAGGCTCGCAAGAGCGAGATTATTGCACAAGTTCAGGAGATGCTACAACTAGGCGTGATTGAAGAGTCTAAAAGTCCCTGGTGTAGTCCGGTAGTCCTGGTACCGAAACCGGATGGCAGTCTCCGTTTCTGCATTGACTTTAGGCAGGTCAATACCATATCACTCTTCGATGCCTACCCTATGCCAAGGATCGAGGAGTTGTTGGATAGACTGGGGCAGGCACGGTATCTGACCACCCTCGACCTTACCAAGGGTTATTGGCAGATACCGTTGACCCGTGCTTCCAGACCCAAGACAGCATTCAGTACACCACTGGGTTTATTCCAGTTTAAACGCATGCCGTTCGGTCTACACGGTGCTGCGGCAACATGCCAAAGGTTGGTAGACCAAGTCCTACGGCCTCACCACAGCTACGCCGTAGCATATATGGATGATATAGTCATCCACAGCACCACCTGGGCACAGCACCTTCCACGTGTAGAGGCCGTATTGAAGGCTTTGCGAGATGCTGGACTGACTCTAAATCCCGGAAAATGCCTATTTGGAGGTACCGAGGTTCGGTATCTAGGACACTTAGTGGGAAATGGGACGGTCCGACCACTACATGATAAAGTGGAAAGTGTACAGAATTTTAGGCGTCCCCTAAATAAGAAACAACTGAGAAGTTTCCTAGGCTTAATCGGATATTATAGGCGTTTTATACCTAGATTCGCGGAGGAGAGTACAGTGTTAACAAATATGTTGAGGAAAAACGCGCCTAATAATTTACAATGGACACAGGCAGCGGAGGACGCTTTCACACTTCTAAAGGGGAAGTTATGCAAGGCGCCAGTTTTATATGGGGTGGATTTTAACCGTACTTTTATCCTGCAGACGGACGCCTCGGAATCGGGGCTGGGAGCCGTCCTATCCCAGGAGTTTGAGGGTACTGAGCACCCCGTCATCTACTTGAGTAGGAAATTGACCAAGGCTGAGGGCAACTACTCAACCATTGAGAAGGAATGTTTGGCCATCAAGTGGGCCATCGAATCACTTCGCTTTTACCTTACCGGCAGACATTTCGTGCTGATTACTGATCATGCACCATTGAAATGGTTAGGTACCATGAGGAACCACAACCCTCGCCTCACCCGTTGGCACCTGGCGCTGCAGGCTTTCAATTTTACTATACACCATAGGGCGGGAAAGCTACATACTAATGCAGACGCTTTGTCGCGTATTCCGGGCTGGGAGCATGAAAGTGCACCAGCACGGAATATCTTAAGAGGGGGGATATGTGATGCAGCAAGGGGCACACAGCCCAGGGAAAATAAGATAAAAGAAAGACTTACCTCAGAGTCAGCTTTAGAAAGCAGCACTAGGCACCATGATTCACTGCAGCAAGGGAAATTCTTGCTACGTAGCAAACAAAAGTCCCATCAGGAACACCTGAGTGAGAGTCCCCAGGTCACGTGTAGAGCTAGGGATTATTTAGGGCAGGGTTCCAGTCAGTTAGAGGGAGAGTCAGAAGCAGGATCACCACGGGAAGCAGTAAGAGAGAGAGGAGCAGGAGGTGTGTCCCAGGTCAGCTGAGCCGAAGCCCCAGGGGATTGCTGGGAGGAAATTCTTCTCACGAGGAGTCAGGAAGTGAGTCTGTCTCCAGCTCTCGAGAAGGAAGGTTCAAGGCAAGCTGCACTAAGGGAAGACCTGCTACCAAGAATAGCTTTGGAGAGAAGCCAGGATTACCTCACTACCCCAGAGGCCAGTATTTGCCAGCTCAAGGCAGAGGTCACGGTGAGAGGGAAGTGTTGGGGGATGGGCACTCCATGCATGACTACAGCTTAAGAAATAGGTGTAAAGTTAGGAACAAACATATTCCTGTTCAACCAGCCCGGGAGGCTAGAAGCAAAGGCTATAGAGAGCCAAGCATAAAGACAAGCCCTGCAGAGAGAAGGAAACTTCCCTATAGTAACAAAGAGAAGTTTAAAGCTTATAACTGCAAAGGGCGAGGTTCTGATTACAGACATAAGAAGCAAGATGTTTCAGAGCTAATGTTCTGGGAGGCAAGCCCAGGCAGAACCAGCTACCGAGAGAGATATAGACCCAAAGGGGGAAAAGCCTCCAGTGACTGTTATAGTGAAGTGTCACAAGACGCTATAGCTGAATACCGTTCTCAAGAAGGGTCTGATACCAGCAGCGTGAGTAGTGCTGGGGAAATGATATGGGAAGACGCTGCTAGTCTGCAAGAGGATATTCCTATGGATTGCAGTGTCTGTGTTAAATGCAACCGTATGATGTAAATACTGGATGAAGAGAACTCTGTGAATATAACAAGAGAATATACGTGTGTCACCACTTTTGTTGCTAAGCTTATCTGATTTAAAGTTTCTGTTTCCTTTGACAAAGTCCGAGCGGGACGGGGAATAAAACCCACTTTTCATTTCAAGTTGCTCTGAAAGACTTTTTATTTACAAGGCCAGAGCAATTACTTGTGCATATGCCCTAGGCAACCGCCTATATAGGGCTAAATAGGCCTCTAACCACAGGCCCCATCACAATACTTAATAAGTTCTCATCCCCAACCCCAAAGACAATCGAAGAAATCATAACCTCCATCAATGCCACCACCGCCCCCAACGATCCATGTCCAGCCCACTGGATAAAATCACTGAGAACAGAGCTTAGCCCATACATATCAGCCTTAGCTGACCGGTCACTTAGCACTGGGATATTTCCAACAACTCTCAAACAGACCTCCATCCGTCCCTTACTGAAAAACAATAAACTCGATCCGAAAAAGGAAGACTCCTACCGTCCAATTTCAAGTATCCCTTTCTTAGCCAAGATCTTAGAAAAAGTAATACTGAGACAGATTCAACAACATATTGATTCCGAAGCCCCACTAGATCCAAGCCAGCATGGTTTCAGAGAAGCTCACGGAGTTGAAACTCTCCTAGCTTCTCTAATGAACACGCTCATTAATACAACAGACAACATCAGAAATGGAGTTGCAATGATCTTCCTAGACATAGCAGCAGCTTTTGACTCTGTTGATCATGACCAACTGCTTGCCCGTCTCCACGAAAAAGGGATTCAAGGAATGGCATGGAATTGGTGCAAATCTTACTTGGAAGACCGCTGGCAACAAGTCCGGATTGATAATACCACCTCTTAGCCTTTCCATCAGAAGCAAGGAGTACCACAGGGTTACTCCCTCTCAGCTCTGCTATTCAATATCTACATGCAGCCCATTTGCAACATCTCCCATTCATTCGGAATATCATGTCTCATCTACGCGGATGATGTGCTCCTATTCACACCAATCAACGTGTTGAAACCTGACTACACTGCATTAATCACTTGCTTCAATTCAATCTCAGACTGGCTGCTCACACAAAATCTCCGAATTAACTTAAAAAAAACAGAAGTCCTGATCGTCACAAGGAACAAAGACTTCTCTCCTCCACCAACTCTAAAAACAAGAGATGCCGATCTACCACTCAAAACTACAATACGTTACCTAGGTGTTATACTTGACCAGCGGCTTGAGTTCAAAGATCATATAAAAAATACAGTAAAAGCCATCTACCACAAGATCAGGACACTCCGACATCTCAAACCTATGCTTGAACCATATGACTTCCGCACAACCTTCCAGGCATTAGTCACTCCACACTTCGATTACGCAAATATTGTATTACACGGTCTACACAAGAGCATGCTGAATCCACTACAATTGGCCATGAATACAGCGGCCAGGGTTCTACATGGAGCCTCAAGGAGTCAACATATTACTCCCATCCTATTCGAACTTCACTGGCTCCCGATATCATGCAGGATTTTATACAAAGCACTCATTTTGACCTTCAAAGCATTCCACCAAATATCACCATCCTCGTTATCTGACCTCCTTCATCACTCACAGAACACCAGATCTAGACGATCTGTAACAGAGAACACGCTAATGATCCCAAAAGGCCTGACAAAACTCACCCAGACAACTACCTCAAGAGCATTCTCATCCTTCGCCCCTAGATGCTGGAACATGTTGCCACTTAACATCAGATCACAAAAAGACCTGTCCCAGTTCAGAAAATCTCTGAAAACTCACCTCTTCCTACATCATTTCTCACAAGGCACTGGCTCCCCACCCCCTCCCCCTCCAACACAAATCAATGATCATGGTTAGTCAAATATGCTCCTGTAACTTCAATACTCGCCCCAGTACAAAACCTTGTAGATCCCCTTCTTTAGAACTCAAAACATTTGAGAATTTATTGTAAATAGTTGTGAATTCTGTTATTTATTTCAACCCCAGTTATCCATGTTTCATTCCCTGTTACCTGTAAACTTGACATATGTTTTATGCTTAAGTACAAAGTTGTTAAAATGTAAACCGCGCTGATGATTAATAGTGTGGTATATAAAAGCTGTTAAATAAAATAAATAAAAAAGAGGGATGGAGCAAATGAGATGTCAGGGGTGGGGGCGTGCCAGGTTTGCAAGTCACACAGGGAGCATTTATGGCCGATTCACCCCTATTCCAAACCCAACATGTGGCCGTGACCCCAAAGGACTATTTGCAACCCCATTTGGGGTCGCGACCCACAGTTTGGGAAATGCTGACTTTAAAGGACCCAAATGACTCTGTTGCCCAGGGCCCCAAGAACCCTAAGGCCACATTTTCATTTCTGGTCCGCATGTAAAGGTTGTTTCTCTTTGGGGTGTTTGGTGCTGATGTGCCTTGTTATATTTATGACTTGGGGGTGGAGATGAGGAGATAAATATCCCCCCTTCCTTCTAAAGTTATATGAAGACTGCTGACTACTGACCTTAATGATTCTGTACCAGACAAGGAACAGTCCATGATGCGGACTTGGCTATAGACAGTTTTCTGTTGCCAACCATATTTCAAGAACCTAGATTCTAGATAAAGTTAAGTGGCTGTTTAGGTCGAGTTGTCCTCTGTAGATCATTAAAAGTGACAAGACAAAGAGGATGGAAACGTCCTGCAACTCTGAGCATGAGACACCCAGGAACAACTAGACAAACATACTAGCTCTGGGCCATGGACGGTAAGCACAAACACATGTTGAAGAAGGGGAACAGCAATGTTTACACTGAGATCTGCAAAATAATGAATAGAGTGAAATGGGTAAATGTAGATCGTTTTTTTGGTCCTTCAAAAAAATAGAAAGACTAGGGGATACTCAATGAAGCTACAATGAAGCACATTTAAAACTAATGCAAGAAAATATTTTTTCACTTAACGCGTATTCAAACTCTGGAATTCGTTATTGGAGTAAAAGCTGTTAGTGTAGCTGGATTTTAAAAAAGTTTTGACAAATTCCTGGAGGAAAGGTCCATAAACCATTATTAAAGAGGACCAGGGAAATCCACTGTTTACCCCAGGGATAAGCTGCATGGAATCTATAACTTTTTGGGAACCTGAGAGGTACTTGTGACCTGGATTGGCTACTGCTGAAATCAGGATACTGGGTTTGATGGAACTTTAAATGTGACCCATTATGACGTGGTGGATGCTTGGAATGCCCTCCCAATGGAAGTGGTGGGGGCAAATACAGTGACGGAATTCAAAGTGGCATGGGACAGACACAGTGGATCCCTTTACAGCAACAGGATAAAATCAAAATAAACTTAACTAATTTCTCAACATACAGGGGTGTCCCACACGGAGCAGGGGGTTCACCCCTAAAACAAAGACATGGGGAGGGGTGGCCTGCACGGAGCGGCAGGTACACCTACTCTTGCCATCTTACTGGGCAGACTAGATGGACCATACTGGTCTTTATCTGCCGTCATTTACTATGTTACTATCTTATGTTCTTATGAAGATGTAGAGGATTGGGACATGAAGATAGATGTAAGTGTGTGCAGGCTGTGTTTAGTTTCCCATGTCATTTAAGGGGTTTCTCATTTTTATTGGTTTCTTTTAGAGATTTTTTCATTTTGGTGGCAATGTCCATACTGTGCACTGTTGATGTCACAGAAGAGATCCCTGAAGATTTGGGGGGGTTTCCTCTCATTTCCCATGTCCTTTGAAATAAATGTATATTCCTAGATGGCAGCGCCACACACCACACATTTCTCGGTAAATGCCTTTTGTAGAAAGGGAGAAGGATTCAGCTCAGCAGCACAGACCACTCCTGCTACCTCTGATGGGGGGAATATTGCCCCCGGTACTACTGCAATTCTCCATGAACGGAAGCGGAGAGACGACAGCCTGGGCAAGTAAGGCACCCACAAGGGTACAGATCAAAATCATTTTTGCTGCTTACTGGAAACCACATTCAGGAGGTACTCCCACCACTGTCTCAGGGTCGAGTCTCCAAACATGTACACGATTTTCCCCTTCAGGCACTTGGTGATGTTGGATGGTGTGGGGAACCTCTTGCTGGAACAGACCAGGGACGTCCAGACATCATTGTAATAGAATCCAGATGGATTTGGGACTGGCAGTCCAGGGTTGCAGACAGGAAGTTGTGACTTATCTGGAAACAGTAAACAGTAGAGTTTATTACTGTGGGCTACCATAGTTACACACACATATGTATATACAGGTGGCTAGGGAATTTCATGAATTTTCTCTCTCACTTATTTCTTTTCTTGTCTCTCTATCTGTGGATATATATTGGAAAAGTTTTGTCTTTATTTCACATCTCACTCCCATCTTTCCCTCTCTGTCCTCATCTCTACTTTGATTTACATTCAAGCAATTTTCTTGGTCTGACAATATGTACAAGTGTTGCCAAAGTGGTACATCTAGGCCCCGATTCCTTAACCTTTTTCCCCGTTATGTGTCCATTGGAAAAAACATTGAGGGATCAAACCCTAAGTGGCAATAGGATAGAATTACAGGACCTGATATTCAGTTGGGCAGACTATGTGCCACCATGACGCATAGTTGTGCCCGCCAACCCCTAACCCCAGATATTTAATGCTGCGGTGACGGCACTGAATATCCAGGTTTGTCTCACAGAGGAAACCACCACAGAGCCCACAGGCCGCTAACAGGGGAGCGGTGCAACATCGCCGCCTCCTGGTCAGCGAGTCTCCGCCTCCACTTCGCCCCAGAACGCCCACAACAATGCCCCCATGCTAGCTGCAGAACATTGGGGCGTGTAGCGGATTTAGAAAGGAAATTAAACGGCACTAACCATGTAAGTGCTGCCGAATATCCCTCTCAGCAGCAGTTACATCATTTACAGGGCTATAAACCGTGCCACTGCCCTTCAGATATCGGGCCCACAAAGTATAGAAGAGAATTAAGAAAGTCAGCTGCCTGGTTCTGGTGCTGGTCAGGATCACCTTTCTGGCCTTCTTGGAGTTTACGATATATTTTACTGCTATTTCTCCTCTCTGCCCCAGGATTATACAGAGATTTCCTGCTCATTTTTGTGGGAAGTCTCTCTCTTTGGGACATGTGCATCTCTTCTGTCTTTGAATTTTGCGCACTACACAAGGAAATGCATTTCCGTTACTCTTTCGCCAATGCTGTGCTGCAGGCAAAGTCTGACTTGGATGGCCAAGAGATGGGAGTTTGCTAGCGTGTAGATTCTCTGTGGGGATCAATAGCCACCCCGCTTCCTTTGTTTTCCCGATGAGAGATATTGCTGCCTTTTTTTAGGTAGGAGCTGGAATACATTGTGGCAAACTGGACTATGTGCGCAGGGCTCCCAAAGGCCATTTATCAAAATGAGGGAACTATTGTAGCCACAGAGGAGAACATGCTCTACTACCCCACCTGCCTATTTTATAAGTCCAAGTAGGTG
The DNA here is from genome assembly GCA_033557465.1 of Ichthyophis bannanicus. Taxonomy (NCBI): domain Eukaryota; kingdom Metazoa; phylum Chordata; class Amphibia; order Gymnophiona; family Ichthyophiidae; genus Ichthyophis; species Ichthyophis bannanicus. The sequence goes on along the minus strand of CM066048.1, from coordinate 103,121,433 downwards.
CCTAATTGTCTTTGTAAAACACTAGCGTAAGTGACAGAGAATGCATCATATTAAGGCACAATCACTTCCACCAGCCCTAGAACATGTGAATGGCCGTGCCTAATCTTTACAAACACCCGTGTAAATGATTGCATTTTATAATTATCGCATTACTTGCTTGCACAGTACATGCTCTGCCCAAACTCTACCTTGCGCATGCCCACAGTGAACATAAACACCAGGCAATTAACGGGCACACTTTTCCATTGGTTGATAGCTTATGTGCATATGTGTGTAAATGACTACAATCCCTTCATTTAAACATGCTGATAGTGCCTACGTTTTAGCCTATTTAATAAGGACACGTTTTAGCCTATTTAATAAGGACACTTAAGTGCCCATGAATCTTTATAAAATACTAGCACAAATCCTGCAAAATCACGTCTAGATTGAAGGCGCAAGATCAAGTGTAAATGTTAACATGTACTTTATATGTGCATCTCTGCATATTTGATAAAATATGCACGTGAATTACGACTCTGCCCACCCCCTCCCCTGTGTATGCTTACTGTACAAGTACTCACTGGCTTGCACTGCGCAAACCTCTATGCGTAATCTAATTTTATAGGAGCCCATTTGCGTGCGTAAAACAGTATTTTATGCAAAACAAAATCTGTTTTTAAAATTACCCTTATTGTGAGCAGTACAGTAACTGCAGAACTGGAAGATATGTTGGAGTTCTGTCCCATTCTCTATAGTTTGGGATTAATGATAGACCTCAGACTTCACTTCCATATAGGGATACTGGGTGAAGGATGCTATTGAATTATTTAACGGTAATTCAAATTGATCATGGGTTTCTATATTGCATATAAGGCTCACAGAGTTTTTCCTTGTAACATCTTTATAACCAGTTTGGGGGGTATAATTATTATTATTACTAAGAATTTATAAAGCGCTGCAACATACAAAGCGCTGTACAAACATAAAAAGAGATAGTCCCTGCCTGTTAGAGCTCACAATCTAGTCAAGACAAAATATGAAATAAATTAGATAATACAAATAACAATTAACAAGACAAGAATAAATGTTTATGGAGAAAACAAGAAAGGATGAGTTAGGAACTAAAAGCAATAGTGAAGAAATGGGATTTCAGTTTGGATTTGAAGATGGCCAGGGAGGAGGCTTGGCGGACAGAGACAGGTAGAGAATTCCAGGAAAAGGGTGCAGCCAGTTGAAAGGAGCGAAGTCTAGAATTAGCAGTACGAGTAAAAGGCATAGATAAACAAAGACAATTAGATGAGCGGAGTAGGCGAGAGGGGGTGTAGGTAGAGATGAGGGATGAAAGGTAATGAGGGGAAGAAGAATGAATACATTTATAGGTTAGAAGGAGGAGTTTGAACTGGATACGGAAGCGGATGGGGAGCCAGTGAAGTGACATGAGAAGAGGAGTAATGTGTGAAAAACGAGACTGAAGGTAGCTTTCAAAAGCCATTTCCACTGGTAAAATAGTCTTTTCTGCTTGGGAAAAAGTGTTTGAATATTATCCACCCTGGGGGTCATTCTGATCCCGAATAGCGGGGACTGAACGTCCAGTTTGGACATTCAGTCCTCGCTATTTGCGGAGAGCATATTCATGTCACAGACTCCCTGCACATACAGCAGAGATGTGCGGGGAGCTCTGTGCGAGGGTGAGAGGAGGAGGGCTGGAGGAGGAATGAGGGTGGACCAGAGGCGTGACCCTGACCCTGGACGTACAGGAACGATTCTGTTTGCGGCCCTGTATGTCCAGGTTTGCCGACCTAGACGGGGGACCTAAGGTGGAATAAGCTCCCCCGACGTGGGAGGACAGCACGGTGGGGCCAGCACTATCATGGTAGGCCGGCCATCAGGTTCCCGGCTGCCTGATCCCAGCACTGGCAAGCCCAATCGGAGGTCAGGTGGCCGGAAATAGGGGTTTGGACTGACATGCAGGCAATCGGGGCTCCTTCAGAGCATCCCGGTGCCATGGCAATGGGACGCTATGGCACCGGAATACAGGTTAGCCACTGAGGCTGCCGTCTCTCACACATTGCGAGCAGTAACGTGCTGCTCCAGGGAGAGACTAGCCCGTGCATAGGCGAAGGAGATGCAGGACACCACCTGGGCCAAACAGTGACTCCTGCTGCCTTTCACGATTCTTCTGGCCCTTACTCATCATCTGGAGACAGAGAGGGCAGGAAGAGTCATTGTGGTCGGTCCCAAGGCACCACAGGCAACAGTCATGACTGTCCTTGTGAGACATGGTATGGTCACAACGATCGCACTGCTTAAAGCCACTGATTGAAGATATAGCGGGGAAGACAGCTCCCACAAGGTCAAACTCCAATGTCTTGGTCAGGAGGGTGCAAGAAAAATCTGCGCACTGAAGAGAAGAAAAAAGAAAAAGAGGGAACCCCAAAAAACCCGCGACGTGAGGCATCGGATCCAGGAACCAAGAAGATAATGATACATAACCGGAGAAGAGGATCACAAAAAAAATCCCATTAAAAAAATCTTTTTCCAGGGATACAGACTACACATCCGATGGACTCCACGGAAAAAAGAAGACTGTGTAAGATGGCATGTTTGGGGTGGGAAGGTGACCACGCATGCTTGGTAGAACTCCCAAAGGCTTTCTATGAAAGCTGGGGAGTGGATGCCACACAGGCTCCATCGGTGCTGACATCACCCATAAGCGAGGACTGACTTCCTGCTTGTTCCCGGAGAAAGGTAAGTGCCCTAAGAAAACCTTCAGCATTGGGCCCCCTCACAATTAGCTTTTAGACCCCTAGTACCCCCACCCCACCCCCAGGAGTTTGATAATTAAACTTGATCATAATCATCTCAATACCATCCCTCCCAAATAAATCCTATAAAAATGCATTTTTGGACATCACACTTTTAAATGTTAAACTTTTGGTTTTTTAAAATATTTACATAATGAGGGAGATTTCCAAAAGCTCCTGATAAGGATAGATAGACTATTTGCAAATCATCCGTTCTTCCTGATGACTCTGTGAGTTTATGTGGCTTTGTGCTTTCTCTATAGTGGCAAGGATTGCAAACAGCACGTGGAGTTTTCTTTCCAAAACTACATGTGCTGCCTTAGTTGGAAGGAATGGGTGCAAGGTCTGCAGGTAGTATACTTTTGGCAAATTTTGCAAAATGAAAATATGTGCGTACCCCCTGGATTATGTGACAAGTGTGAGCCACTGGAACATTTCAAGGTGCGTAGCAGGGAGAGAGCAGTCATAGGAAGGGAACTGCATGGGAAGTAACTGCATGGGTATAGCACATGATGGTGAAAACCCTAGAACGGACTCCTGGGCACATTAGCAATAGGGACAGAAGAGCAGAAAACAGACACAAATAAAAGATGGTCCCTGCTCTTCTGAGCTTACAATCTAATCAAGACAGACATCACAATAGCTGAGAACAAAGGTGCAGAAGGGAAGAGTAATGAGACAGAAGGAGAACAAAGGATTAAGATCCAAAAGCAACCTGAAAGAGGTGAACCTTTAGCATGGATTTGAAAAGGGGGAGAGATGAAACTTGAGGCAAAGATACAGGGATTTTGTTCCATTCCTTGGCCAAATACAAATAATGAACATGAGAATACATCCCTACGTTTCTGCTAGTTGTTTACTGAACCCAGAAAATGCAAAGATATTGTGGGGATACCATGTGACCCTGGGAATCTATTCCTCCCAAAATCATGTTTGTATTTTGCCCTTCCATTCATAACTCGCTTGTTCCCAGCCACACTAACACCTTCTTTACGCAGGCATCCACTCACTCCCAGCCTCTTAGCATGATTTTAGCTTGTCTGCTGTTGAGGCCTAGCCTCTAGCGAGGTTCATTATTTTCTTTGCTCTTTAGCGTTCTTTCTTACAAACTGAAGCCATAATCTGAACAAACTTAGATTGTGAGTCCTCTGGGGACAGGGAAATACCTACTGCACCAAACTGTAACTTGCCTTGAGCTACTCTTGGAAAGGTGTGAACTAAATACTACTAAATAAATGAAATACATTTATAAAGAAGCGATTCTGGTTTACTTCCAAGCTTATACATCTGTAATTTTAAAATTGCTATTTCATGTGAGTGGGGGGAACGTCTCTTCGCCTACGCAAAATTTTAAGGTAACTTTTTTCATAAATATCAAAGTGCATTTTAGATAGGAGGTGGAGATCAGAATTGAGGCAGTTTAGAAACTGCTCTGCTAAATGTGGAGCTTCTTCTAAAATATACCTCCAAGGGCTGCAGAAGGAGCGATGTCAGAAAGATGCACACGGGAAAAATCTACAGGGGGGACCCGGCAAGCTACGCGTGTAAGTGCTGACATTTCGCAACAAGCACATGCGTGTGTCTCCATTTACACGTTGTGATAAGGAAGGTTATCATAACTCAGGAAGGAGCTATAGTAAGGGTGAAGTGACTCTGAACAAGCAACCTGTCAGTTCTGGTAGAAATAAGAAAACAGAATTTTTCCATAAAAGACTACCAGTCCCAGAATGCACCAGGTTTCCAACAGCCATTAGAGGAGCTGAAGTGGGGAAACGTGTGTTCAATCAGGAGGGCTATGAGGTAATCCCCAAGCACTCATCTCAAAGGGCAGGGCCTGATTCAGCACAGCTGCTCTGTGCTAGGGTGGAGCACTCATCTAAGCAGAATAAAGGTAGAGTTTATTCTACAGAGAATCAGCTTGGACATCTTCATCATCTGGAGGATCATCAGAAGCAGAAGCCAGAGCGGACGGACAGAGAGAGCAAGACACACTTTGGGAGAAAGAAGAGAGAAAAGCATTTGGGAGGTCTAAAGGAGTCCATAGCAGTACGTATACTGGGAGGCATTCCAGAGGCAAGCATACACCATTGGATTGGGGAAAGCCAAAGGAATGGTGCTGCAGAGCCAGGAATCCCAGGACGGCACCTGTGAGGGAGACGGCTGCACTTGGAAGGGACCCTAGGACCCGTGCCAGAAGGTATGTGAAGAGAGATCCAGTGTCCAGGGATCTGGATTGGAAGGCTGGACATAAGAACTGGACTACATACTGGCCAGGCTATTTAGAGAGGAACTCTAACAGCAATGGAAGCTCAGGTATGAACACTGATCTATGCCCTAGCTATACCCTTGAAAGACAGCAGGGAAACAAGTATTCTCCTGAGAGTGCTCCATTGAGAAATTCCTCTGTGCCAATCCATGATATTGAACCCATGATTGTTGAAGAAGGGGGAGAGGTTGTAAATGCAGGCTGTGAATATATGGATTGCTCTCTGTCTAAACTCCTGTGGTAATTTGCTGTTACAAAAATACAACAACCATCACAAAGAAATACAAACTTGTTCTTTAAATCTACTCAGAAAAGCTCCTGAGTAGGATTTGAGCCACACAGTAGAAAGAAAGCCAGCTAAGGGGTTTCAGCTGGGTAACTGCTAGCAATTGAGCCTTACCTAATTGCCTGTGAGCTCTGAGGGAACACTTCTGAGTCTATGTGTGAAGATATAAGAAGTTAACCTGAAAAGAACAGTTTTTCCCTACTTTGTGGGTTATGCTTGTTGTTTGAAGCACTGCTAAGAAAATATTAGCTAGAGCCTACAGAAAAGACCACTCTGTTACCATCATGGTCTTTATTCTTTTGATTTGATTGCCTGACAAGTTCAACTGTTGTTTTCCTGATTTTGTTTTTCTAAGTGTAACACTGAAAGCAAGTATCCTGTTTTATGCGCTACCAAGTATATCTGTGTTGGGAGAAATAACCCCATAAATAAATATCTTATTGGCTTTACACTCGAGCAAGCACAACTAATTATTGTGAACTGCTGTGTCTGGTATGAATGGACTACATTTCCCACAATCCCTTGCAAGTCATATTAATATATGCCTTTGCCAAGACTGAACATTCTCACCCAGGCCCCCGTATGACAACGTGTATCTGGGCCATTTTTCAAATGCAGACATGCAGATGCTCTTACTTAATGACAGGGAACACATTCTTGCCCCCATTTCAGCTCGGAGAGGGAAACAGACATTGGGGGATTAATGAGGATATCCCATCCCTTACGCTTCCTGTAAAGGAATGGCCAAATAAATCTCTGTTCCTGCCAGGGAGCAAGTGTAAATTTGGACATGGAAAATTTCGGGCTTAAACGTGCGCATCCTATGTGAAATGAGGGGTGCACATATAGATTTTTGTCATGCCCAGGGCATGCCCCCGACACACTTCTCTTTACTTTGGACATGGTACAGTCATCCACATGTGAATTTCACCCTTAACATGTAGCCGTGCTTTAAACATGCATACGGTTGCTTAAGCACTTTGAAATCACAAATACGGCTTCTGAAATAACCCCCATAATTACTAGCTGAAGGAATTTTCTTTTTGTTTTTTTGTATTTTCCTGCCTATCAGGTGTTTATGGCCCCCTCGCAACAGCAAGCTGGAAGGAGGGAGGAGTGGCCTAGTGGTTGGGGAAAATTACTTCAGGCCAGAAGGTCAGGGGTTCAAATCCCACTAGAGCACAGCAACCTTGGGCCCAAAGGACTGGAGTTTCGAGTCCCACAGGTGCTCCTTGTGGTCTTGGGCAAGCCCCTCCATTCCCCATGTTCCCTGTAAAATAGTTATCTCCAAGTTATAATGCCCTGTTCAATATAAACCACCTTGATATCATGAAAGGCAGTATATAAGAAATGTAAATTAAATAAGCTATAAAAGCAGTCTATTGGGGTATGCCTAGTTTCCTCCATAGATATTTCAGTCAACTTGCCACACCCCATAATGAAATCCAGGAAGGTCCCTTTTTAGGACTTTCATTTTGCACATGTGCAGACCCTTAGATTCTTCTCTTTTAGGCAGCAGAGACTCCAGTGGTCCTTCTATTTCCATACTGTAGACTGCATTTGGCCTAGCATTTTCTAGAACAGGGGAGGTTACCCTTACTAAGCATCATCATGCTGAAAGGAAATTCCTCTGGTGAGGAACTTCCAATTATAGACCACACCCAAAGGCAGAAAACGCTGTCTTTGGCTCAATTCTACTGCACTAAGACGGATGGAGTAGAAGATGGTGGCTATCCCCTAGCCCTCGTACCATCAAGACGGAGCCACAGGATCCAGAAGGTGCAGTAGGAGAGCTGAGGGGTAGTAGGGTGTCCCAGATTTAAGCCTTCACCTAAATTCTGTTGTGAATGTGCTAACCATTTTTATTTGCAGAAACACGGTATAAAAAAGATGTTAAGTAAAATAAAATAAATAAATAACCCTGCCATCATAACCCACTAGCTCTGGAGAAGAGCAGTTCTACTCACGAAAAGGAGAGGAGTCAAGGAGTCTACATCAAGAATCCTGCTACTTCAAGAAGGAAGCAAAGAGGAACCAGAATAATACCTTTGTAACTCGGTGACACAAGGGTCAGGTTCCTCAGCAGGGAGACCACCAGGGAGAAGGTAGCACTGCATCTTGAGCTGGTGGAAGCTGTAGTTGCAGGTCCCTGATCCTATCACATAAACTTAGTTTAGAGTAAGGAGAAAGGAATTTAGCTGCTTATAGCAGTTATATTTTGGTGTCTGCCAGTTCTGTTATTTTTGTTGTGTTATACAGTAAGTGATCCTAAAATTATTAACTAAACCTTTGATTTGGAACACAAAATTCTGGCCCGGACTCTGTTATTCAAAGAAGAGGAAAAAAAGTGAGTGGAGTTTAAATGTCAAAGGCCTCCTGGTGTATACTGATCTCATTTCACCGAGTAGAGACTGAAAGACGGCATTGCTCTTAAGCCATGTCTGCCAAATAGCTTGTATAGCTGCTGTGAGGACACACACCACAGGCAGGAGGTTACACACAAATAGCAGCCCCAGGAATGATATAAAACTGTATCTCCTGCATATCCTTATTTATTTATTTATTATTTATTTAACATTTTTATATACCGCACTATTTATTATCAGCGCGGTTTACATAGAACTACAAAACATCAGATAAGATAAGATGCATATATCTGTTTTTACATGGAACAGGAAGAAAAACTTGGAAAACTGGGGTAATTGTAACAAAGGATAATAGACATTGAACTATATACATATGATAGTAATATTACTTGAAAAGGCATCTTGTTAGATAGGAACGGGATTAGAGCTATTTGGATGAGCTTGTGTTATTGTGTTCTCTGGAAAGTATTTGATGAAAAGGTGATGCTTCAAGGCCTTTTTGAACTGGGGGATATCAGAGATGGCCCTAATGTGTGGTGGGAGGGTGTTCCACAGTTTTGGAGCACATAAGCTGAATGATCGGTTCACAGTTGCAGAGATGTATTTTAAGGATTCTTTTGGAACTTTAAGCATGTTTAGTTCCGAGGTTCTTCTAAGCCTGTTGGAGGGGATAGGTTGAATCAACTCTGATAGAGAGGAGGGAGCAGGTCCTTTGTGAGCTTTGAAGACTAGTAGCAGGGTCTTGAAGGTGATTCTCGCTTGGATAGGGAGCCAGTGTAATTGTTTCAGGAGAGGTGTTACATGTTCTCTTTTTGGTACCCCGAAAAGCACTCTTGCAGCACTGTTTAATGCTAGTTGAAGCGGGTTGAGGGTTGATTGGGGGAGCCCCTGTAGTATACAATTTGCGAAGTCAAAGTGTGGGATAATTAAAGCCTGGTAGACAGTACGGAAATCATCTGGATCAATTAGTTGGCGAAGGTGTCTAAGGGAGCGAATCTTGAAATAAATTGCCTTTACAGTGTTGGCTATGTGGGTCTTCATGTCTAGATTCTGATCCAGGGTAACACCAAGATAACGGATGTGGGGTTTTACTTGCAACTTAGCATCTTGGACTTCAAGGAATGAAGGTGGTGTGAACTTGGGGTTTCTTGAAATGAAAAGTACCTCTGTTTTCTTGTTCTGGATTCTGAGATTTTGAGTCAGTAGCCAGTCTGAGATGGCGTTAAAACAGTTGGTTATGGTGGTGAGATTCATCTTATCAATGCAAAATGGCATGTATAATAGGACATCATCAGCATAGATCATATAATTGACTTTGAAGGACCTGATAATGTTGCATAAGGGTTGCATGTAGATGTTGAATAATAATGATGACAAAGAGGAACCTTGTGGGACTCCTTGACCTTGGTGAAATGGATCTGATGTTTCACCATTTGAGCAAACTTGGTGCCATCTTTCTGAGAGGTAAGAGTTGCACCATTCAAGAGCATTTCCACAGAGGCCCTTCTCTCTTAGGCGGACAATAAGAATGTCGTGACAAACCGAGTCAAAAGCAGCCGCAATATCTAAAAAGATGAGAACAAAGCCCTGTTTGATGTTGTCGATGCCAGAGTTTAAGCTGTTGAGAAGTGAGGTGAGGAGCGTTTCGACCCCGTAAGATTCCCTGAATCCATGTTGACAGGTATCCAGAGGCGCTTCAGTGTCGATATGGTCTTGCAATTGTCTGTAGACTATCTTTTCGATTATTTTCGCAAGGGTGGGTATGCTGGAGATGGGTCGGTAAGAGTCTGTTTTTTGCGGATCTAATTTGAGGTTTTTTAGTAGAGGTCGGATGGAGGTCTGTTTGAGGGCAGAAGGGAATGAGCCAGTGTCAAATGATAGGCTTATGATTTTGAATATTGTTGGAGCAAGTTCTTTGCGGAGGTCCTTTATCCAAAAAGCTGGACACGGATCGGTGTGTGCTGTGGATAAGTTGAGAGATGAGATAATATCTTCAATTAGCTTCAAAGAAGGGGTGGGAGAAAGAAGCTAAAGGAGCTGGGAGTGCATGAGCATTCAGGATAGTGGGTATTGTAATTTTATTTGTGCAGCATATCTTAGATTGTATGTAAAGGGCATAAGCTTGTGGGTTGATTTCACACTGGTGCTCCTGTGAGGGTTCTTTGGCTAATTTCTTGACAAGGGTAAATAGGTCGTGAGGTTTGTTTATAGCACGTTTAAGGATGTCTGTATGATATAGTCTCATTTTTTCAGAAATAGCTTTGCGGTGGGTTTCAAGATGTTGCATGTATGCAGACTGATTAGTATCGTTGCGTGATCTCCTCCATTTCTTCTCAAGTTTTCGCAAATGTTTTAGGGATTCTTTCAGATCTGATGTAAACCAAGGTGCCGTAGCTTTTCTTCTTAATGACTTATTTCTGGTGGGACGAGATGAGATGCGGTTAAGTCTGTTGTTCCAAGAAGTGATAATCTCTTCCAGGTTTAGGGTAGAATCATTAAAGAGAGCATCAGTTTCCTCGAGGATTTGTTCCCTGTTAAAAGGTTGGAAGCTTCTGGATGTGGTATTTGCATATTTGTTTAGGTTCTTGTCATCGGAATATTGCTTCTTTTGAATGGGAATCTGGAACATAATGAGGTTATGATCTGACCATGGAACCTCTGTAATTGCTAGAATAATATTCTGAAGTTGGTTGAGAGCGGATAGTGGGGCAAATATGAGATCAAGGATGTTGCCTTTTATATGTGTGGATTGTTGTATGACTTGCTTGTAGCCTAGTGTTTCTAGGGCATCTATGAAGGCGTCAGATTGGTTGTCTTGTAGAGATGGTAGGTTAATGTCTCCTAAGATCCAATTGGGTCTGTTTGGATTCTGTGAATTGGAGGCAAGATTTATAATGGTTGAGAGATCATCTGGGGAAGGTGATGGCGCTCTGTAGACTAAGTTTATAGAGTAGAGGTTGTTAGAGATAGAGACTGTTTCGAGTTGATTGTTGCTAGAAGAATCGACCATTTTAAGTTGGAGTCCGTTCTTAGCGATGATAAGAACTCCTCCACCTCTTTTGCCTTGTCTGCAGCTGGTGAAAACCTCATAGTTATTGGGGAGGAGCTGGTTGAGAATTATATTGTCTTCTGGAGAAAGCCATGTTTCGGTAACCATAAGTATGTCGAGGTTATTGGATGTTATTATATCTGTGACAGCTGGCCATTTTTTACGAAGGGAGCGAGCATTAATGAGGGCACATTTGAGGGGGCATGGTAGATTGTAGTTTTCTGAGTTTGACTTTGTAGTGTGTTGAAGAGGTATGTATAATAAATAATGGTGATGAGAACGTTGGTCCCAGTTTACATTGTGGTAATTGGTGCGTGACCATTTTTGCCAGTTGTTATGTAAGATAGGTATGGAATTGCCTGAGGACATTAGAGCCAGTATCTCTGGTATCAGACCTATGAGGAGGAGGTATAGGCCTAGAGTAATTTTGCAGTGGAGGGCCATTGTGAGGCTGAGCTGAATGTCGTTTGAGAGGGAGAATTAAAGGATAGGGTTTGTAATTTATGTGGTGAAGTGTTTAGTCTTTGGCTAGGGGAAAAAAGCTCACTGGGAATTAGTTGGATACAAGAAAATTGTTACAAAGCTTACCAAGTGATAGTTGCGATTTGATTAGGCAATGATCTTTACTGGAATTTAAAGAGGGAGAGAAAATTGCTTATCAGATGTGCAAGTACTGAGAAGAGTGTCTACAGATTGATACAGTGTAACAATATGTGAAATGTACTAGTCATACTTGAGACAAACTGTTACTTGAGAGGATGCTAGCAACAATGAGTGGTAAGGTATTAGCAGACACAGTGGTGAGATAGCAACATTGCAATATTGGAAACATTGTGCACAAAGATGTGAAACATAGATATGGCCTTAGCCGTAAGAAACAGCAAAACCTTCAGGTAAATTTACTATGTAGAGGATATGGTGGTTTAAATATTAAAACATTTCATGACTTACATTTCAAGTTTCTTAAGAAAGTATAGTGCAATAACAGTTGATGGTATACATTACAGATTATTTAGTAGAGAGCTGTTCATGGAAGTGGCGGTTACTTTTCATTAGGTATCATTTTTCATCGCGGATTGTGCTCAGCTCCAACCGGGGGGATTGTAATGAAGGTTGTAATCAAGGAGAAGGGCTGTCTCAGTTAGCGGCGGTTCTTTATGGGAGTCTTTGTGTCTTCCCGCGAAGTTGCTTCAAGCCCTGTGCTCAGGCCCAACCAGTGCCCCGCCTAAGGGCCACGCCAAAGGGCCCTCTGGCGAGGCCCTCAGGCGCGGGCCCGCCTGGCGGCGGCTCCTACTTGTAGCGGCCTGCTGCTCCTCCCCTCCCACAGCCCCGAATGGGCCGGAGTAGCTGCTTGGAGGGCAGGCTGGCCGTGCGGTGGGGTCAGTCCCAATCCGGGACGAAGATGGTGCCCGCTATGACTTTCCCGCCGGCGGCGGCTCCTACTTGTAGCGGCCTGCTGCTCCTCCCCTCCCACAGCCCCGAATGGGCCGGAGTAGCTGCTTGGAGGGCAGGCTGGCCGTGCGGTGGGGTCAGTCCCAATCCGGGACGAAGATGGTGCCCGCTATGACTTTCCCGCCGGCGGCGGCTCCTACTTGTAGCGGCCTGCTGCTCCTCCCCTCCCACAGCCCCGAATGGGCCGGAGTAGCTGCTTGGAGGGCAGGCTGGCCGTGCGGTGGGGTCAGTCCCAATCCGGGACGAAGATGGTGCCCGCTATAGCAGCCCCAGGAATGATATAAAACTGTATCTCCTGCATATCCTTGGTCACAGTAGTAAGGTTTAATATTGTAATGGATCTCTCTAGATATAAGGTTGTCAGGTCCTTTATCACATCTCTAGACACTATGGCTGCCAAGGATTCCAGATGTCCTGCATCTATAGAAACAGCAAAAAATGGTTCAGCTCTTTTTAACATTTTTGAAAGTAATATTGCAGAAGGGCTGTTGAGTAAGGTTTGCCTCTTTGCGGATGATACCAAAATCTGTAATAGAGTAGACATCCAGGAAGGAGTAGAAAACATGAGGAGGGATCTAGCTAAGCTTGAAGAATGGTCGAGAATTAGGCAGCAGAGATTTAATGGCAAAAAATGCAAGGTCATACATTTGGGCTGCAAAAATCTAAGGGAGCGGTATAGTATGAGGCGTGAAGTATTTCTGTCCATGAAAGAAGAAGGGGACCTGGAGGTGATTGTTTCTGATAATCTTAAGGTGGCCAAATAGGTAGAAAAAGACGATGGCAAAAGCAGAAGGATGCTTGGGTGCTTAATGAGAGGAACTATCAGCAGGAAGGAAGTTGTAGTGCTTCTATATAAGTCTTTGATGAGACCTAATTTGGAATATTGTGTGCAATTCTGGAGAGCTTGTCTTCAAAAGGATCGAATCGGTGCAGAAAGTGTGTACTAAAATGGTCAGTAGTCTTTCATCATAAGGTAGAAACATAGAAACATGACAGCAGAAAAAGACCCTACACCATATCACCTACAATAGTCCCCTTTCTACCTTTAGAAATTCTCTGTGTTTGTCTCATGCTTTTTTGAATTCAGATATTGTCTTCGTCTCCACCACCTCCACTGGGAGACTATTCCATGGATCCACCACTCTTTCCGTAAAGAAATATTTCCGCATATTACTCCTGAATCTATCCCCTTTCACTCTCACCCTAAGACCCCTTGCCTCCAATTCAAACTGAGCAATACCATCAGCTCACCACACCTTGATGCTCTTTCCATAACTAATAGGAGCTGTACTATCAATCTATCGAGCACCGTCACCCTCCCCAAAGGACCTTCCAACAATAATCAACATTGCATGTAACTCTCCCAACCCACAATCCCCTAACTGTCTAGTGGGGGATTTTAACCTACCATCGCTACAAACCTCACACTCCTCAGCATTCCTTGAAGCCATGAGCCAACTAGGATACGAACAACTTATTGACGCTCCCACCCATATCAAAGGAAGCACATTGGATCTAATGTTTGCTCCTCAAGTGGTACCCAACTCACCTCAGAAGCTCCGGATCTCCATAACCCCTATACCTTGGTCTGATGACAGTCTACTCCTCTTTCACATCCCTACTGAATACCTCACCACCGACAGTAACAAACCAGTTCGCCCCCCAAGTGCCCTTGAATCACGCTTTCGTCCTTTTGATAAGATTGAAGTCTTGGAGAAAATACTACCCGCTCTCCACAAGGATTTACCTTCTCAAGATGACTTAGTAACCAACTGGGACAACACATTGAAAGCCGCTGCCTGCATCCCTGCTACTGACAGGACTAAGAGCAAGGGCAAGCATAAACCATGGTTCTCCTCGGATCTTCAAGAATCTCTCCTCCACCTGCGTAGACTTGAGAGACGCTGACGTTCCTCTCGGTCTCCTGATTCACTCTGCTCATACAATTCATACTTACAAACTCAACGAAGGATGACAATGGAGAGAAGAAAGAAATACCACTCGGACACACTAATGCAGTCATTAAACAAGCCACACGACCTCTTTAATATTGTTAAATCCTTAACAGGTGATCCAACCACAACCCAACCACCTATGCCACACCCTCAAGATTATGCTGATTACCTACAATCAAAAATGATACAGACTAGTTTGATCCTCTAAGCACCAACACCTTCCACCCCACAGACTGTATCCCAACTAGCCACGCTTGACAATTTCTCCCAGGTGTCCAACAAGGAGATCGAAGAAACAATATCAGCTATTAACCTAACTACTGCACCTAACGACCCCTGCCCTGCCAGGTGGATCAAAGAACTACGACATGAACTTAGCCCAACTATAAGCAAGATTGTCAACCATTCCTTTTCAACTGGATCCTTCCCACAGAGCTTGAAACATTCATCCATCTGCCCCCTCCTGAAGAACAGCAAGCTAGACCCAACAAAAGTCGAATCTTTTAGACCTATCTCCAGCATCCCTCTACTAGCAAAAATCATGGAAAAGTAGTCCAGCGACAAATACAACACCATGTTGACTCAGAAGCTCCTCTGGACCCTTCACAACATGGTTTTAGAGAAAAACATGGAGTTGACACCCTCCTCACAACCCTCTTCAATAACCTAATCATAAACATCGACAATATCCATCAAGGGTTCATTCTCATTTTTCTTGACATAGCTGCCGCTTTTGATTCAGTAAACCACAATACTCTCCTACAGCGCCTCAAAGATAAGGGTATTCAAGGGCTAGCTCTGAAATGGTGCAAATCTTACTTATCGGATGGACAGCAGCAAGTCAGAACAGGAGATGCAACATCGGACTCATTCCCCCTTAAACAAGGTGTCCCTCAGGGATCCTCCTTGTCCGCATTAATGTTCAATATCTATATGCAACCAATCTGTGCTTTGATACGTACATTCAACATTCAATGTCTAGCATATGCTGATGACATCCTGATGTATGCTCCATTTAATGTAAAACAACCGGACTTTACATCAATAGTTCATTGCTTCGAAGCTGTATCTAACTGGCTCATCAAACAGAATCTACGTATAAATCACAACAAAACAGAAGTTCTATTCGTTACACGGAATCCAACATTCATACCCCCTGCCTCATTACAAGTAAACAACATTGAGTTGAAGGCACAACCAACAATCCGATACCTAGGGATTACATTAGATCAGCGGCTTGATATGTCAGCACACATCAAGAAAGCAACAAACACAATTTACCAAAAGATTCGATCCCTTCGGAATCTCCGTCCTCTTCTTGATTACTCCAACTTCTGCACTATCTTCCAAGCCTTGGTATTACCACATTTGGATTTTGCCAATATCATACTACACAGTCTCCCACAATCTACTCTAAATCCCCTCTGGCTGGCCATGAATGCGGCCGCGAGAATTCTCGTAGGTGCTCCACGTTCAGAGCATATAACTCCAATATTGATGAGTTTACACTGGTTACCCCTCCAGGCCAGAACCCTATATAAAGCCCTTGTCATGACTTTTAAAGCTGCAAAGAGCCCATCTCTATCACCTATCAGCAACTTGATACATGTCACTCCAACTAACAGATCCAGGAGATCGGCTGCATTAAACTCCATAGACCTTCCGAAACTCCTTACAAAATGCTCTAAATCAACAGCCTATAGAGCCTTCTCACTGTTTGCACCCAGAGCCTGGAATGCCCTCCCACCAGAAATTAGAGCCATCACAAGTCTCATGGCATTCAGAAAGGCCTTAAAATATCACTTGTTCCTATTACACTACCCGGAAGCGACTCCGATTGATCCTAGCCCTCATGTTAGCCTTTCCCACCTGTCCGCGGTGGAAAAGGGCTAATCATGATGACTCATACTTGTCCTCTCCATCCATACTGTAATTATACTGTATTTGTAATTTTATCTATTTACCACTACCATGTTAATCAACCAAAATGCCAGGTACATAGTTTACTCTACTTTATGCCACTTGTCTGTATATAGTTAACCCTGTTTTTACCGCCAAGTTTGTGTTCCCTGTTCATTGTAAAAAAAACAATGCTGACTGTGTCATTGTGTTTACATTTTGTTCATTTGTAAACCGCACTGATTAAAAGAGCGCGGTATATAAGAAATAAAAATAAATAAATAAATAAATTGAAAGAGTCCTTCCTATGCATTTATGCCATGGAGGTATTTAAATGTCTCTATCATATTGCCCCATCCCACCTTTTCTCTGAAGTATACATATTAAGATCTTTAAGTCTGTCCTCATATGCTTCATAACAAAGACATAAGGTATATGGGGATAGACAAAGACCTCAATATGCTCTTATCAGTTATTAAGCTAGTCCAAGAGAAAGCCACTACTTATCTTCCTCAGTATAGGTAGCATGAAACTGGCATTTTTACAAAATGTCAGACACTTGTGACCTGGATTGGCAGCTGTTGGAAATAAGATACTGGGCTTGATGGATCTTAGGTCTGACCCAGTATGGCAGTTCTTATGTATACTTTGGAAGAAAAGCAGGAAAGGGGAAATATGATAGAGATGTTTAAATACCTCCGTGGCATAAATGCATAGAGGGAGAGCATCTTTCAATTGAAAGAAAGCTCTGCAACAAGAGATCAGAAGATGAAGATGGAAGTGGATAGACTCGGGAGTAATTTGAGGAAGTATTTCTTTACAGAAAGAGTGGTGGATGCATGGAAGAGCCTCCCAGTGGATAAGGTAGAAATGTGAACTATATCGGAATTCAAGAAAGATTTGGACAAACACAGAGGATCTCTAGAGGGAAAAAAAAGGGGCTGTAAAACTTTGTAGTTGGTATGGAAGGGTAGACGATAGACCGTATGGTCTTTATCTGCCATCATTTCTCATATTTCTATATTTATTAGTTGGAAAAAAACACTTTTTGTGGAACCACACAAATTCTTTAGGGTTGTATTGAATTCAAAGGTCGCACCCAAGTGCATGAACAATGTACAGCAGTAAGGCCCTAGATCATCTTACATCCATATGGAAATGAACCTGGCATCTATGACAGCCACAAGATTATTCTTGAAAACCCATGCTGTGTTTCTGGAATGGCTTGGCTTTCTACTCTTAAAAGTGCACAAGTACCGAGTGTACACTTTTTTCCAACACACAACACAGTCTTCCACAGTCTAGAAACGGTGACCTGATAGGGGTCATGAATTAATGCGATTGATCTGAGCCTCCCCTGCACTTACAGGCACTGCTGTTCTTCGGAAGAATGTGTACGGCTGCAGCTCCTTGCGGTAATAACTGATTTGTGACATGTCTGTGAAGGGAAGAAAGAAGGAGAACATTTTACAACCACACAGGCACTGTAAGATTTATATACAAGGACAGCCAACTCTGCATACATGTCCTAACATGGATAGTATCCCTTTGACCTCAGGCTCTGTCATACTCTGCATACATGTACTATGATACGGGGTTAACTTTCAAAAAACCCGAACTCGGTAAATGTTAACTGTTTATCTTGGGTCATACAGTCAGCTGAAACTAACCAGTTAATTTATTGTCTGAATATCTGGCTTAGTTTAACTGCTTGGGTTTGCAAAGACGCCATTTGTGTAGTCAGAGTTATTGCAGAAAAACTAAGCCAAATGCTACTGAATATCAAACTAACTGGATAAATTTGCAAAGCCTGCCTAAATCTGTACACACAGAAGTTTTGTGCACACAAACATAGCTGGTCAACAGGGTAAGGAGGGAGCGATGAATTTTTCATCAATTAGACTTATGAAGCTAAAAATTACTTTATCCACAGATTTTTTGTTGACCCCCAAGGAGGCCTTCAGTTGAATTCAATTTATTTAACTTGATTTCCTGAGTGGACTACAAAGTAATCAATAAAAAACACACACAATATAACATAATCAAAGAAACATAAATAACAATCATAATAGTCAATGCAAGCAATAGCAGTAATATAACAAGGCATGGCTCCCCATCTCCATGTCTTGGAATCTGTTGTACTGTATATATGCATACTCTGCTACGGATACCCTGCCTAAGATCTTGGGCAATAGGCTATATCATATTAGTTTCCCATGTTTTTCATTTTATTCAGGCTTTTTTTTTCACTTTTTTTGTTTCGGGGCAATGTTGTCAATAGTACGCTCTATTGCGCAATAATGCACCCTATTGCTCAATAGGGTGTACAACTGAGCAATATAGTGTACTATTGTGCAATAGGGTACACTACTGAGCAATAGGCCACACTATTGAGATTGCAGAAAAAAAAGCACAAAATTACAGGGGGGGAGGGTTCTGTTGTTTCAGGTTAAAAATGACGTGAAATGTTTTCATTTCCCATGTCATTTCAAACAAATGCAGATCAACCAAAATGTGCACATAGTTTGCCCAGCCTCTACTGCATCCTCCCCCTAGCACACATGGCAAATTCTGGAAGACGTACAGTAGTCCCTAATGATCTATGCATTTTCAATTTGCTCAATACAAAATAATGCAATAACAACATAGACATCTTCCAGACCATACCTATAGGGTTTCCTGTCCAGTTCAGCATCACTTTACCATCCTATAAAATAATCGCTGTTGCTGGTATTTTCTGGCCTGCTGGTTTGAATCAAGCTGATTCCTTGGAAATTTGTGGCCGATGAACCTGCCTGGCTGCATAATGGCCTGGAGTAATTCCAGATGACAGCAAGTTTGGAGAGTATCATGTGGAGGCCAGAACCATCCTTAGTGATAGCACTCAGAGAGGTCAAGGACACTCTCTAGCATTAAGTTCACTTTGAACTGTACTCTTGTGTCTTGGGTGTGGTGTAGAAGGTCCCTCAGATCCCTTAGAGAGAGCTAAAATGCAGGATTTAGCTTCAGTTGAAGAAAGAAAACAAATGCACATGGCTCCTGGTTTCCAGGGAAACCACAAACAGAGCAGATCAGTGGAAAGGAAAACACGCCCCTGCTGCAGTTCAGCTCATCGGTCACGAGCTGAGGCAGAACACCTGCTGGAGGGAGGGGTCAGATTAAACCCAGGAAGCCAGAGATATAAGGGAAGCTCATTAGGAAGGAAGTTAGCACAGCCGGGAGCACAGCCGGGAACACAGCCGAGAGCACAGCCGTGGGAACAGCTGGGAAAGCAGCCGTTAGAACAGCCACGAGTGCAAGCAAGAGAGCAGTCACAAGAAGCAGAGGATTGGCTTGGGAGTGAGGATTCAGAGGAACTAATGGTAACAGAAGATTCTCTGACCTTTGACTCAGAAAGGGAAGTCAGCAAAAGAAACGAGCAGAAAACCAGTGCAAAGGAGCCAGGTACAAGCAGCCCAGGTTTGGTGCCGTATATAAAAGGCAGCCAGAAGGGAAAGGTACCAAGAAGGCAGACTTGTGTGCACGTAGGAACTCCAAGGCTTGTATCTGTAGCTGATCCTGGAGGGCAAAAGGAATCTCCCATAAGAAAGCCAAAAGGTAGGCTGAGTCTAAAAATATAAAAGTAAAGGTATAAAGGTATAAAAGTAAAGCTGTTTTTAAGAAGTGCTCTGATATTAGCCCAGAAGGGTGGGGCTTTACGTGTGCTTAATACTGTGGCCATTCCCAACCTTGTGTAGCAGAAGGCTGCAGGGAAAAGTCTCATGCTGAAGGAATAGGTGTGTGTTTGGAAACACCCTGTAGTCAATTGCAGACATTTCCTGCTGAGAACCAATATGAACCGATGGAAACAGAACCATCTTTAGAATACCTGCCTGTTGAGTCAATGGACTGTACAATATCTGTGTCTGATAAGATAAGACCTGTGTGCTAGGATTAAGCTGTGCAGAGAGAGACAGCTGCAGGTAGCAGCTAGAAGAAAAAGCACCAAAGGTTTTGGAACAGAGAATTGCTCTTTAAGTTGGATTACTGTGATGCTGATATAGGAAGCTGTTTATGTTCCATTATTATATTATTTCCTGCCAGAAGATATATGGCCAACTGTTCTTTATTTTCTATATGTAAAAGCCGTTTGGAAGGGGAATTAAAATCCTATTATTTGCCTGAACCACTCGAGCTCCACTACTCTTTATTTCGGTTGGTGAAAACTACAACTCCCAGGAGGCAGTGCTTTCCCCAAGCACTATTTTCCTACTGGAAGAAGGGATCAGGCCGCTTAACTCTACAAGCACAAGCTGTGGGGTAATAGCGACATTACATGGGCAAACATGAATCAAAAGTATCTCTCTTTCACTCCTGTCGCGCCAACTGTCATTCAAGATGCCGCTGCATGACATGGAATTTTCCTTTGTCCTGTACTAAGACTTACGTGCCAAAATTTAGGTCTGCGCTTCATTTGTCTAGCTTAGATGCCTACATTTAAGTGGATTTTCTGCTATATCCACATACAGGGTGAGCAATTTTTAGATAGCTGATTTACAGAGGTAAGTAACAATTTACATAGGCAAATAGCTTTTGAAAACTGCCTCATGATATCTCCATAAAAATATTCATGTTTATTTAGCTTTATGCCAAGCTATTTGAGAACATTATTTGTTTATTGTCAAACTAGTGCTGCTTCCAACTCATTGAGCTGGAGTGGGGCACTTATATTGCACGTAGCTGGCATTTTGACTCTTATTTCCTTTCGTTTTTTCCAGTGTGTGTAGGTGTGCATTGCTGTTGTACTCATACCTTTTCTACATGAAAGGCGGAGGGGGCTTCCCCATCCTGTGCTGTCTGTACCATCTCCACTCCTGTGTCTACTGCAGTGCCATCTCCAGGGTCCCAGACTCTACATTTCTCTTCTTAGCTTGGATCTTGACTCACCTGGCCTCCTTTTTGCTACCTTACCCTTCCCCCTAGATGTATCACGTGTCTACAGCTACTGCGTTGTCTGTCTTGATTAGATTGTAAGCTCTGGTGAGCAGGGACTGTCTTTTACATGTGTCTGTGCAGTGCTGCGATCATCTTGTAGTGCTATACAAATGCTCAGTAGTAGGAGCAGTAGTAGTTTCTCTCTAACGCTTTCATTGCCATCTCCTCTCACTCTTCCTTAGCTCATATCTTTCAGGTCCCGCTTCTACTACTCCACTTCATTTTCAGCTTTCCTCTATTCCTTTTGTCTCTTATCCGCTACCAAATTCCTATATCTCCTTATTGCCCCATCATGTCTTTTCCCATTCCCCCCACTTCTCGCCCACCTGCCTCCATCAATCTTTCATTGCTTTCATTCTAAGCATCTGCCCCAACTCTTTCCCTTATCTCCTCCCCAGAAATTACTCCCATGCCTTCTCCTCCCTCTTCCCCAGCATTTGTCCCTATACTTTGTTCCCCCATTACCTTCCCAGCACTTGTCCCCTGCTTCTTACCTTTACCACCTCCCCTACGTTTGTCCCAATCTCTTCCCCCACCTCTTCCCTAGCACTTGTACCCTGACTCTTTCCCAGAATTTGACCTCCATGCCTCTTGCTTTCTTCCCAACATCTACCTTTCCCATTGATTTTGTGTCAGCCCTATGAGCAAGTTCAAAATTTATAGGATGGCACCTGCTGCCTGCTGAACTTGTGACGGGCAAAAGTGTCATCACACAATCCTTGAACCTGCTCACGGTGCCAGTGCAGATACTACAGGGGGGCCAATAGCCACCGTACGTGGCTCCTACCACTCCTTTTCCAAGTCCTTTGCAGCCAGGTGTCCAGCATAGGTATCTACTATGGGCCAACACATGCACGCGCACATACACACACTTTCGGGGAAACATTGATTTGAAGTGGCTATCCTCCCTTGGCTTTCAGGTGACCATCAGGGTTTGCCCATAATGATTCTTCTTAAAAGAGATTTGACATATAAATAAAAAATAATCAACATCGCAGATGAAAAAACTAACAAAGGACAAAGAAATGAATAATGATAATAATAATAATATATACCGGGCCAACAAAGCATCTTCCTCCACGGTGGTGACTCTCCGGTAACCTCCTGCAGAGTGAGACACCAAGGAGTTGCAGGGAAGCTGCTTCGGCCTGACACAGACCCACCTCTCGCCAGTCCTGGGGTCGATGTATTCACACACTGGCCTATGCAGGATTTCTATGTTACATTCCATTCTTTCTGCAGTCCCGTTCCTCTGGAAATACCCATAAAAATAGACCTTGTCTGGCTTGGTATCCCTGAGTACCCTGAGGATCTGGACGGCCTCACTAGAGTGTATGAGCCGGATAGAGACCTCCACATCCCCAGGCCATAGCAGCAGAAAGGAAACGGTGTATGTCCCGTTCTGGTGGTCTTTCACGGAACCCGTCACACCAGCCTTCAGTTTGGGGGAATGGAGTTTAGCATGGAAGAAATCCCCTCCATAATTCTTTACTTTCTTTTGGTGGTCTCTCGCAGTTAGCAACACCTCCAGAGTCTCTCCAACAAAATAGTTGGCTCTAGGAGTCAGAATCTGGTAGTCGCAGTTCTGAGGACTTGTGGATTTATTAAAACTCGGTGTCCCCAGGGGGTCTGGCCACGCTATCAGCTCTTTCAGCATCTTCACTTCCTCAGAGTCCTGCCAAGGAGTTGTTGTGGATGGAGGCTCAGTGGTGGAAGAGACACTTTCCACGATATTTGTTTTAAAATGAAAGTAAGATGTCCACTGATCCATAGTTTGGTCAAATCTATAAATCACCTGTAGGAAAAAAGAGGAAAATAAGAGACTGATCTAGAACGGATCACATTCACCCTTCATTGTCTTGAGAACAAGCATTTTCTTGGTTTTAGGGTGCTATTTGTTTCCACTTATGCAGATGTTAAAACAGAACCGTTTGCATCCTTTCTAAATCAGAAACTATCCATAGAATGACAACACATAGTATTGACTCCGAATTATCTATATTTATTGTCAGTCATTAAATATCCAACTATAATCACTAGTGGGCATAGTTCTTTTTCAATGTCACATCATGAGTCAAGCTGGGTGATTTATGCTTGCTATATGCCTTATTACTCATGATCAGAAATACAGAATATGGCATAGAAGTAGAGGAGGTGATATTCAAAGGCATTTACTCGGTTTGCAGACCTGCAAACCGTGTAAATGCCGCTCTGCGCAGGTGCCACTGCTACACAGTTAAAAGCTACAAGGCTGAGAAGATAGTTTAGAAAACCCCAAAACAACTAAAAATTGTGGTTCAAGATCAGAAATCCTGATGTCCCCAGATCTATGGATCTCACAGACTAGTGCCGAGCTGAGAAGATGAGCTGTCTCACATTTGTGTAACGACTTATAACCTATACATGGGCAAGACTAAGGGATTGCCTCAGAGTCTTTTTTTATGATTCTTCCATCAATAATATATAACATCTTTTCTCCTCAGCAAAAATAAATAAATAATGAACACAGAGTTCTTTAGGGATGTATTAGTTTTATTTTTATTCTTTTCAGCCCAAGGGATATTGGGACGAGATTAAGTCCTGATATCACAAACAGGGCAAGCATGCTCGCAGGACACCAGAAACAAAACATTAAAGGCAAAGTGTGTATAAGTTGTCACAGGTGCTTTACTGAATGGCCCCCCCTATGGGCAGGGGCGGCCCAAGGGGGGTGCGGGGCCATGTGCGGAGACTCGGTGCGGGGCCTCATTTGCATAAGTGGTCTTATTTGCATAAATATTTGCATAATGTTACCAGACACTAACTTTTAGTAAATATGTCTCTTAATGAGTGTATGGATAAAGAAAGACTAAAAGATTTCTACATTACTATAATCCAACCGCCAGGCACATTAGGAACTACTACAAACGCTGCCCATTTAGAACCCATAGCAAACCCGCCGTACCCTGACAGCATTACCGGGACTCACAAAGCACCATACCCTACCTATCAAAAGGCAACACTGCAAATATTAAACCAATACATTTCAGAGAATACTGGGGAAAGAGAACAAGTGGCAATGTCAAATAGGATTACATAAATAGAATACCTCAGCTCAGTTACACATGCAGAACATAGACCATCACCAAACAAGGAATCACAATTTAGAAACAGGAAGCAATAATTAAACTGGGAACCCCAAAAGCCAAACTTGGAATGTACAACACCACTGTAGAAATAAAACTATAAATTAATTTCCTCTTGTACCAAACAAAGCGCAGACGTTAATGATGCACATTTCCCAGAGCTTTCATATTCCAGTTAATAAATTCAAATAAAGAGATATCTTCTACCTTTTGTGCATTTTTTTCAGTTGCAATTGCTCCAGCCACTTTCTTCTGGTTTCTTCATGTTTCTGCTAACTGTCCATCGTCTGCTGTCCATTTGTTCTTTCTTCTCTCTTCTAGTTTTTTTTTTCCATTCTCTCTCTCTACATCTGCTTTAACATACTAATCTTTCTCCTTTTGCTCTTTCCTCATTCCTATTTCATCCACACAAATTTTACCTCTCCATCCTCAATCACCACTTACTCTCCCAATACCCGGCCAATTGTAGATTTTTCATCCCTCCCACACAAAATATTTTTCCCCTCTCCATTTTACTCTCCCAACCCCATCACATTCTAATCCTCCCCCAACATCAGCTCCCTTCTAGTTCCAGTCTCACCCAGCATCCATTCCCTTCTAGTCCCTGCATCAGCCCATTTCCAGTCCTAGCCCCCCATCAACCCATTTCCAGTCCTAGCCCCCATCAACCCATTTCCAGTCCTAGCTCCCCCATCCATTTTCAGTCTGAGTCCCTCCATCAGCTCATTTACAATCCTAGCCCCATCAGCCCATTTCTAGTCATTTCCTAGCCCCACCATCAGCCCATGTCAAATCCTAGCTCCCCTCCACTCAGCCCAATTCCAGTCCAAGCCCCCCATGAGCCTACTTCCAGTTCTAGCCCCTCCATGAGTCCATTTCAATTCAAACCCCCACCACAGCCCATTTCCAATCTTAGCTCCCCCCAACAGCCCATTTCCAGTCCTATCCTAGCTGCTCCGTCCGCCCATTTTCAGTCCTAGCTCCCTTCCCTCACAGCCCATTTCCATTCCAAGCTCCCTCCCCATCAGCTATTTGCAGTTCAAGCCTCCCCTTCCACTCAGCCCATTTCCAGTCATAGCAACCCCCCAACCCATTACCAGTCCTAGCCCCCCATCAACCCACTTCCAGTCCTAACCCCCATCACCCCATTTTCAGTTTAAGGCCCCCCAATAACCCATTACCAGTCCTAACCCCCCATCAGCCCACTTCCAGTCTTACCCCATCAGCCCATTTCCAGTCAGTCCCCATAGCTCATTGCCAGTCCTAACCCCCCCATCAGCACAAAGCCCATTTCCAGTCCTAACCACATCAGCACACCTCTAGTCCTAACCGCTACCCATCAGCCCATTTCCTGTCCTAGCCCCCCGTAGCCCATTATCAGTCCTAACCCCCCCATAGCCCATTAGCAGTCCTAACCCCCATCACCTCATTTCAGACAGCCCCCATCAGCCACAGCCCATTACCAGTCTTAAACCCCCCACATAGCCCATTAGGAGTCCTAACCCCCATCACCTCATTTCCAGACAGCCACCATCAGCCCACAGCCCATTACCAGTCTTAACCCCCCCCATAGCCCATTACCAGTCCTAACCCCCCCAACAGCCCACAGCCCATTACCAGTCCTAGCCCCCCCATAGCCCATTATCAGTCCTAACCCCCCCATAGCCCATTACCAGTCCTAACCCCCCCATCGCCCCATTTCCAGACAGCCCCCAGCCCTTGCCAGTCTTAAACCCCCCCTTGCCAGTTCTTGCCGCTTAACCCCCCCTTGCCAGTCTTAACCCCCCCTTGCCAGTCTTACACCCCCCCTTTGCCTCTCTTAACCCCCCCCCCTTTCCAGTCTTAACCCCCCCCTTGCCAGTCTTAACACCCCCCCTTTGCCAATCTTAACCCCCCCTTGCCAATCTTAACCCCCCTTTGCCAATCTTAACACCCCCCCCTTGCCAATCTTAACACCCCCCCTTTACCAGTCTTAACCCCCCCTTGCCAGTCTTAAACCCCCCCTTTGCCAATCTTAACCCCCCCCTTTGCCAATCTTAACCCCCCCTTGCCAATCTTAACACTCCCCCTTTGCCAGTCTTAACCCCCCCCTTGCCAGTCTTAACCACCCCCCTTGCCAATCTTACACCCCCCCTTTACCAGTCTTAAAACCCCCCCTTTGCCAATCTTAACCCCCCCTTTGCCAATCTTAACCCCCCCCTTGCCAATCTTAACACTCCCCTTTGCCAGTCTTAACCCCCCCCCTTGCCAGTCTTAACCCCCCCCCCTTGCCAGTCTTAACCCCCCCCCCGGGCTTATGGCACAATTAAAAAAACAAACTGGCTCTGGCTGCTGCTGCTACCACCCGCGGCAGCGGCACAATGGAGTGTCCCGCGGGGCCTCCTCTTCTCCTTCAGCCCCTCTGCAAAGGCTTTGAGATTCGCGAAGGGAGAGCGTCTCCCTCGCGTCTCTGTGAAGCCCGCAGGGGCTAATGGGAAATTTCCCATCAGCCCCTCACGTCTGAAGGGGCCGATGGGAAATTTCCCATTAGCCCCTGCGGGCTTCACAGAGACGCGAGGGAGACGCTCTCCCTTCGCGAATCTCAAAGCCTTTGCAGAGGGGCTGAAGGCTTCACAGAGACGAGGGAGACGCTCTCCCTTCGCGAATCTCAAAGCCTTTGCAGAGGGGCTGAAGGAGAAGAGGAGGCCCCGCGGGACACTCCATTGTGCCGCTGCCGCGGTGGTAGCGGCAGCGGTAGCAGCCAGAGCCAGGTTTTTTTTTTTAAAGTCATTTAAAAAAAAAGCAGAATGTTCTTTGCGCGGGGCCCCCTGAAACGCGGGGCCCTGTGCAAAAAACATTCTTGCTCAATGGACGGGCCGGCCCTGCCTATGGGTTTCGGCAAACGCCTTCTCCAGGGGGCATAAACCTTAAATTAAAACAAATAAAACAAAATAGAATCAAATAAAAACTTATAGGTCTACATAAATAAATAAGCAATATAAAAGCAAACATTGATAAGAACTCACTTTTGAGGGAAATAAAAGTAAGGTTGAGCATAAAAACATACACAGACCATCGTTATTATGAGTGATACATGTGCCTTCCATAACCAAAACATACATCTATAAGAAAAACAGAGAGATGAGGAGGAAAAAATTATAGTGAAAATCCTGAATAGGAAGTGACAGTACTTACAAAGCCACACTGTGTGTAAAAACAGAAAAATACAACTGTAACTGTGAAAACAAAAAGGGAAGTAAATGCTACCAGGGGAGGACCAAAAAAAAGTAAAAAAAGTAGTGAAATATCAGACATTGAAACAGCGTGATGCAAAACGGGACTATTCATGAAGAGGTATGCACTTCATAATTTAAGCAGACATCTTAGCTAATAAAATAAACATCAAAAGTAAAAAAGAGTAAAGCGAGTACACTTGTACAATCAGACAAAGATTAGGAAGTAAGGCTCACGGCTGCTCGCTACAGCCAATTAAAAGGGTCTCTGTGAACAACTGCACTCATGTTCAAACAGAAGAACAATGGCAATCTTGATGAGATTCAACGGGCCCGTGCCGGTGGCGGCACAACACCTCCCCCATTTTTGCCCCTCCTTTATATATTTAAGTTCTTTACTTACTAAGGGCTGCTGGGGATACTTATACTAATAAAACTATACCTAATACGTTTGGTGAACAAAGAACATTAAACATTTTAGGTATAGTTTTATTAGTATGAGTATCCCCAGCAACCCTTAGTAAGTAAAGAACTTAAATATCTAAACACAACCTTAAAACTAAGATGCAGACAGCAATCCAGCAGCGAGATGGAGACTTTCCAGTCTTTTGCATTGAGTGTCACATGTATGATTTTCTCCCAGTTGGTGAGGGGTCTTACGTGTTCACTAGGTGCTAGGAACTCTTTGCTCTCAGGGAAGGAGTCCGATCTCTGGAAGCTAGAGTAGCAGACTTGGAGGACATAAGGAAAATAGAGAGGTACATAGACAAGACTTACAGGGATATAGTCCTGAAGTCCCACCTCCAGCCTGGCAGCATCACTGTTGCAATGGAGGAGAGAGGTCACATGACAGCAGAGTATCACCCTGGTGTGGCAGGAAGTGATCCTGTAGCTTGGACCTGTCCTCCAGGTGATGTAAAACCCTCTTGCACCAAGGAAGTTTCTCCAGGGCCATGTACCCATGAGGGGAGGGTTAGGACAGCCATTATGATTGGTGATTCGATCATTAGGCATGTAGATAGCTGGATGGCTAGTGGACGTGAGGATTGCCTAGTAACATGCCTGCCTGGTACGAAGGTAGCGGACCTCACACGCCACCTAGACAAGGTCTTAAGATAGTGCTGGGGAGGAATCTGCTGTTTTGGTACATGTCGGTACCAATGACATAGGAAAATGTGGTAGGAAGGTTTTGGAGGCTAAATTTAGGCTTTTAGGTAGGAAGTTGAAATCCAGGACGTCCAGGATAGCGTTCTCCGAAATTCTTCCCGTTCCATGCGCAGGACCCAAAAGGCAGGCAGAGCTCCGGAGTCTCAATGCATGGATGAGATGATGGTGCAAGGATGAGGGCTTTGGATCTGTTAGGAAATCAGGAAAGTTCTGGGGAAAGGAGGGGCTCTTCCGAAGGGATGGGTTTCACCTAAACCGGGATGGAACCAGGGTGCTGGCATTAACCTTTAAAAAGGAGATAGAGCAGCTTTTAATTTAGATAATAGGGGAGAACTGACAGTTGCCCAAGAGCTCATGGTTCAGAACAATGTATCCTTGAAGGATACTACCAAAAGAATGAAGTTAGGGCATATCAGCAGAGAGGTTCCAATAATGACAAAAGTTGCCCAAATGCCCTTGAGTATGGAGCAGATAGATTTCAAATTACCCCTGCCTACCAATAGCCAGATCAATATGAATAAAATACAGTCTTTAAAATGCTTGCATGCAAATGCTAGAAGTCTAAAAAATAAGATGGGAGAGAGGTTAGATATGATTGGTATCTCAGAGACATGGTGGAAGGAGGACAACCATGTCACACTGTGATACTTGGGTACAAACTATTTGTAATGATAGAGCTGATCAAATTGGTGGAGGGGTTGCACTCTATGTTAGAGAGGGCATTGAGTCACAAAGGATTACATTTTTGCAGGAAACAAAATTTGCTGTAGAATCTCTATGGATTGAAATTCCATGTAAAAAGGGAAAGGCGATGGCAGTAGGGGTGTACTATCGACGGCCTGGCCAGAATGAACAAATGGAAGATGAAATGCTCAAATAAATCAGGGAAGCTAACAAAAGTTACAGCACAGTAATAATAATGGGTGATTTCAATTATCCCAGTATTGACTGGGTCAGTGTCACAGCAGGACATGCTAGAGAGATAAAGTTTCTTGATGAAATAAATGACTGCTTCTTGGAGCAGCTGGTTCATGAACCGACCAGAGGGGAAGCCATTTTGGACCTGGTCCTTAGTGGAACACCAGATCTGAGGCAAGAGATAACGGTGTTGGGGCCACTTGATAATAATGATCATAGCATGATCGCGTTTGATTTAATTAATGGAGGAGGGATGGTAAGGAAATCCACAGTACAACCTTTTAACTTTCAAAAGGGAGACTATGATAAAATGAGGAAAATAGTTTAGAAAAAACTAAAAGGAGCATTTCAAAGGTTAAAGACTCACATCAAACTTGGGTGTTGTTTAAAAATACTATCTTGGAAGCCCAGATCAGCTGTATTCCACGCTTTAAGAAAAGTGGAAGGCAGTCCAAAAAACTGCCGGCATGGTTTAAAGGTGAGGTCAGAGAGGCTGTTCTTGCCAAAAAAAAGCATCTTTCAGGAAATGGGAAAAAGAGCCAAATGACAAAAACTGGAAACAGCACAAGCACTGGCAAGTTAGATGCAATACACTGATAAGGCAGGCAAGGAAAGAATTTGAGAAGCTTGTTATGGAAGCAAAAACGTGTAATAAAGACTTTTTCAAGTACATTTGTAGCAAACAACCTGTGAGAGAGTCAGATGGACCATTAGATGATAGAGGGGTAAAAAGAGCACTAAGAGGGGGCAAGGCCATAGCGGAGAGGTTGCTTTGGTCTTTACTGAGGAAGATGTAGGGATGTTACCCATGACTGAAGTGGTATTTAAAGGTGCTACTGCGGACGAATTGAAAGAAATAGCGATTCACCGGGAAAATGTATTACAACTATTTGATAAACTGAAGAGTAGTGAATCACCTGGACCGGATGGTATACATCCAAGGATGTTGAAAGAACTGAAATATGATATTGCAGACCTGCTATTAGTAATCTGTGAACTAGCATTAAAATCATCTGCAATACCTGAAGATTGGAGGATGGCCAATGTAATGCCAATTTTTAAAAGGATTCCAGGGGTGATCTTGGAAACTACAGACTGGTGAGCCTAATGTTAGTACTGGGAAAAATGGTAGAAACCATCATAAAGAACAAAATTACTGAAGATGTAGATACTGTCCTGCCCCCGCCTAGGGCCGGTGACTCTAGAGCAAGGGTGACCTCTACTTTGTCTTCAAGTGTCCTTTTTGACTAAGGTAGCAGCAAGGTACGCTGGGAGTTGTAGTCTAGGCTTACTATCAAACAAAGGTGTTGTGGCACGAGGGTCATTTGAACAGATACATTTTTATTTGGGGTTTTCCCTTTCACATATAGATTCTTGGCTCAAAACATGACACGGATTACTTTCCAAAACAATAGGAAACAGGAGCAATTCAAAGTTAGAAAATAAAGCATATGGCCAACTGTTTCTTCACAGCAAACATTCAGGAGAAAACAACTTTGCATTACCTTCATGCAAAGGTTGTCTAACGTAGGTCCAAGTGATCAATCTCACATAAAGAACAATCCATCTCACAGATATCCGTTGTATCAGGAGTGCTTTCTACGTCAACAATCATCTCCTCGTTGTAATCATTATAATTCTGCTTAGGGGAACTTCTAGACTGCAGGTCACTGAGAACTTCTTGCAGCTGTTCAATAAAGTTGTCCCTCTGATTGGCAGTAACTTTCTCTAGTGCTGGAAACTGATTCTTACGTAAGCTCTTAGCAACAGCCTTTACGTCTGTTGCAAAACACTTACTAAGAATGTTTCTGACTGGAACTGTTTTTGCAGCAGTGCTATCTCTGCTCTTATTAGCACTGTTCTTTAACTGCTGTACAATATCCTCAGCAAGTCTCTGGCTAGGAATTATGGCAGACGTACCTTTTTCACTCGCAATGCCTTTTCTGTAATCAGAGCTTTCCTCCCTCGTATAGGTAAACTCTTCTACCTTTTCTTCGGGTAGTTTCCACAGAGGTTTTGGCTTTGCTTCTAGTGCTCTCGGGGTAAAGGAAATGGGCCTTCCAGAATCCTCCTTTGCTAGTTCTGGGTTCCAAAGTTTCCCTCTTTGCTGCTCTCCTCTTTGCCTTCCTTGCCTGCGTTGCTCTGTCTGCTGTCGTTGCTCGCCTTGTGGCTTCTGTGTGCTCTCTCTCTCTCCACCTCTCTTCCTGAACTCTAGCTCTGAAGCAGGTTTAAAACGGCTTCCTTCAGCAGCCACAGCCCTCTGGCTACTCAGGTGCAACTCATTAGAACTCCACTCAGCTCCTACATCACTGCTATGGCTGGGCTCAGTTCTAGTTGGAAGCTTTCGGTTTCTATGGGAACCTGACTTGTCCTTACTCTTAAAGGTACAATGCTCATTATTTTTCCAATCCATCTGCTCAGCATTGTTGTCATTATCACATATTCCCCCCTTAAGATATTACAGGCTGGGTTGATGACATCAACGCAGCATGTAATCCTACATAAGCTATTGACGTCCTTCCTGTTCTCCGGGTATCTATGGGAATGTATAGCCAGCTGGGAGAGTGCCACCCTTTCATGCCATGGGCTTAGCAGATTAACGTGGTAAATCTGCCTGCGGCCTCTCCTATTTTGTATTGCATAGGTCACGGGACCTACCTGTTCTACTACTCAGAAGGGCCCTTTCCACTGCCTTTCAAACTTGGGTACAGCTCCGGGCACCCTGACAATAACCTTTTCGCCTATAGCCAACTGGCGAGGCTTGGTATTGCGGTCGTAGTAATTCTTTTGTTTCTGTTGACTAGCCTTTAGGTTACTTTCTGCTATTTGGGAGGTTCATGCTAAACGACCTCTTAAGTCCCTCAAAAACTGGGGCACAGCAATTTCCTCAGCTCTAGGTTCTACCCACTGTTCTCGGAGGATATCGAGGATACCTCTGGGTGAGCATCCATACATCAGTTCGTATGGGGAGGTTCCTAGGGACGCTTGCTTCCTTTCCCTGCACGCGTACAGCACGAAGGGAAGCAGAGTGTCCCACTCTTTCATTTGTCCCTTCAACCCCCGTCTTAGCATACTCTTCAACGTCTGGTTAAATCTTTCAACTAACCCGTTGGATTGCTGGTGGTAGGCTGCAGTCTTTACATGTCGGATGCCGAAGGCATCCCACACCCTAGGTAGGTAACGCGACATGAAATTACTGCCATGATCGGTCAATACTTCTTTCGGGAACCCCACCTCACAGAACAATTTTATTAGTTCTGCTGCCACCGTATGGGCTGAAATGCTGCGTAAGGGAACCGCCCAGGGGAATCTCGTCGCATGATCCACCATAACTAATATGTATTGGTAGCCGCGCGGCGTTCTAATCATGGGACCCACTATGTCTACTGCTATTCTGTGTAAGGGTACCGCAATTACTGGTACCGGAATTAGTGGTACTTCCTTTGGCTTAATTGGGGTAACCCTCTGGCAAGACGGACAGGCCTCGCAAAACTTAGTAGTCTCTTTAAATACGCCTGGCCAATAGAATCGGGCTAATACCTGATCTAAGGTTCCTTGAATGCCTTTATGCGCTCCTATGGGATGATCGTGGGCAAGTCTTAATACCAGGGCTCTAAATGTAGTGGGTATTACCAGTTGCTTGCGTGTATTACCAGTAGCTGGCTCTAAACTCTCCCTGAATAGAATACCCTCATCCAGGAAAAACCTTGGCAATGTATCCCTTCCTTCTTGGGCGTATTTAAAAGCTTGACTAAGTGCTGGATCGGCCTGTTGCTCTTTTGGAAATGAGGGGAACTTGTCCATCAACTCAGCAGGGACCCATGGTAATTCTAACCCTGCCCGTATCTCTGCTCTATTCTGAGAGCGAGTCTGGCGTTCCCTGCGTTTTTCTCCCTTACTCTTTTTGTTTTTATTCCCTGGAGTATTGATCAGGTCTTCATGAGAAGGTAAGTCTATCTGCCCTGCCGTTGAATATTCTCCTACATCTTCTAAGGCTTTAGACTGGTTTCTCGTGGAAACCATCCCCTCTCTTATCTGTACCTGCTGTTGAATACCTTTTTGAAACTGTGGCCAGTCTCGGCCCAGTACTAATTTGTGTGGCAAGTGTGGAACTATGGCCACTGGAATCTCTCTTTCTATTCCAAATCCTTTTATTAAGACTTTGTAAATAGGGTATGAGGATGCCGCGCCATGCACACAGCGGATTTTTACAGTGCCACTGGGTAGACAAGGTATGGTTTTACTTTGGGCTTCTATCTTTTTCCAGAGGCTTTGGGAAACCATATTCTGATCGGAACCAGAATCTAGTAGGAAATTCGCATTCACCCCCTGGACTGTTACTGCCAAGAGGAATCCCTCTCTAACCTGTCCTGGGTTAGTGGTTACTAGCGCTATTTTTACCTTACAGTTACGCTGTAAATGATCATCACTGCCACATTTAAAGCATGTTTTCCTTACATATTTTCCTCTACATTCAGGTAAACATAATGCATTAACATTCATTGCTTTTTCCTTCCTTTCTGAAAATGCATTGGCTGCCTTCCTAGAAGCTATGCTTTTCTCCTGTGCGTTCCCTTCTGCTTCAAGTAATCGCTCAGTGAGCATGGTCGCTTCCTGGGAGCTTTTGCAACCTTGCAAAGTCAGGAAAGTGCGGACATTTTCAGGGACAGCATTCATGTATTGTTCCAGTATTATACTGTCTAACACTGATTCAAGGCTCTTACCATCCGGTTCTAACCATTTGTTTACCAGTCCCTTAAGACGATGGTATAACGCTCTGGGTGTTTCACCGGGCATTAATTTAGTATCCCTAAATAAATGGTGGTACACCGAGGGAGTTAGACCTATCCTATCTTTGATAGCTCTTTTAACCTCGTCATAATCATTGGCTAAATTTGGTGGTACGGTCTGGTAAGCAGTCAATGCCTCACCCGTGAGAGACATTGCTAACCTGATCGCCCATTGCTTTTTAGGCCAATTTATCAAGTGAGCAACTCGTTCAAATGTTTCAAGATAATCATCCAGATTGTCTCTATCAGTTAACTGTCCAAAGTTCCATGCTTCCCTGGACCAGGGTCCTAAAGCATGAGCTTGGTTTAAGCCTGATGAACCTGGTGAAGGAGAATCAGGATCTGGCTCCTTCCTAGTACTCTGGATCCACGCTTCCATCATCTGAATGAGCGGGCGTTGCTGCGCTTCCATCCGGGCTGCAGCTCGCTCTAGAGCTTCTGTCGCTAGCTCACGTTGTCGCTCAAACTGTGATGCCATCCAGGTGAGTACTTCCTTCGTCTCCATAGCCATTCTGAAAAGACAAAGCAGACAAACGCAACCACCCAAGTGCGGTACCACAATATAGAAGGTATTTTAACTTTTCCCACCAACTACACTGATACCCACAGCACAAGTATCCTCAGGTAACCCTATTAGACACCAATTACCTGATACTAGTGGTGCGTCAGGCTTGTGAGCAACGTTGGTCTCCTCAGTAGCAGACACGCCTTCTCCGTCCGGAAGTAGCTTTGCTTAGACGTTTTCCTGTAGCTTGATTTTCAAAAAACTTTTTCTTGCACCTTTAAATCCTTTGCGCATGCGTGCTTGTGCCTTGATCCGTAGCAACTACGCCAATCTGTCCTGCCCCCGCCTAGGGCCGGTGACTCTAGAGCAAGGGTGACCTCTACTTTGTCTTTAAGTGTCCTTTTTGACTAAGGTAGCAGCAAGGTACGCTGGGAGTTGTAGTCTAGGCTTACTATCAAACAAAGGTGTTGTGGCACGAGGGTCATTTGAACAGATAAATTTTTATTTGGGGTTTTCCCTTTCACACATAGATTCTTAGCTCAAAACATGACACGGATTACTTTCCAAAACAATAGGAAACAGGAGCAATTCAAAGTTAGAAAATAAAGCATATGGCCAACTGTTTCTTCACAGCAAACATTCAGGAGAAAACAACTTTGCATTACCTTCATGCAAAGGTTGTCTAACGTAGGTCCAAGTGATCAATCTCACATAAAGAACAATCCATCTCACAGATATCCGTTGTATCAGGAGTGCTTTCTACGTCAACAATCATCTCCTCGCTGTAATCATTATAATTCTGCTTAGGGGAACTTCTAGACTGCAGGTCACTGAGAACTTCTTGCAGCTGTTCAATAAAGTTGTCCCTCTGATTGGCAGTAACTTTCTCTAGTGCAGGAAACTGATTCTTACGTAAGCTCTTAGCAACAGCCTTTACGTCTGTTTCAAAACACTTATTAAGAATGTTTCTGACTGGAACTGTTTTTGCAGCAGTGCTATCTCTGCTCTTATTAGCACTGTTCTTTAACTGCTGTACAATATCCTCAGCAAGTCTCTGGCTAGGAATTATGGCAGGCGTACCTTTCTCACTTGCAATGCCTTTTCTGTAATCAGAGCTTTCCTCCCTCGTATAGGTAAACTCTTCTACCTTTTCCTCGGGTAGTTTCCACAGAGGTTTTGGCTTTGCTTCTAGTGCTCTCGGGGTAAAGGAAATGGACCTTCCAGATTACTCCTTTGCTAGTTCTGGGTTCCAAAGTTTCCCTCTTTGCTGCTCTCCTGTTTGCCTTCCTTGCCTACGTTGCTCTGTCTGCTGTCGTTGCTCGCCTCGTGGCTTCTGTGTGCTCTCTCTCTCCACCTCTCTTCCTGAACTCTAGCTCTGAAGCAGGTTTAAAACGGCTTCCTTCAGCAGCCACAGCCCTCTGGCTACTCAGGTGCAACTCATTAGAACTCCACTCAGCTCCTACATCACTGCTATGGCTGGGCTCAGTTCTAGTTGGAAGCTTTCGGTTTCTATGGGAACCTGACTTGTCCTTACTCTTAAAGGTACAATGCTCATTATTTTCCCAATCCATCTGCTCAGCATTGCTGTCATTATCACAATACTCTTGTTTTAAAGGGAGACAGCCAACATGGCTTTAGACAAGGAAGATCTTGCCTTACTAATCCAGTATCTTTTTTTGAAGGTATGAATAAACAGGTAGACAAATGTGAGTCAGTTGATATAGTGTATCTGGACTTTCAGAAAGCTTTTGACAAGGACCCTCATCAGAGAAGTTTGGCAAAACTATAAGTCATGGGATAGGAGGCAGTGTACTATTGTGGATCAGGAACTGGTTAAAAGATAGAAAGCAGAGGGTAGGGCTAAATGGCCAATTTTCCCAATAGAGAAAGGTGAATAGTGAAATACCCCAGGGATCTGTGCTGGTTCCGCTGCTGTTTAACATATCCATAAATAACCTGGAAAAGGAAATAACGAGTGAGATTATTTAGGGTTGCAGAGCAGAGATGGCATCCATCTGTCCAAGAAAGGTAACACGTCTTCAGTAGTGGACTGGCTAATCTACTGAAGAGGGCTTTAAACTAGATTCGTTGGAGATGGGTGAAGAAAGCCCCCAGGTAAGTGAAAGCACCCAGGTAGGTGATACATTAAATAACTTTATGGAAATGGGTAACAGGGGTAACATATGGAAAGCAATGTGTATAAATGCCCGTAGCATGGGAAATAAGACCCCGATGTTGAAGCTTTGGTGGGAGTGGCTGACTTGGATTTAGTGGCAGTTACAGAAACATGGTTCACAGAAAACCATGATTGAGATGTAACTATACCTGGCTATACTTTATTCAGAAAGGACAGGGTATGAAGTAGGGGAGGAGGAGTGGCACTATATGTAAAAACTACTATTAAAGCTTTGGAATTACAGAGCTAAAAAGGGAGAGGGGAGGCATTGTGGGTTAAACTAGAAAGAGGGAAAGAGAAATCTATTTACATTGGTGTGATATACAGACCTCCCTCACAAGAGGAAGAGGTGGACAGAGAGTTAATTGAAGACATATGCAGCATTGCTAGGAAAGGGGAAGTGCTACTGATAGGAGATTTCAATATGCCAGATGTTGATTGGCACATTCCTGCTGCAGTATCATCTAGAAGTAAGGAGATCCTGGATTCTCCACAGGGAGAACTTTTCAGGCAATTGGTAACAGACCCCACATGTGAAGGGGCCATACTGGACTTGGTGCTTACCAATGGTGAAAGTGTTTCTGATGTTGTAGTGGGAGATCATTTTGCATTCAGTGATCACCAGATGGTATGGTTCAGTATTAGGACTAGGGCTGTTAGAATCCATTCAAAGGCGAGGATCTTAGACTTTAGGTAGACTAACTTTGCGAAGATGGGCCAATATCTCAGGGAGTCCTTAGTTGGATGGGAACAGCTGAGGGATGTAGAAAAACAGTGGGGAAACCTGAAAGGGAATATTTTAAGGGCAACCAACCTTTTTGTTAAAATGGTAAATAAAGGTAAAAGGAAAAGGAGACCGCTATGGTTTTTTCGAAAGAAGTAG
This sequence comes from Ichthyophis bannanicus, assembly GCA_033557465.1. Classification (NCBI taxonomy): domain Eukaryota; kingdom Metazoa; phylum Chordata; class Amphibia; order Gymnophiona; family Ichthyophiidae; genus Ichthyophis; species Ichthyophis bannanicus. The sequence continues at coordinate 103,083,624 of CM066048.1, read as the reverse complement.
CTGAAAAAGTGAAGAAAAAAGAGGGAGGCCTTCATGAAATACAAGAGATCACAGAGAGAGGAAGACAGGCATCTGTATTTGGAAAAACTTAGAGAAGCTAGCAAAGTAGTCAAGAAGGCAAAGATTCAAAAGGAGGAGGAAATAGCCAATGCAATAAAATGGGGGGATAAGATATTTTTCAGATATATTAGTGAGAAAAGGAAGAGCAAGAGTGGTATTGTCAGACTCAAGGATTCAGGGGAGGAATATGTAGAAGCTGATAAGGATAAAGTGGAATTGCTCAACAAATATTTTTGTTCTGTGTTCACAGATGAAGAACCAGGAGCAGGACCTCAGAAAACACCCACAAATAGGAACAGAAGCAAAGGACATCTTGAACAATTTTCAAAAGACTGTGTTCGTGAGAAACTATCTCAACTTAAAGTAGACAAAGCGATGGGATCGGATGGGATACACCCAAGAATACTGAGGGAACTTGGGGACGTTCTAGCAGCTCCACTGACTGACCTTTCAATGCCTTGTTGGAGTCGGGAGTGGTGCCAAAGGACTGGAGAGAGGCTCATGTGGTGCCTTTACACAAAAGCGGAAGTAAGGATGTGGTTGAAAACTACAGGCCGGTTAGTTTAACTTCAGTGGTGAGTAAATTATTGGAAACGCTGCTGAAAGAGAAAATAGTGAGGTTTCTGGAGTCCAGCGGATTACAGGATCCAAGGCAGCATGGATTCATCAGAGGCAGGTCTTGTCAGACAAATCTGATTGATTTCTTTGACTGGGTGATCAGGGAGTTGGACCGAGGGAGAGCCCTAGATGTGGTGTATTTAGATTTCAGTAAAGCCTTTGCCACTGTTCCTCACAGGCGACTTATAAACAAACTGAGCACCCTACGGATGGACCCTAAAGTTACTGCTTGGGTTAGAAATTGGTTGGGTGGGAGGCGACAAAGAGTACAAGTAAATGGAGCTCACTCTGAGGAGAAGGATGTTATCAGTGGTGTGCCCCAGGGATCTTTCCTTGGTCCGATTCTTTTTAACATCTTTGTTAGTGATATAGCGGAAGGGCTTTCAGGTAAGGTTTGCCTCTTTGTGGATGATACCAAAATCTGCAATAGAGTAGACACCCAGGAAGGGGTAGATAACATGAGGAGGGATCTAGCTAAGCTTGAAGAATGGTCTAGAATTTGGCAGCTGGGATTTAATGTTAAAAAAATGTAAGGTCATGCATTTGGGCTGCAGCAATCCAAGGGAGCAATATAGTATAGGGGGTGAAGTACTTTTGTCCACTAAAGAAGAGCGGGACCTAGGCGTGGTTGTGTCTGATGATCTTAAAGTAGCTAAACAGGTAGAAAAGGCGACGGCAAAAGCTAGAAGGATGCTTGGGTGCATACGGAGAGGAATGGCTAGCAGAAAAAAGGAGGTGATAATGCCTCTGTATAAGTCTTTGGTGCGACCTCATTTGGAGTATAGTGTGCAATTCTGGAGATCGCACCTTCAAAAGGATGTGAACAGGATGGAGTCGGTGCAGAGGGTGGCTACTAAAATGATTAGTGGTCTTCATTATAAAGCATATGAGGACAGACTGAAGGATCTTAATATGTGCACCTTAGAGGAAAGGCGGGATAGAGGTGATATTATTGAGATGTTTAAATACCTCCGTGGCATAAATGTTCAGGGAGAGAGCCTGAAATTGAAAGCAAGTTCTGCTATGAGGGGACATGGGATGAGGGTGAAGGGAGATAGATTCAGGAGTGATATGCGGAAATATTTCTTTACAGAAAGAGTAGTGGATCCGTGGAATAGTCTCCCAGTGGAGGTGGTAGAGATGAGGACAGTAACTGAATTCAAAAAAGCATGGGACAAACACAGAGGATCTCTAAAGGTAAAAAGGGGACTGTTGTAGTTGTTATGGAAGGACAGACTAGACAGGCCATGTGGTCTTTTTCTGTCGTCATATTTCTATGTTTCTATGTTTCTATCAAATTTGCAGATGACACAAAACTATTTAAAGTTGTTAAAACCCATGAGGATTGTGGAAAATTGCAAGAGGACCTTGATAAAATGGAAGACTGGATGTTCAAAAGGCAGATGAAATTTAATGTGAACAAGTGCAAAGTTATGCACCTAGGAAAGAACAACCCAAACTATGGTTACACGATGCAAGGTTCCATATTAGGTACTACCACCCAGGAAAAAGATTTAGACATCATCATGGATAACATGTTAAAACCCTCCTCCCAGTGTGCAATGGTGGCCAAGAGAGCAAACAGAATGCTAGGTGTCATATGGAAAGTAATGGAAAATAAAACAAAGGCTATTATAATGCCTCTGTATCGTTCCATGGTGCGATCGCACCTTGAATATTGCATGCAATTCTGGTCGCCGTATCTTAAAAAGAATATAGCGTTATTAGAAAAGGTACAGAGAAGAGCCACAAAAATGTTAAAGGGGATGGAATGATAACGCTATGAAGAGAGGCTAAAAAGATTAGGGCTCTTCAACCTGGAAAAGAGATGGCTGAGGGAAGATATGATAGAGGTTGGGTGTTCGGTGTTGTTGAAAAATACTATCTTGGCAGCCCAGACCAGCTGTATTCCACGCTTTAAGAAATCTGGAAGGAAGTCCAAAAAACTGCCAGCATGGTTTAAAGGTAAGGTCAGAGAGGCTGTTGTTGCCAAAAAAGCATCTTTCAGGAAATGGAAAAAGGAGCCAAACGACGAAACCTGGAAACAGCACAAGCACTGGTAAATCAAATGCAATGCATTAATAAAGCAGGCAAAGGGAGAATTTGAGAAGAAGCTTGCTGTGGAAGCAAAAATGCGAAATAAAGATTTTTTAAAGTACATTCGCAGCAAAAAACCTGTGAGAGAGTCAGTTGGTCCATTGATTAGATGATAGAGGAGTTAAAGGGGCACTAAGAGGCGACAAGGCGATAGCGGAGAGACTGAATGAATTCTTTGCTTCGGTCTTTACTGAGGAAGATGTAGGGATGTACCCATGACTGAAGTGGTATTTAAAGGTGCGGAAGAATTGAAGGAAATATCGATACATCGGGAAGATGTATTACAACTATTAGATAAACTGAAGAGTAGCAAATCACCTGGGCTGGATAGTATACATGCAAGGGTGTTGAAAGAACTGAAATATGAGATTGCAGACCTGCTATTAGTAATCTGCGAACTATCATTAAAATCATCTGTAATACCTGAAGATTGGAGGATGGCGAATGTAATGCCAATTTCTAAAAAGGGTTCCAGGGGTGATCCGGGAAACTACAGACCGGTGAGCCTCACGTCAGTACCGGGAAAAATGGTAGAAACCATCATAAAGAATAAAATTACTCATGGCCTAATGGGAGACAGCCAACATGGCTTTAGACAAGGAAGATCTTGTCTTACTAATCTGTTATGTTTTTTTGAAAGTGTGAATAAACAGGTGGACAAAGGTGAGTCGGTTGATATAGTGTATCTGGACTTTCAGAAAGCCTTTGACAAGGTCCCTCATTAGAGACTTTTGGCAAAACTAAAGAGTCATGGGATAGGAGGCACTGTACTACTGTGGATCAAGAACTGGTTAAAAGATAGAAAGCAGAGGGTTGGGCTAAATGGCCAAGTTTCCCAATGGAGAAAGGTGAATAGTGGTGTTCCCCAGGGATCTGTGCTAGGTCCGCTGCTTTTTGACATATTCATAAATGACCTGGAAAGTGGAATAGTGAGCGAGGTTATCAAATTTGCAGATGACACAAAACTATTTAAAGTTGTTAAAACCCAAGAGGATTGTGGAAAATTGCAAGAGGATCTTGATAAATTAGAAGACTGGGCATCAAAATAAGTAAGATACCTGGGTGTAATAATAGATCATACTCTCACCATGCTACCGCACATAAAGCAGACAGTAAGAACCATATTTCATAAACTCAAAACCATACAACGCCTAAGGCCCCTCCTTGATACACATGACTTTAGATCGGTTGTTAATACACTCATCACACCCCATTTTGATTATTGCAACAGTCTCCTAATTGGCCTATCACAAAAAAACACATACCTATTACAAAGAGCCCAGAACATCTGTGCAAAAGTAATTACTAAAGCTCGTCTAACAGACCATGTGACCCCTATACTCCTAGAACTACATTGGCTCCCTATACACAGCCGAATCAGATACAAAATTCTCCTAACAACTTTCAAGCTCCTAAACGACATCGCCCCCTCACACCTATCAACACTACTACAGACCCCATCTGAATCAAGAGCTCGCAGACAAAACGCAGCCCACTCACTTGATATGCCAAAAACGTTCACGAAGACTAAAAAATCCTCAAGTGCCAGAGCCTTCACGTTCACTGCCCCCATGCTCTGGAATGATCTCCCATTAGGACTCCGTATCATAAAAGACCTCTCCCAATTTCGGAAGGAACTCAAAACCTACCTATTCTCCAAACATTTCCAAATCCCATACCCCCCAAGTCCTGTCCCACAGCATCCACACACACAAACTCAGAACTCCCAAAACCGCAATTAGCTAACCCCAGACAGTCCTCCCACACACACACAAAAAACTTATGATAAAAAAATGGAAATAAATTCCACCACTTACGCATGACCTATGATTATTCTGTAACACATTGTATATAACCACTTGTAAATAACCTATGTAAATAGTTTGGACAGTTTATCGCATTTATTATTATTTGTAAAAAGTTAGAAAGTTTCTGTTCAATGTAAATGTATACCCAAGTATAAATAATTCGTTAACTTGTTCCATGTAAACCGCCCTTGATCTCTGGAAGGGGCGGTATAGAAGAAATAGATAAATAAATAAATAAAATGGCAGATGAAATTTAATGTGGACAAGTGCAAAGTTATGCACCTAGGGAAGAACAACCCAAACTATGGTTATACATTAGGAACCACCACCCAGGAAAAAGATTTAGGCGTCATTGTGGATAACATGTTAAAACCCTCGGCCCGGTGTGCAGCGGCAGCCAAGAGAGCAAATAGAATGCTAGGTATCATAAGGAAAGGAATGGAAAATAAAACAAAAGATATTATAATGCCTCTATATCATTCCATGGTGAGACCGCACCTTGAATATTGTGTACAATTCTGATCACCGCATCTTAAAAAGGATATAGAGTTATTAGAAAGGGTTCAGAGAAGAGCCACCAAAATGGTAAAGGGGATGGAAGGATACTCCTATGAAGAAAGGCTAAAAAGATTATGGCTCTTTAACCTGGAAAAGAGACGGCTGAGGGGAGATATGATAGAAGTCTATAAATTAATGAACGGAGTGGAACGGGTAAACGTAGATTGATTGTTTACGTTATCAGAATATAGAAAGACTAGGGGACATGCAATGAAGCTACAGGGTAAACTATTTAAGACTAATAAAAGAAAATATTTTTTCACTCAACGTGTAATCAAACTCTGGAATTTGTTACCGGAGGATGTAGTAAAGGCTGTTAGTGTAGCTGGGTTTAAAAAAGGTTTGGACAAGTTCCTGGAGGAAAGATCCATAAACCATTATTAAGAAGGGACCCAGGATATCAATGCTTGACCCAGTACAAGCATTGCGGAACTTGTGTCTTTTGGGGAAACTGCTAGGTACGTATGACCTAGATTGGCCACTGTTGGAAACAGGATACTGGGCTTGATGGACCTTGGTCTGACCCAGTATGGCATATCTTATGTTCTTATGTCTATAAATTAATGAATGGAGTGGAATAGGTAAACATAGATCGATTGTTTACATCATCAGAATATAGAAAGACCAGGGGACATGCAATGAAGCTACAGGGTAGCCTATTTAAGACTTATAGGAGAAAATATTTTTCACTCAACGTGTAATCAAACTCTGGAATTTTTTACCGGAGAATGCAGTAAAGGCTGTTAGTGTAGCTGCGTTTAAAAAATAGTTGGACAAGTACCTGGAGGAAAGGTTCATAAACCATTATTAAAAGGGACCCAGGATATCACTGTTTTCCCAAATACAAGCATTGCGGAATCTATGTCTTTTGGGGAAACTGCTAGGTTCTTATGACCTAGATTGGCGACTGTTGGAAACAGGATACTTGGCTTGATAGATCTGGGTCTGACCCAGTATGGCATATCTTATGTTCTTATGTTTTTATCCCCATTGACAAATAGCAGGGAACATTGCTAATTGCTATATGTCGGTGATACCAACAAGAGAGAGGAAGAATGTAACCTCCTCCCGTGAGATAGTGGCTCCTTTTAATCGTTTAACAAGAAAGATTTGAAATTTGGAATCCTGGAACAAATTGCAGTTGAAGAGTGGGAGAAACTGCTAGCAGAAAGATTTAAGAAACTTATAGATGGCTACAGTTGGAGGCTGTCGTCACTGCCAAGGGTTGTGCAACCAAATATTAGTGAATGGTGCCATTAATCCTGTCTAGGTCATATTTTGTTTTTTTCTCAGAAATTACTACATCTAAGTTGAACAGACATCTTTTTTTTTGTTGAATACCTTTGAACATACTAGAATGAGGGCATAGGATGAGGGTGAAAGGGGATAGACTCAGGAGTAATATGTGGAAATATTTCTTTATGAAAAGAGTGGTAGGTGTATGGAATAGTTTCCCGGTGTAGGTGGTAGAGACAAGGACAGTATTTGAATTCAAGAAAGCATGGGACAAACACAGAAGATCTCTAAAGGAAAAAAAGGGACTATAGTATTTAATATCAAAGGGCAGACTAGATAGGCCATATGGTCTTTTTCTGCTGGCATGTTTCTATGTTTCTAAAATATTATGATGACATACATCAGAATATTTCCAATTATTTCTCAAGATATTGTACATCCTACCTAAAATGCAAGAGTGCCAACAATGTTGGTCTCAACTGTAGGCTTCAGCTGTAGAGAAAAACAGCAACCACCATCTACTGGAGACAGAGAAAATACTGAAGGGTGTCCCTAACTGTACTAGGTTTTATGCCAATGGTGATATCACAGCATAGTTCTAGTTTTTTCGCTGTCTCCATCATCTGCCGGCAGGAGGAGCTAACCCATTTGTCTGGACTGGTCTAGCAGGAAGATCTGGAATTGTAAGCTAGAAATGAAAATCATTCTAACAGTAGTAAAGCAAAAAGCATCAAGGTGTTAGACATACAGCTGCATATATGAGATGTGATCAGGGGCGGCCCAAGGGGGGTGCGGGGCCATGTGTGGAGACTTGGTGCGGGACCTCATTTGCATAAGAAGCCTCATTTGCATAAATATTTGCATAATGTTACCATACACTAACTTTTAGTAAACATGCCTCTTCATGAGTGTATGGATAAAGAAAGACTAAAAGATTTCTGCATTACTATAATCCAGTGCCAACCGCCAGACACATTAGGAACTACTACAAACACTGCCCATTTAGAACCCATAGCAAACCCACCGTATCCTAACAGCACTACCAGGACTCACAAAGCACCAGACCCTACCTATCAAAAGGCAACACTGCAAATATTAAACCAATACATTTCAGAGAATAACAATACATGACCTACTGAGGAAAGAGAACAAGTGGCAATGTCAAATAGGAATTACATAAACAGAATACCTCAGCTCAGTTACACATGCAGAACACAGACCATCACCAAACAAGGAATCACAATTTAAAAACAGGAAGACAATAATTAAACTGGGAATCCTAAAAGCCAAACTTGGAATTTACAACTACTGGACTTCTGCAATCCGATATACCTTGGACTACCGAAACAAGCCCTCAAACCACTCCAACTGGCACAAAACACTGCAGCACGAATAATATCCGGAACTGCAAGACAAGAGCACATCACACCTATCTTAAAGGACTTACACTGGCTCCCAATCGGTGCACGCATCAGATACAAAACTATCATAAACCTATTTAAGATAAATCAGCACACATCAGACAACAGCCTGCACACCCTCATACAACCAGACACCAGCACACGTCCTAGAAGAAAGCAAACACACAACCGAGTCAGCACCCCAAGTGAATACAAACATACACGCAAGGACACAACAGACAGAGCTCTCTCCATGGCTGCTCCAACAATATGGAACAAACTACCGGACGATTCGAGGGCAACTACAGACCTCAAAGACTTTAGAAAACAGCTTAAAACTATGCTGTTCATAGAACACTATGGACACATCACATAACCTCAGAGAATGTATAACAGTACATGATACCGCCTAAACAATGGATGTAAGGAAAATGTTTTCAGCACCACTGTATATAGACCACCTTGTATATAGCTCAAACCAATCTAGCACACAATACAACACACACTCAACTAAATTTCACCCTCACTGCATGTATAGCACACACACTTTACCTGATTGTTTGCTGTGATACCACCTTGATTATTAAGATAAGGCGGTTTAGAAATACTGTTAAATAAATAAAATAAAAATAAACAACAACAATGTAGAAATAAAACTATAAATTAATTTCCTCTTGTACTAAACAAAGCACAGACGTTAATGATGCACATTTCCCAGAGCTGACATATTCCAGTTAATAAATTCAAAATAAAGAGATATCTTTGTACCTTTTGTGCATTTTTTTTCAGTTGCAATTGTTCCAGCCACTTTCTTCTGGTTTATTTGTGTCTTCTGCTAACTCTCCATCGTCTGCTGTCCATTTGTCCTTTCTTCTCTCTTCTAGTTTTTCCATTCTCTCTCGCTACATCTGCTTTAACATACTAATCTTTCTCCTTTTGCTCTTTCCTCATTCCTATTTCATCCACTCAAATTTTACCCGTCAATCCCTACTTAGTCTCCCAATACCCGGCCAATTGTAGATTTTTCTTCACTCCCACACAAAATATTTTTCCCCTCTCCATTTCAATCTCCCAGCCCCAGCCCCTTCTAATCTCCCCCAACATCAGCTCCCTTCTAGTTCCAGCCCCACCCAGTATCCGCTCCCTTCTAGTCCCCGCATCAGCCCATTTCCAGTCCTGGCCCCCCATCAGCCCATTTCCAGTCCTAGCTCCCCCATCCATTTCCAGTCCTATCCGAGTCCCCTCATCAGCCCATTTCTAGTCCTTTCCTAGCCCCACCATCAGCCCATGTCAAATCCTAGCTCCCCTCCACTCAGCCCATTTCCAATCCAAGCCCCCCATAAGCCTACTTCCAGTTCTAGCCCCTCCATGAGTCCATTTGAATCCAAGCCCCACCACAGCCCATTTCCAATCTTAGCTCCCCCCAACACCCAATTCCCAGTCCTATCCTAGCCCATCAGCCCATTTCCTGTCCTAGCTCCCTCCCCTAAGAGCCCATTCCAAGCCCCCCTACCACTCAGCCCCTTTCCATTTCAAGCCCCCTTCCACTCAGCCCATTTCCATTCCAAGCTCCCCTCCCCATCAGCTATTTGCAGTTCAAGCCTTCCCTTCCACTCAGCCCATTACCAGTCCTAGCCCCCCTCCCACCCACCCATTACCAGTCCTAGCCCCCCTCCCACCCACCCATTACCATTCCTAGCCCCCCATAGCCTATTACCAGTCCTAAGCCCCCATCAGCCCACTCCCAGTCCTAATCCCACCAGCCCATTTCCAGTCCTAACCCCCCATCACCCAATTTCAGTTTAAGCCCCCCATAGCCCATTACCAGTCCTAACCTCCCCATCAGCCCACTACCAGTCCTAATCCCATCAGCCCATATCCAGGCTTAGCTCCCCCATAGCCCATCACCACTCCTAACCCCCAGCCCAGCCCAGCCCAGCCCAGGGAAAATTTAAAATAAAAAAAAAGAAAAGCTGTCAGCTGTCTGCTGCCGGGACCGCCGCGGCAGAATCGAGTGTGCCGCGGAGCCCCCCCTGCTCGGCAGAGCCTGCCCTCCCCTGTATCAGCTCCCTCTTTCAGCTGCAGTCACACGCGCCGGCTTGCAGAGCGCGAAGGGACTAGTTTCCCTTTCGCGGCTCTGTTAAGCCCGCGGGGGCTGATGGGAACTTTTAAATCAGAATGTTTTTTGCGCTGGGCCCCCTGAAACGCGGGGCCCTGTGCAAAAAACATTCTCGCTCAATGGACGGGCCGGCCCTGGATGTGATTGCAAAGTACCGAAACTTGTTGTGTAGCTATATAACAATACGTCATACCACGATGCTTTTAAGCATGCAGTGACCTAGTTATGTGCTCTGCATGTGAACACCTGTACTTTTTTTTAATCACGTAATATTTGGTATCTTGAATTTGTCAGATTTACGATGAAAGAAAAAATTGAACAGGGAATTTGCATTAAATTCTGCCGGAAACTTGGAGATCCATGCAAAGAGACTTATGACAAGTTACAGCAACTATATGACTATGAATGCAAGAGCCATGCTCGAGTTTATGACTGGTACAAATGTTTTCAAGTGGGCCGCCAAAGTGTTGACAGTGACAAACATTCTGGAAGGCCATCCATGAGCAGGAATGAAGACAAAGTTGAAGCAGTACATGCCGCAATACGCTCAAATCGTCGATTGACTATCAGGGAGCTTGCTGAGGACATGGACATTAGTTTCAGGTCAGTACCGTCCATTCTTACTGTCGATTTGGAGATATATTTATTTATTTAACAGGGACTTTTAATATCTTCTTTTTATAAGTCAAGACGGTTTGCAAGTAACTCAGGGACGTATGTCTGCAAAATTCATGCCAAAACGCCTGTCCCCTGAACAAAAAGAAGATCAACTGCCTACAGCTAGAGAGTTGTTGGAAAGCATTGAAAATGACTCAGATTTCATCAAAATGATTATTACTGGTGATGAATCATAGGTTTATGGTTATGACTTGGAAACTAAGGCTCAGTCCTCACAATGGAAGACTCAAAACTCTCCCAGACCCAAGAAAGCTGATCAGGTGAGGACCAATTCAAGGTTATGCTCACAGTTTTCTTTGATTACCAGGATATTGTTTACCATGAGTATGCTCCAAAAGGCCAAACCATCAATAAGTAGTACTCCGTCCAAATTCTGACTCGTTTGAGAGATTGTCACAAAGTAGGTTTATCAGAGCCCATGGAAATAGGCAAAGATGCAGGCAGTGAAACTGATTCTGACATTTCAGAGGAGCACATGTCAGGATGTTGCTATAGGCAACCCAAACAAATCAGGTCACGAGCTAGAGAAACACGCCCAACCAGCAGAAAGGCTGAGGGATCAGTAACTGATGAAAGCCAGCTGGGAGTGGGTGGAGCTGACACACACGCAGATAAACTCAATGCACATGGAGTTAGAGAGAGAAGCAGAACAGAACCCGGAAGGAACACGGGAACAGGCAGTTGTGAGTGTTCAGAGAGCCAAGGACGTGCTGGGAGAAGCTCAGATTGGAATGAAGCCGGTGGAAGAGCTGTAAAAGCTAAAAAGTTTTATTCCAAGAGAGAGAGTGAGAACCCAGGTGCCTGTGGTGGAAGGCAGAACACGGAAGCGTCAGAGCTCAGCAGAAGTTATCTAAAAGGTAACGGCAAGTTCAATTGGGAAGCTAGTTGGAGGAAGCCTGAGGAAACTATTTACCCTAGTAATTGGCACAGGAAAAGTAAAGCTTTTGTACCTGAAGATAATCTTGTATCTGGGAGAAGGACAAAAGGCATGAGCCGTGGAAAGCTTCCACTTGATGTTACTCCGGTGTCTGCAGCAGCAGAGAGAAGCCCGAGTCAGAGACTGCCAAGAGGTAAACCAATTGTAGCTAATAGAGGGAAAGGTGAATGTTGTGATTTCCCCTATGGTCCTCAGCATTTGAAAGGCTCCCAAATTAAGTACTCCAGTGAATATGGTAGTAGCCTGTCACACATTCTCACAGAGAGAGAAAGAGAATCTCTGAATAACAAAGAGAGACTGTTTAATAAAGTGCCGAACTGTGCAAGAGAAGAATTGTTACAGAAGAGGAGGATATGCAGTGTGAGGTACAGGGGGACACAACGTGTAATGAATACATGGACTGTACGCTTACAATTTCTGATAATATATCTTCTTTGCGGTGAACAAGTTGTGATACTTGCCAAGCCTTAAAGCTACAAAGAAAAGGGTTTTTGTGTGCTGAAAAAGGGCTGTTTAACTACTTTTGTTTGCATGTTAAAAGCTGAAGATAAGCATTTTTCTGTTCCCATTTTGTTCTTTTGTTTGTGCCCAAAGTGGGGCTGTTTACCTTTTTGTTTTGACCACTGAAAGAATCTTCCCAGAAGGGGAATAAAACCTGTTTAAGCCTTACCTCGTTTCCACAACTTATTCTTTTGACTGGCCTAAGAAAAACTACATATCCCAGAGTGCCAAGCAAGGTCTCTGGGCTGGTTAAACACAAGGCCTCGGCTTAACACCCCGCCTTAGCTTGAAGGGACAAGCAACGGCGTGACAAGATGCAGTTTGTCATAAGAGGCCAGAGTTGCACAGGAATGTTGAATGGTTGCTTCATCACGATAACGCCCTAGCAAATGCATCACATCTTCCCCAGCAATTCTTGACCAAACTCCAAATTGAGGAAGTCCGACAGCCTCCGTACTCACTTGACCTCACACACTATGACGTTTTCTTGTTTCCAAAACTGAAATTACCACTGAAAGGAAGGAGATTCAATGACTTGGAGACCATTAAGCAAAATTCGACACAGCAGCTTCATACCATAACGAAAGAGGCATTTCAAAATTGTTTCCAGTAATTGCAGGAGCGCTGGAGGAAGTGTGTTTTATCAGAAAAGGACTACTTTGAAGCAGACTGAGTGCAATAATTGTCAGTGCTATACTTTCTGATGCCCCTCGTACAGCTCGTATACCCTAATTAAGAAAGTCTGACATGTTAGTAGCAAATGATAAGAGGAGCATTTGCTGTCCTGAACCAAAGGTTTAAGACTCCCAGACTTCCACTGTATGAAACTTGCTCATCTAATTCTCTGCTGGTGAGTCTGGAGTTGTGTTCCATTTTCACAGTATTTGCTGCAAAGAAGAATTATCTTTTGTTCTGCAGAACAGCCATATTTACCTTCTGTGTTTTGCTAGTGCCAAGCAGCATTTTAGACCAGAGACTTGTTGATGGCGTGGCTTTAAATAAGTTTTATGAACTATGAATATGGGGCAGAGTCTGCCAGTTCTATACCCACACAACTTCCATTCTCCAACATAGTCAAACAAACCAGAAAGATGAAACAGTACATTTTAAGAGATGACCATATTTCTCTTTCTCCTATTAATACAAAAATATACAGCCCTTCCAAGATACACTATTCCTAACAAGAGGAGTTATATGTTTTAATTCTCGCCCTGATATTAGTATAATTTATCAGTTGGGGGTGGGTGTTAAATTCCAAATAATAAAAACACGTTTCTTATTCCTCTTGATTCAACTGTTTCCTGAAAATCCTGTAAGGGAAGGTGTTGCTACCAGAACAGATTGGGTTCTCTATTCTATGTATCAGTTACCCCAACTGATATTATTTTCTCTCAGTTACCACAACTGATGCTTATGCTATGAATTTGGTTCCGTCTCCCTGAATTCTGTTTCTCAGTACAAGCGCTTGGGAACAGCAAATAATCACACACTATCGGTATGACATAAGCTGCTCAGTTTATTCAGAGTATAGCTTTGCTTATATAGGATAAAACGATGTACCATATACGTCATAGAAAGTTACAGACAGATGCACAGTTGAATTATATTTGAGCAAGAGGTCATCTTTGCACAGCTGTTTGTAGAGTTAAAAGGTTATCGTTACAGAGCCTTCAGGAGGATCTGAAAGAAAGGGAATTAGCATATCTTGTCTTGATTGCAACTTATGTCTCCATACAATGCACATTGCTTTTGCAAGGCTAAGCTAAAAAGGCTTTTTTCTGCAAGGTTAGCAAATGACCAATGTCCTACCTTCACAGTAAACAAGGTAACAGACTACTTCTGCAGATCTGGCAAATGACCTGTAGCCTGACAGCATATTTCTGATACATATATAAAATTCCTTCTGATATTTACATAATATTTCTCCATACATAATATTCCGCCTATCAGAAGGCAGTCCACAAACTGGAACAGGACAATTTATAATTTGTCACAGATGGTCCCAACCCTTTCGGTTGTGTGGACCCCACATTAACTTCCAGAAAGTTCAAGGACCCCCGGTCCATCCCCACCACTCTTTCCAGACCCCCCTCTCCTCAGTGCCAAGCCTGTCCCCATGAGCCCTCTTTGCCTAAACCATATCCAATGTATATAGCAAAGCCACCATTGTAAATATGAATCTGTAGATATGTATCATAAGCACACAATGTATATAGCTTCACATCAAATCAACCACACTCCATCACACAGTACACTGCGACAAATCAACACTGCATGCTACTGACAACCCCCCTTCTTTGATTGTTTGCTGTGCCAACCGCTTTGATTTCATGAGAAAGCGGTATACCAAGTCCGTTTAAATAAATAAAAATAAAATATAAGTTCATGCCATGTTCAATGTAAAATTTGTACATCGCTTTGACCCGGTGATAAGTGGTATATAAACCCAACTAAATAAATAAATAATTAATTTTCCTTCCCCTTCACCAGTCTCTCTCGCCTCTCATCCAGCCAGTTCCTCCAGTCTCTCATTCCCCACAATCCTCTCTATTTTTTCTTCTCTCCTGCAGACCCCCTATAATGGTCTCAAGGCCTACAGGGCTTCACTGACCATATTTTAGGAACCACTGGTCATTAAGAACATATCATATGCCAAACTGGGTCAGATCAAAATCCATCAAGCCCAGCATCATGTTTCCAACAGTTGCCAAACTAGATAACAACTACCTAGCAGTTTCCCCAAAGGACACAGGTTGCACAATGCTTGTATTGAAGCAAGCAGTGGATTTCCCGAGTCCCCTTTTATAATGGTTTATGGACCTTTCCTCCAGGAACTAGTTTAAACCATTTTTAAACCCAGCTACACGAACAGCTTTTACTACACCCTCCGGTAATGAATTCCAGAGTTTGATTACACATTGAGTGAAAAAATATTTTCTCTTATTAGTCTTAACTAGGTTACACTGTAGCTTCATTGCATGTCCCCTAGTCTTTCTATCTCCAGGAACAAGCAGGAATGTAGTCATCACATATGGGTATCGTCGGTACCGACTTAGCCTGCGCGGCAACGCTCCCCAGCGTCCAATCAGAAAGCTTTTGGGAGCATCCCACAGTGCCTGCGTGCTGCCTTCCCGTCTTTCCCAACTGCCTCTCTCCAGTTCTTCTTTTTCCACGGAGCCAGCAGGTCGTATTCCTGTCACCACAGAAGAATTTCCTTATTTCTTTATTTCTTTTTGTGGTCGCGTCTGCCTCCCCGACGCTCTACCGGTACCGCCAGTATTTCTTTTCTTTTAAAAAAAAAAAATTTTTTACATTCTTTTACTTTCTTCAGGTGCACCTGTCTTTTTGGGCCTTAGGGCCCAGAAATTCCTTTAATATGGAAAAACCTGCTTCAGGTTTTTAAAAGTGCACAAAATGTGGCGGTACCATTTCCGTCACCGACACCCATGAATGGTGTTTAAAATGTTTAGGTCCTGACCACTCCATCACAGACTCTGTGTCCTGTGCTATGATATCTAAAAGGGGTCGACAGAACCGAGCTGCTAAGCTTAGTACCCTGTTTCTCTCTGATGCAGCTTCGGTGGCATCGACGTCTTCCAGGGCTTCTTCTTCTTCCCGTGGATCTCAGGTAACTAAACATAAGTCTAGCCGGTCCTCAAAGGCTAGATCTTCTTCTAAGCATCGAGATGCCTCTGGCGTTGCCCTCAAGGATTCTGCACCAGCAAAATTACCCCGGCGGGAGGCTTCGGCTTCCAAAGCACCATCATCGGGGTTCCAGGATGTTCTCGATGGCTCGGCCTCGACAGATCTCCTGGTGCCATGCTCTGGGGTACCGGCAGTCTCCACCGGTACCGATTTCCAGGCATTGGCAGCGTCTATGGACCAGAGAATTCTGTCCATAGAACGCAGTCTAGCGGCTTTCCTTGTGGCATCGACTCCCTTGGTATCGCGACAGACAACTCCACCAGTACCGGCACCGGCATCGCAACCGGTACCGATAGCATCGACATCGGCGTCGATGCTTGCTATGCTGGTACCCTGTCCTTCGATGCCCGCCGGTACCGATTCCCCGGTACCGGTTATTCCTGATACATATTTTGCTCGGTACGTGTATCGGGCTCTGCAAGAGCATCCAGACAGGCGATACTTCGATTCCTCAGAAGAATCTGAGGATTCTGAAAGTTCTGTTGATGCAGCGATGATGCTTCCACAGGAGTCCTCCTCCCCTAAACGCAGGATGTCTCCTCCAGAGGACATGTCTTTCCAAGACTTCATCCGAGAGGTGGCTCGGGGCCTGTCCATCACTGTGACCCCTGAAACAGAGCCAAGGGCCAAGGAGTTGGATATTTTACAATATCCCAAAATTCCTAAGGAGGCAGCTACCCTACCCATTCATGAGATTCTATATGATCTCATGTTGAGGATGTGGGAAACACCACTTACCACCTCTCCTCATTCTTGTAGGTTAGATACCATGTATCGTGTCCCTCCTTGTCCTGGTTTCCATATAACTCAGCTTCCCCACCACTCCATTGTGGTAGAATCTGCTATGAGAAGGATTAGAAGTGCAAAAAGACATGCCTCTAATCCACCAGGATGTGAATGCAGAACTCTGGATGCTTTTGGACGTAGAGTCTTTCAAGCTTCCATGCTTGCTGCAAGAATCAGTTCCTATAGTCTCTACATGGGAATGTTCCTAAAGGAAGTTACTGATCATCTACAGACTTTAAGTCCTTTCATCTCTGAGGATAAAAGGCAGGAGTTTCTCACTTGGCTCAAACATGCCCAAGATGTCTCTAAATTCTCCAACCATGCAGCCTTCGACTGCTTTGAATGTATAAGCAGAACCTCGGCTATTGCCATAGGTGCACGTAGAATTGCTTGGCTCCAAGCATCTGATTTAGAGCTCTGGGTACAAGATAAATTGGGAAATATCCCTTGTACTGGTGAGAACCTGTTTGGTAAAGATTGGCAAGAAAAAGCCAATGAGATGGATGCTGAAAATTCCACTTTGGATAGACTATCCAAGTCTACTGCTGATCCTGTTAGGAAAAAGTTGTTCAAGAAAATACCTTTTTCTAAGAAGAGATTTTATCCTACTTATGGTCAGCAGGCATCTTCTGCAGGTCAGTTTTCAACCAAATGTCAGCAACCACCCAAACAGAAGAAAGCAAAGGCTGCTAGGCCTCAACTGGCTCAGCAGCCTCAACCTCCTCAGGGCCTTTGACTTTCTGCTAGAGAACTTAGCCTTTCTGGCTCTGGAAGGACCAGAACCGTCCACCATTCCAGGAAGGTTATGCCATTTTGCTCCCAGATGGGGGCAAATAACAGCAGAGCGTTGGACACTCTCCATCATAAGAGAGGGGTACAAACTTCATTTTTCAAGCATGCCCCTCCCACAATAGTGAAGCAGTTCAATTCTCCAACTTCTCTCATCGACCTGTTAGGTCAGGAGGTTACCATCCTTCTTTCTCAAGGGGCAATAGAAGAAGTGCCTCTTCTTCAACAGGGCGCAGGGTTCTATTCCCCTTATTTTCTTATCCCAAAGAAAACAGGGGGATACAGACCTATCTTAGAACTCAGAGAATTGAACAAATTCCTGGTCAAGGAGAAATTCAAAATGATTTCTCTCGGAGCTCTGCTTCCATACCTTCAGAGTCAGGATTGGCTTTGTTCTCTAGATCTCAAGGATGCGTACACCCATGTTCTCATCCATCCAACCCAAAGAAGGTTCCTTTGGTTCCTGTTTCAAGGAAAGCACTACCAATACAGGGTGCTTCCTTTTGGTCTGGCCTCTGCACCCAGGGTGTTCACGAAATGCATGGCTGTGGTAGCAGCATTTCTACGCACTCTGGGAATATTCGTCTTCCCTTACTTGGACGACTGGTTCATTCGAGCTCCAACACAGTCAGAGGCCAGGACTTCTCTAACCTGCACAATGCGTATCCTTCAGTATTTAGGGCTGGTCATAAACATCCCAAAATCCAGTCTAACTCCTACTCAATCTCTAGAGTTCATAGGAGCCCTGCTGGATACCACAAAGCCAAGGGCCTACCTTCCCCAAGCCCGTTGCCTTCGCTTGGTGCAGTTGGCTTCTCAAGCAGCCCTAAAGCCCTTTTTAACTGCTCGAAAAATGTTGCAGTTGCTAGGTCACATGGCATCCACCGTGCATGTGGTACCATATGCTCGCCTTCACATGAGGGCAGCTCAGTGGACTTTATCCACCCAATGGACCCAGGCATCAGGTTGCCTGTCAGACAGAATAGCAAACACAAGTCGTCTTTTTTGTCTCTCCAATGGTGGAAGTCCACTCAAAACCTGTTGCTGGGGTCCCCCTTTCAGCAACCCCTGCCACAAGCAACTCTTGCAACAGATGCTTCTCCAATGGGTTGGGGAGCTCATCTACAAGACCTCTCCACCCAGGGCACTTGGACGCCACAAGAGAGTTGTCTACATATCAATCTCTTGGAACTCAGAGCAATCTTCCTTGCTCTGCAAGTGTTCCACACTCTGCTCAGCTACAAGACAGTCCTTATCCATACGGACAATCAAGTAATCATGTTCTATGTGAACAAGCAGGGGGGAACAGGCTCTCTGTCGCTTTGCAACGAAGCTCTGCGACTGTGGGCCCTCGCCAGAGAGCATCACATCCATCTTCTGGCAGTGTATCTTCCAGGCGTTCAAAACTCTTGGGCAGACAGGCTCAGTCGAGTTCTCCTTCCACACGAGTGGTCTCTCCATGCAGACCAGGTGGCCAAGATTTTTCAACTTTGGGGAACCCCGGACATAGACTTCTTTGCAAGTCTCTGGAATGCCAAACTTCCCCGGTTCTGTTCCAGAACTCCGGCTCAGGGAGCTCAGGCCAAGGATGCTTTCCTCCTTCACTGGGGTCAAGACTTCCTGTATGCCTTTCCACCCATTCCCCTAATTCCCAAAACCCTCTTCAAGCTTCAGAGAGACAGAGGCCACATGATTCTTATAGCACCACATTGGCCACGGCAAGTGTGGTACCCTCTGCTTCTACATCTCTCTCAAGTTCCCTCCCTGGAGTTAGGGCCTGCTTCAGATCTCCTATCTCAGGAGAATGGAATGTTATGGCATCCCAATCCCCAATCCCTGCATCTCAGGGCTTGGTTGCTGAAGGCCTAGATCTCCAAGATCTTCATCTTTCTCAGCAAGTGAAAGATGTTCTTTATGCTTCTAGGAAACCTTCCACTAGACGTTCTTATGCTTTCAAGTGGAAAAGGTTCACTGTTTGGTGTTCAGAAAAGGGTCTTAGCCCCCTTGCTATACCTCTAGAATCTTTACTGGAGTATCTCCTCCATTTGTCTAATGCAGGCCTTAGGACAAATTCAGTAAGAGTCCATTTGAGTGCTATTGCAGCTTCTCTTAAACCTCTAAATGGACAGCCTATTTCCTCTCATCCTCTTATAGCAAGATTCATGAGAGGCCTCCTTCTAAGTAAGCCTCCCATTAGACCACCTCCGGTGGCATGGGACTTGAATCTGGTTCTTGGGCAGCTCATGAAGCCACCTTTCGAACCCTTAGCTACTACCTCCTTGAAATTTCTTTTTTGGAAGGTTATCTTTCTCATTGCAATCACATCAGCATGCCGCATTAGTAAATTGCAAGCACTAGTAGCTAATCCACCTTATACAAGGTTTCATCATGACAAGGTAGTCCTTAGGACTCATCCACACCTTATGCCTAAGTTGGTCTTGCCTTTTCACCTCAACCAGGAGGTCTACCTACCTGTCTTTTTTCCAGGACCTCATGCATCACGTGCAGAGAAGAATCTTCATACCCTGGACTGTAAAAGAGCTCTAGCTTTTTATTTACAGAGGACACAGCAACACAGAAAGTCTTCTCAGCTCTTTGTTGCTTTTGACCCTTCTAATTTGGGACTGCCAGTCTCCAAGAGAACACTATCCAACTGGATTGCTCAGTGTATTTCTTTCGCCTATCAGAGTAAGAACCTTTCTCTGGAGGGCCATGTCACAGCTCACAATGTGAGAGCCATGGCAGCCTCAATGGCTCATCTGAACTCTGTGTCTATTGACGATATCTGTCGAGCAGCCACTTGGGGCTCGGTTCATACCTTCACAGCCCATTACTGCTTGGACAAGGACTCCCGCCGGGATACCTTGTTTGGTCAGGCTGTTCTCAAACATCTGTTCGATACTTAATCAACTCCTACCCACCATCCCTGATAGGATGCCAGAGATCCATGGGGAGAAGTGGAGCCATTCTCAGGGACACACAACTTCTGAGGTTTCTCCCTGGCACCCAAAGCTAGGGAGTCCCCATATGTGATGACTACATTCCTGCTTGTTCCTGGAGATAGCATAGTTACTCACCTGTAACAGGTGATCTCCGGGAACAGCAGGAATTTAGTCCTCACAACCCACCCACCTCCCCTAGTAGTTGTATCTCTCTATCTCTCTATCTTTCCTTTCCCTCTCTCTCTCTTTGTCTCAGCTTTAAAACTCAACTGGAGAGAGGCAGTTGGGAAAGGCGGGAAGGCAGCACGCAGGCGCTGTGGGATGCTCCCAAAAGCTTTCTGATTGGACGCTGGGGAGCGTTTCCGCGCAGGCTCCGTCGGTACCGACGATACCCATATGTGAGGACTAAATTCCCACTGTTCCCGGAGATCACCTGTTACAGGTGAGTAACTATGCTATATTTGATGGTGTAAACAATCGATCTACGTTTACCTGTTCCACTCCATTCATTAATTTATAGACCTCTATCATATCTCCCCTCAGCCGTCGCTTTTCCAGGTTGAAGAGCACTAACCTTTTTAGCTTCTCCTCATAGGGGTATCCTTCCATCCCCTTTACCATTTTGGTGGCTCTTCTTTGTACCTTTTCTAATAATGCTATATCCTTTTTAAGATATGGTGAACACTATTGCACCCAATATTCAAGGTGCGTTCGCACCATGGAACAATACAGAGGCTTTATAATATTCTTTGTTTTATTCTCCATTCCTTTCCTTGTGATTCCTAGCATTCTATTTGCTTTCTTGGCCGCTGCTGCACACTGGGCAGAGGGTTTCAGCATGTTATCCACGATGACGCCTAAATCTTTTTCCTGGGAGGTGGTTCCCAATGTGGAACCTTGCATTGTGTAACCATAGTTTGGGTTGTTCTTTCCTAGGTGCATAACATTGCATTTGTCCACATTAAATTTCATCTGCCATTTGAACATCCAGTCTTCCAATTTATCAAGGTCCTTTGCAATTTTTTACAAATGTGATTACCTCACTCATTATTCCCATATCCAAGTCATTTACGAATATGTTAAAAAGCAGCGGACCCAGCACAGATCCCTGGGATACTCCACTTTTCACCTTTCTCCATTGGGAAAATTGGCCATTTCACTCTATCCTCTGCTTTCTATCTTTCAGCTAGTTCCTGATCCACATTAGTACACTGCCTCCTATCCCATGACTTTTTAATTTCGCCAAGAGTCTCTCAGAAGGGATCTTTTCAAAGGCTTTTTGAAAATCCAGATACACTATATCAACCGACTCACCTTTGTCTACCTGTTTATTCACACCTTCAAAAAAAACATTACAGATTAATAAGATAAGACCTTCCTTGGCTAAAGCCATGTTGGTTGTCTCACATCAAGCCATGACTATCTACATGTTCAGTAATTTTGTTCTTTATAATGGTTTCTATCATTTTTCCCAGTACTGACATCAGGCTCATCGGTCTGTAGTTTCCCGGATCACCCCTGGAACCATTTTTAAAAATTGGCGTTACATTGGCCATCCTTCAATCTTCAGGTATCTCAGATGAATTTAATGATAGTTCACAGTTTACTAATAGCAGGTCTGTAATTTCATATTTCAGTTCTTTCAACACCCTTGGATGTATACCATCCAGTCCAGGTGATTTGCTACTCTTCAGTTTATCAAATAGTTGTAATACATCTTCCCACTGTATTGATATTTCTTTCAATTCTTCTGCAGCATCTCCTTTAAATACCATTTCAGTCATGGGTAACATCCCTACATCTTCCTTAATAAAGACCAAAGCAAAGAATTCATTCAGTCTGTCCACTTTGGCCTTGTCATCTCTTAGTGCCCCTTTTACCCCTCTCACAGGTTTTTTGCTGAGAATTTACTTGAAAAAAACCTTTATTATATATTTTTCCTTCCACAGCAAGCTTCTTCTGGAATTCTCTCTTTGCCTGCCTTATCAATGCCTTGCATCTAACTTGCCAGTGCTTATGTGGTTTCCAGTTTCGTCATATAGCTCCTTTTTCCATTTCCTGAAAGATGCTTTTTTGGCAACAACAACCTCTCTGACCTCACCCTCAAACCATGTTGGCAGTTTTTTGGACTTCCTTCCACTTTTCTTAAAGCATGGAATACAGCTAGCCTGGGCTTTCAAGATAGTATTTTTAAACAACACCCATGCTTGATGTAAATCTCTAACCTTTTCAACTGCTCTGTTATTTTTTTCTTAACTATTTTCCTCATTTTATCATAGTCTTCCTTTTGAAAGTTAAAAGGTAGTACTGTGATTTCCTTGCTGTCCGTCCTCCATTTATTAAATCAAATGAGACCATGCTATGGTAACTATTGCCAAGTGGCCCTAATACCCTTATCTCTTGCACTGGATTTTGTGTTCCATTAAGGACTAAGTCTAAAATGGCTTCCCCTCTTGTTGGTTCATGAAAGAGCTGCTCCAAGAAGCAGTCACTTATTTCATCTAGAAACTATCTCCCTATCATGTCCTGCCATGACACTGACCTAGTCCATACCGGGGTAATTGAAATCACCCATTATTATTACTATGCTGTAACTTTTTTTTAGCTTCCCTGATTTCTTAGAGAATTTCATCTTCCATTTGTTCATTCTGGCCAGGCGGTCAATAGTATACCCCCACTGCCATCGCTTTCCCCTTCCCCTTTTTACATAGAATTATAATTCATAGAGATTCTACAGTGTTTTTTTTTCCTGCAAAACTTTAATTCTTTGTGACTCAACGCCCTCTCTAACATAGAGTGCAACTCTTTCACCAATTTGATCTCCTCTATCATTATGATATAGTTTGTTCCCAGGTATCACAGTGTCCCACTGGTTATCTTCCTTCCACCAGGTCTCTGAGATTCCAATCATATCTAACCTCTCATTTAGTGCTATATATTCTAACTCTCCCATCTTATTTTTTAGACTTTTAGCATTTGCATACAAGTATTTTAGAGCCTGTATTTTATTCATATTAATCTGGTTACTGGTAATTTGAAATCTTTAAGTTCTGTCTGCCCTGTACTTAAAGGCATTTGGGTTATTTTTGTCTTTATAGGAACCTCTCTGTCGATATGCCCTAACTTCAGTCTTTTTCTAGTATCCTTCAAGGGTACATTGTTCCGAACCAGGCACCCTTGGGCGACTATCGGCTTTCCCCTGTTATCTAGTTTAAAAGCTGCTCTATCTCCCTTTTAAAGGTTAATGCCAGCAGCCCAGTTCCATCCCAGTTAAGGGGAGCCCATACCTTTGGAAAAGCTCCTCCTTTTCCCAGAATGCTGCCCAGTTCCTAACAAATCCAAAATCCTCTTTCTTGCACCATCATCTCTACCATGCATTGATACTCTGGAGCTCTGGAGCTCTGCCTGCCTTTTGGGTCCTGCACGTGAAACAGGAAGCATTTCGGAGAATGCTACCCTGGAAGTTCTTGATTTCAACTTCCTACTTAAAAGACTAAATTTGGCCTCCAGAACCTCCCATCCACACTTTCCTATGTCATTGGTACCAACGTGTACCAAGACAGCAAACTTCTTCCCAGAAGACAGGGGTCTCAAACTCAAATTGCTTTGAGGGCCAAATGAGGACTTGTAAAGTAACCCGCGGGCCGCATAAGACGCGGGGCCTCATTTGAATAAGGGGCCTCATTTGCATAAATATTTGCATAATGTTACCATACACTAGCTTTTAGTAAACATGCCTCTTAATGAGTGTATGGATAAAGAAAGAGTAAAAGATTTCTACATTACTATAATCCAGCGTCAACCGCCAGGCACATTAGGAACTACTACAAACACTGCCCATTTAGAACCCATTGCAAACCTGCCGTATCGTAACAGCACTACCAGGACTCACAAAGCACCAGACCCTACCTATCAAAAGGCAACACTGCAAATATTAAACCAATACATTTCAGAGAATAACAATGCATGATCTACTGGGGAAAGAGAACAAGTGGCAATGTCAACTAGGAATTACATAAACAGAATACCTCAGTTCAGTTACACATGCAGAACATACACCATCACCAAACAAGGAATCACAATTTAGAAACAGGAAGTCAATAATTAAACTGGGAACCCCAAAAGCCAAACTTGGAATGTACAACAACACTGTAGAAATAAAACTATAAATTAATTTCCTCTTGCACTAAACAAAGCACAGCTCCCTCCCCTCACAGCCCATTTCCATTCCAAGCGCCCCTCCCCATCAGCCCATTACCAGTCCTAGACCCCCCTCATAGCACATTACCAGTCCTAACACCCCCCCATCAGCCCACTTCCAGTCTTACCCCACCCCCCCATCACCCCATTTTCAGTCTTACCCCCCTCATAGGCCATTACCAGTCCTACCCCCCCATCAGCCCAGGTAGATTAAAAAAAACCCAGACTTGCTGCTGCTGATGCCGCCGCAGTATCAAGCATCCCGCGGGGGCCCCCCTGTCCAGCAGAGTCCTCCCTGCAGCATCAGCTCCAAAAGCGGCGGCTTTGTGAGCCGCGAATAGAGTTTCTCTCTCGCGGCTCTTGTTAAGCCAGAGCTGCGAGAGAGAAACTCTCTCTCTTCGCAGCTCTGAAAGCCGCCACTTTTGGAGCTGATGCTGCAGGGAGGACTCTGCCGGGCAGGGGGGGGAACTACGGGACGCTTGATTCTGCTGCTGCCACGGCGGCGGGGGCGGCAGCAGCAGCAAGTTTGTTTGTTTTTTTAATCTACCGGCCAGCTGCTTAACACGCCTGGCCAAATGCGTCGCGGACCGCACAAGATTCTCTCGCGGGCCGCATGCAGACCGCGGGCCGCATGTTTGAGACCCCGGATCTAAGACCTTGTCTAGTGGTGCATGAGGTCTGCTACCTTTGCACCAGGCAGGAATGTTACTAGGCGATCCTCATGTCCATCAGTCAGCCAGCTATCTACATGCCTAATGATCGAATCACCAACTATAACAGCTATCCTAACCCTTCCCTCGTGGTCATATGGCAAGAGGGTTTTACATCACCTAGAGGACAGATCCTAGCTACAGGATCACTTCCTGCCACACCAGGGTGATGCTCCTGTCACGTGACCTCTCTCCTCCATGTCAACAGGGATGCTGCCAGACTGGAGGTGGGACTTCAGTACTACATCCCTGTAGGTCTCATCTATGTACCTCTCTGTCTGCCTTATGTCCTCCAAGTCTGCTACTCTAGCCTTCAGAGAATGAACTCATTCCCTGAGAGCAAAGAGCTCCTTGCACCTACTGCACATGGAAGACCCCTCACTAACTGTGAGAAAATCATACATGTGACACTCAATGCAAAAGACTGGAAAGCCCCCCATCTCACTGCTGGACTGCTGTGTGCATATTAGTTTTAAGGTTGTGTTTAGGTATTTAAGTTGTTTACTTACTTAGGTTTTGCTGGGGATACTTATACCAATAAAACTATACTAATATGTTTAATGGACTTTGTTCACCTCAAGATTAATTAATCTCAGGTCGTTAATGTATGCCTGATGAGGATAAACAGCTGCACCTGAGAGTGAATATGCGCACCTCCTTTAAGAGGGTGCAGGGGTGGGTAGGAGTCAGGGAGTGAGGGAAAGATTAAAAACTGGCTGCTACACAGTGTCCTGTCCTGTGCTTCTAAGGTAAAGACTGTGATAAGGAAGCTTATCATAGCTCAGGAAGGAGCTATAATAAAGGTGAAGTGACTCTGAACAAGCAGCCTGTCAGTTCTGGTAGAAATAAGAAAACAGAATTTTCTTATAAAAGACTACCAGTCCCAGAATGCACCAGGTTTCCAACAGCCATTAGAGGAGCTGAAGTGGGGAAACGTGTGTTCAATCAGGAGTTCTATGAGGTAATCCCCAAGCACTCATCTCAAAGGGCAGGGCCTGATTCAGCACAGCTGCGCTGTGCTAGGTTGGAGCACTCATCAAAGCAGAATAAAGGTAGAGTTTATTCTACAGAGAATTATCCTCATCCTCAGTTTCATTTTGGAGATCCTCAGCTTGGACATCTTCATCATCTGGAGGATCATCAGAAACAGAAGCCAAACCGGACGGACAGAGAGGGCAAGAAACCCTTTGGAAGAAAGAAGAGAAAAGCATTTGGGAGGTCTAAAGGAGTCCAGAGCAGTACGTATACTGGAAGGTATTCCAAGGGCCAGCATACACCATTGGACTGGGGAAAGCCAGAGGAATGGTGCTGCAGAGCTAGGAATCTCCAGACGGTACCTGTGAGGGAGACGGCTGCACTTGGAAGGGACCCTAGGACCCGTGCCAGAAGGTATGTGAAGAGAGATCCAGTGTCCAGGGATCTGGATTGGAAGGCTGGACATAAAAACTGGACTACATACTGGCCAGGCTATTTAGAGAGGAACTCTAACAGCAATGGAAGCTGAGGTATGAACTCTGATCTATGCCCTAGCTATAACCTTGAAAGACAGCAGGGAAACAAGTATTCTCATGAAAGTGCTCCATTGAGAAATTCCTCTGTGCCAATCCCTGATATTGAACCCATGATTGTTGAAGAAGGGGAAGGAGTGGTCTTAGATACAGGCTGTGAATATATGGATTGCTCTCTGTCTAAACTCCTTTGGTAATTTTCTGTTACAAAGTACAGCAACCATCACAAAGAAATACAAACTTGTTCTTTAATCTACTCAGAAAAGCTCCTGAGTAGGATTTTGGGCCACGCAGTAGAAAGCAAGGCAGCTAAGGGGTTTCAGCTGGATAACTGCTAGCAATTGAGCCTTACCTAATTGCTTGAGAGCTCTGAGGGAATCACTTCTGAGTCTATGTGTGAAGATATAAGAAGTTAACCTGAAAAGAACAGTTTTTCCCTTCTTTGTGGGTTTTGCTTGTTGTTAGAAACACTGCTAAGAAAATATTAGCTAAAGCCTACAGAAAAGACCAGTTTGTTACCAACCAGGTCTTTATTCTTTTGATTTGATTGCCTGACAAGTTCAACTGTTGTTTTCCTGATTTTGTTTTTCTAAGTTTAACACTGAAAGCAAGTATCCTGTTTTATGTGCTACCAAGCATATCTGTGTTGGGAGAAATAACCCCATAAATAAATATCTTATTGGCTTTACACTTAAGCACAACTAATTATTGTGAGCAGCTGTGTCTGGTGTGAATGGACTGCATTTCCCACAATCCCTTGCAAATCATATTGATATATGCACTTGCCAAGACTGTGAACATTCTCACCCAGGCAGCCGTCTGACAAGACTTACCAATTTACTTTCTAGGTTAAGCTAAACTTTGATTTGATTTAAATGAAAAACTCTCTAGAAACAAATTTATTTCAAAGGGGCTTGTTTACAAAGCCGCAGTAGCGGTTTTCGCCCGATATCGGAGCCGCGGCCCCATTGAATTCAATGGTGAATTAAATGGGGCTGCGGCTCCGATATCGGATGGAAGCCGCTACCGCGGCTTTGTAAACAAGCCCCAAAGTCTATTTACCCTTATTTTAAGTTACATAGTAAATGATGGCAGATAAAACGGAGTTACTTACCTGTAACAGGAGTTCTCCGTGGACAGCAGGATATGTCAGCCACAATTGGTGATGTCATCCGACGGCGCCGAGACGGAAGTACTCTCCATAGCTCAAAAGGGCTTTCTGCCCTTCTGAGCATGGGCTAACTGGCCCCACCCTCCTGCCCGCCCCTAGCTAGCCAGTACATCCCTAGCTGAGCCTTTTTCCGCTAGGAGGCGGGCACCAGGACGGAGGGCGACCCCTTCCAGGGGAGGTGGGCGGGATGTGTGGCTGACTTATCCTGCTGTCCACGGAGAACTCCTGTTACAGGTAAGTAACTCCGTTTTCTCCTAGGACAAGCAGGATGAGTCAGCCACAATTGGTGCCTCCCAAGCTGCCATGCGCTGTGGTGGAAGGGGGGAGGCCGAGACAGTTCATTAGGGCTAGTATGCGTACCGCATGTTATAGCCGGAGCCTGTAGGCAAGCCGGAGCCTTTAGACATGCACCTGTATGATGCACGTAGGTGAGTAGCAGTGCTGCGAGGGATGCATCTACCTGGCACCATAAGGTGGAAGGATTTGCCAAGCACGCACGCGTCTAGAGTGTATTGTAGGGCACACTGGTGTGGTAAGGGCACGCACGCGGCTAGAGTGTATTGTAGGGCACACTGGTGTGGTAAGGGATGCAGGCACATCGAGTGGTGCGTGAGTCACAGTACTGAAGGAGTGACGGTAGCCAGGATGTTGAACACGAGAGTGTTGCAAGTATTACATCACCAGTAAGAGAGGCTCTTCTTGAACACGAGAGTGGTGCAAGTATTACGTCACTAGTAGGAGAGGCTCCTCTTATCAAAATTTTTTATTTTTTTTTTTTAAATGTAGACAGCTGTGGGACTTATTACCGGATGAGGATGCAAACTTGGCCCGAAACGAACCGGTGTCTTGGAGGTTAGCCATTGCTGGGGGCAGAAGGGTTCTGACCCAGTTTGCATATTTCACGGCATGTGGTAACGACGAGGTGATTGCTCCACGCAGGGATAGCGAGGTAGACTCGGCTGTGCTACAAGAGTGGTATGAGGTCGATTGTCGGGGCCGCCGAGTCCATACATGAGTCCCGGGCCGGCAGCCTGCGGAGGTGGCAGTCCGGGCTGCTGGGGTAGCCTGTTTGTTAAGGCATAAGGAGAAGACTTTGAGTCATAGCCTGTTT
This sequence comes from Ichthyophis bannanicus, assembly GCA_033557465.1. Classification (NCBI taxonomy): domain Eukaryota; kingdom Metazoa; phylum Chordata; class Amphibia; order Gymnophiona; family Ichthyophiidae; genus Ichthyophis; species Ichthyophis bannanicus. Next base: position 103,054,690 of record CM066048.1, on the reverse strand, counting down.
TGATAAGGCATTAGGGGAAGGCTTGAAGTCCACCATGGCTTCCGTTGTGAGTCTGTGGTATTGTTTGAAGTTAACGTCTCCAAACAACTAAGCGGTGCAGAAGAAGATTGTCTGCTTAAAGTTCCGGGCATGGTCTGCTTGATCGAGAAGCTTCTGGGTTTCATTGGCCGTGACATGGGCGTAGATTGCCCGGCCTTTTCTTCCGAGGCAATGGAGGTTAGGCGCCTTGTCCAAGGTCCAAGGCTACAAGGAGTGCTAGCGGGAATCAACCCTGGTTGCTTGGTTACCAAGCCATTGATCTAACCACTAGGCTAACAGCCTGAGGTGCACGACTATCACTGGTGTTCATGGACACTGTTGTGATAGTCCCTGTTGCAAGGTCCTTGTGGCCTTGCAGGCGTGTGCTACATGGGCAGGGTGTCTCAGCCTGGATCTGGGCAGATGTTGACAGAGTCCCCAGGGCGTATCCGCTGGTACTGGGCAGCAGGCTCGTGCAGTATATGTTCAGGGCGTGCACGATAGTGCATGGTCGCTGGGGGTTCCCAGAGCATATGATAGGAAAACTTTCCTGGAGATCTGTTTCAGATCATTAACGCGGTCTGCAGGAGCCACACAACTGGGACATGATCCTGTGATCTTCTGCCCCTGAATACACTGAGTGCGTGTGTCTTTCACCAAACCGTTGCCATTGGGAACCACAGTCGCCGTTCGGTTGCAATGTATGGATTACAACCTTTCGAAAGGGGCCAGGCTCTTGGGACGGAGGCACTGGTGAGGGTACTGGACATTGAGCGTTGCAAGGGGCATGTCCATTTTAATAAGCACACTTCTTGATCTCCTCGCGGCGAGCGGGTCGAGTTGCGGTCCCTAAGGCTTGGATGTCTTGAGCATCCATGATTCCCTGATATGGCTTTCCGTCAAGTTTTGAACCATGCGGCCCGCAGGACGGATGAGTGTTGCATTTGAGTCGATGGTAAGGATGGTCCATTGTCCAGACTGGAGGTCCCAGGCTGGCCATGGGCATACACTCAGCCCCCATGTACCCTGAGATGTTAGGATTAGTGTCGCAGAGCTTGCTGGAGCCGGGTGCTCTCTTCAGGGCGAGGAGAAGACCCACGTCGTGACAATTACGGGGAATGGCCCGGGGATTGAGAAGGTGCACCGGAAGGAGGGTAGAGGGGTGAGAAGACCCAAACCTCTTCCGCCAAAGGGCTGCATACAGCATGGGCCCCTCTGCTTGAATATGGTTTTTCAGGAGTGCACAGGTGTAGAAGTCATGAATTGTAATACCAGCAGGTAGTGCACAGTTATTAGTCTCCCAGGCTGGAAGTAGGGGCTTGCTGCAGGATCCTCAGCTGGGATTTGAGTCCGCGATCTGCTCGAGGACAATAGACTGTTCATACTGCACCCCACTGATGCCGCTGCAACCGGTGGTGGAGAGCACATGCTGCATCACACTGTTGTCGCACAGCACACAGTGGTGGATTGTCACTTGGCAATGAGAGGAGCATCTCATCCACATCTGGTGGACTGCCAAGTCTTCCCTTGTAGGCAGTTCTTTAGAGGCTACCAGGGGAGCGGCTCACCCACGCCTCTTGGCAGGGAGTTGACCCTTTGGTTCTTGGAGTAACCGATGGGTAGGTACCGCCGCGCTACCTTGGGCCGAGTGACCTGTGCATTTTTGCTACAGGTGTGAAGTCTCGCGCCCTTCGTTCCTTTATTTATTTATTTATATATTTATTTTTTTTTTTTTTTTTATTTTATTTTTTTTTTTTTTTGTAACGCAGGCTCTGAACCAACGTGTGTACGATGTAGGGTACTGCCCCCTGAGTTAGTTGAAGCTACAGTCCACTTAGACATAGTGAGGGAGATCCAGCATGCGGTGGGGCGAGAGGCCATAAACCTTTCTTTAGGGCCAGGTAGAGGTCGGGTGTATATGAGGCGCTGAAAATATGGGGCTGGGTTGGCAGGAACCACAGCTGGGACTTGGACCTGAGACCTTCATTGGGCTACTGGTATGCTGTAGCTATGCGCAGGGGGCACACCCTAGGGCTTTGTGCGCCCCTGTGGCCCTTGCTTCTACCTGGATACCTAGGGGGCCAGAACCACGTCCAATGGGGGGGGCTGTATACAGAAGTAGGCCGTGACGCAGAAGCGCAAAGTGTCAAGCGGTTACAGGCGGAGCGTGAGACGGATGCTGTCTGCACTGTATTAAGAACATACGTCACGGTCAGAGCCATGTGGCAGTTCATCGATACCACTACTAAGCAGCTGGGCCAATTAGGAATTCTCCCAGGGCAAGCAGGAGAGGGATTATATACCGTTTTTCTACAATTGAAGACGGTTGACATGGAACGTGACTGACAGCGTCAAGGTGGGGTCAGAATGCTGCTCCCTGATACAGGTTCGCTGCTCTAACCATTAGGTAGGGCCTTTGGGGACCTTAAGAGGCGTCACAGGGAGCTATTCATACGGTGCATCCTATCTGTGAGGTTGTACGCAGGAATTGCCTCTATCCGGCTCAGGGTCATCTTTGCCTTGGTGAAAACCTGGTGCACTATCGCGTGTCGCTGGTGATTAGAGCCAGTACGATCTCTATGGCCAGTACTGGGCTGTGTAGACTCCTTATGGCCGATCAGTGGGGTTTTGGACAAGTTCCTGACAGGAAAGGTCCATAAACCATTATACAAATGGACCAGGGTACCAATGTTTGACCTTGTACAAGTATTGCGGAACCTTGTCTTTGTATTTTATATTTTGTTTTTTGGAAGTGACCTAGATTGGCCACGGTTGGAAACAGGGTGCTGGGCTTGATGGACCTTGATTTGACACGGTATGGCATCTATTAGTTTTATGCTCTTGTGGAAGCTGCACACACCTGTAGTCTGTAAGCCATATGACAGCGAGGAGGTGCTAAGCCTCCGGTGGTGCCGGTGCCGGCTGTTCTTCTGGGCACTGGATGCGCCGATCTGCTTAGTGGCGTGAAGCATGTCACTGTGAATTCGGCATGAGTGCTCCGGCACTGCGTCTGTGCTGAGAGATGGAGCCGTGAGAGTTATGACGCTCATCCGCCTCCCATAGGCGCCAAGGCAGGCCCGCAGGCGTGATGGACGCAGCCTTCTGTGCCGACATGAGCATGGGGGGTTGGAACCCGACAGAGATAGGGGTTCCAAAGTGATTTGCCCCTATAGGTGCTGAGGCAGGCGCAATCGGCACCGGGCGACACGATTGGCTTGAGGCAGGCATGCCAGCACCGACGGAACTGTTGGCGGTGAGTGTGTAGCGCGATCGGCACCGAGCCTGAGGCCTAACAGGTATTGCCTCACCAGCCTTGTTATTGGGCACTGTGGGGGATTGAACCCATGAGCCCTGCACCATTGGCCAGTGTCTTAACCATTGTGCTGTGGCTCTGTTCGAGTGTGTCTTGAATGAGCGGCTCCTCCTTCCCCGATGACACTGAGATTGGCGTCCACCAGTGGCGCCGGAGAGGAGGAGCCGGGCGCTGCGGGGTACCGTGCTGCCACTGCACCCAGGGACAAGTGGGGTTTAACAGGGGAAACTCTCCCTTCAGCTGCTTCTGTGTTGCATTGGGGTTTGGCACAGAGTGGAGCAGGGGCTCCTGTGCTGATCAGCTCCTCTCCTCATAAGCTCCGGGGGATGAGTGGCACGCCCGAGACATTCCCCACTGCACGGAAGCAAACCTGCTCCTTGTACAAGGATTCGGCGACGGTAAGGCAGCTGCAGCGCAGGGATGGAGCTCCTGCCGCTTGTGGAGAAGTTGTCCTCAATTTTAGAACTGTTGCCGCTGTCTACCGCGCCGGTGCCTAGAAGCGGCACGGTCCTTGTCGAGGCTTCGGCGCAGACGATGAGCGGCTCCTTCCCCCTGCCGAGGTTGGATCAGCGCCGACAATAGCGTCGAGGGGGTGGACCCAGGAGCCGTGACGACATACTCGAGATGGCTGCCGCCATGGAAGACCGACCAATAGCGCCGAGGGGGTGGAGCCAGGAGCCGTGACGACATACTCAAGATGGCCACCGCCATGGAAGACACGAGGCCCGGGGTTAGCAGGCAGTGCATCACCGGGGGGTCCAGGGCCGCGGCTGTGAGCGGAGGCCGCAGATGGCGCGCTCAGAGCCGTTGGGGAGGGTCAGCAAAGGTTGCAGCGATGCCGCCGATCCAAACCAGCAGCAGAGTCTGAACGGAGGTCCAGAGCGCACAATCAGTGGAGCGCAGCAACTCCATGCGGAAGCAATACCGGAGGGACCCAGGAGGCTGGCCGAGGACGGATGACCCAGGCACGTCCCGGGCTGCTGCAACGGCTACCCTCTGAGAGGATACTTCTCCCTGGGGTCTGCTGGCATTGGAAAACGAGAATCAGGCTAGCCGGGAACGGAGGCCTGGCTGGCACTTCCTGGGCTGCCGTGGGCTGCATCTTTGCCAGCGTTAATTCCTTCAGCCTCTGGATCTACGCTTCATCTGGAGTCCTGAAAAATAAGCTTTGGAAACATTAGTGGCAAGTAAATATCTGTATACATACCAACAAGAGAGAATCAGAATTTAAGGTGGATATTATGGAGAGTAGAAAGTCCGTCTTGCTGGCAAGGCGGAAGAACAGAAAACTGGCTAGCTAGGGGCGGGCAGGAGGGTGGGGCCAGTTAGCCCATGCTCAGAAGGGCAGAAAGCCCTTCTGAGCTATGGAGAGTACTTCCGTCTCGGCGCCGTCGGATGACGTCACCAATTGTGGCTGACTCATCCTGCTTGTCCTAGGAGAAAGACCAGCACGGTCCATCCAGTCTGCCCAGCACGATGGCAAGAGTAGGTGCACCCGCCGCTCCACCACAGCTCCCCACATCCCTGTTTAGGGGTGACCCCACCACTCCTTGTAGGACACCCCTATTTGTTGAGAAATTAGATGGTTCCGTTTATTTTGATTTTATCCTGTTGCTGTAAAGGGATCTACTGTGTCTATTCCATGCCATTTTGAATTCCATCACCGTGTTTGCCCCCACCACTTCCATCAGGAGGGCATTCCAAGCATCCACCACCCTTTCTGTGAAAGAGTATTTCCTGGCATTGACTTTCAATTTACCATCTCGCAGCTTCATGTTGTGCCCTCTAGTTGTACAGCTTCCCTGTCGTTGGAAGAGGTTTGTTTGTTCATTATTTCCCTTCAAGTATTTAAAGGTCTGAATCATATCTCCCCTGTCCCTCTTCTCCTCCAAAGTGTACATGTTTAGGTCTTCAAGTCTCTTCTCATAAGGCTTCTGACGCAGGCTCCAAATCATTTTGGTCGCCTTCCTTTGAACAGTTTCCAGTCTTTATGCATCCTTTGCAAGATACGGTCTCCAAAACTGAACACAGTAATCCAAGTGAGGCCTCACCAGTGACTTGTACAGTGGCATAAGTACCTCTTCCTTTCTGCTGGTGAATCCTCTTTGTATGCAGCCCAACATCCTCCTGGCTTTTGCCACCGCCTTGTCACACTGTTTTGCCACCTTGAGATCTACAGAAATAATCACACCAAGGTCTTTCTTCTGATCCATGCATACTAACCTCTCGCCCTCTATCACGTACATTTCCCTTGGATTTCTGCTACCCAAGTGCATGACTCTGCACTTCTTTGCATTAAATCTTAATTGCCAAGCATTAGACCATTCTTCTAGCTTTTGTAGATCTTTCCTCATGTTAACCACTCCCTTGGGGGAGTCAATTCTGTTGCAAATTTTCGTGTCATCTGCAAAAAGACATACTTTTCCATTCAGTCCTTCAGCAATATCACTCACAAATACATTGAACAGTGCCGGGCCCAGGACCGAACCCTGGGGCACCCCGCTAATCACCTTCCCTTCATCCGAGTGAGCTCCGTTTACCATCACCCTCTGTCGTCTGTCAGTCAACATATTTCTGATCCAATTTACCATCTTAGGATCCATCCCCAAGCTACTGAGTTTATTGATAAGCCTCCTATGAGGAACAGTATCAAAGATTTTGCTGAAATCCAGGTAGATGACATCCATCGCATGTCCCTGATCTAGCTCCCTGGTCACCCAGTCAAAGAACTCAATCAGATTTGTTTGGCAAGATCGTCCTTCAGTAAAACCATGTTGCCTTGGGTCTTGCAACCTGTTGGTTTTGAGAAAGTTCACTATTCGCTCTTTCAGGAGGGCCTCCATTTAGGTACTCGGACATTTTATTGAAGTCGGTGTTTTTGAAGTTTAGGACTTTGAGCTTGCTATGATTGGCTTGTACCTTGGCTTTTATCTAAAACCACACCGTGTGATGATCGCTGCTGCTGACAGGGGCAGTCATGCAGACATTCGACACGCTATCACTGTTGGTGAGCACTAAATCCAGCGTTGAGCTTTCCCTGGTTGGTTCCATCACCATTTGTTTAAGTAACGCATCTTGGAGAGCATCCACAATTTTTTTGCTTCTTTCCAGATTTGCAGAAGGAGTAATCCAATCAACATCAGGTAGATTAAAGTCTCCCAATATGATTGCTTCCCCTTTTGTGGCTATCTTGGCAATATCTATGATCAATTCGTTATCTATCTCTTCAATTTGTGTTGGAGGTCTGTAGACTACAGAAGTATGGATGACAGTGCCATCTCCTCTTTCCAACACAATACAGAGTGCTTCTTCTTTTTCCCCATGCCCCCTGCATTTCAGTAGCTTTAATATTGCTTTTGACATACAAGGTTATTCCTCCTCCTCTTCCATTTTCTCTGTCTCTTCTGAATAGATTATAGCCAGGTATGACTATATCCCAATCATGCGATTCGTTTAGTCATGTTTCTGTAATGGCCACAATGTCCAAATCCATTTCCACCATTAGGTCTAATAGGTCCGGAACTTTGTTGGCTAAGCTTCGAGCATTTGTGCTCATTGCTTTCCAGCATTTACCTGGCTTGTGTGTATTTAGCATTGATTTTGTTCTGCCTACATCTTCCCACTTGTTTTTGATGTGTGTTTTAAAAGTGTGGCTGTTTCTGATTTTAATCTGCTTTTGCAGGGGGTGACGTCCAGAGCTTGACCTTCTACATCCGTCATCCCCTTTTTCTAGTTTAAATGCATATCCACATATTGCTTGAATTGTTCACTTAGGATTCTTTTCCCTGCGACAGAGAGATGTAGTCCATCAGCACAGTATAGTCTCTTGTTGTTCCATCTGTTACCCCAGTTGCCAATAAATCTGAATCCTTCTTGTTTGCACCAGGTCTGGAGCCATGTATTAAAGCTGTTAATGTGATGCAGCCTTTTTGCCCCCTTACGAAGCACAGGTAGAACCTCTTGAGAATGCTACAGTGTTAACAATGGGCTTGAGTTTCTCTCCCAGAGATTGGAAGTCCTTTTGGACTATAGAGGCACTGTTTCTAGCCAGGTCATTTGTACCCAAGTGGATAACAACATCAAGTTTGGAGTGCTCACGTTCTGCGCTAAGTACTTCAACAATGTGGTTCGTGTTCTTGCTGGCTGAAGAGCCTGGGAGGCACTTGACTATCTTCTCTCCTTTGAACTGTGTTCCCAAGTTGATGCCATTGATGATGGAATCTCCAAGTAGTAGTAGTTTGCTGTTTGGTGAGGTTTTCTTCATATTTGGTCCTTTAGCAGGAGATTGGGCATTGTCTGTCTCATTTAAGGGCCCTTCAGTTTCTTTGGATTGGGCATCCTCATTCGCCAAGGCAGAGAAGGCATTATGCAGGGATATCTCCTGATGCATAGGATGCCTCTGTGTCACAGGTTGCAATCTACCAGAACCCACTGTGATCCATTTGTTCCTGGGGTGTTTCATTTTTTTGTGGGAGTGGTGGTGGACTTTGTTCAGTTTGTATCTTAGAAGATGTGCGCTTCATTGCAGCCAGTTCCTCCCTCAGTTCCTCATCCTCATTAGCCAAGGCAGAGAAGGCATTATGCAGGGATATCTTTTTATGCATAGGATGTCTGTGTGTTACAGGCCTCAATCTACCAGAACTCACTGTGATCCACTTGTTCCTGGGGTGTTTGATGCTTTGTGGGAGCGGTGGTGGATATTGTTCAGTTTGTATCCTAGAAGAGGTGCACTTCATTGTAGCCAGTTCCTCCCTCAGTAGGGTCACCTCCTTATGCATGGCAGCTAGGTCTTCCCTTAGTAGAGTCAGTTCTTTATGCATGGCAGCTGACCTGAGGCACATAGGACAAGCTCTGAGGTTCCAAATGATTCATCTTGGAATGAAAGTACTGCAGTTATTGCACTGAATAGATGACATGCTGAATAAGCAGTCCTAGAAGGAGAAGAGGAAGAAGATGTGGGCTCTAACCCAAGTTAAAGGGATAGACGGCAACATATGCGAGTACTATATAGGCAATGCAGCCCCTGGGGTGGGTGGGGCGAGGCGTAGGGTGGGCGGGAACCTAAGTGTCTCTGGCCAGTAGGCTGTTCCTGAACTGGGGGCACCCACTGATATCTGCTCCAAGGCTACCCAGAAAAGCAGTAAGTCAGATTATCCACAAGCTTAATTTATAAGCACAGTTAATCTTAATATCAGCAATTCCCACAAAACTGAAACCAGCAGAGATGAGAAAGGAAAATTAGAGTCTTAGCTTTGGGAAAGATCCACAGCTCATGTAGCTCCTGCAGCCGGTCTCAGACCCGTAGGTGTGGTCACAGACCAGGTGTGAGATGAGAGCAGAGAACTTTCTCCTCCCCCCTCCTTGAAGATACTCAGGTCCCAGTAGGCTGAATATTCCCAAGCTTAATTTATAAGCACAGTTAATCTTAATATCAGCAATTCCCACAAAACAGACAGTTAAACTCTGAAACCAGCAGAGATGAGAAAGAAAATTAGAGTCATAGATTTGGGAAAGATCCACAGCTCATGCAGCACCTGCAGCCGGTCTCAGACCCATAGCATATTCTATACTAAGCTATACTCTGCTTTGACTTAAATACAAAGCTCACTGGTGATACTAAGACCTGACTGACAGCAAAAAACACTGAATTCTAAAATACACAGATTTATCAGCTTTAACCCCAAGAAGTCCCTTTTACCCCAAGATTTAGAGTTTATTCCTGAAGATTATACTCACAAGTGTAGATCTACTTCCAGTTGTAGCAGTACTTTTGGTAGGTCCTTCAAGACTGGTCTATCAGATTGAAAAAGTAAGACTTACCAAAAGTCCAAAACACAGGTCGATGAGCGAAGCATAGCATAAGCCCTGCCTGAACATCTTGGATTTTGTCTCAATGATAATTATTAAATTTTGCCCCGACGAGAATTAACATTGCAGCGTGCATTCTGCAGACTGAATCATAGATATCACTCTCTCTGAATACATTCAATAACATACAGTTCCTAATGACGGCTGTTACGGCTGTTTTAAGTCATAAATGGGTGTGGATGACTTGACTATTGCAGCTCTCAGCTGGAATATTTCCAGCTATTTCTCAAGATATTTTACACAAGTCCCTTATCTTGTATTGCTGCCTGTTTTGATCCTTTCACCTTGCTGCTCCTTATGCCTGTAATAAATTACCGGAGTCTGTCTATCAAGCTTCATCTCTGGCCCTTTTCAAATCCAGGCTGAAACTCACCTCTTTGAGGTCGCTTCTGGATCCGTATCTGCTTAGTCCCCAGTGTGTTTCCTTACCATGCCTCTGGATGTACCCTTGTCCTCAGCTATTGTGCTGTCTTGATTAGATTATAAGCTCTGATGAGCAAGGACCGTCTCTTACATGTGTCTGTACAGCGCTGTGTATACCTTGTAGTGCTATACACATGATCAGTAGTAACACAGTAGCATAGTAAATGACGGCAGATAAAGACCAGTATGGTCCATCTAGTCTGCCCAGTAAGATGGCAAGAGCAGGTGCACCTGACACTCCGTGCAGGCCACCCCTCCCCATGTCTTTGTTTAGGGGTGAACTCCCCGCTCCATGTAGGACACCCCTATTTGTTGAGAAATCAGATGGTTCAGTTTATTTTTATTTTATCCTGTTGCTGCAAAGGGATCCCCTGTGTCTGTCCCATGCCATTTTGAATTCTGTCACTGTATTTGCCCCCACCACTTCCATCGGGAGGGCATTCCAAGCATCCACCACACTTTCTGTGAAAAAGTATTTCCTGACATTGCCTTTCAATTTACCCCCTTGCAGCTTCATGTTATGCCCTCTAGTTTTACAGCGTCCCTGTCTTTGGAAGAGGTTTGTTTGTTCATGATTTCTCTTGTAAGTATTTAAAGGTCTGAATCATATCTCCCCTGTTCCCTCCTCTCCTCCAAATTGTACATGTTTAGGTCTTCAAGTCTCTTCTCATAAGGCTTCTGATGCAGCCTCCAAATCATTTAGTTGTCCTTCCTCTGAACAGTTTCCAGTCTTTTTACATCCTTTGCAAGATATGGTCTCCAAAACTGAACACAGTATTCCAAGTGAGGCCTCACCAGTGGACTTCTACAGTGGCATAAGTTCCTCTTCCTTTCTGCTGTAATTCCTCTTTGTATGCAGCCCCCACCAACATCCTCCTGGCTTTTGCCACCACCTTGTCGCACTGTTTTGGCCACCTTGAGATCTTCAGAAATAATCACACCCAAGGTCTTTCTCCTGATTCCGTGCAACACCAACCTCTAGCCCCCCTATCGCGTACATTGGCTTGGGTAAGTAACACATTGTGTGTTTGTCTGGTCCCACTCCTCGAATTCCTCACTAGAAAGAGTGCTGCGGGTAGCCCTCGATCAATTTGGCTTTTGTACTGCCCTAGTACCTGTCTCCTCACCGGAATCCTATTGTCTTATTTTTTCTTTGTGCCTGTAAGACGCCCCCAGTCTCTGGCGAGGGTTTTAAAACCGTTGACCCAGAGTCCTGGAATGCAAGTGACAGGCGGTGCTTGTTTATTTGTCTCTCTATTCTTCCAAAGCCTTTCCTGCCTTCCTTAGATCATAATGGGAGGGTCCCTTTGTAAGGGGGACCGACCCACTAAACCTTTCATAAAATTTAAAACAACTAAATATCTCCCAGGGTCTATGCTGTAGCACCGCTCATTGTCATTAATTGTGAACTAATGTGTTGAGACAGCTAGTTCTTTTATTTCCTGTCTGTATGAGTTTGTATTGTAGCATGGAATGGATTATCTCCAGGAACAAGCAGGAATGAGTCTTCAATATATGTGTACGTCGGTATCGACGGAGCCTGCGCTGCGCGGGAACGCTCCCCAGCATCCAATCAGAAAGCTTTTGGGAGCATCCATCGTGCCTGCACGCTGACTTCCCGCCTTTCCCACTGCCTCTCCTCAGGTTTAGTTTTTCTGCGTAGCCGACAGGACGTCCTCCTGTCACCGCAGAAATTTTTTTCTTTAAAATTCTTATTTCTTATTTTCTTGTGGTCGCGGCTGTTTCTCTACGCCCTCCCGCCGTACCGGTACCCGGCCGGTGCTTTTATTCTTTTCTTTTTCTAAAATTAGAGGAGATTTTTTTCTCCTCAGTTTTGGTCTTAACCTTTGGGCCTACCAGGCCTCTCCAACATGGAGCCTTCTTCCCCTAAGAAGTGCCTTCACTGTGGAAACATAGTTTTCTTTTTAGACTCCAATGCTTGGTGTCTAATCTGTTTGGGTCCTGACCCTTTTTCTCCTGAACCATCAGGCTGTATTATTGGGAGAAGACCTTCCCTTTTTCGAGTTTCCCTCGATGCCGTTTTTCCTCCTGAGGTGAGGACACTGGTTTACTCTTCTCTCCAGGATCAGGTAACCCACAAACAGTCTGTTAAGACTAGCCAATCCTTGAGTGGTAAGTCTCATGCCAAGCATGATGACGGCTCCGGCCTTGCCCTCAAGACCTCATTGGCAATAAAACCCCGGCGGGAGTCTTTGGGCTCCAAAGCATTTACGGGGTTTCAGGTTGTTCCTGGGGCTCACCTCTCACAGAACATACCTGAGCCATGCTCGGGGGTGGTATCCGCTTCAAGCGGTACCGATACCCCGGCATCGGCACCGGTGTCGAGTGTTCCACTCTTCACCAGGGATCGTCATCTGGTGTCCTCGGTACCTTTGGGGCCGATCGATACGACCCAGACTGACTTTCCTATATCCCTGCCATGCTCGGGGCTGTATCGGCTTCGAACGGTACCGATACTCGTCATCGGCACCGGTGTCGGAAGTGTTTTAAACCTCTTCACCAGGGATCGTCATCTGGTGTCCTCGGTACCTTCGGGATCGATCGATATGACCCAGACTGACTTTCCTGTATCTTTTCCATGTTCGGAATTGGTATCGGCTTCGAGCGGTATCGGTACCCCGGCATCGGCACCGGTGTCGAGTGTTCCACTCTTCACCAAGACTCGTCATTGGGCGTCCTCGGTACCCTCAGAACCGATTGATACGACGCCAATTCACTTTTCTGTATCGGCATCGCCGATACCACCACCGACGTCGGTACCTTACTAGAAAGAACATCAATAGACTCGCTCCCTTCGATGCCGAGTCTGGAATCGATATCCAGTCTAGATGACTTGGTACCGACGCGTTTCGGAACCGACCCATATCGTTTCCGTCCACACAGTACCAAGGATATTTACCAAGCCTCTCTGGCTACCTCGGTACCGCTTCAGTGGCCCCCGGGTACTGCTTCGACGATATGTATTACCTACTATCTCCCTAACTTTCTGTGCTATAAAGCTTTCCCTTCTTAAGGGGTCCAGACAGTCACATTACCTATTCTCATATGGCTCAGTAAGTGGGAGCGGTTATACATACAATTACCGCTGTGATGTCAACAGCTTCTATTTTAGTTATAGATACAATTACTGCTGTGCTGTCAACAGGGGCGGCCCAAGGGGGGTGCGGGGCCATGTGCGGAGACTCGGTGCGGGGCCTCATTTGCATAAGGGTCCTCATTTGCATAAATATTTGCATAATGTTACCATACACGAACTTTTAGTAAACATGCCCCTTAATGAGTGTATGAATAAAGAAAGGACTAAAAGACTTCTACATTACTATAATCCAGTGCCAACCGCCAGACACATTAGGAACTACTACAAAACACTGCCCATTTAGAACCCATAGCAAACCCGCCGTATCCTAACAGCACTACCAGGACTCATAAAGCACCATCACCCTAACTAATCAAAAGGAAACGCTGCAAATATTAAACCAATACATTTCAGAGAACAACATACATGACCTACTGGGGAAAGAGAACAAGTGGCAATGTCAAATAGGAATTACATAAACAGAATACCTCAGCTCAGTTACACATGAACAGAACATAAACCATCACCAAACAAGGAATCACAATTTTAGAAAACAGGAAGACAATAATTAAACTGGGAATCCCAAAAGCCAACACTTGGAATGTACAACACTGTAGAAATAAAAACTATACATTAATTTGCCTCTTGTACTAAACAAAGCGCAGACGTTAATGATGCACATTTCCCAGAGCTGACATATTCCAATTAATAAATTCAAAATAAAGAGATATTTTTCTACCTTTTGTGCATTTTTTTTCAGCCTGCAATTGCTCCAGCCACTTTCTTCTGGTTTCTTCGTGTCTTCCGCTAATTCTCATCGTCTGCCTGTCCATTTGTCTTTTCTTCTCTCTTCTAGTTTTTTTCCATTCTCTCTCTACATCTGCTTTAACATACTAATCTTTCTCCTTTTCCTCTTTCCTCATTCCTATTTCATCCACTCAAATTTTACCCCTCCATCCTCAATCCCCACTTACTCTTCCCAATATCCGGACAATTGTAGATTTGTCTTCCCTCCCACACAAAATATTTTTTCCCTCTCCATTTCACTCTCCCAGCTCCATCCCATTCTAATCCTCCCCCAACATCAGCTCCATTCTAGTTCCAGTCCCACCCAGCATCCGCTCCCTTCTAGTCCCCGCATCAGCCCATTTCCAGTCCTAGCCCCCCATAAGCCCATTTCCAGTCCTAGCTCCCCCATCTATTTGCAGTCCCATCCAAGTCCCTCCATCAGCTCATTTCCAATCCCAGCCCCCCATGAGCCCATTTCTAGTCCTGTCCTAGCCCCACCAGCAGCCCAGGTCCAATCCTAGCTCCCCTCCCCCTCAGCCCATTTCCAATCCAAGCCCCCCATGAGCCTACTTCCAGTTCTAGCCCCTTCATGAGTCCATTTCAATCCAAACCCCCACCACAGCCCATTTCCAATCTTAGCACCCCCCAACAGCCAATTTCCAGTCCTATTCTAGCCCCTCCATCAGCCCATTTCCTGTCCTAGCCCCCCCCTCACCCATTTCCAGTCCTAGCTCCCTCCCCCTCACAACCCATTTCCATTCCAAGCCCCCGTCCCCATCAGCTATTTGCAGTTCAAGCCCTCCTTCCACTCAGCCCATTTCCAGTCCTAGCCTCCTCATAGCCCATTACTAGTCCTAACACCCAATCAGCAGATTACGTCCTAACCCCCCATCACCCTATTTCCAGTCCTAGCCCCCCATCAGCCTATTTCCAGTCTTAGCCCCCCTCCCATAGCCAATTACCAGTCCTACCCCCCCATCAGCCCATTTCCAGTCTTAGCCCCCCATAGCCCATTACCAGTCCTAACCCCCCCCATCACCCTATTTCCATTCCTAGCCCCCCCCTCAGCCTATTTCCAGTCTTAGCCCCCCCCATAGCCAATTACCAGTCCTACCCCCCCATCAGCCCACTTCCAGTCTTAGCCTCCCCCCCCCATGGCCCATTACCAGTCCTAACCCCCCCCCCCCATGGCCCATTACCAGTCTTAACCCTCCCCCCCCATCAGCCCATACCCGTCATATCCCCCCCCCCGGCCCATTACCTGTCCTAAGCCCCCCCTTGTCACATTACCAGTCCTAACCACCCCCCCCCATCAGCCCAATTCCAGTCTTAGCCCCCCCATAGCCCATTACCAGTCCTAACCCCCCCATCAGCCCATTTCCAGTCCTACCCCCCCCATGGCCCATTAACCAGTCCTAACCACCCCCCCCATCAGGCCCACTTCCTTCCAGTCTTAGCCCCCCCATAGCCCATTACCAGTCCTAACCCCCCCCATCAGCCCATTTTCCAGTCCTACCCCCCCACTTCCAGCCTTAGCCCCCTCCCCATAGTCCATTACCCGTCCTACCCCCCCATCAGCCCATTTCCAGTCTTAGCCCCCCCATCAGCCCATGTCCAGTCCTACCCCCCCCACTTCCAGCCTTAGCCCCCTCCCCCTAGCCCTTTACCAGTCCTAACCCCCATCAGCCCACTTAGCCCCCCCATAGCCCATTACCAGTCCTAACCCCCCCCCATCAGCCCATTACCAGTCCTAGCCTCCCCCCCCCCCATGGCCCATTACCAGTCCTATCCCCCCCTCACCCCACTTAGACCCCCCCCATGGCCCATTACCATTCCTTGCCTCCCCCCCCCATGGCCCATTTCCAGTCCTAACCCCCCCATCAGCCCACTTAGCCCCCCCCCATAGCCCATTTACATTCCTAACCCCCCCCCCCATCAGCCCACTTCCAGTATTAGCCTCCCCCCCATGGCCCATTACCATTCCTTACCACCCCCCCCCCGGCCCATTACCAGTCCTAACCAGCCCCCCCCCCGTCCCATTACCAGTCCTCCCACCCCCCCCCCCCATCAGCCCACTTCCAGTTTAGCCTCCCCTCCCATAGCCCCATTACCAGTCCTAACCACCCCCCCCCCCCCCCCCCTATCATTCCAAATTAAAATAAAAAAAAAAACCAAACTGGCTGCTTCTGCCGCGGCAGCATCAAGAGCTCTGCCGCGGCAGAAACAAGAGCTCGTCCGCGTCATCATCAAGAGCTCTGCCGCGGGGTCCCACCCTGCCCGGCAGAGCCTCCGTGCATCCTCAGCAGCTTACTGCATGTCCAAAAAGCGGGCTTCTTTAAGAGCCGCGAGAGTTTCTTTTCTCGCGGCTCTCTTAATCCCGCGGGGCTGATGGGAAATCCCATCACCCTCGGCGGGATTAACAGAGCCGCGAGAAAGGAAACTCTCGCGGCTCTGAAAGAAGCCCGCGTTTTGGACATGAAGAAAGCTGCTGAGGATGCACGGAGGCTCTGCCGGGCAGGGGGGGGCCCCGCGGCAGAGCTCTTGATGCTGCCGCGGCAGAGCTCTTGCTGCTGCCGCGGCAGAAGCAGCCGGTTTGGTTTTTTTTTTTAAAACTTGGGATGCTGAAGAATGTTTTTTGCGCGGGGCCCCATGAAACGCGGGGCCCTGTGCAAAAAACATTCTTGCTCAATGGACGGGCCGGCCCTGGCTGTCAACAGCTTCTATTTTTGTTATAAATCTCTCTGTCTATGAAGTCTCAAACTTCAATGTCTTCCTATCTCTTACCAGCTAGGAAAGACAGTGTACATTCTCAGTACTTCTGAGTACACTTCTGTTCTCCTTGGGAATAGGGGCCTTTTTCCCATACCCCCTCTTCCCTTCAGGACTGGGCAAATCGTCTAGTTCGGTCAGTCTTCTTCTTTTAGTCCTAAAAGAGTTTTCAGCTTTTTTCCCATAAAGCTTTCTATTGAAGACCTGCCATTCTTATCCTACCCCAGTTGACAAATGGCTCACCTGCCCATTCAAGGTTTGGGACTACATCATCACTGCTGTTAAGATAACTTGAGGATTCCTCTACTGCATCTACAGTTACACTCCATCACAGTTCTACTTCCTACAATCCAGTAGGTAAGCTCTATATATGCTTGTTCATTAAATACTTTAATGACACTTGACATACATTCTAAAGACTCAGTTTTCTGTAGTCTTTAGATTTGCTGTTCCTGTACAGCTCTTCTCTGTTCAACTCCTACCCCCCATCCCTCATGGGATGCCGGAGATCCAGGTGTGGGAAATGCCGTCCTGTTCCACAGGTACGCATTTTATGGGATCTCCCCCTGGCACCCTCAGCTAGGGAGTCCCCATATGTGAAGACTCATTCCTGCTTGTTCCTGGAGATAGCACAGTTACTTACCTGTAACAGGTGATCACTGGGAACAGCAGGAATTAGTCTTCACAACCCACCCACCTCCCCTAGGAGTTGTATTTATCTATCTTCCTTTCCTCTTTCTCTCCTTCTGTCTCAGCTATGAAACTCAACTGAGGAGAGGCAGTGGGAAAGGCGGGAAGTCAGCGCGCAGGCGCGAGGGATGCTCCCAAAAGCTTTCTGATTGGATGCTGGGGAGCATTCCCATGCAGGCTCCGTCGGTACCGACGTACCCATATGTGAAGACTAATTCCTGCTGTTCCCAGAGATCACCTGTTACAGGTAAGTAACTGTGCTTTCTGAGGCAATGGATTGGGATCGGAATGTATTGTTCACTGAAGTAATAACCTTAAAAGCAGACCGTACAGATAACAAGCCTGGCAGTGTTTTGTGTGTTTACATTAATTCCGTACTGCAAGCTACTGTGAAGATCTTGACTGCATGTTTTCTTAGAACGTCTCTTAAAACAAGAAAAAATGGTTTATAGTTAAAGTACAGCCTGAATGTTGCAAATTCTTTTCTTTTTCCCTGTGAATATATTATAAGAACAACTTTTGATTCCAATTGGCAGTAGAATCATTGAGAAATAAACCTGCATGTGCTGTGCTAAGACAAATTGATTGTTCTACACAGAGACAACTAACATCTGAGAAATCACCTGTGATTTCAGCGCCCGTCCATAGAATAGCTATGGATATTGTAGGACCCCTAACAAAAACGCCCCGTGGGTTTCAGTATATATTAGTAGTCGTGGACCAAGCAACAAGATTCCCTTGGGCTATGCCTCTGAGAACCATATCAGCGAAAGCCGTGGCAGGAGAGCTGATAAAGTTGTTCTGTGAAGTTGGCTTTCCTCGTGAAGTCCTTACGGATCGAGGAAGCAACTTCATGTCCAGATATTTAGTGCAAATATGGGATGCATTCGGCATTCGCCATATTAAGACTTCAGCCTACCATCCCCAAACAAACGGTCTGGTAGAGAGACAAAATCAGACTCTGAAGAGAATGTTACGCCGCAGTTTAGAGGGTGATATGGCTAACTGGGACACAATGCTCCCATTTGTCCTTTATGCTTGCAGGGAAAGAAAACAAGCATCCCTAGGGACGGCGCCATACGAATTAATGTATGGCCGGTCCCCTCGCGGCGTATTAGACATTTTACAGGAACAGTGGGTAGAACCCGATGTGAAAGAGGTAGGAGTGCCTGAGTTTTTAAGGGACTTGAAGGGCCGGTTGCGCCGCGCCTCCCGTGTCGCGGAGGACAATTTAAAAGATAGCCAAACCAAGCAGAAAACCTACTACGATCGCGGTACACAGCCTCGCCAGTTGGAGGTGGGGGAAAAAGTCATCGTGATGGTAGCAGGTCCCGCACCTAAATTTGAGAGCCAGTGGAAAGGGCCTTATAGGGTCGTGATGCCTGTGGGACCAGTGTCCTACCTGGTTGAGAATAGAAAAGGCCATAGGCAAGTCTATCATGTCAATGTTTTGAAGCCCTGGCATGAGAGGATAGCTTTAGCCCATATGGCCACAATAGACCCGGGAATGGAGAGGTCAGAAAGGATACACAAAACCGCAGAGCCCTTGTGTTGTATCACGAGCTGTGCCACTGATAGTAGGCCAGCCCAGGATATCTTAAGGGGGGGATGTGTAATGGTGAAAGTCCCCAGGAGGAGATGGAGGTGGAGGAAAATCCTGTTGAAATAAATGACACTGCACTTGTGCACAGGATTTCCAAGCCAGATAAGAAAAAAACACAGCTTTCTGCTGAGCTCAGGCCACGCCCCAGCTCAGAAGGAGAGACAGGCTTCCTCACTGATTGGTCACACCTGGAGGAAGGACAGGGAGTACCGGGAAGCAAATGCTTTTTAAATCCACAAACAGAGCAGAGAGTGAGCACGAGAAGAGGCAAGGAAACAAGCACAGGAAGGAGCACGGGAAGGTGCAAAGGAAGTGGAGAGGAAGGAAAAGAGCAAGCAAGAAAGGAACCTTATGAAGAAGGTGAAGGAGAGAGAGAACCTTGGAGAGGACGTTACAGCAAGGCAGAAACTTGGAGCAAGAGAGCTAGCAAGGGAAGCCATTGGAGAGACGGCAATTGGACATACACCAACAAGGGCTATAGCAAACGTAGAGGAAAGAAGGAAGAAAAACCTCTTCAGAGCAGGTACCTAACTGGCACTGGAAATAGACATAAGGAAGCTGAATTCCAGAACCTGGAGGATAGCAGGGGAAAAGGGTTCAGCAGTTGTCTAAGAAACCCTGCCAAAGGTAAAGCTACCATTTCTAATGCTGAATCATTGTTAGAGAAGCCATTTGCCTTTGCTACTGTCCAGAAGGCAGACCCAACACTTTTAACTGATAATAGGTGGGGGGAGAGTCTTACATACGGGGAAAACTATAACACTGACAAAAGCAAGACAGCCAAGCCTTCAGAGTTAGAAACCATAAGCAAGCTGTTGTCAGAAGGAAAAGTTTTCTCTCCTAATGCTAATGTGCCTGTACACGCTGAATTGCTCCTGAACCAGTTCAAGGAATTTCTGGAGGAAAGAAAGTCAGGGAGAACTGTTAAACCTGATAGAGAAGCCAGTAATTCTAATACTGTTGAAAGAATGCAAATAGACTCTTGTTTGCCAGCTTTAGAAAGTGAATCTTCTCCCATGGATTGCTCTTTATGTTTAAAGGAAGAAGGCATTGTTGAACAGCACTGAAACTGTATGAAATAATATAGATAGTACTTGCCATACCTGCTGAAGAATTGGAAAGGCTTGTTTTATGTTTAATAAGCTTAATTGTCTTCTGAGGATAAGAAGCCGTGCTGTGAGAAAGAAAATCAGCTGTTGCAGTTTAATTGTTTTCCGTTGAATAACCACACGGGGCAGTGTCCTGTGGAAAGTTTATGGGACTGAGAAACAGCTGAGCAGTGCTGAGATATTTCTGTTACGTTTTTCTTCTGTTCCTGAAATACCTATATGTCGGAGATGCATCCTTTATGCTTGTTTGAGTTTGAGCTTTGATGTGCTGGAAATTCCCCACAATAAATATTCTTGCAGCCTTGAAACACTCGTGTCATAACTACAATTTTATCCTTAAGGAAATAAGCAAAACTACAAGTCCCAGAATCCCTGGCGACAAAAGAAATAGCTTTTTTCAAAAGAGGACACTCAAAGGCCACTTCCAGCTGGTAAGCTCTCGGGCCCCAGCGGAAGCGTCGCACTGTGCATAGTCAGAACACCTTTAAGGTACAGTCTGACTGTGCTGTCTGCTGGTGACTGGCAGACAGTGGTGGGAGGCAGTTGGGGTTTTCCAGACCTAACCCCAGCATTGCTGCTGGTCTGCCACTGCTCCACTCATAGGTTTGGCTCTGGCCCACCAACCCTGGAGGGCTGTCTCATAAAACAGGATGGAGGTTGCTTCCTCAGGGCAGGGGCACCTGTTCTTTACCTACAAAAAGGGTGATGTGGGCCCTTTGGGGTATGTAGTATATACCACTGCGACCTATAAAGGCATTGCTACACACACCTCATGCAATTCTTGGAACCCCTCTGCCCCGATAACAGCTGCCCATGTCAGCCAGACCCTAACACAGGGTATACACCAGTCTGGCTGGTATCTGGTCCCACAGGGCCACATGTGACTGCAGGATACAGATGAACACCAAATTACCTTCGGCTGCACTGCAAGGAACACCTGTTACACACTGGTAGTGATGGGGATGTACAGCAGAACCTATCTCTAGCACCACATGTACTGCGGACCTAGTGCTGGGCACCAATCCTATCTCTCAGGGTGACCACAGAACCTGCACAATGGCATGGTCTGTAGCTACTCTGTGCCAGTATCACACACTGTCAGTTCATCTTTCCAAGCTGAGGTAACGGAGAGGTGCAGACCCCATTTGGTGATCAGCTGTAGACTGCTATTCAGCATGTGCATTGCATCATGGGTATGGTGGGGTTACCCTATCCTGGCACTCAGAGCAGACAATTTGTGTGGTGACTTGCAGTCCTTCTGTACCCAGACATTGCTGTGACATATACCATGGAGGTATAGCCTACTGGTTAATACAATGCCATTCTTGGCAGTGTTCATGGGTTCAGTTCCTCATTGTTCCCCCCTCTCATGCCTGTCCTACTCATATAGTGTGCATGCCTGTAGAGGTCATATTTTTGCAGATCTGTGCTTCCAACCCATAATACCCTCGCCACAATTGCCAACATTCCCTCGGTCCGTCTATCTGTGTCTGTCAGCTGTGTAGAGTCCTGTCTGCCAGTGCAGGCTGCCACCACATGTCATACCCTTTCCTGCATTGCGCCTCTTCATGCTTGCCTCGCCTGTGCCTGATCTGCATGGCACCACCACTCCTTTGTCCACCCATCACTGTAACTATCTTGCCACCTCTGCCTCCACTGGGGGACACGTATTCCCATTGTCTGCCACCAACTGTTTTTCTGGTATTTTACATTGCCAACACCCTGTGCTCTGGTACAGCTGCCCCACCATGTTTGTCATCAGTACTGGCAGGCACATGGGATGCCCGCAGATGTGGCAGGTCCAGCAGCTCCCACTTCTCCCTCCTTCACTCACCTGTTTATTGCCTTTCCTGAGTGCTCTATCTAGTGTTAGTCTCTGTTCCGCACAGGTCATGCATGTCAACCTGAGGCACCTTGCAGTCCCTAGGGCACACTAACCTAGGTCACCATAACCTTGTTAGGCCACCTTAACCTATGGTTCCATAGCCCAGGGTGCCTTCTGCGGTGCCTTGTCCAAGGGTACCTAATATGGCGGTTAGCCTAGGAGGCCCTAAAGGGCGCCTTATGAGGCACCTTACAGGGCACCTTACAGGGCACCTTACTAGGCGCTTTACAAGGTGCCTTGCAAGGTGCCTTACAAGGTGCCTTGCAAGGCGCCTTGTAACGCTCATTAGTCTAAGGCGCCTTGTAATGCGCGCTAGCTGTCAGCTTGCTGTAACGATGCAATGCCCATGCCTTTATATGGGCATCTCTACCTTTACCGCGGAACCTACCGTGAATGACATTACCGCAGTTTAGTAAACATACCCCTCAATGTTTTAAAAGTCAGAATCAATACATTTTGGGTTGGAGGAATGAAAATCTGGTTCCAACAGATCAGTCATCAATCCATCTACAATTCCTTTGAATCCAATAAAGGCCACTGCCTTCTAGATACATAAATGAATTTAGGAGCAGTGATTGACGCTGCTCTGATTATGGGAAAGCAGCTTTCTAAAAAGTTACCAAAATAGCTTAGTCAATTTTGCATTTGATTCAACAAATTCACAAATATCTAATGTGAAACAAATTATATAAGCAGTTGTTATCTGACAAACAGGCTACTGCAAACTAGTCTTCTCGGTGTTAGATGAAAGGTTAAGCACTAAGCTGCAGGTAGCGCAGAATACTACAACAAAAGGAACTGAAAGAGACGTGGAAAGGGGGGGGGCTGCCAGTACTTCATGAATTACACTGGCTTCTAGTAATGCAGGCAATAAGATCGTCTGAGGAAAAGCACAACAGTAGTTTAGTAAATACTTAAATTTTTATAGTAATATATTATTTTTATTTGCTGTTTATATACTGTCACTACGCTGACATTTAATTTAGTTTAATATAATTTATAAAGGAACTTTATATTACTAACAAGTAGATTCAAGGCGAATTATAAAAATGCATATTGAAATAAAGTTTTAGCAATTGAACATTTTCTTAATAGAACACCAAATATTCTATCCATTATCCAATCAGAATTAAAAGGCTCCACTGCTCAAATAACAAGAGGGGGGGGGGGTATTCAGTGACGGCAGCTAGCTCTGATGAAGAGGCTAGCCATTCCCACTGAACACTGAACCCAGATATTCAGTACTATACAGACGTAAGTTCAGGTCCTGCGCTCCACCAGTCCATTCTAAGAGGGCTTAATCGCTGAATATCATCAGCATAGATTAAAACAGAAAAACCCATTCCTTGGATCAAATCCCATAAAGGACATTGAGGAGAGATAGAGAAGAGAGTGAGATGAACAAGACATAATGGCAGAATGAGGGAGAAAAGGAAGTGTGAACAACAAACTGAAATATTTCAGGATCCAAAACTTACCCCAGCCAGAAAAAATGAGGACACCAAAAAGACAGAGCAGGTAGGAACTCGACGTGGTAACAGACCCATAACATACAGCTGAACCTGGATGTAATCTTAGAAATCACTAATTCACCCCAGGGAGTGGATGATGTGGGTGGATTCATTTACTGTCTATTGACTCCACAGGTACATATGTGTGCCAAAGTGTGTTGTAGTTCTCTGGAATGCAGGACAACGACTGAGGTGACGTTTCACATCTAGCCCAGCCTAAAATAGATTCGTGCACAAAATTCTTCTTTATTAGTCTCCTTCAACTGACTATTTTCGGAGGAAAAACTCTGCTGCTGGTATAATCGGCACTACGCTGACATTTAATTTTAATTTAATTTAAAAAGTACTTTATAGCTCATTCTCTAACAAGAGTGGAGGGGTAGCCTAATGGTTAGAGAACTGGCTTAGGAACCAAGAAACCAGCGTTTGATTCCCACCAGCACTCCTTGTGGCCTTGGGCAAGTCACTTAACCCACCATTGCCTCAGAAAAATCCAAGTTATCAATGTCCCTGTTTAAGTTACAATGTAACTTTGGTATAAATGTAACTTTGACTGAAGTGATATAAAAAAACCTGTTAAATAAAACATGTAGATTCAAGGTGAATGGCAATTGAATATCTTAATACAACACAATTCTTGCCTTCCCAAATATTCTATACATTATCCAGTCAGAATTAAATGGCTCCATTGCTTAAATAACCAAGGGGAGATATTCAGCAGTAGTAGCTAATGCTGATACAGAGGTTAGTCATTGCCATGGAACCCAGATGTTCAATGCTGGGATCTTATCCAGCCTTCAGCATTGAATATTCAAATTGGTCAGACAGTGAATTAGCTAACTGGTCAGCAACGATATTCAACCACTGGCCGGTTAGCTAAAACAGCTAAAGTTAGGGCAGCATTCAATTGGTTTGAGTTAACCCAGCTGACAGATCAATACTGCAGCTGCCTGACTAACCCCAGGTGCTGCCCCTACTGCACCCCCGTAATGCTCTGACACCATCCCAGCTAGCAGCAGGGCTACAAACCAGGTAACAGGGGATACTCAGTACCACGGAATAGCCCTCTGACCATTTTAATTATGCCCCCTAAGTGTTTTAAAATGTTGTAGCCGATGTTTTAGTCAAATGGGAGAAACCTGTGAGGAGACTCAAAGCTAGATTTGCTTTGAAATAGAAAAATAGTAAAGGGATCTTATTTTATTTGCTTGAAATAAGTTTTGCAGAAGTGCCAAAAAGAAGTTTCCAGTGAGCTTGGTGCTGGCAGGAAGCAGGAACAAATACCTACATTGGGCATCAGCTTCGCAGAAGAGGACACAGCAGGACAGAGACTGCAAAGTTTATCGGCCACGCCTCCCGAACTGATTTGTCTCTCTCTCTTTTAGGGACTAATTCTTAGGGGTATGTTTACTAAACCATCGTAACGTAGAGGCGGAGACGTTATCGCGCGATACATGATGTTATCGCATGATAATGGCGCTTTACCGTGCGAGAACGTCACGTATCACGCGAGAATGTCTGCGGCGGCGTTAAGGTGCACAGAGGGTGGAGTAAGGCTCCCCAGAGGGCGAGTAAGGCTCCACAGGGGCGGAGATGAGGGGTCGATGGGCGGGGAGAGGCCCCATGCAAACTAGCGCCAGTGAAAACCTCGCGCTAGAGGCAAATTTGCAGGAGAGAGAAACAATTTCAGTCAGCAATGTACAGCAACGGCAAGGAAACCCAGAAAAGTGATAGTAGTGATACATGTGCAGGAACCAAAAAGGCAAATAAACATATAAAATGACCAGAACTACATTTGAAATCCCCATAACCAAGCTGGCCAATAGTGCTACTAATGATAAACATAAAGCAACCCTACTGACAAAGCGTAAAAAGGAAGATATCATGTTTGGAAGGGACTATGCTCTGTCCCCCTACAAAGTGGATGATCCCACAGTGAAATAGCAGTGATCAGGGTTTTTGTAGTTTATATTGGTCAGGTTTATAATGCTGTGGTCCAGCAGGGGTACAATGCGGACTAGGCAGATGCCTAGGTGTCATATAGGAATGCCAAAATTGTAAAGCAGCAAGACAGCAACTGATGAGGGTCCAACATGGGCATGAGGGTGTGTCCCACAGTGTCACAGGGGATATTACCCAGCAGGTACCCCCAAGGACACATAACATTGGCAGGCGGTGCGGGGGGGAAGCGCGCATGTCCATGTAGCCACCCCTACCTGAGAACCAACACCATAGGCAGCTGCCTACTGGAAGGCCTGGGACTGCGCACCACCAGCACAAGGGCATGTCAGCATGGTGGCGGAGAGGTGCTGGAGGGGGCAGTAGCATCTGCCCACAGCAGACCACGGCTAAGCCCCGTTTAGGTGGGTGCCATGCACTGCAACAGACAAGGTCTGTCTGACAAACAGTCATGGTATCCCCAGGGAATGATCTGCCCCTGTGGCAACAGTTTGGTGCAGTACACACAGCCAGTGTGTTCAAGATCAGAAGGTCACACGGTCAAGTCCTAGCTGTGGCTCCTACCAACCCTGTCCCCACATTTTACTCAATACTAAACTGTGGTAATAAAGATGGAACCTTTATTGCAGATAAAATAAACATGCCTGAAATGCCTATACTTTACCTTACAGAGCACAGACACCATAAACCTGTGCAATCCCTAGAGCAGAGTTTCCCAACTGCAGTCCTGGAGGGCCAAACACCATTCAGGTTTCATGCTGTCCCTAATAAATATGTCTGTGCTGCATTTGTATGCACCACCCCCATTGTATGCAAATATATCTCATGCATATTCATTAGGGACAGCATGAAAACCTTAACAGTTTTTGGCCCACCACGACCGGAGTTGGGAAACTCAGCCCTAGAGCAGAGGCCAATATGGGTACAAACACCCACACCCACAGGCTCCACTATCCAACGCCTCATGGAGAGTCAGGCTGTTGGGCCCTGCGCGGAGCAGCATCTCACAATACTGGCACCTGCATACCTTAGCAATGCCGTCCTAAACTTGGGAACACGTTCCACATATATCAAAAGGTTGCTATGATTAATGTCAGATAACAAATCCTAAGTTAAACACAATTTGTTGATAGAGATTCATCATAGCAACCTTTCTGATAGTATGTAACATGTAGATAGTATGATAGCATGTAGATAGTCATGGCCTAATGGGAGACAGCCAACATGGCTTTAGACAAGGAAGATCTTGTCTTACTAATCTGATCTGTTTTTTTGAAGGTGTGCATAAACAGGTAGACAAAGGTGAGTCGGTTGATATAGTGTATCTGGACTTTCAGAAAGCTTTTGACAAGGTCCCCCATCAGAGACTTTTGGCAAAGCTAAAAAGTCATGGGATAGGAGGCAGTGTACTATTGTGGATCGGGAACTGGTTAAAAGATAGAAAGCAGAGGGTAGGGCTAAATGGCCAATATTCCCAATGGAAAAAGGTGAATAGTGGAGTACCCCAGGGATCTGTACTGGGTCCCCTACTTTTTGACATATTCATAAATGACCTGGAAAAAGGAATAACTAGTGAGGTTATCAAATTTGCAGATGACACAAAACTGTTTAAAGTTGTTAAAACCCAAGAGGATTGTGGAAAACTGCAAGAGGATCTGGATAAATTGGAAGACTGGGCATCCAAATGGCAGATGAAATTTAATGTGGACAAGTGCAAAGTTATGCACCTAGGAAAGAACAACCCACACTATAGTTACACGATGCAAGGCTCCACATTAGAAACCACCACCCAGGAAAAAGATTTAGGAGTCATCGTGGATAACATGTTAAAACCCTCCGCCCAGTGTGCAGCGGTGGCCAAGAAAGCAAATAGAATGCTAGGTATCATAAGGAAAGGGATGGAGAATAAAACAAAGGATATTATAATGCCTCTGTATCGCTCCATGGTACGACCGCACCTTGAATATTGTGTGCAATTCTGGTCACCGTATCTTAAAAAGGACATAGAGTTATTAGAAAAAGTACAGAGAAGAGCCACCAAATTGGTGAAGGGGATGGAAGGCTACTCCTATGAAGAGAGGCTAAAAAGGTCAGGGCTCTTTAACCTGGAAAAGAGACGGCTGAGGGGAGATATGATAGAGGTCTATAAATTAATGAATGGAGTGGAACGGATAAACGTGGATCAATTGTTTACGCTATCAGAATATAGAAGGACTAGGGGACATGTAATGAAGCTACAGGGTAAACTATTTAAGACAAATAAGAGAAAATATTTCTTCACTCAACGTGTAATCAAACTCTGGAAACTGTTACCGGAGGATGTAGTAAGGGCTGTTAGTATAGCTGGGTTTTAAAAAAGGTTTGGACAAGTTCCTGGAGGAAAGGTCCATAAACCACTATTAAAAAGGGACCCAGGATATCAATGCTTGACCTAGTACAAGCACTGCAGAACCTGTGTCTTTTGGGGAAACTGCTAGGTACGTATGACCTAGATTGGCCACTGTTGGAAACAGGATACTGGGCTTGATGGACCTCGGTCTGACCCAGTATGGCATTTCTTATGTTCTTATGATATCTGTGGAGTGTGTTTCAGTTATTAATTCTGACAGTGTTTACCACCCTGGGGAGTGACCCCAACAGTTTTGCGTACCATAGCAATGCCTGCACTGTGCCCAGGACTGGTGTGGCGACCAGGGCTGCCACAAACCTCTGTATTTGCACAATGCTGGCATAGGTGTGGGAGTGTGTGTCTGTCTATCCAGTGTGTTGTGGCTGCCTACACCTTACTGAGCCCACACTGCTTGCACTGTTTCCAGCGTTAGCCTGCCAATGTGCATAATGAAGAGAAGGTACTCTGGGTATGGGCCGGACAGGGTGGCCTGGGCAGGATGCATCTGCACAGGGTATAGAACAATGGCTGGGACATTGTAGTGCCCGACCACCACCTGCACAGACACAGTGGCCACAGCATGTCATGCTGGGAGGTCACGCTCACCCTGACTGTGCAGTGACCATGGCATGGGTAGGTTCCCCCATAGTGCTATGCAGCATTCTTCTCAAGTGATATTTATGGGGTTCTCTTTTCTGGGGCCCAATCACTGACATACCTGCTTGGTGTGTGTGCACACAGTTCCTCCAGGAACATGCACTATGTACTAGCTAGTAGACTGTCTGTAGTTAGCATATGTATGGCTGGAACAACTTGCAGGGTGGAGACTGACTGTGCCCTCTGCTGGTGATGGTCGGGTCAGGTGGGGTGAAGTGGGGGGGGGGGGCAGCTGAGCTTCTCCAGTGTTCTGCCTGTCTGCCATTGCCTTATGTGATGCATACAGATCTGCATCGACTGCCCCATAGGGGTGCCTGTTCCCCAGCAGGACTGGGGTTGATGGTCCTCTCTACTGCCACCATTGCAGAGATGTACAATGTGGATCGGTTGGTGGGAGATCCTGTCCCCCCACACTGAGCCACAGAGGGTGGGTTGGGTGGTGCTACATATTTATTATTTATTTATTTTATTTTTATTTTTTATTTATTTATTTATTTACATTTCTTATATACCGCACTATTTGCGATCAGCGCGGTTTACATAAAACAAGCAGGTAACCGACAATGAACAAAAGTCAGGTCATTACATTGAACAGGAACAAGTAACTTGGAAAACAGGGTAAACTATATACATAATCAGCTTTTGGGTCCAAACACCCCCCCTTCACCTACGACATGTGACCATGATAGCCACACAGGATATGCACTATTCTGGGTGCATCATAGTCCACAAAGGTTAAACATGACTGGGAAATACAGATGGACATAGGTGTATCTGCAAGGACTACTTATCATACACTAGCACTGATGGAGACCTGCAGCACAGCCTATCTCTGCCAAGCCAGTTTCTGCGGACCTGGTGCTGGGTGCCCCACCTCACCCTTAGGGTGAGCACAGGACCAGCACAATGTCACGGTCTGTAGCTACTCTGTGCCAGTAACACACACGATCAGTTCCCCCTACCAGGCCTAGGTGCTGTGGGGGTGCATACTCCATTATGTGATCAGCTGTAGAATGCTGATCTGCATGTGCAGTGCATCATGGGTACGGGTGGGTTTACCCTATCCTGGTAACCACAGCAGACAGTTTGTGTGGTGACCTGCAGTCTTTCTGTAGCCAGCCAGCAGTGTGGTAGTAGCTATAGAGATGTAGCCTACTGGTTACTTCAATGACTGTGGAGGCAGAGGTCATGGGTTTGATCCTGCCGTGGTGTAATCTAAAAAGGCTGTCTGAGGCATTTTCTTTTAATTTAAATCAGTGCTGCCAGCAAAAACACCCTCACAGTGCTGTAGCCTGAGGTGCCTCAAAGGCACCCTATAGGGCACCCTATACAGTGCCCTATAGGGCAAATTATAGGGTGCCTTGGCAGACAAGGCACTTTATAATGTGACCTATGGGGTGCCTGTATTACTAATTAAAGATTTATTTGGATTTTTTTTGGATCAACAAAGATATTGTACTTTATTATAAGAAATTGAACTCATAAGCCACTCTACTCATGCTGAGCCAATTTACTAGCTCAGAGACCAAGGCTGTATTTATCTTAACACATCTATCCTGGGGAGTGTTGAAAGGCCAGAAAGGGAGACAGAATTCTTCCCTTGGCCTTTGAACAATTCTCTTGGCCAATATAGAAACATTTGCCTAGATAATGTAAAAGCTTTGAGCTGATTCTAAAACCATGGGGGGTGTCTCCCTTGGCTGGAAAAAGCTGGATGAGTGACTCAGCAGCTAACATTTTTTTTTCTCATGCTGGTCACGTGCACAGGATTGACTCTGGCCAATCCTGATTTGAGCATGTAGCCTGTTATCCAATGAATTGTAATATCATGCAGCAAGCACGATCTTAGTTAAGGTACTTTAGGGGGACTCTCAGAAGGAAAGATGGGACTGCAACTGATATACGAGACAAGCGTTCCGGATTTTCCTCCTGAGAGTGATTGATAAACAGTCCCCCACCTGGAGTGATGAGCTATAATATCCGGTAAAAGTATTAATGCTTACCTTTGTGCTTTTTCATTATTTCAAAAGGACTTAATTTAATAAACTCATATTGCATTTACTAAAGTGTCTATGCATAGTCTGTGAGCTAAATGAAGGGCAGGGTTAACTCATATTGTATTTGGGCTAATGAGTGACAGAGTTAACTCATACTGTATTTGCCAGAATATTTTTGCCTAGTCAGTGAACTAGTGAGTGATAGTGTTAAAGGAAAAGCGTAAAACTTGGCAATACAGTGCCTTATAGGGCAGACCTTGAGCATATGTTGATACTCAAAGCCCCATGCGAACTGTGCTGATTCTGGTTTACAGCTGCAGTCCTGAGAGGACTTGGTGGGTTGGTGCTGCAACAGCAGCACCAAAAGCAAGTACTACCAGGGTGAGGTAAGGAGAAAGGAAGAAGGGAAATTCTGGGGGACAGGGGGAGAGAAGGAGAGAAATGCGGGACATCTGGTGGGGAGAAACTGGAAGGGAGGAGGGGCTGGATGCCTGGGAGGGTAGTGAAGGGGAGAGATGCTGGACATAGAGGGGTGGGCCTTGAGCTGCCCCTGAGTGGGGAGCTTACAGCTGAAGATTCACTTGCGGCATCAGATACCATTGGGTTGGCCCAGAGGAGACCTCAGTGGAGGGGAAACTGACTGTTACGTAACCCCTGCCAGTCTCATGGTCTCTTTCAGTGGCTAAGCCCACTGGATGGCAGGCTGGGGTCACAATTTACAAGAGCAAATACTGTCCTTTCAGTGTCAACTCTCGGAAATGATTAGGATCCCTGAACAGGACCAATAAATATTGGGAGGCCTTTACTCCTCCTTTTCACTGGTAGAACTGATTCCTCTCCTCCTGGGCAAGGGATGTTTGGCAGTGTTTACCAGGACATAGTGGATTTTGGATGCAAGGCCTAAGCAACCTGTGTCACCGTCCAACTCCACTGCTCCCTCCAAATATAGTAGCTAACCAAGTGGACCCATCTTGATGGTATGATGGCTAGACCAGCCAATCACATGGATCTGCCTTTGGATTGGGTTTTTATAGTGGTAGAATTTTCCCTCCCAAAGAAGTCTTGTACCAGGATGATGACACGTGGTAAGAGTAATCTCACCTCATCTGGAAAACATGTGGAAAACGATTCTGAACGGGGCACATCCAGGCCGGCCGGATGCCCAAAAGATGTACGGGCCCAAATTGTACCCGCTTCTGCAACTAAGGGAGTTATACATTCCTGTGGTTGCAGAAGCAGGGCACTTAGATGGTACGGCGTGCCCACCATTCTGCTGCAGGGGACATACATCGCTGTGCCCAGCCAGCCCTCTCTACACTCCGGCTGGTGTGTTGGTGCAGCAGCGTCCTGTCGCCATGGCATCGGCATGTCCAGCCGGAACAACCTAGTGCCCTGCAGCTGATCCAACCCTTTACCTCACCATTTTGCCCTTCATGGGGGGCTCCAAAGGATGTGATGGAGTTGGCAATACCACGACGGCACAATGGGGTATGGGGCTGATGACCGAAATTGCTGCGGTGCCCGGCACTTATTCCACCTTCAGGTGAAATAAGTTGGGTGTGCAGCAGACAGCCAGTGGACACACAGGGTCTTGACCGGGAAAGGCCCTGTACGTCCAGCCACCTTGACACCCCCCGTTCTGCCTCCGTCCCACCCCCCCAGCACTCCCCACATAAACTCTCAATACGTGCGGCGAGCACAGAGAGCGGAATAGTGCTCTCAGGCTAAATGGGGGTTGGACATCCAACCCCGCTATTCGGGGTGTAGAATCAACCCCTTAGCAGTCACACTACAATGATTTTGGAGGTCCACTAGAGATCTCTGCTGTTAGAGAAACAAAACCTGAGGGGTCTCTCTACAGGTATAAAGACTAAGCCCAAACGCAGTTTCCTGTCTTTGGCTGGCTAAGACACTACACCACAGGAGCAGGTGTATTTGACTCTAGCAGCCCCTACACCACAAAGGAGGAGTAACGGTCTTTGGCTAACTCAGCCATTGAGCCCAAATAAGGATAGTGACAGGGAAGCTTAGGCCACTGCAGCACATCTTGCTTAAGGAACTTCAAGAAGCTACTTAATAAGAGGAAACCTCTGAATATCCAGAAGGGGTGCCGCTGATCCTGGAAAAGGAACTGAGACAAGGAAGGCCACGTTCTATGTAAGAGTCTGGCATCCAGAAGCTCCATGCAAACAGGAAGTGTAATTGGAAGGGGCGGAAGCAGAAATGACATAGTGGCATCAGAGTTGAAGGTAACTCAAGCTGGAGCAGTGGGGCACATGAGATGAGGTTCACCTAAGGCACCTCAAACCCCTGCACCAGCTCTGTGTGCAACCTCATGGTCAGAGGCAGTCTCAGGCCACTGTGGCTCCCAAGATGCCCAGGCAACCTAGCACTAAGGAGACCATTTGGCTCCCTGTTATAAAAAAAAATAGCTGGTCCATTCCTGGGTTGATGGGACAGCATGCATTTCTTAAGGAGATAAATGGGCAATTTCATTTGAATAGTAGGGTAAAACCAGGACTAGATCGACTTATTCCTTATGACATGGAACCAGCTGGCGACCCTAGTTTTGGGCCCCTTTCACTAATGATTAGCTAGAGCTATCTATCACAAGGCCCATAAGAAGAAAATGAGCCATGCAGCAGTTAGCTCGAGCTAAATGTTAGTAAAAGGGGCCCTTGGTGTCCCCAAAAATAAACAATGGTACAAACTTGTGCAACTTATCGCAGACTCCTTGCTGAGATATAGAAAAGTTATACAATGGGGTAGCAGCATTGGAGGGTTTAGTCTTGAAGAAGACCTCTCTCCAAGTTCTGGTTAGAAAGAAGGCCTTTGCGTTATTTGGCAATCATCCTGCAAGGAAAACTGAAAATAAAGAGGAAACCCCCTCCCTTACATATTAATAGTACAAAACTGTAACTCAGTTTTTTTATTTATTTACAATTTTTTACAATTTATTTGATGTACTGCAATTCAGCAAGTGACCTTGCTATCAATGTGGTTTACTAAAAACAGAATCAAAGCAGATAACAATAACAAAAACGCCATTACCAAAAAACAAACAGTACACCTAAAGGCAGGACATATACCAGCAGGAACCATCAGAAAAGGAATGCTTAGAAGAATAATCTCATCCAGATGACAGCCATTAACCAGAGCCACGGAACGGAAATTTTAAAAAAAAGTTAAGGACTGACCTAAAACATATGGTGAAAAAAGTTAAGGATTATCCAAATTTTCTGAGTGGTCTATTACTGTGGCCAATCTCCCTTCAAGGTAGAACTTGTCTGGTCTCCAGTATGTCAGTGGAGGCAGATATGGGAGAGGAACAGGTCCACTTCATTCTGAATAATGACTCTTCCAGGATGGATGTGGTCGGGCAGATAGTGACAAGACGTCATCTGCCAGGCATCCACAATGGCCACAGGGAGCCCCAGGAACATTCTTCTCAGGATGACATCCAGCTGCAGGGAGAGCCAGTCACTGCCATACACAGATTTGTACCCAGTGTTGGCCGACTTAATGATGACAGTGGTCTGAGGGCTCCTCTGCAGGAGATCCATCACTGCCTGCCGGATGATCTGCACCCGCCGAATGTACAATTCCACAGGGTAAGTGGTGAAGTGGGCCCAGATAGTGAAAGTGATCACCACATCAGGCCCTCCGCTAATTGAATCAATGTCATTCGCCATATAGTGCAGGTCTGCCATCATTGTTTTCTCCGTCCTTAGAGGTTTTCCGTGGCCTCTCCAGTGCATCAGAAAGTTATTCTCTATGTCAGCCGCCAAGAGGGGCCCTGACTTCTTAGAAACATGCAAATCGATACGCTTGAGACCTGAAAATAAGAGAATAAGGAAAGCAGTTAAGATACCATATGCTTAAGAAAACATTTCTTGCCACCATGAGCAATGGGTAATTTTAACCTCTGGGGCATAATAATTAAATATGAAAAGTCTGTGAAAAATTCTCATATAGCCCCCAAGTTCAACTGCACAGAAGATAATTAAATATTCATCACTGTTGCACCCACCAGTATACTGGTCTTTATTTACATCTGTTGAAATGACCCACAATGAATTTTTAGTGGGGCCTTGAGGAAATCCCATAGATTAAAAGATGGCATGAGGTCTTCCTAGGATATTGGCATGTTATACAACCATAGTTCATTCTTTCTGTCTCTCTTTCTCTATTTTCTCGTTTTATGGAGCTGGAAAGCGAAGCCTGACAACTGGCTCTATTTCATGCAGAACTGAATGATGCAGTCTGGGCTTTATCGCATGAATACATTGATGTGTAGCTCTGATTTTCTTAGGAGAATCAGTGGGAAGGTCAGAACTGAAAATCCTTGCATGCATGAGAGTAAGATCCAGACTGGATGAGCCCATTTCTTATGACATGGCAGCAGTATACAATGCCAGTAAGGGGCACCATCAGGGTTGCCAACTGGTTCCAGATGCACCCGACAGGCTTGTAGTGTTTCTTTTCTTATGGAGTGCAGTAGGAAATCAGAACTACATGTCCCTGCATGCAATAGGGTAAGCCTAGGACTGGATCAAACCTGTTGAGCATATCTGGGAGCCGGTTGGCAACCCTATGTACCATGCAATTGACAAAGCATTTTGCAGACCTCCTCCCTCTACTCATCAGACATGCAGGCTACTCACTAATGGTGAAAAACAAAATAAAATGAATACCAAAATTCCCAATGGTGATATATAAATAACTCAAAAGTGAAAAAAATCACCAAGTATGCACCAATCTCAAAAATTATTAATTTGTGTTGGGCATGCCATCAGGAAGAGAGTGATTTGCTCAACCTCGAAAGCCGAACATGTCCATTTTAATCAAATATGTGGTTCAAGCTCATTAAAATGAAAAGTACTTAGCTTTTGAAGATCAGCAGGGATAGATGCCCATGTGGGAGATGCCAATTTTGTTCATTGACCTTGACGGGTACCATATAGGAAGACACCACTAAGCGGAGATTACATCATTTTCATTGTTCTACTACTTGTGCTTCCAGCTTTGTTGTTTATCGTAAAAGAGGCTTATAAGGTTGGGGCTCTTCAACTTGAAAAAAAGTCTGCTGAGGGGATATATGATAGAGGACTATAAATTAATGAATGGAGTGGAACGGGTAAACGTAGATCGATTGTTTAAACCATCGAAAAGTAGAAAGACTAGAGGACATGCAATGAAACTACAGTGTAACGCATTTAAAACCAATAAGAGAAAATATATTTTTACTCAGTGCGTAATCAAACTCTGGAATTCGTTACGATGATGTACTAAAGCCGTTAGTGTAGCTGGGTTTAGAAAAGATTTAGACAAGAACCTGGAGGAAAGGCCCATAAACCATTATTAAAGAGGACCGGGAAATCCACTGCTTACCCTGCGATGAGTATTGTGGAACCTGTGTACCTTTTTGAGAACCTGTCAGGTACTTATGACCTGGATTGGCCACTGTTGGAAATCAGATAATGGGCTTGATGGACCTTGGTCTGACCCAGTATGGCATTTTGTTCTTATGATGAGGGGACCCCAAAGTCCACCTGCAAGCTATGCCTCCTTCAGCCTGAGGCAGACTTAGGGCCCCCAATGGCATGGGGGCCCAGGGCAATTGCTCTGTTTGCCACCCCCTAACACCAGCCCTGAGTGTGGGAGCAGAGCATCGGGGGGGCAGTGTGTGTATGTTTATGTGCAGGGGTTGAGTGTCTGGAAGCAGTGTGTGCGTGTGGGTACAGATGTGAGGGATAAGTGCCGTGGACAGTGTGTGTATGTCTGAAGCAGAAGAAAGCACAGGTTGTAAGTAGGCTTTGCGGTCCCCTCCCAAAGTTTTACCCTGAGTTGGTCCCCAGCTATATCTATCACCAGTCCTGGCAGATGTATAATCCAATAGTTAATCAATTGCAATCACTAAATAGAAAATAAAATTCTTTTTTCTATCTTGCTTTCTGGCCATTTTAGTTTTCTAGTCATTTGGCTCTGGTTTCTGCTTTTCTCTGTCTTCTCTTAGCTCTTTCTTCCAGGGTCACCTGTCTACTTGCCATTTCTTCTTTCTCCTGTCTTCACAGTTATCACCTATATCAATCTGCAACATTAATCTTTCTTTTCAGTTTTCTTCCTTCTCCTATTTAGTTGCTGTTTACTGTCGTTATCCACAGCTTTCCATCACTTTCCCTCATCCAGCTTTCCCATTCCCAAGCCTCTTAGTCTTTTACTAACTCTCCCCTTGTGTCCAGCATCTTCTCTCATTCCTCTCTCACCTTCCCCATCATCCAGGGTCTCTCTTTCTCTCCCATGTTCATTAGCTACTTTCTACTATAACTACTACTAATCATTTATATAGAGCTGTCCCCTCAACAGATATCCAATATCTCTTCTGTCTTCCTAGTTCCCACCTCTCCTTCCCAGTATCTTTTCTATTTGACTCCCTAGTCCTACCCTTAATGTTCAGTCTCATCAGTTGTTGCACCTTCCATGTTCAACATCTCTTCTCTCTCACCTCCCCAGTAAACCCCCCCTTCCAATGTCAAATATCTCCTGTCTGTCTCCTTCCATTCCATCATCTCCTGTTTTCATAGTTCCCCCTATGATTGTTATCTCCTATATTTCCTTAGTCCTCCCCTCCCATGTCCAATATCTCATCTGTTTCCTGAGTTCCTCCACAAAGGCCATCATTTCCTCTGTCTCACCAGTCATATTCTCAAACGAATCCAGCATCTCCTGTCTCCCTTGCCAGTACCCCCCATGTCAAGCATCTCCTAATCTATCTCTCTCCCTTCCCTGTCTAACATCTCTTCTGTCTCCCTCATTCCCCCTTCCCCATGTCCAACATCTCTTCTGCCTCCCTGTCCTATACCATCTCCACATCAAGAATTTCTCCATGGACTAACAGGATGCGTCATTCACACCTGGTGATGTCATCTGATGGTGCCATGGATACAGAAGTGCACTTCTATAGCTCAGAAAGGTAAAGCCTTTCTGAGCATGTGCCAAGTGCCTCTACCCCCAACTCACCCCTATCTGGTCCAGTCTTGTTTCTTCCGCCCAGCCAGAAGAATGGAATATCAGCTCTCCGCTACCCACCCTCTCCACGAGATTGCCTAAAGAACCGAAGATCAAAGACAGAAAAGAAAAACCCAAACCTGGCTTCAAGAAGTGCCCCAGGTGTGGCAAAAAAGATGAATTCTACTGATTCCCATGATTGTTTCATGAGATGCCTTGGGGAAGCTCACCACAGTAGAAGATTTCCTTCACTGCTCCAAGATGTCCCACAGGGCTCGCTGCTCCCACAGTCATGCCTTGCAAGACTTCCTGGGCTCCTCTTCTCAACGACCTGATCAATCCGACCTGAGTTCCGCTTCTCCCCACCAGTCGGAGAGAGAAGCCTGAGCTGAAAATACAAGACACACAGTTGGCCATGTGGCTGCCGCCATCTTGGCTGCCACCACAACGTCAATCATCTCTGTGACCCCTAAGCGAGATGTGCCCCTCATGGTCACCATCTCAGGAAGGACACAGCATCCAGGACTCCTGTCTGCCTCTGCTTCCAGCTCCTGCCAGGATTGCCGGTCCTTCTCGCTGCCTGAGG
Source organism: Ichthyophis bannanicus (assembly GCA_033557465.1). NCBI lineage: Eukaryota > Metazoa > Chordata > Amphibia > Gymnophiona > Ichthyophiidae > Ichthyophis > Ichthyophis bannanicus. The sequence continues at coordinate 103,017,019 of CM066048.1, read as the reverse complement.
CTTCCCTGGCAGAGCAAACCATGGCTCTGACCTCAGTGGCTCAAGCTCCACCCCCATTGACTGGTGCTGGGACTCCAAACACCATCAATGCATCAACACCAGCAACCCAAAGCCTCATCGTACCATCGGAGGGAGTTCCAGACAGCACAGGGGAACAGAGCATGACACCAGGGGAAGTCCTCCATCCCCCTGTGCAGCCTTCAGCCTGAAGAGGCAATGCCAACTCAACAGTTGCGGCACCAGCAGATTACGTTCCTCTCGCTATAGCCACCAATGCAAAGGGAGCAGCCACCACACAGGACACAGCCCGAAGAGCAAATGGAGCACCTCTTCCAATCGCAGCAGCTCTCCCTCCCTCCTGGGACGAGAAGGACTAGAGAGACCACAGGAGACATAGTAAATCCACAAGCGGCTATCCCTCTCTGCCTCGACATGCAGCAATCATGGGCATGCTGGCTAAGCTCCTGACAAGGCACACCTCCCAGATGCTCCAGCCCAGCACATACGATCTGGCACTTCCACAAGCGGAGCAGGCCCCACTCTCCCAGACTCCCTCTCCCCGAGCATCTCCCTTGCCTCTCAGGTTCTTGCCGGCATCTATAGATGATGAGGGAGAAAGGTTGGCCACCAGGGCCTCTCCAGGGAGCTACGAATGCCCTCCCAACCCTTCCTCCTCCACCCTTGCCACTGGAGGATCTAATGTATCCAAAGTACCCCCAGAAGCTTGCTACCCATCTGGCGCTCCTTCCGGCAGACACCCTGGACCCCAGGAGCAAAGCCCTAGGCCTCCTGAAATATCTGGATTCACCAAAGTCTATTATCGCCATCCCAGTCCACAACCTTGCTCAGATATGGCAGATAATCCTCCATTCCCATCACTTCCCGGAGGACTGACACAAAATATCAAGTGCAACCCATCTCAGGTTTTCTGAAGACTCAGCTGCCCCATCAATCCATCGTGGTGAAATCTGCTTTGAAACAGACAAAGACATCCCGCATGAATGCCAATGTGACACCTGGCAAAGGCCACAAGATTCTAGATGACTTCAGCAGGAAAGCATACCAAACAGCGATGCTCAGAGAACGAATCGCCTCACATCAGTTCCAGCACATGCTATACTACGATGTACTCCTGGAAAGCCTTAAGAGTACTGTCGACATACTACCTCTGGAGTACAAGACTGCCTTCACCTCCCTCCAGAGCACACAGAAGCCTGCCAACTCTGGGCCATGGCAGCCACCCTGGCCAACCTAGGAACTGTCTCTGTGAAACACATATGCAGGGCCACCACATGGTACTCCATCCTCACTTTCCAATGGCATTACTGCCTAGATCAACTCATGCTGTCTGACATCTCCTTCGGCCGCACCATCCTCAACACAACCACACGACAGGACCAGAGTCAATCCTCCCAGAGCCAGGAGGATGGACAGGACCCCACGGGGCCGGACTCAATCAGCACTACCATATAGCCCTTGACTCTAGACCTGATGACCAAAAGCGGCCATTACTTGCTAGCCAGTTTAAGAATGATCAATGCCCTACTTGTAGTTGAATGTTGTTAACCTCTGCTCTTTCGCACAATGATGCCTGTTGACCTCTGCCCTGCCACACACAGATGCTTGTTATTGATGCCTTGACCATGCCTCAGCTAATCAGCCCCATGTGCCATCTGTTAAATCATATTATGTCAGCCTAAGGGACAATCATAGTCATGCCAAGCTACAAACCGTGTTATGTCAGGTTACATGTTATATTAGGTTATATTATGAGTCCATTTGTTTATTGTGTTCACCACTATGGGGATGTTACTGGCCTACAGTTATTGCATTGTTACCACTCACTCGCAGTACCATTAATAAAAGTCTTGACCCAACATCCGGTCTCAGCTCTCTATCTGATTTGTTGGCTTTGTCCCACCACAACAAGGTGGGCCATGGCTAGGGAGTCACCAGGTGTGGCTGATGCATCCTGCTAGTCCATGGAGAAAATGAGGTTACTTATCTGTAACAGGGGTTCTCCGTGGACAGCAGGATAAATCAGACACAAATACTCCCGCCTCCCCTCCGGATGAAGCCACAGCGCTAAGAGTGCTGTACTCAGCACCAGGCCATGCCCCTGCCTGGGGGGGGGGGGGGGGGAGGGAGGAGGGAGGGCGGTCTAGGCTGGAGACTGACTGAACCAGATAGGGGTGGGCCAAGGGGTAGGGATACCTTGGCACATGCTCAGAAAGGCTTTACCTTTCTGAGCTATAGGAGAACATTTCCATATCCATAGTGCCGTCGGATGATGTCACCAGGTATGGCTGACTTATCCTGATGTCCAAGGAGAACTCCTTTTACAGGTAAGTAACCTTGTTGCCATACAACCTATTCCATCTCCCTCATGTCTAGAGTCCTCCCTATTTCCAATTCCCTGGTGGTCCACCATCCAACATTCCTTTCCCCTATTTTCTGGTCTAGCATCTTCCCCCAGTCCTGCATCATCTCATAGACAAAAATTAAATTGAAACCCCAAGAAGCCAGGCTTTGCATGCAGCACAACACCAGAGAAATAAACTGATATAGTTCCCCCTGTACTGTGCAAAATATAAAGATGGCACATCTCAAATCCATAAAGTGACATATTCTAGTCATTAAACTAAAAATAAATTATTTATCTTTGTGATCTGTTTATTTTAATTTTTCTAATTGCCTTGGTCCCAGTGTCTCGATTCTGCATCCTCTCTTCTTTTAACTCTTTTGTCCAGAGACTGGCATCCCTCTGCCACTACTCTCCCCCAACCTCTTATTCCTGTCTTTACTAACTCTCCCCCAAATCCAGCATCTTCCCTCTCCCACAAGCCCTCTGCCCAGCATCTCCGCCCTCTCCCCCCATCCAGTGTTTTCCCCATTTCTCTCCCCCTCCCTGCCCAGTGTCTTTTCCTCTCTAACCCTCCCAGCCCATCTTCCCCTTCTCTCTCTCCCTCACATCTGCATCTCCCTCACACTCTCTATTACCCCACGTCTAGAATCTCCCTTATCTCTCTTCCTAGCCTCACTATCTCTATCTCCTCCACACATCTATAATCTAGCATCACCTCTCTGTCTTCCTATGGTCCCCCCCCTCTCTGTCTCCAAATGTCCCCCCCCATATGTCCAGCATCTCCTCCGTCTCCCTCCACCCCGATGTGAAGGATCTCCTGTATTTCTTCCTTCCCCGTGCTGTGCATTGATACTCCAACCTCCCAACCCACGTAATAGAACTTTATGTCCAAATCTAGCCTTCCTTCCTCTCTGCCAACCCCCACCTCTAATCAGAGATGGCACAAGCATGGGGCCTTTTTGATACAAAGCACACGTGCCTCTAAGATCCTGCCAGCACCCCCTGTCCTGCCCTCTCTGACATATACTTGTTGCGTCAGCGGAGGCGGGACAAAGAGGGCAGGCAGGGTCTTAGAGGCAAGCATGTGCTTCTATCCAAAACGCTCCACAGCTGTATTAACTTAGCTAGTGGCGGCGGGCGGCGGGATGGATTTGACATGAAGTGGTCTCCCAGGCAGCGCCTTACCAAGCCCTGTGCAAATGTTGCAGCCGCACAGGGCAGAAAAGGTAGAGGTGTAATTAGCGCCAATGACTGGCCTCAGCTCCCCTCACACCGCCTGCCCTTGCCCCACCACTGCTTTTCCTCTTCCCTTGGCGGCGGCAGCAGAGCAGACCTCCAATTTAAACAAAACATGTGGGTCTTTCCAACTCCACACTTGCATGGCTGGTCTAATCCCTCCCTCCCGACACAAGCATACATCAGAGGAGGGAGGGATCAAACCAACTATGCAAGCACAGAGTCGGAAAGATACATGCATTTTTTTAAAATTGGAGGACAGCTCCCCTGCTGCCGCCACCAAGGGAACAGGAAAAGTGGTGGCGGGGGCAAGGGCAAGCTGGGCAGGCAGCATGGGGGGGGTGGCCGGCTGATGATGAAGAGGTATGTAGTAAAATAAAGAAATCCCTCCGACCCTCTTCAAGCGCTCTCCCTGAAGGGATCGAGCGGGCCGGAGTCAGCGCACACAAGGACCTCCCCTCCTGCTCCTGTGCCCAATCGGGGCAGTTCTCGGCTGCTTTTTAAGCCGGCGCCGATGGGGCGTGCGGCCTTTCCATCCCTCCGGCCCTCTTCAAGCACTCTCCATGAAGGGATCGAGCGGGCCGGAGTCAGCGCACACAAGGACCTCCCCTCCTGCTTCTGTGCCCAATCGGGGCAGTTCTCGGCTGCTTTTTAAGCCGGCGCCGATGGGGCGTGCGGCCTTTCCATCCCTCCGGCCCTCTTCAAGCGCTCTCCCTGAAGGGATCGAGTGGGCCGGAGTCAGCGCACACAAGGACCTCCCCTTCTGCTCCTGTGCCCAATCGGGGCAGTTCTCGGCTGCTTTTTAAGCTGGCGCCGATGGGGCGCGCCCACGCCTGGTGGACCCGCGCCTGAGGGCCTCGCCAGAGGGCTCTTTGGCGTGGCCGTTAGGCGTGGACCGTATTTACCGGACTAATTTCCAGCTAACACACCTGATGATCAGCTCAATCACCTGATTAACCCAGCTAAGACCAAACCTTATAGCTGAGAAAACAGCAAAGGACCCTAGATCAGATTATTATAACTGTAAATTAACCTGTTAATCCTATCTTGTAACTACGATTGCTACAAAGTATTCTCCTTTGTAACCACCATATTGTAACCTTTGAGTACATTACAAAGTATATTGTATCTATGATTACGATGTAAAAAATCACTTTTAACTACTTTTATGTAGTTTTGATTATCTCAAAAGTACCTGTACTGTCCTCATCGCACTACTATTATATAAAGTATCTGCACTCTAACCACCATCTTAGGATTACATCATGGCTACCATTACGTTTGCCCTCCTGCTCCTCTCCACCCTCTCTAGCATCTTACACACTTCCTTTGCCCTAACATCTGATGCCAACCCTATCCCTATATACCAATCCAGGAATAGGAAATCCCACCATAATCAACAGCAATTCCCACAAAGTACATATAATAGACACACCTACCTTCTGTATGTACTTCTTGAAACAACAAACGGCAAAAGATCTATTCTAAGAACTACCTCACAGGATCTCAAGTGTGCTCTCGTTAACGCACGCTCAGCCCGCAACAAATGGCCTGCTATCATTGACCTTATTTCAAACCTTACATTAGATATCCTTCTGGTCACAGAAACATGGCTTTCTAACACTGATAACGTCCTAATGAACCAACTTACCCCACCTAACTACTCCATTTACACCTGTAACAGAGAAAACAGAAAAGGAGGAGGAGTCTGCATAATAGCAAGAACTGATTTGAAATACCATGTCTCTTCTACCAATGCCACAAACCATACAAATACTCTATCCATCTCCAACAATACCAATACCATAAACCTCATCTATAGAGCCCCAAATGCTCCTGCCGATGATCTCTCAAACATAATTGATCTTGCCATCAACCCGATAGATATCAACAAACCTAACTGGCTCCTCGGAGACTTCAATCTTACATCCACATTGCCTTCAGTATCCAACTCCTTCCTTGATGCCATGACCAATCTACACTACAGACAAACTGTAAAAAACTCTACCCATAAACAAGGAAATCTCCTTGATCTCATTTTTGCCCCATCATCATCCTTGGAACTACTAAATCAACTCGAGCCCTTATCAACCCCTGTCCCCTGGTCCGATCATAACCTCATAACATTCATCATACCATCTGAGGAATCTTCAAACAAACCACCAGATGTTTATCCACCATCGAAACCAGCACGATTCAAACCATTCAACATAGACACAATCACTTCCCAAACCATCCCAAAACTCTCTACAATACCAGACAACATTGATGAGATTGTATCAAATTGGAACAGCGCCCTTGGACTATCAGCCCAGCCTAACATCACAGATAACCAATCCTTTACCAACTCTTCTATTTCCAAGAAGAAGAACGCTCCATGGTTCTCCTCCGAGTTACGATCCTCCTTACAGCAACTGAGGAGATTAGAGAAGAAATGGAGACACTCCCTAAACCCTTATGATCAATCCATTTACTTATCTCACTTGAAATCTCATCATCAGCTAACCTGGGATAAGAGAAAAGAATATCATGCAAGGCTTCTTAGCCGTTCTCTTAACAAACCGAGAGATCTCTTTCAATTAGTAAAATCCCTAACTAATGAGCCTTCTTCACCACAACAGGAGCATATACATCCACAACTATATGCTGACTATATCCAATCCAAGGAGATCAAGATCACAACATTAACCACAAGTGATACCACACAACCTTCCAACGTCCAATTCATACTTAATAAGTTCTCATCCCCAACCCCAAAGACAATCGAAGAAATCATAACCTCCATCAATGCCACCACCGCCCCTAACGATCCATGTCCAGCCCACTGGATAAAATCACTGAGAACAGAGCTCAGCCCATACATATCAGCCTTAGCTGACCGGTCACTTAGCACTGGGATATTTCCAACAGCTCTCAAAGAGACCTCCATCCGTCCCTTACTGAAAAACAATAAACTCGATCCGAAAAAGGAAGACTTCTACCGCCCAATTTCAAGTATCCCTTTATTAGCCAAGATCTTAGAAAAAGTAATACTGAGACAGATTCAACAACATATTGATTCTGAAGCCCTACTAGATCCAAACCAGCATGGTTTCAGAGAAGCTCACGGAGTTGAAACTCTCCTAGCTTCTCTAATGAACACGCTCATTAATACAACAGACAACATCAGAAATGGAGTCGCAATGATCTTCCTAGACATAGCAGCAGCTTTTGACTCTGTTGATCATGACCAACTACTTGCCCGTCTCCACGAAAAAGGGATTCAAGGAATGGCATGGAATTGGTGCAAATCTTACTTGGAAGACCGCTGGCAACAAGTCCAGATTGTTAATACCACCTCTCAGCCTTTCCTTCAGAAGCAAGGAGTACCACAGGGTTCCTCCCTCTCAGCTCTGCTATTCAATATCTACATGCAGCCCATTTGCAACATCTCCCGTTCATTCGGAATATCATGTCTCATCTAAGCGGATGATGTGCTCCTATTCACACCAATCAACGTGTTGAAACCTGACTACACTACATTAATGACTTGCTTCAATTCAATCTCAAACTGGCTGCTCACACAAAATCTCCGAATTAACTTTAATAAAACAGAAGTCCTGATCGTCACAAGGAACAAAGACTTCTCTCCTCCACCAACTCTAAAAACAAGAGATGCCGATCTACCACTCAAAACTACAATACGTTACCTAGGTGTTATACTTGACCAGCGGCTTGAGTTCAAAGATCATATAAAAAATACGGTAAAAGCCATCTACCACAAGATCAGGACACTCCGACATCTCAAACCTATGCTTGAACCATATGACTTCCGCACAACCTTCCAGGCATTAGTCACTCCACACTTCGATTACGCAAATATTGTATTACACGGTCTACCCAAGAGCACGCTGAATCCACTACAATTGGCCATGAATACAGCGGCCAGGGTTCTACATGGAGCCTCAGGGAGTCAACATATTACTCCCATCCTATTCGAACTTCACTGGCTCCCGATATCATGCAGGATTTTATACAAAGCACTCATTTTGACCTTCAAAGCATTCCACCAAATATCACCATCCTCGTTATCTGACCTCCTTCATCACTCACAGAACAACAGATCTAGACGATCTGTAACAGAGAACAAGCTAATGATCCCAAAAGGCCTGACAAAACTCACCCAGACAACTACCTCAAGAGCATTCTCATCCTTCGCCCCTAGATGCTGGAACATGTTGCCACCTAACATCAGATCACAAAAAGACCAGTCCCAGTTCAGAAAATCTCTGAAAACTCACCTCTTCCTACATCATTTCTCACAAGGCACTGGCTCCCCACCCCCTACCCCTCCAACACAAATCAATGATCATGGTTAGTCAAATATGCTCCTGTAACTTCAATACTCGCCCCAGTTCAGAACCTTGTAGATCCCCTTCTTTAGAACTCAAAACATTTGAGAATTTATTGTAAATAGTTGTGAATTCTGTTATTTATTTCAATCCCAGTTATCCATGTTTCATTCTCTGTTACCTGTAAACTTGACATATGTTTTATGCTTAAGTACAAAGTTGTTAAAATGTAAACCGCGCTGATGATTAATAGTGCGGTATAGAAAAGCTGTTAAATAAAATAAATAAAAAAGAGGGATGGAGCAAATGAGATGTCGGGGGTGGGGGGGTGGGGGCGTGCCAGGTTTGCAAGTCACACAGGGAGCATTTATGGCCGATTCACCCCTGTTCCAAACCCAACATGTGGTCGTGACCCCAAAGGACAATTTTGCAACCCCATTTGGTGTCGCGACCCACAGTTTGGGAAATGCTGACTTTAAAGGACCCAAATGACTCTGTTGCCCAGGGCCCCAAGAACCCTAAGGCCACATTTTCATTTCTGGTCCGCATGTAAAGGTTGTTTCTCTTTGGGGTGTTTGGTGCTGATGTGCCTTGTTATATTTATGACTTGGGGGTGGAGATGAGGAGATAAATATCCCCCCTTCCTTCCAAACTTATATGATGGCTGCTGACTACTGACCTTAATGATTCTGTACCAGACAAGGAACAGTCCATGATGCGGACTTGGCTATAGACAGTTTTCTGTTGCCAACCATATTTCAAGAACCTAGATTCTAGATAAAGTTAAGTGGCTATTTAGGTCGAGTTGTCCTCTGTAGATCATTAAAGGTGACAAGACAAAGAGGACGGAAACGTCCTGCAACTCTGAGCATGAGACACCCAGGAACAACTAGACAAACATACTAGCTCTGGGCCATGGACGGTAAACACAAACACATGTTGAAGAAGGGGAACAGCAATGTTTACACTGAGATCTGCAAAATAACGAATAGAGTGAAATGGGTAAATGTAGATCGGTTTTTTGGTCCTTCAAAAAAATAGAAAGACTAGGGGATACTCAATGAAGCTACAATAAAGCACATTTAAAACTAATGCAAGAAAATATTTTTTCACTTAACGCGTATTCAAACTCCGGAATTCGTTATTGGAGTAAAAGCTGTTAGTGTAGCTGGATTTTAAAAAAGTTTTGACAAATTCCTGGAGGAAAGGTCCATAAACCATTATTAAAGAGGACCAGGGAAATCCACTGCTTATCCCGGGATAAGCTGCATGGAATCTATAATTTTTTGGGAACCTGACAGGTACTTGTGACCTGGATTGGCTACTGTTGAAATCAGGATACTGGGTTTGATGGAACTTTAAATGTGACCCATTATGACGTGGCGGATGCTTGGAATGCCCTCCCAATGGAAGTGGTGGGGGCAAATACAGTGACGGAATTCAAAATGGCATGGGACAGACACAGTGGATCCCTTTACAGCAACAGGATAAAATCAAAACAAACTTAACTAATTTCTCAACATACAGGGGTGTCCTACACGGAGCGGTGGGTTCACCCCTAAAACAAAGACATGGGGAGGGGTGGCCTGCACAGAGCGGCAGGTGCACCTACTCTTGCCATCTTCCTGGGCAGACTAGATGGACCATACTGGTCTTTATCTGACGTCATTTACTATGTTACTATCTTATGTTCTTATGAAGATGTAGAGGATTGGGACATGAAGAAAGATGTAAGTGTGCGCAGGCCAAAAAGTTTTGCTTTGTTTAGTTTCCCATGTCATTTAAGGGGTTTCTCATTTTCATTGGTTTCTTTTAGAGATTTTTTTTTCATTTTGGTGGCAATGTCCATACTGTGCACTGTTGATGTCACAGAAGAGATCCCTGAAGAGGGAGACCACGTGATGTGGTGAGCTTGAGTAGCTGTGTGCAGCTCGAGCTCCGGACCCCCTCACCCTAAAACCGTGGCTTAGAACCGCTTTGGCATACCCCATTCTGCTTCTTGGTGGGCTGCTAACCTAGCACGACCAGACTTCGTCTTTGTACACCGGGATGGCAGCCGCGGCAAAAGCAGGGAGAAAGGAAAAGGAGCGCGGAGCCGGGCCATCCAAAATGGCGATCTCCCCCTTGAAGCAAGGTGGGCTGGCTGACTCCCCCACTATGTCCGCGGAAGTCTCGGCAGCGATCAGAGACGCACTAGCGGGTCAGTTTGATGCCTTACATCGGAAGATGGATACCATTCAGACCACCCTGGAGGCATTGGGGTCCCGAGTACAGCTTGCCGAGGAGCGTGTCTCCCGGGTGGAAGACGAGCTGGAGACCTTTCGGAAAGAGCTCCGGGCTGCCCAGAAATTGTCGCAAGACCAGGCGGCTAAACTTGAAGACCTGGAGAACAGGTCCAGGCGGAATAACCTGCGATTCCTGGGAGTAGCTGATACCGTGCAGGATAAAGACCTGCGACAGTTTGTGGAGGCCTTGGCTGCTTCTCTTTGTGAGACCACCGGAGGTAACAGCCCAGTCATTGTGGAGCGTGCCCACAGGATAGGGCCTAAGCAATCGGCGACAGACCGCCGGCCACGTGTTGTCTTGGCGAGGTTCCTCTCCTACCCCCAAAAAGAAGAGCTGCTTCGATCCGCGCGGCAGAAGGGCTACGTCGAGAAGGACACCATGCGCATCCGCGTCGCCCAAGACTACTCACCTGCTTTAAGCCAACGACGGAAGAGCTATGCCTCGGTCTGCCAGACACTGATCGAGAGGGATATCCGCTTCAGTGTGCAGTACCCGGCCCGCTTGGTGATCTGGCACAAGGGGACTCGCTGGATCTTCGAGACAGCGGGTGAGGCGAGTAGCTATGTGGAACAACTGAATAGACCGGAGGCTGAGTGACCGGATGAATGTGGAGCCTGTGTGGACCGGGACTTGACATTGCTGCTCCGGCCCTGAACGGGCTTTAGAACAGGCCTCACTGATGTTAGAGGCGGTTGGCCCATCCGTGCAGGCATGCGATTGCGGAAAGATGCCTTGGACCTGAACAAGACATTGTAAGCTTGAGCGGGGGGACGCTGGCCTCTCTGAGGGTGGGGTGCACTCCACGTTACCTGCCTCTCCCTCTGAGGCCTGACTTTTTGATGCGGGTGGAAGGGGCCTGGTGGGAGCGGTTTTAACGGCAGCCCTGAAGTCTGTTGGGCTTGAACGCCGCCTACCCCCCCCCTAATTCGGTGGGCTACGCCTTGTGGAGGGCCCCCTACCCAGATTGGAGCTGGGATAGTATCTGTGTTGGTGTTGCTTTAGTTTTGGGGAGTCCCGGGGTGGAGTAGGGGGGACTACAGCAGACTGTTCTGGTGCTCCTCCCCCCTCCCCCGTTTCCCCCCCTCTGATGTTTATTTCTGCCGGCTAAGTGAGCGCAGGGTGGCGGGCGGGGGATGGGGGGTGGGGGATGGGAGTTGGGGGAAGCTGTGCTTTAGTGGCACTGGGATGTAGTGTCCTGAGTGAGGGTGGGGGATGGGCAGGGGAGCTGCGGGGGACCGGGTAAGTAATTGTAAGGGGGGTATATTATTCGGATACATAACTGGGGGGGGGGGGTCTTGCTCACATCCATAATGTCTCCTATGGGTAGGAAGTGGAGTGTATGCAAGGGGGGGGGTTAGTTGGGGGGGGGGGGAAGAAAGGGGGAGGGGGTGGAGGGTGGTGGAGGACAAGGGGGGTAAAAGGGGAGAGGAGGGGGGTTGGGAGGGTGGGAAGGGATAGGAGGGAGGGGGGTGGGAGACTCTGCACTTGTTTGAGACCTGGTGGAAGGTTTTGTACTTTAATTTGGCCAGGAGGGGGGCCCCCAATTGGGGGTGCCCTTTCCGCTCATTTGCAGCTGCTCATCTGGAGGATTCTAGTCACTACTATATCTCTGGACTGGATGGCAAGACGGGGGGGGGGGTGCCAGGCTGGGGGTGCCCCTCTGTGCTCTGTTGTTGTTTACCTTTGGTGGAGCCTTGACACTGCCCCTTTGCTTTGAGAGTCATTACCTGGAATGTGTGCGGTCTGGGTAGCCCTATCAAGAGATATAAGGTGCTCCAGGCCCTTGCCAGAAATGGCTGTGACGTTGCCCTGCTACAAGAAACCCACCAGACGGCGGAAAGACCATCGTAAACTCTGTAGGGCCTGGGTGGGGCAGGTTTGGGGATCCCCCGCCGTGGGGAATAAGGGGGGAGTTGCCCTCTTGGTTCATAAGAAAATCCGCTTCACAGCGGAGACTGTTCTAGAGGACGCTGCGGGTCGGTCATTATTGGTCCATGGGCAACTAGAGGGCAAGTTGGTGACATTTGGGACCCTTTATGGACCTAGCGTTCCCGATAACGGTTTTTATAATACCTCGGCCTCCAGGGTGGAGCGGCTCCCTGAGTGCCCCCTGATTTTGGGGGGAGATTTTAACGGGGTCTTGGATGTTGCCTTGGATACCTCCCGAGGGAGTGGACCCCCGGGGTGGGCGTCGTCCTCTCGGTTGTTACAGCGTTTTTGTAAACGGCTAGATGTAATTGATCCGTGGCGCCTGCTACATTCTACGGAGAAAGATTTTACACACCAATCTAGGGCGCACGGTACCAGTGCCCGCCTTGACTATCTGTTCGTCTCCCGGGAACTGTTTGCTCGAACCGAGGGAGCTCAGATCGGGCCCTTGGAGGTCTCTGATCATGCCTTGGTGTGGCTAGACTTGAGCTGGGGGGTTGGCCGCGCCAAGACGCGGCTATGGCGTTTTCCTTTAGGGCTCTACCACGATATGCAATTCAGGCAGTTTTTGCGGCAGCGATGGACTGAGTTTGCTAATGACCACCGGGTTCATGAGGATGATCCGGAACTGATCTGGGAAACGGGGAAGGTGGTCCTCCGGGGGGATATCATAGGCTATGCTGCACGAAAACGCCGGATTCTGGCGGACCGTATCTTAGCATTGGAACATCAGGTCACCAAGCTTCGGAGGCGCTCTGCCCAGTGCCCGTCAGCTGAGAATAAGAAACTCCTCTGGGAGGCCCAGGTGGACCTCAACGAGCTTTTGCACCAAAAAGCCAAGAAATCCCTTACTTACTATCGTTATTGGTTACACTGTCACGGTGATAAGCCTGGGAAGTTGTTGGCTCGCTGCTTAAGGGGACGGAGGGGCTCTACCCTGGTGGCGGGGTTGCGGGATGCTAAGGGCACTGTGCATAAGGAGAGTGGGGCTATTGCCCAGGTGTTTCGGGGCTTTTTCCAGACACTGTATGCGGCCGAACCCGACTCTACTCTCACCCTGTCTGAATATCTGCGGGACTTGAACCTGCCGCGGCTTTCTGAGATGCAGAAGGAGGCGCTGGACCAGCCCCTTACCGTTCAGGAAATCCAATCGGTCATTGCTGCTAGCGCATGCTGTAAGGCCCCGGGCCCGGATGGGTTGGGTGCCGAATTTTACAAAATCCTGGGTGATCGTGTTAGTCCAGTGCTGAGGGAGGTGTTTGACGCGCGGAGAGATCAGGGGGCTTTTCGATGGGGGCAAAATCATGCCCATATTACTTTGATCCCCAAACCAGGTAAGGACCCGATGCTCGCCGCCTCTTATCGACCTATTTCCCTCCTTAATTTTGATCTGAAGGTTCTGGCGAAAGTTCTGGCCCTTCGATTGGCTGATGTCTTGGGGACCCTCACCCACGGAGCACAGGTGGGCTTTGTCAAGGGACGTTACGCTGTTCGCAACCTTCGTAAGATCTTGGCCTCCTTAGAGTGGGTGCATGCGCGACGGATACCCTCGTTGCTTGTAAGCTTTGATGCTGAGAAAGCCTTTGATAGGGTGAATTGGCAGTACCTATGGGATTTGTTGCCCCATTACGGGCTCGGGGACACATTCTGCAGGATGGTGCGGAGCTTATATGCAGCTCCGACAGCGGGAATACTATGTAACGGCGTGCTCTCGGACAGTTTCCCGCTGGAGAGGGGGACACGCCAAGGCTGCCCTCTATCTCCATTATTATTTGTCCTCTCTCTGGACCCCCTGATCCGTACTGTTGTGAGCTCGGGGGCGATTGCGGGGGTGAAAATAGGAACGCAGGACTTTGTCATCTCGGCGTTTGCAGACGACTTGTTAGTACATGTGACTTCTCCGGCTACCTCCCTTCCGAAGCTGCTAGAGGAATTTGGGAGATATGGGGCCCTGGCAGGCTTCCGTATCAACTATGAGAAATCTGTGGCACTAGATACCCTGGGGCTCCTCCGTGGAACTTGGAATGGATCCTTCCCCCTTCGGTGGGCGACCGAAGAGTTTATCTATCTGGGTATTGTGCTACCCCGCCAACCCCATAGGCTATACAAGTGCAACTTCGATCGTATCTTGCGGTCTCTGACAACCCAATTGCAGAGGTGGGCGTCCCTTCCTCTGTCTCTGTCTGGGAGGATTGCGGCGATACAGATGGTTATCCTGCCCCGTATTTTGTACTGGTTACAGACTCTCCCCGTCTGGTTCCTCCGTAGGGATCTGTGCCGGCAAGAGGCCTAACATTGGGGGTTCCCTGGTGGGGGGAAGAGAGCTCGGATTCCGTGGGGTCGGCTTCTGGGGCGCTGGAGGGATGGGGGTATGGGCTTGCCTGACCTGAAGCTATATGCTTTGGCATGCCAAGCACGACATGTGGGTGACTGGTTGGGGGGAAGGGATGATTTCACGGCTAGGGATATGGAGGAGTGTTTAGTAGCTCCGTGGACTTTGCTGGGGGTCCTGCATGGGAGGTACATAGACCTGCCTGAGACAATTCGGAGAAGCGCCTTGGTGGACTCAGTACGACGGACATGGCAGCAGCTTAACAAATACTGGACGATGCCTTGGGCTGTGTCAAGTTGGCTGCCTTTACGGGGGAACGCCCACTTTACCCCGGGGTCTGACTCGGCCGTGTTCCAGGACTGGTGGGCGCGGGGACTACGACTGGTGGGACATTTGGTAGACCCCTCGGGCCGTTGTAAACCTTTTTCAACCCTAAGGCAGGAATATGACCTGCCGCCTCGGCACTGTTTTGCTTACATGCAAGCTTCTCATTACGTGGCCTCACTACAGAGGGAGGCGCTGCATGCTGACCGCTCGGCCCGGATTTTGGAATTTTTTGGGCTGGGGGAGGATGATCCTCCGTCCATCTCCCAGCTAAAACACCGGCTGGAGTGCCACCGGCAACGACCGGACTACCGCCGTGTGGAATTGGCTTGGGCCGCTGAACTGGGTGAGGAGGTGGCTCCGGGGATGGTCGATCGGGCCTTGAAGCGAATTGTACGTTTGGCACAGGGGGCCCGCTGGAGGGAGATTCAGTTTAAGTCCGTGACCAGAGCCCATTTTTCCCCGCGACGAGCTTATCATAGCCAGCTGGAGACGGACGGTAGCTGTCCCCGCTGTTCTGCACCCATGGCGACTTTGATACACATGTGGTGGGGTTGTCGTAGGGTACGGCCTTACTGGGCCAAGATTCGGGACTTTCTTAGTAAGCTGTTGCAACAGCGAGTTCGCTGGACTGGCCTCCTTGTGGTTTTGGACCAAATGGCACCTCCATGGCCTACTAAAGCAGGGGAACGTATGCTCTTGCGTAAGGCCTGTCTGGTGGGTAAAGGGCCGATTCTTCGGTTATGGAGGGAGCGCCAACCACCTACTTTTAGTGAGTGGCGGAATAGTTTTCACCACCTCATGCTGATGGAGCGCTGGCTCGCAGGGGGTAGTGTCAAACGCTGGACAGTGTTTATGTCAATATAGGAGCCCTATATTCAGCAGCTGGGGCCTCGCTGCCGCAATGAACTCCTCCAGATGGGCTGCTGACTTTCACCTTCCTTGATTTGGCTGTTGTTGGAGTGTGGGGGGGGGGGAGGGGCGGGGGGGGAGGGGTGGGCGGGGGGGAGGGGTTTCTTTGTAAAATTGCCACTTGCTGCTTTTCTTTGTTGTTACCTCCCGGTGGGGATCAGAGTACACCCCCGGTGGAGGGTTTGATTTTTATACTGTATGGCTGATAACTTTTATGGTGGCTAAAATAAAGTATTATATAAAAATAAAAAAGAGATCCCTGAAGATTTGGGGGGGTTTCCTCTCATTTCCCATGTCCTTTGAAATAAATGTATATTCCTAGATGGCAGCGCCACACACCACACATTTCTCGGTAAATGCCTTTTGTGGAAAGGGAGAAAGATTCAACTTAGCAGCACAGACCACTCCTGCTACCTCTGATGGGGGGAATATTGCCCCCGGTGCTACTACAATTCTCCATGAATGGAAGCGGAGAGACGACATCCTGGGCAAGTAAGGCACCCACAAGGGTACAGATCAAAATCATTTTTGCTGCTTACTGGAAACCACGTTCAGGAGGTACTCCCACCACTGTCTCAGGGTCGAGTCTCCAAACATGTACACAATTTTCCCCTTCAGGCACTTGGTGATGTTGGATGGTGTGGGGAACCTCTTGCTGGAACAGACCAGGGACGTCCAGACATCATTGTAATAGAATCCAGATGGATTTGGGACTGGCAGTCCAGGGTTGCAGACAGGAAGTTGTGACTTATCTGGAAACAGTAAACAGTAGAGTTTATTTCTGTGGGCTACCATAGTTACACACACAT
The DNA here is from genome assembly GCA_033557465.1 of Ichthyophis bannanicus. Lineage (NCBI taxonomy): Eukaryota > Metazoa > Chordata > Amphibia > Gymnophiona > Ichthyophiidae > Ichthyophis > Ichthyophis bannanicus. Next base: position 103,000,495 of record CM066048.1, on the reverse strand, counting down.
ATGTATATACACGTGGCTAGGGAATTTCATGAATTTTCTCTCTCACTTATTTCTTTTCTTGTCTCTCTATCTGTGGATATATATTGGAAAAGTTTTGTCTTTATTTCACATCTCACTCCCATCTTTCCCTCTCGGTCCTTATCTCTACTTTGATTTACATTCAAGCAATTTTCTTGGTCTGACAATATGTACAAGTGTTGCCAAACTGGTACATCTAGGCCCCGATTCCTTAACGTTTTTTCCCGTTATGTGTCCATTCGAAAAAACATTGAGGGATCAAACCCTAAGTGGCAATAGGATAGAATTACAAGACCTGATATTCAGTTGGGCAGACTATGTGCCACTATGGCGCATAGATGTGCCCGCCAACCCCTAACCCCAGATATTTAATGCTGCGGTGACGGCACTGAATATCCAGGTTTGCCTCACAGGGGAAACCACCGCAGAGCCCACAGGCCGCTAACAGGGGAGCGGTGCAACATCGCCGCCTCCTGGTCAGCGAGTCTCCGCCTCCACTTCGCCCTGGAACGCCCAAAACAATGCCCCCATGCTAGCTGCAGAACATTGGGGCGTGTAGCGGGTTTAGAAAGGAAATTAAACGGCACTAACCATGTAAGTGCTGCCGAATATCCCTCTCAGCGGCAGTTACATCATTTACAGGGCTGTAAACCGTGCCGCTGCCCTTCAGATATCGGGCCCACAAAGTATAGAAGAGAATTAAGAAAGTCGGCTGCCTGGTTCTGGTGCTGGTCAGGATCACCTTTCTGGCCTTCTTGGAGTTTACGATATATTTTACTGCTATTTCTCCTCTCTGCCCCAGGATTACACAGAGGTTTCCTGCTCATTTTTGTGGGAAGTCTCTCTCTTTGGGACATGCGCCTCTCTTCTGTCTTTGAATTTTGCGCGCTACACAAGGAAATGCATTTCCGCTACTCTTTCGCCAATGCTGCGCCGCAGGCAAAGTCTGACTTGGGAGTTTGCTAGCGCGCAGATTCTCTGTGGGGATCAATAGCCACCCCGCTTCCTTTGTTTTCCCGATGAGAGATATTGCTGCCTCTTTTTAGGTAGGAGCTGGAATACATTGTGGCAAACTGGACTATGTGCCCAGGGCTCCCAAAGGCCATTTATCTAAATGAGGGAACTATTGTAGCCACAGAGGAGAACATGCTCTACTACCCCACCTGCCTATTTTACAAGTCCAAGTAGGTGCCTAATTGTCTTTGTAAAACACTAGCGTAAGTGACAGAGAATGCATCATATTAAGGCGCAATCGCTTCCACCAGCCCTAGAACATGTGAATGGCCGTGCCTAATCTTTACAAACACCTGCGTAAATGATTGCATTTTATAATTATCGCATTACTTGCTTGCACAGTCCATGCTCTGCCCAAACTCTACCTGCGCATGCCCACAGTGAACATAAACACCAGGCAATTAACGGGCACACTTTTCCATTGGTTGATAGCTTATGTGCACATGTGTGTAAATGACTACAATCCCTTCATTTAAACGTGTTGATAGTTCCTAAAACTAGGTGCCTTCTTATGAAACTACCCTCATAGAATGTCATTTTATAAACACGCCTAAATTAAGCCGAGTTTATAAAGACAAGTAGGTGCCTACTTCTCTCTATAAAATACTAGCAAAATTGGCAGCAAAGGCACGATCGCTTACACCATCAGAGGTTGTTTATGTGCATTAGTGGTCACTCACACATATAAATGACTAAAATACCTTCATTTACCATAAGGGGATGCCTAACTTAAGCGGATAAGTTTTAGACCATTTAATAAGGACACTTAAGTGCCCATGAATCTTTATAAAATACTAGCACAAATCCTGCAAAAATCACGTCTAGATTGAAGGCGCAAGATCAAGTGTAAATGTTAACATGTACTTTATATGTGCATCTCTGCATATTTGATAAAATATGCACGTGAATTACGACTCTGCCCACCCCCTCATGTGTATGCTTACTGTACAAGTACTCACTGGCTTGCACTGCGCAAACCTCTATGCGTAATCTAATTTTATAGGAGCCCATTTGCATGCTTAAAACAGTATGTTATGCAAAACAAAATCTGTTTTTTAAATTACCCTTATTGTGAGCAATACAGTAACTGTAGAACTGGAAGATATGTCGGAGTTCTGTCCCATTCTCTATAGTTTGGGATTAATGATAGACCTCAGACTTCACTTCCATATAGGGATACTGGGTGAAGGATGCTATGGAATTATTTAATGGTAATTGAAATTGATCATGGGTTTCTATATTGCATATAAGGCTCATAGAGTTTTTCCTTGTAACATCTTTATAACCAGTTTGGAGGGTATTATTATTATTATTATTACTAAACATTTATAAAGTGCTGCAACATACAAAGCGCTGTACAAACATAAAAAGAGACAGTCCCTGCCTGTTAGAGCTCACAATCTAGTCAAGACAAAATATGAAATAAATTAGATAATACAAATAACAATTAACAAGACAAGAATAAATGTTTATGGAGAGAACAAGAAAGGACGAGTTAGGAACAAAAAGCAATAGTGAAGAAATGGGATTTCAGTTTAGATTTGAAGATGGCCAGGGAGGAGGCTTGGCGGACAGAGACAGGTAGAGAATTCCAGGAAAAGGGTGCAGCCAGTTGAAAGGAGCGAAGTCTAGAATTAGCAGTACGAGTAAAAGGCATAGATAAACAAAGACAATTAGATGAGCGGAGTAGGCGAGAGAGGGTGTAGGTAGAGATGAGGGATGAAAGGTAATGAGGGGAAGAAGAATGAATACATTTATAGGTTAGAAGGAGGAGTTTGAACTGGATACGGAAGCGGATGGGGAGCCAGTGAAGTGACATGAGAAGAGGAGTAATGTATGAAAAACGAGACTGACGGTAGCTTTCAAAAGCCATTTCCACTGGTAAAACAGTCTTTTCTCCTTGGGAAAGAGTGTTTGAATATTATCCACCCTGGGGGTCATTCTGATCCCGAATAGCGGGGACTGAACGTCCAGTTTGGACATTCAGTCCTCGCTATTTGCGGAGAGCATATTCATGTCACAGACTCCCTGCACATACAGCAGAGATGTGCGGGGAGCTCTGTGCAAGGGTGAGAGGAGGAGGGCTGGAGGAGGAATGAGGGTGGACCAGAGGCGTGACCCTGACCCTGGACGTACAGGAACGATTCTGTTTGCGGCCCTGTATGTCCAGGTTTGCCGACCTAGACGGGGGACCTAAGGTGGAATAAGCTCCCCCGACGTGGGAGGACAGCACGGTGGGGCCAGCACTATCATGGTAGGCCGGCCATCAGGTTCCCGGCTGCCTGATCCCAGCCCTGGCAAGCCCAATCGGAGGTCAGGTGGCCGGAAATAGGGGTTTGGACTGACATGCAGGCAATCGGGGCTCCTTCAGAGCATCCCGGTGCCATGGCAATGGGACGCTACGGCACCGGGCTCCATGCTGGAGCTCTGAGCGGGTTGTGTGGAAAGGGAGCAGGACATGCAGCAGCACAGAATCAGAGCACATCCTGCTTGTCCAGGCCAGTCGCACTAGATTCTGGTCCCGCTGGGATGTATAGTTCCCGCAGGTTCAGAATCAGGTGCAAATCCTGCTCATCCAGATTTTGGACATGTGGACGAGCCGGACATGCCCCAATCAAAATGGGGCCCTCTGTGTGTGAGCAGAAGTTACTGTATTTTCCACAGCATGCAGATGTTTATCTGCACCGAGAAGATCCAGGGCTGGTGAAAGCGTAGTTACTCACCTGTAGCAGGTGTTCTCCAGGAACAGCAGGAATCAGTCCTCACATATGGGTGATGTCGGCACTGACACAGCCCACACGATATCCACTCACCAACTCTCTTAGAAATCATATGAGAGTTCTACCACGCATGCATGCTCACTTTCACGCCCAAAGGTGCCATCTCACCTCAGTATGATGACATAGCTTAAAGAAGCAGAAAAAGAAAAAACAACTCCACTGGGAGGAGGGAGGATTGTGAGGACCAATTCCTGCTTTTCCTGGAGAACACCTGCTACAGGTGAGTAGCTACGCTTTCTCCGGGAAGAAGCAGGAAGTCAGTCCTCACATATGGGATTCCCAAGTTACAGGCTACCGGAAAAACCTGTAAAAAGGCCACAGGTGGCCAAAAATCAAACTATGAATGCCAGTGGAGAGCGCAGATTGGCCCCAAGACCTCCGACACGATCCGAGCATCGATTAGGGAGGCAGTTCTCCAGTAGCCTGGACTCACAGAAGAGTCAGAGGATAGGACTTGTATCAATCCCCAAACTGATGACGGAGTATCGCCTGGCCAAAGGCGCTATCACAGCGGGAGTCTCCCTCCAGGCAGTAATGTACTGTGAAGGTATGTACCAAGGACCAGGGGGTCATCTGGCAGATCTCCAGCAAGGAGACGGAACACAGGTTAGCCACTGAGGCTGCTGTCTCTCACACATTGTGAGCAGTAACGTGCTGCTCCAGGGAGAGACTAGCCCGTGCATAGGCGAAGGAGATGCAGGACACCACCAGGGCCAAACAGTGACTCCTGCTGCCTTTCACGATTCTTCTGGCCCTTACTCATCAACTGGAGACAGAGAGGGCAGGAAGAGTCATTGTGGTCGGTCCCAAGGCACCACAGGCAACAGTCATGACTGTCCGTGTGAGACATGGCATGGTCACAACGATCGCACTGCTTAAAGCCACTGATTGAAGATATAGCAGGGAAGACGGCTCCCACAAGGTCAAACTCCAATGTCTTGGTCAAGAGGGTGCAAGAAAAATCTGTGCACTGAAGAGAAGAAAAAAGAAAAAGAGGGAACCCCAAAAAACCCGCGACGTGAGGCATCGGATCCAGGAACCAAGAAGATAATGATACATAACCGGAGAAGAGGATCGCAAAAAAAATCCCATTAAAAAAATCTTTTTCCAGGGATACAGACTACACATCCGATGGACTCCACGGAAAAAAGAAGACTGCGTAAGATGGCATGTTTGGGGTGGGAAGGTGACCACGCATGCTTGGTAGAACTCCCAAAGGCTTTCTATGAAAGCTGGGGAGTGGATGCCACACAGGCTCCATCGGTGCTGACATCACCCATAAGCGAGGACTGACTTCCTGCTTGTTCCCGGAGAAAGGTAAGTGCCCTAAGAAAACCTTCAGCATTGGGCCCCCTCACAATTAGCTTTTAGACCCCTAGTACCCCCACCCCACCCCCAGGAGTTTGATAATTAAACTTGATCATAATCATTTCAATACCATCCCTCCCAAATAAATCCTATAAAAATGCATTTTTGGACATCACACTTTTAAATGTTAAACTTTTGGTTTTTTAAAATATTTACATAATGAGGGAGATTTCCAAAAGCTCCTGATAAGGATAGATAGACTATCTGCAAATCATCTGTTCTTCCTGATGACTCTGTGAGTTTATGTGGCTTTGTGCTTTCTCTATAGTGGCAAGGATTGCAAACAGCACGTGGAGTTTTCTTTCCAAAACTACATGTGCTGCCTTAGTTGGAAGGAATGGGTGCAAGGTCTGCAGGTAGTATACTTTTGGCAAATTTTGCAAAATGAAAATATGTGCGTACCCCCTGGATTATGTGACAAGTGTGAGCCACTGGAACATTTCAAGGTGCGTAGCAGGGAGAGAGCAGTCATAGGAAGGGAACTGCATGGGAAGTAACTGCATGGGTATAGCACATGATGGTGAAAACCCTAGAACGGACTCCTGGGCACATTAGCAATAGGGACAGAAGAGCAGAAAACAGACACAAATAAAAGATGGTCCCTGCTCTTCTGAGCTTACAATCTAATCAAGACAGACATCACAATAGCTGAGAACAAAGGTGCAGAAGGGAAGAGTAATGAGACAGAAGGAGAACAAAGGATTAAGATCCAAAAGCATGGGAAGTAACTGCATGGGTATAGCACATGATGGAGAAAACCCTAGAACGGACTCCTGGGCACATTAGCAATAGGGACAGAAGAGCAGAAAACAGACACAAATAAAAGATGGTCCCTGCTCTTCTGAGCTTACAATCTAATCTAATCAAGACAGACATCACAATAGCTGAGAACAAAGGTGCAGAAGGGAAGAGTAATGAGACAGAAGGAGAACAAAGGATTAAGATCCAAAAGCAACCTGAAAGAGGTGAGCCTTTAGCATGGATTTGAAAAGGGGGAGAGATGAAACTTGAGGCAGAGATACAGGGAGTTTGTTCCATTCCTTGGCCAAATACAAATAATGGGAAAAGAAAGAAGGGTATCTTCCGCAAACAAACAACCAGGGGGAACCAGCGGAGGAATGACCACAGCCTACCAGAGGATAATGAAAATTCTTTATTAAGGACCCAAATAAATAAAGAATTTTCATTATCCTCTGGTAGGCTGTGGTCATTCCTCCGCTGGTTCCCCCAAATACAAATAATGAACATGAGAATACACCCCTACGTTTCTGCTAGTTGTTTACTGAACCCAGAAAATGCAAAGATATTGTGGGGATACCATGTGACCCTGGGAATCTATTCCTCCCAAAATCATGTTTGTATTTTGCCCTTCCATTCATAACTCGCTTGTTCCCAGCCACACTAACACCATCTTTACGCAGGCATCCACTCGCTCCCAGCCTCTTAGCATGATTTTAGCTTGTCTGCTGTTGAGGCCTAGCCTCTAGCGAGGTTCATTATTTTCTTTGCTCTTTAGCGCTCTTTCTTACAAACTGAAGCCATAATCTGAACAAACTTAGATTGTGAGCCCTCTGGGGACAGGGAAATACCTACTGCACCAAACTGTAACTTGCCTTGAACTACTCTTGGAAAGGTGTGAACTAAATACTACTAAATAAATGAAATACATTTATAAAGAAGCGATTCTGGTTTACTTCCAAGCTTATACATCTGTAATTTTAAAATTGCTATTTCATGTGAGTGGGGGGAACGTCTCTTCGCCTACGCAAAATTTTAAGGTAACATTTTTCATAAATATCAAAGCGCATTTTAGAGAGGAGGTGGAGATCAGAATTGAGGCAGTTTAGAAACTGCTCAGCTAAATGTGGAGCTTCTTCTAAAATACACCTCCAAGGGCTGCAGAAGGAGTGATGTCAGAAAGATGCACACAGGAAAAATCTACAGGGGGGACCCGGCAAGCTACGCGTGTAAGTGCTGACATTTCGCAACAAGCACATGCGTGTGTCTCCATTTACACGTGTATCTGGGTCATTTTTCAAACACAGACATGCAGATGCTCTTACTTAATTACAGGGAACACATTCTTGCCCCCATTTCAACTCGGAGAGGGAAACAGACATTGGGGGATTAATGAGGATATCCCATCCCTTACGCTTCCTGTAAAGGAATGGCCAAATAAATCTCTGTTCCTGCCAGGGAGCAAGTGTAAATTTGGACATGGAAAATGTCGGGCTTAAACGTGCACATCCTATGTGAAATGGGGGGTGCACATATAGATTTTTGTCATGCCCGGGGCATGCCCCCGACACACTTCTCTTTACTTTGGACATGGTACAGTCATCCACATGTGAATTTCACCCTTAACATGTAGCCGTGCTTTAAACATGCATACGGTTGCTTAAGCACTTTGAAATCACAAATACGGCTTCTGAAATAACCCCCATAATTACTAGCTGAAGGAATTTCTTTTTGTTTTTTTGTATTTTCCTGCCTATCAGGTGTTTATGGCCCCCTTGCAGCAACAAGCTAGAAGGAGGGAGGAGTGGCATAGTTGTTGGGGCAAGTTATCTCAGGCCAGACGGTCAGGGGTTCAAATCCCACTAGAGCACAGCAACCTTCGGCCCAAAGGACTGGAGTTTCCAGTCCCAGAGGTGCTCCTTGTGGTCTTGGGCAAGCCACTCCATTCCCCATGTTCCCTGTAAAATAGTTATCTCCAAGTTATAATGCCCTGTTCAATGTAAACCACCTTGATATCATGAAAGGCAGTATATAAGAAATGTAAATTAAATAAGCTATAAAAGCAGTCTATTGGGGTATGCCTAGTTTCCTCCATAGATATTTCAGTCAACTTGACACACCCCAAAAAGGAATCCAGGAAGGTCCCTTTTTAGGACTTTCATTTTGCACATGTGCAGACCATTAGATTCTTCTCTTTTAGGCAGCAGAGACTCCAGTGGTCCTTCTATTTGTAGACTGCATTTGGCCTAGCATTTTCTAGAACAGGGGAGGTTACCCTTACTAAGCATCATCATGCTGAAAGGAATTTCCTCTGGTGGGGAACATCCAATTATAGACCACACCCAAAGGCAGAAAACGCTGTCTTTGGCTCAATTCCATTGCATTAAGACGGATGGAGTAGGAGATGGTGGCTATCCCCTAGCCCTCGTACCATCAAGATGGAGCCACAGGGGGGGCGGAGCCTGATGCCGAGCGGAGTAGACGTCTAGTGCGGTGGCTCTGAGGGGATCTTACAAGAATCCTGTATTATAATATTATATATTATGGAGTGGAGGAGTGGCCTAGTGGTTGGGGTAAGGTACTTCAGGCCGGAAGGTCGGGGGTTCAAATCCCACTAGAGGACAGCAACCTTGGGCCGGAAGGACTGGGGTTTCTAGTCCCACAGGTGCTCCTTGTGGTCTTGGGCAAGCCACTTAACCCTCCATAGCCCATGTTCCCTGTAAAATAGTTATCTCCAAGTTATAATGCCCTGTTCAATGTAATTTCAGTTTGTTCAATGTAAACCGCACTGATGCAGAATAGCGCGGTATATAAGAGAATGTAAATAAAATAAATAATAAATAAAATAAGTACCATTTTGCAGTAAAAAGCCTCCTGAAATGCACTACGGTACCTTCCTGATGGCGGGCCCGAAACCGCAGCGCTTGGATTACTCCGGGGCGTTGAATAGCAGCGCGAAACGAACCAAAACGGAGCCCATCTCCCCACAAAAAATGGCGCCCACACGGGAGGGGCCTGACGCTCACCTCGAGCTCCTCACCGAAATTCGAGGGGTCAAGGAACTAGTCAAAGCCAATGGGACAACGCTAACCTCGGTACAGGAAGAGCTCGCCGGGCTTAACGCTAAAATTGAAAGCCTCTCTGTGCGGCAGGACAAAGTGGAGGCAACACTCTCTGTTCACGAGGTCCGTCTGGAATCAATTTCCAAGCTGGAAAGACAGCTTAAAACGTTGCAGCGGGAGGTGGAAGATGGCAACAACCGTGCACGCCGTAACAATGTCCGTCTGGTGGGCCTGCCAGAGGGGGCAGAAGGGACAGATATGCGAGCCTTTCTGTGCAAAGCTATTCCTGAGATTTTGCACTGCACTTTTGATAAGGATTTTGAAATCGACCGTGCTCACCGTATCCCCTCTCATACCACGCCAAACAACTCCAGACCGAGGCCTATTATTTTTCGCCCTCTACGCTACCAACAGGCTGCACAGATTTTAGAGATGGCGCGATCAAGAGCACCAACTGAGTATGAGGGGCGAAAAATTTTCTTTTACCCGGATTTGGCCAAGCACACTGTGAATAGGCGTAAAAGGCTTTTGGAGTTACGACCCCGACTTCAGCAGATCCAGGCGCGATACGGTCTCTTGTATCCCGCGCGAATGCGAGTCACCTTCCATAATCAAACACGCACCTTTGAGGAACCAGATGCGCTCCTTCATTTTCTGGAAGAAATGGAAGCCGCCCAGATGCGTTGAACTGTCCAGTACGGATGGCCTAATTTAATCTGATATGCCTCACCTTATAATATTATAATATCATGGTACTGCTGCCTTCAGAACAGCGCTGCGAGTTTAAATGCACTCGCCTTAGGCTGGAGAGACCTTTTCCAGCGTCCCCAGAGTTGGAGCGGTTCGTGTACAGATCTGGGAGATGGGTCTCCTCTCGTTATGTTTTCTATATTTTCTATGCTCTCATATCACCATGTTACTGTTATTTAACTCTCACGTGCTAGTTTACTGTACTCTGGTTTTATTGTGCATTGCTGAATCCTTGTATGTCTTTCTTAATGAATACTCCCCAGGGTGACCTGTATCGGGCACGGGAAGGGCCCGTCTGCTTTCTTAGGTCTCCGGAGCCAGCTCAGCCGGCCTGCGCTCACCGATATTTTTCCAGGGTTTAGCCTCTCCTCCAGGGCCCGCACTATCCGTTGGTTATTGTAACCCACAAAAGAGGTCACTAATATCTCTGTATTACAGATCTGCCAAGCCTAGTTTGTGTGTTAATTGGACACTTCATCAGATCATAGCATGCCCTTTGCTTTGGCCCTTAGGGGCCTTTTCCGATGCAAATTTCAATGGCTCCTTGTAAAATAGTCTCCCTTAACGTGCAGGGTATCAATAGCCCGATTAAGAGGCGGAAAATTCTTGATTATGCACGTCGAGAGGGGGCAGACATATTATTGCTACAAGAGACGCACTTGAACTTGCATGAGTCCTTGAAACTTGGGCAGAGACCCTATAGGGTTATAGCGTACTCCCCTGCCGTTCGGAAACACAACGGGGTCGCCATTTTGGCCCGAAACTCTCTTAAGCTAACAGTGCTACGGTGTGGCGCCGATGCAGAGGGTCGCTGGGCCAAAGTGTTATTTAAGTTAGGTGAGTTAGAGGTGCTCCTCATGTGTTTATACGCTCCCACTGCGGATAACTCTGATTTTTTTACCACTATTGCGAGGGAGATACATGAGGATAGTGGGAAGTTGCTTATTGTCGGGGGGGATTTCAATCAAACACCTGATCCTCTTATCGATCGACAGCCTTCCCGATCGGCTAAGCGACCCAGGGGGCAACTTTTTCTTGCCTCCATGTTACAGGAATTAGCCCTGGTCGACATTTGGCGTTTGCAGCATCCGCAAGAGTTGGAATTTACATTCTTCTCTGCGCCGCATGCGTCGCAATCCCGAATAGATTATTTTTTAGTCTCTAGGGCCTTGGTCCCTAATATGGGTCCTGCTTGCATCCATTCAATCCATATATCGGCTCATGCCCCAGTCTCAGTACTTTTACAAGATGATTCCCTACTTAACCCGGCTCCAGTCTGGGCCTTAGATAGATCTCTCCTGGATCTCCCCGATTTTCAGATTGCGGTAAAAGCAGCCATCTCTGACTATTTCCAGTTCAACTCAGCCCATGCCACGCCCGTCTGGGCTTGGTGGGAGGGCTTCAAGGCTTCAATTAGAGCAGTCATCACTGGTTTTGATATACGACTGAAAAAGCAAAGGAAACAGCGGCTACAAGATTTGGAGCTGCAGATCAAAGCGGGGGAAAGGGTCCTTACACGACGCACAGACCCCTGTATCTTACTACGACTTCAGCGTCTGCGCTTTCAGTACAATACTATTATGTCTACCGCGGCTTCTCAATATGTTCGGCGGCAACAGGGGAACTACTACCGCGAGGGGAATAGAGCCGGTAAGCAGTTAGCAACTACCTTAAAAGGTAAGCGGGAGGCCAAACGTGTCAGTGCCATCAAGAATCCGACAGGCCCGGATCTCTTAGTCAAAGATGCCCAGATAGCCGAGGCCTTTCGGGACTACTACTCACATCTCTACAACTCGGAACGCGCATTTTCGCCCGAAGGCTATGCTCAATTAGTCGCTCCTTTGCAGCATCCTATTCTTTCCGAGGACCACCGAGCGGAGCTTGACGCTCCTATTACTGTGGAGGAGATTAAACGGGCTATAGCTTCAATGGCCCCGGGCAAGGCAGCGGGGCCAGACGGGCTACCAGTCGAATTCTTTAAAAGCTTTGTCGGGGCCCTAGCTCCTCATTTAGAGCAGTACTATCGATTGCTTTCTGCGTCGGGTCAGTCAACTGGTGCCTTCGCGGCGGCTAACTTAGTTGTATTTGAGAAACCAGGCAGAGATCCCTTGTTAGTACCTAACTATCGTCCCATCTCGCTGCTCAATGCCGATTATAAGATATATGCAACTGTATTGTCAACCCGGCTCTCTGGGATTATCCCGACCTTAATACATCCTGATCAGTGTGGTTTTACGGAAGGCCGTTCGACTGCCGACAATGCGCGTCTTTTGTGTCATGTCTTGCTGGGAGCCGACGCGCTGGAGATGCCGTTGATCGGTTCATCATTGGATGCAGAAAAGGCCTTTGATCGTTTAGAATGGCCTTTTCTTTTTGCGACTCTCCGTTGGTTCGGCTTCGGGGAGGTCTTTCTCCGGGCCCTAGAGATTCTGTACACGGGTCCTACAGCGCGGATTTGTGTTAATGGAGTGGCTTCGGCCTCTCTTGCTTTGCGGCGCGGCACTCGGCAGGGATGCCCACTATCCCCGATGCTCTTCAACCTTGCGATGGAACCCTTAGCTCTCCTCATACGTCAAAGTCCTGATATTCATGGTGCTTTAGTCGCGGGGCAGGAGATAAAACTTTCGGCATATGCGGACGACCTCCTTCTCTTTACAACGCCTGATTCTATTCCTATAATCTTGGAACAGATTGAGAATTACTCGCGCTATTCGGGTTATAAAATTAACTGGTCCAAGTCCGTGATGTTTCCTTTGAACAAATGGACTCATAAAGAGGACCTTGGCGAGTATCCTTTTATATGGGAACCGGGTGCGGTGAAATACTTAGGAGCCCGCTATTGCTACCCTTTTGAAGAAACGGTCAGGCGTAATACCGAAGAACTTTTGACCTTAATTCGGGAGCTGACCACGCGGTGGTCTCCCCTAATGCTTTCTTGGTGGGGCAGACTGGAAACTATCAAAATGATGATCACCCCTAAAGTCAATTATTATTTGGAGATGCTTCCTTGCTACCTCCCTGCTCAAACGTATCATCATCTTGAGAGGCTTCTCCTTCAGTTCTTGTGGCAGAACAAAACACCGAGGATTGCTAGGGACAAGCTTCGACTTCACCGTGAGCAGGGGGGTGTGAATTTCCCTAACTTTAGGGCTTATCATCACGCCTTCCTCCTCAAGCAAGGATCTCGCTGGCTGGAAACCCCCACTCCTGGGAGGCCGGTTTGGGTTGTCCTGGAGGAGCAGTTATTGGCACCAGTCCCGCTGTGGTGTGCCCCAGGGATGCAATTTCCCGCTACTTCTTCACTCCCTATTGTTATCCTTGATACACTCAATGCTTTTCAGTCGTTTATCAAAACTTGTGATCCTGATGGCTGCTCCCGTTCTCGCTTGCCTATATGGCATAACCCTTTATTTAAAGTTCAGAATAAGTCCTTTGCCTGGAAAGCCTGGTACTCCCGGGGGGTATGGACAGTCAGTCAGCTGCACACTCCTGACAAGTGGAAGACTTACGGGGAGCTTAGACAGGAATTTGATCTTCCCTCATCCTGTAATTTTCAGTGGCTCCAGCTTCGCCATTGCCTAGTTGGGGCAGGAATAATCCCGGGTCAGGGTTCTGGTTCAGAGGGCGCAATTGAGCTCCTGGATAAAATCAGACAAGGGAAGGGAATAGTCTCACAAATTTATAAGAAATTGACGGGGTCCTCGTCTCTGCTGATGGGAAAGGTGAAAAAGAGATGGGAACGGGACACGGGGAGGGTGCTGTCTGAACTCCAGTGGAGGAAGTTCTGGTGCAAACAAGTCAGAGTGACCAGGTCTGCTTCTTTGACCCAGACATTGTTTTACTTTGCCCATAATTGTTTCTTTACTCCTGTAAAGCTCGCACGATGGGATGACACTCTCAGTTCTCTTTGTTGGACTTGTGGGGCTGAGATTGGCACCCTAAGACACATAGTCTATGAATGTCAGGGGGTGCGCACCTTCTGGGACTCTGTGTGGCAGCGGGTGCAGCTCATTCTCCAGTTCAGAGAGCCCCTTTCTTGGCAGATTATTGTTTTCCGCTCTGCAGCGAATCTCCCTTCATTGCTCAAGGAAGGTGCCTTTCTGCTAGACTTTATGATCGGTATAGCGATATGCTTGGTCATCAGATACTGGAAAGCTACCATAAATGCTACTTTTCAGGAATGGTGGAACCATATTAGCTTGTATAGTTAATTCGAACAAGGTTCCTGTAAATTTAAGCCCTTATCTGGGAACTGCTTTCTCAAATGGCAATTGTTAAGTGACTTCATTACCTCTGCCAAGATACGCAGCTGACCAGCCCTAGTATGGTCTTGGCTCCTTAGGGTGCCAAGAAGGCGAACCGTGGAGGAGAGTGCGGGGGAGGGGGGGGGGGGGGGGGGTGGGCGGGTTTTTAGGAATTTTCTTTAGCTTATCTATTTTTTCTACTGTTTGATAGTAGCTTTAGGCTTGTTATGTTTAGTTAGATTATTGAGTGGTTTTGCTGTGTTTGTATTGTTTGGAAAAACGAAAATAAAGCGTTTAAAAAAAAAAAAAAGATGGAGCCACAGGATCCAGAAGGTGCAGTAGGAGAGCTGAGGGGTAGTAGGGTGTCCCAGATTTAAGCCTTCACCTAAATTCTGTTGTGAATGTGCTAACCATTTTTACTTGCAGAAACACGGTATAAAAAAGATGTTAAGTAAAATAAAATAAATAAATAACCCTGCCATCATAACCCACTAGCTCAGGAGAAGAGCAGTTCTACTCACGAAAAGGAGAGGAGTCAAGGAGTCTACGTCAAGAACCTGCTACTTCAAGAGGGAAGCAAAGAGGAACCAGAATAATACCTTTGTAACCCGGTGACACAAGAGTCAGGTTCCTCAGCAGGGTGACCACCAGGGAGAAGGTAGCACTGCATCTTGAGCTGGTGGAAGCTGTAGTTGCAGGTCCCTGATCCTATCACATAAACTTAGTTTAGAGTAAGGAGAAAGGAATTTAGCTGCTTATAGCAATTATATTTTGGTGTCTGCCAGTTCTGTTATTTTTGTTGTGTTATACAGTAAGTGATCCTAAAATTATTAACTAAACCTTTGATTCGGAACACAAAATTCTGGCCTGGACTCTGCTATTCGAAGAAGAGGAAAAAAAGTGAGTGGAGTTTAAATGTCAAAGGCCTCCCGGTGTATACTGATCTCATTTCAACGAGTAGAGACTGAAAGACGGCATTGCTCTTAAGCATTGTGGCCATGTCTGCCAAACAGCTTGTATAGCTGCTGTGAGGACACACACAGGCAGGAGGTTACACACAAATAGCAGCCCCAGGAATGATATAAAACTGTATCTCCTGCATATCTTTGGTCACAGTAGTAAGGTTTAATCCTGTAATGGATCTCTCTAGATATAAGGTTGCCAGGTCCTTTATCACATCTCTAGACACTATGGCTGCCAAGGATTCCAGATGTCCTGCATCTATAGAAACAGCAAAAAATGGTTCAACTCTTTTTAACATTTTTGAAAGTAATATTGCAGAAGGGCTGTTGAGTAAGGTTTGCCTCTTTGCGGATGATACCAAAATCTGTAATAGAGTAGACATCCAGGAAGAGTAGAAAACATGAGGAGGGATCTAGCTAAGCTTGAAGAACGGTCGAGAATTAGGCAGCAGAGATTTAATGGCAAAAAAATGCAAGGTCATACATTTGGGCTGCAAAAATCTAAGGGAGCGGTATAGTATGAGGCGTGAAGTATTTCTGTCCATGAAAGAAGAAGGGGACCTGGAGGTGATTGTTTCTGATAATCTTAAGGTGGCCAAATAGGTAGAAAAAGACGATGGCAAAAGCAGAAGGATGCTTTGGTGCTTAATGAGAGGAACTATCAGCAGGAAGGAAGTTGTAGTGCTTCTATATAAGTCTTTGATGAGACCTAATTTGGAATATTGTGTGCAATTCTGAAGAGCTTGTCTTCAAAAGGATCGAATCGGTGCAGAAAGTGTGTACTAAAATGGTCAGTAGTCTTTCATCATAAGGTAGAAACATAGAAACATGACAGCAGAAAAAGACCCTACACCATATCACCTGCAATAGTCCCCTTTCTACCTTTAGAGATTCTCTGTGTTTGTCTCATGCTTTTTTGAATTCAGATACTGTCCTCGTCTCCACCACCTCCACTGGGAGACTATTCCATGGATCCACCACTCTTTCCGTAAAGAAATATTTCCGCATATTACTCCTGAATCTATCCCCTTTCTCTCTCACCCTAAGACCCCTTGCCTCCAATTGAAAGAGTCCTTCCTATGCATTTATGCCATGGAGGTATTTAAATGTCTCTATCATATCGCCCCACCCCACCTTTCCTCTGAAGTATACATATTAAGATCTTTAAGTCTGTCCTCATATGCTTCATAACAAAGACATAAGGTATATGGGGATAGATAAAGACCTCAATATGCTCTTATCAGTTATTAAGCTAGTCCAAGAGAAAGCCACTGCTTATCTTCCTCAGTATAGGTAGCATGAAACTGGCATTTTTACAAAATGTCAGACACTTGTGACCTGGATTGGCAGCTGTTGGAAATAAGATACTGGGCTTGATGGATCTTAGGTCTGACCCAGTATGGCAGTTCTTATGTATACTTTGGAAGAAAAGCAGGAAGGGGGAAATATGATAGAGATGTTTAAATACCTCCGTGGCATAAATGCATAGAGGGAGAGCATCTTTCAATTGAAAGAAAGCTCTGCAACAAGAGATCAGAAGATGAAGATGGAAGTGGATAGACTCGGGAGTAATTTGAGGAAGTATTTCTTTACAGAAAGAGTGGTGGATTTATTTATTTATTTATTTTAGTTTCTTATATACCGCACTTTTTAGTATCAGCGCGGTTTACATGGAACAACAAACCATAATGAACAAACGTTAGGTTTTACAGAGAACAGGGTAATACAACTTGGATAACTTAGGGGAAACATGCACATCAACTATTTACATATGTAACAGAAAGCTTTGAATAATGGATTATGAACCTACGGAAAGATATTAAGAATAGGGACTAATATACAAAGGTTTCTAGAGGAAGAGGTGTGGCTATGCATGCATGGAAGAGCCTCCCAGTGGATATGGTAGAAACGTGAACTATATCTGAATTCAAGAAAGATTTGGACAAACACAGAGGATCTCTAGAGGGAAAAAAAAAGGGGCTGTAAAACTTTGTAGTTGGTATGGAAGGGTAGACGATAGACCGTATGGTCTTTATCTGCCATCATTTTTCGATATTTCTATATTTATTAGTTGGAAAAAATCACTTTTTGTGGAACCACACAAATCCTTTAGGGGTGTATTGAATTCAAAGGTCGCACCCAAGTGCATGAGCAATGTGCAGCAGTAAGGACCTAGATCATCTTCCATCCATATGGAAATGAACCTGGCATCTATGACAGCCACAAGATTATTCTTGAAAACCCATGCTGTGTTTCTGGAATGGCTTGGCTTTCTACTCTTAAAAGTGGACAAGTACCGAGTGTACACTTTTTTCCAACACACAACACAGTCTTCCACAGTCTAGAAACGGTGACCAGATAGGGGTCATGAATTAATGCGATTGATCTGAGCCTCCCCTGCACTTACAGGCACTGCTGTTCTTCGGAAGAATGTGTACGGCTGCAGCTCCTTGCGGTAATAACTGATCTGTGACATGTCTGTGAAGGGAAGAAAGAAGGAGAACATTTTACAACCACACAGGCACTGTAAGATTTATATACAAGGACAGCCAACTCTGCATACATGTCCTAACATGGATAGTATCCCTTTGACCTCCGGCTCTGTAATACTCTGCATACATGTACTATGATACGGGGTTAACTTTCAAAAAACCCGAACTAGGTAAATGTTAACTGTTTATCTTGGGTCATACAGTCAGCTGAAACTAACCAGTTAATTTATTGTCTGAATATCTGGCTTAGTTTAACTGCTTGGGTTTGCAAAGACGCCATTTGTGTAGTCAGAGTTATTGCAGAAAAACTAAGCCAAATGCTACTGAATATCAAACTAACTGGATAAATTTGCAAAGCCTGCCTAAATCTGTACACACAGAAGTTTTGTGCACACAAACATAGCTGGTCAACAGGCTAAGGAGGGAGCGATGAACTTTTCATCAATTAGACTTATGAAGCTAAAAATGACTTTATCCACAGTTTTTTTGTTGACCCCCAAGGAGGCCTTCAGTTGAATTCAATTTATTTAACTTGATTTCCTGAGTGGACTACAAAGTAATCCAGAGGTACTCAAATCCAGTCCTGGAGGGCTGCAAACCAGTCAGGTTTTCGGGTTATCCTTAATGAATATGCATGAGATAGATTCAAGTACAATGGAGGCACTGCATGCAGATATATCTCATGCATATTCATTAGGGATATCCCGAAAACCTGACTGGTTTGCGGCTCTCCAGGACTGGATTTGAGTACCTCTGAAGTAATCAATAAAAAACACACACAATATAACATAATCAAAGAAACATAAATAACAATCATAATAGTCAATGCAGGCAATAGCAGTAATATAACAAGGCATGGCTCCCCATCTCCATGTCTTGGAATCTGTTGTACTGTATATATGCATACTCTGCTATGGATACCCTGCCTAAGATCTTGGGCAATAGGCTATATCATATTAGTTTCCCATGTTTTTCATTTTCTTCAGGCTTTTTTTTTCACTTTTTTTGTTTCGGGGCAATGTTGTCAATAGTACGCTCTATTGCGCAATAATGCACCCTATTGCTCAATAGGGTGTACTACTGAGTAATATAGTGTACTATTGTGCAATAGGGTACACTACTGAGCAATAGGCCACACTATTGAGATTGCAGAAAAAAAATCCACAAAATTACAGGGGGGGGGGGGTTCTGTTGTTTCAGGTTAAAAATGACGTGAAATGTTTTCATTTCCCATGTCATTTCAAACAAATGCAGATCAACCAAAATGTGTACATAGTTTGCCCAGCCTCTACTGCATCCTCCCCCTAGCACACATGGCAAATTCTGGAAGACGTACAGTAGTCCCTAATGATCTATGTATTTTCAATTTGCTCAATACAAAATAATGCAATAACAACATGGACATCTTCCAGACCATACCTATAGGTTTCCTGTCCAGTTCAGCATCACTTTACCATCCTATAAAATAATCGCTGTTGCTGGTATTTTCTGGCCTGCTGGTTTGAATCAATTTGATTCCTTGGAAATTTGTGGCCGATGAACCTGCCTGGCTGCATAATGGCCTGGAGTAATTCCAGATGACAGCAAGTTTGGAGAGTATCATGTGGAGGCCAGAACCATCCTTAGTGATAGCACTCAGAGAGGTCAAGGACACTCTCTAGCATTAAGTTCACTTTGAACTGTACTCTTGTGTCTTGGGTGTGGTGTAGAAGGTCCCTCAGATCCCTTAGAGAGAACTAAAACGCAGGATTTAGCTTCAGTTGAAGAAAGAAAACAAATGCACATGGCTCCTGGTTTCCAGGGAAACCACAAACAGAGCAGATAATTGGAGAGGAAAACACACCCCTGCTGCAGTTCAGCTCATCGGTCACGAGCTGAGGCAGAACACAAGCTGGAGGGAGGGGTCAGATTAAACCCAGGAAGCCAGAGATATAAGGGAAGCTCATTAGGAAGGAAGTTAGCACAGCCGGGAGCACAGCCGGGAACACAGCCGAGAGCACAGCCGTGGGAACAGCTGGGAAAGCAGCCGTTAGAACAGCCATGAGTGCAAGCAAGAGAGCAGTCACAAGAAGCAGAGGATTGGCTTGGGAGTGAGGATTCAGAGGAACTAATGGTAACAGAAGATTCTCTGACCTTTGACTCAGAAAGGGAAGTCAGCAGAAGAAACGAGCAGAGAACCAGTGGAAAGGAGCCAGGTACAAGCAGCCCAGGTTTGGTGCCGTATATAAAAGGCAGCCAGAAGGGAAAGGTACCAAGAAGACAAACGTGTGTGCACGTAGGAACTCCAAGGCTTGTATCTGTAGCTGATCCTGGAGGGCAAAAGGAATCTCCCATAAGAAAGCCAAAAGGTAGGCTGAGTGACTTGTATAAAAGTAAAGCTGTTTTTAAGAAGTGCTCTGATATTAGCCCAGAAGGGTGGGGCTTTACGTGTGCTGAATACTGTGGCCATTCCCAACCTTGTGTAGCAGAAGGCTGCAGGGAAAAGTCTCATGCTGAAGGAATAGGTGTGTGTTTGGAAACACCCTGTAGTCAATTGCAGACATTTCCTGCTGAGAACCAATATGAACCGATGGAAACAGAACCATCTTTAGAATACCTGCCTGTTGAGTCAATGGACTGTACAATATCTGTGTCTGATAAGATAAGACCTGTGTGCTAGGATTAAGCTGTGCAGAGAGAGACAGCTGCAGGTAGCAGCTAGAAGAAAAAGCACCAAAGGTTTTGGAACAGAGAATTGCTCTTTAAGTTGGATTACTGTGATGCTGATATAGGAAGCTGTTTATGTTCCATTATTATATTATTTCCTGCCAGAAGATATATGGCCAACTGTTCTTTATTTTCTATATGTAAAAGCCGTTTGGAAGGGGAATTAAAATCCTATTATTTGCCTGAACCACTCGAGCTCCACTACTCTCTTTTTTCGGTTGGTGAAAACTACAACTCCCAGGAGGCAGTGCTTTCCCCAAGCACTATTTTCCTACCGGAAGAAGGGATCAGGCCGCTTAACTCTACAAGCACAAGCTGTGGGGTAATAGCGACATTACATGGGTAAACATGAATCAAAAGTATCTCTCTTTCACTCCTGCCGCGCCAACTCTGTCATTCAAGATGGCGCTGCATGACATGAAATTTTGCTTTGTCCTGTACTAAGACTTACGTGCCAAAATTTAGGTCTGCGCTTCATTTGTCTAGCTTAGATGCCTACATTTAAGTGGATTTTCTGCTATATCCACATACAGGGTGAGCAATTTTTAGATAGCTGATTTACAGAGGTAAGTAACAATTTACATAGGCAAATAGCTTTTGAAAACTGCCTCATGATATCTCCATAAAAATATTCATGTTTATTTAGCTTTATGCCAAGCTATTTGAGAACATTATTTGTTTATTGTCAAACTAGTGCTGCTTCCAACTCATTGAGCTGGAGTGGGGCATTTATATTGCACGTAGCTGGCATTGTGACTCTTATTTCCTTTCGTTTTTTCCAGTGTGTGTAGGTGTGCATTGCTGTTGTACTCACACCTTTTCTACATGAAAGGCGGAGGGGGCTTCCCCATCCTGTGCTGTCTGTACCATCTCCACTCCTGTGTCTACTGCAGTGCCATCTCCAGGGTCCCAGACTCTACATTTCTCTTCTTAGCTTGGATCTTGACTCACCTGGCCTCCTTTTTGCTTCCTTACCATTCCCCCTAGATGTATCACGTGTCTACAGCTACTGCGTTGTCTGTCTTGATTAGATTGTAAGCTCTGGTGAGCAGGGACTGTCTTTTACATGTGTCTGTGCAGTGCTGCAAACATCTTGTAGTGCTATACAAATGCTCAGTAGTAGGAGCAGTAGCAGTTTCTCTCTAACGCTTTCATTGCCATCTCCTCTCACCAGTGCACTTAGCTCACATCTTTCAGGTCCCGCTTCTACTACTCCACTTCATTTTTAGCTTTCCTCTATTCCAGGGGTCACCAACCTCCAGAGGGCCGCGGGCCGCACAGCCGACTACCGGCAGACTCGCGGGCCGCAGCCCCCTCCCCCCCCCGCGCGAAAAAAAAACTGCTCATACCTAACCTTGAATAATCCATGTCAGCTCCCTCCCTTCTTCTGCAGCCGCGGCTCCCTGCCTCTTAGGGAACCGCGGCTGTGCTTGTAAAATCATCGCGGAGCCCTTCCTGTCTTGACGGGCTCCGTGCAGCATTGTCCCGCCTCTAAAGGAAGTTGTTTACCACTTCCTTTGGAGGCGGGACAATGCTGCACGGAGCCCGTCAAGACAGGAAGGGCTCCGCGATGATTTTACAAGCACAGCCGCGGTTCCCTAAGAGGCAGGGAGCCGCGGCTGCAGAAGAAGGAGTCGGTGAGTTTGCCTTGGCGGGCCGCACCGGGGTAGGGTCTCGCGGGCCGCACGGAGGGACCTCGCAGGCCGCAGGTTGGTGACCCCTGCTCTATTCCTTTTGTCTCTTATCCGCTACCAAATTCCTATATCTCCTTATTGCCCCATCATGTCCTTTCCCATTCCCCCCACTTCTCACCCACCTGCCTCCATCAATCTTTCATTGTTTTCATTCTAAGCATCTGCCCCAACTCTTTCCCTTATCTCCTCCCCAGAAATTACTCCCATGCCTTCTCCTCCCTCTTCCCCAGCATTTGTCCCTATACTTTGTTCCCCCATTACCTTCCCAGCACTTGTCCCCTGCTTCTTACCTTTACCACCTCCCCTACGTTTGTCCCCATCTCTTCCCCCACCTCTTCCCTAGCACTTGTACCCTGACTCTTTCCCAGAATTTTACCTCCATGCCTCTTGCTTTCTTCCCAACATCTACCTTTCCCATTGATTTTGTGTCAGCCCTATGAGCAAGTTCAAAACTTATAGGATGGCACCTGCTGCCTGCTGAACTTGTGACGGGCAAAAGTGTCATCACACAATCCTTGAACCTGCTCACGGTGCCAGTGCAGATACTACAGGGGGGCCAATAGCCACCGTACGTGGCTCCTACCACTCCTTTTCCAAGTCCTTTGCAACCAGGTGTCCAGCATAGGTGTCTACTATGGGCCACCACATGCACGCGCACATACACACACTTTTGGGGAAACATTGATTTGAAGTGGCTATTGTGGTGCAGAAGGTCCCTCAGATCTCTTAGAGAGAGCTAAAACACAGGATTTAGCTTCAGTTGATGAAAGAAAACAAATGCACATGGCTCCTGGTTTCCAGGGAAACCACAAACAGAGCAGATCAGAGGAGAGGAAAACACACCCCTGCTGCAGTTCAGCTCATCGGTCACGAGCTGAGGCAGAACACCTGCTGGAGGGAGGGGTCAGATTAAACCCAGGAAGCCAGAGATATAAGGGAAGCTCATTAGGAAGGAAGTTAGCACAGCCGGGAGCACAGCCATGGGAACAGCTGGGAAAACAGCCGTTAGAACAGCCACGAGAGCAAGCAAGGAAGCAGTCACGAGAAGCAGAGGATTGGCTTGGGAGTGAGGATTCAGAGGAACTAATGGTAACAGTAGATTCTCTGACCTTTGACTCAGAAAGGGAAATCAGCAGAAGAAACGAGCAGAGAAGCAGTGCAAAGGAGCCAGGTACAAGCAGCCCAGGTTTGGTGCCGTATATAAAAGGCAGCCAGAAGGGAAAGGTACCAAGAAGGCAGACTTGTGTGCACATAGGAACTCCAAGGCTTGAAGCTGTAGCTGATCCTGGAGGGCAGAAGGAATCTACCATAAGAAAGACAAAAGGTAGGCTGAGTGACTGGTATAAAAGCAAAGCTGTTTTTAAGAAGTGCTCTGATATTAGCCCAGAAGGGTGGGGCTTTACATGTGCTGAATACTGTGACCATTCCCAACCTTGTGTAGCAGAAAGGTGCAGGGAAAAGTCTCATGCTGAAGGAATAGGTGTGTGCTTGGAAACACCCTGTAGTCAATTGCAGACATTTCCAGCTGAGAACCAATATGAACCAATGGAAACGGAACTGTCTTTAGAATACCTGCCTGTTGAGTCAATGGACTGTACAATATCTGTGTCTGATAAGATAAGACCTGTGTGCTAGGATTAAGCTGTGCAGAGAGAGAGAGAGCTGCAGGTAGCAGCTAGAAGAAAAAGCACCAAAGGTTTTGGAACAGAGAATTGCTCTTTAAGTTGGATTACTGTGATGCTGATATAGGAAGCTGTTTATGTTTAATTCTTATATTATTTCCTGCCAGAAGATATATGGCCAACTGTTCTTTATTTTCTATATGTAAAGCCGTTTGGAAGGGGAATTAAAATCCTGTTATTTGCCTGAAACACTCGAGCTCCACTACTCTCTTTATTTCGGATAAGTGAAAACTACAACTCCCAGGAGGCAGTGCTTTCCCCAAGCACTATTTTCCTACCAGAAGAAGGGATCAGGCCGCTTAACTCTACAAGCTCAAGCTGTGGGGTAATAGCAACATTACACTATTCTCCCTTGGCTTTCAGGTGACCATCAGGGTTTGCCCATAATGATTCTTCTTAAAAGAGATTTGACATATAAAAAAAAAAAAATCAACATTGCAGATGAAAAAACTAACAAAGGACAAATAAATGAATAATGATAATAATAATATATACCGGGCCAACAAAGCATCTTCCTCCATGGTGGTGACTCTCCGGTAACCTCCTGCAGAGTGAGACACCAAGGAGTTGCAGGGAAGCTGCTTCGGCCTGACACAGACCCACCTCTCGCCAGTCCTGGGGTCGATGTATTCACACACTGGCCTATGCAGGATTTCTATGTTACATTCCATTCTTTCTGCAGTCCCGTTCCTCTGGAAATAACCATAAAAATAGACTTTGTCTGGCTTGGTATCCCTGAGTACCCTGAGGATCTGGACGGCCTCACTAGAGTGTATGAGCCGGATAGAGACCTCCACATCCCCAGGCCATAGCAGCAGAAAGGAAACGGTGTATGTCCCGTTCTGGTGGTCTTTCACGGAACCCGTCACACCAGCCTTCAGTTTGGGGGAATGGAGTTTAGCATGGAAGAAATCCCCTCCATAATTCTTTACTTTCTTTTGGTGGTCTCTCGCAGTTAGCAACACCTCCAGAGTCTCTCCAACAAAATAGTTGGCTCTAGGAGTCAGAATCTGGTAGTCGCAGTTCTGAGGACTTGTGGATTTATTAAAACTCGGTGTCCCCTGGGGTTCTGGCCATGCTATCAGCTCTTTCAGCATCTTCACTTCCTCAGAGTCCTGCCAAGGAGTTGTTGTGGATGGAGGCTCAGTGGTGGAAGAGACACTTTCCACGATATTTGTTTTAAAATGAAAGTAAGATGTCCACTGATCCATAGTTTGGTAAAATCTATAAATCACCTGTAGGAAAAAAGAGGAAAATAAGAGACTGATCTAGAACGGATCACATTCACCCTTCATTGTCTTGAGAACAAGCATTTTCTTGGTTTTAGGGTGCTATTTGTTTCCACTTATGCAGATGTTAAAACACAACCGTTTGCATCCTTTCTAAATCAGAAACTATCCATAGAATGACAACACATAGTATTGACTCCGAATTATCTATATTTATTGCCAGTCATTAAATATCCAACTATAATCTCTAGTGGGCATAGCTCTTTTTCATTGTCACATCATGAGTCAAGCTGGGTGATTTATGCTTGCTATATGTCTTATTACTCATGATCAGAAATACAGAATATGGCATAGAAGTAGAGGAGGCGATATTCAAAGGCATTTACTCGGTTTGCAGACCTGCAAACCGTGTAAATGCCGCTCTGCGCAGGTGCCACTGCTACACAGTTAAAAGCTACAAGGCTGAGAAAAGAGTTTAAAAAACCCCAAAACAACTAAAAAGTTTGGTTCAAGATCAGAAATCCTGATGTCCCCAGATCTATGGATCTCACAGACTAGTGCCGAGCTGAGAAGATGACCTGTCACATGGGCAAGACTAAGGGATTGCCTCAGAGTCTTTTTTTATGATTCTTCCATCAATAATATATAACATCTTTTCTCCTCAGCAAAAATAAATAAATAATGAACACAGAGTTCTTTAGGGATGTATTAGTTTTATTTTTTATTCTTTTCAGCCCAATGGATATTGGGACGAGATTAAGTCCTGATATCACAAACAGGGCAAGCATGCTCGCAGGACACCAGAAACAAAACATTAAAGGCAACGTGTGTATAAGTTGTCACAGGTGCTTTACTGAATGGCCCCCCTATGGGTTTTGGCAAACGCCTTCTCCAAGGGGCATAAACCTTAAATTAAAACAAATAAAACAAAACAGAATCAAATAAAAACTTATAGGTCTACATAAATAAATAAGCAATATAAAAGCAAACATTGATAAGAACTCACTTTTGAGGGAAATAAAAGTAAGGTTGAGCATAAAAACATACACAGACCATCGTTATTATTATGAGTGATACATGTGCCTTCCATAACCAAAACATACATCTATAAGAAAAACAGAGAGATGAGGAGGAAAAAATTATAGTGAAAATCCTGAATAGGAAGTGACAGTACTTACAAAGCCACACTGTGTGTAAAAATAGAAAAATACAACTGTATCTGTGAAAACAAAAAGGGAAGTAAATGCTACCAGGGGGAGGACCAAAAAAAAGTAAAAAAAGTAGTGAAATATCAGACATTGAAACAGCGTGATGCAAAACGGGACTATTCATGAAGAGGTATGCACTTCATAATTTAAGCAGACATCTTAGCTAATAAAATAAACATCAAAAGTAAAAAAGAGTAAAGCGAGTACACTTGTACAATCAGACAAAGATTAGGAAGTAAGGCTCACGGCTGCTCGCTACAGCCAATTAAAAGGGTCTCTGCGAACAACTGCACTCATGTTCAAACAGAAGAACAATGGCAATCTTGATGAGATTCAACGGGCCCGTGCCGGTGGCGGCACAACACCTCCCCCATTTTTGCCCCTCCTTTAGATATTTAAGTTCTTTACTTACTAAGGGTTGCTGGGGATACTTATACTAATAAAACTATACCTAATACGTTTGGTGAACAAAGAACATTAAACGTTTTAGGTATAGTTTTATTAGTATGAGTATCCCCAGCAACCCTTAGTAAGTAAAGAACTTAAATATCTAAACACAACCTTAAAACTAAGATGCAGACAGCAATCCAGCAGCGAGATGGAGACTTTCCAGTCTTTTGCATTGAGTGTCACATGTATGATTTTCTCCCAGTTGGTGAGGGGTCTTACGTGTTCACTAGGTGCTAGGAACTCTTTGCTCTCAGGGAAGGAGTCCGATCTCTGGAAGCTAGTGTAGCAGACTTGGAGGACATAAGGAAAATAGAGAGGTACATAGACAAGACTTACAGGGATATAGTCCTGAAGTCCCACCTCCAGCCTGGCAGCATCACTGTTGCAATGGAGGAGAGAGGTCACATGACAGCAGAGTATCACCCTGGTGTGGCAGGAAGTGATCCTGTAGCTTGGACCTGTCCTCCAGGTGATGTAAAACCCTCTTGCACCAAGGAAGTTTCTCCAGGGCGCCATGTACCCATGAGGGGAGGGTTAGGACAGCCATTATGATTGGTGATTCGATCATTAGGCATGTAGATAGCTGGATGGCTAGTGGACGTGAGGATTGCCTAGTAACATGCCTGCCTGGTACGAAGGTAGCGGACCTCACACGCCACCTAGACAAGGTCTTAAGATAGTGCTGGGGAGGAATCTGCTGTTTTGGTACATGTCGGTACCAATGACATAGGAAAATGTGGTAGGAAGGTTTTGGAGGCTAAATTTAGGCTTTTAGGTAGGAAGTTGAAATCCAGGACGTCCAGGATAGCGTTCTCCGAAATTCTTCCCGTTCCATGCGCAGGACCCAAAAGGCAGGCAGAGCTCCGGAGTCTCAATGCATGGATGAGATGATGGTGCAAGGATGAGGGCTTTGGATCTGTTAGGAAATCAGGAAAGTTCTGGGGAAAGGAGGGGCTCTTCCGAAGGGATGGGCTTCACCTAAACCGGGATGGAACCAGGGTGCTGGCATTAACCTTTAAAAAGGAGATAGAGCAGCTTTTAATTTAGATAATAGGGGAGAGCTGACAGTTGCCCAAGAGCTCATGGTTCAGAACAATGTATCCTTGAAGGATACTACCAAAAGAATGAAGTTAGGGCATATCAGCAGAGAGGTTCCAATAAAGACAAAAGTTGCCCAAATGCCCTTGAGTATGGAGCAGATAGATTTCAAATTACCCCTGCCTACCAATAGCCAGATCAATATGAATAAAATACAGTCTTTAAAATGCTTGCATGCAAATGCTAGAAGTCTAAAAAATAAGATGGGAGAGAGGTTAGATATGATTGATATCTCAGAGACATGGTGGAAGGAGGACAACCATGTCACACTGTGATAATTGGGTACAAACTATTTGTAATGATAGAGCTGATCAAATTGGTGGAGGGGTTGCACTCTATGTTAGAGAGGGCATTGAGTCACAAAGGATTACATTTTTGCAGGAAACAAAATTTGCTGTAGAATCTCTATGGATTGAAATTCCATGTAAAAAGGGGAAGGCGATGGCAGTAGGGGTGTACTATCGACGGCCTGGCCAGAATGAACAAATGGAAGATGAAATGCTCAAATAAATCAGGGAAGCTAACAAAAGTTACAGCACAGTAATAATAATGGGTGATTTCAATTATCCCAGTATTGACTGGGTCAGTGTCACAGCAGGACATGCTAGAGAGATAAAGTTTCTTGATGAAATAAATGACTGCTTCTTGGAGCAGCTGGTTCATGAACCGACCAGAGGGGAAGCCATTTTGGACCTGGTCCTTAGTGGAACACCAGATCTGAGGCAAGAGATAAGGGTGTTGGGGCCACTTGATAATAATGATCATAGCATGATCGCGTTTGATTTAATTAATGGAGGAGGGATGGTAAGGAAATCCACAGTACAACCTTTTAACTTTCAAAAGGGAGACTATGATAAAATGAGGAAAATAGTTTAGAAATAACTAAAAGGAGCATTTCAAAGGTTAAAGACTCACATCAAACTTGGGTGTTGTTTAAAAATACTATCTTGGAAGCCCAGATCAGCTGTATTCCACGCTTTAAGAAAAGTGGAAGGCAGTCCAAAAAACTGCCGGCATGGTTTAAAGGTGAGGTCAGAGAGGCTGTTCTTGCCAAAAAAAAGCATCTTTCAGGAAATGGGAAAAAGAGCCAAATGACAAAAACTGGAAACAGCACAAGCACTGGCAAGTTAGATGCAATACACTGATAAGGCAGGCAAGGAAAGAATTTGAGAAGCTTGTTATGGAAGCAAAAACGTGTAATAAAGACTTTTTCAAGTACATTTGTAGCAAACAACCTGTGAGAGAGTCAGATGGACCATTAGATGATAGAGGGGTAAAAAGAGCACTAAGAGGGGGCAAGGCCATAGCGGAGAGGTTGCTTTGGTCTTTACTGAGGAAGATGTAGGGATGTTACCCATGACTGAAGTGGTATTTAAAGGTGATACTGCGGACGAATTGAAAGAAATAGCGATTCACCGGGAAAATGTATTACAACTATTTGATAAACTGAAGAGTAGTGAATCACCTGGACCGGATGGTATACATCTAAGGATGTTGAAAGAACTGAAATATGATATTGCAGACCTGCTATTAGTAATCTGTGAACTAGCATTAAAATCATCTGTAATACCTGAAGATTGGAGGATGGCCAATGTAATGCCAATTTTTAAAAGGATTCCAGGGGTGATCTGGGAAACTACAGACTGGTGAGCCTAATGTCAGTACTGGGAAAAATGGTAGAAACCATCATAAAGAACAAAATTACTGAACATGTAGATACTGTCCTGCCCCCGCCTAGGGCCGGTGACTCTAGAGCAAGGGTGACCTCTACTTTGTCTTCAAGTGTCCTTTTTGACTAAGGTAGCAGCAAGGTACGCTGGGAGTTGTAGTCTAGGCTTACTATCAAACAAAGGTGTTGTGGCACGAGGGTCATTTGAACAGATAAATTTTTATTTGGGGTTTTCCCTTTCACATATAGATTCTTGGCTCAAAACATGACACGGATTACTTTCCAAAACAATAGGAAACAGGAGCAATTCAAAGTTAGAAAATAAAGCATATGGCCAACTGTTTCTTCACAGCAAACATTCAGGAGAAACAACTTTGCATTACCTTCATGCAAAGGTTGTCTAACGTAGGTCCAAGTGATCAATCTCACATAAAGAACAATCCATCTCACAGATATCCGTTGTATCAGGAGTGCTTTCTACGTCAACAATCATCTCCTCGTTGTAATCATTATAATTCTGCTTAGGGGAACTTCTAGACTGCAGGTCACTGAGAACTTCTTGCAGCTGTTCAATAAAGTTGTCCCTCTGATTGGCAGTAACTTTCTCTAGTGCTGGAAACTGATTCTTACGTAAGCTCTTAGCAACAGCCTTTACGTCTGTTGCAAAACACTTACTAAGAATGTTTCTGACTGGAACTGTTTTTGCAGCAGTGCTATCTCTGCTCTTATTAGCACTGTTCTTTAACTGCTGTACAATCTCCTCAGCAAGTCTCTGGCTAGGAATTATGGCAGACGTACCTTTTTCACTTGCAATGCCTTTTCTGTAATCAGAGCTTTCCTCCCTCGTATAGGTAAACTCTTCTACCTTTTCTTCGGGTAGTTTCCACAGAGGTTTTGGCTTTGCTTCTAGTGCTCTCGGGGTAAAGGAAATGGGCCTTCCAGAATCCTCCTTTGCTAGTTCTGGGTTCCAAAGTTTCCCTCTTTGCTGCTCTCCTCTTTGCCTTCCTTGCCTGCGTTGCTCTGTCTGCTGTCGTTGCTCGCCTTGTGGCTTCTGTGTGCTCTCTCTCTCCACCTCTCTTCCTGAACTCTAGCTCTGAAGCAGGTTTAAAACGGCTTCCTTCAGCAGCCACAGCCCTCTGGCTACTCAGGTGCAACTCATTAGAACTCCACTCAGCTCCTACGTCACTGCTATGGCTGGGCTCAGTTCTAGTTGGAAGCTTTCGGTTTCTATGGGAACCTGACTTGTTCTTACTCTTAAAGGTACAATGCTCATTATTTTTCCAATCCATCTGCTCAGCATTGCTGTCATTATCACATATTCCCCCCCTTAAGATATTACAGGCTGTGTTGATGACATCAACGCAGCATGTAATCCTACATAAGCTATTGACGTCCTTCCTGTTCTACGGGTATCTATGGGAATGTATAGCCAGCTGGGAGAGTGCCACCCTTTCATGCCATGGGCTTAGCAGATTAACGTGGTAAATCTGCCTGTGGCCTCTCCTATTTTGTATTGCATAGGTCACGGGACCTACCTGTTCTACTACTCGGAAGGGCCCTTTCCACTGCCTTTCAAACTTGGGTACAGCTCCGGGCACCCTGACAATAACCTTTTCACCTATAGCCAACTGGCGAGGCTTGGTATTGCGGTTGTAGTAATTCTTTTGTTTCTGTTGACTAGCCTTTAGGTTACTTTCTGCTATTTGGGAGGTTCGTGCTAAACGACCTCTTAAGTCCCTCAAAAACTGGGGCACAGCAATTTCCTCAGCTCTAGATTCTACCCACTGTTCTCGGAGGATATCGAGGATACCTCTGGGTGAGCATCCATACATCAGTTCGTATGGGGAGGTTCCTAGGGATGCTTGCTTCCTTTCCCTGCACGCGTACAGCACGAAGGGAAGCAGAGTGTCCCCCTCTTTCATTTGTCCCTTCAACCCCCGTCTTAACATACTCTTCAACGTCTGGTTAAATCTTTCAACTAACCCGTTGGATTGCGGGTGGTAGGCTGCAGTCTTTACATGTCGGATGCCGAAGGCATCCCACACTCTAGCTAGGTAACGCGACATGAAATTACTGCCACGATTGGTCAATACTTCTTTCGGGAACCCCACCTCACAGAACAATTTTATTAGTTCTGCTGCCACCGTATGGGCTGAAATGCTGCGTAAGGGAACCGCCCAGGGGAATCTCGTCACATGATCCACCATAACTAATATGTATTGGTAGCCGCGCAGCGTTCTAATCATGGGACCCACTATGTCTACTGCTATTCTGTGTATGGGTACCGCAATTACTGGTACCGGAATTAGTGGTACTTCCGTTGGCTTAATTGGGGTAACCGTCTGGCAAGACGGACAGGCCTCGCAAAACTTAGTAGTCTCTTTAAATACGCCTGGCCAATAGAATCGGGCTAATACCTGATCTAAGGTTCCTTGAATGCCTTTATGCGCTCCTATGGGAGGATCGTGGGCAAGTCTTAATACCAGGGCTCTAAATGTAGTGGGTATTACCACTTGCTTGCGTGTATTACCAGTAGCTGGCTCTAAACTCTCCCTGAATAGAATACCCTCATCCAGGAAAAACCTTGGCAATGTATCCCTTCCTTCTTGGGCATATTTAAAAGCTTGACTAAGGGGGGGCGGAGCCTGATGTCCAGCGGGTAGGACGCTTTGCGTTGAAGCTCCGGAGAGGCCTACTTAGAATCCTGACTTAATACCTATACAAACTTACTATTTTGCTCCGAGCTGACCGGGGTACCTCGGGGGGGATGGCGGCCCATAAACCAGCGCGCTTGGACTTCGGGTCTCCTTCCTTTTCTCACGGAAAACGCTCCAAAACAGAGGTGTCCTCTCCACAGAAGATGGTCCCATTTCGTGAAAACCCCGTAATGCACCTGGAGATTTTGGAGGAAATACGCGGCGTGAAGGAATTGGTGCAGTCTAATGGAGAAGCGCTTCGAGCCATGCGAGAAGACTTTGGAGTGCTCCAGGACCGACTTGAAAGTCTTTCCTCACGGCAGGACAACATGGCGGGGGTCCTCGACTCGCACGAGGCGCGCTTGGGCAAACTGGATAAGGCTGAGCGCCAGATACAGAATCTTCAAAAGGAGTTAGAAGATAGTAATAATCGAGCCCGTCGCAACAATGTGAGGCTCCTCGGCATACCGGAGGGGGTGGAAGCAGGAGATATAAGAGAATTCTTGCTCAAAACTCTTCCCTCCTTGCTGAAGATCACTTTTCACAGAGAACTGGAAATCGACCGAGCACACCGTGTTCCTGCCCACATGGCGCCCAACCGTACGACCCCCCGGCCTATTATCTTTAGCTTGCTACGCTATCAACAAGTGGAACAAATTTTACATGTTGCCCGAGCGAATCATCATTTGGAATTTGAAGGTCGTAAGATCTCCTTCTTTCCTGATTTGGCAAAGCCTACCGTTGACCGTCGGAAGAAACTCCTTGCTTTTCGCCCTCGACTTCAACAGCTACAGGCTCGCTTTGGCCTGTTGTATCCGGCAAAGCTCCGAGTGACTCTCCACAACCAAACCAGGACGTTCGAAGATCCTGATCTACTATCAACATTTTTAGACTCCAAAGAAGCAGAGCAGATGCGCTAATCCCGAGTCTTGGACTCTTAACTGCCGGCTCTGTCCGCCATTTTGAAGGGCCCGATGTGGCGATCATAGCCAAGCACAGAAATAGCCTGGACTTTCTTTCTTTCTCCATATGACTTTTGTTCTTTTGGTCTCCTATCCCTTCATGTTATGTGCCTCGGTCGGATTCGGAGCACGCACAGTCCTACAGGTTATGTGTTTTTCAATTTCGGCCTTCTCTGGGGTTTCTCCCCGCAGACACATGGTCGCCAGTAATTTTGGGGTTTTGCTTCTCCTCTACCGTACTGCGGTTTTCTTTGTTAATGTGGGGCGCTTCATTGTATTATCTTAGCTTATTTTCTGTGTCATGTGTACAGCCAGATACAGTCAGTTTGAGGGACATAGTGAACTTATGTGTGCTTTCATGCTCAGAATTTTTAAATTTTCTGCATGGCCTTATGTAAAATCTTATCATTCACCGTTAACGGCATTAATGGTCTACTCAAAGGAAAGAAAATCCTTAGCTGTCTTAGCCCTGCGTATGTTGATTTAGTGTTTCTTCAGGAAGCGCATTTAAACTCTGCTGACATACTGCAACTCAATGCTAAGCCTCATATGGTAGCTGTCTACTCTCCCACCGTTTACAAATGGTACGGGATAACCCTTCTGGTTAAGGAGTATTTGCACGCTACAGTACCTGATCTTAGCGCTGACAAGGAGGGTAGATGGGCCTGTGTATACCTAGAGGTTGGAGATAGTGAATTCACGTGTATTTGCATTATGCCCCGAATGTGGACAACCCTGCTTACTATACAAGTATTGCGCAGTTGGCCTTGGCCTCTCCTAGTGCGCCATTGATACTAGGTGGCGATTTCACTCAGTGTTCCCTCAATCTGTTCTTCTCAAACACGGTGCTCGTTAGTTGAAAGCTCCTGTACCGAGTTGACCTGTGTGGCCAGCTTTAGAAGCGGGCCTTTGCAACCGATTCCTCTTACCTTTCTCCCTGGTATGATTCTCCCATTAGACTCCCACTATCCACCAATGCTTTTGGACACTTTAGGTGCCTTTAATACTCTTATTTAATTTTAGATTCCCGACTCTGGTCAGTGCAACTTCAGCATTGCCTTCGGAGCACTGGAATGCTCCCGCCATCGGTATTCCTTACATAAGGTTGATTGGAGACTTTCCGATCTCTCGATAGTTCACCGGGTGTAGCATCCAATTTTATTAAACCTTATGTACTGCTATACCTAGAGATACCCCTTTAGCGCAGAAAGTGTGGGAGAGAGAATCACATGTGACTTTGACCTCGGAGCAATGGAGCCTTATTTGGAGTAGAGGGACACGGGTTCCCGATCCGCCTCACTCACTCAGAACCTCCTCTTTCTAGCCCACCGGTGTTTTTTTTCACACTCCTCACAGATTAGATAAATGGAACACTACTCAGGGCATTGGTTGCTGGACACGTTCTGCGGCCATTGGTTTATTGCTTCATGTTATACATGAATATTCCGCACTACAGTATCACTGGCGTCGGGTCTGGGGTCGTATTTAGTCTATCTTGCACTCTAAGGAGCCCCCTTTCTTGGAGGGTAGTGGGACCTCGCCTAGTTGCGGGGATCCCCTCTCTCCCAAAATGGCTTATCTCCTTTCAAACGTTATGCTTGGCATTGCTATTTCCCTAATTAAGTAATATTGAAAACTAGCTCCCACTTGAGCCCCAATGAATGGTGGAATCATGTCTGTCCTTACAGTAAACATGAACACATACTTCGACTGTTTCGCTTCCTCCATTCAGACTCCTTTTCATTGGTCTCAATGGATGATGCTCAATGACTATGTACATTTTGCTAAATGCTCTCATCTGACTGTCTAACTTTGTATATATCTCTGTTCCATGATCATGCTGTATTGTAGATGCTCTTTTGATCGTTTGATGTATAATCACTGTTAATTGGAAGCGCCCCCATCCTGCTTTAATCGGGTAGAGAAGAAGCATTGGGGTGGGGGGTAATGGGTTTACTTTTCCTTATTGTATACTTGTTTTGTCTCTTTTGGTGTGTTGTTTCTTTTGTTTGTTGCAAAATGAAAATAAATGTTTAAAAAAAAATAAAAGCTTGACTAAGTGCTGGATCGGCCTGTTGCTCTTTTGGAAATGAGGGGAACTTGTCCATCAACTCAGCAGGGACCCATGGTAATTCTAACCCTGCCCGTATCTCTGCTCTATTCTGAGAGCGAGTCTGGCGTTCCCTGCGTTTTTCTCCCTTACTCTTTTCGTTTTTATTCCCGGGAGTATTGATTAGATCTTCATGAGAAGGTAAATCTATCTGCCCTGCCGTTGAAGATTCTCCTTCATCTTCTAAGGCTTTAGACTGGTTTCTCATGGAAACCATCCCCTCTCTTATCTGTACCTGCTGTTGAATACCTTTTTGAAACTGTGGCCAGTCTCGGCCCAGTACTAATTTGTGTGGCAAGTGTGGAACTATGGCCACTGGAATCTCTCTTTCTATTCCAAATCCTTTTATTAAGACTTTGTAAATAGGGTATGAGGATGCCGCGCCATGCACACAGCGGATTTTTACAGTGCCACTGGGTAGACCAGGTATGGTTTTACTTTGGGCTTCTATCTTTTTCCAAAGGCTTTGGGAAACCATACTCTTATCGGAACCAGAATCTAGTAAGACATTCGCATTCACCCCCTGGACTGTTACTGCCAAGAGGAATCCCTCTCTAACCTGTCCTGGGATAGTGGTTACTAGCGCTATTTTTACCTTACAGTTACTTTGTAAATGATCATCACTGCCACATTTAAAGCATGTTTTCCTTACATATTTTCCTCTACATTCAGGTAAACATAATGCATTAACATTCATTGCTTTTTCCTTCCTTTCTGAAAATGCATTGGCTGCCTTCCGAGAAGCTATGCTTTTCTCCTGCGCGTTCCCTTCTGCTTCAAGGAATCGCTCAGTGAGCATGGTCGCTTCCTGGGAGCTTTTGCAACCTTGCAAAGTCAGGAAAGTGCGGACATTTTCAGGGACAGCATTCATGTATTGTTCCAGTATTATACTGTCTAACACTGATTCAAGGCTCTTACCATCCGGTTCTAACCATTTGTTTACCAGTCCTTTAAGACGATGGTATAACGCTCTGGGTGTTTCACCGAGCATTAATTTAGTATCCCTAAATAAATGGTGGTACACCGAGGGAGTTAGACCTATCCTATCTTTGATAGCTCTTTTAACCTCGTCATAATCATTGGCTAAATTTGGTGGTACGGTCTGGTAAGCAGTCAATGCCTCACCGGTGAGAGACATTGCTAACCTGATTGCCCATTGGTCTTTAGGCCAATTTATCAAGTGAGCAACTCATTCAAATGTTTCCAGATAATCATCCAGATTGTCTCTATCAGTTAACTGTCCAAAGTTCCATGCTTCCCTGGACCAGGGTCCTAAAGCATGAGCTTGGGGTAAGCCCGATGAACCTGGTGAAGGAGAATCAGGATCTGGCTCCTTCCTAGTACTCTGGATCCACGCTTCCATCATCTGAATGAGCGGGCGTTGCTGCGCTTCCATCCGGGCTGCAGCTCGCTCTAGAGCTTCTGTCGCTAGCTCACGTTGTCGCTCAAACTGTGATGCCATCCAGGTGAGTACTTCCTTCGTCTCCATAGCCATTCTGAAAAGACAAAGCAGACAAACGCAACCACCCAAGTGCGGTACCACAGTATAGAAGGTATTTTAACTTTTCCCACCAACTACACTGATACCCACAGCACAAGTATCCTCAGGTAACCCTGTTAGACACCAATTACCTGATACTAGTGGTGCGTCAGGCTTGTGAGCAACATTGGTCTCCTCAGTAGCAGACACGCCTTCTCCGTCCGGAAGTAGCTTATCTTAGACGTTTTCCTGTAGCTTGATTTTCAAAAAAAATTTTCTTGCACCTTTAAATCCTTTGCGCATGCATGCTTGTGCCTTGATCCGTAGCAACTACGCCAATCTGTCCTGCCCCCGCCTAGGGCCGGTGACTCTAGAGCAAGGGTGACCTCTACTTTGTCTTCAAGTGTCCTTTTTGACTAAGGTAGCAGCAAGGTACGCTGGGAGTTGTAGTCTAGGCTTACTATCAAACAAAGGTGTTGTGGCACGAGGGTCATTTGAACAGATAAATTTTTATTTGGGGTTTTCCCTTTCACACATAGATTCTTGGCTCAAAACATGACACGGATTACTTTCCAAAACAATAGGAAACAGGAGCAATTCAAAGTTAGAAAATAAAGCATATGGCCAACTGTTTCTTCACAGCAAACATTCATGAGAAAACAACTTTGCATTACCTTCATGCAAAGGTTGTCTAACGTAGGTCCAAGTGATCAATCTCACATAAAGAACAATCCATCTCACAGATATCTGTTGTATCAGGAGTGCTTTCTACGTCAACAATCATCTCCTTGCTGCAATCATTATAATTCTGCTTAGGGGAACTTTTAGACTGCAGGTCACTGAGAACTTCTTGCAGCTGTTCAATAAAGTTGTCCCTCTGATTGGCAGTAACTTTCTCTAGTGCAGGAAACTGATTCTTACGTAAGCTCTTAGCAACAGCCTTTACGTCTGTTTCAAAACACTTACTAAGAATGTTTCTGACTGGAACTGTTTTTGCAGCCGTGCTCTCTCTGCTCTTATTAGCACTGTTCTTTAACTGCTGTACAATATCCTCAGCAAGTCTCTGGCTAGGAATTATGGCAGACGTACCTTTCTCACTCGCAATGCCTTTTCTGTAATCAGAGCTTTCCTCCCTCGTATAGGTAAACTCTTCTACCTTTTCTTCGGGTAGTTTCCACAGAGGTTTTGGCTTTGCTTCTAGTGCTCTCGGGGTAAAGGAAATGAACCTTCCAGAATCCTCCTTTGCTAGTTCTGGGTTCCAAAGTTTCCCTCTTTGCTGCTCTCCTCTTTGCCTTCCTTGCCTGCGTTGCTCTGTCTGCTGTCGTTGCTCGCCTCATGGCTTCTGTGTGCTCTCTCTCTCTTCACCTCTCTTCCTGAACTCTAGCTCTGAAGCAGGTTTAAAACGGCTTCCTTCAGCAGCCACAGCCCTCTTGTGCAACTCATTAGAACTCCACTCAGCTCCTACATCACTGCTGTGGCTGGGCTCAGTTCTAGTTGGAAACTTTTGGTTTCTATGGGAACCTGACTTGTCCTTACTCTTAAAGGTACAATGCTCATTATTTTCCCAATCCATCTGCTCAGCATTGCTGTCATTATCACAATACTCATGTTTTAAAGGGAGACAGCCAACATGGCTTTAGACAAGGAAGATCTTGCCTTACTAATCCAGTATCTTTTTTGAAGTTGTGAATAAACAAGTAGACAAATGTGAGTCAGTTGATATAGTGTATCTGGACTTTCAGAAAGCTTTTGACAAGGACCCTCATCAGAGAAGTTTGGCAAAACTATAAGTCATGGGATTGGAGGCAGTGTACAATTGTGGATCAGGAACTGGTTAAAAGATAGAAAGCAGAGGGTAGGGCTAAATGGCCAATTTTCCCAATAGAGAAAGGTGAATAGTGAAGTACCCAAGGATCTGTGCTGGTTCCGCTGCTGTTTAACATATCCATAAATGACCTGGAAAAGGAAATAACGAGTGAGATTATTTAGGGTTGCAGAGCAGAGATGGCATCCATCTGTCCAAGAAAGGTCAATGCGTCTTCAGTAGTAGACTGGCTAATCTACTGAAGAGGGCTTTAAACTAGATTCATTGGGGATGGGTGAAGAAAGCACCCAGGTAAGTGAAAGCACCCAGGTAGGTGATACATTAAATAACTTTATGGAAATGGGTAACAGGGGTAACATATGGAAAGCAGTATGTATAAATGCCCGTAGCATGGGAAATAAGATCCCTGATGTTGAAGCTTTGATGGGAGTGGCCGACTTGGATTTAGTGGCAGTTACAGAAATATGGTTCACAGAAAACCATGATTGGGATGTAACTATACCTGGCTATACTTTATTCAGAAAGGACAGGGTAGGAAGTAGGGGAGGAGGAGTGGCACTATATGTAAAAACTACTATTAAAGCTTTGGAATTACAGAGCTTAAAAGGGAGAGAGGAGGCATTGTGGGTTAAACTAGAAAGAGGGAAAGAGAAATCTATTTACATTGGTGTGATATACAGACCTCCCTCACAAGAGGAAGAGGTGGACAGAGAGTTAATTGAAGACATGTGCAGCATTGCTAGGAAAGGGGAAGTGCTACTGATAGGAGATTTCAATATGCCAGATGTTGATTGGCACATTCCTGCTGCAGTATCATCTAGAAGTAAGGAGATCCTGGATTCTCTACAGGGAAAACTTTTCAGGCAATTGGTAACAGACCCCACACGTGAAGGGGCCATACTGGACTTGGTGCTTACCAATGGTGAAAGTGTTTCTGATGTTGTAGTGGGAGATCATTTTGCATTCAGTGATCACCAGATGGTGTGGTTCAGTATTAGGACTAGGGCTGTTAGCATCCATTCAAAGGCGAGGATCTTAGACTTTAGGAAGGCTAACTTTGCGAAGATGGGCCAATACCTCAGGGAGTCGTTAGTTGGATGGGAACAGCTGAGGGATGTAGAAAAACAGTGGGAAAAACTGAAAGGGAATATTTTGAGGGCAACCAACCTTTTTGTTAAAATGGTAAATAAAGGTAAAAGAAAAAGGAGACCGCTATGATTTTCGAAAGAAGTAGCTGAAAAAGTGAAGAAAAAAGAGGGAGGCCTTCATGAAATACAAGAGATCACAGAGAGAGGAAGACAGGCATCTGTATTTGGAAAAACTTAGAGAAGCTAGCAAAGTAGTCAAGAAGGCAAAGATTCAAAAGGAGGAGGAAATAGCCAATGCAATAAAATGGGGGGATAAGACATTTTTCAGATATATTAGTGAGAAAAGGAAGGGCTAGAGTGGTATTGTCAGACTCAAGGGTGCAGGGGAGGAATATGTAGAAGCTGATAAGGATAAAGTGGAATTGCTCAACAAATATTTTTGTTCTGTGTTCACAAATGAAGAACCAGGAGCAGGACCTCAGAAAACACCCACAAATAGGAACAGAAGCAAAGGACATCTTGAACAATTTTCAAAAGACTGTGTTCGTGAGAAACTAACTCAACTTAAAGTAGACAAAGCAATGGGACCGGATGGGATACACCCGAGAATACTGAGGGAACTTGGGGACGTTCTAGCAGCTCCACTGACTGATCTTTCAATGCCTCGTTGGAGTCGGGAGTGGTGCCAAAGGACTGGAGAGAGGCTCATGTGGTGCCTTTACACAAAAGCGGAAGTAAGGATGTGGTTGAAAACTACAGGCCGGTTAGTTTAACTTCGGTGGTGAGTAAATTATTGGAACTGCTGCTGAAAGAGAAAATAGTGAGGTTTCTGGAGTCCAGCGGATTACAGGATCCAAGGCAGCATGGATTCATCAGAGGCAGGTCTTGTCAGATAAATCTGATTGATTTCTTTGACTGGGTGATCAGGGAGTTGGACCGAGGGAGAGCCCTAGATGTGGTGTATTTAGATTTCAGTAAAGCCTTTGACACTGTTCCTCACAGGCGACTTATAAACAAACTGAGCACCCTAGGGATGGACCCTAAAGTTACTGCTTGGGTTATGAATTGGTTGGGTGGGAGGCGACAAAGAGTACAAGTAAATGGAGCTCACTCTGAGGAGAAGGATGTTATCAGTGGTGTGCCCCAGGGATCTTTCCTTGGTCCGATTCTTTTTAACATCTTTGTTAGTGATATAGCGGAAGGGTTTTCAGGTAAGGTTTGCCTCTTTGTGGATGATACCAAAATCTGCAATAGAGTAGACACCCAGGAAGGGGTAGATAACATGAGGAGGGATCTAGCTAAGCTTGAAGAATGGTCTAGAATTTGGCAGCTGGGATTTAATGTTAAAAAATGTAAGGTCATGCATTTGGGCTGCAGCAATCCAAGGGAGCAATATAGTATAGGGGGTGAAGTACTTTTGTCCACTAAAGAAGAGCGGGACCTAGGCGTGGTTGTGTCTGATGATCTTAAAGTAGCTAAACAGGTAGAAAAGGCGACGGCAAAAGCTAGAAGGATGCTTGGGTGCATACGGAGAGGAATGGCTAGCAGAAAAAAGGAGGTGATAATGCCTCTGTATAAGTCTTTGGTGCGACCTCATTTGGAGTATAGTGTGGATGCAGTCAATGCAGAGGGTGGCTACTAAAATGATTAGTGGTCTTCATTATAAAGCATATGAGGACAGACTTAAGGATCTTAATATGTACACCTTAGAGGAAAGGCGGGATAGAGGTGATATGATTGAGATGTTTAAATACCTCCGTGGCATAAATGTTCAGGGAGAGAGCCTTTTTCAATTGAAAGCAAGTTCTGCTATGAGGGGACATGGGATGAGGGTGAAGAGAGATAGATTCAGGAGTGATATGCGGAAATATTTCTTTACAGAAAGAGTAGTGGATCCATGGAATAGTCTCCCAGTGGAGGTGGTAGAGATGAGGACAGTAACTGAATTCAAAAAAGCATGGGACAAACACAGAGGATCTCTAAAGGTAAAAAGGGGACTGTTGTAGTTGTTATGGAAGGACAGACTAAATAGGCCATGTAGTCTTTTTCTGTCGTCATATTTCTATATTTCTATGTTTCTATCAAATTTGCAGATGACACAAAACTATTTAAAGTTGTTAAAACCCATGAGGATTGTGGAAAAT
This sequence comes from Ichthyophis bannanicus, assembly GCA_033557465.1. Taxonomy (NCBI): domain Eukaryota; kingdom Metazoa; phylum Chordata; class Amphibia; order Gymnophiona; family Ichthyophiidae; genus Ichthyophis; species Ichthyophis bannanicus. The sequence continues at coordinate 102,959,026 of CM066048.1, read as the reverse complement.
TGCAAGAGGACCTTGATAAAATGGAAGACTGGATGTTCAAATGGCAGATGAAATTTAATGTGAACAAGTGCAAAGTTATGCACCTAGGAAAGAACAACCCAAACTATGGTTACACGATGCAAGGTTCCATATTAGGTACTACCACCCAGGAAAAAGATTTAGACATCATCATGGATAACATGTTAAAACCCTCCTCCCAGTGTGCAATGGTGGCCAAGAGAGCAAACAGAATCCTAGGTGTCATATGGAAAGGAATGGAAAATAAAACAAAGGCTATTATAATGCCTCTGTATCGTTCCATGGTGCGATCGCACCTTGAATATTGCATGCAATTCTGGTCGCCGTATCTTAAAAAGAATATAGCGTTATTAGAAAAGGTACAGAGAAGAGCCACAAAAATGTTAAATGGGATGGAATGATACCACTATGAAGAGAGGCTAAAAAGGTTAGGGCTCTTCAACCTGGAAAAGAGACGGCTGAGGGAAGATATGATAGAGGTTGGGTGTTCGGTGTTGTTGAAAAATACTATCTTGGCAGCCCACACCAGCTGTATTCCACGCTTTAAGAAATCTGGAAGGAAATCCAAAAAACTGCAAGCATGGTTTAAAGGTAAGGTCAGAGAGGCTGTTCTTGCCAAAAAAGCATCTTTCAGGAAATGGAAAAAAGAGCCAAATGACGAAACCTGGAAACAGCACAAGCACTGGTAAATCAAATGCAAGGCATTAATAAAGCAGGCAAAGGGAGAATTTGAGAAGAAGCTAGCTGTGGAAGCAAAAACGCGAAATAAAGATTTTTTCAAGTACATTCGCAGCAAAAAACCTGTGAGAGAGTCAGTTGGTCCATTAGATGAGAAAGGAGTTAAAGGGGCACTAAGAGGCGTCAAGGCGATAGCAGAGAGACTGAATGAATTCTTTGCTTCGGTCTTTACTGAGGAAGATGTACGGATGTTACCCATGACTGAAGTGGTATTTAAAGGTGCAGAAGAATTAAAGGAAATATCGATACATCGGGAAGATGTATTACAACTATTAGATAAACTGAAGAGTAGCAAATCACCTGGGCCGGATGGTATACATGCAAGGTTGTTGAAAGAACTGAAATATGAGATTGCAGACCTGCTATTAGTAATCTGCGAACTATCATTAAAATCATCTGTAATACCTGAAGATTGGAGGATGGCGAATGTAATGCCAATTTTTAAAAAGGGTTCCAGGGGTGATCCGGGAAACTACAGACCGGTGAGCCTCACGTCAGTACCGGGAAAAATGGTAGAAACCATCATATAGAATAAAATTACTCATGGCCTAATGGGAGACAGCCAACATGGCTTTAGACAAGGAAGATCTTGTTTTACTAATCTGTTATGTATTTTTGAAAGTGTGAATAAACAGGTGGACAAAGGTGAGTCGGTTGATATAGTGTATCTGGACTTTCAGAAAGCCTTTGACAAGGTCCCTCATCAGAGACTTTTGGCAAAACTAAAGAGTCATGGGATAGGAGGCAGTGTACTACTGTGGATCAAGAACTGGTTAAAAGATAGAAAGCAGAGGGTTGGGCTAAATGGCCAAGTTTCCCAATGGAGAAAGGTGAATAGTGGTGTACCCCAGGGATCTGTGCTGGGTCTGCTGCTTTTTGACATATTCATAAATGACCTGGAAAGTGGAATAGTGAGCGAGGTTATCAAATTTGCAGATGACACAAAACTATTTAAAGTTTTTAAAACCCAAGAGGATTGTGGAAAATTGCAAGAGGATCTTGATAAATTAGAAGACTGGGCATCAAAATGGCAGATGAAATTTAATGTGGACAAGTGCAAAGTTATGCACCTAGGGAAGAACAACCCAAACTATGGTTACACATTAGGAACCACCACCCAGAAAAAAGATTTAGGCGTCATTGTGGATAACATGTTAAAACCCTCGGCCCGGTGTGCAGCGGCAGCCCAGAGAGCAAATAGAATGCTAGGTATCATAAGGAAAGGAATGGAAAATAAAACAAAAGATATTATAGTGCCTCTATATCATTCCATGGTGAGACCGCACCTTGAATATTGTGTGCAAGTCTGGTCGCAGTATCTTAAAAAGGATTGTAAACCAGTCACTAAGTCAAGGAATCATGCCTGCCCAACTAAAGCAATCTATAATAAGGCCAATCCTAAAGAACAACTCACTCAACAAGGAAGACCCAACCTCATACCGCCCATCTCCAGCATTTCATTCCTGGCAAAAATCATTGAAAAAGCAGTGCTCATACAACTTCAAGAACACCTTGATGACCGTGATACCCTAGACAAACAGCAATACGGATTCAGAAGAAACCATGGGGTTGAAACACTTTTAATAGCGCTAATGAACAACCTCCTCAAAGGCCTAGAAGACAGAAAGAAGATGTTTATACTCATTTTCATTGACATCTCTGCCGCCTTTGACACTGTACATCATGGGATCCTCCTTAACAAGCTGGAATCTATAGGAATTGTGGGAACCCCCCTCAAATGGTTCTCCTCCTACATAATGAACAGAAGGCCACAAGTACAATTCAATGGTGAAAAAGCTGAAGCATTCTCTCAAACTCAAGGCATTCCCCAGGGTTCGGCTCTCTCGGCACTACTGTTCAACATTTACATGCAACCCCTCTGTAACATTTTCAAAAGGCATAACATCAACTGCCATATTTACGCAGATGATATTATGCTTTACACACAATTGGACAACTCAGACCCTAAATATACACAGCTCGAAACCTGCCTGGACGAGATGTTAAGATGGCTACAGAGAAACAACATGACAATTAACCACAAGAAAACAGAAGTCATGTATATATCCAGTAAACCGAATTTTGAGCCCCCTCCTACAATCACCCTGTGCAACAACATGTACAGCATGAAAAAGGAGATCAAATATCTAGGAGTCACACTCGACTGCAACCTAAAAATGGATACACACCTATGTAAAACAAACAAGGCCATCTTCCATAAACTTAGGGTGATACAACCTCTAAGGAAAATAATAGAACCCTGTGATTTTCGGTCTGTTGCACAAGCACTCATTATCCCACACCTAGACTACTGTAATGCCATCTTACAAGGTCTGCCTAAAAAATCACTAAATATCCTTCAAATGGCCCAAAATGTGACAGCAAGGATCATCATGGGAACAAGCATTGCTGAACACATCACTCCCATTTTGATCGAGCTACATTGGCTTCCAATTGCAGCCAGGATACAATACAAGATGTTAGTAACCACGTTCAAACTTATAAATAACATTGCCCTCTCTTTCCTTTCCACACTTATCAGCACGCAACCAACAAATAGGGACAGGAGAACTACCAACTCAGGCTCCCTGCAAGTCCCCACCAACATCAGAACCGTGAAAACAAGTACTAGTCGCAGAGCTTTCTCGTTCTCTGCCCCAACTATCTGGAATCAACTCCCATTTGAGCTGCGTTTAATCAAGGACATTACCGCTTTCCGAAAGGAGCTAAAAACTCACCTATTCAAAAGTCACTACAATCAGCTATGACTCTCAGGTTCGATAGAGTCATAGCAAAGCAATCAATTAATTATACTCTGTTGAAACCGCCATATGTATAAATATGTAAATATGTATGTATAAATGTGAAATGTAAATATGTGTAGTCCAATCCCCAAGACACTAACCCAGTGTGCTGTGACCTACCCTAAGATCTATGTATATATTTTCCCCCTCTTCCCTGTCTTGATTTGACAACCCCCAAAGATGAAATCAAACCGCTGCTGATCGCTGGAAGTAGCGGTATATAAGTGTGTATTAAATAAATAAAATAAATAAATAAATATAGAGTTATTAGAAAAGGTTCAGAGAAGAGCCACCAAAATGGTAAAGGGGATGGAAGGATACTCCTATGAAGAAAGGCTAAAAAGGTTAGGGCTCTTTAACCTGGAAAAGAGACGGCTGAGGGGAGATATGATAGAAGTCTATAAATTAATGAACGGAGTGGAACGGGTAAACGTAGATCGATTGTTTACGTTATCAGAATATAGAAAGACTAGGGGACATGCAATGAAGTTACAGGGTAAACTATTTAAGACTAATAAAAGAAAATATTTTTTCACTCAACGTGTAATCAAACTCTGGAATTTGTTACCGGAGGATGTAGTAAAGGCTGTTAGTATAGCTGGGTTTAAAAAAGGTTTAGACAAGTTCCTGGAGGAAAGGTCCATAAACAATCATTAAGAAGGGACCCAGGATATCAATGCTTGACCCAGTACAAGCATTGCGGAACCTGTGTGTTTTGGGGAAACTGCTAGGTACATATGACCTAGATTGGCCACTGTTGGAAACAGGATACTGGGCTTGATGGACCTTGGTCTGACCCAGTATGGCATATCTTATGTTCTTATGTCTATAAATTAATGAATGGAGTGGAACAGGTAAACATAGATCGATTGTTTACATCATCAGAATATAGAAAGACCAGGGGACATGCAATGAAGCTACAGGGTAGCCTATTTAAGACTTATAGGAGAAAATATTTTTTCACTCAACATGTAATCAAACTCTGGAATTTTTTAACGGAGAATGCAGTAAAGGCTGTTAGTGTAGCTGGGTTTATAAAATAGTTGGGCAAGTACCTGGAGGAAAGGTTCATAAACCATTATTAAAAGGGACCCAGGATATCACTGTTTTCCCCAATACAAGCATTGCGGAATCTATGTCTTTTGGGGAAACTGCTAGGTACTTATGACCTAGATTGGCGACTGTTGGAAACAGGATACTTGGCTTGATAGATCTGGATCTGACCCAGTATGGCATATCTTATGTTCTTATGTTTTAATCCCCATTGACAAATAGCAGGGAACATTGCTAATTGCTATATGTCGGTGATACCAACAAGAGAGAGGAAGAATGTAACCTCCTCCCGTGAGATAGTGGCTCCTTTTAATCGTTTAACAAGAAAGATTTGAAATTTGGAATCCTGGAACAAATTGCAGTTGAAGAGTGGGAGAAACTGCGAGCAGAAAGATTTAAGAAACTTATAGATGGCTACAGTTGGAGGCTGTCGTCACTGCCAAGGGTTGTGCAACCAGATATTAGTGAATGGTGCCATTAATCCTGTCTAGGTCATATTTTGTTTTTTTCTCAGAAATTACTACATCTAAGTTGAACAGACATCTTTTTTTGTTGAATACCTTTGAACATACTAGAATGAGGGCATAGGATGAGGGTGAAAGGGGATAGACTCAGGAGTAATATGTGGAAATATTTCTTTATGAAAAGAGTGGTAGGTGTATGGAATAGTTTCCCGGTGTAGGTGGTAGAGACAAGGACAGTATTTGAATTCAAGAAAGCATGGGACAAACACAGAAGATCTCTAAAGGAAAAAAAGGGACTATAGTATTTGATATCAAAGGGCAGACTAGAAAGGCCATATGGTCTTTTTCTGCTGACATGTTTCTGTGTTTCTAAAATATTATGATGACATACATCAGAATATTTCCAATTATTTCTCAAGATATTGTACATCCTACCTAAAATGCAAGAGTGCCAAAAATGTTGGTCTCAACTGTAGGCTTCAGCTGTAGAGAAAAACAGCAACCACCATCTACTGGAGACAGAGAAAATACTGAAGGGTGTCCCTAACTGTACTAGGTTTTATGCCAATGGTGATATCACAGCATAGTTCTAGTTTTTTCCCTGTCTCAATCATCTGCTGGCAGGAGGAGCTAACACATTTGTCTGGACTGGTCTAGCAGGAAGATCTGGAATTGTAAGCTAGAAATGAAAATCAGTCTAACAATAGTAAAGCAAAAGCATCAAGGTGTTAGACATATAGCTGCATATATGAGATGTGATTGCAAAGTACCGAAACCTGTTGTGTAGCTATATAACAATACGTCATACCACGATGCTTTTAAGCATGGAGTGACCTAGTTATGTGCTCTGCATGTGCACACCTGTACTTTTTTTTAATCATGTAATGTTTGGTATCTTGAATTTGTCAGATTTACGATGAAAGAAAAAATTGAACAGGGAATTTGCATTAAATTCTGCCGGAAACTTGGAGATCCATGCAAAGAGACTTATGACAAGTTACAGCAACTATATGACAATGAATGTAAGAGTCATGCTCGAGTTTATGACTGGTACAAATGTTTTCAAGTGGGCCGCCAAAGTGTTGACAGTGACAAACATTCTGGAAGGCCATCCATGAGCAGGAATGAAGACAAAGTTGAAGCAGTGCATGCCGCAATACGCTCAAATCGGCGATTGACTCTCAGGGAGCTTGCTGAGGACATGGACATTAGTTTCAGGTCAGTACAGTCCATTCTTACTGTCGATTTGGAGATATATTTATTTATTTAACAGGGATTTTTAATATCTTCTTTCTATAAGTCAAGACGGTTTACAAGTAACTCAGGGACGTATGTCTGCAAAATTCATGCCAAAATGCCTGTCCCCTGAACAACAAGAAGATCAACTGCCTACAGCTAGAGAGTTGTTGGAAAGCATTGAAAATGACTCAGATTTCATCAAAATGATTATTACTGGTGATGAATCATGGGTTTATGGTTATGACTTGGAAACTAAGGCTCAGTCCTCACAATGGAAGACTCAAAACTCTCCCAGACCCAAGAAAGCTGATCAGGTGAGGACCAATTCAAGGTTATGCTCACAGTTTTCTTTGATTACCAGGATATTGTTTACCATGAGTATGCTCCAAAAGGCCAAACCATCAATAAGTAGTACTCCGTCCAAATTCTGACTCGTTTGAGAGATGCAGTTTGTCATAAGAGGCCAGAGTTGCACAGGAATGTTGAATGGTTGCTTCATCACGATAACGCCCTAGCAAATGCATCACATCTTGCCCAGCAATTCTTGACCAAACTCCAAATCGAGGAAGTCCGTCAGCCTCTGTACTCACTTGATCTCACACACTATGACTTTTTCTTGTTTCCAAAACTGAAATTACCACTGAAAGGAAGGAGATTGAATGACTTGGAGACCATTAAGCAAAATTCGACACAGCAGCTTCATAGCATAACGAAAGAGGCATTTCAAAATTGTTTCCAGTAATTGCAGGAGCGCTGGAGGAAGTGTGTTTTATCAGAAGAGGACTACCGTATTTTCGCGCATATAATGCGCACCCGCATATAATGCGCACACGCCTATAATGCGCGGAGATTGGGCTTTTCTGTAATAAAGTTCTCACATTACGCGCCCCCGCATATAGCGCGCGTTTTGATCTCCTCGTGCTGGTTTTAAAGAAACGCTGATGAACTCGCTGAAGAATGGGAGAGCTGCGTCTGACTGGAATTGCAATAGCAGAAGACTGAAGGAGCAGGACAATCATGTGGAAAGGTACACGCAGGAGAGAGCCAGCGCTGGTGCTGTCATCAGACATCACCAATCGCAGGAAGAGGGGTTTAGTTCAAGGAGAGAGCAGGCGCTGGCAGGCGATTTCTGCAGCGCCGTAGCCGAAGCCGTTGTTCGGCTGAGCTCCGGTGAGGATTAAGCCCCCTCCCTCCCCTTCAAACGGCAGTGGTGAGTCTTTGATTTGGCGCACAGTTTAGCTTGGCGCGGGGTAGTGGGGAGGATGAGAGGCCGCAGTTGAGCAGGGCCTCGGGACTCGTGCAGCTAGGCTAAAGAAAGCTAAAGAAAGCTTAGGTTTGATCTCCTCTTGTACTGACTAATTTTTTCTTTGGAAAGTCCATGGCACTTTGATGACAGAGGCTGTAGTGGTGCCCTGTAGCTGCGTTGTTAACCCTCGTGCTGGTTTCTTTCCAATCGCAAGTAGAGTGGTTTAGTTCCCGGAAGCTAGTCAGGAAAAAATATTTGGTATAGCGCGCACCCACATATAACGCGCGTGAGGGTAGCGCGGTAGGTAAAATCGCATATAGCGCGTGAAAATACGGTACTTTGAAGTAGACTGAGTGCAATAATTGTCAGTGCTATACTTTCTGATGCCCCTTGTATAGCTCGTATACCCTAATTAAGAAAGCCTGACATGTTAGTAGCAAATGATAAGAGGAGCATTTGTTGTCCTCAACCAAAGGTTTAAGACTCCCAGACTTCCACTGTACGAAACTTGCTCATCTACTTATCTGCTGGTGAGTCTGGAGTTGTGTTCCATTTTCACAGTATTTGCTGCAAAGAAGAATTATCTTTTGTTCTGCACAATAGCCATATTTACCTTCTGTGTTTTGCTAGTGCCAAGCAGCATTTTAGACCAGAGACTTGTTGATGGCGTGGCTTTGAGGCAGCCATAAGGTTTAGCTGTGGGTAACCCCTCCCCCCCAGCCATGAGGTTCTTACATAAGTGATCAGCTTGCTAAGAGGAGACATAAAGATTTCAGCAGGCACCCTTCCCCCCACTCAAGGTCTCAGCACAATATCCCCTTGCCCAGAAATCAGCAGACCAGAGCACACCGGTTTGGACAGGTCACCCAGGTACCTTCCCCAGGGGCTGCTGATTAGTGGACAGGAAATACCTGAGAGAAATGGGATTGTAGAATGAGTTTGAAATTGTACAGTATATAAGGTATTGTAGGATGTCCCTCGAGGCTCCGATTTTTTTGTGGAGATTGCTGGTTTCTTTGTCTGGGCCTGTGCGCACATTAAAAGTTCCTGTTTGCATACCAGCCTGTCTGTGTGTTTTCCTTCTGTGGGTGAGTGAGAGAATTAGAGCTTTTTCAGCAGCTATGCTGCATCATTTCTGGCACCCCAGGTGGGACGAAATTAAATTAAATTAAATAAAAAGCCTCTCTCATCACACCCACGGTGGGAAGACTACTGCTTTTGCGGGATCGGGCCTCCACCAGTCAGGGACCGGGCCCCTCCAGGTGATTAATGGTCCTTGGTGCCCCAGGCCCCCCCTTTTGTGCTCCGGAAGGACACCTTGACTCATCTGGTCGGTTGGTCCCTGTGGCTGACCCCCGATTGAAAAACCGGCTGGATAGACTGTCATCCAAACTCTCTGTCTGATCAGAGTTCTGGTGAGTACTGTTTTACTGTTTTGGGTAGTTCAGTATTCCTGTATCTGGTAAATCTGGTAATTCTGGTATCTGGTAATTTCTGTGAACCTGTAGCGGCCCTATCACCCGCAACGAGCATTCCGAGTAAGGGTCCTAGAGGCTCTGAAACCATTGCTCGTCCTGTTTGTATCTGGTATCTGGTAAATCTGGTAGGAATAGGGGGGGGGGGCGCGCTTGCGAGCGCCGGTAAATGACTGCAGTATAAATTCAGTTCTGCCACCTCGGGTCCCTTAAAGTACTAAAAAGCGCTGCCAAAATATTATATTAGCACTTAACCCCCTTAAGTGTGCTCTCTAAGCTGATTATTATAAAATTGTACTGACCGCGATTCTCTGATGATCAGGGCGATTTATTTAGAGCCTACACACGCTGTCTCTAATGAAGCATACTTGGGGGCTTCTTCTGTGTTGCCATGTGCTTCTAGAGTTGGGGGCTTCTTTTGTGCTAGTGATCCTGGAGCTCCATCTAGTGGACATTAGAAAAATAGCTAGCTATATTTCTCATATTACTATTAACCTCATGGTAAACGTTAAATCCTATGGTACAGCTAGAGAGAGTGTGTGTAATGTGTATTTGTAACAGCTGCTACTGAGGAAAGAGAGTGTATGAGTATTCGCTGCTGAGACGTCTCTGTTTTCTGTTTTCCCTCTTTCTTTTTCCCTTTGTGGTCCTGTGTGTTTTGCGCAACCAAACTCTGCCTGTTACCTGGATTATATTGTATTCCCAGAAGTGAGATTAGAAAATTTACACTGAACATTGCATTCCTTGAATTGAGATTAGAAGATTTACACTGTAACTTGTGATTTGTAAATTGTGATTAGAGCATGGGGTCCGGAGGCTAAATTGTAGTGAAGGAGCATCCGGACCAGTTTCCCTATATAGATTCATGGCTGGTCCATATAGTTAAAGTGCTGTTATGTAGAAACTGTTAGAGTGTCTCTGTAAATGTTAGAGTGTCTCTGTGTTTAGTTGTGACATTAGGGAAAGATTAGGGAAAGAAAGTTTTTGTCCAGACATTAGGTCTTTATGTTTCGGGATTGATTTTGATACTCTATCAGTAAAAGGTGAAGTTATTGACAAATCGCCCCTGTGTCCCCAAACAGTGAAAAACACCAGGTCTACTGATTGCAGGGAAAGGGACAGTTTAGAAAATGTTTGGTCATGCCTCTCAGCGGTGAGTGGGGGGTGGTTGAAACTGCTGAGATGGTTTGCATAACTACAGAAAGATACTAGGAATGAAACCATTGGAATTGTTTGCATAGCTATAGAAAGATACTGGAAGATCAGGGAGGAGTTTTCTTCTTCTAGCACAGGGGTCTCAAACACGCGGCCCGCGGGCCGCATGTGGCCCGCGAGACAACTTTGTGCGGCCCGCAACGGAGGAAAACAAAAAAAACCCCAAAACCCTGGCTTTTGCTGCTGCCGTTGCCGCCGTGGCAGCGGCAGAATCAATTGTCAAATTCAAAAAAAAAACTGACTTCTGCTGCTCAAGCAGCTGTCCTGCGGCCCCTTCCCCTCTGCCCGGAGATCCGACTCTGCTCTATCAGCGGCATGCTTTTCAAGCCGCGAAGAGAGTATTCCCCTCTCGCGCGGCTTGAAAAGTGAATAGGCTTAAACCGCGCGAGAGGGGAATACTCTCGTCGCGGCTTGAAAAGCACGCCGCTGATAGAGCAGAGTCGGATCTCCGGGCAGAGGGGAAGGGGCCGCAGGACAGCTGATTTTGCGGCTTGAGCAGCAGAAGTCAGTTTTTTTTTAATTTGACAATTGATTCTGCCGCTGCCACGGCGGCACCGGCAGCAGCAGAAGCCTGGTATTTGGGTATTTTTTTGTGTCCCTCCTCCGCGGGCCGGTAATGAGCTATCGAGGGGCTGACTGAAATGGGGTACGGGGGGTTAGGACTGGTAGTGGGCTTTTGGCTGGGGGGGGGTTATGACTGGTAATGGGCTGGGGGGGGTTATAACTGGTAATGGGCTATGGTGGGGGCTAGGACTGGAAATGGGCAGATGGGGGTTAGGACTGGAAGTGGGCTATTGGCAGGGGGGGGGGTTAAGACGGGTAATGGGCTGGGGGGGTTATAACTGGTAATGGGCAGATGGGGGTTAGGACTGGAAGTGGGCTATTGGCAGGGGGGGTTATGACTGAAAATGGGGTGATGGGGGTTAGGACTGGAGGTGGGCAGATGGGGGTTAGGACTGGAAGTGGGCTATTGGCAGGGGGGGGTTATGACTGGTAATGGGCTATGGTGGGGGCTAGGACTGGAAATGGGCAGATGGGGGTTAGGACTGGAGGTGGGCTGATTGAGGGGTTAGGACTGGTAATGGCCTATGAGGGGAGGTAAGACTGAAAATGGGGTGATGGGGGTTAGGACTGGAGGTGGGCAGATGGGGGTTCGGACTGGAAGTGGGCTCTCGGCAGGGGGGGGTTATGACTGGTAATGGGCTATGGGGGGGGCTAGGACTGGAAATGGGCAGATGGGGGTTAGGACTGGAGGTGGGCTGATTGGGGGGTTAGGACTGGTAATGGCCTATGAGGGGAGGTAAGACTGAAAATGGGGTGATGGGGGTTAGGACTGGAGGTGGGCTGATTGGGGGGTTAGGACTGGTAATGGCCTATGAGGGGAGGTAAGACTGACAATGGGGTGATGGGGGGTAAGACTGGAAGTGCGCTATGGGGAGGTTCGGACTGGTAATGGGCTATGGGGGGTCTAGGACTGGTAATGGGCGGGGGGGTTGCTAGGACTGGAAATGGGCTGAGTGGAAGGGGGGCTTGAACTGCAAATGGCTGATGGGGAGGGCGGCTTGGAATGGAAATGGGCTGTGAGGGGAGGGAGCTAGGATTGGAAATGGGCTGATGGGGGGCTAGGATTGGAAATGGGCTGATGGTGAGGCTAGGATAGGACTGGAAATGGACTGATGCAGGGACTAGAAAGGAGCAGATGCTGGGTGGGGCTGGAACTAGAAGGGAGCTGATGTTGGGGGAGGATTAGAATGGGATGGAGCTGGGAAAGTGAAATGGAGAGGGGAAAAATATTTTGTCTGGCAGAGAAGACAAATCTACAATTGGCCAGGTATTGGGAGAGTAAGTGGGGATTGAGGATGGAGGGGTAAAATTTGAGTGGATGAAATAGGAATGAGGAAAGAGCAAAAGGAGAAAGATTAGTATGTTAAAGCAGATGTAGAGAGAGAGAATGGAAAAAAACTAGAAGAGAGAAGAAAGGACAAATGGACAGCAGACGATGGAGATAGCAGAAGACACGAAGAAACCAGAAGTGGCTGGAGCAATTGCAACTGAAAAAAAATGCACAAAAGGTAGAAAAATATCTCTTTATTTTGAATTTATTAACTGGAATATGTCAGCTCTGGGAAATGTGCATCATTAATGTTTGTGCTTTAGTACAAGAAATTAATTTATAGTTTTATTTCTACAGTGCTGAGGTATTCTGTGTAATTCCTATTTGACATTGCTACTTGTTCTCTTTTCCCAGTAGGTCATGTATTGTTCTCTGAAATGTATTGATTTAATATTTGCAGTGTTGCCTTTTGATAGGTAGGGTCTGGTGCTTTGTGAGTCCTGGTAGTGCTGTTATGATATGGGGGGTTTGCTATGGGTTCCAAATGGGCAGTGTTAGTAGTAGTTCCTAATGTGCCTGGCGGTTGGCACTGGATTATAGTAATATAGAAATTTTCTAGTCTTTCTTTATCCATGCACTCATTATGCAACATTATGCAAATATTTATGCAAATGAGGCCCCATGTCTTATGCGGCCCCCGGGTTACTTTACAAGTCCTCATTCGGCCCTCAAAGCAATTTGAGTTTGAGACCCCTGTTCTAGCAGATGAATGGAGGCCCATTAGAGAGGACAAAAGGACAAATCACCTAGGAGTCTTTCTCCTAGCAAACAAATGGAAACCCATTAAAGAGGACAAAAACCCCCAATTCACCTAGCCTCACCTAGCCTCCAAACAATCCTCTTGTCATCAATTTTAATTGTAGAGTTTAAGCTTCTAGAACAATGGGGAGTGCCTCCTTTGAGCATCCTCAGATGTCTGACCAGCATCTTGATTGTGTAAGGGTGGGATCAAACAAAGGCTGGTGTGGTAAGGAGAGTGCAGCTCAGCATGGAAATAAAAGAGAAAGAATAACTTTTTCTTCTTTTCGGGGGATGGGTGCACCAGAACACATACACCACAGCAAAATCCCTGAGAGAAACCAAGAGGATAGAGCTAGGTTTAAGCCACTCCCAGACTCCATGACAACCTCAGGTAAGAGTAGGAGGTACAAGTGGGTGGAGTCAGAAAGGGAGGTGCCCTGCTCAACGTTTAAGTTTGAGAAAACAAACAAAGTTGAGAGGAGCAGCAGAAGCAGCCAAGGGAGAAGCAGCCAAGGCAGAAGCAGCCAAGAGAGAAGCAGCCAAGAGAAAAGCAGCCACAAAGAGAGCAGCAGCAGAGACAAGAGCAGCCAGCACTGCAGCCAAGGAAGCTACAGAGAAGGTTCCAGGCAGAGGACCAAACAGACTGGCAAGAGAGAGAGAGAGAGAGAAGGTTGGCTTTGGGAAGGCTAAGGCAAGAGTGCATAGACTCCTCTGATGAAGGGTCTGTCTGCAGGCAGCAGAAGCCCCAGGAAGGGAAGTGGAGATCTTACCCTGATTCCCTGTCTAGCTCAGAGGCAGAGAGAGTCACAAGCCACAGAAGCCCCAGCCAGGAAGGTGCTGCAACAAGACTCCATGGTAGGAGAAAGAAAGCAGTAAAGCCAAAACCCTGTATTTCTTGCTCTGACTCTGAAGAGAGATTTAGGCCTGAGAAAACCCGGATTAGGAAGAAGGGGTTTTCAGGAGAAACTGAACAGGAGAAGCCCGTTGAAGTCCTACCTAGAGCAGAAGGGGCAATTCAGTGGAATAGGCTGTTTAACCTGTTAAAGAACATTAAGCATAAAGTGCCCGAGCATTTTCAAACTTTGCTAAGATACAGCTCAGCAGAAAGCATGGAGGTAGAAAGTAAAGAAAGTGACCTGACTTCAGCTTGTTCTGAGATGGACTGTAATGTGTGCATTGAGGCTAAGTAATGAAAGCCTGAGAGCAGTGAGAAGTTAGGAAGTGTAAATACATGTGCTTTATGATTACGGAAGTGAGAAGCATCATAAAGGGAAAAGAAAGAAAGCCTGTGTAAATAATTTTACTACAACACTTGTTGTGAGCTTTACTTTAATGGGAGAAGATTATCCTTTATTTTATTTGACTTGAGTGTACAACTGCTTTAAAGATTTGTTACCCGCTTGCCAAGGAAGCTAATAAAATTCCTGTGTGCTTGAAACAACCACTTGATTCATTTATCTCTATACACAACTACAATCTGTGGTAAAGAGGAATTCAAGATGGCTTCCCGTCCCTACTAGGCGACCGCCTGGTAGGGGCGTGAGCGCCACACTGGTCAAATTACTATTAGCAAAGATGTATGGGGAATATCTGTAAGACAAAGCTCATGTGAAAGAGCTAGCCTGCAAACCATTTCTTATAGCCCGGGGGGGGGGGGAGGGTTTAGTGAAATTTATCAAGAAAACCTTCTTATTCCAATCAGATAGGCTGCTAGCTGCTATACTTAAAAGACTAATAGTCTTGTGTTTAAATGTTTTAATCTACAGTAAATATTGTTTTTCTTTCATTGCTGGCTGTTCATTGCCAAGTGCCCCTGGATGCTAGATGAAACAAACAAGGCATGAAACTAAGGAAACTGTTTCTGTTTTCCTTTGACCTTCAAAGTAGAGGTTAAGAGCTCTGACAGGACAATGGGGCATTCTGGGCCAGTAGTTACCAGATTGCAATTTGAGAGTGATTTAAATCATGAGTGAATAAAAAAGGTAATCCAGCTTGAATTTTTATCTCTGGTACATATATTTGGTTTTGACTGCATATACAAAATTAAAAGTTAAAAGGGATTTTATATCCCGTGGCAAGCACCTCATAGAGGGTTTTCAGATCAGTTTGATGCCAGTCTCAGGTATTATTAGGTTTTAAATTAAATGTGAAAAGTACATTTTGGTTAAAAAAATATAAAAGGGAAGTGTTTGCATTCCAGATATCCACCAACCTTTTCATGCAAAAGTATCAGTTTCATCATTTGAATGCCTGTTTTCTGAACGGTAAGATTTAAGGTAATTACTTTGCATTGTTAAGCTCAGTGCTGATGATTGCTGAACAGGACAGTGGCACCATGGGTGCCAATTACACTGCCCTTTCCGATTTTCAAATTTAGTGGGAAGATGGAACTGAGTTCCCAGAAAATATGGAAATATTTGTAAAGTTATTTACAAATATAACAATAACATTAACTTGAGTTGATTGGACAAAACCAAATCTTGCTTGTCAGCAATGATCCAGGAGAGGTTTAAGAAAAAGAATGAGAGAAAATAAACAATACTAGGTTTTTAAACAATTGTTTAATGTTCTTAGCAGCCTTGCCAAATAAGGACACATTAGTATGGTATAAAGACATGAAAGGGACCTATGCATGTGGTTGGTGACAGTAAACTGATGAAGGTAATTTAATGATGTGAAGTGATGTATCTGGCTAATGAATATGTAAACAAAAAAAATGATGAGCACTTTATTCAACTATGCCATCTCCAGAATATTCAATTTAGGAATTCATCTAAGCCCCAACACATACTCAATAATTAGAAATAGACACCTGGAGACAGGCTAGGTGCACCTTGCACCCTGATGAGCTTTGGAAAACTTACACTAGCCATGTGGTACTTCCAGATGTTTTTTTGCCTCTGTATGTCCTGGTCAGGCATGCATGGGCAAAGGGGGAGCATGTAAAGGTCAGTCAAGGGCATAATGGAATACTCACTACCAGCAAATGAATCTCCAGTGACAGAGAGACAAGGAGTTAATCAAACTGCCAGATAAAAAAATTGACACCATACGAGATAGTTACTGGTAGACCATTGAAAGTTTAAACAGCAATATTTATAGGATGTGATCTTGGTAAATGTGGAGGAAGTTAAGTTTATTTCATTGCAAAATCTAATCTAGAATGTTTAGTCTTTTCATTCAATATTGGCGCTGCTTCGCTGAATGAGGCCTGGAACCATGTCACCAATTGCAATCCAGAGAGCTCAGCAGAGGAAACTGGCCAGAGTCCAGATTGAACAGACCATCCCAAGAATTCAGAACTACACACCGCTGGAATGTGTGAAGGAGTCCCTATCTGGATCAGTGTGTCACATTGAAAAAGGGCCAAGATATCTGCCTATGAGAATGAGATGTTCAAATTTTGAGAGAAACAGAACTTGAACTTCAGAGAAAGGTGAAGCACACTGCGAGGTCCTGGGGAACTGCTGAGAGGCAGGACCACATTGTCTGAGAAGGGGAAGAGGACTATTGGACTGATTGGGGGGTTTTGGGGGCTTTTGTGAATGATTGTATTGTTATCCATTTAATATTGTTTTCTTAGAAAGTAACTGAAATCTACAAGCCATTTCGGCTTCAGCAATTGCAATACCCACACCAGCTCAAGTTTTGCTGCACTATTCTCAGAGCTTTCTTTATCACATTATTAAGCACTGCTGCTTTTGATATACTTTCATGTTATGTGTTTTCAATATTATTGAGTTGCTGCAAGAAAATGATGTTACAATGTATGTTGTCTCTAGGGAACAGTACCAGAAGCTGCTTTTCTGATGCCCCCTATCTGTCTCAAATGGTTGTTGTCCATTGCCCTTAGTGGGATTACCTTTGCCCCATTCACAAGAAAAGAAAAAGAAAAATTGGGGTATGAAGGTAAATTGGCTGATAGGTATTGTAATGGGGAAGAGACATCCTTTGCTATGGAAACAGAAGAACCTGAGTGCAGTAGGTCTGTTTCTGACAGGAAGGAAAAGCTCAGGACTCTCAGTTGCCAGGAGCAACACAAACAATCCCAGCCACGAGGGCAGGAACCCCGCCCAGCTAGCAAACAATCCCCATCTCCTGGGCCTAATAGCTTTCACCTGGGAGGGGGAAGGGCTAGATTAGCTCCCAAGCAAACGTATAAGAAACATTCATTAGAGTTTGAGAAGGAGAACAGGGAGGAGAGAGAGAACAGAGAGCAGAAGCAAGAGAAAGACGGAAGAGAGCAGAACCAGCTGGAAGGACTGTGTGAGCTGAAGTCTGGGTCTTGGAAACAGCGTCTGTCTCGGTGTGAAAGGAAAACGTATGTGAGTGACTCAGTGGATTCTGATTCTGAGTGTGAGAGAGAAAGACAGAAAGCAACTGGCAGGAATAACTGGAGGAGCAGGGCACAAAATCCCTTTGGCCAAAACTCCAGGCAATTATCCTATGGTGAAGGCACACAGAGGGAAACGTTACCAGTAAGGATAGCTGGGAAGCACTTACAAGCTCCAAGGAGTGAAAAGTATACGGTGCAAGACATTTGTATGTCGGAAGAAGAGGGTGAGCAGCCAGAATACAGAGAAAAACCTCTGAGGTTTAAACCCCGTCCTGATAGAGCTGTGCACGGACTTTCCCCTGCCTCAAAGCCAGAAGGTAGGCTGTCTAATTACTATAAAAGTGGTTACAAGAATTTCTCTCCTAGAAACTATAAAGAGTATGACTCTCCTCTAGGCTATACCAAGAGATATGGTAAACCTGAACCCTATCTCATAGAGGCAGTAATAGGGAAGCCTCAGGAACAGGCAGAGGAGGAAAATCTGGAAATGTTATATACAAAGCAGAAGTTGTATTCAGCTGATAGTCAGCATGAGTCAATGCTAATTGATCCTCCAGAAGAAGAATTGTCTGATAACCAAATGGATTGTACATTAACGGTTACTGATGATGTGATTTCATTGTGCTGAGCCAGATAATCTGAGGAAGCTGTTTAACTGGCAGTTGAGAAGCACAGGAGTTTATTTTGCCTAATACCAAGGGACTGTATGCTATGAATACCGTGCCACTTTTGGTTTAAGTTTGAAAGCTGTTATGAGTTCTTTTTCTTACCTTGTGCCAGAGTGTATGGCTTTCTGATCCTAAGTTACATTATGTTTGAATCCGCCCCGGGAGGGGAATTAAAAGCCTGTCTTTGCCTGAACCACTCGATTCACGACTACATCTTATTGAAAAGGGACACAACTACAACTCCCAGGAGGCAATGCAACCATAAAGCATTGACTCCGACCTTTCAATAAAGGGTCTCCAGGCTATCTACCCCGTACGCTGAGGCTACGGGCTGACTACTGGTGACAGTATGTCTAGTATGGCTGCATCCTTGCCTGAGGCTGTAATACATTATAATGGCACGGAAAAAAAGCATGTGGGCTAAGAAAATGAGTACCCAGAGCCCAGCACAACAAGAGTAAAGCCAGGGAACCATACTCTGAGCAGAAGTGCACAGAAAATGGACCCATCTAAGAAAAGACAGCCCAGGCCTGAACAGATTGAACAGGCCTGAGCAAGTTGGGCAAGCCTGGACAAGTTAAACAGGCCAAACAAAGCTGGTGGTACAAAGTGCTCATGAGCCCTGAAGACTACAGTGCCAGTGATTAATGAAACAAAGGAAATGGCAGGGTGTAGCCAGAACGACTCAACACTAGCAAGAATAAAAACCATTAATATGCTAATAAGGGTGGATCCCAGGGAAAGAACCTTTGCCCCAAAGGAAAGAGGCCTCTGCAGACTTTTTTGCACATGGCCCTCCTTTGTCCCAAAGGAAAGAGGCCTCTGCAGGCCCTACAACCTTTTACAGACAGTACAGCAACTTTTGCACATGGAACAAAACTTTTGTGCAGGAGTTGCTACAGAGGGTATAGGGTATGTGTTGTTTTAAACTCACTGACGCAAGTGTTTCCATTGAACACTCTATCCAAGACCTACGTGATCTAGTTAATCATATTACTGACCCGTCCATGGGTCCTGGGTGGTTTATGAAGTGGTTCAGTTGGCTAGGGGGACTAAAAAAATCCTAGTGGTAGGGGTTCTTTTTATTTTACTGCTATGTGCCATTCTACCATGTTGTATCCCCATTCTTCACCGCTTCATTACCACCACCCTTGACACCCTGGTAGAACGCAAGGCTGCTACCACTGCATTGGCCCTGACCCAATACACCCCTCTGCGGCTTGCCTCCAATAATACTGCCCTCTACCGCCCCTAGCGGTTGAAGTCTCACTTAAAAAGGGGGGAGTGAGGCAGCCATAAGGTTTAGCTGTGGGTAACCCCTCCCCCCCCCCCAGCCATGAGGTTCTTACATAAGTGATCAGCTTGCTAAGAGGAGACGTAAAGATTTCAGCAGGCACTCTTCCCCCCACTCAAGGTCTGAGCACAATATCCCCTTGCCCAGAAATCAGCAGACCAGAGCACACCGGTTTGGACAGGTCACCCAGGTACCTTCCCCAGGGGCTGCTGATTGGTGGACAGGAAATACCTGAGACAAATGGGATTGTAGAATGAGTTTGAAAATGTACAGTATATAAGGTATTGTAGGACGTCCCTCGAGGCTCAGATTTTTTTGTGGAGATTGCTGGTTTCTCTGTCTGGGCCTGTGCGCACATTAAAAGTTCCTGTTTGCATACCAGCCTGTCTGTGTGTTTTCCTTCTGTGGGTGAGTGAGAGAATTAGAGCTTTTTCAGCAGCTATTTAAATAAGTTTTTATGAACTATGAATATGGGGCAGAGTCTGCCAGTTCTATACCCACACAACTTCCATTCTCCAACATAGTCAAACAAACCAGACAGATGAAACAGTACATTTTAAGAGATGACCATATTTCTCTTTCTCCTATTAATACAAAAATATACAGCCCTTCCAAGATACACTATTCCTAACAAGAGGAGTTATATGTTTTAATTCTCACCCTGGTATTAGTATAATTTATCAGCTGGGGGTGGGTGTTAAATTCCAAATAATAAAAACACATTTCTTATTCCTCTTGATTCAACTGTTTCCTGAAAATCCTTTAAGGGAAGGTGTTGCTACCAGAACAGATTGGGTTCTCTATTCTATGTATCAGTTACCCCAACTGATATTATTTTCTCTCAGTTACCACAACTGATGCTTATGCTATGAATTTGGTTCCGTCTCCCTGAATTCTGTTTCTCAGTACAAGCGCTTGGGAACAGCAAATAATCACACACTATCGGTATGACATAAGCTGCTCAGTTTATTCAGAATATAGCTTTGATTATATAGGATAAAAAGATGTACCATATACGTCATAGAAAGTTACAGACAGATGCACGGTTGAATTATATTTGAGCAAGAGTTCATCTTTGCATAGCTGTTTGCAGAGTTAAAAGGTTATCGTTACAGAGCCTTCAGGAGGATCTGAAAGAAAAGGAATTAGCATATCTTGTCTTGATTGCAACTTATGTCTCCATACAATGCACATTGCTTTTGCAAGGCTAAGCTAAAAAGGCTTTTTTCTGCAAGGTTAGCAAATGACCAATGTCCTACTTTCACAGTAAACAAGCTAACAGACTACTTCTGCAGATCTGGCAAATATCCTGTAGCCTGACCGCATATTTCTGATACATATATAAAATTCCTTCTGATATTTACATAATATTTCTCCATACATAATATTCCGCCTATCAGAAGGCAGTCCACAAACTGCAACAGGACAATTTATAATTTGTCACAGATGGTCCCAACCCTTTCGGTTGTGCGGACCCCACATTAACTTCCAGAAAGTTCAACGACCCCCGGTCCATCCCCACCACTCTTTCCAGACCCCCCTCTCCTCAGTGCCAAGCCTGTCCCCATGAGCCCTCTTTGCCTAAACCATATCCAATGTATATAAGTTCATGCCATGTTCAATGTAAAATTTGTACATCACTTTGACCCGGTGAAAAGTGGTATATAAACCCAACTAAATAAATAAATAATTAATTTTCCTTCCCCTTCACCAGCCTCTCTCGCCTCTCACCCAGCCAGTTTCTCCAGTCTCTCATTCCCCACAATCCTCTCTATTTTTTCTTCTCTCCCGCAGACCCCCTATAATGGTCTCAAGGCCTTCAGGGCTTCACTGACCATATTTTAGGAACCACTGGTCATTAAGAACATATGATATGCCAAACTGGGTCAGATCAAAATCCATCAAGCCCAGCATCATGTTTCCAACAGTTGCCAAACTAGATAACAACTACCTAGCAGTTTCCCCAAAGGACACAGGTTCCACAATGCTTGTATTGAAGCAAGCAGTGGATTTCCCGAGTCCCCTTTAATAATGGTTTATGGACCTTTCCTCCAGGAACTAGTCTAAACCATTTTTAAACCCAGCTACACGAACAGCTTTTACTACACCCTCCGGTAATGAATTCCAGAGTTTCATTACACATTGAGTGAAAAAATATTTTCTCTTATTAGTCTTAACTAGGTTACACTGTAGCTTCATTGCATGTCCCCTAGTCTTTCTATCTCCAGGAACAAGCAGGAATGTAGTCATCACATATGGGTATCGTCGGTACTGACTTAGCCTGCGCGGGAACGCTCCCCAGCATCCAATCAGAAAGTTTTTGGGAGCATCCCACAGCGCCTGCGTGCTGCCTTCCCGCCTTTCCCAACTGCCTCTCTCCAGTTCTTTTTCCGCGGAGCCAGCAGGTCGTGTTCCTGTCACCACAGAAGAATTTCCTTATTTCTTTATTTCTTTTTGTGGTCGCGTCTGCCTCCCCGACGCTCTACCGGTACCACCGGTATTTCTTTTCTTTTAAAAAAAATATATTTTTTCCATTCTTTTACTTTCTTCAGGTGCACCTGTCTTTTTGGGCCTTAGGGCCCAGAAATTCCTTTAATATGGAAAAATCTGCTTCAGGTTTTAAAAAGTGCACAAAATGTGGCGGTACCATTTCCGTCACCGACACCCATGAATGGTGTTTAAAATGTTTAGGTCCTGACCACTCCATCACAGACTGTGTGTCCTGTGCTATGATGTCTAAAAGGGGTCGACAGAACCGAGCTGCTAAGCTCAGTACCCTGTTTCCCTCTGATGCAGCTTCGGTGGCATCGACGTCTTCCAGGGCTTCTTCTTCTTCCCGTGGATCTCAGGTAACTAAACATAAGTCTAGCTGGTCCTCAAAGGCTAGATCTCCTTCTAAGTATCGAGATGCCTCTGGCGTTGCCCTCGAGGATTCTGCACCGGCAAAATTACCCCGGCGGGAGGCTTCGGCTTCCAAAGCACCATCATCGGGGTTCCAGGATGTTCTCGATGGCTCGGCCTCGACAGATCTCCTGGTGCCATGCTCTGGGGTACCGGCAGTCTCCACCGGTACCGATTTCCAGGCATTGGCAGCGTCTATGGACCAGAGAATTCTGTCCATAGAACGCAGTCTAGTGGCTTTCCTTGTGGCATCGACGCCCTTGGTACCGCGATAGACAACTCCACCGGTACCAGTACTGGCACTGGCATCGGTATCGGTATCGCAACCGGTACGGATAGTATCGACATCGGTGTCGATGCCTGCTATGCCGGTACCCTGTCCTTCGATGCCCGCCGGTACCGATTCCCCGGTACCGGTTATTCCTGATACCGATTTTGCTTGGTACGGGTATCGGGCTCTGCAAGATCATCCAGACAGGCGATACTTCGATTCAGCGATGATGCTTCCACAGGAGTCCTCCTCCCCTAAATGCAGGATGTCTCCTCCAGAGGACATGTCTTTCCAAGACTTCATCCGAGAGGTGGCTCGGGGCCTGTCCATCACTGTGACCCCTGAAACAGAGCCAAGGGCCAAGGAGTTGGATATTTTACAATATCCCAAAATTCCTAAGGAGGCAGCTACCCTACTCATTCATGAGATTCTATATGATCTCATGTTGAGGATGTGGGAAACACCAATTACCACCTCTCCTCATTCTTGTAGGTTAGATACCATGTATCGTGTCCCTCCTTGTCCTGGTTTCCATAAAACTCAGCTTCCCCACCACTCCATTTTGGTGGAATCTGCTATGAGAAGGATTAGAAGTGCAAAAAGACATGCCTCTAATCCACCAGGACGTGAATGCAGAACTCTGGATGCTTTTGGACGTAGAGTCTTTCAAGCTTCCATGCTTGCTGCAAGAATCAGTTCCTATAGTCTCTACATGGGAATGTTCCTAAAGGAAGTTACTGATCATCTACAGACTTTAAGTCCTTTCATCTCTGAGGATAAAAGGCAGGAGTTTCTCACTTGGCTCAAACATGCCCAAGATGTCTCTAAATTCTCCAACCGTGCAGCCTTCGACTGCTTTGAATGTATAAGCAGAACCTCGGCTATTGCCATAGGTGCACGTAGAATTGCTTGGCTCCAAGCATCTGATGTAGAGCTCTGGGTACAAGATAAATTGGGAAATATCCCTTGTACTGGTGAGAACCTGTTTGGTAAAGATTGGCAAGAAAAAGCCAATGAGATGGATGCTGAAAATTCCACTTTGGATAGACTATCCAAGTCTACTGCTGATCCTGTTAGGAAAAGATTGTTCAAGAAAACACCTTTTTCTAAGAAGAAGAGATTTTATCCTGCTTATGGTCAGCAGGCATCTTCTGCAGGTCAGTTTTCAACCAAACGTCAGCAACTACCCAAACAGAAGAAAGCAAAGGCTGCTAGGCCTCAACCGGCTCAGCAGCCTCAGCCTCCTCAGGGCTTTTGACTTTCTGCTAGAGAACTTAGCCTTTCTGGCTCTGGAAGGACCAGAACCGTCCACCATTCCAGGAAGGTTATGCCATTTTGCTCCCAGATGGGGGCAAATAACAGCAGAGCGTTGGACACTCTCCATCATAAGAGAGGGGTACAAACTTCATTTTTCAAGCATGCCCCCTCCCACAATAGTGAAGCAGTTCAATTTTCCGACCTTTCTCATCGACCTGTTAGGTCAGGAGGTTACCATCCTTCTTGCCCAAGGGGCAACAGAAGAAGTGCAGGGTGCAGGGTTCTATTCCCCTTATTTTCTTATCCCAAAGAAAACAGGGGGATACAGACCTATCTTAGATCTCAGAGAATTGAACAAGTTCCTGGTCAAGGAGAAATTCAAAATGATTTCTCTCAGAGCTCTGCTTCCATACCTTCAGAGTCAGGATTGGCTTTGTTCTCTAGATCTCAAGGATGCGTACACCCATCTTCTCATCCATCCAACCCACAGAAGGTTCCTTTGGTTCCTG
The DNA here is from genome assembly GCA_033557465.1 of Ichthyophis bannanicus. Lineage (NCBI taxonomy): Eukaryota > Metazoa > Chordata > Amphibia > Gymnophiona > Ichthyophiidae > Ichthyophis > Ichthyophis bannanicus. Next base: position 102,934,903 of record CM066048.1, on the reverse strand, counting down.
TTTCAAGGAAAGCACTACCAATACAGGGTGCTTCCTTTTGGTCTGCACCAAGGGTGTTCACGAAATGCATGGCTGTGGTAGCAGCATTTCTACGCACTCTGGGAATATTCGTCTTCCCTTACTTGGATGACTGGCTCATTCGAGCTCCAACACAGTCAGAGGCCAGGACTTCTCTATCCTGCACAATGCGTATCCTTCAGTATTTAGGGCTGGTCATAAACATCCCCAAATCCAGTCTAACTCCTACTCAATCTCTAGAGTTCATAGGCAGTTGCTAGGCCACATGGCATCCACCGTGCATGTGGTACCATATGCTTGCCTTCACATGAGGGCAGCTCAGTGGACTTTATCCACCCAATGGACCCAGGCATCAGGTTGCCTGTCAGACAGAATAGCAAACACAAGTCGTCTTTTTTTGTCTCTCCAATGGTGGACGTCCACTCAAAACCTGTTGCTGGGGTCCCCCTTTCAGCAACCCCTGCCACAAGCAACTCTTACAACAGATGCTTCTCCAATGGGTTGGGGAGCTCATCTACAAGACCTCTCCACCCAGGGCACTTGGACGCCACAAGAGAGTTGTCTACATATCAATCTCTTGGAACTCAGAGCAATCTTCCTTGCTCTGCAAGTGTTCCACACCCTGCTCAGCTACAAGACAGTCCTTATCCATATGGACAATCAAGTAGCCATGTTCTATGTGAACAAGCAGGGGGGAACAGGCTCTCTGTCACTTTGCAACGAAGCTCTGCGACTGTGGGCCCTCGCCAGAGAGCATCACATCCATCTTCTGGCAGTGTATCTTCCAGGCATTCAAAACTCTTGGGCAGACAGGCTCAGTCGAGTTCTCCTTCCACACGAGTGGTCTCTCCATGCAGACCAGGTGGCCAAGATTTTTCAACTTTGGGGAACCCTGGACATAGACTTCTTTGCAAGTCCATGGAATGCCAAACTTCCCCAGTTCTGTTCCAGAACTCCGGCTCAGGGAGCTCAGGCCAAGGATGCTTTCCTCCTTCACTGGGGTCAAGACTTCCTGTATGCCTTTCCACCCATTCCCCTAATTCCCAAAATCCTCTTCAAGCTTCAGAGAGACAGAGGCCACATGATTCTTATAGCACCACATTGGCCACGGCAAGTGTGGTACCCTCTGCTTCTACATCTCTCTCAAGCTCCCTCCCTGGAGTTAGGACCTGCTCCAGATCTCCTATCTCAGGAGAACGGAATGTTATGGCATCCCATTCCCCAGTCCCTGCATCTCAGGGCTTGGTTGCTGAAGGCCTAGATCTCCAAGATCTTCATCTTTCTCAGCAAATGAAAGATGTTCTTTATGCTTCTAGGAAACCTTCCACTAGACGTTCTTATGCTTTCAAGTGGAAAAGGTTCACTGTTTGGTGTTCAGAAAAGGGTCTTAACCCCCTTGCTATACCTCTAGAATCTTTACTGGAGTATCTCTTCCATTTGTCTAATGCAAGCCTTAAGACAAATTCAGTAAGAGTCCATTTGAGTGCTATTGCAGCTTCTCTTAAACCTCTAAATGGACAGCCTATTTCCTCTCATCCTCTTACAGCAAGATTCATGAGAGGCCTCCTTCTAAGTAAGCATTCCATTAGACCACCTCCGGTGGCATGGGATTTGAATCTGGTTCTTGGCCACCTCATGAAGCCACCTTTCGAACCCTTAGCTACAACCTCCTTGAAATTTCTTTTTTGGAAGGTTATCTTTCTCATTGCAATCACATCAGCATGCCGCATTAGTGAATTGCAAGCACTAGTAGCTAATCCACCTTATACAAGGTTTCATCATGACAAGGTAGTCCTTAGGACTCATCCACACTTTATGCCTAAGGTGGTCTCGCCTTTTCACCTCAACCAGGAGGTCTACCTACCTGTTTTTTTCCCAGGACCTCATGCATCACGTGCAGAGAAGAATCTTCATACCCTGGACTGTAAAAGAGCTCTAGCTTTTTATTTACAGAGGACACAGCAACACAGAAAGTCTTCTCAGCTCTTTGTTGCTTTTGACCCTTCTCATTTGGGACTGCCAGTCTCCAAGAGAACACTATCCAACTGGATTGCTCACTGTATTTCTTTCGCCTATCAGAGTAAGAACCTTTCTCTGGAGGGCCATGTCACAGCTCACAATGTGAGAGCCATGGCAGCCTCAATGGCTCATCTGAACTCTGTGTCTATTGACGATATCTGTCAAGCAGCCACTTGGGCATCGGTTCATACCTTCACAGCCCATTACTGCTTGGACAAGGACTCCCGCCGGGATGCCTTGTTTGGTCAAGCTGTTCTCAAACACCTGTTCGATACTTAATCAACTCCTACCCACCATCCCTGATAGGATGCCGGAGATCCATGGGGAGAAGTGGAGCCATTCTCAGGGACACACAACTTCTGAGGTTTCTCCCTGGCACCCAAAGCTAGGGTGTCCCCATATGTGATGACTACATTCCTGCTTGTTCCTGGAGATAGCATAGTTACTCACCTGTAACAGGTGATCTCCGGGAACAGCAGGAATTTAGTCCTCACAACCCACCCACCTCCCCTAGGAGTTGTATCTCTCTATCTTTCCTTTCCCTCTCTCTCTCTCTCTTTGTCTCAGCTTTAAAACTCAACTGGAGAGAGGCAGTTGGGAAAGGCGGGAAGGCAGTACGCAGGCACTGTGGGATGCTCCCAAAAGCTTTCTGATTGGACGCTGGGGAGCGTTCCCGCGCATGCTCCGTCGGTAAAGACAATACCCATATGTGAGGACTAAATTCCCGCAGTTTCCGGAGATCACCTGTTACAGGTGAGTAACTATGCTATATTTGATGGTGTAAACAATCGATCTACATTTACCTGTTCCACTCCATTCATTAATTTATAGACCTCTATCATATCTTCCCTCAGCCGTCCCTTTTCCAGGTTGAAGAGCACTAACCTTTTTAGCTTCTCCTCATAGGGGTATCCTTCCATCTCCTTTACCATTTTGGTGGCTCTTCTTTGTACCTTTTCTAATAATGCTATATCCTTTTTAAGATATGGCGACCATTATTGCACCCAATATTCAAGGTGCGGTCGCACCATGGAACAATACAGAGGCTTTATAATATTCTTTGTTTTATTCTCCATTCCTTTCCTTATGATTCCTAGCATTCTATTTGCTTTCTTGGCCGCTGCTACACGCTGGGCAGAGCGTTTCAACATGTTATCCATGATGACGCCTAAATCTTTTTCCTGGGAGGAGGTTCCCAATGTGGAACCTTGCATCGTGTAACCATAGTTTGGGTTGTTCTTTCCTAGGTGCATAACTTTGTATTTGTCCACATTAAATTTCATCTGCCATTTGAACATCCAGTCTTCCAATTTATCAAGGTCCTTTGCAATTTTTTACAAATGTGATTACCTCACTCATTATTCCCATATCCAAGTCATTTACGAATATGTTAAAAAGCAGCGGACCCAGCACAGGTCCCTGGGATACTCCACTTTTCACCTTTCTCCATTGGGAAAATTGGCCATTTCACTCTATCCTCTGCTTTCTATCTTTTAGCTAGTTCCTGATACACAATAGTACACTGCCTCCTATCCCATGACTTTTTAATTTCACCAAGAGTCTCTCAGAAGGGATCTTTTCAAAGGCTTTTTGAAAATCCAGATACACTACATCAACCGACTCACCTTTGTCTACCTGTTTATTCACACCTTCAAAAAAAACATTACAGATTAATAAGATAAGACCTTCCTTGGCGAAAGCCATGTTGGTTGTCTCACATCAAGCCATGACTATCTACATGTTCAGTAATTTTGTTCTTTATAATGGTTTCTATCATTTTTCCCAGTACTGACATCAGGCTCACCGGTCTGTAGTTTCCCGGATCACCCCTGGAACCATTTTTAAAAATTGGCGTTACATTGGCCATCCTTCAATCTTCAGGTATCTCAGATGAATTTAATGATAGTTCACAGTTTACTAATAGCAGGTCTGTAATTTCATATTTCAGTTCTTTCAACACCCTTGGATGTATACCATCCAGTCCAGGTGATTTGCTACTCTTCAGTTTATCAAATAGTTGTAATACATCTTCCCACTGTATTGATATTTCTTTCAATTCTTCTGCAGCATCTCTTTAAATACCATTTCAGTCATGGGTAACATCCCTACATCTTCCTTAATAAAGACCAAACCCCTCGTGAAACTTTCTCCACTTTTTTGTTGGATAACACCGGAAAGGAACATGGACTGATGACCATGCTCTCCACACGGTTATATCCTATTAAATCTTTTTTTTTTTTTTTAAAAACATTTTCTTCAAAAACATTTTTTCATTACTTAGCTGATTCGAAGAACTGAAGCACGACGTGCACGTTTCAGGTTGAACACCCTGTTTCAAGTGCTGACATATCATGTAGAAAACCGTCACAAAACGCTGAAAAGCAGCTGTTTCTTAAGAGGACTCAATTTGTATGAATGGCTATACTCTGCCGTCAATCAGACAAACAACCAATGGGGAACAAGGGGAATTTCCACCATTCAGGGAGTCCCACACCCAATCGGATGACGTCAAACAAAACTCGTCCATTCAACTTCTTTATTGATACCAGTGGGATGGACCATGCCGAAACGAAAAATCCAGGACTGCTCCAAACGTTGAAGTTTATTAACCCGGTCTCCCCCTCGAGGATTCGGAGGCACAAAATCAATAACAGTCCAGCGTAAATCCTAGTATTCATGATGCACATCCTGGCAATGATCCACCATCGGGGCCGTTTCAACACACTGCCGCAATCTTGAGGCGTGTTCTCCCATTCGGACCTTGATAGAACGCTTAGTGCGACCCACGTAAACCAGAGGACATGGAAATTCGACTATATAGACCACATAGGCCGTAGTGCAATCCGTCTCCCATTTCCTTCAATATGATTGACCTGTCAGAGGGTGAATCCAGTGAATCCCTGTCAAAGAGGAAGCACAATGTACACACTTATGAAGATATCATGACCCCGATGTTGAAGCGGTGGAGCTAGAGGCCTATCTACCGGTAAAGTTGTTCGGGCCACAAGATCACCTAAATTGGCTCCTCTTGAAAACGCCACCAAAAAGAATCGTCGGAAACAGGGATGCAATTCCAACACAGTCCAATGTTTGCGTAATATAACCGCCACAGCTGTGCTAGACGACATGTATGGTAGAATACCCACAAGAGGTTGAGGCGATGTCATTTCCAAAGAAGGAACCCGAGCTGATAACAACCATTCCCGGTGCGTATACAACGCCCGGCAATATGCTAACCGAATCACTTTGTGGGGATAGCCTCGAGCCCGTAGTCGCTGCCCAAGTTCCGCTGCATGGAGCTTGAAATCTTCCAAGGTCGAACAGATACGTCGTATTTTATTTATTTTTTTTATTTATTTAAGGTTTTTCTATACCGCACTATTCGGCATCAGCACGGTTTACAATAAACAAGTTTGTACAATGAGGAACAGCCATACATTGAACTTACATAGAACAGGGAGTTTAAACATGGATAACAGGTGAACTTTATACATAGCAAACAAAGGGAGATTTAAACAAGGGTAACAGGTGAACTTTATACATTATATACACAGGGATTGCATCACATCTAAGTTTATGATACAGGCCCTAAGGGGGATAGATGGGGGAGGTGAAGAGTTTTCATCGGAAATTGGTTAGACAGCGTTGGCTTGTTAGACTATAAGATCATGTGGTACTGTCTAGGTGATGCTGTCGGAGTTACCAAAGTGTTGTAAAAATAATTGCAGTTTGAGGGCTTTTCTGAACTGTGGGAGGTTATTTATGCTGCGGATTTCTGTTGGGAGGGAGTTCCAGCAAGAAGGGGCGAATAAGGCAAAGGCACGCTTTCTAGTGGATTTGTTGCATTTTGTGATGGCTTTTGGAAGGAGGATGGTATTGCAGGATGTGGTTCTTCTTAATCTGTTGTTTGGAGTAAGTTGGATCAGATCTGACAATATATTTGCGGTGATACAGTTGACTGCTTTGAAGGTCAAGGTGAGGATCTTAAATGTGATCCTGTACTGGACGGGGAGCCAGTGCAAGCTCTTCAGGATAGGGGTGATATGTTCTCTGCGAGATGCGCCATAGAGGGTTCTTGCTGCGGTATTCATCGCAAGCTGTAAGGGGTTTATCGAGCTCTTTGGGAGTCCGAGTAGGATGGGGTTGGCGTAATCGAAGTGGGGCATGATTATGGCATGATTATGTCGTATACGTAAGAATTGACCATAAGGGAGACCTTTCTTCAGGGAGTGTGGATGGAAACTCTGATATTGAAGGAGACTATTACGTTGTACTGATTTACGGTAGAGAGAAGTACGAAAACCATCCAACTCTTTAAACACTGTAATATCCAAAAAATCTATGCTTTGATCAGAAACGGTAGCAGTGAAAGTTAAATTAGATTTTAAGGAATTTAACCACGTCAAAAAATCTTGTAACTCCAAACATGAACCAGTCCACAAAAAAAAGATGTCATCTAGGTAACGCTTCCAAAAAGGGATATTATGAAAATAAGGGGAATTATACAGAAAACTCTTCAAACTCCGCCATATATATTGTGGCAATAGAAGGCACTACCGATGCCCCCATGACAATACCAAAAATCTGATGGTAATACTGCCCCAAAGCCAAAAAATAATTGCGTGTTAAGACCAGTGTTATCAACTCCAGCAAAAATTGGCGAGGAAGACGAACAGGTGCATGAGTGAACCTGGTTGAGAGAAGATCCAATGCCTCCACTTGATTAATATTCGTATACAAAGCAGCAACGTCTAATGTAACCATCTGAAATTGCCAGGTAGATAGATCCACTGTTATTGATTTTGTGCCTCCGGATCCTCGAGGGGGAGACCGGGTTAATAAACTTCAACGTTTGGAGCAGTCCTGGATTTTTCGTTTGGGCACGGTCCATCCCACTGGTCTCAATAAAGAAGTTGAATGGACGAGTTTTGTTTGACGTCATCCGATTGGGTGTGGGACTCCCTGAATGGTGGGAATTCCCCTTGTTCCCCATTGGTTGTTTGTCTGATTGACGGCAGAGTATAGCCATTCATACAAATTGAGTCCTCTTAAGAAACAGCTGCTTTTCAGCGTTTTGTGACGGTTTTCTACATGATATGTCAGCACTTGAAACAGGGTGTTCAACCCGAAACGTGCACGTCGTGCTTCAGTTCTTCGAATCAGCTAAGTAATGAAAAAATGTTTTTGAAGAAAATGTTTTTTTAACAAAAAACGATTAAATAGGATATAACCGTGTGGAGAGCATGGTCATCAGTCCATGTTCCTTTCCGGTGTTATCCAACAAAAAAGTGGAGAAAGTTTCACGAGGGGTTTAGTGATATATATTTTGGAGAGATTGCTTTGGTATCACTAATTTGGGGGCTTTTTGTTAGGAATTAATAAAGACCAAAGCAAAGAATTCATTCAGTCTGTCCACTTTGGCCTTGTCACCTCTTAGTGCCCCTTTTACCCCTCTCACAGATTTTTTGCTGAGAATTTACTTGAAAAAGCCTTTATTATATATTTTTCCTTCCACAGCAAGCTTCTTCTGGAATTCTGTCTTTGCCTGCCTTATCAATGCCTTGCATCTAACTTGCCAGTGCTTATGTGATTTCCATTTTCGTCATATAGCTCCTTTTTCCATTTCCTGAAAGATGCTTTTTTGGCAACAACAACCTCTCTGACCTTACCCTCAAACTATGCTGGCAGTTTTTTGGACTTCCTTCCACTTTTCTTAAAACATGGAATACAGCTATTCTGGGCTTTCAAGATAGTATTTTTAAACAACACCCATGCTTGATGTAAATCTCTAACCTTTGCAACTGCTCTGTTATTTTTTTCTTAACTATTTTCCTCATTTTATCATAGTCTCCCTTTTGAAAGTTAAAAGGTAGTACTGTGATTTCCTTGCTGTCCTTCCTCCATTTATTAAATCAAATAAGACCATGCTATGATCACTATTGCCAAGTGGCCCTAATACCCTTATCTCTTGCACTGGATTTTGTGTTCCATTAAGGACTAAGTCTAAAATGGCTTCCCCTCTTGTTGGTTCATGAAACAGCTGCTCCAAGAAGCAGTCATTTATTTCATCTAGAAACTATCTCCCTATCATGTCCTGCCATGACACTGACCTAGTCCATACCGGGGTAATTGAAATCACCCATTATTATTACTATGCTGTAACTTTTTTTAGCTTCCCTGATTTCTTAGAGAATTTCATCTTCCATTTGTTCATTCTGGCCAGGCGGTCAATAGTATACTCCCACTGCCATCACTTTCCCCTTCCCCTTTTTACATAGAATTATAATTCATAGAGATTCTACAGTGTTTTCTTTTCCTGCAAAACTTTAATTCTTTGTGACTCAACACCCTCTCTAACATAGAGTGCAACTCTTCCACCAATTTGATCTCCTCTATCATTATGATATAGTTTGTTCCCAGGTATCACAGTGTCCCACTGGTTATCTTCCTTCCACCAGGTCTCTGAGATTCCAATCATATCTAACCTCTCATTTAGTGCTATATATTCTAACTCTCCAATCTTATTTTTTAGACTTCTAGCATTTGCATACAAGTATTTTAGAGCCTGTATTTTATTCATATTAATCTGGTTACTGGTAGGCAGGGGTAATTTGAAATCTTTAAGTTCTGTCTGCTCTGTACTTAAAGGCATTTGGGTTATTTTTGTCTTTATAGGAACCTCTCTGTCAATATGCCCTAACTTCAGTCTTTTTCTAGTATCCTTCAAAGGTACATTGTTCCGAACCAGGCACCCTTGGGCGACTGTTGGCTTTCCTCTGTTATCTAGTTTAAAAGCTGCTCTGTCTCCTTTTTAAAGGTTAGTGCCAGCAGCCCAGTTCCATCCCAGTTAAGGGGAGCCCATACCTTTGGAAAAGCTCCTCCTTTCCCCAAAATGCTGCCCGGTTCCTAACAAATCCAAAACCCTCTTTCTTGCACCATCATCTCTACCATGCATTGATACTCTGGAGCTCTGCCTGTCTTTTGGGTCCTGCACGTGAAACAGGAAGCATTTTGGAGAATGCTACCCTGGAAGTTCTTGATTTCAACTTCCTACTTAAAAGACTAAATTTGGCCTCCAGAACCTCCCTACCACACTTTCCTATATCATTGGTACCAACGTGTACCAAGACAGCAAACTTCTTCCCAGAACAATCTAAGACAGGGGTCTCAAACTCAAATTGCTTTGAGGGCCAAATGAGGACTTGTAAAGTAACCCGCGGGCCGCATAAGACGCTGGGCCTCATTTGAATAAGGTGCCTAATTTGCATAAATATTTGCATAATGTTACCATATACTAGCTTTTAGTAAACATGCCTCTTAATGAGTGTATGGATAAAGAAAGACTAAAAGATTTCTACATTACTATAATCCAGCGCCAACCGCCAGGCACATTAGGAACTACTACAAACACTGCCCATTTAGAACCCATAGCAAACCTGCCGTATCGTAACAGCACTACCAGGACTCACAAAGCACCAGACCCTACCTATCAAAAGGCAACACTGCAAATATTAAACCAATACATTTCAGAGAATAACAATGCATGATCTACTGGGGAAAGAGAACAAGTGGCAATGTCAACTAGGAATTACATAAACAGAATACCTCAGTTCAGTTACACATGCAGAACATACGCCCTCACCAAACAAGGAATCACAATTTAGAAACAGGAAGACAATAATTAAACTGGGAACCCCAAAAGCCAAACTTGGAATATACAACAACACTGTAGAAATAAAACTATAAATTAATTTCCTCTTGCACTAAACAAAGCACAGCTCCCTCCCCTCACAGCCCATTTCCATTCCAAGCCCCCCTCCCCATCAGCCCATTAGCAGTCCTAGACCCCCCATAGCACATTACCAGTCCTAACCCCCCCCCCCCCCATCAGCCCACAGGAAACTAAATCTGCTGTAGAATCTATATGGATTGAAATTCCATGTAAAAGGGGGAAGGCAATGGCAGTGGGGGTGTACTATCGAGCGTCTGGCCAGAATGACCAAATGGATGATGAAATGCTCAAAGAAATCAAGGAAGCTAACAAAAGTTGCAGCACAGTAATAATAACGGGTGATTTCAACTACCCCGGTATCAACTGGGTCAGTGTCACGGCAGGACATGCTAGGGAGATAAAGTTCCTTGATGAAATAAATGACTACTTCTTGGAGCAGCTGGTTTATGAACCGACCAGAGGGAAAGCCATATTAGACCTAATCCTTAGTGGAACACCAGATCTAGTGCAAGAGATAAGGTTGTTGGGGCCACTTGGCAATAGTGATCATAGCATGATCGCCTTTGATTTAATTAGTGGAGGAGGAATAGTAAGGAAATCCACAATACTACCTTTTAACTTTTGAAAGGGAGACTATGATAAAATGAGGAAAACAGTTAAGAAAAAACTAAAAGGAGCAGTTGCAAAGGTTAAAGACGTACATCAGGCTTGGCTGTTGTTGAAAAATACTATCTTGGAAGCCCAGATCAGCTGTATTCCACGGTTTAAGAAAAGTGGAAGGAAGTCCAAAAAACTGCCAGCATGGTTTAAAGGTGAGGTCAGAGAGGCTGTTGTTGCCAAAAAAGCATCTTTCAGGAAATGGAAAAAAGAGCCAAACGACGAAACCTGTAAACAGCACAAGCACTGGCAAGTCAAATGCAAGGCATTGATAAGGCAGGCAAAGGGAGAATTTGAGAAGAAGCTTGCAGCGGAAGTAAAAACGCGAAGTAAAGACCTTTTCAAGTACATTCGTAGCAAAAAACCTGTGAGAGAGTCAGTTGGTCCATTAGATGATAAAGGGGTTAAAGGAGCACTAAGAGGCGACAAGGCGATAGCGGAGAGACTGAATGAATTCTTTGCTTCATTCTTTACTGAGGAAGATGTAGGGATGTTACCCATGACTGAAGTGGTATTTAAAGGTGCGGAAGAATTGAAGGAAATATCGATACATCGGGAAGATGTATTACAACTATTAGATAAACTGAAGAGTAGCAAATCACCTGGGTCGGATGGTATACATCCAAGGGTATTGAAAGAACTGAAATACGAGATTGCAGACCTGCTATTAGTAATCTGTGAACTATCATTAAAATCATCTCTAATACCTGAAGATTGGACGATCGCCAATGTAACACCAATTTTTAAAAAAGGTTCCAGGGGTGATCTGGGAAACTACAGACCGGTGAGCCTGACATCAGTACCGGGAAAAATGGTAGAAACCATCATAAAGAATAAAATTACTCAGCATGTAGATAGTCATGACCTAATGGGAGACAGCCAACATGGCTTTAGACAAGGAAGATCTTGTCTTAGTAATCTGTTATGTTTTTTTGAAGGAGTGAATAATCAGGTGGACAAAGGTGAGTCGGTTGATATTGTGTATCTGGATTTTCAGAAAGCCTTTGACAAGGTCCCTCATGAGAGAATTTTGGCAAAACTAAAGAGTCATGGGATAGGAGGCAGTGTACTATTGTGGATCAGGAACTGGTTAAAAGATAGAAAGCAGAGGGTAGGGCTAAATGGCCAATTTTCCCAATGGAGAAAGGAGAATAGTGGTGTGCCCCAGGGATCTGTGCTGGGTCCGCTGCTTTTTGACATATTCATAAATGACCTGGAAAGTGGAATAACGAGTGAGGTTATCAAATTTGCAGATGACACAAAACTATTTAAAGTTGTTAAAACCCAAGAGGATTGTGGAAAATTGCAAGAGGATCTTGATAAATTGGAAGACTGGGCATCAAAATGGCAGATGAAATTTAATGTGGACAAGTGTAAGGTTATGCACCAAAGGAAGAACAACCCAAACTATGGTTACACGAGGCAAGGTTCCACATTAGGAACCACCACCCAGGAAAAAGGTTTAGGCGTCATTGTGGATACGATGTTAAAACCCTCGGCCCAGTGTGCAGCGGAGGCCAAGAGAGCAAATAGAATCCTAGGTATGATAAGGAAAGGAATGGAAAATAAAACAAAAGATATTATAATGCCTCTATATCGTTCCATGGTGAGACCGCACCTTGAATATTGTGTGCAATTCTGGTCGCCGTATCTTAAAAAGGATATAGCGATTTTAGAAAAGGTTCAGAGAAGAGCCACCAAAATGGTAAAGGGGATGGAAGGATACTCCTATGAAGAAAGGCTAAAAAGGTTAGGGCTCTTTAACCTGGAAAAGAGACGGCTGAGGGGAGATATGATAGAAGTCTATAAATTAATGAACGGAGTGGAACGGGTAAACGTAGATCGATTGTTTACCTTATCAGAATATAGAAAGACTAGGGGACATGCAATGAAGCTACAGGGTAAACTATTTAAGACTAATAAAAGAAAATATTTTTTCACTCAACGTGTAATCAAACCCTGGAATTTGTTACCAGAGGATGTAGTAAAGGCTGTTAATGTAGCTGGGTTTAAAAAAGGTTTGGACAAGTTCCTGGAGGAAAGGTCCATAAACCATTATTAAGAAGGGACCCAGGATATCAATGCTTGAACCAATACAAGCATTGTGGAAGCTGTGTCCCTTGGGGAAACTGCTAGGTACATATGACCTAGATTGGCCACTGTTGGAAACAGAATACTGGGCTTGATGGACCTTGGTCTGACCCATTATGGCATATCTTATGTTCTTATGTTCACTTCCCAGTCTTACCCCCCCCTCCCATCACCCCTTTTTCAGTCTTACCCCCCTCATAGACCATTACCAGTCCTACCCCCCCCCCATCAGCCCAGGTAGATTAAAAAAAAAAACTTGCTGCTGCTGATGCCGCCGCAGCATCAAGCATCCCACGAGGGCCCCCCTGCCCAGCAGAGTCCTCCCTGCAGCATCAGCTCCAAAAGCGGTGGCTTTCTGAGCCACGAAAAGAGTTTCTCTCTCGCGGCTTTTGTTAAGCCAGAGCTGCGAGAGAGAAACTCTCTCTCTTCGCTGCTCTGAAAGCCGCCACTTTTGGAGCTGATGCTGTAGGGAGGACTCTGCCGGGCAGGGGGGGAACTACGAGACGCTTGATTCTGCCGCTGCCACGGCGGCGGCGGCAGCAAGTTTTTTTTTTTTTTAAATCTACCAGCTAGCTGCTTAACACGCCTGGACTAATGCGTCGCGGACCACACAAGATTCTCTCGCAGGCCGCGTGTTTGAGACCCCGGATCTAAGACCTTGTCTAGTGGTGCGTGATGTCTGCTACCTTTGCACCAGGCAGGAATGTTACTAGGCGATCCTCATGTCCATCAGTCAGCCAGCTATCTACATGCCTAATGATCGAATCACCAACTATAACAGCTATCCTAACCCTTCTCTCGTGGTCATATGGCAAGACGGTTTTACATTACCTAGAGGACAGATCCTAGCTACAGGATCACTTCCTGCCACACCAGGGTGATGCTCTCCTGTCACGTGATCTCTCTCCTCCATGTCAACAGGGATGCTGCCAGACTGGAGGTGGGACTTCAGTACTACATCCCTGTAGGTCTCATCTATGTACCTCTCTGTCTTCCTTATGTCCTCCAAGTCTGCTACTCTAGCCTTCAGAGATTGAACTCATTCCCTGAGAGCAAAGAGCTCCTTGCACCTACTGCACATGGAAGACCCCTCACTAACTGTGAGAAAATCATACATGTGACACTCAGTGCAAAAGACTGGAAAGCCCCCCATCTCACTGCTGGACTGCTGTGTGCATATTAGTTTTAAGGTTGTGTTTAGGTATTTAAGTTGTTTACTTACTTAGGTTTTGCTGGGGATACTTATACCAATAAAACTATACTAATATGTTTAATGGACTTTGTTCACCTCAAGATTAATTAATCTCAGGTCGTTAATGTATGCCTGATGAGGATAAACAGCTGCACCTGAGAGTGAATATGCGCACCTCATTTAAGAGGGTGCAGGGGTGGATAGGAGTCAGGAAGTGAGGGAAAGATTAAAAACTGGCTGCTACACAGTGTCCTGTCCTGTGCTTCTAAGGTAAAGACTTACCAATTTACTTTCTAGGTTAAGCTAAACTTTGATTTGATTTAAATGAAAAACTCTCTAGAAACAAATTTATTTCAAAGGGGCTTGTTTACAAAGCCGCAGTAGCGGCTTTCGCCCTATATCGGAGCCGTGGCCCCATTGAATTCAAAGGTGAATTAAATGGGGCTGCGGCTCCGATATCGGACGGAAGCCGCTACCGCGGCTTTGTAAACAAGCCCCAAAGTCTATTTACTCTTATTTTATGTTACATAGTAAATGACGGCAGATAAAGACCAGCACGGTCCATCCAGTCTGCCCAGCACAATGGCAAGAGTAGGTGCACCCGCCGCTCCACCACCCCTCCCCACATCCCTGTTTAGGGGTGACCCCACCACTCCTTGTAGGACACCCCTATTTGTTGAGAAATTAGATGGTTCAGTTTATTTTGATTTTATCCTGTTGCTGTAAAGTGATCTACTGTGTCTGTTCCATGCCATTTTGAATTCCATCACCGTGTTTGCCCCCACCACTTCCATCAGGAGGGCATTCCAATTACCACCACCCTTTCTGTGAAAAAGTATTTCCTGGCATTGCCTTTCAATTTACCATCTCACAGCTTCATGTTGTGCCCTCTAGTTGTACAGCTTCCCTGTCGTTGGAAGAAGTTTGTTTGTTCATTATTTCCCTTCAAGTATTTAAAGGTCTGAATCATATCTCCCCTGTCCCTCCTCTCCTCCAAAGTGTACATGTTTAGGTCTTCAAGTCTCTTCTCATAAGGCTTCTGATGCAGGCTCCAAATCATTTTGGTCGCCTTCCTCTGAACAGTTTCCAGTCTTTATACATCCTTTGCAAGATACGGCCTCCAAAACTGAACACAGTATTCCAAGTGAGGCCTCACCAGTGACTTGTACAGTGGCATAAGTACCTCTTCCTTTCTGCTGGAGAATCCTCTTTGTATGCAACCCAACATCCTCCTGGCTTTTGCCACCGCCTTGTCCCACTGTTTTGCCACCTTGAGATCTACAGAAATAATCACACCAAGGTCTTTCTTCTGATCCATGCATACTAACCTCTCGCCCCCTATCACGTACATTTCCCTTGGATTTCTGCTACCCAAGTGCATGACTCTGCACTTCTTTGCATTAAATCTTAATTGCCAAGCATTAGACCATTCTTCTAGCTTTTGTAGATCTTTCCTCATGTTAACCACTCCCTCGGGGGAGTCAATTCTGTTGCAAATTTTCGTGTCATCTGCAAAAAGACATACTTTTCCATTCAGTCCTTCAGCAATATCACTCACAAATACATTGAACAGTGCCGGGCCCAGGACCGAACCCTGGGGCACCCCGCTAATCACCTTCCCTTCATCCGAGTGAGCTCTGTTTACCATCACCCTCTGTCGTCCTTCAGTCAACATATTTCTGATCCAATTTACCATCTTAGGATCCATCCCCAAGCTACTGAGTTTATTGATAAGCCTCCTATGAGGAACAGTATCAAAGGCTTTGCTGAAATCCAGGTAGATGACATCCATCGCATGTCCCTGATCTAGCTCCCTGGTCACCCAGTCAAAGAACTCAATCAGATTTGTTTGGCAAGATCGTCCTTCAGTAAAACCATGTTGCCTTGGGTCTTGCAACCTGTTGGTTTTGAGAAAGTTCACTATTCGCTCTTTCAGGAGCGCCTCCATTACTTTTCCCACCACCGAGGTAAGGCTCACGGGCCTGTAGTTTGACACTTCTTCCCTGTCACCACTTTTGTGTAGAGGTACGATATCAGCTGTTCTCCAGTCCTGAGGAACCTCTCCTGTTTCCAAGGACCTGTTGAAAACATCCTTTAACGGCCCTGCAAGAACCTCTCTGAGCTCTTTCAGAATCCTGGGATGTATCCTATCTGGTCCCATGGCCTTGTCCACTTTCAGTTTTGCAAGTTGTTCTAACACATTATCTTCTGTGAATGGTGTGGTATCTACTTCATTCACATTTTTATAATATTTGGGTGGTCCTTCTCCAGGACTTTCTTTAGTAAAAACAACAGAATTATTCGTTTAGCAATTTCGCTTCTTCAATGTCACTTTCCACCAGTCCGTTTGCAGGACTTCTGAGTCCTGCAATTCCACCTCTGATCTTCTTCCTTTCCCGAATATACCTGAAGAAGGTTTTGTCGCCACACTTAACATCATTAGCCATCTTTTCCTCTGCCTTTGATTTTGCTATCCTTATTTCTCTCTTTGTCTCTTTGAGCTTGATCATGTATTCATTTCTGTGTTCCTTTGTTTGTGAGCTTTTGAATCTTGCGAAAGCTGTGTTTTTTGCCTTTATTTGAGCAGCCACTTCTTTGGAAAACCAAATGGGTTTTCTTCTCCTCTTGTTTTTGTTTACTTTTGTTACATATTTATTTGTTGCCCTTTTATTGCCACCTTTAGTTTAGCCCATAGCAATTTCACTTCCCTAATCTCCTTCCACCCTGTCAGCTCCTCCTTTAGGTACTCGGACATTTTATTGAAGTCGGTGTTTTTGAAGTTTAGGACTTTGAGCTTGCTATGATTGGCTTGTACCTTGGCTTTTATCTAAAACCACACCGTGTGATGATCGCTGCTGCTGACAGGGTAACTCACACAGACATTTGACACGCTATCACCGTTGGTGAGCACTAAATCCAGCGTTGAGCTTTCCCTGGTTGGTTCCATCACCATTTGTTTAAGTAACGCATCTTGGAGAGCATCCACAATTTTTTTGCTTCTTTCCAGATTTGCAGAAGGAGTAATCCAATCCACATCAGGTAGATTAAAGTCTCCCAATATGATTGCTTCCCCCTTTGTGGCTATCTTGGCAATATCTATGATCAATTCGTTATCTATCTCTTCAATTTGTGTTGGAGGTCTGTAGACTACAGCAGTATGGATGACAGTGCCATCTCCTCTTTCCAACACAATACAGAGTGCTTCTTCTTTTCCCCATGCCCCCTGCATTTCAATAGCTTTAATATTGCTTTTGACATACAAGGTTATTCCACTTCCTCTTCCATTTTCTCTGTCTCTTCTGAATAGATTATAGCCAGGTATGACTATATCCCAATCATGCGATTCGTTTAGCCATGTTTCTGTAATGGCCACAATGTCCAAATCCATTTCCACCATTAGGGCTAATAGGTCCGGAACTTTGTTGGCTAAGCTTCGAGCATTTGTGCTCATTGCTTTCCAGCATTTACCTGGCTTGTGTGTATTTAGCATTGATTTTGTTCTGCCTACATCTTCCCACTAGTTTTTGATGTGTGTTTTAAAAGTCTGGCTGTTTCTGATTTTAATCTGCTTTTGCAGGGGGTGACGTCCAGAGCTTGACCTTCTACATCCGTCACCCCCTTTTTCTAGTTTAAATGCATATCCACATATTGCTTGAATTGTTCACTTAGGATTCTTTTCCCTGTGACAGAGAGATGTAGTCCATCAGCACAGTATAGTCTCTTGTTGTTCCATCTGTTACCCCAGTTGCCAATAAATCTGAATCCTTCTTGTTTACACCAGGTCTGGAGCCATGTATTAAAGCTGTTAATGCGATGCAGCCTTTTTGCCCCCTTACCAAGCACAGGTAGAACCTCTGAGAATGCTACAGTGTTAACAATGGGCTTGAGTTTCTCTCCCAGAGATTGGAAGTCCTTTTGGACTATAGAGGCATTGTTTCTAGCCAGGTCATTTGTACCCAAGTGGATGATTGCATTAATTTTGGAGTGCTCACGTTCTGTGCTAAGTACTTCAACAATGTGGTTTGTGTTCTTGCTGGCTGAAAAGCCTGGGAGGCACTTGACTATCTTCTCTCCTTTGAACTGTGTTCCCAAGTTGGTGCCACTGATGATGGAATCTCCAAGTAGTAGTAGTTTGCTGTTTGGTGAGGTTTTCTTCATATTTGGTCCTTTAGCAGGAGATTGGGCATTGTCTGTCTCATTTAAGGGCCCTTCAGTTTCTTTGGATTGGGCATCCTCATTCGCCAAGGCAGAGAAGGCATTATGCAGGGATATCTCCTGATGCATAGGATGCCTCTGTGTCACAGGTTGCAATCTACCAGAACCCACTGTGATCCATTTGTTCCTGGGGTGTTTCATTCTTTGTGGGAGCAGTGGTGGACTTTGTTCAGTTTGTATCTTAGAAGATGTGCGCTTCATTGCAGCCAGTTCCTCCCTCAGTTCCTCATCCTCATTAGCCAAGGCAGAGAAGGCATTATGCAGGGATATCTTTTGATGCATAGGATGTCTGTGCGTTACAGGCCTCAATCTACCAGAACCCACTGTGATCCACTTGTTCCTGGGGTGTTTGATGCTTTGTGGGAGCGGTGGTGGATATTGTTCAGTTTGTATCCTAGAAGAGGTGCACTTCATTGCAGCCAGCTCCTCCCTCAGTAGGGTCACCTCCTTATGCATGGCAGCTAGGTCTTCCCTTAGTAGAATCAGTTCTCTATGCATGGCAGCTGACCTGAGGCACATAGGACAAGCTCTGAGGTTCCAAATGATTTGTCTTGGAATGAAAGTACTGCAGTTATTGCACTGAATAGATGACATGCTGAATAAGCAGTCTTAGAAGGAGAAGAGGAAGAAGAAAAAAGGAGGAAGAAGATGTGGGCTCTAACTCAAGTTAAAGGGATAGATGGCAACGTATGAGAGTACTATATAGGCAATGCAGCCCCTGGGGTGGGTGGGGCGAGGGGTAGGGTGGGTGGGAACCTAAGTGTCTCTGGCCAGTAGGCTATTCCTGAACTGGAGGCACCCACTGATATCTGCTCCAAGGCTACCCAGAAAAGCAGTAAGTCAGATTATCCACAAGTTTAATTTATAAGCACAGTTAATCTTAATATCAGCAATTCCCACAAAACTGAAACCAGCAGAGATGAGAAAGAAAATTAGAGTCTTAGCTTTGGGAAAGATCCACAGCTCATGTAGCTCCTGCAGCCGGTCTCAGACCCGTAGGTGTGGTCACAGGCCAGGTGTGAGATGAGAGCAGAGAACTTTCTCCTCCCCCCTCCTTGAAGAAGCAAGCTTTCTCCACAGATTTTAAACCTTTGTTATCTGGATACTCAGGTCCCAGTAGGCTGAATATCCCCAAGCTTAATTTATAAGCACAGTTAATCTTAATATCAGCAATTCCCACAAAACAGACAGTTAAACTCTGAAACCAGCAGAGATGAGAATGAAAATTAGAGTCATAGCTTTGGGAAAGATCCACAGCTCATGCAGCTCCTGCAGCCGGTCTCAGACCCATAGCATGTTCTATGCTAAGCTATACTCTGCTTTGACTTAAATACAAAGCTCACTGGTGGTACTAAGACCTGACTGACTTAGCAAAAAACACTGAATTCTAAAATACACAGATTTATCAGCTTTAACCCCAAGAAGTCCCTTTTACCCCAAGATTTAGAGTTTATTCCTGAAGATTATACTCACAAGTGTAGATCTACTTCCAGTTGTAGCAGTACTTTTGGTAGTCCTTCAAGACTGGTCTATCAGATTGAAAAAGTAAGACTTACCAAAAGCCCAAAACACAGGTCGATGAGCGAAGCATAGCATAAGCCCTGCCTGAACATCTTGGATTTTGTCTCAATGATAATTATTAAATTTTGCCCCGACGAGAATTAACATTGCAGCGTGCATTCTGCAGACTGAATCATGGATATCACTCTCTCCGAATACATTCAATAACATACAGTTCCTAATGACGGCTGTTACGGCTGTTTTAAGTCATAAATGGGTGTGGATGACTTGACTATTGCAGCTCTCAGCTGGAATATTTCCAGCTATTTCTCAAGATATTTTACACAAGTCCCTTATCTTGTATTGCTACCTGTTTTGATCCTTTCACCTTGCTGCTCATTATGCCTGTAATAAACTACCGGAGTCTGTCTATCAAGCTTCATCTCTGGCCCTTTTCAAATCCAGGCTGAAACTCACCTCTTTGAGGTCGCTTCTGGATCCGTATCTGCTTAGTCCCCAGTGTGTTTCCTTACCATGCCTCTGGATGTACCCTTGTCCTCAGCTATTGTGCTGTCTTGATTAGATTATAAGCTCTGATGAGCAAGGACCGTCTCTTACATGTCTCTGTACAGCGCTGCGTATACCTTGTAGTGCTATACACATGATCAGTAGTAACACAGTAGCATAGTAAATGACGGCAGATAAAGACCAGTATGGTCCATCTAGTCTGCCCAGTAAGATGGCAAGAGCAGGTGCACCTGACGCTCCGTGCAGGCCACCCCTCCCCATGTCTTTGTTTAGGGGTGAACTCCCCGCTCCATGTAGGACACCCCTATTTGTTGAGAAATCAGATGGTTCCGTTTATTTTTATTTTATCCTGTTGCTGCAAAGGGATCCCCTGTGTCTGTCCCATGCCATTTTGAATTCTGTCACTGTATTTGCCCCCACCACTTCCATCGGGAGGGCATTCCAAGCATCCACCACACTTTCTGTGAAAAAGTATTTCCTGACATTGCCTTTCAATTTACCCCCTTGCAGCTTCATGTTATGCCCTCTAGTTTTACAGCGTCCCTGTCTTTGGAAGAGGTTTGTTTGTTCATGATTTCTCTTGTAAGTATTTAAAGGTCTGAATCATATCTCCCCTGTCCCTCCTCTCCTCCAAATTGTACATGTTTAGGTCTTCAAGTCTCTTCTCATAAGGCTTCTGATGCAGCCTCCAAATCATTTTAGTTGTCTTCCTCTGAACAGTTTCCAGTCTTTTTACATCCTTTGCAAGATATGGTCTCCAAAACTGAACACAGTATTCCAAGTGAGGCCTCACCAGTGACTTCTACAGTGGCATAAGTTCCTCTTCCTTTCTGCTGGTAATTCCTCTTTGTAGGCAGCCCAACATCCTCCTGGCTTTTGCCACCGCCTTGTCGCACTGTTTTGCCACCTTGAGATCTTCAGAAATAATCACACCAAGGTCTTTCTCCTGATCGGTGCACACCAACCTCTAGCCCCCTATCGCGTACATTGGCTTGGGTAAGTAACACATTGTTGTTTGTCTGGTCCCACTCCTCGAATTCTCACTAGAAGAGTGGCTGTGGTAGCCCTCGATCAATTTGGCTTTTGTACTGCCCTAGTACCTGTCTCCCGGAATCCTATGTCTTAGTTTATCTTTGTGCCTGTAAGACGCCCCCAGTCTCTGGCGAGGGTAAAACCGTTGACCCAGAGTCCCTGGAATGCAAGTGACAGGCGGTGCTTGTTTATTTGTCTCTCTATTCTTCCAAGCCTTTCCTACCTTCCTTAGATAATGGGAGGGTCCCTTTGTAAGGGGGACCGACCCACTAAACCTTTCATAAAATTTAAAACAACTAAATATCTCCCAGGGTCTGCTGTAGCACGCTCATTCATTAATTGTGAACTAATGTGTTGAGACAGCTA
Source organism: Ichthyophis bannanicus (assembly GCA_033557465.1). NCBI lineage: Eukaryota > Metazoa > Chordata > Amphibia > Gymnophiona > Ichthyophiidae > Ichthyophis > Ichthyophis bannanicus. Next base: position 102,913,553 of record CM066048.1, on the reverse strand, counting down.
GTTCTTTTCTTCCTGTCTGTATGAGTTTGTATTGTAGCATGGAATGGATTATCTCCAGGAACAAGCAGGAATGAGTCTTCACATATGTGTACGTCGGTATCGACGGAGCCTGCACGGGAATGCTCCCCAGCATCCAATCAGAAAGCTTTTGGGAGCATCCCTCGCGCCTGCATGCTGACTTCCCGCCTTTCCCACTGCCTCTCCTCAGTTTTCGTTTTTCTGCGTAGCCGACAGGACGTCCTCCTGTCACCGCAGAAATTTTTTTCTTTAAAATTCTTATTTCTTATTTTCTTGTGGTCGCGGCTGTTTCTCCCGCCGATACCGGTACCGCCGGTGCTTTATTCTTTTCTTTTTCTAAAATTAGAGAGATTTTTTCTCCTCAGTTTTGTCTTAACCTTTGGGCCTACCAGGCCTCTCCAACATGGAGCCTTCTTCCCCTAAGAAGTGCCTTCACTGTGGAAACATAATTTTCTTTTTAGACTCCAATGCTTGGTGTCTAACCTGTTTGGGTCCTGACCCTTTTTCTCCTGAACCATCAGGCTGTATTATTGGGAGAAGACCTTCCCTTTTTCGAGTTTCCCTCGATGCCGTTTTTCCTCCTGAGGTGAGGACACCGGTTTACTCTTCTCTCCAGGATCAGGTAACCCACAAACAGTCTGTTAAGACTAGCCAATCCTTGAGTGGTAAGTCTCATGCCAAGCATGATGACGGCTCCGGCCTTGCCCTCAAGACCTCATTGGCAATAAAACCCCGGCGGGAGTCTTTGGGCTCCAAAGCATTTACGGGGTTTCAGGTTGTTCCTGGGGCTCACCCCTCACAGAACATACCTGAGCCATGCTCGGGGGTGGTATCCGCTTCAAGCGGTACCGATACCCCAGCATCGGCACCAGTGTCGAGTGTTCCACTCTTCACCAGGGATCGTCATCTGGTGTCCTCGGTACCTTTGGGGCTGATCGATACGACCCAGACTGACTTTCCTATATCCCTGCCATGCTCGGGGCTGGTATCGGCTTCGAACGGTACCGATACCCCGGCATCGGCACCGGTGTCGAGTGTTCCACTCTTCACCAGGGATCGTCATCTGGTGTCCTCGGTACCTTCGGGATCGATCGATATGACCCAGACTGACTTTCCTGTATCTTTTCCATGTTCAGAATTGGTATCGGCTTCGAGCGGTATCGGTACCCCGGCATCGGCACCGGTGTCGAGTGTTCCACTCTTCACCAAGACTCGTCATCGGGCGTCCTCGGTACCCTCAGAACCGATTGATACGACGCCGATTCACTCTTCTGTATCGGCATCGCCGATACCACCACCGACGTCGGTACCTTCTAGACATACATCAATAGACTCGCTCCCTTCGATGCCGAGTCTGGAATCAATATCCAGTCTAGATGACTTGGTACCGACGCGTTTCGGAACCGACCCATATCGTTTCCGTCCACACAGTACCGAGGATATTTACCAAGCCTCTCTGGCTACCTCGGTACCGCTTCAGTGGCCCCCGGGTACTGCTTCGACGATATGTATTACCCAGGGCCGGATTTACCTATACGCCATCTACGCCGTGGCGTAGGGCCCACAGCTGACAAGGGCCCACAAACATTGTAAATTCTTAAAATTCAATTTAAAAAAAAAAAAACCGCTGGCTGCTGCCGCGGCAGCATAGACTGTCCTGCGGGCCCCCCTCTGCTGCCGCGGCAGCATGGACTGTCCTGCGGGGGCCCCCTCCCTCCGTAAATTGTGTTCTCTGAGGAGACGTTAGGTGCACGAGGGGGGCATGCGCGCGAAAGAGGGAACGAGCGTGACCGGAGCTGTCCCCGGCGGGCCCCACTGCCGTCACCATGACGTCGACAGCGCCACAGTAGGTGCTCGCAGAAGACTCGTGCCGCTTCAGCATGCTCTCCTGGCAGCAGGTGCAGAGACTGGACGCTATCCTGAACGAGAGCATACCCGTGCATGGCCGCGGCAACTTCCCCACGCTCTCTGTGCGCCCTCGGCAGATCGTGCAGGTGGTTCGCAGCTGTTTGATGGCTAAAGGCATTGCTGTTCATAATGTGAGACTCAATGGCTCTGCAGCCAGCCATGTGCTACATCACAATAGTGGACTGGGCTACAAGGATCTTGACCTCATTTTTGCAGTGGACCTTAAGAGTGAAGATGCCTTTCAGATGGTGAAAGATGTGGTCTTGGACTGCCTGCTAGACTTCCTGCCAGAGGGTGTTAACAAGGATAAGATCACTCCCATGACCCTGAAAGAAGCTTACGCTCAGAAACTTGTAAAAGTGTGCACAGAAACAGATTGTTGGAGCCTTATTTCTCTTTCCAACAATAGTGGTAAGAATGTGGAGCTCAAATTTGTTGACTCTCTGAGAAGGCAATTTGAATTCAGTGTGGATTCCTTCCAGATTATTTTGGACTCCCTGTTGCTGTTTAGTGAGTGTTCAGAAAATGAATATATAAGGATGGAAATAATATGCACTCTCAACCATTTTCTCTATCTGCAGTGGCTGGGTATTGGGAGAGTAAGTGGGGATTGAGGATGGAGGGGTAAAATTTGAGTGGATGAAATAGGAATAAGGAAAGAGCAAAAGGAGAAAGATTAGTATGTTAAAGCAGATGTAGAGAGAGAATGGAAAAAAAACTAAAAGAGAGAAGAAAGGACAAATGGACAGCAGACGAAGGAGAGTTAGCAGAAGACACGAAGAAACCAGAAGAAAGTGGCTGGAGCAATTGCAGCTGAAAAAATTGCACAAAAGGTAGAAAAATATCTCTTTATTTTGAATTTATTAATTGGAATATGTCAGCTCTGGTAAATGTGCATCATTAACGTCTGCGCTTTGTTTAGTACAAGAGCAAATTAATGTATAGTTTTATTTCTACAGTGTTGTACATTCCAAGTTTGGCTTTTAGGATTCCCAGTTTAATTATTGTCTTCCTGTTTCTAAATTGTGATTACTTGTTTGGTGATGGTCTATGTTCTGCATGTGTAACTGAGCTGGTGTTCTGTTTATATAATTCCTATTTGACATTGCCACTTGTTCTCTTTCCCCAGTAGGTCATGTATTGTTGTTCTCTGAAATGTATTGGTTTAATATTTGCAGTGTTGCCTTTTGATTGGTAGAGTATGGTGCTTTGTGAGTCCTGGTAGTGCTGTTAGGATACGGCGGGTTTGCTATGGGTTCTAAATGGGCAGTGTTTGTAGTAGTTCCTAATGTGTCTGGCAGTTGGCACTGGATTATAGTAATGTAGAAATCTTTTAGTCTTTCTTTATCCATACACTCATTAAGAGGCACGTTTACTAAAAGTTAGTATATGGTAACATTATGCAAATATTTATGCAAATGAGGCCCCTTATGCAAATGAGGCCCCGCACCCCCCTTGGGCCGCCCCTGCTGGGGGCCCACAATTTTTGTTGGCGTAGGGCCTCACTCAAGGTAAATCCGGCCCTGGTATTACCTACTATCTCCCTAACTTTCTGTGCTATAAAGCTTTCCCTTCTTAAGGGGTCCAGACAGTCACCTTACCTATTCTCATATGGCTCAGTAAGTGGGAGCGGTTATACATACAATTATTGCTGTGATGTCAACAGCTTCTATTTTTGTTATAGATACAATTACTGCTGTGCTGTCAATAGCTTCTATTTTTGTTATAAATCTCCCTGTCTATGAAGTCTCAAACTTCAATGTCTTCCTATCTCTTACCAGCTAGGAAAGACAGTGTACATTCTCAGTACTTCTGAGTACACTTCTGTTCTCCTTGGGAATAGGGGCCTTTTTCCCATACCCCCTCTTCCCTTCAGGACTGGGCAAATCGTCTAGTTCGGTCAGTCTTCTTCTTTTAGTCCTAAAAGAGTTTTCAGCTTTTTCCCATAAAGCTTTCTATTGAAGACCTGCCGTTCTTATCCTACCCCAGTTGACACCTGGGTCACCTGCCCATTCAAGGTTTGGAACTTCATCCTCACTGCTGTGAAGTTACCTTGAGGATTCCGCTACTGCATCTACAGTACACTCCATCACAGTTCTACTTCCTACAATCCAGTAGGTAAGCTCTATATTATGCTTGTTCATTAAATACTTTAATGACACTTGACATACATTCTAAAGACTCAGTTTTCTGTAGTCTTTAGATTTGCTGTTCCTGTACAGCTCTTCTCTGTTCAACTCCTACCCCCCATCCCTCATGGGATGCCGGAGATCCAGGTGTGGGAAATGCCGTCCTGTTCCACAGGTACGCATTTTATGGGATCTCCCCCTGGCACCCTCAGCTAGGGAGTCCCCATATGTGAAGACTCATTCCTGCTTGTTCCTGGAGATAGCACAGTTACTTACCTGTAACAGGTGATCTCTGGGAACAGCAGGAATTAGTCTTCACAACCCACCCACCTCCCCTAGGAGTTGTATTTATCTATCTTCCTTTCCTCTTTCTCTCCTTCTGTCTCAGCTATGAAACTCAACTGAGGAGAGGCAGTGGGAAAGGCGGGAAGTCAGCGCGCAGGCGCGAGGGATGCTCCCAAAAGCTTTCTGATTGGATGCTGGGGAGCATTCCCATGCAGGCTCCGTCGGTACCGATGTACCCATATGTGAAGACTAATTCCTACTGTTCCCAGAGATCACCTGTTACAGGTAAGTAACTGTGCTTTCTGAGGCAATGGATTGGGATCGGAATGTATTGTTCACTGAAGTAAGAACCTTAAAAGCAGACCGTACAGATAACAAGCCTGGCAGTGTTTTGTGTGTTTACATTAATTCCGTACTGCAAGCTACTGTGAAGATCTTGACTGCATGTTTTCTTAGAACTTCTCTTAAAACAAGAAAAAATGGTTTATAGTTAAAGTACAGCCTGAATGTTGCAAATTCTTTTCTTTTTCCCTGTGAATATATTATAAGAACAACTTTTGATTCCAATTGGCAGTAGAATCATTGAGAAATAAACCTGCATGTGCTGTGCTAAGACAAATTGATTGTTCTACACAGAGACAACTAACATCTGAGAAACCACCTGTGATTTCAGCGTCCGTCCATAGAATAGCTATGGATATTGTAGGACCCCTAACAAAAACGCCCCGTGGGTTTCAGTATATATTAGTAGTTGTGGACCAAGCAACAAGATTCCCTTGGGCTATGCCTCTGAGAACCATATCAGCGAAAGCCGTGGCAGGAGAGCTGATAAAGTTGTTCTGTGAAGATGGCTTTCCTCGTGAAGTCCTTACGGATCGAGGAAGCAACTTCATGTCCAGATATTTAGTGCAAATATGGGACGCATTCGGCATTCTCCATATTAAGACTTCAGCCTACCATCCCCAAACAAACGGTCTGGTAGAGAGACAAAATCAGACTCTGAAGAGAATGTTACGCCGCAGTTTAGAGGGCGATATGGCTAACTGGGACACAATGCTCCCATTTGTCCTTTATGCTTGCAGGGAAAGAAAACAAGCATCCCTAGGGACGGCGCCATACGAATTAATGTATGGCCGGTCCCCTCGCGGCGTATTAGACATTTTACAGGAACAGTGGGTAGAACCCGATGTGAAAGAGGTAGGAGTGCCTGAGTTTTTAAGGGACTTGAAGGGCCGGTTGCGCCGCGCCTCCCGTGTCGCGGAGGACAATTTAAAAGATAGCCAAACCAAGCAGAAAACCTACTACGATCGCGGTACACAGCCTCGCCAGTTGGAGGTGGGGGAAAAAGTCATCGGGATGGTAGCAGGTCCCGCACCTAAATTTGAGAGCCAGTGGAAAGGGCCTTATAGGGTCGTGATGCCTGTGGGACCAGTGTCCTACCTGGTTGAGAATAGAAAAGGCCATAGGCAAGTCTATCATGTAAATGTTTTGAAGCCCTGGCATGAGAGGGTAGCTTTAGCCCATATGGCCACAATAGACTCGGGAATGGAGAGGTCAGAAAGGATACATAAAACCGCAGAGCCCTTGTGTTGTATCACGAGCTGTGCCACTGATAGTAGGCCAGCCCAGGATATCTTAAGGGGGGGATGTGTAATGGTGAAAGTCCCCAGGAGGAGATGGAGGTGGAGGAAAATCCTGTTGAAATAAATGACACTGCACTTGTGCACAGGATTTCCAAGCCAGATAAGAAAAAAACACAGCTTTCTGCTGAGCTCAGGCCATGCCCCAGCTCAGAGGGAGAGACAGGCTTCCTCACTGATTGGTCACACCTGGAGGAAGGACAGGGAGTGCCGGGAAGCAAATGCTTTTAAAATCCACAAACAGAGCAGAGAGTGAGCACGAAAAGAGGCAAGGAAACAAGCACAGGAAGGAGCACGGGAAGGTGCAAAGGAAGTGGAGAGGAAGGAAAAGAGCAAGCAAGGAAGGAACCTTATGAAGAAGGTGAAGGAGAGAGAGAACCTTGGAGAGGACGTTACAGCAAGGCAGAAACTTGGAGCAAGAGAGCTAGCAAGGGAAGCCATTGGAGAGACGGCAATTGGACATATAGCAACAAGGGCTATAGCAAACGTAGAGGAAAGAAGGAAGAAAAACCTCTTCCGAGCAGGTACCTAACTGGCACTGGAAATAGACATAAGGAAGCTGAATTCCAGAACCTGGAGGATAGCAGGGGAAAAGGGTTCAGCAGTTGTCTAAGAAACCCTGCCAAAGGTAAAGCTACCATTTCTAATGCTGAATCATTGTTAGAGAAGCCATTTGCCTTTGCTACTGTCCAGAAGGCAGACCCAACACTTTTAACTGATAATAGGTGGGGGGAGAGTCTTACATACGGGGAAAACTATAACACTGACAAAAGCAAGACAGCCAAGCCTTCAGAGTTAGAAACCATAAGCAAGCTGTTGTCAGAAGGAAAAGTTTTCTCTCCTAATGCTAATGTGCCTGTACACGCTGAATTGCTCCTGAACCAGTTCAAGGAATTTCTGGAGGAAAGAAAGTCAGGGAGAACTGTTAAACCTGATAGAGAAGCCAGTAATTCTAATACTGTTGAAAGAATGCAAATAGACTCTTGTTTGCCAGCTTTAGAAAGTGAATCTTCTCCCATGGATTGCTCTTTATGTTTAAAGGAAGAAGGCATTGTTGAACAGCACTGAAACTGTATGAAATAATATAGATAGTACTTGCCATACCTGCTGAAGAATTGGAAAGGCTTGTTTTATGTTTAATAAGCTTAATTGTCTTCTGAGGATAAGAAGCCGTGCTGTGAGAAAGAAAATCAGCTGTTGCAGTTTAATTGTTTTCCGTTGAATAACCACACGGGGCAGTGTCCTGTGGAAAGTTTATGGGACTGAGAAACAGCTGAGCACTGCTGAGATATTTCTGTTACGTTTTTCTTCTGTTCCTGAAATACCTATATGTCGGAGATGCATCCTTTATGCTTGTTTGTGTTTGAGCTTTGATGTGCTGGAAATTCCCCACAATAAATATTCTTGCAGCCTTGAAACACTCGTGTCATAACTACAATTTTATCCTTAAGGAAATAAGCAAAACTACAAGTCCCAGAATCCCTGGCGACAAAAGAAATAGCTTTTTTCAAAAGAGGACACTCAAAGGCCACTTCCAGCTGGTAAGCTCTCGGGCCCCAGTGGAAGCGTCGCACTGTGCATAGTCAGAACACCTTTAAGGTACAGTCTGACTGTGCTGTCTGCTGGTGACTGGCAGACAGTGGTGGGAGGCAGTTGGGGTTTTCCAGACCTAACCCCAGCATTGCTGCTGGTCTGCCACTGCTCCACTCATAGGTTTGGCTCTGGCCCACCAACCCTGGAGGGCTGTCTCATAAAACAGGATGGAGGTTGCTTCCTCAGGGCAGGGGCACCTGTTCTTTACCTACAAAAAGGGTGATGTGGGCCCTTTGGGGTATGTAGTATATACCACTGCGACCTATAAAGGCATTGCTACACACACCTCATGCAATTCTTGGAACCCCTCTGCCCCGATAACAGCTGCCCATGTCAGCCAGACCCTAACACAGGGTATACACCAGTCTGGCTGGTATCTGGTCCCACAGGGCCACATGTGACTGCAGGATACAGATGAACACCAAATTACCTTCGGCTGCACTGCAAGGAACACCTGTTACACACTGGTAGTGATGGGGATGTACAGCAGAACCTATCTCTAGCACCACATGTACTGCGGACCTAGTGCTGGGCACCAATCCTATCTCTCAGGGTGACCACAGAACCTGCACAATGGCATGGTCTGTAGCTACTCTGTGCCAGTATCACACACTGTCAGTTCGTCTTTCCAAGCTGAGGTAACGGAGAGGTGCAGACCCCATTTGGTGATCAGCTGTAGACTGCTATTCAGCATGTGCATTGCATCATGGGTATGGTGGGGTTACCCTATCCTGGCACTCAGAGCAGACAATTTGTGTGGTGACTTGCAGTCCTTCTGTACCCAGACATTGCTGTGACATACACCATGGAGGTATAGCCTACTGGTTAATACAATGCCATTCTTGGCAGTGTTCATGGGTTCAGTTCCTCATTGTTCCCCCCTCTCATGCCTGTCCTACTCATATAGTGTGCATGCCTGTAGAGGTCATATTTTTGCAGATCTGTGCTTCCAACCCATAATACCCTCGCCACAATTGCCAACATTCCCTCGGTCCGTCTATCTGCGTCTGTCAGCTGTGTAGAGTCCTGTCTGCCAGTGCAGGCTGCCACCACATGTCATACCCTTTCCTGCATTGCGCCTCTTCATGCTTGCCTCGCCTGTGCCTGATCTGCATGGCACCACCACTCCTTTGTCCACCCATCACTGTAACTATCTTGCCACCTCTGCCTCCACTGGGGGACACGTATTCCCATTGTCTGCCACCAACTGTTTTTCTGGTACTTTACATTGCCAACACCCTGTGCTCTGGTACAGCTGCCCCACCATGTTTGTCATCAGTACTGGCAGGCACATGGGATGCCCGCAGATGTGGCAGGTCCAGCAGCTCCCACTTCTCCCACTTCTCCCACTTCTCCCTCCTTCACTCACCTGTTCATTGCCTTTCCTGAGTGCTCTATCTAGTGTTAGTCTCTGTTCCGCACAGGTCATGCATGTCATCCTGAGGCACCTTGCAGTCCCTAGGGCACACTAACCTAGGTCACCATAACCTTTTTAGGCCACCTTAACCTATGGTTCCATAGCCCAGGGTGCCTTCTGCGGTGCCTTGTCCAAGGGTACCTAATATGGCGGTTAGCCTAGGAGGCCCTAAAGGGCGCCTTATGAGGCACCTTACAGGGCACCTTACTAGGCGCTTTAGAAGGTGCCTTGCAAGGTGCCTTACAAGGTGCCTTGCAAGGCGCCTTGTAACGCTCATTAGTCTAAGGCGCCTTGTAATGCGCGCTAGCTGTCAGCTTGCTGTAACGATGCAATGCCCATGCCTTTATATGGGCATCTCTACCTTTACCGCGGAACCTACCGCGAATGACATTACCGCAGTTTAGTAAACATACCCCTCAATGTTTTAAAAGTCAGAATCAATACATTTTGGGTTGGAGGAATGAAAATCTGGTTCCAACAGATCAGTCATCAATCCATCTACAATTCCTTTGAATCCAATAAAGGCCACTGCCTTCTAGATACATAAATGAATTTAGGAGCAGTGATTGACGCTGCTCTGATTATGGGAAAGCAGCTTTCTAAAAAGTTACCAAAATAGCTTAGTCAATTTTGCATTTGATTCAACAAATTCACAAATATCTAATGTGAAACAAATTATATAAGCAGTTGTTATCTGACAAACAGGCTACTGCAAACTAGTCTTCTCAGTGTTAGATGAAAGGTTAAGCACTAAGCTGCAGGTAGCGCAGAATACTACAACAAAAGGAACTGAAAGAGACATGGAAAGGGGGGGGGGGTGCCAGTACTTCATGAATTACACTGGCTTCTAGTAATGCAGGCAATAAGATCGTCTGAGGAAAAGCACAACAGTAGTTTAGTAAATACTTAAATTTTTATAGTAATATATTATTTTTATTTGCTGTTTATATACTGTCACTACGCTGACATTTAATTTAGTTTAATATAATTTATAAAGAAACTTTATATTACTAACAAGTAGATTCAAGGCGAATTATAAAAATACATATTGAAATATATATATAATATATAAAAATATATATATCCTTGTAAATAGTTGCATTAATGATGTCCCATGTTTTATCCAAGTTCTCTGACCTTGTTCTATGTAAAAACCAAACAATGTGTTGTTATGGTATGTTGTTTTATTGTGAACCGCGCTGATGCTGAATAGAGCGGTATATAAGAGCCTGTAATAAATAAATAAATAAAGTTTTAGCAATTGAACATTTTCTTAATAGAACACCAAATATTCTATCCATTATCCAATCAGAATTAAAAGGCTCCACTGCTTAAATAATTAGGGGGGGGGGTATTCAGTGACGGCAGCTTGCTCTGATGAAGAGGCTAGCCATTCCCACTGAACACTGAACCCAGATATTCAGTACTATACAGACGTAAGTTCAGGTCCTGCGCTCCACCAGTCCGTTCTAAGAGGGCTTAATCGCTGAATATCATCAGCATAGATTAAAACAGAAAAACCCATTCCTTGGATCAAATCCCATAAAGGACATTGAGGAGAGATAGAGAAGAGAGTGAAATGAACAAGACATAATGGCAGAATGAGGGAGAAAAGGAAGTGTGAACAACAAACTGAAATATTTCAGGATCCAAAACTTACCCCAGCCAGAAAAAATGAGGACACCAAAAAGACAGAGCAGGTAGGAACTCGACGTGGTAACAGACCCATAACATACAGCTGAACCTGGATGTAACCTTAGAAATCACTAATTCACCCCAGGGAGTGGATGATGTGGGTGGATTCATTTACTGTCTATTGACTCCACAGGTACATATGTGTGCCAAAGTGTGTTGTAGTTCTCTGGAATGCAGGACAACGACTGAGGTGACGTTTCACATCTAGCCCAGCCTAAAATAGATTCGTGCACAAAATTCTTCTTTATTAGTCTCCTTCAACTGACTATTTTCGGAGGAAAAACTCTGCTGCTGGTATAATCGGCACTACGCTGACATTTAATTTTAATTTAATTTAAAAAGTACTTTATAGCTCATTCTCTAACAAGAGTGGAGGGGTAGCCTAATGGTTAGAGAACTGGCTTAGGAACCAAGAAACCAGCGTTTGATTCCCACCAGCACTCCTTGTGGCCTTGGGCAAGTCACTTAACCCACCATTGCCTCAGAAAAATCCAAGTTATCAATGTCCCTGTTTAAGTTACAATGTAACTTTGGTATAAATGTAACTTTGACTGAAGTGATATAAAAAACCTGTTAAATAAAACATGTAGATTCAAGGTGAATGGCAATTGAATATCTTAATACAACACAATTCTTGCCTTCCCAAATATTCTATACATTATCCAGTCAGAATTAAATGGCTCCATTGCTTAAATAACCAAGGGGAGATATTCAGCAGTAGTAGCTAATGCTGATACAGAGGTTAGCCATTGCCACTGAATCCAGATGTTCAATGCTGGGATCTTATATCCAGCCTCCAGCACTGAATATTCAAATTGGTCAGACAGTGAATTAGCTAACTGGTCAGGAACGATATTCAACCACTGGCTGGTTAGCTAAAACAGCTAAAGTTAGGGCAGCATTCAATTGGTTTGAGTTAACCCAGCTGACAGATCAATACTGCAGCTGCCTGACAAACCCCAGGTGCTGCCCCTACTGCACCCCCGTAATGCTCTGACACCATCCAGCTAGCAGCAGGGCTACAAACCAGGTAGCAGGGGATACTCAGTACCACGGACTATCCCTCTGACCATTTTAATTATGCCCCCTAAATGTTTTAAAATGTTGTAGCCGATGTTTTAGTCAAATGGGAGAAACCTGTGAGGAGACTCAAAGCTAGATTTGCTTTGAAATAGAAAAATACTAAAGGGATCTTATTTTATTTGCTTGAAATAAGTTTTGCAGAAGTGCCAAAAAGAAGTTTCCAGTGAGCTTGGTGCTGGCAGGAAGCAGGAACAAATACCTACATTGGGTGTTTGCTTCGCAGAAGAGGACACAGCAGGACAGAGACTGCAAAGTTTATCGGCCACGCCTCCCGAACTGATTTGTCTCTCTCTCTTTTAGGGACTAATTCTTAGGGGTATGTTTACTAAACCATCTTAACGTAGAGGCGGAGACGTTATCGCGTGATACATGATGTTATCGCATGATAATGGCGCTTTACCATGCGAGAACGTCAACTATCACGCGATAATGTCTGCGGCGGCGTTAAGGTGCACAGAGGGTAGAGTAAGGCTCCCCAGGGGCGGAGATGAGGGGTCGATGGGCGGGGAGAGGCCCCATGCAAACTAGCGCCAGTGAAAACCTTGCGCTAGAGGCAAATTTGCAGGAGAGAGAAACAATTTCAGTCAACAATGTACAGCAAAGGTAAGGAAACCCAGAAAAGTGATAGTAGTGATACATGTGCAGGAACCAAAAAGGCAAATAAACATATAAAATGACCAGAACTACATTTGAAATCCACATAACCAAGCTGGCCAATAGTGCTACTAATGATAAATATAAAGCAACACTACTGACAAAGCATAAAAAGGAAGATATCATGTTTGGAAGGGGCTATGCTCTGTCCCCCTACAAAGTGAATGATCCTACAGTGAAATAGCGGTGATCAGGGTTTTTGTTGTTTATATTGGGCAGGTTTATAATGCTGTGGTCCAGCAGAGGTACAATGCGGACTAGGCAGATGCCTAGGTGTCATATAGGAATGCCAAAATTGTAAAGCAGCAAGACAGCAACTTATGAGGGTCCAACATGGGCATGAGTGTGTGTCCCACAGTGTCACAGGGGATATTACCAAGCAGGTACCCCCAAGGGCACATAACATTGGCAGGCGGTGCGGGGGGGGGGGGAAGCACGCATGTCCATGTAGGCACCCCTACCCGAGAACCAACTCCATAGGCAGCTGCCTACTGGAAGGCCTGGGACTGCGCACCACCAGCACAAGGGCATGTCAGCATGGTGGCGGAGAGGTGCTGGAGGGGGCAGTGGCATCTGCCCACAACAGACCATGGCTAAGCCCTGTTTAGGTGGGTGCCGTGCACTGCAACAGACAAGGTCTGTCTGACAAACAGTCATGGTATCCCCATGGAATGATTTGCCCCTGTGGCAACAGTTTGGTGCAGTACACACAGCCAGTGTGTTCGAGATCAGAAGGTCACACGGTCAAGTCCTAGCTGTGGCTCCTACCAACCCTGTCCCCACATTTTACTCAATACTAAACTGTGGTAATAAAGATGGAACCTTTATTGCAGATAAAATAAACATACCTGAAATGCCTATATTTTACCCTACAGAGCACAGACACCATAAACCTGTGCAATCCCTAGAGCAGAGTTTCCCAACTGCAGTCCTGGAGGGCCAAGCACCATTCAGGTTTCATGCTGTCCCTAATAAATATGTCTGTGCTGCATTTGTATGCACCGCCCCCATTGTATGCAAATATATCTCATGCATATTCATTAGGGACAGCATGAAAACCTTAACAGTTTTTGGCCCACCAGGACCGGAGTTGGGAAACTCAGCCCTAGAGCAGAGGCCAACAGGGGTACAAACACCCACACCCACAGGCTCCACTATCCAACGCCTCATGGAGAGTCAGGCTGTTGGGCCCTGCGCGGAGCAGCATCTCACAATACTGGCACCTGCATACCTTAGCAATGCCGTCCTAAACTTGGGAACACCTTCCACATATATCAAAAGGTTGCTATGATTAATGTCATATAACAAATCCTAAGTTAAACACAATTTGTTGATAGAGATTCATCATAGCAACCTTTCTGATATCTGTGGAGTGTGTTTCAGTTATTAATTCTGACAGTGTTTACCACCCTGGGGAGTGACCCCAACAGTTTTGCGTACCATAGCAATGCCTGCACTGTGCCCAGGACTGGTGTGGTGGCCAGGGCTGCCACAAACCTCTGTATTTGCACAATGCTGGCATAGGTGTGGGAGTGTGTGTCTGTCTATCCAGTGTGTTGTGGCTGCCTACACCTTACTGAGCCCACACTGCATGCACTGTTTCCAGTGTTAGCCTGCCAATGTGCATAATGAAGAGCAAGGTACTGTGGGTATGGGCCGGACAGGGTGGCCTGGGCAGGATGTATCTGCACAGGGTATAGAACAATGGCTGGGACATTGTAGTGCCCGACCACCACCTGCACAGACACAGTGGCCACAGCATGTCATGCTGGGAGGTCACGCTCACCCTGACTGTGCAGTGACCATGGCATAGGTAGGTTCCCCCATAGTGCTATGCAGCATTTTTCTCAAGTGATATTTATGGGGTTCTCTTTTCTGGGGCCCAATCACTGACATACCTGCTTGGTGTGTGTGCACACAGTTCCTCCAGGAACATGCACTATGTACTAGCTAGTAGACTGTCTGTAGTTAGCATATGTATGGCTGGAACAACTTGCAGGGTGGAGACTGACTGTGCCCTCTGCTGGTGAGGGTAGGGTAGGGTGGGGTGGGGTGGGGTGGGGTGGGGGGGGGCAGCTGAGCTTCTCCAGTGTTCTGCCTGTCTGCCATTGCCTTATGTGATGCATACAGATCTGCATCGACTGCCCCGTAGGGGTGCCTATTCCCCAGCAGGACTGGGGTTGATGGTCCTCTCTACTGCCACCATTGCAGAGATGTACAATGTGGATCGGTTGGTGGGAGATCCTGTCCCCCCCACACTGAGCCACAGAGGGTGGGTTGGGTGGTACTACATAATCAGCTTTTGGGTCCAAACATCCCCCCCCCCTTCACCTACAACATGTGACCATGGCAGCCACACAGGATATGCACTATTCTGGGTGCATCATAGTCCACAAAGGTTAGACATGACTGGGAAATACAGATGGACATAGGTGTATCTGCAAGGACTACTTATCATACACTAGCACTGATGGAGACCTGCAGCACAGCCTATCTCTACCAAGCCAGGTTCTGCGGACCTGGTGCTGGGTGTCCCACCTCACCCTCAGGGTGAGCACAGGACCCGCACAATGTCACGGTCTGTAGCTACTCTGTGCCAGTAACACACACAATCAGTTCCCCCTACCAGGCCTAGGTGCTGTGGGGGTGCATACTCCATTATGTGATCAGCTGTAGACTGCTGATCTGCATGTGCAGTGCATCATGGGTACGGGTGGGTTTACCCTATCCTGGTAACCACAGCAGACAGTTTGTGTGGTGACCTGCAGTCTTTCTGTAGCCAGCCAGCAGTGTGGTAGTAGCTATAGAGATGTAGCCTACTGGTTACTTCAATGACTGTGGAGGCAGAGGTCATGGGTTTGATCCTGCAATGGTGTAATCTAAAAAGGCTGTCTGAGGCATTTTCTTTTAATTTAAATCAGTGCTGCCAGCAAAAACACCCTCACAGTGCTGTAGCCTAAGGTGCCTCAAAGGCACCCTATAGGGCGCCCTATACAGTGCCCTATAGGGCAAATTATAGGGTGCCTTGGCAGACAGGGCACTTTATAATGTGACCTATGGGGTGCCTTATAGGGCAGACCTCGAGCATATGTTGATACTCAAAGCCCCATGCGAACTGTGCTGATTCTGGTTTACAGCTTCAGTCCTGAGAGGACTTGGTGGGGTGGTGCAACAGCAGCACCAAAAGCAAGTACTACCAGAGTGAGGTAAGGAGAAAGGAAGAAGGGAAATGCTGAGGGACAGGGGGAGAGAAGGAGAGAAATGCGGGACATCTGGTGGGGAGAAGCTGGAAGGGAGGAGGGGCTTGATGCCTGGGAGGGTAGTGAAGGGGAGAGATGCTGGACATAGAGGGGAGGGCCTTGAGCTGCCCCTGAGTGGGGAGCTTACAGCTGAAGGTTCACTTGCGGCATCAGATACCATTGGGTTGGCCCAGAGGAGACCTCAGTGGAGGGGAAACTGACTGTTATGTAACCCCTGCCAGTCTCATGGTCTCTTTCAGTGGCTAAGCCCACTGGATGGCAGGCTGGGGTCACAATTTACAAGAGCAAATACTGTCCTTTCAGTGTCAACTCTCGGAAATGATTAGGATTCCTGAACAGGACCAATAAATATTGGGAGGCCTTTACTCCTCCTTTTCACTGGTAGAACTGATTCCTCTCCTCCTGGGCAAGGGATGTTTGGCAGTGTTTACCAGGACATAGTGGATTTTGGATGCAAGGCCTAAGCAACCTGTGTCACCGTCCAACTCCACTGCTCCCTAAAAATACAGTAGCTAACCAAGTGGATCCATCTTGATGGTATGATGGCTAGACCAGCCAATCACATGGATCTGCCTTTGGATTGGGTTTTTATAGTGGTAGAATTTTCCCTCCCAAAGAAGTCTTGTACCAGGATGATGACACGTGGTAAGAGTAATCTCCCCTCATCTGGAAAACATGTGGAAGACGATTCTGAACGGGGCACATCCAGGCCGGCCGGATGCCCAAAAGATGTACGGGCCCAAATTGTACCCGCTTCTGCAACTAAGGGAGTTATACATTCCTGTGGTTGCAGAAGCAGGGCACTTAGATGGTACGGCGTGCCCACCATTCTGCTGCAGGGGACATACATCGCTGTGCCCAGCCAGCCCTCTCTACACTCCGGCTGGTGTGTTGGTGCAGCAGCGTCCTGTCGCCATGGCATCGGCATGTCCAGCCGGAACAACCTAGTGCCCTGCAGCTGATCCAACCCTTTACCTCACCATTTTGCCCTTCATGGGGGGCTCCAAAGGATGTGATGGAGTTGGCAATACCACGACGGCACAATGGGGTATGGGGCTGATGACCGAAATTGCTGCGGTGCCCGGCACTTATTCCACCTTCAGGTGAAATAAGTTGGGTGTGCAGCAGACAGCCAGTGGACACACAGGGTCTTGACCGGGAAAGGCCCTGTACGTCCAGCCACCTTGACACCCCCCGTTCTGCCTCCGTCCCACCCCCCCAGCACTCCCCACATAAACTCTCAATACGTGCGGCGAGCACAGAGAGCGGAATAGTGCTCTCAGGCTAAATGGGGATTGGACATCCAACCCCGCTATTCGGGGTGTAGAATCAACCCCTTAGCAGTCACACTACAATGATTTTGGAGGTCCACTAGAGATCTCTGCTGTTAGAGAAACAAAACCTGAGGGGTCTCTCTACAGGTATAAAGACTAAGCCCAAACGCAGTTTCCTGTCTTTGGCTGGCTAAGACACTACACCACAGGAGCAGGTGTATTTGACTCTAGCAGCCCCTACACCACAAAGGAGGAGTAACGGTCTTTGGCTAACTCAGCCATTGAGCCCAAATAAGGATAGTGACAGGGAAGCTTAGGCCACTGCAGCACATCTTGCTTAAGGAACTTCAAGAAGCTACTTAATAAGAGGAAACCTCTGAATATCCAGAAGGGGTGCCGCTGATCCTGGAAAAGGAACTGAGACAAGGAAGGCCACGTTCTATGTAAGAGTCTGGCATCCAGAAGCTCCATGCAAACAGGAAGTGTAATTGGAAGGGGCGGAAGCAGAAACGACACAGCGGCATCAGAGCTGAAGGTAACTCAAGCTCGAGCAGTGGGGCACATGAGATGAGGTTCATCTAAGGCACCTCAAACCCCTGCACCAGCTCTGTGTGCAACCTCATGGTCAGGGGCAGTCTCAGGCCACTGTGGCTCCCAAGGTGCCCAGGCAACCTAGCACTAAGGAGACCATTTGGCTCCCTGTTATAAAAAAAAAATAGCTGGTCCATTCCTGGGTTGATGGGACAGCATGCATTTCTTAAGGAGATAAATGGGCAATTTCATTTGAATAGTAGGGTAAAACCAGGACTAGATCGACTTATTCCTTATGACATGGAACCAGCTGGCGACCCTAGTTTTGGGCCCCTTTCACTAATGATTAGCTAGAGCTATCTATCACAAGGCCCATAAGAAGAAAATGAGCCATGCAGCAGTTAGCTCGAGCTAAATGTTAGTAAAAGGGGCCCTTGGTGTCCCCAAAAATAAACAATGGTACAAACTTGTGCAACTTATCGCAGACTCCTTGCTGAGATATAGAAAAGTTATACAATGGGGTAGCAGCTTTGGGGGGTTTAGTCTTGAAGAAGACCTCTCTCCAAGTTCTGGTTAGAAAGAAGGCCTTTGCGTTATTTGGCAATCATCCTGCAAGGAAAACTGAAAATAAAGAGGAAACCCCCTCCCTTACATACTAATAGTACAAAACTGTAACTCAGTTTTTTTATTTATTTACAATTTTTTACAATTTATTTGATGTACTGCAATTCAGCAAGTGACCTTGCTATCAATGTGGTTTACTAAAGACAGAATCAAAGCAGATAACAATAACAAAAACGCCATTACCAAAAAACAAACAGTACACCTAAAGGCAGGACATATACCAGCAGGAACCATCAGAAAAGGAATGCTTAGAAGAATAATCTCATCCAGATGACAGCCATTAACCAGAGCCATGGAACGGAAATTTAAAAAAAAAGTTAAGGACTGACCTAAAACATATGGTGAAAAAAGTTAAGGATTATCCAAAATTTCTGAGTGGTCTATTACTGTGGCCAATCTCCCTTCAAGGTAGAACTTGTCTGGTCTCCAGTATGTCAGTGGAGGCAGATATGGGAGAGGAACAGGTCCACTTCATTCTGAATAATGACTCTTCCAGGATGGATGTCGTCGGGCAGATAGTGACAAGACGTCATCTGCCAGGTATCCACAATGGCCACAGGGAGCCCCAGGAACATTCTTCTCAGGATGACATCCAGCTGCAGGGAGAGCCAGTCACTGCCATACACAGATTTGTACCCAGTGTTGGCCGACTTGATGATGACAGTGGTCTGAGGGCTCCTCTGCAGGAGATCCATCACTGCCTGCCGGATGATCTGCACCCGCCGAATGTACAATTCCACAGGGTAAGTGGTGAAGTGGGCCCAGATAGTGAAAGTGATCACCACATCAGGCCCTCCGCTAATTGAATCAATGTCATTCGCCATATAGTGCAGGTCTGCCATCATTGTTTTCTCCGTCCTTAGAGGTTTTCCGTGGCCTCTCCAGTGCATCAGAAAGTTATTCTCTATGTCAGCCGCCAAGAGGGGCCCTGACTTCTTAGAAACATGCAAATCGATACGCTTGAGACCTGAAAATAAGAGAATAAGGAAAGCAGTTAAGATACCATATGCTTAAGAAAACATTTCTTGCCACCATGAGCAATGGGTAATTTTAACCTCTGGGACATAATAATTAAATATGAAAAGTCTGTGAAAAATTCTCATATAGCCCCCAAGTTCAACTGCACAGAAGATAATTAAAAATTCATCACTGTTGCACCCACCAGTATACTGGTCTTTATTTACATCTGTTGAAATGACCCACAATGAATTTTCAGTGGGGCCTTGAGGAAATCCCATAGATTAAAAGATGGCATGAGGTCTTCCTAGGATATTGGCATGTTATACAACCATAGTTCATTCTTTCTGTCTCTCTTTCTCTATTTTCTCGTTTTATGGAGCTGAAAAGCGAAGCCTGACAACTGGCTCTATTTCATGCAGAACTGAATGATGCAGTCTGGGCTTTATCGCATGAATACATTGATGTGTAGCTCTGATTTTCTTAGGAGAATCAGTGGGAAGGTCAGAACTGAAAATCCTTGCATGCATGAGAGTAAGATCCAGACTGGATGAGCCCATTTCTTATGACATGGCAGCAGTATACAATGCCAGTAAGGGGCACCATCAGGGTTGCCAACTGGCTACAGATGCACCCGACAGGCTTGTAGTGTTTCTTTTTTTATGGAGTGCAGTAGGAAATCAGAACTACCTGTCCCTGCATGCAATAGGGTAAGCCCAGGACTGGATCAAACCTGTTGGGAGTATCTGGGAGCCGGTTGGCAACCCTATGTACCATGCAATTGACAAAGCATTTTGCAGACCTCCTCCCTCTACTCATCAGACATGCAGGCTACTCACTAATGGTGAAAAACAAAATAAAATGAATACCAAAATTCCCAATGGTGATATATAAATAACTCAAAAGTGAAAAAAATCACCAAGTATGCACCAATCTCAAAAATTATTAATTTGTGTTGGGCATGCCATCAGGAAGAGAGTGATTTGCTCAACCTCGAAAGCCGAACATGTCCATTTTAATCAAATATGTGGTTCAAGCTCATTAAAATGAAAAGTACTTAGCTTTTGAAGGTCAGCAGGGATAGATGCCCATGTGGGAGATGCCAATTTTGTTCATTGACCTTGACGGGTACCATATGGAAAGACCCCCCTACGCGGAGATTACATCATTTTCATTGTTCTACTACTTGTGCTTCCAGCTTTGTTGTTTATCGTAAAAAGAGGCTTATAAGGTTGGGGCTCTTCAACTTGAAAAAAAGTCTGCTGAGGGGATATATGATAGAGGACTATAAATTAATGAATGGAGTGGAACGGGTAAACGTAGATCGATTGTTTAAACCATCGAAAAGTAGAAAGACTAGAGGACATGCAATGAAACTACAGTGTAACACATTTAAAACCAATAAGAGAAAATATATTTTTACTCAGTGCGTAATCAAACTCTGGAATTCATTACGACGATGTAGTAAAAGCCGTTAGTGTAGCTGGGTTTAGAAAAGATTTAGACAAGAATCTGGAGGAAAGGCCCATAAACCATTATTAAAGAGGATTGGGAAATCCACTGCTTACCTTGCGATGAGTATTGTGGAACCTGTGTACCTTTTTGAGAACCTGTCAGGTACTTATGACCTGGATTGGCCACTGTTGGAAATCAGATAATGGGCTTGATGGACCTTGGTCTGACCCAGTATGGCATTTTGTTCTTATGATGAGGGGACCCCAAAGCCCACCTGCAAGCTATGCCTCCTTCAGCCTGAGGCAGACTTAGGGCCCCCAATGGCATGAGGGCCCAGGGCAATTGCTCTGTTTGCCACCCCCTAACACCAGCCCTGAGTGTGGGAGCAGAGCATCGGGGGAGGGGGGCAGTGTGTGTATGTTTATGTGCAGGGGTTGAGTGTCTGAAAGCAGTGTGTGCGTGTGGGTACAGATGTGAGGGATAAGTGCCGTGGACAGTGTGTGTATGTCTGAAGCAGAAGAAAGCACAGGTTGTAAGTAGGCTTTGCGGTCCCCTCCCAAAGTTTTACCCTGAGTTGGTCCCCAGCTATATCTATCACCAGTCCTGGCAGATGTATAATCCAAAAGTTAACCAATTGCAATCACTAAATAGAAAATACAATTATTTTTTCTATCTTGCTTTCTGGCCATTTTAGTTTTCTAGTCATTTGGCTCTGGTTTCTGCTTTTCTCTGTCTTCTCTTAGCTCTTTCTTCCAGGGTCACCTGTCTACTTGCCATTTCTTCTTTCTCCTGTCTTCACAGTTATCACCTATATCAATCTGCAACATCAATCTTTCTTTTCAGTTTTCTTCCTTCTCCTATTTAGTTGCTGTTTACTGTCGTTATCCACAGCTTTCCATCACTTTCCCTCATCCAGCTTTCCCATTTCCAAGCCTCTTAGTCTTTTACTAACTCTCCCCATGTGTCCAGCATCTTCTCTCATTCCTCTCTCACCTTCCCCATCATCCAGGGTCTCTCTCTCTCTCCCATGTTCATTAGCTACTTTCTACTACAACTACTACTAATCATTTATATAGAGCTGTCCCCTCAACAGATGTCCAATATCTCTTCTGTCTTCCTAGTTCCCACCTCTCCTTCCCAGTATCTTTTCTATTTGACTCCCTAGTCCTACCCTTAATGTTCAGTCTCACCAGTTGTTGCACCTTCCATGTTCAACATCTCTTCTCTCTCACCTCCCCAGTAACACCCCCCCTTCCAATGTCAAATATCTCCTGTCTCCTTCCATTCCATCATCTCCTGTTTTCATAGTTCCCCCTATGATTGTTATCTCCTATATTTCCTTAGTCCTACCCTCCCATGTCCAATATCTCATCTGTTTCCTGAGTTCCTCCACAAAGGACCATCATTTCCTCTGTCTCACCAGTCATATTCTCAAACGAATCCAGCATCTCCTGTCTCCCTGCCCAGTACCCCCCATGTCAAGCATCTCCTAATCTATCTCTCTCCCTTCCCTGTCTAACATCTCTTCTGTCTCCCTCATTCCCCCTTCCCCATGTCCAACATCTCTTCTGCCTCCCTGTCCTATACCATCTCCACATCAAGAATTTCTCCATGGACTAACAGGATGCGTCAGTCACACCTGGTGATGTCATCTGATGGTGCCATGGATACAGAAGTGCACTTCTATAGCTCAGAAAGGTAAAGCCTTTGTGAGCATGTGCCAATTGCCTCTACCCCTGACTCACCCCTATCTGGTCCAGTCTTGTTTCTTCCGCCCAGCCAGAAGAACGGAATATCAGCTCTCCGCTACCCACCCTCTCCATGAGACTGCCTAAAGAACCGAAGATCAAAGACAGAAAAGAAAAACCCAAACCTGGCTTCAAGAAGTGCCCCAGGTGTGGCAAAAAAGATGAATTCTACTGATTCCCATGATTGTTTCATGAGATGCCTTGGGGAAGCTCACCACAGTAGAAGATTGCCTTCACTGCTCCAAGATGTCCCACAGGGCTTGCTGCTCCCACAGTCATGCCTTGCAAGACTTCCTGGGCTCCTCTTCTCAACGACCTGATCAATCCGACCTGAGTTCCGCTTCTCCCCACCAGTCAGAGAGAGAAGCCTGAGCTGAAAATACAAGACACACAGTTGGCCATGTGGCCGCCACCATCTTGGCTGCCACCACAACGTCAATCATCTCTGTGACCCCTAACCGAGATGTGCCCCTCATGGTCACCATCTCAGGAAGGACACAGCATCCAGGACTCCTGTCTGCCTCTGCTTCCAGCTCCTGCCAGGATTGCCGGTCCTTCTCGCTGCCTGAGGCTTCCCTGGCAGAGCAAACCATGGCTCTGACCTCAGTGGCTCAAGCTCCACCCCCACTGACTGGTGCTGGGACTCCAAACGCCATCAATGCATCAACACCAGCAACCCAAAGCCTCATCGCACCATCGGAGGGAGTTCCGGACAGCACAAGGGAACAGAGCATGACACCAGGGGAAGCCCTTCATCCCCCTGTGCAGCCTTCAGCCTGAAGAGGCAATGCCAACTCAACAGTTGCGGCACCAGCAGCTTACGTTCCTCTCGCTACAGCCACCAATGCAAAGGGAGCAGCCACCACACAGGACACAGCCCGAAGAGCAAATGGAGCACCTCTTCCAATCGCAGCAGCTCTCCCTCCCTCCTGGGACGAAAAGGACTACAGAGACCGCAGGAGACATAGTAAATCCACAAGCCGCCATCCCTCTCTGCCTTGACATGCAGCAATCATGGGCATGCTGACTAAGCTCCTGACAAGGCACACCTCCCAGATGCTCCAGCCCAGCACATACGATCTGGCACTTCCACAAGCGGAGCAGACCCCACTCTCCCAGACTCCCTCTCCCCGAGCATCTCCCTTGCCTCTCAGGTTCTCGCCGGCATCTATAGATGATGAGGGAGAAAGGTTGGCCACCAGGGCCTCTCCAGGGAGCTACAAATGCCCCTCGGACTCCGGAGGGTCTCCATCGAAGCCCTCCCAACCCCTCCTCCTCCACCCTTGCCACTGGAGGATCTAATGTATCCAAAGTACCCCCAGAAGCTTGCCACCCGTCTGGCGCTCCTGCCGGCAGACACCCTGGATCTCAGGAGCAAAGCCCTAGGCCTCCTGAAATATCTGGATTCACCAAAGTCTATTATCGCCATCCCAGTCCACAACCTTGCTCAGATATGGCAGATAATCTTCCATTCCCATCACTTCCCGAAGGACTGACACAAAATATCAAGTGCAACCCATCTCAGGTTTTCTGAAGACTCAGCTGCCCCATCAATCCATCGTGGTGAAATCTGCTTTGAAACGGACAAAGACATCCCGCATGCATGCCAATGTGACACCTGGCAAAGGCCCCAAGATTCTAGATGACTTCAGCAGGAAAGCATACAAAACAGCGATGCTCAGAGAACGAATCGCCTCACATCAGTTCCAGCACATGCTATACTACGATGTACTCCTGGAAAGCCTTAAGAGTACTGTCGACATACTACCTCTGGAGTACAAGACTGCCTTCACCTCCCTCCAGAGCACACAGAAGCCTGCCAACTCTGGGCCATGGCAGCCACCCTGGCCAACCTAGGAACTGTCTCTGTGCAACACATATGCAGGGCCACCACATGGTACTCCATCCTCACTTTCCAATGGCATTACTGCCTAGATCAACTCATGCTGTCTGACATCTCCTTCGGCCGCACCATCCTCAACACAACCACACGACAGGACCAGAGTCAATCCTCCCAGAGCCAGGAGGATGGACAGGACCCCACGGGGCCGGACTCAAACAGCACTACCATATAGCCATTGACTCTAGACCTGATGACCAAAAGCGGCCATTACTTGCTAGCCATTTTAAGAATGATCAATGCCCTACTTGTAGTTGAATGTTGTTAACCTCTGCTCTTTCGCACAATGATGCCTGTTGACCTCTGCCCTGCCACACACAGATGCTTGTTATTGATGCCTTGACCATGCCTCAGCAACATCAGCCCCATGTGCCATCTGTTAAATCATATTATGTCAGCCTAAGGAACAATCATAGTCATGCCAAGCTACAAACCGTGTTATGTCAGGTTACATGTTATATTAGGTTACATTATGAGCCCATTTGTTTATTTTGTTCACCACTATGGGGATGTTACTGGCCTACAGTTATTGCATTGTTACCACTCACTCGCAGTACCATTAATAAAAGCCTTGACCCAACATCCGGTCTCAGCTCTCTATCTGATTTGTTGGCTTTGTCCCACCACAACAAGGGGGGCCATGGCTAGGGAGTCACCAGGTGTGGCTGATGCATCCTGCTAGTCCATGGAGAAAATGAGTTACTTATCTGTAACAGGGGTTCTCCATGGACAGCAGGATAAATCAGACACAAATACTCCCGCCTCCCCTCCGGATGAAGCCACAGCGCTAAGAGTGCTGTACTCAGCACCAGGCCATTCCCCTGCCTGGGGGGGGGGGGAGGGGGGAGGGCGGTCTAGGCTTGAGACTGACTGAACCAGATAGGGGTGGGCCAAGGGGTAGGGATACCATGGCACATGCTCAGAAAGGCTTTACCTTTCTGAGCTATAGGAGAACATTTCCGTATCCATAGTGCCGTCGGATGATGTCACCAGGTATGGCTGACTTATCCTGATGTCCAAGGAGAACTCCTTTTACAGGTAAGTAACCTTGTTGCCATACAACCTATTCCATCTCCCTCATGTCTAGAGTCCTCCCTATTTCCAATTCCCTGGTGGTCCACCATCCAACATTCCTTTCCCCTATTTTCTGGTCTAGCATCTTCCCCCAGTCCTGCACCATCTCATAGACAAAAATTAAATTGAAACCTCAAGAAGCCAGGCTTTGCATGCAGCACAACACCAGAGAAATAAACTGATATAGTTCCCCCTGTACTGTGCAAAATATAAAGATGGCACATCTCAAATCCATAAAGTGACATATTCTAGTCATTAAACTAAAAATAAATTATTTATCTTTGTGATCTGTTTATTTTAATTTTTCTAATTGCCTTGGTCCCAGTGTCTCGATTCTGCACCCTATCTTCTCTTAACTCATTTGTCCAGAGACTGGCATCCCTCTGCCACTACTCTCCCCCAACCTCTTATTCCTGTCTTTACTAACTCTCCCCCAAATCCAGCATCTTCCCTCTCCCACAAGCCCTCTGCCCAGCATCTCCGCCCTCTCCCCCCATCCAGTGTTTTCCCCATTTCTCTCCCCCTCCCTGCCCAGTGTCTTTTCCTCTCTAACCCTCGCAGCCCATCTTCCCCTTCTCTCTCTCCCTCACATCTGCATCTCCCTCACACTCTCTATTACCCCACGTCTAGCATCTCCCTTATCTCTCTTCCTAGCCTCACTATCTCTATCTCCTCCACACATCTATGATCTAGCATCACCT
The DNA here is from genome assembly GCA_033557465.1 of Ichthyophis bannanicus. Classification (NCBI taxonomy): domain Eukaryota; kingdom Metazoa; phylum Chordata; class Amphibia; order Gymnophiona; family Ichthyophiidae; genus Ichthyophis; species Ichthyophis bannanicus. Next base: position 102,887,607 of record CM066048.1, on the reverse strand, counting down.
CTCTGTCTTCCTATGGTCCCCCCCATCTCTGTCTCCAAATGTCCCCCCCCATATGTCCAGCATCTCCTCCGTCTCCCTCCACCCCGATGTGAAGGATCTCCTGTATTTCTTCCTTCCCCGTGCTGTGCATTGATACTCCAACCTCCCAACCCACGTAACAGAACTTTATGTCCAAATCTAGCCTTCCTCTCTGCCAACCCCCACCTCTAATCAGAGATGGCACAAGCATGGGGCCTTTTTGATACAAAGCACACGTGCCTCTAAGATCCTGCCAGCACCCCCTGTCCTGCCCTCTCTGACACATACTTGTTGCGTCAGCGGAGGCGGGACAAAGAGGGCAGGCAGGGTCTTAGAGGCAAGCACGTGCTTCTATCCAAAACGCTCCACAGCTGTATTAACTTAGCTAGTGGCGGCGGGCGGCGGGATGGATTTGACATGAAGTGGTCTCCCAGGCAGCGCCTTACCAAGCCCTGTGCAAATGTTGCAGCCGCACAGGGCAGAAAAGGTAGAGGTGTAATTAGCGCCAATGACTGGCCTCAGCTCCCCTCACACCGCCTGCCCTTGCCCCACCACTGCTTTTCCTCTTCCCTTGGCGGCGGCAGCAGAGCAGACCTCCAATTTAAACAAAACGTGTGGGTCTTTCCAACTCCACACTTGCATGGCTGGTCTAATCCCTCCATCCCGACACAAGCATACATCAGAGGAGGGAGGGATCAAACCAACTATGCAAGCACAGAGTCGGAAAGATACATGCATTTTTTTAAAATTGGAGGACAGCTCCCCTGCTGCCGCCACCAAGGGAACAGGAAAAGTGGTGGCGGGGGCAAGGGCAAGCTGGGCAGGCAGCATCGGGGGGTGGCCGGCTGATGATGAAGAGGTATGTAGTAAAATAAAGAAATCCCTCCGTCCCTCTTCAAGCGCTCTCCCTGAAGGGATCGAGCGGGCCGGAGTCAGCGCACAGAAGGACCTCCCCTCCTGCTCCTGTGCCCAATCGGGGCAGTTCTCGGCTGCTTTTTAAGCCGGCGCCGATGGGGCGTGCGGCCTTTCCATCCCTCCGGCCCTCTTCAAGCGCTCTCCCTGAAGGGATCGAGCGGGCCGGAGTCAGCGCACACAAGGACCTCCCCTCCTGCTCCTGTGCCCAATCGGGGCAGTTCTCGGCTGCTTTTTCAGCCGGCGCCGATGGGGCGTGCGGCCTTTCCATCCCTCCGGCCCTCTTCAAGCGCTCTCCCTGAAGGGATAGAGTGGGCCGGAGTCAGCGCACACAAGGACCTCCCCTCCTGCTTCCTGTGCCCAATCGGGGCAGTTCTCGGCTGCTTTTTAAGTCGGCGCCGATGGGGCGTGCCCGCGCCTGAGGGCCTCGCCAGAGGGCCCTTTGGCGTGGCCGTTAGGCGTGGACCGTATTTACCGGACTAATTTCCAGCTAACACACCTGATGATCAGCTCAATCACCTGATTAACCCAGCTGAGACCAAGCCTTATAGCTGAGAAAACAGCAAAGGACCCTAGATCAGATTATTATAACTGTAAATTAACCTGTTAATCCTATCTTGTAACTACGATTGCTACAAAGTATTCTCCTTTGTAACCACCATATTGTAATCTTTGAGTACATTACAAAGTATATTGTATCTATGATTGCGGTGTAAAAAATCACTTTTAACTACTTTTATGTAGTTTTGATTATCTCAAAAGTACCTGTACTGTCCTCATCGCACTACTATTATATAAAGTATCTGCACTCTAACCACCATCTTAGGATTACATCATGGCTACCATTACGTTTGCCCTCCTGCTCCTCTCCACCCTCTCTAGCATCTTACACACTTCCTTTGCCCTAACATCTGATGCCAACCCTATCCCTATATACCAATCCAGGAATAGGAAATCCCACCATAATCAACAGCAATTCCCACAAAGTACATATAATAGACACACCTACCTTCTGTATGTACCTCTTGAAACAACAAACGGCAAAAGATCTATTCTAAGAACTACCTCACAGGATCTCAAGTGTGCTCTCGTTAACGCACGCTCAGCCCGCAACAAATGGCCTGCTATCATTGACCTTATTTCAAACCTTACATTAGATATCCTTCTGGTCACAGAAACATGGCTTTCTAACACTGATAACGTCCTAATGAACCAACTTACCCCACCTAACTACTCCATTTACACCTGTAACAGAGAAAACAGAAAAGGAGGAGGAGTCTGCATAATAGCAAGAACTGATTTGAAATACCATGTCTCTTCTACCAATGCCACAAACCATACAAATACTCTATCCATCTCCAACAATACCAATACCATAAACCTCTTCTATAGAGCCCCAAATGCTCCTGCCGATGATCTCTCAAACATAATTGATCTTGCCATCAACCCGATAGATATCAACAAACCTAACTGGCTCCTCGGAGACTTCAATCTTACATCCACATTGCCTTCAGTATCCAACTCCTTCCTTGATGCCATGACCAATCTACACTACAGACAAACTGTAAAAAAACTCTACCCATAAACAAGGAAATCTCCTTGATCTCATTTTTGCCCCATCATCATCCTTGGAACTACTAAATCAACTCGAGCCCTTATCAACCCCTGTCCCCTGGTCCGATCATAACCTCATAACATTCATCATACCATCTGAGGAATCTTCAAACAAACCACCAGATGTTTATCCACCATCTAAACCGGCACGATTCAAACCATTCAACATAGACACAATCACTTCCCAAACCATCCCAAAACTCTCTACAATACCAGACAACATTGATGAGATTGTATCAAATTGGAACAGCGCCCTTGGACTATCAGCCCAGCCTAACATCACAGATAACCAATCCTTTACCAACTCTTCTATTTCCAAGAAGAAGAACGCTCCATGGTTCTCCTCTGAGTTACGATCCTCCTTACAGCAACTGAGGAGATTAGAGAAGAAATGGAGACACTCCCTAAACCCTTATGATCAATCCATTTACTTATCTCACTTGAAATCTCATCGTCAGCTAACCTGGGATAAGAGAAAAGAATATCATGCAAGGCTTCTTAGCCGTTCTCTTAACAAACCGAGAGATCTCTTTCAATTAGTAAAATCCCTAACTAATGAGCCTTCTTCACCACAACAGGAACATATACATCCACAACTATATGCTGACTATATCCAATCCAAGGAGATCAAGATCACAACATTAACCACAAGTGATACCACACAACCTTCCAACGTCCAATTCATACTTAATAAGTTCTCATCCCCAACCCCAAAGACAATCGAAGAAATCATAACCTCCATCAATGCCACCACCGCCCCTAACGATCCATGTCCAGCCCACTGGATAAAATCACTGAGAACAGAGCTCAGCCCATACATATCAGCCTTAGCTGACCGGTCACTTAGCACTGGGATATTTCCAACAGCTCTCAAAGAGACCTCCATCCGTCCCTTACTGAAAAACAATAAACTCGATCCGAAAAAGGAAGACTTCTACCGCCCAATTTCAAGTATCCCTTTATTAGCCAAGATCTTAGAAAAAGTAATACTGAGACAGATTCAACAACATATTGATTCTGAAGCCCTACTAGATCCAAACCAGCATGGTTTCAGAGAAGCTCACGGAGTTGAAACTCTCCTAGCTTCTCTAATGAACACGCTCATTAATACAACAGACAACATCAGAAATGGAGTCGCAATGATCTTCCTAGACATAGCAGCAGCTTTTGACTCTGTTGATCATGACCAACTGCTTGCCCGTCTCCACGAAAAAGGGATTCAAGGAATGGCATGGAATTGGTGCAAATCTTACTTGGAAGACCGCTGGCAACAAGTCCAGATTGTTAATACCACCTCTCAGCCTTTCCATCAGAAGCAAGGAGTACCACAGGGTTCCTCCCTCTCAGCTCTGCTATTCAATATCTACATGCAGCCCATTTGCAACATCTCCCGTTCATTCGGAATATCATGTCTCATCTACGCGGATGATGTGCTCCTATTCACACCAATCAACGTGTTGAAACCTGACTACACTACATTAATCACTTGCTTCAATTCAATCTCAAACTGGCTGCTCACACAAAATCTCCGAATTAACTTTAATAAAACAGAAGTCCTGATCGTCACAAGGAACAAAGACTTCTCTCCTCCACCAACTCTAAAAACAAGAGATGCCGATCTACCACTCAAAACTACAATACATTACCTAGGTGTTATACTTGACCAGCGGCTTGAGTTCAAAGATCATATAAAAAATACAGTAAAAGCCATCTACCACAAGATCAGGACACTCCGACATCTCAAACCTATGCTTGAACCATATGACTTCCGCACAACCTTCCAGGCATTAGTCACTCCACACTTCGATTACGCAAATATTGTATTACACGGTCTACCCAAGAGCACACTGAATCCACTACAATTGGCCATGAATACAGCGGCCAGGGTTCTACATGGAGCCTCAGGGAGTCAACATATTACTCCCATCCTATTCGAACTTCACTGGCTCCCGATATCATGCAGGATTTTATACAAAGCACTCATTTTGACCTTCAAAGCATTCCACCAAATATCACCATCCTCGTTATCTGACCTCCTTCATCACTCACAGAACACCAGATCTAGACGATCTGTAACAGAGAACACGCTAATGATCCCAAAAGGCCTGACAAAACTCACCCAGACAACTACCTCAAGAGCATTCTCATCCTTCGCCCCTAGATGCTGGAACATGTTGCCACTTAACATCAGATCACAAAAAGACCAGTCCCAGTTCAGAAAATCTCTGAAAACTCACCTCTTCCTACATCATTTCTCACAAGGCACTGGCTCCCCACCCCCTACCCCTCCAACACAAATCAATGATCATGGTTAGTCAAATATGCTCCTGTAACTTCAATACTCGCCCCAGTTCAAAACCTTGTAGATCCCCTTCTTTAGAACTCAAAACTTTTGAGAATTTATTGTAAATAGTTGTGAATTCTGTTATTTATTTCAATCCCAGTTATCCATGTTTCATTCCCTGTTACCTGTAAACTTGACATATGTTTTATGCTTAAGTACAAAGTTGTTAAAAAGTAAACCGCGCTGATGATTAATAGTGCGGTATAGAAAAGCTGTTAAATAAAATAAATAAAAAAGAGGGATGGAGCAAATGAGATGTCGGGGGTGGGGGGGTGGGGGCGTGCCAGGTTTGCAAGTCACACAGGGAGCATTTATGGCCGATTCACCCCTGTTCCAAACCCAACATGTGGCCGTGACCCCAAAGGACAATTTTGCAACCCCATTTGGTGTCGCGACCCACAGTTTGGGAAATGCTGACTTTAAAGGACCCAAATGACTCTGTTGCCCAGGGCCCCAAGAACCCTAAGGCCACATTTTCATTTCTGGTCCGCATGTAAAGGTTGTTTCTCTTTGGGGTGTTTGGTGCTGATGTGCCTTGTTATATTTATGACTTGGGGGTGGAGATGAGGAGATAAATATCCCCCCTTCCTTCCAAACTTATATGATGGCTGCTGACTACTGACCTTAATGATTCTGTACCAGACAAGGAACAGTCCATGATGCGGACTTGGCTATAGACAGTTTTCTGTTGCCAACCATATTTCAAGAACCTAGATTCTAGATAAAGTTAAGTGGCTGTTTAGGTCGAGTTGTCCTCTGTAGATCATTAAAGGTGACAAGACAAAGAGGACGGAAACGTCCTGCAACTCTGAGCATGAGACACCCAGGAACAACTAGACAAACATACTAGCTCTGGGCCATGGACGGTAAGCACAAACACATGTTGAAGAAGGGGAACAGCAATGTTTACACTGAGATCTGCAAAATAACGAATAGAGTGAAATGGGTAAATGTAGATCGGTTTTTTGGTCCTTCAAAAAAATAGAAAGACTAGGGGATACTCAATGAAGCTACAATAAAGCACATTTAAAACTAATGCAAGAAAATATTTTTTCACTTAACGCGTATTCAAACTCCAGAATTCGTTATTGGAGTAAAAGCTGTTAGTGTAGCTGGATTTTAAAAAAGTTTTGACAAATTCCTGGAGGAAAGGTCCATAAACCATTATTAAAGAGGACCAGGGAAATTCACTGCTTATCCCGGGATAAGCTGCATGGAATCTATAATTTTTTGGGAACCTGACAGGTACTTGTGACCTTGATTGGCTACTGTTGAAATCAGGATACTGGGTTTGATGGAACTTTAAATGTGACCCATTATGACGTGGCGGATGCTTGGAATGCCCTCCCGATGGAAGTGGTGGGGCAAATACAGTGACGGAATTCAAAATGGCATGGGACAGACACAGTGGATCCCTTTACAGCAACAGGATAAAATCAAAACAAACTTAACTAATTTCTCAACATACAGGGGTGTCCTACACGGAGCGGTGGGTTCACCCCTAAAACAAAGTCATGGGGAGGGGTGGCCTGCACAGAGCGGCAGGTGCACCTACTCTTGCCATCTTCCTGGGCAGACTAGATGGACCATACTGGTCTTTATCTGACGTCATTTACTATGTTACTATCTTATGTTCTTATGAAGATGTAGAGGATTGGGACATGAAGATAGATGTAAGTGTGCGCAGGCTGTGTTTAGTTTCCCATGTCATTTAAGGGGTTTCTCATTTTTATTGGTTTCTTTTAGAGATTTTTTCATTTTGGTGGCAATGTCCATACTGTGCACTGTTGATGTCACAGAAGAGATCCCTGAAGATTTGGGGGGTTTTCCTCTCATTTCCCATGTCCTTTGAAATAAATGTATATTCCTAGATGGCAGCGCCACACACCACACATTTCTCGGTAAATGCCTTTTGTAGAAAGGGAGAAGGATTCAGCTCAGCAGCACAGACCACTCCTGCTACCTCTGATGGGGGGAATATTGCCCCCGGTACTACTGCAATTCTCCATGAATGGAAGCGGAGAGACGACAGCCTGGGCAAGTAAGGCACCCACAAGGGTACAGATCAAAATCATTTTTGCTGCTTACTGGAAACCACGTTCAGGAGGTACTCCCACCACTGTCTCAGGGTCGAGTCTCCAAACATGTACACGATTTTCCCCTTCAGGCACTTGGTGATGTTGGATGGTGTGGGGAACCTCTTGCTGGAACAGACCAGGGACGTCCAGACATCATTGTAATAGAATCCAGATGGATTTGGGACTGGCAGTCCAGGGTTGCAGACAGGAAGTTGTGACTTATCTGGAAACAGTAAACAGTAGAGTTTATTACTGTGGGCTACCATAGTTACACACACATATGTATATACACGTGGCTAGGGAATTTCATGAATTTTCTCTCTCACTTATTTCTTTTCTTGTCTCTCTATCTGTGGATATATATTGGAAAAGCTTTGTCTTTATTTCACATCTCACTCCCATCTTTCCCTCTCGGTCCTTATCTCTACTTTGATTTACATTCAAGCAATTTTCTTGGTCTGACAATATGTACAAGTGTTGCCAAACTGGTACATCTAGGCCCCGATTCCTTAACGTTTTTTTCCCGTTATGTGTCCATTCGAAAAACATTGAGGGATCAAACCCTAAGTGGCAATAGGATAGAATTACAAGACCTGATATTCAGTTGGGCAGACTATGTGCCACTATGGCGCATAGATGTGCCCGCCAACCCCTAACCCCAGATATTTAATGCTGCGGTGACGGCACTGAATATCCAGGTTTGCCTCACAGGGGAAACCACCGCAGAGCCCACAGGCCGCTAACAGGGGAGCGGTGCAACATCGCCGCCTCCTGGTCAGCGAGTCTCCGCCTCCACTTCGCCCTGGAACGCCCACAACAATGCCCCCATGCTAGCTGCAGAACATTGGGGCGTGTAGCGGGTTTAGAAAGGAAATTAAACGGCACTAACCATGTAAGTGCTGCCGAATATCCCTCTCAGCGGCAGTTACATCATTTACAGGGCTGTAAACCGTGCCGCTGCCCTTCAGATATCGGGCCCACAAAGTATAGAAGAGAATTAAGAAAGTCGGCTGCCTGGTTCTGGTGCTGGTCAGGATCACCTTTCTGGCCTTCTTGGAGTTTACGATATATTTTACTGCTATTTCTCCTCTCTGCCCCAGGATTACACAGAGGTTTCCTGCTCATTTTTGTGGGAAGTCTCTCTCTTTGGGACATGCGCCTCTCTTCTGTCTTTGAATTTTGCGCGCTACACAAGGAAATGCATTTCCGCTACTCTTTCGCCAATGCTGTGCTGCAGGCAAAGTCTGACTTGGGAGTTTGCTAGCGCGCAGATTCTCTGTGGGGATCAATAGCCACCCCGCTTCCTTTGTTTTCCCGATGAGAGATATTGCTGCCTCTTTTTAGGTAGGAGCTGGAATACATTGTGGCAAACTGGACTATGTGCCCAGGGCTCCCAAAGGCCATTTATCTAAATGAGGGAACTATTGTAGCCACAGAGGAGAACATGCTCTACTACCCCACCTGCCTATTTTACAAGTCCAAGTAGGTGCCTAATTGTCTTTGTAAAACACTAGCGTAAGTGACAGAGAATGCATCATATTAAGGCACAATCACTTCCACCAGCCCTAGAACATGTGAATGGCCGTGCCTAATCTTTACAAACATCCGTGTAAATGATTGCATTTTATAATTATCGCATTACTTGCTTGCACAGTCCATGCTCTGCCCAAACTCTACCTTGCGCATGCCCACAGTGAACATAAACACCAGGCAATTAACGGGCACACTTTTCCATTGGTTGATAGCTTATGTGCATATGTGTGTAAATGACTACAATCCCTTCATTTAAACATGCTGATAGTGCCTACGTTTTAGCCTATTTAATAAGGACACGTTTTAGCCTATTTAATAAGGACACTTAAGTGCCCATGAATCTTTATAAAATACTAGCACAAATCCTGCAAAAATCACGTCTAGATTGAAGGCGCAAGATCAAGTGTAAATGTTAACATGTACTTTATATGTGCATCTCTGCATATTTGATAAAATATGCACGTGAATTACGACTCTGCCCACCCCCTCATGTGTATGCTTACTGTACAAGTACTCACTGGCTTGCACTGCGCAAACCTCTATGCGTAATCTAATTTTATAGGAGCCCATTTGCATGCTTAAAACAGTATTTTATGCAAAACAAAATCTGTTTTTAAAATTACCCTTATTGTGAGCAGTACAGTAACTGCAGAACTGGAAGATATGTTGGAGTTCTGTCCCATTCTCTATAGTTTGGGATTAATGATAGACCTCAGACTTCACTTCCATATAGGGATACTGGGTGAAGGATGCTATTGAATTATTTAACGGTAATTCAAATTGATCATGGGTTTCTATATTGCATATAAGGCTCACAGAGTTTTTCCTTGTAACATCTTTATAACCAGTTTGGGGGGTATAATTATTATTATTATTACTAAGAATTTATAAAGCGCTGCAACATACAAAGCGCTGTACAAACATAAAAAGAGACAGTCCCTGCCCGTTAGAGCTCACAATCTAGTCAAGACAAAATATGAAATAAATTAGATAATACAAATAACAATTAACAAGACAAGAATAAATGTTTATGGAGAGAACAAGAAAGGACGAGATAGGAACTAAAAGCAATAGTGAAGAAATGGGATTTCAGTTTGGATTTGAAGATGGCCAGGGAGGAGGCTTGGCGGACAGAGACAGGTAGAGAATTCCAGGAAAAGGGTGCAGCCAGTTGAAAGGAGCGAAGTCTAGAATTAGCAGTACGAGTAAAAGGCATAGATAAACAAAGACAATTAGATGAGCGGAGTAGGCGAGAGGGGGTGTAGGTAGAGATGAGGGATGAAAGGTAATGAGGGGAAGAAGAATGAATACATTTATAGGTTAGAAGGAGGAGTTTGAACTGGATACGGAAGCGGATGGGGAGCCAGTGAAGTGACATGAGAAGAGGAGTAATGTGTGAAAAACGAGACTGAAGGTAGCTTTCAAAAGCCATTTCCACTGGTAAAATAGTCTTTTCTGCTTGGGAAAAAGTGTTTGAATATTATCCACCCTGGGGGTCATTCTGATCCCGAATAGCGGGGACTGAACGTCCAGTTTGGACATTCAGTCCTCGCTATTTGCGGAGAGCATATTCATGTCACAGACTCCCTGCACATACAGCAGAGATGTGCGGGGAGCTCTGTGCGAGGGTGAGAGGAGGAGGGCTGGAGGAGGAATGAGGGTGGACCACAGGCGTGACCCTGACCCTGGACGTACAGGAACGGTTCTGTTTGCGGCCCTGTATGTCCAGGTTTGCCGACCTAGACGGGGGACCTAAGGTGGAATAAGCTCCCCCGACGTGGGAGGACAGCACGGTGGGGCCAGCACTATCATGGTAGGCCGGCCATCAGGTTCCCGGCTGCCTGATCCCAGCACTGGCAAGCCCAATCGGAGGTCAGGTGGCCGGAAATAGGGGTTTGGACTGACATGCAGGCAATCGGGGCTCCTTCAGAGCATCCCGGTGCCATGGCAATGGGACGCTACGGCACCGGAATACAGGTTAGCCACTGAGGCTGCCGTCTCTCACACATTGCGAGCAGTAACGTGCTGCTCCAGGGAGAGACTAGCCCGTGCATAGGCGAAGGAGATGCAGGACACCACCAGGGCCAAACAGTGACTCCTGCTGCCTTTCACGATTCTTCTGGCCCTTACTCATCATCTGGAGACAGAGAGTGCAGGAAGAGTCATTGTGGTCGGTCCCAAGGCACCACAGGCAACAGTCATGACTGTCCTTGTGAGACATGGTATGGTCACAACGATCGCACTGCTTAAAGCCACTGATTGAAGATATAGCGGGGAAGACAGCTCCCACAAGGTCAAACTCCAATGTCTTGGTCAGGAGGGTGCAAGAAAAATCTGTGCACTGAAGAGAAGAAAAAAGAAAAAGAGGGAACCCCAAAAAACCCGCGACGTGAGGCATCGGATCCAGGAACCAAGAAGATAATGATACATAACCGGAGAAGAGGATCACAAAAAAAATCCCATTAAAAAAATCTTTTTCCAGGGATACAGACTACACATCCGATGGACTCCACGGAAAAAAGAAGACTGTGTAAGATGGCATGTTTGCAGGGGCGGCCCAAGGGGGGTGCGGGGCCATGTGCGGAGACTCGGTGCGGGGCCTCATTTGCATAAGTGGCCTTATTTGCATAAATATTTGCATAATGTTACCATACACTAACTTTTAGTAAACATGTCTCTTAATGAGTGTATGGATAAAGAAAGACTAAAAGATTTCTACATTACTATAATCCAGTGCCAACCGCCAGGCACATTAGGAACTACTACAAACGCTGCCCATTTAGAACCCATAGCAAACCCGCTGTATCCTGACAGCATTACCAGGACTCACAAAGCACCAGTCCCTACCTATCAAAAGGAAACACTGCAAATATTAAACCAGTACATTTCAGAGAATACTGGGGAAAGAGAACAAGTGGCAATGTCAAATAGGAATTACATAAACAGAATACCTCAGCTCAGTTACACATGCAGAACATAGACCATCACCAAACAAGGAATCGCAATTTAGAAACAGGAAGGCAATAATTTAAACTGGGAACCCCAAAAGCCAAACTTGGAATGTACAACAACACTGTAGAAATAAAACTATAAATCAATTTCCTCTTGTACCAAACAAAGCGCAGACGTTAATGATGCACATTTCCCAGAACTTTCATATTCCAGTTAATAAATTCAAAATAAAGAGATATTTCTACCTTTTGTGCATTTTTTTTCAGTTGCAATTGCTCCAGCCACTTTCTTCTGGTTTCTTCATGTTTTCTGCTAACTCTCCATCGTCTGCTGTCCATTTGTCCTTTCTTCTCTCTTCTAGTTTTCTTTCCATCCTCTCTCTCTACATCTGCTTTAACATACTAATCTTTATCCTTTTGCTCTTTCCTCATTCTTATTTCATCCACACAAATTTTACCCCTCCATCCTCAATCCCCACTTACTCTCCCAATACCCGGCCAATTGTAGATTTTTCATCCCTCCCACACAAAATATTTTTCCCCTCTCCATTTTACTCTCCCAGCCCCATCCCATTCTAATCCTCCCCCAACATCAGCTCCCTTCTAGTTCCAGTCTCACCCAGCATCCATTCCCTTCTAGTCCCTGCATCAGCCCATTTCCAGTCCTAGCCCCCCATCAACCCATTTCCAGTCCTAGCTCCCCCATCCATTTTCAGTCTGAGTCCCTTCATCAGCTCATTTCCAATCCTAGCCCCCATCAGCCCATTTCTAGTAATTTCCTAGCCCCACCATCAGCCCATGTCAAATCCTAGCTCCCCTCCACTCAGCCCAATTCCAGTCCAAGCCCCCCCATGAGCCTACTTCCAGTTCTAGCCCCTCCATGAGTCCATTTCAATTCAAGCCCCCACCACAGCCCATTTCCAATCTTAGCTCCCCCCAACAGCCCATTTCCAGTCCTATCCTAGCTGCTCCATCAGCCCATTTTCAGTTCTAGCTCCCTTCCCTCACAGCCCATTTCCATTCCAAGCTCCCTCCCCATCAGCTATTTGCAGTTCAAGCCTCCCCGTCCACTCAGTCCATTTCCAGTCATAGCAATCCCCCAACCCATTACCAGTCCTAGCCCCCCATCAACCCATTTTCAGTTTAAGCCCCCCCTATAACCCATTACCAGTCCTAACCCCCCATCAGCCCACTTCCAGTCTTAACCCCATCAGCCCATTTCCAGTCATCCCCCCATAGACCATTGACAGTCCTAACCCCCCCCCCATCAGCCCACAGCCCATTACTAGTCCTAACCACATCAGCCCACCTCAAGTCCTAACCCCTCCCCATCAGCCCTTTTCCTGTCCTAGCGCCCCATAGCCCATTAGCAGTCCTAACCCCCCCCCATAGCCCATTAGCAATCCTAACCCCCATCACCCTATTTCCAGACAGCCCCCATCAGCCCACAGCCCATTACCAGTCCTAACCCCCCATCAGCCCACTTCCAGTCTTAACCCCATCAGCCCATTTCCAGTCAGCCTCCATCAACCCCCAGCCCATTACCAGTCTTACCCCCCCCAGCCCATTTCCAGTCAGCCTCCATCAACCCCCAGCCCATTACCAGTCTTAACCCCCCCCAGCCCATTACCAGCCTTAACCCCCCCAGCCCATTTCCAGTCAGCCTCCATCAGCCCCAGCCCATTAGCAGTCTTAACCCCCCCCAGCCCATTTCCAGTCAGCCCCAGCCCATTTCCAGTCCTAACCCCCCCCTCCAGCCCATTTCCAGTCCTAAACCCCCCCCCCAGCCCATTTCAAGTCAGCCTCCATCAGTCCCAGCCCATTTCCAGTCCTAACCCCCCCCCCTTGCACATTTCCAGTCCTAACCCCCCCCCTTGCACATTTCCAGTCCTAACCCCCCCCCCTTGCACATTTCCAGTCCTAACCCCCCATCACCCCATTTCCAGACAGCCTCCATCAGCCCCCCCCCCCCCCCCCCTTCCCTTCCCTTCCCTTCCGGCAAATTTAAAAACAAAAACCTGGCTCTAGCTGCTGCCGCGTCCGTCGCAGCAGCGGCAGAATGGCGTGTCCCGCGGGGCCCCCTCTCCACGTCAAGCCCTCTGCAAGGGCTTTCAGATTCGCGAAGGGAGAGTGCTCCCTCGCGTCTCTGTAAAGCCCGCAGGGGCTAATGGGAAATTTCCCATCAGCCCCTCGCGTCTAAAGGGGCTGATGGGAAATTTCCCATTAGCCCCTGCGGGCTTTACAGAGACGCGAGGGAGCACAACTCTCCCTTCGCGAATCTGAAAGCCCTTGCAGAGGGCTCGAAGAGGAGAAGGGGCCCCGCGGGACACGCCATTCTGCCGCTGCTGCGACGGACGCGGCAGCGGCAGCAGCTAGAGCCAGGTTTTTGTTTTTAAATGTAATAAAAAAAAAAGCAGAATGTTCTTTGCGCGGGGCCCCCTGAAACGCGGGGCCCTGTGCAAAAAACATTCTTGCTCAATGGACGGGCCGGCCCTGCATGTTTGGGGTGGGAAGGTGACCACGCATGCTTGGTAGAACTCCCAAAGGCTTTCTATGAAAGCTGGGGAGTGGATGCCACACAGGCTCCATCGGTGCTGACATCACCCATAAGCGAGGACTGACTTCCTGCTTGTTCCCGGAGAAAGGTAAGTGCCCTAAGAAAACCTTCAGCATTGGGCCCCCTCACAATTAGCTTTTAGACCCCTAGTACCCCCACCCCACCCCACCCCCAGGAGTTTGATAATTAAACTTGATCATAATCATCTCAATACCATCCCTCCCAAATAAATCCTATAAAAATGCATTTTTGGACATCACACTTTTAAATGTTAAACTTTTGGTTTTTTAAAATATTTACATAATGAGGGAGATTTCCAAAAGCTCCTGATAAGGATAGATAGACTATTTGCAAATCATTCGTTCTTCCTGATGACTCTGTGAGTTTATGTGGCTTTGTGCTTTCTCTATAGTGGCAAGGATTGCAAACAGCACGTGGAGTTTTCTTTCCAAAACTACATGTGCTGCCTTAGTTGGAAGGAATGGGTGCAAGGTCTGCAGGTAGTATACTTTTGGCAAGTTTTGCAAAATGAAAATATGTGCGTACCCCCTGGATTATGTGACAAGTGTGAGCCACTGGAACCTTTCAAGGTGCGTAGCAGGGAGAGAGCAGTTATAGGAAGGGAACGGCATGGGAAGTAACTGCATGGGTATAGCACATGATGGTGAAAACCCTAGAACGGACTCCTGGGCACATTAGCAATAGGGACAGAAGAGCAGAAAACAGACACAAATAAAAGATGGTCCCTGCTCTTCTGAGCTTACAATCTAATCAAGACAGACATCACAATAGCTGAGAACAAAGGTGCAGAAGGGAAGAGTAATGAAACAGAAGGAGAACAAAGGATTAAGATCCAAAAGCAACCTGAAAGAGGTGAGCCTTTAGCATGGATTTGAAAAGGGGGAGAGATGAAACTTGAGGCAAAGATACAGGGATTTTGTTCCATTCCTTGGCCAAATACAAATAATGAACATGAGAATACATCCCTACGTTTCTGCTAGTTGTTTACTGAACCCAGAAAATGCAAAGATATTGTGGGGATACCATGTGACCCTGGGAATCTATTCCTCCCAAAATCATGTTTGTATTTTGCCCTTCCATTCATAACTCGCTTGTTCCCAGCCACACTAACACCATCTTTACGCAGGCATCCACTCACTCCCAGCCTCTTAGCATGATTTTAGCTTGTCTGCTGTTGAGGCCTAGCCTCTAGCGAGGTTCATTATTTTCTTTGCTCTTTAGCGTTCTTTCTTACAAACTGAAGCCATAATCTGAACAAACTTAGATTGTGAGCCCTCTGGGGACAGGGAAATACCTACTGCACCAAACTGTAACTTGCCTTGAACTACTCTTGGAAAGGTGTGAACTAAATACTACTAAATAAATGAAATACATTTATAAAGAAGCGATTCTGGTTTACTTCCAAGCTTATACATCTGTAATTTTAAAATTGCTATTTCATGTGAGTGGGGGGAACATCTCTTCGCCTACGCAAAATTTTAAGGTAACTTTTTTCATAAATATCAAAGCGCATTTTAGATAGGAGGTGGAGATCAGAATTGAGGCAGTTTAGAAACTGCTCTGCTAAATGTGGAGCTTCTTCTAAAATACACCTCCAAGGGCTGCAGAAGGAGCGATGTCAGAAAGATGCACACGGGAAAAATCTACAGGGGGGACCCGGCAAGCTACGCGTGTAAGTGCTGACATTTCGCAACAAGCACATGCGTGTGTCTCCATTTACACGTTGTGATAAGGAAAGTCATCATAGCTCAGGAAGGAGCTATAGTAAGGGTGAAGTGACTCTGAACAAGCAACCTGTCAGTTCTGGTAGAAATAAGAAAACAGAATTTTTCCATAAAAGACTACCAGTCCCAGAATGCACCAGGTTTCCAACAGCCATTAGAGGAGCTGAAGTGGGGAAACGTGTGTTCAATCAGGAGGGCTATGAGGTAATCCCCAAGCACTCATCTCAAAGGGCAGGGCCTGATTCAGCACAGCTGCTCTGTGCTAGGGTGGAGCACTCATCTAAGCAGAATAAAGGTAGAGTTTATTCTACAGAGAATCAGCTTGGACATCTTCATCATCTGGAGGATCATCAGAAGCAGAAGCCAGAGCGGACGGACAGAGAGAGCAAGACACACTTTGGGAGAAAGAAGAGAAAAGCATTTGGGAGGTCTAAAGGAGTCCATAGCAGTACGTATACTGGGAGGCATTCCAGAGGCAAGCATACACCATTGGATTGGGGAAAGCCAAAGGAATGGTGCTGCAGAGCCAGGAATCCCAGGACGGCACCTGTGAGGGAGACGGCTGCACTTGGAAGGGACCCTAGGACCCGTGCCAGAAGGTATGTGAAGAGAGATCCAGTGTCCAGGGATCTGGATTGGAAGGCTGGACATAAGAACTGGACTACATACTGGCCAGGCTATTTAGAGAGGAACTCTAACAGCAATGGAAGCTCAGGTATGAACACTGATCTATGCCCTAGCTATACCCTTGAAAGACAGCAGGGAAACAAGTATTCTCCTGAGAGTGCTCCATTGAGAAATTCCTCTGTGCCAATCCATGATATTGAACCCATGATTGTTGAAGAAGGGGGAGAGGTTGTAAATGCAGGCTGTGAATATATGGATTGCTCTCTGTCTAAACTCCTGTGGTAATTTGCTGTTACAAAAATACAACAACCATCACAAAGAAATACAAACTTGTTCTTTAAATCTACTCAGAAAAGCTCCTGAGTAGGATTTGAGCCACGCAGTAGAAAGAAAGCCAGCTAAGGGATTTCAGCTGGGTAACTGCTAGCAATTGAGCCTTACCTAATTGCCTGTGAGCTCTGAGGGAACACTTCTGAGTCTATGTGTGAAGATATAAGAAGTTAACCTGAAAAGAACAGTTTTTCCCTACTTTGTGGGTTATGCTTGTTGTTTGAAGCACTGCTAAGAAAATATTAGCTAGAGCCTACAGAAAAGACCATTCTGTTACCATCATGGTCTTTATTCTTTTGATTTGATTGCCTGACAAGTTCAACTGTTGTTTTCCTGATTTTGTTTTACTAAGTGTAACACTGAAAGCAAGTATCCTGTTTTATGCGCTACCAAGTATATCTGTGTTGGGAGAAATAACCCCATAAATAAATATCTTATTGGCTTTACACTCGAGCAAGCACAACTAATTATTGTGTACGGCTGTGTCTGGTATGAATGGACTACATTTCCCACAATCCCTTGCAAGTCATATTAATATATGCCTTTGCCAAGACTGAACATTCTCACCCAGGCCCCCGTATGACAACGTGTATCTGGGCCATTTTTCAAATGCAGACATGCAGATGCTCTTACTTAATGACAGGGAACACATTCTTGCCCCCATTTCAGCTCGGAGAGGGAAACAGACATTGGGGGATTAATGAGGATATCCCATCCCTTACGCTTCCTGTAAAGGAATGGCCAAATAAATCTCTGTTCCTGCCAGGGAGCAAGTGTAAATTTGGACATGGAAAATTTTGGGCTTAAACGTGCACATCCTATGTGAAATGAGGGGTGCACATATAGATTTTTGTCATGCCCAGGGCATGCCCCCGACACACTTCTCTTTACTTTGGACATGGTACAGTCATCCACATGTGAATTTCACCCTTAACATGTAGCCGTGCTTTAAACATGCATACGGTTGCTTAAGCACTTTGAAATCACAAATACGGCTTCTGAAATAACCCCCATAATTACTAGCTGAAGGAATTTTCTTTTTGTTTTTTTGTATTTTCCTGCCTATCAGGTGTTTATGGCCCCCTCGCAACAGCAAGCTGGAAGGAGGGAGGAGTGGCCTAGTGGTTGGGGCAAATTACTTCAGGCCAGAAGGTCAGGGGTTCAAATCCCACTAGAGCACAGCAACCTTGGGCCCAAAGGACTGGAGTTTCAAGTCCCACAGGTGCTCCTTGTGGTCTTGGACAAGCCCCTCCATTCCCCATGTTCCCTGTAAAATAGTTATCTCCAAGTTATAATGCCCTGTTCAATATAAACCACCTTGATATCATGAAAGGCAGTATATAAGAAATGTAAATTAAATAAGCTATAAAAGCAGTCTATTGGGGTATGCCTAGTTTCCTCCATAGATATTTCAGTCAACTTGCCACACCCCAAAAAGAAATCCAGGAAGGTCCCTTTTTAGGACTTTCATTTTGCACATGTGCAGACCCTTAGATTCTTCTCTTTTAGGCAGCAGAGACTCCAGTGGTCCTTCTATTTCCATACTGTAGACTGCATTTGGCCTAGCATTTTCTAGAACAGGGGAGGTTACCCTTACTAAGCATCATCATGCTGAAAGGAAATTCCTCTGGTGAGGAACATCCAATTATAGACCACACCCAAAGGCAGAAAACGCTGTCTTTGGCTCAATTCTACTGCATTAAGACGGATGGAGTAAGAGATGGTGGCTATCCCCTAGCCCTCGTACCATCAAGACGGAGCCACAGGATCCAGAAGGTGCAGTAGGAGAGCTGAGGGGTAGTAGGGTGTCCCAGATTTAAGCCTTCACCTAAATTCTGTTGTGAATGTGCTAACCATTTTTATTTGCAGAAACACGGTATAAAAAAGATGTTAAGTAAAATAAAATAAATAAATAACCCTGCCATCAAAACCCACTAGCTCAGGAGAAGAGCAGTTCTACTCACGAAAAGGAGAGGAGTCAAGGAGTCTACATCAAGAATCCTGCTACTTCAAGAAGGAAGCAAAGAGGAACCAGAATAATACCTTTGTAACTCGGTGACACAAGGGTCAGGTTCCTCAGCAGGGAGACCACCAGGGAGAAGGTAGCACTGCATCTTGAGCTGGTGGAAGCTGTAGTTGCAGGTCCCTGATCCTATCACATAAACTTAGTTTAGAGTAAGGAGAAAGGAATTTAGCTGCTTATAGCAGTTATATTTTGGTGTCTGCCAGTTCTGTTATTTTTGTTGTGTTATACAGTAAGTGATCCTAAAATTATTAACTAAACCTTTGATTTGGAACACAAAATTCTGGCCCGGACTCTGTTATTCAAAGAAGAGGAAAAAAAGTGAGTGGAGTTTAAATGTCAAAGGCCTCCCGGTGTATACTGATCTCATTTCACCGAGTAGAGACTGAAAGACGGCATTGCTCTTAAGCCATGTCTGCCAAATAGCTTGTATAGCTGCTGTGAGGACACACACACACAGGCAGGAGGTTACACACAAATAGCAGCCCCAGGAATGATATAAAACTGTATCTCCTGCATATCCTTGGTCACAGTAGTAAGGTTTAATATTGTAATGGATCTCTCTAGATATAAGGTTGTCAGGTCCTTTATCACATCTCTAGACACTATGGCTGCCAAGGATTCCAGATGTCCTGCATCTATAGAAACAGCAAAAAATGGTTCAGCTCTTTTTAACATTTTTTAAAGTAATATTGCAGAAGGGCTGTTGAGTAAGGTTTGCCTCTTTGCGGATGATACCAAAATCTGTAATAGAGTAGACATCCAGGAAGGAGTAGAAAACATGAGAAGGGATCTAGCTAAGCTTGAAGAATGGTCGAGAATTAGGCAGCAGAGATTTAATGGCAAAAAATGCAAGGTCATACATTTGGGCTGCAAAATCTAAGGGAGCGGTATAGTATGAGGCGTGAAGTATTTCTGTCCATGAAAGAAGAAGGAGACCTGGAGGTGATTGTTTCTGATAATCTTAAGGTGGCCAAATAGGTAGAAAAAGACGATGGCAAAAGCAGAAGGATGCTTGGGTGCTTAATGAGAGGAACTATCAGCAGGAAGGAAGTTGTAGTGCTTCTATATAAGTCTTTGATGAGACCTAATTTGGAATATTGTGTGCAATTCTGGAGAGCTTGTCTTCAAAAGGATTGAATCGGTGCAGAAAGTATGTACTAAAATGGTCAGTAGTCTTTCATCATAAGGTAGAAACATAGAAACATGACAGCAGAAAAAGACCCTACACCATATCACCTACAATAGTCCCCTTTCTACCTTTAGAAATTCTCTGTGTTTGTCTCATGCTTTTTTAAATTCAGATATTGTCTTCGTCTCCACCACCTCCACTGGGAGACTATTCCATGGATCCACCACTCTTTCCGTAGAGAAATATTTCCGCATATTACTCCTGAATCTATCCCCTTTCACTCTCACCCTAAGACCCCTTGCCTCCAATTCAAACTGAGCAATACCATCAGCTCACCACACCTTGATGCTCTTTCCATAACTAATAGGAGCTGTACTATCAATCTATCGAGCACCGTCACCCTCCCCAGAGGACCTTCCAACAATAATCAACATTGCATGTAACTCTCCCAACCCACAATCCCCTAACTGGCTAGTGGGGGATTTTAACCTACCATCGCTACAAACCTCACACTCCTCAGCATTCCTTGAAGCCATGAGCCAACTAGGATACGAACAACTTATTGACGCTCCCACCCATATCAAAGGAAGCACATTGGATCTAATGTTTGCTCCTCAAGTGGTACCCAACTCACCTCAGAAGCTCCGGATCTCCATAACCCCTATACCTTGGTCTGATCACAGTCTACTCCTCTTTCACATCCCTACTGAATACCTCACCACCGACAGTAACAAACCAGTTCGCCCCCCAAGTGCCCTTGAATCACGCTTTCGTCCTTTTGATAAGATTGAAGTCTTGGAGAAAATACTACCCGCTCTCCACAAGGATTTACCTTCTCAAGATGACTTAGTAACCAACTGGGACAACACATTGAAAGCCGCTGCCTGCATCCCTGCTACTGACAGGACTAAGAGCAAGGGCAAGCATAAACCATGGTTCTCCTCGGATCTTCAAGAATCTCTCCTCCACCTGCGTAGACTTGAGAGACGCTGACGTTCCTCTCGGTCTCCTGATTCACTCTGCTCATACAATTCATACTTACAAACTCAACGAAGGATGACAATGGAGAGAAGAAAGAAATACCACTCGGACACACTAATGCAGTCATTAAACAAGCCACACGACCTCTTTAATATTGTTAAATCCTTAACAGGTGATCCAACCACAACCCAACCACCTATGCCACACCCTCAAGATTATGCTGATTACCTACAATCAAAAATGATACAGACTAGTTTGATCCTCCAAGCACCAACACCTTCCACCCCACAGACTGTATCCCAACTAGCCACGCTTGACAATTTCTCCCAGGTGTCCAACAAGGAGATCGAAGAAGAGAAACAATATCAGCTATTAACCTAACTACTGCACCTAACGACCCCTGCCCTGCCAGGTGGATCAAAGAACTACGACATGAACTTAGCCCAACTATAAGCAAGATTGTCAACCATTCCTTTTCAACTGGATCCTTCCCACAGAGCTTGAAACATTCATCCATCTGCCCCCTCCTGAAGAACAGCAAGCTAGACCCAACAAAAGTCGAATCTTTTAGACCTATCTCCAGCATCCCTCTACTAGCAAAAATCATGGAAAAGTAGTCCAGCGACAAATACAACACCATGTTGACTCAGAAGCTCCTCTGGACCCTTCACAACATGGTTTTAGAGAAAAACATGGAGTTGACACCCTCCTCACAACCCTCTTCAATAACCTAATCATAAACATCGACAATATCCATCAAGGGTTCATTCTCATTTTTCTTGACATAGCTGCCGCTTTTGATTCAGTAAACCACAATACTCTCCTACAGCGCCTCAAAGATAAGGGTATTCAAGGGCTAGCTCTGAAATGGTGCAAATCTTACTTATCGGATGGACAGCAGCAAGTCAGAACAGGAGATGCAACATCGGACTCATTCCCCCTTAAACAAGGTGTCCCTCAGGGATCCTCCTTGTCCGCATTAATGTTCAATATCTATATGCAACCAATCTGTGCTTTGATACGTACATTCAACATTCAATGTCTAGCATATGCTGATGACATCCTGATGTATGCTCCATTTAATGTAAAACAACCGGACTTTACATCAATAGTTCATTGCTTCGAAGCTGTATCTAACTGGCTCATCAAACAGAATCTACGTATAAATCACAACAAAACAGAAGTTCTATTTGTTACACGGAATCCAACATTCATACCCCCTGCCTCATTACAAGTAAACAACATTGAGTTGAAGGCACAACCAACAATCCGATACCTAGGGATTACATTAGATCAGCGGCTTGATATGTCAGCACACATCAAGAAAGCAACAAACACAATTTACCAAAAGATTCGATCCCTTCGGAATCTCCGTCCTCTTCTTGATTACTCCGACTTCCGCACTATCTTCCAAGCCTTGGTATTACCACATTTGGATTTTGCCAATATCATACTACACGGTCTCCCACAATCTACTCTAAATCCCCTCTGTCTGGCCATGAATGCGGCCGCGAGAATTCTCGTAGGTGCTCCACGTTCAGAGCATATAACTCCAATATTGATGAGTTTACACTGGTTACCCCTCCAGGCCAGAACCCTATATAAAGCCCTTGCCATGACTTTTAAAGCTGCAAAGAGCCCATCTCTATCACCTATCAGCAACTTGATACATGTCACTCTGTATTACTAATTAAAGATTTATTTGGATTTTTTTTTTTGGACAACAAAGATATTGTACTTTATTATAAGAAATTGAACTCATAAGCCAGCCATTCTGCCTGTGAGGACTCATGCTGAGCCAATTTACTAGCTCAGAGACCAAGGCTATATTTATCTTAACACATCTATCCTGGGGAGTGTTGAAAGGCCAGAAAGGGAGACAGAATTCTTCCCTTGGCCTTTGAACAATTCTCTTGGCCAATATAGAAACATTTGCCTAGATAATGTAAAAGCTTGAGCTGATTCTAAAACCATGGGGGGTGTCTCCCTTGGCTGGAAAAAGGTGGATGGGGTGGAGAGAAGTTCATGTGAGAGTTCGATCAGCAAAGAATGTTGTATTCTTCAGCCATGCTGAATTAGGAATTAGCTTGCTAGCCCAGCCCAGGAGCTAATGGAACTGAGCTTGGGGGTTACAACCAATCCTGATTTGAGCATGCAGTGTGTTAACCTATGGCATGCAGCCAGCACAAGTCTGATTCTGTGTTAACCTATGGCATGCAGCCAGCATGAGTCTGGTTAAGGTACTTTAGGGGGACTCTCAGAAGGAAAGATGGGACTGCAACTGATATACGAGACAAGCGTTCCGGATTTTCCTCCTGAGAGTGACGGCTAAAACAGTCCCCCACCTGGAGTGATGAGCTATAATATCCGGTAAAAAGTATTAATGCTTACCTTTGTGTTTTATCATTATTTCAAAAGGACTTAATTTAATAAAACTCATATTGCATTTACTAAAGTGTCTATGCATAGTCTGTGAGCTAAATGAATGACAGGGTTAACTCATATTGTATTTGGGCTAATGAGTGACAGAGTTAACTCATACTGTATTTGCCAGAATATTTTTGCCTAGTCAGTGAACTAGTGAGTGATAGGGTTAAAGGAAAAGCGTAAAACTTGGCAATACACACTCCAACTAACAGATCCAGGAGATCGGCTGCATTAAACTCCATAGACCTTCTGAAACTCCTTACAAAATGCTCTAAATCAACAGCCTATAGAGCCTTCTCACTGTTTGCGCCCAGAGCCTGGAATGCCCTCCCACCAGAAATTAGAGCCATCACAAGTCTCATGGCATTCAGAAAGGCCTTAAAATATCACTTGTTCCTATTACACTACCCGGAAGCGACTCCGATTGATCCTAGCCCTCATGTTAGCCTTTCCCACCTGTCCCCGGTGGAAAAGGGCTAATCATGATGACTCATACTTGTCCTCTCCATCCATACTGTAATTATACTGTATTTGTAATTTTATCTATTTACCACTACCATGTTAATCAACCAAAATGCCAGGTACATAGTTTACTCTACTTTATGCCACTTGTCTGTATATAGTTAACCCTGTTTTTACCGCCAAGTTTGTGTTCCCTGTTCATTGTAAAAAAAAACAATGCTGACTGTGTCATTGTGTTTACATTTTGTTCATTTGTAAACCGCACTGATTAAAAGAGCGCGGTATATAAGAAATAAAAATAAATAAATAAATAAATTGAAAGAGTCCTTCCTATGCATTTATGCCATGGAGGTATTTAAATGTCTCTATCATATTGCCCCATCCCACCTTTCCTCTGAAGTATACATATTAAGATCTTTAAGTCTGTCCTCATATGCTTCATAACAAAGACATAAGGTATATGGGGATAGACAAAGACCTCAATATGCTCTTATCAGTTATTAAGCTAGTCCAAGAGAAAGCCACTGCTTATCTTCCTCAGTATAGGTAGCATGAAACTGGCATTTTTACAAAATGTCAGACACTTGTGACCTGGATTGGCAGCTGTTGGAAATAAGATACTGGGCTTGATGGATCTTAGGTCTGACCCAGTATGGCAGTTCTTATGTATACTTTGGAAGAAAAGCAGGAAAGGGGAAATATGATAGAGTTGTTTAAATACCTCCGTGGCATAAATGCATAGAGGGAGAGCATCTTTCAATTGAAAGAAAGCTCTGCAACAAGAGATCAGAAGATGAAGGTGAAAGTGGATAGACTCGGGAGTAATTTGAGGAAGTATTTCTTTACAGAAAGAGTGCTGGATTTATTTATGTATTTATTTTAGTTTCTTATATACCGCACTATTTAGTATCAGCGCGGTTTACATGGAACAACGAACCATAATGAACAAACGTTAGGTTTTACAGAGAACAGGGTAATACAACTTGGATAACTTAGTGGAAACATGCACATCAACTATTTACATATGTAACAGAAAGCTTTGAATAATGGATTATGAACCTACGGAAAGATATTAAGAATAGGGACTAATATACAAAGGTTTCTAGAGGAAGAGGTGTGGCTATGCATGCATGGAAGAGCCTCCCAGTGGATATGGTAGAAACGTGAACTATATCTGAATTCAAGAAAGATTTGGACAAACACAGAGGATCTCTAGAGGGAAAAAAAAAGGGGCTGTAAAACTTTGTAGTTGGTATGGAAGGGTAGACGATAGACCGTATGGTCTTTATCTGCCATCATTTTTCGATATTTCTATATTTATTAGTTGGAAAAAAACACTTTTTGTGGAATCACACAAATCCTTTAGGGGTGTATTGAATTCAAAGGTCGCACCCAAGTGCATGAGCAATGTGCAGCAGTAAGGACCTAGATCATCTTCCATCCATATGGAAATGAACCTGGCATCTATGACAGCCACAAGATTATTCTTGAAAACCCATGCTGTGTTTCTGGAATGGCTTGGCTTTCTACTCTTAAAAGTGGAGAAGTACCGAGTGTACACTTTTTTCCAACACACAACACAGTCTTCCACAGTCTAGAAACGGTGACCAGATAGGGGTCATGAATTAATGCGATTGATCTGAGCCTCCCCTGCACTTACAGGCACTGCTGTTCTTCGGAAGAATGTGTACGGCTGCAGCTCCTTGCGGTAATAACTGATCTGTGACATGTCTGTGAAGGGAAGAAAGAAGGAGAAACATTTTACAACCACACAGGCACTGTAAGATTTATATACAAGGACAGCCAACTCTGCATACATGTCCTAACATGGATAGTATCCCTTTGACCTCCGGCTCTGTCATACTCTGCATACATGTACTATGATACGGGGTTAACTTTCAAAAAACCCGAACTAGGTAAATGTTAACTGTTTATCTTGGGTCATACAGTCAGCTGAAACTAACCAGTTAATTTATTGTCAGAATATCTCGCTTAGTTTAATTGCTTGGGTTTGCAAAGATGCCATTTGTGTAGTCAGAGTTATTGCAGAAAAACTAAGCCAAATGCTACTGAATATCAAACTAACTGGATAAATTTGCAAAGCCTGCCTAAATCTGTACACACAGAAGTTTTGTGCACACAAACATAGCTGGTCAACAGGGTAAGGAGGGAGCGATGAACTTTTCATCAATTAGACTTATGAAGCTAAAAATGACTTTATCCACAGTTTTTTTGTTGACCCCCAAGGAGGCCTTCAGTTGAATTCAATTTATTTAACTTGATTTCCTGAGTGGACTACAAAGTAATCCAGAGGTACTCAAATCCAGTCCTGGAGGGCCGCAAACCAGTCAGGTTTTCGGGTTATCCTTAATGAATATGCATGAGATAGATTCAAGTACAATGGAGGCACTGCATGCAAATATATCTCATGCATATTCATTAGGGATATCCCGAAAACCTGACTGGTTTGCGGCTCTCCAGGACTGGATTTGAGTACCTCTGAAGTAATCAATAAAAAACACACACAATATAACATAATCAAAGAAACATAAATAACAATCATAATAGTCAATGCAAGCAATAGCAGTAATATAACAAGGCATGGCTCCCCATCTCCATGTCTTGGAATCTGTTGTACTGTATATATGCATACTCTGCTATGGATACCCTGCCTAAGATCTTGGGCAATAGGCTATATCATATTAGTTTCCCATGTTTTTCATTTTATTCAGGCTTTTTTTTCACTTTTTTTGTTTCGGGGCAATGTTGTCAATAGTACGCTCTATTGCGCAATAATGCACCCTATTGCTCAATAGGGTGTACTACTGAGTAATATAGTGTACTATTGTGCAATAGAGTACACTACTGAGCAATAGGCCACACTATTGAGATTGCAGAAAAAAAAGCACAAAATTACAGGGGGGGGGGTGGTTCTGTTGTTTCAGGTTAAAAATGACGTGAAATGTTTTCATTTCCCATGTCATTTCAAACAAATGCAGATCAACCAAAATGTGTACATAGTTTGCCCAGCCTCTACTGCATCCTCCCCCTAGCACACATGGCAAATTCTGGAAGACGTACAGTAGTCCCTAATGATCTATGTATTTTCAATTTGCTCAATACAAAATAATGCAATAACAACATGGACATCTTCCAGACCATACCTATAGGTTTCCTGTCCAGTTCAGCATCACTTTACCATCCTATAAAATAATCGCTGTTGCTGGTATTTTCTGGCCTGCTGGTTTGAATCAATTTGATTCCTTGGAAATTTGTGGCCGATGAACCTGTCTGGCTGCATAATGGCCTGGAGTAATTCCAGATGACAGCAAGTTTGGAGAGTATCATGTGGAGGCCAGAACCATCCTTAGTGATAGCACTCAGAGAGGTCAAGGACACTCTCTAGCATTAAGTTCACTTTGAACTGTACTCTTGTGTCTTGGGTGTGGTGTAGAAGGTCCCTCAGATCCCTTAGAGAGAGCTAAAACGCAGGATTTAGCTTCAGTTGAAGAAAGAAAACAAATGCACATGGCTCCTGGTTTCCAGGGAAACCACAAACACAGCAGATAAGTGGAGAGGAAAACACACCCCTCCTGCAGTTCAGCTCATCGGTCACGAGCTGAGGCAGAACACCTGCTGGAGGGAGGGGTCAGATTAAACCCAGGAAGCCAGAGATATAAGGGAAGCTCATTAGGAAGGAGGTTAGCACAGCTGGGAGCACAGCCGGGAACACAGCCGAGAGCACAGCCGTGGGAACAGCTGGGAAAGCAGCCGTTAGAACAGCCATGAGTGCAAGCAAGAGAGCAGTCACAAGAAGCAGAGGATTGGCTTGGGAGTGAGGATTCAGAGGAACTAATGGTAACAGAAGATTCTCTGACCTTTGACTCAGAAAGGGAAGTCAGCAAAAGAAACGAGCAGAGAACCAGTGCAAAGGAGCCAGGTACAAGCAGCCCAGGTTTAGTGCCGTATATAAAAGGCAGCCAGAAGGGAAAGGTACCAAGAAGGCAAACTTGTGTGCACATAGGAACTCCAAGGCTTGTATCTGTAGCTGATCCTGGAGGGCAAAAGGAATCTCCCATAAGAAAGCCAAAAGGTAGGCTGAGTGACTGGTATAAAAATAAAGCTGTTTTTAAGAAGTGCTCTGATATTAGCCCAGAAGGGTGGGGCTTTACGTGTGCTGAATACTGTGGCCATTCCCAACCTTGTGTAGCAGAAGGCTGCAGGGAAAAGTCTCATGCTGAAGGAATAGGTGTGTGTTTGGAAACACCCTGTAGTCAATTGCAGACATTTCCTGCTGAGAACCAATATGAACCGATGGAAACAGAACCATCTTTAGAATACCTGCCTGTTGAGTCAATGGACTGTACAATATCTGTGTCTGATAAGATAAGACCTGTGTGCTAGGATTAAGCTGTGCAGAGAGAGACAGCTGCAGGTAGCAGCTAGAAGAAAAAGCACCAAAGGTTTTGGAACAGAGAATTGCTCTTTAAGTTGGATTACTGTGATGCTGATATAGGAAGCTGTTTATGTTCCATTATTATATTATTTCCTGCCAGAAGATATATGGCCAACTGTTCTTTATTTTCTATATGTAAAAGCCGTTTGGAAGGGGAATTAAAATCCTATTATTTGCCTGAACCACTCGAGCTCCACTACTCTCTTTATTTCGGTTGGTGAAAACTACAACTCCCAGGAGGCAGTGCTTTCCCCAAGCACTATTTTCCTACCGGAAGAAGGGATCAGGCCGCTTAACTCTACAAGCACAAGCTGTGGGGTAATAGCGACATTACATGGGTAAACATGAATCAAAAGTATCTCTCTTTCACTCCTGCCGCGCCAACTCTGTCATTCAAGATGGCGCTGCATGACATGAAATTTTGCTTTGTCCTGTACTAAGACTTACGTGCCAAAATTTAGGTCTGCGCTTCATTTGTCTAGCTTAGATGCCTACATTTAAGTGGATTTTCTGCTATATCCACATACAGGGTGAGCAATTTTTAGATAGCTGATTTACAGAGGTAAGTAACAATTTACATAGGCAAATAGCTTTTGAAAACTGCCTCATGATATCTCCATAAAAATATTCATGTTTATTTAGTTTTATGCCAAGCTATTTGAGAACATTATTTGTTTATTGTCAAACTAGTGCTGCTTCCAACTCATTGAGCTGGAGTGGGGCACTTATATTGCACGTAGCTGGCATTGTGACTCTTATTTCCTTTCGTTTTTTCCAGTGTGTGTAGGTGTGCATTGCTGTTGTACTCACACCTTTTCTACATGAAAGGCGGAGGGGGCTTCCCCATCCTGTGCTGTCTGTACCATCTCCACTCCTGTGTCTACTGCAGTGCCATCTCCAGGGTCCCAGACTCTACATTTCTCTTCTTAGCTTGGATCTTGACTCACCTGGCCTCCTTTTTGCTTCCTTACCATTCCCCCTAGATGTATCACGTGTCTACAGCTACTGCGTTGTCTGTCTTGATTAGATTGTAAGCTCTGGTGAGCAGGGACTGTCTTTTACATGTGTCTGTGCAGTGCTGCAAACATCTTGTAGTGCTATACAAATGCTCAGTAGTAGGAGCAGTAGCAGTTTCTCTCTAACGCTTTCATTGCCATCTCCTCTCACCAGTGCACTTAGCTCACATCTTTCAGGTCCCGCTTCTACTACTCCACTTCATTTTTAGCTTTCCTCTATTCCTTTTGTCTCTTATCCGCTACCAAATTCCTATATCTCCTTATTGCCCCATCATGTCCTTTCCCATTCCCCCCACTTCTCACCCATCTGCCTCCATCAATCTTTCATTGTTTTCATTTTAAGCATCTGCCCCAACTCTTTCCCTTATCTCCTCCCCAGAAATTACTCCCATGCCTTCTTCTCCCTCTTCCCCAGCATTTGTCCCTATACTTTGCTCCCCCATTACCTTCGCAGCACTTGTCCCCTGCTTCTTACCTTTACCACCTCCCCTACGTTTGTCCCCATCTCTTCCCCACCTCTTCCCTAGCACTTGTGCCCTGACTCTTTCCCAGAATTTGACCTCCATGCCTCTTGCTTTCTTCCCAACATCTACCTTTCCCATTGATTTTGTGTCAGCCCTATGAGCAAGTTCAAAACTTATAGGATGGCACCTGCTGCCTGCTGAACTTGTGACGGGCAAAAGTGTCATCACACAATCCTTGAACCTGCTCACGGTGCCAGTGCAGATACTACAGGGGGGCCAATAGCCACCGTACGTGGCTCCTACCACTCCTTTTCCAAGTCCTTTGCAACCAGGTGTCCAGCATAGGTGTCTACTATGGGCCACCACATGCACGCGCACATACACACACTTTTGGGGAAACATTGATTTGAAGTGGCTATTGTGGTGTAGAAGGTCCCTCAGATCTCTTAGAGAGAGCTAAAACACAGGATTTAGCTTCAGTTGATGAAAGAAAACAAATGCACATGGCTCCTGGTTTCCAGGGAAACCACAAACAGAGCAGATCAGTGGAGAGGAAAACACACCCCTGCTGCAGTTCAGCTCATCGGTCACGAGCTGAGGCAGAACACCTGCTGGAGGGAGGGGTCAGATTAAACCCAGGAAGCCAGAGATATAAGGGAAGCTCATTAGGAAGGAGGTTAGCACAGCCGGGAGCACAGCCATGGGAACAGCTGGGAAAACAGCCGTTAGAACAGCCACGAGAGCAAGCAAGGAAGCAGTCACGAGAAGCAGAGGATTGGCTTGGGAGTGAGGATTCAG
Source organism: Ichthyophis bannanicus (assembly GCA_033557465.1). Taxonomy (NCBI): domain Eukaryota; kingdom Metazoa; phylum Chordata; class Amphibia; order Gymnophiona; family Ichthyophiidae; genus Ichthyophis; species Ichthyophis bannanicus. The sequence continues at coordinate 102,857,139 of CM066048.1, read as the reverse complement.
AGGAACTAATGGTAACAGTAGATTCTCTGACCTTTGACTCAGAAAGGGAAATCAGCAAAAGAAACGAGCAAAGAACCAGTGCAAAGGAGCCAGGTACAAGCAGCCCAGGTTTGGTATAGTAAATAAAAGGCAGCTAGAAGGGAAGTGTACCAAGAAGGCAGACTTGTGTGCACGTAGAAACTCCAAGGCTTGTATCTGTAGCTGATCCTGGAGGGCAGAAGGAATCTCCCATAAGAAAGCCAAAAGGTAGGCTGAGTGACTGGTATAAAAGCAAAGCTGTTTTTAAGAAGTGCTCTGATATTAGCCCAGAAGGGTGGGGCTTTACGTGTGCTGAATACTGTGGCCATTCCCAACCTTGTGTAGCAGAAAGGTGCAGGGAAAAGTCTCATGCTGAAGGAATAGGTGTGTGCTTGGAAACACCCTGTAGTCAATTGCAGACATTTCCAGCTGAGAACCAATATGAACCAATGGAAACGGAACTGTCTTTAGAATACCTGCCTGTTGAGTCAATGGACTGTACAATATCTGTGTCTGATAAGATAAGACCTGTGTGCTAGGATTAATCTGTGCAGAGAGAGACAGCTGCAGGTAGCAGCTAGAAGAAAAAGCACCAAAGGTTTTGGAACAGAGAATTGCTCTTTAAGTTGGATTACTGTGATGCTGATATAGGAAGCTGTTTATGTTTAATTCTTATATTATTTCCTGCCAGAAGATATATGGCCAACTGTTCTTTATTTTCTATATGTAAAGCCGTTTGGAAGGGAAATTAAAATCCTGTTATTTGCCTGAAACACTCGAGCTCCACTACTCTCTTTATTTCGGATAAGTGAAAACTACAACTCCCAGGAGGCAGTGCTTTCCCCAAGCACTATTTTCCTACCAGAAGAAGGGATCAGGCCGCTTAACTCTACAAGCTCAAGCTGTGGGGTAATAGCGACATTACACTATTCTCCCTTGGCTTTCAGGTGACCATCAGGGTTTGCCCATAATGATTCTTCTTAAAAGAGATTTGACATATAAAAAAAAAAAAAAATCAACATTGCAGATGAAAAAACTAACAAAGGACAAAGAAATGAATAATGATAATAATAATATATACCGGGCCAACAAAGCATCTTCCTCCACGGTGGTGACTCTCCGGTAACCTCCTGCAGAGTGAGACACCAAGGAGTTGCAGGGAAGCTGCTTCGGCCTGACACAGACCCACCTCTCGCCAGTCCTGGGGTCGATGTATTCACACACTGGCCTATGCAGGATTTCTATGTTACATTCCATTCTTTCTGCAGTCCCGTTCCTCTGGAAATACCCATAAAAATAGACCTTGTCTGGCTTGGTATCCCTGAGTACACTGAGGATCTGGACGGCCTCACTAGAATGTATGAGCCGGATAGAGACCTCCACATCCCCAGGCCATAGCAGCAGAAAGGAAACGGTGTATGTCCCGTTCTGGTGGTCTTTCACGGAACCCGTCACACCAGCCTTCAGTTTGGGGGAATGGAGTTTAGCATGGAAGAAATCCCCTCCATAATTCTTTACTTTCTTTTGGTGGTCTCTCGCAGTTAGCAACACCTCCAGAGTCTCTCCAACGAAATAGTTGTCTCTAGGAGTCAGAATCTGGTAGTCGCAGTTCTGAGGACTTGTGGATGAATTAAAACTCGGTGTCCCCTGGGGTTCTGGCCACGCTATCAGCTCTTTCAGCATCTTCACTTCCTCAGAGTCCTGCCAAGGAGTTGTTGTGGATGGAGGCTCAGTGGTGGAAGAGACACTTTCCACGATATTTGTTTTAAAATGAAAGTAAGATGTCCACTGATCCATAGTTTGGTAAAATCTATAAATCACCTGTAGGAAAAAAGAGGAAAATAAGAGACTGATCTAGAACGGATCACATTCACCCTTCATTGTCTTGAGAACAAGCATTTTCTTGGTTTTAGGGTGCTATTTGTTTCCACTTATGCAGATGTTAAAACAGAACCGTTTGCATCCTTTCTAAATCAGAAACTATCCATAGAATGACAACACATAGTATTGACTCCGAATTATCTATATTTATTGCCAGTCATTAAATATCCAACTATAATCACTAGTGGGCATAGTTCTTTTTCATTGTCACATCATGAGTCAAGCTGGGTGATTTATGCTTGCTATATGCCTTATTACTCATGATCAGAAATACAGAATATGGCATAGAAGTAGAGGAGGTGATATTCAAAGGCATTTACTCGGTTTGAAGACCTGCAAACCGTGTAAATGCCGCTCTGCGCAGGTGCCACTGCTACACAGTTAAAAGCTACAAGGCTGAGAAAAGAGTTTAAAAAAACCCAAAACAACTAAAAATTGTGGTTCAAGATCAGAAATCCTGATGTCCCCAGATCTATGGATCTCACAGACTAGTGCCGAGCTGAGAAGATGAGCTGTCTCACATTTGTGTAACGACTTATAACCTATACATGGGCAAGACTAAGGGATTGCCTCAGAGTCTTTTTTTATGATTCTTCCATCAATAATATATAACATCTTTTCTCCTCAGCAAAAATAAATAAATAATGAACACAGAGTTCTTTAGGGATGTATTAGTTTTATTTTTATTCTTTTCAGCCCAAGGGATATTGGGACGAGATTAAGTCCTGATATCACAAACAGGGCAAGCATGCTCGCAGGACACCAGAAACAAAACATTAAAGGCAACGTGTGTATAAGTTGTCACAGGTGCTTTACTGAATGGCCCCCCTATGGGTTTTGGCAAACGCCTTCTCCAAGGGGCATAAACCTTAAATTAAAACAAATAAAACAAAACAGAATCAAATAAAAACTTATAGGTCTACATAAATAAATAAGCAATATAAAAGCAAACATTGATAAGAACTCACTTTTGAGGGAAATAAAAGTAAGGTTGAGCATAAAAACATACACAGACCATCGTTATCATTATGAGTGATACATGTGCCTTCCATAAACAAAACATACATCTATAAGAAAAACAGAGAGATGAGGAGGAAAAAATTATAGTGAAAATCCTGAATAGGAAGTAACAGTACTTACAAAGCCACACTGTGTGTAAAAATAGAAAAATACAACTGTATCTGTGAAAACAAAAAGGGAGGTAAATGCTACCAGGGGGAGGACCAAAGAGGAGAACCTTTCTGCTATAAAATGCCTAATGGTAATGTTTTTAACAGACAAATTTTTAACCACAAGCCATGAACAATTTGGAAACTCATTCGAGTGTAAATGTAAAAGAATAGCCAAGGCTCTCTGTGATATCGTGAGATCCGTTTCAAAGAACGGCACATTAAGATTATAATTATTAAAGAGACCAGGTGTGGGACTTGCTGGTAAACCAGATCTAAAAACATATCCAAAAGTGAGGACAAACTGAAACTTAGGGACTTGCCTTAGTCATTGAAATCTGAGCACATTGCGGCATTGCAGCAATTCCTCATGGAGAGGTAAATCAGCTGGAAACGCCTTTCCTGTTCTTTTAAACGAAGGAACTTGCTAAGACTAACCATTATGTTTAAAATTCATGTGGACTGGTTATGTCCCCCGTCTTATTTAAGGTCCTGTCTCATAGCAAGACTTTTTGTAAAAAAAGTAGTGAAATATCAGACATTGAAACAGCGTGATGCAAAACGGGACTATTCATGAAGAGGTATGCACTTCATAATTTAAGCAGACATCTTAGCTAATAAAATAAACATCAAAAGTAAAAAAGAGTAAAACGAGTACACTTGTACAATCAGACAAAGATTAGGAAGTAAGGCTCACGGCTGCTCGCTACAGCCAATTAAAAGGGTCTCTGCGAACAACTGCACTCATGTTCAAACAGAAGAACAATGGCAATCTTGATGAGATTCAACGGACCCGTGCCGGTGGCGGCACAACACCTCCCCCATTTTTGCCCCTCCTTTAGATATTTAAGTTCTTTACTTACTAAGGGTTGCTGGGGATACTTATACTAATAAAACTATACCTAATACGTTTGGTGAACAAAGAACATTAAACATTTTAGGTATAGTTTTATTAGTATGAGTATCCCCAGCAACCCTTAGTAAGTAAAGAACTTAAATATCTAAACACAACCTTAAAACTAAGATGCAGACAGCAATCCAGCAGCGAGATGGGGACTTTCCAGTCTTTTGCATTGAGTATCACATGTTGTCACCCACTAACGTACCCAGAGGCTAAAAAGGCTTGGATCGTTTGATGGGGCAGTATTTTTATGGCTAGCGCTCCTATGAAGGCATTTTGCAAAGCCTTCTGGATCCTGTAGTTTTCACCGTTAGCCAAAGAAGTGTAGTTGAAGCAGAGGGTAAGGTTTAAACTCAGGCTTTATTCCCCATCCGGGGTGGATTCATAACAGTGGAACTTAAAGCAGGTCAGACCCTTCGTCTGATAACACAATTAAAGAAAAATACTTTCAACAAAACTTAGCTTTCTTCAGCATTAAACCATGAACAAAAAGTAACAGAAAACAGTTCCTTTTACTCACGGAACTCTTGCACCTGTTTCTTCTCATAAACAGTTCTGGCTGCTTTTAACATAGAGATGCTATACAATCAGATAATGTGTACGTGCAATCCATCTCATTTTCCTCTAAGGATTCTCCAAGAGGTTCAATCTGCATTTCCTCTTCATCAGAGTAAACTTCTGGCTCCCAACTGCCGTTAAAGTTATAAGGTTCTTGTCGGGGAGTTAAAACACTCTCCTCCCCCACTATACCAGTGGCCCGTGGGTAACTACCGTATTTCCTGTAGTTGGGTTCCTGAGAACTACAGAGCTCCTGATACGTGCATAAAAAGTCAGGGTATTGCAAACCTCTCTTATTAGGGTAAATACGCCTACCTTTAGGCACTGCTATTTCCTGTTCTCTCGGATAAGCACAGCTCTGCTTTGAAGCCCCTTTTACACGGTGTTTCTCTATATCCTTCAAATGTGCTTCAGGGTAAAAGTTTTCCCCTTCTGCATTTCTGGTGTTAGGTAATTTATATCTTAAAGCCTTGGCTGTTGGACTGCCTTCTCTGCTTGCCTCATAGCAACGCTCCTGGGGATATTGAGAGGCTGTGTACTGCTGTTCCCAACAGCTTCTCTGAGAATCACCAACCTCATGTACTCTGGATAATCCCCTTGGCTCCATCCTCACAGCTCCACGGACATTGCTCTCAAGCTCAGCAGTTCCTAACGCTTCTCCCGTAGTTCCAACTACAGCCCTTGTAGTTCCTACTACTTCTCTCTCAGTTCTTCTTTCTCTCTCTCTACCTTCCGGTAAGTGATTTTTAAGTACGTTCAAATTGGTGTTAGCCTGGGCTCCGCTCCCATGCAGGTGCTCTTCATTTTCTTTTTTTTTTTTTTTTTCCTTATTTATTTTTTTGTTTTGCTTATTTTGTTTTGTTAGGTGTGGAAGCACACCTACAAGGAAATGGTGACACCCGCACCCCAACGAGCACCCAATAGGTCCACGAGTGCCACCCTAACCACCAACTACCTGCAACCAGACAATGTTACTACAATGTCCCAGCAGTCAGTCCATCAGCCTTCTTCATCTGCTCCCCGATGCTCCACCGGTGCCTGTCGCCGCAGGCGGCGATCCCCCCGTTGTGCTCTTCTCCATTCGCTGCCTCCCACCGGCCTCCGGGAACCCTTTGTAATTTTGGAAGGGTGAGCCTCCGGAATGTCTGTCCACCCAGCTGCTGTCATCACCGTTATTGCCTCCGCCGCCGTTTTCACAGATGAGGTGTGGCCCTCAATGCTAAATTGTAGTCCAAAGGGGAATAGCCACCGATACCGGACCTCCTTCTCCCGCAATTTCTTAGTAACCATGGCCAGCTCCCTCCTCTTTCTCATAGTAATGGAGGATAAATCCGCATACAGCTCCACTGAATGATTATTCCACTTAAACTGCTTAATGTGCCTAGCGGCCTCCACCACAGCACATTTTGTATGGTATTCATGAAAGCACACAATTATGTCCCGAGCATATTGCTCCCTGCGGGGCCCAAGTGCTCTATGTGCCCGATCAATGTCCCAGCACAGCTGCACGTCGCCGCGGCCAGCCTCTCGCATAATTTGTTTACACACCTTGTCCACGATCTCCCCACAGTCAGAGGCAGTCTCATCTTCCGGGATCCCCCGGATCCGTATGTTCATTCTCCGAGATCTATTTTCAAGGTCTTCTACCTTAGACCAAAGATCCTCCGTCTCCAAGTCTAGCGTGTCCATGTGCTCCTGTACCTTCGCCAGGGCAGAGTCTTGCACCTCCATTTTGCTTTCAATCTCCTCCACCCGCTGCCCGATATCCCTCACTTCCACCTTTAACTCCTCCATCCACGTCTGCACCTCCGTTTTAAAGCTGGCCAGATCTTGCCTCAGTGTACCGAACCAACCGCGCAGCTCCCCACGCAAGATCTCCATGTCTCCGGTCATGCCGTGCTCTCCAGATTGTTCCGATTCAGCCATTTCCACACTAGCACGAGGCCCCGCAGCCATTTTGCTTTTCCCTCCGGCGGATCCCGCAGCGTTTTTATATGCAAACGCCTTTAAATCCGCAGTGCCTTTCTTCATTTCGCACTAGCAGTGGTCTCCACAGCACCCACCAAGTACTTCACCACCACTGACACCTCCTCGGTATGTTGTAATTTGGTAAATTGCTATTTGCTTCCACGGAGCTCCGCGTTCACACGTCTGCTCCGATCGATGACGTCATTTCCTCCAGGTGCTCTTCATTTTCTAATGAATTCTGTGCTCCCTTTCTATTCAGGCATTCCCTAACACCTCGTGGCTTTGTTTTCATCTGTTGCTCATAGCAACCTTTCCCCATGTGTGAACCTGAGCTGTCAGTTTCCCTTACATTTTGCTCACAATCCCCTACTTCCATGGGTTCTGATGGCGCTACCTTATGACAATGTATGATTTTCTTCCAGTTGGTGAGGGGTCTTACGTGTGCACTAGGTGCTAGGAACTCTTTGCTCTCAGGGAAGGAGTCCGATCTCTGGAAGCTAGAGTAGCAGACTTGGAGGACATAAGGAAAATAGAGAGGTACATAGACAAGACTTACAGGGATATAGTCCTGAAGTCCCACCTCCAGCCTGGCAGCATCACTGTTGCAATGAAGGAGAGAGGTCACGTGACAGCAGAGTATCCCCCTGGTGTGGCAGGAAGTGATCCTGTAGCTTGGACCTGTCCTCCAGGTGATGTAAAACCCTCTTGCACCAAGGAAGTTTCTCCAGGGCCATGTACCCATGAGGGGAGGGTTAGGACAGCCATTATGATTGGTGATTCGATCATTAGGCATGTAGATAGCTGGATGGCTAGTGGACGTGAGGATTGCCTAGTAACATGCCTGCCTGGTACGAAGGTAGTGGACCTCACACGCCACCTAGACAAGGTCTTAAGATAGTGCTGGGGAGGAATCTGCTGTTTTGGTACATGTCGGTACCAATGACATAGTAAAATGTGGTAGGAAGGTTTTGGAGGCTAAATTTAGGCTTTTAGGTAGGAAGTTGAAATCCAGAACATCCAGGGTAGCATTCTCCGAAATTCTTCCCGTTCCATGCGCAGGACCCAAAAGGCAGGCAGAGCTCCGGAGTCTCAATGCATGGATGAGATGATGGTGCAAGGATGAGGGCTTTGGATCTGTTAGGAAATCAGGAAAGTTCTGGGGAAAGGAGGGGCTCTTCCGAAGGGATGGGCTTCACCTTAACCGGGATGGAACCAGGGTGCTGGCATTAACCTTTAAAAAGGAGATAGAGCAGCTTTTAATTTAGATAATAGGGGAGAGCTGACAGTTGCCCAAGAGCTCATGGTTCAGAACAATGTATCCTTGAAGGATACTACCAAAAGAATGAAGTTAGGGCATATCAGCAGAGAGGTTCCAATAAAGGCAAAAGCTGCCCAAATGCCCTTGAGTACGGAGCAGATAGATTTCAAATTACCCCTGCCTACCAATAGCCAGATTAATATGAATAAAATACAGTCTTTAAAATGCTTGCATGCAAATGCTAGAAGTCTAAAAAATAAGATGGGAGAGAGGTTAGATATGATTGGTATCTCAGAGACATGGTGGAAGGAGGACAACCAGTATCACACTGTGATACTTGGGTACAAACTATATTGTAATGATAGAGCTGATCAAATTGGTGGAGGGGTTGCGCTCTATGTTAGAGAGGGCATTGAGTCACAAAGGATTAAATTTTTGCAGGAAACAAAATTTGCTGTAGAATCTCTATGGATTGAAATTCCATGTAAAAAGGGGAAGGCGATGGCAGTAGGGGTGTACTATCGACGGCCTGGCCAGAATGAACAAATGGAAGATGAAATGCTCAAATAAATCAGGGAAGCTAACAAACTTTACAGCACAGTAATAATAATGGGTGATTTCAATTATCCCAGTCACAGCAGGACATGCTAGAGAGATAAAGTTTCTTGATGAAATAAATGACTGCATCTTTGAGAAGCTGGTTCATGAACCGACCAGAGGGGAAGCCATTTTGGACCTGGTCCTTAGTGGAACACCAGATCTGGGGCAAGAGATAAGGGTGTTGGCGCCACTTGGTAATAGTGATCATAGCATGATCGCGTTTGATTTAATTAATGGAGGAGGGATGGTAAGGAAATCCACAGTACAACCTTTTAACTTTCAAAAGGGAGACTATGATAAAATGAGGAAAATAGTTTAGAAAAAACTAAAAGGAGCATTTCAAAGGTTAAAGACTCACATCAAACTTGGGTGTTGTTTAAAAATACTATCTTGGAAGCCCAGACCAGCTGTATTCCACGCTTTAAGAAAAGTGGAAGGCAGTCCAAAAACCTGCCGGCATGGTTTAAAGGTGAGGTCAGAGAGGCTGTTCTTGCCATAAAAAGCATCTTTCAGGAAAGGGGAAAAAGAGCCAAATGACAAAAACTGGAAACAGCACAAGCACTGGCAAGTTAGATGCAATACACTGATAAGGCAAGCAAGGAAAGAACTTGAGAAGAAGCTTGTTGTGGAAGCAAAAATGTGTAATAAAGACTTTTTCAAGTACATTTGTAGCAAACAACCTGTGAGAGAGTCAGATGGACCGTTAGATGATAGAGGGGTAAAAAGAGCACTAAGAGGGGGCAAGGCCATAGCGGAGAGGCTGCTTTGGTCTTTACTGAGGAAGATGTACGGATGTTACCCATGACTGAAGTGGTATTTAAAGGTGATACTGCGGACGAATTGAAAGAAATAGCGATTCACCGGGAAAATGTATTACAACTATTTGATAAACTGAAGAGTAGTGAATCACCTGGACTGGATGGTATACATCCAAGGATGTTGAAAGAACTGAAATATGATATTGCAGACCTGCTATTAGTAATCTGTGAACTAGCATTAAAATCATCTGTAATACCTGAAGATTGGAGGATGGCCAATGTAATGCCAATTTTTAAAAGGATTCCAGGGGTGATCTGGGAAACTACAGACTGGTGAGCCTAATGTCAGTACTGGGAAAAATGGTAGAAACCATCATAAAGAACAAAATTACTGAACATGTAGATACTCATGTTTTAATGGGAGACAGCCAACATGGCTTTAGACAAGGAAGATCTTGCCTTACTAATCCAGTATCTTTTTTTGAAGGTGTGAATAAACAGGTAGACAAATATGAGTCAGTTGATATAGTGTATCTGGACTTTCAGAAAGCTTTTGACAAGGTCCCTCATCAGAGAGGTTTGGCAAAACTATAAGTCATGGGATAGGAGGCAGTGTACTATTGTGGATCAGGAACTGGTTAAAAGATAGAAAGCAGAGGGTAGGGCTAAATGGCCAATTTTCCCAATAGAGAAAGGTGAATAGTGAAGTACCCCAGGGATCTGTGCTGGTTCCGCTGCTGTTTAACATATCCATAAATGACCAGGAAAAGGAAATAACGAGTGAGATTATTTAGGGTTGCAGAGCAGAGATGGCATCCATCTGTCCAAGAAAGGTCAAGGCGTCTTCAGTAGTAGACTGGCTACTGAAGAGGGCTTTAAACTAGATTCGTTGGGGATGGGTGAAGAAAGCCCCCAGGTAGGTGATACATTAAATAACTTTATGGAAATGGGTAACAGGGGTAACATATGGAAAGCAGTGTGTATAAACGCCCGTAGCATGGGAAATAAGATCCCTGATGTTGAAGCTTTGGTGGGAGTGGCTGACTTGGATTTAGTGGCAGTTACAGAAACATGGTTCACAGAAAACCATGATTGGGATGTAACTATACCTGGCTATACTTTATTCAGAAAGGACAGGGTAGGAAGTAGGGGAGGAGGAGTGGCACTATATGTAAAAATTACTATTAAAGCTTTGGAATTACAGAGCTTAAAAGGGAGAGGGGAGGCATTGTGGGTTAACCTAGAAAGAGGGAAAGAGAAATCTATTTACATTGGTGTGATATACAGACCTCCCTCACAAGAGGAAGAGGTGGACAGAGAGTTAATTGAAGACATGTGCAGCATTGCTAGGAAAGGGGAAGTGCTACTGATAGGAGATTTCAACATGCCAGATGTTGATTGGCACATTCCTGCTGTAGTATCATCTAGAAGTAAGGAGATCCTGGATTCTCTACAGGGAGAACCTTTCAGGCAATTGGTAACAGACCCCACACGTGAAGGGGCCATACTGGACTTGGTGCTTACCAATGGTGAAAGTGTTTCTGATGTTGTAGTGGGAGATCATTTTGCATTCAGTGATCACCAGATGGTGTGGTTCAGTATTAGGACTAGGGCTGTTAGAATCCATTCAAAGGCGAGGATCTTAGACTTTAGGAAGACTAACTTTGCGAAGATGGGCCAATACCTCAGGGAGTCGTTAGTTGGATGGGAACAGCTGAGGGATGTAGAAAAACAGTGGGAAAAACTGAAAGGGGATATTTTAAGGGCAACCAACCTTTTTGTTAAAATGGTAAATAAAGGTAAAAGGAAAAGGAGACCGCTATGGTTTTCGAAAGAAGTAGCTGAGAAAGTGAAGAAAAAGAGGGAGGCCTTCATGAAATACAAGAGATCACAGAGAGAGGAAGACAGGCATCTGTATTTGGAAAAACTTAGAGAAGCTAGCAAAGTAGTCAAGAAGGCAAAGATTCAAAAGGAGGAGGAAATAGCCAATGCAATAAAATGGGGGGATAAGACATTTTTCAGATATATTAGTGAGAAGAGGAAGGGCAAGAGTGGTATTGTCAGACTCAAGGGTGCAGGGGAGGAATATGTAGAAGCTGATAAGGATAAAGCGGAATTGCTCAACAAATATTTTTGTTCTGTGTTCACAGATGAAGAACCAGGAGCAGGACCTCAGAAAACACCCACAAATAGGAACAGAAGCAAAGGACATCTTGAACAATTTTCAAAAGACTGTGTTCGTGAGAAACTATCTCAACTTAAAGTAGACAAAGCGATGGGACCGGATGGGATACACCCGAGAATACTGAGGGAACTTGGGGACGTTCTAGCAGCTCCACTGACTGACATTTCAATGCCTTGTTGGAGTCGGGAGTGGTGCCAAAGGACTGGAGAGAGGCTAATGTGGTGCCTTTACACAAAAGTGGAAGTAAGGATGTGGTTGAAAACTACAGGCCCGTTAGTTTAACTTCAGTGGTGAGTATATTATTGGAAACGCTGTTGAAAGAGAAAATAGTGAGATTTCTGGATTCCAGCGGATTACAGGATCCAAGGCAGCATGGATTCACCAGAGGCAGGTCTTGTCAGACAAATCTGATTGATTTCTTTGACTGGGTGATCAGGGAGTTGGACCGAGGGAGAGCCCTAGATGTGGTGTATTTAGATTTCAGTAAAGCCTTTGCCACTGTTCCTCACAGGCGACTTATAAACAAACTGAGCACCCTAGGGATGGACCCTAAAGTTACTGCTTGGGTTAGAAATTGGTTGGGTGGGAGGCGACAAAGAGTACAAGTAAATGGAGCTCACTCTGAGGAGAAGGATGTTATCAGTCGTGTGCCCCAGGGATCTGTCCTTGGTCCGATTCTTTTTAACATCTTTGTTAGTGATATAGCGGAAGGGCTTTCAGGTAAGGTTTGCCTCTTTGCGGATGATACCAAAATCTGCAATAGAGTAGACACCCAGGAAGGTGTAGATAACATGAGGAGGGATCTAGCTAAGCTTGAAGAATGGTCTAGAATTTGGCAGCTGGGATTTAATGTTAAAAAATGTAAGGTCATGCATTTGGGCTGCAGCAATCCAAGGGAGCAATACAGTATAGGAGGTGAAGTACTTTTGTCCACTAAAGAAGAGCGGGACCTAGGCGTGGTTGTGTCTGATGATCTTAAAGTAGCTAAACAGGTAGAAAAGGCGACGGCAAAAGCTAGAAGGATGCTTGGGTGCATACGGAGAGGAATGGCTAGCAGAAAAAAGGAGGTGATAATGCCTCTGTATAAGTCTTTGGTGCGACCTCATTTGGAGTATAGTGTGGATGCAGTCGATGCAGAGGGTGGCTACTAAAATGATTAGTGGTCTTCATTATAAAGCATATGAGGACAGACTTAAGAATCTTAATATGTACACCTTAGAGGAAAGGCGGGATAGAGGTGATATGATTGAGATGTTTAAATACCTCCGTGGCATAAATGTTCAGGGAGAGAGCCTTTTTCAATTGAAAGCAAGTTCTGCTATGAGCGGACATGGGATGCTATGAGGGGACATGGGATGAGGGTGAAGGGAGATAGATTCAGGAGTGATATGCGGAAATATTTCTTTTCAGAAAGAGTAGTGGATCCGTGGAATAGTCTCCCAGTGGAGGTGGTAGAGATGAGGACAGTAACTGAATTAAAAAAAGCATGGGACAAACACAGAGGATCTCTAAAGGTAAAAAGGGGACTCTTGTAGTTGTTATGGAAGGACAGACTAGATAGGCCATGTGGTCTTTTTCTGTCGTCATATTTCCATGTTTCTATGTTTCTATCAAATTTGCAGATGACACAAAACTATTTAAAGTTGTTAAAACCCATGAGGATTGTGGAAAATTGCAAGAGGATCTTGATAAAATGGAAGACTGGATGTTCAAAAGGCAGATGAAATTTAGGAACAAGTTATGCACCTAGGAAAGAACAACCCAAACTATGGTTACACGATGCAAGGTTCCATATTAGGTACTACCACCCAGGAAAAAGATTTAGACATCATCATGGATAACATGTTAAAACCCTCCTCCCAGTGTGCAATGGTGGCCAATAGAGCAAACAGAATCCTAGGTGTCATATGGAAAGGAATGGAAAATAAAACAAAGGCTATTATAATGCCTCTGTATCGTTCCATGGTGCGATCGCACCTTGAATATTACGTGCAATTCTGGTCGCCGTGTCTTAAAAAGAATATAGCGTTATTAGAAAAGGTACAGAGAAGAGCCACAAAAATGTTAAAGGGGATGGAATGATACCGCTATGAAGAGAACATAAGAACATAAGATATGCCATACTGGGTCAGACCAAGGTCCATCAAGCCCAGTATTCTGTTTCCAACAGTGGCCAATCTAGGTCATATGTACCTAGCAGTTTCCCCAAGAGACACAAGTTCCACAATGCTTGTACAGGGTAAACTATTTAAGACTAATAAAAGAAAATATTTTTTCATTCAACGTGTAATCAAACTCTGGAATTTGTTACCGGAGGATGTAGTAAAGGTTGTTAGTGTAGCTGGGTTTAAAAAAGGTTTGGACAAGTTCCTGGAGGAAAGGTCCATAAACCATTATTAAGAAGGGACCCAGGATATCAATGCTTGACCCAGTAAAAGCATTGCGGAACCTGTGTCTTTTGGGGAAACTGCTAGGTACATATGACCTAGATTGGCCACTGTTGGAAACAGGATACTGGGCTTGATGGACCTTGGTCTGACCCAATATGGCATATCTTATGTTCTTATGTCTATAAATTAATGAATGGAGTGGAACAGGTAAACATAGATCGATTGTTTACATCATCAGAATATAGAAAGACAAGGGGACATGCAATGAAGCTACAGGGTAACCTATTTAAGACATAGGAGAAAATATTTTTTCACTCAACGTGTAATCAAACTCTGGAATTTGTTACCGGAGAATGCAGTAAAGGCTGTTAGTGTAGCTGGGTTTAAAAAATAGTTGGACAAGTACCTGGAGGAAAGGTTCATAAACCATTATTAAAAGGGACCCAGGATATCACTGTTTTCCCCAATACAAGCATTGCGGAATCTATGTCTTTTGGGGAAACTGCTAGGTACTTATGACCTAGATTGGCGACTGTTGGAAACAGGATACTTGGCTTGATAGATCTGGGTCTGACCCAGTATGGCATATCTTATGTTCTTATGTTTTTATCCCCATTGACAAATAGCAGGGAACATTGCTAATTGCTATATGTCGGTGATACCAACAAGAGAGAGGAAGAATGTAACCTCCTCCCGTGAGATAGTGGCTCCTTTTAATCGTTTAACAAGAAAGATTTGAAATTTGAATCCTGGAACAAATTGCAGTTGAAGAGTGGGAGAAACTGCGGGCAGAAAGATTTAAGAAACTTATAAATGGCTACAGTTGGAGGCTGTCGTCACTGCCAAGGGTTGTGCAACCAGATATTAGTGAATGGTGCCATTAATCCTGTCTAGGTCATATTTTGTTTTTTGCTCAGAAATTACTACATCTAAGTTGAACAGACATCTTTTTTTTGTTGAATACCTTTGAACATACTAGAATGAGGGCATAGGATGAGGGTGAAAGGGGATAGACTCAGGAGTAATATGTGGAAATATTTCTTTATGAAAAGAGTGGTAGGTGTATGGAATAGTTTCCCGGTGTAGGTGGTAGAGACAAGGACAGTACATGTATTTGAATTCAAGAAAGCATGGGACAAACACAGAAGATCTCTAAAGGAAAAAAGGGACTATAGTATTTGATATCAAAGGGCAGACTAGATAGGCCATATGGTCTTTTTCTGCTGGCATGTTTCTATGTTTCTAAAATATTATGATGACATACATCAGAATATTTCCAATTATTTCTCAAGATATTGTACATCCTACCTAAAATGCAAGAGTGCCAACAATGTGGGTCTCAACGGTAGGCTTCAGCTGTAGAGAAAAACAGCAACCACCATCTACTGGAGACAGAGAAAATACTGAAGGGTGTCCCTAACTGTACAAGGTTTTATGCCAATGATGATATCACATATTTAATAAAACTGTAAATGCTATCCCACTAATATCCACAACCTATAAAGAGATAGACAACTTCCTTTTGAAAACAGCCCTACGATTTATGACCCCTTTAAACCCATTCTTTTTGTCGGATCGTTTGCCTTGTAAGTAGGGACTTCCCCCTCTCACTAAAATCGGTCTCACCAGCAGGTTTAAATCTGGCTTTGGATTGGTGGAGTTTGATTGAATGAATTCCCTGATTGACCAATGATAGCCCATTTTTTGTGTGGAATGAGAACGAGGCTGAGTTCAAATAGATGGCAGTAGAGGACATTACTTTAGGCGTTTGTGCAAGAAGAAGGACCGGGAGTTTCAGAGGTCCGAAACACAGCGTTGTGTACACCATCATTACTGGATGTGAATTATTCTCATCATCAGTGTAAGAGAATAGCGACGTCTATTGAAACTAATAATACTTTGGTGTGCTTTGTTTGGAGCAGTAAAACAGAGGATCTGGATCCGGGACTAATTTGGCAGTAAATTTCCACGCGGTGGAAAGGATGGTCTATACCACTTGGCTTTAGGAGGGCCCTTGATTCCAGCGGGAGTAACCACGAACACCAGTTTTGCATTCCCGGCATTTTCAGATAAGTCATACTCATACTACTTCTGGGCAACTCTGTTAAGATTACTGGGATAAGCTGAGGAGGATTTTTGTATTCTGCCTCGGGGAGTCCTCAGAAAAGAGGATTAGTTCCTCAGTTTTAAAAGAAGAATAAAAGGAGGGTTTGTTACAAGTGAGAGGGGGAAGTCCCTACTTACAAGGCAAACGATCCGACAAAAAGAATGGGTTTAAAGGGGTCATAAATCGTAGGGCTGTTTTCAAAAGGAAGTTGTCTATCTCTTTATAGGTAATGGTGATATCACAGCATAGTTCTAGTTTTTTCCCTGTCTCCATCATCTGCTGGCAGGAGGAGCTAACCCATTTGTCTGGACTGGTCTAGCAGAAAGATCTGGAATTGTAAGCTAGAAATGAAAATAACAGTAGTAAAGCAAAAAGCATCAAGGTGTTAGACATACAGCTGCATATATGAGATGTGATTACAAAGTACCGAAACCTGTTGTGTAGCTATATAACAATACGTCATACCACGATGCTTTTAAGCATGCAGTGACCTAGTTATGTGCTCTGCATGTGCACACCTGTACTTTTATTTAATCACGTAATGTTTGGTATCTTGAATTTGTCAGATTTACGATGAAAGAAAAAATTGAACAGGGAATTTGCATTAAATTCTGCCGGAAACTTGGAGATCCATGCAAAGAGACTTATGACAAGTGTGATGTAGCAAGCCCTTCTGGCCCGGCAGAGAAGCTAGAAAATCAGGTAGGAAATGCAGGGCTGAGGGATAAACAAAGACACATGGCTACCAGTTGCCGGGGAAACAAAACACAAGAGAAGGAAACACGCCCCTGCTATCAATATAGCCAGGAGTCACGGGGGAAGTTTGAACACCTGCTAAGGGGTGGGACTAGGCCCTACCCAGAAGGGCAGTCTCATAAGGAGGCTCCAGCAGGCAGAAAGGGGGAGGAGAGAGAGGAAAGCAGATGCCCAGTCAGGAGGTGGGCAGAGTTTTCAGCCGACGAGAGGTCAGAGGCTTCGGTGGATAATTACAGGAGAAGCAGACCAGAACAGCTGAAGCACTCACAGCCTTACAAGCAGCCCAAAAAGCAGTTGGGAACTGTTTCCCCCTGGTTTAACAGGGAACCAACCGGTACATGGGAACTTCAGAGGAAGGCCTCAAAAGCCAGGTCCCCAGGTAAGCCTAAGGGCTGGGATTACCGGAATCCGTGTGGAGGTAACAACCTGGAAAATTGGGGCTATGATAATGGCTTTAGGCCCTATTTAAACCCTGTGTGCATTGACGGGCTCAGGGTTGGAAGACAGGGCGCGGCCCTGGAAGGCCTGGGCCAAACTAATGCTAGTACAGAGGTGGAATTGATGGATACAGAACCACCTTGCATGAATTATCCTACAGAGGAGATGGACTGTACAACAATTTCTTCTGAACAAATTATATCTTTGCTTTAAACTTTGTGGTGAAAAGAATACATGCTGGCTGTGAAGGAACAGAGCTGTATTAACCATGTGCTGAAGCTCTAATTGCTGGAAAGAGAAAACTGTGTATTTTTGCTGAAGAAAGCTACATTTACTTTGTCCTTTTTCTGCTAAAGAGCAGTTAATTTGTGTTCATCTTTTGTCCTTGTAAAAGTCCAACCCCGGGAGGGGAAATAAATCCCTTTACTTATAACCACTTTGAGTCACACTACTCTTCTTTTAAAACTGATGGTAAAAACTACACTTCCCAACAAGCACTGCTCCAGGAAGTGAAAGGCCCTTGGTTTAAAGAAGGACTTAACCTCCTTAACCCCTACCTACGGGTACTGGCAAGGGGAGGCACGACACAAGTTACAGCAACTATATGACAATGAATGCAAGAGTCATGCTCGAGTTTATGACTGGTACAAATGTTTTCAAGTGGGCCGCCAAAGTGTTGACAGTGACAAACATTCTGGAAGGCCATCCATGAGCAGGAATGAAGACAAAGTTGAAGCAGTGCATGCCGCAATACGCTCAAATCGTCGATTGACTCTCAGGGAGCTTGCTGAGGACATGGACATTAGTTTCAGGTCAGTACAGTCCATTCTTACTGTCGATTTGGAGATATATTTATTTATTTAACAGGGATTTTTAATATCTTCTTTCTATAAGTCAAGACGGTTTGCAAGTAACTCAGGGACGTATGTCTGCAAAATTCATGCCAAAACGCCGGTCCCCTGAACAAAAAGAAGATCAACTGCCTACAGCTAGAGAGTTGTTGGAAAGCATTGAAAATGACTCAGATTTCATCAAAATGATTATTACTGGTGATGAATCATGGGTTTATGGTTATGACTTGGAAACTAAGGCTCAGTCCTCACAATGGAAGACTCAAAACTCTCCCAGACCCAAGAAAGCTGATCAGGTGAGGACCAATTCAAGGTTATGCTCACAGTTTTCTTTGATTACCAGGATATTGTTTACCATGAGTATGCTCTAAAAGGCCAAACCATCAATAAGTAGTACTCCGTCCAAATTCTGACTTGTTTGAGAGATACAGTTTGTCATAAGAGGCCAGAGTTGCACAGGAATGTTGAATGGTTGCTTCATCACGATAACGCCCTAGCAAATGCATCACATCTTGCCCAGCAATTCTTGACCAAACTCCAAATCGAGGAAGTCCGTCAGCCTCCGTACTCACTTGACCTCACACACTATGACTTTTTCTTGTTTCCAAAACTGAAATTACCACTGAAAGGAAGGAGATTCAATGACTTGGAGACCATTAAGCAAAATTCGACACAGCAGCTTCATAGCATAACAAAAGAGGCATTTCAAAATTGTTTCCAGTAATTGCAGGAGCGCTGGAGGAAGTGTGTTTTATCAGAAGAGGACTACTTTGAAGTAGACTGAATGCAATAATTGTCAGTGCTATACTTTTTGATGCCCCTCAGACAGCTCGTATACCCTAATTAAGAAAGCCTGACGTGTTAGTAGCAAATGATAAGAGGAGCATTTGCTGTCCTGAACTAAAGGTTTAAGACTCCCAGACTTCCACTGTACGAAACTTGCTCATCTACTTCTCTGCTGGTGAGTCTGGAGTTGGGTTCCATTTTCACAGTATTTGCTGCAAAGAAGAATTATCTTTTGTTCTGCACAATAGCCATATTTACCTTCTGTGTTTTGCTAGTGCCAAGCAGCATTTTAGACCAGAGACTTGTTGATGGCGTGGCTTTAAATAAGTTTTTATGAACTATGAATATGGGGCAGAGTCTGCCAGTTCTATACCCACACAACTTCCATTCTCCAACATAGTCAAACAAACCAGACAGATGAAACAGTACATTTTAAGAGATGACCATATTTCTCTTTCTCCTATTAATACAAAAATATACAGCCCTTCCAAGATACACTATTCCTAACAAGAGGAGTTATATGTTTTATTTCTCGCCCTGGTATTAGTATAATTTATCAGTTGGGGTGGGTGTTAAATTCCAAATAATAAAAACACATTTCTTATTCCTCTTGATTCAACTGTTTCCTGAAAACCCACAAACTGGGACAGGAAAATTTATAATTTGTCACAGAAGGTCTCAACCCTTTCGGTTATGTGGACCCCACATTAACTTTCAGAAAGTTCAAGGACCCCCCAGTTCTTCCCCACCACTCTTTCCAGACCCCCTCTCCTCAGTGCCAAGCCTGTCTCCATGAGCCCTCTTTGTCTCCACCATATCCAATGTATATAAGTTCATGCCATGTTCAATGTAAATCGCTTTGATCTTTGGAAATGCAGTATATAAAAATAAATAAATAAAATAAATAAAGTTATATAAGTTAACAGCATGTTCAATGTAACCCTCAATCTTTATTCTACGTACACCACTTTGACCTGTGAAAAGCGGTATATAAACCCAGCTAAATAAATAAATAATCTCCCATCCCCTTCACCAGTCTCTCTCTCCTTCCCCCCAGCCAGTTCCTCCAGTCTCTCTCTCTCCACCATCCTCTCTCTCTTTTTTCTTCTGTCCTGCAGACCCCCTATAATGGTCTCACAGCCTTTACGGGGTTCATGAACCTTAGGTTAGGAACCACTGGTCTCTCAGATTGAAAGAGTAAGACTTACCCCAAGCCCAAAACACAGGCTGATGAGTGAAGCATAGCACAAGCTCTGCCTGAGCATCTTGGTTTTCGTCTCGGTGATAATTATTAATTTTTGCCCCGACGAGAATTAACATTGCAGTGCGCATTCTGCAGACCAAAACAAGGACAGTCACTCTCTCTGAATGCATTCAACAACATGCAACACCTAATAGCAACTGCTAAGGCTGATCTCTGATGATTTCTAAATCATAAGTGGGTGTGGATGGCTCGACTACTGCAGCTCTCAGTTGGAATATTTCCAATTATTTCTCAAGATACTGTCCAGAACAAAGCTAAAATGCAAGGGTGCCAATTACATTGTTCACAACTGTAGGCCTCAGATGCAGAGGAAAACAGCAACCACCATCTGCTGGAGGCAGAAAAAATACTGAAGGGTGCCCATAGCTCTGCTAGGTTTTATGCCAATGGTGATGTCACCGCATAATTCTAGTTTTTTCTGTCTCCATCATCTGCTGGCAGGGGAGAGCTATTACTACTACTACTACTACTATTAAACATTTGTAGAGCGCTACAAGGTATACACAGCGCTGTACAAACACAGAGGCAGTCCCTAACCCATTTGTCTGGACTGGTCTAGCAGAAAGATCTGGAAGCATCAGCTAGGAATGAAAACCAGTTTGTAACAGTAGTAAAGCAAAAAGCATCAAGGTGTTAGACATACAGGTGCAGATACACCCTAATTAAGAAAGTCTGACATGTTAGTGGCAAATGAGAAGAAGAGCATTTGCTGTCCTGAGCCAAATGTTTAAGACTTGGGGGCTCTGGTAAATCCCAGACTTCCACTGTATGAAACTTGCTCATGTACTTCTCTGCTGGTGAGTCTGGAGTTGGGTTCCATTTTCACAGTATTTGCTGCAAAGAAGAATATCTTTTGTTCTGTACAATAGCCATATGTACCTTCTGGGTTTTGCTAATGCCAGTCTGCACTTTAGACCAGAGACTGGGTGATGGCGTGGCTTTAAATAAGCCTTTATGAACTATGAATATGGGGCAGAATCTGCCAGTTCTATACCCACACAACTTCCATTCTCCAACATAGTCAAACAAACCAGACAGATGAAACAATACATTTCCTGAAAATCCTGTAAGGGAAGGTGTTGCTACCAGAACAGATTGGGTTCTCTATTCTATGTATCAGTTACCCCAACTGATATTATTTTCTCTCAGTTACCACAACTGATGCTTATGCTATGAATTTGGTTCCGTCTCCCTGAATTCTGTTTCTCAGTACAAGCGCTTGGAAACAGCAAATAATCACACACTATCGGTATGACATAAGCTGCTCAGTTTATTCAGAGTATAGCTTTGCTTATATAGGATAAAAAGATGTACCATATACGTCATAGAAAGTTACAGACAGATGCACGGTTGAATTATATTTGAGCAAGAGGTCATCTTTGCACAGCTGTTTGCAGAGATAAAAGGTTATCGTTACAGAGCCTTCAGGAGGATCTGAAAGAAAAGGAATTAGCATATCTTGTCTTGATTGCAACTTATGTCTCCATACAATGCACATTGCTTTTGCAAGGCTAAGCTAAAAAGGCTTTTTTCTGCAAGGTTAGCAAATGACCAATGTCCTACCTTCACAGTAAACAAGCTAACAGACTACTTCTGCAGATCTGGCAAATGACCTGTAGCCTGACAGCATATTTCTGATACATATATAAAATTCCTTCTGATATTTACATAATATTTCTCCATGCATAATATTCCGCCTATCAGAAGGCAGTCCACAAACTGGAACAGGACAATTTATAATTTGTCACAGATGGTCCCAACCCTTTCGGTTGTGTGGACCCCACATTAACTTCCAGAAAGTTCAAGGACCCCCGGTCCATCCCCACCACTCTTTTCAGACCCCCCTCTCCTCAGTGCCAAGCCTGTCCCCATGAGCCCTCTTTGCCTAAACCATATCCAATGTATATAAGTTCATGCCATGTTCAATGTAAAATTTGTACATCGCTTTGACACGGTGAAAAGTGGTATATAAACCCAACTAAATAAATAAATAATTAATTTTCCTTCCCCTTCACCAGCCTCTCTCGCCTCTCACCCAGCCAGTTCCTCCAGTCTCTCATTCCCCACAATCCTCTCTATTTTTTCTTCTCTCCTGCAGACCCCCTATAATGGTCTCAAGGCCTTCAGGGCTTCACTGACCATATTTTAGGAACCACTGGTCATTAAGAACATATGATATGCCAAACTGGGTCAGATCAAAATCCATCAAGCCCAGCATCATGTTTCCAACAGTGGCCAAACTAGATAACAACTACCTAGCAGTTTCCCCAAAGGACACAGGTTCCACAATGCTTGTATTGAAGCAAGCAGTAGATTTCCCAAGTCCCCTTTAATAATGGTTTATGGACCTTTCCTCCAGGAACTTGTCTAAACCATTTTTAAACCCAGCTACATGAACAACTTTTACTACACCCTCCGGTAATGAATTCCAGAGTTTGATTACACATTGAGTGAAAAAATATTTTCTCTTATTAGTCTAAACTAGGTTACACTGTAGCTTCATTGCATGTCCCCTAGTCTTTCTATCTCCAGGAACAAGCAGGAATGTAGTCATCACATATGGGTATCGTCGGTACCGACGGAGCCTGCGCGGGAACGCTCCCCAGCGTCCAATCAGAAAGCTTTTGGGAGCATCCCACAGCGCCTGCGTGCTGCCTTCCCGCCTTTCCTAACTGCCTCTCTCCAGTTCTTCTTTTTCCGCGGAGCCAGCAGGTCGTGTTTCTGTCACCACAGAAGAATTTCCTTATTTCTTTATTTCTTTTTGTGGTTGCGTCTGCCTCCCCGACGCTCTACCGGTACCGCCGGTATTTCTTTACTTTTAAAAAAGTATTATTTTTTCCATTCTTTTACTTTCTTCAGGTGCACCTGTCTTTTTGGGCCTTAGGGCCCAGAAATTCCTTTAATATGGAAAAACCTGCTTCAGGTTTTAAAAAGTGCACAAAATGTGGCGGTACCATTTCTGTCACCGACACCCATGAATGGTGTTTAAAATGTTTAGGTCCTGAGCACTCCATCACAGACTGTGTGTCCTGTGCTATGATGTCTAAAAGGGATCGACAGAACCGAGCTGCTAAGCTCAGTACCCTGTTTCCCTCTGATGCAGCTTCGGTGGCATCGACGTCTTCCAGGGCTTCTTCTTCTTCCCGTGGATCTCAGGTAACTAAACATAAGTCTAGCCGATCCTCAAAGGCTAGATCTCCTATTAAGCATCGAGATGCCTCTGGCGTTGCCCTCGAGGATTCTGCACCGGCATAATTACCCCGTCGGGAGGCTTCGGCTTCCAAAGCACCATCATCGGGGTTCCAGGATGTTCTCGATGGCTCAGCCTCGACAGATCTCCTGGTGCCATGCTCTGGGTACCGGCAGTCTCCACCGGTACCGATTTCCAGGCATTGGCAGCGTCTATGGACCAGAGAATTCTGTCCATAGAATGCAGTCTAGCGGCTTTCCTTGTGGCATCGACGCCCTTGGTACCGCGACAGACAACTCCACCGGTACCAGTACCGGCACCGGCATCGGTATCGGTATCGCAACCGGTACCGATAGCATCGACATCGGCGTCGATGCCTGCTATGCCGGTACCCTGTCCTTCGATGCCCGCCGGTACCGATTCCCCGGTACCGGTTATTCCTGATACCGATTTTGCTCAGTACGGGTATCGGGCTCTGCAAGAGCATCCAGACAGGCAATACTTCGATTCCTCAGAAGAATCTGAGGATTCTGAAAGTTCTGTCGATGCAGCGATGATGCTTCCACAGGAGTCCTCCTCCCCTAAACGCAGGATGTCTCCTCCAGAGGACATGTCTTTCCAAGACTTCATCCGAGAGGTGGCTCGGGGCCTATCCATCACTGTGACCCCTGAAACAGAGCCAAGGGCCAAGGAGTTGGATATTTTACAATATCCCAAAACTCCTAAGGAGGCAGCTACCCTACCCATTCATGAGATTCTATATGATCTCATGTTGAGGATGTGGGAAACACCACTTACCACCTCTCCTCATTCTTGTAGGTTAGATACCATGTATCGTGTCCCTCCTTGTCCTGGTTTCCATAAAACTCAGCTTCCCCACCACTCCATTGTGGTGGAATCTGCTATGAGAAGGATTAGAAGTGCAAAAAGACATGCCTCTAATCCACCAGGACGTGAATGCAGAACTCTGGATGCTTTTGGACGTAGAGTCTTTCAAGCTTCCATGCTTGCTGCAAGAATCAGTTCCTATAGTCTCTACATGGGAATGTTCCTAAAGGAAGTTACTGATCATCTACAGACTTTAAGTCCTTTCATCTCTGAGGATAAAAGGCAGGAGTTTCTCACTTGGCTCAAACATGCCCAAGATGTCTCTAAATTCTCCAACCGTGCAGCCTTCGACTGCTTTGAATGTATAAGCAGAACCTCGGCTATTGCCATAGGTGCACGTAGAATAGCTTGGCTCCAAGCAACTGATTTAGAGCTCTGGGTACAAGATAAATTGGGAAATATCCCTTGTACTGGTGAGAACCTGTTTGGTAAAGATTGGCAAGAAAACGCCAATGAGATGGATGAGGAAATTCCACTTTGGATAGACTATCCAAGTCTACTGCTGATCCTGTTAGGAAAAAGTTGTTCAAGAAAACACCTTTTTCTAAGAAGAAGAGATTTTATCCTGCTTATGGTCAGCAGGCATCTTCTGCAGGTCAGTTTTCAACCAAACGTCAGCAACCACCCAAACAGAAGAAAGCAAAGGCTGCTAGGCCTCAACCGGCTCAGCAGCCTCAGCCTCCTCAGGGCCTTTGACTTTCTGCTAGAGAACTTAGCCTTTCTGGCTCTGGAAGGACCAGAACCGTCCACCATTCCAGGAAGGTTATGCCATTTTGCTCCCAGATGGGGGCAAATAACAGCAGAGCGTTGGACACTCTCCATCATAAGAGAGGGGTACAAACTTCATTTTTCAAGCATGCCCCCTCCCACAATAGTGAAGCATTTCAATTCTCCGACCTCTCTCATCGACCTGTTAGGTCAAGAGGTTACCATCCTTCTTGCCCAAGGGTAATAGAAGAAGTGCCTCTTCTTCAACAGGGTGCAGGGTTCTATTCCCCTTATTTTCTTATCCCAAAGAAAACAGGGGGATACAGACCTATCTTAGATCTCAGAGAATTGAACAAATTCCTGGTCAAGGAGAAATTCAAAATGATTTATCTCGAAGCTCTGCTTCCATACCTTCAGAGTCAGGATTGGCTTTGTTCTCTAGATCTCAAGGATGCGTACACCCATGTTCTCATCCATCCAACCCACAGAAGGTTCCTTCGGTTCCTGTTTCAAGGAAAGCACTACCAATACAGGGTGCTTCCTTTTGGTCTGGCCTCTGCACCAAGGGTGTTCACGAAATACATGGCTGTGGTAGCAGCATTTCTACGCACTCTGGGAATATTTGTCTTCCCTTACTTGGATGACTGGCTCATTCGAGCTCCAACACAGTCAGAGGCCAGGACTTCTCTATCCTGCACAATGCGTATCCTTCAGTATTTAGGGCTGGTCATAAACATCCCAAAATCCAGTCTAACTCCTACTCAATCTCTAGAGTTCATAGGAGCCCTGCTGGATACCACAAAGACAAGGGCCTACCTTCCCCAAGCCCGTTGCCTTCGCTTGGTGCAGTTGGCTTCTCAAGCAGCCCTAAAGCCCTTTTTAACTGCTCGAGAAATGTTGCAATTGCTAGGCCACATGGCATCCACCGTGCATGTGGTACCATATGCTCGCCTTCACATGAGGGCAGCTCAGTGGACTTTATCCACCCAATGGACCCAGGCATCAGGTTGCCTGTCAGACAGAATAGCAAACACAAGTCGTCTTTTTTTGTCTCTCCAATTGTGGAAGTCCACTCAAAACCTGTTGCTGGGGTCCCCCTTTCAGCAACCCCTGCCACAAGCAACTCTTACAACAGATGCTTCTCCAATGGGTTGGGGAGCTCATCTACAAGACCTCTCCACCCAGGGCACTTGGACGCCACAAGAGAGTTGTCTACATATCAATCTCTTGGAACTCAGAGCAATCTTCCTTGCTCTGCAAGTGTTCCACACCCTGCTCAGCTACAAGACAGTCCTTATCCATACGGACAATCAAGTAGCCATGTTCTATGTGAACAAGCAGGGGGGAACAGGCTCTCTGTCGCTTTGCAACGAAGCTCTGCGACTGTGGGCCCTCGCCAGAGAGCGTCACATCCATCTTCTGGCAGTGTATCTTCCAGGCGTTCAAAACTCTTGGGCAGACAGGCTCAGTCGAGTTCTCCTTCCACACGAGTGGTCTCTCCATGCAGACCAGGTGGCCAAGATTTTTCAACTTTGGGGAATCCCGGACATAGACCTCTTTGCAAGTCCGTGGAATGCCAAACTTCCCCGGTTCTGTTCCAGAACTCTGGCTCAGGGAGCTCAGGCCAAGGATGCTTTCCTCCTTCACTGGGGTCAAGACTTCCTGTATGCCTTTCTACCCATTCCCCTAATTCCCCAAACCCTCTTCAAGCTTCAGAGAGACAGAGGCCACATGATTCTTATAGCACCACATTGGCCACGGCAAGTGTGGTACCCTCTGCTTCTACATCTCTCTCAAGCTCCCTCCCTGGAGTTAGGGTCTACTCCAGATCTCCTATCTCAGGAGAACGGAATGTTATGGCATCCCAATCCCCAGTCCCTGCATCTCAGGGCTTGGTTGCTGAAGGCCTAGATCTCCAAGATCTTCATCTTTCTCAGCAAGTGAAAGATGTTCTTTATGCTTCTAGGAAACCTTCCACTAGACGTTCTTATGCTTTCAAGTGGAAAAAGTTCACTGTTTGGTGTTCAGAAAAGGGTCTTAACCCCCTTGCGATACCTCTAGAATCTTTACTGGAGTATCTCCTCCATTTTTCTAATGCAGGCCTTAAGAAAATTTAGTAAGAGTCCATTTGAGTATTATTGCAGCTTCTCTTAAACCTCTAAATGGACAGCCTATTTCCTCTCATCCTCTTATAGCAAGATTCATGAGAGGCCTCCTTCTAAGTAAGCCTCCCATTAGACCACCTCCGGTGGCATGGGACTTGAATCTGGTTCTTGGGCAGCTCATGAAGCCACCTTTCGAACCCTTAGCTACCACCTCCTTGAAATTTCTTTCTTGGAAGGTTATCTTTTTCATTGCAATCACATCAGCATGCCGCATTAGTGAATTGCAAGCACTAGTAGCTAATCCACCTTATACAAGGTTTCATCATGACAAGGTAGTCCTTAGGACTCATCCACACTTTATGCCTAAGGTGGTCTCGCCTTTTCACCTCAACCAGGAGATCTACCTACCTGTCTTTTTTCCAGGACCTCATGCATCAAGTGCAGAGAAGAATCTTCATACCCTGGACTGTAAAAGAGCTCTAGCTTTTTATTTACAGAGGACACAGCAACACAGAAAGTCTTCTCAGCTCTTTGTTGCTTTTGACCCTTCTCATTTGGGACTGCCAATCTCCAAGAGAACACTATCTAACTGGATTGCTCACTGTATTTCTTTCGCCTATCAGAGTAAGAACCTTTCTCTGGAGGGCCATGTCACAGCTCACAATGTGAGAGCCATGGCAGCCTCAATGGCTCATCTGAACTCTGTGTCTATTGACGATATCTGTCGAGCAGCCACCTGGGCCTCGGTTCATACCTTCACAGCCCATTACTGCTTGGACAAGGACTCCCGCCGGGATGCCTTGTTTGGTCAGGCTGTTCTCAAACACCTGTTCCATACTTAATCAACTCCTACCCACCATCCCTGATAGGATGCCAGAGATCCATTGGGAGAAGTGGAGCCATTCTCAGGGACACACAACTTCTGGGGTTTCTCCCTGGCACCCGAAGCTAGGGAGTCCCCATATGTGATGACTACATTCCTGCTTGTTCCTGGAGATAGCATAGTTACTCACCTGTAACAGGTGATCTCCGGGAACAGCAGGAATTTAGTCCTCACAACCCACCCACCTCCCCTAGGAGTTGTATCTCTCTATCTCTCTATCTTTCCTTTCCCTCTCTCTCTCTTTGTCTCAGCTTTAAAACTCAACTGGAGAGAGGCAGTTGGGAAAGACGGGAAGGCAGCACGCAGGCGCTGTGGGATGCTCCCAAAAGCTTTCTGATTGGACGCGGGGGAGCGTTCCCGCGCAGGCTCCGTCGGTACCGACGATACCCATATGTGAGGACTAAATTCCCGCTGTTCCCAGAGATCACCTGTTACAGGTGAGTAACTATGCTATATTTGATGGTGTAAACAATCAATCTATGTTTACCTGTTCCACTCCATTCATTAATTTATAGACCTCTATCATATCTCCCCTCAGCCGTCCCTTTTCCAGGTTGAAGAGCACTAACCTTTTTAGCTTCTCCACATAGGGGTATCCTTCCATCCCCTTTACCATTTTGGTGGCTCTTCTTTGTACCTTTTCTAATAATGCTATATCCTTTTTAAGATATGGCGACCACTATTGCACCCAATATTCAAGGTGCGGTTGCACCATGGAACAATACAGAGGCTTTATAATATTCTTTGTTTTATTCTCCATTCCTTTCCTTATGATTCCTAGCATTCTATTTGCTTTCTTGGCCACTGCTGCACACTGGGCAGAGGGTTTCAACATGTTATCCACGATGACGCCTAAATCTTTTTCCTGGGAGGTGGTTCCCAATGTGGAACCTTGCATCGTGTAACCATAGTTTGGGTTGTTCTTTCCTAGGTGCATAACTTTGCATTTGTCCACATTAAATTTCATCTGCCATTTGAACATCCAGTCTTCCAATTTATCAAGGTCCTTTGCAATTTTTTACAAATGTGATTACCTCACTCATTATTCCCATATCCAAGTCATTTACGAATATGTTAAAAAGCAGCGGACCCAGCACAGATCCCTGGGATACTCCACTTTTCACCTTTCTCCATTGGGAAAATTGGCCATTTCACTCTATCCTCTGCTTTCTATCTTTTAGCTAGTTCCTGATCCACAATAGTACACTGCCTCCTATCCCATGACTTTTTAATTTCGCCAAGAGTCTCTCAGAAGGGATCTTTTCAAAGGCTTTTTGAAAATCCAGATACACTATATCAACTGACTCACCTTTGTCTACCTGTTTATTCACACCTTCAAAAAAAAACATTACAGATTAATAAGATAAGACCTTCCTTGGCTAAAGCCATGTTGGTTGTCTCACATCAAGCCATGACTATCTACATGTTCAGTAATTTTGTTCTTTATAATGGTTTCTATCATTTTTCCCAGTACTGACATCAGGCTCACCGGTCTGTAGTTTCCCGGATCACCCCTGGAACCATTTTTAAAAATTGGCGTTACATTGGCCATCCTTCAATCTTCAGGTATCTCAGATGAATTTAATGATAGTTCACAGTTTACTAATAGCAGGTCTATAATTTCATATTTCAGTTCTTTCAACACCCTTGGATGTATGCCATCCAGTCCAGGTGATTTGCTACTCTTCAGTTTATCAAATAGTTGTAATACATCTTCCCACTGTATTGATATTTCTTTCAATTCTTCTGCAGCATCTCCTTTAAATACCATTTCAGTCATGGGTAACATCCCTACATCTTCCTTAGTAAAGACCAAAGCAAAGAATTCATTCAGTCTGTCCACTTTGGCCTTGTCACCTCTTAGTGCCCCTTTTACCCCTCTCACAGGTTTTTTGCTGAGAATTTACTTGAAAAAGCCTTTATTATATATTTTTCCTTCCACAGCAAGCTTCTTCTGGAATTCTCTCTTTGCCTGCCTTATCAATGCCTTGTATCTAACTTGCCAGTGCTTATGTGGTTTCCAGTTTCGTCATATAGCTCCTTTTTCCATTTCCTGAAAGATGCTTTTTTGGCAACAACAACCTCTCTGACCTTACCCTCAAACCATGCTGGCAGTTTTTTGTACTTCCTTCCACTTTTCTTAAAGCATGGAATACAGCTAGTCTGGGCTTTCAAGATAGTATTTTTAAACAACACCCATGCTTGATGTAAATCTCTAACCTTTGCAACTGCTCTGTTATTTTTTTCTTAACTATTTTCCTCATTTTATCATAGTCTCCCTTTTGAAAGTTAAAAGGTAGTACTGTGATTTCCTTGCTGTCCTTCCTCCATTTATTATATCAAATGAGACCATGCTATGATCACTATTGCCAAGTGGCCCTAATACCCTTTTCTCTTGCACTGGATTTTGTGTTCCATTAAGGACTAAGTCTAAAATGGCTTCCCCTCTTGTTGGTTCATGAAACAGCTGCTCCAAGAAGCAGTCATTTATTTCATCTAGAAACTATCTCCCTATCATGTCCTGCCATGACACTGACCTAGTCCATACCGGGGTAATTGAAATCACCCATTATTATTACTATGCTGTAACTTTTTTTAGCTTCCCTGATTTCTTAGAGAATTTAATCTTCCATTTGTTCATTCTGGCCAGGCGGTCAATAGTATACTCCCACTGCCATCGCTTTCCCCTTCCCCTTTTTACATGGAATTATAATTCATAGAGATTCTACAGTGGTTTTTTTTTCCTGCAAAACTTTAATTCTTTGTGACTCAACGCCCTCTCTAACATAGAGTGCAACTCTTCCACCAATTTGATCTCCTCTATCATTACGATATAGTTTGTTCCCAGGTATCACAGTGTCCCACTGGTTATCTTCCTTCCACCAGGTCTCTGAGATTCCAATCATATCTAACCTCTCATTTAGTGCTATATATTCTAGCTCTCCCATCTTATTTTTTAGACTTCTAGCATTTGCATACAAGTATTTTAGAGCCTGTATTTTATTCATATTAATCTGGTTACTGGTAGGCAGGGGTAATTTGAAATCTTTAAGTTCTGTCTGCTCTGTACTTAAAGGCATTTGGGTTATTTTTGTCTTTATAGGAACCTCTCTGTCGATATGCCCTAACTTCAGTCTTTTTCTAGTATCCTTCAAGGGTACATTGTTCCGAACCAGGCACCCTTGGGCGACTGTCGGCTTTCCCCTGTTTTCTAGTTTAAAAGCTGCTCCATCTCCTTTTTAAAGGTTAATGCCAGCAGCCCAGTTCCATCCCAGTTAAGGGGAGCCCATACCTTTGGAAAAGCTCCTCCTTTCCCCAGAATGCTGCCCAGTTCCTAACAAATCCAAAACCCTCTTTCTTGCACCATCATCTCTACCATGCATTGATACTCTGCCTGCCTTTTGGGTCCTGCACGTGAAACAGGAAGCATTTCGGAGAATGCTACCCTGGAAGTTCTTGATTTCAACTTCCTACTTAAAAGACTAAATTTGGCCTCCAGAACCTCCCTACCACACTTTCCTATGTCATTGGTACCAACGTGTACCAAGACAGCAAACTTCTTCCCAGAACTATCTAAGACAGGGGTCTCAAACTCAAATTGCTTTGAGGACCAAATGAGGACTTGTAAAGTAACCTGCGGGCCGCATAAGACGCGGGGCCTCATTTGAATAAGGGGACTCATTTGCATAAATATTTGCATAATGTTACCATACACTAGCTTTTAGTAAACATGCCTCTTAATGAGTGTATGGATAAAGAAAGACTAAAAGATTTCTACATTACTATAATCCAGTACCAACCGCCAGGCACATTAGGAACTACTACAAACACTGCCCATTTAGAACCCATAGCAAACCTGCCGTATCGTAACAGCACTACCAGGACTCACAAAGCACCAGACCCTACCTATCAAAAGGCAACACTGCAAATATTAAACTAATACATTTCAGAGAATAACAATGCATGATCTACTGGGGAAAGAGAACAAGTGGCAATGTCAACTAGGAATTACATAAACAGAATACCTCAGCTCAGTTACACATGCAGAACATACACCATCACCAAACAAGGAATCACAATTTAGAAACAGGAAGACAATAATTAAACTGGGAACCCCAAAAGCCAAACTTGGAATGTACAACAACACTGTAGAAATAAAACTATAAATTAATTTTCTCTTGCACTAAACAAAGCACAGCTCCCTCCCCTCACAGCCCATTTCCATTCCAAGCCCCCCTCCCCATCAGCCCATTACCAGTCCTAGACCCCCCCATAGCACATTACCAGTCCTAACCCCCCCATCAGCCCACTTCCAGTCTTACCCCCCTCCTAGGCCATTACCAGTCCTACCCCCCCCCCATCAGCCCAGGTAGATTTAAAAAAAAACAAACTTGCTGCTGCTGATGCCGTCGCAGTATCAAGCATCCCGCGGGGGCCCCCCTGCCCGGCAGAGTCCTCCCTGCAGCATCAGCTCCAAAAGCGGCGGCTTTCTGAGCCGCGAAGAGAGTTTCTCTCTCGCGGCTCTTGTTAAGCCAGGGCTGCGAGAGAGAAACTCTCTCTCTTCGCAGCTCTGAAAGTCGCCGCTTTTAGAGCTGATGCTGCAGGGAAGACTCTGCCGGGCAGGGAGGGAACTACGGGACGCTTGATTCTGCCGCTGTCATGGCGGCGGCGGCAGCAGCAGCAAGTTTGTTTTTTTTTAAATCTACCGGCCAGCTGCTTAACACGCCTGGCCAAATGCGTCGCGGGCCGCACAAGATTCTCTTGCGGGCCGCATGCGGCCCGTGAGCCGTGTGTTTGAGACCCCGGATCTAAGACCTTGTCTAGTGGTGCGTGAGGTCTGCTACCTTTGCACCAGGCAGGAATGTTACTAGGCGATCCTCATGTCCATCAGTCAGCCAGCTATCTACATGCCTAATGATCGAATCACCAACTATAACAGCTATCCTAACCCTTCCCTTGTGGTCATATGGCAAGAGGGTTTTACATCACCTAGAGGACAGATCCTAGCTACAGGATCACTTCCTGCCACACCAGGGTGATGCTCTCCTGTCACGTGACCTCTCTCCTCCATGTCAACAGGGATGCTGCCAGACTGGAGGTGGGACTTCAGTACTACATCCCTGTAGGTCTCATCTATGTACTGCGATGCTACTGCCTGCGCCCTGGAGCTTACAGGCAGGAGTGGCCTTATTGTCCCTTGTGAGTATAGGTAGAACTGTTCCCTATGAATGCTGGGAACTGAAGTCCACTTCTATTTTTCTTTAGGGAATAAATTGTAGTTGCGACCAAAGATGGTAAGGCTTTGCAAGAATATTTATTTGTATTGGGGATGTTCTCCAGCACATCAAAATTCATAGATACAAACGTAAAGGTGCAACTTTTAACATAAGCAGAAGTAAACAGGAACTCAGGAACAACTGAAATTGAATTAGCTTTAACTCAGCTTTTCATATTTAGAGGAGCTTAAAGTCAGCATTGCCTCGAGTGGTAACTCAAGAATATTGCAGTCTCACATTAACGGCTGTTCAGCTCACAGCGTGGCTTTAGAACACAGGTGCAAACAATTATGAACTCTCACGGTAAAGGCAGCAGAAATAGCAAACGTTCTGTATTCCTTTCATACAAACTTTCAAAGCTTCTTTATATTGCTATTCTCTACAACAAAAAGAGCAGTTCATGCTACAAGGATCAGTGGTTAAGGTAGGCAAATCATTTTCTACCTGCATGTACTCCTCTGAGTTAATGGAACTACAGTCTTCTTCAAGCTTCTGATGTTTCCCTGCTTTCAGCTCTAAAAACTGCTGAAATTCTTTTAGGAGCAATTCAGCTTGTTATCAGGGTTATGCCCTTCTCCCAGTCATTAACTGTTTCTATTGCAGAGCTTTGCTTATACAGTTCAGGGCAATGAAAAGGTTTCTTCAACAAAGCACTAAAAATAGGAAATTGTGCTTTACCTTCTCCAGCGTGGTTTGTATAAGAACTGACTTCTTTCTGCAAGACTCCTCTCCTGTTTGGAAGCTCAGGAGTTTCGTGGTTAATTCTTCTGTTAGGAGAATTTCCCTTAGGAAGGTTTTCTCCCTGCTGTAACTTTCTATAGCACTGCCTGCTAGTATAGGAAGTACCTTCTTTCCACGTGTTGGTTTTTCTGTGCTTCACAGGTCCAGGCTCTATTCAGTAGAAAGAGTTTCCTTCAGAGGGTGCCTGCCTTTGAGGCTTTCTATTCCAGGGCTCCGTCTTCTCCCAAGATTCTAAAGCATTGCTCCATCCATTCCTCATAGGACTCCTCTTAGTAGTGCCTTTAGAACTCTTTGCAGAACCTCTCTTGCTCCTCCTCACAGACTCCGACTCACTCTTATTCCCAGACTCACACTTAGCCTCAGACTCCGACCTCCACTTGGACTCCGACCTCGACTGACTAGCAGCCCTGTTCAAGGCTTTAAAAAGGGCTTCTTTTCCCGGCACACCTTGTCCAAACCCTGGGTGTGCCCGATCAGCATTGAAGCCTAACTCCTCCCCTGGGCTGGTGTCTGTGCTCAGCTCAGCAGAGCAGTGTGTTTTTTTCAAGTCAGAATTGAAAATCCTGTGTGAATCCTCTCCCTTCTCAGGATTTTCCTCAATCTCCCTCCCTTCTGGAGGGCATTCTTCACCACAGTACCTCTCTGTCTTCCTTATGTCCTCCAAGTCTGCTACTCTAGCCTTCAGAGATTGAACTCATTCTCTGAGAGCAAAGAGCTCCTTGCACCTACTGCACATGGAAGACCCCTCACTAACTGTGAGAAAATCATACATGTGACACTCAATGCAAAAAACTGGAAAGCCCCATCTCACTGCTGGACTGCTGTGTACATATTAGTTTTAAGGTTGTGTTTAGGTATTTAAGTTGTTTACTTACTTAGGTTTTGCTGGGGATACTTATACCAATAAAACTATACTAATATGTTTAATGGACTTTGTTCACCTCAAGATTAATTAATCTCAGGTCGTTAATGTATGGCTGATGAGGATAAACAGCTGCACCTGAGTGAATATGCGCACCTCCTTTAAGAGGATGCAGGGGTGGGTAGGAGTCAGGGAGTGAGGGAAAGATTAAAAACTGGCTGCTACACAGTGTCCTGTCCTGTGCTTCTAAGGTAAAGACTTACCAATTTACTTTCTAGGTTAAGCTAAACTTTGATTTGATTTAAATGAAAAACTCTCTAGAAACAAATTTATTTCAAAGGGGCTTGTTTACAAAGCCGCAGTAGCGGCTTTCACCCGATATCGGAGCCGCGGCCCCATTGTATTCAATGGTGAATTAAATGGGGCTGTGGCTCCGATATCGGAAGGAAGCCGCTACCGCGGCTTTGTAAACAAGCCCCAAAGTCTATTTACTCTTATTTTATGTTACATAGTAAATGACGGCAGATAAAGACCAGCACGGTCCATCCAGTCTGCCCAGCACGATGGCAAGAGTAGGTGCACCCACCGCTCCACCACCCCTCCCCACATCCCTGTTTAGGGGTGACCCCACCACTCCTTGTAGGACACCCCTATTTGTTGAGAAATTAGATGGTTCTGTTTATTTTGATTTTATCCTGTTGCTGTAAAGGGATCTACTGTGTCTGTTCCATGCCATTTTGAATTCCATCACCGTGTTTGCCCCCACCACTTCCATCAGGAGGGCATTCCAAGCATCCACCACCCTTTCTGTGAAAAAGTATTTCCTGGCATTGCCTTTCAATTTACCACCTCGCAGCTTCATGTTGTGCCCTCTAGTTGTACAGCTTCCCTGTCGTTGGAAGAGGTTTGTTTGTTCATTATTTCTCTTCAAGTATTTAAAGGTCTGAATCATATCTCCCCTGTCCCTCCTCTCCTCCAAAGTGTACATGTTTAGGTCTTCAAGTCTCTTCTCATAAGGCTTCTGATGCAGGCTCCAAATCATTTTGGTCGCCTTCCTCTGAACAGTTTCCAGTCTTTATGCATCCTTTGCAAGATACGGTCTCCAAAACTGAACACAGTATTCCAAGTGAGGCCTCACCAGTGACTTGTACAGTGGCATAAGTACCTCTTCCTTTCTGCTGGTGAATCCTCTTTGTATGCAGCCCAACATCCTCCTGGCTTTTGCCACCGCCTTGTCGCACTGTTTTGCCACCTTGAGATCTACAGAAATAATCACACCAAGGTCTTTCTTCTGATCCATGCATACTAACCTCTCGCCCCCTATCACTTACATTTCCCTTGGATTTCTGCTACCCAAGTGCATGACTCTGCACTTCTTTGCATTAAATCTTAATTGCCAAGCATTAGACCATTCTTCTAGCTTTTGTAGATCTTTCCTCATGTTAACCACTCCCTCGGGGGAGTCAATTCTGTTGCAAATTTTCGTGTCATCTGCAAAAAGACATACTTTTCCATTCAGTCCTTCAGCAATATCACTCACAAATACATTGAACAGTGCTGGGCCCAGGACTGAACCCTGGGGCACCCCGCTAATCACCTTCCCTTCATCCGAGTGAGCTCCGTTTACCATCACCCTCTGTCGTCTGTCAGTCAACATATTTCTGATCCAATTTACCATCTTAGGATCCATCCCCAAGCTACTGAGTTTAATGATAAGCCTCCTATGAGGAACAGTATCAAAGGCTTTGCTGAAATCCAGGTAGATGACATCCATCGCATGTTGTGATAAAGAAGCTTATCATAGCTCAGGAAGAAGCTATAGAAAAGGTGAAGTGACTCTGAACAAGCAACCTGTCAGTTCTGGTAGAAATAAGAAAACAGAATTTTCCCATAAAAGACTACCAGTCCCAGAATGCACCAGGTTTCCAACAGCCATTAGAGGAGCTGAAGTGGGGAAACGTGATGTTCAAACAGGAGGGCTATGAGGTAATCCCTAAGCACTCATCTCAAAGGGCAGGGCCTGATTCAGCACAGCTGCGCTGTGTTAGGGAGGAGCACTCATCTAAGCAGAATAAGAGTAGAGTTTATTCTACAGAGAATTATCCTCATTATCCTGAGAATCAGCTTGAGCTTGATCATCAGTTTCATCTGAAGGATCATCAGAAGCAGAAGCCAAACCGGACGGACAGAGAGGGAAAGAAACCCTCTGGAAGAAAGAGGAGAAAAGCCTTTGAGAGGTCTAGAAGAGTCCAGAGCAGTACGTATACTGGGAGGCATTCCAAGGGCCAGCATACACCATTGGACTGGGGAAAGCCAGAGGAATGGTGCTGCAGAGCTAGGAATCTCCAGACGCTACCTGTGAGGGAGACGGCTGCACGTGGAAGGGACCCTAAGACCCGTGCCAGAAGGTATGTGAAGAGAGATCCAGTGTCCAGGGATCTGGATTGGAAGGCTGGACA
This sequence comes from Ichthyophis bannanicus, assembly GCA_033557465.1. Lineage (NCBI taxonomy): Eukaryota > Metazoa > Chordata > Amphibia > Gymnophiona > Ichthyophiidae > Ichthyophis > Ichthyophis bannanicus. The sequence goes on along the minus strand of CM066048.1, from coordinate 102,820,139 downwards.
TAAGAACTGGACTACATACTGGCCAGGCTATATAGAGAGGAACTCTAACAGCAATGGAAGCTCAGGTATGAACACTGATCTATGCCCTAGCTATAACCTTGAAAGACAGCAGGGAAACAAGTATTCTCCTGAAAGTGCTCCATTGAGAGATTCATCTGTGCCAATCCATGATATTGAACCCATGCTTGTTGAAGAAGGGGGAATGATTGCAGATGAAGAATGTGTTTATATGGACTGCTCTCTGTCCAAACTCCTTTGGTGATTTTCTGTTATAAAGTACAGCAACCATCACAAAGAAATACAAACTTGTTCTTTAATCTACTCAGAAAAGCTCCTGAAGCAGGATTTGACCCACACAGTAGAAAGCAAGCCATCTAAGGGGTTTCAGCTGGATAACTGCTAGCAATTGAGTCTTACCTAATTGCTTGTGAGCTAGGAGAGAATCACTTCTGAATCTATGTGGGAAGATATAAGAAGTTAACCTGAAAAGAACAGTTTTTTTTCTTTGTAGCTTTTGGTTTGTTGTTTGATATATGCTAAGAAAACATTAGCTAATGCCTGACAAGTTTGAATGTTGTTTTCCTGATTTTGATTTTGTTTTTCAAAGTTAAACACTGGAAGCAAGTAACCTGATTTATGTGCTACCAAGCATATCTGTGTTGGGAGAAATAACCCCATAAATAAATATCTTATTGGCTTTACCCAAGAGCACAACTAAATTATTGTCAGCAGCTGTGTCTGGTGTGAATGAACTACATTGCCCACAATCCCTTGCAAATCATATAGATATATGCACTTGCCAAGACTGTGAAGATTCTCACCCAGGCAGCCGTCTGACAATGTCCCTGATCTAGCTCCCTGGTCACCCAGTCAAAGAACTCAGATTTGTTTGGCAAGATCGTCCTTCAGTAAAACCATGTTGCCTTGGGTCTTGCAACCTGTTGGTTTTGAGAAATTTCACTATTCGCTCTTTCAGGAGCGCCTCCATTACTTTCCCACCACCGAGGTAAGGCTCACGGGCCTGTAGTTTGACACTTCTTCCCTGTCACCATTTTTGTGTAGAGGTACGACATCAGCTCTTCTCCAGTCCTGAGGAACCTCTCCTGTTTCCAAGGATCTGTTGAAAACATCCTTTAACGGCCCTGCAAGAACCTCTCTGAGCTCTTTCAGAATCCTGGGATGTATCCTATCTGGTCCCATGGCCTTGTCCACTTTCAGTTTTGCAAGTTGTTCTAACACATTATCTTCTGTGAATGGTGTGGTATCTACTTCATTCACATTTTTATAATATTTGGGAGTCACAGGTGGTCCTTCTCCAGGACTTTCTTTAGTAAAAACAGCAGAATTATTCGTTTAGCAATTTTGCTTCTTCAATGTCACTTTCCACCAGTCCGTTTGCAGCACTTCTGAGTCCTGCAATTCCACCTCTGATCTTCTTCCTTTCCCGAATATACCTGAAGAAGGTTTTGTCGCCAAACTTAACATCATTAGCCATCTTTTCCTCTGCCTTTGATTTTGCTATCCTTATTTCTCTCTTTGTCTCTTTGAGTTTCATCCTATATTCATTTCTGTGTTCCTTTGTTTGTGAGCTTTTGAATCTTGCGAAAGCTGTGTTTTTTGCCTTTATTTGAGCAGCCACTTCTTTGGAAAACCAAATGGGTTTTCTTCTCCTCTTGTTTTTGTTTACTTTTGTTACATATTTATTTGTTGCCCTTTTATTGCCACCTTTAGTTTAGCCCATAGCAATTTCACTTCCCTAATCTCCTTCCACCCTGTCAGCTCCTCCTTTAGGTACTCGGACATTTTATTGAAGTCGGTGTTTTTGAAGTTTAGGACTTTGAGCTTGCTATGATTGGCTTGTACCTTGGCTTTTATCTAAAACCACACCGTGTGATGATCGCTGCTGCTGACAGGGGCACTCACACAGACATTCGACACACTATCACCGTTGGTGAGCACTAAATCCAGCGTTGAGCTTTCCCTGGTTGGTTCCATCACCATTTGTTTAAGTAACGAATCTTGGAGAGCTTCCACGATTTTTTTGCTTCTTTCCAGATTTGCAGAAGGAGTAATCCAATCCACATCAGGTAGATTAAAGTCTCCCAATATGATTGCTTCCCCTTTTGTTGCTATCTTGGCAATATCTATGATCAATTCGTTATCTATCTCTTCAATTTGTGTTGGAGGTCTGTAGACTACAGCAGTATGGATGACAGTGCCATCTCCTCTTTCCAACACAATACAGAGTGCTTCTTCTTTTCCCCATGCCCCCTGCATTTCAGTAGCTTTAATATTGCTTTTGACATACAAGGTTATTCCTCCTCCTCTTCCATTTTCTCTGTCTCTTCTGAATAGATTATAGCCAGGTATGACTATATCCCAATCATGTGATTCGTTTAGCCATGTTTCTGTAATGTCCACAATGTCCAAATCCATTTCCACCATTAGGGCTAATAGGTCCGGACCTTTGTTGGCTAAGCTTTGAGCATTTGTGCTCATTGCTTTCCAGCATTTACCTGGCTTGTGTGTATTTAGCATTGATTTTGTTCTGCCTACATCTTCCCACTTGTTTTTGACGTGTGTTTTAAAAGTGTGGCTGTTTCTGATTTTAATCTGCTTTTGCAGGGGGTGATGTCCAGAGCTTGACCTTCTACATCCGTCACCCTCTTTTTCTAGTTTAAATGCATATCCACATATTGTTTGAATTGTTCACTTAGGATTCTTTTCCCTGCGACAGAGAGATGTAGTCCATCAGCACAGTATAGTCTCTTGTTGTTCCATCTGTTACCCCAGTTGCCAATAAATCTGAATCCTTCTTGTTTGCACCAGGTCTGGAGCCATGTATTAAAGCTGTTAATGCGATGCAGCCTTTTTGCCCCCTTACCAAGCACAGGTAGAACCTCTGAGAATGCTACAGTGTTAACAATGGGCTTGAGTTTCTCTCCCAGAGATTGGAAGTCCTTTTGGACTATAGAGGCACTGTTTCTAGCCAGGTCATTTGTACCCAAGTGGATAACAACATCAAGTTTGGAGTGCTCACGTTCTGTGCTAAGTACTTCAACAATGTGGTTTGTGTTCTTGCTGGCTGAAGAGCCTGGGAGGCACCTGACTATCTTCTCTCCTTTAAACTGTGTTCCCAAGTTGATGCCACTGATGATGGAATCTACAAGTAGTAGTAGTTTGCTGTTTGGTGAGATTTTCTTCATATTTGGTCCTTTAGCAGGAGATTGGGCATTGTCTGTCTCATTTAAGGGCCCTTCAGTTTCTTTGGATTGGGCATCCTCATTCACCAAGGCACAGAAGGCATTATGCAGGGATATCTCCTGATGCATAGGATGCCTCTGTGTCACAGGTTGCAATCTGCCAGAACCCTCTGTGATCCATTTGTTCCTGGGGTGTTTCATTCTTTGTGGGAGCGGTGGTGGACTTTGTTCAGTTTGTATCTTAGAAGATGTGCGCTTCATTGCAGCCAGTTCCTCCCTCAGTTCCTCATCCTCATTAGCCAAGGCAGAGAAGGCATTATGCAGGGATATCTTTTGATGCATAGGATGTCTGTGTGTTACAGGCCTCAATCTACCAGAACTCACTGTGATCCACTTGTTCCTGGGGTGTTTGATGCTTTGTGGGAGCGGTGGTGGATATTGTTCAGTTTGCATCCTAGAAGAGGTGCACTTCAATGCAGCCAGTTCCTCCCTCAGTAGGGTCACCTCCTTATGCATGGCAGCTAGGTCTTCCCTTAGTAGATTCAGTTCTTTATGCATGGCAGCTGACCTGAGGCACATAGGACAAGCTCTGAGGTTCCAAATGATTTGTCTTGGAATGAAAGTACTGCAGTTATTGCACTGAATAGATGACATGCTGAATAAGCAGTCCTAGAAGGAGAAGAGGAAGAAGAAAAAAGGAGGAAGAAGATGTGGGCTCTAACCTAAGTTAAAGGGATAGATGGCAACGTATGCGAGTACTATATAGGCAATGCAGTCCCTGGAGTGGGTGGGGCGAGGGGTAGGGTGGGCGGGAACCTAAGTGTCTCTGGCCAGTAGGCTGTTCCTGAACTGGGGGCACCCACTGATATCTGCTCCAAGGCTACCCAGAAAAGCAGTAAGTCAGATTATCCCCAAGTTTAATTTATAAGCACAGTTAATCTTAATATCAGCAATTCCCACAAAACTGAAACCAGCAGAGATGAGAAAGAAAATTAGAGTCTTAGCTTTGGGAAAGATCCACAGCTCATGTAGCTCCTGCAGCCGGTCTCAGACTCGTAGGTGTGGTCACAGGCCAGGTGTGAGATGAGAGCAGAGAACTTTCTCCTCCCCTCTCCTTGAAGAAGCAAGCTTTCTCCACAGATTTTAAACTTTTGTTATCTGGATACTCAGGTCCCAGTGCTGCAGCCAATCAGCTGAAAATGCTCTCATTCTCTCACTCACCCACAGAAGGAAACACACAGACAGGCTGGAATGCAAACAGGATCTTTTAATGTGCACACAGGCCCAGACAGAGAGCCGGCAGTCTCCACAAAAATCTGAGCCCCGAAGGTCGTCCTACATTGTCTTATATACAGTACATTTTTAAACTCATTCTACAATCTCATTCGTCTCAGGTATTTTCTGTCCACCAATCAGCAGCCCCTGGGGAAGGTGCCTGGGTGACCTGGGGAAGCTGCCTGGGTGACCTGTCCAAACCGGTATGCTCTGGTCTACTGATTTCTGGGCAAGGGGGTATTGTGCTCAGGCCTGGAGGGGGGGGGAGGGTGCCTACCAATGTTCCCTCTAATTTTCTATAGGCTGTGTGCGCATAAAATATCAGCTGTGTGCAGCTTTTGAAGGAACGTTTAATTTTGTGCGCCATATAACGACACTCGGAGTTATATACTTTAAAATTTGCCTACACGTCAGAATACAGTATGTACACCACATTGATTTTAATCTAATTAAATGAAAATAGATGATTACTAAATGAAGCAGGAAATTTCTAGTAATAACAATCATAACTTTAAAATTTTAAGACGTCTGTGTTGTTTTCTATCAGAATCAGAGCTGTAATTTTTGTGCGCTGTGTTTTAAAGTATGTGCGCTCGCTCGGCGAGGTGTTTGCATGCGCTGTGGTGAAGAGCGCCCTCCTGAGGCTATGGAGACAGATGAAAATCCTGATGGGCAACAGGATTTATGCCAGATTGACAGTGCTGGAAAGAAAGAGAGACTTCGTTCTGCTGAGCTGAGCATGGATACCAGCCCAGGGGAGGAGTCGTGCAGTCCTGATTGGGCACACCCAGTGCTTGGAAGGGGCGTGTCTAGAAGAGAACCTGGTTTTAACCCGGAGTATGGCTTTGCTATAGGAAAGAAGGAGAAGTGGAAGGAGAGGTGGAAGGAGAAGGAGAAGGGGAAGAGAAGGAGCCCAGGGAACGGTCAGAGTACCGTGAGCAGTCAGAGGAGCAGCAGTCAGAGAGAGAAGGCTAGCAGCCAAGGACTGAGCCAAAGCAGTAGAAGAAGACCTGCAAGAATCTGTTCAGAGGCAATAAATGGAAGTCCTGAGGAAAGTGGACCTAGCCCTGGAATAGACACCTGGAGGAAGGCAGAGCCCTGGGAGAGGAAGCCTTCACGGCAGGCAAGAGAGAAAAAGAACTCATTCTGGGAATTACAGTTTGGCCCAGAGAGGCACGGGAACTCTCACAGCTGGAGGACGTCTGAGCCACCTAGGATAAGAGGGGCTTAGCAACAAGTAAGCGATTTGCCAAAGAGTTTCCAGAGTGAAGGTAAACCCAACTCTCCTATATTTGAAACCTTAACAAAAGAGCCTAAGAGTTACTCTGATTCACTTAACCTGAGAGAGGAAAAGGGAAACAGCCTTAATCAAGAGGGAAGTTTAACAACTGGTAACAATTCCTTATCTAGCAGACAACAGGCTGAATTGCTTCTCCAGGATTTTAAAGAGTTTTTAAAGCTAAAAGCAAACAGACAGCCAGTATTGCAGGAAGCTAATAATTCTATACAGTCTGAGGAATTAGTGCAAGATAATTCTGACTTACCTGACTGTGAGAGCATGGACTGTACTATTTGTTGTGTGGAAATACCAAACTGAAGAAAACTGGTTATGCCGTGTATGAGTTGAATACTACGGAGCTGTTTTGCTGCCATGCTAGGAAAGCTTTAATTACCTGCACCTGAAGTGACCCAGCACTGTGAACGTAACAGTGTGTGAAAAGAGGCTGCATTTAAAGTGAATGACCTCTTGGGGCAGAGCTGAGTAAACTGCTTAGAAGTAAAGCTGAATTTCTACTTTAAGTTGACTTTATACCTGAGTTCTTTCTGTTCGTGTTAAAGCACCTGTTTTGTTCATATTTCTGAATTTGTCATGCGATGGAAGAATAACCTTAACCATAATAAAAATACTTGCAAATAAGCCTTACTGTCTCTGGCGCACAACTACACTTTATTTCGGAGTGAAAGGAGCAGAAAAACTACAGTACCCAGCATTCCAGGGGAATAGGTTTTAAACTCCTTCCTCACGAGGCAATAGGCCCCGCTCCTGTCTTTAGCCCTAAGGCGGGGCAGGAGCGCCGCAGCGCACACACGCACAGCTTAGAGGGAACAGTGGTGCCTACTGAAACCTTTATGTCTTTTCTTAGCAAGCTGATCACTATGTAAAATCCTCATGGCTTGGGGGGAAGGGTTACCCACAGCTAAACCTTATGGCTGCCTCACTCCCCCATTTTTAAGTGAGACCTCAACCGCTAGGGGCGGTAGAGGGCAGTATTACTGGAGGCAAGCCGCAGAGGGGTGTATTGGGTAAGGGCCATGACAGTGGTAGCCGTCTTGCGTTCTACCAGGGTATCAAGGGTGGTGGTAATGAAGCGGTAAAGAATGGGGATACAACATGGCAGAATGGCACATAGCAGTAAAATAAAAAGAACCCCTACCACTAGGATTTTTAGTCCCCCTAGCCAACTGAACCACTTCATAAACCACCCAGGACCCATGGATGGGTCAGTAATATGATTAACTAGATCACGTAGGTCTTGGATAGAGTGTTCAATGGAAACACTTGCGTCAGTGAGTTTAAAACAACACATACCCTATACCCTCTGTAGCAACTCCTGCACAAAAGTTTTGTTCCGTGTGCAAAAGTTGCTGTACTGTCTGTAAAAGGTTGTAGGGTCTGCAGAGGCCTCTTTCCCTGTGATCCACCCTTATTAACATATTAATGGCTTTTATTCTTGCTAGTGTTGAGTCATTCTGGCTACACCCTGCCATCCCCTTTGTTTCATTAATCACTGACACTGTAGTCTTCAGGGCTCATGAGTACTTTGTATCACCAGCTTTGTTTGGCCTGTTTAACTTTATCCAGGCTTGCCCAGCTTGCTCAGGCCTGTTCAATCTGTTCAGGCCTGGCATGTCTTTTCTTAGCTGGGTCCATTTTCTGTGCACTTTCAGGCCTGACCTGTTTCTTAGCTGGGTCCATTCTCTGTGCACTTCTGTTCAGAGTATGGTTCCCCCTGGCTTTTGTTGTGCTGGGCTCTGGGTACTCATTTTCTTAGCCCACATGTTTTTTTCCGTGCCATCATAATGTATTACAGCCTCAGGCAAGGATGCAGCCATACTAGACATACCTATCAGCCAATTTCCCTTCATTCACCAATTTTTATTTCTTTTCTTGTGAATGGGGCAAAGGTAATCCCACTAAGGGCAATGGACAACAACCATTTGAGACAGATAGGGGGCATCAGAAAAGCAGCTTCTGGTACTGTTCCCTAGAGACAACATACATTGTAACATCATTTTCTTGCAGCAACTCAATAATATTGAAAACACATAACATGAAAGTATATCAAAAGCAGCAGTGCTTAATAATGTGATAAAGAAAGCTCTGAGAATAGTACAGCAAAACTTGAGCTGGTGTGGGTATTGCAATTGCTGAAGCCGAAATGGCTTGTAGATTTCAGTTACTTTCTAAGAAAACAATATTAAAAGGATAACAATACAATCATTCACAAAAGCCCCCCAAAACCCCCAGTCAGTCCAATAGTCCTCCTCCCATTCTCAGACAATGTGGTCCTGCCTCTCAGCAGTTCCCCAGGACCTCGCAGTGTGCTTCACCTTTCTCTGAAGTTTAAGTTCTGTTTCTCTCAAAATTTTAACCTCTCATTCTCATAGGCAGATATCTTGGCCCTTTTTCAATGTGACACACTGATCCAGATAGGGACTCCTTCACACATTTCAGCGGTGGGTAGTTCTGAGTTCTTGGGATGGTCTGTTCCATCTGGACTCTGGCCAATTCCCTCTGCTGGACTCTCTGGATTGCAATTGGTGACATGGCTCCAGGCCTTATTCAGAAAAGCAGCACCAATATTGAATGAAAAAAAACCTAAATATGCTGGATTAGATTTCACAATGATATAAACTTAATTTCATCCATATTTACTTCAGATCATAACTATCTCATATGGTGTCAACTATGTCTCTCAGTTTGATAAACTCTTTGTCTGTCTGTCTCTTTACCACTGGAGATTCCTTTGCAGGTAAGAAATATTCCATTATGCCCTTGACTGATCTTTACATGTTTATAGATCAGACAAGTTGCACACACATATTCTGCGATTTCTGGCAAGGTTTTTAGAATTATACCAATCTTTGTGAGAATTTGTCATCAAATCATCCCTCTTTTGCCCATGCGTGCCTGGCCAGGACATACAGGGGCAAAATGAGGCAAAAAGCATCTGGAAGTACCACATGGCCAGTATGGGTTTTCCAAAGCTCATCAGGGTGCAAGGTGCACCCAGCCTGTCTCCAGATGTCTATTTCTAATTGTTGAGTATGTGTTGGGGCTTAGATGAATTCCTAAATTGAAGATTCTGGAGACGGCATAGTTGAATAAAATGCTCATCTCCTTTTTTTTTTTTGTTTGTTTCCATATTCATTAGCCAGATACATCACTTCAAATTACCTTCATCAGTTTAATGTCCATCAAAGTCCTTCTTCTTAATATCCCACTTCATCCCTCACAACACTCCCCCATCACCTGCATCATTCCACCAATCACATACATAGGTCCCTTTCATGTTTTTATACCATACTAATGTATCTTTATTTGGCAAGGCTGCTAAGAATATCAAACAATTGTTTAAAAACTTAGTATTGTTTCTTTTCTCTCATTCTTTTTCTAAAACCTCTCCTGGATCATTGCTGACAAGCAAAATTTGGTTTTGTCCAATCAACTCAAGTTAAATCATTTTACAAATATTTCCATATTTTCTGGTGTAATTGGCACCTATGGTGTTACTGTCCTGTTCAGCAGTCATCAGCACTGAGCTGCCTTAAATCTTACAGTTCAGAACACAGGCATTCAAATGATGAAACTGATACTTTTGCATGAAAAGGTTGGGGGATATCTGGAATGCAAACACTTCTCTTTGTATATTTTTAATGCAGAATATTCTTTTTCACATTTAATTTAAAACCTAACAATACCTGAGACTGGCATAAAACTGATCTGAAAACCCTCTGTGAGGTGCTTGCCACAGTATATAAAATCCCTTTTAACTTTTAATTTTGTATATGCAGTCAAAACCAAATATATGTACCAGAGATAAAAATTCAAGCTGGATTACCCTTTTTATTCAGAGCTCTTAACCTCTACTTTGATGGTCAAAGGAAAACAGAAACAGTTTCCTTAGTTTCATGCCTTGTTTGTTTGATCTAGCATCCATGGGCACTTGGCAATGAACAGCCAGCAATGAAAGAAAAACAATATTTACTGTAGATTAAAACATTTAAATACAAGACTATTAGTCTTTTAAGTATAGCAGCTAGCAGCCTATCTGATTGGAATAAGAAGGTTTTCTTGATAAATTTCACTAAACCCTCCCCCCTGGGTAGTTCTGAAAAGTAACATGCTTTAACAACATCTTGGGAAAAACAGGGACCTTAAAAAAGTAAAAAAAGTCTTTATTTCTTCATAATCTTATAAGGATTTTTCTCTCTCTTTTTATAGGCTGTAACAAATGGTTTGCAGGCTAGCTCTTAGACATGAGCTTTGCCTTACCGATATTCCCCACCCCATACATCTTTGCTAATAGTAATTTGACCAGCCTTTGTTTGATCCCACCCTTACGCAATCAAGATGCTGGTCAGACATCTGAGGATGCTCAAAGGAGGCACCCCCCATGGTTCTAGAAGCTTAAACTCTACAACTAAAATTGATGACAAGAGGATTGTTTGGAGGCTAGGTGAGGCTAGGTGAATTGGGGTTTTTTGGTCCTCTTTAATGGGTTTCCATTTGTTTGCTAGGAGAAAGACTCCTAGGTGATTTGTCCTTTTGTCCTCTCTAATGGGCCTCCATTCATCTGCTAAAAGAAGAAACTCCTCCCTGATCTTCCAGTATCTTTCTATAGCTATGCAAACAATTTCAATGGTTTCATTCCTAGTATCTTTCTGTAGTTATGCAAACCATCTCAGCAGTTCCAACCACCCCCCACTCACCGCTGAGAGGCATGACCAAAAAAACTGGTTCCCTGACCACTGATCATGCATGAAACATAGCAATGAAACTCGATATGCATTAAACAAAGCAATTGTCTTCCTTCACTACTACACCAGTACAACAGTCTACATACAGTAAACCCTACTCTCCTTTTATTTACAGGGAACAGTCCCTTTCCTCTTTATTTTCAGAGGTTAGAGGAGAAGCTATGAGGTTGGGGCCGGATTCAGTCCCCTTTTTCATTATCTATCCCCTTCTTGGATTTCTTTTTTAAACATTTTCTAAACTGTCCCTTTCCCTGCAATCAGTAGACCTGGTGTTTTTCACTGTTTGGGGACACAGGGGCGATTTGTTAATAACTTCACCTTTTACTGATAGAGTATCAAAATCAATCCTGAAATATAAAGACCTAATGTCTGGACAAAAACTTTCTTTCCCTAATCTTTCCCTAATGTCACAACTAAATACAGAGACACTCTAACATTTACAGAGACGCTCTAACAGTTTCTACATAACAGCACATTAACTATATGGACCAGCCATGAATCTATATAGGGAAACTGGTCCGGATGCTCCTTCACTACAATTTAGCCTCCGGACTCCATGCTCTAATCACAATTTACAAATCACAATTTACAGTGTAAATCTTCTAATCTCAATTCAAGGAATGCAATGTTCAGTGTAAATTTTAAACATTTTCTAAACTGTCTAATCTCACTTCTGGGAATAATCCAGGTAACAGGCAGAGTTTGGTTGCACAAAGCACACAGGACCACAAAGGGAAAAAGAAAGAGGGAAAACAGAAAACAGAGACGTCTCAGCAGCGAATACTCATACACTCTCTTTCCTCAGTAGCAGCTGTTACAAATACACATTACACACACTCTCTCTAGCTGTAGCATAGGATTTAACTTTTACCATGAGGATAATAGTAATATGAGAAATATAGCTAGCTATTTTTCTAATGTCCACTAGATGGAGCTCCAGGATCACTAGCACAAAAGAAGCCCCCAACACTAGAAGCACATGGCAACACAAAAGAAGCCCCCAAATATGCTTCATAAGAGACAGCATGTGTAGGCTCTAAATAAATCGCTCCGATCATCGGAGAATTGCGATCAGCTTGAAAGGCACACTTACGGGGGTCAAGTGCTAATGTTTTTGGTCATTCTAAGAAGTTTTGGCAGCGCTTTAAAGTGCTTTAAGGTACCCGAGGTTACTGCGACCATTTTTGGCACTCGCAAGCGCCCCCTCCCCCTCACCCTCCCCTTTTTCCCCACAGACTGGAGGAGCAATGGTTTCAGGGATTCTGGGGCCCTTACTCGGACTGCTCGTTGTGGGTGATCAGGCCACTACAGGTTCACAGAATTTACCAGATTTACCAGATTTACCAGAATTTCCAGATACAGAAATACAGAACTACCGAAACAGTAAAACAGTAAGGCAGTAGTACTCACCAGACCTCTGATCAGAGAGAGTTTGGATGCCAGTCTATCCTGCCGGTTTTCAATTGGGGGGTCAGCCGCAGGGACCGACTGACCAGACAAGTCAAGGTGTCCTTCTGGAGCACAAAGGGGCCCGGGGCACCAAGGACCGTTAATCACCTGGAGGGGCCGGTCCCTGACCGGTGGAGGCCCGATGCTGCAAGAGCAGAAGTCTTCCCACCGTGGGTGTGATGAGAGAGGCTTTTTGTTTAATTTAAAAGGGTCCCATCTGGATCGCCAAATGTTGCAGCCAATCAGCTGAAAATGCTCTCATTCTCTCTCTCACCCACAGAAGGAAACACACAGACAAGCTGGAATGCAAACAGGATCTTTTAATGTGCACACAGGCCCAGACAGAGAGCTGGTACCCTCCACAAAAATCTGAGCCCCGAAGGACGTCCTACATTGTCTTATATGCAGTACATTTTTAAACTCATTCTACAATCTCATTCGTCTCAGGTATTTTCTGTCCACCAATCAGCAGCCCCTGGGGAAGGTGCCTGGGTGACCTGGGGAAGCTGCCTGGGTGACCTGTCCAAACCGGTATGCTCTGATCTGCTGATTTCTGGGCAAGGGGGCATTGTGCTCGGGCCTGGAGGGGGGGGGGAAGGGTGCCTACTGAAACCTTTATGTCTTTTCTTAGCAAGCTGATCACTATGTAAAATCCTCATGGCTTGGGGGGAAGGGTTACCCACAGCTAAACCTTATGGCTGCCTCACCAGTAGGCTGAATATCCCCAAGCTTAATTTATAAGCACAGTAAATCTTAATATCAGCAATTCCCACAAAACAGACAGTTAAACTCTGAAACCAGCAGAGATGAGAATGAAAATTAGAGTCTTAGCTTTGGGAAAGATCCACAGCTCATGCAGCTCCTGCAGCCGGTCTCAGACCCGTAGATGTGATCACAGGCTAGGTGTGAGATGAGAGCAAAGAACTTTCTCCTCCCCCCTCCTTGAAGAAGCAAGCTTTCTCCACAGATTTTAAACCTTTGTTATCTGGATATTCAGGTCCCAATAGGCTGAATATCCCCAAGCTTAATTTATAAGCACAGTTAATCTTAATATCAGCAATTCTCACAAAACAGACAGTTAAACTCTGAAACCAGCAGAGACGAGAAAGAAAATTAGAGTCATAGCTTTGGGAAAGATCCACAGCTCATGCAGCTCCTGCAGCCGGTCTCAGACCCATAGCATGTTCTATGCTAAGCTATACTCTGCTTTGACTTAAATACAAAGCTCACTGGTGGTACTAAGACCTGACTGACTTAGCAAAAAACACTGAATTCTAAAATACACAGATTTATCAGCTTTAACCCCAAGAAGTCCCTTTTACCCCAAGATTTAGAGTTTATTCCTGAAGATTATACTCACAAGTGTAGATCTACTTCCAGTTGTAGCAGTACTTTTGGTAGTCCTTCAAGACTGGTCTATCAGATTGAAAAAGTAAGACTTACCAAAAGCCCAAAACACAGGTCAATGAGCAAAGCATAGCATAAGCCCTGCCTGAACATCTTGGATTTTGTCTAGATGATAATTATTAAATTTTGCCCCGATGAGAATTAACATTGCAGTGTGCATTCTGCAGACTGAATCATGGATATCACTCTCTCCAAATACATTCGATAACATACAGTTCCTAATGGCGGCTGTTACGGCTGCTCTTACAGGTTTTTAAGTCATAAATGGGTGTGGATGACTTGACTATTGCAGCTCTCAGCTGGAATATTTCCAGCTATTTCTCAAGATATTTTACACAAGTCCCTTATCTTTTATTGCTACCTGTTTTGATCCTTTCACCTTGCTGCTCCTTATGCCTGTAATAAACTACCGGAGTCTGTCTATCAAGCTTCATCTCTGCCCCTTTTCAAATCCAGGCTGAAAAACACCTCTTTGAGGTCGCTTCTGGATCCGGATCCGCTTAGTCCCCAGTGTGTTTCCTTACCATGCCTCTGGATGTACCCTTGTGCTGTCTTGATTAGATTATAAGCTCTGATGTGCAAGGACCGTCTCTTACATGTCTCTGTACAGCGCTGCGTATACCTTGTAGTGCTATACAAATGATCAGTAGTAACACAGTAGCATAGTAAATGACGGCAGATAAAGACCAGTATGGTCCATCTAGTCTGCCCAGTAAGATGGCAAGAGCAGGTGCACCTGACGCTCCGTGCAGGCCACCCCTCCCCATGTCTATGTTTAGGGGTGAACTCCCCGCTCCATGTAGGACACCCCTATTTGTTGAGAAATCAGATGGTTCAGTTTATTTTTATTTTATCCTGTTGCTGCAAAGGGATCCCCTGTATCTGTCCCATGCCATTTTGAATTCTGTCACTGTATTTGCCCCCACCACGTCCATCGGGAGGGCATTCCAAGCATCCACCACCCTTTCTGTGAAAAAGTATTTCCTGACATTGCCTTTCAATTTACTCCCTTGCAGCTTCATGTTATGCCCTCTAGTTTTACAGCGTCCCTGTCTTTGGAAGAGGTTTGTTTGTTCATTATTTCTCTTGTAAGTATTTAAAGGTCTGAATCATATCTCCCCTGTCCCTCCTCTCCTCCAAAGTGTACATGTTTAGGTCTTCAAGTCTCTTCTCATAAGGCTTCTGATGCAGGCTCCAAATCATTTTAGTCGTCTTCCTCTGAACAGTTTCCAGTCTTTTTACATCCTTTGCAAGATATGGTCTCCAAAACTGAACACAGTATTCCAAGTGAGGCCTCACCAGTGACTTATACAGTGGCATTAGTACCTCTTCCTTTCTGCTGGTAATTCCTCTTTGTATGCAGCCCAACATCCTCCTGGCTTTTGCCACCGCCTTGTCGCACTGTTTTGCCACCTTGAGATCTTCAGAAATAATCACACCAAGGTCTTTCTCCTGATCGGTGCACACCAACCTCTAGCCCCCTATCGTGTACATTGGCTTGGGTAAGTAACACATTGTTGTTTGTCTGGTCCCACTCCTCAAATTCTCACTAGAAGAGTGGCTGCGGTAGCCCTCGATCAATTTGGCTTTTGTACTGCCCTAGTACCTGTCTCCCAGAATCCTATGTCTTAGTTTATCTATGTGCCTGTAAGACGCCCCCAGTCTCTGGCGAGGGTAAAACCGTTGACCCAAAGTCCCTGGAATGCAAGTGACAGGTGGTGTTTGTTTATTAATCTCTCTATTCTTCCAAGCCTTTCCTACCTTCCTTAGATAATGGGAGGGTCCCTTTGTAAGGGGGTCCGACCCACTAAACCTTTCATAAAATTTAAAACAACTAAATATCTCCCAGGGTCTGCTGTAGCACGCTCATTCATTAATTGTGAACTAATATGTTGGGACAGCTAGTTCTTTTCTTCCTGTCTGTATGAGTTTGTATTGCAGCATGGAATGGATTTTCTGAGGAAATGGATTGGGATCGGAATGTATTGTTCACTGAAGTAAGAACCTTAAAAGCAGACCGTACAGATAACAAGCCTGGCAGTGTTTTGTGTGTTTACATTAATTCCGTACTGCAAGCTACTGTGAAGATCTTGACTGCATGTTTTCTTAGAACTTCTCTTAAAACAAGAAAAAATGGTTTATAGTTAAAGTACAGCCTGAATGTTGCAAATTCTTTTCTTTTTCCCTGTGAATATATTATAAGAACAACTTTTGATTCCAATTGGCAGTAGAATCATTGAGAAATAAACCTGCATGATCGTAATTTCATTATCTTTAAGATTATTTAGATTTGATAAGTGTGATAGAGGAGGAAGAAAGAACATTAGCTATTTCTTTATTTGTGTGCAGTAAATAAGTTTAATCCACATGTGTAAGTTTTGTTTTCTAGGTTAGGGATCTGGGTGTATTCTGGTTAAGAAAAATTTGCTGATTTCTGTGTATCAAGAGATTAGAATAGCAATGCCCGGGTCTGTTATGATGTTTGTGCTGATAAAATGTCAACAAAGAGAAGTTGTAAACAATGACAATTGCATTTCTATGAATACTTTACCTTTTGAGAAGCTTATTTTGAAATTCTATGCAATGAACCATATGTATTTTGATCCTTTTTGTTTTCTGTCCTGATGTCCGTCCTTTGTGAGCTGAGATGTCTATGCTAATCAATGTTCAGAGTATTGTGAGTTAAACCATTACCTGAAATAAGAAAGTTTACTTTCCAGAACTTAATGTGAGATTTTACCCTTGCTCAGTCTGTTTCTTAAACACCAAGCACATGTAAATTTGCTCAGTTCAAATAATTAAAAAAAAAAAAAAGGAAGTGTTCTCTGGTACTGCTGTGGCTGCATTGTAAAAGCTCAGTGCTATAAAAAAAGAGAAGTTTGTGCCATCCTGTTTCCTCATGATTGTGGACTGATAAACAGAACAGCAGCACCCTGTTTGCTGTGTGCGAATTATACCTTTTTTTTTTAAGAATATGCACTTTTGTTTTGAAAACATTCCTGATTTCAGTTTTGGAGGAACAACTAAGTAAAACCAGATATATGTTTAAGCACCATGAATTTATCTAGTTTATCCTCATGCATGTATGGTACCAAATGTGATCCTTAACGTACTATATTTATGCAGATGTATATCTTCTACCTACCATTTGTTTACAACAATACTAAGTTTTTAACAATTGTTTGATGTTCTTAGCAGCCTTGCCAAATAAGGATACATTAGTATGGTATAAATAAAAACCAGAAGGACCTATGCATGTAGTTTGATGGAATGATGTAAGTGGAAAAAAAAGTGGTGTTGAGAGGAGTGTGATGGAATATTTATGTCGGAAAAGAGAATTCAGATTAACATTATAAAATGGTGAGGGTAAATTGAGATGTGAAATGATGTATCCGATGTATCCACCTAGCAAAGGAACTGACAATGAACACTCTACAATTTTTGATTATGACATCTCCATTAACTCCAATTTTGGAAGTCATCTAGCCAAGATATATACTCAGTAATTGGAAATATACACTTGGAGATAGGCTGAGTGCACTTTTCATCCTAATGAGCTTTGGGGAGACCCACACTGGCCATGTGGTGCTTTTCAGAATCGTGACCCCCTCTGTACGTCCAGTTCAAACCGGATGTACAGAGGGGCTGTACTTCTGGGATGGAATGAGCCTGTCAGTGTGTTCATAGTTGGAAACAGAATGAATGCTCTTGTAGGTCAGCAGAAGTTTGAACTGGAAGCGGAAATATATAGGGAGCCAAAGAAGTGACTTGAGAAGAAGGGTTACATGAGCATTACGACACTGGCAGAAGATAAGCTGTGCAGCTGAGTTTTGAACAGATTGAAGGGGAGAGAGATGATTCAGAGGGAGACCGGTGAGGAGCAGGTTACAATAGTCAAGATGGGAGGTGACTAGTGAGTGGAAAAGGGTCTTACTAGTCTTACTAACATCTTTGTTAGTGATATAGCGGAAGGGCTGTCGGGTAAGGTTTGCCTCTTTGCAGATGATACCAAAATCTGCAATAGACACCCAGGAAGGTGTAGATAACATGAGGAGGGATCTAGCTAAGCTTAGAGAATGGTCTAAAATTTGGCAGCTGGGATTTAATTTTAAAAAATGTAAGGTCATGCATTTGGGCTGCAGCAATCCAAGGGAGCAATACAGTATAGGAGGTGAAGTACTTTTGTCCACTAAAGAAGAGCGGGACCTAGGCGTGGTTGTGTCTGATGATCTTAAAGTAGCTAAACAGGTAGAAAAGGCAACAGCAAAAGCTAGAAGGATGCTTGGGTGCATACAGAGAGGAATGGCTAGCAGAAAAAATGAGGTGATAATGCCTCTGTATAAGTCTTTGGTGCGACCTCATTTGGAGTATAGTGTGCAATTCTGGAGACCGCACCTTCAAAAGGATGTGAACAGGATGGAGTCGGTATAGAGGGTGGCTACTAAAATGATTAATGGGCTTCATTACAAAGCATATGAGGACAGACTTAAGGACCTTAATATGTACACCTTAGAGGAAAGGTGGGATAGAGGTGATATGATTGAGATGTTTAAATACCTCCGTGGCATAAATGTTCAGGGAGAGAGCCTTTCAATTGAAAGCAAGTTCTGCTACGAGGGGACATGGGATGAGGGTGAAGGGAGATAGATTCAGGAGTGATATGTGGAAATATTTCTTTACGGAAAGAGTGGTGGATCCGTGGAATAGTCTCCCAGTGGAGGTGGTAGAGATGAGGACAGTAACTGAATTCAAAAAAGCATGGGACCAACACAGAGGATCTCTAAAGGTAAAAAGGGGACTGTTGTAGTTGTTGATATGGAAGGACAGACTAGATGGGCCTTGTGGTCTTTTTCTGTCGTCATGTTTCTATGTTTCTATGAGTAGAAGGGATGAATTTTGCTGAAGAATACCAAAAGAATATCTATATGCATTTTATTGACTACAGCAAGGCTTTTGACTGTGTAAACCATGGGGAACTCTGGGCCACTTTAAGAAACAAGGGTATACCAGATCACCTGGTAGTCCTTTTGCACAACCTTTTCATTGATCAAGAAGCAACAGTTTGAAAGGAACAAGGAAAACAGAATGGTTTAAAATCATCCAAGGGGTACGAAAAGGCTGCATACTTTCCCCTATCTGTTTAATTTATATGCAGAGCAAATAAGAAGCAGCATTATATGAAGACAACCAAGGCGTGAAGATTGGTGCAAGAATCATCAACAACCTTCGCTATGCTGATGACACTACAATACTGGCTTGAAAGTGGACAACCTGAAACATTTGCTTCTCAAGATCAAGGAACATAGTCGTAGGAGATGTATTGGTTTAATATTTGCAGTGCTACCTTTTGATAAGTAGGGTGTGGTGCTGTGTGAGTCCTGGTAGTGCTGTTATGACATGTTGGATTTGCTATTGATTGATTTATTTATTTAACAGGTTTTCTATACCGCCTTATCCTTCAATCAAAGCAGTTTACAGGTCAACTTGAACAGATTATCTTTATCTTTATTGACATTGGATATACCGCCCAGGCAACTGCATCACAGCAGTGTACATACAAAATTGGCTGCAGGAAGGAGCAAAGGATGAAAAGGAATGCCATTAATCAAAATAGGAAAACAGCAGAACAGACAGAAAAGAGGGAGAGCAACGGCGCACAGAAGGGAGGAAAAACGGGAGTGGAATACTTGGCAGATGGGACTCAGGGGTTGGAAGGGGTGAGATCAAATGCCAGATGAAATAAATGAGTCTTCAGCAGTGCTTTGAAGTGAGGGAATGAAGCCTCGGTGCGCAAATCTGATGGGAGTGTATTCCAGAGTGCAGTGAATTCCAGAGTGCAGTGTATTCCAGAGTGCAGTGAATTCCAGAATGCAGTGAATTCCAGAGTGCAGTGTATTCCAGAGTGCAGTGAATTCCAGAGTGCAGTGTATTGTAGGTGAGAAAACATGCAGGATTTGCTTCAAAGCTTAACTTATTTACAAATGAGCAGAGTTTTGTAGCAATGCATCTGGCGGTTGGCACTGGACGATAGTAATGTACAAATCTGTAGCCTTTCTTTATCCTCACTGCACATGCAATTGGTATTCAAACACTCATTAAGAGACATGTTTACTAAAGGTTAGCGTGCATTCATAAATGTTAACATGTGCTAAGTGAAGCAGAACTCATTTCTTTCTTTGGGCACAGAGACATTTAATGCACATTAATGTTTAGTAAAGTCATTGCTGGGACAAAAAAAAGGCTTGTGAAGGACTCCTCTGAAAACTAACTTAAAATTTAGATGGGCAGCATATACATTTTAAAATAAAATAAATTATTTATGCAAATGAGGCCCTGCAATGAATCACCACATACGGCCCCACATCATCCCTGACCTGCCCCTGGATAAGGAATTTGCTTTGATGTACCCCTATAAAAACTTACATTTATTTATTTAACATTTTTTTATATACTGTTTTTCTGCAATTCAAAACAGTTTACAATGAACAGTTTGTAACAGTGTACTCACAGCTGTTTTACAAGGAACAACAACGATTTGAACAATGGTAAAACCTTTTCAGGAGAACTACTTTCAAAAGAACTATTTACATATTTACATTGGGAGATGAGAGGTAGGAGGACGGGAAGTGGAGGGAGGAGGAGTGGAGGAGATGGGGTTTAATTTTGATTAGTTTTGGATAAGGTTTAATTTGATTAACTTTGGAGATCTGATGTTTAGGGGGGCAGGGTAAAGTATTCACTAAAGAGGAAGGTTTTAAGCTTTTTGCGGAATTCCGAATGGTCAGAGCATCCTCTTAGGGGGAGGGCACTCCATATAGAGGGGGCATAGAGGGAGAAGGCTCGGTTACATGTGGATTGTGTGCACTTTTTCTTTTGTGAGGTGTGTTTAAAATGTTTGTTGTGTTTGATCTACGTGGTCTGGTGGAGATTAGTTTTGAAAGGAGCGAGAGTAGGCAGGGGGGCGGATTCATTGTGTAGCACTTTGTGTATTAAGGTGATGGCTTTGAATTTTATCCTGGCTTGTAAAGGGAGCCTGTGGAGGTCCTTAAGGATGGGGGTGATGTGAGCTTGTCTAGGTGAGTTGGTTATTAGGCGCGCGAGTGTGTTCTGCGCCATCTGGAGAGGGTGTAGGCTATGTTTTGGGAGACCATTGTATATGAGGTTACAATAGTCCAGGGTCGAGGTTGTTAAGGCCTGGCAGACAGTTCGGAAGGAGTCTGGGTTTAGTAAAGGATGGAGATTCCTTAGGGTTCATATTTTGAGGTAAATGGAATTAGTTCTTTTTATCTGCTCATGAAATGTGAGATTTTGATCTATTATTAAGCCTAAGTATTTGACTTCAGTTTTTACCATGATGGTATAATCTCAGAGGACAATAGAGGACAGGGGGACAAAGGATGTGTTGGAGGTGATGTGGATGGCTTCTGTTTTGGTTTGGTTAATTATAAGGCTGTGTTGGTGGAGCCATTGTCTTAACTTAGAGAAGCAGTTACTGATATTGGTGAGGTTTGGTTTGGAAATGTTAAAGGGGGTAAAGAACATTATATTGTCTGCATACAGCTGGTATTGAATGTGGTATTTATGGAATATTTTGCATATGGGTTGAAGAAAGATATTAAAGAGGAGTGCTGAAAGGCTGGAACCTTGAGGGACTCCTTGGGAAAGTGTGAATGGTTGGGAGGTTGTAACACCAATTCATACTGTTGTGTTCTGTTTTCAAGGTATGAGTAGAACCAGTTTAGGGTAGTGTCTCTAAGACCTATGTCGTGGAATCTGTTAAGGAGCTATTTGTGGGGGAGAGAGTCAAAAGCTGAGGAGATGTCAAGGAAGATTAGTAAGCATCCTTGGTTGGGAGATTGGGTGCATGTTATTACCGAGTCAAGGAGGGAAGTGATCAGGGTTTCTATACCATGATTCCTTTTGAAACAATTTTGGAAGGGGTAAAGAGGGGTGTGGTCATCAATGTAGTTCTGCAGCTAGTTTTGTACAATTGTTTCGGTTATTTTTGCTAGGAGGGGGATACTTGATATCAGTCTGTAGGATGCTGGTGATTTGGGGTCAAGTTTGTTCCCTTTTAAGATGGGACGAATGGAGCTGTTTTTCAGGGGTGCAGGCATGATTCCAGTTTTAAGGGAGGTTGTAACCATGGATTGGATGAAGGGGCTTAGTGTTTCCTTCATACTTTTAATCCATGTGACTAGATATGGGTTGAAGGCAGAGGTAGTGGCGTTAAGGTTTTTAATAACATTTATTAGGTTTTCAAGGGAAGGGGGGTCAAACTGATTCCAAGTTGTTGTGGGGGTTATCTTAAGAGTTTGGGCCTCTGTATGGATGCCGTTTTCAGATGGGGGTGAGGAGTATTTAGAGCAGAGATGGTCTCTATGGTTTGTGGAGTAATTTTATCTTCCAACTCTTGATTTGGTGTTTCTTTTAATAGGGCTTTGACAATGGAGAATAGTTCCCTTGGTTTATTTATGGAACGTAGGATTATATTCTCATTATATTCTCTTTTCCACCTTAGAGTTTCATGGCAGTAGGTGCAGAGCTTTTCAGAGTAGGAGTTGAGGCTAGATGGGTCTCGTAGACGACGCCAGCGGCATTCAAGTCTACGGAGTTCTGTTTTTAAATCATGTAGTAAAGTAGAGAACCAACGGGCTCTTTTGCAGAGCTTCTGTGTGGGTTGTTTGGGGGGTACTTGTACCGCTGTGGTCATGATCATGTTCCATCTGTTGATTTGGGAGTCTAAGTTGGCTTCATTGTCAGGGATCAATTCTAGTTGGGGAGTTACTTGTTTAAGAAATTGATTGATGTCAAATTGTTTAAATTTATGAGTCTGTGGAGGTGATGGAGGACAGGTGCTTTTCTGGTGATAAGAGGGAAGTGAGAATAATATCAGTGAGTGGTCTGACCATGGAACAGGGTAAATGGTGTGAGGAATCTGAGAGTTGGCCATAATATTGTGTGGTACGAATATCAGGTCCAGGGTATTATCCTTGTTGTGTGTTGGTGAATTGAGAATCTGGGTGAAGTGTAAGGTTTCCATGGCTTCTAAGAAAGAAGCGGCTTGTTTTTGTAAGGTTGAAGAGAGATTAAAGTCACCTAGTATGATGAGAGGGTGTATAGTGGTTTGTGGGGTGAAAGCTGATTTGAGCAATAAGGAAAGGTCAAGGCTATCAGATTGAGGTGCTCTGTATAGTAGGCATATGGAGAGTGAGTTGTTGGATAATTCAATCAGAACAATGCTTGGGGTGGCAGTTGAATCGATGTTGGAAAAATTTAGTTCTTTCCTTGCTAATACTGAAACTCCACTGCCTCTATTGGTTGTTCTTATGCAGTTGTAGATTGAGTGGGTGGAGGGGCAAAGTTGTACATCATGTACTTTCAGCAGTGGCGTAAGATCTAATGAGGGGCCCCCAAACAAAATTTTGCTAAGGGCCCCCCATTGCCACAGAAGCATGCTGCCCGTCACATGCCACCCCCCCCCTACCCATTGTCTCCATGTTGGCGGCAAACTTATGTTAAGAGTTTTGCCATGCTGCCTCCATTCTTTTAAGTTCCCAGCAGGCCTGGCAGCTATCACCTAGCTGGCCAAAGTTTCGCAGTGCGGCTGTTATTGCAAGACTTCGGTCTGGTAGGTAACAGTTGCTGGACCTGTCGCAAACTTGAAAGTGGAGGCAGCGTAGCAAATCTGCTAAAGTAAGCTTGAAAAAGTAAGGTGGAAAATTACCAGCCTATATCGCTTCTTAATGCTGACTATAAAATTTATGCTAAGATACTCGCTATTAGATTGGGGAAAGTTCTCGATGTGTTAATTCATCCTGACCAATGTGGGTTTATGTCGGGGCATTCTACTACTGATAATGGGAGATTGCTAGTGCATGTATTACTGCGAGCACAGCAAGTACCGGACCCAATGGTTGGGCTAGCACTGGACACCAAAAAGGCATTTGATCGACTGGAGTGGCCCTTCTTATTTCATACACTGAGATGGTATGGGATCAAGGATGGTTTGGGATCAAGGATCAGTTTTTAAAACGGATTGCTGTGTTATACGCTAAACTGTCTGCACGGGTAGTGGCGAATGCGACTGTATCAGCAGTCTTTACCTTGTTCAGAGGGACAAGACAAGGATGCCCTTTGTCCCCGCTGCTATTTAATTTAGTGTTGGAGCCACTAGCACTTAAAATTCAATAGTGTGCAGATATCTTTGGGATGGACTTCAATGGATGCCAGTGTAAACTATCAGCCTATGCTGATGATTTGCTCTTGTATGTAAAACCAGGATCTTTGGATGTAGTGTTGGAGGTGATTAGGGATTATTCTAAACTTTCAGGTTATAAAGTGAATTTAATGAAAACTATTATACCCCTCAATGCTCCTGTTTTATTATCAACGCTGGATCAGTAACCTTTCAAGGTGGAATTATCCTACTTTAAATACTTGGGAGTTCTATACGGGAAAACTTTGCAGGAGACAATCGTGAAGAATATGGTGGTATGTGAAAATATTGTGAAGGAATATACAACCAAATGGACCCCCCTGAATTTGACATGGTGAGGAAG
Organism: Ichthyophis bannanicus; assembly: GCA_033557465.1. NCBI lineage: Eukaryota > Metazoa > Chordata > Amphibia > Gymnophiona > Ichthyophiidae > Ichthyophis > Ichthyophis bannanicus. The sequence continues at coordinate 102,796,201 of CM066048.1, read as the reverse complement.
ATTGGAAATGATCAAAATGGTCATAGTCCCTAAGATTAATTATATTTTAAGCATGATACCGTCATTATTTTCTCAAAGTTTCTACCAGAAGTTGGGAAGGATGTTACTAGCTTTTTTATGGCGTAATAAGACGCCTAGAATCGTGGCATGGAAGTTGAAGTTGCCCAAAAGAAGAGGCGGAGTTCATTTTCCGGACTTTTTCTGGTTTCATGTGGCGGCATTGCTGAAACAAGGGAGTCACTGGTGTGAGGAAGAGGTAGTAGATGCAGGCTCGCAGTGGCTGAAGATCGAAAGAGCAGCAAGTACATCATTGTTGTTGAAATGGCGTATAGGTGCAGATGTCCCTGTTCGGGCGTTATGCAATGACATCTTGCGAGCCACTCAGCATTCATTTCAGGTAGTAGTACCATACCTAGAGGATGGCCAGAAATATGCGCAGGAGACACCAATTTGGCTGAATCCAAAATTTAGAATTGCTGGACAAAGTCTCATTTGGAAGGATTGGATAAATCATGGCATTTTTCATTTGGGTCATTTGATTCATAACAATGAATTTAAATCTTTCCAGCAGCTGCAGCAGGAGTATAAGATGCCAGATAAATCTATGTTTCAATGGTGTCAGTTGCGGCACTGTTTAGCTAAAGCAGGAGTCTCGCCGATTTCTATGGAGGTGGAATGGCCGCTATTGCGATGGGTGCAAGAGATGCGGGAGAGTACTCAGCCAATATCTAGGATTGTGGCAGCAATTCGGGAGGGACAACAAAGGAGATGTAAAGGACTACAATTACTATGGGAAACTGATGTAGGTCAAATGGAGGATCAAAGAAGGTGGGAGGCTTTTTGGGGCTCGCAGATAAGGATATCGCGAGCAGCTTCGCTTACTCAAACTCTGTATTTTCTTGCCCACCGAGCGTACATAACTCCTGTGAAACTTGAGAAATGGCAAACTCAAGCAGGGAATGTCTGTTGGTCCTGTGAGAAAGACATCGGGGCATTACCGCATATGTTATATTACTGTCCAAAATTGAAGAAGTACTGGCAACAAGTATGGCATAGGATGTCCCAATTACTTAAATTAAATACACCACTTTTGTATCAAATAATAATATATAAATCTAAGGCTGAGATTCCTGGCTTAGAGGAGAAGAATTGACTGCTTTTTGATTTGATGATGAGCCTAGCAGTGAAGGCTATATTTGGACATTGGAAAAACATCTCCCGTTTGGATGCAGATCATTGGTAGAACCTTGTGTGTATGCACCGATTATATGAAAGAGCGTATGTGGGCAAAACCCTCATTATCAAAGCTAGCTCTCTGACTGGGAGCTCTTAAAAGGGTTTTTTGTATATTTTTTAAAGCAAGGTTACTTTCTTTTTGGTGCTTTAGGGGAACTTTCCTTGAGCACAGTAGGTTGCTGAACTCTAGTAACCTCCTCAGGGTTAGAAACTGCTAACACCTAATCAGGAGTTAGTGGGCCTGATTTCCTGAGTGCAGCTGAGGCCTGCATAAAAGGCTCCAGTGCCTTGCCCTGTTGAGGCTTTCCTAAACAGGGCTCTACAGATCAACAAACAGTAAGGATTTGAGGGTTTGTTTGTTTGTTTTTATTATATTACATTGCTAGCTCTCTGACTGGGAGCTCTTAAAAGGGTTTTTTGTATAATTTTTAAAGCAAGGTTACTTTCTTTTTGGTGCTTTAGGGGAACTTTCCTTGAGCACAGTAGGTTGCTGAACTCTAGTATCCTCCTCAGGTTTGGAAACTGCTAACACCTAATCAGGTGTTAGTTCCCTCCCTACCTACCCCGACTCCCACCCACCCCTAGTGAGCAGTCTTGCTTTATAGGGCACCTCCCCCTTTAACAAATCACAGAGAATTGGACCAGCACATTTTGAATATAATTAAAGAGATTTAACTGCTTTTTCTCTGAAAGGACAGCTGGGAAACCAGCTGGTACTTGGTAGATCTCTCTCTTTTGCTTTAACAGATACCTAAGCTCCATGAACAGGCTGGGAAAAATCGTATTGCTAAAGCTGTTGCCCCCGTTACAGCTTCTGCCTCGGTCCAGACAGAGGTCCTAATGCCAGTTGAAGGACCAGTTCCATGTGCAGGGTGCCTGCATGCTGAAGCTCTGAGGAAACAAGTGGAGGAACTCATAGAGGAGGTGGCGAGGCTGAGGAGCATTCAAGACAGTGAGAAGTACATTGATGAGATGCTTCTTGCAGCAACCAAGCTCTCCAGCACAGGAGAAGATGGGTGCCAACAGAATGTCGATGGTTGGACACAAGTCACCAGGGCCTGCAAAATCACCAATCCAACTTCTCCAGCCCTTGAATTGAAGAACCATTATGCAGCCCTGGAAGTGGAGGAGATGAAAGCATCCCTGGAAAGGGAAGAAATAGAGTTCAAGTACCCCAAAGTTGCAGAATTAGTGACCAGAAGGAAACGGAGGGTAGTGGTAGTTGGAGATTCTCTTCTGAGGGGTACTGAGGCGTCCATCTGCCGACCAGACTTGATGTCCAGAGAGGTATGCTGTCTGCCTGGTGCCAAAATCCAAGATGTTACGGAGAGTTTGCCGAGACTCATCAAGCCCACTGACTATTACCCAATGTTGCTAATCCATGTGGGAACAAATGATACTGCCAAGTATACCTCGGAATGTATCAAAAGTGACTTCATGGCTCTGGGACAGAGGGTGAAGCAGTTAGGTGCACAGGTGGGGTTCTCTTCAATCCTCCCTGTTGAGGGTAAAGGCCAAGGCAGAGAGGCTCGCATCCTGCAGATGAATGCATGGCTGCGTGGATGGTGTCATCGAGAGCGTTTTGGTTTCCTAGACCATGGGATGCTGTTCCAAGGGTTGCAGAGCAGAGATGGCATCCATCTGTCCAAGAAAGGTCAACGTATCTTCGGTAGTAGACTGGCTAATCTACTGAAGAGAGCTTTAAACTAGATTCGTTGGGGATAGGTGAAGAAAGCCCCCAGGTAAGTGAAAGCTCCCAGGTAGGTGATACATTAAATACCTTTATGGAAATGGGTAACAGGGGTAACATATGGAAAGCAGTGTGTATAAATGCCCGTAGCATGGGAAATAAGATCCCTGATGTTGAAGCTTTGGTGGGAGTGGCTGACTTGGATTTAGTGGCAGTTACAGAAACATGGTTCACAGAAAACCATGATTGGGATGTAACTATACCTGGCTATACTTTATTCAGAAAGGACAGGGTAGGAAGTAGGGGAGGAGGAGTGGCACTATATGTAAAAACTACTATTAAAGCTTTAGAATTACAGAGCTTAAAAGGGAGAGAGGAGGCATTGTGGGTTAAACTAGAAAGAGGGAAAGAGAAATCTATTTGCATTGGTGTGATATACAGACCTCCCTCACAAGAGGAAGAGGTGGACAGAGAGTTAATTGAAGACATGTGCAGCATTGCTAGGAAAGGGGAAGTGCTACTGATAGGAGATTTCAATATGCCAGATGTTGATTGGCACATTCCTGCTGCAGTATCATCTAGAAGTAAGGAGATCCTGGATTCTCTACAGGGAGAACTATTCAGGCAATTGGTAACAGACCCCACACGTGAAGGGGCCATACTGGACTTGGTGCTTACCAATGGTGAAAGTGTTTCTGATGTTGTAGTGGGAGATCATTTTGCATCCAGTGATCACCAGATGGTGTGGTTCAGTATTAGGACTAGGGCTGTTAGAATCCATTCCAAGGTGAGGATCTTAGACTTTAGGAAGACTAACTTTGCGAAGATGGGCCAATACCTCAGGGAGTCGTTATTGGGATGGGAACAGCTGGGGGGTGTAGAAAAACAGTGGGCAAAACTGAAAGGGGGTATTTTAAGGGCAACCAACCTTTTTGTTAAAATGGTAAATAAAGGCAAAAGGAAAAGGAGACCGCTATGGTTTTCGAAGGAAGTAGCTGAAAAAGTGAAGAAAAAGAGGGAGGCCTTCATGAAATACAAGAGATCACAGAGAGAGGAAGACAGGCATCTGTATTTGGAAAAACTTAGAGAAGCTAGCAAAGTAGTCAAGAAGGCAAAGATTCAAAAGGAGGAGGAAATAGCCAATGCAATAAAATGGGGGGATAAGACATTTTTCAGATATATTAGTGAGAAGAGGAAGGGCAAAAGTGGTATTGTCAGACTCAAGGGTGCAGGGGGGGGGGGGGAATATGTAGAAGCTGATAAGGATAAAGCGGAATTGCTTAACAAATATTTTTGTTCTGTGTTCACAGATGAAGAACCAGGAGCAGGACCTCAGAAAACACCCACAAATAGGAACAGAAGCGAGGGACATCTTGAATAATTTTCAGAAGACTGTGTTCGTGAGAAACAAGCTCAACTTAAAGTAGACAAAGCGATGGGACTGGATGGGATACACCCTAGAATACTGAGGGAACTTGGGGACGTTCTAGCAACTCCACTGACTGACCTTTTCAATGCCTGGTTGGAGTCGGGAGTGGTGCCAAAGGACTGGAGAGAGGCTCATGTGGTGCCTTTACACAAAAGCGGAAGTAAGGATGTGGTTGAAAACTACAGGCCGGTTAGTTTTACTTCGGTGGTGAGTAAATTATTGGAAACGCTGCTGAAAGAGAAAATAGTGAGGTTTCTGGAGTCCAGCGGATTACAGGATCCAAGGCAGCATGGATTCACCAGAGGCAGGTCTTGTCAGACAAATCTGATTGATTTCTTTGACTGGGTGACCAGGGAGTTGGACCGAGGGAGAGCTCTAGATGTGGTGTATTTAGATTTCAGTAAAGCCTTTGACACTGTTCCTTATAGGCGACTTATAAACAAACTGAGCACCCTAGGGATGGACCCTAAAGTTACTGCTTGGGCTAGAAATTAGTTGGGTGGGAGGCGACAAAGAGTAGAAGTAAATGGAGCTCACTCTGAGGAGAAGGATGTTACCAGTGGTGTGCCCCAGGGATCTGTCCTTGGTCCGATTCTTTTTATCATCTTTGTTAGTGATATAGTGGAAGGGCTGTCGGGTAAGGTTTGCCTCTTTGCAGATGATACCAAAATCTGCAATAGAGTAGACACCCAGGAAGGGGTAGATAACATGAGGAGGGATCTAGCTAAGCTTGAAGAATGGTCTAGAATTTGGCAGCTGGGATTTAATGTTAAAAATGTAAGGTCATGCATTTGGGCTGCAGCAATCCAAGGGAGCAATACAGTATAGGAGGTGAAGTACTTTTGTCCACTAAAGAAGAGCGGGACCTAGGCGTGTTTGTGTCTGATGATCTTAAAGTAGCTAAACAGGTAGAAAAGGCGACGGCAAAAGCTAGAAGGATGCTTGGGTGCATACGGAGAGGAATGGCTAGCAGAATAAAGGAGGTGATAATGCCTCTGTATAAGTCTTTGGTGCGACCTCATTTGGAGTATAGTGTGCAATTCTGGAGACGCACCTTCAAAAGGATATGAACAGGATGGGGTCGGTGCAGAGGGTGGATACTAAAATGATTAGTGGGCTTCATTATAAAGCATATGAGGACAGACTTAAGGATCTTAATATGTACACCTTAGAGGAAAGGCGGGATAGAGGTGATATGATTGAGATGTTTAAATACCTCCGTGGCATAAATGTTCAGGGAGAGAGCCTCTTTCAATTGAAAGCAAGTTCTGCTATGAGGGGACATGGGATGAGGGTGAAGGGAGATAGATTCAGGAGTGATATGCGGAAATATTTTTTTACAGGAAGAGTAGTGGATCCATGGAATAGTCTCCCAGTGGAGCTGGTAGAGATGAGGACAGTAACTGAATTCAAAAAAGCATGGGACCAACATAGAGGATCTCTAAAGGTAAAAAGTGGACTGTTGTAGTTGTTGATATGTAAGGACAGACTAGATAGGCCATGTGGTCTTTTTCTGTCATCATGTTTCTATGTTTCTATTCTTAGGAAGTGGGATACCCTTGATGCACATTTAATGGTTAAATAGTGTTTCTATTGATAGCCTGTGGAAAGGTGGTGACTGCTGCCAGATGGACTGCCAGATTGGTAGTTTGCTAGAGATTTGTAGACTGTTCGATTGGTAATTACAAAGGGCAGTTGTTAGAGTGAGGTGCTCACGGTTTTCAGCCAGTTGTATAGAATTTTGGTCGCAGATCAGTAATGTATGTAATGTAAGGTGATGTATGATGTCTTTTCCTTTTTCTTGTTTTATCTCTGCTTTGTTTTGTATTTGGGGTATTTTTTTGTACGGTGTGGAATGTGATTTGTATTCCTTGTTTTGGTTATTTAAAATGTTAGATAAAAGTTAAAAAAAGAAAGAAAAGAAAGGATACCTGCAGACGTATGAGAGAAGAGACTTTTTTTTTCTTTTTCTGAGGCAACTCGGAAGAGGAACAGGGGGTCTTGACTGCACCACGACACGGACAGAAACAGACTGGAGAGCTATTGGCTGTCAGGCGAGCGGGAATCAGCTCACGCAGACACAAAATAAGTCTTTAAGACTTCCTAGTAGCTGCAGGACGCCCTGCACTCACTGGCTCCATCGGGGACATCACTGTAGAGTATGGAGGCTGAATACATACCGTCAAAACGGGCCCTCGTGACTCTTCTGACTTTTGAGGTTTTAAGCAATAAACGTGCATGTGAGTTTGTAGTATTTTCACTGTCACCTGTGATGATGCCTGGCAGCTGTGGCCAACTATTTCCTTAGAATGCACCTTATAATGAATTTGTAAGGTGCTGTTTGTTAGTAGGTGTATAATCAGTAAGGCATGGAAGGGGAAGGGAAACTGAACTTAGTGTGCTCTCTTTCTCACAAGTTCAAAGGCGAGTTACATTCAGGTACAGTAGGTGTTTCCTGTCCTCAGAGGGCTTATAATCTAATTTTGTATCAGAGACTTCTATGCCTATGTTATCTTTGGCCTCCCCCCCCCCCTTAAAATAGAAAAATCAAGGTTGGCTACACCTCTTTCTATTTCCTGGTGTTAAACAGCATGCACAGTCTTGTTTCTCGGGGTTTTAGTTAAATTTTCATCTACATGTTTCTCTTTTTAGTTTGTGCTCATTTATTCTCTATTTGATGAGGGTTGAGGATCTGTAAATAATGCAAGAATTATTATTGTATCAGCAAGATGTTTAAATACTTAAAGGGTATTAATGAACAAACAAACCTTTTTCAAAAAAGGGGAAGCTGTATAGCTAGACGGCATAACATGAAGCTGCAAAGAGGTAAACTAAAAGCAATGTCAGGAAATATTTCTTACTGAAAGGGTGGTGGACGCTTGGAATGCCTTCTCGAAGGCGGTGGTGGGGAAAATACAGTGATGGAATTCAAAATGGCATGGGACAGACACAATGGATCCCATTATATCAAGAGGATAAAATCAAAATAGACCTATTTCTTATACCTCAACAAATAGAAAGAGGAGACCTGCACGGAGCGGCAAGTACAATCCTAAACAAAGTCATAGAGAGGAGTGACCTGCACAGAGTGGCGGGTATACCCAGGGCCGGATTTACCTTGAGTGAGGCCCTACGCCAACAAAAATTGTGGGCCCCCAGCAGGGGCGGCCCAAGGGGGGTGCGGACCTCATTTGCATAAGGGGCCTCATTTGCATAAATATTTGCATAATGTTACCATATACTAACTTTTAGTAAACGTGCCTCTTAATGAGTGTATGGATAAAGAAAGACTAAAAGATTTCTACATTACTATAATCCAGTGCCAACTGCCAGACACATTAGGAACTACTACAAACACTGCCCATAGTAAACCCGCCGTATCCTAACAGCACTACCAGGACTCACAAAGCACCATACTCTACCAATCAAAAGGCAACACTGCAAATATTAAACCAATACATTTCAGAGAACAACAATACATGACCTACTGGGGAAAGAGAACAAGTGGCAATGTCAAATAGGAATTATATAAACAGAACACCTCAGCTCAGTTACACATGCAGAACATAGACCATCACCAAACAAGTAATCACAATTTAGAAATAGGAAGACAATAATTAAACTGGGAATCCCAAAAGCCAAACTTGGAATGTACAACACTGTAGAAATAAAACAATACATTAATTTGCTCTTGTACTAAACAAAGCACAGATGTTAATGATGCACATTTACCAGAGCTGACATATTCCAATTAATAAATTCAAAATAAAGAGATATTTTTCTACCTTTTGTGCATTTTTTTCAGCTGCAATTGCTCCAGCCACTTTCTTCTGGTTTCTTCGTGTCTTCTGCTAACTCTCCATCGTCTGCTGTCCATTTGTCCTTTCTTCTCTCTTCTAGATTTTTTTCCATTCTCTCTCTACATCTGCTTTAACATACTAATCTTTCTCCTTTTGCTCTTTCCTCATTCCTATTTCATCCACTCAAATATTACCCCTCCATCCTCAATCCCCACTTACTCTCCCAATACCCGGCCAATTGTAGATTTTTTATCCCTCCCACACAAAATATTTTTCCCTTCTCCATTTTACTCTTCCAGCCCCATCCCATTCTAATCCTCCCCCAACATCAGCTCCCTTCTAGTTCCAGCCTCACCCAGCATCCATTCCCTTCTAGTCCCTGCATCAGCCCATTTCCAGTCCTAGCCATCCATCAGCCCATTTCCAGTCCTAGCCCCCCCATCACCCCACTTACAGTCCTTAACCCCCCATCACCCCATTTTCAGTCCTTAACCCCCCATCACCCCATTTTCAGTTTAAGCCCCCCCTATAACCCATTACCAGTCCTAACCCCCCATCAGCCCACTTCCAGTCCTAACCCCATCAACCCATTTCCAGTCAGCCCCCCATAGCCCATTGCCAGTCCTACCCCCCCCCATCAGCCCACAGCCCATTACCAGTCCTAACCCCATCATCCCACCTCCAGTTTTAACCCCCCAGACCATTTCCTGTCCTAGCCCCCCATAGCCCATTACCAGACAACCCCCATCAGCCCACAGCCCATTACCAGTCTTAACCCCCCCAAAGCCCATTACCAGTTCTAATCCCCCCCCCAACAGCCCATTACCAGTCCTAACCCCATCATCCCACCTCCAGTCTTAACCCCCCAGCCCATTTCCAGTCCTAGCCCCCCCCCCATAGCCCATTACCAGACAGCCCCCAACAGCCCACAGTCCATTACCAGTCCTAACCCCATCAGCCCACCTCTAGCCTTAACCCCCCCCAGCCCAGCCCATTTCCAGCCCCAGCCCCCCAATAGCCCATTACCAGCCCTACCCCCCCCAGTCCATTTCCAGCCCCAGCCCCCCCAATAGCCCATTACCAGTCCTACCCCCCCCACAGCCCATTACCAGTCCTACCCCCCCCCATAGCCCATTACCAGTCCGACCCCCCCGGCCTAAAGTAAAATTTAATTTTAAAAAAAAACCTGGTGGCTGCCGCCGCGGGGCCCCCTCTGCTGCCGTGGGGGCCCCGTCTACAAGCTGGTCGGGTCCGGTCGGGTCGGGTCGGGTCCGGTCGGGTCTCTCTCCCTCCCTCGCGGCAGGCTGCAGGCTGCGAGTGACGCATCTTCTCGTCACGCGCAGCCTGCAGCGAGGGAGGGAGGGAGAGGGACCCGACCGGACCCCACCCGGCCCCACCCGGCCAGCGGGTGGGCGGGGCCCCCGCGGCAGGAGATGGGGCCCCGCGGCGGCAGCCACCAGGTTTTTTTTTTAAATTAAATTTTACTTTAGGCCGGGGGGGATAGGACTCCTACCCCCCCCACCCGGCCTAAAGTAAAATTTAATTTAAAAAAAAAACGTGGTGGATGCCGCCGCGGGGCCCCCTATGGTGCCGCGGGGGCCCCGTCTACACGCTGGTCGGGTCCGGTCCGGTCGGGTCGGGTCCGGTCGGGTCTCTCTCCCTCCCTCGCTCGCTGCAGGCTGCGAGAGACGCGAAGGGAGAGCGTCTCCTCGCGTCTGTGTTAAGCCCGCAGGGGCTGATGGGAAATCCCATCAGCCCCTGCGGGCTTAACACAGACGCGAGGAGACGCTTTATCTTCGCGTCTCTCGCAGCCGGGAGGGAGGGAGGGAGACGAGACCCGACCCGACCCGACCCGACCCGACCGGACCAGACCATCTTGTAGACGGGGCCCCCGCGGCAGCAGAGGGGGCCCCGCGGCGGTAGCCACCAGGTTTTTTTTTTAATCGAGTTGAAAAAAAAAAAAACCTGGTTCTATTTTTTGTGGGCCCCTGCCGGTTGTGGGCCCTACGCCATGGCGTACATGGCGTATACGTAAATCCGGCCCTGGGTATACCTACTCTAGCCACCTTACTGGGCAGACTAGATGGACCATACTGGTCTTTATCTGCCTTCATATACTATGTTACTTAATTCACATACTAGTATGGAGAGACAGTTTTTTAGTGAATCCAATTGTCTCTGTCCCCTGTGCGTTGCCTGCCAGTTTTACTAAATGGGGTAAAAAAGGGTTCTCACCTCCAGAAAAGCGCCTTCCTTCCCCTCTCCCTGCCCCCAATTAACACTTTTGGGACACGGTAAAGATAAAATCCAGCCTGGGTCTGCTTGACCTGATCAAGCAGTGTCCTTCCTCTACCAACCCAGCTCTCAAGTTACACAGGGGCTGAAGTTCCAATGCCCCCAGGAAAAAAAAATTGAAATAGAGCACTGAAGTCACAGTCACCCGCCCCACCACCCCTCCCCCCCCCTCCTGCCTCCCCCTCATTTTCAGGGAACCCAGCAACATTAAAAAAACAAATAGGAGAAAAGTGCTGAGCAATTTAGCCCAGGCGTGTCGCTGATGACTGTGCTGGTCCTGCCCCCATGATGTAGGGTTCCTATCATTGAAGGACGAACTGACACAGCAATCAGCAATGCGCCTGGGCAAAGCTGCTCCACACTTGTCTTCTGTTTGTTTTTGTATCACTGCTGCGGGTCCCTGGAAGGCAGTGGTGGCAGCAGGGAGGGCGAGGAACAAGAGATGCTGGATTGGGGAAGAAGAATGATGTGGTGCCTTGAACGAATACAGGAGGGGTAGTAGGGGATATGCTGGATGGGAGAGACTAGAGGGCAAAGAAAGAGGATATGCTGAATGGGGGAGGGGGGGAGAAAGAGGATTTGGTAGCTTGAAAGTAGACACAGGAGGGGGAGTAGGCTGAAACAGAGGGGATGTGCTGACTCACGTACAGGCCTTCCCAAGCTAACTCAGTCAGGGCTTTTAAATGGAGCCACGGCGCCAGGTTGCCATGGCAGCGCGGTTCCATTTAAAAGCTGCAATCCCTGCCCGTCAGCTCCAAATTGCTTTCCCCGCAGCCCCACCCCCAATCTGGTCTCCCAGGGCCAGGGTTGGGCTGCAGGGAATGCCCTCTGCCCCCTGCTACCCCTTCCCAGCCCTGGCCCACCGATCCTGGTGCATCGGGGAACTTATCCCACCTCGGAGATGGAATAACCTCCCTGTTCAAGTCGCCAGACATGGATGTACAGGGCCGACATTAGAATCAGCCCTGTGTGTCCGGGGCCAGCAACCGCCCACTGCCCGCCCTAACGCTGCTCCCGATCCTCCCCTTTTCTGCCCCATCTAATTTCCCCGTACAATACGCGGAGAAGGAGGACAAGGCCACTGGGACGTCCATGACCGCTATTCGTTGCTCAGAATGACCCCCACAGTGTCCATTAGGAATGCTTCTTTGTCAAATTTCTTGAAGCAGCAATGCTTCTGTTCACTATGATGTATTTTTAATATGTGTAATTGATGAGTTCAAGGCTGGAGTGTATTAGGTAGTGGTCAGACCATGGCACCACTTGCATTCAAACTGGAGATACTTGGCTTATATTTCACAATTCTTTAGGAGTGAAAATTAGATCCTTGTTACCCTTTAAATGTGTAGGAATGGCTATGATTTTTTAATATCCTATGTCAGCCATTGCTTGAAGGAATGACATGCTTTGTGCATTAGATATTGAGGAGAGGTTGAAATCCCCTAGTATGATGTGGTCTCTACCTATTGAGGTATCAGAACATGTGGATTCAAGTATATTGGCAAATGAATTGGGGTCAGATGATGGGGACCTATAAATTAGGGTGATTGAGAGACGTTTGGTTTGTATCGTTAGCATATCAAGACCTCCTATGCTTACAATGGAAGCATAATGGGCCCCTAATACAGTTTTGCATAGTATAAGCACCCTCCTCCTTTCTTATTGTGTCTTGGACACTGAAAGATGCTGTAGTCTGGTGCTTTGATCTGGTTAAGGAGTACCGTGTCCGTACCATAGAGCCAGGTTTTTATGATACAAATGTTATCTAGTTTAGAGTTGTGTATGAGGTCAGATATGATGGGGATCTTGTTCCTGACCAATCTTGCATTTACTAGAAAACATTTTAGTGTTTTGGATTTGTCTGTGGTCCTAGCATTTCTTATTCCATGGATGCGCTTGGGGTCTTATAGATATGAATCATTGTCACATGCTGCGATGTGTAGTGTGGCATCTGTTTGCTGCTGCCATGTCCTTGGATTGATATTGGTATGAGATTATTGGGATGTTGTGTGGCTGTTGTGTGAGCGAGTATGCATGATTTATTAGGACTACTATCACTAGTATTGAGATAAATACAATGTTCATTTTGTGTTCCATTATTGTTTGAGTTCCCTAGAGGAGTGATAGAAAAATATAAAGTGATCATTATATTCTGGAAAGGTGGGGAGGGTGGTTACTTTCCTGTAGGTTGTGCTGGTTGATCAACAGGCTGTAGCTTTTCCAGGACTGGTAATGCTTGCTGATGACATTAGGTAGCTTGTTTCTTCATCGTTTTTAAGCTTCAGAGTCTTCACATATCAGCGTGGCATACCATCAGTATGAAGGTGTCTTCAGTGTGTGAGTTCCTATAGATGATCGTTTCTGTCTCTCATATTCATTATGGGTATGAAGGGGGCAATGAGGACTTTACAGCTGCAGTTAAGTGTAAGATAGACGGCCTCTTCTGCAGTCCTCGCCTAAGGATCTCACCAAAGGGCTCTCTGGCAAGGCTCTCAGGCATGGGTGTGCCTGCTGGTGCTGCTGATTTTAAATGCCCTGCTGCTGTGTCCTGTTCAGCCCGATAGGCCTTGTTGGAGGGGAGCGGGGTGGAGCTTACCTTCCCACTCTCCCTCGATGATGCCAATCGGGTGCAGGAAGGTGGTAGGTGAAAGGCTGGTTCCTGCTGGTGCTTCAGGTGCCGATCGAGGGCAGGAAGGTGGTGGGAGAAAGGCCGGTTCCTGCTGGTGCTGCTGATTTTAAAATGTCCTGCGCTGTGTCCTCTTCAGCCCGATTGGCCTTGTCGGAGGGGGGCGGGGCAGAGCTTGCCTTCCTGTTTTCCCTCGATGATGCTTATTGGGAGCAGGAAGGTGATGGGAGAAGAGATATTCTCATATTTTCTGGGAACTCAGCTCAATCTTTCTGTTAAATGTAGTCTTTAAACTTGAAAATAAAGCAATTTCAAATCAGTCTCTATCCAAATTCCAACAAATTTAAGGGCAATGCAAGTCCTGTGATTGCTGTCTGTATACTGGACCTCTGCATAATATAGTACTACAAAGATCATATTTGGTGGCATATGTGCATGTGTATAAACTAAATAAAATTAGTATCTCATAGTGCTAAGACATATATCTGTTTCTCTTAGATGTTCCTCCAAAACTCAGATCAGGAATGTTTTTCAAAACAAAGTGCACTTTTGTCCTAAAAACCAAAACGTCTAATTCACACATAGAAAACTGGTGAAATTGCCTAAAACCCAATAGTGAAACAACTCAAACAGGACACATCATATGGTGTTGCTGTTCTGTTCATCAATCCAAAATTATGAAAGGAAACAGGGTGCAAATTTATTTATTTAATTTATTTAATTTAACTGTATTTATATCCCGCTTTTCACCGGGTCAAAGCGGCGCTTCATTTAAGGGTGGGGTAATTAAGTATAAGGGTGGGGCCATCACCGGGTAGCCAACATTGATGATTTCAACATAGGACAGACTTTAGACATGGACAATATAGTTCAGTTTTCAATCAATATCTTTTTATTTTCAGTGCTGAGATTACCAATGCAAAGTAATTAACTAAAGTCTTGCAATTCAAAGACTATATGTATACACTTTACCGAAACAAATTTTTTTACAAAGAAGGGACACTGCAATACCAGAGGACACTTCTTTTTTTAACCAAACTACCAGTAGTTTGTTAAATTTAAATTAAAACTTTGTTTCCAAGTTCCAGCCACAATTCAAATGTTATCTTTTACAATGGGAGACTGTTATCTCTTTAAGAAAGCAAACAGATCTCTCTTTTAACTTTCAGTTCAAGAGACAGGATTTTCTCTTTTCCATGGACAAGCAGGATGAGTCAGCCACATGTGGGTGACGTCGACGGCGCCATGAACGGAAATGCTCTCCTATAGCTCAGAAGAGTCTAGAAGATTCTTCTGAGCATGTGCCAGTCACCCCGCCCCGAGTGCCCGTCCCTTTCCACCTCAGTCTATTTCTCTGCTCTCCTTAAAAAGCACTATCAACCAAAACCTTTCAGGCAATTGCAAGTTGGCATGTCATTTATCTAAATATCCGCAGTTAGATGAAGAGTGAGGTCTTAACTACCTTTCCTCTGAAACTGAATCTCTCCTTTGACCAAAATCCTTCAGACAACTGTATAAATGGCATGTAAAAAAAAAACCCTACATTTAAAAGTTGCTGCCATTGCAAATGCTATTGAATTTCTAAATAAACCTACAGTCACAATTTCATTTTTTTATATTTCTAATCAGTGAAAAAGATAGGAAGAAAATTGATGCCTTGGAATTATGGTGCTGGCGATGAATATTGTGTATACCATAAACTGCCCGAAGAACAAATCAGTCAGTACTAGAGGAGATCAAACCTAAGCTTTCTTTAGAAGCTCAGATGATGAGACTTCGACTTTCATACTTTGGCCCATCATGCGAAGAGAGAGATCATTAGAGAAAGACATCATGCTTTGCAAAGTAGAAGGTCAACGCAAAAGAGGAAGGCCAGCAATGAGATGGATCAATACAATAACAGCAGCTGTAGGTGCCAGTCTTTCAACAATGAGCCACCTGACTGAAGATCAAACACAATTTAGGACAACTATCCAGAGGGTTGCCATGAGTCGACCCCAACTTGATGGCACTTAACAACAACAAACAATATTTATGCTTTCTATGAATTGCCTGCCACAATGTTTGAAATTCCCTTTATTTATTTTTATTTATTTCAACTTTCTTATATACCACTTTTCAAATTATCAGGGAACATCAAGGGCTAACAAGATACACACACAATAGCTAGTTTTAGTAAAGTCAAAGACGAATACAACCGACATATGGTGAAAATAAGATTCAAACAGGGTTTCTTTTTACTTGTTATTTCCCAGTAATTTTCCCAGTCAGTGCACAAAATTGCGGATACTATGGAAATGCCTGCTCGAGCATTATAGTTTTCTTTTGTTTCATTGCCAGCAATGAGAGAAAAACAGACAGTGAATACTTTGTAATCTGGGGTTTTGTTATGTCATGGAATGCCAGCGTCCCACGAACCGCAGAGCTCTGGTATCACACTTTTTCTAAATGTCATCAGCTGGACATCTCCTTTGGGTATCTGCTAATCTTTCAGCAGTTTTCTGCCAACCATTTAAGTTGTTATCTTTTTTTTTAATACTTTTTACACTTTAGGTTACCCATTTCAACAGTGCAAACAAATTTCTAACTTGAATTACCACACATTTATGAGCGCTCAAAAACCACACAAAATGTAATATTCATATAGGATTTAACAATGTCACCCAGACGTTATACTATCCACACAGGATCTAACAATGCCACACAGGCAGTTATGATATCCACACAGGATCTAACAGTGTAATCTAACAAGCAATTATTATATTTGTGTATCTACCAAGATTTGGTTTGTCCACCATCTGAGTCTAAAAGGCACCAATACTGTGGATCCTAGAACTCCCAGAGTTACCGTCAGATGACGTCACTAGGTGTGGCTGACTCATCCTGCTTGTCCTAGGAGAACAGCAGTTACAGCCTAAATGAAAGTATGGAGAGTGGAGTTACCTGTATAAAGTAGCAGTGTGTGGCCGACTTATCCTGCTGTCCACGAAGAACCCCTGTTACAGGTAAGTAACCTCGCTTACTGTGCAGAATAGATGGCCATTTTAGTCTGTATCTGCTGTCATCTACTAGGCCAACCATTAGCCTTTAACATGCGCATGGCTCTCAGGGTTCCTAAGGTGCATTTAGGAATCCACCCACCCTATCCATACCAGACCCCCCTCCCTAATAAAACACCCACTACCCTGGATAGACCATAGCCTCATCACCTTTTCCATACCTCTAAAATCACCAATAACAACAACAGATCACCAACAAACAACACAAAGATTCAAAAACTTCAACAAGGATTCCTTCCTAGAGAATACACTACCACATCTGACCATGGACTCAACAGACACCACAATACTAACAGACAATTGGAATAAAGTGATCGTATTTGCAGCAAAACTACCAGAAAAGTGACAAAATCCCACCAAAAAACATCACATTCACAAAACTCCCTGGAATACCCATACCCTCCAAAAATTAAAATGGAACTGAGATGAGCCGAGCGAAAATGGCAGAAAACTACCTCAAAGGAAGACCGAAACAACTACCTTATACTCCTACAAAACTATCACAACAGCACAGATCAAGCCAAGAAAGAATATCACTGAAAAGTCATCAACACTGCAATAAACCACCCAAGAGAACTATTTGACCTAGTAAGTCGACTCACTGAAACACCCACAAACCCCAACCAAACAATCAATGTCACTCACCAGCAACTAGCTGCACACTACAAACAACTTTACCCAGACCCCATCTAAAACATCCCCCCCTCACCAATACAAATACCAACAGGATCTGCTGGCTCACATTCCAAACAATTGATAGCAAAAATATTGAGAACATCCTAATCAGGCTAAACACTACCACCTCATCACTAGACCCATGTCCCCCTAATTGGATCAAATCAACAAGTACCGAAATCAGCCCATTTCTAGCCAAGATAGTGAAAAAAGCACTTCAACAAGGAATAATGCTTACCAATCTTAAGATCTCCTCCATCCGCCCTATACTGAAGAAACCAAATCTGGACCCGGCAGACCCAACATCATACCAACCTATTGCCAGCCTCCCATTCCTGGCTAAAATTATAGAGAAAATCGTACAGCTCCAACTACAAAGCTATATGGCGAAAACTATATACTTGATCCTCAACAACATGGATTCCGCCTACTACATGGTGTGAAAACCCTCATGACCTGCCTCATTAACACCATAACCAAGGGAATCCAAGATCATACACAAATCTACCTTTTATTATTCCTCAACATCTCTTCAGCATTCAACACAATCAGCCACAACATCTTACTACAGAGACTACAACTATTTGGAATCCAGCATACAGTACTCAAATGGTTCAAATAATTTCTTACAGAGAGAAAGTAACAAATAAAAACTGGCACAAACATTTCCAAACCTTACCAGCAAACCCAAGGAGTACCGCAATGTTCCATTCTATCTGTACCCCTCTTTAACCTATACCTTCAACCCCTATGCACAATTATCAAAAAACACAACATCCACTATCACATATTTGCTGATGATATTATGCTATACTGCCCACTTCTCTCCAATCAACCAGATTACAAACAAATTCAAGACTGTTTCACAGAAGTCACACATTGCCTTTCAACCAACAACCTATCCATCAACTTGAAGAAGACAGAAGCTATGTTTATTTATTTTATTTTTATTTATCTAACTGTATTTATATCCCGCTTTTCACTGGGTATGTTCATTACAAGAGATACCTCCTTCACACCCTCACCTACCATAAAATTAAACAACATACCAATAAATGTAAAAACTAAGCTGAAATACCTAGGCATCACAATTGACTAGCAACTATCCTTCAAAACTCAAATAACAACGACAGCAAGGACAATCTACTTCAAAACAAAGACCCTGCAGTGACTCCGTCCACTTCTCAAGCCAACAGATTTCAGATCCTCACTGCAAACCCTCACCCTCCCTCATGCAGACTTCTTTAACAATATCTACCAAGGTCTACCCCAATCAACACTCCTCCCTCTACAAACTGCACTACACACCACTGCACGCACCATACAAGGAGCAAATAAATACGACCACATCACCCCCAAACTAAAACAATTACACTAACACTTACCAGCAGAATCAATTACAAATGCATCCTCCTCACACACAAAGCACTTCATTCACAATAGGAAATCAAATCCCTACTACAGAAACCAGAAACATCCAGGCCATGAAGACAGGCTACAATCAACAAACTCAACATACCACAAACCAAACATAACTACAATCAACAAACATGACACAGAGCATCTGAGCTCTATGCTCCCTCCCTATGGAACTCCCTCCCTTACACACTAAGAAATATCACCAACCTCCCTACATTCCACAAACACCTGAAAACCCACCTATTCATTGAATATTTTGCCCCCGCTCCCACCTAACCCCCTCAACTATATAACTCAACCAAAATTGATTCATAAATGTAAATAGTGATATATTAACAAACAGGATCATTCCAAGGCACGAATAGCAGGGTTGGACTTCCCATTGAGACATCCATTCCCACTATTCGGCCCCTCTGCCGACCCCAACTAACTTCCCCACACATTGTACAGGGAGGTTAGATGGGGCGGGAAAGGGGCGCTGCGAGGGAGGAGTTAGGGCAAGCAGTGGGCGTTCGGCGGCCCTGGACATACAGAACTAATTCCAATGTCGGTCCTGTACATCCAGAGCCGGCAGCCTGAACGGGGAACTTATTCTACACCTAGTCTGGTAGATTGAGCAGGCCCAGGGCTCCAAAAAGGCAGGAGGGGGCAGAGGAAATTCCCCGCAGCCCAACCCTGACCTTGGGAAGTGAGATCAGGTGTCGGGCTACGGGGAAAGAACATTTTGGTCCAGCGGCCAGGGATCGCAGCTCTCAAATCGAGGTGCGGTGCAGTGAGAACCGGATACATGACACCATTCAAGAGCCCTAACTGAGTTAGCCGGGGAAAGCCTATATGTGCAGGCTGACAAGAATCGGGGTCCCAGCTTCCTCTGTGCGTACGGTTGCATCCAAAACAGAATCAAGCCCATAATGTTTGAATTTTAAATGTTACATGTTACTTGTAAAACATACGTTCAATGTAAAATGTTCTGTTCTCTGGAAACCGCTCTGACCTGGTGAAAAGCAGTATATAAACATAGCTAAATAAATAAACTGTGCTATGGCTGCTGCCGCCAGAAAGAGGTAGACTTTTCCAGCTGGCAGGAGATGGGGTGTGGGGCTTGTTGTGGAGCGGGGCCATGTACAGGTAAATAGAGCACTCTCTGAGGAGAAGGATGTTACCAATGGAGCGCCGCAGGGATCTGTCCTTGGTCTGATTCTTAACATTTTTGTTAATGATATAGCGGAAGGGCTGTTGGGTAAGGTTTGCCTTTTTGTGGATGATATCAAAATCTGCAATAGAGTAGACACATAAGAAGGTGTAGATAACATGAGGAGGGATCTAGTTAAGCTTGAAGAATGGTCGAGAATTTGGCAGCTGAAATATAATGCTAAAAAATGCAGGGTCGGGCATTTGGACTGCAAAAACCCAAGAGAGCAGTACAGTGTAGGGGGCAAAATACTTCTGTCCATGAAAGAAGAACGGGACCTGAGCATGATTATTTCTGATGATCTGAAAGTTGCTAAACAGGTAGAAAAGGCGATGGTGAAAGCAGAAGGATGCTTGCGTGCACAGAGAGAGGAATGGCTAGCAGTAAAAAGGAGGTGATAAGTCTTTAGCGAGACCTCATTAGGAGTATAATGTGCAGTTCTGGAGACCGCACCTTCAAAAAGATAAAAACAGGATGGAGTCGGTGCAGAAGGTGGCTACTAAAATAGTTAGTGATCTTCATTATAAAGCATATGGGGACAGATGTAAAGATCTTAATATGTATACATTAGAGGAAAGGCGGGATAGAGGAGATATGATAGAGATGTTTAAATACCTCCATGGCATAAATGCAAGGAGGAGAGCCTCTTTCAATTGAAAGCAAGCTCTGCAATGAGGACACATAGGATGAGGTTGAAAGGGGGAGACTTAGGAGTAATATGCAAAAATATTTCTTTACGGAAAGAGTGGTGGATGCATGGAATAGTCTCCCAGTGGAGGCAGTAGAGACTAGGACAATATCTGAATTCAAGGAAGCATGGGACAAACACAGAAGATCTCTAAAGGAAATAAAGGGACTACTGTAGTTAAAATGGAAGAGCAGACTAGATAGGCCTTATGGTCTTTTTCTGCCATCATGTTTCTATATGTGAGCACACTTCCCGACATCTGCAGCACACGACTCGCTTGTCCCACCAGCCTTGCAGTCTGATGCAAGGAAAGAGGGTGGAGCTTCATTGGGCCTGTAAAGCTTCCACTTTCCCTGCTGGGCTGTAATTGTTGGAGGCAGTGGACTACCTGCACAAGCCATGTCAGAAACTCAACGATCTCTGGACTGAGATTTAAAAGACTGGTGGAAGCCACTATAGTGCGTTGAACTTGCCAGTGCTGCACCCAAACCATAGTGCTCTAGGCTGCTGCCTAGTTTGCCTCATGCAAACAGGAACTCAACTGCAAACAAGGTAATTCTGTATGGCTTTAAACTACAATCTCTCTGCCTGAAAGCTCTTAAAGGGGTTTTGGTTATCATCTGTGAAAGGCAATAGTTTTCCTTTGTTTCTCTATACTGCAAAGGGGGAACTTTTTGTGGTGTTGAGGAAAAAAGCTCTGTCAGTTAGAGTTCATTGTCTTTTGTTCTTTTCACAGCAAGCTCTTTGAAGCCGCTGACCTCATCAGGTAATAGTTCACTCCCTACGCACTCCATGTGAGCATTCTTGCTTTATAGGGCAGTTCCCCACTTAGCTACACATTTATAGGGCAACTCCCCAATTAGCTACACACAGGGACTCTGAACAGCACTGTTAGAACACACTTAAAAGAGGTTAACTGTTTTTTTCTCTGAAAGAACAGCTAAGGAACAGGCAGGTACTTTGGTAGGTCTCTTTCTTTTATTTCAACAGGTACCAAAACTCCACCAACTGGGGCATGGAAGGGAAGAATCATCTTGCCAGAGCTGTTGCCCCCATTACAGTCTCTGCCTCTGTCCAGACAGAGATCCCTATGCCAGCTGAAGGACAGGTTCCATGTGCAGGATGCCTGCATGCTGAAGCTCTCAGAAAAGAAGTGAAGGAGCTGAGAGAAGAGGTTGCGAGGCTGAGGAGCAGTCAAGACAGTGAGAAGTACATTGATGAGATACTTCTTGAAACATCCAGGCTCCCCAATAGAGATGAAGAGGGGAACCTGCAGAATGATGAAAGCTTGACATGAGTCACCAGGGCCTGCTGAATCACCAATCCAACTCCTCCAGGCCTTGAATTGAAGAACCATTATGCAGCCCTATAAGTGGAGGAGGTGAAAGCATCCCAGGAAAGGGAAGAACCAGAGCTTGAGCATCCCAAAGTTGCAGAATCAGTGATCACAAGGAATTGAAGGGTAGTGGTGGTTGGTGACTCTCTTCTGAGGGGTACTGAAGCATCCATCTACCATCCAGAGAGGTGTGCTGTCTGCAAGGTGCCAAAATCCAAGATGTTATGGAGAGTTTCTTGAGACTCATCAAACTTATGACTATTACCCGAAGTTGCTCATCCATGTCAGCACTAATGATACTGCCAGGTATCCATCTGAGCATATCAAAAGTGATTTCATGGCTCTGGGACAGAGGATGAAGCAGATAGGTGATCAGGTGGTGTTCTCTTCAATCCTCCCTGTTGAGGGTAAAAGCCAAAGCAGAAAAGCTCGCATCCTGGAGATAAATGCATGGCTGTACGGTTGGTGTCATCGAGAGCGTTTTGGTTTCCTGGACCATGGGATGATGTTCCAAGGACTGCAGAGCAGAGATGGTGTCCATCTGTCCAAGAAAGGTCGACGTGTCTTCAATAGCAGACTGGCTAACCTACTGAAGAGGTCTTTAAACTAGATTTATTGGGGATGGGTGAAGAAAGCCCCCAGGTAAGTGAAAAACCCCAAGTAAGTGAAACATAAAATACTTCTAAAGAAATGGGTAGAAGGGGCAGCATATGGAAAGCAGTGTGTACAAATGCCCGTAACATGCAAAATAAGATCCCAGATGTTGAGGCTGACTTGGATTTAGTGGCAGTAACAGAGATATTGTTCATGGACAACCATGACTGGGATGTAATTATACCAGGCTATACCTTATTCAGGAAGGATAGGGTAGGAGGAAGGTGAGGAGGAATGGCACTATATATAAAAAATATAACATTAAAACTATAGAATTACAGGGCTTAAAAGGGAGAGAGGAGACACTGTGTAATAAACTAGAAAGAGGAAAAGAGAAATCAATTTGCATTGGTGTGATATACAGACCCCTCCTCACAGAGAGAAGAAGTAGATGGAGATTTAAAGAAGACATGCAGCATTGCTAGGAAAGGGGAGTGCTATTGATAGGGGATTTCAATATGCTGAATATTGAAACATTCCTGCTGCAGTGTCATCTAGAAGTAAGTGCTTACCAATGGGGAAAGTATTTCTGATGTTATAGTGTGAGATCATCTCACATCCAGTGCTTACCAGATAGTGTGGTTCAGCATTAGGACTAGGGCTGATAAAATCCATTCAAAAGCAAGGGTCTTAGGGGCTTGTTTACAAAGCCGCGGTAGCGGTTCGCGATCGTTATCGGAGCTGCGGCCCCATTGATAACGATCGCGAACCACTACCGCGGCTTTGTAAACAAGCCCCTTAGACTTTAGGAAAACGAACTTTGCCAAGATGGACCAATATCGCAAGGAGTCGTTAGTGGGATGGGAACAGCTGGGGGATGTAGAAAAACAGTGGGCAAAACTCAAAAGGGATATTTTAAGGGCAACCAACCGTTTTTGTTAGAAAGGTAAATAAAGGTAAAAGGAAAAGGAGACCACTATGGTTCTCAAAAGAAGTAGCTGAAAAGGTGAAGAAGAAGGGGGAGGCTTTCATGAAATACAAGAGATCACAGAGAGAGGAAAGACTGACTTCTATATTTGGAAATACTTAGAGAGGCTATCAAAGTAGTCAGGAAAGCAAAGATACTAAAAGAAAAAGAAATAGCCAATGCAATAAAAGGGGGGATAAGACATTTGTCAGATATATTAGTGAGAAGAGGAAGGGCAAAAGTGGTATTGTCAGACTCAAGGGTGAAGGGGAGGAATATGTAGAAGCTGATGAGGATAAAGCGGAATTGCTTAACAAATACTTCTGTTCTGTGTTTACAGATGAAAAGCCTGGAGCAGGACCTCAGAAAACACCCATAAACAGGAACAGAAGCGACGGGAATCTCGAACGATTTTCAGAAGACTGCGTTCGGGAGAATCTAGCTAAACTAAAAGAAGAAAAAGCGATGGAACCAGATGGGATACATCCGAGAATACTGAAGGAACTAGGGGATGTTATAGCGGCTCGACTGACTGACCTTTTCGATGCCTCTTTGGAGTCCATCAATGGGAGTAGTGCCAGAGGACTGGAGAGAGGCATATGTGGTCCCTTTACACAAAAGCGGAAGTAAGGATGTGTTTGAAAACTATGGGCTGATTAGTCTAAATTCTATGGTGAGTAAATTATTGGAAGCACTGCTGAAAAAGAAAATAGTGAGGTTTCTGGAGATCAATGGATTACAGGATCAGAGGCAGCATGGATTCACCAAAGGCAGGTCTTGTCAGACAAATCTGATTGATTTCTTTGACTGGGTGACCAAGGAGTTAAACCGAAGGAGAACCCTAAATGTTCTGTACTTGGATTTCAGTAAAGCCTCTGACAACGTTCTGCACAGCTAACTTATCAACAAACTGAGCACCCTAGGGATGGACCCTAGAGTTACTGATTGGGTTAGAAATTGGTTGAGGGGGAGGAGACAAAGGGTACAGGTAAATGTAGCTCACTCTGAGGAGAGGGAGGTTACCAGTGGTGTGCCGCAGAGATCTGTCCTTGGTCATTTTTGTTAGTGATATAGCGGAAGGGCTGTCGGGTAAGGTTTGCCTCTTTGCAGATGATATCAGAATCTGCAATACAGTAGACACCCAGGAAGGAGTAAATAACATGAGGAGTGATCTAGCTAAGCTTGAAGAGTGTTCTAGAATTTGGCAGCTGAGATTTAATGCTAAAAATGCAGGGTAATGCATTTGGGCTGCAAAAATATAAGGGAGCGGTACAGTGGGGGGGGGGGGGAGTACTTCTGTCCACTAAAGAAGAGCAGGACCTGGGTGTGATTGTGTTTGACGATCTTGTAGCTAAACAGGTAGAAAAGGCAAGAGCAAAAGCTAGAAGGATGCTTGGGTGCATAGGGAGAGGAATGGCCAGCAGAAAAAAGGAGGCGATAGTGCCTCTGTATAGGTCTTTGATTCAACCTTATTTGGAGTATTGTGTGCAGTTCTGGAGATCACACCTTCAAAAGGATATAAACAGGTTGGAGTCGGTGCAGAGGGTGGTTACTAAAATGGTTAGTGGTCTTCATTATAAAGCATATGAGGATAGACTTAATCATCTTAATATATATACTTTAGAGGAAAGGTGGTATAGAGGAGATATGATAGAGATGTTTAAATATCTCTGTTTATGTTTATGTTTATTAGAGAACTTGATATACCGCCCATCACAATAGTGTCTGAGCGGTTCACAAAAAATAGTACAAAGCTGCTAGAAAGGAAAAGAACGCCAGTATGTTTGATAGGAAAGAATAGAATAATGGCTAATAGAGGACAGATAAGGAACAGAAAAGCGAAAGGAGGGGATAGACTGATTAAGCATCAGGGAGGGGGGGAGAGAGAGGAGATGGGGGTAGGGGAAGGTCAAAAGCTGTACAGAAGAGGTGGCATAAATGCATAGGAGGAGAGCCTCTTTCAATTGAAAGCAAGCTCTGCTATGAAGAGATATAGGATGAGGGTGAAAGGGGATAGACTCAAGAGTAATATGCGGAAATATTTCTTTACGGAAAGAGTGGTAGATGCATGGAATAGTCTCTCAGTAGAGGTGGTAGAGATGAGAACAGTATCTGAATTTAAAAAAGCATGGGACAAACACAGAGGATCTCTAAAGGAAAAGAGGAGACCATGTAGTAGTCGATATGGAAGGGCAGACTAGATAGGCCATGTAGTCTTTTTCTGCCATCATGTTTCTGTGTTTCTGTGTGCTTCTTCTGGCTCCAAGTACATCACAGCTGTGTATATCTGTTACATGTTCTGTGTGTGGGGTATAATTGAGGGTGGTAGGGCATTTATGGAGTATGTAGTTGTGGGGGTTAGTGATAGTTGTGGGGAGGTAGATTTTGGCGGTGAAGGTAGTTTGTAGGATGGTGAGAAGGTTATAGTGGGAAGGATGGGAGGGGGGGCATTTGCACCAAAGTTTTTGAGTGTGGGGTACTTGAAGGGGGGATAGTTGTGGTGGGTGAGACAGTTGCGGAAGAGTGGTTTAGGCGGTGGAAGCAGTTATCAGAGGCATTTGGTGAAGTGATCTGCCTGTTACAGGGACATATTTTGGTGGTGGAATAGTTGTGGGGGGTATTTTTTAGAGGTCATATGATCTGGCAGGTCTAGGGTGATGGTTTGTGTGGCTTGAGTGGTCCAATCACATTATTGCAGGAGGATGGTCTTCTGTCTCAGAGTCTCACTCTCAGGCTAGAAGAGGGTAAATTCTCACTCATGACTTATCATCATTGAGGGCTCAGCTGAGGTGGACAGGTCTGTTTTCCTTCATTCATTGTGAAGTTTGCTCCAAGTCCATGTACGTTCTTCCTCTCTGATCTATGTTCTGGTATATTGGTTTTCCGTTAGGGGTCCAAGGTACGAGATCTTCGTCCATTGCATTTGTCATAGCCTGACCTGATACTGTTGAAAGATTTTGTCCAGGTCAGTCATAGAATTCAGAGAGTTTCTATGGCTCCTCTTTCAGATGCTGGCCATTTTGAAGAGATCTTTAATTTAATTATATATGGGTTCAGGGAAGCCCATTGGAACCTCTTCCAAAATTGTCTGCTGGGAATGAAGTTCCTAGTTACAGTAGTTACAGTATAGTCAGTGCATAGGAATTCAGAGTTTCAAACTGGTTAGTGCAGCGAGTTTATTGATTTCCAATGAAAAGATGAGTTTTCCACTGCTGTCCTCACCATGGCCCTAGATGGGCTCAGTGTCTCACTTCATGGCTTTATCAGTGCTCTCAGATTCAGCTGGAGATCTAATTTCTCGGTGCTGGTGTAAGCTGGACATTCATTAGTTTGTCTCTTTCTGGCAGTAGGGAGCCCCACAAGGCAGGAGTGTTTTTTTTTATTGGGGCTTCATTTGCCCAAGGGCTAGTGGAGGTGTTTGTGTCCACCTCTCTATTTTAGGGGACTCAGGGCCCATGAGTTTGTGAAGTGACAACAAAGTCTTCCCTACATTTCTTCATAGGTTTCTACTGAGGGTTTGGGTGCAGAGGAATGTGCAGTTAGAGGCACGAGTGCAACTGAGCTCTTCTGTTCCCCCTTGTTTGGTCCTGCTTTGGTACGTCCCACGTGTCTGGACTGGATTGGAGGGATGATGAGAAAGTTGAAATTATGACTTACCTGCTAATTTTCTTCCCTTAAGTCCTTCCAATCCAGTGCAGGACTCGCCCTGGCTGTTTAGTTTACGAGTCCAGATGTATAAGGGTTGAGCGCAACTTCAGTTGAAGGGTCCAGCCAGCATTTTTGAGGAGGTCAGGCTCTTTATCTCTGCACTTCTAGGAGATCATGACTCAGCTGAGTGGTTGTTCTGGTGGCGATAGACAATGGTTCAGGGCTGGAGAGCAGTGGTTTATGGTTGCTACTCCGCTCCCTCTTGGGAACAAGGGTGGTTATTCCATAAGGTAGGTAAATAATATCTGAGATAAATACTAACTACTCTTTGTTACAGAAATACTGGTGAACAGATGGCTGCACAGGACCCTTATATAATGATATCATCAAACCAATGGTTCTCAGTCTCCATCTGCTGGTAGAAGGACATAAACCAATATGTCTGGACTTGAGGGACTCAAGAAAAGAAAATTAGCAGGTAAGGCTTAATTTCATCTTGTGTGTGTGAGAAGGAATGCATGTGTGATGAATGAATGTGTGATGAATGAATGTGTGGGTACCAGTAGCATGTGCAGGTTGATTGGGAGCATGAGCAGGGAGAAGGTAGGCACATGTAAGAATATCTTCAGCCACGGAGGGAGAACTTCATGCATGATGGTGGAACTACTGAACATGGGAAGTGTGGGAGAGACTATGATAATGACACAGTTTGTGTTATTAAGCTTGCAGGCAGTGGACATTTATTTAAACGGGTGATAAAAATATATCTGAGTGTGTGAAAGTCTGTTGAGAGCTTGGAACATAAATGAGTTGTAGCAGCAGATAAGCATGCAATAAATAAATCCAGGAGTCTTTTCAAGGATCCAAGCCAGTTTAATGTGCACATGGCTCAAGCAATAAGCAATTTCAAAATGGCTGAGCCATGGCTTCTAGTAAAACAACAACTTTTATAGATTTCTTGTCCATTCTAAGCATAGGCAAACTTTTCATAGTTCACAGTACCCCTCACACCCAGATATAGGTCCATGTACTGATATGGCTACCCAATCGGGACTCTGGTCTGGGCCCAGCACCTGGTTGCCCCCCTTCTAGTCCCAATTACAATGGTCAGTGTCTCTAACTTGTTACTTCTCTCCTCCAAGGTCGCTGAGCTTGTTAAAACATATGGGAAGCAGGGCACTGTAACCTTGCTTTTTGCAGAGTTAATTAATTCCATAGAAGCTGTGCTCTCTTATCAGTACCAATTAGAGCTGTTTTCTGTCTTTTATAAGTTTCGTTTCTGCTTAGCTATGTTCAGTTAAACTGAGTTAAGTTTCAATTCTATGGTGTCATCATTCAGGGGGGTTTTCATTCCTCTGGGCCTAACTACAGGCTTCAGTTACAGGTCAAGCTGCTCAGGCCTGTCTGCTTAGTTCAATTAGCATGGATCATAGGCCGTCGCCTACCACATTCCCCCCTTTGATTATTCTCACCCGCATGTTAATAAGGTGTGAGAATCAAATCACATAATACTAGGTAAAGGTATCACTCTGTGGTATAGGGTAGTAAGTTCACATAGCTAGCATCTTTGTAGCTGTCTTACGCTCTACAGTGTTATTAATAACTGAAGTTATCATTTGCAAGCAAAATGGCAAGAAACAAGGGAGCAACAGGCAGATAGTCAAAGTCCATAGTTTGGCAAGAGTGGGAAAAAGAACTAAAGGATTAGAAGGTTCGGTTGCATCTTTGTTGTGCTGTCGTAAAGCTTCTGATTTAGACAGACCAGCTGTCCATCCTTCGTAGTAGATTGTGGTCCAGTCCGAACAAAACACAAACTGTCAACAATGGGGTGGGCCAATACCCACTCACTAGTAGTATTATGTAAATCAGTCTGATTGTATAGGATAGAATAGTTCAGTTCTTGCGTCTCCCAGGGCCACTGATCTCCCATCTTAGTTCCTCCACAATAGAAACAGTCAGAAGTGTGGAGACTAGATGCTATTGCTCCAGTAAGTTCAAGAAACAAGTTCTGGTGGTGGTATGAGGAATTGCAACGGTGGCTTGCATAGCCTTGTAGAAAGTCAAGATCTAGAACAACTTTTGGATTGGAGAGTATACCAATGCAAGTATAGGGAGAATGATAAAACAAGGTCTGAGTGACCTTCGGTCCAGTTCATGTTGTACTTATACAGGCTGCCCAGGGAGATAAGGCAAAAGTCATTTCAAAGCACTCCAAGGCTGCTGCCAAAATAAAGCAATAATAATAATTCATAATGGGCATAGTCTCTGGAAAATTGGTGGAACTGTCGACTTCCACAACAGATAACAGATGTAGGGTTGATTGTAGATCCTCAAGCTTCTGCCGTACGTAGACCTACCAGCTTTTTGGCAGGAGTAGGGCTGTAGATTCCAAAGTATCACTGTCCTCTGGGATGTCTCAATTTCTTAAAATATCATAGCATAGTCTCTTAGGCTATTATTGCTTCCTTAGAGCAGTTCACTCTTTAGGAGATCAAAACAGTCTTTTCAGAGTATTTAAACACAGTCTCTTAGAAGATTCAATTTCTTAACACAACACAGTCTCTTTCTGATGATTGCAGGTTTTTTCAGATGCGAGGCTTACCTTCAGATAAACAAACAGTCTTGAAATAGTGCAGTTTCTGAGGGACCAATAAGTCTTAGGTCCGTGGTTGTTGTTGTAGGGTGAGGTGCAATGGAGTCTCAGGATGCTGTACAGTAGTCCAGTGATCAGGTTCAAGAGCAGCTGCTGGCTTCACTTGATTATGATGGGTCCAAGGATCAAATTCTGCGACTTTTACTGCAGTTGGAGTTGACAGGATGACGACATAGGGTCCTCTCCAATGCAGGGCTAACAGTATCTTTCTCCACTCTTTGATCCACACCGAGACTCCAGGCTTGAAAGGATGCAGGGGTGCAGGCAAATTGATGAGTAATCGATTTTGTACTCAGGTATGAAGACTCCTGCAAAACAGAACTTAAAACCAATAGTTCATGTCTAATAATTTCAGATCCTATCTGTCTCATATCTCCTTTTATTTCCTATACAATAGGCAGGGGTTGCCCATACAGAATCTCAAAAGGGGAAACTCCTAAAGACTTAGCAGGGGCTAAGTATATCCTAAGAAGGGCTATGGGAAGAACCTGGGGCCACTTCAGGTAAACCTCTTGGCAAAGTTTAGACAACTGAGATTTCAGGGTTCTATTCACACATTCTACTTTTCCTAAATTCTGAGATCTATAGGCAGTATGTATCTATTAATATCAATATCTTGGGGCTATACTTAATGGACTTGCTTCCTAAGGTTATCCACCCTCATTCTTTGTACAGGGCCCCATATGCATGCAAGGTTGTAAGGGTATACTTGAAATCTGGGTACACATTTAGACAGGGCTCTTTTCCTATTGTTAGTGCTCTAGTGAGGACTATCAGTTCAGCTTTCTGTGGTGAAGTTTCTGGGGCCAGGGCTGAGGACTCAACTACCAAATCAGGGGTCATCACTGCATATCTAGCACAACAATGTCCATTGATGATGAAACTGCCTTCAGCCACAAAGAAAGTCTGTTCAGGGTTCTCCAGAGGGACATCAGTCAAATCCAGGTGGCTTGAGAATACAGTGTCCATAATTTCTAAACAGTCATGATCAGGGGATCAAGACTAACTGATAACATAGCAGGATGGAAAGCTTGACTGACCCTTCAGTTGTATCTGGGGTTTTCACACAACATACTCTAATACTTCAACATTCATAGATTTGTTAGCTAGTAGTTTCCTTTGTATTTCATATTGGTTAGAACAGAGTGTGGTACAGTAACTTGAAGATTCTGTCTCAAAGTGAGCTTGTCAGCTTTGCTCACTAGGAGGGCTGTAGCTTGCAACAGCTCTCAAATAAGGGGCCAGCCTTTTGCAACTACATCCAATTGTTTGACAAATAGGCTACTGGTTCTTGCCAAGGTCCAAGAGATTGAGTCAACACTCCTAGAACATTTCCTTGCGACTCATGAACATAGAGACTGTAAGGTTTTCTGGACATCTGGTAGACCCAGAATTGGTGACAACATCAGATTTTTTTTTTAAAAGATCAAAAGGCTGCATCCTGTTCAAGTCCCCATTCCTCTGGAGACTTTTCCATTCCTTTTATAGCTTGATACAATGGTTTTTTTTTTTTTTTTTTTTTTTTTCTAGCAGCGCAAAATTGGGGATCCATATACAACATACTCTGTGGCACCCAAGAAGGCTCTCACTTGCCTCCTGGTGATTGGAGTAGGAATACTGCATACAGCTGCTTTGCGTTCTGGTAAGGGTTCCAGGCGTTGAATTCCGCTGGACAACTGGAATCCTAGGTATTTAACTTATTTGACATAATTATGCTTTGGCTCTTGAGACTTTGTATCCAGCCTCATTAAAAAGGTGCAAGAGTTCACTGGTGGCTGGTGGACATTCACTTTCTGAGTTGGTGGTTATGAGCAAATTGTCCACATATTGAAGTAGAATTTTTTCTTTTTTTTTTTTTCTTGAGTTTCTGGATAACTTGTCAAATCTTTTGCTGAGTGAGGCGAGTTCTTGAATTCTTGAGGTAATCTTGTCCAGATTAGTTGGCCCCGCCTCCTTGTAGTGGGGGCTTGGGCTAAGCGTATACAGAAAAAGGCATCTTTTTAAGTCCAGAATGATGAAATGTATAGCTTCAGCAGAGATCAGTTCCAAGAGAATATAAGGATTTTGGTACCACTGGTTGTATAGTTTCAGCTGCATCATTCATTCTTTCTTAGATCCTGCACTGGGCGGTAATCACCTGTCCCAGGCTTCTTGACTGGCTTGAGGGTGACAATGGCAGGGGCTATGTTCTTCGCTAGGCCAGGTGGATTATCTTCTGCCCATCCTCCAGGTAGGGCTATGAGGTTGGTAAGTGTACAGCTTGTTGCTTTGGATGCAGGTGAATAGAACCGCCATTCTTCTTCTTGGGGACAGTTAACACCATCAGGCCAGCAGATTTTGAGTTTCATTTTTTTCTTCCTTCAACAGAGGATATCTGTGCTTGAAGCTTTGCAAGCAGGTCTCGGCCCAAAAATGGAATAGGGCATTCAGGCATATACAGGAACTGGTACATTATTATTATTATTATTTTTCTAGTTCACACATGTGGTTCTGCAGAAAAGGCTTTGCGAGAAAAACACAGGGGCTACTGGCTTTAGTATTCTGCTCCTGTATCCCCCATAAAAGTCCATATATTGGTCCCCTATTTTTCAGACTGACTCCTGGGGACCCAGGGAAACTGGAGAGTCCGGTCTGGCCTAGTCTTCATCCATGCTGTAGCCCTCTCAGGCTGCCACTCACGCTATAGCTGCTCCACTCTCGTGCTGAAACACTGTGCTTGGTTTTATTCTGTCTATGACTTTGCAATCAAGTACTCCCCTCCTGGGGAGGAGTCAAGATACGGGCATTCACTTCTCTAATGTCCTTCTTTTTCTATAATGGGCGTACTCACACCCAGTTTTCACTTCCTCTGTTCCTTCGATTAGGATAACCTCACATCATTCAACTAAAATATCATTCACTTTCTCTGTTACATTTATTTTCACAATTCACACACCCTCTGATTAACTTTCATTTAACCATTATGCCCGCAAATTCATCCAGTTCTCTGCAATTTCCGTTCATTAGTTCAATCAAGTCCTAAAACTTCTCAGTGCAGTTGTTTTTTTTCAGTTCTAAACAAGTCTGGTCAGCTGACTTTCACTTCTAGTCCGGAGGGGGTGGACATTCCCCTGTTGCAGAGGTGGCTAGCAAACTACTTGGGAATCTGTAGTCCCCCCCCCCCCTCTCCTGGATTCTGTTTCTCCTAGCAATGCTCTATCCAGGAGGTTGATTTTTTTTTTTTTTTAAGGATCCACTTCTCTGCTGTGGGCACATTAGTTCACGCCCACCGGGGGGGGGGGGGTTTGACATCATCGGTGGACTGGGCTCCATCCCCCCCTTAAGCACTCTGAACTGAACTACTTACAGAGAGAGAGAGAGAGACGAGACAGGATATCTAGAAATTCTGGGGCAAAATCCTGATTGGGACAGAGACATTTCATAATCTTCAGTAAATCCCTTACTGAAATTCTTGATCATACTTGAAAGGACACTTATTATTTCTGTAAACATAGGGCAGGCAGGAAACACTTAGATTGAGCACATACATCCATTATGCTTCTTATAGAGAGAACTATAGCTATCTGTCAGCATGTCTCTGCAAAAGAAATTATTTTTTTAGTTCAGGAAGCAAATATTTAAAAGACATTCCGGATATTTTTCATAAAATACAGTACACCTTTCCCTTTTTTTTTTTTCTGCAGGCTATGCGGAAGCCACACCCCTCTGCTCGCGGGAAACAATTGAACTGTGCTCATAAAAAGAGACTTCTCATTCACATGGACAGAGATGCCAGAAAAAAACAATTTAAATCAATGTTAAGTCGTGATCTAATTACTTTGTAGATCAAAGGAAAAACAAAAACAGTTCTTTATCATTTCCTATTTAAACTGTTTCAGTGCTTACTGAAAATTTGAACATACAGCCGACAGAAATTCCTCTCACTTGGTCCGCAACCCATAAGGGATTAATACAAACTTAATCCTTTTCAGGCTAAACCCAAAAACTATCGGGACCCACAATCCTGACTAAACATTCTTATTAAATGATAAATAAATGATATATATTACATAACCACAGCAGAAGGAACAAAAACATATTAAATAAAACAGGTACAATTTGCCTGAAATAAGCACAAACTACCAGCATTGAGGTTTAAGCCTGCACAAGATTAGAAAGACGACACTAGACATTCTTTCCTTCAGACACGCCCCCTGTCAGTTTTTCACACTGCAGTAGAAAAACTAACTGGGTCAGACCAGCTTTTTGATTTCTAAAAATGACTGTAGGTGTTTTGGGTCTTCATTCTGCTCTATTAATACAATTTCTTAATCAGTGAACTGTCACAAATTACTCAACAGAATAATCTCACATATATAACAAAAGGGAAACTCGCAGTTTCAACAGATAGCAAAAATCAAATACACAGGACGGACAATACACCAAACACTTCATCCGTTTCGCGACCTAGACGCAGTCACCCGACTAGGAACTGCGCTAGTCCAGAGTCCACTCTGCTTGGTCCGTGCTGCCAGACCTCTCATTCACACTTCATTCACACAATCATGCTAGCAACGTATCTTAGAATGCATTCCTTTCTATCTATTCTGACTAGTCTTTTTCCCAATTACAAAAAGGATGAGGGTTTCACCCGGCGAATTCCCATGCGGGGTTACTCGGCCCTTCCTTGAGAGCTCTCTTACCAATTCCCAATATCTCGAGATTACAAATTCCAAGTTCCACTGGCAGTACTGCTCTTTCTATTTCTGTCTAGACATACCAAAAACCCAGTCCTGTCTGCTCTGACCAGGCTGAATCATGATCCTCTTTAACAGCTGTACCTAGCGAATACTCATGCAAGGATTTTCAAACAAAGACTTAAGTCTTACCAAAGTTTTCAAACTGCAGTTCTAACTCATCTGTCTAGACAGGTTTTCAAAACTATACTTACCAGATCTGGTTCCCAAGCTTCTGAGTTGGATCCTGGACTCCCCCGGGTCGGAAGTGTTGGCCAGCTGGACTCAGTGCCTGCCGAGGCCAGGCAGAACTCCCTCCGATACAAGAGGATCGGTGGGCCCAGGGAAATTCCCCTGCGTCGGATTGGCATGGTTCCAACTGGACCAAACCTCAAGGCGAATTACGTGGATTTATTCACTTGAACACTATCCACCACTCGCACTTCTCGGCCAACGCACCAAGAATGTAGCAGCAGATAAGCATGCAATAAATAAATCCAGGAGTCTTTTCAAGGATCCAAGCCAGTTTAATGTGCACATGGCTCAAGCAATAAGCAATTTCAAAATGGCTGAGCCATGGCTTCTAGTAAAACAACAACTTTTATAGCTTTCTTGTCCATTCTAAGCATAGGCAAACTTTTCATTGGTCCCAGTACCCCTCTCACCCATCTATTGGTCCCAGTACTGATATGGCTACCCAATCGGGACTCTGGTCTGGGCCCAGCACCTGGTTGCCCCCCTTCTAGTCCCAATTACAATGGTCAGTGTCTCTAACTTGTTACTTCTCTCCTCCAAGGTCGCTGAGCTTGTTAAAACATATGGGAAGCAGGGCACTGTAACCTTGCTTTTTGCAGAGTTAATTAATTCCATAGAAGCTGTGCTCTCTTATCAGTACCAATTAGAGCTGTTTTCTGTCTTTTATAAGTTTCGTTTCTGCTTAGCTATGTTCAGTTAAACTGAGTTAAGTTTCAATTCTATGGTGTCATCATTCAGGGGGGTTTTCATTCCTCTGGGCCTAACTACAGGCTTCAGTTACAGGTCAAGCTGCTCAGGCCTGTCTGCTTAGTTCAATTAGCATGGATCATAGGCCGTCGCCTACCACAGAGTAAGCTGTATGACACAGACAGAGAGTACCTAAGGAACTATTTTCTAATGGGACGGAGAGGGAGAGGGAGAGGGAGAATGAGCAAATGAGGGAGAGAGGGAGAGGGAGAGGGAGAATGAGCAAAGTACAGAATGCTTGTGCTGTGAGCTCAGTCAGAGCAGTTGGGAGGAAGAATCTGGCTAAGGAGAATGTGCCAAGGGGAGTTTATGTACTGATGCTCTTTTAGGGTTTATTTTTGAGCCAAAGAGAAAAAAGTTTGATATTCGAGTGTTGAGAAGTTAGACTGAAGTTAGAGTAATGACTGTGAAACGGAATTTGAGTGAGACTTAATGAATGTTATTTGAGCAACTCTGAACAAATCTGAAACGGATTTGAAGCTTAATTTGTTGACAGAGTGAGACTAATATCTAGGTTGCTATATTTACTGAAAAGGTGTACCTTGGAGCACAGCCATAATGAAGTAGAATTACTGAGACTGTAACAATGGCAAAGGCACTGTTCACAGACTTCTAACGAGTTGTATGCTTGGAGGCATTTTAAATGAAAATGTGCAGTAGAGGAGTAGCCTAGTGACTGGCTTGGTAACCAAGCAACCAGGGTTCAATTCCCACTAGCACTCCTTGTGGCCTTGGGAAAGTCACTTAACCCTCCATTGCCCCAGAAGAAAGGCCTGGCAATCTACTTCCAGTGACACTGCCAAGAAAACCCAGGAGCTTCTGGGTCACCAGGAGTCAGGACTGACTCAAAGGCACACATTGCATTGGGTGATAGGGAGAACAGAAGAGAGTGAATGTGCCTTGAAAAAACACAGACTGCTAACTTCCATTTGTTTATTTACACTCAGTTGGTATTATTAAAATTGACTCTGGCAATAGCTTCATTATGAAAAGGTTCTCATTAGACAAACCAGGTTTAGCAGCAGGTGCTGCATGAATGTGCTGCGCTACAGGAGAGAGACAGACCCCTTCTGTCCCTGCTCCAATGCAGAGGCAAGCGGCTTTATTCGCCAGCCAGGCAACCGACTATCCCAGGCCAGCCGAGGCTCTGCAGCGCCACAGTGTCATTCTGTCTAGAGAGGATCCTGATTTAGGGGCATGCAGTCATAATCCCACAGATGGCAGCTTCGCCCTGTTGGCTTCTTGGTCAAGCACATACACCAAATGTCTGAACCTGTGATTTCTCTCATGCTGAGCAGGATTACTATTTCAACAACACTTCGTTTGTAGGGTAACACTAACTTTATGTATTTATTTGAAATGATTTGGCATACCACCATTCGAGCTTTACATCATGGTGGTACCAATGACATAGGAAAATGTGGTAGGGAGGTTCTGGAAGCTAAATTTAGGCTTTTAGGTAGGAAGTTGAAATCCAGAACTTCCAGGGTAGCGTTCTCCGAAATGCTTCCCGTTCCACGCGCAGGACCCAATAGGCAGGCAGAGCTCCGGAGTCTCAATGCGTGGATGAGACAATGGTGCAGAGATGAGGGGTTCGGATTTGTTAGGAACTGGGGAACATTCTGGGGAAAGGAGGGGCTCTTCCGAAGGGATGGGCTTCACCTTAACCGGGATGGAACCAGGCTGCTGGCATTAACCTTTAAAAAGGAGATAGAGCAGCTTTTAAACTAGATAATAGGGGAAAGCCGACAGTCGCCCAAGAGCGCATGGTTCGGAAGAATGTATCCTTGAAGGATACTACAAAAAGCAGAGAGGTTCCAAAAAAGAGTAAAGTAGCCCAAATGCCCTCGAGTATGGAGCAGACAGAACTTAAAGATCCCAAATTACCCATGTCTACCAATAGCCAAATTAATATGAATAAAATACAGTCTCTAAAATGCTTGTATGCAAATGCTAGAAGTCTACAAAACAAGATGGGAGAGTTAGAATATATAGCACTAAACGAGAGGTTAGATATGATTGGAATATCAGAGACATGGTGGAAGGAGGACAACCAGTGGGACACTGTGATACCTGGGTACAAACTATATCGAAATGATAGAGCTGATCAAATTGGTGGAGGGGTTGCGCTCTATGT
Organism: Ichthyophis bannanicus; assembly: GCA_033557465.1. Lineage (NCBI taxonomy): Eukaryota > Metazoa > Chordata > Amphibia > Gymnophiona > Ichthyophiidae > Ichthyophis > Ichthyophis bannanicus. The sequence goes on along the minus strand of CM066048.1, from coordinate 102,759,040 downwards.
TAGAGAGGGCATTGAGTCAGAAAGGATTAAAGTTTTGCAAGAAACAAAATTTGCTGTAGAATCTCTATGGATTGAAATTCCATGTAAAAAGGGGAAGGCGATGGCAGTGGGGGTGTACTATCGTCCGCCTGGCCAGAATGAACAAATGGATGATGAAATGCTCAAAGAAATCAAGGAAGCTAGCAAAGGTTACAGTGCAGTAATAATAATGGGTGATTTCAATTACCCCGGCATCGACTGGGTCAGTGTCACAACAGGACATGCTAGGGAGATAAAGTTCCTAGATGAAATAAATGACTGCTTCTTGGAGCAGCTGGTTCATGAACCGACCAGAGGGGAAGCAATATTAGACCTAGTCCTTAGTGGAACACCAGATGTAGTGCAAGAGATAAGGGTGTTGGGGCCTCTTGGCAATAGTGATCATAGCATGATCGCCTTTGATTTAATTAGTGGAGGAGGGATAGTAAGGAAATCCACAGTACTACCCTTTAACTTTCGAAAGGGAGACTATGATAGAATGAGGAAAACAGTTAAGAAAAAACTAAAAGGAGCAGTTGCAAAGGTTAAAGACGTACATCAAGCTTGGGTGTTGTTGAAAAATACTATCTTGGAAGCCCAGACCAGCTGTATTCCACGCTTTAAGAAAAGTGGAAGGAAGTCCAAAAAATTGCCAGCATGGTTTAAAGCTGAGGTCAGAGAGGCTGTTGTTGCCAAAAAAGCATCTTTCAAGAAATGGAAAAAAGAGCCAAATGATGAAACCTGGAAACAGCACAAGCACTGGCAAGTCAAATGCAAGGCATTGATAAGGCAGGCAAAGAGGGAATTTGAGAAGAAGCTTGCTGCGGAAGCAAAAACGCACAATAAAGACCTTTTCAAGTACATTCGTAGCAAAAAACCCGTGAGAGAGTCAGTTGGTCCATTAGATGATAAAGGGGTTAAAGGAGCACTAAGAGGCGACAAGGCGATAGCGGAGAGACTGAATGAATTCTTTGCTTCGGTCTTTACTGAGGAAGATGTAGGGATGTTACCCACGACTGAAGTGGTATTTAAAGGTGTGGAAGAATTGAAGGAAATATCGATACATCAGGAAGATGTCTTACAACTATTAGATAAACTGAAGAGTAGCAAATCACCTGGGCCGGATGGTATACATCCAAGGGTGTTGAAAGAACTGAAATTTGAGATTGCAGACCTGCTATCAGTAATCTGTGAACTATCATTAAAATCATCTCTAATACCTGAGGATTGGAGGATCGCCAATGTAACACCAATTTTTAAAAAGGGTTCGAGGGGTGATCCGGGAAACTACAGACCGGTGAGCCTGACATCAGTACCGGGAAAAATGGTAGAAACCATCATAAAGAATAAAATTACTCAGCATATAGATAGTCATGACCTAATGGGAGACAGCCAACATGGCTTTAGACAAGGAAGATCTTGTCTTACTAATCTGTTATGTTTTTTTGAAGGAGTGAATAAACAGGTGGACAAAGGTGAGTCGGTTGATATTGTGTATCTGGACTTTCAGAAAGCCTTTGACAAGGTCCCTCATGAGAGACTTTTGGCAAAACTAAAGAGTCATGGGATAGGAGGCAGTGTACTACTGTGGATCAGGAACTGGTTAAAAGATAGAAAGCAGAGGGTAGGGCTAAATGGCCAATTTTCCCAATGGAGAAAGGTGAATAGTGGTGTACCCCAGGGATCTGTGCTGGGTCCGCTGCTTTTTGACATATTCATAAATGACCTGGAAAGTGGAATAACGAGTGAGGTTATCAAATTTGCTGATGACACAAAACTATTTAAAGTTGTTAAAACCCAGGAGGATTGTGGAAAATTGCAAGAGGATCTTGATAAATTGGAAGACTGGGCATCAAAATGGCAGATGAAATTTAATGTGGAGAAGTGCAAGGTTATGCACCTAGGGAAGAACAACCCAAACTATGGTTACACGATGCAAGGTTCCACATTAGGAACCACCACCCAAGAAAAAGATTTAGGCGTCCTTGTGGATACCATGTTAAAACCCTCGGCCCAGTGTGCAGCGGTGGCCAAGAGAGCAAATAGAATGCTAGGTATGATAAGGAAAGGAATGGAAAATAAAACAAAAGATATTATAATGCCTCTATATCGTTCCATGGTGAGACCGCACCTTGAATATTGTGTGCAATTCTGGTCGCCATATCTTAAAAAGGATATAGCAAATTTTAGAAAAGGTTCAGAGAAGAGCCACCAAAATGGTAAAGGGGATGGAAGGCTACTCCTATGAAGAAAGGCTAAAAAGGTTGGGGCTCTTTAACCTGGAAAAGAGACGGCTGAGGGGAGATATGATAGAAGTCTATAAATTAATGAACGGAGTGGAACGGGTAAACGTAGATCGATTGTTTACCTTATCAGAATATAGAAAGACTAGGGGACATGCAATGAAGCTACAGGGTAAACTTTTTAAGACTAATAAAAGAAAATATTTTTTCACTCAACGTGTAATCAAACTCTGGAATTTGTTACCGGAGGATGTAGTAAAGGCTGTTAGTGTAGCTGGGTTTAAAAAAGGTTTGGACAAGTTCCTGGAGGAAAGGTCCATAAACCATTATTAAGAAGGGACCCAGGATATCAATGCTTGAACCAATACAAGCATTGTGGAACCTGTGTCCCTTGGGGAAACTGCTAGGTACGTATGACCTAGATTGGCCACTGTTGGAAACAGAATACTGGGCTTGATGGACCTTGGTCTGACCCAGTATGGCATATCTTATGTTCTTATGTTCTTATGTGGTTTACGATCCAGGCAAACCAACGGTTACAAGAACATATAACAGATCTACAATACCAGACAGAATGAAAGAAATGCTTGTAGAGACATTGCTAATCCAAGAAGGAGGTAAACGAGGATCAAAATATGCTCAGTCTTAAAAAAACCTAGAAATCTAATGATGGTCTAATCCTACCTGTTCCCTTTCAGTGGGTGAACAGTGTAAAGTTCCATGTAAACCGCTACTGATCGCTGGAAGAAGTGGTATATAAATGTAACCAAATAAATAAATAAATAAAAACAATTCAGCTTGGTGAATTCTTTACAATGATAGGAACAGCTGACATTGAAGGATCAAAAAGCGACATTGCTATGAACTCTTGGCTGCCACAAGCCCGAAATACCTGTGATAACTTTTCTGACACCTCTTGCTTAAAACCTCAAAAGTCAGAAGAGTCACGAGGGCCCATTTTGACGGTATGTATGCAGCCTCCACACTCTACAGTGATGTCCCCGATGGAGCCAGTGAGTGCAGGGCGTCCTCCAGCTACTAGGAAGTCTTAAAGACTTCTTTTGTGTCTGCGTGAGCTGATTCCCGCTCGCCTGACAGCCAATAGCTCTCCAGTCTGTTTCTGTCCGTGTCGTGGTGCAGTCAAGACCCCCTGTTCCTCTTCCGAGTTGCCTCAGAAAAAGAAAAAAAAAATAGGGCGATTTGCCTCAGTGACTTGAGCATATTTCATTGCTGACAAAATCGGCACAGTTTACTTCACTGCTGCAGTTCCGTTGCTGTTAATTGCTGCATGCCCCCTCTCTCTCTTCACTGTGAAGCCACCAGCTCTGTGGTTTCATGGTGATGGCAGTTATAAATGGGAAGGTAGTTTAGCTACAAGGAACCTGCCAGCTCCAATACAAGCTCCAAAAGGGGATCTCAACAATTTTAAAGGATCTGCCATGCTGTCAGGAGCAGTTTCTCTCCTAACATCAATTCTTCCTTCGCAGCAGCAGGGTCCACAAAAATTAAGAACATGGCTAAACTCCAACTCCCACTGTGGTTATGGCTGGGGGATTTTCTGGCCTGCCAAGTGCAGATAAGAAGACCCCACTCATCAAAGTCAAAGTCAGCTGGAATAGGGGAACAGTCAGGTAAATCAATGTACAAACACTGATTAATTCCTCCCAGACATAACCATCTGCACACAAATAACAGTTCAGTCTTCATGTAGCTTAATGGTTAGTACACTGGCTTGGTAACTAGTAGACCAGGTTTTGATTTCTACTGACACTCCTTGTGGTCTTGGGCAAGTCATTTAACCCTCCATTGCCTTGGAAAAAAAGCCTAGTAATCTACTTCCAGTCACACTGCCAAGAAAACCCAGGAGCTGCTGGGTTGCCAGGAATCAGCCTTGACACATTGCATTTTGCTTCACAAAAACACAAGCAGAAAATAAAGCACTCTGACCTTGTGCAGACTGGGAGCAAAATGGTCTCATAATGATCTTAGCGTTGGTTCAGCCGCACAGTTGACCTTTGAAATCTGTCAGCTGCTGTTTTTCCTCCTAGCTTGCCAAACCTGGCACCAGAACCACAAGTCCTACATCTAGAATATCCTGCAGCAATTCTCCTGTCACTCTCCCTCACTTATTATCAAAGTGCATACGAGATACTGCAACCCTCACCTAAGCGGGTGGGATAGACAGTCCAGGCTCCCCTGTCATCTTGAGGCAGCCATGAGGTCTAGCTGTAGGTAGCCCTTCCCCCAAGCCATGCGGCAAGCCATGAGGTCTAGCTGTAGGTAGCCCTTCCCCCAAGCCATGCGGCAAGCCATGAGGTCTAGCTGTAGGTAGCCCTTCCCCCAAGCCATGCGGCAAGCCATGAGGTCTAGCTGTAGGTAGCCCTTCCCCCAAGCCATGAGGTAATCGGCCTGCTAAGAGAAGGCATTGAGATTTCAGTAGACACCCTTCCCCCACTCCAGGTCTGAGCACAATAGCCCCTAGCCCAGAAATCAGCAGACCTGAGCATACCGGTTTGGACAGGTCACCCAGGTACCTTCCCCAGGGGCTGCTGATTGGTGGGCAGGAAATACCTGTGGCAAATGGGATTGTAGAATGAGTTTAAAACTGTACTGTATATAAGGCATTGTAGGCCGTCCCTCGGGGCTCAGACCTTTTGTGGAGGGTACCGGCTCTCTGTCTGATCCTGTGTGCACATTAAAGATCCTGTTTGCATTCCAGCCTGTCTGAGAGTTTTCCTTCTGTGGGTGAGTGATTGAATAAGAGCTTTTCACAGCGTTTGCTATAACATTTTGGTGCATTGGCCAGGAAATTGAAAGAAAAGCCTCTCTCATCACACCCACAGTGGGAAGACTACTGCTTTTTGCAGGACAGGGCCTCCACCGGTCAGGGACCGACCCCTCCAGGTGATTAACAGTCCTTGGCGCCCCGGGCCACCTTGTGCTCGGAAGGATACCTTGATTTGTCTGGGCGGTTGGTCCCTGCGGCTGAATCCCCGATTGAAAACCGGCTGGATAGACTGACATCCAAACTACCTGTCTGATCAGAGCTCTGGTGAGTACTGCTACTTTCTGTACTCCGTCTGTAATTCCTAGTAAATTCTAGGAACCTGTAGCGGCCCGATCACCCGCACGAACGGTCCTAGTAGGGACCCCGGGGGGGTTTTTCTGAAGCCATCGTTCGTCCAGTAAATCAGAGTCCTTTTGTGGACCAGTAAGATAAAATCAGAGTCCTTTTTGTGGACCAGTAAGATAATTAACTGTAGTATGAATTAATTCTGCTACCTTGGGCCCCTTTGAAAGGTATTTAAAGTGCAGCGCTGCCAAAGATATTGAAGAAAAATTGCCTAGGATATTAGTATTACCACTCTTAAGAATCTTTTAAAAGCGCTGCCAAAAACTTCTAAAAGTAACCAAAATATAGCACTTGATAAGTTAAACATACCTGAGATAAAGAATAGATCGCTGCTTCTCTTCTTTCCTTTCTGCTTGTGGGCTCCCATGCTCTCCTTGTGCCCCGATGTTAGTTTGTGCTGTCTCCATGCTCTCCTTGTGCCCCGATGTTGATTTGTGCTGTCTCCATGCTCTCCTTGTGCCCCGATGTTGATTTGTGCTGTCTCCATGCTCTCCTTGTGCCCCGATATTGATTTGTGCTGTCTCCATGCTCTCCTTGTGCCCCGATGTTGATTTGTGCTGTCTCCATGCTCTCCTTGTGCCCCGATATTAATTTGTGCAGTCTCCATGCTCTCCTTGTGCCCCGATGTTGATTTGTGCTGTCTCCATGAGCCCCGATATTAATTTGTGCTGTCTCCATGCTCTCCTTGTGCCCCGATATTAATTTGTGCTGTCTCCATGCTCTCCTTGTGCCCCGATGTTGATTTGTGCTGTTTCCATGCTCTCCTTGTGCCCCGATATTAATTTGTGCTGTCTCCATGCTCTCCTTGTGCCCCGATATTGATTTGTGCTGTCTCCATGCTCTCCTTGTGCCCCGATGTTGATTTGTGCTGTTTCCATGCTCTCCTTGTGCCCCGATGTTGGTTTGTGCTGTCTCCATGCTCTCCTTGTGCCCCGATATTAATTTGTGCTGTCTCCATGCTCTCCTTGTGCCCCGATATTAATCTGTGCTGTCCCCATGCTCCCCTTGTGCCCCGATGTTAATTTGTGCTGCCCCGATGCCTATCCCTGTTTTTCCCTTTAAGCCCAGAATCAGCAAAAACAGAATCATTAAAGGAGAAAACCTAGATGTCCATCACTTTCCTTCTTTCCTCATCTGTGAGTGGAGAGTGAGCCGGTGTGGAACGCACGAGGAGGCCGCCATCTTGCAAGGACCACATTTCAGGAACTGCTGAGTCGTGTCCGGAGGTGTGCAGAGCTGAAATCCGGTGTGGAACGCACGTGGAGGCGGCCATCTTGAAAAGACCACGTGTAAGCTACACTGCAATATACTTAAAGCGATTCTGGAGCTCCATCTAGTGGACATTAGCTGTATTTACTACTATTCCTCATGGTTAGTGATTCTGGAGCTCCATCTGGTGGACATTTTAAGAATAGCTAGCTTATATTTTTAACTCTTATCTAAATCAAATCTGAGTGTATATATTATTGTAAATTGCCAGGACCTATATTGTAAAAAATTTTGTGTTTGAATTAAGACTAGATAGGGTCCGTATTGTAAATTGTATTATTTTTCCTGAATTAGGACTAGATAGGGTCTGTATTGTAAATTGTATTATTTTTCCTGGATTAAGTCTAGATAGGATCTGTATTGTAAATTGCATTTTTTTCCTTTTTCTCTTACTGTAAATTGCATTTTTCCCCGAATTGAGATTAGGTTAGAAGATCTGATCCACATTGTATACTGTACTTAGTTATTTAAATATAATTATAAATTGGGGTTAGTAAAGTCAAAATAAAAAAACGCCCCTACAGTGCATGCTTCACAATTTTAAATCTGGGTTTAGAGAGGATTATGGGGTACCTCTCTCCGCCTCCAGATTATCCTTTTTGTGTGAGAGGGAATGGCCAGCCTTAGATAAGTTATGGCCTCCCCAGGGGTCCACTGACCTGTCCACTGTGTCTTTGCTCCATCAAATTGTTGAAAAAGAGCGCCCTGACCAGTTCCCCTATATTGATTCATGGTTGGCCATATGCCAGCTCAGACCAAGATGGTTCCAGCGCTGTCACGAGGATCAGTGTAGAATAATGGTGGCGGCCAGTGGTCGCCAAAAGGGATGGACACCCGCCTCTATCTACCAGGGGCGGGACCCTCCAGACATTCCTCCACACCCTCTCCCTCTGCTTCAACCTCATGTCCCATCTGCACCACTGCAGGGTCCGCCCCTAGCTGAAGAGTCAGGAAGACCTCCTCTTGGGGTGGGTGGGGCCAGATTTAGGGAATATTCTGTGGATTCCAGCCCATCGTCTTCAGATTCCCCTCCCACATCCTCCACCCCTCACACTCCTGGTACCACCTCCAGTTCCACCATTTCCTCCCCTGAGAGCACACAGGCTGAGCTTGAATCGTCCACCCCGAGGGCCTACTACCTGCAGTCGCATGATCTCCAAATGCCATTACGACAAGTACAGGGGCTCCTGTACCTTGATGCTGCTGGGCGTGTGACACTGGGACCATCCAGCCTGATTTATGTCCCTATCTCCACTACGGACCTGTTGAACTGGAAAACCCATTATGCTTCCTATACTGAAAAGCCCCAAGAACTGACAGACCCTATGACCAGTAGTATACAAACACACCAGCCTGCCTGGTCGGACACTAGACAACTGCTTCCTACTTTGTTCAGCACGGAAGAACGAGGGCGAGGGCGCGGATACGGGGGGCCGAGGTTTCCCCTAGCCCCCAATCAATGTGCCTACTGCAAAGAGGAGGGACATTGGAAGAATGAATGTCCAAATCGTAACACAAGACAAGGGAGGTGGCCGGGATCCAGATGGAACAGACCATCCCGAGAACTCAGAGCTGCCCACCGCAGAGATATGTGAAGGAGTCCCTATCTGGACCAGTGTGACACATTGGAGACAGGCCAGGGTGTCTGCCTATGAAAATGGAAGGTTTAAATTTTGAAAGACAGAACTTGAACTTCAGAGAAAGGTGAAGCACACTGCGAGGTCCTGGGGAACTGCTGAGAGGCAGGAAAAAGAACTGTTGGACTGACTGGGGGGGTTTTGGGGGCTTCTGTGAACGATTGTATTGTTATCCTTTTAATATTGTTTTCTTAGAAAGTAACGGAAATCTACAAGCCATTTCGGCTTCAGCAACTGCAATACCCACACCAGCTCAAGATTTTGCTGTACTATTCTCAGAGCTTTCTTTATCACATTATTAAGCACTGCTGCTTTTGACATACTTTCATGTTATGTGTTTTCAATATTATTGACCAGCTGCAAGAAAATGATATTACAATGTATGTTGTCTATAGGGAACAGTACCAGAAGCTGCTTTTCTGATGACCCCTATCTGTCTCAATATCTGTCTCAAATGGTTGCTTGTCCATTGCCTGTAGTGGGATTACCTTTCCCCCATAAACAAGAAAGAAAAAAGAAAAATTGGGACTGAAGGGAAATTGGCTGATAGGTATGTCTAGTATGGCTGCATCCTTGCCTGAGGCTGTAATACATTATGATGGCACGGAAAAAGCATGTGGGCTAAGAAAATGAGTACCCAGAGCCCAGCACAACAAGAGTAAAGCCAGGGGAACCATACTCTGAACAGAAGTGCACAGAGAATGGACCTAGCTAAGAAACAGGTCAGGCCTGAAAGTGCACAGAAAATGGACCCAGCACAAGAAAAGACATGCCAGGCCTGAACAGGTTAAACAGGCCAAACAAAGCTGGTGATACAAAGTACTCATATGCCCTGAAGATTACAGTGCCAGTGATTAATGAAGCAAAGGGAATGGCAGGGTGCAGCCAGAATGACTCAACACTAGCAAGAATAAAAAGCCATTAATATGCTGATAAGGGTGGATCCCAGGGAAAGAGCCTTTGCCCCAAAGGAAAGAAGCCTCTGCAGACTTTTTGCACACGGCCCTCCTTTGTCCCAAAGGGAAGAGGCCTCTGCAGGCCCTGCAACCTTTTACAGTCAGAACAGCAACTTTTGCACACGGAACAAAAACATTGTGCAGGAGTTGCTATAGAGGGTATAGGGTATGTGTTGTTTTAAACTCACTGATGCAAGTGTTTCCATTGAACACCCTATCCAAGACCTAAGTGATCTAGTTACCTGTCCATGGGTCCTGGGTGGTTTATGAAGTGGTTCAGTTGGCCAGGGGGACTAAAAATCCCAGTGGTAGGGGTTCTTTTCATTTACTGCTATGTGCCATTCTGCCATGTTATATCCCTATTCTTTACCGCTTCATGACCACCACCCTTGATACCCTGGTAGAACGCAAGGTGGTTACCACTGTCATGGCCCTGTCCCAAATACAGCCCTCAACCGCTTCTAGCGGTTGAGGTCCTACTTAAAAAGGGGGGAATGAGGCAGCCATGAGGTCTAGCTGTAGGTAGCCCTTCCCCCAAGCCATGCGGCAAGCCATGAGGTCTAGCTGTAGGTAGCCCTTCCCCCAAGCCATGCGGCAAGCCATGAGGTCTAGCTGTAGGTAGCCCTTCCCCCAAGCCATGCGGCAAGCCATGAGGTCTAGCTGTAGGTAGCCCTTCCCCCAAGCCATGAGGTAATCGGCCTGCTAAGAGAAGGCATTGAGATTTCAGTAGACACCCTTCCCCCACTCCAGGTCTGAGCACAATAGCCCCTAGCCCAGAAATCAGCAGACCTGAGCATACCGGTTTGGACAGGTCACCCAGGTACCTTCCCCAGGGGCTGCTGATTGGTGGGCAGGAAATACCTGTGGCAAATGGGATTGTAGAATGAGTTTAAAACTGTACTGTATATAAGGCATTGTAGGCCGTCCCTCGGGGCTCAGACCTTTTGTGGAGGGTACCGGCTCTCTGTCTGATCCTGTGTGCACATTAAAGATCCTGTTTGCATTCCAGCCTGTCTGAGAGTTTTCCTTCTGTGGGTGAGTGATTGAATAAGAGCTTTTCACAGCGTTTGCTATAACAATCTCTTTCTTAAGTCACAAGTGGCAGAGCTTCTTCTTGGGACCCCAGCGGCCTTTTCGTGCTGGGCGAGGTACAGCAATAGCGCCACTTTTCTGTGAGCTTACAGTAGACATGATGTGTTGCCCCGGAGGAAGGGGCAAAGGCATGACACTAGAAGGAAAATGGATTCATTACACAGGTACACTAAAAAAAATTTTTTTTAAACTGTCTCTAATGTTTCGATTGATTTTTACGTTTTTTGGTGCGCTGAATCCAAATCTGGTAACCAATTTGCTCCATCACGTACAGATTTTTTGCTACATTGGGTTAGCAGTTTGAGGTGAACGTTTCAGATTGAGTGCGATCAAGATAAAAGTTTCTTGGATGAATTCTTTATACTAATTGTTTAGTAGTTATTCAAATAAGAATAAAGAAAATTGTAACAAGGCAGCACATAAGAATAGAGTAATGTCAACAAAACACACTGTGATGGTAGCAAAATTGTCTGCACTTAAAACAGCCACATACATGTGCACAAACATTGAGCATATAAGAGCGAGGTTAGACGCAAAGCAAAGCAAAGAAATGTGCAAAAAATGTTGTACAGGTATGTATGTAAGAATAGAAAACGCAAACCGCACCATTGCAATACATGAAGAGAAACACCCGATGGTGTGAAAATAAAATTCTAATAAATGAGATCCGACACTGTGGTAATAACTAGCAAATTTTTATTTCAAAGTTTAGTAAAAACACGATATTTGTCAACACAGTTTAGATTTTAAAGTCATTCTTGGGTCAATCAATCTCCTGGTGGGCCCGCTTCTTCTTCCCCCGAATGCTTCTCTTGGTGCGCTGCTTGGTGTATTTTTCATCTGGGGTTTCCCGCAGCAGCAACCAGCAGAAATCAGCCATCATAGTGGTGTTCCATCTTCCTTGGTACCTTCTCTCTGCGTCCTTGATGTCCTGGTGAAACCTTTCACCTTGTTCTTCACTGTACGCCCCCAAGTTTTCGGGAAAGTAGTTCACATGGGAGTGCAAGAAATGGACTTTCAGGCTCCTGTTACAGCCTTGTTCTTTGAAGGCATTGAGCATCCTGGCAACAATATCCTTATAGTTCTCATCCCGCCTGTTCCCCAAGAATTTGAGAACAACATCCTTGAAGGAATCCCAGGCTTCTTTTTCCTTCTCAGACATCGTTTCAGCGAATGCTCCATCTGAAATGAGTTTCCTTATATCAGGGCCAACAAACACTCCTTCCTTTAGCTTTGCTTCAGAAAGTCGGGGGAACTTTGAGCAAAGGTACCGAAAGCACTCACCATCTTTTGGAAGGGACTTGATGAATTGCTTAATGAGACCCAACTTAATGTGGAGAGGTGGTAATAGAATTTTATCACGAGGTACCAAGCTCTCATGAAGAACATTTTTCTCACCGGGTCTCAAATACTCCCGAATTGGCCAGTCTTTTTTTCCCCCAGTGTAGGTCGCGGGCCCGGCTATCCCACAAGCAAAGGAAGCAGGGATATTTGGTGAAACTGGATTGCTGCCTTAATAGCATGGATAGAATTTTAAAGTCTCCACAAATCATCCACTTATGCTCATCATAACGAATCTTCTGAAGAATCAGGGCTAAATTCTCGTATTTTTCTTGGAGAATAACAGAGTGAGCAATAGGAACTGAAGCGAATGTGTTGCCATTATGAAGAAGAACACCTTTTATGCTGTCTTTTGACGAATCAATGAACAGCCGCCATTCAGCAGGATCATACTTGAGTTTAAACTTTTCCATCACTCCGTATATATCGTTGCAAAATACCAAATCTTCCTCTTTGCTGAAATACTTCAAAAATTGTGTCTCGTGGTTGCGGTACCAAAAAAAAGTTGTTCCTGGTGACAATAGATTTTTCTGTTTAAGCCGAGAACCTAGCAGTTGGGCAGCATCTTTTGGGAGTCCTAAATCCCGGACTAAATCATTCAATTCAGCTTGAGAGAAAAGTTCAGGTTTCGGATCTGGTTCAGTTTCAAACTCGGAAGTACTGGACTCATCGGGAAAAGCCATCTGATGAGTCTCATCATGATCAGAACCGTCCACACAAATATGATCCAAAGATTTTGGTGGTTCAGGCACAGGTACTTCGTTGCTATGAGGCATAGGCCTAATTGCTGAGGGAAGGTTGGGGTAACTTATTACGTTCTTATTTTTTAAGTTGTATCCCTTCACAATGCAAGAGCAAAAATAGCAGTCACTGCTGTGGTCTCTTTGTTCATGCCACATCATAGGTATTCCGAAACGAAATGCTTGTTTTTTACCTTTCATCCATAAGCGTAGATCTTCCTCACATGTCTTGCACACTTTGTGAGGAGCCCACGGTTTGTCTTGATCGCCTAACTTCAAACCGAAATAGGCGAAATATACTTTTTTAATAAATGCAGAAATGTTCCTCTGCCGCTTTTTCACGGTATATTCCCCACAAATAAAACAAAAACTGTCCGGAGAGTTGACGCAACCTCTGGCTCTGTGAGCCATCACAAATACACAGCACTGCAAACTACAACTGTAGTGAACCACTTCGGAATAAAGCTGGATTACGACTGAGCAAACAAAAGGTAATAATGAACTTGCAAGAAACTGAAATTTGACAGGAACGTTCATGTCGCAACCACCGTGTTTGAGCGAGCGAACGAGGCGAGGCGAACAGGAAAGAACATGCCCCAGCGCGAGTACTGGATTTAGCCCCCCGCCTCCCAATTGTCCTGTTAATGTATAAAATGAATACAAAACACTCTAAAATATCATGAGGGAGTGTTTCTAGTTAGTTAACCATTACAACCTCTATTTTGGGCCAAGAAAATAAACTGCAGTCGGCTAAAAAGAAATTATGTGAACATTTCTTATATGGGTAAGAAATCTAATTTTGCAAGAAAACGTGACGTGATGGAACATTTTGGCTATTTTTCCTGGATTCAGCACCCCAAAATCTATAGGAATCAGTTGCAAAACTGGAGGCAGTTTTTTGGTAGTGTACCTGTGTTATTAGTAAAGAAAACAAAATGCTATTGGAAGAATGCCAAACCAGAATGGAAAACGTTTAGCCAAATTTATTTGAATGTAGAGATAGATTAGAAGAATAAGGAATAAGAAATTCTTTAAAAAAAAAAAGTTGTTTTGATTGCAATCCTGTAAAAGAGCTACTGGGCCCCCAAAGCCCACAAAAGATACCAGGAACCAACACAAACCCATTTCTCCTACACGCCAACCTCATCATTCTAGTGACTGAAAAACCTGCTCCAGCCTGTGTGACAGAGGGTTGGCCCCTCTCTGCCTTCATATCTTTCTTAACAGGGAGGCCTGGCACCTCAAAGACCTGAACTCAGGAGCAACCCCCTCCTTAACACATGAACCTGACTCTCACCAAAAGGTGTGATGGCACCCTGGGTTTTTTTTTTAACTTCCACTGGGATTCCTCTGGTGGCCTTTCCTCTTTGTTGTGTGGAGAGACAGCTATTGACAAAATAAGAACATAAGAAATAAGATATGCCATACTGGGTCAGACCAAGGTCCATCAAGCCCAGTATCCTGTTTCCAACAGTGGCCAATCTAGGTCATATGTACCTAGCAGTTTCCCCAAGAAACACAGGTTCCACAATGCTTGTACTGGGTCAAGCATTGCTATTCTGGGTCCATTCTTATAATGGTTTATGGACCTTTCCTCCAGGAACTTGTCCAAACCCTCTTTTAAACCCAGCTAAACTAACAGCCCTTACTACAGCTTCCCCATTGATCAGCCATAAGGGATCTACACAGCCCCAGCACTGGCTAATACAGATGGTACCGGCTCTGATCTTATGTCACCAGCGGCACGCGGAAGGGCACGAGAACCTGATAATTGCTAAAAAGAACAGCCCGGGAATCTAAAGGTCTGGAATCTTCCCATCGCCCTCCACAGCCTCACAACGGCGTGGTGATATTGATCGCATATTGTCCATCGGATGAGGACCTGCGCCTGATTCCCAAAACAGAGAAGGCGTCCCCTTAGACTTCTAAGGCGAATGCCTGGGTTACAGCGGGACAAAGACGACCATGAGCAGGAAGGAAGTGACGCCTGTATACAACCTCACGGATAGGATACACCGTATGAATAGCTCCCTGTGACTCCTCCTAAGGACTCCAAAGACCCTAACCTAATGGTTAGAGCAGCGAACTAGTATCAGGGAAAGCAGCGTTCAGACTCCCCCTGACCCTGGCACCTACGGCAATTCCGTGCCTATCCGACTGAGGCACTGCCCCGGTATCCAAGCGCATGATCCCTAAAACAGTGGGCAGTTGGCCCAGTGGTTTGGTAGTGGTGTCGACGAGCTGTGCCTGGGCCCTTCAGTGCACCGGTTCAATCTTAGCACTTCTAGTGGCCTCCAAGGAAGCGTGTCTCCCAGCCACATGGCTCCGACCATGACAAATGTACTTAATACAGTACAGCCTGCAACCGCCTCACGCTTCCGCCTGCAACCGCTTGACACTTGGCACCTCTGCGCTCGCATTACGGCCTGCTTCTGCGTACAGCTCCCCTTCAGACAGGGTTCTGGTCTCCCTAGGGACCCAGGATAGAAGCAAGGGCCACAGGGCCACAACTAGCCCCGAGGGTGTGCCCCGACACAAAGCTACAGCATGTCAGTAGCCCACCAGCGCCTCATATGCACCCGACCTCTACCTGGCCCTAAAGAAAGGCTCATGGCCTCTCACCCAGCCGCATGCTGGATCTCCCCCACTAACGCTAAGTTGACCGTACCCTCAACTAACCGCAGTACCCCAGGTCAAACCCTGTATGGATATCGTGCACATATCGGTTCAGAGCCTGCATGGAAGATTAATATCCAAAAAAGGCGGGGGGCTTCACGCCTGTAACAAGAATGCACAGGTCACTCAGTCCAAAGTAGCACGTCGGTACCTACCCGAAGATTAGTCCAAGAACCAAGGGGTCAACTCCCTACCAAGAGGCGTGGGTGAGCCGCTCCCCTTGTAGCCTCTAAATAACTGCCTACAAGGGAAGACTTGGCAGTCCACCAGATGTGGATGAGACGCACCTCTCACTGCCAAAGTTAGCCCTGACGATCCACCACTGTGTGCAGTGGCAACAGTGTGATGCAGCATAAATAGTCAATGTGCCCTCTCCACCACCGGTTGCAGCGGCAACAGTGGGGTGCAGTATAAATAGTCTATTGTCCTCGAGCAGAAAGTCGCAGACTCAAATCCCAGCTGGGGATCCTGCAGCACATGTCCCTACTTCCAGCCTGGGAGATTAATACCTGCGCACCACCTGCAGGCATGACAATTCATGACATCTGCACATGTGCACTCCTGAAAAACCACGAGATCCCCCCCCCCTTCCAGACTCCATCTGGGCAGAGGGGCCCATGCTGTGCCCGCGAAACCATGTGACGCAGCCCACCGGCGGAAAAGGTATCGGTCTTCTCACACCTTGTAGACGAGCCCCCTCTACCCACCTCTGCCTGGCCGCCGTGATTCAGCAAACCATGCCCACCCGCTACCCTTGAGCCTTCCGGTGAACCATCTCAATGCCCAGGACATCTCCGTAACTGTCATCATTGCATGACGTGGGTCTTCTTCTCCTCGCCCTGCAGAGAGCACCCGGCTCCAGCAAGCTCTGTGGCACTAATCCTAACGTCACGGGTGCATGGAGGCAGAGTGACAGGCCCTTGGCCAGCCTGGGACCTCCAGTCTGGACCGTCCTTATGATCAACTTGAAGGCAACACTCATCCGACCTGCAGGTCACAGGTTCAAAACTTGGCTGAGAGCCATATCAGGGAATTATGGATGCTCCAGGCACTCCCTCCTCTCGGAATCATGTAGTAGTTCAACCCTTAGGCACCACAAATTGATCCGCTCGCCACGGGGAGATCAGGAAGTGTGATTATTAAAATGGACAATGCCCCTTAGCATGCTCAATGTCCGGTACCCACACCAGTGCCTTCCGCCCCAAGAGCCTGACCCTTTCGACAGGTTGTAATCCATACACCACAACCGAACGGCGACTGTGGCTCCCAGTGGCAACAGTTTGGTGCAAGACACACAGCCAGTGTGTTCAGGGACAGAAGATCACAGGATCATGTCCCAGCTGTGGCTCCTGCAGACCACGTTCTTATATTCCAGCACGCAGCCCCCAACACTGAGTGGGAGCCACATCGAAGCCATTGCTCTCGGCAGCCTGCTGCCGGTGATGACTTAATGATCTGAAATAGATCTCCAGGGAAGTTTTCTCGTATATGCTCTGGAAAGCTTCACGACCATGCGCTATCGTGCACCCAGGACATACACTGCAAGTGCACGAGCCTGCTGCCCAGTACCAGCGGATATGCCCCTGGAGACTCTGCCAGCATCTCCATCTGCCCAGATACAAGCAGAGGCGTCCTGCCCATGTAGCACACGTCTGCAAGGCCATGAGGACCTTGCAACAGGGACTATCACATCACCTGGGCTCCGGTACACAACGTCCAAGAACACCAGCGGTAGTCGTGCACCTCATGCTGTTACCGTACTGAGATGCATAAGGTCAGGAGTTCTTGGCGACCAGGCATAAAGAGATGCCTGGTTGTCTGCCAACCCTCCATGCTGGATTTGTCTGCCAGCCCTCCATGCTCGATTTGCCCAGACCATGCCCAGAACTCTTTAAGCAGACAAACTTCTTCTGCACTACTTTAGCTGTTTGGGGACATTAACTTCAAACAATACCACAGACTCACAAACAGAAGCTATGGTGGACTCAATGTCTTTCTCCTTATGCCTTATCAAACAGGCTACCCCAACAGTCTGGACTGCCACCTCCGCAGGCTGCCGGGCCCGGGACTGACGTATGGACTCGGCGGCCCTAAGAATCAACCTCATACCACTCTTATAGCACAGCCGAGGCTGCCTCGCTATCCCTGCGTGCAGCAATCACCTCGCCGTTACCATATACCATAAGATATGCAAAACTGGGTCAGAACCAGGCCCATCAAGCCCTGTAATTCTGCTCCCAGCAATGGCCAACCTAGGTCATGTCTCCTCCGAGACACAGGTTCCCAAGGCTCGTATTGGGCCAAGTGGCAATTTCCCAATCCTCGCTACGCTAAAGGCTTTACAACCTCATCCGGTAACAAGTCCCACAGCTGACTACACTTTGAATTATTTTAAAAAAAAAAAAAAAAAAGAAGAGAGAAGCCTCTCTTACTAGTGATGCAATACTTGCACCATTCTCGTGTTCAGCGTTATGGCTGCCGTCACGCCTTCAGTACAGTGACTCACGCACCACTCGATGTGCCTACATCCCTTACCGCACAAGTTTGCTCTACAAATACACCCTCAACACATGCGTGCTTCGCGACTTCCATCCATCTTATGGTGCCTGATAGACGCACCCCTCGCAGCACTGCTACTGCACTTACGTGCATCGCCACCACAGGTATACAGGTTCATGCCTACAGGTTCTGGTTGCAACATGCGGTACGCATGCTAGCCCTAAAGAACTGTCTCGGCCTTCCCCCATCCACCACAGTGCATGGCAGCTTGGGAGGCACCAAGTGTGGCTGACTCATCCTGCTTGTCCTAGGAGAAAACAGAGTTACTTACCTGTAACAGGAGTTCTCCGTGGACAGCAGGATAAGTCAGCCACACATTCCCGCCCACCTCCCCTGGGAAGGGGTCGGCCTCCATCCTGGTGCCCGCCTCCTAGCGGCAAAAGGCTCAGCTAGTGACGTACTGGCTAGCTAGGGGCGGGCAGGAGGGTGGGGCCAGTTAGCCCATGCTCAGAAGGGCGAGAAGCCCTTCTGAGCTATAGAGAGTACTTCCATCTCGGCACCGTCGGATGACATCACCAAGTGTGGCTGACTTATCCTGCTGTCCACGGAGAACTCCTGTTACAGGTAAGTAACTCAGTTTTCTTCACTTCGTCCGCTATAGGGAGATGTTTTTGAACCTGCTGGGGAGCCGCTGTAGAGAGGTGAGCTGTGGCCTCTAAAGCCTGCTGCGGGGCTCTTCAGGGAAGGGGGGGAGGGCTAGGGCTTGAAATGGACGGGGGAGCCTAAGATTACAAATGGGCTGAGGGGGGGCTAGGTTTGGAAATGGGCTGAGGGGGGGCTAGGTTTGGAAATGGACTGAGTGTGAGGGAGCTTGGACTGGAGATGGACTGATGTGGTGCTGGAATAGGATTGGAAATGGCTGATGGGGGAGGGCTAGGATTGCAAATGGGCTGATGGGGGGAGCTTGGACTGAAAACAGGCTGATGGGGGCTGGAATAGGACTGGAAACGGCTGATTGGGGGGAATATGACTGGAAATGGGCTAATGCAAGGGTGGGGGTGGGAGAATGGAACTAGAAGGGAGTGGATGCTGGGTGGGGCTGGAACTAGAAGGGAACTGATGTTGGGGGAGGACTAGAAGAGGATGGAGCTGGGGGAATGAAGATGGAGGGAGAAAAGATATTTTGTGTTGGAGAGAAGAAAAATATACGATTGGTCTGGTATTGGCAGAGTAAGTGGGGTTGAGGATGGAAGGGTGAAATTTGAGTGGATGATAAAAGAATAGAGAAAGATGTGGAGGAAAGAGCAAAAGGGGAAAAGTTCAGTATGTTAAAGCAGATGTAGAAGAGAGAAGAAAGGACAAATGGACAGCAGACAATGGAAAATTAGCAGAAGACAGAAGAAACCAGAAGAAAGTGACTAGAGCAATTGCAATTGAAAAATAAATTCCCAAACAACAAAAGGCAGAAAAATACTTTTTTATTTTGAATTTATTAACTGGAATATGTCAGCTCTGGGAAATGTGTATCGCTAACATCTTTGCGTTTTTGTTTAGTACAAGACAAAATTAATTTATAGTTTTATTTCTCCAGGGTTGTTGTACATTCCAAGTTTGACTTTAGGGCTTCCCAATTTAATTATTGTCTTCCGATTTCTAAATTGTCATCCCTTGTTCTTTGTTTGCTGATGGTCTATGTTCTGCATGTGTAACTGAGCCGAGGTATTCTGTTCATGTAGTTTCTATTTGACAGTGACACTTGTTCTCTTTCCTCAGTAGGAGATTTATTGGTTTAATATTTGCAGTGTTGCCTTTTGATAGGTAGGGTTGTGAGTCCTGTTAGTGCTGTTACGATACGGTGGGTTTGCTATGGGTTCTAAATGGGCAGTATTTATAGTACTTCCTAATGTGCCTGGCAGTTGGCACTGGAGTATAGTAATGTAGAAATCTGGCAGTCTTTCTTTATCCAAACACTCATTAAGAGGCATGTTAACATTATGCTAATATTTATGCAAATGAGGCTTATTCAAATGAGGCCCCGCAATAAGCCTCCGCACATGGCCCTTCACCCCCCTTGGGCAGCCCCTGAGATGAGTGTTGCAAGGGAAGGGTAGGGAGTTAGGCCTCAAGGCAGCTTTTCACCGGAATTTGTGCTGTTGTTGCACAAACCCTTTTGTTTGAAGCAGTGGTTAGGAGAGGAAATGCCATCTCCTAGGAATAGAACAAAGCAGGCCACAGAGGTGGAGGTAGTGCGGGAGGTGGCTCAAGGGGAGCCAGGTCCCAGCAAACAAAGAATGGAGGATGGTCCCTGGGAAGAGACTCTGCCAGAGACGGATGAGCTGATTGAGGAGGACTCGGACTTGGAAGAAGGGGAGATCTCGCAGGCAGAAGACTCTCGCATTGTCCAAGTGTTCCACAGAGAGGAGCTGGCAGCGTTGATCGTGCAGTCTGCCAAGATTTATTTATTTATTTATTTTATTTACGGTCTCTTCTATACCGCACTATTCAGCATCAGCGCGGTTTACATGGAACAAAAATGCTCAGTACAGATAACATGTATGAGTTTACAGATAACATGTATGAGTTTACAGATAACAGGGTAAGAAACTTGGATAACAGGGGTAACTATTTACAACATTTGCTACATAATCTTGGATAACAGTGGTAAACTATTTACAAATATTGTTACATAGAGTCATATGGTAGGGATTCAGTAGATACAAATGAACCACTAAGAGTTAGAGAAACTTTCATGGCATGTTGTTGTTAGAGAAACTTTCATGGCATGTTGTTGGGAAACCAGATATTGAATGTTTGCATGGAGGTACCAGAGGAAGATAAGCCCCTAGAGGATCAACCGTTCCAGGTAGTTAGGTCAATACAAAGGGTGTTCCCTATGCATAGGGTAGTGCGTAAAATGATTCAGGAGGAGTGGGATATGCCGGAAGGGACGCTTAGAAGTACTAGGATGATGTCGTGTCTTTATCTCCTCCCAGAGCGGGACAGAGATCTTGCGCACTTCTAAGGTGGGTGCGGCAGTTTCGGCTGCGACAAAGAAGACTACCATCCCTGTACAGGGAGGTCAGCTCTCAAGGATATCCAAGACTGCAAATTGGAAACCCTTCTGAAACAGGCATTTGACATTACAGGCCTCGGTATGTGGGGTCTTTGTGGCCATTGGGCGCAAGGAATTATAGAAGGCCCAGGAGCAGAGCAGTCTCAACCCCCAGATGCGGCAAAGTTGGAATCAGGGGTAGCTTATCTGGCGGATACCTTCTATAACCTCATTCGCTGCTTGTCGAAGGACATGGCCTCAGTGGTGGCGGCACAGAGGTATTTGTGGCTCCATAATTGGTCAGCGGATGTATCGTCCAAATCTCGGCTGAGCAACTGCCATTCAGAGGTAAGCTCCTTTTTGAAGAGGACCTAGAAAAGTTAGTAAAGGACCTGGGAGAAACAAAAGGAGGGAGATTGCTGGAGGACAATCAGAAATTGAGACAGACGTCAATCCCAGGAAGGGGTCAGCAGAGAGATTTTCAAAGGTTTTGAGCCCAACAGTTTGCTCCTTATCAGAGGAGACATTTTCCCTCAAGGGGGTCTTCCTTTTGGGGATTTCATGGTGGGAGAAGAGGATTCTACACCTCCACTGCCACGGCTCCCAAAAAGATGCAATGAAGCAAGGTCAGGCCATGCAAAAGTAATTCCCATAGGGGGTCGGCTGTGGGAGTTTTACGATGCTTGGACCCAAATCACATCCAACCGGGGGTTTTGGAAGTTATCAGGGATGGCTATACCCTAGAGTTTGCTCGGCCTTTGCGAGAAGCATTGCAAAAACGGAAAGCAGTGGAGGAAACACTGCAGAGATTGTTAGGTTTGCAGGCAGTGATGGAAGTGACCCCAGACCAATGTGGGTATGATCAGGGCCGGATTTAGCTATACGCCATGTACGCCATGGCGTAGGGCCCACAGCTGCAAAGGGCCCACAAAAATTGAAGTAGTTAGGCTTTTTTTTTAAATAAAATTAAAAAAAACCTGCTGGCTGCCGCCGCGGGGCCCCCCTCTGCTGCCGCGGCAGCATGGACTGACCCGCGGGGGCCCCCTCTGTAAGCTCGGTCCCTCCCTGCCTCCGTGTCTCCCTCCGTGCAGGCTGTTAGAGACGCGAAGGCAGACTGTCTCCTTCTGCCTTCCCGTCTCTGTTAAGCCCGCAGGGCTGATGGGCTTAACAGAGACGCGAAGGAGACAGTCTGCCTTCGCGTCTCTAACAGCCTGCACGGAGGGAGACACGGAGGCACGGAGGGAGGGACCGAGCTTACAGAGGGGGCCCCCGCGGGTCAGTCCATGCTGCCGCGGCAGCAGAGGGGGCCCCGCGGCGGCAGCCAGCAGGTTTTTTTTTTTAAATAAATTTTACTTTAGGGAGGGGGGGGAGGGGGAGGGGGTAGGACTGGTAATTGGGGGGGCTGGGACTGGGGCTGGAAATGGGTTGGGACTGGGACTGGAAATGGGCTGGGACTGGGACTGGAAATTGGTTGGGGGGATTAAGGCTGGAGGTGGGCTGATGAGGAGGACTGGTAATGGGCTGTGGGCTGTTGGGGGGGGGGTTAGAACTGGTAATGGGCTTTGGGGGGGTTAAGACTGGTAATGGGTGGGCTGATGGGGGCTGTCTGGTAATGGGCTATGGGGGGGGCTAGGACTGGAAATGGGCTGGGGGGGGGGTTAAGACTGGAGGTGGGCTGATAGGGTTAGGACTGGTAATGGGCTGTTGGGGGGGGGTTTAGACTGGTAATGGGCTGTGGGCTGATGGGGGCTGTCTGGTAATGGGCTATGGGGGGGGGGCTAGTACTGGAAATGGGCTGGGGGGGGTTAAGACTGGAGGTGGGCTGATGGGGTTAGGACTGGTAATGGGCTGTTGGGGGGGGGTTAGAACTGGTAATGGGTTTTGGGGGGTTTAGACTGGTAATGGGCTGTGGGCTGATGGGGGCTGTCTGGTAATGGGCTATGGGGGGGATAGGACTGGAAATTGGCTGGGGGGTTTACACTGGAGGTGGGCTGATGGGGTTAGGACTGATAATGGGGTGTAGGGGGGGCTTAGAACTGGTAATGGGCTTTGGGGGGGGGTTAAGACTGGTAATGGGCTGTGGGCTGATGGGGGCTGTCTGGTAATGGGCTATGGGGGGGGTTAGGACTGGAAATGGGCTGGGGGGGGTTAAGACTGGAGGTGGGCTGATGGGGTTAGGACTGGTAATGGGCTGTGGGCTGATGGGGGGGGTTAGGACTGGCAATGGGCTATGGGGGGCTGACTGGAAATGGGTTGATGGGGTTAGGACTGGAAGTGGGCTGATGGGGGGTTAGGACTGGTAATGGGTTATAGGGGGGGCTTAAACTGAAAATGGGGTGATGGGGGGTTAGGACTGGTATTGGGTTGGGGGGTTGCTAGGACTGGAAATGGGCTGATGGGTGGCTAGGACTGGAAATGGGCTGATGCAGGGACTAGAAGGGAATGGATGCTGGGTGAGGCTGGAACTAGAAGGGAGCTGATGTTGGGGGAGGATTAGAATGGGATGGGGCTGGAAGAGTAAAATGGAGAAGGGGAAAATATTTTGTGTGGGAGGGATAAAAAAATCTACAATTGGCCGGGTATTGGGAGAGTAAGTGGGGATTGAGGATGGAGGGGTAAAATTTGACTGGATGAAATAGGAATGAGGAAAGAGCAAAAGGAGAAAGATTAGTATGTTAAAGCAGATGTAGAGAGAGAATGGAAAAAAACTAGAAGAGAGAAGAAAGGACAAATGGACAGCAGACGATGGAGAGTTAGCAGAAGACATGAAGAAACCAGAAGAAAGTGGCTGGAGCAATTGCAGCTGAAAAAAATGCACAAAAGGTAGAAAAATATCTCTTTATTTTGAATTTATTAATTGGAATATGTCAGCTCTGGTAAATGTGCATCATTAACGTCTGCGCTTTGTTTAGTACAAGAGCAAATTAATGTATAGTTTTATTTCTACAGTGTTGTACATTCCAAGTTTGGCTTTTGGGATTCCCAGTTTAATTATTGTCTTCCTGTTTCTAAAATGTGATTACTTGTTTGGTGATGGTCTATGTTCTGCATGTGTAACTGAGCTGAGGTGTTCTGTTTATATAATTCCTATTTGACATTGCCACTTGTTCTCTTTCCCAGTAGGTCATGTATTGTTGTTCTCTGAAATGTATTGGTTTAATATTTGCAGTGTTGCCTTTTGATTGGTAGAGTATGGTACTTTGTGAGTCCTGGTAGTGCTGTTAGGATACGGCGGGTTTGCTATGGGTTCTAAATGGGCAGTGTTTGTAGTAGTTCCTAATGTGTCTGGCAGTTGGCACTGGATTATAGTAATGTAGAAATCTTTTAGTCTTTCTTTATCCATACACTCATTAAGAGGCACGTTTACTAAAAGTTAGTATATGGTAACATTATGCAAATATTTATGCAAATGAGGCCCCTTATGCAAATGAGGCCCACACCCCCCTTGGGCCGCCCCTGCTGGGGGCCCACAATTTTTGTTGGCATAGGGCCTCACTCAAGGTAAATCCGGCCCTGGGTATGATCAATACTTCATTTACTTTGTGGTGCCAAAGAAAGAAGAGATGTTCCATCACACACTAGATCCTCAAGTATGTGAATCGAACCTTAAGGGTGATCAAATTGTTCTTTATTAATGAATTCTTCACCAGAGGTACAAAGAGGAGAATCAACAGCCAAAACCCGACACAACCATGTTTCAGTTAAGCCTTCTTCTCGGCATGCTAAAACTACAACCAATAATATAACACCAAATTATAAATACATAAATAACTAATTAAAACCATATTAAAACAAAATAAATTAAAAATAATATAAAACTTTTGTTCAAAAGGAAACTATCATGAACACATATAAAGAAACATATAAAAGCAAATAAGAACATCTTTGTATAAATACCGCAAAAGAAAAATAAATAACTAAAACTCATTTGCCTAGACATGCAAAGATAAAAACCATAAATAGAAAGCAATACAATATATCAATAACTGTGTACTTGAAATCAAGGGATGTGACGTGTAGCAAAATAAGCCAGATAGAAAAACTTTACACAACGTGAGAAATTCTCCCTTTGATAAGAGCCCTTCTGTGATATCTTATAAACTGAAGGGAGAGAAGAGGAAAACTCATTTTGAATATGGGCTAAAAATTACAAATCTAAAATCATATCTTTAAGAAGCCATATGGGGAAGTACATGTAAAGAAAGAAGGAGTGGTATTATAATCAAAACCAAAAGGTACATGGTGATCAAAACCCCCTTTTTTAAAATTAAAAAAAAAGACTGGGCACAGTAAAGCACATAATATACCAATCCTCATTCTAGATAGGGGATTACTACTATAGCAAAGGGGGGGGGGTAATATATCATATGATAACAAATGATTAAAATCAGTAACTACCACTACTCAAAGTAAAAAATACAACAAATCTCACATTGTAATGTAATGTGTGCCTTCAAGTCAGTCCTGACTCCTGGCGACCCAGAAGCTCCTGGGTTTTCTTGGCAGTGTCACCGGAAGTAGATTGCCAGACCTTTCTTCCGAGGCAATGGAGGGTTAAGTGACTTGCCCAAGGCCACAAGGAGTGCTAGCGGGAATTGAACCCTGGTTGCTTGGTTACCAAGCCAGTGTTCTAACCACTAGTGTGACTAAAAATATGAAAATGAAATTAGCTTCTAGATCCGATATCGAAGCTGGTTCATATCATCTAATCTAAAACCCCAAGTAAAAATCAAGTCGGTGTTGACTCATGGCGACCCTCTGGATAGTTGTCCTAAATTGTGTTTGATCTTCAGTCAGGCGACTCATTGTTGACAGACTGGCACCCCTAGCTGCTGTTATTGTATCGATCCATCTCATTGCTGGCCTTCCCCTTTTGCATCGACCTTCTACCTTGCCAAGCATGATGTCTTTCTTTAATGATCTCTCTCTTCGTATGATGTGTCCAAAGTATGAAAGTCGAAGTCTTGTCATCTGAGCTTCTAAATATGTATGAAACAAATATCCCCTAAATCCCAACTGGTATTGTACTTATCTGTAGTAGTGGTCATGGATCGCCGAGAAAAAAAGATTAATTACCTTTCTGATGTGCAGTCTATTGAATCCTATGAATGCCAGAAAATCGCCCGCATTTGCGCTCTCCGGCTCCATTTATTCCAGCGCGAATACATCAGCTGACCTACCAGGATCGCAAAGTCATAGGCTTTCTCTGCTTACATTTATTACTATGGATATTGTTTAAAACTGTACTGCTTTCACTATATGGCAACCCAAAATAAACACATTCTCTAAATGAACCCGCTAGAAATGATCATGCGGGATACCTTAATTTAACCAGAAATGGCATGAAATAAGTGGAATTCAACTTTAGGGTTACTTCAAAAAGTGATACCAAAATAATGTAAGTCAATTCCACTCAATAAATTTATTTATTTAGACATACTTGTATACCACCTTATCCTACAATCAAAGTGGTTACATCACATCACAGTTGGGTTACATTTAACATGTGGGTGCTTTACAACATTTAACATGAGGGTATTTAACAACATTAAGACAACACAATTTGAGGGTTACATTCATCATGATGGTGTCGACAGTCTAGCTGGGTTGGTTAAGTATTGAGTTTGCAATAAATGAAATAAAATGAGATAAACGTCAACCATTGATCCCGTTGAACCCATTATTTTTCTATATTTAAAAAGGAAAGATGTAGCAACCTGCATTAGAATAACATGCAGGGAATCAAAATACAACGGAGAAATCACTCTGTATGATGAAAAGCACATGCTATCCCTATGCCTACATTGGCGAATCATTAAAAACTCAAACTAAAATAAATTTGGAGCCGTAACCTTCAAGATATCAAAACCACTTTGAACCAAGAATCTAATAAACTGAAAATAAATAATTAAAACTAACCCATAATACTAAATAAAACAAAACAACACCCACTAGTGATAAAATAGAATAATTAAATCACTTAAACCATAAATAAATAAATAAATAAATAAACTAAAACAAAACGCAATGTAGGAAAGAAGGAAGGAATGAAGGAAGGTGAGGGGGAGGAAGAGGGGGAGAGGGGGAAGGGAGAAGGGAGAAGGGGGGAAGGAGGAAGAGGGAGGGATGGGAGATGGGGGAAAGGGGAAAAGGGGGGAAAGGGGGAGGGGAAAGGAGGGAGGTGGTAGGGAGAAGGGTGGAAGGAGGAAGGGGAGGAGGGAAGAAGGGGGAAGGAGGGAAAAGGGAGAAAAAGGAGGTAGGGAAAGGGGAGTGGGAGGAAAAGAAAAGAAGGGGAGGACAGGGGAGAAAAAAGGAAGGGGGGGGGAAAGAGGGAGGGGGAAAGAAACAAACCAATACTATTGTCCATTAAAAAACAAGTAAATGGTCAATAAAAATTATAAAATAAATGGAATACTGAACATTATTATGTATGAAACCACAATCTGTCTCAAACGTAAAATTGGGGCCACAGTTTATACATATCCCACTTCCCACTTTGGACTACAAAAAAAACGGACGCCTATACCCTTCAATTGATCTTAACTTTTTTAACACAAAAAACTTAAGATCAGGAATCTTATGCTGCTGTCATTGCCAATGCTCTTCTAAAGGTTTGTCTGCCAGACCCCTTTTGATGCAGCTTCTACTGTATGTTCAATAATCCTAACTTGTAAGCTTCTTATTGTTTTAGCAACATACAGTATTTTACATGGGCATTGGATAATGTAGATAACATTGCTCGTCTCACAATTTGAGATGTCGTCTATATAAAACTTCTGTTTAGTCGTTGGATGAACAAAAGGTTTCTTATCGGTATCATATGAACATAAACTGAGCAATGTCCGCACTGAAATTAGCCCTTGTACTTTGAAAGAAACTTTCTTTCGGTCACTGCAGATGGAACCAACATATTATGCAAATTAATATTGCGTTTATGTGCAACCACAAGTTGTAAATCTGCAAAGCCTGGTAAAGTTTGTATCAGGTGCCATTCATCCTGTAATATCCTTATGATACCATGTGAAAACTGCGAATATAGAAGACACACTATCAGTGTATCCAAATCTTTACGTTTTAGTTGCAACAAAGAGTCCCTCGAGGAATCCCGAGCTCTTTCATAGGCTTTATTAATATACCGGAGTGGGGAATCTCTCGCTATAAATCTATGGGGTATATTTACTAAATCTTCTTAACGTGCGTGCTGTGCAATTATCGCGTGCTAAGGTACCTTAGCGCGCGATAATGATGCTTTACGGGGCACAAATGTGCCTTAGTGCGCGCTCACGCGCGCAGCGGCGCAAATGAGCGCTGAAGGCGGGGAAAGGCTCCCGGAGGGCGGAGGAAGGCTCCCCAGGGGCGGAGAGAAGGGGTCAATGGGTGGAGAGTGGGAGGGGAGAGGTCCCCGCACACTAACGATGTGAAATCCGAGGCCAAAACTAACGCAAGTGAAAACCTCGCATTAGAGCTGATTTAAAGGGAAAAGAAACCATTTATGTCAACAATGTACAGCAAAACCAGGGAAACCTACAAAAAAGTGATAAGTGTGATACATGTGCACGGAACAAAAGTGCAAATAAACATTGAAAATGACACCAACAAAATAAAAAAAAATCATAATCAAGCTGGGCAATAGTGATAGTAATGGGAAACATCAAAAAACAATCCCAAGAAAGCCCCAAAAAATAAATACGAATTTTGGAAGGGTCTACGCTCCGTCCCCATACAAGGTGAATGATCCCACAGTGAAATAACACTGATCAGGGTTTCCCTCTCCATTGGACAGGTTACCTATGGCATGCACATGTTCCACAATAGCAGGGCGGGCATGTCCGAATGGGCAACTGGACAGATGCTGGGAAAGGGGATACAGAGGGCTGCAGGCGGCACATGCTGTGGTGCAGCTGGGGCACAGTGCGGACTAGGCAGATGCCTAGTGGACAGCAGCCAGACAGCAACTGATGAGGGCCCAACATGGGCACGAGAGTGTTTATCACAGTGTCACAGGGGATAGTACCCAGCAGGTACCTCCAAGGGCACAGAACATTGGCAGGCGGTGTTGGGGGGAAGCGTGGACGCCTATGCAGGCACCCCTACCCCAGAACACGCACCATAGGCAGCTGCCTACCTGCACACTGGCTTGAGACTGCACACCACCAGCACCACCAGCAGAAGGGCATGTCAGCATGGTGGCAGAGGGGTACTGGTGGTGGAGGGGGGCAGTGGCAGCTGCCCAGAGCAGACCATGGCCTAGCCCTGTGTAGGTGGGTGCCATGCACTGCAACAGACAGGCCCTGCCGGACAAACAGTCATGGTATCACCAGGAAATGCACTGTCTCTGTGGCAACATGGTGGTGCAGTGCACACAACCAGTGTGTTTGGAGGCAGAAGGACACAGGTTCAAGTCCCAGCTATGGTGCCTGCCAACCCAGTCCCCATATTTTACCCACTACTACAATGTGCTAATACAGACAGAACCTTTATTGCAGATGACGTAAACATGCCCAAAACACCTACATTTTACCCTACAGAGCACAGACTCCATAAACAGGCGCATTACCTACAGCAGAGTCTCCCAAATGCAGTCCTGAAGGGCCAAACACCATTCAGGTTCCATGCTGCCTCTAATAAAGATGCCTGTGCTGCATATCTATGCGCCACCCCCATGGTATGCAGATGTATCTCATGCATATTCATGAGGGACAGCATGAAAACCAGAACAGTATTTGGCACACCAGGACTGGAGTTGGGAACCTCTGCCATAAAGCAGCAGCCAACAGGGGCAGACACACCCACACCCACAGGCTCCATTAGCCAATGCCCCCTGGAGAGGCAGGACATTGGGCCCTGCGTGCATCTCCCAATACTAGCACTTGCATACCTTAGCAATGCCACCCTACACCTGGGAATACGGTACACAGCTATCAAAAGGTTGCTATGATTAATGGCAGATAGCAATTCCTACGTTAAGCACAGTTTGCTGATTGAGCTCCATCATAGCAACCTTTCTGATGTCTGTGGGGTGTGCTTCAGGTCTGGTCTCTGACAGTGTTTACCACCCTGGGGAGTGACCCCCAACAGTTTTGCGTACCATATCCATGCCTGCACTGTGCCCAGGACTGGTGTGGTGGCCAGGGCTGCTAAACACCTCTATAGTAGCACAATGCTGGCATAGGTGTGGGAGTGTGTGTCTGTCTATCCAGTGTGTGGTGGCTGCAAACACCCTCCACAGCCCACACTGCCAGCACTGTTGCCTGTATTGGCCTGCCAATGTGCATAATGAGGAGCAAGGTACCATGGGTATAGCCCGGACAGGGTGGCTTGGCCAGGATGCATCTGCACAGGGCATAGGGCAATGGCTGGGACATTGTAGTGCCCAGCCACCACCTGCACAGACAGGGTGGCCACAGTATGTCCTGCTGGGAGTTCACTCTCACCCTGACTGCGCAGTGACCACGGCATGGCTAGGTTCCCCCATAGTGCCTTATAATACCTTTTTCATGTGATATTTCTGGGTTCCCTTTTGGGGCCCAATCACTGACTTATCTGCTTGGTGTGTATGCTGACATCCCAGTTCTGGGTGCATGCATCTCCTCCAGGAACATGCCCTATGGACTAGCTATCAGATTGTCTGCAGCTAGTATGTGTCTTGCTGGAACACCTTGAAGGGTGCAGTGGCTGCAGGCTTGCTGCAGGAGAATATCAGATTGTGGTGGGGTGCAGCTGAGTATTTTATGAGCCTAATGTCTGTCTGCTATTGCTTTATAGATGTGTACAGAGCTGCATTGACTGCCCTGTAGGGTGTCTGTTCCCCAGCAGGTCTGCGGTTGGTGGTCCCCTCTACTGCTGCCATTGAAGGGACGTAAAATGTTGATCTGTTGGTGGGACACGCTGTTTCCCACCCTCAGTCCCAGAGGGTGGGTTGGGTGGTGGTACATAATCTGCCTATGGGTCCATAAGGGTCAAACCTGACTGAGAAATACAGATGTATCCAAAGTGTGTCTGCAGGAACTACCTATCTCACACACTAGGACTGCTGGGGACATACAGCATGACCTATTTCTGCCATGGAAGGTGCTGTGGACCTGGTGCTGGGCGCCCCACCGCACCCTCAGGGTGAGCACAGTATCCGCACAATGTGACGGTGTGTAGCTACTCTGTGCCAGTAACACACATGGTCAGTTCCCCCTACCAGGCCGAGGTGCTGTGGGGGTGCATACCCCATCTTGTGTTCATCTGTAGACGGCTGATTTGCATGTGCAGTGCATCATGGGTATGGGTGGGCTAAACCTATCCTGGTGACCACAGCAGACTGTTTGTGTGGTGACGTGCAGTCCTTCTGCAGCCAGCCAGGGGCTTGCTAGCAGCTATAGAGCTGTAGCCCACTGGTTACTTCACTGCCAGTGGAGCCAGAGGTCATGGGTTCAATTTATTTATTTAGTGTACACTTATATCCCGCTACTTCCAGCGATCAGCAGCGGTTTGCTATACATAACAGTATGGTTGTACAGGCCATGGATTAAAATATACATAATGATTCAGTACAGGACACAAACATTCAGATTACAGGTTTACACTTGATTGCAAGTCTATAGGTGTTTGACGTGTAGTGCTCTTTCCTTGTGCATGGTGAAAGAGATTATGTGGGATTGAAGTGTGTCTGGAAAAGATGCGTCTTTAGCTTTTTTCTGAATACCAACAGGTCACTGATTGCTCTCAGTTCGCATGGTAGTTGGTTCCATAGCAGTGGCGCTATGAATGAGAATGCTCGGTTGCTGGTGGTTGCAGTGACAGCTCTCAGGCTAGCCGGAACAATGAGGGTATTGAGGTGTGTGGTTCTTCTGCTTCTGTTATTTGGCTGCGATGTGATAAGGGCATTGAGAAACGAGGGTGCTATATTATGAATGAGCTTGAATGTGGTGATTAGGATTTTGTATTGTATGCGTGCAGTGATGGGGAGCCAATGTAGGTCCATTAGAATTGGTGTGATATGCTCCTTCAGGCCTTTCCTCATGATTAATCTAGCTGCCACATTTTGCGCCATTTGGAGGATGTTGAGGGTTTTTTTAGGCAACCCTTGTAGTATGGCGTTGCAGTAGTCCAGGTGAGGAATGATGAGGGCTTGTGCAACGGTCCTAAAATCTGAGTGCTCTATGATGCTACGTAGTGGGTGCAAGACTTTTATTTTGTGGAAAATGGCTCGATTGGTAATTCGGAGATGCTTTTCCATCTTTAGGTTGCAATCCAGTGTCACGCCCAGGTATTTTAGCTCGCTCTTTGTGGCGTAGACGTTATTGTTCATAGTGACTGTAGGTGGTGGGTTGAAATCTGGTTTTCTGGAAATGAACATCACTTCGGTCTTTTTGTGATTAATGGCCATGTTATTCTGTTGCAGCCAGAATTGTAGCTCACTGAGGCATTTTTCCAGTTGACTGATGTTCGGGTTGTCTGATGTGATAACTGATCTGGTGTTCCTGGAATGTTTTACAAACTGGCCGTAGATAAAGTTTGAAGAGGAGGGAAGACAGGGCCGAGCCTTGAGGTATGCCTTGGGTTTGGGGGAAAGTTGCGGCCTTCTCGTTGTTGAAGTGGACTTGCTGCATTCTGTTGTTTATGTAGGAGGCGAACCATTTCAGAGGGGCACCTCTAATGCCTATGGAAGCGAGTCTGTTTAGGAGCGTGGGGTGATGTACGGTATCAAAGGCGGCTGATATGTCTATGAAAACGAGCATGAACATTTTGTTTCTGTTTTCCAGTCCTTTGAGAAGCTTATCAAGTAGGGCCAGTAGGAGGGTCTCCACGCCATGATGCTGTCGGAAACCATACTGGTGGACGTCCAAAGCGTTATTGTCATCGATGTGATCTTGCAGTTGCATTTGTACTGCCTTTTCAATGATCTTGGCCAGGAAGGATATGCTTGACACCGGTCAGTAGGATGTTGGGTCTTTCTTGTTAAGAGTCTTGTTTTTTAGGATGGGTCGTATGATGGATTTTTTGAGTTGCATTGGCATTAACCCCTGCCAAAGCGATTGGTTCACAATGTGTGTGATATATTGAACAATTTCCTGTTTTATGCCCTTTACCCAGGCCGCAGGGCATGGGTCGAGTGGGGAGGTGGTGGTTTTTTAAGCTGGAGATTATGTTCAATATTTGCTTGTCATCTACGCTCCTGAAAGTGGTCCATTCTTGGTATTGTGTAGGACTTTCCGGGGTGTTGGGTGTTTGCAGAATGTTGGTCATTGACAGATTCTGGGTGTCTGGTTCAGGCGCTTGATGGCTTCTGACATTGGCTGTAGGGTTGAGCTTTTTGGCATAGTGGTCTGCCAACTTTTGGGCTGTCATTGCCTCGTATGAAATTGGTTCTTGGGTAGTCTTCGTGAGGGATTTGACCAGTTCGAATAGTTCCCTGGGTCGGTTGACGGCCTTGTTGAGCGTGTTGGAGTGATAGGTTTTCTTTGCGATGTTAATTTCATTCTTGTAAGCCGCGAGGAGTTTGGTGTATTCCATTCTATGCTCCTCAGTTTTGTGACTTCTCCATTTCCTTTCTTGCTTCCTCAAGCCTTTCTTTAGTCACGCAGGGTGGGGGTGTACCATGGTTCCGACCTGATTCTTGATGAGAGTCTTTGGGGTGTCCAGGTTGTTATTGCGACTTCTTCGATTCCTGAGATCCATTGGTTAACTAGTATCTCTAGGTCCTCCTGTTCTGGATTCATATGTGCGCTTATTGAAGTTATCAGATTTTCCTTGTTGAATTTTTGAAACCTCCTCCGTAGGTTTGTAGGTAGGTGTGATAAGAGTGCTCCGGCATGGTGGGTAGAAGCAATGTGAATTCAATTTGGTGATGGTCCGACCATGGCACTGGGGTTATATGTATCTTGGGTTTTTGAGGCCTAAGAGGTTTGTTGGGTAGGAACACCATGTCCAGGGTGTTGCCTTTGATATGCGTGGCATCGCAGATTATTTGTTCGTATCCAAGTTGGTCCATGGCTTCATGGAAGATTTCAGCTTGAGCTGAGGGGACCGATGCTAGGTTTAGATCGCCTAGGATGATCTGGTGTTTTTTGCTTGCTGTGGTAGTGATGACTTCAAGGGCGTTTGCTAAAGTTTCATATGGGGAGGAGGGGGGTCTGTAGATCAGGCAGATAGCTATTGTTTTGCTTTCTATTCTGAGCATGTCAATTCCGTTGGCGTTGTTTTGAGAAGTGTTTGCTAGGAGTAGGGAGTCCTTTGCCATGATAAGAACTCCTCCACCTCTTCTCTTGGAGCGGGGACAATTGTAGATCTTGTAGCCAGGCTTGCTAATTTGGTTGGTGATAATTGAGTCTGTGTCTGTGATCCATGTTTCCGTGATGCATAGGATGTCAGGTTTTGCATCTGCGAGGATATCATGTATAATGTGGGTCTTGTTTCGTATCGATCTGGCATTAATTAGCATGAATGAGACTGCAGCCTGCAGGGGTTTGTCAGCCTTGGAGATCACGGTTATCTTGGTTGCTCCTGCTTTGTTTGTTTGCCTTTTCTTGGGTATCTTGGTGTGTTGGTCTTTTGAGTACTTGCCTGACAGAGTGGCTGCCCCTTGGCTGTGTTGCAGGGTGGTTTGCATGCGTGCAGGAATGAGTGAGTTGAATAGCGTAAGAGTTGGTAGCATGATTGGGTTGCAGACGTAAACTGGTCCCCAGATGATTGGTTCATGGAACATCAGTGGGGTTATTTGATAGGGCTGTCCAAAGCATTATCTATTTTTAATGTACATTAGTGCTGCCAGCAAAAACACCCTCAGCGTACTGTACCCATAAGGTGCCTCAGAGGGCGCTTTATAGGGCACCCTATAGGGCACCTTATGGTTACCGTCCATATAAGGTGCACTATACAGTATCCTATGGAGCAACTTATAGGGTGCCCTATAGGGGACATTATAGGGTGCCGTGGCGGACAGTGCACTTTATAATGTGCCCTATGGAGTGCCTTATAGGGTGCCTTATGCAGCACCTTAGGTTACGGCACATGAGGGTGTGTTTGATAAGTGCAGCAGGAAACAATACTTACATGTCAAAGCTGATGCCTCAGCCAGCCTTAAGTATTAGGCACACTGGGGATCAAACTCATGACCCCTGTATCATCAGTCAGTGCCTTAACCATTGTGCTACACTGCTGTTCCTCCTTGCATGTCAGCGCACCTACTTAAGATTTCCATGCGTTTAAATGCACAGTGCTGCCATCAAAAACAGTGCTATGACCTTGCCGTGCCTCATAGGGCACCCTATATGGCGCCCTATAGGCCACCCTTTAAGCAACATTGTAGGGTGCCTTGGCGGACAGTGCACTTTAAAATGTGCCCTCTGGGGTGCCTTATGCAGTACCTTATGTTACAGCGCTTTGAGAGTGCGTTTGCTAGCAGCAGTAATTCAAATAAAATTAAAATGCCTCATAATGCAATATTACACATAAATGGTAGTGCCTCAGCCAGCCTTATTCATTGGGCACAGTGGGGGACTGAACCCATGACCCCTGCACCATCTGTCAGTGTCTTCACCATTGTACTGCAGCTCTGTTCCTCTGTTGGCACATCAGTGCGCCTGCTTATGCTTCCCGTGCGCGTTTCTCATGCGCTAATGTGCGCGGCGCACAAGAGCGCACAGCGCACAAGAGCACGCGCTAATCCTGTTTTGCTACTTTAAACTGAAACGCCCACTCCTTATATGGCATCCTGCACACTAACGCTGGGCGCACATTAAGAAGGTTTAGTAAACATACCCCTATGTTTAATAATATTAGCCTGGAGGTCAAAGTCTACATTGGTGGTATAGGTTGTGATAAGGAAGCTTATCATAGCTCAGGTAGGAGCTATAGAAAAGATGATGTGACTCTGAACAAGCAACCTGTCAGTTCTGGTAGAAGCAAGAAAACAGAGTTTTCACATAAAAGACTACCAGTCCCAGAATGCACCAGGTTTCCAGCAGCCATGAGAGGGGCTGAAGTGAGAGAAAACGGAGTTACTTACCTGTAACTGGAGTTCTCCGGGGACAGCAGGATAAGTCAGCCACACTTGGTGACGTCATCCGACGGCGCCGAGACGGAAGTACTCTCCATAGCTCAGAAGGGCTTTGCCCTTCTGAGCATGGGCCAACTGGCCCCCACCCCCTGCCCGCCCCTAGCTAGCCAGTACGTCCCTAGCTGAGCCTTTCGCCGCTAGGAGGCGGCGGGCACCAGGACGGAGGACGACCCCATCCAGGGGAGGCGGGCGGGTATGTGTGGCTGACTTATCCTGCTGTCCCCGGAGAACTCCAGTTACAGGTAAGTAACTCCGTTTTCTCCTAGGACAAGCAGGATGAGTCAGCCACACTTGGTGCCTCCCAAGCTGGCAAGTGCTGAGGAGGATGGGGGAGTGCCAGTAACCTTTGCCAGGCCTGGCAAGCACCCGTATGATAGCATGCTGCATGTTGCGTGTAGCAGGAGCGTAGAGGTGATGCCTGCGAGAGCCGATGCAGCGATGAGAGAAGGAACAGTTTGAGACTGCGTGAGTGGTCGCAGTGGTGCGAAAGGAGCAGGGCACTAGCGACGGCCTGCCGTCCCGAAGCACCACTGTGCAGGCGAGGCATCCCTGCAGTGCATGTCCATAGCGCAGTGGGCGTAACTGAAGGAGGAGCAGCCAAGCAGTTATTGTGCAAGTAACGAATGCCGGCCCTCTCTGTGAAGGGAGCGAGCATTGAGATGTGGGAGCCGGGGTCATCCCAGCGAACGGTGAGCAGTAGTGGTGCGGGACGTATCGCCATGATGGCGCAGAGTCAACAATCATTGGCCACAGAGTGCAAGGACTTTAGGCCATCTTTCGCTGTATACGAATAATGAAGATGTTCTTTATTATTATTATTATTATTATTATTTTTTTTTTTTTTTTTTTTTTTAAGGAGGCAACTCCGTAGTTTGATACCGGAGGATGCTGTCAACCATGGTGTAGCCTGATAGGCGATGACAGGGACTGGTAGATCACTGCCAGGCATTACCAGTACCGGTTTTGCAGATTATCACCTTATGTGGGCAAAGGAGGGTGGAAGACTGCCCACGGCAAATCGGATCATCAGCTAGAACCTGAATCCTGGTTACTAGGAGTTGTGCCAACTAGTGGGATATCCTGGGTTTGTGCCCTCGGGAGGCTTGGCTTAGTTCGACCCAGTATGGCGTAACATCCGGATTGGGTCACCGTGCGATGCATCGATGTGCCTTGGGGTGATCGGAGCAAGGTATCGGGTCACCGTGCGATGCATCGATGTGCCTTGGGGTGATCGGAGCAAGGTATCGGGCCTGAGTTTAACAACTAAGCTTGCAGTGCCCAACTGGTTTCCGCGGCCGGCCGGCATGTTGTGGTGGCAGACCAAATGTCTGGCCGTCTATTGCGAGAATTCCCGAAACTCAATCCTCTCAGCATGGCACTGCGTGAGAGGTGCGTCCATGTAGATGGTGTCCTTGAACCGTGTGTCCTGTGATGGCTTTGTTGCGAGTTCGTGGTGGTCTTTCAGGCAGCGTTCGTCATCGGGCACAGTGGGGGATAGAACCCACTGCGCATGTGTGTGTGTGTTCCAGGCGTGGCATGGGCCCGTGTCAATATGTGCTGGGTATATCCCGGTATGGCAGAGGGATGTCAGGAGCACAGGTTGAGGACTCACGCTGTTCAGTTGAGCACCGTCGGTAGATGTCCTGCACAGGTGGGTAGATGGTGCTGTTGATGAGAAGTGCCAGAGATCTGTTAGGCAGGACGTGACAAAATGGAACGGGTCAGAGCACCTAGATTGCAGGCAGACTTGTTGGGGTGAGGTTGACCGAGACTGCCTAAGGGTTGAGTCCCACACGATTTTGGAGGAAGGGCCTCACAGGGGTATCCATTCCCCCACTGTCTAGGCCCTGGGTCAAGAGTTGCAGGAGTTCCCGCGTCCTGTGACCACTGGTGAGGAGGCTCCTGTGTATGCAGAGTTAGGGTGCCGCCCTTGAGTTGATCAAGAGGGAGATCCAGACTGGGATCTCAGTTGGGCTGAGAGACTGTCACTCCGTCTTTACGCATCTTGCGGTGGCATGTGTAGTGTCGCAGGGTGGTATGGCAGGTTTAGCGCCATGGAGTTTTACTGGGTGTGCGGGCCGTGGTGGACTTGTCAGTAGGTGTGAGGTGACCATTCCTAGCCGCCGAGGTGAATGGCAGTAGCCCAAACTGGGCTTTGAACCTGTGACCTTCTGTTCTTGCATACACTGTCTGTGTGCACTGCACCACCGTGTTGCCACAGAATTTAGGCGCCACAGCAGATATTTGAACCTATGACCTTCGGTTCTTGCAATAGTTTTGGGCGCCACAGCAGAGATTGGAATCTATGACCTTCGGTTCTTGCACACGCTGTCTGTGTGCACTGTGCCACCGTGTTGCCACCCCCATTCAATTTGAGGGCACGGCACGGGCGTATCCGCACAGATGGGGGAAGTGAGGCCATGAGGCCTCTGTCGGCAGAGAAGACTGCAGTGCTGGTGAGCCAGGATTGGCTGGGGGGCACCCGACTCGATGGTGGGGTGGCACTGACCTTTTCCCGCGTCGTCAGGTGTGAGTGGCCGGGGACCATGAATTGTGTTAGGGAGAAGACCACGTCCCGTGCTTAAGGACAGCGCCTTACCGAACAGCCGACGCCGTTCTCAGGTTCCTGGGTAATGCGTTAACCGTGGCCGTGGCGTCCTAGCGGGAGCAGGGGGCCATGCGACACCGTTTTATGAGGCAAGGGGTTGTGAACGCTGTCCTTACATTGCTATATGCCGGCAGCGCTTGTGGGGCTCTGGTTGCAGTGGCCATGGCCGCTGTCGATGCAAGCTTCCTGGTCGCCTTGGTAGAAGTGAGGATGTTGTTGCAACAATGACTATATGTACTGCATTACACTGCTGCCACTGGCACCCGTAGGAGGATGTCCGACCCTTGGTGCTTTAGGCCAAAGGAAGTGCCAGTGGGGCTGACTCGTCAGTCGGGGTGTCCTTAGAAGGCCGTTCAGCGGAGGTTACGAGTAATGACTCGTAACCTCCGGACAGTCTCACTCTTCAAGGCCACTGGGAATCGAATCATGACCCCTGTTTCGTCAGTCCATGTGCTACAATGCTTGAGCAGTGCACCCACGTCTTCAGTGGGAAGTGGGTCCTTTCAGCCCTCAGGCTACTCTTGGGGTGGCCTGTGCATACTTGGTACTGATGCGAAGCCTCTGTCCCCGCAGGCTCTGCGGGAAGGAAGTGGA
Source organism: Ichthyophis bannanicus (assembly GCA_033557465.1). Taxonomy (NCBI): domain Eukaryota; kingdom Metazoa; phylum Chordata; class Amphibia; order Gymnophiona; family Ichthyophiidae; genus Ichthyophis; species Ichthyophis bannanicus. Next base: position 102,720,133 of record CM066048.1, on the reverse strand, counting down.
CAGTTTGCTAGCCTCGCAAGGGGTCTGCTTACTAGCTGCTGATGCGAGTGCCGCAGAAATATGTGGACTGGATAGTCAGTAGCCCAGCAGGGCTTGCAGTTGGTTAGAGGTGAGCGCTCGAGGCTCTGGTCAGAGCCAGTGTGACAATGTGTTGCTGGGGGCCAGATGCTGCTGTAGCTGGAGGGACGAGCCATGATATGTACTGTACTTAGCTGAAAACTGCCTGGAGTGTAGGCAGTGCACCCATCCATTGTGTGCCCAGACTGGGCGAGGCGGATGTTGTGCGTTCCGGCCCTTGGGGCCACCCTTCCAGTGGCATCAAGCCTACTGAGGGGTTGGAGGTAGTTAGACCGAAGTACGTCAGCAAGTACCAGCAGTCCGGTGAAGGAAGGGCTACTGAATGCTTCCAGGTGGGCTTCCCTGCACGCTTTAGAAGAGCTGCCCTCTGTCGGCGCTGAGAATAGATAGTCATGTGCGGAACGGTGGCATGGCTTTGCTGAAATCTGCATTGGTAGCGGACCTCTCAGGTGTCGCCGACTTCAGTGGGCTGTGCCTGCTTTTACTTGATTTAACCATCATCCCTTAGGTGTCGTCGACTTCAGTGGGCTGCGCCTGCTTTTACTTGATTTAACCATCATCCCTTTTCCTGGTTTAGGTTGACGGGTGGGAGCCACCGCTGGAACTTGAACCTGTGACAAACAGGCTGTGTGGGCACCATGCTGTAGATTAGGAGGTCGCAGCTGGATTGACGCAGTCGGAAAAACCTACGTGGGCCTCCATCCCACCACCGATTGGCAGAGGGAGAGAGTCTGCCCTGTTGTAGAAGGAATTCGATCAAGCTTTGACGCTTTCAAAGGTTCATTCTTCATATCTCCTCCTGTTTTGCTGCGGAAGCTGTGGCAGTGGGAATTGAACCCAGAGCTCTTGGATTGTAGGCTGTTGCTTTAACCACTAGGCTACTTTTCCACTCATTGGGTACTGGGTTGGCAGGCACCATAGCTGGGACTTGAACCTGTGACCTTCTGCCTCCGAACACACTGGTTGTGTGCACTGCACCACCCTGTTGCCACTCCGAGGGGGTGAGCAGAGGCGGAGCCTGGTCACATGAATATGTTAAATTATTGCATCAGCCAGCCTGGTCACATGAATATGTTAAATTATTGCATCAGCCAGCTGTTTTTATTGGGCTCTGTGGGGAATTGAACCCCCAATCCCTGCACCATTGGTAGATGCATCAACCCTTGTGCTGTGGCTCTGCTCTGCCGGAAGGATGAGCTCCAGTGATGAGGCGGACTGCTGTCAGGAGGTCGGCTGGGAGCCTGTAGGGCATTGGACCCACTCAGCTCCCTCCATTTGATCAGATCTCTCCATTTGGACCCTTGATTAGAGGGAACCTTTAGGGGGTTAGATAGGCAGGGGACTAGAGCCGCACCAAGAGAAGCTCCGGGTCCGAGTGCTATGCTGTACAGCGGAACAGCTCCCGAGGAAGAGGTCAATGGCTCAATTGCCAGCTTCATGCGCACACAGCAGCGCCGGAAAGAGTCCTCAAGCGCTCGATTCGGCTCCGGGAGGGTCTTCAAGCTAATGCCGGCGCCAGAGAGACGTCGGCACCGTAGTGGTTTCCGGGGGCGGCGCCGGACAGATGACGTCGGCGCCGGGTGGTTTCGAGGGGCGGCACCAGCATGGGGCATTCTGGGCTGGGCGGACCTTATCCCAGCTAGTCGATGGTGCAGAGGAGGCGGTTTACATGGCGCCGATCAACAGCGCTGAAGCTTCCAACAATGTGGCCGTCCCCAATGCTGACTGCGCCGAACAGAGCGTCGGCGATGGAAGCCTCTGTAAGCGGCTCCTCCTCCCTTGAAGGAGGGCTGCGTCGACCAATGGCGCCAAGGAGGGGGAGGAGCAAGCCCCGAGATGCCACCAATAGCGACAAGGAGGGGGAGGAGCATGGCCCATGATGTAGTGTGGCAAGATGGCCGCTGCCATGGGAGCCTCGTGGTTAGCCGGAACGAAGAATTCTTCTCCGCAAATTCTGCATCTTGATTCTGTCTCCGCTCCCGCTCTTTGCCTCACGGGACTCTCCGGGATGGGACAAGTCTACCGGAGGTCTGGCAGCTGTCAAGGTGTGGGGCGACGCACCTACACCAGCCGAGGCAACGCAGGGAAGTGCTGTCCATCAGGGGCCCCCTGCCCATCGGGTCCCTTGACCATCGGCCGAGGCAGCGCAGAGCAGGTCTGGGCTGTCCATCGGAGTGCGGCTGTGGATGGGGGCCTCAGGGCACATCCCAAGTTGCAGGGGGACAGCGCCGCAGCGATTCCCGGTAGGAGTGCTGTAGAACCTATTTCCGCAGAAAGCGGAGAATCGGTGCTCAGGTGAGACTGGGGAACGGCGGCCTATTAGGCACGTTCTGCAGATCTCTCACTGACTGCTCCTCCAAGGCAGGGCCACCAGTCCGTGTTCGCAGCAAGGAGGCATTCCCCGCTGCCTGAAGAGAGATGAAGAGGTCTAGACAGGACCGGAATCTGAAGAGAGAGAAGCATAAGGTAATTTAAGGCAATACATACGTTGTAGATGAAATTATAGAGTTAGGTTTTCAGTTTTGGTGGAGAGTAGCAAAGTCCGTCTTGTAGGCAAGGCGGAAGAACAAAGACCTGGCTTGCTTGGGGGGGGCTGGGGGGGGGGCCAGTTGGCCCATGCTCAGAAGGGCAAAGCCCTTCTGAGCTATGGAGAGTACTTCCGTCTCGGCGCCGTCGGATGACGTCACCAAGTGTGGCTGACTCATCCTGCTTGTCCTAGGAGAATGTGTGTGCAATCAGGAGAGCTATGAGGTAATCCCTAAGCACTCATCTCAAAGGGCAGGGCCTGATTCAACACAGCTGCGCTGTGTTAGGGAGCAGCACACATTAGGACAGAATAAGAATAGAGCTTATTCTTCAGATAACAGTTACTACAAGCTCCAGCCCAGTTTCAAGGAGAGTTTGAAGAACAGCTTCAGCAAAAGCCAAGCAGATAGAGAGAGAAGGAAAACTCTCTGGAAGGAAGAGAAGAAAGGCCATTGGAAGGTCTGGGAGATTCCAAGGCAGTACTCATACTGGGAGGTATTCCAAAAGCCAGCAGAGTCCATTGGACTGGTTTCAGCCAGAGGAATGGAGTGGCAGAGATAGGAATCACCAGTGGCTACCTGGAAGAGAGAAGACTGCATGTGGAAGGGACTTTCAGACCAAGGCCAGAAGGTATGTGAGAGAAGATCCAGTGTCCAGGGATCAAGATTGGAAGGCTGGACATCAGAATTGGATTACATATTGGCCAGGCTATACAGAGAGGAATAATGATAGCAGGAGAGGCTCAGGTATGAACACTGATCCAGACCCTATCTATAATAGAGAATGGCAGCAAGGGAATAAGCATTCTCATGATAGTGCCTTAATGAAAGACTCATCTGTGCCAATGTATGATATTGACCCTATGATAATTGATACAGCAGATGAAAATACAGTTTATATGGACTGTTCTCTATCTAAATGCTATTGCTAGTTTTCTATGAGCAAACACATCAGCCATCACAAAGAAACCTAACTTTGTTCTTTATTTCCACTGCAAACAGCTCTTAAAGCAGGATTTGGGCTCACACAGTAGCAGCCAGCCAGCTAAAGGCTTTCAGCTGGTCCATTGATAGTAATTAGGGCTGCACCTGATTGTGTGTGTGAGCAAGGGAGAATCACTGCTGAGATCGGCGTGGAAAATAAGCAGAAGTTAACCTAACCAGCAAAGTTTATTCTTTACTTTGTGCCTTTGTATTTGGTAATTACTTGCAAAGAAAACATTAGCTAATTGCCTGACAAGCTGAAGGTTGTTTTCTGGTTTACTTTGTGACTATTTGTTATCCATTTTAAACACTGCAAGCAAGTAACCTCATTTATAGTGCTATCAAGCATACATGTGCTGGGTGAATTAAACCCCATCAATAAAAGAAGTATTTTATTGATCTTACCACTTGGTTTCACAACTCAAATTATTGTCATCAGCTGTGTTTGGGAGTGAATGAACTACAATACCCACAATACCTTGCAAGAATCATATGAATATATGCATCGTCAAGATTGTGTAAGTTCTCACCCTAGGCAGCCGTCTGACAAATGGCGTAGTTTTTCGGATTGCTCTTGCACCAAGAGGATTTACTTGTTGTGGATTACAAATAAAAGTCAAGTTTAAAGCTGTAAGAAGATTTCTTTCCCTCATCTGCACTTTGGAAGAAAAGTGGTTGTTCCAGGAAGCTGTCCCAGAGGAAAAGACCCTGTGCAAAGCTGGATTCATCACTGAGACAAGGTAATATGTACCTGGGCATGTCTAGTGGTGGATGTGTGTAAGCACAGGGGGTAATTGAAAAAAAAAAAAGTTGAAAAAAAAAAAAAAAAAAAAACCACACCTGGTTGGAAGGTGCTGCTCTTGGGTTTTTCTTTTTTTTTTATCTCTTGCAGGGGTCAAGATGGATCCGAGGGAGATGGCTCAGTGGATGGCAGCCCAATTTTGCAAGCAGCAGGAGCTATCACAGCAGGCCCAGGACACTGCTATGAAGGCCTTAATCGAACAGCAGAAACCAGTGCTTGATCTGATGCAAGCTCTAGTTCAGCTGCAGAGCCAAAGTGGAACAGATGCAAGACCAGCAGTTAGTACTGGTGCACCACATGTGGACACTGTGGGACTCAATCAAGGGATTGGGGCATTTAATTTTGGGAAATTAACTCCAGAAGATAATGTTGATGATTTTCTAGAGTCTTTTGAAAGAGTGGCACAGGCTTTAGCATGGCCAGAGACCCAGTGGGCAGTAAGGCTGGCAGCCTCATTAACTGGTGAGGCACTAGCAGCTTACAGAGCATTGCCAGCAGCCCAGGCTTTGATTTATAAGGATGTAAAGGCAGCTATTAGAGATCGCCTAGGGTTGTCTATTTCAGAGTATAGGCGAATGTTTAGAGCTGTTACGTTGAAAGTGGGTGAGACACCCAGGGCTCTGAGTCAGAGAATCAGAAGTTTAGCTGTAAAATGGTTGGAGCCTGAGCAAAAGACAGTAGAAATGTTATTAGATATTATAATGCTGGAACAATTTATGCTTGGGGTACCTAAAGATTTGAATGTTTTTCTTATACAGCAAAATTGCCAAAATCTTGGAGAGGCAACCATGCTAGCAGAGAGATTCTTGGAAGCCACGCAGGCTTGCCATAGAATGGGTGGCCCTCTAAAGATGGATGCTGAGGCTAGATGTGCTGTATCAGAAAAAGGAATAATTAGGAATGTTTCTAAAAATGAATGTACTGTATCAAACCAGATGACACAGTGGAATAGAAAGAAATGTTTCAAGTGTGGAAAAGTGGGACACTTAGAGAAGAGATGCCAGACACACACTAGTTTAATGGGTCTGGATTTAAAACAACCCAAGGAAGGATTTCTTTTGATGGTTGATGTGCAAGGAATTACCACAAATGCATTATTAGACTCTGGGGCAGACCAGAGTATGATGTCAAAAAGGCTTTGGAAGAGGATAGAGGCCCAAGAAAGATTTGTGCCTAGAACCCCTGAAAGCCAAGTTCACATCAGATGCATTCATGGTGCTGCATCATCATATCCCACCTATAGGCTAAAGGTTAAGTGCCTAGGGAAACAAGAGGAAGTCCTATTAGCAGTGGTGCCTAGGCTACCCTTTGATTTGGTTCTAGGAAGAGACTGGCCAAGATTTAAGCAGGGTCTAGTGGAAGGACTAGGAAAAAAGGAGGGAGAAGGTTTAATGGTAGTAGCTCCCGGGCCTTTATTTGGAAGTCCTCAGACCCCAGCTAAAAAGATGGTTAAGCGTCCAGAAGACCAAGCTACCCCAAAGCAGATATTCGTCCTAAAGTACCATAAGGTCTCTGAGAAGGCCCAAGCTCCTAAGCGGGCAACCCCTCAGTCTGCTGGGTTTGACCTATGCAGCATAGAAAATGTGACTGTACCTAGCCAAGGGAGAGCCCTGGTTGACACCGGTCTCCAAGTGGAAATACCAATTGGATGTTATGGGAGAGTAGCCCCAAGGTCCGGATTAGCCCTTAAATATTTCATCGATGTGGGTGCGGGAGTAATTGATCCCGATTACAGGGGCAATATTAAAGTTCTGTTGTTTAACTTTGGACAGAATGAGTATCATGTGAAGACAGGAGACAAAATTGCCCAATTGATCTGTGAGAGGCTGGGTTTTCCACCTGTGGAGGAGGTCACATCCCTAGAGAATTCTGAACGTGGAGCCAAAGGTTTTGGTTCTACTGATGTCAAAGGGGTTAAAAGCTTAGCTGCCACCTGTGCCCAAGAGAGGGAGGTGAGTGAAGAGGAGGATTTGGGACCCCAGGTATCTGATTGTAAAGAAAAATCAGAGCCCCAAATAGGTGAGGACCTGACAATGGTACAACAGGAAGAAATTAGGAAGTTGCTTAAGGAATTCCCAGATGTGTTGACACCCATACCTGGGGAGACCCATTTGGTGGCCCATGAAATAATAACTCCACCTGGGAAATTGGTTCGTCAAAGGCCATACCGCTTGCCTGAAGCCAAAAGACAGGAGGTAGTGGCACAAGTCCAGGAGATGTTGGACATGGGGGTAATAGAGGAGTCAAAGAGTCCCTGGAATAGCCCCATAGTCCTGGTGCCGAAGCCTGATGGATCCTTAAGATTTTGTATTGACTTCCGGCAGGTAAACGCCATATCAGTTTTTGATGCATATCCAATGCCAAGAATTGAGGAGCTGCTAGACCAGCTGGGACAGGCTCAATACTTAACCACCCTTGATATGACAAAAGGATATTGGCAAATCCCGCTCACCAGGGAGTCGAAGCCGAAAACTGCGTTCAGCACCCCCGTTGGCCTTTTCCAGTTCAAGAGGATGCCTTTCGGACTGCATGGAGCAGCGGCTACCTGCCAAAGGTTAGTGGATCAGGTACTTCGACCCCACCAAAGTTATGCTTTTGCATACATGGATGATGTCATAATCCATAGTAACACCTGGGCGGAGCATTTGAAGAGGATCAGGGCAGTCTTGTGCTCTATGAAGCAAGCGGGAATCACTTTAAACCCGAAGAAGTGTGCCTTTGCAAATAGGGAGGTAAAATACCTAGGCCACCTAGTGGGAAGAGGAAAAATTAAACCTCTATTAAGCAAAATAGATAGCATCAGGAATTTTCCTCCTCCAACAACCAAGAAACAACTAAGAAGTTTCTTAGGACTTATTGGATACTACCGCCGGTTTATACCGCAATTCGCAGAGAAAAGTGCCATTTTCACGGATATGCTGCGAAAGAATTGTCCAACCCAGATAAAGTGGACACCAGAAGCTGAAAAAGCGTTTTCAGTATTAAAAGAAAAATTGTGTATAGGACCGGTACTGAAAGGAGTAGACTTCAAGAAACCCTTTCTGGTTCAAACCGATGCATCGGATGTAGGGCTAGGAGCAGTCCTATCCCAGTGCCATGATGGGGAGGAGCATCCTGTGATGTACCTGAGCAGGAAGTTGTCACTGGCTGAACAAAAGTATTCCACGATAGAAAAAGAGTGTTTGGCTATCAAGTGGTCAGTGGAGGCGTTAAGGTTTTACCTTACAGGGAGAAAGTTCCAGTTGGTCACGGACCATGCCCCACTTAAGTGGTTGCAGCAAATGAAGAACCACAATGCCAGGTTGACACGCTGGTACATGGCCTTACAGGCGTTTGATTTCCAAGTTGAACATCGTGCTGGGAAGTTACACAAGAATGCGGATGCACTTTCCCGTATTACGGACTGTAGAGAAGAAGTTTCACCAGTAAAACCAGTCCGTAATAACTTAAGCAGGGGGGTATGTGATAAGGAAGCTTATCATAGCTCAGGTAGGAGCTATAGAAAAGATGATGTGACTCTGAACAAGCAACCTGTCAGTTCTGGTAGAAGCAAGAAAACAGAGTTTTCACATAAAAGACTACCAGTCCCAGAATGCACCAGGTTTCCAGCAGCCATGAGAGGGGCTGAAGTGAGAGAATGTGTGTGCAATCAAGAGAGCTATGAGGTAATCCCTAAGCACTCATCTCAAAGGGCAGGGCCTGATTCAACACAGCTGCGCTGTGTTAGGGAGCAGCACACATTAGGACAGAATAAGAATAGAGCTTATTCTTCAGATAACAGTTACTACAAGCTCCAGCCCAGTTTCAAGGAGAGTTTGAAGAACAGCTTCAGCAAAAGCCAAGCAGATAGAGAGAGAAGGAAACTCTCTGGAAGGAAGAGAAGAAAGGCCATTGGAAGGTCTGGGAGATTCCAAGGCAGTACTCATACTGGGAGGTATTCCAAAAGCCAGCAGAGTCCATTGGACTGGTTTCAGCCAGAGGAATGGAGTGGCAGAGATAGGAATCACCAGTGGCTACCTGGAAGAGAGAAGACTGCATGTGGAAGGGACTTTCAGACCAAGGCCAGAAGGTATGTGAGAGAAGATCCAGTGTCCAGGGATCAAGATTGGAAGGCTGGACATCAGAATTGGATTACATATTGGCCAGGCTATACAGAGAGGAATAATGATAGCAGGAGAGGCTCAGGTATGAACACTGATCCAGACCCTATCTATAATAGAGAATGGCAGCAAGGGAATAAGCATTCTCATGATAGTGCCTTAATGAAAGACTCATCTGTGCCAATGTATGATATTGACCCTATGATAATTGATACAGCAGATGAAAATACAGTTTATATGGACTGTTCTCTATCTAAATGCTATTGCTAGTTTTCTATGAGCAAACACATCAGCCATCACAAAGAAACCTAACTTTGTTCTTTATTTCCACTGCAAACAGCTCTTAAAGCAGGATTTGGGCTCACACAGTAGCAGCCAGCCAGCTAAAGGCTTTCAGCTGGTCCATTGATAGTAATTAGGGCTGCACCTGATTGTGTGTGAGCAAGGGAGAATCACTGCTGAGATCGGCGTGGAAAATAAGCAGAAGTTAACCTAACCAGCAAAGTTTATTCTTTACTTTGTGCCTTTGTATTTGGTAATTACTTGCTAAGAAAACATTAGCTAATTGCCTGACAAGCTGAAGGTTGTTTTCTGGTTTACTTTGTGACTTTTTGTTATCCATTTTAAACACTGCAAGCAAGTAACCTCATTTATAGTGCTATCAAGCATACATGTGCTGGGTGAATTAAACCCCATCAATAAAAGAAGTATTTTATTGATCTTACCACTTGGTTTCACAACTCAAATTATTGTCATCAGCTGTGTTTGGGAGTGAATGAACTACAATACCCACAATACCTTGCAAGAATCATATGAATATATGCATCGTCAAGATTGTGTAAGTTCTCACCCTAGGCAGCCGTCTGACAAGGTACATTGTGCCCTTTAGAATTGTCCAGTAGGAAGATTCTTCTTGAGTGTAGGACTGTGAAAACTACTATAATGCAAAAGATGATTTTTGTCTGTTGGCTTCCTATATAATGTTGTAATAAATCCTTCCTCGTCCTTCTTAATCAACAGATCTAAATACAGAATTTGGTGTTGGTCATATGTAATCTGAATCAGAAGGTTATCATCTAACCCATTAACCCATTCATTAAAGTCTTCCAGATGTCCAAGACTGCCCTTCCATATAATTAAAATGTCATCAATATATGGTATCCAAAGTTTAACATTGTCTTTAAATGGATGTTGGCACCCCCCCCCCCTCTCCCTCCCCCCTTTCCCCTTCCTTCTTTCCTACATTGTTTTTGTTTAGTTTGTTTGTTTATTTATGTATTTATTTAAGGTTTTAGTGATTTCATTATTCTATTTTATCACTAGTGGATGTTGTTTAGTTTTATTTAGTACTAAGGATTAGTTGTAATTATTTTCACAGTTTTTAGTTTATTTGATTCTTGGCTCAAAGTGGTTTTGATAGTTTGAAGTCTACGGCTCCAAATTTATTTTAGTTTGCGTTTTTAATGATTCTTTGATGTAGGCATAGGGATAGCACATGTTTTTCATCATACAGAATGATTTCCCCGCTGTATTTTGATTCCCTGCACGTTATTTTAATGCAGGTTGCTACGCCTTTCTTTTTAAATATAGAACAATAATGGGTTCAATGGGATCAATGGCTGATGTTTATCTCATTTTATTTAATTTATCGAGTGGACTTAACTTACACTATTTTGGTATCACTTTTTGAAGTAACCCTAAAGTTGAATTCCACTTATTTCATGCCTGAATAAGAAATAGGATCGCTTCAGTGGTCTCTCCATTCCGGTTAAATTAAGCTTTCCCAAATGATAATTTCTAGCAGGTTCATTCATAGATTTAGAGGATGTGTTTATTTTGGGTTGCCATATAGTTAAGGCGGTACAGTTTAAACAATATACATAGTAATAATTGTAAGTAGAGAAAGCCTATGGCTTTGTGGTACTAGTAGGTCAACAGATGTATTTGCACCGGAATAAATGGAGCCGGAGAGCGCAAATGCGGGCATTTTTCTGGCATTCAGAGGATTCAATAGACTGCACACCAGAAAAGTAATTAATAATATTTTTTCTTCAGCGATCCATGACCACTACTACAGATAAGTACAATACCAGTTGGCATTTGGGGGATATTTTGTTTCACACATATTTAATCGGGTTTTAAATTAGATGATATGGACCAGCCTCTATATCGGATCTAGTAGCGAATTTCATTTTTTTGGTCACACTAATGTGAGATGTGATGTATTTTTTACTTTGAGTACTGGTAGTTACTGGTTTTAATCATTTGTTATCATATGATATATTACCCCCCTTTGCTATAGTAGTAATCCCCTATCTAGAATCAGGGGCGACCCAAGGGGGGTGCGGGGCCATGTGCGCAGACTCAGTGTGGGGCCTAATTTGCATAAGGTGCCTCATTTGCATAAATGCATAAATATTTGCATAATGTTACCATACACTAACTTTTAGTAAACATGCCTCTTAATGAGTGTATGGATAAAGAAAGACTAAAAGATTTCTACATTACTATAATCCAGTGCCAACCGCCAGGCACATTAGGAACTACTACAAACACTGCCCATTTCCCTGTAAAATAGTTATCTCCAAGTTATAATGCCCTGTTCAATGTAATTTCAGTTTGTTCAATGTAAACCGCACTGATGCAGAATAGCGCGGTATATAAGAAAATGTAAATAAATAAAAATTTAGAACCCATAGCAAACCCGTCGTATCCTAACAGCACTACCAGGACTCACAAAGCACCATACCCTACCTATTAAAAGGCAACACTGCAAATATTAAACCAATACATTTCAGAGAATAACAATACATGACCTACGGGGGAAAGAGAACAAGTGGCAATGTCAAATAGGAATTACATAAACAGAATACCTCAGTCAGTTACACATGCAGAACATAGACCATCACCAAACAAGGAATCACAATTTAGAAACAGGAAGACAATAATTAAACTGGGAACCCCAAAAGCCAAACTTGGAATGTACAACACTGTAGAAATAAAACTATAAATTAATTTCCTCTTGTACTAAACAAAGTGCAGACGTTAATGATGCACATTTCCTAGAGCTGACATATTCCAGTTAATAAATTCAAAATAAAGAGATATTTTTCTACCTTTTGTGCATTTTATTTCAGTTGCAATTGCTCCAGCTACTTCCTTCTGGTTTCTTCGTGTCTTCTGCTAACTCTCCATTGTCTGTTGTCCATTTGTCCCTTCTTCTCTCTCCTAGTTTTTTCCATCCTCTCTCTACATCTGCTTTAACATACTAATCTTTCTCCTTTTGCTCTTTCCTCATTCCTATTTCATCCACTCAAATTTTACCCCTCCATCCTCAATCCCCACTTACTCTCCCAATATCCGGCCAATTGTAGATTTGTCTTCCCTCCCACACAAAATATTTTTTCCCTCTCCATTTCACTCTCCCAACTCCATCCCATTCTAATCCTCCCCCAACATAAGCTCCCTTCTAGTTCCAGTCCCACCCAGCATCTGCTCCCTTCTAGTCCCTGCATTGGCCCATTTCCAGTCCTAGACCCCATCAGCCCATTTCCAATCCTATCCTAGCCCCACCATCAGCCCATTTCCAGTCCTAGCTCCCCCATCCATTTCCAGTCCTATCCGAGTCCCTCCATCAGCTCATTTCCAATCCCAGCCCCCCATCAGCCCATTTCTAGTCCTTTCCTAGCTCCACCATCAGCCCATGTCAAATCCTAGCTCCCCTCCACTCAGCCCATTTCCAATCCAAGCCCCCCCCCCATGAGCCTACTTCCAGTTCTAGCCCCTCCATGAGTCCATTTCAATTCAAGCCCCCACTACAGCCTATTTCCAATCTTAGCACCCCCCAACAGCCAATTTCCAAACCTATCCTAGCCCCTCCATTAGCCCATTTCCTGTCCTAGCCCCCCCCACTCAGCCCATTTCCAGTCCTAGCTCCCTACCCTCACAGCCCATTTCCATTTCAAGCCCCCTCCCCATCAGCTATTTGCAGTTTAAGCCCCCCCTTCCACTCAGCCCATTTCCATTCCCAGCCCCGGTCCTATCAGCTATTTGCAGTTCAAGCCCCCCTTCCACAGCCCATTTCCAGTCCTAGCCCCCCCCCCCATAGCCCATTACCAGTCCTAAGCCCCCCCACAACCCATTACCAGTCCTAAGCCTCCCATCAGCCCACTTCCAGTCCTAACCCCACACAGCCCATTACCAGTCCTACCCCCATCAGCCCACTTCCAGTCCTAACCCCCCCATCAGCCCATTTCCAGTCTTAGCCCCCCATAGCCCATTACCAGTCCTAACCCCCCCATCAGCCCATTTCCAGTCCTAGCCCCCCACATAGCCCATTACCAGTCCTAACCCCCCATCAGCCCATTTCCAGTCCTAGTCCCCCACATAGCCCATTACCAGTCCTAACCCCCCCACAGCCCATTACCAGTCCTAACCCCCCATCAGCCCACTTCCAGTCTTAGTCCCCCCATAACCCATTACCTGTTCTACCTCCCCATTGCCTATTCCCTGTCCTAACCCCCCATCAGCCCACTTACAGTCTTAGCCCCCCCATAGCCCATTACCAGTCCTAACCCCCCTCCCCCCCCCCATCAGCCCAGCTAGATTTTAAAAAACACAAACCGGCTGCTGCTGCTGCTGCCGCCGTGGCAGCAGCAGAATCGAGCACCCCGAGGGGCCCCCCCTGCCCTGCAAAATCCTCGTTTCAGCATCAGCTCCCAAAACATGGGCTTTTCAGAGCCACGAAGGGAGAGCTTCTCCTCTCACGGCTCTGTTAATCCCACGGCGGGATTAACAGAGCCACGAGACGAGAAGCTCTCCCTTCGCGGCTCTGGCAGCCGACGCTGAGGAAGATGATGCTGAAACGAAGATTCTGCAGGGCAGGGGGGGCCCCGCGGGGTGCTCGATTCTGCCGCTGCCACGGCGGCAGCAGCAGCAGCCGGTTTCTGCTTTTTTTTTTATCTAGCTGGGCTGATCGCTGATGCATAATGTTTTTTTGTGCCGGGCCCCCTGAAATGCAGGGCCCTGTGCAAAAAACATTCTTGCTCCATGGATGGGCCGGCCCTGCACGTTACACATATATCAAAAGGTTGCTATGATTAATGGCAGATAACAAATCCTAAGTTAATCAAAATTTGTTGATAGAGCTGCATCATAGCAACCTTTCTAATATCTGTGGAGTGTGTTTCAGCTTTGGTTTCTGACATTGTTTACCACCCCGGAGAGTGACCCTAACAGTATTGCATACCATAGCCATGCCTGCACTGTGCCCAGGACTGGTGTGGTGGCCAGGGCTGCCAAAAACCTCTATATTTGCACAATGCTGGCATAGGTGTGGGAGTGTGTGTATGTCTATCCAGTGTGTTGTGGCTGCCTACACCTTACTGAGCTCACACTGCTTGCACTGTTTCCAGTGTTATCCTGCCAATGTGCATAATGAGGAGCAAGGTACTGTGGGTATGGCCCGGACAGGATGCATCTGTACAGGCTATAGGGCAATGGCTGGGACATTGTAGTGCCTGACCACCACCTGCACGGACAGGGTGGCCACAGCATGTCATGCTGGGAGGTCACTCTCACCCTGACTGAGCAGTGACCACGGCATGGCTAGGTTCCCCCATAGTGCTATACAGTATTTTTCTCAAGTGATATGTATGGTTTTCTTTTTCTGGGGCCCAAGCACTGACATATCTGCTTGGGGTGTGTGCTCATATCCCATTTTTGGGTGCACACAGTTTCTCCAGGAACATGCAATATGTGCTAACTAGCAGACTGTCTGCAGTTAGTATGTGTATGGTTGGGAACACCTTGCAGGGTGCAGTGGCTGGAGACTCACTGTGCCTGCTGCTGGAGAATGTCAGATAGTGGTGGGGGGCAGCTGAGCTTTTCCAGGCCTACTGTCTGTCTGCCATTGCCTTATTGATGCGTACAGATCTGCATTGACTACCCTGTAGGGTGCCTGTTCCCCAGCGGGTCTGGGTTTGATGGTCCTCTCTACTGCCCCCATTGCAGAGATGTAGAATGTGGATCTGTTGGTGGGAGATCATCTCCCCCATCCTGAGCCACAGAGAGCAGGTTGGGTGGCGCTACATAATCCGCTTTTGTGTCCAAACACCCCCCCCTTCACTTATAACATGTGACCATGACACCCACACAGGATATGCACTATTCTGGGTGCATCATAGTCCACAAGGGCTAGACATGACTGGGAAATACAAATGGACACAGGTGTAGCCTAGGTGTGTCTGCAAGGACTACCTATCACACACTGGCACTGATGACAACCTGCAACATAGTCTATCTCAGCCAAGCCAGGTGCTGCAGACCTGGTGCTGGGCGCCCCACCTCACCCTCAGGGTGAGCACAGGACCCGCACAATGTCACGGTCTGTAGCTACTCTGTGCCAGTAACACACACGGTCAGTTCCCCCTACCAGGCCGAGGTGCTGTGGGGGTGCATACCCCATCTTGTGATCAGCTGTAGACTTCTGATCTGCATGTGCAGTGCATCATGGGTACAGGTGGGTTTACCCTATCCTGGTAACCACAGCAGACAGTTTGTGTGGTGACTGCAGTCTTTCTGTAGCCAGCCAGGGGTGTGCTAGTAGCTATAGAGATGTAGCCCACTGGTTACTTCAGTGACTATAGAGGTAGAATTCATGGGTTTGATCCCACAGTGGTGTTATTTAATACAGCTGTCTGAGGCTTTTCCTTTCCATTTAAATCAGTGCTGCCAGCAAAATGCACCCTCACAGTACTGTAAACTTGGCGCCTATAAGGTGCCCTATAATGCACCTGCTGGCCAACGCCGGGGAGCCTCACCAACGTAATGTAAACACCAATTCAACAATTAAATTAATAAATGGTGGCGTGGCGGCAAGATCAGGTGTATGGGGACTGGAGAAGCGGCCCATACCGTTAGCGGTGCGTTTCACTGTTCTGATAAGACTACTATGACGTGATCTGGACGTCAAAATCCCACGTGTGCTTTGTGCCAGGTAGCGCGTAGTACTGCGAGATAGCGCGTGTATGTGTGTGACACGGCGCATGCGCCATGTGCGTCATCGAGCTGTTGTGCACGTACACGCGCTAACTCAAGAGTGAAAAAATGGACCGCCGTTCACGGAAGCCCGCATTTACCTGGAGGGAGCTCAGGATCCTGAGCAAACTAATCTGCACCAGACAGAGCCGTCTGTTTCCAGGCGCAGCAAAGAGGCAGGACCTTGCACAGGTGAGGAGGGCATGGGTGCGCCTCACCAGGTGGTACAACCGATCTGCAGACTACCCATGTGAAGTAAGTGTATGGGGACAGGTCAAACAATGACGGTTGTGCAACACAAGTACCGCAAGCATCACATATGATACATGCAGAACATGATGGAAATACCAGTCTGTGGGCCAAGCTGTTGCCACTGTAGATGCGTATGGTGTGGATTGCAATCCTGCCCTATCCCCAGGACGCCCCCAGACCTGATCACACGGGTCTGTTACACATCCTGGTGTTATGTTACCTGCGTGTGATGAGGTCCCAAATGTCTGCTTCATCCCCAGGAGGCGTCACACATGGTTACAGAGGTCTAGCATAGATCCTGGTGTTAGGTTAACTGCATCCGTGTCAGTCTCAGAGCTCTGCCCTAACCCCAGGAGGCCCTGGACCTGATGACAGAGGTCTATTGGAGATCCTGGTGTTAGGTTAAGTGCATCAGTTGGGGTTTCACAGTTCTGCCCTAACTCCAGGAGGCCCTGGACTTGATGACAGAGGTTTATTATAGATCCTGGAGTCAGGGTACCTGCATCAGTTGGGGTTTCACAGCTCTGCCCTAACCCCAGGAGGCCCTGGACCTAATGACAGAGGTTCATTATAGATCCTGGTGTCAGGGTACCTGCATCAGTTGGGGTTTCATAGCTCTGCCCTAACCCCAGGAGAACCTGGACCTGATGATAGAGGTTTATTAGAGATCTTGGTGTCAGGGTAACTGCATCAGTTGGGGTTTCACAGCTCTGCCCTAACTCCAGGAGGCCCAGACCTGATTACAGTGGTCCATTATAGATCCTGGTGTCAGGGTACCTGCATCTGTTTCATTCTCACAGCTCTGCCCTAACCCCAGGAGGCCCTGGACCTGATAACAGAGGTTTATTAGAGATCCTTGGGGTTTCACAGCTCTGCCCTAACTCCAGGAGGCCCTGGACTTGATTACAGTGGTCCATTAGAGATCCTGGTGTCAGGGTACTTGCATCTGTTTCATTCTCATAGCTCTGCCCTAACCCCAGGAGGCCCTGGACCTGATGACAGAGGATTATTAGAGATCCTGGTGTCAGGGTAACTGCATCCGTTGGGGTTTCACAGCTCTGCCCTAACCCCAGGAGGCCCTGGACCTGATGACAGAGGTTCATTATAGATCCTGGTGTCAGGGTATCTGCATCAGTTGGAGTTTCCCAGCTCTGCCCTAACCCCAGGAGGCCCTGGACCTGATGACAGAGGTTCATTAGAGATCCTGGTGTCAGGATACCTGCATCAGTTGGGGTTTCACAGCTCTGCCCTAACCCCAGGAGGCCCTGGACATGATGACAGAGGTTTATTAGAGATCCTGGTGTCAGGGTAACTGCATCAGTTGGGGTTTCACAACTCTGTCCTAACTCCAGGAGGCCCTGGACCTGTTTACAGTGGTCCATTATAGATCGTGGTGTCAGGGTACCTGCATCTGTTTCATTCTCACAGCTCTGTCCTAACCCCAGGAGGCCCTGGACCTGATGACAGAGGTTCATTACAGATCCTGGTGTCAGGGTACCTGCATCAGTTGGGGTTTCACAGCTCTGCCCTAACTCCAGGA
The DNA here is from genome assembly GCA_033557465.1 of Ichthyophis bannanicus. NCBI lineage: Eukaryota > Metazoa > Chordata > Amphibia > Gymnophiona > Ichthyophiidae > Ichthyophis > Ichthyophis bannanicus. Next base: position 102,702,814 of record CM066048.1, on the reverse strand, counting down.
GGCCCTGAACCTGATTACAGAGGTCTATAGACCAGCTAGGAGTGTTGGTGCATGCTCCTTTTGCAGTCGGCCACAAATGCCCTATTCACAGGAGGCCCTAGTTGTGTCCACACAGGTAGAGCAGACATCCTGGTGTTATGGTAGTGGCTCCTGGTGATGTGTTCAGGGCCACCCAATCCATGGGTGATGCCAGAACACATCACACATGTTCCAATACAGCTATCTTGATGGCATGGCATTTGTGTCTGCGAATGTGTGTAGGTCATGCAAACACACAGGTGTGTGCCGGACCCCAGAGGGGTCAAGAAACACCTCCCCTGTAAACCAGCATACCTACCCCACACATGGCATGGTGCTGCCATGTAATGCAAGGAGAGTGTAGGTTCTGGGTAAGGGTTGTCCGGGGGGTTGCCCAAACAACACGTAGGTGGCACCCCACACATGCCCAGACCCACAGCCACACATGCAGGCGGTGCTGGCAACAGGTAGTAGAGGACCCACTGGCATGAGCAGCAGCAGCACCCTGCTGCATGCAGTGATATGCGTTGGTCACCCACCAGAGATATCTGGCCCTTAATGTTCCCACCCATTGCATTCCCACCCAGGTGGAGGACCTACAAAAAAAAGGGACGTGAGTTGTGGCTGCACTGCCCAGGTGTCCTCGAGTGGCTACGAAGGAGGGCGCTGCAGCAACGTGGCAGTGATTGTTGTGGCCCCTGCAGCGCAGTACAGCATGTCACAGTGGGCCGCAGCCTGTGGGAGGCCACACTATGTTTATGTGGCATCATAATTGCATGATGGTGTGCTAATGACTGTCTTCCCCCACAGAAGCTGCTGCTGCTGGTGAGGGGACATCAACCTCCGGGCTCCCCACAACACGCCCCACAGCTGCAGTCCAGCCAGTCGAGGAGGAGGAGGCGGTGGAGGAGGAGGAGGCAGCAGAGGCGGAAGAGGACGACGGGGACATGGAGGGGGTGGGGTGGGACGGGAGGGAGGGAGGGGAGGGAGAGATTGCATGTGACATTTTGGGGGGGTGAGGAGGAGGAGGAGAGCAGGGAGGGTGGTGAGGGTGGGTGGGATGTGCCGGGGGAGGGTGGGAGGGAACACAGGACAGCACAGGGCACTGTGGGTCCCTGCCAGCTGCCGCATGTGTGTGGCGATGGTGCCCGTCTGGGTGTAGCTACGCCACTCATTGCCACAGACAGGGCCCATGCACATGCCACCACACAGACACCAGGCAGGTGGTGGCAGGTGCGTCCGGGACCTGTATGTGGCAATGGATGGCGTGCTGCAACGCCAGCGGGCCCAGGACCACACCATCCGGTGGCTTGCAGGCTCCATTCAGTGGATGGCTGCCGAGATGCAGCGTATGGCTGGTAAGGGCGGTGCATCTCGACAGCCATCCCCTGATGGGCGTCCCAGGAGCGTGTGATGGTCCCTGTGGCGCCCACACACATGCCCTGTGCTGTCCTGTCTCCCGGGACCCAACATGTGGGCTTTTATATACAATACCTGTTGTAAATATGTTTTTAAATACAGTTGGGTTACTACATCACAATGGTCATGTGTCTCCCTTACAGACATGTTGACGTGAGCATGGGACATGTGTAGACCCCTATGTGTATGTGTGGTAAACATAGGTAACATACATGGACTGTCTCCACACTCAAGTGTGGGGGCTGGCCATGTGCGTAGGCATCTGTGACCCCTGGTGCCCCTGTGATGTACCGCTATGCTGTGTGTCCCAACAGCTATGGTCACATGCATGCTGCCTGTGATGTGTAGGCTGCATATCTGATGCATCATACTTGTAGGAGGATGAAGGGAAAGGGTAGCAGTAGGTATGTGGCAGGAAGGATAAGACGGACTGCTGTATCCAGGAGCTGCCCAGGGGGATAGCTGGTGAGGCCAAGACAGGTGGATGTTGGTCTGGAGGGGGAGCAGCGGTTCACTACAGACGCAGGGGGAGAGTGAACAATTGACTGTAGCTAGTTACCTATGTCTGCCTGTGTCTTCCACAATCATCTGTGGCTAAACAGCCATGTAGGACCTGGTGTGGGTCAGAGGGAATGGCACACATGTGGGTGGAGCAATGGAGAGGATATGGGGTGTGAGAGAGTGACGGATCCGTAAAACATACATGTACCACCATAAACATATTACTGCTTGCCCAGAGAGGTAGGGTATACCCCCACGCATAGGTAGAAGGGTGCACACATGGCATGGTGCATGGCACACAGGGCATGGTATAACATATGTGCGTTGATTGGTGGTAGTGCATACACCCCACCCCTAAAGGAAATGGGGAGGCACATGTGACCAGGGTGACAATATGGGGGACAGGGTACTCAGGGGAGTACAGTGGCAAACACCGGAGACGTGCACATAGGTATAATCAGGTTTAGTCATCTTTATTGGCACACAGTGACCTTTTGCCCGCAATCATGACCTGCGTGTCCGCCCACGTCCATGGCGACCACAGCCCAAGCCACGCCATTGTTCTGGTTCCGCTGGTGCTGCCTCTGGGGCTGGGGCTGGCTGCTGGGGATGCCCAGCCATGGCCTCCTGGGCATCTGCAAGCCACAGTAGCGCCGCTGCCATCACCTCAGCTGTGCCATGCAGCTGGCTCACCTCCTCCCGAATGCCCATCAGAACCTGATGAGTGGCTGTGGGTGAGACACAAGGTGATGTGTGAGACATGTGTTGCACCCCCCACCGTGACTCATGCACATGTCTGGCGTATCCCAACAGACCGGTCCGCAGAGCAATCATGTATGCGATGGCTAGCAATGCAGTACCATGTTTACATCTGTGTGTCCCATGATCCATCCTCAGGCCAGGAAATGATCCTGCTGAGTGGTCATGGAAATCACAGATATGACACATGGTACTGTGTTGCAGTTCATTGTGTCACTGCTGTATCTGCACACTGGTCATATGTGATAGGTTGGACAATGTGGGGATTCATGGCACACAGATATATATCTGGGGGGCGCTGTTCACTCTACACCTAATGCACAGTACTGAGTACCCCGACTATCTATGCTATGTACCACTACCCAGGGAGAGGGGTCCAGCGAGTAAGCTGTATAGGTGATCTGGGGTAGGTGTGTACCACTGTACGTCTCCCTGGAGTATTTGGTGGTGAATAGTAGGCGGATGTATGAGCTCATTAACATGATGACACCAGACGGCACATGCTACAAGGGGGGGGGGAGTGCACATGGCACACACCCCCACTACACATACAAAACTATGTGCTATGGTGTCATAATATTAGGGGGCACATGGAATGTCATTGTGGATGTTACATCAATCCCCAGAGGGCTTGTTGTGTATTCTGTTACCCACCTTCCGCATCGTGCCTTGATGAGGCAGTATGAGATTGTTGCATTCATGCAGCTGAAAAAGCTCTAATTCTCTCACTCACCCACAGAAGGAAACACACAGACAGGCTGGAATGCAAACAGGATCTTTTAATGTGCGCACAGGCCCAGACAGAGAGCCGGCAGTCTCCACAAAAAATATGAGCCCCGAAGGACGTCCTACATTGTCTTATATACAGTACATTTTTAAACTCATTCTACAATCTCATTTGTCTCAGGTATTTTCTGTCCACCAATCAGCAGCCCCTGGGGAAGGTGCCTGGGTGACCTGTCCAAACCGGTATGCTCTGGTCTGCTGATTTCTGGGCAAGGGGGTACTGTGCTCAGACCTGGAGTGGGGGAAGGGTGCCTACTGAAATCTTTATGTCTTCTCTTAGCAAGCTGATCACTTATGTAAGAACCTTATGGCTGGGGGAAGGGTTACCCACAGCTAAACCTTATGGCTGCCTCAAGAGCGCAGCTCCACAAGGGTGACATCCATGCTGGTGTGTGGTGTGCGTGATGTCCCCGGCGCTTGCATTGTGTGGCAACTCCCCTCCGACTCTGCGTCCTCCACAGCCCATGTGCTGCTGCTACTGGCCCCCACTTGTGCATTGGCATCCGCTGCCCTGTCCTCTTCCTCGGCCACCACATTGTTTCCTGGGGTCTCTCCGCCAGTACTGTCCACGTCCCCGGACTCGCCAGCCTCTGGCCCCTCGGCATCCTCTGTCGCCAGCACATCCCCCTCCTCATATGCTTCCATGGCCTGGATGTCACCTGGGGGGTAGAACAGGGTACAAAGCAAGGATGAGTTAGTGCAGGTCACATATCTACACCTGTGTAGTACATCCCCGCCAACATCAATGCCGTGTCCATCTGTACCTGCTGTTACTGCACCTACAATGGGGACAGCACATGTGCATACAATATGCTGTACCTGACGGGGGGAGGGGCAGCCTCTTGCACTGGTGAAACTGTGTCACATTTGCTGTTATGTTGGGGGGGATGGGGTTGCGACTGCCGGACCCACTATATGCAGCACTAGGTATGCACTGTGAGTGTGACCTTGGATGTGGGCTCAGCGCTACATGTGGCCAGGGTGCGTGTGGGAGCCCTGAGTGGGATTGTGGCCTGTCATAGTGTGTGTGTGCGATGTGTATGCATTGGCCTGAGTGGTATGGACGGCAGGTGTTGCAGCATTCGTCCAGGTCAGCCAGACGTGTGTGGGGAGTGCCGCTTTGGTAGCCACTGTGCGGTGTGTGTTGACAGCTAACACATACTTGGTGTGTGTGGTGGGTTGTTTCAAGGGATGGGTGGAGTGATGCTGGGCATGTGGTTGCACCATGGGTGGAGGTCATGGGAATGTGTCTGTGGCACTGCAGTACTGTATAGATGATGGCCCCTGGTGGTGTGGGGTCTTGGCTAAGTTCAGTTGGTACGGCTGTGGCAATGTACACCCCAATGTCTTGTGAGGGTGGGTGGGGGATCCCCACTGTATGTTGGCCAATGACAGAGTGTGATGTGTTGGACATCTGTGTGATGTGGTCATTGGGGTTTGTTTGCATCTACCTCGCCATCACAGTGTGATAGGCCTTCCTCTGTCACTGGTCTGGGATATGTCCCTGGACAGGTAATCTCATACACACGTCATAGTTGTTATAGGTGGTGTGTGTGGGTCACCCCAGGTCAATGTTTTCTGGCCTAGTTGTATGTCCCTCCTGTCTGTGTCCCCCTGTCATATAGTGGTGTGTGCCTGGCTGCAGATGTATGCTGTTCTGTGTGACCTATATGCCAGGTACGAATAGCTGCTGCATGTGCTTGGTTCATGGGGTGGAGGGTGTTGGGCACCCCTGTATGTACGGTCATCCGCCCCACTCATGCACAGTCAAGGGGGGGGTAGCACTCCGCCTGGCTGGGGGACTGCCCCCCCTCCCCCCAGTTCTGTATACCTGTGCAGTGCTCTACGACGTCCAGGACTGTGGCTGTCATGCACGCAACCCCAGATACCTGTCACACCCACCCTGTACCTACACAGTCATGTTTTGCTGGATATGTGGTCCCCAGTTGCCTGTGTTAGGGCACATGTGTTCTCAGGACATAGGCCCCCTACCTTCCCATCCATGGCTGGCATGTGCTGGGCCGTGAGCTGTACATGTGCAGCATATCTCTGACCTACCTGCCTGTGGATGGGCGGTGTCCAGCGCTTCAGGCAGTCCACTCAGGTAGATGGGGCCAAGACGGTCTGTGAGTTCCTGCTTCAGGGGATTCAGGGTTGGGGCAAAGGGCCCACCCCCTCCGGTGCCCATGGCATGTTGCCTCTCCGCCACCATGTGTGCACGGACACCATGCTTAATGTCATTAAATTGTTTCCTCAGGCTATCCAGGTCCCTGGATGGCCCCCCTGCCTGGGCTATGGCTTCCTAAATCTCCTCCCACACGTGTATCTGTGTGCCCACAGTGGTTCTTGTGCTCAGCTGGCTGTAGAGCATCTCATACCGCTCCAAAACACTGGCTAGCAGGATGTTGTTTTCCTGCTGGCTGAATCTAACAGCCCTCCTCCGTTCCTCGGCTGGCACTGGTATACACCTACGTTTGATGCTGGGTGGCCCATGGATGGGCTGTGACACACCTGATGGGCCTGCCGCCACCACCACAGGACCACCTCTCCCTGTCGGCTCTGGGTCCTGCTGAACATGTGTCTCACCCTCCTCCCCCCCTGCCATGTCCTGCCGCTCCATCTCATTGCCCTCTGTGCCCTCTCCCTCCCTGTCACACATCGTCACCCCTCCTGTTCTTCGCCACACAGTGGGATGACATGCAGCCATCAATGTCAGGTGGCAAGCAGACATCAGGGTGTAGTTTGGCAGACATAACTCAGGCGTCGACAGATATATTTGCAACTCATCAGCACACAGCTGGTAATGTAAGTCAAGGTATGAGATAGACACACCAAGGAAATGTATAACGACAGAGGATAAGGAAGGAGCCCCTGGATATTTCCCTGTGTTACAGGAACTAACATTGGGGTAGCAGAGGACATTGAGACACCAGAACACACACTGAAGGGGCAGTGGGAGCGATATGGGGGACACAGGATAGTACTGCAGCCTTAGAGCTGAGCAGGGACACGGTAGCGAGGAGACAGTTCTGTTCCACATTTTTTATGGCAGCAGAGAGGTGAGGAAGGGGTCAGACAGAGTACGACCCTTGTAGTTTGCCACACACACTTCAGTGATAACGTTAACATGAAGTGATGGGGAACAGTCAGTCTGTAAAGGATCTTGTGGGGTCTGCGAGCTGAGGACATGAAGGTGCAGTGTGTGTTGCACAGCTACAACATGACATATGTATGTTTCTCTTGTGTTTCTCAATCCACAGGACATACTTGGTGACCCTCCTGGTGCTGTGGTGCATTGGCAGGTGACTGTATGTCATCCAACATGCAGTAGTCTGGGGTAGGTGGACCTACAGCTACTTTGTCTGTGACGACAGTCAGGGGGAGCACATGTCTACAGTGATCTGTCATATTGTACATATTGTAATGGGGAAGAGACATCCTGTGATATGGAAACAGAGGAACCTAAGTGCAGTAGGGCTGTTTCTAGCAGGAAGGATAAGCTCAGGACACCCAGTTGCCAGGAGCAACACAAACAATCCCAGCCACGAGGGCAGGAACCCCGCCCAGCTAGCAAACAATCCCCATCTCCTGGTCCTGATAGCTTTCACCTGGGAGGGGGAAGGGCTAGATTAGCTCCCAAGCAAACGTATAAAAAATGTTCATTAGAGTTTAGCAACAGAAAGAGGAAGGACAACGGCAAGGGGAAGAGCAACGGCAAGGAGAGGACGAGGAATGAGAGAGAGAACAGGGAAGACGGAGGAGAACAGAATCAGCTGGAAAGTTTGTGCAAGCTGAGGTCTGGCTCTTGGAAGCAGCGTCTGTCCCGGTGTGAAAGGAAAACGTATGTAAGTGATTCAGTGGATTCTGATTCTGAATGTGAGAGAGAGAGACAGAAAGCAGCTGACAGGGATAACTGGAGGAGCAGGGCACAAAAACCCTTTGACCAAACCTCCAGGCATTTATCCTATGGTGAAGGCATTCAAAGGGAGAAGTTACCAGTGAGGATAGCTGGGAAGCACTTACAAGCTCTAAGGAGTGAAAAATATACAGTGGAAGACATTTGTATGTCAGAAGAAGAGGGTGAGCAGCCAGAATACAGAGAAAAACCTCTGAGGTTTAAACCCCATCCTGAGAGAGCTGTGCACGGACTTTCTCCTGCCTCAAAGCCAGAAGGTAGGCTGTATAATCATTGCAAAAGTGGTTATAAGAATTTCTCTCATAGAAACTATAAAGAATATGATTCTCCTCTAAGCTATGCCAAGAGATATAGTAAAGCTGATCCTTACCTCCTAGAGGAAATAATAGGGAAGCCTCTGGAACAGACAGCAGAGAATAATCTGGAAACGTTGTATACAAGGCAGAAGTTGTATTCAGATGATAGCCAGCATGAGTCAATGCTAATTGATCCTCCAGATGAAGAGTTATCTGATATCCAGATGGATTGTACATTAACAGTTACAAATGATAGGATTTCACTGTGCTGAGCCAGATATCCTGAAGAAGCTGTCAACTGGCAGTTAGAAGCACAGGACTTTATTTCCTAATACCAAGGCACTGTATGCAATGAATACCGTACCATTTGTGATTTAAGTTGGAAGCTGTTATAAGTTCTTTTTCCTACCTTGTGCCAGAGTGTATGGCTTTCTGTTCCTATGTTACTTTGTGTTTGAATCCGCCCCTGGAGGGGAATTAAAAGCCTGTCTTTGCCTGAACCACTCGATTCACGACTACAACTTATTGAAAAGGTCCACAACTACACCCTTAACCTTTCAATAAAAGGTCTCCAGGCTACCTAACCCGTATGCTGAAGCTACGGGTGGACTACTGGTGACAGGAAATGGCGTAGTGTTTCGGATTTTTAAAACACAGTACAAGGACAGTATCAAAGGAAAAAAAATATCAGCTTGTTAAAGAAGAAAAGGATTACCTGTGAATCAGGAGAAGTTCGGCTATCCTGAGGAAAAGAAGAAAGCACGGACCGGACTTCGGATACAGACCTGACTTGGAGCCACCCAGGATATCTTTCTCAAGGCAAGATCCTGCACCGTGCTCAGGTACAAGTAAGGGGTCACGGGTGTAATAGGATTGGTGAGAAAGTGTCCATATCTGTGCTATAGGTGGGAGGCAGAGAAATATTTTTTGGTACCGTACTTGGTGGGCCTCTGTTGTTTTCTTCTATTTCTGCAGATACAGAAACCTGAGATGGATCCCCAGGACGTAAAGAGCTGGATGGAGGCTCAGTGGAAGGCGCAGAGTGAACTAGCCAGAGTGATCCAAGAAAAGATTGTAACCGCCATGAATGCACAGCAGCAGCCACTTCTTGAGCTACTGGGAGCTCTGCTGAAGCAGACTGTGGCCAAAGAGGAGACTATTCCCTCAGTACAAGTGGGGGTAGGACTTGCTAATTGTGGTGCACTAGCACTGGGACAATTTAAAGCCAATGATAATTTTGATGATTTTGCTGATGCATTTGAAAGAATAGCAGAAGCAGCTAAATGGCCAACTGACCAGTGGGCTGTCCGGTTCGCTATGTCTCTGTCAGGTGAGGCACTAGCAGCGTACAAAACAATGCCCGCTGATCAGGCATCCAATTACCTGAATGTAAAAAATGCTGTAAGAGACAGGCTGGGTTTGACTCCCATGCACTACAGGCGTTTATTCAGGGAAGCTAGGCTTAGGCCTACAGAAACACCAAAAGCACTATTTCAGAGATTAAAGGGTCTAGCGCTGAAATGGCTCACTCCTGAAAGGAGGACGGTAGAAGCTTTGGTAGATACCATAATTATGGAGCAGTTTCTTGAAGCTGTACCACCTGAGGTAAAAGCTTTCCTAGTGCTCCAGAAATGCAGTTCCACTGAGGAAGCGGCTGACCTCACTGACAGATACTTTGAGGCGGAGTTAGCCGGGACCTCTAAGGAAAAGGTGTTAAAGGTGGCTGGCATTGATAAGCTATGGAGCCTAGAAAAGTCCTCTAAAAGGAATATGCTTGACCAAAATGTAAACAAATTTTCTAAGAGAAAATGTTATAATTGTGGTCAGCTAGGACACATACGCAAAGATTGTACAATACGCACTGCCTTAATGTCAGGAAAGGAGAAACCCCTAGGGCAGGGATTTCTGCTGAAGGTACGAGTGGAAGGGGTAGAGGCTCTGGCACTGCTGGACTCCAGAGCAGACCAGAGTATGGTCTCCCAGAAGTTGTGGAAGACCATCACTGATCATGACCTATCTGCCCGGAGCCAAGCAGATGAAAGAGTCCAAAGTGAGATGTGTACATGGGGCATCCTCGTACTATCCTGTGCATAAAGTGTCTGTAACGGGCTTAGGGATTGATGAGGAAGTACGCGTGGCAGTCATACCACAACTTCCTCGCGATCTTATTTTAGGCAGAGATTGGCCTCCATTTCAAAAAGAGTTAAGGAGAGGCTTAACTGAGAGATTAGGCCTAATTTCTACCAAGTCCCAAGCCAAAGTTTCTGGAACAGGGGTTAATACAGTAGATGAGGAAACTGAAGCTCCTGAGGGTGAGGAAGAAGCCCAAGTATGTGAGAATGACGGGGGAGAGGAGGTACAGGATATACTTCCCTCTCATGAGGATTTGTTGAATGTTCCCTCTAAGGATAGGAAAGGAAAGGCTGAAAGGCGCCACGAGAGAAGGCATAGATCCCAAGCTAGGGCAGAGCTGGAAGCCGGGGAGGGGTTGCCCTGGGTCCCGGCAGAAAGATGATCCTGCACTAAAGAGAGCCTCTGGGTATGCTCAAGAGAATAGGACCATCTTGCCTAGGTTCTTCTTAGAAGATGAAATATTGTACAGGGAGAGCACAGACCCGCGTACGGGCACAGTAAGGAAACAGTTGGTCATGCCTACTACCTTTAAGGCGGTAGTCCTGAGATTGGCACATGACCATCCTGTGGGGTGCCATAAAGGTACACAGGGGACATTGGACCAGATATTGGCCCGATTTTACTGGCCTGGCGTCTTCAAAGAGACAGCCCGCTATTGCGAGTCCTGTCCCGCTTGCCAGCAAGTCACAGCTAGTAAGCCAAAACCTGTACCCATGATACCTACGCCTACTATTTCAACCCCAGTCGGTAGGTTAGCGATGGACATTGTAGGACCCATCGTTAAAACGCCGAGAGGTTTCCAGTACATACTGGTGATCATAGACCAAGCAACTCGTTTTCCATGGGCCATTCCGTTACGTAATATCTCAGCCAAGACCATAGCCCTTGAGCTTATAAAGCTGTTTTGTGAAATCGGATTTCCCCAGGAAATTCTGACGGATCAGGGGAGTAATTTCACTTCAAAACATTTAGCCAGGGTATGGGACGCTTTTGGGGTACGGCATATCCGGACCTCTGCCTATCATCCTCAAGCTAACGGGTTAGTAGAGAGGATGAATCAATCAATTAAACAGATGTTAGGAAGGAGTCTAGAAGGAAAAATGGCCGAATGGGATAATGTACTCCCATTTGTCTTATACGCGTGCCGAGAGCATGTACAAGCGTCCTTAGGGGCATCGCCCTACGAGCTTTTATATGGCCGGGTTCCAAGGGGGATATTGGATATCCTGAGGGAACAATGGGTCGAACCTGATGAAGCAGAGATAGGGGTACCCCAGTTTCTTAGGGATCTTAGGAGCCATCTAGAGAGGACCTCCCGAGTGTCAATAGAAAATTTGCAGGCTAGCCAACGCCGGCAAAAACACTATTATGATCGGGGAACCAAGACACGACAGTTAGAAGTCGGGGATAAGGTTCTAGTCCTAGTTGCAGAGGCTGGTCCCAAATTCAAATCCAGATGGAAAGGACCCTGGACAGTAGTGGAAAAGGTCGGTCCCGTCTCCTATAAGGTGGAGAATGAAAAGGGGCGACGACAAGTATACCACCTGAACCTGTTAAAACCTTGGCATGACAGAACAGCCACAGTACGGCTGGTCAAGGTAGAGGATGGTTTAGCGAACAAGTTCAGGATTACAAGCTGGCAGACTCAGGAAGCTGCAGCCTGTAATATCTTAAGGGGGGGGGATATGTAATGGGGAAGAGACATCCTGTGATATGGAAACAGAGGAACCTAAGTGCAGTAGGGCTGTTTCTAGCAGGAAGGATAAGCTCAGGACACCCAGTTGCCTGGAGCAACACAAACAATCCCAGCCACGAGGGCAGGAACCCCGCCCAGCTAGCAAAATCCCCATCTCCTGGTCCTGATAGCTTTCACCTGGGAGGGGGAAGGGCTAGATTAGCTCCCAAGCAAACTTATAAGAAATGTTCATTAGAGTTTAGCAACAGAAAGAGGAAGGACAACGGCAAGGGGAAGAGCAACGGCAAGGAGAGGACGAGGAATGAGAGAGAGAACAGGGAAGACGGAGGAGAACAGAATCAGCTGGAAAGTTTGTGCAAGCTGAGGTCTGGCTCTTGGAAGCAGCGTCAGTCCCGGTGTGAAAGGAAAACGTATGTAAGTGATTCAGTGGATTCTGATTCTGAATGTGAGAGAGAGAGACAGAAAGCAGCTGACAGGGATAACTGGAGGAGCAGGGCACAAAAACTCTTTGACCAAACCTCCAGGCATTTATCCTATGGTGAAGGCATTCAAAGGGAGAAGTTACCAGTGAGGATAGCTGGGAAGCACTTACAAGCTCCAAGGAGTGAAAAATATACAGTGCAAGACATTTGTATGTCAGAAGAAGAGGGTGAGCAGCCAGAATACAGAGAAAAACCTCTGAGGTTTAAACCCCATCCTGAGATAGCTGGGCACGGACTTTCTCCTGCCTCAAAGCCAGAAGGTAGGCTGTATAATCATTGCAAAAGTGGTTATAAGAATTTCTCTCATAGAAACTATAAAGAATATGATTCTCCTCTAAGCTATGCCAAGAGATATAGTAAACTATAGAACACACACCCCGTCTATTATCTAAACCAAGCAACAAAAAGCTGTTAATATCATTCACTAAGAGCTGGGTCTCAGAAAAACCGGTGGCACTTTAGTCATGGACACAAAGCCCCTTAACGGTGCCAGTTTTTACATCAATGACCCCTTGAACGCATATTATTCTGAAAAAGTTCTTTCAATTTTTGTAGTAAACTCTTATAGCAAATCAATGTATTCTTGATAAAAATACCAAATGTTGAACGAGAAGAAAATTCAAACTTAGCTTTGTAACATTAGCCAGATGAAAAGGCAATTCCAACGCCTCATTCCAGGCTGCCCAAGCGTTTCACTACAGAAGTTTCTTCAGGGAATTGTCGGTACAGGCTAAAAACAGAGAAACGTGAAATTAATGAAATAAAGCCAGTTGCTACATCGCAATCTTGAAACAACATTGGTATAAGCAGACCTTTTTTATCTTCGCGCATAGCAAGCGTAACCACGTTTTCTCCTTACAGTAAGGACATCAAGAAAATTGTTAAAAAACATAGTAATGTGCTACAAGCTGTCCCTGGACTGCAGGGATGTAAGGTGCGATGTGTCTGGCGACGTAACATCAATTTGAAAGAACAATTATGTCCAGCAGTTTTGCCATTTGAGTCTAATACAGTGTCTATGGACTCCATCCCTATGTTAGGCCATTTCAAATGTGGACAATGTAACATTTGTGACATCACGATGGAGCTTACAGAATTTTTCCACCATGAAATGACTTATACCTTTCGGCATTATACAACCTGTAACTCCACAAATGTAATCTACATCATAAGGTGTCCCTGTGGGTTACTGTATGTGGGGAAGACCACTCGATCATTCAGGGTACGCATGAGGGAACATAACAGCCGTATAAAATGCCGGATGTTGGAAGCTCCTTTAGTCCAACATTGTATAAAAGAGAGTCATATTTTTGAACAACTACGCTGTTTTGTTGTAGACCATGTGACAGCTCCCATGCGAGGCAAAACCATTGATGAAACGCTACTTTGGAGAGAACAAAAATGGATCTTCACTTTAAAATCAGTACACCCATCGGGGTTGAATGTGCGTTTAGATCTCTCGCTTTGTTTATAGTAGGCAGTTGGATTTAATGTAGTAATGTGCTTACAATGTGCATTGCAACTTTACCTATTGGTAGTTGTAGCAGCTTGTCTGAGTCACATGATTTTCCCTTTAAAAATGGCGACTGTGATCTATCTCGCATGCGCGGCGTTCTGTGCACGAAAATTTTGACAGAAATGTTTGGAGGAAATCTGCACTGATTACGCTTGTTATGCGCGAAGATAAAAAAGGTCTGCTTATACCTATGTTGTTTCAAGATTGCGATGTAGCAACTGGCTTTATTTCATTAATTTCACGTTTCTCTGTTTTTAGCCTGTACCGACAATTCCCTGAAGAAACTTCTGTAGTGAAACGCTTGGGCAGCCTGGAATGAGGCGTTGGAATTGCCTTTTCATCTGGCTAATGTTACAAAGCTAAGATTGAATTTTCTTCTCGTTCAACATTTGGTATTTTTATCAAGAATACATTGATTTGCTATAAGAGTTTACTACAAAAATTGAAAGAACTTTTTCAGAATAATATGCGTTCAAGGGGTCATTGATGTAAAAACTGGCACCGTTAAGGGGCTTTGTGTCCATGACTAAAGTGCCACCGGTTTTTCTGAGACCCAGCTCTTAGTGAATGATATTAACAGCTTTTTGTTGCTTGGTTTAGATAATAGACGGGGTGTGTGTTCTATAGTTTGCTCTACCCGTTTAATAACATTCAGACTACAGTTGATTGTTTATATAAGAGATATAGTAAAGCTAATCCTTACCTCCTAGAGGAAATAATAGGGAAGCCTCTGGAACAGACAGCAGAGAATAATCTGGAAACGTTGTATACAAGGCAGAAGTTGTATTCAGATGATAGCCAGCATGAGTCAATGCTAATTGATCCTCCAGATGAAGAGTTATCTGATACCCAGATGGATTGTACATTAACAGTTACAAATGATAGGATTTCACTGTGCTGAGCCAGATATCCTGAAGAAGCTGGTCAACTGGCAGTTAAGAAGCACAGGACTTTATTTCCTAATACCAAGGCACTGTATGCAATGAATACCGTACCATTTGTGATTTAAGTTGGAAGCTGTTATAAGTTCTTTTTCCTACCTTGTGCCAGAGTGTATGGTTTTCTGTTCCTATGTTACTTTGTGTTTGAATCCGCCCCGGAGGGGAATTAAAAGCCTGTCTTTGCCTGAACCACTCGATTCACGACTACAACTTATTGAAAAGGTCCACAACTACACCCTTAACCTTTCAATAAAAGGTCTCCAGGCTACCTAACCCGTATGCTGAAGCTACGGGCGGACTACTGGTGACAATATGTTGTTGTTTACCTCTTTGCACTGCACCCCCATACCCCATATGTTGGTGTTGGCACACATATCCACATGTGTTCCTGGCCAGTTCGTCTTCTCCAACACTGTCTCTGAGACATGTCCAACAGAGCTGCGTGTGTGTGCAGGTCCTAGGTGTTCGGGTGGTGGGCTGCATGTACACCCTTCCCTGACATTGTAGCATCAGCTAACAGCAGTGTATCATTGCATTTGACAGCCCTTTATCTCCACTAATCTCCAATTGTGCACATACAGGTTGTATGCTACTGCTGGCACGCTCACCTTTGCATACTGTGTGGGTGTGTGTTTTTGGTTTGGCTGTGTGATGATACAGCATGCAGGCATTTTGCATTATCATGTGGTCTGAGGTGTCTGTACACCTGGGGAGCGGTGGTGTCTATGCTATCTCTACCATATTGCTATTTACCTTGTGAACATTGTGGACATATGTTGAGTGTTGTGAGCTGACCTATCTCTTGTGTGCTGACAGACCACTGCGCAACAGCATTTTTGTATCACAGATATCGCCATACATCAAAAGTGGCTGGACATGGGGACATGGTGATTCTACACATTTTGATGACATCTTCTCCCTTCACTGTGACGTGTTGTGGCCTTTGAGAGTCTCAAGGGATCCCAAACAGACACTTGATGCAAACACACGGTAGGTTGCACCTTTGGTCTTTTGGGAATGACATCAGCCTTTACATATTAATGATTTACTATTTGTTTCATGGACAATTCATGTTGGGTCTCTTTACACGAACGCTGATGCACATGGGGTGGAGCTGTGAAATGCCTGTGTAACATGGGCATGGACATGACCATATCCATGTGACACCCTCGTCTGCGGTTCCAATTACAAATGTCCACAACAAGCACTGTGTTCTGTGTTGTGATCATGTTATGTTTCCTGTGTGAAGTTTCATTACGTACATATTGATGTTTGACTCTTGTGATGCAGCAGACCAGCAGGGAATAGAAGAAAATGTTTTAAACGCGAAAAAAGGCATGCACAAGCTGCAGTAGTCTCAGGAACCTGATAGGGGGAGCAAGATGGACCTCCAGAAGACTGAGGATCCACGCCCCACAGGGTGTGACCTAAAGCCAGCCAGCCTCCAATCCAGGAAGGCAGGAACTCCTTTTAAAGAAAGTCTGGAAGACTGGAGGAGGAGAAGTGGTGGTAAAGAGGAAGGTGGCTGTAGAGGCAGAAGTGTCGGTAAAGCCAGAAGCAGCAGAGAAGGCAGCAGAGAAGTTGCAGAGCCTTCAGAAGCCAGAGAAGTAGCAGAAACTGCAGAAGCTACAGACGCTGCTGGAGTGCAGGAAAGAGGTACAGGCCAGAGAGACCTGAAAGGACAGAGAATACAGAAGGACCCAGGAGATTCAGGAACACGAAAGCCGTACTGTGACTGTTGTGGGAAAAACCCAAACCATATTGCAGGAGCAAGGCAGAATCTCACCAGGAGTAGGCCTCAAGCCTCGTCTCAAGGAAAGAAGCCAGAGTTACAAGATAACCCATACTTTGTTGGAAACAGCCTTCAGAGGGCTAGCTTATGGAGAGGACAAGAAACAGAAGCTCCCTGTTCATATCACACTTCTCAGGAGACAAGGTATGAGAACCTTTTATCAAATAAGAAACTTTTAAATAAGCAAGGTTTGCAGGAAGCAAATGTAAAACCGTTGAAGAGAGAAGGATACTCACACTGTAGAACAGCTCATGACCGACGTCCCGCGCTGAACCCCAGGCACTGGGAGGTCATACAGCATTTGTGTGAAAAGCCTGATTATAGCTTGCCCAGAACCATTGACTCTGTTTCAGATACATTTGAGCAGGAACCGATGCAAGTGGAAGTGGTAGAGTCCCTTTCTGAGGAAGAAATTGATTGTAGCTTTTGTACCACTGGAAGCTTGGAATCCTTGTGCAGCAAGTGAGCAGTAAACTTGTGAATTGAGAAACGTGTGTTTTTGTATCCCCTTTGTGAAGAAAACAGTTTTGCTTTTGAACCTGAGTTGTATTTTTTTTCTAACCTAATATAAGGACCTTTCTTTTGTTGTTTGAATCTGATCCTTTGAACCTTTTGCAAGACAAGGGAAATAATGCCTTATTTTTCCCTCCACTCGAAAACCTGTGTTCTCTGGGTATTTGGTAATAAGGACGCTACCAAGGCTATACATCCCTGGGCCCTAGAAAATACATACCAAACCCAACCTTATTCTTAATTGTGTCCGACCTGCCTTGGAGCCCATTAGCCACCAGGGTGGCATTGTGACATAAAAATGGCGTAGTTGTTGGATGCTGGATCAGAGCCGTTAAACCACAGGAAGGAAAGAAAAATAAAGTTCCTGAGTTTAAAAGTAAAAACTCAGATTGATCTGCTGGAAAACCTAGAATGAAAACAAGACCCGGAGTGGATCACTGGGAAGACCCGGATTGGAAGGAGAAAGACCCGGAATGGAACAGGTGGAATCCGGAGCGGGTTGTGAAAATCCTGAAAGCAGAAAATCCTGTTGCCGGTTTTCGGAGTGGTGAGCTGCGAATGCAACAGCAACTGATGTTCCCGAGCTGAATTCAACACTAACCTCAGGTAAAAAGTAATTAAGCCGGGGCAGTGTTGGATGTCAAGGGAAGTTTGAAAAAAAAAAAAAAAAAAGAAAGGGAAAAACTAGTGTTGTGAGAGCCACACTTGGTTTCGTTTTCTTGTTTCTCTATACAGGTTCACCATGGAACCAAAGGAGCTCTGTGCCTGGATGGCACATCAGTTCGACAAGCAAGCCGAATTCGCGCAGAAGAACCAAGCCCAAGCTCTGCGGGCCATGCAGGAACAACAACTGCCGGTATTGCAGACTATGGAGAACTGGTTAGCGTTACAGCGGGAGGAGATGGCAAAGGCGAACGCTGAAAAGCTGCAGGCAGCCGGACCGACCAACCCAGCGAGCGGACAATGGACATGCCACGATCTTATTGTGGGAAAGCTAAGTCCCAATGATAATGTCGATGACTTTTTAGATTCGTTCACTAGGATTGCAGGTTCAGCAAATTGGCCGCCTGAACAGTGGGCCATTCGACTCGCAGCGTCCCTTACAGGGGAAGCCCTTGCTGCATACAGGTCGATGCCCCCAGCCCTAGCTAACACCTATGAGGAGGTAGTCACCGCCATAAGGGATCGGTTAGGCCTTACACCATTATCCTATAATAAAATGTTTAGAGCCACCACCCTTAGAGCCGATGAAACCCCAAAAGCCCTAGGCCATAGGATACGGGGTCTGGCGAATAAATGGCTACAGCCAGAAAAGAAAAACGTAGGCACATTAATGGATGCGATAGTACTTGAGCAGTACATGTCCGCCATACCGAGTAGGGTACAGAATTTCTTAATCTTGCAAAATTGCTGTACAACTACCGACGCAATAGCTTTCACGGAGCGCTATTTAGAGGCCAAGAGAGTCACCCAACCTAGGGTAGGGACTCCCAAACTGACACTGGGTATGGAGGCCCAAAGAGTGGAAAGCCCCTCACGGTCCCCATACGGTGTGGTGAAAAATAATAAGCCTCTAGCAAAAGAGAATGTCAAGAGGTGCTTTGCATGTGGGAAAAAGGGTCATCTGAAAAGTGACTGTTACTCACGTACTGCTCTGGTAGGGGAAGGCCCGAGAACAGTACGGGAGGGTTTTGTATTGAATGTGAAGATTCATGGAGTAGACGTAAAAGCACTCCTGGACTCAGGAGCTGACCAAACCATGATTTCAAAGAGGTTATGGTTTGTGATCAGGGATCAGGGATGGTCAGTTCCGGAGTGTCCGGAAGGTAATGTTAAAATAACTACCCGGTGTATAAGCTGTGGGTGAAGGGATTGGGCATTGAAAAAGAGATGTTAGTAGCAGTCGTGCCTAGGCTACCACAAGAATTGGTATTAGGCCGCGATTGGCCACAATTTAGGAAGAGTCTGAAAGAGGGCTTATCCTCTCAGACAGTGCCAACTTCCACTTGCATTCGGCATGAGCCTAATGAGAATCCCAAGCCACAGCAAAATAACCCAGAGAAGGGTACCGGTCCTAGGGAAGCCCTAGTTTCTACGTGGTCGCATGGCCAAGATGCTGAAAAGACCTCGTGTTCGGGAGAAACTTCCTTAGGAGACCTTCCTTCACATGAGGAACTAATAGGTGATCCCCCGAGGAGGGACCGAAAATCCAAAGCAGAGCGGAGGAGAGAAAGAACGTGCCGTTCTCAGGGCAGAGCGGAGTTGGAAGCTGGAAGAGGGATGCCATGGGTGCCTGCGGACTTAATGGAGAGGTTCCCCTCTTTCAAGATGGAGCAAAGAGCAGACCCTGCACTAGCCCGTGCATTTGAGCATGCGCAGGAAAGAAAGGATTCTTTCCCCAGGTTCATCACGGAAGAGGACATATTTTATCGGGAGACTAAGGACCCTCGTACCGAAAATATCCGGAAACAGTTGGTGGTCCCGAATACCTTTAAATCCCTGGTTTTGCGACTGGCCCACGACCATCGAGTAGGGGGCCATAAGGGAGCACAGGGCACCCTTGAACAGATTTTAGCCCGATTTTACTGGCCAGGAGTCTTCCGGGAAACATCTCGCTTTTGTGAATCTTGCACATCATGTCAAAGAGTCACTCCTCATCGACCACCTGAAGTACCGCTGGTTCCGATGCCCATAATCTCGGATCCGGTAAGGAGACTGGCCATGGACATAGTTGGACCCCTCATCAAAACGCCCAGAGGATTCCAGTATATCCTGGTGATTATCGACCAAGCTACCCGCTTCCCATGGGCGGTTCCCCTGAGCAACATTTCGGCAAAGTCAATTGTCATAAAATTAGAAACATAGAAACATGATGACAGAAAAAGACCACAAGCCCCATCTAGTCTGTCCTTCCATAACAACAACTACAACAGTCCACTTTTTACCTTTAGAGATCCTCTGTGTTGGTCCCATGCTTTTTTGAATTCAGTTACTGTCCTCATCTCTACCACCTACATTGGGAGACTATTCCACGGATCCACTACTCTTTCCGTAAAGAAATATTTCCGCATATCACTCCTGAATCTATCTCCCTTCACCCTCATCCCATGTCCCCTCGTAGCAGAACTTGCTTTCAATTGAAAGAGGCTTTCTCCCTGCACATTTATGCCACGGAGGTATTTAAATATCTCAATCATATCACCTCTATCCCGCCTTTCCTCTAAGGTGTACATATTAAGATCCTTACGTCTGTCCTCATATGCTTTATAATGAAGCCCATTAATCATTTTAGTAGCAACCCTCTGCACCGACTCCATCCTGTTCACATCCTTTTGAAGGTGCGGTCTCCAGAATTGCACACCATACTCCAAATGAGGTCGCACCAAAGACCTATACAGAGGCATTATCACCTCCTTTGTTCTGCTAGCCATTCCTCTCCGTATGCACCCAAGCATCCTTCTAGCTTTTGCCGTCGCCTTTTCTACCTGTTTAGCTACTTTAAGATCATCAGACACAACCACGCCTAGGTCCCGCTCTTCTTTAGTGGACAAAAGTACTTCACCTCCTATACTGTATTGCTCCCTTGGATTGCTGCAGCCCAAATGCATGACCTTACATTTTTTAACATTAAATCCCAGCTGCCAAATTCTAGACCATTCTTCAAGCTTAGCTAGATCCCTCCTCATGTTATCTACACCTTCCTGGGTGTCTACTCTATTGCAGATTTTGGTATCATCCGCAAAGAGGCAAACCTTACCCGACAGCCTTTCCGCTATATCACTAACAAAGATGTTAAAAAGAATCGGACCAAGGACAGATCCCTGGGGCACACCACTGGTAACATCCTTCTCCTCAGAGTGAGCTCCATTTACTTGTCAAGTTATTCTGCGAGGTAGGGTTTCCGCAGGAGGTCTTGACAGACAGAGGTAGTAACTTCTTGTCAAAATACCTCGCTCAAGTTTGGGACGCTTTTGGCATCCATCATGTGAAGACAGCCGCCTACCACCCCCACTGCAATGGTCTGGTGGAGCGATTAAACCAGAGCATAAAACAAATGCTTCGTCGAGCATTGGGTGGCCAAATGACGGAGTGGGACACCATGTTGCCATTTATCCTGTATGCCTGTCGGGAAAGAAAACAGAATTCCTTGGGTACCTCGCCTTACGAACTCATGTATGGACGACCATCCCGAGGTATATTGGACGTCCTAAGAGAACAATGGATTGAACCCGTTGAGACAGAAATAGGCGTACCTTTATTCTTAAAGAACTTAAGAACTCGCATGGAAAGAACCTCCCGGTTCACAGGCGAAAGTCTACAGGAGAGTCAACAAAAACAAAAACGATACTATGATAGGCATGCCAAACCCCGGCAATAAAAGGTTGGAGAAAAGGTGATGGTCTTGATATCGGGCGCCACTCCTAAGTTTGAAGCCCGGTGGAAGGGGCCTCATACAGTAGTTAAGCCTATAGGATCAACCTCCTACTTGGTCCAGGATGAAAAAGGACATACACAAGTATATCATGTCAATATTCTTCGACCCTGGCATGAGCGGTCAGTTTTGCTGGCTTCTGCTGGGAACATATTCCACCCTGAACCCATACCGGTGGGCAACCGACGAGGGAAGTGCAGGACCGGTCAGCTGCGGAAGAGCGTGGTATCACGTATTACGTGCTGTGTAAAAGAAACTTCACCAGCCCGTAATATTTTAAGAAGGGGGATGTGTGATGCAGCAGACCAGCAGGGAATAGAAGAAAATGTTTTAAACGCGAAAAAAGGCATGCACAAGCTGCAGTATTCTCAGGAACCTGATAGGGGGAGCAAGAGGGACCTCCAGAAGACTGAGGATCCACGCCCCACAGGGTGTGACCTAAAGCCAGCCAGCCTCCAATCCAGGAAGGCAGGAACTCCTTTTAAAGAAAGTCTGGAAGACTGGAGGAGGAGAAGTGGCGGTAAAGAGGAAGGTGGCTGTAGAGGCAGAAGTATCGGTAAAGCCAGAAGCAGCAGAGAAGGCAGCAGAGAAGTTGCAGAGCCTTCAGAAGCCGGAGAAGTAGCAGAAACTGCAGAAGCTGGAGAAACTGCAGAAGCTACAGACGCTGCTGGAGTGCAGGAAAGAGGTACAGGCCAGAGAGACCTGAAAGGACAGAGAATACAGAAGGACCTAGGAGATTCAGGAACACGAAAGCCATACTGTGACTGCTGTGGGAAAAACCCAAACCATATTGCAGGAGCAAGGCAGAATCTCACCAGGAGTAGGCCTCAAGCCTCGTCTCAAGGAAAGAAGCCAGAGTTACAAGATAACCCATACTTTGTTGGAAACAGCCTTCAGAGGGCTAGCTTATGGAGAGGACAAGAAACAGAAGCTCCCTGTTCATATCACACTTCTCAGGAGACAAGGTATGAGAACCTTTTATCAAATAAGAAACTTTTAAATAAGCAAGGTTTGCAGGAAGCAAATGTAAAACCGTTGAAGAGAGAAGGATACTCACACTGTAGAACAGCTCATGACCGACGCCCCGCGCTGAACCCCAGGCACTGGGAGGTCATACAGCATTTGTGTGAAAAGCCTGATTATAGCTTGCCCAGAACCATTGACTCTGTTTCAGATACATTTGAGCAGGAACCGATGCAAGTGGAAGTGGTAGAGTCCCTTTCTGAGGAAGAAATTGATTGTAGCTTTTGTACCACTGGAAGCTTGGAATCCTTGTGCAGCAAGTGAGCAGTAAACTTGTGAATTGAGAAACGTGTGTTTTTGTATCCCCTTTGTGAAGAAAACAGTTTTGCTTTTGAACCTGAGTTGTATTTTTTTTCTAACCTAATATAAGGACCTTTCTTTTGTTGTTTGAATCTGATCCTTTGAACCTTTTGCAAGACAAGGGAAATAAAGCCTTATTTTTCCCTCCACTCGAAAACCTGTGTTCTCTGGGTATTTGGTAATAAGGACGCTACCAAGGCTATACATCCCTGGGCCCTAGAAAATACATACCAAACCCAACCTTATTCTTAATTGTGTCCGACCTACCTTGGAGCCCATTAGCCACCAGGGTGGCGTTGTGACACTCTCTGCAATTTGGGCTGATGTTGCAAGCAGCATACCAATACATTGTTTATCCTCTTCTGACACAGGGCAGAGGACACACAAAGCACATCTACTACAGTGCATCCGGCGTCACCATCACCCACCTGTTGGAGGACACAACACCATGGAACTATCCCTGGGAAATGGTGCCATAGGATGTTTAACCTCTGCGAGTGGGACACATGCCTAGGATGAACATTATTGTTGGACTGCTACTTTGGGCATGACAGGCCTGTCCAACACACCGTTGCTGCCGTGCTCTGGCTGGCTGTCATCTTCATCGCAGGAGACACACATGACCTTTCCAGTACTGTGGCATACTGGGATGTCACACTTGACTATGCATGCCCAGGGTTTCAAGGACAGTCTTAACGTGACTTGTTGGATTGCAGACACCCTTTGTACTGTGGACACTGTGTACTGGTCCCCACGTATGCAGCAGGGACTGACAATGTCGCTGTATGTTGTGTACATCCTTCTGACATTGTGTTGTGTTTTGCCCATGTGTGTGACATGGTACACAGGATATGCTCATCAGTTTGGTTCAACATGAGCATACAGCCATGCGTGTGGCACAGGGGGAGCAATGGAGAGGTCCTCTTGTCCATGTCCACCTACCCTCCACTTGAACATGACACAGTATTTGCCACCAAACCACTTTACTGCACACCAACATCTTGGATTGATGTTTGCACTCACCAAGGGTGTTACAGTGCATGTGTGGCATCACTGTATCATGTTTCAACGTACACGGTGCATGTGCATGTGACTGACTATGTTGCTGCAACACAGCATGTGGCAATATGGCTTCTGTGTGGGTTACTGTAACATGTTTGACCTTTCTTTCCATTTCTATATACAGATTATTGTGTTTGTTTACTGTACAGACGTGACACTTTACAGACGTGACGCTTTACAAACCTAGCATTGCATGTCTGCACAGTCCTATTTATCCCCTGAGGTAATGACACTCACATTGCCCCATTATATTTGGAGTGTGGCAGTGTGAGTGTCCATTTTCTTCCTTCATTTGTGCATTCCATGTACCATGATGTATGTGTACAGACACTGTATCCACACCAACCAGTGCAGGGGGACCTTCTGCAAAGTGTTATCGCTGCATGTTTCTGCAGTTTGTTTCATTAGCATTCTCTGTGTTCATGTGCCTCTGCTACCTGTTAGCATATCCTCATTGTGCATTTGACGATTATTTTGGGTTACATTGTTGCTGCTTTGATTCCTATATCAGGCATTATGTGACAGCTGTAACATATATTTTGATATCTGTGTTTACACTTTCTTGCTTGTCACAACATATGCTGTTTCATTTGTGTGCCTCCTTTGTTGGCAGACAGATATGTTTTTATGAATAGATCATGTTTGATGTGTGTTTGGCCCTCATCATGCGCTGCCTAGTGTCTACATGCACACATATGTAACTAACGCATTTGGGGCGTGCAGCAGCATATGAGGGGTGGGGGGCTAATGCATACTGCACACCATGCACCTGATGCACATTATCTCTCCTGCCCATCATCTATAGACGGGCCAGTGACTTTTCTGTAACATGTGGGTTGCTGCCCTGCAAAATGTGTTTTCAAATTTTCCCCTGTTATCCACTCACCTTGATATTATGATAGGCAGTATCTACACTATCTGTGATGATTTACCAAAATAAAAATATGTGTTGGACGTACATTTGTCTCTGCTGCTGCTTGATCATACTGACACATGTATTTAGTGATTTCCTGGTCATGTACATGGCCCACCTGTGCTCACATCCTTGTACGGTGCCAGCTGTCTATCTGCCAGCCGTTTGCCACATCACACACATTCCCTTTGAGGTAATATTCTTGCATTGTGCTTGCTGTGGTTGTTTGGGATAGTAGTTACAGACATGTGTTGTAATACCTATAGGTTGCAGGTTTGATCCCCACATGGGGTTTACTTATTTTTTCTGTTGTACTAACTTGACCATGAGCTACCTGCAGGTTCATCACCTATGCACACACCCTTCCATCTCTTCACTGTACACCAAAGTGTGCCCTCTGTGCTGCCTATCCATCACTTTTTTGCTGTTACATATGTCTCTTTCTTTGTAGTGCTTACATGGCAGTCCACTTGGGGGATTGGCATTGCTGTGGTTCAGCTGGTCTGTGGCACACCTGTTTGCAGGTTCAATTCTCACATGCTCCTGTTCTGTTCCATATTTTGCCCTGCTCCACAGAGCATCCCCTGCCGCCCTTTGGGTTTAGGTTCTTTCCTCTTTTGCATGCTGTATCCACTGCATAACATTTCATTGTGTGTGTGCATATAGTTGTATGTGGCTCTGGTCCCAATTACAAACTGTGATCTGATCTGTACACACCAGATCTGCATGTGCATTCCATCATGGTTACTGTTGAAGTTTGCCTATCCTGGCAGACAGCAGGCTTCTTGTGTGATGCCCTGCAGTATTCTTGTATGCAGCCTTTGCTAATGGCCTCACGTTAGTGGTGTGGCCTACCGGCTTGTGCATCAACATTTGTGCTAATGGTCATAGGTTTGATTCCTCTCTGTTTGCTTTCATTTGTATGCCTGTCCTGCACAGCTACTTTTCATTCCTGTAACAGTCATATCTGTGCAGATCTGTGCTGTTAGCACATTGTACCCTTATCACAGTTGCCAACCATCCTTCTGTCCGTCTATGTGTGTCTGTCAGCTGTGTGCCGTCCTGCCCTGATGTGCAAGTTGCTACCCCATGTCCTGCGCTGATACACGTTTCTGCATTGCAGCTCTTCCTGGTTGCCTCTCCTGTGTGTGCTTTGCATGGCACTGCTACTCCTCTGTCCTGTCATTGCACCTATCCTGCCACCTCTACCTACTCTGCTGGATACATCTTCCCATCCTCTGCCACACACTGTCATTGTTGCATGGTACATTACCATCACCCTGTGCATCGCTATAGCTGCCCCCGATATGTCTGTCCATTTTTCCAGCTGCCACATGGGCTGGACGCAGATTTGTCTGGTCCATCAGCTCAGATCTACTTCCTTCCATCACTTGTGCATTGTCTTTCCTTGGTGCTCTGTGCAGTGTTAGGGTTACATCTGTGTTTGGCCCATACCTTTCTTGCTTTTCAACTTCAGGGACTTTACTGCCCTGGGCCAACATTTCTTGAGTCACCTATACATCCTTATGGCATCTTTAACCACACCTTAGAATCAGACAGCTTATGGGGCGCCTACTATGGTGCCTTGGGAGTTGACAACCTTTCGACATGCCCTCTGGGGCACATTACAACCCGCCTTGGCTGATGTGGTGGTTTATGATGTGCCTTCTGGTGTGCCCTAAAAAGTGCATTAGGTTATGGCACTGGGGTGTGAGTATTTTTAGCTGGCAGCACAGGAGATTGTTGGACTGTTTCAAGCAGGAAAAGGAATTGCCTTGGCCACCTTTACTCATTAAGCCCACTGGGGGATTGAACTCATGACCCCTGTTTCAGCAGTCATTGTATTAACCAGTGTACTACACCTCTATTGCTGTGATTGCAGGTCAGCACGCGAAGTTAAGGTTAACGCGCGGTAACGTGCATGGCTCCCTTTATCGCGCGATAACGGACACAGCGCACTTTATCGCATGATAACCTGCAATTGCTACCTTAAGACTGGAACGCCCACTCCTTATATGGCATCCTTCACATTATCGCTGCAACTAGCGCCAGTAACATTAAGACGGTTTAGTAAACATACCCCTTTGTCTTTTTACCAGTTTTCCCACATACCAAATTTCATCTTGTTCCTTTAAATTTTTCGAAAGCTATTTTGCCCCTGGACAGACAGACATACTCAGCCCTTTTTGCACAATTTTCTATTACTTCCTTTGAGTTAGAAAGAATAGTAAGATAACATTGGCTTGGTTAAATTTCAGAAGGAAACAACTTGGGAACAAAATTCAATGTGCACAATTGCTGCAACTAAACTTGTAGGAGGAGTACCCTAGTGGTTAGAACACTGGTTTGGTAGTCAAGCAACCAGGATTCAATTCCCACTAGCACTCCTTGTGGCCTTGGGCAAGTCACTTAACCCTTCATTGCCTTGGAAGAAAGGCCTAGGAATCTACTTCTGGTGCCACTGCCAAGAAAACCCTGGAACTTCTGGGTCCTCAGGACTGACTTGAAGGCACACATTGCATTTGCATTTTGCAAACTTCTACTATGACACTAAGGGGTATGTTTAATAAACCGTCTTAATGTTACCGGCGCTAGTTGCAGCGATAATGTGAAGAATGCCATATAAGGAGTGGTCATTCGGTCTTAAGGTAGCAAGAATCTGTATCGCACGATAGTGTGCGCCGTGGCACGTTGACGTGCATTAACCCTAAGTTCATGCCAGCGGAGTGTTAGAAGCTGTAAAGATGTAGCCCGCTGGTTACTGCAATGACTATGGAGACAGAGGTCATGGGTTTGATCCCACAGTGGTGCGATTGCAGTTTAAGGAATTTCCTTTTTTTTAAGTAAATCAGTGCTGTCTGAGGCATTTACTTTTCTAATTTAAAGCAGTGCTGCCAGCAAAAACACCCTCACAGTGCCGTAACCTAAGGCACCTTATAATGTGCCCTATAGGGTGCTGTATAGGGCACCTTATAGGGCACTTTATGAGGCACCTTAGGCCACTGCTTTAGATTAAAAAAGGAAATGCCTCAGACAGAACTGATTTAAGTTAAAAAAAGGAAATGCCTCAAACAGCCTTCTTACATCACACCACTGTAGGATCAAACCCATGACTTCTGCCTCCACAGTCATTGCAGTAATCAGTGGGCTACATCTCTATAAGGGCTACCACACTGCTGGCTGGCTACAGAAAGACTGCACCACACAAATTGTCTGCTGTGGTTACCAGGATACGGTAAACCGACCCATACCCATGATATACAGCACATGCAGATCAGCAGCCTACATCTGATCACAAGATGGGGTATGCACCTCTTTAGCACCCTGGCCTGGTAGGGGAAACTGACCATGTGTGTTACTGGCACAGAGTAACTACAGACTGTGACATTGTGCGGTTCCTGTGCTCACCCTGAGGGTGAGGTGGGGCGCCCAGCACCAGGTCCATAGCACCTGGCTTGGCTGAGGTAGGCTGTGCTGCAGGCCCCCCATCAGTGCTAGTGTGTGATAGATAGTCCTTACAGACACACCTAGGATGCACCTGTTTCCATCTGTATTCCCCAATAATGTCTAGCCCTTGTGGACAATGATGCACCCTGAATGGTGCATATCCTGTGTGGTTGCCATGGTCACATGTTATAAGTGAAGAGTGGAGTTAGGAACTAAGAGTGGATTATGTAGCACCACCCAACCCGCCCTCTGAGGAGTCAGGGTGTGGGACAGGATCATCCACCAACAGATCCACATTCTACATCTCTGTAATGGTGGCAGTAGAGGGGACCATCAACCCCAGGCCTGCTGAGGAATGGGCACCCTACAGCGCAGCGACTGCAGAACTGTACATATCACAGAGGGCACTGGCAGACAGGCAGTAGGCCTGGGAAAGCTCAGCTGCCCCCCCACCACTATCTGACATTCACCAGCAGGGACACATAAGAACATAAGATATGCCATACTGGGTCAGACCAAGGTCCATCAAGCCCAGTATTCTGTTTCCAACAGTGGCCAATCTAGGTCATACGTACCTAGCAGTTTCCCCAAGGGACACAGCTTCCACAATGCTTGTATTGGTTCAAGCATTGATATCCTGGGTCCCTTCTTAATAATGGCTTATGGACCTTTCCTCCAGGAACTTGTCCAAACCTTTTTTAAACCCAGCTACACTAACAGCCTTTACTACATCCTCCAGTAACAAATTCCAGAGTTTGATTACACGTTGAGTGAAAAAATATTTTCTTTTATTAGTCTTAAATAGTTTACCCTGTAGCTTCATTGCATGTCCCCTAGTCTTTCTATATTCTGATAAGGTAAACAATCGATCTACGTTTACCCGTTCCACTCCGTTCATTAATTTATAGACTTCTATCATATCTCCCCTCAGCTGTCTCTTTTCCAGGTTAAAGAGCCCTAACCTTTTTAGCCTTTCTTCATAGGAGTATCCGTCCATCCCCTTTACCATTTTGGTGGCTCTTCTCTGTACCTTTTCTAAAATCGCTATATCCTTTTTAAGATACGGCGACCAGAATTGCACACAATATTCAAGGTGCGGTCTCACCATGGAACAATATAGAGGCATTATAATATCTTTTGTTTTATTTTCCATTCCTTTCCTTATCATACCTAGCATTCTATTTGCTCTCTTGGCCGCCGCTGCACACTGGGCCGAGGGTTTTAACATAGTATCCACAATGACGCCTAAATCTTTTTCCTGGGTGGTGGTTCCTAATGTGGAACCTTGCATCGTGTAACCATAGTTTGGGTTGTTCTTCCCTAGGTGCATAACCTTGCACTTGTCCACATTAAATTTCATCTGCCATTTTGATGCCCAGTCTTCCAATTTATCAAGATCCTCTTGCAATTTTTCACAATCCTCTTGGGTTTTAACAACTTTAAATAGTTTTGTGTCATCTGCAAATTTGATAACCTCACTCGTTATTCCTCTTTCCAGGTCATTTATGAATATGTCAAAAAGCAGCGGACCCAGCACAGATCCCTGGGGTACACCACTATTCACCTTTCTCCATTGGGAAAATTGGCCATTTAGCCCTACCCTCTGCTTTCTATCTTTTAACCAGTTCCTGATCCACAATAGTACACTGCCTACTATCCCATGACTCTTTAGTTTTGCCAAACGTCTCTGATGAGGGACCTTGTCAAAGGCTTTCTGAAAGTCCAGATACACAATATCAACTGACTCACCTTTGTCCACCTGTTTATTCACTCCTTCAAAAAAACATAACAGATTAGTAAGACAAGATCTTCCTTGTGTAAAGCCATGTTGGCTGTCTCCCATTAGGTTGTGACTATCTACATGATGAGTAATTTTATTCTTTATGATGGTTTCTACCATTTTTCCTGGTACTGACATCAGGCTCACCGGTCTGTAGTTTCCCGGATCACCCCTGGAACCCTTTTTAAAAATTGGTGTTACATTGGCGATCCTCCAATCTTCAGGTATTAGAGATGATTTTAATGATAGTTCACAGATTACTGATAGCAGTTCTGCAATCTCACATTTCATTTCTTTCAACACCCTTGGATGTATTGTGGTGAAGAGCGCCCTCCTGAGGCAATGGAGACCGAGGAAAATCCTGAAGGGCAACAGGATTTACGCCAGATTGACAATACTGGAAGGAAAGAAAAACTCCTTTCTGCTGAGCTAAGAATGGATACCAGCCCAGGGGAGGAGTTGAGTAGTCCTGATTGGGCACACCCAGTGGTTGGAAGGGGCGTGCCTGGAAGAGAACCTCGTTTTAAACCTGAGAATGACCCTGCTAAGGAGAGCAAAGGGAGCAGAGAGTGCAGGAGGAGCAAAGAGAGCAGCAAAGGACTGAGCCGAAGTAGGCAAAGCAGTGCACAGAGCTGCACAAGGAACTCTGAGCAGAGGACCTCAGAGCAAAGGACCTATGAGAGGACGAGCTGTGGAAAGACGTTTGCTACGTGTCACAAGGTGGACCCAACAGAGCCTGTACAAATGGAGATCAGCATGGAAGATCAGGGAGAATCTGACAGCATAAATAGAAACCTGTCAGGCGGTTGCTATCACAAACTTGCAAATTGGTCCGTGTTTCACAGAGTAAATACTACAAAATATTGGCGGTTGCTATAAACAACCAGGACACACGTGGGTAAGGGCTAGGAAGACACACCCAGGTAGCAGGGGAATGGAGTTTTCATTACCTGATGGGGATCAGCTGGGAGGAGGTGGAGCCCAGAGACACGTACATAAAACACGCTCACAAACAGTTAGAGAGGAGAGGCAGCGGCCATGGCAGCAGCAGCCGCGGAAGGAATGGAAATGGAATGAGAAAGAGAGAGAAAGAGAGAATGAACCATTGGGTCAGCATGAGAATCAACAAGAAAGTCTGAGTGAGTCCCAGGACCTGTTTGAGACGTTTGGAAGTCAGCAGCTGGATACGGTGTGTATGAATGAAAGTCACGAGAGACGTGGGAGGATTTCTATAGAAGGTAACAGAGCAGAAAATGCAGAGAGAGGCTGTTTCCTACCTGATTGGGTAAAACCCAGAGTTAACAGGAAAAGCCAACCAAGAGCAGGCTTAAAGGAAGCAGAGAATACCTCTTTCCTTGTGCTAGCAGCCACAAGAGAAAGGAAGTTTTCCTACCTGCAGGAGCTTGTAATTCTGCTAGTAATTTTAAACTCCCAGCTTTTAACAAAGTGCCGTCTCGAGCAGTGCAATCACAGGCAGCTGTGCAGAAGGAGCAAAGCCCAAGCAAGCTCAGAGCATACCACGAACATTCTAAAAGCAGAGCCAGTGAATGCTTGCAGTTCCCTTTTAATTACCAGCAGGGACAGAGCTCCTACAAGCCACACTCAAAAGCCTATGGTAATTCCCAGCAGGGCATTTGCTCAGAGAAGCAAAGTAACTTCCTGCTAGACGGAGCAAGCCAACTTTACTCCAGTGAAACAGCTGATCCTACAAACGTGTGTTCAAGTGATTATGAATTGATGCAATGTGATATTCCAGATATGCAAGTAAGTCCTGAAGCTATGGACTGTTCTTTATCAATGGTTGACCCAGAGTTCTCTCTGAGATGAAGTATTGAATGTAACCAGAAGTTAAAGCCATAACCTGTTTCCTGACAAAAGGTTTCTCAGTCAAACAGTATAATTGAGCTGTAGTGAGGCAGCAAAAGAAAAGGCTGTTTTGATAACAGGAGGACTGTTTAATACTTTTCTTTTGTTATGTTTAAAGCTGAAGCAAGCTATTTCTGTTCCACTTTATTCTTCTGTTACATGCCCGGAGTGGCTTTTGTTATTTGTTTTGCCAAAAGAAGAAAAACCTCGTGGACGGGGAATAAAGCCCTGATTTGAAATTGAAGTGTGTGCATAAGTGATTCTTATCAGAGAAGGTACAACTACCACTCCCAGAGGGCCAGGCAGGGCTGTCTGCATCTCTTACAGAGCCAAGAGGAGGAGTCATCTTGTAATACCTGACCCCACCGGTAGGGCCCCCTGAGGGTGTGACAAGAAAATGGCGTAGTATTGAGGATTTTTTTTTTTGTGGCAAAGTAATTTTTCCTGGAAAGAGGAGAAATAAAAGGACATTGCTGGAAAGAAAGGAGAATATTGGCCTTACAGAACACTGTCTGGAGGAATATTCGCTGGCAGGTCGGCCAGAGGACGAATAAAGACCCTTTTTTTCACATGCTGAAGTCTGCCAGGAGACTGAGGTAATAGTAGCCTGAGTGGACGGGTACGGGATACCCAGTGAAAAAAAAAAAAGGGGGCGCTATAACTTGGATAAAGTTCTGTGTAGAAAGTACCGCACTTGGTGGGTCTTTCTTTTCTTTCTTTACAGGAGCAGAGTCCAGAGAAGAAGATGGATCCACGGGACATGATGGCGTGGATAAACGAACAGTGGGACAAACAGGCGAAAATGGTGCAGTATCTACAAGAGCAATACATGGCGGCCATGAAGGAGCAACAACAACCATTGCTGGAGGCAGTGAACGCTCTGTTGAACAAGCCCCATGGAGAAGGAGCAGCGCATGCTACAACGATACCGCAAGTAGAACTGAACACTGGCCTTGCTTTGTCTTTGGGACATTTAAAACAGGAGGACAATCCTGATGACTTTATTGAAGCATTTGAGCGAATAGCTGGAAACCTTAAATGGCCTTCAGAGCAATGGGCAATGCGGTTTGCAATGACCCTAAGTGGTGAAGCTCTGTCCGCATTTAAGGCCATGCCTGCTAGCCTTGCTAATGATTATCTAGAAATTAAGAAAGCAGTAAAAGATCGGCTTGGTCTTACACCAAGACACTATAGGCGTTTGTTCAGGGAGGCACAAATGCATGTAAATGAAACCCCAAAAGCACTATGCCAAAGGCTTAAAAGTCTGGCATACAAGTGGTTAGACCCAGACGGAAAATCGCTAGAATCAATTCTAGATGAGGTTATTCTAGAACAATTCCTGCTAGCAGTACCCCCAGAAATGAAAACATTTCTCACTCTACAAAATTGCTCTAATACTGAGCAGGCAGCTAAGATGGCAGAAGTGTTTAAAGAAGCCAAAAGAGCTGATACCTCTAGGATAAGCCTTTTAAAAGTGGCAGGTATGGAAGAGTCTGTTGAGTGGAAAAAGTATGAAAGGGTCAAGGCACATAATTATGATTTAGGTAAAGATGTAACGGCTATAAACATTAGGAAATGTTACAAATGTGGTAAGCCTGGACATATCAGGAAAGATTGTAGAGTTAGGACAGTCCTTATAACAGAGACAGGAAAGCAGATCCCAAAAGGTATCTTCCTGCAAGTTCAAGTAGAGGGAAGAGACACCATGGCTCTACTCGATTCAGGAGCAGAACAGAGCTTGGTTTCTCAAGAGTTTTGGGAAACCGTGAAACGTTCAAGCCCTGTAGCCCCGAATCAAGTAAAGGACCAAGTACAGGTAAAGTGTGTACACGGGGCGCAGCTTTCATATCCCCTACACCAGGTACGTGTCAGAGGACTAGGTATGGAGAGGAAGATACGGGTGGCAGTAGTCCCCGGGCTACCGCAAAACCTAATTTTAGGGCATGACTGGCCTTCCTTTCAAGGAGGATTAAGACAAGGAATGTGTATGAAGACAGGTTTGGTCTCTACCCGATCCCAAGCCAATGCAGCTGAAACACGGGAATCCCCGATAGAAGTAGAAAAACCTGAGGAAGAGAGGGATAAGGAGGTTCCCGAGGAAAAGATAGGGGGAGAAGGGACGGATATACTTCCCAACCATGATGATTTGATTCAGAGTCCGATTGGGGGAGGGAAGAAAGCCAAGGCCAAAAAGCGCCATGAAAGGGATAAGAGAACTCAGGGAAAAAGGGAACTAGAGGCGGGGGAGGGTTTGCCATGGGTACCCGCGGCACTAGTCCAAAAATTCCCATCTTTCCCGATGGAGCAGAAGGCGGATCTAGCACTCAAAAGAGCTTTTGAGTGGGCCCAGAAGGATCGGACTGTATTGCCCCGATTCTTCTTAGATGAAGATATTTTATATAGAGAAAGCCTAGATCCATACACTGGTGCGGTACGAAAACAACTGGTGGTACCTGTAGCTTTTAAAGCAGTGGTTTTACGTCTAGCGCATGATCACCCGGTTGGTGGCCACAAGGGCGTTCAGGGAATGCTAGACCAGATTTTAGCGCGATTTTATTGGCCGGGGGTATACAAGGAAACAAAGCGATATTGTGATTCTTGCCCCGCATGCCAGAGGGTTTCCATAGCAAAACCCAAGGCCGTGCCTATGGTACCGTTGCCAACCATAGCGGCACCTATCTGACGAATGGGAAAAGATATTGTAGGCCCATTGATTAAAACACCCCGGGGCTACCAATACCTTTTGGTCATCGTAGACCATGCGACCCGGTTCCCATGGGCCATTCCCCTCAGAAACATTTCGGCCAAAATCATAGCGCAAGAACTGGTGAAATTGTTCTGCGAGGTGGGGTTTCCCCAAGAAATCTTGACTGACCAAGGTAGTAATTTTGTCTCAAGATACCTCGCTAGGGTTTGGGAGGCGTTTGGTATACGCCACATAAAAACAGCGGCATACCACCCCCAGACAAATGGGTTGGTGGAGCGTACCAACCAGTCAATCAAACACTTATTGCGAAGAGGGTTAAGGAGTGGAGAAATGGCGGAATGGGACACGCTACTCCCGTTTGTAATGTATGCCTGCCGAGAGCGTGTCCAGACCTCCTTAGGAGTATCCCCATTCGAACTTCTATTCGGTAGGACCCCAAGAGGGATTCTAGACATTCTACGGGAAGAATGGGTGGAACCTAAGACACCAGAGGTAGGAATTCCACAGTTCTTAAAAGAACTAAGGACGCGCCTGGAAAAGACATCCCAGGCCTCAGTAGAGAATCTGAATCATAGCAAAAAACGTCAGAAACATTATTATGATAGGGGCACACGAGCCAGAGAGCTAGCGGTGGGAGACAAGGTCCTTATTCAGGTGGCGGACCCAGGTCCGAAGTTCAAATCCCACTGGAAAGGACCAGGCATAGTGATAAAGAAGGTGGGATTCGTATCCTACCTCATTGAGAACGATAAAGGACGTAGGCAAGTATATCATATTAATGTATTAAAGCCTTGGAAGGAAAGGTCGGCCACCACTAATTTGGCCTATCATGAGCAGCACTATAGAACCCCGCAAGGAATTACGTGCTGGCCACCAAAAATTGCGGCAGCACGTAATATTTTAAGGGGGGGAATGTGTCACAAGGTGGACCCAACAGAGCCTGTACAAATGGAGATCAGCATGGAAGATCAGGGAGAATCTGACAGCATAAATAGAAACCTGTCAGGCGGTTGCTATAAACAACCAGGACACACGTGGGTAAGGGCTAGGAAGACACACCCAGGTAGCAGGGGAATGGAGTTTTCATTACCTGATGGGGATCAGCTGGGAGGAGGTGGAGCCCAGAGACACGTACATAAAACACGCTCACAAACAGTTAGAGAGGAGAGGCAGCGGCAAGGGCAGCAGCAGCCGCGGAAGGAATGGAAATGGAATGAGAAAAGAGAGAGAAAGAGAGAATGAACCATTGGGTCAGCATGAGAATCAACAAGAAAGTCTGAGTGAGTCCCAGGACCTGTTTGAGACGTTTGGAAGTCAGCAGCTGGATACGGTGTGTATGAATGAAAGTCACGAGAGACGTGGGAGGATTTCTATAGAAGGTAACAGAGCAGAAAATGCAGAGAGAGGCTGTTTCCTACCTGATTGGGTAAAACCCAGAGTTAACAGGAAAAGCCAACCAAGAGCAAGCTTAAAGGAAGCAGAGAATAACCTCTTTCCTTGTGCTAGCAGCCACAAGAGAAAGGAAGTTTTCCTACCTGCAGGAGCTTGTAATTCTGCTAGTAATTTTAAAACTCCCAGCTTTTAACAAAGTGCCGTCTCGAGCAGTGCAATCACAGGCAGCTGTGCAGAAGGAGCTAAGCCCAAGCAAGCTCAGAGCATACCACGAACATTCTAAAAGCAGAGCCAGTGAATGCTTGCAGTTCCCTTTTAATTACCAGCAGGGACAGAGCTCCTACAAGCCACACTCAAAAGCCTATGGTAATTCCCAGCAGGGCATTTGCTCAGAGAAGCAAAGTAACTTCCTGCTAGACGGAGCAAGCCAACTTTACTCCGGTGAAACAGCTGATCCTACAAACGTGTGTTCAAGTGATTATGAATTGATGCAATGTGATATTCCAGATATTGTGATAAGGAAGCTTATCATAGCTCAGGAAGGAGCTATAGAAAAGGTGAAGTGACTCTGAACAAGCAACCTGTCAGTTCTGGTAGAAATAAGAAAACAGAATTTTCCCATAAAAGACTACCAGTTCCAGAATGCACCAGGTTTCCAACAGCCATTAGAGGAGCTGAAGTGGGGAAACGTGTGTTCAATCAGGAGGGCTATGAGGTAATCCCTAAGCACTCATCTCAAAGGGCAGGGCCTGATTCAGCACAGCTGCGCTGTATTAGGGAGGAGCACTCATCTAAGCAGAATAAGAGTAGAGTTTATTCTACAGATGACCATCTTCATGATCACCTTGGATATCCAGAGAATTGTCCTCAGTATCCTGAGAATCAGCTTGAGTTTGATCATCAGTTTCATCTGAAGGATCATCAGAAGCAGAAGCCAAACCGGACGGACAGAGAGGGAAAGAGACCCTTTGGAAGAAGGAAGAGAAAAGCCTTTGAGAGGTCTAGAAGAGTCCAAAGCAGTACGTATACTGGGAGGTATTCCAAGGGCCAGCATACACCATTGGACTGGGGGAAAGCCAGAGGAATGGTGCTGCAGAGCTAGGAATCACCAGAGGCTACCTGTGAGGGAGACGGCTGCACGTGGAAGGGACCCTAAGACCTGTGCCAGAAGGTTTGTGAAGAGAGATCCAGTGTCCAGGGATCTGGATTGGAAGGCTGGACATAAGAACTGGACTACATACTGGCCAGGCTATATAGAGAGGAACTCTAGCAGCAATGGAAGCTCAGGTATGAACACCGATCTATGCCCTAGCTATAACCTTGAAAGACAGCAGGGAAACAAGTATTCTCCTGAAAATGCTCCATTGAGAGATTCATCTGTGCCAATCCATGATATTGAATCCATGCTTGTTGAACAAGGGGGAATAATAGCAGATGAGGATCCTGTTTATATGGACTGCTCTCTATCTAAACTCCGTTGGTAACTTTCTGTTATAAAGTACAGCAACCATCACAAAGAAATACAAATTTGTTCTTTAATCTACTCAGAAAAGCTCCTGAAGCAGGATTTGACCCACACAGTGGAAGGCAAGCCAGCTAAGGGGTTTCAGCTGGTAACTGCTAGCAATTAAGCCTTACCTAATTGCTTGTGAGCTAGGAGAGAATCACTTCTGTATCTATGTGAGAAGTAATCAGAAGTTAATCTGAAAAGAACAGTTTGTTTCTTGCTTTGTGGCTTTTCATTTGTTGTTTTCCTGATTTTAACTTTGTTTTTCCAAGTTAACACTGAAAGCAAGTAACCTAATTTATGTGCTACCAAGCATATCTGTGTTGGGAGAAATAACCCCATAAATAAATATCTTATTGGCTTTACCCAAGAGCACAACTAAATTATTGTCAGCAGCTGTGTCTGGTGTGAATGAACTACATTGCCCACAATACCTTGCAAATCATATAGATATATGCACTTGACAAGAGTGTGAAGATTCTCACCCAGGCAGCCGTCTCACAAAATGCAAGTAAGTCCTGAAGCTATGGACTGTTCTTTATCAATGGTTGACCCAGAGTTCTCTCTGAGATGAAGTATTGAATGTAACCAGAAGTTAAAGCCATAACCTGTTTCCTGACAAAAGGTTTCTCAGTCAAACAGTATAATTGAGCTGTAGTGAGGCAGCAAAAGAAAAAGCTGTTTTGATAACAGGAGGACTGTTTAATACTTTTCTTTTGTTATGTTTAAAGCTGAAGCAAGCTATTTCTGTTCCACTTTATTCTTCTGTTACATGCCCGGAGTGGCTTTTGTTATTTGTTTTGCCAAAAGAAGAAAAACCTCGTGGACGGGGAATAAAGCCCTGATTTGAAATTGAAGTGTGTGCATAAGTGATTCTTATCAGAGAAGGTACAACTACCACTCCCAGAGGGCCAGGCAGGGCTGTCTGCATCTCTTACAGAGCCAAGAGGAGGAGTCATCTTGTAATACCTGACCCCACCGGTAGGGCCCCCTGAGGGTGTGACATACGTCAGCTGAGAGTGAGTCAGAGAGTGAATGGAAGACCAGGAAGCAGTGTGGCCGTACGTTTGACCCTGGTAATAAAAGAAGACCTGCAAGGATCTTTTCAAGGGCTGTGAATGAAAGTCCTGAGGAAAGTGGACGTAGCCCTGGATTAGACTCCTGGAAGAAGGCAGAGCCCTGGAAGAGGAAGCCTCCACGGCGGGCAAGTGAGAAAGAAAACTCATTCTTTGGAATAGAGTTGGGACCAGAGAGACACAGGAACCCTCACAGCTGGAAGACGTCTGAGCCACCTAGGACGAGAGGGGCTTGGCAAAAAGTAAGCAGTTTTCCTAAGAGTTACAAGAGTGAAGGTAAACTCAAGTCTCCTGTTTGAAGCCTTACTAAGAGAGCCTAAATGTTACCCTGACTTATTTAGCCTGAGAGGGGAGAAGGGAAACATTAAAGACCAAGAGAGAAGCTTAATAGCTGCTGACAATTGCTTATCTAGCAACCAACAGGCTGAATTGCTTCTCCAAAGCTTTAAAGAGTTTCTAGATCTAAAAGCAGGCCGACAACCAGTACTGAATGAAGATACTAATTCTATACAGTCTGAAGAATTAATGCAAACTGACTGTAATAGTATGGATTGTTCATTGTGTTGTATGGAAATACCAGAGTAAAGAAGCTTGCTGTGCCGTGTATGAGTAAAATACAACGGAGCTGTTTCTACTGCCATGCTTTGGAAACCTTAATTACTTGCACCTGAATTAAGCTCCCACTGTGAACGTAACAGTGCATGTAAAGAGGCTGCATTAAATGGGAATCACCTCTTGGGGCAGAGCTGACTCAAACTCCCTAGAAGTGAAGCCGAAGTTAAAGCTGAATTCTACTCTAGTTGACTTTATTCCTAAGTTTATTCTGTTCATGTTAAAGCACCAGTTTTTGTTCATGTGTATGAATTTGTGATGCGCTGGAAGAATCTCCCTAACAACAATAAAATACTTGCAAACAAGCCTTACCGTCTCTGGCGCACAACTACACTTATTTCGGAGTGAAAGGAGCACAAGAACTACATTACCCAGCATTACCAGGGAACAGTTTTTAACTCCATTCCTCACGAGGCAATAGGCCGCTCCTGTCTTTTATCCCTAAGGCGGGGCAGGGGCGTCGCAGTATACCATCCGGCCCAGGTGATTTGCTACTCTTCAGTTTATCTAATAGTTGTAAGACATCTTCCCGATGTATCGATATTTCCTTCAATTCTTCCGCACCTTTAAATACCACTTCAGTCATGGGTAACATCCCTACATCTTCCTCAGTAAAGACCGAAGCAAAGAATTCATTCAGTCTCTCCGCTATCGCCTTGTCGCCTCTCAGTGCTCCTTTAACCCCTTTATCATCTAATGGACCAACTGACTCTCTCACAGGTTTTTTGCTACGAATGTACTTGAAAAGGTCTTTATTTCGCGTTTTTGCTTCCGCAGCAAGCTTCTTCTCAAATTCACTCTTTGCCTGCCTTATCAATGCCTTGCATTTGACTTGCCAGTGCTTGTGCTGTTTCCAGGTTTCGTCGTTTGGCTCTTTTTTCCATTTCCTGAAAGATGCTTTTTTGGCAACAACAGCCTCTCTGACCTCACCTTTAAACCATGCTGGCAGTTTTTTGGACTTCCTTCCACTTTTCTTAAAGCGTGGAATACAGCTGGTCTGGGCTTCCAAGATAGTATTTTTCAACAACACCCAAGCTTGATGTACGTCTTTAACCTTCGCAACTGCTCCTTTTAGTTTTTTCTTAACTGTTTTCCTCATTTTATCATAGTCTCCCTTTCGAAAGTTAAAAGGTAGTACTGTAGATTTCCTTAATATCCCTCCTCCAATAATTAAATCAAAGGCGATCATGCTATGATCACTATTGCCAAGTGGCCCCAACACCCTTATCTCTTGCACTAGATCTGGTGTTCCACTAAGGACTAGGTCTAATATGGCTTCCCCTCTGGTCGGTTCATGAACCAGCTGCTCCAAGAAGCAGTCATTTATTTCATCTAGGAACTTTATCTCCCTAGCATGTCCTGACGTGACACTGACCCAGTCGATACCGGGGTAATTGAAATCACCCATTATTATTACTGCACTGTAACTTTTGTTAGCTTCCTTGATTTCTTTGAGCATTTCATCATCCATTTGGTCATTCTGGCCAGGTGCTCGATAGTACACCCCCACTGCCATCGCCTTCCCCCTTTTATATGGAATTTCAATCCATATAGATTCTACAGCAGATTTTGTTTCCTGCAAAACTTTAATCCTTTCTGAGTCAATGCCCTCTCTAACATAGAGCGCAACCCCTCCACCAATTTGTCCACAGTCAGTCTCCACCTGCTGCACCCTGCAACCCCTCCACCAATTTGTCCACAGTCAGTCTCCACCTGCTGCACCCTGCAAGGTGTTCCAGCCATACACATGCTAACTGCAGACAGTACTGCTAGCTAGTATATAGTGCATATTCCTGGAGAAACTGTGTGCACCCAAAAATGGGATGTGAGCACACACACCAAGCAAGTATGACAGTGATTGGGCCCCAGAACAGGAAACCCATAAACATCACTTGAAAGAAATACTATATAGCACTATGGGGTAACCTAGCCATGCCATGGTCACTGCTCAGTCAGGATGAGAGTGACCTCTGTCGCGACCACCCCTTATATAGGCGGCTGCCTAGTGGGAGTGGCGCGACCACATATTTATTTGTATCCCTTTAAGTGCTGCAGTTTCTGTTCCCATGTAGTTGTGGCACAGACGAGTCAGCAAGGAATAGGGTTAACAATAAGTTTTATTGTTGTTGTCACACAATGGTTCACCTACTATCCCAATAACAGAAATAAAGGATACTTCTCCAAAGTAAAGTCTCTTTAACTGAAACAGGATTATTCAGCTTCTAAACATACAGGCATGTTCCTTTCACAGCACTGTCTTCCAGCTTCTTCCTGATATAAAACATTTACTGCTTTCTCCTTCAGCAATCCAACATGCTTCCTTAAAACACCAAAAGCAGTAATGCTCTTCTCTTCCACGTTTTGCCTAATTGGCCTGGCTTTTACACTCCAGCAGTTCTCTGCCACTTCCCGTGTAAAATCCTCCTGGCTCAATGTCAGGCTTCTTCCAGCACTTACAATTAGTATCACAGTTCATAGATTTTACACTCTCTGGCAAAATGCACAATCAGTTTCCATATCAGAATCCTCACTAGCAACACCAGCTTCTTCAAACTGCATGGGCTCTCCCTCTGAGTCTGATATGCTTTCTTTAGATACAGGCTTCTCTTGAACAGGCTTCCACTGATCTAATAAAGCCTTTAACTGTTTCAAACGGGACTCTTCTTTAGTCTGAGCTGTGGGGGAGGAACTTAGAACACCAGTCTCTTTGAGTACTGCCTTAACAGATTCAAAAGGGCTCACCTTTTTCCTGGCCTTCCGTACCCTTTCTGGCAAGTTTACAGGCAACCTCTCGTCCCCAGACTGCTTCCTCTGCTCCCGGCTGTTCTCCTGCTCAACAGGGTCTGACTCTGACTCCTGTCTCCCGAGCTTTGTCAACCTCCTGGCTGGCTCACGAGGCGAGAGCCTAGGGCTTCGGGGTTGCTCCTCTTTTCTGTAGCAAGGACTATGCTGCCCTCAGGGATTTTTGGGTCCCTATAGCTAGTCGAAATAAGGAGGTAGTTCTGGTCGAGTAGCTATGCTTAAAGAGGCTTTATTTCCCGTCTCGGGAGAATTCTTGCAACAAAATATCAAAAGCAAATAAACCATACAACTGGTATAACATAAAGGTGGGACTACAACTGGAACAGAAATGCTTAATGGCAGCTTTAACTGAACCAAAAAGAAGGGAAAACAGGGTTTTTAATCACGCACTTTTAACTGTGAAATCTGCCCTCACAGTTTTCACTCCAGACAGCTTTCTTAGGCTTCTAACAAAATGAGGTTATGCCATCTGAGAAGACAAGCGTACAATCCATTTTACACACTTCAGAATTATCCTCATCAAAGGCACAGTCCATATCTTCTGGTGAATCGTGATAATTATGTCTTGCTGGGTTGTATTCTGGATAAGAACTTGTTTCTCTCTTCTCGGCTGAGTCTGAGCACCACTCCCCCCTCTCACTGTGGAAAGGTTCTCTACCATATACTATGGAGTCTTTCTTTAGTGAGCCACATGCTTCATGACCACTGGGGGTAAAACTCAGTGCTCCTCTAGACAAGGTATTATGGCTTTCAGGCTGTGCTCTGCCTGGCTCGTGTGTGAACGGGAAGTGAAAGCTTTTCTTCCCTTTTCTTCCTTTCACAGGACGCTGCTCTAAAGCATGAGAAATATCACTGGGATAAGTATTCTGTCTCCCCAGGTTCCTGCTATGGTGGATTTCTCTTCTCCCTGCTCCTCGTGGTTTATAATGTGGAGACTCCCTCTGGCCCCACACGGACCCAGGCTTAGTGCAGCCTAACTTCTCAGCACTAACCTTGGTGAGCTCCGTTTGGATAAACCCCTCTGAGCTGCAGACTGATTCCACCTCTGAACCTTCAAGGTATGGCTCCTGGTTTCTCTGAGCGCTGTACTTTCCTCTGGCTTGAGTCCTCCCTGAGTCTCTGTCTCTCTCAACATCAGAGACTGGGTCTGACTCCTCGCTGGCGTCTCTGTACTTCCTTCCTTTCCCACGTGTGCCTGTACGTTTCTCTCTACGTGGCTCTCCAGCTGAATCTCTCCGTGACTCCTGCCGTGAGTCTGCTCTGCTCAAGGCTGACCTATTTTTATCTGCGTCATACCTTGAGAGCTGCGTTTGCTCAACTCTATGCAGCTGTCTCTGCTTTGCTAATGAGCTGTGATGTAATGTTAACTCTGGGCGTTTCTCTACAGCCTGTGCTTCTGTTTTGCTTGGTTGCCCCCGACAACCCCTAGCCATGTGCTCTGCACTGCTGCTTTTAAAACTACCCTGAGTGTTTTTCTCTATTTCCAGCGGCTCAATCTGCCTTGCGCCATGACAGCTTCCAATCAGCCCCTTGCTCATATGCAGCTGTGCTTCTCTCTGAACTAGAGCTACTCACACGTTGCCTGCAATCAGAGTATCTGTGCAGCCTTTCACTTGGAACTTTGCTCCTGCTTAAATTCCCATCTCGGTTCCTCTCATAGGTCCCCTCAGAACTTCTTTCAGGGTCTCTTCCAGAACTCTTACAGCTCCTTGCTGCTGACGTTCTTCCTGTTCCTGAGCTCCCTGTTCCTGCAGATCTTGAACTTACTGATCCCTCTCTGTTTCCTCGTGGCTAAATGTTTGGGGCTGTCCTATGGGCTTTGACTCCGCCCCCCTTCCTCTTACGTCAGCTCCCCTGGTTGTCACTCTCCTGCTTTCTGAGGACAGGGTTTTTTCCATTAGTTGAAGGTTTAACCCTTTCTCTGCCTGCACTGCTCTTAGCTACAGGGGAAAAAGAGTGATTTCTGCTCCTTTCACTAACGTTAAACCCAGCTGCGCCATCACATAACCCCCCCCCCCCCTTAAGATATTCCGGGCTGGCTGGCCCTTTCCAGCACAGCACGGAATCCTATCTTGGGCCTGGTAGCTATCCGTGATGTCCCTTTCTGCAGCCTCACGAGTTAAGGCTACATGCTCATGCCATGGTCGTAGCATGTCCTTACGAACAATTTTCTGTTTCCCTTTCCAAGATTTCACCCTGTAGGTGACTGGGCCTACCTGCTTGACAATCTTGTAAGGTCCTTCCCATATTCTTTCAAATTTTGAGTTTCTCCCGGGCACCATTACCCTGACCAATTCACCCACCTCCCAGTGGTGAGGTCTGGTATCACGACTATAATACCTTTCCTGGTGTGCTTGACCCGCTATCTTACCCCCTTCTACTATCCGGAATTTTCGTGGCCAACGCTCCCTCCAATCTCCTCGAAACAGGGGTCTCTCACCCTCCTCCCTGTTGGGCTTCACCCACTGCTCCCGCACCTGTCGGACTACCCCCTTCCATTTGGATACTGGTAATCCATCCGACTGCTCCCGCACCTGTCGGACTACCCCCTTCCATTTGGATACTGGTAATCCATCCGACCTTTGCCGGAGAATTCCTCCTTGAGGGTTCGCTTTATCCTGGGCCACCAACCTAGTGTCTCCGGGCATATGGGTTAAGATATCCGGAAACTTCTTTATTATTTTCAGCAGGGCTTGCTGCTGATGCCAAGAGAGCT
This sequence comes from Ichthyophis bannanicus, assembly GCA_033557465.1. Lineage (NCBI taxonomy): Eukaryota > Metazoa > Chordata > Amphibia > Gymnophiona > Ichthyophiidae > Ichthyophis > Ichthyophis bannanicus. The sequence continues at coordinate 102,658,411 of CM066048.1, read as the reverse complement.
TCCCCCTTTCCCTGGGCAATGTCTGGGTCTTGCACTCACCCCCCTGAGAATCAAGGTCTACGTTCACCTTTCCTTCTTCCTTAGTGGCTGTTAAACCTGGCATTATGTCTTGGCCTGTGGATCCAAATCCACTCGACCCCCTTGTCGTAGTGTTCAGCTCTGCAACTTCTTCTACGGATGGAAATCCAACCCTTTCCAGAATGAGCTGTGCTATCCTGTCCCCAGTGGTAACCCTAAAATCCTTTTTAGAAAAGTTCAATAACAAAACCTTTATGGCTCCTCTAAAATCAGGGTCTACCACCCCGGCACCTACATCAACCCAGTCTTTTACTGCTATACCGGATCGTGAAACGATCCGTCCGTAGCATCCGGGCGGTATTTCCATCTGTATACCTGTCTCTACCAACGCTCTTCCCTGCCGCGGGATAACAGTATCCTCGGCACTATAAAGATCATAGCCTGCCGCTTGCTCGGAGGCTCGCCTGAGAATCTGAGCATTTGGAGTGAGACGACAACACTTCAATACAAATTTTGTCTTAGTGGCAGGGCCAGGACTCGGGACTGTTTCCCTACCTGTCTTTCCCTGTTGGGTTTCAAATAAAGGGGCAGGCATCATCTTCAACCTAGATTTTCCTCCCTGAGAGGATGTCACCTGTTTCTCCTTTATTTCCCCTCCTAAGGGTTCCTTTTCTGTCTTTTCCGAGCTTAAGGCTTCAGCATCAGGTATGGTAGATGTCAACCCTTCAACTAGGCCTTTCCTAAACTGAGGCCAATCCTTTCCCAAAACTAAGGAATGTGGTAGTCTGGGTATTACTACCACAGGAATTTTCTTTTTTAAGCCTAGGCCTGATACTGTGACTGTGTGCAAGGGATATGCTGAAGCAGCGCCGTGCACACACCTTATCTTGATTTTCCCTTCAGCTTCATTTACAGAACCTTTACCTTGAGCTTCAATATCCCTCCATAACCTTTCAGAGATCATTGATCGGCCGGCCTCTGAATCTAAAAGAGCGTCGACCGGGATATTGTCCACCTCGACTGCTAGTAGAAATCCCTCCCCAACCTCCTTGGATAGGGTGGTCACTAGTACTACTTTTTCTCTGCACTCTCTTCTTATGTGGCCTTTCTCTCCACACGAAAAACAATTACGCTGTTCCCAACCAGCTTTGCCTAGGGGTCTCTTTTTCACACATTCCCCCAGCATTACCTTTTCTCTCCTTTCTGTAATTCCCAGGACTGCTGGACCAGAAACACCCATCTTCCTCTGGCCTACTGCTCCAGCCTCTAGGAAACGCTCGGCCAAGGAAATGGCGTCCTTAGTGTTTCTGCAGTCCTGCAGAATTAAGAAAGACTGTAATTCACAGGGTACAGCATCAACAAATTGCTCTAGAACAATATTATCAAGAATTGTATCCACACTCTTACCCTCTGGAGTTAACCACTTATATACAAGAGCTCTTATCCGGTGGCATAATGCCTGTGGTGTTTCGCCTGGCTTCAATTTGCAAGCCTGCAAAAGGCGGCGATAGACCACTGGTGTTAAGCCCATCCGGTCTCTTATGGCCTTTTTTGCTTCCTCGTAGTTGGATGCAAGATCATTGGGCATAGCTCGGTAGGCTGCGAGAGCCTCTCCCGTGAGGGATGTTGCTAATCTTATGGCCCATTGGTCTTTCGGCCAACCACTCATGAGAGCAATACGTTCAAAAACTTCAAGATAATCATCTACATCATCATCCTTTGATAACTGTCCAAGAGATAATATCCCCTTCCCTAGGGTTCCCAGTCCCGACACTGTTCCTAGAGAACCTGAGACAGTCTTAACGGCATCCATTGTCTGTTTCTGCTCGCCGATCCAGGCGCCTAGCATGTCCAACAGCGGCTTTTGCTGAGCCCTTAGCATCTCTGCCATTCTCTCCTGGGCTTGGGCTGACATCTCCTGTTGATGTCGGAATCTGTCCGCCATCCAATTCATCAGGTCTGCTGCCTCCATCTTGGTTCAGCTGTAATAAAACAGAAAGCAAACAACCAAAGTGTGGCTCACACACAAACTCTCTCCACTTCCACTCCGGTTATGCACACCCCCACCCCCTTGTAGCAGAATCCACAATAACCCCTTCCTATCTACGGGTTACCTGCTACAAGTGGTGAGTCTCGCTTCACAGGATATCAGTATCACTGGAACACTAGATCCGGTCCACTTCTGCTGATACTCCACTCCACGAATTCCTGCAGAACTTGGTAAGCTCTTCAGAGGTACTTGCGCTGCTTGGTTCCTTTTCCAGAGAACTTCTTTTGGATATAGTAGTATACAAGACCTTTGTATCTGTGAGGTAGTAGTTTTATCTGAAAAACTACGTCAGCTGTCGCGACCACCCCTTATATAGGCGGCTGCCTAGTGGGAGTGGCGCGACCATATATTTATTTGTATCCCTTTAAGTGCTGCAGTTTCTGTTCCCGTGTAGTTGTGGCACAGACGAGTCAGCAAGGAATAGGGTTAACAATAAGTTTTATTGTTGTTGTCGCACAATGGTTCACCTACTATCCCAATAACAGAAATAAAGGATACTTCTCCAAAGTAAAGTCTCTTTAACTGAAACAGGATTATTCAGCTTCTAAACATACAGGCATGTTCCTTTCACAACACTGTCTTCCAGCTTCTTCCTGATATAAAACATTTACTGCTTTCTCCTTCAGCAATCCAACATGCTTCCTTAAAACACCAAAAGCAGTAATGCTCTTCTCTTCCAAGTTTTGCCTAATTGGCCTGGCTTTTACACTCCAGCAGTTCTCTGCCACTTCCCGTGTAAAATCCTCCTGGCTCAATGTCAGGCTTCTTCCAGCACTTACAATTAGTATCACGGTTCATAGATTTTACCCTCGCTGGCAAAATGCACAATCAGTTTCCATATCAGAATCCTCACTAGCACCACCAGCTTCTTCAAACTGCATGGGCTCTCCCTCTGAGTCTGATATGCTTTCTTTAGATACAGGCTTCTCTTGAACAGGCTTCCACTGATCTAATAAAGCCTTTATCTGTTTCAAACGGGACTCTTCTTTAGTCTGAGCTGTGGGGGAGGAACTTAGAACACCAGTCTCTTTGAGTACTGCCTTAACAGATTCAAAAGGGCTCACCTTTTTCCTGGCCTTCTGTACCCTTTCTGGCAAGTTTACAGGCAACCTCTCGTCCCCAGACTGCTTCCTCTGCTCCCGGCTGTTCTCCTGCTCAACAGGGTCTGACTCTGACCCCTGTCTCCCGAGCTTCCAATCAGCCCCTTGCTCATATGCAGCTGTGCTTCTCTCTGAACTAGAGCTACTCACACGTTGCCTGCAATCAGAGTATCTGTGCAGCCTTTCACTTGGAACTTTGCTCCTGCTTAAATTCCCATCTCGGTTCCTCTCACAGGTCCCCTCAGAACTCCTTTCAGGGTCTCTTCCAGAACTCTTACAGCTCCTTGCTGCCAACGTTCTTCCTGTTCCTGAGCTCCCTGTTCCTGCTGATCTTGAACTTACTGATCCCTCTCTAACTGTTTCCTCGTGGCTAAATGTTTGGGGCTGTCCTATAGGCTTTAACTCCGCCCCCCTTCCTCTTACGTCAGCTCCCCTGGTTGTCCTGGAGCTGAGGTGTGGCTCACTCTCCTGCTTTCTGAGCACAGGGTTTTTTCCATTAGTTGAAGGTTTAACCCTTTCTCTGCCTGCACTGCACTGGGAAAAAGAGTGATTTCTGCTCCTTTCACTAACGTTAAACCTAGCTGGGCCATCACACCTCCCAGCATGACATGCTGTGGCCACCATATCCATGCAGGTGGTGGTCGGGCACTATAGTGTCCCAGCCATTGCCCTATGCCCTGTGCAGATGCATCCTGCCCAGGCCACCCTGTCCGGGCCATAAAAACAGTACCTTGCTCTTCATTATGCACATTGGCAGGCTAACATTGGAAACAGTGCAAGCACTGTGGGCTCAGTAAGGTGTAGGCAGCCACAACACACTGGGTAGACATACTGTGGTGATGCGGGTGCAGCACAGCCCTCTGAAAGAGAGAAAAAATAGGGTTTTTTTCCATAAGTGGGGGATGGGCTCACCTAAGCATAGGTCCCAGAGAGAAACTGAAACTAAAACACACACTTGCAGAGCTAGCCTGAAGCCACACCCAGTCTCCAGAGCAGCTGCAGGGAGAGAGAGGGTGGGGCCAGAGAAGGAAGCAGGCTACAGAGCATTTAAACTGCATCACTCAGCAAGTGAGGGAGAGACGGAGAGAGAGACGGAAAGAGGCAGAGGAAAGCAGAGAATTGAAGGAATTCCAGGAGTCCAGAGAAGCCAGGAGGGGAGACAGCACTGCATGGCTGTGAGACCTGGTGATTCTAAAGGGACTAGCCTGAACTGCCCAGGCAAGTGGCAGGGCCAGAGGGAAGAAAGGAGCTGGGAAAAGATTCAGAACTACATTTCTGACTCTGAAGACAGCAGCTCAAACTCTGAGCCCATAACCAAACAATTCAGAAAGCCTTGTAAAGGAAGGGTTTCTGCAAGCCAGGTAAACCAAACATTTCCTGAAATTGATTCAGTAAGGGGAAGAAGGGCAAGAGGTTCTGACCCAGTTCCAAAGGGGAGAAGGAATCTCAAGTGGGAAAAGCTTTTTAAACTTTTAAAGAAAGTACAGCTAGACGTTCCAGAACGTGTCCCAAGCCCTGAGCCTTACAGCACAGAGGAGGAGATGGAAATTGGGTCTTATCAGGATAATCCAGTGTCCTCTGATGAATCTATGGAATGCGGTTTTTGTACAAGCAATGCTTAGAAGTTTTATTGAAGGCTGTGTGAAAATATAAGAAGTGCTGGTGCCAAATAATGCCATTGTGAAGGGCAGGAAAAAAGGTGGAAAACCTCATGTTTTAAAAGCAGCCATTTTTACTAATGCTGGAGCTGTGTTAAAATGCTGTTAGTTTCTAAGCTAAGAGGCAGCCCATAATCACACGCTGGTTTGTAGCAGCTGGGAGAAGCTGAGAAGATTGCTGGACTGTGCGTGTAACAGAGTTTAAACTGTTTTGCTTAAGTGAAGAAGAATTTAAGTTAGAAAGCAAAGAGTGAAGAAACTGCTTTGCTAGAGCTGTTGAATGTCTCTTTTGAAAAGTTTTTGTTGGAGAAAGTATCCTTCTTTCTGTTTGCTGTTTTGGGAACCTTTATCAAGGCCAGTTGCCAATTTGACGCTGCAACGAAAAATAAAAAAAATTGATAACAAATTTTCCTGTGTCAGCCTCATCCACTCGGACTGCTTTAATAATAAGCCCACAACTACACTATAAGGGTCTCAGCTACTACGTTGAAGCATAGAATTAAGTGTGATGACCGGTGTGATAAGGAAGCTTATCATAGCTCAGGTAGGAGCTATAGAAAAGATGATGTGACTCTGAACAAGCAACCTGTCAGTTCTGGTAGAAGCAAGAAAACAGAGTTTTCACATAAAAGACTACCAGTCCCAGAATGCACCAGGTTTCCAGCAGCCATGAGAGGGGCTGAAGTGAGAAAATGTGTGTGCAATCAAGAGAGCTATGAGGTAATCCCTAAGCACTCATCTCAAAGGGCAGGGCCTGATTCAAGACAGCTGCGCTGTGTTAGGGAGGAGCACACATTAGGAAAGAATAAGAATAGAGATTATTCTTCAGATAACAGCTTCAGGGAGAGCTTCAGCAAAAGCTTCAGGAAGAGATACAGAGACAGAGACAGCAACGGCTACAAGCACCAGTATCACCTGGAGAAACAGAAGCCAAGCCAAGCGGATAGAGAGAGAAGGAAACTCTCTGGAAGGAAGAGAAGAAAGGCCATTGGAAGGTCTGGGAGATTCCAAGGCAGTACCCATACTGGGAGGTATTCCAAATGCCAGCAGAGTCCATTGGACTGGATTCAGCCAGAGGAATGGAGTGGCAGAGATAGGAATCACCAGTGGCTACCTGGAAGAGAGAAGACTGCATGTGGAAGGGACTTTCAGACCAAGGCCAGAAGGTATGTGAGAGGAGATCCAGTGTCCAGGGATCAAGATTGGAAGGCTGGACATCAGAATTGGATTACATACTGGCCAGGCCATACAGAGAGGAATAATGATAGCAGGAGAGGCTCAGGTATGAACACTGTTCCAGACCCTATCTATAATAGAGAATGGCAGCAAGGGAATAAGCATTCTCATGATAGTGCCTTAATGAAAGACTCGTCTGTGCCAATGTATGATAGTGACCCTATGCTGATTGATGAAGGGGGAGATACAGCAGATGAAAGTACAGTTTACATGGACTGTTCTCTATCTAAGTGCTATTGCTAGCTTTCTGTGAGCAAACACATCAGCCATCACAAAGAAACCTAACTTTGTTCTTTATTTCCACTGCAAACAGCTCTTAAAGCAGGATTTGGGTTCACACAGTAGCAGCCAGCCAGCTAAAGGCTTACAGCTGGTCAATTGATAGTAATTAAAGCTGCACCTGATTGTGTGTGTGAGCAAGGGAGAATCACTGCTGAGATCTGCGTGGAAAATAAGCAGAAGTTAACCTAACCAGCAAAGTTTATTCTTTTCTTTGTGCCTTTGTATTTGGTAATTATTTGCTAAGAAAACATTAGCTAATTGCCTGACAAGCTGAAGGTTGTTTTCTGGTTTACTTTGTGACTTTTTGTTATCCATTTAAACACTGCAAGCAAGTAACCTCATTTATATTGCTATCAAGCATACATGTGCTGGGTGAATTAAACCCCATCAATAAAAGAAGTATTTTATTGGCCTTACCACTTGGTTTCACAACTCAATTAATGTCATCAGCTGTGTTTGGGAGTGAATGAACTACAATACCCACAATACCTTGCAAGAATCATATGAATATATGCATCGTCAAGATTGTGTAAGTTCTCACCCTAGGCAGCCGTCTGACACCGGTCGCCCCCACTAGGCAGCCGCCTAGGAGGGAGCGCGGCGCCACAATACACACACTCCCACACCTATTTCAGCATTATGCAATTATAGAGGTGGTTGGCAGCCCTGGCCACCACACCAGTCCTGGGCAGAGTGCAGGCATTACTATGGTATGCAATACTGTTAGGGTCACTCCCCGGGGTGGTAAACACTGTCTGGAACAAACACTGAACCACATTCCACCGATACGATCAGAAAGGTTGCTATGATGAATTTCTGTCAACAAATTGTGTTTAACATAGGATGTGTTATCTGACATTAATCATAGCAACCTTTTGATATATGTGGAATGTGTTCCCAAGTTTAGGACGGCATTGCTAAGGTGCTAGTATTGGGAGATGCTACTCTGCGCAGGGCCCAACAGCCTGACTCTCCATGAGGCTTTGGATAGTGGAGCCTCTGGGTGTGGGTGTTTGTGCCCTGTTGGCTGCTGCTCTAGGGCAGAGGTTCCCAACTCCGGTCCTGGTGGGCCAAACACGGTTCAGGTTTTCATGCTGTCCCTAATGAATATGCATGAGATACATTTGCATACAATGGGGACGGTGCATACAACTGCAGCACAGGCATATTTATTATGGACAGCATGAAACCTGAATGGTGTTTGGCCCTCCAGGACTGCAGTTGGGACATTCTACTCTAGGGATTACACATGTTTATGGTGTCTGCTCTATAGGGTAAAATATAGGCGTTTATGGCATGTGTCATTTATCTGCAATAAAGATTCTGTCTTTATTACCATGGTTTAGTACTGGATAAAATATAGAGACATGGTTTACAGGAGCCACAGCTGGGACTTGAACCTGTGACCCTCTGCCCCTGAGCACACTGGCTGTGTGTACTACACCACACAGGCAGGTCATTCCCTGGGGATACCATGACTGTTCGTCAGACAGATCTTGTCTGTTGCAGTGCACGGCACCCACCTAAACGGGGCTTGGCCGTGGTCTGCTGTGGGCAGCTGCCACTGCCCCCTCTGCCACCAGCACCCCTCCGCCACCATGCTGACATGCCCTTATGCCGGTGGTGCTGGTGGTGCGCAGTCCCAGGCCAGCCAGTGTGATGGTAGGTAGCTGCCTATGGTGTGGGTTCTCGGTTAGGGGTGCCTACATGGACATGCGCGCTTCCCCCCCGGCACTGCCTGCCAATGTTATGTGCCCTTGGGGGTACCTGCTTGGTAATATCTCCTGGGACACTGTGGGAAACACACTCGTGCCCATGTTGGACCCTTGTCAGTTGCTGTCTTGCTGCTTTACAGTTTCGGCATTCCTATGTGCCACCTAGGCATCTGCCTAGTCCACACTGTGCCCCAGCTAGACCACAGCATGTGCCTCCTGAAGCCCTCTGTATCCCATTGACAGCATCAGTACAGTTGCCCTTTCCTACGTGCCCACTCTGCTGTTGCTGCACATATGCATGCCATAACAAACCTGCCCAATATAAACGAAAAAAATCCTGATCACCGCTATTTCAATGTGGGATCATTCACTTTGTAGGGGGGCAGAGAATAGAACATAAGAACATAAGACATGCCATACTGGGTCAGACCAAGGTCCATCAAGCCCAGTATCCTGTTTCCAACAGTGGCCAATCTAGGTCATACATACTGTCATAGATCGGATGCTAATGAAAGTGAAGACTTAGAAAAAAACGCTGTCTTTCACAAAACAAATGATGTGCAGAAGATGCAATTGCCCTGCAGCGCAGCTAGAGGGAGCAGGCGAAAACTTACAGAGGCTGAGTTAACACACCCGGCTGATGATTCTGCAGAAGTTAATCAGCTGCACCTGAAAAGTAGCTCGGGGAACTCATACATGAAATGCCTTTATAAGCAGAAGGCTAGTGCAGGAGCAGGGAGAAGGAGGAGAAGGGGAGCTGAGACAGCCAGGAACAGCAGCCCAGCCAGGTCAAGCAATGCAGCCAAGACAAGCAGCACGACAAGGACAGCAGGAGCTGGAAGGGAGCAGAAAGAGCCAGAGAGAAAGACGGACAGTGGAGAGTCAGTCTGGAGAAAGACTTGGTGGCAGGAGACCTCAGAGGTAAAGAGCTCAGAAGGAGAGAGCCATACCTGGAGAGAGGCCTACGCTCACCAGAAGACTCTGAAACAGGATTGAAAGGCTCCAGAAGGAAAGGTACTGATAGCAGAGTTACCTATACCAGGAAGCAAGGAAGTCTGGATTCCTCACCAGGTTTTCCTCGGCTACAGAAAGGTCAAGCAGTGCCCAGAAGCTTCCAAGAGAAAGTCTGCCAAAGAGACTGTGTCCTGAGAGAAGTGCCTGAGAAGGAAAACTCCAGTTATACCGGCTACAGGAAGCCAAGGTATGGTGACACTTTATTCATAAAGAGAAGCTCAACTCCTAGAAACTCTTATAAAGCAGATATCCAGTTTGAAAGGAAAAGAAGCAGGCCAGAGTTTTATAAGCCAGGACGTAAGGGTATAGGAACAGGCCATGCTTATTTGAGAGCCCTAGAACAGCGTTACTGGAAACAAGGGAACAGAAACAGTGACTGGCAAACTATAGCGGCCAGGGAAAGCTCCAATTCAGACAGAGATAACAATGACCCAGAGCCCATTTAGATAGCACTTGAGGATCCTATTCCCTTATCTCAAGACAAATTAATGGATTGCTCCATTTGTATTGCAGGCAGTTTTGAATCACTCCCTGAAATGTGAGTTATACAGACATGTTTGTGTTGAAGGAAAGAGGAATGTTCACTCCTTTGTTTTGCTCTAAAGTTTGAAAGAATCCTGGGTTAAATCCTACAAGCAACTGTGAAGTTTGTAACAGTTTACCTCTTTACTTATGTTGTGGTGGAAGCCTGAAAAAAAGGACTTTCTGTATTTCTGTATCTCAGCGAACCTTTTGCATTAAAAGGGAAATAAAAGCCTTATTTACCCTCTATTTGGCATATACAATTTATTCACATAAGGAGCAGGACTACAAAGACCAAGATACCCTTGGCCTTAAAAGAGCCCTCTACTCCCAGAAAATAATATGCTCAACCTACCCTTACAGCCACTGGCCACCAGGGGGGGTTGATGACAGTACCTAGCAGTTTCCCCAAAAGACACAGGTTCTGCAATGCTTGTACTAGGTCAGGGGTCTGCAACCTTTAAGACGTAAAGAGCCACTTGGACCCGTTTCCGAAGGGGAAAAAAAAACTGGGAGCCGCAAAACCATTGCGACATTTAAAACAAATCTAACACTGCATATATTGTTTCTTACCTTAATGCTATATACGACCCCCTACTTTTCCTGTTAAAATATAGGTGTTTGGCCTATACTCGCCGTATAAGACTACCCCTCTTCCTTCACACACCAAAAAAAAAACGCCAGAAAATATCACAACAACAAGTAACAATATTTGATTTCAAAATTATGATGATTTTGTAGTCAAATCACTAATATGAAATAAAATTATTTTTTCTACCTTTGTTGTCTGACCAATTTATTCTTTGATCATGCTGGTCCCGATCTGAGGCTTCTGCTTTCCTGTCTTCTCTTAGCTCTCTTTCTGTGGTCTATGGTCCATCTGCCATTTCTTATCTCTTCTTTAGTTTTTCTTCACTTCTTTCCATCAGCCTATTTCCAGTCCCAGTAACCCTCCCCAATATCAGCCCCTTTCCAGTCCTCACTCCCAGTACCTTCCAGTGCTAATCCCCCCTCAACCCCATTACCAGTGCTAGCCTCCCCTAATCAGCCCAATACCAGTCCTACCCCCCCCCATCAGCTCATTACCAGTCCTAGCCTCCCCTAATCAGCTCATTTCCAGTGCTCGTCCCCTCAACCCCATTACCAGTGCTCCATCCCTCCATGTCAGCCCCCTCCCTCCCTCCATCCATATCAGCTCCCTCCCTCCATGTCAGCCCCCTCCATCCCTCCATGTCAGCCCCCCTCCCTCCATCCATATCAGCTCCCTCCCTCCATGTCAGCCCCCTCCATCCCTCCATGTCAGCCCCCCTCCCTCCATCCATATCAGCTCCCTCCCTCCATGTCAGCCCCCCTCCCTCCATCCATCCATATCAACTCCCTCCCTCCATGTCAGCCCCCCTCCCTCCATGCCAGCCCCCTCCATCCCTCCATGTCAGCCCCCCTCCCTCCATCCATCCATATCAGCTCCCTCCCTCCATATCTGCTCCCTCCATCCATATCTTCTCCCTCCCTCCATGTCAGCCCCTCCCTCCATGTCAGCCCCCCTCCCTCCATCCATCCATATCTGCTCCCTCCCTCCATGTCAGCCCCCCTCTCCTCCATGTCAGCCCCCCTCCCTCCATCCATCCATATCTGCTCCCTCCCTCCATGTCAGCCCCCCTCCCTCCATGTCAGCCCCCTCCCTCCATCCATCCATATCTGCTCCCTCCCTCCATGTCAGCCCCCCTCCCTCCATCCATCCATATCTGCTCCCTCCCTCCATGTCAGCCCCCCTCCCTCCATCCATCCATATCTGCTCCCTCCCTCCATGTCAGCCCCCCTCCCTCCATCCATATCAGCTCCCTCCCTCCATGTCAGCCCCCCTCCCTCCATCCATCCAAAACAGCTCCCTCCCTCCATGTCAGCTCCCCTCCCTCCATCCATCCATATCTGCTCCCTCCCTCCATGTCAGCCCCCCTCCCTCCATGTCAGCCCCCCTCCCTCCATCCATCCATATCTGCTCCCTCCCTCCATGTCAGCCCCCCTCCCTCCATCCATCCATATCTGCTCCCTCCCTCCATGTCAGCCCCCCTCCCTCCATCCATATCAGCTCCCTCCCTCCATTGTCAGCCCCCCTCCCTCCCTCCATATCAGCTCCCTCCCTCCATGTCAGCCCCCTCCATCCATCCATATCTGCTCCCTCCCTGTCAGCTCCCTCCCTTCTTCTGCAGCCGCGGCTCTCTGCCTCTTAGGGAACCGCGGCTGTGCTTTTAAAATCATCTCGGAGCCCTTCCTGTCTTGACGGGCTCCGTGCAGCATTTTCCCGCCTCCAAAGGAAGTGGTAAACAACTTCCTTTAGAGGCGGGACAATGCTGCACGGAGCCCGTCAAGACAGGAAGGGCTCCGAGATGATTTTAAAAGCACAGCCGCGGTTCCCTAAGAGGCAGGGAACCGTGGCTGCAGAAGAAGGGAGGGAGCCCATAACGCCATAAATACCGGGCGGGCAGTGTGCTCCGGAGCCGCGGCAAAGGTGAGAAAGAGCCGCATGCGGCTCCGGAGCCGCAGGTTGCCGACCCCTGTACTAGGTCAAGCATTGATATCCAGGGTCCCTTCTTAATAATAGTTTATGGATCTTTCCTCCACGAACTTGTCCAAACCTTTTCTAAACCCAGCTACACTAACAGCCTTTACTACATCCTCCGGTAACAAATTCCAGAGTTTGATTACACGTTCAGTGAAAAAATATTTTCTTTTATTAGTCTTAAATAGTTTACCCTGTAGCTTCATTGCATGTCCCCTAGTCTTTCTATATTCTGATAACGTAAACAGTCGATCTACGTTTACCCGTTCCACTCCGTTCATTAATTTATAGACTTCTATCATATCTCCCCTCAGCCGTCTCTTTTCCAGGTTAAAGAGCCCTAACCTTTTTAGCCTTTCTTCATAGGAGTATCCTTCCATCCCTTTACCATTTTGGTGGCTCTTCTCTGAACCTTTTCTAAAATCGCTATATCCTTTTTAAGATACGGCGACCAGAATTGCACACAATATTCAAGGTGCGGTCTCACCATGGAACAATATAGAGGCATTATAATATCTTTTGTTTTATTTTCCATTCCTTTCCTTATCATACCTAGCATTCTATTTGCTCTCTTGGCCGCCGCTGCACACTGGGCCGAGGGTTTTAACATGGTATCCACAATGACGCCTAAATCTTTTTCCTGGGTGGTGGTTCCTAATGTGGAACCTTGCATCGTGTAACCATAGTTTGGGTTGTTCTTCCCTAGGTGCATAACCTTGCACTTGTCCACATTAAATTTCATCTGCCATTTTGATGCCCAGTCTTCCAATTTATCAAGATCCTCTTGCAATTTTTCACAATCCTCTTGGGTTTTAACAACTTTAAATAGTTTTGTGTCATCTGCAAATTTGATAACCTCACTCGTTATTCCACTTTCCAGGTCATTTATGAATATGTCAAAAAGCAGCGGACCCAGCACAGATCTCTGGGGTACATCACTATTCACCTTTCTTCACTGGGAAAATTGGCCATTTAGCCCTACCCTCTGCTTTCTATCTTTTAACCAGTTCCTGATCCACAATAGTACACTGCCTCCTATCCCATGACTCTTTAGTTTTGCCAAAAGTCTCTGATGAGGGACCTTGTCAAAGGCTTTCTGAAAGTCCAGATACACAATATCAACCGACTCGCCTTTGTCCACCTGTTTATTCACTCCTTCAAAAAAACATAACAGATTAGTAAGGCAAGATCTTCCTTGTCTAAAGCCATGTTGGCTGTCTCCCATTAGGTCGTGACTATCTACATGCTGAGTAATTTTATTCTTTATGATGGTTTCTACCATTTTTTTCCCGGTACTGACGTCAGGCTCACCGGTCTGTAGTTTCCCGGATCACCCCTGGAACTCTTTTTAAAAATTGGTGTTACATTGGCGATCCTCCAATCTTCAGGTATTAGAGATGATTTTAATGATAGTTCACAGATTACTGATAGCAGGTCTGCAATCTCATATTTCAGTTCTTTCAACACCCTTGGATGTATACCATCCGGCCCAGGTGATTTGCTACTCTTCAGTTTATCTAATAGTTGTAAGACATCTTCCCGATGTATCGATATTTCCTTCAATTCTTCCGCACCTTTAAATACCACTTCAGTCATGGGTACCATCCCTACATCTTCCTCAGTAAAGACCGAAGCAAAGAATTCATTCAGTCTTTCCGCTATCGCCTCGTCGCCTCTTAGTGCTCCTTTAACCCCTTTATCATCTAATGGACCAACTGACTTTCTCACAGGTTTTTTGCTACGAATGTACTTGAAAAGGTCTTTTTTTCGCGTTTTTGCTTCCGCAGTAAGCTTCTTCTCAAATTCTCTCTTTGCCTGCCTTATCAATGCCTTGCATTTGACTTGCCAGTGCTTGTGCTGTTTCCAGGTTTCGTCGTTTGGCTCTTTTTTCCATTTCCTGAAAGATGCTTTTTTGGCAACAACAGCCTCTCTGACCTCACCTTTAAACCATGCTGGCAGTTTTTTGGACTTCCTTCCACTTTTCTTAAAGCGTGGAATACAGCTGGTCTGGGCTTCCAAGATAGTATTTTTCAACAACACCCAAGCTTGATGTACGTCTTTAACCTTCGCAACTGCTCCTTTTAGTTTTTTCTTAACTGTTTTCCTCATTTTATCATAGTCTCCCTTTCGAAAGTTAAAAGGTAGTACTGTGGATTTCCTTACTATCCCTCCTCCACTAATTAAATCAAAGGCGATCATGCTATGATCACTATTGCCAAATGGCCCCAACACCCTTATCTCTTGCACTAGATCTGGTGTTCCACTAAGGACTAGATCTAATATGGCTTCCCCTCTGGTCGGTTCATGAACCAGCTGCTCCAAGAAGCAGTCATTTATTTCATCTAGGAACTTTATCTCCCTAGCATGTCCTGACGTGACACTGACCCAGTCGATACCGGGGTAATTGAAATCACCCATTATTATTACTGCGCTGTAACTTTTGTTAACTTCCTTGATTTCTTTGAGCATTTCATCATCCATTTGGTCATTCTGGCCAGGCGTTCAACAGTACACCCCCACTGCCATTGCCTTCCCCCTTTTATATGGAATTTCAATCCATATAGATTCTACAGCAGATTCTGTTTCCTGCAAAACTTTAATCCTTTCTGAGTCAATGCCCTCTCTAACATAGAGCGCAACCCCTCCACCAATTTGATCAGCTCTATCATTACGATATAGTTTGTACCCAGGTATCACAGTGTCCCACTGGTTGTCCTCCTTCCACCATGTCTCTGATATTCCAATCATATCTAACCTTTCATTTAGTGCTATATATTCTAACTCTCCCATCTTATTCTTTAGACTTCTAGCATTTGCATACAAGCATTTTAGAGAATGTATTTTATTCATGTTAATTTGGCTATTGTTAGACATGGGTAAATTGGGATCTTTAAGCTCTGTCTGCTCCATACTTGAGGGCATTTGGGCTACTTTACTCTTTTGTGGAACCTCTCTGCTTTTGGTAGTATCCTTTAAGGATACATTCTTCCGAACCATCCGCTCTTGGGCGACTGTCGGCTTTCCCCTAATATCTAGTTTAAAAGCTGCTCTATCTCCTTTTTAAAGGTTAATGCCAGCAGCCTGGTTCCATCCCGGTTAAGGTGAAGCCCATCCCTTCGGAAGAGCCCCTCCTTTCCCCAGAATGTTCCCCAGTTCCTAACAAATCCAAAACCCTCATCTCTGCACCATTGTCTCATCCACGCATTGAGACTCCGGAGCTCTGCCTGTCTTTTGGGTCCTGCGCGTGGAACAGGAAGCATTTTGGAGAATGCTTCCCTGGAAGTTCTGGATTTCAACTTCCTACCTAAAAGCCTAAATTTTGCCTCCAGAACCTCCCTACCACATTTTCCTATGTCATTGGTACCGACATGTACCAAGACAGCAGACTCCTCCCCAGCACTATCTAAGACCTTATTTATTTATTTATTTTAGTTTCTTATATACCGCACTATTTAGTATCAGCGCGGTTTACATGGAACAGTGAAACATAATGAACAAACGTTAGTTTTACAGAGAACAAGGAAATACAACTTGGATAACTTAGGGAAACATGCACATCAACTATTTACATATGTAGCAGTAAGCTTTGCATAGTGGGTTATGAACCTACAGAAAGATATTAAGTATAGGGACTAATATGTAGAGGTTTCTGGAAGGAAGATGTGGCTATGGTGGAGTATGGTTGATCTGGTAATGTTGTATAAATAAGTAATGTTTTAGTGCTTTCCTGAATTGTGTGAGATCGGTGATGGCTCGGATTGCTGGTGGTAATATGTTCCAACACTTGGGAGCATAAAGACTGAAAGCCCTGTTTGACGTTGTTAGTGTGCATTTTGTTGATGCACTTGGGATAGTTAGAGTGTTTGCTGATGTGGATCTTCTGGATCTGTTAGGTGGGGTGGGCTGAATTAGATCCACTAGTTGTGAAGCGGTTATGCCGTTGATGGCTTTAAAGGTAAGCGTCAGAGTCTTGAATAGTATTCTTCTGTGTGTTGGGAGCCAGTGGAGTTGAATTAAGATGGGTGTGATGTGGTCAAATCTCGATGCTCCAGAAAGAACTCTAGCAGCGGCGTTCATGGCTAGCTGGCTTATCTAGGTGGCGCGTGAGGTCCGCTACCTTCGCACCCGGCAGGCATGTTACCAGGCGATCCTCATGTCCACCAGCCACCCAGCTATCTACTTGCCTAATGATCGAATCACCAACTATAATGGCTGTCCTAACCCTTCCCTCATGGGCACATGGCCCTGGAGAAACTTCCTTGGTGCGAGAGGGTTTTACATCACCTGGAGGACAGGTCCTAGTTACAGGATCACTTCCTGCCACACCAGGGTGATGCTCTCCTGTCACATGACCTCTCTCCTCCATGGCAACAGGGGTGCTGCCAGACTGGAGGTGGGACTTCAGGACTATATCCCTGTAGGTCTCGTCTATGTACCTCTCTGTCTGTCTTATGTTTTCCAAGTCTGCTACTTTAGCCTCTAGAGAACGGACTTGTTCCCTGAGAGCAAAGAGCTCCTTGCACCTAGTGCACACGTAAGACCTCTCACCAACTGGGAGAAAATCATACATGTGACACTCAATGCAAAAGACTGGAAAGCCTCCATCCCGCTGCTGGACTGCTGTCTGCATCTTAGTTTTAAGTTTGTGTCTAGATCTTTAAGTTCTTACTTACTAGGGGTTTGCTATGGGTATTTATACCAATAAAACTGTACCTAATACGTGTAATATACCTTGTTCACCTGAAGCTTAATTAATCTCAGGTCCTTAGTGTATGACTGATTTGGGTAATGAGCTTCACCTGAAAGCACCTCCTGTCTTTTAAGATGTGTAAGTACCTATAAAGCTATGATTATCCCAGGGGAGGGATAATCATAGCTTTATAGGTACTGTCTCTTCTTTTACAGTCTAATCATTTGAATGTACCATACCTCATAACTCTTTTCATCATCACTGTGGCACTCAATTATTACTGCTGCCAGTAACATCCAAGTATTACTGTTGCCATAACATTCAATTATTATTGTTGCCAGTAGCATTATTACTGTTGCCATAGCATTCAATTATTACTGTTGCCAGTAACATCCAAGTATTACTGTTGCCATAGCATTCAATTATTACTGTTGCCAGTAGCATTATTAATGTTGCCATTGCATTCATTACTGTTGCCAGTAGCATCCAAGTATTATTGTTACCAGTAGCACTCAATTAGTACTGTTGCCAGTAGCCCCAATCATTTTGTTACCAATAGCATTCAACTTTACTATTGCCGAGAACATTCAACCATTCTGTTACCAACAGCATTCAATTTTACTGTTGCCTATAGCATCCAAGTATTGGAGCAACATTCCTCCCATAGCCTGCTCTGCCCAATCGGGGCTGAGCAGCCATCGATTAAAGAGAGCGCCAGCAGGCACACCCACACCTGGCGGGCCTCGCCTGAGGACCATTCGACGTGCCCTTAGACCGTCACCTAACAGGAATAACACCAAAAGATAACCATGCCTACCTCAATCCTAACTATCATTTTTCTCTATACCATTGCCATGACCATTCATGACTCTGATTCATACATACATGATCATAACCCTATCCCAGCACTCCTAGGATCAAATAGAAAACATCACTACAACTATTATCAACCTAATCCAAACCTACAACACAAGAGACAGCCACGCCTGCTCTACATAACACTGGAGACCATTACTAACAAAAAGACCAACAAAGACGACCTCCAACACGAGCTCAGATGTGCACTCATCAACGCACAGTCTGTGCGCAACAAATGGCCAGCCATCACAGACCTAATATCCAACTACAATCTAGACCTTCTAATGGTCACTGAGTCATGGCTCTCTGACTCAGACACTGTCCTAATTAACAAAATCACTCCCCCCAATTTCTCACTCTTCGCTTGTAACAGAGATAATAGAAGAGGTGGAGGAGTCTTCATAATAGCAAAGTCTGAGTTGCAATACCGAGTGTCCCTAACCAGGAGCTCCCAGCATCTAGACACTATAACTATCGCAAATAGAAACAACTCTATCAATCTCATCTATTCAGCACCAAACGCAGTATCAGAAAATCTCTCAGATATAATAAACTTGGCCTGCAATCCTGACAACCCCAACAAACCAAACTGGTTGTTAGGTGATTTTAACCTTGCCTCCCTACATCACGACTTATCCAGTACATTCCTTGATGCAATGACAGACCTTGGATGCAAACAAATCGTGCACAACCCCACACACAAGCAAGGGAACATCCTTGATTTGATATTCGTTCCATCAGCAGTCTCGAGCTTAAATAATTATACCAAACCATCTATTATCCCAGTCCCTTGGTCAGACCATAGCCTGATCTTATTCCTGATTCCAACAAATTCAAACATACTCGCCCAGCCAGTCACCTCAACAACAAGCGCAGGGCGATTTAAGCCGTTAGACATAGAGACCCTCACTAAACAAGCGTTGCCAAAACTATCCAAGCCAACGGACAATCTGAACGAATTGATCTCTAACTGGAACGACACTCTCCATCAGTATGCCCATCAACCAAGCATGAACAAGAAACTCCCACCCAGGAATCGCTCCAATAAAAAACAGGATGCCCCTTGGTTCTCTCCAGAACTACGTACATCTCTACTCCAACTGAGGAAGTTAGAAAGAAAATGGAGACACACCCAAAACAGCCAGGTACAAGAAGAGTATCTCATTCACCTCAAAAAGCATTGCGAACTAACTTGGACTACAAGGAAAGAATTCTACTCCAATCTTCTCAGCAAAACACTAAACAGACCACGTGATCTCTTCAATTTAGTAAAAACATTAACCAAAGAACCATCGCCACCGCACCAAGAATCCATACAACCACAACTATATGCTAACTTCATCCAATCCAAAATGGTCAAGGCGAACACAATATCATCACAAATACTAATCCAACTCCCGCAAGCTCAAGTCTCACTCGATAAATTTTCACCTCCATCAAGAAAAACCATCGAAGATATCATCGCCACCATTAACACCACCACGGCACCAAATGACCCATGTCGAGCACACTGGATCAAAACCTTACGCGCTGAGCTTAGCCCTTACATAGCTAAGATCGCGAATATCTCCTATCTAACTGGGATTTTCCCTACTGCCCTTAAACAAACATCAATTCGCCCTCTGCTAAAAAACAACCAGATGGACCCAACGAAGGAAGAGTCTTACCGCCCAATTTCCAGTATTCCCTATCTAGCCAAGATACTTGAAAAGGAAACTCAGAGGCAGATCCAACACCACATTGACACAGCAGCCCCGTTGGACCCATGCCAACATGGATTCCGAGAAGCTCACGGAACAGAAACACTCATGACTTCACTACTTAACAAACTCATTTGTGGGATTGACAACATTCACATGGCCATTGCAATGATTTTTCTGGACATATCAGCGGCATTCGACTCAGTTGACCATAAGATTATGTTAGCTAGACTTCACGAAAAAGGCATCCGTAACCAAGCCTGGAACTGGTGCAAATCTTACTTAGATGAGCCCTGGCAACAGGTCCGTACAGGCAACATTACATCTGAACCCTTCAAACAGAAACAGGGAGTACCTCAAGGCTCATCTCTATCTGCGTTGCTTTTTAATATATACATGCAGCCAATCTGCCAAATCACCAGAGACTTCGTTATATCTTGCCTATTATATGCAGATGACGTGCTAATATTCACACCGATCAATATATCAAATCCTGACTACTCTCCACTAATCAACTGTTTCAATGCAATAACCGACTGGCTCCTCAATCAGAACATGAGAATAAACTTCAAGAAAACCGAAGTACTCATAGCCACAAGAAACAAGCAATTTTCTCCACCAACCACCCTCATAGTAAGAGATGCAGAACTCCCAATCAAGGCCTCCATAAAGTACCTTGGTGTGATACTCGATCAACAACTCAATCTTAAAGAGCACATAAAGAACACAGTAAGGTCAATTTACTACAAAATAAAAACACTGTGCACCTGAAACCAATGATGGAGACCAAGGACTTCCGTACAGTTTTCCAAGCAATAGTCACACCGCACTTCGACTATGCGAATATCATCCTTCATGGCCTCCCCAAGAATACACTAAATCCACTTCAACTGGCGATGAACGCGGCAGCCCGCATCTTATCTGGAGCTTCTAAAAGAGATCATATAACACCAATACTGATCGATCTACACTGGCTTCCGATAAACTGCAGAATAATATACAAAACTCTCCTCATCACATTCAAAGCTATTAATAAATTATCTCCTGCATCGATCTCAAATCTCCTCACCCACACACCAAACAACAGACCCAGGAGACTAGTAGCAGAAAACACACTAGTTACTCCTAGTATCTCCACAAAATGGACACAACAAACTATTAACAGAGCTTTTGTGTCCTATGCTCCCAAGTGCTGGAACAAACTACCTCCCAACATCAGATCAATCAGGGATATCACCCAATTCAGAAAGTCCATCAAGCACTATTTATTCACTTTGCACTTCAGGCTACCATACACACAATAGAACCGGCTCCCACCTCACTCAGCTAACTCTTACACATAACAACAACCCAGAACAAAGGATCAAAATGTGAAAACACTGTATCTTGTCAAATATCAAATCCTGATGTAACCTATTCAATGTATATATAATTATGTAGATAGTTATCCCCAGTTCACACCCAGTTTATCTTCCCTGTTATCTGTAAATCTAGATCAGTCATGTACTGACAGGTATATTGTTGTTTAATGTAAACCGCACTGATGATGAATAGTGCGGTATATAAAAAATGTTAAATAAATAAATAAAAATAAATAAATAACACTTATGTTTATGTTTATGTTTATTAGTTTTTGATAAAATCGCCTTTCTACAGAAATCAAAGCGATGTACAATAAAAACAATTTGTCTAAAAAGAGGCCGAAGCCTGGAAAGGAAAAGAAATACAATATCTGTTTAAAAGAGTACAATTTCTATTTAAAAGAATAGACAAGAGAGACATGGGGGGGGGGTAGGGAAGAAACAACAGGGAAGGTTAGGGACGGGAAAAGGAGATTACACAAAGGGAGATGGCACATCGAAAGCCAAAGAAAAAAGGTGTGTTTTTAGGTTTTGCTTAAAAGTTGAGAAAAGTGGTTCGAGACGGAGGGGAGGAGGTAGAGAGTTCCAGAGGGCGGGGCCAATAAAGAAGAAAGCAGAGGAACGGGTAGTCTGTAGATGAGCACGGGAGGGGGAAGGAAGGGCTAGTCGGTGAAGATGAAAGGAACGAGGAGTGTACCGGGGGGAGTGGATAGTAAGTAAGTCAGCAAGATATTGGGGGGAGCCAGTGTGGAGCACTTTATGAATCAGAGTGAGGAGCTTGAATTGGGAACGGTAAGGGAAGGGTAACCAGTGGAGGTGAAACAGGAGGGGAGTGATGTGATCACGAGGAGAGGCATGACAAATGAGACGAGCGGCAGTGTGTTGTATACGTTGTAAACGGGATAAGCGAGACTTAGGAAGACCGATAAGAACAGAATTTGCAAAGTCGACATGTGAGATAACCAAAGACAACACCAGGGTGGTGAGGGCTGCCGAGGATAAGAAAGGGCGTACTGCACGTATTTGCCGGAGGAAGAAGAAAGAAGATTTGGTAATGTGGGAAAGATGTGACTGAAAAGAAAGGTCAGAATCAAAGTGGACACCAAGATAGCGAAAGGTAGAAACTAATGGGACAGGGGACCCAGAAAAAGAGGGCTGCTACACAGTACCCTGTCTTGTGCTGCTGAGGTAAGCTAAATTCTGATTTGATTTAAATTATAGCTCTTAGCTGCTGCTAGGCTCTAACGTCTTATGAAATTTAAACTACAAGCTCTCTGCTGGATTCTAAATTTAACCAGAAAGCTCTCTTCTGTGTTTTAAAACTAAAAGTACCTTTCTGATGCTAGGCCCTGAGTGACTATTAAATGTACACTACAAGCTCTCTGCGGGGTTCCAAATGTAACCAGAAAGCTCTCTTCTGTGTTTTAAAACTAAAAGTACTTTGCTGTTACTTGGCCCTGAGTGACTATTAAATTTAAACTACAAGCTCTCTGCTGGGTATGAAATGTAACCAGAAAGTTCTCCTCTGTGTATTAAATTCAAACTTTAATTGCTGCTACTAGGCCCTAACTGATCCAACAAAAAACGGTGGGTTCACAGATTAAGTAGCTTTAATACAAAGAATTCTTTTTAGAAAATTACCAGAAGTATATACTCACAGTTGCAGATTTCTCTCCAGAAGTAACAGTCCCCCTTTCTAGTCCTTCAGAAGTAACAGTCCCCCTTTCTAGTCCTCCTGCACATGTATCACTACTATCACTTTTCTGGGTTTCCCTGCCTTTGCTGTACATTGCTGACTGAAATGGTTTCTCTCTCCTGCAAATGTGTCTAGCGCGAGGTTTTCACTGGCGCTAATTTTCTGAACTTTATTTCACGGCATTAGTGTGCATGGAGCCACTCTCCGTCCATTGACCCCTCCTCTCCCCGCCGGGGAGTCTTCCTCCACCCTTTGGGGAGCCTTACTCCACCCTCAGCGCACCTGACCACCGCAGAAGATGTTATCGCATGATACGTGACATTATCACACGGTAATGCACCATTATCATGCAATAACTTCACATATCATGCGATCAGGTCGCAGCTGCGCCGTTAGCGCCGTTTAGTAAACATACCCCTAAGGGGTATGTTTACTAAACCGTCTTAATGTTACCGGCGCTAGTTGCAGCGTTAATGTGAAGAATGCCATATAATGAGTGGGCGTTCCGGTCCTAAGGTAGCAAGAATCTGTATCGTGCGATAGTGAGCGCTGTGGCATGTTAACGTGCGTTAACCCTAAGTTCATGCCAGCGCAGTGTTAGAAGGAGTAGAGATGTAGCCCACTGGTTACTGCAATGACTGCAGAGGCAGAGGTCATGGGTTTGATTCTGCAGTGGTGTCATGTAAGAGGTTTGTCTGAGGCATTGCCCTTTAATTTAAATCAGTGCCGTCTGAGGCATTTCCTTTTTTAATTTAAATTAGTGCTGCCAGCAAAAACACCCTCACAGTGCCGTAACCTAAGGAGCCGCATAAGGCACCCTATAAGGCACTCCAGAGGGCACATTATAAAGTGCACTGTCCACCACGGCACCTTATAATGTGCCCTATAGGGCACCTTATAGGGCACTTTATAGAGCGCCTTATGAGGCACCTTAATGTTACAGCACAGTGAGGGTGCATTTTGCTGGCAGCACTGATTTAAATGAAAAGGAAAAGACTCAGATAGCCTTATTAAATAACAACACTGTGGGATTGAACCCATGACCTCTACCTCCACAGTCATTGAAGTAACCAGTGGGCTACATCTCTATAGCTACTATCACACCTCTGGCTGGCTACAGAAAGACTGTAGGTCACCACACAAACTGTCTGCTGTAGTTACCAGGATAGGGTAAACCCACCCGTACCCATGATGCACTACACATGCAGATCAGCAGTCCACTGCTGATCACAAGATGGGGTATGCACCCCCACAGGACCTCGGCCTGGTAGGAGGAACTGACTGTGTGTGTTACTGGCACAGAGTAGCATCAGATCGTGACATTGTGTGGGTCCTTTGCTCACCCTGAGGGTGAGGTGGGGCGCCCAGCACCAGGTCAGCAGCACCTGGCTTGGCTGAGATAGGCTATGCTGTAGGTCCCCATCAGTGCCAGTGTGTGATAGGTAGTCTTTGCAGACACACCTAAGATACATCTGTGTCCATCTGTATTTCCCAGTCATGTTTAGCCCTTGTGGACTATGATGCACCTAGAATAGTGCATATTCTGTGTGGGTGCTATGGTCACATGTTATAAGTGAAGGGGGGTGTTTGGACCCAAAAGCGGATTATGTAGTGCCACCCAACCCGCCATCTATGGATCAGGGTGGGGGACAGGATCTCCCACCAACAGATCCACATTCTACATCTCTGCAATGGTGGCAGTAGAGGAGACCATCAACCCCAGTCCTGCTGGGGAATGGGCACCCTACAGGGCAATCAATGCAGATCGGTACGCATCAATAAAGCAATGGCAGACAGGCAGAATGCTGGAAAAGCTCAGCTGCTCCCCACCACTATCTGACATTCTCCAGCCGCTGCACCCTGCAAGGTGTTCCAGCCATACACATACTAACTGCAGACAGTCTGTAAGCTAGTACATAGTGCATGTTCCTGAAGGAAATGTGTGCACCCAAAAATGGGATGTGAGCACACCCACCCACCAAACAGGTATGTCAGTGATTGGGTCCCAGAAAAGAGAACCCATAAATATCACTTGAGAGAAATCCTGTATAGCACTATGGGGGAACATAGCCATGCCATGGTCACTGCTCAGTCAGGGTGAGAGTGATCTCCCAGCATAGCATGCTGTGGCCACCCTGTCCGTGCAGGTGGTGTTCGGGCACTACAATGTACCAGCCATTGCCCTATGCCCTGTGCAGATGCATCCTGCACAGGCCACCATGTCCGGCCCATACCCACAGTACCTTGCTCCTCATTAAGCACATTGGCAGGCTAACACTGGAAACAATGCAAGCAGTGTGGGTTCAGTAAGGTGTAGGCAGCCACAACACACTGGATAGACAGACACACACTCCCACACCTATGCCAGCATTGTGCAAATATAGCGGTTTTTGACAGCCCTGGCCACCACACCAGTCCTGGGCACAGTGCAGGCATGGCTATGCTACGCAATACTGTTGGGGTCACTCCCCGGAGTGGTAAACAATGTCAGAAACCAAAACTGAAACACACTCCACAGATATCAGAAAGGTTGCTATGATGCAGCTCTATCAGCAAATTGTGTTTAATTTAGGATTTGTTATCTGCCATTAATAATAGCAACTTTTTGATATATGTGTAACGTGTTCCCAAGTTTAGGGCGGCATTGCTAAGGTATGCAAGTGCTAGTATTGGGAGATGCTGCTCAGCGCAGGGCCCAACTGCCTGACTCTCCATGAGGCTTTGGATAGTGGAGCCTGTGGGTGTGGGTGTTTGTGCCTCTGTTGGCCGCTGCTCTAGGGCTGAGGTTCCCAACTCCGGTCCTGGTGGGCCAAACACTGTTCAGGTTTTCATGCTGTCCCTAATGAATATGCATGAGATACATTTGCATACAATGGGGGCGATGTATAAAAATACAGCACAGGCATATTTATTAGGGACAGCATGAAACCTGAATGGTGTTCGGCCCTACAGGACTGCAGTTGGGAAACTCTGCTCTAGGGACTGCACATGTTTATGGTGTCTGTGCTCTGTAGGGTAAAATATAGGAGTTTCAGGCATGTTTCTTTTATCTGCAATAAAGGTTCTGTCTTTATTACCACGGTTTAGTACTGGGTAAAATATGGGGACAAGGTTGGCAGGAGCCACAGCTGGGACTTGAACTTGTGACCTTCTGCTCCTGAACATACTGACTGTGTGTACTGCACCAAACTGTTGCCACGGGGGCAGATCATTCCCTGGAGATACCATGACTGTTCATCAAGTTGACCTTGTCTGTTGCAGTGCACAACAAATCAATATATCGTCACTTCTCAGAGCTTCATAAACTACAAAGCAACCACAGTATGTCAGCTCCACTACTTCACCTTGAGACTATAGCTTTTCCCTTAGTGAGATCACCTCGACCATGCAACTCTTGGAGATAGCAACTAGGTCTCAGAATAGAACAAGGCTGTTATCTAAACTAGAAATTATTGTTTAGATTCTATGCCTTCTGTTGCATCAATGACCCTAATACGTTGCTTTCCAATTGTTTGCTAGAGTCAGGTTGTCCTATGAATCTTTCCTATGCCAGCTTCAACAGTGCTGGTCTTATTTGTAAAGGTTTAAAGGCAATGCTTATCTCATAGATCTTGCAAATCTTCCCAACGCCAAACATCAGCGCCGTCGCTTTTCACTTATGAAGCGTTTCTTCAGGGGATCTTGAGTTCATACGTCTTATTGCATTCCTCATATAAACCTGATCTGTGGAGGTTATACAGATCTAAATGTTTATTTAAGCTGCAATCTCATGTTCAATCTCAGTGTTACAGACCACCTCTTTAAACCTAAATAGTAAGTGCACTCACCATTTCACCGAATTCGGCAGTGTTGCCTTCCGTTCAACATTGAAACGCTGTGCATGCGGCTTAGTTGCCTGATTCGAGTTTTAAAAGATTTTGAAAAACACGTGACTGGGCTAAATATTAACCCTTTCCCCTCCGGAGTGAACTACAGGCATACACCCCAATCCAATTGTGTATTCAAACCCGTGGGGCTCACAGATTGTAGATTAAAGATCCAACGCTGTTCTCTATACAACAGTTCTTGATCTCTTGATTTACCACCAAAACCATGAAGAACTTGATCTATGCAGAAACAACGTAACTCTTTAAAATCATGATTCAATTGTAGACAGTGTTGAACGATCGGAGCTTGTAGTGTTCTACATTTTATTCTGCTACGATGTTCTTTCATACGAATATGAAAAGGCCGGATAGTTTTCCCAATGTATGTTAGCTGACATGGACATAAAATGCAGTAAACCACATGCGTGGAAGTACATGATGTTCTATGTTTTAAAAAGTACTTCTGACCCCGGTATTCAAAGGTTGTGATTTCTGAGGTAATCTCACACACTGCACATTCCCTGCATTAAAAATGACCTTTGTCCACAACTGTTGATTGGGTTTGCAAAGGCCTCAAAATCGTTGGGCTAAGAATTTCTTTTAGATTCCTATGTCTCTTCCACACACATTTAATGGACTTATCCTCCAGTCCAGGGGTACTACGTAAGACGTTGCTGTGTCTTTTCAAGATTTTTTGAATTTGACTACTGTATGGTAAATATTTAGTCACCAGATTCACCTGGTTATCATCCATGTGATGCCTTTGAGTGGGAGACAGCAGCAATTCACGGTTGTTATATAGTGCTCGTTTACAAGCCATATCTATAACATGCTGTGGATAACCTCGTGCTAAAAATTTATTTTTCAGTTGAGTGGCTTGTGCTTTAAATTCAGTGACTCCAGAACAATTTCTTCGGTACCTAAGAAACTGCGAGAAAGGAAGGCTGTCTTTCAACCTCCTTGGATGTGCACTACGATAAACATTTAGATCTGTATAACCTCCACAGATCAGGTTTATATGAGGAATGCAATAAGACGTATGAACTCAAGATCCCCTGAAGAAACGCTTCATAAGTGAAACGCGACGTCGCTGATGTTTGGCGTTGGGAAGATTTGCAAGATCTATGAGATAAGCATTGCCTTTAAACCTTTACAAATAAGACCAGCACTGTTGAAGCTGGCATAGGAAAGATTCATAGGACAACCTGACTCTAGCAAACAATTGGAAAGCAATGTATTAGGGTCATTGATGCAACAGAAGGCATAGAATCTAAACAATAATTTCTAGTTTAGATAACAGCCTTGTTCTAGTCTGAGACCTAGTTGCTATCTCCAAGAGTTGCATGGTCGAGGTGATCTCAATAAGGGAAAAGCTATAGTCTCAAGGTGAAGTAGTGGAGCTGACATACTGTGGTTGCTTTGTTGCAGTGCACGGCACCCACCTAAACGGGGCTGGCAGTGGTCTGCTGTGGGCAGATGCCACTGCCCCCTCTGCCACCAGCACCCCTCCGCCACCATGCTGACATGCCCTTATGCCGGTGGTGCTGGTGGTGCACAGTCCCAGGTCATCCAGTGTGTCGGTAGGCAGCTGCCTATGGTGTGGGTTCTCGGGTAGGGGTGCCTACATGGACATGCGCACTTCCCCCCAGCACCACCTGCCAATGTTATATGCCCTTGGGGGTACCTGCTGGGTAATATCTCCTGTGACACTGTGGGACACACACTCGTACCCATGTTGGACCCTCGTCAGCTGCTGTCTTGCTGCTTTACAATTTTGGCATTCCTATATGACACCTAGGCATCTGCCTAGTCACACTGTACCCCTGCTGGACCACAGCATTACAAATCTGCCCAATATAAACTACAAAAACCCTGATCACCGCTATTTCACTGTAGGATCATTCACTTTGTAGGGGGACAGAGCATAGCCACTTCCAAACATGATATCTTCCTTTTTATGCTTTGTCAGTAGGGTTGCTTTATGTTTATCATTAGTAGCACTATTAGCCAGCTTGGTTATGGGGATTTCAAATGTAGTTCTGGTCATTTTATATGTTTATTTGCCTTTTTGGTTCCTGCACATGTATTACTACTATCACTTTTCTGGGTTTCCTTGCCGTTGCTGTACATTGCTGACTGAAATTGTTTCTCTCTCCTAGAAATTTGCCTCTAGCGCGAGGTTTTCACTGGCGCTAGTTTTCAGAGCTTCTTTTCACGGCGTTAGTGTTGTAACACCGAAGATATGCCCTATACCTTTAAGACACAGAAAGCTGAGCAGTTCGGCACAGATTCTGACAGGAAGGGAGATAAAAAGCTTCACAGTTGCTATAGGCAACCAGAGCAGGCTGAGACACGAGGCCTGAAGGCACGCCCAGCCAACAAACACTCCCCAAACAATGAAGGGAATAGCTTGCACATGTGCAGGAAAACGCCCCTAACTCTGTATAAGAAGCATGGTAGGCAAGCAGAGTTAGATCATGATCCAGATCGAGACCGAGAGAGAGACACAGACACAGAAACAGGCAGGGATCGGGAGGATCCAGGAAGAGAGGCTGAGTTTGACTCCTGTATGAATTCTGACGGTGGTTTTGAAGACCCAGAAGGGGAAAGTGATTTGGAAACTTGGCAGGTCAGAGAAAACCTGAAGCTCTCTAAAAACAGGTCAGAATACTCTCAGCCTAACACTGTTTCCTGTGAGGTCTGGAATAGAAAGCCAAGCAGGGCTTGGAAGAAAGAAAGAAAGCCATTTATCAGCCGAAGGATTAACTGTAGAAAACCCTCTCCTGTGACGCAGGAGGAATTTCCCAGAGACAGAAGTCAGTGGGGAGAACATAGAGCAGCTGGTAAGAGACTCTTTGTTAATGAAAGACAGAACGGTTTAAAATATTCACACCCTTGGGAAAAGGACAGTGAAGTAATTGAGGATGTATGCATGAATGAAGAAAATGATTGTTTGCATTTAAAACCTGGCAGAAAGCTGCCAAGAGAAAAACTCAGAAGCAAAATAAAGCAGTTTTACCAAGTACCTGATAATTACTTACCTTACTGTGGAGAGAGTGGTGAGGAGAAGCCAGTGACTGGCTGGAGAAAGTTACAGACTCTCTGCCATAAAGAAGACGAGGTATTTGAGGAGCCTATGTGCACGGATCAAAGTGAGTGTTTGTCTTATGGGGAAGACATGGACTGCTCCTTATTAACCACTGAGGAGACTTCCCTACGTTAATAGCAGATAAGTCTGCCTTAGTGAAGATAAGCGTGCACAGAGGGAACTGCCCAGGTTATTACCTGATTTTCTGTTCTGTTTTGTTATTTGGTTTTGTTCAAGCAAGAAGCTGTATTTTTCATTTCACCATTTGTTTATGCCAGAAGCATGGCTGTCTCTTAAGTTTGGAGTTTTGTATTACTTTGAGAATCCAGCAAACCCCGGGAGGGGAATAAATCCTTGTTTAAACCTGACCACTCCGTCTCAACTACACTTTCTTCATAGAAGGGTCAGGGCCAGCAGTGTGCCAAGCTAACCAACACTAGTTTAGCCACTGCTGGTGACAGTGTGCATGGGGCCTCTCCCCGCCCATTGACCCCTCATCTCCGCCCCTGGGGAGCCTTACTCGCCCTCTGTGGAGCCTTTCTCCACCCTCTGCGCACCTGAGCGCCGCCGCAGACATTATCGCGCGATACGTGACGTTCTCACACAGTAAAGTGCTATTATCACGCGATAACATCACGTATCGAGCGATAACGTCTCCGCTGCTACGTTAAGATGGTTTAGTAAACATACCCCTAAGAATTAGTCCCTAAAAAAGAGAGAGACAAATCAGTTCGGGAGGGGTGGCAGATAAACTTTGCAGTCTCTGTCCTGCTGTGTCCTCTTCTGCGAAGCTGACACCCAATGTAGGTATTTGTTCCTGCTTTCCTGCCAACACCAAGCTCACTGGAAACTTCTTTTTGGCACTTCTGCAAAACTTATTTCAAGCAAATAAAATAAGATCCCTTTAGTATTTTTCTATTTCAAAGCAAATCTAGCTTTGAGTCTCCTCACAGGTTTCTCCCATTTGACTAAAACATCGGCTACAACATTTTAAAACATTTAGGGGGCATAATTAAAATGGTCAGAGGGCTAGTCCGTGGTACTGAGTATCCCCTGCTACCTGGTTTGTAGCCCTTCTGCTAGCTGGATGGTGTCAGAGCATTACGGGGGTGCAGTAGGGGCAGCACCTGGCTGCAGTACTGATCTGTCAGCTGGGTTAACTCAAACCAGCTGAATGCTGCCCTAACTTTAGCTGTTTTAGCTAACCGGCCAGTGGTTGAATATCGTTGCTGACCAGTTAGCTAATTCACTGTCTGACCAATTTGAATATTCAGTGCTGGAGGCTGGATAAGATCCCAGCATTGAACATCTGCGTTCCATGGCAATGGCTATCCTCTGCATCAGCATTAGCTACTACTGCTGAATATCTCCCCTTGGTTATTTAAGCAATGGAGCCATTTAATTCTGACTGGATAATGTATAGAATATTTGGGAAGGCAAGAATTGTGTTGTATTAAGATATTCAATTGCCATTCACCTTGAATCTACATGTTTTATTTATTTAACAGGGTTTTTTTATATCACTTCAGTCAAAGTGGTTTACATTGTAACTTAAACAGGGACATTGATAATTTGGATTTTTCTGAGACAATGATGGGTTAAGTGACTTGCCCAAGGCCACAAGGAGTGCTAGTGGGAATGAAACGCTGGTTTCTTGGTTCCTAAGCCAGTTCTCTAACCATTAGGCTACCCCTCCACTCTTGTTAGAGAATTAGCTTTAAATTACTTTTTTAATCAAATTAAAATTAAATGTCAGCGTAGTGCCGATTATACCAGCAGCAGAGTTTTCCCTCCGAAAATAGTCAGTTGAAGGAGACTAATAAAGAAGAATTTTGTGCACGAATCTATTTTAGGCTGGGCTAGATGTGAAACGTCACCTCAGTCCTTGTCCTGCATTCCAGAGAACTACAACACCCTTTGGCACACATATGTACCTGTGGAGTCAATAGACAGTAAATGAATCCACCCACATCATCCACTCCCTGGGGTGAATTAGTGATTTCTAAGGTTACATCCAGGTTCAGCTGTATGTTATGGGTCTGTTACCACGTCGAGTTCCTACCTGCTCTGTCTTTTTGGTGTCCTCTTTTTTTCTGGCTGGGGTAAGTTTTGGATCCTGAAATATTTCAGTTTGTTGTTCACACTTCCTTTTCTCCCTCATTCTGCCATTATGTCTTGTTCATCTCACTCTCTTCTCAATCTCTCCCCAATGTCCTTTATGGGATTTGATCCAAGGAATGGGTTTTTCTGTTTTAATCTATGCTGATGATATTCAGTGGTTAAGCCCTCTTAGAAAGGACTGGTGGAGCGCAGGACCTGAACTTACATCTGTATAGTACTGAATATCTGGGTTCAGTGTTCAGTGGGAATGGCTAGCCTCTTCATCAGAGCTAGCTGCCGTCACTGAATGCCCCCCCCCCTAATTATTTAAGCAGTGGAGCCTTTTAATTCTGATTGGATAATGGATAGAATATTTGGTGTTCTATTAAGAAAATGTTCAATTGCTAAAACTTTATTTCAATATGCATTTTTATAATTCGCCTTGAATCTACTTGTTAGTAATATAAAGTTCCTTTATAAATTATATTAAACTAAATTAAATGTCAGAGTAGTGACAGTATATAAACATCAAACAAATAAAAATAATACATTACTAGAAAAATTTAAGTATTTACTAAACTACTGTTTTGCTTAACCTCAGACAATCTTATTGCCTGCATTACTAGAAGCCAGTGTAATTCATGAAGTACTGGCACCCCCCCCCCCCCCTTTCCACGTCTCTTTCAGTTCCTTTTGTTGTAGTATTCTGTGCTACCTGCAGCTTAGCGCTTAACCTTTCATCTAACCCTGAGAAGACTAGTTTGCAGTAGCCCGTTTGTCAGATAACAACTGCTTATATAATTTGTTTCACATTAGATATTTGTGAATTTGTTGAATCAAATGCAAAATTGACTAAGCTATTTTGGTAACTTTTTAGAAAGCTGCTTTCCCATAATCAGAGCAGCGTCAATCACTGCTCCTAAATTCATTTATGTATCTAGAAGGCAGTGGCCTTTATTGGATTCACAGGAATTGTAGATGGATTGATGACTGATCTGTTGGAACCAGATTTTCATTCCTCCAACCCAAAATGTATTGATTCTGACTTTTATAACATTAAGGGGTATGTTTACTAAACTTTCTTAACGTGCGCGCCGCGTTAGTGTGCAGGATGCCATATAAGGAGTGGGCGTTTCAGTTTAAAGTAACAAAACGGGTTTCGCGCGCGCACTCTTGTGCGCCACGCACATTAGCACACGAGTAACGCGCGCGGGAAGCATAAGTAGGCGCGCTGATATGCAAACAGAGGAGCAGGGCTGCAGTACAATGGTGAAGACACTGACAGATGGTGCAGGGGTCATGGGTTCAATCCCCCACTGTGCCCAATGAATAAGGCTGGCTGAGGCACTACCATTTATGTGTAATATTGCATTATGAGGCATTTTAATTTTATTTTAATTACTGCTGCTAGCAAACGCACTCTCAAAGCGCTGTAACATAAGGTGCTGCATAAGGCACCCCATAAGGTACCCCAGAGGGCACATTTTAAAGTGCACTGTCCGCCACGGCACCCTACAATGTTGCATAAAGGGTGGCCTATAGGGCGCCATATAGGGTGCCCTATGAGGCACGGCAAGGTCATAGCACTGTTTTTGATGGCAGCACTGTGCATTGTAACGCATGGAAATGTTCAGTAGGTGCGCTGACATGCAAGGAGAAACAGCAGTGTAGCACAATGGTTAAGACACTGACTGATGGTGCAGGGGTCATGAGTTCAATCCCCCAGTGGGGTTAATGATTACTTGTCTCAGGCATTACACTTTATTATACAGCAGTGCTGAATGAGGCATAGTGCTTTTTAATGTACATCAGTGCTGCGTGAGGCATATGTCGTCTTACGTTACAACAGTGTTACCTGAGGCAGTCTCCTTTCTACGTTACAGCAGTGCTGCCAGGTGAAACACCCTCACAGTGCTATAAACATCATGTGCAGTGCAGCATGGTTACGAATGGATCAACCCTACCCTGGTAACCGCAGCACACAGTCTGCAGGATTCCTTCATAAGAACATAAGAACATAAGATATGCCATACTGGGTCAGACCAAGGTCCATCAAGCCCAGTATTCTGTTTCCAACAGTGGCCAATCTAGGTCATACGTATCTAGCAGTTTCCCCAAGGGACACAGGTTCCACAATGCTTGTATTGGTTCAAGCATTGATATCCTGGGTCCCTTCTTAATAATGGTTTATGGACCTTTCCTCCAGGAACTTGTCCAAACCTTTTTTAAACCCAGCTACACTAACAGCCTTTACTACAGATGCCAGCCAGGCATCTGTTCTCAGCTATACAGCTGTGGCCCACAGGTTACCTTGCTGCCTGTGGAGCTGGAGGTTGTGGGTTTAAATCCACAGTGGGGTTATTTCTGAGGGCTGCCTGTGGCAGGTTTTTTAATTTAAATTAGTAGTGCCAGCTCAAACACCCTCACAGTGCTGTAATCTTCAGGTGCCCCATAAGGCACCTTATAAGGCACCTTAAGGTTACAGCACTGTGAGGGTGTTTCTGCTGGCTGTACTACTTGAAATTACACACAAACTGCCCCAGACAGCCCCCCATGTACCCTGTAAAATAGTTATCTCCAAGTTATAATGCCCTGTTCAATGTATGTCCAGTTTGTGCAATGTAAACCGCAATGGTGCAGAATAGCACGGTATACGAGGGAATGTAAATAAATAAAGTAAATTAAATAAATAAACCCACTGGGGATTTGAACCATCAACCTCTGGCTCCACAGGCAGTGCAGTCACCAGTGGGCTACAGCTCTACAACTGTAAAAAGATGTCTGGATGGCTACAAAATAACTTCTGCAGACTGTGTGCTGCGGTTACCAGGGTAGGGTTAGTCCTCTCGCACCCATGATGAACTGCACATGCAAAGCAGCAGTCTACAGATGATCTGAAGATGGAGTATGCATCCCCACAGCACCTAGGCCTTGTAGGGGGTACTGACCGTGTGTGTTACTGGTACAGAGTAGCTACAGACCGTCCCAGTGTGCAGGTCCTGTGCTCACCCTGAGGGTGAGGTGGGGCGCCCAGCACCATGTCCACAGCACCTGTCCCAGCTGAGATAGGCTATGCTGCAGGTCCCCATTAGTGCCGGTGTGTGATAGGTGGTCCCATCAGACACACCTATGATACACCTGTCCCCATCTGTATATCCCAGTCATGTATGGGCCTTGTGGACTACGATGCCCATGGAATAGTGCATATCCTGTGTGGGTGCCATGGCCACATGATATATTTGCGGGGCGGGGGAGAGGAAAGGTGCTGTTTGGACCCGTAGGTGGAGTGTGTTGTACCACCAAACCTGCTCTCTGGAACTCAGAATCCCCAAACAACGGATCCACATTCTATATCCCTGCAATGGTGGCAGCAGAGGGGACCATCAACCTCAGTCCAGCTGGGGTACAGACAACCTACGGGCACTCCATGCAGTTCTGTACACATCCATACTTCAATAGCAGACAGACAGTAGGGCCTGAAATGCCCAGCTGCCCCACCACCATCTGACATTTTCCAGCAGCGAGCACAGTGAGTCCCCAGCTGCTGCACCCAGCTCCAGCCATACACATACCAACTGCAGACAATCTGCTAGCTAGTCCATAGTGCATGTTACCGGAGAGGATGTGTGCACCCAAAGCTTGGATGTAAGCACACCCACCAGGCAGCTATGTCAGTGTTTGGGCCCCAAAAAAGGGAACCTATATATATCACTTGACAGATATTCTATATAGCACTATGGTGGAACCTAGCCATGCCGTGGTCACTGCTCAGTCAGGGTGAGAGTGACCTCCCAGCAGGACATGCTGTGGCCACCCTGTCTGTGCAGGTGGTGGCCGGGCACTACAATGTCCCAGTCATTGCCCTATGCCCTGTGCAGATGCATCCTGCACAGGCCGCCCTGTCCGGGCTATACCCACAGTACCTTGCTCCTCATTATGCACATCGGCAGGCCGATACTGGCAACAGTGCTAGCAGTGTGGGCTGAGGAGGGTGTTGGCAGCCACCACACACTGGATAGACGGATACACACTCCCCTCACCTATGCCAGCATTGAGCAACTATAGAGGTGTCTGGCAGCCCTGGCCACCACACCAGTCCTGGGCACAGTGCAGGCATGGCTATGGCACGCAATACTGTAGGAGTCACCCCCCAGGGTGGTAAACACTGTCAGACACAGGACCTGTATCACACTCCACAGACATCTGAACGATTGCTATGATGCAGCTCACTCAGCATATTGTGCTTAACTTAGGAATTGCTATCTACCATTACTCATGGCAACCTTTTGATAGATGTGTACCGTATTCCCAGGTGTAGGGTGGCATTGCTAAGTTATGTAAGTGCTAGTATTCGGGGAAGGAAACAGGGCCCGAAGCCCTGACTCTCCAGGTGGCTTTGGATAATGGGGCCTGTGGGTGCAGGCGTGTCTGCCCCTGTTGTCCGTTGCGCTGGGGCAGAGGTTCCCAACTCCTGTCCTGGTGGGCCAAACACTGCTCGGGTTTTCATGATATCCTTAATGAATATGCATGAGATACATCTGCATACCATGGGGGCGGTGCATGGTGATGCAGCACAGACATATGTATTCGAAACAGCATGGAACCTGAATGGTGCTTGGCACTCCAGGACTGCCTTTGGGGGACTCTGCTCTAGGTACTGCACATGTTTATGGTGTTTGTGCTCTATGGGGTAAAATATATGCATTTGAGGCATGTTTCTGTTCTCAGCAATACAGGTTCAGTCTTTACTACCATGTTTTCTTCATGGGTAAAATAAGGGGACTGGGTTGGCAGGAGCCACAGCGGGAACTTGAATGTGTGACCTTCTGCTTTTGAACACACTGTCTGTGTGCACTGCACCACCGTGTTGCCACAGATATGGCATATTCCCTGGGGAGTCCATGACTGTACATCCGACAGAGCCTGTATGTTGCAGTGGACGGCACCCGCCTGCACAGGGCTAGGCCACTGTCTGCTGTGGCCAGCAGCCACTGCCCCCTCCACCACCAGTACCCTTCTGCCAACATGCTGACATGTCCTTATATTGGAAACAGCATATAACCTGATTGATTTGTGGCCCTCCAGGACTGCATTTGGGGGACTAGGCTGTAGGTAATCTGCATTTTTATGGTGTGTGTGCTGTGTAGAGTAAAATATAGGTGTTTGACCCATGCTTATGTTCTCAGCAATAAAGGTTTCAGTCTTTACTACCATGTTTTCTTCATGGGTAAAATATGGGGACTGGGTTGGCAGGAGCCACAGCTGGGAATTGAACCTGTGACCTTCTGCTCTTGAACACACTGTCTGTGTGCACTGCACCACCATGTTGCCACAGATCTGGCATATTCCCTGGGGAGTCCATGACTGTATATCCGACAGAGCCTGTCTGTTGCAGTGGACGGCACCCACCTACACAGGACTGGGCCTGGACTGCTGTGGGCAGCTGCCACTGCCCCCTCCACCACCAGTACCCCTCTGCCACTATGCTGACATGCCCTTCTGCTGGTGGTGCTGGTGGTGCGCAGTCTCCAGGCCATCCAGTGTGCGGGTAGGTGGCTGCCTATGGTGTGGGTTCTGGGGTAGGGGTGCCTGCATAGACGTCCACGCTTCCCCCCCAGCACCTCCTGCCACTGCTCTATGCCCTTGGAGGCCAATACTGGCAACAGTGCTGGCAGTGTGGGCTGTGGGGGGTGTTTGCAACACCACACACTGGATAGCAGATACACACTCCCACACCTATGCCAGCATTGTAGAACTATAGGGGTGTTTGGCAGCCCTGGCCACCGCTCCAGTCCTGGGCACAGTTCAGGCATGGCTATGGCACGCAATACTGTTGGGGTCACTCCCCAGGGTGGTAAACACTGTCAGACACAAGACCTGTAGCACACTCCACAGACATCAGAAAGGTTGCCATGATGCAGCTCAATCAGATAATTGTACTTAACCTCGGAATTGCTATCTGCCGGTTATCATAGCAACCTTTTGATAGCTGTGTACTGTATTCCCTGGTTTAGGGTGGCATTGCTAAGGTATGCAGGTGCTAGTATTGGGAGATGCACGCAGGGCCCAATGTCCTGCCTCTCCAGGAGGCATTGGATAATGGAGCCTGTGGGTGCGGGTTTGTCTGGCCCTGTTGGCTGCTGCTTTACGGCAGAGGTTCCCAACCCCGGTCCTGGTGTGCGCAACACTGTTCAGGTTTTCATGCTGTCCCTCATGAATATGCATGGATATATCTGCATACCATGGGGGCGGCGCATAGAAATGCAGCACAGGCATCTTTATTAGAGGCAGCATAAAACCTGAATGGTGTTTGGCCCTCCAGGACTGTATTTGGGATACTCTGCTCTAGGTAATGCATCTGTTTCTGGTGTCTGTGAT
This sequence comes from Ichthyophis bannanicus, assembly GCA_033557465.1. Classification (NCBI taxonomy): domain Eukaryota; kingdom Metazoa; phylum Chordata; class Amphibia; order Gymnophiona; family Ichthyophiidae; genus Ichthyophis; species Ichthyophis bannanicus. The sequence goes on along the minus strand of CM066048.1, from coordinate 102,620,519 downwards.
CTGTTGGGTAAAACGTAGGTGTTTTGGGCCTGTTTACGTCATCTGCAATAAAGGTTCTGTCTGTAGTAGCACGTTTCAGTTGTGGGTTAAATAAAGGGACTGGGTAGGCAGGAACCATAGCTGGGACTTGAACCTGTGACCTTCTGCTCCTGAACACACTGGCTGTGTTCACCGCACCACACTATGGTCACAGAAATGGTGCAGTCCCTGGAGATACCATGGTTGTTTGTCAGACAGAGCCTGTCTGTTGCAGTGCATGGCACCCACCTACACAGGGCTAGGCCATGGTCTGCTCTGGGCAGCTGCCACTGCCCCCTCCACCACCAGTACCCCTGCGCCACCATGCTGACATGGCCTTATATTGGAGACAGTATAAAACCTGAATGATTTGTGGCCCTCCAGGACTGCATTTGGGGGACTCTGCTCTAGGTAATGCGCATGTTTCTGGTGTCTGTGCTCGGTGGGGTAAAATATAGGCGTTTGAACCATGCGTATGTTCTCTGCAATAAAGGTTTGTCCTTACTATCACAGTTTAGTAGCGGGTAAAATATGGGGACTGGATTGGCAGTAGCCCCAGCTGGGACTTGAACTTGTGATCTTCTGCTCCTGAACACACTGGCTGTGTTCACCGCACCACACTGTGCTCACAGAGACAGTGCAGTCCCTGGAGATACCATGGTTGTTTGTCAGACAGAGCCTGTCTGTTGCAGTGCATGGCACCCACCTACACAGGGCTAGGCCATGGTCAGCTCTGGGCAGCTGCCACTGCCCCCCTCCACCTCCAGTACCCCTGTGCCACCATGCTGACATGCCCTTCTGCTGGTGGTGCTGGTGGTGTGCAGTCTCAAGCCATCCAGTGTGCAGGTAGGCAGCTGCCTATGGTGCATGTTCTGGGGTAGGCGTGCCTGCATGGGCGTCCACGCTTCCCCCCAACACCGCCTGCCAATGTTCTGTGCCCTTGGGGGTACCTGCTGGGTACCATCCCCTGTGACACTGTAATAAACACTCTCGTGCCCATGTTGGGCCCTCAACAGTTGCTGTCTGGCTGCTGTTCAGTTTCAGCATTCCTAAGTGCCACCTAGGCATCTGCCTAGTCCGCACTGTGCCCCAGCTGCACCACAGCATGTGCCGCCTGCAGCCCTCTGTATCCCCTTTCCCAGAATCTGTCCAGTTGCCCATTCCGACATGCCCGCCCTGCTGTTGTGGAACATGTGCATGCCATAGGTAACCTGTCCAATGGAGAGGGAAACCCTGATCAGTGCTATTTCACTGTGGGATCATTCACCTTGTATGGGGACGGAACGTAGACCCTTCCAAAATTCATATTTATTTTTTGGGGCTTTCTTGGGAGTGTATTTTGATGTTTCCCATTACTATCATTATTGCCCAGCTTGATTATGATTTTTTTTTATTTTGTTGGGGTCATTTTCAATGTTTATTTGCACTTTTGTTCCGTGCACATGTATCACACATCACTTTTTTGTAGGTTTCCCTGGTTTTGTTGTACATTGCTGACAGAAATGGTTTCTTTTCCCTTTAAATCAGCTCTAACGCGAGGTTTTCACTTGCGTTAGTTTTGGCCTCGAATTTCACATCGTTAGTGTGCGGGGAGCCTCTCCCCTCCCACTCTCCACCCATTGACCCCTTCTGTCTGCCCCTGGGGAGCCTTCCTCCGCCCTCCGGGAGCCTTTCCCCACCTTCAGCGCTTGTTTGCGCCGCTGCGCGCATAAGCGCGCACTACAGCGCATTTTTTGCCCCGTAAAGCGTCATTAGCGTGCGCTAAGGTACCTTGGCGCGCGCTAATTGCGTGGCGCGCACGTTAAGAAAGTTTAGTAAACATACCCCTAAGAGTGATTGGACCATCTTATTTGAAAAAAATTGTTTCAACTGGTATTATTTTTTAATATCAATGCACGATATTAACTTTCAACCCTTATTTGAGGGAGGGTTTCAAAAGTAGGAATATAAGAAGTGCCATACTAGGTAGGACCAAAGGTCCATAAATTCTTAAGTTCTCATCTTTGGAACCCAATCTCCAAATAAAAATCAAAAGTTAATATTGTCCATTGGTATACAATAAAATCAACAAAACAGGAAATGGAGGTTGACACAAAGACAAGGGAAGTTTAATGCAATGAGTTTATTTCAAAGTGTCTCCTACACACTTTGAAATAAACAGGTCGCACCGAACTTTTGTATCAATCTCCATTTCCTATTTTGTTAGCTCATCTCATCTGTTTTGGAGGTTCCTTCTCCCTCCCCCCCCCCCCCCCTTTTTAAAACAATAAAAATCTGCATTTATAATTACAGATTTACTATGTATAGAAAATTAGAACATAACACTGGTTTTAACGCAGCAGCTGTTGATAGGAAAAGACCAATTGGCCTATCCAGTCTGCCCATTTATTTTAGTCCATATCGTTAAGAATATATCTCCAGGAACAAGTAGGAATGTAGTCTTCACATATGGGTATCGTCGGTACCGACGGAGCCTGCGTGGGAACGCTCCCCAGCGTCCAATAGGAACGCTTTTGGGAGCATCCCTCAGCACATGCGAGCTGCCTTCCCGCCTTTCCAACTGTCCCTCTTCAGGTCTTCATTTTCCGTGGAGCCGGCAGGATCCATACCCTGTCACCGCAGAAAATTCCGTCTTTAAAATTGTTTTCTTGTGGTCGCGTTTGCCTCCGCACGGCGCTTACCGGTACCGCCGGTTCTTTTCTTTTCTTTTAAAAACAAACAAACAAATAAAACCCTTATACTTTGAACTGTTTCTCTTCAGAAACTTTTCTTTTTTGGTGCTAGGCGCCATTTTGGGCACTAGGCCCCATATTCCTAAAACATGGAAAAACCAAGTAGTGGTTTAAAAAAAATTTACTAAGTATGGCGGTACCATTTCCATCACTGACACCCATGATTGGTGTCTTAAATGTTTAGGGCCTGATCATTCTCCATCTGAATGTGTCTCCTCTATGGAGATGACTAAAAGAGGAAGACAGAACCGGGCTGCAAAGCTCGGTACCCTCTTTTCTTCGGATGCCAGATCCATTGCATCGACATCTTCAAGGGCCTCCTCTTCCTCCCATGGATCTCAGGTAACTAAACATAAAAGCTGGTCCTCAAAGGGTAGCTCTCCTGCTAAGCATCGAGAGGCCGTTGGCATTGCCCTTGAGGGAACCACACCGGCAAAGCAGCCCCGGTGGGAGGCTTCGGCTTCCAAAGCATCGATGGGGCTCCAGGATGTTCTCTAGGCCTCGACCTCGCAAGAACTACCTGTGCCATGCTCAGGGGTCCCAGCCGTTTTCACAGGTACCGACACCCAGGCATCGGCAGCGTCGATAGACGTTCCTCGCTATCAAATGCAACATTGCAGCTCTTCTCTCAGCTGCGGTACCGTTGGTCCAACGGGCACCGGTATTGATACCGATGCCTGTACCTACACTGGTGCAGACACCGATACCGGTACCAGCCCCGGTGGGAATTCTTCCCACGCCATCTTTGGCTGTACTCGACAGATCGGTACCGGATCAACTCGGTACCGACTTCGATCGATACCAGGACCGTGCTTTGCATGAGCATCGTGGTCAGGAAAACTTTGAATCCTCCGATTCCAAAGACTCTGACAATTCTGCTGGTACTACAGGGTTTCTCCCAGAAGATCCCTCTTCTCTCCACCGCAGAATGTCACCTCCAGAGGACATGTCTTTTCAGGATTTTATTCGTGACATAGCCAAAGGCCTTTCAATCACGGTGGCTCCTGAACAGGAACCCAGAGCAAAGGAATTGGAAATTTTCCAATATCCTAAAGCTCCAAAGGAGGCAGCCACTCTGCCCATCCATGAAAGTGGGCGCAAGCACGCAGGTTAAAATGCGGTAAGGATGGCTGCCACAACGCAGGTTAAGGGAGCCTACCCAGAGGTCAGAAGTGAGGTGCTGGATAGGAGCAAAGAGAATTGGTGATGGACAAGTCACATACATATGTCACATATGTGTGAGCCAGTGAGTGTGCAGATAATGTGGGAGACAGTTGGAGTGCATATAATCCACTACAATGTCAGTGGGTGACATAGAATTGGGTAGAGGTGTGTTATGGAGTAGCCACCAAGGCCATAATGTAAGCATCGAAAGAATGCCTGGGTGGCAGTGGTGACCCACACATAAGCTGCAGGTGAGGTAAGTGATATGCCCTAATGAGTAAAGTGCCACAGTGTGGGCCAGAATGTAGCAGCTGGCAGGAGAATACATGACTGAATAGGATGAATATGGGCTGAAGGATGGTTGGAGGTAGAAGAGAGGGCTATATGGTCTTGTTTCCCCAATGTACATAATGTGACCTCACAAATGTAGATAACTGCAATTGTAGTGTGTGTGAAAAACATTTGCTATGCTACAGGGAACATCTAATACCAGCTATTGGGTTCCATAGCTGTCTCAGCTGCTCTAACCACCTTGTAATCTTCCTGACACATATGCATATAACAAGTGGACAAGTAAGTAGGCTATGATCCAAGTGCATAACATCCACACATCTGTACAAGCTGGATGCAAACGCAAAGTCCTCCTATACAGTATAAGATCTACCCTCATACTGTCTGGTGGAACAAGGTTACCCGCATGATGTTACATACCTGATGGCAACTTATGTCTCTGAACTGATGTGTCTCTCATATTGGCCATATAGAGCAAGTGTGATGATCTCTGCAGGTGGCCATCCCAGGAGGGTGATGTGCCTGCGTGTACTGCATGTAATGATGGAGCAAAAGATGCTCATTCACATTGTACAGCTAATGTGTCATGCATCCACAGGGTGAAGTTGTATGACCCTTTGCAATGTGCTGCAGCAGAGCCAATAAAGTCACACTGTCAGAAGGGTATGATTGCAATGGGCATGCTTGCAGACCCAATGTGCTATCGTAACACATAAAAAAGAATAATAACAATGTGTGCCCTCATGTCAATGCTGACTCCTGGTGACCCAGCAGCTTCTGGGATGTTTTGGAAATATATTGCCAGGTCTTTCTTCTGAGGCAATGGAGGGTGAAGTGGCTTTCCCAAGGCCACAAGGAGCACAATGGGATTCAAACCTTGGTCTGTTCCTTACTAAGCCAGTGCTCTAACCATCTCACCATTAAGTTACCCCTCTACAGCACTCTCTAGAACAAGGGTTCTCAACCCTGTCCTCGGGACCCACCTAGCCAGTCGGGTTTCAGGATAACCACAAGGAATATGCATGGAGAGATTTGCATATAATGGTGGCAGTGTATGCAAATCTCTCTCATACATATTCATTGTGGTTATCCTGAAAACCCGACTGGCTAGGTGGGTCCCGAGGACAGGGTTGAGAACCCCTGCTCTAGAAAAAACCAGACTATAGATCCCTCCCTGCAAAGGCCTAAACCCAGGACGAAACAACTTGAGCAGGCACATTCTGAGACAGTTGTAAACCACACCTAGGACCTGCCTGCAGTGGTACACATGCAGTATGGACTGCATAACAGCACACAGCACCAGTTTGAATCTCCTGTCCAAAGGCCAAGATGTCCCTTCCCTCCACTATACTTCCTAAGCCAAACAACATTCACACACACAGGTCTGCTGGGCTTCCAGTGTGGCACTAATCCCCAAGGCAGCACATGTGCAGGGTGTGCATTCACTTGTGACCTGCTGTATACTATGAGATAAATACTTTTGCTAACTCAAACCTCATTCATAACCCATGAGGTCAACTGCAGACCATCTTGCCCTCTCCGGGGGGCCATGCACACTTGCTCTTTCGTCATACAAGATATGCAGGTATTGGCTAATGCTCCAGTGATCAGGGTCACCACTATGGCTGCAACTGCCTCCCCATTCCATTGCTCACAGCAGAATCCAGCCATCAGATTCACCAGCAGCGGAGAAAGCAGAGTTTCAGAGGCAACGTAGAGGTAAGCTTCTCACATGCTGCCTGCATCACTCTTCAGCATCCCCCAGCTCCTTTAACTTAGATCAACCATCAAGGGATGACAAGGAAACCCAGCAGCTTCACAAACACATACAAGCACACAACCACCTTCCCGATCCAGCACTCACAGCAGAATCCAGCCATCGGAATCACCAGAAGCGGAGAAAGCAGAACTTCACAGACAACGTAGAGGTAAGCTCCTCCCACCCTGCCTGCATCACTCTTTAGCATCAGACATTAAGGCATGCCTGTGCCTAAGAGCTGTGCCAAAGGGCCCTTAGACATGGACCTTTGACTGGACTTGGACGACCCCAGCAAAATGACAATAGCAACAACACAGATCACCTAAGAAGGTAAGAGATCCTCCCATACTACATTAGGATACCTAACCACAAACGCTTTATCAGTACTCTGCAAGCACAAACCTCTAGACCAGAGGACTATGCAAACATCTTTGACAACAAGACACCACCTCCAAATCACCAACACAGCCACCTACACAACTGCACAGACAAGAAACAGTGACATGGTCACTCTCATCCTGTATCTGTTCACCATTCTTCTCATACTCAATATATTCACCCCAATGGTGGCCCTCACCACCCACTCCCACATACCTATAATCCTAAGCAATCCGGAACACTTAAGAAAGAGACTACACCTCCAACAAGAATGGAGCAGGCAGCTTCCATGCCTGATCAAAATAAACACCACCAACCAACTATACTCTCCACAGAACCATATGAATCATCCTCAGTCAAATCACGCCCAGTTCAAATGCGAACTGATCAACACTCGATCAGACCGCAATAAAATACCTATTGTTCGAGACTACATTATAGACAACCTTCTGGACATCATGTTTATCACAGAATCATAGCTCAGAGACACAGACTCAGTCCTACTTACTCAGTTATCCATTGTCATTATACTATTGTCACAGATCACACAAAAGAGGAGGAGGGGTACTCATAATAGCTACAGACTATCTCCAATTCAAACCCATCAACTCCAGCTCCACAAGAGACTTAGACTTCATTAACATCTCAACAAGTCTTTAGCCATATGTCTAACGTACCGGGCACCCTCAGACTCCCCCAATTTCTTGCCAATAATTGAAGAAGTGCGTTCCAACTACACGCACAAAAAATACTTTGTCCTACTAAGAGACCTTAATTAACCTTTCACAAACTTGCGCAAGCCACCACATTCCTAGACACTATGAAGGCGCTACAACTAAAACAAATCAATACTGACCCAACACACAGCAAGGGAAACACCCTTGACCTCATTTTCACACCCTCCAGCTGAACACAACAATACCACCTGCCATCTCCTCAGACCTTATCAGTCTCCTGGTCTGACCACAGCCTGATCACATTCCACCTACCATACCCCAACAGAGCACACTACATTGCCAACAAACCACCCAGTAATGCAGATTCCGTCAGTTTAACAAAGATTCATTCCTAAACCATATTACTACTCTCACCACCTCAAGAACAACCAATTTTGATACCCTCTGGGCAGAGTGGAACTCCAAGATCTCAGCATATGCCACTATATTGCACACAATGAGCTCAAGAAAGAGAACACATCAAGTACCTTGGTACTCTCTCAAGGAACTCAAGTCCAAGCTCAGATGCCTTGAACAAAGATGGCAATGATCTGGAAGTACAACTCACTGACTAATTTAAACAACAGCCCAAGCCGAATACTGTACCTTAACAAATATAAGAAAGAAAGAATAACACACAAAGCTCATCAAATCCACCCTAAACCGACCCTGGGAACTCTATGATATTACCAAACAGCTACTAAACCTACCAAACTCCAACAAAGCAACTCCATTTTGCCCCCACCTCATGGCCAACTTCTTGCAAACCAAATTAACCCCTACCTCTCACAAGACTGCCCAATAATCACTCAACCCAAATACCAATAAATCCCCAGATTACATATGGCTCTCATTCAATACTGTAAGCACAGAGCAACTTGAAACCATTATTTCCAACATCAACACGACCAGCTCCCCACTCTACCCATGTCCAGTATCAAGGATCAAGCTCACAAAAAATGAATTATCCCCAACCCTTTTAAGGATAGTACAATCCTCACTAGACCCGGAACAAATACCTGAAGACCTTAAATGTGCCTCCATCAGACTTATACTAAGAGGCCCTACACTAGACCCAGAATTGCCTACTTCATACAGGCCTATTTCAAGTATTCTGTTTATTGCCAAAATTGTGGAAAAGGCTGTACAGCCACAACTACAGGACTATATCAACCATCACGCCCCTCTTGATCCTCAGCAGCACAGTTTTAGACCCTGCCACGGAGTTGGGACACTCCTCACCTCACTTCTAGACAACCTCACAAAGGGCACTGAGAAAACAGCACAAGGATATGTGCTCTTATTTTTGGGAATTTCTGCTGCTATCGACTCTGTAACCCACCACTCTCTCCTATCACATCTGCAAAAATAGGACTAAGAAATAAAACAAACACTCTAGTAGTTTCACTCCTACCACCAAGACCGTCATCAGCAAGTCAAGATAGTACTGGTCACCTTTAGGCGCTATAAGCAACAAAAGGGCCTTCCACAGGGATCCTCACTTTCATCTCTTCTGTTTAACATCATGATACAGCCATTATACACCATTATTCAAAAACACAAAATGTTATATCATCTTTATGCTGATGACATATTAATCTACACAACATTCTCTACTGGCAACCCAGTACATCTATATATTGCACTAGAAAGATGCTTTGAAGCCATGTCCAACTGTCTGTCAGAAAACAACCTAACCATCAGTCACAGTAAAACCAAAGTACTCCATATAACAAAATGTACCAGGTTCATCCCTCACCCACCCTAAGACTAAATGACATAGTACTCACAGTCAAGGGACAAGTCAAATACCTGGGAATAACACTAGACCAAAAACTATCCTTCCAACCCCATATCAAGCAAATAGTCAAATCAGCATACCACAAGATGGGAACTATTCATTGACTGCAACCTTTGCTAGACCAATCAGACTCCAGGGATGTATGCCAGGCAATCCTAACCCCTATATGGGACTATTGCAACATAAAATACCATGGAATTCCACTAACCTACATCCACCCATTACAAGCAGCACAGAATGCAGCAGCCATACTCATATCCAACACGCCAAGAAAAGACCACACCACCCCAACACTAGCCACGCTTGAGAGACAATACCCTCTCGCTTCAGATATAAGGTTCTGTTCACTACTTTCAAGATACTCCACAACTCATCAGCAGACATCTTACAAACACTACTTCAAAAACCACTGGAGAACAGAAGCAGAAGAAAAAACTCTCAGGACCTCCTAAACATACCACACCTAAAACTCAAATTCAACCAGTCCACATCAAAAAGGCCTTTCTCTCTATATGCACCTGCAGAATGGAACTCCCTACTGGCTGAAATATGCTCATCCAACGCAATTGCTAAGTTTTGGCGCAAATTGAAGACTCTCCTGTTCACAGAGAGTTATGCCCCATATACCTAAATCACTAGCTTGATGTTTGATTCCCACACTGTAAATTGTTTGCTTACTATAATCAATTAATGTATTCTGGTTTCTAACCCCCTCCCTCTCACTCCCCCCCCTGCCCTCCCCCCCCCCCCCCGTTTTTGTAAATCTATTGATCCTTATAAACCTTTTAACACGCATGTTAATGGCACAGATTTGTTATTTATAAACTTTTTAATCTATTCTCCTTGTAAACAATCTAACACTTATGTTAATGGTACAATTTTGTTACTTGTAAACTGCTAGACTAAATAAATAAACTGTGGGTATGTGTGCTGGTATTGGTAAGCCCTTTTATTTCCCAGGATGCACCTCACAATATGAGCACCTACAATGTTCCCTCTAATTTTCTGTAGGCTGTGTGCGCATAAAATATCAGCTGTGCAGCTTTTGAAGGAAGGTTAAATTTTTGTGCGGCACAAAACGACACTCAGAGTTCTATACTTTAAAATTTGACTACACATCAGAATACAGTATGTACACCACATTGATTGCACTAGATAATATTGTAGAACTTGTGAAAACCGTAAATATACAACAACTTTTAAATTTTAAGATGTCTGTGTTGTTTTCTATCAGAATCAGAACCGTAATTTTTGTGCGCTCTGTTATAAAGTATGTGCGCTCGCTCGGTGAGGTGTGTGCGCGCGCACACGCGCACAGCTTAGAGGGAACAGTGAGCACCTATACACTACTTTTGGGGCTTTTTCTCCAAATGAGTGAGTTTTGCGCAAACCATGACAGTCAGGAACCTCACTTCTAAGCCAGGGTATGTGGAGAATGATCTCAGTCTCTCAAATTTACTGCCAATGCTCAGCGTACGTAGTACTTGCATCATGCAAAAAAGAGCCCCCATCTGGAGTTTGTAAGCTGTTGCATGTATGAGTAATTTATCAAAGTGTGCTTGGAAATTCCTCTTAATTAGGCCTGCGGCATCCAATGCAATGGGAAATAACTCTGTATCTTTCTGTCACATTTTCTTGGTCTGCCTGCATTGCTTGGTACTTGAACATTTTCTCCCTCTCAACGCGATCCACACAGTAGTCACTTGGAACTGACACCTCTATAATTTATTGTATTTATTTATTTATTTGCAGTCTCTTTTATACCGCGCTATTCGACATCAGTGCGGTTTACAATGAACACAAGAGTTGCACATCTCAATTTCGTGATTTGTGCTTACAGTGAAACAGGTATAATAACTTGGGTATACATTAAACAGGAAAATTAAACTTGGGTATGCATTAAGCAGGTATAACAGGTAAAATAGGGTATAACTAACCAGTCCCTTAACAAGGAGACACGATGAATAAATACAGTCTACTTTATGCAACAATATAATGAGTTATGCGGCACTGCATAAGTTTCTCATGGTGGTTGGAGGGGAAGGTGTGATTGCGAGTGATCAGTCTGGGAATGTGACGTGCATGAGTTTGAGGTGCTGCATTGAGATGTGAGAGTGGGTGAGTGTGGGGAGAAGACTGCATCATCGTAGTGGTGAAGAAAGAGGTGCCGTTTCAGTGCCTTCCTAAATTGGGAATGCCATCCTGGTGTTTTTCTCCTGTACCACTCTATCCGGCTTCCTCATATCCAGCTTTTTATTTGTCAGAATGGGAGTATCCCAGGTGTTCATAACCTCTTCATTCTCGGTAATTCTTTTAGGGTCATGATCCCAGTGCTTTTCAGGCACAGTGATGTTATAGTGTTTACAGAGTTTCTAATACAAAAGGTGTGCTACTTTATTGTGCCTTTCTCTATAGACATTTTCTGCCGTCAGAACTGCCAACTATGAGGTGAGTCACCGTTTTCCAGCTCTTTCCCACAGAATCAACATATGTCGATTTTGCCAATATTTTCAATGCTCACTGTAAACCATGTTGTCCGTAAGCCGCTATCCTGGGCTGCAACTATCAAGCTCTCATCCTTCGGTTTCAGTTCACCCCTCCTTAACCATTCATGTGTCTGTTCTTGACTGACAAAGGTTTCCTGGAATAACAATCTGTATTTCCCACTGTAATTGTGCATTTGCCACTTGTTTTTACTTGTTGCTGATCTAAGGGGTATGTTTACTAAACGTCGCTAACGTCGCAGCTGCGATGTTATCGTGCGATACGTGACATTATTGCATGATAATGGCGCATTACCATGCGATAACATCACATATCGCGCGATAACATCTGCTGCAGCGGTAAGGTGCGACGAGGGTGGAGGAAGGCTCCCCAAAGGGTGGAGGAAGGCTCCCCAGGGGTGGAGAAAAGGGGCCAATGGGCGGAGAGTGTGCGGGGAGTGGCTCCATGCACACTAATGCCGTGAAATGAAGTTCAGAAAATTAGCGCCAGTGAAAACTTCGTGCTAGGCACATTTGCAGGACAGAGAAACCATTTCAGTCAGCAATATACAGCAAAGGCAGGGAAACCCAGAAAAGTGATAGTAGTAATACATGTGCAGGAACCAAAAAGGCAAATAAACAGATAAAATGACCAGAACCACATCTGAAATCCCAATAACCAAGCTGGCAATAGTGATATTAATAATAAACATAAAGCAACACTACTGACAGCATAAAAAAGAAGATATCATGTTTGGAAGGGTCTATTCTCTGTCCCCATACAAAGTGAATGATCCCACATTGAAATAGCGGTGATCAGGGTTTTTTTCGTTTATATCGGGCAGGTTTGTTATGGTGTGCACATGTGCAGCAACAGCAGAGTGGGCACGTAGGAAAGGGCAACTGCACTGATGCTGTAAATGGGATACAGAGGGCTGCAGACGGCACATGCTGTGGTCCAGCTGGGGCACAGTGCGGACTAGGCAGATGCCTAGGTGGCACATAGGAATATCGAAACTGTAAAGCAGAAAGACAGCAACTGACGAGGGTCCAACATGGGCACGAGTGTGTTTCCCACAGTGTCCCAGGGGATATTACCCAGCAGGTACCCCCAAGGGCACATAACATTGGCAGGTGGTGCCGGGGGGAAGCGCACATGTCCATGTAGGCACCCCTACCCAAGAAACCACACCATAGGCAGCTGCCTTCCGGCACACTGGCTGGCCTCGGACTGCGCACCACCAGCACCACCGGCATAAAGGCATGTCAGCATGGTGGCGGAGGGGTGCTGGTGGCAGAGGGGGCAGTGGCAGCTGCCCACAGCAGACCACGGCCAAGCCCCGTTTAGGTGTGTGCCGTGCACTGCAACAGACAAGACCTGTCTGATGAACAGTCATGGTATCCCCAGGGAATGATTTGCCTCAGTGGCAACAATGTGGTGCAGTACACACAGCCAGTGTGTTCAGGGGCAGTGGGTCACAGTTTCAAGCCCCAGCTGTGGCTCCTGCAAACCATGTCCCCATATTTTACCCAGTACTAAACCATGGTAATAGTGACAGAACCTTTATTGCAGATAAATGACACATGCCTGAAACTCCTATATTTTACCCTACAGAGCACAGACAGCATAAACATGTGCAATCCCTAGAGCAGAGTGTCCCAACTGCAGTCCTGGAGGGCCAAACACCATTCAGGTTTCATGCTGTCCCTACTAAATATGCCTGTGCTGCATTTGTATGCACCGCCCCCATTGTATGCAAATGTACCTCATGCATATTCATTAGGGACAGCATGAAAACCTGAACCGTGTTTGGCCCACCAGGACCGGAGTTGGGAACCTCTGCCCTAGAGCAGCAGCCAACAGGGGCACGAATACCCACACCCACAGGCTCCACTATCCAAAGCCTCATGGAGAGTAAGGTGTTGGGCCCTGCGCAGAGTAGCATCTCCCAATACTAGCACCTGCATACCTTAGCAATGCCGTCCTAAACTTGGGAACACGTTCCACATATATCAAAAGGTTGCTATGATTAATGTCAGATAACACATCCTATGTTAAACACAATTTGTTGACAGAGATTCATCATAGCAACCTTTCTTATATCTGTGGAGTGTGGTTCAGTGTTTGTTCCAGACAGTGTTTACCACCCCGGGGAGTGATCCTAATAGTATTGAGTACCATAGCAAAGCCTGCACTGTGCCCAGGACTGGTGTGGTGGCCAGGGCTGCCAACCACCTCTATCCTTGCACAATGCTGAAATAGGTGTGGGAGTGTGTGTATGTCAACCCAGTGTGTTGTGGCTGCCTACACCTTACTGAGCCCACAATGCTTGCACTGTTTCCAATGTTAGCCTGCCAATGTGCATAATGAGGAGCAGGGTACTGTTTGTATGGCCCGGACAGGGCAGCCTGGGCAGGATGCATCTGCACAGGGCATAGGGCAATGGCTGGGACAATGTAGTGCCTGACCACCACCTGCATGGACATGGTGGCCACAGCATGTCATGCTGGGAGGTCACTCTCACCCTGACTGTGCAGTGACCATGGCATGGCTTGGTTACCCCATAGTGCTATACAGTATTTTTTTCAAGTGATATTTATGGGTTCCCTGTTCTGGGGCCCAATCACTGACATACTTGCTTGGTGTGTGTGCTTGCATCCCACTTTTGGGGGCACAGAGTTCCTCCAGGAACATGCACTATGTACTTACTAGCAGACTGTCTGCAGTTAGCATGTGTATGGCTGGAACACCTTGCAGGGTGCATTGGGTGGAGACTAACTGTGTCCCTGCTGGTGAATGTCGGATAGTGGTGGGTCTAAATATATATGGGATACTCTGAACTAAGTATTTAAACGTGTGGTGTATACTTTCACAAAAAAGTTAACCAACTAACTTTTCCAAAGTATTTCATAATGACTGACGGGGTCTCAGACTCCAGGTTCCTAGAACTTCAGTGAATTATTCACTGTCAGTCATTATGAAATACTTTGGAAACGTTAGTTGGTTAACTTTTTTGTGAAAGTATACACCACATGTTTAAATACTTAGTTCAGAGTATCCCATATATATTTAGACAATTATTACTCTGATAGAATTGACCACAATAGATTTGTGAGGATAGTGGTGGGTGGCAGCTGATCTTTCCCAGGTCTACTGCCAGTGCCCTCTGTGATGCGTACAGATCTGAAGTGACTGTTCTGTAGGGTGCCCATTCCCCCAGCAGGACTGGGGTTGATGGTCCCCTCTACTGCCACCATTGCAGAGATGTAGAATGTGGATCTGTTGATGGGTGATCCTGTCCCACACCCTGACCCCCAGAGGACAGGTTGGGTGGTGCTACATAATCCGCTCTTGGTTCCTAACTCCACCCTTCACTTATAACATATGACCATGGCAACCACACAAGATATGCACCATTCAGGGTGCATCATAGTCCACAAGGGCTAGACGTGATTGGGGAATACAGATGGACACTGGTGTATCCTAGGTGTGTCTGCAAGGACTACCTATCACACACTGGCACTGATGGGGGCCTGCAGAAGAGCCTACCTCAGCCAAGCAAGGTGCTGTGGACTTGGTACTGGGCGCCCCACCTCACCCTCAGGGTGAGAAAAGGAACCGCACAATGTCACGGTCTGTAGCTACTCTGTGCCAGTAACACACACGGTCAGTTCCCCCTACCAGGCCAGGGTGCTATAGAGGCACATACCCCATCTTGTGATCAGATGTAGGCTGCTGATCTGCGGGTGGGTTTACCCTATCCTGGTAACCACAGCAGACAGTTTGTGTGGTGACCTGCAGTCTTTCTGTAGCCAGCCAGCAGTGTGGTAGCCCCCTATAGAGATGTAGTCCACTGGTTACTGCAATGACTCTGGAGGCAGAAGTCATGGGTTTGAACCTACAGTGGTGTGATGTAAGAAGGCTCTTTGAGGCATTTCCTTTTTTTAACTTAAATCAGTGCTGTCTGAGGCATTTCCTTTTTTAATATAAAGCAGTGCTGCCAGTAAAAACACCCTCACAGTGCCATAGCCTAAGGTGCCTCATAAAGCGCCCTGTAAGGTGCCCTATACAGCGCCCTATAGGGCACATTATAAGGTGCCTTGGCGGACAGGGCACTTTATAATGTGCCCTATGGAGTGCCTTATAGGGTGCCTTATGTGGCACCTTAGGTTACGGCACTGTGAGGGTGTTTTTGCTGGCAGCACTGCTTTAGATTAGAAAAGGAAATGCCTCAGACAGCACTGATTTACGTTAAAAAAAGGAAATGCCTCAAACTGCAATCTTACATCACACCACTGTGGGATCAAACCCATGACCTCTTCCTCCACAGTCATTGCTATAACCAGCAGGCTACATCTTTATAGCTGCTAACACTGCGCTGGCATGAACTTAGGGTTAATGCATGTTACCGTGCCAAGGCGCCCACTATTGCGCGATACAGATTCTTGCTACCTTAAGATCGGAACGCCCACTCCTTATAAGGCATTCTTCACATTATTGCTGCAACTAGCACCGGTAACATTAAGAAGGTTTAGTAAACATACCCCTAATTCTTTGAAGAGTTTTTTCTTTTTTTTCTGCAAATTCTGTTACTTCCTTCCCTTTGTACTCCTGTGGATTCTCACTCATTCCTTCTAGTCATTGGAATGCTGATCCAAGTTTGATGATGGAGGCAGATTCTGGATGTTTACTTTCATATTACTAATAAACAAGAGAAAAAACTCTGAAACAGGCTCACAAGACGGAGAACAAAAAACACAAAAAACTGTGAGAGTTAAAAAAGAAGAAAATACCAATAAGAGCTATATATATAGACAAAAATAGAGGAAAAAAAACCTCAGCCACCTCTCCTATGAATATAATCAGAGAGGATGAGCCAGCTGAAGGGCAAACCAAACAGAAACATCAACCGAATGGTGCCACAACAATCGAACTGAGCTCAAGAGACATCAGTGGTCAGAAAAAAACCTCTATAATGGGGTATAAACAAAGTAGTAAATAATGTTCCAAATATTCAAGAAGAACCCCCAGACAGCTCAAATTGGTACACTAGCAGCCATAAAGCATCAGCTCAAAACAGCAGCATAATATACATCAAGAAATCAGCAGCAACAAAATAAAAATACTGAAGAAACTTAGCTTGAAATCAGTAGGCTCAACATGGCAACATGACGAAAATCATGAAGTCTGCAGCATCCAAGACCACACGCAGGATCCCCGACATTGGGTGTTTCGCCAAACGGCTTCTTCAGGGAGCTCAAAGAAACAACAACACTGCTGTTGCCGAAACCATGAAAAGAAGAACTGAAGAAGCAATAGTAGGCACTTTTTGCATATTTGGATCTGATGATGCAGTTAAGTAGGCCTGAAGGCCTATGATAGTAGCTCTGTATGTATAATCAATCTCTATGAGTCTTAGCTCTCCTTAAGCTCTAGGGATGTACAAACTTGGCATACACTGATTCTTGTAAATTACTTCATATTCATGGAGGAGTTTTCGTGTTCACACATCCAGTTCGTCAAGATCTTTAAGAAGCCAGTTCACAATCCCAAAACTGTATGAAAGTACACGAATTGCCAGCTGATTGATGACTTGTATCTTATTCCATGATGTTAAAGCACTTTTCAATAAAGATTTTAATCTCCTGCAGTATTCCTTACTTATCTTTTCTGTCAGTAGTTTCTGCTTGAATGTCGTTTCTTCCTCTACTCTGTCATGGTGAACTTAATATACTCTATCAAACCAGGATTTATTGCATACATTTCAATTTATCAGCCAAGAGTAGGGTTGCCAACCGGCCGGTATTCAGCCGACCTGGCCAGTTTTTCCATGGCCAGGCCGGCTGCCGGCAGAGATGTAAAACCGGCCATTGAAAAGCTGTTTTTTTGCTCTGGCCGCAAGATCAGGAGCGGCCAGAGCAAAAAACCGGCTTTTCTCCCGACTCCCGAAGTCCGCGGGGGAAGGAGCCGGGGAAGTCCGCGTGAGGCCCCAGCTCCCTCTTACAACCGCCAGCATGAAGATCTTTTTCCTTCACGCTGGCAGCTGTTTATGTGAAGCCGCGATTGCTGGGAAAGGTTAAAGGCAATGCCCTTTAACCATTCCCAGCATTCGCGGCTTCACAGAAACAACCGCCAGCGTGAAGGAAAAAGATCTTGACGCTGGCGGTTGTACAGAGGAAGCTGGGGCCTCACGTGGGCTTCCCCGGCTCCCTCTGAAGCACCTCAGACAGCCGCGGGGCTGGTCGTGGGGGGGGGGGAGGCTAGGACTACAAATGGGCTTTGATTGGGGGGGAGGGGAGGCCAAGGACTGGATGGACTGTGTTGGGGTGTACCTGGACTGGAAATGGGGGGGGGGGTACCTGGACTGGAAATAGGCTATTGGGGGGGGTACTGGACTGGAAATGGGCTATGGGGGGGAACCTAGACTGGAATTGAGCTATGGGAGGTGTGGAACCTGGACTGGAAATAGGTATTGGGGGGGATCTGGACTGGAAATGGACTATGGGGGGTGTACCTGGACTGGAAAAGGGCTATGGGGGGGGGACCTAGACTGGAATTGGGCTATGGGGGGGAGGAGGTGGAACCTGGACTGGAAATAGGCTATGGGGGGGGAACTTGGACTGGAAATGGGCTATGGGGGGACCTGGACTGGAAATGGGCTATGGGGGGGGGGCTGCAATGGAATTGGGCTATGGGGGGGGCCTGGACTGGAATTGGGCTATGGTGGGGGGAGGGGGAACTTGGACTGGAAATAGGCTGTGATTAGGGGGGCTAGGACTGCAAATGGTCTGTGATGGTTGGAGTGGACTTGGACTGGAAATGGGCTGTGATGGTGGGGGGGGCTAGGACTGGAAAGAGGCTGTGATGGGGGGGGGGGCTAGGACTGGAAATGGCCTGTGATGGGAGGGCTAGCACTGGAAATGGGCTGATGAAGAGCTGGAATAGGACTGGAAATGGGCTGATGGGGGCTGGAATAGGACTGAAAGTGGGCTGACGAGGGGGCTAGGATTGGAAATTGGCTGATGGGGGAGCTTGGAGTGGTAATTGGCTGATGGGGGGCTGGAATGGAATTGGAAAAGAGCATATGTGGGGCTAGGACTGGAAATGGGCTGATGAGGAGCTGGAATAGGACTAGAAATGGGCTGATGGGCGGAGCTTGGACTGCAAATGGGTGATGGGCTAGAATAGGACTGGAAATGGGCTGATGTGGGGGCATGGGAGAATGGGACTAGAAGGGAGTGGATGCTGGGTTGGTCTAGAACTATAAGGGAGCTGATTTTGGGGGAGGACTAGAAGGGGATGGGGATGGGAATGAGAATGGAGAGGAGAAAAGATATTTTGTGTGGAAGAAAAGTCTACGATGGGCCGGGTATTGGGAGAGTAAGAGGGAATTGAGAATGGAAGGGTGAAATTTGAGGGGATGATAAAGGAATAAGGAAAGAAATGGGGGAAAGAGCAAAAGGGAAACGATCAGTATGTTAAAGCAGATATAGAGAGAGAATGGAAAACATCTAAAAGAGAAGAAAGGACAAATGGATAGCTCGCAGAAGACACGAAGGAACCAGAAGAAAGTGACTGGAGCAATTGCAACTGAAAAATAAAATGCCCAAACAGAAGGTAGAATAATACTTTTTATTTTGAATTTATTAACTGGAATATGTCTGGTCTGGGAAGTGTGTATTGCTAACATATTTGCGTTTTTGTTTAGTGCAAGAGGAAATTACTTTATAGTTTTATTTCTCCAGTGCTGTACATGTCATGTTTGGCTTTTGGGGTTCCCACTTTAATTATTATCTGACCAAGGGAGTTAGCCTACACTTATCCTCGGTAATTTTTGTGGGTGGGGCTGGGGTGCAGCATGGGTGGGACTGTGGGTGGGGCAGGGGTGGGACTAGGGGCAGAGAATGGGTGGGGCATGGCGAGCCACAGGTGTCGGGTTTTTCTCGGTGAAAAAGTTGGCAACCTATCCAAGAGTGTGGGATGCTTCAAAAGCTTTCTTATCAATCAATGCTATACTGAGATTTCTGCTTTTCTTAGTGCTGGCCATATTGGCTTTATTCAACATTAACTGGTATTTGGTGCCATATGATCCTCTCTTGCTGCCCTTTCGCTTTATTGCCATGATGTTATTGGACTCGATTTGATCATATATTCTGTCTGCATCTATTGCACTGAACAGCTTACAGATTACAGATGGAGAAATGTTTTTCCTGTAGTAAGCCATTGTGGTGTTAAGTCTGGCTACTTAAACAATTGATTTTTGCAATTCACCAGGTCTGAGTGGAGTGATGTTAACTGAGCCAAAAATTGGTTAATCCATCTGGGCCAGGGCTCTTCCAGCTTGGGGCTTGCTTTAACCTGCTTTCCAGCTCTTTTGTTGTTACTGCAGGCCATTCCATAGGTTTGATGTTTGCTTTTTCTAAATGCTCCTGTATGCAGGGTAACCATTCTGCTTCTTGATTGTGCTTTATAGGGTCCTCATGTAGTTTTCTCCAGAAGCTTTCTGTTTCAGCTTTGGTTGATGGTGTTTTTACCATCTTAATGCTCTTTCCAAATTCCCTGTAGAATTGTTTTGGGTTCTCTGAAATTATTTTTAGTGGAGGAGTGGCCTAGTGGTTGGGGCAAGGTACCTCAGGCCAGAAGGCCAGGGGTTCAAATCCCACTAGAGAACAGCAACCTTGGGCCAGAAAGACTGGGGTTTCTAGTCCCACAGGTGCTCCTTGTGGTCTTGGGCAAGCCACTTAACCCTCTATTGCCCATGTTCCCTGTAAAATAGTTATCTCCAAGTTATAATGACCTGTTCAATGTAATTTCAGTTTGTTCACTGTAAACCACCTTGATATCATGAAAGGCGGTATATAAGAAATGTTAAATAATATCTTTCTTTTCAGTTTTCTTCATATCTTTGCGGTGTTTGCTCTTCTACTGCTACTTTCAATTTATTGCTGAAACATAAATTTTGGGTCTTTTTCTGTTAATGCCGCATGCTTCAGCTTAATATCTTGGATCTTCATTAATATTTTTGATGATCTTAATCCTTTTAGATAACTGCCTATCAGGGATACCTCCGCACGCAATGATTGTGATTTTGCCTTGATGCGCTTTTTCCAAGGAGGAATTGTAATTGTTTGCTTTTGGCCCTATGGAGAATGTGGCGATCCATCACATCAGCTCTGGAACGTGCAGGGACATTGTGTGATTCATGCACTGAACAGCCGCCACATGTGCAAAGGTGAAATTAGATTTACCTGCTAATTGTTGGTCCTTACGGGACTCCAGTCTGATCCCGAAACCTCTGGGGTTTTGCTCCTCCTCCAGCAGCTTGGAGACTGAGAAACGTCACTTTTATGATGTCACTGGTACATAAGCTCCGGCACTGCCTTCTTCCACCAATAACCTATTGACAAAGCAGACTCACCGGAACAACAATTAAGTAGTAAGTACAACTAACCACAACTCGTACCCACTGACTAACCCATATCCCCCAATTGTGTTGTGACCGCTTTGATTGAAGGATAAGGCGGTATACAAAACTGTCTAAATAAATAAATAAATAAATATCCAAAAAACAGAAACAATAAAAACCTTTCGCCCCAAAACTGCCCCATAAGTGCTTAGGCTTGAATTCCACCCTTATGGAAACATGGGAACTATTTCAACATGCGGAAGGAACACGTAGAGAAACAGACTGATGCCTTCCCCTCCTGGATCCCTTCGCTTACCTGTAAGTCTCTTATGCTTCAGGCGCCTCTCCACTGCCAACACCAGGGTGGGATACGGGACCAGACTGGAGTTCCGTAAGGAACAACAATTAGCAGGTAAGTCTAATTTCACCTTCCTTAACGTCCCTCCAGTCTGGTCCCAAAACCTCTGGGGATGTAACAGAGCAGTGAACAATCAATGGGTGGGATCCCATAGACCAGTCTGAAGCACCACCGATCCAAAACAGGTATCCCTTTCCGCCTGCACATCCAGGAGGTAATGCTTAACAAAGGAATGCAAAGATGACCATGTTGCCGCTTTACAAATTTCCACTGCCGGCACCAAACTGCACTCTGCCCAAGACGCCGCCTGTCCTCTAGTAGAATGAGCTCTCAACTCCTTAGGCGCCTGCCTACCTCTGAGAAGATATGCAGACGTAATCGCTTCCTTCACCCAAAGGGTCACTGAAGCCTTGGAAGCCGCCTCCCCCCTCCTTGCCCCCGCAAAGAGGACAAAAAGTCTGTCTGACTTCCGGAAAGGGGCTGTCCTACGCAAATAGTGCTTCAAGGCCCTTCGAACATCCAAGCACTGCAAATGCTGTGAAGAGGGGGTTTCAGCGCTAGCACCAAACACCGGCAAAGACACGACTTGGTTCATATGAAACGCCAAAACCACCTTCGGCAAAAACGACAGAACCGTCCTCAGAACCACCTTGGACGCGCCGAAAGACAAAAAAGGCTCCCTACATGACAGAGCCTGCAACTCCGAAACCCTGTGCGCCGATGCAATCGCCACCAAGAACACCACCTTCAGGATTAGATCCTTCAACGACGCCCTTGCCAGCGGCTCAAAGGGCTCGCGCACCAATGCTTCCAACACCAGCGGCAGATCCCACGTCGGTATCACCGGTCTCTGGGGAGGACGCAACAAAGCCACTGCCTTCAGAAATCTCTTCATGTCCGGGTGAACTCCTAAGGCTACCCCCTGCACCTTTCCCCTATAGCAAGAAAGGTCCGCCAACTGCACTCTCAGGGACAAGGCCGCCAAGCCTTTTTGAAAACCATCCTGCAGAAAAGCCAAAACCTGCGGGATCGAAGATCTCAACGCCATCCCCTGTCGCTCCGCACACCATGCCTCAAACACTCTCCATAACCGGATATAGGCCAAGGAAATCGACCGCCGATGCGCCTTCAGCAAGGTAGAGATAACAGTCGCCGAATATCCTTTCGCTGTCAACCTCGCCCTCTCAAGAGCCAAGCCGTAAGCGAGAACCGATCCACTCGTGGCATGACCAGTGGCCCTTGAGAGAGAAGGTCTTCCCACCTGGGAAGGAGCCACAGTTTTGCGATCAGAAGTCTCATCAGGTCGGCATACCATGGTCGCCTCAGCCAGTCCGGCGCGATCAAGATTACCTGCCCCCTGTGACGCTCTATGCGCTGCACCACCCGACCTATCAACACCCAGGGCGAGAACACGTACTGCAGCTGATCCACTGGCCACACTTGAATGAGAGCATCTAGGCTCTCCGACATTCTTTCTCTTCTCCTGCTGAAGAACAGACCGACCTGCGCCAACTGAAAGGTTGCCATCAGATCCATCACCGGCGTTCCCCACCAGCGTACCAGCAACGCGAACACTTCCGGGTGAAGAACCCACTCTCCTGGATCTACTTTTACCCGACTCAAGAAGTCGGCCTCGACATTGTCCACTCCCGCTACATGTGCCGCCAACAGCGCCAGCAGATTCTCCTCAGCCCCTACGAACAAGCCCTCGGCTTCCGCCTCAAGTGCCACACTGCTGGTGCCTCCTTGACGATTCATATACGCTACCATGGTCACATTGTCGGAAAACACCCGAATGGCTTTCCCCTGTAGATAAGGCCGAAGTACCAGCAGTGCCCTTACCACCGCCCTCAACTCCAACCTGTTTATCGACCAACTCTTCTCCAACTCCGACCACTGTCCCTGAGCGAACCTTCCCTGACAGTGAGCCCCCCAGCCCATGAGACTGGCATCCGTCGTCAGAGGAAGCCACTCTGGAACCTCCAAAGGCATTCCTTTTTCTAGATTTCTGGGGCGCAACCACCACTGCAGGGCCACGCACGTCTCCGGGGGACAAGATAGGCGCTGAGTCAACCGATCCATTTGGTGAGACCACCTCCGCAACAAAGCTCTCTGCAGGGATCTCATGTGAGCCCGCGCCCACGGGACTAACTCGAGCATTGCCGCCATGGTTCCCAGCAGCTGCATATAGCTCCATGCCGTGGGGGCCTGCTTCTTGAAAAACTCTCGAACCATCCTCCGAAGTCCCAGCGCTCTTTGCTGAGGAAGAAAAATCTGTCCTCTGCCTGTATCGAAATGCGCCCCCAGGTAGTCCAGGCGTTGAGATGGCAATAACCTGCTCTTGGACATGTTGACTACCCAAACGAGACTTTGCAGAAAAGCCACCACCTTGGCCGTAGCCGCCTCGCTTTCTGCCCTCGATTTCGCTCGGATCAACCAATCATCTAGATAAGGGTGCACTAATACCCCCTCCTTTCGCAGCGCTGCTGCCACCACCATCATCACCTTGGTGAATGCCCGTGGCGCCGTCGCCAGCCCGAAGGGTAGTGCTTGGAACTGAAAATGCCCCATGGGAACCGCAAATCTGAGAAACCTCTGGTGCTCTGGCCTTACAGGAATGTGCAGGTATGCCTCCACCAAGTCCAGGGAGGTAAGAAACTCCCCTTTCTGTACCGCCACAATAACCGAACGCAAGGTTTCCATCCGAAAATGGGACACTTTGAGACAGCGATTTACCCTCTTTAGGTCCAAAATTGGCCGAAAAGTTCCTTCTTTCTTTGGCACTATGAAATATATGGAGTATCGACCGCTGCCGCATTGGTCAGGAGGAACCGGCACTATTGCCTTGAGGCCCAACAGCCGGCGTACCGTGCCATGCACCGCAATGCGCTTGAGGCTCGCTCCACACGGGGACTGTATGAAAGAATTTTTACTGGCCTTTGCAACTCCAATGCATAACTATCTCGAATCACCTCCAACACCCACTGATCCGAAGTGATCTGGACCCAGGCAGGGTAAAACTCCCGCAACCACCCCCTACGGGAATCAGCCCCACCTGGGCCCCTTTGGCTTCATTGTGACTTCCTAAGACCTGAGGTAGAGGGAGCCGACGCTGCGAACCCCCTACCCTTGGTTTCTGTAGGGAAAACGTCCTCACTGAGATTGTCCAAACCTGGGGGAACGAAAGCGTCTAACATCTCTAGGTTGCCCTTTAAACCCGGGCACTGACCGCCCCTGCTTCTGCTTGTCTTCGGGCAACCGGCCACCTTTAGACTCCCCCAAATCCTTAACCAACTTATCCAACTCTTCTCCAAACAATAGCTTCCCCCGAAGGGGAAGCTTGCTTAACCTTGCTTTGGAAGAGCCGTCCGCTGCCCAATTGCGGAGCCAAAGATACCGCCTAGCCGCAATAGCCGACGCCATACTCTTAGCCAGGCCTCGGATAAGGTCATAATGAACATCAGCTAAATAAGCCACCCCTGACTCTAATCTGGTGGCCTCTACCGAGGCCTCCTCGGACTTCCCCGTCTGAATACGCTGCACCCAGCGCAGACAGGCTCTAGCTACCCAGGCTCCACAAATAGATGCCTGCAGAGAGAGCGCATTGACTTCAAAGACTTGCTTCAGCAGCGCTTCGAGTTTACGATCCTGAGTATCTTTGAGGGCCACACTACCCTCCACAGGAATAGTAGTCTTCTTCGTAACCGCCGAGACCACTGCATCCACTCTGGGAGACTTAAACAACTCCCGATACTGGTCCATGAGTGGGTAGAGCCGAGCCATAACCCGAGAGCACTGTTCCCTCTAAGCTGTGCGCGTGTACGCGCGCACATACTTTACAACAAAGCGCACAAAAATGACGGTGCTGATTCTGATAGAAAACAACACAGACATTTTAAAATTGAAAAGTTGTTGTGTATTTCCAGTTTTCACAAGTTCTACAATATTTTCTAGTGTAATCAATGTGGTGTACATACTGTTCCTCCTGAATCATCTCCTTAATGACCCTGTGCACAGGGAAAGCTCTCTGCATCTTCCGGAAAGCCTACAACAACGGATCTTCCAGGGAGGTGTCCTCCACCGGACCTCCTGAGGGCATATTCAGCGCTTTCAGTGTTTCCAAGATCAACGTTGGTAACTCCTCTCTGCGAAACACGCGAAACAGCTTGATCCTCCTGCTCCGTAATTTCGCCTTCCTCAAGCTCCTCCTCCAAGTCCAAGTCAGTGTCCGGTTCCTCCAAATGAAGCCCCTCCGAGACCACTGACTGCTCAGGGCGATCTCTGTCAGCCCTGGACCTCTTTGCCGCCACTACTGTCACCCCTGTATCTAGCGCATCCCAGGCCACTTCGACCCCATGTTCCCATCTGTCGCCCCTGAAAAGAGCTTACCCGAAGGACTTCCAAAGGCCTGCTGGATCAGGAAAACAAAATCTGGCAAAAATATTGCCGCCAAATTACCAGGAAACATGGGATGCGGGCCTGGAAGGTCAGGAGCCGCCGATGTACTTGGAATGGGCTCCAGGGGAAGAAAGCTAGGTGAGCCGGGCTGAAAAATCGCCGCAGAGGCCCTCCCCTGATCGTTCTACATGCTCTCTGCCCCCGGCTCCAGAGCTGCAGTTTCCTGACAGCAGCCCTTACAGATTCCCGCGTCAGAAACAGAGCCCCTTTTTGACACACACTTCAAACAGTGCGGCCTCGGCATGTCCTCCCAGCCTAAGGATTCTCAACCCCCCTGGAAATCCTCTCACAGAGCCTTACAGACTACAGCACTGCTCTTGTTCCCGTTATTTTTCGCGTTTAACCCTTTTTTTTTTTTTTTTTTTTTACAATGTAAGCCTCTGAGAAGACTCCAAACGCCTTCCCCAGGTAGGAATCAGACAGCCGACCCAAAAACGGGGCTCACACAGCCCCTTTCCACCTGAAGAACTTGAAGAAAAATAAAACCGGCGCTTTCCCGCGCTTCCGCCATGTGGCTCAGCCTGCCCCGCCAAAGCCGTGGCTCAGCGCATCACCGTTTGCTTGCCGGGAATCCTCCCTCCTGATTGTCAGGACCCCCCTTACCTGCGTCCCGCGAAGATCGAGGACCAGATTCGTGGCCTGTCTCTCCTGCGGCACAGGAGCTGCCTCAAGACCGTAGAACCGGGCAGAGGAAACTCCAGCGGTGCCTCTCCGTCTACGTGGTCAACGGCCCCCCAACAGCTAAGGCAGGCAAGACTTCTGCACACTGTGGGTTACCGCAGCCTCCTGAGTTCCCCCAGATATTGGGAACGACCGGAGTCTTTTCAGCCACCTTAAACCCCCGAAAGCTGATTCCACTCGGTGCGGGAAGAGGGGGGGAGGGGGAGGAGGGAGCAAGCTTCAGCACCAAACAGTACAGGAACTACTGATCATCCAAATTAAAGATAAATTTCCCTTTTTTTTTTTTTTTACAACAAAATCCCAAATCAAACAAAGGTAAACAGAGGAAACTAAAGTATGACTAAACTGTCCTAACACTCCTTAATTGCTCCTCTAATGAGCCCCGCACTGCTAGGCTCACTGATCCTCCAGCTGCTTGAAGACTGAGGTAACTGGTGGAAGAAGGCGGTGCCGGAGCTTATGTACCAGTGACATCACAAAAGTGACGTTTCTCAGTCTCCAAGCTGCTGGAGGAGGAGCAAAACCCCAGAGGTTTCGGGACCAGACTGGAGGAACGCTAAGGAATGACCTTTTTAATCAGCCACCCTGAATGTGAGGAAGGGCACACATCACCTGGTCCCCAGACCAAGCACTGCAATAGATGGTCTCTCCGGGTTCTGGAGCAGAT
Source organism: Ichthyophis bannanicus (assembly GCA_033557465.1). Classification (NCBI taxonomy): domain Eukaryota; kingdom Metazoa; phylum Chordata; class Amphibia; order Gymnophiona; family Ichthyophiidae; genus Ichthyophis; species Ichthyophis bannanicus. Next base: position 102,593,606 of record CM066048.1, on the reverse strand, counting down.
CTCTTTCACTGCCAGAGTACTGCAGGTTTACAGTTAAAATTAAAGGTATGAGGGGAGTAACACCAAACAAAACAGATACAATAGGTAACTAATACAAAAAAAAATCTTTTTGACCAATATAAAAGGCTAAAGGGATTACATAAAATCTTGATAAAGCCCTGCCAGTCACAGAGCAATCACAAAGAGGCCATATAAGATATTATTGGTCTTAAGGAAAAACCAACATAACGTAATGAGCCTTCAAGGCAGTTTTCGGTTTCTTAAAGGAGGATTCTAGTCTGATGTCAAGACTTAGGTCATTCCATAAAGTAGGGTCAGTTACAGTGAATCATGATTTACATGATTATTGAACAGGCAAAATAGTCAACAGATTACATTGAGTAGAACAAGTTAAGTGTATACTAGCAATGTGACACAATGGTGCATTTTCCCCATTTCCAGAATCATGCATGTAGGGGGCTATTGTGTGCATCTCATAGGAATCATAGACTGTGTGTATGTGTGATGGGGAAGTGTTGGGGGCTGTGTACATGTCTCATGAGAAGTGTCGGGGCTTTGTACATGTCTCATGAGAAATGTTGGGGGCTGTGTACATGCCTCCGTTTGTGCGTGCTTGCATACTTGTGTGTGTCATGGGAAGTGTCAGGGACTTTGTGTATGAGTGTTGTGATAAGGAAGCTTATCATAGCTCAGGAAGGAGCTATAGAAAAGGTGAAGTGACTCTGAACAAGCAACCTGTCAGTTCTGGTAGAAATAAGAAAACAGAATTTTGCCATAAAAGACTACCAGTCCCAGAATGCACCAGGTTTCCAACAGCCATTAGAGGAGCTGAAGTGGGGAAACGTGTGTTCAATCAGGAGGGCTATGAGGTAATCCCTAAGCACTCATCTCAAAGGGCAGGGCCTGATTCAGCACAGCTGCGCTGTGTTAGGGAGGATCACTCATCTAAGCAGAATAAGAGTAGAGTTTATTCTACAGATGACCATCTTCATGATCACCTTGGATATCCAGAGAATTGTCCTCAGTATCCTGAGAATCAGCTTGAGTTTGATCATCAGTTTCATCTGAAGGATCATCAGAAGCAGAAGCCAAACCGGACGGACAGAGAGGGAAAGAGACCCTTTGGAAGAAGGAAGAGAAAAGCCTTTGAGAGGTCTAGAAGAGTCCAAAGCAGTACGTATACTGGGAGGTATTCCAAGGGCCAGCATACACCATTGGACTGGGGAAAGCCAGAGGAATGGTGCTGCAGAGCTAGGAATCACCAGAGGCTACCTGTGAGGGAGACGGCTGCACGTGGAAGGGACCCTAAGACCCGTGCCAGAAGGTATGTGAAGAGAGATCCAGTGTCCAGGGATCTGGATTGGAAGGCTGGACATAAGAACTGAACTACATACTGGCCAGGCTATATAGAGAGGAACTCTAGCAGCAATGGAAGCTCAGGTATGAACACTGATCTATGCCCTAGCTATAACCTTGAAAGACAGCAGGGAAACAAGTATTCTCCTGAAAATGCTCCATTGAGAGATTCATCTGTGCCAATCCATGATACTGAACCCATGCTTGTTGAACAAGGGGGAATAATAGCAGATGAGGATCCTGTTTATATGGACTGCTCTCTATCTAAACTCCGTTGGTAACTTTCTGTTATAAAGTACAGCAACCATCACAAAGAAATACAAATTTGTTCTTTAATCTACTCAGAAAAGCTCCTGAAGCAGGATTTGACCCACACAGTGGAAGGCAAGCCAGCTAAGGGGTTTCAGCTGGTAACTGCTAGCAATTAAGCCTTACCTAATTGCTTGTGAGCTAGGAGAGAATCACTTCTCTATCTATGTGGGAAGTAATCAGAAGTTAACCTGAAAAGAACAGTTTGTTTCTTGCTTTGTGGCTTTTCATTTGTTGTTTTCCTGATTTTGACTTTGTTTTTCCAAGTTAACACTGAAAGCAAGTAACCTAATTTATGTGCTACCAAGCATATCTGTGTTGGAAGAAATAACCCCATAAATAAATATCTTATTGGCTTTACCCAAGAGCACAACTAAATTATTGTCAGCAGCTGTGTCTGGTGTGAATGAACTACATTGCCCACAATACCTTGCAAATCATATAGAGATATGCACTTGCAAAGACTGTGAAGATTCTCACCCAGGCAGCCGTCTGACAGTGTGTATGTGTATAATATAGGGAGTATTGTGTGCATGTGTGATGGGGAGTGCTGGGGATGGGCTTGTGTGTGTGTGTTTGAGATGGGGAATGTCAGGGGCTGCATGCGTGCATGTGTATCATGGAGGATGTCAGGGGCTGCGTATGTGTGCGTGTATACCTGTATTAAGAGGAGGGGCAGGGGCTGTGTCTGTCTGTCTCAGAATACATCTTGACATGCCCCCTGAAATCTTTCACATAGAAACATGTCAGCAGAAAAAGACCATATGGCCTATCTAGTCTATCCTTCCATATCAAATCCTTTAGAGATCCTCTGTGTTTGTCCCATGCTTTCTTGAATTCAGATACTGTCCTTATCTCTACTGCCTCCACTGGAAGACTAGTCCACACATGTACCACTATTTCTGTAAAGAAATCTTTCTGCATAGTGCTCTTGAGTCTATCCCCTTTCATCCTCATCCTATGCCCCCTTTTTGCAGAGCTTACTTTTTATCGAAAGAGGCTCTTCACTTGTGCATTTATGCCACAGAGGTATTCAAGCATCTCTATCATATCTCCTCTATCCCGCCTTTTCTCTAATGTTATTTATTTTATTTATTTATTTATTTGAACAGTTTTTATATACCACTGTTTCCAAGGATCAGCAGCGGTTTAAATTACAACAAATGTTATACAGTTAAACAGTTAAACATTACATAGAACTTTATGAACATAGGACTTTATGAACAATTTGAACAATATTACATTATAATATAATATAATATAACATAATATAACAGGAACAACAACAATATCAATCAATATTTGAACTATAATACATTTAAACTATATAACAGGTATCGTGTGTTATTTTGATTATATATATATGAGTAAGGAATCATTTTATGGTGAGTATCGTTTGTAGGTAAGGATGTCTAATTATAGATATGTATTTGGGTAATGTAATAGAATCCATTATGGTGGTTGGGAAACTATAGTTGTTTCTCTATTGTTATAGTGTTGGCAAAATAGATGTGTTTTTAAATCTTTTCTAAATGTTAGTAGGTCTTTAGATTCTCTTAGTTGGTCTGGAAGATTGTTCCATAGTATTGGTGCAACAAACGAAAAGGCACTATTACTAGTTGATTGCTTTGATTTTCTTATTAGATCTGGAACTGCTAGTGTGTTAAGGTTTTTTCTCCGTCTTTTCCTAGTTTCTAGGGGACTGTGGAGAAGAGTAGTTAAGTATGATGGGGCTATGTTAACTATGCAACTAGTTTCTAGGGGACTGTGGAGAAGAGTAGTTAAGTATGATGGGGCTATGTTAACTATGCAACTATGCAACTCCTCTAGCTCAGCCCATCTTGATTCTCTCACCATAGCTAATGAGCTATGCACAATTAACCTTTTCTATCGGGCACCCACCCCTTTACCAGATGACCTTCCAACAATAATTGAGCTTGCCTGCATGTCGTCCTCCTCACTCTCCCCAACTTGGTTGGTAGGCGATTTCAACCTCCCGTCTCTTCATGATAGCCACTCAACAGCATTCCTAAACGCCTTAGAGCAGGGGTCTCAAACTCCAGTCCTGGAGGGCCGCAAACCAGTCAGGTTTTCAGGGTATCCCTAATGAATATGCATGAGATATATTTGCATACAACGGGGGCAATGCATTCAAATATATCTCATGCATATTCATTAGGGATACCCTGAAAACCTGACTGGTTTGCGGCCCTCCAGGACTGGAGTTTGAGACCCCTGCGAGGATCTAGGCTACAAACAACATGTCGACTCCCCCACACACTCTAAGGGAGGTAAACTGGACCTCATCTTTGCCCCCCATTTCAACGACTCAACAGCCCAAGACCTTGCACTGTATATATCACCTGTGCCTTGGTCAGATCACAACCTCCTTAGATTCATTATACCCTTTAATACATCCTACAAGAGCCAAATGTCATCAAACATTTCTGATACCCATACTGCCCGCTTCCGTCCATTCAACCGGAGCGTAGTCCTGGAAAATCTTCTGCCACTTATGACCAACACGTCTCTAAACCTAGATGATCTCATCTCCAAATGGGACGAGAACCTTCGAGCTGCCTCCTGTCCATCCCACACTGAAAAGAGAACAAGGAAACGGGAACACGCACCATGGTTCTCTTCTGACCTTCGCTCATCTCTCCACCACCTGCGCAAACTTGAGAGACGGTGGCGACGATCACACTCCTCAGAATCACTTGATACATACAACTCTTACCTAATAACCCACCGTCGAAAGATAACACAGAGCAGGAAACTCTACCACACAGATTTATTGAAACGTTCCATCAATAAACCACAAGCCCTATTTAGAATAGTAAAATCCATAACAGGCGAACCGGTCTCCGCCCAACCCTCAATGCCCCAACCACAGGACTTTGCAAACTACTTGCAATCAAAGATGATTAAGACCAACATAAACATGTGTAGCAGTACATCACCCATACCGTCTAAGACACCCCTAGCAACTCCACTATGTAATTTCACTGTGGTCTCAAATAGAGAGATGGAGAACATTGTCGCCTCTATCAATCCCAGCACAGCACCCAACGACCCCTGTCCAGCCAGTTGGATCAAAGAGCTGCGTCATGACCTAAGCCAAATCCTGTGCAATATATTGAACCAGTCTTTTCTAACAGGCTCGTTCCCACAGCGCCTGAAAAACACCTCCATCAAGCCCCTACTAAAAAATAGCAGACTTGACCCGTCCAAAGTCGAATCTTTTAGGCCAATCTCGAGCATCCCCCAGCTTGCAAAAATCATAGAAAAAGCTGCTCAACAACAACTCCAGCACCATATTGACACTGAAGCTCCACTGGACCCGTCACAACACGGCTTCAGGGAAGCGCATGGCATCGACACAGTCCTCACAACCCTATTCAACGAATTGGTCACTGGTATGGACAGCATCCAACAAGGATTTGTCCTCATCTTCCTGGACATCTCCGCCGCCTTTGACTCTGTGAATCATGACATACTTCTACAACGCCTGAAGGAAAAGGGGATTCAAGACACAGCACTTGAATGGTGTAAATCCTACCTATCCAACAGGTGGCAACAAGTAAAAACAGGTCATACATCCTCGGAACCATTCCTGCAGTCTCAGGGGGTACCTCAAGGATCGTCCTTATCGGCATTAATGTTCAATATATATATGCAGCCGATATGTGATTTGATCCGATCTTTCAACGTACGATGCCTGGCTTACGCAGACGACATCCTCCTCTACATGCCGTTCAAAATTGACCAACCGATGTTCTCCCCAATAATCAATTGTTTCGGAGCGGTAGCTGATTGGCTGCTGACACAAAACCTTCGGATCAATCATAGTAAAACTGATGTCCTTTTTGTTACGAAGAACCGTAAATTCACACCCCCCCATCGCTACTTGTCAACAATGTAGAATTGAAGTCCAAACCTACAATCAGATATCTTGGCATCACATTGGACCAGCACCTAGATATGACCACACATGTGAAGAACGTTACAAAGTCTATATATCACAAGATCAAAACGTTACGTCACCTCCGCCCCCTACTGGAATCCAGTGACTACCGGACAACCTTTCAGGCATTAGTCCTCCCACACCTGGACTTTGCGAACATCGTCCTGCACGGCCTGCCTCAATCAACTTTAAATCCGCTCCGCCTGGCTATGAATGCCGCCGCAAGAGTTCTCTCTGGATCATCAAGAACTGACCACATAACACCAATCATGAAAAATCTGCATTGGCTGCCGTTACACGCCAGACTCCAATATAAGTCACTAGTCCTTACTTTCAAAGCCCTGAATAACTACCCACCTACACCGATTAGCAAACTAATCCACAGCACCCTGGAAAACAGAGACAGGAGATCCACTTCAATGAACACCTTAATAGTCCCCAAGATGATGACGTCATGTACTAAGACCACTTCCAACAGGGCTTTCTCTATATTCGCTCCCCTAAATTGGAATGCCCTTCCACATGAAATCCGTGGCATCAAAAGCTTAATCCTATTCCGTAAAGCTCTGAAACACCACCTATTCACAATATACTACCCTGACACCCACACATCGGGTAAACTTCCCTCATGTCTCAGCTACCATAGCACCTTATTACAACCAGAAAATGGTTAGACTATACTACTGCCCACCCACCACTTTTACGCCTGTCCCTCCCTCACGAAATGAAGATGATACCAAATTGGCTTAGAATATTGGTGACAATACTAATTTAACCTGTAAATAGTTACCCTGTAAATAGTTACCCCGGTTATCCTATGTTTTTTTCCCTGTTCTATGTAAAACTCAATGTTGCTTGTATGCATTGTAGTATGTTTTGTTCGATGTACACCGCGCTGATTGTAATAGCGCGGTATAGAAGAAATGTTAAATAAATAAATTAATTAATTAATTAATTTAAAAGTGGTTAATAGTATTTTGTATTGAATCCTACTGAATATGGGTAGCCAATGAAGTGTGTATAAAATGGGGGTGATGTGGTCAGATAGTTTGGCTTTGAATATAACTCTTGCTGTTACATTTTGGGCCATTTGCAATATTTTGATGTTCTTCTTAGTTATGCCATGTAGTATACTATTGCAGAAGTCAAAATGTGGGATGACCAAGGCTTGTGTAACAGTTCTAAAGTCTTCATCTTGTAATAGAGGTCTTAATTGTTGTATAGAGCGCAGTTTGTAATATATTGTTTTTGTTAGTTTCCTAATGTGTGTGGTGAAACTGAGAGCTTTGTCTATGATGACTCCTAAATATTTTATTTCTTCTTTGATAGGGAGAGTCGTGTTTAAGATTTTAATGTCAGGTGGGGGGGGTATATTTCGTGTTTTTTGTCGCAATCATGACTTCAGTTTTTTTGATGTTGATAGATAAGTTGTTTAAGCGGAGCCATTCTTCAGCTTCTATTAGGCAGTTTATTAGGTCATTGTGGTTTGGGTTGATTATGTTAAATTCAGAGAATAGCATGATGTCGTCCGCGTATATATGATATTTAATCTTGTATTTTTGAAATATGGTACATATTGGTTGGAGGTATATGTTAAATAATAAAGCAGATAATGCGGAGCCTTGGGGTATGCCTTTTTCTTGTGGGAATGGGGATGATGATGATTGGTTATGATGAACATATTGTGAACGATCGGATATATATGAATTGAACCAGTTCAAAGTAGTATTCAGTAAACCTATTTGTTTAAGTCTTGATATAAGTATGGTATGATTAATGCTGTCAAAAGCAGCTGAAATGTCTAGAAAAACTAAGATGAATGCTTGTTTTGTATTGTCTAAACCTTTGTTAAGAGTGTCAAGTAGTGCAATGAGCAAGGTTTCAACACCATGAAAAGGGCGAAATCCGTATTGGTGTTTGTCAAGAGGGGCAAATGTATCTATATGATCTTGTAACTGTAATTGAACAGTTTTTTCTATGATTTTGGATAGGAAGGGGATGCTAGCGATCGGTCGATAAGATGATGGGTCATTTATATTTAATGTATTGTTTTTTAATATGGGACGGATTGCAGATAGTTTTAATTCTTTAGGTAATATCCCTTGCAGAAGTGATTGATTCACTATATTTAGGAATTAATGTGTACATATTAACGGCCTGATGCAGAAAACTAGCACAGTCTTTAAGTAGAGATAACGCCACTTTTGAGCCCAATTACTGCCACTGCCAAATGCATAAAAGAGATGGATACACACGTAAACAACAAAGGAAAAACTAGTGCACAATTAACACTAGTATTAATAATAGTATTTAAAATTATTTAAATTATAGGGAAATGAGCTGTACATAATAAATTGGTATGCAAATATTGCCTGCATCCAATACAGAGAAACACGTAGAGGATTTTGCAACCAGCCTTAACTCCAATATCGGTACACCTGGCCTTGAGGTGACTTAAACATCTAGCATGTACCCCCTGACAGTATTTTTGGGTGCTTTCCTATCATCTAAGGGGAAATATCAAAGATGATCCAGGCATCAGGGAAAGCCCCCGATGCCATCAAAATACTGTTGCTCTCAACAAAAAGCAAATACCTGGCAGCCCATTGGCCCGATCCCCCCACCCACCCAACCACAAATAATTCTGGTGACCTAGCAGCCCCAAATCCACACCCCCCTCCCAGTATCTTTACAACTGAGTGGGAGCACTGCCCATGCAGTCCCGCACCGCCATCTTGAAAAAATGGTGGCGCCTGGGATGCACCGGCCGGGGTCAGACTGCCATATAAGGTAGAAAATGTCTTATATGGCAGTCTGACCTCTGCCAGGTGCATCCCCCACCATTTTTCAAGATGGCAGCACAGGAATGGGAGTACATGGGCAGTGCTCCTCATTTGTAAAGGTACCAGAAGGGGGTGGGGGTTCGGGATCACTGGGCCACCAGGGATTATATTTAATTGGGCGGGTGGAGGATTTGGGGCTGCTGTACTACCTAGGATTATTTTTACTTATCAGCAGTCCACCTTAAAAGTAAAGCTCAGAACTCAGGACTAGGAGAGTATGCCTCAGACAGGGATTAAGAAGCCAGCTGTGTGCACAAGAAGGGTCTGCCTAGGGCGTCAGAAACCCTCAGACCAGCCCTATGAAAGATAGATAGGATTAAACCTAAAATAGAGCCCTAAAGGATGCCAAATCAAGACTGACTGGAAATGCCACCTCACTCTGCCTTTTTCAAAAAATAAACTTTTTGGAGGGCCGCCTGCTGCTGCTGTCACCATTTTTCCTGGGTCTACAATAGCGGTGGCATCACCACTTCTCCTGCTGATGCCGCCGCTAATTCACACAGGGTAAGAAACAGCAGCAACAGCAGACTGTGAGTTTAAAAAAACAACAAACTAAGCATGGAATCTTCTCGACTCCAACGCGCTCATCAAGCCATGCCGGTCTCGCCCCTTCTGGCACGAAAAACTTTAGAGGGGAAGTGGGACCTAGTGGGCTTTCAGAATGCGCTGGAAAAGAAGACCCCATGCTTTTGTGCCATTTTTGCTGCTGAAAGAGGGGACTGACTAGGGCTAGGGGGAATAGCAGGAAGGTGAGGAGCAGATGCTGGATGCCGGGAGGGGTGGATGGGAAGGTAAATGACTGATACTGCACATATAGGGAGGGGGGGAGCATGAGGAGAAAATGCTGATGCGGGACATGATGGGAGAGGGGGACATGAGGAAAAGGGCTGATGAGGGAAGATGAGAAAAGGTCGATGCTGGACTTGCTCAATTGCATCAATGATCCAGAAATCCTCCTTATCTAAATTTATATATTTTCAATATTTATACATTTAAATTTTTTAATTCTCTTATGAAGTCCTTCTACCCCACAGAGCACACTATACTTCATAGATATCGATCTTACTCTTCTTCAGTCTTGCCAAATTCATATAGGTGACTATAAAGATAACCAATGCCATACATACTGTATTAACAATCGAATAGCAAATTTATCTGCTTCATTCCGCCATCATTATTCTTTCATTATCCCCAACACTAATCTAGATGCTGTCAAGAGCATTTCACGCCAGCTTCCTCAGGGGGTCATACATTCAAATAGTGCTATGTGGGGTGAAAGGTCAATGCAATATATTGGCAAAACAGAAATTAGACTTACCTGCTAATTGTTGCTCCTTAAGGAACTCCAGTCCAGTTACACGCCTCTGAGTAGTGTACCACTTCCAGCAGCTTGAAGACTGAGTGTGTCATCTTTTTAATGACACCAGTGTACTTATGCAGCTGGCACCACCTACCAGCCCCAGTACCTATTGACAAAGCAGACTCACAGGAGCAACAAATAAGTAGTTAAACATGCAACAAACACTCCTACACCTAAATAAACAAGTATCCCCTCCATCCCCTGGGAAGGATACCCGTCCCTCCTCCAGGATGAGGAGGCCTACCTGTTGAGCGCACGAGCAACTCCAACCAGTGGAGAGCAAGCGACCGACAGTTCTTCCGGTCTGCCCCCCCCCCCAAACGCCGATTACACCCCACTCCTCGGCTCCTCCTGGCCAATTCCTCCACCAAGGGAACTAGCTTCAAGACTGGGGTGTACACAGATTATCACAGAAAGCATTCACGGAGGGTTCCGGGATGGGACTGGAGTTCCTCAAAGAACAACAATGAGCAGGTAAATCTAATTTCTCTTTCTTTATCGTCCCTCCTTTCCAGTTCCGCACCTCTGGGATGTATTACAGCAGCTAAACTAATGGGAGGGACCCGCACAACCGGCCTGAAGAACAGCCAATCTGAAATGAGTCCCCCGTCGCCTGGACATCCAGGCAATAATGCTTAGAGAAAGTATGCAGCGACAACAATGTTGCTGCCCTACAGATCTCCACAGACGGAACTAAACTATAGTCTGCCAACGAGGTTGCCTGAGCCCTCGTGGAATGTACCAGCAACCCCGCCGGCACTGCTTTACCCTTCAAGATGTATGCCAACGCAATTGCTTCCCTGATCCCTCTGGAAATGGAGGCCTAAGCTGCTGCCTGCGCGACCCACCAAACAGAACATATAGACAATGTCCTTTTCACATACCTTCGCAGGGCTCTTAACATCCAGGCGGCGCAGCTGCGGAGTGGCAGGCCCATCTTCGCGCTTGCCAGAGCCAGTAATGAAACAATCTGATTTACATGAAATGCTGACACCACCTTGGGCAAAAATGAAGGAACCGGGCGCAGGACCACTTTCTTCTTGGAGAATTAAAGGAATGGCTCCTGGCATGACATGGCCTGAAGCTCCAAAATCCTGCGTGCTACGCAAATCGCCACCAGGAATACCATTTTCAGAGTCAAATCCTTCAAGGAAGCTTGACTCAGTGGCTCAAAGGATTCTGCAGATAGCGCCGTTAGCACCAGATTGAGATCCCAAGGTGGTACCACCACCCTCTTCGGCGGACGGAGGTGAGTCACCACTCTTAGAAATCTCAGCACTTTTGGGTGTGTACCCAACAGCACCCCATGGATTTTCCCAAGATAATAGAAAATCTCCACCAATGCACCCTCAAGGAACTGGCGGCTAGGCCCTTATCAAAACCGGATTGCAAGAACGCCAAGATGTCCGGGATGGAGGCAGTGGAAGTGCATGCCTGCCTTTCTTCGCACCATGATCCAAAGATACGCCAGGTTCATAGACCTCCTCTGGGCCTGTAGCAAGGTCACTATCACCGAGCCTGAATATCCTTTCCTCTTCAACCTCGCCCTTTCCAGAGCCATGCTGTAAGTGAGAATGGATCCACCTTGGGCATGTGAAGCGGCCACTGTGTCAAGATATCGTTCCAAACTGGAAGCCAACACGGTTGATCTGCCAGTATCTGAATCAGGTTGGTGTACCATGAGCGCCTTGGCCAGTCTGGTGCCACCAGAATTATTAATCCCGGTGCGCCTCTATCCATTGCATTACCTGGTCTATGAGTGCCCACAGGGGAAAAACATAGAGAAGACCCTCTTTGAGCCACTACTGAATTAGAGCATCCAAGCCTTCGGACATCATTTCTCAATTTCTGCTGAAAAACTGGCAGGCCTTGGCCGACTCAAACATTGCCATTAGGTCCATGACCGGTGTGCCCCATTGGCGGACTACCTGCTTGAACACCCCCTGGTTGAGCTGCCACTCTCTGGGGTCCAAGTGCACTTGGCTGAGGTAGTCTGCCATCACAATGTTCACTCCCGGTATGTGCACTGCTGATAACACCTGGAGATGAGTCTCTGCCCATCCGAACAGCCTTTCGGCCTCCTCCTCTAGGACTACACTGCCCGTGCCTCCTTGCTGGTTGATGTAAGCCACCATGGTCGCATTGTCCGAGAGGACTTGGACTACCTTCCCTTGCCACCATGGCTCGAAACGTTTTAGCGCCAAGGTCACTGCTCACACCTCGAGCCTGTTGATCAACCACATGGTCTCCTATGGACTCCATTGTCCCTGAACAAAGCATCCTTCGCAAAGGGCTCCCTAACCTGACAGAAAGGCATCAGTCATCAGCAGAACCCACACTGGGGACTTGAGTGGCATGCCCCCTTCCAGGCTCCCTGGATGCAGCCACTACCTGAGGGCTCTCATGGTGCTGAGCGGGCAGTGGAGTAATGGGACAGGGGTTGACTCTGATGGGACCACCGCCAGTGCAGAACCTTCTGCAGCAGTCACATGTGTGCCCTTGCCCATGGGACTAGCTCGAGAGTGGCCGCCATGGTCCCCAGAACCTGCAGATAATGGCACATTGACAGTCTTGTCATCACCAGGAACTACCATATCAACTGTCTTAGCTCCTGCGCCCAGCGATCTGGCAGTAAAACCCTGCCCATGCGGGTATCGAAGCACACTCCCAAATACTCTAGCTCCTGGGCTGGCCATAACTGACTCTTGCCAGGTTGACCACCCAACTGAGACTTTGAAGGAACTCCACCACCTGCGCTGTTGTTCTTTTGCTGTCGTCCCTGGATATCACCCGGATCAGCCAATCATCTAGGTATGGGTGGATGAAAACCCCTTCCTTGCAGAGAGCTGCTGCCACCACCACCATGACCTTGGTGAAGGTACATGGGCTGGTCACCAGACCAAAGAACAACGCTCAAAACTGGAAATCGCCCCTTGGCACCGCAAAGCAGAGAAAGAATGTGCAGATACACCTCCATGAGGTCGAGAGACATCAAGAACTCTCCACTCCTTACCGCCACTATTACTGATCTCAGTATTTCCATGTGGAAATGCAGTACCCAGCAAGAGCGGTTCATGCCTTTGAGGTCGGGAATCGAGTGAAAGGAACCGTACTGGTCTCGCAGAACCAGCTCTTAGCTGCAGGAAATGAGTCAAGGTCTCTTCTACTGCCGCTAACACCGCTGCATCTACTTTGGGCGATTGAAGGAGCTCTCATTCTTGCTCCAGTAGCAGGTACAGGCACATCATGGATCGCACCCTTTAAGACACCTCCAGTAGATCACACTCATCCTGGATCAACCTGTCATACTACTCTATGTACCGGGAAGACTTTCCGCGATTTCACACCGCCTGGAGCAGCGGACCCTCCAGCACCTCTTTCTCTGCCGGGAACTTAGCAGGCATATTCAGAGCCTTGAGGAACTCCAAAATGAGTGCCAGCTGCTCCTTCTGGAAGAACACTCGAACAATCCGGGCCTGATCCTCCTGTTCTGAGATCTCTCCTTCTTCCAACTCCTCCTGACAGATCTAGCTCTGTGTCAAGGTCATCTCCATCCAGCCCCACTGACAATGGTGATTGCTGCCACTCCTCCAAGTCTCTAGTCCGCTTAGTCGCCACTGCCCCTGACTCGTGCTCTTTTGTGTCCGACGCCCTCTTAGCCCCGCATTCCGGGGCTGAGGAGCTACATGCCAAGCCCCATTGACATAGCATAACGCCTTATGCAAAAGTAAGACAAACTCTGGTGAGAACTCCCTTGAGAGCCCTATTGCTCCCTGGGCTTGAGGTGTGGATGGTCCAGCCTTTGTGCAGGGACTGGGGCTCAGATCTGTTGAAGGTAACATGGTGCCCTCTGCCTCCAGGTTCTCTTGTGACTGGGAAGGACTCTCCTGCCTCGTTTCATCCTGCATGCCATGCTCCAATGACCTAGCCTCTTGCCTGCAGTCTAGGCAGACACCTGCCTCCGAGACCACTCCCCATTGGGTCCTGCATATCATGAATATTTTTAGATTGTGCTGCCTTGTTGTACTGCAAAGCTATGAAATGGACCATGCACTGATCCAATTAGACTCTGACACTTTCTCCAAGTAAAAGTACATTTTTTATTATAACTAATACCAATGGCTGTAAGGAGTACAGCTTCCCTTACAAACAATATCACAAATTTAGTAGGTACAGAGTCTGGGCTAAGAGACAAAAGCTGATCATTTCAGTTTACTCACTGACCATAGAGAGATGGAAGGATTTCATTTGTCACCTATACACTGTCTCTGTCTGTCTAGTTATATACATTTCTTATATGTTGGTGCTTCCTGTTTAACAAAATCTATACAAGCTACTCAGCACTTTTTCCTGCTTATCTTTCATTTATTTCTGTCTCTGACTTTTTTGCCTGATCCTTCTCAGGAAAAAGTCACAATGTCTCAACTAACTGTCACTTACATCTCCTGATCCACCTGACCAGGCACGACCGCTCTCTGAAATCTGCCCAGCAACAAGACAATGGCACATTTAGTTAGGCTTTTGCCACAGGTCTGCATCAAGTCATTGTGCACTGAATACGTTTTGAGCTGTATAGCACAAGGAATGCTTAAGAATGTGGTATGAAGTGTGGGTTCATCCCACTTGATACCATCACATACCAGGCATTGTGGCCTGTCCAGCATGGTGGGAAGGGCTGCAGGTACTCCCCAGGAATGCCCTCAATCTGTACCCCGGTAGGTAGAAGGATCCCTAACACAGTGCACCTACACGGGCTCAGGCACGGAGCACTAGAGAACCTGAACTAAAATGAAATAAATAAAACCCATTTACCAAAATCTAATTAACAGAAGCTGAAATTTAAAGGAAACTGCAAATGGCCCCCTAGGAAGAAGCTGCACTATCCTGCTTTATTCCCCAGTGGCTGCCTCTCCCAGGCCCTCAAAACACAGCGGGGGATTAAAACACACATGGGCCTGAAGAAGAAGAAATCGCACCTAAACACAGCAGGGGGGAAGTTTCTCTTGCCGCGGCAGGCTCACAAACACGCAGTTGCAGGCTGCTCTCTGTCTCCTCATGTTCCGGTGGTTGTTAGGGGTTCCTGCTGCCCTCCCGCTCCCCCGCCACTCTTATCTTGGAGCCTCTTTGCCGCATGGCTTTTCTACAACTCGTGCTCAGCCTTCCTTCCCGACTTCGGCGCTGAGGGGGCAACTCGGGGCTGCCGGCTTTCACTCCCGTCAATCCACTGCTGTCCCTGTGGTGGCTCCTTACCCGATAACAGGTTCAGAAGCTGCCAGAAATCAGGACTCCACAGAACTCCCCCCTAAAAATCCTCCCCTCAGCCCTGTTGTCCCCCAGGTCCTTTCTGATCTGTCCGTGTTTTTTTTCCCCTTCATTTCTTTTCTGCCTTTAAAAACAAAAAAAACTGCACCTGAACAGGGGAAATAAAAAGGAAACTCTGACTAAACCTATCTCCTTAGTTGTCCCTTCAGTGAGTCCAGCACCCTGGCTCAATACCTCCCCCAGCTGCTTGGAGATTGAGCATACTGGGGCTGATAGGCAGTGCCAGCTGCATAAGTACACTAGTGTCATCAAAACGTTGACATGTTCAGTCTCCAAGCTTCTGGAAGAGGTACACTACCCAGAGGTGCGGGACTGGACTGGATGGACAATAAGGAACTGTTCATATAACCAACATGTATGAAAAATATAAAAATTAAACTCAAACCAAAATCCACTATGTCATTCATACCTAAAGCAGGAGACTACCAACACCAACACTAATAACACCAAACAACTTACCATCTGGGAAAATCACAGCTTTATAGGTACTTGCACAACTTAAAAGACAGGAGGTGCTCTCAGGTGAAGCTCATTACCCAAATCAGTCATACACCAAGGACCTGAGATTAATTAAGCTTCAGGTGAACAAGGTATATTAAACTTCTTAGGTACAGTTTTAGTGGTATAAATATCCATTGCACCCTTTAGTACATATAGAACTTAAAGATCTAAACACAAACTTAAAACTAAGATGCAGACAGCAGTCCAGCAGCGGGATGTGGGCTTTCCAGTCTTTTGCATTGAGTGTCACATGTATGATTTTCTCCCAGCTGGTGAGAGGTCTTACGTGTGCACTAGGTGCAAGGAGCTCTCTGCTCTCAGGGAACGAGTCCGTTCTCTAGAGGCTAGAGTAGCAGACTTGGAAAACATAAGACAGACAGAGAGGTACATAGACGAGACCTACAGGGATATAGTCCTGAAGTCCCACCTCCAGTCTGGCAGCATCCCTGTTGCCATGGAGGAGAGAGGTCACGTGACAAGAGAGCATCACCCTGGTGTGGCAGGAAGTGATCCTGTAACTAGGACCTGTCCTCCAGGTGATGTAAACCCCTCTCGCACCGAGGAGGTTTCTCCAGGGCCAAGTGCCCATGCGGGAAGGGTTAGGACAGCAGTTATAGTTGGTGATTCGATCATTAGGCATGTAGATAGCTGGGTGGCTGGTGGACGTGAGGATCGCCTGGTAACATGCCTGCCTGGTGCGAAGGTAGCGGACCTCACACGCCACCTAGATAAGGTCTTAGATAGTGCTGGGGAGGAGTCTGCTGTCTTGGTACATGTTGGTACCAATGACATAGGAAAATGTGGTAGGGAGGTTCTGGAAGCTAAATTTAGGCTTTTAGGTAGGAAGTTGAAATCCAGAACTTCCAGGGTAGCGTTCTCCGAAATGCTTCCCGTTCCACGCGCAGGACCCAATAGGCAGGCAGAGGTCCGGAGTCTCAATGCGTGGATGAGACAATGGTGCAGAGATGAGGGGTTCGGATTTGTTAGGAACTGGGAAACATTCTGGGGAAAGGAGGGGCTCTTCCGAAGGGATGGGCTTCACCTTAACCGGGATGGAACCAGGCTGCTGGCATTAACCTTTAAAAAGGAGATAGAGCAGCTTTTAAACTAGATAATAGGGGAAAGCCGACAGTCGCCCAAGAGCGCATGGTTCGGAAGAATGTATCCTTGAAGGATACTACAAAAAGCAGAGAGGTTCCAAAAAAGAGTAAAGTAGCCCAAATGCCCTCGAGTATGGAGCAGACAGAACTTAAAGATCCCAAATTACCCATGTCTACCAATAGCCAAATTAATATGAATAAAATACAGTCTCTAAAATGCTTGTATGCAAATGCTAGAAGTCTACAAAACAAGATGGGAGAGTTAGAATATATAGCACTAAACGAGAGGTTAGATATGATTGGAATATCAGAGACATGGTGGAAGGAGGACAACCAGTGGGACACTGTGATACCTGGGTACAAACTATATCGAAATGATAGAGCTGATCAAATTGGTGGAGGGGTTGCGCTCTATGTTAGAGAGGGCATTGAGTCAGAAAGGATTAAAGTTTTGCAAGAAACAAAATTTGCTGTAGAATCTCTATGGATTGAAATTCCATGTAAAAAGGGGAAGGCGATGGCAGTGGGGGTGTACTATCGTCCGCCTGGCCAGAATGAACAAATGGATGATGAAATGCTCAAAGAAATCAAGGAAGCTAGCAAAAGTTACAGTGCAGTAATAATAATGGGTGATTTCAATTACCCCGGCATCGACTGGGTCAGTGTCACAACAGGACATGCTAGGGAGATAAAGTTCCTAGATGAAAATAAATGACTGCTTCTTGGAGCAGCTGGTTCATGAACCGACCAGAGGGGAAGCAATATTAGACCTAGTCCTTAGTGGAACACCAGATGTAGTGCAAGAGATAAGGGTGTTGGGGCCACTTGGCAATAGTGATCAAAGCATGATCGCCTTTGATTTAATTAGTGGAGGAGGGATAGTAAGGAAATCCACAGTACTACCCTTTAACTTTCGAAAGGGAGACTTTGATAGAATGAGGAAAACAGTTAAGAAAAAACTAAAAGGAGCAGTTGCAAAGGTTAAAGACGTACATCAAGCTTGGGTGTTGTTGAAAAATACTATCTTGGAAGCCCAGACCAGCTGTATTCCACGCTTTAAGAAAAGTGGAAGGAAGTCCAAAAAATTGCCAGCATGGTTTAAAGCTGAGGTCAGAGAGGCTGTTGTTGCCAAAAAAGCATCTTTCAAGAAATGGAAAAAAGAGCCAAATGATGAAACCTGGAAACAGCACAAGCACTGGCAAGTCAAATGCAAGGCATTGATAAGGCAGGCAAAGAGAGAATTTGAGAAGAAGCTTGCTGCGGAAGCAAAAAACGCGAAATAAAGACCTTTTCAAGTACAAACTTAGCAAAAAACAGCTGAGAGAGACAGTTGGTCCATTAGATGATAAAGGGGTTAAAGGAGCACTAAGAGGCGACAAGGCGATAGCGGAGAGACTGAATGAATTCTTTGCTTCGGTCTTTACTGAGGAAGATGTAGGGATGTTACCCACGACTGAAGTGGTATTTAAAGGTGTGGAAGAATTGAAGGAAATATCGATACATCGGGAAGATGTCCTACAACTATTAGATAAACTGAAGAGTAGCAAATCACCTGGGCCGGATGGTATACATCCAAGGGTGTTGAAAGAACTGAAATTTGAGATTGCAGACCTGCTATCAGTAATCTGTGAACTATCATTAAAATCATCTCTAATACCTGAGGATTGGAGGATCGCCAATGTAACACCAATTTTTAAAAAGGGTTCGAGGGGTGATCCGGGAAACTACAGACCGGTGAGCCTGACATCAGTACCGGGAAAAATGGTAGAAACCATCATAAAGAATAAAATTACTCAGCATATAGATAGTCATGACCTAATGGGAGACAGCCAACATGGCTTTATACAAGGAAGATCTTGTCTTACTAATCTGTTATGTTTTTTGAAGGAGTGAATAAACAGGTGGACAAAGGTGAGTCGGTTGATATTGTGTATCTGGACTTTCAGAAAGCCTTTGACAATGTCCCTCATGAGAGACTTTTGGCAAAACTAAAGAGTCATGGGATAGGAGGCAGTGTACTACTGTGGATCAGGAACTGGTTAAAAGATAGAAAGCAGAGGGTAGGGCTAAATGGCCAATTTTCCCAATGGAGAAAGGTGAATAGTGGTGTACCCCAGGGATCTGTGCTGGGTCCGCTGCTTTTTGACATATTCATAAATGACCTGGAAAGTGGAATAACGAGTGAGGTTATCAAATTTGCTGATGACACAAAACTATTTAAAGTTGTTAAAACCCAGGAGGATTGTGGAAAATTGCAAGAGGATCTTGATAAATTGGAAGACTGGGCATCAAAATGGCAGATGAAATTTAATGTGGAGAAGTGCAAGGTTATGCACCTAGGGAAGAACAACCCAAACTATGGTTACACGATGCAAGGTTCCACATTAGGAACCACCACCCAAGAAAAAGATTTAGGCGTCCTTGTGGATACCATGTTAAAACCCTCGGCCCAGTGTGCAGCGGCGGCCAAGAGAGCAAATAGAATGCTAGGTATGATAAGGAAAGGAATGGAAAATAAAACAAAAGATATTATAATGCCTCTATATCGTTCCATGGTGAGACCGCACCTTGAATATTGTGTGCAATTCTGGTCGCCATATCTTAAAAAGGATATAGCAATTTTAGAAAAGGTTCAGAGAAGAGCCACCAAAATGGTAAAGGGGATGGAAGGCTACTCCTATGAAGAAAGGCTAAAAAGGTTGGGGCTCTTTAACCTGGAAAAGAGACGGCTGAGGGGAGATATGATAGAAGTCTATAAATTAATGAACGGAGTGGAACGGGTAAACGTAGATCGATTGTTTACCTTATCAGAATATAGAAAGACTAGGGGACATGCAATGAAGCTACAGGGTAAACTATTTAAGACTAATAAAAGAAAATATTTTTTCACTCAACGTGTAATCAAACTCTGGAATTTGTTACCGGAGCATGTAGTAAAGGCTGTTAGTGTAGCTGGGTTTAAAAAAGGTTTGGACAAGTTCCTGGAGGAAAGGTCCATAAACCATTATTAAGAAGGGACCCAGGATATCAATGCTTGAACCAATACAAGCATTGTGGAACCTGTGTCCCTTGGGGAAACTGCTAGGTACGTATGACCTAGATTGGCCACTGTTGGAAACAGAATACTGGGCTTGATGGACCTTGGTCTGACCCAGTATGGCATATCTTATGTTCTTATCTTGGAGCACATGTAGCAGTTCACTCCCAAACAAATCTCATCACATACAAGAGATTTCCTCAAAAACCACCCAAACTTGCTTATACTTACAAACTACCTATCAAAAAGAGCCCCAATGTATCCCCACAGATACTACTTCTCCATTCATTTCGCTATATCGGGCAGAACAACACAAGACGTCTAGCAAAAAAGCCCCAGTGCATCGCCACTACTTATCTACTTACTTTGCTATGTCGGGCAGTAGAATGTGCAGCAAGGGCCAATATTCACCATGCTCTATGGGAATCCCCCAAAACACCATGCTGGTGTTTAGATATAGCAGGCACCACACCCCTAAAGCAAGACGTCAATGCCTCTCGTGCCATTAACAAAAACTGTAGATGTAAAGACCCAGGTTCAAATACAACCCCCCCCCCCTCTTTACCATGGAGTGCAAACATCCCAATTTTACCTATATCCACAAAGCATTATAGCCTCATCCATTAATTAATTTAGTTAATTTCCTTAGCGCCTACACCAAAAGAAAGAAAAAATACACAAGGGGTTAAACACAAGCAATGAATGATATTGGTTTTCTTGCTAAATTTATGTCCCATCAGCCAAGATTAAACAAAACAGTTGTCACAGCACTCAAGCACTCAACACACCTAATGAAACAGAACACATCCCTGAAACAACACATCCACCTGCAATGATTCATTTAGAAAAAAAAGAGGAATCAACATTGCTAATATTACTGTTCACAATAAAGCGTAGTTACTCACCAGTAACAGGTGATCTCCGGGAACAGAAGGAATTTAGTCTTCACATATGGGTATCGTCGGTACCGATGGAGCCTGCGCGGGAACGCTCCCCAGCGTTCAATAGGAACGCTTTTGGGAGCATCCCTCAGCACATGCGCGCTGTCTTCCCGCCTTTCCAACTGTCCCTCTTCAGTTAAGTTTGTAGCTGAGTGAAAAGATAGAGGGAGAGAGGAAAGAGACAAAGAGATAGAAAGACAACTCCTAGGGGAGGTGGGTGGGTTGTGAAGACTAAATTCCTGCTGTTCCCGGAGATCACCTGTTACAGGTGAGTAACTGCGCTATCTCCAGGAACAAGCAGGAATGTAGTCTTCACATATGGGGACTCCCTAGCTGAAGATGCCAGGGAGATAGCCCCAGGAAGGTGCCACCCTAGAAAGGTAGGCATCCTTCCTCCCATGGATCTCTGGCATTCCACCAGGGTTGGTGGAAAGGAGTTGAATTAGGTCTGAAAGAGATTTTGAAGAACAGCTTGGCCAAAGAAGGCATCCCGACGGGAGGCTTTATCCAGGCAGTAGTGGGCTGTGTGTGTCGAAGCCCAGGTGGCTGCTCGACAAATGTCATCGATAGACACAGAGTGGAGATCAGCCATGGAAGCTGACATGGCTCTCACGTTATGAGCTGTAACATGGCCTTGAAGAGGAAGACCCTTACTCTCATAAGCAAAGGATATGCATTGGGCAATCCATTTAGATAAAGTTCTTTTGGAGACTGGAAGTCCCAAATGACTAGAGTCAAAAGCTATAAAAAGTTGTGAGGACTTTCTAACTTGCTGTGTTCTCTGTAGGTAAAAAGCTAAGGCTCTTTTACAATCCAAAGTATGAAGGTTTCTTTCTACATTAGAGGCATGAGGCCTTGGAAAAAATACAGGAAAATAAATTGATTGATTCAAATGAAAAGGCGAAACCAACTTTGGCATAAAGTGTGGATGAGTTCTAAGAACAATCTTATCATGATGAAACCTAGTATAAGGAGGATCAGCCACTAAAGCTTGCAGTTCACTAATGCGACGTGCAGAGGTGATTGCAATTAGGAAGATGACCTTCCAGGTCAAAAACGTAAGGGTTGTAGTGGCTAAAGGCTCAAAAGGCAGCTTCATGAGCTGCCCGAGAACTAGATTTAGATCCCATGCCACCAGTGGTGGCTTAATGGGAGGTTTGGTTAATAGAAGATCTCTCATAAATCTGGACATGAGTGGATGAAAGGAAATTGGTTGTCCATTCAGAGGCTTATAAGAAGCTGCAATTTGCACTAAGATGGACTCTTACCGAATTGGTCTTTAGACCAAAATTCGATAAGTGAAGGAGATGCTCTAGTATCAATTCTAAAGGTATGACAAGGGGGTTTAATCCCTCCTTGGAGCACCGTATAGTAAAACGTTTCCACTTGAAGGCATAAGATCTTCTTGTGGAAAGTTTTCTAGAAGCCTAAAGGATATCCTTTACCTGTTGGGAGAGGTTGAAATCCTGGAGGTCTAAGCCTTCAGCAACCAGGCCATGAGATTCAGGGACTGGGAACCTGGGTGCCATAGCGTCCCGTCCTCTTGGGAAAGAAGATCTGGAGCATGCCCTAACTCCAGAGGTGCAGCTTGAGAGAGATGTAGAAGCAGGGGATACCATGCTTGGCGTGGCCATCGTGGCGCTATGAGAATCATGCGACCCCTGTCTCTCTGAAGCTTGAAGAGTGTTTTGGGGATGAGGGGAATGGGTGGGAAAGCATAAAGGAAGTCCTGACCCCAGTGAAGGAGGAAGGCATCCCTTGCCTGACAATTGTGAGCCGGAATCCTGGAACAGACCCGGGGAAGTTTGGCATTCAGTGGACTTGCAAAGAGGTCTATATCTGGAGTGCCCCAGAGATGAAAAATCTTTGTCACCTGGTCTAGGTGGAGAGACCACTCATGAGGCAGCAGTACTTGACTGAGTTTGTCTGCCCAAAGGTTTTTAATACCTGGCAGATATACCACTAGAAGGTGAATTTGATACTCTCTGGCAAGAGCCCACAGTCGTAAAGCTTCTTTGCATAACGACAGAGAGCCTGTCCGGCCCTGCTTGTTTACATAGAACATGGCTACTTGATTGTCCGTCTGGACCTGGACTGTCTTGTAGCTGAGCTGGGCGTGGAATACTCAAAGAGCTAAATAGATTGCTCTTAATTCCAGGAGGTTTATATGTAGACCAGCCTCCTGTGGAGTCCAGGTGCCCTGGGTAGAGAGATGATTCAGGTGTGCTCCCCAACCCACCTGTGATGCATCTGTTGTTAGGGTGGCCTGAAAAAGGGGTTGATGGAAAGGAGACCCCACTGTCAGATTTTCTAGTGATTGCCACCATTGGAGGGACAAAATTAGTCTTTGAGAGTTTACTATTTTGTCTGATAAATGTCCTGTGGCCTGTGGCCTGTGTCCACTGTGTGGATAGGGTCCACTGAGCTGCTCGCATGTGGAGGCAAGCATATGGGACTACATGAATTGTGGATGCCATATATCCCAGCAACTGTAGTAGCTCCCGAGCAGTTAGGGAGGATTTCCCTGCTGCTTGAGAAGCTAGTTGCATTATGCGAAGACACCGGGCCTGTGGAAGGAAAGCCTTTGCCTGTCTGGTATCTAGACAGGCCCCTATGAATTCCAGGCATTGGGAAGGAACAAGTTGGGATTTTGGGAAATTTATTACCAACCCCAAGTATTGGAGGATTTGCATTGTGCGAGACAGTGCAGTGCTGACCTCTGCAGCTGTAGGGGCTCGAATGAGACAGTCGTCTAAGTAAGGGAAGACAAATATCCCCATGGTTCGCAGAAATGCAGCTACTACTGCCATGCATTTCGTGAATACTCTTGGTGCTGAAGCCAGACCAAAGGGAAGAACCCTGTACTGGAAATTTTTTCCCTTGAAAAGGAATCATAAGAATTTCCTATGATCTGGATGGATCAGAATGTGAGTGTATGCATCCTTTAAGTCTAGAGAGCAAGGCCAATCCTGGCTTTGAAGGTATGGCAGAAGAATTCCTAGAGAAATAATTTTGAATTTCTCTCAGAACAGGTATTTGTTCAATTCTCTGAGGTCTAGAATGGGTCTGTGTCCTCCTGTTTTCTTTGGAATAAGAAAATAGGGAGAGCAGAACCCTGCATCTCATTGAAAGTTGGGTACCTCTTCTATTGCCCCTTGGGCAAGAAGTGTTGAGACCTTGTGATCTAGCAGATTGCCTGTGGAGGTTTGAGAATTGAATTGCCTTAGAATTGTAGGAGGGGGCATGCTGTGAAAATGGAGCTTGTGCCCCTCTCCTACAATGGACAGAGTCCAATCTTCTGCTGTTATCTGATGCCATCTGTTGACGCCAATGTAACACCAATTTTTAAAAAGGGTTCCAGGGATGATCCGGGAAACTACAGACCAGTGAGCCTCACGTCAGCACCGGGAAAAATGGTAGAAACCATCATAAAGAATAAAATTACTCAGCATGTAGATAGTCATGGCCTAATGGGAGACAGCCAACATGGCTTTAGACAAGGAAGATCTTGTCTTACTAATCTGTTATGTTTTTTTGAAAGTGTGAATAAACAGGTGGACAAAGGTGAGTCGGTTGATATAGTGTATCTGGACTTTCAGAAAGCCTTTGACAAGGTCCCTCATCAGAGACTTTTGGCAAAACTAAAGAGTCATGGGATAGGAGGCAGTGTACTACTGTGGATAAAGAACTGGTTAAAAGATAGAAAGCAGAGCGTTGGGCTAAATGGCCAATTTTCCCAATTGGGAAAGGTGAATAGTGGTGTACCCCAGGGATCTGTGCTGGGTCCGCTGTTTTTTGACATATTCATAAATGACCTAGAAAGTGGAATAACGAGTGAGGTTATCAAATTTGCAGATGACACAAAACTATTTAAAGCTGTTAAAACCCAAGAGAACTGTGGAAAATTGCAAGAGGATCTTGATAAATTAGAAGACTGGGCATCAAAATGGCAGATGAAATTGAATGTGGACAAGTGCAAAGTTATGCACCTAGGGAAGAACAACCCAAACTATGGTTACACAACGCAAGGTTCCACATTAGGAACCACCACCCAGGAAAAAGATTTAGGCATCATTGTGGATAACATGTTAAAACCCTCGGCCCAGTGTGCAGCAGCAGCCAAGAGAGCAAATAGAATGCTAGGTATCATAAGGAAAGGAATGGAAAATAAAACAAAAGATATTATAATGCCTCTATATCGTTCCATGGTGAGACCGCACCTTGAATATTGTGTGCAGTTCTGGTCGCCGTATCTTAAAAAGGATATAGAGTTATTAGAAAAGGTTCAGAGAAGAGCCACCAAAATGGTAAAGGGGATGGAAGGATACTCCTATGAAGAAAGGCTAAAAAGGTTAGGGCTCTTTAACCTGGAAAAGAGACGGCTGAGGGGAGATATGATAGAAGTCTATAAATTAATGAACGGAGTGGAACAGGTAAACGTAGATCGATTGTTTATGTTATCAGAATATAGAAAGACTAGGGGACATGCAATGAATCTACAGGGTAAACTATTTAAGACTAATAAAAGAAAATATTTTTTCACTCAACGTGTAATCAAACTCTGGAATTTGTTACCGGAGGATGTAGTAAAGGCTGTTAGTGTAGCTGGGTTTAAAAAAGGTTTGGACAAGTTCCTGGAGGAAAGGTCCATAAACCATTATTAAGAAGGGACCCAGGATATCAATGCTTGACCCAGCACAAGCATTGCGGAACCTGTGTCTTTTGGGGAAACTGCTAGGTACGTATGAGCTAGATTGGCCACCGTTGGAAACAGGATACTGGGCTTGATGGACCTTGGTCTGACCCAGTATAGCATATCTTATAAAGTGGCATAACCTGCCTGGGATATTGGGGGGTTGGGGACCCCTCAGAGGCAGGAAGGATAAGCTCTCTAGGAAGGAGTCAAAGCCCTTGAGGGGGCTGATCCTGCAGAGCTGGTTGGGCTCTCGAGCCTTTTGGCTTCTTTTGCTGTCTAGTTTGTCCCTTTTGGGCAGCCTGACCCTGAGTTTGACTCTGCTGGGTATAGGAAGGATAAAATTTCCTCTTTTTGCTGAAAGAGGGTTTTTTATAAGGCTTATTTTTGGCTGGAGTGGCTGTAGATTTTGACAATCTATCTAGAATGGTATTGCCAGCATCTAACTTGTTAGCCGTTTCCTGCCAGTTCTTGCCAAAGAGATTCTCTCCCGTACAAGGAATGTTGCCTAATTTGTCCTGTACCCATGTTTCCAAGTCTGATGCCTGAAGCCCGGCAATCTGTCGTGCCCCAATGGCAATAGCAGAGGTTCTGCTGATGCATTCAAAGCAGTCAAAGGCTGCACGATTCACAAACTTTGAAACATCTTGAGCATGCTTAACTAGAGCAAGAAAGTCTTGTCTCTTGTCATCTGGGAGAAGTGGGCTCATAAGCTCCAAGTCTCCTGTAACTTCTTTGAGGAACATTCTCCTAGATCAGGGGTCGGCAACCCGCGGCTCCGGAGCCGCATGCGGCTCTTTCTCACCTTTGCCGCGGCTCCGGAGCACACTGCCCGCCCGGTATTTATGGCGTTATGGGCTCCCTCCCTTCTTCTGCAGCCGCGGTTCCCTGCCCCTTAGGGAACCGCGGCTGTGCTTTTAAAATCATCTCGGAGCCCTTCCTGTCTTGACGGGCTCCGTGCAGCATTGTCCCGCCTCTAAAGGAAGTTGTTTACCACTTCCTTTGGAGGCGGGACAATGCTGCACGGAGCCCGTCAAGACAGGAAGGGCTCCGAGATGATTTTAAAAGCACAGCCGCGGTTCCCTAAGAGGCAGAGAGCCGCGGCTGCAGAAGAAGGGAGGGAGCTGACAGGGAGGGAGCAGATATGGATGGATGGAGGGGGCTGACATGGAGGGAGGGAGCTGATATGGATGGATGGAGGGAGGGAGGGGGGCTGACATGGAAGGAGGGAGCTGATATGGATGGAGGGAGGGGGGCTGACATGGAGGGAGGGAGCAGATATGGAGGGAGGGGGGCTGACATGGAGGGAGGGGGGCTGACATGGAGGGAGGGAGCAGATATGGATGGATGGAGGGAGGGGGGCTGACATGGAGGGATGGAGGGGGCTGACATGGAGGGAGGGAGCTGATATGGATGGATGGAGGGAGGGGGCTGACATGGAGGGAGGGAGCTGATATGGATGGAGGGAGGGGGACTGACATGGAGGGAGGGAGCAGAAAAGGATGGATGGAGGGAGGGGGGCTGACATGGAGGGAGGGAGCAGATATGGATGGATGGAGGGAGGGGGGCTGACATGGAGGGATGGAGGGGGCTGACATGGAGGGAGGGAGCTGATATGGATGGATGGAGGGAGGGGGGCTGACATGGAGGGAGGGAGCTGATATGGATGGAGGGAGGGGGGCTGACATGGAGGGAGGGAGCAGATATGGATGGATGGAGGGAGGGAGGGGGGCTGACATGGTGGGAGGGAGCAGATATGGATGGATGGAGGGAGGGGGGCTGACATGGAGGGAGGGAGCAGATATGGATGGATGGAGGGAGGGGGGCTGACATGGAGGGAGGGGGCTGACATGGAGGGAGGGAGCAGATATGGATGGATGGGGGGAGGGGGGCTGACATGGAGGGAGGGGGGCTGACATGGAGGGAGGGAGCAGATATGGATGTATGGAGGGAGGGGCTGACATGGAGGGAGGGAGCAGATATGGATGCAGGGAGGGAGGGGGGCTGACATGGAGGGAGGGAGCAGATATGGAGGGAGGGAGCTGATATGGATGGATGGAGGGAGGGGGGCTGACATGGAGGGATGGAGGGGGCTGACATGGAGGGAGGGGGGCTGACATGGAGGGAGGGAGCTGAGATGGAGGGAGGGGGGCTGACATGGAGGGAGGGAGCTGACATGGAGGGATGGAGGGGGCTGACATGGAGGGAGGGAGCTGATATGGATGGAGGGAGGGGGGCTGACATGGAGGGATGGAGGGGGCTGACATGGAGGGAGGGAGCTGATATGGATGGAGGGAGGGAGGGGGCTGACATGGAGGGATGGAGCACTGGTAATGGGGTTGAGGGGACGAGCACTGGAAATGAGCTGATTAGGGAGGCTAGGACTGGTAATGAGCTGATGGGGGGGTAGGACTGGTATTGGGCTGATTAGGGGAGGCTAGCACTGGTAATGGGGTTGAGGGGGGATTAGCACTGGAAGGTACTGGGAGTGAGGACTGGAAAGGGGCTGATATTGGGGAGGGTTACTGGGACTGGAAATAGGCTGATGGAAAGAAGTGAAGAAAACGAAAGAAGAGATAAGAAATGGCAGATGGACCATAGACCACAGAAAGAGAGCTAAGAGAAGACAGGAAAGCAGAAGCCTCAGATCGGGACCAGCATGATCAAAGAATAAATTGGTCAGACAACAAAGGTAGAAAAAATAATTTTATTTCATATTAGTGATTTGACTACAAAATCATCATAATTTTGAAATCAAATATTGTTACTTGTTGTTGTGATATTTTCTGGCGTTTTTTTTTTGGTGTGTGAAGGAAGAGGGGTAGTCTTATACGGCGAGTATAGGCCAAACACCTATATTTTAACAGGAAAAGTAGGGGGTCGTATATAGCATTAAGGTAAGAAACAATATATGCAGTGTTAGATTTGTTTTAAATGTCGCAATGGTTTTGCGGCTCCCAGTTTTTTTTTTCCCTTCGGAAACGGGTCCAAGTGACTCTTTACGTCTTAAAGGTTGCAGACCCCTGTCCTAGATGAAAGCATGGAAGCCTGAAAAGTTTGGCGCCCAAAAACATCCAGAGTCCTGCATTCACGACCTGGGGGATTGGATGCATGCCTCTTAGCACTTTTCATCCTACGCATAGCTGACTCTACCACCATTGAATGGTGTGGCATCTGAGTCTTTTGAAATCCTGGACATGGCGGGACTCGATATATAGTATCAAGCCTCCTAGAATGAGGAGATGTAGTCAGAGGTGTCTCCCACATTCTGAGCATCAAGTTATGCAGAATTTCATGGATGGGCAGAGGGGCTGCCTCCTTTGGAGCTTTAGGATAATGGAGAATTTGCAATTCCTTTTCTCTGGGTTCCTGTTCAGGAGCTACTGTGATTGAAAGGCCCTTGGCCACATTACAAACAAAATCCTGAAAAGACATGTCCTCTGGAGGTGACATTCTGCGTTGGGGAGAAGAGGGATCTTCCGGGTTCCGGTATCGATCGAAGTTGGTACTGAGTTGATCCGATACCGATCTGTCGATTCCAGCCAAAGATGGCGTGGGAAGAATTCCCACCGGGGCCGGTACCGTAGGTACCGGTACCAGTGTCTGTACCAGTGTAGGTACCGGCATCAGTATCAATGTCGGTACTGGTGCCCGTTGAACCATAGGTGTCAACGGTACCGCAGATGTGAGAAGAGCTGCAATACTGCGTTCGATAACGAGGAACCTCTGGTCTATCGATGCTGCCGATGCCTGGGTGTCGGTACCGGTGAATACGGCCGGGACCCCTGAGCATGGCACCAGTAGTTCTTGCGAGGTCAAGGCCTCGAGAACATCCTGGAGCCCCCTTGATGCTTTGGAAGCCGAAGCCTCCCGCCGGGGTTGTTTTGCCGGTGTGGTTCTCTCAAGGGCAATGCAAATGGCCTCTCGATGCTTAGCAGGAGAGCTACCATTTGAGGCCCGGCTTTTTTGTTTAGTTACCTGAGATCCATGGGAGGAAGAGGAGGCTCTTGAAGATGTCGATGCAATGGATCTGGCATCCGAAGAAAAGAGAGTACCGAGCTTTGCAGCCCGATTCTGTCTGCCTCTCTTAGTCATCCCCATACAGGAGAGACATTCAGATGGAGAATGTTCAGGCCCTAAACATTTAAGACACCAATCATGGGTGTCAGTGATGGAAATGGTACCGCCACACTTAGTACATTTTTTAAAACCACTAGTTGGTTTTTCCATGTTTCAGGAATATGAGGCCTAATGCCCAAAATGGCGCCTAGCACCAAAAAAGAAAAGTTTCTGAAGAGAAACAGTTCAAAGTATAAAAATTGTAGTGATTTCTAAGGTTGCAGTCCATGCTCAGCTTATGTTATGGGTCTGTTACTACGTCGAGGTCCTATCTGCTCTGTCTTTTTGCTGTCCTTATTGTTTGTGACTGGGGTAAGTTTTGGATCCTGTAATATTTTACAGTTTGTTTTTCTCACTTCCTTTCCTTCCTCATTCTGCCATTATATCTCGTTCATCTCACTCTCTTCTCAGTTTCTCCTCAATGTCCTTTATGGGATTTGATCCAAGGAATGGGTTTTTCTGTTTTAATTTATGCTAATGATATTCAGCGATTAAGCCCTCTTAGAAAGGACTGGTGGAGTGCAGGACCTGAACTTACGTCTGTATAGTACTGAATATCTGGGTTCAGTGTTCAGTGGGAATGGCTAGCCTCTTCATCAGAGCTAGCTGCCGTCACTGAATGCCCCCCCCCCCCTAGTTATTTAAGCAGTGGAGCCTTTTAATTCTGATTGGATAATGGACAGAATATTTGGTGCTCTATTAAGAAAATGTTCAATTGCTAAAACTTTGTTTATTTCAATATGCATTTTTATAATTCGCCTTGAATCTACTTGTTAGTAATATAAAATTCCTTTTTAAATTACATTAAATTAAATTAAATGTCAGAGTAGTGACAGTATATAAACAGCAAACAAATAAAAAAGCGTAGTTACTCACTTGTAACAGATTTTCTCCGGGGGACAGCAGGAATCAGTCCTCACATATGGGTGACGTCGGCACAGACGGAGCCCTCGCGGAAGTATCCCCCCATTTTTCAAAGAAAGCCTTTGGGAGATGCCACCACTCATAAACAGTCCCCTTCCCGCCCAAGGGTGCCATCTTGATCAGTCAGGTGACATAGCTAAAAGACAGCAAAACTAAAGGATGGTACAGTAGCAACTCCAAGGGGAGGAGGGAGGGTTCTGAGGACCGATTCCTGCTGTCCCCGGAGAACACCTGTTACAGGTGAGTAACTATGCTTTCTCCAGGAACAAGCAGGAAGTCAGTCCTCACATATGGAACTCCCCAGCTACAAGCTACCGAAAACCCATAGCAAAAACAGGGCTCCCACAAGGGGAGCCGCAAGCAGCAGCAATTTTAGTCCGTGCACACAGACCACAGTAGGACCCTTGTGTCCGATGAAAGCAGCACTCCGGTAGCCTGAACACAGAAGGGTCAGAGGGTAGGAGTTGCCTAGACCCCGAAAAGGTTACGGAGCACAGCCTAGCCAAAGGCACTGTCCCGTCGGGACTCTCTCCCCAGGCAGTAGTGAGCTGTGAAAGTATGAAGACCAGGTGGTGGTCCGGCAGATGTCCATCAATGAGACAAAATGCAAGTTCGCCACCAAAGCTGCCATGGCCCAGACACGGTGCCTCGTGACGCAGCCTTCCAGTGGAAGCCTCGCCTGCTCATAAGCAAAGGTGATACATTCCGCCACCCAAGTGGACAGCGTACACGTGGTCACCGCCTCCCCCAGCCTACTGGGGTCATAAGAGATGAAAAGCTGAGCTTTGCGGTGGCCTTGGGTGCGCTGGATGTAGAAGGATAAGGCCCTCTTACAGTCTAAAGAGTGAAGGACCATCTCCGCCCGACTGGAGTAAGGTCTTGGGAAGAATATAGGAAGCACCACCTCCTGATTAAAGTGGAAGGGTGACACTACCTTCGGCAGGAACTTGGAGTGCGTGCGAAGCACCACTCTGTTCTTGTAGAACCTGGTGTAAGGCACCTCCGCCATGAGGGCCTGGAGCTCGCTTTCTCTGCGAGCGGATCTGAGCGCAACCAGGAAGACAACCTTCCAAGAGAAGTAGCAAAGGTGGCAACTTGCCAGAGACTCAAAGGGCGGGCGATTCAGCTGCCCTAGCACCACTTTGAGGTCCCATCTGGGCGCCAGATGGCAAACTGGGGGTTTTGACAGGAGCAAGGAATGAAGGAAGTGGGTTACCAAAGGATGGGCTGAGAGGGACTTACCATCCACCGAGTGGTGGTGCACCACCAGGGCACTAAGGTTCACTCGGATGGAGTTATTTTCGGCTTGGGAGAGGTGGAGAAGGTACTGCAACATCAAAGCCACCAGGCAGGAGAAGGGATCCGCCCCTTGATCAGCGCACCAAACAGAGAACCTGTGCCATTTGAGGGTGTACGCCTTCCTAGTGGAGGCATTGCGGGAGGCCAGCAGGATGGCCTCGATGTCAGCGAGAGGGACCCCAGGTTGGGGTGCAGAAGAGAGCCCCCTTCTTGAGATAGGAGTCCCGGGGCAGTGCCCAAGGGGATGGGCGCCTCCACTGCCAACTGCAGAAGCAGCGAGAACCACGGCTGCATGGGCCACCTGGAAGCTATCAGGATAAGCGAGGCCCTGTCATGGAGGGTCCTGAACAAGGTCTTGGCAATCAGCGGCGTCAGAGGGAAGGCATACATGAGGCCTTCTGACCACGAGACTAGAAACACATCCGCTGCCACCCTGGAGAGGTGGGCCTGTCGGGAGCAGAAGCGGGACAACTGAAAGTTGTCCGGACTGGCAAACAAGTCCATCATGGGTTCCCCCCAAAGCCGGAAAAGCCGATTGGCTATCCTTGGGTCCAGCTGCCACTCGTGTGGCTAGAGAACCCTGCTGAGCCTGTTGGCCAGCAGGTTGTCCTGGCCTGGCAGGTACACTGCCCTCAGGAGGATACCCTGTTGGATCGCGTACGAACAGAGACCCAGTGCCTCCTGGCAAAGGACACGGGACCCCTGTTTGTTCACGTAGAACATCGCCACCTGGTTGTCCGTCTGGAGTAGGACTGGCTGGTGTCACAGGTGGTGACAGAAAACTCTCAGAGCGAGGTGTAAGGCTCGGCGCTCCAGGAGGTTGTTCTGTTGGGCACTCTCGTCTGGCGACCAGGTGCCCTGAGTGCGGAGGGCTCCACAGTGGGCTCCCTTCTGAGCAGGGAGGCATCCATGGTGATGACCCTTGAGTGGCTGTGAGTTTGGAAGGGCATGCCTGCTTCTAGTTGTTGGGGCGACAAACAAAGTAGAATAGTTTGCCGCATATATCCCCTCAGGATTCTTAGTAATGTGGGCCCCTAAGTACTTAAGCAAAGATGATGCCCACTGGAAGGAATAGTGCTCCCACAACCGCTGGACCAAAAAATCCTCTAAATTAATGCTCAATGCCTCAGTTTTCACCAGATTGATTTTAAAAGCAGATGGAGCCCTAAAGTTCTCCAACTCCCGAAGAAGTACAGGTAGGGTCAAAAGGGGGTGAGTCACAAAGATATCATCTGCAAATAAAGCAATTTTGTGCTCCTCTGGCCCCATCTGTACACCAACTACTCTCATATTACCCTGGAGCCATCTTGCTAACTGCTCCATTACGAGCTAAAAAGGAGGGAGAGTGGCCATCCCTGTCACGTCCCTCGGCTCAGAGGGAAAAAGCCCAAATAGCGCCCGTTGCTCTTCACTTTCGCCTCTGGCTCAGTATAGAGAACTTGATTCCATGCCAATAAGGCCGGGTCCACTCCCACCCTCTTCAAGACTGCAAACATGAAGTCCCAATGGACCCTATCAAAGGCTTTCTCAGCGTTGATAGCAAGGAGCATTATTTCTTGTTGCTCCTCTCGAGCTGACCACACCACCTGAAGGGCCCTCCGAATATTATCCCCTGCACGTCTCCCCTGGACAAACCCTGTTTGGTCTGGATGTACCAAATGGGCAATACCCGACCAAGACAATTAGCCAAGGCTTTAGCCAAAATCTTCCCATCAGTGTTCAACAGGGAGATGGGGCAATATGACCCACAAAGGGCGGAATCCCTCCCATGTTTTGTGATAATCGAGATAGTTGCTTGGTGCATAGAGGGAGCCAACTGACCACCACCAACATCCCGTTAAACAACCGCTCTAGTAGGGGAGTGAGATGAGATGTCAGTCTTATAAAAGCTAGCTGGTAGGCCACCCAACCCTGATGATTTATTTGAAGCCAACCCCTCTATGACCAAGTTAATCTCCTCCTCACTAGCAACCCTGTCAAATGTTTCCCTATCCTCTTTCCTCAACTGACATAATCTTGCATTCTCTCAGCTAGATACGCCTCCATATTAGCCACTGCGATACAGGCCCTTGTAATACTCCAAGAATTTCTTGCGCATTTCACCTCCTCAAAAAAGAAGCTAATCCCCCAGCCACTTAATCTACATAATAGTGGCACGTTGTTCATGCTCCCGCCATTTGCGGGATAGCAAAGTACTAGCTTGATTATTGAACTCCTAGTAATATTGATTAACCTGCAGGAGCCAATGATTAATCAACTCCAGCTGGGTCTCGGCCAACTCCATCCAAGACTGATCCAATTGAGCCTTCACCTTACAGTACCCTGTCTGTTTATGGAGGCACTCCGTCCACTACCTGCACCAACAAAATCTCCACCCGAGCCTGCTGCAAATGCTTCTTCCAAGCCGCCCATTGGAACAGTTTTCCCCTAAGAACAGCCATAAGCCAGTCCTAGAATAGGCCCACCCCAACCTCCTCTTTATCATTAAACTGTAAGTATTCCACAAAAGCCTCTTCCAAAAGTATGTGCTACCTCTTTATCCCATAGCAGGCTTTCGTTGAGGCCCCAGAAGGTGCACCCCTCCCGATCAGCAACCCCTTCAAAATTTGCTCAAAGGGGTGTGTGATCTGCACAGGTAATGGGTTTAATTACAACCAACCCCAAAGTCTTGAGTCCATTGCAAATCACCCAGCAAAAAATCTATACAACTGTAACTCTCATGCATAGACGAATAAAAGGTGTAATCCTGCTCCTTTGAGTATGCCAAGCGCCACAGGTCAATTAACCCAAACCGCTACATCCAAGCCTGTAGCTGCCATCTCACCCCTCTGACACCTGCCAGCCTCTGCCTACCACCCAAGACCAATCAAGTGTTGCGTTGAGTACCTTATTGAAATCCTCCCCAACCATTAGAGACTCATGTGCCTATCCCACCAGCCAAACGTGCAGCTGACTCCAAATGATTCCAGTGCTTCACTAGGCCCATAGATATTCAGGAAAGTCACTGTTTTGACATTAATTTCCCACCACACCAGCAGCACCCTCCCTGCCATCCCTTTATCCACACCCATGAACTGAAAGGGGACATTGCCACGGATCATTACTGCCACCCCTGCTCTCTTCCGGGTCCTGTTAGCATTAAAATAATAATGGGCATAAGCCCCATGTCTTAAAAGTCGCTCATCCTTTGGAAGCAGGTGGGTCTCTTGCAAGAAGACCACCTGCAACTGTAACCTCGGTACATTGTGAAATAGGGATTTGCAGTTCTGCGGTGTGTTGAGGTCCCAGACATGTAAAGTGTTCACCCCTAAGGTAGCCATCCCTTCATCAAACCCCTCCCCATCATACCAACCTTTGCATATCTCTTGAATCTTCATTCCCTCCCCACCCCCCTTCCCCCGCATCTAAATACCCGCAGAACTCCCTTCTGCATCTCCTACTCAGAAGGAAAGATTCCCCCCATTCAAGACCCCCTTCCCCCAATATACCCTAGACACCCCTTCTCACATTCTCCGCACCCAGCTCAAGCCATTCATTCCAACTCACTCAGCATTCCCAGCATTCCCCATCCATCTGCTAATCTCCCATGTCTACCTGTTTCCCCCCCTTTCACCCACTGCAATTCCTTTCTCCAGATACCCCAGCTCCCTCATTTCTCTCCCCACCCCTTGCCGCCATGCCTGGCACTCATGTTCTTAATACATGCCAGTAGTAAATAAAGGCCCCCCCTCAATAACACACACATAAGGGATAGAGAGGAGCTATAGTTCTCCAACAACAGACTCCCTCATGTGGCTGAGGTATCTTTCCCCACATTACAGTCTCCACCGTCCTTAGGTCCCTTAGACAGACAGGTGTCCCTTTTCCGGTATGCACTGTCACTTAGGTAATTCTGATCTTCACTTACTCACCCCCTCCTCCCCCTGTGGGTGGCTAGGAAGGTTTGGAGAGCCTTTTTTCCTGAGCTGCGCCCAGGCCTCATCTTCGGAGCGAACTCGCTTCACTTGGCCCTTGATCTCAAACTGAATGCCAAAAGGAAAGAGCCACTTATATCTAATTTGTTCTTTATGAAGATAGGTGGTACATGCTATAAAGTGGCAGGGGCCAAGTCCTGATAGAGCTCCAATTCATAGTTCTGCCATTTAAACTTTCCCTTCTTAGTGACAATGTGCATAATTGTCTCTTTCTGCTGAGAACTGGATAAACAAGCCACTATGTCATGGGGTTTTGATTCTGGGTGCCCCCCCCCACAAGGCCCGATGGGCCCACTTCAGTCCACTCAAGGCCGTTTCCCACTCAGCCTCATCGCCTCCATTATGTAACAGAAAGCTGCAGACCTCGCGTACTACACAGTCTGCATGGTGGAAACATTTTTCCTCCAGGACCCCCCTGATTCTGATATTGTAGCGAGGTCCTCTATCTTATCCCACATCTGATCTTGCCCCTGCTGCAGCTGCCTTAGATTCTCCTGCATCCCCTTTACTCCAATGTCCATCCCTCCACAAGCTCCTCGAGCAATTCATCTCTCTGCCCCAAGTCCTAGAGGTCTGCTTTCAGCTCTGCCATTGCTTCCTGCACAGGATTTTTGATGGCGATCACCTCCTGCTTAATCTCCCTGTACCACTACCACAGATCCCCTCATGTGCATTACTCCTCTGCATGCTCTGGTTCCTCCTCGGTATCGCTCTCAGCCATCTCGGCCTGTCCAGGAGAGATACTGGTTTTCGCCACATATGGGGAGCAGAAGCATGCCAATTTCTTCCTCACTGACATGCCAGGGCTTTCTCTCACCGACTCCCAGTTCACCGATGCAAACTGCTGCCTAGTTGCACAAGCTGATTGCACAATTTCACTGTCCTGGTGGAAGCTCTGGTCTTAGGTGGCCATCCTGGATGGTGACGTCATTTCCTTCCCATCGTATATTTAATTTTTATGTTTTTTGTAACCCGCTTAGATGCCACAAGATAGGTGGGATATAAATAAATAAAATTCTGCTCCAGGGAACCCAGTCACAATCTCTACAACTCCATGCATCAATAAAGGATTCATGAAAGGTCCCAGATCTGCTTCAAGTCTGGATTCCAGTAAATAACAGGGCTGCACATGCTCATGTGTCTATACTGTCCCAGATTGTCACATGTGTGGGTATGCGCATGAAGTCTAATCGGAGCATCTTTTTCTCTTCCCAGATGTTTCATAGATTTCTGATGATTGAGCGGAAATGGACGTTTTACTTTCCTGTCAGGGCAAATATGGTGGAAAGTGTCTTTTCCAGCACTCAGCTCCCATCCACAACAACTCCTTGGCAGGACTCTGAGGAAGTGAAGATGCTGAAAGAGTTGATAGAATGGCCAGAACCCAAGGGGACACCAAGTTTTAATTCATCCACAAGTCCTCAGAAATGTGACTACCAGATTCTGACTCCCAGAGCCAACTATTCTGTTGGAGAGACCCTGGAGCTGCTGCTAACCGCAAGAGATCAACAGAAAAGACCAAAGAGTTATGGAGGAGATTTCTTCCATGCCAAACTCCATTCCCCCAGACTGAAGGCTGGTGTGACGGGGTCCGTGAAAGACCACCAGAACGGGACATACACTGTTACTTTTCTGCTGCTGTGGCCTGGGGATGTAGAGGTCTCTATCCGTCTCATACACTCTAGTGAGGCCGTCCAGATCCTCAAGAGACTCAGGGATACCAAACCAGAGAAAGTCTATTTTCATGGATATTTTGAGAAGGGTGGAAAGAAGGAAGTCACAGAGTGTAATGCTTACAAGCTGAATGGGTCATTGTGTGAGTATACGGACCCTGGTACTGGAGAGAAGTGGTTCTGCATCAAACCCAAAGAACTTCCCTGCAGCTCCTGGGTCTACCACAATATTGGAGGGACGAGGAAAGTCACAACGAAAGAGGATGAGACTTATTTAGACAGGTAAAGTCTTATAAATATCACGTGTGTTATTAAACTTGCAACCGGAGATCAGGGAGAATGTCTCGAACAGTATTAGTATTCTTTAAACTTGTGGTGATTTGTTGGTGTAGTGGACCATTTGTTGAAAGCTCTCAAAAGAAAGGGTGACCAAATTAGGACTGGAAATTTTCAGCACTGCCCTGCCCCTCTCCCTAAACAAAATGTATTTATTTAAATTTCTTATATACCACCTACATGCCTCGTGAAAGATGATAAAAGCAGCATACAACAAGAAGAACATAAAAACAAGTAAAGTGGCATTTTATAAATGATGTCTATGTGCAATCTGAGACGTCCCAGCCAGAACATCTGAATCCAGATTCAGGCACAATTTCACGAATGTGGAAGTGCCCAATACGGATGTCTGCGGGGATCTATAGAGATATCCCCAGAATGTTCCAGGCCATGAACATCTGGGAATAGCGTAATGGTTACAGTAGTGGGCTAGGACCAGGAAAGCCAGGGTTCATGTCCTACTTGTGCTATTATTGTTATTGTGCAGAGTACTGGGGATGGAGGAGTGCCATCTTCTGGATGTTTTATGGCCAAAACAAGCTCTTTCCTGATACCTATTTGTGCCTGGAGCAGGTATAACTTTAGACAAGACTCCAGACATCCAGCACATTTCTGAGATGAAAAGGTGACGTCCAGATTCTTGAGAACGCCCCAGCCATGCCTCAGTCATGCCCCCTTTCCGACTTGGGCATCCACAGACCCAGCTTCTAAAATGTCTTTGGAGACTGCTCTATGCTTTTGATGTCTCTATGCCTGTTTTAGATGTCTAAAGCATAAATATTGTTGTTGTTAAGTGCCATCAAGTCGGTGTCGACTCATGGCGACCCTCTGGATAGTTGTCCTAAATTGTAAAGCACACATAGGGCTTCTAAAATAATCCCCATAACTTTCAGGCTCATAGGACACCCCATCCTTCCCTATTCGGGAATCAGGTTACAACAATAAATAAATTCAGTGCTCTCTTCACTGGGCCTCGACTCACAGTTCAAGTCCAGGATCTGATACTGGCAGATCCAATCCCAAGGTCCATGGCATGCTCTCTTCTTGCAGTTCTCTAGCTGTTACAGGGCTAGCAGTGGCAATATAAGGCCCGACAAAAAATTAACTTTGACAAAAGTAAGATATTTACAGTTACAGTTTACAGTATACCACCAATCAAGCTATATATTTTGACGGTTTACAGGAAAAGTAAAAAACACAGAACAAATGACACAAAACACACACATGACAGAAACTGGAATCTTTTCCTACTTGGGTATTTGAATAATCAGTTTCCTTGCAGGGAAAAACTGGACTTTTTTATGTGTTAGAACCCAACTGGTGAGGCTGTCAGCAAGCAGAAGATGATATTCCTGCAGATATTTCTTCCTAAACCCCAAAATGCCAATAGCCCAGGCTGGTGCTACCATTACAAAGAGTAATCTTGGTCTTCTCGGAGTATAATAATGTTATAAAAAATGAAAAAATACTCCACTCTAACATGCATCAATGTTTAAGGTTTCCAACAATATATCTTAATCTTTTTAAGCTTTTAAATGTGTTAAAAGTCCCAAAAGTAGTCTCAGACCACAGCAGCGCTCTTACCCACTATCTCAGTGGAGAACAAATAGCGCTTTGATCGCATCAATGACTACTGGGAGCAAGTTTTTTAATTGGTTTTTCTTTGAATAAATATCACCAGTATTCCACCACCGTTGTGTTTCAAAAATCTATTGAACAAGCTTATCTTAATCAGAATTCTCTTGGTTGTTCTCATCTCTGTTAGGTGGTGGAATACTGGTGATATTTATTCAAAGAAAAACCAATTAAAAAACTTGCTCCCAGTAGTCATTGATGCGATCAAAGCGCTATTTGTTCTCCACTGAGATAGTGGATAAGAGCGCTGCTGTGGTCTGAGACTACTTTTGGGACTTTTAACACATTTAAAAGCTTAAAAAGATTAAGATATATTGCTGGAAACCTTAAACATTGATGCATGTTAGAGTGGTGCTACCATTAGGCAAACTGGGTAGTTGCCTAAGTGCCAGTGGTGTAAGGATGGCCCATTGCCACCACTGCAACCCCTCTCCATGACCAGCAGCAGAGGCGATGGTTTTAAACAGCACCGCCGTGTTTATTTAAACCTTTGGCACTGCAGATGTCCTGTTTGCATGGAGGTGGAAGTGGTTGTCTGTAATCATTTCCACCATTGCTGATCCTAGAGAGGGGTGGCAGTGGGGGGAGGGGAGGGAACAGAGGGGTAGCAGGAATGAGATTTGCCTAGGACTCCTCATATCCTTGCACCGCTGCTGCCAATAGCTCTACCAAGGCTTTGAAGAAAGCAGGATAACCCATGGAAATGGATCAATAGCAAGAATTCTGCATCTGCTTATTCCAAGCCATCTGCTTGATCCAGTCAGACCCACTTCTCTCATAATTTCCATCAACAAGTTTAGTCCATGGGGGTATCTTGTCTTGTATTAAGTCATGTACTTGGTATTCTCTCTGTTTGCTCTGACTTTAACTCTTGTTTCTAGGGTTGACCTTGCTCTAGTCAGAGCTTCATCCCAAGTTTCTTCCAGTAGCACTTCCAAATCTTTTGGTTGCAAACAATTATTGCCTGATGAAATTGCAGCAGTCAGAGGGACATCCTTCTCATTTCATTCACTGGCAGATGCTATAGGCTTTCCCATTCCTAGGCGGCTTTTTTTGTCCAAATTTCTTTACTGTATTAGTTTTAAAGTCAAATAATATCATAGAAACAACAACCAGTCCTGGATGAGGCAATTGTTGTTGTTATGAGTCAACACCGACTCGACGGCACTTAGTGACCCTCTGTCCTAAACTGTGTTCAGTCTTCAGTCAGGAGACTCATTGTTGACAGAGTGTCACCCATAGCTGCTGTTATTGTAGTGACCCATCTCACTGCTGGCCTTCCTCTTATGCGATGACCTTCAACCTTGCTAAGCATGATGTCTTTCTCTAATGATCTCTCTCTTCGCAAAATGTATCCAAAGTATAAAAATTGAAGTCTTGTCATCTGAGCTTCTAAAGAAAGCTTTGGTTTGATCTCCTCTAGCACTGACTGGTTTGTTCTTCGGGCAATCCATGATATATATAGTATTCCTTACCAGTACCATAATTCAGAGGCATTGATTTTCTTCCTATCTGTTTCACAGTCCAATGTTCACATCCATATGACATAAGAAAATACTATGGCTTTGGACAAGTCAAATCTTTGTATGGAATGAGACATCTTTGTTCTTGAGAATCTTGTCTAGGTCCTTCATAGCCTTTTTGCCAAGAGCAATGTGTCATTGGCTTTCTTGTCCATTTGTTGTTTCTTGATTGATTATTGATCCAATCATGTTAAAAGTTGTCTACTATTTCCATTTATTTTCCATCATCAATGAAATTATTGATTTTACCATTTGCCAGGATCTTTGTCTTCTCTACATTAAGGTGCAGGCCCATTTTAAGACTATGTTCTGTTGATCTTGAGAAGCAAATGTTTCAGATTATCTTCACTTTCAGCAAGTATTGAGGTATCATCAGCACAGCGAAGATTGTTGATGAATCTTCCACCAATCTTCACACCTTGGTTGTCTTCATACAGGCCTGCTTCTCTGAGGATTTGTCCTGCATATAAATTAAACAGGAAGAGGGAAAGTATACAGCCTTGCCTTTGCTGATTTTAAACTATTCAGTTTCTCCTTGTTCTGTTCAAACTGTTGCTTCTTGATCAATGTAAAGGTTGTGCAAGAGAACTGCCATGTATGATCTTCTCTCAGTTGGTGAGGTGTTTTATGTGTGTACTAGGTGCAAGGAGCTCTTTGCTCTCAGGGAACGAGTAATCTCTGCAG
This sequence comes from Ichthyophis bannanicus, assembly GCA_033557465.1. Classification (NCBI taxonomy): domain Eukaryota; kingdom Metazoa; phylum Chordata; class Amphibia; order Gymnophiona; family Ichthyophiidae; genus Ichthyophis; species Ichthyophis bannanicus. The sequence goes on along the minus strand of CM066048.1, from coordinate 102,552,013 downwards.
GCTAGAGTAGCAGACTTGGAGGAACTAAGGAAGACAGAAGTATATAGACAAGACCTACAGGGATTGAGTACTGAAATCCCACCTCCAGTCTGGCAGCCTCTCTGCTGCCATGGAGGACAGAGGTCATGTGAAAGGAGATTGCCACCTTGGTGTAGCAGGAAGTGATTCTGTAGCTACTGTAGGATTTGTCCTCCAGGTGATGTAAAACTCTCTCACACCGAGGAGGTTTCTCCAGGGACATGTACCCATGAGGAAAGGTTTAGGATGGCCGTTATAGTTGGTGATTTTATCATTAGGCATGTAGATAGCCAGATGGCTGGTAGACAAAAGGATTGCCTGGTAACATGCCTGCCTGGTGTAAAGGTAGCACACCTCATGCACCACCTAGATAAGGTTTTAGATAGTCATGGGGAGGAGCCTGCTGCTTTGGTACATATTGGTACCAACGGCATAGGAAAGTGTGGGAAGGAGGTTCAAGAGGCCAAATTTTAGGCTGTTAGGTAGGAAGTTGAAATCAGTACTTCCAGGGTAGCATTCTCTGAAATGCTTCCCGTTCCATGTGTAGGACCCAAAAGGCAGGCAGAGCACCAAAGTCTCAATGTATGGATGAGATGATGGTGCAACGAAGAAAGTTTTGGATTTGTTAGGAACTGGGCAATGCTCTGGGGGAGGGGCTTTTACAAAAGGATGGGCTCCACCTTAAACAAAATGGAACCAGGCTGCTGGCATTAACCTTTAAAAGCTGCTCTATCTCCTTTTTAAGCAAGATAATAGGGGAAAGCCAACAGTCGCCCAAGAGTGCAGGGTTCAGAAGGATATATCCTTAAAGGATACTAGTAAAAGAGGGAAGTTAGGGCATCCTAATAGAGAGTTTCCAATAAAGATAAAAGTAACCCAGATGCCCTTAAGTACAGGGCATACAGAGCTGAAAGATTCCCAATTACCTTTACCAATTGATAGCCAGATTCATATGAATAAAATACTACTCTAAAATGACTGTATTCAAATGCTAGAAGTCTAAAAAAATAACATGGGAGAGTAAGAATATATAGCACTAAATGAAAGATTAGCTATTGGCATCTCAGAGACCTGGTGGGAGGAGGACACAAATGGGACACTGTGATGCCTGGGTACAAACTATATTGCAATGACAGTATAGATCAAATTGATGGAAGTGTTGTGCTTTATGTTAGAGAGGGCATTAAGTCACACAGGATTAAAGTTTTGCAGGAAACAAAATATTGTAGAATCTCTATGGATAGAGATCCCATGCAAAAAGGGGAAGGCAAGGGCAGTTGGAATGTACTACTGACTGCCTGGCCAGAATGAACAGATGGATGTTAAAACACTAAATCAGGGAAGCTAACAAAAATTACAACACAGTAATAATGGAGAGATTTCAATTACCCCAGTATTGGCTGCATCAGTTTCAAACATAACATGCTAGGGAGATAAAGTTTCTAGATGAAATAAATGACTGCTTCTTGGAGCAGCTGGTTGATGAACAGACAGGAGAGGACGTTATTTTGGACCTAGTCCTTAATGGAACACAGGATCTGGTGCAAGAGATAAGGATTTCAGGGTCACTTGGCAATAGTGATCATAGCATGATCGCATCTGATTAATAAATGGAGGAAGGAATGGCAAGGAAATCCACGGTACTACCTTTTGACTTTCAAAAGGGAGACTATGATATAGTTAAGAAAAAACTAAAAAGGAGCAGCTGCAAAGATTAAAGATTTACGACAAGCATGGGTGTTGTTTAAAAATACTATCTTGGAAGCCCAGACCAACTGTATTCCACATTTGAAGAAAAGTGGAAGGGAGTCCAAAAAACTGCCAGCATGGTTTAAAGGTGAGGTCAAAGAGGCTGTTACAGCCCAAAAGAAAACTTTCAAGAAATGGAAAAAGCAGCCAAATGATGAAAATTGGAAACAACATAAGCACTGGCAAATTAGATACAAGGCATTGATAAGGCAGGCGAAGGAGAGAATTTGAAAAAAAAAGCTTTCCATGGAAGCAAAAACATATAATAAAAACATTGTCAAGTACATTCATAGCAAAAGACTTATAAGAGAGTCTGTTGGACCATTAGATGATAGAGGGGGTAAAAGGGGTGCAAAGGGGGAACAAGCCCATCGCGGAGATACTGAATTAACTCTTTGTTCGTGTTTTAATGAAGAAGATATAGGGAAGTTACATTACTTTGAAATACCATTACAGGCATGGGTATCAGAAGAACTGAAACAAATATTGATAAACCAGGAAGATGTATTACAGCTATTTGATAAACTGAAGAGTAGCAAATCACCTTTGCCAGATGATATACATTCAAGGGTGTTGAAAGAACTGAAATATGAGACTGCAAACCTACTGTTAGTAATCTGTGAATTATCATTAAAATCATCTGTAGTATCTGAAGATTGGAGAATGGCCAATGTAACTCCAATTTTTAAAAAGGGTTCAAGGGGTGATCTGGGAAAGGACAGACCGGTGAATAAGTACGAGGCAAAATAGTAGAAACCAGTATAGAGAATAAAATTACTGAACATATAGATAGTCATGGGTTAATGGGAGAAAGCCAACATGGATTTAGCCAAGGAAGGTCTTGTCTTACTGATCTGTTATATTTTTTTGAAGATGTGAATAAACAGGTAGACCAAGGTGAGCCAGTTGGTACAATGTATCTGGATTTTCAGAAAGCCTTTGACAAGGTCCCCCATGAGAGACTCTTGGCGAAATTAAAAAGTCATGGGATAGGAGGCAGTATACTATTGTGGATCAGGAAATGGTTAAAAGATAAAAGCAAAGAGTAGAAATAAATAGCCAATTTTCTCAATGGAGAAAGGTGAATAGTGGAGTACCTGTGCTGGGCCCGCTGCTTTTTTATATATTCAAAATGACCTCGAAATGGGAATAACGAGTGAAGTGATCATATTTGCAGATGACACAAAATTATTCAAAGTTGTTAAAAAACAATAGGATTGTGAAAAATTGCAAGAGGAACTTGCGGCCAGGAAAGCTAATAGAATGCTAGGAATCATAAGGAAAGGAATGGGGAACAAAACCAAGGATATTATAATGCCTCTGCATAGTTCCATGGTGTGACTGCACCTTGAATATTGTGTTCAAATCTGGATGCCATATCTTAAAAAGGAAATAGCAGAATTAGAAAAGGTACAGAGAAGAGCCACCAAAATAATAAAGGGGGTGGAAGGATACCCCTATGAGGAGAGGCTTAAAAGGTTAGGGCTCTTAAGCTTGCAAAAGAGATGGTTGAAGGGAGATATGTAGTGTCATGAGGCTGGTACTAATAAAGATGCAAAGTTGAAAAGAAACTCTTTTTCTCACAGAGATCTAGATGTGCAATTACCTCAAAGCACAGCTAGAGGGGGCAGGAGTGATCATACAGAAGCTAATGAGGCTAGGACAGCGATGGCGAACCTATGGCACGCGTGCCAGCTGTGGCACGCGAAGGCCTTGCAGCTGGCACGCGGGAAGGTCCGCAATTAAGTATGCGGCGCGGCGGGAGGTGAGTGTGCCATCACTGCTCTAGATAGTCACCCTGAGCGCAAAGAACGGGAAACTGAACTCAGCCCCCCTGCAAACAGAAGCATTTACTATGCTGCTAGGACAGGTGTCTGCCTCCCTTCGTCTGCAGCCGCAGCTCCCTGCCTCTTAGGGAACCGCGGCTGTGCTTGTAAAATCGTTGCGGAGCCCTTCCTGTCTTGACGGGCTCCGTGCAGCATTGTCCCGCCTCCAAAGGACAACTTCCTTTAGAGGCGGGACAATGCTGCACGGAGCCCGTCAAGACAGGAAGGGCTCCGCAACGATTTTACAAGCACAGCCGCGGTTCCCTAAGAGGCAGGGAGCCGCGGCTGCAGACGAAGGGAGGCAGACATGGGGAGAGGGGGCTGACATCGACATGGGGGGGGGGCTGATATGGATGGATTGGGGAGGGGGGCTGATATGGATGGATGGAAGGAGAGGGGCTTACATGGAGGGAGGGAGCAGATATGGATGGAAGGAAGGAGGGGGGCATACATGGAGCGAGGGATAGATGGAGGGAGGGGGCTGACATGGACAGACGGGGGACTGACATGGAGGGAGGCTGACATGGACAGTGGGGCTGACATGGAGGGAGGGAGGGAGGGGGCTGACATGGACAGATGGAAGGACGGGGGCTGACATGGAGGGAGGGGGGCTGGCATGCACAAAGGGGAGAGACAGGGACATACTGGACAGACGGGATAAATGCTGGAGAGAGGCGAGAGACAGTGCGGCTTAGGATTATAATGGGCTGATGGGGGAGCTAGCACTGGTAATGGGCAGATGGGAGGGGACTAGGACTGGTAATGGGTTGAAGGCTAGGACTGGGAATGGACTGATCAAGGGGGGGGGTTGGGACTGGTAATGGGCTGATAGGGGGGTATGACTGATAATGGACTGATGGGGGGCTAGCATTGGAAATGAGCTGATCGGTGAGGTTAGGACTGGAAATGGGCTGATGGGGGGATAGGACTGGTGATGGGGGGGGGATAGGACTGGTGATGGGGGGGGTAGGACTGGTGGTATTGGGCTGATTAGGGGAGGCTAGCACTGGTAATGGGGTTGAGGGGGGATTAGCACTGGAAGTGAGCTGATTGAGGGGCTTTGACTGAGAATGGGCTGATTGTGGGGAGGGGAGGATAGAGCTGCTGGCCCTGGAAGAAAACTGGGGGCTAAGGCTACAAATGGGCTGATGCGAGGGGATGGGAGAATGGAACTGGAAGGGAGTGGATCTGAGAGGGGCTGCCATGGTATTTGTACTAGAAGGGACTGGTCAGTGGGGAAGGAGGGGGACTGGAAGGGAATGGACACCAGTGGCAATCATGGGAATGCAAGTTGACATTGGAAGGTACTGGGAGTGAGGACTGGAAAGGGGCTGATACTGGGGAGGGTTACTGGGACTGGAAATAGGCTGATGGAAAGAAGTGAAAAAAACGAAAGAAGAGATAAGAAATGGCAGATGGACCATAGACCACAGAAACAGAGCTAAGAGAAGACAGGAAAGCAGAAGCCTCAGATCGGGACCAGCATGATCAGAGAATAAATTGGTCAGACAACAAAGGTAGAAAAAATAATTTTATTTCATATTAGTGATTTGACTACAAAATCATCATAATTTTGAAATCAAATATTGTTACTTGTTGTGATTAATTAAACCGTATTTTCCGGCGTATTTTTTTTGGTGTGCGCTGGAAGAGGGGTAGTCTTATACAGCGAGTATAGGCCAAACACCTATATTTTAACAGGAAAAGTAGGGGGTCGTCTTATACGCCCAGTCGTCTTATACGCCGGAAAATACGGTAAGTTAATTTAACGTTTTCTATGAAAAGTAGTTCTGAGGGGGGTCAAAAAAATATTAAAAGAAAAGTGACAATAATATAATAATATATTTATAAGGTGGATTACATTTGGGCCCTCATATTTACCTCAGGCTATGATTGTGATTGTGATTATGATGGTACACTGTAAGAAACAATATATGCAGTGTTAGATTTGTTTTAAATGTCGCAATGGTTTTGCGGCTCCCAGTTTTTTTTTCCCTTCGAAAACGGGTCCAAGTGGCTCTTTATGTCTTAAAGGTTGCAGACCCCTGTGCTAGGAGAAAGGCCCCAGCCCGGCCCCATGCTTCCCCTTCCGGTCGGAGCTTCTGCGCGCCTCTCGCCGAGAAGCTGCGCGCTAGGGCTCGTGCGCCATCCTCTCGCGAGATTATAGGACCCGCGCGGGAGCTGGGTTCCAAAGAAGAGCAAAACCTACCACTTTCATGATGAATGGGAAATGGACTACTTCTTCATCATGGTGAAAGACAAGTGTTGTCTAATTTGTAACGCCCCAGTATCCTTGCCCAAAAAGGGTGATCTGGAACATCATTATAAGGCTCTAAAATCTTGTTGTTAAGGTTTAATTGACGTGCTGGCACTTTGAGGAAATTCTTTGGTTTTGTGCGGCAGTTTGGGCACTCGGGCTCAAAAAGGTTAGCCATCACTGGGCTAGGAGATCTAACCAGTTGCACCTGGGAATGAGCCCGGGAGATTCAAAGAGAAGATCCCTTCATAAGCAGAAGTTTAATTCTAGCAAAGCAGAGTGGGAGAGAAAAAGCCAAGCAGTAAGGAGCACGGCTGCAGAAAGGGAAGCAGCAGAACAAGGAGCAGAAGGACTTGGAGAAGAAACAAGGAGCATGGCTAAGGAAAGAAGGAGAGACCTGAAGGAAGGAGTCCTCCTTGAGCAAGCCCAAAGGAACGGCATTCACAGAGGTGGAGTTCAGAGGGGCCAAGCTACCAGAGCAGCTGTTCAGAGGGAGTCTGCTGGGGAAAGCAGTCAGGCTGGTGATTGTGCCACTCCCTGCTCAAACAACGTTCCTGAGTCCAAAGCTGAGAGACGTATCCAGAGAACCAGAGAACCAGGTTTGGAGGAAGACCTGCAGGCACTGGAACCTGCTGGACAAGTTTTACCAGGTACTCGAGGAAAAGGAGTTTTTAGCAAAGCTACTTTACCACTGAAGCATAGAGCTGAATCCATACCAGGTTTTGCTAAGCTGCCAGGAAGCACAGCACTGCCCAGAAGCTACCGGCAGAAAAACTGTTGCAAAAGAGACGTTCTTGGGAGAGAAGGCTCCAGGGAGTCCAGCTACAGAAACTCAAGGTATGAAAGCTTTATTCCTGCTAAAGAATGCTTAACTCCTAGAAGCACTGCTAAAGCAAATACTCCCTTTGTAAGAAGAAGGAAGAAACCAGAGTGGTTTCAAGAATTACCAAGAGAACTTAAAACCCAGTCTTATTGGAGGCAGGTCAGTGGAGACAGTCCATGTAAAGCTGTAACAGCCGGGGACAGTATTTACTCCACGGGAGAAAGTAGTGAGGCAGAATCTATGGACGTAGAAGAGATAAATGCTATTCCCATGCCTCAGGAAGAAGATATGGATTGTGGGTTGTGTATGGCTACTAGCCTAGAGTCTATAGCCACCGTGTAAATAAGAAGAAAACTTGTTTAATTGTTCTTGTTTGGAATGAACTGAATTCATCCATTTTCCTTGGCACTAATTGTGAAGCTACTAACAGTTAGCCCACCTGTTTATTACTGGAACCTTTTCAAACAAAGGACATTCTTTGATTTCCACTGTCTTAATTGAACCCTTGCACAGAGGGGAAATAAAAGCCTTGTTTCCCTACATTCTTGGCTGAATTATTATGTGCACACAAGGAGCTGAAAATAGATAAGACCAAACTCCATTTTTGGCCTTACATTACACCACGCTCCTTGAAAATAAATACATCGTGGAGCATGCCCTTACCGCCCTTGGCCACTAGGGGCTGCCACCATGACAGTAGACAGGGGAGGCCAAGGTGGGTGTGGGGCCATGTGCAGAGACTCTAGTGGGACCTTATTTGCATAAGGGGCCTCATTTGTATAAATATTTGCATAATGTTAACGTGCACTAACTTTTACTAAACATGTCTCTTAATGAGTGTATGGATAAAGAAAGACTACCAGAATTCTACATTACTATACTCCAGTGCCAACTGCCAGGCACATTAGGAAATACTACAAACACTGCCCATTTAGAACCCATAGCAAACCCGCCATATCATAACAGCACTACCAGGACTCACAAAGCACCAGACCCTACCTATCAAAAGGCAATACTGCAAATATTAAACCAATACATCTCAGAGAATACCAATACATCTCCTACTGGGAAAAGAGAACAAGTGGCACTGTCAAATAGAAACTACATGAACAGAATACCTCAGCTCAGTTACACATGCAGAACAAGGGATTATAATTTAGAAATAGGAAGACAATAATTAAACTGGGAATCCCAAAAGCCAAACTTGGAATATACAACACTAGAGAAATAAAATTATAAATTAATTTCCACTTGTACTAAACAAAACGCAGACATATTCCAGGTAATAAATTCAAAATAAAATAGTCTTTTTCTACCTTTTGTTGTCTGTGCATTTTATTTTTCAGTTGCAATTGCTCCAGTCACTTTCTTCTGGTTTCTTCATGTCTTCTGCTAACTCTCCATTGTCTGCTGTCTATTTGTCCTCTCTTCTCTCCTAGTTTTTTTCCGTTCTCTCTCTACATCTGCTTTGACATACTGATCTTTCCCCTTTTGCTCTTTCCTCCATTTCTTTCTTTATTCCTTTTTCATCCACTCAAATTTCACCCCTCCATTCTCAATCCCCACTTACTCTTGCAATATCCGGCCAATTGTAGATTTTTCTTCCCTTCCACACAAAATATCTTTTCACCTCTCTATCTTCACACCCCCAGTCCCATCCTCTTTTAATCCTCCCCCAACATCAGCTCTCTTCTAGTCCCAGCCCCACCCAGCATCTCCTCCCTTCTAGTCCCATTCTCCCATCCCCCACACATCAGCCCATTTCCAATCCTAGCCTCCCCATTAGCCCATTTCCAGTCCAAGCCCTGCCCCCCCCCCCTCCCGAAGAGGCCTGTGGCTGTCCGACTGGCTTTAGAGGGTTCCCGGCAGGCCCTGGCTCACCTCTGACAGCTGCTGAAGAGCGATGTTTTTCTTCACTTCAGCAGCTGTATTGTAGTATAGGCTGCTGGCATGCTGAGTGCCAGGAAACAGGAAATTCCCTTTGACCTCCAGCGTGCCAGCGGCCTATACTAGAACACAGATGCTGAAGTGAAGAAAAACAGTGCTCTTCACTTCGGTGGCTGTCAGAGGTGAGCCGGGGCATGCTGGGAGCCCCATAAAGCCGACCCTGCCTGCTGACCTATAAGTGCATTCACTCTGCAGCTCCTCACTACTTTTCTTCTCTTATCTCTCCTTATACCCCCCTTGGGAACTCCGCTTTTCCGGAAAATTGCTCCTATCTGTGCCCTTCTCTTCTATTGCTAACTCCAGACTTTGCTCCTTTCACCTTGCTGCACCTTACGCCTGGAACAAACTACCCGTGCCTGTATGCCAGGCACCTTCACTGACCCTCTTCAAATCCAGGCTGAAAACTCACCTCTTCGCTGCTGCTTTTGGATCTTGACTCACCTGATCTCCTTGTTTCTTTACCATTCCCCCTTGTTTTATCCCTGTCTACACCTTCTGTGTTGTCTGTCTTGACTAGACTGTAAGCTCTGATGAGCAGGGACTGTCTCTTACATATCTGTGCAGCACTGCATACATCTTGTAGCGCTATACAAATGCTCAGTAGTAGTAGTACTAGTAGTGAGATGTTGTTGGCTCAGGGCCCTGTATGTAGAGGTCTATAAATTACTGAATAAAGGGAAATGGGTAAATGTAGATCGGTTGTTTACTCCTTCAAAAAGTAAAAAGACTAGAGGACACTCAATGACAATGTAGCCCATTGAGCACTAATAAGGGAAAATATTTTTTCACTCAGTAAGTAATCAAACTCTAGAATTTGTTACCGGAGAATATAGTAAAAACTGTTAGTGTAGCTGGCTTTAAAATGTTTTTGACAAGTTCCTGGAGGAAAAGTCCATAAACCATTATTAAAGAGGGCCAGGAAAAGCCACTGCTTACCTCGGGATAAGCATTGTGAAATGTGTGTACTTTTTTGTTAATCTGACATGTACTTGTGACCTGGATTGGTCACTTCTGGAAACAGGATACTGGGCTTGATAGACCTTACTCTGGTCTGACTCAGTATGGCATTTCTTATGTAGACCTATCAGATGTTCTGGTATACCCATGCTTCTTAATGTGGCCCAGAGTTTCTCATGGTTTACGCAGTCAAAAGCCTTGCTGTAGAAAATAAAACAGATATAGATATCTTTTTGGTATTCTTTTGTCTTTTCAAGGATCCATCTCAAATCTGTAATGAAGTCTCTCATTCCTTGCCCTTTCCTGAACCCTGCTTGCACTTCAGGCAGTTCTCGTTATAGGTATGGTTGTATTCTCTGCTGAATGATCTTGAGTAGAATCTTGCTGGCATGTGGGATCAGAGCGATTGTGCGATAATTTCTACAATCAGTTGGATCACCTTTCTTCAGTATTGGTATAAACACAGATCTTTTCCAGTCATCTGGACTATTGCAATATTATTTACTTATGTCTCCACCAACATCAACTCTGTCATTTGCAGTCTCTCCAAAATACAGCAGTGCGAGTCCTTTCTCATGCTCACAAATCAGATCATGTCACCCCCTTGATGATCTATCACCATTGGCTCCTGATTAGTTCTCATATTAAATTCAAGGCCATCACACTAGCTCACAAATCAATAAATGATAAGTCCCCTGAGTACATCTCTTCCCTTTTTACTCTTCATGGTCCCGCTAGGGCACTTCGTTCTCTTCATGGCTACCATCTCCACATTCCTTCACCATCCTTAATCAAACTGGAATCAACCAGGAAGTCCACTATTTTTGCTGCAGCCCCTGCCTTGTGGAATTGTTTACTGGCCCACTTGTGCACAGAACAAAATTTTTCCACTTTAAAAAGGCCCTGAAAACCTTTTTGTTTGAAGAAGCCTTTGGCCCCTTTTAACCCCATGGTGGAGGACTCACTCATGTCTGGTCAGATGGGCCCTCCTGTCTCCTAATCTATACCCCCCTCTCCCTCCTTATCTCCTCTTGTTTCAGTATTTCTCTCACTTTCCTATTTGATCAAATGGAGTACTTTTCTTTCCTATGTTTTTTTTAATTGTAAACCGCAATATCTGCTAAATGAATTGCAGTATATCAAATTAACTGAAACAAACATAAACATAAACATATATGCAGTAGATGCAGCTCCATGCTTTTCTTTTTCTGAAGGGACACTTCAAATGCTTGTTGAAATAGAATGACGTTGCCACCAGATGAAAGACAAAATTAGAACTTACCTGCTAATTGTCTTTCCTTGAGTCCCTCCAGGCCAGTACAGTACTTATGGGTTTTCTCTGCCCACCAGTAGCTGAGGACTGACTATGACAGAATTCTGATGTTATTTTACAAGAGCTCCCCCTTCAGCTCCAGAATCCAGTCTCCCATTGACAAAGCAGACTCCCCAACACTCCGTTGCCCACAAAATACTTTAGAGCATGTTAAACATTAAATAAACATGCTGAGTACAACTGAGACCCCTCACCTGCAGTACATAGGGTGAAACTCAACAACGTGCTGACCCAAAACTATATACATCACATGGCTACCGCCTATCCCTAGGAGACCCCCCAAATAAGTAACTCCAAGGATTCTGTATCTCCGAAAACAGCCAGATCGCCTAATAGAACCTCGGATACCGGAATATGCGCCAAGAGCAATGGACTCACCCTAGTACCGGAACTGAACTACAAAGAAACTGCCATAAACCAAATAGGCCATGGATTGGCCTGAAGGGACTCAAGGAAAGACAGTTAACAGGTAAGGTCTAATTTCGTCTTCCTAATCATCCCTCGAGGTCAGTCCAGTATGTATGGGATGTACCAGAGCAATACTTAAGAATGGGCGGGACCAGCGAGTCCAGCTTGAAGCACCAAAGCCTGAAACGCATATCGCATCCAGCTTGAACAACCAGACGATAATGCCAAGTAAAGTATGCAACAATGACCACATTGCCATCCTGCAAATATCCGCTGGCAGCACCAGACTGTACTCCGCCCAGGATTCTGCCTGTGACCTTGTAGAATGAACCCTTAACCCCATTGGAGCCACTTGGCCCCGACTCGCATAGACAACTGTGATGGCCTGCTTGACCCAGCACGCAATGGAGGCTTTAGAAGCTGCCTCTCCTCTGCAAGGACCACCGAACAACAGAAATATGGTCTGACTTGCAGAAGGACTCCGTCCGCTTAAGATATTGATGCAACACCCTCCCCAGATCCAGGAGGCGTAGCTGACGTTCCTCCACCGAATCACCCCGGCAGGAAAAAACACTAAGGAAACCTCCTGATTTAAATGAAATTGAGATACAACTTTTGGCAAGAAAGAAGGTACCGGATGCAACACTACCTTCTTAGATAACAAGTGCAAAAAATGTTCCCTACAAGAAGAGGGCTTGCAGCTCTGAAATCCTCTGGCCAAACAAATCGCCATGAGAAACACCGACTTCAGCGTAAGGTCCTTGAGTGAAGCTCTCGAAAGCAACTCAAAAGCAAGAGCCGCTAACACCATATTAAGGTTCCAAAGAGGCACCACCATCCTAAAAGGGGGCCGAACCTGTTTCACTGCCCTAAGGAAACAAATTACATCCAGATAGGCCACCAGAGACTGACCCCGCAGTTGTCCTCTGTAACAAGAAAGGGCAGCCAGCTGGTCCTTCAAGGAAATAAGAGCCAACCCTTTCTCGAGGCCATGCTGTAAGACCAACAAGATGTCTGGAAGAGAGCTAAAGAATGGATAAATGCCCCTCGACGAACACCATCTTCAAACACATGCCAGACTCGTACATAAGCCAGGGATGTTGAATATTTCCTTTCCTTCAACATGTTAGAAATTTATGCTGAGGCATAACCTCTCTGTCTGAAGCACGCCTATTCTAGAACCAAGCCGTAAGCGAGAAACGATGCATCTACAGCATTAGTATCAGACCCTGTGACAGCAGGTTAATTCTGTCGGGCAGCCACCATGGCTTGACGATCAGAAGGCAAATGAGGTCTGCATGGAACGATGGCCAGTCTGGGACGATGAGGATTACCAGATCGTTGTGCACCTCGATCTGTTGTATGGTCCTTCCGATGAGTGTCCAAGATGGAAAGACATACAGCAGGCCCTGCAATGACCAAGCCTATGCCAGAGCATTAAGACCTTCTGACATATGCTCCCTGCACCAGCTGTAAAACTGGCTCTCTTTGGCATTGACCAGAGACGCCATGAGGTCCATCACTGGTCCTCCCCAGCAAACTATGATCTTGTGATAGACAGACATATTCATTTCCCATTCTCCCAGATCCAAGCAATGCCGTCTGAGGAAGTCCACTTGCACATTGTCCTTTCCTGCTACATGCACTGCTGAAAGAGACATCAGTTGCCTCTCCACCCACTGCAGGAGGAGACAAATCTCCTCTGCCAGGGTTGCACTGCCCGTGCCCCCCTGCCTGTTGATATAGGCCACCATGGTTGCATTGTCCAAGCACACCCTCACTACTCTCTTAACGCTACTCCTGTTATATCTCATTTAATTCCCCAAGTTGTATTCCTTGTTCTATGTAAACTTTAGCTTTCTGTGTTTTTCTCTGTAAACCGCCTTGAAGTAATGAGAAGACAGTATAGAACTGGTTAATTAATTGATTACTTAATTAATTAATTAATTAATTAATACTCCGGTGCTCTGGGTTTTTTTGTTTTATTTTGTTTTTGTGCTTTATTGGCCAATGTCTCAGCTGTACAGCACCACCGAGGCCAGGGACATCCAGCCGCCTGTGGAGTATGTGGAGTATCCCGCTGGGGGGGGGGAAGGGTCCTGGGGTACCCAGGTAATTTAACCCCTGGCTTCCCTGTGCCTCTGCTAGAGGCAGGGACCAGGCAGGCCCACTGCACTGCCAGCCCCCAGTCACCCACACAACTGTCTCAACAGGTGAAGATCCCCAGCTGTATCAAGCAAGCCTTCTTCTTATGCTCTTTGAAAAATTCCATTCCTTAGAAATTATGTAAAATAAAAAATTGTCCTTTCAGTAGAATCCACTGAACAAAGGTCTTCCCCCAGCTACTGAGGACTGAAAGACTGGATTCTGGAGCTGAAGGAGGAGCTCTTGTAAGGTGACATCAGAATTCTGTCATAGTCAGTCCTCAGTTGCTGGTGGGCAGAGAGAAGCCATATGTACTGGACTGGCCTGGAGGGACAATTAGGAAAGGGTTTTTTCTTTGATGGGTCCATCTCGGCACACATCTACCCTTATTTACGGCAGCCCACAGAATCTCTCTGGCTTTGCAGCTCAACATTCATAATTTCTACTCTGAACTACACTGCTGGAGTCTTTCCTTATATCACCGGCCCAGATTGGGTAGGGTATCACCTCTTCATAGGGTAGGGGGGAGGCAATGGATGGCAACATCTTCTTGAAGACACATTATGTATATTTCCTGCCCGTCATAGTTCCACAATTGCTTTCTTATTTGACTGCTCCTTTTCCAATTTGAAATAAAGCTGGAAACATTGTGTGCATGCCAGCTCCATGGCAGCAGGGCGGCTGGGCTCGTTGCAACACAACACAAACACTTGTCAATGAACAAACATCTATCCTTCAAGGAATTCCATTTTTGTCATCCTCTTATAGAGGCAAGGAAATATATTTGGATCACATTCTGGCTCCCACTAATGAAGGCACCAACTATGCCCACTTGCAATGATTCACTAACACAATATGATGTGGTGACATCACTCTGTACCACTTTTCCACCAAATCAAAAACGCTACTCCATGGGGATGTTCCCTTTGGAAATGAGCTTATGGATCTATGGGGAAATCCTCCTTTACTAAAGCAGTAACAATAATTCCCCAGATATTAGGCATAAAACCAAATGACTGCATTTCCATAGAATGTGCAGTGCATCAACATGGTCCATGGGGTTTAGGTGATAAATGCGGAGGATGTGAAACTCAGTATTATATGTGAAGATCTCAGATGACTGCAGCTTTGTAACCCTTGTGTCTTCTCGCTCTTCAATTCCAGCCAATTGACAGCTCAAATGCTCCCAAGTCAAATTCCTGTGATTCATGTCCTTGCTGGGACCATCATCCAGGGTAAGAGTTTCACAAACCCGCATGTCCCTGCCATATCTATAACCCATATTTAATACATATTTATTTATTTAACTGTATTTATATCCCGCTTTTCACCGGGTCAAAGCAGCGTTACATGCAAGGGTGGGGAAATTAAGTATAAGGGCGGGACCATCACCAGGGAGACAACATTGATGATTTTGATATGAGACAGACTTTGGACATGGACAGGTTAGTGCAGCTTTGGATCAATGGATCATGGTGGGCGAGATCAGAGGTTAGTGCACTTTTTGGTGGGAGTCGTATTGAAGTATTCCTGGAATAGGGTGGTTTTTAGCTGTTTTCTGAAGGATAGTAGATCGGCATTGTTTCTGAGATGGCTCGGTAGAGTTCCATAGGGATGGAGCATAAAGTTCAAAGGCTCGATTGCATGTCCGTTGAGAGCATTTAGTTCTTTTGTGAGGGACGGTGAGGGAGTTGTTGGAGGCTTGTCTGGTAGTTTTGCCGTGGGCTGGTCGAGACAGCAGGGTGCGAAGCTGGGTGTTCTGTGTTTGGTGGATGGCTTTGTGGGTGAGTAGGATGGATTTGTATTTAGTTCTTGCTTCGAGTGGAAGTATGTGTAGGTCTTTTAGAATTGGGGTGATGTGGTCGGTTTTCTTTGCTCTCTGAATGATTCTTGCTGTGGTGTTCAATGCTGTTCGGAGGGGGTTGGTCTGTGTGGCTGGAAGGCCATGGTAGAGTACATTGCAGTAATCCAGATGTGGGAGTGTCATAGCTTGCATTACTGTCCGGAAGTCTTGATGATCGAGAAGTGGTCTAAGACGTTGCACTAATTTCGCTTTGTGAAATATAATTCCAGAGGTTTTAGCAATTTGTTGCTTTAAGGTGAGGGCTTGGTCAATGATAATGCCCAGATATCTTATTTGTGGCTGTATTTGAATGCTTGTGGTTCCTATGTTGAGGTGTGTAGGTGGTGTGAAGTCTGGGTCTTTTGTCACTATGAGGGCTTCAGTTTTCTTTATGTTGATGGATAGGTTATTTTCTTGTAACCAGTTGGACACCTCAGAGAAGCATGCTGATAGATGTGAGTCTGTTGGGTTTGTGGTCGTAATAGGGGCGTAGAGCATGATATCATCAGCATATATGTGGAAGCTGATGTTGTGAGAGCGTATGACTGAGCAGAGTAGTTGGAGGTAAATGTTGAAGAGCATGGCTGACAGAGTGGATCCTTGAGGTACTCCTTGGTATTGCTGGAAGGGGAGCGAGGTCGAGGTGCTGGTACGGATTAGTTGTTGTCTATTTGTTAGGTAGGATTGAAACCATTTGAGTACGGTGTCTTTGATCCCACTTGTCTGTAGTCTGCGTATGAGGATGTTGTGGAAGATGGTGTCGAAAGCTGCGGATATATTGAGGAAGATCATGGCATATCCAGAGTGTTTTTCTTGTGTTCCTATGATGAGGGTGTTCATCAGTGTAGTCATGAGGGTCTCCACTCCATGTAGTGGGCGGAAGCCGTGTTGTTGTGGGTCCAGTATGTTGTTGATGTCCAGGTGTTCTTGAAGTTGCTGCTGGACGATCTTCTCGATTATCTTGGCGGTGAAAGGTAGGCTTGCTATCGGTCTGTATGAGGCCGGGTCTAGGGGATGCAGGTTAGGCTTTTTTAAGGATGGTCGGATGATTGTAGTGATATGACTCCACTTCTTTCATAGCTGGGACTGAGGAAAAGGGAGATGCCTAAATATTTACATTATGGAAAGTGAAACTTACCCATCAGATGCAAAGCATTATTTCCCAGATCTCAGGGACTCAATTCATTCACTGTCATTTTGGTCTCTGGAAGCCAAATGGTGAGAAATCTTTGGGTTTTTCTAAATAGCAAGCGTAGGAGCTTTTCACTAGATATTCATCTCACACACACACACAACAAAATAGCATTTGTTGTGGTTTGAAATATGGTCTACAGATAGGGTTACCAACTGGCTCCAGATGCGCCCGACAGGCTTGATCCAGTCCTGGGTTTACCCCATTGCATGCAGGGACATGTAGTTCTGATTTCTCCATTGCACTCCATAAGAAAAACAAGACTACATGTCCCTGCATGCAATGGGGTAGACCCAGGACTGGATCAAGCTTGTCGGGCGCATCTGAAGCCAGTTGGCAACCCTATCTACAGATCATAGAGGAGGAAGAGGAGCAAGACACTAGAGAGCAGGGTGAAGTAGAGACAAAACCCTCTGGATGTGGAACCAGACTTTATTAAAAATAAACCCTAAACTGACAGTGTTTTGGCATAAAGAGCCTTCTTCAGAGGGTATACTGTATGTATTCAGACCTCCAACAAAACTAACATTTTTAAATTAGAACCTGTATAAAACCTACTAAAAAAGACTGAACTAAATTATATATAATATATGCAATATTAAATATAAAAAAGTGAGGTTTGTAAGAAAAATGTTTAATGACAAACTAAAACAAAGTTATGATAAAAGTGATGGACAGCTATACAGAATATTATTAGATAAGAGAATAAATGCAGTGTGTGTTCTGTATAAAACATCATATTTCAACGTGCCAAAACATGATCCAATAATAATAAAAATACTGTCGTGTGGGGGGGAGGGGGAAAAAGGAGGGTAAAGAGAAGGGAAAGGGAAGCAAAGAGGGAAGCGAGGGGAAAAGGGAAGAGGAACTTGTGAAAACATATAGAAAACAAACAAACTCACTGTCATCCACATTAAATACTTATATGCTATATGGGGACACTGTTGTACCAGATCGACAATACTGAAAGCTGCAAGAGACATCGGAATCATATGAGTGAATTCAATCATTTATATATTAAGACCATACCTGCTCAAAGGAAAATATGTATCAACAAAACGATCAATATATAGAGAGCAGGGCATTTTGAGGTGAGACTCATTGGAGGCGAGGAAAAGAAACCACGTGCAACATGAGTTACCCAACTTCTAGGTCGATGCAGAAAACCGGCGCTAGACGCACACTGAGGATGACTTTAACGCAGCCTGACAATGCATATTTTTTAATAACAGATGCAGCAAAGATAGGAAATGCAAATGACCCCATGTAAACCATGCACATGCAAATGAGCAATCGCAGTGTTAAACTGGGAGAGCAAGCCAAACATATGCACCCATGAAGTCTGTGCTAGTTCGGCTGGCTGCATAGCAGCCCTGACAGTATTTTGATGGCATTGGGGGATGATCGCGGCATCGGGAAAGCCCCCGATGTCATCAAAATACTGTCAGGGGCCATGCCCCACAATAAAATGATTCCTGGGGGTCCAGCGGCCCCGATTCCACCCCTGACAGTATTTTGGGGCCAGATTGGGGGCAGAAGGGCTAGTGTGGTGAAGAAGAAGAATATTGTTGGCATAATAATATGCTGTGCTGCTGGATGAGTAAAGTCAAGGGGGCTAAGAAGACGTTAAAAAGAAGGGGGGCCAAGATGGAGCTTTGTGGGACACCGCAAGTAAGGGGAGGGTTATGGGGAGAAGGACCTAGAGGAGAGAATCCCAAAGTCCTGAAGGCGGATGAGAAGGGTGGAGTGATCAACCAGATCGAAAGCAGAGGAAAGACCCAAGGAAACAGCCAGAGAAGCTTCACCATGGTTGTGAGAGGCATGCAACTCGTTAAGAAAGGAAAGGATAGTATTTGTGCTGTGTCTGGGGTGAAAACCTGATTGACAGGGAGGAAGGGCATGTGTGGCGTCAAAATGTGAAGACAGGTGTGAAAAGACCAGTTTCTTCAAGACCTTGGAGAGAAAAGGGAGATTAGAAACAGGATGCCAGTATGCTGGGACTAAGGAATCCAGGATAGGTTTCTTTAGGTTGGGATGGATGAGGGTGTGTTTCCAGGAGGTGGGAAAGGAACCAAACCAGAGACTGATATTAAACATGGTGAGGATGTACAGAAGAAGCACCAGGGAGAGTTCAGATAGACAGTGAGATGGAATAAGATCAGAGGGGCATGGTCTTATGAGAGGAGGTGATAGCCTTGGACTGCTCTGCTGTGGAGATCGGGCAGAAGGAGGACCCAGATGTGTGAAAGGGATGGTGAAAGGGAGACTGGGAGGCAGGGGATAGTTGAGGAAAGAGAAGGAAGGCAGGCAGGAAAGGTAGAGCAAAGAGACTGAATTTTAACTGAGAAGGTGGCAAGCCGAACTGGATCAGGAGAGGGTAATTGCGGAAGGGGCGGTACGGGAAGCAGAGAGTGAACACAGAACGGAATAGAGTTGGCAAGAGAAGTTGGAGGAAGAGGAGATAAGGTTCAAGTAACAAGATTGTTTGGCAGTATGATGAGGGAACAATAGTTGCGGTGGCAATGTCAAAAGTGAAGGAGAGACTCAGGAGAAGGGCGTTTGCGCCAGAGGTGTTTGGTGCAGCAAAGGTATGCAAGGTGAAGGTGAAGGTCTGGGTGATACCAAGGGTGATGTTTAGATGTACGAGGGGGTGGAGATGGATGAAGAGGTGGTAGCTGATCGAGGGCTGCAGTCAGAGTGGTATTCCAGGTCTGCACCTGGAGATCGGACAAAAGGAAGGTGAAGTTAGCAGGAAGGAGTGTGTCAGAGAGGGGGGGAAAAGCTTGAGTGTGGAGGGTGTAATGTGATGCGACAGACGGACTGAGCCAGGAACAGAAGAGGTATCTCTAGCTGAAGAGGAAGGGGCAGAGTGGAGCCTCAAGGAGAAGAATATACATAGGTGATCAGATCAGAGGATTGGAACAGCAGAGAGAGAAAAAGGAGTGAAGTGTGAATCAGAGGGCATAGGACTGTAATGCAGTACCTAACTTCTGCTAAAGCATCTTAACCCTTATTTAAATAATTTTGTCATATAAATGTGAGCTATGGATACTAGTAAGTTGAGAAGGACTTACAGTATTATTCAAAGTCCT
This sequence comes from Ichthyophis bannanicus, assembly GCA_033557465.1. Classification (NCBI taxonomy): domain Eukaryota; kingdom Metazoa; phylum Chordata; class Amphibia; order Gymnophiona; family Ichthyophiidae; genus Ichthyophis; species Ichthyophis bannanicus. Next base: position 102,532,423 of record CM066048.1, on the reverse strand, counting down.
TAAGCATACACACAGCTGAGGATTCCCCCCAGACGACATCTCTGATGGACTTACAGATGTAAAACAGTAACTTAAAACAATTTCTGCAAAGAGCTTGACTATCCCCCAGATTTTTTCTGGCTGGGTTAGTTATTTGAGGTCCCTCAATAGTGTGACTTAGTGGTGCACTACCTAGAACTAAAACTCAAAACATATTATTCTAAAGGAAATAAGTGAATTGGATGCCATAACGTATCTGGGTTTAGTGATTTTCTTTCAGAGACAACATTTTAATGGCGTCTGGAATGGGAGTCTACAGTTTGCTTTATCTTTGACATTTATCCATTCTTATGTATTCATTTCTGTACTTCTGTTATATGTGTATTTGTTAAGTTGATGCTTACTGGGGGCATATTGAATGGCAGCGGCCAATGCCGATAAAGCAGCTGGCTGCCTTTACTTTAAATAATGCCCAAATGTTGAGTGCTGTAGCCATATCTAACCAGTGGCACTGAATATTCAGTCTGGCCAAATAGCATTTTATTCAGCTGGTCAGCGGCGATTTCCAGATCATCTTGCTAGACCAGTCCCAGACAAGTGGATTATGTTCCCTTGCCAGCAGATGAAGGAGACCGAGAAAGACCAGAAGATTCTGGTGACATCATCATTGGCACTAAAGCTGGTGCAGCTAGGGGCACCCTTCAGTATTTCTTGATCTCCAGCAGATGGTGGTTGCTGAACTGGTGCAGCTGGATTTGGAGGCTCATGGTCAGCCATCCTAAGAAGTACCTTCCAATCGAGCCCAGTCAGAGGAGGTCTCCAGGGTATATTCTTGAACATCCCTCTGGAATTTTCTGCTCTTTGGGGGATCCAGCTCCCTGTCAGTCCTGACCGGTTGAGATCGGGGGCAGCCTAGTCCTGATAGCTTGGGATTCTCTATTGAAATAATCATAATTTTCTATTCTTTATTTTCTTTAAGAGTTAACAAAAAGAAGAAACAGGCAAAGAAAGGAACGAGAGAGTTAGCTTCTGCTCTCCCCCCCCCCCCCCTCAAGCCACCTGCAGCACCCCTGTGAGAAGCAGTTGAAGTACTTGTGCTTTCGGTTTTATTCTGTGACACATTGTGCTACTTCAGAGAACTGTGAATTATCTTTATTTGCTGAGCTTGTGGGGGCAGTGAGCAGGCCTGCTTTGCCATGGAGTTCTTTGGTTTTTGGTACTGCCTCTCTTTGCCAGCAAAAGCGAAGGGAGGCTGCAACACAGGACCATGTTCACAGACCATCTGGCTGCCATGGTTGATGATCCCTCAGCCATGGTAGCAGAACGTGTAGCCCGGAGAGACAGAGGAGGCAAAAAATAGCTTGGTCAGGGCTGCTTTGCACTATCTGTGCCTTTCTCTTCTATTGCTAACTCCAGACTTCACCTCTTTCACTTTGCTGCTCTTTATGCCTTGAACAAACTACCTGAGTCTGTACATCAGGCGCCTTCTCCGACCCTTTTCAAATCCAGGCTGAAAACTCACCTCTTTGCTGCCGCTTTCAGATCTTGACTCACCTGATCTCCTTCGTGTTTCCTTACCATTTCTGTATCTCGTGTCTACAGCTACTGTGTTGTCTGTCTTAACTAGATTGTAAGCTCTGATGAGAAAGGACCATCTTTCACATGTGTTTGTACAGCGCTGTATACATCTTGTAGCGCTATACAAATGTTCAGTAGTAGTAGTAGTAGTAGCACTTGGCTAAAGTTGTGACCATCGCAGCCCAATGCCAAATCACCCAATGCTGCCTAGGCCATGGCAAACATTGTCAATTTTTAGTGCACAATATGTGTGCAGCCTGCACTGCTGACCCAGGGGAAAGGTTGGAGCAATGGGATGAGGAGCTTTCTGCCCCCCTCCCCAGCATCAGGGGGCTCAGGGCTTGCTTCTTCTCATTCTGCTATGCCTCCTGAAATGGAGGGAATGGTTTCCATGTTGTTAGGCAGACAGTGTGGATATGGCCTATCCCCAGTCCTACTCTTGGATGCCTTTGTTTGTTTTTATTATATTACATTGCTAGCTCTCTGATTGGGAGCCCTTAAAAGGGTTTTTTGTATATTTTTTAAAGCAAGGTTACTTTCTTTTTGGTGCTTTAGGGGAACTTTTGCTGAACTCTAGTAACCTCCTCAGGTTTAGAAACTGCTAACACCTAATCAGGTGTTAGTGGGCTTGATTTCCTGAGTGCAGCTGAGGCCTGCATAAAAGGCTCCAGTGCCTTGCCCTGTTGAGGCTTTCCTAACCAGGGCTCTACAGATCAACAAACAGTAAGGATTTGAGGGTTTGTTTGTTTGTTTTTATTATTACATTGCTAGCTCTCTGACTGGGAGCTCTTAAAAGGGTTTTTTGTATATTTTTTAAAGCAAGGTTACTTTCTTTTTGGTACTTTAGGGGAACTTTTGCTGAACTCTAGTAACCTCCTCAGGTTTAGAAACTGCTAACACCTAATCAGGTGTTAGTGGGCTTGATTTCCTGAGTGCAGCTGAAGCCTGCATAAAAGGCTCCAGTGCCTTGCCCTGTTGAGGCTTTCCTAACCAGGGCTCTACAGATCAACAAACAGTAAGGATTTGAGGGTTTGTTTGTTTTTATTATATTACATTGCTAGCTCTCTGACTGGGAGCTCTTAAAAGGGTTTTTTGTATATTTTTTAAAGCAAGGTTACTTTCTTTTTGGTGCTTTAGGGGAAATTTTGCTGAATTCTAGTAACTTCCTCAGGTTTAGAAACTGCTAACACCTAATCAGGTGTTAGTTCCCTCCCTACCCACCCCGACTCCCACCCACCCCTAGTGAGCAGTCTTGCTTTACAGGGTACCTCCCCCTTTAACAAATCACAGAGAATTGGACCAGCACATTTTGAATATAATTAAAGAGATTTAACTGCTTTTTCTCTGAAAGGACAGCTGCGAAACCGGCTGGTACTTGGTAGATCTCTCTCTTTTGCTTTAACAGATACCTAAGCTCCACGAACAGAACAATGGCTGGGAAAAATCGTATTGCTAAAGCTGTTGCCCCTGTTACAGCTTCTGCCTCGGTCCAGACAGAGGTCCTAATGCCAGTTGAAGGACCAGTTCCATGTGCAGGGTGCCTGCATGCTGAAGCTCTGAGGAAACAAGTGGAGAAACTCAGAGAGGAGGTGGCGAGGCTGAGGAGCATTCAAGACAGTGAGAAGTACATTGATGAGATGCTTCTTGCAGCAACCAAGCTCTCCAGCACAGGAGAAGATGGGTGCCAACAGAATGTCGATGGTTGGACACAAGTCACCAGGGCCTGCAAAATCACCAATCCAACTTCTCCAGCCCTTGAATTGAAGAACCATTATACAGCCCTGGAAGTGGAGGAGGTGAAAGCATCCCTGGAAAGGGAAGAACCAGAGTTAAAGTACCCCAAAGTTGCAGAATCAGTGACCAGAAGGAAACGAAGGGTAGTGGTGGCTGGAGACTCTCTTCTGAGGGGTACTGAGGCACCCATCTGCCGACCAGACTTGATGTCCAGAGAGGTATGCTGTCTGCCTGGTGCCAAAATCCAAGATGTTACGGAGAGTTTGCAGAGACTCATCAAGCCCACTGACTATTACCCAATGTTGCTAATCCATGTTGGAACAAATGATACTGCCAGGTATATCTCGGAACGTATCAAAAGTGACTTCATGGCTCTGGGACAGAGGGTGAAGCAGTTAGGTGCACAGGTGGTGTTCTCTTCAATCCTCCCTGTTGAGGGTAAAGGCCAAGGCAGAGAGGCTCGCATCCTGGAGATGAATGCATGGCTGCATGGATGGTGTCATCGAGAGCTGTCACACCGCCCCCCCTGGTGGCAATGGCGGGTCACAGCAGAAAGGGGGTGGACATGTAAAGTTTGTTTGTGGAGGAGTTTAGTTCAATTGCAGGGCCCAGGTTTTTATGGTCCTGGTAGCCTTCTGTGTACTAAAAGCTCCCAAGAATATCACAGTCCGAGAGTAGGGAAAAATAAAGGCTTTTATTTCCCATGTTGCAAATAGGTTCAAATAGCTCAGATTACATCAACACAAAAAGAATGTCCTTGCTCCAGGTTAAAAGAAAAAGAATCATGAACTGAAGAAAACCTGTTAACTTCACAGCAATGTCAAACGAAATACAGCATCAAACTTTACCCCAGACCACAGCTATTCCTCTGCTAGGGCTCAATTCTTTCGGTCAGGCAATAGCTACAATGCTTGTATGATGCCCCAATGTTCAGCATCTAAAGGTAAGTCTTTGCTTTGTATACTTTTATAATGCGGACAGTCTCTCCTGCACACTGTTCCTTCTTCTAGAAAGTTTCCTGTTTAGTACAGGTTTGTATTTTGTAGCATGAATGCCTCTAGAAGGACAGCGTTCTCCAGTACCCTGCTCCTTCTGCGTCACAGCATTCATAAAATCATAGTTAGTAAAATGGTAATTACCTTTTCTTCTAAGGTTATCACAGTGAGGTGAGGGCTGAGGCCTGTTCCTGCTGGGTCTTGGTTTCTCAGGTGCCCAGGTAGGCCTCTGGTTCTCAGGTCGGCCTTCTGCTGGGGTTAGGCCGTATTTGCGCCACAGCTCCTTTCTCCCAGGGCCTTGAAAGTTACCCTTCAAAATTCCTCTTTCACCTCTTTCTTTGCTACTCCCTGTTGCGCCTTTCAACAGTTGCTGGCCCTTGTTAAACTCAGGCCTTGGACTCTCTGGTACAGTCCTCCTCCTTTCAGGGTTAGCTTCCTTACGGTATCTTTCCCTCCTGGAAAGTGTATCTTTTCCCCTTTTGAAATATTTAAAGCAAGTTTCTTCACCTGGCTCTGCTGAGTCTGCTAGGCCGGTTCCCTCTGTCAGGACTCCTATTCCTGGATCCTCCGGATCTCCATGCAAATCTGGAACTGGAACTCCTTGCACAACTCCCTGCCAGTCCCCTTGGCAGTCTCCTTGCGACTCTGCTTGCAAATCTCTTTGCCACTCTTCCCCTTCTCCTTCCTCTTCTGACTTCCTCCAGTCATCTGGGTTTTTAAAAGGAATCCTTCCCTTTCTGGATTGGGTGTAGGCCGGTATTGCATCATTGGCTCTAGGGCGTGGTTCCTCAGTCCTCCAGAGGTCTCTCTTGCTCCCCCTATATGGCTCCTCGTGATGCTGCAGCCGGTGTCTGCCTCTTTTTTTCTGGGTTTAAAACATTTTCTTCTGCCTGCAGCTGGTCAGCAGTGCCACAGAGCGTTTTGGTTTCCTAGACCATGGGATGCTGTTCCAAGGGTTGCAGAGCAGAGATGGCATCCATCTGTCCAAGAAAGGTCAACGCATCTTCGGTAGTAGACTGGCTAATCTACTGAAGAGGGATTTAAACTAGATTCGTTGGGGATAGGTGAAGAAAGCTCCCAGATAAGTGAAAGCCCCCAGGTAGGTGATACATTACATACCTTTATGGAAATGGGTAACAGGGGTAACATATGGAAAGCAGTGTGTATAAATGCCCGTAGCATGGGAAATAAGATCCCTGATGTTGAAGCTTTGGTGGGAGTGGCTGACTAGGATTTAGTGGCAGTTACAGAAAGATGGTTCACAGAAAACCACGACTGGGATGTAACTATACCTGGCTATACTTTATTCAGAAAGGACAGGGTAGGAAGAAGGGGAGGAGGAGTGGCACTATAAGTAAAAACTACTATTAAAGCTTTGGAATTACAGAGCTTAAAAGGGAGAGAGGAGGCATTGTGGGTTAAACTAGAAAGAGGGAAAGAGAAATCTATTTGCATTGGTGTGATATACAGACCTCCCTCACAAGAGGAAGAGGTGGACAGAGAGTTAATTGAAGACATACGCAGCATTGCTAGGAAAGGGGAAATGCTACTGATAGGAGATTTCAATATGCCAGATGTTGATTGGCACATTCCTGCTGCAGTATCATCTAGAAGTAAGGAGATCCTGGATTCTCTACAGGGAGAACTATTCAGGCAATTGGTAACAGACCCCACACGTGAAGGGACCATACTGCACTTGGTGCTTACCAATGGTGAAAGTGTTTCTGATGTTGTAGTGGGAGATCATTTTGCATCCAGTGATCACCAGATGGTGTGGTTCAGTATTAGGACTAGGGCTGTTAGAATCCATTCCAAGGTGAGGATCTTAGACTTTAGGAAGACTAACTTTGCGAAGATGGGCCAATACCTCAAGGAGTCGTTAGTGGGATGGGAACAGCTGGGGGATGTAGAAAAACTGTGGGCAAAACTGAAAGGGGATATTTTAAGGGCAACCAACCTTTTTGTTAAAATGGTAAATAAAGGCAAAAGGAAAAGGAGACTGCTATGGTTTTCTAAGGAAGTAGCTGAAAAAGTGAAGAAAAACAGGGAGGCCTTCATGAAATACAAGAGATCACAGAGAGAGGAAGACAGGCATCTGTATTTGGAAAAACTTAGAGAAGCTAGCAAAGTAGTCAAGAAGGCAAAGATTCAAAAGGAAGAGGAAATAGCCAATGCAATAAAATGGGGGGATAAGACATTTTTCAGATACATTAGTGAGAAGAGGAAGGGCAAAAGTGGTATTGTCAGACTCAAGGGTGTAGGGGGGGAATATGTAGAAGCTGATAAGGATAAAGCGGAATTGCTTAACAAATATTTTTGTTCTGTGTTCACAGATGAAGAACCAGGAGCAGGACCTCAGAAAACACCCACAAATAGGAACAGAAGCGAGGGACATCTTGAACAATTTTCAGAAGACTGTGTTCATGAGAAACTAGCTCAACTTAAAGTAGACAAAGCGATGGGACCGGATGGGATACACCCTAGAATAGTGAGGGAACTTGGGGACTTTCTAGCAACTCCACTGACTGACCTTTTCAATGCCTCGTTGGAGTCGGGAGTGGTGCCAAAGGACTGGAGAGAGGCTCATGTGGTGCCTTTACACAAAAGCGGAAGTAAGGATGTGGTTGAAAACTACAGGCCGGTTAGTTTAACTTCGGTGGTGAGTAAATTATTGGAAACGCTGCTGAAAGAGAAAATAGTGAGGTTTCTGGAGTCCAGCGGATTACAGGTTCCGAGGCAGCATGGATTCACCAGAGGCAGGTCTTGTCAGACAAATCTAATTGATTTCTTTGACTGGGTGACCAGGGAGTTGGACCGAGGGAGAGCTCTAGATGTGGTGTATTTAGATTTCAGTAAAGCCTTTGACACTGTTCCTCACAGGCGACTTATAAACAAACTGAGCACCCTAGGGATGGACCCTAAAGTTACTGCTTGGGATAGAAATTGGTTGGGTGGGAGGCGACAAAGAGTACAAGTAAATGGAGCTCACTCTGAGGAGAAGGATGTTACCAGTGGTGTGCCCCAGGGATCTGTCCTTGGTCCGATTCTTTTTAACATCTTTGTTAGTGATATAGCGGAAGGGCTGTCGGGTAAGGTTTGCCTCTTTGCAGATGATACCAAAATCTGCAATAGAGTAGACACCCAGGAAGGTGTAGATAACATAAGGAGGGATCTAGCTAAGCTTGAAGAATGGTCTAGAATTTGGCAGCTGGGATTTAATGTTAAAAAATGTAAGGTCATGCATTTGGGCTGCAGCAATCCAAGGGAGCAATACAGTATAGGAGGTGAAGTACTTTTGTCCACTAAAGAAGAGTGGGACCTAGGCGTGGTTGTGTCTGATGATCTTAAAGTAGCTAAACAGGTAGAAAAGGCGACGGCAAAAGCTAGAAGGATGCTTGGGTGCATACGGAGAGGAATGGCTAGCAGAAAAAAGGAGGTAATAATGCCTCTGTATAAGTCTTTGGTGCGACCTCATTTGGAGTATAGTGTACAATTCTGGAGAACGCACCTTCAAAAGGCTGTGAACAGGATGGAGTCGGTGCAGAGGGTGGCTACTAAAATGATTAGTGGGCTTCATTATAAAGCATATGAGGACAGACGTAAGGATCTTAATATGTACACCTTAGAGGAAAGGCGGGATAGAGGTGATATGATTGAGATGTTTAAATACCTCCGTGGCATAAATGTTCAGGGAGAGAGCCTCTTTCAATTGAAAGCAAGCTCTGCTATGAGGAGACATGGGATGAGGGTGAAGGGAGATAGATTCAGGAGTGATATGCGGAAATATTTCTTTACGGAAAGAGTAGTGGATCCGTGGAATAGTCTCCCAGTGGAGGTGGTAGAGATGAGGACAGTAACTGAATTCAAAAAAGCATGGGACCAACACAGAGGATCTCTAAAGGTAAAAAGTGGACTGTTGTAGTTGTTGATATGGAAGGACAGACTAGATAGGCCATGTGGTCTTTTTCTGTCATCATGTTTCTATGTTTGTCCCTGGGGGACTTAGTGCTCAGGGGGCTATGGAACCTTCTACTGTGGATTTTTTTAACTTCTTTTGGCATGCATGGACCTTTTGATGAGGGGTTCTGGAGGTCCTCAGGGTCCATCACGGGACCACTCTCAGGCTTATAATCAGCTAAAAGCTGGGGCTTCTATCTCCCAGAATTTCTCTAAGGTGGGGGGAGGGGGGTCTTCATGATAACATCCATGCCCTTGAGAGGTATTAGACGACAGCCTGAAGCTTCCTCAGCCATCTTTGCAGTCTCTGGGGGATCAGTATTTTGCAGGAGGTTCTGAAGGACTGAGATGGGGACTCTCTCAGGCAAATTTCAGCAAGTAAGAAAAGTCCAAAACTCTTTAGAAAACACCTGATGGGAATATGGGGAGAGGAAAGCAGATAGCAAAGGGAGGTTTTAATATATCAAGCCTACTGACATGCCAGGGAGGGAGAAGAATGCATATAAGAGATGGAAAGGAAAATGACATTATTTTGCATCCTCGTGGATGATGGAAGGTTTTATCAATTACTGAGGTGCGCAGAAAGTATGACTTGCCACTAGGGGATTTTTGCCAGTGATGCACCGGGTCCCTTCTTTCAATGTATTTTTTTGTGTTTTAGCACATTCCTTTTTTATACTTCATTTTTTATACTGCCTTTCTTAAATTGGTGTTTTATATAGCTTTTCTATGGCGTGCTCTTCAGCCCTACTACCAGCTTTTGTGCTACAATGTTATTAGTAAAGTTAATTCTTTTGCTTTTGCTATCGGTGGTTGTATGCATTTCTGCTCTCTATGGAGAAGCTTTTTGTTGTTGGAGAGAACTGTTTGTTTAGGAATGCTCGGGTCTATTTCAGTTCCCTAGCATGTAGTCATTATTTATATACAGTATGTGTATCTTTATTTTTTTTACTTATGCTGTAGGTTGTACCTCGTACCATCGTGCAGTGCTTTGAAATATGCCCTTGATGCACTTTAGCCAAAACATGTTGCGCTTCTTTTAATGTTTGTATTTGGATTTTTTTATGCATATGCATGTATTTTTGTATTTATGGTTTATGATTTTATGGTTTTAATGTGAATGTATTAAAGTTGTATTTATTTGTACCCTTTGCATGTTTTTATCGCCACTAACTAGATTGTAAGCTCCGACGAGCATGACTCTGACGGACAGGGACTGTCTCATGTATGCTGACAACCTCTTGGAGATTAGGTTAGCTGTGCAGCGCTGCATGCGTGGCGCTCTAGAAGTGCTAAATAGTACTAGTAGTACTTTTTCTTGGTGCGGTGTAAAGCATCTCTTTTTCTCTTTTGGCTTCATTCAGATCTGACCACTTTAAAAAACAACAGTTCATCAAGCTACAACTACTACTACTACTGAGCATTGGCATAGCGCTACAAGACATAGGCAGTGCTGCACAGACACATGTAAGAGGAAACAGTCCCTGCTCTTCAGAGTTTACAATCTAGTCAAGACAAAACACAGTCAAGACAGACAACAAAGCTGCAAGGTGGAAAACTGAAAGGCAATATCAGGAAATACTTTTTCACTGAGAGGGTGGTGGATGCTTGGAATGCTCTCTCGATGGAGGTGGTGGGGGCAAATACAATGACAGAATTCAAAATGGCACGGGAAAGACTGTGATACAGCGGACCCTCTGGCAGAAAGAAAAAAAGTTTTAAATTTTGAAAAAAACAAGCTTCACATGCAATTTCCTGAAGGTCCACATAGAGGGAGCAGGAGAGCCAGCCTGGAAGCAGAGGAACCACGCCTCTATGGGCAGGACCTAGAATCAGTTAGTCCCGATTTAAGCAGGGACAGAGCTGAGTCAAGGGGAGTCGGAGTCAGAGTCAGAGTTGGAGTCGGTGTCCGACCCAGAGCAGCTCGAGGAGTTGAAGCAACTTGGAGAGCAGGCCAGAGAGTAGGCTGAGAAGCAGGCCAAGGAGTAACTCAGAGAGCAGGCCGAGGTGAAGGCCAAAGAGCAGGCCTAGAGGAAGGCCAAAGAGCAGGCCGGAGAGCAGGCCCTATCCAGGGAGAAGGGCTGGGACACAATCTGAGAAAGAGATATCCAGCTGAAAAGAATACCCAAGGAGAGAAAGGTACTTTTAAAGATTTTTATAGAAGTAACCTGAAGGAGGAATGGAAAACTCAGAGGCCTGGGGAACAGGGAAGAGCTGAGAGAGCGCGGCCATTAGCCAACTGCCACAGGGGTGGAAGTGAAGGACAAGCGCATCAGCTGCAGCCATGCCTCAGAGAAGTTTCTCCCCATTCTAAAGAAAGAACGATACACTGGGAATACTTGAGCCAGCAAGAATTGGAGGACAATCAGGCTAGGCCTCAAGCCTTTCCTGTAAGAGACTGCAGGAACTTTAAAGGTAAAACAGTTGTTGCCTGCGATTGCTTGCCTAAACTTAGCACAAGAGAGAAACAAAAGAATGAGTTTTATCTGTATGATAAGGACACTTTTATGCAAAAAGTAACAGATAATCCCCCCAAGAAGAAAGCTAGTAATGCTAAAGGTTGGGACAAGCGAACTTTCAAACCTGTAGCACATGAACAGCCAGGGTTCTATACCACAGCCAAAAAACGACGCCCCAAGCTGACAAACCAGCATTGGAACACAGTGTGGCATGCTTTCAGAAAGCCTGAATTCAACCTTCCTGAGGTTTCAGACTCAGACCTCTCAGAGATGGAATGGATGCCAGGGGAATCTGAGGTTGATGAGGCAGATGAACCCATGGATTGTATTTATTGTACAGTAGGAAAGCTTTAAGCTGTTTGGAGCAACAGAATGTATGAAGTGAATACAGGATGCTTTATGTTTTAAGTTTCTGTGAAGATTAACAATGTTATTTTGAACGTTTTGTGTGAGTTGAACCTGATACAAGGAATGATACAGCCCTGTTATTTTCTTAACCGCATATTTTGAACCATTTTGCGTAAAGGTGAAATAAATGCCTTTTTCCTTTTTCCCTACACTTGGCTGAAAGTCGCTTTATTGGGAAGTTGGCAACGAGGTTGGCACAGAGGGCCGCTACCTCATGACCCTCGCAACAGGCCAACCCTAATACCCCTAATCTTATGCGCTCCCCAGCCCCGGTGGAACCACTACGCCGCCACCAGAGGGGGCTGCGGGGGACAAGACACAATGCATCCATTTATAACATAATAAAATCAAAATAAACTGAACCATCTAACTTCTCAAGAAATAGGGGTGTCCTGCACGGAGCGGTGGGTTCACCCCTAAACAAAGACATGGGGAGGGGTGGCCTGCACAGAGTGGCACCTACTCCTGCCATCTTACTCCGGCCATCTTACTGGGCAGACTACATGGACCATACTGATCTTTATCTGCCGTCATTTACTATGTTACTATGTAACACATTAGTTGTAGACACAGGATCAAATTGGTGGAGGGGTTGCGCTCTATGTTAGAGAGGGCATTGAGTCAGAAAGGATTAAAGTTTTGCAGGGAACAAAATTTGCTGTAGAATCTCTATGGATTGAAATCCCATTTATGAAGGGGAAGGCGATGGCAGTGGGAGTATACTATCGACCGCCTGGCCAGAATGAACAAATGGATGATGAAATGCTCAAAGAAATCAAGGAAGCTAACAAAAGTCACAACAGAGTAGTAATAATGGGTGATTTCAATTACCCCGGTATCGACTGGGTCAGTGTCACGGCAGGACAAGCTAAAGAGATAAAGTTTCTAGATGGAATAAATGACTGCTTCTTGGAGCAGCTGGTTCATGAACCGACCAGAGGGGAAGCCATACTGGACCTAATCCTTAGTGGAACGCCAGATCTGGTGCAAGAAATAAGGGTGTTGGGACCACTTGGCAATAGTGATCATAGTATGATCATGTTTGATTTAATTAGTGGAGGACAGATAGTAAAGGAATCCACAGTATTACCTTTTAACTTTCAAAAGGGAGACTATGATAGAATGAGGAATATAGTTAGGAAAAAACTAAAAGGAGCGGTTCCAAAGGTTAAAGACTTACAGCAAGCTTGGGTGTTATTTAAAAATACTATCCTCGAAGCCCAGACCAGCTGTATTCCACGCATTAAGAAGAGTGGAAGAAAGTCCAAAAAACTGCCAGCATGGTTTAAAGGTGAGGTCAGAGAGGCTGTTGCTGTCAAAAAAGCAACCTTCAGGAAATGGAAAAAAGAGCCAAATGATGAAAACTGGAAACAACACAAGCACTGGCAAGTTAAATGCAAAGCATTGATAAGGCAGGCAAAGCGGGAATTTGAGAAGAAACTTGCTACGGAAGCAAAAACACAAAATAAAGACTTTTTCAAGTACATTCGTAGCAAAAGGCCTGTGAGAGAGTCAATTGGACCGTTAGATGATAGAGGGGTAAAAGGGGCAGTAAGAGGAGACAAGGCTATAGCAGAGAGACTGAATGAATTCTTTGCTTCGGTCTTTACTGAGGAAGATGTAGGGATGTTACCCATGACTGAAGTGGTATTTAAAGGTGATACTGCAGAGGAATTGAGAGAAATATCACTACACCGGGAAGATATATTACAACTATTTGATAAACTGAATAGTAGCAAATCACCTGGACCGGATGGTATACATCCCAGAGTGTTGAAAGAACTGAAATATGAGATTGCAGACTTGCTATTGGTAATCTGTGAACTTTCATTAAAATCATCTGTAATACCTGAAGATTGGAGGGTCGCCAACGTAACACCAATTTTTAAAAAAGGTTCCAGGGGTGACCCGGGAAATTACAGACCGGTGAGCCTGACGTCAGTACCAGGGAAAATGGTGGAAACCATCATAAAGAACAAAATTACACAACATGTAGATAGTCATGGCCTAATGGGAGACAGCCAACATGGCTTTAGACAAGGAAGATCTTGTCTTACTAATCTGATATGTTTCTTTGAAGGTGTGCATAAACAGGTAGACAAAGGTGAGTCGGTTGATATAGTGTATCTGGACTTCCAGAAAGCTTTTGACAAGGTCCCCCATCAGAGACTTTTGGCAAAGCTAAAAAGTCATGGGATAGGAGGCAGTGTACTATTGTGGATCGGGAACTGGTTAAAAGATAGAAAGCAGAGGGTAGGGCTAAATGGCCAATATTCCCAATGGAAAAAAGTGAATAGTGGAGTACCCCAGGGATCTGTACTGGGTCTGCTACTTTTTGACATATTCATAAATGACCTGGAAAAGGGAATAACTAGTCAGGTTATCAAATTTGCAGATGACACAAAACTGTTTAAAGTTGTTAAAACCCAAGAGGATTGTGGAAAACTGCAGGAGGATCTGGATAAATTGGAAGACTGGGCATCCAAATGGCAGATGAAATTTAATGTGGACAAATGCAAAGTTATGCACCTAGGAAAGAACAACCCACACTATAGTTACACGATGCAAGGCTCCACATTAGAAACCACCACCCAGGAAAAGGACTTAGGAGTCATCGTGGATAACATGTTAAAACCCTCCGCCCAGTGTGCAGCGGCGGCCAAGAAAGCAAATAGAATGCTAGGTATCATAAAGAAAGGGATGGAGAATAAAACAAAGGATATTATAATGCCTCTGTATCGCTCCATGGTACGACCGCACCTTGAATATTGTGTGCAATTCTGGTCGCCGTATCTTAAAAAGGACATAGCGTTATTAGAAAAAGTACAGAGAAGAGCCACCAAATTGGTGAAGGGGATGGAAGGGTACTCCTATGAAGAGAGGCTAAAAAGGTTAGGGCTCTTTAACCTGGAAAAGAGACGGCTGAGGGGAGATATGATAGAGGTCTATAAATTAATGAATGGAGTGGAACGGATAAACGTGGATCAATTGTTTACGCTATCAGAATATAGAAAGACTAGGGGACATGTAATGAAGCTACGGGGTAAACTATTTAAGAAAAATAAGAGAAAATATTTTTTCACTCAACGTGTAATCAAACTCTGGAATTTGTTACCGGAGGATGTAGTAAAAGCTGTTAGTGTAGCTGGGTTTAAAAAAGGTTTGGACAAGTTCCTGGAGGAAAGGTCCATAAACCACTATTAAAAAGGGACCCAGGATATCAATGCTTGACCCAGTACAAGCATTGTGGAACCTGTGTCTTTTGGGGATATTGCTAGGTACGTAGGACCTAGATTGGCCACTGTTGGAAACAGGATACTGGGCTTGATGGACCTCAGTCTGACCCAGTATGGCATGTCTTATGTTCTTAGGATACATCTAGAGGGAATGGTAAGGAAACACAAAGGAGATCAGGTGAATGAAGATCTGAAAGCGGCAGCGAAGAGGTGAGTTTTCAGTCTGGATTTGAAAAGGACCAGAGAAGGCGCCTGACATACAGACTCAGGTGGTTTGTTCCAGGCATAAGGAGCAGCAAGGTGAAAGGAGCTAAGTCTGGAGTTAGCAATAAAAGAGAAGGGCACAGATAGAAGCAATTTGCCAGAAGAGCGGAGGTCCCGAGGAGGGGTGTAGGGAGAGATAAGAGGAAAGGTATTAAGCAGCTGCAGAGTGAATGCACTAATAGGTCAGCAGGAAAAGTTTGAACTGGATGTGGAAACAGATAGGAAGCCAATGAAGTGAGAAGAGGGGTAATATGAGCATGATGAGGCTGGCAGAAGATTAGCTGCACAGCAAAGTGTTGAAGGGGACAGAGATGATTCAAAGGGAGACCAGCATGGATTAGGTTACAATAGTCAAGATCGGAGGTGACTAAGAGGTGGATAAGTGTATTAATAGTGTGTTCAGAAAGGAATGAGTAGATTGTTGATGTTATAGAGAAAGAAATGGCAGGTCTTAGCTATTAGATGGATGTGTGTGGAGAAGGAAGAGGAGTCAAAGATGACCCCAAGGTTGTGAGCTGAGAAAACAGAGAGGAGTACAAAGTTAGTCACAGAGACTGAGAAAGGAGATTTTAGGGGGAAAAATAAGCAGCTCAGTTTTGGCCAAGTTCAATTTCAAGCAGCGGTGAGACAGTCAAGCAGCAATGTCAGAAAGGCAGGCAGAGATCCGGGCCTGGATTGCTGGAGAGATTTCAGGTGTGGAGAGTTAGATCTGTGAGTCATCAGCATAAAAATGGTACTGAAAGCCATAGGAAGAGATGAGTGCACCAAGGGACTGGATATATAGAGAGAAAAGTAGTGGACCCAAGATAGAGCCTTGGGGTACACCAACTGAGAGCAGGATAGCCGCAGAAGAGCTCCACCAGAACAAACACTGAAAGAGTGATGGGAAAGATAAGAAGAGAACCAGGATAGTGCAGAGCTCTTAAAACCAAGTGAGGACAAAGTATCAAGGAGAGGGTTGTGGTCAACAGTGTCAAAAGCAGCAGAAAGGTCAAGAAGGATGAGGATCAAATAAAGGCCCTTGGATTTTGCTGGTAACAGGTCACTAAAGACTTTGGCAAGAGCTGTTTCAGTAGAATGTAAAGGGTGAAAGCCAGATTGTAAAGGATCCAAGAGGGCTTGAGAGGAAAGAAAGTCAAGGGGAGGAGGGAGATGGGTCAAAAGAAGGACAGGTAGGGTCTAGTGAGGGTTTCTTGAGGACAGGAGTGACCACAGCATGCTTGAAGACAGCAGGGAAAGTTGTAGTGGAGAATGATATGTTGAGAATATGAGAGATGGAAGGGACTACAGTGGAGGAGATGGGGCTTAGGAGACAGGTGGGAATAGGATCAGAAGAGCAGGTAGTGAGTTTGGAGGAGGAAAGAAGGTGTGTGGTTTCCTCCTCAGAGATCATAGAAAAGGAAGAAAGAGTAGCAGAGATAGAGGGAAATGTTGGGAGTGAAGAGAGGGAGGAGGGGAAATAGCTTACTTTGTGGGGAATTGGAGGGTGATCTTGTGGATTTTGTCATGGAAATAGCCAGGATTTGGGCAGAAAGAAAGGGAGGGGGTCGGAGGCATCTTGAGGAGAGAGTTGAGAGCAGTAAAGAAAGGATGAGGGTCAGAGGCAAGAGAGTTAGTCAGATTGATATAATAGTCTTGATTGGCGTGTGTTATGGCTGACTGGAGAGAGACAAGCATGAATTTAAGTGTAGAAAGTCTGCAAGGGAGCAGGATTTGAGCCAAGTATGCTTAGCTGAATGAGCACAGGAATGTAGATAGCAAGTAGTGGAAGACAGCCAGGGCTAGGGTATATTGTGCTTTATAGGACGTTGCATGGACACAGCAAGAGCATCCAGAGTAGAAGAGAGTGCAACATTATAGGAAGCTTTGCTTCAGACTCAGATGACATAGTGGAGGAAAGAGATGATGAGACAGTGGAGGAGAGATGGCATGAAGATTTCTAAATGAGGATGGAGGAGACAGGGCGAGGTTGAGGTAGCGGGTGATGAAAAGTGAAGCTTAGCAGCATCCACCCAAATCCTTGGCTTGACTTCAACAATATCAACATAGAATGCATAGAGCAGATCATCTCATCACTCAACACAACACCCTCCCCCCTTGACCCCTGTCTAGTCAACTGGATAAAAGCCACCAAGAAAGAACTCAGCCTCATACGCACCAAAATCACCAACACAGTACTACAAGGAGAAATGCCACTATGCCTGAAACTCTCCTTCAACTGACCAATGATGAAGAAACCAAAACTTGATCCCACAGACTCCACTTCATATAGACCCTATGATAAGGAAGCTTATCATAGTTCAGGAAGGAGCTATAATAGAGGTGAAGTGACTCTGAACAAGCAACCTGTCTTTGCTGGTAAAAATAATAAAACAGAATGTTTCCATAAAAGACTACCAGTCCCAGAAAACGTGTGTTCAATCAGGAAAACTATGAGGTAATCCCCAAGCACTCATCTCCAAGGGCAGGGCTTGATTCAGCACAGCTGCGCTGTGCTAGGGTGGAGCAGCCCTCTAAACAGGTTAAAAGTAAAGCCTATTCTACACAGCAGAATCATCATCAGAATCATCTTCAGAATCTTCATGATCGTCATCGGCTGAATCATCAGCAGGAGCAGAGGCAGCAGAAGCCAGAGCTCACGGACAGAGAAAGCATGAAACACTTTGGAAGAAAGAAGAGAAAAGCATCTGGGAGGTCTGAAGGAGTCCATAGCAGTACGTGTCCTGGGAGGCGTTCCAGAGGCAAGCATACTCCATTGGACTGGGGAAAGCCAGAGGAGTGGGGTTACAGAGCCAGGAAGCCCCGGAAGGCACCTGTAAGGGAGACGGCTGCATTTGAAAGGGGCCCTAAGACCAGTGCAAGAAGGTATGTGAAGAGAGACCCAGTGTCCAGGGATCTTGATTGGAAGGCTGGACATAAAAACTGGACTACATACTGGCCAGGAGATCTGGAGAGGAACCTTAACAGCAATGGAAGCTCAGGTATGAACACTGATCTATGCCCTAGCTTTTCACTTGGAAGACAGCAGGGAGACAAGTATTGTCCTGAGAGTGCTCCATTAAGAAATTCCTCTGTGCCAATCCATGATATTGATTCTATGATAGTTGAAGAAGCAGGAGATATTGTAAATGAACAGTGTGAATACATGGATTGCTCTCTGTCTAAACTTCTGTGGTAATATACTTTTACAAAATACAACAACCATCACAAAGAAATATAAACTTGTTCTTTGATCTACTCAGAAAAGCTTTTTGAGCAGGATTTGAGCCACGTTTAGAAAGTAAACCAATCAAGAGGTTTGCAGCTGGTTAATTGTTAGCAATTGCCTAATTGCCTGTGAGCTCTGAAGAGACACTTCTGGGTGTGTGTGAAAATACCAGAAGTTAGCCTTGAAAAAGAACAGTTTTTCATTACTTTGTGGGTTTTGTTTGTTTTTGAAGCACTGCTAAAAAGATATTAGCAGGAGCCCACAGAAAAGACCTTTCTGTTCCCATCAAGGTCTTTATGATTTGATTTGATTGCTTAAGAAGTTCAGTTGTTGTTGTTCCTGATTTTGTTTTTCTAAGTATAATAGTGAAAGCAAGTATCCTTTCTGTGCTACCAAGCAAATCTGTGTTGGGAGAAATAACCCCATAAATAAAATATATCTTCTTTGCTTTACACTCGAGCAAGCACAACTAGTTTATTGTGAACGGCTGATTCTGGTATGAATGGACTACATTTTCCACAATCCTTTGCAAGTCATATTAATAATTGCCTTTGCCAAGACTGTGGACATTCTCACCCAGCGCCCCTGTTTACAGTTGGCGTAGTTTTTCGGATTGCTTTTGCGCAAAGGATTTACATGCTAAGGATTACAACTGAAGTCTGAAGAAAAAAAGAAAGTTCAAGTTAAAAGCTGGAAAAAAAAGATTTTCCCTTAACTACACTTTGGAGAAAAGAGGTGGCTGATCCAGGTAGCTATCCCAGGAGGAAAAGACCCTGTGTAGAGCTGGATTCATCACTGGCATAAGGTAATAAGTACCTGGGCATGTTTAGTGGTGGATGGGAGTAAGGCACAGGGGTAATTGAAAAAAAAAAGTTAAGGAGAAAAACACCTGTTTGGAAGGTGTTGCACTGGGTTTTTTTTTCTTTTGTTTTCTTGCAGGGATCAAGATGGATCCGAGGGAAATGGCCAGCTGGATGGCAGCCCAGGTTAGCAGGCAACAGGAGCTAGCGCAGCAGGCTCAGGACACTGCTATGAAAGCCTTAATGGACCAGCAGAAGCCAGTGCTTGATCTGGTGAAAGCATTAGTTGCTCTGCAGAACCAAAGTGGACCGGATGCAAGACCAGCAGTAAATACTGGTATACCACATGTGGACAGTGTGGGACTCAATCAGGGAATTGTGGCATTTAGTTTTGGGAAGCTAACTCCAGATGATAATGTTGATGATTTCCTAGAATCTTTTGAGAGAGTGGCACAAGCATTAGCATGGCCAGAGACCCAGTGGGCAGTAAGGCTGGCAGCCTCATTAATTGGAGAGGCGCTTGCAGCTTATAGAGCAATGCCAGCAGCTCAGGGTT
The DNA here is from genome assembly GCA_033557465.1 of Ichthyophis bannanicus. Taxonomy (NCBI): domain Eukaryota; kingdom Metazoa; phylum Chordata; class Amphibia; order Gymnophiona; family Ichthyophiidae; genus Ichthyophis; species Ichthyophis bannanicus. The sequence continues at coordinate 102,513,249 of CM066048.1, read as the reverse complement.
TGAATTATAAAGATGTAAAGGCTGCTATTAGAGATCGCCTAGGGTTGTCTATTTCAGAGTATAGGCGAATGTTTAGAGCTACTGCATTAAGAGTGGGTGAAACACCCAGGGCTCTGAGTCAGAGAATCAGAGGATTGGCTGTAAAATGGTTGGAGCCTGAAGGAAAGACTGTGGAAATGTTATTAGATATTATTATGCTTGAACAATTTATGTCTGCTGTGCCTAAAGATTTGCACACTTTCCTTATACAGCAAAATTGCCAAAATCTTGGAGAGGCAACCATGCTAGCAGAGAGATTCTTGGAAGCCACGCAGGCTTGCCATAGAATGGGTGGCCCTCTGAAGATTCGTGCTGAGGCAAACTGTGCTGTATCAGAAAAGAAAATTGTTAAAAATGTTTCTGAAAATAATTGTACTGTGCCAAACCAGAATACACAGTGGAGTAAAAAGAAATGTGGAAAATGTGGAAAATGGGGACATTTAGAAAGGGGATGCCAGACACACACTAGTTTGATGGGTGTTGATTTAAAACAGCCCAAAGAAGGATTTCTTTTGATGGTTGATGTGCAGGGAATTACCACAAATGCTCTGTTAGACTCTGGGGCAGACCAGAGTATGTTGTCAAAGAGGCTTTGGAAGAGGATAGAGGCCCAAGAAGGATTTGTGCCTAGAACCCCTGAAAGCCAAGTTCACATCAGATGCATTCATGGTGCTGCAACATCATATCCCACCTATAGGCTAATGGTTAAGTGCCTGGGGGAACAAGAGGAAGTTCTGTTAGCAGTGGTGCCTAGGCTACCATTTGATTTGGTTCTAGGAAGAGACTGGCCAAGATTTAAGCAGGGACTAGTGAAAGGGCTAGGAAAGAAGGATGGAGAAAGATTAATGGAAATAGCTCCCGGGCCTTTGTTTGGAAGTCCTCAGTCCCTAGCTAAAAAGATGGTTGAGCTTCCAGAAGGCCAAACTATAAGGAAGGAAATAGGTAAGAAGAGGGGCCTTGTATCCACCCGCTCACAGGCTAAGGTAGAGAGCCAGAAGGAGGAGGGGGAGCAGGCAGAGTTATTAGGAGACTTACCCTCTCATTATGATTTAATAACTCCATCATCTGGGAAAGTAAGAAAGTTGAAAGCACAAAAGCGTCGTGAGAGACTTTGCAGAGCACAGGGTAGGGCTGACATGTTGGCAGGTCAAAGTTTACCCTGGGTGCCAGCTGAGTTAGTGGCAAAGTTTCCTAACTTTCCACAAGAACAGCGAGCTGATCAAGCTCTCGCCCGAGCTTTTAAGTATGCTCAGGAGGTCAGGGAGGAGTTGCCCAGATTCAGACTAGATAATGAAATATTATATAGAGAGAGTCAGGACCCCAGAAATGGGACCATACGTAAACAATTGGTGGTACCCACAACTTTCAAAGGACTAGTACTTAGATTAGCACATGATCATCCAGTTGGAGGTCATAAAGGGATGCAAGGAACGCTGGATCAAATACTTGTGCGTTTTTACTGGCCAGGTATTTTCAAAGAAACTGCCCAGTTTTGTGCTGCATGTCCAGCGTGTCAGCGAGTTACAGCGACTCACCCACCGGTGGTGCCTTTGATTCCCATGCCAATTATCACAGACCCAATTGGTCGCATTGCTATGGATATTGTAGGCCCATTAGTCAAAACGCCCCGAGGTTTCCAATATCCTAGTTATGGTAGATCAGGCAACAAGGTTTCCCTGGGCCATACCATTGAGGAATGTTTCTGCAAAAACAATAGCTTTAGAGCTAGTCAAATTGTTTTGTGAAGTGGGATTCCCAAGAGAGGTGTTGACTGACCGAGGGTCCAATTTTGTATCCAAATATTTGGCCCAGGTCTGGGGTGCCTTTGGCATTCATCACGTGAAAACCTCAGCCTACCATCCACAATCAAACGGTTTGGTGGAGAGATTCAACCAAACTCTCAAACAAATGTTGAGAAGGGGGTTAGCAGGAGAGGTAAAAGAATGGGATATGTTATTGCCCTTTGCCTTATATGCCTGCAGGGAAAGAATTCAGGTGTCCCTAGGTGTAACTCCATATGAATTGATGTATGGTAGGGCTCCATGGGGTTTGTTAGATATTTTGAGGGAACAATGGATTGATCCTGAACCAGGAAGTCAGGAGGTGCCACAGTTTTTACGTGACTTGAGAGCACATTTAAAAAGGACCTCGCAGGTTGCTGAGAGGAACCTGCAGGACAGCCAAGTGCGCCAGAAAGGGTGGTATGATAGGAAGGCCAAAAGCCGCCAATTAAGCATTGGTGAAAAGGTTTTGGTTCAAGTAGCAGGTACTGCCCCAAAATTTGAAGTACAGTGGAAAGGGCCATGGAAGGTTGTTAGACAAGTGAGCCCAGTATCTTATGTGGTAGAAAATGCAAGAGGGCGTAGACAGACCTACCATATTAATGTACTTAAGTCTTGGAAGGAGAGGCCTGTAAATAATAATGACCCTGAAGCTAGCCAAGAAGTAGGTGAGCTTCAAAAAGATAATACTCTCGTAGGTATTACGGACTGTAGGAAAGAAGTTTCACCAGTTACACCAGTCCGCAATAACTTAAGCAGGGGGGTATGTGATAAGGAAGCTTATCATAGTTCAGGAAGGAGCTATAATAGAGGTGAAGTGACTCTGAACAAGCAACCTGTCTTTGCTGGTAGAAATAATAAAACAGAATGTTTCCATAAAAGACTACCAGTCCCAGAATGCACCAGGTTTCCAACAGCCACTAGAAGAGCTGAAGTGGGAAAATGTGTGTTCAATCAGGAGAACTATGAGGTAATCCCCAAGCACTCATCTCCAAGGGCAGGGCTTGATTCAGCACAGCTGCGCTGTGCTAGGTTGGAGCAGCCCTCTAAACAGGTTAAAAGTAAAGCCTATTCTACACAGCAGAATCATCATCAGAATCATCTTCAGAATCTTCATGATCGTCATCGGCTGAATCATCAGCAGGAGCAGAGGCAGCAGAAGCCAGAGCTCACGGACAGAGAAAGCAAGAAACACTTTGGAAGAAAGAAGAGAAAAGCATCTGGGAGGTCTGAAGGAGTCCATAGCAGTACGTGTCCTGGGAGGCGTTCCAGAGGCAAGCATACTCCATTGGACTGGGGAAAGCCAGAGGAGTGGGGTTACAGAGCCAGGAAGCCCCGGACGGCACCTGTAAGGGAGACGGCTGCATTTGAAAGGGGCCCTAAGACCAGTGCAAGAAGGTATGTGAAGAGAGACCCAGTGTCCAGGGATCTTGATTGGAAGGCTGGACATAAAAACTGAACTATATACTGGCCAGGAGATCTGGAGAGGAACCTTAACAGCAATGGAAGCTCAGGTATGAACACTGATCTATGCCCTAGCTTTTCACTTGGAAGACAGCAGGGAGACAAGTATTGTCCTGAGAGTGCTCCATTAAGAAATTCCTCTGTGCCAATCCATGATATTGATTCTATGATAGTTGAAGAAGCAGGAGATATTGTAAATGAACAGTGTGAATACATGGATTGCTCTCTGTCTAAACTTCTGTGGTAATATACTTTTACAAAATACAACAACCATCACAAAGAAATATAAACTTGTTCTTTGATCTACTCAGAAAAGCTTTTTGAGCAGGATTTGAGCCACGTTTAGAAAGTAAACCAATCAAGAGGTTTGCAGCTGGTTAATTGTTAGCAATTGAGCCTTGCCTAATTGCCTGTGAGCTCTGAAGAGACACTTCTGGGTGTGTGTGAAAATACCAGAAGTTAGCCTTGAAAAAGAACAGTTTTTCATTACTTTGTGGGTTTTGTTGTTTTTGAAGCACTGCTAAAAGATATTAGCAGGAGCCCACAGAAAAGACCTTTCTGTTCCCATCAAGGTCTTTATGATTTGATTTGATTGCTTAAGAAGTTGAGTTGTTGTTGTTCCTGATTTTGTTTTTCTAATTATAATACTGAAAGCAAGTATCCTTTCTGTGCTACCAAGCAAATCTGTGTTGGGAGAAATAACCCCATAAATAAAATATATCTTCTTTGCTTTACACTCGAGCAAGCACAACTAGTTTATTGTGAACGGCTGATTCTGGTATGAATGGACTACATTTCCCACAATCCTTTGCAAGTCATATTAATATTTGCCTTTGCCAAGACTGTGGACATTCTCACCCAGCGCCCCCGTTTACAACCCATAGCCAGCCTTCCCTTCAATGCCAAAATCATAGAAAAAGCAATGCAACAGCAACTACAGAACCATATTGACCAGAACGGACTACTCGACCCACAGTAACAATGATTCCGCCTCTTACATGGAGCTGAAACACAACTGGTTACCCTCATCAACACTCTGATAAAAGGAATACAAAACTCCAACTAAGGATTCCTGCTGATCTTTCTTGATATATTCTCAGCCTTCAACACAGTCAATCACCATACCCTCCTCCACTGTCTCCGATCTAACAGAATCCAAGACATAGTACTCAGATGGTTCCAATCCTACCTATCCAACAGAACACAACAGTTAAAAATCTGCCAAACCACCTCAACCCCTCTCTAACAAACACAAGGAGTCCCCCAAGGATCCACCCTCTCATCAATCCTATTCAACATTTATCTCCAACCCCTCTGCTCCATCATAAAATCCCCACAACCTTAATTTCCACATCTACGCTGATGACATCATGCTTTATACCACCTTCAACACGAAACCACCATCATACTACACCCATCAACAATGTTTTGCAGATGTCTTCAGATGGCTTCAAGAAAACAACCTTGTAGTAAATTACAAGAAAACTAAGGCAGTCATCATAACAAAGGACAATACTTTCTCCTCACCGGACACCCTAACACTAGATGACACTCAAGTGACAGTATGCTCAGAAATAAAATACCTGGGGGTCATTTTAGACCATCACCTGAACTTCAGAGCACATATAAGCAATGTCATCAGAACAATATACTTCAAGACAAAAAACCTTTTACGCCTTTGAATACTCCTGGAACCATATGACTTTTGCTCGACTCTCCAAGCTATAATCCTATCCCAGCTTGATTACTGCAACGCAATATACCAAGGCCCCCCACAAGCCACCCTACCCCAATTACAGACTGCTCTCCACACATAAGAACATAAGAAATGCCATACTGTGTCAGACCAAAGTCCTTTAAGCCCGGTATCCTGTTTCCAACAGTGGCCAATCCAGGTCACAAGTATCTGGCAGGTACCCAAAATCCACAGCTTTTACAATGCAGTGGATTTCCCAGATCTTCTTTAATAATGGTTTATGGACCTTTCCTCCAGAAACTTGTTCAAACCTTTTTGAAATCTAGCTACACTAACAGCTTTTACTATATCCTCTGGTAACGAATTCCAGAGTTTGATTACACATTGAGTGAAAAAATATTTTCCCTTATTAGTCTTAAATGGGTTACATTGTAGCTTCATTGCGTGTCCTCTAGTCTTTCTACTTTTTGATGGCGTAAACAACCTATCTATGTTAACCCGTTCCACTCCATTCATTAATTTATAGACTTCTGTGCATCCTCCAAAGCATGACAAAACAAGACCATATCACACCCATCTTGAAGCATCTCCGCTGGCTACAGCTCCAAAGCCGCATAAATTACAAAATCATCCTCCTCACACACAAAAACATAAACTCTAAACCCCCAACCCATCTACGCACCCAGCTTCAAATACCCCAACTCAAGAGATCAAGACAGACTGACATCATGACTTCACTAACTGTCCCACATTCCAGAACCAAATTCAACTAGGAAGCCTGTAGAAGTGCATTTGAAATCAGTGCTCCATCAATCTGGAATGCACTGATTTCACCAACATCACCAACATCAAAGCCTTCAGAAGACTCCTAAAACCTACCTCTTTACCAAATATTTCAGCCCGACCACTTAGCCCACCGAGAACAAACAAGCTCCACATGTCCTATAAATGAACCCTACCACACAAAGCCCTGTTATGAAAACATGTACATAATTAATTTAACTAACATATGCATACTGTATATAGTATACCGTTTTTCTATTGTTCAATGTAATTTTTCCTGTTATAATATTCATTATATACCGCTTTGACCAGTGAAAGGCGGTATAAAAATGTAGCTAAATAAATGATCTGATAAGAGAAGAACTGAGGTACATAAGTTTGGGGGTAAGCAATTAGAGAAGAATATAAGGTTGAGGCAGTGGCCATGCTGGTGAATGGGGGCAGTATTACAAAGCTGGAGGTCAAAAAGGAGGTAAGAGAAAGGGGCTTTAAAGCGTAAGGATCAGAGGGGTTATCAACATGAATGTTAAAATCCGAGAATAAGAATGGGGGAAGAGGAATCCAGAAAGAAGGAAAAACACAAGTCAAGTCAATGAGAAAGGTAAAGGTGGACTTGTCAGGATGTTGATAAACAGCAGTTAACTGGAGAGGTAGTGGAGTGAAAAGGTGGATAGAGTAGACTTCAAAGGAGAGAAAGAAGTGAGAATGAGGTAGCAGGAGGGTTTGAAATTGGCAGGATGGAGAAAGTAGAAGCCCAACACCACCACCAAGGCTAGTGGGATGAGGCATGTGGGAAAACTGATAGCCACCATGACAGAGAGCAACGGCTGACGCCAAGTCGTCTGGGAGGAGCCAGGTCTCAGTTAGAGCAAGAAGGTGGAGAGCATTAGAGATAAAGAGATCATGAGTAAAGACAAGTTTATTTGAAGCTGAGACATGTTGGTGGAAAGGGCCCATCAGATCTTATTTCCTGCAAAGCACACTTGTGCAGTCAAAAGGCAGAAGTCTGTAAAGCCATAAAACACATTTCCTCTCTCATCCAAGCACATAGAACCTTCCTTAAATAACTTTTTGCTATAATTTCTAATGGGCCAATATTCAAAACCGGAGACCATCCGGATAAGGGTGTTGGCTGTGATATTCAGTGGCACTATCCAGATGGTACCACTGAATATCTTTCACACACTTGCTTAGTGCAGGAAAGATCTGTGGGTGCAGCAAGGACAGTGTCGACATTATCCAGATAAGTGCCAACTTTATTTGTCTCTACCACTGAAAAACACTCATAATAAGCCCCCTCACTCCATACAATATTATCCGAAACAAGGGGAAAGAAAAATCGCATTGGATGCCCCTTGGACCCTCATGCAGCCATCTTCAAGGACTTGCTGTTACGTGATCTTACACGTTTGGAGTACAGATTATCTAAATCTTGGAAAAATTATAATTTGTCTGTCTCACAACATCAGACATTGCAGCATCTCAGAACAAGACAAGATATTATCATCAAACCAGCCGGCAAAGGGGGCTCCATAGTTATACAGCATAAGGACCAATATTTGACCGAAATATATCAACAGCTTTCTGATGCAAAATATTATTTACAATTGCCTTCCAATCCTACTGTAGATCTAAAGAATCAAGTTTTTCAGGTTTTACATCAAGCATGACTGGATGATATACTCACTTCACAGGAGTGCAAGTTTTTTTGGGTACAGTCCCCTCATGTTACAGTTTTCTACACCATTCCTAAAGTTCATAAAACCTTGTGTGCTCCCTCAGGACGGCCTATAGTATCGGGTGAAGCATCTCTATTGGAACCCTTGTCAGTGTTTCTTGATCATTTTCTGCAACCTTGGGTAAAAGGGGCCAAATCATATTTGCATGATACTTCTGACTTCCTGAGGAAATTATCGTCAGTTCCTTTTGAGAGTAACAATGATATTTTAGTGACTTTGGATATAACATTTTTATATACCAACATCCCTCAACAATTGTCTTTATTTTTATTGAACCAAATTTTAGCACATTGCCCTTCAATTGAACGGATTACATCTCAGTTTTGATGAGTCTTGCTGAATTAGTGGTAACCAGGAATTATTTCCATTTTGGGGCCAATTTTTATTTACAGATACAAGGGGTATCTATGGGAGTTACGGAAGCTCCCAGTATAACAAATCTGTATGTTTCCCATTTCGAGGAGCAATTTATCCATCAGAATGGTTTATATGTATTAAATGTTGGATGCACTTTATAGATGATATATTGTGTGTTTGGAGTGGTACTAAGACTCTATTGGATGAGTTTATGGTTTGGTTCAACCAGCAGGATTCTCATTTGCAGTTCTCCATGACTCAGTCTACTAAAAGTATTTCATTTTTAGATGTTTCAGTGTTAGTAAGTACCGATCATCTTATTACATCACTTTATAGGAAGAGTGTAGATGATAATAAATTGCTACATTTTGATTCCTATCATCCCTATAAATTGAAATGTGCTCTTCCAATTGGCCAATTTTTACATTTACATTTAGTATGTTCAGAGGAGAAAGATTTTTACATGCAAGCTAAAGCCCTTACTGCACGGTTACTAAAGAGGGGGTTGTACAACAGGCCTTTTTGAGAGCTAAATATGCCAACAGACCCTTATTGTTACAAAAACGAGCACCTGACACGATGGAGAAGCAAGTTTGTGTATTACAGTAGACGCAACAGGCACAAATTTTAGTGCAAAGTATATATACTCATTGGCATGTTTTACAGTTGCATGAGATTTTTCATAATGGCCCTTGTATAGCTTTCACGCGGACAAAGAACCTAAGGGATATATTGGTCCATTCTGATTTTTCATCATCTGATACCCCTCGAGGAAAGGGAGGGAGTAATAGCCCTCTTGGAAGTTGTTCCATGTGTGCCACTTCATTGACCTTAACAGAATGGACGCACCTGATTTCTAAAGTTACTTACCCGTTAAAACTTGCAACCACTTGCCAGTTCACATGGATAGTCTATTTCATTATCTGCCCATGTCCCCTGAAATATGTTGAACGCACTGTGAGATCCATTAAAGTTTTTTTAACAGAGCATAAATCGCGTTTATATAATCAGGTTTTAACAGCGCCTATAGTACAATATTGTCTCACATTTAATCATCAATGACAACATTATACTGGTTTATTTTGGATGGTATTCAAGATCCTTCTCAAGGACAAATGGAACAGTGTTTAGCAAGAATGGAACAGAGGTGGATTTTCTCTTTAAATTCAAGGCAACCAACAGGATTAAATGAATCCATTGATTGGTATACTGCCTTGTGACATCATGCTCTTGAGTGCTTTTGGAAGTCAGCTGGACTGCCCCTCCGTATTTATATGGTTTGTCAGTTTGAATCTTATGTTCCCAGGAGAGTTTTCAGACTGCTTTCAGTAATGTCCTGAAGCAACCTCTGAATTTATGAGGTGAAACCCGAGTCGACAGTACATCCATGGAGTCTCTACGCCCTTTGAGATAGGAATTGCAATCAGATAAGTGCCATTGCAAGTTTTTTGAAATTTTAAATGCATTTAGAAATTGATAAAAACAAGTAGTGCACTTAGAAGCCTATGAATGACAACAGGGGCAAGTGTTGTGCTGTATAGTTTAGTTCTTCTACCAGCGTTGTTTCTCCGCCTGAGGCTTCTATATTTAATTGCATATCCTTCTCCATTGCGGCGTCTACAGATTTCTGTTGTAGGGTACATTACTTTTTTTTCTTTCCCCTTGTTTAGGACTTTATCTGGCTAGCACACTCTCCAGATGGGACTTCTCCGGATAATGGCACTCTACTGGATATTCAGCATCCAGGATATCTACTGGATATTTAAGCACCATGGCTCACTGCTGTAGCTTTATAATATCGGCCTTTTTGAAAGCTGGGCCCTAAATTCCTAAGCCTTCCATATCATTCACTGATCCACTCCAACAACTGCACAGATTCCTTTTAATGAAAAGTACATGCTATTCATGCTCAATTAATATACTCCAATATAGTGGTTTTTCCAACAACACCAGAGCTTGACTTATCCGTTTCAGTCTTCTCATTTGTGGGCTCCATTCACTTTGTCTTCTCAGCTAGCTATGAAAAAGATCATCTCCTCCCTGAGCCCCACCATTTCCTCCTCAGATTTGTTACCATCACATTTGATTAAAAGCAGCCTGCTTATTTCCCCCCTCCCCCTTATATTAAAGCAATAGCAAAAGCCAGTCTTTGTCCAGGAAGATTTTCCTCTTGCATAGAAAATCGCTGAGATTTAACCTCTGCTTAAGAAACCTAGCTTAGATGCATCCATCCCAGCAGACTACTGCCCAATATCTAATTTGACATTTTTATCGAAAATCCTGGAAAAATTCATACTTCGGCAACTTATGATCTGTATAGAAAACACCCATGCACTTAATCCCTACCAGTCAGGTTTTAGGGTGGTTACAGCAGTGAAACCTCAACGGTTGACCTGACTAATAGAATTGGAATGAATTAAGGCACTTACTGAGACACAGTTCTGGTCTCGTTGGATTTATCCACAGCCTTTGATTTAGTCAATCATAAATTTATTCTGCATCCTCTTGCAGACCTAGGAGTTGACAGTAGGGTTCTTCAGTGGTTTCATTCTTATCTCTTGGATAGATCTTTCCAGGTGTAATGGAATAGTGGCTCCTCTTTACCCAAATTAGTTTATCTAACGGTTCGCCAGGGATTGATCCTGGCCCCTATGCTCTTCATAGGAACATAAGATATGTCATATTGAGTCAGACCAAGGCCCATCAAGTCCAGTATCCTGTTGTGCACAGTGGCCAAAATTCAGGTCACAAGTACCTGTCAGGTTCCCACAATGGTACAGATTCCACATTGCTTATCCCTGGGTAAGCCATGGATTTCCCTGGTCCTTTTTAATAATGGTTGTCACGCCACCACCACTCGCCTCTAGGTTAGAGGGGGTGGATTATTGAAGGAACTTTCTGCTGTAAGCTTTTTCAGCTTTTTTAACTATTTCCCTGCAATGCCCTCTGGGAAATGTAGTCCTTATTCAGCTGTATGAGTGCACCATGCAGAAAGCTGTAGTCAGGCTCAAGTAGGTAAGGCAAATGACAGAAATTTATTATTTTTATATACACAATGGTTCGATCATACCACACATAGGATTGTTGGTTCAGGATTCTTTGAAGCAAAAATTGTCCAAAACATATCCAACCACAAAATGCAGTTTTAAAGGTTCTCTCTATTGCAGGATACACAGTCTTTACCAGCAAGCCCATTGTATTCCCTTCTTAGCCTTGCTGGCTAAAGCACAAACAAAAAGCACATTTAAAGTCTATGGTAAACTTCCCCTTTATAAACACCAGGGAAACACAGCCACCCTGCTTATGGAATAAGGGTCCCTTTTTCCTGGATAACCTTCTTTTAGGACTGGCTTGCTTTCTCTACGTTCGCAGGTTTAAGCTTGGCACAAGGTACAGTCCATGGGAGTGTCCTCCTCAATCAGCTTCACCTCGGGCTCTCCCAGCTGCATAGGCTCTGACTCCCCACCTTGCTCAGCATGCTCAGCTAACAGCCTCCCACGGGATCTTGGAGTCTCTCTTGTTCCTGGCTACAAACTCTCCTGTAGCCGTGCTACATGCCAAATAGCACTCTCTCCAGCTGGAAGCTCCGTTACTCTGCTCTGCTCAGCCTGGCTTCCTGCTTCTCCTCTCCTCCTTTCCACTAAATCATACTCTGCTCTGAGTTTATACTTCCAGGGCTCTAGCTCCAACCCCACCCTACTCAGGTGACAGCAATCAGCCTGACTCCGGGCACCTGAGTGCTTGAAGCATTCACTGCCTAAAGGGTTCTGAGCCTTGTATCCTCTCCCCTTCATTCCACTAGGGGGAGCATGAAATGTGGTCCACGTGGAAGTTTTCTGACTCCTGGAGGTGTTTATGGTTTTCCTACCCTGACTTGAGTAAAGGGGGCCCTTTACTAGGGTGAATTCCCTGTCTCTTTGTTCTCCCCCAGACTCCAGATAGGCCTCCTTGCCACATGGTTTATAGACTTTTCCTCCAGGAACTTGTCCAACACTTTTTTAAACCCGGCTATACTAACAGCTTTTACTACATCCTCTGATATCGAATTCCAAAGTTCGATTATGCATTGAGTGGACTAAATTGTAGCTTCATTGCACATCCTCTAGACTTTCTACTGTTTAAAGGAGTAAACAACTGATCTACATTTACCCATTTCACTTCATTCATAATTTTATAGACCTCTATCATATCTTCCCTCAGCCATCTTTTTTCCAAGTTGAAAATACCTAACTTTTTTAAGTCTTTTCTCATAGGGGTATCTTTCCATCCCCTTTACCATTTTGGTGGCTCTTCTCTGCACCTTTTGTAATTCTGCTATATCCTTTTTAAGATATGGCGACCAGAATTGCACACAATTTTCAACGATACAGAGGCATTATAATATCCTTGGTTTTATTCACCATTCATTTCCTTATGAATCCTAGCATTCTATTTGCTCTCTTCCTAACCGCTGCACACTGGGCAGAGGGTTTCATTTTATTCCTGTCACCCCTCGTCATGCTTATTCAGGGTTTGGAAGTATCATGCTTCTCATATACAGATGATAGAGAATCTTTTTAGTATCTCTACACCAGATATTGGCCCACTGAACACCTGTCTGACTTTAGTTGCAGACTGACTATAACAGTACATGTTAAGACTTAATGTTGATTACTGGGAGGCAGTTTGGTGTGCTAAGCACATTCCTGATGTTCTAGCCCCACAGAGACCTGGTATTTCTCATATTGAAAGAACCTATGAAGGTTTTAGAAGTTATACTGGATTCCAAGTTATCCATTTAAAAAAAACATTTCCACACTTATCCGTTCCTCTTGTTATGCCTTAAGACGTCTATGTGCTTTGTTGTCAACCACCTTGATTATTGTGGAGCTTTGTTGGCAGGGTGCTCTACTTCCTTCTTCAGGAGGATGCAGGTTTCATAAAACAGTCATTAGACTACTCTATAAAGTCTGTAAGTGAGATCATGTCACTCTATTTTATGAGCAGTATTGGCTGCTGATCATCTTCAGGATTCCGGTCAAAGTTCTTCTCCTAGCACAATGTGCTGTTTATACGAGACAGCCTCTTCCCCAATGACTCCACACTCTTCCACCTGTCTTCTCAGCAGTACCTGCTGATTCTTCCTTCCCGCTTTATGATTAGATTTGAAGAGACTCACTGTGCTGCATTTATCTTTCTTGTTCCTCTAGGCTGGAACAGACTAGGGCATCCAAATGGCAGATGAAATTTAATGTGGACAAGTGCAAAATTATGCACCTAGGAAAGAACAACCCACACTATAGTTACACTATGCAAGGCTCCACATTAAAAACCACCACCCAGGAAATAGATTTAGGAGTCATCGTGGATAACATGTTAAAACCCTCCGCCCAGTGTGCAGCGACGGCCAAGAAAGCAAATAGAATGCTAGGTATCATAAGGAAAGGGATGGAGAATAAAACAAAGGATGTTATAATGCCTCTGTATCGCTCCATGGTACGACCGCACCTTGAATATTGTGTGCAATTCTGGTCACCGTATCTTAAAAAGGACATAGCGTTATTAGAAAAAGTACAGAGAAGAACCACCAAATTGGTGAAGGGGATGGAAGGCTACTCCTATGAAGAGAGGCTAAGAAGGTTAGGGCTCTTTAGCCTGGAGAAGAGACGGCTGAGGGGAGATATGATAGAGGTCTATAAATTAATGAATGGAGTGGAACGGATAAACGTGGATCAATTGTTTATGCTATCAGAGTATAGAAAGACTAGGGGACATGTAATGAAGCTACAGGGTAAACTATTTAAGACAAATAAGAGAAAATATTTTTTCACTCAACGTATAATCAAACTCTAGAATCTGTTACCGGAGCATGTAGTAAGGGCTGTTAGTATAGCTGGGTTTAAAAAAGGTTTGGACAAGTTCCTGGAGGAAAGGTCCATAAACCATTATTAAGAAGGGACCCAGGATATCAATGCTTGACCCAGTACAAGCATTGTGGAACCTGTGTCTTTTGGGGATATTGCTAGGTACGTATGACCTAGATTGGCCACTGTTGGAAACAGGATACTGGGCTTGATGGACCTCGGTCTGACCCAGTATGGCATGTCTTATGTTCTTATGACTACTTTCGGACCTAAGAGATGAATTATTTGAAGTTTAAGAAAGCCTTGAAAGCCTTGTACTTTCCTCAGGGCAGGGCTGGCGCTACCATTAGGCAAACTAGGCGGTCGCTTAGAGCACCGGGTCTCAGGGAGCGCCTTTGGCACTGCTACCGTCCCTCTCCAGGGCTTGCAGCAGTGGCAATCGTTCAAAAACTGCAGTACAGCGCTTACTTAAAGGCTTTGGCGTTCTGTCGTGGTTTCCATGTGCTCCTACCTGCAGCTTCCAGCCTCCTCCAAATCGGAAGTCTGCATCGAAGGGAGGTGGAATCAGCAGGTAGGAGCACATGGAAACTGCAACACATCACCAAAGAGGGGTGGCAGCAGTGGCCATGGGCGCAGAGGACGGGGCGGTAGGATGGAGGGTGCTTCCATTCCTTGCACTGGCCCTGCCTTGGGATTTCCCTGGACTGACTCGTTCATTTTTAACTTTAAGGAGAATATGGTTAGTGAGGCAATAACTGATCTGCTGTTTATGTAGCCACATTCTTCCAGTTCTGACCTTTTCATGAGAATGAAAGTAGTCTGTTAGGCTGCTACTGTCTATGCTTGATATTATAGTTAATTATTGCTAATTATTACCCACTATACCTTTCCTTCAGTTCCCATGTGCATCCTATTAGTGATTTCTCATGTATTTTGTTGGGTTTTTTTAAATTTTGTAAACCACTTTGGATGTCCCTCATGAAAAGCAATTTATCATACATAAATCTTAACTCTTCAATGAAGAAGTCAAAGGGAATTGTACAAGATTTTATGGCTTTTAAGGGGGGAGGTATTTAATAAATGTAAGTTCATAAAGGAGTGGAGAAAAGATTTAGGAAACATTTCCTGAAACGATGTGAGCAGAGTTGCACACTTTTCCCCTGTTTCTGCTCCCACCTCTTTTCATGGGTTTATTTTACAGAAATAAAAGTTAAAAAAACATAAAGTGACAGACCTTTGTATTGGATTAACTGGTCAAGCAGCATTACCTCTAAGCTGTGTGGCAGTCCTCTCTCACATTTCTGCTGGTAGGGGAGCAAGTCAGCCCCTGGGAGGCCTGTAGAACTTGCTGCCTCTCATGATTCAAAAGCACAGAGCCCACTATTCAGGGGCATGTAGACAAGTGCAGGCGAGAGGGTTATTCAGCAGAATTATTCACTGGAAATCTCCCCCGACTGCTACAGCACTGTCCAGATAGTGTCAAGGCTGTCTGTGGGTGGGGCAAGGGCGCCCCCAGCATTATCCGGTAAACGGCAATATTTAGCCTACTAATTAGATAACCAATTGCATAAGTTCAGCCATAAAAAAGCAGGCCTCACTTTAGGCAATTTGCAATCCGGATAGTGCCTGAATATCGCCGTTCTCTGGACTGCACCACTGGTCAGTGATGAAACCAGATATTCAGCCCTGGAAAATATCCAGATTCTGCTACTGAATATCCAGTTTCTATTTAAATACTGCAGCTGGGGCTTAAACAACTCATGGGGCAATATTTCTGCTACACACCCACCATTAGAAACATAGGTGGAGAACTGCTGTACAGCTTAAAGGAAGGGCTGATTAAACTTACGCAAATCTAGGCAGTGACTTGGGGCACAGCTTTTGAGGAACAGCAAAGAACATCAGCAGCCAAAGCAAACAATAGATCCTGACAGTCCCACAAAGTCAACGAGCAGACAGCACAGCACATCCTTTTACCTTCGGGTAGAGCGAGTACCCACATGCAAAATCTTGTGGAGGAGGGGATGGAAGACCGAAGATTCACTTAAGATGACTTGCTTAAAAGGAACACTGCTGGACAGATATACCATGCAGCACTGCAAGAAATAGAAATTCTCCTTTTCGGCTCCAGAAAAGCAATACGATTTTGCAATGGACCTTGTTTCTTTTTAAGGATATTAGGTCTGCTTTCCAGCTTCAGAACTTTATTTCTATACTATCCAGAAAACAACTGGACAGTTGGTAACTCTAAGAGTGACAGGAGAAAAACTCTCTTAAGACTAGTGACTGCTCTAGGCACAGATCTGATAGGTCTGTGCATAAATCCAGGGCGGTGACAATGGCCCAGCTTTGAGCAATTAGAAAGGACAGGAAATTAGACTTTCCATACAATATAATGCATGGTGGCACTTGGTTCTCCTATAAAAGATTCTGACAATGGAATGGAAGGTGGGGGGTGGAGGGGGAGTTTTGTGTTTCTCCAGGACCAAGCAGGAAGTCAGTCCTCACATATGGGTGATGTCGGCGCCGACGGAGCCCCCATGCGGAGCATTTCCCCAGCTTTCAAAGAAAGCCTTTGAGAATGCACCGCACCTGCGCGGTCAGCTTCCCGCCCAAGGGTGCCATCTTGCTCAGTCTTCTTTTTTCCGCGGAGCCCGACGGACGTGTGTCTTAGTCACCCGGTTAAAAGTTGATTTTTTCCTTCAAAGATTTGTGTTTTTTTGCCGGTTCCCCTTCCCGCCTGGGCACGGTACACCGGTATCGAGCCCGGAGCTACTTTTTCGGTTTTTGTCCTTAGAGACTAGCGTTCGTGATTTTTTTCTTTTTCACTGGCAGCCCGGTCTTTTGACCTTGCAGGGGCCCTTTTTCCCCCATGGCTGCCAGCGGGTTCAAGAAGTGTGATCGGTGTAAGAAACTGATGTGTCTCACCGACACACACGACTGCTGCCTCCGGTGCCTCAGGCCTGATCATGACCCGATGACCTGTGGCCCGTGCGGCAAAATGTCCTCAAAGGCGCTGAGGAGCCATCAACATCAACGAGAAAGGATCTTCTCTGACTCCGCGTCTGGCCGGGCCCGGACTTCGTCAGAGGCCTCGACGTCTCGGGAGTCTGACCCCGAGCATCGTCGGGGCTCCTCTGAGCGGGGGTCTCCCTCACGGGAACACAAAAAGAAGACGAAACCCACGAGGGCGGCGTCGGTGGACACTCTTGGTCCCTCGAGGGCCAGGTCGCATAGCCCCAACTGCCGTCCCGGGTCTTCGGAGTCAGAGAGGCCTGCCAAATTGCCTCGTGTGGAGCCGGAGTCCCCGAGTCATGTGAGTGCTGTTGTCCTCGTGGACTCTCCTCCGGGGGAGCCGACATCGGGCCCGACGCCATCGGGGCACGAGTCGGGGGCTGCTGAGTCTCCTGAGCTCGGGCTCAGGTTGACGGCCTTGGAGAGCAGCTTGGCTGCCTTCATGGAACAGCAGCGGGTGCTGATCACCGGTCTGACCGGTGCATCTGCCCCGACCACCGGGACCTCGACGTCCAAGTCGACTCTGGAGGCTGAGCCGATCCTCAAGTCAATGTGGTTTCGAGTCGATCCTCGGCCAAGGTCTCCCTTGGCCTCCCGTATGGGGCTGAGGTCGTCGACGCCGGTACCCTCGGCATCGGGGCAGATGGCATCGGTGCCCGCCTGACCGGAGCTGCTCATCCCCGGACACTTTCCGGACCCGGTGCGTCCCATCAGACTCACCGGAGTCCGAGCCTCGGAGAAGGTCCCCCCAGAGGATACCCGGTTCTCAGACTTCGTGAGGGACATGGCCAAGGCCTTGACCTTCCCCGTGGATCCCGAGGAGGAGCCTCGAGCCGAGGAGCTCGAGGCCCTCCAGTATTACTCTCCACCGAAGGAGACTTTTACTGTACCGGTTCCTCCGATGCTGGAACGGCTGCTCTTCCGCATGTGGGAGGCACCGGCCTCGGCGCCGGTTCTCAGCAAACGGGTCGATTCCATTTATCGAGTCCATAAGAGCCCTGGGCTCCAGAAAGCATAGCTATCGCACCACTCCATGGTTGTGGAATCGGCCATGCATCGTCTGAAGAGTCAGAAGATGCACTCCTTGGTGCCCACTGGCAGGGAGGCCCAGAACCTGGATGCCCTCGGTAGAAAGTGCTTCCAGGGCTCTATGCTGGCTGGCCGTGTCCAGACTTACCAGCTGTACATAGGCATGTACCTCCGAGACCTGGCAAAGGAGATTGCCAGGTTCTCTGCTGGCCTCTCCGAGGAACCTTTGCAGAGGTTTAAGGCTTTGTCATCAGGGATTCGAGAGTGCTCGAAGTTTATGTCTCGAGCAGCCTATGATGGCTTCGAGGCTTCGGCCCGAGTAGCAGCGGCCGGCATCGGTGCACGCCGTAAGGCCTGGCTACAGTCATCGGACCTCGAGCCATGGGTCCAGGACAAGTTGGTCGATGTCCCTTGCCGGGGTGAGAACCTCTTTGGTAAACCCATGGCTGAAAAGACTGCAGAAATCGAGACTGAGACTCTCACCAGGACAAGGCTGTCCAGGAAGACTTCTGCTCCTTCTCAGAAGAAGAAGGGCTCGGGGAAAAAGCCCTTTTACCCGAGGAAGGCCTCTGCCTACAAATCCTACCCTCAATTCCAGGCCTCTACAGCTCCCCAACAGGGTCAGCAGGTCAAGGGGCAGGGACATGGGCCCTGTAGGCAGAAAACCCCCAAGCCGCCAGCTCCAGCTCCTGCACAGCAGGGAGCGGGGTTTTGACTCCCACTGCATAGCCTCTCCCCCACAGCTGGCTCCACTCAGCACAAGAGGCCGGCTGACACTGTACGCCCACAGATGGTCAGCCATAAAAGGGGATACCTGGGTACTGAGCATAGTCCAAAAGGGCTACTTGCTCCACTTCAACCAGTTACCTCCCTCCTATTTTCCAGGGGAGCCTCCAAGACTCCCTCTGCACAGGAACCTCCTCCTTCAGGAGTTGACAAGTCTTCTACAGGAGCAGGCAGTGGAACCGGTGCCTCACCACCTGATAGGGCGAGGCTTCTATTCCAGGTACTTTCTGGTACCAAAAAGGACAGGAGGCCTCAGGCCCATCATGGACTTGTGAAATCTCAACAAGTTCCTGGAGAGGGAAAAGTTCAAGATGCTTACCCTTGGAATACTGCTGCCCTATCTCCAGCAGGGAGATTGGCTATGCTCCTTAGACCTAAAGGATGCTTATACTCACATCCTCGTTCATCCAGACCATAGACTATTTATTTATTTAACAAGCATTTCTATACTGCTCTTTCCCATGGTTCAAGTGCGGTTTACAAAGAACAATAGTTTGCAAGGTATGGAGAGGTACATACCTAGTCATTTTACATAAAACAAATGTAACTTTTACAGATAACAATATAACTAAATACTTACAATACAGATTACATTCCAAAGAGTATGCTTGGGCTGTAAACAAACTTTTACATTATTATATTAGTAGAGTGTGGAGAGGCAACAATGTGCAGGGTTTAATATTTGTTTGCGACAGTATTAAACTAGATTTGTAGTTTAAGCCTATGTAGTATAAAATGTTATCCTGTGTCTCTTTGCATATCTTGGTTAGTTTGTGTAGTATAGTGTAAGGTGAATAGGTGTGTTTTTAGTTTTTTTCGAAATTCCTTAATGTCAGTCAGCTGGCGTATGTCATCTGGTAGTTCATTCCAGAGGATAGGGGCTGAGTGAGAGAAAGCTCTATTATTGGTAAGTTTTTTAGCTTTTGTATATTCTCTTGGTATTGTTGTTTTATTTGTGTTTCTACTCCTTTGTGTGCGTTTAGGAATTTCCATGTTGATTAATGTATTAAGGGCAGATGGTGCAAGATTATTTACTAATTTGAAGGTAGTCACTAGTATTTTGTATTTTATTCTGCAGTAAATTGGTAGCCAATGTAGCTTAGCTAAGATAAGTGTAATATGTTCTATATCTCACACTTTCAGTATAATCCTTGCTGCTACATTTTGAGCTAATTGAATCTTTTTAAGGTTTTGTTTCGTGATGCCTTGAAGGATTATGTTTGCGAAGTCAAAGTGGGGTGTTATGATTGCTTGGACTATGGCTATGAAGTCTTGCAAGTGAATCAACGGACGTATTTGTTTCAGTGTCTTGAGTTTAAAGTGTATATTTTTTATTAGGTTTTTTATGTGTGAGTCCATATTGATTTTTTTGTCAAGTATCACACCTAGGTACTTTACTTCATTCTTTGTTTTAATCTCATGGTTATTTAGGACAATGGAGCTTGGGGGTGTGCAGACATACTTATTTGCCCCTGTTGGGCTGGTTTGTGCTCTCATTGGCTTTTGGTGGCCTGTAGCTAGAGAGTCCCATATGTGAGGACTTCATTCCTGCCTGTCCATGAAGAAAAGGCAGTTACTTACCAGTTGCAGGTGTTCCCCATGGGCAGCAGTAATAAGTCCTTATAACCCTCCTACCTCCCCTGGGTATGCATGCACAGTGGAACCTCCCAAAACTTTCAGCATTCCCACGCGGGATGATGTCACCTGTACATGAGGACTTATTCCTGCTGTCCAAGGAGAACACCTACTACAGATGAGTAGCTACCTTTAACATATAAACATGTGCTTGGAAGTTCATTTTAATTAGGCCTTAGTGTCCAGTACAACAAAGAACATTTCTGTATCTTTCTGCCACATTTTCTTGGTCTCTGAGTGCATCTCTTGGTACCTAAGTATCTTTTGCCTCTTCATACATCATACAGAGTAGTTGCTAGGTACCGAGGCTTGTATTGGCAATGCCATTTCTGTCTTTTACCGGTATATCTGTTGTTCTAATATTGAACTTTTTATTGGATGGAATGGAAATGTCTGAGTTGTGAAAACACCACGATACTATCCAGCGAGATATGTGGTGTGTGTATGTTAGTAACACAAAGAAGATAACAACATAATGGTGGGTGGGGGGGGAGATGGGAGTGGTCCTCTAAAAATGTATCAATGTCTTTGTAATTCTCAGGAGAGGCGACACCACCCCTCTGCATCCCAGGACTACCAATCCCAAATCCATCTGGATTCTATTATGACGATGTCTGGACATCCCGGATCTGTTCCAGCAAGAGATTTCCCACACCATCCAACATAACCAAGTGTCTGAGGGGGAAAGTGATGTATATGTTTGGAGACTCAACCCTGAGGCAGTGGTGGGAGTATCTTGAGAGCTTCATTCCTTGTAAGGCAGAAATTCTTCCCCATTTCTCTGAGTAATAATATAGACCTCCAGTCGTATGTCTTTATGAAAGATCATGCCTGTGCCAAGTATTCTGTTACTTTCTGCTCGGTTTACTGGTTACACACCATGTTTTTAATACACTTGGCTACTGCACAAAGAAAATGGCATACAAAGGTCAGGCAGGGTTCTTATACTATCATATTATAAATGCATTTGAGGTAGCACCTATCAGAAATTTTCAGGATTAAACCTAAATTCAGAATAGTTGTAGTGAAATGTGAAGTAAATACACAGGTCTGAATATCCTCTCTAGCAAACCTCACCCTGAAATGCAGTTAATCACTATGAAGTAGATATTCAGTAGTGTGGGAAAATATAACTTATCCATTTAACTTTATGTGTGTTTTCAGTGAACTTCTGTCCACACAGGATCGCTGAAAATACATGTATAACTCTAAATGCATAACTTATCTATTTAACGTTACATCTGCTATTTGTGTCATCTGACTTGGACGGATAAGTTCTCCAGTCAATGGCTGGATATCATCACTAGATGGATAACATTTTAGCCTTACCCCCAGATCTCTCCAAATTGCATTTGTATTTAAAACAAGTAACTCTGACCCTCTAGTGACTTAAACAGCCAAAGTTATCCTTTTAAATGCCCAGATCTGAAATAAAAGCACTTAGGTGGTCAGCTTTGGTGCTTTTTAATATCAGCCTCTCTATGCCCAAGCAGAAGATGCAGTTGCTGTACTTTCTATTTTCTCACATATCAGTATTTACATTTCCAGTGGGTTGTTCTATGACCATTTGGCCTCTTTGAGGATGTTTGGGTGCGATGCACAGTTCTGTCCTCTGTCTTTCTTTGTAAGTCACCAGCCAGGAAGGATTGTCCGTAGCCTGGCAGTTTGTATTTACATCTTACGAATAGGACTCCATACATAGATATGGATCTCCCAGGATACTTAGAGGCCAATTCTGATCGGAGCCCAGCCATACGTCCAAAATCTGGATGGACCAGATTTGCACCCGATTCTGATCCCACAGGAGCTAGACATCCCCGTGGGATAAGAATCAGGTACAAGGGGCCTGGACAGGCAGGACGTGCTCCGATTCTGATCCTGCAGGAGCTAGACGTCCCCGTGGGATAAGAACAGGTACAATGGGCCTGGACAGGCAGGACGTGCTCCGATTCTGGCCTGCAGCATGTCTAGGTATTTCCCCGGCTAGCTCAACCTGGGATCCTACAGGAAGCCTGATCACCTGCACTGGCAGCAAACTCCGTTTTCCCCGCTGACTTGACCCCCAATCAGGCTTTCCAGGGCCAGGATCGGGCTGCAGTGAACCCCCTGGCTCTCTCACCTCATCTGGTGGTCCCAGGCTAGATGGCCGCTGACATCAGGGTGGTGGGCTTATTCCACCTCCGAGTAACCCCTATCTAAGTATCCCAGGCTGGACATACAGGGCCGTCACCAGAATCGGCCCTGTATGTCCGGGTTGAGGGTCACACCTCCGGTCCACCTCACTCCTCCTCTGGAATGCCCCCTCCCACCCTGGTACAGAGTTCCCTGCACATCTCTGCTGTAAGTGCGGGAAGCTCTTTGGTGGAATCGGACCGAGACATTTAGCAGGTCATATATGTTTGCCCTGGACATATATCCCCGCTAAACGCAGGTCAGAATCTACCTCTTACCCCTTAGTGTCTTCAGTCTGAGCAATCCCAAGAATGATCTAAGCTTGGAATTACAGATCACTCACACAGGCAGCCCAAATAACATGCTTCTTAAAGTGTCACTTAATATCTTTTATACTAATCCAAAGCCAGAAAGTTGGATTCTCTGGGAACAAGTAGAAAGTCAGTCCTCACATACGGGTGATGCCGGCACCAATGGAGCCTGCACGGTATCCACTCCCCAACTTTCATAGAAAGCCTTTGGGAGTTCTACCACGCATATATGGTCACCTTCCCACCTTCAGTCTTCTTTTTTCCACAGTACCCATCGGACGTGTAGCTGTACCCTCAGAAAAGGTTAGATTTTTTTTAGTGATTTTTTTCACGATTCTTTGGTCACATATTGTCACCTTCTAGGTTCCCTGATCCATCGCCTTGGCATTGCGTTTTTTTGGGGGGGTTCCCTCTTTTCTTTTTTCCTTCTCTGAAGTGTGCAGGTTTTTCTCACGCCCTTCTGACCAAGACATTGGAGTTTGACCTCATGGGACTCGTCTTTCACACTATGTCTTCCGTCAGTGGCTTTAAGCAGTGCGATCGTTGTAACCGCATGGACGGTTATGACTGTTGCCTGCAGTGCCTTGTAGCCAACCACAATGACACTTTTTGCCCTCTGTCTCTAGATGACGAGTAATGACCAGAAGAATCGTAAAAGACAGCAGGAGTCACTGTTTGGCCCTAAGACCTCTCATTCAGCTCCAGCATCATCCAGGGAATCGGTGCCCATGGGGGCCATGGATGAGGTCTCAGCCTCACATGCAGACCATGCTCACTCTGAGCCCTGAGGTCGCGGGGCATCGGACCCAGGATTGGCCACAGAAGACCATCCCTGGAAGGATTAGAACGCATCAAAGTCGGCCTCGAAGACCAATTACGGTGCCAAGGGTAAGTCCCATAGTTATCGGCATCGGAGCTTCTGAGTCAATGCTGAGGGAGTGGGCTGGGAGCGGCTTTCCATGCTGCCTTAGTGGGAGGAGACTTCCAAGGCCTCCAGGAATCAGAATCAGTCCTCCATGGTCATCCTCCTTAAGGAAACCCCCCTCAACAGAGCCGGCATCGGGGCCGATATCTTTGGTGCCCGTACCAATGTCTATGGAGCCTACTGGCCTCAACGTCAGGATGGTTGCCTTGGAGCACAGTATCGCTGCCCTCCTGGCACTGCAGTTGGCTCTGACAACCGGTACCTCCAATTCCTTGGGACTGACGACCAGACCCTCCACCGTGGGGGCATTGCTCACGGAGGTTCAGCCTATGTTGGAGCAGTTCCAACCTGACTCCGATGCCAGGCATAGGTCCTCCTCTCCCACCGGGGCCAGGACCTCTCCACCAAATGCTTCGGGATTGGATTGCCAAGAGCCTCAGCCACCGGTGACTCCCCCTACCATCACTGGACCGATGCCTTTCGGGTCCTGGAGGTTTCTTTTGATACCGATTTCGAGTGGGAGACTAATGACAAGTCCCTCCATACTCATTGGCCCTTGTACCAATGTTCCCTCTAATTTTCTATAGACTGTGTGCGCATAAAATATCAGCTGTGCAGCTTTTGAAGGAAGGTTAAATTTTTGTGCACCACATAACGACACTCGGAGTTATATACTTTAAAATTTGACTACACGTCAGAATACAGTATGTACACCACATTGATTTTAATCAAATTAAATGAAAATAGACGATTACTAAATGAAGTGGGAAATTTCTAGTAATTACAATCATAACTTTTAACTTTTAAGACGTCTGTGTTGTTTTCTATCAGAATCAGAGCCGTAATTTTTGTGCGCTCTGTTGTAAAGTATGTGCGCTCGCTCGGCGAGGTGTGTGCGCGCGCACACGCGCACAGCTTAGAGGGAACAGTGCCTTGTACCTGTCCCCACTGCAGGAGCATCGGCAGTACCCACCCGAGGACCTCTCCTTCCAGGAGTTTGTGCGGGACATGGCAAAGGCTTTGACCTTCACAAGTGACGCCAAGAATGAGCCTTGTACAGAAGATCTCAAGATCCTCCAGTACGAGGCTCCCCCAAAGGAGGCAGTCATGGTGCCCATTCCTCCCATACTTGAAAGACTGCTAGTCAGGATGTGGGAGACATCGGTTATAGTGTCAGTAGTGAGCAAGTGACTCGATTCCATTTATCGGGTCCGCAAAAGCCCTGACTTCCAGAATACAGAACTACCATACAACTCCATGGTGGTGGAATCGGCCATGCATCGAATGAAGAGTCTGAAGACATACTCCTCGGTGCCCCCGGGCAGTGAATCCCACACCATGGATGCCTATGGTAGAAAGTGTTACCAGGGCTCGATGCTCTTGGCCCATATCCAGTCCTACCAACGGTACATGGGCATGTATTTGACAAACCTGGCAAAGGAGCATGCTGGGTTCTCACCTGGGTTGTCTGATGACCCTCTCCAGCAGTTCTGGACCCTGATATTGGCAGTCAAAGAGTTCTTATGTTCTCATGCTCCAAATACATGACTCGGGCGACCTACGACACTTCGGGTCAATGGCTAGAGTGGCTGTGGTGGGCATTGGTGCCCGGCATCTGGCATGGCTACAGTCCTCAGACCTGGAGCAATGGGTTCAGGACAAGTTGATCGATGTCCCATGCCAGGGAGAGA
The DNA here is from genome assembly GCA_033557465.1 of Ichthyophis bannanicus. Lineage (NCBI taxonomy): Eukaryota > Metazoa > Chordata > Amphibia > Gymnophiona > Ichthyophiidae > Ichthyophis > Ichthyophis bannanicus. Next base: position 102,487,983 of record CM066048.1, on the reverse strand, counting down.
ACCTCTTTGGCAAGCCCATGATGGACAAGACCACAGAGATGGAGTCCAAGTTCATGACTAGAACCAGGCTCTCTAGGAAGACTGCAGACCCTTCCTGATGGAAGGCTTCGGAGAAAAAACCCTTTTACCCGTAAAAGAGGAAGGCTTATGGAACATAACCCCAATTTCCAGCCTATCCTGCTCCTCAACAGGGACAACAGGCCAAGGGCCAAAAGCACGGCCCTTGTAAGCCTAAAGCCCCCAAACTCCAGACAGCACCTACACCGCAGACGGAGCAGCTTTTGACTCCTTGGGCAAAGCCACTCTTCCTCTCTGAGATGAATATCCGCAGCTTACAGGGGGATGTCTGCTCTTTTTTGCTCAACAGTGGCCCAGCATCAGCAGTGATGCTTAGCCTCTGCAGGAAGTCAGAGAGGATTACCTCCTCCACTTCAAACAGATGCCATCTCCGTTTTTCCCCAGGAAACTTCCTATGACTCCACCTCACTGAGAGATTTTGCAGCAGGAACTTGTGGGCCTGCTGGCAGACATGGCAATGGAGCCCTTTCCCCCTGCTCAAAGGGGTTCCGGGTTCTACTCCTGCTACTTTCTGGTTCCGAAAAAAACAGGAGGATTTTGTTCTATCTTGGATCTTAGGGACCTCAATCGGTTCTTGGTGAACAAGAAGTACAAAATGGTTTCTCTTGGAACATTGCTGCCCTACCTCCAGCAGGGAGATTGGCTATGCTCTTTAGATCTCAAAAATGCCTATACCCACATCCTGATCCATCCCTTGCACTGGCTGTACCTCCGCTTTGTCATCGGAGGACAGCACTTCCAGTACAATGTCCTGTAGTTTGGACTGGCATCCTCTCCCTGGGTATTCACATAGTGTTTGGCGGTGGCTGCCACCCACCTATGCCTCCAGGGGGTATTTGTGTTCCCCTATCTGGAAGACTGGCTCTTAACAGCAGCTCTGCTGACAAGATGTGTCAGGTGGGGTGCCACACCATCTTCGTTGTGGACAACTTGCGATTTGTCATCAACTACCCAAGCTCACACCTGCAGCTTGCTCAGCATCTGGAGTTCCTAGGACCCTCCTGGTCATGGTTCAGTCCAAGGCCTTTCTTTCTGTAAACCAAGCTTGGCGCCTAGCAGCCATAGTGCAGGACCTGCAGGATCGCTTGGCAGTCCTAGCCCTCCTGATGCTACACCGTCTGGGACACATGGCCTCGACCATGCACGGCAAGCCCGATGCCCACCACCACATTCATCCGGTCCAGTGGACCCTCAGCTCCCAAAAGGCCCAGGCGATGGGCCACATCCATGACAGGGTCTGCATAACCCTGGTTCTGGTGACGTCTCTTGATTGGTGGCAGAAGCCGCAGCACCCCATGGCAGGAATGCCTTTTCATTCTCCTTCCCCTCAGGTGACCCTCATGACAGATACCTCAAAACTGGTCTGGGGAACCTACTGCGGTGGTCTACAGACCCCAGGGCATCTGGTTGGTGGCAGAGTGTCTCCATCAGATCAACTTCCAGGAACTCAGAGCCATTGTGTATGCTCTTCAAGCCTTCAACAACCACATATCAAACCAGGTACTTCTGATTCAAACAGACAATCAAGTGACAATATTTTATCTCAACAAACTGGGAGGCATGGGGGTCATACCTCTTGTGCGAGGAGGCAATTTGTTGCTGGAACTTTCACCCAGGAGAGGGGTATGCTCCTTCAGGCAGTGTACCTGCTGGGACAGAATGTCCTCGCAGATCGCCTCAGTTGGGTTCTCCAGCCCCACTATTGGAGACTGAACCCTCAAGTGGCGCACCACTTGTTTCAAACGTGGGGCTCTCCTACTCTCTACCTCTTCACCAGTCCCAGCAATGCCCAGCTGCCGCGTTTCTTCTCCAAGATACCGGCCTCACACTGAGTAATGGCTGATGCATTCCTCCTGTCTTGGAGCAAATGGCTACTATATGCATAACCTCTGACCCCCCTGCTCTCCAAAACTCTTCTCAAGACTCAACAGGATCAGGCCTCTGTGATCCTCATTGTCCCCAGGTGGGCCTGGAAGCCGTGGTTTCCCTTACTGCTCCATCTCTCTTGAGTGCCGCCGATTGCCCTAGGCTATGCCCTGGACCTGACATCGCAGAAGGACGGCTCTCTCCTGCACCCCAACCTCAGGTCCTTGCCCTGACAGCCTGGCTGCTGAAAGGATAACCCTTGGCCAGTTTATCTGCCCTGGGAGATTGAAAATGTCCTCCTGGTGTCCCACAAGGATTCCACGTGGCAAGCGTATGCCTTCAAATGGCGTCACTTGTGTGTCTGGTGCACAGATCAGGGGGTTAACCCATTTTTCTTTCTATGCTTCTTTGAGCTGTGTCATCCTACTGAGATAAGATGACACCTTTGGGTGGGAAGATGACCACATATGTGTGGTAGAACTCCCAAAGGCTTTCTATGAAAGTTGGGAAGTGGATACTGCACAGGCACTGTCAGTGCCAACGTCACCCATATGTGGGGACTGATTCCTGCTGTTTCCAGAGAACACCTGCTACAGGTGAGTAACTATGCTATACGGCAATGCATGTTGGCTTTCTCACCTCCATCATTCCATGTTCCAGAGGGACAGGATAAGATTAATTGTAGTAATAATTTGACAAAATGTGGACCACTAGAGATCTTCACCTTTTCCTCTCTCAGCCTGAACTATGAAGCAGAGATTTAATGCTCAATGCAACAAACTGCGCTATGCTCTAGTATGGCGTTTTGCTAGATAGTTTTCCATGCTAGTCTTGCTCTCCAATGCAGAAAGGAAGATAGTGTGTGTATTTATAACATACATGTGTATCTTGCAACTCCTGCTCCACTTATGTCCCACAAAAACACCCATGCATATAGCATGAAAAAGTGAAATTAGACTTTATCTGCTAATTTTCTTTCATGGAGTCCCTCCAGTCCAGTCCAGAGAATCGGGCTGTGTCTGCCCACCAGCAGCTGGAGACTGAATATTCAAATATTTGATGTTGTCATCCTATAAGAGCCTCTACGCTCAGTATATGAATGTCAAAGCAGCTTTCCACACACAGAGAATTGCCGAGAAGATACAAACCACTAGAACAACCAATTAAATTGAAATAGTACACGCCCAAAAGTAGGCGAGAGCAGGACCACAGGAGCTGACCCTCCCAAGAATTCCTGCACGCCTCTAAGAGGGGTGACACTCATACCTCCCTCTTTATTTTCCTTTTTGTCTTACGAGCCCTTCTAGGGATACACCCTTAGGGGAATCACCCCTGCACAACTGCAGTCCACCAAGCAACATGGGTTCTCTGATTCTGCTTCATCACCCCATCTCTACGGGCTCGCCAAGGTCAACATGAAACAGGAGAAGAAGCGTAACTGGGCAGGTCCTGAACTGGGCTGGAGGGACTCCATGAAAGAAAATTAGCAGGTAAGGACTAATTTCACCTTCATTTCCGTCCCTCCAATCCAGTCCAAAAGAATCGGGATATACCACAGCAGTACCTAAGACCGGGAGGGACCAGCAAGCCCTGCCCACAATTCCTGCACACCAAAACGCACTTCCTGCTGAGCCTGTATGTCCAACCTATAGTGCTTTGCAAAGGTATGTGGCAATGATCATGTCTCTGCCTTACAAATGTCTGCAGGAGGTACCAAGCAAAACTCAACCCAAGATACCGCCTGCGCCCTGGTGGAATGGGCAAGCAATCCTACTGGCACCTCTTTGTATCCCAGCAAATATGCTAAAGCAATAGCCTCCCTCACCCACCTCAATTTGGAGGCCGCTTCCCATTTATGCGGACCCCCAAATAGCACATACAGCCTGTCAGACTTCCTGAAATAATGGATACGCTTCAAATAAATCTTCAAGGCCCTGCGCACATCCAGGGAATAGAGGCGCTCACTGTCAGGTCCTCCTGCCTTCGCCTCAAACATTGGCAGATTCAATGCCTGGTTAACATGAAAAGCTGACAACACCTTCGGAAGAAAGGACAGTACTGGCCCCAAGACCACCTTTCCTTCTGGATAGGAAGGCACGGTTCCCTGCACAACAAGGCCTGCAACTCTGAGATACATTGCACCAAACAAATCGCCACCAAGAAGACCACCTTCAGCATTAGATCCTTCAATGAAGCACTCCCCAAAGTCTCAAATGGCTGCTCCATAAGTGCAGAGAGGATGAGTTTAAGATCCCAAGGGGGAACCACCTGCCGAAGAGGAGTCCTAACCTGCTTAACCGCTTTGAGGAACCGAACGACATCTGGATGCGAAGCCAATGAAAGCCCCTGTACCTTCCCATGATAACAGGTGAGCGCTGCCACCTGTATCCTAAAACGTCCACCACTGAGGCCCTAGACTCTGCTCCTCACACCAGCTCTCAAACACATGCTAGACTCACACATAGGACAGGGACATTGACCACTTGCGAGCCTGCAACAAGGTGGAAATGACCTCCAAAGTGTAGCCGGACTGCCTCAGCCATGCCTTTTCAATAGCTAGGCTGTAAGTGAGAATCAATCCATCTGTGACATGAGAATGGGTCCCTGCGCCAGAAGATCCGGGCAGGCTGGAAGCCTCCATGTACTCTACCTACAAGCGAACAAAGTCCGCATACCACAGCCATTGAGGCCGGGATCTAACAGGAGCACCAGTCCCCGTGACAAGCAATCCTCTGCAACAGGCACCCTATCATCGCCCATGGAGGGAACACATACAGTAATCCCTCCCATGGCCACTGCTGTGCCAGAGCATCTAAGCCATCCGACATGTGATTGCACCTTCAACTGAAAAACCGAGTGGCTTTTGCATTGAGAGTGGAAGCCAACAGATCCATAACCGATTGATCCCAAATTCGGACCAGAGTCTGGAAGCCTGAGTCCTCCAGGGATTACTCCACAGGATCTACTCAATGTCTGCTCAGGTAATCCACCTGAACATTGTCCTTGCCTGCCACATGTGCGGCCAAGATAACTATCAAGTTGTCCTGCGCCCACTGCAGAATCAGGGCCACCTCCTCTGCCAGCACTATGCTGCCCATGTCCCCTTGGCCTGCTGATGTAGGCTACCACCGCAGCATTACTGGAGAAACAACCTCACCACTCTGTTAAAAAACAAAAGTAAAACCTTGCTGCACAGGGAGGAATGCACCTAAGTCAAATGGAAGCTATCTCTTTTAAAGAGAATTCAAATCTGTGTACTTTATAATTACACGCTACATATGAACAAAGAGGATACCATTATTAAGAACAGTCCTTGTAATAGTGTGACCTATGGATCTTTATTCATTTTTAACTTTTTATAAGGTTCTTTGTCAAATTTCTTCTTTCTTGTTTTCAATATTCAATATATGTTCCATACAGTTTGGGATTCATTTTTTATATCTCTCGATTTCAATGAGTGACGGTTTTAGAAGCAATTTCCTTTACCTCTAGCATGGTACTACCTTAAATGTGTCATTTTGGCGTCAATTTCAGCTTTAAAAGATCTTCATGAGCGTATTGCCTGCACTTGGCGATTTGAACACTAGGGTTAGTACCTCTGCTGGAGTTCTCATAAACTACAATTCCAATTTTGATTAGCTTAGATATGCAACCATTGGCCTTGCCATATTCTGGTTGTTCTTAACGATGGTATCCTCTCTGGTCATACGTAGCTTGTAATTGTAAGGTACACAGATTTGAATTCTCTTTAAAAGAGATAGCTTCCATTTGACTTAAGTCCGTTCCTCCCTGTGCAGTAAGGTTTGACTTTTGATTTTTAACATGTTCCCCTATATGGATTCTCTTGGTGGGCAGAATTTACTTTCATTTCGCTGCAAGATTTCATCAAGTCTCTACAAAGCTTGTATTCAAGTAAGATTTTTGTTCTCCCCCCTCCCCCCACCACCACCACCTATTATGTTTTCATCTTACTTTAAGACATGGGCCCTTTTTGTATATTATATGCATGTGTTCCCATTTGGGGCTGGTTCTTATAATCCTGAGTACCCTTTTTGAGGCTACGAGGTATTTTAACACACTACTTCTCTTGTCAGCACTTATTTACATTACATATTCAATGTTGCATGGTTTGCACATTTATAGCAGTGATATTCTCTTCTTGATTTTGCATTGCGGCTGTGTCACAATATTCTTTTTAGCAGTCTTTTATATATTTATGTCCCTCTATTTTATGTTTATTTAACTGATTCTTTTTGGTCCACATATTATATTTATTTTATTCACTGAGGACAAGACGTAATTCCTTCATGCAACTGCCTCTGTCCCCTTCTCCCCTCCCCTTCCCTCCTACTCTCCCCTCCCTCCTATGAACACTGATCCCCCCTAATTTTAAGTTCTTTCCAAGTTCTTTGCCCTGTTATAATGTTTATAATATATTAAGTCTTCTGCAAGTTCGTTACCCTGTTACAATGTATCAATTTCTGTTTCAATGTAAACTGCCTTGATCCGGTATAGACAACCTATTAAATAAATACGATAAATTTTATGTCAATGTCCTTTTACCAAAACTTTTTAAATGGCCAATGAGCTTTAAACTAACATTCATGATAACATTTTTATAATTTCATTTATATATTTGATTTTAACTACATGTGTCTAATGTGTATTACTGATGATTTATTTGTTGTTTTTGCCTCTTAAGGTCCCCCTGAGGAAGGCAGCCGTGCCAAAACACAACCATGTCAGGGCGTTTCTGAATAACGGACTATTCTTTACTCCTTGCTTCCTTTGGTTTCTGTCTTGGGCCACCTGAGCCAAACAGTGTGCCCCCAACTGCTCAGGCTGGCATCCGTCATAACCACCAGCCAGTCTGGAGTTTTGAAAGGAACCCTCTTTAACAGATTCTCCTGAGATGACCACCACTGCAGACTGTCCTTCACCTCCTGCAGGCACCAAAGTCTTCTGTATATGGAATGGTATTGAGGAGACCACCTCGAGAGCAATGCTCTCTGAAGAAGCCTCATGTAAGCCTTCGCCCAGAGCACCAAGTCCACGGCTGCCGTTGCCATCAGACCAAGCATCTGTAGATAATGCCACACCGATGTCACCTTCATCTTCCAGAATCATTGAACCATTCTCCTTAGCTTGTTCACCCTGTCTTGCAGGAGAGACACCAAGCCCTGGACCGTGTCAAACGCCACCCCCAAGTAGACCAACCTTTGAGCTGGAACAAGCTTGCTTTTGGGTACATTGATGACCCAACCTAGCTCCTGGAGAAAGGAGATAACCTGATCTATCACTCCCTGACTCTCCTCCCTCAATGTTGTATGGATCAGCCAAGGTTCCCTGCTACATGAGAGCAGCTGCCACTACCACCATTATCTTGGTGAATGTCCTGGGAGCAGTTGTTGGTGAATGTCCTGGGAGCAGTTGCCAGCCCAAAGGGCATTGCCTGAAACTGAAAATGACCCACTGGCAGAGCAAACTGCAAGAAACTCTGATGTTCAGGGCAAATGGGAATGTGAAGATAGGTCTCCTTGAGATCCAGAGCCGTCAGATACTCCCCCTTTTGAACAGCTACCATGATGGAGCGCAACGTCTCCATATGAACATGAGGAACACGCAAGGTCCTGTTGACATGCTTGAGATCCAGAATAGGCTGAAAGGAGCCCTCCATCTAGGGAACCACAAAATAGATTGTATATCGACCGGTACCTAATTGTTCACTTGCCACCTTGATCACCGCCCCTAAGTCCCGGACCCACTGATCCATTGTCATGTGGACCCAGGAGAGGTAAAAATGCGGTAAACGGCCACCTATCAGATGGTCCGCCCCCTGGACCCGCCTCACCTCATTGCAGCTTCTTAGCAGAGGACGCAGTGGCTGAGCTACCAAAGCTTCCGTTGAACCCCCTGCTATGAAAGGACTGGCCTCTTTATTGGCTACGCTCTCACTGGGATGAGAGGAACCTAGTACTGCGGATACACCGGAAGTCTCTGGTTCCTCCCCAGATGGGTTGTTGAGACTTGCACCCCCACACGTCCTCATACAGGCGAGTCCCTTTGGTCTCACCCAGCATCTTCACCAGTTCCTTAAGGGCGTCCCCAAAGAGGAGCTTACCTTTAAAAGGGAGCTTACTCAGCCGAATCTTTGAGGAGACATTGGCAGCCCAATTATGGAGGCACACAAATTGCCAGGCTGCCACTACCAAGGCCATGCTTTTTGCCATCGCCCGCATGAGATCATAGCAGACATCTGCCAGATAGGCCAATGCAGTTTCCAATTTGGGGATCTCAGCCGGCAGATTCTCCGACGGCTCTCCTTCCCCCTGCAGAACTTGCAACCAGTGCATACATGCCTGTGCCACATATGCCCTGCAGATGGAGGCCTGCAGAGATAATGTGTTCTCCTCAAAGGTCTGCCGGAGCAGCGCCTCCAGGCATCTATCCTGCGGGTCATTCAAGGCAGTATGTCCTTCTACTGGAATAACAGTCTTCTTAGTGACTGCTGTTACCAAGGAATCCACCTTCAGGTTCTTAAACAACTCTTTCTCTGCTGGAAGGATAAGATATAGCCAAGACATTACCTGGCATCCCCTTAGCTCCCTCTGGTAGCTCCCACTCAGCCTCAATCATCTGCATGATGGCCTTGTGTACCTGAAAGAAATTCTGAGGGGAACACATGCCCTGCAACAGCAGATCTTCCAAGGAAGTGTCCTCCTCTGCCTCCCTAAATGGAATGTGCAGGGCTTCCAGAGACTATGAATTAAGGTTAGCAGCTCCTCTTTCTGGAAGACCCTAACAATGGAAGGGTCCTCCCCTGGATGCAGCTCAGCTTCCCCCAGGACTCTGGCCTCTGGAACCTCCTCCAGAAATGAAGAACTTCCAGCGGCCTCAGCGATCCTTCTGAAACTTCAGAGTCACTCAAATTCCTTAGCAGCCTCCTCAGCTACCCATTGGTGCTTTTTGGGCACTTCCTGCACCCCTTCCTGACTGGCCTCAGGGAGGGGACAGCCGCTCTAAACCTTGGTCTTTCTGCAATTTATAGGCCCAATGAAAATGGAAGATTAACTCAGGCGAAAACAGAGAGGCCCCCTTTGAGGGATCGCCTCCCTGCTGGCTCAGACCTGAACACTACTCTGGGCTCAGCTCCTGTGATGAGCCTGCCACTGCTAAGATGGCTGGAGCTGCTTTGCCTTATTCCAAAATGGCTGATTCATCAGCAGCGCAGGAAAACTCCTGCTGCTGTGAAGAAGACGCTGCTTCTTGAGGTGCCTCATTATGCGGCCTATCTTGAATCTACCGGTGGTGCTCAAGGGCTTGGCTCTCAGCCTCGCAGTCCTTGTAGCATCTCGCTGCTAACAAAGAGCTCCAGCATGCTCCACACACATTTGTTTGTTCGATGGCATCCGCCACCCCTGCATAAGATGGCCCTTGACCGAGCTTGCAGCGGGAGAGAGACACGTAACACACCACTGCCGACAGAGTCACACAAAATAGCACAGAACACCCCGAACAAGAACACTCACCGAGGGAGGCCAGACTGAGGTGAAGCAGAGGTTAATAAGACTTCTATCCCTTTCTCCCCAGTAATGAAGCAACGCACACCGACCAAATGGGTTGTGCTGACTCTACAGAGCCAATATACCCACCTAAGGCTCTTTAGTCCACAACCAATTTTTTTTTTATTTATGTATATTTTTGGCTGTCTGGTCTCTGCTGTCAGTTGTGTGTCCTTGCACTACCATCCACCAAAAACAAAAAGTAAGACTAAGCAAATGGCTCTACTAGAGTCCTATCAGATGTCCACCAGCTGCTGGAGACTGAAAATACTAAGGTATCAGGGGAACATAGGGGCTCTTATAGGATGACATCATCAAACATTTGAATATTCAGTCTCCAGCTGCTGGTGGACGGACACAACCCGATTCTCTGGAATGGACTGGAGGGACAGGAATGAAGTATGCATTGGCATTAGTAACACACCTTTTTATATGTATATACCCCAGGCTAGTTTATAAGTGCAAAGAAGGCTCAAAGAAGGTAATTTTATGACAGATCGCCTAGGTGGGGAGGCCTTTTTTATAAGAACATAAGATATGTCATACTGGGTCAGACCCAAGAGTCCATCAATCCCAGTATCCCATTTCCCACAGTAGTCAATCCAGGTTACAAGCACCTGCCAGACTCCCAAAATGGTCCCAACGAAGCAATCACACCCACAAACATTCAACAGGAAAAGTGTAAGGAGCAAGGTGACAAACCACACCTTGGAAGTACAAATTAAAGCTTTATTGGTGTGTCAACAGGTCCCGTCCTACATGTCTGTTTCAGTAACAGGCCTTCATTAGGGGTATATATAATAGCCAGTGGGAGACATTGGTAAGGAAGAATAATAAACAAAAGACACTTACCAATAAAATACATTAAAGACATAATAGAAATGAATTAAAATCAAAACAATCATAAAATCAGTTGTGAAATAATGGAAGGTCTTAAAAAGTTAAAAAAAAGACACAGAAACCTAAAAAAAACAAAGAACTGAATGCTAAAGTAGGATACCATAAAAACATGGGACCGACCAAACAGAGCAGCAACGTACCTGCAGCGTGTAACTGGAAAACAAAAGAAGCTGGTACAAAGACTGGTGGATTTCAGGTTTAGACAAACCCCTTTTATTGACCTCTACGCTTTCCAGTCACTCGACCACGGAACATACAATGGTGTTTGATGTGTGGCAATAGCTCTTTTATACTGACAAGATTTTATAAGTTTTGTCTCCTAAAATCCCCCTAAAGAAGGCCTATTGGCCAAAACGCATAGGGGTCAATAAAAGGGGTTTGTCTAAACCCTGAAATCCCCCAGTCTTTGTACCAGCTTCTTTTGTTTACCATAAAAACATGACATAAATAAGAAGCAGTGGAAAAAGCTTACAAAAAAGACACAGGAGTGGGAGGAAAAATTGTAATAAGAACATAAAAGCCGAGTAAAAAGACAATGATAAAATGTAGTGCTCAAACTTTATGATAAATAAAAGGGCCATAATAAAAACAGTTATTACATAAAAATGACCAGAATGTATGAGAAGCATAAGGAGGGGGAGAGGGAGGAAAAGGGGAAAGGAGGGGGGGGAAAGAGGGAATGAGAGAAGAGTGGAAGGGGGAGGAAGAAGGAAGGGAGAGAAAACGGAAAAAGGCACAGGACCATTGGAAAGGGAAGTGTTCACAAAATGCTTACAAGCGACCCGAGAAACTACATTATTCCAGTCGGCCACCAATCTATCAAGGTCTCCGGAATACATATCAGACATCAATGGATGGATATGCGCAAGAAAAAAGTTTCCTTATCAAAAAAACCATAACGATATTAATAACAATCAGGGTTAGAAAAAAAACAGTAGACGTCCCAAGGGAATAATCAAACATAAATGTCATAAGCATATGGTCCGACCAGGGTATAGGCAAAACGTAGAAACATGATGGCAGAAATAGACCACAAGGCCTATCTAGTCTGCTCTCTATATCAGCCACTACAAGAATCCCCTTTTTTCCTTCAGAGAGCCTATGGGGTATGTTTACTAACCGGGCTAACGGTTAACCCGGGCTATCTGCCACTAGGTCCCATAATATTCAATGGGACCTAGTTGCAGATAGCCCGGGTTAACCGTTAGCCCGGTTTAGTAAACATATCCTTATGTGTTTGTCCCAGGTTTTTTTGAATTTAGATACTGTCCTTATCTCTACCGCCTCCACTGGGAGACTATTCCACTCATCTACCACTTTTTCCAAAAAGAAATATTTCCGCAAATTACTCCCGAGTCTATCCCCTTTCACTCTCATCCTATGCCCCATCATAGTAGAGCTTGCTTTCAATCGAAAGAGGTTCTCCTCCTGTGCGTTTATGCTACAGAGGTATTTAAACGTCTCAGTTATATCACCTCTGTTCCACCTTTCCTCTAAAGTATACATATTAAGGTCCTTAAGTCTGTCCTCATATGCTTTGTAAAGAAGACCATTAACTATTTTAGTGGCCACCCTCTACACCAACTCCAACCTGTTTATATCCTTTTGAAGGTGCAATCTCGAGCTCCACTGACTGACCTTTTCAATGCCTCTTTGGGTGCCAGAGGAGTGGAGAAAGGCACATGTGGTCCCTTTACACAAAAGCAAATGTAAAGATGACATTGAGAAATACAGGCCGGTTAGTCTAACCTCTGTGGTTAGTAAATTATTGGAAACACTCCTGAAAGAGAAAATAGTGATGTTTGTAGAGTCCAACGGATTACCAGATCTGAGGCAGCATGGATTCACTAGGAGCAGGTCTTGTCAGACAAATCTGACTTCTTTGACTGGGTGACCAGGGAGATGGACAGAGGGAGAGCCCTAGATGTGGTGTATTTAGATTTCAGTAAAGATTTTGACACTGTTCTGCACAGGCTGCTTATAAACAAACTGAGTACCCTAGGGATGGACCCTAAAGTTACTGCTTGGGTTAGAAATTGGTTGAGTGGGAGGCGACAAAGGGTACAGGTAAATGGAGCTCACTCTGAGGAGAAGGAGGTTACCAGTGGAGTGCCGCAGGGATCTGTCCTTGGTTCTGATTCTTTGTAACATCTTTGCTAGTGATATTGCAGAAGGCTGTCGGGTAAGGTTTGCCTCTTTGCGGATGATACCAAAATCTGCAATAGAGTAGACACTCAGGAAGGGGTAGATAACATGAGGAGGGATCTAGCGAAGCTTGAAGAATGGTCTAGAATTTGGCAGCTAAAAAATGTAGGGTTATGCATTTGGACTGCAACAATCCAAGGGAACAGTTCAGTATAGGGGGTGAGGTACTTCTGTTCACGAAATAAGAATGGGACCTAGGCGTGATGTGTCTGATGATCTTAAAGTAGCTAAACAGGTAGAAAAGGCGACAGCGAAAGCTAGAAGGATGTTTGGGTGCATAGGGAGAGGAATGGCCAGCAGAAGAAAGGAGGTGATAGTGCCTCTGTATAAGTATTTGGTGCGATCTCATTTCTCGTCTTCTGCTGAAGAATCTGTCGACCTTCGCCGAAGTGAAGGTGGCCATGAGGTCCATAACCGGCACACCCCACCTGCGCACTATCATCTCGAAGACCTCGGGATGCAGGACCCATTCCCCCGGGTCTACCCGTACCCGACTGAGAAAATCGGCCTGCACATTGTCCACCCCTGCGACATGTGCCGCGGACAGATCCAGAAGATTCGCCTTCGCCCAATCGCACAGGGCTCCGGCCTCGACTTCCAGCAGCGCGCTGCTTGTGCCCTCTTGCTTGTTGACATAGGACACTGCTGTGGCATTGTCGGAGAACACACGGACCGCCTTGCCGTAGAGGAGCCCCTGGAATGACTGCAACGCTAGAGCCACCGCTCTTAACTCCAGCCTGTTGATGGACCAGCTCTGTTCCTGGACCGTCCACTGCCCCTGCGAGAACCTGCCTTGGCAGTGAGCGCCCCAGCCCGAGAGACTGGCGTCCGTCATTACGGGAATCCAGGCTGGAGCATCCAGCGTCCTGCCGCACTCCAAGGACGCGGGGCACAACCACCAACGCAGAGACTGCCGTGCCTCCTCCGGACAGGGCAACGTCCGCGAGAGGGAATCCCGCTGATGTGACCACCGACAAAGTAACGCCCTCTGCAAGGGCCTCATGTGAGTTCTTGCCCACAGAACCGTCTCTATGGCTGCTGCCATTGTTCCCAGCAATTGCAGATAATGCCACACCGATGGCGCCTTGTATTGAAGAAACCGGTTCACCAACTTCTGGAGGCGCCGTGCTCGGTCCGCCGTTAGGAACACCTTTCCTGTGCGCATATCGAAGCGAGCTCCCAGGTATTCCAGATTCTGAGAGGGCACCAAGTGACTCTTGGTCATATTGACCACCCAACCGAGCTCTTCCAGAAACGCCACCACCCGTGTCATGGCCGACGCGCTCTCGGACCGTGTCTTCGCTCAAATCAACCAATTGTCCAGATACGGATGCACTAAGATACCTTCCTTCCTTAGAGCCGCCGCGACCACCACCATGACCTTGGTGAAGGTGCGCGGCGCTGTCGCCAAGCCGAATGGCAATGCCTGGAACTCAAAGTGGCTGAACGGGACCGCGAACCTGAGAAACTTGTGATGCTCCTGCCGAATTAGAATGTGGAGAAAAGCCTCCAACAAGTCCAGCGATGTGAGGAATTCTCCCTTTTGGACCGCCACCACGACAGACCGCAGTGTCTCCATGTGGAAATGCGAGATCCAAAGGCAACGATTCACACCCTTGAGGTCCAGAATCGGTCGGACGCCTCCATCCTTTTTGGGGATGATGAAGTAAATGGAGTAGCGACCGCTTCCGAGCTGGTCTGATGGGACAGGAACTATCACCTTGAGCTGCAGTAGCCTTCGGACCATCTCCCGCACACTTGGCAAGTTGCCCGCACACTTGGCGGGCGACTTGCCGGGGGACTGAACGAAGGCTTCCCTCACTGGCCTGAGGAACTCCAGTGTGTACCCTTCTCAAATAACTTCTAGTACCCACTGATCAGACGTTACTCGGACCCAGGCAGAATAAAACTTCTGCAACCACCCTCCTACCGGCAGCAAGGGTGCCCGGGTCCCCCGTATCTCATTGTTGCTTTTTGACAGTGAAGGACGAAGAGGACGAGGGACCGAACCCCTGTCCAGCCCCCTGAAACCCCTGGAAACCTTGACCTCGAGAGGAAGAACGCCCCCTCTGACCGGGATTAAATCTTTGGAACCGAAACCGGCGAAAGTCTCGCTGCTGCCCCCTGCCAGCCATAAACTGCCAGCTCGGCTTGGGCTTGTCCTCAGGCAACTTACCTCCCTTGGATTCCCCCAAGTCCTTTACCAATTTCTCTAAATCCTCTCCGAACAAAAGACGCCCTTTAAAGGGAAGCTTGCTCAATCTAGCCTTGGAGGAGCTATCCGCCGCCCAGTTGCGCAGCCACAAGTACCTTCGAGCTGCCACTGCCGACGCCATGCTCTTTTCCAAACCACGCATAAGATCATACTGAATGTCCGCCAGGTAGGCCGCGCCAGACTCTAACCTGACCGCCTCCGCAGACTCTGCAGCCTCTGAACCTTCCTGCACTCTCTGAGACCACCTAAAACAGGCTCTAGCCACCCACGCTCCGCAAATAGCCGCTTGCAGCGAGAGAGCATTCACATCAAACACCTGACGCAACAACACATCCAACTTCCTATCCTGGGAATCTTTGAGGGCCGCACCACCCTCCACCGGGATAGTCGTCTTCTTGGTAACCGCCGAAACGGCCGCATCAACCTTGGGTGACTTAAAAACCTCCCTATTCTGATCCAGCAATGGATAGAGACGGCCCATGACCAATGTTCCCTCTAATTTTCTGTAGGCTGTGTGCACATAAAATATCAGCTGTGTGCAGCTTTTGAAGGAAGGTTAAATTTTTGTGCGCCACATAACGACACTCGGAGTTATATACTTTAAAATTTGACTACACGTCAGAATACAGTATGTACACCACATTGAATTTAATCAAATTAAATGAAAATAGACGATTACTAAATGAAGTGGGAAATTTCTAGTAATTACAATCATAACTTTTAACTTTTAAGACGTCTGTGTTGTTTTCTATCAGAATCAGAACAGTAATTTTGTGCGCTCTGTTGTAAAGTACGTGCGCTCGCTCGGCGAGGTGTGTGCGCGCGCACGCGCGCACAGCTTAGAGGGAACAGTGCCCATGACCCTGGATCCCTTCAGAGGAGCTTCCGGCATGTTCCACTCCTCCTGAATCATCTCTCAAAACACTCTATGCACCGGGAACGCTCGTTGATTTTTTCTGAAAACCTGCAACAGGGGGTCTTCCAGGGTCTCGTCCTCGGCTGGTCCCGGGACCGGCATATTTAAGACCTTTAATGCCTCTACAATGAGCGCCGGTAGCTCTTCCTTCCTGAAGACACATACCACCCTAGCCTGCTCCTCTCTCTCGGACAGTTCGCCTTCCTTCAGCTCTTCTTCTAGCTCCCCACTGGGTGCCTCATCCTCAGGAAAGGGTCCCTCTGAGGCTACCGAATCCTCCGCTGGTAACCCCTCTGAGCACAGCCTCTTTGCCCCGCGGAAAGGATCCTCTGCCTGTGGGGACAGCGCGGGTCTCTTGCCCCTGCTAGCAGCTCCAGGCATTTTCTCCTGCTGCATAGCAGTCAAGAAAGTGTGTTGGAGCAGGGTAACAAAATCCTTCGAGAAACTTGCTGCCCATTCTTGAGGTAAAGAAGTCTGTGGGAGAGGAGTGGAAGGCCCCGAAGAAGGACCTGTCACGGCTCCCCCTGGGTCCCCTCCTGTAACTGGGATCCCGAGGGCTCTAAATCAGCCACTTGCCCTACTCCCTGCTCTTCACCAGAATCCATGTCCACTGTCTCCCTAGCAAAGGATTTGCAAATACCTGAAGCAGAGCCTTTTTTCATGCCACATACCAAACAAAGTGGCTTGGATGGCATGGCCCTCGCGAACAATAAGTGCAAGCAGTGAAGCTATATACTAACGCACACCCTCTGGGCCGCGGGCCTAGAGGCTTACCACCGGGGTTTTTTTGGGGGGTTTTTTGTTTTTTACAATTCGCCAACTAAATCAAACTAAAACCAAAAGCCAAAATAAATAACCCCTTGTTAGGGAAAAAGGAAGCAAGGCATGAGGAGAACTGCCCGCCTCAGGGAGAAGTAGTGAACTATCCCCGCCGGCAGTGGCGTTCCCGCACGATGCCGCCACACGGCTAGGCCCGCTGCTGTTTCATTTCGCGCCAAAGCACTCAGTGCTTCAGGAAAGTAAGGCCCCTTACTAAATAACGCCGCGGGCAAACTGCCAGCGTTAGACTCACTGGGTTCGCGACTCGCAGGTCCAAGGGAGCGACTGCTGCCACCGGGAACACACTCGCACTAAGAAAACCGGAACACGATGGTCCCGAGCCTGCCAGCGTGCGAACAGGCAAACCTCTGTGTGGCGCTGACAAGGCTTTCCTCCAGAGCTCTTCCTCTGACAAGGTGGCTAACTGTACCGGCAGCAATATACTAAACCAGCTACCGTCAAGCTCCCACACAGCCTAATCACTTGAATCAATCGAGGGGGGGGAGAGGGGGGCAGGGAGAGGAAGAGAGGTGCCTGCAAACAAACTTAAAGGCACAGTGCTGAGAAACTCTTCCCCTTAGATTAAACTAATTTTTCCCCCCCAAAATCACTTAAACATGTCAACCAGTCTTAATTGCTTCTCCAGTAAGCCCGACCCTTCAGGCTCCTATCTATCCAGCTGCTTGGAGACTGAAGTAACTGATGGCAAGAGGCGGATTCCGAATGGATATACCGGTGACATCATAAAAAGGAGGAGTTTTCTCAGTCTCCAAGCTGCTGGATGAGATAGGGAACCCAGAGGTCCGGAACTAGACTGGTTACACGATCAGGAATATTATTTTTTACATATAGTGCCACTCATCCTCCCCTTCTTCCTACCCTGTCCTTTCTGAATAACGTATAGCCTAGTATAGTTATATCCCAGTCATGGTTGTCTGTGAACCATGTCTCTATAACTGCCACTAAATCTAAGTCAGCCTCTCCCATTAAAACCTCTCCCATTAAAGCCATGGGATCTTATTTCCCATGCTACGAGCATTTATACACACTGCTTTCCAAATGTTGCCCCTTTTACCTTTTTTCTATAAAGGTATTTAATGTTTCACTTACCTGGCGGCTTTCTTCACTCATCCCCAATGAATCTAGTTTAAATCCCTCTTCAGTAGGTTAGCCTGAAGACATATCGACCCTTCTTGGACAGATAGACGCCAACTCTGCTCTGCACCCTTGGAACATCATCCCATGGTTCCCATGATCTAAGAAATCAAAACACTCTCGATGACAGGCTATTTGGAGCAACTACAGGGTCAATACCGAAGGCACATAAGTTAAATCTAAAATAGCCCCACGAGCATGAATAGGTCAGGCCTCAATTTGTGAAAAATCCAACAACACATGCCAGAAATAAAACCATCCAACAGTGGATCACAAGCATGGGGTAAATTAAAATTTCCTACTACCAACAAATGAGAAAGATCAACATGTAATACTGTCAAATTTGCTAAAAAACTAAAAAGCTCGAAAATAGGGGCATCAGGTGGACAATAAATTACATCTACAGCACAATTTATATTTCCTGCCACTACACACTCCATACTAGCTACATGTACAATATTAATATTACTAAAACATAAATTCTTCTTCGCAATTAACATTATCCACCCTGGGTTCATGAAATATAGCATACATTGGAGGATATAGCTGAGATAACAGCACAGAATCACTATACATAAGCCAAGTTTCAGTAATACATAAGATATGCCATACTTGGTCAGACCAAAGTCCATCAAGCCCAATATCCTGTTTCCAAGTACCTAGCAGTTTCCCCTAGAAAAACAGGTTCCACAATACTTGTATTGGGGCTAGCAGTGGATTTCCCGGGTCCCCTTTAATAATAGTTTATGGACCTTTCCTCCAGGAATTTAATACATAACAAATCAGGAGCAAAATCACATAAGTAATCATAAATAAACATCAACCTATTATGCACAGAATGTGCATTAATCAATACTGTTGTTAGAGAAGCCCTAGACTAAAAAAACCTGTTATTACATCCTTCAGGTGAACAAAAGGCAGTACCTGATGAAAAGAACATCCCTTGTCCACCTTCTTATAAATGGGATTGGACAAGACATACATTCTATATCCAGAAACTACAGTTATTGCTTAAGTCTCATAGCAATTGTACAAATTTGCGCAAGCTAAACAAAATAACAACAAATATATCTAATGAAACCAATACATCATGAAATAAACTACACAATACTAGCTCAAAATACCAAACAAAACAATACAAATATAATAGCTCAAATAAAGCCAACAAATAAAACACTCACTCTCCCAGGACGCTCTTGGGATGTTCAAGGGGCATGGCCCTTAGCCATACCCATTCACCGAGACCTGAGGCAGAGGGACCTGCCTAGGGACCCTCCTCTTCAAGTCCGCCCATGGCTGCGGATGATGTCAGTGCCGCGCTGCCAAAGATGGAGGCAGACAAAGTAAGTCAAATCAGGCAGAGTCAAAGTTTAAGGCACAGAGACAGCTTGCAGACTCCCCAGCACATCAAAACCGTTCCCTCTCTCACCAGGAAGGCTGTTAATGACACAAGCACTGTGCTGAACTGTAGTAGCCAATGGTCAAGGCTTCATCCATGGCTATTGTCCATTGGCACAGCTTTTACAAATATTAACAGTTCAATTATTTATCAAAAACCTCAATGAAAAACTAAAGTAAATCTCAACTCCATTCACCTCATGGCTTGGGGTTTCTAAAGACTGCTATTTGGTAATTAAAACAAATGTCAATTGGGAATAGTCAGCCTATAGGAAAAATGTTCTCACAAAAACCCCAGACTTTACTTCTGGTCTCTGAGAAAGGCAACATTTACTACTTATATAGCCCCAAACCTCTTTTTTGCTTATGTGCAATCTGTATAAACAGGTCTAGACCTTGTTGTATGCCATCAAGTCAGTGTATACTCCTGGTGATCCTGTGGAAACGGACAACCTGAAGTAGATTGCCAAGCCTTTCCTCCAGCCTACAGCACCTGGTCTTCCAACATGGTCTCCCATCCAAGTACTAAGCAGACCCTTCCCTGCTTAACTTCCAAGATCAGAGAAGATCAGGTTCATTCAACATGGCATGTATCTGGATTTATTTTAGCTGTGGTGGTAAGCATTTAAAAAAACAACAACATTAACCTCCCCAGCTGCATATTGATCCCCTCCCCCCCCCTCCTACTATCTTTTGGAGCTCTCTAGTTAATCCAAATGCAATGATGTGCTGTCCAGTGCACCACACAAGTTGGCCTACTCCTCACAACTAAAAGTGAAACCTCATAAATCAGGAACACTTTGGCTCAGCAGGCATAGCATGAGTCTACTAGTTGCTCATATATCTTAGGTACTCCTGTCCCACTTAAATAAGGTTACTAGATGTCCCCAATTTTCAGAGATTTATCCCCAATTTTGAGGTAGTGTCCAAATCTCAGTGGACCTATAGCCACCTCCTGTCCCCGATTTCAGTGGGGGCAGAGGCAAAGGACATGGCTTCTCCTGCCTACTCCCTCTAATGCAGTCTTCCTGATCCTGATGGGAGAAGATGTATAATTAACTTCTTTTCTGAAAAAAGGAGGCATTTTGGAAATATATAGAATATTTATCTATGTATGAAATAAAGTTTAAACACATGTATGTATGCACACTTATTACTCGAGACGGGCTGATACTGTCTGTTTAAACCTTTGAAATTACTGAGTGCGAAAGTTGACAGTGACAAAGATAGGAAGAAAATTGATGCCTTTGAATTATGGTGTTGGCGACTGTGAATATCATGGACTGCCCAAAGAACAAACCAGTCAGTACTAGAGGAGATCAAACTTAAGTTATCCTTAGAAGCTCAGATGACAAGACTTCGACTTTCATATTTGGACACATCATGTGAAGAGAGAGATCATTAGAGAAAGACATCATGCTTAGCAAGGTACAAGGTCTACGCAAAAGAGGAAGGCCGGCAATGAGATGCATCGATACAATAACAGCAGCTATGGGTGCCACTCTGTCAACAATGAGTCACCTGACTGACGACTGAGCACAGTTTAAGTCAACTATCCAAGGATCACCATTAGTCGATATGACTCAACGGCACTTAACAACAACAACAACAACACTTTAGCATTTAGTTCACACCTTTCCACTGGTAGTTCAAGTTGAGTTATATTCAGGCACATAAGTATCTCTTTCTCCCCAGAAGGCTTACAACCTAGCTTGTATCTGAGGCAATAGAGGGTTAAGTGACTTGCCACAGGTCATAAAGAGCATTAGTGGGATTGAAACCCTCGTCTCTCTGGTCATCAGGTTGTTGTTCTATCCACTAGTCAACTGCTCCACTCCTTGTTTCTACAACCTCCACTGGGAGACTATTCTAGACTGGTCATTTTGAAATATATTTAGAAAATATGCCAGAGGAGGGAGGATCCCTGCCTCTCCCATCCCTGCCTAGGTGTTCCAGGTACCTTCTTACTCGCCTTGCTGTAAGAATATGCTGTAAGAATAACAATCAGAGTAATACTGTATGTCTTCTTCTTTTACAGCTCTTAAGAGGATTGATTTACATGTGCAACCCAGAATAGGCCCTCTGCTGGCCACAGACACAGATAACAACTATCTAGTTCAGTGGAGGGCACATGGAATACCATTAAGGATTGGCTACACCATGGTGGCAGACGTCCATTACATGGCAAATGACATTGATGGGATTGGTGGGGGGCCTAATGTGGTGATTGTTTTCACCATCTGGGCCCACTTCACCTACTTGCCTGTGGACATGTACATCCAACGGGTGAAGATCATCCGCAAAGCAGTCATGAATCTCCTGCAGAGGAGCCCTCAGACCACTGTCATCATCAAGTCAGCAAACACAGGGGCCAAGAACTTATACAGTGGTGACTGGCTGGTTCTGCAGTTGGACATTATCTTAAGAAGAATGTTCTCGGGTCTTCCAGTGGTTATTGTTGATACATGGCAGATGACATCCTGTCACTACCTGCCTGATAACATTCACCCTGCGAGAATAATTATTCAAAATGAGATAGACATGCTTCTCTCCTTTATCTGTCCGCACTAAGTAAGGCACTTGAGGGCCCCATTCATTCTCATTCCTGATTAAGATTCAATCTGGTTACTATGTCTGCATTAAAGAAGGTTATTTCTTCATCTTCTCCAGTCACCTGCGTCCGATCCCATTCCCTCCACCTGGATCTCTAAACCCTCTTTGTTACTTCTCCCATATATTCAAATCCTTTTCAATAACAGCTTTTCTTCTGGCATCTTTCCTTCATCCTGGAAAACTGCTGTGGTCCAGCCTCCACTGAATCCTGCCTCTCCTGCCAACTTCTGACCAGTCTCTAATCTTCCTTAACTATCTAAGTTACTTGAAAAACTGGTTTTCACTCAACTCCTGGATCACCTTGAACATACTAACTTTCTCCATCCACGTCATTCGGGCTTTAGGCCGGGCTGCAGCATGGAAACTATCCTGCTATCTGTATTAAATGAAACACGCATGTCTTGGGAGAAGGAGAATATCACCTTAGCAGTATCACTCAACTTATCCAGTGCTTTTGATCTAGTTCATCACCCCCTTCCTCTGCCGGGTTATGGTCTACTGTTTTCATTGGTTTCATTCCTTTCTCTCTCTTCATTCATACTATATTTAATTTCAATCTGCTACCTCCTCCATCTTCTCCCTTCCTGTTGGTCCTCACTCCCTTGTTTAATGCATTTCTTGCCCCATTGGCCACACTTATTCAGCAGTAGGGTGTCTCCGCCTATTTTTATGTGGAAGACATCCTGCTCTTGTTTCATATTCACCCCTTCTCGCCTGATCTTTCCTCAATCAACTCATGTCTCAGCTAAGTGGCTTCTTGGTTGAAATCAAGTAACTTACATCTTAATGCAAAAAAAACCCTCAGCACTCTGGCTGTCTGGTTCACTTACGCCTCCATCCATATCCCCCTCTCTTGAAGGTACCACTATACCCACAGTACAAACTCTTAAATATTTAGGTGTTACCCTTGAGTCTTCTCTCAGCTTTCAGTCAAACATTAACTCTACAGTTCACCATTGCTTCTTTTCTCTCCACCAGATCCGTAGCATTTGCTTTTATCTTCCGCCATTCATATTACAACACTTCTGCTTTCCTTAGTTATTTGAAAATTGGACTATTGCAACACCATTTATTCTGGACTTCTTCAGTATTAGCTAAAGCTTCTACAATCACTACAGAATATCGCTATTCGCCTCCTTCATCGTGCCTCGCTGTCAGATCATGTTTCTCCGTTGTTCATAAAATCCCATTGGCTTCCTTTTCCATACCGATTCCATTATAAATTACTAACCATAATTCACAAAATTCTTAACTCGGGTATCCCAGCATATCTCTCCTCCTACATAATTCCTTACGCCCCCACTTGCTCACTCCCATTCAATACATACGCATCATCTCTATTTACCATCCCCATCAAATGCACATCTGGAAGACACTCGAAATTCAGCTTTTTTTCTAGGGCCCTCACTTTGGAATTCACTCCCTGTATCCCTACATCTCGATTCCTCTTTTTCTAGTTTTAAAATGGCTCTTAAAACTCACCTTTTTCAACAAGCTTTCAATATACCCTCTGTTGCAACTTAGTACTCCGGCCACCCAACTATCTTCACACCTGGAATTCCCCAATACTCTTCATTTTCCCCATGCGCTCTTTCCCTCCCATGCCAATCTATCTTTACTACTTTCTTTTCATTTTAAATGGCATTCTTTTCTTTTTCCTAATGGTTTTTATTATTGTAAACCACCGTGATACAATGTTTGAAAAGCGGTATATCAACATTTTAATAAACCATAAACCATGCCTGTATTTCGTTCTTAATAAATGATTTCAAGAAATGAAAGAGAAGCCAGAGGGCATCTGCATGTCTGACAATATAATTACAGCACAGATGTGCATAGATGTATCACAGGGCACAGGGAAAAAGAGGAGTGATTCCTGAATTCAGTGTAAGCTCTCCTTTTCTCATCCAGAGCAGCAATTACTCTGGTACAGGGTTATCAGAGTATCCAGCTAGGGGTGGGAGATAAAATAAAGATATGTATGATGATGGAGGCCCAGAGATACCTCATAGGGTCTGCATCAAGTTAATATTTTTATTTTATTTTATTTTAAATTTCTTATATACTGCAAATCTTGCACATTCTCTGCAGTTTACAGAAAATATCATCAGCTTGATATACTATTATGCTACTTGTTATTGTTTACGTTAATGCTACTGTTCTTGTATTCTCTGGGAACAAGCAGGAAGTCAGTCCTCACATATGAGTGATGTCGGTACTGAAGGAGCCCGCGCAGATTCACTACCTAGCTTTTAAAGAAAGCCTTTGAGAGTTAGACCACGCATGCATGGTCACCTTCCTGCCCAAGGGTGCCATCTTACCTCAGTCTTCTTTTTTTCGTGGAGCCCTGCAGACGTCCTGTCTGTGTCACCGGTAAATGTCAATATTTTTCCAACTCTTTTCTAGCGTTTTTGCGCTTCTTTTTTGCCAGTCAGTTCCCTGATCATATTCTGGCTGCCCTCGCTTCAGCGTCGTGTTTTCTCAGGTCCCTTTTTTCTTTTTTGTGGGGGCAGGATTTTTCTTTCACCCTCCCTGACCGAGATATGTGAGTTTGACCTTGCGGGTGCCATGTTCCCCGCTGTGTCTATGGTCAGTGGATTCAAGCAATGTGGCAAATGCCCCCGTACCATGTCCATCATGGACCGCCACATTTGCTGCATCTGATGCTTTGGGATGGACCATAACAACTCTTCCTGCCTGCTCTGCCTGCAGATCTCAGCCATGAGCCGGAAGAATCGTGAGCAGCAGTGTAAGGAGCTGTTTGGCTCAAAGGCTTTGACCACAGAGCGAGCCTCAAGCATGGAATCACTGCCCTCATGGACCATGTCTGATGACTTGGCATCGCACGGGCATGCTCAATCTGAGCCCCAAGGTCATGGAGCCTTGGACCGGGAGGATAGTCTTCCGAGGACTTCCCCTATGGGCTCAAGACATCATCCAAGTAGAAGTTTTATTTATTTATTTATTTATTTAGACAGTTTTGTATACCACCTTATCCTTCAATCAAAGTGGTCACAACACAATTGGGGGATACATTTAACACGAGGGGATATGAGACACATACACTAATACTTTACAGGGAACATGGGCAGTGGAGGGTTAAGTGGCTTGCCCAAGACCACAAGGAGCACCTGTGGGACTAGAAACCCCAGTCCTTCCGGCCCAAGATTGCTGTCCTCTAGTGGGATTTGAACCACCGACCTTCCGGCCTGTGGTACCTTGCCCCAACCACTAGGCCACTTCTCCCTCCTGAAGACTAAGTCCAATCCCGGCACTGGAGGTAAGTCCTCGGGTACCCAGGCTCGGAGCCGTAGACCCGACAGACATCGAGGGCAATGGCAGGGAGAGGCCCTTGAAGCTGCCCTGGGGGAGGAGACTCCCACAGCATCAGGGGATTGGGATCGGTCTCCTGGTGCAATCACTATCGATGATTCCCCTCTGAGAGACCCGGCTCCAGGCTCGATGCCAACAAGACCTGAGCCAGCCGCTGCAGAGCCTACTGGCACCGAGGCCATGATGGCGGCCCTGGAATGCAGTCTGGCTGCTTTCCTCAAGGGACAGTGTGTCCCAACACCCAGAGTCTCCAGGTTGTCGGCGCCGACCACAACACCTTCCACTGCCAGGTCCTCCCCAGGGGACATCCAGCCTGTTCTGGAGCAGTTTGCTGACTCAGAGCCAAGGTGGTTAGCCTCCCACTCGAGGCATGACTCGCCCTGGAACACCTCGGAGCCTGCGCATTGGGAACCATACTCCCCAGCACCAGGAGTTCATTGGCTCGATGACTGCCTAGGGCTCGAGGTCTCCTCCAGCTCTGAATCGAGCTGGGAGACCGATGACAAGTTGCCCAATACCCTGCTACATAGAGATGTGCCCTCCAAGCCATCTCCACCACAGGAGCACTGGCGGTCACCGCCCGAGGATCTCGCATTCCTCAATTTTGTCCATGGGATGTCAAAGGCCCTGGCCTTCATTGCTGAGCCGGAGAACGAGCCACGTGCCAAGGACCTAGATATCCTCCAGTATGAGGCCCCTCCAAAGAAGACACTGATGATGCCAATGCCCCCCATCCTGGAATGCTTGCTTTTCAGGATGTGAGAAAACCTGGTGATGGTGCCCATAGTGAGCCGGTGATTCAATTCCCAGTATCAAGTTGGCAAGAACCCCGAGTTTCAGAAAACACAGCTGCCTCACAACTCCATGGTGGTGGAGTCGGCCATGCATTGAATCAAAAGTCAGAAGATGCACTCTTTGGTGGCCCCCGGCCGGGAGGCTCACACCATGGATGACTTTGGCAGATGGTGCTACCAGGGCTTGATGCCTGCTGACTGCATCCAGGCATACAAGCTGTCCCAGAAGATGGCTGACCCTTCCTGTTGGAAAGTTTTGGAGAAAAAGACTTTTCACCTGAAGGGGAAAAAGCCTTAAAGGAAATACCCTCAGTTTCCTAGCCTATCAGGCTCCCCAACAGGGGTAGCAGGCCAAGGGCCAGGGGCACAGCCCCCATAAGCAGAAAGTCCCCATGCCCCAAACAGCACCCTAGCCACAGCTTGGGGGAGAGGGTCTTTTGACTCCCTGGGCATAGTCTGTCTTTCCCCAGAAGACCAGGCCCATGGCACACTGGAGGACATCTGGTCCAGTTCGCCCACCTTTGGCCAGGCATTACCACCAAGGGTAGACTAGGCCTCTCTAGTCTGGTGGCAGAGCCAACTGAACCTTAAGGCCAGTCTACCCTTCCAGGCCCCACCGGCCCAACACATCCTAACCACAGATGCCTCCAAGCTTGGCTGGGGAGCCCACTGTAATGGTCTACAGTTGCAGGGCGCCTGGACTTGGGAGGAAAGTGTCTTCTAAATCAACCTCCTGGAACTCCAGGCTGTGACGAACACCCTCTGGGTGTTTTGCACCCATCTGGTAGGTCAGGTGGTGCTCGTCCAGACAGACAACCAAGTTGCAATGTTCTACATCAACAAACAAGAAGGAATGGGCTCATACCTTCTCTATTGGGAGGTGGTTCGCCTGTGGAATTTCACCACGGAGAATGGCATAATCCTCCAGGCAGTCTACCTGCTGGGGCAGGATAATCTGCTCGCAGATTGGCTCAGCAGAGTTCTTCAGCCTCATGAGTGGTGACTCAACCTGGAGGTTGCCAACTCCATCTTCCAAAGATGGGGGACCCGATGTTGGACCTCTTTGCCAGCCCCAAGAATACACAGCTGCCATGCTTCTGCTCAAGAAGACCAGCCCCATGCGAGTGGCAACAGATGCCTTTCTCCTGCATTGGTCTGGGAGCTTTCTGTATGTGTACCTGCCTACTCCCCTAGTTCCCAAAACCTTGCTCAAGGTTCAGTCGGATGTGGCCTCTGTAATTGCCCCTTGGTGACCCTGACAGCCGTGGTTCCCCCTGCTCTTACAGCTGTCACGAGCGTCCCCAATATCTCTGGGCCAGAACCTGGATTTGCTCTCGCAGGAGAACAGGACCCTTCTCCGTCCCAACTTTCAGTCCCTCGCCTAGACGGCGTGGATGCTGAAAGACTAGCCATACAATAATTCTTGGTCTATTTATAGAGTGATAAATTGTATCCAATATAATATAATGTTACTCACTCCACTCTAACATCAGTCAAACGTCACATTAATTAATCTTTTTCTGGGAATTCTTTACTACTATTATAACTATATGCACGGTAGGTCTCAGACTTGTCGGCACTGTAGCATAAATGTAGAAACATCTATCATGGTGCCTGATAGCATCAATGACCTTTTCGGCACAATTTTATATATATATATATATATATATATATATATATAATCCCACAAGTAAAGCATTCAGATTGTTTTTAAATAAATGCTGCTTAGCTTTAAGTGCTTCCCAACGCCATCCATTGGCGCCCTCTCTTGCGTTTCACTCTTTATGAGCTTCTTCAGGGGGATTCACAACTAAAAAGAATTAAAACAGCAAAAAGAGTTATAAAAGAATCAATCGTTGTTTTTCTACGTTTACTGTCTTTAGAAATCCTTACTACTTGATCTGTTTTAATAACAGTTTCCACATACCATTAAAGACTTCCAAACCAATGCTGCAGACGCTACCCTCTCCGAGGTTTTCTAGATCAGCGTATATTCAAAAGAATGCCGCGCATGCGGGTTATCCTTGAAACTTCCCTATTATACCCTCCTTTAAGACTAGCCATAGCACACCTCCACCTCTCCAGGGAAGTGGAGGACAATCTACTGGCATCGTGCAAGGATTCAGGGTCCACCAAGAAACAGCAAACTGCCACGTAGGCAACAGGAACCAGTCAGAAACCGTGGCAGGAGGTTCAAATTGACCTTTATTGATCCACGGATAAGATGCGCCAAACCCAACACAGGCCGTGTTTCGTACACCACTTCCTCAGGGGTTATAGGCTCACTACAAATATACATACACATGAAAACAACAGCAAAAAGAAATTGTTGTATAAACATGAATACCAAAAGACATATCATATTATACCACATTAAAAAAATATATGAACAACTAAAGATAATTCATTAAAAAAATTTGTTAAAATAAACTGAGTATAAAAATGTACCACTAGAACACTTTAATAATAAACCAATAAATAAATAAATTAAAAAATTAAAAATTAAAAATAACCATAAAAAATAAACACTCATAATGCGATAACTCACTTGCTAAAACTATAAAACAACATCAAGAGTATCTATAATGATGTTAATAATAACAATAATAACAATGAAATATAATAAAGAAAGATGGGTCAACTGTGTATATATGTTCATAAATCCACTTGACTATAACCACAAAAACAAAAACAAAAATAAAAGGAGAAAAAACGGAGAAAAGGAGGAGGAGGAGGACTTAAAAAACATAAATTGTTAGTGCCAATGTCCAAAATAAATTAAAACATAATGAATAAAATTAAAATGTAAAGATATTGATTTAATAAAATTAAATAATTTAAGAAAAAAATTTATAATAAATATATTAAAAATAAAATATATATATATATATGGATATACTTACATTTATATATAAAAAATATATATATAAAATATAAATAAAAATTACACACATACAATGTATAATAAAATTATACTATAAAAAAACTTTAGAAGCGAATTACACAATAAGAAAATTTAAAAACATAAAAACAATGATTGTTAAATGTAACTAAAATGAATATTCTATTAAAAAATATAATAAATAAATAAATAAATAATAATACGACCTACCACTGCACCAAGCTAAATTCAGAGAAACCTTTTGTAGAGCAGAGGCACGGATAGCACCGGCCTCTAGTGCACGATGCAATTATGATCGTGTGTGAAAAAACTAAACAAATAAACAAATAAGTAAAATCAATAAATAATTTAAACATTGGCAAAGACAATATAAATGAAATTAAATTAAATTTATCTTTCAAAGGAATCATAACCTAAAAAGCATCATAGAACGGGGAGAGCCCAGTATTCAACTAACTAGATTGTGTTCAACCAATTGGGTGCTGTGATACAAAACTACGTGTTCTGCTGTCTTTAGAGAGACTGATGGTTGTGATGCGAAAATTGTAAAATGTGTCCTGATAAAATGATGTTATTAATTCCTTAAATTAAAAACAAAAATGTTTAGTGGTTTTACCAAAACTGATTATTTAAAACGTGCAAACTGCCGTAGGTAAGTAGCCAACACTTTAAAACTCAAAAAAAGGGGGAGAGAGATAAGAGGTGGGGGATGAGAAAATTTTTTTTTAGTACTCTATGTATTAAAGACTGACCTATGGTGATATTATTGGCACTAAAAATACTACTAATGGAATACATATTGGAAAATAACTTTTGCCGTGAAGAGTGCAGGATCGTGACAACAACGGCGGAGTACAGTGAAAACAAATACTTTCATGCAATGCTGAAATGTTTTAGCGTAGAAAATTGTTAAACCCGCTCTATCTAGTAAAAATCATTGTTCTTGTGACAGGATTGTATGTGAAAGTGAGAATCCTGTGTACCGAAAAACATTAAAGAGACGGGTCGCCATCTACTGAAAGCACAATGATGGATGTGAATGAAAACGTGTGCTTGCCCCGTATCTCCGTTGTTTTGAGGGAAGCCGTGCCAGTCAAAAAACTTATGAATTGCCCCTGTCACCTATAAAAATATCGCATATGATAAGTTGTCCCACCTAAGGAATCGCCATAAGACAGACACCGAGTACTGATATTGCTGTTAAACTACACATATATACTTCTTTTAAAACGCCATTTTTGGCGGGAAAAACGGAGGCATTCAATCCTAGACAGTCACCATGTTAGGAGTACTGTTGAAAAGGTTTACTGCAACAAATAGCGTACTAGTTTCGTATACCCGTTATTTTTAGGGGACAAATTAAAATCAATAATACATTGACAATTGTAAAACACCCCTATAGCCCCTAAAAACATACCGCATGTAATCGGTTATCCAAACCTGAAGTACACTCGTAACCGTCATAAAACCAGGCACCTCGCACTGATTATAGCCTTACAGTCAAACTGCACATGCGTGCTTCTTTTAAAGCGCTATTTTTGGCGGGAAAAAAAGGCTTTTAAAACTCAACTTGTCAGCTCTTTGTTGTATAAAGGATTTGCACTGCCCAAAGAAAATTTTTAAAAAATGGGAAAATGGGGGATGACATATAAATAAAATTATAAACGACCCCTAAAAGGACAAAAAATGAACCTAAATAATTAATTGATTAAAATATGGAACCTATTAAAACATAATGTAGACATATTTAAAACCAATAAATAAATAAATAATCAATAATTCCAATTCTGAGTGTAATAATAATAAATAATACTTTAAAAACATTTTTTTAAAAAATATATATTTAAAACAAAAATTTGTTAAATTAAACAAAAATTTGTTCTAAGTTACGAACTCATTGGACGTTGGAGGTATATCAAGAACAGCATATTAAAAAATATATAAAAAAATATAATTATAAAAAAATATATTAAAAAAAAACAAAAAACAGGAAGAAATAAAACCATACCTAACCCGACTACAAAAACACTGATAAGTCTTGATCCATGTTTAATCCATGTGGTACCATGGAATTTAACAAGAAAATGTATTTTTGTTCTAACCTTGCTGTAGTTTTGACTAAATCTCCCCCTCTCCAGTTCAATTGTATTTTTTTCAAAACAAAGAATTTTATGTCAGCCAAAGTATGTCCCATATCTAGCCAATGTTGTACAATGGGTTTGTCGGTTAATTTTCTTCGTACGCAACTTTTATGTTCCACTATACGTGTCCGTATGCAACGGTTGGTCCTGCCTACATAAAGCTTACCACAAGGGCACTGTATCACATATATTTGGGAGATGACGTGCTTTTGGTCACACTAGACGTGGAATCATTGTACACGAATATCCCACAAGATGGGGCCTTAAAGGTTATTGAGTACTTTTTAACAGTTAGACAAGATCACAAACGTATTCCTACTAGTTTTCTTCTAACACTTGCGGAACTTGCAATGTGCAAAAATTACTTCTGTTTCCGGGATCTCTTTTATCAACAGATAAAGGGGGTAGCCATGGGGTCCTCCATGGCTCCTGATATTGCCAATCTTTACATGTATCAGTTTGAGAAAGACTTCTTGAGGCAACACCCATTTAAGAATGAGGTACTACTCTGGATCAGGTACATCGACGATATTTTCATCCTGTGGAAGGGCTCGTTTAATTTGCTTTCAGAGTTCAATGGTTGGATTAATAGCCTAGATAACAATCTCAGGTTCCAGCTCACATATGATCCCTCACGGATTTCATTCCTAGACCTCCTTGTTCAAAAAGATGAAGGCCTGCTCACCACATCATTGTATAGAAAACCCACAGACAAAAACCAATTTCTTCATTACACAAGTTTTCACAATCCCTCTCTTAAGACCAATTTATCTGTGGGGCAATTTCTCCGAGTCAAAAGAGTATGCTCCACTGCACAAGATTTTGAACGGCATGCACAAGATCTGTCCCAGCGCTTTAAGACACGACAATATCCATCCCGTTGCATTGAAGCTGCCTACACGAGAGCACGAAGAGAGCCGCGTGACAATTTACTTCAAACACGGATCAAGACTTATCAGTGTTTTTGTAGTCGGGTTAGGTATGGTTTTATTTCTTCCTTTTTTCTTTTTTTTTATATATTTTTTTATAATTATATTTTTTTATATATTTTTTAATATGCTGTTCTTGATATACCTCCAACGTCCAATGAATTCGTAACTTAGAACAAATTTTTGTTTAATTTAACAAATTTTTGTTTTAAATATATATTTTTTTAAAAAATGTTTTTTAAGTATTATTTATTATTATTACACTCAGAATTGGAATTATTGATTATTTATTTATTTATTGGTTTTAAATATGTCTACATTATGTTTTAATAGGTTCCATATTTTAATCAATTAATTATTTAGGTTCATTTTTTGTCCTTTTAGGGGTCGTTTATAATTTTATTTATATGTCATCCCCCATTTTCCCATTTTTTAAAAATTTTCTTTGGGCAGTGCAAATCCTTTATACAACAAAGAGCTGACAAGTTGAGTTTTAAAAGCCTTTTTTTCCCGCCAAAAATAGCGCTTTAAAAGAAGCACGCATGTGCAGTTTGACTGTAAGGCTATAATCAGTGCGAGGTGCCTGGTTTTATGACGGTTACGAGTGTACTTCAGGTTTGGATAACCGATTACATGCGGTATGTTTTTAGGGGCTATAGGGGTGTTTTACAATTGTCAATGTATTATTGATTTTAATTTGTCCCCTAAAAATAACGGGTATACGAAACTAGTACGCTATTTGTTGCAGTAAACCTTTTCAACAGTACTCCTAACATGGTGACTGTCTAGGATTGAATGCCTCCGTTTTCCCGCCAAAAATGGCGTTTTAAAAGAAGTATATATGTGTAGTTTAACAGCAATATCAGTACTCGGTGTCTGTCTTATGGCGATTCCTTAGGTGGGACAACTTATCATATGCGATATTTTTATAGGTGACAGGGGCAATTCATAAGTTTTTTGACTGGCACGGCTTCCCTCAAAACAACGGAGATACGGGGCAAGCACACGTTTTCATTCACATCCATCATTGTGCTTTCAGTAGATGGCGACCCGTCTCTTTAATGTTTTTCGGTACACAGGATTCTCACTTTCACATACAATCCTGTCACAAGAACAATGATTTTTACTAGATAGAGCGGGTTTAACAATTTTCTACGCTAAAACATTTCAGCATTGCATGAAAGTATTTGTTTTCACTGTACTCCGCCGTTGTTGTCACGATCCTGCACTCTTCACGGCAAAAGTTATTTTCCAATATGTATTCCATTAGTAGTATTTTTAGTGCCAATAATATCACCATAGGTCAGTCTTTAATACATAGAGTACTAAAAAAAAATTTTCTCATCCCCCACCTCTTATCTCTCTCCCCCTTTTTTTGAGTTTTAAAGTGTTGGCTACTTACCTACGGCAGTTTGCACGTTTTAAATAATCAGTTTTGGTAAAACCACTAAACATTTTTGTTTTTAATTTAAGGAATTAATAACATCATTTTATCAGGACACATTTTACAATTTTCGCATCACAACCATCAGTCTCTCTAAAGACAGCAGAACACGTAGTTTTGTATCACAGCACCCAATTGGTTGAACACAATCTAGTTAGTTGAATACTGGGCTCTCCCCGTTCTATGATGCTTTTTAGGTTATGATTCCTTTGAAAGATAAATTTAATTTAATTTCATTTATATTGTCTTTGCCAATGTTTAAATTATTTATTGATTTTACTTATTTGTTTATTTGTTTAGTTTTTTCACACACGATCATAATTGCATCGTGCACTAGAGGCCGGTGCTATCCGTGCCTCTGCTCTACAAAAGGTTTCTCTGAATTTAGCTTGGTGCAGTGGTAGGTCGTATTATTATTTATTTATTTATTTATTATATTTTTTAATAGAATATTCATTTTAGTTACATTTAACAATCATTGTTTTTATGTTTTTAAATTTTCTTATTGTGTAATTCGCTTCTAAAGTTTTTTTATAGTATAATTTTATTATACATTGTATGTGTGTAATTTTTATTTATATTTTATATATATATTTTTTATATATAAATGTAAGTATATCCATATATATATATATATTTTATTTTTAATATATTTATTATAAAAATTTTTCTTAAATTATTTAATTTTATTAAATCAATATCTTTACATTTTAATTTTATTCATTATGTTTTAATTTATTTTGGACATTGGCACTAACAATTTATGTTTTTTAAGTCCTCCTCCTCCTCCTTTTCTCCGTTTTTTCTCCTTTTATTTTTGTTTTTGTTTTTGTGGTTATAGTCAAGTGGATTTATGAACATATATACACAGTTGACCCATCTTTCTTTATTATATTTCATTGTTATTATTGTTATTATTAACATCATTATAGATACTCTTGATGTTGTTTTATAGTTTTAGCAAGTGAGTTATCGCATTATGAGTGTTTATTTTTTATGGTTATTTTTAATTTTTAATTTTTTAATTTATTTATTTATTGGTTTATTATTAAAGTGTTCTAGTGGTACATTTTTATACTCAGTTTATTTTAACAAATTTTTTTTAATGAATTATCTTTAGTTGTTCATATATTTTTTTAATGTGGTATAATATGATATGTCTTTTGGTATTCATGTTTATACAACAATTTCTTTTTGCTGTTGTTTTCATGTGTATGTATATTTGTAGTGAGCCTATAACCCCTGAGGAAGTGGTGTACGACACACGGCCTGTGTTGGGTTTGGCGCATCTTATCCGTGGATCAATAAAGGTCAATTTGAACCTCCTGCCACGGTTTCTGACTGGTTTCATCGTGCAAGGATTCTACATGCCACACATATGCCTTCAAGTGGCATTGATTCTCCATCTGTTGCTCAGACAGGAATCTCAACCCTTTCTCTTGCACAGTGCAGGATATCCTGCAACATCTCCTGCCCCTCTCCCAGACTGGTCTAAAGTCCAATTCTGTCAGGGTGACCTCAGTACCCTAGCGGTGCATCATCACCTCATCGACGGCCAACCTGTCTCTGTGCACCTACTGGTGGGCCACTTCATGAGGGGGCTTCTCCTCTTGCGATCCCCTGTAGCCCACCGCCGGTGGCATGGGACTTTAACATCATTCTTGGGCAGGTGATGGCTCTCCCCTTTGAGCCTCTGGCCACAGGCCATCTCAAGTACTTGTCATGGAAGGTAGTATTCCAGGTGGTGCTCACTTCAGCCAGAAGAGTCAGTGAGCTGCAAGTGTTGGTGGCTCGCTCCCTACACCAGGTTCCACTAAAACAGGGTTATTCTCTGGACACACTCTAAATTCCAGTCTAAGATGGTCTCTGCTTTTCACATGAACCAGGAAGTGGTCCTTCCCACTTTTTTTCCAAAGCCTCACGCCTCCCGAGCGGAAGTCTCATTGCACACCCTGGATTGCAAAAGGACTCGTCCTTCTACCTTCAGAGGACACAGCCCTATTGCCACTCGTCACAGCTGTTCATCTCCTATGATGCTAACAGACTTGGGGTTGCAGTCTACAAGCATATCCTGTCCACCTGGATGGCAGACTGCATCGTTTTCACCTACAAGCAGGCTGGATTCTTCCTAGAGCATCACGTTACCTCGCATAATGCACATGCCTTGGTGGCCCACCTGCGCTCGGTCCCTCTGCTGGACATTTGTCGGGCTACTACCTGGTCTTCAGTCCATACCTTCGAAGTGCATTGCTGCCTGGAAGAAAGCGCACAGTGCGCTAGCACCTTCAGCCAGGCAGTACTTTGTCACCTCTTTGAGGAATAGTGCAACTCCCTCCCTCCGGCCCATTGTATTCAGACTACCGGTGAGGTGTTTCCATGCTCAATGCTGCAGCTGCCTCTCTGGACTTCAAGCCACTCAGAGCTCCTTGCTGCCCTGCACAATTTGCTTTTTTGTGTCGTCCGTGGCTCCTACATGTTTTTTCGGTAGCCTGTAGCTTGGGAGTCCCATATGTGAAGACTGACTTCCTGCTTTTTCCCAGAGAAAGCGTAGTTGCTCACTTGTAACAGGTGTTCTCCGGAGAAAGCAGGATTCAGCTCTCACAACCCTCCCTCCTCCCCATAGAATATTTTTTCTTTTTATGCTTGATTAAACTATGTCATCATACTGAGGAAAGATGGCACCCTTGGGCGGGAAGATGACCACACATGTGCGGTCTCTCACAAAGGCTTTCTTTGAAAGTCAGGGGGTGAATCCACGTGGGCTCCATTGGTGCTGACATCACCCATATGTGAGGACTGATTCCTGCTGTGCCCGGAGAACACCTGTTACAGGTGAGTAACTATGCTTTCCATGTAAGTTAGGTTTCATTTAACATGTTACATGTGAACCGCCTTGACACTTTTGAGAAGGCAGTGTATAAAACCAGATAAATAAATAAATAAATAAAATATAAGAAATAATAAATAATAAAACTACACTAACATATGGAACAAAACTAACAGTGACTGTGAAAACATCAAATACAAAACAATAAAAACAGAAATAAAAAAAGAACAATATCTTCCTCAAATGTAGAGTTGAACTACAGATCTTTCAACTAACCGCTTTGAACTACAGATCTTTCAACTAACCGCTTTGATTGAAGGATAAGGTGGTATACAAAACTGTCTAAATAAATTAAAAAAAATAAATAAAACTAATAGATCATACAGTGGTTTACACCAAGAGGAATTCTGCACAGAGACTAAGGCTCTAGTAACAGCCCGCAAGGGCCAAAGGGAGGCTGCTGCTGTGGGTGCGGATCTGCTCAACTAGAAGAAAGAGGCTGTGACCATGACTGCCAATCTGTGGGGCCACAGCAGTTGCTCAAGTAACCAGAATGCAGAAAGGAGCAATGCAGTTGGACCTGAAAGAGATAAGCAGAGCTACAGGGAAGGTCTGGAAGAGTAGGAAGTGGAGAGCTGGGCAAGAGGGTCTGGACTAGGGAGGTAGAGAGAGCAAGAAACCTGGAGGTTGTAATGGAGGAGAAAGGAGGAGGGTGCTGTGGAGTCTGGAGGAGGTGCAAAGACAGAGGAAGAGAGAAGTATGGAAGGGGGAAGCAGAGAGAGCAGTCCGATCAGAGGAAAGAAATTTGGGGGGTGGGAAGAGAGATGAGAAAGGAGTTGGCCCTGGGGAGAGCAGGAAGTAGACAGCAAGTTGAGGGATTAACTCTAAGAGGAGGGTGAGAGAGATATTAAGCCTGAAGAGGGATTCACGTCAAAGAGGGACAAGGCTGGGGAGAGTCAAGCCTCAAGGTAAGGCCAGGGCTTATGATGGGGAAGATTATGCCCAAAATATTAGGAATTCTGTATTGCATGAGAAATTCATTATTACTCAGTGCTTACACTGAAAAAGTAAAGACTGAAGAATTTTAAACAACCGTGCATAGAATTTTCATCTTTTTTTGCACAGAATTCTTCCAGGAGTATTTCTCGGCTGGGTCTTCCAGGATCACCGGGCCAGTCAGGTTTTCAGGATAGTCATGACAAACATGCACAAGATAACCCTGCATGGGGGCTGTGCATGAAAGTATACCTCATGCATCTTTTATCGCAGATATCCTGAAAACCTGATTGAGAACCAGCAGATTTTTTAAAAAGGCTGAGCACGCAAAACCAAGTGGAAAAATAGCCAATAGTTCATTAAGATATTAAATGAAAAGGGAACAGTTTATTTAGTTCTTCAGCTAAGTCCTGATGGTAAGGCCAAATACTCCAGAAAAAGAGCTAAGCATCTAAAAAATGAATGTTGTGACTTGTAGGAGAGCAATTTTATAGCAGGTCACCTAGGTTGGGAGTCCAAGTGGATACCTATTTTGAGGCTATTCCATAAAGACACATAGGCACATGGTGAGGTAAAAGTACACCTTCCCAAACATGCTTTCATGCAGGTTATGTAAAAGTATGCATCTTTTTCTCATTGCATGTACCTTTAGCATGTAACCCATGAAGTAATTTTATTAGACCTTTTACACACTTAAAACAGGGATTATGTGTGGAAAATCATTTACAAAATTAATCCCTAAAAATTGATCCCAGTCAAAGAGTCAACGCAAACTTCAGAAATAAGCCTAGACAATATATTTTTTACCACACACATATCCACCTTGGTTAAAACATGATTTTACACTTTTAGACTGATAAGATCTATCCATCCCAATTTAAATGAGAAAACTCTAAACATTCTGGGGGGCATATTCAAAGCCATCTACACGGTTTGCAGACCTGAAAATCATGTAAATACCGCTCGCTGGGCTACTCAATGGCACTAACCTGATGAGTGCCACTGAATATTTCCCGTTAGGACTGCTAAACACCCCGACGCTAAGTGCTCAGTGTTGGGGCATTCCACGAGCGGAGCTGGGGTAGGTCACAGATTAACCGGGCAGCAGCGATATTCAGCTGCTGCCCGGTTAACGCTAACTGGCTAAAGTTAACACAACTGAATGACTGTCCTAACTTTAGCCAGTTTTGCAATTGCAATCTGGGCTTCCCATATATTCAATGCCAGTGCCCACATACAGTATGGCCCCAGCATAGTATGCTGCCGCTGAAAATCACCCCTTCTACTCTCTGCATTGATCCTTAATCATCTGGATCACTGTAACTCCTCTGGTCAGTACACCAGTTTACAATGGAAAAAGAATACAATTAATCCAGCATACGGCAATAAAGCTGATTTATAGAGCGAAACGCTCTGATCATGCTATACCATACTTGATGGAGCAACCTTGAATAGCAGTTTTCAGTGGAATAGGAGGCTGAAGAATTGGCTGCGGACCTCCTGGCCTGCATGGAGGTTGCTAGGTATGCTGATGCTCAAGAGAGAGATCGACGGCCAAAGTTACACCTTACATCTAAGGCAGAAAGCATGATACCGTAAGTAGAATTAATAAGGCCTAATTTGCATTATGAAACCATCAATGGATATTACTGAGATAAATCGGACCCAGTAGTGTGCAGCAAAACTTGTATCAAGACAATTCTACCAAAAAGGACATAGGGCCAGAAGATAAGGAGAAATATAACTCCTCCTTAGAAAAAGTGTATTGAAGAAAAAATAAAATCATTGCATGCCGAGGTATCTCTGATAGATGGATATATCTCAGAGGATCAAGATCACCAAAGATAATGCGAAAGATCCAAAACATCAAAATGAAACACGCTGCATTAGCAGAAGACCTTAAATTCATAAGTAACAGCAGAAGCACATAACTTGCGGAGATAGGAAGGAAACAGGAAAGGAAGATATCAAAACAAACTATTTAGAGAGAACCCAAAGCAGTTTTACAAAAAACTAGGAAAAAGTATCAGTGAGGTGAAAATACCACCAAGACTGACAAAGGAAATTTCTGGAGAAATTTATAAGAAAACCCTGTAGAGCACAACCAAAAAAGCGGAATGGTTACCCATCATAAGGGAGCATTTGGAAAAGCTGAATGTCGAAGTTATGGACTGGCCTGAGGTAACAAAACAAGAACTGGAAAATAGATTGAAAAGAGCCCTAAACTGGAAAAGCCCTTACCCAGATGGAGAATTGCCACAGTGGCTAAAAACAGGAAAAACACTTCTCTTTCCAAAGGGAGACCCAACTAACATTCCCAAAAATTATAGACCAATAACTTGTCTGCTTACAATTTACAAGAAATTTACCGTAATAGATGCTGACAGAATTTATGAGCATATTGATTCCAATAATATCATGGCAGTAGAATAGAAAGATAACAAAAGGGGAGTATAGAGAACCAAAGACCAACTACTGCTAAACAAAGCCATCAAGACTGGTGCTAAGAAAAGCAGAAATCTAAGCGTAGCGTGGACTAACTATAAGAAAGCCTTTGACAGTGTCCCACAATCCTGTATCATAAATTGCCTTGAAATATATAAAATAAATTCTAGTGATTGAGTACATCAAATTCACTATGAAGATGTGGCCAACCACACTCCATCTACAGTGTGCAGATGGACAGTTCATCATTCCCTAATATCAAGATTCAGCGAGGAAAATTTCAGGGAGATTCCTTATCAGCACTCTTTTTTTGTATAGCGCTTAATCTTTTGAGTGCACTTCTTAACTCTTTGGGGTATAATTTTAACCTTAACTCAAAATTTGGCAAAGACCCAGAGATGACATCACACCTATTGTTTGTAGATGATTTGAAACTCTATAGTTCCAGTGATAAACATCTAGCTAAACAACTCCATTTAGTAAAAAGCGTTTCTGAGGACATTAGGATGACTTTTGCTCTGGACAAATGTACTAAGGCAACCTTCCATGGAGGAAAATTGAGAACAAATGAAAATATCTCTCTAACTGATGACTGTAACACAAAGAAACTTGAACATGGAGGTATATATAAATACCTAGGAGTAGAGGAAGGAGCAACAATTCAGCATAAAATATTGAGAGAAAAGACCAGCAAAGAGTATTACAGGAGACTGAAGCTGATATCTGAAAAGTGCACTAACATCAAAGAATAAGATACAATGCTATGAACTATCTTGCAATCCCTGTACTCTCGTATAGCTTTGGAATTATAGAATGGCTTCTGAAATATCTTGAGAAACTAGATGCATGAACAAGAAAACTCCCCCATTCCTATGAGACAGTTTATAAGAATCAGTGTATGCCGATACTGCACATCCCTAGAACTGAAGGAAGAATGAGCTTCATAGAAATTGAGTGACCATCAAAGACCTCCAGGCCTACTTATCAGCATCAACAGCTCCGAATGCATGAAAAGTGTTACAATAGGAAAGTAAATGGCCAGAGTCTGTCTCCATTATTAAATGAGGACAGGCATTCTGACAAGTAGAAGGAATGAGTGGAAATCCACAAGCATAGACAGGGAAGGAAGCAACAGAATTTGCAAAACAAGAGAAAAAAACTCTTTAAAGAATTAGATCAGCAAACGAGAAGTGGCAAAATCATAAATACAGTAGGAAATACAAAGCATTAGTCCAGGAGCCATTTGTTGATCAAACAAGGACACATGAGTGGTTAAGGAAAGGTGAAATGAAACCACAGGATGAGAAATTGATAGCTGCAGCCCAGGACAATGGATTATGGACGAGATGGTTTACAGCAAGCAAAGAGAAAAAAGGTAAAACAGATATTTCAAGCACATGTAAATAGTTTCAACCTGTGCATAGTTAATTTAAGTTAACCACTGTTCCTTCTCTCTGTACAAAGTTACCTGTTTTTTCGTTGTAAAGGTTAGTTGTAAAACCAAGTTCCTTGTAAACCTCTTTGACCTCCATGAAAAGCGGTATATAAATACAGCCAAATAAATAAATAACACAGATTCTGTAAGAAAGAGCTAGTAGCTAGTTGTGAAGTTCTGATGGCAGAAACTTTCTATGCAGAAAGATAAAACAAGGTGGCACGTCTCATCCATTGGAAACTTTGTAAGTACTACATCACTGTACCAGAAAAGCACTGGGATCATGACCAGGGCTGCTTTTACCTATGAGCAAAAGTAGGGCCCAGCTGCAATAGGTAAAAGCAGCCCCGATCATGGGCAGACAGCTTACTTCTGGGCCACAGTCACGGTCATGCCCTTCTCTTCTGCCCACGGGGATTCCCTCTACTTACATCAGATGTGAGTTCCCTCTTCTGATTGAATGTGAGCCTCCTCTCCTTGGACTGGCTGTGACTCTCTTCTTTCCTTTGATTGGCTGTGAGTCTTCTCTGCCTGCACTGGGTGTGTGTTCCCTCCTCTGATTGGCTGTGAGTCTCCTGTGCTTGCACTGGGTGTGTGTTCCCTCCTCTGATTGGATGTGAGTCTCCTGTGCTTGCACTGGTGTGTGTTCTCTCCTTTGATTTACTCTGAGTTTCCTGTGCCTGCACTGGATGTGTGTTCTCTCCTTTGATTGACTGCGAGCCTCCTGTGCTTTCACTGGGTGTGTGTTCCCTCCTTTAATTGGCTGTGAGTCTCCTGTGGCTGCACTGGATGTGTGTTCTCTCCTCTGATTGGCTGTGAGTCTTTTCCCCTTCAACTGCATCTGCTCTGCTGTGGGGCCACAGATGCTGTAGCTCCCCAGTTCGCCGATGTAGCAGGAGCTGTAAGAGAATTGTGGCAGCTCCTCCCCAGCTTTAGAAGATTTGTTCTGTTGTCTCTGTGCGCACATTTCCTAATGCTAGGTCAGTTGGGTCAAACCCTCTAGTGCAGGCCCTCGGTGTCATTGTGCTACTTTGAAGTTATCGCATTGAGAGAAATAATGGGCCTGTAATGTGCTTATACAATTGCAGCAAAGATCCCTTCTGTCTGCCTGCAGGAGATGGGATCCCTGCGGGCAAACATCTTGCATCTGGGCTGTGATTGCAACCATGCCCTTCTTTGCTGCTGCTGGGGGGAGCCGCAAGAGGGGGGCCTATTCCCCAAAGTATGCCCAGGGTTCCATAAAGGATTGAAGTAGATCATGAGCCTAAAAGAATTACAGAGAATGACGTTCTGATAACTTGGGACATTCTCATTCCGACAGATAAGAAACTGGATGCAAGGAAACCTGACATAGTGATAAAGGAGAAAACCACCAGGCCTGCATTGAAAATAGAGATGCAGTTTCAAGTGATTATTCTGTGAATCGCATGAAGAGGGAGAAGACCCTGAAGTATCACCCTAATACTAAAGAAACTGCACTGGTTACCACTCACCAGCATAATCAACTAAAAATGCATACTCCTCATTCACAAAACAATACACTCCCAACAAGAAACAAGTCTCAAACCCTTACTACAAAAAACCACCAACCTCTAGACCTCGTAGACCAACATCATACCACAGAACAAACGTAAATATAATCAACAAACATGTCAGAGGGCATTTGAGCTATACACCCCACCCCCCTGGAACTCTCTTCCATACACCCTAAGAAACATTACTAACCTTACATTCTGCAAACACCTAAAAACCTATCTATTTACAGAACACTTTGGACCCCCACCTAATCACCTAAACTACACAATACAACCCAATAAAACACATATATGTAAATAGTATGTATCAGTTAAAATTGTTAATTAGATATTTACGTTAATCAAATGTTAAAGGTTCTATTATCAAAAGGTTTGAAATGTTCAGATGTTAAAATGTTCACTTGTATAAAAAAAACCAAACCCGTTCAATGTATAATGTTTTGTTCCTTGGAGACCGCTTTGACCTGATGAAAAGCGGTATACAAATATAGTTAAATAAATAAATAAAGCACCAAGAAATGCACCCAGAGACCAAGAAAATGTAGCAGAAAGATACAGAAATATTTCCCATTGTATCGGGAGCTATAGACCTGATAAAGAAGAACTTCCAATCA
This sequence comes from Ichthyophis bannanicus, assembly GCA_033557465.1. Classification (NCBI taxonomy): domain Eukaryota; kingdom Metazoa; phylum Chordata; class Amphibia; order Gymnophiona; family Ichthyophiidae; genus Ichthyophis; species Ichthyophis bannanicus. The sequence continues at coordinate 102,444,861 of CM066048.1, read as the reverse complement.
CATCTTGACAAATTACCCAGTTTCAGGAGGGAGACTTTTTGGCCAGTCCTAGTTTTGATCTTACATTGCAAAGCAGTATGGGACTTGTAGTTCTTAATTTATCCATTGGCATCAGTGCTGCAGGTCCTAAAATGCATCATGATGAGGAAGTTAGATATCCAGGACTGGCCTAAAATCTCCCTCCTGGATTTGGGTAATGTGGCTGGCTCTCCTTTAAAAAAAAAACTGTCAGAGGGCCCACCCTGCAGTTTAAGGCCTGGGTTCTTTTCCTAGCTTAGTCTCTTGAATCATGAGCTAGCTAGAGTGAGGTACAAGGCCATCTCAAAGAGACTAGGATAGAGAGCAGCTTATGGGTACAATTAAAAGCCAGACAAGGAGCAGCACTAGAATTTGCTCCACATGATGGTTCTTTAATGAGAGTTGGATGGGATAAAGCCAAGGGAAGAAGCTTCAGGATATACAATCAAAAAGAAAAAACTGTATTTTATTCACAGACATACGGGACATAGTTTCTTTATGACCTTTGCAAAAGTCTCTTTTGCTATATATTTAGTGCCCTCTGATGGACAAGGTGAGTTTTTCAAGCAATCAGTTCCATTAGCAATTTCCATTTCATGGGTCCATGTCTTTCTTCATCCATAAAAGTTATTCTTTTCCATTTTATAGTACACAAGAAAACTGAAAGAAGGAATGTTTTGTGATGCAAAGTCACCAAAAGAGATTATAAGTTTATAGTGTTTTGCCAAATGCCATATTAAGATATGCATTTCTCCCATAGCTGAAGAGATACATTTCTTTTTCAAGAATAATGTGTCTGCAGAAGGTTCTTGTTACGTTTCGTATTTGATAACCTCTTATAGGGGATTTTTCCCTTGTTCAGTCATTTATTTTGAGTAGGTATGGGAGTCATGGAGGTAGTCACACTGCAAGAGGTCCTAGAAGAGCAGTCACACAAGAGGGGACATCTCAGTTGGGGCAGATATATGAAAGGAACAGGTCCATTTCATTCTGAACAATGACTCTCCCAGGATGAAGGTCCTGTTTCAAGTAGTGACAGGATGTCATCTGCCATGTGTCAATGATGGCCACTGGGAGCCCCGAAAACATCTTTCTCATGATGTTGTCCAGTTGGAGGGACAGCCAGTCACTGCCATGCAGCATGTTGAACCCTGTGTTGGCTGACTTGAAGATGACGATGGTCTGAGGGCTCCGCTGAAGGAGATCCATCACCGCCCGGCGGATGTTCTGAAGCCGGTGGATGTACAGGTCCACGGGGTAAGTCACAAAATGGGCCCAGAGATTGAGGACGATCACCAGGTCTGGCCCACCGCCAATCGCATCAATGTCATTCGCTACATAGTGACGGTCTGCCATCCAGTACTTCAGCATCCTCAGCGGGTTCCCATGTGCCCGGTACTGCAGCAAGTAACCTCCTTCAGAGTCCGTGGCCAGGAGGGGCCCCGAATTATGCTCAACATGCAAATCAATCTGCTTCAGAGCTGTAACATAAGGAGAGGGAGATTGTCACTTTCCCACCTGGTCACTAAGCCATAAGAGCCTTCAGCCCCTTATTCTACAGACCTAAAATGATATTAATTTAATCAGCATTATTTTTATTTTCTGCGTAAGGCATAAATGACATTGACTCTCTTTTATTTTTATGACCTAGTAGTTTTCTCCTGCTCCTTTGGGCCTCCAGCTCATTTGGAACTATGTCCAGGATTTAATGTCATGAGCCTTCATTCACACTTATGTAGGGAATTTTTCCCCTATTTTATATCCTCTCCCATATTTAGTCTTGTCATTGCAATGATGGTGCTTGACTGGGAGCCTGGCATAAAGTCTTTTTCTGAAAACCTGAAAGCCAAGGTTTTAAATCCAGCCTCTAGGTGTCACTGTTGCACCATAAGAACTGTAACGGGTTTGTCCCTTGTTGGTCACTCCAGGCCAGGGCCAACGAGCACAGCTCCATCCCTTCCCAGCTCTGGCCAGCCCAGGGATCGGAAAACCTAAACTGGGAAAAGAGCCCAGGTCCTTCCTCATAGCAGTGCCCAGCACTGTCAAAAGGGCCAACCCAACAACTAGGCAAACTAAGCATTTGCCTAGAGCAAAAGCTTCTGTGGGGACAACAAAGAGCAGTTACAGTCAAAGCAAAACACAAACTCAAATCAGCAGTGCGTATCTTTACCTGCAGAAAGCATGGCCAATATGTAAATAGTCCATTTACCCTTGTAAGTGGCTTTTTGAAATCTTCCTCATTAATATTTAAAAGTGTGATATTTTTGTAGGATTGTTCTGGGAGGGATAGTATTGAGATAATTACAGTTGAGTTTAATAATCAAAATCTTTGGGGAGGGGCATGCAAGGGATCTAATAGCTAATTGTGAAATGGTGCAAGGCTGAGGTTTGGCTAATACACTTGTACCGACTCAGACTGCCACTGATCTATCAGGCTGCCTTAGCATTGATTTTCCGATTATTTGAGAAAAGCAATACAGGATATGCCTGGTGAGAAATGGGGCACATCCAAATTCCCCAATGAATGCGTTGGCTTGGTTGGAGACTTTGCAGGAGAAGGAGAATAAGTAGGTCAGATTGTAATCAAATATCATGCGATCGATATCTATAAATCCTAATTCCACCAGAAAGCAAGAAAAAAGGAAGAACAGATGAAGAGAATGCTGAAGACAAAGAAGAGAAAAGAGATTAGGGAAAGAGAAAGAAAAGCATAGAGGAAGAGAACATAGGAAAAGAGTGAGATGTAGGAGAAACAGGCCGAGAATGAGGGAAAAGCAGAGAGACGGGTTTGAGGATAAAGGTGAGAGAGAGAGAGAATGAATGTCTCTCTTACTGGGAATTACATTCAGGAGGTACTCCCACCACTGCCTCAGGGTTGAGTCCCCAAACATGTACACGATTTTCCCCCTCAGGCAGCGGGTCATATCAACTGGTTTGGGGAACTTCTTGCTGGAACAGACCCGGGATGTCCAGATGTCGTTGAAATAGAATCCGGATGGATTTGGGATCGGCAGCCCTGGGGTGCAGAGGGGAGGCTGTGGCTCACCTGAGAAGGATGAATACATCGAAGGTGGAGATTACACTCACATTAGCAAAACTTTGTTTTCTTTACGGCAGGTTTGCATCGTGCTTACGCATTCCTTTTTGGGTTTTAGAATCAGATGAGAAAGGACAGCATAGACTTTAAAACGGATGAGAAATTGTTTCTATATTAGAAGAAAACAAAGACCTTTGAGATGCAAGGAGTTGGGTGTGAGTTATTTTGAAATAGATTTAACTCACACCTTTTCTAAGCAGTTCAAAGCAAGTTATGTTCAGGTATAGTAAATTAGTTTCCTATAATTTTCCAGAGGGCTTACAATGTAATGCGTCGATGCAGAAAAGCTTAGGGTGGCATTCTCTGGTGCTTTTCCCATACTAGGTTTGCTCTCTGATGCAGAAACAAGCTAGCACTGGAAAAATGTCAAAAAAACAACCCCGTTAAACTGAAGCTTGCTTGGCATGCACATTGCTGCATAAGTAATTGCGCCCAATGTAAAAGTTTTTTTAACGCTGGATCTTCACCACAGCTTCGGGCAGACATAAAGATCCAGCCGGGAACAAAAGTATCAGCTGAGGTGAAGTTTGATGTCACCTCAGATGATCCTGGCATCGGGGAAAGCCCCCGATGCCATCAGAATACTGTCGGGAGGCCAGTGTCCCCCATACCAACCCCTGACAGAAACCAAATCCCTGGTGGCCCCGATCCCCACCTGCACACTAAAAAATTCTCTGGTGGCCCAGAGACCCCGATCCCCCCACCCACCCACTAAAAGAAATCCCTAGTAGCCCAGTAGCCCCAATCCCCCCAGCCACCCAATTCTAAAAAATCCCTGGTGGCCCAGCTGCCCTGATCCCACCTGCCCAATAACAAAAATCCCTGGTGGCCCCCGGCCCCCCACCACCTCCTTTTGGTACCTATAAGCAGAAGCATTGCTCATGCACTCCCACCCCTGCACCGTTATCTTGAAAAATGGTGGTTCCTGGCCCTGTTCGGTTCATCCCAGAATGCACCACGCAGGTCCAGCTGCCTCCATGTTTCAAGATAGTGGGGCAGGGGCAAGAGTGAAAATTCCTAATATTTTATACACACAAGTTTAAAAAAATAAGATAAAGAAAAATCAATCAATGAAATATACAAAAGACGAGACTCAAGCCCACTCAAGCTCACACAATAAAGAAAAACAAAATAACCAGATATTTGCAAATACTTAATTACCAGACCCACTTATACTAAGCTGTTTTAACAAGCAAATAAAAGAAACAAATAGAAAAAATACAAATTATCCCTCCTTTCCAACTAATAAACTCTCTAATAATGCCAGATCAAGGAATGTATAATGTATTCCCTGAAACACAATCAAACATTTACAAGAGAATTTTAAGAATAACGTTACCCCCAGAGTCAACACCCTTGCCCTAAGGCCCAGAAAGGCTTTACAACAAAGCTGTGTGGTATACGTTTTGGTCTGCCCGTGTGATCTTTTATACATTGGCAGGACAATTCGTTCTGTACGAATTTGTTTAAGTGAACATGAATCCAGAATTAGGAATGCAACAACGTCAGCTCCGGTTGTTCAACATTGTTTGGACTTTCATCATGCATTTGAGGATTTAGCTTGGAGGGTACTTGATTGTGTAACTGAAAATCCACAGGGTGGAGATCGTGAGCAACTCCTCCAAACACTTGAACAAAAGTGGATATTCAGATGGTCCACTGTTGAACCATTGGGACTTAACAAAGAATTGGATTGGACAAGTATCCTTTGATTCATTTCCTTCATTGGGATTGTTGCAGTCAATATAACAGCATATATATGGCAATGGGATTTGGCGAGCTGTGATTATAAGAACATAAGAACATAAGATATGCCATACTGGGTCAGATCAAGGTCCATCAAGCCCAGTATTCTGTTTCCAACAGTGGCCAATCTAGGTCATATGTACCTAGCAGTTTCCCCAAGGGACACAGGTTCCACAATTCTTGTATTGGTTCAAGCATTGATATCCTGGGTCCCTTCTTAATAATGGTTTATGGACCTTTCCTCCAGGAACTTGTCCAAACCTTTTTTAAACCCAGCTACATTAACAGCCTTTACTACATCCTCCGGTAACAAATTCCAGAGTTTGATTATACGTTGAGTGAAAAAATATTTTCTTTTATTAGTCTTAAATAGTTTACCCTGTAGCTTCATTGCATGTCCCCTAGTCTTTCTATATTCTGATAAGGTAAACAATCGATCTACGCTTACCCGTTCCACTCCGTTCATTAATTTATAGACTTCTATCATATCTCCCCTCAGCCGTCTCTTTTCCAGGTTAAAGAGCCCTAACCTTTTTAGCCTTTCTTCATAGGAGTATCCTTCCATCCCCTTTACCATTTTGGTGGCTCTTCTCTGAACCTTTTCTAAAATCGCTATATCCTTTTTAAGATACGGCGACCAGAATTGCACACAATATTCAAGGTGCGGTCTCACCATGGAACGATATAGAGGCATTATAATATCTGTGGTTTTATTTTCCATTCCTTTCCTTATCATACCTAGCATTCTATTTGCTCTCTTGGCCACCGCTGCACACTGGGCCGAGGGTTTTAACATGGTATCCACAATGACGCCTAAATCTTTTTCCTGGGTGGTGGTTCCTAATGTGGAACCTTGCATCGTGTAACCATAGTTTGGGTTGTTCTTCCCTAGGTGCATAACCTTGCACTTGTCCACATTAAATTTCATCTGCCATTTTGATGCCCAGTCTTCCAATTTATCAAGATCCTCTTGCAATTTTCCACAATCCTCTTGGGTTTTAACAACTTTAAATAGTTTTGTGTCATCTGCAAATTTGATAACCTCACTCATTATTCCATTTTCCAGGTCATTTATGAATATGTCAAAAAGCAGCGGACCCAGCACAGATCCCTGGGGTACACCACTATTCACCTTTCTCCATTGGGAAAATTGGCCATTTAGCCCTACCCTCTGCTTTCTATCTTTTAACCAGTTCCTGATCCACAATAGTACACTGCCTCCTATCCCATGACTCTTTAGTTTTGCCAAAAGTCTCTCATGAGGGACTTTGTCAAAGGCTTTCTGTGTCATTTAATACAAGAATCTTTCTGTTGGGTTCAGACCGTTAATGAGCATGCGCTGGCGTCTCGAAGAGGTGGAGAAGCCGGAAGACCAATTCCAGGTTTTGCAGTTGAATCAAGTGTTGAAACAGGGCATGGAGTCTGCATTTGCCCGAAACGCAGTACTGTGTACTTCTTTATAACTGCTGTTTGTTTCGTGTGAAGTCCGGGAAGATTTATGGGAAAAGCAGTTGAGATAAGTAATGGTTTTTTGATCCTTCTGCTTGGACCCTTGCATATACATTCATAATTAATGTTTTGATATAGGTAGCACTAATTTACAGTGACTTTTACCTATGATATATGGCTCCGATGTGAGCTCATTAAAATTGAGCAAAATGGAAGTATAGCTTCGAGAGGTCGATTTAACCTCATGGCTGACCTTCCGACATAAATACATTCACATATACGCTAGCTCACACATTTAAATTTTTCACTCTATTTTTGTTTATGGGAATTTTGTATAGAGTATCAGTTATTTTGATAGTTTATGGGTTCTAAATGGGCAGTGTTTATAGTACTTCCTAATGTGCCTGGTGGTTGGCACTGGAGTATAGTAATGTAGAAATCTGGTAGTCTTTCTTTATCCAGACACTGATTAAGAGGTATGCTTACTAAAAGTTAGTGCAAATTAGGTCCCTCATGCAAATGAGGCCCTGCAATGAGTCTCCGCACTTGGTCCCGCAGTCCCCTTGGGCCCCTGCCTAGGTCATCTGAGGTGAAGTGTCAAACTGGGACAGCATGCCAAACTTGCACCGATTTCTGTGCGCATGTGTTTGGCTTGCTCTCCCAGTTTAACGCTGACGTTTTGCTCACTGGGTAATTTGATTATTGCATTCCAGCACAAAGAGTCCATGTTAAAGTTGCACTTTGAAACCCTGCACTAAAACGTTAAGCACTGGGCTCTAGCACAGGATTTTGTGTGTGCATCGGCCTGTAAATGTTTATCATAGGTAATAGAAAAATAAATGACTTGCCCAAGATCATAAGGAGCAAGAGTGGAATTTGAACCTGGCTCCCCTGGTTCTTAGCCCAATACACTAACCCTTAGGGGCTCTTTTACTAAAGGATTCTATGATATTGCACCTAACGTGCCAATAGTGCTAAAACTATAGCACATTAGGTGCAACACCTCCCGGGTTAACTGTTGAGGGCGTTGAAAGCATGTGCACCCTCCCCCAGCCTGGCATAAGAATAGCACAAATGCCCTTACTTCCACCTATTGAGGTAGGGTAAGTGCACCAATCCTAAATGGATGCCTTGCAATTAGATCGGGAGAGCGTTTATTGCAAGACGCCCCCATTGCCCACTCTCCACCCCTACCTGCCCACTTGCTCCCCTAACGCACCATGGACAGTTAGCACAGAAATCCGGCCATGCTAACTGTCAATGTGTATCCCAGCACACCTTCAGTGCATAGCAGAACACGCACTGACAGCTAGCATCCTTTAGTGAAAGACTCCCTTAGGCTACTACTCCACTTCAAAATTATAGGAGACTGGAAGGACAATCAGGCAGGCAAAGACTCAAACAACTGAGTACATTGCCCAGTCACGATTTTATTTAGATACATAAAGTAAAGAGGAAAATTAAAAGGGGAACAACAAGACATAGAGAAATATTTTTGACCTGGCTGTTTCCTCCTGCTCAGTTGGACCCAGGCCTAGCATCTGGGACCATCAGTCTTCATTCACAGCCAACTGTGGACTTTCCCTTATTTTACATCCATTCTTGACTCACTTAGTTTAGTCATTGCAGCTACAGGCTTTGGCTGAGCCAGGCATGAGGTCTCCTTCCAAGACCCTGCAAGCATGGGCTCTAAATCTGTCCACTAGGTGCCACTGTTGTATGAGGCTGGCTCTCCATCCTCTAGGTTTTCAACCCAGTCCTCGGGGAACCCTAGGCCAGTCAGGTTTTCAGGATTCCCGCAATGAATATGCATATTCATTCTGAGAATCCTGAAAACCTGACTGGCCTAGGGTTCCCCGAGGAGCAGAGGTTCCCAACTCCAGTCCTGGAGGGCCAAACACCATTCAGGTTTTCAGGTTGTCCCTAATAAATATGCATGAGATGCATTTGCATGCACTGCTCCCATTGTATTAAAATTAACCATGCATATTCATTAGGGACAGCCTGAAAACTTGAATGGTGTTTGGCCCTCCAGGACTGGAGTTGGATTCCTCTCTCTCTTTTCCTTGGATTCCTCTCTCTCTTTTCATCCTCACATTTCCTCCCTTGTCCGTACCTGTCACTTTCATCTGCGCCGTATTCGCTCTCTTCGTCCTTTTCTTTCCCCCCAATCCCTCACCACTTTGGTTCTCTCTTTTGTAACTTCCCGCTTAGACTACTGCAATTCCATCCTCCCTTCCTGTCAACTCCGTCGTCTTCAGCTTCTTCAGAATACTGCTGCTCGCCTTCTCACCTCTTCTTCCCCCTTTGATCATATTACCCCCTGCCTCTTCTCCCTTCACTGGCTTCCCATCAAATTCAGACTCATTTACAAGTATATCATTATCACTCATAGGGTTCTTCATTCCAGCACCCCTCGGTATCTCTCTGACCTTATCTTCCACCAGCCCGCTCCCCGTCTTCTTCGCTCATCTCATACCAATCGTCTATTCCTTCCTTCTCCATCCCAGGCCCACCTTGAACTTACCCGCCACTCTGCCTTCTTTTTCCTGGCCCCTGCCCTCTGGAATTCCCTCCCTCACACCCTTCGTATTGAACCCTCCTTCCCCCATTTCAAAACTCTCCTCAAGACTCATCTTTTCTCTCAAGCGTACAACCTACAGGTCTCCCCCTGATATGCAGTCAACATACCTATTCATGCCCCTCACGTTACATTCAACTGCCACTCAACCCAGTCAACATACCTATTCATGCCCCTCACGTTACATTTAACTACCACTCAACTTTTGTCTCCCACATTACACTCAACTCCCACCCCCTGTCCTCTTTCCCTCCCCACGTTCCTGTGTTTAGCTCGTTAGACTCTATTCTATTTTTCTCTCTTTCTCTCTCCTATTCTTTCCTATTATCCAATGGCGTTCCTTTCTCTCTTTGCTTTTCCGTAGCTGCCTTTTATTGTACACCGCCCTGATACTTCGGTCTTGGGCGGTATATCAAGCCTAAATAAATGAAATGAAATGAAATGGCCCTCCAGGACTGGAGTTGGGAAGCTCTGCAGGGATTATGGACACTTCTTGCATGCTATTGCCAGTCTGTGGAGTGGAAGTCCTCACATTGGAATTGATCTCAAGCTTGCTACATGGTAGGGTGCAGTGTTCGCCACTGGGCCACCAAGCTGGCTCTAGGAGACTTGGCTTTGGGTGGTGGGACACATCTTGCCAGTTTGGCTTTCAGGATATCCACAATGAATATGCATGAGCTAGACTGGCATATAATGCGAGCAGGATGAGCACACCTAGCTCATGCATATTGATTATGGATATCCTGAAAGCCAATCTTGTTTGTGTCCCAGAATGTTAACAGCTCTATCCAAGTAATCACTGGAAATTCAGTTCCAGGAGAATGGAGAAGATCAGATATGGCACAAGGTGGGAACACAGCGAAAGCTGAAACCCTGTTAGTTTGATATTAGTAAGGGGCAAGGTTATGAAAGCTCTACTGGAGGATAGAATACTGCAAAAGGGCTGCACAAGGAGACGAATCTACCAGTGACCAGAGTAGTAGATTAGGGGATACAGAGAGATGTGGCCTACCTAGATCTCAGTAAAGCCTTTGACAGTGCTGGTCATACTGGGAGGGATGCTGAACAGAACTCAGAAAGTGGTAGTCAATGGGGTACACTCTGGTGAAGGGAAAGTGACTAGTGGGGGGGTCACATAGATCAGCGCTAAGCCCAGTCCTCTTGAGCATCTTTTAGTAACTCAAACTTGAAACATGACCCATGGCACAACGCTCAGGCAGCTAAAATTTGGTGCCGGGCACTGGTTTGGGAGCAGATGTTGCTGGTGCCAGTGCATTCCAGGCATGCTCTGATTTAGGTATAAGAAATTACCTAGGACACCAAATTTTGAAGCCTGTTCCCATTTTCTTTAGGGCCATGTGCACATGCAGCTTCAGAAGGTTGCCACTGTGGCACTAAGGCCTTTCTCTGTTCCTCTTCAGACTCTCTAGTCTTTGGGACCTCTGACACTTCTCTGCCTTCACTGTCTAGGATTTGGCATATGTTCTTACCTCAAGATATCAAAATCTTAAATCAGGGGAGAGATGTGCCACCTGGAGGAAGAGTCACAATTATCATCTAACAGTAATATCTACTGGACAGATTTTGGGTTCCCAATTTGCAGGGTTCCCACAGTTACAGTGAGTGAGGAGGATATAAGATAAGGAAAAACAAAATTTCCAGGTAGTTGTGAATGAAGGCTTGTATCATCAGACCCTTGTCTTAGTTCCAACTGAACTGGAAGCCAAAAATGGAAAATAAGGTAACAAAGATAAAAAGGTAACCCTTCCTACATACCCATGACTATCCATGAAAAGGCAACAAGGCATTAGGGATGCACGTTCATGAGTATGCTTTCAGTTTGGGAGTCCAAAAAATCAAAATTCACAGATATGCAAATACACCTGTGAAAGACATTCATACAATCCATTTGCATGCTTAAAAACGTTCTAGCACACAAACAGTGCATGCCTAAAGAACGAATATATGAAGAGAACACAAAAAACTGTCTACAAATTTGGAAAATGTTGTTTTAAAAGGGCACAAACCAAACTTTTTTTTTTTTTGGCCGTGCACACCCCTACAAGATATGGCATGCAGGTGTGAGGAAATTCAATAGCAAAGTATTATCCGACATATGTGAGTTTCACGTCTGAGTTGTTATGTTGTCTGGCTGGTAATCACAATTTGATATGTTGATAAAACAAATTAAGAACTATTGGAAGCATTCTTTCACTTTGTGCCTACCGATTTGCACACTGGTAAATCATTGGCTGGCTGATTTAAGATCCTGCGAGAATCCCGGACAACTTACCAATGGTCTGATATTTTCTTAAAAGCATGAGTAAGTGAGGGAAGCCCACTAATTAATACTTCCCTCAGGGCACACAAGTGATTTAATGTAGCCCTGATAGTACTAATAGTACCGCTCTCCAAGTCTCTGTTGCGACTCTACCTTGAGTACTGTGTTCAGTTCTGGAGACCATGTCTACTAAAGGAAGTTGACACAGGGTGGGGAGGAGGGGAAGAATTCAAAGGAAGGTCACCAGCATGGTGCAGAGAGAGGCTGGCGAAGCTAGAGGAATACACTCATATGTCTAGACGGCTTCAGTAGGTTACCAGAGAGAAGTATTTTGCATTGAATTTGACGCCTAAGAGCAAGATATCATCATACGAAGTGGAAGGGAGAGAGGACCCAAAGGAACATGAGAAAATCCTTTTTGACTGGGAAGGTGGAGTTTACCTGGAAGACTCTGGCAGAGATGAACAGAGCCACACAGTGGCAGATGTCAGACATGTCTGGGCGCTGCAGAGGGATCTTTTTCTTGAGGGAGGGAGAAGACCCATAGGCCCTGGATAGCACAGTCGGTATTGTGTGCCAAGTCCTGGGGACTCTGTGACCCTGGGTTTTCTTGGCAAAGTGTGACTAGAAGTAAATTGCCAGGCCTTTCTTCCACATAGTAAGCAGGAACAAATAAGCAGAGTGGGTGGACCAAGTGGTTTTATCTGAAAGACTCACTTACCTCTGCTACCATTCCTGTCCAGAACATGAAGAGTTGGGATGTGCCCCTCTATTATCGGATGGGTCACCGTCCTATTAGGAGAAAAACAAAAAAAAGAACACACTTAGAAGATAATAAAAATACTCTCTAATTCTTGGAGCCCCTCTTTACCAGGGTCTGGGTCCTTACCACCTTTATGTTTAGTATTATGAAATCATTATTACACTAATTATCCCACTAACTGTTAAATATGTCTTTAGACTGTAATCTGCCTTGAGGGCTAAGTAGAATATAGGTGCCAATTCAATGAAATTAAATGTTCTGAGTGTGAAAAACGGTCAATGCATAACAGTTCTTGGGAAGAAACCCTCCCCTCCCCCCCCCTACCTCCCCTCCCCGCCCCCAAAAAGGCTCAGGATCTACTAGAGGTGGAGAATTTTCATTCCAAAGAGTATTGGTAGTTTTTCAAAAATATCAAATAGAATTCCTTTAGGGGCGGGTGTAACACTGCATGCCTTCCGCACGTCAGACAGGCAGGCACACTTGCCTCTAGTCTAGGCTGTATGATGTGAAATTGTTTTTTCAATGCCTTTTGCACATGTAGTGTTTAGTAACTCTGTATGTGACAAGCAACCTCTGTCTGTGCTGTTCCCTCCCAGATATTGTGAGGAAATCTAAACTAGTTCTTTCAAAATAAACACTGAGCTCGGGATCAATGAAGCAACATAAAAAAGCAAGCGGGGAAAGCAAGCGGAGCAGGCTCATGGAATTATTTCCAGCCCCTTTGTGTGCATGCATGCGAATATGTGTGAGAGAAAGAAATGAATTACCCATTAAGAAATCTATCATCTTCTGTGGTAGTGATTTTCCTGATGCCTCCTGCAGAGTGGTAAACCAAGCTGTTACAGGGAAGCAGTTTTGGCCTGATACAGACCCACCTCTCGCTAGTCCTGGGGTCGATGTATTCACACACTGGCCTCAGTAAGATTTCTAGGTTGCATTCTGTTCTTTCTGCAGTCCCGTTCCTCTGGAAATACCCATAAAAATAGACCTTGTCGGGGTTGCTGTCTCGAAGTCTTCTCAGAATCTGGACGACCTCACTAGAGTGTATGAGCTGGATAGAGACCTCCACATCTCCAGGCCACAGCAGCAGGAAGGAGACAGTATAAGTCCCATTCTGGTGGTCTTTCACGGACCCCGTTACACCAGCCTTTAGTCTAGGGGAATGGAGTTTGGCCTGGAAGAAATCTCCCCCGTAACTCTTTGGTCTTTTCTGGTGGTCTCTTGCGATTAGGAGCAGCTCCAGGGTCTCTCCAACAAAATAGTGAGCCCTGGGATTCATAATCTGGTAGTCACAGTTTTGAGGACTCGTCGATGAGTTAAAACTCAGTGTCCCCCATGGCTCTGGCCATGCTATTAGTTCCTTTAGCATCTTCACTTCCTCAGAGTCATGCCAAGAAGATAAGTTCCTACCATGCCAGGGGACTGTTATTGTGGGGGAATGAAGGGTAGAAGTTATTTTTTCCAAACTGTTCACCATGAGTGGAAAGCAGGAAAATAATTTAGGTTCAAGTTCCTTGTTCCAGAATTTGATCAGGATCTAGAAGAGAAAGGATAAAATGAGAGATCAAGTTTTGGGAGAGAAGCCGCCATTTCCAGACCTGGAAACACCTATGTAGCAAACAGGGCACTCAATACCTCTTAGGTAGAGATGTGCCTGGAACCACGATGTTTTCTCTGATCTCAGGAGATATAATATATGTGATCAATATTTCTGTTTTAAGCGAACAATCTATAATGAGGGTCTTCTGACTTTCTAGAAAAAGTCTCAGGATCTGTATAGGCACCAGACCTGACACTGATCAATATGTAACTGTCAGAAGCATCTTGGTGACCTTGAGCAATGGTAAATACAGTGAGCCAGGCTTTGTGATAAAGGGTCGTCCCATCAATAATTTACCTCACAGCTCTAAAAAACCTCTGTCCTGTTGTGCTCACTGGGTCTCAGCTAAATCCAAACACAAATTCCAAGTGCCATCAGCCTAGTGAAGCTGTTGCTATCTGTCTGTCTGTAGTACAATTAATCATTGCATGTCTTATCTGTATAAATAGATTACTGGCAGGGGCAGCACCAGGTCTTCATGGTTTGCTAACAAAGAGGCTACATTTTTTTTTAGTGCCATCAATAAACTGAGAAAAAGGAGGAGCCCTAATCTCGGCTACTGTCTATCACAGAACCTCCCGCCTCTTCACTTGAGCTTGAAAGTTTATATCTCAGCAAATTCCGTAGACAATGAGGTATCAGCAGCCTTTGCATCCTATGTGCTACTACAGAGGGATGTATGTACACAGGGCTGGCTTAAGGCGGGTGACACCCTGGGTGGCTATGTTGATCCCCCCCACCCCGCCCCCTATTCTCCAGAGAAAAGGAGCATGTCAGTGAGAGGAAGCAGAGTGTGACCACGCCACTATCTAGTGCTTCTGGTTTGCTCACTCAGGGTGGGGGCCTGTGCAGCACTCCAGGATCACGGACAGTCCTGGGGGTCCCAGAGGCATCCCTTGTCATGGCTGTACTGCTGGTCCTATTATAGAGTCAGCTCTGAGTGTATCCTTGTAACGTGGAGGAGTAACTGATTTTGTCTCCTTTAGAGAAATAAGTCTTTTGCTCAGAAAGTGCTGACATTACAGAACATTCTTCCTAGGATGGCATTTATGACCATGACATTAAATGATGTCCAGAGTAAACTGGACAAACTTTTTTTTTAATGGGGAGGAGATGGCAGTAAGAGCATGATCATATAATTAAAACTTAAAAGAAAGGGGCTGATCCAGGAGTTTTGAGATTTGGGGTTAGAACATAAGAACATAAGATATGCCATACTGGGTCAGACCAAAGATCCATCGAGCTCAGTATCCTGTTTCCAACAGTGGCCAATCCAGGTCACAAGCACCTGTCAGAATCCCAGTAGGTACACAGATTCCATATTGCTTATCGCGGGGTAAGTAGTGAATTTCCCTAGTTCTCTTAGTAATGGTTTATGGACTTTTCCTCCAGGAACTTGTCCAAACCTTTTTTAAACCTAGCTACACTAACAGCTTTTACTACATCCTCCGATAATGAATTCCAGAGTTTGATTATGCGTTGAGTGAAAAAATATTTTCTCCAATTAGTCTTACCTTGATTGAAGGATAAGGTGGCATACAAATCTGTCTAAGTAAATAAATAAATAAATGTGTTACATTGTAGCCTCATTGCATGTCGCCTGGTCTTTCTACTTCTTGATGGAGTAAACAACTGATCTACATTTACCATCCCACCACTTATTATTTTAGGGAGGCTATTTTTTCTCCACACTATAGAACTAGCTAAATCTGCATAGGGCATTTTTGGAGGGAGTTCTTCCTTTCTCCATGGACCAGCAGGATTGCATCAGCCACACCTGGTGATGTCCCCCGGGTGGCGTCATACGGAAGTGCTCGCCAGAGCTCAGACCTTTCTGAGCATGCCCAGGTAGCCCACCTCACTGGCCCGCCCCTAGCCCAGTCAGTCTTCTTCCTTCCGCCTTGCCAGCAAGACGGACTTACTCTCCTCTTAACAACTACAACTTGAATAACTCATCTACAATCAAGAATCACCATGCCAAAGCCAGGTTTTAAAAAGTACCCACGCTGCAACAAGAAAATGAGCAGCTCTGATGCACACGACCTCTGCGTCTGCTGTTTGGGTACCAACCACAGCGTGGAGGACTGTCCATACTGCAGCCACATGTCCCCGAGGGCCGGCAAAGCGAGAGGACACGTCCTGAAAGACTACCTGGCCTCCTCAAACCCCTCAGGTACCTCGGCCTCCTCCGTTGCCACTCCGGCTCAGGGTGCGCCTGACGGGGCCTCCATCCTCAGCCAGGTTGCTGCAATCATCTCGGCAGTTCTGGCTCCTCCCGCTACCCCGGTTTCAACTCTGCCTTCCACCTCCGACCTCCGGACAAAACCAGCCTCTCACAGACCCAGCCATGCTCCCAAAGATAGCACCGTTGCGAAGTCCTCCAGCAAATCCTCCAACTCTGCCCACCGCCGACTGATTGGGCAGGAGAGAGGAAGCCCGGAAGACTGCCCTACATGTCTCCACATCAACCTTCCAGGCTCCGCCCACCCGGCTCTCCTTCTCAGTGCCGCACAGCTGATCTCAAGCCCCCCATGGCGCTGACAGCGACGCAGCGCATCGGTGCCGATTGCACAGCGGGACAGCGCATCGGCGCCGATCGCGCAGAAAGGACAAGCGCTGGTCCCAAGGAGGCAGCAACAGCAGCGGGTACAGAAGCGGCAGCCGGCTCAACCATCGGGGCAGGAAGCGCAGGACAGACAGGGACTCCTCCAGCAATGCCAGCTCAAGTCCCAGAGCACCTCAACACAAAAGACACCACACAGAGCGGCATCATAGGAAACACAGCAGGCGCTCCAACTCTTCCAGCACCAGCATAAGCAGCCATAGAAAATCCACTAGCACCAGCAGAAACAGCCACAGGAGATCTTGCAGCCACACAACCGACATGGCAAACTCCTCTGCCATCCTGAAACTGCTTACCCTACTGCTGCAGAATGCCCCCACTGCTACAGCTTCAACACCTCAGCCAGTTTCTACAGCCAAGTCATGCTCCAAATCCCCCCCCACGAGGCGCAATGGACCCGGACCACGCTTTGCAGCCTACGCCACCGCATGGATCTCCAATCAATCTGTCTCCGGATAGCACCACGGAGGAGCAGGACATTGAAGCTGTTGTCAGCTCTGCATCCCACAACCACACCGCCTCCGAGAATAGACAGTTCCCGGAACCAGAAGGCCCTCAGCCCCCTCCGGAGGACCTTACCTATCCCAAGTTCCTGAAGAGGGTTGCAACCACTCTAGCCCTGATGGCGGCGGACTCACCAGACGAGCCTGATCCGAAGGTTCTGAAGTACCTCGCCTCTCCTAAGCCCTCCTTTGCGCTACCAATACACTGCAAGTTGTGTGATGACTACCTGACAGTATGGCAGACCCCTGCCTCGGGGCGCCCATTCCCCAGAAGATTGTAATCCAAATACCAGGTCCAACCTATACCGGGGTTCATGGACCCACAGCTTCCGCACCAATCCATCGTGGTCTCCTCAGCTTTGAAGAGAATCAAGTCCTCGCGCACCCACGCCAACAACCCGCCTGGCTGTGACCAGAAGCTCCTCGATGACATAGGCAAGAAAATCTTCCAAGGAGCCATGCTTAGCGCCAGAATCTCAGCACAACAGTTCCAACACGTCCTTTTCCAGGACGCCTGCATGGCGAACATAAAGAACGCGATCTCATCCCTTCCAAAGGAGACCCAAGCGTCATTTTCGAGCTCGCTCTCAGACATGTCGGAATGCAACAAATACCTGGCTAGCACAGCCTTCGACTCCTTCGACACATCTGTGCGGACCGCAGACACGGCAATCTCCGCCAGGTGGTGGGCATGGCTAAGAGCATCCGGCCTGCGCGAAGACACCCAAGACCGGATTGCCAACGCCCCCTGTTCAGGTGAGTCGCTCTTTGGAGCGAAGGTCACTGACATTGTGAACGTCATGAAGGAGCACTGCACTACCCTGCAGACCCTGGCGGAGGACGGCTTCAAGCGCCACAACGGCCCTCAAAAGGGCAATTACCAGCGGAAGCCCTACTACAGTTCCAACAGGAAATACCCTTCAAACCGAAGGTGGCAAGGTTCCAGATACAAAGCCAACTCTGCCCACGGATCCTCCCACCAATGCCAGCCCCAGAGGGACCGCAAACAAAAGAAGGGCACCAACGTACCAACAGGCAAAGGAGGCTCCTCCTTTTGACAATTCCTTACAGGCACCCACCCAGATAGGGGGCCACCTGTCTCAATTCCTGCATGAGTGGGAAAAGATCTCCTCCGACTCCTGGATCCTGCGCATCATTCACGAGGGATACCATATACGTTTCTTTGCACCTCCTTGCCAGCGCACCAAACCATCCAGCGAAATCCCTCCACACCTGCATCTTCCCATGGCAACAGAACTGGTACACCTCCTCGCATCTCACGCCATAGAGGAGGTACCACCATCCGAGATCAAATCTGGGTTCTACTCCAGATACTTCCTTATTCCAAAAAGGTCGGGCGGGATGCGTCCCATCCTAGACCTATGCAGGCTGAACAAATTCATCATCAGGGAGAAATTCCGGATGTACTCCCTCAGCTCCATCCTTACCATTGTTCAAGCCGGAGACTGGTTGGTGTCCCTGGATCTGCAGGAAACCTACACCCACATCCTTATCCACAAGTCGCACAGGAAGTACCACGTACTGGGTCACCACTACCAATACAGAGTCCTTCCCTTTGGCCTGTCACCGGCACCGCGAGTCTTCACAAAATGCGTTGCCGCTGCAGCAGCGCACCTCCGCAAGCAAAGAATCTCTGTCTTTCCCTACCTGGATGACTGGCTCCTCACGGCACCCTCAGCTAGGGAACTATAAGAATTCCTGGGGAGGGCAATGGCCACAATCTCCTCCCTGGGCTTCGTCATCAACTATGACAAGTCACAACTACAGCCCTCCCAGTGCCTGGAGCTCATAGGAGCGGTAATCGACACCCGGGAGTCAAGAGCCTATCTCCCGGAATGGAGACTGCTTACTATCACCTCCCTTGCAACCAGCGCAGCCACGGCGGAAAACTCCTCCGCACGGTCCCTCCTGCGCCTCCTGGGACACATGACGGCAACGACTTCAGTCCTGCCCATCGCGAGGATGAAGATGCGACCACTCCAGTGGCACCTGCGCTCCCACTGGAACCAACACTCCCAACCCCTCTCCACCTGTGTCCCGATGACCCTCTACACCAGAACTCAACTACACTGGTGGACAATCCCGTCGAACCTTTCAGGGGGCAAAGACATCCACCAACCCCCGCAGCAGGTGATCCTCACCACGGACGCGTCCAACACTGGTTGGGGCGCACACCTCCTGCAGTTCAGCATCCAAGGGGCATGGTCCCAGACAGAATGGCAGTTTCACATCAATCTCCTCGAGCTTCGAGCCATCAAGTATGCTCTTCTAGCCTTCCTCCCTCACCTGCGAGGCAAGTCCGTCCTCATCCAGATGGACAACCAAGTGGCCATGTTCTACGTCAACAAACAGGGAGGAACCGGGTCTAGCTCCCTCTGCAGGGAAGCACTGGCAATATGGTCTCTGGCCTTGGAGAACAACTGCAAGCTACGTGCCTCCTACCTTCCGGGAGATATGAACACCCTTGCGGACAAACTCAGCAGGCAGTTGCAGCCTCACGAATGGACTTCCCCAGGAAGTCACCGACAGCCTCTTCCATCGATGGGGAACTCCGTCCATAGACCTCTTCTCCATGGAACAGAATGCCAAATGCCCCCTATTCTGTTCATGACACCCGTCAGCCAAGAGGCTAGCAGCGGATGCATTCAACGTGTGCTAGGGGGAGTGGTCTCTCGTGTACGCCTTCCCACTGACCCCGCTCATCCCAGCGACCCTGCAGCGGATCATCCAAGACAAGGTGCGCGCCATCCTAGTGGTTCCCCACTGACCACGTCAGATGTGGTTCACGCTCCTGCTACGCCTAGCCCACGGAGCCCCGAGGCACCTTCCCCTCAGACCGGACCTACTAATGCAGAATGCAGACAACAAGAGTAATCCCAACCTCAAAGCCCTCGCTCTCACTGCCTGGAGGTCGAACGGTTGAGCCTCTCCGAACTCCATCTACCAGCCGAAGTGCAGGACGTGGTCCTAGCAGCCAGGAGGCCATCCACCAGGAAGTCCTATGGCCTCAAATGGAAAAGATTTAGCATCTGGTGTGCAGCACGCGGCCTCAATTCTACCACGTGTCCGGTCGCCCAAGTCCTTCAATACCTCAACTCTTTATCCAACCTCAGTCTCAAGACCCAATCCATCTGGGTCCACCTCTCTGCAATAGCAGCCTTCCACGCCCCAACAGACGGGGCCAACTCCATCATGGCACTCCCCCTGACCTCACGCTTCATGAAAGGGCTAACCAACCTCAAGCCTCCGGTCAGACCTCCGCTCCCACCCTGGGAACTCAACTCTGTCCTGCAGCGACTTACACGAGAGTCTTTTGAGCCGCTTCAATCAGCTGACATGAAGTTCATGTCCTGGAAAACCCTATTCCTAATTGCCATTACATCCGCTAGGAGGATCAGCGAGCTGCAAGAGCTAGTGGCACACCCACCATACACACAGCTCCTCCAGGACTGTGCCTCCCTGAGGACCAACCCTCAATTTGTCCCCAAAGTCCCCTCTGCATTCCACGTCAATCAATCCATCGAGCTCCCCTCTTTCTTTCTGGAGCCCCACTCAGTCGAGGAACAACGACTGCACACCTTGGACTGTCTCCAGGCCCTCCGGATCTACCTCCACAGGATACTCCCTGTCCGAACAGGCGACCAGCTTTTTGTTTCCTTCGACCCGAACAGGCCTGGGAAACCAGTCACAAAGAGGACCCTCTCACACTGGGTGGCCGCCTGCATCACTTTCTGCCTCGACGCTTTGGACGGCCAGGCACCACTAAAAGTAGGCCCATACCGGCTCAGAGCGCTGGCCACCTCCCTAGCCAACCTGTGCTCCGTTCCTCTCGCCGACATCTGCAATGCTGCCACGTGGTCTTCACCACACACCTTCCAGAAACACTACTGTCTCAACCTCCGATCGAAAGAAGACAGTGCAGTGGGCAGAGCGGTCCTTGCCATCCCAATGGAAATGGCTGATACCACTCCGCGCCCCCATCAACCAGATATGGCAGCGCCAGGTGGAACTGCACCCTGAATATTGAACTTGTGATGGCATTTACCGCACTTTGGTTTGTGCGAAGTGTTATTGCACATGTTATTGCACAATGTCACTATACAAAGTGTTATTGCACATGTTATTGCACTATGTTGCTATTGCTGTTCTATTGCTGTTGCACTAATACTAATTCACACCTTTTACTCACGTACTGCACCTGTGTTCTACTGCACCTTGTGTTATACCTGTCGTTATCATTAAATGCTATGCCCAGACTTGATGAATCCATAGCCTTTGTCCTCGCCTCCCTCCTCCACCTCTCTGTGCTCCCGCACAGCTAGGAGGGCACCAGGTGTGGCTGACACAATCCTGCTGGTCCATGGAGAAAGCGAGGTTACTTACCTGTAACAGGGGTTCTCCGTGGACAGCAGGATAAGTCAGCCACACAATCCCACCTACCTCCCTGGAGGAGGTCAGCTGAAGGAGCTCGCCCCTAGCCGGAGAGCCTAGCTATGAACATGACTGACCGGGCTAGGGGCGGGCCGGTGAGGTGGGCTACCTGGGCATGCTCAGAAAGGTCTGAGCTCTGGAGAGCACTTCCGTATGGCGCCGCCTGGGGGACGTCACCAGGTGTGCCTGACTTATCCTGCTGTCCACGGAAAACCTGTTACAGGTAAGTAACCTCGCTTTCCCTGGATTAACACATAGTGAAAGCTGATAGGCAGTCAGAAAGATGTTGAATGTCTGGTTTCCTGACTCCGCAGGCTGAAAAGGCTCTGCTAGACTCAGGATCTTTTGTAAATTCATGTCACTGCCAGACACACAACATTAGAGTGATTCTCTCTCTCACAAATTACTCATGGCAACAATAACTGAATTCACGAAAGCTGGGGATAAATACAGACAATCCCCAATTATGAAGAAGCAAAAGGGAAAGTCAGGGATTGACCAAAGTCTCTGGCATTGTACCAGAATTGAAACTGGGCACATTACTGGGTTTACCCTACTGCCCTCTTGCTTTTCTTATGGACTACAATTGACAAATCAGAACTATAGATCCCTGCCTACAGTGGGGTGAACCCAGGACTGGAACAACCCTGTCAGGTAAATCTGTATCCAGTTGGCAAACCTACTCACCACCAGAACCAACAGGAGACGTGTTCCCCCAGGAGCATAAGCACTGGCAATTTTAGGGGCTGAAAAACCAGGCAACCACCGGGACCTCGCCCTTTAGAAGTGTCCAAAATGTTTCTGAAAAGTTTATGGATGTAAAGCTTTTGCCTTGAAACACTCAACTCTAAGTAATTCCTCCCCCTTCCTTCCTCTCCCCCCTCCCCAACTCCCGAAGAATAAGATCCCAAATGTGTCTTTCACTGCAATTTCATAGATAGAGCAAAGCAAAACATACAAATGTCAAACTTGTTGATAGGTCATCAAAATGAAGCCTCTTATACTCAGTGGTTCCAAGGCCCGAATAGCCCTACACCCATCGCTGATAGTAGAGGGGAAGCAGATTCCACATTGCAAAGACCCTTCTACTCAGATAGGTAAAATCCAGGTTGCTGTTCCGTACAGGCAAAGGCTTTAGGAAAATGCACTTCTTAACCTAAACACAGCCCAAACAGAGTAATACACATGCCTATGTAGATACCACTGTATATAAAAGATAGACTGATACAGACATATTTACCCCAGTCAGGAGAAACACAGCGAGGATTGCAGCAAAGTACCAAACTCTCTTGCGTACCACCAAGCCCATGACATGCTTGAAAAAGCGGAGCCATGGAGAGCCCGTGGAACTCCTCCTGCAGGCAATGACTATTTTGCCCATGGCGAGTGAATGGCGGCGTCTGTCCCCCAAGCCTCTGCTGCAGCCCAGCATCGGGAGGACAGCTGTGTCTCCTCCTCCAGTCAGGAGCAAAGGAGAAATAGAACACAGGCTGCTGCCCCTCTCTGCTCCCTGGCTGATAAGCTACTCCCAGATCCACTATCATTGCTAGTACTAAGGGGAGGCTCTGATCGCCTTCAGATTAGTGGAATGGTCAGAGAAGACAGGGCTAACAAACCTGTGGAACGGCATTTCTCCATAGACAAGCATTACGTGTCACCCTCTGGGACTAGAGTAGCTCTCCAATAGCTCAGAGGAATTCAAATTCTTAAATGTTTTTTAAAATTCCTCTGAGATTCCTGTCCTTCCCCTTCCTGCCGGGTCCCAGACCTTCCTGCCTCAGTTTTTTTCTTCTGCCCTTCGGGACAGACGGACAAACGAACGCTCTCCAAAAAAAAAGAAAGAAGAGAAAACCCAACAATAAACTACTAAATCTCAGGCAAGATGGGCCAGGCCAGGAAGTGCAACGATTGCAAAAGCAAATTCTCTTCCAGCGCTGCCCAGGATCGGTGCCCCAAGTGCCTCAACCCACATGTGCGCAGGAAGCAGCAAAGAGCACAAAGCCTCAGCCCTCAGACATCTGGAGGAGCCAGCAGGCCAATTGCCTTGCCGGGGAACAGTCAGAGCCCCCCGCGATCCCTTCCACGTGCTCCGCGGGCCCCGAGGTAAGCCTCCCCGGCTCTCTCCCCTTACCACAGCTCCTGCACGCTTCCGATCCTGCCTCCTCCCGCAGAGCCTCCGCCGACATCCCCAGCACTGCAATCTCTCTCCTGGGATCCTCAGAGCCCTCTCTCCTGCATCGTGCCTCTCTCGTGGCTGCCTCTCCTCTTCAGGCCTCCTGCCGGCGCACTGACACCGCCGCAACTCCAGCCACTCCTGGACTAGCAGGCACAGTTCTTCTGGCTCCCGCCGCAGGAGCAGACACCCACCAGAGCAGTTCCTCCCGACGTTGGCACTCCTCCTCTGCTGCCCCCTCTAGCCAGGAGCTACATCCTCAGCATTTCAGCCCTGCTACAAAGAACCCTGCTGCAATTAGCTCAGCCCTCCCACACCACCTACTGGCTACCACCGGAACTCACCCTCCTTCAGCTCCAGGACTGACCAGCAACAACTGTGAGCCCAGAGCTGCTATGCAACACCCCGAGCTAATGGAATTGTGGGGCAAATTCATGGCACAGCAGCTCTTGGGAGTACAGGGCACCTCAAACCCTGGAGCACTACCTCTTCAACCCAACCAAGACTCCCGGTCCCCCCTTTCCCCTCCGCTCTCCCCTGGAGGACCTTCGACCGGGGGAGGAGGGCGAGATCCTGGACTCTGCCTGGGAATCAGAAGGCGAGGACCCTCCCACTTTTCCGCCCTCTCCTAGATAGCTTCTGAACACCCTCTCCACGTCTCTCCACACCAGCCTCTCCCCCGGAAGACATGACATACCCTAAATTCCTCCAGAAAATCATGGCGCACCTGGAGCTACCACCGGAAGACACCCCTGACCCCAGGAACAAGGTTCTGGGGATCCTCAAATTCCTGGAGGCCCCCAAGACCTTGGTGGCAGTCCCCATTCATCAGGTACTCCTGGACTGCAGGGAGCGCCTCTGGCAGACTCCCATGGCCTCCCCTGCCACTACCTAGCATCTCGACCTGAAGTACCAGGTCCGACCAGCACCCAGTTTTGACAAACCTCAGCTTCCACATCAGTCGATTGTGGTGGAATCTGCCCTGAAGCGCAACAAGAATTCACACCCCCAAGCCAACGCACCACTGGGGAAAAATTCCCGCACCCTCAATGGAGATGGGAAAAGAGTCTACCAGGGTGCCATGCTCAATGCTAGAATAGCCGCCCATCAATTCCAGATGATAATATACCACAACACCATCCTCTCTAAAGCCAGGGACACAATCGCCTCCCTATCCCCGGACACTCGTGACACCCTCGGCCCCTTTCTACAAGACCTCGGGGACTGCGGGGAGAACCTCATCAGATCAGTCTTTGATGCCTTTGAAACTGCCTCCAGGACCAAAGGAGCAGTGATAGTCACTTGGCGGGTGGCATGGCTAAGAGCCTCTGACCTCTGCAAGGACACACATGAGCGTATAGTGAACGCCCCCTGCTCAGGGGATAGCCTCTTTGGCAGCAAGGTCAAGGAAACAGTGGATGGCCTAAAAGAAGATTGCATGACCCTGCAGACCCTATCCAATGAGGGCCTCACCCGCCAGTGTCCGACAAAGCGACAAAACTCACAAAAACAATAATACTCAGCTCGTAAATATAACTTCTATCGCAATGGCTACCAGAGAAACCAGTGTTACCAAACATCCTACTCAAACAAATCACGACAAAGGGACAGAAAACAGCAGAAGTCCCAACCTTCCTACGCTTCTAAAACCGACCTGGGCTTTTGACCATTCCAGTGGAGGGACCTTTGCAAGGTTGCAAGGTTGACCCACTTTGCGCGGGCATAGGCAAACATTTCCACTGACCACTGGGTACTCGAGATCATCCGCAAGGGGCTTCATATCCGCTTCCAAAAACACCCACCATCAGCTCCATCCAGGAGGGTGACATCAGGACAGCATCTCCTCAAGGAGACTCAGCACCTCCTCCTGCTAAAAGTCATAGAGCCGGTCCCTACCCCTCAGTGCAACCAAGGTTTCTACTCACGATATTTCCTCGTACCGAAAAAGTCAGGGGGCTGGCATCCCATCCTCGACGTCAGACGTCAGACTTCTCAACAAACAGGTCCTGAGAGAGAAATTCTGCATACACTCCTTCGGAACCATCCTCCCTCTTATCCAGGAAAACGACTGGCTCGCATCCCTGCACCTCCAGGATGCCTACACCCACGTTCCTCTTCACCCCCCCCAGAAGCAGTTCCTTCGCTTCGTGGTGGGCAACTGGCACTACCAATACAAGGCACTCCCCTTCGGCCTCTGTTCCGTGCCCAAAGTCTTCACAAAGTGCGTGGCGGTGGCCTCCGCACATCTCTGCAAGACTGGCATCCGCATCTTCCCCTACCTAGATGATTGGCTGATTGCAGCACACTCACAAAGGGAAGCGCAGGAAGACCTTCAGACCATGGCAAATCTTCTCCAGTCCTTGGGCTTCCTCATCAACCACAGGAAGTCGCAGTTAGAACCCACGCAAGCGCTGGAATTCATAGGCACACAGATCCAAACCACGCAAGCCATGGCCTTTCTCCCTCCTCAGAGAGTAGACAAAGTAATTACACTAGCAACCCGTATGGCAGGAACAAGCACTACCTTTGCACGTGCCCTCCTATGCCTGCTCGGACACATGGCAGCAGCAGTCCACGTAATCACCCATGCCAAGCTTCACATGTGTCAACTTCAGTGGCACCTTCGCCGCCACTGGGATCAGCACAGGCAGCCCCTGAGACACAGGATTCCTGTGGACAGCCACACCAGGAGGACCCTCCTCTTGTGGCAGATGAGGCAAAACCTAACCAAGGGGTGACTACTGCGACCCCCTCAAACGCACATCACCCTCACCACCGATGCATCAAAGAAGGGATGGGGGGCACACGACCTCAATCTCCGCACCAAGGGAACCTGGTCCCCCACTGAGTCGTGCCTCCACATCAATCTACTGGAACTCAGAGCCATCGGGAATGCCCTCCGGACCTTCCAAGACTGGATTCGGGGCAGAGCCATACTGGTACAAACAGACAACCAGGTGGCGATGTTCTATATCAACAAGCAAGGAGGCACCATCTCACGCTCCCTGTGCAGGGAGGCCTACAGATATGGATTTTTGCCATCTCCTTAGGGGCACACCTCCAAGCCTCCTACCTGCCCAGAGACGACAACACACTAGCGGACAGCCTCAGCCAACAGCTTGCACCTTACAAATGGTCTCCGAATCCCTCCATCACGTTGCATCTCTTCCACCTCTGGGGGCCCCCAACAATGGACCTTTTTGCCAGCGAGGACAATTCCAAGTGTCCCACCTTCTGTTCCAGGCGGCTGTCCAAACGCAGGATAGTGGCGGACGCCTTCTCAGTCAACTGGGGATCGCAAACCTGCTATGCCTACCCGCCAACTCCGCTCATCACCAGAGCACTCCAGAAGATCTTGCCGGACAAGGCAAAAGTCATCTTCATGGCTCCCTTCTGGCCCAGGCAACCATGGTTCCCACTCCTTCTACAATTATCCAGCGGATACCTGCAGCTGCCAACAAGCCCAGACCTAATCACCCAGGACGAGGGATGGACACTTCACCCCAACCTGAAGCTACTAGCGCTCACCGCCTGGATATTGGAAGGGTATCCCTAAGACCTCACCAATTAACACAGGATGTCTTGGAGGTCCTCCTGGCAGCCAGACGCCCTGCTACCCACCTGAGCACCATAGCAGCCTACCATGACAAAGTTGACGACAAACTGATCTCGGGCCACCCGCTGGTAACCTGCTTTATGCGTGGCCTCAACCACTTATATCCTCCAGTGAAGCCTCCGACGCCGGGATGGGACCTCAATATCGTCCTGCAGCAACTTACGGGACACCTGTTTGAGCCCCTAGAGCAGGCAACCCTCAAGTTCCTCATATGGAAGACTTTCTTTCTGATGGCCATCACCTTAGCACGATGAATCAGCGAGCAGCAAACCCTGATGGACCACCCATCCTACACGCAGTTCCACCATGACCGGGCCATCCTCCGTACCCACCCCAAGTTCCTCCCCAAGGTGGCCTTGGCCTTACACATTAACCAGGTCATCGTTCTACCCAGCTTCCACCTGGAACCTCATGACACCCAGGAGGGACGCCACCTCCACACTCTGGACTGTGTGAGCGCCCTCCAGATTTATCTCAACAGAACAAAAGGCTCCCACAAGGCATCACAACTGTTCATTGCCTACGACTCCAACAGACCAGAAGTACCAGTAATGAAACGCACTTTCTCCAGGTGGCTCTCTGACTGCATTGCCTACTGCCATATCCTCACGGATACCTCCCTGGGGGAAAAGGTGACCACATACCAACTGGGGGCGGCGATGGCCTCCCTGGTGCACCTGCACGCCACCACCCCAGTGGACATCTGCAACGTGGCCACTTGGGCCTTCATCCATACTTTCACCAGGCACTACTTCTTCGATGGCCCCTGGGCTCCTCCACAACCTTTGGACAGGTGGTCCTGCGCACAGCGGAATGCCAGACAGCTACCTCAGACATCAAACCCTGATGCCCTGCTGCCGTCATGGACTGTACGCCGTTGATTTGCACTTTTGTTTACTTGTGCTAATGCTGATTTGCACAATTGCGGACTTGCACTAAGACTGACTTGCAATACCCTTGCCTGTTTTCTGCTCCCTTAATTACCAGAGCTGTTGTCTCACTGTCTTTGCTGATCCACACTGTTGCCACTATTGTTGTTGTTCACGTGGCCTCCCTAGTTTTTCCCTTGTTGCACTGTTCTTATTACCTTGTTGCACTTGTTGCCTGTTTTGTTTCATGGTTATGTTCTCCAATAAATACCCTGGTGGGTTTTTTTTTTTGGTTGGCAGAGTTTTCAGCCTCCGTGACTCTGTTTCTGGACATTCAGGCCTCTTTTTCACAGGCTCTCCACAGCATCCTCGGGTGTGGTGGGGTACCACTTCTCATAGCAGCACACTTCTTTGCCTCCCTACCTCATCCTGGCTCGGGAGTCACCTACGCGTGGCTGACTCATAATGCTTGTCCATGGAGAAAGTGAGGTTACTTACCGTAACAGGGGTTCTCTGTGGACAACAGTATGAGTCAGCCATGCCATCCCGCCCTCCTCCCCTGGATCAAGCTCACTCGGCTAGGAAACCACTGAGGAGGAAGGGCTGTGACCCGGCAGGATGGGAAGCTCAGAGGAATTTTAAAAAACAATTAAGAATTTGAATTCCTCTGAGCTATTGGAGAGCTACTCCGGTCCCAAAGGGTGACACACCTACATGTGGCTGACTCCTACTACTGTCCACGGAGAACCCCTGTTATGGTAAGTAACCTCACTTTCTCTTCCTGCAGTATTACACTACATGACAAGTCAGGATTCTTGGGGTTTCCATTTCATTGTTTTCTGCACATTCTATTTCTAGTGTGTGGTCACTTAACCTGGCTGTTAGTGCTCTTATGCCCACTGTAGGGTTCTATGTTGCATTACAGTAGATGGAGTCTGTGCCATTGTTACTGAAATGACAGCAATATGTGAATAATGAGTAGAAGAGGACACTTCTTTGCTCTGCTCAGCACCCACTACCGGGGATGTTCCTGAGAGTTCAAGCTTGGAATATCTATTTGCTGAGCTGGAGGTGCATGGATTCTGCCCCATTGCATAAATGGTGCCATAGAGTGGCAGAGACATTGTGTAACCCCATGTCAAGAGAGACAGGCTGAGTCAGTCTTTAGCTTTTGCCACAGTGCATGCAGGGAGATGTAGTTCTGAGTTCTTATAGAAAAGCAGGAGAACTGTATGCCCTTACCTGCAGTAGGGGGTAAAACCATGACCGGCTCAGCCTGCTCTTTCTATGTGGAATTAGATACAAATGAATGTAGCAAGTGATGCTTATGAAATACCAGGACTACAAGTCCCAGAATAACCTGGTTTTAGAGTTAGCCCAGTCTGCCCCTTAATGAACTGAAAAGATCTAGATGCTCTTAAAAATGAACTTCGCCTGCTTGACAAGAGGAGGGTATTAGCAAACTGAAGCAAATGAGAGGCACGTCTGTGCAGGTATCTGAATGTCTCTCTTTAAGGAGGGTGTGTAGCATGCTTATAGAAGACGTGAAGGCACATTTGAGAAAAGACTTGGAGACCAGAATTGAGTAGTGG
Source organism: Ichthyophis bannanicus (assembly GCA_033557465.1). Lineage (NCBI taxonomy): Eukaryota > Metazoa > Chordata > Amphibia > Gymnophiona > Ichthyophiidae > Ichthyophis > Ichthyophis bannanicus. The sequence continues at coordinate 102,415,498 of CM066048.1, read as the reverse complement.
AGGTGGCAACGTGGACAGTCCGGATGGTGTTTTAGTAAAGGTTCTGCTAAACATGGAGCCTTTTCTAAAATATTGAATATGGAGGAGCAGGAGTGCAATACGCGGAGGCAAAGGAGTCATTTTACAAACCTACATATGGGAAAAATCAATGTGGGTAACTCAGCACCTCCCACGTTAAAGTGCCGACACGCATGGAGGTGGGTATTTTGGAACTTTCACGTGTAAATGCATCCCTTCAACTACAGAAGCTGCTTTGTTTTTAAAAATGAGATTTGGGGTGAGATAAAAACACTAGGGGGGATTAAGGAAGATAACCACCTTAATTCCCATATAAAGGGCTAGCTGAAACGAGCACTTTTTAAAAATGTGCATGTGCTAGAGAGCAGCTGTAAATACAGATGGGCCCAATTTTCAAAAGCATTTACACGGTTAACAGCCCAGTGCCTTTGAAAATCCCCGACTAAGTCCCCAGCTTGCCCTGATGTTATCCGGTTAGCATTGGGGCGTGTTGGGGGTGTTCCAGGACGGAGCAGAGGTGTGGAATGGCGCTAACCGGGCAGCAGCGATTTTGGATGCTGTCTGGTTAGCCCTCTGTGCCTTAAAGATAGGCGAGAAAAACCTCGCCTATCTTTAAGGCACCGGGGTTAACCGGGCAGCATCCAAAATCGCTGCTGCCCGGTTAGGCTCGGTAGCTTTCCGGCTATGTGGTGAACCCCGGATGTTCACCTCCATTGCCGCAGAAGTGAAAATCCGGGGTTAAGGGGTCACAGGCAGGGCTACATGGCTACAGTGCTTAGCCCTGCCCAACTGAAAATCAGGCCCGATATGCACAATTTTGGCCATGCATGCATATTCCCTATATGAAATGGGAAATACACGTGTAGATTTTTGACCCACCCTGGCCACTCCCTAATCACACCCCCATGTAAACTGAGCCCTTTCTAAAACAGCCTTTTACCCGCTGATGCCATTTACCGTTGTAGTTGCCAGCACATACACAAGTAAAATGTGATCGAGGTTCTAAAATAAACCTCTTCATCTACCAGATGTTGACAGGATCCTACCAGCTTCAAGCAGAAGTCCTGGACAACCTACCAAGGGGCATTCTTCAATCTTCAGGCAACCACTTGAGCTGAGGATGCACTTGGATTTGGTACTGATGAGTGGCAATGCAATGTGTGCCTTCGAGTCAGTCCTGACTCCTGGGTTTTCTTGGCAGTGTCACCGGAAGTAGATTGCCAGGCCTTTCTTCAGAGGCAATGGAGGGTTAAGTGACTTGCCCAAGGCCACAAGGAGTGCTAGTGGGAATTGAACCCTGGTTACTAAGCCAGTGTTTTAACCACTAGGCTACAGGACTGACAAGTGGAGACAGTGTCATTTATTTCTTACTAATGGTACAGTTAAGGATATGGTTACTATAGTGCAAGAGGCTTTTGCAGCTAATGCTGGGCATTAATGGAAAAATCACTGCAGTAGCTGCAAAAGTCACGCGCTATCTGTTGAGGGCATGCCCAGAATTTCCCCTGCAGATAATGTGGTGAAAATGCAGGGATCATGGTGAGATGGCATCGCTGATGCAGCTAACGCCACTTATAGAGGTGGCAATAGCTGCATCCGCAATGTCTGCAAAACATGTGTCTATTGTGTGTTGTCAATGCCCACAGTCACCACGCGGTACAGGCACACCCATTCTCTGCCCACACCTGCCCACTCTTGCCACTAAAGCCTGGCATGCAGCTGTCACAGAAAATGACCTGCTGTAGCTGCATTTATTCCACATTAGCTGTCACCATGCCAACACTTTCCCATGATAGTACTGCGGTGACAGCTAATGCCCTTTAGTAGACATACTCCTTAGTGTCCTGTGATCAGTGTACAGTGTGGTTCAATATTAAACTCTGATCTGAATCAAAGGGTAGGAGAACAAGAATCCTGCACTTCAGGATTGTCAAATTTAAGAGGAGGGAGTCAGCGGAGGAAATCCAAGAGCTGATGGATATGGAGACATTTTAGCCAGCAATAAAAGGGAACATTATGAAGGCAAGAAATGTCACATTATGAAGGCAAGACAGGTCACAGGAGAGAGAAAGTGGGACCAATATGGTTCTCCACAGATATAGTCAACATTGTAAACACAACGGGGTTATTATTCAGAAAATGCAAGCAAGAAGCCCCCCACAGTATGAATGGAGTCTACTTTCCAGAACACATGGCCATGCACACAGTAAATATGGGTCAAAAAAAGAAGCCTTGTCAGATTTTAAGCATTGAAAGCCCATCCACAAATATATTAAGCTAGTCCAATAAAAAGGTATCACCTTATTTTCCTTTATTGTCTTTTTACTTTAGTAGTTTAATTCCGCACTGTTTGAAATAAAACTTTCTAGGATTTGATTTTTGTCTATTTGTTGTTAGTTTCATGGAACATTCTCTTGCTTTAGTGTTGTTTGAAAGATTAAACTATTCCTTATTTAACTGTTCCGTGCCTCCCCCCTCATGATTTTATAAACTTCTCTCATATCCCCTCTCAGTCATCTTTAGTTCCGCTATATCTGTTGTGAAATGGGGTAAGCAGAACTGCATACAATCCCCGAGGTGCAGTTGCGGCACGGATCAACACTAGGATAGTCTTCTTTCCTTTCTGAAAACTTCCTAATGTTCTCTTTGCTTTTATTGATTGTCACTGCCAGGCACTCAGCCGAGGATTTCAATGTATTATGCACCATTGGGGGGGACGATATTCAAAGGCATTTAGGAAGTTTGCAGAGCTGTAATGTGCCTAAGTGCCACTCACTGGTTGAGCCATTGAACAATCTGACCCTAGCCGGTTAACCTCGGGACATTCCAGGAGCGGCATCCAAGGATAACCAGTTAGTGGCGACATACAGTCGATAACTATTATCCTAAACTGGCTAAAGTTAGGAACCTGAAAGGCTGGCCTAACTTTAGCCGGTTTAGATAACCAGGCCAGCGGCTGAATATTGCTGCCGTCTGATTAGCTAAATTGCTATTTGGTCAAACCCAGATATTTAATGCCGGCAGCCAGATATGACCCTGGCATTGAACATCTGGTTTTAATTTTAAGCAGCAACAAGCAGCTGCTTTAACATGGCTCGCTATCCCCCTCCCCAATGATTCCATGGTCCTTTTTCTTGACCGGTGACTCCTAACATGGACTCCAACATTTGTTCCTATGTACATCACTTTGCATTTGGCCGTGCTAAGCTCTATCTGACATTTACTCAGTCTTTCAGAATCGCAAGGTCCTTCTGTAATTCCTTACAATTGGTTTATGATTTAACTACTTTGAATAATGTTGTGTCACCAGCAAATCTGATCACTTCACTCATTGTTCCCTTCTTCAGATCATTAACAAATAACAATACTCGAGGATCTCACCTTATCTACATATTTATTTACACTTTCAAAGAATTCAAATGGCCAGTGGTGCTAGTGGGGGGAGGCTTGGTGTTGAGGGACAAGGCAGATGCAAGGCTATTGGATGTCCTAGGCAAACCTTCAGCTTTATGCTCCCCCAACCCCCCAAGATTTTGATAATTAACCTCAACAACCATGATCATCACAACTCCACTCCTCCCACAACAATCTCTTAAAACTATATAAATGGATATCATCCTTTGAAATATGAAACTTGGCTTGCATGTATGCATGTACCCATTCTCCCTGCAGGTAAAAGGATGTGCCGATAGGGCTCGGAGTTTGTCTTTGTTTTGCTTTGATTGCTGCTACTCTTTGCCGCCCGTCAGAAGCGGCCATCGTAGGTGACTGGCTAATTGTTGCAAGCCCTGCTGAGAGGAGGGGATCCAGAAAGATTAGTGGACATTAACTGGAGGATCCCTGAACTTTTTGGAGGTCAATAAAGGATCCACGCGGCCTAAAGAAATTGAGAATCCCTGCAATAGTAATTCAAGGCGGGTCACATTCAGGTAGAAATACCTCACTGCTGAGAGGTTGGTAGATGCAGAATGTCAGAGGTGTGATGCTGGATGAGACTAACAGTCCAACGCAGACAACTAATGCAGCCTTTTCATGAAGAAAATGCAACTTTTAGGCACCATTACCACCACAGTCAAATGCAGAAAAGAGATGGACAAGCACGTAAACAGCAAAGGAAAAGCTAACGCCAAGAATATTTAAATTATAGGCAGATGAGCTGTATGTATTAAAATAGCATGCTAATATTGTCTGCGCCAGATGCAGAGAAATGTGTAGAGGATTTTGTAACCAGTCTTAGAAGCAATATCTCTACATCTGGTCTTGAGATGGCTTAAATATCTAGCGCATGATGCCCCCGATAGTATTTTGATGGTATCGGGGGCTTTCCCCACTGCCATTAAAACACTGTCAGGGGGCCAGTGCCCACAACAGAAAACAAATCCTTGGTGGCTCAGCGGCCCTGCTCCCCCCACCTGCCCAATTAAAAATAACCTTGGTGGCCCAGAACCCCCATCCCCCTTCCAGTACCTTTACAAGGGAGCAGGAGCGTGGCGCACGTGCTCCTGCACCGCGATCTTGAAAAATGGTGGCACCTGCCCAGCACAGTGCATCCTGGGATGCACTAGGTGTGGTCACACTGCCATATAAGATAGAAAATGCTTCCTCTAGAAGTCTGACCCCGCCCCCAGGATGCACAGCATGGGACCAGGTGCCACCATTTTTCAAGATCGTGGTGCAGGAGCAAGAGCATGTGGGCAGCACTGCTGCTCCTTTGTAAAGGTACTGGGAGGGGGATGGGGGTTCTGGGCCACTAGGGTTATTTTTGGTTGGGGGGGGGGAATCGGGGCCACCGGGCAACCAGGGATTTGCTTTCTACCATGTGCACCAGCCTCTGACAGTATTTTGATACTGTCTGGGCTCCTATGCAAATTAGCCATGCTGTGCCGCTGTTTCTCTGCAAGAGCATGTAAAACCTGCGCCAATTTCTGTGCGCATGTGTTTGGCTTGCTCTCCCGGTTTAACGCATGACTAATTTGTATATGAGCCCCTTTCTGCATGCCGGTGCTATCTGTGCTCTGCAAAGAGGCATACACAGTTGATAGTGTGTGACTTCAGTGCCTGCTTTCTGCATCGGTTTGTAGATGTTTATGAAGCTCTGCATCCTAGTCCCAACAGAAGCCAGTCTGGACTCCCAATAGAAAAGCCCATTCCCTATTGCTCACTTCCAGATATAAGCAATGCAGACACCCAAATGTAATTGTCAGCAGACCAGAAGTTTGTCTGAACCTTTTTTAAACCCAGTTATGGTATTTGGCTTGACTGCATCCTGCAGCAACAAATTGCACAGCTTAATCACGCACTAACTGAAAAAATGCTTCCTTAACATTTGTTTTAAAACCACCACCAATGAGTTTCAAGGAGTGTTCCTTAGTCCTAGTACCGTTTGAAGGTGTTCCACAGCATTCACGATTTTATAGACCGCCATCCTATCCCCTCTCAGATGTCACTTTTCCACATAGCAGTAGCTCACAAGGAGATGTGATAGAAACTCAAACTGTGACAAAACGGAGTATGCAGAGGGCAGTGGTAAAAGCAAGTGAAGTTGCATTAAATCCAAGAAAGGGAAGCGGGCAGCACATGGAAACTTCTATGCCCAATAACCTGATACAGAAGACAGCCAAAATGGGGAGAAGGCAAAAGTGATGTGCCCAAAACCAGGGCTTTTTTTGAGGGGGTGCTTTTTCATTTCCAGCTAAAATAGACCTATGGCCATCAGGCATTAATTAAAGGGTCTTCATAACCAGTACCTTTTCGGCTAGGAAAATTGCTGCACAGCAGTTCAATTATGTTGCACATAATCAACTCCAGACTACAAAGTCTCCTTTTTAAGGGCATTTTTTTTTAATTTTTATAATGCAATGTGTGCCTTTGAGTCAGTGCTGACTCCTGGTAACTCAGCAGTCCCTGGGCTTTCTTGGCAGTGTGACCAGAAGTAGATTGCCAGGCCTTTCTTCCAAGGCAATGTAGGGTTAAGTGCTTTGCCAAGGGCCACAAGGAGTGCTAGTGGGAATCAAACCCTGGTTGCTTGGTTCCTAAGCCAGTGCTCTAAGCACTAGGCTACACCTCCTCATTTATAGGCATCTATATACTGCCTGGTGCAAGTACATTCAGGTACAGTATATTTTTCCCTTGTCCCCGAATGGCTTTTACATTCCAACCACTTGTTTCTAATGCAAGGGTTATCAAACCAACTCTTGGGACACACCTAGCCAGTCTGGTTTTCAGGATAATCATAATGAATATGCATGAGAGAGATTTGCATACAATGGAGGGAGTGCACGCAAATCTCTCTCATGCAGTTTCATTGTGGCTATCCTGAAAACCAGACTGGCTAGATGTGTCCCAAGGACTGGATTGAAAACCCCTGATCTAATACATCCACCTGGACTTTCGTTTGTCTTGGCTAGATTGTAAGCTCTGCAAAGAAGGGAACATCTGTCCTAAATGCATCTCTACAGCACTGCACCCACCTGGTAGTGCTTTAGAAAGGATTAGCAGTAGTAGAAGGCAAGGTTCAAATCAACATGAAATAGTAAGAGGGCTCTCCAATAAATTCTTAGCACTTCTACTGCTAATCATTGCTAGGGGGCTACTAGAAGAAAAGATAACATATAAGAAGGTTCTCCTTGGACAAGCAGGATGCGTCAACCACAACTGGTGACATCATCTGACGGTAGGGTTGCCAACTGGCTCCAGATGCGCCCGACAGGCTTGATCCAGTCCTGTGTTTACCCCATTGCATGCAGGGACTTGTAGTCTTGCTTTTCTTATGTAGTGCAATGGGGAAATCAGAACTACATGTCCCTGCATGCAATGGAGAAAACCCAGGACTGGATCAAGCCTGTCGGGCGCATCTGGAGCCAGTTGGCAACCCTATCTGACGGTGCCATGGACGGCATGCTAAGCCTTTCTGAGCATGTGCCCTGGTGCCCCTACCCCCTGGCCCACCCCTACCTGGCTCAGTTTCATTTTCTCCGCCTAGCCAGCAAGACGCAGCTCTCCTGAACAATCCTGATACTCAAAAAAAATCCAGCAATGGAAAAAGAAAGGAAAATCAAGCAAACCTGATTTCAGGAAGTGCCCAAAGTGTGCCAGGAAGATAAATTCTGAAGACTCACACAATCGTTGTGTGCACTGCCTGGGGGAAGCCCACCATGTGGAGGACTGCCCCCACTGTGCTCGCATGTCTTCCAGGGCCCAGCACTCCTGCAGCCACATGCTCCAGAGAACTCCCGGGATCGCTCTTCTCCTCCTCCAAGCGCCCAGTGAAAGAAAAAAGAAAAGAGAAACAGAGGACCAAGGCAAAGGGGCTAAGGAGCAGCATGCCCCCTCCCCCACTGCATGGGAAGTGTCCTCAGAGACTCCCTTCCCCAGCACAGCATTGGCAACTCCAGTGCAACAAGCAGCAGCAGCAGCCACCAGACCCACTGATCCCCTTCTGCCTCAGCACCCTCCAGCAGACCTTCTCTGAGCAGAGAGAGCTGCACCGTTGGAAGCTCCACCCCCCCCCCCCCCAATTTGTGCAATTGGCCGGTGCAGAGATGAGGCAAGCCATTGCCACACTGATGGGGGAAGCCCTCACCACTGCACTGATGTCAGCACCAACAGAATCCCTCCTTGGAAGAGACTGCACTAATGGAGTAAAAGCAGCTCCAGCGCCAGCAGCAGCCAGAGCCATCGCTACACTGCGGGGAGGGTTTGCAGGCGCCGATACAGCTCTGGAGCACTGAGGAGATCTTCAAGGAGCTCCAGATCGTGCTCGCCAGAGCCCTCCCCCCACTGGCACTGGCACTACACCAATGACAACAGCAGCCACACAAGGCAACCAGGCAGCCCTGCTGGATTTACTGTCCAGACAACAGGACAGAAAAAGGAAGAAGCAGCCACCAACACAGCGGTCTCCAATCCTGTTTATAGATTGCTAGATCTGTGTGAGGCTGTCCAGGAGCAAACACCCATGTCTGACCCAACCACATCCCGCAGACTCCAGGCTTCGACAAACAACAATTACCCCCACCAATCCACTGCGGTGAAGTCACATTGAAACAGTCAAAGAGCTCCTGTAGACACTCCAATGCACCCCCTGGGAAGGGTCATAAACTCCTGGATGACTCAGGGAAGAAAACTTACTAAGATTGCATCCCACCAATTCCAACAGGTACTCAATACTGGACACCCTAAGGAGCGCAGTCAAGAGCTTAAACTCTAATGCCAAGGTCACCATCCAAACCCTCTTGAGGGACCTGGGTAAATGCAAGAAGCATCTTATCTGCTCAGCCTTCAATTCCTTCGATTCCGCAGCCAGGATGGCTGCTATGGTGTTGGGGTTTTTCTGGGCTTCCCCTAAGATTATTTAGGGATTTTCTATTTTTGTTTTGGTTGTTTGTGTTCGACCCCAACATACATATACAGGACTTTAAATAAATTGCTCATGCCGCCATAAAAGCATAGAAATTGTTTTATTTAATTTGCCAGGTCTGTAACAACAGAAGCTTTGCTTTTAATAAGGTACAAATTTCAATATCAATCCATAGCATAACAAGCAAAGCACCTGGATTAGGTATAAACAGTCCTGGAGACAGAAGACAGCCTCACTCCAATGAGATCAGCTAAAGTCTGTCTGTCTATTAAAATTTCTTCTCCATATTTATATCCATTTTTAGGCTTAAATTGCTGATTAATAGATTTCCTCTTTTTCTTATTCTCCATTATTTCAAGCAAATCAGCTTCCCGATCCTTTACCCTCTGTTTTTCTCTGTAGCATCCTGTCTATTCCAGTCTCACTCGCCTTGTCGCTGCGTGCTGGCTCTGTATCCTGTAGATTAAGTTCTTCCCTTTGTTCAGTCAAGAGGCCCATGTGACCTTTCATTAGCTGTATAGCCGTCAAAGCTGCTCATTGTCTCAGCTCTGGGACCGGATATTAGCCCATTTTACAGCTCAATCTTTGCTGATGTTGCTGAATTTGCAGTTTCAGTGTGAAAAAGTCAGAGCAAGCTGTTTCTTAGGCCTGAGCTATAGACGTTAGCACAAGATGGATTCAACCTGTAATAAAGGTACCTGAAGAGGATTCATTTTTTCCCCACAATGGCCATCACCTCCAAACGCATAGCCTGGTGCTGGGCGTCAGGGCTGCATGAGGACACTCATGAGTGGCTGGCAGACATCCCCTGTATGGGCAACAACCTCTTTGGTGAGAAGGTCAAGGAAACAGTAAACACTGCACCATCTTCCTACCCTGGCCTCCAATGGACTTGAGCGCAGCACCAACACCCGCAAGTCATAAGGATCCTACCAGCGCAAGTCCTAAGCCTCCTCCAAGCGCTACCAACCATATCACAAAGTGCCAGCCCCAACAACCCAAGCATCAGCAATACCAGCCCTACCACCAAAAGCTGCGCCAGAAAGACCGCTGACAGCAGAAACAGTCAATGCCACCTTCAAGGAAGAGTACCCCCTCCTTTTGACGCTTCAGCCAGCAGGACCCTGCTGGTGGGGGGCCACCTCTTCTCCTTCAAGAAGGCCTGGGAGAACATCACTACAGATAAGTGGATCCTACAGATAATTGACTTGGGATACAGGATGCACTTCTCAACCTGCCCTACCATCCACACTCCAAACCACCTCCTCTACATCATGGCAGAGGAGATCCAATTCCTCCTTGTGGCTGGAGCCATCAAATGAGTGCCCCCAGCACAGAAGGGACATGGTTTTTACTCCAGGTATTTTCTCATTCCCAAGAAATCTGGGGGCCTGCACCCTATCCTCGACCTGAGAGGCCTCAACAAATTCATCAAGGAGCGCTTCCAGATGTACTCCCTGGGGTCCATATTCCCACTCCTGCAGCCCCACCACTGACTAGCATCTCTGAACCTGCAGGATGCCTATGCTCACATCTCGATCCACTCAGCACACAGAAAATTCTTGCGCTTCTGCATCCTGGGACAGCAATGCAGGATCAAGTACTTCCCTGCCTCTCACCGGCTTCCAGAGTCTTCACGAAGTGTGTGGATGTGGCACTGGCACACCTCAGAAGATCCGGGATATATGTCTTCCCTTACCTGGATGACTGGCTCATAGCAGCACCCTCCAGAGAAGAGGTGCAGAAAGCAATACAGGACACGGTCTCCCCGCTGTCCACCCCGGGGTTTCTCATCAACCACAAGAAGTCTCAGCTCTAACTGACAGAGGCCCTGGAATTCATCAGGACATCCCTCTGCACATTGTGAGCCAACGCTTTCCTCTTGAGCTCAAGGGTGGAGAACATCATTTCCCTCACACGCTTGGTGACCACTACCAGCGACATTTCAGCTTGGACGGTTCATGGCCACATGGCAGCGACAACCCAAATCCTCTCCCACACCAGACAGCACATGTGGAACATACAGTGCCACCTGAGGCAAAACGGGAACCAACGATTCCAACCCCTATCCTGCAGGATCATCATCAACCAGAAGGTGCGGAGCTCGCTCAATTGGTTGCTACACAAGGAGCACCTCACCCAGGGCCAACCCATCCAGGCATCCCAGCACAACCTAGTCCTCACCATGGATACCTCCAAACTAGGCTGGGGAACCCACCTCCTACATCTGTGCACCCAGGGATCATGGTCAGAATTCGCAAGCCGCCTCCACCTAGAACTACAGGTGATCAGATATGCCCTCCAAACCTTCTCAAAGTGGATCCTAGGCAAGACCATCGGTCTGAATCAGCACTATCAAGTTGCCATGTTCTCCATCAACAAACAAGGGGGCATGGGGTCCCTACTTCTATGCAGGGAGGCCCATCAGAACTGGAGCCTGGCGTTCAGCAAGAACTGCCACATCCAAGCAGCTTACCTGCCCGGCAAGAGCAACGAGCTAGCAGACAAACTCAGCTGTCAGCTACAACCGCACAAATGGTCTCTCAGTGTGGAGGTGGCAGACTCCCTGTTCCGGCACTAGGGCCAGCCTGAGATGGACCTCTTAGCCCACCCTTCCAATGCCAAGTGCCTGTAATTCTACTACAGCCACCCATTAGAGCTGAGGACAGCAGCGGATGCATTCAGCCTACACTGGGGGGAAGCACCAGCTCCTATATGCTTACCCTCCCAACTCCACCCATCTCCAGAGTAATACAGAAAACTATCTGTGACCAAGCCACAGTCATCCTCATAGCTCCTCACTGGCTGAGGCAGATGTAGTTCCCCTACTTCTACCACCTGGTCGATGAGCCACCGGTCCGACTACCCTTGAGACCGGATCTCAATCACCCAGGACGAAGGGAGGACCCTCCACTCCAACTTAGCCGTGCTTGCACTGACTACCTGGAGATTGAGAGGATGAGACTCTCTGTCTTGAGCCTGACATCAGAGGTCCAGCGGTTCATCCTCGCAGCCGGATGGATTCCATCCAGAAGTGGAAATGGTTCGACAACTGGTGCACAGCGGTGGGCCTGGACCCTCTGTCCTGCCCCCTCCTGCAGGTCCTCCAGTACTTTGACAGTCTCACTCAAACAGGGCTACAGACCTCCTCTAACAAGCTCTACCTCTTTGCAATTACCACCTTCCACTACTGCATTGAGAACCTCCCAATCTCTGCGCATCCACTTGTCACAAGGTTCATGAAGGGCCTGGCCAACCATGACTCCATGTTGTACCCATACAGCATATCTGCAAGGCAGCAATATAGTCATCCATGCATACCTTCCAGAGGCACTACTGTCTGGACCAGCTTGCCCTCGCCAATAGCTCCTTCGGCCAGGCTATCCTGAGCACCAGCACACCCACAGGACCAGAGTACTTAAAAAACAGTGAAGAAAAATGAATCTAGGCAAAAAGAGCAAGCGTGGAAACCATTGTGTGACTCCTTTAATGCAATCAAACTAATAAAAAGGGAAAAATATAATCAACTGTGTTCACTCGCTATGTAGCGTGAATCATATTCACTGATCCTTTTCATTCCCTCTTTCATGGTATGGCCCAGTAGCATCGTTTGTCACGTGGTCTCGTTCATAACTTCTTATTTTAAACACAGTTGATTATTTTTCCCTTTTTATTAGTTTGATTGCATTAAAGGAGTCGCACAATGGTTTCCACACTTGCTCTATTTTGCCTAGATTCATTTTTCTTCACTGTTTTTTAAGTACTTCAGACACATCAATTGTATTGGTCTCTTTCTCACGTTTTCATGCTAGCTAATTAGTTCGTGCATGATCCTTTTAGTATCACTTGTTGGCTTGCCCATCCACTCCATTTCATTTATGATTCTATTTCTCACATATCTTTTTTTATGTCTACATATTCTTTTTGAGTTTATTTTACATTACACTGTTTAGTTTTGGTTCACACCACACATGTCATTGTTTTATTCATATTTTATAGATCATGCAATAATACTTATAGGAAGATTATCCAGAGCCAGGTAACATAGTTTATTATTTTATATTCTTTCATATTTATATTTTTTACCATTTATTTAGCAATAACACATATGAGTCGTCTTCATCTCTCTTACATCTTGGTTGACTCGTATTCATGTATTATTCTTCATTTATTGATATTATATTTTAAGATGATAATTGTCATTGTAAAATACATGGACCTCTGTATTTTATTTATTTATTTATATATATGTATTTTTTTAAGTGTTTTTTAATTAACTTATATCTCTCTTACTTCTCGGTTGATTCGTAGTTTTGTATTATTCTCCATTGATTGACATTATATTTTAAGACGATAATTGTCATTGCAAGATACATGGACCTTTGCATTTTATTTATTTATATATATGTATTTTTAAGTGTTTTTTAAATTAAGTTATCAAGCATCCTGTTATTTGGTATGTTTAATTTATTGATTGTTTTAATTTAGCTTGGTATGTTGACTAATTTATTGATTGTTTTTATTCAGCCTATTTTTTGTGGACACAAATACTTTTATACTTCTGTTTGAATTAGTCATACAGTTTAGTTCACTCAGGTATGTGTAATTTACATTTCTCTTTTGATACATTATTTAATTATTTTTATACTTTTATTGCTTATAAGTAATTTTCAATCACATTCTAATCGTTTTATTTGTTTCTTTTAGCTCCTTTGTTTTTATGTTAGCCGTACTTATTTGTTCCACCATTTAAGAAACATGATAAATATATTTAGATTGCTTTATATATTTTTTTTTCACATATTATACATTCATTTATGTCCGCTGTTTGAGCGAGTTTGTTTTAATTCGTGTTTAAATTATTTTTGCTTTTTATTTATAAATTTGTTTTTAGCCCTTTTAGCCCCTGAAGAAGGGATTTCCGAAACACGGCCTGTGTTGGGCCTAGTGGCTGATGTTGGTTCAATAAAGACTTTTATATGTTACCTTCCCTGCTATCCACGTCTTTTTGTTGGACTGTTCCATCCAGAAGTGGAAATGGTTCGACAACTGGTGCACAGCGGTGGGCCTGGACCCTCTGTCCTGCCCCCTCCTGCAGGTCCTCCAGTACTTTGACAGTCTCACTCAAACAGGGCTACAGACCTCCTCTAACAAGCTCTACCTCTCTGCAATTACCACCTTCCACTACTGCATTGAGAACCTCCCAATCTCTGCGCATCCACTTATCACAAGGTTCATGAAGGGCCTGGCCAACCTGCGGCCGGCTGTACAGAAACCTGTTCCTCCATGGGACCTGTCTGTCATCTTGCAGCAACTCATGAGGGACTCCTTCGAACCATTGAAGGATGCTCTCCTCAAGTACCTCACATGGAAGACCCTGCTGCTGTTTTCAATCACTTTGGTCAGAAGAGACAGTGAGCTGCAGGCCTTAGTCACACATCTGCCCTACACCATCCTCTACCCAGACCATGCCATGCTACAAACCTATCCCAAGTCTCTGCCCAAGGTGGCATCACCATTTCACATCAACCAGACCATCAAGCTCCTCACCTTCTACCTGGAGCCATATGCCAACGCAGAAGAGTTCCAACTGCACACCCTGAACATGTGCAAGCCCTGCGCACCTACCTTGAGAGAACCAAGGTAGCCCATAAGGGACCCCAACTCTTTGTTTTCTCCAACCTGGGCAAACCAGGATGCCCAGCCATGAAGAGGACCCTCTCCCAATGGATCTCCACATGCATCGCCTTCTGCTACTCCCAGGTGGCACCAACCCTCCACTCCCCTCACCAGCCCATGTGCACCAGTTATGGGCCATGGCTGCCACCCTTGTAAACCTCCATGTTGTACCCATACAGCATATCTGCAAGGCAGCAATATAGTCATCCATGCATACCTTCCAGAGGCACTACTGCCTGGACCAGCTTGCCCTCGCCAACAGCTCCTTCGGCCAGGCTATCCTGAGCACCAGCACACCCACAGGACCAGAGGCTCAGACACAGAACGATTCCAGCTGGGCATAGTACTGCCTTCTGGACTTGACCCCTGCCTCCGCACCAACTGCCACTATGGTGGCCACGGTGGCAACTGTTGTTGCTGTTGTTGATACTAAGACACGGAGTTTGCTGCATTCTTGTCATACTCTTACGCTGTTAATGTTCAACTGTTCTCCAGTTACCCACATATTCATAGCATTACAGTTATGGTGCTTACTACTGGAATAAATCCTGTTTACCAGTCTTGTCTCAGCTCCATCTATCCACAGCCATGGTGGGCCTCACTGCCACAGCTAGAGAGTCACCAAATGTGGCTGACACATCCTGCTTGTCCATGGAGAAAGTGGGGTTACTTACTTGTAATAGAGGCTCTCCATGGATAGCAGAAGTCAGCCACACATTCCCACACTCCTCCCCTACAGATGAAGCAGACACCATGCAGGCACAGCTAGAAGCTACACAGAGAGCAGGGCCCACCGACCTACCTGCGGGGAAAGCCTTGGCTTTGAAATGAGCTAGGTTGGGGCGGGCCTGGGAGTAGGGGCACATGAGCTACAGGAGAGCACTCTGTCCATGGTGCTGTCGGATAATATCACCAGGCATGGCTGACTTATCCTGCTATCCTCCATTACAGGTAAGTAACCCCACTTTCCTGTCTGTGGAGTTTACAATCTATTCTTTGATATAATTGGTAGCCCCTAGCTTGGCTACACTTCCTAGCTAGGAGGAGAAATATCCTGCAGGCAGCATATTTGTGCAGCTGACAACAGGGATCTACCCTCAGCTGGTGTAGAATAGGCAGGAGAAAACAGAAAACTCTTAGACCCAAAGGCCTTTCTTGCTGATATCTGCTGTATTAATCTCAAGAGCTCCCTGGCAGTCATGCTGGTCATACCTGTTTGACTCAGCAATATGACTGTGGCTTGCATCATGGCTAACTTATTTCTCCAGAAAGCTTTCAAAGCTCGGATGGGCAACATTCCTTAGCACAGAATTCCACATCTGTAAATCCCAGCATGCACTAAGCCAGACCTGCAAAGACGCACCTGACAGATGGGAGGTAATTCTAGCTGGGAGCTAGCAGTGTTCTCCCCAGAAAGCTTTGCTGGCCAGGTGGGCTGCATTATAAGCCAGCTGTCAGCTGTCTTTCAGGAAGTTCCATATTCAATGTGTTTATTTGTCAGTTTCAAATTCATTGAAATATTCATTACAAAATTGCTTAAATCATTTATTCATTCCTGCTCATGATTTTGCCATGTCAATTCATCAGATTAAGTTAGTTGGGTAGTCAGTAAAATCAGCCAGGCAGTTCGTCCATTCAAAAGGTCCTGAGGAAAACCCTCACCAGGGGATCCATAGAGACACCCAAGCGCACATGGAGCTTGTTCCATACGGGCAGCTGCTGACTCTTAATAATGAATGGCAAGCAGTGATAACCGGAACAGATGTAGCTCCAGGTATGACTCTTCTTTACACCCCGCCCCCCCCCCAACCCTCCCTCCCCAGTATTGAAACTCTCTCAGCATTTTTAGTGGGAAATACACCAGACCCAAAACACAGGCACTCTCTTCCCACTCACCTCCCCCCAAACAGTACATGAAAGAGGAATGAGCCTGCCAAAATGGAAGGGGCGAGAGCTTCCGTAAAACTCAAAGAGATCACGCACAACCCCCCTCCCCAGCCTACATTAAGCTGTCACACACAAGCAGATCAAAATCAATAAATTAATTGGTTTATTGTATATATAAAAAAAAAAATTAGGGAAGGCCAAGCAGCCAGTGTATTGTAAAAAAGGGGAAGGGGTGTGGTTGTGAGGCGGGCATAGGAAGTACACAGGGGAGAGAGGTCAGATTTCGCTAATGTCAGGATCCATCCTCAGAGAAGGCTTCAATTCATTTTCCGCAA
Organism: Ichthyophis bannanicus; assembly: GCA_033557465.1. Taxonomy (NCBI): domain Eukaryota; kingdom Metazoa; phylum Chordata; class Amphibia; order Gymnophiona; family Ichthyophiidae; genus Ichthyophis; species Ichthyophis bannanicus. Next base: position 102,399,220 of record CM066048.1, on the reverse strand, counting down.
CCGGGCACTATGACATCTGGGGAAGGGGAGTAGGAAACTCCCAAGTTATGCCCTGATTTGAAAAGTGGTTAATTGAGGCTTGAAGGACAGGAAGGTCCTGTGTTACACCTGTTACACCAGGGAACCTCTTTGGAGATGGGAAACAGCTTGTGAAATCAAGGAGGCGAGGAATCCGATGTAAAATGTCTCACCACCCTAGCCTCTTACCCCTTCCCTCACCCGACCCTCATCAACTGTTTTCGGAAGACACAAAAGGAGAGGAAAGAAAGAAGAAAGCTCCCCCCTCCCCACTTCATTTTCCACCAGGGCACAGCCAGCCAGGGACAGGCCCATAAAAGGAGGCGAGTTATATTCTTACCCCCTGCCCTAAAAAGGTAACACATGCACACACGCACACACACAGAGTTTCCCAAATGTAAGACACACGCTTTAAAAGACCCTTTAATTAAATAAATGCCTGGATCGTCTGCTATTGGGACACTTGACTCCATCTCCTGTTGTCCACAGCGAGGGCCCAGGGCCCCCAGGAGATCCTGCATTGCCCCAGGCAAAGGGTAAGCGCTCCCAGCACGCAACACTAACTGGGCTGTCACACGCTTTTCATCCTTTCTATTTCATACACCTTTTGGCCTGTACAGCCCCCTCCCCAATACCCTCCTTCACAGCCCCCTTCCCTACTCAGTTGCACCTGTCCCCTCCCTCCCAGCCCCCTCACCCCTTCAGTTGCTCCCTTCATCTGCACCCGTTTTCATAATTCCAGTTGTCAGTCCTTATTCACCCCTTGCTTGCATCCCCATTTTTGAGCAGTAACTCTGCTCCTTACCTTTGCCATCCCTCACCCTCCCACCTTAAAATCCTTCCCTGGTTCCTCAGCTTCACTCTTATCCCTGTCTCCCCCCTCCCAACTCTTCTCTCCCTTACACAGGTGGGAGAATATCCCTTGCATCCATTTTCTAGAATAAAAAACAAGAAGATAAAAAACATCTTCCAAGAAGGGAAGTAACAAAAACTTTAAGAAGTTTTAGACTGATCATCAACTCTGTTGGAAAACACTGGCTCGTATCCATAGACCTGCTGGGAAAGGACCCAGTAGCTGACATCTGGGACTCTGTTGAAGGAGAGCCAGCCTGGGTATGGAAATCAGTATGTGCACATACGGCAACTCCAGGCATTACCGGCGGCACAACACTAGGAAGAGAAGTCCTGACAGCATGAGCCAGGAAGCAGCCCGCCTGCTTGGCCCCGTACCATTCCGACCACTCTGGTTCTGCTTGCTGCCCTTGCTAGGCCGCTCCTTTCGTGAGGTGCGGCCCTCGCCTGGTCTAGAGCCAGTGCTGGTTCCCGAAGGCCAGTCCTCGCTGTATCTCTCACCCCCTCCGGATCCTCCGCTGCCATCATCATCTGAGAAAAGAGAGGAAAGCAACCAGTCATCAAACCTCAGACTCGCCAGTCACAGGATGTTGGAGCCACCCGCCGGCGCTAATCTTGAGCAATATCTACCAATCATAGTGGAAAGCCAGAGGGAAGCTATTGATTTGAGCTGTGCCTGGCCTCCAGAACAATAACACTCACAGGCATCCTGGAAGTCCACGTCATTACCACTGAAGGCACTACGGAGCCGATTTGTGGTCACTCTGAGCTGCATGATGAGCTGTCGTGTTTTCAGTTCTGGCCTGGCAATGTCAACCTCCACCTCTGGGTTGTTGATCTGATTCACCAGGCCATCCCTGGTCACATCTGGAAGGTACCTGAAGGGCAAGCAGGGACAGATATTGCACTGGGCCTCCAACTGCTAGTGCCCCAAAACGGGCCTCTTCTCTCTGCCTGGGGCAGCTGTCCACTCATTCCATTGTTACCTCCTCCTGAGCTGGCATCTCTCCCCACCCTTCCCTTCAGCCTCCTCCATCCTTCTACCTAGCCATCCTTCTTCTGTGCTCCCTTTCACTGGGGCTGCCTATTTCCTCTCCCCTGCTCCCCCATTACTCTCCCCATCCAAACTATGTTTCCCTTCCTTCTTCCTGATTCTGGCCATCCTCCCTCCCCAAATCCCTTCTCCAACACTCATCCCCACCTTCCAATCCTGACTTTCATCCCTCCTATGGTTTCTCCTTCCCCCTCTCCCATTCTCTACCACCCAGGCCTAACCAGCCTTCCTCCAAAGGCCTTCGCTTTGAATCCCTGGGCCTGGTCATCTTCCCTGCCACAGTCTCTTCTCCACCATCTCCACCCATCCTGGTTCTGGCTGACCTCCTTCCCAAGATCTCACCTTCCTGAGTCTCACCTTCCTCGTGCCTGTCCATTCCAACATTTTTCCTCATTGGTCACATCTGCTGCCACCTTGTCATCACTGCAGAGTGTATGGGGGAGTGTTACCCAGAAACCCTTCATCAGTCTCAATTTCTCCTTCACATCTTTGACCTAAGGAGAGACATGAATCAGAAACCATAGCTTAAGCAAAAGTGTCCCGAGTGGGATAAGTCTCAATACTACACACTCTCTGCACGAAACAAAGCAATAGGTTCAGTCTTTCTAATGTGCCGGTGATGTATTTTAAGTGCATCTTTGAACGCACATGGTCACTAAGAATTTCTGAATACACATCTGATCAAATACTTATGGATACCACTCAGCAGAGAATTGTAGCTGGAAGACTGATAAATAGAGCTACGACTTGCATTTTTGGAAGTTGTTTGCTCTCAGTCAGGGCTAGTGCTAGGGTGTTAGACTCCCTAGATGAACTTTCAGCCTTCTGCCCCCCTCCTTCCAGTTATCATCTTTCATACCTCTAGCCCTCCTGAGATTTTCATAATTAAATTCAGCTATCACGACTATCCCAACTTCAGCAATCCTGTAAAATACACATACATAGATGGGCATCACACTTTAAGTGGGTCATTTTAAAAGACTTACTCGTGATTTGGATGTCTGAAAATGTGCATGCAGAGGTCTAAATCACAGGGACATCCCCAGAGTCATTTTAAACATGGCTTTTTAAAACATCTCCACTGCAGGGACGTCCAAACAAGCAGGGAGTGAAATGGAAGGGTGTCTGAGGCAGTGCAATGGACTTGGATGTCAGAAACACTAGGACATCTGCGACCCCGTCCAAGTTTAGACCTGCTCCAGGCACAAATAAGCATGGGGAAAGTGCTCGTCTTGGCTGTAAAACATCTAGAGGATGTAGAGAAGATAGCGCTCTACCACCCCCAGTACTCTCCTCAATTACAACGACAGAAGCAGTGGGATAGGAACCCTGGTTTCCTTGGTCCTAGCCCACTACTCTAAGCATAGATTAGTCTTAGATGTCCCCAGTATCGAATACTAGTCTAGGGATGTTTATGTAGATGTCCCCAGAGATGTCCATATCGGGCAAGTCCATGTTTGTGAAATCGTGTCTGAATTTGAGATGTCCAAATATATCAAAAAAATCCTACAACCCTCAAAACATATTCTAATAATAGGTGGATAAATCCAACTTCTAAGCATAGCCTAAAATTATTAAAATACCATGACAAGACCTCAAATAACACTATGAGCTATATTTGGATGTTAAGTAAATTCATATTTGGCATTTTTGTATTTCACTTGAATTTGGGATGTGCCTGGGGTTTGTTTTTTTTTCTGCAGACGGTCTGGCTTGGATGTCCCAGATTTCACTTGGACTTTGTTTTATACATATATATGTAATGTGGTCAATTTCCAAAAGCTACTTACCTGAGTGAACGACTATTTATCCAGGTGAATGGACTGTTTGCAAACTGCCCACCCTCCCTGGAGGTAAAAGAATGTGCTGATGGTTCTTTGAGTTTGTCTGGCTGTCGGGATCTATTGTTTTGCTTTGAATGCTGTTGATCTTTGCCTTCCCTCCCCAAAAAACGTTTCCACCCTAGGCAACTGCCTAGTCATTGAGCTGGCCCTGCTTAAAGTGACAGTTCTAAAGTCTTTTCCTCCATTATTCTTTGAGAAAATTTCACACATTATGATGGCAAATTAGAAAGGCTGAACACATACATGCAATATTTTTGTTTTGCTTGTGAGTGCATTGTACCCCCAAGTCCTTAGACTATCTCAATACCCAAGGGGACACTGGAAGGCTCCACCCATCTGTTAGAGATTCTCTCATCCTGGACCCCTGAGAGGAGCTGCACCCACCAGGCGGTCCAAGTTTGTCCCAGCAGCTGTGGTAGGCTTCTCGTCAGGGGAGTAAGTTCTGAATCGACGTTTTGTCTCATCCCGAACTGCCCGTTTGGTGCGTCCGGGGGCAGGGCGAGGGTTTCCACAGCCCTGAAAAACCTTCAGCAAAGAGGAAGAAGTGCGGAGGTCAGTGACTAGAAAGAGGAAGAGATACAGATAGACAGGCAGACATGGAGAGCCAGAGAGAGAGAGAGGGGGAGAGAGGGAGGGAGGGAGAAAGAGAGAGAGGCAATCATTTCTCACCCCTTTCCCATCCCTCACCTTGGTGGACATCTGCACACTGTTCTCCTGCAGGTGCATGATACCCTCTGAAATTTTCACGCCAATAGAGTCAGCAGCAAGTTCAAAATTAAAAGGTCCTTCCAGTCGTTCAGCAACTTGTACAAGAGCATCTGATGTGGGAGAGAAGGACCTTCAATAGTTGCAGCCACATGTGAGGGGCAGTTTGTCGCAAACACTCAAGTTATGGAAAGCCCCTTGCCCGAAACCTATGCTCCCCAGTGTAACGATCCAGTACTCACCAATAAAGTGGTTCCACTCCGTGTCCAGGTCAGCCTGGTTAGCAAGGCAGCCTTTCATCACATTCAGGCAGAAGCTGTTGCAAGGCTTGAGACCTGGCATCCCACGACATAGGGGACAATAGGTCATCTTCATCACTGCCCGCAAGCACTCTGCAGAAGGGCTGATCTGTGACAGACCGACACACAAAGGATAATGATAAGTACCTTCCAGCAACAGCCCTGAACATAATTAGACTGTGCCATGGATTCAGAGACCACACGACGTTAGGCAGCCTTGGCACGGCAAGAACATGTCCCAGCATACAAGACTACACCTAATCACGAGCCCACACCTTTCCACGCCGCACCATCATAGCCACATCACACCACCACGTCCCCATCATGAAGCACTGACTCGGTGATACCACGTCATGGCCAAATGATTCAGTGTTAACACTTATCCAGGTTAAGAATTGTGGCGTTTGGCTCCCTTCAGACTCTTCCATGAACAAGCACATTTCTGCAGTCACACCAGTGGTTTCTGGCCTGCTCCATATCATTGGCTAACTCTGGCCGTATCTGCCACAAACACCTGCAATGTATTTACAGTATGAAAGATCTCTGGGCACTGCGGTTCAAAAGGTTCAAAGACCACAAAATACTAGGGGGGGGGGAGGGGAGAAGAATCATTAGGAGAGATCCTGACTCCCCATTATAAAATCATCACATACATTTACATTATGCTTCCTTTGAAAACCTAAGATCAGAAATGTTTAAAACACGTAAGAGGGTAGTTTTAAAAGAGGATGTCTGTGCCGCAGAAGCAAGAAGGTGCCCACGTTATAAATGCAACATGGATGTCCACAAAATAACCAAGCAAACCCAGCCCCAATAATGCGCAAATTCAAACGTACAAATTTATACCTGCTGAAAACAATATCCCCTCTAAGCTGTGCGTGTGTGTACACACACTCATCATACTGAGGCAAATTTTAATTAGTTGTTATAAAGCAGCACAGAGAAATCAAACCATTTACATCTGTATGTTCTTAGCAGCTGAGCTAAGATCTTTAGCTTAAAGTGGTGCTCTGCTTAGTTGGCTGCTTGGGTCTCATCCATAGGATGGCGCTATAATTTTAATCACAGATTGCTGCCAGCAATGTTCCCTCTAAGCTGTGCGAGAATGCTGTGGCGCACAGATTTTTAAATGCCGCGCGCAGCCCATATTTCCTCACTGCTAACTTATAGTTTATTCTAAGTTTTGATATTTATTTTATTTATTGATTTGAACAGTTTTTCTATACCGCCCCTTCCATCGATCAGCAGCAGGTTTGCATCGAACAAAATCTCAGTTACAGAAAATATTGAACTATGATACAATGAGCTATTTACATGCCAGTTAATCACATATACTGTAGTATAGTGGTAGCCGATATACTGCCCTATTGCATCGTATCAATAAAAAGCTATACAAATAAAAATGATATAAGGAAAATGAGAGGAAGAGAAGGAAATGGAACAGAGAGAGATTACAATACTTGGCAAAGGGCAAAGGGAAGGAAGAGGAAACAAGGTCTGTCCCATTCCATTCAGTTAAAGGTAGGCTAGTAGGCTTGAAGGTTTTTCTTACATTTTTGGAATGATGATTATTCTCTGAGATACACCGGTAGAGCATTCCAGAGGCGGGGAGCTGGAAAGCAGAAGGCTGTAGTGCATATAAATGTCAGTCCGGCTGTACATTTGGACTGAACTATCAGTAAGTGAACATTAAGAGATCAAAGAGTTCCAGTAGGGGAATAAAGAAGTAGAAGACTAGCCAAATACGGGGGGAGTGTCTCTGTAGCTCATCACCCTTTCCCCCACCAAGCCTCTGGCACCGCCTCCACCTTGCACATTCCCTGCAACTTCCAACCAGCCGGGGGAAGAGGGGTCTGGCACTCAGCTCAGGTTTATAAAATTATATTGCTATTAAGATAATAGTAAAAATGTAATTTCCGTAATTTTGTTACCTTCTCATGATTATGGATTATAATATTTAATCAGTATCTTTCTTAGCACAAAATTGCAGGAACAGTTCTGGCTGAGCTTTGTTTTCCCTTCCCATTGTATCTTGTTTTGTAGCTATTGTATTTCCTTCTGTTTTCATTTGACTTTGTTTGTTGTGTTTTAGTGTGTGACTTCCCCTTTTCATTATTATTGTAAGCTGCACAGATAGTGTATTTTTGATGTGCGATATATCAAGTAAATAAACTATACTTTGGTCAGTGGACCTTTTGACACATGGACTGAAATTTTTGCACACAAGCTGTCAATCCTTAAGAGGGAACACTGGTTGCATAGATGGTGTAATGAAGTGACTTTGAGAAGAGGGTTTACATAGACATAAGGGTATGTTTACTAAACCGCGGTAGCCGACTCCTTGTGATATCGGAGCCACGGCCCCTTTTAAATCAATGGGGCCACAGCTCCGATATCGCACGGAGTCCGCTACTGCGGTTTTGTAAACATACCCCATAGGGACACTGGCAGAAAATCTGTCTGCATTGCCTATCTTCTGCCAGTCTCGCTATGCTCATGTAACCCCTCTTCTCAAGTCACTTCACTGGCTTCCTAACCATTTCCAACTTCTTCTACTGACCTACAAGTGCATTCCACTCTGCAGCTCCTCACTACTTCTCCTCTCTTATCTCTCCCTACGTCCGTCCGAGAGCTCTGCTCATCATGCAAATCCCTTCTTTCTGTGCCCTTCTTTCCGCTGCAATCTCCAGACTCCACTCGTTCTACCTTGCTGCACCCTATAACTGGAACAGACTACCTAAGTTGGTATGTCAGGCTTCATCTCCGACTCCAGTCAAATCTAGGCTAAAATCCCACCTCTTCGAGACTGCCTTTGGATCCTTACCTCCCTTATTCTCCTGTGTTATAACCATTTCCTTGTTATTCTACCCTAGCCCAGTTAGTTGTATGCATCAGCCTTGGAAGACTGTGAGTAGTGTGTGTGTGTGTGTACCTGTGTACAGGGCTGGTACAAGGGCATTGGGGGCTCTAGGCAAACCTTAAGCCTTCTGCCATCCCCCCTGAGATTTTGATAATTAAACTCAACAATCATGCATGTGCCTGTTCTCCCTGCAGATGACAGAATGTGCCGATGGCTCTCTGAGTTTGTCTGTCAGGATCTAGGTCTTGATTTGACTGCTGGTACTCTCTGCCGCCCCTCAGAAGCGGCTGTCCTAGATAACCGCCAAGACCTGCTTGATAGCTGAAGGAGCCTGGCTTGCATATTTTATAAAATATGCACGTAAATTGCATAAACACATATACCCCCCGCCTCTGCTTCGCCCAACTACACCCTGGGAACACCTATATGCGGATGCTTAAAAGTAGGTTCACTCTTTCCACGCGTCTACTACTACTATTAATCATTTATATAGCGCCACAAGGCGGGTGCCTACTTGTGCATGCGGTCGTCCAATTTTATGAAAGCCCTTTTGCCCATGTTCCCTGTAAAATAGTTATCTCCAAGTCATAATGCCCTGTTCAATGTAATTTCAGTTTGTTCAATGTAAACCGCCTTGATATCATGAAAGGCGGTATATAAGAAATGTTAAATAATTAAATAAAACAGGTTAAACATGTAGAAGAAGCTTTATCAAGATACCCCCTGAATGGGCTGGGCCCGGAGATCTACATGGAAAGCTTATGGCCTGCTCAAAAGGAGCTTTTAGAAATCCCTGAGAAAGGGGAACGTGCATTTAGACATCACCAGAGGGAGATCACTTTTATTCCTAGCGTTCTGAAATGTAGAACAGTTTTCCAGATGAGCGGTGACTGCAAAATGTTTGAGATCAACATCCACACCAAAGCTGAGCTCTAAAATTTAGGCACCTGCATTCAGCTGAAAATTCATCTAAATTTAGGATTGCTATTAATTTTCCCAGATTTAGTCTCCCATGTTAGGTGTTTAGTGCTAAAAATCAGTCTAAGCTCCTAAACATGTCCCTTCATCCTAAATCCACCTTCTTTGTAGGCTCCAATAGGGACAATTATCCACAGGGGTTCCTATTTGAGGGTCACCAGGAGTTGGCATCAACTCAACAGCACACGACAACAATTTCAAAAAGGACCAATTTGGGATCCTAAAACCTTTGAATATTGGACCCACTACCCACAGTTTAGAAAAATACATAATGTTATGGCTATTTACACAGGTTCATTCCTAAGCAAAGGAGGGAAGCCAGGTCAAGTCCCACTGCCCCTTCCTTGTGATCTTGGGCAAGTCACTTGACCCTGCATTGCCTCAGGTAAAAACTTAGATTGTAAACCCTCTGGGGATAGGAAAATACGTACAGTACCTGAATGTAACTCGCCTTGAACATCTGAGAAGGCTTTGAACTAAAATTCAAATGATTTTCAGTTACAGAAGCAGAGGTTGGGAAGTGAGAACGGTGGCAATTTATTTTATGGAAATGTACATCTTATGATGACTGATTGGAAGTTCCTATGTGAATCTTTGTGCTGCTCAAACTGTAAGGGTTTGACTTTGTATGATGCACAACAAATGGAAATTTCTTCAAGGTAATCCATGAATATAGACATATGAAATGTAAAGAACCATAGCAACGTCATGGTGAGACCACTGCCCCCTCTGTGCTGGTCTAACATGGCAAGTCCACTGCCCCTATCTACTGTGCTGATGTGGCTGGACTCCTCCCCCTCCCCATTGCCTCCACGGATGCAGCAGACCCCAGGGTGATATTTAGCACTGCTAAAGATGAATGCCCCACCTTGGCAGCTTTAGTGATAATGTCACGACCCGTGGCGAGACCCTGCATGAACGCTCGTGCCGCAATGAGTGCCCGGGTCACCTGGGGAGAGAAAAAGAAAAAAAAGACATGATCACTGCATGAAGACTCAGGCATTTAGCCTCTGGACTTTCACGATCCTGCAGACTCTTTGTGCCCTTCTTAGGGAGGGTGGCAGGGAAGAAGGCAACTGAAACAAACCAGTATACCTTTGCTCATCTGCTGTTGTAAACCAGAGAGCACTTTTACAGCGCTCTCTATTGCACTGACCTGTCTACTGAGGACAGCAAATAACACCCTCAGTTCCCAGTACGTCCCCTTATTCCAGTATTATATCAGTGTCCATTATACCTGGGCAGAAAGGCACCATGAATATTCTCTCTGCCGCACCTGTATCCGGAGCTTGCGTGGAACGTCTCCGAACGGCCGCAGCTGCTCCGCATGCTTGCTTACACACTCCAAGTACTCTTCGGGGAAGTAATACTGGGGGTTCAGGAGTCCAAAGATACGCTCCAACAGCCGGCCCCAGAAGTCCGCCAGTGCCTCCTCCAGGTGCACCCGCCCACCCTGGTAGTAGCGGTGCAGCTCCCGGAAGAGCTCCTGGAACAGCTGAGCATTCTGAGTGTACAACCTCCCATAGGTCTGCGTGAACATCTGGATCAGCAGCTTCTCTGAAACGTGAATTAACTCCCGGAAGAACTCTGGGGAAGGAGGGAGACAAAAAGAAGGAGAGCATGGGGAGTAATCCAGCAACGGCAGAGAGGAAAGCAAAGCTCAAAGAGAGAGATAGAATTGTCAGCAAGAGCAGAGCGTAAAGGGTAAGAGAGGTTAAGGGAGAGATTTGCAGCCGGAAGAAACAGAAGCATGAACAAGTTAATTCAGTGGAAGGCTCTTCCGAGTCGTCCCTCTGTCTTCATCTCAGTAGCAGCCACTCCTATCCCCAAATGCCCCTTTCACAGGGCCGATACAAGGGTATTGGGCAAACCTTCAGCCTTGAGCCCCTCCTATCCCTGCCCAATTAACTTTCCGACCTCAAGTACATGATTTTGATAATTAACTCAGCAGTTCTGATCACCCTAACATCACCTCTTGCACAATACTCCTGTGAAAATTCATAAGGGGACATCATAATTTTAAATAATGAACTTCATTCTATATACGGTATGTAATGAGAGACCTTTTCAGAAGTAAACGAGCTATTTGACACTGCCTACCCGTCCTGTATATAAAAGTATGCCCTGAAGCTTCCAGAGCTTGGGTGGCAGTCAGAATCTATTGTTTTACGTGGACTGCAGCTGCTCTTTGTCAGCCCCTGCCTCGTTTGTTTAATGGTTAAGATAGCAATGGCCTTTTCAGACAGCAGGATCCCTGTTAACGGTGCATTAATAGCTCCATTTGAGAGCTACAACGGAAGCATTCACGTGGCAGACAATCTGCGAGTTCTACTGCACATCTTGCCACTAATTCCGAGGCCACAACCACAGACCCTTCTCAGGACGGGCTCTGAAGAGCCACAAGGACATAAGAAAAGGCAGAACCTCCCCTAAGTCCAGCCCCCCTGCCCTGCCTCCTCTTCCTTCCTCTGGTTAGTCGTGAGGGTCCTTTCATTATTTCCACTGCCCTGTGCCCCCTCCCTCCTTTGATCAGCGGTGAAGGATCTATATTCACTAATGTGATGCTACTGCCCCACCCTCCCAGTTAGTAATGAGGGACCTTGGTCTAACTGGTGTAGGATCACTTTCCCCCTGCCTCCTCTGTCCAGTGCGATCGGGATCATTCTCAAGTCACTTCCCTACCCACCTGCTGCCCCTCCCCTTCTGCACCCATCCTACCATCGAACTTGCGGTGCCGGGCAGTGAAGGTGCTGAGGAGGAAGGAACTGGTCTCTTCCACCAGGCTCTGAAACTCAGCCTGACTCTGTCGGCTCAGCCGTTCCTCTGTTTCGCTGGCGCAGCACGTGTAGTCCTGTGGGCAGATGCGCAAGTGCTCACCTGGGAGAGCAAGGAGGAACAGGGTTACAATCAAGGAGGGAGGATGGGTTACAGCTGTCCCCTGAAACCGTGGACACTGGAATAGAAAGTTTGGGGGTGATGATCAGAGTTTCCCCCCTCCCTATGCTTTGTGGCCCAAAGGTCATGAACCTGAACTCCCATCTGACACCAGCATAAGATGTCTCCGATGGTAACCAGAGCCCTTCACTGGGGGGCTGTGCTCCAGCAGCACAGAGAGGGGAGGGGGCATCCGGTCACGCCATCATCTGTTCACAAACTGCATCCGAATGTCCCAGGATGGAGAGGCAGGACTCACACAAAGAAACAAAAGAGCAGTAGGGATCTTAAACAGGAAAGCAATGCCCTGACAGCATCGCCTGCTCTCATCCAGGAACAGGGCCCTGCAGATAGCTCCTGCCCCTTACTCCACAGTATTCAGGATTCTGGGGTCACACAGTAAATGCTGATACAGTATTGTGGAGGTGGGGGCACACGCCTGACAGAAGGTTCTAGGGGGTCATGTGTAGGAATCTGGGAATAGCACAGAGGCGTTTGCACATTGTTGAAGGGTTTGGAGACAGTACTTGGGATGTAGTATTCCGATTTAGGAATGGGGAATTAGATTTAGGAGGGAGCAGTGGAAACAGTCTAAAAGAGTGAGAGAGCATGTTTAGAGGACCTGGGGTACTGTATAGAAGTGGGGGCATTATATAGGGGAAATGTGCAAACATGTAGGGATCTAGAGGCAGAATGTAGGGATGAGGTTTTGTTTAAGAATAGCGACAATGTTGATGGATGGGGTTGAAATGGGAATAGGAGCATGTTTAGGGGTTGGGGGATTGTTTGGGTTGGGGCAGTGCTTAGGCAGGAGATGTTAACTGTTGTTGAATTGATGCAGTATACTGTATGTATAGAAGTGGAGGGTATGTTTTGGGATGAAGTTATTGTTTAGGAGTAGGGGCAGTGCTTAGGAGGAGGGGAACAGTATATACAAGCATGTTTAGGGGTCGGGTATTGCTTAGGAGTTGGGGCAATACACAAATACCTGGTTATGGATGGGGGTATTGTTTAGGAGCGGGAGCAGCATACAGGAACGTGTTTAGAGATCGGGTTATTGTTTAGGAGTAGGGGCAGTGCAGAGCACATAGGGGCATGTTTAATAGTCGGGCAGTATGTAGGAGCAGGGTGAGTTACAGGAGCGTGGAAGCTCGGGATGTGGGGGCGGGGCACTTACCCGAGATGAGACTGGGGGGCAGCAGACTGAGGCTGAAGCCCCGGGAGCTCAAGACGTGGCGGGTGTCGGCGCAGCTCCGGCCGCGGCTCTCCGCGGAGGAGAAGCAAGGTTGGGACTGCAGGAGGAGCAGGAGGACGGGGAGGGGGAGCAGCGGCAGCGCCATGCCCAGCCCCGGGTGCAGATCCAGGCACCGGCGGAGGCTTCGCTCGCTGCTCGCACTCACACGCGCACGGAAAGGCAGAGAGCGAGCCGGCAGCAGACAATGGGAGCCCGGAGCGGGGAAGGCGGCGTCCGCAGGGTCCTACTGCTCCTCTCATCAAATACGAATACCCCGCCCCCGCTCACCGCTGACACCCCCAATCCCCCTCACTGCTGGATAAGATCACAAGGTGGGGAGCGGGGATGTCTATGCACCCTGAAACTTCTCATTGCTGGACATAGGTGCTGGTTTTTCAGCACCCATAAAATTGAAGAAAGCCCATAAACATGCCCAGGGATGGGGTAATTTGTGCTATGCTGCTAGATAAGATGCAAGAGGAGATCGCTCACAGGTCCCGCTCTCTCTTTTCCCCAGAAGAGCTCTGTGTTTATCACATCAGATCGTATCCATCGGTGAGGGGGCTGGGTGTCAGTGTGCGTTTTCGATATCCCCCCTCCCCCTTATGATCTTACCCTGTGGTAAGAGGGTCTGGGGTATCAAGATAGATTAAGCCCCTCTTACCGCCGGATAAGATCATAAGTGTCTGGGGAATACCGGTATATTAATGCACGATGACACCCCAGCCCACTACCAACTCATATACCTAAGCACAGAGCCCTAGGGAAAGACGAGGGTGGGACCTGGGCGTGGCCCTGAGCGGCCCCACCCCCTCGCACCGTTCCCTTGGTAATAGAAGGGGCGGGGCGCTCACAGGCCCCGCTCGAAGTGCATTTGTGGCTTTGATGAGGCCTAATGTGCGCAATGGCTAAGTGACGGCACAAGGTACTGCTGGGTGCTGGGGGAGTGAGGGGAAATGGAGAGTGGCTATAGGGGGCTGATTCTACATAATGGAGTGGATTTAGGTGGGGGTTGGTGAGAGGGAGGCTGTTTCTAGATAGTGGAGCGGATGCGAGGGGCTATTGGTTAAGTCTTGTTTCTTTCTTTGTAATTTCTTCATATTTTGGAAGAGGGGGTAGCTAGGGTGGGTGGTATGGGGGAGAGAGGAGTGTATGCCGTTCATTATGCTGATGTATGTTAGATGGGGGGGGGTTTGTACCACACCTTGAGGTCCAGTAAACGGGATTGCAACTTTATGGTGGGGCTGAGAGGGAGGGTACTCAGGTTTAGGTCACTGGGTTGGGGCAGGTAGGTGGGTGTTTATTACTCACATAGATCCAGTTGGCCCACATATAGTTAAAGTTATTTCTCCTATGTGTTGTCAATGAGGAAAATGCTTAGGATATCAGGCCCATAATAAGTGGCTATATGTGAATACACATATGCATCTGATTTTATTAGTGCTCATATCATTGCTATTTAACATTTCTCCAGGACAAGCAGTCTGAGTCAGCCACGCCTAGGTGTGCCATCCCCAGAGACAGGATTAGCTCTCCCTTAGCTCAGAGGAATCCCTCTTTTTTTTTTTTTTGGCTTCCTCTGAGTCTGTCCCCTTCCTGTTCCTGCCCCTGGTCTTCCTTCCTCAATTTTTTCCATCAGCCTTCCAGGACGGATGGACATCCAGCTCTCCACTTTCCTTCATCAGCTACAAAAAAAAGGATGAGAACCATGGAAAAAAGATCCTACAAGTGCTCAGACTGCAGCAGGCGTCTTAAGCACATAGATCAGAATTTCTGCCAGTCCTGCCTGCCGCCGGGCCACGTGCAGACCACCTCAGAGCACAAGGGCCACCCACAAAGAGGACCGGGGCTGGATGGGCAAAACCAGCGCACAAGAAACGGATCACTGAGCTCTCCTACCACATCCAAGGGGGATGGGTAGAACCCCATGTGGTCGAAGCAGCACTGTACATAGACGAACCAGGGCAGGTAAGCCCTTTTTCTGCACTCTCGGGCCATGCCCACAGCAGCGCCACCGAAAACAGCACCAGCAAGGGCTCAACCTTCTCCTCTGCTAGTCTCCCGGCTTCCTCCGACGTCCCCGAGGCCCCAACTGCATCTGTGGAGGCGGAACCCCCTCGGAGCTTGAAGCTGCTTCTCTTCCCTCTGCGGCCCCCGGAACTCCCGTGGACTTTGGATCCAGCTCCCCACGATGCTCTGCTCTCCTACCCCTCTCACTGACACGGGGAATCGACTCCCAGGCAGCGCCACCGCATGAGGATACTTCGCACAAGCAGCATAAGGCCTCGGAAGGTCGGTGCCATGATTCCTCCAGGCAATGATGTCACAGCTCCTCCCCTTGGTATCACAGCTCCTCCTCTCGGCGTGGCTCCTCCCCTCGATGTCATTGCCATGCCTCCCAGGAAAGACGCTGCAATAAACACAGAAGAAAGGACTCAGTCAGCAGCAGCGATTACAGAGGAGGGACCTCTCATCACAACAGCGATCTCGGGGGGGGGGGGGGGGAAGGGAGCCACACACACAGCAGCTGCAAGCAGGGGCAGAAAATCCTTTAGAACTCTACTTGGCACGGAGGACCAAGTTCCTGGCTCAATAGCTCCCAGCAGCTTCACCTTTAACCCTACTCCCAAACACTACAATGGCACTTCCAGCTTCGTCACTCTTAGCCAGGACCTCCACTCTTCTTCAGGGTCCCCAGCCATAGAGGAAGAAGGTGAGCTAACACGCTCCGAGGAGTCCACCTGGAGCTCAGGGGAAGATAACAACCCCTGAGCCTCACAACATACCACAGATGATGCGCCACCCTGCCCCCCTCCGGTGCTTCCCTTCATCCCCCCGGAGGACCTCACCTACCCAAAGTTTCTCCAGAAACTCTCCACAAATCTCGGACTAGCGGCAAACAGCACCTCTGACCGGAAAAACGATGGTCTGGGAGTCCTAAAATACCTCAACTCCCCCAAGTCCCTAGTGGCCCTGCCTATACATCAGGTACTTCTGGATGCAGGGATAAGGTGTGGCAGACCTTGGTGATAACCCCCACCATGACCAAGAGATTGGAACTTAAGTACCAGGTGCTCCTCACACCTGTCTTCGAGGAGGCGCAACTACTGCACCAATCCATCGTGGTGGAATCTGTTCTAAAAAGATCCAGAAGCTCACAACAAAAATCAAACACACCTCTAGGAAAAGACAACAAGTTCCTTGACGGAGTCTCTGGGGAAAAAAAGGTTTTTCAGCACCACACTGAATGCTAGGATTGCCTCCCATCAGTTCCAGATCGCTGCCTACCTCGACCAGCTGCTTCAGTGGATCAAGGACACTATCACATCCCTCCCACAGGAGGCAAAGGAACGCTCAACACCACTGCTACAGGACATGGCGGACTGTAACAGGCATCTGGTCAGAGTGATCTTTGACACTTTTGAAACCTCCGCACATTGCAGGAATGGCCATCGCTGCCCGCTGTACAGCATGGCTGAACGCCTCTGGATTGAGAGATAACATTCACGAACGCATAGCCAATGCCCCCTGTCTTGGGGACAGCCTTTTTGGTAGTAAGGTGAAGGAGACAGTGGATGGCATTAAGGATGAATGCACCACCATACAGACCCTCACCACCGATGGACTACACCACCAGAGGCCTTGAAAGCTGTACGGCGGCCATAAGCACATCACCCATGCAAGAATAATAACTATAACAATGCCTTCAACCGCAGCCACACGGGATATCAGAACCCCAGTGCTACAAGGGCAGCTACCAATACAAGCCCTTTCCTTGTGACAAGAAACCTCAAAAGGCCCAAAGCTCCTCGACCAAGACCCTCCCCAGGGTTTTTCACCACCAACCCCCTGCGGATGCTTGCCAAACCTCTGTGGATGCCCCCATAGGTGGCCGACTCTCCCTCTTGGGAGCATGGGTGGCCATCTTGGCAGACTGCTGGGTCACCAGCTCAGTCCATAGGGGCTTCCTCATCCACTTCAGAAAACCTCCCCCACGCCGACCTCTGTTCACCAACCCTGGGCAAGGGTGGAATACAATCAGCAACTACTCAAACACACAGCCTCCGGCAGTTAGGTACCATAGAACCGGTTCCAGCCTCACAGCTCAACCAGGGTTTCTACTTCCATTTCTTCCTCTTCCCCAAAAAACCGGCAGCTGGCGCCCATCCTCAACCTCAGACAACTCAGCAAGTACATTCTAAAAGAAAAGTTCCACAGGCACTCTCTGGGCACCATCCTTCCCCTGATCTTGGAAACCGATTGGCTCATATCCCTGGACTTCCAGGATGCATACACCCACATACCTCTGCACTGGTCCCAGAGCAAGTACCTTCGCTTCACAGTGGGAAGCCAGCATTTCCAGCACAAGGCTTTGCCATTTGGCCTATCTTCGGCACCACGAGCTTTCACAAAGTGCATGGCAGTCGCTGCAGCCCACCTGCACAAGGCAGGCATACGCGTCTTCCCCTATCTTAACGACTGGCTATTCACAGCACGATCCCAAGGAGCAGCTCAAACAGCCGTACACACCACAGCCAACCTGCTTCAGTCGCTGGGCTTCCTCATCAACCGCAACAAGTCAAAAATGTACTGCCCCAAGTCTCAGAATTCATAGGAGCCTGCATCGATACCACCCAAGCAAAGTATTCCTCCCAGTGCAATGAGCAGACAAGATCATTGCACTAGCCGGGCAGATCTCATCGTCCAGCGAGGCCTCGACACGGACCACCTTCTGCCTCTTAGGACACATGGTAACAGCGGTGCATGTCAACCCGCACGCAAGACTATGCATGCGCCAGCTCCAGTGACACCTTTGGAGGGCCTCAGACTAATAAAGACAACTCCTGCACCACAGGGTCAACATAGACCACCACACCCACAAGACCCTCAGCTGGTGGCACACACAGAAAAACCTGTAGAGGGACAGACCGCTAAGGCCACCCCACTCGCAGATCACCCTGACAACGGATGCATCAAAACGTGGATGGGGGGCACACTTGCTTGACCTCCGCATGCACGGGAACTGGTCCACAGCTTTATTAGAAAAGGTACAGAGAAGAGCCACCAAAATGGTAAAGAGGATGGAAGGATACCCCATGAAGATAAGCTAAAAAGGTTAGGGCTCTTCACCTGGAAAAGAGATGGCTGAGGGGAGATATGATAGAGGTCTATAAATTAATGAATGGAGTGGAACGGGTAAACGTAGATCGACTGTTTACATCAGCAGAATGCAGAAAGACTAGGGGACATGCAAGTTATGATACCTGTTTATTGTAAGCACAAATCACCAAGCTGAGATGTGTAGTTTAATGTTCACTGTAAACCGCGCTGATGTCAATAGCGCGGTATAAAAGAGACTTTAAATAAATAAATAAAATAAATAAATAAAATGAAGCTACAGGGTAACCTTTTTAAGACTAATAAGAGAAAATATTTTCTCGCTCAACGTGTAATCAAACTCTGGAATTTGTTACCAGAGGATATAGTGAAAGCTGTTAGTGTAGCTGGGTTTAAAAAAGGTTTGGACAAGTTCCTGGAGGAAAGGTTCATAAACCATTATTAAAAGGGACCCATGATATCACTGCTTGACCCAATACAAGCATTGTGGAACCTGTGTCTTTTGGGGAAACTGCTAGGTACTTATGACCTAGATTGGCCAGTGTTGGAAACAGGATACTGGGCTTGATGGACCTTGGTCTGACCCAGTAAGATATATCTTATGTTCTTATGAGACGTGCCTCCACATCAACTTCCTCGAACTTGGAGCCATAGGGAATGCACTACGAACCTCCCAACCTTGGATACAGGGGAAGACTGTTCTGGTACAGATGGACAACAGGGTGGCAGTGTTCTACATCAACAGAAAAAGGGGCACAAGCTCACAAGCTTTGTGCAGGGAAGCCTATCTCATCTGGACCACAGCCATCTCCCTGTGGTCCCACTTACAAGCAACATACCTGCTGGGTGACAACAACCACCTGGCGGACTCCCTGAGCCAGCAGCTCACCCCATACGAATGGCCGCTCAATTATGCTGTCGCCTCCAGCTTTTTGTGGTGCTAGGGGACTCCAGCAATCGCATTTTTCATTTTCCTCGCAGGCGAATAGGTCAAACATTTCTGCTCCAGACTCCCCTCCCCCCACAGGTGGCTGCAGACGCATTCTCCATCAATTAGGGCCCCCAACTCTGCTACGCTTACCCATCAACTCCCCTCATTTCCAGAGCGATCCAGAAGATCATGCATGACTGAGCGAATTCCATTTTCATCGCACCCTTCTGGCCGAGACAACCCTGGTTACCTTACTTCCAGCAGCTATCCAACCAGCAACACCTCAGGCTACCTACCTGCCTAGACCTCGTCTCACAGGACAAGAGCCAGCCACTCCACCCAGATCTACAAACCCTAGCACTGACCATGTGAATGCTGAACGGTCACTCCTGAGGTCCTTCCATCTCTCGCAAGATGTCATGAAGGTCCTCTTGGCAGCCAGACGCCCAGCCACGCAGCAGTCCTACGTGGCAAAATGGGATAGATTCTGCTCATGCTGTAACAGCGAAAGGCCGAACCCCTTTGACTGCCCCATACCAGCACTACTGCAGTACCTGCTCATGCTCTCACGCTCTGATCTGAAGCCTTACTCCATCAAAACACACCTGATTGCCAAAGCCGCATACCACGATAGGGTGGAGGGAAAATCCATGGCGACACAACCCCTAGTCTCATGATTCATGAGAGGCCTCAACCACTTGCACCCCCCCCCCCCCCCCGGTCAGACCTGCACATCATTCTGGACCAACTCACGGAGCACCCCTTCAAACCACTGGAACAGTCGCCTCAAAACTTTCTCATGTGGAAGACCCTTTTCTTAGTCACCATCATCTCAGCCTGCTGCATCAATGAGCTGCAGGCCCTTGTCAGCTACCCACCATACATCCATATACATCACATCAGGGCCATTCTCAGGACTCGCCCAAAGTTCCTCCTAAATAATCGTCTCACCTTTCCACATCAACCAACCCATCATCCTCTCCAGCTTCTATCCAGAACCACATGCATCATAGGAAGAGTGCCACCTGCATACTCTGCACTGCACACGCGCCCTGCGGATCTACATTGACAGGACTGCGCACATGAGGAAGGCCTAGCAACTCTTCCTCACCTATGACCTGAACAGACCGGGCCTCCAGGTGACAAAATGCACCATGTGCAGAAGGCTGGCGGACTGCATCTCCTATTGTTACATTTGGGCTGCAGGGAGAAAGGGCATGCGCCCACCAACTATGGGAGATGGCAACCTCCCTAGCTCACTTGCACACAGCGACTCCCACAGACATCTGCAATGCAGCCACGTGGGCATCGATCCATACTTTCACGAAGCACTAGTGCCTTGACTGCACCATGGACATGGATGCCACATGCTTTGGCAGGGCTGTCCTGCAGGCAGCCACGACTGCCCACGCGCACGACTGAGTGCACGGACCCAAGAGTTCAGATGCGCAAAATGTGACTGTTGTTGCAGTACTGTTTCTCTGCATTGTTTTGAACTGTTCTGTTGCACTGTTTACACTGCTTCTTTGCACTGTTAGTGGTTTTTTTTCTCTACCAGCGCTGCATTGTTTGTACCAGTCGGTACCATTACATTGTACAATAAAGCTGCTACCTTCTGGCGAATCTCACGGTCTTTGGAGTCCCTTGTATATCTAGCCTCATCCTACCGCAGCACAGGGGGGTGAAGGCCTAAAAGATGTCGCCTCTATGCCCAGCTCGGGAGTCACCTAGGCGTGGCTAACTCAGACTGCTTGTCCATGGAGATAGTAAGATTACTCGCCGTAACGAGGGTCTCGATGGATAGCAGGATGAGTCAGCCATGCACTCCCACCTGCCTCTCCTACAGATGAGCCTCAGGCTAGCTCCAGGTTAGGGAAACACTGAGGAAGGAAGGCCAGGAACAGGAACAGGAAGGGGAGGGGACAGACTCAGAGGAATCAAAAAAGGGGGATTCCTCTGAGCTAAGGGAGAGCTAATCCGATCTCTGAGGATGGTACACCTAGTTGTGGCTGACTCATCATGCTGTCCATGGAGAACTTTGTTACGATGAGTAACCTTACTTTCTATAGCACTATTAAGCATAAATGGGTGTGTATGAGGCTCTGCTCTGTGGAGCTTATCATAGGTCGTTATTGATTGAATAGGGCCCTAATCACCAAATAATCAGCAATCGGTGTCTGTATTAAGAGGCTTCCCCTATTGGAAGCATCTAAATGTGGAGGTGAAGGAAGGGGACCACTTCACCCCTTTCCTAGCCTCTTACTCCAGGATGAGAACCCTTTACTCGAATATTAGAGGAGTACCCAGGGCTGGTGCCAAGGGTATTACATCCCCTAGGCAAAACTTTAGCTTTGCGCGCCCTCATAATTAGCTTTTAGATTCCTAGCACTCCCTGCCAAGATTTTGTATATTTAAACTCAATTGTAATCATCTCAATACCATCCCTCGCAGAGCAAGCCTATAAAGATGCATATCCGGACATAACACTTTTCAATATTAAACTTAACTTTGTAAATATACACATAATGAGGGAGATTTCAAAAAGCCACATACAAGGGTAAATGGGCTATTTTACATATCACTCATTCTTCCTGCAGGTAAAAGTGCACACTGATGACCCTGAGGTTTTTTTATTGCTGTTAATACTTATTGCTTTGCTTTAACTGTAGCTGCTTTTTGCTGCCCATATCCCCCCTCCCCCCCTTCATTAAGCTGCTGTCCTGCCTAGTGGTTGGTCCTGCCCTGGGTACAACCCACTCCCCAGAATTTTATTATGGTTAAGCTTATTTAATATACCGTAACAGTGCAGCGCAATCTATGTGGTGTACAATAATTTAAAAACTTAGGAAAGAATCGGGAAAGGAACTCCATGGTTAAAACAGGATAGCATAGCAACCAAATGTACATACACTAAAAATCAGAGAGAAAGAGAAAAGAGCACACACGATAGGCAGATAAAACAGACCGATTAGAACAAACTGATTAGAAAAACTACAGCCAGGTCAAACGCAAGGGTGACAGACCCAGGGTAAACTAGCCTGGGCTGGTAAAAGCTGTTTTAAAAAGGAAACGATTTTTAAAGCCGCCTTTTTTTCTTAAACTCTTAAAATTTAGCTCAGTGCAGAGATAAGTGGGCAGGCTGTTCCACTGTGCCGGCGCAACTACAGAGAAGGCTGATTTTTCTGGTGGACTCGTTTTAACTATCACTGGTGAGGGACAGTGCAAGCGGAAGTCACGGAGCGAGAATTTGAACTCTCACCATTGGATCTTATGGGGGAATGTATTGTATGTATACACACCAATATTCTCCCCTCCCCCATACACTGCTGGCTGTTATCACATCTAGAAAGGTTTATCTATGATGCCCCATCTGGCTGCTGCCCCCCATTCCCTCTTGCTGCTGGATATGATCTCACTGGAGTGATCGTAATATACAGACTGATATCTGCACATCCTTCCTCTGTGTTACATATTATCAAATGGAGAGAATATCACATACCTACAGTACCTCACAATGAGGTAGAAGGAGAGAATGGGTATGAAGGTTCTGGCCAGCCTTTAGGACCTGAAGGATGCTCAAGCAGTGCCTCCTCCATCTCCCCAGGAGATACGATGGCTTTTCTCTGTACATCTGGTGCTGGAAGGGCAGCTGTGAAGTATAATTTATTCTGCCATTGATCTTCCTAGAAAGGGAGGGGGAGGGGCAAGAAGAGAGCTGTTGCTAGATAGTGAGATGAGGGGATGAGAGACCCCAGCAAGACCTAGGGTTCTTTTCTTTTTGACTAGAGTCATGCAATGAGGAGATAAATGACTGTAGTTCAGAAAATAGATTACAGCAAAAATAAGTAGTCAATTTTATCTTAAAGTCACTGTCTTACTGAAAAGCAGAATATACATTATGAGATCATGTCTGTTGAGGGGGTTTTAGGAGAAGGTGAGGGGTTCAGGCTTGACTTACTGTCAGGATCACTATTTTATCCAATTCAGACTTATAGCACAACTGGATTCAGCTGTGCCTTTTACGTCTCCTTCCACACATGCATTTTTACCAAACGCAAGATTACAACCGAAACTAAATCATGCTTTCCAACTGCTGCAAAGCTTTTTCTGCCAAACTTTTCATCTCTCACTATAGAACACTAGGCACATATTTGGAGCTCTAGGTTTACTCAACGGTTTAATCTCACTGCACTTGTGCTTCCTGTTTCATGTCGTCCCCGCAGTATTAATGCCTAGTATCATCCTGGCCTCCGACTCCTCCGCAGACAGATCTGCAGAGCGCGCCTGGAGGAAATCCAGGGATACCACATAGCTCTCACAATCGCATCACCATTATTATCAGTTACAATTACTCACTGCCAAAAAGAAATATTCTGCTTTGATCACTGCATCTCTGCATCTCTGCATAACCCTAAAACCCTTTCTCCATCACAGCTTGCCTTTCTTCACTGCAAGCCTCAACCACTATTTCTGAGTAGCAATACCCATTCCCCAAATGTGTTGGCCACAGCTTTGATGACCAAAATCAATACTGCTTGCAGTGGCCTTCCTGCTACTGCTTCTTTTAGGCCTCTGACTCCATCGGTGCCAAATATTGGCTCCTATACTCTCTCCTGGGCTTCTTTTACCCTGCTAGACCTTACTACCACCACCAGGCTTCTTGAGACTTCTAAGAAATGCTTTGACCCCCTAGACCCAATTCCCTCAGATTGGATCATAGACCCCAAATTAGACCTTATTCCACTGGTCCATTCCATGCTTATTAACTCTTACCTCAGGTTCTTTTCCTCATTTTTAGACGACATCCATTATTCACCCTCATCTTAAAGCACCAAGCTAAATCCACAAGACCCCATATCTAACGTTCCATACCCTCAAAGCTTGCAGAGCGTCTTGTCCTCTCGCAGCTTACAGATCACTTGGAGCATACATCAGCACTCCCACTTGTATCATTCAGGTTTCTGACCATATCACAGCACAGAGACCATCCTCACATTTGTTCTAAATGATATTTATTGCATCTTAGACCAAGCTGTCGCCTTAGATTTAACGTTAGCTTTTGACCTACTCCTGTCCCCGGTTCAATGAATCTGGCATTCAAAGCCAGGTTCTTGATTGGTTCATCTCATTTCTTACACAGCAAAATTATGAGATCATGATTCGTAACTTCGCCTTGGCTCCCTACTGCCTTCCTTGCGAAATCCCACAAGGCTCTGCAGTTTCCACTATTCTTTTTAATCTCTTCATGCGTCCCCTCGCTACTCTCATGCAGACTACAGGAATTAAATTCCATATGTATGCTGACAACATCTTACTTCTCACCTGAATCCCTAGTAATGCCTTGGACCTATCAATTATCAACTCTAGTTTAGATACCATTGCTACTTGGCTCCATGCTAATGCTCTTAAGTTGAACCTCAAAAACCACTGCTACTTGGTTTTCCAGATCAGCCGACACGCCCCTCATTGCCCCATCCATTAACACAACTCCAATCATTCTCTTGTGTTCCTTTAAGTACCTAGGGGTATATCTAGACTCCACCCTCTCCTTTTCTCCGCATATTATGCAGCTTAACAGGACCACATTTGCTGCCTTAAGGAGAGTTTGAGCAATTCGACTGTTTCTACATTGTTAGCTCTTACTACATTTTTTTCTAAGTATGGTTATATCAAAGCTAGACTACTGTAACTCAGTTTATGCTGGTCTCCCTTCTACTCAACTTAAGCTCCTTCAGGCTGTTCAAAACATTGCTCTCCGAGCTCTTACTAATGTAAGAAAATTTGACCATATTACTCCCCTGTATATTCAATATAATTGGCTCTCTTAACCGCAATTTATACAATTCAGGATACTTCCATTAACTCATAAAGCTTTCCATAATGCTCCACAAGACGATTCAGACCTTTAAATACTTTAAATGAACAAACAAACCTCCACCAAAGACCGGGGAAGCTGTAAAACTAGAGAACATAACATGAAGCTGCAAGGGGGTAAATCGAAAGGCAATGTCAGGAAATACTTTTCACTGAAAGGGTGGTGGATGCTTGGAATGCCCTCCTGATGGAAATGGTGGGAGCAAATACAGTGACTGAATTAAAAATGGCATGATACAGACACAGTGGATCCCTTTTATAGTAACAGGATAAAATAAAAATAAACATAAATCTCCAGGAACAAGCAGGAATGTAATCTTCACATATGGGTTTCGTCGGTACTGACGGAGCCTACGTGGGAACGCACCCCAGCGTCCAATAGGAAAGCTTTTGGGAGCATCCCACAGTGCCTGTGTGCTGCCTTCCCAACTGTCCCTCTCCAGTTCTTCGTTTTCCGTGGAGCCGACAGGCCGCACATCCTGTCACCGCAGAAAATAATTCCCTTCTATTCTTTTTTGTGGTCGCGTCTGCCTTCCTTCGACGCTACACCAGTACCGCCGGTTCTTCTTTCTTTTTTTCCAAACCCCCCCCCCCCCCCCACCTTTCTTCTGGAGTCTTTTCCAGTTATTTTCTCCTCAGGTGCCACACGCCATTTTGGGCACTAGGCCCAACATTTTCCTTTAAAATGGAAAAACCCGCTTCAGGTTTTAAAAAGTGTTCCAAGTGTGGCGGTACCATCTCTGTCACCGACACCCATGAGTGGTACCTCAAATGTTTAGGTCCTGACCACTCTATTTCGGAGTGTGTTGCCTGTGGGATGATGTCAAAGGGGACGGCAGAACCGAGCTGCTAAACTTAGCACCCTTTTTCCCTCCGATGCAGCCTCTGTGGCATCGACATCTTCCAGGGCTTCGTCTTCCTCCCATGGATCTCGGGTAACTAAACACAAATCTAGCCGGTCCTCAAAGGGTAGATCTCCCTCTAAGCATCGAGATGCCTCTGGCGTTGCCCTTGAGGGACTTTCACCGGCAAAATTTCCCCGGTGGGAGGCTTCAGCTTCCAAAGCACTAACGGGGCTCCAGGATGTTCTAGAGGCCTCAACCTCGGCAGAACTACTGGTGCCATGCTGTGGGGTACCGGCTGCTTCATCCGGTACTGATACCCAAGCATCGATAGACCAGAGATTCTTGGCTATTGAAAGCAGTCTGGCGGCTCTTCTCACGGCCTCGATGCCCCTGAAACTGCTTCAGACAATTCAACCGGTACTGGCACCGACTGCATCGACATTGGCAGGTATTCTACCGGGACCGAGTCATGCTTATCCATCCGGTATCGACAAGTCGGTACCGGACCCCTCCGATGCCGACTTCGATCGGTACCGGTACCGTGCCTTGCACGATCACCCGGATCGGAGATACTTTGAATCCTCGGATGAGTCTGAAGACTCTGAAAGCTCTGCCGATACCAGAGTACTTCTTCCTGAGGATTCTTCTTCTCCTCAGAGGATATGTCCTTTCAGGATTTTATCCGAGATGTGGCTCGAGGTCTTTCCATCACAGTGGCTCCTGAAAAAGAGCCTAGGGCAAAGGAATTAGAAATCCTACAATACCCTAAAGCTCCCAAGGAGGCAGCTACCTTACCTATTCATGAGATCTTGCATGATCTCATGTTAAGGATGTGGGAAACACCTCTAACCACATCTCCTCACTCTCAAAGACTCGACACCATGTATCGAGTTCCTCCTTGTCCTGGGTTTCAGAAGACTCAGCTACCACACCATTCCATGGTGGTGGAATCAGCTATGAGAAGGATCAAGAGTGCAAAAAGGCATGCATCTAATCCTCCAGGGCGTGAGTGTAGGACTCTTGACGCCTTTGGACGTCGAACCTTCCAGGCTTCCATGCTTTCTGCTAGGACATCAGTTCCTATATATTATATATGGGAATGTTCCTTAAGGAGGTCACGGGAGATTTAGAGCTTATGAGCCCTCTCCTTCCTGATGATAAGAGGAAGGATTACCTCGCCCTTGTCAAACATGCTCAGGATGTTCCCAAGTTTGTGAATCGTGCAGCCTTTGACTGCTTTGAGTGCATAAGCAGAACCTCTGCTATTGCCATAGGTGCACGTAGGATTGCCTGGCTCCAGGCATCTGACTTGGAACTTTGGGTACAGGATAAACTAGGGAATATTCCTTGCACAGGAGAGAATCTCTTTGGCAAGAATTGGCAGGAAAAAGCTAATGAGATAGATGCTGACAGTATCACTTTGGATAGATTGTCTAAATCTACAGCTGATCCTACAAGGAAAAAAATCCTCCAAGAAACCATTCTTCAGTAAGAAGAAGAGGTTTTATCCCTCCTATACCCAGCAGGGGCATCGTTTAGGTCAGTCTGCCCAAAAGGGACAGCAGCAACAACCTAGGCAAAGAAAAACAAAAGCTGCTAAGCCTCAACCGGCTCAGCAGACTCAGCCTCCACAGGGGCTTTGACTCCTATCTAGAGAACTTTGCCTTCCTGGCCCTGAACGGCCCAGAGCCTTCCACCATTCCAGGAAGGTTATGTCATTTTGCCCCCAGATGGGGTCAGATAACAGCAGAAAATTGGACTCTGTCTATTTTAAGAGAGGGGTACAAGCTTCATTTCCTCAGCATGCCCCCTCCTACAATGGTAAGACAGTTCAATTCTCAGACCTCTCTCAACGACCAGTTAGGTCAAGAGGTCACTATGCTTCTTGCCCAAGGGGCAATAGAAGAGGTACCCATTCTCCAACATGGTACAGGGTTCTACTCCCCCTATTTCCTTATTCCAAAGAAAACAGGAGGACACAGACCCATTTTAGACCTCAGAGAATTGAACAAATTCCTGTTCAAAGAGAAGTTCAAAATGATTTCTCTAGGAACTCTGCTGCCATACCTTCAGAGTCAGGATTGGCTTTGTTCTCTAGATGTCAAGGATGCGTACACTCATGTTCTCATTCATCCAACTCATCAAAAGTTCCTTCGCTTTCTATTTCAAGGGAAGCACTACCAATACAGGGTTCTTCAATTTGGCCTGGCCTCGGTACCAAGGGTGTTCACAAAATGCATGGCTGTGGTGGCAGCATTTCTTCGCACCCTAGGAATATTCGTCTTCCCTTACTTAGACGACTGGCTCATTCGAGCCCCTTCAGAGCCAGAGGCCAGGGTTGCTCTCTCTCGCACAATGCGCATCCTTCAGTATTTGGGACTTGTCATAAACTTCCCAAAATACAACCTTGCTCCCACTCAGTCCCTAGAGTTTATAGGAGCTCTGCTGGATACCAGACAGACAAGGGCCTACTTTCCACAGCCCCGCTGCCTTCGCATGGTGCAGTTAGCTTCCCAAGCAGTGCTAAACCTCACCTCACTGCTCGGGAAATGTTACAATTGCTAGGCCACATGGCATCCACTGTGCATGTGGTTCCTTATGCTTGCCTCCATATGAGGGCAGCCCAATAGACTCAGGCGTCAGGTTGCCTGTCAGACAAAATAGCAAACTCAGATTGCCTTATTTTGTCCCTCCAATGGTGGCAATCATCCCAAAACCTTTTGGTGGGGGTCCCCTTTTCAGCAACCTCCACCCCAAGCCACTCTAACAACAGATGCCTCATAGGTGGGTTGGGGAGCCCACCTGCAAGGCCTCTCTACCCAGGGTACCTGGACTCCACAGGAGACCTATCTACATATCAGTCTCCTGGAACTCAGAGCAATCTTCTTGCTGTTCGAGTTTTCCACACCCAGCTCAGCTACAAGACAGTCCTAGTTCAAACGGACAATCAAGTAGCCATGTTCTATGTGAACAAACAGGGCGGAACAGGCTCTCTGTTGCTATGCAATGAAGCTTTACGACTATGGGCCCTTGCCAGAGAGCATCAGATTCATCTCCTTGCGGTGTATCTTCCAGACATTCAAAACTCTTGGGCAGACAGACTCGGTCGAGTTCTGCTTCCACACGAATGGTCTCTCCATGCAGACCAGGTGGCCAAAATTTTCCAAATTTGGGGAACCCCGGACATAGACCTCTTCGCAATTCCGCTGAATACCAAACTTCCCCGGTTCTGTTCCAGAATTCCGGCTCAGGGTTGTCAGGCCAGGGATGCTTTCCTCCTCCACTGGGGCCAGGACTTCCTGTATGCCTTTCCACCAATTCCCCTAATTCACAAAACCCTGTTCAAGCTTCAGAGAGACAGAGGTCATATGATTCTCATAGCTCCACACTGGCCACGGCAAATGTGGTACCCTCTGCTCCTACATCTCTCTCAAGCTCCGCCTCTGGAGTTAGGATCTGCTCCAGATCTCCTTTCTCAGGAGGACGGGATGCTGTGGCATCCCAATCCCCAGTCTCTGCATCTCAGGGCCTGGTTGCTGGAAGCCTAGAACTTCACGGTCTTAACCTTTGTCAGCAGGTAAAGGATATCCTTTATGCTTCCAGGAAGTCTTCCACAAGACACTCTTATGCTTTCAAGTGGAAAAGGTTTACCATATGGTGCTCGCAGAAGGGTCTTAACCCTCTTGCGATACCTCTGGAATCATTACTGGAGTATCTCCTTCATTTAATGCAGGGCTTAAGACCAATTCAGTGAGAGTTCATTTGAGTGCTGTTGCAGCTTCTTTCAAGCCTCTAAATGGGCAACCTATTTCCTCTCATCCTCTCATAGCGAGTTTTATGAGAGGCCTTCTTTAAACTAAGCCTCCCATTAAGCCACCACTGGTGGATGGGACTTAAATTTGGTTCTTGGGCAGCTTATGAAACCTCCTTTTGAACCATTAGCCACTACCTCCTTGAAATTCCTTTCCTGGGAGGTCATTTTTCTTATTGCAATCACATCAGCACGTCGCATCAGTGAATTGCAAGCATTGGTGGCTGATCCTCCTTATACAAGGTTCCATCATGATAAGGTAGTCCTTAGGACTCATCCACACTTTATGCCAAAGGTGGTGTCACCTTTTCATTTAAACCAAGCGGTTTACCTTCCTGTATTCTTCCCAAGGCCTCATGCCTCAAATGCAGAAAGGAATCTTCATACTTTGGATTGTAAAAGGGCTCTGGCCTTTTACTTACAAAGGACACAGCAACACAGGAAGTCCTCTCAACTTTTTGTTGCTTTTGATCTTAAAAATTTGGGACTTCCAGTCTCCAAAAGAACACTGTCCAACTGGATTGCACAGTGTATATCTTTTGCCTATGAGAGTAAAAACCTTCCTCTGTAAGGCCATGTCACAGCTCACAATGTGAGAGCCATGGCAGCCTCTATGGCTCATCTTCACTCTGTGTCTATTGACGACATCTGCCGAGCAACTACATGGGCTTCAGTTCATATCTTCACAGCCCATTACTGCTTAGAGAAGGACTCCCGCCGGGATGCCTTGTTTGGTCAGGCTGTTCTTCAACACCAGTTCCATACTTAATCAACTCCTACCCACCATCCCTGATAGGATGCCAGAGATCCATGGGGGGAAGTGGAGCCCTTTCACAAGGGCACACAACTTCTGGGGTTTCTCCCTGGCATCTGCAGCTAGGGAGTCCCCATATGTGAAGACTAGATTCCTGCTTATTCCTGAAGATAGCATAGTTACTCACCTGTAACAGGTGATCTCCGGGAACAGCAGGAATTTAGTCTTCACAACCCACCCACCTCCCCTAGAAGTTGTATCTCTCTATCTCTTTCTCTCTTTCCCTCTCTCTTTTGTCTCAGCTTTAAACTCAACTGGAGAGGGACAGTTGGGAAAGGCGGGAAGGCATCATGCAGGTGCTGTGGGATGCTCCCAAAAGCTTTCCTATTGGACGCTGGGGAGCGTTCCCGCGCAGGCTCCATCGGTACCGACGATACCCATATGGGAAGATTACATTCCTGCTTGTTCCTGGAGATTTATGTTTGTTTTTATTTTATCCTGTTGCTATAAAGGGATCCACTGTATCTGTATCATGCCATTTTTAATTCAGTCACTGTATTTGCTCCCACCACTTCCATCTGGAGGGCATTCCAAGCATGTTCCCTCTTTTGAGATGTCTGGTTGACTCTGTAACCATTTATGAGCAGCTTCAGGTGTTTCAAATGTCACTGCAGTTCCATTGTGGAAAACTCGCAATCTAGCCGGATACTGCACCACAAATTTCAAATGTGCTTATATCAGTTTTTGACATACAGTGGCGTACGCTTTGCGCCTCATGCCCAATTGCACCGAGTAGTCCTGAAAGAGCTGAATGCGGGCTCCCTCATACAATAGGGAAGATTTTTGCTTGCGCAGCACGCAAAACGTTATGTAGAAAGTTCAAAAATCTGGCAAGCACTATCTGGGGTCGTGTGTCTCCTGCACGAGCTGGCCCCAGCCTGTATATCCTTTCAATAATGATCTGGCCACTGTCCTTCCTAGAGTGTAAGGTGGATATCAGATCCAGGAAATATTTGCATAGATCCACATCTTTTATTGTCTCGGGTATACCGATTTACCCAGAGATTTTCTAGCGGCCGCGATTTTCCAGATCATCAAGTTTTTCTCCTTGCTTGCTGACTATTGCCTGTAGGGAAGTGATCTCTTTTCCTGCGCTGTGAAGTTCGTCCTCCATTTGCGATATGTGGCCCTCCGCTGCATGCATCTGCACTCTCACGGCCTCCAATTGTTTACTAATGCAGTCTAATTGTCCCATGATACCATCATATCTACCATTCAATGCATTAACTACAGCATTAGTCACTTCTTCCGTGGACAACGCTGGCTGGCCCGGTGAGGGAGGTCCGTCGGCTATCTTTGTTGATACTGTGGAAGCTTACTCCCGATCACGATGGGCTTGCTTCATTCTATGCAGCAAACTTACAATATCCGGTTGCTACAATGACCATGAGATCCTCAGCCACCGTTTCCACTGTATATTGTCTTATTTAGGGCATTTTCAGTGTTCGTAGGGTGAAGGGAGCCCCGGAGCTAACCCAGCAAACGTCCGAGCTAGCTCAGCACATCACGTGACCCCTCATGCCTCTCATTTTTATGTGACCTTCCTCCTTTAAAAGGTGACAGTAAATTTAGACCCTAAGACTCCCGCTATCCAAGCAAGGACTGTGGGACCCCCTGGAGATTGGTCACAGATTACCTTAGAAGCACAGGACAGGGTACTGTGTAGCAGCCAGCTTTTAATAAGTCTTCTTTCCCTCCCTCCCACCCCTCGGATAATAGTAGCTTTATAGGTGCTTAAACCTCTTAAAAGAAAGGAGGTGCCATATTCACTCTCAGGTGCAGCTGTTTATTCCCATCAGCATACATTAAGGACCTGAGATTAATTAAGCTTCAGGTGAACAAAGTACATTAAACGTATTGGGTAGTTTTATTAGTGTAAGTATCCCCAGCAACCCTTATTAAGTAAAGAACTTTAAATATCTAAACACAACCTTAAAACTAAGATGCAGACAGCAGTCCAGCAACGAGATGGGAGCTTTCCAGTCTCTTTGCATCGAGTGTCATATGTATGATTTTCTCCCAGTTGGTGAAGGATCTTACGTGTGCACTAGGTGCAAGGAGCTCTTTGCTCTCAGGGAACGAGTCCGATCTCTGGAGGCTAGAGTAGCAGACTTGGAAGACATAAGGAAGATAGAGAGGTACATAGACGAGACCTACAGGGATATAGTCCTGAAGTCCCACCTCCAGTCTGGCAACATCCCTGTTGCTACGGAGGAGAGAGGTCACGTGACAGGAGAGCATCACCCTGGTGTGGCAGGAAGTGATCCTGTAGCTAGGACCTGTCCTACAGGTGATGTAAAACCCTCTCGCACCGAGGACGTTTCTCCAGTGCCATGTGGCCATGAGGGAAGGGTTAGGACAGCAGTTATAGTTGGTGATTTGATCATTAGACATGTAGATAGCTGGGTGGTTGGTGGACATGTGGACATGCCTGGTAACATGCCTGCATGGTGCGAAGGTAGAGGACCTCACGCGCCACCTAGACGAGGTCTTAGATAGTGCTGGGGAGGAATCTGCTGTTTTGGTACATGTCTGTACCATTGACATAAGAAAATGAGGTAGGGAGGTTCTGGATCCTAAATTTAGGCTTTTAGGTAGGAAGTTGAAATCCAGAACTTCCAGGGTAGTATTCTCTGAAATGCTTCCCGTTCCACTCGCAGGACCCAAAAGGCAGGCAGAGCTCTGGAGTCTCAATGCGTGGATGAGACGATGGTGCAAGGATGAGGGTTTTGGATTTGTTAGGAACTGGAGAATATTCTGGGGAAAGGAGGGTCTCTTCTGAAGGGATGGGCTTCACCTTAACTGGGCTGGAACCAGGCTGCTGGCATTAGCTTTTAAAAAGGAGATAGGAGAGAGCCAACAGTCGCCCAAGAGCGCATGGTTCCGAACAATGTATCCTTGAAGGATACTACCAAAAGAATGAAGTTAGGGCATATCAGCAGAGAGGTTCCAATAAAAACAAAAGTAGCCCAAATGCCCTTGAGTACGGAGCAGACAGAGTTTAAAGATTCCAAATTACCCCTGTCTACCACTAGCCAGATTAATATGAATAAAATAGTCTTTAAAATGATTGTATGCAAATGCTAGAAGTCTAAAAAATAAGATGGGAGAGTTAGAATATGTAACATTAAATGAGAAGTTAGATATGACTGGTATCTCAGAGACATGGTGGAAGGAGGACAACCAGTGGGACACTGTGATACCTGGGTACAAACTATATCGTAATGATCCACTTTGATTGTAGGATAAGGTGGTATACAAATCTGTCTAAATAAATAGAGCTGATCAAATTGGTGGAAGGGTTGCGCTCTATCTTAGAGAGGGCATTGAATCACAAAGAATTAAAGTTTTGCAGGAAACAAAACTTCCATGTAAAAAGGGGAAGGCAATAGCAGTGGGGTTGTACCATTGACCACCTGGCTAGAATGAACAAATGGATGATGAAATGTTCAAAGAAATCAGGGAAGCTAACAAAAGTTACAGCACAGTAATAATGGTGATTTCAGTTTCCCGAGTATTGACTGGGTCAGTGTCATGGCAGGACATGCTGCGGGAGATAAAGTTTCTAGATGAAATAAATGACTGCTTCTTGGAGCAGAGGGGAATCAGTTTTGGACCTAGTCCTTAGTGGAACATCAGATCTGGTGCAAGAGATAAGGGTGTTGGGGCCACTTGGCAATAGTGATCATAGCATGATCACGTTTGATGTAATTAATGGAGGAGGGATGGTAAGGAAATCCACAGTGCTACCTTTTAATTTTCGAAAGGGAGACTATGATAAAATGAGGAAAATAGTTAAGAAAAAACTAAAAGGAGCAGTTGCAAAGGTTAAAGACTTACATCAAGCTTGGGGAGGTGTTTAAAAATGCTATCTTGGAAGCCCAGACCAGCTGTATTCCACGCTTTCAGAAAAGTGAAAGGAAGTGCAAAAAACTGCCTGCATGGTTTAAAGGTGAGGTCAGAGAGGCTGTTGCCAAAAAAGCATCTTTCAGGAAATGGATAAAAGAGCCAATGACTAAAACTGGAAACAGCACAAGCATTGGCAAGTTAAATGCAAGGCATTGGTAAGGCAGGCAAAGAGAGAATTTGAGAAGAAGCTTGCTATGGAAGCAAAAATGCATAATAAAGACTTTTTCAAGTACATTTGTAGCAAAACAAAACTGTGAGAGAGTCATTTGGACCATTAGATGGTAGAGGGGTAAAAGGGGTACTAAGGGGACAAGGCCATAGCGGACAGACTGAATGAATTCTTTGCTTCGGTCTTTAGAGGAAGAGGTAGGGATGTTACCCATGACTGAAGTGGTATTTAAAGGTGATACTGCGGAAGAATTGAAAGAAATATTGATACACTGGGAAGATGTATTACAACTATTTGATAAACTGAAGAGTAGCAAATCACCTGGACCGGATGGTATACACTCAAGGGTGTTGAAAGAACTGAAATATGAGATTGCAGACCTGCTATTAGTAATCTGTGAACTATCATTTTTTTTTAACTCTGTTTATTGACCACAAACACAGAAGAAACAGTAACATAGTCACAGAACATACAGCCCCCGGGCAGGGTTGACTCTTATCCACTTCCCAGGAGCCCCACATCCGCCGACAAATGGCCTATACAATTTCTTTTAATTATCCTCCTCCCCTCTTCCCCTACCCCCACCCATCCCCCCCCCCCCCCCCGCACAACCGCCTTCTCTCCACATAGAGGAATACATCAGTAATAATCATGAGCATAACCTTAGATCAGGCTCTCTGCCCAATCTCTACCCATCTCCCCCCACTATCTCCCAAATCTGCTGCAATATCTCATTCCAGCTATGAGGTCCCAGTTCCTGTATATAAGGTTCCCATATCACCAGAAAGGAGGACCACCGACGGATACTGCCCTGTGCTCCCCATCTTTCTGAGAGCATCAGCTGGTGGAAGCTATTTCGCCATTCCCAATAGGAATGGGGGATCTTGCCTCTCCATCTGCGGAGTATCGGGCCTTTCCCCACCAGACAAGCCTTCTGCACCAATAAGCGCTCCCACCTCCCCTTCGGGCAGCCCACTCACAGCTGATCCAAAACCACCAGCAGGCCTGTCCATTGGAAATCCTGGTTCAGCAATTTACTCAGAAAAGACTGAATGCACGCCCAATAGGGGCGGATTCGGATGCAACCCCACCACATATGGCTCAGGTCAGCAAGGGGTTCAGCACATCAGGGGCAACTCCCATCTAGGGTCAAATGACTTCGCAGCGCAGGTCTCGGGGAAAAATGTGCTCTAATAAGATTTAAATTGCACTTCCCTCCAGCGCGCTTCACCTACCAACGCGGCAATCCTTCGCAGGCCCTCACTAACGGACCCCGGTGCTATTGCTTGACCCAATTCCGTCGCCCATGCTACCGCCACCACCTCGTAATTGGGCATTGACCTATATCGGTCCAATCTACCCCTTAATCCTGAAATTGTAGGAGGAGCATCCTTCCCTAATTCAAAAAATTCTATAATCTGTGCCGAACGTTCTGCGCTCAGTTCAGATACCGGGAGGGAGGCTACATAATGAGACAGTTTTGTCGGAAACTGTTAGTTCTATGTAAACCGCGCTGATCGCAAATAGTGCGGTATAGAAGAAATGTAAATAAATATACGCAAAGTAATGGTTCGGGCTCAGATCATATTCCTGACACAAGTAGGTGAATGTTATGCATTCGCCGGCTGTATCTACCACATGCCCAATGTTCAGAATGCCTACCGCGCGCCAAGCCCGAAAGATCGCGGTCTCTGACCCTGGGGTGAAGGCTGTATTGCCTTGTAATGGCAACCAGCTTGAAACATGCATTTATCTATTCCAGTAAATGTTCAGTTGCTTCCATGTGCGCCTCGCAGAATTCAACAGCGGGCTTCGCTTCAATCTGTCCGACAGCCGAGATTGATCCAAGTGCAACACTGCTAACACCGTCTGGGGAGCTACAAAGGCTTCTTCCAATGCTCTCGGTGTATAGACTTCGGTACCCCCTAGCCAGTCTCCAATGTGACGTGCCTGATATGCCAAAGCATACTGCCCCAAGTCAGGGAGTCCTATCCCCCCATCCTTCCATTTTCCCCGCAGACGGTCCAAAGGAATTTGGGCCCTAGCCTCCCTCCATATAAACCCCTGTATTTCCTTCTCCAGCTGGACCAGGTCCCGCCTCAGTAACCACACCGGGAGAGTCTGCATACAGTAGAGTATTCGCGGCAGAACCACCATTTGCAGCGCCGCCACTCTACCCAGCATGGACAAGGGCAGGGGGGTTCCATGCCCTAAGCTGCACCTGCAGCCGGGTTAATACTCTCTCAAAGTTCTGCTTATATAAGTCCTGAACTTTTTCTGGTAATAGGATGCCCAAGTATACAAATGCATCGTCCGCCCATTGAAGTGGAAAGGTATTCCCCCACTGTGCTCAAAGGCCGCCCGACACATTTAATGTTTCTGATTTTTTCAAGTTAATCTTCAATCCTGTAAATCTTCCAAAGTAGGAGAACTCTTCCATCAACTGCGGCAAAGATTCTTGCGGGGACAACAAATGCACCAGCATATTATCTGCAAAGGCCGACATTTTAAAGCTATACCTACCCATCCGCACCCCTCTGATCCACGGCGATCTCTCTACCGTCCTAATCAGCAGATCTAAAGATAATACAAACAGTAGGGGAGAGAGGGGGCAACCCTGACGAGTACCCCTTCTTAATGAGAAGCTCTCCGACAACACCCCATTACACACTATGCCGACTGTGGGTTCTATATAAAGACTCTCCACCAGTTTACAAAACTGTGTCCCCAATCCATACTGTGGCAACAACAGCTGTAGGTACTGCCAGCTAACCCTGTCAAATGCTTTTTCTGCGTCAAAGTTAACCAACAGAGACTGCAATTTGTGTTCCTGCACCCATTCTAAGGAAGCTAAGATTTTCCATAGATTACGCACCGCATATCTCCCTCTCACAAACCCCAGTTGCGTCTCATGTACTAGTTCATCCAAAACCCCTGCCAAACCGGTCTGCCAATACTTTGGACAGTATTTTCAGATCAAAATTCAGCAGGGAGATTGGCCGGTATGACTCTGCCTGAACTGGATCTTTGCCCGGTTTAGGAATTAAAATAATATGTGAGGAGTGGCCTAGTGGTTGGGGCAAGGTACTTCAGGCCGGAAGGTCGGGGGTTCAAATCCCACTAGAGGACAGCAACCTTGGGCTGGAAGGACTGGGGTTTCTAGTCCCACAGGTGCTCCTTGTGGTCTTGGGCAAGCCACTTAACCCTCCATAGCCCATGTTCCCTGTAAAATAGTTCTCTCCAAGTTATAATGCCCTGTTCAATGTAATTTCAATTTCAGTTTGTTCAATGTAAACCGCACTGATGCAGAATAGCGCGGTATATAAGAGAATGTAAATAAATTAAAAAAAAATAAAATAAAATATGTGCATGGTTGTTCCCCCATTGAAATGTCCCCCACTCAGCTCTTTGACTGAAGACTTCCACTAGTAGAGGAGACACTACGTTCTGCAATAGCTTATAAAATTCCGCTCCATACCCGTCGGGGCCGGGCACCTTACCACAACGCGCCCCAGAGATTACCTGTTGCACTTCAAGCTCAGTGATAGGTTTGCCCAACTTGTCCCTCTGCTCTTGTCCTAAGCAAGGCAGACCTATGTTCTTCAAATAATCCTCAACTCCAGCAGGGAACCCCCCCTTGTCCATATGCAGCTTTTGAAAGAAGGCTCGAAAAACTTGGGCAATCCCCTTACCATCCTTATGTAGGCATCCCTGGTCATCCCGTAAAGCAGCTACTGTTCTTGTCCCCCTGCTTCCCCTTAGGCATCGCGCCAGCAGCTTCCCCGGTCTGTCCCCAAATCGGTATAACTTATAATATGCAACTGACCTTTTAGCTCGTTTATGCAACAACTCATTTAATTCCGTTTGGGCTTCCCACAGCTCTTTTTTTCTTCCCTCCATCCGGGGCACCAGCATAGTTTCGTCTGGCTTTAGTCACTCTCTTTTCCAAGCAGATGATTTGTTCTGAAATAAGTCTACGTTTTCTAGCCGAGAAACTTACAATAGCTCCCCGTAACACCACTTTGGCTGTTTCCCAGAATAATTTGGGATCCGCACGATGCTCACTATTGTCCGTCACAAAATCCTGCCATTGCTGTTTGATAAACTGCTGAAACTGAACATCTCTATACAGTTCCAGGGGGAACCGCCATATACGTGTTCGAGAAGCTTCTCCCCCCCATAGCAACTCTAACCCTATCCAGGCATGTTCCGAGATTTCTGTCGGACCAATCTGTGCATCCCCCACCTGAGCAAAAAGGCCTTCAGTCATTAAGATATAGTCAATTCTAGCTCCCGAGCCGTGCGCTCGAGATTGGTGTGTAAAATCCTTTTCAGAGGGATGTAGCAACCTCCAAGGGTCCACCAGTCCTAGGCGCTTCCGGAACCTACCTAACACACAGGCTGTCTGGGCTCTCACCCTCCCACCTCCCCCATGCAAAGTATCCATTGCTATATCAAAAACCCCATTGAAATCGCCTCCCAGTATCAAAGGAATTTCTGGCAGCTGTTCAATCCGTGCGGCTAATCTAACATATAGTTCTTGGTCCAACACATTAGGGCTGTATAGATTACCCAAGATAACCGGGTTCCCTTCCAGGGTCCCCTGCAGCAGCAGAAACCGACCCGTAGGATCAATAACCTCTCTTTCTACCACAAACCTTATTCACTTATGTATCAAAATAAGCACTCCACCTTTTCTCCCCTTGCCAGGACACCCCGTTGCTGGCCTACCCAATCCCTGCACATTTTTTGATGCTCCTCAACAGTCTGGTGGGTTTCCTGTATCATGGCAATATCACACTGTTGTCTGGCCAGTGTTTTCAGAACCTTAATAGCGTTTTATCGGGCTACCCACTCCGCATACATTCCACAAAATTATCTTCAGGTCACCCCATGTAATCCAGGCCCAGTGCATGCATTAAACCTCGTTCCCCAGGAGGGAGGTGGGGGGGGGGGGGAAGGGGCACACAACCGGTGGAGGGAGGGATATTGGAGAAAGGTCACTATCAACCAATACAGGGGTGGCTCTAGGCTGGGGGAACCCTCCTGGGGAACGAGGTTTAATGCATGCACTGGGCTTGGATTACATGGGGTGACCTGAAGATAATTTCGTGGAATGTATGCGGAGTGGGTAGCCCGATAAAACGCTATTAAGGTTCTGAAAACACTGGCCAGACAACAGTGTGATATTGCCATGATACAGGAAACCCACCAGACTGCTGAGGAGCATCAAAAAATGTGCAGGGATTGGGTAGGCCAGCAACGGGGTGTCCCGGCAAGGGGAGAAAAGGTGGAGTGCTTATTTTGATACATAAGTGAATACGGTTTGTGGTAGAAAGAGAGGTTATTGATCCGACGGGTCGGATTCTGCTGCTGCAGGGGACCCTGGAAGGGAAACCGGTTACCTTGGGTAATCTATACAGCCCTAATGTGTTGGACCAAGAACTATATGTTAGATTAGCTGCACGGATTGAACAGCTGCCAGAAATTCCTTTGATACTGGGAGGTGATTTCAATGGGGTTTTTGAGTTCCTTCCTGGGAGGAGGGGAACGGATGAAAGAGAGACAGGGATTAGGTGGGGCGGTCCACCTAATCCCTGTCTCTCTTTCATCCGTTCCCCTCCTCCCAGGAAGGAACTCTACCCGCTAAGATCCCGCTTGATGCGAACGGTCGCGCCCCCCCCTTCTCCGCTAGTCCTCACTCTTCCATCCCCCCCATCCCATCACACTATCTTTTACATAGCAATGCTAACAACATACATATACACCACCTAGTCTGCAGACAAGAATTGAACACCACCACCAAGAATTAACCTCTTACATGAGTCATAACTGGCGCCCTGGATGCTCTCCACGACTCGTGAGGAGGCCATACAGGTCACCCAATCCCCCAGCAGTGGGAGAATCTCAGCGGGACCCCTCGCTCGCCCCCCCCCCGCAAAACATAGGAAGGGGGCCATCTACAAGACATCCAGCACCTGCGCCCCTCCCCCCCAGCACAGTCATCGTATCTGGGCCTCAGTGGGGACGCCCGCTGGTCTCGCACAGGCACTGCTGTGCTGTCCAAACTAACCAAGCGCAGGGAATGGCTAAAGCATGGGAAGGCCACAAAGAATCCTTATTGGGGGGGGGGGTGGATGAAGCCTCGGATAGGTACAGAGGCTCACTGATAAGGAAGTGAGAAGAGTAAGCCTTGAAATGTGCACTGATAATTATCAGTAATGGGGAGTTAAGGAGTAGAGCATGGATCCCTCGGCACCCCCAACACAGGGTTGGAGCCCCTGCCACCTCCACCACAACCACCATCTCCACTGGAGGACCCAACATCCCAAGTTCTTGCAAAGGCTGGCTTCCCAGCTGTCTCCCACCCCAGCAGATGCCCTAGATCCTAGGAGTGAGGTCCTAGCGGTCCTCAAGTCCCCAGAAGTGCCAAGAACACTGGTATCACTACCGGTCTACAAAATCCTCCAGGATAACTTCCTCAAGACATGGAAGAACCAGCTAGCAGGCACAATCATCTCAAGGAGACTGGAAGCAGGGAGGAGTGGCCTAGTGGTTGGGGCAAGTTGCCTCGGCCCAGAGGTTTGAATCCTGCTGGCTAGAGGAACTGGGGTATCTCCAGGAACAAGCAGGAATGTAGTCATCACATATGGGTATCGTTGGTACCAACGGAGCCTGCGCGGGAACGCTCTCCAGCGTCCAATCAGAAAGCTTTTGGGAGCATCTCACAGTGCCTGCGTGCTGCCTTCCCGCCTTTCCCAACTGCCTCTCTCCAGTTCTTCTTTTTCCGCGGAGCCAGCAGGTCGTGTTCCTGTCACCGCAGAAGAATTTCTTTTTTTTTTCTTTCTTTCTT
This sequence comes from Ichthyophis bannanicus, assembly GCA_033557465.1. Taxonomy (NCBI): domain Eukaryota; kingdom Metazoa; phylum Chordata; class Amphibia; order Gymnophiona; family Ichthyophiidae; genus Ichthyophis; species Ichthyophis bannanicus. Next base: position 102,358,118 of record CM066048.1, on the reverse strand, counting down.
TTTGTGGTCACGTCTGCCTTCTTTGACGCTCTACCGGTACCGCCGGTCTTTCTTTTCTTATTTCTGTAAAAAAAAAAAATTTCTTTTTTCCTTTCTTCAGATACATGCGCCTTTTTTGGGCCTTAGCCCCAAAAACTTTTTCCTTAACATGGAAAAACCTGCTTCAGGTTTTAAAAAGTGCACCAAGTGTGGCGGTACCATTTCCGTCACCGACACACATGAATGGTGTTTAAAATGTTTAAGTCCTGACCACTCCATCACGGATTGTGTGTCCTGTGCCATGATGTCTAAAAGAGGTCAGCAGAACCGAGCTGCCAAGCTCAGTACCCTGTTTCCCTCTGATGCGGCTTCGGTGGCATCGACGTCTTCTAGGGCTGCTTCTTCCTCCCGTGGATCTCAGGTAACTAAACATAAATCCAGCCGGTCCTCGAAGGGTAGATCTCCTTCTAAGCATCGAGATGCCTCTTGCGTTGCCCTCAAGGATTCTGCAGCGGCAAAATTATCCCAGCAGGAGGCTTCGGCTTCCAAAGCATTATCGGGGTTCCAGGATGTTCTCGATGGCTCGGCCTCGACAGATCTCCTGGTGCCATGCTCTGGGGTATCGGTGGTCTCCACCGGTACCGACATCCAGACATTTGCGGCATCCATGGACCAGAGAATTCTGGCTATGGAACGCAGTCTGGCGGCTTTCCTTGCGGCATCAACGCCCTTGGTACCGCGACAGACAACTCCACCGGTACTGGCATTGGCATCGGCATCGGTATCGGTATTGGTACCGGTACCGATAGCATCAACATCGGCATTGGTGTCTGCTCTGCTGGTACCCTGTCCTCCGATGCCCTCCAGTACTGATTCTCCGGTACCGGTTATTCCCGGTACCGACCTTGGTCGGTACGGGTATCGGGCTCTGCAGGAGCATCCGGACAGACGATACTTTGAGTCCTCAGAAGAATCTGAGGATTCTGAAAGTTCTGTCGATGCAGCGATGCTTCTTCCAGAGGAGTCCTCCTCCCCTAAACGCAGGATGTCTCCTCCAGAGGACATGTCCTTCCAAGACTTCATCAGGGAAGTGGCTCGGGGCCTCTCCATTACTGTGGCCCCTGAAACAGAGCCAAGGGCCAAGGAGTTGGAAATTTTACAATATCCCAAAACTCCTAAGGAGGCAGCTACCTTACCCATTCATGAGATACTATATGATCTCATGTTGAGGATGTGGGAAACACCTCTTACCACCAATGTTCCCTCTAATTTTCTGTAGGCTGTGTGCGCATAAAATATCAGCTGTGCAGCTTTTGAAGGAAGGTTAAATTTTTGTGCGCCACATAACGACACTCGGAGTTATATACTTTAAAATTTGACTACATGTCAGAATACAGTATGTACACCACATTGATTGCACTAGAAAATATTGTAGAACTTGTGAAAACCGTAAATACACAACAACTTTTCAATTTTAAGAATGTCTGTGTTTTCTATCAGAATCAGAACCATAATTTTTGTGCGCTCTGTTGTAAAGTATGTGCGCTCACTCGGCGAGGTGTGTGCGCGCGCACAGCTTAGAGGGAACAGTGCTTACCACCTCTCCTCATTCTCGTAGATTGGATACTATGTATCGAGTCCCTCCTTGTCCTGGGTTCCATAAGACTCAGCTTCCTCACCACTCTATTGTGGTGGAGTCAGCTATGAGAAGGATCAGAAGTGCAAAAAGACATGCCTCTAATCCTCCAGGACATGAGTGCAGAACCCTGGATGCTTTTGGACGTTTAGTCTTCCAGGCTTCCATGCTTGCTGCAAGAATCACTTCCTATAGTCTCTGTATGGGAATGTTTCTAAAGGAGGTCATAGATAATTTACAGACTTTAAGTCCTTTCATGTCTGAGGATAAAAGACAGGACTTTCTCACTTGGGTCAAACATGCCCAAGATGTTTCTAAATTCTCTAACCATGCAGCCTTTGACTGCTTTGAGTGTATAAGCAGAACCTCAGCTATCACCATAGGTGCACGTAGAATTGCTTGGCTCCAGGCATCTGATTTAGAGCTCTGGATACAAGATAATTTGGGAAATATCCCTTGTACTGGTGAGAACCTGTTTGGTAAAGATTGGCAGGAAAAAGCCAATGAAATGGATGCTGAAAGTTCCACCTTGGATAGACTATCCAAGTCCACTGCTGATCCTGTTAGAAAGAAGTTGTTCAAGAAAACATCTTTTTCTAAAAAGAAAAGATTTTATCCTGCTTATAGTCAGCAGGCATCTTCTGCAGGTCAGTTTTCAAGCAAACGTCAGCAACCACCCAAACAGAAGAAAGCAAAGGCTGCTAGGCCTCCTCCGGCCCAGCAGCCCCAGCCTCCTCAGGGCCTTTGACTTTCAGCAGGAGAACTTAGCCTTTCTGGTTCTGGAGGGACCAGAACCGTCCACCATTCCAGGAAGGTTATGTCATTTTGCCCCCAGATGGGGGCAAATAACAGCAGAGCATTGGACACTCTCTCCATCATAAAGGAGGGGTACAAACTTCATTTTTCAAGCATGCCCCCTCACACAATACTGAGGCAGTTCAATTCTCCGACCTCTCTCATCAACCTGTTAGGAAGTTGCCATCTTTCTTGCCCAAGGGGCAATAGAAGAAGTACCTCTTCATCAACAGGGCACAGGTTTCTATTCCCCTTATTTTCTTATTCCGAAGAAAACAGGGGGATACAGACCTATCTTAGATCTCAGAGAATTGAACAAATTCCTTGTCAAGGAGAAATTCAAGATGATTTCTCTCAGAGCTCTGCTACCATACCTTCAGAGTCAGGATTGGCTTTGTTCTCTAGATCTCAAGGATTCGTACACCCATGTCCTCATCCATCCAAACCACAGAAGGTTCCTTTGGTTCCTTTTTCAAGGAAAGCACTACCAATACAGGGTACTTCCTTTTGGTCTGGCCTCAGCACCAAGGGTGTTCACGAAATGCATGGCTGTGGTAGCAGCATTTCTCCGCACTCTAGGAATATTTGTCTTCCCTTACTTGGAGCTCGAATGAGCCAGTCGTCCAACACAGTCAGAGGCCAAGACTTCTCTATCCTGCACAATGCGTATCCTTCAGTATTTAGGGCTGGTAATAAACATCCCAAAATCCAGTCTAACTCCCACTCAGTCTTTAGAGTTCATAGGAGCTTTCCTGGATACCACAAGGGCAAGGGCCTATCTTCCCCAGGCCCATTGCCTTCGCTTGGTGCAGTTAGCTTCTCAAGCAGTGCTAAAGCCTCATCTAACTGCTCGAGAAATGTTGCAATTACTAGGCCACATGGCATCCACCGTTCATGTGGTTCCATATGAGGGCAGCTCAGTGGACTTTATCCACACAATGGACCCAGGCATCAGGGTGCCTGTCAGACAAAATAGCAAATACAAGTCGCCTCATTTTGTCCCTCCAGTGGTGGAAGTCCACTCAAAACCTGTTGCTGGGGTCCCCCTTTCAGCAACCCTTACCCCAAGCAACTCTCACAACAGATGCTTCTCCAGTGGGTTGGGGAGCTCATCTGCAAGACCTCTCCACCCAGGGCTCCTGGTCCCCACAAGAGAGTTGTCTACATATCAATCTCTTGGAACTCAGAGCAATCTTTCTTGCTCTGCGAGTGTTCAACTCCCTGCTCAGCTACAAGACAGTCCTCATTCATACGGACAATCAAGTAGCCATGTTCTATGTGAACAAGCAAGGGGGAACGGGCTCTCTGTCGCTTTGCAACAAAGCTTTGCGACTATGGGCCCTCGCCAGAGAGCATCAGATTCATCTTCTGGCAGTGTATCTTCCAAGCATTCAGAACTCTTGGGCGGACAGACTCAGTCGAGTTCTGCTTCCACACGAGTGGTCTCTGCATGCAGACCAGGTGACCAGGATATTTCAACTTTGGGGAACCCTGGACATAGACCTCTTTGCAAGTCCGTGGAATGCCAAACTTCCCCAGTTCTGTTCCAGAACTCCGGCTCAGGGGGCTCAGGCCAGGGATGCTTTCCTCCTCTACTGGGGTCAAGACTTCCTGTATGCCTTTCCACCCATTCCCCTAATTCCCCAAACCCTGTTCAAGCTTCAGAGAGACAGAGGCCATATGATTCTCATAGCACCACATTGGCCACGGCAAGTGTGGTACCCTCTGCTTCTACATCTCTCTCAAGCTCCCTCCCTAGAGTTAGGGTCTGCTCCAGATCTCCTATCTCAGGAGAACGGAATGTTATGGCATCCCAATCCCCAGTCTCTGCATCTCAGGGCTTGGTTGCTGAAGGCCTAGATCTCCAAGATCTTAAGCTTTCTCAACAAGTGAAAGATGTTCTTTATGCTTCCAGAAAACCTTCCACTAGACGCTCTTATGCTTTCAAGTGGAAAAGGTTTACTATTTGGTGTTCGGAAAAGGGTCTTAACCCCCTTGCGATACCACTGGAATCTTTGCTGGAGTATCTCCTTCATTTATCTAATGCAGGCCTTAAGACAAATTCAGTAAGAGTCCATTTGAGTGCTATTGCAGCTTCTCTTACCTCTAAATGGACAGCCTATTTCCTCTCATCCTCCTTATAGCAAGATTTATGAGAGGCCTCCTTCTAACTAAGCCTTCCATTAGACTACCTCCGGTGGCATGGGACTTAAACCTGGTTCTCGGGCAGCTCATGAAGCCACCTTTTGAACCTTTAGCTACCACCTCCCTAAAATTCCTTTCTTGGAAGGTTATCTTTCTCATTGCAATCACATCAGCACGCCGCATTAGTGAGTTGCAAACGTTAGTAGCTAATCCACCTTATACAAGGTTCCATCATGACAAGGTAGTCCTTAGGACTCATCCACACTTTATGCCTAAGGTGGTCTCGCCTTTTCAACTGAACGGACCCCATGCATCAAATGCAGAAAGGAATCTTCATACCTTGGACTGTAAAAGAGCTCTAGCTTTTTACTTACAAAGAACACAGCAACATAGAAAGTCCTCTCAACTCTTTGTTGCTTTTGATCCTTCTCATTTGGGACTTCCAGTCTCCAAGAGAACACTATCTAACTGGATTGCTCAGTGTATTTCCTTCGCCTATCAGAGTGAAAACCTTTCTCTGGAGGGCCATGTCACAGCTCACAATGTGAGGGCCATGGCAGCCTCAATGGCTCATTTGCACTCTGTGTCTGACGACATCTGTCGAGCAGCCACTTGGGCCTCGTTCATACCTTCACAGCCAATTACTGCTTGGACAAGGACTCACGCCAGGATGCCTTGTTTGGTCAGGCTGTTCTCAAACACCTGTTCCATACCTAATCAACTCCTGCCCACCATCCCTGGTAGGATGCCAGAGATCCATGGGGGGAAGTGGAGCCCTTTTCAGGGGACACAACTTCTGGGGTCTCTCCCTGGCACCTAAAGCTAGGGAGTCCCCATATGTGATGACTACATTCCTGCTTGTTCCTGGAGATAGCATAGTTACTCACCTGTAACAGGTGATCTCCGGGAACAGCAGGAATTTAGTCCTCACAACCCACCCACCTCCCCTAGGAGTTGTATCTCTCTATCTCTTTCCTTTCCCATTCTCTCTCTTTGTCTCAGCTTTAAAACTCAACTGGAGAGAGGCAGTTGGAAAAGGTGGGAAGGCAGCATGCAGGCGCTGTGGGATGCTCCCAAAAGCTTTCTGATTTGACGCTGGGGAGCGTTCCCGCGCAGGCTTCGTCGGTACCGACGATACCCAATGTGAAGACTAAATTCCTGCTGTTCCTGGAGATCACCTGTTACAGGTGAGTAACTATGCTTTCTAGTCCCTTAGGCACTCCTTGGGGCCTTGGGCAAGTCGCTTAACCCTCCGTTGCCTTGGGTAGAAAAAAAACGTAGATTGTGAGCCCTTCGGGGACAAAGACAATATATACTGTACTTGAATGTACACCGCATTGACATGGAGAAAAGCGGTATATAAACCTAGCTAAATAAATAAAGCAAAATAGGAAGTACAGGCTGCACCGGGATTCGACAAACCGCAACTCCTGCACCAGTCAATAGTGGTAGAGTCTGTCCTGAAATGCACCTAGAAATCATGCACACACTCCAATGCGCTACTGGTCAAGGATTACAAGTTCCTGGATGAGGTGAGCAAGAAAACCTTCCATGGCACGATGCTGAACGCAAAGATTGCAGCTCACTGATTTCAGCACATCCTATTCAATGATGCCCTCCTGGACAAGCTGAAAGGGGTCCTCGGCTCACTCCCAGCAGAATCCATGGTTGTGGCCTCATTGATCATTGGCCTCATTGATCATGGCCTCATTGATCATGGCCTCATTGACATAGCGGAGTGTGCAAAACACCTCATTTGCTCCGTATTTGATGCTTTCCACACTGCGGCCAGGATGGCTGCTACAGCCATCGCACAAGATGCATGGCATGGCTCGGCTCAGGGCATCGGGACTCAGAGAAGACACCCATAATTGCATTGTGGATGCTCCTTGGGGGCGGGGGGGGGACAAACTCTTTGGCAATAAGGTCAAGGATAACGGATACCGTTAATGACCTTAAAATCCACTGCACCACTCTACAAAGCCTCGCAACTTCACTCCAGAAAGCCTTACAACTCCTCTCGGCAATGCAGTTCTTACAACTCATACCACCAATGGCAGCCTCCTCAATTCAAACAGCAGCAGCAGCCATACCACTTCTCCTACCAGCACAAACTTCACCAGAGGGACCGCAAACAGATGCATTCCTCCTCATCCATCAAGAGTACGCCCTGGGCCTGGCAGAAGATTACAGTGGGCATATGGGTCTTGGACATCATCACCAGTGTATACCGTATAGAATTCTTCTCAAATCCTCAACAACACACACAACCCTGAAGCGTGACATCCCAGAATCTGGTGCCGATCATGATTGCGGAGATCTTTGCACTCCTGGCATCGAGGGCCATAAAGCCAATCCCACCAGAAGAGGTTGACCATGGGTTCTACTCAAGAAATTTGGTGATGGCCACTCCATCCTCAGCCTATCAAATTAAACAAGTTCATCTGTAGAGATAAATTCAGGATGTACTCACTGGGTTCCATCCTCCCGCTCATACAACCCCACAACTGGATGGCCTCACTGAATTTGCAGGATGCATACACCCACGTCCCCATACTCCCAACCCACAGGAAATATTTCCATTTTTGTGTTCTTGGGGAAACACTATCAGTACAAAGTACTCCCCTTTGACCTCTCGCCTATCCTGCGAGTCTTCACGAAGTGCGTAGCAGTGGCGGCCAAATACTTCCGCAAGAAGGGTGTCTGTGTTTTTTCCCTACTTCGACGACTGGCTTCTCACTGCTTCCTTGCCACGAGAAGTCAGGGACTCCATCAACCAGACGATAATGCTACTGGCCTCTCTTGGCTTCCTGGTAAATTTCCAGAAATCACATCTCCAGCCCACTTAGAACTTGGAGTTCATTGGGGCAGAGATCTGAAGCATACTATCCAGGGTGTTCCTCCCATCATAGTGGTGGGAGGCTATCACCTCCCTAGCACAGGAAGTTTCCTCGGCCAGCCTAGTTACCGCCAGAATGCTGTTATGGCTACTGGGTCACATGGTGGCCACCTCTCAGGTCCTGCTACTGCTACTCGCAAGACTTTACATGCATACCTATAGTGGCACCTCTGCAAGCACTGGCAGCAGCACTCCCAACCCCTCTCCAGCCACATTCTGGTGACCACAGGCACCTGGGAGGACTGGGATAACCTGTCATTAGGCAGACTTCTCCAACAGCCACACTACCACCTTATGGTCAGGACAGATACCTCCAAAACAGATTGGGGAACCCACATGCTATGCTTCCACACCAGGGGCACCTGGACCCTTTGGGAATGCAATTGACACATCAGCCTCCTGGAGCTCTGGGCAATCAGATACACCTTGCAGGCCTTCTAGCACATCATCCAAGCACAGAACATCCTAATCCAGATGGACAATCAAATAGCAATGTTCTACATTGCTATTTGATTGTCTACAATGTTCTTCAACTTGCCATGAATGCTGCCGCCAGAATCCTTCATGGTACATAAAGGAGGGAACATATTACACCAATACTAAAGAACCTACACTGGCTTCCAATCAAAAGCAGGATCACGTTCAAGGTGATGTCCTTGACATTCAAAGCCGTAAACAACTGCTCCTCTGCATCAGTCAGCAACCTCATTCAGATGACACCATCCAACAGAGCAAGAAGATCAGCCACTATAAATACTTTGACCCTACCAAATCAGCTCACAAAATGCTCACAAGCAGCCAGGTCCAGAGCGTTTTCGCTTTACGCACCTACCTGCTGGAATGCACTACCACCAGCTATTAGGGCTATGAATGACTTCTTACAGTTTAGGAAGGCACTCAAGCATCACCTCTTCCTACAATACTTCACTGATCAGGAGCACTATCCACAGCAAACCACTCCCGATGCCTTATATAGGCAACCCAATAATAACAACCACACAAGTTCAAAACCTAACCTTCCAAATTCAGATCCCCCAGACCTGGATCCCCCTGACAAATAACGTCCCTTCACACTACTGTTAGTTAATACGCTATCGAGACAACAGCTACACGCCGTTGATACTCGTGAGCATATGTTGTACTACCTGTATATATCTGTATATAGTTACCCTGTCCTTTTCTAACTGTATCTAGTTACACTGCTTAACTACATTTAAGTTACATTGTTATAGCTGTACTTTTGATAACTGTTATACTGTAAGTCCAGTGCAGATATTCTGCATTGAAGTTTTGTTCAATGTAAACCGCGCTGATACTGAAGAGCGCGGTATATAAGAAAAATAAATAAATAAATAAAATAAAATGAACAGGGGGGAACAGGGTCACTGTCCCTCTGCAGGGAAGCACTTCAAGCTCTAGTCCTTCGCCCTTTCCAGAAATTGCCTCCTACAGGCCTCGTACCTGCTGAGTGAGGACAACCAGTTAACAGACCACCTCAGCCGCCAACTTGATCCTCACAAGAGGTTCCTCCACCTGTGAGTGGCGGCCCACCTTTTTCACAAATGGGGACACTCGCACATCGATCTTTTCACCAGCAAGAAGAGCATGAATTGTGCCAACTTCTGCTCCAAGCGCCCGTCCTTCTGCAGCCTGGCAGCGGACATGTTCAACATATCCTGGGGAATCAGCCACTTCTGTATGCCTTTCCCCCTATGCTGCTAATCTCTAAAACTATCCAAAAGAACATGCAAGACAGGGTGCAAGTCATTCTTATGGCTCCATTCTGGCCCAGGCAGATGTGGTTTTCCTTCCTGAAACATCTGGCACAAGAGCTGCCCATAAAACTGCAACCAACACCAGACCTCATCACTCAGGATGAGGGCATGACTTTGCATCCCATCCTATTCATACTGACACTGACAACCTTATATTGAGAGGCTGACCCTAGCACCTCTACACAGAGATACAACAAGTCATTCTGGCTGCAAGACGCCCTGCCATAAGGAAGTCATACACCCTGAAATGATGGTGATTCATGGGTGTGGTGGACTCCGAGGGGTTGGACCCCTACTCAAGCCCTATTACATAGGTGCTTCAGTACCTGACTACCCTTGTCAATAAAGAATTCCAGATGACGTCAATTCACCGCCACCTAGTTGCCATCGCGGCCTACTATGACTGCCCAAATGATACATTCATAGCCACCCAGCCAGTCATCTTTCATTTCAAGCGGGGCCTGGCAAACCTCCGGCCCGACTTCAGACAACGAGCGCCACCCTGAGACCTCAACGTTGTCTTGCATTGCCTTACATAGACCCCATTCGAGCTGATGCTCTCCACACCCCTCAAGTACGTCACCCTGAAGACACTCTTCCTCACTGCCATTACGTCCACCAGTTATATCGGTGAACTCCATGGCTCTAGTGGTATATCAGCCTTCCATGCTGCTCTTTCTGGACCACGCTACTCTGTGGACCCACTCCAGATTTGTGCCAAAGGTAGCCTCCACTTTTCAGAACAATCAGACAATTGATCTACCCACCTTCTAACCAGAGCCTTGCTCGCCAGAGGAACAAAGGCTCCATATGCTCAACTGTCTGTGCCCTAAGGACCTACATCCACAGAATGGAACCCCAGCATAAAGGGACCCAGCTCTTCGTCTCCTTTGACCCCAACAAGCCGGGGCACGTCCTGTCACCAAGCGAACCATATCACTATGGATATCGGGCTGCATATCTTTGTTACGCACAGGCAGGTGACCAGCTCACGGGCAATGTGCACGCTCACTAGCTCAGGGGCATGGCTGCCACGATAGCCAACCTACACCCTATCCCTGTGTGGGACATCTGTTGAGCAGCTACCTGGTTGTCCATGCATACCTTCCAGAGGCACTACTGCCTAGACCAGGGTGTGCTGGTGGACAGCTCTTTTAGCCATGCGATATTAACCTCTGCTTCATGGCTATGACTGCATGCATGGGATTCTGTGTTCTATCCAACACTGATTGCGTTGCTGCTGTTTCTGAAAGCTATGTCCAGAGGACGCATTGCCCCTAGTTGCTAACTCCTGTTGCATCAGGAACCGTTGTTGTTTTATTTTTGCCCATCAACTCCTGTAGCACCAGGAGCCATTGTTGCCGTTATGGCTCACGCCATTCATGTTTTGGTCACCGACCTGGTTTCCAATAAATTTTCTGACTATGCTGGGTCGTCTGCCTGGTTCATTCCCCACAACACCAAGGTAGCCTCATGCTGCAGTTGCAGAGTCACCAGGTGTGGCTGACTCATCTTGCTTGTCCTAGGAAAAAGCGAGGTTATTTACTTACAATGGGGGTTTCCCGTGGACAGCAGGATAAGTCATCCACACGTTTCCCCCCCCCCCCCCACCTCCCTTTGGATGAGGATGACCCAATGAATTCACGGCCCTGTCAACCTAGCCTACAAGGATACTGCTGTGGAACATATTGGGCTAGGTAGGGGTGGGCCTGGGAAGTATAGCTACCCTGCACATGTTCAGAAAGGCTTGCCTTTCTGAGCCCTGCGAGAGCTACTTCTGTCCATTGTGCCATCGGATGACATCACCAGGTGTGGCTGACTTATTCTGCTGTCCACAGAGATCCCCCATTACAGGTAAGTAACCCCCCTGTCTGCAGCAGAGAAGGAGAATGGATATACACTTGTTGAACCCTCCTCTTTTTATCCTAGTTTCTGTGCTTCTAAGATAATTTAGTATGATTATCATGTGCGTTCACTTGAATGACATAAAATAAAGGTTAACAACAAATAATATAAGGTGATAACTATTTTTCTCCGTAGACGAGCAGGGGGATGCAGCCGGCTCTCTGTAGCTCAGAGAAGTCTTTTGATCTGTCTGAGCCTGTGCACACTGCTTCCAGCCCTGCAGTTTCCCCTGTGCTTCAGTTTTTTCTCTGACTGTATAAAAAGTAAAAAGGAAATGGAGGGAATCAGATTTGTTCAAGAAGTAACAAGTACTAAAAAAAAAGAAAACCCAAACAGCATAAGAGAAGCATCAGAGGAGGCTTGAGTAATGGCAGCGAATCAGTCCCGATCCCCTCATCTCACGCCCACACCCATTGGGCTGAGACCAGGCACCATTGAGCATCGATGGGTCAGCTAAATGGCCAGAGGTATCTCCTACTAGCCCCAGCTCAATAAGCACATGCCCAGAGCCTACACCCTCAGGCCCAGGGCTCCATTCCCTGCCCCCCCCCCTCCAATCCTGCAGCTCTCCCTCAACTAGCTGTAGCCCTGGAGGGTCCCTGGAGGAAAAATTAAAGCAAAAATTAAGCACAAGCAACATCATGACTGCTAGGGGCCTGCCACCCCCCTCTCAAGGTAAGGGCCCAAAATGTCAGGGTCATGGAGATCTGGGATTCTCTGGGGAGCCAGCCTCCAAGATGGCCATACAAGGAGAGCCCACTATGCCTGCATTTTCTCCTGAAAGAGTCCCCTCCCAAATCCTGGGATCCTGTCTGAATTTGTCACTGTTCTCCCTCCTACGGAAGTTTGAGGAGGACAATGCAGCCATCCTCCAAGCCTTGATGATGGCAGAACCTCTCACTTCTCAGAGCATCCCCCTCAAGGCTCCAACAGACCCCCGTCTTCCTCTCCTGCCAGTCCCTCCCCCTTGGCCTACTGGAGGACTCCCTTCTACTATGCGACACACAACTACCAAGGATACTTCCCTGCACACTCCAGAGCATGACTCTGAAGAGACCCTGAGGACTACTGATATCCCAAACTTCTTCAGAACATTGCCCAAGCCCTTGCACTCAATGACACTCAGACTCCAGCCAGCAAAAGAGATGTTCAATCCATTCTAAAAGCGTGCAGTGCTCCCAAGGAGGCCATCACTTTGCCTGTTCCCCCCTCCCATCCTCCAGTATCTTCAAGCCTCTATCTGGAAAACTCCCACATTGGTGCATGTGACCTCCATACGGTTGTCCTTGAGATATAAGATAGTTCCGGCTCCAGGTTTTCAATACCAGCAGCTTCCTTATCAGTCCATCATCTCAGAAGTGGTCCTCAAAAAGTCTAAAAGTACAAAATTGTTCTTTCAAACACCGCTAGGGAAACAACGGAGGATGCTGGATGCCATTGGTCAGAAGTCCTATCAGAGCAGCCTCCTTGCGCACCAGCTTCAAATTCTTCACTACCACCATGATCTCCTTCTGCAACTAGATGAACTTTTCACCTTTCTCACGGAGGAATATGCCCAGATACTGTCTAACCTTCACGAACCGCTTTACCACATCATCTATACCATGTATAATGTGTTTGACTCCATGGCCTTCTCCTCAGATACTCCATCTCCTCATGACGTACTGCCTGGCTGCAAGTATCTGGCCTCTGTGAAGACCTCTATGACAGTTTAGCAGACACCACGTGCCTGGGAGATAGCTTTTTCGGTTCCAAAGTACAAAAAGCTGTCTCAGAGGTCAAAGACCACTCTTCCACCATCTGGGAGCTAGAAGCTCATCCAGAATCTCACCACAAACTTGCAGGACACAGCTTCATCAATAATGAAGGGCATATCACTACCAGTATTTCCAACAATTCTACCCTCAACGATGATTCCAGCCTTATCCCCCGCCAGCAGCCTCGGCATTCTACTGCTCTGGCCTACATGCAACATTCCTGGCCACAGGAGCAAAAACACACCACAAAGCTGACTCCTGCCCAGAAAGCCAGTCCCAACTTTTGACTACCTGACAGTAGCGGGCAAGATTCATCACTTCAGGGAGGCCTGGCATTCTCTAACTGCCAACTGCTGGGTTGTGAACATCGTTCGGGGAGGATACAAAATCATAAAACTTCCACCTCCCATCCCCCACTACCCGATCCAAATCTACACCTGCACATCCTGCAGCAAGAGATCTCAGAACTTCTACACAACCGAGCAATAGTGTTGATCCCTCCTGAGCATCGCAATCAAGCGTTCTATTCTTGTTTTCTTCTTCATTCCAACTAAAACCATGAACTCTGACCCATCCTTGACATCAGCCTCTACATCAAGTGGGAAAAATTCAAAATGAACTCCCTCAACACCATCCTCCCTCTGCTTTGTCACAACAATTAGCTGGCTTTTCTGGACCTGCAGGACGCCTACACACACATCCTCATCCTCATCCATCCTCTACACTGGTGCTAGCTCTGCTTCAAGTTTAAAGAAGAGCACTATCGGTACCAAGTTTTTCCCTTTGGACTATCGCTGCCCCATAGGTCTTCACCAAGTATTTTGCCATAGTCACAGCGCTATCAGGGCCACTGTGTTTATCCCTACCTCGATGACTGTTTTGTCTCTGCATCATCCAAGACTGCTGCTTAACACACCCTGCAGGCCACCATAGAGGTACTGCAGGCAACAGACTTCTGGTCAATATCAAAAAGTCCAGACTGGATCCCCAGCAAAGCTTGATCTTCATAGAGGCATTGATAACATCGAGGACAAAGTGCACCTCTCAAATGACAGAGCCGCAGTTCTGCGGCATCTCAGCACAAACCTATGACATAGTCCTGTTAGAATAGCTTGGATCCTCCTACAGCTGCTGGGCCACTTGGCAGCATCTGTGCAGGTTGTCCCTCTTGCATGAGTCTTCATGTGGCCCTTGCAGTGGCACCTTAGGTTGAACTCGAATCAGCGCACACAGTCTCTATGCAAGAAGATTCCTATATTGGGGGCAACGACCGGCACCTACACCAGCACCTCCGATGGTGGTCCAACATAGCCAACCTAAAGTAGGGTTGCCCCTTTCAACCACCGCCATATCATCTCATCCTCATGACAGATGCTTTCATGTACGATTGGGGGCACACCACCTCCATCTGATCACACAAGGAGAATGGTCTACTCAGAAACATGCTCTCCACATCAACATCGTGGAGCTGAGAATAGTTTTCTATGCCTTAATGGCATTTTGATCATGGCCAGTCACAAGATTATCTTGGTGCAAACCGACAACCAGGTCATGATCATCTATATCAACAAACAAGGAGGGACAGGGTCCCTCAGACTCTGCCGAGAAGCCACACATCTCTGGCTCTTAGCCTGATCCATGCACACATCCCTCAGGGCAGTATATCTCCCAGGAGTCGAGAACCACTTGCAGACGCTTTCAGCTGACAATTGGATCCACACAAATGGTCCTTTGACTCTGAAGTAGCTCACAGGATCTTCAACATGTGGAACATCCCAGAGGTAGATCTTTTTGCCACTGCTGCTCCCTCTACCCCAATCCACACCACTGGGCCCATGCCTTCCTTCTATTCCCTCGCATCAGTCAGGTCCTGATCAAGACTCAGGAAGACCCCCCCAGTGACCTTGACAGATCTGGTACCCACATCTCCTAGCCTCAACAGAAGATGGTCTGCAGCTGCTTTCAATGGTTCCCTTCTTACTCAGACAGAATCAGGGGGTCTTACTGCACCCAAATCTCATTAGCGGCCTGGAAAATTTGCACAATTTAGTGAATGAGCTTGCTCTGTTGGACTAAGTATGCAAGGTCATCTCTGCTTCAAGGAAGCCTGCGACACAGCTCTCTTTACCACTGAAAGTGGTCACATTTCACCAGCTGGGCTAGGAGAAGACACCTGGACCCAGTCCGCTGCCACTAAGTCAAGTCCTCTCCTACCTGCTCTCACACTTGGACTGACAAACAACCTCTGTTCATTATCATCTCTCCACTATTGCCGCTTCTCATGCACCATTGGATGAGAAACCCATCTCTGTTCATCCCCTAGTTTCATGGTTCATGAAAGGTCTCCTGAACACCAAGCTTCCACTCAAGCCGCCTCTTCCACTATGGGATCTCAACGTCGTTCTCTCGGAGCTTATTTAACCTCCCTTTGAGCATTTGGCCTCCATCTCCCTAAAGCACCTCACCTGGAAGGCTGTCTTCTTAGTCGCTATCACTTCTGTAAGAATTAGTGAATTGCAGGCGCTAGTTCACTATCCCCCATACATGCAGTTTTTCAGTAATCGAGTGGTCCTGTACACACATCTGAAGTTTCTGTCTCACCGTCTATCTCAAACAAGCGATTTTGTTCTGCCATCCTTTTTTCCCAATCCTGCAGTGCATTCTTCGAAGGAAGTCCTCCAAATGTTGGATTGTCGACGGGTCCTGTTCTACCTCCAAGCGTACTTCCTCGCAGTTCTTTGTCACATTAAATCCTAATAATCCAGGATGACCTGCATCAAAAAAGACTATTTCCTCCTGGATACCAGACTGCATCTCTTGTTACATCCAAGCGTAGCAGCAACCGCCTGGCTACATCATGCCATACCGTCTATGAGCTACAGCGGCTAGCATAGCCTACCTATCCTCCGTCTCTATATGGGACATCTGCAAAGCAGCCACTTGGACCTCACTTCACACCTTCACCAAGCACTACAGCTTGGACTGCTCCTCAGCTCAGGACCTTGCCTTCGGCTAGGCCATCCTCGGGAACCTTTTCACTTTCTAAATAATCATCATAGCAGACTCGGTACTTCCACTGCCCATAGACAAAACAACCGGGCTCCTATCAAGTACAGCTGCAACCCTCTGTTTGTGGAGAAAGCAGAGTTGCTTATCTGTAATGGGGGTTCTTTGTAGACAGCAAGGATATGCAGCTGCACTCACTCACTCCCCCCCCCACACACCTTCCCCACCAAAAAGAAACAAGAGAAACACATCACAAAACCAAAGCCACCAATCTCTATGCAAGCCATCCATCTTCCCTGCCTCCTTTCATAAATTCCTGCCTGTCGGCCACTCAGCTAGCTATGTGATGAACTGAAGCACAGAGGAAACAGCAGGGCGGGAAGCAGAGTGCACAGGCTCAGATAGGTCAAAAGTACCAGCATGTCGGCAACATCAGAGACGTCACCTATCAAGTGCGACTGCATACTCCTGTTGTATACTGAGAATTCCTGTTACAAATTAGCAACTCTGCTTTACTGGACCAACTCAATACGTTTTTTGACTAACTTTCAAAGAGTGAGTCCAGATCATTTCACAGTCATGGACATTGGTGTTCATTGATGTTTGGTCTCCAGTTAATATGCTTCTCTCTGATGTGCAGCTAGTTACTTCCTAATTAGTATCTTTTATCTTTTTTTTTCTTGAGTATCTACAGGAGAAAACTGCAAGATGCCAATCCTGAGGTCCTCCCGCCTTCCAAAGGAAGGATCGTCCTCGTCCCCCTTGCATTCGGAGCTGCCTGGGGCCCCATTACCAGAGGCCTCAATGCCAGAGGCTGGGTTCCACAGTGCTGCTGGAAGCTCCACCTCTTCCATCATCATGGGGGATGAGGTAGAGATGCTTCTGGGCTCAGAGTCAGCCAGCATAAAGTGAGTGTGGGTTTAACATGCAAAGTGTGTCAGGAGTGGTCTTCAGCAATCTCTGCTGAACAGAAAGGGGGATGAATTAAAGCTCGTGAGCCTTGTTGGGAGGGAAACATCATGACATTTACTGTAACTGAGATTTCTCTGTCTTGTCTTTCCTAGTTAATGTTTTAGAAGATTGAGGGGGTAATTCTAGCCACAGTTGGGAACCCTAACTATTCCTTGAGTTTGAGTGATTTACTACTGCTTTACCATTGCCTTATGCTGATCTCATAGGGGCATGACCAGTGGGAGTGAGGTCCAGTCAGACATTAACAGCGATTTTGAAGAAACCTTGAAGAAAAGCATCAAAAGACCAGTGAGGATGACAGAGGGAAGGGTTCCGGTAAGATACCTGCACAAATCTCTCCTCTCGCTAGCTCCCTTTCACCTAAATTTGAGACTGCATCAGTCTTGTTTCAACCTTTTTTGAACATCTTTGCCTATTTCATATAGACTATACAGCAAGTGACCTTTGCTCCAGGTATCGTCACTCTTGCGCTTTGTTCTAGGCTCCCAAACGACCCAGAAAAGCAGAAGGCAAAGAAAAAACCAGGAAAGGGCTTTCGAGCGTAGCCATTGCCACCCAGCCAGCCAGTGATCCAGGAGTTAGACACCTCTTTGAGGCGATTAAAATATCAAAAAGTTCCATGCAGGTGAGGAAACTGCTCTGACATGTCAACACACACAGACACCTGTAACTTCCCATGCCAGTATAGTCATGCAGGTAACACTGCATCTCTCCTTGCTGACAGTCTCTTGTTGATGATTGGCTGGAGAGCTATAAACTGGACAGGGAGGCGGGGCTTCTGGAACTGATCAATTTCTTTCTACAGTCCTGTGGATGCAAAGGTAAGAAGGGCGGCATCTTCTCTTAATGTCAGTTCTACACTGCCTGTGGTGCATTTTCTTGTATCTTTCTGTGGTTAGCGGGGGAGGGATAGAAAGAGGGGTGACGGGCACATGAATGGGTCTCACTTGTGTCTCTCCACGGCAGGAGTGGTGACGCAGGAGATGCTGCAGAAACTGCAGAATGCTGAAATCATCCATAAGATGACAGAGGAGTTTGATGAGGTACCTTTTGGTCTTTCTGTGTAACTCTGCTTCGCAGTCATGCTGCCAGGTTCTGTGGCCCCATAATCCATCCCTCTCTCCTTTCTGCCTTTCTTTCATCCGCTGGTTGTGTGAATATTTTCACATTGGGCTTCCCTTGCTCTTTCAGGCACTCTCCTAGCCCTGTGTGTTTTTTATGGCAGGACACAACTGACTACCCCCTGTCTATGACCAGCCTGCCCTGGAAGAAATTTCGTCGGAGCTTTTGTGAGTTCATTGCGGCACTGGTGCGGCAGTGCCAGTACAGCATTCTCTACGATGAGTTCCTGATGGACAATGTGGTGTCATTGCTCACAGGGCTTTCCGACTCGCAAGTGCGAGCCTTCCGTCACACCAGCACACTTGCAGGTAGGGGCTGCCCCAATGTCGGATGCACCCAGGAAGGAGAAGGGAATGAGCACTACCAGAATCTCATACTCTTCTTTTTTTTTCCCCCCCTTTCCTCTCTGTAGCCATGAAACTGATGACAGCTTTGGTCACCATTGCTTTGAATCTCAGTCTCCACAGGGACAATAACCAGAGGCAGTATGAGGCGGAGAGGAGCAAGGCACTGGGGAAGAGAGCCACCGAGCGACTGGAGGCATTACTGGGCCAGCGCAGAGAGGTGAGGGAGGCAGAGATGGAGTAGGAAAGAGAGGAAAAGGGAGAGGAGGATGCGGAGGTGGATAAGGAGGAAAGAAACAGTGAGTGGAAAGATGTTTTCTATGCTTCCAAAAGTTATTGAAAACCTGTTTGTTTTCAGGTATTTTAGTTTCTGCTTATGTGGAAAGGGTTGTAATAGGGTGCTTCTAAGAGCAGCATTTTGTTTAGCTGGGATTGATGGGTAAGAATTTGTTTAGTGTTTAATTTCATGTATTTTAATTATTTTGGTTTTATGTGTTTCTTTTTCTTGAGTGGTGTTTTAAATTAAATGAAATGAAATTAAATTATATGAGGGCATGGGAGAAGACAGGTGAGAAGGGTTCATTTTCTTTATACTTTTGGTACATTTGCCCTCGGCCATTCAAGCAGGATGAACAGTCCCATGTGTCATCTTCACACGGCACCATATATGGAGAGCATCACCTGACTGGATAGCACAGCCTAGATTATGCTTTGCACACATGCAGTAGGCACTGCACAAGGCAACCCTCAGCGAAGTTAATACCATGCAGAACAAAGAGGTGATCCAACTATATGGGAAGTTGAGAGGGCGTGGTCTGTTAACCCTGCCGTCCACAGAGAACACCAGTTACAGGCAGCCAAGATACTTATCTATATTTTATTGCAGCTCCAGGAGCATCAGGAAGAAATTGAGAACATGATGAATGCTGTATTCAAGGGGGTTTTTGTGCACCGCTACAGGTGAATATAACACAGAGGGCCTCATGTTATTTCTCACCCCAAGTGCCAGGATTTGTGCATAGCAGGGTCGCTGTATGTAGGAGGGCGGGAGAGGGAGAGAAGGGACCTTAGCATATTGATAGGATTAAAAGTGACTAAAGAAGTTTCCTCATGTTTAGTGATCCCCCCTCTGGGTGTGGAGGAGGAGCTGAGACTTTGGATTGGGGTTTGTTTTTTGCAGGGACTCTATTCCAGAGGTCCGAGCTGTTTGCATGGAAGAGATTGGTGTTTGGATGAAAAATTACTCTGCCTCTTTCCTTAATGATAGCTATTTGAAGTACATTGGATGGACCCTTCATGATAAGGTACGTACATAAGTCATGTGACCTGGAGGGGAGGGGGTAAGAGAGACTGTAGAGACCCAGACTCATCAGAAAGGGCTGTTTTGGGTTTCATGTGCTCCTCTTCCTGTGAGGCCCGGACCCAGTTTCCCTTACCCTCCCCTTCCTGGTTCCAGGGAATGGTAGATTCTCTGGGAACAAGCAGGAAATCTGTCCTCACATATGGATGACATCGGTGCTGACGGAGCACGTTCAGAAGCAACTCTCCAGCTTTCAAAGAAAGCCTTTGCTCACCCTTTGGGAGATGTACCACACATGCATGGTCCCCTTCTCACCCCAGGGTGCCATCTTGCCTCAGTCTAATGACATAGCAAAATTGAAAATATGGTTTAAGAAGCAACTCCAAGGGGAGGGGGAAGGATTGTGAGTACTGATTCCTGTTGTTCCCAGAGAACACCTGTTACAGGTGAGAAACTACGCTTTCTCTGGGAACAAGCAGGAAGTCAGTCCTCACATATAGGACTCCCCAGCTACAGACTACCGAAAACCTGTAAAAATGCCACAGTGACTTGCAGTAGTTGAGTCCCACTAAGAGACTCTTGCAAGACCCAAGTGTCTGGCGGCGAACCAGCACTCAGGTATCCTGAACACAGAAGGATCAGAGGGCAGGAGTTGCCTACACCCCGAAGAGATTGCAGAGTACAACCTGGCCAAAGGCGCTTTCCCATCAGGACTCCCTCTCCAGGCAGTAGTGAGCTGCAAAGGTATGGACCGAAGACCAGGTGGTGGCCCGGCAGATTTTCCATCAAAGGTATGGGACGCAGATTTATTTAGCTGTATTTATATACTGCTTTTCTCCTGGTCAAGGCGGTTTACATGGAACTGAAATACAGCTTACATTGAAACAGTGGTATCAACTACGTACAGCATGCAGTCAGTGAGCTTTTGGCTCTTAAGTTTACATACAGGTTTGTTTATATACGGTAGTTGGTTGGGCCTTGTTCTTCCCGGGGGGGGGGGGGAGGGGGGGTGTTCAGTCTCTTGCATTGAAATATTTGGTAAACAGAGAGGTCTTTAACTGTTTGCATAAGGTCTTGAGGTTCATGGTGTTCCTGAGCTGGTCTGGCAGTCTGTTACATATGGAAGCTCTTTTGCATGCCTGTTGGTTTGATGTGGGCAGGGCCGTACTGATGACAAAATGCGCCCTGTGCGACTTGCACATTGGGCGCACGCCCCCCCCCCCCCCCCACCCCCATCTAGCCACTTTATGGGGGCGGGAGAGAAGAGGCGTGCACCCGATGTGCAAGCTGCCTGCCGCCGGCACACTAAGCAGGTCTGGTTCCTCCCAGACAGACCTGCTTAGTATACCGGCGGGAAGACTTCAGGGGCGCATTGCGGCTCTCGGAGAGCCGAAAAGCACCCCTGAATTCTTTGCGCCCTGTGCGGCCGCACCGCTCGCACAGGGCTCGGTACGGTCCTGGATGTGGGAGATGTTGAGAGTATTCGTTGTCACAGTTTGTCTAGCTCTGTGTGGTTGTGAGAGCTGTATAAGTGATTGTAGGTGTGTGGGGGGGGGGGGGTCTGAGTGGATTGCTTTGTGGGTTAGCATGATGGTTTTGTATGTTATGTAGCTCTGGAGGGAAGGCCAATGCAGCTCTTTGAGTATTGGGGTGATGTGTTCTTTCCTTGTTGCTGCCTGTAGGATTCTTGCTGTTTGAGTGGAATGCTGTCTGGAGAGGTAGGAGTATGGATTGTGGCAGTCTTTGGAAGATGGCATTGCAGTAGCCCAGGTGGGGTGGTATTGATGCTTGTAACACCAATTTTTAAAAAGAGTTCCAGGGGTGATCCGGGAAACTACAGACCGGTGAGCCTCACGTCAGTACCAGGAAAAATGGTAGAAACCATCATAAAGAATAAAATTACTCAGCATGTAACTAGTCATGGCCTAATGGGAGACAGCCAACATGGCTTTAGACAAGGAAGATCTTGTCTTACTAATCTGTTATGTTTTTTTGAAAGTGTGAATAAACAGGTGGACAAAGGTGAGTCAGTTGATATAGTGTATCTGGACTTTCAGAAAGCCTTTGACAAGGTCCCTCATCAGAGACTTTTGGCAAACCTAAAGAGTCATGGGATAGGAGGCAGTGTACTACTGTGGATCAAGAACTGGTTAAAAGATAGAAAGCAGAGGGTTGGGCTAAATGGCCAATTTTCTCAATGGAGAAAGGTGAATAGTGGTGTACCCCAGGGATCTGTGCTGGGTCCACTGTTTTTTGATATATTCATAAATGACCTGGAAAGTGGAATAACGAGTGAGGTTATCAAATTTGCAGATGACACAAAACTATTTAAAGTTGTTAAAACCCAAGAGGATTGTGGAAAATTGCAAGAGGATCTTGATAAATTGGAAGACTGGGCATCAAAATGGCAGATGAAATTTAATGTGGACAAGTGCAAAGTTATGCACCTGGGGAAGAACAACCCAAATTATGGTTACACGATGCAAGGGTCCACATTAGGAACCACCACCCAGGAAAAAGATTTAGGCGTCATTGTGGATAGCATGTTAAAACTCTCGGCCCAGTGTGCAGCGGCAGCCAAGAGAGCAAATAGAATGCTAGGTATCATAAGGAAAGGAATGGAAAATAAAACAAAAAATATTATAATGCCTCTATATCGTTCCATGGTGAGACCGCACCTTGAATATTGTCTGCAGTTCTGGTCACCATATCTTAAAAAGGATATAGCGTTATTAGAAAAGGTTCAGAGAAGAGCCACCAAAATGGTAAAGGGGATGGAAGGATACTCCTATGAAGAAAGGCTAAAAAGGTTAGGGCTCTTTAACCTGGAAAAGAGACAGCTGAGGGGAGATATGATAGAAGTCTATAAATTAATGAACGGAGTGGAATGGGTAAACGTAGATCGATTGTTTACGTTATCAGAATATAGAAAGACTAGGGGACATGCAATGAAGCTACAGGGTAAACTATTTAAGACTAACAAAAGAAAATATTTTTTTCACTCAACGTGTAATCAAACTCTGGAATTTGTTACCGGAGGATGTAGTAAAGGCTGTTAGTGTAGCTGGGTTTAAAAAAAGGTTTCGACAAGTTCCTGGAGGAAAGGTCCATAAACCATTATTAAGAAGGGACCCAGGATATCAATGCTTGACCCAGTACAAGCATTGCTGAACCTCTGTCTTTTTGGGAAACTGCTAGGTACGTATGACCTAGATTGGCCACTGTTGGAAACAGGATACTGGGCTTGATGGACCTTGGTCTGACCCAGTATGGAATATGGAATATGGTGCGGAAGTCATCTGGTTCGAGGAGAAGTCAGATGTGTTGGAATGTCTTCGCTTTGTAGAAGATTGTTCGGGTGGCTTTGTCTGTGTGCATTTTGAGGGTTAATTGCTGGTCGATGGTGATCCCTAGGTATATCACCTCTGCTTTGGTTTTAATTGTGTGGTGTTCAGTGTTATCATGGGAGGAGGGATAAATGTAGAGTCTCTTGTTATGTAGAGGGTCTCTGTTTTGTTATAGTTTATTTATAGGTTGTTGTCAGCCATTTTGTTCCTTCTGTGAAGCATTCTTGGTGGGCTGTTATTTCGGTTAGGTGTGTGTCAGTTGGTCCATATATCATGATGTCATTAGCATAGACGTGGAGGTTTAGGTTGTGTGTTCTTATGATTGTGTAGAGTGGACGTAGGTATAGGTTGAAGAGCATAGCGGAGAGGGTGGATCCCTGCAGGTCTTCTTGGGTTTGCTTGTATGGGGTGGAGGAGGAGTTTCCAATTCTTATCTGTTGACATCTGTCGGTGAGGTATGATGTGAACCATTTGTGGACAGTTCTCTATTGTGCAGAGATGTTGTAATAATAGTTGGTGGTTCAGAAGTAGCCATGGCTCTGACGCAGTCTAGTGGGATCCTAGCATGCTCATAGGCAAGGACAATGCAGTCCACCACCCAAGTGGACAGAGTCCACCACCCAAGTCGACTGGGGTCATAGGAGACAAAAAGATGAGGTGCTTTGCGGTGGCTCTGGGTCCATTGCAGATAGGACAGGGCCCTTTTACAATCCAAAATATGGAGGACGGTCTCTGCCTTGCCAGCACGAGGCCTCGTAAAGAAGGTGGGGAGCACCACCTCCTGATTGAGGGGAAAGGGGGACACCACTTTCGGCAGAAATTTGGGATATGTGCGGAGCACCACACCGTTCTTGTAGAACCTCATATAGGGAGGCTCTGCCATCAGAGCCTGGAGCTCACTGACCCTGCAAGCTGATATGAGTGCCATGAGAGACAACCTTCCAGGAGAGGTACCGCAAGTGGCAGATAGCCAGAGGCTCAAAAGGCGGCTTAGTGAGCTGCAAGAGCACCACGTTGAGATCCCACTCCTCCATCGGTGTGCGGACATGAAGTTTGGATAGCATAAGGCCCTGCAGGAATCGAGATACAAGGGGCTGAGCCAACCAGAGGTTTTTCCCTCAAAGGAATGGTGGTGCGCTGCAGTAGCACTCATGTGCACTCTGACTGAGTTGGACTTTAGTCCCAGCTGTGACAGGTGGAGTAGGCACTGGAGTACCATCTGTACCGAGCAGGAGAACGGGTTTGCCTGCCTTTTGGCACACCAGACTGAGAACCGACGCCATTTAAAGGCATATGCCTTGTGGAAATTCAGAAGGACTTCCTCCACATCCTGTGGGAGGTTGAAGGGAGCTAACACTACCCTTTCAGCAACCAAGCCGTGAGTGACAGAGACCCCAGGATGAGCGCCCTCTTCCTGTGAGAATGAATCAGCTATGCTGCCGACGGGTAGAGAAGCAGTGGGATCCAAGGGGGCTATCGGTATCAGTGATGCCCTGTTGCACTGGACCTTGAAGAGGGTCGGCGACCAATGGTGTCAGTAGGAAGGCGTAAAAGAGGCCTTTCATCCATGGGATGAGGGACGCATTCGCAGCCACCCGGGATGGGTGCAGCTGATGGGAGTAGAAGTGGGCAACTGTGTTGTCCAGGCTGGAAAACAGGTCCACTAGGGGAGCATCCCAGAGTTGAAACAGCCAGGAGGCCACTCTGGGATCCAGGCGCCACTTGTGCGGCTGGAGGACCCTGCTCAGCTTGTCTGCCAGGGCATTGTCCTGGCCCAGAAGGTAGACCACCCTTAAGAGAATTCTGCTGCATGTCACATATGAGCAGAGGGCTACCGCCTCCTGGCAGAGGGAATATGAAGCCCCCCCCTTGCTTGTTGACATAGAGCATTGCAACTTGGCTGTCGGTCTGGACTAGCATCGACTGGTGTCGCAGCTGGTAGCGAAAGGCTTGTAGAGCCAGGAATATCACCCGTAGCTGCAGAAGGTTGATTTGCAACTGGAATTCTGCCTGGCACCAATTGCCAAGTGCGTGGAGGTCCACTCAATGAGCTCCCCAACCCAGAAGGGAGGCGTCTATAGTCAAGACCCTCTGGTGGGTGGGTGCCTAGAAGGGCATCCTGGCCTGGAGGTGGCGGGAATTCTGCCACCAGCTGAGGGAGTCCGCCAGTTGGTGTGTCCACTCACACCCTGTCCCGAAGCCTGCTCATGGCTTGTGTCCACTGAGAGTGGAGGCACCACTGAGCTGCCCTCATGTCTAAGTGGGCATAAGGAGTCACATGGACAGTGGAGGCCATGTGGCCCAGTAGGCAAAGGAGAAGACAGCTGGGTAGTGACCAGTGCTGCTATACCTCTCGGCTAGCATCCTGAGGCGTCTTGCCCTCTCCTGAGGGAGGAAGGCCTTGGCCCGGAGGGTGTCTAGCTGAGCCCCTATGGACACTAAGTTGAGGCGAGGTGTGACTTAGGGTAGTTGATGATGAACCCAGGTGCTGCAGGATGTGGATGGTGTGCCCGGTGGCGTGGTGCACTTTTGCAGCCGTGCCTTCCCTTATGAGCCAGTCATTCAGGTAGGGAAAGGCGAAAGTCCTTGGAGACGAAGGTGGGCTGTGACCACCGCTAGGCACATGGTGAAGACCCTTGGCAATGAAGCCAGCCCCAAAGGTAGCACCTGTATTGATAGTGACCTCCTCCCACCACGAAGCGGAAGTATTTTCGGTGGCTGGGATAGATCAGGATGTGCGTATAAGCATCCTTCAGGTCTAAGGAGCTTAGTCAGTCTCCCTGATGGAAGTAGGACAGCAGTGTTCTAAGGAAGAACATCGTGAACTTCTCCCTCACCAAGAATCTGTTCAGGTCCCGCAGATCTAGGATGGGCCTGAAGCCACCTGTTTGCTTGGGAACGAGGAAGTACCTAGAGTAGAAACCTTTGCCCCAGAGATGTTTTGGCACTGGTTCCACCGCCATGTCCTCAAGGAGACCTGTGAGCTCGGTGAAGAGCAGGGTCTGGTGAAGGAGGGTCTTTTGGGCTCTCCTGGAAAATATAAGGGCAGTGTCCTTTTTCAGGTGGAGGAGGTAGCCCTCTTGGATCACTTGCCCATAAGATCATAAGATCATAAGATATGCCATACTGGGTCAGACCAAGGTCCATCAAGCCCAGTATTCTGTTTCCAACAGTGGCCAATCTAGGTCATATGTACCTAGCAGTTTCCCCAAGGGACACAGGTTCCACAATGCTTGTATTGGTTCAAGCATTGATATCCTGGGTCCCTTCTTAATAATGGCTTATGGACCTTTCCTCCAGGAACTTGTCCAAACCTTTTTTAAACCCAGCTACACTAACAGCCTTTACTACATCCTCCGGTAACAAATTCCAGAGTTTGATTACACGTTGAGTGAAAAAATATTTTCTTTTATTAGTCTTAAATAGTTTACCCTGTAGCTTCATTGCATGTCCCCTAGTCTTTCTATATTCTGATAAGGTAAACAATCGATCTACGTTTACCCGTTCCACTCCGCTCATTAATTTATAGACTTCTATCATATCTCCCCTCAGCCGTCTCTTTTCCAGGTTAAAGAGCCCTAACCTTTTTAGCCTTTCTTCATAGGAGTATCCTTCCATCCCCTTTACCATTTTGGTGGCTCTTCTCTGAACCTTTTCTAATAACTCTATATCCTTTTTAAGATACGGCGACCAGAATTGCACACAATATTCAAGGTGCGGTCTCACCATGGAACGATATAGAGGCATTATAATATCCTTTGTTTTATTTTCCATTCCTTTCCTTATCATACCTAGCATTCTATTTGCTCTCTTGGCCGCTGCTGCACACTGGGCCGAGGGTTTTAACATGGTATCCACAATGACGCCTAAATCTTTTTCCTGGGTGGTGGTTCCTAATGTGGAACCTTGCATCGTGTAACCATAGTTTGGGTTGTTCTTCCCTAGGTGCATAACCTTGCACTTGTCCACATTAAATTTCATCTGCCATTTTGATGCCCAGTCTTCCAATTTATCAAGATCCTCTTGCAATTTTCCACAATCCTCTTGGGTTTTAACAACTTTAAATAGTTTTGTGTCATCTGCAAATTTGATAACCTCACTCGTTATTCCACTTTCCAGGTCATTTATGAATATGTCAAAAAGCAGCGGACCCAGCACAGATCCCTGGGGTACACCACTATTCACCTTTCTCCATTGGGAAAATTGGCCATTTAGCCCTACCCTCTGCTTTCTATCTTTTAACCAGTTCCTGATCCACAATAGTACACTGCCTCCTATCCCATGACTCTTTAGTTTTGCCAAAAGTCTCTCATGAGGGACCTTGTCAAAGGCTTTCTGAAAGTCCAGATACACAATATCAACCGACTCACCTTTGTCCACCTGATTATTCACTCCTTCAAAAAAAACATAACAGATTAGTAAGACAAGATCTTCCTTGTCTAAAGCCATGTTGGCTGTCTCTCATTAGTTCATGACTATCTACATGCTGAGTAATTTTATTCTTTATGATGGTTTCTATCATTTTTCCCGGTATTGACGTCAGGCTCACCGGTCTGTAGTTTCCCGGATCACCCCTGGAACCCTTTTTAAAAATTGGTGTTACATTGGTGATCCTCCAATCTTCAGGTATTAGAGATGATTTTAATGATAGTTCACAGATTACTAATAGCAGGTCTGCAATCTCATATTTCAGTTCTTTCAATACCCTTGGATGTATACCATCCGGCCCAGGTGATTTGCTACTCTTTAGCTTATCTAATAGTTGTAATACATCTTCTCGATGTATCGATATTTCCTTCAATTCTTCTGCATCTTTAAATACCACTTCAGTCATGGGTAACATCCCTACATCTTCCTCAGTAAAGACTGAAGCAAAGAATTCGTTCAGTCTCTCCGCTATCGCCTTGTCGCCTCTTAGTGCTCCTTTAACCCCTTTATCATCTAATGGACCAACTGACTCTCTCACAGGTTTTTTGCTACGAATGTACTTGAAAAGGTCTTTACTTCGCGTTTTTGCTTCTGCAGCAAGCTTCTTCTCAAATTCTCCCTTTGCCTGCCTTATCAATGCCTTGCATTTGACTTGCCAGTGCTTGTGCTGTTTCCAGGTTTCGTCGTTTGGCTCTTTTTTCCATTTCCTGAAAGATGCTTTTTTGGCAACAACAGCCTCTCTGACCTCAACTTTAAACCATGCTGGCAGTTTTTTGGACTTCTTTCCACTTTTCTTAAAGCGTGGAATACAGCTGGTCTGGGCTTCCAAGATAGTATTTTTCAACAACAGCCAAGCCTGATGTACGTCTTTAACCTTTGCAACTGCTCCTTTTAGTTTTTTCTTGACTGTTTTCCTCATTTTATCATAGTCTCCCTTTCGAAAGTTAAAAGGTAGTACTGTGGATTTCCTTACTATCCCTCCTCCACTAATTAAATCAAAGGCGATCATGCTATGATCACTATTGCCAAGTGGCCCCAAAAACCTTATCTCTTGCACTAGATCTGGTGTTCCACTAAGGATTAGGTCTAATATGGCTTCCCCTCTGGTCGGTTCATGAACCAGCTGCTCCAAGAAGCAGTCATTTATTTCATCTAGGAACTTTATCTCCCTAGCATGTCCTGACGTGACACTGACCCAGTCGATACCGGGGTAGTTGAAATCACCCATTATTATTACTGTGTTGTAACTTTTGTTAGCTTCCTTGATTTCTTTGAGCATTTCATCATCCATTTGGTCATTCTGGCCAGGCGCTCGATAGTACACTCCCACTGCCATTGCCTTCCACCTTTTACATGGAATTTCAATCCATATAGATTCTACAGCAGATTTTGTTTCCTGCAAAACTTTAATCCTTTCTGACTCAATGCCCTCTCTAACATAGAGAGCAACCCCTCCACCAATTTGATCAGCTCTATCATTACGATATAGTTTGTACCCAGGTATCACAGTGTCCCACTGGTTGTCGTCCTTCCACCATGTCTCTGATATTCCAATCATATCTAACCTTTCATTTAGTGCTAGATATTCTAACTCTCCCATCTTATTTTTTAGACTTCTAGCATTTGCATACAAGCATTTTAGAGAATGTATTTTATCCATATTAATTTGTCTGTTAGACATGAGTAATTTGGGATCTTTAAGCTCTGTATGCTCCATACTTGAGGGCATTTGGGCTACTTTACTCTTTTGTGGAACCTCTCTGCTTTTGGTAGTATCCTTCAAAGATACATTCTTCCGAACCATCTGCTCTTGGGCGACTGTCGGCTTTCCCCTAATATCTAGTTTAAAAGCTGCTCTATCTCCTTTTTAAAGGTTAATGCTAGCAGCCTGGTTCCATCCCGGTTAAGGTGAAGCCCATCCCTTCGGAAGAGCCCTTCCTTTCCCAGAATGTTCCCCAGTTCCTAATAAATCCAAACCCCTCATCTCTGCACCATTGTCTCATCCACGCATTGAGACTCCGGAGCTCTGTCTGCCTTTTGGGTCCTGCGCGTGGAACAGGAAGCATTTCGGAGAATGCTACCCTGGAAGTTCTGGATTTCAACTTCCTACCTAAAAGCCTAAATTTAGCCTCCAGAATCTCCCTACCACATTTTCCTATGTCATTGGTACCAACATGTACCAAGACAGCAGACTCCTCCCCAGCACTATCTAAGACCTTATCTAGGTGGCGCGTGAGGTCCACTACCTTCGCACCAGGCAGGCATGTTACCAGGCGATCCTCACATCCATCAGCCACCCAGCTATCTACATGCCTAATGATCGAATCACCAACTATAACGGCTGTCCTAACCCTTCCCTCCTGGGCACATGGCCCTGGAGAAACTTCCTCGGTGCGAGAGGGTTTTACATCACCTGGAGGACAGGTCCTAGTTACAGGATCACTTCCTGCCACACCAGGGTGATGCTCTCCTGTCACGTGACCTCTCTCCTCCATGGCAACAGGGATGCTGCCAGACTGGAGGTGGGACTTCAGGACTATATCCCTCTAGGTCTCGTCTATGTACCTCTCTGTCTGTCTTATGCTTTCCAAGTCTGCTACTTTAGCCTCTAGAGAACGGACTCGTTCCCTGAGAGCAAAGAGCTCCTTGCACCTAGTGCACACGTAAGACCTCTCACCAACTGGGAGAAAATCATACATGTGACACTCAATGCAAAAGACTGGAAAGCCCCCATCCCGCTGCTGGACTGCTGTCTGCATCTTAGATTTAAGTTTGTGTTTAGATCTAAGTTCTTTACTTACTAAGGGTTGCTATGGATATTTATACTAATAAAACTGAACCTAATACGTGTAATATACCTTGTTCACCTGAAGCTTAACTAATCTCAGGTCCTTAGTGTATGACTGATTTGGGTAATGAGCTTCACCTGAGAGCACCTCCTGTCTTTTAAGATGTGTAAGTACCTATAAAGCTACGATTATCCCAGGGGTGGGTGGGAGGGAGGGAATTAACACTTATTAAAAGAGGGCTGCTACACAGTACCCTGTCTTGTGCTGCTGAGGTAAGCTATATTCTGATTTGATTTAAATTATAGCTCTTAGCTGCTGCTAGGCTCTAACTTCTTATGAAATTTAAAGTACAAGCTCTCTGCTGGGTTCTAAATTTAACCAGAAAGCTCTTTTCTGTGTTGTAAATTTAAGCTAAAAGAACTTTGCTGATGCTAGGCCCTGAGTGACTATTAAATGTAAACTACAAGCTCTCTGCTGGGTTCCAAATGTAACCAGAAAGCTCTTTTCTGTGTTGTAAATTTAAGCTAAAAGAACTTTGCTGTTACTAGGCCCTGAGTGACTATTAAATTTAAAGTACAAGCTTTCTGCTGGGTATTAAATGTAACCAGAGAGTTCTCCTCTGTGTTTTAAATGTAAACTTAAACTGCTGCTACTAGGCCCTGACTGATTTAACAAAAATAGTGGATCACAGATTAATTAGCTTTAATACAAAGAATTCCTTTTAGAAAATGACCAGAAGTAAATACTCTCAGTTGCAGATCTCCCTCCAGAAGCAACAGTCCCCCTTACCAGTCTTTCAAGGAATAGGTGGTGACTGAGGACCACCTGTGGGCCAACAGGGCCAGACATCCCCCCATTGGGCTGTTGAGGACCTCCTGGGGGAGAGGAGGCCATGTCCAGGAAGTCAAAAGCTCCCCCAGGCTGAGTCTTGGCCGGTGCCTGGGATTTGGGAGTCTTCTGTTTAGGGGGGCCGTGCTCCTGTCTCTTGTATTGTTGGTCTTGCTAAGGGGCTGAGAAGGCTTGCAACTGTGAAGCATTACCAAAGCCTCCCATTTTCCTTGGGAAGAAGGGCTTCTTCCCCAGTGCCTTCTTTTGGAGCTGGACCGATGTCTGTCTTTTTAGAGAGTTTGGTCCTTGTCAGGAACTCGGTCTCTATCCCTGCAGCTTTGTCTGCCATGGGTTTCCCAAAGAGATTCTCTCTAATACAAGGGACATTGATAGGTTTGTTCTGAACCCATTGTTTGAGACCAGATCACTGCAGCCGTGCCTGGTGTCAGGCCCCGATGCCTGCGGCGGCCACTCTGGTTGAGGACTCAAAGCCATCGTAAGCTGCTCAGAATAAAAACTTTGAGCACTCCTTGACGGCAGAGGCCAGAGACTTGAACCTCTGGAAGGGTTCTCTGTTGAGGCCTGCCGAGAACCCAGTGAGTTCCATCACCAGCTCTTTGCGGTACATGCCGATGTACAGTTGATAGGACTGGACTCAGCATGTGAGCATTGAGCCCTGGAAAGCCTTCTGGCCAAGGACTTCGAGAATCCGGGCCTCCCTACTGGGGGGCACCAAGAAATGGATCTTTTGGCTCTTGAACCTGTGCATGGCAGACTCAACGACCATCAAGTTGTGGGGAATTTGGGTCTTCTGGAACTTGGGGCCTCGGCAGACTCGGTACGTGGAGTCAAGTTGCCTGCTTACAATATGCACTAACGCCACATACGGAGAAGGAGGCGCTCGGGGATCAGAGGAACGGGCACTGTGAAGGCCTCCTTCAGAGGGGTATCATACTGGAATATTTCTAGTTCTTCCTTGCGAGGGTCCTCCTCTGCATCAGTCTCGATGGCGAGCGCCTTAGCCATGTCCTGCACAATGTCAAGGAAGGCAATGTCCTCGGGTGAGGAACTGCATCGAGACACCAGGGGAGATGGGTCCGAGGGTACATCTTGGTGTTGCTGAATGTCTGGGGAATCCTCGTCCTCTGTCTCCCAATCGTACTCTAAGTTTGAGGTCGATTCCGAGGCGGCGTAGTCCCCACAGTTGAGGCCTGAGCCCAAGGGCCTGGAACCTCCTGGAGTATCTGCAGTCCGAGCCATATGCTCTTGCCGGAGAGGACCGATGACCTGAGGAATGGGACAGGGACCTTGTCTGACGCTGATGGCTCGAGGCCAGTGGCACTTGAGAATCGGCTCGACATCTGGGGAGGCCCTCGATGTCAAGGGTCCTATCATCGAGGCGGATGAGCCGGACGAAAAGAACATGAACGCCCACTGCTGGGCCATGAGGCAGAGATACTGTGCTCCAAGGCCACCATTCTAGTCTCCATACCAGTTGGCTCCATAGCCTTTGACACAGACATTGAGGATTTCGGGTCTGGTGTCATTTCCATCAAGGGGGAGTCCTTGACAAGAATGGCCTCGGGTGTCCGAGGCCAGTCAGCGGGTGCCAACAACTCCTTCTGGAGCAGCTTGTGAGGCCACTCCCACTCCGATCCTTTGAACTCATGCTGGGGACCTTGGGGCCTGGAGTGGGATTTTTCCCGTCTTCCCAGACCCACTCTTCAAAGTGGACTTCGAGGACTTTGACTTCTTGCGTTCCACCTCCAGGGTTTTCCTCTCGGAGGAACTGTGGCTTTGGGACTCCGAGGTAGCCCAGGCTTCACAGGGCACTGAGGTACCGAAGGGGGCCCTAAAGTGCGGTGTCGCCGGAAATTCTGGCGTGCAGTCTGACTTGTGAAAAAACTTCTCCTGTTGTAGCTGACTGCTTTTAATGGCCTTTGGTGTCATGGTCCTGCAAAGTTCGCAGTTCGAGTAGTTGTCCCTCACCGATCCACGTGACTGCTGTCTCCGGTGCCTTGGCTCGGAACACATCATCCTTATGCACTGATTGCACTTCTTGAAGCCACTGGAGGCCATCGGTGGGAAAAAGAGAGCCCTGCCACCCTGCATGGTCCGAGGCCTGCGGACAAAAAAGGGTGCAAACGTCGGTTGAAGGATATCTCAAAGAAAAAACAAACAAACAAGGAAACGAATCCGAGGAGCGACGCCGAAGCGAGCTGGCTCGGGGGCGGGAAAGGAACCGGTATGCAGACCGGATAAAACTGTATACAACCCCCCCCCCCCCCACACACACACACACACACACACACACACACACTTTTTCCGGGGAAACTGGATGGACATTCAGAGGTCTCCATGGAAAAAAGGAGACTGAGGCAAGATGGCACCCTTGGGCGGGAAGGGGACCATGCATGCATGGTGCATCTCCCAAAGGCTTTCTTTAAAAGTTGGGGAGATGCTTCCATGTGGGTTCCGTTGGTGCCGATGTCGCCTATATGTAAGGACTGATTCCTGCTGTCCCTGGAGAACACCTGTTACGGGTGAGTAACTATGCTATCTCTTCTTTTCCTGTTCTTCTCTCCCCAGCAGGGGGATGTTCGACTGAAGTGTCTGAAGAGCCTGCAGGGTTTGTACTGTAACAAAGAAATGGCAGCAAAACTAGAACTTTTTACTGGACGTTTTAAGGTGAGGTTACCCCAGTTCATGCCTTACCCTATAAGGAAGAATTCAAGGACAGGTAGGGAAGAAGTTGGCTAACATAGCTCCAACCTAATTCTGGACTTCTTTGACCTGATCTAGGACAGGATGGTTTCCATGGTGCTGGATAAGGAGAATGACGTCTCTGTGGAAGCTATTAAACTGCTGACACTCATCCTGCAGTGAGTAGGAGGTGGGAGAGGGCTCTTTGTGCACCTGTGCTCCTAGCCTAGATCTGATAGGACTGTTTCTGCAGAAACATGGAGGAGGTGCTGACCATTGAGGACTGCGAGAGTGTCTATCCCTTGGTGTATGCCTCAAGCCGATCTGTGGCCTCTGCTGCTGGAGAGTTCCTCTACCTGAAGTGAGTTCTCAACCTTTTCCTTTCCACCAGCCTCGCAGTATAGAAAATGAAAATGTTTTCTCGTTTGTTCAGGGGGATGGAGCCTCACTGAAAGGCGATGTCTCTGACACTGCAGACGTACCAGGCTCTCCCTAAATTAGACAAGTCTTTTGACTTGTCTGAGCATGCGCACTGCCAGCTCCATAGTATCTCAGTTTTTTCTTTGTCCGTGCAAATGCTGCCATGGCCCTCACTCTCCCACAGCCTTGCGCCGCCGCCTCAATTCAGTGATTTCAAGTGCTTCTGCAACAGCGGTTCCACATGGTATTTAAAAAAAAAAGAAAAGAGATTCACAGTGTGATCACATGCCCCCCCACCCCCTCCCCGAAATCCTCTCAGGTGGGTGCCATCGCTGAATCTTCACGCAAAAATAAGGAAAAACAACAAAAAAATGGTATATACCAGTCAATGGCAACAAATCTGATGGCAATCCCCCTCCTCTCCACCCCCCCCCCTTCCATCAGGCCCAGATGGCACAATTGAGAGTCCCTGGGTAGCCGTGAGGTCAGAGGCAGACCTACCAGCCCTGGCTCAATAGATACAAGCCCAGAGCTTGCTCACCCAGGCTCTTGATTCTACCCGCCCAGGCCCTGCAGCTCCCTCTGAACCAGCTGCAGTCTGGGGGGCCCCCAGAGGGAAGGCTAAATGTAAATCTAAGCACAAGCATCTTCACGAGGAGCCAGCTGCCCCCTCAGGTAAGGGCCACAAACAACAGAGCCACAAGAATCAGGGGCTCTCTGGGGAGCCAGCCCCTGAGATATCCAGACAGCAGTCCATGCTGGCTTTGTCTCCAGATTGTTCCCCCTCCCAATCCCAAGGGTCTCCAATCTGTACACATCATTAATTTTGCTCTTAAGAAAATTTGTGGAAGACAGTGCTCTTATCCTGCAGACAGTGGCAGTACTGCTGAACTCGCAGAGCACCACCCTGGAGGTCCCTTCAGACCTTCGTCTTCCCCTCCCCTTCCCATATCCCCCCCTTTAGTCCACTGGAGAAGGATGCTTGTTCCCTTTGGAATGCCCCCTTTTCCCAGATGTTGGACACACAGCCACCCAGGGACACTTCGCCTCCATAACATAATTCAGAAGAACCCCCTGAGGATCACTCATATCCAGAATTCCTCCAGAGAGTCTCCTGAGCCCTTGCTGTTAGTGACCCCCAGACTCCCACTAACAAAAGAGATTTTCAGTCCATCCTAAAAGCGTGCAGTGCTTCCAAGGAAGTAATTTCCCTGCCAGTTCCTTCCATCTTACAAGATCTGCAAGCCTCCATCTGGAAAAACCCTGCATCCATGCACGCAACCTCACGATGCTTAGACCTTAGATAGAAGGTATTTCAAGCTCTGGGATTCCAATATAAACAGCCCCCTCACCAGTCCATCGTCTCGGAAGCAATAAAAAAAAAAGCTAAGATCACAAAATTGTCCTTTCAAACTTCGCCAGGGAAAGACCAAAGGAAACTGGATACCATTAGTCAGAAGTCCTATCAGAGTGGCATCCTAGCAATACACATCCTTGCACACCCGCTTCAGATTCTGCACTACCATTATGACCTCCTCCTGCAATTGGACGAACCTTCCTCTTTGCCTATGGAGTACTACACTCAGCTACTGTCTATCTTTCATGAATCTCTTTAGCACATCATCTGCGCAACTTATGATGCCTTTGACTTCATGGCTCGCTCGAGTATCTGGCCTCAGAAAGAACCTTTCTGACTATCTGGCAGATGCCCAATGTCAGTGAATTACAGGTGCTTGTTCACTACCTGCCATACACTCAGTCATCCTCCATAGACATCCAAAATTCCTCCCCAAGGATGTCTCTCCTTTCACCTCAACCACGTTATTGTTCTACCGTCCTTTGTTCCCTGTTCTGCAGCGGGTTCTCGAGAAGAAACCCTGTACACACTGGTTTGTAGATGGGTTCCTTTGTTCTACCTCCAAGCGACAGATATACGAGCTTCCTCACAGCTCTTTGTCATGTTTAATTCTAATAGTCCAAGATGACCTGCATTAAAAAAAGACCATATCTGCCTGGATATTGGATTGCATATCCTTCTGTTACATCCAGGCGCAGCAGCAGTCACTTGGCCACAAAACACTCCCATCATCTACGGGCTACAGCAGCTAGCACAGCCAAAG
The DNA here is from genome assembly GCA_033557465.1 of Ichthyophis bannanicus. Taxonomy (NCBI): domain Eukaryota; kingdom Metazoa; phylum Chordata; class Amphibia; order Gymnophiona; family Ichthyophiidae; genus Ichthyophis; species Ichthyophis bannanicus. Next base: position 102,321,848 of record CM066048.1, on the reverse strand, counting down.
CGGCCACTTGAACCTCACTTTACACCTTTGGCAAGCTCAGGACCTCACCTTTGGCTATGTGGTCCTCAGAAACCTTTTTGCTTCATAAATAGCCTTCAGAGCTCCAAACGTACAGTACACCACTGCCCCTCTACAGAATATATCCGGTGCCAGATTAACGGACCTCAGGGTGGCCCTCAGCTCTAGACTCGCCTATCCTTTGTGGCTGCATTCCCCTGCTTGTCTGCGGAGAAAGCGGAGTTGCTTACCTGTAACAGGGGTTCTCCATAGACAGTAGGGGTATGCAGCTGCACTCACCCACCTGCCTTCCATGCAAAAAAAAGCAAACAAAAGAAAGCAGAAAAGCAGACTACCGCAATAATGTGCAGCTCACTGTGGACAACCCACAGACGCACATGGACTCCTTCTGCCTGTTAGCTGCTCAGCTATGTGATGAACTAAGATACTATAGAGCCAGCAGGGCAGGAAGCAAAGTGTGCATGCTCAAACATGTTAAAAGATTTTGTCTAAGCTAGGAAGAGCTGTCGGCAATGTTAGCAACATCACCTATCAAATGCGGCTGCATACCTCTGCAGTCTATGGAGAACCCCTGTTGCAGGTAAGCAGCTCCACTTTCCTCTATCTGAAGTGAGTTCTCAACCTCTTCCATTCCACCTTTCTCACAGTATAGAAAATCAAAATGTTTTCTAAGTTTGTTCTTCTTCACTAGAAGTTGATGGATGGCCACCAAGTGCTGCTAAATCTACTTTCCTATTGATGAATGCTATGGAAAATAATTGTGGTATTCTCCTTGGACACACAGGATATAATCATGCATGCATGGCATTGTCATCTTGATGGTGAGAGTTTGTATCCTTCCTCTCGGAACTTAAAAGCTTTTGAGTCATGTTCTAGTGCTCCTTCCGGCCCAAACATTGCTCCTCCTTAGTCGTCTTCATCCACTTGACAGAAATAGTATCTGATTCTCACTCTTCTCTCACAAAGTATTTTTGAAAAGATTTAATAGAACAAAGCAGAGAGAAACTGAGTTCACAGTCATCTAACAGGTGACTTAGACCCAGGGGACCTAAAAATGATACCCATGAGTTAAAACTATTCTGGTGGCCCAGAGCAATACCTGCAGAGATTTGCTGTTGAAACGCCTTTTGCCAATACCCTATTATTACTGCTACTAGCTACTTATTTGTTTGGCACTACTAGGCTTATTCAGCGCTGTACATAAACACATAAGAGAGTTCCTGCTCACAGAGCTTACTATCTATTCAAGACAAACAAACATAACAAACGGGACTAGAGTGGTTCTTGAGGGAAATGATTAAAAGACACATGGATGTTAAACAGGAGAATAAGGGATAGGATCCAAAAGCAGCTTCAGATGTGGAGCTTTAGCCTGGATTTAAATAGAATCAGAGATGGAACCTGATTAGGAGTGGAAGGAGTGGAGGCGTGGCCTAGTGGTTGGGGCAAGGTACTTCAGGCCGGAAGGTCGGGGGTTCAAATCCCACTAGAGGACAGCAACCTTGGGCCGGAAGGACTGGGGTTTCTAGTCCCACAGGTGCTCTTTGTGGTCTTGGGCAAGCCACTTAACCCTCCATAGCCCATGTTCCCTGTAAAATAGTTATCTCCAAGTTATAATGCCCTGTTCAATGTAATTTCAGTTTGTTCAATGTAAAGCGCCTTGATATCATGAAAGGCAGTATATATAAGAAATGTTAAATAAATAAAATAAATAAATAAAATAAAATAAATAAATGTACTGACTCGGGTAGTCCATTCCAAACATATGGTGCAGCAAAATGGAACAAATAGAGTTGGCAGTAGAAGAGAAGGGCACAATAAGAGTGATTTTGTCTGAGCAGAATTCTGAACGACTGTTGTAGGGAAAGATAGGAGAGGTAATGAGGAGCTGCAGAGTGAATGCACTTATGGGTTGGTAGAAGTTTGAACTGTATGAGGAAATGCATAAGGAACCAGTGAAGTGACTTGAGAAAAGAGGCTACATGAGCATAGTGACACTGGAAGAAGATTAGCCATGTAACTGAGTTTTGAAGGAACTGAAGGGGAAAGGAATGATTTACTGGGAGACTAGCAAGGATTAGGTTGCAATAGTGTCGATGGGAGGTGACAAGAGAATGGATAGGGGTCTTGGTAGTGTGTTCCAAAAGGAAGGAATGAGTTAGGCTTATGTTATTGAGAGAAAGGTGACAGGTTTTAGCTATTTGTTGAATATGTGAAGAGAAAAAGAAGAGCCAAAGATGAACCCAAGGTTGTGAGCTGAGGTAACATGGAAGACGACTGTGTTATCCACAGAAAAAGAGAGGGGAAGAAGGGAGGAGGTAGCTTTAGAGAGAAAAATAATACGTTAAGTTGCTTCTTGGCCAAGTTCAGTTTCAGATAGTGTTGGGACATCCAGGTAGCAGTGTCAAACAAGCAGGTTGAGATTTGGGCCTGGATCCCAGGAGAGCTTTCTGGTGTAGAAGTAAATCTTAATTGTTGGTGTAAAGATGGTACTGATAACCATGGGAGGAAATCGGGGCACCAAGGGAATGAGTTTAGAGAGAGAAGAGAAGGGGTCCCTTATTGTTGCACACTCTAGAAAAAATACCCTTGTGATTTAGGGTTACAGGAGTTGGCATTATCTTGATGGCACTTAAAAACAAAAAAACAAAAAAAGCCCAAAAAACCTAATAGCAGTTCTTACGTAAACACTAATAAATCACTGAGGGTAGTTACCAAAGTCATGACTCATTGTGCACTTAGAAAAACACAGAACAGGACTCTCTAACTAGACCCCCACTGCAGAGAGAAACAAAGACTAATAACTTACAGCTATGCCTGGTGAGAGAAACGCCACAATATCTTGAGTCAGGTTGCAATGCAGCATAAATCCAGTTAGGCAGGTTAGTTAATAATGCAGGCTCCAGCCTTTGCAAGCGAGCTGCGTGATGTATTAGGAAAGAGAGTACAGAACACCTGAGGTGCCTGCAAGAACCTTGGCTTGTCCCACAGTGGTTTTGGACCAGCCTTGGGTGACATATAATGTCTCTTTGATAGTACAGGTAGTGCAAATTGAAAATTTTAGAAGGTGTTTGATTCAACCTTAACAATGGATCTTCAAGTTAGTAATTAAGTTAAAGTATTTAAGACAGATAAGATCTTATTATAAGGAAGAACATTTTATGATACTTGTACAAGCTTTTACTCTTTCCCATATAGATCATTGTAATGTTTTATCTGTGGGGACTACATTTACCCAATTACATAGAAACATGACAACGGGCCATGAGGTCTTTTTCTATCTAGTCTGCCCTTCCATATCAACCACTACAATAGTCCCCTTTTTTCCTTTAGAGATCCTCTGTGTTTGTCCCATGCTTTTTTAAATTCAGATACAGTCCTCATCTCTACTACCTCCATTGGGAGACTATTCCACGGATCCACCACTCTTTCCGTAAAGAAATATTTCCATATTGCAGATTTTGGTATCATCCGCAAAGAGGCAAACCTTACCCGGCAGCCCTTCTGCTATATCAGCATATGTATCCTAGCATACGTATCTAAGTTTGTCGTGCAAAGTAATCCGCTTCTGATCGCTGGAAGTAGCGGCATACAAATGAAAACCAAATAAATAAATAAATATCATTAACAAAGATGTTAAAAAGAATTGGACCAAGGACAGATTCCTGGGACACACCACTGGTAAACCACCTTCTCAGCATGAGCTCCATTTACCTGTACCCTTTGTTGCCTCCCACTCAACCAATTTCTCACCCAAGCAGTAACTTTAGGGTCCATCCCTAGGATACTCAGTTTGTTTATAAGTCGCCTGTGAGGAACAATGTCAAAGGCTTTACTGAAATCTAAATACAACACATCTAGGGCTCTCCTTCGTTCCAACTCCCTGGTCACCCAGTCAAAGAAATCAATCAGATTTGTCTGACAAGACTTGTCTCTGGTGAATCCATGCTGCCTCAGATCCAGAAACCTCACTATTTTCTCTTTCAGCAGCGCTTCCGATAATTTACCTGCCACCGAAGTTAAACTAACCGGCCTATAGTTTTCAACCACATCCTTACTTCCGCTTTTGTGTAAAGGGACTACATGTGCCTCTCTCCAGTCCTTTTGGCACCACTTCCAACTCTGAGGCATTGAAAAGGTCAGTCAGTGGAGCTGCTAGAATCTCCCCAAGTTCCCTCAGTATTCTAGGTTGTATCCCATCCAGTCCATCACTTTGTCTACTTTAAATTCAGCTAGTTTCTCATGAATACAGTCTTCTGAAAATTGTTCAAGGTGCCCCTCGCTTCTGTTCCTGTTTGTGGGTGTTTTCTAAGGTTCTGCTCCAGATTCTTCATCTGTGAACACAGAACAGAAATATTTGTTAAGCAATTCCACTTTATCCTCATCAGCTTCTATATATTCCGCCCCTTCACCCTTGAGTCTGACAATACCACTTTTGCCCTTCCTCTTCTCACCAACATATCTGAAAAATGGCTTATCCCCCCCCCCCCCCCCCCCCATTTTATTGCATTGGCTATTTCCTCCTCTTTTTGAATCTTTGCTTTCCTGACTACTTTACTAGCTTCTCTAAGTTTTTCCAAATATAGATGCCTGTCTTCTCTCTCTGTGATCTCTTGTATTTCATGAAGGCCTCCCTCTTTTTCTTCACCTTTCAGCTACTTCTTTTGAAAACCGTAGCGGTCTCCTTTTCCTTTTACCTTTTATTTACCATTTTAACAAAAAGGTTTGTTGCCCTTAAAATATATCCTCTTTCAGTTTTGCCCACTGTTTTTCTACATCCCCCAGCTGTTCTCATTCTGCTAACGACCCCCTGAGGTATTGGCCCATCTTGGTAAAGTTAGTTTTCCTAAAGTCTGAGACCCTCGCTTTTGAATGGATTTTAACAGCCCTAGTCCTAATACTGAACCACACCATCTGGTGATCACTGGATGCAAAATGATCCCCCATTATAACATCAGAAACACTTTCACCATTGGTAAGCACCAAGTCCAGTATGGCCCCTTCATATGTGGATTCTCTTTTTATTTATTCGCATTTCTTGATATACCGCCCTTGTTGAAGCGTCAGGGCAGTGTACAATAACATAAAATAGGCTACTAGAAAGAAAATGAAAATGAAAAGAACACCATTGTAATTATAGGAAAGCGACAGGAGAGAACAGAGGAAGAGAAAAGCGGGGAGAAGGACGTACAAGGACATTACAACACCATTCAGTCAAGGACGGCAGGATTGGACAAGGGGGAGGGTTGCTGGCCCGATGGATGGATGTAAGTTTATGGATCAAGAGGGAGCTCTGACGGAGGAGGCGGTAACGTGATCCGAGGAGAGGTGGAGATCAAAGGCCTGACAGAAAAGATACATCTTGAGGAGGGCTTTAAACCGAGTGAATGACAATTTGATACAGAGGTGGTGTGGGAGTTAATTTCATAGGGCAGGACTTAGGAAAAAGAAAGCAGATTGACGTGTATGCTTCAGATGGGCATTGGACGGAGAGGGGAGGAAAAGACGATTACCATGGGCCGAGCAAAGAAGACGAGGGGTGGGCTGGAGATGGATAAGGTCGGCCAAATACAGGGGTGTGCTAGTGTAGAGAGCCCTGTGGGTGATAATGAGTAGCTTATAGATAAATCTAATTTTGATAGGAAGCCAGTGCAGATTAAGGAGAAGAGGGGTGACGTGACATGATCAGATGGTGAGGAGTGAGTGATGAGACGGGCAGCAGTATTTGTATTAACTGGATACGCCGCAAATGGTACTGTGGGAGGCCAGCGAGGGCGGAATTGCAATAGTCCAGTCGGCTGATGGAGGAGAGAGGGAGAAATGGCCGAATGGCCCAAATCTTGTGCAGATGAAAAAAAGAAGTGCGAACTAACAACGAAATGTGTTGGTGAAAAGAAAGTGAGGGATCCAAAGTAACACCAAGGTAGTGGAGAGTGGGAACAAGGGGGATGGGAAGGGCTGACATGATGGGGGACAGGGATGGAGGAGGAGAACCAAAGGAGAACCAGATAGCGGCAGACTTAGAAGGGTTAACATGGAGGTAGTTATCAGCAAACCAAGTGGTGATAAGAGCAAGACAGATGTTGAGAATGGAGAGATCAGGAGCCCCAAGGGGTCGGTTTGATATAGGAGAAGAATATCATCCGCGTAGTAATAGGCAGAAATTCCAGCTTGTTGGATCAGCAAAGTCAGTGGTGCAATAAATATGTTGAAAAGGAGATGAGCGAGGACAGAGCCCTCGGGAACACCGCAGTGCAGAAGGTGGGAGGGTGAGACAGTGGAACCAGACTGTGTCACCCTCCCAGTTACCTGAATAGTTCTACCTGTAGAGAATCCAAGATCTCCTTACTTCTAAATGATACTGCAGCAGGAATGTGCCAATCAACATCTGGCATATTGAAATCCCCTATCAGTAGCACTTCCGCTTTCCTGGCAATGCTGCATATGTTTTCAATTAATTCTCCATCCACCTCTTCCTCCTGTAAGGGGTGTCTGTATATCATGCCAATGCAAATAGATTTCACTTTCCCTCTTTCTAGTTTAACCCACAGTGCCTCTCTCCCTTTTAAGCTCTGTAGTTCCGAAGCTTTGATATTCATTTTTACATATAGTGCCACTCCTTCTCCCCTTCTTCCTACCCTGTCCTTTCTGAATAATGTATAGCCTATATAGTTACATCCTAGTCATGGTTTTATGTGAACCATGTTTCTCTAACTGCCACTAAATCCAAGTCAGCCTCTCCCATTAAAGCTTTAACATCTGGGATCTTATTTCCTATGCTACCGGCATTTATACACACCGCTTTCCATATGCTGCCCCTTTTACCTATTTCCATAAAGGTATTTAATGTTTCATTGTCCTGAGGGCTTTCTTCACCCATTCCCCAACTAATCTAGTTTAAAGCCCTCTTCAGTAGATTAGCCAGTCTGCTACTGAAGACATGTCGACCTTTCTTGGACAGATGGACACCATCTCTCCTCTGCAACCCTTGGAACAGCATCCCATGGTCCAGGAAACCAAAACGTTTTGCAAGTAAGCTGCATGGTATATTAGGAAAGAGAGTACAGAACACCTGAGGTGCCTGCAAGAGCCTTGGCTTGTCCCACAGTGGTGTTGGACCAGCCTTAGGTAACACATAATGTCTCTTTGATAATACAAGTAGTGCAAATTGAAAATTTTAGGAGGTGTTTTAGATTAACCTTAACGATTGCTCTTCAAGTTCATAAATTAATCAGATTGCAGTTGTTACAAAACACTGCGGCAAGATTGATACTTAGGTGCTCAAAATGTGATAATATTTCTTCTCTTTTTTTTCTTAAATTGCATTGGTTGACGATTAAAAATACAATAAGATTTAAATTAGTGTGTATGTTGTGTAAAATTCTAACTGGTTCTGTACTTGAAATTTCATGTTATACTGTAAATTTTTGTAAGTGGATAAGATCAATTAAATCTGATAAGGGATTATTTTTTGACTATCCTACCCCTAAGGATACACATTTTAGTTATCAGGCTGCTCTTGAGTGGAATCATTTTACCTGAATATATAAGGACTTCAGATAATGTTCTCATTTTGTCGATCTCTTAAAACATTTTACTTTGGTGTTTAAATTGAAATGTTGAATGTTTTGTATATATTCTGATATTGTATACTGAATTTGAATGATACTGTATTTTATGGATATAATCTATTATGGACCATTCGGGATTGAGCGGGATAGAAATAACTTACATTAAATTAAAAGGCAAAAGCCCCAGCTTTGTCCATACAAAACATTGTGCAGTTGTTATCTTGGCACATACCCAGTTTTTGGATTGGTTAGTTCCAGGACTCCACCGGGTGTCTGGGTGAATCAGGAAGCAGCTTTCAGGAGGTGGCCACCTGCACAGTAGAGTCCACAGTGAGAGATGAAATGCAGGAGCAGATGGTTGGAGTCCCAGTACAATGTTGTAACTTCCAAAGTCTGTTGAAGCAGCTCTCAGGTTAGGTTAGGGAAAGGCCTGAAAAGCATCTTTCTCAGCACATTGACAAAACAGAGAACAGTCGTCGTCATACACTCACAGACTGTGCTGGCCTCGAAAGAAGAGCAGGACCTGGGGATGATTATTTCTGATGATTTTAAGGTGGCTAATCAGGTAGAAAGGTGATGACAAAAGCCAGACAGATGCTTGGGTGCATAGGGATAGGGCTGGCTATCAGGAAGAAGGAGCTGATAGTGCCTCTGTATAAGTCTTTGAGACCTCATTTGGAGTACTGTGTGCAGGAGCTCTGGAGACCACACCTTCAAGTGGATATAAACAGGATGGAGTTGGTACAGAGGATGGCAACTAGCCTTCATCATAAGGCCTGACCACCACAGCTAAGAACTATCAAAACGCTGGGAGAATTTCGGAAGAGACTGAAGAACCTGTTATTCCTGGAATCCTATGGAGCAGACCCCCCTAGACAAACCCCTCACACATAATCACTACCATTGCTTATCATTTTATTGTACATAAGTTATGTTCATCCTCCTCGCTACGTTTCACACTTTGTCGCTCTCTACCATTTGTTACCTTGATCTTCTACCCAACTGTCTCAATGTTGTATGTAACTGCGCCAGTTTAGTTAATATGTTGATTGCATGTAGTTCTCTGTAAACAGACGTGACTTGTAGAAAAAACGGTATAGAAAAGATGTTTAAAAAAATAAATAAGGCATTTGGTAACAGACTTAAAGATCTCTGTATTTATGCTTTGGAAGAAAGGTGGGAGAGGAGGGATATGACAGCAACATTTAAATACTTTTGTGCTGCACAGGAGGAAAGACAGCTCTGCAGCAAGTGATCATAAGATGAACGTGAAAGGGGATAAACTTATGGAAAGCGTAGTTAATGTGTGGAATAGCTTCCCAGTGGAGGTTGAAGAGACAAGTACAGTGTCTGAATTCAAGAAAGCACGGGACACACATAGAGGATTTCCAAGGGAAAAAAAGGACTGTAAAGCTTAGTAGTTAATATTGAATGGCAGACTGGATAGGCCATATGGTCTTTATCTGCCGTTATGTTTGTGTTGACAAGCAGCGATTCTGTAGCATCAGCAGATCTGAAGACTGGAACAGGTTAGAGGACTACAGAGCAGGAAACCATCTCACTTTGGTTCAGAAGATTAAAGGCAGGCTACAGGTATAGCCTTACAGATCCAAGGAAACTTTCTTTGAGGAGTGACAACGTTTGAAGGAAGCAGGAACAATTGCAATGGACAGTGATAGGCTGAGGATTTGACAGATGGAAGGGACCACAACAGTGGGAGAGAGCTTAGTAGATAGGAGGTAACAGGATCAGAGGACAGGTAGTGAGCTTGGAAGAAGAGAGAAGTGCAATTTTCTCCTTAGTGACTGTAGAAAAGGGAGGATAGTGTGGCAGGGGACGAGGGGGAGGATTTGAGAATGAAGCAGGGGAAGGGGAGAAGGTGGGTACCTAGGGTTCTCTTAACGAAGACTGGGAAGTTTTTGAGACTTACTTATAATGTCTTTCAGCTGCACCTTCTTATTGCCGCTTGAAAAGAAAAGAAAAGAAAAAAAAAAGAGACTCTCTGATTGATGACCCATACTGCAGTAAGAACTTGGGACAAACACTATCCAGCCAGCACTAGGGAAGTTTTTTTCACATGGCACTGCTGTGCACTGCGAATTGGAACAGTTTTTCTGCTTATGCACTGATGGGTCTGGCTAAGGAGCAGGCAAATTCAATGTCCTAATAAAATGGGGGGAGGTAGGGAGGGAGAATCTCTTTTATCAAGTAAACAAGCATTAGCTTTGCCCTTTAAAATTATTCGACTGAAGCACTGGTGCCCCAAAGCTCTACTGTGGGGTTAGAATGGATTTGACGACTGGCTCATCACCCCCCCCCCCCCCGCATCAGTATCTGTCTCACTGTAGAACAGGCTGCTGTGCCAGGTATAAGGCAAACAGCTGTTGCTAGTTCGTGACATAGTGATTCCCTCGTGCAGCTAACTGAGAGAAGAAATTGGACCTGAAAGATGGGTCGCACAGCTCCCAGCAGCCTCAGGGAAAAACAGAACACAGGTACTGTTGATCTCCTCTTCAGGGACAGAGCCAGAATACCCGGGGAAGGGAACAATGGACCAGATGGACTCTATTGAAGTACCACAGTCACCTCACCAGGCCCATGCTCTGCCGTGGCCTTGTCACCTGCCTTCGACTCTTCTGTGGGATTGCTCCTGATGCTGTGATCACTGGGCATTTTGCCCCCCTCAATGGCACATACTTTCGGAGCTCTGTGCCCTGCTAACTAGTCACACTGGCCAAGAAAAAAAGAATTAAATAAGAATAAGTAATTTAAGTTGGGAAAAATGGCCACAAGTCTTAAAAGATAATAAGCTGTAAGCCGAGTCCAAAAGTGTGATCTAGTAAAACTAAAACTGAAAAAGTATTTAAGTGAATTTTCCAGATCTTCTGCTAGACCAGTCCCCACATTAGTGTGTTATTTCACCCTGCCAGCACATGGGAGACAGAGAAAAGAAAGCAAAACTATGCCGTGATGTCACCACTGGCACAAAACCTAGCAGAGGGAGCCCTCAGTATTTTCTCTGTCTCAGCAGATGGTTATTTTTCTTTTCTTTCTCCCTTTACTTTTGTTTCTTTAAAAAACAAAAAAAAAGTATAAAAGGTCTGAAAGTCTTCTGCATGACTCCATGTAGCTCCTTAGTAACTGGCTGATCGGGGTTTCCTCCCTGCGCCCCCTCACCACCGCCCCTGTGCTCCCGGGGGACCGTAGCACTAAGGCTGTAGTGGATTGCTGCCTTTTCCAACAGACAACTGCAGAGGGATCACCACCTGAACTTTGCTGGCGGCCAAAAGGGGCCGCTGCATCTAACTGTGAGTATGTTGCTGTGATCCTACCTTTTCTACCTGATGTCCCTAGCCTGTGCAGGCTGCGCACCATTTTTCCTTCCTTAAGGCCTGCAGCTCCTGGTCAGTTTGAGACTGGTTTCAGTGCAGCTTGGCCAGCTGAGACCCCAGGGAGCATATGAGATACTCCTCTGGTGGTCCTCTCTCTTCCTCCTGGGGTGAGCTCCTGGCTACGAGAGCCAGTGTAACTCGGTGGTGCTTTAGGATCAGTGCTTACCTCATTGCCCTGATGCCTCTGCTGCATTAAGTAGCGACGGTTCCCTTTGATTGTCTCTGTCCTGCTTGCACAGCCGATCCAGGGGAGACTACTGCCAATTCAGCGTCCTTGTTAGCAGTTCCGGTTCCCAATGCAATTGAGGCTTCATTGACGCCTTCCATATTAGGGATTATCAGTGCTCTTCTCCAAGCAGACCTGCTATTCCTGTGATGCCGAATTTCACCATAGTACCAGCTGCTGTGGCAGACACGGAGTCTGCTCTCCCTCTGTTTCTGAAGTTGCAGCGCTCCCAGCCACAGCAGTCACAAGTGTTTCAGCTACAGCAGCTGTCGGACCCTGAAGCGGCAGACGTTTTGCCCATCTTTCAACATGCCTTGAAGCTATGGAAGGGGGGTCAAGGCCTTGTTCGCTCTCAGCCAGGCCCATCTTATACCACTCCTTCAATAGTCCTTGTGAGTGGTTCCCGCAAATGATAGAGCAGGACTCTGTCCCAGAGGGTCCGCGGCCCCCTCCAAATAATCTTATTAGAGCGAGGCAGAATCTTTTGGCAATGAGTACCTTGACGATGTTTCCCACAATGACTCTGGTTCAGCTGCCTCCAATGTGGAGGACAGGGGAACTCTTTCAGAGGGAGGACCATAGTGACTCTCACGTGGTGTGTCTCTCTCTCTGTTGCTGAGAGGAAATGCCCCCCTTAATTGTCCAGATTGCCACTGAACTGCACATTCCATATCTCTCTGGACTGTCCCCGACTCCCTCCACTTTTGATCCTGGCATCAGGGGTCCTTCCAGAGCTGAACAAGCAGGAAGTCAGTCCTCGCATATGGGTGACGGCGCCGACGGAGCCCGCACGGATCCACTCTCCACCTTTCAAAGAAAGCTTTTGGGAGCTACACCGCACATGCGCAGTCATCTTCCCTCTCAAAGCTGCCATCTTGCCTCAGTCTGTCTTTTTCCATGGAGCCCTGCAGACGTCCTGTCTATGCACCCCGGTAAAAAGTAGATTTTTCGACCCTTACTCGGTTTTCTTTCTCTCAATTGAGTGCTCGAATCGATCACCTTCCTCACCCGAGTCTTTGCCTCGGCGTTCAGCTTTTCGCTCCGGTATCTTTTTCTTTCATTTTTCCTTTTTTTGGTGCGTAGGATTTTTTTTCTCACGGCCTATCTGGTTGAAATGTCCAAGTTTGATCTCACAGGCCTTGTTTTCTCCACTGTGTCCCCGACCAACTGTTTTAAGCAGGGTGCTAAGTGCAATCGCACTGTGTCCCATACGGACCACCATAGCACTTGCATAAAGTGCCTCTGGGCAGACCACGACGGGTCTTCCTGCCCGCTTTGCCTCCTCATGTCAGCCATAACTCGGAGGGAACGTAAAAGGTGCAGGGGGAGCTGTTTGGAAGATCTGGCTCCAGTTCGACATTGGGGGCGGAATACCTTCCTTCAGTGCTGGTCAATGCAACGTCGCATGCCTGGGCTTGTTTAGAGCCCGGGGACATCCGGTGTCTGAGTCGTCCTCTGAAGACCTCCTACTTGCGTCGGTGACTCCCTCAAAGTAAAAGCCTAGGACCGACCTGGCATCGGTTGGTAAGTCCTCCTTGACGGCCTCGGAGCCCTCAACACGACTCAGGGGATGACAGATGGGAGCGCCCGTCGAAGCAACCCCGAAGGGAAGGGTCCCCTGCAGCCTTGAAGGAGCGGTGACCCGACTCCATCACAATCCAGGACTCCCTGGTCTGGGAGCTACAGAGCCCTCTGGGCATGGCTGCCCTCAAGTGTAGCTTCAGTCTGTTCCTAGAGTCGCAGCAGGGCCCGACTCCTTGTTCTTCCAGGTCGTTGGCGCCTTACACAGAGATCTCCTCACTGAACACTTCTCTGGAGGAGGCCCTCCCATCCTGGAGCACCTCGCTTGATCAGCGTCAAGGCTCTCGACGCCCGACACAATGCCATCAGACTGGTGTCTAGCGTCATCGGTGTCGAGTCTTTCCTATGATCAAGGGGCACTTGTCCACTCGTCTGATTCGGAGTCAGACTGGGAAACAGATGAAGAGTCACTCGACACGTGCTCCACTGGGGCATCCCCTCCAACTTTCTCCACCTCACCATCAGTAGAGGTCCCCCCCCCCCCGCCCGGAGGACTTAGCCTTCCTCGAGTTTGTGTGGGAGATGTTCCAGGTACTTGCCTTTGTGGCGGTGCCAGAGGACGAGCCTTGTCCTGAGGACCTGGAGATCCTCCAATACCGAGGCCCCTCTTCAGGAGGAACTGATGGTACCCATGCCCCCCATCCTGGAGCACCTGTTGCTTAGGATGTGGGAGAACCCGGAGATGGTGCCGATTACTAGTACTGAGTTGGCAAGAGCCCAGGATTTCAAAAGGTACAGCTCCCACACAATTCCATGGTAGTGGCTGTGTGTCGAATTAAGAACCAGAAGATGCACTCCTCTGTGCCCCCTGACAGGGAAGCCCATATAATGGTTGCGTTTGGTAGGAAGTGCTTCCAGGACTCCATGCTCACAGCCCAGATCCAGGCCTACCAGCTGTACTTGAGAGACCTGGCAAAGGAGCTCGCCGGGTTCTCTGCTGGTCTGAGAATCCCTTGAACTCTTTTTGACCCTAGTTTCTTCGGTCAAGGAATGCTCCAAATTTCAAACACTGGCAGCCTTTGATGGCTTCAAGTCAGTTGCTCGTGTGGCCGTGGTGGGCATTAGTGCCTGCCACTTTGCCTGACTGCAGTCCTCTGACTTGGAGCAGTGGGTGCAGGACAAGCTAGCCAATGTCCCCTGCTGAGGCGATAACCTCTTCGGCAAGCCCATGACTGACAAGGCTGGCGAGTTGGAGAAGGAATTCATGACAAAGACTAGGCTGTCCAAGAAAGTGTCAGATCCTTCCTGCCGGAAGGCTTTGGGGAAAAAAATCCTTCCACCCGAAGATAAAGAAGGCTTATGAAAACTACCCTAAGTTCCAGGGGCAGCAGGCCAATGGCACGGTCCCCATAAGCCTAAAGCTCCCAAGCAGCGGCTCAGCCACAGCCTGGGGAGAGTTTTTGACTTCTTGGGCATAGCCTCCCTTCCTCAGGAGGTCATAGGCCCACGGTTCACGGGGGGAAGACTCGTCCACTTGACATACAGGTGGCCCACAATAACTGCGGATGTCTGGGTGCTGCGAGTGATCACGGAGGGCTACCTCTTTTTAATTTTTCCCAGCTGCCTCCCCCGTTATTCACAGGGGAATTACCAATGGACCCTTTGCATAGAGGGCTCCTCTTGAAAGAGCTCAAGTCGTTGCTCGAGGATCAGGCAATTGAGCCCATCCCACCTCATCTGCAGGGATGGCGGTTCTACTCCCGCTACTTCCTGGTTCCCAAGAAGATAGGGGGCTTCAGACCCATCCTAGACCTTTGGGACCTCAATGGTTTCTTGGTCAAGGAGAAGTTCAAAATGGTATTCCTTGGAACCTTGCTGCCATACCTCCTCTAGGAGATTGGCTATGCTCCTTGGATCTGCCTATACCCACATCCTGATCCATCCAAGACACCGTCAGTACCTCCGCTTTGTCGTGGGAGGCCACCACTACCAGTACAGGGTGCTTCCCTTTAGCCTCGCCTCCACCCTGCGGGTATTCACAAAGTGCCTAGCGGTTGTGGTGCTTGACTCAAGGTCCTCAGTCTTTGTGTTCCCCCTACTTGGACAACTGGCTCATGTGGGCCGGCACTCCAGGAGAAGCGTGCAATGCCACTCGAAGCACGTTGGGGTTGCTGCAACATCTAGGATTCGTGGTGAACTTCCCCAAGTCCCACCTTGTCCCAACCCAGTGCATGGTGTTCATCGGGGCCCTGCTCAACTCCACATGGGCAAGGGCATTCCTACCCTGAGATGAGGCCTGCGCCTTGCCGCCCTATCGAGGGAGGTGCAGGGCACCACCTCTGCAACTGCCCGACAGATGCCCTGCTTCTTGGGGCACATGGTGTCCACCGTCCACGTGACCCCCTTTGCCCACCTACTCATGCATGCTGCAAGACTAATGGACACTCGGCGCTCAGTGGACACAGGCAACTGGCCTACTGGAGGACCGTATCCAGGTCAAGCCCACCTTGGCAGCCTCCCTGACTTGGTGGCAGGACAAATGCAACCTAAGGGTTGGCCTGCAGTTCCAAGCCCCACCAGTTTGGCACGTCCTCACCACGGACATGTCCAAGTTGGGCTGGGGGACCCATTGCAACCACCTCCAGTCACGGGCCGTGGTTGCCGGAAGAGAGTGTCTCGCAGATCAACTTGCTCAAGCTCAGAGTGATCTACTACAGTCTACAGGTCTTCAAGGACCACCTGGAGGAGGAGGTTGTCCAAATCCAGACTGACAACCAGGTAGCAATGTTCTACATCAACAAGTAGGGGGGCATGGGGTCATACCAACTCTGCTGGGAGGCGGTGTGCCTGTGGAACTTTGCGGCAATGAGGAAATGTTCCTCAAGGCGGTGTACCTGCTGGGCCAGGACAATATACTGGCCGACCACTTGAGCCACGTCCTCCAGCCGCACGAATGGAGACTGAACCCATCCATCCTGGAGAGGATCTTCTGGCAGTGGGGCACCCCAGAGATCGACCTCTTTGCCAGCCCAGAGAACGTTCAACTCCCAAGGTTCTGCTCTAAGAAACTGGGCTGGGATCGGGAAGCAGCAGACGTCTTCCTCCTCCTGTGGTCCAAGGGCTTTTCTGTATGCCTTTCCGCCGACACCTCTGGTGCCGTGAGCCCTACTAGATTCAGGCGGAAGCGGCCTTCATCCTCTTCATTGTGCCCCGATGGCTGAGACAGCCCTGGTTCCTTCTACTACTGCAGTTACTGCAGGGGATCCCTGGCCACTGGGCTGTACCCCATACCTGCTCTTGCTGGAGGATGGCACGCTGCGTTACCCCGCGCCACCCCAACCTCCAGTCCCTGTCTCTGACGGCCTGGTTGCTGAAAAGGTAGCCATCGCTCACTATGGACTGACCTGGCCTCGCTTAAGGACTCTACACTACTGACTTACATCTTTTAAATGGTGCAGGTTCTCTCTTTGGTGCACGGACAGGGATTTAACCCCTTCTCTTGCACCATAGCTTAGGTCCTGCGGTACCTCTTACACCTGTCTGGTGCAGGCCTGAAATCCAATTTGATCAGGGCGCACCTCTGCGCCATATCAGCACGTAGTAGAGAGCCAGGCCATGCCTTTCCACCCCTTGGTGGGTTGGTTCATGCGTGGACGACTCCTCTTGCGGCCCCCGGTCCGTTCACAGCCAGTGGCGAGGGGCCTCATTGTGGTCCTAGGGAAGATCATGGAGGCCCCTTTCAAGCCCATGGAGACTTGTCCTCTCAAAAACCCCTCCTGGAAGGTTGTAACATAGTAACATATTAAATGATGGCAGATAAAGACCAGTATGATCCATCTAGTCTGCCCAGTAAGATGGCAGGAGTAGGTGCCACTCTGTGCAGGCCACACCTCCCCATGTCTTTGTTTAGGGGTGAACCCACCGCTCCATGCAGGACACCCCTATTTGTTGAGAAGTTAGATGGTTCAGTTTATTTTGATTTTATTCTGTTGCTATAAATGGATCCATGTGTCTGTCCCATGCCATTTTGAATTCTGTCACTGTATTTGCCCCCACCACCTCCATCGGGAGGGCATTCCAAGCATCCACCACCTTCTCAGTGAAAAAGTATTTCCTGATATTGCCTTTCAATTTTCCACCTTGCAGCTTCATGTTATGCCCTCTCATTTTACAGCTTCCCCGTCTTTGGAAGAGGTTTGTTTGTATTTCTCCTCAAGTATTTAAAGTTCTGAATCATATCTCCCCTATCCCTCCTCTCCTCCAAAGTGTACATATTTAGGTCTTCAAGTCTCTTCTCATAAGGCTTCTGATGCAGGCTCCAAATCATTTTGGTCGCCTTCCTCTGAACAGTTTCCCTTCTTTTTACATCCTTTGCAAGATACGGTCTCCAAAGCTGAACACAGTATTCCAAGTGAGGCCTCACCAGTGACTTATACAGTGGTATTAGAACCTCTTTCTTTCTGCTGGTAATTCCTCTTCGTATGCAGCCCAACATCCTCCTGCCTTTTGCCACCGCCTTGTCGCACTGCTTTGCCACCTTGAGATCTACAGAAATAATCACACCAAGGTCTTTCTCCTGATCCGTGCACACCAACCTCTCGCCCCCTATTGTGTACATTTCTCTTGGGTTTCTGCTACCCAAGTGCATGACTCTGCACTTCTTTGCATTAAATCTTAATTGCCAAGCATTTGACCATTCTTCAGCTTTTGTAGATCTTTTCTCATGTTAAGGACTCCCTCGGGGGAGTCCACTCTGTTGCAAATTTTTGTGTCATCTGCAAAAAGACAGACCTTTTCGTTCAGTCTTTCAGCAATATCACTCACAAATACATTGAACAGTGCTGGGCCCAGGACCAAACCCTGGGTCACCCCGCTAATCACCTTCCTTTCCTCCGAGTGAGCTCCATTTACCATCACCTTCTGTCATCTATCAGTCAACCAATTTCTGATCCAGTTTACCACCTTGGGACCCATCCTCAAACTACAGAGTTTATTGATAAGCCTCCTATGAGGAACAGTATCAAAGGCTTTGCTGAAATCCAGGTAGATGACATCCATTGCATGCCCCTGATCTAGTTCTCTGGTCACCCAGTCAAAGAACTCAATCAGATTTGTTTGGCAAGATCGTCCTTCGGTAAAACCATGTTGCCTCGGATCTTGCAACCTGTTGGTTTTGAGAAAGTTCACTATTCGCTCCTTCAGAAACGCCTCCATTACTTTTCCCGCCACCGAGGTAAGGCTCACGGGCCTGTAGTTTGACACTTCTTCCCTGTTACCACTTTTGTGTAGAGGTACGATATCAGCTATTCTCCAGTCCTGCGGAACTACTCCTGTTTCCAAGGAACTGTTGAAAACATCCTTTAATGGTCCTGCAAGAACCTCTCTGAGCTCTTTCAGTATCCTGGGATGTATCCCATCTGGTCCCATGGCCTTGTCCACTTTCAGTTTCGCAAATTGTTCTAACACATCTTCTGTGAATGGTGTGATATCTACTTCATTCCCATCTTTATATTTGGGAGTCACAGTTGGTCCTTCTCCAGGATTTTTTTTAGTAAAAACAGAGCAAAAGTATTTGAAAAAGCGGAACTGCGAAACAATGTCCCTTTCCACTAGTCCATTGCCAGCACTTCTGAGTCCTGCGATTCCACCTCTGATCTTCTTCCTTTCCCGAATATACCTGAAGAAAGTTTTGTCGCCACACTTCACATCTTTAGCCATCTTTTCCTCTACCTTTGATTTTGCTATCCTTATTTCTCTTTTTGTCTCTGAGTTTGATCCTGTATTCATTTCTGTGTTCCTCTGTTTGCAAGCTTTTGTATTTTGCGAAAGCTGTGTTTTTTGCCTTTATTTGAGCAGCCACTTCTTTGGAAAACCAACTAGGTTTCCTTCTGCTTTTGTTTTTTATTTACTTTTCTTACATATTTATCTGTTGCCCCTTTTATTGCCACCTTTAGTTTAGCCCATTGCAATTCCACTTCCCTTATCTCCGTCCACCCTGTCAACTCCTCCTTTAGCTACATGGCCATTTTATTGAAGTCAGTGTTTTTGAAGTTTAGGACTTTGAGCTTGCTATAGTTGGACTGCACCTTGGCTTTTATCTCAAGCCACACCCTGTGATGATTACTGCTGCTCACAGGTGCACCCACCCAGACAGTCGACACGCTATCTCCGTTGGTGAGGACTAAATCCAGCGTTTAGCTTTCCCTTGTTGGTTCCATCACCATTTGTCTAAGTAACGTATCTTGCAGAGCATCCACAATTTTTTTGCTTCTTTCCAGATTCACAGAAGGAGTAATTCAATCCACATCGGGTAGATTAAAGTCACCCAATATGATCACTTCCCCCTTTGTGGCTATTTTGACAATGTCTATAATCAATTCGTTATCTAGCTCTTCGATTTGAGTTGGAGGTCTGTAGACTACAGCAGTATGGATGGCAGTGCCATCTCATCTTTCCAACACAACCCAGAGCACTTCTTCTTTTCCCCATGCCCCCTGCATTTCAGTAGCTTTAATATTGCTTTTGACATACAAGGCTACTCCTCCTCCTCTTCCATTTTCTCTGTCTCTTCTGAAAAGATTATAGCCAGCTATGGCTATATCTCAATCATGCGATTCATTAAACCATGTTTCTGTAATGGCCACAATGTCCAAGTCCATTTCCACAATTAGGACTTCCAGATCTGGAACTTTATTGGATAAGCTTCGAGCATTTGTGCTCATTGCTTTCCAGCATTTAACTGGCTTGTGTGTGTTTTGCATTGATTTTGTTCTGTCTACTTCTTCCCACTTTATCTTACCCACTCAGATAACTCTTACACATAACAGCAATCCAGAACAAAGGATCAAAATGTGAAAACACTGTATTTCTGTCAAATATCGAACCTTGATGTAACCTACTCAATGTATATATATTTATTTATATATAATTATGTAGATAGTTCTCCCCAGTTCACACCCAGTTTATCTTCCCTGTTATCTGTAAACCTAGATCAGTCATGTATTGACAGGTATATCGTTGTTCAATGTAAACCGCACTGATGATGAATAGTGCGGTATATAAAAAATGTTAAATAAATAAAATAAAAATAAATAAGGTAGTCTGGATTCACCCAAAGTTCTTGCCAAAGGTGGTCTCAGCGTTTCATCTGAACCAAGAGGTGGTGCTTCCCACCTTTCTTTCCCAGGCTTCACACCTCCAGAGCAGAGGCCTCCCTACACACGCTGGACTGTAAGCGCGCCCTGTCCTTCTACATCAAGAGGACTTAGCCTCATCACCAATCGACACAACTCTTTCTGTCGTTCGATCCCAGTTGCCTGGGAGTTGCTATCTCCAAGTGTACCCTCTCTCGGTGGGTGGCTGACTGCATCATGTTTGCCTACCAGCAGGCGGAGCTCTTTGGAGCATCATCTGACAACTCACAACGTCCGGGCCATGGTGCGGTCAGTGCCCTTGTTGGACATCTGCCGGGCTTCCACCTGATTCTCCATCGCAGCTCACTACTGTCTGGAGGAGATCTCCCGGAATGATAGTGCCTTTGGCCAGGTGGTATTCCGTCACCTTTTTGGGGAATAATGCAACTCCTTTCCCTCCAGCTCTCTGTGTCCAGGCTACCAGAGTAGGACTTGCATCCTCGATGCTGCTGCTGCAGTCTCAGACTTCCAACCAAATTAGCACCTCTTGCTGCCCTTTACGGCCTGCTTTTTGGCTCGCCCGGTGTAGCTTCCAAAAGCTTTCTTTGAAAGCTGGGGAGTGGATCTGCATGGGCTCCATAGGCGCTGATGTCACCCATATGTGAGGACTGATTTCTGCTGTCCCCGGAGAACACCTATTACAGGTGAGTAACTATGCTTTTCCCTCCAGAGCCTCTCCTGATGTGCCCCTCAAGAAGGCCCATCAATTAGGTCACGTTTACGCCTGGTTACTGACAACCTTGGAAAGTGGTTGCGGTTTCCTATGGCCTACGTCTTCATCATGGCGGTCACCAAGCACACCACCACTCCCATAGAAATGGAGCTGCCCTTCAGGACCTGCAGGGCAGGAAGGTGGAAGGGCTCCTTCAGACTGCTTTCTCTTCCTCCTCCCTATCCCTTCAGATGACAACGTGGACCGGCCTCTGTGCACGTGTCATCCTCCACTGGGTTCAGCTCCTTTCTGAGGATGAATATTTGTCCTGTCTCATATCTGGCAGCCTTCTTGGTGGATACCTTTTATGAACTATTGCGCATTTCCATGCGGGGAGTCGTGGCGACTACAGTGGCTTGCCAAGGACTATGGCTCAGAATTTGTTTGGCGGATGTCACATCTAAGGGGTGCTTAGCCAAATTGCCCTTTAGGGACAGTCTCCTGTTTGGCAAGCACTTGGGAAAGTTAGTCAGAGGTCAAGTCCCAGCGGCTGCTGGAGGGTAAACCCAAAGGTTCCTCCAAGCACTCTTCATCACTGGGGGTGTCCTCTTCGCTGCTGAAGTTCCACGATTCTTATTGGTATCAACAGAATAAGCAAACTACCTCCTCTTCTGGAACCAGATCCAAATCCCAGTCCTTTCAAGGAGGACGCTGGGCGTATTGCAGACTTCCATGGCGAGAAAGCACTCTCTCTTTTGCCTCTCCCACTGACTGTTCTAGGGCTTATTCCTACCTCTCGCAAGTGGGAGGCTGTCTGCGACAATTTTATTGTGGATGGGCCCATCTGACGAATGATCACTGGGTGCTCAACATTATAAGACAAGGATATGTTTTTAGAATGCGCTCAAAAGGGTCAATTCATGGAAATGCTGCAATCTGTTATGCAGGTGGTCCAGATGGATTTGACAGAAAGCGTAGTTACTCACCTGTAACAGGTGTTCTCCAGGAGCAGCAGGAATCAGTCCTCACTTATGGGTGACGTCGGCGCCGACGGAGCCCTCGCGGAGCAATTTTCCCCAGCTTTCAAAGAAAGCCTTTGGGAATTGCAGCGCGCATGCGCGGTCCTCTTCCCGCCCAAGGGTGCCATCTTAGCCAGTCAGATGACATAGCTAAAAAAGACAGCATAAAAATTTGCAAAAAAAACTAAAGCAGACGATTGCAACTCCAAGGGGAGGAGGGAGGGTTGTGAGGACTGATTCCTGCTGCTCCTGGAGAACACCTGTTACAGGTGAGTAACTACGCTTTCTCCAGGACCAAGCAGGAAGTCAGTCCTCACTTATGGGACTCCCAAGCTCAAGGCTACCGGAGACCCTAAGCACAAAATGAGCTCCCTCTAGCTCAGCAGCACAGAAGGAAAGAATCTTCGCTGAATTATCACCCACCGGTAGCCCACATCCGGGATGGAGGGTAGGAGTTGCTCAGACCTCAAAGAGATTACGGAGGACTGCCTGTCCGAAAGCACTGTCCCTGCGGGACCCCCTCTCGAGGCAGTAATGGACCGCAAAAGTCTGGCTCGAAGACCAAGTAGCGGCCCGGCAGATGTCTGCCAGCGGAACAGAGCGGAGGTAAGCCACTGACGTGGCCTTTGCCCGAACGCAATGAGCCGTGACTCGACCTTCCAAGGAGAGTCCGGCTGCCCCATAAGCCCAAGTGATACAGTCCGCAACCCAGATGGACAGTGTACGCTTGGAGACCGGGAGCCCCAATTTATTGGGGTCAAAAGACACAAAAAGCTGAGCAGCTTTACGGTGCTCCCGCGTACGGTCAAGGTAGAAGTTCAAAGCCCTTCTACAGTCCAGGGTATGGAGGACCGTTTCAGCTCGGTTGGAGTGTGGCCTGGGAAAGAAGGTCGGAAGTACCACCTCCTGATTGATGTGAAAAGGGGAGACCACTTTTGGAAGAAATTTAGGGTGAGTCCGTAGGACTACCCTATTTTTGTAGAACCGAGTGTAAGGGGGATCAGACACGAGGGCCTGTAATTCACTTACGCGTCTAGCGGAAGTGAGGGCTATCAAGAACAGTGTTTTCCAAGACAGAAAACGGAGAGAACAGGTAGCCATAGGTTCAAAAGGCGGACAGGTGATCCGCTGCAAAACCACATTCAGGTCCCAGTCAGGTGCTGGCGGGCGCAGAGGTGGTTTAAGTAGAAGGAGACCTCGGAGAAACCTCGCTACGAGAGGGTCGCTGGAGAGAGGTCTGCCGTCCACCGGCACATGATGTGCCGAAAGAGCACTGAGGTGAACTTTGACGTAGTTGGACTTAAGTCCCAGATTAGAGAGGTGCAGCAAGTACTGCAAGATCACCGACACCGGGCAGGAGAAGGGATCCTGAGACTGTTGGGTACACCAAACGGAAAAGCGACGCCATTTAAGGGCGTAGCATTTGCGGGTAGAAGGTCGTCGCGAAGCCAAGACGACCTCCTCCACCTCTGCCGGCAGGAGAAGGGGAGCAAGGACTACCCTCTCAGCAGCCAGGCCATTAGGTTGAGAGACCTGAGGTTGGGGTGTAGCAGAGAACCCTGATCCTGAGTGAGGAGATCCGGTTGAAACCCCAGAGGGAATGGATCCTCCACCGCTAGTTGCAGCAGGAGCGGAAACCACGGCTGTCTGGGCCAGCGAGGGGCCACCAGGATCATGAAGGCTTTGTCCCGGAGAACCTTGAAAAGAGTCCGAGAGACTAGCGGGATGGGAGGGAAAGCATACAGAAGGCTTCCCGACCATGAGAGTAGAAAAGCGTCCGCCGCAACCCGACGGGGGTGGGGCTGACGAGAGCAGAAGCGAGGAAGTTGCCGGTTGTGAGGACTGGCAAAGAGATCCACCGTGGGGAGGCCCCACTTCAGAAAGAGCTTCTGAACTACCAAGGGATCCAGACGCCACTCGTGCGGCTGAAGGATCCTGCTGAGTTTGTCCGCCAGGTAATTCTCTTGGCCTGGGAGATAAACTGCCTTGAGGAGAATGCCGTGACCGACGGCCCAAGAGCAGAGCTTCTGTGCCTCCCGGCAGAGGAGGAAGGAGCCCGTGCCCCCTTGCTTGTTCACGTAGAACATGGCAACTTGATTGTCCGTCTGGACAAGGACGGACTGATGAGAAGTCAGGTGGGAGAAAGCCTTGAGAGCCAGGCGGATCGCCCTGAGCTCCAGGAAGTTGATCTGCTGAGCAGACTCCCATGTGGTCCAGAGGCCCTGAGTACGTGCCCCTTGGCAATGCGCACCCCAGCCCAGGAGGGATGCATCTGTCGTCAGCACCCGGGCCGGCTGAGGTGACTGGAAAGGCATTCCGAATATCAGGTTCGGCTGCTGAAGCCACCACCGGAGAGACGAGAGCAGCGGCTCGGAGACGCGCACTAGGTCTGCTAGGTCGCCTGTGGCTTGTCGCCACTGCTGGCGGAGACACCATTGAGCAGGCCGCATATTCAGGCGGGCATTGGGGGTCACATGGACGGTGGAAGCCATATGGCCGAGTAGTCTCAGGAAGCGCCTGGCGGAGACCAGGGGCTGGCTGCGAAAACGGTCGGCTAGGTCCATGAGCCGTTGAGCCCTGTCGAGCGGTAGGTATGCTCGTGCCTGAGGAGTGTGCAGTCGTGCGCCGATGAACTCGAGATCCTGTGATGGGAACAAAGTGGACTTTGCGAAGTTTATAACAAAGCCCAAGTGCTGCAGAAGAGTCACCGTGCGGCGCGTGGCGTTGGTGACCTCCAGAGCGGACGCTGCTCTGATGAGCCAGTCGTCGAGGTACGGAAAGACATAGAGGCCGTGAAGCCGGAGATGGGCCGCCACCACCGCGAGACATTTTGTGAAGACTCGCGGTGCGGAGGACAGGCCAAAGGGCAGTACTCTGTACTGGTAATGATTTCCTGCCACCACAAACCTTAGGTATTGTCGGTGGCTTGGGTGGATGAGGATGTGCGTGTAGGCATCCTTTAGATCCAAGGAGCATAGCCAATCTCCCTGCTGGAGGTAGGGCAGAAGGATTCCAAGGGTAAGCATCTTGAACTTCTCTCGCACGAGGAACTTGTTGAGGTTGCGCAGGTCCAGGATGGGTCTGAGGCCTCCTGTTCTCTTTGGTATCAGAAAATACCTGGAGTAAAAACCTTGACCCTCCAGGTGGTGGGGCACCGGTTCCACCGCCTGTTCCTGTAGAAGACCTGCTAACTCCTGAAGGAGTAATTCCCTGTGCAGAAGGGGTCGTGGAGGTTCTCCCGGAAAAAAGGAGGGAGGGACCTGGTGGAAGTGGAGAAGATAGCCTTCTCGCACGACTTGAAGCACCCAGGCATCTGAGGTGATGCTGGACCACCTGTGGGCGAAGTGAACCAGCCGGCCTCCGGTGCTGGGAGGAGCCAGCGGGGGGGAGAGGCTATGCTTAGTGAGTCAAAAACCCCCACCCTGCTGAGCAGGGGCTGGTGGTGCAGGCTTGGGGGCTTGCTGCCTACGGGACCCGTTACCCCGTCCCTTGGCCTGCTGGCCCTGTTGGGGAGCTGCAGGGGCCTGATAATGGGGGTATTGTTTGTAGGCAGCCGCCTTCCTCGGGTAAAAGGACTTCTTTCCCGAGCCCTTCTTTTTCTGGGAAGGGGCGGAGGTCTTCCTAGAAAGCCTAGTCCTGGTGAGAGTCTCCGTCTCAATTTGTGCAGCCTTTTCAGCCATGGGCTTGCCAAAGAGGTTTTCGCCTCGGCAGGGGACATCGACCAACTTGTCCTGCACCCAGGGCTCAAGGTCAGATGACTGAAGCCAAGCCTGTCGGCGGGCACCGATGCCGGCTGCGGCCACTCGAGCCGACGCTTCAAAGCCATCGTAGGCTGCTCGGGATATGAATTTTGAGCATTCCCGAATACCAGTGGACAAGGCCAGGAACCTCCGCAAGGGTTCCTCGGACAAACCAGCGGAGAATCCGGCTAGCTCTTTAGCCAGGTCTCGGAGATACATGCCCATGTATAGCTGGTAGGTCTGGACACGACACGCAAGCATAGAGCCCTGGAAACACTTCTTGCCAAGGCCATCCAGGTTACGGGCCTCCCTGCCAGGAGGCACCGAGGAGTGCATCTTCTGGCTCTTAAGACGATGCATGGCCGATTCCACTACCATGGAATGGTGTGGCAGCTGTGCTTTTTGGAAGCCAGGGCTCTTGCGGACTCGATAGATAGAATCGACCCGCTTGCTCAGGACCGGCGAGGTGGCCGGACTCTCCCACATGCGGAAGAGTAGTCGTTCCAGCATGGGAGGAACCGGTACAGTAAAGTGTTCCCTTGCGGGAGAGTCATACTGGAGGGCGTCGAGCTCTTCGGCTCGAGGCTCCTCCTTGGGATCCGCAGGGAAGGCCAAAGCCTTGGCCATATCCCTGACGAAGTCCGAGAACCGGGCATCCTCCGGGGGGGACTGCTTCTGAGGCTCGGACTCCGGTGAGTCCGAGGGGACACACCGAGTCCGGAAAGAATCAGGCGACTCTTCCTCTTCAGACTCCCAGACCGACTCCGACGAGGACTCGGTGGGGTCGGCCCGGGCAGGGCGCGGCGCCTGCCGCCCCGACGCCGAGGGAGTCGGCGTCGGCGACCTCGGTCCCGAACGGGAGGCCGAGGGTGACCTCGACCGAGGATCGACTCGAGTTCGCATCGACTCGAGGATCGGCTCGGTCTCCGGGGTCGACTTGGACGTCGACGTCCCGGCGGTCGGGGCAGCGGCGCCAGCGAAGCCAGCGAGCAGTGCCCGCTGCTGGTCCATGAAGGCAGACAATCTGCTCTCCAAGGCCGTCAACCTGAGTCCGAGCTCAGGTGACCCAGCAGCCCCCGGCTCGGGCCCCGACGGCGTCGGGCCCGACGTCGGCTGTCTCGGAGGCGAGTCCAGGAGGACCACAGGACTTACCCGAGCAGGCAGCTCCGACTCCAGGCGAGGTCGCTTCGTGAGATGCTCCTTCTCCAAGGACCCGGGACGGCTATCGGGGCTATGCGACCTGGCCCTCGCGGAGCCAGGAGCGTCCACCGACGCCGCCCTCGCGGGTTTCACCTTACGACGATGGTCCCCGGAGGGAGAACCCCTGTCGGAGGAACTCCGGCGACGGTCCGAGCTGGAACCTTTGGACGCGGAGGCCTCCGACGAGGTCCGGGTACGGCTGGGGTCAGCGAAGATTCTATCCCGCTGATGCCGGCGACTTCTCAACGCTTTGGAGGACATTTTGCCGCAGGGCCCACAGATCATTTCTTCATGATCCGGGCCCAGGCAGCGGAGGCAAAAGTCGTGTGTGTCAGTTAGTGACATATTTCGGTCACACTGACCACACCGCTTGAAACCACTGGCAGCCATCGGGGGAAAAAGGGCCCCGGCGAGGTCAAAGGACCGGGCTGCCAGGGAAAAACCGAAACGAAAAACTGACTAAGTCAGAAAAACCGAAAAATAAGAAGAGGACTCGAGACCGGCGTCGCGAGTCCGGCGGGAAAAAGACCGGCGTCGAACCGAATGGAAAATAAGAGAAATTCTGAAGAAAAAATCAACTTTTTCGCGGGGACACGACGGGTACGTCTGTAGGGCTCCGCGGTAAAAAGAAGACTGGCTAAGATGGCACCCTTGGGCGGGAAGAGGACCGCGCATGCGCGCTGCAATTCCCAAAGGCTTTCTTTGAAAGCTGGGGAAAATTGCTCCGCGAGGGCTCCGTCGGCGCCGACGTCACCCATAAGTGAGGACTGACTTCCTGCTTGGTCCTGGAGAAGCCTATGTTCACATTCCCATCCGGGAGGACCAACAGTGCTTTCTCCAGTTTGCAATTTTGGTCTCTCGCTACTAGTTTTGTGTGCTGTCCTTCAGCCTGGCCACCACCCCTTGGACATTCTCCCAGGTGATAGTGGTAGTTGTGGCAAGACTCGGGCACAAGGACATCTGCGTACACCCCTACCTGGATGATTGGTTTATTTGGGCCAAGTCTCGGCCGGAAGCCATTTGAGCACTGCATTGAGTGATCCAACTCCTTGAGCAGCTTGGCTGAGTTATCAACAGCAGCAAGAACTGCCTAATGCCGTCTCAGAACCTGAACTTTCTTGAGGCTTGTTATGCCTTCCCATAAGCAAAGTTTTCCTTATGGGGAGTGCTTGGTCAAGTTCCACGACCAACCTCGGGACTTTTTTGGGAACTCCATTTCCACAACTTGGGGTTATCTTCAGCTTTTGGGAGCTATGGCTGAACCCTGGAGTTGGTGTCCTGGGCACAAGCACACATGCATCCTCTACAATGGGCCTTGCTGATTCACTAGTTCCTGTGCTTGGATAACTATCGTCTACCTTCTGCTTCCTCTCTCATATCAACACAGCTTCCTCTGGTGGGCCTTCCCCGACAACATGTTGAGGGGGATGTCCCTTGAAACTCCAGCCTGGGTGGTCCTCACCACCGATCTCAGTCTCTCCAGTTGGGGAGTTCACTGTCTTGGCCAGACTGCACAGAGTTGGTGGTCTCTGGTGGAAGCGAAATGGGCCATCCATCACCTAGATGTGGACCATCTATCTGTCTGGCATTGCTGCACTTAAGCGAGATGCTTCATGGGAGCGCTGTGTGAGTCCTCTCAGTCAAAGCAACCTCGGTGGGTTATGTCAATAGCCAGGGTGCTTGGGATTAGCTTGGGAAATGCTTTAGTGTTCCCCTGCGCGGAACTGCACCTACAAGCGCTTAAATAATAGTAGTAGTACAACCCATCACATCGCAGGTGAGGACAATCGAGAAGTGGATTTCCTCAGTCGTCATCTCGTCAATCCCAGGGATTGGGAACTTGTCCCATGAGCATTCAACTGGATAGTGGATTGGTGGGACCTTCCAGGGGCGGACTAGATGGCAATAGCAGCCAATGACAAGGGCCCCTCCTTCAGCCATTATTCAGAGCCCACGTCCAAGAGGGTGGACATATTGTTCGAGTCCTGGCCCCTGGATCATTGTGTGTCCCCACCCCATGGGCCATGATACCCAGAGTCCTTTGGAGGATCGAGGGTCACCTGAGTCTGGTGATCCTGGTGGCCCCAAACTGGCCTCATCAGCCATGGTACGCAGACATGGTCTGTCTCCTATTCTCCTAGCCCTCTGTGCCTTGGGCTAGGAGGGGCTTACTATGGTAGGGTTGTCTAAGGCATAAGGACTATTTCCTATTTGAAGACCAGGCTGCACGCTACCTCATTGTCTTATGCTTGGGTCTGGTATCTCCAAGAACTGGTGTCGTCGATGTCACCTTTCCACCATGAGGGGTCGTGATCCCCTTAATTCTAGCCTTCCTTCAAGAGGGAGTTGAGAAGGGTTTGTCAAGTTCAATCAGGGTGCAGATAGCAGCACTTTCCTGTTTTTGTGGTCCAGTAGTGGGCCATGTGCTGGTGGCACACTGGGATGTGAGCCGCTTTCTCCATGGGGTTCAGATCTTTTGTCCACCAGTACACGCCATTGTCTCCCACTGTGGGACTTGATTCTTGTTCTCCAAGCGCTCATGTGTCCGCCCATCGAGCTGCTCAGGCAGGCTACCGTCTATCCCTGAAAACAATGTTCTTGGTAGCTATAACTTTGGCACAGCGGATTTCTGAATTGCAGGTGCTTTCCTGCCACAACCCCTTATTGACATTCTCGGCCGAAGGGGTGACCTTTCGCCTGTTCCCTCCTTCTTGCCCAAAATGCTCTCTGCCTTTCACATCAATTGGGTGCTATTCTTGCAGGCCTTTTTGCCAGACCAATGCACCAGACCAGACAAGGGCTTGCGCTTTGTGGACGTCCGTCATGCAATCTTGCAGTACTAGAAAGTGACGAATTACTTTCATCTTTCCAATCACTTCTTTGTCCTTTTCGTCAGACTCCAGAAGGAACAAGCGGTGTCCACGGTGATCTTAGATCACTGGATCAAGAACACTATTGCCTTAGTCCACCTGATGCAGGGTAAAGCCTGTTTCCCTAGGCCTCAAGGTTCATTTGACTCTGTCCAAGGCAACTTCCTGGGCGGAGTCATCTCGTGTGTTGCCTTTGAACAATTGCAGGGTGGCTACTTGGTCCTCCTTGGCTCCTTTGTGTGGCACTACTGACTAGATGTGCATGTCCAAGTGGCCATGCGGTTTGATTCGAGTTTCTTCCCACCCTGGGATGGAGTTGCTTTGGTACATCCCACTAGTGTGGACTGGTCTAGCAGGAAGATCTGAAAGGAGAATTTTTACTTACTGTTAATTTCCTTTCCTTTCCTGGAGTCCTGCTAGACCAATCCAGGTCCAGTCCCGTTCAGCCTTGTGCCTTGGACTGCATCCTTCTGCATATTTGTTCCTTTGGAACTTGCAGAGATTGTGTATATAATTGTCCTCGATGAGGGGTTTCTTGTGAGGATTTGACTACCTTTCATTGCTTGTTACAAAAATACTGAGGGCTCCCTCTAGCTGTGCTAGGTTTTATACCAGTGGTGATGTCACGGCATAATTTTGCTTTCTTTTCTCTGTCTCCCATCTGCTGGCAGGGGGAAATAACCCACTAGTGTGGACTGGTGTAGCAGGACTCCAGGAAAGGAAATTAATGGTAAGTAAAATGTCTCCATTTTAGATGAGTTTCTCACCCTTCATCTTATTTCAAGCAACTGATGCTTTCTGAGCCAATAAGGAATATTAGTAGTGGCACAATCCTGCTGTCCTGACATATTTGCTACTGTGATAATCTCTGACATGTTTTTCAACCAAGCATCTTTGCTCTCCCCCCCCCCACCAAAAAAAATAAATTGATGCGAAATAACAGGAGAAACTCATATGCAGTGTGTTTTGTTTTTTTACTAGCATGCTTTGTTATCAATTCCTGATTTTTCCTCCTTAGTTGCTATATCCTGAGTTCCAGAATTGACCATATCCTCAGCTGAGAAAGGTAAGACCAGAGTAATCGCTCCTCTGTGCCCTCAAAGAAGGAGCATAATTACTCAATATTTTTAGCTCAATCATGCATCAGCAATACCCACCCACCCACCCCTAGTGTTTATTTCCCTCTCTGAACTGAAATGGGGGCAAGAGTGTGTCCTCTATTTAAGAGCATCTGCATATCAACATTTGCAAAATAGCCCAGATATACATATGCATCCTAACAATTGTAGGTTGTCTGGTTTCCACCATCAGTTTTTCCCACATGTATCTTTCTGAATTCCAGAACTTTCCAGTGACGACATCACTGGTGTAAGGAGAGGTGCCACTAGAAGAACTATTCAGTATTGCTGCAGATGGTGGTTGCTGCACTGGTGCAGTAGGATCATAGCAGTAGGCTCCTGGGGCTGTTCTTCTTGGTCGAGTCAGTCCTGTGGCCTCCCGGGGCGCCAACTTGTGGGTTGCCTTCCCTATTTGAGCAAGGTCCATGTCAGTTCCCAGAGCACAGCTTTGGTTGTCCTGCTGGTTGGGGGGAGGGCAGCCTCCCATAGGGCCTTCAGGCTTCTTGTTGAGTAGCCTTCAGAAGTAAGGTCCACTCCGGTGGGTTCCGTTTGGGGGGGGGTCCTAGCCCCCTTATTTCTTCCTCTCCTCTCCATGCTGTCATCTTGCTGGGGCTGTTTATAGCAGACATAAAGTTAATTTAAAAAAAAAGTCTGTGTGCCGGGCTGCCAGAGCAACTGTTTTTCGGCCATGGATGAGAGCTATCTTTGAGAACCAGGACTGCTGAGATGAAGGGGGAAGACTTGTAGGCGGCAGTGAGATGTTTGAGCGTGTGTCTGCAAGACAACCGATGTGATCTTGTCAGATTACGGCTGGAATTGTGTAGTCTACAAAAGCTGATGTGCTGCGAGCATGTCAGGACAGATGCGTGTGACCTGTGCCCAGGATTGGGGCGAGTCGTCTGCATCGGCCTGGGACTCTTGCGAGAATTCTTCACTGGTATGGCCTATGGAGCCCCTGCTTAAGCATGCAGCATCAGCAGGCACATCAAGCAGCACTGAGGGGGGAAAACCACCATTTTGGCTCATGGTCCTGAGAGATGCTCACAGGAGGGGGTAAGCAGAGGTAGCTTGGTCCACTGCTGCTGCTCCTGGAGCAAGAGAGCCTGCAGGAGAAATTGCAAGGGCTGGATCCTTCCCTACCCTTGCCTGAGATTCTGTGGGCCTGCAGTATCATTTAGCCTCAGTCTCGGGGCAAGAAAGGCTGTAAGCCCACCTGCATATATAAACATAACTGCAGAAAAGTACCACATGGCCTATCAGGTCTGCCCTTCCATATCAACTACAATAGTCCCCTTTTTACCTTTAGAGATCCTCTGTGTTTGTCCCATGCTTTTTTGAATAAAGATATTGTTCTCTGGTCCACCACCTCCACTGGGAGACTATGCCATGCATCTACCACTCTTTCCGTAAAGAAATATTTCTGCTTCCTGATCGTGTTCACAGGCTAGTCCCGAAACCTCTGGGTTCCCCATCTCATGTAGCAGCTTGGAGACTGAGAAACTCCTCCTTTTTGTGACATCAGTAGTATATCCTCTCTGGATCCGCCTCGAGTCACCAGTTACCTACTGACAAAGCAGACTCACCGGAGCAACAAGTAAGAATTAAGAACAACAACGAACTAATTAGAACTGCTCCAACCACTTAAACAAACTGTGACTTCAGCCTGATCAGACCACACCCCCGCCCCGAAGGAAGGAAAGTGTACCCGAAAACCGTAGCACGCTGACGCTAAAGGACTCTGTAAACCCAGAAGCTCTGCAAATACTATCAGAACTTACCGGTAATTCACCTGTAACGCTTCAGGCTCCTCGGACCGCGAAACACTTGGGAGGGATACGGGACTAGCCTGTGTCCACTCCAGGAACTACAATTAGCAGGTAAGCCTAATTTCATCTTCCTGATCGTGTTCACAGGCTAGTCCCGAAACCTCTGGGTTAGTACCAGAGCAGTGAAGAAACTCTTCAAGGACGGGGAGGGGCATGCAAACCAGCCTGAAGCACAGCCGCTCCGAAAGAGACTTCCTCCCTCCGCTGTAGGTCCAACCGATAATGCTTCACAAAAGAATTCAAAGACGACCAGGTTGCCGCTCTACAAATCTCCCCTGGAGACACCGACCGACGCTCTGCCCAAGAAGCGGCCTGAGCCCTGGTAGAGTGGGCTCGCAGGCCCGCCGGCACCGGTTTCCCCTTCAAGACATATGCCGATGCAATGGCTGTGGATGCCGCCTCGTCCTTTCTCCGACCCGCGAAAAGCACAAAGAGTCTGTCCGACTTCCGAAAATACTCCATTCGCCGAACGTACTTCTTTAAGGCTCGACCAACGTCCAAGCGATGCAACCTCTCCGCCGCCGCCCCGCAGGCACTCCCCGAGAAGGCCGGCAACGAGATGTCCTGACTCACATGGAAAGGCGACACGACTTTCGGGAGGAAAGCCGGCACCGTCCGTAGCACCATCTTTGACGCAAAGAAGGAGAGGTAAGGCTCCCGACACAAGGCTTGCAGCTCAGAGATCCGTCTAGCAGAACATACCGCCACTAAAAAAAATCACCTTCAGCGTGAGGTCCTTGAGAGTCGCCTGAGACAGAGGCTCAAAGGTTCGCGCTCGAGGGATTCCAGCACGAAAGGGAGGTGCCATTGGGGTACGATCTGGCGAGACGGGGGGCGGAGAATGGATACCGCCCGTAAAAAGCGCTTGACGTCCCCCTGAGAACCAAGGGATTGACCTCCCACTCTGCCCCTGTAACAGGACACGGCAGCTACCTGCACACGCAGGGATGCGGCTGCTAATCCCTTATCAAAACCATCTTGTAGGAACTCCAAGATATGAGGTACAGAGGCCTTTAAGGGCGTGCACCCCTTAGCTCCGCACCAGGACTCAAAGATCCTCCAAATACGAACGTAGGCTAACGATGTAGACCTCCGACGGGCCCTCAACAAGGTTGCAATGACCGCCGACGAGTGGCCCCGGGAGCTCAGCCGCGCCCGCTCAAGAGCCAGGCCGTAAGCGAGAACCGATCCACATGCGGCATGAACAGAGGACCCTGCGACAGAAGATCCGCCCTGGCTGGAAGCCGCCACGGTTTTGCTGCCAACAACCGAACCAGATCCCCGTACCAGGGTCTGCGAGGCCAGTCCGGGGCTATCAAAATGACCTGCCCCCGGAACCTTTCTATGCGCTGCAGCACGCGGCCGATCAGGACCCACGGCGGGAAGACGTAGAGCAACTGACCCACCGGCCAGACCTGAATGAGAGCGTCCAGGCCCTCCGACATTCTCTCTCTCCGCCTGCTGAAAAAACGACTTGCCTTTGCCGAGGCGAAGGTCGCCATGAGGTCCATGACCGGCTCGCCCCACCTGCGGACCACCATCTGGAAGACTTCGAGATGTAGAACCCACTCCCCCGGGTCCACCCTGACCCGGCTGAGGAAATCGGCCTGAACGTTGTCTACCCCGACCACGTGCGCCGCCGAGAGATCCAGCAGGTGGGTTTCCGCCCAACTGCACAGCTCTCCGGCTTCCTCCTCGAGCGCCACGCTGCTTGTTCCCCCTTGCTTGTTGACATAGGCCACCGCCGTCGCATTGTCGGAAAACACCCGGACTGCCTTCCCGCCGAGGACCGAGTGAAAACTCCGCAACGCCAGCGTTACTGCTCTCAGCTCTAATCTGTTGATCGGCCACAGCCGCTCCTGAGCACTCCACTGACCTTGCGAGAAGCTGCCCTGGCAGTGGGCTCTCCAGCCGAGGAGACTGGCATTGGTCGTCAGGGGAACCCAGGCTGGGGACTCCAGATCCTTTCCGCACTCCAGCGACTCGGGAAGTAGCCACCACCGCAGGGCCTGCCGAACCTCCTCTGGGCATGGGAGCCTCTGGGACAGAGAGTCCCGCTGATGCGACCAGTGCCGAAGGAGCACTCCCTGCAAGAGTCTCATGTGCGCCCTCGCCCACGGCACTGTTTCGATGGTCGCCGCCATGGTGCCCAGCAGCTGCAGGTAAAGCCAGGCCGTTGGCGATCCGAATGTCAAGAACTTGGCTACTAGCCCCCGCAGGGCCTGTGCCCGCTGCTCCGTGAGGAAAACGTTTCCTACGCGCGTGTCGAACCGGGCCCCCAGGTATTCCAGATTCTGTGATGGTACTAAGCGACTCTTGGAAATATTGACTATCCACCCGAGCCCTTCGAGGAAGGCTACCACTCTGGCCATCGCCGTCACGCTCTCTGCACGAGACTTCGCTCTGATCAACCAATCGTCTAGATGCACCAAGATGCCTTCTTTCCGTAAGGCCGCCGCTACCACTACCATGACCTTCGTGAAAATCCACGGGGCCATCGCCAGGCCAAAGGGTAGCGCCCGGAACTGGAAGTGGCCACAGGGAAGCGCGAAACGGAGGAACCTGTGATGGTCCGGACGTATGGGAAACCTGTATTTGTACATAGTTCTTAACCTTGTTCTTGTTCTGTTATGTATTTAACCATTACACTGTTCTGTTATATACTTAACCATTACACTGTTCTGTTACGTATTTAACCATTACATTGTTTACTGCCAAAAATTGTTCTATGTAAAACAAGCCCTTGCTTTGTTGAATGTTGTTCAATTGTAAACCGCACCTGAACTCTGGAAGATGCGGGATATAAATGATTGTTAAATAAAATGGGAATGTGAAGGTAGGCCTCGGACAAATCTAGCGAGGTGAGAAATTCTCCCTTCTGCACCGTCACGATAACGGATCGCAGCGTTTCCATGTGAAAATGGGACACCCGGAGGCAGCGATTCACGCCCTTGAGATCTAGAATGGGCCGCACCCCGCCGTCTTTTTTCGGGACAACGAAGTAGATGGAGTATCGACCGCTGCCGCATTGTTCTGGTGGAACCGGAACTATGGCCCGGAGCACCAGAAGCTTTTGCACGGTCTCCCGGAGAACCCTCCGTTTGGTGAGCAACCTGCCGGGGGACCGCACAAAAAACTCTCTCACGGGCCGCAGGAACTCCAGCGTATAACCCTCTCGGATGACCTCCAGAACCCACTGATCGGAAGTGATTTGGGCCCAGGCAGGATAAAACTCCTGCAATCGCCCCCCTACGGCAAGTGGGGATGGCTGGGCCCCCCTTATCTCATTGTGGTTTCTTGGAGGGGAAGGAGGATGAGGAGGCCGCCCCAAGCCCCGGCCCGCCCCCTGAAACCCCCGGAAGCCTTGAGACCGGCTAGGGAAACGACCGCGAGAGAAGGAACTGAAGCATTGTGAACAGAACCGGTGGAAATCCCGCTGTTGACCTCTGCCCGTCGGGATTGTCCGCCCGGTCCTGGGCTTGTCCTCAGGCAACCTGCCCCCTTTGGACTCCCCAAGATCCTTAACCAGCTTCTCGAGGTCTTCCCCGAAGAGCAGACGGCCCTTAAAGGGAAGTTTACTTAACCGAGCTTTGGAGGAGGTATCCGCCGCCCAGTTACGTAGCCACAGGTAGCGACGCGCTGCCACGGCCGACGCCATACTTTTGGACAAACCGCGCATGAGATCATAATGAATATCCGCCAGGTAAGCCGCCCCTGATTCCAACCTGGATGCCTCCTCCGACAATCCGCTTCCCTGACCAGCATGCACCCGCTGAGACCAGCGCAAGCAGGCTCTGGCCACCCAGGCCCCGCATATAGCGGCCTGAAGTGACAGTGCATTGACATCGAACACCTGTCTTAACAGCACATTCAACTTTCTGTCCTGAGAGTCCTTAAGGGCTGCACTACCCTCAACCGGGATGGTAGTCTTCTTAGTTACTGCGGAGACAGCCGCGTCCACCTTCGGAGATCTAAACACCTCCTTGTCCGGCTCTGCCAGGGGATACAGACGGCCCATGACTCGCGCCCCTCTCAACGGAGCCTCTGGGGTATTCCAATCTTCCTGAATTATCTCGCGAAACACTTGGTGTACCGGAAAAACACTCTGGCTTTTCCGGAAGACCTGCAACAAAGGATCCTCCAGGGTTGATCCCGGAACCGGTATGTTCAACACCTTCAAGGCCTCCGCGATTAGAGCCAGCAGTTCCTCTCTTCGGAAGACCCTTACCACTCGGGCTTGGTCCTCACTTTCAGCCAGCTCACCTTCCTCCAGCTCTTCTTCTAAATCCAGACGCAAACCTTCCTCGTCCGACACGGGCCCCTCAGAGGCCACCGACTGTTCTGCGACAGTCCCTTCACCTCGCGGCCTCTTAAACCCGTGTGGAAGGTCTTCCAGTGGCCCCTGTGTAGGGGGCCGCTTCACCGTGCGCCCGCATGCTGTAGCTTTCGGCTGCTGCGCGCTACCTAGTGCGGACTGCTGCAGCAATAAAAGAAAATCTGGAGAGAAAATGGAGGCCAGTTGCTGCGGCCAGGCCACCGGCGTCGCAGCAAGCTCCACTGCGGATGAGGGCCCTGCCACCGGCTCCTCCTGCGGACCCCTCAGAAGCCTGCGAGGTCGAGGGCAGTGCGCCGGGCCCTGACGCTTCCTCTCTCTCCTGCTCCGACCCAGACGCGTCCCTCACACACAACTTACAAACTCCCGACTCTGTGGCCTTCTTAGAGCCACATACTACACACAGGGGTTTTGAGGGCAAGATAAAACCGAGAATTCCAGCAAAACTGGGGGCTGGTCAAAATTACCCCCGCAGGAAGATTAAGCAGGATCCGGGCCCTGGGCCTGCCTAATAGGATGGGTATCCCACAAAAACTGAATTGGCCACTAGGGGTTTCTTTGTTCTTTCTTTTTTTTTTTTTTTTTAAGTATCTTACCACTCCACTCCAGGAACTACAATTAGCAGGTAAGCCTAATTTCATCATATTACTCCTGAGTCTATCCCCTTTCACTCATGTTGTGTCCCCTCGTAGCAGAGCTTACCTTCAATTGAAAGAGACTCTCCTGTGCCATGGTGGTATTTAAATGTCTCTATCATATCACCCCTATTCTGCCTTTTCTCTAAAGTATACATATTAAGATCTTTAAGTCTGTCCTCATATTCTTCATAACAAAGACCACTAACCATTTTAGTATCCACCCTCAGCTCCGACTCCAACTTGCTTATATCCTTTTGAAGGTGCGGTCTCCAGAATTGCACACAATACTCCAAATGAGGTCACACCAGAGACTTATACAGAGGCATTGTCACCTCCTTTTCTTCTGCTGGCCATTCCTCCACCCAAGCATCCTTCTGGCTTTCGCAGTCGCCTTTTCTACCTATTTAGCTACGTTAAAATTGTCAGACACAATTCTGGCCAGGTCTTGCTCTTCTTTTGTGGACAGAAGTACCTCACCACCTATGCTGTACCGCTCCTTTGGATTTTTGCAGCCCAAATGCATGACCCTGCATTTTTTTTAGCATTAAATTTCAGCTGCCAAATTCTAGACCATTCTTTAAGCTTAGCTAGATCCCTCCTCATGTTATCTACTCCTTCCTGTGTCTCTGCTCTATTGCAGATTTTGGTATCATCTGCAAACAAGCAAACCTTACCAGACAGTCTTTCTGCAACATCACTAACATAGATGTTAAAAAGAATCGGACGAAGGACAGATCCCTGCGGCGCATCACTGGTAGCCACCTCCTCCTCAGAGTGAGCTCCATTTACCTGTACCGTTTGTCGCCTCCCACTCAACTAGTTTCTGACCTAATCGGTAACTTTAGGGTATATCCCTAGGGTGCTCAGTTTGTTTATAAGTCGCCTGTGTGGAACGGTGTCAAAGGCTTTATTGAAATCTAAATACACCACATCTAGGGCTCTCCCTCGGTCCAACTCCCTGGTCACCCAGTCAAAGAAATCAATCAGGTTTGTCTGACAAGACCTGCCTCTAGTGAATCCATGCTGTCTCAGATCCTGCAATCCATTGGACTCCAGAAACCTTACTAATCTCTGTTAGTAGCCTTTCCAAAAATTTACTAATTACAGAGGTTGGATTAACCGATCTGTAGTTCTCAATGTCATCTTTATGTCCGCTTTTGTGTAAAGGGACCACTTGTGCCTTTCTCCAGTCCTCTAGCACCACTCCCGACTCCAAAGAGTATCAAGTATAAAATGATACTAAACATATTCAGAATCAAACGCAAGAGCTCTGCACTCAGCCTCCAAGCTCTCATACTCCCTGACCCCAGCACTAGACCTAGAAGAAGAACCACAGCAGACGCACTCAGCACACCAAGCAACTACACAAAAGCATGCAATTCCACCACTCAAAGAGCCCTCTCACTGGCAGCTCTGACAATTTGGAACAAACTCCCAGACGACCTGCGATCAACTGAAGATCAGAAGGACTTCCGGAAACTCCTAAAGACAGTACTCTTCACTGAGCACTACGGCACAAGCACATAATCAGACTCCACAAACCTTGTGCCAACCTCAGACTCCATGAAGACAAATCACAGCATGCTGCGGATCCAGCAAATCTTGTATATAGCTGTAAAGAGCCCTCATTGTAAATAGTTCACACTAATTAGCACACCTGCACCCACGCACCCTCACTGTACATAGACTGATCCAACATAAACTCCACTGACTTTGATTGTTTGCTGTGTACACCGCCTTGATTGAAGGACAAGGCGGGATAGAAATACCCTTTAAATAAATAAATAAAAGAGGCATTGAAAAGGTCAAGACAGTGGAGCTGCTAGAACGTCCCCAAGTTCCTCAGTATTCTTGGATGAATCCTATCTGGACCCATGGCTTTGTCTACTTTTAGTTTTGCTAATTCCTCACGAACACAGTCTCCTGAAAATAGTTCACGATCCACGTCACTTCTGTTCCTTTGTGGGTGTTTTCTGAGTCCTGGCCCTTCATCTGTGATCAAAGAACAGAAATATTTGTTAAGCGATTTTGCTTTATCCTCATCAGTTTCTGCATATTTCTACCCTGCACCCTTGAGTTTGACAATACCACTTTTGCCCTTCCTCTTCTCACTAACATATCTGAAAAAGTCTTATCCCCAAATTTTATTGCATTGGCTATTTCTTCTTCTTTTTGTACCTTTGCTTTCCTGACTACTTTGTTAGCTTCTCTACGTTTTTCCAAATATAGATGCCCGTCTTCCTCTTTTTGTGATCTCTTGTATTTCATGTAGGCCTCCCTCTTTTTCTTCACCTCTTCAGCTACTTCTTTTGAGAACCATAGCGGCCTTCTTTTCCTTTTACATTTATTTATCTTTCTAACAAAAAGGTTTGTTACCCTTAAAATATCCCCTTGCAGTTCTGCCCACTGTTTTTCTACATCCCCCAGCTGTTCCCATCCCCACTTGGACTACCTTGATAAAGTTAGTTTTCCTGAAGTGTAGTAGTGTAGCTGGGTTTAAAAAAGGTTTGGACAAGTTCCTGGAGGAAAGGTCCATAAACCATTATTAAGAAGGGACTCAGGATATCAATGCTTGACCCAGTACAAGCATTGTGGAGCCTGTGTCTTTTGTGGAAACTGCTAGGTACTTATGACCTAGATTGGCCACTGTTGGAAACAGGATACTGGGCTTGATGGACCTTGGTCTGACCCAGTATGGCCTATCTTATGTTCTTAAGTCTAAGACCTTTGCTTTTGAATGGATTTTATCAGTCCTAGTCCTAATACTGAACCATACCATCTGGTGATCACTGGATGCAAGATGATGTCCCACTGTAACATCGGAAACACTTTCCCCATTGATAAGCAGTAAGTTCAGTATGGCCCTATCACCTGTGGGTTCTGTAACCAGTTGCCTGAATAGTTCTCCTTGTAGGATCTCCTTACTTCTAGATGATACCACAGCAGGAATGTGCAAATCCGTATCCAGCATATTGAAATCACCTATCAATAGCACTTCTACTTCCATGGCAATACTGTGTATGTCTTCTATTAAATCTTCATCCACTTCTACTCCCTGTGAGGGGGATCTGTATATAACTCCAATGCAAATGGATTTCCCTTTCCCTCTTTCTAGTTTAACCCACAGTGCCTCCTCTCTTCCTTTTAAGCCCTGCAGTTCTATAGCTTTAATGTTATTTTTTACATATAATGCCACTCCACTTCCCCGTCTTCCTACCCTGTCCTTCCTGAATAAAGTATAGCCCACTTTAATTGCACCCCAGTAATGGTTATCGGTGAACCATGTCTCTGTAACCACCACTAAATCCAAGTCAATCTCTGTATATGGAGAGTTTATGTCTAGGGCCGTTTTCGTTGGGTATAGAGCTTGCCAAAGGATGTGGACTCAGCTCATTTGGAGTTGGTGGCTGCCTTCTTAGTGGACACCTTTTATAATGTAATTTGTCTTCTCATGTGATGGCTTTAGCTACTGTGGTGTGTCAGTAGCAGGCTGACCCAATCATTAGGCAAACTAAGTGGTCACCTAGGCAGATGGCTTCTTTTTTGGGGTGAGGGTGACAAATAGGGCATTCAAAGCTAAACAGGAGGCATAAGGCTTAAGTTTTGCCTAGGGCATCAGCATCTTGAACCGACTCTGGGGCTTGCCTTGATCATTGGTCAGTGGATGCAGCTTCAAAACTTT
This sequence comes from Ichthyophis bannanicus, assembly GCA_033557465.1. Lineage (NCBI taxonomy): Eukaryota > Metazoa > Chordata > Amphibia > Gymnophiona > Ichthyophiidae > Ichthyophis > Ichthyophis bannanicus. The sequence goes on along the minus strand of CM066048.1, from coordinate 102,280,849 downwards.
GTCCTACTAAGCTGCCTTTTCAAAGCAGGCTCTTGTTCAGGGAGGACTTGGAGAAGCTAGTTAAAGATTTGGGTGAGGTGAAACCTTAGAGGTTTCCTGACGATGAGCCCGGGGTGTGTGCCATGCAACCCTCAACAGCACCTGACTGCAATTGCATGGACATGAATTGCATTGTTATTGCACAAGCAAACTTTTTTCTCTTCTCAGTTGGGAGGATTTTGGAGGAAGTCTCCAGCTCTATTGGGGAGCGCACAGGCTAAGAACACTCCCTTTGGTTCTGATTCCAGAGGTGCTTGTGCTGCCCAATGAAGGGCAGTTGGTTCACCATGAGGTAGTGGCGATCGATCAGTCATCTTCATCTCTTCTCCTCAAAGTGGGACCTACATTACATCAGACCATTGGAGTCCTGGACATCATTCAACATAGCTATGCCTTGGAATGTGCCATTCCCATTTCTGATGCCTTTGTGGCCTCTCCATATGCTCCTATGCAAAAACGAAGAGCCATAGAGGCCATGCTGGGCAGACTCCATCACTTGCAGACAGTAGTGTCTGAGCCTCAGGGCCAGAGAGTGAAGGCAGATACTCCAATCTATTTCATGGTGCCTTCCATCCAATTTTTAAATCTCAATGGGTTTACAAGTGTCTTCAGGTATCCCGTTTATGAATGGAGTCCTTTCATTTGGTCATTCTAGCACTGCATGGACAGAAGTATCTTACCTCGCTGGACTTGTTTGAGGCCTACTTTCATATTCCTATCCAGGAGGAACAATAGCAGTTCTTAGGGTTTGTGATGCTGGGAAGGTACTTTCAGTTCCAGATGTTGCTTTCTGGCCTCGCTACAGCTCACAGAACTTTTCCAAGGTAATGGTAGTGGTGACTGACTCTTTTGGGCCAAGTCGGAGTAGGAGAATTACTGGGAATCAACCCGGGTAGTGGAGGTCCTGGAGAGTTTAGTCTAGATAGAGAATCTTTCTAAGGGCAGACTGGTTCCTTCCCAGTCACTGGAGTATCTGGGGGCCCACTTCAATATCAGGATAAGGAAAGTATTCCTGACAGAGAATAGCTTCAGGAAGAATCTTGTTCAAAGATCTTTTTTTGACAGAAAGATCCCAGGTTGTGGGATAAATTGCAGCTGTAGGGATCCATGGTAACCATGTTGGAGTTGGTGTCCTGGGCCAGGACCCATGTGCAGCTGCTTCAGCATGGTCTCCTGTCCCTCTGGTCTCCAGTATCTCAGATGATCAAGTGTCCTCTCTATCTTCCCCTAGCTGTGACAGAGTTTGTGGTGGTGGTGGAATCTGCCCACCAATATGCTGCAGGAAGTGGGGTTGGAGACACCGCATCAGGTCATGTTGATGTCAGATGCTAGTCTGCTGGACTGGGAAGCTCATTATCAAGGTCAGAGGGCCCAGGGCCATTGGTCCCCACAGGAGGCCAGGGCCATTTGTCTGGCTGTACTTCATTTATGTCCCCTTGGGCAGGGGAAAGCAGTGAGGTGCTCTCAGTCAATCCAATGGCAGTAACATATGTCAGCAAGCCCGGGGGGGGGGGTACCAGGAGCCCTATGGTAGCGATAGAGCTGCATCTGTTATTCAGCTGGGCAGTACAGAATCCTCATGTGATTTTGGTGTCACCCATTGTAGGCATTGACAACATAGATGCAGATTTTCCTCAAGTTGTCACATGCTGCATTTGGGAGAATGGCAACTGAGCGCCAAGGCTTTTCAGCAAATAGTCCAATCACTGTGGTTGTCCCTCCATGGACATGGTGAAAACTCAGCCTAATGCCAAGGCAGGGTCATTCTTCAGTTGACACAAGGAGCTAAGGTCTAGTGACCTCGATGCCCTGGTACAGAGTTGGCTTTGGGAAGGGTTGTTCTGTTTCTTTCTCCCCTGGCCACATGTTGCAGAGGACAGAGGATTATCAGGGTTGGGTGGTCCTAGTGGCTCTGGATTGGTTCAGGAGGCCGTGGTATGCAGATCTCATCCAGTTATTGGTGAGCAAGCCTCTCCCACTTCTCAAGGGAGGGGCCTTCTATGTCAGGGGATGATTTTCATGGGCGACCTAGACCCCTTTTGGTTACATGGCTTGGCTCTTGAGCAGAGGCAGTTACAGAGGAAGGGGTTATCCCTGGCAGTGATCTCTACACTATTAAAATGTCTGTGTCATGCCTCGTCTCTGGCATATGTGCATGTGTAGCATCTCTTTGTGATGTGTGGCAGTCAGGGAGTGTCTCTATGGCATGCATGTATTATCAGAATCTTAGTCTTTCTGCAGGAGAATGGCTTGGTCCTCAGTTCCTTAAGGATTCAAGTGGTGGTGTTATCTTCTTTCAGAGGGCACTTTCAGGGTGTCTCGCTTCCTTAAAAGGAGGTGAGGCATTTGCGCCTCCCCTTTTGGTCCCTTGATGGGATCTGGCCTGGATACTGTGGGCAGTGATGGACCGCCTTTTGAGTCATTGTCTTTAGCCACCTTGAAAAATTTGTCCTTAAAGGCAATTTTCCTTGTAGTGATCTGTTTTGCTCGGTGCACTTCCAAACTGCAGGCTCTTTTATGCAGAGATTATTATTTGTTCTTTTAATCGGAAAGGATGACATTCTGTCCAGTCCCCTCATTCTTTCCCAAGAATAGTGTTGAAATTTCATATGAACCAGCCTTCTCAAAAGAGGAGTGGAGTGGAAGAGACAAGGACCTTCATCTCGTGGACGTGCATCAGGGTCTTCTGCATTACCTAAAGGTGACTAATTCATTTTGAAAGTTGGACAGGCATTTTTTTCTTGTTTAGTGGGCCCTGAAGGAGCAAAGTAGCCTCCAAATCCATTTTGGCAAGAGGGATTATGTAAGCAATTGTCTGCTTACATTCTCAAGAGAGAGTCTATCTTGGAAGGCTTGCGTGTGTATTTGAGAGCTCAGGTTTATTCCTAGGCAGAATCTGGTTCTATCTCTTTGGAGGACATGTGTAAGGTGGCAGTTTTAGTTGTCTCTGAATTCCTTTGTGTAGCTTTATCACCTAGACTGCAGGTGAAGGGGGTTTCCACCTTTTGGTGCAGTAGTCCTTGAAGTAGCAGTGTCTTCCACCTGCTTGGTCTAGGGCAAAGCTTGGACCTGTCTAGCAGGATGATAAGAAATTTTGTTACCTGATCATTTATTTTCCTGGAATCCTACTAGACAAGTCCAAGGCTGCTTCTATAGTGGTGCTGTGTTCAGTTCTCCTCCACGGGGGGTGGGAGCAGTGATGATGTTACTGGAGAGTTCTGGTATTCTGTCTCCATCATCTGCTGGTGGAATATAACCTGTTTGTCTGGACTGATCTAGCGGCATTCCAGGAAAGGAAATTTTAACTACTCTTGTGCATAGTAGGCTATCTTTAAACTTTTAATGTGTTTGGGTTTTTTGTGTTAAATTCCCTCACATAGAGTAGGCTAGATTACAGTAAAACAAGACATACATCGGTAAGGTTAAACTTAAAGTCTAAGAGTTGAATCAGTAGTAGGGTTTAGCGATAGGCAAGTCTAGCACTTGTTTTCTGGTTTGACTTAAGGAGGTAATATACTATCTAGTGGTTGGGGCAAGTTACCTCAAGCTGGAGGATGGGAACCTTGGGCTGGAAGGACAGGGGTTGCTGGTCCTACAAGTGCTCCTCGTGGCCTTGGGCAAGTCATTTAACCTCCGTTGCTCCAGGTACAAAAAAAAACATAGATTGTGAGCCCTGTGACTCGTAGAAAAGCAGTATATAAGCCTAGCTGGCTAAATAAATAAATAGTGACGGTTGTGATATATAATATCAGAGTCCTTAATTTACATTGGCTCTTTTCTCTGCAATCTGCTACTAATTCTTGCTTGAGATACAGAAACAAACATTTCCTCTAATAGTTGTTTATCATCACTATAACTCACTTAAGGAAATAAGGAATTGACCACTTGAAAGAAATCCCTGCAACAAGGGGGCATAGTATGAAGGTGAAAGGGGGTAATTTGTGGAAAGATTTCTTTATGGAAAGAATGATAGATGCATGGAATAAGCTCCCAGTGAAGGTAAAAGAGACAAAGGCTGTATCTGAGTGCAAAAAAGATTGGGACAACATAGAAGATCTCTAAAGCAAAAGGACTGTAGAGCTTAGTAATTGGTATGAAAGGGCAGACTTGATAGGCTTATGGTCTTTATCTGCCATCGTGTTTCAGTTTTTTTCCTGTGTCTATCAAAATACATTTTCTTAAAAAGGAGGGTGCCCTTTTTGAGACCTATCCTACCATACACGCCCAATGACTTGAGTAAACATTTTAAACTTTGTTATTGTAGGTTTTAATGACTAGTATCATGATCTTTGCCGTTTTCCAGGTCATGCCATGGCTGGAACATCGGTTCCACTTACTAAGATGTGGCATGACCCAGAAAACGGCAAAGATCATTTTAAACTTTGCTTCACCAAAAGTGATATTTCTTATGGTTGAAATTGATGAAGCTCTGGAATTAACTGAGGGGGAGGAGCAATAATTGGGTGAGAAGCAGCACTGGAGCATGCCCAGAGAGCTTTAAGCTTTCCTGGGCTCTGACAGGGTGCATCCAGACTGGCTACATCTGACAACACCCTTGTGTGGATGGTTTAACTCACTAACCAAGGAGAGCATGTGTTAAAGGCAAGCAGCCTCGCTGTCACTGGAGTCTGGCTGAAGGATTGCAACACCTAGATTTTCTCCTGCAGCAGTCTAAGTATTAAGGTTCCTTAAAGGATGAGTGCAAGGGATGTGAGCCTGCAGGCATATGATCTCTTGTGCTTTCCCTGTCCCCCAGCATAAGCCCTAGATGTATATTCTACCTCTTTCTACCCCTGCATTCCACTGGCAGCACTGGGGGCTCCTGTACAAGCTCTGCACAGCACGAGTGTCTTACCCTCCCTCTCTCTTGGGCCGCCACTGTCCCAACACAGAAGCTAACCAGCTTGATCCCCACTTTGCATACATGTGACTTCCGCTCTCCCCTGCTGCAGTGGCTGCATGCTGCACATCACTTCTTAGCTGTCACCTTTTCAAAAATGTGCATCTCTGCCCCTTGGTTCAGGCCTCAGGACAGCATGGCATTAGAAGTGATATGGGGGGCAGCAGTAGATGCCCTTCTTCCCCCATCTTCCTTGTCATTTTTCGGCACTCAATACTGATGGATGGACAGACTGGTGCCACATGGTAACTGCTGCTGGTCATTTTGCAAAGCTGCCTCCAAAACTGTGCTGCTCTAGGTAGTGCATAGTGCTTAAGCCAATCTTGTCTCCTGTGTGATTACAGAGGAGGGAAGCTTCTTGGAGGTGGCCTCATGTGACCTGTGGAATTTATATTCTTCGATAAGAGGATCAGTGCAGTCAGTGATGGCATCAGGTAGATCCTAGACATGGACCTTTTACTCTCCCAAAACCTGGAAACCTCTGGAAGGCTTTCCTCAACATGCACAAGGGTTCCCACACTGGCATAGTTCTCTCAGACCCGCTAGTCTAATCCAGTCGGACTGTGTATGTCGTCCTCCAAGTTTGTTTCTTTTTTAAATTTAAAAAAAAAAGAGACCCATGTGACTTATAATTTTATATATGTAATCTGCTTAGCTAATGAGTGTGACAAGCAGAATATTAATATTAACATTAATAAATATAATGTAACTTGGATTGTGACAATTGTGATCATAGGCTCTTTGAATTGGAGGGTAGAACAGCAGCAGGCAAGGAGAAGGGTCATCGCAGCCCTGGTGGGGCCTTTCATCAACTACTGGTGGCGTTCTTTATTGAGAGCGAGGTAAGTGTAGGACGGATAATGAATAAGCCCTACTTGACGTGTGGGGGTGCAGTTCCTTGTGTTGTACCATGTTGTTCTGTTGCCAGGTATATTAAAAGTTTTTGAACAGAAGACACAAGAGGCAATAGAAGAGGGTTGGTTGTGTCCAAATATATGTAAACATCTGTCCTCCCTCCCCCCCCCCAATTCACTGCTTGTGTGTCTTGTACTGTCACAGTTCCTTGAGCTTGTGTGTATGTGTATAACTGACTCACTGCTTCTCTCTCTTGTTCCCCAGCTGCATGAGCATGCAGCCTACTTGGTGGACAGTCTGTGGGACTGGGCGGGGCCACTTCTGAAGGACTGGGAGGGGATGACTGACCTCTTGATGGAGGAAGCCATTGAGGGACAGGAGGGTAAGTCAGGAATTTTGTGCAGTTGCTGCCTTTCATCTCCTCTTCACCCCTCCCAAACATCCCCTATTCTTCTTCCCTCATTGTGAAATATAGATACATGCCAGTAGCCTGGGGTCAGGATTGGACTGAAAGAAACAAGTTTATCAGCAAGCTAGTAATCAGCACCAGATTCTTGCCCTTTATGAAAATTAACTCATTCCAATTCATCCTGCTAGACCAGTCCAGACAAGTGGGTTGAATTCCCCTTCCAGCAGATGTTTGAGACTAGAAAGTTACCAGAACCTGATTGGCTGAGGCCTGGTAGATAAAGCCCTACCCCTAGGGGTCGCCTTCAATATTTTCCTCTCCAGCAGATGATGTTTGTCCATGTCTTACTCTCTGAGACTCCATTCTGTGGAGTTTGCCTGGATGCCTCTGGGGTACACATGAGGTGTTCCTGAGAGTTCCCAGCACTTACTAGTTCTTCAGCAGCTGAGGAACGCACATTAGTTGGAGGGTTGAGCTCCTGGTCAGAAGGACCAGAGCAGCTCCACAGCATGAGTACCAGCCTCCAAGCCACGCAGCCTACCTCTGATTGCTAGGGGGAGCCTTCACTTGCTCAGGCAATTTGAATACATAATTTAAAGGGGAAAGCTAAAGCTGCGGATAAGTTCTAAAGAGTAGAAAAATTTTATACGGCTCTGCCATAGCGTCCCTGGGTTTGTCTGCCACATTGGTTTACCTGTGTGAGTAAGTCTCCCCCCCCCCCTCCCTTGCGATCTCTGCTTCCCCACTTCTGAGGCATCTCCATGGTCACTACCTCAACCTCGGTTGGAGGTTGCTCCCGTGGCCCATCGTTCGCTAGCCGGTGAGTGCACTCCATGCTGGGCAGGCCCGCGCATGGCCTTCGGAGAAGGCGGCTTCTTTTCGGCTGGAATTTGTGCGGTGGCCATTTTTGCGGCTGGATAGCAGGAAGCAGGCTCTTTCTCCTCTGATTGCCGCGGCAGAAATACTCCTTCGGGGAATCTAACCATAGCGTGGCAGTAGAACAGAACGCCTGACAGGTTGCACGTTTAGCCAGTTCGGTTATTATGTGGGAGCACAATTCGCCATGCCCTTCTCTCAGTGGTGTATGGTCTGTATTTGCAAGCGAAGGACTTAGCAGACTGAGTTTGTTCCTCCTGTGCGGCGCACCCGGGGGAATCCTCTCAAGCCAGCATTTCAGCTCCAGGGGAAGTTCCCGTTTGTCGGGGAATTCCAGAGGCCTTCCTTCAGGCGAGGAGACTCTTTCTCCACCTCTACTGCTGCCTCAGTCTGCAGGGTCTCTTTCCCAGCTTTCCCCTCTTCCACAGCCCACTGATCTAGCTTCAATGCCATTTTCTTCAGGAATGGACTCCCAGAACTTCCTGTCTCTCTTCAGACAGGCATGGGACCTGTGGCATGTGGCTCCTGCTTCTTCAAGCAATCGGCCCTTCTCCTCCAAAGGACCTTGCAGGAATCTGCCCCAAGGACCTGTAAGCGCACCCGGGAAACCTCTGCTCCTATGGGGGGATGTCTCCCAAAGGAAACAGTGTGGAGCCGGGAAGCCTGCATAAATGTGTCTCTAGAGGAGGAGACTCTCTCAAGAGGGGAGAGTCTGGACATCTCCAACCGTGAGGATGGGGAATGGTTGCCCTCAGAGGCCTCTGGGAACGAACAAGACGGCTCGCAAACAATCCAGCTCTTCCGAAAGGAAGAGCTTCCAGCCTTGATTGTCCAAATCATTGAGGCATTGTGTCTCTCAGGCCCGCCTACCCAGGATCCTTCACTACCTCCCAGGCAGATCCTATTCTGCAGGGTATTTGGAAGCCCTCAAAGGCTTTTCCTTTTCTTCAGGAGTTTCAACAGATGGTGTCTCAGGAATGGGACTCCCCTGATGCGCCCTTGCGATCTGCTAGGCATCTGGCTCGCTGCCTTCCCCCTGCCTTCTCAGCCCTTTCCACCCCCCGCCTTGGCCGTGCCGGTGGGGGTGTGGCAGCTCTTATTCGTACATCTCTCTCCTTTACCCAGCTTACCCCCCCATCTTTGCGCTACCCTGAATCCCTTCTGTTTCAGCTTCACTCCTCCCCCCCGCTTCAGGTCCTTCTTGTCTACTCTCCCCTGCTTTGCGATCTGACCTTTGGGATTCCCTTCTCCTAACTATCACCGATCTGTCCTTGGCCTTCCCTCACTTACTCATTGCCGGAGACTTTAACCTTCACCTTGACTCTCCTTCCTCCTCTCATGATCACGCTTTTCTCTCCCTGCTGCATGATCTGTCTCTTCTACAGCATGTCACTTTTCCCACCCATCAGGCCGGGCATACTCTTGACCTGTTTCTGACTTCCTCTTCATCCTCTCTTTTAATGTCCCATCTCTCTTTTGTATCCCTTCCGTGGACTGACCACGTCTGTCTTTCTGTTGTATGTACTCATTCTCCTGGGTCCTTGTCTTCCACCTCTTCTGTTGTGCCTCCAGTTGTTTCCCCTCCACCTCAACTCTCACGTGTCCTCTCGTCGCGCATTCGTGAACAATTCCCTGCTGCCTCTGACCTTCTTCCCTCCAACTTTTCTTCCCTCTCTTCTGATTCCCAAGTAGCCCTATGGTCTTCATCCCTTTCTACTGCTCTTGACCGTCTTGCTCCCCTTCAACCGCGAAAGTCTCGCCGTCTCCCTAGCCACCCATGGTTCCATCAGGGCCTGCGCCTCCTGCGTACGCAGCTCCGTAGGGCTGAGCGCAGGTGGCGCAGAAATCCTTCTCCTTCTACCTTAGCCTTCTTCAAGTCTACTCACTCTCATTACCGTATAAATGTCCACCAAGCTAAGCGTGCTTATTTTTCCAATGCAATCTTGACCGCCCCAAATCAAACTCGGCATCTCTATTCGACTTTACGCACTCTGACCTCTCTTCACTCCCCCACGCTTATAGCTCCTGTTTCTTCCGTCCCTTCTCCCTCCCTTCTGGCTTCCTTCTTTGACAATAAAATTTCCTCTCTACGAGCCTCCTTACCCGCCTGCCCTGATCCAATTCACTCTCCCCCGCCATTGGTTTCCCCTCCCCCTACTGCTCAGCTTTCCCACTCTTGGGCCTCTTTCTCCTTAATCACTTCTTCTGAGCTTTATCACCTTATTTCCTCTTCTAAAAAGACTTCCTGTCCTCAGGATCCCATCCCTTCCACGTGGCTTCTCGACCCATCTCTTGCACTCTTGCCATATATCCTCACCATGTTTAACACTAGCTTGTCTACAGGTATCTTTCCCTCCTCCTGGAAGCATGCTCTCATTCGTCCCATCCTTAAAAACTCCTCTCTTGATCCCTCCGTTCTTTCTCACTATCGTCCTGTATCTAACCTTCCTTTTCTTTCCAAGCTACTCGAAAAGTTTGTCTTTGCTCAACTTTCACACTACCTTGATTCTATTAATTTTCTTCACCCCCGCCAATCGGGTTTCCGCACAGGTCACAGTGTTGACACCATTCTTCTTGCTTTCACTAACGCACTACACACGGCTCACGATCAGGGTGATATCTCGGTGGCGGTTGCCCTAGATCTCTCAGCAGCCTTTGATCTTGTTGACCACTCCCTTCTCCTCCTTCGTCTTCGGGAAGCTGGTTTATGTAGTACTGTGCATCACTGGTTTCACTCCTTTCTCTCTTCCCGCTCTTGTTCTGTGCTATCCCCCTCTTCTTCTGCCCCCTCGTCTAACTCTTTCCCGCTTACCTGTGGGGTACCCCAAGGTTCTGTTCTGGCTCCTCTTCTGTTTAACCTTTTCCTAGCACCCCTTGCACTCTTAATTCAACAATCAGGTATTTCTGCTTTTCTTTATGCAGACGACATTGTTCTGCTCCACCATACTTCTCCTTCTTGTCCTGATCTCACCGCGCTTAACTCATGTCTTTCCGCTGTAGCCAACTGGTTGACCCTTCACTGCTTGCACCTTAATCTCACTAAGACCGTTGCCATTTGGTTTTCCCATGGGTCTACACCCCCTACCCTTGCCCCCTCATTTTCTGGGTCCCCTGTTCCATTAGTTTCTACCTTTCGTTACCTTGGTGTCCACTTTGATTCTGATCTTTCTTTCCAGTCCCACCTCTCTCACATTACCAAATCCTCTTTCTTTTTCCTCCGACAAATACGTGCAATTCGCCCCTTTTTGTCCTCAGCAGCCCTCACTACCCTTGTGTTGTCTTTGGTTATCTCTCGTGTCGACTTTGCAAACTCAGTTCTTATCGGTCTCCCTAAGTCTCGCTTATCCCGTTTACAACGCATACACCACACTGCTGCTCGTCTTATTTGTCATGCGTCTCCCCGCGACCACATCACTCCCCTCCTGTTTCACCTCCACTGGTTACCCCTCCCTTACCGTTCCCAATTTAAGCTTCTCACTCTGGTACACAAAGTACTTCATACTGGCTCCCCCCAATATCTTGCTGACTTACTCTCTATCCACTCCCCTCGTTATACTCCCCGCTCCTTTCATCTTCACCGTCTAGCCCTTCCCTCCCCTTCCCGTGCTCATTTACAGTCCACCCGCTCCTCTGCTTTCTTCTTCATCGGCCCCGCCCTCTGGAATTCACTACCTCCCGCCCTCCGTCTTGAACCACTCTTCTCAACCTTTAAACAAAACCTAAAAACACACCTTTTCTCTTTGGCTTTTGATGTGCCCTCTCCTTTTGTGTAATCTCCTCTTCCCCGTCCCTAACCTTCCCTTGTTGTTTCTCCCCCACCCTCTCCATGTCTCTTTTGTCTACTCTTTTTAAACAGAAACTGTACTTTTAATCAGATATTGTATTTCTTCTCTTTTCCAGGCTTCGGCCTTTTTTAAGACAATTGTTTTTATATTGTACATCGCTTTGATTTCTGGAGAAAGGCGATTTTATCAAAACTAATAAACATAAACATAAACATTATCTTTGGTCCCTGGGTGACCTAGACAAATGGCTCACATATCCAAAGGTCGATGCGCTGGTAACTGAAGTCACCAAGCATACCACCATTCCGGTAGATGGGGGAGCAGCCCTTCGAGATCAGCAGGATAAGAAGGTTGAAGGGTTCCTTAAGATAGCTTTTCAGCCTCAGCTCTAGGGCTACAGGCCTCTGTATGTGGAGGTTTGGCAGCCCGTGCCCTCCTACACTGGATCCAGTGCCTGTCTGAAGAGAACTCGCCTGAAGATTCTGTGCTGGCTCAGTTGGAATCTGTCACAGCCTTTTTAGCTGATTTCTATTACAATCTGTTGCGCCTCTCGGCTCATTCAGTGGCCGCTGTGATAGTAGCCCGCTGCTGGCTCTGACTTCGGCAGTGGTCGGCCGATGCAGCCTCTAAGGCACGCCTAGCCAAACTTCCCTTTAGGGGGAAGCTCCTTTTTGGCGAGGACCTCGGGGAGGTCAAGCCACAGCGGCCGCAAGGTCATCCTCCCACTATTCCACCCAGTGTCCATATCCATTCTCCCCCCGGTCTAGGTTCCGTGACTCCCGGCGTTATTGTTTGGGCAGACCGTTCACAGCCAAAGGTCTCAGTCCTTTCGGGATGTCTGAAAGGGAAAATACAATTATTCTGGTCAGGGGAAGTTCTCCGGATCTGTTCCGCTGACGGGACGGACGACCCTCTCGAGGACCTTCTGCCGGTTGGCGGTCACCTGGTATAATATAATATTCTCAAGAGTGAGCCCTCATAATCTCTGACCACTGGGTTCTCGACATCGTTCGTCATGGGTTTGATCTCGATTGTCTGCACCCTATTCGGGAGGCCTTTCTTGTGTCACCCTGTGGGCGCCTCCAAAAGGAGCTGCCATACAGTCCACCCTATAGCGTCTCCTTTGCTTACGGGCAATCCTGCCGGTACCCCCAATAGAGAGGGGCTGCGGGCGCTACTCCTTCTATTTTGTAGTGCCCAAGAAGGGCTGATCCTATCGGCCAATTTTGGATCTCAAGGAGGTCAAACGGTCCCTTCGGATCCCATGTTTTCGGATGGAAACCTTATGGTCTGTTATTCAAGTGGTGTGGAAGGGGGGATTTCCTGGCCTCTGGATTTGGTGGAGACATATTTCCACATTACCATCTGTGAAGATCAGCAGTGCTTTTTGTGCTTCATGGTTCTAGGGCAGCAATTTCAGTTTTGCACACTCCCATTCGGCCTGGCCTCAGCCCCACGGCCCTTCTTGAAGGTCATGGTAGTTACCACTGCGGCTCTGAGGAAGCAGGGCATTTGGGTGTACCCGTATTTGGATGATTGGCTCATTCACGCATACTCCTTCTCTGAAGCCTGCCAGATGGTCTCCCGGGAGGTGACTTTCCTGAAGGGGCTCGGTTGGGTGGTCAATCACGCCAAGAGATGTCTCCAGCCGTGTCAGTCTCTCAAGTTCCTGGGAGCCCGCTTCAATACTTGTCAGGGCAAGGTTTTCCTGACAGGAGAGAGATTTTAGAAGCTCGCTTCGCAGCCCCCAAGTGTGGGATTCTCCAGGACCAAGCAGGAAGTCAGTCCTCACATATGGGTGATGTCGGCGTCGACGGAACCCCCATGCGGAGGATTTCCCCAGCTTTCAAAGAAAGCCTTTGGGAATGCAGGAACGCATGCGCGGTCCCGTTCCCACCCAAAGGTGCCATCTTGCTCAGTCTTCTTTTTTCCGCGGAGCCCTACGGACGCCTGTCCTTGTCACCCGTGAAAAAAAATTGATTTTTCTGCGTTGGGTCGAGTTTTTTCTTTGGTTCGACGTTGATTCCTTTCCCGCCTGGACTCGGTACACCGGTGCCGAGCCCAGATCTCTTTTTTCGGTTTTTGTCCTTAGAGACTGCGTTCGCGCCTTTTTTCTTTTCCCTGGCAGTCCAATTTTTTGATCTTGCAGGGGCCCTTTTTCCCCCAATGGCTGCCAGTGGCTTTAAGAAGTGTGATCGGTGCAAGAAGCTGATGTCTCTCACTGACACACACGACTGCTGCCTCTGGTGCCTAGGGCCAGACCATGATTCTACGGTCTGTAGCCCCTGTGGCAAAATGTCTTCCAAGGCCTTACGGAGCCGTCAGCCCCAGCGTGAGAGGATCTTCTCCGAATCTGCCTCTGGACGGGTCCGGACTTCGTCAGAGGCCTCGACGTCTTGGGAGTCTGAACCCGAGAATCGTCGGGGCTCCTCTGAAAGGGAGTCCCCCACGAGGGAGCATCGAAGGAAGAAGAAACCCGTGAGTGCGGCATCGGTGGACGCTGTTGGCTCCTCGAGGACCAGGTCGCATAGCCCCGATCACCGTCCCAGGTCTTCGGAGTCGGAGAGGCCTGCAAAGCATCCTCGTGTAGAGTCGGAGGCCCCGAGTCATGTGAGTACTGTAGTCCTCGTGGACTCTCCTCCGGGGGAGCCGCCGTCAGGGCCCGAGTCGAAGGCTGCTGGGTCTCGTGAGCTCGGACTCAGGTTGACGGCCTTGGAGAGCAGATTGTCTGCCTTCATGGAGCAGCAGCGGGTGCTGATCGCTGGTCTCGCCGGCGCATCTGCCCCGACCACCGGGACATCGACGTCCAAGTCGACCCCGAGGCCGAGTCGATCCTTGGCCGAGGTCACCCTTGGCTTCCCGTTCGGGACCGAGGTCATCGACGCTGGTTCCCTCGGCGTCAGGGCGGATGGTGTCGGTGCCCGCCCACTCGGAGCCGCTCGATTCCTCCTCGGAGGAATCGGCGTGGGAAACGGAGGAGGAGGAGTCCCCCGACACCTTCCGGACTCGGTGCGTCCCTTCGGGATCCGAGCCTTGGACACGGTCCCCCCCCCCCCCCCCCCCCCCGGAGGATACCAGGTTCTCGGATTTCGTAAGGGACATGGCCAAAGCACTGGCATTCCCTGCAGACCCTGAGGAGGAGCCTCGAGCCGAGGAGCTCGAGTCTCTGCAGTATGACTCTCCTCCCAAGGAGGCCTTTACTGTCCCGGTTCCTCCGATGCTGGATTGGTTGCTCTTCCGCATGTGGGAGGCGCCGGCATCGATGCCGGTTCTAAGCAAGCGGGTCGATTCCATCTATCGAGTCCACAAGAACCCCGGGTTTCAAATGCACAGCTACCGCACCACTCCATGGTTGTGGAATCGGCCATGCATCGCCTGAAGAGTCAGAAGATGCACTCCTCGGTGCCTCCCGGCAGGGAAGCCCGGAACCTGGATGCCCTCGGTAGAAAGTGCTTCCAGGGCTCTATGCTTGCTTGCCATGTCCAGACCTACCAGCTGTACATGGGCATGTACCTTTGAGACCTGGCAAAGGAGATTGCCGGGTTCTATGCTGGTCTGTCCAAGGAACCTTTGCAGAGGTTCAAGGCCTTGTTGTCTGGTATTGGAGAGTGCTCGAAGTTTATATCTCGAGCAGCCTACGATAGATTTGAGGCTTCGGCCCCGGTAGCAGGGGCCGGCATCGGTGCACGCCGCCAGGCCAGGCTACAATCCTCGGACCTCGAACCATGGGTGCAGTACAAGTTGGTCGATGTCCCTTGCCGAGGTGAAAACCTCTTTGGCAAGCCCATGGCCAAAAAGGCTGCAGAACTCGAGACCGAGACTCTTACCCGGACAAGGCTGTCCAGGATAACCTCTGCCCCTTTTCAGAAGAAGAAGGGCTCGGGGGAAAAAGGCCTTTTACCCGAGGAAGACCACTGCCTACAAAACCTACCCTCACCACCAGGCCTCTGCAGCTCCCCAATGGGCCAGCAGGCCAAGGGACAGGGTCATGGGCCCCGTAGGCAGAAGGCTCCCAAGCCTCCTACTCCGGCTCCTGCTCAACAGGGAGGGGTTTTTTGACTATGCCAGCATAGCCTCTCCTCCTCTCCAGGGCACAGGAGGTCGGCTGACCCTGTACACAGACAGGTGGCCAGCCATCACAGGGGACACGTGGGTGTTAAGCATCATCCAGCAGGGCTATCTGTTCCACTTCACCCAGATACCCCCCTCCTACTTTCCAGGGGAGCCTCCAAGACCCCCTCTGCACAGAAACTTACTCCTTCAGGAGTTGGAAGGTTTGCTACAGGACCAGGCGGTGGAACCGGTGCCCCACCACCTGGAAGGGCAAGGCTTCTACTCAAGGTACTTCCTGGTACCAAAAAGAACAGGAGGCCTCAGACCCATCCTGGACCTGAGAAATCTGAACAAGTTTCTGGAGAGGGAAAAGTTCAAGATGCTTACCCTTGGGATCTTACTGCCCTACCTCCAGCAGGGAGATTGGCTATGTTCCTTAGACCTGAAGGATGCTTATACTTGCATCCTCATCCATCCAAGTCACAGACAATTCCTCAGATTTGTGGTGGGAGGAAAGCACTTCCAGTACAGAGTGCTTCCTTTTGGCCTCACCTCCGCCCCCAGGGCTTTTACAAAATGCCTGGCGGTGGTTGCGGCCTACCTCAGGAACCAGGGGATCTTTGTGTTCCCTTACCTGGACGACTGGCTTATCAGGGGCCAGTCTCCACAGGAGGCCAGGCAGGCCACCTTCACAACCATATCCCTGCTTCAGCACCTGGGGTTCGTTATAAACTTCCCCAAGTCCACTTTAGTCCCCTCACAGGACCTGGAGTTCATAGGGGCAAGATTGGATACCATCCATGCAAAGGCCTATTTGCCTGTGGACAGAACCCACAGGCTGATAACATTGGCCGGTCAGTTTCGGGCGAACTCTCTGGTCTCGGCCAGACACGTCCTCCGGCTCTTAGGTCACATGGCTTCCACAGTGCATGTCACCCCACATGCCCGGCTGCACATGAGGCCAGCTCAGTGGTACTTCAGGGCACAGTGGCTACAGGCCACAGGGAAATTGTCAGACAAAATAAAGGTGTCCAAACTCTTGGTGGACTCCTTACGCTGGTGGAGGCATCTCCCAAATCCTGGTGGAGGCATCTCCCAAATCTGGTCAGGGGTGTTCCCTTTCAGGCCTCCCCACACACTCAGGTACTGACAACCGATGCTTCCCTGCAGGGCTGGGGGGCACACTGCCAGGGGGCCTGCATCCAAGGCCTGTGGTCTCTGTGGGAGGCCGCCCAGCAGATCAACCTGTTGGAATTGAGAGCCATTCGACTAGCCTTACGGACTTTCTCTCAGATCCTGTCTCACCAGTCTGTCCTAGTTCAGACGGACAACCAGGTGGCTATGTTCTACGTCAACAAGCAGGGAGGCACAGGATCCAGACTCCTGTGCCTGGAAGCACAAGCTCTCTGCTCCTGGGCTATCAAGCAGGGCATGACCCTCAGGGCGGTCTACCTTCCAGGCCAGGAAAACTACCTGGCGGACAGGCTAAGCAGACTCCTGCAGCCTCACGAGTGGTAATTAGCTCCTCTGGTAGTTCAGCAGATCTTTCTGAAGTGGGGACTTCCGACCATAGATCTTTTTGCCAGTCCGCTGAACAGGCAACTACCCAAGTTCTGTTCCAGACAACCGCACCCTCTGCGGACGGCGGCAGATGCATTCCTGATCCCCTGGTCAGAAGGCCTGCTGTATGCTTTTTCCTCCCACACCTCTGGTGGCCCGGACTCTCTTCAAAATCCAGCAGGACTGAGTCACGGTGATCCTGATAGCCCCCAGGTGGCCCAGGCAGCCATGGTTCCCTCTTCTTCTGCAGTTGGCAGTGGATACTCCACTTCCTCTAGGGCTGCAACCCGACCTTCTGACTCAGGATCAGGGGTCCCTCTTGCATCCCAACCTCAGTTCCCTCAATTTGATGGCCTGGCTGCTGAAAGGGTAGTCCTTGCTCCCTTGCTCCTACCAGAAGAAGTTGAAGAGGTAGTGTTGGCCTCCAGGAAGCATTCCACTAGGAAGGCCTATGCTCTGAAATGGCGTAGGTTCTCTACTTGGTGTTCTCAACAGCAAGAGGACCCCTTCTCCTTCTCGGTCCAGGTGGTGCTACAATACCTGCTCCACCTTTCCAACCTAGGACTTCAGTCCAACTCTGTCCGGGTTCACCTCAGTGCCCTCTCAGCTCACCACTCGCCGGTGGATGGACAATCTCTCTCAGGCCACCCTCTGGTGTCTCACTTTCTCAGAGACCTGCTTCTGCTTAAGCTTCCTATTCGTCCACCGGCCACTGAGTGGGATCTCAAGGTGGTCTTGCAGCAACTGACTTGCCCACCTTTTGAACCAATGGCAACCTGCCATTTACATTTCCTCTCCTGGAAGGTGTTGTTCCTTGTGGCACTCACCTCAGCTAGGCGGGTGAGTGAGCTTCAGGCCCTGGTCTTGGACAGGCCGTATACCAGGTTCTATAGGAACAGGGTAGTCTTGCGGACTCATCCTAAGTTCCTTCCAAAGGTAGTGTCCTCCTTCCACCTCAACCAGGAGGTGGTACTTCCGACGTTCTTTCCCAGGCCGCATGCCAGTAGGGCCGAAACTGTCTTGCATACCCTGGATTGTAGAAGGGCGCTGTCCTTTTACCTAGAACGTACGCAGGGGCATAGAAGGGCTTCTCAGCTCTTCATTTCTTTGACCCTAATAAATTGGGGTTGCCTCTCACTAAGCGTACGTTGTCCATCTGGGTGGCAGACTGTATCGCCTGGGCGAACAGGGCAGCCGGCCTCTCCCTGGAGGGTCGAGTCACGGCCCACCAAGTCAGGGCAAAGGCCGCATCAGTAGCTCACTTCCGTTCTGTTCTGTTGGCAAACATCTGCCGGGCCGCTACTTGGTCTTCAAGCCAGACTTTTGCGGACCACTACTGCCTTGAGAGGGAGTCCCGTAGGGACAGTGCTTTCGGGCAAGCGGTACTTCGTAATCTCTTTGAGGTTTAGGCAACTCCTACCCTCCGGCCCTGGTGTTGGGCTACCGTTCAGGTGTGGTCAGAGAAGATTCTCTCACTATTGCTGAGGCTCTAGAGGGAGCTCTGTTTTTCAGCCTGGGTTCCTGGTAGCCCAGAGCTAGGGAGTCACCCATATGTGAGGACTGACTTCCTGCTTGGTCCTGGAGAAAGAGTAGTTACTCACCTGTAACAGGTGTTCTCCAGGAGCAACAGGAATCAGTCCTCACAACCCTCCCTCCTCCCCTTGGAGTTGCAGTTGTATATAGTTCATTTTCTTTTTGTGCTGTCTTTTAGCTATGTCAGACTGAGCAAGATGGCACCTTTGGGCGGGAAGGGGACCGCGCATGCGTGCCTGCATTCCCAAAGGCTTTCTTTGAAAGATGGGCAAATGCTCCGCATGGGGGCTCCGTCGGCGCCGACGTCACCCATATGTGAGGACTGATTCCTGCTGCTCCTGGAGAACACCTGTTACAGGTGAGTAACTACTCTTTTTGTTTTTTGCTGTCTTTATCTGCAGCTTCTGGGGTCCATGGCCTCCACCATCGAAGTTGTCCCATGGGCTCGAGCACACATGCAAGACCTTCAGCGGGCACTCCTTTCCCCGCTGATCCCCTGTTTGGGAGGGCTAAGACTGGCAGCTCTGGCTGCCTCGGTTGACGCATACCAGTCTCAGCTGGTGGCTCTCGCCGAAACATCTTCTCTGCGGTGTTCCTTTGGAGACTCTTTGTTGGATTGTGGTCACCACCGATGCCAGCCTCTCAGGCTGAGGGGCTCATTGCCTGAACCAGGCGACTTAGGGGTCATGGTTGCCGCAGGAGCAAGTTGGTTCATCAACCGTCTGGAAACCAGGGCAGTGCACCTGGCTCTTCTTCACTTTCGCCCTCTCCTCCAGGCTCAGGCAGTCAGAATTTTGTCCGACAATGCGATGACAGTATCTTATCAGGGTGGAACAAAGTGCCCGGGAGTGGCCTGGGAGATGGCCCTCCTTTTTCCGTGGGCAGAGCGTCACATGTTAGCTCTGTCAGCCCAGCATATCGCAGGGGTGGACAACATCCAAGCGGACTTCCTCAGTCATCACCTCCTGGGCCCAGGGGAGTGGGAGTTAGCCCAGGGGAGTGGGAGTTAGCCCCCTGGGCCTTTCACAGAATCATTCGCTCCTGGGGGCGCCTGGACTTCGATCTCATGGCGACAGCGGCGAACACGAAGGCAGCTGCCTTCTTCAGCAGGAGGAGGGAATGAGGTTCACGAGGACTGGATGCGCTGGTCCAGCTGTGGCCCTCAGTCCCTCTGCTCTACCTCTTTCCTCCCTGGCCCCTGATCGGCAGGGCTCTTCGAAGCGTCAGGTCGCATCGCACCCCAGCAGGGTAATCCTAGTGGGCCCCAATTAGCTGCGGAGTCTTGTTCGTCTGACCCAGGCGCCCCTGCTGCCACTGGGGTCACATCTGAGTCTCCTGCACCAGGGACCAATCACAATGGAAGCTGCAACCTCCCTACTTGCTTATGGCTTGGCTCTTGAAAGGTGCCGTCTAACCCGGAGGGCCTACTTGAGTAGGGGGTGGCTACCCTCTTTAAGGCCAGGCGCCCAGCAACCTCCTTGGTGTATGCAAGAGTCTGGCACGTTTTTGAATCTTGGTGCACCCGGCAGCAACTCTCGCTGTAGAAGATACACATTCCTGAGATCTTAGCCTTCCTTCAGGATGGTCTAGGTAAGGGCCTGACCCTGAATTCCCTGTGGGTCCAGGTGTCCGCACTGACTTGTTTTCGGGGTCCGGTGGCGGGCATTCCATTGCTTCCCATAGGGATGTCAGTAGATTTCTCAAAGGGGTAAAAGTTCTCCGCCCTCCCGTCCGCCCAGTGATCTCTTTTTGGGATCTTTCTCTAGTCCTTCGATGTCTCATGCGTCCTCCCTGCAAGCCCATTCGACTAATCACTCTCTGGGACTTGACCCCCAAGACTGCGTTCTTGGTTGCTGTTACCTCTACTAAGAGGATTTTGGAGCTACAAGCCCTTTCCTGTCATGACCCCTTCCTTTCCTTCTCGGCAGAAGGGGTGTCACTGAGAGTTGTTCCCTCCTTTCTCCCAAAGGTGATTACTTCCTTTCACGTCAATCAGGAATTTCGCTTCCGGCCTTCTCCAAGGAGCAGTGCCAGGGACCCAGTCAGGGGCTTCATGCCTCAGATCTCAGCAGGGTCTTACGGCAATACCTCAAGGCCACAATTTCCTTTTGAGTCTCAGATTGCCTGTTTATCCTCTTCATGGGGCCTCGCAAGGGCTCCGCAGCTTCCAAGGCCACCATTGCCTGGTAGTTGCGTCAGGCCAACAAGTCTGCCTACATCCGCCAAGGTAGGCCGGTACCCCGGGTGTTCGAGTGCACTCCTTGTGTGCTTAAGCAACGTCATGGGTGGAGTGCTTACAGGTCGCCCCTCTAGACATTTGTCGAGTGGCCACATGGTGGTCCTTGTCTACCTTCGTGAGGCACCATCGCCTTGATCTTCCAGCCCGCGAAGTGGCGCTTTGGGGTTAGTGTGGTGGCAGCAGCTGTTTCTTCCCCACCCTAGGTCAGTGTAGCTTGGGTGCTACCCATTTGTCTGGACTGGTCTAGCAGGTTGAATTGGAAGGAGAAATTTCACTTACTGTTAATTTCCTTTCCTGGAATCCTGCTAGACCAGTCCAGCGCCCACCCATGCGGCATGCATTGCAGTCAGCCAGATCAGAGCTGTATTTTCTCATTATGAAAGACAATCAATATACAATAGCAGTCCTCCCCTGGGGAGGGATTCATGTACATAGTTCAGTAAAGGTTCTTATTCATTGTTGTGCCTTCCGCATTTGCGGACTGATTTCATTGGTTGGTTACCTTTCTGCTTTGCCAGAGTATACTGAAGGTGACCCCTAGGGGCAGGGCCTTATATCTACCAGGCCTCAGCCAATCAGGTTCTGGTAACTTTCCTGTCTCCAACATCTGCTGGAAGGGGGGATTCAACCCACTTGTCTGGCTGAATGATTCTATTAAGGAAGTCTTGTCAGGCGTAGGGAATCCTAGAAATACAGAGGAAATACTTTGGGTAGGTATTTATACTTCAAGGAAAGATTGATGGACTGAAAACAAAAGGCAAGAAATATAAGAAATTGTGAGATGGGATCATATAGCATGAGAGTAGGGCACAGAGTGTCTCAAATTCACTGAGAGATTGTGGCTGGAGCGAAGCAAGACAATTCCAGGTGTCGGGCAAACTTTCTGGTTACTACAATGACATGGAGTCTGAAATTTGTCAAGTCCTTTCATATTTTCAGTGGCAGACATAATGATTTAAATGCCAATCACGGCATTTAAATTTTTACTTATATTCAATGCTGCTGTATGTATGGCCAATGGCAGCAAATATAGGTATAACACAGTCAACGCGCTATTGAGCAGGCCTAAACTGAAAGTGTAAATCATCCATATAGTGGCTGAATATCGCTGCTATAAAGATCATTTCTCCCTCTGCCCTTCCTCTGTCCCTTTACTATATATGCCACATCTTAGGGTCCAATAAGATGTGTAATCGAATGAAAGAAACAAAATGAAGTGATAAGTTTGTTCACAAATCCCATAAACCACCTTTCAATAAAGCAAAGCTGTGTATAGAGGAAAAGGCAAAAAGCATAAAATTAATAAAAGAAAATAAAAAATATTGATAGTTCTGGGCCGTTTGACATGCTTGCAGCCTGGTACTGTCTATACGGCCTTTGAATATCTATGGATAGGGAAGCTATGTGTTTCCTTTGAAAATTGACTATACTATCACATAAAGATGATTTTGCTAAACAAATTTATTTGATTTTTCTTGTAACCAGAGTAGTAGATCAGGGAGGTGTGCTAGATGTGGCCTGTCTGGATTTCAGTAGTCTTTGACACACTTTTACATAGAAGATTGGTGAGCAGGCTAGTGAGTGGGTAGGCAATGGGTCCATGCTGGTGAAGGGAACATGACCAGTGGAGTGCCACATGGATCAGTACTGGGTCCAGTGATGATGTGGCAATTCATAACTGTAACAGAATGAACATGCTATGGAGATAGATGAAAGAAAATCTTTATAAAATTGAAAAAAAAAATCAATCAAGGGTTTAAACTAAAAAAGAAAAATGCATAAACGTGCATTTGGTCTGAAGATATCAAAGACCCACATACTGTTTTGGAGGGGAGAAATTGGCACTCATCGAACTGGAGAAACACCTTTGGGGCATTTTTCTTGACTAGAAAGTAGCCAGTCGATATGACAAAACAGTTGGAAAGCTGATAGTATACTTTGGTGTATAAAGGAACGGAGGCAGAGAAATACTGAAGGGTGAGGTTATTGCTCTCCAGGTCTGTATTCGGTTCTGGAGACCACATCTATTAAACATTAACAAGATAGAGGCAGTTTAAAAGAAAGTCACCAAAATGGTACATGCATTATAAGCCATGTATATATAAAACCTTAGTCATGACTTTCAAAGCTGTCAAGAGCCCAGCCCTATCACCAATCAGCAATATGATTCAAGTCACCGTAACGAACAGAGCCAGGAGACCTGCTGCTCTGAACTCCATCAACCTACCAAAAATCCTTACCAAATGCTCTAAAACCACAGCCTCCAGAGCCTTCTCACTGTTTGCACCTAGGGCCTGGAATGCCCTCCCACCCGAACTCAGATCCATCACTAGCCTCACTACATTCAGAAAGGCCTTAAAATACCACCTGTTTATAGCATACTACTCTGAAACAACTGCAAATGAACACAGCTCACATACTGATCTTTCCCAGTTATCCCCGGTAGAAAATGGCTAATTCTGCTGATCCTTTCAGTCACACTCTAATAATATTCTATTTATATTTATACTGTACTATAATATTCTCTGTCACTGCTACCATGTAGTTACCTAAAAATTGCCATTTCATAGTTAACCCTATTCACATTTTGTATATAGTTAACCCCATACCTTGTAAACAGTTAACACTATATTTTGTAGATAGTTAAC
Organism: Ichthyophis bannanicus; assembly: GCA_033557465.1. Lineage (NCBI taxonomy): Eukaryota > Metazoa > Chordata > Amphibia > Gymnophiona > Ichthyophiidae > Ichthyophis > Ichthyophis bannanicus. Next base: position 102,257,952 of record CM066048.1, on the reverse strand, counting down.
CCTGTTTACCTCCTAGTTTTTGCACCCTGTTAAATGTAAAAAAAAACCCAATGCTGATTGTACCATTGTGTTTAACTTGTTCATTTGTAAACCGCACTGATTAAAAGAGCGCGGTATATAAGAAATAAAAATAAATAAAATAAATAAAAAATGTACAGAGAGACTAGGGGAGCTAAATGTACACACTCAAATGTCTAGTAGGCTTCAATAAGTTTGAACATAAGGTGGGTCCACACTGGATCAAACCAAAGATCCATTGAGCCCTGCATTTTGTCTCTGCCAGTCTAGGGTATACATACTTAACAGGATTCCAAAATCCTCCCAAGTCTACATGGAACTTGTCTAAATGACTCAACTCTTTTTAAACCCAGCTAAGCTTAACTATCTTGACCACTTCTTTCAACAATACATTCAACAGTCTAAGCTTGCACTAAGTGAAAAAACCCCACATTCTCCAATTTGTTTCAAATGTTACTTAAGAAGCAGTTTGCATAAACTGAAAAGTACAAGAGATTATGATCTAAAACTGAAGGGAGGAAGGCTCTAACGAATGTAGGAAAAGCAATGCTGCTTTCTTGTAATAGGTGTTTCCAGATCATCTTGCTAGATCAGTCCGGACAAATGGGTAGAATCCCCCTCCCAACAGATGATGGAGACAGAGAAAACTAGAAACTTCCAGTGATGACATCGCTGGTACTAAGGTTAATGCAACTAGGGGTACCCTTCAGTATTTCTCTGCCTCCAGCAATGCAGCAGCATTTTGTTTTTCCTTTCCTGGGCTCACAGCCTAAGGGCTGCTGTTCCCCCAGGTGAGTCGGTTTCTGTTGGAATGGGTTCCTAGGACGCCAGCTTAAGGGTTGCCTTTCCCAATTGAGTTCCTCTTTTGATGTAAGCTTCCAGGGCTGGTGAGAAAGCCTGTTTGTCCTGGCTCCCCATCAGCTCCAGCTGCCTGGTTGAGCCTTAGGGGACATAAGGTGAGTTCTGCCCTGGGGAGTTAGCACTTCCCCACCACCATGTGAGGCCTCCCTTAGGTTTTTCCCTCCCCACCCCCCCACCCCCAGTACAACACAGTGGTGCCTCTCAGTTCCCCTGGCTTCCTCCTTTTGAGCTACAGAGTGCATTTTGGGGAAGCAAACCCTTTCTTTTAGGATCTGTACTGGACTTGTGAGAGAAGTGGTTTTGCTTCGCTCTGTCCTGCAGTAGTTTCTGGTTTTCAGATGGTCAGTTCTGTATGAGTCAAGCAGCCTTGCTATGTTTCCCTCTTTCTCTGGATTAATTGCATCATAGTAGGAAAAACCACGACTATCTAATTGGATATTGGGAGATTTCAACCTCCCCTCCCTACACGACACTCAAACCGCAGCATTCATAGAAGCGATTGACAACCTTGGATACAACCAGATAGTCAAAGATCCCACTCATACTATGGGAAATACACTCGACCTGATAGTCATTCCACAAACCACCACAGAAAACAACCACAATTATGATCTTTCCATAATACCAGTACCATGGTCTGATCACAGCCTCATTTTTATTCCAAATCCCCAACTCCTCCAATACCACTAACCCCAAATCCACCCTTGCCAAACCAACAACTAGGAGGTTCCGCCCCTTTGACAAAGAGGAAGTACTTAAGAATATTCTCCCAACACTACACACCTCTAAACCTGATTTAGATAGCCTAATCAATACCTGGAATCACACTCTCAGAGACAATTCTCAACCATCAAACATGGCAAGAAAGTCCAACCACCGTACACATGTAGCTTGGTATTCTAACGAGCTAAGGACATCCCTCCTCCATCTTCGTAGACTTGAAAAACGCTGGAGACGATCCCGCTCTACTGAAGCCTACACAGCCTACTGCAAATACCTAAAAAAGCATCGCCAGGAAATAGCAGATCGAAGGAAACAATTCCACACTAATCTCCTAAAGCAATCATTAAATAAACATCATGATCTCTTCAACATTGTAAGAACAATGGCAAAGGAACCAACTCCCCAACACACTCAAACAATACATCCGCAAGACTATGCTAACTACTTAAAGTCAAAGATGACGAAAACAACCAACATCTGCACCATTGGACCAACAAATATAGACAAGTCATCACAGTCAACCACATTAACCAAGTTTAATACATTATCAACCAAAGAAATTGAAAACACTATCGCATCAATAAATGCTACCACCGCAGCAAGTGATCCATGTCCAGCAGCCTGGATAAAAGACCTTAGACATGAAGTAAGCTTCTTCATACATAATATCCTTGAACAATCTTTTTCAACCGGAACCTTTCCTCAGTGCCTTAAACAAACCTCAATTAGACCATTATTGAAAAACAGCAAATTAGACCCCCTAAAAGTAGAATCCTACAGGCCAATATCCAGCATCCCACTCCTAGCTAAAATAATTGAGAAAGTGGTCCAACGTCAAATACAACAGCACATAGACACTGAAGCTCCACTTGACCCTGCACAACACGGCTTTAGAGAAGCTCATGGAGTGGAGACCCTCCTCATCACTTTATTCAATACATTAATCACAGGAATAGATAATATCCACCAAGGATTCATCCTTATATTCATGGACATCTCAGCTGTGTTCGACTCAGTAAGCCACCAAATACTTATCGATCGCCTTAAGGAAAAAGGAATTCTTGGATCCGCACTTGACTGGTGTATATCCTATCTAACTAACCATTGGCAACAAGTAAGAATTGAAGAAAGAACATCTGAACCATTTCTGCAAGATCAAGGGGTACCGCAAGGATCCTCTCTTTCAGCATTAATGTTTAATATATATATGCAACCTATCTGTGACCTCATCCGTTCCTTTAATGTTACCTGTTTAGCCTATGCAGACGACATTCTCCTATACATGCCTTTCTCCATCAACCACCCTGATTATACACCATTGACAAAATGCTTCGAATCAGTAGAAGACTGGCTCTTCTCACAGAACCTAAGAATCAACCACAGCAAGACCGATGTGATGTTTATCACAAAGAACCAAAACTTCACACCTCCTACTACCTTAAAGATAAAGGACAAGGAATTGACAGTAAAACCTACGATACGATTTTATTTTATTTATTTAGCAAGCATTTGTAGCCCGCTCCTTCCAGCGATCAGAAGCGGGTAGGATTACTATTGTGAAACTGCCGAATCAAGGCAGGTACAAATTTTGTTTACATACAGATTGTCAGAAAAGCACATCATACAGAGTTAACACTTCTTAGCTATGGGGGAGTTCATTTACATATATACATAAATACATATATACAGGATAATCTTCTTGGACACAGTGGTCAGGGGCTGCTCCATCTGTGGGTTTAGTTCAGGTTGAAATGTGATTGGAAAATGTGCGTTTTGAGTTTCTTTCTGAAGTCTAGAAGGTCATTGCTAGCTCGTAGTTCTGGTGGGAGTTGGTTCCACAGTGTTGGCGCCGCATATGAGAAAGCCCTGTGGCTGGTGTTAGCTTTGGCAGATCTTATATCTGTTGGAGTGTGAAGGATGTTGGAATTGTGGGTTCTTCTGTTTCGGGTAGGAGGTTGCAATCTTACTAGGTTGTTGAGGAAGGAAGGTGCTAAGTTGTGGATGAGTTTGAAGGTGGTTGTTAGTATTTTGTATTTTGTGCGAGCTGTTATGGGTAGCCAGTGTAATTGAATTAGTACTGGTGTGATGTGGTATCACCCTCGACCAGCGCCTCAATATGAAAACTCACATAAAAAACATAACAAAACTAATATATCACAAGATACGCACACTACGCCACTTACGACCTTTACTGGAACCCACAGACTTCAGAACCATCTACCAAGCCTTGGTAATGCCTCACCTCGACTTCGCAAATGCAATTCTACATGGTCTCCCCCAATCAACATTAAATCCTCTCCAACTGGCGATGAACACCGCTGCCAGAGTACTTGAAGGAATATCAAAGACAGATCACATAACTCCAATCCTAAAAAGACTCCACTGGTTACCAACCAACGCAAGAATCCGCTACAAGATCCTAATTACTACTTTCAAAGCCTTGAACAATCAAGCACCATCAACAGTCGCCAACCTTCTACACATGCAGACCCTCAATAGAGCCAGAAGGTCAGCTGCTATAAATACATTAACAATCCCGAAACAAACAGTCAGATACACTAAGGAAACAACTAAAAGAGCCTTCAGCATTCACGCCCCAATAGCCTGGAATGCCCTCCCACCAGAATTGAGAACTATAACCAGCCTAACACAATTCAGAAAAAGTCTCAAACACCACCTCTTCTTAAGCTATTTTCCAATTTAATCTTCTCACAAGGGAAATACTACCGCCATATTCAGACCAAGACAATCCCAAATGTGACTAATGCGTATTGATTATTGTAGATAGTTATATAGTAGACATAGTTTTACCCTGTTACTCCCAAGTTCTAAACTCCTGTTACTTGTAAAATGCACTACAGTTTTCTGTATGTATATGTTTGTTTCATGTAAACCACGCTGATGATAATAGTGCGGTATATAAGAGATGTTAAATAAATAAAATAAAGAAATAATGAAAGAAATACATTTAAAGTTAAAGTGTATAGAGGTCAGAATTGTTTGTCCTAGTACTGGGGAAATATCCCTCTGTGAATCTGTCTCTCTGCAGGTTTGGGGGATAGACAGGAGAGTGCATTGACAGAGATTATGGTGGCCAGCATGAGGCAGGCAGTTGAAGGTCACCCACCAGTTGGAAGAGTCAGTGGGAAAAAGGTACAAGTCCTATTCTTGAGGAGGTGACTGTGGACTCTTTGCTGGTACCTTTGGGCTGTTCTTGCTAACCCCTCTATAGCGTTTTTGCTTTATAGGATGGGGAATCATACTCTGGGGAGAAACTGTTTTGGTCTTAGAAAAGAGAGGGGAGGGATGAGGATTCTGGGAGGATTGTTACCTCTGTTTAATCCCCTCCGTTTATGTGGATGGCCCAGGTATCCACAGCAAAGGAGAGAAAAGTACATACTGAAGACAAAATGAGATTGACTCGGCACATGATCCTGGTGCTGCCACAGCTGCTAGCCAAAGTAAGGACTGTCTGCCTTTCACTGGAATGGGGGAGGTGGTCAGGGGCAAAGGACAGATGTGGAATTGGGGTGTGCTGGGTCTGGTCTCCAGGAAAAATGATGTATATCTTTTACTTTTTCAGTTTTCTGCAGATGCTGAGAAAGTGACCGCCCTGCTGCGAGTTCCCCATTTCCTAGAACTGGAGACTTATTGCACAGAACGCCTGGAGAAAGTAAGCATTTGTGTGTGTGTCTCTTCTATTTTTTTTTTTTTACTTCATTTTATAAAACAAAGTGTAGCTACTCACCTGTAGTAGGTGTTCTCTGTGGACTGCAGGAATAAGCCCTCACGTATGGGTGACATCACCAATGGAGTGCACACAGGAACGCTCCCCAGCTTCTATTGGAAGCTTTTGGAAGGTTGCACCGTGCATGCATACCTGCCTTCCCCACCTGCCGTGGTACCATCTTCTCCAGTCAAATATCAAAGCCACTAGCCAAGCAACTCCTTGGTGAGGTGAGAGGGTTACAGGTACTTTTTTCTGCTGTCCATGGAGAACACCTGCCACAGATAAGTAACTACAATTCCTCTGTGGAAAAGCAGGAATGAAGTCCTCACGTATGGGACTCCCAAGCTACCGAAAACGAGGAGAACGGAAAGAGCAGTGTAGGTAGTCCCTCTAGGGACCCCACAGATTCAGCATTCTCTGAGATCTTTCTACCATTACAGATAGCCTGGATGGACAGAAGGGCCAGTGGGCAGGAGTTGAACCTAAGATCTAAAGAGGTGCCGGAGCGCTGCCTAACTAAGGGAATCCCCGTCCAGACAGTAATGAGTTGTGAATGTGTGGACCAAAGACCCTGTAGCAGCCCTGCAGATCTCTGTGGAGACTGAGTGCAGGTTAGCCTCTGCCATGGTGATTGCTTGGACATTGTGAGCCATGATATGATCATCAAGGCTCAGGCCTGCCTGGGAATATGCCAGAGACATACAGTCAGCTAGCCATAGGGATACCATGTGTTTAGAGATAGCAGCACCCCGCTTGCTGGGGTCAAAAGAGACAAACAGCTGGGTTGATGATCCTTCGTACGCTTGAGGTAGAAAGCAAAGGCATGCTTGCAGTCCAGCGTGTGCAACGCCGCCTCACCCTGGTTGGCGTGCGGCCTTGGGAAGAATGTTGGCAGAACATTCAACTGGCTGAGGTGGAATGTGGAGACCACCTTTGGTAGAAAACACAGATGCGTTCACAAAACCACAGGAATCTGGTGTATGGTGGGTGAGCTACCAGGGCCAGAAGCACACTGATGCAGCATGTCGATGTGACCACCACCAGAAACAAGTCCTTACAAGTCAAGAGCCTCAAAGGAAGCCGCATGAGCTGAGCAAGGACCACGTTGAGATCCCAAGCCACCATAGGGGCTTGAGAGGAGGCTTTGAGAGGAGCAAGCCCTGCATGAAATAAGTCACCAGAGGGTGCATTGAGATGGGTCTGCCCCCTGAGATGCAGTGGTAGACCCCAGTCGTGCTGAGGTGAACTTGAATGGAGTTTGACTTCAGGCCCAAGTCTGAGAGGTGCAGGAGGTACTCCAGCAACTGATCCACTGCGCAGGAGAAGGGATCTAGTGCCCTGTCTGCGTACCATGAAGCAAACCTCCGCCACTTGAAAGTGTAAGCTCGGCACAATGAATCTTGAGTGAAGCTAGGACATTCATGACATTCTCGGGCAAATTGAGCTCGGAGAGGACTACCTGCTCAGTATCCAGGCTGTGAGGGCCAAGGAGCATTCCCTTGTCCTGGACGATGAGGTCTGGGGCAGAGCCCAAGTAAAGAGGCTCCCTCCGAGAGATTTGGAGCAACAGGGGAAACCAGAGCTGCCAAGTCCAATACAGGGCAGTGAGGATCATGTTGTCTCTGTTGGCCTGAAGCTTCAGCAGAGTCTTTGTCACAAGTGGGATTGAGGGATAAGCATAAAGCAGACATACCCCCCTCCCCCCCAATAGAGGAGAAAGACATCTGATCCACCTGGATATTTTGCAGTATGGCAAAGAGATCTATCATGGGGGGGGGTATCATACTCTTGAAGTATCGATTCTACCACATGCCTGTGGAAGGTCCACTCAAGCAGTTGGAGGACTCGGCTCAGCTGATCTTCCAGAATGTTGAACTCGCTGGACAGATAGGTTGCCTTCCCTTCCATCCCACGGGCCAGGGCAAACTTCCACAACCTGACTGCCTCCCAGCAGAGGACATATGAGCCTGTGCTACCCTGTTTGTTCACATAGAACATCGCTACCTGGTTGTCTGTTTGGATCAGGATCACCTGATTCACCAGGTGTGCCGGAAAGCCCAGAGGGCATTCGCTATGGACCACAACTTGAGGAAGTTGATCTGGTGCAGGTTCTCCTGCTTGGACCACAGGCCCTGCATGTGCAGGTCATCCAGATTCACCCCTACCCGAGCTTGGACGTGTTGGTCATCAGCGTCCTGTGGGGTGGGCTCTGCTTGGAACAGGAGGCCCTTGAGCAGGTTTAGTGGTTCTAACCACCAGTCAAGGGGCTTTACCAAGGGAATGGTGAAAGTCACCCTGTCCCAGAGACAGCCTGCCTGCTGCCATTGCATGCAAAGGGCCCACTGGGCCTGCTGCAAGGGGAGACGGGCCAGAGGAGTAACATATACCATGGAGGCCATGTAGCCAAGAAATTTCAGCATCCCCTGGGCTATCATGTGGCACCAGTGCCATTAACCATTTTGGTTATTTAGTTATTTATTTATTTACATTCTCTTATATACCGCGCTATTCTGCATCAGTGCGGTTTACATTGAACAAACTGAAATTACATTGAACAGGGCATTATAACTTGGAGAGAACTATTTTTACAGGGAACATGGGCCATGGAGGGTTAAGTGGCTTGCCCAAGACCACAAGGGGCACCTGTGGGACTAGAAACCCCAGTCCTTCCGGCCCAAGGTTGCTGTCCTCTAGTGGGATTTGAACCCCTGACCTTCCAGCCTGAAGTACCTTGCCCCAACCACTAGGCCACTCCTCCACTCCTGCTCCACTGCATGCTGTCCACTGGCAAGAACGCCTGAGCTCAAGTGGTATCAAGGAGGGCTCCTATGAACTCCAGCTGCTATGTGACTGGAGGTGGGACTTTGGGTAGTTGATAATGATCCCCAGCCGCTCAAGAACCTGTATGGTTAGATGTGTGGATTGCTGGACACTTATTATAAGAGGGCTGCTACACAGTACCGTGTCCTGTGCTGCTGAGGTAAGCTGTGACCAACTTCCTGAGTGATTAACAGTCCTTGCTTGGATAGGAGGAGTCTTTCAAAATGGCCTTTTGACCTGCCACCTGGTGTTAACACCTATTAAGTTTCACAGGTCTCTTTCCCTCTAGGTAGAAGGCCTCTTTGTAAAGGTCTCTAGAAGACTTTATTTGTTGCTCAAAGAGTACTGACCCTGTTTTGCCTTTTATGCTAAGTTATATTCTAATTTGGTTTAAATTACAGCTCTTTGCTGCTGCTAGGCTCTGACTTATTATGAAATTTAAACTACAAGCTCTCTGCTGGGTTCTAAATTTAACCAGAAAGCTCTCTTCTATGTTTTAAATTTAAACTTAAACTGCTGCTACTAAGGCCCTGACTGATTTAACCAAAAACACTGGGTTCACAGATTAAATAGCTTTAATACAAAGAAGTCCTTTCAGAAAATTCCCAGAAGTATATACTCAAAATTGCAGATCTCTCTCCAGAAGTAGCAGTCCCTTTTTCTAGTCCTTCAAGACTCTGTTTCTCCAACATGGAATTCTTCTGTGAACGCATCAAAGTTCTTACCAAAGATTGTCATACCCTTCCATCTTGATGAGTCTATACCCTTCTGCCTATATTTTGCCCTCCTCTTACCAATAACCTTGGAATGTCTGCTTCAAATGTATCTACACAGAGCTCAATCTGCACACAGACCATCTCAGTTAGTCCTCTCATATCATCCTAACAAGAGACGTCTTCCAGTGAACAAAAGAACATTCTCTCTCTGGATATATAGCTATATTTTCTACTGCTATCGCAATGCAGGTCACTGTCTCCCAAGCAAGGTGATTACTCATAGACTGAGAGCCGCAGCAGCAACAGACTTTTCTGCTAAACTCATCAACTAAGGATATATGCAAAGCTGCAACTTGGTCAACAGTCCACTAAGCATTACTGTTTTTCCTTTCTTCCTTGATACTTCAGCACACCTCCTCCTCCAGGGACACAGGTTATGAACTGACACCGTTTGGACTTTTACTTCACAACACTCAGCTCGGGATTCGCCATTAGTGTGGCTGTGTTGATCTTTGCTGTCTATGGAGAAAAAAAGATGCATAAGATAACATGTTTTCTCCGTGGACTGCAGGACCCTATGGCCGCATATTTCTACCTTCCCACCCAACGCTGAAGCAAGCTAAGAAAATGACTGATGGAACCACTAACTGTCATCAATGCGGGAATGCCTGCACTTGCTCAGAAACCTTTCCTAAGTTTTTGGAGCTCTGGGAAGCAAGGTCCTCTTGGCTCCTTCAGGGGATGATGTCACCATTGGTGTAGATGTAGGATCCTGCTTTCCATGGAGAAACACACACTACAGGAATGCAGCTTTGTTTTATTTTACAAAAACTTATGAGAATTAGTTAGGCTAGCAGACCACCTGTTGTTACCTCCCTGCCTTAACTTGTCTGTTGGTCTGCCTTTGTCCTTGTTTTTGACTGTCCGTTTTAACTCGTCAGCTGCTTTAAGATTTACAGTAGAGAATTGTAGTTGCCATGTTAATCTACTTGTGTATGTGCAAATAAAGGCCAAAAAACAAGTTGAAGGCGATAACTTTGGATTGGACTAACTTACTTTCTATGGGAACAAGCAGGAAGTCCGTCCTCACATATGAGTGACGTTGGCACTGTGAGCCCCTGTGGAAGCATCTCCCCCAGCTTTTAAAGAAAGCCTTTGGGAGATGCCACCACACATGCGTGGTCCCCTTCCCGCCCAAGGATGCCATCTTATTCAGTCTCCTTTTTTCCGTGGAGCCCTTCAGACATCTGTCTGCTTTCCCCTGGAAAAAGTTAATTTCTTTAATTGAGTTTCATACTCTTTTCTCCAATAGTGCACCGGTACTTTTCCCACCACCCAAGCCCGCTGCTCCAGCATCGAGTCTTGGGTCCGTATCTGGGTTTTTTTTCCCTTTGGTGCCTTCATGCCCTTTTTCCAACTGGCAGCACTGCGGGTCTTCGACCTTGCCGGGGTACTTTTTTCTCCCATGACTACCAATGGCTTCAAGAAGTGTGATCAGTGTACGAAAATCATGTCCCTTACTGATACACATAACTGTTGCCTGCACTGCCTTGGGCCGGACCACGACCCCGCAACCTGTGGTCTCTGTAAAAAGATGTCCACCAAGCCCCTTAAGAGCCATCAGCAGCAGCATGATAAGTTTTGTTTGTTTGTTTGTTCCCCCCCCCCCCCGGAGTCCCCGGCGCTTCCGAAGACCAAGACCTCGGACTCCTGTGGCGCCCCTGCGGACCCCAGTCAACACAGTGGGTCTTCAGAAAGGGGGTCTCCCTCAAGGGAACACAAGAAGAATAAGAAACTTTTGAAGGCAGCGTCCCTGGACGGTTCCGGCAGGCCGGGTAAGCTCCGAGCCAGGTCCTGCCATACATACCGCTCGTCCAAGGGCTTGTAATGGGAGTGGCCTACCAAGGTTGCCCAGAAGGAATTGCCTGGAGACTGGCCTCTGACATCTGAGGCCACCCTCGTTGAGGAGGATTCCTCGGGAACTGGCGCCGGGTCCAAGTTCCTCGGTGCCCGTGCCGAAGGCTGTGGAGCCATCTGGACTGGAGACCAGAATGGCAACCTTGGAGCACAGCTTGGATGCCTTCACAGACTAGCAGCAGGCATTATTGTCCGGTATGGCCGGTTCCTCTGCCCAGACCACCAGGCCCTCGATGCTGAGCCGATTGTTGAGGCCATATGGCCCCGAGTCAATCCTTGGCTGAGGTCTTGTTCTGGGTCCCGTTCTACGGGACCGAGGTCTTCCCTGGCCTGTGCACACGACACCAACTGTGGGGCCACCATGGGGTTTGGGCCGGGCTCGGGCACGGAGCCTCTGAACCGCCTCCCCTCGAGTCTTCCATTAATTACTTGGAATGGGAGACCGAGGATGAGGAATCCCCCTGACGCCCATTGCCATTGCAACATCCCCCTCGGACCCGTGCCCCTCTGAGTCTCGGCGTCTGTCCTCACTTGAGGACATGGTGTTCCTCGACTTTGTGCGGGACATGTCAAGGGCACTGGCATTTCTAACAGAATCAGAGGAGGACCCTCGGATGGAGGAACTAGAAATCCTCCAGTACAAGAACCCCACTCAGTAGTTGATGGTACCCATCCTGGAACAGCTTATGCTTCACAAGTGGGAAATAACAGCATCAGTGCCCGTCATGAGCAAGCTGCTCGACTCTATGCATGGGGTCCACTGGAGCCCAGGCTTCCAAAAGGCACAACTGCTGCATATCTCCATGGTAGTGGAGCCAGCTGTGCGTCGGCTGAAGAGCCAGACAACCCACTCCTCAGTGCCCCTGGGTAGGAGGCCCGCACCTTGGATCCCCTCAGTAGAAAGTGCTACCAGGGCTTGATGTTCATCGGTCGGTTCCAGGCCTACTAGCTGTACATGGGTATGTACCTGAAAGACCTGATGAAGGAGCGTGCCAGATTCTCAGCTGATCTCTCCGAGGAACCCCTACAGCAGTTCAGGAACCTGTCCAGAGCTGTCCGTGAATGCTTCCAAGTTCATGACTCGAGCAGCCTACAATGCTTCGAGTTGGCGGCTAGAGTAGCTGCTGTGGCAGACGGTGCCCGGCGCCAAGCCTGGCTATAGTCTTCCGACCTCGAGCAATGGGTTCAGGACAAATTGGTCAATGTCCCATGCCAAGGCGAGAAACCCATTTGGCAACCCATGACAGAGAAACCTTTGACAAACCCATGACAGAGAAGGCTGCCGAGTTGGAGACTGAAATCATGACATGGACCGGGCTCTCCAAAAAGACTGCTACCCTTCCCCAGTGGAAGTGCTCGGGTAAAAAGCCCTTTTACCTGAGGAAAGGGGCTGCTTACAAAAACTACCCACATTTTCAAACCTCCCCAGCAGGGTCAGCAGGCTAAGGGACAGGGACATGGCCCTCATAAGCAAAAGATTCCCAGGCATCGGCTCCAGCCCAGCCTGGAGGGAGCTTTTGACTCCTTGAGCATTGCTTCTCTACCCCAAGGAGGACAGCAGCCCACAGGGGGACGTCTCATCCTCTATGCCCACAGGTGGCCAGCCATCACCACTGATTCCTGGGCACTCCAGATGGTCAGGGAGGGCTACTTCCTGCACCTGGCATAGACACCCCCTCCTTTCTTCCCGAGAGAGCCCCCCCAGGTCTCCCCTTCACTGGGGCCTCCTATTGCAGGAACTTGCAGGCCTTCTCAAGGACAAGGTGGTGGAACCAGTACCCCAACATCTCAGAGATAAGGGGTTCTACTCCAGGTATTTCCTTGTGCCAGAGAGGACAGGGGGCCTATGGCCCATCCTAGACCTGTGGAACCTGCACAAGTTCCTGGTGAGGGAGAAGTTCAAGATGCTCTCCTTTGGAACATTGCTGCCTTATCTCCAGCAGGGAGATTGGCTATACTCCTTGGATTTGAAGGATTCTTATACCCACATCCTCATTCTCCCCAGTCACAGGCAGCATCTTCGCTTCATGATTGGGGGGGGTGGGAGGCCACTACCAGTAGAAGTTACTAACTTTAGACCTGGCATCTGCCCCTAGGGTCTTCACCAAGTGCCTGGCAGTAGTGGTCACCTACCTCTGTCTCCAAGGGGTATTCGTCTTCCCCTACCTGGACGACTGGCTTATAAAAGGAGGCACAGTCGCCAAGGTGCAGCAAGCTATGGCACGCACCATCCACATCCTGCAACATCTGGTGTTTGTGATAAACCACCCCAGGTCCCACCCCCTCCCGACACAATGTCTGGAGTTCATAGGAGCAAATCTGGACACTGTTCAGGCAAAGGCCTTCTTCCCCCTGGATCAGGCCGACCATCTTAGGGAATGGGTTGCAGATGTGCAACAGCACCCCTCAGTGTCAGCTTGGCTTCTGCTGTGTTTCCTCAGCCACATGGCCTCCATGGTCCATGTCACCCCAGACGCCCGTCTGCACAGAAAGTTGCTCAGTGGTGCCTTCGAGACCAGTGGATGCAGGCCACAGGCCGCCTCTAAGACAGAGTCTCAGTGACCCATCAGTTTGGTGGACTCCTGACGTGGTGGCAACATCCACAACACCTTCAGGCAGGGATGCCCTTCCAGGCCCCAAGCCCTCTAAGGGTCCTCACAGCGGAAGCCTCCCTACTGGGAAGGGGAGCCCACTGCAAGGAATTTCACATCCAGGGCAGGTCGAGGGCAACCAGCAGATCAACCTTCTGGAGTTTTGGGTAATATATCTAGCCCTCCGAGCTTTTTGCCACTGTCTGAGGTACCAGCTGGTACTGATCCAAACAGACAATCAAGTGGTAATCTTCTGCATGAACAAGCAAGGGGGCACAGAGTCTAACACCCTTTTCCACAAGGCGATGACACTGTGCTTATACATAGTCTATCAAAGAATGCTCCTACGGGCGGGATACCTACCAGGTTAGGACAATGCCCTGGAGGACAAACTGAGCAGGGTCCTCAACCACATGAGTGGCGACTGGACCCCAGAGTGGCCACCTGGCTCTTCAGACTCTGGGGTACCTAACAGGTGGACCTTTTTGCCAGCCCGGACAACTGCATCTGTTCCTGTCAGCCCCACCCGGGCTGGGTAGAAGGAGATGCATTCCTCATAGGAACATAAGATATGCCATACTAGGTCAGACCAAGGTCCATCAAGCCCAGTATCCTGTTTCCAGCAGTGGCCAATCCAGGTCACAAGTATGTTGCAGTTTCCCCAAAAGACACAGGTTCCTCAATGCTTGTATTGGGTCAAGCAGTGATATCCTGGGCTCCTTTTAATAATGGTTTATGGACCTTTCCTCCAGGAACTTGTCCAAACCTTTTTTAAACCCAGCTGCACTAACAGCTCATTCCTCATCCCATGATCAGAAGGCCTTATGTATGCCTTCCTACCCACCCCATTGATTGCCAAGGCCCTCTTCAAGGCTCTTCATGATAGAGCATCGCTGATCCTGGTGGCTGTGGTTCCCGCTGCTCCTCCGCATGTCAGTGGAGGCATTGATTACCAGCTACCTGAGGTATCTCTCGTGGAAAATCGTGTTCCTGGTGACGCTCACAGGGTCAACGAGTTCTAAGCCCTAGTAGCGGAGACGCCATATGCCAGGTTCTACAAGAACAGAGTCGTGCTATGCACGCACTCCAAATTCCTCCCGAAGATGGTGTCCTCTTCATCTCAACCAGGAGGTAGTGCTACCCACCTTCTTCCCGAGACCTCACTCCTCCAGGGCGGAGACCATCCTTCACACCTTGGACTGTAAGAGGGTCCTGTCCTTCTACTTTCAACATACCCAGGGCCACCGAATAGCTTTTCAGCTCTTTGTTTTCTACGACCCCAGTTGTCTGGGAGAGGCAGTGACCAAGCGAACCCTGTCCACCTGGGTGGCGGACTGCATCGCCTTCGCCTGTGAGAAGGCTGGGTGCTCGCTGGATGGCCGGGCCACGGCACATAGTGTCAGGGCCATGGAGGCCTCTGTGGGGAAAACCTGCGCTCCATCTCAATGTCTGACATCTGCCGAGCCGCCACTTGGTCTTCGGTCCATACTTTCGCAACTCATTACTGCTTGGAGAGTGAGTCCCAATGGGACAGCGCCTTCGGCCAGGCCATGCTCCGTAATCTTTTTGGGGTCTAGGCAACTCCTACCCTCTGATCCTTCTGTGTTCAGGCTACCAGAGCATTGATTTCAGTTGGACACACGGGTTCTACAGCAGTTTGTATCTGCGGACTCAATTACTGCTGCTCACGGCTCCCCTGGAGGGCGACTGTGTTTTTTTTTCTCTATGGGCTTTTGGTAGCCTGTAGCTAGGGGGTCCCGTGTGTGAGGACTGACTTCCTGCTTATTCTTGGAGAAAGTTTAGTTACTCACCTGTAATAGGTGTTCTCCGGGGACAGCAGGAATCAGTTCTCACAACCCTCCCTCCTCCCCTTGGAGTTGCTGTACATTTTTTGCCATCTTCTTTTGTCGGCTCTAGCTATGTCATCTGACTGAGTAAGATGGCACCCTTGGGCTGGAAGAGGACCACACATGCATGGTGGCATCTCCAAAAGGCTTTCTTTGAAAGTTGGGGAGATGCTTCCATGGGGGGGCTCCATCGGTGCTGATGTTACCCTTATGTGAAGACTGATTCCTGCTGTCTCCAGAGAAACCTGTTACAGGTGAGTAACTATGTTATACCTTTGTCAAGCTTTCAAGAAGTATTCTCTCTCCATCGGGTCACTGATGTTACAGGAAAGGCAGTCTATATCAAAACTTTGAATAAATCTAACTGTCTGGAAAGTGGCTGAGTATTGCCATTATTTGGATGACTTTTTTTTACCTACCCTCGCCCTGCCTCCTTTTTGTATAGGTAGTATCGGACCATTTATCAGTTTAAAGGTCCTGATGTTATTTGTACATTTTTTTTCCAAAATACATGGATGGGTAAGTTACATATTCACTGGCCATTGGTGAATGTATAGCTTGCTTTGAATATTGGCCTACATTTGTTTTTGGGTTGTTTTTTAAACTTCATTTTTTTTTCAATATATCAAATAGAGACTTATCTCAGAGTATATAACAGATAATTCTGAAAACGGCAGAAATATGGAGCTGCCTGTTTTTTCTAATTATAATATGTACACAGCATCTAATGTTAGAATTGAACATTTCTGATTACTTTATTTTTAATTACATTCTAAATAAAAAAAATGAAAGAAAATCCTCAAGAAATCTTTTCTCTTTCTGTTGTCCCATCCCGACCTGTCTCGCAGTACCTGGACCTCCTGTTACGGCAGGTCTGTGAGATCGTGGAAAAGCACACGGAGCAGGAGGTGTTGGAAGCCTGTGCCCGGGTACTCTACATTTTGTGTAAGGAAGAGCATGCCTTCTATAATCGTGCTGATATCGTCCGCAGTCAGCTGCTCGACCACCTGATAGACAAGTTCCTGCAGGAAGTGGAAGAGTTAATGCAGGTGTGGCACAGAGGAGCGACTGGAGGGGTGTAGATTCTTGGAAGAAGGGGGCTTATTCTACGGCCATGAGCCTTGGAACAGGAACGGTGCCCATTTGTTATGCTAATCTCTTGTTTCTGGGGGCTGGGGTTGCTTGGATTATTGAAGGCCAACGATATGGATGAAGATGAAGTTTATAACATGTCCGCGAGCCTGAAGCGAATTTCTGTGCTTCACAAGTGAGTCACTACTGGGAAGCTGTGGGTTGGTTCTGACGGGGGTCAAATTAGAGATAGCTGAAGGATGGGATGGTAGACGAGTCATTTTTCCAAGGGGCTTGTTTATTTCTCCTCTGTGACTTGTGTCTTTGAACCTATCTGATTTATCTCTTCCCCTATTTCTTGGTTATCCAATACAAAAAGAGCAGTGGAAAACAACAGAGGTCAAGAAAACAAACATATTCCACTACTATGATTTAAACTTTATTCAGACAATAAAATGCAATCATGAGAAAACAGTAAGAAATATATCACTGAAACCTTTTTAACATAACAAGCTTGTAACTGTTTTTGAAATAGATTTTCAATCATAGTTTAAAAAGCCACTTAAAAATAATTTTTCATTTTCTGTGTATGAAAATTATTCCCAAAGAGATTTGTAACTGAATTGCAGTGAAAATTGAAAAGTTTGACTTTGACTTTTCGTCTTCAGTATATGAAAAATAACTTTTAGCAGTTTTTTGTTTAAATTATGATAGAAAGCTCCTTTCAAACAAAGTGATTAGCTTGTTATGTTGAAAAGTTTTTGGAAGCCTTTATCTTCCTCTGTTTTCATGACTCTTGGGTTGTTGGGGGGGGGTTATAATCGGAATGTTTAAATCATATTACTGGAATATGTTGTCTTCCCCTCTGTCTTCAGTGAAGCAGGGAGTCAAGTTGAAAGCTGTGTTTGGGGTAGGGGAAGAACTTTTTTCCCTGAGTTGTAGTGGCGCTTTGGGGTTCTTACATTTCTTCCTATTAGCACGAGAAGAGAACTTTTGGACTTGATGCACCTCTAGTGGGTCCTTCTGCATAATTTCAGGGCCAGCATTAGTGGGAGTGCAACCAGGCCAATGGCTCTGGGCCCCCGGACCACAAGGGGCCACAAGCTTGTTGTCTAACCTGCTACTGATCTCTGCCGTTGTTTTGGTGCGGTGTTTGGAACTCATTGTAGCTTTGCTGTTGGGGTTTGTCTATGTCTATCTCTGTCTCCCCCATCTAACTCACAGTATTTGTTATGACAGTGCTCACGACCTGACGAAATGGGAGCTCTTTGAACCCTGCTGCCGCCTCCTGAGAAAGGGAATTGACACAGGAGAGATCCCTAAACAAGTAACCCAGTGACCCTTCTGCTTCCCTGACTAGTGGGCGATATGTTCATTCATGGGACTAGAGGGAAAAACTGGGCTGGGGCATGCAAAAGGAATGAGAGATGTGGTCAGGGATGGGAAGGGTTGTGGAGCTGGAGCCAGACCTAGTTCGGTGGTGTGCACAAGAGACAGGGCAGGCGATATGGTGAGGGAGCCGGAGGCTTTGCAGGATGGTGCCTTACTGAAGTAGGGAAGGGCGGGAGCATGGATGTGGAAGTGAAGGGGTTGCAGCATGATGAGACACAGTGCTGAAGACTGGGCTCTTTCTCTCCTGCATGCAGATTCTGATCCCAGCACTCACGTGTGCTCATTTCTTCATCCTGTGGGAACTGGCCCGAGTTTCTAGCTCCATGCCAAGCCAGGTAGGAGGGGAGAAGATCCTGTCCAGAGAGAATATTTTATACTATTTGTTTTCTAACAAGGAACCGTATTATATCAGTGATTCTAGGGTCTTCACAGACCTTGGGGTTGAGGACTAGATCACTTCTCCTGACCCCTGCATCCATTTTTGGCTCTACCTTAACCTTTAACAGTGTCTTACTAATTTCCTTCCTAGGAGCAGCTAAGCATCCTGAAGCAGAGACTGGCCTCCTTTACTGACCTGTGCCAGAGTTGCCTGACTGACATGGATTCGGGTGTGAGAGAGCAGGTGAGACCTCCCAGCAGACAGAGAGAGCAAACATGGGAAGGAGATTGAGGTGGGAGTTGTGAATGCAAAAGGAAGGGCATAGATGCACTATGAGCAATGGAGGAGGGAACAGGACTGTATGTATAGGGGAAGAAAGACTGTGCTAGGGAATTCAGTCATGGGGTAGAGACAACAGTCCTTTAACAGCATATAGCTGGGGGTGAGGGGAGATGTCATTCTTTTTCATGGATATGTTGGGTCTCGCCCTCACAGGCTTTTGTTCTACTGAGCGACTTGCTGGTGATTTTCAGTCACCAGATCACAAAGAGTGGCCGAAACTTCCTGCTCAGCCTGGTGCTGAAACCTGAGCCACCACTGCAGGCTGAGCTTGCCAGCTTCCTCATGGACCATATCTTCATCGAGCTGCAGGATGAAGACAATGGTAAGTACGGAGGAGTGACAGGACAGCGTCATTGCAGTTCCTTGAATGTGACAGAATATAGTGTCATTAGGTGATCTCAATCCTATGGGAATGACCTAAAGTACTGTGAGCTCAAATGACCTCATGGTCTCCCAGCTCTGGGGGGTGTTGTAGTGAGCTGTGGTAGTGTCACGTGAGCTATGGTAGTGTCAGGGTCCCTGGCTCTTAAGGTGCTGTAAAGGCTATGTCAATCTAACAGTCCTATTTTGTTCAACTGATGAGCACATTTCAGTGAGATCTGTACTGATCAAGGACTGTCCCTGAGCAATAGGCAAACCCAAAGTTGTGGCATGGTCTGCCTCTTGTCACAGTCAAGGTCGTGGGTATGGAAGAGTATTCCCAGTTAGCTTTATCAGCTCTTGGCCAACTTTGCTTTTGGGCACGATTTTGGGTCTTTCAGATAGTTTAGTCCTCCTCCATCTCTGCAAAGGTGGTCACTCTAGTACCCCATGCAAGATCTCAAGTCATTCTTGCCACATCCTCATGGGCAGTCTCAGGTGCAGTGTGATTACTTCTGTTGTTCAAGGGGCTCCAGGCATGTTTTTGTCATGGTGTGATGGCACTTAACACAACAACAACAACTGTAGAAAGGGTGTCTAATGTCCTGTATTTGCTGCTTCCTCTATGTTTGGCTGGTCATGGGCCTTCAGATATCTGGCAATACCATTCTGACAACTTACATAAACGCTTTTGAGATTAGTTGGTTTTAGGCAGCCTGTGATAGGCCAAATTATAACGGGATTCTGTTATGAGGTGTGATGGGGCGTAAGGTCTCAGAACGCTACACTGAAGTGTTTTTCACCAACCCCCTGGCAGGTGAGGAAGATGAAGTGCTGAAGATCGAGGCGCTACACAAGAGGAGGAACTTACTGGCTGGATACTGCAAACTCATTATCTACAACATCTTGGACCTGAACTCAGCCACTGACATCTTCAAACACTACGTGAAGGTGAGGTTCGTCCTTCCAAGAGGATTGTGGAAAATTGCAAGAGGATCTTGATAAATTGGAAGACTGGGCATCAAAATGGCAGATGAAATTTAATGTGGACAAGTGCAAGGTTATGCACCTAGGGAAGAACAACCCAAACTATGGTTACACGATGCAAGGTTCTACATTAGGAACCACCACCCAGGAAAAAGATTTAGGCGTCATTGTGGATACCATGTTAAAACCCTCAGCCCAGTGTGCAGCGGCGGCCAAGAGAGCAAATAGAATGCTAGGTATGATAAGGAAAGGAATGGAAAATAAAACAAAAGATATTATAATGCCTCTATATCGTTCCATGGTGAGACCGCACCTTGAATATTGTGTGCAATTCTGGTCGCCGTATCTTAAAAAGGATATAGCGATTTTAGAAAAGGTTCAGAGAAGAGCCACCAAAATGGTAAAGGGGATGGAAGGATACTCCTATGAAGAAAGGCTAAAAAGGTTAGGGCTCTTTAACCTGGAAAAGAGACGGCTGAGGGGAGATATGATAGAAGTCTATAAATTAATGAACGGAGTGGAACAGGTAAACGTAGATCGATTTTTTATCAGAATATAGAAAGACTAGGGGACATGCAATGAAGCTACAGGGTAAACTATTTAAGACTAATAAAAGAAAATATTTTTTCACGCAACGTGTAATCAAACTCTGGAATTTGTTACCGGAGGATGTAGTAAAGGCTGTTAGTGTAGCTGGGTTTAAAAAAGGTTTGGACAAGTTCCTGGAGGTAAGGTCCATAAACCATTATTAAGAAGGGACCCAGGATATCAATGCTTGACCCAGTACAAGCATTGTGGAACCTGTGTCTCTTGGGGAAACTGCTAGGTACATATGATCTAGATTGGCCACTGTTGGAAACAGGATACTGGGCTTGATGGACCTTGGTCTGACCCAGTATGGCATATCTTATGTTCTTATGTTCCAAGCAATGGGTTACGGGGACAGGGGCATTAACAACCAGAATCACGTTTCCCTGAGGTCTGCAGCTACCACACATCATTGTATGCCTCCAGCGGGCCCCTAATTATGGAATCTCCTGCGGGTGGAGATGAAGTTAAGGGGTAATTTGACTTTAAATTTTTCTTCTAAAAAGCTATATTGTTTCAGCAGGCATTTGAGGGTGGCCAATATCCCCTTAGAGGTGCGAGCTATGGGGTAATTGATCATTATAAATTAAAGATCATGTTAACTATTTGAGGACTGAGTGGAATTTAAAGGGAGGGGAGTAATGTCTGGTTTTAGATATTAGATGTTTTTATTGTAAGCCACCATGAGCAACATTTGGCAGCCTATAAATAAATAATCCATGCACATCTCTATTTCCAGTACTATAATGATTATGGTGACATCATTAAGGAGACCTTGAGTCGAGCACGGCAGATTGATAAGGTGCAGTGTGCTAGAACCTTGCTGCTCAGCCTTCAGCAGGTAAGCCATACACGTCTCATCTGAGAGAGGGGCACTTTCTGCTTGAAGTTAACAGTTTCTGAGGTTGGGAACTTAGCAGTGATGCAACAGCCTGTTTTGCCTCCTGGGTGGTAAAGTTGTTGACCGGTTGTGCTTCTGATAAAATTTCTTATCTGGTCTCTGTGGTAGCTGATTATTTTTGTCTGTCTCAAATTCAAGGCTATATTAGAACAAGTGATTAATAAAATTTGGTGGTACAGAGAATACATTTATGAGAACATCTGTTTCCAAAGGCCATCTCCAGCTAGAAAGATGTACCAAACATTAATTTAAGAATTTACTTGGTATTAAATTCAGTAGTATCAAATCTGTATTATCACAATCTGAATATATTTGAAATGCATTTTTGTTTTTTGGTATTTTAATGTGATTTACGTTTTTGTTATAAGAGATGATTTTTATGTATTTCAGTTTTTAAGATTTGCTGCTGTAATCTTTTATATTATGTATCGATATTCTCTTGCTGTTTTTTGTTGATTTCCTGTATTTGATATGTTGTCTCTAACATTGGGTCTTACATAACTTAGACAGATTTAGAAAGAAAGATAATAATGGAAAGATCCATTCCATATTGCTTTCTGAAGTGAGATACAGAGCCTGGCTTGAATGAGATTGATTCAAGGGTTCAGCACAGTGACTGGGAGAAAGAACAGTATGAAAAACATATTGTACATGAGAAGAATTTTATTTCAGTAGTGGGCTGGAAGTGAGTGAGTGAGCATTGAACAGTGGCGTAACATGAAAGTAATGAGAAACCCAATAAAGGCAATATGCAGCATATTTTTGGAGGACCTGGAGGAGAGGGTGTAGAGCGCTCATATGGTGAAATTAGACCTTTCCTGCCAATTTTCTTTCATGGAGTCTCTCCAGTCCACTCCAGACAGATTGATTGTGTCTGTCCACCAGCAGCTGGAGACTGATTATGCAAATCTTTTGTGATGTCACCCTATAACAGAGGCACCTCCACTGTGTAAACCATAGCCCATGTTCCCTGTAAAATAGTTACCTCCAAGTCATAATGCCCTGTTCAGTGTAATTTCAGTTTGTTCAATGTAAACCGCCTTGATATGAAAGGCGGTATATAAGAAATGTTAAATAAAATAAATAAAATAAACCACTTTGATTTCAGGATAAAGCGGTATATAAATCCTTTTTAAATAAAAATAAATAAAATAAAAATTTCCCTGCAGTATACCGTTGACAAAGCTATCCTAAACTAAACCCAATATGGGCAACACTTTTGCGGGCAACAGAAACTGACCCATAACATCAGCAACTTCAAATTCTTACGCTCAAAGCATGCACCAAAACGTCCACATTCCTTTTGGTTTCTTTTTATGCATTTATTTTTTTTAACATGCTGTCTCAAAAATGTGTTTCCCTTCAATGTTTATTGCAATTGAGCCTCTTATGTATAACATCATCTGAGACCCGCACAGGGAACAGAGAAAACCTCTAAGGGAACCCAACACTCGGCCCTCCTGGTGTGCATCAAGACCTCTGCAACCGAACCTATTGCTACAGGCTCGCAAACCACACTACTAAAAACAAATCAGGTGTTTTCTGGAGTGGACTGGAGGGACTCCATGAAAGAAAATTGTCATGTAAAGTCTAATTTCACCTTCATCCATGTCCCTCCAGTCTATTCCAGACAGATGGGATGTACCGCAGCAGCACCTACAGATGGAAGGGACACGCGAGCCCCCTCCTCAACACCCGGTCACCGAAGCTGTTATCCTAAACCGCCTGAAGATCCAGATGATAGTGTTTAGTAAAGTTATGCAGTGTTGACCATGTCACTACATGACAAATGTCCGCCGGACATACCGAGCGAAACTCTGCCCAGGAAGTTACCTGCGCCGTAGTGGAGTGCGCACACAACTCTGAAGGAACAGTTCTCCATTTGATCAAATATGCCAAGGCAATGGTCTCCTTGATCCACCATGAAACCAAAG
Organism: Ichthyophis bannanicus; assembly: GCA_033557465.1. Taxonomy (NCBI): domain Eukaryota; kingdom Metazoa; phylum Chordata; class Amphibia; order Gymnophiona; family Ichthyophiidae; genus Ichthyophis; species Ichthyophis bannanicus. The sequence goes on along the minus strand of CM066048.1, from coordinate 102,234,775 downwards.
CTTTTGATGTCGCCTCTCCTTTTCGAAGTCCTCCAAATAGCACAAATAAACGGTCAGACTTCCAAAACGGCTGATTCTGCTTCAAATCGCAGAGCATTGCACTGTTAACATTCAACTTGTGTAAGAGCTGATCAGATTCCCGAGCATCCTCAGTAGAAAACACAGGAGCACACTGTCTGATTGATATGGAAGGGCAAGATCACTTTCAGCAGATAGGAAGGTACTATCCTCAACACTACCCTTTCCTTGGAAATCAGAAAATATGACTCTTTGCAGGATAGGGCATGCAACTCGGAAATGCACCGGGCTGAACAAATGGCCATGAGAAAGACCACTTTGAGTGACAGATCCTTCAAGGAAGTGTCCCTCAATGGCTTGAATGGGGGTCCTGAGAGGACAAAATGAGATTAAGATCCCTTGAGGGCATGACTGACCACAAGAGAGGTCGCACCTGCTTCAACAACTATTTAAAAAAAAGGGAAACACTCAGATGACATGCTAACAAACCCCCTCCCCACATTAGTATGTCTCAGCCAAGTTTTATAGTTATATAAATCCCCCCCCAAGCCCCCACTGAAACCCTCCCTCTACCCCCTTCACACCTGGCTGAGATATCGTAACACTACCCCCCACTCTTTCTCAAAGCACTCCAGACGTTTCCATGGGGTACCACCTTCCCTCGCAATTTTCCTTCGAGGGTGGTTCGACCTGTTTCCACTTATGCGCTATTTCATATTTGGCCGCACATAAGCAACCCATAACCTGTTTCCTGTTCTTCCACAATTCCACAAATCTCCCCCCCCCCTAACAAATACATGCAAGGGTCCAGCCCTACTACCATACCCACTACATTCGCTATCCACCGTTTTTACCATCTCCAGAATTGTGCCACTTTAGGGCATGTCCACTGTTGGAGGTTTTCTGAGCTTCCCCTGCGATTATTTGAGGAATTTTCTATTTTTGTTTGGCTGCTTGTGTTCAACCCCAACATATATACAGGATCTGCTTTAAACAAATTGCTTGTGCCACCATAAAAGCATAGAAATTATTTATTTATTTATTTTGCCAGGTCTGTAACATCACAAGCTTTGCTTTAACTTATAAGGTACAAATTTCAATATCAATACATCTATAACAAGCAAAGCACCTGACTTAAGTGTAAAAGGTCCTGGAGACAGAGATAGCCTCACTCCAGTGAGATCAGCTAATGTCTATCTGCTTATTAGAATTTCTCCTCTATATTTATATTCATTTTTAGGCTCAAATTGCTGATAAGTAGATTTCCTTTCTTTTCTTATTCCTTATTATTTTAAGCAAATCTGCTCCTTAATCTTTTACCCTCTGTTTTCTCTGTGGCATTCTGTCTTCCCATTCTCACGGCAGTCCTTGTCGCTGTGTGCTGGCTCTGTTTCCTGCAGATTAAGTTCTTCGTTCTGTTCCCCTTTGTTCATTCAAGGGGCCCAGGTGACAGCTTTTCACTAGCTATGTAGTTTTCAGAGCCTCTCATTGTGTCAGCTCTCTGGGACAGGATATTAGCTCATTTCATTGCTCAATCTTGCTGATTCTGCAGTTTCAGTGTGAAAAAGTCAGAGCAGGCTGTTTCTTTCTTAGGCCTGAGCTATAGACGTTAGCACAAGATGGATTCAACCTGTAACAAAGGTTCTTGAAGGGGGATTCATTTTTCCCTTCACCACCATATAATTTTTTTTTTTAGTGCCGTTAAGTCAGTGCTGACTCCTGGCGACCCAGCTGCCTCTGGGTTTTCTTGGCAAAGTATCACCAGAAATAGATTGCCCTAAGTCACAAGGAGTGCCAGTGGGAATTGAACCCTTGATCTTCTGGGTACTAGGCAGTTGCTCTAACCACTAGACTATTCCTCCACTCTCCATATATGATAGAAGGACCCTTCCTCACCACATTCCCACCAACAGCTCTTAGACACCCCCTGGGAACATGGCATGTAGCCGGAGAGGAGTATAATACCATCTCGTGAGCACCTTATACCAGTTCTCCTGAATTGCTACCGATATAGGTGCCCTCCTAACTTGGTCCCAAATGCCCTTTCATTGTTTTATATCCATAGCCACCCCCCCACATCTCTATCCCAGTCCACCATGTACTGGTGCTGTACCCAAGTGGTCCCCCTTACTGCTTTATAAATTGCCAAGATCAACCCCCCTAGATTTCCTCCTCCCATACCAAATGACCTCCAATTCGGTATAATCTCTCTTTACTCTTTCTCTTCCCAGTTTGTGTTTCATGTAACAAATCGCTTGCCAGTATTGGAAACAGTTTTCCTTAGGCATCCCATACTCCTCTTGCAAATCTTCAAACTGTACCCACTCCCCCCTCATCTATCATTTGGTAAAACCATTTCAAACTTGCCCACTCCCAGCGATGATAACTCCCCCCCCCCCCTTCTACCCTGAGCCTAAACTCTCTCGTATGACAAAATATCCGCACAGTGGAAAACTCTCCCACTCCTTGGCCTTCCATTTTCTTAAGTGCCTTATCCCAGACCTGCAGGATGTGACCTACATATGCGTTTCCCCCTTTGAGAAGTGCTTGCTCAGCCTGATTTAGCCATGGAAGACATTACACTGGGCACTTCCCAAATGCCACCTGTTCCATAGTCACATAGTTCTTCCTTTCCCCACCCTCTCGCCAGTCCATTAAGTGGCGTATTTGTGCAGCCCAAAAGTATGCTTGAAAGTCTAGGACTCCTACCCCCCTCTTCTCTTGCCCTATATAGCACTGTTCTAGCCACCCTTGGGGGCTGCTTTCTCCAAATGAAGTGGAACACTTCATAGTAATTCCCGTAATCTCCTTACTGGAACTTCGATCAGCAGCGCTTGAAAGTAGTACAGCACTCTCGGGAGGATATTCATCATCAGGAGGATATTCAGCCCCATCTATTCCCTGAGATTCCTATCTATTGCTCACCTCACCTCTGGGTAAGTTAGCTGCATATAAATTGTCGTAACTTGCGGTAATATGTGCACTCCCAGATATTTAAGAGATTTTAATGCCCACTTAAGGGGGAACGGGGACTTCAGCTTTTGTACTGTCTGCTGGTCCAGATTAAGATTCAACACCTCTGTCTTATCAAGATTCATTTGGAATCCCGAAACAGCCCCTTATTGTTGTAAGACTTCTATCACTCTGGGTAATGTCATTATAGGTCTAACCACCATTAACATATCATCTGCAAACAATAAAAACTATGTTTCCTCCCTGCCACATCTACCCCCCCTCCCCCGAACGTCCCTTCTCTCCCTAACAATCTGTGCCAATGGCTCCATCGCCAAAGCGAACATAATGGTAACATGGGGCATACCTGTCGTGTGCCTCGCTCAAGAGGAAAAGGCGCCGTATAGCGGCCATTAATTTTCACTTTCGCCTTCGGGTCTGTATATAGGGCTTGTGCCCATTCAATGTATCGGGGCTCAAATCCCATATTATACATCATCAGAAATAAAAGCCCCAATCCACACAATCAAATGCTTTTTCATCATCAGTCGATAACAACATTGCCCACACCTTCTGCTGACAGGCTCCACCACACACCATTGACCACTCTCTTGATATTATCCAAAGTCTGTCTCCCATCTATAAAGCCTGTCTGGTCAAGATCTATCAATGTAGGCATTCATTTGGCTAGCCTATTCACCAAGACCTTGACAAATATCTTTACGTCCACATTGAGGAGGGATATAGGTCGATAGGACCCACACTGTTAGCACATCGAAGGAGATGTGCTCCCCTAGCCCCCCCTACGTTGTTAAAAACCCTACCCATCCATCCTACCTACCACCTCCCTCCTTCCCTATCAAAGCTCCCTGGAGCCTTCCCAGGAGCCAGACTTGTTGACCTCTTGTATTTCCTCACCCCGGAGTTCAGCCTCCAGTGGGGCCTGAGCCTCCTCTCCCAAGGTGGGGAGCATTACGATTTTTAAATTTTCAGGTCAATCAGTTTATTTCTCTGCCTGCTTTTTCTCAGGAGCAGTGCTTTGGTAAAGATAAGGACCTCCGTCTTATGGATGTCTACAGAGTGCTTTTGCGCGCTACCTTGAGGTGACAAATTCCTTTCGTCTTTCAAATCGCCTCTTTGCTGAGCCTCATAGGGTTCAGGTGGCATCTAAAGCTACCCTTGACCATTGGATAAAAGAGGCAATTGCTTTGGCTTATTTGTTGCGGGGTATGCCAGTTCCCATTGGGTTGAAGGCTCATTCAGCTCGGGGCTCAAGCTCTACTTCCTGGGCAGAATCATCCTGTGTTTTGCCTTGGATATCTGCAGGGCAGCCACGTGGTCCTCTTTGTCTACACATTTGCAAGGCATTACCATTTGGACGTCCCATCTAAGACAGCGGCACGTTTTGCATCGAGTGTGTTCATAGCTATGCTTTCTTTCCATCCAGTAGTGGAGTAGTTTTGATACTTCCCATTTGTTTGGCCTGGTCTAGGAGGAAGATCTGGAAGGTGAAATGTTTCTTCTCCAGGAACAAGCATGAAGTCACTCCTCACTTATGGGTGATGTCTGCATCGACGGAACCCGCACAGAGCAATTCCCCAGCTTTCAAAGAAAGCCTTTGGGATTGCTGCCACGCATGCGTGGTCCTCTTCCCACCCAAAGGTGCCATCTTGCTCAGTCTCCCTTTTTCCACGGAGCCCTTCGGACGCATGTCCTCGTCCCTCGGAAAAAGTGTTTTCATTTCGGCCTCTGGCCCTCTTTTTTCCGGTAGTACCGGTCTTCTTCCGTCCTCTCCTTTGCTCCTTTTCCACAAGCGAAGGGACAGCCTTTATTCCAGCCTTTTTGGAAAAAGTTTTCTCTTCAGGCCTTTTCGCACCCTTTTCAACTGCTGGCCTCAAAGGTCTTTGACTTAGCAGGGGCCCTTTTTGCCCCTATGGCCACCAGTTTTAAAAAATGTGATATGCTCCAAGAATATGTCACTCACAGACACCCATGACTGCTGTCTCCGGTGTCTGGGGGCTGACCATAACCCAGAGCTTTGCTCTCTCTGTAAGAAAATGTCCGCAAAGGCCCTGCTAAGTCGTAAGCAGAAGCAGACATTTTCTGTAAGGCAGCCCTGGAGTTCCCAGAGGCATCCTCGGCCGTCCCTCTGCTTGCGGGATCCACTGCTGTGGTTCTGCTGTCCAGGCGGCACTCCGATCAGGGATCCCCTGAGGTGGAGAGGCGTAGGAAGACCACCACCTCGAAGCCACTGTCAGGGGCTCCGGACAAGCACGAACATTCCCGTGCTCGGTTGCTAAGCCCTCCCCGGCGTTCCCGAGAATCAGACAAGGAGCGGCCTCGAAAGGTACCTCGTACAGACACGGAGGCCTCCGGCGATGGTGCCCGGTCTCCTGAGGATCCCCTCTTCCACGCCAGACCCAGTAACCCCGGTGTTGGTGTCACAGGGACCCACATCTGCGTGGGAGTCCCGAATGCTGGCACTAGAGCGCAGTGTTTCTGCCTTCTTAGCTGCCCAGCAGGTGCTTCTGCCCAGCACGACTGGCTTGCGCCTCGAGGGGGACACCTAAACCCGCCCTGGAAACCACCGAGAGCCGTGGGCCTCAGCTTCTGGACAGGGCAACCAGCCTGACTCGGACTCCTTTTTGGACCTCTCGGGCTGGGAGTTGGATGGGGATACCTCCCCAGAGACCCACACTCAGAGGGAACTTCCCTCGAACCCATCCCCACCCACCTTCCAGAGACGTTCGCCTCCCAAGGACATGTCCTTTCTGGTGTTCGTGCGGGACATGGTGCGGGCCCTCAAGCTGGCCATGCAGGCTGAGGAAGTGCCGAGGGCAGAGGAACTCAATATCTTACAGTATGAATCCCCGCCCTGGGAGTCTCTTACGGTCCCAGTGCCTCCCATTTTGTCCCGGCTGCTTCTCTACATGTGGGAGGCGCTGGCCTCGGTCCCCATCGTGAGCAAACGCCTTGATGCCATGTATAGGATCCAGCAAGGCCCGGGTTCCAAAAGACCCAGCTCCCACACACCTCCATGGTAGTGGAATCGACGATTTGAAAGCAAAAGAGCCCAAAGTCACATTCTTCAGTCCCGTCAGGTAGGGAGTCCAGGGCCCTCGACGCCCTGGGATGCAAGGCCTATCAAGGGTCCATGCTGACATGCCGTATTCAGGCATATCAACTGTATATGGGCATGTTCCTGCTCGACCTCGCCAAAGAGCTCAGCGGATTTTCAGTAGGTCTTGGGGGTGAACACCTTCTCAGGTTCCAGACCCTCCTGAGGTCGGTCGCGGACTGCTCGAAATACCTCTCCTCCACGATGCAAAGTTCCACATTAGGAACCACCATCGTGGATAACATGTTAAAACCCTCCGTCCAGTGTGCAGCGGCGGCCAAGAGAGCAAATAGAATGCTAGGTATCATAAGGAAAGGAATGGAAACTAAAACAAAGGATATTATAATGCCTCTGTATCGTTCCATGGTGCGACCGCACCTTGAATATTGTGTGCAATTCTGGTCACCATATCTTAAAAAAGATATAGCGCAGATCGATCCAAGATGGCGTTTGTAGTGGAGTGCTGAGTGGCTCGGCACTTTTTCATGGGGAGGAAGCGTAAGTCCAGAGGTGCCAAGCAGCTTTCTACGGCACTTTTGGCGTCTACTCCATTACCTGTGGCAATAACGGGTCCGATGGATGCGCTTTTTCTGCCGGTGTCACAGCAGTCGTTGGAAGCAGGGGAGAGAGGCTTGGCTGTGCAGCGATTGGAGGTGGAAGCCTCAACGTCTGCTTTGGGCGGTGATCTTTCCTCCCCTGGCTCAATCCGGGCCTCCAAGGTTCCTCGGCAGAACACCAGCGTTCTGAGCGACCCGGAAGAGGCTGCTGATTTGGTGGATTCCAGCGTAAGGTGCGCTGTGGTTGGTGTTTGTGGCCAGGTTCCTGCGACTCCCCCGAGTGTACGATCGAGGGAGGAACTGCCTGTGAGGATGTCAGAGGAAGGTGTAGGCCTGGAGCCTTGCCAGTCAGTCCTCACCTCGCTGCCGGGCACTGTGCAATTATCTGGGCTGGAGGAGGCTGTCCCCGCAGCTGAGCTGGGAGTCCCGAAGGTGGTGACTTTGGAAAGTATTTGGGCTGCGATTATGCAGCTTCGAGTGGAGTTGGTCCCGAGGATTAACACTCTAGTTACTCAGGTCTCCATTAATACTGTTAGTATTCAGGAGAATGTGGAAAAAGTTTCCTTACTACAGACAGAGATTTCGGGTCTTCAGATGAATTTTGCGACGATGGAGAAGGACATGTATTCTCTTAAAAAGAATGTAGCGCCAACTCGATATAAGTTGGAAATGTTGGAGAATATGATCCGTGCAGTGAATATTCGTTTGGTTAATTTCCCAAAATTGGTTTTGGTATCTGCTAGGGAAATGTTTTGTTCTTATTTAATTGATATTTTGGGTATTCCTCCTGAATCTCATGCTCCTATTGTTAAAATGTACTATCTTCCTTTGGGGAAAAAACTAGAGGGAGCTGCTGAGGTTCCTGGAATGGTTAATGGAGATGTATTAAATGTAACTGGTATGTTAGAATCTTCTCAGGAAGATCAGGTAGTACCCTCCACGTTATTGATTACCCTTGCTTTGTTGTCAGATAAGGAATGGATTATGAAGTTGTTTTTAAAGAAACGACATATGTTGTTTAAGGGTTTAAAGGTTTCTATGTTTCCTAACTTCTCTAGGGAGACCCAGAAGAGGTGGCAGGACTTTCTTCTGTTAGACCTGGGATTCAGCTGTTGGGTGGGCGCTTCTTTTTAAAATTTCCTTGTAAATGCCTGATAAAATTTCAGTCACATTCCTATATTTTCTATGAGCCCTCCCAATTGCGGGATTTCATTATTGCCCGTCATCCTGGGGGAGGGACAGATCCTCTGACTATTTAAGAGGAGCATGGTTTTGACTGTATGAGCACTCCCTATTTCCTTCAGAATGCTGGTGGTTTTTTTTTTTTTTCCTTGGTATCCCTCTTATGTTGGGCTAGAGTAAGCTGGGAATGTGAAATAATTTCCTAGAGATTTTTGGTTTGGGATTTAATGTATTTCTTGTTTTCTTGCTTAATTTCTGTTTCAAGAATATATTATTGATATTCTATGTATAAAATGTATAAATATAAAATTTTAAAAAAAGATATAGCGCTATTAGAAAAGGAACAGAAAAGAGCCACCAAAATGGTAAAGGGGATGGAAGGATGCCCCTATGAAGAGAGGCTAAAAATGTTAGGGCTCTTCAACCTGGAAAAGAGACGGCTGAGGGGAGATATGATAGAGGTCTATAAATTAATGAAGGGAGTGGAATGGGTAAAGGTAGATCAATTGTTTACGTCGTCAGAATATAGAAAGACTAGGGGACATGCAATGAAGCTACAGGGTAACCTATTTAAGACTAATAAGAGAAAATATTTTTTCACTTAACGTGTAATCAAACTCTGGAATTTGTTACCAGAGGATGTAGTAAAAGCTGTTATTGTAGCTGGGTTTAAAAAAAGGTTTGGACAAGTTCCTGGAGGAAAGGTCCATAAACCATTATTAAAAGGGACACAGGTTATGACTGCTTGACCCAATACAAGCATTGAGGAACTTGTGTCTTTTGGGGAAACTGCTAGGTACCTATGACCTAGATTGGCCACTGTTGGAAACAGGATACTGGGCTTGATGGATCTTGGTCTGACCCAGTATGGCATATCTTATGTTCTTATGGGTGCTCCACTTGAACCTGGCTTCGCTGTCCCTTACATCCTGGTGGCTGAACGGGTCTGCTTAGCACAAAAGCACCTCCCGGGGGAGGTTGAGGAGATCCTCCTTGCGTCGAGGAACGACTAGACAAGGCGAGCCTATGCCTTTAAAGTGGCGACGTTCCTCGATCTGGTGCTTCGAGCTCCAGATCGACCCATTCTGCTCTCACCGGTGTGTTCTCCAGTACCTCCTCCACCTCTCGAAGGAGGGGCTGAAGTCCAACTCAGTCAGGGTACATCTGAGCACCATCTTGGCTAACCACCTCCCCATCAACAGTAAACCCCTCTCAGGGCAGCCCCTGGTCTCCCGCTTAATGTGGGATCTCTTACTCTCCAAGCCTTCCTTCTGACCACCTCCGGCGGAGTGGGTCCTCAACATCGTGTTCATGCAGCTTACGCAGCCACCCTTCGAGCCGATGGCGACATGCTCACTTTGGCACCTCTCCTGGAAGGTCATCTTCCTGGTGGCTCTGGCCTCACCTCGGCGAGCCAGTGAACTCCAGGCCCTCATGGCTGAGGCCCCCTACACCAGGTTCTATGGGAACAGGGTGGTCCTCCATACCTACCCCAAGTTTCTGCCGAAGGCTGTCTCGGATTTTCATCTCAATCAGGAGATAGTCTTGCCGACCTTCTTCCCGAGACATCATGCCGACCAGGCATCGCCTGTCTTACATACACTCGACTGCAAGAGGGCTCTCCCCTACCTGCAGCGCACACAGGTTCATCGCAAGTCCGATTGCCTACTATCCCAACCGCCTGGGGCAAGCAGTCACCAAGCGTACCCTCTCCATTTGGGTGGCGGGCTGCATCGCCTTCACCCAGGCGAAGGCGGGTATCCCGCTGGTTCGGCGAGTCACCACACACGGCATCTGGACCAAGGCGGCTTCGGTGGCTTCGCTGCGCTCAGTGCCTCTATCAGACATCTGCCGGGCTGTGACCTGGTCTTCAGCGAACACTGTTGCATCGCACTACTGCCTGAAGAGGGAGTCCCGCCGGGACAGCACCTTCAGCCAGGCTGTCTCCATAATCTGTTCGGGATATAAGCAACTCCTGCCCTCCGACCCTTCTTTGACAGCTACTGAGACTCAGGCTCCTTCGGGCATCGGCTTCTGCTCATGGCCTTGCGGAGGCGTTTTTGGGTTACAGGTTTGGTAGCCTGTAGCTGGGGAGTCCCATAAGTGAGGACTGCTTGTTCCTGGAGAAAGCGTTGTTACTCACCTGTAACAGGTGTTTCTCCAGGAACAGCAGGAATCAGTCCTCACTACCCTCCTACCTCCCCTGAAGAGTTGCTACACCTGACTGAGCAAGATGGCACCTTTGGGCAGGAAGAGGACCATGCATGCATGGCAGCAATCCCAAAGGCTTTCTTTGAAAGCTGGGGAATAGCTCCGCGTGGGCTCCATTGCTGCCAACGTCACCCATAAGTGAGGTCTGATTCCTGCTGTCACTGGAGAACACCTGTTACAGGTGAGTAACTACGCTTTATTGTTGATTTTCTTTCCTGGAGTCCGGCTAGACTAGTCCAGGACCTGCCTGCTTTTCAGCTATTTGCATTGCCAGATGACATTTTATCTATGCAGAGCTTATGTATATATTTTGTTCAATGTTGGCCTTTGGGTCATGGGGGTCCCTTCAGAGGATTTTCAAGAGTTCCCTCTGCTTGTTACAAAATACTGGTGGGTGCCCCTAGCTGCACGGATGTTGTGTCACGGCATAGTTTGAGTTTTTTTCTCTGTCTCCATCGTCTACTGGCAGGGAGAGATAACCCATTCATCTGGACTGGTCTAGCAGGACTCCAGGAAGGGAAAGTAATAGTAAGTAGAAATGTCACCTTGAGTGAGGTCTATATATAGTAGAAATGTCACCAGAGAGAGAGAGAGAGACGCACGCCAGGATGTACTGGAACATCCAAGATCTGTGCACCTGTGATATCTCTTCTTGCCCCATCACAGTTTTGTGGGTTGTATCACTGGTGATGTCACGTCTTGCCTGGTTGCTACAAATCTGTGCGAGATGTAGTTTTTCTAATGATTTGATATCTTCTAGTTGATCTTTGTACTGTTAGGTTATTGAATTTGCAATATCACTTCCTGTTTCATAACACTGTGTGGGATAAAGTATTTCAGATAATGTGTATTCTCAACAAATAGGGGTGTCCTACATGGAGCGATGGGGAGGAGCAGTGGGTTCACCCCTAAACAAAGACATGGGACGGGGTGCACCTACTCCTGCCATCTTGCTGGGCAGACTAGATGGACCATACTGGTCTTTATCTGCTGTCATTTACTCTGTTACTATGTGTGAAATGTTATTTCCTGCCTGACCTTTGATGATTAATTGCCATTTTGATGATGTCACTTACTGTTGTCTCACCGCTTTTGTTCTGGGGCAGCTTTACTCTGAGCTGGAGCAGGATATGGACCCCATTTCTGCCCGTATTACTCCAGCATTTATAGAGATCAGAGACTTAGCCCGGCGCTTCTCTCTCATGTTTGGACCAGACCCGCTGAAGAGTCGTGAATCGATTGTCATGTTACACAAGTAAGAAACGCTCATAGCTGCGCCCTTCTACTTTCTGTTCCCTCAGTACACTCAGGCTTCTGGATCTCCTGAGGCTATGAGTGGGGCCTTACCTTCTCCCTGCATCATGCTGAGTCTCCTCTGTTAAAGATGATGTGCCACACCAGAGAAAGCAGACCAAGAGAACTGACTTATCTCCCCTTTGTGTATTTGACAGGGATGGGATAAAGTTTGCATTCAGCTTTTCAGTTCCTAGTGATCGGGAGGTAATGCCCCAGAATATGGCTTTCCTGGATATCCTTTGTGAATTCTCAGCCAAACTACTGAAGCAGGACAAACAGCTGCTGTAAGTGTACTGGACATGGCTGAAGAAGGGTAGGTGGCAGGTTGGAGCTAGGCAGGGGATGGCAAGCCATAATATGTGGGGGAGGATTGTGGACACATAATTTCAGTTGTAGGGGAGCAGATTTGGGAGTTTACTAGTAACAGCTCCATAGGGCCTACGCCAGAACTTGTGAACATTATCTTGAGCTGTGACTATTGGACGTTACTTCTCACTTCTAGTCTCGGGTATCTGGAAAAGATGTGCAATGACCAGCTGTCCCCAGAGCAGCGAGACCAAGCCTGCATTTTGCTGCAGGCCTACCGCCGGTCCCTTGGGGCTGAGGAAGACACAAGTGCTTCTGTTCTGAACAAGACTAGCGGCAGAGAGTCCGCAACTCATCCCGAGAAGAGGCCTGCCAAGAAGAGAAGGCTAGACAGTAGGAAGGCATTTCTTTGTTTTGATGTGGAAATACATTATGCAGCCCTTGCTCTGTCTGTGTCGTCTCTACCAGCACTTTCTGCCCCTCCTCTTCCCAACTGCATGTCCCATGTTCAGTTTCGCGCTTCCATTCCTGCCTATGCCTTATGCTTCCTCTGGCTGCCTGCAGGAAAGGGTTTGACTTTTCAGAAGCTCTAGTTTGCTGCTGCTGTTTTTCAGCAACTTCCCTGAGTGAGGACTCAAGCTGGCTGAAGCATGATGAGAGCATGCAGCTGAGCAGCCGGCTGCGGACTCCTCCTTTCACCTCCACTGTACTGAAAGAGTCTAGGAAGCATGTGCCAAGGGAACGAGCTGTGCAGGAAGAAGAGGAGGACGAAGAGCAAGAGTCAGAGAGAGGGTCAGAGGAAGACTTTGTCCCCAGGTAATGTCCCGGGAGAGAGATGAGATCATATTAATAAGGGGGGGGGGGGCCCTCAGAGCATAGTGAGAACAAGCAAGTCACTTTTAAACTAGAAACTGAAGATGTGCCATCCTGGGTCAGACCAAAAGTCTGTCAAGCCCAGCATCCAGTTCAGGTCACAAGTACCCTACAGGATCCCAAAGAGTAGCTCTTTTCCCTATTGCTCACACCCAGAGATAAGCAGAGGCTTTCCCAAGTCTACCAAGCTAATAATGATTTATAGACTTGTTTCCAGGAACTTTCTAAACCCTTTTAAAACCCAGGTATACTAACAGCCTTGACCACAGTTTAATTGTGCGTTGACTGAAACTGGCTTTATAAAACACCAGAAATTCCATGATGATTTCTAACGAGGAATATCAAAGAGCCATGTGCACATCAGAGCCTTGTACTAGAGTATGAAAACTAGCAAGTCAGGGAATAGAAAAGAGGACACTAAAAAATGAATCTCTTTGCTTCCATGCAGTAACTCCGCCACTGTGAGAAATGATCTGTATAACTGCTGTCCTTTGTCTTTGAAGATAAGATGTGTGCCATAGCTTTCTGCCTAAACTGAAGGATCTTAAAACCTCAGCCTTAAGAAATGGTGGTTTTATGGTTAAATGCACCAGCTGCCCTATATGGCTTTTTTTGTTATGTTGCTCTGACCACCTAGTTCATCGTGGATTGGCACCCACCATCAGCGACAAGATCAGAGGGTTCAACCTGCCACACCATCCAGTGACTCCCACCGTCTACAGGAAGACCGGAGATTTCAACCCATCACGCCAGCTGGGAGCTCTAGACAGAATATCAGTAGTGGACTACAGAAGTGAGTGTCTTAGAATAAGGTGCCCTGGCATGGTGATGATAAAGTACCAAGGTTGCAGGACTGGTGCAAGGGTATTGGGTGTCTAAGTGAACCTTCAGCCTTACACATTTCCCCACAGAATTTTTATTTATAAAATTTATATCCCACCTATATATAGTGGGTAACATAACACCTTATTAAAACAATATACTCAACAATTAAAGCAAAAATATACTTATAATTACAAGCAAACACAACATAAAGACTAAAAAGACTAAAAACAACAAAACATTACAACACAACAAACAAACTGCTGAATCTTGATCTCATTTTACTGAATAATGAACTTCAACAATCATGATCATTCCAACACCAGCCCCTCTCATAACAATCTGGTAAAATGGATAATGGGATATCATAATTTCAAATATTACATTTGGCTTTTTATGTATGTATATTCCTGCTTTTCCTGGAGATAAAAGATTAGGCTGATGGCTCTGAGTTTGTGTGACTGTAAGGATCTATTCTTTTGCTTTGGCTGCTGATGCTCTTTGCTATGTCTTTGGAAGCTGCTGTCCTACTGTAGGTGACCACCTAATCTTGCCTAATGGTTGAGCCAACCCTGCAAGGTTGGCAGAGGGTTTGGCACCAATTGCTAGCTGACATGCTGCTTTATGTCCCAATTTTTGCAATACTTGTAGGCTGAGGTTGATGGAGGAGGAAGAAGAGGAGGATGAAGAAGATGATGATGATGAACCGGTCATCCAAGATGATGAATCAAGTGAAGAATCTGGGGACTTCGTAAGTAAAGAATAAACAAGCCCCATCTCCCATTCCTTGCAGACTGGAAAAAGTCCAACTTAAGAACAAAGAACTGCCGTACTAGGTCAAACACAGTGTCCTGTTTCCGACAGTGGCCAATCCAGGCCACGAGTACCTGACATATCCCAAAAGTAGCCAGTCCCATTCTGCTTATCCCCGGGAATAAGCAGTGGTTTTCTCTCAGTCAGTCTTGATAATTGTTTATGGATTTTTTTCTCCAGGAATTTCTCCAAATCTCTTTTTAAACTACACTACCTGCTTTTATCACATCCACCATCAATGAGTTCCAAAGACTAATGTTGAGAGAGAGAATATTTTCTCCTATCTCTTTTGAATATACTACTTTGTAGCTTCATGGCATGACCTCAAACGTCTTGTATTTTTTGAGAGAGTAAACAATCAATTAGTATCTACCCATTCCACTACACTCTGGATTTTATAGACTTTTATCTAAGTTGTTATATAAATGATCACAGAGCCTCACAAGTTTAGATTGTATTACCTCCTCTAGAGCGCCACAGAAGGATATTATCCCATAAAAATCAAGATGGTGATGCTGCACATAGAGAATACAGCAGGTTTTAGATGACTGCATTGGTGATTTTGTCAAGAAAAGATGATTGCGGGGCATTGTTGCGAAGAGAAGACATAGCAAATGAGACCCTCCTATTCTCTAGGAAGAAGGAGGAAGTCAGTCCTCACATATAGCCAACTGAGCCCCTGTGTTTGCAGGGTATTAATGCAGTACTAAGAATTTATTGATTCCTTTCGGATGTCTGATCCTCTTTTTGTCTTGTTTGCGGGGTCACCGCACTACCAAGTCCACTATTTGACAGTGGATTAAAGAGGCTATCTCGTCTGCCTATCTACTCATGGGCAAGCGTGTACTGTAGGACTTGTGGGCACATTCCACTCGCGCTCAGGCAACCTCTTGGGTGGAAGTTTCCTCCATTTTGCCCTTGGACGTCTATCGAGCGGTGGTGTGGTCGATCCTTTCTATGTTTGTGCACCATTATTGTTTGGATTTTGGCACTGAGGTACTGGTGAGGTTGGGGTGCAGCAAGGTTCCATGATTCTGCGTACCTGATCTAATGAGGCCACTGGGGGTCTATGAGGATAAGTTCTGCAGTGTCCTCGCGAGTTTTGATCAGGACCCAGCTAATGAGAGGGAATGGAGGGAAGGCATAAAGTTGGCGATGGCTCCAACTGATGGAAAATGCACCGCTGGCCCATCGGTGCGGACTGTGCCCAAGGGAGCAGAAGAGGGGGCATTTTGCATTCTTTGCAGTAGCAGAGTTCTATTTCTGGGGTGCCCCACACGTCAAAGATCCTGTGAGCTACTTGCAGGTCCAGGGACCATTCCTGTGGATCCAGCTGTCTGTTGAGGGTATCCGCCAGTTGGTTTTGAGCCTCTGGAAGATATACCACCCTGAGGGAGATGTACATGGCACAAGCTAAGAGCCAGAAACATACCGCTTCCCAGCAGAGTCGAAGGGACACCATCCCTCCCTCTTTGTTGATGTAAAACATCGTGACCTGGTTGTCGGTTTGTACCAAGGATCTTGTGACTGGCCCAGGGCTAAAATACGGTAAGGGCATAAAAGACTGCTTGCAGCTGTTAAGATGCTTTTGTGAAAAGATTGATCCTGTACTGACCATTCCCCTTGTGTGGCCAAATGGAAGAGATGCGCTCCCCAGCCGTACATGAAGGCATCAGTTATGAGGATGAGATGGTATGGTGGTGGCTGGAAGAGGCAGCCCTTCCTTAGGATGGTTGGGTTGCATCACCACTGGAGGCTCTGGTGCAGATGCTGATAATTGCCTCCCAATATGGGAATTTTTCTGCATAGAGATTGCGTGCACCGATTCCATTTCAACCTGAGGAGCCACTTCGAGGGTCGTATGTTGAACCTTGCGAGGGGGGGAGGAGTGGCTCAGTGGTTGGGACAGGTTACCTCAGGCCAGAAGGCCAGGGGTTCAATTCCCACATGGGGACAAGCAACCTCAGGCGGAGGGACTGGGGCCTTTAGTCCCATGGCCATTCCTTGTGACCTTGGGTAAGCCACTTAACCCTCCATTGCCTCAGGTACACTTAGATTGTGAGCCCCTTTGAGGACAAGGGAATAAAAAGTACCTGTTAGTATACATGTAAACCACACTGATTCTGAAGAGCGCGGTATTAAAAAAAAAAAAAAAAACTTGCACAGATGCTGCCATGTGGCCCAGCAACTGTAGGAGGATCCGAGGCGATGGGACTGTTTTACAGGCTGGTAGTGAGGCACTGGAGAGTGATGGCCCTGTCATTTAGGAGGTATGCTCTGCCTCGATGGTGTTGATCACAACCCCTGTGAAGGCAAGACTTTGCTGAGGCTCCAGTTTGGACTTTTTGGTGTTGACAAGGAAGCCGGTGGCCTGCAGGGCGTGACAAGTTGCTGCCTTTGAGGATGCAGAGACAAGCCAATCGTTTAGGTAGGGATAAACACAGTGGCCTTGACGGCACAGATGTGCTGTAACTACAGCTAGACACTTGGTGAAGACCCATGGGCTGGCTGAAAGGCCAAAGGGAAGAACTTGGTACTGATAATGCTCATCTTTGAACTTGAAATGGAGATAACGCCAGTGATGAGGATGTGAGCGTTAAACATTCTGCAGGCACAGAGGGGCCAGCAAATCATTTCAGTAGTGCAGAGAGAGGATAGCTTTGAGGGAGTTCATTTTGAATTTTTCCCACTTGATGGGTTCAGAGTTCACCATTTTTTGGGGGGGATGAGGAAGAAGCAGTAGTAGAACCCTTGATTGCACTGCTCGGTAGGAACCAGCGCTATAGCGCGGTTACAGACGAGGTCCGAGATCTCTTGCTGTAGGATATATTGAAGGTGATCTGGAACTGGTTTCAGTGGTAGTGAGGGATGGGCTGGTGGAGATTTATGAAGTCGATACTGTATTCTCTCTGAATGATGCTGAGAATCCAATGGTTGGTGGTTATGGATTTCCAGGCCCCGCAAGTGCTGTATCCTGCCTCCCATTGGCAGGTAGTCAAAAGCTGGGACTGGCTTTTTGGGTGGGAGTCAGGTTTGACAAGTGTTACTTTCTCTGCGCAGCTGGGAACATTGCATATAGGCTGAAGTATTTGAGCGCTGCGGCTTTTGGCAAGGGTTGGACTTGCATTCAAGGATAGAATTGTTGAAAATATTTGTGGTGATATGCCCTTCAATATTGATGGAGCACAGGCCTAGAGCTTGTGCCAGGGGCTCTGCCAGAGTCCTACAAGTTTGCATTAGGGGCTCTGCTAGCTCCCAAACTGTGGAGGAGTGATTCTTGACATCTGAAACAGCTTCCTTTACTTTTAAACCAAAAAGGCTATCTCTGAGGCATGGGGCATCTCCCAGAAGGTCATAGAGGTCCTATCAGAGGCCAGACATTCGCAGCCAGGCCATACGTCATGCGGAGATGATGGTGGTGGCTGATGAGTAAGCTATGGAGTGAAACGTGTCATACATTGTGTGGATGATATGGTAAAGTGATTCATTTAGGTTAGACGGTAGTTGAATGTGGTCCTCCACAGGCATGATAGAAGGCTCATCTAATTGCAGGGGGAGGTCATGATGGTAGCTAGTGTGCAAGGATTTGCATTGCTAAGAGTCTGCTCCGATAGACTTCCAACCAATAGCATCCAGTTTCCTTTGGTCTTTCCCTGGCGAAGATTGAAAGAATGTTTTTGAGGACCCTTCTGAGATGACTAATTGATGAAACAACTACTGATGTTGAAACCCTAGAGCTGAAAGTACCTTATTTCTAAGGTCTAAGTGTCGTGAGGTTGCATGCACAGACGCGGGGGTTTTCCAGCTGGAGGCTTGCAGATCTTGTAGGAAAGAGGAACGACATGCTTTTAGGATGTACTGAAAATATCTTTTGTCAGTGGGGGAGGAGGGGGGTGTTTGAGAATCACTGAGAGCAAGGGCTCGGGAGACTTTCTGGAGAAACTTGGGATATGAGTAGTCTTCAGGTGGTTCCTCCGATTCATGCTTTCGCGGAGGAGCGTCCCTGGCTGGCTGTTCTTTCAATGACTGGGAGAAGAGGGCACTCCCGAGAGAACAAGCGTCCTCTTCCAGTGAACTAAGGGGGAAGATGAGGGTCCGCTGGGACGTCCGGGATGGTACTCTTGGGGTCGGCAGTGCTGCCATCATCATGGTCTCGAGGATAAGTGTGCTGTCTTCCACAAATTTCTGTAAGAGTGAAATTAGTGATGCGTTTGGAATGGAGACCCCTGAGAGATGAGAAGGGGATCTCTCTGGGGATAAAGCAGGCATGGCAAGCTTATTTTATATGGCCATCTTGGGGGTTGGCTCCCCAGGGAGTCCTAGATCCTTATGGCTCTGCTACTTATGGCCTTTACTTGGAGGGACAGCCGGCTATTCCTGATGCTTGCTTCTAGATTTGCTTTTAACCTCTCGAGCTGAGGGCCTGAGTGTGCAGGTTCTGGGCATGTGTTCATTGAACTGGGGCCGGTAGGGGTGTCTGCCTCCGGCCGCACAGCTGCCCCAGGTTTCGGGCCAATGGGAGGGGGGGCTGAAGCATAGGGGGATCAAATATGATTCATTGTCATGGAGCTGACTGATATATAATTTAATTTAATTTAATTTAATTTAATTAGCGAGCTTTTATATACCGCACCTTCCATTGATCAGTTGCGGTTTACATGGAACAACAGTAAACGGGCAAAGCTGCTTTTACAGATAACATTGTGAAACTACAAAGAAATTCAATTTTACAATTAACAGTTTGTTAACTATATACAAAGAACCAGATATTAACTATGTACAGGTCTGTATTTTTTTGAGATCGTCGGTTTGGGGTTTTCTCATTTATTCCAGTTCAAAGATGGGATATGTCAGCTGGTGAAGCTATCCTTTTTCCTGTTGAATAGGTGAGTTCGACAAGGATCCGTAGTATGTTGAGAATAAGTGAGTTTTGAGTTTTTTCCTGAACTCCATGATTTGAGGCAAGGATCTTAATTCCGATGGAGTGTTCCAAATTATAGGGGCAGCATGAGAGAATGCTTTCTTGTTTGTTGATTTTTTGGCCTTTATAAATTCCTTTGGTGTTATAAGTTTGTTTAGTTGGTCTCGCTTTTGGAGATTATGATTGGGTTCTTTGTTAATAAGGTTGTTTAGAGTAAGAGGTGCTGTGTTGTTCAAGACTTTGTAAGTAGTTAAGAGTTTTATAATGTATCTGGCATTGAATCGGGAGCCAGTGTAGATTCTCTAAAATAGATGTTATATGTTGGAATGGTGGGGCATTCATGATAGTCCTTGCTGTTGCATTTTGTGCTAGTTGGAGTTTTTTTAGATTTTGTTTTGTTATGCCTAGTAGGGTTAAGTTCGCAAAATCGAAATGGGGAGTTATTATAGCTTGTATTATACGTTGAAAATCCTGTAGATGCATTAGGGGGTGGAGTTGTTTTAAGACTTTTAGTTTAAAAAAATTTTTGTTATATTTCTTATATGTGTGTCCATACTGAGGTGTTTGTCTAGTATTACGCCTAGGTAGCGTATTTCAGTTTTTATATTGATATCATTATTTTGCAGTGTGATGGGGGAATGAATGTTGTGTTTTTAGTTACTATTAGGGCTTCGGTTCTTGCATGATTAATGAATAAGTTGTTTTCATTTAGCCAATTGTTTATTTCATTGAGGCAGGTATTAATAAGTAGTGTAGGAATATTAGGTATTGTGAATGGGACATACATCATTATGTCATCCACGTAAAGGTGATAGTGCACATTGAATTTTTTAAATATTTGACAGATGTGTTTTAAGTAAATATTAAATAGTAGCACTGACAGTGCAGAGCCCTGGGGGAGGCCTAGTTCCTGATTGTAAGTTTTTGAGGTGAGGTTGCCAATTCGTACCGTTTGAGTTCGGTCACTTAGGTATGATGAAAACCAGTTAAGAATCGTGGATTTTATACCTATTTGTTTTAGTTTATTAATCATTGTTGAGTGGTGAACACTGTCAAAGGCGGCAGAGATATCAATGAATATGAGTAGGAATGCCTGTTTTGAATTATCGATACCTCTTACAAGGGTATCAATAAGAACTGTTAGTAGTGACTCCACCCCATGGTGAGGGCGAAACCCATACTATTGGTCATCCAGGGGGGCTGAGCTATCAATGTATTCTTGGGTCTGGATTTGTACTGCTTTTTCGATTAATTTAGCCAAAAACGGGATGCTTGATATGGGTCTGTAGGATTTAGGAGATGTTTTGGTGGAGTTTTTTAAGATTGGGCGAATCTGTGCAAGTATATATAAGAAATATATATACTTTTTCCTTCTTAAAAAAAAAAGATTTAATGTTGGCGCCTCCTGAGGGAAGTTCTGGTGAGGGGGGAGGCATGCGCACGATCACGCTGTTCTCGTTTATTTTTTTATTGAAGTGTTGCCACGTTGAAAAGAGAATCGCTGTTAGAAAAAAACCCACTGAAATCGTTGGAGAATTGATGTGGAAGTGGCACGAGGCTGCGGAGGAAGGGACAGCCATAGCAGCTTTTCCGCAGTCAAAAGAAAAACTAGAGTACCAGGGAACCAGCAGGGTGGGAATCGGGGAATGCCTTCTCAGAGAGATAGGAAGAGCCCAGCGCATCGGTGACGTCACCTATCAAGTGCGGCTGCATCCCTCTGCTTGACTGCGGAGAACTGAGCATATTTTTACTTACAGCTAGATCTCACACGTATTTTGTGTTCAGCTACCTTTTATTGTTATTACAAAAACATGCCAAGGAGAAATTTTTGTACATGGATAGATGAGATTTTTTTCAGCAGCAAAATCAAAAATAGATGGCCTTTTGAGAAAATTATTAAATTGCAGCTAGCAATGGCCTTCAAATTTCCTGGTCGATGAGCTGCTGGAAAATCACCTTTGAGAATGGCATGAGTCACAGATGGATGATAATTCTGGAGTGATTTCACAGATAACAAATTTTTAGCATGAGTGAGATAGTGGGGGTGATGTTAAAGAGAAAGATGGCTTAGAAAAGATCCTCACATAGTTGTGGAACAGAGGGGATCACCTGGATGAGACAGACTGCACTGGTGATGTCAAATAATATGACAGGTGTGGCATGATCACATTGGCAACATTGTTGAAAGGAATAAATCTCTGCACTGCTGTTCAGTATGTACGGTCATGCCATTGGCCCCTGGCCTCTGGCTTAGAGGGGCAAGGTAACGGAGAACTTCTCCTGGTGAGCTCAAATGAACTAGCTTTTCCTCAGGTTGATTCTGGGACATTTATTTATTTATTTACATTCTCTTATATACTGTGCTATTCTGCATCAGTGCGGTTTACATTGAACAAACTGAAATTACATTGAACAGGGCATTATAACTTGGAGATAACTATTTTACAGGGAACATGGGCTATGGAGGGTTAAGTGGCTTGCCCAAGACCACAAGGAGGAGCACCTGTGGGACTAGAAACCCCAGTCCTTCTGGCCCAAGGTTGCTGTCCTCTAGTGGGATTTGAACCCCCGACCTTCCCACCTGAAGTACCTTGCCCCAACCACTAGGTCACTCCTCCACTCCACATGTAGTTTGGCTCTTAAGAAGTGTAGTCATGGTCCGATGTTAAGGCAAATGACAGAATTTATTTTAAAGTAAAGGTTCAAGTAAACTGTACACAGGAATTTTGTCCATTCAGGATTGTTTGCAACAGAGCATTTAGATCAGTATAACTGCTTCACAGTCCTTCAAACACATGCAGCTGGTTAGCAACGTTGCTCAGTCCTAGAGAAAGAGCTCTGCTCAGCAAGGTAAAAAATACTTCTTTTTAACCTTGTGTTTGTGAAGCACTTAACAACCAAAGAATAACTCAGTTCCTCTGGAACAACCTCTTCTTTCCCTCCTTCCTTTCAGGATAGATTTTAAACTCAAAATAAGAAAACAAGTAACAAACATTCACAAGTTTTCTCTTCAGCGTGACTCAGCACTTTGCCTGAGAAATGCAAACAGTGGAGTTTTCTTCAAACCCAATTCCTGGCTCAATTCCAGTTACCTGCTTCTAGGAGACTTTCTCATTCAATGCTAGCCTTTAGCATAATGATTCCATGCTTGTAGCTTGACACAGGGTACAGTCCATGGGGATATCTAGATCTTGAAATTCCTCCCCTGCCAACTCAATCTGCATATCCTCTGGTGTTAGGGCAGTGTCCTGTTCTTAGCTCTGGACACAGTGCTCAGAATACAGCCTCCCTGGGGGTTCTAATGTCTCTCCTGAGCTCAACTCTCCCCGATAAAGACAGTCAGTACCTGAAGCACTGGGCACTTCTCCCTGGTTGTGCTCACTACGATTCCTTGTCTCCTTCCAGCCTCTCTGGAACAGCTCTCTGTATTCCTCTCTGGGTTCTGTCCTGGAGATCTGAAGGTGCTCCTGGTTCCACTCCCGATTCCCCTGAATCCTCTGAGACTTCCGAACCTCTTGAGACCTCTGCCTAATGAGAGCTTCTCCTTTCCTCTGAGCTTCCTCTCTCCTCTGCTTTAGCAAGGGTTTATATTTCCCTCTCCAGGGCTCCAGCCCTTCCTCCACTCCTCCCAGGTGATTGTAATCACCTCTCAAGCCTGCAGTTACGTCATAGGAGTTAGGGTGTGGCTGCCTGAACTTTCTCTCCCTCAGGTTTCTTTCTCTATGAGGGGCCTGAAATCCATGCCCTGCAGGGGTTTCTCCTTTCTCTAAGTTAGTCATTGGCCTTTTCTATACTCATAGGCTCAAAACTGGATCCTTGTCACAGTAGACAGATAAGCCCTTGGCAGTAATACAATACAGAGGACCCAAAGCCACCCTTGTTCTGGCTTTAACTTGGGAGGCTTACATTACTTATTCATTAATTAACCTACATTTGACAACTTTCCCAGCAGGTGCTGCCCAGAGTGACTTTGTATCATAAAATGGTCGGCAGTTGCTTTGTGATAGGATAGATAGCCAATATCAGAAAAAACTAGTTCAGATAATTATTGGTGAAATATTTGCAATTGGTTCTTCCTTCAGTCAGTGTTTTCCATCACAAAGTAGTTGTCATTTCTCACGTAGATGACTGATATGAGCCTTTAGGCATAGTAGGAAAGATCAGATGGAGGGAGGGAGGAAGAGAGTCAGGAGAGTCTTGGATGCCTGCTGGTTGACCTCCGTTCATCCATCCCTGCCTCACTCTTTTCTGTTTCATTGGCAGATGGTGATCCACCGACAGCATCTCCATGCGGAGCGCCTCCCAGACCTCTTCGACTCTGCTGCTCTGGGCAGTGATGTGAGTGTACTCTGTGGGGAATCTAGGGGAGGGGGAACCAGAGTCATCAGGTCAGGGCACTTGGTGAGGGAGAGGGTGAGTGACAGTACTGAGGCTAAAGAAGTTGGCCAGCAGCTTTAGACTGAAATGCTTCCTATCCCTATTCCTCAGGAGGACTTTGGAGACTAACTTGAGATGGGGTTGCAGGAAGAGCCTCGATTTAATGTGATACTTCATCCGAAGAAGAGGATTCTAAATGGCAAGAAGAACTAAATGATCACCACCTATAGGGAATAAGCGAACCCACAGATTGGTAAAGGCTGCTGGATTTAAATGTCTTGACATGTTACAAAATGTTTGCCTTGCTTTACTAAGACCCCAGTTTATTAACACTAAGTGTTAGTAAATAGAGGCCTAAGTGTTTTACACATCACAATGTTATGATGTAATTATATTTTTGAAGTCTTAATAAAATATCTCAAATTTTGGGAAAACCATACTGAATGAAGTAATTTCATGAACTGCACCCAGTCCTCTGCCTCTGAAGCTCAGTCAGCAGGGGGGTGGGGGGATGGTTCTGCTTTCCTCACTGTAAAGAAAAGACATGGGACGTTCTTGAAGCCCAGCTGAGGACCCCGTCCTATTGCAGCAGTAGATTTTTACCCCAGTTGCCCTTTCTGATCCCCACAAATCAGCAAGGCACCACTGCCCTGTTCCACTGGAGTTTGCTATGTTCTGCCTTCCGCTGTTTGAACCTGTCGTTGATGACGGTATGGAGCTCCAGGGAGTGAAGGGATGTTTCTGCTCTGTGCAGGATTGGCCATCTATGTATGTGTCTAGCACCCAGATGTTTAGAGGATCCCCTATCAGATGTGCTAATTAAATGGATCCCAAGGCAGAGCTTTGTCTTGGTAAGCCAACTGCTGGTGGGAGGGGGGAACTACCACTGCCCACAGAGATCTGTCTTTATCTACTGTACATTGGCATGCAGCACTTCTTTCATGCTGCTTCCTCCTGTTGTCCAAACCAATGTGACCCTGTTTGTGAGAGATATAATATATTATCTCCAGGAACAAGCAGGAATGAGGCTTCACATATGGGTATCGTCGGTACTGACGGAGCCTGCGCGGGAACGCTCTCCAGCGTCCAAAAGGAAAGCTTTTGGGAGCATCCCACAGCGCCTGCGCGCTGCCTTCCCGCCTTTCCTAACCGCCTCTCTCCAGTTCTTCTTTTCCGCGGAGCCAGCAGGTCATGTTTCCTGTCACCGCTGAAGAATTTCTTATATTTCTTTAGTCGCGTGCCTGCCTTCTCGTCTCCGGGGGTACCGCCGGTTTTTTCTTTCTTTAAAAAAATAAAAATAAAAAAATGACTATTTTTCTCACTTCGCTGCATTTTCTTCTGTGGCCTTAGGCCTACACAAATTTTTCCTCATGGAAAAGCCCGCCTCTGGGTTTAAAAAGTGCACGAAGTGCAGCGGCACTATTTCTGTCACCGACACCCATGACTGGTGTCTCAAATGTTTAGGTCCTGATCATTCCATGACGGACTGTGAGTCCTGTTCCATGATGTCTAAAAGAGGTCTACAGAATCGAGCAGCCAAACTCAGTACCCTGTTTCCCTCTGATGCAGCTTCGGTGGCATCAACGTCTTCCAGGGCTTCCTCTTCCTCCCATGGATCTCAGGTAACCAAACTTAAGTCCAGCCGGTCCTCGAAGAGTAGATCTCCCTCTAAGTATCGAGATGTCTCCGGGCTTGCTCTCGAGGAATCCGCACCGGCAAAATTACCCCGGCGGGAGGCTCCGGCTTCCAAAGCTTTATCTATGGGGTCACAGGTTGACATCGATGGCTCGGCCTCGACCGATCACCTGTTGCAGTGTTCTGGGGTACCAGTGGTTTCCACTGGTACCGACATCCAGACATTGGTGGCGTCGATGGATCAGAATATTCTGACCATGCAGCGTGCCATCACGGCATTCATACAAGCTGCGACACCTTCGGTACCGCAACAAACTCCGTTGTCGATATCGGTTCCGGTACCGATTGCATCTACATCGACGTCGATGGCAGCGGTACACTGTTCTGTGATGCCCATGGGTATCGAATCGGTACCGATTACTCCCGATGTCGATACCCCCCGGTACGCGTATCGGGCTCTGCAAGAGCATCCAGACAGGCGATACTTCGATTCCTCTGAAGACTCTGATGAATCAGAGGCCTCTATCGAAGCATCGGGGATCCTTCCTCAGGAACCCTCTTCTCCAAAAAGGAGAATGTCTCCTCCAGAAGACTTGTCTTTTCAAGACTTCATCAGGGAGGTGGCCAGGGGCCTTTCCATCTCAGTGGCCTCTGAGACAGAGCCTAGAGCCAAAAAATTAGATATTTTACAATATCCTAAGGCTCCTAAAGAGGCAGCCATTTTACCAATACATGAGATTCTTTATGATCACATGTTGGGCATATGGGAGACTCCTCTTACCACCTCCCCTCATTCTCGTAGGTTGGACACCATGTATCGTGTTCCTCCTTGTCCTGGTTTTCATAAGACTCAGCTTCCTCATCACTCCATTGTGGTGGAGTCTGCTATGAAAAAGATCAAGAGTGCAAAAAGGCACTCTTCTACTCCTCCAGGAAGAGAATGCAGAACCATAGAGGAGAATTTTCCAGGCCAGCATGCTTGTGGCCAGAATCAACTCCTATAGTCTCTATATGGGGATGTTTCTAAAGGAAGTTACAGATCATCTGCAAACCTTATCTCCTTTTATTTCAGAAGATAAAAGGGAAGAGTTTCTCACCTGGCTTAAACATGCCCAGGATATTTCCAAGTTTTCCAACCGTGCAGACTTTGACTCTTTTGAAGGTGCCAGCAGAGCCTCGGCTATTGCCATAGGTGCACACAGAGTTGCTTGGTTACAAGCTTCTGATTTGGAACCCTGGGTTCAGGATGGACTCTGTAACCTTCCTTGTACAGGTGAAAACCTTTTTGGCAAAGATTGGCAAGTAAAGGCCAACCAGATGGATGCTGAAAATTCTGCTTTAGATAGACTTTCCAAGTCTACTTCTGCTCCTTTTAGAAAGAGGTTGTTCAAAAAAGGATTTTTCCCAAAAAAAGGGAAATAATCTTCTGCTTATGGTCAGGCCTGTTCTACAGGTCGTTTTGCTACAAAGAGACAGCAACAACCAAAACAGGCCAAGCCTAAGGCTGCGAGGACTGCTACGGCCCAACAGCCTCAGCCTCCTCAGGGCCTTTGACTTACAACTAGAGAACTTAGCCTTTCTGGCTCTAGAACATCCAGAGCCTCTCACTATTCCGGGAAGGTTAGCTCATTTTGCTCCCAGATGGGAACAAATCACAGCAGAGCAATGGACCCTCTCCATCATAAGAGACGGGTACAAGCTTCATTTCTTAAACCTTCCCCCTCACACCATGGTGAAACAGTTCAATTCTCCAACATCTCTCCTCAATCTTCTAGGTCAGGAGATTGCTACCCTTCTTGCCCAAGGGGCAATAGAAGAAGTACCCCTTTTTCAACAGGGCTCAGGGTTCTACTCCCCCTATTTTCTCATTCCAAAAAAACAGGGGGTTACAGACCCATTTTAGATCTCAGAGAATTGAACAAATTTCTATGCAAGGAGAAATTCAAGATGACTTCTCTCGGAACTCTCCTTCCATACCTCCAGAGTCAGGACTGGCTTTGTTCTCTAGATCTCAAGGATGCGTACACCCATGTCCTCATCCATCCAACACACAGAAGGTTCCTTCGGTTCCTTTACCAAGGAAAGCACTACCAATACAAAGTGCTTCCTTTCGGTCTGGCCTCTGCACCAAGAGTGTTCACAAAATGCATGGCAGTAGTAGCTGCATTTCTACGCACTCTAGGGATATTCGTATTCCCATATTTGGACGACTGGCTCATCCGAGTTCCATCCCAGTCAGAGGCCCAGACTTCCCTGGCCCTGCACAAGGCGTGTTCTTCAGTATCTGGGACTTGTAATAAACATTCCAAAATCCCATCTCACCCCTACTCAATCTCTAGAGTTCATAGGGGCCTTGCTGGATACCTATCTTCCCCAGGCCCGTTGCCTATGCTTGGTGCAGTTAGCCTCACAGATTCAGTTAAAATCCCATTTAACTGCTCGAGAGATGTTACAACTGTTAGGCCACATGACATCCACTGTGCATGTGGTTCCTTATGCTCACCTTCACATGAGAGCAGCTCAATGGACTCTGTCCACCCAATGGACCTAGGCATCAGGGTGCCTGTCAGACAAAATAGCGACCTCCAGTCGCCTCTCTTGCTCTCTCCATTGGTGGAAGTCCATTCAAAATCTGTTGCTGGGGTCCCCCTTTCAACAGGTGTTACCCCAAGCAACCCTTACAACAGATGAGCTCCCCAACCCTTTGGAAAGGCATCTACAAGATCTCTCCACCCAAGGCATCTGGTCTCCACAGGAGACATCTCTACATATCAACCTCTTAGAGCTCAGAGCAATCTTTCTGGCTCTGAGTCTTCCACACCCTGCTCAGCTACAAGACAGTCCTCATCCACACGGACAACTAGGTAGCCATGTTCTACGTGAACAAGCAGGGGGGGGACTGGCTCTCTGTCGCTTTGCAACGAAGCTCTGAGATTGTGGGCCTTTTCCAGAGAGCATCAAATCCATCTCATGGCAGTGTATCTTCCAGGGGTTCACAACTCTTGGGCAGACAGACTCAGTCGAGTTCTGCTTCCACACAAATGGTCCCTCCATGGGGACCAGATAGCCAGAATCTTTCGAATTTGGGGAACCCCAGACATAGACCTGTTTGCAAGTCCGTGGAATGCCAAACTTCCCCGGTTCTGTTCCAGGATTCTGTATCAGGGAGTTCAGGCCAGGGATGCCTTCCTCCTTCATTGGGAGCAAGATTTCCTCTATGCCTTTCCACCTATTCCCCTAATTCCAAAGACACTGTTCAAGCTTCAGAGAGACAGGGGGTCTATGATCCTCATAGCACCATGTTGGCCACGCCAAGTGTGGTACCCTCTACTTCTGCATCTCTCTCAAGCTCCCTCCTTGGACTTGGGGTATGCTCCAGACCTCCTCTCCCAGGAGGAGGGAACGTTGTGGCACCCAAATCCCCAGTCTCTTCATCTCAGGGCCTGGTTGCTGAAGGCCTAGACCTTCAAGATTTACCTCTTTCTCAGCAAGTGAAGGATATCCTTCATGCTTCCAGAAAGCCTTCCACCAGACGTTCCTATGCTTTTAAATGGAAGAGGTTTACCATTTGGTGTGCAGAGAAGGGTCTTAACCCTCTTGCAATACCTCTGAATTCTTTACTAGAGTATTTGCTGCATTTATCCCATGCAGGCCTTAAAACGAATTCAATCAGAGTCCATTTGAGTGCTATTGCAGCATCCCTTAAACCCCTCAATGGACAGCCTATTTCCTCTCATCCTCTTATAGCAAGATTCATGAGAGGCCTTCTTTTGACTAAACCTCCCATTAGACCACCTCCAGTGGCATGGGACTTGAATCTGGTTCTTGGCCAGCTTATGAAGCCACCCTTCAAACCCTTAGCCACTACCTCCTTGAAATTCCTTTCCTGGAAGGTTATTTTTCTCATTGCAGTCACCTCAGCTCGCCGTATCAGTGAGTTGCAAGCCTTAGTGGCTAACCCTCCTTATAGAAGGTTCCATCACGACAAGGTAGTCCTCAGAACTAATCCACACTTTATGCCTAAAGTGGTCTCACCTTTTCATCTGAACCAGGAGGTGTATTTACCTGTCTTTTTTCCAGGACCTCATGCATCAAGTGCAGAGAGGAATCTTCATACCCTGGATTGTAAAAGAGCACTTGCTTTCTACTTACAAAGGACACAGCAACATAGAAAGTCCTCTCAACTTTTTGTTGCTTTTGATCCCTCTCATTTAGGACTTCCAGTCTCTAAAAGAACTCTGTCAAATTGGATTGCTCAGTGTATTTCCTTTGCCTACAAGAGTAAGAACCTTTCTCTGGAGGGCCATGTCACAGCTCACAATGTGAGGGCCATGGCAGCTTCTATGGCTCATGTAAACTGTGTCCATCGACCAAATCTGTCGAGCGGCCACCTGGGCCTCGGTTCATACCTTTACAGTCCATTACTGCTTGGACAAGGACTCCCGCCGGGATGCCTTGTTTGGTCAGGCTGTTCTCAAACACCTGTTCCATACCTAATCAACTCCTACCCTCCATCCCTGACTGGATGCCTGAGATTCATGGGTGGAGGTAGAGCCCTTCCCAGGGACTCACAACCTGGGTGATCTCCCAGGCATCTCTAGCTGGGGAGTCCCCATATGTGAAGACAGCACAGTTACTTACCTGTAACAGGTGATCTCTGGGAACAGCAGGAATAAGTCTTCACAACCCACCCACCTCCCCTAGGAGTTGTATCTCTCTGTCTATCTTTCCTTTCCTCTCTCTCTCTTTGTCTCAGCTTTAAAACTCGAACTGAAGAGAGGCGGTTAGGAAAGGCGGGAAGGCAGCGCGCAGGCGCTGTGGGATACTCCCTAAAGCTTTCCTTTTGGACGCTGGGGAGCGTTCCCGCGCAGGCTCCGTTGGTACCGACGATACCCATATGTGAAGAATTATTCCTGCTGTTCCCAGAGATCACCTGTTACAGGTAAGTAACTGTGCTTTCCGAATCGTTCCTCCAGTCCAGTAGGTATGGGCTTTCTCTGTCGTCCAGCAGCTGAAGACTAACTGTTATGACAGAGTTCTGATGTCATCCTACAAGAGCTCCCTTTTCAGCTCCAGAACCCAATCTTTGTCCTCAGCAGCTGGGTGAAGACCTTTTGTGTAGTGGACTCCACGATTGGGAAATAAATAAATAAAAAGAAAAGCTGATTTGTTTATTGTGGCTGGGGTCCTTCGTCTTCTTATATACGGTATGGAGAACAGGCAGGGCTTGCCTAGCTTCCTGGCTCTGGCAGAGTTGCAGGATTGCCCGGGTAAACTACCTGGATGCCCCATTCTCAGGTCCCCCCCCACCCCACCAGCAAGAGGAGAGTCCAGCAGTCTGTTAGCTTCAGTTTGCTGGATTTTCCTCATGCTCCAGGGTGTGCTCCAATTGTGCCTGTACTGTTAACTTAAAGTTTAAATAAATAAAAACAACAAACCGAGGAAAATGACTGCAGCGGCTTGACTTTGTGAGTCCCCGGGGGGGGGGGGGGGAGACAGGATCAGCGTGACAGGAGTCCCCTTTTTGCTTCCTTATCTCCCCTTCCTCGTGGCTCCTGGGGCAGCGTATAGCAGCACGCTTTTGGGGCAGTGTGCTCAGGCCATCTCTTTGCGCCGGTGTCTGACATTGCATCGGGGCTCCAGCACCCAGTTGGGACTTGCAGCCACAGCATGGTGTTCCCACGCTGGTAGGTATTTCTGGAATCGGCACAGTGCTTGTGGGGACAGAGTCGCAGTAGCGTGAGCATGTCGGCAAACAAGGAGGGAGCTACGGGAGATGTGACGGCTCTTGGGGAGGACACGATTTTGGCAGGAAATGCAGCCATTTCCTGCCAGGCATCCATTTCGGTAGATTTAGGCAAGCCATCTAAGAAGGCGGCAAAAAAAGAGGAGGATCCAAGGCTCAGGAATGCAGGCAGTGGCTGAACATAGTGCTGAGACCCTAGAGCCTATATTTTGCCCAGAATTTATTTTGTCATTGTATAAGGCATACTGTCTAAAGTGAGAGAGCTTATGCCTGAAGCACATTGGAGCTGAAGCTGCAGTTGGGATTGCACTTGATATCCTGCAGGAGGGAGACCCTGAGTAGAGGGCACCTTCCATCAAGAAGGCTAGAGATGATCCTGATGCCTGGCTGGGTCAGGACTCTCTGCCATCCCAGACCTCTGAGGAGCTCGGGGATGGTCCTCCAGACTTCTGGGGAGAGACAGGGGGCTCACTGCTAGAAGACGGCGAGATCCTGTCAGGAGAGGAGCCAAATGTATTTTGAGTATTCCACAGGGAGGAATTGTCAGCCCTCATTAAGCATTCCTTGGCAACACTGAATATGGTGCCCTCACCTGCAGTAGCAGAAGAGCCTCTGGAGGACCCCTTACTGCAAGGTTTCAAGGGGGCCCAGGTTTGTTTCCCAGTGCACAGAGCGATCAGGTAAATGGTTGATTCGGAATGGAAGTTTCCAGAGGTTACGCTGAGAGGCAGTAGGGTGATGGGCCACTTGTACCATATTCCCCAGGATGACCGGGACCTTCTCCGAATGCCCAGGGTGGATGCCTTGGTCTTGGCAGTGACCAAAAAGACCACCATACCAGTAGAGGGCGGAGCTAACTAAAGGATCTCCAGGATTGTAAGCTGGAGTCCCCGCTTAACCAAATGTTTTTGAGACCAGTGCCTCGATGCTACAGGCCACTATCTGTGTGACCTATGTTTCCCGGGCATCCATCCTCTGGATTCAGGGGTGAGCACCACATGATTTGGAGGAGCAAGCGGCTTCGGATGGTGCTAAGCTGTGGTCAGTTTCAGCTTATTTAGCAGATGCCTTCTATGATTTGGTCCGAGCATCCTCTAAGGCCATGGCTTCCATTATTGCGGCATGTTGTTTTTTGTGGCTCCGCAGTTGGTCAACTGATGCTTCCTCTAAGGCTAGACTAAGTAAACTACCTTTCAGGGGCAAGTTACTGTTTGGGAAGGCACTGGATAAGTTAGTCAAGGACCTCAGTGAATTGAAGGGAGGCAGGCTGCCAGATCGCCCGAAAGAGGGGGTCCTGCAGCAGTCAGCCTAGGGACTTCAGGAGATTCTGGGTCAACCGTTTCGCACCATACCAACAGGGTTCTACAGGGTCAGGGGACAGTACATCAACTGGCAGGGGGCATAGGCAGTATGACCCTGGCAGAGGAGATTTGGCCCCTCTTGGAGTAGGCAGAGGAGCATTTGATGGCGCTTTCCGCAGCACATGTAGCAGTGGAGGACAATGTGCAGGCAGATTTTCTCAGCCGACACCAGTTGGATCTGAGAGAATGGGAGCTGAATGTGGCAGTCTATCAAGATATCACGATCCATTGAGAGGAACCAGTGATGGACCTCATGGCCTCCTTGGCCAACACCAAGGCGAGCTGGTTTTACAGCTGGTGCAGAGAATACATATTTGAGGATCTCGATGCCCTGGCTCAACAATAGCCCGAGGCAGGACTGCTCTATATCTTTCTGCCGTGGGTGCTCATCAGGCTTACCCTGCAAAGGATCGTGGCTCACAGTGGTCCGATGATCCTCATTGCTCCGGATTGGCCCCAAAAGAATCAGCCAGCTGCTGCAGGGGCCCTTACTGATGCCACAAGTGGATCGATTCTCACTTAGGCTTGGCTCTTGAGTGGGCACATTTGCAACAGAGAGGTTATGCCACAGCGGTCATAACAACCATGTTGCAGGCCAGAAAATGGTCAACTTCCCTAGCTTATGTGAGGGTCTGGTGAGTATTTGAGAATTGGTGCTCAGAGAGGTACGTCATCTGTTCTCCTGCTCTCTCCCAGACATCCTCTTGTTTTTGCAGCACAGACTTGAGAAGGGACTGGTATTAAATTTGTTGAAAGTCCAGCTGGCGGTCTGTCTTGCTACAGAAGGCAGGTGCGGGGGCAATCCCTAGGAGGCCATCCAGATGTGGTCCGGTTTCTTAAGGCAGAGAAGGAGGTGCAACCTCCTTTTCGCCGAGTGGTACTGTTGTTGGACCCTAATTTGGTATTGTCTGCCTTGACAGAGGCATAGTTCGAGCCTCTCTCAAGAGCTTCACTCAGGGACCTGACGTTGAAGGTAGTCTTTCTGGTGACAATTTGTTTGCAGGCTCTATCATACAGGGAGCCCTTTTTGTCTTGAGTGCTGAAAAAGTGGTTCTGCAGCCACTACCATCCATCCTTCCTTTCTAAGGTGATCTCTCAGTTCCATTTGAATCAAGCAGTTTCCCTGCTAGTTTTTGCCACATAGAGCGAGTCTGCGGAGGAATGTCGGTTTCATCTTTTGGACCTGCACAGGGTGTTGCAATGGTATCTTAAACACAGTCCTTCTGCAAGTCGGATCGGTTGTTTGTGCTTTTCAGGGGGTCTCGGAAGAGTGAGGCCACTGCTAAAGCCTCATAGCATGTTGGGTGAAACAGACCATCACAGTAGCTTACACGAGTCGAGACCAGGTAGTTCCAGCGGGACAGAACTCGTTCTACTAGATGGCAGGCTGCTTCCTGGGCAGAGTGCAGGCTGGTGCCCCTGGCAGACATTTGCCAGGCTGTGACATGGTCGTCACTGCATACATTTATGCAATACTATCACCTGGATGTTCAAGCCGCACAGGACACGCGTTCCGGGGCTTTAGTGCTCCAAGCCAGACTCACGGGTTCCTCCTGTTTTTAGACACTGCTCTGCTACATCCCATGCAGACTGGACTGGCCTGGAGGGACGATTAGGAAGGCAAAATTAAACCTTGCCTGCTGATTATTTCTCCTTGAATCTCTCCAGGCTAATCCCATTTGATGGAAGTTCTTATGTGCACAGCTTCCAAGTTCGGAGCAAGTCTGTTTGGCTTGGAGGAGTCTGTTACAGTAGGCACAAATACAGCACACTGAGGGTTCCCTTTCGGTTCTTATTGGGGTGGACTGCTGGTTATGGATATGTTTTATTCTGCATTCAGCACGTAGCCTTGTTCCTCAGTACATCTGTACATAGTTGGGCATTGATTACTCGGTTTTAATAAGCATTTCCTTTGTGGCCTCTTGCTCAGGCCCAGTCTCTTGGAGCCAGTAGTGTGTTTTTTGTTTTTTTGTGGAAGTTGCAAATATGTGGAGTCTGCTTTGTCAGTCGAAGACTGCGTTCTGGAGCTGAAGAGGGAGCTCTTGTAGGATGATATCAGAACTCTATCATAGTCAGTCCTCAGCTGTTGGGGGGTGGAGAAAACCCATGTGTATGGGACTAGCCTGGAGGGACTAAAGGAAAGACGATTAGCAGGTAAAGTCTAATTTTGCCTTAAGATATAGGGGGGTGGGGAGATTTCTCCCTAATGTACTTGTCTACTGAAGGGTTAAGCATGACCTGTTTCTGCTGGCAAAATTTAGACTGACTTGTCCCAGAGTGTATGCAAGTGTTGAGATCCCCTGATCAACATCTTGCTCTTATTTCCTTGGGATGGCAGGATTCAATCATTGTATCTGTTGATCCATTTTGGATGTCTAGAAGGTTAGGTGGTTGGGGAGGGGGGAATCTGGGTCTTGTACAAGGGAGGAACTTCACTCGCTGTGACATGAAGCATCATGAAGTGATCAGTCAACAACAGGTTCTTTCAGGAAAT
The DNA here is from genome assembly GCA_033557465.1 of Ichthyophis bannanicus. Classification (NCBI taxonomy): domain Eukaryota; kingdom Metazoa; phylum Chordata; class Amphibia; order Gymnophiona; family Ichthyophiidae; genus Ichthyophis; species Ichthyophis bannanicus. The sequence continues at coordinate 102,200,093 of CM066048.1, read as the reverse complement.
CTTAAGATTCAAAGGGTTATTCATAAATCCTAGTTTATTAAGAAAGAAAGCTCTCTACAATTATTGTTTTTGGCCCAGCTATTTTCTTTTTCTGCTTTTAGCTCAACTCTAACTAGGATCTAGCCCCATAACTTCTCCCCATTTTCTATCACGAACCAGACATGACAGCAATAGCCAATAACCTCAGCTGGGGCGAGGAGTGGCCTAGTGGTTGAGACAAGTTATCTCAGGCCAGGGGTTCATATCCCACTGGAGGACAGCAACCTTGTATCAAAAGGTCTGGGGTTTCTGGTCCCACAGGTGCTCCTTGTGGCCTTGGGCAAGCCACTTAACCCTCCATTGCCTCAGGTACAAATATGTAGATTGTGAGCCTTTTGGGGATGAGGGAAAAATATGTACGTGACTGTATAGACATGGCACATAATAGGCGGTATATCATCTAGCTCCAGGAACAAGCAGGAATGAGTCTTCACATATGGGTATCGTCGGTACCGACGGAGCCTGCGCGGGAACGCTCCCCAGCGTCCAGTAAGAAAGCTTTTGGGAGCATCCCACAGCGCCTGCACGCTGCCTTGCCGCCTTTCCCAACCGCCTCTCTCCAGTTCTTCTTTTCCGCGGAGCCAGCAGGTCGTGTTCCTGTCACCGCAGAAGAATTCTTTATTTTTTTCTTTATTTTTCTGTGTTGCGTCTGCCTTCTTCAACGTCAGACTGCTACCGCCGGTCTTTTCTTTTCTTTCTTTCTTATACACAAAAAAAAAAAAAAAACCCACTCTCTTTCTTCAACTGTGCATTTGCGGTTTGGGCCTTAGGCCTGAACATCTTTCTCCTCAGGGAGAAGCCCGCTTCCAGGTTTAAAAAGTGCATGAAGTGTGGCGGTACTGTACCATGATGTCTAAAAGAGGTCGGCAGAACCGAGCAGCCAAGCTCAGTACCCTCTTTCCCTCTGATGCAGCCTCGGTGGCATCGACGTCTTCCAGGGCTTCTTCTTCCTCCCATGGATCTCAGGTAACCAAACATAAATCTAGCCAGTCCTCGAAGGGCAAATCTCCCTCTAAGCCTCGAGATGCCTCCGGGCTTGTCCTTGAGGAATCCGCACCGGCAAAATTACCCCGGCGGGAAGTTCCAGCTTCCAAAGCATTATCTATGGGGTCACAGGTTGACATCGATGGCTCGGCCTCGACCGATCACCTGTTGCCGTGTTCTGGGGTACCGGTGGCCTCCACCAGTACCGACATCCAGACTCTGGTGGCGTCGATGGATCAGAAGATTCTGTCCATGTAGCGCACCCTAACGGCATTTATACAGGCTTCGACGCCTTCGGTACCGCAACAATCTCCGTTGCCGGTACCGATTGCATAGACATCGGCTTCGGTGTCGACTGCAACGGTACCCTGTCCTATGATGCCCATCGGTACCGAACCCGTACCGCTTACTCCCGATGTCGATCCCACTCGGTACGCGTATCGGGCTTTACAGGAGCAACCAGACAGGCGATACTTAGATTCCTCTGAAGACTCTGATGAGTCGGAGGCTTCTGTCGAGGCACCGGTACTTCTTCCTCAGGAGTCCGATTCTCCAAAACAAAGAATGTCTCCTCCAGAAGACTTGTCTTTTCAAGACTTCATTAGGGAAGTAACTAGGGGCCTCTCCATCACCCAATTTAGTTAAAAGACCTACATGCATTATCTGACTTTTATCTATCCTTCCAATGTAAATAGATTATGTATATAGTTAACCCTGTTTTCCAAGTTTATACTCCTGTTCGATGTAAAGCTGACAGCTTGTTGTTATGGTCGTTAAGTTATAATGTAAACCGCACTGATGCTAAATAGCGCGGTATATAAGAAATTGTAATAAATAAATAAATAAAATAATAAGTGGACCCTGAGTCAGAGCCTAGAGCCAAGCAATTAGATATTTTGCAATACCCTAAGGCTCCTAAAGAAGCAGCCACCTTACCTATTCATGAGATTCTCTATGATCTCATGTTGAGCATGTGGGAGACTCCTCTTACTACCTCTCCTCATTCTCGTAGGTTAGACACCATGTACCGTGTCCCTACTTGTCCTGGCTTTCATAAGTCTCAGCTTCCTCACCACTCTATTGTGGTAGAGTCTGCCATGAGGAAAATAAAGAGTGCAAAGAGACACTCCTCTAAACCTCCAGGACGTGAATGCAGAACCCTTGATGCTTTTGGCAGAAGGGTTTTCCAAGCTAATATGCTTGCTGCCAGAATCAACTCCTATAGTCTCTATATGGGGATGTTTCTAAAAGAAGTCACAGATCATCTGCAGACTTTAGCCCCTTTTATTTCAGAAGATAAAAGGCAGGAATTTCTCACTTGGCTTAAACGTGCCCAAGATGTTTCCAAATTTTCCAACCGTGCAGCCTTTGACTCTTTTGAGTGTGTAAGTAGAGCCTCGGCTATTGCCATAGGTGCACGCAGAATTGCTTGCTTACAAGCATCTGATTTGGAACTCTGGGTCCAAGATGAACTGGGAAATCTTCCTTGTACAGGTGAGAACCTTTTTGGCAGGGATTGGAAAGCAAAGGCCACTCAGATGGATGCTGAGAACTCTGCTTTGGATCGACTTTCAAAGTCTACCTCTGCTCCTGCTAAGAAAAGATTGTTCAAAGAGACACCTTTTTCTAAAAAGGGAAGATACTATCCTGCTTATGGTCAGCAGGCATCTTCTGCGGGTCGTTTTGCTGCAAAGCATCAGCAACCACCTAAACAGGCCAAGTCAAAGGCTGCCAGGCCTCCCACGGCCCAGCAGCCTCAGCCTCCTCAGGGCCTTTGACTTGCAACTAGAGAACTTAGCCTTTCTGGCTCTGGAAGAACCAGAGCCCCTCACCATTCCAGGAAGGTTAGCTTACTTTGCTCCCAGATGGGAGCAAATCACAGCAGAGCAATGGACCCTCTCCATTATAAAGGAAGGGTACAAGCTTCATTTCTTAAACCTTCCTCCCCACACCATGGTGAAACAGTTCAATTCTCCAACATCTCTCCTCAACCTTCTGGGTCAGGAGATTGCTACCCTTCTTGCCCAAGGGGCAATAGAAGAAGTACCCCTTCTTCAACAGGGCTCAGGGTTCTACTCCCCTTATTTTCTTATTCCAAAGAAAACAGGGGGCTACAGACCCATTTTAGATCTCAGAGAATTGAACAAGTTTCTATTCAAAGAGAAATTCAAGATGATTTCTCTCAGTACTCTGCTGCCATACCTTCAGAGTCAGGATTGGCTTTGTTCTCTAGATCTCAAGGATGCATACACCCATGTCCTCATCCATCCAACACACAGAAGGTTCCTTTTTCAAGGAAAGCACTACCAATACAGGGTGCTTCCTTTCGGTCTGGCCTCTGCACCAAGGTTGTTCACAAAATGCATGGCAGTAGTAGCTGCATTTCTGCACACTCTAGGAATATTCGTTTTCCCATATCTGGACAACTGGCTCATTCGAGCTCCATCCCAGTCAGATTTGTCTAACCTGCACAATGCGTATCCTTCAGTATTTGGGACTGGTAATAAACATCCCAAAATCCCATCTCACCCCTACTCAGTCCCTGGAGTTTATAGGGGCCTTGCTGGATACCACAACTGCAAGGGCCTATCTTCCTCAGGCCCGTTGCCTACGCTTGGTGCAGTTAGCCTCCCAGATACAGTTAAAGTCCCATTTAACTGCTCGAGAGATGTTACAACTATTAGGCCACATGGCATCCACCGTGCATGTGGTTCCATATGCTCGCCTTCACATGAGGGCAGCTCAATGGACTTTGTCCACCCAATGGACTCAGGCATCAGGTTGCCTGTCAGACAACATAGCAAACTCCAGTCGCCTATTTTGGTCTCTCCAGTGGTGGAAGTCCCCTCCAAATCTGTTGCTGGGGTCCCCTTTTCAGCAGTCACTACCCCAAGCAACTCTGACAACAGATGCTTCTCCAATGGGTTGGGGAGCTCCTCTGCAGGATCTCTCCACCCAGGACATCTGGTCTCCACAGGAGACTTCTCTGCATATCAATCTCTTGGAACTCAGAGCAATATTCTTAGCTCTCAGAGTATTCCATTCCCTGCTCAGTTACAGGACAGTCCTCATCCATACGGACAACCAAGTAGCCATGTTCTATGTAAACAAGCAGGGCGGGACTGGCTCTCTGTCGCTTTGCAACAAAGCTTTGCGACTGTGGGCCTTCGCCAGAGAGCATCACATCCATCTTTTGGCAGTATATCTTCCAGGCATTCAAAACTCTTGGGCGGACAGACTCAGTCGAGTTCTGCTTCCACATGAGTGGTCCCTCGACATGGACCAGGTAGCCAGGATTTATCGAATTTGGGGAACCCCGGACATAGACCTCTTTGCAAGTCCGTGGAATGCCAAACTTCCCCGGTTCGGTTCCAGAATTCCGTGTCAGGGAGTTCAGGCCAAGGATGCCTTCCTCCTTCACTGGGGTCAAGACTTCCACCAATTCCCCTAATTCCCAAAACACTATTCAAGCTTCAGAGAGATTGGGGGACCATGATCCTCATAGTTCCACATTGGCCACGCCAAGTGTGGTACCTTCTACTTCTGCATCTCTCTCAAGCTCCTTCCCTGGACTTGGGCTCTGCACCAGACCTTCTGTCCCAGGAAGGGGGAACATTGTGGCACCCAAACCCCCAGTCGCTCCATCTCAGGGCTTGGTTGCTGAGGGCCTAGACCTTCAAGATTTTCATCTCTCTCAGCAAGTCAGAGATGTTATTCATGCCTCTAGAAAGCCTTCTACTAGGCGTTCCTATGCTTTCAAATGGAAAAGATTTACCATTTGGTGTTCAGAGAAGGGTCTAAACCCTCTTGCAATACCTCTGAATTCTCTACTAGCGTATCTTCTGCATCTATCCCATGCAGGCCTGAAAACAAATTCAGTAAGAGTCCATTTGAGTGCTATTGCAGCGTTCCTCAAGCCTCTCAATGGACAACCTATTTCCTCTCACCCTCTTATAGCAAGATTCATGAGAGGCCTTCTTTTAACTAAACCTCCCATTAGACCACCTCCAGTGGCAGGGGACTTAAACCTGGTTCTTGGCCAGCTTATGAAGCCAACCTTTAGCCACCACCTCCTTGAAATTTCTTTCTTGGAAAGTTGTTTTTCTCATTGCAGTCACCTCAGCACGCCGCATCAGTGAGTTGCAAGCTTTGGTGGCTAATCCACCTTATACAAGGTTCCATCATGATAAGGTAGTCCTCAGGACCAATCCACACTTTATGCCTAAAGTGGTCTCGCCTTTTCATCTGAACCAGGAGGTATATTTACCTGTCTTTTTTCCAGAACCTCATGCATCAAATGCAGAGAGGAATCTTCATACCTTGGATTGTAAGAGAGCTCTCGCTTTCTACTTAAAGAACACAGCAACATAGAAAGTCTTCTCAACTCTTTGTTGCTTTTGATCCTTCTCATTTAGGACTTCCAGTCTCTAAGAGAACACTGTCCAACTGGATTGCTCAGTGTATTTCTTTCGCCTACCAGAGTAGGAACATTTCTCTGGAGGGCCATGTCACAGCTCACAATGTGAGAGCCATGGCAGCCTCAATGGCTCATCTAAACTCTGTGTCCATCAACCAAATCTGTTGAGCGGCCACCTGGGCCTCGGTTCATACCTTCACAGCCCATTACTGTTTGGACAAGGACTCCCGCCGGGATGCCTCGTTTGGTCAGGCTGTCCTCAAACACCTGTTCCATTCCTAATCAACTCCTACCCACCTACCCTGGTCGGATGCCAGAGATCCATGGGGTCTCTCCCTGGCATCTGCAGCTAGGGAGTTCCCCATATGTGAAGACTCATTCCTGCTTGTTCCTGGAGATAGCACAGTTACTTACCTGTAACAGGTGATCTCTGGGAACAGCAGGAATAAGTCTTCACAACCCAACCACCTCCCCTAGGAGTTGTATCTCTCTATCTATCTTTCCTTTCCTCTCTCTCTCTCTTTGTCTCAGCTTTAAAACTCGAACTGGAGAGAGGCGGTTGGGAAAGGCAGGAAGGCAGCGCACAGGCGGTGTGGGATGCTCCCAAAAGCTTTCTTACTGGATGCTGGGGAGCGTTCCCACGCAGGCTCTGTCGGTACCGACGATACCCATATGTGAAGACTTATTCCTGCTGTTCCCAGAGATCACCTGTTACAGGTAAGTAACTGTGCTTTGTGTGCCTACCACTTCCTCTGTCTGTGCAGCATAGTCTGTCTTGGTGGGCTTCTTCCCAGGCTGCTCTGGGGGATGCCACTCGAAACGTTGGCTTGGATAATGGTTACGATCAATGCAAGTCTTGTCAGATGGGGGTGCTCATTGTCTGTCTGGTCCAGGCAGTGCAAGTTTGGTGGTCCTCCTTGGACACCAAGTGTCCATAATTTGGCTTGAATCGAGCATTATCCAACTGGTCCTGCTGCATTTCCTCATCTTGGTTCAGGGTTGTGCTGTGCAAGTCCTCTCCGATAATGCCATGGCCATGACATATGTCAAAAGGCAGGGCAGAACCAAGTGCCAAGGGGTAGCACAGGAGATGTTTCTTGTTCCTAGATGGAGATCAGATGTATAGTTTGACACTGCACCTCGTGCATCTCATGTTTTGTGGTGTATTTGGTCAAATGCCCTTGTGGGCTTGTGTACATTGGCAAAACTACATGTACATTTAGAAAGAGAATGGGAGAACATTAGAGTCTGTTGTCACGTGCAATCAAAGAAGCACCGATAGTGCAGCACTGTTTGGAGTTTGGACATGTGATCTTAGATGTTTTTGTATTGACTATGTGCCTCAGGGTATTGCTGGTTTGAGTAGGGAATGTGTTCTCCTGAAGTGTGAACAGAAATGGCTTTATGTCCTGAATATAGTGCACTCTTCTGGATGCTCAGATAGTGTGGTGCCTGTTTATGAAGGGTGGGTGGGGTGGTTGGCCAACATTTATTATCAACATTGACTATTAACATCAAATTTAAGTTTATTTTCTTGCAAGATAAGTTGTCATTTAGTAGTTTAAATAGCCTATGGATGCTGTATTTATGCCATGTTATTGAAAGAAATGTTTCTCGTTTAGAGTAACTGTATAGTGTTGGTCACTTTGATTGTGGATTTTTGAATGAATGATGTTTGGTGTTCTGACATCATGCCCTGGGAGCATGCTCTGTGCTATATCAGGGGCATCTGTGTGGCCTTTTTTGGGGGGAGACCCATGGCGCGCTGCTGAAACTGTTCTGTGCGTGATACTGTTGTGTTTGGTGCGAGAAAGTAAGTAGAATAATAGTAACTTTGACTGGTATTGGAGTTCTCTGTGTCTTACATTGATGATGCAGTGGGGGTGTGCTTGTGCTTCCTTTTGGGAAGTCTATGAAGTGTTATCAAAGTGGTCTTGTGTCGGATGCCATTGTGTTTGGTATGAAAAAGTTGAATGGTGGTAATTTTTGTTGGCGTTTGTGGTCTCCTGCTCTGCTCGTCTTCCAGGTACGTCTCTGTGTGACCCCACCCCCTCCCAGACCTGACATGGGCAGCCTCCCTGCAGCCCTTTCCACCCTGGGCCATAAAAGAAAAGCTTCTGCGGTGTTTCATGCCTCGAGCATGCCCAAGGATCAGGACCTGCTCCTTGGGGCAACTCCCTGGTTCCTTCTCCTGTTGCTGTTGTGCTCTCCTTTCTTCCCTCACATCTTTGTAGTCTTCTCTGTCTCCACACCTTATCTGGGTTTTTTTGTTTTTCTTCCTAATGGCTGCCATCCCTGTTCACTGGGACTGGTGTCCAGCTACAGCCCACCCACCCCTCACTTTGCGTATTTCTGCTAACCTTCTGACCTGTCACACTGCACCATCTGCACATCCACCTCAGATTTCCCCTCCTCTTCCTTTTTTTTTTTTCTTTCACATTCTTATAAACTGCCTTATCTGGTAATCAAGGCGGTTTACAATTAACAGAACAAGGTACATAAAACAGTTATACAGTTACTCTATTGTACATAATTATTTACATAATTTGGTCTGAGTGGTTTAGGGAATGTAGTGTTGATTTAGGACTTGAGGGCGAGATTAGGGGGGAAGTTGTTTAGTAATTGCGTCACGGAGGTTGGTAAATGGAGTGGTGTTAAGGTGCTTTCAGGTTTGTGGTAGGGGATTCTGGGTGGGAATGACCATAGTGTTTTTCCACTGTTGCACATAGCTCTTCTTAACTGCCGCTCTTTGTGCTCCAAGGCTGTCCCCATTCATGATCTTCTTATGCAGTATTCCCTTGATTTATTCTCTCTTTCTGAGACTTGGCTTCGTGACGGCGAAGAATCACTCCTCAATCGTCGTCTCCCTCCGGGCTATTCTGCCTTCTCTACCCCTCAGAGAGGTCACTCTGGAGGGGGATTGTGGTTATCCACCGCTCTTCCCTCCTCCTCCCCCCTCCCCCCATTTTCCAGAGTCTCTCCTACTTTGCCTTGACTCCTTCCCTACCCTTTCTCCTCATGTATTCGTCCCCCCCCCACCCCAATCTCATCTATGGGACTCTCTCCTCCTTACCCTTTCTGAGGTTTTCCTCCTCTACCCCCATGTCTTTTAACCCTGTCACTCACTAGCTCACTGACTTAGGCACAGACACTTTGGTAAATACAATATGCTTTTATTAAATTAAGTCCTTTTAGAATAATAAGTAAAAGTTAAGCATCAATACATCACCAGATATTGTAGCTTCACTCCAGTAGGTCGGGGGACTGGTCATCGATCACTTAGAGGAATCCAGGAGGCCACCGAAACACATCTGTCTCGTCTGTCAGGTGAAGTCCCGTTTTCCTGCTGAAAATCCCCCTTCTAAATACTTTAACTAAAGCCGTGCATGCTGCATGCTGTTGTCATTCATAGGTTAGCAAGGTGCATGCTCAAATCAGGATTGGTTAGGGTTAATGCTGTGCTCGTGATCTACACCTGAGGGGTGTCAGCTGCCTATGAGTCAGTCATTCAGTTCTGTCCAGCTAAAAGTTGCCTGCTCGGCCAGAGATGTTGACCTAACGTAACCCCAAGCTCAGCTCTATTCACCAGACTGCAAATACAGAATGGCTGAAGAGTTCAGCCGACCTCTCACATGCAGAATGGCTCAAGAGTTCAATTTCCCTGCAAAGTTCAATATTCCTTGCTGATCCAAATAAATCTTTAATTAGTAATACAACTGGGGACTTCAATGTCCACTTTTTTTTTTTTTTAAGTTTCCAATAATCTTTATTGTAATCCTACTTTATTTATTAATAAAGTCCACATCAAGAGGAGAGTTACCTGAGTTAACATAAAAGAAACAGACTAAAAAAGAAAAAATAGGAGCCATTTACATATAAGCCCTAATTATACATGGAAAGGAAGAAAAAGCAATTCAAGAACTTTCCTTGCTAATCAAGAAAGCCTCTAACTGACCTACGTCAAGGAACACATACTTCACACCTTCTAATATCAAAATACATTTACAAGGGTATTTTAGAAAAAAGGAAGCCCCAATAGCTAGAGTCCGATTCTTCAAAGCAAGAAAAGCTTTCCTACGATTCTGAGTACTCCTGGATACGTCAGGAAAAATCTGAATAGGGCTACCACAAAACAATTGATCTTTTTTCAAGAAATAAAGTCGCATTATCAAATTCTTATCTTGAAGTGATGATAAAGAAACAATTAAGGTAGCACGATGAGGAATCGTATCCATAGAAGACTCCAGAAATTGAGAAACATCTAATGACTCTGCTACAAGGGGGGTCCCCTTCTTCTCAGAACCAGGAGAGGAAGTAGCTCCAGAAGAAATCAATGGAACATAATAAAGTGAGGAAAACTTAATAGATTCAACATCCTCAATTAACAGAACCTCCTTGAAATATTTCTGCACTAATATCAAAGGAGCTAAATAATGAGTACAGGGAAAATTTAAAAACCGCAAATTCTTAGATCGAGTAGCATTTTCCAAAGATTCCAACTGATGATGTATAACAACACTATCCTTAATTGAAGAAGAAACTGCAGCTTCTAAAACTGAGAACTTCCCCTCTAACTTATTAATAGATTTATTAGTTATAACATGCTGTGCTTCATGCTCAGAGAGCTTATGTACCACTTCCGTAGAAAACTGCGCTACTTGAGAGAGGGAAGTACGGAGGGAACCCTCCATACGTGCTACCAAGGTCCAAATATCACGCAAGGATACCTCAGCTGGAACAGTTACATCTACTAATTGAGAGGAAAACACCACCGGGGTCGGCAACTTAGCTCTCTGCTCCCCCAACGACTGTGGCAGAGAGGGTTCTTGTAAAAGCTGAGGGCCCTCAACAGGTACTTTACCCCTGGAGAGAGATTCCTCAACAAGTGCTTCCTTTCCGGGCAGGGCTACACCCAGCGTATCAGAGGATAAATCAGACAACGTACTCACGGACTCCCCTGACAGTTCTTTCTCCAAAGGGTCAGGTCCAGTTCCCAAAAGATGACGATCCATGGGTCCAATAGTCTTAACAGACTTGGCAGGAAGAGCTGGAAATACCTTTTTTCTCCTTCTACCCATGAGAACGCGCAGATGTCTCCTCAGGCTCCAAAGGGGCGTGGCCTGCCCCTTTGGTCACGCCCCTTCGGGCACGCGCCCGCGGATCGCGTTCCGCGACTGGCCGAAGCTTTTATACCGGCCCGGAGGGTGGGGGCGCCAAAACTCCTCCTCCTCCTTCACGCCGCACAGGACTCCACAACAGGAAATGCAGGTAACAATCCCCTTCAATGTCCACTTTGACTCCCCCTTCCACCTCTGACTCTTCCTTTATTGCCCTTCTTGCTGACCTGTCCCTTTGCCAACATGTCCCCTTTCCTACCCATTCTGCTGGCCATACCCTGGACCTTGTGATCTCACCCCTTGCTTCTCCTTTTGTCCCCTCAGCTTTGTGTTCTCTCCCTGTCCCTTGGTCTGACCACTTCTGTGTTTTCTTTTTCACGTTGACCTCTCCACTGCCTTGCCCCTTAGACAGTTACTCTCTCCCCCCCTCCTCTGATGCCCTCTTCCCTCCCGACTTTCACACTTTTTCCCCCGACCATCAGGCTTATCTCTGGGATTCTACCCTAACCTCTGCCCTGGATGCAATCACCCCTCTCCAGCCAGCTCCTTATCCGCGTCATCCTGGTTGACACCCCTGGTATCATCAAGACCTCTATCTCCAGGAACAAGCAGGAATGAGTCTTCACATATGGGTACGTCGGTACCGACGGAGCCTGCACGGGAACGCTGCCCAGCTTCCATTCAGAAAGCTTTTGGCAGCATCCCTCGCGCCTGCGCGCTGACTTCCCGCCTTCTCCAGAGCCTCTCTTCAGTTTTCGTTTTTCCGCGAAGCCAGCAGGACGTCCTCCTGTCACCGCAGAAACTTTTATTTTTACTTGCTTTAATTACTTTAGTTTTTGTTTTCTTGTGGTCGCAGCTGTATTCCCCGCTGCCACCGGTATCGCCGGTGGATTTTTGACTACATTCTGAGAAACCTTTTCTTCAGTTTTTGCCTTAACTTCTTGGGCCTACCAGGCCTCTTCATTATGGAGCCTTCTTTTCCTAAGAAGTGCATTCGATGTGAAAAACATCTGTTTCTTTTTAGACACTAATAGTTGGTGTCTCAACTGTGTGGGTCCTGACCCTTTTTCCCCTGACTTGTCAGGGGATAATTTTGTGAGGAAACCTTCAGTTTTTAAAGTTTCCCTCGATACCGTTTTTTCCTTGGCAGTGAGGGTACCCGGTTTCTCCACTTCACAGGATCAGGTAACCCACAAATAGTCTGTTAAGACTAGTCAATGCTTGAGTGGTATGTCCCATGCCCAGCATGGTGACGGCTCCAGCCTTACCCTCAAGAATTCATTGGCATTACCCCTGCGGGAGTCTTCGGGCTCCAAAGCGTTAAAGGGGTTTCAGGTTGTTCCTGGGGCTCACCCCTCACAGAACATACCTGAGCCATGCTCGGGGGTGGTATCCGCTTCGAGCGGTACCGAGCCTCCGGCATCGGCACCGGTGTCGAGTGTTCCACTCTTCACCAGGGATCGTCATCGGGCATCCTCGGTACCTTCGGGACCGATTGATACGCACCGGATTGACTTCCCTCGATCCCAGCCGTGTACGGTGCGGGTATCCGCTTCGAGCGGTACCGATACCCCAGCATTGGCTTCGGTGTCGAGTGTTCCACTCTTCACCAGGAATCGTCCTCTAGCATCCTCGGCGCCTTTGGGGCCAGTCGATACGATACCGATGGACATTTCCATATCTCAGCCATGCTCCGGGACAGTACCGGCATCGATCGGTTCCGATACCCTGGCATCGGCATCGAGGTGGACCGCCTTACCCTTTGCAAGGGGTGGTCATCGGGTATCCTCGGTACCGTCGGTACCGATTGATGTAACCCAGGCTGCCTTAGTGGTATCGGCATCGCCGATACTGCCACCGGCGTCGGAACCCTCGCGATATGCATCGATAGCCTCGCTTTCTTCGATGCCGAGTCTTGAACCGATATCTAGTCTCGAGGACTGGGTACCGACGCGTCCCGGAACCGACTCCTGTTGTTTCCAGATAGGCAGTTCCGAAGATCCTAGCCATAACTCTCTCATGCTCTCGGTACCACTGCAGCAGTCCCCGATGGCAACCTCAACTGCTGGTCCTGTATCAGTATCGATGTCGATGCCTGTTCTTGCACCGATTCCACCGATGCCTAGTTTGGAGCCGATACCTGGCATTGATGCAGTACCCACTGCCTCTACGTTAACATGCCAGTATCCCTGTCCATCTACTAGGGTTCTCTCTTCACACCACTGTACGTCCTCTGGTGCTCAGCCTCTTTCTTTAGCCTTACCAGGGATGGTTCCCATAGGAGATCAGTCTTTTCAGGCTTTTCTCCTGGATATGGCAACCTTTCTTAATATCTCTATCCCTGGTTGTGATGCTACTCATGGCTCACCGGCACAAATGGAAAATATGATGCTTCCTTTACATCCTGCTCTGCAGGATCTCCTTCTGAGGGTCTGGAAATCGCCCTTACGACTTCCTCTAGTTTCTACAGCCACTGAGGTTCAGTACCGGGTGCCACCCTCTCCAGGGTTTCAAAAGCCTCAACTTTCTCATCGTTCCCTTGTAGTGGAATCAGCACTAAGGAAAGTTAAGAGCAAGAAGAAGCATTCTTCTTATCCGCCAGGTCGTTCTTCAAGAACACTCGATGCTTTTGGTCGTCAGGCCTTCCAAACCTCTATGCTGGCCTCCAGAATTCTTTCATATATTTTTCACGAGTCTAACACGCCAGGAAGTCAGAGAGAAATTGTCTCTTTTGACCCCTTTTTTACCAGAGCCCAAGGCTAATGATTATTCCTTGCTCGTCAATCACAGCCGGAATATATCCTGGTTCCTGTCTCGTGCTTCTATAGACTCTTTTGAGTCCCTTAGCAGATCCTCTGCTATTGCCATTGCAGCACATCGCAGAGCCTGGCTTGAAGCTTCAGACTTGAGCAGATGGGCACAAACTATACTGGCTCATTCTCCTTGTACAGGAGAAGGTCTCTTCAATAAGGAGGCTTTACGTCAGGTTGCTCAATGCTCCACTGACTCTCCTTCCACTAAAGACCATTCTAAGCCACCTCCTTCTTCAAGGGGTAGGAAATGTCCTACCAAACCTTCTTTCCCTAAGAAAAGAAAGTTTCATTCATCTCCTGCCCATCATTCGGCTGTACCTAAACAAGGGACGCCTCAGCCTAGCCTGAAGTCCTCCAGCTCTGGCCTGTCTCAGCATTCCCAGCAACCATAGGGGCCGGGAATTGTCATCTACAGTTCACTTCTACCCATTAGAAGTTTATTCACTGTGCTTTTCTTTTTCAGTGTGCTAACCTGTCGGAAAATTTTTGTTCAGGGTCTACAGACTTCTCCTCTTCTTACTCTTAGAAGAGCAGTTGCAACTATCTCCTGTTAGTTCTGTCCCAACTGAACATTTTTTCCTTCAGTTGACTTACCCTATGGGTACGTCACCCTCCAATTACTTACTCTACCCTCTCAACCGGGTTTTTTCCCTGACTGAGGGGTACCATACTGAAAACCACCTCTAGCAAGCTCGTTCCTCAGACAGGGAGAAGGGATATCTCCTCTTTTTTCTCGTCTGTTTTTCTTTATTGGGCACAGGACAATCTCTCTGCTGTTTCCGTCAGCAGCTGTGCCTACAGGAGTTACAATAATTGTATGACTGGTACTTTTTCCAAGTTCCAGTCCCTTGTTCAAAATTTTGTCTAGCCTCAGTAGTGATTCCAAGCTATTTGTCATCTATCTTGGATCCTCCTACTCGTTTAGGCTTTCTCACATTATTCTAACCATCTCCTCTCCTAGGATATGGCAACACACCTGACTTCAGTCAGTTTATCTCATATCTCTCCTACACAATGCTCTCTGCAGTCTTCAGAGAAGCTTTCTACTATGAGGGCCTTGCTATAGAGCATTGACCTTGTCTCTGAAGCTTCTCTATTAGTAGGGAAAAGCTTATAAACTCTTCCCATGCCTGTGAGAATTCTCCACACCCTCTAGCCTGGGGTGTTAACACGAGATATCAGTTCTTTTGCGTGAAAATCCACGGCTGATGTTTACGCATGCTACCTCTGGGTCCCTCCAGTAGGTCCCTCTGGTATCTTCTGCGTTTCTGCACATCTGCCATGTCAGTGTTCTGTACAACTCCCGCCTTGTTCCTTACAGATTCATATAATCATCTGTTCTCAAGCGAACATCACGGTTATCTTGTTGGATTGCCTTCCTGCATCCCTCAATCCATGGAAATAGATTCTCTATACATATCCCAAGTGGGTTCACCCTCTTGTAGAGCGCAGAATCTTTTTCTTTTATATTCCCCATGTACAATTATGGGGCTGGGTGGTAGACATGTATCTTCAACCTGTTGTCTGGTATGCAGCATCTCCATATATGTCTACATACCTATATCGTTGGGGATGGGTGAAGAAAGCCCCCAGGTAGGTGATACATTAAATACCTTTATGGAAATGGGTAACAGGGGTAATATATGGAAAGCAGTATGTATTAATGCCCGTAGCATGGGAAATAAGATCCCTGAAGTTGAAGCTTTGGTGGGCGTGGCTGACTTGGATTTAGTGGCAGTTACAGAAACATGGTTCACAGAAAACCATGACTGGGATGTAACTATACCTGGCTATACTTTATTCAGAAAGGACAGGGTAGGAAGAAGGGGAGGAGGAGTGGCACTATATGTAAAAACTACTATTAAAGCTTTGGAATTACAGAGCTTAAAAGGGAGAGAGGAGGCATTGTGGGTTAAACTAGAAAGAGGGAAAGAGAAATCTATTTGCATTGGTGTGATATACAGACCTCCCTCACAAGAGGAAGAGGTGGACAGTTAATTGAAGACATACGCAGCATTGCTAGGAAAGGGGAAGTGCTACTGCTAGGAGATTTCAATATGCCAGATGTTGATTGGCACATTCCTGCTGCAGTATCATCTAGAAGTAAGGAGATCCTGGATTCTCTACAGGGAGAACTATTCAGGCAATTGGTAACAGACCCCACACGTGAAGGGGCCATACTGGACTTGGTGCTTACCAATGGTGAAAGTGTTTCTGATGTTGTAGTGGGAGATCATTTTGCATCCAGTGATCACCAGATGCTGTGGTTCAGTATTAGGACTAGGGCTGTTAGAATCCATTCCAAGGTGAAGATCTTAGACTTTAGGAAGACTAACTTTGCGAAGATGGGCCAATACCTCAGGGAGTCGTTAGTGGGATGGGAACAGCTGGGGGATGTAGAAAAACAGTGGGCAAAACTGAAAGGGGGTATTTTAAAGGCAACCAACCTTTTTGTTAAAATGATAAATAAAGGCAAAAGGAACAGGAGACCGCTATGGTTTTCGAAGGAAGTAGCTGAAAAAGTGAAGAAAAAGAGGGAGGCCTTCATGAAATACAAGAGATCACAGAGAGAGGAAGACAGGCATCTGTATTTGGAAAAACTTAGAGAAGCTAGCAAAGTAGTCAAGAAGGCAAAGATTCAAAAGGAGGAGGAAATAGCCAATGCAATAAAATGGGGGGATAAGACATTTTTCAGATATATTAGTGAGAAGAGGAAGGGCAAAAGTGGTATTGTCAGACTCAAGGGTGCAGGGGGGGAATATGTAGAAGCTGATAAGGATAAAGCGGAATTGCTTAACAAATATTTTTGTTCTGTGTTCACAGATGAAGAACCAGGAGCAGGAGCAGGACCTCAGAAAACACCCACAAATAGGAACAGAAGCGAGGGATATCTTGAACAATTTTCAAAAGACTGTGTTTGTGAGAAAATAGCTCAACTTAAAGTAGACAAAGCGATGGGACCGGATGGGATACACCCTAGAATACTGAGGGAACTTGGGGACGTTCTAGCAACTCCACTGACTGACCTTTTCAATGCCTCGTTGGAGTCGGGAGTGGAGAGAGGCTCATGTGGTGCCTTTACACAAAAGCGGAAGTAAGGATGTGGTTGAAAACTACAGGCCGGTTAGTTTAACTTCGGTGGTGAGTAAATTATTGGAAAACCTGCTGAAAGAGAAAATAGTGAGGTTTCTGGAGTCCGGCGGATTACAGGATCCGAGGCAGCATGGATTCACCAGAGGCAGGTCTTGTCAGACAAATCTGATTGATTTCTTTGACTGGGTGACCAGGGAGTTGGACCGAGGTAGAGCTCTAGATGTGGTGTATTTAGATTTCAGTAAAGCCTTTGACACTGTTCCTCACAGGCGACTTATAAACAAACTGAGCACCCTAGGGATGGACCCTAAAGTTACTGCTTGGGTTAGAAATTGGTTGGGTGGGAGGCGACAAAGAGTACAAGTAAATGGAGCTCACTCTGAGGAGAAGGATGTTACCAGTGGTGTGCCCCAGGGATCTGTCCTTGGTCCGATTCTTTTTAACATCTTTGTTAGTGATATAGCGGAAGGGCTGTCGGGTAAGGTTTGCCTCTTTGCGGATGATACCAAAATCTGCAATAGAGTAGACACCCAGGAAGGTGTAGATAACATGAGGAGGGATCTAGCTAAGCTTGAAGAATGGCCTAGAATTTGGCAGATGGGATTTAATGTTAAAAAATGTAAGGTCATGCATTTGGGCTGCAGCAATCCAAGGGAGCAATACAGTATAGGAGGTGAAGTACTTTTGTCCACTAAAGAAGAGCGGGACCTAGGCGTGGTTGTGTCTGATGATCTTAAAGTAGCTAAACAGGTAGAAAAAGGTGACGGCAAAAGCTAGAAGGATGCTTGGGTGCATACGGAGAGGAATGGCTAGCAGAAAAAAGGAGGTGATAATGCCTCTGTATAAGTCTTTGGTGCGACCTCATTTGGAGTATGGTGTGCAATTCTGGAGACCACACCTCAAAAGGATGTGAACAGGATGGAGTCGGTGCAGAGGGTTGCTACTAAAATGATTAATGGGCTTCATTATAAAGCATATGAGGACAGACTTAAGGATCTTAATATGTACACCTTAGAGGAAAGGCGGGTAGAGGTGATATGATTGAGATGTTTAAATACCTCCGTGGCATAAATGTTCAGGGAGAGAGCCTCTTTCAATTGAAAGCAAGTTCTGCTACGAGGGGACATGGGATGAGGGTGAAGGGAGATAGATTCAGGAGTGATATGCGGAAATATTTCTTTACGGAAAGAGTAGTGGATCCGTGGAATAGTCTCCCAGTGGAGGTGGTGGAGATGAGGACAGTAACTGAATTCAAAAAAGCATGGGACCAACACAGAGGATCTCTAAAGGTAAAAAGTGGACTGTTGTAGTTGTTGTTATGGAAGGACAGACTAGATGGGCCTTGTGGTCTTTTTCTGTCGTCATGTTTCTATATCATTACTCTGGTGGTGCAAAACCATGCCCCACAAATGTATCTATATTTAGATATATTATATCTATATCTATATATTTTGATACATTTCTCCACCCATATCCTAATATACACATCGGGATATATGTATATTCCATCCACATATATATATCTGTATATATATGTGTCTGTTGGGGGGCTTCTTAAGGGTTGATACGTCTTACACACTATCACCCTTACTGTCTATACTAAATGTTTACCTCCTAGAGATTTTAGACAGTCTATTGCCCTACTTCGCATACCATATTACCATGCAGAAACTGTTAGGCATCAATAACCACTGTGGTAGTAACATCTTCCATTTTTTCTTTAAGTCCTTGAAGCATCAAGCTTCAATATTTTTCCTATCTCTCGCCAGCTAGGAAAAACAGTGTACATCTTTATCCTTGAGTACACAGCTGTTCTCCTTGGGAATAGGGGTTTTTTCCAGTTCCCCTCTTCCCGCCAGGACTGGGCTAGTTCTCCAACCCCGTCAGTCTTCTTCCTTTAGTCCTCAATGTTAATGACCTTATGCCTAAAGGAGTTTTCAGCTTTTTCCCATAAAGCTTTCCATTGAAGACCTGACGTCTAATCCTACCCAGTTGACACCTGGATCGTCTACTACCTCCAGGTCTGGACCTTCATCCTCACTGCTGGGAGGTCACCTTGAAGATTCCGCCACTGCTTATCCAGTAGACTCCATCATGCTTTCTACTTCCTACAATACAGTAGGTAAGCTGCATATTTTGAGTGTACATTAGATGTGTTTTAATGCTACTCATCATATATACCAAGGACTCCTGTAGTCTGTAGGACCCTCTAGTCCTTGGCTATGCTGTTTCTTTCCTCACAGCTCCTTTATTGTCAACTCCTACCCTCCATCCCACATTGGATGCCGGGGATTCCTGGAAACAAAATGCACCACTGGTCCAGGCTCCTGCATTTTTTATGGGATCTCCTCCTGGCATCTCCAGCTAGGGAGTCCCCATATGTGAAGACTCATTCCTGCTTGTTCCTGGAGATAGCACAGTTACTTACCTGTAACAGGTGATCTCTGGGAACAGCAGGAATTAGTCTTCACAACCCTCCCACCTCCCCTAGGAGTTGCATCTCTTATCTTCTTCTTCCTTTCCTCTCCTCGCCTTTGTCTCAGCTTTGAAACTCAACTGAAGAGAGGTTCTGGAGAAGGAGGGAAGTCAGCGCGCAGGCGCGAGGGATGCTGCCAAAAGCTTTCTGATTGGAAGCTGGGCAGCGTTCCCGTGCAGGCTCCGTTGGTACAGACGTACCCATATGTGAAGACTAATTCCTGCTGTTCCCAGAGATCACGCCTCTATTGTGCTGAGCGTCTTTGGCGCAAGCACCCATTCCAAGCCTCTCTGTCTCATATCTGTTACTGTCACTCTCATTACCGCTCCCTCATGCACGCCGCTAAGCACTCCTATTATACCAACCTTATCGCTTCTTCCTCCAACTCTTCCCACCAGCTTTATTCTTTTCTCCAGTCCCAATCAGCTCCCCCATGCCCACCCCTCCCGAGCGCCCTCTGCTGATCTCCCTGATCCTGCCCTTCTCGCATCCTTCTACAGTACTAAGGTCCTTTCCCTTCTGTCCCCCTCCCTCCCCTTCTCTGCAGCTCCTGCTCTTTTCCACCAATGGTCCCCATCCCATCTCCTCTGCTGAACTCTCTAAGGCATTCTCTACCTCCCAGAAAACCACTTGTCAGCTTGACCCTATCCCTTCCTGTTGGCTTGGCAAGCCTTCTCTTGCTCTCCTTCCCCTCATCCTCTCCATTTTCAATTCCAGTCTTTCCTGCCCCTTGGAAGCATGTTATAATTTGCTCCATCCTCAAGAGACCTTCCCTGGACCCCTCCATTTCTGCTAATTGGCACCCTGTTTCTAACCTCTTTCCTGTCAAACTTTTCCAAAAGCTTAGTCTTCGCCCAACTCTCCTCTCACTTGGACTCTACACTAATCCTTCACCCCCGTCAGTCTGGTCTCTGTATGGGACACGGAACTGAAACTATTCTCACTTCCCTCCTCCAGGAACTCCACTCTTCCCATGACCAGGATTTGTTTTCTATTGTGGTTTCCCTCAATCTGTCCCCTGCCTTTGATCTTGTGGACCACCGCACACCCCTCACTTGTCTTTGATGCTGGGGGGCAGTACTCAATTGGTTTCGCTCTGTCTTCCAGGTCTTTTTCAGTTTTTTCCTGATACTTCTTCCTCACCTAGCACTCCCCTTCCCTGTGGTGTCCCCCAGGGCTCTGTTCTCACCCCTCTCCTCTTTAATGTCTTTCTGCCCCCCTCACCACCCTTCAACAGCACTGCGTCATCGGCATAGTAGTACGCTGAGATATCATACTCCTGCACCCTACTGACCCCTCTGCTCCTGACATCACTCGCCTTAATGATTGCCTCTCTTGAGTTAGTACCATTATTAAGAAGTGACCGAAGATATCAATGCTTGACCCAGTACAAGCATTGTGGAACTTGTGTCTCTTGGGGAAACTGCTAGGTACATATGACCTAGATTGGCCACTGTTGGAAACAGAATACTGGGCTTGATGGACCTTGGTCTGACCCAGTATGGCATCTCTTATGTTCTTATGGCCTCCAACTTTCTCCATCTTAACCTGACCAAAACCCAAGCTATCTGGTTTAGATTTGGCAGCCCTGCCCCTACCCTCTCACTCTCCTCCACTCCCATCCCTCTGGTCCCCACTTTGGTGTCACTCTGGACTCTGCTTTGTCATTCCACAATCACCTGTCCTCTGTGATTTGTCGTTCATTCTGTTCCCTCTGCCAGATCAGTGCTCTCCCTCCTTTGTTATCCTTCCCCTCTCCCGAGTTGTGAGCAGACTTGATTATTGCAATATTGCTCTTGCCGGTCTCCCCCAGTTTCAGCTCTGAAGACTCCAACTGTTACAAAAAATTACTGCCGCCTGTCTTGTCACTCATGCATCCCGCACTGACCATATCATCCCCCCCTTCTCTGGCTCCCCATTACTTACCATATTCAATAAGGTCCATAAACCATTATTAAGAAGGGACCCAGGATAGCAATGCTTGACGCAGTACAAGCATTGCGGAACCTGTGTCTTTTGGGGAAACTGCTAGGTACGTATGACCTAGATTGGCCACTGTTGTAAACAGGATACTGGGCTTGATGGACCTTGGTCTGACCCAGTATGGCAATCATGTTATTAATATAAGGTCCTCGTACACAAGACTATTCACTCTGGGTCCCCCAGTACCTTGCCAATTTGGTCTGTCTCCATACTTCTCACCGTACACTTCATCACATCCATGTCAATCGCATGTTTCTTCCTCCCCCCTCTACTGCACACCTGGAGTCTACCAGGAATTCTGCCTTTTTCAACCTAGGCAAAAAGAAATTTTGACAAAAATGTTACAATGGTGCCTTTCATCCCACACAACACTGTTTGAACAGAGGACTCCCTGAAGAAGCTGGCGTAAAACGCGAGCTGTGGTGGTTTCTGTGTTCATGGATTTGATTAGTACTGAAGAGCATTAGAACAGATACTGTAGGAAATGCAGTGTGCCCTGAGGGGTGGAAGGATTCCATAATGGTATTGATATGAATTAGAAATCAAACCAGGAATTTAACATGAAAACAAGAACTGTTTAAATTATATAAATATTTGCATAAGGAGTTCTTCAGGATCGTTGATACAATTGAGCAATGTGTCAAAGGCTGAGATAATCTACATGCATGACCATCGATCGGGGGGGGGGGAGGGGGGTCTGAGATCCTTTTTTTCTTGTTGAAAATGATCCCTTTTGTGTCTTTGTGGCGTGAAACATTTTTGTGTGGATAATGTTACAGCATAGTCTGAGATTTTTCTCCATCATCTGCAAGCTGGGAGAAATGACCCATTTGTCTGGACTGGTCTAGAAGGATTCCAGGGAAGGAAATTGAAAGTAAGTAAAAATTTCACCTTTGTGCGGAAGGCAGCCTAGTAAAAGAATACATGTAAATCAGTAGTCTACAGGGCAGGGAGTAGCCTGGTCATTGTTGAGGGTGACATCTGGCAGCTAGATTTAGAACCCATGTTGCCCATGAGACTCCTGCTCTCAAGACCACTGTTGCACTAAACAGACTAAAGAGGAAGAGCTGCTTAATGGAAAAAAAGAATCCCCAAGCCGCTGCAAATGAAGGCTTATGATGCTAGGAGCCCAGTACTGGCTTCCATTGCTTTGGAAGAAAACAACAAAAACCTTATTGTTTTTTGGGCTGGTTTAAAAATAATGTTTCAGAGAGTGAATAGATGATAAAGAGCTCAAATGAGGATGCCAATGATTTTTCGTTGCACCCTCTACCTTTTAAGGAGAATGATCTACATTTGAACATTGAGAAATCCAATAATCAGGCAGAGAAAGTTTTTTCCTTAATTTTCTTATACCATTTTATTTTTGTTTGAAAGCCTTGTGGATCCTGTACTTCTAGTCCTTTTTACATGAAAAGTCTGCATCCACTTTACTACTGAGGGCGAATTTGATCCATTGTGGTTCCATGCTCTGCCTGGGGAAGATGCTCCCAGTATCATTTTTCCACTTCTCTCTTCCAGAAGGGAAATAAATCACATGCGAATGGTGTAGGAATCGCTGTGTGTGACGTAGCGGACCCAACGGTGTGGCGCCGATGGCTGCAAGGTTGGGAATCTCAGAAAGCGAATCTGAAGGCCGGAGCAAGTGTACATCGGCAATTCAAAGGACATATTGACAGGTCCTATCTCTAGAAGTGCAGCACTGCTGAGTCGGGGGATATCCAACTGCAGAGAGAAAGCATAAGAGACTGCATGAATTTTCAAAGTGCAAAGCAGAGGAATGTAAGATTATCCAGTGAGGAGACTACTATAAGGCATTTAACGAACAAGACTGAGAAAGTAGTATGAAAGCATAGGACTCATCCGCCTGTGGAAAAAATGGAGACATGCTGGCCCTTTCTGGAAAGTAAGATGCTTTAAGCCTTACAGCAAGCCAAGTTCAGTCCAAGGGATACAAACGGGCCAGATTTTCAGGATATCCCTAATGTAACTCTCTCATACATATTCATCAGTTGCAAGCTTAGATTGTAAGCCCTCTGGGGACAGGGAAATACCTGCAGTCTCCGACTGTAAATCATATTGAAATATTATGGGAAAGTCATGAGCTAAATACAAAAACATCTGATCAATAACACAGGTACACTACCAAAAAACTGCCTCCAGTTTTGCAACTGATTCCTATAGATTTTGGGGTGCTGAATCCAGGAAAAATAGCCAAAATGTTCCATCACATCACGTTTTCTTGCAAAATTAGATTTCTTACCCATATAAGGAATGTTCACATAATTTCTTTTTAGCCGACTGCAGTTTATTTTCTTGGCCCAAAATAGAGGTTGTAATGGTTAACTAACTAGAAACACTCCCTCATGATATTTTAGAGTGTTTTGTATTCATTTTATACATTAACAGGACAATTGGGAGGCGGGGGGCTAAATCCAGTACTCGCGCTGGCGCATGTTCTTTCCTGTTCGCCTCGCCTCGCCTCGTTCGCTCGCTCAAACACGGTGGTTGCGACATGAACGTTCCTGTCAAATTTCAGTTTCTTGCAAGTTCATTATTACCTTTTGTTTGCTCAGTCGTAATCCAGCTTTATTCCGAAGTGGTTCACTACAGTTGTAGTTTGCAGTGCTGTGTATTTGTGATGGCTCACAGAGCCAGAGGTTGCGTCAACTCTCCGGACAGTTTTTGTTTTATTTGTGGGGAATATACCGTGAAAAAGCAGCAGAGGAACATTTCTGCATTTATTAAAAAAGTATATTTCGCCTATTTCGGTTTGAAGTTAGGCGACCAAGACAAACCGTGGGCTCCTCACAAAGTGTGCAAGACATGTGAGGAAGATCTACACTTATGGATGAAAGGTAAAAAACAAGCATTTCGTTTCGGAATACCTATGATGTGGTGTGAACAAAGAGACCACAGCAGTGACTGCTATCTTTGCTCTTGCATTGTGAAGGGATATAACTTAAAAAATAAGAACGTAATAAGTTACCCCAACCTTCCCTCAGCAATTAGGCCTATGCCTCATAGCAACGAAGTACCTGTGCCTGAACCACCAAAATCTTTGGATCATATTTGTGTGGACGGTTCTGATCATGATGAGACTCATCAGATGGCTTTTCCCGATGAGTCCAGTACTTCCGAGTTTGAAACTGAACCAGATCCGAAACCTGAACTTTTCTCTCAAGCTGAATTGAATGATTTAGTCCGGGATTTAGGACTCCCAAAAGATGCTGCCCAACTGCTAGGTTCTCGGCTTAAACAGAAAAATCTATTGTCACCAGGAACAACTTTTTATTGGTACCGCAACCGCGAGACACAATTTTTGAAGTATTTCAGCAAAGAGGAAGATTTGGTATTTTGCAACGATATATACGGAGTAATGGAAAAGTTTAAACTCAAGTATGATCCTGCTGAATGGCGGCTGTTCATTGATTCGTCAAAAGACAGCATAAAAGGTGTTCTTCTTCATAATGGCAACACATTCGCTTCAGTTCCTATTGCTCACTCTGTTATTCTCCAAGAAAAATACGAGAATTTGGCCCTGATTCTTCAGAAGATTCGTTATGATGAGCATAAGTGGATGATTTGTGGAGACTTTAAAATTCTATCCATGCTATTAGGGCAGCAATCCGGTTTCACCAAATATCCCTGCTTCCTTTGCTTGTGGGATAGCCGGGCCCGCGACCTACACTGGGGGAAAAAAGACTGGCCAATTCGGGAGTATTTGAGACCCGGTGAGAAAAATGTTCTTCATGAGAGCTTGGTACCTCGTGATAAAATTCTATTACCACCTCTCCACATTAAGTTGGGTCTCATTAAGCAATTCATCAAGTCCCTTCCAAAAGATGGTGAGTGCTTTCGGTACCTTTGCTCAAAGTTCCCCCGACTTTCTGAAGCAAAGCTAAAGGAAGGAGTGTTTGTTGGCCCTGATATAAGGAAACTCATTTCAGATGGAGCATTCGCTGAAACGATGTCTGAGAAGGAAAAAGAAGCCTGGGATTCCTTCAAGGATGTTGTTCTCAAATTCTTGGGGAACAGGCGGGATGAGAACTATAAGGATATTGTTGCCAGGATGCTCAATGCCTTCAAAGAACAAGGCTGTAACATGAGCCTGAAAGTCCATTTCTTGCACTCCCATGTGAACTACTTTCCCGAAAACTTGGGGGCGTACAGTGAAGAACAAGGTGAAAGGTTTCACCAGGACATCAAGGACGCAGAGAGAAGGTACCAAGGAAGATGGAACACCACTATGATGGCTGATTTCTGCTGGTTGCTGCTGCGGGAAACCCCAGATGAAAAATACGCCGAGCAGCGTACCAAGAGAAGCATTCGGGGGAAGAAGAAACGGGCCCACCAGGAGATTGATTGACCCAAGAATGACTTTAAAATCTAAACTGTGTTGACAAATATCGTGTTTTTACTAAACTTTGAAATAAAAATTTGCTAGTTATTACCACAGTGTCGGATCTCATTTATTAGAATTTTATTTTCACACCATCGGGTGTTTGTCTTCATGTATTGCAATGGTGCGGTTTGCATTTTCTATTCTTACATACATACCTGTACAACATTTTTTTGCACATTTCTTTGCTTTGCTTTGTGTCTAACCTCGCTCTTATATGCTCAATGTTTGTGCACATGTATGTGGCTGTTTTAAGTGCAGACAATTTTGCTACCATCACAGTGTGTTTGTTGACATTACTCTATTCTTATGTGCTGCCTTGTTACAATTTTCTTTATTCTTATTTGAATAACTACTAAACAATTAGTATAAAGAATTCATCCAAGAAACTTTTATCTCGATCGCACTCAATCTGAAACGTTCACCTCAAACTGCTAACCCAATGTAGCAAAATATCTGTACGTGATGGAGCAAATTGGTTACCAGATTTGGATTCCGCGCACCAAAAAACGTAAAAATCAATCGAAACATTAGAGGCAGTTTAAAAAAATTTTTTTTAGTGTACCTGTGTAATTTATCAAATTTGCAACAAACCTTTAATGTAGAAATTAGAGATTTTAATAAGATCAAATCTTAACCATGTAATCAATGGAGAAAGGATCAGAGGACATGAGGTTTTCTAATATGCAGTATGAAAATGTAATTTAAAAAAATACCTTGAAAAGCGCAGAGAGCTGGGAGCCACCACACATTCGAGGGATGACCCACTGTATGGATTTGGTGCTAAGCTGGAGTTCAGCCATTTGATCCGGGCTGCTCAGTTCTTGAGACAGACTTGGAATCATATAAAAAGAAAAATTTAACTGTCAGAAGGGAAAGTGCACAGTTGGTGGGCAATAACCACTAGACTGAGGTATTGCTACCAGCCCCTTTAGAAATCTGCTGACTTTTCTGCACCTTCTAGGAGAGTTCTACTACTGCTGCCAAACCTCTTTTCTAACCCTCTAATGTTTGCATTTCCTTGAAGATATTGCCCATAAAACACTTTGATGCAGTTAGAAAAATGCCTTCAATGTGTGCAACTGCCCCCGTAGGGCTGCTCAATGTTCACAACCCAGCAGAATGAGCTCCACTCACCTGACGACACCTTTGGGGACGGGAAGGTGAATGTGCACGTTTACAGCTTGGCTAGAAAAAAAAAAAAAAATTTAGAAAAGTGATTGGGGGGGGGGGGGGGGAGGGAGCATGTACTGCTACTGCCTATATAGTATTGAGAATTTTGATTCAGTCCTCTCAGACTCACGTACCATAAAGTCTTGTTAATGAAAATTCAATGAGAGAATGATGATGGTCTATAGTTTTCCATGGGCACTAAAATAAAATTAAGCCTTACCAGCTATTTTCTTTCCTCTAGCCCCTCCTGACCAGTCCAGCTGTGTGGGTTTAGAGCGAGAACCACTGGTTTGATGACAACCTATATGGTCCTGTGCAATCCACATCCAGCCAGTATTTCTATAACAATGCAAGATAACAGTAGCTCCTTCAGACCTATAAGAGCAAGAACACTAACCAGACGAGCTCTACGAAAAGCCCAAAGAAAAACATGCAAACGGATCCAAGACTGGAGACTAGCAAAAATGGAAATTACACTAACCTGGTAATTGTAGTTCCTGTAGGATCCAGTTTAGTCCTCCACAATCGGGTAATGCCCCTCCTACTGCAGCCTGGAGACTGGACCAATCAAATCTTCTGTAGTACATATCCAGCAGGAGCTCCCAGAAGCCCCCCAGTGTACTAGTAACAAAGCAAACTTAACGAAGCAACACATCAGATTATTATTAGGCTATCAATAAACTATGTACTTCCCCCCCTGGAATAACCAACTCCCTCCCCAAACGAGGAAGTCAGGACACTGCATGGCGCCGGTATCGACGCCTTTAAATTTACACCGAGCTTCCCCCAGAAACTAAGGAGCTGACTGAACTCCAAAATAAAGGGAAGAGCCATAGCGATAAGCACGACTGCCGACAGAGTCCGAACGGGACGAAAACCATCCTACAGGCACCCGCTCGGGACAGCGCGCCGCAAAATCATACAGATAGTCGGGAGGGAAGGAGGACTAAACTGGATCCTACAGGAACTACAATTACCAGGTTAGTGTAATTTCCATTTCCTGTGCGGATATCCAGTTTAGTCCTCCACAATCGGGATGTAACAGAGCAGTTAAGACCGGGCGGGACCTTGCAGGCCGGCGCGCAAAACCGCCGAACCAAAACAAGAATCCCGAGCCGCTGACACATCCAAGCGATAGTGCCTGCTGAAAGCATGCAGAGACGACCAGGTGGCCGCCCTACAAATCTCTGCTGGTGGAACCAGGCTATGCTCCGCCCAAGAGGCCGCCTGAGCCCGAGTAGAATGAGCCCGGAGCCCCTCCGGGACCGGCCGCCGCTGCAACAGATACGCGGACGCGATCGCTTCCTTGAGCCATCGAGCAATGGAGGCCTTAGCCGCCGCCTCCCCTTTTTTTGTACCCCCAAAGAGCACAAAAAGCCGATCAGTCTTTCGAAAGGACTCGGTAGACTGCAAATACCGCCGCAGCGCGCGGCCCACATCAAGCCGGAGAAGACTCTTGTCCACCGACTCGACCGAGCATGCCGAAAGCACTGGCAGAAATACCGCCTGATTTAAGTGAAAGGGAGACACCACCTTTGGTAGAAAGGAAGGAACCGGACGGAGCACAATCCGCTCCGAAGAGAAAGACAAGAAAGGCTCTCGGCAGGACAGGGCCTGCAGATCCGAAATACGCCGTGCCGAGCAGATGGCAACCAGGAACACCGTCTTCAATGTGAGATCCTTCAAGGACGCCCTCCGCAAGGGCTCAAATGGTTCCCGAACCATAGCCCGCAGAACTAAATTCAAGTCCCACGAAGGAAGCACCGCTCTGCGGGAAGGCCGTAAATGAAAAACAGCGGTCAAGAAACGCCGCACATCCGCATGAGCACCAAGAAGGCGGCCCAAGACCTTGCCTCTATAACACGAAATCGCCACCAGCTGGACCTTCAGGGAACTGGCCGCGAGACCTTTCTCGAACCCATCCTGAAGGAAGCTTAACACGACGGGCACAGAGACCGTCGCCGCCCGGACTCCCCGCCGGGAGCACCAGTCCTCAAAAATCCTCCAAATCCGAACATAAGTGAGAGAAGTGGAGGACTTTCTCGCCCGCAGTAAGGTGGAAATCACTGCGGGCGAATAACCCTTCTTTTTCAGCCGAGCCCTCTCAATGGCCAAACCGTAAGCGAGAATCGAGCCACCTGGGGCATCCGCAAGGGGCCCTGAAGGAGAAGGTCCGGCAACGCCGGGAGGCGCCACGGCACGCCGTCTTGAAGCCGGACGAGGTCGGCATACCAGGGCCTCCGGGGCCAATCCGGAGCCACCAGCAGCACTCGGCCCCGATGGCACCCGATGCGCTGTACGACCCGGCCGATCAGCGCCCAAGGAGGGAAGACATACAGTAGCCCGGACGTCGGCCACGGCTGAATGAGAGCGTCGAGTCCTTCGGACATTCGCTCCCGCCGTCTGCTGAAGAAGCGACTCGTCTTGGCCGATTGGTAGGTCGCCATGAGATCCATGATGGGCGGACCCCACCGCCGAACTATTTGCGCATACACCTGTGGATTTAACTCCCACTCTCCGGGGTCCACCCGCACTCTGCTGAGGAAGTCGGCCTGGACATTTTCTGCGCCCGCTATGTGCGCCGCCGAGATCGCCGGCAGGCGAGTCTGCACCCAACTGAATAAGGCCGTCGCCTCCGTCTCCAGGGCCACACTCCCTGTGCCCCCTTGGCGATTGATGTACGCCACCGTGGTCGCATTGTCCGACCAGACGCGGACCGCCCGACCCCGGACCAGAGGCTCCAGGGCCAACAGGGCTAGCCTGACCGCCCGAAGCTCGAGACGGTTGATCGACCACGCAGCTTCCCGAGAGGACCACACCCCCTGCGTGAAGTGGGCCTCGCAGTGAGCTCCCCAGCCGGCTAGGCTCGCATCCGTAGTGAGGGGAACCCACAGGGGAGGCTCCAAGGGAATCCCCCGCTTCAGGTTCTCGGAAGAAAGCCACCATCGAAGCGACCGCCGCACTGCCTTCGGACAGGGCAGCCTCTTGTGCAAGGGATCGCACTGGTTGGACCAGCGGCGAAGGAGCGCCCTCTGGAGCGGGCGCATGTGGAACCGTGCCCATGGCACCACCTCCAAGGTCGCCGCCATCGTTCCGAGAAGCCGTAGGTACCACCACGCCGACGGAGCGGGCATCCCCCGAAAGAGTCGGACAAGAGCCCGCAACGCCAGGACGCGGCGCTCGGGGAGACACACCAGTCCCCGAGCGGTGTCGAAGCGCACTCCCAGATACTCCAGGTCCTGCGAGGGACGCAGACAACTCTTTCTTTCGTTCACCACCCAGCCTAGAGATCGCAGCAGAGCCACCACCCTGCTCGTGACTCGCAGGCACTCCCGACTGGATTTTGCCCGTATCAACCAGTCGTCGAGATATGGATGGACCAAAATGCCCTCCTTGCGCAAGGCCGCCGCAACGACCACCATCACCTTTGTGAACGTGCGCGGAGCCGTAGCCAAGCCGAACGGCATGGCCCTGAACTGGAAGTGGCCCCACGGAAACGCAAAGCGGAGAAACCGCTGATGAGATGGATGTATCGGGATGTGCAACTAGGCCTCGGTGAGATCGAGGGACGTCAAAAACTCCCCCTGTCGCACCGCTACAATGACTGACCGCAAGGTTTCCATACGGAAATGCGGCACCCGGAGCGCGCGATTCACGCCTTTGAGGTCCAAAATCGGACGCAGGGAATCGCCCTTTTTGGGAACCACAAAATAGATGGAGTATCGCCCGGCGCCTCTTTCCAAAGGAGGAACCGGGATCACCGCTCCCAGCGCTAACAACCGATCCAGGGTCACGCGAATGTCCCGCGTTTTTTGCTCTCCCCTGCTGGGAGACAGAACAAATGAATCTGGAAGTGGGAACGCAAATTCCAGAGCGTAACCCTCTCCTATAATTTGTAGCACCCAGCGATCCGACGTGATTTGGGCCCAAGAGGAAAGAAAGTCGTGCAAGCGACCCCCGATAATCGGACCTCCCTCCAGAGCCTGCCTCGCGTCATTGTGGCTTGCGCCCAAAAGAAGAGCCCGAGGAAGAGGTGGCTCCGGAGAAGCCTCTGCCGGCTCCCCTGAAGGTACGAAACCCTTGATTACGGGCTCCAAACCTGCCCCGCTGCGAAGCCCACAGGCGGGAGGAACGAAACCTGCGCTGATCCCGAAAGGACCCCCTCGCCGAGGGGGAGGACCTGTTGGACCTTGGCCTATCCTCCGGGAGCCGGCCCCCCTTGGACTCCCCGAGATCCTTTACCAACTTCTCGAGAGCCTCCCCAAATAACAATCTGCCCTTGAAGGGCAGCTTACTGAGGCGGGACTTGGAAGAACCGTCCACCGCCCAGTTGCGCAACCAGAGGGACCGGCGCGCCGCAACCGCGGATGCCATACTGTTAGCCAACGCGCGGATTAAATCATAAAACAGATCCGCCAGATAGGTCGAGCCGGACTCCAGCCGGGTAACCTCCAACAGGCCCTGCTGGTCTAGCCCGGGGCTCGAGCGCAAATGCTGCGACCATCGCAGACACGACCGAGCCACCCAAGCCCCACAGATAGAGGCCTGCAATGACACGGCATCAGTATCGAAGGTTTGCTTGAGCAAATTATCAATCTTTTTGTCCTGACCGTCCTTGAGGGCAGCCGCCCCCTCAACCGGGATGGTGGTTTTCTTGGTCACTGCGGAAACCGCAGCGTCCACCCGGGGGGACCTGAACAAGTCCCTGTCCTTGTCGGCAAGGGGATAAAGCCGATTCATGGTCCGAATCCCCTTCAAGCCGGATTCCGGGTGCTCCCACTCCGCCTGGATCATATGATCCACCACGCAGTGAACGGGAAAAACCACCTGGGAATCCCTGACTGCCTGAATTAGAGGATCCTCAAGACCCTCCTCCTCCAGGGGCCGCACCGCCGAAAGGTTAAGCGCCTGCAGGGACTCCGTGACCAGAGGAACCAGCTCGTCCCTACGGAACACGCGAATGATCCGAGCCTGGTCCTCCGGCTCAAGGATCTCCCCATCCTCCAACTCCTCCGCTTCAGTCTCAGGATCGCCCTCTGCCTCGGAATCCAGGAGACCTAGGGCGTCCTGCTCCTGTTCCCCCAACCGAAGACGCTTGCCCCCGGGTTGCGAGGTGCATTGAGCCGCCCCAGAGGACCCCGGGGGGAGAGAGGGGGGCCAAACTGCCGGCAACTGACCGGACCTGCTCAAGCGAAACGCCTGATGCATGAGGAGCACAAAATCCGGGGAGAAATCCATAGGCGGTGCAGCTATAGCCGCCTGCTGGAGCGCAGCCACCGACCCGCTGGCCGGTGGAACCGACCCAGACTGAGGGAGGCTCGGGGAAAGAACACTAACCCCCGAATTAGAAGCATCCCCAGGGGTAGGCTGATCCGGGAGACTCACAGATTGCTCTAACTCTGCAGGCACTGCAGCACAGCTCCTGCAGATGCCAGAGTCAGTCCCTACTGCTCTGCGGGACCCACAAATCACGCACTGGGGCTGGGAAGCCATCCCAAGGCCACCTCTGCCCAGCGGGATAGAATACAACAGTCACAGGGAAGCCCACACCACAGGGGCAATCCTATGCAAATCAGCCCCGATTTGAAATTAAAACGTTTTTGTTTTTTAATTTTTACAAGAAACAAAATATGCCCCAGACTCCCTGGGGTGCCCTGAGCAAAATCGCCAGCAAGAGGAACCCCAAAAACGCCAGGGGAACCTGTGCACAAGTGCTCAAAAGTGCCTCTAAAGCACACTTTTAAAATTCAAAATGGCCGCCGGACTTTTTCACCCGCGGTAAAAAACGGCGCGAAAATACAAAAGCCACCAAATAATATGGAAAAGAACTAAAACGACCCTCTAAGACAGGGCAAACGACCAAATTTAAGAAAAATTGCCAAATGGGCTCAGGAGAGCCTACAGAAATGCTGGCAGCTCTAACAGAGCACTGCACACAAGAAGAAATGAAATGAAAATCTCCTACCAGCTCAGGAACCACCAGGATTCAGCCAACATCTCCCAGTGCCAGCCACTACTGTATCAGGTATGGCTTTACCCCGTACTGTCCAGGGGGAGCTCACCCAGGGCTGTGAAAATTTGCTAGGCAGGAACACAGGAGCCAACAGGTCTGACTTCCCCCTAGTCTCCTGTGGCAGTGCTCCAGAGAGACAGACTTCTTCTTTTGTCTTCCTTTTAAAGATACAGCTAGCTATCAAAGAAATAGCAAGGAAATGCCCCAAAACAAACCCTAAAACAACTAACTAACAAGTGTTGCTCCTGCAATAGTCACTCAGTGTGCCCAGGAGGACACACTTTTACGTCTTCAAGCTGCTAGAGACTGGACACACTGGGGGGCTTCTGGGAGCTCCTGCTGGATATGTACTACAGAAGATTTGATTGGTCCAGTCTCCAGGCTGCAGTAGGAGGGGCATTACCCGATTGTGGAGGACTAAACTGGATATCCGCACAGGAACTGTCATTCTCTACCAACTCCTAGGTCCTGACACGAATCACCTAATGAACCACTTTGCAGTTTGCTGAATTTCAAGAGGGGGGGGGGCTGGGGCTGGGCCTGGGCCTGGACTGATATGGGGAGACTCAAGAAAATTATCAGGTAAGGCTTATTTTCACCTTCCTCAGAGTCTCTCTAGACCAGTCCAGATAAGTGAGAAATACCAAAGCAGTTTTTAATTAGGGAAGGCCCCAGACAAGCCTGCCTCCAGAACACCTGCCCCAAAGACCACATCCTACTTTGCTTTAAAATTAAAGGCTGAAAGACTAATTAACGAATGCAACGACAATTAAATAGCCATTTCACCAGTCCCCTGAGGAACAACTAGATTATACTCCATCTGGAAATAAGCTTACACCTTCGAAGAGAGAATTAAGCCTCCTGTCACTGTACACCACTGACCACGTATGTTAAAAGTGACAGCTTCAAGATTCCAGCAGGCAACCAAAGCCTTTGACGCCACTTCACTCTTCTTGGCTTCATGGAACAAAAACATTTTGTCCAGACCTACTAAAACCTCAGGCCTCAAGGCCCATCTCACATCCAACAAATGGCGATCCTTTCCAAGAGCCGTTCTTAGCTGCTGACAAAGAAAAAAAAAAAAACACACACCAGGAGAGAGAAGGACTGACTACCAGAAAAGTAAGACAGACAATCTCAGACCATAATGGGAGAAACTAGTCCAGTTCAAATACCCCTCTCTCTTCAGATATGAGGACAACGACCTCCCAACAGGAAGGCACTTGATGTTCTGGAATTCATCTGGCTAAGAAGACAGTCATGACAACACTGTTTTCAATGCTATATTCTATGGGGAAGACCTATGATAAGGCTCAAGGGAGCCTGACCAGGGCAACTAGCCCCGAAATAAGTTCCCCAACGAAGTACTATATGGAACTTTCACCAAGACCCGATAAATTAGCTGAACATTCTGCGGGATGCCACCTGAAATCAAGGAGGCTTAAAATCCTTAACTCTTCTCAGAGTCTGTGAAAACATGGAATAGTTGCCGTTGGGACCCACGTGGATTCTAAAGCGAAACACCTATCCAAGCCATGGTCAGGAAGCTAAACCAAAGCAGCCCAATGCTCAGATTTCGACACCAAGCCTCAAGCTCTTCCCATGCTAAATTATACTAGAGAATAAGGTATAAACTTTTTCAAGTGGATTGCCAAGAGTAACTGTTTTACAGTCTGCCCCTGCCCTCCCCTCAAAAACGTTGCGGCACAAAGTACAGTACCGTGCCAGACAGGGACAACTGCTGCCCATGCAGAAAATTCTTGCCTACACTTGCAGAGGCCGGCCCTCAAAGCCACCTCAGTGAATTCTTCGGCAGTGTCTTTAGAAAGAGAATAAATCAGCTATGATCTTCTGGTATAATACATCATGGATCTGGTGTACTAGCTGCATTTAGTGGATACCGAGCCACAGGCTAACCCTTTTGTATTAAGCAGCAGACAAGGTCATTTGTGCTAGTTACCCTGTATCCCAACAGCCATGAATACCTCCTAGAACCCTTGACTCCTTTGGTTATACGGTATAAGTGCTATGGCCTGATTCCACAGGAGTTATGAGATCTCTTGTTCTAAGATGTCCTGATGCTGATCCAGGAGTGGCGAGGGGTGGGTTTAAGGAAGGGTTGCAAATTTTAGTTTGTATTCTCCCTTGACAATGTTTAGAACACAACTAGGCCTCCCTGAAGAACCAAATTCAGCCCCCTACTGCCAGGTAGTCAAAAGCTAGGGTTCATTTGGGGGTAGGAGATGAGTTTTGCAAAATCTGCTTCCTCTTGCAGGGCTGAGTGCGCTGTGTGTAATTAGGTGTCACTGAACATTGTGGTTGCTGGCGAGAACAGAACTGCTGGAAATACTGGTTGATATGCTCTTTGGAATGATGGAAGCTGCGACCTACAAGCCTGTGACGGAGGTTCTGCTCATTGGGCTGCCAGCTCCCTAGCTGGGGAGGAGTGGTCTTTGCCCTCCGAAATGGCCTCTTGGACCTTGGAACCAAAGAGGCTATCTCCCAGGCATGGGACATCTGTGGGATGGTCACAGAGGTCCTCCCTTAGCCCAGAGATGCATAGCCAAGCCATGAGCCTAGCTCAGATGGCGGTGGCAGAGGAGCATGCCACAGAGTCAAAGACATCATAGATGGTCCGGATGACATAGAAGAGGAATTCATGGAGGTTAGAAAGCAGTTTAGCCTGATCCTCTGCTAGAGTGTTAGAGATCTCCGCATCCAGTTTATTACATGTACTTATATACCGCGCTATTTTCCATCAGTGCGGTTTACATAGAACCAGTTAAATACACATCTCAAAACATTCGATTTGTGTTTACAATTAACAGGCAACAGAACTTGGACAGACAACAAGGGGGTAACTATTTACAACTGTACAGAAAGAGCAGGCTGAACGTCAGTTTGACGTGGTTAGTTTACTGATGAGGTATTTGAGGTGCTGTCCTCCGGGTAATACTCGAGGAAAAGGTGATATTGCAGAGCTTTCCTAAACTGCGTTAAATTAGTGATTGCCCGTATACTAGGAGGGAGGCTGTTCCAGCATTTTGGTGCTGAGAATTTGAAAGCCCTGTTCACTGTTGTCTGGCAGCACTTGGTTGTTTCTCTTGGGACTATTAGTTTATTGTCCTCAAGGGATCTTCTAGGTCTGTTCAGGGGGGTTATCTGAATGAGGTCTGCTAGGGCAAGCTTATTTATGATCTTGAAGGTCAGAATTATGGTTTTGAACGTAATTCTGCCTTTTATGGGGAGCCAGTGGAGTTGTTTAAGGATGGGTGTAATGTGTTCCCACTTGGAAGCACCCTGGAGCACTCTTGAAGCAGAGTTTATTGCAAGCTGTAAAGGGTGTATCATGGATTGCGGGAGACCGTGGAGTATGGCGTTTGCATAGTCAAGATGCGGTATTATCAAGGCTTGGTATACTGTGCGGAAGTCACCAGGTTCCAGTAAGGCGCGTATGTGTCTAAGTGATCGGATTTTATGGTATATAGCTCTTGCTACATTGCCTATATGGGTCTTCATGTCGAGTCGCTGGTCAAGTGTGACTCCTAGATATCTAATAGAGGGTTTAGTAAGTAGATCTGCATCTAAGACCTTTAAACACGGTGGTGTGATGAATTTCAAATATCTGGTGATGAAAAGGACTTCGGTTTTC
Source organism: Ichthyophis bannanicus (assembly GCA_033557465.1). Lineage (NCBI taxonomy): Eukaryota > Metazoa > Chordata > Amphibia > Gymnophiona > Ichthyophiidae > Ichthyophis > Ichthyophis bannanicus. Next base: position 102,163,931 of record CM066048.1, on the reverse strand, counting down.
TTATGTTGGATTCGCAGGTTTTGTGATTGGAGCCATCTGGATACTGCGTTGAAACAGTCCGTGAGCAGTGAGAGTTCGGGGTTCTGTGTTGCAAAAGGCATACATAGGAGCACGTCATCTGCGTATAAACAGGCATTCCACCTTGAAGGACTGGACGATCTCGCAGATCGGTTGCATATAAAATATTAAACAGGGTAGATAGAGAGGATCCTTGTGGGACCCCTTGGCTCTGGTGGAAAGGTTCTGATGTTGCTTCATCTGATCTTACATGTTGCCATCTATCCAAGAGATATGACTTGCACCATTCGAGTGCTAAGTCACAAATCCCCTTCTCTCTGAGGCGGTGTAAGAGGATGTCATGGGAAACAGAATCAAAGGCCGCCGCTATATCCAAATATGAGTACTGTGATAAGGAAGCTTATCATAGCTCAGGAAGGAGCTATAGTAAAGGTGAAGTGACTCTGAACAAGCAACCTGTCAGTTCTGGTAGAAATAAGAAAACAGAATTTTTCCATAAAAGACTACCAGTCCCAGAATGCACCAGGTTTCCAACAGCCATTAGAGGAGCTGAAGTGGGGAAACGTGTGTTCAATCAGGAGGGCTATGAGGTAATCCCCAAGCACTCATCTCAAAGGGCAGGGCCTGATTCAGCACAGCTGCGCTGTGCTAGGGTGGAGCACTCATCTAAGCAGAATAAAGGTAGAGTTTATTCTACAGAGAATCATCCTCATCTTGAGCTTGGATATCTTCATGATCTTGGACAGCTTCATCATCTGGAGGATCATCAGAAGCAGAAGCCAGAGCGGACGGACAGAGAGGGCAAGAAACCCTTTGGAAGAAAGAAGAGAAAAGCATTTGGGAGGTCTAAAGGAGTCCAGAGCAGTACGTATACTGGGAGACATTCAAAAGGCCAGCATACACCATTGGACTGGGGAAAACCAGAGGAGTGGTGCTGCAGAGCTAGGAATCTCCAGACGGTACCTGTGAGGGAGACGGCTGCACTTGGAAGGGACCCTAGGACCCGTGCCAGAAGGTATGTGAAGAGAGATCCAGGGATCTGGATTGGAAGGCTGGACATAAGAACTGGACTACATACTGGCCAGGCTATTTAGAGAGGAACTCTAACAGCAATGGAAGCTCAGGTATGAACACTGATCTATGCCCTAGCTATAACCCTTGAAAGACAGCAGGGAAACAGGTATTCTCCTGAGAGTGCTCCATTGAGAAATTCCTCTGTACCAATCCATGATATTGAACCCATGATTGTTGAAGAAGGGGGAGGGGTTGCAGATGCAGGCTGTGAATACATGGATTGCTCTCTGTCTAAACTCCTTTGGTAATTTACTGTTACAAAGTACAACAACCATCACAAAGAAATACAAACTTGTTCTTTAATCTACTCAGAAAAGCTCCTGGGTAGGATTTGAGCCAGGCAGTAGAAAGTAAGCCAGCTAAGGGGTTTCAGCTGGATAACTGCTAGCAATTGAGCCTTACCTAATTGCTTGTGAGCTCTGAGGAAATCACTTCTGAGTCTATGTGTGAAGATATAAGAAGTTAACCTGAAAAGAGCAGTTTTTCCCTACTTTGTGGGTTTTGTTTGTTGATTAAAGCACTGCTAAGAAAATATTAGCTAAAGCCTACAGAAAAGACCAGTTTGTTACCAACCAGGTCTTTATTCTTTTGCTTTGATTGCCTGACAAGTTCAGCTGTTGTTTTCCTGATTTTGTTTTTCTAAGTTTAACACTGAAAGCAAGTATCCTGTTTTATGTGCTACCAAGCATATCTGTGTTGGGAGAAATAACCCCATAAATAAATATCTTATTGGCTTTACACTCAAGCACAACTAATTATTGTGAACGGCTGTGTCTGGTGTGAATGGACTACATTTCCCACAATCCCTTGCAAATCATTAGTATACGCCTTTGCCAAGACTGTGAACATTCTCACCCAGGCACCCGTCTGACAGTACGTACCCTCGGCGTATGCTGTCAATTCCTGCAATTATGGTACTGAAGAGGATGGTGAGGAGAGTTTCGACCCCATGTGCGGCTCTGAAGCCGTGCTGACACGGATCAAGTGGTGCAGAGGCGTCAATATGATCTTGAATTTGTCTTTGGACGTCTTTCTCGACGATTTTCACCAACAGTGGTATGCTAGATATCGGTCTATACGAGTCGGGCTTCTTAGGGTCCAGTTTGTTGTTTTTGAGGAGTGGCCTGTTTGAGGGATTGGGGAAAGGTGCCTGTCGTGTATGAGCAATCCATTAGCTTTGCTATAAAAGGGCTGACTGTCGGTCGTAACTCTTATCCAGGACATCGGGCAAGGGTCGGTTTGTGCGGTTGTTGTGTTCATTCCAGCAATTATGTCCTCAATGTGTTTGGCAGATGGCTTAGAGAAGGCAGACAGTCGGGCTGAGGATCTTTGCTCGAGTGCCATGGTATGTGTGGGGGATTTATTAGTTTGGCACAGTTTTGCTTTTAAGTAGTCGGCGAAGGCTTGAGGGTGGATTTGACTAGGTTGCTCTGGTACTGGCTCTTTTGCTAGGTTCTTTACCATGGTGAAGAGGTCGTGTGGCTTGTTTAGGGACCGTTTTAGAGTGTCAGTGTGGAATCTCCTCATGCTTTCAGATATTGTTTGGCGGTGTTTTTCTAGTTGAGTGTTGTATGTCCTTAGGTCCTCTGTGGAGCGAGTACGGCGCCAGCTTCCTTCTAGTTCTCTCAAGCAGGAGAGTGATGTTCTAAGCTCGGTGGAGTACCAAGCTGCTGTTCTTCTCTTCCTGGTAGGCTTGTTTGATGGTGGTCGTAATGCAATGGAACTGAAGTTTTCATTCCAAGTGGAAACTAACACTTCAGGTTCGTGGGATGTTAGGTCAAAGAGTGTACGGGTATGGTTTAAGATTTGGTCTTTGTCAAAGGCTATGAACCTGCGTGGAGCTGTTTTGAGGCTGCTGGCCTTATCAATACTCTTTTGGAGTTTGTTGGGTAGAGATATTTGGAACATGATTAACATGTGGTCTGACCAGGGGACTGCAGTAGTGGACAGTATGGTGGTATTTGTTTTAAAGGCAGTTGGGGGGGGCAAAAACAAGGTCCAGTGTCCTACCTTTAGCAGGGGGGGGCAAAAACAAGGTCCAGTGTCCTACCTTTAGCATGGGTGGGCTCATCGAGTTGTGTGTATCCTAGTTCTTCGAAGGCATCCAGGAAAGATGAGGCCTGTGCGTCGTGCAAGGATGGTAAATTGAAATCACCTACAACCCAGCTTGGTGTGCTTGGTGATTGTGAGTTGGATGCAAACTCAATTAATGTTGCAAGGGAATCGGAGTCTGTGGATGGGGCCCTGTATATCAGGTTGAAGGAGCAATGTTTATTGGTAATGGTGATTGCGTCTATGTGTATTGCGTTGGTTGTATTGCTCAGGTGGAAGTGGAGATCAGTTTTGGTGAAAGCGAGAACACCACCTCCTCGTTTACCGCTTCTGTGACATGTGTGTACTGAGAAGCCATTGGGTAGGAGCTGGTTGATGAGTACGTTATCATTTGATAGCCATGTCTCAGTTATGAAGAGAATGTCTAGGCAATGGAGGGAAATTATGTCTGCAATGACTGGCCATTTCTTACGTATTGACCTTGTGTTTGAGGGCACACTTAATGTTCTGCTGGTAGGAAGATATTTCTTTATGAACTAGCAAATTATGTTGTATTGCTATATGTAATAAGCGGGGTTGGTGAGGGTGTGCATCACCACCAAATGGGTGGTGGGGAGTACTTGTCCACCTCCTCCTGTGGCTTTGAAGGATGGGTATTTGACTATGTTGAGGGGCAAATGCAGTAGCATTGCCTAGCCAAGCTGTTAGGAGATATAATGCTGTGATGTGAAAGCCTATAAGTGCTATGTTGAGTCTCAGCTCAGGTATGAAACTTGGTATTTTGTTTACTTGTGGTGTAGGTGTAGTAGTAGTGTAACTGTAAAGTGTGCAAGTGGTGTCGACACCTGTCTGAACAGAACAATAATGGATGGGCAAGGCAGTATAGCAGTATAAGCAGCCCAATCATGGGTAGCGCAGTGCAGCAGTATAAGCAGCCCAATCATGGATAGCACAGTGTAGCCGTCAAGCGGCACAAACATAGATAAAGCAGTATAGCAATTTTAAACAGCACAAATATGGGCAATTCAGTATGTCAATCTAAGTAGTACAATCATGGGCAGAGCAGTATAGCCATTTAAGCAGCACAATCATGGGCAAGCGGTATAGCATAAGCATATGCAAACATTATAGTGCAATCGTGGGCAGGGTCGTATAGCACAGTCAGGGGCAAGCAGTATAGTAGTCTAATGCGGAGTAATCATGCGTGGGTAAAGAGTGTGCTATAGGGATGGGACAATATGGTAGCGCAATGGTACAGCGATGCAGTACTGTATGGAGTCAGGCAGTACAGGGGACATAGGCAGTATACAGGATGTAGTATAGCAAATAGGGAGTGTAATAGTCAAAGGAGTACAATCGTAAGTGTGTATGTGGCCGGAGGGCCTGCCCGAGACTTCTCAGTGGGTCGTTAAGCACGTAGGGTTAGAACGACAAGCTAGGCTCGGTTGTTAACGGAGCAGGTATCACATATAATGTTTGGTGGGTATATCTGAGGGTAATGTGGAACTACCTAGCAACAATTGGGTATCTAGCTATGTAGAGTTAAACGGTACCTGCATTTTACGTCCTGGTTAGAGTCTTGGTTTTCAGTTTGTTCTCTGGCTGTTTAACGGATCCTGGAGAGTACGTGGCCACCGCCGAAGGGCCCTCTGGCACGGGCCCGCAAGGCACGGGCGCGCTTGCTGGTGCCCTGCTTTTAAATTAGGTGGAGAGCCCCGATTGGGCAGGCGAGAGGCTGGAGGTATCCGGTTGGCGAGCCCCGATTGGGCTGAAGGCGTCCGGGTGGAGAGGAGGTGGTCGTGAAGGTAATGTGCGAGGATGCACATAGCTAGGAGGTTGCTTTGATGGGACTTGTGATTGATGACATCCAGCGTTCTTTGCTTTTTCCCTGGAGGTGTTTGTAAGGTTGACTTGGTGGTCTTGGACTTAAGAAAGACCTCAGAGACGACTGACTAATGCGGTAGCTGTTGGTGTTGAAAACCAGGAGCAGGGAGGACTTTATACTTGAGGTTTAAATGCCTGGAGGTTACATGGACAGATGAAATCTTATGAGATCAGCAAACAGTGATATTAGCAAGCTTCCTCCACCACATGGCTCAAACTCCATGCGGAGCAGATCGTGATGAAAGAGTGAGAACAATGGTAAAAGCAAACAAGTGAGGCAGGGGGAGGGGATCACTGTGTGATGGCTGGGTACGAGACTTTTTTTTCCTTCATATATTACCAGGCCATAATCACATGTGAAGCAAAAAAGAGGAAGTTTCCTCGGGTACAGCTATAAAGGGCCACTAATATGCTGCTGACAAAGTACTCAAGGGGGGGAGGAGAAGAATCACTGCCTTCCGTTTGCACAGGCTAATGGCATGTTGAAGGCTTGCTTTATTAAGAATTCTTTTCCCAAAGAAAATGGGAAAACAGTAAACCAGGCCCTTAAAAAAAACAAAAGCTGCAGTACACCTTTGTGAGGTAGGGGAGGGGCACTGTGACAGAGGTCTCGGCCGCTGGCTCCTAAATGTTTAAACTGGCTCTTAGATTCCAAGAAAACTTGTCAAGGCCTGATTTAAAGCTATAGTAGCACTCTGACTGGATGGACACTGTCCGAGGTGGATATACTTTGGCAACAAGACTGTTTTGATGGCAAGTGATAATGGATAAGAACATAAGATATGCCATACTGGGTCAGACCAAGGTCCATCAAGCCCAGTATTCTGTTTCCAACAGTGGCCAATCTAGGTCATATGTACCTAGCAGTTTCCCGAAGAGACACAAGTTCCACAATGCTTGTACTGGGTCAAGCATTGATATCTTCGGGCACTTCTTAATAATGGTTTATGGACCTTTCCTCCAGGAACTTGTCCAAACCTTTTTTAAACCCAGCTACACTAACAGCCTTTACTACATCCTCCGGTAACAAATTCCAGAGTTTGATTATACGTTGAGTGAAAAAATATTTTCTTTTATTAGTCTTAAATAGTTTACCCTGTAGCTTCATTGCATGTCCCCTAGTCTTTCTATATTCTGATAAGGTAAACAATCGATCTACGTTTACCCGTTCCACTCCGTTCATTAATTTATAGACTTCTATCATATCTTCCCTCAGCCGTCTCTTTTCCAGGTTAAAGAGCCCTAACCTTTTTAGCCTTTCTTCATAGGAGTATCCTTCCATCCCCTTTACCATTTTAGTGGCTCTTCTCTGTACCTTTTCTAAAATCGCTATATCCTTTTTAAGATACGGCGACCAGAATTGCACACAATATTCAAGGTGCGGTCTCACCATGGAACGATATAGAGGCATTATAATATCTTTTGTTTTATTTTCCATTCCTTTCCTTATCATACCTAGCATTCTATTTGCTCTCTTGGCTGCCGCTGCACACTGGGCCGAGGGTTTTAACATGGTATCCACAATGACGCCTAAATCTTTTTCCTGGGTGGTGGTTCCTAATGTGGAACCTTGCATCGTGTAACCATAGTTTGGGTTGTTCTTCCCTAGGTGCATAACCTTGCACTTGTCCACATTAAATTTCATCTGCCATTTTGATGCCCTGTCTTCCAATTTATCAAGATCCTCTTGCAATTTTTCACAATCCTCTTGGGTTTTAACAACTTTAAATAGTTCTGTGTCATCTGCAAATTTGATAACCTCACTCGTTATTCCACTTTCCAGGTCATTTATGAATATGTCAAAAAGCAGCGGACCCAGCACAGATCCCTGGGGTACACCACTATTCACCTTTCTCCATTGGGAAAATTGGCCATTAAGCCCTACCCTCTGCTTTCTATCTTTTAACCAGTTCCTGATCCACAATAGTACATTGCCTCCTATCCCATGACTCTTTAGTTTTGCCAAAAGTCTCTGATGAGGGACCTTGTCAAAGGCTTTCTGAAAGTCCAGATACACAATATCAACCGACTCACCTTTGTCCACCTGTTTATTCACTCCTTCAAAAAAACATAACAGATTAGTAAGACAAGATCTTCCTTGTCTAAAGCCATGTTGGCTGTCTCCCATTAGGTTGTGACTATCTACATGCTGAGTAATTTTATTCTTTATGATGGTTTCTACCATTTTTCCCGGTACTGACGTCAGGCTCACCGGTCTGTAGTTTCCCGGATCACCCCTGGAACCCTTTTTAAAAATTGGTGTTACATTGGCGATCCTCCAATCTTCAGGTATTAGAGATGATTTTAATGATAGTTCACAGATTACTGATAGCAGTTCTGCAATCTCATATTTCAGTTCTTTCAACACCCTTGGATGTATACCATCCGGCCCAGGTGATTTGCTACTCTTCAGTTTATCTAATAGTTGTAAGACATCTTCCCAATGTATCGATATTTCCTCCAATTCTTCCGCACCTTTAAATACCACTTCAGTCATGGGTAACATCCCAACATCTTCCTCAGTAAAGACCGAAGCAAAGAATTCATTCATTCTCTCCGCTATCGCCTTGTCGCCTCTTAGTGCTCCTTTAACCCCTTTATCATCTAATGGACCAACTGACTCTCACAGGTTTTTTGCTACGAATGTACTTGAAAAGGTCTTTATTTCGCGTTTTTGCTTCCGCAGCAAGCTTCTTCTCAAATTCTCTCTTTGCCTGCCTTATCAATGCCTTGCATTTGACTTGCCAGTGCTTGTGCTGTTTCCAGGTTTCGTCGATTGGCTCTTTTTTCCATTTCCTGAAAGATGCATTTTTGGCAACAGCCTCTCTGACCTCACCTTTAAACCATGCTGGCAGTTTTTTGGACTTCCTTCCACTTTTCTTAAAGCGTGGAATACAGCTGGTCTGGGCTTCCAAGATAGTATTTTTCAACAACACCCAAGCTTGATGTACGTCTTTAACCTTCACAACTGCTCCTTTTAGTTTTTTCTTAACTGTTTTCCTCATTTTATCATAGTCTCCCTTTCGAAAGTTAAAAGGTAGTACTGTGGATTTCTCCAGGACCAAGCAGGAAGTCAGTCCTCACATATGGGGTGACGTCGGCGCCGACGGAGCCCTCGCGGAGCAATTTCCCCAGCTTTCAAAGAAAGCCTTTGGGAATTGCAGCGCGCATGCGCGGTCCCCTTCCCGCCCAAGGGTGCCATCTTGCTCAGTCTTCTTTTTTCCGCGGAGCCCTACAGATGCTGTTTGTATTCACCGCTGGAAAAGTTGATTTTCTCTTATTCTTTATTCTTTTTCTGTTCGACGCCAGATTCCTTTTCCCGCCCGGACCCGCTACGCCGGTATCGGGTCCGTTTCTTTATTTTTCGGTTTTTTGTCCTTCGTGACAAGCGTTCGCGCCATTTTTTTCCTTTTCACTGGCAGCCCTGTCTTTTGACCTCGCAGGGGCCCTTTTTCCCCCTCGATAGCTGCCAGCGGGTTTAAGAAGTGTGATCGCTGTAAGAAACTCATGTCTCTTACCGACGCACACGACTGCTGCCTCCGCTGCCTCGGACCCGATCATGACCCAATGATCTGTGGTCCGTGTGGCAAAATGTCCTCAAAAGCGTTGAGGAGTCGGCAGCATCAGCGTGAACGAATCTTCTCTGACTCCGCGTCCGGCCGGGCCCGGACCTCGTCAGAGGCTTCGACGTCCCGGGACTCCGGTCCTGAGCATCGTCGGAGTTCCTATGAGCAGGGGTCTCCTACCCGGGAACATCATAGGAAGAAAAAACCCACGAGGACGGCATCAGCGGACGCTCCTGGTTCCTCGAGGGCCAGGTCATAGCCCCGACAGCCGTCCCGGGTCCTCGGAGTCGGAGAGGCCTTCGAAACATCCTCGTCTCGAGATGGAGTCGCCTGGACACGTGAGTACTGTAGTCCTCGTGGACTCGCCTCCGAAGGACCTGCCGTCGGGGCCCGAGTCAGGGGCTGCTGGGTCTCCTGAGCTTAGACTCAGGTTGACGGCCTTAGAGAGCAGTTTAGCTGCCTTCATGGACCAGCAGCGGGCATTGATCGCTGGCCTTGCCAATGCGTCTGCCCCGGCCACCGGGACGTCGACATCCAAGTCGACCCCGGAGACCGAGCCAATCCTCGGTCGCGGTCTCCCTCGGCCTCCCGTTCAGGACCGAGGTCGTCGACGCCAACTCCTTCGGCGTCGGAGCAGAGGGCATCGGTGCCCGCCCGACCGGAGCCACTCGAATCCTCCACTGCAGAGTCCGACTGGGAATCGGAGGACGAAGAGTCCCCTGGTAGTTTTCGGACTCTGTGTGTCCCCCTCGGACTCGCCAGAGTCCGAACCTCGGAGACGGTCCCCCCCGTTGGACACCCGGTTCTCGGATTTCGTGCGGGGATATGGCCAAGGCCTTGGCATTCCCCACGGATCCCGAGGAGGAGCCTCGAGCCGAGGAGCTCGATGCCCTCCAGTATGATTCTCCCCCGAAGGAGGCCTTTACTGTACCGGTTCCTCCGATGCTGGAACGACTTCTCTTCCGCATGTGGGAGAACCCGGCGTCGGCGCCGGTGTTAAGCAAGCGGGTTGATTCCATTTATTGAGTCCGCAAGAGCCCCGGCTTCCAAAAGGCACAACTACCGCACCATTCCATGGTGGTGGAATCGGCCATGCATAGACTCAAGAGTCAAAAAATGCACTCCTCGGTGCCTCCCGGCAGGGAGGCCCAGAGCCTGGATGCCCTCGGTAGAAAGTGTTTCCAGGGCTCTATGCTTGCTTGTCGAGTCCAGACCTACCAGCTCTATATGGGCATGTATCTCTGAGATCTGGCAAAGGAAATTGCCGGGTTCTCGGCTGGTCTCTCCGAGGAACCTTTGCAGAGGTTCCAAGCCTTGTCCACTGGAATTCGAGAGTGCTCGAAGTTTATCTCTCGAGCAGCCTACGATGGCTTTGAAGCATCGGCTCGAGTGGCCGGAGCCGGCATCGGTGCCCGCCGACAGGCTTGGCTTCAGTCATCCGACCTCGAGCCATGGGTCCAGGACAAGTTGGTCGATGTCCCCTGCAGAGGTGAAAACCTCTTTGGCAAACCCATGGCGGAAAAGGCTGCACAAATCGAGACCGAGACTGACCAGAACTAGGCTGTCCAGAAAAACCAGGGCTCAGGGAAAAAGCCCCTTAACCCGAGGAAGGCGGCTGCCTATAAATACTACCCTCAGTATCAGGCCTCAGCAGCTCCCCAAAAGGGTCAGCAGGCCAAGGGACGGGGTAATGGGTCCCGTAGGCAACAGGCCCCCCAAGCCCACTACACCGGCCCCTGCTCAGCAGGGTGGGGGTTTTTGACTCCATCAGCATAGCCTCTTCCCCTCAGCTGGTTTCTCTAAGCACAGGAGGCCGGCTGGTCCACTTTGCCCACAGGTGGTCAGCCATCACATCAGATACCTGGGTACTTCATATAGTTCAGAAAGGCTATCTTCTACACTTTCACCAGGTACCTCCCTCCTACTTTCCAGGGGAGCCTCCAAGACTCCCTCTGCACAGGGACTTACTCCTTCAGGAGTTGGCAAGTCTTCTTCAGGAACAGGCTGTGGAACCGGTGCCCCACCACCTGAGGTGTCACGGCTTTTATTCCAGGTACTTTCTGATACCAAAAAGAACAGGAGGCCTCAGACCCATCCTGGACTTGCGAAACCTCAACAAGTTCCTGGTAAGGGAAAAGTTCAAGATGCTTTCCCTTGGAATCCTGCTGCCCTACCTCCAGCGGGGAGACTGGCTGTGCTCCTTAGATCTAAAGGATGCCTATACTCACATCCTTATTCATCCAGACCACAGGCAATATCTCAGATTTGTTGTGGGAGGAAATCATTACCAGTACAGGGTCCTGCCCTTTGGCCTATCCTCCGCCCCATGGGTCTTCACCAAATGCCTGGCAGTGGTGGCGGCCTATCTGAGACTTCAAGGCCTTTTTGTGTTTCCATACCTGGACGACTGGCTCATCCGGGCCCAGTCTTCCCAGGAAGCCACTCATCGCACTGTGTCCCTGCTCCAGCACTTGGGCTTTGTCATAAACTTCGCAAAGTCCACTTTGCTCCCCTCTCAGGATCTCGCATTCATCGGCGCAAGGTTAAGCACTCTTCAGGCACAGGCCTTCCTGCCTCTGGACAGGGCCCACAGGCTCATGAATCTCGCCAGCCACTTCGCAGCAATTCCCTGGTCTCTGCCAGGCAATTTCTGAGACTGCTCGGCCATATGGCTTCCACGGTCCATGTGACCCCCAATGCCCGCCTGAACATGCGACCTGCCCAGTGGTGCCTTCACACTCAATGGCATCAGGCCACGGGGAGCCTGACGGACTCAGTACAAGTCTCGGACCTGCTGGTCTCTTCTCTGCGGTGGTGGCTTCATCTGCCAAACCTAGTACTGGGAGTGGATTTTCAATCTCCTCCTCCTTCTCAGGTACTAACAACCGATGCTTCTCTCCTGGGATGGGGAGCACATTGCCAAGGGACATGTACTCAAGGCCTCTGGACTCCTTGGGAGTCTGCGCAGCAGATAAACTTCCTGGAGCTCAGAGCCATCCGCCTAGCTCTGAGAGCCTTCTCCCACCTCACTTCTCACCAGTCTGTACTGGTCCAGACGGACAATCAAGTAGCAATGTTCTACGTGAACAAACAGGGAGGCACAGGCTCCTTCCTTCTCTGTCAGGAGGCACGCCGGCTGTGCTCTTGGGCAGTCGGCCACGGCATACTCCTCAAAGCGGTCTATCTCCCAGGTCAAGAAAATTACCTGGCAGACAAACTAAGCAGGATCCTCCAACCACACGAGTGGAGATTGGATCCATTAGTGGTTCAGCAGATCTTTCTCAAGTGGGGACTCCCCACCTTGGATCTGTTTGCCAGTCCTCTGAACCGGCAACTACCCAGATTCTGCTCTCGACAACCGCATCCTCTCAGAGTAGCGCCGGATGCTTTTCTGATTCCATGGTCCACAGGCCTCTTGTATGCCTTTCCTCCCATGCCGCTGGTGTCTCGAACACTCTTCAAGGTTCTCAGAGACAAAGCCTCGATGATCCTAGTGGCTCCCCGGTGGCCGAGGCAACCTTGGATCCCGCTTCTAATGCAGCTGGCGGTGGACACTCCTCTTCCTCTAGGGTTTCAACCCGATCTTCTGACACAAGACCACGGGTCTCTCCTACACCCCAACCTCCGGTCCCTTCATCTGATGGCCTGGCTGCTGAAAGGGTAGTCCTTGCTCCCCTCCTACTGCCTCGGGAGGTGGAAGAGGTCATCTTGGCCTCCAGGCGGCCCTCCACCCGGAAGTCCTACGCTCTTAAGTGGCATCGCTTCTCCGTGTGGTGTGCTCAGCAGTCTGAGAATCCCTTCTCCTGCTTGGTGGCGGTGGTCTTGCAATATTTGCTTTACCTCTCCAATCTGGGCCTTAAGTACAACTCTGTCAGAGTCCACCTCAGTGCTCTCTCTGCACATCACACACCAGTAGATGGCAGGCCTCTGTCCAGCCACCCTTTGGTGGCTCGTTTTCTCCGAGGCCTCCTTCTGCTTAAGCCTCCTTTGCGTCCACAGCCCCTGACTGGGATCTGAATGTGATCTTGCAGCGGATTACCTGTCCGCCCTTTGAACCTATGGCTACCTGCCCTCTTTGTTTTCTTTCTTGGAAAACCTTGTTCTTAGTAGCCCTTACCTCTGCTAGGCATGTTAGTGAACTGCAGGCCCTAGTATCTGATCCTCCTTACACTAGGTTCTACAGGAATAGGGTGGTCTTACGGACTCACCCTGTTTCTTCCAAAAGTGGTTTCTCCTTTTCATCTCAACCAGGAGGTGGTTCTTCCAACCTTCTTTCCCAGGCCGCACTCCAGCCGGGCTGAGATGGTCCTGCATACCCTGGACTGTAGAAGGGCCTTATCCTTCTACCTTGACCGTACGCGGGAGCATAGGAGAGCTGTTCAGCTCTTCGTTTCTTTTGACCCCAATAACTTGGGGCTCCCTGTCTCCAAGCGTACCTTGTCCATCTGGGTAGCTGACTGTATCGCCTGGGCTTATGGGGCAGCCGGCCTCTCGTTGGAGGGTCGAGTCACGGCTCATCGTGTTAGGGCGAAGGCTGCGTCAGTGGCACACCTCCGCTCTGTTCCGTTGGCAGACATCGGCCGGGCCGCTACTTGGTCTTCAAGCCAGACTTTTGCGGCACATTACTGCCTGGAGAGGGAGTCCCGCAGGGACAGTGCTTTCAGTCAGGCAGTCCTCCATAATCTCTTTGAGGTTTAGGCAACTCCTACCCTCCGGCCCTGGTGTTGGGCTACCGGTCGGGGGCGTTTTCAGAGAAGATTCCTTCCTTCTGTTCTGCTGAGCTAGAGGGAGCTCATTTTTGTGCTTGAGGTCTCCGGTAGCCTTAAGCTTGGGAGTCCCATATGTGAGGACCGACTTCCTGCTTGGTCCTGGAGAAAGAGTAGTTTACTCACATGTAACAGGTGTTCTCCAGGAGCAGCAGGAATCAGTCCTCACAACCCTCTCTCCTCCCCTTAGAGTTGCAGTCCTATCATTTCGTTTTTGCTAATTGTTTTGCTGTCTTTTAGCTATGTCAGACTGAGCAAGATGGCACCCTTGGGCGGGAAGGGGACCGCGCATGCGCGCTGCAATTCCCAAAGGCTTTCTTTGAAAGCTGGGGAAATTGCTCCGCGAGGGCTCCGTCGGCACCGACGTCACCCCATATGTGAGGACTGATTCCTGCTGCTCCTGGAGAACACCTGTTACAGGTGAGTAACTACTCTTTCCTTACTATCCCTCCTCCACTAATTAAATCAAAGGCGATCATGCTATGATCTTCCCCTCCAGGCTTCATTGAGCAGGACATTAGGGGTTCCTATTAGAAGTTGTATAGTGGCCCCAGATATAGCTAGGTGGGCACAATGCACCAGACATCATTGGTATGCTGAGATGTCTTTCCCACTACCATGAGCAGACCCAACAAGATTCTGTACTTCCATGAGGATCTGAAAGCCCCCAACCAGGAAGGAATGCCATCTCAGCCTTACTAAAGACACAGGCTATGGCAGCCCCTTCCCAGAGAATCTCCTCTACTTTGAGGGGACCCTTAAGACTCGCAAGAGTCCCTCGTCTAAGGTCCTCAGTGGGCTGTATAATGAAGGAATAGCCCCTGCTCTGTGATCCTCAAGCCCCCGCTACCACCAGCAGCTCTCCCCTTCCCGGGGATCGAGCCACCAGCGGCAGGAGGGGCCAGCGATCACCGGAGCCCAATCCGGGCTCAGCAGCCAGCTTTAAATTTTCGCGCCATCAGGCGCCGGCACCAGGAAGCCCCCGCTACCACCAGCAGCTCTCCCCTTCCCGGGGATCGAGCCACCAGCGGCAGGAGGGGCCAGCGATCACCGGAGCCCAATCCGGGCTCAGCAGCCAGCTTTAAATTTTCGCCTGGCGGAGCACGAGAGGCGGCACAACAGAGTCCTCACCCACTACCTAACTGCCGGATACCTGACTATTGAACCAGCTTCTACCAACGTCTGAACCTTTCGTTATCGTCATGCTGTAAGGCAAGATCTCATCTCCATATAGCAGTTTCTCTCCCAGTCGGGGTAGAGCGGGCCGGAGATTACAACACCACCCACATGAACGCTTTGGCTGGCCATGACTCACATCCATGTCTCGCATGCTCAGTAATTTTCAAGATTCTGCTCTCTCTCACTGCCTCAAGTAAGAGTATATATACCCCTATGTATTCTGCTAATTAACCTTATCCCTGAAGTCTCTCATGTAATTATATACTGCTGAATAACCATCTCTCAGAAAGCTCTCACATAATATGTACCTGCTAATTTGTACCCCACCGAACAGCCTTTGTCTCTAAAACTCAGTCAGAGATAGACATATTCTGAAATCTTTCATATACTTTGTGTACTACTTATTAGCTCTACCTCAAATTACTGTATTGTTGATATGTTTGATCCCATTTTGCCTGATGCACAATACTAGAACTTGCATAATTTACATCTGTGTACACCCTGCCCTCTTCGCACATCCAAACTAGTTCAAAATATTGCATTATCTCCCTGCCCTCTTCGCACATCCAAACTAGTTCAAAATATTGCATTATCTCCCTTTGGCAACTCTCAGTAGTCAGTGACACCCACCAACACAGCATAGACTTACCACCATCACCTTAACATCAAGGCCGACACCAGACCTTCAGCATTCAAAATCAACACTGAAATGGCCCCACCCATCACGGCCATAATGAGCTGCCTCCTGATCTTTTCTTGGATGATTGTTGAGTCCTTAGCCCTATTCCACGCTACTAATCAAATTCCAATACTCCAGCACCATGCCAAAACATGGACAAATTCTTCCTATCCTAACCACCTAAAGAACACCCACACACGCCAATCATATTTGTTACACATAGCCCTCCAACATACCAAACAAGCGAAACCAGAGAAATCCTCTCTAGTTCTTAATTGCGCCCTTATAAATGCGAGATCTATTCGTAATAAATGGCCAGTTGTCACTGACTTAATTACATCCCACAATCTGGATATTCTCTTAATAACTGAAACCTGGTTATCCGACGTAGACAATGTAATTCTCAACCAACTACTACCCAACAACTTCACAATCCACTCCCGGCACAGAGAAATGAAAAGAGGAGGAGGGGCCCTTATTTTGACCAAAACGGACTTGCATTTTCATACAACAGACTCTTCAAGTACCAACAATCTTGATATCGTATCCATTGCAAACGACCAATGTGCCATCAACCTTCTATATAGAGCTCCCTCATCCTCAACTGACGATCTCTGCAACATCCTCGACCTAGCAGCCAACACTCGCAACCTCAACCTATCAAACTGGATACTAGGAGATTTCAATCTCCCATCACTTCACTCAAGTCATGCCACTGCCCTCTTAGAAGCAATTAGTGATCTGGGCTACAGACAAATTATCAACAAACCCACCCACACCAAAGGGAACATACTGGACATGATTTTTGCCCCTCTGTCAGTACAAGAACCAAATGAAAAACTTGTGACATCACTCACCTCTGTACCATGGTCAGACCACAAGCTAATCAATTTCAGCATACCTATCAACAACATTTCGCTACACAACAATGGAACTTCAAGCAACACCTCTTCTCGAAACTTCAGAGCCTTCAATAAAGATCTCATACTGGCAGAAACTCTTCCCCTATACGACAATGCAACCCTCAACCTCGACAACTTAATCTCCTCATGGAATAAGAGTCTTAGCTCTGTTGCTCAAAAACCTACAAAGAACAACATCTCAAAGAATAGAAAACATTCCCCTTGGTTCTCTCCTGAACTAGGTGTCTCCCGCTCACATTTACGGAAACTAGAGAAAAGATGGAGGCGTTCCCACTCCGCCGTAGACCAGTCAGCGTACAGAACTCACCTTGCAATCTACAGAGAAGCTATCCTAACAAATATGAAACAATACCATACCGACACCCTCAAAAGATCACTAAACAAACCACGTGACCTTTTCGAACTAGTTAAATCATTCTCTAAGGAACCATCCCCATGTCAACCTGAAGAGATCCACCCACAAGAGTTTGCCAACCATTTACAATCCAAGCTACTTCAAACTGATAAAGTTAATATGTTCATAGCACAAGACACCGCCAGTCCAACTTCCCTTTCTAAGTTCTCCACACCATCCAAGAAACTTGTTGAAGATACTATCGCAGCCCTCAACACCACGACTGCACAAACCGACCCCTGCCCCGCTTATTGGATTAAAAATTTACGAACAGAACTCAGCCCACTTATCACAAAAATGATGAACTTATCTTTCACAAATGGATCCTTCCCTGCAGCACTCAAGCAAACATCCATCAGACCTCTGTTAAAGAACCCTAAACTGGACCCAAGCAAAGTTGAATCCTACAGACCCATAGCCAGTATACCTCTCCTAGCCAAAATAATCGAAAAGGAAGCACAAAGGCAACTACAAGACCATATAGATTTAGCCTCCCCACTAGACCATCGCCAACATGGCTTCAGGGAATACCATGGCGTCGAAACCCTACTTAACTCTCTCTTCAATAAAATTGTCACAGGTATCGACAACATCCACCAAGGTTTCGCTCTCATCTTCATAGACATTGCGGCAGCCTTTGACTCTGTACACCATGGTCTGCTAGTAGAACGACTAAAAAAAAAGGGCATAAATGGCACCGCCCTCGATTGGTGCAGATCATACCTTGAAGGCAGATGGCAGCATGTAAAATCAGGATCAAGATCTTCCGAACCCTTCCATCAACGACAAGGCGTCCCCCAAGGGTCTTCCCTTTCATCTCTCTTATTTAATATTTACATGCAACCTATTTTCAACATTATCGGATCATTCAAGGTCGATTGTCTAATTTATGCTGATGACATCCTCCTCTTCATGCCATTTTCCACACAACAAATGGACCTTTCGCCACTGATCGACTGCTTCAACGCAGTCTCCGAATGGCTTCTGTCACAAAACCTCAGGATCCAACACAAAAAGTCTGAGGTGCTATTCATCACCAGAGACCAGAATTTCTGCCCTCCACCTCATATAAAGGTCAAAGAAGCGGAGCTCCAAACCAAATCAGCAATTCGGTACTTAGGGGTCACCCTCGATCAACGACTAGATATGAAAACCCATATATCCAACATAGTCAGAGCCATATATTTCAAAATCAGGTCACTCAGACACCTGCAATCCCTTCTAAGCCCGGAAGACTTCCGAACAATATACCAAGCCCTGATCTTGCCACACTTTGACTTTGCCAACGCCATTCTCCAAGGTCTCCCTCAATCAACGCTCAATCCATTGCAACTTGCCATGAATGCCGCAGCCAGAGTCTTAGTAGGAGCAGCAAGATGCGACCATATAACGCCTATCCTAATACAACTTCATTGGCTCCCCATACAAGGAAGGCTTGCATTCAAATCTTTGTTACTCACTTTCAAATCCATCCATGGCATTACCTCCCCCTCATTAACCGACATCATTCAACCCATTCCTCCCAACAGAATAAGGAGAACCTCATCAACGAATGCGCTAGTAGTACCAAAGGCTTCAACAAAGTACACAACCGCAACATCTAGCAGGGCATTCAGTATCTATGCCCCAAAATGTTGGAACGCATTACCACCAGGCATCCGAGCGATTACTGACTTAACACAATTCAGAAAGGCTCTCAAATTCCATTTATTTACTCAGTACTACCAGATTAACCCAACCCCTACATAATTGCCTCTCCCTTACCTCCTCAAGTTAACATATCAACCCTATCGCACACATGTACACCCTAAATTCTCAGACTCGATCTCCTTGT
The DNA here is from genome assembly GCA_033557465.1 of Ichthyophis bannanicus. NCBI lineage: Eukaryota > Metazoa > Chordata > Amphibia > Gymnophiona > Ichthyophiidae > Ichthyophis > Ichthyophis bannanicus. Next base: position 102,145,562 of record CM066048.1, on the reverse strand, counting down.
ACATATGTATTTAGTTCAGTTTGCATTCCCTGTGTTATCCAAGTTGCAACTCCTGTTCTCTGTAAAGCATAAACATGTTATCCAAGTTGTTACTCCTGTTCTATGTGAAGCCAAGCAGTTTGTTATGGTCATTTTGTTGTATGTAAACCGCGCTGACAATAGTGCGGTATATAAGAAATTGTAATAAATAAAATAAATAAAAATCCTAACTCTTCTCTTCAGGAAGAGAAAGCTAAATGCAGGAGCAAAGCCTGCCTAGCTGTCTAATTATTTCAAGCGGGTAGTCCAATCCTTTTCCAAAAATGTCAAAGGGCCCCTATTTGCTGAGCTATATCGGGCATAACTCAGTGACCTTTACCCAAGGCTGTGCTTAGACAAGCCTGGCAACAATGGTGAAATTTTACTTACTGTTAATTTCCTTTCCTGGAATCCTGCTAGACCAGTCCAGACTAGTGGGTTGTGTCCCCCTGCCAGCAGATGGTGAGACAGAAAATCACAGATGTTTTGTGACCTCACACTGGTATATAGGGTACTAGCCTTAGGGGTCAACTTCAACATAACCTTGGCAAGCATGAGGACTGCAGAACAGCTCAACATAGAGAATACCAGACTAAACAAACAACTGAACTATAACCAGAATAGAAATACAACCAGAAAAGATGAATGTACCAATCGGAGCCTAACTAAGCGGAATTGACAGGTCACCTGTTCCATAGTATCTTCTGAAGACAGCAAAGACCAGTACAGGATGGGTCCTGGATTGGTCTAGCATGATTCCAGGAAAGGAAATTAACAATAAGTAAACTCTCACCTTCTAAACCATCCTACTAGACCAGTCCAGCCTAATGGTGAGTACCAAAGCTACACCACTGTAGGGCGGAAAGAAACAGCTGCAGCCAACACAGTGGCGCCAAATCAAGCTGCTTCCCTGGCTTGGAGAGCCAAAATGATGACGAGCAAAGGTAGACAGGGACGACCATGTCACTGCCCTGAAGATATCAAGCGGGTGAACCCGCAACCATTCGGCCCAAGAGGTGGCCTGAGCCCTGGTGGAATGGGCCCGAATCCCAACAGGAATGGGCTTATTCTCGAATATACGGGCAGACTCAATGGCCTGCTTAATCCATTGTGCTATTGTCACCTTGGAGGCTGCTGCCCCTTTGAGGGCTGGAGGACAAGACAAAGAGGTGGTCCGAAAGGTGAAACAGATTGGTCACCTTGAGAAAGTAGCGTAATATTCTTCAGACGTCTAGCTGGTGCAGAGTCAGTTGGTGATCTGGACAATGGTCCTCCCAGAAGGTGGGCAGAGATACCAACTGATTAAGATGGACGTCTGAGAGGACTTTTGGCAAAAAGGTCAAGACGGTCCTGCCTGTGATGCCTTCTGGTGAAAATGACAGAAAGGGGTCTCAGCAAGATAGAGTTTGAAGCTACTAAGAACACAGTAGTGTGAGATCCTTAAGGGTCAAGGAGCGGAGCGGCTCGAAAGGTGTGAGAGGGCTCTAATTTTCTGTAGGCTGTGTGCGCATAAAATATCAGCTGTGTGCAGCTTTTGAAGGAAGGTTAAATTTTTGTGCGCCACATAACGACACTCGGAGTTATATACTTTAAAATTTGACTACACGTCAGAATACAGTATGTACACCACATTGATTGCACTAGAAAATATTGTAGAACTTGTAAAAACCGTAAATACACAACAACTTTTAAATTTTAAGACGTCTGTGTTGTTTTCTATCAGAATCAGAACTGAAATTTTTGTGCGCTCTGTTGTAAAGTATGTGCGCTCGCTCGGCGAGGTGTGCGCGCGCACACGCGCACAGCTTAGAGGGAACAGTGGTTCCAACCGGGAACGGCTGGATGGGCGGTCGCAGAGAGCAGATGCCTTAAGAAAATGGGAGATGTCCATATGAGAGGCAAGGGAATGCCCTCTAAAGCATGTCAAGGCTGCGACCTGTACTTTCAGCAAGTTAAGGGAAGGCCCCTATTGAAACCATCCTGGCGGAAGGACCAAACAACAGATATCTGAGTTGTCCACGGGGAGACAGCATGCCAGAAGCACTAGGAGGAAAACAGGAGCAAAACCTGGGCATACGCCCTAAAGGTGGAGGATCTCCAGGCCTTCAGCAAGGTGGCAACGACTCGACGGGAATAGCCCTTGTGCTCTAGCCTACGCCACTCAAGAGCCAGGCCCTAAACAAGTAAGGAGTGGGATTGTCCATGGCGATGGGGCCCTGATGAAGCAGCCCTCGCCTCATGCCAAGAGGGAGAGGCGGCTCCCATAGTAGACACACCAGGTCAGCAAACCAAGATATCCATGGCCAATCTGGTTCCACCAGAACTATTCGGCCTGGATGCGCCTCTATTTGACGCAGGATGCATCTGATCATGGGCCACAGAGCAAAGATGTACAGTAGATGGGCGCCAGGGTATCCAGTCCCCACGAGTGCATATCTTTTCTCTGACTGAAGAAGCGTGGCATCTTGGCATTGGCTGAGGTGGCCATGAGATCCAGAGTTGGGCGTCCCCACTGGCACACTATGGCTGCGAAGGCCCATGGGGCGAGTTCCCACTCGCTGGGATCCAGTGTGTGCCATCTGAGGAATTCCACCTGAATGATCTCCACTCCTGCTATGTTGCGCTGAGAGTGCCTGCAGGTAGGTGTTCTGCCCAGGGAAAAAGGAGGCTCATCTCCCTGGCCACTCCTGGGAATTTGGTACTGCTGTTGGTTGCGATAAGCCACTGTTGTGGAATTGTCTGAGAGGATCTGCACAGCACGATCTCACAAAACAGCATGAAAGGAGAGAAGCGCCAGCCAGACTGCCCAGGCTTCAAGCCAATTGATGGACCAGGTGGATTCATGGGCTAGCCAAGAGCCTTACGCTTCCCAGCCTGCCATCCGTAATCAGTATAATCCACTGAGGGGTAGCTAAGGGCATGCCTTTGAGGTTCCACAGGCATCATTGGAGGCTGCAGCGGACCAACGGCTGCAAAGGCAACAGCGCTTGATACTCCTGGGCAGAGGGCGATCACTGGGACAGGAGAGTGCTGCAATGGGTACATGTGTGCTTGGGCCCAGGGGACCATATTTTAGGGAGACTGCCATGGTGCCCAGCACCTGTAGATAGTCCCAGGCCATTTGAAAGGCATTGAACTGGGTGCACAACTTTGGACATCGGTCCTGAGTGAGCAGAACCTGGCCTGATGCCATATGGAACCGGACCCCTAAGTCGTCGGGGGCCTGCGTCAAGCTTTTGGCCATATTGACCACCCAGCCAAGCTGCCTTAGGAAACTGACAACCTGGACCACTGCTGCCTGTGCCTCCAGATACTGCTTGATCTGATGAGCCAATCATCCAGGTAGGGATGAACATGGATGCCCTGGCACCGCAGTGACTGACAGATAACCTTGGAGAAAGTCCACAGGGCTGTAGCGAGGCCAGAGGGGAGGGCTTGAAACCGATAATGCCTGCTTAGCACCTTAAACTGCAGATACTGCTGGTGCGTGTTCTGAATAGGAATGTGAAAGTAAGCTTAGACCAGATCTAGAGAGGTGAGGAACTCACCTGGCCATACCACCTAGAGGACAGACTGGAGCGTTTCCATGCAAAAACTGTCTTACCATCTCCTGGCAGGAGGACACAACCCACTAGTCTGGATTGGTCTAAAAGGATGGTTTGGAAGATAGCATTTCCCACCAATTAATATTCTCACTAATCCTAGGAGATACACTCTCATCATGCCTTCCTGTGGACCAACTGCATCACACACCATTCCCCAGTCTGCTGTTTCCAAACGGCATATCCTTCAGGCCTGGAAGGCTTAGCTGAGACTGAGAAATATCAGCGGGTTGCAGTCTGCACCGGACTCCATATAGGTGCTAATCAACAAACCAGTGGTTTTCAGTCTCCATCTGCTGGTAGGAGAGCATAAACCCATGCTTTTGGAGAGAGGAAAAGCTGGTCACTGGTCATCAGGTCTGGAGCATATTTATACAAGGAGCAGGGTCATGAACCACACTCTTAGAGCATATAAAATCTTTATTAAGTGTTGAGAGGTTCCTCCCAACCTGTCTGTTTTGGCAAACTACGCCTTCATCAGGTGGGTTTGGGACCTCAATAAACACACAAAATCTATTAATGATATATTACTAAACATGGAGTGGAGTAGCCTAGTGGTTAGAGCAACTGCCCACTACCCAGAAGATCAAGTCACTTTACCTTCCACTGCCTCGGAAGAAATGGTCTGGCCATCTACTCCTGGTGAGACACTCAAGAAAACCCAGAGGCAGTTGGGTTACCAGGAGTCAGCACTGACTTGACAGCATTAAAAAATATATAAATAGAAACATTGAAAGGAATGCTAACAATTAAAACAAAGTGAAATAAAAAGGAGGTACAATTCAGATACATCAAAGAGCTAAACATAAATACATAAAACCTGTACTGAAAGAAAGCCATAAGAGTACAAATGTATTTATGTTTAGCTCCGTGATGGGTCTGGATTGTAGCTCTTCCTTTCTATTTTGCAATATATTTTATTGTGTGTATATAAGGTTATTAGCATGCCTTTTTCATCATTAATGGATTTTATGTATGTTTTTAATCAAGGTCGCAAACCCCTAACAAAGACATTGTTTGCCAAAACATGGAAGTGTTGGGAGGGGACCTCTTGACACTTAATAAAAGGTGTTATACACGCCAACGCTCCAGTGTGGTTCTTCATTCTGCTCCTTGTATCTACTGCCTTTTTCCTGCAGGTGTTTGGGGTTTTCTTTGGACTGTGGAGCACACTTATATTCTGAATATTTTTTTTTATTGTGGTTTAACTGATGCATTTGTTGGCTGTACTCACCTTTTGGGCGATAAGTCACACCTCAGTTTCAGATAAATTCTGAGCCGGCTAAATGGGGAGGAAAAAAAAGGGGGGGGGGAATGTTACGGTCCCAGCAAATGTCAACACCACAGGCATTATGGCTATGTAATATACTTGGCCATTAATTCACTGCATGAGAGTGAAATCCTCAACCTGCTCTATGGTCTCCACTTTGTATTGACTCAAGTGAGTGGTCAGTTATCATATACATTCACTTACTGTACTTTAAACATATTGAGATAGCTGGGGCATGTTTGCCAAGCCATACAGAGCAGTTAACAGCATACACTAAAACCCATCTTAACGGTTACCATGCAGTTAAAATAGCTGCATGGTAAAATAACCAAGCTAACTGCTTAGCATAGGTTGGGGAGAGCTCAAGGCAGAGATAGGACATGACTGACAAAACCAGTGCATGGTATCACAAAACTACTGGTAGGGGTCATAGCCCCCATTTTGAACCATATTTGCTACAGAGCAGAAGCAGAGGGTGTCCACTCCTACCCCGATCCACTAGACTATGTGAGATACCCCTATGTAAGTCCTAGCAGGAGGAATTTGGGTTGTGCTCCCATGGAAATTTTTTTTTTTTTTTTTTTTTTTTTAAATTGTGTGGTGGAGCCCACATTAAATACCTTGACAGGTGGTACAAGGTGCCCACACTATCCGACAAGGCATGTAACATGGTCCTGTGCAGTAAGTGTCTGCCAGGGCAGATGTTGGGCCCACCCCTGACAGCACACAGGCTTTGAAGTTCTTGTGTCTTAATTTTTTCTCCCTAAACGTGTGGTAAATCCAAAAGCTTAGGCACTTTAGTAAACGTGCCCCTTGGTGTCTTACTGTCTTTGGATGTTAACTAAGAATCTGATGTGTGTTAGATTAGAGCTGCAACTAGATATTTTGCAGACTATCTGCCATATGTATCCTTGGCCCTCCCCTCTTCGCAAAGAACCCTCACTTGTTCTTTAGCTGCAGATCACTCAAATAAGAAAGGAAGGGCCTTTGTTACGTACTTGCTGCCGGTATCCCTGTCGACTGTAGGAAAGAGATGGAAAGGGAGGGCAGAGGGAATGTCATCCGAAACCTGATACTGCATGAGAAGCAGCTGGGAGAGAAGAGGAGAGTGAATCAGTTTTGGAGAGGACTCCTGCATCGGTGGCATACACTAAGGCAGATTTTAGAAAGATCATGGAGTGAAATCTGGGATGTCCAAGTCAGAAAATCAGAAATTTAGTGGCAGGGCAGCAGAGAAGATCGGCAGATAAAAGTGCCTTGGAAAACCGGCCTGTCTCCACCCCAAAACATACATGTGTGCCAGATAACAGACAAAAATGAGGACAAGCTGAGCAATGGGTCAAACACGTACAGGTTTTTGCCAGATTTCAGAAGCTTGCACATGCGCCATTCCGGGCACTGAGACGTGCCGGCAGAACAATTTCAGGATGTGCCAATGTACCTCTGCCCCTTTACAGGTCCCAGTCTGTCATTTTGTCCCTCTCCTACCCCTTCCTTTGTCATTATCCTTCTGTTCTCTCTTTTCCTGGCTCTATCCTTTCCTTACCTTTGAGATTCACTTATTGGCGTTCACCTTTCTTTTTCTGCAGCATTCTATGTATAATTTTTAAATTTGTAAACTGCTCTGACAGTATGTAATGGGCAGTATATAAAGTTTTAAATAAACAAGCATTTTGCAAATTGGAACATGCTACAGTACGGGGACCATGAGAAATGCCTTTTTACTTCATGCCATGTTTTTTCTGGATAGAGTAAAAATATCTGGGACATTTCCTTCTTGACCTTACAGTTGTCGATTTGCTGAAACAAATGCCTTTCAGAGTGTTCTTGCATCAGGGCAGGTATAGCCGTGGACATCCCTGACAGTGAACTGAGACTGGCAGTGCTGGTCTGAAATTATGTGTGTATGTGTTAGCTTTTTCACCCCAGACACATCCCTGTGTGATTTGGACATGTCTACGTTCAAGGCTTTCGAAAATGACTTGGGACATCCATGTGATTTCAATGTCTGAAAGGGTGTTTTCAGACACTGAATTCATTAACAGGGTTTTCTAAAATGATATCCTTTGTTAAAGCTAGGACGTGTAGAAAACATAAAAATCTGCAGAGTGCTAATTCTTGCATGCAACTTAGCCAGACTGTCTTAGGTTGCCTCCCCGAGCTAAGAACATAAGATATGCCATACCGAGTCAGACCAAGGTCCATCAAGCCCAGTATTCTGTTTCCAACAGTGGCCAATCTTGGTCATACGTACCTAGCAGTTTCCCCCACTGCTTGTATTGGGTCAAGCATTGATATCCTGGGTCCCTTCTTAATAATGGTTTATGGACCTTTCCTCCAGGAGCTTGTCCAAACATTTTTTAAACCCAGCTACACTAACAGCTTTTACTACATTCTCTGGTACAAATTCCAGAGTTCGATTACACATTGAGTGAAAAAATATTTTCTTTTATTAGTCTTAAATAGTTTACCCTGTAGCTTCATTGCATGTCCCCTAGTCTTTCTATATTCTGGTAACGTAAACAAATGGATCTACGTTTACCCGTTCTACTCCGTTCATTAATTTATAGACTTCTATCATATCTCCCCTCAGCCGTCTATTTTCCAGGTTAAAAAGCCCTAATCGTTCTAGCCTTTTCCATCCCCTTTACCATTTTGGTGGCTGTTCTCTGAACCTCTTCTAATAACGCTATATCCTTTTTAAGATTACGGCAACCAGAATTGCACACAGTATTCAAGGTGCGATCTCAGCTTTTGATGATTGTTTAGTTTAATTATGATCATCTCAACCTATTCTTCCCAGCAAGATTCTGTAAAAAATGCAGAAAGCAAGGTTACTTACCTGTCAGGAGAAATTTCACTTACAGTTAATTTCCTTTCCTGGAGTCCTGCAAGACCAGGTAAAGTAACGTGGAAAGCGATTGGAAGAACAAACTTTATTAATATAAAAAAGTCTATGGCCCGACACAGGCCGTGTTTCGTTGCCTTCTTCAGGGGCAGGCTATATAAAGCAACAACAAAATAAACAAATAAATTAAAACACTCTAGAGAATAATAAATAATGAGTAGAACAAATGGACCAACATTGCGTATCTTTATGAGTAATTACGCTTCCATGGTGCTTTGAACTCGATAAAGGGACAAGGATGAGAACCAAATGGATACGTGCAACACACTACATTTGTCACATTTGTTCCATATTACTTTTGAACGGATTATCTTTGAACGATTCCTCAAAGTTCAAAACGCATAAGTTTGCAATATCGGGGACCATGGAGGACCCCATGGTCACCCCTTCTACCTGCTTGTAAAAAAGGCCTTGAAAGCAAAAGTAATTTTCATATACTGCAATGCGAGCCAAATCTAAAAGAAGAGCAGTGGGAATGCAGCGCCCATCCTGTCTATTGCATAAATATTGCTCTATTAATTTCAATGCCTCCTTCTGTGGAATGTTAGTGTATAGCAATTCAATATCTAATGTAACCAATAACCACCCAGAGTTAAAGTCTTGTAATGACGACAATATATTGATAACATGCGTTGAGTCTCGAACATATGACCACATCAGAGGAATGAAAGGTCTTTTCTTATGGTGGATCACCCTATTACTCCCACCATCTATATTATCCGGAAGATACATAAATCTCTCACTAACCCCCCAGGCCGCCCAATAGTATCAGCAATTGGAGCCCATTTCAAAACTCATGGATGCCTTTTTGAGACCTTTCATCCATACGTTTTTAGCTTCGAGGAATCATTCATCAAAGATAATCCGTTCAAAAGTAATATGAAACTTTGGTTAAGGTACATAGATGACATTCTTATGTTATGGGAAGGCTCGGTATCTCGTTTGGAAGAATTTAATACTTGGATTAACACTCTTGATGACAACCTACGGTTTCAACTAACTTTTCATGATAAAAAGATTTCTTACTTAGATCTACTTATTATGAAGACTGACAGTAAATTTGTTACTACATTGTATAAGAAACCAACAGATCGAAATCAGCTGCTTCATTTTCAGAGTTTTCATAACTTATCACTCAAACATAACCTTCCGGTTGGTCAATTCCTGAGGATACGTAGAGTTTGTACCTCAGATCAAGAATTTGAAGAACAAGCAAAGATGATGACAGGCAGATTTCTGGCTAGAGGTTATCCATCTTTTCCTCTAAAAAAGGCAATCAATAGAGCAATGCAATGCCCCCAAAAAGAATTGTTATGTAAAAAGAAAAAAGTAAGTGATGTGGGTATGGTGTGCCCATTTCTGTATTCCTACCAATCACAAAGAATAGTTAAGATTATTAAGAAATATTGGAGTCTGATCCAAGCGATCCCCACTTTTCAGGATTCTAAGCTCACGATAGCATATAAACGCAACGTGAATTTAAAAAATCTACTCGTTCCATCAGCCTTTACAGAGAGAACACCTTTATCCTGCCACAAAGGTCACTTTCAGTGTGGCAGGTGCTCTGTGTGTAGTCATGTACTGGTGGTCAGAAAACAATATATCCATCCTATCACTGGCCAAGCATTCCCGTTGGATGACTTTTCTAACTGCTCCACTAGCCACGTGGTTTACGTGGTTCAATGTCCCTGCATGAAGTTATATGTAGGCAAAACTACCTGTCCTATCCGCAACCGGATCATCGAACACAGGAGTTGTATTAAGAGGGGTGCAGTTGAAAAACCTCTGGTTTCTCACTGGCAAGAGATGTCGCATAAGATTTCAGATTTGAAGTATTTTGTAATTAAAAGTTAAGATGAATTGGAGAGGAGGAGAGGTGGATGCTACCATTCGTCGTTTGGAGGAGTGTTACATTTTTAATTTTAATAGTTTATCACCTAATGGTCTTAATATGGATAAAGATCTATCAGTGTTTTTATAAGACTATCTTTTAATTATTAGACTGATACACCATTTGGTTCAATAGGCTATCTTTTAAAGTAATAGACTGATACATTGTTTGGTCTAATAGTTGTTTTTTTCCCCTTTTTAAATTAGAGAGTTCTAAGTTTTACATCCTTTGCGGTTGATTCAGAATAAGCAGTAAAAATGATGGTAGTTTTTCTTTGGAGGCCCGGGACATTTGTTTGCATGTACCGAAGTGATGTCATTCTCATTTACATACTGCAGGTGATTAGTAGATACAATAAGCAGACGCCGGCGTTTTACTTTCGATTTCGTGCACGGAAAGGATCCATGACGCAGATGCTCTGCTCTCTGCCGTTTTAAAGTGAGTTCTAAGGGGTTTTTGACAACACGGTTCAACATCGAAATATATTAGGAGAGTAGGTCTTTATAATGTTTTGATACTTCTCAAGTTTTAAGTTGTGATGCCGTGCCTATATTGTGGGTAATGTCCCGGTGCCCTGGAATATGGTTTACAGGTTTTTTCAAATTTCGATGCCTCTTTTAGTGATATCCCACGTGCATATATTTTTCAGGGTCATACTGCTGAAAGACATTGGTTCATTGTCACGAAACGAACGATTTGGCGAATATTACTGCTGCAATTCTTTTGGACAGAGTAGTAAGGAGTATTACAATTGTTGTTTATGCCCCTTTACCTTTGAGGTTCGTAGGGTGGACTGGTGGCTTTATAATTTATGGGAGCCCTCGTTCCACTTTTTATGCAAAAAAAAGGGACTCGTTCCACTTCTTATGCAAAAAAAAAGGGATTTGTATTAGCATTTTCAAGTAAGCCATAGAAGGCACCGTTATGTCTAGTACACAGTTTTAAGGGTTGTTTCATTACTTGCATGGTTGGTGTTGCGTTTCCTTGCACTTCAAAACTTTATATCACAATGGGTTGGAAGTTTTCTAATCAGTTACCGTGACCTATGTGGTGCTGCTGTGTTTTTTCATAGGATCTCTCTACCGTTGTTGCTTGCCATGGTGATTTTTTTCACTTTTTTTGATCAGACAAATCGCTATCTGTGGTTTGATTTTCCTGGGTTACTTGTGTTTTTTCCCCCTCGTTTTTAGCGTTATACTTTTTAAAATGACAGAACATTGTGGGGTTTGTAGGTAATTTTTATTTTTCCTTAGAGTGACAAATGTAGTGCTTTAGTATGGTGTTGCACTTATCCATTTGGTTCTCATCCTTGTCCCTTTATAGAGTTCAAAGCACCATGGCAGTGTAATTACTCATAAAGGTACGCAATGTTGGTCCATTTGTTCTCCTCATTATTTATTATTCTCTATATATATGGTTTTACATGTGGCTATGATGAGATAGCATTCCCTATGTATTTAGTATGGTTTTAGACATCCCTTGTACATTGGTTTACTATTTACTATTTATTTATTTACATGTAACATTTTAACTGTTTTTATGCTGTTGCTGATCTTTTATATCAATTTTATCAATGTTTTTATATGACATGTATGTATTTATATTATTGAGTGTTTTCCTTTGTCATCCTTAGTTTGACAATTTTATATATGTTTTTACATTCTATTTATATGATTATAGAGTGTTTTAATTTATTTGTTTATTTTGTTGTTGCTTTATATAGCCTGCCCCTGAAGGCAGCAACGAAACACGGCCTGTGTCGGGCCATAGGCTTTTTTACATTAATAAAGTTTGTTCTTCCAATCGCTTTCCACGTTACTTTACCTGGTCTTGCAGGACTCCAGGAAAGGAAATTAACGATAAGTGAAATTTCTCCTTCAAATTCATCCTACTAGACTAATCCAGACAAGTGGGAAATACCCAAGCTAACCCACCACCCTGGCCCCAAATTGCGCCGCATCTCTAGCTTGGAGATGAAGGTGATAGTGCCAAATGACGGTGGACAAGGAAGACCAGGTGGCTGCTCGACAAATGTTGAGGGGGCGACTTGTAAGTGCTCCACCCACGATGTTGCTTGAGACAGTAGAGTACGCCTAGAGTGTCAGGGGCACAGGCTTACCCTGGAGGATAGAAACATGACAGCAAAAAAAGACCACATGGCCTAACTAGTCTACCCTTCCATAATCCCCTTTTTACCTTTAGAGCTCCTCTGTGTTTGTCCCATGTTTTGTTTTGTTTTTTTTAATTAAGATACTGTCCTTATGTCCACCATCTCCACTGGGAGACTATTCCATGCATCTACCACTCTTTCCATAAAGAAATATTTTCACATTTTACTCCAGAGTCTATCCCCTTTCACTCATCTTAATGTCCCCTTGTAGCAGAACTTGCCTTCAGTTGAAAGAGCCTCCTCTGCATTTATGCCATGGAGCTATTTAAAGGTCTCTCATATCACCCCTATTTACTTTTATTACACATTGCTATACCGCTCCTGCCAGAGATCAAGGGCGGTTTATGAGGAACCAACATGTTACATAATATTATAATGTAAAAAGTTCAAACATGTTTTAACAGTCGATAAACTTAACTGAGCCAGAGAAATAAATATATATATATATATATATATATATATATATATATATAAACTATAAATACAGGTTAACTGGGCTTATGTGTATGAGGTACAGTGTGTCAGGGGGTTAGGTGCGTGGGTGTGGTCATTACATGTGTGGCTAAGTCATTTGTGAGTTTAGGCTGGTATCACCAACTCTGTAGTGTGTGGTGAAGGTGGGTTTTGAGGGTTTTTCTGAAAGTCTGAAGGTCTTTAATTGCACGGATTGAAGGTGGTAGGGAGTTCCAAAGGTTAGGAGCAGTGAAGGTGAAAGCTCTGGAGCTCGTGGTCTGTTTCATTTTGTGAATTGAGCTGGGGATCTCAAGGGAGTGTAGTGCATTTTGCCTTCGAGATCTTGTTGGCGGTGGGGTATGAAGGAGTGTCGAGAGGGCAGATGGCGCTATATTGTTGACCAATTTAAAGGTTGTCATGAGGTTATCCCGTCTTTCCTCTAAAGTATACATATTAAGATCTTTAAGTCTACATAGAAACATGACAAAAGAAGAAGACCACATGGCCTATCTAGTCTGTCCTTCCATATCAACTACAGACACATGCTTCATAATGAAGACCTCTAATCATGTTAGTAGCCACCTTCTGCACAGACTCCATCCTGTTTATATCCTTTTGGAAGTGCAGTCTCCAGAATTGCACACAATACCCCAAATGAGGCCGCAACCAAGACTTATACAGGGGCATTATCACCTCCTTTTTTTCTGCAGGCCATTTCTCTCCCTATACACCCAAGCATCCTTCTGGTTTTTGCAGTCACCTTTTCTACCTGTTCAGCTACTTTAAGATCAGACACAATTACGCCAAGGTCCCGCTCTTTTGTGGACAGAAGTACCTCACTCCCAACACTGTACAGTTCCTTTGGATTTTCGCAGTCTAAAAAACATGATCCTACATTTTTTAGCATTAAAATTTCAGTTGCCAAATTATAGACCATTCTATAAGCTTAGCTAGATTCCTCCTCATGTTGTTATCGACTCCTTCCTGTGTGTCTACTCTACTGCAGATTTTGGTATCATCTGCAAACAAGCAAACCTTATCCAACAGTCCTTCTGCAATATCACTGACAAAAGATGTAGGCTGACTCAAAGGTTTTGTAGAGCCATCCTGAAATGGTGGCCTTGGAGGCTACAAGGCCCTTTTGAGGTCCCACAAACAGCACAATGATGATCGGACTTGTGAAAGGAATTTGTGATAGCGCCTGAGCACTCTTGAGATCAAACAGCGTGAAGCTCCTTGTTGGTGCCCATACATTGTTCCCTGGAAAAGGCAGGGAGCGAGATACATCTTTTCACCTGAATCAGACTCTTCAGCAGGAAGGAAGGCACCACGAGCAGGGACACTCTTTATGCAGAGAAGGAGAGAAAGGGGTCTCAGCATGAGAGAGCTTGCAGTTCAGAGACTCTTCTGGCCAAGGTTATGGCGACTAGGAATGCAGTCTTGGGTGAGACATCCTGGAGTGAAATATGCGTGAACGGCTTGAAGGGGGCCTGTATAAGGCACCTGAGGATCAATGAGATATCCCAGAGAGGAACCACCAGATGGACAGGAGGGTAGATCACCTGCACGCCCCTGAGAAACCAGCTAATTCAAGCAGCCACCTGGTCTTCCTTGTCCACCTTCATTCGGCACTATCACCTTCATCTCCAAGAGACGCAATCGAGCACCCCCCCCGATGGGACCTCGGAAACAAAATTAGTGCAGAGACCTGGATCCAGAGAGAGCAGAGGGCCAGGCCCTTGGTCAAGACCCTCCTGAAGGAAGGCCAGAATCTCCAGGATCTGCACCTGCTAAGGCGAGAGGCGCTGCCGAGAGCACCATGTCTCAAAAAGGTGCCACACATGTATGCTAATAATGTAGAGGGGCACCATGCTTGTAGCAGGGTAGCCACCACCTGTCTTGAGTAATCTCTACAACTCAAACGGCGCCTTTCAAGAGCCAGGCCATAAGTGAGTAGCGAGCAGAGTCATTCATGGCAATTGGGCTTTGCTGCAGGAGACATTTTTTGAGCCCCGAGAGATGTCTGGGCTAGTCGAAAGAGGTCAGCATACCATGGTCTCAAAGGCCATTCAGGCATCACCAGGATCATGCCAGGGTGAACTTTGATGCGTCTCAGAACTCTCCGGGAGCTGTTAGAGCTGCTGCTGGAGGTGCTCTTCCTGCACTCACCAGAACATCTCCTTCAGCACAATCCCAGGGACTGCCTCCATCTCTGCAGTGAGGGAGATCATTGGCCAGCGGTGCCGCTACTATGGGCTTCTTCAGTTGTAGTGGCACCGGCCACTGGGATTGCAGGGGGGGGGGGGGGAGGCGGCAAAGTCCCAGGCTGTAACAGCATCATTGGCACCATTATGCCTTGCAGGGAGGCCTGGGTTCAGTGTGGCGTGCTGCAATGCTGGAGGCCAGGTTCTGGCAGCATTTGCAGGAGGAGGAGCAGCAGTTTCCAGTGCAGTGCGGCTGGGGATGGAGGTCCAGGGGGGCACATTCCATGCGGCGCAGTGCCATGTGGCCAACCGCCTGGTCCCCAATCCATGGAAGTAAGTGGGGTGGCGCCAAGGATGTCCTGCAGGACGTCTCCTGTATTTTCAGGCGGGGGGGGGGGGGGGCGGCGGACATCCGAAAGCAGTGCATGCAGTCCTCAAGCCTGTGGCTGGATCACAAGCACTGAACATACCAGTCATGTGCATCAGTGCAGTTTGGGTTTTTTTAATACATTTGGGGCACTTTTCGATGTTGGCTTGGTCATTCTTGTACCTTCTGTGCTCCGTGAGAAGTTCCTGGGTTTTTTTGTTGCTTGTTCTCATCTTCTACTTGGATTGTTCTTGTTAGTTTTGGGTTTTCTTTGGAGAGCTGTGAAGGTCCATCTTGCTGGCAAGACAGAAGAATTGAAACTGGGCTAGCTAGGAGCAGGTCAGTGGAGAGGGCTACCTGGCACATGCTCAGAAAAGGCTGAACCTTTTATGTATGAATAAGGATGTATTTCATCATCATGTCAGCTTCTCAATTAAATATACACTTTTTCATTGTAGGGTATTGCATTTTGAGACTCTCTACATTTGGAAAGATAAGTGTAAGAAATCAATTTCCTATTCCATGCTAGTAATTGTTTGTATGATACTCTTTCTTCAGCATTTATTTCTACTCTTTAATATTTATGTTGTATAAGCTGCTTGCACTTCATATTTTAAATGTTATATGTATTAGGCTTTTATTAATTATGTTTTGATGTTACAAGTGTTATTTCTGTACCTTTCAGACCTCTGATGAAGGCTTTACAGCTGAAACTTGGCAAAGTCATGTCTTTTGACCCATAAGGCTTTTCAAATAAAATTATGTCTTTACAATAACTGCTTGTGTAGTTGTGCTTCACTCTGCTTTTTTGGTGGCTTATTTTATTTAACTGGTTTTATATACTGTTTTTCTGCAAGGCAAAATGGTTTACATCGAAACAAGTAACAACATTTACAGATAACCGGTATAAAAATTGTTCTCTTGTTCAATTGTAACAATATAAAGTGATTATTTACAAATGGCATAGTTACTATACGGTGAGGCATTGTGTTCGCCTGCTTATGGGGGTTGAGTGGTGAGGGGGGGGCAGGGTGTGCTCTTGTGTGTGGTTTGTGGCAGTAGCTGTGTTGGAAGTGTTCTTTGAAAAGAAAGGTCTTGAGATGTTTTTTTTGTAGAGGGTGTGGGATTGGAGGGCCCGTAAGGTGGAGGTAGTTTGTTCCAGTTGGTGGGGGCATAGAATTGGAAGGCTCTTGTATAGGTGCATTGTGATTTCTTGGAGCTCTGTGCAGGTAGGAGAAGATTTGCTGTGTTTTGGCACCGAAGTCTGCTGTTGTTGGGGTGCTCAGTTAGTAGTTGTAGCTGTTCCGCTGCAGTGTTGGAGGGCTCTATGCGTGAGGACAATGGTCTTAAACCTGATACGGGATGAGATTGGTAGCCAGTGTAGGGATTTCAATAAGGGCGTGATGTGGGTGTGCCTGGTTGCTCCGACCATGAGTCATGCAGCTGTGTTTTGAGCCAGCTGGAGGGGGCAAGGGTGGTCTTAGGTAGTCCCTGTAAGATGGAGTTGCAGTAGTTGAGGAGAAGGGTGATGGATGCTTGACAGACTGTGCGGAAGCTATCATGGAGTAGAAGAGGGCGTAGGTTGCAGAGAATTCTGACTGTGTAGTAGGTACTCCTGGTGGTGTTTAGGATGTGAGGCGGTCCAAGGTTACACCAAGGTACTTGATCTGGGGTTTGACCTAGATTTCAGTGTTGCCCGGTTTGATGCTGTGTGAAGGATTAAAGCTGGGATCTCTGGATGTGTGAAGGAGCTCTGTTTTGTTCAAATTGATTGTGAGATTGTGCTGTTGTAGCCATGCGGTGACTTCTGTGAAGCAGGCTGCAAGTATGGAGAAATCAGGAGAGGTGGTGTTGAAGTGGGTGAAGAGCATTATATCATCCACATAAATTTGGTATTCAATATTGAGGCTCTTGAGGATGTGACAGAGGGTCTGATGTATATGTTGAAGAGGAGGGAGGAGAGGGCTGATCCTCGTGATTCTCCTTGGGGGAGGGTGAATGGTGAAGAGGACTGGTTTCCAGTTCTCACTTGTTGGGAGAGGTAGGAGTGAAACCATTGTAGTGGAGTACCGTGGATGCCAATGATGTTGAGTTGGTTGATGAGGGTCTGGTGAGATACTGTGTCAAAAGCTACGGATATGTTGAGGAATAGTAGGATGAAGCCTGAGCAGGGTTTCTCTGTCCCAGTTATGAGAGTGTTAAGGAGGGAAGTGAGGAGGGTTTTCACACACTGGAGTAGGCGAAATCCATGCTGGTTACTGTCGAGTGGGGCGAAGCTGTCCAAGTGCTCCTGAAGCTGGATTTGTACTGCTTTTTCGATGATTTTAGAGAGGAAAGGGACACTGGCAATGGATCTGTAGGATGCAGGTGAGGTAGGATCAAGGTTGGGTTTCTTCAGGAGGGGCCTTATGGAGGCTTTTTTTGAGCGATATGGGGGGGGGGGGGGAGGAGGTAGGCTTAGTTGAGGGAGGCGTGCAGAACTTATAAAATTGCTTTTTACTGGACAAGTTCCACAACTCTAGAAAGAGAGCAGACACTGTCCTTCACTGCTAGAGACTCTTGTTGCCCATACATGCCATTTAAATATGCTTCCAGCCCATCTCTACAAGAAATATTTGCATGCACAATCTACAGAACTACAGCCCAAAAGATGATACAACTGCCTGCCTGTGTTTAGAGGGCGAGAAGGTGCCAGATTTCGCCTAATTCTATAAAAATACAGAGGCGCCCGTGTCTTTGTAAATATGAGCAACACACACAGCTACTGAGATTGTGGACATTTGAGCCTGCTCTGGAGCAGTGCCTACAGTATGTGATGATGTACGTAGATTAGTGTATTGTAAAGCCAATGAGTGTCATGTGTGAATGCTCCCATCATCCTCCCAGGCTGCACCCCCAGCAACACCTACAAGGAGGAATACATGTTCAGGCACCTTGTATACATTTACACTTGAAGTCATTGTGCATGCGCATACTGAAACATAGCCCTAAAATGACTGAAATTACCACCAACGTGAACAGCTCTGACTGCAGGATGAACAATAAGCGCCTTCTGACTTCCAAGTAACCTTAACTGGCTACTGTTAGACAGGTTGCCGGCCTGGACACTGGTCTGACCCACCACAGCACATCTTGCTTATTATTCTTCCCAGAAGAGTGTTGTGGACATTTTAATACCCAAAATTCTCAATTTGCTGAGTCCCACAGATCTCTACTGCACTGCTCTGTGATCCCTCTATCCATGTCCAGGAGAAAGTTTAGCTAGAGCGCTCAGCCCCTCACCTCTCCCTGCGATGGGTTAACCTTCAGAATCCGGTGACTCTCAAACTCATCCAGTTTCACTGACTCATGGAAGCGACACTCGTCGACCCGGACAGCTGCACCGTATCCTGATACAAAGAGAAGAGCAATGACTGGAAAACATTTATTTTTTATTTATTTAGACAGTTTTGTATACCGCCTTATCCTTCAATCAAAGCGGTCACAACACAATTGGGGGATACATTTAACACGTGGGGATATGAGACACATACACTAATACTTACAGGGAACATGGGCAATGGAGGGTTAAGTGGCTTGCCCAAGACCACAAGGAGCATCTGTGGGACTAGAAACCCCAGTCCTTCCGTCCCAAGGTTGCTGTCCTCTAGTGGGATTTGAACCCCCGACCTTCCGGCCTGAAGTACCTTGCCCCAACCACTAGGCTACTCCTCCCTCCCCATGGCATAGGCTGGGCACAACCTCGCCTCTGTCGTGGGGTTTCACTCACCTCTCAGTTCAGACTTTCCGATGCACAGCTCTTCAGTGAGTCCGATACGCATCTCTGTTAGGACAAGAAATATAATTACTTAAACCATTCTGAAATATTGCCACTGAATGCAGAGTCAAAAACATCCACTTCTGAGCGTTTTGCCAAATGTTCATACAGTTAAAAATGAGACAGATTGAAATATTACACGGAGGGCCTCATGGTCTCAACAGTGGCATAAAAATAATTGCACCCACTTTATAGCATCTTTAGAGACTAGAGAAGGTCTTGTAAGATCTTCAAAGGAACACTCCCCTGCCAGCTACTTCATCATTGCACCACCTTTACAGACTAAAGACAGCTCCTAGGGTCTAATCATAAAACAACCCTTCGGAATCATCTCAGTCTGAGCTTCTAAGACTGCTGTACAAAACACATCCAATTAAACCACTCTTACACTTTCAGTGAGGCAGAATGGTTTGGCATGGGGCTATTACGACAGTCCCATGCTGCAAAGGACATGCATGCAGCCCAGGAGGTTTTGCCGTGTAACTAACCAGGGCAGTTTTGGAAAAAGCTCTTGAGGCGAAGTTCCCCCTGAATATCAGCTTTCATCAGCGTGCCCTGGGGAAGAAAGATGGGAGATTATTTTTTTCATACTTGTTATTTTATCTCTTCCTTCTGTGCCCCAGTATATAAGACTGGGGAGGGACAGTCAGTTTATAAGCAATGTATGGTTGTTTGTGCTAACTAGGGACTCTGGCAATGTGACAATCCAGTTATTATTGCTTTGTTTTTGCTTATTTTATATGTTTTTTTTGTACAGTAGTTTGTCAGGGGGAAGGGGATTTTTTGCACTTTGTGCTTCATGGCATCTCTGACTTGATTCTACGTTTTCACTATTGTATATATATTTACTGCAAGTTGCTCTGCTGTACTTGACAAAAAGCAGTATATCAGCTTTTAAATAAACTAAAACCTCAACCATGTCTCATCAGCTTCTTGACTAAATTGTAAGCTTCACAGGAGACTTTACAGATGCACATAAGACGAACAATGTTATGCTCTATAAAAATTATTCTTAGTAATAGTGAAACAAAGGCTTTGCAGCCAACCATCTGTAAAACTGCTACAGATTTTCCTCCCCAATGCCTGAGAATTTCCAGAACAGAAACTCCAAGGAGTGACTGCCTGGTGTGTTTTTAGGCCCACACCATGCTTCCTACATATGTAAGCGAGAGAGAATTTCCTGATATGCTCCTAGACGTTAGTGCCCCATTCCCCTCCCTGCCACGAGCAACCAGAAGAGACTCACATTGGATCCAATCACCACCATCAGCCTCTCGATCACATCCAGAAAGATCTCATTCTTCAGCCCCTGAAAAGCAAGAGCACAGGATGAAATGGTATTGGAAGCAGGATGCTGTAGAGTTGCAGGTACCACTAGAGGACTGGGTTGGGAAAAGGAGACAGAGACCCTCATACCTGCTCATGACGGGAGGACAGTACAGGCCGGCTTGCAGCTGTGCTGGGAGCCACTTTACTCTGCTGAGTTTCAGCTCCAAACTAGAGGACAAAACACAATGTATCTGCGAGAAGAAAAAAAAAATGGACAAGAACCTGCATCACTCAGATCCCCTGAACCCTTTCATTTCCTGTGATTTGGAGGAGTTCTTTTCATTTGTTATTTTATTATTGTTGATTTTGTAAAGCACTGACAACTTGCTTTAAAAGCAGTATGGAGACATTTCACTTACTGTTAATTTTCTTTCCTGGAATCCTGCAAGACCAGTCCAGACTAGTGGGTAATCATCCCCTGCCAGCAGATGACTGAGACAGAATATTCTAGAAGCTTTTGTGACATCACCGCTGGTACTCGGCCCAGGACCCCTAGGGGTCAGCTTCAGTACGCTACTCACGAGCATAAGGACTTCACAATTTAGTGGCATTTTACCTTTGGCTAACTATGTGAAGAAATAGATTTTGTTTTTGTTTAAGTTTTACAAAATCTTTATTTAAAAAACAAGAATTACAATCAAGTCCACATCAAGAGGAAAGCTGATGGAATAATGTACATCTGACAGTAAATACTTTACACTGAAGAAAACAAACATATCAAAAGAAATGTTTACTGCAGTACGAGAAGGAAAAAACAAACAAAACAAGAAATATATAAAACTAAGTCCATGAAATTACCTTAGCCTTATTTACTTGGAAGGGAAGGAGATAAATTTAACCATTGTCTTTAACAGAAAAGCTTCTAGCTGAGCAGATTCCATAAATACATACTTAACCTGCTCATAAATCAAAATACACTTACAAGGATATTTTAAAAAGAAAGAGGCCCCTATTGCCAAGGACCGAGATTTTAACAAGAGAAAAGCTTTCCTGTGCTTTTGAGCGAGTCTACATACATCTGGAAAAATCTGAATTGGATTACCACAGAAAACCTGATCTTTCTTAGAATACAATCGCATTATCAAAGTTTTATCTGCAAGAGACAAAAAAGAAACTATTAAAGTAGCTCGCTGAATCATCTCATCAGTGGAGGACTCCAAAGAGGCAGAAAGATCTAATGACTGAGATAAAGGAGGATTTTCTCCTTCCTTAACTATAGGGGGAGGTGGCATTCGTGACAGACAATGAAGGAACATAATAAACCGAGGAAAACTTAATGGCACCAACATCTTCAATTAATAACACCTCCTTAAAGTATTTATACAATAATATATTTGGAGAAAGATAATGAGTGCGGGGAAAATTTAAAAAACAACGTAAATTTTTAACACAAACCGCATTTTCTAGCGATTCTAATTGATGATACTATCTTGTATAGAGGAGTAAACAGCCTGCACCACTGAGACCTGACCTCCAACTTATTCAAACATGTGTTACATTTAGCAATAGATTCATCGTGAACTGCCAACTTCTGCACAACTTCCTTAGAAAATTGCGAGACTTGGGAAAGAGATGTACGCAGAGACAACTCAATGCATGCAACAACTTCCCACACGTCCCACAAAGAAACATCCACCAGAGAAACAACTGAAACAGGAGCAGAAAAATCCAAAATAGAAGGCAAAGAAATTGTTTTCTGTTTATCTGTATGAGGCAACAAAGAAGCAACTTCCTGTTTGCCAACAAAGCGTTCTCCCACCGGTTGACCATCTCCGGGGGTGTAAACACTTGCAGACAACACTTCCTGACCAGGCAGGGCAGACCCCAGCGCAATTAGGGAGAAATCTGAAACAGTACTCAGACTACACAGATAAGTCTTGCTCTGACTGTTCCGCCTGGACGCTCTGTAAGTGGCGATCCATAGGACCAACGATTTTGATGGATTTGGCGCCCAAGGCAAGAAACACCTTTCTTCTCTTGCCCATGGAACCTCCAGATTGCTCCCTTTGGGCACACGGTCACGTTCCACGGTGGGCCGTTGATTTTGTAGCAGCCCAGGGAGGGTGGGACATCAAGGCTCCTCCTCCACTCACAGCAGCACACGGGCCCAGCAAGAAATCCAGCAATGATCCCCAATAGATTTTCATATGGCCGCTGGTGGCCAACTATGTACAAAAAAGGAGAACAGCACCAGGGAGGCTGACAAAGTAGAAGATCTCATCTGGGCATTAAACCGATTTGTTCTCAAACAGAAAGGGTGGGTCCTGGACTGGTTTAGCTGGATTCCAGGAAAAGAAAATTAAACTGTAAGTGAACCTTCTCTTTCCAAATCATCCTGATAGACCAGTCCAGACTAGTGAGAAGTACCCAATCTACTCCCCCCTAGGGTGGGAAGAAGCAGCTGCAGCCAATACAGAGGTTCCAAAACAAGCTGCTTTCCTGGCTTGGCTATGCAAGAGATAGTACCAGGCGAAAGATGAAAGAGGACCAGGTAACTTCCCAGAAAAATGTCCAGCAGTGACACCCTGGATCTTTCAGCCCATGAGGTCGCTTAGGCCCATGTGGAATGCGCCGGGAGCCCTACCGGAATGGGCTTACCCTGAAGGCTGTAAGCCGTCTCGGTGATCTGTTTAAATCAGTCAGACAATCGTGGATATGGAGGCTGCATGGACCCTATGGAGGCCTGAGAGCAAGACAAAAAGGTGGTCAGAAAATCTGAAGGAATTAGTGACCTTGAGATAGTGCTGCAAAGTTCTATAGATTTCCAGGAAGCACAAATGTGCATCACAGCTGGAACATTGCTCCTCCATGTGCGACAATATCCAGGAGCCAGCTGTCTGTCGTGATGCGAGCCCATCCACAGGAAAAGCAGCGCAAACATCCCCTGACTTGCAGAGTCCCGGAACAGGCTCGAAGTCCATCAATGGGAGGAGCACCTGGACCCAGAGAACTTGTTAGAGGAGGAATAGCTGTCACATGCACAATGGTAGCCCCAAAAGGACTACGACTTGAAGCCCAGCTTGGAGGAGGCTTCTCTGGCCTGTATTGGTGGGAGCCCCGAAACAATGGTTGACGAGGAGGCTGAGGACGTCCCTGTACTAAAATGGCGATAACCAGCTTTAGGCTTATCCTCCAGTAGACGTTGGGGCTTGACTTCCCCTAGATCCTTGACTAGCTTCTCCAGATCTTCCCTGAAGAGAAGCCAGCCCTTATAGGGAAGTCTGGCGAGTCGAGCCTTGGAAGCTGCATCTGTGTTCCAATGGCAGAGCCAAAGCCAACAAAATGCCACTGTCACTGCAGCTACAGATTGGGCAACAAGACGAAGGAGATCCTATAGAGCAGGGGTCACCAACCTGCGGCCCGCGGGCCGCATGTGGCCCACGAGGTCCCTTTGTGCGGCCCGCGAGGCTCTACCCTGGTTAACATTACGTGCGGCCCGCCAAGGATTCCCGCCATTGTATCCACACGCTCGCAGCTCACCGACGACCACCTGCAAGCGTCCCTTCTCCTGTCAGTGTCATCTGTGAAGCCGGACTTTAAGCGTTTGTCTGCTAGCATGAATCATCAGCCATCTCATTAAATTCAATAAAGGTGATCAGCCATTGTTTTCATCATTTTGCGTTTGTTGTTTTTTTTCGCGGGGGCGGGGAGAAGGGGGGGTGCGGCCCGCGAGGCTCCTGGTAGTCGGCTGTGCGGCCCGCGGCCCTCTGGAGGTTGGTGACCCCAGCTATAGAGCATCCACTAGAAAGGCTGTGATAGACTAGGTAGGCCAGCACCGGGTCCCCCTGCAACAAGTGGATCCACCGCAGTAAAGCCTGGGTGGCTAAACGACCACAAACTGAAGTCAGGAGAGCCAAGGATGAGAAGGCTGTCTTCAGCAACCCCTCAACCTTATGGTCCTGAAGAGCCAAGCTTCCCTCCACTGGAATAGTAGTGTGCTTAGTGATCACAGTCATGACAGCATTCACCTTTGGGAAATGTAACCAATGGTCCAGATCTGCAGAGGACCATGCTGAGCATAGCAAGGCATCTGGAGAGTCCCACTCTAGAGAAACCATTTGTTGAAGTTCTGGAGGGAATGGGAAGGCCTTATTTGGCTGATGATGTGGTCTGCTTGAGATGGAGTTGGCGCAACATCCTTCTGCTGCTGAGGATCCCCCCAGATGAAGGGCTTCCACAACTTCAGAGATTAAGACTGGGAGCACCTCCTTATGAAAGAAATGGACGGTCCAGACCATCATCCTGGCCATATGGCCCCTCCTGTAGAGGGAACAATTCATCCTCTTCGAAATCGGAGGCACTGCTGCCACCAAGGTCATCAGAGAGTTCATCCCCATGATCAGCAAGGTGGGGAGCCACCCCCTTAGGTAAAAGAAACATGCTTTGAGCGATCTCTAGAAGAGAAAGTGCGAGAATGCTTGCAAGCCGATGGCACTTTATGCCCAACTGGTTTGGGGGGAGGGGGGAGGCATGAGTGAAAAGGGCCAAAAATCATGCATCCATCTGCTGAGGCTGATCTAAAGATGGGGGAGTTTGAGACTGTTCGGCCAGGAGAACTGGAGGGGTCGGGTGGGGGAGGAGTCGCAGGAGGCTGAATCTTGGAACTGCCTTTTATGGGACATGTACGAGATCCTCAGTGTAATTAGGGCACATATCGTTGAGGTTGAGCGTTTATGGCTACAGCCCAAGCAGCGTTGCTGGAGAGCCGACATGAAAGCAGCAGAGTTGCACAAGATGGCGGTGACTGACTGTGTTCGAAACATGCATGCCATGAGACTGCACAAAATGGTTAGGCTTGTGTGTCAAGAAAATGGTGCTGACAGACGGAGGCGTTTCAGCTTGCATGTCGCTTGCAAGGGTTCTTCAGAAGGCAGAAAAGGCAGATATAGCTCCTGCGGTCCAACGTGCATCCCAAATCAATGGTCGAGTCTTGTGCCTGACATGACGCACCTCTCTCACACCCCCCACCCCCAATTGTGATTGTTTTTTCGTCCCACAGCATCCAGCAAACAAACAGATGTCAGGCAGAAGACACCTCCAATTTGTGCTCGCCAGACGCTGCAGGAGAAGACAGGCAGGGGCGCATAAGGCGACCGAGCGATGGAGGGACACAGAGGAGCAGCCGATGAGTACTTCAAGTCCCAGAGAATTAGGGAGTTGAGAACTTAAGAACTCATGGTTCAGACGCCTGAAGATCTTCTACCAGCAGCTGCCCTTGGTAGATGTTCAGGAAAGAATGTAGACACTAAAACTCAACTTAAAACCAGAAAAGCAAAGCAGCAGAGTTGCTACCAAGGCCGAGCCGTGCCTCACAGGGAAAAAGTCCTGTTCCTCCAGAGTAGGTTCGCCCACTTTCTCCAAGGAGCTCACTGATCCTCTTGACCTTGAGCTCCTTGGGATAAACTCAGGGGAGTAGCTCCTGTGCATCCCGAGAAGCCCTAAAGCCAACAAAGTGCAACAGTGGCTAAACAACCAAAAGCTTCTGGAATATTCTCCGTCTCCATCATCTGCTGGCAGGGGGTGATTAACCACTAGTCTGGACTGGTCTAGTAGGATGATTCGGAAAAGAATAAAGAAACTATAACCCCCATATTCTGCCTCTAACAACCCTTTGAATGCTAAGCTTACCAGCCCCACACTGCTGAGGTCGAACAGGCTAAAAGGCTTGGCGATTACAGCCTCTGTCTGAATGAAGTTCTTCAAGATATCTGTGGATGTAGTCTGGATATATCCGTAATCCTGTGCAGCCAAAAAAATAAAAGATAGCTTAATCAGAAATGTTCATGCACCTCATTTCTCTGTACAGTGGGCAGTCCTCTCAAGCTGCAAGAGGGCGGCGAACACAAAGCCTGTGGGATGAAGGGTGACGCTTCAGCCTCACTAGCTGAGACATTTTTAAGAGTGCGATGATCATGCTCAAATCTCCTATATTTAAACACAACCTGGTGCCAAAAGAATTCAGGACCTACTGTATATAGCATATTTGCGTAAATAACCAAAATAACCCCTTCATCGCATGCTTGGCACCTAGAAATATGTGCCCCCTTATAGAATTTCCCCCTTAATTACAAGCTGTTTGTCACTCACTTAGAGGGCCTAGGTTCAGAGACCCAGCCTGATTTAAAATCCTTCCTCCAACACTGCTTCTGGACTGTATCTCTGGGATCAACATCATCATATCCTCAAGTCCTCTTCTGTAAGTTCCACGAGACTCTAATATATCACCTACTCTACTAAAGGTTGACTTGGTGTAGCTGAACTCAAGAGGGGCCCGCTATTCAGCGACACTATACAGCACTATACAGATAACGACACTGGATATTCTTAAAGACTACCTCAGAGCTATTTGCATAGTGCCAGGGCAGACCATGGGCCGGGCCGGGCCGAGCCGAGGCACCGACAGATTATCTGTATAAGGCTGATATATGGATAACTGTCCAGATCACTTAGGGCAGCAAATGGCCACTCTACGGCTATACAAATAGCAGCACCGAATATCTCGGCCATACAGATGACAGCAGCACTGGTCACTCTTTTTCCTTGCAGCAGCAGCAGCTGGTGGTGGTTTAAAGAAAAATGAAGACCGTCGTGGCTCATTATTAATCCAAGAGACTTTCATGCCACCTATTATGACGTTTTACAGCTACTGGTCATCCTGGTCTACACCCTCTGAAAAAACAACTGCTAACCTGAATGTCTGGAGGCGATCTCTGGCTGGCTCTGCCAAACACGGTGATGCTGTATTTGACTGTGGATATGCAAAGCTGACCTTGGCCGTACAGTATAAACTGCAAGGTGGTCAGTAACGGGATGGCTCCGCCTTTCAGCCATCGAGTTTGTAGCCTGGAGTTTACGTTAGACTCTGTGCTCACTATTGAAACTCAGATTCTGACAGTAAATAAGCGTTCCTCCAACACACACAACTCTGCCCTCGCTTTTGACAGTTCCACCTTTGCCACAATCATCTAGGCTTCTGTCATTTTCCATTTAGGTTACTGTGACTCGTTTAACACTGGGTTGCTATAAAACAAAAAAAATAAAAAAAAAGTCTACTTCTGGAACTTGTATATTGCTGAATGCAGAAAAATGTGAAAGATCCTCCTCATCTTAGAAGTTCTATATTGATTCTCAATATTTTGTTGAGCCGAGTTCAAAAGCCTGGACCACAGCGGCACTGCATCACATTTCCTCAATAGCAGTCTTGCCCCTCATGCTCTCTCTGTGCTCTTTGCCCCAAGCCCACCTAATCATGCCAGTATCAGCAGAAGGGCACCTCAAACACCAGCAACAAAACCTCCTCGGGTTCGGTTCCAGCCTTATGGAACTCAATGCTACTGCCACGCTCAGCCTGCTAGTTTTCAGGAAAGCACTATAAAACATGGTTCTTTAAAAGCAGCTTTTGGACCAGAATACTGTAACATAACCTCTCTCTCAAGCTCTGCAGCCTGACCTAAGAAGGCCGTTTCCTTGCATCATTCCTTTTACCTTAGTCAAGTGTCATTTCTAGCTGTTATCCAGTGTATATGTCCTTATTGTAGACCCCAACTTGTCAAAATATGTCTTGAGCAATTTTCAGTTAGGAAAACATGTGATAAAGTCTTACGTTTTCCAGACCTTCGACACTGAAACCTACCAGCATCTCATCCAGCAGCTCATAAATCAGAGCAAAGTTCAAGCCGATTGTTTTCTCGCTCAGAGAGCCGCAGTAATCGCGAATCAGAGCCATGAGCCTGGGAAATAACAGAATGAGTGATGAACATGGGACAGAGAAGAGAAACAACAGAAGCTTTGAATCTTTGACAGAGAAAGAAAACCAAGACAGCGAACTTGGGATTCAAAGAGAAAATTAGCGAGTGGGCAAGAGAGAATAAAAACCACAGCAAAAATAATCTGGGTTAAATGAGTGATAGGAAAACATCTGTTATTCCACTAGTCACACAAGCCTGTGTATAAGAATTTGATCTCACTGTTGCAGAAATCCACACATAAGGAATTTTGTCAGTAAAAGGTATCAGAGGTTGTGCATATGGGAGCTACCACTGCCCCATTCCTATAGCTGGGATTCACTTAATTATGCTGGCAGAGGTGCGACGACCACACAAAGGTCACTTACCTGTTCAGGAACTCGATGAGGGTGAAAGGGGAATCATTGAATGGAGTAGATGCCACAAAGTAAAGACCACTGTGCCGTACATGAACAAAGTGTAACCCCTCATGCATCTGCAATGATAAATGGATAGATGTTTTGGGCAGAAGACTCAGAAGGAATCAGGCGGACATAAGTGGAAAATGATTAAGCGTTATTGACCATATATAAAGCAATATAAAAGAGTGGCAAAAATCAAGAGATGGGAGGTCTGCAATTTATGTTACAAGCTAGTAAGAAAATTGGGAATGTAATACCATGACGATAGGCTCCTGATCAGCTGCTAGAGTCGTTATTTTCTTATAAAACACATCCACTAAGTCAGGGCTCCCATTCCCTCGGACTGCAACAGTATAGGTTAAGGACTATTTCAGGCAACTCAAACTAGTCTCAATTTCTTACACTATATGGCTCTTGTTTTAAGGCAGTGCAGTGCAAACAAAAGGGTTCCATTAAGACAAAGGATACAATCCTTGTAGATAAGGTGATCACCCTTAGCAGACAAAATGAAGATCTGAGAGATCATCCTGACCTGTAAAGCAATATAATCTTACTGCTTTTTCGAGAACAAGGAAATCTAGTACCACTTTAAAACTGAAATCATACAGTGATTGCAACACCATCCAACAGGTTAGTGTTCTTATAAACATACTACTCATAGAATCTTGTGTGGAGGTCATGGCTTGGGGTGATGGGAGACAGAGTGGGAGCATGGAGACTATGAAAGCATATAAGAACAATAATAAACACTGTATTTTGGTTTGTGAACTCATACTATCGCTTTGTTATATTCTCTTAAGTGCGAGGTCCCCGCCACCAAAAGTGGATGTTTGAGAGTATGTTGAATAATGTAGAATCAGAGGTAAATGGTCAATATATGCTGCTGAAGAGGTAGTTGCTAGGGAGGTCAGATGAGGAGCAACATTAAAAACAGCAGCCTGCAGTAACGCTCACCAGGCTAGCAGAGCTGGAAAGTAAACATCTAGGGGGGGGGGGGGGAATATGCAAATCATCACTTGTGCTGAAGGAGCAAGGGTAATATTTGCTCACGTTTATATCTATTATTAAGATTTAACTTTACATCTATAGGGAATAGAGTAGGGGAATAAATTTTTTTTATTTATTTATTTTTTTTTTATTTAGCTGTATTTATATCCCGCTTTTCACCGGGTCAAAGCGGTCAATTGGGGGATACATTTAACACGAGGGGATATGAGACACATACACTAATACTTACAGGGAACATGGGCAATGGAGGGTTAAGTGGCTTGCCCAAGACCACAAGGAGTGCCTACAGGACTAGAAATCCCATTCCCTCCGGCCTGAGATTGCTGTCCCCAGGTGGGACTTGAACCCCCGGCCCTCCGGCCTGAAGTACCTTGTCCTAACCACTAGACCACTCCTCCCCACATAAAATGCACACATACTAGACAGAGGGCGGAGAAGTAAATTCTGGGGTCAATAGTAACTGCTCACCCTAAGAGAAATGTCATCACTTGGTACTAGCACCTGCAGCCCTGTGTAGAAAAAGAGCTTAGAGAATAGTTAACTGGGATTTAGAGATGTCAGGCCTCTTTATATAAAAAGAGCTTAACCTTTGTCTGTGAGGAGGGAACTCCTGCTCTGCAGGCCTTTCTCCTGATGATGGCCCTATAAAGTCTTCTGGGAGCCTAGGCAGGCTTGGAGTGAAGATGTCAGCAGAGAGCCACCTACAGACACAATATGGAGTTGGAGTGAAAAGGGAGAAAAGGGAGGGGGGAGGGGAGATAGCAATGGGGAATCTCCAGAGAGCCTAATACGGGTTTATGAATCCAGGAGGTAATAGGAGCCAAATGGCCCAGTGGCAGATCTGCTTATTGGGGAGTTGCAACTGCAGATCAACTCTAGGAAGAGCTGTGCTAGCAAAATCAGCTCCAGAGAGCTGTGGCAGCAGAGTCCATTCTGGACTAGGAGTCACAGGCAGGTCCAGCAGTTGATCAGCTCCAGAGAGCCCATTCCAGACTAGGAGCCACAAGACCCAGGGAGGTCCAGTGGCAGGTCAGCTCATAGGAGAGCTACAACTGTTGTTTTGGAGTGGGCAGAAGTGCAAAACTTGGATTTGGAGGAGGCAGAGCCAAGGCTACAGCCTCAGTAATTAGACAGATCTACAAAACCTTTCCTTTCATAAACAGCCACCAGTCCAGGGGGGGGGGGGGGGGAAGGGGGGGAGGGGCAAAGAGAAAGGAGACAGGTTAAATGTAAATTCAAAATTTTTAAAGGTTTACTTAAGTCATTACATACAGTATAACGGTTGTTTGAACTGCCTTATCTATTGCCATTTCACCTTATCTGCTTGACCACTTATTATATACAGTTTGTATATACCGCATTATTTTATTACCCATACTTACAATTTATTTAGAAAATAAATATACACATCAAGTACTATTTAAGCCAGCCTTGTTCACAGCAGTGGGTTTTTTTTTTTTGTTTGGTTGTTTTTGAGAGGTTTCCTGGGGTGATAGGAGAGAAATCCTACCCGCTAACACCTTTCATCCTCAGGTGGAGGCACCAGGCACCAAACTGACAAGGACGGACAGAGCCTACCCTCGAGGAAACTCCAGCCAGGCTGGTCTAGACCCAAAAGTGCACCCAAGGGGGCCTACACATGTCTTTAATAAAAAGAGTTGAACTAAACATATCAGTCATAGAATAAACTGGAAAGACCTTTGAACGCTATCCCAAGTGATCTTGCATCAAAACATTTATGTTGATGGTTTTATGAAAAGCTTAAGAGTGAAGGAATAGCCTTGTGGTTAAAGCATTGGCTTAGTAATCAAGAGACCAGGGTTGTTCCCACTAGCACTCTTAATAGCCTTGGGCAAATAATTTAACCCACCATGGCCTCGGAAGGTCTGACAATCTACTTCTGGTCAGACTGCCAAGAAAACTCAGAAGCTGCTAAGTCGCCAGTATTGACTCAAAGGCACATTCTGCATTTTGCAACCTATAAATATTGCCACCACGAAAAGATCACACTATTATATAACCATGGTTTTATATAATGCTAATAGGGTCGCCAGGAGTCAGGACTGACTCGAAAGCACACATTGCATACACAATGTACACGATATATGCATTTCCATCAAATGCATTTCTTAACTTTTGCGGGTAAAGTTGTCATGCCAATAAAATTATCTGAATCTGAACATAATAGCAAGCTAATTGCTCGCTTTAGTAACAAATGTATGCATGCAACAAGAATCAACAGTGGTTGGCAACATCTTACCCTCATTTCCGCCCACTTATAGCGTCAGCACGCGTAAGTCGCCGCGCTCGAAGCTAGTGCCGACATATTACATTAAGGAGCCGGACGATTAATACTTCACCCAGGAAGCATATAACGCTCCTACATCTCCCCCACTCCGCCAGTGACGTGGTACTATCGAACGTTTTTGATTGTCGTAATTCTTTATACTTTCTTCCAGAAAGAGGCGGCAAACAGTGTTATATATCGACAGGCAACTTGCCCCAAGCAAAGATGGCGTCAGCCAGTAGTCGCTATCGAGCGTAGTGAAGCCGTGATTCTACCTTCTCAGAACCTCGCTTGTACTGCAGTCTTTGATTTGTTGCGCCGCCTCACGTGCTCTCGACGTTTCGCGCGCACGACGTTTGGAGCTTCGGGGAGGGTTGACTAAGCAGGTTGGTTGGCTGGGGTCACGTGCGGTCTATAGTTCGCGCCAGTTTTGGTTGGAGGAGAAGCGTTAGGGTTTATTGTAGAAGATACATCTGCTAATTGTTTTATTGATATTATTATTTTGGGGATTTTACTTTTCTCGGCTGTATTAAACCTGCTTCTAGGGACACGCAGTGAACATGCCACCCAGGGATTATGTAGCTGAGAAAGGTAGGAAAGATCCGAAGTTGTTAAATTCAGTTTTTATTATGCGGGATCAGAATTACAAGTGTGCGACAGGGTCTGAGTGGATGGGTGGGGAGGAACTTTAGGTTGTTCTTATGTTCCGGAGTTAGGGCGATCGACACTTGCAGTCGTCCTGCTCTGTGGGGTGGAAAGGGGACTATAAGAACCAGCATGCATCAATGTTGGGCTGAGAATATTGGGGTGAAACTAGTACGCAGCGGGATAGAATTATAGGTGTCAGTATGCATCTCGATCTTGTAGAGGATGCTGAAATGGCTTTGTAGTTTCTAGCATGCATCGCGGTCTTGGGGTTACATGATGGGGTATTAAGCTACTAGAATGCATGGGGGACTTGGAGTGAAGGTGCTGGGATAGAACTATAGATACTAGCATACATTTAATCGTGCAGGGGGGATACTGGGATGGCATGAAGGTAGCAACAGGCTCTTAAATGGTGAGGATACAATACGTATTTGAAGGGAGGATGTTGGGATGAGACTACAAGTAGTAACTATTGTGCATTGGTATCTAGGGAAGGTTCACTTCACTTGACGGGGGAGGCGCTGTTTACTGAGAACGAATTCGGGGCGGGGCTTTGTTGGGATGGGACTGCAGCTACTATTCGTATTGTACGGTGAGTGGGGGAAGGGGATGTTTACTGTGAACTCTGCAGCTGCCGACGTGGACTGTACCACCCGTTCAGAAACCCTGCGTGGTGTCCGCTCCCCCATGCATAGCCTTGGGGCGGACGAAGACTTGGACTGTACCACTGCAGTGGGGAGGGGAGTTGTTATGGACGCTTCCTAGCGTGTGCCATCATGTTTGCGCAGTTGGTACGCTCACTTTGTGTATCCTTCCACTGGCTTTAGCTCCGGGTAGGTGGGGACGCCTCGGGCACTTTGCGGCGACGTCCTAGTTGGTGGACCTTCTGGAGGAAGTATTGAGGCAATATGGTAATTGGGTCCGAGGGGCGGAGACGTCCTGGCCGTGCGGACTCTTTGCGCGGAGGATTTCGGTGGGGGAAGGGGGTACCGTGGTGCGGTCGCGGCCATGTGCTGCTTTGTTTACAAAGAGAAGGGAGCTGAGACAGGGAGAGGAGAGTTGGGTGGGGGGCGGAGGAAGAGAGGGAAGGGAGAAAATAATCTAGGGCGGGGGGACGGAGAAGAGAGCTGCGGAGAGAAGAACCGAAGAGATCGAAGTCGGTATGAGCGAAATAAGACTCGATTCATGGAGAAGGGAGGGGGAGCAGGATATGTAGCAGGAGAATTTGGGATGATGGCGGGGTTTGAAGGTTTTTACATTTGGGGGCCTATGGAATTTTCCCGCGATCTTTAGAGCTGTGTTTCCCCCCTGTGATTGTGATTATCGATCTGATGCATTGGGGGTCTGGAGGGTGCAGTAGGTAGGGATCAGCATACTTTGATTGCCTGATGGAGCTCTTTTCTTGTAGAAAAGTGCAAAACCTTCCTCCAGGAGTTCTACAGGGATGATGAGCTTGGGAATAAACACTTCAAGTATGGAAGCCAGCTGGTAAGTCATGTCCCTTTCTCTGATCCAATTCTGATTCTGGCCGTTCCTAGCAGGGTAATTGTAGGAAGTGACGAGACTAAGACTCCCAGAATTTGAAACCCTTAAATATGGATGTAAACGTATACATAACTTTTATTTGTTAGAGAAAAGATTTCACCATACTGATCTGCTAATATAATACAGTGGAGTTTCTCTCCCTCTTGTCCACAGGCTGCTCTGGCTCACCGGGAACAAGTGGCTCTGTACATTGACCTGGATGATGTGGCTGAAGAGGATCCAGAGCTTGTGGACTGCATCTGTGAGAACACCAGGAGGTATACCAGCCTGTTTGCTGATGCAATACAGGAGTTGCTACCCCAGTATAAACAGAAAGAGGTGAGACTGGGATACTATTCTGCTGTTTTGTGTGTCTTCCCAGTCCCATGCACATCTTATTTCTCTATGTGGTGTCAGATGTCGCAAGGAGTATGGGATGCTGTCTTCCCACTTTAAACTATTTCCTCTCTACTATAGTTGGTGAACAAGGACTCTCTGGATGTGTACATTGAGCATCGTCTTATGATGGAACAGCGTGGTCATGACCCTAATGAGATCCGTGATCCCCAGAACCAATATCCACCTGAGTTAATGAGGCGATTGTGAGTATTGCTCCAAGGCAGATGCTTTATAGTAATATTGCCCTTGTGTTATCCAGTGCTAGAAGTGAAAAGGAATTGGATTTAGCGTATGCTAGAAGATAGAAACATGATGACAGAAAAAGACCACATGGCCTATCTAGTCTGTCATTCAATATCAACAACTACAAAGCCACTAAAATAATTACCTCTGTCTCCTCTCCCCTTTCCACAGTGAGCTGTACTTCAAGAGCCCTAGCAGCAGTAAAAGCCGTGTGATTCGTGAAGTGAAGGCGGACTCTATTGGGAAGCTAGTGACTATCCGTGGGATAGTCACCCGTGTCACTGAGGTCAAGCCCATGATGGTGGTAGCAACATATACATGTGACCAGTGTGGTGCTGAGACTTACCAGCCAGTAAGTGTCGTCATGTGACTGGTGCTAGGATCTATCAGGTGGATGGGAATCATAAGAACATAAGATATGCCATACTGGGTCAGACCAAGGTCCATCAAGCCCAGTATCCTGTTTCCAACAGTGGCCAATCTAGGTCATACGTACCTAGCAGTTTCCCCAAAAGACACAGGTTCCGCAGTGCTTGTACTGGGTCAAGCATTGATATCCTGGGTCCCTTCTTAATAATGGTTTATGGACCTTTCCTCCAGGAACTTGTCCAAACCTTTTTTAAACCCAGCTACACTAACAGCCTTTACTACATCCTCCGGTAACAAATTCCAGAGTTTGATTACACGTTGAGTGAAAAAATATTTTCTTTTATTAGTCTTAAATAGTTTACCCTGTAGCTTCATTGCATGTCCCCTAGTCTTTCTATATTCTGATAACGTAAACAATCGATCTACGTTTACCCGTTCCACTCCATTCATTAATCAAGAGGGTTGTAGGAATTACGGTAACCCTTTGAGGCAGGATCGCATCATTGGTTCTGTTTCTCCTCTTTCTGGCAGATCCATTCCCCTACCTTCATGCCTTTGATCATGTGTCCAAGCCGGGAATGCCAAACTAACCGCTCGGGGGGCCGTCTCTACCTGCAGACCCGTGGCTCCAAGTTCATCAAATTCCAGGAGATCAAGGTCCAAGAGCATGTGAGTGATTCGTGGGTGGGGGGGCAAAGGAAGCAGAGGATGAGGCTTCCATTTCAGTCCACAGCCCCAGGAGCATATGAGGACACAAAACACTAGAGCTTACGTAGATGGGGTTAGGACTCCATTTTGGGTTCAACTCAGGGGCTAGTGGCCATTTTGAAGTAGTCTTTGAGCTATTTATCCTAATAGATAAAATAATTCCTTTTAATTTCTAGGCTGGAATTATTGTTAGCGGAGTTCCTTCTCTCCTATGATGCCATAGTAAAAGCTGCTAAATTCAGCCCCTATGATGGAATTTCTCTATTCCTGGGAAATCGCCGCACTGAAATGAGGGCTGGAAGTAGTAGTAGCAGCAGCAGCAGCTTCCTCATGCTCTGCTCCCATTGCATTCTCTTTGTGGATTGATCTGAACTCTGCAAGTAGCAGAGCAGTGCTGCATTTCAGGCTTCTCCCTCGGTTACACCTTCAACTCCTGTGATCCCAATCAGCAAAGGGAAAGCAACCCAAAGAATTGGGCCACTGCTAGCCCCCTCTTGTTGCCAAGTTCGGATCAATGAAGAAAGGAGAAGACAAGAGTTGGAAGAAGTTTAATGAATGAGACGGCGTATTGTTTGTATAATGAAGTGAGGCAATCCACGTTTCCAGATCTTCCTACTAGACCAGTCCAGACAAATGGATTATCTCCCCCTGCCAGCAGATGATGGAAACAGAGAAAAAAACTCGTGCTGTGATGACATCACTGGCATAAAACCTGGTGCAGCTAGGGGTACTCTTCAGTATTTTCTTTCTCCAGCAGATGATGGTACCTGCTCTTCTGCAGCTAAGGCCTGGGCTCCTGTCCGGCTTTGAGGTCTCAGGCAGTGGAGCTTGGCCTTCTGGAGACCGCAGGTTGTATGAGATACCCCTCTAGCTGGTCCTTGGCGTTTTGGGGGACGAGCTCCTAGCTGTGAGAGCCAGTGTAGCTCAGTGGTGTGCTGGGATCAGGAGGATCCTTTACCACCTTTCCAATACATCCAGCTAGACCAGTCCAGGCTAGTGGGTTGTGTCCCCTTGCCAGCAGATGGTGAGAGAGAGAAATCACATAAGCTTTGTGTCTTCTCCCACTGGTATATAGTGTCCTACCCCTAGGGGTCACCTTCAGTATTTTCTCTGTCTCAGCAGATGGTGAACTTCTTAGCTCCTGAGGGATTTATGCTTATATTTATTTTAGTTTCAGTTGATTAAAGTTCCCTTTATTTTACAAAAAAAACCCAGACCGGAATCTGAGTTGCAGGTGTGACTTTGTGCCCAGTGCTTTCCTTGTCCGAGGTGCTTTTTTTCCCTTTCTTGTCAATCGGGTTCTTTCCTTACCTGCCTTTTCTCGGGATCAGTGTGCTGGGACAGATAAGGGCCTTCATTTTGTGGATGTCCACAGCGTACCTTTGCGTTACCGGGAGGTGACAGTTTCCTTCTTTCCACCCCAGCCTGGACAAGTGGGTCGTGTGCCCCTGCCAGCAGATGGCGAGACAGAGAAACTAGAGAAGCTTTGAGACCTCCAGCTTGGTACATAATCTCCTACCCCTAGGGGCAGCTTCAGTATTTTCTCTCTCTCAGCAGATGGTGGACCCCCTTTCGTTCCTAGCGGATCCTTGGGATTCTATGGGGGTTGTTGCCTCTTAACTTTTGCCTAGAATTTCAATTTTTCACAAGTTTTCCAGAGGTGCTCCTGGTCCTGAGGAACATTGTAGCCTTCCATCTCAGCCCTGCCTCAGTTCACTGCTACCTCTTGTTGAACGATGAAGTAATTTTTGTTTTAAACGTTAACTCTGCACAGGTGGACAGGACTGGGCCCTGAGGCTCCTCCGGCAGATTGCCTTCTGCACAGTACAGTGGCGGTAGTGCTGGGCAGTAAGTGAAGCCTCAGCGCTCACACCTCCTGCCCCCCCCCCCCCCCCCCCTGCTCATTAGGGCTTGCTTCATTTTGTCTCCGGGGCTTTCAGGTCTTCTCCCTCCGTCTGCTCGTGGCTCAGGGGTTACGGGCTGTCCATCTTGTTCTGTTGCACAGCTTCGGTACCAAGGGGAAGGTCTCAGAGCTTCTCTGTTTTCTTTGTCTCGCCTTCTGCTGGCAGGGGGACAAGACCCGCTTGTCCGAACAGATCTAGCAGAATTCCAGGAAAGGAAAATCTCATCGTCTTTCACATCACCTCTTTGTCCTCTATGCTGGGCCCCGAAAGGGGTAGGTGGCGTCAAAGGACTACCCTTGGTTGTTGGATTAAAGCAGGGGTCTCAAACACGCGGCCCGCGGGCCGCATGCGGCCCGCGAGACAACTTTGTGCGGCCCGCGACGGCGGAAAACCAAAAATCCCCCAAAACCCTGGCTTCTGCTGCTGCCGTTGCCGCCGTGGCAGCAGCAGAATCAATTGTCAAATTAAAAAAAAAAACTGACTTCTGCTGCTCAAGCAGCTGTCCTGCGGCCCCTTTCCCTCTGCCCGGAGATCCGACTCTGCTCTCAGCGGCGTGCTTTTCAAGCCGCGAAGAGAGTATTCCCCTCTCGCGCGGCTTGAAAAACCGCGCGAGAGGGGAATACTCTCGTCGCGGCTTGAAAAGCACGCCGCTGAGAGCAGAGTCGGATCTCCGGGCAGAGGGAAAGGGGCCGCAGGACAGCTGCTTGAGCAGCAGAAGTCAGTTTTTTTTTTAATTTGACAATTGATTCTGCTGCTGCCACGGCGGCAACGGCAGCAGCAGAAGCCAGGGTTTTTTTGTTGGCCGGTAATGAGCTATGGCGGGGCTGACTGAACTGGACGTGGGCTATTGGCAGAGGGGGGGGGTTATGACTGGTAATGGGCTGGGGGGGGGGTTATAACTGGTAATGGGCTATGGTGGGGGCTAGGACTGGAAATGGGCAGATGGGGGTTAGGACTGGAAGTGGGCTATTGGCAGGGGGGGTTATGACTGGTAATGGGCTGGGGGGGGTTATAACTAGTAATGGGCTATGGTGGGGGCTAGGACTGGAAATGGGCAGATGGGGGTTAGGACTGGAAGTGGGCTATTGGCAGGGGGGGGTTATGACTGGTAATGGGCTATGGTGGGGGCTAGGACTGAAAATGGGGTGATGGGGGTTAGGACTGGAGGTGGGCTGATTGGGGGGTTAGGACTGGTAATGGCCTATGAGGGGAGGTAAGACTGAAAATGGGTGATGGGGGATACGACTGCAAGTGGGCTATGGGGGGGACTGGTAATGGGCTATGGGGGGGGTAAGACTGAAAATGGGGTGATGGGGGGGTAAGACTGGAAGTGCGCTATGGGGAGGTTAGGACTGGTTATGGGCTATGGGGGGTCTAGGACTGGTAATGGGCTGGGGGGGTTGCTAGGACTGGAAATGGGCTGAGTGGAAGGGGGGCTTGAACTGCAAATGGCTGATGGGGAGGGGGGCTTGGAATGGAAATGGGCTGTGAGGGGAGGGAGCTAGGATTGGAAATGGGCTGATGGGGGGCTAGGATTGGAAATGGGCTGATGGTGAGGCTAGGATAGCACTGGAAATGGACTGATGCAGGGACTAGAAAGGAGCAGATGCTGGGTGGGGCTGGAACTAGAAGGGAGCTGATGTTGGGGGAGGATTAGAATGGGATGGAGCTGGGAAAGTGAAATGGAGAGGGGAAAAATATTTTGTCTGGAAGAGAAGACAAATCTACAATTGGCCAGGTATTGGGAGAGTAAGTGGGGATTGAGGATGGAGGGGTAAAATTTGAGTGGATGAAATAGGAATGAGGAAAGAGCAAAAGGAGAAAGATTAGTATGTTAAAGCAGATGTAGAGAGAGAGAATGGAAAAAAACTAGAAGAGAGAAGAAAGGTCAAATGGACAGCAGACGATGGAGATAGCAGAAGACACGAAGAAACCAGAAGTGGCTGGAGCAATTGCAACTGAAAAAAAATGCACAAAAGGTAGAAAAATATCTCTTTATTTTGAATTTATTAACTGGAATATGTCAGCTCTGGGAAATGTGCATCATTAATGTCTGTGCTTTGGTACAAGAAATTATTTATAGTTTTATTTCTACAGTGCTGAGGTATTCTGTGTAATTCCTATTTGACATTGCTACTTGTTCTCTTTTCCCAGTAGGTCATGTATTGTTCTCTGAAATGTATTGATTTAATATTTGCAGTGTTGCCTTTTGATAGGTAGGGTCTGGTGCTTTGTGAGTCCTGGTAGTGCTGTTATGATACGGGGGGTTTGCTATGGGTTCCAAATGGGCAGTGTTAGTAGTAGTTCCTAATGTGCCTGGCGGTTGGCACTGGATTATAGTAATATAGAAATTTTCTAGTCTTTCTTTATCCATGCACTCATTATGCAACATTATGCAAATATTTATGCAAATGAGGCCCCTTATGCAAATGAGGCCCGTGTCTTATGCGGCCCTCAAAGCAATTTGAGTTTGAGACCCCTGGATTAAAGAGACCATTGCGTCAGCATACTTGCCAAGCAGTAAGCCTGTGCCTCATTTAGCCCGGATTTTTACATCATCTTAGATGCCTTTGTTTCTAAGTAAATGCAACTCAAAACATCCTTAGGTATAGTGGATCTGGGGAGCTGTTCATGTTCTGGAGAATGCAGTGTCAAGAGTCCCAATGCTGATTATGTCCTTGGAGGCTCCTCCTGGGCCGAGTCACCCTTGGATATTTGCAGGGTGGTACCTTTTCGAGAGGCACTACTGTTTTTGGATGCCCGCACTCGGGCAGCAGCACGTTTTGACACGTGTGTTCACCACAGTGATTTCTTCTGGCCCCCTGATGGAATGGCTTTGGTACTTCCCGTCTGTCTGGTCTGGTCTAGCAAGAAGATCTGGAAGGCAAAATTTTACTTGCTGTTAATTTCCTTTCCTGGAGTCCTGCTAGACCAGTCCAGGACCTGCCTGCTGCTTAACCTTCTGCCTTGGACCACGCACTACTTATGTAGATAGTTCCCATGGTCCCTTCATCTTAGACATTTGATCCATGCAGACCTTATGTATATAGTTTGGCTGCATTAGGATGCCCATTTTGAGGATTCTAGTGGGTCATCCATTTTGCTTGCTATGAAAATACTAGAGGATGTCCATAGCTGCGCTGTGTTTTATGCCAGTGATATCCCAGCATAATTTGAGGTTCGGGTTTTTTTTCTGTCTTCCATCGTCTGCTGGCAGGGGGAGAACTCATTTGTTTAGACTAGTCGAGCAGGACTGCAGATGCGTATTAACTTGCCTGGTCTCTATCGATGACAGATCTCTCCCCCCCCCCCTCCCTTTCACACCCACCTTATCTCGACTCATCCCTCTGCAACACCCAAGATTTCTTTTAAAACATATTTGCAATCTATAATATGCAAATCTATACAACTTTGTTGCAGAATATTGTGACTTGCTCTAGAATCAACACTTTTGAAAGAAACTGGGAGCTAATGGAAGGGGGGATGGCTCATCATGGATTGGAGTTTGCCATTCTGATGATTCTGGGAAGGTGGGGAGTCTTGAGCTAAGGTTCCTCATTTTAAATCAATCTCTTTGTTTGGAGGAGAAGGTTAAGGGGGTTCTGGCTTTTGACTTCATGACTGTTTGTTTGTTTTTTGCAGAGTGACCAAGTGCCAGTCGGGAATATCCCACGCAGTATGACCGTGTTTGTGCGGGGAGAAAACACTCGCAGAGCACAGCCTGGGGACCATGTCAGTGTGACCGGTGTCTTCTTGCCCATGCTGAAGACAGGCTTCCGGCAGATGGTACAGGTGAGAAGGAGGCAGTTGTACATGTATGACACAGGCTGGATAAGGCGTTTACTGTTTTTAGTACTTCTCATCTGAGGTTTCTCACTAGTGCTGAAACAATCATCTCTTCCAGTCTCCCTGATTTATACATGAAACAACGTTCCTTTTAGATGCCAATTTCAGCTTTCTTGCAGCGCTTGTAGGTTTGCATTTTTCCCTTAGAAAAACTATGTCCACTACAGATAGGGAGTCTTTTTACGCCAAATATTGTGCAGGGTTGAAGCATGTGCAATAACGTGGTGGAAAGTAAGTACAGGGATTTCAAAATGAATACCCATTTTTACTCGCTGGCCCAACCTGTCTGCTTTTTTTCCCCCAAGAGCTAAATGTATACACTACAACATGTAGTTTTTCAGGTAGGTGGCCAGCGGCAATTCTTAAAAGGGTCATTCTCGGTGGACAAACACCCATTGACTTGCAGAGAGTCCCCTTGAAAATTGCCCCTTTAAATATTGCGGAGCAGATTGGTGTGTTAGGATTTTTGCTGAGTGAGACTGAAGAGTCACTGGCCCTCTCTCTCCTCCCAGGGACTGCTCTCGGAGACGTACCTTGAAGCTCACCGGATTGTGAAGATGAACAAAACAGAGGATGATGAACTGGGGACAGAGGAGCTAAGTGAAGATGAGCTCAGACAGATAACTGGTGAGGGCAGGGGGTTATGGTTGTACTGTCCTCAACTTTACTATATGAATTAGATGGGCCAGGGGGAGTCATAATCTTTCCCACTGCTCACTTGATTTAATGTCCTCTTACAGAAGAGGATTTCTATGAAAAGCTGGCCGCCTCCATTGCCCCAGAGATCTATGGTCACGAGGATGTGAAGAAAGGCCTGTTGCTGCTCCTGGTGGGGGGTGTAGATCACTCCCCCAGGGGCATGAAGATCAGGGGTCAGTGCAAGAGTCATTCCTTTAGTGCTGGGAACTTTTTTTGTTTTAAAGAGAAATATGGTGATAGTATAACATCCTTGCTTGTCTCCTTTTGCTGCAGGGAACATTAATATCTGTCTGATGGGAGATCCCGGAGTAGCCAAATCTCAGCTCTTGTCCTATATTGACCGTCTGGCCCCTCGAAGTAAGACCCTAAAGCCTTTTTCGTGGGAAGCAGGGCAGGCATAGGAAAATTCACTTTTTTGTCATCTCTAGCTGGGTGATCTAGTCTACTGTCCTCTTTGTTGCTGGCTCTGCGTCTATGCCTGTTGGAAGCTCCCAAGTGTATGGACTGACTTGGGTGTTGAAGGGTAATGTTGCCCCACCATCGCTCTAATGCGGATGCATTCTTCTCTCTGCCAGGCCAGTACACGACAGGGCGTGGCTCCTCAGGTGTGGGGTTAACAGCTGCTGTAATGAAGGACCCAGTCACTGGTGAGATGACTTTGGAGGGCGGGGCCCTGGTTCTCGCAGATGAAGGGATTTGCTGCATTGATGAGTTTGATAAGATGATGGATACTGACAGGACAGCGATCCACGAGGTGATGGAACAACAGACCATTTCCATTGCCAAGGTAAGAGCAGGGACTCTGCCTTGCTGACCATCTTGTTACAGAACATCAATAGTTAGTTATTCTGGCTGACTTTTGACTTTGTTGCTGTCTGCCCAGGCTGGTATCATGACCACACTGAATGCCCGCTGTTCCATTCTGGCTGCTGCCAATCCCGCCTATGGCC
This sequence comes from Ichthyophis bannanicus, assembly GCA_033557465.1. Taxonomy (NCBI): domain Eukaryota; kingdom Metazoa; phylum Chordata; class Amphibia; order Gymnophiona; family Ichthyophiidae; genus Ichthyophis; species Ichthyophis bannanicus. The sequence goes on along the minus strand of CM066048.1, from coordinate 102,102,802 downwards.
GCTACAACCCAAAGAAAACAGTTGAGCAGAATATTCAGCTACCTGCTGCCCTTCTCTCGCGCTTTGATCTCCTTTGGCTGATCCAGGACAGACCTGATCGGGACAATGATCTCAGGTGAGTATGAGAGCACCCTGCAAGTGGGGGGTGGACAGAGGCGAATCACTCGCATGAGGCTATGTGTAATGTGCTGCTGTTGTTCACAGGCTTGCCCAGCATATTACCTATGTGCATCAGCATAGCCGGCAGCCGCCCTCCCAGTTCGAGGCGCTGGATATGAAGCTGATGAGGTGAGAGAGGGGATATATGCCTTGACCACAGATAGGGAGTGAGTACCGCCCCATGATACTTCTCATCTTTACCCCTTTCTTCCATGCAGACGGTACATCGCCATGTGTAAGCAGAAGCAGCCTGCTATCCCGGAGTCGCTGGCCGATTACCTTACTGCTGCTTATGTAGAGATGAGGAAGGAAGCCCGAACCAACAAGGACACAACTTACACCTCAGCCAGGACCCTGCTCGCTATCCTTCGCCTCTCCACTGCACTGGTATGTTGTTCCCTTCCCCCAGGTCCCCTCTCTCTATCCTGGTACATTCCCATTGCTTCAGCTTTCCCTCCTATCTGCTTCTCTTCTGCCTGATATACACCCTTGCTCCGCCTCTACATCATTTTATCATATACCCTTGGGTAGTCCATCCTCTGCCCGTCTAGTGCCCTAGTACACATCTGTTCTGTTTGGGACCTTGCTCTCCATCCTGCATTCCATCTTCGTCTTTGGTACCCTGGTCTGCATCACCACATGGACTTTGCATTCCATCCCCTGCTCCTCTGCTGCCCTAGAAAATGACTTTCCTTTCCAGTATCCTTGTAACCACTCTCCCTTGGCTAGGGCCTTGCCGCGTTCGTTTCTGCAGTGTGCTGTGGGTAAGAGTGTTTCTGGGGGCGTCGTACCGTGGATAGGGGAGTACTGCATCGCACAGAGGGTCCGTTTCCCTTTCGGCCCTGGCAGCGCTAAAGTGCATACAGTGCGAGTAGGTATTGCCTTTGCTACTGCATTGTGGGTACTTGCAGCCCTGTAGAGCCAATTTCTGCAAGCAAGACTCTGCTTCCTCCATTCCCGTCTTCGTCCTTCCTCGGTAGGAGGCCAACTTCCGACTGGAGACAGGAAAGAGATGAACCCTTACAGCCGCTCACGCTGGCATCAAGGGCAGGGATGCTTCTGTCACGCTTTCCTAGAACGAACGTTCACGGGGCTCCAAAGTGCTATTCGTGCAGGTAGTGTGAAAACAGGATCTACTGCAAAAGCAGCACTTAAAGAGCCCCTGAGGACACGAGCGGCACTGCAGTCTCTAGAACATGAAGAGCTGCCCAGACCCCACTATACCTAAAGATGTTGTAGTTGTATTTATTTAGAAGCAGCGGCATCTACGATGATGTGAAAGTGCCTTCAAGGATGCCATAATGCTCGGGACATGAGATGCAGCCGTAAAAGTCTGGGCTCGCCGTTAATTGTTCTGTAGGGGTGGAACTAGAGCTGTTTGCTGCAGATAACGGGATATCTGCTCTTGTTCCAGCTGGCAACGCTGGCTGACGTTTCTATTTGGGGTTGCTTGAGGGAGAGGACAGACGGAGATCCGTTCTTGTTCTGGTGCTAGTTCCGGTCCGTTTTGCAGGGTCGGCATTCAGTCTGGGTCATGTTCTGCTGTGCAAACCCATGCAAAACTGATCGTAGCTAACATATTAACCACCCGCTGACTGGCCTCCTTATCGCTGATCTGGAGAACTGTAGATTTTGCCCTTTTGATATGAAGAGGGAGTTTTACTCTGCTGTAGCTGAGCCAGAAGGGAAGACCCTGGTGCTGGTAGTGTCTGATTTAGGACAGAGAACCACAGGCGGTGCTTTTTGCATGTATGCAGCCTGGAGGACCGGAGAAGCCAACCAATCATTGGTCCCAAGTGAGTGCAACCAATGTTCCCTCTAATTTTCTGTAGGCTGTGTGCGCATAAAATATCAGCTGTGCAGCTTTTGAAGGAAGGTTAAATTTTTGTGCGCCACATAACGACACTTAGAGTTATATACTTTAAAATTTGACTACACATCAGAATACAGTATGTACACCACATTGATTGCACTAGAAAACATTGTAGAACTTGTGAAAACCGTAAATACATAGCAACTTTTAAATTTTAAGACGTCTGTTTTCTATCAGAATCAGAACCGTAATTTTTGTGCGCTCTGTTGTAAAGTATGTGCGCTCGCTTGGCGAGGTGTGTGCGAGCGCGCGCACAGCTTAGAGGGAACAGTGAGTGCAACCAGAATTTTTCCCAGTGAATGAATCTGTTTCCCAAGAATAAATGGGTATGAGTATTCCCACTTTGAGTGAGGCTAATGGCACAAGCGTGGGGAAGGGGATGTTGTTTAGTTCCAACTGGGATGTATCATTATTTTCTGGGAATTGAAAGTCCAATTCATCAGCTTGAGTTGAGGTGGGGAGAAGTTCCTGTACATGGGATGGGATGTTGCATTGGCAGCAAATCTTGACCTATGCTCTTCTTGTAGGCTCGGCTGCGCCTTGTTGACACGGTTGAGAAGGAAGATGTAAATGAGGCCATGCGGTTGATGGAGATGTCCAAGGATTCGCTACTTGGGGACAAAGGGCAAATGACCAGGTATCGAGATGGTGGATTCACCTATAGTATAGCCGAGAGACTTATAAGCATCCCCCTTTGGATTACTCTATTACAAAAGGAGATAAATCTGACACACCCCAGGTTGGGGGTAACATGCTCACCTGGCATCTAATGTATAATGTTGAAGGTTTTAAAATTTGTGTTCCCCCTTTCTCTATGTTTCAGGACTCAACGGCCAGTGGATGTTATCTTTGCCACGATTCGGGAGATGGTACCGGAGAAGGGAGCACGCAGTGTGAAGTTTGCAGAAGCAGAGCAACGCTGTATTTCAAAGGGCTTCACACCAGCACAGTTTGAAGCAGCAATGGAAGAATATGAGGAGCTCAATGTGTGGCAAGTGAACCAGGCCCGGACTAAAATCACCTTCATCTGAGGCTTCAGTGATGGATCAGAACCAGGACTTTAAAATTACTTTTTCTGTCCCCTGAACAAAGCCTCGGAGCTGGATTCTGGGACTAAGAGCACCCACCCACTCTTGACTCTTTCTGCAGCAATATGGCTAGGATTCTTCAGAGGGGGGTTGAGGGGCAGCCATGTGCTGCTAGCAATACGTGGTGGGTAGCTCCCTTCTTCATCAAACTGTTTTATTGTTCTTTAGTGTGAATAAAACTTTGATATCGTTTCCAGGATCTGTAGCTTTGTGCCACTGTAGATGCGTGGTTAAAGAAGAACCTACTTTTTTATCTATGGACACTCGGGGTCTGTCAGCCATCCACTGGCCTTTCTGAGCATGTCTAGTCTACCCTCACCTCCATCATCCTTCTGGTATAGGCCAGACTCGTGGGTTTATACTCCTGCCAGCAGATGGAAATGGAGAACCACTGGTTTGTTAACTTACAGGGGTCCTATACAGCCTCCGACCAGCCAGAACGTCTTGATCTCAAGCAGATGGTGGCATGAAACTGGACTGGAGAGAGCATAAGGAAGGCTCAGTAGTGATATTCTGGGAGGGCACAAGAGAAAATGTCAGAAAAGCCGCAGGTTGTAACACTCGATGAGGCGGGTTCCTTCCATTTCCCTCGCCTCTCTTCTTCCAGAGTACTGCCTGGCAGGCTCTAGGGCAGCTCTCTATCTTTCCTCCCTAGTTTAAGGGGGAAGAAGGTGCAGGGGTTGAGGCAGCAGCATAAAAGTTTGCAAAGGTATAAAATAAAGTCCCATCAACAAATGATGAGAGGGGCTAGAACTGGAATCTGAGTACCTGTGCTGTTGGGGGAGAGTGAGGTGAGTCTCGCGTAGCTCATGCCATACGAGCACATGGCCTCACAGGCCAAGTACAGCTACCGCTGCATGGTCTTCCATTGGCCCCACTTATCAGCCATTCCTTATCCCTCCAGTCCAGTCCCGTCCCGCACCTCTGGGTAGTCAACCCCCCCCTCCCAGAAGCTTGGAGACACTGAGCATTTCACTTTTTTTTTGTGACATCGCTATACAAAGGCAACCGGTTCTGCCCACCAGCTCCAGTAAGCTCAGTCTCCAAGCAGCTGGAGATGGTAGTCCAGAAGGGCTGGACTCACTGAAAGGATAACTAAGAAGACTAGTTTAGAAATTAGTTGTAGGGACAGAAGGCCTGTGCTGATCTCACGTTGAAGACAGTGTCCTGGGGCAGTTGCTTCTGCCTACCGTGTCTCCAAGCTCCAGGCCTTATTCTGCCGGGACCCCTTCCCATCCTTTTCAGCGAATGGGGTTCCTTGTCGTCTCTCTAGTTCAGTCCCGGAACCATAGAGTTTAGAATCTCCTCCAGCAGCCTTGGAGACTGAAATACATCATCGCTTTGCTGGCACCGGTATAAGTAGGCAAGGACCGCCCCTTCTCACCAGTACTTTCAGTCTCCAAGCAGCTGAAGGAGATTCTGAGCCTAGGTTGGGCTCAGTCTAAGCAAATAAGCAGAGTAGATTGGATACATCCCCTGTTCTAATTTCTGGGGTGCTTGGGTTTAAATTTTCTTTTGAATTGTAATTGTTAGCTTCTTTTAATTGGTCCTTTACTGTTTGTTGCAGGAGCAGGGCTTTTGCTGAAGAGTTCTTCCTCTGGCTCCATCTCCTCTTCAGCCCCCCTCTCTCTCCCCCTCCCCTTTACAGGCCCTGGGGCTTAAATGAGCATGCAGTGAGCTTGGCTGCATTACGTTGTGTGCCTTCCTGCTCCCGAACCCGCTTCTAAGGGTGAGGAACAGGTAGAAGGCTTACCGGCAGCACCGCAGGCTTGTGAGTCAGCCCTGCTTGTGTTCGGGCGTTGGAGCGGAAGCCGCGGCACGGCTGAGCTCTGGCGCAGCTGATGATTCTACGCTCTCTGTGGACGGAGCGGTGAGTGCAGGAGCTGTCATTTCTTAAATTGACGGGGCCGTGAGCGCGTTGGGCGCTTGGGTAGGCCGCCGGCTTCTTTAGTTCTGTCAGGGTGCCTGGCCGTGTGGTAAAGAGCGGGAAAACTGCGGCAGCGGCCATTTTGAGTTGGTAACCCAGGGATAAGCCATTTTCCCCCTTTTACTTTCTTTGATTTGGGAGTTTTTGGCTGTTTCTAGCCCTCGTTTTGGGCAGCGGACTAGGAGAGTTCTCTGGGGGGGGGGGGGGGGCGGTAGTTGCCTGAAGAAAAAAAAAAAGCACAGATCCGCGGGCCTGACTGGCTTGGCGGAGGAGCTCCGGCTCTGAGGTTTTTCCCTACAGTGCCTGTAGGGAGACTTTAGAGGGGGGGCTTTGAGAATAAGTATGCCCGCTAAACTGCGCTGTGTAGTGTGTGGCGCGCAGTGCGGATTGCTAGCGGACTCGGGTGTGTGGGGCTTGCACACTTGAGTCTGCAGTGATGGAGAGTGCAGCAACACCAACTGCCGTGGTGCAGGAGGCTGGTCCATCAGGTGCCAGGGATGTCCTGCCTCCGTCGCTAGACCCAATGGTGCCAGGGCCGGGGTCATCCTCAGGGGAGGGGTCCTCTCGGGGATGAATCCTCTGGGGTCGGCTCCAGTGATCCCGCCCTATTTCTTTGCCCTCATGCAGCAGGCTTTTGCGCTTCTATAGCCTGGGATGGCCTCGCCGTCTTGGGGATCGGTGACTCAGAAGCGGCGGGGGTCCCTGGTCCTGCCTGAGGGCGTCCCTCTCTTGAAGATTAGCAAGGGGACGGTGGATGAGCACCCGGCGTCGCGCCTGGGGGACGATCTGGTAACAGAGGATGTGGATCTGGAGGAACTCTCGGGTGAGGAGCTGGAAGAAGGAGAGTTACCTGATGCAGAACAGCAGAGTAGGGTCGTCAGGGTCTTTCGGCACGAAGAACTACCGGCATTGATAGCCGAGACTCTCAAGACCCTCAATATGCCCTCTGAAACGGCGGGACCGGAGGATGCTCTGGAGGATCCCTTGTTGCAGGTAGTGCGGACATCCCAGCGGGTCTTCCCTCTGCATAGGGTGTTTCAGAGTATGATTCAGGAAGAGTGGGACTCCCCAGAGTCGGCCCTGAAGGGTTCCCGGGCCTTGGCGCACCTCTATCCGTTGTCAGATTCCGATAGGGAACTATTTCGCTCTCCAAAGGTAGATGCAGCGGTATCGGCGGTTACCAAAAAAACTACGATCCCGGTGGAAGGGGCGGCAGCGTTGAAGGACGTGCAGGACAGGAAACTAGATACTCTCCTGAAGCAGGTTTTTGATGTGTGCACTCTCTCAATGCAGGCCTCGGTGGCGGGGGCATGGGTGGCGAGAGGCTGTTTGCGCTGGGCCCAGAGGTTGCAGGGGGATCTAGTGGCTGCACAGGTGGAGGATGGAGCGCGTTTTGAATCAGGGTCCACTTATTCGGCGGACATCCACTATGATCTGATCCGCGGCTTGGCTAAGAGTATGGCCTCGGTGGTAGCGGCTCGTAGGTATCTCTGGTTGCGGAATTGGGCGGCCGACGGTTCCTCTAAGACTCGCCTCAGCAAGCTTCCGATTAGGGGGAAGCTGTTTGGGGAGGATTTGGAGAAGCTGGTCAAGGATCTTGGAGAGTCTAAGGGGGGTCGCCTTCCGGAGGATAAGCCGAAGCAGGTACGGACTAATGCAGAGCCCCGAGGAACCCCTCGAGACTTTCGTAGGTTTCGATCGTCTCGTTTTAGCCAGCCCCTGCGTGGAAGGTTTCCGGTTCGAAGCCAGGGGTTTCGGGGTTTCTGTGGCGCCGGCAGAGGTTTCTCCCCCTTCCAGTCCCTGTCCGCTAAAAAGTCGCAATGAAAGAAGGCGGACTCAGGTGGAGGTAGTTCCCGTGGGGGGGGGGGGGCGATTGCGGGAGTTTTACCCTGCCTGGGTCCACATTACGTCAGATCAGTGGGTTCTAGAGGTCATCCGAGAGGGGTATGCGCTAGAGCTTCACCGTCCCATGTTAGATTCCTTTTGTCCAGTCACCTTGCAAAGCTCCTGTCAAGCGGTGCGCGGTCTCAGCCACGCTGCAGCGTCTGCTGCAGCTCCGAGCGGTGCTTCCCGTGCCGCCGGATCAGTGCGGATGCGGTCGATACTCCATCTATTTCGTGGTGCCAAGGAAGGAACGTTTACCCTTTTCAAATCCAGAATAGGCCGAAACCGGTGTCTCCAGGTCACTCATTTTCAGATGGAGACACTGCGTTCCATTATTGCGGCAGTCAGGCCGGGAGAGTTCCTAACGTCGCTCAGTCTCATGGAGGCGTATCTGCATATCCCGATTCGACAGGAGCACCAGAAGTTCCTGCGGTTTGCGGTTCCCATGGGGCACTTTCAGTTTCAAGCGTTGCCCTTCGGTCTTGCTACGGCGCCGCGGACGTTCACCAAGATCATGGTAGTGGTGGCGGCAGCGCTTCGCAAGGAGGGAGTGCTAGTGCATCCTTACCTGGACGATTGGTTGATTCGGGCGAAGTCAAGGGAAGAGAGTATGGTCGCCACAGCCAGGGTTGTAAAGCTGCTAGAGGGCCTCGACTGGGTGGTCAACTTTGCAAAGAGCCGGTTAGTTCCCTCGCAGTCTTTGGAATACTTGGGGGCGCGGTTCAAGACGGGGCAGGCCGCAGTGTTTCTGCCGGATCAGAGAGCGCAGGGGCTGAGGCAACTGGTACGGCAGGTTTTGGCCAGGGCGGCTCCAACAGCGTGGCAGTATCTCCAGTTGCTAGGGACGATGGCAGCAACGATCGAGGTGGTGACCTGAGCCAGGGCACATATGCGGTGGTTGCAGAGCGTGCTTCTTCAGCGTTGGTCTCATCAGCGAGATGCGTTATCCCAGCGATTGCCCTGTCCACCGGAGGTGCGGCTGGGTCTTCTTTGGTGGTTGCGACCGGAGAACTTGGCTGCGGGCATGCCTTTGGAAGCTCCCTCCTGGAGACTGTTGACCACGGATGCCAGTCTTCTGGGGTGGGGGGCGCATTACGAGGGCAGGTTTGCCCAAGGGCGGTGGTCACTCATGGAGAAGGAATGGCCCATCAACAGGTTGGAGATGAGAGCGGTGTTTTTAGCTCTGCGGGCGTTTCGAAAGCGCTTTGGTCAGCAGGCAGTTCGGGTGCTGTCGGACAATGCGACGACCGTAGCTTACATAAATTGGCAGGGCGGTACCGGCAGCGTGATGCTGGAGGAAGAGGCCGGTCTTCTCTTAGCTTGGGCCGAGCGACATCTAGCGGGTCTGTCGGCACAGCACGTGGCCAGAGTGAACAATGTCGAGGCAGATTTTCTCAGATGTGTTTGCGTTATTGGTGAAGCGTTGGGGGGTCCCTCGTATGGACCTCATGGCGAGCTTCGAGTCGGCGCAGGTACCGCACTTTTTCAGCAGGCGGCGAGAGCGGATGTCCGAAGGCCTCGACGCTCTGGCGCAGCGGTGGCTGGAGGGCAGTCTTCTCTATGTGTTCCCGCCGTGGGCTCTGATAGGCTGGGTGGTGCAGCGCATAGAGAGGCATCGCGGCCTGGTGATTCTGGTCGCGCCAGACTGGCCCAGGCGACCGTGGTACACGGATTTGGTGCGGCTCCTGGCGGACTGACCATGGAGATTGCCTCAGCGGGTCGATCTCTTGCGTCAGGGTCCGTTGCGCATGCCCCAGGTGGGTCAATTCTCGCTTACGGCTTAGCTTTTGAGTGGGCTCGGATGACGGCGAAGGGATATTCAGCAGCGGTCATTTCTACTTTGTTAAAGGCGCGTAGATCTACTTCCTTAGCGTACATCAGGGTTTGGTGTATTTTTGAGGCCTGGTGTGCGGAGTGCAGTGTTGATCCCTTGCGAGCTTCGGTGTCTCAGATTCTTTCGTTTTTGCAGGATGGCGTGGACAAGGGTTTGGCGGCGAGCTCTTTGCGCGTGCAGTTGTCGGCCATCGCTTGTTACCGAGGTAAGATCCAAGGTCAGGTGCTCGGTACTCATGGAGACATTCAAAGATTTTTGCGGGCGGTGCTGTGCGGTGCCACCGTGGGATTTGAATTTGGTGTTGGAGCCCTTGGTCGGTTCGCCTTTTGAACCGCTGGCCATGGCCTCTATGAAGGATCTCACATTGGAAACAGTTTTTCTGGTGGCCATTTGTTCGGCGCGGAGGATTTCGGAGTTGCAAGCACTTTCCTGCAGGGAGCCTTATCTCTTTTTACGATCACAAGTTGGTTCTGCGTACGGTGCCGGCCTTCTTGCCTAAGGTGGTCTCCGCGTTTCATGTCAACCAGGTGGTGTCACTCCCGGTGTTCTCAGAGCGGCAAAAGGAGCATTCGGGGGGCAAGTTACATCGGTTGGACACTTGGCGGGTTCTGAAAAAGTATCTTTCTAGGACGGCGCCCTTTCGGAGGTCGGACAGGCTGTTTGTGGCCTTTGGTGGGCTGCGTAAAGGAGAGGCTGCGGCAAAAGCGTCTATTTCTCGTTGGTTGAAGGAAGCGATTGCTTCAGCATATCTTCTGAACGGTAGATTTGGTTCCAGAGGGTCTTCGGGCTCATTCGACCCGAGCACAGGCGGCATCTTGGGCGAAATTCAGTTTAGTTCCGGTCAACGACATTTGTAGGGCGGCGACTTGGTCGTCCTTGCATTTCTTTGCGAAGCATTATCGACTGGATGTGGTGATGTCCAGAGATGTTTGTTTTGGTTCGGCGGTGATTCAGGCTGGGCTTGCTGGTCCCTCCCGTTGATATTCACTGCTCTGTTACATCCTCTATGGTTCCGGGACTGGACTCGAGAGACGACAAGGAAGATTAAATTAGACTTACCTGCTAACTGTTGTTCCTTAAGGAACTCTAGTCCAGTCCCAGATCCCTCCCTGTCTGTTTGGCTCCTTAGCTGGTGTAGGTGTTTCAAGAAGCACAGCCTGGAGCCTTTGGGGGTCCTCTTCCATAGCGCTGCTACCTAGTCAGCTTAGTTTCAGGTTGTACCTTTTCGTTTAAAAAAAAAAAAATCCAAAAGAGAGACAGATAGAAAGCAAGACATAACCTATAGCTAAAACTCTCTTGTGTTTGACGGGTTGAATGTATTCTTATTTAATCTACTTATTTGTTGCTCTGCTGAGTGTGCTTTGTCAATAGGTACTGGTGAGAAGGGGCGGTCCTTGCCTACTTATACTGGTGCCAGCAAAGCGATGATGTATTTCAGTCTCCAAGGCTGCTGGAGGAGATTCTAAACTCTATAGTTCCGGGACTGGACTAGAGTTCCTTAAGGAACAACAATTAGCAGGTAAGTCTAATTTAATCTTACTATTCATCTGATATCTGCCTTTCTCCCAATGGTTGTCTCAGAGCTCCATCTTAACCAGCCTGTCTTGCTTCCCGCCTTCTGGTGGGAACGGGTCAGGGTGTTCTCCGGCCTTGCACCCCCTGGATGTCAGAGCCTTGCACTGTTGTCTCAAATTCCTTTCAGCTCTCGGATCACCTTTTTGTATTGCACTCCGGACCTCGGAAAGGTACAGCTAACTCCAAGGCAACCATAGCGTGTTGGATTAGGCAGGCCATTGAGTCGGCCTGTATTCTGCAGAATAAACCTGTGCCTGTTGGTCTTCGGGCACATTCCACTCAGGTCCAGGCCACGCCCTGGGCAGAAAGATTGCAGGTGCATGCGCGTGGTATTTGCAGGGCTGCCACTTGGTTATCCCTGTTTACTTTTGCTCATCATTAGCGCTTGGATCTCCAAGCCATGGAAGTAGCTCACTTCAGAGCCACCGTTTTGGTTGCAGCTGTCTCTTCCTGCCCTACAGGGGTGTAACTTTGGTACTCCCCACTTGTCTGGACTGATCTAGCAGCATTGGTGTGGAAGGTGAAAGTTTCCTTGCCGTTAATTTCCTTTCTTGGAATCCTGCTAGCCAGTCCAGAACCCCCCCCCCCCCCCCCCCCCCCCCCCACTGTGTTACAGGAGGCGCTTCCTAGAAGAGATGTGTACTGAGCGGTGGTGTCCTGTATCTGCGCAATCTAAAAGAGAACAATCTCCCCTGCTGGAAGCCTCATTCTAGCTGTAAGTTTTACGCAATTATTCCACGTTCACTCAGTTGGATTGGTTATAGTCTTGAACTGTTGCATTTGTTTGAGCTGTTCTGTAGACCTGGTGCTTGCCAGGGTGATACTGAAGCTGCCACTAGTGGTAGGAGGTTAGGTACCAAAGGGGGGGGTCTCAAAGCGTCTCTATTTTCTCTCTCACCATCTGCTGGCAGGGGGACATGACCCACTTGTCTGGACTGGTCTAGCAGGATTCCAGGAAAGGAAATTAACGGTAAGTAAAATTTCACCTTAGTATTTAGTTGTAGGGGAAAGAAGGCATGCGCTGCTTTGTTAAGGCTGGGATCATTGGAATCTATGATTACTTTAAGCCAGGGGTCTCAAACTCAAATTGCTTTGAGGGCCAAATGAGGACTTGTAGAGTAACCCGGGGGCCGCACAAGACGCAGGCCTCATTTGCATAAGGGCATCATTTGCATAAATATTTGCATAATGTTACCATACACTAACTTTGAGTAAACATGCCTCTTAATGAGTGTATGGATAAAGAAAGACTAAAAGATTTCTACATTACTATAAACCAGTGCCAACCGCCAGGCACATTAGGAACTACTAGAAACACTGCTCATTTAGAACCCATAGCAAACCTGCCATGTCCTAACAGCACTACCAGGACTCACAAAGCACCATACCCTAACTATCAAAAGGCAACACTGCAAATATTAAATCAACACATTTCAGAGAATAACAATACATGACCTACTCAGGAAAGAGAACAAGTGGCAATGTCAAATAGGAATTACATAAACAGAATACCTCAGCTCAGTTACACATGCAGAACATACACCATCACCAAACAAGGAATCACAATTTAGAAGCAGGAAGACAATTAAACTGGGAACCCCAAAAGCCAAACTTAGAATGTACAACACTGTAGAAATAAAACTATACATTGATTTCCTCTTGTATTAAATAAAGTGCAGACGTTAAAGATGCACATTTCCAAGAGCTGACATATTTCAGTTAATAAATTCAAAATAAAGAGATATTTTTCTACCTTTTGTGCATTTTTTTTCAGTTGCAATTGTTCCAGCCACTTTCTTCTGGTTGCTTTGTGTCTTCTGCTAACTCTCCATCGTCTGCTTTAACATACTAATCATTCTCCTTTTGCTCTTTCCTCATTCCTATTTCATCCACTCAAATTTTACCCCTCCATCCTCAATCCCCACTTACTCTCCTAATACCCGGCTAATTGTAGATTTTTCTTCCCTCCCACACAAAATATATTTCCCCTCTCCATTTCACTCTCCCAGCCCCATCCCATTCTAATCGTCCCCCAACATCAACTCCCTTCTAGCTCCTGCCCCACCCAGCATCCGCTCCCTTCTAGTCCCCGCATCATCAGCCCATTTCCAGTCCTAGCTCCCTCCCCTCACAGCCCATTTCCTTTCCAAGCCCCCCTCCCCATCAGCCCATTTCCATTCCAAGCCCCCTTCCACTCAGCCCATTACCATTCCAAGACCCTGTCCCTATCAGCTATTTGCAGTTCAAGCTCCCCCTTCTACTCGGCCCATTTCCAGTCATAGCACCCCCCCCCCCCAGTCCATTACCAGTTCTAGCCCCACCCCCCCATAGCCCATTATCGGTCCTAAGCCCCCCAACAGCCCACTTCCAGGCCTAACCCTTCCATCGCCCCATCTTCATTCTTAGCCCCCCAATCAGACCACCTACAGTCCTAACCCCCATCTGTCCATTACCAGTACTATCACCCCATTTCCAGTCCTACCCCCCCAGAAGCCCACATCAATCCTGCTCCCCCCCCAGCAGCCCACATCAATCCTGCTCCCCCCCCAGCAGCAGCCCACATCAATCCTGCTCCCCTCCCCAGCAGCAGCCCACATCAATCCTGCTCCCCTCCCCAGCAGCAGCCCACATCAATCCTGCTCCCCCCCCAGCAGCAGCCCACATCAATCCTGCTCCCCCCCCATCATCAGCCCACATACATCCCGCTCCCCCCCCCCACCAGCAGCCCACATCAATCCTCCTCCCCCCCCCCCCGCAGCAGCCGCCCACATAAATCCCTCTCCCCCCCCCCCCCAGCAGCAGCAGCAGCCCACATCAATCCTGCTCCCCCCCCCCCCCCCGGGGAAACAAACTTTAGAAAACAGCTAGCTGCTGCTCCTGCCGCTGCCGCGGCGGTAGCAGCAATACCGCATGTCCCGCGGCCCCCCCCCCCCCTTGCCTGTCAGTTCTTCTCTGCTTCGGCTTTCAGAGCCGCGAAGGGAGAGCTTCTCCCTCGTGACTCTGTTAAGCCCGCTGGGGCTTATGGGAAATTTCCCATCTGCCCCGGCGAGCTTAACAGAGTCGCGAGGGAGCAGCTCTCCCTTCGCGGCTCTGAAAGCCGAAGCAGAGAAGAACTGACAGGCAAGCAGGAAGGGATCGGGGGCCGCGGGACATGCGCGCAGAAGCCGGGTTGTGTATTGCGGGCCGCAAAAAGGTCTCTCGCGGGCTGCGTGTTTGAGACCCCTGCTTTAAGCTGTCAAAGCCAGCTGAAAAATTAAAGTTGAGCTTTGAGGAAAAAAAACCCCAAGATCCTCCCATGAGGAGTGCAGAGGCAATGCAGGTTAGAGCAGCGGCAGCTCCCGAACTCGTGAACGGGTGAGGAGCTGCAGGGATTAAGGCTGGGCTACAGACACCACTTCTTTCTTCTCTCACCTCATAGTTGATGCAACAGAAGAAGGCTGTGCTTGGGGTGGGAATGTAAGTGGCCCTTTTTTTGCACTCATCTCTCTTCGGGGCTTCTTTTTCTCTCTCCCTTTTGCTAGCAGTCGTTAAACTAGTGGTTCTCTGTTCCTCCTTTGCATGGCATGAATTTTCGAGACCATGTCGCTCAGGGTGCTAGGCTGTGCAGGAAAAATCTCTGCAGACGGTGTTCTGAGGACCGGCCCTCCCCCGCTCCCATTTTTTCATAAGGAGAGCTCCTTCTCCGGCCAAGTATTTGTTTGCATGGGGCTGAGGATCAGCGGCAGACTGCACAGGCAGACACTTAAAAACAAAAAGGAAGAAAAGATATAAAGGAAGCAAGCACGTGGAGGTTGGGCCTTGGCACACTCCAGGACGCACAGGGTCTAAGGGAAGCCAGCCACACAGCAGTGCCTCCTGTGTGGCATGCAGCAGTCCTCACTGTCAGACAAAGGGACCTGCTGCGGCTGCGAAACAGAGCAGGGGCTCCTAGATAGGACTTTAGGACAGCAGGAATGCAAGTGCTACTCGGGGACAGGGTGCAGTTCCTCACAGACCCAGGAGGGGCATGGCCTCGCTACGGACCGGGTGTAGGGGTGTCACCTCCCCAGTTGGAGCCCTACTCCCAGAAACAGACTGAACCCAGACCTTCTACTTCCCAAGGCTCAGGTAGCGATATTCCAGGGGGGTTCTTGCCAAAGCAAAAACACGAAATAAAGACCTTTTCAAGTACATACGTAGCAAAAAACCTGTGAGAGAGTCAGTTGGTCCATTAGATGATAAAGGGGTTAAAGGAGCACTAAGAGGTGACAAGGCGATAGCGGAGAGACTGAATGAATTCTTTGCTTCGGTCTTTACTGAGGAAGATGTAGGGATGTTACCCATGACTGAAGTGGTATTTAAAGGTGCGGAAGAATTGGAGGAAATATCGATACATCGGGAAGATGTCTTACAACTATTAGATAAACTGAAGAGTAGCAAATCACCTGGGCGGAATGATATACATCCAAGGGTGTTGAAAGAACTGAAATATGAGATTGCAGAACTGCTATCAGTAATCTGTGAACTATCATTAAAATCATCTCTAATACCTGAAGATTGGAGGATCGCAAATGTAACACCAATTTTTAAAAAGGGTTCCAGGGGTGATCCGGGAAACTACAGACCGGTGAGCCTGACGTCAGTACCGGGAAAAATGGTAGAAACCATCATAAAGAATAAAATTACTCAGCATGTAGATAGTCACAACCTAATGGGAGACAGCCAACCTGGCTTTAGACAAGGAAGATTTTGTCTTACTAATCTGTTATGTTTTTTTGAAGGAGTGAATAAACAGGTGGACAAAGGTGAGTCTGTTGATATTGTGTATCTAGACTTTCAAAAAGCCTTTGACAAGGTCCCTCATCAGAGACTTTTGGCAAAACTAAAGAGTCATGGGATAGGAGGCAATGTACTATTGTGGATCAGGAACTGGTTAAAAGATAGAAAGCAGAGGGTAGGGCTAAATGGCCAATTTTCCCAATGGAGAAAGGTGAATAGTGGTGTACCCCAGGGATCTGTGCTGGGTCTGCTGCTTTTTGACATATTCATAAATGACCTGGAAAGTGGAATAACGAGTGAGGTTATCAAATTTGCAGATGACACAAAACTATTTAAAGTTGTTAAAACCCAAGAGGATTGTGAAAAATTACAAGAGGATCTTGATAAATTGGAAGACTGGGCATCAAAATGGCAGATGAAATTTAATGTGGACAAGTGCAAGGTTATGCATCTAGGGAAGAACCACCCAAACTATGGTTACACGATGCAAGGTTCCACATTAGGAACCACCACCCAGGAAAAAGATTTAGGCATCATTGTGGATACCATGTTAAAACCCTCGGCCCAGTGTGCAGCGGCGGCCAAGAAAGCAAATAGAATGCTAGGTATGATAAGGAAAGGAATGGAAAATAAAACAAAAGATATTATAATGCCTCTATATCGTTCCATGGTGAGACCGCACCTTGAATATTGTGTGCAGTTCTGGTCACCGTATCTTAAAAAGGATATAGCGATTTTAGAAAAGGTACAGAGAAGAGCCACCAAAATGGTAAAGGGGATGGAAGGATACTCCTATGAAGAAAGGCTAAAAAGGTTAGGGCTCTTTAACCTGGAAAAGAGACGGCTGAGGGGAGATATGATAGAAGTCTATAAATTAATGAACGGAGTGGAACGGGTAAACGTAGATCGATTGTTTACCTTATCAGAATATAGAAAGACTAGGGGACATGCAATGAAGCTACAGGGTAAACTATTTAAGACTAATAAAAGAAAATATTTTTTCACTCAACGTGTAATCAAACTCTGGAATTTGTTACCGGAGGATTTAGTAAAGGCTGTTAGTGTAGCTGGGTTTAAAAAAGGTTTGGACAAGTTCCTGGAGGAAAGGTCCATAAACCATTATTAAAAAGTGACCGAAGAGGGTTCCGGTGACGTCACCAGGCAGCATGGTGGTGCTCTAGACTAGCTCCGCCATAGTACTCTGCAAAATGCGATTTTAAGCACCCCCTCGGAGTTGTACAACAGCAGAGTGAAGCGAGTGCATGGCGGAGGTGGCTCCTGTGTAGCTTGGCGGCGATTTTGATTGCTTGCGGCAGCGTGAAGAGGCATCGAGACCGCCGGTGAGTGAGTGCGTTGGGCGACTGCAGGCCCTGGAGTGTTTCCCTCCGTTCCATACTTGCCGGCCACGTGTGGGCGGAGAGCAGATAATCGGCCCGGTGAGCGGGGCCAGGACCTGCGGGGCGCTGCATTGTTGCCACGAGCGGAGAGCGGCAAAACTTCTCCCGGCAGACAGCGAAGAGCGGGGAATCCCGGCGGCGTAGGCACGTTGCTGTCCTGGACCGGAGTGGCAGCACTGAAGCAGAAGGGGCCGCGGAGAGGCCCGAGACGGATTGATCATTGTCCTTAGGGCATTGGGCTGGCGGCACAGAACCTTGCACCCCGCGGGGTTTTAAGCCACCGCACGAAAAGCTTCACTTTCTGCAAAGGGCAGTATTGCTTCCATCTTACTGAAGCCCCTCCCTGCTCCTTTATTTCTTCGTGACTCTACAGGCCTTCAGCTGTAACTTTCAGGAGTGCCTATATTCTGTTGGCAGATTGACCTTGTGCACAGGAGTGGAGTACGTATAGAAAGCCTGCTAGTGGAAGTAGGCCCTTTGGGGCGCCCTGTGAGGCGTTGTTTGAAGGGCCAGCTTCATTTTTTGTGACCAGATGGCTGGTAAAAAGCCTGGAACGGACTTAAAATCTTTCTCCTTTAAAAGTGGAGCAGGGGGGAAGTCTCCGGCCCCTAAACCAGCGGCGGGTACCACTGTGGCGGTGGAAGCGGGGGATGGCGGAGCCATACAGGGCACTGCCGGCGAAATCCTGAGCCTGCGTGAGGACTTAAGAAGCTGGTTTGAGTCTACATAATCAGAAATATCCACCTTTAAACTGGAGGTCCAGAACTGGTTTAAGGAGTTGAAGGGTGACATGCAAACGCTGGGCGCCCGCCTGGAGGAGCTGGAAAATAGGGCAGAGGAACACGAGGGACAGTTAGGATCTGCGGTGCAGCGCACTGCCAAGATAGAGCATGCGCAGGGTGAAATTTTACAGAAGCTGGAAGATCTTGAGAATAGATCACGCCGCTCGAACATTCGAATACGCGGTCTCCCGGAGGTGGATGGCGCAGTAAATTATCTCTCCTTGGCGGAGGAGTTCTGCAGCGCTGTTCTGAAGGCCGCTGACATGGAGGTAGAGGGAGTGTGCCTCCGAGTAGATCGGGCTCACCGGTCTCTCGGCCCCAAACGTGATAACAGAGCCAGAGATATTGTTTGTTGTTTGCATGAATATCGGTCCAAAGAACTGGTGTTTAAGGCCGCCAGGAAGCTGGGGAAACTCAACTGGCATGGGGCCGATGTGGAAGTGTTTGCAGACATTTCAAGTATCACTATGAAGAAGCGACGGGAGTACCAGCAGGTGACGAGGCGGCTTCGTGAGGAAAATGTCCGCTACCGCTGGCTGTTCCCTGT
Source organism: Ichthyophis bannanicus (assembly GCA_033557465.1). Taxonomy (NCBI): domain Eukaryota; kingdom Metazoa; phylum Chordata; class Amphibia; order Gymnophiona; family Ichthyophiidae; genus Ichthyophis; species Ichthyophis bannanicus. The sequence continues at coordinate 102,084,978 of CM066048.1, read as the reverse complement.
AGGCCTGCAGTTTACCATTAACACAAAGTCATATGTGGCACATACAGTGGAGGAGGCCATCTCGGGTTTGAAGCAGGCGGGCTGGTCCAATCTCCCGACAGCGGAATCGGGGGAGTTGGCAGCGAGAGAGAGTGGAGACCTCCACAACCGCTCACAGAGGAATTGGAGTAGAGTGTCCGGCGGGGAGCGGAGGCTACGAAAGACAAAGTCAGCTCTGCAGCCTGCAGAATCAGCCACATGAACTATGTTATAATGGTCCAAATTTTAGCTATGTTATTGAGTTTGATCCTGTTGGGTCTGCATGGAGGGTGTGGGGAGGGGGGTGTTGAAAAGGGTGTAAGGAAGGGGAGTTATGTTTTTCTTCTCTGTTACTGAGCTTTCTGTGATGCCAAGTGGTATTGGATGTGGATCTATAAGAGTGGATGGAAGGTTTTCTTTGCTCGTATGTTTAATAATGGCGAAATGTACAAATGATGTGTGCTACTTCGAGGGGGGGGGGTTATTTCCTAAAAAAGCAGGGGGCTGCTCTGGGTGATGGGACCTGGCTCCGATCTACCTTGATAGATCGGGTGGTGAGACGGGGTGTGGAAGGGAGGGGAGGGGGGAGGGTTGGGTGGGGGTGCGGGGAGGGACTGTCGGGGGGGGAGGGGGGGAACGGGGATGGCTCGGGCGCAGAGAGTGAAGGGAAGGGTTTATGGCTGCCTTTAAGCTGGTGACTATTAATGTTAGGGGCCTGAACTCCTATTATAAGAGGCAATTGCTTTTCAAAGAATGTTCCCGATTGGAGGGGGATGTGGTTTTCATCCAGGAGACCCACCTGCTTCCTAAGGATGAGGGTCGTTTGTGACACTCCCGTTTCCCCCAACAGTATTTTGCTTCCAACAAATTAGAGAAGAAAAAGGGAGGAGTGGGGATCTTGATGTCTAGCAGGGTGCTGGGGAGGGTGGAGGAGGTAATTAGGGATAAGAGAGGACGTTTTGTGGTGGTTAAGCTGCAATGGGGACAGCAGATGTATACTTTGGCTAGTGTGTATGCTCCCAACACCGATCAGGCGGTTTTTTTTAGTGAATTAGAAGCAGTTCTTGTAAGCAAGGGAGAGGGGCAGCTGATGATTGGGGGGGATTTTAATGTAGCTCTTAATCCTTTGGTGGACACCTCTAGGGGGGCGTCGTCCCTTACTCGGAAGCATCGCCTGCGTCTGAAGCAGTTGATGGAATCCCTGGATTTGGTGGACCTCTGGCGGGAGGTGCATTATGGCGAACGGGATTATTCTTTCTTCTCTCCCGTGCATGCAGTGTACTCCCGGATCGATTTGCTGCTTATTGATAAAGCTTTGCTGGCTGGAGTGGGGAACTGTGAGATTCGAGAACGGACCTGGTCAGACCATGCCCCTGTTCTTTGTACTTTACCTCTAGGGAACTCGAGCCCGGCCAAGTGGTGGTGGAAATTGAATGAGTCCCTGTTGGAAGATAGGGAGGTAGTAGAACAACTAGGGAAAGATATAGAGGAATATTTGCTACTGAATGATAATGGTGAGTGCTTACCGGGAACTGTTTGGGATTGTTTGAAGGCGGTGGTCCGTGGGCGGCTGGTAGCTATAGGTGCCCACAGAAAGAAAGTGCGGTTAAAAAAGCAAGCGGATTTGCTGGCCCTGATTGGAGAGCTGGAGGTACGCTTGAAACGGAGGCCGCAGGATGTTCTCGTGCAGGGCCAATTGAGGAAGGCTCAGATAGATCTGAGCGAATTACATATGGAGGAGATCCGACATAAATTAAATCTACTTCAGCAGAGGTTTTTTGAATATGGCAATAAGGCCGGGAGGCTGTTAGCATGTCGGGTCAAGAAACTGGCTGCTCGGAATGCTATAGTGAAAGTGAAGGGGAAAGAGGGTAGATTATTGTGGCTGGGCAAGGAGATTGAGGACAGATTTGTCTAGTACTATCAGGAGCTGTATATGCCGGAAAAGGTAGTGTCGGAGGTTGAGATTAAGGACCTTTTGGATACTGTTCAGTTGCCGAGTTTGTCCACTGCAGAGTCAGAGAGTCTCTTCCTTCCTATTGGGGAAATTGAAGTCCTCACGGTGATTAAAGGCCTGCGGGCCCATAAGGCCCCGGGCATGGATGGCTTCCCCAACAGCTTTTACAAAGTTTTTGCGGGACAGCTGGTCGGACCCTTGGTGAGAATGTATAATTCCTTTCAAAGGGATAGTATTTTGCCGCCATCTATGAGGTTGGCGGGGGTCAGTATTCTTTACAAGGAGGGTAAAGATCCCCTGGAGTGTGGCTCCTATAGGCCTATCTCCTTACTAGGTAGCTACTTTAAGATCTTCACCCGTGTTTTAGCCAATCGGTTGCTTCCATTTTTGGGGAAGCTAGTACATCCCAATCAATCTGGTTTTGTGCCTGGGAGGTACACCTCAGACAACATCAGGAGAGTGTTAAATTTAATATGGCATGGGAGGAGAGAGGGGGCGGAGATGGCCTTGCTCGCAGTGGATGCTGAAAGAGCATTTGATAGGGTGAGCTGGCCCTTTCTGTTTTTGACGCTAGAGCAGGTGGGGATAGGAGGGGCTTTCTTAGATTGGGTGCGAGCCCTATATCGGCATCCTTTAGCCTGCTTAAAAATAAATGGCTCTACCACCCCAACTTTTGAACTGCATAGGGGGACGAGGCAGGGATGCCCGCTTTCCCCCCTGCTTTTTATTCTTGCTATGGAACCGCTGGCCCAGAGGATAAGGGCTTGTAAGGAGGTACGGGGTGTAGTAGTGAGCAATATTCACCATAAGATTTCCCTATTTGCCGACGATGTTTTGTTCTTTGTATCTGACCCTATGCGAACGCTTCCGGCTATTCTAGAGGAGTTAACCACATATGGAGCTTTGTCAGGGTTTCATATGAATCCCACAAAATCAGAAATTCTGAACCTCTCCTTGGGTAGGGAGACAGTGGCGGGCCTGAAGATGACTTTTCCTTTCCGGTGGGCCAAATCTAGTATTCGGTATCTTGGGGTGCAAATCACCGGCCAATGCTGGGATTTATTTCAGGAGAACTACTTACCTGCCCAGAGTAAGCTGCTTAGAGAGCTTGAGCGGTGGGGGACGTTTGAGATCTCGTGGCTGGGCCGAATAGACCTAATCAAGATGATTTTGGTGCCTCGGCTCCTCTATCTCTTTATCAACCTGCCAATTGAGGTTCCGGCGGCCTACCTGCGGAAACTACAGGAGAAGCTCCTATTTTTCGTATGGCGGGGTAGGAGACAGAGAGTAGCCCGGAGCATTTTGTATGCAGGCCGTGGTAGGGGGGGCATGGGGATGCCACATCTGGGTAGATATTATGAAGCGGCCAGGGTGCGAGCGGTTTTTGAGTGGATTTTGAGGGATGCAGTGGACTGGGTGGAATTGGAACAGGCGGGTTTGGGGGGGGTAGACGCCTATCAAATGTTGTGTGGGTGAGGAGACCCGGTCTTGTGAGTCAGGGTGGGGGGAACCCCTATGTAGCACTCACGCTGCGCTACTGGTTGAAATGGCGCGCCCGGTGGTATGGCGCTCGGGGATGTTCCAAGTTTATGCCCCTGTGTGACAACCCGGATTTCCCACCGGGGAGGGATGATGTTGTATTTCAGAGGTGGGCTCGGCAGGGGTTAGGTTATGTGGGGCAGCTTAAAGATGGGGAGGCCTGGGTGTCCTTTGATGATTTACAGAAAGAGTTTTCGGTGCTGGAGGGTGATAGATATCAATATGTGCAGGCCCGGCATTTTTGTACAAGCTTGGGGGGATGGGGGGGGGGTGAAGGGCAGGGTGCTGTTGTAGATGGGTTAGTGGAAAATGGGGTGATCAAGGGCTTGATTTCCCGGTTGTATGGATTAATGGAACCGGTGGATATTGGGGGTTGGGCCCACAAGAAAGCTTGGGAGCGAGATCTGCATATGTGTTGGGAGGAGGATCACTGGGAAGGGGTTTACAAGGGGTTGTTTAGGGGTGTTTTATCAAGCTCAATTTTGGAACAAAACTACAAGGTGCTCTATAGGTGGCATTTGACTCCCCAGCGATTACAGAAATGGTGTGGGGGGTTGGGCCTATGCTGGAGAGAGTGTGGTGAGACCGGCTCCGTCATGCATATTTGGTGGGAGTGCCCTGTACTCCAGCCTAGGTGGCAGGCGGTGGCGGAGTGGATGGATGTGGTGTTGGATGACGGTGTGGATTTGGGACCCTGTTTGGCTCTGCTGAATGTGGGAGGGGGGTCAAAGTGGCGCAAGGTGGTATATGGGGCAATGAGGCAATTGATTGCGAGAAAATGGCGGATTGCTTCTCCACCCACTTTGGAGGAAGTCCAATTGCGAGTAGCGCATCTATCTCTCATGTATCGCCTTACTGCCCTGCGCCGGAAACGGCTAGTGAAATTCCAGGAAATCTGGGGCCCTTACCTCCGGTGGGTGGAAGGGAGGACGACCTTACACGCCCCCGATACCCAGGGGGAGGGGGGACCTCAACCAGTTGTGGCCCGTAGCGGGAGTCTGTCCCTGCGTGGGTTATGTCCTTGGGCCTTCTCCCACATTATTTGCCTCGGGCCACAGTTCTCTCCTTCTGCACAACCGGGAGGGGGGATTTCCCACCCTGCTTGAATACGGTGAAGAGGCGGGGGGGGGGGTCTTTCCTCATGCTTGACTGGTTGTTTCAGACTCCAAAAGTTTCAATGTGACTACTAGTTAGCTTAATTAGTAGCTAACTGCTTAAGGTATTCAATGTCAGCTTTCCTCTTTAGTGTTATCTTTTAATGCCATTATAGGAGCCATCCTCGGGGGGAGGGGGGGGGTGGAAAAGGCAAGCGGGGTTACTTCGCAAGGGTGTATTGACTTATAGCCTTGGAGGTGTATAATGTGGAAAAAGAAAAGTTGTTATGACTTTGTGTGTTAGTGTTGTATAAGAAGTAGACTGTGTATTGGTATGTGCTGTTTTCTTTGTGTCCGCTCTCAATAAATATCACAGGTACACTAAAAAAAATTTTTTTTAAACTGCCTCTAATGTTTCGATTGATTTTTACGTTTTTTGGTGCGCTGAATCCAAATCTGGTAACCAATTTGCTCCATCACGTACAGATTTTTTGCTACATTGGGTTAGCAGTATGAGGTGAACGTTTCAGATTGAGTGCGATCGAGATAAAAGTTTCTTGGATGAATTCTTTATACTAATTGTTTAGTAGTTATTCAAATAAGAATAAAGAAAATTGTAACAAGGCAGCACATAAGAATAGAGTAATGTCAACAAAACACACTGTGATGGTAGCAAAATTGTCTGCACTTAAAACAGCCACATACATGTGCACAAACATTGAGCAAATAAGAGCAACGTTAGACACAAAGCAAAGCAAAGAAATGTGCAAAAAATGTTGTACAGGTATGTATGTAAGAATAGAAAACGCAAACCGCACCATTGCAATACATGAAGACAAACACCCGATGGTGTGAAAATAAAATTCTAATAAATGAGATCCGACACTGTGGTAATAACTAGCAAATTTTTATTTCAAAGTTTAGTAAAAACACGATATTTGTCAACACAGTTTAGATTTTAAAGTCATTCTTGGGTCAATCAATCTCCTGGTGGGCCCGTTTCTTCTTCCCCCGAATGCTTCTCTTGGTGCGCTGCTTGGCGTATTTTTCATCTGGGGTTTCCCGCAGCAGCAACCAGCAGAAATCAGCCATCATAGTGGTGTTCCATCTTCCTTGGTACCTTCTCTCTGCATCCTTGATGTCCTGGTGAAACCTTTCACCTTGTTCTTCACTGTACGCCCCCAAGTTTTCGGGAAAGTAGTTCACATGGGAGTGCAAGAAATGGACTTTCAGGCTCATGTTACAGCCTTGTTCTTTGAAGGCATTGAGCATCCTGGCAACAATATCCTTATAGTTCTCATCCCGCCTGTTCCCCAAGAATTTGAGAACAACATCCTTGAAGGAATCCCAGGCTTCTTTTTCCTTCTCAGACATCGTTTCAGCGAATGCTCCATCTGAAATGAGTTTCCTTATATCAGGGCCAGCAAACACTCCTTCCTTTAGCTTTGCTTCAGAAAGTCGGGGGAACTTTGAGCAAAGTTACCGAAAGCACTCACCATCTTTTGGAAGGGACTTGATGAATTGCTTAATGAGACCCAATTTAATGTGGAGAGGTGGTAATAGAATTTTATCACGAGGTACCAAGCTCTCATGAAGAACATTTTTCTCACCGGGTCTCAAATACTCCCGAATTGGCCAGTCTTTTTTCCCCCAGTGTAGGTCGCGGGCCCGGCTATCCCACAAGCAAATGAAGCAGGGATATTTGGTGAAACCGGATTGCTGCCCTAATAGCATGGATAGAATTTTAAAGTCTCCACAAATCATCCACTTATGCTCATCATAACGAATCTTCTGAAGAATCAGGGCCAAATTCTCATATTTTTCTTGGAGAATAACAGAGTGAGCAATAGGAACTGAAGCGAATGTGTTGCCATTATGAAGAAGAACACCTTTTATGCTGTCTTTTGATGAATCAATGAACAGCCGCCATTCAGCAGGATCATACTTGAGTTTAAACTTTTCCATCACTCACTCCGTATATATCGTTGCAAAATACCAAATCTTCCTCTTTGCTGAAATACTTCAAAAATTGTGTCTCGCGGTTGCGGTACCAATAAAAAGTTGTTCCTGGTGACAATAGATTTTTCTGTTTAAGTCGAGAACCTAGCAGTTGGGCAGCATCTTTTGGGAGTCCTAAATCCCGGACTAAATCATTCAATTCAGCTTGAGAGAAAAGTTCAGGTTTCGGATCTGGTTCAGTTTCAAACTCGGAAGTACTGGACTCATTGGGAAAAGCCATCTGATGAGTCTCATCATGATCAGAACCGTCCACACAAATATGATCCAAAGATTTTGGTGGTTCAGGCACAGGTACTTCGTTGCTATGAGGCATAGGCCTAATTGCTGAGGGAAGGTTGGGGTAACTAATTACGTTCTTATTTTTTAAGTTGTATCCCTTCACAATGCAAGAGCAAAAATAGCAGTCACTGCTGTGGTCTCTTTGTTCATGCCACATCATAGGTATTCCGAAACGAAATGCTTGTTTTTTACCTTTCATCCATAAGCGTAGATCTTCCTCACATGTCTTGCACACTTTGTGAGGAGCCCACGGTTTGTCTTGATCGCCTAACTTCAAACCGAAATAGGCGAAATATACTTTTTTAATAAATGCAGAAATGTTCCTCTGCCGCTTTTTCACGGTATATTCCCCACAAATAAAACAAAAACTGTCCGGAGAGTTGACGCAACCTCTGGCTCTGTGAGCCATCACAAATACACAGCACTGCAAACTACAACTGTAGTGAACCACTTCAGAATAAAGCTGGATTACGACTGAGCAAACAAAAGGTAATAATGAACTTGTAAGAAACTGAAATTTGACAGGAACGTTCATGTCGCAACCACCGTGTTTGAGCGAGCGAACGAGGCGAGGCGAACAGGAAAGAACATGCGCCAGCGCGAGTACTGGATTTAGCCCCCCGCCTCCCAATTGTCCTGTTAATGTATAAAATGAATACAAAACACTCTAAAATATCATGAGGGAGTGTTTCTAGTTAGTTAACCATTACAACCTCTATTTTGGGCCAAGAAAATAAACTGCAGTCGGCTAAAAAGGAATTATGTGAACATTCCTTATATGGGTAAGAAATCTAATTTTGCAAGAAAACGTGACGTGATGGAACATTTTGGCTATTTTTCCTGGATTCAGCACCCCAAAATCTATAGGAATCAGTTGCAAAACTGGAGGCAGTTTTTTGGTAGTGTACCTGTGTATTTAATGGAAAAAAAAAAGTGACCGAAGATATCAATGCTTGACCCAGTACAAGCATTGTGGAACTTGTCTCTTGGGGAAACTGCTAGGTACATATGACCTAGATTGGCCACTGTTGGAAACAGAATACTGGGCTTGATGGACCTTGGTCTGACCCAGTATGGCATATCTTATGTTCTTAATTTATTCTAATACTGCACCGGGCCTACTGCATGAAGCTGCAATGTCTTGACCACTTGTGGTCGGGGCAGCCGATAGCCACCAAGTGACCATCGGCCTCCTCGCAGTGAGATGAGCAGGGGGCTAAGATGCAATGCAGACGTGTGGGGGAGTCGGACTGTGCCTGTTGCTGCGGTGCCAGCGGACTTGGAACTGGATTCTGATGGGGACACCCTGGAGGAGGAGCTGGAGCTTGAGGAGGGTGAGTTCCCTCAAGAAGAGGGCTTCTGGATTGTCAGGGTCTTATGGAAGAGTGAGCTTGTGGCTCTTATTACAGAGACGCTGAAGGTGTTTAATATGCCAGCAGAGGATGACTCATTAGAGGTTCTGTTGCTATAAACAGCGCGCAAGCCTCAGAAGGTTTTTCCTGTACATCGACTGGTTAAGCAGATGATAAAGGAGGATTGGGACCTTCCTGAGGCTAAAAGGAGTGAGGGCCAAGATGTGGCTTTACCCACTCCCGGAGGGTTGATGCCGCAGTATCTGTGGTCACAAAAAAAGACCATGATACTGGGATAGAAAAGTGGACACCCTCTTGAAGCAAGCATTCGATATCAGTGTGTTGTCCTTACAGGTTTCAGTTTGTGGAATGCTGGTGGCCTGAGCCTGCATGCGTTGGGCGCAAGGCAAAGAGGAACCCGGGGAGAAGCCTACAGACCCGGCAGGGGCAGCTCTCAGGTGGAGTCAGGAGCTGCTTACCTGGCAGACGCTTTCTGTGACCTGATTAGAGGCCTTTCGAAGGGAATAGCCTCTGTGGTAGCAGCCCACCATTACCTGTTTGTGAAATAGGGCAGCAGATGTTTCTTCCAAAGTCCAGTTTAGTAAACTGCTTTTCAGGAGGAAACGTCTCTTTGGCGAGGAGCTAGAAAAGCTGGTAAAGAAATTGGGGGAGATGAAAGGCAACCACCTTCCGGAGGATAAGCAGAAGCAACCTCAGCCTGTGAGTCCCTCTGAGTAAATCAAGGGACTTTCGCTGTTTTAGATCTTTTCGGTTTACCCCATACCAAGGAGGCCAAATGGCCACTTGGGGTCAGAGCTTTTGGGGGTTTTGAGGGATGGGGTAGGACTACTTCGCTTCCGCATCCTCCTCAGGACCTAAGAAGACTCAATGAAATGAAGGGGACCCAGGAGATGCATCCCATGCGTAGTCGGCTATGGGATTTCTACCATGCCTGGGTTCAGATTACCTCCGACCGATGGGTCCTGGAGATTATCAAAGAAGGCTATGCATTGGAATTCTCCAAGCCATTGGACCTCACTTTCGTGCAATCTCCTTCAGAGCAAGGGTCAAGGCCCAGGCGGTCAGCGGTACTCTCAAGTGCCTGCTCCAGTTAGGGGCGATCGAAAGAGTCCCAGAGTCTCAACGCGGCACTGGTTGTTACACAGTTTACTTTGTGATTCCCAAAAAGGAGGGTTCCTTCCGTCCCATCCTCGACCTCAAGCATGGGAACAAGTGTCTTAGGGTTCCACGCTTTCACATGGATAACACTAAGTTTCGTGATTGTTGTGTTGTGAGGAGAGGAGTTCTTGACATCATTAGACCTCACGGAAGCCTAACTGCATATTCCAGTGCGGCCAGAGCATCATCGTTTCCTCCGTTTTGTGGAGCCCATGGGGCACTTCCTGGTCCATACCCTGTCTTTTGGCTTGGCAACAGCTCCCCACAACTTCACCAAGGTAATGGTGGTGGTGGCGGCAGTGGCCCTTCGCCAAGATGGCATCCTGGCACACCCACACCTCGATAACTGGCTTATCTGGATGAAGTTACAGACAGAGAGCAAGCAGGCAACCTCAAGGGCGGTAGAGTTCCTGCAGGATCTGGGATGGGTGATAACAAGGCTAAGAGTCACTTGGTACCATCTCAGGTCATCGAGTATCTTAGGGCATGGTTCGACAACTGCGCCGGCAGGGTGTTTCTTCAGGACAGTTCCTGTGCATGAGTCAGCTGTCGGCATGGCATTACCTGCAGCTCATAGGTACCATGGCAGCAACCATCGACGTGGTCCCATGGGCATGAGTGCATATGCGACCCTTGCAAAGAGCATTGTTACACAGGTGGTTGCACCAGGTTCACCCCCCCCCCCCTCTTACAGCCCTACCCCATGTCTGAGGTACATGAGAAGGGCATTCGGGTGGTGGCTACCGGTGGAGAACCTGGTGGCAGGAATGCCACTTGAAGCTCCACCATAGGTTCTGTTGATGCCAGATTCTCGGGTAGGGGATCCTACTTCGAGGGCTCAATCGTGCAGGGGTGCTGGATGCCAGAGAAGGCCCATCAACAGGCTTGATTTGCAAGCTGTTTTCCTAGCACTACAGAGGCTCTATCAGTTGCTGCAAGGGAAGGCAGTCTGGGTCTTCTCAGACAATGTGGCTGCAATAGCCTACATCCAACCGGCAAGGAGGCATGCAGTTGGAAACAGGCAGACCATTTGTTGGATTGGGCGGAGGATCACTTTGTATCTCTATCTGCAGCGCATGTAGTAGGAATAGAAAATGTCACAGCAGAGGATCAGCGTAGCTCACCATTGGGGCACAGGCTCCTGGTCGTGAGGGCCTTAGCAGCCTGTTAGAGAGAGGGCAGCTGTCTTCAGTGTACCTTTTTTTTAGGGGTTTTGTGGTTTGTTTTAAAAAAAAGATGACTCTTCAGTTTTCTTCTTCAGAAGACTTTCCAGAACACAGTGGTTTAAAACTCCCCCCCCCCCTCTCCACTGGGATTACCATGAATAATCCAAACCCCCCCCCCCCCCCGAGCATGCTCCAGTTACTGCCCCTGGCCTCCTGCTGCTTTGGGACTCACAGCCTCATCCAGGGGGAAAAGAACCTGCAGCCACATCGAGGGGAAACAGCCACCATCTCTACCTGCACCACTGCCCATGCCTTTTCTACCATTTCCTGCCGTCGGCCCTGTTATACTCCATGGATTGTTGGCGGCAGCCATTAGTAAACTGCTTCTGGCTGTTTTTACGCTGCATCCTAATGCATTGAGGGCAGAACTGTTCCATAGCGGCCGAGTCCATGGACATGCCCTCCACCCTCTCTCACGCTGACTGGCGTGGCCAGAAGTGCCAGTACCTCGTTGACTGGCTCTGGGGCAGACTTCTGGATCAGCTCAAAATTCTTGAATCCAGCAGAACCTCGCAAGCAATGGCAGCTGGCCAGCATCACCACTGCATCAGACATGGCAGTTCTCTTGGCTGATGCCAAAAGAAAAGTGCCATCGAGCGCCATCCAACTAAAGGCTCCCCTGATCGGGGTGGGAACCCAATCACTTTCCTGCTCTTAGCCTCTAACCCAATCCAGGACAGAACTACACAGGATTCAAAAGAAAGGTGCCAAAGGGCCCTTTGCCAGGGAACACAGGTGTGAACACTGATGTCTTTGAACAACCCACCAAACACCCTATGGGGAATACTCAGCTGCTTAGCCCCACTCAAACTACCGCGATCTTTCCTCTTGTTCTATCGGCATTTAACCAAAACGCCGCAGGGTTCCTGATGCTGCCCTTTGACTTGATTCTTGATCTGCTTCCGTCATAGCACCTGCTGGATTATGGTGCACCAGGACCAGAGTTGGTCACCCCTTCATTAGAGGAAAGGTGGGATAGAGGAGATATGATAAGAGATGTTTAAATACTTCTGTGGCATAAATGCACAAGAGAAGAGTTTCTTTGATTGTCTTGAGGATGTTTAGATTGCGCTGCCGTGTTGTACCTCAAAGATATATGATGGACCTCGCACTGATCCGATCAAACTCTGACACTTAGAGTAAACGTTTGTCTTTATTATAAGTAATAAAATGGCTAGTAGGAGTATACCCCTCCCCCCCATTGCAGCCCCACGCCATGTCCCTTACAAGCAATATTACAAATTTTAGTAGGTACAGAGTCTGGAGTAGAAGACATAGGATATAGACAGATTTAATTTGTCTTCTCTCCGCTTACTGTCTGTCTTTATAGTTATATACATTTCTTGTATGCAGATGCTTTCTCCTGACCTGTCTGATAGGCACAACGGCTCTCTGAAATCTGCCCATTAACGTGACAATGGCCACATGTAGTTAGGCCTTTGCTATAAGTCTGCATCAGGTCATTGTGCACTGAATAGGTTTTAAGCTGTATAATACAAAGAATGTTTAAGGATGTGGTATGGAGTTCCCCTCCCCCTTATACCATCATTCACCCCTTGAAGCCCACTTCATCAATGCTCACAATGCCATGGAGCTAGCTGATAGCCACCTGGAATGACTGGGTGTATTGCCATGTTCTACGCTTTTCCTTTGATCCTGTCACTCACTTAGCTCACTGACTAGGCATAAATATTCTGGCAAATACAGTATGAGTTAACTCTGTCACTCATTAGCTCACAGACTATGCATAGACACTTTAGTAAATGCAATATGAGTTTATTAAATTAAGTCCTTTTGGAATAATAATAAAGCACAATGGTAAGCATTAATACTTTTACCAGATATTATAGCTCATCACTCCAGGTGGGGGACTGTTCAGCAATCACTCTCAGGAGGGAAATCCGGAAAAAGAACTACAGAGACACGCTTGCCTCGTATATCAGTTGCAGTCCCATCTTTCCTTCTGAGAGTCCCCCTAAAGTACCTTAACTAAGATCGTGCCTGCTGCATGATATTACAATTCATTGGTTAACATGCTGCATGCTCAAATCAGGATTGGCCAGGGTCAATCCTGTGCACATGGTTCACACCAGGATTGGCCAGGGCCAAATCTGTGCTCGTGACCAGCAGTGTTAGCTGCTGAGTCACTCATCTAGTTTTGTCCGGCCAAACCTGTTTGCCTGCTTAGAGAATTTTGACCTACAACATTCTTTGCTGGTCAGACTCTCACATGAACTTCTCTCCACCCCATCCACCTTTTTTGCTTTGGTTTCCGGGCAGGCTTCTGATCACCCCCCTTGTGGTCAGACATCTGAGAATGCTCAAAGGACACATCCCCCATGGTCTACATTCCAAGGCTAGATGAAGTGTTCTTTTGTCATCATTAATGGGTTTAAATTTGTTTGCCTTAATCTTCCAGCATCTTCCTGTCAAGGGAGACACCCCCCATGGTTTTAGAAGCAGCTCAAAGCTTAATTGATGAATTCTTATCCTGTCAGACTGTAAATACAGCTTTGGTCCAGAGTTAGAATGGCTCATGAGTTCAATTTCTTGCAATTTCTTTGCAAAGTAAAGTACAATATCTTTGCTGATCCAAAAATCAATTAGTAATACACTGGGCCATTATAATGAGTACGATCTGTATTGCTGGGAGTAAGAGCGGTGTACCGGGCAGAACTATCAGAGGGTGTAATGATCATGGCAGTAGTAGATACTCTTGTTAATTATTTGTATATGATGTACTGTAATTCATTACAATGTCTTGTCTCTTTGTCCTCTATGCCCCTATGTAAACCCTTTTGTTGTCCTGTTAACCACTTTGAAGGATAAGGTGGTATACAAAACTGGTTAAATAAATAAATTTGTGACAACAACCCAGGATAAAGGAAATTCCAATTCATACTGCTAGACCAGTCCAAGCAAATGGGTTATGCACCCCTGCTAGCAGATGTTGGAGACAAAGAAAGACTTCCAGAGCTCTGATTGGCTGGGCTCTGGTTGATATAGGTATACCCCTAGAGGTCCTATCCAGTATTTCTCTGTCTCCAGCAGATTAGGGTCTATTTACTTCTTAATTTATTTCCCTTTTTATTGTGGCTATTCTGGATGCACTTAGAGCACACACGAGGTGTCCCTCTAAAGTTCCCAGAACCAGCAGTTTAAACGTTGGTTTAGGTTGAGGAGAGCAGTGCCTTCTGAGGTGAGCTCTTGATCGTGAGATCAGTTGAGCTCCCTCCATCGGGGGATTCTCAGCCTCAGACCTCCAGAGTCTGTTTGGCTGCGGGGGAGCACAATAAATTGCCCTTGGTTAATTTGGAGTGAGACTGCTGATTGCAGATTCTCATCGGAGCTTCGGTGGCGCTTCTGTGGTACCGTGAGTGACAACCTGCTTATTAACTGCTTTCTCTCCCCCCCCCCCCACCTCCTCTTAAACCTCTGGGGAACAGTTAACCATGGGTCGGCTTCACCCGAGGCTGCAGGCAGCACTTCCGCCCTCCCGATTATATGCCGACATTATTTTTTTTCTCTCCTCCTTTAAAACCGCCGTTGTCAGAAGGCTTTCCTGGCTCAGCGTGTGCTGCTTTGTGCTCTTTTTCTTGCTGGTGGCCATTTTAAGAGCTGAGGATCGCGTTTCTCACAGCGGGGTTTTAGCGGGAGCAGGGTTTGTCACCATTTTCTTTGCTCTGCTCATCTTTTACATTTCGGAGCCCCTGCGACGGTTCTTTGGGGAGCTAGCAGCTTATTCTTTTTTCACAGTGTTTAACAAGATCAGTGGGTAAAAAGAAAAAAATTCAACATGTCTTCATCATTGCACAGGTGTCTAGTGTGCAATAAGAAACAGAAGGATTTGATTAATAGACTGTGTCCCACCTGCCATGCGCATCCTGGGGAGTCTTCTGCTTCGCAGCCACTGTCACTGCCTGTTTTAGATGCCAATTCCTCAGTAGCCCCTACTTTGGAACAGCTGCAGATCTCTCCATCCTCTGAGGGGTGGCAGAGTGCTCCTCTGTTTCCTCAACCTCCATCCATCCCCTCGCAGTTAGAGACTTCCTGACACTTTTTCGTCAAGCATGGGCTCTATGGCGGTCAGCCTCTTTAGATGTACCCTTCAAATCTTTGATTGCCCAAGACAGGAGCATCCCAGGATCAGTGCCTTGCAAGCGAGCTCAAAAAATAACAGACCTCAAGGGGGGACGCCCTCCCAAGGGTGGTCTGTGGTCTGGACAGGTCACTCCAGACGTTCCTAAGGAAGACAAGTCTTCTGTAGATGCGAGTCTGGATCCCTTGGATCAGGAGGATGGAGAATACTCCCTGTCAGACTCTTTGGTACCAGCTCAAGAGGAATCACAGGATATCTGACTCTTTCGAAAAGAGGAGTTGCCCGCCTTAATAGTACAGGTGGTGGAAGTGCTGCATCTTGCAGACCCTCCGGAACCACAGCGGTCTCAGCCTCTGTCTCAGACGGATCCTATAGTACAGGGAATACGGAAATCTGCCAAAGCTTTCCCATTCCCGACGGAACTTCAGCAAATGGTATCTCGGGAATGGGAGTCCCCAGATGTCTCTCTACGTAGTGCATGCCGTCTTGATCAGTTATATCTTTGGTCTCCAGCAGAACTGGAATGCGTGCTGGCGTACCCAAAAGTGGATGCTTTAGTGACTGGGGTTACTAAATATAGCACCATTCCAGTTGAGGACGGAGAGGCGCTGCGAGACCAACAAGACCGAAAGGTTGAGCCTCCTGAAGACAGCCTTTTCTTCTGTGCTGTCACTCCAAGCTATAGTTTGCGGGGGATTGGTGGCCCGGGCCCTGCTCCGCTGGATCCAGCGATTTGCAAGAAGATTCTGCGGTAGAGCTTCTGGAATTCGTTACAGCTTTCCTGGCTGATGCCTTTTATGATCTACTACGTCTATCAGTTCGTTCGTTAGCAGCGGTAACGGTAGCTAGAAGATGGCTCTGGCTGTGTCAATGGGCAGCAGTCATAGCTTCTAAGGCAGGGGTCTCAAACACACGGCCCGCATAACTTTGCACTTGTCCACATTAAATTTCATCTGCCATTTTGATGCCGCCTTGGTCTCTCCAGGACGGTCTCCCGGAAAACAACTAGCTATTCAAACTACGATTTGAAAACTTCTGCTCCTCAAAGCAATACGTCCTGTCCCCCCTTTGGAAAGAGGACTAGGTGATTACTCTATTTATTTCGTGGTGCCAAAAAAGGACGGCTCCTTTTCGTCCAATTCTGGATCTCAAGGGGGTCAACCGCAGCCTTCAGGTGCCCCACTTCCACATCGAAACGCTCCGGTCCGTAATCTAGGCGGTACGCAAGGGAGAATTTCTAATGTCCCTCGATCTAGCAGAAGCGTATTTTCACATCCCTATTTGATTCGAACACCAGCGCTTCCTGCGGTTTTCTGTGCTCGGACAACATTTTCAGTTTCGAGCAATGCCCTTTGGCCTTGCCTCTACTCCTCGAACCTTCTCCAAGGTAATGGTAGTGGTAGCAGCAGCCTTACGCAAACAGGGTATCCGAGTCCACCCTTACTTGGACGATTGGCTTGTTTGGGCAGATTCTTTTCCAGAAGCCTGCACCACCATATCGAAGATGGTCTCCTTCCTAGAGGAATTAGGATGGGTAATCAATTGCGCCAAGAACTGTCTTCAGCCATCTCAACAAATCAATTTTCTTGGAACAAGATTCGACACACATCAGGGTCGCGTATTCCTGTCTCAACAGCATTTTCTCAAACTCTCTTCTCAGATTCGTCACCTTATGCTTCAGGACTTGACCCAAGTGTAGGATTACCTTTAGGTCTTTAGGATCCATGGTGGCTACCATCACGATCGTTCCTTGGGCCAGAGCGCATATGCGCTGCCTACAGAATGCGCTCCTCTCTCGGTGGTCGCCAGTGTCGGAGAACTACCAACTCTGTCTTCTGCTCCAGCCACGTCAGTCACAGTCTACGGTGGCGGCTGTCTCCACGCAATCTATTCAGAGGAGTTCTCTTGGAAACTCCACGCTGGATACTAGTGACAACAGATGCCAGTCTCTCCGGCTGGGGAACTCACTGTCTAAACCACATAGCACAGGGCAACAAGTCTCCACGCGCGTCTCGGTGGACTATCAACCATCTAGAAGCTTGAGCAGTCCGCCTGGCCTTGCTAGTCTTTGTAAACCTCCTCCAAAATCAGTCTGTTCGAGTCTTATCGGACAACGCGACAACGATGTCTTATCTCAACTGCCAGGGGGGCACAAAATGTCCAGGAGTGTCCAAGGAGATGACTCTCCTCTTCCCTTGGGCAGAAAGACATTTACTAGCCATCACGGGAATAAGCAACGTCAAGGCTGATTTTCTGAGCAGACATACCCTCGATCCCGGAGAGTGGGAACTCATTCCAGAGGCCTTTCAGAAAATAGTTCAGAGATGGGGTCGGCCGGTGATAGATCTCATGGCCACGGCGGCAAATGCAAAGGTATCACTCTTCTTCAGTTGTTGGAGAGAACACGGGTCTCACGGCATCGATGCTCTAGCACAACCATGGCCAATGCACATTTTCCTGTACGTGGTCCCTCCTTGGGAAATGATTGGGAGAGTTCTTCAGCGGATCAGAGAGCACTGGGGCCCAGTGATCCTGGTGGCTTCAGACTGGCCCAGGAGACCTTGCTATGCCGATCTAGTCCGTTTATCTCGGATGGTCCCTCTATGTCTGACAGCGCCTGAGGGACTTCTCAGACAAGGGCCTATCTATATAGACAACCACGCTCCTTACTCGCTTATGGCTTGGCTCTTGAACGCCACAGGTTAACCCACAAGGGGTACTTGTCAAAGGTGGTAGCTACTCTTCTTAAAGCTAGACGATCTTCAACGTCCTTAGCGTATGTACAAGTGTGGTAAGCTTTTGAAGCATGGTGTAGGCAACACCAGCTCTTGCCATGGTGTTCTGAAATCCCAGAGATTTTAGCCTTTCTGCAAGAAGGTCTAGATAGGGTTCCGAGAGCTAATCCCTTATGGGTCCAGGTTTCGGCTTTAACCTGTTTCCGTGGACCAGTTCGTGGCCGTTCCCTTGCTTCTCATACGGACGTGTCGCAGTTTCTCAAAGGTGTCAGGATCCTATGCCCGCTGCTTTGTCCGGTAGTTCCTGCCTGGGATCTTGCTCTAGTTCTGAAAGCTCTTATGAACCGGCCCTTTGAACCTCGCAAAGAGGCTTCTCTTTGGGACCTAACAATGAAGACTGTGTTCTTGGTGGCAATCACCTCGGCTCTTAGGGTTTCGGAGCTGCAGGCTCTCTTGTCTGGGATCATTGTTGACAAGCAAAATTTTGTTTTTGTCAAATCAACTTAAGCTAGTGTCTTTAACCAAATTCCAACAGATTTAAGGGTAATGCAGGTTCAAGAGAAACAGTAAATTTACTTATCCTGTGATTGTTTGTCTATAAACTGGACCTCTGCATACTATAAAGTCACATTTGGTAACATACATGCATGAGGATAAACTGGATAAATTCATGGTGCTAAAATATAAATCTGTTTTTCTTAAGTTGTTCTTCCAAAACTGAGATCAGGAATGGTTTTTCAAAACAAAGTGCATCTTCCTAAAAACATATAATTCACACACAGCAAACATGGTGCTACTGTTCTGTTTATCCACAATCATGAAACACAATGGCACATACCTTGTTCTCTCTTTTTTTTACACAGTACTGAGTTTCTACAATGCAAATCACAACATCACCAGCGGACACTTCCTCTTTTTGTTTTTAAATTTGAACTGAGCAAATCTGCATGTGCTCAGTGTTCAAGAAGACAGACTGAGCAAGGGTAAAATATTGAATTAAGGTCTGAAAATTAAACTCACTTACTCATTTATGCTCATAGTTTGAAATGAAATACTTATATATTCATAAGCAGATAAAACAATGTTAGTCTTTAAACAAATTTCTTCTCGGGTACCTATGAACAACGAAGGAAAGATATGATTGATTAATCGTGAACACTTTTTTTTTTGTTTTGTTTTTTTTTCCCTCTGGCATTTGAAAATAGCTTGGGTAAATTGTATTTAAACCTAAAAAAATTTTAAACGTTAGCTTTTGACCTCAGTCAGGAGGGCACATAGTATACCATCCAGTTTTTCCTGATGCACACAGAACAATGGCTCTGTGTCTTTAACAGACAAGTATCTGCTTCTGTATATGCAAATAAATCTCTCTCTTGCAACAGTGAATTGGTTTGAAAATCCCCTCCTGATCATGTTAACGGATAATGAAATATTATGCATTAGCTCAGAATCAAAGTTTAGGAACTGGGCTGTTTATCGGGAGCTAAAAACTAGTCCCTGCTCTTCTCATTGAGATGGAATAGGGCTAGAAAGAGTTTGACAAGCGTGAACTACCAAGGTCAGTGGAATTTACAGCTGTTTACTTGGGAATTTGCAGAACAGGAGGGGCTCTTTCTCAGAGTTAACCTGCTCTTTGATATTGGCATACCTTATCTAATGGGGTCTCTGCTTTAGATTTTGACTGTTTCTCCTCCTTTTTGCTTTTTCTTAAACATGTTCTAACTATAATTTCTACTACTAGAACTAAAATTAAACAAACTTAACACTCTAAGTTTACTTAACAACTTGAAGTCTAATGAAGGATCAAAAAAATACTCGCATGTCTTCACTCACTCGTCTTCAATTTTTGACACAGTTGACCAGCAATGTAAAGGCTATGACCTCATATCATGTCGGGGTCACCAAATATGTTGAGTATTTCTAGATTGCAAAGTTGTGTTATGCCTCAAAGATATATAATGGACCTTGCACTGATCCAATCAGACTCTGACACTTAGAGTAAAAGTTTGCATCTTTATTATAAGTAATAAAATAGCTAGAAGGAGTACAGCTTTCCTTACAAGCAATATCACAAATTTAGTAGGTACGGAGCCTGGGGTAGAAGAGAAAGGATATGGACAGATTTCATGTCTTCTCTCCACTGACTATCTCTGTTTTTGTAGTTATAGTATACATCAGCACTTTTCCTACGGTTATTTCTGTTCCTGACCTTTTGCCTGACCTCTCTAAGGAAAAAGCCTCACTTACATCTCCTGACCTGCCTGTCCAGGCACAACAGCTCTCTGAAATCTGCCCAGCAACAAGACAATGGCCACATTTAGCTAGGCTTTTGCTACAAGTCTGTATCAGGTCATTGTGTACTAAATAGGTTTTGAGCTGTATAACACAAGGAATGCTTAAGGATGTGGCATGAAGTGGGGTTCACCTGCCTTGAAACCATCAATTGAAAGCAAACTCTGCTATAAGGGGACATATGGGATAGACTTGGGAGTAATATGCGGAAATATTTCTTTACAGAAAGAATGGTAGATGTGTGGAATACTCTCCTGGTGGAGGTAGTAGAGATGAGGACAGTATCTGAATTCAAAAAAGCATGAGAGAAACAGAAGATCTCTAAAGGAAAAAAAGGGGACTATTGTAGTTGATATGGGAGAGCAGATGAGATAGGTCATGTGGTCTTTTTCTGCTGTCATGTTTTTCTATAAGGTGGAAAGAGGAAATCATCTTGAGGAAGAAACACGGTGCGTTCACTGCACTACCCAGTTTTGATAAAACCCAGTGTATGAGCCACCAAGGCCCGAAGCTCACTGACATAACAAGCCAAAGTGAGCATGACAAGGAACACGACCTTCCAGGTCAAGTACTTCTATGGGCAAGACACCAGGTTCACAAAGGCATCTGCCAGGAGCTGCACCACCATCACATTGAGGTCCCACACCACCGACAGGGTCTTAATAGGTTTAGAAAGAAGAAAGCCCTGTATAAAGACCACCAGCAGCTAAGCAGAGATGGGCTTACTCTCCAAGCCATGATGGTAGGCTGCAATCGCATGCAGGTAGACCCAGATGAAATTTGACTTGTGGCCTGAGTTTGAAAGTTCCAGGAGATATGCGCTCCAGAAGCCTTTCTCTTGGGGGTGGGGGGCAATGACTGAAAAGGGAGGCCCTGAAGCAAGTTCTGCAGCTCCAGCCACCACTGGAAGGTTTCTGCAAGAGGCGTGGTAACCATCACTCTGTCCTGAAGGCAAGCCCTGATTTGCCACCACTGAGTGCTCAGGGTCAGAAGATAGACAAATGGGGTCACATGTGACTCAGCATCCCCTGAGCTGTCATGTGATACTTATGATAAAAAGGCATTAACATCTCTGAGCCGCTACAGGCGGTCTATTGGGAGGAAGGTTCAGGCCTGAGTGGTACCGAGGAGGGCCCCAATGAATTCAAGCTGCTGAGGATGGAGGTGCAATCAGAATAAAATCCTACCAAAGTGACCTACTAGCCATGCAGATACTAGCACACCAGCTCCAGATACTATATTATCAACATGACCATCTCACTTCAGCCACAGAGGATCTGAGCTACCTGATAACTAATCTTCACAAATCTTTGTACTGCATTATCTGTGCCACTTACAATGCCTACAACTCTATCCTGCTCTGCCGCGACAACCATCTCTGCCAGATGTATGGCTTGGCTCAGAATATCTGGGCTTAGAGAAGACCTGTTTGACTGCCTAGTAGATGTCTTGTCAAGGGGACAGCCTCTTAGAGTCTAAGGTACAAGAGGCCCTCTCTGAAGTTAGACCATTCCCCCATAGTCTGTGAGTTATCAGCACAACCTGCAGAGCTTGTCTTGCAGCCTCACAGACCTTGGCTCTAACAGTTTCAAAGAGCTTACCACTATTGGTATTTCCAGCAATTCCACGGCGAAGGTACCTGCCCTACTTTAGGCTGCCATGCTTACAATCTGCGCTCTTGATTAAGAGAGAAAATGCAGTCTGGTGCTCCAGCCCCCATCACTAAGCCTACTCCCAGTTTTTGACTAACTGAGGAAATGCCTCATTTACCCTCAGCATCGGCAGACTCAATTTTAACAGAGCCACAAGAAAGAAGAGAAACGCTTCTTGCGGCCTTGCAAAAACGAGTTGGGCACGGTAAAAATAACAGCAGGGCTTTTCCATGGGGGGGGGGGGGGGCTTGACTGGAAATCGACTAAGGAGGTCTGTGGTGGGGGTGGGAGTTAGTCCTAACCCCCTCAAACTATTTCCAGTGCTAATAGAGCGGGCTAGGACTGGAAATGGACTGATGGGTTAAGACTGGAAATAGACTGATGGGGGGGAGGGGGGTTAGGACTGGTAGTGGGCTGATGGAAGGACTAGCACTGGAAATGGGCTGATGGGAAAGGCTAGAACTGGAAATGGGCTCTTCAGGTGGGGTTAGGACTGCTAATTAGCTGATTGGGGGGGGGGTAGGAATGGAAATGGGTGCTCAAAGGAAGCTAGGACTGGAAATGGACTGATGGGGGAGGGGAGAGAGTTGCTGGCCCTGAAAGAAAACTGGGGGCTAGGGCTATGAATGGGCTGATGCGGGGGGATGGGAGAATGGGACTGGAAGGGAGCGGATGCTGAGAGGGTCTGCCAGGGGAAGGAGGGGGCAGGAAAGGAGCTAACATTTGGGGATGGGACTGGTAGGTGTCTGGGTAATGGGGAGGAGACTGGAAGGGAGCTGACACGTGGGGATTGCACTGGAAGGGGGATGGACAGAGGGTAGGGTGACTGGAAGGGAGCTGATTGGGGGGGGCACTGGGCGTGGAAGTGAGCTGATACCTACAATAGTATTTGGAATAGAAGGGAATGGACACCAGAGGCAGTCCTAGGAATGCAAGGCGGTTGACATTGGAAGGTACTGGGAGGGGAGGACTGGAAAGGGGGCTGATACTGGAGAGGGTTACTGGGACTGGAAATAGGTTGATGGAAGGAAGTGAAGAAAACAAAATAAGATATAAGAAATGGCAGATTGACAATAGACCATAGAAAGAGAGTTTAAGAGAAGACAAGAAAGCAGAAGCCTCAGATCGGGACCAGCATGATCAGAGAATAAAATGGTCAAACAAAGATTAAAATTTATTTTTTCTTTTTCATTTTAGTCATTGGACTTTGTGCTATCTTTATATTTTACACAGTATAAGGAACTGTATCTCTTTATTTATCTGATAATGCACTGCATGCAGAGTCTGGCTTCTTGGGGATCCAGTTAATTTTTGTCTTACATATTTTTATTTTTACTTTAAATTGTAGTCACTTATTCTGTAATTGATGAGGGTCTGTGTTCCGAGTGTGTGATTGAGGCCAGGTGTTCTGTTAACATGGAGTTTGTACATAGGGACCTATACCGTATTGTAGTAATTTGACTTGTTCAGCTTTTCAAATAGGTGTATGGATGTTCCAGGGCCCACTTTTTTGGATGGGCTCCTTATGTGAGTTTTGGAAGCTGGTGCTGATATGGTATGATATAGTAAGTTTGCTCTGTAGATACTTGGTGCCTTTGTTGTAGGGTTTTGTATTAGTTCACAATATGTCTGGTACTGGAGAATGTTTGTCATTGTTAGTGAGATGATCAGAATTAAATGATTTTTTTTTAAAGATATTGAATTCTGTGGGTGAATATCCTGGTTCTGCTCTGCACCCACTGTTGAAGGAAGTTCTGTGGATACAAAATATATGTTCAAAATTTAAAAAATATGAACCATAACACAGTTTATAACTACAAAATAAAAATGAGTTATAATTTAGTTTTATAAACTGTGCTGTGGTTCTCACTCTCTTTTAGTTCCTTGGTGTGCAAACATCTTGCATTTCCTCCATATAATCTAATCGGCTTTTTGGGTTGGTTCAGTCCCTGATTGGAGTTTTGAGAAAGCCCCCCTCCTCCCCCTCTATCGGCCATCTCATTCTTTGTCTCAGGCAGCAGATTGCCTTGAGTTGCCCCTGCACACTAACGGCTGGCCTATGTAGGTCCCCAGAGCCACCTCTAGCCCCCTACCATATTCCTGAGCTCTTCCATAACCATCTTTACAACTTGGGGGGGGGGGGGGGGGAAGAGAAGGGAGACAATGAATCCTGTCTTCACCCTAATTTTAGTAGGAGCACAGAGTGGTTAGTGGGCTCCCAGGGATCAATTGCAGGGTGCAGGCTTCAGCTGGTTTTCCATCAAGGCAAGAGTAAAGGGCGTGGATTCCAGCATCACACGGCCCCTCCACGAGGCATCTGTCACCCATAAGAGCAAAGTCTCGGCTACTATTAAACAATTAGAAAGAGATATGGGGGCGGTGCAGTTTTTGCTTGCTGGAGCTTGCAATCTAGTTAACATTGATGCTGAGGACAGAGTATCTCGAATTTTAAAAAAATTAACCTCCGCCCTGCCAACCTCCTCCTCCCCAACTTCCTGGTATTGTCAGGTGCCCCCCCCCCCCCCATATGGCAGTCACACCCCCCCCCCCCCCATATGGCAGTCACCCCCCCCCCCCCATATGGCAGTCACACCTCCCTGGACATTGCCAGACTTCACCTTCCCCCATTCACAGCATGACCGTCACTCCTTAATGTTGCTCATTTTAATTCCTTTTATATTTCTCTGTACACTTCTGATGCTCTGTTTTCTTTGAAGATCTGCAGCTGCCCTGGGATATGGGGGGGGGGGGGAAGAGTGGATCCTGCCTCTTTTCTGGGGCTGTTCTTATTCATGCTCAGTGGAGCAAGAGGGCAAGGTTACTTACCTGTATCGGGGGTTCTCTGTGGACAGCAGGATGTGTCAGCTACACCTGCTGATGTCCTCTGGGTGGCACCATAGACAGAAGTGCTCTCCAGAGCTCAGAAGACCTTTCTGTGCATGTGTAGGTGTAGGTGTAGCTGACCCCATCTCCCCGGCCCACTCCTAGCCTGGCCAGTCTTTTTTTCTTCCGCCTTGCTTCAAGATTGATTTTTCTACTCTCCAACATCCTATACTAAGTTCAAGAATGCCTAAGCCTGGATTCAAGAAGTGCCTACGGTGTGGGAGGAAAATGAACTCCACCAATACTCACGATTGCTGTGTCCGGTGTTTTGGAGCAGACCATCAGGTGGTGAATTGGTCCAACTGCTCCAGAATGTCTCCCAGAGCATGAAAGTTGAGGAGTCACGCTCTCCAGGAATTTCTAGCCTCCTCCAACAGACCGAGCATCCAACACAGAGCAGTCGGCCCAGAGGACCCTCTGGCTTGCTGTCTGTGCTGTTGCAGTCTTCACTGGCAGAGGATGCACCCTGCAGAGCCTCCATCCCCGGCCGGCCAGCAGGAGCCACCCACAAAACGTCTTCCAAGTCTGTCAAGCGGACTCTCGTTGCACCTCCCCGAAAACTCGACCAGGGCCCCCGAGCCTTCCCTCAGTTCTCCGGCACAGCTTACAAGTTGGTATCGGCAATGTGCTTCCTTCTAGCTCTGCCCACAGAGACTCTATTGGTCAGAGCTGCAGTGAATCAGCAACAGAGCTCCTCTGCGCTGACGTAAGAACTTCCCCCTGTTTCAGGGAAGCTTCCCCTCGGTGCTCTGATGTTTCTTCTCGTGCCGATGGAGGAACTCCACATTGGCGTGAGGAGATTTGCCAGAAGTAAAAATAAATGCAGCAACAGACACCGTAGCAGAAGCAAATATCTTCCCATCTCCCAACACTAGGGCTCTTCAGCTTGGAGAAAAGACAGCTGAGAGGGGATATAACAGAAGTTTATAAAACCATGAGTGGGGTGGGAATGTTAAATAGGAAACAGTTTAACCTTTCAAACAACTCTAAAGCAAGAGGCCACTTCACAAAACTAATGACTTGCACGTTGAAAACATCATAGAAATTATATCTCATGCTATGAATAATTAAGCTGTGGAATCTGTCGCTGGGGACTGAGGTCAAGGCAACTAATGTCTTTGGATTTAAGAGATTTGAACAGATTCCTGGAGGAAAAGTCCACAAAAATTATTAGCAGGTAGACTTGGGAAAACCACTGCTCATCCCTTGAAATGAAAAATGAGAAACAGAACTTCTTTTTGCCATTGGCTGGGTACTTGTGATCTGGGCTGACCTCAGACAAATACTGGTTTCTTCTTATGATCTCATGTCACCTCTACTTGAGGAAGTGTATGGATGAATGGAACCTCCACATGGTCTCCCTCTTGGATACAACTGAGTCCAGGCCTACAGCCCTGTAGTTAGCACATGTGGAGTAGAAGTCTTTGACTGGGAAGCAATGATGCTTAGAGTTGTCTATGACTTTTAGAGAACGTTGGTAGGGGTGTGACATATAATGGTGCTGGTCTGTGGTCTCCTTTTCCTCTTCTCCCAGTCCTGCTGCCAGCATTGAGAATAGATTGTCCAGTGAGCCTGGGACCTTGCATCCTGGACATAGTGTAGCTAGGATTTGGGAACAAAGTCAAAGAGAAAAGGAAGCTGGTGCCTGAGGGACTGTATTGTGGTAGGCGAAGGCCTATGATCCATGGTGTCTGAAATAAGCAGACAGGCCTAACTAGCTTGACCTGTAAATGAAGCCTGTGGAGAGGCCCATAGGAATTGCACATCCCCCAATATGCTGCTATTGTAGAACTGAAACTTAGCAAAGCATAATCAGCTTAGCTGAGCAGAATCGAAACTCAGAAAAATAAGTTTAATTGCTACTGATAAGAGAATACAGCTGCTATAGAATTAATTAAATCTGTTGAAAGAAAGGTTACAGTGCCCTACTTTCCCACATGTGCTAACTAGTTAAATGGCCTTGGAGGAGAAAAATATCTAAGTTGATGAACTGACCATTGTAATTGGGACTAGAAGGGGGGTAAGCAGGTGCTGAGCCCAGTCAAGGAACATCATTGGCTGGCTATATTGGTACCGGAACCAATAGAAGGTGCACGGGAGAGTACCAGGACCAATGAAATGTTTTCCTATGTCTAGAATGGAGGAAAAGTCTATAAAAGTTGTTGTTTTACTAACAGCCATTGCTCAGCCATTTTGAATTTGATTCTGCTTGAGACTTGTGCACAAATAAATGATTTGGACCTTCTGAACAGACTCCTGGTATCATTGGTTTGTCTGCGCTCTGCTGCTACAGTATCTCAGCAGGACCCCTCACTCTACGGCAAATCCCACAACTGCAACTCCAGCCCCATGTAACGCAGTAAGGACCTCTCTCTTTTTATCACATTCTGTATCCCCTATTGCTGGACAAATCACATCAGCATGAGAACACAGCCTGAGCTTAGAAATCCAGTCTCACTCTACAGTGAATGCACACAAAAATCATGCTTAAGCAAGTGCGAGTACATACAAAATGCATACGCACAGGTGACACAGCTCCTGTCACCCAAACACAGAACAGTGAGCACACTTGGATATAAGTGGCATTTATGGAGTGGTCACTGAGTGTTGCCTTCAGGTGTGAAACCTTCCAGTGCTATGGAGTGCTTAGCCATGGACTGTGCTATCCAGGATTTCTCTTTATCCTCTGCACCGGCCATTTAATCAGATGCCACGGATGGAGCAGTGGCCCAGCCAAGTGCTTAAAATGCTTCTATGATTTCTCAGGCTGAATAATTAGATGAGAAAGTCCTGCACTTGCTGCCATCACGTAGAGAATCTCCCATTTGCTGACAGGACAGGGAGGCAGCCTCTGTGCCTGGGATACCTGTGGAGAGGGGGGCTATAGGACACACAGGCATCCCGCTGGCATTCCTACAAGCAGATAGTTATGGGAGACACAGGCATCCTTGAAACTGGGGTCCTAGAGGTTGCTGCTGGTGTGGACCTGAAGATAAATGTGATTTGTCACTTTATAAATCACCACAAGGTGGCAGCACCAACTAATATCTGTGATCTGTGGAACAGCACTGCCATCTGGTGGCCTTTAGGGGCACTACAACTACAGAAATTAGAAGTCAATGGGGTGTTTTTCCTAATTCTTGGCCATAGAACCCTGATTTGCAGGATTTTACAGTTGCTTGTGTAGTCACTAACAATAATGCTGAAGAGGTGGCCTAGGGGTTATTTTTATTTGACTTACACCAATCAATCTGCTGGTTGCAGTGTGTACTCATAAATGGTTACAAAAGGGCAGCATTGAGTACACATGTTGCCCTCCAGTGGCCATTTTCAGTATTACAGGCAGATCTTGGTTTACAAGTTGGCACTTTTGATTTTCTTTCCTTTTTTTTTTTAAACCATAAGGCTTCTTAAACCTGTCCCAATGAAGCCATGGGACTTTGGGCTATGCACAGTATTTTTTTATTTTTTACTATAGAATCAATTTGCACACAGTGAATACAAATTGACCTACTGTCTTACGCACATTTCTATTCTGCCCCGCCTAACTACAAGTGAGGATTCTGCCCTTGTAGAAAATAAGGTGGAAATCTGCCTGCCACTAAGGGACTTCACTGATGCTCCTCAGAGGCATGGCCAAGAAGGTGGGAACATGTGGCATCAGAATTCAATGCAAGAATTGCCACCTTATAATAATTCCTACAGATCTTTGGCTTTGCTCTAAAAGTTGAATTAAAAAGAATGACTCAAAACTATAGGAAGTGTTGTGCTTTCAGTTCCACATATTGTACACAATCACCTTAAGGTACAGATCAGAACTCTACACACTTTTCCTGATTTTGCTGCAATTACATTTTTGGAACATGTTTTCTTTCATAGACTAATCACTTCCATTTATGATTATTAAATATAAACTTAGATTGTATACCCTCTGGGGTTAGGTAAATGTATTTATTTAGGTAACAGGATTTGCAATGCAATGTGTGCCTTTGAGTCAGTCCCGACTCCTGGCAACCCAGAAGCTCCTGGGTTTTCTTGGCAGTGGCACCGGAAGTAGATTGCCAGGCCTTTCTTCCGAGGCAATGGAGGGTTAAGTGACTTGCCCAAGGCCACAAGGAGGGCTAGTGGTAATTGAACCCTAGTTGCTTGGTTACCAAGCCGGTGTTCTAACCACTAGGCTACTCCTCCACAGAGATGGAGAAAGAGGAGCTAGGAAGAGCTTTGGGTGTGAAAACTCTCCCTGGCCCACTGGTTAGATGTATGCTTCATAATGCAGAAGGTTGAGGGTTCAAATCCCACCAAAGAAGAGCTGGTGTACATTCCAGCCTTGCACTGGGGCAGTGGTGTTAGTGCTCACAGTGAAGAGGGAGGGGTAGTTTTAGGAATCATTTGACCATTTTTCATAGGGAAAAATCAGCATAACCCTGGCTGCTGGTGGCTCACCTCAGTTATTAGGTTTTCCCCCAACATACTTGATGTGCAGGTCTATCTAACCCCCTCCTCCCCACCCACCCACAGCAGTTACCTGCACTGGTCCCACCTCGCTTCTGGCTAAGCTAGACTAGAACCCACAACCTCCTATATTGGAGTAAAGCCTGCAAGCTACTGAGCCACCAGTCAGCCACTCCCTAACCTTCTACTTTTCCTCCCCCTTATACCTCACATTCCTTGATTTGTCTTTAAAACATGTCAACAGGGAACATGAACCATAGGTTTTTAACTCAGTCCTTGGGGAACCCCATGCCAGTCAGGCTTTCAGGATTCCCACAATGAATATGCATAAGATAGGTTTGCATACAACGAAGGCAGAACATGCAAATCTTTCTCATGCATATTCATTCTGGGAATCCTGAAAACCTGACTGGCCTGGGGTTCCCAGAGGACTGGGTTGAAAACCCAATTCATGAACCCTACAGCTTTTCAGTCAAGAAACAGAGCACAACATTAGGGGGCCAGCAGTCAGTGAAAATTTAAGCCAGTCCTGAATTTCTTTAATTCTCATTCTGAAGCATTATGGGACCTGCAACACTGATTCCAATGAATGAAATCAGGAACTACATTTCCCATACTGCATTGCAATGCAAATTTAAAAGCAGAACTGGTAAAAAAAAAAATCTAATTCCTGGAACTGGGTAACTTGGCAACTCTAGGTGCCATCCCATGCCTCTTTTCCCGCAAATAATGTGTTGGAAGAAAATCAGGTCTGGCTCATCCTTTTTGGTTCATCTGGTATGGGATAGTAACTCAAGACCTGCACTAAAACTCAGCTCCATGCCCATGTACTGCTGGCACTGTGTGGGGAAAGCCACCCTGCTAGAGAAGGGATGCCCGGGGAAAGGCAGAATGTATAATAAAAGGACCTCACCCCCTACACACCCACTCAGCTAGGGTGACTCACTCTTGATCAGCCAATTTCAGGACATCAACCTTAAAAAAAAATTAGGACATAACAAAAGAAAAAAAATCAGGTTTGATTTCATTGGTACATTAGATTATAAAATACATCTATAAGAGCAGATGTCCAACTGAGGCATATGAAAACAAAATCAAGACAAAAAGGAATTGTTTTTCTCATTGATGGTAGAGCGCCTGATTTCGAATGAAGGATGTAGAGATGAGCCAGGCAGTGCGGGAATACAGAAAGCCAGAGAGGACCCTGGGTCAAACTGCAGAGGGGGTGGGGGGAGGAAAAAATGATAGAAACCATAATAACGAACAAAATTACTGAACACCAGGAAGATGTATTACAACTATTTGGTAAACTAAAGAGTAGCAAATCAACTGGATTGGATGGTATACATCCAAGGGTGTTAAAAGAACTGAAATAGGAGATTGCAGACCTGCTATCTGTGAACTATCATTAAAATCATTTGTAATACCTGAAGATTGGAGGATTGCCAATGTAACGCCAATTTTTAAAAAAGGGTTCCTGGGGTGATCCGGGAAACTACAGACTGGTGAGCCTGACATCAGTACCGGGAAAAATGGTAGAAACCATCATAAAGAATAAAATTATTCAGCATGTATATAGTCATGGCCTAATGGGAGACAGCCAACATGGCTTTAGACAAGGAAGATCTTGTCTTACTAATCTGTTATGTTCTTTTCAAGGTGTGAATAAACAGGTAGACAAAGGTGAGTCGGTTGATATAGTGTATCTGGACTTTCAGAAAGCCTTTGACAAGGTCCCTCATCAGAGTCTTTTGGCAAAACTAAAAAGTCATGGGATGGGAGGTAATATACTATTGTGGATCAGGAACTGGTTAAAAGATAGAAAACAGAGGGTGGGGTTAAATGGCCAATTTTCCCAATGGAGAAAGGTGAATAGTGGAGTATCCCAAGGATCTGTGCTTGGTCCGCTGCTTTTTGACATATTCATAAATGACCTGGAAAAGGGAATAACAAGTGAGGTTATCAAATTTGCAGATGACACAAAACTATTTAAAGTTGTTAAAACCCAAGAGGATTGTGGAAAATTGCAAAAGGTTCTTGATAAATTGGAAGACTGGGCATCCAAATGGCAGATGAAATTTAATGTGGACAAGTGCAAAGTTATGTACCTAGGAAAGAACAACCCAAACTATGGTTACACAATGCAAGGTTCCACATTGGGAACCACCACCCAGGAAAAAGATTTAGGCGTCATCGTGGACAACATGTTAAAACCCTCTGCCCAGTGTGCAGTGGCAGCCAAGAGAGCAAATAGAATGCTAGGTATCATAAAGAAAGGAATGGAAAATAAAACAAAGGACATTATAATGCCTCTGTTTCGTTCCATGGTGAGACCACACCTTGAATATTGTGTGCAATTCTGGTCACCGTATCTTAAAAAGGATAGAGCGTTATTAGAAAAGGTACAGAGAAGAGTCACCAAAATGGTAAAGGGGATGGAAGACTACTCTTATGAAGAGAGGCTAAAAAGGTTAGGACTCTTCAACCTGGAAGAGAGACAGCTAAGGGGAGATATGATAGAGGTCTATAAATGAATGAATGGAGTGGAACAGGTAAACGTAGATCGATTGTTTACATCATCAGAATATAAAAAGACTAGGGGACATGCAATGAAGCTACAGGGAAACCTATTTAAAATTAATAAGAGAAAATATTTTTTCACTCAATGTGTAATCAAACTCTGGAATTTGTTACAGGGGGATGTAGTAAGAGCTGTTAGTGTAGCTGGATTTAAAAAAAGGTATGCACAAGTTCCTGGAGGAAAGGTCCATAAACCATTATTAAAAGGGACTCAGGATATCACTGCTTGACCCAATACAAGCATTGCAGAACCTGTGTCTTTTGGGGAAACTGCTAGGTACTTATGACCTGGATTGGCCACTGTTGGAAACAGGATACTGGGCTTGATGGACCTTGGTCTCACCCAGTATAGCATATCTTATGTTCGTATGTTATATACATCTGAATCTGCAACCTGAAAGCTTGAATCAAAGTAATTTATCTTCTTCAGGTGCTTTGCCAATCCACATCTGAATCCTTCTGAGATTTTTTGTTTGTTTGTTGGAAACCCCCCCTCCCCCCCCATCTTCCGAAAGGGAGAACCCCCCAAGGAGTCCCACCACACCAATGGCTTCTCTAGCTCCCCCGGACCACCAACGAATAGTTTCACTTCTTCAGGCCCAGGATTGCCATCATGTAACACAACAAATGAACCAGGGAGGGTACGGGTCTGGACTGGGGAAACTCAAGGAAAGTCAATCAGCAGGTAAGGCCTAATCTCACCTTCCTTATCGTCCCCTTCAGTTCAGTCCCGACCTGTGGGATGTACCACAGCAGTACTAACGATGGGAGGGACCCCGTGAGCCCAGCCTGCAACACTGCCAAACCAAACTGCACATCCCTCGCAGTTGATAATATTTCAAAAAGATATGCAAGGACGACTAGGTCGCTGCCCTACAGATGTCCACCGGTGGAATCAGGCTAGACTCTGCCCACAATGCTGTTTGTGCCCAGGTTGAATGAGCCCTCAACCCTTTGGGCAACACCTTTCACTGCAAACAAACAGGCTGAGGAGATGGCTTCCTTCACCCATCTGGAAATGGAGGTCTTGGAAACCGCCTCCCTCTTATGTGGACCTCCAAACAGGACAAACAGACTGACTTTCGAAATGGCTCCATCCTTTTCAAATAATGTAAAAGCACCCAGCACACATCCAAGGGGGGCCCTTCCTTGTTCCCCCCACCCCTGAGAACACTGGAAGAGTTACTGGCTGATTTAAATGAAAAGTCGAGAGCACTTTAGGCAGAAAAGAGGGCACCGGTTGCAGCACCACCTTCTCCTTGGACATGGAGAGAAAAGGCTCGTGACAGGACAGTGCCTAAGGCTTCGAAATTCTCTTGGCTGAACAAATTGCCACCAAAAAGACTGTCTTTAATGTCAAGTCCTTCAGAGTACAAGCACTCAGTGGCTCAAAAGGGGCTTCCATCAAACACTGATAACACCAGATTGAGACCTCACAGAGGAACCACAGATCTCAATGGAGGTTGAACCTTCTTTGCTGCTTGCAGGAAATGGACAACATCCAGATGGGCTGCCAGGGACACCCTTCTTGACCCTACCGTGGTAACAGGTTTTAGCCACCACCTGCACATGAAGCGAACTGCAAGCCAGGCCCTTCTCCAATTCCGTCTGAAGAAAAACCAGAATATCCGGCACGGGTGCAGCCAGGGGCCAACAGCCATGTCCCCACACCACACTCATACATACAACAGAATAGTGGAGCGCTCATGGGCCTTCAAAAAGGTCACGATTACAGAGGCCAAGTAGCCTCTCTTCCTCAATCGAGCCCTCTCAAAAAACAGGCTGCCAGTGAGAAATCTATCCACTTGAGGCATCAGGACCAGGCTTTGCAAAAGTAGGTCCGTCCTAGCTGGTAGAACCAAGGGCAATCCACCGTCCACTGGACCAGAGTGGCATACTACGGTCTTCATGTTCAAATCGGGAGCAACCAGAATGACCAGACCCAGATGTGTCTCGATCTGCTGCACTATACACCTAATGAGGGCCCACAGAGAAAACAAATATAGCAGCCCGTCCGTGGGCCATCACTGCACCAACACATCCAGCCCCTTCAACATTCGCTCTCTTCTCCTGCTGTTAAACCAGGCCGCCTTTATAGACTCAAAAGTCGCCATCAGATCCATGATCGGCGGACCCCAGCACCGTAACAACTGAGCAAAAACCGCCTAATTAAGTGTCCATTCTCCAGAATCCAGGCAAAACCGATTGAGGTAGTCGGCTGCCACATTCTCTCTGCCAGTGACACGAGCTGCCAAGAGGGCTTGCAAGTTATCCTCCACCCATTCCAATAATGGGCCTATTTCGCTTTCCAGTTGCATGCTGCTTGTACCCCCCTGCTGATTGCTGTAGGCTACTGTGGTGGCATTATCCGAGAACACTCACCGTCTTTCCCTGCAAAAAAAACAGCAGAACTCCTGCAGCGCCAAGAACACCACTCTCATCACCAACTGGTTGATAGACCATGTGCTCTCCTCCGGTGACCTGTGGCCCTGCGCTATCTGGACCTTGCAATGAGTTCCCCAGCCCAAGAGACTGGTATCCATTGTAATCGGGACCCAACAGGGTGTTTCCAAGGGCATCCCCTTCCAGGAGCTTGTCTGGACACAGCCGCCAACAGAGAACCTTCTTGGCAGCCATTGGATAGGTTAACTGCACTGACAGCAGGTGACATTGCACCGACTACCTCTGCAACAGCACTCTGCAATGGTCTCATGTGGGCCCCATGCCCACAATACCAACTCGATTAATGCTGCCATAGAACCTAACACCTTAAGATAATGCCATGCCATTTGCGTCTTCCTCTGGAAAAACTGGTAGACCTGCTTCTGAATTGTGTGCATCCAGTCCATCAGCAAGGACATCTGGTCCTCACCCATCTGGAACCGGGCCCCCAGAAACACCAAATCCTGTGGCAACTGAAACCGGCTCTTGGTAAAATCGACAACCCAGCCGAGACTCTGTAGGAATTTGACCACTCTGGCCATGGCTTGTTTGCTCTCGCATATGGACTGCTCATATAAGCCAATAATATAGGTAAATATTTACATGCTTGATATCCAAGATGGGTTGGAAAGAGCTTTCCTTTTTGCGAACCACAAAGTATATGGAATGACGACCCCTACCGCACTGGTCGTGTGGCACCTCCTTCATGGCATTTAAGTCACGAAACTGTAACAGTGTCCTGCACAGCCTTGATCTTGTGTGATGTCCTACAGGGAGACCTGATGAAGACCTCCATGAGAGGTTGGGCAGCATGTACCCCTTTCTGATAATTTCCAGTACCCACTGATCGGAAGTGATCTGCGCCCAGATATGGGAGAAGTCCAGGAGCTGACCGCCTATGGGAACCACCCCTGCCCGGACCCTCCTCACTTCATTGTGTTTATTTGGTAGCGGCAGAGGAGGGGGTGTAGAAACCCTTTCCAATTCCACAAAATATGTGAAAGACCCACCCCCGAGAGGGAAATCGTCCCCTCTGGTAGGGTGCAAAACGAACCGCCCAGAAGCAATAGAAATCTTGAGACTGGCCCCGTGCTGAAGTTGAGGAACGGACCAGCTTCTGTTTATCTTCAGGAAGCCTGTCATCCTTTGACTCCCACAAATCCTTTACCAATTTCTCCAGTGCCTCCCCGAATAACAGCTTACCTTTGAACGGGAGCTTGCTCAAACAAGACTTAGAAGAAATATCAGCCGACCAGTTGTGGAGCCACAAGCACAGTTAAGTGGCTACCATGGAGACCATACGTTTGGACAAGCCTCTGATCAAATCATAAAAGGCATTTGCCAGATAAGCTGCCCCAGATTCTAACAGCTGCCTCTGGTTGAGGGGGTGGATGAGTCTCCCAAAGCTTCCAGGGTTCCTTGTGCCCATCTCAAACATGCCCTGGCTACAAAGGCACCACAAACGGAGGCCTGCAAGGTCAGGGCATTAATATCGAACACCTGCTTCAGCAAGGTCGAAAACTTCCTCTTCTGCACATCTTTCAGGGCCATTGTGGGGAAAAGATGAATCCCCTTCAGGTATCTTTGTTACAGGTTGAATCCATCTTGTGCTAACGTCTATAGCTAAGGCCTAAGAAACAGCTTGCTCTGACTTTTTCACACTGAAACTGCTAATTCGGCAGGATTGAGCAATGAAATGAGCTAATATCCTGTCCCAGAGAGCTTACACAATGAGAAACTCTGAACGCTATACAGTTAATGAAAGACTGTCGCCTGGGCCTCTCGAATGAACAAAAGGAGAATGTAAACAAGGAAGAGGATCAGTATCTACAGCTTATCTACAGGATACAGAGCCAGCACACAGCGACAAGACGAGTGAGACTAGAAGAAGACAGGATGCTACAGAGTGGAAAGAGGGTAAAGGATCAGAAAGCAGATTTGCTTAAGATAATGGAGAATGAGAAAAGAAGGGAAATCTATTTATCAGCAATTTCAGCCTAAAAATGGATATAAATATAGAGAAGAAATTTTAATAAATAGACAGACAGATGGTAGCTGATCTCACTAGAGTAAGGCTCTCTCTTTCTGTCTCCAGGACCTTTTTTACACTTAAATCAGGTGCTTTACTTGCTTGTAAATGTATTGATGTTATGGATTGATATTGAAATTTGTACAAAAGTAAAGCTTGTGATGTTACAGACCTGATAAGGTAAATAAAACTTTTTACATGCTTCTATGGTGGCACGAGCAATTTGTTTAAGGTCCTGTATATGTATGCTGGGGTCGAACACAAACAGCCAAAACAAAAATAGAAAATCCCTAAATAATCTTAGGGGAAGCCCAGAAAAACCCCAACACCACACTGCCTTCTACTAGAATAGCGGTCTTCTTTGTGACCACCAAGGCCGCCGCATCCACCTTGGGAGAGCAAAAAAGCTCCTTCTCCTGATCTGGAAGTGGGTAGAGCCACACCATAGCCCACGCTCCTTTCAGGCCAGTCTCTGGGACATCCCATTCATCCTGAATCATCTGCTTGATCACCCAATGCAGAAAAACACGGTCTGTGTCTTCCTCACCGCCTGGAAGCTTGCTCAAATGGGTCTTCGAGGACACATCTGCCGACCAATTATAAAGCCAGAGGTAGCTGCGGGCCACCACCATCAAGGCCATACTGTTAGAGAGAGACTTGACCAGGTGATAGAAGGCGTTGACCAGGTAGGCTGCCCCTTGATACTAGGCCTCTTCTGCTGCCTCAGGAATGCTTTGCACACAACGCAAGCAGGCGCATGCTACCAGCACCCTGCAAGCCAAGGTTTGAAGCGACAGCGTGCTGACATCAAAGGCCTGCTTCAACAGGGTATCCAATTTCCTATCCTGCATGTCCTTCAGTGCCACACTCCCCTCTACTGGAATCGTGGTTTTCTTAGTCACGGCCGATACCACAGCGTCGACCTTTGGCGACCAAAACATCTCCTTCTCCTCTTCCGCCAAGGGATACATCCGGGCCATGACCCACGACCCTCTGAGCCCGGTCTCCGGAAGCTCACACTCTTCCAAGATCATCTGTTTGATGGTTCCTATGCAATGGGAAAACTTTCCGAGGCTTGTGGAAAGCCAGTAGAATGGGATCCTCCAGGATCTCCTCCTCTGCTGTCCCCGATGCAGGCATGATAAGCATCTTAAGCGACTCCGCAATAAGACCCGCCAGCTCCTCCTTCCAGAAGGCCCTTACAATTCAAGACTCATCCTCCTGAGGGATCTTCCCCTCAAGTTCCTCTAAGTCCAAACCGGACTCCAGCTCCCCCTTTGAGGAAGAGGACCCGACCACGTCAGCTACCTCCCCTCTGAGGCGTCTCTTAGGTGGAATGTGCATGGGGGTCCAGCTCCAAACCAGACACGGCTCCTGGAACCTCTCTCTCTTCCCTTGGCAGCACCCCTCACCCTCTGCCTGTTGCTTGAGGCAGAACGCCTCATGCAGCAATAACACAAACTCAGGAGAGAAATCTCCAAGGACCCCCTTACCCAACCTCTGAGAGGAAGAAGGGCCCGGAGAGTCAAAATCCTGCAGAAAATGCTGCAGCACTGGCGACCCCAGCATGGGCCCCCATCCCCCCTGGGGGCCACTCTTCCTCCATCACTGACTGCTCTGCCATGCGCGTCACCAGCACACAGCCCCGGCCAATGCCCTCCACAGAGTGTGTTCCTGCAAGCCCCACACAGTGGCTTCGCAGGCATGGCCCTTCCGCAGCCCCGAGAGCGCTACCCACCCCTGTAGCAGCCCCTGTCAAGGCCCCAACTGTTCCAAAAGCCTCTTACTTTTGTCTTCTTGCTTTGGGGGGTTTCTCTCCCCCCCCCCCAACAAAAATGCTATCCGTGGTGCAGGGCCACCCCGCCACGTAAAAAAAACTTTGAAAAAAGAAAAACAAAGAAAATACACAGTGCAGGAAAAAAATGTGTGAGCAAGCTCCGCCGCTGTGACTCTTCCCTCTCAACCAAAATGGCACCACCCCTGCTGGTGACCTGCTCATGCAAATGCCACGTCTGTTCAACCTGCCTAGAACTCTCAACCCGGAGGCCTCCCACCAGCAGTCTCCCCTCTGCAATCCCCTCTCACCAGTGCTCCAGACAGACAGCCGATGGCCTGCTCCGCCACACCACAGCTTCAGCAACTGAGTCAGGGTGAGGAGTTACTGAGAGCACACTTGCCTGAGCTAGTCTTCGCTGTGCTCCCCACCCCACAGGGGCCACTGCTCCTCACCTGAACGGGTTCGGGAGCAGCGCCTGCCTCCCAGTTCACTGACCGGCAGAACTCCCGTCCTCAGAGCACTCCTTTTCCTTTAGCCCTCTTTCTTTTTGTTTTGTTTCTTTTTTTTTTCTTTACCGCTCGCTGCTAGAAGTCTCCATTGTGGTGGGAGGTGGTAAGGGAGGAGGCTAACCCCACAAAATCAACCCAAAGTATATTAAAGAAAAAACAAAAACCCCAAAGAAATGAAGAAAAAACTCCCTCTTAGTTGTCCCTTCCGTGAGCACTAAGTCAGGGATCACCACTCCAGCTGCTTGGAGACTTGAGCATTACTGAGGGCTGGTGGGTGGTGTCGGCTGCCTAAGTACCCCGAGGTCTTCAAGTTTGTGACATGCTCAGTCTCCAAGCTGCTCCAAGAGGTGCACTACCCTGCAGTGTAGGACTGGACTGGAGGGAAGATAAGGAACTCCCATTACTAGTAAGCAACTTTGTTGCATTCTTCTAACAAATTAAACACAGTTGCTGCTATAGGCTTCTGCTAGTTCCATTTATTCAACATCTTCCACGCTCACATAGAAAGTGCACTGGGAGCTGAAGTCACACTGTTACAGGTTAGCAAACAGACTATTGTCCAGCTCATAGAAGGATGGGCAGGAGACACCCGAGCCCTGCAGCAGAGGAAGAAAAAACAGGCCAATTCTCCCTCAACCCAGACTGATGTAGCAGGGCATCTGATGCATCGTGTTGTGAGCAGTATCCCAGGAGAAGGAGAAAGAAAGAACACAACCCAGCAGCTGCGGTAGTTGTCTGAGTCTCGACTGCAGCTCCTGAAATCTTCACTGCCCACTCGTCACAGACAGCAGAGCATCTGCCTCTCTGTGAACTTGAGGAAACTACACCACAGTGCTATGCCCGTCAGAAGAAGAGTCCCCGCATTCGCCTGCCAACCCCCTGCCGGTCATACAGGATGTTAAACTTGTTCACAAAGTGGTTCATAGTGTTGCAGGTTTTAGTGATAGTTCCAAGGTAAGCCATAAGTCCCACGTCATTGCATTGCTGTACAGGAAGAGAACAGAGAGGGTTAGTGAAATGGAAGCCACAGAGAATAGGGGATAGAAGTTGGGACTTGCACCTCTTAACACTGTTGTATACAAAGAATTGGGGTGGATGAATGTGCAAGCAGATACTTGGAAAGCTCACTTACATCGTAGAAGTCAGTCTTGAATTTGTCGGTACTCAGCACAGGAAGACAGTGACAAAGGGCGTAGGCTTCCCGCAGGATCTCGTGGTTAAACGGAATTTTACCTGGGAAGAGAGATCAGGGTCAGGTGCGTGAGCACATGGAGGAGAAGAGGGGAGCAGGAGATGCTATTTACCTTCTTCAGAGGCTCTCACGTACTCCAGTATGAGCTTGACACGGCTGTGCAGCATCTTGATGGCACTGTGCTGAGCAATGAGATGTTCTGCCACTAAGTGAGAAAGAGAATCACGAATTAACGGCAGGGAGAGGGGGCAAGGGCTGGGTTACTGAGAAAAGGAATCTGCAACAGAGAGGAAGGCGATGAGTACAGGATCAACAAGACAGATCATTAAGCACAGCAGCAGCAGCAAGAAAGGAACCAACAAGGAGGGAGTCACAGGAGCATGGAACACTGAAGGTGGGGCAAGACCTCTGGGGGGGAGCTCTGCAGAATTGCAGTGCTGTCCTGCACAAAACTCCTGAGCAAGATTAGGCTGGAGTTTGGGCATGGAGGACTCCTGATGTTTTTGATAGGAGGGTCCTCCTTGCTGGAGTGATCCCCCATGCCTGTGGTGTTTGAGACTGCTGCTGGCCTTACCTGTGGCTGAGGCCAAGCTGCCAGAAGCAGTTTTAGAAAAGTGCTGCTTTTAGATTTTGCTTTTGTCCTCAAGGAATCTGTGAGCGGAATTGGCCTGGAGATTCAGCAGTAGGCCCGGCGGGGTGGAACAGTGGGCCTGAGTGAGCCGGCACCAGGAGGGAGTCTGCTTCTGGTCACATGGCTGGCTGTTCTGCCTCCGACTGTGCCTTTTTGGGCCCAAGCGAGGTGAAGCTGGGGGGGAAGATCACCGAGCTGTAGACGAACAGGGAAGTACAGATATCCACAAGGGCATGCTGGGGACAGCCGTGCAAAGTTTTTTTTTTTTTAAATTGAAAATTGCAGAAAATAAACTTTGCTTGTGATCTGTGCTGGCTCTCTAGATTGTATTTTGGTTTGGAGATGTAATTCAATGGAGGAGGGGAGAGCCATGGCACAATTAGAATAAACCAATGTGAAGTACCATCTGCTGGACTGGCAAGTCGGGAAGGGGCATGCATGTATGCTCAGAGAAGTCCAAAAGGCT
Source organism: Ichthyophis bannanicus (assembly GCA_033557465.1). NCBI lineage: Eukaryota > Metazoa > Chordata > Amphibia > Gymnophiona > Ichthyophiidae > Ichthyophis > Ichthyophis bannanicus. Next base: position 102,044,576 of record CM066048.1, on the reverse strand, counting down.
TCTCTGAGCTAGGAGTGAGATCAGCACCAATGGACCCATCATGGCTGTCATCAGTTGTGTGTGTCTGCATATCCCTGCTTTTCACAAGAAAAGATAAAAGATAGGAATCAACAAGGAGAGAAAAATAATGTGGGGGGTCAAAAGAGAAAATGGAAAGTGAGTCCATTAAAACATGTCAGCAGAGGATGGCTAACCGGAAGAGAAAAAGAACCAGGCAGCAGAGCAGGTGAGCAGAGGGCACTCATGGGTGGGAGCAGGGGAACACTAGGGCAATGTGCCAGTAAGTAGCATCAGCATCAGAAGATAGACGCATCATTTCCAAGTATAGTTCTGTACCTGTGGAGTTCTCGCCACCGCCAGTTGCGGTCATCCGTGCCACATGATCCACACCAATCCGCTCTGCCTCTTCTGTGGCCAACGTGTAAGTTAGCTCTGCAAACAGCATGGTGGCCTACAATAGCAAAAGCAGACGATGAGGGGAATGGCAAAGAGAGTTGGCTCTGAGGGGACAGAGAAGGGGCCGGAACCATCTCACCTCTCCACTGATGATATCAATAACAGACTCAAAGACGCTGACCGGAAGCTGAGGAGAAAAGAGAGATACGGTCAGTTTTCCTGTGGATTTCTCAGAGATGAGGAAAAACAATCTAGCAAATACTGGAAAGGTAATGTCTCAGGGCACTAGATACTCACATCAGTGTGCTTGGTCATGGGATTCAACTTCAGGAAGAGAGGGCTTTCGATGATCTCACAGATCTCGGAGGGTGAGAGAGAAAGCGTTTCAGACAACGGTCAGACCACTAATTAAAGCCTCAGTATATACAAGCGTCCTTTCCTCCCTTCATCAAAAGGCAGTCACCCATGTTATGTCATTTTGCTTCTCCTGGAAAACAAAGCTTCTCTTTGCTTGAACAAGACTAGTCTCTGCAGCTTACTGCCAGTGCAAAGCATTTACATAGTGGTGTGACGGTATGGCCTAAGGGCTGGTGCAGTAGGCTGAGAATTAGGGAAGCAGGGATTTAAATCTTGCTCCCCCACATCCCGTGACTCAGAACAAATCACTGCCTCGGGTACAAAGCTTAGATTAATTAAAGTGCATTGCTAGAAAATAGGTCCTGCTGAATAAAATGAGGCCTGTGGTAAATAACATGCATTAACACAAGCAAACACCATAGTGTCTAAGTAAATCAAGCCTTTATATTGTAAACTTAATTTACCTGAAGGTAAGTAACTCTGTTTTGAGCCTGAGTTTGGGAAAAATGAGTTAATTTAATTTAAAAAAAAAAAAAAAAGCAGCTCACTCTCTAGTCATCCTTTTATGCATTCAGTCTACCTAGGTTTAATTCCTCACCTGCTTGTGAACGTGGATGTCAGAAAGGTCTGGGGGGCCACCTGTGGTGTACCATCCTAAGAACTCCATATCCTTGAAGACCTGCTTAACTATGAGAGAGACAAATAAGAGATTAACAAGAAGCAAAGATATATGGCTGTGAAGTGACAGAAGGGGGGGGCGGGATTATACTCCATTTTAAGGAGAGAATAGAAGTACAGGGGGGAGTGTGGGAATCGTTCCGAGAGAATGAGTTCTGCACCAATGCCTTCCTACTCACACTGTTCTTCCTTGGTGTAATAATACTCTTTGTTAATTATAATCTTCTCCTCCACGGTGTGCGAGAGCAGCTCAAAGGAATTCATCACTTCAATATTACGGCCCTCCTGCTTTCCAATTAGTGCCCCGATTACTGCAAAGACATGGAAGAATGCTAAGGGTAGAAATCCACAGTCATCCCCCCTTCCTACTAACGCAGCAGACACATCAAACCATCCCAGGCTGCAGGGTCACGGGAGTCTATATTACACACATATGCGTTGTCAAGAACATACCTTGAACGGGACGCCCCTCCTGGGAACGCATGCGAATCCAGTGGTCTGAAATATTCAGAATGACCAGAGGATGCAGTGCCACAGACACGCTCCCTGTGACCCCTGAAGCCATGACGCTGGGAAGCACTGCACAGGAAGAGAAAATAGTAAGCGCAGGGAGGCAGGGAGACATAACACAAAACCTTATCTCATATACTTCACTATTCCAAAATCATTCCACTGCTGCCAATTAACATTTCTATAGCACTGAATAAATACAATTGAGACCGCTCCTTCTCAAATGCACTTATAACCTAGTTGACACATACACAGAGACAAGACAAATTAGCGATGACCTACTTTGGAGTAAATGTGGTTAAAGTGAGAAGGATAAGATCGGGAAGAGTCGTGGACTTTGAATTTAAAAGCAATCTGAAAAAAAGTGGGGTTTTAAGGAAGGCTGGTGCATGAGTGCTAGGTTCCCCCTCTCCCCCAAATTAACCGCCCTCAGATTTTTATAATAAAACTGTCACGCTCATCCTCTAACAGCGAACCTGTAAAAGCACATGGCTAGACGTACTTTTAGACTTTATTTTGTGTGTGCACATGAAGAATGAGAGCAATTTCCAGAAGAGCAAGTAAATGGGCTACTGAAAATTGTCCACCCTCCCAGCAAGTAAATGTATACACCGATGGTCCCGGGTTTCTGTGGCCTTTAGCCCTAGCTGCAGCTGCTCTTTTCTGCCCGAGTCTGTCTGAAGATAAAACCAGAGAGTGCAAGACACATCAGATAAGGACGGGCATTCTAGCTATATGGTGCCAGAAAGCACAATCCAGAATTAGCAGTGTAGGGAAAAGGCCCAGATAAGAACAGCTTGCACAATGAAACAGATTAAAAGGAAGAGCACCGGGAAAATAAGAGGCCAGTTATTCACTCTCCAGCACAGTGTTATGAAAAAATATGGTTTGCACTGAATGAGGAAGCAGGTGGAGAGACAATATGGCACTGTGACCATAACGATGCTGAAGGAAGTTAGGTCACACAATCAATTCAGCAGATCTGCAAGGAGAAAGTTGCAATGGGAAGTGATAAAGAGGAAATAAAAAGATTTCAGAAAGAAAAAGGCAATTTTGGTATTGTTATAAAGAAACTCCAGTTCGATACTCAAAAACACGTATTTGCTATCTTCAGAGTTAGTAGTGGTGACTGCTGAATACATGTAAATAATTTAAATGCTGTGGCTGACATTGAAATTAAATGCTGATCCATACATATTTTAGTGGTGCCTTGGATATGTGAAGAGAAGGAGGGCAAGTAGTTGAAATTGACTTCAAGTTTATGGACAGAGCAGAAAGGAAGCACAACTAAGATAGAAAAATGTAGCAGGGGAAAAGTGGCTTTAGGAGAATCCATAAGTTCCTGTGGTCGATAATTTGCATCATTACCTATGGCCTACATTTTGTCCATTTTACACCAGGCTTCATGTTTATTTGCATACCACCGTGAAGCATACAGCAAGACCCTTCCCCAGAAAGTATACAGTCCGAGTGGATTTCAGAAGCAATGACAGATAAAGAGAAGCCGGATTCAATTCCTGGTCTGCTGGATCTACCATAATGAAGGACAGAGAACATGAGCACTGGGACAGAACAGGAAAGATGATGACCCACTTGCAGCTGCTTGGAGGGCCCTTGGCTTCAAAGGTACCATCACTACTAATTTCTGTCGTCCTACTAGATGTCAGCAAGACTGTACAATTGCATACAAGATATGACCCATATTCTAAAGAGCTTATAATCCAGTACAAACACATACACAGGACAAGAGACTTTGGGAATTTCATTTATTAAGAAAATGGAGCCAGGAGAAACTATTTAAGATTTTAAAGCAGCCTTAAAAGGATCTCAAGGTGGTGAAACAGTGTAACAAGGCAGTGGACAAAGCCAGAAGAATGCTGGGTTACGTAGAGAGGGATTATCAACAGAAAGGAGGAGGTATTAATACCACTGTACAAAATGCTGGTGAGGCCTCACTTGGAGTATTGTGTTCGGTTTTGAAGACCATCTCTCGCAAAGGATATAAAAAGAATTGAAGCGGTTCAGAGGAAGGCGACCAAAATGATTTGGAGCCTGCGTTAGAAGACTTATGAGAAGAGACCCGAAGACCTAAAATATATACACTAGAGGAGGGATAGGGGAGATGTGATACCCTTTAAGTATTTAAAGGTCTGTATTAATAAACAGCTGCAAGGGGGTAAACAAAGGCAATGTCAGGAAATATTTTTTCATTGAAAGGGTGGTAGATGCTTGGAATGTCCTCCTGATGGAAGTGATGGGTACAAATACAGTGACAGAATTCAAAATGGCATGGGACAGACACAGTGGATCATTTTATAGCAACAGGATAAAATCAAAATAAATATAACTCTCTCTTATATCTCAACATAATAGGGGTGACCTGTACGGAGCAGCAGATTCACCGACTCTTGCCATCTTGCTGGGCAGACTAGGACCATATTGGTCTTTATTACTACTTCTACTACTGTCTCATTTGTATAGCACTACAAGGCATATGCAGAGCTATACAAACACATGTAAAAGACGGGTCCGGCTCACCAGAAGACAAGGCTACATCTAGGGGAGTGGCAAGGAAACACATAGGAGACTAAGCAGATCAGGATCCAAAAGCAGACGTGAACTGGTGCGTTTTCAGCCTGGATTTGAAAAGGACCAGAGATGAAGCCTGATGCACAGACTCAGGTAGTTTGTTCCAGGAGTAAGCAGCAGCAAGGTGGAAGGATCAATGTCTGGAGTTGGCAGTAGTAGAGAAGGGCACAGATCGTAGGGCGGAGCACCTGAGGAGGAGTGTAGGGAGAGATGAGAGAAAAGGTAGTGAGAAGCAGCAGAATAAGTGCACTTATAGGTAAGCAGGAGAAGTTTGAACTGGATATGGAAATGGATAGGAAGCCAGTGAAGCGATTTGAGAATGGGGGTTATATGAGCATGTACAGGCTGGCAGAAGATTAGCCGCACAGCTGAGTTTTGAGCAGATTGAAGAGAGAGATGATTCAGAGGGAGACCAGCACGGAGGAAGTTGCAATAGTCTAGATGAGAAGTGACTAAAGAGTGGATAAGTGTCTTAGTAGTGTATATAGAAAGGAAGAGATGAATTTTGCCAATGTTATAGAGAAAGAAGCGACAGGTTTTAGCTATCTGTTGGATGTGTGCAGAGAAAGATAGTCAGATGACTCCAAGGTTGCGAGTTGAGGAAACAGGGAGGAGTGTTATATTAGCCACAGAAATAGAGAAAGGAGGAAGGGGGGAGGTGTGTTTAGGGGGGAAAGATAAAGAGCTCAGTTTTGGCAATGTTCAATTTCAGACGGCAACCAGACTGCAATGTTGGATAAGCAGGCAGAGATCCAGGCCTGGATTCCTGAAGAGATTTCAGCCACAGAAAGGTAGAGCTGAGAGTCATCAGCATAAAGATGGTATTGAAAACCATGAGAGGAAATAAGTGCACCAAGGGACAGAGTATAGAGAGAGAAAAGGAAAGGTCTCAAGACAGAGTCCTGAGATACACCAATTGAAAGCAGGATGGCGGTATAGGAGGAATCAACAGAATATACACTAAAAGTGCAATGGGAGAAATAAGAAGAAAACCAGGACAGACCAGAGCCCCTAAATCCAAGCAAGGGTATCGAGGAGGTGGTGATGATCAACAGTGTCAAAAACAGCAGAAAGGTCAAGAAAGATGAGAATTGAGTAGAGGCCTTTGGAATTATTAAACAACAAGTTGCTGGAGACTTTGACAAGAGCAGTTTCTGTGGAATGTAGAGAGCAAAAGCCAGATTGCAGTGGGTCCAGAAGGTCTTAGGAGGGAAAAAAAAGTCAAGACAGTGGTGGTGAACTGCTCGTTCAAGTGGTTTTGAAGCAAAGGGGAGGAGAGAGATAAGTCGATAACTGGAAGGACAGGAAGGATCTAGTGAAAAGCTTTTTGAAGAGAGGTGTAACCACAGCATGTTTGAAGGTCACAGGAACAGTTGTAGTGGAAAGCGAAAGGTTAAGGATATGACAGATGGAAGGAATGAAGGCAACAGAGATAGAGTTCAGAAGATGGTAGGGGATGGGATCAGAGGAGCAGGTAGTCAGTTTGGAGGAGAAGAGAAGATTTGCAGTTTCCTCTTCAGTGATTTCAGAAAAGGAAGAAAGGGTGCCTGAAAGTGAGGGAAGGATTTGGGATTGAAGAGGGGGATGAGGTGGAGGTGACCCTGCAGAGAATTCAAGGCTGATCTTCTGGACTTTGTCATGGAAGTAGTCAGCCAAGGTCTGGGCAGACACTGAAGGAGGGATTGGGGGAAAAGGCACCTTGAGGAGAGAATTGAAGATAGTGAGGAAATGGCGAGGGTCAGAGGCAAGTGTGTTAGTCGGATGGACATAGTATTCTTGCTTGGCGCTATAGCCGATTGGACGGAGATTAGCATGCATTTGAAACGTAGGTAATCATATACTATGTTATTGTGATCTTTAGACTGGGTTTGAATAAGGCTAACTAATGAGCAGCTATGAAGCAAAGACATTGTAAATAACAAGGCTGACTGTATGTAGAAGTTAATGTCGTTACTTGAGAAGTAAAAAGTACATTGCTGTCTTTCACCAATGTTGCTACATCAAAGATTCACTGGAAGACCTGTGAAATGCAGATTCCTGTACTTTAAGTAGGTGGTGATGACAGCATGGGTAAGAGTTCTGTTAGTGTGATCAGAAGAGAAATGGATTTTGGTGATGTAAGAGAAAGAATAAGATTTTAATAGTGTTTTGGGATGTTGTAGCAAGGGAGAGAGATCAATAATGTCCCCCAAGGTTACAGGCTACATACAAGGCCTGGGAGGATAACAATGGTAGCTACATAAAGAAAGAAAGGATGGTGGTGGTGGAGGGAAGAGGTTATGAAAGAAAGAACGAAAAGATCTTAACCATATTAAGTTTAAGGTGGTGGTGACAGTATTGCAGAAAGTGACGGAGATCTGGGTCTGAACAGCTTAGGATGTTACCGTGCATGATGTAGCACACTGCATTAGCACATAGAATACCTCTGTATAAAACTATTTGTTTTATACAAAGGAATCATCTTAGAAGAGAATACCTGTTTATTTTATTATTAACCTTATTTTTATAGTTCAAGTAGACTAGCACGGCAACCACACAGCTTTACCTAAGCAAAGTCACAGTGCGCGAGGAAACAGCCCCATCGAAAAATAACCTCAAACTGATGTAACATCAACACAAGATCCCAGAGCATGAATAATGTCACATGTATGATGTAATTGCATCCACGCGAAACCATACACTATGACATCATCCTGTGCTGATCCAGTCCACCGCTGTGACATTTCAGCTCCTCGCGCAAAGATGAAGCGCGTCAATCCAACCGACAGACTCCACGCAACAACCCATCACCTCCCCACGTTTTCTCCGAGCGGCCACGGCGCTCTCGGCCTGCAACCTCGACCCTATAGGGACAATTATCCATCACTTTTCCAAGAACGAACACCGACCTGCCGCGTCAACCTCCATGCCACCACAGCCCCCATTCGCCGCCGCCGACGCCGCCATCTTCCGAAGGTGCTCCACCTCCAAGCCTTCGTACTGCGCAGGAGCCCAGAGACGAGAGCGAACAATGAGCATGCGCCCTGCAACGCGAGCTGAAAACCAGAGCTAGAGGCTTGGCCTTCGCTTAAGGAGCGAGGGCGAGTGCGCATGCGTAGGCAAAGGTGGTTCTAGGCGGGAAAATACTATTTGACTGGAGAGTTCTTAACGGCAAGAAATGCATGTCTCTGAGCATCCCTATCATTCCCTGACCTAGGAAACTCACAGAGATGCTAACTTAAGTTGAACTATTTTTCATTATGGGGCAGATGCAGAAAACCTTAGTGCAGCGCTAGGCTTGCTCTCCAATGCAGAAAGCAAGCTAGTGTCATAAAAATATCACTGCCAGCTCCAGACGTAGGCCATTCGACTTTGCTGCTCCATATTTTTATTTATTTATTTATTTGGTTTTATACCGCACTATTCAAGATCAGCACAGTTTACAAAGTAGCAACATCATACATGGAACAGTTTACATTTAACATATTACATGGGACTGTTTACATTGAACATGTGAACAAGGTATAAAACAGTTAACTTATTTACACTGATAGATCAATAGATCATTCGCAGTAGCTTATAATACTGGGGAACAATTTACAATCTGATAGGATCTTGAGTATGATATTGATGGAGACACTTTAAGTTACGTGGTCGAAAGCAAGGTGGAATAGGTGTGTTTTGATTGCTTTGTGAAAGATGGCCAAATCTGATATGAGACGAATAGGAACAGGTAGGGAGTTCAATAAGTTCATCTTAGATGCAGAAGAAATTGAAATAGTTGACAATTTTAACCTACTTGGATCAACAATCAATAAAGAAACAAGCAGTCAAGAAATTACATGATGTATTGCTCTTGGCAGAATGGCTATGCAGGACCTCAACAAGATTCTGAAGAGCAGAAACGTCTCTCTCCATATAAAGATTTGACTTATCCTTGCCATGGTATTTTTTAATAATGTCCTATGGCTGTGAAAGTTGGACAGTGAAAAAGATAGACAGGAAAAAAATCGATGACTTTGAATTATGGTGCTGGTGAAGAATACCATGTATACCATGGACTGCCCAAAAAAGAATCCAGTCAGTACTAGAGGAAATCAAACTTAACCTTTCTTTAAAAGCTCAAATGACAAAACTTCAACTTTCATATTTTCGACATATCATACGAAGAAAGAAATCGTTAAAGACAGACATCATTCTTGTTTGCCATATTTGTTTTTCTCGCTCTGTTGTCAGGAGTCCAGTGCAGGAGATCTTCCAGTGAGGGTGCTGATAGGTGGTGGAGAATTTTGAATGTTATCAGGAGAGTTTTGTACTTGAGTTGACTGCTTATTGGGAGCCACTGAAGTTGGATCAGGAGAGGAGTTACATGCTCATATCTGGATGCTCCGTAGATGGTTCATGACGCAGTATTCAATGCTAATTGTAAAGGATGGATAGAATATCCAGGAAGCCCTTGCAGGATGATATTTACGTAGTCGAACAGCGGAGTGATCAGGGCTTCGAAGACAGTGTGGAAGTCAGTAGGCTTCAGTAAGGGTCGGAGATGACGGAGGAAATGTATTTTATGATAGACGGACTTTGTGATATTGCTTATATGGGGCTCCATGTTTAGGGACTGGTCAAGCGTGATGCCCAGATATCTAACCTCATGATTAGACTTCAGTTCAGCATTCTTAAACTGCAGAGTTGTCAGGGCTATGAATGTTAGGACTTTCGTGACAAAAGGACTTCTGTCTTTTTATAATTCACTTTCAGGTTGTGCACAGCTAGCCAGTTGGAGACAGCATTGAAACAGTCAATGATTCTGGCGAAACATGGGGTTTCTGTTGAGAAAGGAGTGTAGAGGAGCACATAATCTGCGTAGATGTGATAAAGGATGCCAAAGGACTGTATGATTGTACAAATTGGTTGTAAATATATGTTAACTGACTGTGGAAATTATTGCACAATCGCTCTGATCCCACATGCCAGCAAGATTCTACTGAAGATTATTCAAAAGAGACAACAACCATACCTGGAACAAGAACTACCTGAAGTGCAAGCAGGGTTCAGGAAAGGGCGAGGAACGAGAGACATCATTGCGGATGTGAGATGAATCCTTGAAAAGACAAAAGAATATCAAAAGGATATCTATTTGTGCTTTATCGACTATAGCAAGGCTTTTGACTGTGTAAACCATGAGAAACTCTGGGCCACATTAAGAAGCATGGGTATACCAGAACACCTGATCGTACTCTTGCACAATCTGTACATTGATCAAGAAGCAGCAGTTCGAACGGAACAAGGAGAAACAATGGTTTAAAATAAGCAAAGGTGTAAGACAAGGCTGCATACTTTCCCCCTACCTGTTTAATTTATATGCAGAACAAATCATCAGAGAAGCAGGATTGTATGAAGACAACAGAGGTGTGAAGATTGGTGGAAGACTCATCAACAACCTTCGCTATGCTGATGATACCACATTACTGGCTGAAAATGAAGATGATCTGAAACATTTGCTTCTCACAATCAAAGAACATAGTCTCAAAATGGGCCTGCACCTTAATGTAAAGAAGTCAAAGATCATGACAACTGGCATAATCAACAGGTTCATCGTTGAAGGAGAAGAAATTGAAATCGTGAACAACTTTAACCTACTTGGATCTACTATCAATAAAGAAGCAACAAGCAGTCAAGAAATCATACGACGCATTGCTCTTGGCAGAATGGCTATAAAAGACCTAGATAAGATTCTCAAGAGCAGAGATGTCTCTCTCCATACAAAGATTCAACTTGTTCAGGCCATGGTATTTTCAATAACATCATATGGATGTGAAAGCTGGACAGTGAAAAAGATAGGAAGAAAATGGATGCCTTTGAATTATGGTGCTGGCGGCGAATACTCTGTATATCATGGACTGCCCGAAGAACAAACCAGTCGGTACTAGAGGAGATCAAACCTAAGCTTTCTTTAGAAGCTCAGATGACAAGACTTCGACTTTCATACTTTGGACACATCCTGCGAAGAGAGAGATCATTAGAGAAAGACATCATGCTTGGCAAGATAGAAGGTCAGCAATGAGATGGATTGATACAATAACAGCAGCTACAGGTACTAGTCTGTCAACAATGAGCCGCCTGACTGAAGACCAAACACAATTTAGGATAGCTATCCAGAGGGTCACCATGAGTCGACTCCGACTCGACGGCACTTAACAACAACAACATATGTTAAATAGCAAGGCGGATAGGGAAGAGCCTTGTGGTACACCTTGTGTTTGCAGAAACATATCTGATGTTTGATTGTCTATACAGACTTGTTGTTGCCGATCTGTTAGGTATAAGCGACACCAATCTAGAGCTGAGCTCTGAATGCCCTTAAATTTTAGCAGATGTATCAATTGGCTGTGACAGACTGTATCGAAGGCTGAAGCAATATCCATGAATATCAAGATAAAGCCCTGTTTCAGATTATTTAAGCCTAATATCAGGTTGTCAAATAAGGATGTGAGTAAAGTCTCGACACTATGATGTTGCCGAAAACCATGCTGTTGCGGATCAAGTGGTGCGTGGCAATCAATATGGTCTTGTATTTGTTGCTGTACTATTTTCTCCATTATTTTAGACAAGAAAGGAAGACTAGATATGAGACAATAGGAGTTTGGGTCCTGTGGGTCTAGCTTGGGATTTTTTAGGAGCAGTTTGATTGTGGCAGTTTTCAGTGATGCTGGTACAATACTCTTGTTGAAGGAAAGGTGGATAATCTTGGCGATGTGGGAGCTTAATTCAGGGCAGGTAGATTTGATCCAATGAGAAGGGCATAGATCCAAGGGTGAGGTGGTAGAATTAAGACCTTTTATTACATTTTCAATTTGTTATGGGGAGTATGGGTAAAAATGACTTAGGGAAGGGATGTTGATGTTTTCAGGCGATGGGGTGTCTATGCAGATGTCTTCCATATTGTTGAGGGTCGCTTTGGTCTTATTGTGAAAGTGATTGACAATGTCTTGAGGGTGGATTACATTCTTTTTGAAGCAGAGATGACTCATTTGTAAGGGATTGAATTAATCTAAAGAACTCACGGGGCTTGTTGAGCGAGCGCATAAGGAGATTTGTATGGTATTCCTTCTTCCTTTGCATAATGGTATTGCGGTGTTCTTGCAAATTCTTTATGTATAATTCTCGGTCATTGGGAAGCCTGGAGTTGCGCCATTTACGCTCAAACTTCCTGAGATTCTTTAGTGATTTGTGTGGATCGACTGTAAACCAGATAGCTGTATGCATCCTTTTCTCTGTGTGTTTATGCTGGGTTAGTAGTGCAGCTTTTCTTAGGGTAGCATCCCAAGTGTGTATTACTTCAGTTAAATCAGTGGATTCAGAGTCGGAGTTAAGGTCAGGTAGAATTTCTGCAAGGAATAGCTCTCTGTTGAATGGCTTAAAATGACGAGCAGGTGGTAAGTCAGTATTATTAGGAGCTTCCGATCCTGGTATGTTGAATGGGATATGAAATATGATAGCTTTGTAGTCTGACCCGGGTACTGGGAAGACTTGTGGTTGTATAAAGTTGATTGTACCATAAGTATAGGGGGGTGCAAAGATAAGGTCCAATGTGTTACCTTTAGTGTGAGTAGGGGCATGTATCAGTTGCTGATAGTTAAGAGCAGACATAGTATCCAGAAAAGCCGTGGAACAAACTTCCTGAGTCTGTGCATCAGGGTCCTTCTCTTGTTGTTAAGTGCCATCGAGTCAATGTGGACTCCTGGCGACTCTCTGGATAGTTGACCTGAACTTTGTTCGGTCTTCAGCCAAGCAGCTCATTATTAATAGAGTGGTATCCATAGCTGCTGTTATTGTATCAATCCATCTCATTGCCGGCCTTCCTATTTTATGGTCACCTACCTTGCCAAGCCTTCTCTGACCCTATTCAAATCCAGGCTAAAATCCCACCTCTATGAGGAGCTTTTGCATCCTGATGCCCCTCACTCTCTCGTTCACTACTTATGTGTATCTTACCATACTCTAGTCCCCAGTTTTGCAATAATTTTCATCTTGATTAGATTGTAAGAGCTGATGAGCAGAGACGTAGTCTAAAGTGACCAACTGTCCCCTATGATACAGGAAAGTCACGTATTTTAAGGATTTGTCCCTGGAATTGTATTACTTCAGTCAGGATGCCTAAATGTCCCTTAATTTAAAAGATATGTCCCACTCCTACCCTCCTCCACATTTGTACCAGCGGACTTCTCTACTCCAGCTAGAGTTTTCAAAGGGAAATTCTATTTATACAAGACTATTTCCCTCAGAGACACAAAAACATATACACATGCATGCACTCTGTTGTACTTCAGTCACACACACGTCTCATGCATTTGTCAATCCCCCACACCACCTCCCAAATCAGGTACACACATGCACACTGGCACTTCTTAGACAGACAATGACTGTCTACTGGTGCTATGCTGCTTCTGCTCTACTTCAATGCCCCCAGTTCTTGCTTTCGCTACAGCTCTTTTTCTCAGCCTGCAATAGTCTCCTCACACTTTACCCCATTCCTCCTACATTTCTATCCTTTCTCAGCAACCCCACTCACCCCTACCAAGAAACCCACTTATTCCACTGACTTTCTCCCAGACCCTGTACAGAAAATCAGCCTGCCCTTTTTCTGACTAGTGCAGCCTTTCCATTGGCTGGAACCTATCACTTACTCTGCACAGTGAGGAGGGGGGGAGAACTGGTGAGCTGTAGAGCTGAACTTTAAAAAATACCCAGACAATTTAGACATCATTCTGACTAAGACAGCTACTTTACAAAGTTATAAAATCCTAAAATAATTTAGATGGTTGGAAATCCTAAACTCCTGAGTCCTCAGCACATCTGACTCTGCTTCTTTCCTAGGGCCCAGGTAACCATCAGTCAGACAAAGCCAGGCAATGGGGAGCAGTAGCTAGGATACATAAACCTTCCTTTCTCTCTTATTTTATACCTAATGTTTAGTTGTCATTTTATATCTCAGTAAACTGCTTTGATTAAAGGATAAGGTAGTATATAAAATCTGTTAAATAAATATTTAAGAGGGTTTTATACTATGTTATCATTTAGTCAAAGCAGTTTACATTGTAACAAACTTGGTAATGTATATTAAATAGGGGCATTGATAACTTGGATTTGTCTGAGGCAATGGAGGGTTAAGTGACTTACCCAAGATGTGCTAGTGGGACTTGAACTCTGGTCTTTTGATTTACAAGCCAGTGCTCTAACCATTAGGCTACTCCTCCACTTTGCCCTTGTCCTGAAGCTCTGGAGTATGGTGGGTTTTTTTGCTACAGATATACAGACCTACAGGAGAAAATATTGGGGTACTCAAGCACTCACAGAGCTGGCACCTATAATCCTGAGGCAAACATCAGTATCACAGTCAGTGGTCAGTTGATTCTGTCATCTGTGTAGGCTCTTAGCCTAGGGTGCATGTTTCTATTTAGACTTTATTTTCATTTTAAAATGCCAAAAATAAAGTGTGTTTTAAATGACCAGCTATAAAATGAATACCAATTGATTAATAAACATTCTGGTGATAGCACAGTATTTTGTAACAAATGCCAGTCTTCCTTTTTAATCGCACATGCAGGAAAGGGTGACATTGTTTAGCACCTAAGGACAGACAAACACAAGACAGCAGATGTAAGTGCTTCTTCATGTAGAACTATGGCTTCTTTTTTAAAAAGTCAAACTTTTGATGAGAAAACTCAGTCACTGACTATAACTGAGGGTACATGGGCTTATCACTGTGTTGTCACAAGCACAACCATTCCTTTCAGTTGTCAGACTGTACTTCAAAGTTGTTGAAAAAATGTTTTGATGAAAAATACTCTTGTGCGTGAACCAAAATGGAAGCTATCATCTGTAATGTTTTCAAACCTGACTCTATTGATTCCCTCAAGAGAGACCTTTCTGAGACAAGATTTTTTTAACAGTTTTTTGGGATTGTTCAAACCATGGAAACATTAAAGTGTGCCCTATTTTAGTAAGGTACTTTCTTCCTGAGAAAGGGGTTCAGGTAAAAGTTCTTGATGACCATGAAGTTAAAGGCAAAACCTCAGACATTCTTTCCAAGTGCATTCTTGATGCAGTTGAGTCCAATAGGTTAAGATTCAAAGTTCTGGCATTGTGTGCTGACAATACCAATTACAATTTTGGTGGGGCCACTAGGAAGGGTACTAACAATATTTTTTACAAGCTGCAAAAAGATTTAGGAAGTAATTTAATTGGTGCAAACTGTGCAGCTCACATTCCTCACAATTGTATCAGCACTGCTGTAGAGTGCCTGCCATTTGACATTGAAGTTATTGCTGACAAGATATTCAGACATTTTCACATTTATACCGTGAGAATTGAAGAATTTAAAGAGATGTGTGACTTTGTTGAGAGTGAGTATCAAAAGCTCCTTGGATACAGTAACACTAGGTAACTGTCTTTACTACCAGCCATAGAGAGGTTAACTAAAATGTTCCAACCAGTGAAATCATATTTTCTGAGCCAGGAAAAATGCTCAGTTAACATCAAAAGCATTTTTTGAGAATGAATCAGCATACGTTTGACTGTACTTTCTGCACAGTCAGGCAGTGATTTTCCAAAATGTGACTTTAAAAATTGAGTCTCAAAAAATCTCAATGATAGAGGTGGATGGTGTAATCAGTGACCTTAGAAACAAGTTTTTAACAGTAACTAGAAAGAATGAAGTGTGTTTGCCTCTGACAATCAGAAAGAAGATAAAAGATCTTGAAGAAGATGGCAGCCCCGATGAAGCAGATTTCAAGCAATTTGTGTCATCTTTCTACACCACTTGCATTGATTACTTGGATCAGTGGACCACTCACTTCCAGGAGACTGGGAAACAACAGTGGATTCTCCTTCAAAAACAACCAGAGTGGTATGAGCTAGAGTCATCTTTAGAATAAGTTTTGTCTACAAGACCCGGCCTAGAGTCAGTAATAAATGAAACTGAACTGTTTGATGAGTTCTCTTGTCTTAAATCATTTGTTTCTGAAGAACAAGTTCAAGAATGGAAAAAATGGAAGGAGGTGTTTGAACACCTCAAAAGTAATGAAATATCATATAAAAATGTATGTAAATTGGTTATGTTTGCCAAGTTCCAATGCTCCAACTGAAAGGTGCTTTTCAATCATGATCAAAGTGGAGTCTACAGAAAAAACCCAACTGCATGTATTTTATTTATTTATTTAACGTTTTTTTTATACCACCTTATCATTAATTCAAAGCTGTTTACAGAGAACATCATAACAGCAAACTTTTACATAGTACAACTTGGAGGATTACATGGGATATATAGTACATTTAACTATTTACAGGTACGTTGTAGCAGTGTGAGGTGTAGCAGATTTACATAACAGGTATAGGTTATAAAGTTGTATTATTGGTTTCTGGAACTCACTCTTCTGAGGTGGAGCCATAGTATTCACGGAAAAGGTGGGTTTTTATGGCTTTCCTAAAGTCCATTAGGTCTTTAGTTGCCCGTATTGTGGCGGGGAGGTCATTCCATAGTTGGGGGGTGTACATGGAGAAGGCTCTACTACAGGTGGATTGTCTCGCTGTTCTGAAGCTTGGTGAGGTTATCAAGATGGTGTTGTCTGCTCCTCTTCTTGTTCTGGTTGGGTGTGTTTTTGTGATCAATGGTTGAAGGGCCGGTGGAGATAGGTTGTTTAGTATCTTGAAGATTATTGTGAAGATCTTGTATTTAATGCATGAGTTGACTGGGAGCCAGTGTAGATGTTGGAGAGTAGGGGTTATGTGGCTGTATTTAGCAGTTCCAGTAATAACTCTTGCGGCTGTGTTCTGCACCAGTTGGAGGGGGGGGGGGGGTAACGTTTTCTTGGGTAATCCATGGTAGATGATGTTGCAGTAATCTGTTATGGGTGTTACTATGGCTTGACACACGGTCCTGAAGTCACTGCTGGATAGTAGTGGTTTGAGTTTGTGTAGGGCTCTCAACTTGTAGGCTGTTCTGGTCGTCCATTTTATATGGGTTTGGAAGCTGAGATATTGATCAAAGGTTACTCCGAGGTACCTCATTTCTTGCTTGTTGATTAGGGTGTGATCTAGGATTGTTATTGAGGCCGGAGGAGGGAGGGGGGAGAATTTGGTGTTCCTGATGATATGGATTAATTCAGATTTTTTGAAGTTAATGGAAAGGTTCTGACCTTTAAGCCATTCTGACATTGATTCGAGGCATGCTGTGATTTGTGAATAATCTGGATGATTGGTATTAATGGGGGTGAATATCATGATGTCATCTGCGTATATTCTATAGTGGATGTTGTATTGTCTTATAATGCCGCAAATTGGCTGGATGCATATATTAAATAACAGTGCAGATAGGGCCGAGCCTTGTGGAACACCCTGGTATTGTATAAAAGGTTTAGACTCTCAAATGTCTAATGATTGTAAAGTACAATTTTGAGTTGAATTGCCCAGGATGTTTTAATTATCTTAATGGAAATGTTGCTATTTTGAAGAAAATTCGCTCTGTAGAGAAGTACAAGTAGGCCTGATTGGCACATTTGTAAGTAAAGCTATAAACCTAGCCTACTGATTAAAATTTGGGTTAAAATTGTAATTATAAACATATTTTTTTATTTCCCTTCACTTTGAACCCCCCAACTTGATTGAGTGTCTCATATTTGAACTTAAAAAAGATGGTTAGGTTACTTACATCTTTATGTAGAGCGCTGCGTACACCTTGTATCTCTATATAGATGATTAGTAGTAGTAGTAAAAACAGCCATGCTAAATTGCAGTGCACTGGGCATGCAAATCACTGCATACTTAATTGTGCCTGATTGAAACAACTGCGCTGAAACGTAATACAATGTTTTATACTGTTTTTAACCCTTGATCTTCACACCGGCTTTGGGCAGGGGTAAAGATCCAGCCGGAAGCAAAAAAACATCATCTGTGGTGAGGTTTGACACTTTACCTCAGATGATCCAGGCATCGGGGAAAGCCTTCGATGCCACTGGCACACCAGACTTGGTGGCCCAGCGGTCCCGATCCCCCAGCTCCAACCAAAACAAAGACCTGGTGGCCCAGGAGCCCCCAGTCCCCTCCCCTCCCAAAATAAGCCTGGTGGCTGAGTAGCCTCAACCCCCTCCCCCCCCCCCAGTACCTTATAAATTGGGGCAGGAACATTTGCCCATATGCTCCCTCTCCCACGCCACCATATTGTAAAAAGGTGGCATCGGACCCATGATACATCGAGTTGGGAGGGGGTCAGACTGCCATATTAGGCAAAACATGACTTCTATGGTGGAGGGCCCTCCTCCCCCCCCCCCACGTGTTGCATGCTGGAACAGATTTGCATTCAGTGGAGGCTTTGTATGCAAATTTCTCTCATGCATATTCATTGTGGTTATCCTGAAAACCAGACTAGCTAGGTGTGACCCAAGGACTGAGTTGAGAACCCCTCCTCTAGACAGTAGGTGTGGCAGAATGAGTGGTTCCTCCTGAGGTGAGGGCTCAGTGACGGCTTTGCCCACAGCAAAACTAGCAAATAAGAAGCTGGAAGCAGTTGCAGTGCCAACCTACCCTGGCACTATCTTGTCCTCAGCAGTGACACAGCTCCACCTCAATGGAGGATAGTGCTCCTGGCCGATATTCTCTCTAAGATGCATGGAAAGCTGCTGCCCACATTGCTATCATCAATACAAGTGCAATAATATTGTGGTTTCAGTTAGAAGGGGCTTTGTGATTGAAACCATGGTATTGCTGATCCTTACCAGTGGTTGAAGTATAGACAGCGAACTCCTGTGCATCTTAGAGGGAATGTCGCTCCCGCTAATGTTCAGCCCACTGCACACCCTTCCAGCCAATAAGGATGTGGGGAGGGTGGGGCTAAGGCCAGCTTTTGTAAATAAGTTAACAGCCAACCTGTAAATAAGTTATGTAGCTAATCTTGTCCAGTTCTAATCTCCGTTATCAATTGCTCTCATTTTAGTTATCTGTAAGACAGTTTAGGTATTCCATGACTTTGTTCAATTGTGCCTAATTTATTGTGAACCACTTTGACTCTTAGAAAAGCGGTATAGAAAAAACGTGTTAAATAAATAAATAAATAAAATAAGAGGATCTGTCTGCTGGTGTTGAGTATACATGGCTCTTTTCTTCAGAGTAGAAAGTACGTTTGGGTTGGTACTCGGCAGGCTGGATAAAGGGCCCTGTGTTTGACACCCATATGATAAGGTTTATTTTCCTTAGCGTCCCTCCAGTCTAGTCCCGAACCTTAGAAGTTGTGTACGTCCTCTCGCAGCTTGGAGACTGAGCATGTCACAATCTTGCTGACACCACTATAAGTAATCCAGGGACCGCCTCCTTGCTCCAGTTCTCAGTCTCCAAGCAGCGGTAGGAGGTGTGAGCCTAGGGGTCAGGGACTCACTGAAGGAAGCATTAAGTAGGATTGGTTTAAAAAAAAAGAAAAAAAGAAAAAGGAATTGGATACGGTAAGGCAAATAGAGGCAAGAAAGAAAGGAGAGAAAAGGTTTTAACTCGCGGTAAGGGGCTACTGCCCCTTTAAATCGGCAATTGCAGCCTTCAATTAATTTAGAATTCAATTGAGGAAACGTGTTACCCCCCTTCTCCCCCCTCTCTGAAAAGGTGTGAGCGGTGCAGAGCGGAGTGAGGGAGTAGCGGTTAGGGCCTCCTGTTTTCAGATCCCCCGAGGTGGGTGATGGACCGTTGAGGATTGCCGCTCGATGTCTGCAGGGCTGAGAAGAGCCGCGGAAGTGTGTTTCGGCTCTGGACAGGCCAGCGGTGCTGGCGTACGATCGCCAAAAAAGCGGGCAGAAGCAGGGCGGCTGAAAGGGGCTCTGTTGGGGTCCCGGAGGTAAGCGGAGCGAAGAGCAGCGGAAGGCAGCCTGTTTAAGGGCCAGGAGTGTGAGTATCCTGGTGGCCATTTTAGGACCGCGTGGTTTTGGGCGCAGGAGCAGGGAGCTGTGCCGTTTTCATGTTTCAGTGACTGGGCAGGTTGGTACGCGGGGAAGAACTGGGGCTTGAGTGTAGCTGATGGCATTGTGAGTTATTGGTACTGTTTGGGTGTGGTAATTGAAAAAAAAACAAAAAAAGAAAGAGATCTGAAACGGGCACATAGCTCCTGATGCCTTCTAGGCCTCGCTGCCTCTTATGTGGGGTCCGGAGAGGGACCATTTTGGAGGCAGGGCTGTGGAGGGGGTGTGCACACGAGGCTGCGCTATCAGGTATGGAAGTGCGGAGTGAGGCAGAAGGGGCTAGGGAGGTGTTGGGGGCGGAGGACGCCCTGGACCCTCCAGCGTTACTGCAAGAGCCGATGCCAGGTCCGTCGTCGGTGCCAGAGGTCCTGTTGGCCCAGGCTTCCATGCAGGGAGGTCTAGGGGCCATTTTTTCGCAGCAGTTTTTAGAGCTGCTACAGCAGACCCTTGGCAGGGCTGGCAGTGATATAGCCAATGGAGTGGAGGAAAATGCCACGGGGGGTCAAAAGAAAGGGGGCGCCGCTGGACAAGGGGTCGGGTGGCGTCCCAGTTAAGAGGCCCAGGTTGTTGGAGGACAGAGCAGACCTGGACGGGATCCTAGAGGAGCAGTCAGAGGTCTTGGAGGACTCGGACGGGGACCCGGAGTTGGAGGAAGGAGAGTTGGCCGAACCTGAAGACCGGTCAAGGATTGTCAGGGTATTCAGGAGAGAGGAGCTGGCTGCGCTCATTGTGGAAACTATGAAAGCATTGAATATGCCGACCGCAGAGCAGGGGTGGATGCTTCGTTGGAGGATCCATTATTGCAGGCGGTACGGAAGTCTCAGAGGGCGTTTCCGATTCATAGAGTTTTTAAGGAAATGATTCAGGAAGAATGGGATACGCCTGAGGCTAGCCTCAAGGGTTCCAGGGTGTTGAACCGGCTGTACCCATTGCCAGAGGCGGATAAGGATCTATTTAAAGCTCTGAGAGTGGATGCAGCCGTGTCGTCGGTGACTAAGAAGACTACCATTCTGGTAGAGGGTAGTGCAGCTCTTAAGGATACCCAGGATAGGAATGATAGGGGAAATAAAGGTTAGTTTAAGTGTACATACAGAAGGATTCAAAGGCCTGTAAAAGGGGTCCGTAAGAGGGAAGATGGCAATCCTGTATATGTCTATATATGGAAAGGAATGTGCTGTGTTCAGCTAAACTGATTGTTCTACTCAGGGACGACTCCTATCTGCAAAGTTACTGATAAGCTGTGGTGGGCCTCAGGGGATGGATTGATGACGTATGAATATGTTTCTTTAATGTATAAAAGACAGACAGCTCCTTTAACTGTTGGAATAAACTTACATACTACTTATGTGCAAGTGTACTGAGGTTTGGACAAGTTCCTGGAGGAAAGGTCCATAAACCACTATTAAAAAGGGACCCAGGATATCAATGCTTGGCCTAGTACAAGCACTGCAGAACCTGTGTCTTTTGGGGAAACTGCTAGGTACGTATGACCTAGATTGGCCACTGTTGGAAACAGGATACTGGGCTTGATGGACCTCGGTCTGACCCAGTATGGCATTTCTTATGTTCTTATGTGGTTGTGAAGTTCATTCCCCTGGAATTCCAGGCAGCCGAGGAGGAACAAAGGAAGCAGACGGAGGGGATTCCCCGGGCCTGGAGGCTGTGAACAGGGACAACCCCGTAACAAGGAAGTTAGACTCGCTGTTGAGGCAGGTATTTGAGGTGAATGCTCTTTCCATGCAAGCTTCGATTTGTGGGGCTTGGGTGGCAAGGGCGTGCCTAAGATGGGCCCAAAGACTGAAGGGATTGCAGGCAGAAGAGGCAGCCGAGGAAGCGGCTTGTTTGGAATCAGGAGCCATGTATTTGGTGGATAGTCAGTATGATCTTATAAGAGAATTAGCAAAGAGTATGGTGTCGGTTGTGGCCGCTAGGAGGTCCTTATGGCTGCGTAATTGGGCGGCAGATGCGGCGTCTAAAGCCCAACTAGGGAAGCTCTCCTTTAGAGGTAAACTTCTCTTTGGGGAAGATCTGGAGAAGTTGGTGAAGGATTTAGGAGAGTCCAAGGGAGGCAGGTTGCCGGAAGATAAGCAGAAACTAGGGCGTCCAGGGATGCCTTCGAGAAGTCAGCAGCGAGAGTTTTGGCGTTTTCGACAATCAAGGTTTGGTCAGTTTCAGAGAGGACGTTTTCAGTACAGAGCCTCAGGATTTTGTGGCTTTAGGGGAGCAGGCAGAGGTTTTGGGACCGCCTCCTCCTCACCTAGCCTTAAGAAACCGCAATGATGCGAGGGGGGTCCAGGCTGGAATCGTTCCCGTGGGAGGTCGTTTAAGGGAGTTCTTTCCAGCATGGGCCCAAATTACCTCAGACCAGTGGGTGTTGGAAATCGTGCAAAGAGGTTATGCGCTTGAGTTTCAACGTCCAGTGGGAGGTGCGTTTGTACAGTCTCCCTGCAGGACTCGAGCAAAGCAGGAAGATGTGCGGGAGACCTTGGGGAGGCTACTAGCGCTAAGAGCGGTGGTGCCGGTACCGGAAGATCAGTACGGCTGCGGTCGATACTCCATATATTTCGTAGTGCCAAAAAAGGAGGGCACCTTGCGGTCTATTCTGGACCTCAAAAGAGTAAACAGCTGCCTCAGGGTGTCACATTTTCTCATGGAAACATTGCGGTCAGTGATAATGGCAGTTTGGCAAGGAGAGTATCTCACGGCGCTAGATCTTTCGGAGGCGTATCTGCACATACCGATCAGAGCAGAGCATCAAAGGTTTCTTCGTTTCGCGGTGCCTATGGGGCATTTTCAGTTCCAGGCAATGCCGTTTGGATTAGCGACCGCTCCAAGGACATTCACCAAGGTCATGGTAGTGGTGGCGGCAGCGTTGCGAAAGGAAAGAGTATTGGTGCATCCTTATCTGGACGACTGGCTGATCAGAGCAAAGTTGGAAGAAGAGAGCATAGTGGCGACCAGACGAGTGGTTCAGTTTTTGCAATTGCTGGGTTGGGTGGTGAACCTAGCGAAGAGCAAGTTGCAGTCGTCGCAGGACTTGGGATTTCTGGGGACTCGGTTCGACACAAACAAGGGCAGGGTGTACCTGCCACAGCTAAGAATCGACAAATTAAGGCGCCTAGTTCGCACCTTCCTGAGCAAGAGGGATCCCTTGGCGTGGCAGTACTTGCAGGTATTGGGGATGATGGCAGCCACGCTAGAGGTGGTGCCATGGGCCAGAGCTCACATGAGACCGTTGCAGAGGTCTCTGCTCAGGAGATGGTCACATCAGTCCGATCAGTTGTCCAAGAGACTGGTCTGTCCGCCGGAGGCAAGGCAGTCTCTGCAGTGGTGGTTGGCTCCGGGGTGTCTGGAAAAGGGGATGCCTCTAGAGTCTCCAGTCTGGAAGGCATTAACGACCAATGCAAGCCTGTTCAGCTGGGGTGCGCACTTCGAGGGGCATTATGCGCAGGGCCAGTGGACAGAACAGGAGAGGACGTGGTCAATCAACAGGTTAGAGTTGAGAGCGGTCACTCTAGCTCTGAGGGCCCTTCAGCGGTGGCTGGGGGGGAATGCTGTCTGGGTGTTGTCGGACAACGCCACGGCAGTGGCTTACATCAATCGGCAAGGCGGCACAAGCAGCATGGCCCTCGAGGAGGAAGTGGACGAGTTACTCCAGTGGGCCGAGTCGCATCTGGAAGCTTTATCGACAGCACATGTGGCGGGAGTGGATAATGTGACCACCAATTTTTTGAGTCGAGTAAAGGTGGACCCAGGAGAGTGGGTACTCAATCAGGAGGTGTTCAATTTGCTAGTGCAACGCTGGGGAGCTCTGGTGATGGACCTCATGGTGACGTGCGCATCAGCAAAAGCGGAAAGATTCTTCAGCAGACGACGAGAAAGGATGTCAGAAGGGCTGGATGCCCTGATACAAATGTGGCCGGAAGAGCAGCTTCTATACATTTTCCCACCGTGGGTACTGATAGGGCGAGTGTGGTAGCGCATAGAGAGACACAGGGGGCTCATAGTTCTGGTGGCGCCAGACTGGCCAAGGAGGCCTTGGTATGCAGACTTAATGCGGCTGCTAGTGGAGTCCCCGTGGAGGCTACTGATAAGGAAGGACCTGCTGTCGCAGGGTCCGTTAACAATGCCGCAGGTGGATCGGTTCTCGCTTACGGCTTGGCTCTTGAAAGTGCAAGGTTAAGAGCCAAGGGGTACCTGGCTGAGGTGATTGCAATGCTGTTAAGATCTAGGAAGAGGTCCACGTCGTTGGCGTATATCCGGGTCTGGCAGATTTTCGAAGCTTGGTGTGATGACAGGCGGATTAGGGCGTTAGGGGCGTCTGTACCGCAGGTGTTGTCATTTTTGCAGGATGGTTTCGATAAAGGGCTGGCGGCAGCTTCTCTTAAGGTGCAGTTGGCAGCGCTCTCTTGTTATCGAGGAAAGGTAAAAGGGAGGTCACTGGGAACGCATCCAGAGGTGAAGAGATTTTTGAGAGCGGCTTCGCTTTTGAGACCGCCGCGCAGGGTTTCGGTTCCCTTCTGGGATTTGAACGTAGTCCTGGAGGTGCTGGCTCGGGAACCATTTGAGCCCTTAGCGAAGGTGACAATAAAGGACCTTACCCTAAAGGTGGTGTTTTTGGTTGCTATCTCTTCGGCTAGGAGGATTTCAGAGTTGCAAGCATTGTCATGTAGAGCGCCTTTTTTGGTTTTTGAGGGCAACAAAGTGGCGTTGAGGACGGTGCCCTCGTTTTTACCGAAGGTAGTGTCGTCTTTTCACGTGAATCAAGTGGTGTCGTTGCCAGTGTTTCAGAAGGCAAGGAAAGGCAAGGATGGGTTTCAGCTACATAAGTTAGATGTTGGCAGAGCCTTAAGAAAGTATTTGCAGAGGATAGCGTCGTTTCGTAGGACCAACAGATTGTTTGTGTTATTTGGGGGTTCGAAGCGAGGTGAGCAGGCGTCTAAGTCGTCTATTGCTAGGTGGATTAAGGAAACAATAGCTTCAGCCTATCTTTTGAAAGGTAGGGTGGTCCCAAAGGGTTTGAAAGCGCATTCGACAAGGGCACAAGCTGCTTCATGGGTGGAGTTTAGTTT
Source organism: Ichthyophis bannanicus (assembly GCA_033557465.1). NCBI lineage: Eukaryota > Metazoa > Chordata > Amphibia > Gymnophiona > Ichthyophiidae > Ichthyophis > Ichthyophis bannanicus. The sequence goes on along the minus strand of CM066048.1, from coordinate 102,019,999 downwards.
GGTGCCGGCAGTGGAAATCTGTAAGGCAGCGATGTGGTCATCATTGCATACTTTTGTGAAGCATTACAGGATTGATGTTCAAGCAGAGAGGGACTCTAGTTTTGGAGCGGCGCTGCTTCAGGCTGGTCTAGCAGGGCCCTCCCATTAAGGTGTTACTGCTCTGTTACATCTTCTAAGGTTCGGGACTAGACTGGAGGGACGCTAAGGAAGGTGAAATTAGACTTACCTGCTAATTGTTGTTCCTTAAGGAACTTCAGTCTAGTCCTGCATCCCTCCCTGATCTTGACTGCTGACGACACCCTGAAGCAAAGTAAGTAGTATTGCCGGTCTGCGACTGTACTGCATGGGTTGTTAGTTCAGGGGGGGAAATGCAGAACGGAGGAGGTACTTTCCTCTGAGTTAAGGTTAGAGTACAAGTAAAAAAATAATAATAATAATATAAAATAGGGGGGATTTTTCTCCTTCATGGCTCGGGTTGCCACTTATTTGCAGTTTTTGAATGTTTATAGTTACTTAATTATTGCTCTGGTGAGTCTGCTTTGTCAATAGGGTACTGGAGCAAGGAGGCGGTCCCTGGATTACTTATACTGGTGTCAGCAAGATTGTGACATGCTCAGTCTCCAAGCTGCGAGAGGACGTACACAACCTCTAAGGTTCGGGACTAGACTGGAGTTCCTTAAGGAACAACAATTAGCAGGTAAGTCTAATTTCACCTTACTGCTTAATGGGATATGCTTATTAAAAAGAGGTAATGTACTGTATGTTAAGCCCTGAAATTTAGCATGGGGTTGCATTACATGGATAAGGTTACCAGATTTTTTGCAGGCAAATCTGGGGCATTTATCCAAAGTGAGATGGGGGAGAGGGAAAGGAAGGGACACTTTAGGTGTGGAGGAGGGAAGAGGAGTCATTACCTTCCTCCCCTATCCATCCCATGATAAGAACAATATTATTTCCAATAGACAAATTGACAGAGAAATAGAACCAGTGATGCATTTCCTGCATGCTGTGCAAAATATAAAGATAATGGATGTAAATTCTGAAAATGGAGATATTCAAATCACTAAATTGAATATAAATTGTTTCTACCTCCTCTGTCCTCATTAATAGAATCAGGGACAAAAGGCTGCCAAACAGCCCCCAAGAGACCAGTGTTCAGTTCCCACTTGCACTCCTTGTGGCCTTGGGCAAGTCACTTAGTCCTCCATTGCCTCAGAAAAAAAAACCATCCAAGTTATCAATGCCCCTGTTTAATGTACATTATCAAGTTTAAGTTACCATGTAAACCACTTTGATGGAAATGATAAAGCAGTCTAAAAAAACCCCTGTTAAATAAATAAATAAATAAACAGGTGGAAGTTGGGGACACAGATCTAAAATCGGGGACAATCCCTGAAAATCAGGGACATCTGGTAGCCTTATACATGGTGGCATGTCCAGCTTGTTCCCATGCAGTTAGTGTAGGTCCAGCATCACTAATGCACAAAGCAGTTTCCCGCTTACTGCAACGTTGCCAGTTAGTGTGTGCTAAGGATGCCCGTGCTATCTGCCCTGCAGCACCCAGCTCCCACCCCAACCCATGCTAAGCGGGTAGCATGGTAATTTTACTGAGGCTGTGTTTTTGGCACATGGTAAACCCTGCGCTAACCATTAGCGCACTTTGGTAAACATACCCCAGTGTGTCTTGTCTGTGTTAATTTAATTAATTTAAAAATAGTATAATACAAAATGATTGATGAATCCAACTTGTATTCATTAAACTAAAGACAAGGAAGACATGCCATTTTATTTATCTCACTAGAGTTGGGTCTCCTGTAGTTGCTCATGTTGCCCTCTCTTTAAACCTTGGCATTCTAATCCCTGGACTATAGTCTTCAGCAATATATAAAACTAACGAAAAATTGAAAGGATGAAGTTAATTCACTATTTGCTATTTTGTTAGGACCTCCAGCAGCATCCTTGAGATTGACTCTTAAAGTCTTAAATTCTTGGAGACTCCAGATCATTGCTGGAGAGTTGGCAGTCCTCCCCTTCTCTCTTCTAGCTACATTGAGCTTAACAGTACTGACATCTGTCATGTTGGAACTTGCTAAATGTTCTAAACATCAAGCATCACACATGCACACAATAAGGTCACACAGAAGAACATAATTTGGGTTTAATTCCCGAGAGCCTTGTAGAAAATCTCTGTTTTACTGCTCTGCGCTTTCCACTGAAGTCTCTTACACTTTGACAGGAATAAAGCTTGCACCTCCACTGGATGGCAGTCTTGCTCCTCAGTTCTGCTGCTTGTTCTCCTGAAGAAAATGTGCTGCTCTGTCGGTGTAGATTGAGGGTTTACCTAGGGTGCCCATATCTTTGCACCGGCCCTGTGTATCATCTAAAATGTGCCTTCATATGCGTTATCTCCTTAGGTCCAGGTACATTTTGCTCCTCCCATCCTCACTGAAGAATCCCGATCCCGGGACTGCAGCCATCTCTTTGTAACTTCCAAAGATGACCCCTTGCTGTTATAGGGTTAAGTTGATGTTGCTAGGGTTCCTCCAGTATACATTGTTTTATGATATCTTAGGAGTGGAGTGGAGGAGTAGCCTAGTGGTTGGGGCAAGGTACTTCAGGCCGGAAGGTCAGGGGTTCAAATCCCACTAGAGGACAGCAACCTTGGGCCGGAAGGACTGGGGTTTCTAGTCCCACAGGTGCTCCTTGTGGTCTTGGGCAAGCCACTTAACCCTCCATAGCCCATGTTCCCTGTAAAATAGTTATCTCCAAGTTATAATACCCTGTTCAATGTAAACCACACTGATGCAGAATAGCACCATATATAAGAGAATGTAAATAAAATAAATAAAATATGAGGCTCCTGAGTTCACTAGACATGTCTCATATTCTCTGCTCAAGAACATAAGTATCTCTGTCACATTTTATCCCTGCTCCTTCGTCTGGGTTCCTCCCCCTCTCTTCACTTTCTCCTCGTCTACGTTCCCCCCTCTTTGTCTGCCCAGCTATAGGACAACCTCCTCACTACCCTGTCTGAAGCTTCTCTTCTCTATCCCCATCTTCTGATCTTTGGCGATTTTAATATTCATGTCGACTCTCCTTCCACACCCTGGGCCCATGCTTTTCTGACTTTCTTGTCCGATCTTTCCCTTATCCAATCAGTCTCTTTCCCCACCCACTCTGCCGGGCATTCCCTGGATCTTCTTATTTCCCCTGTCACCTCCCCCTTCCCCCCTTCCTTCCTTTCTTCCCTATCCTTTCCCTGGACCGACCATTCCTGTCTCCTCTTTTCCCTCCCCTGTCCCTCTCCTACCCTAACCCCTCCTTTTAGCTCTCATTCTGCCTCTGTCCCTTCTACTTTATCCCGTCGTATCAATGCCAACACCTTCCAGCAGTTCCCCTCTTCGGATACCCTGTTCCCCTCTGACTTTCACCTCCTTTCCCCTGACTCCCAGGCACACACATGTAATACGACCCTTTCCTCAGCCCTTGATACTCTTGCTCCACTCCGCCCTCGTCGCTTCCCCCACCGACCTACTCGTCACCCTTGGTTTCACTCTGGGCTTTTCCTTCACCGCAGGTACCTCCGCCGAGCTGAGCATCTATGGCAAAAACATCCATGTCCCTTCAATCTACTTCACTTCCGTTCGTTCCATCGTCACTATCGTTCTCTTCTTCACTCTGCTAAACAGAACTATTTCTCCGATCTTATCACCTCCTCTTCAAATTCTTCCCGCCAACTATATTCCATTCTCCGCTCTCTCTCCGCCCCACATTCCTCTCCCACCACCCCCTCTTCCCTCTCTACCCCTGATCCCACCTCCTTAGCTTCTCATTTTGTTTCTAAAGTCCACTCTCTTCGCCTCTCCTTTCCCTTTTGCCCTCCCCCTCTTTCCCCTCCTCCCCCGGTGGCACTGCCATCCCCCATCTCCGCCCCTTCCTCTCTCGCTACCTTTCCTTCCCTCTCCCATCGCTGGTCCACATTTGAGCCCATCACTCCCGCTGATCTCTCTAAAGTTGCACTCTATGTTAGAGAGGGCATTGACTCAGAGAGGATTCAAGTTTTGCAGGAAACAAAATCTGCTGTAGAATCTATATGGATTGAAATTCCATATAAAAGGGGGAAGGCAATGGCAGTGGGGGTGTACTATCGAGCACCTGGCCAGAATGACCAAATGGATGATGAAATGCTCAAAGAAATCAAGGAAGCTAACAAAAGTTACAGCGCAGTAATAATAATGGGTGATTTCAATTACCCCGGTATCGACTGGGTCAGTGTCATGTCAGGACATGCTAGGGAGATAAAGTTCCTAGATGAAATAAATGACTGCTTCTTGGAGCAGCTGGTTCATGAACCGACCAGAGGGGAAGCCATATTAGACCTAGTCCTTAGTGGAACACCAGATCTAGTGCAAGAGATAAGGGTGTTGGGGCCACTTGGCAATAGTGATCATAGCATGATCGCCTTTGATTTAATTAGTGGAGGAGAGATAGTGAGGAAATCCACAGTACTACCTTTTAACTTTCGAAAGGGAGACTATGATAAAATGAAAACAGTTAAGAAAAAACTAAAAGGAGCAGTTGCGAAGGTTAAAGACGTACATCAAGCTTGGGTGTTGTTGAAAAATACTATCTTGGAAGCCCAGACCAGCTGTATTCCACACTTTAAGAAAAGTGGAAGGAAGTCCAAAAACTGCCAGCATGGTTTAAAGGTGAGGTCAGAGAGGCTGTTGTTGCCAAAAAAGCATCTTTCAGGAAATGGAAAAAAGAGCCGAACAACGAAACCTGGAAACAGCACAAGCACTGGCAAGTCAAATGCAAGGCAATGATAAGGCAGGCAAAGAGAGAATTTGAGAAGAAGCTTGCTGCGGAAGCAAAAACGCGAAATAAAGACCTTTTCAAGTACATTCGTAGCAAGAAACCTGTGAGAGAGTCAGTTGGTCCATTAGATGATAAAGGGGTTAAAGGAGCACTAAGAGGCGACAAGGCAATAGCGGAGAGACTGAATGAATTCTTTGCTTCGGTCTTTACTGAGGAAGATGTAGGGATGTTACCCATGACTGAAGTGGTATTTAAAGGTGCGGAAGAATTGAAGGAAATATCGATACATCGGGAAGATGTATTACAGCTATTAGATAAACTGAAGAGTAGCAAATCACCTGGGCCGGATGGTATACATCCAAGGGTGTTGAAAGAACTGAAATATGAGATTGCAGAACTGCTATCAGTAATCTTTGAACTATCATTAAAATCATCTCTAATACCTGAAGATTGGAGGATCGCCAATGTAACACCAATTTTTAAAAAGGGTTCCAGGGGTGATCCGGGAAACTACAGACCGGTGAGCCTGACGTCAGTACCGGGAAAAATGGTAGAAACCATCATAAAGAATAAAATTACTCAGCATGTAGATAGTCACAACCTAATGGGAGACAGCCAACATGGCTTTAGACAAGGAAGATCTTGTCTTACTAATCTGTTATGTTTTTTTGAAGGAGTGAATAAACAGGTGGACAAAGGTGAGTCGGTTGATATTGTGTATCTGGACTTTCAGAAAGCCTTTGACAAGGTCCTTCATGAGAGACTTTTGGCAAAACTAAAGAGTCATGGGATAGGAGGCAGTGTACTATTGTGGATCAGGAACTGGTTAAAAGATAGAAAGCAGAGGGTAGGGCTAAATGGCCAATTTTCCCAATGGAGAAAGGTGAGTAGTGGTGTACCCCAGGGATCTGTGCTGGGTCCGCTGCTTTTTGACATATTCATAAATGACCTGGAAAGTGGAATAACGAGTGAGGTTATCAAATTTGCAGATGACACAAAACTATTTAAAGTTGTTAAAACCCAAGAGGATTATGAAAAATTGCAAGAGGATCTTGATAAATTGGAAGACTGGGCATCAAAATGGCAGATGAAATTTAATGTGGACAAGTGCAAGGTTATGCACCTAGGGAAGAACAACCCAAACTATGGTTACACGATGCAAGGTTCCACATTAGGAACCACCACCCAGGAAAAAGATTTAGGCGTCATTGTGGATACCATGTTAAAACCCTCAGCCCAGTGTGCAGCGGCGGCCAAGAGAGCAAATAGAATGCTAGGTATGATAAGGAAAGGAATGGAAAATAAAACAAAAGATATTATAATGCCTCTATATCGTTCCATGGTGAGACCGCACCTTGAATACTGTGTGCAATTCTGGTCGCCGTATCTTAAAAAGGATATAGCGATTTTAGAAAAGGTACAGAGAAGAGCCACCAAAATGGTAAAGGGGATGGAAGGATACTCCTATGAAGAAAGGCTAAAAAGGTTAGGGCTCTTTAACCTGGAAAAGAGACGGCTGAGGGGAGATATGATAGAAGTCTATAAATTAATGAACGGAGTGGAACGGTTAAACGTAGATCGATTGTTTACCTTATCAGAATATAGAAAGACTAGGGGGCATGCAATGAAGCTACAGGGTAAACTATTTAAGACTAATAAAAGAAAATATTTTTTCACTCAACGTGTAATCAAACTCTGGAATTTGTTACCGGAGGATGTAGTAAAGGCTGTTAGTGTAGCTGGGTTTAAAAAAGGTTTGGACAAGTTCCTGGAGGAAAGGTCCATAAACCATTATTAAGAAGTGACCGAAGATATCAATGCTTGACCCAGTACAAGCATTGTGGAACTTGTGTCTCTTGGGGAAACTGCTAGGTACATATGACCTAGATTGGCCACTGTTGGAAACAGAATACTGGGCTTGATGGACCTTGGTCTGACCCAGTATGGCATATCTTATGTTCTTATGTTCAGTTTTCACCTCCACCCGAAAAACCTCCTGCACCGCAGATCCTATTCCTTCCCACTGGTTGATGGAATCTTCTCTTGCCCTGTCCCCTATCATCCTCTCCATCTTTAATTCTAGTCTGTCATCTGGTATCTTTCCCACCCCCTGGAAGCACCCCTCTGTCTGCCCCATTCTTAAGAAAGGCCCCCTAGACCCCTCCTCCCCCTCTAGCTGGCGCCCTATCTCTAATCTTCCTTTCCTCTTTAAACTCTTGGAAAAACTAGTCTTCTCTCAGCTCTCATCTCACCTCGAAGCTTCCCTTACCCTTCACCCCCGACAATCAAGTTTCTGTCCTGGCCACAGCACAGAATCTGTCCTTCTCTCTCTTCTCAATGACCTACATGTTGCTCACGATCGCGGTTTGCTCTCTCTTGCTGTTTCCCTGGATCTTTCTGCTGCCTTTGACCTGGTTGATCATCTCACTCTCCTAGGTCGCCTTCAGGATGCCGGTCTCTCCGGTCTGGTTCTTCACTGGTTTCACTCCTTTCTTCCTTGTCGCACCTTCTCGGTTCAAACTGGGTCAGGATCTTCCTCCTCTACTCCTCTCCCCTGTGGTGTCCCTCAGGGTTCTGTTCTTGCCCCCCTTCTTTTTAAGGTATTTCTAGCTCCTCTTGCTCTTCTTGTTCAGCAACACGGTGTTTCTGCATACTACTACACTGATGACATCTTTTTTCTATACCACACTGACTCCTCTGCACCAGATAGCACCACTTTCAATACCTGTCTCTCCTTTGTTGCCTCCTGGCTCTCTTCTAATTTCCTCCATATTAATCTCTCTAAAACCTCCGCTATTTGGTTCACTTTTGGTAATGCCCCCCCCCTCCCCTAACCCCTCTGCTTTCTTCCTCCCCTATCCCCACTGTCTCTTCCCTACGGTACTTAGGTGTAACTCTTGATTCTTCTCTTTCATTCAAAGACCACATCTCCTCAGTTATCCAACGCTCATTTTACACTCTGAAACAACTTCGCGCTGTCCGTCCTTTTCTCACTTCCTCCTCTACTCTCCTTCTATCCCTTGTTATGTCCCGTCTTGACTATTGTAATGTTTGTCTTGCTGGTGTCCCCCAATCCCAAATCCATCGTCTCCAACATGTACAAAATACTGCTGTTCGTATTCTGACTCACGCTTCACGCTTTGATCACGCCACTCCCCTCCTAATACATCTGCACTGGCTTCCTATTGTCCTTGGTATTCAGTTCAAATTTCTCATCTTTGTGCACAGGGCGATCCACTCTGGTATTCCCCTTTCCCTCGCTGACCAGGTTCATCTCCACACCCCTCACCATTCCCTCCGCTCTATCCACATTAACCGCATGTTCCTTCCCTCCCCCTCCCAAGCCCACTTGGAATCCACTCGGTCTTCAGCTTCCTTTTTCCTTGGTCCCAGACTCTGGAACTCACGCCCCCATTCACTCTGCCTAGAAACGTCCTATAAGTCTTTTAAAGCCAAACTAAAAACTAATCTTTTCTGCTCCACCTTCAATTTCCCCTTCCCTTCCTCACCCCTTTCCCCTCCACCTCGTTAATATTCTAGCTTTCCTATCCCTTCCCCCCTCCTCTTCTCCCCTGTTCTTCCCACTCGCAATGTTCAGTGTTTACTCCTTCCCTTCTATGGTATGTACTTTTCTTTCCCCTCTCCACAGATGCACCGTATAATTCAGCCTTCGTGGCATACACAGTCATGCTGTATTGGAGCTAGGAATGTAGTATAGAGGACATGATTTGGTACCACCACAAAGAGTCTAGGGCAGTATTGTCTTCTTTACATCTCTGTGGGGTTGCCTCTGCCGAGGATCAGTGTGCTAGTGCACCTCCTTCCTCAATAGTGCAAACACAAACACACCGGTGAAACAGTCACTTCCTGAGGTCTGCTTTCCCAATCCCACTTCACCCCCCACTACTACTACTACTGACACCCCCTCTGGGACCTAAGTGGCAGTGATGACCCAAAGCCTCTGACGCTGCTTGCTGTTGGTGCCGCGCTTTGATCAACCGCTTCCACCTCCTCTGATGCAGACTTCTCGCGTGCATGGGGGTCGAAGCAGCTGATGAAAACACAACAGTAACAACACGCAGGGTCAGAGGTTCTGGGTAAGCACAGGGCCGGCCCGTCGAGCAAGAATGTTTTTTGCACAGGGCCCCGCGCAAAAAACATTCATTAGCCCAAGTAGATTTAAAAAAAAAAAAACAGCTGCTGCTGCTGCCGCCGTGGCAGCGGCAGAATCAAACGTCCATGCCGTGGGGCCCCGACTGCCCGGCAGAACCTCCCTCGAGCATCAGCTCCCGAATCCCTCCCACAGCGCGGGCTTTCAGAGCTGTGAGAGCTTCTCTGACCTCTCGCGGCTCTATTAATCCCGCCGGGGTTGATGGGAAATCCCATCAGCCCCGGCGAGATTAACAGAACCGCAAGAAGAAAGGGAAACTCTCGCGGCTCTGAAAGCCCGCGCTTTGGGAGGGACTCGGGAGCTGATGCTCGAGGGAGGTTCTGCCGGGCAGTCGGGGCCCCGCGGCAGGATGTTTGATTCTGCCGCTGCCATGGCGGCAGCAGCAGCAGCTGTTTTTTTTTTTTTTAAATCTACTTGGGCTAATGAATGTTTTTTGGCTAATCTACTGAAGAGGGCTTTAAACTAGATTCATTGGGGATAGGTGAAGAAAGCCCCCAGGTAAGTGAAATCCCCCAGGTAGGTGATACATTAAAAACCTTTATGGAAATGGGTAACAGGGATAACATATGGAAAGCAGTGTGTATAAATGCCCGTAGCATGGGAAATAAGATCCCTGATGTTGAAGCTTTGGTGGGAGTGGCTGACTTGGATTTAGTGGCAGTTACAGAAACATGGTTCACAGAAAACCATGACTGGGATGTAACTATACCTGGCTATACTTTATTCAGAAAGGACAGGGTAGGAAGAAGGGGAGGAGGAGGAGTGGCACTATATGTAAAAACTACTATTAAAGCTTTGGAATTACAGAGCTTAAAAGGGAGAGAGGAGGCATTGTGGGTTAAACTAGAAAGAGGGAAAGAGAAATCTATTTACATTGTTGTGATATACAGACCTCCCTCACAAGAGGAAGAGGTGGACAGAGAGTTAATTGAAGACATACGCAGCATTGCTAGGAAAGGGGAAATGCTACTGATAGGAGATTTCAATATGCCAGATGTTGATTGGCACATTCCTGCTGCAGTATCATCTAGAAGTAAGGAGATCCTGGATTCTCCACAGGGAGAACTATTCAGGCAATTGGTAACAGACCCCACACGTGAAGGGACCATACTGGACTTGGTGCTTACCAATGGTGAAAGTGTTTCTGATGTTGTAGTGGGAGATCATTTTGCATCCAGTGATCACCAGATGGTGTGGTTCAGTATTAGGACTAGGGCTGTTAGAATCCATTCCAAGGTGAAGATCTTAGACTTTAGGAAGACTAACTTTGCGAAGATGGGCCAATACCTCAGGGAGTCGTTAGTGGGATGGGAACAGCTGGGGGATGTAGAAAAACAGTGGACACAACTGAAAGCGGATATTTTAAGAGCAACCAACCTTTTTGTTAAAATGCTAAATAAAGGCAAAAGGAAAAGGAGACCGCTATGGTTTTCTAAGGAAGTAGCTGAAAAAGTGAAGAAAAAGAGGGAGGCCTTCATGAAATACAAGAGATTACAGAGAGAGGAAGACAGGCATCTGTATTTGTAAAAACTTAGAGAAGCTAGCAAAGTAGTCAAGAAGGCAAAGATTCAAAAGGAGGAGGAAATAGCCAATGCAATAAAATGGGGGGATAAGACATTTTTCAGATATATTAGTGAGAAGAGGAAGGGCAAGAGTTGTATTGTCAGACTCAAGGGTGCAGGGGGGAATATGTAGAAGCTGATAAGGATAAAGCGGAATTGCTTAACAAATATTTTTGTTCTGTGTTCACAGATGAAGAACCAGGAACAGGACCTCAGAAAACACCCACAAATAGGAACAGAAGCGAGGGACATCTTGAACAATTTTCAGAAGACTGTGTTCGTGAGAAACTAGCTCAACTTAAAGTAGACAAAGCGATGGGACCGGATGGGATACACCCTAGAATACTGAGGGAACTTGGGGACGTTCTAGCAGCTCCACTGACTGACCTTTTCAATGCCTTGTTGGAGTCGGGAGTGGTGCCAAAGGACTGGAGAGAGGCTCATGTGGTGCCTTTACACAAAAGCGGAAGTAAGGATGTGGTTGAAAACTACAGGCCGGTTAGTTTAACTTCGGTGGTGAGTAAATTATTGGAAACACTGCTGAAAGAGAAAATAGTGAGGTTTCTGGAGTCCAGCAGATTACAGGATCCGAGGCAGCATGGATTCACCAGAGGCAGGTCTTGTCAGACAAATCTGATTGATGTCTTTGACTGGGTGACCAGGGAGTTGGACCGAGGGAGAGCTCTAGATGTGGTGTATTTAGATTTCAGTAAAGCCTTTGGCACTGTTCCTCACAGGCGACTTATAAACAAACTGAGCACCCTAGGTATGGACCCTAAAGTTAATGCTTGGGTTAGAAATTGGTTGGATGGGAGGCGACAAAGAGTACAAGTAAATGGAGCTCACTCTGAGGAGAAGGATGTTACCAGTGGTGTGCCCCAGGGATCTGTCCTTGGTCCGATTCTTTTTAACATCTTTGTTAGTGATATAGAGGAAGGGCTGTCGGGTAAGGTTTGCCTCTTTGCGGATGATACCAAAATCTGCAATAGAGTAGACACCCAGGAAAGTGTAGATAACATGAGGAGGGATCTAGCTAAGCTTGAAGAATGGTCTAGAATTTGGCAGCTGGGATTTAATGTTAAAAAATGTAAGGTCATGCATTTGGGCTGCAGCAATCCAAGGGAGCAATACAGTATAGGAGGTGAAGTACTTTTGTCCACTAAAGAAGAGCGGGTCCTAGGCGTGGTTGTGTCTGATGATCTTAAAGTAGCTAAACAGGTAGAAAAGGCGACGGCAAAAGCTAGAAGGATGCTTGGGTGCATACGGAGAGGAATGGCTAGCAGAAAAAAGGAGGTGATAATGCCTCTGTATAAGTCTTTGGTGCGACCTCATTTGGAGTATAGTGTGCAATTCTGGAGACCGCACCTTCAAAAGGATGTGAACAGGATGGAGTCGGTGCAGAGGGTGGCTACTAAAATGATTAGTGGGCTTCATTATAAAGCATATGAGGACAGACTTAAGGATCTTAATATGTACACCTTAGAGGAAAGGCGGGATAGATGTGATATGATTGAGATGTTTAAATACCTCCGTGGCATAAATGTTCAGGGAGAGAGCCTCTTTCAATTGAAAGCAAGTTCTGCTACGAGGGGACATGGGATGAGGGTGAAGGGAGATAGATTCAGGAGTGATATGCGGAAATATTTCTTTACGTAAAGAGTAGTGGATCCATGGAATAGTCTCCCAGTGGAGGTGGTAGAGATGAGGACAGTAACTGAATTCAAAAAAGCATGGGACCAACACAGAGGATCTCTAAAGGTAAAAAGTGGACTGTTGTAGTTGTTGATATGGAAGGACAGACTAGATAGGCCATGTGGTCTTTTTCTGTCATCATGTTTCTATGTAATGGGCTATGGGGGGGCTAAGATTGGAAATGGGCTGATGGGGGGGTAGGACTGGTAATGGGCTATGGGGGGGGGCTAGGACTGGAAATGTGCTGATGGGGGGGGGGTTAGGACTAGTAATGGGCTATGGGCTTGCTAAGACTGGAAATGGGATGATGGGGGGGTTAGGACTGGTAATGGGCTATGGGGGGGGGGCTAGGACTGGAAATGGGCTAATGGGAGGGTTAGGACTGGAATGGGCTGTGGGGAGGCTATGACTGGTAATGGGCTGATGGGAGTTAGGACTGGTAATGGGCTATGGGGGGGGCTAAGACAAAATGGGGTGATGGGGGTCTTAGGACTGGTAATGGGTTAGAGGGGGCTTAGGACTGGTAATGGGCTATGGGGGTCTAGGACTGGTGGGCTGAGTGAGGGGGCTAGGACAGGAAATGGGCTAATGGAGGGCTAGGATAGGACTGGAAATGGGCTGTTGGGGGGGCTTGGATTGAAATGGACTCATGGAGGGGTTAGAACTGGAAGTAGGCTCATGGGGGGCTTGGATTGGAAATGGGCTGAATGGAGGGGAGCTAGGATTTGACATGGGCTGATGGTGGGGCTAGGAAAGGAGTAGAAATGGGCTGAAGGGGGGCTGGGATTGGAAATGAGCTGATGGAGGGACTCGGATGGGGGAGCTAGGACTGGAAATGGGCTGATGGTGGGGCTAGGATAGGACTAGAAATGGGCTTATGGGGGGCTAGGACTGGAAATGGGCTGATGCATGGACTAGAAGGGAGCAGATGCTGGGTGGGGCTGGAACTAGAAGGGAGCTGATGTTGGGGGAGGAGTAGAATGGGATAGAGCTGGGAGAGTGAAAAAATATTTTGTGTGGGAGGGAAGACAAATCTACAATTGGCCGGATATTGGGATTGAGGATGGAGGGGTAAAATTTGAATGGATAAAATAGGAATGAGGAAAGAGCAAAAGGAGAAAGATTAGTATGTTAAAGCAGATGTAGAGAGAGAGAATGGAAAAAAACTAGAAGAGTGAAGAAAGGACAAATGGACAACAGACGATGGAGAGTTAGCAGAAGACACGAAGAAACCAGAAGAAAGTGGCTGGAGCAATTGCAACTGAAAAAAAATGCACAAAAGGTAGAAAAATATCTCTTTATTGAATTTATTAACTGAAATATGCCAGCTCTGGGAAAAGTGCATCATTAACGTCTGCACTTTGTTTAGTACAAGAGGAAATTAATTTATAGTTTTATTTCTACAGTGTTGTTGGGCTTTTAGGGTTCCCAGTTTAATTATTGTCTTCCTGTTTCTAAATTGTGATTCCTTGTTTGGTGATGGTCTGTGTTCTGCATGTGTAACTGAGCTGAGGTATTCTGTTTATGTAATTCCTATTTGACATTGCCACTTGTTCTCTTTCCCCAGTAGGTCATGTATTGTTATTCTCTGAAATGTATTGGTTTAATATTTTCAGTGTAGCCTTTTGATAGGTCGGGTCTGGTGCTTTGTGAGTCCTGGTAGTGCTGTTATGATACGGCGGGTTTGCTATGGGTTCTAAATGGGCAGTGTTTGTAGTAGTTCCTAATGTGCCTGCCAGTTGGCACTGGATTATAGTAATGTAGAAATCTTTTAGTCTTTCTTTATCCATGCACTCATTAAGAGGCATGTTTACTAAAAGTTAGTGTAAGGTAACATTATGCAAATATTTATGCAAATGAGGTCCCTTATGCAAATGAGGCCCTGCACCGAGTCTCCGCACATGGCCCTGCACCCCCCTTGGGCCGCCCCTGGGTAAGCACTGTGTTGCTGTTTTAATGTCATCACTGCCATTGCAGGTCTCAGAGGGGCAGCAATAGCAGTAGTGGGGGCAGGGGTGAGATCGGGGAGGTGGACTTCAAGAAAGAGAAAAGTCTCTGCCAAACGTGAAGTCTTTTCTAAAATAGTGCAGGAGTGCGCTTGGATTTGCTGATAGTGGAGCCATTTTGCGAATCTACATGTGGGAAGAATCATTGGGGAAAACTTGGCAGTTTCCGTGTGTAGACATTGGCACGTCTATGAGTATTGTTTATGGTTTATTATTATTTGATATACCGCCTTTATGTAGACAGTAAGCTGTTATTGTACAGTTTACACATGTATGTTACCCATTTTTGGAAAGCTGCCTGCAAAAATTCTGCCGTTTAGCAACAGAGGCTGCAGTCTTTCATTTCAATTTGAAAGGGAAAGTAGGCAATGGAGGATTAGGGAAAATAATCCCCTTAATCCCCCCTAGGTATAAAAGGATGGCCAAAACAAGCACGTTTTAAAAATCTAAATTACCAGGGAGCAGCTGTAAACCGTGACGTGCACCACTGCAATCATACATGTGCACTCCCTAGTGAGATGGAGAATACCCCCGTGCAACTTCTACAGAGTAAGAACATAAGCATGTAAATTCCAGCCCTTTCTAGAATTGCCATTTCCACATGTAAATGCCTGATTTGGCATGTGGAAATAGTGAATAAGGCTTCTAAAATAACCTTCCTAGTCTCTCAATAAAAGTCAACTTACGCTGTATTGTTCCAAAACAAAAGCAATTTTACTAAAGTCACAAATAGAATGAATTCAATAGTACAGAGAAAAATAGGAACATATTTGTAGAGTTTTCAATAATCCATAAGCACAAAAACACAGGGGCATGTTTACTAAACTGTGCTAAAATTAGCACAGGGTTTGCTGTGTGCTAAGCGAGGAAGTGCAGGGCTCTGTGGTACAAATCCTATGCTCACCGGAACGCATGCGATCAGGTGGGGAATGGGGAGTTAGGGGCATAATGTGGGCATTGATGCCACATTGCTCTTAGTGGGGCATTGGAGGTGCACGCTAACCATGAACGTTACTGTTAGCATGATGCCACCTCAAGGAGTTGTGGTAGGTGCAACTGAGTGTCAGTTAACACAGTGCAGCAGATTACCAATGTGCTAATAGCAGGAGGGATGGGCACACATGTCCCCCAAATTTAGCATGAGTCTCCATGCTAGTTTTGTGGCTCAGACACATACTAACAGCACGCCCTTTAGTAAACATCCTCTATAATTCCTTATGTTCCTTAGATACAAGGATAGGATTAGTGGGACTTCCGCTGGTTCCTGTGAGTCTCTTGTTCCTCCAAGAGTCCTGATCAGAACACTGAAATCCTCTTCTCCCACTCTTGCTGTTATCAAATACAGCACCGCAGACAAGTATCCTTACCCCTTGGACTGTGGAAAGTAACCTTCTGGAGAACTTGCTTAAAGGGCCCCACCTGGAACCCACTCCAGCCATAATATTCCACAGATGAAGAAAGCTAGCTTTGTACTTCCAAAGAAGAGACAAAAAACAAACTGTCCCTTCTGAAACAAGGAGAGTCATAGCACCTTGCTGTCTCTCCTTCTTCATATAAATAAATACCATTGCAACATCTATTAAAAGTGTAAGAATAAAAGAAATATGTTACTACAATCAACAAAAGACATATGCAATATAAAATCAAAATATAAGAACCAGTTCTAAAAATTCAATTACCTGGCCAAGTTCCAATAGTACAGTAGCATATTGGGGGAAATTTAAGTAAAAAAATAATAAAAGAGAAACATGTTCATAAAAGTTGGAAGCACAGACCTTTGAATTTTCTAGAAGGAAATGTGTTGGTGATGCAGGCAGTAGGGCCATAAGTTGCATCTGGGAGTTTTTGGTGAGGAATCTGATAAATATGAGATAAAATAATGTAAATACCTCTGTCTAGACCGGGGTTCTTAACCCATTCCTCGGGACATACCTAGCCAGTCAGGTTTTCGGGATAACCACAATGAATATGCATGAAAGATATTAGCATGCACTGCCTCCACGGAATTTAAATCTTTCTTATTTATTTATTTAAGCTTGCTTCTATACCGCCTTTCTACAACTCAAGGTGGTGTACAAATAACAGATGTGTAACAGGGCTTATTAGCACACTGTTTGACATGAAACAAGGAATAGTAAAGAGGTCAAATTAGTTTAACAAATTAACTTCCTGCTATTTACAGTTACGGTTTTACTGGTTAGATTAAGTCATCTATGTTTATATAAACAGGAACAGTGAAAGGTACAATAGCTTAACAGCTCAACTTACAACTATTTACAGTTATGGATTCACTGGTTATATTAGTCTACTTATGTTTATATAGCAGAGTATTTGTCTGTTGTGTAGTTAGAGTGCATTTTATGGTGGCTGAGTTCTTAGTTCCACGTCCACATTGTATTCATTACTAAAGAGGTAGGTTTTAAGCTTTTTTCTGAGTTCTGACAGGTCCAGGCTTTCTCTTATGCATATTCATTATGGCTATCCTGAAAACCTGACTCGCTAGGTATGTCCTGAGGACTTGGTTCTGAACCCCTGCTCTAGACCCATATTATTGTTGCCATCTAGTGCAGAAGAAGAAGAGGTATTTTCCCCCTTTTTATCTTCATTAGGTTTTGTTTCTATATTTGAATATTTTGCATTGATTATTGAATTTTTTCATAACAGATAAGTACCTCAAGGTAGCACAGGGTGCCCTTGGTAGGCCAAACAACAGCCAGCATGGTTAAAAGCTGAGGTGAAAGAGGCTATTGTAACCAAAAGAATAACTTTCCAAAAAATGGAAAAAGGATTCAAATGAAAAAACAGAAAACAGCATAAGCACTACAAGTTGAATGCAAAGTTCTAAGGAAGGCAAAAAGAGAATTTGTAAACAAGTTTGCTGAATAGTTAAAAACTCATAACAAAACTTTTCTCTGGTACATACAAAACAAAACACCTATGGGGGAGTCAATTGGGACATTAGATGATCATAGTAGCATAAGGGGTCATTCCAAGGCACGAATAGCGGGGATGGATGCACCATTGGGACATCCATCTCTGCTATTCATGCCCTCTCCTGATCCTGTCTAACTTCCCCATGCATTGTACGGGGAAGTTAGACGGGGACAGAAAAGGGCTAGATCAGGGGCGGCATTAGGGCGGGCAATGGGAGGTCATCAGCCCCGGATGTACAGGGCCGATTCCAATGTCGGCCCTGTACGTCCAGGGCCGGCAGCTTGGATGGGGAATTTATTCCACCTCTGAGGTGGAATAAGTCTCCTAGTTTGCGGGGGACGGCGGGCCCAGGGCTCAGAAAGGGCAGGAGGGGGCAAAGGACATTCCCTGAAGCCCGACCCTGGCCTTGGGAGAAAAGATCAGGGGTCAGGCTGCAGGGAAGGAACCATTTTGTCCAGTGGCTGGGGATTGCAGCTTTTGAATGGAGCCGCAGTGCCATGACATCCGGATGCCATGGCACCGCGGCTCCATTCAAAAGCCCTGATTGAGCTATCCGGGTCAATCCGGAACTGAATTGGGGTCCCGGCTTGCACGTACAAGCCTGGATGTGATTTTGATCTCGCGGGGCTAGACGTGCCCCATGGAATCAGAATCCCGGCTAACTCTGTGCGTCCGGTTCTGACCGGGCGCACAGAGGGCCGGGATGTCCAGGACTGAATCGGGCCCATAGTGAATGACAGATAGCAGATAAAGCTTGATATAGTCCTTCCAGTCTGTCCAGTAGATTTGCTAGGATAGTACCAGCTGCGCAGTGCAGGCTACTTTCCCCATGCCTTTGTTAAATTAAATTTACTTTGTAAAGAGACTGCACAATTATTATGCAGATACGACCAATAAGCAGATCTGTATCAGATCTAGTCGTCAAGCTCCTGTTTGCCTTTCATATGCTGCTTTGGGTACTTTCCTTTCAGATTTGTGAAATCAGTGAAAGGAGAAGTCAGGGACAGGGGCGGCTCAAGGCAATCTGCTGCCTGAGGGAAAGGATGAGATGGCGCCCCCCCCCCCCACCTCCTGTAGAAGGGGGGAGGCTTTCTTAAAACTCCAATCAGGGACTGAACCAAACCAAAAAGCCAATTAGATTATATGGAGGAAATGTAAGATGTTTGCAAACCAAGGAACTAAAAGAGAGCGAGAACCATAGCACAGTTTATAAAACTAAATTATAGCTCATTTTTATTTTATTATAAACTGCGTTATGGTTCTTGCTTTTTCTTTTTGAACAAATATTTTGCATCCACAGAACCTCCTTCAACAGTGGGTGCAGAGCAGAACCAGGACATTCACCCACAGAACTCAATATCTTAAAAAAAATCATCTAATTCTGATCATCTCACTAACAACAACAACAACAAACATTCTCCAGTACCAGGCATATTGTGAACTAATTCAAAACCCAACAACAAGGTCACTGAGTATCTATAGAGCAAATATACCATACCATACCATACCGTATCAGCACCAACTTCCAAAACTCACATAAAGAGCCCATCCAAAAAAGCATCACTATAAATAATACAGTGGGCCCTGGAACATCCAAACACCTATTTGAAAAGCTGAACAAGTCAAATTACTACAGTACAGTATAGATCCCTATGTACAAACTCCATGTTAACAGAATCTGGCCTCAGTCACACACTCTTATCAAGTACAGAATTTTTTTTTTTTTTTTTTTTTAGAAACATAGAAACATGATGACAGAAAAAGACCACATGGCCTATCTAGTCTGTCCTTCCATATCAACAACTACAACAGTCCACTTTTTACCTTTAGAGATCCTCTGTGTTGGTCCCATGCTTTTTTGAATTCAGTTACTGTCCTCATCTCTACCACCTCCACTGGGAGACTATTCCACAGATCCACTACTCTTTCCGTAAAGAAATATTTCCACATATCACTCCTGAATCTATCTCCCTTCACCCTCATCCCATGTCCCCTCGTAGCAGAACTTGCCTTCAATTGAAAGAGGCTCTCTCCCTGAACATTTATGCCACGGAGGTATTTAAACATCTCAATCATATTACCTCTATCCCGCCTTTCCTCTAAGGTGTACATATTAAGATCCTTAAGTCTGTCCTCATATGCTTTATAATGAAGCCCACTAATCATTTTAGTAGCCATCCTCTGCACCGACTCCATCCTGTTCACATCCTTTTGAAGGTGCGGTCTCCAGAATTGCACACTATACTCCAAATGAGGTCGCACCAAAGACTTATACAGAGGCATTATCACCTCCTTTTTTCTGCTAGCCATTCCTCTCTCTATGCACCCAAGCATCCTTCTAGCTTTTGCCGTCGCCTTTTCTACCTGTTTAGCTACTTTAAGATCATCAGACACAACCATGCCTAGGTCCCGCTCTTCTTTAGTGGACAAAAGTACCTCACCACTTATACTGTATTGCTCCCTTGGATTGCTGCAGCCCAAATGTATGACCTTACATTTTTTAACATTAAATCCCAGCTGCCAAATTCTAGACCATTCTTCAAGCTTAGCTAGATCCCTCCTCATGTTATCTACACCTTCCTGGGTGTTTACTCTATTGCAGATTTTGGTATCATCAGCAAAGAGGCAAACCTTACCCGACAGCCCTTCCGCTATATCACTAACAAAGATGTTAAAAAGAATCGGACCAAGGACAGATCCCTGGGGCACACCACTGGTAACATCCTTCTCCTCAGAGTGAGCTCCATTTACTTGTACTCTTTGTTGCCTCCCACCCAACCAATTTCTAACCCAAGCAGTAACTTTAGGGTCCATCCCTAGGGTGCTCAGTTTGTTTATAAGTCGCCTGTGAGGAACAGTGTCAAAGGCTTTACTGAAATCTAAATACACCATAGTGTATTAGTAGTGCCATCAAGTCAGTGTTGACTCATAGCAACCCAGCTACCTCTGGGTTTTCTTGGCAATGTTATCACTGGAAGTAGATTGCCAGCCTTTTCTTCCAAGGCAATGGAGGGTAAAGTGACTTGCCCAAAGTCACAAGGAGTGCCAGTGGGAATCAAACCTTTAATCTTTTGGGTAGTAGGCAGTTGCTCTATCCACTAGGCTACTCCTCCATTCCTAAGTACAGAATAAGTCTGGCTTCTTGGGGTTTCAGTTTAATTTTTGTCTACATATTTTTATTTTTGCTTTAGATTGTAGTCAAGTACAGAATAAGTGACTACAATCTAAAGCAAAAATAAAAATATGTAGATAAAAATTAAACTGAAACCCCAAGAAGCCAGACTCCGCATGCAGTGCAATATCAGATAAATAAGAGATGCAGTTCCCAACACTGTGTAAAATATAAAGATAGCACAAAGTCCAATCACTAAAATGAAAATAAAATTATTTTTTCTACCTTTTTTGTCTGACCATTTTATTCTCTGATCATGCTGGTCCCGATCTGAGACTTCTGCTTTCCTGTCTTCTCTTAAGCTCTCTTTCTGTGGTCTATGATCCAGCTGCCATTTCTTGGACAGCAGCTTGTCCAGCCCTTATTTTTGTTTAAATTTTGCCGCCCCCAAAAAGTTGCCACTTGAGGCCACCCCCTCACTCGGCCTTATTATAGGACTGCCCCTGGTCAGGGAGGAAAGGTCATAGCTCAGAAACGAAATGAATTCTTTACTTTGATCTTTACTGAGGAAGGTATAAGGACATTACCCATGCCAGAAATAGGATTCAATGGCGATGATTCAGAGGAACTGAAACAATTAGTGAACCTGAACCATGTAATAGGGCAAATTGACAAACTAAAGAGTAGCAAATCACTTTGACCAGATGTCTTACACGTCATAGTATTGAAAGAACAAAACAAATGAACTGTATATCTATTAGTAGTAATTTGTAACCTATCATTAAAATTGTCTATAAGACGGGAAGATTGAAGTGTGGCCAACCTAGCAACAGGGGTGATTCAGGAAACTACAAATCGGTGAGCCTCACATTAGTGCTGGACAAAATGGTAGAAACTATTATAAAGAACAAAATGACCGAACACTTAGATTATCAGGGTTTAATGGAACAAGTCTTGTCTCACCAATCTTCTATATTTTTTTAATGCATGAATAAACATGTGAATAAAGGTGAGCCATTGATGTGGAAGCCTATTCCCTGCTGGACACCCTGCCCGTGTACATCCCCTCAGAATTCGGACGTACAGCAGTAGACCCGATTCTGATCCCGCGGGGGTGTCTAGCCCCCACAGGATCAAAATCAGGTCTACCGGCTTGTACATGCAGGCCGTCCCCGATTCTGAAGAGCCTCACATCCTGCCACATCCACATCGAACTCCGCCTGGCTCTGTAATGGAGTCATGACACTGCAACTCCATTATGGAGCCACGATCGCCGGCCACCACTGAGAATGTCCTTTCCCCACAGCAAGACCTCCTGCATGCCTCCCTGCTGTGTCCCCACTGGTTGCCGCCCCCTCCAGCCTCCGTCTAAGGTTCCCCTTACAACTTCGCTGTTCATTCAGGGAGCCTTGCATGGGGATGGCAAGGGGGACAAATAGCGGGGAAGTTCGTCCAGGCAGGGCATACATCCCCGCTATTCGTGGCTTGGAATGACCCCCATAGTGTATTTGGACTTTCAGAAAGCATTTGACAAAGTCCCTCATGAGAGACGTCTAGGCGTCATGGGATTAGAATGTCATACTATGAATAGGAAATTGGTTAACATATAAAAAACAAAGGGTAGAATTAAATGGACAATTTTCTCAGTGGAGGAAAGTGAATAGTGGAGAACCCCAGGGATCTGTTCTTTCAACATATCTATAAATGATTTGGTAATGGGAGCAATGGAGTGGAGGAGTAGCCTAATAGTTAGAGCACTGGCTTGGTAACCAAGAGACCAGGGTTTGATTCTCACTAGCACCCCTAGTGGCTTTTGGCAAATCACTTAACCCTCCATTGCCTTGGAAGAAAGGCACGGCAATCTACGTCTGGTCACACTGCCAAGAAAACCCAGGAGCTGCTAGATTGCCAGGAGTCAGCATTGATTTGAAGGCACTAAAAAAACAAAGGGAGCAATGCGTGGGGTAATCACATTTGCAGATGACATCAAATTATTCAAAGTTGTCAAACAACACACAGATTGTGAGAAACTGCAGGAGGACCTTGCAAGACTGAAACTGGGCACTCAAATAGCAGATAAAATATAGAGGCATGTTTGCTAGCCGTTAGCCTGCATAAGCACCCTGAACTAGCAGTTCAGAGAATAAAGATAGAAAAGAATGTCAGCATTTTAGAGAATGAAGTATGTCATCTCTGAAAATGTGCATTTCTTATAATTCAGGAGGAAGTACATTTCCGCTTCTCCTTCTTCAGTGTTCCACAATCTGTTTCTAGGGTTTTCCATTTCATTTTTTGTCTGTGTAGCTATAGTGCCTTCAGATGATGGTGTGGTAATTGCTGTCAGTTGAATGGACCATAGGCAGCGGAATGGGGTGAGCCACAGGGGCCGTGGCCCGAGCAATATTTTGCCCAACACAACATCAAAAACCTGCTGCAAGCAGGAAGTTGGCATCGGGCATTGGACGAAGGTGGAAGCAGGCAGCCCCATGGTGCCAAAGTTGAAAGGTAAGCACCTTGGGGCTGTTTGTGCCCATTGCCACTGCTTTACATCCCGGAAAGAGGCGGCAATGGATGCCAGAGGGGAAAGGGGGCAGAAGGGATGAGGTTCGCCTAGGGTGTTTCATCTCCTTGCGCCAACCCTGAGAGGCACAAAAGCAAACATTGGCTTGGGGTGCCACAATGCCTTGAGTCAGCCCTGATCATCTAGACCCACGGTCCCCAGCCTCCTACTAACCCATCTCCAGTATCCCCTTCATTGCCAAACTAATTAAAAAAACAGTACAACTCCAGCTGCAGGACCACATTGATGCTCATGCCCCCTTGACCTGCAGCAACATGGCTTCAGGCCAAATCACGGTGTAGAGACCTTAATTACCTCACTGTTGGACAATCTAATTAAAGGAATGGAAAAACCAACCCATGGATTTGTACTCATATTTCTAAACATCTCCACCACATTTGACTCAATAAACCACCATAACCTACTACAGCGACTCCAATCAATAGGCCTACAACACAAAACTCTACAGTGGTTCCAATCTTATCTGAAAGACTGGCACCAACAAGTGAAAATGGGACACCTCAACTCGCTACAAACATCAGGGTTTATCACCAGGATCAGCTTTATCCTCACTTCTCTTTAACATATTTATACAGCCTCTATGTTTAATCATAAAAAACATAAGATTCTCTACCACATATACGCTGATGATACTTTAATCTACTTGATATTCTCCATTGATAATCCAGAATACACAACAATAGGGAAGTGCTTTAATGCAATGGTCAACTGGCTTTCTGAACATAACCTAAGTCCTCCATATAACAAAAAAACCAACATTCACCCCACCACCCACCATCACCTTGCCAAATGCTACCCTCAAAGTCAAGGATGAGGTCAAGTACCTGGGAATAGCCCTTGACCAAGGTCTCACCTTTCACTCACACATCCAAAATGACACAAGAACAGCTTACCACTAAATCCGAACATTACAACAACTCAGGCCACTGCTTGATCACATCGACTTCCTTGACACCCATTCTGGACTACTGTAACATTGATCAAGGCCTACCAAAAACTATCTTACACCCCTTACAAATCGTGCAAAATACTGTAGCCAGAATCATATCCAGAGCACCATGAAGGAATCACATCACCCCCATCTTACATCAACTACACTGGCCCCCACTATACATGAGAATCAAATATAAGGTCATACTGAGCATATTTAAGATACTACACAGCCTATCGTCACAGAACCTTCAATCCCTTATCCAGAAGCCCTCCGACATCAGAAAAAGACGAAAGCCTCTGAAGAGCTACTAATGACCCCAACCCTCCAGACCAGATGCAATCATTCCACTTCCAAACATGCCTTCTCCCTGTATGCCCCCACTATCTAGAACTCACTCCCCATTGAAATATGAGCAACAAATACCAATGCAGAATTTCAGCAAAGACTAAAAACACACTTCTTCAGAGAGTATTTTGGATCCAACACCTAAAGCCCAACTTGAACACTACACCCTCTACTATATTAAAAAGACAATTATTTTGCACCTGGCTAATTTAGCTTGATCAATCTACAACCAATACGGCAACACATAGCAATCCCTTTCACCCCACCTATTCAGAACCCTCATTGAACTATCACCTTATTAATATGTTTCCATCCTTATACCCCATATGGCTGTATCCCATCCCCCCCCCCTCCTAGTATATCATAGCTGATTGTACATGTTCCCACCTAAGTCATAATACATTTTGTAGAGCAAAATCACTCCCGTTAAAGCCTGTAAACACTTGCATGCTAACTTTAAGTTATTATTTGCTCTCTATACCTTTGTTGTAGTTAAAGTTAATTGTTCTTTCAGTTCTCTGCTAATGTCTTTAACTTTTGTTATTGTTAAAGTTAACTGCTCTTTAAGTCCTATGTAAACATTTATAATGTGAGTTATGTGTACACAGCTTTGACTTCTACATAAAGCGGTATTAAAAAAACTGCTAAATAAATAAACAAATAAATACCCCCCTACCTCCCCCCCCCCCACACATACTTTCCTCTTTCTTCCCTAAGTGCTTTAGGCTGCCATCGTAATAGAATCTGTGATTCACTTGTATATTCAGGTGACATCACACTTTGCCTTGTCCTGCTACTCAAGAAATGTTAAGTTATTAGAAAATATATTGAATAATTCATTAGACTTCTTCCAGATGGAGATGGGCAGCTGCCGTAGCTTTAACAGACTAAAAAGGCACCCGCTGTCTGATTTGTTTTCTTCAGCAATGCTTACAATCTGTTTTTTTTTTTGTGGGGGTTGTTTTGTCATATTAGCAAATGGCATTCCTACGCACCATCTGAAATTTCATAAAATTCAGTTTGGTGTTGGACTGCTTTTTTCTCAGATATCAGGATTTAAAGATAACTTCTTGGAGGGGAAATAAAACACTAAAGCAGACATTTAAATTAGAGGGGCACAGAAGCCTTAACACTCCCACGGTGGCTCTTCCTAACTAAGAGTGGGTTGGGTTTTGGATTTTAGATTTATTACTTGCTTTTCCAAATCCATGCTCAATGCAAATTATATATTCAGGCACATGAATTATTTTTCTTCCCAAACTGACTTACAAGTTGTACGGGAAGCAGTGGAGGGTGAAGCAACTTGCTCAACCTCACAAAGAGTGTCAGTGGGAGAAGGAGGATTTGAATCTGGGCTTCCCAAGTTTGCAACCTGAAAACCATGAAAATAACTAAAAAAAGACATGCGGAAAAATTAAAAAAAAAGGAGGAGCAATTTTTATTGCGCTTACAGGTAGCTTGGCTTTCAAAGAGAGTTGCTGAAAGATTGGATTCTGATCATTTTAATTGACAGTTTTCTTTGAACAAAAGGGTTTTACCCAGGGCTTAATTTCTGGGGGAATGGCCTTGAGCGCAGTTTCACCATTTCTATTTAGACTCCAGAGCACAGAGGTGCTCTGCTCTACCTTCTCTGTTCAAGGCAGCTTGCAGAGAAGAGGAAGGAAGGCAGTGAGTCTGGAGCAGAGCAGATCAGAATAGAGAACTTCCTGACATTGCCTTTCAGTTTACCCCCTTGCAGCTTCATGTTATGCCCTGTAGTTTTACAGCTTCCCCATCTTTAGAGGAGATTTGTTTGTTCATTAATACTCTTTAAATATTTAAAGGTCTGAATCATATCTCCCCTGTCCCTCCTCTCCTCCAGAGTGTACAGATTTAGGTCTTCAGGTCTCTTTTCATAAGTCTTCTGACGCAGGCTCTAAATCGTTTTGGTCGCCTTCCTCTGAACCGTTTCCGGTCTTTTTATATCCTTTGCAAGATATGGTCTCCAAAGCTGAATGCAGTATTCCAAGTGAGGCCTCACCAGTGATTTGTACAGAGGCATTAGTACCTCTCCCTTTCTGCTGGTAATTCCTCTTTGTATGCAACTCAACATCCTCCTGGCTTTTGCCACTGCCTTGTCACACTGTTTTGCTACCTTGAGATCCTCAGAAATAATCACTCCGAGGTCCTTCTCCTGGTTCTTGCACACCAACCTCTCGCCCCCTATTGCATACAATTCCCTTGGATTTCTGCTTCCCCATTGCATGACACTGCACTTCTTTGCATTAAATCTTAACTGCCTAGCATTAGACCATTCTTCCAGCTTTTGTAGAGTTTTCGTCATGTTCTCCACTCCCTCAGGGGAGTCCACTCTGTTGCAAATTTTTGTGTCATCTGCAAAAAGACAGACGTTTCCATCCAGTCCCTTAGCAATATCTCTCACAAATACATTGAACAATACCGGTCCCAGGACCGAACCCTGGGGCACCCCGCTAATCACCCTCCTTTCATCTGAGTGAGTTCCGTTTACCATCACCTTCTGCCGTCTGTCAGTCAACCAATTTCTGATCC
This sequence comes from Ichthyophis bannanicus, assembly GCA_033557465.1. Lineage (NCBI taxonomy): Eukaryota > Metazoa > Chordata > Amphibia > Gymnophiona > Ichthyophiidae > Ichthyophis > Ichthyophis bannanicus. Next base: position 101,993,294 of record CM066048.1, on the reverse strand, counting down.
AGTTCACCACCTTGGGGCGCATCCCCAAACTACTGAGTTTATTGATAAGCCTTCTATGAGGAACAGTATCAGAGGCTTTGCTGAAATCCAGGTAGATGACATCCATCGCATGCCCCTGATCTAGCTCCACCCCTCCATGTTTCTCTTTTCCCTGTGAGAGGGGGCTGATAAGTCTCTGGCCTTGTAACAAAACAGAAAGCTACGGGCACACTTCAGTTCCGGTGGTCCGAATGAGGTCTCTGTTTCGTTACAAGGCCAGAGACTTATCAGCCCCCCCTTGTATTAATCTTTTTCATCCCTCCTTCCTTCCCCTATTCATACTGTACTTTCCATCCTCTATTCTAGCTATTTTTACCTAACTTCATTTTTATGGCACTCCTTCACATATGAAGTTAAAATACAATCGTCGCCCCCAATATTCGAAAAAAGCTTAAAGATGCCAGCAGCGCCATTTAAAGGAATTGAGTTTAGCTCATGCTTTTCTCTGAAGTTTAAGGCAAGTTACATTTGGGTACAGAAGGCATTTTCCTTTCCCTTGGAAGGCTTAAAATATAAGTTTGTACCTGAGACAACAGAAAATTAAGTGACTTGCCGAAGATCACAAGGCACAAGAGGGAATTTGAATCCTGGCTTCTCGGTTCACTTCTCTAACCATTAGAACCATTAGGTTGCTGCTCAGTGATGCCGCCTGGATAGCAGTTGGTGCTAAAGATTAGGGATCTGCATTCATTTGAAATGAAATGGGAAATGTCTGTGCTGTTTCCCATTTAGTTATGCATCATTTTCAAATGAAAACAATAGAGGAAACGAAATTTTGTCACTTCTGGGTTTTCATCAATATTGCGTACAATTGATGAAAACCCAGAAGTGATGAAAAAAAAAAAACAGAAAAAGGCAAAACAAGATGAAAGCTTTAACATTTACATCAGAAAATGAAACTATACAAAATATTTTCTTGCCTGCACATTCCTACTAAATAATCATATAATGTGGCTAGAGCTAGAATTATCCGGATAGTAGCGATATTTAGTGCACTATCCAGATAACTATCCAAATAAGTTTAGGATAGCTTTTTGATTAATTTTGATGCTTTTTGGATAATTTCTGGGACTGCCCACATACTGCATTGGCACAATTTATTTATTTAACTGTATTTATATCCCGCTTTTCACCGGGTCAAAGCGGCGTTACATACAAGGGTGGGGAAATTAAGTATAAGGGTGGGGCCATCACCGGGTGGGCAACATTGATGATTTCGACATAGGACAGACTTTCGACATGGACAGTTTAGTGCAGTATTTGATCAGAGGTTCATGGTGGGCGAGATCAGGGGTTAGTGCACTTTTTGGTGGGAGTTGTTTTAAAGTATTCTTGGAATAGGATGGTTTTTAGCTGTTTTCTGAATGATAGTAGATTGTCATTGTTTCTGAGTTGGCTCGGTAGAGAATTCCATAGGGACGGAGCATAAAGTTCAATGCAGACAGTGTCACTGAAAATCTATAGGGCCAGCCAGCGGTGCTTATTCAGATAGCAGATGCTGCTGTCGGTGATCAGAGTTTTGGAATATCAGGGACTGTTTTTTTTTATCCATGCTGTTGAAAGATGAATGCTTGAGGCTAATTTGGTCACCGATATTTTGGGGCTTTCTCTGTGTTCGCCCCTCTCTCTCTTTTCTTTCACCATGGACCCCTTTATTGATTTTTTTAACATGATTATGTAGCAGCAAAGCGCAGACAAACCAATGATACCAGGAGTCTGTTCAGAAGGTCCAAATCATTTATTTGTGCACAAGTCTCAAGCAATGTCAATTTCAAAATGGCTGAGCGAAGTTTTCTAGCATTACAACAACTTTTATAGACTTCCGTTCCATTCTAGGTATAGAAAAACATTTCATTGGTCCCGGTACTCTCCCGTACCTCCCGTACCCCTTCTATTGGTCCCGGTACTGATAAGATTATCCAATTATGTTTCTTCAGTGGGCTCGGCACCTGCTTACCCCCCTTTCAGTCCCAATTACAATGGCCAGTTCATCAACTTGTTACTTTCATACTCTCAAGGCCATAGAGCCAATTTGTGCATGCAGGGGAGCAGGGCTCTGCAACTCATCTGTCAGCAATCCTAATTATATTCCTTGCAGATGTACTTTCTTATCAGTAACTTTTAAACATATTTTTCTGTATTTTTCCATCTCTCAGTTTTGCTTATCTAAGTTAGTTTAGTACTCTTGCAGAGTTCTATCCTACAATAGCAGCATGTTGGGGAATGTGTAATTCCTATGAGCCTCTCCACAGGCTTCATTTACAGGTCAAGCGAGTTAGGCCTGCCTGCTTATGTCAGACACTGTGGATCACAGGCCTGCACCTGCCACATTCCCCCCTTTGATTAATCTCACCCTATTACTTAATAAGGTGTGAGAATTAAATCACCTTTAGAAGAATCACATCATGATCGAAGGATTTCGACTAGGGCTGGCTCTATATAGGGCCATTATTTTAGTTGCGGTCTTCCGCTCTACTGTACTATCAATAGCATTATGAATAGAATGCATACAACATGGAATTAAACATAGTAATAAGAAAATAACAGCAACAAGAATTAGTACTAAGACAATGAAAGTCTTAAATCCTCCCCTTTTCTGTTCAACTATGGCCGCAGCCAAAAAATCAGCTTTCTTCTTCATCTTTCTATCACATTCTCTCTGCCTTTCATTATCACGATTCACATACACTTTATGAGCGACTTCCAGTAACTGTGTTGCATTCATGCACGCAAACCCCTCTAATTTCTGTAATTTACGTCTGATGTCTGGTTGAGACTGGTTTACAAAAGCAGAATTCACCATACATAAACTTCCTGGTGCCTCGGGATCATAGGGAGTATACATTCTGTATGCTTCAATTAATCTTTCATGAAAGTCTGCTGGGCTCTCATCTACACCTTGGATAACTCCTGCAACTTTGGAAAGGTTCATAGCTTTTTGGCCTCCCCTTCTCAGGCCTTGTAAAAAGCCTTGACGAAAACGGGCTAGGGCTGTGGATCCTTCCTCTGTATTTGGATCCCAATGTTGGTCTTCATTCGGGTATTCTCTCTGGGCCGCTTCCCGATAGTCTATTCTGTTTAGCCCCTGTCCCGGAGCTACAGGGTTATCTGCCATCCACTCAATAGCTGCTTTTCTAATTCGTGTTCGCTCCTCTGTCGTGAATAGAGTGGTCAGGAGCTGGCGGCAATCTGGCCAAGTGGGTTGGTGGGTTTCCATAATAGTAGTTACTAATTCTGTCAGTTCCTGGGGCTTATTAGTATAGGAGGCATAATGCAACCTCCAATTTAACAAATCAGTTGTAGAGAAAGGGATATACACATAAGTTAAGGGTCCCGCTACCACCTCCTCATTTTCGTTCTTTATAGGCACCCCCGGGACTTGCCGTAAGGGCATCATTTTGGCAGTAGCTGTCTTGTGGGATCTAAGGGTTGTTTTCGTAACTGTCTTTCCAGAGGTCACTTTCACTTTCTCAACAGGTTTCACTTTGGGTGTACATTTTACTGGCAAACGCACTGGCAACCACTTGTACACTGTCGTCCTCGCTTTGGGCATTTTCAATTTCTTCCTCCTCTTTCTCTATATCTGATTCGCCTTTTTCTGCTCCTGTAATATCATCTTCTTCAGCTAATTCCTCTCTCTGCCCTCCGGGAGGTGGGTCAGGGGTTGGGTCCCGCACCGGCTGTCTCTGGGGCTCTGGGGCAGGACGCCGGGCTACTCTTATCGGACCTGGGGTTCGAGGCTGTCGGGGAATTATTTCTGGGGAATCAGGATCTACCAGGATGGGCTTCTTCCTGGACTTCTTATCCTGCTCTTTCATTCTAGGCTGTTCCGTTTTCTGTCTAGAATCTGTTTTAGCTAACATTATTCTGCACTGTTCCTCATAACAGTGCTGCGCCCAGAGGGGTGGATCTTCACAAATACTTAACCAGGAATCTATATAGGGGTACTGATCGGGGTGCGTCATCCGCACTCTACGGTGTACTAACTGAATAATCTCTACATTGAACGTTCCCTCTCGGGGCCAGGTGGGGTCTATATTGGGCCACTCCCTAGTACACAATATCTGTAAACGGGCTGCTGTCATTTTAATACCATAATCTCCAGAATATCCCTCTTTAAAATGTGCGATCATACATTCTAATGGAGTGTTTCTAGTAGACCCCGCCCCTCCCATTTCGATGTGTGCGCGCAACAACAGACAAAAGGGAAAAGGAGGGCGGACCGTGGGTAAGGGGTCCTCACGGCCCTGGAAACGTATAAGGAGTACAAATAACAAGACAAGACGACAATCGCTTCCCCCTTTTCGCGACCTGAACGCGGTCGCCCGGTCAGGAAATGCGCTACTCAGGGGTCCGCCTTCACTTGGTCCGTGCTGCCAGACCTCTCATTCACACTTCATTCACACAATCATGCTAGCAACGTATCCCAGAATGCATTCGTTTCTATCTATTCTGACTAGTCTTACCAATTTCCCAATTACAAAAAGATGGGGGTTTCGCCCTGCGAATACTCATGCGGGGTTACTCGGCCCTTCTTTGAGAGGTGATCAGGCTCTCTTACCAATTTCCAATATCTCGAGATTACAAATTCCAAATTCCAAGTTCCAATGGCAGTACTGCTCTTTCTATATCTGTCTAGACACCAAATCAAAACTATACTCACCGGATCCGGTCCTCAAACTTCCCAAGCAGGCGCATGAGTTGGACCTCGGACTCCCCTCACTCAGGTTCAAGGCGTTGGCTCCAGCCGGGCCCGGCACCCGCCGAGGTCCGACCAGCTCCCTCCGATACAAGGGACCGGCGGCGCCAGGGAGCAGCCCTCGTCGGAAGGGCGCGATCCCGGCAGGACCAAGCCTATAGAGGCGGAAAGTCGTGGTATATTGCCCTATATACACTTTGATTCCACAACTTCCCGGCCAACGCACCAAGAATATGTAGCAGCAAAGCGCAGACAAACCAATGATACCAGGAGTCTGTTCAGAAGGTCCAAATCATTTATTTGTACACAAGTCTCAAGCAATGTCAATTTCAAAATGGCTGAGCGAAGTTTTCTAGCATTACAACAACTTTTATAGACTTCTGTTCCATTCTAGGTATAGAAAAACATTTCATTGGTCCCGGTACTCTCCCGTACCTCCCGTACCCCTTCTATTGGTCCCGGTACTGATAAGATTATCCAATTATGTTTCTTCAGTGGGCTCGGCACCTGCTTACCCCCCTTTCAGTCCCAATTACAATGGCCAGTTCATCAACTTGTTACTGTCATACTCTCAAGGCCATAGAGCCAATTTGTGCATGCAGGGGAGCAGGGCTCTGCAACTCATCTGTCAGCAATCCTAATTATATTCCTTGCAGATGTACTTTCTTATCAGTAACTTTTAAACATATTTTTCTGTATTTTTCCATCTCTCAGTTTTGCTTATCTAAGTTAGTTTAGTACTCTTGCAGAGTTCTATCCTACAATAGCAGCATGTTGGGGAATGTGTAATTCCTATGAGCCTCTCCACAGGCTTCATTTACAGGTCAAGCGAGTTAGGCCTGCCTGCTTATGTCAGACACTGTGGATCACAGGCCTGCACCTGCCACAATTATACATTGCATTATCATATTACCCGAAAGGCTGTTAATTGAGTTTCTTAATAAACTAAACCAGTCTTCTTCCTTTCCCATCTTGGCCCCTCCAGATATTGCATTCTGCACTGTGGCCTCTTTCCCCAGCTCTTCTTCAGATAGTGCCCCAACACTGCTCCCCCTCCCAGGGGTAGCTTTACCAACAGGGAGAGAAGGCAGGGAATGCTTTAAGAGATGTTTAGCTCTATGCAGCTCCAGATTTGGGGGCCTCCATGTACTGTTTGAACAATGATTTAGAAAGGACCAATAAATTGCACAGAATCACAAGGAAGGTCAGTTTCCCAGGTTTCTCTAAAGAACTGTCAACCCACTTGGGGCTGCAATACAGTTGCTTTGATTGTTGCAGCCATCCTGCTATGTGAGTCACTTATCATATGTTGTCAACTGTGGTACTGTATCATCTTGTTAGAGGGGGAAACTGTTGGCTGTCCATATGCCTAATAGCAACCATGGTATAAATCCACCACTGTCCCCTCCCTAGTTCTGTGGTGCTGACCAGCCGTCAGAATTGGATTTAGACAGAGTGCCAAAGTTTGAAGGCACCATATATCTGAGCAGCACAGGCTCCTGATTGTACTCGCTTCAAGACCATGCTCTGTGATCTCTAGGGAAAAACAAAACAAAACACTCCCCTCATCTCTCTTGTCCTGTCTGTGGGTACCAGCATCTTAAATGTCAGCCCTGGCAGCCATTACTGTTGGACGAAATTCAGCAGTCAGCCTGGCAGAGCTAGAGGGATGGGAAGCCAGAGAGACCTGCTGTGATTCAGCAAGGAAAGTGGATCTGAGGGAAGGAGACAGACCTCAAGGGACCAGCCAGGAGAGAAGGAGAGCAGAAGCAGGACTCCATCAGGCATTTCCTGACTCAACAGGGACATTAGTAGAGATGATGACAGGCAAAACCAACAAGGAAAAGGTGTGGGGAGTGCACTAAGGGAGAACAGTGTTAATGATCAGAAGCAGCCCTAAGACTAGATCAAACTAATGAGCATTAATTAAAGAGTGTGAAGCATTACTGGCAGCCAGTTTAGCTCTCATCCTGGGCAGACTCTTATGCATAGTTATTGTGGAACAGGAGAGGGAGTGAATGCCTCAGAGAGGAATGTAAGCAAGCAGGAAATGTGTTTCAAAACAAATTAAGAAGCCTGTAACACTGTTTGATGATCTCACAATGCGGCTGTGCAGCCATGTTTTGAGGCTGTAAGAGTTCTTTATGACATCACATGCCAGCTGTGCTATGGCTGTCTGAATGCCTGATGATAGCACATTGCAGCTATGCATGCTCAAGAGTCTGTCTGATGACATTACAGTGCAGTTGTGCCTACTCATGGCTGTATTTATTTATATATTTTATATAGCATCTTAGTAACAGTTGTCATATAAGAATGACAATGTCGTTGTCTTTCCCATTCCTTCCCTCCCTCTCGTGTCTTCTGTTACATGACATTCACTCCTCATTTGTAATATAGGCCTCTCTCCCTTTTACTATCCATTGTCTTCCCATCATCCCTTGTCGGTTTCCCCCTTTTTGTGTGCTTTAATGTATTTTATCTATTTTCTTTTATTATTAATTTTATTTTGTTAATCACCTAGATGCCTTGGTTATAGGCAGTATATTAAATAAACTAAAATTGTAAACTGTAACTGATTGATGACATCACAGTGTAAATGTGCATGCTCAAAAGCTGTTTGAATACTTGATGACATCACAGTGCAGCTGTGCAAACTCAGAGGCTGTAAGTGTTTGATGACATCACAATCCATTTGTGCCTGCTCTAAAACTATTAGAATGTAGGGTTGCCAACTTTTTCACCGAGAAAAACCCGACACCTGTGGCTCGCCATGCTCCGCCCATTCTCCGCCCCTAGTCCCACCCCTGCTCCGCCCCCAGCCCCACCCACAAAAATTACCGAGGATACGTGTAGGCTAACTTCCTTGGTCAGATAATAATTAAACTGGGAACCCCAAAATCCAAACATGAAATGTACAACACTGGAGAAATAAAGCTATAAAGTAATTTCCTCTTGCACTAAACAAAAACGCAAAGATGTTAGCAATACACACTTCCCAGACCAGACATATTCCAGTTAATAAATTCAAAATAAAAAGTATTTTTCTACCTTTTGTTTGGGCGTTTTATTTTTCAGTTGCAATTGCTCCAGTCACTTTCTTCTGGTTTCTTTGTATCTTCTGCGAGCTATCCATTTGTCCTTTCTTCTCTTTTAGATGTTTTTCCATTCTCTCTCTATTTCTGCTTTAACATACTGATTGTTTCCCTTTTGCTCTTTCCCCCAATTCTTTCCTTATTCCTTTATCATCCATTTAAATTTCACCCTTCCATTCTCAAGCCCCTCTTACTCTCCCAATACCCGGCCCATCATATACTTTTCTTCCATACAAAATATTTTTTCCCCTCCCCATTCTCATTCCCCATCCATTCTAGTCCTCCCCCAAAATCAGTTCCCTTATAGTTCTAGACCCACCCAGCATTCACTCCCTTCTAGTCCCATTCTCCCATGCCCCACATCAGCCCATTTCCAGTCCTATTCCAGCTCTTCATCAGCCCATTTCCAGTGCTAGCCCTCACATCACAGGCCATTTCCAGTCCTAACCACCCCCCCCCCAATCACAGCCCATTTCCAATCCAAGTCCCCCATCACAGCCTATTTCCAGTCCTAGGCCCCCCCACCATCAAAGTCCATTTGCAGTCCAAGTCCCCCCGCACCATCACAGCCCATTTGCAGTCCTAGCCCCCCTAATCACAGCCTATTTCCAGTCCAAGTCCCCCCCATAGCCCTTTTCCAGTCCAGGTCCCCTCCACCCCCATCACAACCCATTTCCAGTCCATGTCCCCCCCCCAGCCCTTTTCCGGTCCAGGCCCCCCCCCCATCACAACCCATTTCCAGTCCATGTCCCCCCCCCCCAGCCCTTTTCTGGTCCAGGCCCCCCCATCACAACCCATTTCCAGTCCATGCCCCCCCCCCCATAGCCCTTTTCCAGTCCAGGTCCCCCCCCCATCACAGCCCATTTCCAGTCCAAGTCCCCCATCACAGCCTATTTCCAGTCCTAGGCCCCCCCACCATCACAGCCCATTTGCAGTCCGAGTCCCCCCCATCACAGCCCATTTGCAGTCCTAGCCCCCCTAATCACAGCCTATTTCCAGTCTAAGTTCCCCCTCCCTCCACCATAGCCCATTTCCAGTCCAAGTTCACCCCCCCATAGCCCTTTTCCAGTCCAAGTTCAACCCCCCCATAGCCCATTTCCAGTCCAAGTTCACCCCCCCCATAGCCCTTTTCCAGTCCAGTTCCCCTCCACCCCCATCACAACCCATTTCCAGTCCATGTCCCCCCCAACCCTTTTACAGTCCAGGTCCCCCCCCATCACAGCCTCTTTCCAGTCCAAGTCCCCCCCCATAGCCCTTTTCCGGTCCAGGTCCCCCCCCCCCCATCACAACCCATTTCCAGTCCAAGTCCCCCCCCATAGCCCTTTTCCAGTCCAGGTCCCCCCCCCCATCAAAGCCCATTTGTAGTCCTAGGCCCCCCCCCCCATCACAGCCCATGCAGTCCTTGGCCTCCCCCCCCCCGACCAGCACCGCGGCTGTCTGAGGGGCTTCAGAGGGAGCAGGGGAAGCCTGCGCGAGGCCCCGGCTCCCTCTGTACAGCCGCCAGCGTGAAGAGCCTTTTCCTTCACGCTGGCGGTTGTTTCTGTGAAGCCGCGAATGCTGGGAAAGGTTAAAGGGTATTGCCTTTAACCTTTCCCACCAATCGCAGCTTCACAGAAACAGCCGCCAGCGTGAAGGAAAAGGCTCTTCACGCTGGCGGCTGTACAGAGGGAGCCGGGGCCTCACGCAGGCTTCCCTGGCTCCCTCTGAAGCCCTCCGGTGTGTGGGCCGGCCCTGGGTGTTTTTTTTTTTTACTTCGGTTAGAAGAAAAGCCGGTCTTTTGCTCTGGCCGCTCCCGATCTTGCGGCCAGAGCAAAAAACCGGCTTTTCAAGGGCCGGTTTTGCATCTGTGCCGGCAGCCGGCCTGGCCATGGAAAAACCGGCCAGGCCGGCTGAAAACCGGCCAGTTGGCAACCCTATTAGAATGCTGGGTGGCTCCCGGCTTGATGGCAGCAGTGGTGAGAATAGAGGGATGCTCAGCGTAGCCAGGCATGTTCAGAGATGGCATTCCAGAATTACTTCAGCATTGATAGTAGAGAGTCCCTGGTGCTTGGGGGGTGGAGCCAAGGGGCAGAGTGAACCCAGTGCTGAGAGAGGTAGAGGAACACCCTATGGAGCCTCGGGGAGGTGCAAGAGGGCAGGCCATGCTCAGCACCAAGGAGGATTTGTTGGTGCTGGAGGAGGTCATGCAGCAGGCTGCATTGGGCTTGGAGTCTGCAAAGATGCTCTGTAGACCTTAAGCAATTTGAATTCTTCAGAGAGCCTGAGAAACCATCCGCAGGGCTGGGCAGAAAATGAAGGCTGAGAGAGGAAGTGAGGTGGTCCTAGGGTGGGGACCACCTGCTCATGCTTAGAGGAGTCCTAAAACGTTTCCTCTGAGCCATGGGAGAGCTTCCGTCTGGATGCTGTTGTATGACATCACCCATGTGTGGCTGCTGCATCCTGCTTGTCCTAGGAGAAAAGAGAATGAGGAATCACAAAGGCGAGCATGTGACTGTTCTATTTCCTGACCCCTTATTCCTTATATTTATACAATGAGTCCCAGAGTTGTTGCTACTTCCTCTTGTAAATGTCTGCTGTTCTCACAGCCCTCTAATAAAAGCTTGGTGTGTGCTTAGGGTGTTCCTACCTGAGAAAACACTTCAGTGGAAGGAATTTGGGGATGAGATAAGAAGCTTTTCTTTGTCAGATTATGAGACTGCAAGCACTGAGAGAAAACAACAGAGTAAAAGGTTACAGTAATAGACAGCCCATATTCCTCCACCACCCTACATCATCCGGGAGATTCCCAGGCTGTCTACTCTCCCTTGTTCCTACCTTCCAAAACAACTATTGAATCATCTGCCCAGGAGACATTATCATAGCTCACTGTTGCTACAGGCAGACAGACATGTCAGTGCCAAAATTCAGGAGCAGGCAAAGATAGTAGTGAAGGAACTGGAGTGGAGGAGTAGCCTAGTGGTTGGGGCAATGTACTTCAGGTCAAAAGGTCAGGGGTTCAAATCCCACTAGAGGACAGCAACCTTGGGCCGGAAGGACTGGGGTTTCTAGTCCCACAGGTTCTCCTTGTGGTCTTGGGCAAGCCACTTAACCCTCCATAGCCCATGTTCCCTGTAAAATAGTTATCTCCAAGTTATAATGCCCTGTTCAATGTAATTTCAGTTTGTTCAATGTAAACTGCACTGATGCAGAATAGCGTGGTATATAAGAGAATGTAAATAAAATAAAATGTGCTCATGATGTCTCCATACCAGTTCCTTGCCCACTCCTGCTATATATGACAGCCTCTTGCTCTCCTTGCCCTCTGCCCCTCACCTCACCCTCTGTCAGCAGGTACATGCTTCAGTCTGAGCTAGGAAGAGCACCCTGAAAAGAGAAGGAGAAGGAAAGGAGTTGTGGGGACACCATGCAATCAGATCTTATGCCAATCCCATCAGCAGCCTTGAGGGAGGGAATCCAGGGAGCCTAACATAGTTACATAGCAGATAAAAGGTAGGTAAAGGCTAATTGTTCTCTAAGTCTAAAGGATACTTAAACCCACATTCAGATGTATTCCAGTGACAGGAAGTATCTGTGATTTATCATGGGGAAGCATCACTTCCATTGTAAACCGCCCTGCTGTCATAAAGGGCGGTATAGAAAGTGTGTGAATAAAGATCAAGATCACCATTGGGGTGCTGGAGCTACTCGGGTTTGTCATCATTACCCCAAATCCATGTTGAGCCCATCCACAAAATTGAATTCATTGGAACTTTGCTAGGCACAACTCTGGAAAAAGCCTTTCTTCCACATGATAGCCTCATCCACCTGTTGGCGATAGTGGAAGATGTACAAAAGTGTCAACAGATGTCAGCTCGAGCTGTGTTGAGAATATCGGAACACATAGGTTAACATTTCGCTTCTAACCCTACTTTACTCATTATATAACTCTCACCCCTCCTTTCTATGACCGTTAATTCACTGTTATCTGTATAATAGAAACATAGAAATATGACGACAGAAAAAGACCACATGGCCTATCTAGTCTGTCCTTCCATATCAACAACTACAAAAGTCCCCTTTATTCCTTTAGAGATCTTCTGTGTTTGTCCCATGCTTTTTTTATTTCAATCACTGTCCTCATCTCTACCACCTCCACTGGGAGACTATTCCACAGATCCACCACTCTTTCTGTAAAGAAATATTTCCGCATATCACTCCTGAATCTATCTCCCTTCACCCTCATCCCATGTCCCCTCGTAGCAGAACTTGCCTTCAATTGAAAGAGGCTCTCTCCCTGAACATTTATGCCATGGAGGTATTTAAACATCTCAATCATATCACCTCTATCCCGCCTTTCCTCTAAGGTGTACATATTAAGATCCTTAAGTCTGTCCTCATATGCTTTATAATGAAGACCACTAACCATTTTAGTAGCCACCCTCTGCACCGACTCCATCCTGTTCACATCCTTTTGAAGGTGCGGTCTCCAGAATTGCACACTATACTCCAAATGAGGTCTCACCAAAGACTTATACAGAGGCACTATCACCTCCTTTTTTCTGCTAGCCATCCTCTCTGTATGCACCCAAGCATCCTCCTAGCTCTTGCTGTCGCCTTTTCTACCTGTTTAGCTACTTTAAGATCATCAGACACAACCACGCCTAAGTCCCGCTCTTCTTCAGAGGACACAAGTACTTCACCCCCTATACTATATTGCTCCCTTGGATTGCTGCAGCCCAAATGCATGACCTTACATTTTTTAACATTAAATCCCAGCTGCCAAATTCTAGACATAAGAACATAAGATATTCCATACTGGGTCAGACCAAGGTCCATCAAGCCCAGTATTCTGTTTCCAACAGTGGCCAATTTAGGTCATATGTACCTAGCAGTTTCCCCAAGGGACACAGGTTCCACAATGCTTGTATTGGTTCAAGCATTGATATCCTGGGTCCCTTCTTAATAATGGTTTATGGACCTTTCCTCCAGGAACTTGTCCAAACCTTTTTTAAAACCAGCTACATTAACAGCCTTTACTACATCCTCTGGTAACAAATTCCAGAGTTTGATTACACGTTGAGTGAAAGAATATTTTCTTTTATTAGTCTTAAATAGTTTACCCTGTAGCTTCATTGCATGTCCCCTAGTCTTTCTATATTCTGATAAGGTAAACAATCGATCTACGTTTACCCGTTCCACTCCGTTCATTAATTTATAGACTTCTATCATATCTCCCCTCAGCCGTCTCTTTTCCAGGTTAAAGAGCCCTAACCTTTTTAGCCTTTCTTCAAAGGAGTATCCTTCCATCCTCTTTACCATTTTGGTGACTCTTCTCTGTACCTTTTCTAAAATTGCTATATCCTTTTTAAGATACGGCGACCAGAATTGCACACAATATTCAAGGTGCGGTCTCACCATGGAACGATATAGAGGCATTATAATATCTTTTGTTTTATTTTCCATTCCTTTCCTTATCATGCCTAGCATTCTATTTGCTCTCTTGGCCGCCGCTGCACACTGGGCCGAGGGTTTTAACATGGTATCCACAATGACGCCTAAATCTTTTTCCTGGGTGGTGGTTCCTAATGTGGAACCTTGCATCGTGTAACCATAGTTTGGGTTGTTCTTCCCTAGGTGCATAACCTTGCACTTGTCCACATTAAATTTCATCTGCCATTTTGATGCCCAGTTTTCCAATTTATCAAGATCCTTTTGCAATTTTCCACAATCCTCTTGGGTTTTAACAACTTTAAATAGTTTTGTGTCATCTGCAAATTTGATAACCTCACTTGTTATTCCACTTTCCAGGTCATTTATGAATATGTCAAAAAGCAGCGGACCCAGCACAGATCCCTGGGGTACACCACTATTCACCTTTCTCCATTGGGAAAATTGGCCATTTAGCCCTATCCTCTGCTTTCTATCTTTTAAACCAGTTCCTGATCCACAATAGTACACTGCCTCCTATCCCATGACTCTTTAGTTTTGCCAAAGGTCTCTCATGAGGGACATTGTCAAAGGCTTTCTGAAAGTCCAGATACACAATATCAACCGACTCACCTTTGTCCACCTGATTATTCACTCCTTCAAAAAACATAACAGATTAGTAAGACAAGATCTTCCTTGTCTAAAGCCATGTTGGCTGTCTCCCATTAGGTCATGACTATCTACATGCTGAGTAATTTTATTCTTTATGATGGTTTCTACCATTTTTCCCGGTACTGATGTCAGGCTCACCGGTCTGTAGTTTCCCGGATCACCCCTGGAACCTTTTTTAAAAATTGGTGTTACATTGGCGATCCTCCAATCTTAAGGTATTAGAGATGATTTTAATGATAGTTCACAGATTACTAATAGCAGGTCTGCAATCTCGTATTTCAGATGTTTCAACACCCTTGGTTGTATACCATCCGGCCCAGGTGATTTGCTACTCTTCAGTTTATCTAATAGTTGTAATACATCTTCCCGATGTATCGATATTTCCTTCAATTCTTCCGCACCTTTAAATACCACTTCAGTCATGGGTAACATCCCTACATCTTCCTCAGTAAAGACTGAAGCAAAGAATTCATTCAGTCTCTCCGCTATCGCCTTGTCGCCTCTTAGTGCTCCTTTAACCCCTTTATCATCTAATGGACCAACTGACTCTCTCATAGGTTTTTTGCTACGAATGTACTTGAAAAGGTCTTTACTTCGTGTTTTTGCTTCCGCAGCAAGCTTCTTCTCAAATTCTCCCTTATCAATGCCTTGCATTTGACTTGCCAGTGCTTGTGCTGTGTCCAGGTTTCATCGTTTGGCTCTTTTTTCCATTTCCTGAAAGATGCTTTTTTGGCAACAACAGCCTCTCTGACCTCACCTTTAAACCATGCTGGCAGTTTTTTGGACTTCCTTCCACTTTTCTTAAAGCATGGAATACAGCTAGTCTGGGCTTCCAAGATAGTATTTTTCAACAACAGCCAAGCCTGATGTACGTCTTTAACCTTTGCAACTGTTCCTTTTAGTTTTTTCTTAACTGTTTTCCTCATTTTATCATAGTCTCCCTTTCAAAAGTTAAAAGGTAGTACTGTGGATTTCCTTACTATCCCTCCTCCACTAATTAAATCAAAGGCGATCATGCTATGATCACTATTGCGAAGTGGCCCCAACAACCTTATCTCTTGCACTAGATCTGGTGTTCCACTAAGGACTAGGTCTAATATGGCTTCCCCTCTGGTCGGTTCATGAACCAGCTGCTCCAAGAAGCAGTCATTTATTTCATCTAGGAACTTTATCTCCCTAGCATGTCCTGACGTGACACTGACTCAGTGAATACCGGGGTAATTGAAATCACCCATTATTATTACTGCGCTGTAACTTTTGTTAGCTTCCTTGATTTCTTTGAGCATTTCATCATCCATTTGGTCATTCTGGCCAGGCGCTTGATAGTACACCCCCACTGCCATTGCCTTCCCCCTTTTACATGGAATTTCAATCCATATAGATTCTACAGCAGATTTTGTTTCCTGCAAAACTTTAATACTTTCTGACTCAATGCCCTCTCTAACATAGAGAGCAACCCCTCCACCAATTTGATCAGCTCTATCATTACGATATAGTTTGTACCCAGGTATCACAGTGTCCCACTGGTTGTCCTCCTTCCACCATGTCTCTGATATTCCAATCATATCTAACCTTTCATTTAGTGATATATATTCTAACTCTCCCATCTTATTTTTTAGACTTCTAGCATTTGCATACAAGCATTTTAGAGAATGTATTTTATTCATATTAATTTGGCTATTGTTAGACATGGGTAATTTAGGATCTTTAAACTCTGTCTGCTCCATACTTGAGGGCATTTGGGCTACTTTACTCTTTTGTGGAACCTCTCTGCTTTTGGTAGTACCATTCTTCAAGCTTAGCTAGATCCCTCCTCATGTTATCTACACCTTCCTGGGTGTCTACTCTATTGCAGATTGGTAGAGAGGTTCTGGAGGCTAAATTGGTAGGGAGGTTCTGGAGGCTAAATTTAGGCTTTTAGGTAGGAAGTTGAAATCCAGAACTTCCAGGGTAGTGTTCTCCGAAATGCTTCCCGTTCCACGTGCAGGTCCCAAAAGGCAGGCAGAGCTCCGGAGTCTCAATGCGTGGATGAGACAATGGTGCAGAGATGAGGGGTTTGGATTTGTTAGGAACTGGGGAACATTCTGGGGAAAGGAGGGGCTCTTCCAAAGGGATGGGCTTCACCTTAACCGGGATGGAACCAGGCTGTTGGCATTAACCTTTAAAAAGGAGATAGAGCAGCTTTTAAACTAGATAATAGGGGAAAGCCGACAGTCACCCAAGAGCGGATGGTTCAGAAGAATGTATCCTTGAAGGATACTACCAAAAGCAGAGAGGTTTCAAAAAAGAGTAAAGTAGCCCAAATGCCCTCGAGTATGGAGCAGACAGAGCTTAAAGATTCCAAATTACCCATGTCTACCAATAGCCAAATTAATATGAATAAAATACAGTCTCTAAAATGCTTGTATGCAAATGCTAGAAGTCTAAAAAATAAGACGGGAGAGTTAGAATATATAGCACTAAATGAGAGGTTAGATATGATTGGAATATCAGAGACATGGTGGAAGGAGGACAACTAGTGGGACACCTTGATACCTGGGTACAAACTATATCGTAATGATAGAGCTGATCAAATTGGTGGAGGGGTTGCGCTCTATGTTAGAGAGGGCATTGAGTTAGAAAGGATTAAAGTTTTGCAGGAAACAAAATTTGCTGTAGAATCTCTATGGATTGAAATTCCATGTAAAAAGGGGAAGGCGATGGCAGTGGGAATGTACTATCGACCGCCTGGCCAGAATGAACAAATGGATGATGAAATGCTCAAAGAATCAAGGAAGCTAACAAAAGTTACAGCGTGGTAATAATAATGGGTGATTTCAATTACCCCGGTATCGACTGGGTCAGTGTCACGGCAGGACATGCTAGGGAGATAAAGTTCCTAGATGAAATAAATGACTGCTTCTTGGAGCAGCTGGTTCATGAACCGACCAGAGGGGAAGCCATATTAGACCTAGTCCTTAGTGGAACACCAGATCTAGTACAAGAGATAAGGGTGTTGGGACCACTTGGCAATAGTGATCATAGCATGATCGCCTTTGATTTAATTATTGGAGGAGGGATAGTAAGGAAATCCACAGTACTACCTTTTAACTTTCGAGACAGCCAACATGGCTTTAGACAAGGAAGATCTTGTCTTACTAATCTGTTATGTTTTTTTGAAAGTGTGAATAAACAGGTGGACAAAGGTGAGTCGGTTGATATAGTGTATCTAGACTTTCAGAAAGCCTTTGACAAGGTCCTTCATCAGAGACCAGTGTGCAGCGGCAGCCAAGAGAGCAAATAGAATGCTAGGTATCATAAGGAAAGGAATGGAAAATAAAACAAAAGATATTATAATGCCTCTATATCGTTCGATGGTGAGACCGCACCTTGAATATTGTGTGCAATTCTGGTCGCCGTATCTTAAAAAGGATATAGCGATTTTAGAAAGGTTCAGAGAAGAGCCACCAAAATGGTAAAGGGGATGGAAGGATACTCCTATGAAGAAAGGCTAAAAAGGTTAGGGCTCTTTAACCTGGAAAAGAGACGGCTGAGGGGAGATATGATAGAAGTCTATAAATTAATGAACGGAATGGAACGGGTAAACGTAGATCGATTGTTTACGTTATCAGAATATAGAAAGACTAGGGGACATGCAATGAAGCTACAGGGTAAACTATTTAAGACCAATAAAAGAAAATATTTTTTCACTCAACGTGTAATCAAACTCTGGAATTTGTTACCGGAGGATGTAGTAAAGGCTGTTAGTGTAGCTGGGTTTAAAATAGGTTTGGACAAGTTCCTGGAGGAAAGGTCCATAAACCATTATTAAGAAGTGACCGAAGATATCAATGCTTGACCCAGTACAAGCATTGTGGAACTTGTGTCTCTTGGGGAAACTGCTAGGTACATATGACCTAGTTTGGCCACTGTTGGAAACAGAATACTGGGCTTGATGGACCTTGGTCTGACCCAGTATGGCATATCTTATTTTCTTATGTTAGATTTTGGTATCATCTGCAAAGAAGCAAACCCTACCCGACAGCCCTTCCGCTATATCACTAACAAAGATGTTATAAAGAATCGGACCAAGGACAGATCCCTGGGGCACACCACTGGTAACATCCTTCTCCTCAGAGTGAGCTCCATTTACCTGTATTCTTTGTTGCCTCCCACCCAACCAATTTCTAACCCAAGCAGTAACTTTAGGGTCCATCCCTAGGGTGCTCAGTTTGTTTATAAGTCACCTGTGAGGAACAGTGTCAAAGGCTTTACTGAAATCTAAATACACCACATCTAGGGTTCTCCCTTGGTCCAACTCCCTGGTCACCCAGTCAAAGAAATCAATCAGATTTGTCTGACAAGACCTGCCTCTGGTTTAATCCGTGTTGATGTTTGTTATTCATGATATTAATTGTAAACCACATCACTGTTAGTTACTTAGTTCACCTGCACCGAGTTCTCTGTAAACCATCTTGGTTTGTAGAAAGATGGTATAAAAAGATATGTTAAATAAATAAATAAATACATAACCGGTCATCTAGTTTTCCTGTTTGTCTTCCTTTCTGGTTCTCTTGCTTGTTTGATGAGCCTATAAAGTCCTCAACTTAAATCAAAATCAGCTACCCCGTCATGTCTTTAAGAGAGAGAGATGATTAATACGTTTTTGAAATCTCAGAGTACAGACCCATGTTTCCAAATACACAGGAAGAACTGTGTAAGATTCAGGATTATGAAATCAGTTCTTGGTTTGCAAATCTTGGATGATTTGCCATCTTGTCCTGGAAATTTCCCTGTTGACCTCATGCAATGAAGGTGATACATCCAATTCTGCCACTGTTGTTCATTGAAGAATGTTATTTAGAGCTTCTTGTCAGCAATGTCTGCACTATGAAGTATTTGCTTCTTGTCTACAACTTGAGCTATTTCTGTGTCATCTTCATCAAATCAGTCCTGTTTTCCCCTTAATGAAGCCAAGCATGTCAGCACTTGCAGAGTAAGTTGCATTGCAAAACTGACATCAAGCCATTAGCCTGTCTCTATGTGCACCCCTCAGAGCATAGCATCTGCCCCTCTCTCTCTGTCCACTCCCCAGAACCCAGCTTCTGTCCAACCATCAGAGTTCAGCATCTACCTCTTCTCTCTCTCTGTCCACCCCTCAAAGCACAGCATTTGCTCTCCTCTCTCTCTCTCTGTGCCTCCTTCAGAGCCCAACATCTGTCCCTCTCTTTATCTCCCTCTCATAGCTCATCATCTCCCCTTTCTCACTGGGCCCCCTCTCCCCACATCTAGTGTCTACCTATCCCCTTATAGTTCAGGAACTTCTTGTATCCCCCCCTTCCTTCCCTCATAATTGAACAGCTTCCTGCCCCCTGTCTTCCGGTCCCCTCTTCCTTCAATTTCCCTCCCCTTACCATCATCACAGCATCCCCAATTTGAGAAAGTGAAACTCTCCTCCCCACAGCTGAATCTGGCTGCACCATCACATCGGCTACTTGCTATATATCATTGTTCCCTCCTGATTAGTGCTAATGAGATGTTACCCAGTCTTGGTAGAGTAACATATTCTAACACAAAAAACTTTAAATAAACTATACTATTTGAAACCTCTATCCAATATTGAACTCCTTTTTCTTTTGTATACGTTACAATGTTCTGTGAAATGAGTTTTAACTTTTCTTTATTTGTCCTATATAAAGAAAAGTGACAGGGACACTCAATCACATATATTACTAACAACAAATTATGATCTGCATGAAATTGGAAGGTATAGGGGTTATTTTAGAAGACTTATTCTTAATTTACATGTGTGGCCATTTTAGAAAAGACCCATCATAAAAAAGTCTTTCAAGGAACTAAGAGTCTGCCAAACACAGTCACACATTTAAAATAATCTCCACTTCATTCATCAAACGTAAAAAATCTTCACAGGTACTAAGTTTGCCCTGAAACTTCAAACTAATGAGGAAAGTGGTCATACTCAATATTGCTTGTGGGGTCCCCCTTGACGTCCCCAACTAAGCCTCCCCATATGAACAAAGAGTTTGTATGGGGAGGCTTAGATGGGGGCAGGAGGGAACTATGCGGAGGCGGAGCTAGGGCAGGCAGTGGTGGGTCCGCAGCCCCGGACCTACAGGGCTGATTCTAAAGTCGGCCTTGTACATCTGTGGCCGACAAACTGGATGGGAAACTTATTCTACCTTGGAGCTGGAATGTCCCCCTAGATGTCGGGGGATGGGAGTCCTGGCTGGAAGTAAAAGATGAGGTGGTGAAGGAGATTCCCTGCATGGGAAGGCCAGATTGGGGGTCGGGCTGCGGGGAAAGGCAAAAGTGATCGCCAGCCAGGGATCGCAGCTCTTGAATGTAGACGCGGAGCCATGGCAACCGGACGTCATGGTGCCGTGGTGCCATTCAGGAGCCTGAGTTAGCCGGACAGAGGCCTGTACGTGAAGGCTGATGGGAATTGGGTCCTGGCCTGCACATACAGGCCTAGATGCAATTCCGATCCTGCAGGGGCTAGACGTGCCCCCGTGGGATCAGAATTGAGTCTGCCTCTGTGCGTCCGGCTGGGATGCGAAGAATGGAATGTGCCTATACACAAACAAGTTATATAGTCTGCCACTGAACATTACTAGCTCCCAGAGCCAGTGCAAGGATTGGAAGTGCCCTAGGCAGGACCTCCATCCTGCTCCCCCTCCCTCCTCCCCCTGCCGTGGGCCCTCCCATTACCACCTCTGCTGTCTCTCTCTGGCGCCTGCAGCAGTGGCAGCTCTCCCGAACCATGATGAGCATTTACCAGTCGAGTCCAGCGTTGTGTCACAGTTCCTTTCTGTTACTTTGTCGCGTCTCTGCCCCTCTCTCTTGCAGGTTCTGGTTTGCATAAACTGGAAAGGACAGATCATAGACTAACTGATTTTGTTTTGTTTTTGGGAGTTTTTTGACAAATTTGTCATTGAAGCAGGCATCCACTTCTGAAACACAGCCCTGTCAGACATGATAAAATCTGTTCCATTTCTTTTGTTTCCCCCACACTTTCTTTTGTTTGTGCTTAGACTCAGTGGAGTATGTTTACTAAACCACGGTAGCGGACTCTGCGATATTGGAGCCGCGGCCCCATTGATTTCACGGCTCCGATATTGCATGGAGTCCGCTACCGCGGTTTAGTAAACATACCCCAGTGTTTCCTGTGCCTTAGTGAGTGACTGAAGACAAGCCTCTGGATAACCTTGGGGCATAGCTGTCTCTTTCTCTGTAAGAAGAGAATCGTATGTTGCAAAAACCAAAAAACAATAAAAAAATATATTGAGGTTTTTTTACATGAAACAAAGATTCATACATTGATCCCTGTGCAGGAGACATACAAAAACCTTTTATCACAGCACGGTTTAGTTTCATTTCAGTTCCATGAATATGCTGCTTATTAGGGCTGTCTGCTTGTCTGAATATTTTAACTCTACGCTGGTGTGAAATCAACACTCTCAGACATTGCTGAAAGACAGATCTTGAAAAATAGCACTCAAGGTGGGGACCCTGTACCACTCTTGGCTGATGAAGGATCATGCTCACTGCTCACCTGCAAACTTACCATCTCCCCTCTTACCTCTCTTTCCTGCCAGTGGCCATGAAAAGGCCTCAGTATGCGGCTTATATTCTGACCATCAACTGGCCTCACTTTCCATTTCCTGAATGTTTTCCCTTGTTATAAGGCTTAGATATAGCAAAGAGGCTAAGGGTGAACCAGTGGTGGGATTCGGCCAGTTCGGCCCGATGCTGGCACCTCACTGGCGGGAATCCCCTTGCCTGCCAATAGTTTGACAGCATCGGGGGACCGCGGCATCAGGGGAAGCCCCTGATGCCATCAAACCAATGGTGTGTGGGGTGATCGGGTTGCTGGACCACCAGGGATTTGTTGCCCTGCGGTGGCCACCAGCAGCCCAAGCGTGCAGCACCGGCAACGCAAACGCATGCCGTGCTGCCACTCATTGAGTTCTGTCAGTGGTGGGTTCGATCCGAAACGGTTCCTGTTTGGATTGAATCCCACCACTGGGGTGAACTGGTAGGTGGGCGCCTGCCTGTCTACAGATGAATATTTGTGAGGACCGGTCTGAAGCAGAGATCAAGGGGGGCTGCAAAGAAGAAGGGGTTGTTCCTGAATCTTCTGAGATGTAATCTCCCATTCTAGGGGCCCTTTCCATAACTGTTACTTGGGGCCCCGTAATTTGAACTTCTGCCATTGGACCACCACTTAGAGGTGTCACACTTGGGCTAATTCAGTCATCTTTCAATGCCCCTCTTTTCACTACCCTCATCTCCCCAAAAAGATTTCATCTCTGGTTGGAAAGTTCATATGCCATTTTCAAAAAAGGAGTCAAAATGTGGCTGTTTTATCAGGCATTTAGCTAAATCTTGTTTTTCCTCCCTCCTAAAGTCTCTCCACTCACAAATATGATCTGGATTTTATTGTTGTTCTATACTCATCCGCTCCTGTTGTGTTACAATTTGAATTTGTATTTTTTCACTATATTTTAAATGTTCTACTATTATTTTAGGGCCCGAATTTGAGCTGGGTGGTGCTATGCGCCACATAGGCGCATAGCCTGCCCACCTCTCACCTAATCCGGATTTTCCATGCTGACGTTATATGTGGCCCTGGCATCGAAAATCCATGTCGCCGCACAGCCAGGTAGCTGCAGGAGCTACCCATGTAGTACCGATTTTCAATGCTACACAGTTAGCCTTTAAAGATAGGCGAGGTTTTCCCACGCCTAACTTTAAGGTGCAGAGCGCTAACCATGTAGCATCGAAAATCGGTACTACACGCCATGGCCCACCTCCGCTTCATCCCAGAACGCCTCCAACACTCCCTGATGCTATGCAGATAGCAATCTGGGTGCATTAGGGACATATCTGGGATTTTTGAAGGACACAACCCGTGTAGATGCCCTTCGAAAATCCAGGATAAGGCCTTTGCACGGGCAACTAGAGAAGTTACCCGTGTAAAGCTCTTCGAAAATTGGGCCCTTAATGTTTTGTTATTATTTTACTGTTTTTAGTGTTGTTTGTCTTTAGTACTGTTGACTTTGGACCCTCTCTCTGTGTTTGTAAAACTGCCATGATGAACAATTTCAATAGCTGCTTAGCAAATCAAATCAAATAAATAAATAAGGGGTGTGGTTTATTCCAAGATGGCTGTTGGTGTTTGAGCTGTGGTAACATCGATGCCGAAGCATAAGGGCAAGATGAGGGTTTTCCCGCCCGAGCCTCTGATCAGCCCTATGGATCGGTTTGTCCAGCTCTCGGAGGAGATGGTGCGGGAGATTCGAGCAGGTGGTGGAGAACGGAGAGAGGAAGCTGTTTCTCCTGTGTGCCTGGATCCACTCTCTCTCCCGAGGCGAGATCTCCACTGCTGCCCCCGGTGTGCTCCCCACTGCTGCCCCCGGCGGCTGTCCCTGCTTGCGCGTTGGTAGGCGGCGGGCCAGCAGGAATGCGGCGGGAAGTTAATGAAACGGAAGGTGGGGGCTTTGAAATCACCACCGGTGAAGAGAGCGCGGTGGATCGACCCTCTCAGTTTGGGCAGCAAACTCCGGGTGAGGAAAGTTTCAGTGTTTCTTTACCTGCGCCTGAGGTTCCCTTAGCTGCTTTAAGGCTGGCTCGCCCCAAGACTATTACTTTGGATACTATATGGGACGCTATTACCTGATTATCTGAAGCAGTGACCTCTCAAACTACTGGGACTTTGGCAAGGAGGACCCAAGTTGAAGAACGGTTGCAGACATGTAACATTGTAGTGGATCAACTTAAAAGCCAAGTTGGAGAGTATCATCAAAAATTTAACTCTGTTTCTGTTTCTACTGTTGCTCTTATGAAGGACAATGTTATGTTGTGGGCCAAATTGGAAGGTCTAGAAAACTCTGCTCGAGCCTCAAATTTGAGAGTACTGGATTTTCCTATGATACCGTGAACTGCACCGCTTGATTTGTTTAAAAAGTATCTGATAGATATTTTACTGGTGTCTCAAAACTTGATGCCACCAATTTCAAAGGCCTTCTATCTACCTCTGGCGAAAAAAGAGCCTGGTTCTGTTATTGAGGACTTTGTTACAGATGTTCTGAATGTTTCTGATTTATTTTCTTCTCCATCTTTAGGTTCTGTTAAAGTATCAACTTTGTTAGTCTCTCTTGCTATAGTCTCAGATAGAGAGTGGTTGGTTAAATTATTCTTTAAATAACATCTCTCTTTGCTCTATGGGGTTAAGGTATCCATGTTTCCTGATATTTCTAGAGATACTCAAAAACGGTGTAGGAAATTTCTTTAGCTAAAAACTGTTGTTTTGCAGATTGCAAAATGCAATGCGTACCTTCAAGTCAGTCCTGACTCCTGGCGACCCAGAAGCTCCTGGGCTTTCTTGGCAGTGTCACCGGAAGTAGATTGCCAGGCCTTTCTTCCGAGGCAATGGAGGGTTAAGTGACTTGCCCAAGGCCACAAGGAGTGCTAGTGGGAATTGAACCCTGGTTGCTTATTGGGGGCACCTATTATTTGCGTTTTCCTTGTAAGTGTGTCATAGTGTTTAATTCGCAAAAATTTATTTTTTATCAGCCAGATGCTTTATCTGCATTTATTAGTGCTAGGTTGCCCCTTGTTTCATCCCCTACTGAGGTTTGAAGGGTTCTTGCTGTTAAGTTTTATCTACCTCATAACCCTACAGCCATCTGTTTTCAGATTGATAGCAGTTGTACTATGCTCAGTTGGTTTCCTCTGCCACAGTGGGTTTTCCTTACCACTTCCCCCTATATGTGGACTATAGATAATTCAGTGTTAGTATAATTACTTCTTGGCTTTTCTCTTTTGGTGGATTAAGTTCTGGATGAGTTATCTTTGCTGTACAAGCTGATTTGCTCGATTGAATCTGTAAAACTTATAAATAATAAAGAAAAAAAGGAAAAGAAAAAAATAAAATAAATAAATAAATAAATACATAAAAACTATTGGCCCAATTTTCGAAGGCCTTGACACAGGTGACTTCCCTCGTTATCTGTGTAAAGGCCTTATCTGGGATTTTCAAAGGGCACCTACATGGGTAGTGCCCTTAGAAGATCCTGGATATGTCTCTAACGCATCCAGATGCCACCCGCATAGCACGCCCAACTGAAATTCGGGCCCTATATTCATTCCCACCACATCAATAAGATTGTTCAGGCTTCTCAGGCTCTTTCTCCACTGCTGGGGAGTCTGACTCACAAGGTATTTCTCAGTTATGTAGACATAGGGATTCCCGGCAGAAGCCAGGAGCAAAATAACCTGTGAGTGATTTTATTAATACAATGGTTTCTCATTGTGTTTGTGTTTAATTACAACGATATCTAGCTCTCACAAACCTCTCAGAATATATTACTGTTTCATGAGCATCGGAATAAGGTGGGCCACATGGGCCCTGGCCCCACCAAAGGTTTTCCTGCCAGCCAGGTACCAGTTGCAAATCCGTGGCAGAAGAGAAGAGAGCAGCTGTCATCGTGGCCAAGATTCCTTGTGACTGCCCACTAGAGATTGGATCCCCATGGGAAGAACAGGAGGGGATTGCTGTGATCGCAGCCTCCATGTAGATGTATGTCCATGGGGATTTGATCTCCCACAGGCAGACAAGAAGAAGATTGTGTCAAAGATTCCTTCTGTCTGCCTAGAGAGATCGGGCAGACACAAAGAGCCTTTGCTGAGATCCTCCATCACTAATGCCTGCGTGAAATCGGATCCCTGCAGGCAGAACAGTAGAGGAAGGCTGCAGGGGTTAGGGGCAGAGCTTGGGCCCCCCAGTCATATGGCCATTCTGCCACTCCTGTACTGTTTTATGTCTTGAGATTTTCTACCAACATAAGGAATGGAAAGCTGGTGTTGATAAAGTCGGCTTCTGGATTGCTTCAGTGGTAGGAAAATCTCTGTTCCTTGAAAAAGTTAAAATACGCATTCTCTAGTTCATCCTCACCAGTTTGCAAATTCTGCACTGGTAAAACCAGTAGCACATGGCTATCTTTCACTTTGCTGCTCTTTTGATTCCAAGAATGGCCAACTTCAGATAATCCATTCTCAAAATTAGGACTTTCACTAACCCAAGCCTGCCCTAAGGGTCCCCAAATCACTGTGAACATCATCCTTAATTTGTGACCATCTAATGAGTTCATTTCTTTACAGATCTAGCTCTTCTCTCATGTTGAGCTGATAGATAGACCCCACTCAGTCAGCACCATTTCTGCCACCTCTGATCTTAACTGGGTTTCTCCCTCCTCTAACCACCAAGGTCGCTTTGCGTCTGGCCCAAGCACGGTTAAACACTCTCACTGTTTTGGCTCCTCTATCCTCTGTTGAATGTCTAGCAAGCATGGAAACACTTCTCTTTACACCCACGGCTCTGCTGCCTTACAAGTTGCTGGACCGTGGCATTTTCAGCGGTAACGAGCATTTTCTGTTTCTCGCATGATTATTACCGCCTTTAGAAATGCCACAGTCCAGCCACAGGAGCAAAGAGAAGTGTTCCCACATGGCTGCTGAAATCATCTTCAAAGTTGCGAATCACTGAGGGAGGTGGGCGCTTAGCGGCTAATGACAGCATCTTCCTGCCGCGCTTACCCAACTTATTGGATAGCGCCGGTCCAGAATGTCTGTTTCTAGATCCACTACTCTTGCAGAGAGAAGAATATATATTCATTCCTTTTATAGAGTTCTTGGCAATTCTAGCTCAGCTCTCTGTATTAACTTTAAAACCAGACATTTGAGGAAACTCTGTACTCTTGAATGTCCTGTATCAAGTGAGACATATTGAGGTTATAGTGGCTCGTCTATCGTCATATCAGTTGTTCATTTTGAAATTGCTGTTGTGTGTTTGGTCTGCTTTAATTCATTTATTCTCTTGTACTTTACAATCTCAAGGATCAATGCCTTTTTTTTGTCTACCAGAAGGGGCTAATATTCCTTACCTATCAAACATTTATTGAAGAGTCTTCCCACCTTACCACAAAATTACCTTCTGACAAGTTCTGAGACATATTCCAATACCTCTAATGAACAAAATAATACACAAGAGGCATTTTTATATGGAAAGAAAGTTCTAGGACAGAGGTACTCAAATCCAGTCCTGGAGGGTTGCAAACCAGTCAGGTTTTCTGGATATCCCTAATGAATATGCATGAGATATATTTGCATGCACTGCCTCCATTGTATTTGAATCTATCTCATGCATATTCATTAGGGATATCCCGAAAACCTGACTGGTTTGCAGCCCTCCAGGACTGGATTTGAGTACCTCTGTTCTAGGACATCAGCTGAGGTCAGTGGAAGTATGTAACTGACTCCCGGAGAAAGCGGTAAAGGTAAAAACAATAACAGATTTATAAGGATTTGCACAACCAAACAAAAAGTTCAGTTAGTCTTGTTTTTTTAAGACAGTTTGTATGATTTTTATGTGGGGGTATTTGTAGGGTTTTTTTTAATATTTGTGTTAATTTTGTAACATTTTATTGGTTGTGTAAAATTTGTGTGTTCTTATGGAATTTGACTAGAACAATATTGTATATGTTGAATGTTTCTTTCTCTCCCCTTGTATTCCTAATCACTGCAGAGACTGATCCGACAGCAGTTTTTCTTTTTTATGGGTTTATTACAGATCATTACAAGTCAATTAAGAAGACAGCTACAGGCAATTGCTCGGAGAGACAAATGCTGCTCCTCCCCCTGAACAACCTCGGCTGGTCCAAAATCAGCCCAAATGATCTGGACAGTTAAGGGGAAGCCCTCGACTTTGTGTGCCAAAAGCCAGACCGTTCCTTTTATACTGAATTATACAAAGAAAGCTTTTTTTCCCCAATCATGTTCAGCCACACATTCCCTCTTGTCATTTTCTTATCAAAAAATTAGGCTAGTCTTTCCAGAAACTATCCTAAGAGATGCTTTTCATATAGAAATAGCAGCCATTTTATGACTTGCCAGCCAGGGACGGCCCAAGGTGGGGTGCGGGGTCATGTGCGGAGACTCGGTGCGGGGCCTCATTTGCATAATGTTACCATACACTAACTTTTAGTAAACATGCCTCTTAATGAGTGTATGGATAAAGAAAGACTAAAAGATTTCTACATTACTATAATCCAGTGCCAACCGCCAGGCACATTAGGAACTACTACAAACACTGCCCATTTAGAACCCATAGCAAACCCGCCGTATCGTAACAGCACTACCAGGACTCACAAAGCACCATACCCTACCTATCAAAAGGCAACACTGCAAATATTAAACCAATACATTTCAGAGAATAACAATACATGACCTACTGGGGAAAGAGAACAAGTGGCAATGCCAAATAGGAATTACATAAACAGAATACCTCAGCTCTGTTACACATGCAGAACATAGACCATCACCAAACAAGGAATCACAATTTAGAAACAGGAAGGCAATAATTAAACTGGGAATCCCAAAAGCCAAACTTGGAATGTACAACACTGTAGAAATAAAACTATAAATTAATTTCCTCTTGTACTAAACAAAGCGCAGACGTTAATGATGCACATTTCCCAGAGCTGACATATTCTAGTTAATAAATTCAAAATAAAGAGATATTTTTCTACCTTTTGTGCATTTTTTTTCAGTTGCAATTGTTCCAGCCACTTTCTTCTGGTTTCTTCGTGTCTTCTGCTAACTCTCCATCGTCTGCTGCCCATTTGTCCTTTCTTCTCTCTTCTAGTTTTTTTCCATTCTCTCTCTACATCTGCTTTAACATACTGATCTTTCTCCTTTTACTCTTTCCTCATTCCTATTTCATCCACTCAAATTTTACCCCTCCATCCTCAATCCCCACTTACTCTCCCAATACCTGGCCAATTGTAGATTTTTCTTCCCTCCCACACAAAATATTTTTCCTCTCTCCAATTCACTCTCCCAGCCCCATTCCATTCTAATCCTCCCCCAATATCAGCTCCCTTCTAGTTCCAGCCCCACCCAGCACCCGCTCCCTTCTAGTCCCCGCATCAGCCCATTTCCAGTCCTAGCCCCCCCATCACCCCATTTCCAGTCCTAGCTCCCCCATCCATTTCCAGTCCTATCCGAGTTCCTCCATCAGCTCATTTCCAATCCCAGCCCCCCCATCAGTCCATTTCTAGTCCTTTCCTAGCCCCAGCATCAGCCCATGTGAAATCCTAGCTCCCCTCCACGCAGCCAATTTCAAATCTAAGCCCCCCATGAGCCTTCTTCCAGTTCTAGCCCCTTCATGTATCCATTTCAATCCAAGCCCCCACCACAGCCCATTTCCAATCTTAGCTCCCCCCAACAGCCCATTTCCAGTCCTACCCTAGCCCCTCCATCAGCCCATTTCCAGTCCTAGCTCCCTCCCCTCATAGCCCATTTCCATTCCAAGCCCCCTCCCTATCAGTTATTTGCAGTTCAAGGCCCCCTTCCACTTTTTCACAAACTGATTGTAGATGAGTTAATTCATAGGTATATGTGCATACAAAAATGTTTTAGGCACCCAAATGAACTGAATAAACCATAACAAATGTACACCCCTATAAGAGAATTCTCGAAAGCATGGGACAGGCACAGAGAGGATCCTTAGTTGTGAAGAAATGAAAGGAAGGCCAGAGATACAGATTTTAAATTGGGTAAACTGGATGGTATTAGGATCTTCAGTTCTCTGTTTGTATCATGAGGTGTTCAAGGCTGATGCACCTGTCTTTGTAAGAGTATTTATGTTTGCAAAAAGGAATTGGTGTTGAAAACTAGACCCATCTATTCTGTTCACTTCCCTTTCCTACTGTAATACCACAGAGCCTATTTGATGTCCAGCTTCACTCGGGTCCTTAAATCCATCATATCGTGGGACGAAACCTCCAGATCCAATCAAAGCCAGCAGCCCTAGAGTTTGCCCTCTTACATCCCCACCACCAAGGTTCCTCTCTGCTTAGGCCCAGGATTTCTTGAATTTTGTTACCGTTCATTTTTTTCCACCACAACCCTGGAAAGGCTGTTCCACGTATCCGTAAAGAAATATTTTCTAATGTTATTCCTGAGTCTGCAGAGCCTCATATCATGACCTCTTTTATATCCTGCTGCTAGGGGAGGAATGCTAGTCTATTTCTTTTTTCAAATATTATTATTTGCTGTTAATTCTATTCTCTGTAAGTACAATTCACTAACACAGTGAAAGAACACACTTTACTTGGTAAATGTAGTGAGTAATGTGAGATGAAACCGAAAAGCTTTTCCTAAGTATTTGGTGGAATACTTAAGAAGAATGAATAAGAAAGATGACAGATTTTTATTGCCACTTTTTAGACATTTCTGAATTCAGCAATTAAATCTCTTCAATTACATTGTTATATTTTAGTTTTTAATGATTGTATATGCTGTTGTATTATTAATGCAATGGTTTATGTTAATTTATGCTTGTATTAATTGATATCTTGTCATAAACAATTTTGTGACTCCTGACACAGCTGTGTTAGGTCTTGTCATAAACAATTTTGTGACTCCAATGCAGCTGTGTTAGGTCTTTCCCTTAAGAAATTGGTTTACCATACAGCATGTGGTTTGTCTTCTATTGGGCAACTTCCACATTTTCTTGCTGGTATTGTATCCACAGAAGGTTTTCCTTCTTCTTTCATGGTCTAAATATTCACACAATACTCTAAGTGAGTTTGTACTAGAAATCTATACAGAGGAACATAGCCGTCCTGCCAAGAGCAATGCATTGTCGGATTTCTTGACTGCTTGTCATTTCTTGACTACTATTTTATTTCGTCTTCATCAAGGATGAAATTATTGATTTTACCAGTTTCATGATATTTGATATTGTAAAAATGTAATCATAAAAACAAGAACTGCTGTACTGAGTCAGACCAAAGGTTTATTCAGCCAAGTATACTATTTCCAAAAGTGTCTGATCCAGGTCACAAATACCCAAACAAACAAAGCTTACACTAGCAAAGATATATAAAGATTTGGTGTGAGGAGGAATGAGTGGGAGAAACTGGAGTTGGGCTTGATATGCCCTGGATTCTTTCTAGCCAATACATTCATGAAGATTTCTGATCCTGATGTGTGAAAAGGTTTGAGGGCATGAGATAGGCCAGAATCATGGCGACCCTCTGGATAGTTGGCCTATATTGTGTTCGGTCTTCAGTCAGACGTCTCATCGTTAACAGACTGGCACCCATAGCTGCTGTTATTGTATCGATCCATCTCATTGCTCGACCATCTCTTTTGCGTTGACCTTCTATCTTGCCAAGCATGATGTCTTTCTCTAATGATCTCTCTCTTCGCATGATGTGTCCAAACTATGTAAGTCGAAGTCTTGTCATCTGAGCTTCTAAAGAAAGCTTAGGTTTGTTCTTCTTATCTAAGTATAAGGAACTTAAAATTTCAGTGCAAAGTTTTTGGCTGCAGAAATGAACCAAAGTTAATAGACCGAACAAGTGAGCATGGAAGGCAAGTTGCCCCAACTATGGCGAGCACCACAGCAGTCCAACACTTGCATGTGCAGAAACTACCATCAAAACAATACCAAGCAATGGTGGGCAAACGCTGTTGAATATTTACCAGTAGCTCCAGTATGTGGTGCACCTTATCTAGCGCAAAAAATTAACAACCAGAGTTTCTGGAGAGAGAAACAGCCATCCCCTCCAGGCTGGATGAGCTAAGACAAATGAGCATCCTTGGACTAGATTTGAAATGGTCTGATGCTTTGATCTACTTTACCAAAAGAAAGGTGTCTTTTGGGGGGGGGGGGGGGCAATGTTTCCAGATGGGTTAATTTTGCACATACCGTGACAGTAATGAATCCCACTCCTAAACCAGAGTGTGTGGAGTATGATTTCAGTCTCTCAAATTTAGTACTAATGCTCATTGTAGTACTTGCCTTGTAACAGAGAGAGCTTTCTTCTGGAGAATGGAAAGGCTGCAACTATTAATCTGCCATCCTTTAATTTCAGTTCGCCTCAATGCATTGTTTTTGGATAAATCCTGAGGTTGGACCAAACAATGTCATGACTGGCAAAGATTCCAGGTTTTTCTCTATGCACTACACGGCTCAATATTGCTCATTCTAATGAAGGAGATAGCCTCCAGCCCAACTTAGGTTTAGCAAAGTTATTTTTAACACAAGTGTCTGAGATACCAGAAGACTTATGCGACTTCTCTTTAACACCTAATATGACAATTTCATGCCCTAACCACATCGCTGTCTGTCTGTCTGTCTCTGTCTGCACTTGGTCTCTCTCTCTCTCCGCGCTTCTTCACACCTTTTTCTATTGACTTGACCTCTGTCACTCTTTTGTTTTTTATCAACCACTGGGCTCTCTCTATGGCTTCATGTCAGGCCATACCAACCAAAGGATTGGTACAACAGATACTGGGGTTTAAGAGCTTTCTTTTTTTTTAATTTATGGCCTAGAAATTTCCTTTGGCTTTTTGGGATCCAACTCAATTGGACAAGTCTGAAATGAGCTTTCATTTACAACTACCTGGGTGTTTTCCCCTATTTTATAACTCCCCCCACCCCCACCCCATACACACACAGAAGATCTGAGCCAGGAATCAAGTGTGAGTCTCTTCACGTAGCAGCCCATAGGTGGGTTTCCCAGAATCAAAGCATAGGGAGATGAAGTGACTCCCCTAGGGTCACCCATAGAGAAAAGGACAGCATTGACCATTAGGGGGAGCCCTAGGTAAATAAGGACATTGCACCCGCAACCTCGATATAAAGACAGAAATATGAACACCAGGAGGCAAATTTTCAGTGTTGTGCTTTCTGTACCACTGTATGCAGATAAGATATCCATATAAAGTTATACATATATTCAGTGACAGTATCCATTTAAATGCCATAACGTCATGCAGATATCTTATCCATAGAAAGTTCTAGCTCATCACTTATATAATATCACCATCGTCTATGCAAGATTTTGCTCCACTCCTGGTCCACTCCATATGCCATCCAATTTACACTGCAAAAATTATGACCAAAGAAGTTTAATTTTATAAAGGGCTTTTTGTGCATAAAGGCAATTTATAGAATTACTTCAGAAGTTTATGCACGTAAAAGCATATGGAATGACCCGTCTGTAAGTTATGTCCATGTGCAGAGCCTGAGGGAAGCCACGATGTTTGCTCATCGTATATATGCAGATATAAGTATCTATGGCTTCAGTCTTGCTGTGACCTCTGCCACTTTGCCCTTAGTGATTTCTCTCCAGTGGATTCAGAAGAAGGGGCAGGAAGCACTTTCCTCTATCCCCACCAAATTCCTGCAAGCTCTTTCCTCTTCCAACCAGACCCCAAGACGCTGTCTCCAGCCTGAAACTGCTCATTGCTTCCTGCGCTAAAGAATGCAATGAGATTATTTCAGTGGTGATCGCCTGCATAATGCCAATTTTTAGGATCCAGTAAAAGGGACCATAGCTTAAGGAGGTTCTATTTTCTTCTGGACTGACCATGCTGGAAATTCAGATACAGGAGATGGTTTCAAACCCCCACGATCGGATGGGAGACTCCAGCAGCAGGAAGGAGAAGGATAATATCACCCCCCTGTGACTTTCAGGCTAGAAGAAGCAGAGTCAGTATAATTAAGCTATAGAAGATGTGGTAAAAGTATAGTTGGGTTTTAAAAGGTTTTGGACAAGTTTACAGAGGAAAAGTCCATAAACTATTATTAAAGTGGACCTGGGAAATCCACCGCTAATCTACCTTTTGAGATCCTACCAGATACTTGTAGCCTTCATTGTCCACTGTTCGAAAAAGGATAGTGGGCTTGATGGATCCTTGATCTGATCCATTATAGTAAATCTTATGTTCTTATTAGACACCTCGATGAACCTTCAGCCTTGGGTATCCCGTCCCTCAATTACCTTCCAGGCTCCTTGACCACTCCTGAGATGTTCATATTTAAACTCAACAAACATCACTCCTCCCAAAACAAAAATGCAATGTGTGCCTTTGAGTCAGTCCTGACTCCTGGCAACTCAGAAGCTCCTGGGTTTTCTTGGCAGTGTCACCAGAAGTAGATTGCCAGGCCTTTCTTCTGAGGCAGTGGAGGATTAAGTGACTTGCCCAAGGCCACAAGGAGCGCTAGTGGGAATTGAACCCTGGTTGTTTGGTTACCAAGCCAGTGTTCTAACCACTAGGCTACTCCTCCACTCCCCTCCCAAAACATTCCTATAAAAATGTGCAATACACGCACAAACAAAATGAGGGCAAATTCCAAACTACAGTATTTATCTGTGTAAATGGCTTATTTGAAAATAGCTACCGTGGTTCTTTGAGTGTGTCTGGTTGTCCGGATCTATTGTTTTGCTTTGACTGCTGCTGCTTTTGCCCTCCCTGAGCCCCACTCCCAGAAACTGCTAGCCTAGCTGATCACCTGGTCTGCTTGATGGTTATGGCAACTCTGATTGGAATTTAGGGGCAGCTGGCAGCCTGTGCGGGAATGTTGATAGTACCCTACCCAGAGAAAGAGAGTGTGTTGACGGTACCCCTGAAGAGAAGGGGCAGGTTTCTCTTTTGCATTCGCTTGGGGTGGGTTGGGTTGGGTTGGGTTGGGTTGGTGCACCTGTTTCATGTGGTCATGGAAGACCATACGGGGCTCCAAGTGAAACCTCTGTAGGATTACGAGATGTAAATTCAATGCTCTGCCGCAGATTTGCTCTGTTAGATCTCTGTTGGACCCTAATGATCTTCAAGTACTGACTCGCGCCCTTATATTCAGCTGACTTTAAGCTCTCTTACTTGACGTTCTTGCAATTCAAAGCTCAGCCGTTAAACTTCTTTACCTTGCTCAGCAATTTGATTAGACTCAATAACCCTTACATTGACAGAAAAGATAGAATCACTCACAGAAACATTCTTCACCACTAACACCTTTAAGAGAAAAACCCCGTCTTAATTACAATTCTACTACCAAAAATAATAAATAATAAAAAAGTATCAGGGAACCATCAGAATTGGGCAAAGCTAAGCTTGTATCCTTATTGCCCCCTTATCAATCATTGGTTCCCTTTATACCTCATAATGTCCATATTTATTTTAATTTTTGATGGTTAACTTTTTTAAGATCACTGAGATGCCTCGCATGAGTGTGACTTAAATGCCCGTGTTGTTTATTAATTATTTACAATATCACTAACTCCCTTAACCCTTCGAAGGCCTACTTTAAATTTTTAATCCACATTCTGCAGCCGGGTTAATTTTTGCATATTTCAGGAAAATTTTACCCGTCTTATTCAATATGTTCTAATAGTGATTTTCCTTCTACTATGATCATGTATTATATACCATTTGATAGGAAGATTTAGTCAGAATTTTGGATCCCGAGAGTTTTGGGCTCGGCCTGGAAAGGGTTAAGGAGTCCTTATAGCTGCTCCAAATTGTCTAAGATTTAGACCATATATGAGAAGTATACCCAGCTTTCAAGGCCCCTGTCCCTCTGGCCTGAGGTTACTTGTTCCCATATGGGAATTGAACCCTTGGCCCTCCAGCCTGAGGTAACCTGTTCCAACCACTGAGCCACTCCTCCCTCAAACTAATTAAAGATATAGTCCCTTCATACCTTGCTACTCTCACTACCAAGGAAACAAACAATTGAACACAACAAGGTTGCAATAAAAACAAACTTTCTATCCCTTCAGAATACAGAAAATCTATAAAAGTGACAAACAGAGCGTTCTCCCACATTGCCCCTACCCTCTGGAATAACCTACCAGATGATCTAAGAGATATGAATGACTTCCATAAAAAACTGAAAACTTACCTGTTTACCCAACATTTTGGAACCCTACATGAATCCAATAATACCAATTCTATCAACCCTATACCATAAACGAACCTCCCCATTGCTCCTTCCCATCACTCTCCACCTAACCACCTATCTACTGACCATGCACATAGTCTAATAATTGATAATCCTCCTCACTTAATTCACCAAAACCAAGCCAAGTGCACTTCATATTGTGAAAAGTACACAATGTAGTCTGGCAATTGCCTAAGTGATGTTCCAACTCGAAAGTATTCACCATCTTACTAAGATTAATTCTGATGTATATAGTCCAACTGTTCTATGTAAACGACTGTTCTATAATTAATTCTAATGTATATAGTTCAACAGTTCGATGTAATTGATTATGCACCATTTGTTGTGCATTTCAAACGTTGTTTTACTGTAAACCACATTTGATCTTTTGGAAAAAGCGGTATAAAAATTTCTAATAAATAACATAAAAATAATTAAGCTCTTGGAGTAAAGCTCCAAGGGATTGCTTCGGGCTCATCAAACAGACCAATGGGTCATCTGCAAAGGCAGACAGCTTGAATTTATATGACCCTGACCGGGCCCACCTTAATGCTTCATTGTCATGGATTTGGGACAGTAGTGGCTCTAGGGTCAGAAGGACTAGCAAGGGGGACAGAGGGCATCCCTGTCTCATCCCCCGTTCCAAGGGGAACCACTCTGAACCCCTGCCATTAACCAAGATCCGTGCCCAGGGATCCATGTAGAGGGCATGCACTGCTTGTAGAAAGAGACCTTCAAAGCCAAAGTGCTTCAACATCAAAAACATATACTTCCACCCCACTCTATCAAAGGCCTTCTCAGAATCAGAATGAGCATGAGCATTCAGCATGAGAAGGGCTGGAATGTCCGCAAAGCGGTAGTAGTGCATGGTTGCCAGTATTTGACGAATGTTCCCTACCACCTGTCGACCCTTGACAAAACCCACTTGTGCTGGATGGATCAAGCTGGGTAAAACTGAAGATAGGCGTTCTGCCATAATCTTTGACATGATTTTGAGATCAACATTCAACAGAGAGATAGGGTGGTACGATCCCGGGAGCAATGGATCTCGCCCAAGCTTTGGAATCAGCTTAATTAACGCTTTATTGTTGTGATATGGGAAAGATTGCAGGGTGACTAACTGTAGATACATGTCCGCTAGCGGAAGGCAGACCTTATCTGTAAGCAGTTGGTAGAACTCTGCACTGAATCCATCTGAACCTAGAGCTCGCAGTGTGTAGAGACCCTTAATGACTGTTTGAACCTCTCTGGGAATAAGGAGTTCATTCAGGTGTGCACACTGGTTGGGAGTTAGTTTAGGGAGGGAACCTTGCTGTAAGTAAGAGTGTGTGCCCTGGTCATCACACCTGTCCGTTGTATATAAAGTGCGGTAACAGGTCAGAAAAGCCTCCTCCACTGCTACCTGTGAAGTCCAAATCTTCCCATCTGGGATCTTGATCGCTGCCACCACTTTAGGGCTAGTTCCAGTTCTAACCAGCGAGGACAACAAGCTGCCCGAACAGTTACCAAATCAGTAAAGTGAACATCTGCAATGTAACATGGCACCCTTTGCCGGGCATGTACAAGGGTATTCAATTGGCTTTGGAGCATCAAGTAGGCCATGCAATTGTCCTCTGTGTCTTGGCGACCAAGCTTCCTGTGAAGGGTACGAAGTTGGGCACCCCACTCTATCAGTTTACAATTAAAACCTTTCATTTGCCGGTTAATGCAGCCAATCAGTATTCCCCTTAGATAGACTTTAGCAGTTTCCTAAAAAAAAGCAAGGATTGTCCTTGTGCGCAGCATTAGTTTCCTCAAAGAGATCCCAGTGCCCCTGCAGAAACTGCATAAAGTCTGTGCCCCCCTTTTAGCGAAACGAGAATCACCAACATCTGCTCCCACTCCACAGAGGTGACCACCAAATACCTATCCAGGTCATTGTGTGGTCTAAAATTTGGATATCCTCTATCTGAGCTTCATCTATCTGGCTCCTTGGGATGTCAAAAAGTAGTCTATTCGAGACCACGTGTTATGAGCTTACATAGCACAGGTGGGTGTAGTCACGCTCACTAGGGTATAATGTGTGCCAGACATCAAGACTATCACACAGAGCCGTACGTCGGTTTCACTGTTGTGCATCGGTTTCACTGTTGTGCATCTCCATCTCCCCCCCCCCTGCTGAAAACGGTCTAGTGTGGGATCTAAAACACAGCTACCGTCCGCCAGGTTACAGTTCCTCCAGTGTCTACCTCTCATTCCTTGCCAGGGGCCCCAACACATAACAGTTTCCATTCTCGTAGCTTCCTGCCGCAGTCTACTGGGCTCGCAAGGGCAAGATAGACTGGAAATATTGCTGTGCCAGCTCTGGGTTTTCAAAATCCTTGTTGGAGCCATTGTATGTAATCCTGAGCCTTGCAGGGTACTGTACCATAAACCTTACATTGACCTCCACTAAGCGCATAAACCTTACATTGACCTCCCATACTCCGGCGTAGGCCCGTCTCCTCAAGCTTAACTGGGCCAAATAGTACTGGGATATGTTGATTCGGCCCCCGTCGCACTCAATAAAGCTGGGAGCTTGCATCGCCCTTAATACCGTGTCCTTCTGCAGATAATTTAGAAAGCAGGCAAGGACAAGTCTGGGACGCATGTCCCCAGTGCGAGCTGGGCCTAATCTGTGTACTCGCTCCAGGATAAGAGGCCTGCAATCAACGCTGAGTTTCAAAGAGGAGAATAGCAGTGTTTCTAGGTATCCCCACAGTTCGGCGTCTTTGACAGTGTCTGAGATGCTGGTGATTCTCAGGTTTTTCCGATGGCCTCGATTCTTGAGGTCGACGATTTTGTCCCATTGTTTTACCACCATCCCTTTCAGTTGATGTATCGCCCCCTCTGCGGTGTGCAATTCGCCCTCAGTCTTTTCCAGCCGGCACTCAGCCTCCAGCATGTAGCTGCCATAGGTCTCGAGAGTCTTATTCAGGGCCTCCAGCTATCCCAACAGAACACTGAATTTCCCCAACAGCGCTCCGACGACAACCGCTGTCACCTCCTCCACGAGAGCCATCTGCGCCATTAAGCTGGGGAATGCCGGTGCCTCTGCCATTTTATGCCCATCCCCTGCAGCTTTATCGTGGTCATGACGGGTTGATTTCATGCTTTTTGCCCATGCAGGAGGGTAATCTGAGAAGCCCACTGGGGTTAACTGCCCAATTTCATAACCGGGTTATTAGTTTAGTGGGAAGGAGCCCTGGTGGAGGCAATGGACACATCCTTTCTTCCTTAGCACATCACATGACCTCCCATACTTTTTGTTTTTATTGTGATTGTTATTTTTATCATGAGCCACTTTGACTTTTTAAATGAAAGGTGGCAAGATGAGTTTTTGAATAAATTAAACTGGTCATACAGTTCCCTACCCGAAAGCTGTCCCCTAGCACAGGTGGATAAAGTAACTCTTTACAGCATCAATGACAGAGCAGGGCTTAGAACTGCAGCACTCAACCCCCTCCTGCCCCCACATAAGAGCAAAACCCATAAAATAGTCAGAAAAGTCCTCACTGTATCTCAGTGTTCACATATAACCACAAGGTCACATGTCATCTTTTGATGGCTAAATTATGTGGTTAATTTTCTGCTGTATATTAATCTGCACCCAGCCCCCCCCCCCCCATACCTTCCTTTCCTCAAGTGTCTGCAGCTCAGACACCAGCAGCCAGATCCACTCTGTACCCAGACGAAATAGTACCAAATCTCTGAGGACTATTGGAATAAGAGCAAGGTGAGTCCTGGCATCATTATCTCTGGAGTTTTTCTATTTTCTTCTCTTTGTGATGAAGATGTGAGGTAGTGACCACCTGTCAAGATAACTTTCAGAGAAAGCATCATGAGTCCCCGATGACCCCATCTCACCCTTTCAAAAAGAGTGATTGGTTTCCTTGGTGGTGAAATGGAAGCAAAACATCAGGTGGAGAAAAGGAGTCCCAACCAAATACCCAAAGCCCCTCTGCAGCCTCCATATTGAGACAACATCCCTACTGTGTTCATGAGGAACTAGCTAAACTAAAAGTAGACAAAGCGATGGGGCCGGATGGCATACATCCAAGAATACTGAAGGGGTAGTTCTAGTGGCTCCACTGCCTGACCTTTCTAATTGGTCAGGAGTAGTCCTAGAGGACTGGAGAAAGGCACATGTGGTCCCTTTACATAAAAACGGAAGTAAGGATGAGGTTGAGAACGACAGGACAGTTAGTCTGACCTCTGTGGTGAGTAAATTAATGGAAACACTGCTGAATCAGGTTATCCACATCAAGGCAGGTAGCATTTGCTTGCAATGGTCGCAGGCTGGGGAACTCACAGCTGGAAGAGTCGGGCCATGAGAAAGGTTACCTACCATTTAGAACCTTACTGTAGCAGGTAGATATCGATACGGTATATGAAGATAAGAACATACCACATCTTTAGATTTGGTCTAGACTTTGTTGATCTTCATCTTTCCTTATGGGTAAAAGGGGAACAGGAAAGTCTTAGTTAAAGATAGAGCAGGGTCGGCCCGAGCACTGGTCAGACTAGGCAGTTGCCTGGGGCAGCAGCTTGTTGGTTGGGGGGGTGTTGGTTCAGCAAACAGAAACTACATTCTGAGCAATACTACAGGTTCTGGCAGCCAAACTCAGTTATCGGTGCATTCGTCTACCTGCAAGAGGAACAGGCAATCTGCAAATAGTCCATTTACCCTTGTTAAGTGGGTTTTGAAAATCTTCCTCATTATGCATAATTTACAAAACAATGTTTAATATTTAAAAGTGTGATGATAAATATGTGCATTTTATAGGATTGTTCTGGGAGAGATGGTGTTGATATGATTATAGTTGAGTCTAATAAACAAAATCTTGGAGGAGGGGGTGAGTGCTAGAGGGTCTGAAAGCTAATTGAAAAGGGGCGCAAGGACGAAGTTTTGCCTTGTGCATCTATTCCCCTTCCATCAGCCCTAAGATGTGTGCTTGTTATTAATGGCTGGAACTCGTTGTAGCTGTATATGATGTCATATGTAATCAAATGTCTATAAATTAATTAGAAGAGACAGGTGGTTTAAATTCAAATAACTGGCAGGTTACAGTAAAGTATAAGGGGGGGGGCATTTTCTATACAAAGAGAAGCTTAGAGATAATGGTACTGATATGAGGTGGGAGGGAGGCAGGCTGAGAGGGAAGTAAGGGGAACTGCTGTTACCATGTTAAGACAGAAAAAAAAGAAAATCCGACCACATGGTCGGGTGGATAGAATAGACTGAGGTGGAAAGGGGTGGGCTCCGTGGTGGGGTGGCTGGCACATGCTCAGAAGGGTCCTCAGTCTCTTCTGAACTATTGGAGAGCTATTCTGTCCATGGCGCCATCGGATGACATCACCCATGTGCGGCTGACTAGTCCTGCTTGTCCATGGAGAAAAAGAAATCAAGCACAATTGTGCCTTCCCTCTCTCTCTTTTACTCTGTGTCTCCTTCATTCACAGGATGAGGGTATGTCAGCTACTTCTGCTCCCTCTTCTCTTCTCGCCAGCGACCTCTCAGTCCTATGAGGATTTCAAGAGGAAACATATCGACAGCAGGATTGGGATCACCTGGGACAAGCAATACTGCAACAGCGTTATGGAGACACAAGTCAATAGGTACATAAGAGGGTGCAAGCAGAAGAACACTTTCATCCATGCACCGGAGACAAAGGTCCAGAAACTGTGCCAGGGGATCAAACACGGGGAGAAAACCAGCAGAAGGAGCTTCAACCTCACCATCTGCACGAGTCTCAGGAGAACTAGAAAGGCCTGCAAGTACAAGGTGAAAAATCTGACCGGGAAGATTAAAATCAAATGTGAACGTGGGAAGCCGGTGCACTTCTGCGGAGTTATGCCGGCAGCATGGGACTGGGGGCCCCTTTGGGTTTTCCAGCTCCTTCCAGCTTGCAATCAAAGGGAATGTGGGCAGGTTGTGACTGGAAAAGGGAGCAGGTTGTTCTCATCCTTCTTTTCTCTCAAACAGCTTCTTCCCATCCTCATCTTTTAGACCTGTCCCTGGCACAGCCCCTCTTCCCCAATACTACCTTTCAGACCTTCCCCATCCTATCCCTGCAGTCTCTTTTCTTTTTAAATAATATATCTCTTACAAACTGCAAAAACCTCCCAATTATCCTATGTGTAGTTTTAAGGAAAATCCCTGTCAAATCCAGTGCTGGGATTGGTTTCGGGGTTTTCCCCCTAGGAAGTCAGATACTTCCTTTCCTCTGAATCTGTGTTTGCAGTTTCCCTGTCTCTAACTTTCTTTGACAAAATATATAATACAGAATTGTTTCTGGAGGTAAATACCAATATTTCTCTGCAGTTTTCTGTTTTGTTACAAAGCCAGAGATTTATCAGCCCCCCTTGTAATCTTTCTGAAAAGTTGGTGTATTTATGCGCAGCCCAGGACATCCACCAACCTGATCCCTCATATGTGTGGGAAGTGGCCCCAGCTGCCCTTGGTAGCTGGTAGGAGTGAGAAGCAACCCAGATTTCTAAATGATATATTTCCTCACCTGTTCTAATTCTCTGGCTATTTGGTTCACCAACACTGACAATCCTGGGTCAGGGGCTCTCCAGAATTTGATCACTCTGCATTCCTGCATCTGACCAGCAGGAGTTATTATTACATGATGATTGGGACCGCCTCCCTCACCTCTTACCCCCAGAAGCTGTGAACACCACATCAGCAGTGTTGGCAGTCCCAGAATATCTGAGTAGCAGAATGGGGAAACTGAGAATTACATATTCAGTGGGCATAAAACCAGGGCTGGATCAGTCTGACCAGAAGAAATAGAGCCAGTTGGCAATCTGCACACGAGACCAAGGAACTGACTGGCTAAGGTGGAAATACAACACCAACTTAGGCAGGAATTTGGGATGCTTGAACTGCAGCATTCTGTTATCCTTAGAGTTGCCATCTGGCTCCAGATGCAGCTGGCAGGCTTGATCTAGTCCTGGGTTTACCCCATTGCATGCAGGGACTTGTAATTTGCTATTTCCTATGGAGTGCAGTGGAGAAATAAGAACTAAATGTCCCTGCATGCAATGGGGTAAACCCAGGACTGGATCAAGCCTGTCAGGCGCATCTGGGGCAAGTTGACAACCTTAGTTATCCTATTAGACTTAGCACAAGGTCACAAGGGCCTGAAGCTCACTGACTGTCTGTGGGCTGAGTAGCCACCACAGAGCTGCAAAGTTACCCAGCTCCAGGAGGCAGAAATTTGACCAGTCCTGGTTTACATCCCAAAACAGCATGGTGCTTGTAGTTCCTGATTCTCCCCCTTGAAATTACTGCTGAAGGTTCCATAATGCACCAGGATAGGATTGTGTAAAATCCAAAACTGACCCAAAATCTCTTTCCTAGAACTGGGTAACTTGAAAGCTCCACCATCATGAATGAAAGCAGCCTTCCAGGTCAGGCTCTTGAGCACACAGGACTCCAGAGGCTCCAGCATGATTTCTTCAGCCAAGGGTGGTTCAGTTGAGGTTCGCATTGAGGTCCCTTGAGAAAAGGGCAGGAATCAGTGGATGACTGATTTGAAACAACCTGACAATCAAAGGCTAAGCAGAAATCAGGTTCCCATATCTTCACCCTCCAACCAGCCCTCCCCTCCATCTTTCTCACCCTCTCCCTGTTCTCCCTTCGACTGAGGGCCACAGTAGGAGAAAGAGAACCCACATACTACCTATCTCATGCCATCCTCCCCTCAGAACTGCGAAGTGACCCTGTTCTGCTTTTAGATTTACACCCTGGTGCTTGGAGTCCCTGTTTCTACCATTTTAAATTAGTTCTACAGGTATCCAGGTGCACCAGGGTGGAGGTAAAGGGGATGGAAGGATACCCCTTTGAGGAAAGGCTTAAAAGATTAGGGCTTTTCAACTTGGAAAAGAGGCGGTTGAGAGGAGATATGATAAGAGGTCTATAAATTAATGAGTTGAGTGGAACGGGTAAACATAGATCGATTGTTTATGCCATCAAAAAGTAGAAAGAGTAGGGGAC
This sequence comes from Ichthyophis bannanicus, assembly GCA_033557465.1. Taxonomy (NCBI): domain Eukaryota; kingdom Metazoa; phylum Chordata; class Amphibia; order Gymnophiona; family Ichthyophiidae; genus Ichthyophis; species Ichthyophis bannanicus. Next base: position 101,949,564 of record CM066048.1, on the reverse strand, counting down.
ATGCAATGAAGCTACAGTATAACCTGTTTAAGACTAATGAGTGAAAAAATATTTTCTCTTAACATATCAAACTCTGGAATTCCTTACCAGAGGATGTACTACTACTACTATTAAACATTGCTATAGCATTACAAGGTAAAAGCTGTTAGTGTGTCTGGGTTTAAAAAGGTTCGGACAAGCTTCTGGAGAAAAGATCCATAAACCATTATTCAAAAGGACGCTGGAAATCTGCTGCTTACCCCAAGATAAGCATTGTGGAATCTGTCTACCTTTTTGGGAACCTGCCAGTTTGATGGACCCTTGGTCTGACCCAGTATGGCATTTCTTATGTTCTTATGAGGATTTTCAGAAGTCTAGGAATGGCTTCAAATCTCAGTTCTTGGCCTGGGTCACTTGGCACCTCCTCCCCCCTCTCTTTCATTGTCAAAGATAGTGCAAGTTTTTTCCAGAGTTGCCAAGTTACCCAGTTCCATGAATGAAATATTAAGCCAGTCCTGGAATTCTGACAAGCTCATCCCGATGCATTATGGGACCTGCAGCACTAAGTCCAATGGGTTAAATCAGGGACTAAAAATCCCATACTGCACTGCAATGCAAATTTTAAACCAGAACTGGCAAAAAATCTCACTCCTGGATCTGGGTAACTTTACAACTTCTGTGTATCCTCTGTGGTATGTAGTGGAGGAAACAATTGGAAGGGAGGCATTTCAATTTGAAAATAAAGGAGAGAGAGAGAGGAAGCAAGAATGAAAAGGGGGAAATTGAAAGAAAAAAGAACTGAAGGTGGGGTGGCAGTATTTTCTTTGTCTGTCTAAAGTTATTTTATTTATTTATCGGGTTTTATATAAGGTCAAGGCGGTTTACATGGAACTGAACTCAACAGAACATAGAACTTGGATTACATGGAACAGTTATGAGCTTAAACATGACGTAGAACATCTTAATTTAAATTAAAAGCTATATACAAGGAGCAATACATAGTTTTAAGGTAACATTAGCTTGTTGTGGAGAAGGGAGAGGGGGAGATAAAGTGAATGGGGGGGGGGCAGAGAATAGGGGGGTTGGTGGACAGGGAAAAGTCAAGTGGGGTGGGATGCCAGGCAGCTAGATAGGGAGTTGGGAGCATTTGAAGGAGGGCGATAGGGAGCTTAGATCAAGTTATATCTGCAAAGTGTTCTTTAAACATGAAGGCTTTTAAGGACTACAGTTTTTAAATTTACAGGGCTGCAGATAACTCCCATCAGGCTCCCTTCTGACCAGGAGGATATAAGTGCACCCAAAGACGGCGAACCTTTCCTGTTTGTGTTAAAAAGAACATCACAAAGGGAGGCTATAAAATAAGAAGAATAAAGGCAGAAACTCAGATAGCAAAACCGAGAATGTAGTTTGGATGTTCAGGGAAGGAGAGAGGAGCTCTCGGTGAGGGCGAGGGACACCTCTGCTGGTCCAAGAGAAAAGGAACACCTGCAGACGTCACAAGCCACCAGCCTCCACTGCAAATCGCTGCTCCTTCAGGTGCTTGCTTAAAGATAATTAGGGACAGCTCACACACTAACTCGGAGGAAATACATATTTAATAAAGTTAACATTATAGATATTTTGTGAACTTGACACCTAGAGCTACAAACCCTGAACTCATAGCAATGGGATGTGCTGGTTTAGGGGATTTACAATCCACAGAAAGATAATTTTCAGATCTCTGGTTATCTATTCATCCTTCCTTTACAATTTCTCTACAGCTGTGGTCAACGTTATTGGCACCCTTGCAGTTCAACCCCTTAATGTTCAATGTCTCCTAAAAAAAGTGGCCAGTGTAATGGCTTTGGACTATAAATGCACACATATTTGACACATAAAAGTGAAATTAATCCATCATAATATTCTAAGAATTACTCCAGGTCATACCCTCAGCTCTGTCAGGTACACTACTAGAGATTCATAATCACATGTCCAGATAGAAAAGGCGGAACAGATCAAACAGCTTTTGAAGGGGAGTCTTAAGATACCTCTGCTTATGTGCAATATGTGTTAGCCCATCTCCACCCCATAGGAACAGACTTTAGCTAGGAGACAGTCACAAAGGCAAAGGGGAGCTCAGTGACATCGGCAGGCTGCAGGTCACCAGAAATGGGCTGAGCCGGCCTGATTTTGCTTCCATTGCATCATGATCTCAGAACTGCCAAGTTACCCAGTTCTAAAACAGAGAGTTTGGGCCGGTCCTGGATTTCTGATAGCCCTATCCTGATGCATTGTGGGGTCTGCAGCCCTGGCTCCAATGGGTAGAATTAGGGGTTACAAATACCACACAGCTTTGGGATGTAAGTTTATAACTGGGCTGGCCAAAGGTTTTTTCTCCTGGAACTGGGTAATTTCAAAGCTCTTGATCGGGGGGGGAGGGAGGGGGGAGGGCAGGAGGAATGACTGTGATGTTCCTCCATTGTTCTTCCCAAAGAGGGGTGTTTCCTTCTCCCCTCCATGGGCTCTTCTATCAATTAGATGAAAGTCACAGGCAAAAACAAAGGTCAGGAATGGTTTTAAGGTGGAGACTGACTTGCAGATAGTGGTTAAAGGGGGCAAGCCAGGTCTACTGGGTAAAGAGATTTCGGACAGAAAGATGTGGGGTGCCCCAGATGGCCACACTAGCCACTACCTCAGCCTGACTGCCATCAGATGGCAGGCTAAAAGTAATAGAAAAATATATAGTCCTGACTGTGTATGTGTTATATCCATTAATAAAGCATTGTGTGGGGAAGGGATGGTATGTGTGGAGAAGGGAATTTTAGAAGGGAGTAGGGAGCTCATGGCTGCCTAATAAGGGTGTTAATTCGTGAGGGTGCATGTGGTTTCGCTGGGTATTAAAAAATTTAAGTGCATGCAAATCACTTGTATGTAGGGTTGCAAACTGGCTCCAGATGCACCCAACAGGTTCAATCCAGTCCTGGGTTTGCCTCATTGCATGCAGGGATATGTAGTTCTGATTTCTCCATTGCACTCCATAAGAAAAGGAAAACTAGAAGTCACTGCATGCAATGGGGTAAACCCAGGACTGGAGCAAGCCGGTTGGGTGCATCTGGATCCAGTTGGCAACCCTACTTGTATGTGTGTGTGACTACAAATTAATGCCCACACAGTCTATTCCTTGCCACAAAAAAAATCCTAGCATGCATACATTATGCGCATTTGAAGTAAATGTGTGGAAAAACATGAAAAAATGCACACAAAAATCAGCAGACCGGCTGAATTTATTTTGGTTGTGCACATCCCTACTGCCTGAGCTAGTGGAGATACCTTCAGCTGAATAAAGTAGGCGATAGATCTTTAAATGACCTTGAGCTTAGATCTACAGAAAAATACTTCAAAGGAACACTCCAGCTTGATTGAAAGTACTGAGTTAGAGCCAATAAAGAAGCTAGATACTATTGCCCTGGGGCGGATTAGGGACAATATTATTATGACTTATTACAGGTGTTAAAGAACTTAGCCATGCTAAGGTGGGCTAAGCCTCTTTTACTAGTATAGCTCACACATTGTTCCCAAAGACAATAAGATTACCTTTGTACATCGGGGGGGGGGGGGGGGGGGGGGGGTGCATAAGTTCGCTCCTATAGGGCTGCAAACAGCTCAAGTCATTGAATAGTCAGAAGGAAAGGGGTCCCACTGCAAAGGGGATGCAGAGGAGATAGCGTATGACCCTTAGATTTTTGACAAGGAGGGCTGGATTCCACAAGAGCACAGTTCCTGCGATGACCTCTGAGTCCAGCATCCAACTCCAGAAGGCATTTGTGGGGTAGAGAAGAGGGGTTCTCAAACTCAGGGATTGTTCCCGCAGAAAGATTCCACCCCTATGGAATCAGGAGGTTTGCATCGGAGGGGACGGAAGTAGGAAGAATGACTCAGTACTGGAGTTTATGGTAAGCACGGCATCGCTGTATAGAAGTAACTGCTGCTGCGGGTTCCCGAGAGGGGGCCACAGCAGTGGCAAAGGGCCGCCCTCCAACCATTGGCGCTCTAGGCACCACCTATTTCATCTCATAGTAGCTTTAACCCTGGGCCTTCCCCATTCTTCCATTTCCTTTTCAAGTCCTCTCTTCTTTTTTCACCCCTTTTGGCATCTCTACTCTGTTACTGGTTATTGGTAAATTCTAAAGTTGATGTTCTCCCTGCCCTTCTGGGAATTGAATTAGTGGATTAGGACTCCCAGGAAGTGACCTATCTATAGTACTATTGAGGCTATTAAAGGCCTAAAAAGTGATCAAGGAGCCAGCGAGGGGACAGAGGTGGACTGAAGTGGTGCAGAGGAGCAAGTGTGGCAGTCTGGTGAGTTAAAGGGGGGGAACAGGGGAGCTAAAGTAGGGAAAGGAAGGATCTGAACTGGGGAGATGGCAGACTGAACTGGCATGAGGAGAGTTAAGGGTGATGGCCAAAGAATTGAACTGGGGAGAAAGGAAGCCAGAGAGAGAGAGTGGAAGGCTGAAAGGGGGTGGGGGAGTCAGAAGGGAATGATGTGCGGCGGGAGGGAAACAGAGAGCCAAAATGGGATATTAGGATTTGGAAGTGAAGGTGAAGAGCTGAAAAGAGGAACTAGAAATGAGACACGGAGAACTGAAAAGCAAGAGGGAGCCAGAGCTGAAGTACGGGGGGCCAGCCAAAAGAGGCAGGAAGTGGAAATCATAAAGGGGATACAGGACACTCTAGGGAAGTGAAGGGAAGGAGGACTGAAAGGGTGTGGCGGGCGCAAGAAAGGGAAATGGAAAGCCAGTAGAGGGGGTGGGTGAGAACAGCTGAAGAAATGCCAGAAAAAAGATGGAGGGTAGAAAAGATAAAAAGAGGCAGAAAGAAAAGGGACACTAATGATGGGGAGGTTGATGGAAAGGGAAAGAGCGGCAGTATAGAGAAAAGAGGAGGGGGAGGTGAAAAGCAGAGAGAGCTACATCTCAGAAAGGCAGGGCAAGGGAAGCAGCCACCTTTTCAAAATGATTGGGGCCCGGGGTTCTAAACACAACACAAATTACACCCCCCCCCCCCAGTACCTAGTGAAGGAGCTTTCTCAATATTGGGATATCAATATCACTGCACCCACAGAGCTGGCACCATTGGCCTGAAGATCAATGATTCTGGACAATAGCAAGTGAGAGAGACGTGTAGCCCCCAGCCCCCAGAGTTGCCAAGTTACCCAGTTCCAGATTTTTTGCCATTTCCTGTTCTAAATTGCATTGTCGTGCAGTTTGGTATTTGTAGTCCCTGATTTTACCCATTGGGATCAGTGCTGCAGATCCCATGATGCATCTTCATGAGCTTGTCAAAAGTCCAGGACTGGCTTTGAGGCAGCCATGAGGCTCTTACACAAGTGATCAGCCTGACCCTTCCCCCAAGCCATGAGGCTCTTATATAAGTGATCAGCCTGCTAAGAGAAGACATTAAGATTTCAGTAGACACCCTTCCCCCAACTCCAGGTCTGAGCACAATATCCCCTTGCCCAGAAATCAGCAGACCAGAGCATACCGGTTTGGACAGGTCACCCAGGTACCTTCCCCAGGGGCTACTGATTGGTGGACAGACAATACCTGAGGCGAATGAGATTATAGAATGAGTTTAAAATTGTACTGTATATAAGGCATTGTAGGACGTCCCTCGGGGCTCAGATTTTTGTGGAGGGTACCGGCTCTCTGTCTGAACCTGTGTGCACATTAAAGATCCTGTTTGCATACCAGCCTGTCTGTGAGTTTTCCTTCTGTGGGTGAGTGAGAGAATTAGAGCTTTTTCAGCAGCTATGCTGCAACATTTCTGGCACCCCAGATGGGACGAAATTAAATTAAATTAAAAGAAAAGACTCTTTCATCACACCCACAGTGGGAAGACTACTGCTTTTAGCAGGATCGGGCCTCCACCAGTCAGGGACCGGCTCCTCCAGGTGATTAACGGTCCTTGGCGCCCCGGGCCACTTTGTGCTCCGGAAGGGCACCTTGATTTGTCTGGTCAGTTGGTCCCTGCAGCTGACCCCCGATTGAAAACCGGCTGGATAGACTGGCATCCAAACTCTCTGTCTGATCAGAGTTCTGGTGAGTACTGCTACCTTACTGTTTTACTGTTTTGGCTAGTTCTGTACTCTGTATCTGGATTTCTGTAAACCTGTAGCGGCCCGATCACCCGCAATGAGCAGTCCGAATAGGGGTCCTAGTGGCCCTGAAACCATTGCTCGTCCTGTCTGTATCTGGTATCTGGTAAATCTGGTAGGAATAGGGGGGGGGGGGCGCACTTGCGAGTGCCGGTAAATAAACTGCAGTATAAATTCAACTCTGCCACCTCGGGTCCCTTAAAAGTATTTAAAGCGCTGCCAAAACTTCTTAAAATGACCAAAACATTAGCACTTGACCCCCTTAAATGTGCTTCTAGTGTTGGGGGCTTCTTTTGTGTTGCCATGTGCTTGTGCTGCCATGTGCTTGTGGCATTGGGGGCTTCTCTTGTGCTGCCATGTGCTTGTGGCGTTGGGGGCTTATTTTGTGTTAGTGATCCTGGAGCTCCATCTAGTGGACATTAGAAAAATAGCTAGCTATATTTCTCATATTACTAATATCCTCATGGTAAAAGTTAAATCCTATGATACAGCTAGAGAGAGTGTGTGTAATGTGTATTTGTAACAGCTGCTACTGAGGAAAGAGTGTATGAGTATTCGCTGCTGAGACGTCTCTGTTTTCTGTTTTCCCTCTTTCTTTTTCCCTTTGTGGTCCTGTGTGTTTTGTGCAACCAAACTCTGCCTGTTACCTGGATTATATTGTATATTGTATTCCCAGAAGTGAGATTAGAAAATTTACACTGAACATTGCATTCCTTGATATGAGATTAGAAGATTTACACTGTAAATTGTGATTTGTAAATTGTGATTAGAGCATGGGGTCTGGAGGCTAAATTGTAGTGAAGGAGCATCCGGACCAGTTTCCCTATATAGATTCATGGCTGGCCCATATAGTTAATGTGCTGTTATGTAGAAACTGTTAGTGTCTCTGTGTTTGTTAGAGTGTCTCTGTGTTTAGTTGTGACATTAGGGAAAGATTAGGGAAAGAAAGATTTTATCCAGACATTAGGTCTTTATATTTCAGGATTGATTTTGATACTCTATCAGTAAAAGGTGAAGTTATTAACAAATCGCCCCTGTGTCCCCAAACAGTGAAAAACACCAGGTCTACTGATTGCAGGAAAGGGACTGTTCCCTGTAAATAAAAGGGAACAGTATGTAGACTGTTGTACTGGTGTAGCAGTGAAGGAAGACAATTGCTTTGTTTAATGCATATCCAGTTTCATTGCTATGTTTCATGCATGATCAGTGGTCAGGGAACCAGGTTTTTTGGTCATGCCTCTCAGCGGTGAGTGGGGGATGGTTGGAACTGCTGAGATGGTTAGCATAACTACAGAAAGATACTAGGAATGAAACCATTGAAATTGTTTGCATAGCTATAGAAAGATACTGGAAGATCAGGGAGGAGTTTCTTCTTCTAGCAGATGAATGGAGGCCCATTAGAGAGGACAAAAGGACAAATCACCTAGGAGTCTTTCTCCTAGCAAACAAATGGAAACCCATTAAAGAAGACAACCCCCCCCCCATTCACCTAGCCTCCAAACAATCCTCTTGTCATCAATTTTAATTGTAGAATTTAAGCTTCTAGAACCATGGGGGGTGCCTCCTTTGAGCATCCTCAGATGTCTGACCAGCATCTTGATTGTGTAAGGGTGAGATCAAACAAAGGCTGGTCAAATTACTATTAGCAAAGATGTATGGGGTGTGGAATATCTGTAAGGCAAAGCTCATGTGTAAGCTTATTCCAATCAGATAGGCTGCTAGCTGCTATACTTAAAAGACTAATAGTCTTGTGTTTAAATGTTTTAATCTACAGTAAATATTGGTTTTCTTTCATTGCTGGCTGTTCATTGCCAAGTGCCCCTGGATGCTAGATGAAACAAACAAGGCATGAAACTAAGGAAACTGTTTCTATTTTCCTTTGACCTTCAAAGTAGAGGTTAAGAGCTCTGACACGACAATGGGGCATTCTGGGCCAGTAGTTACCAGATTGCAATTTGAGAGTGATTTAAATCATGAGTGAATAAAAAAGGTAATCCAGCTTAAATTTTTATCTCTGGTACATATATTTGGTTTTGACTGCATATACAAAATTAAAAATTAAAAGGGATTATATATCCTGTGGCAAGCACCTCATAGAGGGCTTTCAGATCAGTTTGATGCCAGTCTCAGTTATTATTAGGTTTTAAATTAAATGTGAAAAGTACATTTTGGTTAAAAAAAATATAAAAGGAAAGTGTTTGCATTCCAGATATCCACCAACCTTTTCATGCAAAAGTATCAGTTTCATCATTTGAATGCCTATTTTCTGAACTGTAAGATTTAAGGTAATTACTTTGCATTGTTAAGCTCAGTGCTGATGATTGCTGAACAGGACAGTGGCACCATGGGTGCCAATTACACTGCCCTTTCCAATTTTCAAATTTATTGGGAAGATGGAACTGAGTTCCCAGAAAATATGGAAATATTTGTAAAGTTATTTACAAATATAACAATAACATTAACATGAGTTGATTGGACAAAACCAAATCTTGCTTGTCAGCAATGATCCAGGAGAGGTTTAAGAAAAAGAATGAGAGAAAAGAAACAATACTAAGTTTTTAAACAATTGTTTAATGTTTTTAGCAGCCTTGCCAAATAAGGATACATTAGTATGGTATAAAAACATGAAAGGGATCTATGTATGTGGTTGGTGGAATGATGCATGTAATGGGGGAGTATGTGGTTGGTGGAATGATGCAGGTGATGGGGGAATTTTCTGAGGGATGAAGTGGGATATTAAGAGGAAGGACTCTGATAGACAGTAAACTGATGAAGGTAATTTAATGATGTGAAGTGATGTATCTGGCTAATGAATATGTAAACAAAAAAAATGATGAGCACTTTATTCAACTATGCCGTCTCCAGAATATTCAATTTAGGAATTCATCTAGGCCCCAAAACATACTCAATAATTGGAAATGGACACCTGGAGACAGGCTAGGTGCACCCTGATGGGTTTTGGAGGACCTACACTGGCCATGTGGTACTTCCAGATGCTTTTTTGCCTCCTTTTTGCCTCTGTATGTCCTGGCCAGGCATGCATGGGCAAAGGGGGAGCATGTAAAGGTCAGTCAAGGGCATAATGGAATGTTCACTACCAGCAAGTGAATCTCCAGTGACAGAGAGACAAGGAGTTAATCAAACTGCCAGATAAAAATTGACACCATACGAGATAGTTACTGATAGACCATTGAAAGTTTAAACAGCAATATTTGTAGGATGTGATCTTGGTAAATGTGGAGGAAGTTAAGTTTATTTCATTGCAAAATCTAATCTAGAATGTTTAGTCTTTTTATTCAATATTGGTGCTGCTTTTCTGAATGAGGCCTGGAACCATGTCACCAATTGCAGTCCAGAGAGTCCAGCAGAGGGAGCTAGCTGGAGTCCAGATGGAGCAGACCATCCCGAGAACTCAGAACTGCACACCGCTGGAATGTGTGAAGGAGTCCCTATCTGGATCGGTGTGTCACATTGAAAAGGGGCCAAGATGTCTGCCTATGAGAATGAGAAGTTCAAATTTTGAGAGAAGCAGAACTTGAACTTTGGAGAGGGGTGGAGCACACTGCGAGGTCCTGGGGAACTGCTGAGAGGCAGGACCACATTGTCTGGGAATGGGAAGAGGACTATTGGACTGATTGGTGGTTTTGGGGGGCTTTTGTGAATGATTGTATTGTTGTCCTTTTGATGTTGTTTTCTTGGAGGGTAGCTGAAATTTGCAAGCCATTTCGGCTTCAGCAATTGCAATACCCACACCAGCTCAAGTTTTGCTGCACTATTCTCAGAACTTTCTTTATCACATTATTAAGCACAGCTGCTTTTGATATACTTTCATGTTATGTGTTTTCAATATTATTGAGTTGCTGCAAGAAAATGATGTTACAATGTATGTTGTCTCTAGGGAACAGTACCAGAAGCTGCTTTTCTGATGCCCCCTATCTGTCTCAAATGGTTGTTGTCCATTGCCCTTAGTGGGATTACCTTTGCCCCATTCACAAGAAAAGAAAAAGAAAAATTGGAGTATGAAGGGAAATTGGCTGATAGGTATGTCTAGTATGGCTGCATCCTTGCCTGAGGCTGTAATACATTATGATGGCAGGGGAAAAAAAAGCATGTGGGCTAAGAAAATGAGTACCCAGAGCCCAGCACAACAAGAGTAAAGCCAGGGAACCATACTCTGAGCAGAAGTGCATAGAAAATGGACCCAGCTAAGAAAAGACAGCCCAGGCCTGAACAGATTGAACAGGCCTGAGCAAGTTGGGCAAGCCTGGACAAGTTAAACAGGCCAAACAAAGCTGGTGATACAAAGTGCTCATGAGCCCTGAAGACTACAGTGCCAGTGATTAATGAAACAAAGGAAAAATGGAAAAATTTATCTCTGATAGGCAAGTTAGAGTGGGGCAAGGTGCAGTATAAATACAATGTAGCCTCCGATTTGTTGGCCTTTGGCCTAGTTTTCTTTTCAATTTGTTCCTTTATTATTCTGGTACAGTCTGGCTCCCGTAATGTGGGCTTTATAAGGGTCCCTTGTTTATTATGTTTTTTCATCCAACATTGTTGGTTGTATTGTTCTACCAAAATTGTTTCTGATGCAAGTGTCTCCTGTTTTTCCTTTCTTGTTTTGGTTGTTGTAATGACAAAAAAATCACAATAAAGAAAAAAAAAATACAAAGACACCTTAAAAATAAACCAAAATGACAAAGTACAACCACATTAGCAGACATAAAGGTAGATGAACACAGCTATGTAAATGACTGCTGTCTCTAAAACTGAGCCTGGCCATCTATGTGAGGAGGTAATTCTGTAAGTTTACCTAGATTTACACAAATGTACACATGTTAATGGCATCTACTCTATAAAGTCAAATTTGTGCGGATTGTACTTTATAGAATACAGTACTAGTATAAGTCATAAGCATTGGAAGGGGGAGCCACAGGGGCCCTGGTCCCACCAAAGCTTTGCTGCTGTGATCGGGGCTTCCCCTGCTTCAGCCCACGGGGATCCGATCTCCTATGAGCAGAAGTAGGGAAAGATGGGCAATCATGACGCAGCAAGCGGCAGGCTGCCCACGGAGATCCCATACCTGTAGGCAGTCATGACTCAGATCCTGCTAGTCTGCCTATGGGAGATCAGATCCTTGCAGGCAGACAGAAGGGGAAGGCCGCATGGAGTTTGGCTGGCCCAGGGATGGAGCTTGGCGCCCCTCACGGAATACAGCATTCTGACGCCTCTAGTGTAAGTATCAACGTGGTCACTTGCTCCAACTCTAGAACAGTGTAAATAGCCACACGTATCTTACATAGGTCGGGGCCTATTCAGTACAGTATGTATGTAAATATTCTCTTTGCTTAGGCTCCAATCAAACCCCATCCCTGTGCACATTGTCAGACGGCTGCCTGGGTGAGAATCTTCACAGTCTTGACAATGCATATATTTATATGATTTTTGCAAGGTATTGTGGGTAATGTAGTTCATTCACACCAGACACAGCTGCTGACAATAATTTAGTTGTGCACAAGTGTTAAAGCCAATAAGATACTTCTTTATTTATGGGGTTATTTCTCCCAGCACAGATATGCTTGGTAGCACATAAATTAGGTTACTTGCTTGCAGTGTTTAACTTGGCAAAACAAAGTCAAAAATCAAAATCAGGAAAACAACCTTCAAACTTGTCAGGCAATTAGCTAATGTTTTCTTAGCATATCTCTAACAAACGAAAAGCCACAAAGAAAGAAATAAACTGTTCTTGTAAGGTTAACTTCTGATTACTTTCCACACAGATCCAGAAGTAATTCTCTCCTAGCTCACAAGCAATTAGGTGCAGCTCAATTGCTATCAGTTATCCAGCTGAAACCCTTTAGCAGGCTGGCTTTCTACTGTGTGAGTCAAATCCTGCTTCAGGAGCTTTTCTTAGTGGAATAAAGAACAAATTTATATTTTCTTTGTGATGGCTGCTGTGCTTTATCACAGAAAGTTACCAACGGAGTTTGGATAGAGAGCAGTCCATATAAACAATATCTTAATCTGCTATTATTTCCCCTTCATCAACAAGCATAGGGTCACTATCATGAATTGGCACAGATGAATCTTTCAATGGAGCACTTTCAGGAGAACACTTATTTCCCTGCTGTCTTTCAAGGTTATAGCTAGGGCATAGATCAATGTTCATACCTGAGCTTCCATTGTTGCTATAGTTCCTCTTTATATAGCCTGGCCAGTATGTAGTCCAGTTCTTATGTCCAGCCTTCCAGTCCTGATCCCTGGACACTGGATCTCTCTTCACATACCTTCTGGCATAGGTCTTAGAGTCCCTTCCACGTGCAGCCGTCTCCCTCACAGGTAGCCTCTGGTGATTCCTTGTTCTGCAGCACCATTCCTCTGGCTTTCCCCAGTCCAATGGTATATGCTGGCCCTTGAAATACCTCCCAGTATACGTACTGCCTTGGACTCTTCTAGACCTCTCAAAGGCTTTTCTCCTCTTCCTTCCAGAGGGTTTCTTTCCTTCTCTATCCGTCCGGTTTGGCTTCTGCTTCTGCTGATCCTTCAAATGAAACTGATGATCAAACTCAAGCTGATTCTCAGGATACTGAGGACAATTCTATGAATATCCAAGGTGATCATGAAGCTGGTCATCTGTAGAATAAACTCTACTCTTATTCTGCTTAGATGAGTGTTCCTCCCTAACACAGCGCAGCTGTGCTGAATCAGGCCCTGCCCTTTGAGATGAGTGCTTAGGGATTACCTCATAGCCCTCCTGATTGAACACACGTTTCCCCACTTCAGCTCCTCTAATGGCTGTTGGAAACCTGGTGCATTCTGGGACTGGTAGTCTTTTATGGCAAAATTCTGTTTTCTCATTTCCACCAGCACTGACAGGTTGCTTGTTCAGAGACACTTCACCTTTTCTATAGCCCCTTCCTGAGCTATGATAAGCTTCCTTATCACATACCCCCCTGCTTAAGTTATTACGGACTGGTGTAACTGGTGAAACTTCTTCTCTACAGTCCGTAATCCGGGAAAGGGCATCCGCATTCTTGTGTAACTTCCCAGCACGATGTTCAACTTGAAAATCAAATGCCTGTAAGGCCATGTACCAGCGTGTCAACCTGGCATTGTGGTTCTTCATTTGCTGCAACCACTTAAGTGGGGCATGGTCCGTGACCAACTGGAACTTTCTCCCTGTAAGGTAAAACCTTAACGCCTCCACTGACCACTTTATAGCTAAACATTCTTTTTCTATTGTGGAATACTTTTGTTCAGCCGGTGACAACTTCCTGCTCAGGTACATCACAGGATGCTCCTCCCCATCATGACAGTGGGATAGAACCGCTCCTAGCCCTACATCCGATGCATCGGTTTGAACCAGAAAGGGTTTCTTGAAGTCCACCCCTTTCAGTACCGGTCCTGTACACAATTTTTCTTTTAAGACTGAAAACGCTTTTTCAGCTTCAGTTGTCCACTTTAGCTGGTTTGGACAATTCTTCCGCAGCATATCCGTGAAAATGGCACTTTTCTCTGCAAATTGCGGTATAAACCTGCGGTAGTATCCAATAAGTCCTAAGAAACTTCTTAGTTGTTTCTTTGTTGTTGGAGGAGGAAAATTCCTGATGCTATCTATTTTACTTATTAGAGGTTTAATTTTTCCTCTTCCCACTAGGTGGCCCAGGTATTTTACCTCCCTATTTGCAAAGGCACACTTCTTCGGGTTTAAAGTGATTCCCGCTTGCTTCATGGAGCACAAGACTGCCCTGATCCTCTTCAGATGCTCCGCCCAGGTGTTACTATGGATTATGACATCATCCATATATGCAAAAGCATAATTTTGGTGGGGTCGAAGTACCTGATCCACTAACCTTTGGCAGGTAGCCGCTGCTCCATGCAGTCCGAAAGGCATCCTCTTGAACTGGAAAAGGCCAACGGGGGTGCTGAACGCAGTCTTCGGCTTCGACTCCCTGGTGAGAGGGATTTGCCAATATCCTTTTGTCATATCAAGGGTGGTTAAGTATTGAGCCTGTCCCAGCTGGTCCAACAGCTCTTCAATTCTTGGCATTGGATATGCATCAAAAACTGATATGGCGTTTACCTGCCGGAAGTCAATACAAAATCTTAAAGATCCATCAGGCTTCGGCAGCAGGACTATGGGGCTATTCCAGGGACTCTTTGACTCCTCTATTACTCCCATGTCCAACATCTCCTGGACTTGTGCCACTACTTCCTGTCTTTTGGCTTCAGGCAAGCGGTATGGCCTTTGACGAATTAATTTCCCAGGTGGAGTTATTATTTCATGGGCAACCAAATGTGTCTCCCCAGGTATGGGTGTCAACACATCTGGAAACTCTTTGAGCAATTTCCTAATTTCTTCCTGTTGTACCACTGTCAGGTCCTCACCTATTTGGGGCTCTGATTTTTCTTTACAATCAGATACCTGGGGTCCCAAATCTTCCTCTTCATTCACCTCCCTCTCTCGGGCACAGGTGGCAGCTAGGCTTTTAACCCCTTTGGCATCAGTAGAACCAAAGCCTTTGGTTCCACGTTCAGAATTCTCCAGGGATGTGACCTCCTCCACAGGTGGAAAACCCAGCCTCTCACAGATCAATTGGGCAATTCTGTCTCCTGTCTTCACGTGATAATCATTCTGTCCAAAGTTAAATAACAGAACTTTAATATTGCCCCTGTAATCGGGATCAATTACTCCCGCACCCACATCGATGAAATATTTAAGGGCTAATCCGGACCTTGGGGCTACTCTCCCATAACATCCAATAGGTATTTCCACTTGGAGACCGGTGTCAACCAGGGCTCTCCCTTGGCTAGGTACCGTCACATTTTCTATGCTGCACAGGTCAAACCCAGCAGCTTGAGGGGTTGCCCGCTTAGGAGCTTGGGCCTTCTCTGTGACCCTATGGTACTTTAGGACGAATGTCTGCTTTGGGGTAGCTTGGTCTTCTGGACGCTTAACCATCTTTTTAGCTGGGGTCTGTGGACTTCCAAATAAAGGCCCGGGAGCTATTACCATTAAACCATCTCCCTCCTTCTTTCCTAGTCCTTCCACTAGACCCTGCTTAAATCTTGGCCAGTCTCTTCCTAGAACCAAATCAAAGGGTAGCCTAGGCACCACTGCTAACAGGACTTCCTCTTGTCCCCCCAGGCACTTAACCTTTAGCCTATAGGTGGGATATGATGTTGCAGCACCATGAATGCATCTGATGTGAACTTGGCTTTCAGGGGTTCTAGGCACAAATCCTTCTTGGGCCTCTATCCTCTTCCAAAGCCTTTTTGACATCATACTCTGGTCTGCCCCAGAGTCTAATAAAGCATTTGTGGTAATTCCTTGCACATCAACCATCAAAAGAAATCCTTCTTTGGGCTGTTTTAAATCCACACCCACTAAGCTAGTGTGTGTCTGACATCCTTTTTTAAAATGTCCCCATTTTCCACACTTGAAACATTTCTTTCTATTCCACTGTGTCATCTGGTTTGATACAGTACATTCATTTTCAGAAACATTTTTAATTATTTTCTTTTCTGATACAGCACATCTAGCTTCAGCACCAATCTTGAGAGGGCCACCCATTCTATGGCAAGCCTGCGTGGCTTCCAAGAATCTCTCTGCTAGCATGGTTGCCTCTCCAAGATTTTGGCAATTTTGCTGTATAAGGAAAGTATGCAAATCTTTAGGGACCGCAGACATAAATTGTTCCAACATTATAATGTCTAATAACATTTCTACCGTCTTTTGCTCAGGCTCCAACCATTTTACAGCTAAACCTCTGATTCTCTGACTCAGAGCCCTGGGTGTTTCACCCAATCTCAATGTAGTAGCTCTAAACATTCGCCTATACTCTGAAATAGACAACCCTAGGCGATCTCTAATAGCAGCCTTTACATCCTTATAATTCAAAGCCTGGGCTGCTGGCATTGCTCTATAAGCTGCAAGCGCCTCTCCAGTTAATGAGGCTGCCAGCCTTACTGCCCACTGGGTCTCTGGCCATGCTAATGCTTGTGCCACTCTTTCAAAAGACTCTAGAAAATCATCAACATTATCATCTGGAGTTAGCTTCCCAAAACTAAATGCCCCAATCCCTTGATTGAGTCCCACACTGTCCACATGTGGTGCACCAGTATTTACTGCTGGTCTTGCATCTGTTCCACTTTGGTTCTGCAGCTGAACTAGGGCTTGCACCAGATCAAGCACTGGCTTCTGCTGGTCCATTAGGGCTCTCATAGCAGTGTCCTGAGCCTGCTGTGCTAGCTCTTGCTGCCTGCTGAACTGGGCTGCCATCCACTGAGCTAGTTCCTTTGAATCCATCTTGAACCCAGTAAGAAAATACAAAGAAAAAAAACACAGTGCACCACCTTCCAAACAGGTGTTTTTTTCTACACTCTTTTTTTTTCAATTACCCTGTGCTTACTCCCATCCACCACTAGACATGCCCAGGTACTTATTACCTTGTCTCAGTGATGAATCCAGCTCTGCACAGGGTCTTTTCCTCCTGGGACAGCTTCCTCTCCTCCAAAGTGCAGTTGAGGGAAAATCTTTTTTTTCCAGCTTTAAACTTGAACTGTAGTTGTAATCCTCAGCAAGTAAATCCCCTTTTGTGCAAAAGCAATCCAAAAAACTACGCCATTTGTCAGACGGCTGCCTGGGTGAGAATCTTCACAGTCTTGACAATGCATATATTTATATGATTTTTGCAAGGTATTGTGGGTAATGTAGTTCATTCACACCAGACACAGCTGCTGACAATAATTTAGTTGTGCACAAGTGTTAAAGCCAATAAGATACTTCTTTATTTATGGGGTTATTTCTCCCAGCACAGATATGCTTGGTAGCACATAAATTAGGTTACTTGCTTGCAGTGTTTAACTTGGTAAAACAAAGTCAAAAATCAAAATCAGGAAAACAACCTTCAAACTTGTCAGGCAATTAGCTAATGTTTTCTTAGCATATCTCTAACAAACGAAAAGCCACAAAGAAAGAAATAAACTGTTCTTGTAAGGTTAACTTCTGATTACTTTCCACACAGATCCAGAAGTAATTCTCTCCTAGCTCACAAGCAATTAGGTGCAGCTCAATTGCTATCAGTTATCCAGCTGAAACCCTTTAGCAGGCTGGCTTTCTACTGTGTGAGTCAAATCCTGCTTCAGGAGCTTTTCTTAGTGGAATAAAGAACAAATTTATATTTTCTTTGTGATGGCTGCTGTGCTTTATCACAGAAAGTTACCAATGGAGTTTGGATAGAGAGCAGTCCATATAAACAATATCTTGATCTGCTATTATTTCCCCTTCATCAACAAGCATAGGGTCACTATCATGAATTGGCACAGATGAATCTTTCAATGGAGCACTTTCAGGAGAACACTTATTTCCCTGCTGTCTTTCAAGGTTATAGCTAGGGCATAGATCAATGTTCATACCTGAGCTTCCATTGTTGCTATAGTTCCTCTCTATATAGCCTGGCCAGTATGTAGTCCAGTTCTTATGTCCAGCCTTCCAGTCCTGATCCCTGGACACTGGATCTCTCTTCACATACCTTCTGGCATAGGTCTTAGAGTCCCTTCCACGTGCAGCCGTCTCCCTCACATGTAGCCTCTGGTGATTCCTTGTTCTGCAGCACCATTCCTCTGGCTTTCCCCAGTCCAATGGTATATGCTGGCCCTTGAAATACCTCCCAGTATACGTACTGCCTTGGACTCTTCTAGACCTCTCAAAGGCTTTCCTCCTCTTCCTTCCAGAGGGTTTCTTTCCTTCTCTATCCGTCCGGTTTGGCTTCTGCTTCTGCTGATCCTTCAGATGGAACTGATGATCAAACTCAAGCTGATTCTCAGGATACTGAGGACAATTCTCTGAATATCCAAGGTGATCATGAAGCTGGTCATCTGTAGAATAAACTCTACTCTTATTCTGCTTAGATGAGTGTTCCTCCCTAACACAGCGCAGCTGTGCTGAATCAGGCCCTGCCCTTTGAGATGAGTGCTTAGGGATTACCTCATAGCCCTCCTGATTGAACACACGTTTCCCCACTTCAGCTCCTCTAATGGCTGCTGGAAACCTGGTGCATTCTGGGACTGGTAGTCTTTTGTAAGAAAATTCTGTTTTCCCATCTCTACCAGAACTGACAGGTTGCCTGTTCAGAGTCACATCATCTTTTCTATAGCTCCTTCCTGAGCTATGATAAGCTTCCTTATCACAACATCCACACTGAAAATATATGCCACTGGTTCAGTCAGAACCATGTACCAGATGGCAGAAGAGACAATGCCTCAACACATTATCACCAGGCTTCCAAAGGAAAAGAAGAAGAAGATTCACTCCTTCCCCTCCTTCCGAAAAGGGAAACACTTAAACTCAAGCCCTGAATGCCCAGTGTCTTGCTTAATCCTTTCTGAGAACCGAGGGCATGACCTTTCATTTCATTCAATTTATTAGTTATATTACCCTTTCTTTTGCAAGCAGGTATAGACAGTCCCTCATGGGGGGGGGGGGGGGTTGCACTTCAGAGGACAGGTGGAGGCTGCAAATGGTAACCTAAGCTTATTCTGTTAAAAGTGGCCAAGAATTCACTTAGCTTGAATTTAGTAAACTGAGGCTGTAAACCAGAGAACTGTGAGCACAAAGTTTTGGGGAAGAGATAAAGTTGAAAGAACTACTTAGAGGATAAAAAACAAAGCCAAAGTAAAGTAATTGATTGAAGAAGAAGCTGAAACAAAGGAAGCAAGCAAAATCACAGCAAAAAATATTTGCAGCCACGTCAAAGACAAATTCTTTATTTACTGTATATGAGAACTTTCTGAAGGAACAGTTGTACTGAATCAGAGATGCAGGAAACTTAAGAGCTACTTCTCCTCAGATTAACCTGCCTGTGAAAGAAATTTAAAACCTTACCTGAAGTTTCAGATGTCAAAACTGAAAACCCCTTATGCTTTTTTACTTCCTTGAAGTAGTCAGGGAATAAAAGCTGCATGGTAGTGGAGCTCTTTAGTGGGAGCCGACAGGGAATGCAAAACCGGCCTCTGGTACCAAGGCTCTCAGAACATGGAAGAAATAGCAACACAGAGGAGCATGTTACTAAACTGGGCTTATGGTTGACCCAGGCTATCTGCAACTACATGTAGGTTTGGGCCTAGTTGCAGATAGACCAGTTTAGCAAACATACTGTGGGGGAAGAACTGAGGGAACTTCACTGTGCCAAGGTCTCTCAGTCAAGCCACTAAGTAGCCCACTAAAGGGGGAGAGATTTAAGGCTAGTACCGGATCTCTGACAACATTCAGGGGTGAACTGTCCAATAGGCAGAATAGGTAACTGTCTAGGATCAACTGCCCCACCACCAAAAGTCTACTCCATTATTAGACATGCATGTCCCTGTCCTTAATTTAGGTTGACTGTTTGGTGTGACATCAAAGAGGATCTATCCAGGAGTGGGAGAAGACAGGACTAGAAACATAGCTGTTGACAGGCTCCTAGGGTTATGTAGATCCCCAAAACATATGACCCCTTACACATGTATCTGTTGAACCCTGCTAAAAGGTTTCCTTAAGAGCAACATGGCTCAGTTACTGTGAGCCTGGTTTTAATGAAGAAGTGCCTGCAGTGGCAGGCATCCTCTTTGGGCTACATTGCCCCTCTGGTGACAATGACATGTGATGTGGAAGGCACCAGCGTAAAATATTACAACATCTGTTAAACTACATCTCTACTAAAACAGAGAAGCAGTGGCTTCTTCAGGCATGGGTGTGGGGTGTCACCCAAGACACTGCTTAGAGTGTGGATCCTGAGTCTCTACAGGTCATCATGTAGGCAAATGACAAGTGGGGAGGGTGTGGTGCTTTGTACTATCACGCGCACAGCTCCATGCACTGTGTGTAACTTCCTCTTTGGCAGTATGTTTCTCCATGGACAAGCAGGACGAGTCAGCCACACAAGGGTGACGTCATCCGACAGTGCCATGGACAGAAATGCTCTCCAATAGCTCAGAAGAGTCTAGAAGATTCTTCTGAGAATGTATCAGTCACCCTACACCAGTGGCTGCCCCTTTCTACCTCAGTCTATTCTTTCCACCCGGCCATGCAGGTAAATTCTCTGCTCTCCTATCTACTATCCATCTACTTCTTTATTAAAATGTATGAATCTAAACTTTCTCCTAATGTTTCTTTCCCTTATACCTTACTCCAGAAGATCACATCAGAAGACTGCTACAAAATGTTTCTACTCCATGGGTTCAGCGGCCACAGACCCCCACCCCTGCCAACTGGTCATCACTCTAGCTGGCTTCCAATGTGCCAAACAATTCGCCATGAAAAGAGCCCCATCCCTCACTTCACCTACACTTTGGAATGCCCTCCCTGAACCAATGCTCAACAAAGGACTTTAAGGATTTCAGGAAGATGCTTAAGATAGTACTCTTTGCCAAGTACTATGGCTCCACCAACCAATAATACCCATACCTCTATCACCTTATAGCATTGTTTTTGTATTGTTTTCCTATCCCCTCCCCTTAAATGCCCTACCTAGTACCCACCCTAATATGTAACTACTTTGATTGAAGGAAAAGGTGGTATATAAAGCTTGATAAATAAATAGATACCCAATGTATGTTTTAAAAGCTTTTAGGCGATCAACCTCCTTGCCTTGAATCATGATTTCAATTATATCTTATCCAGGGAGCAATCACCATGCATCTTGCCAATACATCGTATCCAGGCACAATTACCATGCGTCATCAGCTCTCATGGTCCCTTCAGCATGGGTCTAGACAAATGGCCTAGACCTCACCTGGTATGGTGGAATCATCATGCTTCAGCGCTGACACACCTAACGCTGACACAGTGGTCAGTGCTCACATCAACCAGAGCAATGATACTGGACAGCATTGTTACCCGGTACTGTATCCAGAAGACTATACTAAAATCCTGCTCCATGGCTTCACAGCCAAGGAAGAACATAAGAAATGCCATACCAGGTCAGACTGAGGTCCATCAAGCCCAGTGTCCTGTTCCAACAGTGGCCAATCCAGGTCGCAAGCACCTGTCAGCTTCCCAAAAATGCACACAGGTTCTACAATGCTTGCCCTGGGCTAAACAGTGCATTTCCTGGATTTATTTACTTATTTAGCTGTTTTTTATACCACTTAATCAAGTAATCAAAGCAGTTTACGTAGAACAATATAACAACAATTTACATAGAAGAAAGTAACAAAAACTTTGTTATATATAACTCTGAACACAGCTTAACTTTGGGTACAATTTAACCTTTCCCCCCAGAGACTGGTCCAAACCACCTTGTTTTATTAACACAGCTACACTAGCAGCTTTACCACATCCTCCGGTAATACCTCAAAAAAGAGAGACCTGTTGGCTCTTTAGTAAGCTGCCTGTCTGCTAAACTTAAGGTCACAAGTTCATAAACCCACCTCTGACTGAAAAAGAGAAAAATAGTGTGTGTATATGGATTCCCTTTTATCAGGCCTAAATGGGTTACATTGTAGCACCATCCTCTCAGATGGAGATGGTGACCCGTCAGCACTGGTACGGATCCTTAGCCCTTTTCATTATCATTATACTCATTACTATAAAGATCAGCAAAAATCAGGTCTCACACCGAGAAAGATCTCTGTCTGGAAAACCTCCCACAGTGTGAAATGGGTCTGCTGTGGTTCTAGGGATGCTATGCCAAGCTCCCCTCTTCACAACCAACAGCCGCAGGCCCCAACAAGGGGTCTTACTTGATCAAGCGGTCACCAATCTGACAAGGGGGACTTGATCCAGAAGAGTTCCTAGACCCCTCTTGGAGCATCCACAAAGTTCAGGGAAGGTTTGTGCACTCTCTCCCAAAGCGGCACCCAACGCTGCGTTGCCAGCAGGGTCTCCCGATGATATATAAATGGCATTTCTTCGGCTGACTCTGCTATGTCCCACTAGGGTAAACCTCGCCCAAATATTGGCACTCCTTACCTGCGGTGGTAGAACCAGAGCTATTGCTGCTCTCGCCACAACTTCCCAGTAGGCCCGCACCTGCAGAACCAGGGTCTGTTCTGGATCACCGAGTCAGCACAGATACGGGACTCAGGTTGGGGAACACACACTGGCTACCAGGGCCCTCCTCAGGCTGCACTACTGCCTTGGAACTTGACCATTGGATGCATAAGCACTAAGCCCTGCAACTCCTCCTACTAGCAGGGAATAACTGGCCTGCTTCTCCAGCACCATACGTAGGGTGGATCAGCAGTCCTAGCCCAGAGCAGGAGTTAGATAGCCATAGCCCACTTAGAGGGGCAACAACAGCCCCTAATAAGCTGGTTGGAAGCCCTACCATCACCCTAGACAAGGTCAAGGGGGAGTCACATGCACAGGACAGTGAGTAGGCCCCTATTAACCACCACCACCAGATGGGAGGAGTAGCCCAATGACCACAGCGCTGTCTTGGTAACTAAAAGATCAGGAATCCTAGTAGCACTCCCCTCGCTACAAAAAAAAAAGGGGAGGTGCCTGGCATTCTACCTCCAATCCAACAGCCAACACCACCAAGGTGGTGCTGGGTCGCCAGGAGTCAGCCCTGACTCAGAGAAACACATTGCAGTGTGTACGGAACCACGGGTCAGCTGGACTGTTGGCCAGACAGTTCCCAAGCTGACACCTTCCTCCGTCCAGAAGGGAAACCACTCAGGGAGGACATATCACTTCCCAACAAAAGAAACATCATAGAGAGGACCTACAAGTCCCAACAAAATCTCACCTTATACAGAACAATTCCTTCTTATATTAGATGCATATTTCTAAACAATTACAAGTCAAAATGTCTGGTCCTGCCTGCCTGAATTCTATCTTATCTCTGACTCAATAGCAAGTGTGACAGGCTTTCCTGGACATAAGAGAAACAGTGTAACAGACATATACACAAAACAATACATACTGCATTCACACAAAACTCTCACTCGACAAAAAGAGATACTGGGGAGAACCCAGGGAATCCATACCCCACGCAGCCTCCACCGCGCAGGATACAAACTCCTCGTGCATCTGGTCCTGTCACAATATATACCTTGTGATAAGGAAGCTTATCATAGCTCAGGAAGGAGCTATAGAAAAGGTGAAGTGACTCTGAACAAGCAACCTGTCAGTTGTGGTAGAAATAAGAAAACAGAATTTTTCCATAAAAGACTACCAGTCCCAGAATGCACCAGGTTTCCAACAGCCATTAGAGGAGCTGAAGTGGGGAAATGTGTGTTCAATCAGGAGGGCTATGAGGTAATCCCCAAGCACTCATCTCAAAGGGCAGGGCCTGATTCAGCACAGCTGCTCTGTGCTAGGGTGGAGCACTCATCAAAGCAGAATAAAGGTAGAGTTTATTCTACAGAGAATTATCCTCAGTTTCATCTGGGAGATCCTCATCCTCAGTTTCATCTGGGAGATCCTCAGAATCAGCTTGGATATCCTCATCCTCAGATTCAGCTTGGACAGCTTCATCATCTGGAGGATCATCAGAAGCAGAAGCCAGAGCGGCCGGACAGAGAGGGCAAGAAACCCTTTGGAAGAAAGAAGAGAAAAGCATTTGGGAGGTCTAAAGGAGTCCAGAGCAGTACGTATACTGGGAGACATTCAAAAGGCCAGCATACACCATTGGACTGGGGAAAGCCAGAGGAATGGTCCTGCAGAGCTAGGAATCTCCAGACGGTACCTTTGAGGGAGACGGCTGCACGTGGAAGGGACCCTAAGACCCGTGCCAGAAGGTATGTGAAGAGAGATCCAGTGTCCAGGGATCTGGATTGGAATGCTGGACATAAGAACTGGACTACATACTGGCCAGGCTATTTAGAGAGGAACTCTAACAGCAATGGAAGCTCAGGTATGAACACTGATCTATGCCCTAGCTATACCCTTGAAAGACAGCAGGGAAACAAGTATTCTCCTGAGAGTGCTCCATTGAGAAATTCCTCTGTGCCAATCCATGATATTGAACCCATGATTGTTGAAGAAAGGGGGAGATTATATAGATACAGGCTGTGAATACATGGATTGCTCTCTGTCTAAACTCCTTTGGTAATTTACTGTTACAAAGTACAACAACCATCACAAAGAAATACAAACTTGTTCTTTATTCTACTCAGAAAAGCTCCTGAGTAGGACTTGAGCCAAGCAGTAGAAAGTAAGCCAGCTAAGGGGTTTCAGCTGGATAACTGCTAGCAATTGAGCCTTACCTAATTGCTTGTGAGCTCTGAGGAAATCACTTCTGAGTCTATGTGTGAAGATATAAGATGTTAACCTGAAAAGAACAGTTTTTCCCTTCTTTGTGGGTTTTGCTTGTTGTTTGATGCACTGCTAAGAAAATATTAGCTAGAGCCTACAGAAAAGACCAGTTTGCTACCAACCAGGTCTTTATTCTTTTGATTTGATTGCCTGACAAGTTCAACTGTTGTTTTCCTGATTTTGTTTTTCTAAGTTTAACACTGAAAGCAAGTATCCTGTTTTATGTGCTACCAAGCATATCTGTGTTGGGAGAAATAACCCCATAAATAAATATCTTATTGGCTTTACACTCAAGCACAACTAATTATTGTGAGCGGCTGTGTCTGGTGTGAATGGACTGCATTTCCCACAATCCCTTGCAAATCATATTGATATATGCCTTTGCCAAGACTGTGAACATTCTCACCCAGGCACCCGTCTGACAACCTTTGCTCAGGACCAATTCTTACTATTGGAGCATTCTTCTCTAATTAGATCATTCTTGTTCCAGCTGTCTGAGGCCCCACTTGTGTGATGTTATTCTACTCATATCTGTACCCTTCTCCATTGACCTTTCTTGGGCCCATGTTTGCAATTATCAGTCTGGAACTTGTCAGATTTATATTGTTATCTGACCTCTGCCCCCCTCTCAATTCTTTACCTGGTTTTCTTGCTTGGTTCTGTTGTTTGGTTTTCTCCCATCCCTTGGTTCCCAAGAAATATATCTCTTTAACTCCCCATGTTCTGACAACTATACTGGGGGCCATATGTTCTTCTTCATGCTAAGCTGGCATGCTTATCTTTCATGATTGCCTTTTACCCTCTCTCTGGCCACCATTACTGATAAGTGTTTTTTTCACATACTTTTCCATATGATGTTACACACCTCTCAAAGCTGCACGTACGCACCTCAGTACAATTCCAGCATTCAGACATTTCAATGATTTTTTCTTGTTACTATGTTAACCCTTTCTCCTCTGGCTCTCACAAGTGCCGTACTGTGGCAACCAGAGCTACCACCAGCCAGGGCCTTACATTCTGCATACCCCCAAGACCTGGCAAGAACATGGAGGTTTCCATACGTTTTGCCACTGTCATCATCCAGCCCTCTTGTTCCTCAGCCATTAGAGGACTTGTTGAAGACCAGCCCTTTAGCCACATAGAGAAGCCCACACTCACTCCTGATGCGTGAATGATGGCAAAGACCCCCGATACAAAGAAAAACAAAACTAGTAGTCCAGCACCAATAACATAAAGGTGCCCCTTACTGGGCCCACAGACCAATAGGCCTATAACATACTCGTGGCCTCCACTGGCACACGACCCCTGCGGCTTCAGCAGGAGCACCACAGCATGCCCCCAACAATTACTGCTACAAATTCACCTTGTCCAGGAGGACCATGTAGCTTCCTAAGGGCGAGGGCCACTTGCCATTAACTCCAGAGCATCTCCGGGTTGCATCTGGCACAAGTGAGACTCTTACCCCAGTGGCATTCTTGTTCTAGCCCCTAGAAGGCAGTCCTCTCAACCTGAGATAAGGCTTTCCCTGGCACAACTGAAGCCTGTTCCCAGGGAGCCTCTTTCTTGTGCCACCCAGAAAGGCTACATGTGCCAGACTGCAAAGAAGCAGGTGCCAACATCCCATGGGAACCAGATGCCACAAGATCATGCATCCTACTTTCACGATGCTCAGGGGTGTTAGCTGGAAGTCTGGTGACGGTCATAGCAAGATGACATGAGATCATGTGTGCCAAACACAGATCGCTATCACGGCACTGTCTGGGGATATCTCTGTCATCTGATCTAACCTGGCAGCTTCATCCTACCACAGCACACCTTGCAAGCTGTAAAGGAGGATCATAAGCTCCTATGAGAAGCACACCTTCACAGCCCTCGGCTAGGGAGTCACCCATATATGGCTGACTCATCCTGCTTGTCCATGGAGAAAGCAAGGTTACTTACCTGTAATGGGGGTTCTCCATGGACAGCAGGATAAGTCAGCCACACAAACCCACCTGCCTCCCCTTTAGGATGAACCTGTCCTCTAGGATGAATGTGTCCAGAGCTGGAGAACAGACTGAGGTGGAAAGAGGGCAGGCACTGGGGTGGGGTGACTGGCACATGCTGAGAAGAGTCTTCTAAACTCTTCTGAGCTATTGGAGAGTATTTCCATCCATGGCACCATCAGATGACGTCACCCATATGTGACTGACTTATCCTGCTGTCCACGGAGAACTCCCATTGCAGGTAAATAACCTCACATTTTCATAGTTTTATCCCATATGACCCCATTTTAACAACTGAAAATTCACATGACTACAGCCTCCTTCCCTTCCCTCCACTCATCTAAAGCAAAAGCAGCAGCAACAGTAGTGGCAGCAGCAGCAGCCGTCAGCACAGGGTCCCTTGTGTCAACATGCAGTGTGCACTTACAGACACCAGTACTCAGCATGGGTTTCCAGTCTAACAGGAAGCTTACCCAGGAGGGGACAAGGTCCCATGAATGTTCACTGCCTCACAGGCCACATGCTGAATGGTGACTGGCTCCTACTTGGCATAGGAGAAAAGAGGAAATGGCCATGTTTCTGTGCCCCCATTTGGAGTCCCAACCCCACATTTGGGAATCACAGCTCTTTAGGAACTGCCCATAGGGGTCGCTACCAGCAATGGAGCACTAAATACTAAGGCAGGGTGCAGGATGGCAGCTTTATGATGAATGGGGAAGACTGCAAATCAGTTTTGGTGACAGAGCTGTCTATAGGTCCATGTGAACATTTCCTGAGTCCTATTAAAGACAAAGGAATGGCCAACAGCTAGATCAGTGGGGTGAATGGAGGGGAGGGGGAGTTGTTGGGGGGTGCTATGATAATCGACAGCAAAGGGAAGCAGGTAGCACCAGCCCCGAACCTGTGTTCTGAAGTGTGACACCCCATCAGGGAGGAAATCAAGTCCAGAGAATGGAAAATATAAGATTTGTATTTAGTAATTTCATTGTACTCTAAATAAAACAGCAGGACATTAGCTGTAGTGCATTAGCAGAGCTCAGGTGGCTCAATAGCACATACTGTGTGCTATCATGCACAGGATCTGGGTTCAAACTCTGACCCAGGTATTTTCTCCCCATGCTAGCCAAGATTGCTAAGGAAACATTTACAGCCTGGGTGGGGCATACCAGTGATTGTGCAATGGTGACATCTAGTGGCCAGACTTAGGTTCCATGAATGCAAGGTTCCAGATGGAGTTCAGGGTATGCGACCATCTACTAAAGTTGTTGCTCTGATGCCTAGGCTGTGCAAATTGGGAGGGAGGAAATAAAATAGAAGCAATTCCCCTAAGTAGCTGTGAAAGAAGACTTATGCTACCACAGCCAAACAGAGGCTGACTCTGATTGTATGAAAATGTCCAGAGGAGCAGAAAGAAATTGATGGAATCAGGGGTTTGGTTATCTGCTTACATAAGAACATAAGATATGCCATACTGGGTCAGACCAAGGTCCATCAAGCCCAGTATCCTGTTTCCAACAGTGGCCAATCTAGGTCATACGTACCTAGCAGTTTCCCCAAGGGACACAGGTTCCACAATGCTTGTATTGGGTCAAGCATTAATATCCTGGGTCCCTTCTTAATAATGGTTTATGGACCTTTCCTCCAGGAACTTGTCCAAACCTTTTTTAAACCCAGCTACACTAACAGCCTTTACTACATCCTCCGGTAACAAATTCCAGAGTTTGATTACACGTTGAGAGAAAAAATATTTTCTTTTATTAGTCTTAAATAGTTTACCCTGTAGCTTCATTGCATGTCCCCTAGTCTTTCTATATTCTGATAATGTAAACAATCAATCTACGTTTACCTGTTCCACTCCGTTCATTAATTTATAGACTTCTATCATATCTCCCCTCAGCCGTCTCTTTTCCAGGTTGAAGAGCCCTAACCTTTTTAGCCTTTCTTCATAGGAGTATCCTTCCATCCCCTTTACCATTTTGGTGGCTCTTCTCTGAACCTTTTCTAAAATCGCTATATCATTTTTAAGATACGGCGACCAGAATTGCACACAATATTCAAGGTGCGGTCTCACCATGGAACGGTATAGAGGCATTATAATATCTTTTGTTTTATTTTCCATTCCTTTCCTTGTGATACCTAGCATTCTATTTGCTCTCTTGGCCGCCGCTGCACACTGGGCTGAGGGTTTTAACATGTTATCCACAATGACGCCTAAATCTTTTTCCTGGGTGGTGGTTCCTCCATGGTACCACGCCCATCATGAGCAGCCCCCTTCCCGAATCTGTGCATTTCCTGTGGCACAAAGCTCTGGGAAGCTGATATAATCATTCTAGCACAAGACCTTTATTATTTGTGTAAAAATACTTCCTTGTTTTTCACAAGAGCCCTGAGGAGAAGGAAGTAAAATCTCACACAACAGCAGTTTTATAGAGGCTATTACTTAATAATGCATCTCTTAATAAATATTTGCTGAGTCCTGGATGGCGCAAGGAGGAAATAGTTTGCCTTGTGGTCTGTGGTAAGAAACCTTTGAACTCTTTTGGGCTTTCCAGACATTTATCCGAGTAATTTCCCATATGTATTTGAGAAATACGTGAATCCTCTCTTAAGCCCTGTCCTTATCTGTCTTGCTGCCTCGAAAGAAAATTTCCCTTCCAGCTCGGGTGTGAGACTCATTGAGAATACAAAATGAAAACATGCCTGTTCAAAACCTGTTTGATTTTCAAGTTCACATTTACTGTTAGCTTTATATTTATTTATTTTTTTTAACAAGTAGCCACTTGTGCAGGAAACCAGTTGCACAAACAAGATCAAAATAAGGCACTATAATTCCAAAGAAGAAAACAGAAAAGAAGCACATATCGATATCTATACTTTAGACCACCACAAAAAGAGGGGGAGGAGAAAGAGAAATAGGTAGAGTATAAAAGGAAAATAAGAAACAGATAACATAAAAAGAAACTAGGTACCAAAAATCCTCATAAATTTTTGTCCAAAGTTAAGACTTGTTGATGCATAGCTAAGGACAAGCCTCTCCTTTCCTGAGTAGATTGTGAAACATCAGGAAAGATCCTAATAGTTTGTCCCAAAAAAGAGTCATTCATCTTTTTAAAAATAGAACCAAATAATCCTAGTCATGTCCTGTTCAAAAATAAAGCTCACAAGAAGAGTAGATCTCTTTTACCTCCACAAGAAAGATTTCCAGCAGAGCAGAAACATCTAAAGCCTTTAAGCCTCATCTTGCTGCTTTGAGGTAACTGGACATAAAAAAAAAAGCCTTATTCACAGGTGGCGAAGCCATTTCAAGGACCAAGGGCCAAGGGAACTTCTTGCAAATATTTCTTAAAGATAGCCAAAGGAGACATGCTTGGGAAAATGTCAAAGTCTCAAGTTCAGAAGCTTCATTTGGTTCTCGAGCTGCTCCAGTTTAGGGTGAATTATTATCTTATCTTGAACAAGCATATTGATTTGATTTAGTCTCCTGCTCTCCAACTATGTTTCCTTACCATTCTCCTAGACAATCTAGTCAAGGCAGCTGAAGAGCTGTTGTGTTGTCTGTCTTGACTAGATTGTAAGCTCTGATGAGCAGGGACTGTCTCTTACATGTCTCTGTACAGCATTGCATACGCCTTGCAGAGCTATACAAATGATTAATAGGAGTAATAGTAGATTTAGAATCCTGAACTTCTTTATCTAATGTTTTCATGAAGCTCTTTAATAGATGATCCTGTGAGTCATCTAGCATGGGAGACCGCACCATACCCAACGCCTTCTCGTCAGGCCATCCATTCGTGGCAGCTTGGTCCAAGCCTGCCACAAGGCGAAGCCGCAGAATTGAGGTTAACATGCTCCCAAGCAGAGCAAACCCTCCATTGGCCTTTTGTGAAGCAGGGGACTTCCTTCTGGCAGTTGGTAAGGTAATGTTGATGGCCATCCAGTTGCGATAACTTCTGGGCAGAGGCAACAGCTTTCTGCTTTTTGAGCAAGCATGGCACTGTCTGTTTAAGTCTAATACAAATTTGGCAACTCTTTTATCACTCAGTGTTTATTCAGCGTTCGAAACAGTAAATCATTTCATGTTGTTTGGATGGTTGAGTGCCTTGGGCATTTGTGGTTGTCTTTAAATGGTTCCAACATTTTGTGTATGGACAACCGCAGGTCTGCTGGAAGAATTAGAATTCAAGAATCCCTCTGGGATCTTCCCTTTCCACCATGCTTTTTAATGTCTGTCTACAAACCCTAGCCTAGCTGTTGAATTTACTTGGTTACCTATGTTGTTTTTTCACTGAAGATACATGCAATTGTACAGTGTTTTTGCTGTTGTATGGTATCCTGCAAGGTTCTATATTATCACCTCTGCTTTATATCTTCATAGTCTCACTTACAACCCTTATTTAGGATCATGGCATTCACAGTTTTCATTATGCAGAAAACACTATACCTGATCTCGTCTAGATGTAGTGTCCTCGTGACTTTCCATTCATCCTTTAAAGCTGAATGCATGAACATCTCAGGCTCTCTGGATCACTGGAAGGTCATTGTGTCCTTCAATATCTCCATTTATTTCAGGACCTCCAGTCATTTTTCTAGACTCCTCGATGCACCTAGGAGAATTCCTGGATTCTGATCTATGCTTTGAAAAGCAAACTTCTGCCACAGCTTACACTGCTTTCTTCACTCTCCATCAAATTTGTTCTGTTAAGCATTCATGTCCACTGAAGCATTACATACCTTAGTCTCCTCATGTGTAGACTATTGTAATTCAGTTTACTGTAGATTAGGAGCCTCCACTCTAAAAAAGATTGCAAACAGTACAAAATGCTGCCGTCAGAATGCTTAGTATGACCATAATACACCTTTGCTTTACCACAACCATTGGTTGCATATTTCAGACCGGATCTGATTCAGTCTCTCACACTAGTCCATAAAGCCCTTTTTACAGGCCTCCCATTCTATCTATCCTCTTTACTCATACCGTACTGCCCAACTCAGACTCCCAGATCGCAAAGTGGAAATCTCCTAACGATCTCGCTAGTATCTAGATCACGACTGGAATCCAATAGATGCACTACTACTTTGTTCATCTTTACATCCTCCCTATGGAATACTTTGCCAACTGGACTGACTCTTCCTATAAAACATTTGAAGTAGCCTCGGGGACTTATTTCTTTGAGTCTGCTTTCGTGGGTCAGATCTGGCTGGCCTGATCGGACTGCTGCGGTCAATGGTGATGTATACTCATACTCCCAGCACTGGACGTGCCCTCTTATTTTCTATTCTATCCTTTTTAAAAATAATGTAGGATTCTTTTTTTGTTTTCTGGTTTGTAATTTTAAAAATGATAAATCACTTTTTTGCATCACCAGTGCAAGGCAATGTACAAAGTTGAAATAAGCATAAACATAAATATTTGTTACCCTGGATCAGCATTCAGACCTTAATCCTAAAGTGTAATCTTATTTGCAATAAGTGACACATTGGATGGCAGCTAATCACTTAGGGGTATGTTTACTACACCGCGCTACTGTGCGGGGCGCACTTGAGCGTGCGCTAAGGTACCTTAGCGCACGCTAATGATGCGTTTTTGTGCCCCACACAGGTGCGCGCCGCACTAACGGGCCCGCACAAGTGTGCGGGGCGCTGATGTGCGATAGAGGCATGGAAAGGCTCTCGGAGGGCGGAGGAGGGCCCCCCAGGGGCGGAGAGATGGGGTCAATGGGTGGAGAGTGGGAGGGGAGAGGCTCCCCGCACACTAGCGGGGCTGAAATACAAGTAAAAAAATACCGCGAGTGAAAACCTCGCGTTAGAGCCGATTTAAAGGGAAGAGAAACCATTTCTGTCAGCAATGTACACCAAAACCAGGGAAACCTAAACAAAGTGAGCAGTGTGATACATGTGCACAGAACAAAATAGCAAATAAAAAGTGAAAATGACCACAACAAAATTATAAAAAATTATAATCCAGCTGGGCAACAGTGATAGTAATGGGAAACATCAAAAAACACTCCCAAGAAAGCCCCCAAAAATAAATATGAATTTTAGAAGGGTCTACGCTCCGTCCCCATACAAGGTAAATGATCCCACAGTGAAACAGCACTGATCAGGGTTTCCCTCTCCATTGGACAGGTTACCTATGGCATGCACATGTTCCACAACAGCAGGGCGGCCAGGTCGGAATGGGCAACTGGACAGATGCTGGGAAATGGGATACAGAGGGCTGCAGGCGGCACATGCTGTGGTGCAGCTGGGGCACAGTGCGGACTAGGCAGATGCCTATATGGCACCTAGGAATGCTGAAACTGAACAGCAGCCAGACAGCAACTGATGAGGGCCCAACATGGGCACGAGAGTGTCCATCACAGTGTCACAGGGGATAGTACCCAGCAGGTACCCCCAAGGGCACAGAACATTGGCAGGCGTTCATTGGGGGATGTGCAGACAAATTTGCAGGCACCCCTACCCCAGAACCCGCACCATAGGCAGCCGCCTACACGTACACAGGATGGCCTGGAACTGCGTACCACCAGCACCACCAGCAGAAGGGCATGTCAGCAGGGTGGCACAGGGGTACTGGAGGTGGAGGGGGGCAGTGGCAGCTGCCCAGAGCAGACCATGGCCTAGCCCTGTGTAGGTGGGTGCAATGCACTGCAACAGACAGGCCCTGCCAGACTAACAGTCATGGTATCATCAGGGAATGCACTGTCTCTGTGGCAACATGGTGGTGCAGTGCACAAAACCAGTGTGTTTAGAGACAGAAGGTCACAGGTTCAAAGCCCAGCTGGGGCCTCTGCCAATCCAGTCCCCATATTTTTCCTACAACTAAAACGTGATAGTAAGGACAAACCTTTACTGCAGAGAACATACGCATGGTTAATACGCCTATATTTTCCCCCACCCAGCACAGACACCATAAACAGCCGCATTACTTAGAGCAGAGTCTCCCAAATGCAGTCCTGGAGGACCAAACACCATTCAGATTCCATGCTGCCTCTCATAAAGATGCCTGTGCTGCATATCTATGCACCACCCCCATGGTATGCAGATGTATCTCATGCATATTCATGAGGGACAGCATGAAAACCTGAACAGTGTTTGGCACACCAGGACTGGAGTTGGGAACCTCTGCCATAAAGCAGCAGCCAACAGGGGCAGACACACTCACACCCACACCCACAGGCCCCATTGGCCAATGCCTCCTGGAGAGGCAGGACATTGGGCCCTGCGTGCATCCCCCAATACTAGCACTTGCATACCTTAGCAATGCCACCCTACACCTGGGTATACGGT
This sequence comes from Ichthyophis bannanicus, assembly GCA_033557465.1. Taxonomy (NCBI): domain Eukaryota; kingdom Metazoa; phylum Chordata; class Amphibia; order Gymnophiona; family Ichthyophiidae; genus Ichthyophis; species Ichthyophis bannanicus. The sequence continues at coordinate 101,915,936 of CM066048.1, read as the reverse complement.
ATACAGCAGGGGTAGGGAACCCTGGTCCTGGAGAGCCGCAGACCAGTCAGGTTTTCGGGATATCCCTAATGAATATGCATGAGATATATATGCATTAGAGATATCCTGCCAACCTGACTGGTTTGTGGCCCTCCAGGGCTGGATTTGGAGAACCCTGCCTTACACCTCTGTCATTTAAGATTGTGAGTGGGCAAGGTGCAGATGTCCTAGACATCGAAAGGGTATATAGAATGTGTCACATTCCTCCTTGATTCTCACCACCACCAAAAAGTTGTCTAATAGACAATATTTTGGTGGTGGTGAGAAGTGAGGAGGAATGTGACACATTCTATCTAACCTTTTTGATGTCTTGGACATCTGCACCTTGCCCACTCACAATCTTAAATGACAGAGGTGTAAGGCAGGGGTCTCCAAATCCAGCCCTGGAGGGCCACAAACCAGTCAGGTTGGCAGGATATCTCTAATGCATATATATCTCATGCATATTCATTAGGGATATCCCGAAAACCTGACTGGTCTGCGGCTCTCCAGGACCAGGGTTCCCCACCCCTGGTCTATCCAGTGTGTGGTGGCTGCAAACAGGGTGTTTGCTCAGGTAGGGGTTCTCAACCCTGTCCTCGGGACCCCACTAGCCAGTCGGGTTTTCAGGCTATCCACAATGAATATGAATGAGATATATATGCATTAGAAATAGCCTGCCAAACTGACTGGTTTGTGGCCCTCCAGTGCTGGATTTGGGGACCCCTGCCGTACACCTCTGTCAAGTACGATTGTGAGTGGGCAAGGTACAGATGTCCTCGACATCAAAAGGGTAGATAGAATGTGTCACATCCCTCCTAGTTTCTCACCACCACCAAAAAGTTGTCTAATAGACAATATTTTGGTGGTGGTGAGAGGCGAGGAGGTATGTAACATATTCCATCTAATCTTTTTGATGTCTTGGACATCTGTACCTTGCCCACTCACAATCTTAAATGACAGAGGTGTAAGGCCGGGGTCCCCAAATCCAGCATTGGAGGGCCACAAGCCAGTCAGTTTGGCAGGCTATTTCTAATGCATATATATCTCATTCATATTCATTGTGGATAGCCTGAAAACCCGACTGGCTAGTGGGGTCCCGAGGACAGGGTTGAGAACCACTAGCTGTGGAGGGTCCACAGCCCACACTGCCAGCACTGTTGCCAGTATTGGCCTGCCAATGTGCATAATGAGGAGCAAGGTACCATGGGTATAGCCCTGACAGGGTGCCCTGGCCTGGATGCATCTGCACAGGGCATAGGGCAATGGCTGGGGCATTGTAGTGCCCGGCCACCACCTGCACAGACAGGGTGGCCACAGCATGTCGTGATGGGAGATCACTCTCACCCTGACTGAGCAGTGACCACGGCATGTCCAGGTTCCCCCATAGGGCTATATAGTATTTCTTTTGGGTGATATTTATGTGTTTCCTTATGGGGCCCAATCACTGACTTCTCTGCTTGGTGTGTATGCTGGCAGCCCAGTTCTGGGTGCATGCATCTTTTCCAGAAACATGCACTAAGGACTAGCTTGCAGACTGTCTGCAGCTAGTATGTGTTTTGCTGGAACACCTTGCAGGGTGCAGCGGCTGGCGGCCTGCTGCTGGTGAATGTCAGGTAGTGGTGTGTGGGGGGGGGGGGGCAGCTGGGCATTTCAAGACCTTCTGTCTGCTATTGCTTTATGGGTGGGTACAGATACATATTGCCTGCTCTGTAGAGTGTCTGATCCCCAGCAGGACCGGGGTTGATGGTCCCCTCTACTGCCAACATTTCAGGCAGGGATAATGTGGATCTGTTGGTGGGAGACCCTGTTTCTTGGGGGGGGGTTGGGTGGTGGTACATAATCCGCCTATGAGTCCATAAGGCCTAAACCTGACAGGGAAATACAGATGTATCCAAGGTGTGTCTGCAGGAACTACCTATCTCACACACTAGCACTGCTGGGGACCTGCAGCATGGCCTATTTCTGCCATGGGAGGAGGTGCTGTGGACCAGGTGCTGGCTGGCCACCCGCCCGCACCTTCAGAGCGAGCACAGTACCCGCACAATGGGACAGTGTGTAGCTACTCTGTGCCAGTACCACACACGGTCAGTTTCTCCTACCAGGCCTAGGTGCTTTGGGGGTGCATACCCCATCTGCAGATCACCTGTAGACTGCTGCTTTGCATGTGCAGTGTATCATGGGTGCGAGAGGACTAACCCTATGCTGGTAACTGCAGCACACAGTCTGCAGACGTTATTTTGTAGCCAGCCAGACATCCCTTTACAGTTGTAAAGCTGTTGTAGCCCACTGGTGACTGCACTGCCTGTGGAGCCAGAGGTTGGTGGTTTGAATCCATAGTGGGTTGATGTATTTTATCTACCTTACCTATTTACATTCCCCCATATACTGCGCTATTCTACACCATTGTGGTTTACATTGCACAAACTGGACATACATTTAACAGGGCATTATAACTTGGGGATAGGTATTTTACAGGGTACATGGGGGGCTGTCTGGGGCAGTTTGTGTGTACTTTCAAGTGGTACAGGCAGCAGAAACACCCTCACAGTGCTGTGACCTTAAGGTGCCTTATGGGGCACCGGAAGATTACAGCACTGTGAGGGTGTTTCTCCTGGGATCACTGCTGTAACGTAGAAAGGAAAATGCCTCAGGTAACACTGTTATAACGTAAGAGGACATATGACTCACGCAGAACTGATGTACATTAAAAGCACAATGCTTCACTCAGCACTGCTGTATAATAATGGGTAATGCCTGAGACAGGTACTAATTGACCCCACTGGGGGATTGAACTCATGACCACTGGTTGACCAATCCATGTATTACCCATTGTGCTACACCTCTATTGCAATGTTTGCAGGTCTGCGCACCTACTGCAGGTTTCCATGTGTTCACATGCGCAGTGCTGCCAGCACAAGCAGTACTGTCACCTATCGGTGCCTCATAGGGCGCCCCATACAGCACCTTCTACGGCTTCCTATGGGCAACATTATAGGGTGGCATGGCGGACAGTGCACCTTACAATGTGGCCTCTGGGGTACCTTAGGAGCCGCCTTATGCAGCACCTTATGTTACCATACTTTGAGGGTGTTTGCTGGCACCACTAATTAATAAAAAAAACCAAAACCCTCCTATAGCAATATTCCCCATAACAGGTAATGCCTTAGCCAGCCTTCTTCATTGGGCACTGTGGGGGATTGAATCCCTGATCCCTGCACCATTGGTCAGTGTCTTAACCATTGTGCTGTGGTTCTGTTCCTCTGCTTGCACATCAGCGTGCCGCCTTATGCCGCCCAATAGTAAAATGCCTCCTAAAACAAATTCCCCATAACAAGTAATGCCTCAGCCAGCCGTCTTCATTGGGAACTGTGGGGGATTGAACCCCTGATCCCTGCACCATTGGTTAGTGTCTTAACAATTGTACTGTGGCTCTGCTCCTCTGCTTACACATCAGCGCGCCACTTATGCCTCCTGCGCAGCTTTCTCATGCGCTAATGTGTGGGGCGCACATGGGCGCTGCGCACATTAGCGCATGAATAATCCCGGTTTTGCTTTTTTCAGCCAGAAACGCCCACTCCTTATATGGCACCCGCACACTAGCGCGGCGTGCACATTACCGGGGTTTTAGTAAACATACCCCTTAGTTCTCAGTTTGCATAAAACAGAGACCCTTTGGTTGAAATTCAAAGAGGAGCTGCCTCCAGTTGATTTGTTTCCTTAATCTTCCAGCAAAATTCCAGTTTTGACTGTTGATAGAAGTTTTGGTGTAAAAGCTGATTCACAGCTAAGTTGCGAAGAACAGGTCAAAGTGATCATTAGAAATTCTTTCTATAAACTGAGAGAGTTATGTAAACCAGAAAGTTTGCTGGCACCTGAAATTTTTCACCTAGTTCTTCAGCATTGGTTTTAAATGGTTAGACTACTGTAACATCTTGTATCTAAGCCTTCTAAAGAAAATGACGAGGGTGCTTCAGAGGAGTCAAAATGCTGCAGCTTGTCTGCTTCCTGGCTGGTCCTTTAGGGAACACATCAAGCCTTATCTAAGCAACTTCATTGGCTTCCAGTTGAGCAATGGTACAGTTTAAAAGGGGCTTCCTACTCGTGTGCCCCATAACGGACAGCAAGCCTGAGGACCCGAGTAAGCAGCTGAAATTAGTGTCTAATTCAGTGGCACTTTGTTCCTCTGGAACTAGGATGTTTGCTGGGAGGTAAAATCAAATTTTTGGAACCATCTGCCAGTTTTGCTTTGCACTTCATTGAATATTTTGACTTTGGAGAGCTGCAGGTTTCTGGTGTATAGATTGAGTGCCAAAGGGCAACTTTATAAGCAGCAGCTAACAAGTTCCATGCAGAGGTTTGGTGCAATTTTGTCTTTGTGTTTGAAGCGTTGTTAGTTTTATTTATAGTTTTATGTGTGTTTTTATTTGCAAGCCGTGTAGACCATCTGGATATAACAACATATAAGAAAGAAATTAAATGAAACGATGAGATCAAAGAAGACGGTTCCTTCTGAGGACTCTCCCATGCAGAGCCTTGTACTCTGGACCTGTGGGCAGCTACTCTAGTGTCAGCTAAATGTTTCCCCGGGTCAGTTGTGGTGATCTATGGATTCTGCTTTGCAGATCTGATCAGTTTTTGAGCAGTTCTATCATACATATATCTGGGGTTTCCAGATTTTGCAATGACTTCAGCAGTTCCACATAATTTCCATTTCTTCATAAGGTTTCTGACAGTTGAAATTGCCAGCTGGAAGCATTCAGAGATTCTTTTATAGCCTTCTGCTTTTTAGGAGTGACTTATCTTTCTTTTCAAATGTTCATGCTGCTGCTTAGAGAAGCCCATGGTTGCTGAAAGTAGAGATAGAAGGATCAGCGTATTTGTTCAATCCTTGAATTGTCTTCACCTGACTAAATGAAAACAGAAGGCGTCACTAAATCTTTTGGGCTTTATCAACAGCCTTTTAAAAAATGGCTGTTTAGTGAATCAGCTGGAAGGGCAACCAAATTCTGCACACGCCAATTTACTTTTCTATTTTCAATCTGTTAATATAAGTCTATAATATGAGAGGAATTATAAATGTATTTGATTCTTCATAATTGGCTCTGCGCTTTTCAGTTTTGTGCTCTGATTCTTCACAGTCGGCTTTGTGCTTGCTAGCAATGTTGCCTATTAGTTTTATGGTTATCTTCACAAACCAGCTTGGTGTTTAGTATCCTTTCCCTAAACTTACATCTGACTTCTGCATGCGCAGTGTGATGTATAGCGCTCCTTATATGGTTTTTAGCATTTAGTGACTACCACATTGCAGAATGTGCTCATGGGACTGAAAGGCAGGAAAGTCCCACGTCTGTAGCTAGCTTGTGAGGCATCCAGAGCCAAACAGCAAGACGCAGCTAATAGTATAAATGATGAAGGGACTGTCCTGGAGATTGGGACCTCACCTAGGACCAGACATGGCACCAGGACACCCACACCAACACCCTGTAGCTGGAATCAGGGTTCCTCCAGCGGGATGGCAGGCTTGGGGTGCATTCCAAGTCTAGTGCAGTTATCTTCCATGTTAATATCTGTTTATCTATTTGCTTTTATGTGTTTATTTGTTTCTATATTCTTGTGCATAATAAAACTCTTTCAGAGTCAGGTGTGCTTATTCACCACATGTCCACTGTATCCCAGAACAATATAAATAGTAATCATGCATTAACATATGCAGAAAGATGTCTTATTTAACTTTTGTACCATATAGAGGTTGTGTCAGTTTGACCAGGGATGCCTAAACTTATAATCTGAGCAGCAGTGCATAAACTTTTGTACACAACTTGTATTACCCAAGGATGCAATACTTGTGGGGCTTAGCCTGCCTCTTTTCCTGCTGAGCTACATTTAGCCCAATATTTCTCAATCAGTGTACTGTCAGAGCTGATCAGGAAGCTGTAGAAAAGTAATGAGAATAATACGTATCATTTGTACAGTGTATGATGGGGTATGTAGAATGTTACCTATCCCTCTCTAAGGGGATTATCAGTAGTCTGCCTTAAAAGAGTCTAAGATCAGAGCTCAGGGCTGGGAGGGTGTGACTCAGGCAGAGGGATTAAGAAGCCAGCTGTCTGCACAAGGGAGGAGAGAGGCCCGTGGAGACAGAAAGCTCTTTCCAAGCAGGTCTGGGAGAGGCGCTCAGCTGTAAGGTAGGTGGTTTAGGAACTGGGAACCATATTCTTAAATACCGAGGCCCAAGTAACTGTCTGGAGTTTGAACTGAACTAAATTCTGACTTTGATTTGTGGGTCGGGGGAAGGGCACTGAGAACCCAGCCTGTAAAGGCAACAGGCTGGTGAATGAATGCAGTGTATGCTGAAGGACAATAAAAATAGTTTTGTTTGGCCCTTCACTGTTGTTGGTGTAATATTTTATGAACCCTTGCCACTGCAAGCCACACTATATCACACAGTGCTACTGGACATATATAGCCCGATTCAGTGGTGAGATGTGTTGCAGTACAATATTCCCCTGCCCCACAGAGCTTACAATCTAAGCAGGCACCTGAAGCAATGGAGGTAAAGTGACTTGCCCAAGGTCACAAGAGGTGCTAGTGATAGAAGCAGGATTCACTGGTTCTCAGCCCATTACTCTACTAGGCCACTTCTTGTTCCCTACCTGTTTCTCAGTTCTTAGCAGCTCACAGCAACCCCTCTCCCAGTGCTGGTGATGTACCCAGAATAAAAGATAGCTGTGCATGGAGCAGAGAGCGATAGAAGGACAGAGAAGGGGTAATCTCTGTTTGCAGTGATCATCCCTAGGACAAATTGTGGCTGAAACGCAAGTAAGTGTTGCTGAAAAACATGAAAGCCACAGATAACCCACATATGTAATTTGTACTTCATGCAAAGACAGACAAGTCATTGGGACATGTAGGAAACATTTCACAGATAGCAAATTAAGAATAAAACCGTCAGAAGTTAACTGCACCCTGCGTGTATGCATGTTGGCTTCTCCATATATATATATGTATGTGCATTCATTAAAAAAATCTCTCTCTCTCGCTTCCTACCTAGATAATATAATTGCACCTGCTTAATGATGGTAGCTTGAGGGAGTTGCTGGAGTTTCCTGCATTGCGATAGGTGCATCAGTATATTTGGAAATCCCTGGAACCACTGCCACATTGTGACAGCCTCATGCATGTCTTCACTCCCGCAGCCTTGGATTTTAAGCTTTGGAAGAGGGACTGGTGGGGCTTTTGGTACTTCCTTAGTAGTTCTAGTCTGTGCTGCCTGCTCTGAGATGTGCCATACATTTTGGTTAGTGTAGATATGCCTTGGTCTTGAAAAGGTTGAGAAACACTGGTTTCGGCCCTCTCCTTCTTTAACTTCTGTTGAACCAAGTTTAGTTCTCCTTCTGTTGAACTGGAGTTAACCTCCTTGCTTCCTCCTGAGTTAGGTTTAGTTTTCCTCCTGTGGATATGGTTTTAAGCCTCCTGATGCTGCTATGTTGGATTCAGCTCTGTTCCTCCTCTTACTCAGTTTAACCCCTTCCTTGTGCTGAACTTTTAGTCTCCCTGCCTCCTCCTCCTTCTATAGAGATTAGTTTATTTATTTTATTTTATTTATTTATTTACATTCTCTTATATACCGCGCTATTCTGCATCAGTGCGGTTTACATTGAACAAACTGAAATTACATTGAACAGGGCATTATAACTTGGAGATAACTATTTTACAGGGAACATGGGCTATGGAGGGTTTAGCACCCCTTTCCTCCTGTTGAGCTGGACTTAGCCCTATCCCTCCAGCTGCTACTAAGCTGGACTCAGCATTGTTCCTCCTGCTGTTGAGCTGAGATTACTCCCTTTCTTGTGCTGAACTGGGCTTAACTCTCTTTCTCCTGCTACTGCAGAGCTAGGTTTAGTCCCCCTCTTCCTGTTGAACTGGGTTTAGCCCCCTTCTTCCTCCTGCTAAACCTGACTTAACTCCTTCTCTTCTTCCCCTTTTGATCTGGGCTTAATCTCCCTCCTTCTCCTCCTCCTGAGTTGGGTATTGAGTCATTGGACTGTGCTTTGACGTCCATTGGCTAGCTAACCCTGCAGACTTTGCAGAACTTCACAACTTCTCTTTTGAGTTATGAAAGACAGAAATAACCAGGATCCGAGTCAGAGAAGAGGTCAAGCTGAATCTCCCATTATTGCATGCCTTCCTTTCTGAGCTTTTCAGTGAAATCTACTGATGAAGAAGAAAAGAGACAGAGGGGAGGGAGTGAAGAAGAGGGGAAAATGGAAGAGAGAGAATGAAAGGTGAGGAGAGACAGAGAGAGCACTGAGAGGGGAAATAAAGGAGGAAAGAGAAGAATGTGAAAAGACAGACATGGAGAGGAGTAGAAGGGGCAGATAGGAGATGGAAACGTAAAGAGGGGAGGGACAGAAGACAGTTTGCCTATGGTTAGCACTGCAGTGTTGCTTCTGATGTTTCTCTACCTGTTATAAAATAGCACTAAATAATGTATATCAAATAAGAAACATGTAAGAGGGTGTGTAATTGTGTGTGTGAGTGTGTGCACCTGTGCTGCTCTGGTACAAAGAGCAGGAGACCCTCTTATGGACCCGTTTTCTGCTGCTGCCCCCATCATGATAAGGGAAGGGTGTAAGGCTCCCTCCCCCTCCCCCCAGCCTGCTTCCTCCAATCACAATCAGCAGGGTGGAGTGAGGGGTTGGAACTATGAAGTGCTCTCTCCCCCTGCCTAGAGTCTGCCGTCTCACTTACCTGGAGTAAAGGAAATTTACTGCCCTCTCTCACTTGGACAATGAGTTCTCCATCCTGGACCACGTCCCAGGTGAGTGCCTTTCTCTGCTCCAAATCCTGTTTCCCCACCCTCCGGTCCATTTCTGGCCCAACCAGACCTTTTCAGCTGTTGGCATTTAATGTTTTATCCTTAATATAAAGTTATTTAGAGATCTCTAGCTGAAGAGATAGCAGAGTTACTTACCTGTAACAGGAGTTCTCCGAGGACAGCAGGATAAGTCAGCCACACCTTTGCCAGGTGTGGCTGACTCATCCTGCTTGTCCTTGGAGAATGGGCTACACTGTATAACTTTTATATTAAAGATAAAAGGTCTGAAACATCTCTCACTGTCCTGTCTACACAGGTTACACTGTATAACTATATGTTAGCAATAAAGCACCTGTTTTCCTCGCTAAGCCTTATATACGAGCTACATTGTAAACCTTTATATTAAGGATAAAATGCCTTTCCTGTTCTTGCCTCAAGTTACGCTGTGCACGTAGACAGATGGCTAAACTCTGATTGAAGCTTATCCACCAGGAAGCTTTGCGACTTGACCAAGGCTTCTAGGAGTGCCGGTGGGAATTGAATGCTGGTCTCTTGGTCACCAGGCTACTGTTCTAACCTCTAGGCTCCTCCTTCATTCCAGCTTGCAACATATTTATTCTAAAACAGGATAAACATAGAACTTACTGTAAACTGAAATACATGCATTGTTCTAGCAGTTATGAGTCCTGAGTCCTTCTTTGAATACTTCCGTTTCAGTTGGTATGTGAAAAGGACAATGCTTTCTTTTAGGGTTTCGGAAAGAAGAGAAGCTCAGTTCAGAGCCTTCATCTGAAATGGACAATTCTTCTCAGAGAGAACTGTTCACTAATGCCCTGCGTTTAGTCTGTTAAATATTGTAAATCACTTTAACATTAATTTGAAAGGTAGAATAGAAAGTTCATTAAACTAATCTAAACTCCTAGGGGTGATCAATGCAAACAGAGATTTCCTCCTGAGTGAAGAAATGGAAAACAGGGAAGGTCCCATTTAGGACCAGATCAATCACTAGGCAGCTGCCTAGTGCGGTTACTTATTGGCAGCAGCAAAGAGCCACTACAGTCAAAGCAAAACAGCCACACATATTCAAAGACTCCTCGGCATTGTACTTTGCAAGAAGAATGGGCTATTTGCAAATAATCCATTTATCCTTGTCGGTGGCTTTTGGAAATCTCCTTCATTAGGTATATTTACCAAAGTTTAAAATTGAAATGCTTAATATCCAAATATGCATTTTTATAGGATCATTCTGGGAGGGATGGTATTAAGATGATTATGGTTGTATTTAATTCTCAAAACCTCAGGGAGGGAGGTGCTAGGCTGAAGTTAATTGTGAGGGGGTGCAAGGGTGAATGTCTGCCTAGGGTGTCCAATATCCTACATCAGCCCTAGTCCCGTTACTATAAGAGAATTTCCATGATGTGACATTCATGACCTATCACCTTGCTGTATTCCTGCAACTGCAAAGATCCCACGCAGGCTGTGAATACAGAACAATGTCCACTCCCCTTGCTACCCCCCATACACAGGTTACACCATATAATGCTATTGTAAGGATAAAGTCCCATTTTGCTCGCTATCATGCCACATTCACTGTATATCACCTATAAATAACAGGCGGCTTTATTTGTGAGCATCATGTTTGTATGATTCTGGGTCCCCGGGTGCTCATGTATGGTTGGATGGCACATAGTACTACACGCTGCATTGTGTCTGCACGTCTCAAATTCAGCTGCGGTGAGGAATTGGCAGGATTGTCTGCTGAACACATGGTACTGCACTGGTAGGAAATGCTACTATAGGAAGGGCCTGATTGGCAGAGAAAGGAGGGGCACAGGTCCAGCCTCCAAGCACACACAAGGTTGTCCTCTCTACCCATCGTTTTTGATGGGCCTATTCAGCTATAAATGTATATTAAGGATAAAATGCCCCCCCCACCCCACTGTCCCCCATACACGAGTTACATCATAGAACTTTATATTAAGGATAAAATGCCTCTTCCCCTTGTTGTTCCTCATGCACACATTATAATCATTATAATGTACTACTTTGCATATGGATTTAGTAGCTATCCCATGCACTGTACGCAAGGGAGAGTAGTTAAAGCCTTAAATCACCATGGGTGTTAATATCATTAGAGGATTTCATGCAGGTGATTTTCTCTCTGTTTCAGAATTCTTTGAATGAGTTGAGACCTAATCCTGAAGAATCATGGTTTAATCATGACAACCCGAACTGCACTGGATGCGCACTGAACACCACACCTCCATACCCCAATGAGACTGATTGTAAGGAGCGCGCAGACTTCCAATACATCATGTTCCCTACTGTCTACAGTATTGTATTTATCCTGGGGCTGGCAGGCAACTTGTTGGCTCTCTGGTACTTCATCAGTACCAAAAGTGCCACCAACTCTTCCAATATATTCAAGATGAACTTGGCCACCATCGATCTCATCTTTGTTCTGACTTTGCCTTATAAAGTCATCTACCATGCACTGGGTAACAACTGGATTTTTGGGGAAGCCTTATGCAAAATCACTGGCTCCTTGTTCTTTGCTAATCTCTATGGCAGCACTCTTTTCCTCACCTGCATCTGTATAGATCGCTACATTGCAGTGGTTCACCCCATCAAGTCCCTCCAACTCAAGAAACAGGTATATAGGATTGTCATCTCCATCATCTTGTGGGTCGTTCTGGCTGCTGCCATCATGTATCTCATTTTTCGAGGACCCTTGACTAACACTTTTAAAAATGGGAATGTAGCCTGCATGGAGAACTTCTCCTCTAGATCATGGAAAGGTCGCATTTCGAGTATTGGCATCTTTTCAGCTGTAGTAGGTTTTTTCATTCCACTGATGGTCATCATCATCTGTTATCCACTCATTGCCAGGAAGCTGTTGGTTACTAGCGGATCGAGTCATAGATCTGTCATGATTAAGAAGAAGGCACTCCGTACAATTCTGGTGGTCTTGGTGGTAATTGTTATTTGCTTTGTTCCCTACCATGTGATCCAGCTCATCCATACTCTACGTCGCATCAATGTATTTTCCAGCTGTACATTGGTTCGCTTTACTTATGCAGCACGACATATCACCATGGCACTGTCTAGTTTCAACTCATGCTTGGACCCCCTAGTCTATTACTTTGCTGCTGAGAAGTTTGCTTGGAAGCCCACCTGTTGTGGCAGGCAGCTGAGACTTCCCCAGTTTTCCAAAACCATTTTGTTAAACAAGCTGACTTCTAGTTCACACTCTACCAGCAAAGTCACAGATTCTTCTGTGGATCTCTGAAATGAGAGCAGCCATCATGTGACTAGGTGTACTGTTGGATTTTAGAGCCAAAGATCCCATTCAGTCCAAGACTCAGCCAAAATCCCAAAGACCAAACTCATTCTATTTCTGGAAGAGAACAAATTGCAGAAACAGTGAATAAAGACTACCATCACTGAGACCTCCGGTTTGAAGATCACATCCACCCAAGAGTAATTGAGAAAATTGTCACATCATGGGACTGTAAACGATTATAGATCTTAGGCACCACATATTGAGTTTCTTCTATTCAGGCCTGGATTTAGGCATAGGCAACTGCTATGATGCCATATTTTGAAGACAGAAGAGGAGCCTTCTCCTCCTTTCTTTAGAGCAATGGTTCTCAACCCTTCTCAGGAAATTCCACACCAGTCAGGTTTTCAGCATAGCACAATGAATATAAATTAACATGCACTGCCTCCATTGTATCTAAATCTGTCTCAGACATGTATATATCCTGACAATCAGACTGGCTAGGTGTGTCCCAAGGAATGGGTTGAGAACCTATGGACTTTAAGGAGAAGCACTGCAGCATTCTGGCCCTTTCTTGTCAGTCCTGTCTTAGACACCAAGGGTCTGATTTTCGAAAGGCATTTACATGGTTTACAGCTCTGTAATCTTTGCAGATGCTTTAACTGGGGATATTCAATGGATTTAGTCAAGGAAGGTCTTGTCTTACTAATCTCATATTTTTTAAAGATGTGAATAAACAGGTAAACAAAGATAAGCCAGTTGATATAGTTTATCTGGATTTTCAGAAAGCTTTTGACAAGGTCCCTCATGAGAGACTCTTGGGAGGCAGTGTGCTATTATGGATCAGGAACTGGTTAAAAGATAGAAAGCAGAGGGTAGGACTAAATAGCCAATTTTCTCAATGGAGAAAGGTGAATAGTAGAGTACCCCAGGGATCTGTGTTGAGTCCACTGCTTTTTAACATAATCATAAATGATCTGAAAATGGGAATAACGAGTGAGGTAATCAAATTTTCAAATGACACATAATTATTCAAAGTTGTTAAAACACAAGATGATTGTGAAAACTTGCAAGAGGATCTTGATAAATTGGAAGATGATAGGGGAAAATAAGGCTTAAAGTGTGTGTGTTCAGCAGGACTAAGAGGCCCGCAGGGGGAAATGGGAATCCTGTATATATCTATATATGGAAAGGAATGTGCTGTGCTAAGACAAGTTGATTGTTCTACACGGAGACGACTAACATCTGTGAAGTTACTGATAAGCTGTGGTGGGCCTCATGGGATGAGTTGATGACGTATGTATATGTTTTTGTTAATGTATAAAAGACAGACAGCCCCTCTAACCTGTGGAATAAACTTACATACTACTTATATGCGAATGTGTGTGTTTGTTACCCTGGAATTCCAGACAGAGAAGGTAAGGTGGTTCCCCGGCCCAGGGGATTAGCAGGCGTCCCGAGGGTAAGTGGTATATAGTGCTGGGAAAGGAGTAACCCACACTTACAATTTGGTGTCAGAAGTGAGGATTTCCCCATTGCACTGGGATTTCCCGACTTCCTAAATTGACGTAGCTTTGGTAGCTGCACTGGGATTTCCTGTCTTCCTAAATTGACGTAGCTTTGGTAGGTCGTCTCGGGAATGCGCTTTGGTAGTGCTATGCATAACGGGGACGTCCCGCTGGGTCCGTGGTAATATCCTTTACCTTTTCTGTGGCTTGTGTGATTGTGTGAGCTTGGCAAGACGCCCTGCCTCAGCCTGAAGCGATAGCGCTAGTGACGATTGTTGGCAGAAAGCAAGTGGCCAAGCGTGCGATTGTTGGATATTAATTAGAGGATGGGGGGGGGGGGGTTCAAGGTAAGGGGACCGCTCCAGAATCCATGTGAGTGCTGCGCAGCCAAATATTGTGATAAGGTTTAAAACTGCAGCTAAGAAGGCATCCTATTCTCGCCGTACCCCGGTCCCTCCCGGCGCACCCCCGGCAGATGGGGAGACGCCGAAGGAATACGTAGACAGAGTGGCAGAGGGTTATTATACTAATCCGTGGGTGGATAATATGGCGGGGTGGATAGAAGGTTTACATAGCTCAAATCCTTTTCCCAGGGAGGGTAGCTTCTCTGCCTGGCATTTAGATATGATTCGGGGATTGTGTCTGGGGGATAAGAAAGCTTTTCCCTTTTATTCCGGAGACCCGAAATGGCCAAAATCTTATATGAAGGAATGTTGTACTGTATGGATACATCTGGCTCCTTATTATAATGGTCCCGTGAAAACATGTATCGCCAATTGTGTAAGACATCTCAGGAGGTCTCTTCCGGGGGTTTGGGGCACGAGCGGGGGCCGGAGGGTCTGCTGCTTCCCTGGTCCCTTTTGCCCCGCTGGAGTCCCTCATTACCCCCCCTAAATCCCCCCTTCCGATGCCTTCAACCGAAGATCGGGTGGGGGAACAGGAACAGAGTAGGGCTAGGGCTCATAGGGATGGGCTTAGCCCTCATAACCCCTTTCATAAGCTGGATTCAAATGACGTGAGAACTTTTAACAGTGATAGATTGACAGGAGGCCCTACCTCTAAGGGCCATATATACGCCCAATACCCCTTTTTAACTATCAGTAACCAGCTTGTTGTTAAGCCCTTGGATCCTGCTCTCCTTTCTTCTATTTTACAGCATGTCCCGAACCCCATGAAAACGCCAGCTGCCACTGTGCACTACTTGCAACGTATGACTCGTGGTTTGCAGTGTATGGCGCAGAACTACCGCCTCATTATTGAGGGTGTCCTGGGGTATGATGAAGAAACTCCATTTGATTTTTCTAGAGTTAAGTCACTGGCGAATCCTTATGAGACGCCGGATGATTCTAATTACCCCCTACGATATCCCGAGGTGATAAAAAAGATGTGCGACGAAGTGTTAGAAGAGTTTGAGAGTTTATTTGGGGCGAAACAGAATCTTGCTGCATCTATTGCATGCGTGCAGGAACCAGGGGAAGGAGTTTCACAGTTTGTGCGAAGGATTCGTAAGTGTTGGAAGGAGGAGGCAGGTTTATCACAGGAAGGCCTGTTGGCTTCGATGTATATTCAGACACTGTATGGGACTATGCGCCCCGAAGTGACCGTAGCATGTAAGCGAACGATAGATGCTTGGTTTAGCATAACTCCGGCAGAATTGGAGAAGGTAATACTAACAAAGGAAGCGGCGGGATGCTTTGCAGATATGGATGTTAAGAAAGGTAAAATTTCTCATGCTTGGCAGCAGGATGTGGGTTGCCAGCAATCCTACCCTGGGGGATATCAACCCCCGGGGCCTCAGTGGTCGCAATCTCAGGCGTGGAGGGGACAGCGGGGCCGGTTTCAAGGTGGACGGGGTGGTGGAAGAGGAGTAGGGCAAGGAATATCAGATTTGTTTTCATTGTAAGCAACCAGGACATTGTAAAAATGAGTGTCCTTACACGGCAGGTAGCGGCCCCGGGCCGACTCAAGGGGGGTGGGCTTTGCCCCCTCCCGCGATGCCATCGACACCACTCCCTCCCCCATCTAGTAGCCCCGCAACCCCTGTTATCCCTATTACATGGCAACAGCCCCCGCAATGCCCATAGGGCTGCTCTGAGGCAACGGTTCCGATCTGGGTTCAGTTAACGGGTGGATGGAAGGAGTCCCCTTGTTGTACGTTGTGCATTCATGGCCAGCAAATCTCCTTTGTAATCGATACGGGAGCGACTTGCTCTACGTTGCATGCTTCTGCTTGTAGGGAACCCTTAACGCTAGGTCCTGCCTCAGTTGGGATAAATGGAACCTCTACCCCCACGTGGATTACACCCCCGTTGTCTGTCTCTGCGCTTGGTAATAATACTGTTCTGTTTACACATTCATTTACGAATATTCCCTCTTGTCCAGTGAGTCTCCTGGGGCAGGACTTGTTGTGTCGCTTAGAAGCAGTGACTATTAGTAATTCAGATGGCTCTTTTGCCCTGCACTCTCCCTTTTTATTGAATATGATTTCTACAGAGGTGCAAGGGTTGTCTAAGGTTCCTCCTAAACTCTGGGCCACCTCCCCAACTGACGCCGGACTGGTCCCCTGTATACCGTACGTGGCATGTTTGAAGGATCCTCAAGCTGTTGTCTGTATTCGAAAGTACCCTTTGTCTGGCCTAAGGAAACTGCCTTGCAGTCCATGGTCCAGGATTTTGTCGCAGCAGGTATTGTAGTTCCTACTGTTTCTCTTTATAATACTCCCGTGAATCCCGTCCCTAAGGGGGATGGGTTCTGCCAGGATTTATGGGCCGTAAATCAGCTTGTTGTCCCACTGGTACCAGTGATGCCCGATATTTCCGGTCTACTTACACTTATTCCTATGGAAGCCAAATGCTTTACGGTTATTGATTTAGCTAATGCCTTTTTTAGTGTACTCCTGGACGCCATCACGCAGCCTCTTATGGCTTTCACACATGCAGGCAAACAATATACCTGGACTCGCCTGCCGCAGGGATACATTGATTCCCCGGTGGTGTATTCTCTTGTTCTTAAGGCATCAATTGAAATGTGGCATCCGCCTTGTTCCTCCACCTTTCTCCAGAATATGGACGATTTGTTGTTATGTTCTAAAACAATCACAGAATGTGAAAACGACTCTGTATCCTTGCTCTGCCATCTAGCCTCCCATGGACATAAGGCTTCTTTAAAAAAGCTCCAGTGGTGTTGTGAGCATGTTACCTACTTGGGGTTTGTGCTGTCTCCCGGAAATCGGGCACTCTCTCCCGCCCAAGTACAGGCAATTATAAAATTATCTCCTCCAACAACAGTGACACAAATGCTGGCTTTCCTTGGATTAGTATCCTTCTGTCGCGCTTGGATCCCGGACTGTGCTTATTGGGATTCCATATTGCGAAGGGCTACTTTGCAGTTACCAGGCTCTGTATCTATTGAATGGACCGAAGAAATGCTTTCTGCATTTGCTACTTTGAAAAAGCTGCTTATCTTGGCTCCTACACTTGGACTACCCGACTATGGGAAAATGTTTTACTTCTATGTAAGAGAAGAGGGAGGAACTATGGCAGCTATTTTGGCTCAAGACCACGGAGGGGGGGGGGGGGGTGGAATGCGCCCAGTCGCATATTTATCGAAAAAATTGCCCCTCCAGGTACAGGGTATGCCTGCATGTTTGCGAGCCCTGGCGGCTTCGGCTATTGCCGTACAGATGACTATCCCGATTACCTTGTCTCATGAGACTATTCTGTTTTCTACCCATTCTGTTTTGAATGTGTTAAAGAACCTTACTACATAACACATGACAGCCCAGCGCCTTAGTGGGTATGAGGTAATTTTAACAACTACTGAAGGGTTGTCGGTTAAACAGCAATCCGCTGCCTTTACCCCGATACTGGCCTTGCAGGCCTTAATGCGCCCAGTAGATGATTCCGAGTTGCCCCAAGAAGAACATGATTGCTTAAAGTTGATTAACTTTGAGACGTCAGTACGTCCCGATTTGCCCTCCTCCCCCCTCCCGGACGCTCCACATATATTTGTGGACGGGAGCTGTGTCCGTCCCGCAGACAACGCCTACATTGCTTTTTATGCCATTGTAGAACTCCCAAATATTTTGCATGAAGCCCAGTTATTACTTTATGGTTCTGCATAAGCTGCAGAATTGGTAGCGCTTACTAGAGCCTGTGAATTATTTGATGATAAACGTGTTAACATTTATACAGATTCCAGGTATGCCTTTAGGGTGGTGAATGATTTTGGTCTCTTATGGGGGCGTAGGGGTTGGAAAATGGCAGATGGCAAACCAATTTCTCATGCACAATTGGTTAATGAACTGCTGGCCGCCTTATGTAAACCCAAAGAAGTCGCCGTTATTAAATGTACCGCACACAGATGTGACACTTCTATTGCCTCTCAAGGTAATGCCTTAGCTGATCTTGCAGCCAAACAGTGTGCACAAGCCCAAATTGAACTTTTACTTAGTAATAATATCTCTCAGGGCATGCCGACAGTTTCTTATTATTTGTCTGATCCTCCACTGTCTGAATATTATGTTTCCCCTCTTGAGCATTCTTTCCCCCTGCACCACTTGCGGGCTGCTGCAGATCCCGAGGACATTATGTATTGGGAACAACATAATATGAGTTTAAATTCAGCACAGATTTGGCAGGAAAAAGGGGGGGGGGGCGAAGAGGGCTACCAAAAGCGGCAGCCCCTCTCTTAATTGGTCAAGTACATGGGGTAGGGCATAAAAACAGGAAGATGATTCTTAAGGAGTTACAAGAAATATTTGTTTGCAGAGATTTGCCTCATTTAGTAGCATCACAACTGAGTCAATGCTTAGTATGTGCTAGGAATAATGTTCAGCAGGGAAAAGCGATAGGACAATTGCAACATTTACCCCCACCCCAAGGCCCATTTCAGGCCCTACAAGTAGATTTCACATGTATGCCACGATCGATAGGGGGTTATAAGTATTTGTTGGTCATTGTTGATAGGTTTTCCAAGTGGCCAGAGGCTTTTCCCACGACCAAGGAAGATGCTAGAACAGTAGCAAAAATTCTCTGTAAGGAAGTTATTCCCTGATTTGGGTGTCCCCTTTCTATAGATTCTGATCAGGGACCAGCGTTCACCTCTAAGGTGTTACAACAGATTACTCAGATGTTTGCCATTGATTGTAAATTTCATGTCCCATATCACCCACAGTCATCAGGGATACTAGAACGAATGAATCGAACAATTAAAGAAAAATTAAAAAAGGCTACACAAGATGCCCCAGGAAGGTGGCCAGTGTATCTACCAGCTGTATTGGCAGAGATTAGACCAGGGGTCTCAAACACGCGGCCCGCGGGCCGCATGCGGCCCGCGAGACAACTTTGTGCGGCCCGCGACAGAGGAAAACAAAAAAAACCCCAAACCCTGGCTTCTGCCGTTGCCGCCGTGGCAGCGGCAGAAGCAATTGTCAAATTTAAAAAAAAACTGACTTCTGCTGCTCAAGCAGCAAAATCAGCTGTCCTGCGGCCCCTTCCCCTGTGCCCGGAGATCCGAGTCTGCTCTATCAGCGGCGTGCTTTTCAAGCCGCGAAGAGAGTATTCCCCTCTCGCGCGGTTTCAAGCCGCGCGAGAGGGGAATACTCTCCTCGCGGCTTGAAAAGCACGCCGCTGATAGAGCAGACTCGGATCTCCGGGCACAGGGGAAGGGGCCGCAGGACAGCTGATTTTGCTGCTTGAGCAGCGGAAGCCAGGTTTTATTTTAATTTACCGGGGGGGGGGGGTGTAGGACGGGAAATGGGCGATTGGGAGGGGGGGGGGGGGGTATGACGGGAAATGGGCTATTGGCAGGGGGGGGCTATTGGCAGGGGGGGGGCTATGACTGGAAATGGGCTATTGGCAGGGGGGGGGTTATGACTGGAGATGGGCTATTGGCAGGGGGGTTATGACTGGTAATGGGCTATGGTGGGGGCTAGGACTGGAAATGGGCAGGTGGGGGTTAGGAAGGACTGGAGGTGGGCTGATGGGGGGAGTTAGGACTGGTAATGAGCTATGGAAGGGCTGACTGAAATGGGGTAATGGGGGTTAGGGCTGGAAGTGGGCTATTGGCAGGGGGGTTATGACTGGTAATGGGCTATGGGGGGGGTAAGACTGAAAATGGGGTGATGGGGGGTAAAACTGGAAGTGCGCTATGGGGAGGTTAGGACTGGTAATGGGCTATGGGGGGTCTAGGACTGGTAATGGGCTGGGGGGGGGTTGCTAGGACTGGAAATGGGCTGAGTGGAAGGGGGGCTTGAACTGCAAATGGCTGATGGGGAAGGGGGCTTGGAATGGAAATGGGCTGTGAGGGGAGGGAGCTAGGATTGGAAATGGGCTGATGGGGGGCTAGGATTGGAAATGGGCTGATGGTGAGGCTAGGATAGGACTGGAAATGGACTAATGGGGGGACTAGAAGGGAGCGGATGCTGGGTGGGGCTGGAACTAGAAGGGAGCTGATGTTGGGGGAGGATTAGAATGGGATGGAGCTGGGAAAGTGAAATGGAGAGGGGAAAAATATTTTGTCTGGGAGAGAAGACAAATCTACAATTGGCCAGGTATTGGGAGAGTAAGTGGGGATTGAGGATGGAGGGGTAAAATTTGAGTGGATGAAATAGGAATGAGGAAAGAGAAAAAGGAGAAAGATTAGTATGTTAAAGCAGATGTAGAGAGAGAATGGAAAAAAAACTAGGAGAGAAGAAAGGGCAAATGGACAGCAGACGATGGAGAGTTAGCAGAAGACATGAAGAAACCAGAAGAAAGTGGCTGGAACAATTGCAACTGAAAAAAATGCACAAAAGGTAGAAAAATATCTCTTTATTTTGAATTTATTAACTGGAATATGTAAGCTCTGGGAAATGTGCATAATTAATGTTTGCGCTTTGTTTAGTACAAGAGGAAATTAATTTATATTTTTATTTCTACAGTGTTGTCGTACATTCCAAGTTTGGCTTTTGGGGTTCCCAGTTTAATTATTGTCTTCTTGTTTCTAAATCTTTTAGTCTTTCTTTATCCATACTCATTAAAGAGGCATGTTTTACTAAAAGTTAGTGTATGGTAACATTATGCAAATATTTATGCAAATGAGGCCCCTTATGCAAATGAGGCCCCGCGTCTTATGCGGCCCCCAGGTTACTTTACAAGTCCTCATTTGGCCCTCAAAGCAATTTGAGTTTGAGACCCCTGGATTAGACTAACCCCTGGGGCATCTGGATTCTCTCCTTTTGAAATTCTGATGGGATGACCCTTCCCCTTCCCCTGGAAATGGCCTGAGGGAACGGTGATAATGGCGGATGACTTGTTGCTAGCACAGGAATTGCAGTTACTCACACAGCCGTGCTGACTGATAAGCATCCGACCTGGGTACACGCCTCACGCGTCAAGAGTGCACCGGAGGATTCCTGGAAGACGCCTGACTCGCCCCAGCCATGAGGACCTTGGACTGCAGGCACATCGGACAGAGACCAATGCAACTTGGATTCAGGCCCTGCAGAGCTCCACCACTTTTATGTACTCTTATACACCTGTTTCCACGGTGGCTGATGTACCTGAGCACGCCACCACCGACCCCTCCAGTTAATAATGTCTGCTTAACTGTCCTTCAGAAGACTGTTTGGCTGTCCTATGCAGGCCCAAAGGGGAGATTGATAGGGGAAAATAAGGCTTAAAGTGTGTGTGTGTGCAGCAGGACTAAGAGGCCTGCAGGGGGAAATGGGAATCCTGTATATATCTATAAATGGAAAGGAATGTACTGTGCTAAGACAAATTGATTGTTCTACACGGAGAAGACTAACATCTGTGAAGTTATTGATAAGCTGTGGTGGGGCTCAGGGGATGAGTTGATGACGTATGTATATGTTTCTGTTAATGTATAAAAGACAGACAGACCCTCTAACCTGTGGAATAAACTTACATACTACTTATATGCGAGTGTGTGTGTTTGTTCCCCTGGAATGCCAGACAGAGAAGGTAAGGTGGTTCCCCGGCCCAGGAGATTAGCAGGCGTCCCGAGGGTAAGTGGTATATAATGCTGGGAAAGGAGTAACCCACATTTACAGAAGACTGAACATTCAAATGACAGATGAAATTTAATGTAAACAAGTGAAAAGTTATGCACCTAGGAAAAAACAACCCAATCTATGGTTGCAAGATGCAAGATTCTACATTAGGAACCACCACCCAGGAAAATGATTTAGGTGTCGTTGTAGATAACACATTGAAACCTCCGCCCAGTGTGCAGCAGCAGCCAAGAAAGCAAATAGAATGCTAGGAATCATAAGGAAAGGAATGGAGAATAAAACAAAGGATATTATAATGCCTCTGTATCGTTCCATGGTGTGACACACCTTGAATATTGTGTGCAATTCTGATCACCGTATCTTAAAAAGGATATAGCAGAATTAGAAAAGGTACAGAGAAGAGCCAGCAAAATGGTAAAGGGGATGGAAGAACATAAGAACATAAGAACATAAGATATGCCATACTGGGTCAGACCAAGGTCCATCAAGCCCAGTATTCTGTTTCCAACAGTGGCCAATCTAGGTCATATGTACCTAGCAGTTTCCCCAAGGGACACAGGTTCCACAATGCTTGTATTGGTTCAAGCATTGATATCCTGGGTCCCTTCTTAATAATGGTTTATGGACCTTTCCTCCAGGAACTTGTCCAAACCTTTTTTAAACCCAGCTACACTAACAGCCTTTACTACATCCTCCGGTAACAAATTCCAGAGTTTGATTACACGTTGAGTGAAAAAATATTTTCTTTTATTAGTCTTAAATAGTTTACCCTGTAGCTTCATTGCATGTCCCCTAGTCTTTCTATATTCTGATAAGGTAAACAATCGATCTACGTTTACCCGTTCCACTCCGTTCATTAATTTATAGACTTCTATCATATCTCCCCTCAGCCGTCTCTTTTCCAGGTTAAAGAGCCCCAACCTTGTTAGCCTTTCTTCATAGGAGTAGCCTTCCATCCCCCTTACCATTTTGGTGGCTCTTCTCTGAACCTTTTCTAAAATCGCTATATCCTTTTTAAGATACGGCGACCAGAATTGCACACAATATTCAAGGTGCGGTCTCACCATGGAACGATATAGAGGCATTATAATATCTTTTGTTTTATTTTCCATTCCTTTCCTTATCATACCTAGCATTCTATTTGCTCTCTTGGCCGCCGCTGCACACTGGGCCGAGGGTTTTAACATGGTATCCACAAGGACGCCTAAATCTTTTTCTTGGGTGGTGGTTCCTAATGTGGAACCTTGCATCGTGTAACCATAGTTTGGGTTGTTCTTCCCTAGGTGCATAACCTTGCACTTCTCCACATTAAATTTCATCTGCCATTTTGATGCCCAGTCTTCCAATTTATCAAGATCCTCTTGCAATTTTCCACAATCCTCCTGGGTTTTAACAACTTTAAATAGTTTTGTGTCATCAGCAAATTTGATAACCTCACTCGTTATTCCACTTTCCAGGTCATTTATGAATATGTCAAAAAGCAGCGGACCCAGCACAGATCCCTGGGGTACACCACTATTCACCTTTCTCCATTGGGAAAATTGGCCATTTAGCCCTACCCTCTGCTTTCTATCTTTTAACCAGTTCCTGATCCACAGTAGTACACTGCCTCCTATCCCATGACTCTTTAGTTTTGCCAAAAGTCTCTCATGAGGGACCTTGTCAAAGGCTTTCTGAAAGTCCAGATACACAATATCAACCGACTCACCTTTGTCCACCTGTTTATTCACTCCTTCAAAAAAACATAACAGATTAGTAAGACAAGATCTTCCTTGTCTAAAGCCATGTTGGCTGTCTCCCATTAGGTCATGACTATCTATATGCTGAGTAATTTTATTCTTTATGATGGTTTCTACCATTTTTCCCGGTACTGATGTCAGGCTCACCGGTCTGTAGTTTCCCGGATCACCCCTCGAACCCTTTTTAAAAATTGGTGTTACATTGGCGATCCTCCAATCCTCAGGTATTAGAGATGATTTTAATGATAGTTCACAGATTACTGATAGCAGGTCTGCAATCTCAAATTTCAGTTCTTTCAACACCCTTGGATGTATACCATCCGGCCCAGGTGATTTGCTACTCTTCAGTTTATCTAATAGTTGTAAGACATCTTCCCGATGTATCGATATTTCCTTCAATTCTTCCACACCTTTAAATACCACTTCAGTCGTGGGTAACATCCCTACATCTTCCTCAGTAAAGACCGAAGCAAAGAATTCATTCAGTCTCTCCGCTATCGCCTTGTCGCCTCTTAGTGCTCCTTTAACCCCTTTATCATCTAATGGACCAACTGACTCTCTCACGGGTTTTTTGCTACGAATGTACTTGAAAAGGTCTTTATTTCGCGTTTTTGCTTCCGCAGCAAGCTTCTTCTCAGATTCTCTCTTTGCCTGCCTTATCAATGCCTTGCATTTGACTTGCCAGTGCTTGTGCTGTTTCCAGGTTTCATCATTTGGCTCTTTTTTTCCATTTCTTGAAAGATGCTTTTTTGGCAACAACAGCCTCTCTGACCTCAGCTTTAAACCATGCTGGCAATTTTTTAGACTTCCTTCCACTTTTCTTAAAGCGTGGAATACAGCTGGTCTGGGCTTCCAAGATAGTATTTTTCAACAACACCCAAGCTTGATGTACGTCTTTAACCTTTGCAACTGCTCCTTTTAGTTTTTTCTTAACTGTTTTCCTCATTCTATCATAGTCTCCCTTTCGAAAGTTAAAGGGTAGTACTGTGGATTTCCTTACTATCCCTCCTCCACTAATTAAATCAAAGGCGATCATGCTATGATCACTATTGCCAAGTGGCCCCAACACCCTTATCTCTTGCACTACATCTGGTGTTCCACTAAGGACTAGGTCTAATATTGCTTCCCCTCTGGTCGGTTCATGAACCAGCTGCTCCAAGAAGCAGTCATTTATTTCATCTAGGAACTTTATCTCCCTAGCATGTCCTGTTGTGACACTGACCCAGTCGATGCCGGGGTAATTGAAATCACCCATTATTATTACTGCACTGTAACTTTTGCTAGCTTCCTTGATTTCTTTGAGCATTTCATCATCCATTTGTTCATTCTGGCCAGGCGGACGATAGTACACCCCACTGCCATCGCCTTCCCCTTTTTACATGGAATTTCAATCCATAGAGATTCTACAGCAAATTTTGTTTCTTGCAAAACTTTAATCCTTTCTGATTCAATGCCCTCTCTAACATAGAGCGCAACCCCTCCACCAATTTGATCAGCTCTATCATTTCGATATAGTTTGTACCCAGGTATCACAGTGTCCCACTGGTTGTCCTCCTTCCACCATGTCTCTGATATTCCAATCATATCTAACCTCTCGTTTAGTGCTATATATTCTAACTCTCCCATCTTGTTTTGTAGACTTCTAGCATTTGCATACAAGCATTTTAGAGACTGTATTTTATTCATATTAATTTGGCTATTGGTAGACATGGGTAATTTGGGATCTTTAAGTTCTGTCTGCTCCATACTCGAGGGCATTTGGGCTACTTTACTCTTTTTTGGAACCTCTCTGCTTTTTGTAGTATCCTTCAAGGATACATTCTTCCGAACCATGCGCTCTTGGGCGACTGTCGGCTTTCCCCTATTATCTAGTTTAAAAGCTGCTCTATCTCCTTTTTAAAGGTTAATGCCAGCAGCCTGGTTCCATCCCGGTTAAGGTGAAGCCCATCCCTTCGGAAGAGCCCCTCCTTTCCCCAGAATGTTCCCCAGTTCCTAACAAATCCGAACCCCTCATCTCTGCACCATTGTCTCATCCACGCATTGAGACTCCGGAGCTCTGCCTGCCTATTGGGTCCTGCGCGTGGAACGGGAAGCATTTCGGAGAACGCTACCCTGGAAGTTCTGGATTTCAACTTCCTACCTAAAAGCCTAAATTTAGCTTCCAGAACCTCCCTACCACATTTTCCTATGTCATTGGTACCAACATGTACCAAGACAGCAGACTCCTCCCCAGCACTATCTAAGACCTTATCTAGGTGGCGTGTGAGGTCCGCTACCTTCGCACCAGGCAGGCATGTTACCAGGCGATCCTCACGTCCACCAGCCACCCAGCTATCTACATGCCTAATGATCGAATCACCAACTATAACTGCTGTCCTAACCCTTCCCGCATGGGCACTTGGCCCTGGAGAAACCTCCTCGGTGCGAGAGGGGTTTACATCACCTGGAGGACAGGTCCTAGTTACAGGATCACTTCCTGCCACACCAGGGTGATGCTCTCCTGTCACGTGACCTCTCTCCTCCATGGCAACAGGGATGCTGCCAGACTGGAGGTGGGACTTCAGGACTATATCCCTGTAGGTCTCGTCTATGTACCTCTCTGTCTGTCTTATGTTTTCCAAGTCTGCTACTCTAGCCTCTAGAGAACGGACTCGTTCCCTGAGAGCAGAGAGCTCCTTGCACCTAGTGCACACGTAAGACCTCTCACCAGCTGGGAGAAAATCATACATGTGACACTCAATGCAAAAGACTGGAAAGCCCACATCCCGCTGCTGGACTGCTGTCTGCATCTTAGTTTTAAGTTTGTGTTTAGATCTTTAAGTTCTATATGTACTAAAGGGTGCAATGGATATTTATACCACTAAAACTGTACCTAAGAAGTTTAATATACCTTGTTCACCTGAAGCTTAATTAATCTCAGGTCCTTGGTGTATGACTGATTTGGGTAATGAGCTTCACCTGAGAGCACCTCCTGTCTTTTAAGGTGTGCAAGTACCTATAAAGCTGTGATTTTCCCAGGGGAGGGTGGGTGTGGGGAGGGAGGGAGGGATATAACACTTATTAAAAAAGGGCTGCTACACAGTACCTTGTCCTGTGCTGCTGAGGAAAACTATATTCTGATTTGATTTAAATTACAGCTCTTTGCTGCTACTAGGCTCTAACCTATTATGAAATTTAAACTACAAGCTCTCTGCTGGATTCTAAATTTAACCAGAAAGCTCTCTTCTGTGTTTTAATTTGAAACTAAAAGTACTTTGCTGATGCTAGGCCCTGAGTGACTATGAAATTTAAACTACAGCTGTCTACTGGGTATGAAAGGTAACCAGAAAGTTCTCTTCTGTGTTTTCAAATTGAATCTTAAACTGTTGCTACTAGGCCCTGACTGATTTAACAAAAAAAATAGTGGGTTCACAGATTAATTAGCTTTAAAAGAAAAAAAATTCCTTTCAGAAAAATTCCCAGAAGTATATACTCACAATTTCAGATTTCTCTCCAGAAGTAACAGCCCCCCTTTCCAGTCCTTCAAGACAGGGTCACAGAGCTCTGGTTGAGCTATTTATGCTTGTGCTGATGATGTAAGCAGTGACCTACTTCCTGGGTAATTAACAGTCCTTGCTTGGATAGAAGGAGTCTTTCAAAATGGCCTTTTGAACTGCCAGCTGGTGTTAACACCTATTGAAAAAGCTTCACAGGTTGCTTGCCCACTAGGTAGAAGGCCTCTTTGTAAAGGTCTCTAGAAGACTTTATATGCTGCTCAAGGAGAATTGACCTTGTTTTGCCTCTTGTGCTAAGCTATATTCTGATTTGATTTAAATTACAGCTCTTTGCTGCTACTAGGCTCTAACCTATTATGAAATTTAAACTACAAGCTCTCTGCTGGATTCT
Source organism: Ichthyophis bannanicus (assembly GCA_033557465.1). NCBI lineage: Eukaryota > Metazoa > Chordata > Amphibia > Gymnophiona > Ichthyophiidae > Ichthyophis > Ichthyophis bannanicus. The sequence continues at coordinate 101,888,671 of CM066048.1, read as the reverse complement.
AAATTTAACCAGAAAGCTCTCTTCTGTGTTTTAATTTGAAACTAAAAGTACTTTGCTGATGCTAGGCCCTGAGTGACTATGAAATTTAAACTACAGCTGTCTACTGGGTATGAAAGGTAACCAGAAAGTTCTCTTCTGTGTTTTCAAATTGAATCTTAAACTGTTGCTACTAGGCCCTGACTGATTTAACAAAAAAAATAGTGGGTTCACAGATTAATTAGCTTTAAAAGAAAAAAAATTCCTTTCAGAAAAATTCCCAGAAGTATATACTCACAATTTCAGATTTCTCTCCAGAAGTAACAGCCCCCCTTTCCAGTCCTTCAAGACAGGGTCACAGAGCTCTGGTTGAGCTATTTATGCTTGTGCTGATGATGTAAGCAGTGACCTACTTCCTGGGTAATTAACAGTCCTTGCTTGGATAGAAGGAGTCTTTCAAAATGGCCTTTTGAACTGCCAGCTGGTGTTAACACCTATTGAAAAAGCTTCACAGGTTGCTTGCCCACTAGGTAGAAGGCCTCTTTGTAAAGGTCTCTAGAAGACTTTATATGCTGCTCAAGGAGAATTGACCTTGTTTTGCCTCTTGTGCTAAGCTATATTCTGATTTGATTTAAATTACAGCTCTTTGCTGCTACTAGGCTCTAACCTATTATGAAATTTAAACTACAAGCTCTCTGCTGGATTCTAAATTTAACCAGAAAGCTCTCTTCTGTGTTTTAATTTGAAACTAAAAGTACTTTGCTGATGCTAGGCCCTGAGTGACTATGAAATTTAAACTACAGCTGTCTACTGGGTATGAAAGGTAACCAGAAAGTTCTCTTCTGTGTTTTCAAATTGAATCTTAAACTGTTGCTACTAGGCCCTGACTGATTTAACAAAAAAAATAGTGGGTTCACAGATTAATTAGCTTTAAAAGAAAAAAAATTCCTTTCAGAAAAATTCCCAGAAGTATATACTCACAATTTCAGATTTCTCTCCAGAAGTAACAGCCCCCCTTTCCAGTCCTTCAAGACAGGGTCACAGAGCTCTGGTTGAGCTATTTATGCTTGTGCTGATGATGTAAGCAGTGACCTACTTCCTGGGTAATTAACAGTCCTTGCTTGGATAGAAGGAGTCTTTCAAAATGGCCTTTTGAACTGCCAGCTGGTGTTAACACCTATTGAAAAAGCTTCACAGGTTGCTTGCCCACTAGGTAGAAGGCCTCTTTGTAAAGGTCTCTAGAAGACTTTATATGCTGCTCAAGGAGAATTGACCTTGTTTTGCCTCTTGTGCTAAGCTATATTCTGATTTGATTTAAATTACAGCTCTTTGCTGCTACTAGGCTCTAACCTATTATGAAATTTAAACTACAAGCTCTCTGCTGGATTCTAAATTTAACCAGAAAGCTCTCTTCTGTGTTTTAATTTGAAACTAAAAGTACTTTGCTGATGCTAGGCCCTGAGTGACTATGAAATTTAAACTACAGCTGTCTACTGGGTATGAAAGGTAACCAGAAAGTTCTCTTCTGTGTTTTTAAATTGAATCTTAAACTGTTGCTACTAGGCCCTGACTGATTTAACAAAAAAATAGTGGGTTCACAGATTAATTAGCTTTAAAAGAAAAAAAATTCCTTTCAGAAAAATTCCCAGAAGTATATACTCACAATTTCAGATTTCTCTCCAGAAGTAACAGCCCCCCTTTCCAGTCCTTCAAGACAGGGTCACAGAGCTCTGGTTGAGCTATTTATGCTTGTGCTGATGATGTAAGCAGTGACCTACTTCCTGGGTAATTAACAGTCCTTGCTTGGATAGAAGGAGTCTTTCAAAATGGCCTTTTGAACTGCCAGCTGGTGTTAACACCTATTGAAAAAGCTTCACAGGTTGCTTGCCCACTAGGTAGAAGGCCTCTTTGTAAAGGTCTCTAGAAGACTTTATATGCTGCTCAAGGAGAATTGACCTTGTTTTGCCTCTTGTGCTAAGCTATATTCTGATTTGATTTAAATTACAGCTCTTTGCTGCTACTAGGCTCTAACCTATTATGAAATTTAAACTACAAGCTCTCTGCTGGATTCTAAATTTAACCAGAAAGCTCTCTTCTGTGTTTTAATTTGAAACTAAAAGTACTTTGCTGATGCTAGGCCCTGAGTGACTATGAAATTTAAACTACAGCTGTCTACTGGGTATGAAAGGTAACCAGAAAGTTCTCTTCTGTGTTTTTAAATTGAATCTTAAACTGTTGCTACTAGGCCCTGACTGATTTAACAAAAAAAATAGTGGGTTCACAGATTAATTAGCTTTAAAAGAAAAAAAATTCCTTTCAGAAAAATTCCCAGAAGTATATACTCACAATTTCAGATTTCTCTCCAGAAGTAACAGCCCCCCTTTCCAGTCCTTCAAGACAGGGTCACAGAGCTCTGGTTGAGCTATTTATGCTTGTGCTGATGATGTAAGCAGTGACCTACTTCCTGGGTAATTAACAGTCCTTGCTTGGATAGAAGGAGTCTTTCAAAATGGCCTTTTGAACTGCCAGCTGGTGTTAACACCTATTGAAAAAGCTTCACAGGTTGCTTGCCCACTAGGTAGAAGGCCTCTTTGTAAAGGTCTCTAGAAGACTTTATATGCTGCTCAAGGAGAATTGACCTTGTTTTGCCTCTTGTGCTAAGCTATATTCTGATTTGATTTAAATTACAGCTCTTTGCTGCTACTAGGCTCTAACCTATTATGAAATTTAAACTACAAGCTCTCTGCTGGATTCTAAATTTAACCAGAAAGCTCTCTTCTGTGTTTTAATTTGAAACTAAAAGTACTTTGCTGATGCTAGGCCCTGAGTGACTATGAAATTTAAACTACAGCTGTCTACTGGGTATGAAAGGTAACCAGAAAGTTCTCTTCTGTGTTTTTAAATTGAATCTTAAACTGTTGCTACTAGGCCCTGACTGATTTAACAAAAAAAATAGTGGGTTCACAGATTAATTAGCTTTAAAAGAAAAAAAATTCCTTTCAGAAAAATTCCCAGAAGTATATACTCACAATTTCAGATTTCTCTCCAGAAGTAACAGCCCCCCTTTCCAGTCCTTCAAGACAGGGTCATAGAGCTCTGGTTGAGCTATTTATGCTTGTGCTGATGATGTAAGCAGTGACCTACTTCCTGGGTAATTAACAGTCCTTGCTTGGATAGAAGGAGTCTTTCAAAATGGCCTTTTGAACTGCCAGCTGGTGTTAACACCTATTGAAAAAGCTTCACAGGTTGCTTGCCCACTAGGTAGAAGGCCTCTTTGTAAAGGTCTCTAGAAGACTTTTATATGCTGCTCAAGGAGAATTGACCTTGTTTTGCCTCTTGTGCTAAGCTATATTCTGATTTGATTTAAATTACAGCTCTTTGCTGCTACTAGGCTCTAACCTATTATGAAATTTAAACTACAAGCTCTCTGCTGGATTCTAAATTTAACCAGAAAGCTCTCTTCTGTGTTTTAATTTGAAACTAAAAGTACTTTGCTGATGCTAGGCCCTGAGTGACTATGAAATTTAAACTACAGCTGTCTACTGGGTATGAAAGGTAACCAGAAAGTTCTCTTCTGTGTTTTTAAATTGAATCTTAAACTGTTGCTACTAGGCCCTGACTGATTTAACAAAAAAAATAGTGGGTTCACAGATTAATTAGCTTTAAAAGAAAAAAAATTCCTTTCAGAAAAATTCCCAGAAGTATATACTCACAATTTCAGATTTCTCTCCAGAAGTAACAGCCCCCCTTTCCAGTCCTTCAAGACAGGGTCACAGAGCTCTGGTTGAGCTATTTATGCTTGTGCTGATGATGTAAGCAGTGACCTACTTCCTGGGTAATTAACAGTCCTTGCTTGGATAGAAGGAGTCTTTCAAAATGGCCTTTTGAACTGCCAGCTGGTGTTAACACCTATTGAAAAAGCTTCACAGGTTGCTTGCCCACTAGGTAGAAGGCCTCTTTGTAAAGGTCTCTAGAAGACTTTATATGCTTCTCAAGGAGAATTGACCTTGTTTTGCCTCTTGTGCTAAGCTATATTCTGATTTGATTTAAATTACAGCTCTTTGCTGCTACTAGGCTCTAACCTATTATGAAATTTAAACTACAAGCTCTCTGCTGGATTCTAAATTTAACCAGAAAGCTCTCTTCTGTGTTTTTAATTTGAAACTAAAAGTACTTTGCTGATGCTAGGCCCTGAGTGACTATGAAATTTAAACTACAGCTGTCTACTGGGTATGAAAGGTAACCAGAAAGTTCTCTTCTGTGTTTTTAAATTGAATCTTAAACTGTTGCTACTAGGCCCTGACTGATTTAACAAAAAAATAGTGGGTTCACAGATTAATTAGCTTTAAAAGAAAAAAAATTCCTTTCAGAAAAATTCCCAGAAGTATATACTCACAATTTCAGATTTCTCTCCAGAAGTAACAGCCCCCCTTTCCAGTCCTTCAAGACAGGGTCACAGAGCTCTGGTTGAGCTATTTATGCTTGTGCTGATGATGTAAGCAGTGACCTACTTCCTGGGTAATTAACAGTCCTTGCTTGGATAGAATGAGTCTTTCAAAATGGCCTTTTGAACTGCCAGCTGGTGTTAACACCTATTGAAAAAGCTTCACAGGTTGCTTGCCCACTAGGTAGAAGGCCTCTTTGTAAAGGTCTCTAGAAGACTTTATATGCTGCTCAAGGAGAATTGACCTTGTTTTGCCTCTTGTGCTAAGCTATATTCTGATTTGATTTAAATTACAGCTCTTTGCTGCTACTAGGCTCTAACCTATTATGAAATTTAAACTACAAGCTCTCTGCTGGATTCTAAATTTAACCAGAAAGCTCTCTTCTGTGTTTTAATTTGAAACTAAAAGTACTTTGCTGATGCTAGGCCCTGAGTGACTATGAAATTTAAACTACAGCTGTCTACTGGGTATGAAAGGTAACCAGAAAGTTCTCTTCTGTGTTTTTAAATTGAATCTTAAACTGTTGCTACTAGGCCCTGACTGATTTAACAAAAAAAATAGTGGGTTCACAGATTAATTAGCTTTAAAAGAAAAAAAATTCCTTTCAGAAAAATTCCCAGAAGTATATACTCACAATTTCAGATTTCTCTCCAGAAGTAACAGCCCCCCTTTCCAGTCCTTCAAGACAGGGTCACAGAGCTCTGGTTGAGCTATTTATGCTTGTGCTGATGATGTAAGCAGTGACCTACTTCCTGGGTAATTAACAGTCCTTGCTTGGATAGAAGGAGTCTTTCAAAATGGCCTTTTGAACTGCCAGCTGGTGTTAACACCTATTGGAAAAGCTTCACAGGTTGCTTGCCCACTAGGTAGAAGGCCTCTTTGTAAAGGTCTCTAGAAGACTTTATATGCTGCTCAAGGAGAATTGACCTTGTTTTGCCTCTTGTGCTAAGCTATATTCTGATTTGATTTAAATTACAGCTCTTTGCTGCTACTAGGCTCTAACCTATTATGAAATTTAAACTACAAGCTCTCTGCTGGATTCTAAATTTAACCAGAAAGCTCTCTTCTGTGTTTTAATTTGAAACTAAAAGTACTTTGCTGATGCTAGGCCCTGAGTGACTATGAAATTTAAACTACAGCTGTCTACTGGGTATGAAAGGTAACCAGAAAGTTCTCTTCTGTGTTTTTAAATTGAATCTTAAACTGTTGCTACTAGGCCCTGACTGATTTAACAAAAAAAATAGTGGGTTCACAGATTAATTAGCTTTAAAAGAAAAAAAATTCCTTTCAGAAAAATTCCCAGAAGTATATACTCACAATTTCAGATTTCTCTCCAGAAGTAACAGCCCCCCTTTCCAGTCCCTATGAGGACAGGCTTAAAAGGTTAGGGCTCTTCCACCTGGAAAAGTGACATCTAAGAGGAGATATGATAGAGGTCTATAAATAAAATTAATGAATGGAGTGGAACGGGTAAACATAGATCAGTTGTTTACACCAACAAAAAGTAGAAAGACTAGGAGACACACAATGAAGCTACAATGTAACTCATTTAAGGCTAATAAGAGAAAATATTTTTTCACTCAACGAGTAATCAAACTCTGGAATTCATTACCGGAGGATGTAGTAAAAGCTGTTAGTGTAGCTGGGTTTAAAAAAGGTTGGACAAGTTCCTGGAGGAAATGTCCATAAACCATTATTAAAGAGGACCAGGGAAATCCACTGCTTACCCCAGTACAAACATTGTGAAACCTGTGCTTCTTTTTGGGAACCTGCCAGGTACTTATGACCTGGATTGTCCACTGTTAGAAACACGATACTGGGCTTGATGGACCTTGGTCTGACCTTTCTTATGTTCCTAAAATCACTGGCTCCCTATGCTTTGGCAACCATTATGGAAGTAGTGAGAAGCTGGGTAGGGTGAAAGCAGGCCTGGTTCAAGAATATGAGGCGTGCTAGGTGAACCCTCATTCCTGCCACCCCTCTGCTCCCACTTCTGTCCCCGCTGCTACCCCTCCCCGAGACCTGAAGCAGTAGCAATGGCATTGAAACAGCAACGCAGCACTTACCTGAAGCTTTCAGTACCGCACGCTGTTGGCGCCACAATTTGACCAGCCACTTCCGCCCCCTTTGACGCAGACTTCCTGTTTGCATGGAGGCAGAAGTAGCTAGTCAAAGCACAGCACCAACGGCATGCAGTGATGGAGGCCTTGGGCAAGCACTGAATTGCTGCGTTAATGGCATTGCTGCCACTACAGATCCCAGAGAGGGGCCGCAGAGGCGGCAATGGGCCTCCCATAAAAGGCTGGCTCTCTAGGCAATCATCGAATTCACCTGATGGGCAGCAACAGCCCTGGGTGAAAGACGGCAATCAGAGTCCTTCTCTGTTGTACTTTGTCACAACAACTAAAAGAAAAGTATAGGAAGAAAACACTTGTTGGCAGAGTATTTTATAGAGTTGGGTAGGTTCATTTGACATATTTAAAAAAAAGTTGTGCCTTATCTAAAAAAGTTCTTGTAAATGTTCTGTATTATTGGTCTGTGTACCCTGCAAGTCATTGTTGAGTATTAAATTTGGAGAGACTGTACACTGTTACTCCAATGGGTATGGCCGTGAGTGTATGTGTGCAGGAACCTCAGATCCATATCCACATCTCTGATTGCTTTAGAGAAGTTCAAACAATTGTAAATAAGTAAATTAATTAAAAAGGTAACAATGAGAGAACACTGAATGGATCAGTAGTTTAATGTTTGGCTTCAGTCTTCCTTGATACTGCACACAATGTGAACAGCCCCTTTCTGTCTATACTATTTCTAGTCACACCCTGTGGAATGGAGCGCTGCAAACCTGACCCAGTCATTCCAAGCATAAGACTTTAATGCTTAAAAATACTTCCTTCTTTCTCACAAGAGTCCCCGGAGCAGGATGTAAATTCTCATACGCCAGCAATGTTCTTCCTGCTCCTGAGCTGGGTTTAGCCTTGTTTCTCCTACTGTTGAGCTGGGTTTAAACCCTTCCTCACTGCTAGGCTTGGTTTATCTTTCCTCCTCTTCCTACTGAGCTGCAAATAAATATTTGCTGTGTCCTGGATGGTGCAAGGAGTTAATTAAAAGATATATTTATCTTTTGGTTTATGGAAGTACCTAACACTTACTGTATAACAGCCGACAGTGTAATGTAAAGAAAGAAACCTTTTAACCCGTTTGGGCTCTCCAAAAGTGTCCCAGAGGGATTTCACAGCACAGATAGCTGCAAGAAATACAGAAATCCTCAACTGTCCATTCTTAGTTCCTGCCTTTTGAGCTCATCACTGCCAGGCTAAAAGCAAGGCAATATTAAGTATCGGTGACTTTTCCCACAGTCAATGGGGTGACACAGAGAGCAGCTGATTTGCATGAGGCAGTGAAGGAACTGAAAGTGACAGGCATAAGTGGTGTGGAACTACCACTGGAGGATCATCAAGCTCTGTGTAAGAAATTGGAGAAGTGGCAGACAGTGAGCAAAGAGGACAAGCACAAAAAACCCCAGAAGACTGGCCAAAAGGACACTGCCACAAAGCCTGGACACATTAAAAGTGCTGAATCCCTGCCTTGCTGTTTCTTTTTATTTCTTGTTTACATTGTGACTTCAAGTGAGGGGTCTTTGTGGTCAACTGCATAGATTTTAGGTTTTTTAACCAAGTTGTCTTGTAGGGGCTTCTTTTGCCTATGAGGTGGGGGGGGGGGGGGTGTTTAAAGATGCAGGAGATTAATAGAATGCTAGGAATCATAAGGAAAGGAACGGAGAATAAAACCAAGGATATTATAATGCCTCTGTATCGTTCCATGGTGAGACCGCACCTTGAATATTGTGTGCAATTCTGGTCACCGTATCTTAAAACGGATATAGCAGAATTAGAAAAGGTACAGAGAAGAGCCACCAAAATGGTAAAGGGATACCCCTATGAGGAGAGGTTTAAAAGGTTAGGGCTTTTCAACTTGGAAAAGAGACCACTGAGAAGAGATATGATAGAAGTCTATAAATTAACAAATGGAGTGGAACAGGTAAACAAACGTAGATTGGTTGTTTACGCCATCAAAAAGTAGAAAGACTAGGGGACATGCAATGAAGCTACAATGCAACCCATTTACAGGGGCGGCCCAAGGGTGATACGGGGCCATGTGCGAAGACTCATTGTAGGCCTCATTACTATGTAATGTCTAACTTGTCATGTATCATGTTTGTTTACCATGTAAACCGCTTTGATTATAGGAGAAGGCGGTATACAAAACCTGTTAAATAAATAAATAAATATTTGCATATCCACTGGGTCTCATTTGCATACATTGAATTTTAAAATTTATATGCTGCCCATCTAAAATCCTCCCCAGCATCAGCTCCCTTTCAGTCCCCACCTCCCCCAGCATCAGCTCCCTTCCAGTTCCAGCTCCCCACCCCCAGCATCAGTTCCCCTTCAATCCCAGCCCCTCCCAGCATCAGCTCCCTTCCAGTTCCAGCTCCCCACCCCCAGCATCAGCTCCCTTTCAGTCCCCACCTCCCCCAGCATCAGCTCCCTTCCAGTTCCAGCTCCCCACTCCCAGCATCAGTTCCCCTTCAATCCCAGCCCCTCCCAGCATCAGCTCCCTTCCAGTTCCAGCTCCCCACCCCCACCCCCAGCATCAGTTCCCCTTCAATCCCAGCTCCTCCCAGCATCAGCTCCCTTCCAGTTCCAGCTCTCCACCCCCAGCATCAGTACCCCTTCAATCCCAGCTCCTCCCAGCATCAGCTCCCTTCCAGTTCCAGTTCCCCACCCCACCCCCAGCATCAGTTCCCCTTCAATCCCAGCTCCTCCCAACATCAGCTCCCTTCCAGTTCCAGCTCCCCACCCCACCCCCAGCAACAGTTCCCCTTCATTCCCACCCTCACCCAGCATCAGCTCACTTCCAGTTCCAGCTCCCCACCCCCAGCATCAGTTCCCCTTCAATCCCAGCTCCTCCCAGCATCAGCTCCCTTCCAGTTCCAGTTCCCCACCCCAGCATCAGTTCCCCTTCAATCCCAGCTCCTCCCAGCATCAGCTCCCTTCCAGTTCCAGCTCCCCACCCCACCCCTAGCACCAGTTCCCCTTCAATCCCAGCTCCTCCCAGCATCAGCTCCCTTCCAGTTCCAGCTCCCCACCCCACCCCACCCCTAGCACCAGTTCCCCTTCAATCCCAGCCCCTCCCAGCATCAGCACCCTTCCAGTTCCAGCTCCCCACCCCCAGCATCAGTTCCCCTTCAAACCCAGCTCCTCCCAGCATCAGCTCCCTTCCTGTTCCTGCCTCTCCCAGCATCAGCTCTCCTTCATTCCCAGTGCCTCCCAGCATCAGCTCCCTTTTTGTACCTGTCCCTCCCTGTTTTAGCTCCCCTTCAGTCCCAGCATTAACTCCCTTCCACCTTCCAGTCCTCACCGCCCCCCAGCAGCAGTCCTCTTCTTCCAGTGCCATGCATTTCCCCCCAACCCCCACCAGTCACCCACCCCTTCTCCTTCTTCCTCCTCATCTATCTGCGGCAATTGCTACATAGCCGTGGGGTCATTCTCTTTTGGTCCCACAGCTGTACTGAACTGCAGCATGATTGATCACATCACCGCACTTCTAAAAGTGAAACAGGGGAACTTCCTGTCTTGCGCATGGTGACATAATCGATCATTCTGGCAGCTGCAGTTTAGAACAGCTGTGGGACCAAAGGGAACGGCCCCTCGGCTGTGTCCAGGTGAGCCAGTAAAGCAGGCTTGCGGTACCCCCAGCAAGTGCCTCACTGGCTCACCATTTAAGCTGGCCAGGTGTAGGGCCTCTTCCAGCATGGGGCCATGTGTGGGCAACATTCTCGCACATGTTTTGGGCCGGCCCTACCCATTTAAAATTAACAAGAGAAAATATTTTCCACTCAATGCTTAATCAAACTCTGGAATTCATTACTGGAGGATGTAGTAAAAGCTGTTACTGTAGCTGGGTTTAAAAAATGTTTGGACAAGTTCCTGGAGAAAAGGTCCACAAACCATTATTAAAGAGGACTCGGGAAATCCACTGCTTGCCCCAATAGAAGCACTGTGGAACCTGTGTGTCTTTTTGGGAACCTGCCAGGTACTTGTGACCTGGATTGTCCACTGTTGGAAACACGATACTGGGCTTGAAGGATCTTGGTCTGACCCAGTATGGCATGTTCTTATGGATTTGAGAGTGATGGGTGGGTGTTTGAATGCTAAGGGGGAGATGTTGGTGCTATTGAAAGCTTTTGGGTATTGGCGGTTCTGGGAAGGGGCGATGATGTGTGGAGTTGTTGGATGGGTTTTATTGTAATATGTATGTTAAGAGTGGGAAGGGGTGAGGAGTTGATTGTGAATGGAAGTGAGTGAGTGCCAAAAGATGGGTGAGTTGTCATTAGATGGTGCTAGTCTCCAGTGAGCAGAGGGTTTCAATGTATTATTCACGATGATAACCATTGTTTGGTTTGTTCTTTAAAAGCATAACTTTGTACTTGCCCACATTAAATTTCATCTGCCATTTGAACGCCCAGTCTCCCAATTTATGGAGGTCCTCTTGCGATTTTTTTGCAATCCTCTTGTGTTTTAACAACTTTGAATAATTTTGTGTCATCTGAAAATTTGATCACCTCATTCATTATTCCCATTTCCAGGTCATTTATAAATATGTTAAAAAGCAGCAGGCCCAGCACAGATCCCTGGGGTACTTCACTATTCACTTTTCTCCATTGAGAAAAGTTGCCATTTAGTCCAACTCTTTATTTACTCTCTTTTTTTTCTACTTCTTGGCTTTGTTCGGAAGGAAAGGTAATGGAATTCCTTGTGGAGTTTTAATGGGTAATGTTAAAGGATTGATAAAAGGAGCTTTTGTTTGAAGAAGGTATGAGAACTGAGAGTTGGTATTATTCTTATTCAGGAAACACATTTGAAAAAAATCACAAGAGCTTTGTTGCGCAAGAGGGAATATCTTCATATGTACCTAGCAGCTCATGAGAAGGAACCAAGAAAAAGGAGATGGGGGAGGGGGGATCTTAATTGCAAAAAAAACAGGTAATGGATGTTAAATGTATTTGCAGAGACTGCAAAATGAGGCATGTTATCTTAAATGTGGTTATTGATCGGACCGAACTAGTCCTGGGCACTCTATATGCTCCAATATTAATCAGGATTCTTTAAATGAAGTCTACACTAAATTGTTTGTTTTTGATATTCAACATCTTGCAGTGGGGGGAAGGGGAGGGGTGTAATTTTAACTTGATGGTTTGCCTACGGGTTGATAATTCTAGGGACGGAGCTATGGAAGGTAGAGATTGAAATAAAAGATTGGCATTATTTATGGACCAGCTGAATTTATTAGCCATATGGAGAACGTGTCAAGGTAATTAGCAAGAAATATATTTTGTTCTCGTCACCACGATTTATATAGTCGGATTGATGTGATAATGCTTGACTATACCTTGATGCATCAGGTGAGAGAAATGTAAATCTCGGTCTGATCATGCCCCAGTCTATCTTGAGTTAGAATTGGAAAGTAGGAAAGATGGGATTCAGTTTTGGAGACTCAATGAATCTTTGCTAGAAGACTGAGTTATTTGTGATTGCACTAAAAAAGCTATCCAAGAATATCTACGGATTAATGACAATGGTGAGGTTTCATGGGGGAGGGGGAGGTTGAAATGGGCTTACGACAGTTATTAGAGGCAGGCTTGTGTCATTAGCCGCCCATGAGAAAAAGCAGATGGAAGCAAAGGAGAGTGTCCTGAGGGAAAAATACGAAATTTAAAGTTGTATCGACATTTCCTGTCTCGCAAAATACATAGGGAGTGGTGAGGGTGAGCTTTTGGAGTTGGGTGTTTAGGAATTTGCTTTTTTATTGGGTGAAGTTAAATATGCCCAGTCTGAATCTGGCAATACAGCGAGCTAGCTGTTGGCTTGTCAGATTGAAAGTAAGGTTGGGCAGCAGCAGATTGTCCAGATCAGGGCTGGTAATGGTGAAGTGGTGAATACTTTTACTGCCATAGAAAAGGTCTTTCAGGAATACTACAGCGAGGTCTATGCCAAAAACATAGTGGGGCTGGAGGAGCAGGGGAGGATTATTTGAATAATTGCCCTTTGCCCATTCTGAATGAAGAAGAGGCAGCAGGGATGGATAGAGAGATCTCTGCATTGGAGGTCACTGATACTATTAGCTTCTCCCATCTACACCATGTGTGCTTTAATCATTTAACTAAGTATCACCACAGTCCCTTGTTTGTTCTGTCTGGCTTAGCGGATTGTAAACTCTGTGCAAGCCCTTATGTGTATGTCTACAGCATGGCTTATACCTAGTAGCGTTATATAAACGATAAGTATAGTATGTATGGGGAAATTTTATTTAAAAATTCAAAGATTGTTCAATACAGTAATCTAGGGGAAGGGCCTTCCAAAGTCTATAACAATGGCTGGAATTACTTTAATCCCAAAACTAGGTAAAGATGTTTTGATGTGTAGCTTCTACAGGTCAATACCTCTTATCAATGTAGATGCCAACTTGTTAGCTAAGATACTGGTCACTAGATTGCACTAGGTAAGGTTAGCAGATTTTTTTCAGACAAATCTGGGACACTTGCTATCCAAAGTGGGGAGGGGGGAGGGACACCTTAGTTCCAGGTTTGAGCCTCAAGATATGGAAGAGAGGAGTCATTACCTTGCCCCCCACCTCCATCATCCCATGACAGCAACAATATCACTTCCAAGCAAACAAATCAACGGAGAAACAGAAACAGGGACGCATTTCCCCCGTATTGGGCAAACTATAAAGATAATTTTGTACATTCTAAAAAATGGAGATATTCTAATCACTAAATCCCCACTGTCGCTAGTGCTAGAGTCGGGGACAGAAGGCTGCAAACAGGTGAAAGTCAGGGGACACAGCTCTAAAATCAGGGGCAATCCCCGAAAATTGGGAACATCTGGTAACCTTAGTAACAGCTTTTTCCAAGGTCCATGAGGGCCAGTTGGGTTTTATCCTGGGCAAACGGGGAAGTGATAATATCAGGCAGTTGTTAAATTTGAAGTGAAAACAGCAGGTGCGGCCTTTGACTATGTGGCTCATATTTAGAGCCCTTCACAGGATGGGGTTAAACCTCAATTTTGTTAAATGGGTAGAGGCCTTATACACACAACTGAAAGCACAATTAAGGCTGAATGGGCGTTATGCAGAGGCCCTGGATGTATATTGGGGAATGAAGCACTTTATTATTTAGCCTAGCTAAGGAGCCAGTGGTGGCGAGTATACAAAATAGAGGTGGATATTCAAGGAGTGATAGTTAATATACAAGTATAAAAGTGCTTTATTTGCAGACAATGTGATAGTCACAATTAGCCTCTATCTGTTCTTCTATGGGAAATTCATATTTATAGTCAGCTGAATAGGGGAAAGTCAGAGGCCCTTAATTTGAGTTTAAACACTCAATTGGAGGCATCCCTACAGGATTTTTTCCCATTTAAATTGGCTAAGGACTCGCTGTGGTACTTGGAGACGCAGGTATCAAGGGAAGGGCATAAACTCTATACTCTCAACTATGACCCTTTAGTGTGGAACATCCAAAGGGTTCTTGATAGATGAGTAGATCTTAGTATTTCTTGGCTGGGACATATTTCAGTTGTTAAAATTAACCTTTTGTCCTGGTTCCTTTTCTTTTTTATGATTCTGCCAATAGATGTTCTATCTCAGGTTATCAAAAAGTTGCAAAAAGTATTTTTTTATTTTATCTGGTGGCAAAGCTCCCCCAGGGTAGTGGCATGTTTTGTATCTCTCCAAGGAACAAGGAGGATTGGCGGTTCCCTGTCTTCAAGCATATTATGATGCTGCAATAGAGGGTGATTTTAGAATGTTGAGAGATGGAAGGGAACAAACAGTAAGGACTCAGCAGGCGGTTTTTGGGGAGGTAACCCTAGCAGAACTGGTGTGCAGGATGGACAAGGCCAATCATAGTGCAGGGATGAGGAATAGGGGAGCTCGTATACTCTACTTACCATGCAGGTGTGGGATAAAGTTAGATCTAGACTGGTGGTGGGTCGGAAAAGGGTTACTCAGTTTCTTCCTATTTTATATAATCGGAAATTCTCACGCAGTCTTATATATAAGGAACAATATGGACTGGGGGTGAATAGCCAGTCTTAGTACCAGGAGGTATGACACAACTTCTTAGATGCACAGAATTACAGGAATCTGAGAAAGAAACTTAATCTTTTGAAATTTTATAGAAACAATTTAAGGAGACAAAGCAGTGGCATAGCCAGAATAGTTTTGGAGGTCATACCTCACAAAGGATGTAAAAAGACTGGAAACGGTTCAGAGGAAGGTGACCAAAATGATTTGGAGCCTGCCTCAGAAGCCTTATGAGAAGAGACTTGAAGACCTAAACATGTACACTCTGGAGGAGAGGAGGGACAGGGGAGATATGATTCAGACCTTTAAATACTTAAAGAGAAATAATGAACAAACAAACCTCTTCCAAAGATGGGGAAGCTGTAAAACTAGAGGGCATAACATGAAGCTGCAAGGGGGTAAATTGAAAGGCAATGTCAGGAAATACTTTTTCACTGAAAGGGTGGTGGATGCTTGGAACGCCCTCCCGATGGACGTGGTGGGGGCAAATACAGTGACGGAGTTCAAAGTGGCCTGGGACAGACACAGTGGATCCCTTTATAGCAACAGGATAAAATCAAAACAAACATAACTATCTCTTACAGTATATCTCAACAAATAGGGGTGACCTACATGGAGCGGTGAGTACACCCCTAAACAAAGGCATGGGGAGGGGTGACCTGCACAGAGCGGAAGATGCACCTACTCTTGCCACCTTGCTGGGCAGACTAGATGGACCATACTGGTCTTTATCTGCCATCATTTACTATGCTACTATGATTTTTTGGTGGGGCCCGGGGTTAACATAGGTGGGCACAAGGCAGTGCAGATGTTGTCACTACCTCCAGTTTTCCTCTCATTTGACTGTTCTGCTGCCATTGACAGGGTGAGTCGAGGGCTGGAGCACCAAACTAGGTGGAAGCTGCGATGAAGGGTGGTGGAAATGGCCATTAATAACAGAAAAGAACCACAACACAGTGCTGGACTGTATTGGGAAATTAAATCCAGCTCAATTGCAGGATGAAGGAATAGATACGCCTAGCTCAGCAGCAGTATGTAATGGAAGAGAATAGCTAAACCAAATTAAATGAAAGGAGGATAGTTAAACCCAGCTTAGTAAGAGAAAAGAGAATGGGGGGGGGGGGGGAACAATGCTCAGCAGAAGGAACCTACAGTATTTTGGTCACTTCCAGAGTGGGAATATTATCAAAAAAATAAAAAAAAACCACACTCCATGCAAATCAAAAAATTGTTATGTCCAATTCACATATTTCACAAAAAATGGAGGTCTCTGGGTTTCCATATGCCTAATTAATGCCCGTCAGGTCTGAGAGCTCCATTTTTTTGTGAAATATGTGAACAAAGAAAACTATGGTAACTCATGTTTTTCATCTTTGTGAATTGAATTGGACATAACAATTTTTTGATTTGCATGGAGTGTGTTTTTTTGGACAGCAGAAGGAACCTAGCACAGTAGGAGGAAGGGGGGGGGGTTAAACCTTTTTCAACAGGAGTAGGAGGAAATCAGTTTAACCCCCCCCCCCATCTCCTCCCTCCTACTGTGGTAGGTTTCTTCTGCTGAGCATTATTTAGCCCTCCTCCTCCTAATGCTGATATGAGTTTATCCCCTCCTACTAAGCTGGGCTTAATTGTCCACCTCATTTAATTTGGTTTAATTGTCCTCTTTCTCCACCTGCTTCTGAGCTGAGCTTAAATTTACCCCTCCTTCTGCTGCTGATGAGCTAGGTTTAACCACTCCTTCATCCTGCTGTTGAGCTGGATTTAGTATCCCTTTACTTCATGCTGAGTTGGGGTTAGCTCTTTTCTTCCTTCTGTTGACTGGGTTTAGCACTCTCTGCCTCTTTCTACTCCTACTGAGCTGGGTTTAGCCCCTCCACCGATCTCAAGCTGAACTGGGTTTAGCCTTCTCATCCTCCTGTTGAGACTTAACCTCTTTCTTTTGCTGAACTGGGTTTAGCCCCTCTCTTCCGCTTCTAGTTGAGGTGGGTTTAACTCCTTTCTCATGCTGAGTTAGGTTAAATCCTCCTCCTCCTCCTGGTTTTAGTCCCTCTTCATGCTGAGTTGTTTAATCCTCTTCCCATGGTGAGCTGTATGTTATCATTCGGCTGTGCTCTGACACACATTAGCAAGCAACTCTGCAGATTTTGCAGAACTCCCAAACTTCTTTTTTTGTTTTTGTAAGACAATAGTACCCTGAATCTGAATCAGAGGAAAATTCAAACTGAACCTCCTCTTTTGCACCACTTCCTTCCTAGAGATTTTAGTTTGTCAGTCTGCAGGGCTATTTTGGCTGGATTGGATAGAAGTCTGGAAAGTTGGTGTCTTCCCCATAGAGACACAAGGCTTTAGTTTCCCCCATAGAGCAGGAGGAGGTGAACTGGGAATGTGGAAGCACGTATATGAGGACAGCCTTGGGGGGAGCCAGAATAGAAACACCACAGCACAAGCCCAGAGCAATGCTTGGGGTTTGCAAAGAAGGGGGGGGGGGGGGAGCTCTGGAAACAGAGAAGGGGGGGGGGCAGAATATGGAGGGGAGAAAAGAGGGGATACAAGAGACAGTGAGGAATAGAAGGAGATGGGAGAAGACGAAGCAGAGCTATGGAGTTACCAGTTCCAGAAGGGAGATCTTGGACCATTGCTGTATTTCTGACAACCCTATTCCAGTGCATTGTGGGAGAGCAGCACTGATTTTAGTGGTAGAATCAGGGACTACAAATACCAGCTGATTTAGGACATAAACTGAAAACCAGGACTGGCCAAAAAAAGGTTCCCTTTTGGCACTATGTAACTTGGCCGCTTTATAGAAGTAGAGAGGGAAGAGGGAGAGAAACAGTTTGTCTATGGATGATACACAGTGTTGCTGTAGGTGTTTCTGTACCTGCTATAAAACACTGAATAATTAGTATTACATTAGAAAAGTGTACGAGAGAGTTTGTGTGACCTGCCAGTTTGCTGCAATGCCCTGAGCAAACAATCTCTTGGCACTGATATTAAAACAGAAGGGAGGGAGAAAAGAGGCAAGGTAGAGACCCGTCCTCCCCCCCCCCCCCCCGGATCCAGTATGGGCAGCTGTTTCCTCCGCCCCAGCCAGAGGGACGGCATGAAGTTAATCCATCCCTCTCCCTCTAGTCTGACTCCTCCAATCACGATCAGCAGGCTGGAGCTACGAAGCTCGCTCTCCATGCCCACAGTCTCCTGTCTCAGTTGCCCGGAGGAGTGAAGGAAGTTTACAAAGCTCTGTGGCTTGCACAATGAGTTCTCTGTTCTGGACCACATCCCCGGTGAGTGATTTTCTCTGTTCTAAATCCTGTTTCTCCAGCTTCCGATCCATTCCTCTTCAACTGTTGACATTTCCTTAATTTTGAATAAGGGACAAAAGGTCCATTCCCTTCCCATCCCCATAAACAGGGCAGACTGGATAGCCCGTGTGTTCTTTTTCTGCCGTCATGTTTCTGTTTCTATGCAAGTTGCGCTGTATAACTTTATAAGATGGCTAAAATGTCCCTTTTTCTCACTATCCCTCTTTCCGGAGATTTGCTGTATATACTTACATTAAGGATATAATAATTGTTCCACTCATTGGACACATGGGTGAGTTTTAAGAGGATGAATCATTGTGGGTGTTAACATCACTGGAGGGTTTCATGTAGGCATTTTCTGTTTCAGAATTCCTTGAATAAGTTGAGACCTGACAGTGGAGAACTGAATCACAGCAACACAAACTGCACTGGCTGCACCCTGAACAGCACACCTCCATCCCACAATGGCACAGAGTGTGAGGAGAGTGCAGACTTCCAGTACATCATGTTCACCACCATCTACAGCATTGTATTCATCCTGGGGTTGGCAGGTAACTTGTTGGCTCTCTGGTACTTCATCAGCACCAAAACTGCCACCACCTCTTCCAATGTATTCATGGTCAACTTGGCTACCATTGACCTCATCTTTGTCTTGACCTTGCCTTATAAGATCATCTACCATGCACTGGGTAATAACTGGATTTTTGGGGAGGCCTTGTGCAAAATCACTGGCTCCTTGTTCTTTGCTAACCTCTATGGCAGCACTCTTTTCCTCACCTGCATCTGTATAGATCGCTACATTGCAGTGGTTCACCCCATCAGGTCCCTCCAGCTCAAGAAACCGGTATATAGGATTGTTGCTTCCATTGTCATGTGGCTTATTCTGGCTGCAGCTATCATGTATCTCACTTTCCGAGGGCCTTTAACAAGTACCTTTGAGAATGGAAATGTGGCTTGCTTGGAGAACTTCTCCTCTGAGTCCTGGAAAGGTCGCATTTCTGGGGTCAGTATTTTTGCTGCTGTGGTTGGTTTTTTCATTCCATTGATAGTTATCATCATCTGTTATCCTCTCATTGCCAGGAAGCTTCTAGTTGCTATCGGGCCCCGACGCAGCTCCAATACAATTAAGAAGAAGGCACTCCGTACAATTCTGGTGGTCTTTATGGTTTTCTTCATATGCTTTGTTCCCTACCATGTGATCCAGCTCATCCATACTCTGCGTCGCATCAATGTTTTCTCCAGCTGTCCATTGATTCGCTTTACATATGCAGCACGACGTGTCACTATGGCACTTACCAGCCTCAACTCATGCTTGGACCCCTTAGTCTATTATTTTGCTGCTGAGAGGTTTGTTTGGAGGCCCACATGTTGTGGCAAGCAGTTGAGGGTTCCCCAGTTGTCCAAAACCATTTTCTCCTTAAACAAGCTGACTTCTGGGTTTCGTTCCAACTCTACCAGTAAGGCCACAGATTCCTCTGTGGATCTTTGAAGGGAGAAGAATCATGATGTGACTGTGTTTATGGCTGGTTGGTGGAACTGAAGATTCAATTTCATCAAGGTAAGAGCTGAATAAAAGCCCAGTTCAGTCCAGAACATTAGCAAAGATCAAACGTGTTCTGTCCCTTGAATGGAGATCTAACTGTAGGAAGAGACCAAAGACTAACATCACTGAAACCTCTGGAGTAAAAAACAAACTCATCCCAGCACATTGGTAAATTTCAATTGGATAGATCATTGCACCAAGGGTCTGCCAGGCTCACTCTATAAAAGACTACAGATTCCGGGAATCACTAAAGAGGCAACAGTTGGGTGTAGAAGGCTTAGGTATAGGAAGGCTGACCTGTGTTCTCTGAATCTTAGGACAGCTTTGGTATTCACCTAATTCCAATGCATTCCTCTTGGGTTGCTGGACAACCTGTTGGTGCTCTTCATCAGCTCCAAGACAGCTACTGTGCATCCTCAACCTCCTTCTTTAGATTTGGATTTTAGATTTAGTTATTCACCTTTTCCAAATCTGAGCTCAAGGTGAGTTACAACCAGGTACACAAATTATTTCTCTGTCCAGGAGGGCTTATAATCTAAATCATGCCTGAGGTAATGAAGGGTGATGTGACCTGGCCAAGGTCATAAGGAGCATCAGTGGAAAAGGAGAATTTGAACACTGGCTTCTTCGATTACCAACCCTTTGCTAGGTTACTCTTTTCTCAACTTTGCTGTATGAGATCATCAACCTAGTCCTCAGGACACGCCCAGTTATTCTGATTTTCAGGAGAGCCACAATAAATATGCATGAGACAGATTTGCCTACATTGAAGGCAGAGCATGAAAATCTATTTCATACATGTTCTTTGGGGAAATTCTGAAAATCGGACTGAATGGACGCATTTCCAGGGTTGATTTCAGTTCAATCGATGTTCTATGCAGTCAGTAGCTCTTTGTTCTTGGCCAACCTGTATGCCAACAGTGAGAAACTGAGTAGAGTGGATCGTGCGAGGCAGGCACCTACCTTCCTCTGCGATACACTTTGCCTAGGAATTTCAAATCAAAGCGTGGCACAGTATTTCATAAAGCAGGACAACGTTCGCTTGATGCAATAAGTAAAGCTGTGCTTTAGCTAAAAAGTGCTTGCAAATATTCTGTAGGGTATTAATGAAACATGTTGCTTCTTTTCTACCCACTGAAGGTGTTAAGTTTACAGTAGTGTGTAAATGACAGTAGAAGATTCCTTACTAATCAGTATTAAACGTTGATAAATTGTGCAGTATTATTACAGTGTATGTGTGTGTTGGCATATGATGTTCAGACCCACACCAAGATTTCGGATTGCTTCAGAGAAGACTGTAAAACAACAATAACAACAACAACAAACAAGAAAACATAGCAAAACATAAGGAAGCTAAAGAGAAAAACAGATAATGAAGGAAACTGTTGGAAGAGACATAGTTCCCCTTGTGGGGCAATAAACAAGGTGGTATCATTACAGGCTGAAATGCAAAACAACTTCCCTGTTCATGGAGGGCAACCGTGTTCAACATAAATACTATTGCCCTCAATTGTCTGGTTGATTTCAGGAAATAGAATCCACAATTAGTTGCTGGCCTCCCCCGGATTTCTATTTTTCCCTATAAGCAGTAATGTCAGTCTGTGCAGTATATTTACATTTAATGCCATAAGGAAGGATTATGCACTTAAGGTACATTTTAAATACTTTGATAAGATTACAGAAATGCATGTGATGGGATCCACTCTAGCTATGGAAGACATGTGGACAGTGTATATAATTATTATTATTATTCTCACAGAAACAGAGAAAGTGATGGCAGAGAAATCAGTCTGCCCATTCTGACTAGCTACCGTACTAAGCTCTATGGTCCCCTTCTTGTCTCCCAGAGATTCTCTGTGCTTATTTCATTTTTAACTGAATTCAGATATTGTCTTTGTCTCTACCGCCTCCATCAGGAGGCTATTCCATGCATCCACCACCCTTTCCGAAAAGAAATATTTGCTTAGCCTGCTCCTGAGTCTACCCCATTACAGTGCCATCCTATGACCTCTTGTTTCACTGGGCCCCTCCTGTGCATTTATACCTCAGAGGTATTTGCATAGCTTGATCCCCCTTCTTCCAAAGTAAACATTGAAGTTTTTAAGTCGGTCTCCATATGCTCTATAAGGAAGACCACTGACCATTTTAGTAGCCAGCCTCTGAATCGATTCCATCATGTTTATATTTTTCTGAAGGTGCAGCCTCCAGAATTATGCACAGTACTCCAAAGGAGGTCTCACTAGAGCCTTGTAAGAGACATTGTCACCTCCTTTTCCCTGCTGGTCATTCCTCTCTCTATGCATCCATGTTTTTGCTATTGCCATATCTATCTGCTTGGCCACCTTAACATCATTAGATCTGATCACCCCACCCCCTCAGATCCCATTCTTTTTTTTTTGTTTTGGGTACTGAACTGCTCTCATATACTCCACTGCTTCCTAGTGTAGAGTATACCATGTATATGACGTGCTTCATAGAAATATATTGAACAGTTCCTGCACCTTTGAGCGTCTAAAGTAGTGAAGACTAATAAATTGGACACCACAAAAAACAATTAAGAGGCTTTGAATTAAGACAAAAAGACCCCGACTGGGGAGATTTAAAGAAACTGGGCTTAACTGAGGGAAGAGGCAACTTTTATGGACATCTGATATTACATTTGGGGTGTGGAAATGTTGCAAAGAGATCTGTGGTTCTCTAAAGTTGCTGCCAGTCTTTTCTTGTATAGTGTGATGTAAATATGCAATATCTGTCAGCCTGAACTATGTCTAAGACATTGAGAAATGGTGTATTTGTGATACGTGTAAATAAAGGTCATGTGACCCCTCTGTCTCTGCATTCTGCAATCCTGTTATCAGCTCACTTTAAGCAATCAGAGGAATAAACTCAAAGCTCTATGAATTCTGAACTGTGTATTGCCATGGCTGTGTATTTGAATACGAGCGCTAAAGACAGGGAAGGAAACCAAGCGCGGAGAATCAATTAGGAGGAAGAAATCCGAGTCGACCTATCTCTAGAGATCCCCCTCCCTCCCCAGCCCCTTCATCTTTCATTTAGTCCTAAGGTTCAGGGCAAGAGAGAAATTCCTACAGAAGACATCCAGGGTCCAATCAGACTGCAGTCATGTGCTTTGCCACACTCTACTAAGATCCGTCACAACAGTGCGACGGCAGTGAACCAGTGGAAACTGTTACCAATCACTTGGAGACCATAGATGCCCAAACCCCAAGTGAGCTGATGCAGCATTACCTTACTATGTCACCTCATGCCTATGATTCCCAGCCCCTGCATTCAGGGCTGGTGCAAGGGGTTTAAGGGCTCCAGGCCAGGCTTCCCAAACCTGTCCTGGGGACCCCACAGCCAGTCAGGTTTTTTGAGAATCCACAGTGAATATGTATGAGTTAAATTTTGCACATGTTGGGCGTCTATTGTATGCAAATTTATATCATGTATATTCAGGGGCGGCCCAAGGGGGGTGCGGGGCCATGTGCGGAGACTGGGAGTGGGCCTCATTTGCATAAGGGACCTCATTTGCATAAACATTTGTATAATGTTACCATACGCTAATCTTTAGTAAACATGCCTCTCAATGAGTGTATGGATAGAGAAAGACTAAAAGATTTAACAATACGTGACCTACTGGGGAAAGAAAACAAGTGACAATGTCAAATAGGAATTACATAAATAGAATACCTCAGCTCAGTTACACATGCAGAACCTAAACTGTCACCAAACAACGAATCACAATTTAGAAACAGGAAGACAATAATTAAACTGGGAACCCCAAAAGCCAAACTTGGAATGTACAGCAACACTGTAGAAATAAAACTATAAATTAATTTCCTCTTGTACTAAACAAAGCACAGACGTTAATGATGCACATTTCCCAGAGCTGACATATTCCAGTTAATAAATTCAAAATAAAGAGATATTTTTCTACCTTTTGAGCATTTTTTTTCAGTTGCAATTTCTCCAGCCACTTTCTTCTGGTTTCTTTGTGTCTTCTGCTAACTCTCCATCGTCTGCTGTCCATGTGTCCTTTCTTCTCTCTTCTAGTTTTTTTTTCCATTCTCTCTCTATATTTGCTTTAACATACTAATCTTTCTCCTTTTGCTCTTTCCTCATTCCTATTTCATCCACTCAAATTTTACCCCTCCATCCTCAATCCCCACTTACTCTCCCAATACCCGGCCAATTGTAGATTTGTTTTCCCTCCCACACAAAAAAATATTCCCCTCTCCATTTCACTCTCCCAGCTCCATCCCATTCTAATCCTCCCCCAACATCAGCTCCCTTCTAGTTCCAGCCCCACCCAGCATCCGCTCCCTTCTAGTCCCTGCATCAGCCCATTTCCAATCCAAGCCCCCCATGAGACTACTTCCAGTTCTAGCCCCTCCATGAGTCAATTTCAATCCAAGCCCCCACCACAGCCCATTTCCAATCGTAGCACCCCCAACAGCCCATTTTCAGTTCTATCCTAGCCCCTCCATCAGCCCATTTCCTGCCCTAACTCCCCCCCACTCAGCCCATTTCCAGTGCTAGCTCCCTCCCCTCACAGCCCATTTCCATTCCAAGTCCCCCTCCCCATCAGCTATTTGCAGTTCAAGCCCCACTTCCACTCAGCCCATTTCCAGTCCTAGCAACCCCCCCAGCCCATTACCAGTCTTAGCCCCACCCCCATAGCCCATTACCAGTCCTAACCCCCTTATCACCCCATTTGCAGTCCCCCAGAGCCGATGACCAGTCCTAAACCCCGCATCAGCCCACTTCCAGTCCTAGCCCCCCATAGCCCATTATCAGTCGTAGCCCCCCCATAGCCCATTACAATTCCTAGCCCCCCATCAGCCCATTTCCAGTCTTAGCCCCCCCCATAGCTCATTACCAGTCCTAGGCCCCCATCAGCCCATTACCAGTCCTAGCCCCCCCATAGCCCTTTACCAGTCCTAGTCCCCCCATCAGCCCATTACCAGTCCTACCCATCAGCCCACTTCCAGTCCTACCCCCCCCCCCCCGTAGCCCAGGTAGAGTTAAAAAAAACAAACTTGCTGCTGCTGCCGCCGTGGCAGCGGCAGAATTGAGCGTTCCACGGAGCCCCCCCCTGCCCGGCAGAGTCCTCCATGCAGCCTCAGCTCCCTCAGCGTGAGCTTTTCAGAGCCGCGAAGGGAGAGTTTCCCTTTCTCACGGCTCTATTTGAGCCCACGGGGCTGATGGGAAACAGGAAATCATGTTTCCCATCAGTGCCAGCGGCTTAACATCTCTATAGCTACCAACAAACCCCATATAAGGTAGTGGGCGTTCCGGTCTTAAGGTAGCATTTCGGGTTATCGTGCGATAAGGTATGTTTTTGTGCGATAGAGGGAGCCGTGGCACGTTAATGCGCGTTAGCCTTAATTAGGCGTGCTGACCTACAAACTCAGCAACAGAAGTGTAGCACACTGGTTAATACAATGGCTGATGAAACAGGGGTCATGAGTTCAATCCCCCAGTGGGCTTAATTGAGGCAGCCATAAGGTTTAGCTGTGGGTAACCCTTCCCCCACTCCAGGTCTGAGCACAATGCCCTTACATAAGTGATCAGCTTGCTAAGAGGAGACATAAAGATTTCAGCAGGCACCCTTCTCCCACTCCAGGTTTGAGCACAATATCCCCTTGCCCAGAAATCAGCAGACAAGAGCACACCGGTTTGGACAGGTCACCCAGGTACCTTCCCCAGGGGCTGCTGATTGGTGGACAGGAAATATCTGAGACAAATGGGATTGTAGAATGAGTTTGAAAATGTACAGTATATAAGGTATTGTAGGACGTCCCTCGGGGCTCAGATTTTTTGTGGAGATTGCTGGTTTCTCTGTCTGGGCTTGTGTGCACATTAAACGTTCCTGTTTGCATACCAGCCTGTCTGTGTGTTTTCCTTCTGTGGGTGAGTGAGAGAATTAGAGCTTTTTCAGCAGCTATGCTGCATCATAATGAGTAAAGCTGTCTGAGGCATTACCCTTTACTTTAAATTGAGGCAGCCAGGGAGATAGCTGTGGGTAACCCTCCCCCTCCCCCAGGCCATGAGGTTTTACATAATAATCAGCTTGCTAAGAGAAGACATAGAAGGTTTCAGTAGGCACCCTCCCCCAGGCCTGAGCTGCAGTGAAACAAACCTGAGCACAATAACCCCCTGCCCAGAGTCCAGCAGACTGGAGCATACCAGTTTAGACTGGTCATTTAGGCATGCTATATGATAGCCCACAACCCCCCCCCCCAGGGGCCACTGATTGGTGGAGAGGGGATACCTGAGACAAATGAGAAGCTAGTATGGGTTTGAACACTTACTGTATATAAGACAGTGTGTGACACCACTGAGTCTCTCAGATCGTTTTGTTCAGGGTGCTGGCTCTGCCTGAGACTGTGCGCACAATAAACAGCATGTGTTTGCATACCAGTCTGTCTCTGTGTTTTCATCTGAGGGTTGGAGGGACAGACTTCGAATAGATAATAGATCTCCTGCTACATTTCCTGGTGCATTGGCCGGGAAACCTCTGTCTGTCTCCTCGCACCCCCAGGTGAAAGCATCGCGGTTTGCGCAACCAGGACTCGCCCGATCCGGGACGACTTCCTGTTCGTCGACGGTCCCCAGCGCCACTGGACCCTTTGTTCCGGAGGGATCCCTCGGCGTATCCTGCGCACTCGGTCCTGGATGGCCGACTCCCTGGGTACAGAAATCTGGCTTGATAGACTGGCATCCAAACTCTTCAGGACGGTGAGTACTCACTCTCTTAATTTTCTGAAATGGGTTGAAAAGTCTGGTTTAAAAAGTCTGGTTTTCTGAAATGCGTTAAAGTCCGGTACGGGATTGGCCACCCCCTACGGGTGGTCCGAGTAAGAACCGTAGTCTGAGATATTGGGTTCTGAAACCACCGCCTGTCCTGGTGTCTGGATTCGGGAAACGGGAGTCTGGGAGGGTATATATATATATATATATATATATATGTGTGTGTCTGTCTGTCTGTGTCCCTGCCTGTTGTCTCCCCTCTGCTGTCTTGTTCTGTGTTATAAACGCGAGTGTTGTATACGAATTAGGAGAATAATTACAGTATGGGGTCTAGTGGATCCAAGAATAGGACTCCGCTGAAATGCATGCTAAGCCATTTTAAAACTGCCTTTGGGGGTGACTATGGAGTTAGGCTCACTGCCCCCAGACTAGTTGTACTGTGTGAGCGGGAGTGGCCCACCTTAGTGCTTTATTTAATGTATATCCAGTTTCATTACTATGTTTCATGCATAATCAATAGTCAAAGAACCAAATTTTGATCATACCTCTCAGCAGTGAGTAAGGAGCAGTTGAAAACAGTTTGCATAACTACAGAAAGATACTGGGAATGAAACTGGGAGTGAAACTGTGGTTCCCAGGGAGGAGTTCTTCTTCTAGCAGAGAATGGTGACCCATTAGAGAGGACAAAAGAACAATTCACCTAGCCTCCAAACAATCCTCTTGTCATCAATTTTAATTGTAGAATTTTGAGTTTGTAAAGCCATGGGGGGTGCCTCCTTTGAGCATCCTCAGATGTCTGGCCAGCATCGTGATTGTGTAAGGGTGGGATCAAACAAAGGCTGGTCAAATTACTATTAGCAAAGATGTATGGGGTGGGGAATATCTGTAAGGCAAAGCTCATGTGTAAGAGCTAGCCTGCAAACCATTTGTTACAGCCTATAAAAAAGAGAGAGAAAAATCATAAGATTATGAAGAAATAAAGACTTTTTTTACTTTTTAAGGTCCCTGTTTTTCCCAAGATGTTGTTAAAGCATGTTACTTTTCAGAACTACCCAGGGGGGAGGGTTTAGTGAAATTTCTTATATTCTGATCAGATAGGTGTTAGATATAAAGCACTTGTAAGCTTTGATATGTCCTGTGTTTAGAAGTGAATACTGTTTTTCTTTCATTGCTGGCTACTCAAGTGCCCCTTGATGCTGAAGTGACTAGACCACACAAACAAGGCATGAAACTAAGAAAACGGTTTTTGTTTTTCTTTGACCTTCAAAGTAGAGGTTAAGAGCCCTGACAGGACAATGGGGCATCCTGAGCCAGTTTGTAAATGATTTAAATCCTGAGTAAATAAGAAGGTAATCCTGGTTAATCTTTATCATTAGTATGTTATGCATCTATTCTTTGTCTTTGACTGTATATGCTATCAAGCAAACTTTAAAGTTAAAAGGGGATTTTATATACTGTGACAAGCACCTCAAAGAGGGCATAGTTATTGTTTATATTTTACAGAACCATAAACAGCTATAACTATAGGTTAATTGTTCAGCTACATAATAATCTGCATTTGCCTGAAAGAATCTGGAAACAAGAGAGACCTATTGTTTGTTCTGCTGTCTTTGTTGAAGATAACATTTCAGATCAGTTTGATACCAGTTTCAGGTATAAGGTTTTAATTTAAATGAACAAAGCATGATTTTGAATTCACCTCTTTGCAGTTTCATGTCATTTGAGAATGCCTGTTTCCTGAACTGTAAGATTCAAGGTAATTACTTTGCCTTGTTAGGCTCTGTGCTGATGACTGATGAACAGGACAGTAACATCACCTTTTTATTTGTTACAATATTGGATTTTAGGATAAATTCACCTGTTTTTCTGTATTTGAATTTTACGTGTTGGTGTCCAGAAAAAAAGTGTACTTTGTTTTGAAAGTTTTTATTTCAGTTTCAGGAGTACAGTTCCTGAGAAAACAGATATATGTTGCAGCACTGTGAGATATTAATTTTCTTTAGTTTATACACTTGCACTTATGTTACCAAATACACTTGTTGTAGTAGTACATTATGCAGAGGTCCAGTACACACACAGCAATTACAAGATGAGTAAATATTAATAAGTTTGCTGAAAATTTGGACAGGGGCTCATCTGAAATTGCTCTGTTCCCAAGCATATAGAGTAAAGATGGAACTGAGTTCCCAGAAAATATGAGAATATTTGTAAAATTATTTACAGATAAAACAATAACATTAACTTGAGTTGATTGGACAAAACCAAATCTTGCTTGTTAGCAATGATCCAGGAGAGGTTTAAGAAAAAGAATGAGAGAGAGAGAGAGAGAGAGAGGCAGAAAGGTGAGGCCACAGCCTAGGATAGGAAAAGACAATAAATGTGCTGCTTCCAGTGTGATGATCTGGGCCACCAGAATTCTGACTGCTCTAAGACTCCTCGAGGACCCACAAGGCCTGAAGAACATGAACCTTGTATATTTATGCCTCTGAAGAGACATGAATAGGCAGGGGAGAGTAGGCCAAGAAGAACCCAAGGAAGCATCGCCATGAGGCCCAGCCACAAATGCCTTGCAGGCCAAGAAGAACCTGAAGAAGTATCGCCATGAGGCCCAACCACCAATGCCTTGTACCGTCTTAGGTCTCTCACCTCAAAAAGGATCTCTTTTGACACCATAATTAATGAATAGCTTACACAAATCCTTGTGGACACTGCAATTTCAAGATTGGGTTTGATATTATAAAATGTTGCAAAATAATAGTTATATATTTTAAGGACTTTATCTAAATTGTTCCTATTGAGAATGAGCACATATGTCCATTTAGAACTACACCAATTAAGATAGTGGGAAAGGGACACTGTTTACTCATACTGTTATGCTTATTGAGAAGAATCTAAAGTTATATCTTCTACCTACCATTTGTTTACAGCAATAGTAAGTTATTAACAATTGTTTAATATTCTTAGCAGCCTTGCCAAATAAGGATACATTAGTATGGTATAAAAACATGAAAAGGACCTATGTATGTAGTTGGTAGAATGATGCAGGTGATGAAGGAGTTTGTGAGGGATGAAGAGGGATATTAAGAGGAGGGACTCTGATGGACAGTAGACTGATGAAGGTAATTTAATGATGTGAAGTGATGTATCTGGCTAATGAATATGTAAAAAAAAAAAAAATGATGAGCACTTTATTCAACTATGCCGTCTCCAGAATCTTCAATTTAGGAAGTCATCTAAGCCCCAACATATATTCAACAATTAGAAATAGACACCTGGAGACAGGCTAGGTGCACCTTGCACCCTGATGAGCTTTGGAAACCTACACTGGCCATGTGGTACTTCCAGATGCTTTTTTGCCTCCTTTTTGCCTCTGTATGTCCTGGCCAGGCATGCATGGGCAAAGGGGGATAAATTGATGACAAATTCTCACAAAATTGGTATAATTCTAAAACTTGCTGAAATTGCAGAACATGTGTGTGCAACTTGTCTGATCTGTAAACATGTAAAGATCAGTCAAGGGCATAATGGAATATTTCCTACCAGCAAATGAATCTCCAGTGATAGAGAGACAAGGAATTAATCAAACTGCCAGATAAAAATTGACCCCATACGAGATAGTTACTGGTAGACCACTGAAAGTTTATACAGCAATATTTGTATGATGTGATCTTGGTAAATGTGGAGAAAGTTAAGTTTATCTCATTGTGAAATCTAATCTAGCATATTTAGTCTTTTCATTCAATATTGGTGCTGCTTTTCTGAATGAGGCCTGGGGCCATGCCACCAATTGCAATCCAGAGAGTCCAGCAGAAGGAATTGGCCAGAGTCCAGATGGAACAAACCATCCCAAGAACTCAGAAATACACACCACAGAAATGTGTGAAGGAGTCCCTACCTGGATCCGTGTGTCACATTGAAAGAAGGGAAAAAATATTCGCCTATGAGAATGAGAGGTCCAAATTATGAGAAAAACAGAACTTAAACTTCAGAGAAAGGTGAAGCACACTGCGAGGTCCTGAGGAACTGCTGAGAGGCAGGACCAAATTGCCTGAGAATGTGAAGAGGACTATTGGACTGATTGGGGGCTTTTGGGGGCTTTTGTGAATGATTGTATTGTTATCCTTTTATTATTGTTCTCTTAGAAAGTAACTGAAATCTACAAGCCATTTGGGCTTCAGCAATTGCAATACCCCCTTGCGGCCTGCCTCTAGTACTGCTGCCCTCTATCGCCCTAGCGGTTGAGGTCTCACTTAAAAAGGGGGGGAGTGAGGCAGCCAGGGAGATAGCTGTGGGTAACCCTCCCCCTCCCCCAGGCCATGAGGTTTTACATAATAATCAGTTTGCTAAGAGAAGACATAGAGGTTTCAGTAGGCACCCTCCCCCAGGCCTGAGCTGCAGTGAAACAAACCTAAGCACAATAACCCCCCGCCCAGAGTCCAGCAGACTGGAGCATACCAGTTTAGACAGGTCATTTAGGCATGCTATATGATAGCCCACAAACCCCCCCCCCCCCCCAGGGGCCACTGATTAGTGGAGAGGGGATACCTGAGACAAATGAGAAGCTAGTATGGGTTTGAACACTTACTGTATATAAGACAGTGTGTGACACCACTGAGTCTCTCAGATCGTTTTGTTCAGGGTGCTGGCTCTGCCTGAGACTGTGCGCACAATAAACAGCATGTGTTTGCATACCAGTCTGTCTCTGTGTTTTCATCTGAGGGTTGGAGGGACAGACTTCGAATAGATAATAGATCTCCTGCTACAAAATCAGTGCTGTCTGAGGCATTTTCTTTTTTAATTTAAATAAGTGCTGCCAGCAAACACACCCTCACAGTGCCGTAACCTAAGGTGCCGCATAAGGCGCCCTATAAGGCACTCCAGAGGGCACATTATAAAGTGCACTGTCCGCCAAGGCACCTTATAATGTTCCCTATAGGGCGCCTTATAAGGCGCTTTATAGGGCGCCTTATGAGGCACTTAAGCTTACAGCACTGTGAGGGTGTTTTTGCTGGCAGCACTAATTTAAAGTAAAAAAGGAAATGCCTCAGACAGCCCTATCAAATAACACCATTGTGGGATCAAACCCATGACCTCTGCCTCCTCAATCAGTGAGGTAGCCAGTGGGCTACATCTCTGCAGCTACTAACAAACCCCTGGCTGGCTACAGAAGGACTGCAGGTCACCACACAAACTGTCTGCTGTGGTTACCAGGATAGGATTAACCTACCCGTACCCATGATGCACTGCACATGCAGATAAGCAGTCTACAGTTGATCACAAGATGGGGTATGCACTCCCAAAGCACCTCGGCCTGGTAGGGGGAACTGACCGTGTGTGTTACTGGCACAGAGTAGCTACAGACCGACACATTGTGGGGGGTACTGTGCTCACCCGCAGCACCTGGCTTAGCTGAGATAGGCTATGCTGCAGGTCACCATCAGTGCCAGTGTGTGATAGGTAATCCTTGCAGACACACCTAGGATACACCTGTGTCCATCCGTATTTCCCAGTCATGTCTAGCCCTTGTGGACTATGATTCACCCAGAATAGTGCATATCCTGTGTGGGTGCCATGGTCACATGATTTAAGTGAAGGGGGGTGTTTGAACCCATAGGCGGATTATGTAGCACCACCCAACCTGCCCTCTGGGGCTCAGGATCTCACACCAACAGATCCACATTCTACATCCCTGCAATGGTGGCAGTAGAGGGGACCATCAACCCCAGTCCTGCTGGGGAACAGGCACCCTACAGGGCAGTCAATGGAGATCTGTACACATCCATAAGGCAATGGTAGACAGACAGTACGCCTGGAAATGCTCAGCTGCCTCCCACCACTATCTGACATTCTCCAGCAGCAAACACAGTGAGTCTCCAGCCGCTGCACCCTGCACGGTATTCCAGCCATACACATACTAACTGCAGACAGTCTGCTAGCTAGTCCATAGTGCATGTTCCTGGAGGAGATGTGTGTACCCAAAACTGGGATGCGAGCACACACCCACCAAGCAGATAAGTCAGTGATTGGGCCCCAGAAAAGAGAACTGATAAATATCACTTGAGAGAAATACTATATAGCACTATGGGGGAACCTAGCCATGCCATGGTCACTGCTCAGTCAGGGTGAGAGTGACCTCCCAGCAGGACATGCTGTGGCCACCGTGTCCATGCAGGTGGTGGCCAGCCACTACAATGTCCCAGCCATTGCCCTTTGCCCTGTGCAGATGCATCCTGCCCAGGCCACCCTGTCCGGGCTATACCTACAGTACCTTGCTCCTCATTATGCACATTGGCAGGCTAACACTGGAAACAGTGCAAGCAGTGTGGGCTGAGTAAGGTGTAGGCAGCCACAACACACTGGATAGACAGACACACACTCCCACACTTATGCCAGCATTGTGCAAATATAGAGGCTTTTGGCAGCCCTGGCCACCAGGCCAGTCCTGGGCACAGTGCAGGCATGGCTATGGTACGCAATACTGTTGGGGTCACTCCCCGGGGTGGTAAACACTGTCAGAAACCAAAACTGCAACACACTCCACAGATATCAGAAATATTTCTATGATGCAGCTCTATCAGCAAATTATGCTTAACTTAGGAACTGATATCTGCCATTAATCATAGCAACCTTTTGATATGTGTGTAACGTATTCCCAAGTTTAGGGTGGCATTGCTAAGGTATGCAAGTGCTAGTATTGGGAAATGCTGCTGCACGCAGGGCCCAACAGCCTGACTCTCCATGAGGCTTTGGATATTGGAGCCTGTGGGTGCGGGTGTTTATGCCCCTGTTGGCCGCTGCTCTAGGGCAGAGGTTCCCAACTCTGGTCCTGGTGGGCCAAACACTGTTCGGGTTTTCATGCTGTCCCTAATGAATATCCATGAGATACATTTGCATACCATGGGGGCGGCGCATACAAATGCAGCACAGGCATATTTATTAGAGACAACATGAAACCTGAATGGTGTTTGGCCCTCCAGGACTGCAGTTGGGAAACTCTGCTCTAGGTATTGCACATGTTTATGGTGCTCTGTAGGGTAAAATATTGACATTTCAGGCATGTTTATGCTATCTGCAATAAAGGTTCCGTCTTTATTACGGTTTAGTAGTGGGTAAAATATGAGGACTGGGTTGGCAGGAGCCACAGCTAGGACTTGAACTTGTGACCTTCTGCTCATGAACACACTGGCTGTGTGCACTGCACCACACTGTTGCTACAGGGACAGTTCATTCCTTGGGGATACCATGACTGTTCATCAGACAGACCCTGTCAGTCGCAGTGCATGGCACCCATCTAAACTGGGCTAGGCCATGGTCTTCTGTGGGCAGATGCCACTGCCCCCTGTGCCACCAGCACCCCTCCGTCACCATGCTGCCATGCCATTATGCCGGTGGTGCACAGTCCCAGGCCATCCAGTGTGCCGGTAGGCAGCTGCCTATGGTGTGGGTTCTCGGGTAGGGGTGCCTACATGGACATGCGTGCTTCCCCCCTCCCCCACACACACACCGCCTGTCAATGTTATGTGCCCTTGGGGGTACCTGCTGGGTAATCTCCCCTGTGACACTGTGGGACACACACTCGTGCCCATGTTGGACCCTCGTCAGTTGATGTCTTGCTGCTTTACAGTTTTGGCATTCCTATGTACCACCTAGGCATCTGCCTCACACACACTGTACCCCAGCTGGACCACAGCATGTGCCACCTGCAGCCCTCTATATTCCATTTCCAGCATCAGTACAGTTGCCCTTTCCTACATGCTCACTCTGCTGTTACTGCACATGTGCATGCCATAACAAACCTGCCCAATATAGACGTGAAAAAACCCTGATCAGCACTATTTCAAAGTGGGATCATTCACTTTGGCAGGGGGACAGAGAATAGACCCTTCCAAACATGATATCTTATTTTTTGAGCTTTGTCAGTGGTGTTGCTTTATGTTTATCATTACTATCACTTTTGGCCAGCTTGGTTATTGGGCTTTTAGATGTGGTTCTGGTCCTTTTATATGTTTATTTGCCTCTTTGTTCCCTGCACATGTATCACAACTATCACTTTTCTGGGTTTCCCTGCCTTTGCTGCACATTGCTGACTGAAATGGTTTCTCTTTCCTGCAAATGTGCCTTAACGCGAGGGTTTCACTGGCGTTAGTGTTCAGACCCTGATTCCAAAGCATTAGTGTGCCTGGAGCCTCTCCTCTCCCCTCCCACTCTCCGCCCATTGACCCCTTCTTTCCGCCCTCTGGGAAGCCTTACTCCACCCTTCAGACCCAGATTTCACAGCGTTAGTGTGCCTTAACGTCGCCGCTGCGTTATAACGTCACTTATCGCGTGATAATACCATCGCTGCGACGTTAAGACGGTTTAGTAAACATACCCCTTAGTGTCATTTGCCTGCATCAATATATTTCTTTGTGTCTAGTTTTTCCCTTGTGTTAGTTATATTATTAGTTATAAAAAATGTTATGTACTGTATGATACATTTTTATAATTGTTCATTGAGGTTCTTTTGGGGTCTGGTTCCTGGTCCTACTGTTTTGCTCGGTTTGGGTTTCCCATTATTTATAATTGTCATGTTTGTATGTTCTTTTGATGCTAATTATTATATTTATAATTTTTTAGCTCTATTACCGTAGGATTGATTTATTTCTACGCAATTGTTTCTCTTCTGTGCGCTTCGTCATTTTAATGATATTTATAACCGTAAGTATTTTTACAAAATGATTTATCTTGGGATGTTATTATTCTCCCTTTTGCACTAACTTAGCCTATGTTTGTCCTTCTTGTATTTTATATTCATATTTATCTTTTTAACTTTTTTCTGTTTATTATATTATATACATTCTTTTATATATAATTTTGTTATATATATGCATTTTTAATTTTATGTTTAGATATTTTTAAGATTGTTTGCATATGTATTTATTATATATGTTTTTATTTATCCATTTTTGTTTGCAGTTCTCAGCCCCCTGGTGAAGGCGTTGCCGAAATGCGTTGGGGCGTTTCTTTATTAATAAAGTGCATGTGACCACCACACTTCTTGCTCTTTGTGTCTTCCGTTTTGTTGCAAGTAGGTGCTCTTTTTTCGGTTTGTACTATACATGTAAAGGCCAGTTTTGTAGGTGCACATCTGGGCCATCTGGACGTTCAGAAATCTGGATGGCGCAGAGGTGCGCCCGATTCTGCTCCCATGGGGGCTAGATGGCCCCGCAGGAGCAGAATCACGGCATTGGGCTTTGATGTC
The DNA here is from genome assembly GCA_033557465.1 of Ichthyophis bannanicus. Lineage (NCBI taxonomy): Eukaryota > Metazoa > Chordata > Amphibia > Gymnophiona > Ichthyophiidae > Ichthyophis > Ichthyophis bannanicus. Next base: position 101,853,259 of record CM066048.1, on the reverse strand, counting down.
CAGGCCATGCCCCGATTCCGGCACTTCGGACGTCCAGGCTGTTCCCTGGCTAACTCAGCCTGGCTTCTGCATGGAGCCGCAGTATCGTGGCATCCTGTTGCCATGGCACCACGGCTCCATGCAGGAGCCCTGACTGCCCACACTGCACATATACTCTGTTTCCCACTGCCTGACCCCTGATCAGGCCTTCTGAGGCCAGATTGGGCAGCGGGGAACCCCCTGCCACCACCTACCTGGTTGTGGGAGCTTGACAATGCCATCCTCTGATGCTGAAGGGACTTATTCCACCTCTGAGGTGGAATTTGTCCCCCTGGCATTGGAGGATGGCACTGGACATACAGGGCCGTGACTGGAATCGGCCCTGTACATCTTGGTTGTGCACACCACCCTGGCTCACCCACTCTACTCCCTGTCGCTGCCCCTGTCCACCCCATCCAGAGCTCCCCACACACCTCCTATGAACATGCGAGGAGCTTTGTGCAGGGAATAGGGGCCCAGGCGAATAGTGGGGATGTACATCCAAACTGAACATACATCTCCACAATTCGTCATTCGGAATGACCTCCATAAGGTATATGTTTTGCTCGGACGGCCCAAATTATACCTAGTTTTTCCATATCTGAGCCAAATGTATAATCTATTGGGTCAACATGGAACCAAGACAATCAGCATTTTTGTAAGCACCGGCCAGTATCGTTGATACACAGTGCCATTTTCTAGGTAATGACTGGCACTGAGTATCTCGCTACTACACTGTAGCCAGCACCTCTGCTATGGGTATCACTGTGATATTCAGTTCCACTATGTAGATAAGCAGTCTGGATAGTCTTAGGACAGCTTTTTTCTGTCCCGAGTTATCCAGATAGTGGCACAGAATATTGCCGCTGTATGAATCATCTCTGGCTCCGCTCCAGCTCTGCCCTTGGTCTGCCCTGGAACTATCTGGATAGTGCCACTGAATATTCCGCTCAGCGGCATTTATCTGATTAGCAGCATCTACTAACTAGATGTGACATTGAACATCAACCCCCACCCCAAGAACACCTCAATCCTCCCTTCTCCGCTCTATGTTAAGCACTATATGTATAGCTCAGAATACCCAAATTTAATTAAAAAAAGCAGTCAAAGTAGTACTGAAAGCATTATCAAAGCACCAGGGACTGATGACAATCCCACTGAAGTATTACAGCAATCAGATGCAGCTTTTACAATACTTACAAAGTTCTGCCAGGAAATTTGGAAGACAACATTATGGCCAACTGACTGGAAAAGCTTTGTGTTCATACCACTACTGAAAGAAGGTGATTCGACTGAATGTGGAAATTATCTCACAATCACTCTGATCCCACACACCAGCAAGATTCTACTCAAGATCATTCAATGCAGACTACAACCATACCTGGAATGAGAACTGCTTGAAATGCAAGCAGGGTTCAGGAAAGAGTGAGGAACAAGAGACATCATCGTGGATGTGGACAAAAGAATACCTAAAATGTTATCTACAAATGTTTCATGGACTACAGCAAGGCCTTTGATTACATAAATCATTAAAAACTCTGAGTCATATTAAGATGCCTGGGTATAGCAGAGCACCTGATAGTTCTCATGCACAACATTTACATTGACCAAGAAGCAATGTTTCAAGAGGAACAAGGAGAAACAGAATGGTTTAATATCAGCAAAGGTGTACGACAAGGCTGAATACTTTCCCCATACACGTTCAGTTTATATGCACAACAAATCAGCAGAGAAGCAGGACTGTATGAGAAAAACTGAGGTGTGAAGATTGGTGGAAGACTCAACAACAACCTTCACTGTGCTGACGATACGATGTTACTGGTTGAAAGTGAAGGCGATCTGAAACATCTGCTTATCACGATCAAGGAATATAGTCTTAAAATGGGCCTGCACCTTAACATGAAGAAGACAAAGATGCTGACCACTATCAAAATTGATCATTTCTCCCTTGATGGAGAAGAAAAAGAAATAATAGACAACTTCAACCTGCTTGGATGATATCAATAAAGACATGACCAGTGGTCAAAAAACCCAATGATAAGATTTTCAAATGCAGAGATGTATCTGTGTGTACAAAGATTTGACTTGTTCAAGCCATGGTATTTTCAATAATGTCAAATAGATTCAAAAGTTGGATAGCAAAGAGGCAAGACAGGAAGAAAACTGATGCCTTGGAATTATAGTTCTAGTGATGATTACTGTCTATACCATAGACTGCCTGAAGAACAAATCAGTTGTTACTGGAGGAGACCAAACCTTAGTTTTCCTTGGAGGCTCAAATGACAAGACTTCAAGTTTCATACTTTGGACACATCATGAGGAAAAATAAATTATTAGAGAAAGACATCAGGCTTGGCAAGGTTGAAGATCGATGCAAAAGAGGAGGACTGGTAATGAAACGGATGAATACAACAGCAGCAGCAATGACTGAAGATCGAACACAGTTTAGGACATGAGTCAACATCAGCTCAATAGCACTGAACAACAATATACATAAAGCTTGGTGGAGTGACAGAGTAGCCTAATAGCTACCACACTACCTGGGGAGCCCAAAGCCCAAAGTTCAATTTCCACTAGCACTCCCTGTAGCCATTGCCTCAGAAAAATCCTAGTTATCAATGTCCCTGTTTAATGTACATTGTCTGCTGTTCATTTGTCCTTTCTTCTCTCTTCTAGTTTTTTTCCCCATTCTCTCTCTACACCTGCTTTAACACAGTGATCTTTCCCCTTTTGCTCTTTCCTCCATTTCTTTCTAAATTTCTTTTTCATCCACTCAAATTTCATTCTTCCATTATCAATCCCCACTTACTCTCCCAATACTCGGCCAATCATAGATTTTTCTTCCCTCCCACACAAAATATCTTTTCCCCTCTCCATCCTCACTCCCCAGCCCCATCCCCTTCTAGTCCTCCCCCAACATAGGCTCCCTTCTAGTTCCAGCCCCACCCAGCATCTGCTCCCTTCTAGCCCCATTCTCCCATCCTCCTGCATCAGCCCATTTCCAATCCTAGCACCCATTAGCCCATTTCCATTTCTAGCATCCCCCCATTAGCTCATTTCCAGTCCTAGCCTCCATCAGTCATTTTCAGTCCAAGTTCCCCACCCCATCAGCCCATTTCCAGTCCTAGCCCCATCTGCCATTTCCAGTCCCATCCTAGCCCCCCATCAGCCCATTTCTAGTCCTATTCCATTACCCATCAGTCCATTTCCAGTCCTAGCTCCCCATCAGCTCATTTCCAATCCTAGCTCCCCATCAGTTCATTTCCAGTCCTAGTCCTCCATCAGCCATTTTGAGTCCTATTCCAGACCCCCATCAGTCCATTTCCAATACAAGCACCCCCCTCAGCCATTTCCAGTCCTATTCCAGCCCCCATCAGCGCATTTCCAGTCCAAGCTCCCCATCCCATCAGCCCATTTCCAGTCCTAGCTCCCATCAGCCATTTCCAGTTGTATTCCAGCCCCCTCAGCCCATTTCCAATCCTAGCCCCCCATCAGCCATTTCCAGTTCAAGCTCCCCACCCCATCAGCCCATTTCCAGTCCTAGCCCCATCAGCCATTTCCAGACCCATCTTAGCCTCCCAACAGCCCATTTCCAGTCCAAGCTTCTCCCTCAGCCCATTTCCAATCATATCCCCCCTTCAGCCCATTTCCAATCCTAGCTCCCCATCAGCTCATTTCCAGTCCTAGTCCCCCATCAGCCATTTTGAGTCCTATTCCAGACCCCCATCAGCCCATTTCCAGTCCAAGCTCCCTCCTCAGCCATTTCCAGTCCTATTCCAGCCCCATCAGTGCATTTCCATTCCAAGCTCCCCACCCCATCATCCCATTTCCAGTCCTAGCCCCCATCAGTCATTTCCAGTATTATCCTAGCCCATCAGCCCATTTCCAATCCTACCCCCCCATCAGCCATTTCCAGTCCTATTCCAGCCCCCATCAGCCCATTTCCAGTCCTATTCCAGTCCCCCATCAGCCATTTTCTGTCCTATCCTAGACCCCCCATTCCCTCCCCCCCCCCCCAAAGAGCTCCTCACCTATCTAAACTGCTTCAGAAGTGAGCTGGGAAAGCCCACATGAGGCCCCGGCTCACCTCTGCACAGCCACCAGTGTGAAAAAGCGCTATTTTCCCTCATGCTGGTGGCTGTGTATTTGTGAAGTGTGCTGAATGTCGGGAAAGGTTAAAGGGCATTTCCCGGCACTCGCGCACTTCACAGTAACACAGCCGTTAGCGTGAGGGACAATGGTGACTTCCCCGGCTCACCTCTGAAGCCGTCCATTATGCGCGAATGAAGTTTGCGCAGCACCCCCTGAAGCATGAGGCCCTGTGCGAACAACATTCTCGCACAATGGACGGGCTGGCCCTGCTCACTATACACCCCCACCCTTTGGAACTTGCTGCCAGCCCAAATAAGATCCATCCAGCTAACCAGCCAGTTCAGCAAAAGTTTAAAGGCTCTGCTGCTCCTAGAGTATTACAGATCAAATACCGAGCTATGAACACTTCCCATGCAAACCCGTAACACACTGTAAAGACGGTTTATAAAAGATGTTAAGTAACTAACTAACTAAATAAATAAATAATCCTGAAGGGAGAGTGGGCAATTTGCAAATAGCTCATTGATTTGGGTAAATGGCTTTTGGAAATCACCTTCATTATTTAAATACTGAATCAATGAAACATAGTTTAGTAGTTTTATTCAATGCTAGGGTTGGGTTGAACATGATTGTTCAATTTAATGATCAAAATCTTTGGAGGGGCCTGAAAGTAAATTGAGGGGTGCAACGTTGGAAGTTCCCTTAGACATCTAATTCCCTTGCCCTGGTCCTGCCCTCCCCCTCCTAGCCTGGTTGGCTCTGCAGAGTGTTTGTGAGCTCTCAGCAGCAGCTTCATCCAGCCGGGTCATGTGATATTACAGCAGAAGCTCCCCAAAGCTTCAATGTTTGTGTCTTTATCTGCCTCTGACTCTCGCTTTCCTGGTCTCTGCACATCCTCAGTTCCTCAGGTCTCCAGCCACTTCCGCCCCCCCCCCTCCCCCATCCCATCTCTTTCTGGTCCAGTCCTTTCCTTGCTCCAGTCTCCCTGAGTGAGGCAGGCTGCAGTGCAGCTGCACACATCTGGTGAGCAGGTCGCCCTCCAAAAAAAGCGAAGGTGCAGCAGGCAGAGGATGGAGAAGAGAATGCAGAGAACGTGGTGAGTATCTAGCCCTTGTGTCCTGGACCTTCCCCAGGCAGATGCCGGGGAGACAGCTGGGGGCCCAGGGGTAAAGCAGATGCGTGGGTGGGGAGAGCAGTACCCGTACAAGGGAATAAGGGGCATTGTATGGAACGGAGACGGGAGGAGTGTGTATTTACGTCACATGTGGAAGGGGCAGCATCCTTGAATTCACCTCTGTTTTCAGGGCGTGGACATGGTCCAGGCAGCCTGTGCTTCTTGCGGCTGTATACAGACAGCAGGGCAAGGGACAGACAGCCTGATATACTTTGTGTCGCTCAGGGATGTACATAAGCCTTCCTCTTTCTTTCCGTTTGGCCTTTTCTTTTCCTCTCTTCCCCTCTCTCCATGTTTCCTCTTTGCTTGTCTCTCTCATCATTCCGTCTTCATCTTTCCCACTTTTTTTCCCGTCCTTTCTCTTTCTCGTCTTCCTGTTTTCACACTGTCTTTTCTGTCTTATTCTCTCCCCCTCTTCCTCGCTTTCTCTAGTCCTGTATTTCACACCCTCTCCCACCCTTTCTCTTTCCCCGTTTCACTTCTTCCACCTCCTCCTGACTCTGCAGTATTAAGGATCTCTGTTTGATAGCAGCAGCCTGGGGGTTAGGATAAGATGATGGAATCGGAAACAGGTTGAGATACACTAAAGGGGGTGGGTAGATCCCTCTCCTCAAGGCAGATGTGAGTGGGAGAAGAAAGACAGCATCAAAAAAAGGTTTACAGAAGGCTGGGGGAGGAGGGAGAAGCTGTGGTCAGCTTTTCACCTTTACATCAAAGCATCTCACAGCCAACACAAGCCTTGCTGAGGCAGCGACTTGAAGCTACAACACCAGCTGCCTGATGCTTCCGAGGATCCTATGGAGGGTTCTTCTGGGCTGCGCAGAGTGAGAGAGAAGGATAAAGAGATACTGGGAAGGAGGGATGAACAGAAGCATTCCTCCCACTCTACTTGGTGCATGTGCCTGGGAACATCTCCTGTTCCTTAGTACTGACAAGTGAAGGCCATCCAGGCTGAGGTGAAGTCGGCATCTCTCCAAGATCCATGCGGACAGAAAAGACAGAGAAGCTGCAGGGATTTCAGTTGTGGACATTCTGGACATTACAGACGTAACTACACAACAGAGACCAGGGGTTCTCTAAATACATAGAGGAAAGTGCAGGAAGACACGTAGGTTTATATCCATGTGCAATGGGAGGAGCCATTTCACAAGTATACGTGTGCAAAGTAATGAGAGAGCAAAGCCGACGATGGCATTTGATAACCTTCGCATGCAAATGTCAGTCCTTACAAGGGCATGCCAGGCACTTTACAAACCTTAACACGTAGATGAAGCTACTTAGGTACAAAGGATGCTATATTTAACTCATTTACTTTTGGAGGGGGAAATAAATTAGTGGGGATTAAGGCAGAGAACCCCTTTAATCTCTCCTGAAAGGGCTGGCTGAAATGCACACTTTTTAGGTGGGTTTCACATAAGCTTATGCATAGCATCTATTAGGAAGGGTTGAGGAGGCAGGAAAATTGCATTTGTCCATACTGGTGTTTGTTTGCACATGTGTAAACACGCATGAACACAGATGCATATGCTACCCCAGGGAAAACATGATGGTTCACAGTTCCCCCACTGCGATGTGCTCTCTGCATGGTTGAGCCCTGTGGTGTAGGCTGATCTATGAGACTTCAAACCGGAAGATGAGGCCAAACTTCCTTCACCGCAGGGTTCAACCATGCACAGAGCTCCTTGAAACCTTCTCCTTGATGCCTTGTCCTCGCTTGGTTTTAAGGACTCTGTAGTATCCTGGTTCTCCTCTTATTTCTCCCATCACTCTTTCAGTGTTTGTTCTGGTGGATCCTCCTCTACTGCTATCCCACTCTCAGTTGGTGTACCCCAAGGATTTGTCTTGGGTCCGCTCCTTTTCTCTCTATACCCAGTCCCTTGGCACACTCGTCTCTTCCCATGGCTTTCAATATCATCTTTACACTGATGACTCCCAGATCTACCGCTTTACACCTGAAATCTCTCCGGCAATCCAGACCCAGATCTCTGCCTGTCTTTTTGACACTGCTGCTTGGATATCTCAACACCACTTGAAATTGATCATGGCCAAAACTGAGTTGCTTATTTTCCCCCCTAAAACCTCCTCTCCTCTTCTTCCTTTCTCAGTCTCTATGGATAAGTCTCTACTCCTCCATGTTTCCTCAGCTCGCAACCTTGGGGTCGTCTTTGACTCCTCTCTCTCCTTCTCCACACACATCCATTTGATAGCTAAGACCTACCATTTCTTTCTCTGTAACATCAACAAAATCCACCCATTCCTCTCTGAACATACTACTAAGACACTTATCCACTTCTTAATCACCTCCCGTCTTGACTACTGTAACCTACTCCTTTCTGGTCTCCCTCTGAATCATCTCTCTCCCCTTCAGTCTGTTCAACACTCTGCTGCGCGGCTAAACTTCCACCATCCTCATCATGCTCATATTATCCCTCTTCTCAAGTCACTCCATTGGCTCCGTATCCATTTCCGCATCCAGTTCAAACTTCTCCTGCTGACCTATAAGTGCATTCACTCTGCAGCACCTCACTGTCTTTCCTCTCTTATCTCTCCCTGCACCCCTCCTCGGGAACTCCACTCTTCTGGCAAATTGCTTCTCTTCTATTGCTAACTCCAGACTTTGCTCCTTTCACCTTGCTGCACCATCCATAGCATGCACTTAACACTACACACGCATGCACACGCCCCCACTACGATGCACACACATGCACCTGCCACAACCTCATTCTGCAAAAGGGGAAAACATGCATTGGGCCACAGTGCAAGTGTGCACTTTTGAACTTGTTTAAAACCAGCACCTGCCAGGCAGCAGGTGTATATTCTGATGTGGAGATTTTTGTCCCATCCGGGCCATGCTCAGACCACACCCCCAATATGCCTCCTCAATACTCCCACCTACTAACGACATCCGTGTATAAATTGGACATTTATAGTGGATGTGTCTGACTATATACACATAAATTATGTGAATTCAGGCCTCTAAACTAACCCCTTGTAGGAGTAGCCTAGTGGTTAGAGCACACTGGTAGTCCTTGTGACCTTGGACAAGTCAATTTACACTGCATTGTTTCAGAAAAAAAGGCCTAGCAGTTGCTTCTGGTCATAGCTTGCCAAGAAAACCCAGGAGCTGCTGGGTAGGCATTGACGTGACAGCACTTGAAGAAAAAAAGACAATATTTCCTGTGAAGATAGTAAATCCATTATCCCACTGCACTGTTTCTCTTATTCTTCCTGGGGTAAACAGATCACAGATCATCCATTGATGTTTAACTACTCAGCGCTTTCTTGTTTAAGAAATTGAGAACTTGTACAATAGGAAGGGGGGCGCACATAACCCCCCTGGGAACACAATGATGTAAGGGCCATGGCCAAAGCATAGGTCTTACACTTCCTGTTAAACAAAAATAATAAGAAATATATGTTGGAAATACTGGGGGCACCTGTAGAGTCGCACCCTCCGTTGGTTAAGGTGTATTATCTTCCTGTTAAAAAGAAAATAGAGGGAGGTGGGGATATACTTGGGGTAAATGTAGCTGATTCTCTGGATGTTTCAGCTTTGTTGGAAACTTCTTTAGTGGATACTGTTTCTCCTGCTACTTTGATCGCAACTTTTGCATTAACCTCAGACAGGGATTGGTTTCTTAAAATGTTTTTTCGGAAAAGGGATATTGTCTTTCTGGGTTTGACTGTTCGGGTTTTTCCTGATCTCGCAAGAGCGACCCAGAAACGTAGACGGGACTTTTTACTTTTACATCCCGCTGTGTTGTTGCTGGGTGCTCAGTTTTTTCTTAAATTTCCTTCAAAACGTATTATTAAAATGACTTCTGCTACATATGTTTTTTACGATCCATTCCAGTTGCTTGCCTTCATTAATGCCTGTCGTTCCTCTGATACAGTGTAGGTTCCACTGCAGAGGATATTGCCTGACTGTTTCCCTTCAGTATTATTTTCCTCACTCATTATGTAATTATCTTTTTTCCTAGTTGGATTCTCCCTCATTCTTGAGGGCTGTGGACGGAACAGGTTTTGTCTGATTTCCTGTTATGTTTGATTTCTATAATGGGTTGGATGTTTACCTGACCTTTGTTACCTGTATCCTTATTTCCATTCAAGTTTGTATGCTTGGATTTTTTGTGAAAATTAATAAATAGACATTAAAAAAAAAAAAAAGATAAACACCTTATAGGGTAAGATGATACGCCGAGTCAGGACTGTCAGAAGAGGCGGGCAAGAGGGGCCACCAAACAGGCAGATATAGAGTCCTACATGGGCATGTAATTTCAAGGGGAGGGGGGGCGCCTATTGGCCATAATGCAGCATCACAGAAAAGGGACACTCCGCCCTGGCCAATTGATCAGCAAGCATGATACCCCCCTCTTTCCCAACCACCTGGCCTGCCCTTGGTCCTTAATTCTGCCTCTGGTTTAATGTACCCCAATATGTGACTGGCCTGGCTCCCTCATTCCCAGTGTTATCACCTAAAATTCCCAGGGCCTTGCCTGTTATAAGCAAGAGCTGCCTCATTCACTCTATGTTAACCTGCCCTTTTGGCTCCAAATGCAACAACCTCCTCTTATCCACACTAAGGGGGGCATTTTATAAGGAGCTTCATAATGTTGCATGCCATCTACATGCGTAAATCATATTTTGGTAATTTACTAATCTTAATTGGCATTTCTGTACATTCTTTAGCCAATTGCTGTTTTATAAGTATGTGTGCAGGCCCAATGGCATGTACTTTAACTGTTGACATACCCATGGGAAGAGTTTGGACACAGCATGGGCGGAGCGCACAATTACACCCATAAATTATAAAATGCTATAATTTATGTGCGTTCTTGGTGAATCTAGGTATGGACATTTACACCAGCCATTTTACAAAATAGGTGTGAAATACATACAGAAAACATACTTTAACTGTGTGGGACTTCATAAAATTATCCTCTAAATCTCATCTTCACAATTGTTGCTCTCTTTGAATGCGTTTCAGTGTAGAGAGTAGTACACATGTTTTATTACAACCTTTGGGTCCTACTACATATAAGTACTCCCTGCCGAAGGTTTAGCTGAAACACGGCTGTGTTGGGGTCTGAATAAAGGAATAAAGGACCATTTTTACTTCTTGCCACTTCTGTTTATTTTGAATGCTTATATTCTGCTTATCCCAATTCTCACACCATGCACCTATCATATGGAATGCCGTCCCCAAAAGAATAAGAAGCATAACCAACTTCTCAACATTCTGTAAACAATTAAAAGCACAACTAAACGGGGTTACTTACCTGTAACGGGAGTTCTCCGTGGACAGCAGGATAAGTCAGCCACACATGGTGACGTCCTCCGGGCGGCGCCATAGGTACGGAAGTGCTCTCTAGAGCTCAGAAAGGTGAGCCTTTCTGGGCATGCCCAGGTAGCCCACCTTACCGGCCCGCTCCCTAGCCCAGCCAGTATGTTCCTAGCTAGTATAAGCGGCTAGGGGGCGGTCTCTGAGCTGTGCTCCTCCAGGGGAGGTGGGAGGGATTGTGTGGCTGACTTATCCTGCTGTCCACGGAGAACTCCCGTTACAGGTAAGTAACCCCGTTTTCTCCATGGACTAGCAGGATTGCGTCAGCCACACATGGTGACTCCCTAGCTGTAGCGGTTGCAGTGGTGGAGGAGACCAGCGTACGCATAGACCAGAAGGAGACCTGTATTGGTTGTAACTTGTTTACTCAGTATTAACGTATGGAGCTTAAGTCCATGCAAACAGTGTGTCAGTGCATACAGTGCAAACAACGTAAAGAAAAACAGTGCAAACAGTGCGACAATGCATACAGTGCATACAGCGCATACAGTGCAAACAGTGCAACAATGCGTACAGTGCATACAGTGCAAACAAGGCAGTTCAAGGTGCGTGTCACGCATTTTGTTTCTCTGGGGTCCCTGAAGGACGGCTAGCTGCCATAGAGAGGACGGCTGTGGCAAGGGCCCCTTCTTCCTGGGACCTAAGGTCGAGGCAGTAGTGTTTTTGGAACGTGTGTGGAGAAGACCAAGTGGCAGCTTTGCAGACTTCGCTCAGTGGGACATTGCGAAGGTTGGCAATGGAGGTAGAGAGTGCCCTGAGATGGTGTGGGCCCACTCTCGGACACACCTGGGTACCGTGTGGGTCAAGGCAGAAAGCTACGCAGGTTGTGACCCAATGGGAGAGTGTTCTCTTGTTGACAGGTCTCCCGGGTCTTCTCGGGTCGAAGGACACGAACAGTTGGTCGCCCTGCCAGACAGGCTGCGTTCTGTGCAGGTACGCCCGGAGGGCTCGAAGGCAGTCCAGAGTGTGCAATCGCCGTTCTTCGTCTGATGTGTGCGGTTCAGGAAAGAAGGCGGGGAGTTCGATGGACTGGTTTACGTGGAAAGTGGAAGGTACTTTGGGTACGAACCTGGGGTTGGTCCGCAAGGAAGCATGCATTTGGTGCAGTTGCGTGTAAGGGGGTGAGCGACTAGCGCTTGCAGCTCACTGATCCTCCTTGCTGATGCGATGGTTACCAGGAACAGCGTTTTCCACGTGACGAACTTCATCTCGGCTGAGTGGAGTGGCTCGAAGGGCTCTTGTGTCAGACGGTGCAGGACTGTGTTGAGGTCCCAGGCCGGGACCGGGTGTCTTACCGGAGGCTTCAGGTTTGTTAGGCCTTTCATGAAGCGCGCCGTGAGGGGCAGTGCCGTGATGGAGCTGGCACCTTCGGGCGGGGCGTGGAAAGCTGCAATCGCCGAAAGGTGCACCCGGATGGACTGGGTTTTAAGTCCGAGGTTGGATAGAGAACTAAGGTACTGCAGGACGTCAGGTAGCGGGCAAGAGATGGGGTCAAGGTCTTTGGCCGCGCACCAGATGCTGAATCTTTTCCATTTGAGTCTGTAGGATTTTCTCGTGGAAGGCCGTCTGGCTGCGAGAACCACGTCTTGCACTTCAGAGGTTAGTTGGAGTGCAGAGAGGTTTTGCCGTTCAACCTCCAGGCAGTGAGTGTTAGGGCTTTGAGGTTGGGGTGCCATGTGGTGCCTCCGTTCTGCGATAGGAGGTCCTGCCGGAGTGGCAAGCGAACTGGGGCCTCGCAGGACAGGCGTAGGAGGAGAGCAAACCACATCTGGCGTGGCCAGTGGGGCACAATTAGGATGGCGCGGGCTTTGTCGTGGACAATCCTTTGAAGTGTCGCTGGGATGAGGGGGGTTGGGGGAAAGGCATAGACGAGAGACCACTCCCCCCAGCACACGTCGAATGCATCCACCGCCAACCTCTTGGTTGACGGGTGTCTGGAACAGAACAGAGGGCACTTGGTATTCTGCTCCGTGGCAAACAGGTCGATGTTCGGTGTACCCCATAGTTGGAAGAGACTGTTGGAGACCTCTCTGAGAAGGGACCATTCGTGAGGCTGTAGCTGTCTGCTTAGTTTGTCTGCCAAGATGTTCTGATCTCCTGGGAGATAGGAGGCTCTCAGACAGCATCTGTTCCTTAAGGCTAAGAACCATATCCATAGTGCTTCCCTGCAGAGGGGGCGAGAGCCGGTGCCCCCTTGTTTGTTGATGTAGTACATGACTACTTGGTTGTCGGTCTGGATGAGAACTGTGTTGCCCTGCAGCTGCTGGAGGAAGGCTGTGAGAGCGTATCTGATGGCTCTTAGCTCGAGCAGGTTGATGTGCAGGAGCTTCTCCCTCGGAGTCCACGCTCCCTGTGTGCTGAACTGCCACAGGTGAGCGCCCCAGCCGGCGGTGGAAGCATCGGTGGTGAGGGTCGCTTGATGCTCGGGTGGGTGGATGTCCTTGCCCCCTGATAGGTTGCTTGCTTGGGTCCACCAGTGAAGCTGAGCCTTGATCTGCGAGGTTATAGGGATGCGTTTGGAGAGGGGTTGGGAGTGCTGATTCCAGTGCGTGCGTAGGTGCCATTGGAGTGGGCGCATCCGAAGTCTCGCCATGGGAAGGACTGATGTGGTTGCAGACATGTGGCCGAGCAGACACAGTAGGGATCTCGCTGAAGAGGATTTCTTCATTGTCGCTCTGCGTGCTAGGGAGGTGATGGCGGCTAGCCTGTGGTCGGGTAGATAGGCTTTTGAGGCTGTCGTGTCTATCACGGCTCCAATGAATTCCAACTTCTGGGAGGGCGTGAGATGCGACTTGTGGAGATTGAGGACAAACCCCAATGAGGTGGTCAGCGATATGGTTCTCCTCAAGGACTCGAGAAGGTCCGGGACCGATGGGGCCGTGAGGAGCCAGTCGTCGAGGTAAGGAAAGATGGACACATTGCGCTTGCGGAGGTGTGCCGTGGCCACGGCCACACACTTCGTAAAAACTCGAGGAGCAGGAGACAGCCCGAAGGGAAGGACCTTGTACTGGTAATGCTGTCCCAGCACTTGGAAGCGGAGGTACATCCTGTGTGATTGGTGGATGCTGATATGAGTGTAGGCATCCTGCAGATCCAGGGATACCATCCAGTCGGCAGATTGAATTAGGGGAAGGATGGAATTGAGGGAGTACATCCTGAATTTTTCTTTGACTAAGAATTTGTTGAGGTTGCGGAGGTCGAGGATCAGGCGGAATCCACCCGTCTTTTTGGGAATCAGAAAATATCTGGAGTAGAAGCCGGAGTTCCTTTCTCCAGGGGGTACCTCCTCGATAGCACGGGAGGCTAGCAGGTTTAGCAGCTCCACAGCCATCGTCAGGCGCAGGTGTGATGGTGTGTCGCTGACGGGGTGCTTGCATTGGGTTGGTGGGGCCGCGAAGCGCAGGCGGTAGCCTTCTCGGATGATCCGTAGAACCCAGGAGTCTGAGGAGATACGCTGCCATTCTTTGAGAAGTTGCGTCAGGCGTCCCCCAATGTGGGTGATCGCCTGAGATTCGCCGTCAAAAGGAGGGCCCGCCTTTGTTAGCAGGGGCGTTATTGGGCTTTTTCTGCTTCCTGTCCCTCTGGGGGTTGCGTTGATGGGAAGGTCCCTGGTAGGAGTTGTACTTATACCTCGTGTTTTGCCATCTGCGATTGTATGGGTATTTTTTGCTGGAGCTGTAGTAGGGCTTCTTCTGTGAATTACTTTCTGGGTGCCACTGTGGCGCTCGAAGCCGTCTTCGGCTAGGGTCTGGAGTGTGTTACAGTGCTCCTTCATATCGTTTACTGTATCTTTTACTTTGTCTCCAAAGAGGGAATCACCCGTGCAGGGTGCATCCGCAATTCTGTCATGGGTGTCATCGCGCAGTCCCGATGCCCTTAGCCAAGCCCACCTTCTCGCGGAGATGGCTGTACCAGCCGTCCTCAACGCTGTGTCGAAAGCGTCGAAGGTTGCGCTGGCCATATGCTTGCTGCACTCGGACATATCCGTGAGCGTTCTGGAGGGTGCGGCTTGAGTGTCTTTCGGTAGCGATGCGAGGGAGGCTTTAAACTCTGCCATGCATGCATCCAGGAAGAGGACTTGTTGGAACTGGTGCGCTGCGATCTTAGCGTTGAGCATGGCCCCCAGGAAGACTTTCTTCCCGATGTCATCCAGGAGTTTGTGGTCTCTACCGGGCGGGCTGTTGGCATGGGTGCGAGAGGATTTGATCCGCTTGAGGGCCAACGATACCACAATGGATTGATGAGGTAGCTGGGGGTCCGTGAAACCAGGCACAGGTTGCACCTGATACTTTGTTTTGAGCCTCCTTGGGAAGGGTCTTCCAGAAGCTGGGGTTTGCCATATTCTCGAGTGGTTTTCACGCAGTGTCTGGTGTATAGGCAGCGCGAAAGTAGGCTTTGGGGTAGCAAGGTATTTTAGAACCTCCGGCACCGGTGCGTTGTCATCAGCTGCGCCAATCAGGGACAAGGTGGAGGCTAGCTTGGTAATAAATTTAGGGTATGTTAGGTCCTCTGGAGGGGGAGGGTTTTCCTCCGCCTCCGTGTTGCGCTTGTCTTCAGAGGTTGATGGCTCGTTGGATGCAGCGCCCACAACTGCCTCTTCTAAGTCCTGCTCTTCGGCCGTAGTGTCCGGAGAAGGCTGTACTACGGACATCCTCTCAGGGGTGGAGGTCCTGACAGCCGGTTTGGCTGTGGGTGCCTCTTGGGGCTCCAGAGGTTTTGCCAGAGAGGGATCTGCTGAAGGCGCTGGAGGATGTACTAGCGAGGAAAGTTGTCTTACCAGCTGGGACAACAGGTTCAAGATGTTAGCAATGCTTGATGTTCCGCTGGATCCACTCCTGCTATTATGCCCAGGACTGGAGGAGCTAGAGGATCTTTGCCTTTCACCTCGATGGCTGTGGTGTTTGCTGCGGCGGTGTGGAGAGCGGCGATAGAGCTTGGAGTGTTTGTTCCTGCTTCTTCTGTGTCTGGAAGCGCTACTGCTGCTGCTGCTAGTGTTGGAGCGATGGCGTCTTTTTCCCCCCCCCCTCTCCTGTGACTTTCACGCTGCGATCTGCCTCCGTGATGATGGCGCGGGCTCTTTTCAGCGCCGGTGGAACTCCCGGCGCTGATGTGCAGGGCTTGGGGAGCAGGCAGAGGGGGGCTGCATGGGCGGCAGGAGGATCGGCGCCGATGGCTGCGCTCGTTTCTGCGCCGTGTCGAGGCTTCCGGGTTTGAATTCCCGCCCCCTAGATGGGCGGAGCTGGAGGACTGGCAAGCTGGAGTGGAGGACTGGAGACCGCCGCCATCTTCGTTGGCCGCATGGATTTCCACAGCACTGCAATGTATCCCCGCGGTGTTGGAGGGTCCTGCGGGTGGCCTGGGACACATCAGAGGGGTGGATATTTCTCCCTCGGCTGCACGGCCGTGGATGGAGGCCGCATCGGGCACATCCGGAGCCGGAGACAGTTGTGAGCACACCGCCGGAGCGGGGACAGCAGCAGAATTAGATGTGCAGATAGCTGGGGTAGGAACAGCAGCGGAAAGAAGAAAATTTGCAGAAGTACTTGCGATTTCATTCAGGTAGTCATTCAGAGCGTGCCATCTGGATCTCTTTGCCCTGGGGGACATTTTCCCGCAATGTTCACAGTTCTGAAGAGGGCTTTAAACTAGATTCATTGGGGATGGGTGAAGAAAGCCCCCAGGTAAGTGAAAGCCCCCAGGTAGGTGATACATTAAATATCTTTATGGAAATGGGTAACAGGGGTAACACATGGAAAGCAGTGTGTATTAATGCCCGTAGCATGGGAAATAAGATCCCTGAAGTTGAAGCTTTGGTGGGAGTGGCTGACTTGGATTTAGTGGCAGTTACAGAAACATGGTTCACAGAAAACCATGACTGGGATGTAACTATACCTGGCTATACTTTATTCAGAAAGGACAGGGTAGGAAGAAGGGGAGGAGGAGTGGCACTATATGTAAAAACTACTATTAAAGCTTTGGAATTACAGAGCTTAAAAGGGAGAGAGGAGGCATTGTGGGTTAAACTAGAAAGAGGAAAAGAGAAATCTATTTGCATTGGTGTGATATACAGACCTCCCTCACAAGAGGAAGAGGTGGACAGAGAGTTAATTGAAGACATACGCAGCATTGCTAGGAAAGGGGAAGTGCTACTGCTAGGAGATTTCAATATGCCAGATGTTGACTGGCACATTCCTGCTGCAGTATCATCTAGAAGTATGGAGATCCTGGATTCTCTACAGGGAGAACTATTCAGGCAATTGGTAACAGACCCCACACGTGAAGGGGCCATACTGGACTTGGTACTTACCAATGGTGAGAGTGTTTCTGATGTTGTAGTGGGAGATCATTTTGCATCCAGTGACCACCAGATGGTGTGGTTCAGTATTAGGACTAGGGCTGTTAGAATCCATTCCAAGGTGAAGATCTTAGACTTTAGGAAGACTAACTTTGCGAAGATGGGCCAATACCTCAGGGAGTCGTTAGTGGGATGGGAACAGCTGGGGAATGTAGAAAAACAGTGGGCAAAACTGAAAGGGGGTATTTTAAAGGCAACCAACCTTTTTGTTAAAATGATAAATAAAGGCAAAAGGAACAGGAGACCGCTATGGTTTTCGAAGGAAGTAGCTGAAAAAGTGAAGAAAAAGAGGGAGGCCTTCATGAAATACAAGAGATCACAGAGAGAGGAAGACAGGCATCTGTATTTGGAAAAACTTAGAGAAGCTAGCAAAGTAGTCAAGAAGGCAAAGATTCAAAAGGAGGAGGAAATAGCCAATGCAATAAAATGGGGGGATAAGACATTTTTCAGATATATTAATGAGAAGAGGAAGGGCAAAAGTGGTATTGTCAGACTCAAGGGTGCAGGGGGGGAATATGTAGAAGCTGATAAGGATAAAGCGGAATTGCTTAACAAATATTTTTGTTCTGTGTTCACAGATGAAGAACCAGGAGCAGGACCTCAGAAAACACCCACAAATAAGAACAGAAGCGAGGGACATCTTGAACAATTTTCAGAAGACTGTGTTCGTGAGAAACTAGCTCAACTTAAAGTAGACAAAGCGATGGGACCGGATGGGATACACCCTAGAATACTGAGGGAACTTGGGGACGTTCTAGCAACTCCACTGACTGACCTTTTCAATGCCTCGTTGGAGTCGGGAGTGGTGCCAAAGGACTGGAGAGAGGCTCATGTGGTGCCTTTACACAAAAACGGAAGTAAGGATGTGGTTGAAAACTACAGGCCGGTTAGTTTAACTTCAGTGGTGAGTAAATTATTGGAAACGCTGCTGAAAGAGAAAATAGTGAGGTTTCTGGAGTCCAGCGGATTACAGGATCCGAGGCAGCATGGATTCACCAGAGGCAGGTCTTGTCAGACAAATCTGATCGATTTCTTTGACTGGGTGACCAGGGAGTTGGACCGAGGGAGAGCTCTAGATGTGGTGTATTTAGATTTCAGTAAAGCCTTTGACACTGTTCCTCACAGGCGACTTATAAACAAACTGAGCACCCTAGGGATGGACCCTAAAGTTACTGCTTGGGTTAGAAATTGGTTGGGTGGGAGGCGACAAAGAGTACAAGTAAATGGAGCTCACTCTGAGGAGAAGGATGTTACCAGTGGTGTGCCCCAGGGATCTGTCCTTGGTCCGATTCTTTTTAACATCTTTGTTAGTGATATAGCGGAAGGGCTGTCGGGTAAGGTTTGCCTCTTTGCAGATGATACCAAAATCTGTAATAGAGTAGACACCCAGGAAGGTGTAGATAACATGAGGAGGGATCTAGCTAAGCTTGAAGAATGGTCTAGAATTTGGCAGCTGGGATTTAATGTTAAAAAATGTAAGGTCATGCATTTGGGCTGCAGCAATCCAAGGGAGCAATACAGTATAGGAGGTGAAGTACTTTTGTCCACTAAAGAAGAGCGGGACATAGGCGTGGTTGTGTCTGATGATCTTAAAGTAGCTAAACAGGTAGAAAAGGCGACGGCAAAAGCTAGAAGGATGCTTGGGTGCATACGGAGAGGAATGGCTAGCAGAAAAAAGGAGGTGATAATACCTCTGTATAAGTCTTTGGTGCGACCTCATTTGGAGTATGGTGTGCAATTCTGGAGACCGCACCTTCAAAAGGATGTGAACAGGATGGAGTCGGTGCAGAGGGTTGCTACTAAAATGATTAATGGGCTTCATTATAAAGCATATGAGGACAGACTTAAGGATCTTAATATGTACACCTTAGAGGAAAGGCGGGATAGAGGTGATATGATTGAGATGTTTAAATACCTCCGTGGCATAAATGTTCAGGGAGAGAGCCTCTTTCAATTGAAAGCAAGTTCTGCTACGAGGGGACATGGGATGAGGGTGAAGGGAGATAGATTCAGGAGTGACATGCGGAAATATTTCTTTACGGAAAGAGTAGTGGATCCGTGGAATAGTCTCCCAGTGGAGGTGGTAGAGATGAGGACAGTAACTGAATTCAAAAAAGGATGGGACCAACACAGAGGATCTCTAAAGGTAGAAAGTGGACTGTTGTAGTTGTTGTTATGGAAGGACAGACTAGATGGGCCTTGTGGTCTTTTTCTGTCATCATGTTTCTATGTTTCTATATTTCTATGTTTCTCCACATTATGCTCAGTACCCAGGCAGCGCAAGCAGGCAGTATGGGAATCGGTGTTGCTCATTTTTCTCTTGCATTGGTGGCATTTCTTGAAACCAGGTTTCGGCATGATTAGGAGCTTTGGATTGATGGATAGAGAGCAGAGTCCGTCTTGCAGGCAAGGCGGAAGGAAGAATACTGGCTGGGCTAGGGGGCGGGCCGGTAAGGTGGGCTACCTGGGCATGCCCAGAAAGGCTCACCTTTCTGAGCTCTAGAGAGCACTTCCGTACCTATGGCGCCTCCCGGAGGACGTCACCATGTGTGGCTGACGCAATCCTGCTAGTCCATGGAGAATTCATAGAAGCTTCAAAGGATCTCATGGAATATAACCAACCAAGTATTTCTCATCCAGAATGTACTCTAACAGGGACCCCAACTCCAGATCCCCAATGGCTCCTTTATTTGTATCTATCCCCTAAGTTTAATCAATGTTTAGAATGTTTATATGTACAATCCTTGTTAACACAGCTCTTGTTATTGTTGTAAGTTTTACACATAATATGTATTCTTGTTCCATGTAAACCGCTTTGATTTACTGATAAAGCAATATAGAAGAACTTATAAATAAATACATTTTTAGGTGGGTCATAGTATAATAGACATTCTAATAGGCAAAAAAAAAACAAAATAAAAAAATCCAAACAGATAACAGCATAATAAAATGAAAACCCTTGTGTTTATAAACAACTTTCAAACACTAAAAGACACACAGATGTCTTACGGTTCTTTCTGAACTCCCAGGAGCTAGTTTCTAGCAGGAACTTGACTGGCGGGAAGTTCTATAACTAAGGATCTAGAATTGCACAAGCACAATGTCAGACATATCAGATCAGTGAGCCCTGCTTTGCATTTACACCCCAACTGACAATACCTCTGTTAATTTCATCCTTTAGATCATCAATATGATATACAAAGTGGCATTTTAGAAAGGACGCCCAGGTGCAATCTGGGACATCCAGAGCAAAATGTTTGAGAAATCCCTGGCGAAGTTTACGTTTCAGCCCTATTTTGAAAACTTCAGTGTCCCCCAAATGGACGGCCACAGAGACGGCTCCTTGGACGTCCCAATCAGCTTTTCCCAGAAGGGAGACGCCCATATTCAGTGACATTACAGATACTCAGATGCGCGGTGGCGGGTTAGTAATCAGTTTGTGGCTTGTATTTACATGCAGGTTTCTTTGCCCAAGAAATATTGACAGTGACAATGACCACGCCACGTGCTCTTCCCTCTGGTAGCATTGCCGCCATGAAACAAGCACTTTTTTGTTCTTTATTCGTAGTCAGGAGCAAGTATAGGCATCGACACCTCAACAACTAGGGACAGACATGCTTGCGCTGTTCTGGAATTGTAGCACAACATGCATCTTTGCTGTCCCTCCAAGGGTACTCCTCCGGCACACCCTCCATTCTATTTGGATGTCCATAGAGGCACTAGGAAGTCCCAAGTAGAGCAGACGCACTCGCAGAGACAGAACAAACCACAAAAAGCAAGAGGCAATGAAGTCATAAACGTTTTATTCAAACCAAGCCCCTAGGCGTTTCAGCAAATGCCTTCCTTGGGGAGGAGGGGGAAAGCCTCAAAAGTTAAAAAAACATAAAACATAAATAAAATAATTAATTATGATAATATAAGCCAAATTAACATAAACATAATAATAAAACGAACTTAAAATGCAATAAAAGGCTGAGTAAAAATCATAAATAAGCATGCTTAGTACATATAAAAAGAGGGAGTCAACCCTAATTAAATTAATGGGTGGAAAATCTCCAGTGACCAGACCAAGAAAAATCAAAAACCTGACCATAAAAACATAAATCATGAACATAAAAATAATATAAAGACAGGAAGGTTAAAGCATACATTTATTTACATTCTCTTATATACCGCGCTACAGGCATTGAGAGCATTCCCATAGAAGTATTGCAGCAATCTGATGCAGCTGTTACCGTACTTACAAGGCTCTGCCAAGAAATATGGAAGACAACATCATGGCCAACTGACTGGAAAAGATCTGTGTTTATACCAATACTAAAGAAAGGTGATCCAACTGACTGTGGAAATTATCGCACAATCGCTCTGATCCCACATGCCAGCAAGATTCTACTGAAGATTATTCAAAAGAGACTACAGCCATACCTAGAACAAGAACTACCTGAAGTGCAAGCAGGTTTCAGGAAAGGGCGAGGAACGAGAGACATCATTGCGGATGTGAGATGGATCCTTGAAAAGACTAAAGAATACCAAAAGGATATCTATTTGTGCTTTATCGACTATAGCAAGGCTTTTGACTGTGTAAACCATGAGAAACTCTGGGCCACATTAAGAAGCATGGGTATACCAGAACACCCGATCGTTCTCTTGCGTAATCTGTACATTGATCAAGAAGCAACAGTTCGAACGGAACAAGGAGAAACAGAATGGTTTAAAATAAGCAAAGGTGTAAGACAAGGCTGCATACTTTCCCCCTACCTGTTTAATTTATATGCAGAACAAATCATCAGAGAAGCAGGACTGTATGAAGACAACAGAGGTGTGAAGATTGGTGGAAGACTCATCAACAACCTTCGCTATGCTGATGATACCACATTACTGGCTGAAAGTGAAGATGATCTGAAACATTTGCTTCTCACAATCAAAGAACATAGTCTCAAAATGGGCCTGCACCTTAATGTAAAGAAGACAAAGATCATGACAACTGGCATAATCAACAGGTTCATCGTTGAAGGAGAAGAAATTGAAATCGTGAACAACTTTAACCTACTTGGATCAACTATCAATAAAGAAGCAACAAGCAGTCAAGAAATCAGACGACGCATTGCTCTTGGCAGAATGGCTATGAAAGACCTAGATAAGATTCTCAAGAGCAGAGATGTTTCTCTCCATACAAAGATTCGACTTGTTCAAGCCATGGTATTTTCAATAACATCATATGGATGTGAAAGCTGGACAGTGAAAAAGATAGACAGGAAGAAAATTGATGCCTTTGAATTATGGTGCTGGCGGCGAATACTGTGTATACCATGGACTGCCCGAAGAACAAACCAGTCGGTACTAGAAGAGATCAAACCTAAGCTTTCTTTAGAAGCTCAGATGACAAGACTTCGACTTTCATACTTCGGACACATCATGCGAAGAGAGAGATCATTAGAGAAAGACATCATGCTTGGCAAGATAGAAGGTCAACGCAAAAGAGGAAGGCCAGCAATGAGATGGATTGCTACAATAACAGCAGCTATGGGTACCAGTCTGTCAACAATGAGCCGCCTGACTGAAGACCGAACACAATTTAGGATAGCTATCCAGAGGGTCGCCATGAGTCGACTCCAACTTGACGGCACTTAACAACATTCTGCATCAGTGTGGTTTGCATTGAACAAACTGAAATTACATTGAACAGGGCATTATAACTTGGATATAACTATTTTACAGGGAACATGGGCTATGGAGGGTTAAGTGGCTTGCCCAAGACCACAAGGAGCACCTGTGGGACTAGAAACCCCAGTCCTTCCGGCCCAAGGTTGCTGTCCTCTAGTGGGATTTGAACCCCCGACCTTCCAGCCTGAAGTACCTTGCCCCAACCACTAGGCCACTCCTCCACTCCATGATATCAATGAAAATAATCAATGATATACATCAATGAAAATAAAAATCAAAGTTATCATAAGTGAACTAACAAAATCACTGTACAAAAAAGAGTGAGGAAGATGGTACAATTAAAACCTCAAACTTGTTGGGAACTCACTTTTGGAGCAAGCTGTTCTGATAATGTTGACCACAGAAAAATGTGGGAATGACGAAACAAGCAAGTGAATCCCAGAACTAATTATTTGTTAAAAAGCATTACAACTTGAGCTATCTTGTGGGGAGAGTCAGATAAATGTAATGCTAGATCTATGTGTTCCCAAGCCATGTATCACATTTGTACCAATGAAACCTAGAGTTTTAAAAGGAACCCAACAGATAATCGAGTGTCCAGAATTGCTAAATCAATAGGTTCTTCTAAAACTTGATTTCATGACTAACTAGTCAGTAAGTAATAATCATCAAAGCCTTTTATTGCATTTTATCTTCGTTTTATTATTATATTTATGTTCATTTGGCTTATATTATTATAATTTATTATTTTATTTATGTTTTCTGTATTTTAACTTTTGAGGCTTCCCCTCCCCATAGAGGCACTAGGGACATTCATATTCTCAGCTTCTAAAAGGGCTCCAGGGGCACCTTAGTGACTTGAACGTCTGTGTACCTATTTTCGGACATTCAAAACATGAATGGGGCTCCTCCAATAACCCCCTAAATCACTGTGGTCCTAGCACAGATCCCTGTTCTGGGGTGATTTACACTGGTGATTCCCGGCACTTGAGTTTCAGGGAGCCTTGCTCTGGGTGTTCTCAGGTGTTGTCTTACTGGGGACATTTCAAATGTAAGATGATGAAAAGGATCCTTACTCTGGGAATTCTCAAGGTCCTGGGAGTTCTTCTCTGTATTCTCAGTTCTTGGGATGATAGGTGTTATGGGGATTTTTGGATCTTGAAGCTCCGGGGATTCTCAGCTCCTGAGATGAGGGGGAGGGGAAGGTTGAGGGTCATACTGGGAATGTTTGGCTCTTCAATAACTTGGGGGAATCTCATGATGTGTCCTTGCATGGTCATCTTCCAGTTCTTAGGTGCAGAGGAAGTCTTACTCTGAGGTGCTTGCATTTTTAGTTCTTGGGATTTGCAACCTTCAGGATGCTATCTCACCTTGGAGTTTTTAGCTGTTGAAATACTGAGGGTCCTTTGTCTGAGGATGTTCGTTTCTTGACATGCTGGGGGGGGGGGTCTTACTATACAGTAGGTGTTATTAACTCTTAAGATGCTGAGGGGCTTGCTGTGCAGATTTGTGGCTCTTGGATCTGGGATATCTTGCTCGTTGCATGCATTCTAAGCTTTTAAGGTTTGTTGGTTTGGTTTTTTGGGGGGAGGGAATGAAGTCTTACTATGTTAATCAACAGTTCTTTAGAACACTTGTGGTTTGTGCTTGGGGGATAGTCAGGTCCTGCTTCACTAGAGCTGAGTTGGATAAATTTGATGATATATCTACCAGAGGCTCTTCCTGTACTGTGATGCATGCAACCATGTGTATGTGTATATGTTTGTCTCTCACAGTAAGTATTGATCCCATTGCTTTAGAACAGATGTATGTATGGTGAGGTAATGCTTGGTCCGGACTGGCCATAGAGATACTCCAGGAGAATTCTGTCCTCTTTCTCTGCAGCCATGAAATGTTCTTGCTGTATCTGTGGTAACATCTTTCCTCTTCTGTGTTTCAGACTGCTTCCTGCTCCCTGACCATCTCCAGGAGAAGTGAGGGACTAGGGATGGATGCCTGCCCCCGTATGTGGAGGGGCCCTCGGAGGACATGGAAAGGCTTTGTCTGTATTACCTTTGCCTGTCTCTGTCTGGCTATTTTGTACCTGGTGTGCACCGAGACAGGGGTCATGTTACGGAACCAGCACCAAAGTCCCCGCAGGTCCTGGCAGCGGAAATCAGGCTCAAGCCCTGTAGAGAAACTAATCCGTAGCGTCCAGACCTTGCCCGAACTCAAATCAAATGCCACTTCCATCTCCATTTCCCACAACCGAAACATGAGTGGAGCCCCTATCACTCTGGTGATACAGGCAGTGAGACCTACTGGGGCACATGGCAGCTGGATGTCTGGCCTCACTGGCTTTTTTCACCGGCTGCTAACAGTAATGATTGGGGACCACAGGAGGGGGACAAGCCTGGACTCCCCTAGGGGAAAGTCCCCTTGGAGGGTATGGGACGAGGACTCAAGTTCAGACAAGTTGAACAAGAGGCTACAGAAAGTCTTCAAGATGTATCGGGCTATGAACAAGTACAGTGTGCCCGCACAAAAGCAAGGGATCCGGGGTTCCCACAGGAGGAGTGCGCAGGAGCTGCTCTGTCGGCTGAGGAACCAGGTGAAGGTGCAGACCCTGGGGATGCAACACCCTCCCTTCAACACAGAGGAATGGGCTATGTTTCTCCCTACCCGTAACCTCTCCCAGGAGCTGGGGCCCCTGCAGAACTGTGCTGTGGTCTCCTCTGCTGGCTCAATCCGCAGTTCCCATCTGGGCAGAGAGATAGGTAAGTTTCATGGGCATGGCCTTGAGCATGTGACTGGCACATTGATAGAAATAATCTCTCACACTTGGGAAGTACAGAGATGTTGTCTTCTTCCCCATACATTTCAGAGAGAGCCCCTGCCTCATCCTTCCATGGCAAATGAAAAGCCTCTCTGGCCCATACACCCACTGACCACCAGATGGCAGTGTTATTGCACAGTGCTGCAAGAACTGAAACTGGCAGTGGATGTACAGTGGATTATCACACACACTTACCCCTAAATTTAAATCAGGCTCTACCTAGAGGACGAGGACACTTTGATATTCAGAGTGCTAGCTGCCAGTTTAAGCCTTCAAATAATCAAATTCATCTGTCTCTATTGTCTTTTTTATCTTATACACAAGTCTTATCTTAGTATTCTTCTATCATAATACGTTTTTTCTTGGAATAAAGGGAGTTGCACCGTTTGTTAGTATCACCCATCCTGGTTTTTAAAATATTTCTTTCCCAAGTTACCAGTTTAAATGTCTGTGCTGTGTTCATGCTTTATGCCTATCAGTGTGCACTTGCATGGGACTCTGATGAAGATCTGATCTTCAGCTGTCCATGCTGTGTTCATGCTTTACATTTATCAGTGCTATATTCATGGTTGATATGTATTGATGTGATGCCTGCATGGGGCTCTTAAAAACTTAAGAATTGCCATACTGGGCAGTGCCCCCCTCCCCCTGCCACCCCCGCCTGCTGCTGTGCACCTCGAAGCACACCCCACCCCTACCCCCAGCCGGGCCCATAGAGACAGCACAGCAAACTTAACAAAAATCTGACTTCCCATAGTGCCTTGAGCTCCATGGCCCAGCTGCTCTTCTCTTCCGGCCGAAGACATTTTGGTTGCTCTTATTTGTACTTCTAACTCTGCTGTATCTTCTTTAAGATGTGGCAACCAGAATTGCCACAGTACTCAAGATGTAATCACACCATGGAGCAATACAGAGGCATTATGGCATACTCTTTGCCTTTGTCATTCCTTTCCTTATGATTCCTAGCATTCGATTTGCTTCTTTGGCCGCCGCTGCACACTGGGCAGAAGATTTCATATATTGTCCACAATGATACCTAGATCCTTTTCTTGGGTGATGACTCCAAATGTGGAGTCTAGCATCATGTAGCTATAATTTGGGTTATTCTTCCCTCAGTGCATTAATTTACCCTTGTCCATATTAAATTTCATCTGCTATTTGGATGCCCAGTCTCCTTGACTAATTTGGTGTCATTTGAAAATGTAATGACCTCTCTTTTTGCTCCCATTTCCGGATCATTTATGGTCAAATCTTTTTATTAGGCAAAAAACATAACCATGCAATTTCTAATTGCCCACACGGACATATAAACAATCCATAACCAAAACATTCGGCATAACCTTAACCACATAATACACATTTCTTTATCATAGAAAAAAGATTTCTTTCCCCCCAGAACTTTTCCCCCTTCCCCATCACACTCCGCATTATTTATTAATTTGTTAAACAGGGTCGGAGTGACCATTAGGCAGACTAGTCTGGGAGCAGCCTTTTGTCACCACTAATGCTGCTCTCCGGGATCCGCAGCAGCAATAGATTCAAAGAGGAAGTCAGCATCGGGCTTTGGCAGGAGAGGGACTGAGCCAGAGGTTTAACATAAGCGCTGTGGAGCTGTTTGAGACAATTGCGGCTTCTGCTACTGGTCCCGGAGAGGGACAGCAGCGGCTGCAATGGAAAAGAAGTGGGGGAGGGGGATGCAAGGGATGAGGTTTACCTAGGGCGTTTCATCTCCTTGCACTGGCCCTGATGTTAAAAGCACCAGTCCCAGAACAGATCTCTGGAGTACTCCACTATTCACCTTCCTCCATTGAGAAAATTGGCCATTTACCCCTACTCTCTGTTTTCTCTCTTTTAACTAGTTCCCCATCTGTAATATGACATTGCCCTCCTATTCCACGTCTTTTTAATTTTCACAAGAATTCTCATTGTATTGATTTATCTAAAAGTTCTTATAGTCCACACAAGCCACAGTCCTGTGCGACCTACAATTAAACATATACAGACAAATCCAGATGCACTATGAGGGCTATTTTAAAAGCCCTATTGGATGTGGCAGCCCCAGATATATTTGTACAAAAATGTTTGGCCAGGGGCATTGCCTGGGCAGGGCAAAAATCTGCATGTGCATCCCCATATCATATAGGGGGGGGGGGGTGCACTGTATAAACAGCCTTACTCACGCCTGAAGTTACACCTGCCCCAGACACAAACAGGTTTTCCGAGAGTTTGTCTTTTAGCCATCCAGTTACAGGAAGGCTTAATCCCCCCAATGTTTATTTCCTCCTCTGAAGCAGAATGCTGTGGGCGTAGAGTACTCTTAAGTCCATTAGCAACATCGAAACGTCTAGGTTTCCAAAATGGCTGAGATACACATGTACATTCCCACATTCAGACGTATGTGCTTTTCCCACATGCAAATAAACACAGAAATGTAAAAAGTCGCAGAATTTCAGTTTAACACAAATCCCCCTTTCCCCCATACTTTAAGACAATATCCTAGTAGACAAATACAAGGGCAGATTCCTTCCCAGCAATAGCAGGACTGAGTTAACAGAGCTTTGGCTTCCCTATATATATTGTGATTCTAAGGCAATGTCTTCTAACAATTCTTTTGGTGATACACATTGCTATCAGCCGTCCATGCTGTGTTCATGCTTTACATTTATCAATGTGACTCCTGCATTCCATGTTCATGTTTTATGTGTATCAGTGTAATGACTGCAAAGGGCTCTAGTGAAAATCTGCTCTTCAGCTATCTGTGCTGTGTTCATGCTTTTCATTTATCATTGTGACCCACGCATCATGTTTACGTGTATCAGTGTGATGCCTGCATGGAGCTCTAATGAAGATCTGTCTGTGCTGTGTTCATGCTTTACATTTATCATTGTGACTCTCGCATTTCATATTCATGCTTTATGTGTGTCGGTGCGATGCCTGCACTAATGAAGCTCTGCTTTTCAGCTGTCCGTGCTGTGTTCATGCTTTATGTGTATCGGTGCGATGCCTGCACTAATGAAGCTCTGCTTTTCAGCTGTCCGTGCTGTGTTCATGCTTTATGTGTGTCGGTGCGATGCCTGCACTAATGAAGCTCTGCTTTTCAGCTGTCCGTGCTGTGTTCATGCTTTATGTGTGTCGGTGCGATGCCTGCACTAATGAAGCTCTGCTTTTCAGCTGTCCGTGCTGTGTTCATGCTTTATGTGTATCGGTGTGATGTCTGCATGGGATTCTGAAGAAGGCCTGTTCTTCAGCTGTCTGTGTTCTGCATGGGGCTCTGAAAATGACTATCCCACCATCACCCCCATTCTACTAGTGGTGACAGCATCTGTTCTAGATACAGACTGTGTAAGAGGAAAGGTGATTTGCTGAAACGTCCTACCAGTGTGTCCCTGGGACAATGAGCTAGGTCTTTGCCCGAAGAAGGGAATCAGCAGAGCAGAGTCTTGTCTCTGTGACGGTGGCATCATTAAGTCCCATCTCTTCCTTAGATTCTCACGATGCTGTTCTGAGGTTTAATGCGGCCCCCACCTCCAAATTCCGGAAGGATGTGGGTAAGAAGACCACAGTACGCCTAATTAATTCCCAGGTAATCCAGCTAGTCTAATGGAACTAATACTTGAGTACCCACTATCCCAGTAATGCTATTACCAGAGTAAAGCCCCTCTGTGTGCCGTAAGTACTGGACCATGCCAGTCTTTCTCTGCCGTCATCCACTATGTTTCTGTGTTAGTGTCTGAGCCTCCTCTATCCCTATATAATTGTTACCCGAGCAGCTATCTTGCTAGCTTAACAATTATGTATCTACCATTTCTCTGAAACTAGTACTCGCAGTGCTGCCCAGTGGGTCAAAAAGGAGGTGGAATGTTAAGCACCATTTTCCTTCCCGCCACCACCCTTCCACGCCCCTTGTCTTCTCTCTCCCTGGACTCCTCCAGCTCTCCTCCTATTACCCTTCATGGTTCCTCTTTCCATCTCTGATCTCTTCGTTTATTTTGGGGGTGGGGGATAGGTGTGATTGTGCCTGTCCATGGATCACAGCTAGATTTTTGAAACAATGCTACCTCTGTAGCATTTTATCTTTGTGACCAATGTTCCTGTAAACCTGCTACCCACAGGTGATGGCGTCAGAGGATCACAAGTTCCTGGACAACCCGCTCTATGGGGAGGGGATCCTAGTGGCCTGGGATCCTGCCCCTTATTCTGCAGACCTACAGGAGGTGAGTGAGGGGGAAGAATGTGTGTGAGCCAAAAGGAGACCTGAGAGTCCACGTTTTCTCTTTTTATGTCTTTACACAGTCTTTCTCTCTTTGTAGACCCCTGAACCCTTGTGTATCATATGAATAAAGATCCCTCTCTATGCCCCTGTATTTATTACATGCCAATCCAGAGAAATCTCTTTCTCTCAGCAAGTTCCAAAACATACAATTATACAAATACACAAACAATTAAACAACAACATAAGAATAGGCAATCAGATAAAACATGAAAACGAAATAAATTTATAATATACGCCTCTGTTTGCTCCTGTATTTATCCATCTACGGTATATTTATACATACGCACATTGTATCACCTGCAAACGTTTTACTGTCCTATGCAGGGGGCGTATGTGCGTGGAGTGAATATGAAAAGACAAAGTCCCTCATCCTGCTCCGCGAATGCTTTACCATTTTAGGATACAAAATAGATTCTTTACTTATATTCAAAACCCAAATTACCTCAGGAATCATCCTATTTCACTCCGACAAATACAAGCCATCAAACTTCAACTTGACCATCATCATTTTAAGATTCTTGCATATGCCTTAATCCTAAATCGATCAGATTATCGTAAATCTCGATATTACAGTATAACTAACTTTACACCACCTTCAACTACTTCAAGAAAATACGACCATATCGCATCAGTGCTAAAACGTTTACACTGGTTACCAGTATCCCTTAAAATCCATTATACAATTCTCTGGTACATCTTTCTGCCCTGCTAATTCCTTACACATTCTCCTAAGGAGCTCACAGGGGATCATTTTAGAAGCCCTATTCTTGAGTTGGACATTTGAAAATGCGCATTCAGTCACGCAAACTATAGTGACATCCCCCAGAGCCATTTTAGAAAGCTGGGTATATTTCCACGGCACAAGAACATGCATGTAGCATGGGGGTATGATGGAGGCATGTCCTTGGTGGAGCAAGGGAGATGCAGGCCACAGTGCGATTCAGAATAGCACAGGCGCATCAGATCCTGGATGCTGAGGTGTCCCTGCCCATAGCGGCTCTTGATTAAGAATAAGGTGACAAAAAGTGCATATTTCATGGCTGCAACACTTCCTGGGGGAAAAGGAAAATGTGCTTTCATCGCTGAAGAAACATGCTTGCAAACACATACTCCAAACAGATTACTGGCCAACTGAAATGGTCAGCCGGGATGTATTAGTATTATAACATAGTCGCTCCCTTCTGAAATACCCCGGTCGAGATGCCCGGGTATCTGGTTCTGTGGGATGCAATTCGGGGACATCCACATTTGTGAAATGGTCTATATCCTACCAGGCCGTGCACCTACCTGGCCTTGCTATCGGAGTGGACCCATTGCTGGAAGCAACTACTGGGACGTTCATCTTTCAGGGCAAAGATGGAAGTTTCAGAAGACACGTATACGTGCCCCCCTTCACTGCTGCCACTCCTCTGGAGTTTTGGACATTGTGCTGTGGATGACCCAGATTCATCCTCGACGTCCCTTCTGAAATGTCACTTACAGTCAATATATTAATCGACTCACACTTCCATTTAACATACACTTAGAAACAACAAGATGGGGACTTTCAAGTCTTTTGCATTGAGTGTCACATGTATGATTTTTTCCCTGTTGGTGAGGGATCTTACATGTGCACTAGGTGCAAGGAGCTCTTTGCTCTCAGGAAAAGAGTCCGATCTCTGGAGGCTGGAGCATCAGACGTGGAGGACATAAGGAAGACGGAGAGGTGTATAGATGAAACCTACAGGGTTTCTGTAGTACTGAAGTCCCACGTCCAGTCTGGCAGCCATCTTGTTGCCATAGAGGAGAGAGGTCTTGTGATAGGAGAGCATCACCCTGGTGTGGCAGGAAGTTATACTGTAGCTAGGACCTGTCCTCCAGGTGATGTAAAACCCTCTTGCACCAAGGAGGTTTCTCTAGGGCCATGTGCCCATGAGGGAAGGGTTAGGACAGCCGTTATTGTAAGTGATTTGATCATTAGGCATGTAGATAGCTGGGTGGCTGGTGGATGTGAGGATTGTCTGGTATCATGCCTACCTGGTGTGCAAAGGTAAAAAACCTCACACACCACCTAGACAAGGTTTTAGATAGCACTGGGGAGGAGTCTCCTGTCTTGGTACATGTTGGTACCAATGACAAAGTGTGGGAGTGAGGTTCTGGAGGCCAAATTAGGCTTTTAGGAAGTTGAAATCTAGAACTTCCAGGGTAGCGTTCTCTGAAAAGCTTCCCGTTCCATGTGCAGGACCCAA
Organism: Ichthyophis bannanicus; assembly: GCA_033557465.1. Lineage (NCBI taxonomy): Eukaryota > Metazoa > Chordata > Amphibia > Gymnophiona > Ichthyophiidae > Ichthyophis > Ichthyophis bannanicus. Next base: position 101,821,299 of record CM066048.1, on the reverse strand, counting down.
AAGGCAGGCAGAGCTCCAGAGTCTCAATGCGTGGATGAGACAACAGTGCAAGGAAGAGGGTTTTGGATTTGTTAGGAACTGGGCGACATTCTGGGGGAAAGGAAGGGCTTTTCTGAAGGGATGGGCTCCACCTTAACCAGGATGGAACCAGGCTGTTGGCATTAACCTTTAAAAAGGAGATAGAGAAGCTTTTAAACTAGATAATAGGGGAAAGCTGAAAGTTGCCCAAGAGCACATGGTTCAGAAGGATGTATCCTTGAAGGATATTAGCAAACGATTGAAGTTATAGCATATTGACAGAGAGGTTCCAATAAAGACAGAAGTAACCCAAATGTCTTTAAGTACAGAGCAGACAGAGCTTAAAGATTCTAAATTATGCCTGTCTACCGATAACCAGATCAATATGAATAAAATACAACCTCTAAAATGCTTGTACGCGAATGCTAGAAGTCTAAAACATAAGATGGAAGAGTTATAATATATAGCACTAAATGAGAGGTTAGATATGGTTGGTATCTCAGAGACCTGGTAGAAGGAGGACAACCAGTGGGACACTGTGATACCTGGATACAAATTATATCACAATGGTAGAGTAGATCAAATTGGCGGAGGAGTTGCACTCTGTGTTAGAGAGGCCATTGAGTCACATCCCATAGGATTAGAGTTTTGCAGGAAACAAAATACACTGTAGAATTTCTATGGATTGAAATTCCATGTAAGAATGGGAAGGCGATGGCAGTGGGGGTGTACTACCGACCGCCTGGCCAGAATGAACAAATGGATGATGAAATGCTCAAAGAAATCAAGGAAACTAACAAAAGTTACAACACAGTAATAATTGCAATTACCCTAGTATCAACTGGGTCAGTGTCATGGCAGGACACGCTAGGGAGATAAAGTTTCTAGATGAAATAAATGACTGCTTCTTGGAGCAGCTGATTCATGAACTGACAAGAGGTGAAGCTATTTTGGACCTATTCTGTAGTAGAACACAAGATCTGGTGCAAGAGATAAGGGTATTGGGGCCACGGCAATAGTGATCATAGCATGATTGCATTTGATTTAATAAATGGAGGAAGGACAGCAAGGAAATCCACAGTACTACCTTTTAATTTTCAAAAGGGAGACTATGATAAAATGAGGAAATAATTAAGAAAAAATAAAAGGAGCAGCTGCAAAAGTTAAAGATTTACATCAACTATGGGAGTTGTTTAAAATAACTATTTATTTATTTAGATAGATTTGTATACCACCTTATCCTTCAATCAAAGTGGTCACATCACAATTGGAGGGTTACACTTAACATGAGGGTACTTAACAACATTTAGACAGCACAATTGGGGTTACATTTAACATTGTACAATGAACTTGTATGTCTAGTTGGTGTGAGTGGGTATCGAGTTAAGTACAGACTATTTTAACTATTTTGGAAGCACAGACCAGCTGTATTCCATACTTTAAGAAAAGTGGAAGGAAGTAAAAAAAACTGCCAGCATGGTTTAAAGGTGAGGTCAGAGAGGCTGTTGCCAAAAAAGCATCTTTCAGGAAATGGAAAAAAGAGTCAAATGACAAAAATGGGAGACAACAAGCACTGGCAAGTTAGATGTGAGGCATTGATGAGGCAGACAAAGAGAAAATTTGACAAAAAGCTTGCCATGGAAGCAAAAATACATAATAAAAGTATATTCGTAGCAAAAAACCTGTGAGAGAGTCAGTTGGACCATTAGATGATAGAAGGGTAAAAGTGGCATTAAGTGGGGACAAGGCCACCATAGTGCAGAGATTGAAAGAATTCTTTGATTTGGTCTTTACTGAAGAAGATGTTCACAAGTTACCCATGACTGAAATGGAATTTAAAGGTGATGCACTGGAAGAACTGAAAGAAATATCAATAAACTGGGAAGATATATTACAACTATTTGATAAACTAAAGAGTAGAAAATCACCTGGACCAAATGGTATACATCTGAGGGTGTTGAAAGAACTGAAATATGAGTTTGCAGACCTACTATTAGTAATCTGTGAACTATTATTAAAATCACCTGTAATATCTGAAGACTAGCGAATGGCCAATGTAATGCCAATTTTTAAAAAGGATTCCAGGGGTGATCTGGGAAACTACAGGCCAGTGAGCCTGACGTCAGTCTCAGGAAAAATAGTAGAAACCATTATAAAGAGCAAAATTACTGAACATGTAGATAGCCGTGGTTTAATGGGAGAAAGCCAACATGACTTTAACTAAGAAAGGTTTTGTCTTACTGATCTGTTATATTTTTTGAAGGTGTGAATACACAGGTAGACAAAGGTGAGCTGGTCAATATAGTGTATCTGGATTTTCAGAAAGCCTTTGACAAGGTCCTTCATGAGAAACTCTTGGAGAAATTAAAAAGTCATGGGATAGGAGGCAGTGTACTATTGTGGATCAGGAACTAGTTAAAAGATAGAAAGCAGAGGGTAGGGCTAAATGGCCTATTTCCTCAATAAAGAAAGGAGAATCAAATTTACAATTATTCAAAGTTGTTAAAACCCAAGAGGATTGTGAAAAATTACAAGAAGACTTTGAAAAACTGGAAGACTGGATGTACAAAGGGCAGATGAAAATTTAATGTGGACAAGTGCAAAGTTATGCACCTAGGGAAGAACAACCCAAACTATAGTTACCAGATGCAATGTTCCACATTAGGAACCACCACCCAGGAAAAAGATTTAGGCGTCATCGTGGATAACACGTTGAAACCCTCCACCCAGTGTGCAGCAACGGCCAAGAAGGCCAATAGAAAGCTAGGAATCATAAGGAAAGGAATAGAGAATAAAACAAAGGATATTATAATGCCTCTGTATCGTTCCATGGTGCGACCACACCTTGAATATTGTGTGCAGTTATGGTCGCCGTATCTTAAAAAGGACACAGCAGAATTAGAAAAGGTACAGAGAAGAGCCACCAAAATGGTAAAGGGGATGGAAAGATACCCCTATGAGGAGAGGCTTAAAAGGTTAGGGTTCTTTAACCTGGAAAAGAGACGGCTGAGAGGAGATATGATAGAAGTCTATAAATTAACAAATGGAGTGGAACAGGTAAACGTAGATCGATTGTTTATGCCAGCAAAATGTAGAAAGACTAGGGGATAGGCAATAAAGCTACAATGTAACCTGTTTAAGACAAATAAGAGAAAAAAAGTTTTCACTTAACACATAATCAAACTTTGGAATTCGTTACCGCAGGATGTAGTAAAAGCTGTTAGTGTAGCCGGGTTTAAAAAAGGTTTGGATAAGTTCCTGGAGGTTCCGTAATGCTTGCCCCAATACAAACATTATGGAAACTGATAGGTGCTTGTGACCTGGCTTGGCCACTATTGGAAACAGGATACTGGGCTTGATGGACCTTGGTCTAACTCAGTATGGTATTTCTTTATTTCTTTATTTTTATTTGAGTACATTTATATACCGCTCCTTCCAGTGATCAGCAGCGGTTTACATTTAACAATTAAATTCTGCGCAGTTAGCAGTTACATATAACAGTAAGAAGATAACTTTGAACATTAGAACTTTGAACATTGGAGGGTAACATTACATTTCAGATAACTCAAATAACTTTCAACTATTTACATAATAGAAGAGAACATGTTAAAATACATGTTATAAATTTAACTATATACAGTATTTGTGATAAGGTACATGCAAGAGGATTTACAATTTAATTAATTCTTTGTGTATTTGGAGGTTCATATGATAACAGATGGATGAGCTCCATCAGATTGTTTCATGTACAAATTTGCTCTAGGTTATTTCTGTCTGGTTGTAGTATTCTTGAAATAAATGTCTTTTAAGGTTTTTACGGAATGATGAGAGATCTTTGTTAGCTCTTAAGGTGTCAGGTAGTCTGTTCCATTGCGTGGGAGCTATATATGTGAATGCTCTATTACTAGTGTTTACTTTTACCTTGCAAATGGAGGGGGGGGGGGGTTGTAGTGTATTTAGGTTGTGTGTATGCCTTTTTCGATTAGGGGGTTGTGTTTTAATGAGTGAGGCAAGGTAAGATGGGGCAATATTGTGTATTAACTTGAATGTTGTAATTATTATTTTGTATCTTATGCGTGCATGTATAGGTAGCCAGTGAAGTTCTCTTAGAATGGGTGTGATGTGATCTGAGAAAGGTATGTTCATAAGGATTCGGGCTGTGACATTCTGTGACATTTGTAGTATGTTTGTTGTTTTTTTGAGAAGTCCTTGTACATTACAATAGTCCAGATGTGGAGTTATGATTGTTTGTATTATTGATCTAAAATCTGATAGTTCAATGATATTGCGTAAGGGCTGTAGGGTTCTTATTTTGTAGAAGATAGATCTGTTTAATAGTCTTAGATGGGTTTCCATGTTAAGTGTCGTATCTAGAGTGACACCTAGATATTTTAGTTCTTGTTTTGTGTTGTAGGTTGTATTATTTAGTATGATTGTGGGGGGGGGGGGGGTGCTTAAAGTCCGGGTTTTTAGAGATAAACATTACTTCTGTTTTGTTTATGATTGATAGACATATTGTTTTGTTGGAGCCATAATTGTGCTTCTTTAAGGCAAGTTTCTATGTGACTGTTATCAGGGTTACATATATCCAGTTGTGTATAAAGCATTATGTCATCCGCATATAGATGATAGTCAATTTTGTGTTTTTGGAATATTGTGCAGATGGGTCTTAGGTATAGGTTAAATAGCATGGCAGATAAGGCTGAGCCCTGTGGGATACCTTGTGTCTGTGGGAAGGTGTTAGATAGGTTTTTGTCAAAGTATACTTGTTGTTTCCTATTAGATATGTATGAAGAGAACCATTTTAAGGGAGTTCCATTTATTCCTATTGATTCCAATCTCTCTATGAGGGTCTTATGGTTCACTGAATCAAAGGCTGCTGTCATGTCAATGAAGATTAAGATAAACATTTTTTTGCAGTTTTCAATGCCTCTATAAAGTTATGTTCTTATGTTCTTTTGTTAATTGCTTTCTCCTATTATGGGACCTAGAACTCTTTGCCACCATATTTAAGGGCAGACACAAACCAAACATGATTTCAAAAATATCTAAAACCACATCTCTTTGTAGAGGCTTTCCCAGACGTTTAGCATCAATTAGAGCATGAGACCTTGGGACATGGCCCATACTCCCTATTCATGCCACTTCCTGCTTTACTATGTCTCCATTCTACAAACTTTAGCTGATATTCTATTCTTCTCAATCCTTGTTACTCGAGTTACCGGTATCTTTTTGTTACAGTTCTATTTATTTTAAATTCTCTCTTCTTTATTATGATCTAATAATGCAAAGCTCTTTCCTGAGTCATAAAAAGACTAAAAAAGATTATATATCAAGTAATAAACTAAATTAAAAACTTTCTCTATCTCTGTTTCTCTCATATTTCTGCTTGCAGTGGTATAATAAGCCCGACTATCCCATCTTCACCCGGTACAAGGAGTACCGCAGAAGGCGGCCAGCTCAACCCTTTCACATCTTGCATCCAGCAATGCAGTGGCAGCTATGGGAGGTGATCCAGGAGAACACAGGGGAGGAGATACAGAGAAACCCCCCCTCCTCTGGGTTGCTAGGTAAATGTAAACCCCTCTCTTCCCCCTCCCCCCCTGCTTTAGGTCTTCTGAGACCCACATACACAGTTCTGAGACCCTCCAGCTCTGCCAGTGCCCCCTCAGTCCTGCCCTATAGCAGCTCTAACCTTTCTTGATAGCCATTTGCCATGCTTTCCTCTTCAGGTGCCCTGATGATGATGTCTCTCTGTGAACAAGTCCATATTTATGAATATCTGCCCTCCAGACGGCAGACAGACCTGTGCCACTATTATGAGACATTCCAGGATGCAGCCTGCACACTGGGGGCATATCACCCATTACTGTTTGAGAAGAACCTGGTGAAGAGGATAAACCAGGGCTCAGACCTGGACATCTTCCACTTGGGGAAAGTCACCATCCCCGGTTTCCATTCCTTGAATTGCAGTGGAGTTTCCTACTAGAGAAGGGATCAGGGTCTGGGAGGAACTCCCCAGCTCTCCTGACCAGGTGGTCCTGAAGGCAAGAGCTTCAGCTGTGACATCTGCTGGAGAGCCCTGGAGCCTGCAGAGAAGGAAAGACTGGCCTCCTGGCCGTAAGGTGCTGCTCTTCCAGGTAATAAAAGGGATCCCAAGATGAATCAATTTATAACAAGGCATGTGGTTCTAGAAATGATTGAACTGCCTCTCTGCGAGCAGGAAAGGATCACGCCCTTTGGGTATTTGCGATTAAAAGTGGACTCCAGGGCTGCCGTCAGAACCCAGGAAATGACATTATTTCATGTCATCCCTTTGCCTCTTACTCTCCCTGTGGGTTGTACCATCCACTTCCAGCATTGGCACCGCCATAACTTGGCATCAGTACTGAAGTAACATTGCAGAGTAATACTGACGTAGCATTATGTGAGCATTGTCAGACAGTTCTAGTACTACCGAAGTAATGCTGTGATCGTGCTGCAAGAATGCTGCATTGGGACTGACATAACCTTGTAGTATTGTAGCACTGCATTTGAGCAGGAGGAACAGTGCTCTAGTACCGTATTTGTGCTGACCTAAGGGCATTAATACCAAAGTAACACTGCATTAGCGCTTACATATCGGTGCAAATGGAACCAAGTCAATAATACCCTCAAGACATGATGTTTCCTCAGATTTCATTTGCATTCCTTATGGTGTAAAACATATTTTTTAAAAATATATTTAGATATGAGACTCACATACAGGTTTGGAGGTAAAAGGACACTCATAATCCCAAATATGAAAGCATAGATCAGAGACATATTTTAAGAGAATATTTAGCAAGTGAATGGAAGTTCACACATACAGTAATTATTCTTCAAACATGCTAAAAGGGAACTAGAGAACCTCAATGATTTCCAACGTTATTGGCTGTGATAGGAGACAAACTTCTAACTATGGGATTTCCGCAGGATGGAAGTGTCCCTTGAGGTAGATTCCTTCCTGAAATGTGTCTATCACATGCTTTATTCCCTGTTTTGGGTATATTTGGACATTTTTATCTTTCAGACATGATTATAGGTTGTTTTTATGTGAGTGCTTAAGAATATTTGAAAACTACCATCTAGGATTACACAAATGGGATTGTGAAAGTCTGTTTACTTCCAGATTTCTGCTTGGAATTCCCCTGTATAATTTTTAAAAAGATGTTGTTTACGCCATAAGAAATGCAAACATATATGAGGAGGCCGTAATGAACCTGATCATTTTTAAGACTATTTTGACCTCCAATAATTAGACTTTTCTGGCATCGCTGTTTATTTCCTCCATTAGAACTGAAAAAACACTGAGTACTGGTGCAATTGCTCTAGTGTTGGAGTTAAAAGAGCACTAGTACTGTTATAAAACAGCATTACTGTAGAGATGAAGTAGCGCTGTCCTGGTACTGGTGTAACTGCATTTGTACTCTTGTAATATTGTGTTAGTGCTGAAGAAACACTGCATTAATACTGTTGAAATACTGCAGTAGCACTGAAGAAACTCGACCCTAGTACTAAAGTAACTGCATTAGTGCTGTTGTAATACTGCATTGACAGCTTAGAAACACTGTATTAATACTGGTGTAACTACATTAGTACTATTGTAATACTGCATTAGAAATACTGCATTAATGGTGATGTTATACTGTGTTAGCACTGAAGAAACAATGCATTAGGACTGGTGTAACTGCATTAGGACTGGTGTAAAACTGTGTTAGCACCAAAGAAACACTGCATTAATACTGGGACAAATGCATTAGTACTGTTATAATACTGCATTAGTATTGAGATAGCACTGCAGTAGCACTGAAGGAACACTGCATTAGTACTGGTATAACTGTGTTAGTATTGAGATAGCGCTGCACTAACACTGAAGGAACACTGCATTAGTACTGGTATAACTGCATTAGAATTGAGATAGCACTGCACTAGCACTGAAGGAACACTGCATTAATACTGGTATAACTGCATTAGTATTGAGATAGCACTGCACTAGCACTGAAAGGACACTGCATTAATACTGGCATAACTGTGTTAGTATTGAGAGCACTGCACTAGCACTGAAGGAACACTGCATTAGTACTGGTATAACTGCACTAGTATTGAGATAGCACTGCACTAGCACTGAAGGAACACTGCATTAGTACTGGTATAACTGCATTAGTATTGAGATAGCACTGCACTAGCACTGAAGAAACACTGCATTAGTACTGGTATAACTGTGTTAGTATTGAGATAGCGCTGCACTAGCACTGAAAGGACACTGCATTGGTGCTGGTGTAATATTGCATTAGTATTGCGATAGCACTGCACCAGCACTGAAAGAACACTGCATTAGTGCTGGTGTAATACTGCGTTATTATTGAGATAGTGTTGCATAGCAGTGCATTGAAACTGTGAATGGAGACAGCATGGTATCTTTAAACCCATCAGACCTGTTATCCCAGGCAAAAGGAACTTTTCTACACAACACTCATCATCACGGTGACTAATCAGCACCAGGTCCCAAGCACCAGTTGCACCTGTGCTGTGCTGTGCTGTGCTGGCCAGAGCAATTCTGGCGTGGAAGTGTCCCACATGATGGCCGCTAGAAACTAGGCTGCTCTGCAGTTCTTCTTTCCCCATATTTCCTCCATTCTTTACCATCCCCTGTCGATTTCCATTTATATGATCTCTTCATCTCTGGTTGTATCAACAATTTTCTGCAAATCTTATCCCCCCTCCCCCCCCCAAATTTCTACAATCACTCATAAGAACATAAGAATGTAAGTTATGCCATACTGGGTCAGACCAAAGGTCCATCAAGCTCAGTATCCTGTTTCCAACAGTGGCCAATCCAGGTCACAAGAATGTGTCAGGATCCCAAAAGGTAGAACGATTCCATGCTGCTTGTCCCAGGGGTAAGCAGCGGATTTCCCCAATCCACTTTAATAATGGTTTATGGACTTTTCCTCCAGAAACTTGTCCAAGCCTTTTTTAAACCCAGCTACACTTTTACTACATCCTCTGGCAACAAATTCAAGAGTGTGATTATGCACTGAAAGAAAAAATATTTTCTCTGATTTTAAATGTGCTACAATGTAGCTTCGTTGCGAGTTCCCTGGTCTTTCTACTTTTTGAAGAAGTAAACAACTGATCTGTTTTTAGCCGTTCCACTCCACTCATTATTTTATAGACCTCTATCATATCTCCCCTCAGCTGCCTCTTCTCCAAGCTAAAAAGCCCTAACCTTTTAAGCCTTTCCTCGTAGGGGTATCCTTCCATCCTCTTTATCATTTTGGTAGCTCCTCTCTGTATAATTTCTAATTAAGAAAAATTTGGGTTGGATGGCTGGCATCTTGCAGATTACCTGCCACAACTCCATGGGAAATCATCTCAAGTAAGACTCATCAGTTTCAGAAAAAGGGGTAAAACAGGGTTGCAGTGCCTCAAACCTGCTTAATGCGGGAAGGGGCTGGGGGGGAAGGGAGAAGGACTTGAAATAGTGACATAAAAGGGGTGAGGAAATCTTTTCTGTAGTCCTGGACAGAGGTACATAATGCCAGGTCCCTGCTCTTTGGAGCTTACCACCTAGTTGAGAGAGTTTCAGTGCACTGCTAATGCACTGAATAGCTACTGTACCTGATGGTAAGTCACCTTGAACTGCTGCTGAAAATGCATGAGCTAAAATACGAAGTAATATAGTTACAACACCAACAACTGAAAACCAAATAATAGGATATGAATGAGAGCAGTAAAGTGTGACTGAGGAGAATGAAGTAGGTGGTTGCAGATGGGGGATGAATCGAGAGTCATGAAATATGATGAGATTGTAAATATTTAAAGGAGAACTTGGGCTACGTATGTTGCTAACCAGATTTAGGCAGCAATACCCACCTAAATATCAGTATTTGTGCCATTTACGCCCATGAGGCTACTTAACGAGCAAAAGTCACTTCTTACAGAATACCGACTAGTGAACATTTTCACTATGGGCACGCACATGGACAAAGTTTGGGCGGAGCATAAGTGGGCCACATGAATATGCACATAGATTATAAAATATTATAATTCACATGTATTCCTGAAAAATCTAGGTGTGGTCCTTTATACCAGCTCTAGGTGCTTTAGCTAGCAGGTACCCGCTTTTCATTATAAAGTAGGCATGTTTTGGTGCCCGGTGATGCATGCCTGTAAACTAGGCGTCCCATTAGAAAATGGCTTCCACATAAGTAATGCTGTGAGAAGTTGCTCACAGAACAATCTGATGGAGGAACAGAACCTGGGATGGGGGGGGGGGGGGCCAGAGGCCTGGGGGTCTTCCCTGCTTGATGGATGTTAATGTGGTTGATAGAATAATAGAATTTATTTTACAAATAAAACACACAAAGAGGAAAGTATAGATTGTTTTGTAAATATAATTAAGAAACCCTTCTCCTGCACTCCAATGTATAAATTCCATTAAAGTAAGCAGGAAAAGCTTGGAGCTTCAAGAATGTCTTCCAGCACAGATTTGTAGACGTCCTGCATGTGGGTATGGTGTTGGGGGTTTGCGGAGAGGGTGTTTTGGGGGAATGAGGTTTGTGCATATGTGGGGAGGTGAAGGAGCTTGTAATGGTGAATGTTGGCGGATGTACAGTAGGGATGTGGTAGAGATAAATGTTTGGGTAGGCAGGGGATTGTGTGTGTAGGAAAGTATGTGGAATTTGTTTGGGATTCAGCTATGTGGCTGTGAGGCTGTGTATGCATATGTGTGTGGGGGGGGGGGTATGCAGGGGATGAATGTGTGAAGGGTGTATGGTTGGCTAGGACTTTATGTATCTGTGGAGAGATTGTATGTGTAGTGGTTTGTGGTGGGGGTGGGTTTTTTTTTGGGGGGGGGGTATGGCTCTGGGCTGTGTGTGGTTGGGACAGATGTGGGGGTTGTGTGTCTCAGGAGCATGGAGAGTGAATTGGATGGTAACTTTCTGCATCACCTTTCACCATCTGTTTCCGTTATTTTCCTTCTCTCTGTGGGAAGTGGATAACTTTGGGGGGGGGGGGGGTTGGTGTACTGGGGGACAGGTTTGTGAGCATGTTTTTTGAGACTTTGGAAGTAGGGGGAGAGGTGGCTTTTAAAGTGCTTTTTGGTGTAATTATTTGCCAGATGCTTCCGGTTTTTTTCCTCCCTCTGTCGGCCTGTGTTGCTCTCGGCCGAAGTGCTGGAAAGGTGAGGTGGGGCTTCTGGAAAAGTCCAGATCAACTTTCTGCAGTTTCTCACTGTTTTTCATGGAAAGCATTTTTTTTTTCCTGAGACATGGTTCTCTGAAAATACTGACTTGACTTTTCTCGTTTTCACACTTGCCTGAAATATTCATTTTTATTTATTTATTTAAAACATCTTACCATATATACTGCCTCTGTGCAGCAATACAGCAAAAAGCATGTGTGAGAACATCAAATACTATCTAACCACATTACCATCTTCCTGGAAGCCAGATCGGGTCAATTTCGGAGACGTGTGTCTAAGGACAGGCAGGTAGGTATTGAAACCTTTTATATAATTCTTCCCAATATTCCTTATATTGGAAAACAAAAAGGTATTCAGGGAAACCCTCCTTACATTCTGCTTCAGGCTTTACTGCTCACTCCCCTACCACTGAGGATCTTTTGCGCCTATCCCAGGCTTTACCACTCATTGCTGAGGATCCTCTGTGGCTGTTTCAGGCTTTACCACTCACTCCTCCACTCCTGAGGATCCTCTGTGCCTGTTCCAGGCTTTTCTCCGTAGTCCCCCCATTGCTTAGAACCCTCTGTGCCTCTACCAGGTCTTCTCCTAGGATAAGCAGGATGAGTCAGTCACACCTGGTGATGTCATCTGACGGCCGTTGAGACAGAAGTGTCTCTACCAGGACTTATCCCTCATTCCCATCCACTATTGAGGAACTTCTTTGCCATCCCAGGCTTTATTCCTTGGTTTTCTGCCACTGAGAAGGGCCAGGAAAAAATATTCCAGAAATTGTGAGATAGTGTTTCTAGTGCTCTGTCTGTGAGCTGTGACTTTATGTGTTTTTACTGACACGCGCCAAACTACTGTAAACTGTGTGATGCGGGGAAGGGAGACATCTAGGTAGGCGAGAAGAGAGGATGACGTGTGTTTACAGGAAACACTCAGCAGAAGAGCATTTTCCGTCTGTGGAAGATATAAACACCAGACTGGGGAGCAGTGACCCCAAACCTCAGCCTCATAAGAAACAGAAACAGCTACCCTCCCTGCACCCCTTCCACATTCCCCAGCACTATAGAGAAAACATCTGCATCATGTGAACTAAGGTAAGACCCCTCCCCTCTCTCTGCCCCTGCGTCCTTTACATGGAGCGGGTCCCATCTCCCACCTCATCCCTCATCTCCCTAATTAGCAAGCTTGTCCTAAAAATACCCTTTTATAAAACTGCTTTCCGTGTAGTTATACACACACACATATATACAGACACATTTGTATGTATAGGCTTATGCAATCTACACCCCCCACATACACACATGTGCAACCCTATATACACACCCCTCTATGCATCCCCCTCCCCATACATACACACTTCCACCCCAACACTGTTAATCGGCTCATATATACTTTTATGTAAGCAATGCACTCACGCAGTGAGGGTGATCTCACTACATAAAGGCACAAGAGCTCAAGGGGGAAAGGCAGGAAGAAGAGGATTGAGGTCAGGTTGCAAGAATCCCGGTAGTGGGGCTCCAGGCTGCACGGTCTTTGCCTGCATTCCTCAGCTGACTAACCTGCCAGCCTCCCCACCCCTCAAATACAGACTCTGTCACCAATGTTCCCTCTGCCTGTGCTGCTCCCAGTAGGTGCTGCAGTATCATGACGGAAAATGAAAAAGGACAGCACCTTCCGCTACTGGCAGCAGCACGGGCAGAGGACTCCTGTGCATGTCACCCCAGGATCTGTCACTGAGATGAGGAATGCACAAAATGCATTAGGCACTGCACCCCATGGAGAAGCAGCTAAGAGGGGGATTGGGTGCCCTAGATTAACCCAGGGCCTGGTGCAAGAATATGAGGCGCTCTAGGTGAACTCAATCCTGCTGTCCCCCTGCTTCCACCCCAGTCCCGCTGCCACCTCTCTCTGCGACCTGCAGCATCAATGCTGAGTTGCTATTGGTGCTCGCTTTGATCGGCTGCTTCCGCTTCCTCTGATGCAGACTTCCTGTTTGCATGGGGGCGCTTCAGAAGTGTCTGGTCAAAGCAAGCATGAACAGCAAAGCAGTGTCGGAGGGTTTGGGTAAATGCTGTGCTGATGTTTTAATGATATTGCCACTGCTGCAGATCATGGAGAGGGATGGCGGTGGGCCACTCTGGAAATGTTGGCACTCTAGACAACCACCTAGTTTACCTATTGGGACGCACCAGCCCTGGATGAACCCTCAGCTTTATGCCCCTCTCCAAGATTTTGATCATTCAACTCAACAATCATAATCATTCCAACACCATCCCTCCCACAACAATCCTGTAAAAATGCATATTTGACTATCATACTTTTAAATATTAAGCTTTGCTTTGTATATATTTATGAGCTGATGAGTCTTAGAGTTTATCTGGCTGTCAGGATCTATTGCTTTGCTTTCATTGCTGCTGCTCTTTGTGTTCCTTTGAAGCTGCCGCCCTAGGTAATCACCTCATCTTGCCTACTGGTTGCACCAGCCCTGGCAGCAAAGAGTAACACAGGCTTATGGAGAGCAGAAGCCACCTTAGAAAGAGAGTTGGAGCACAAGAGACACTGAAAGAATTGCTACTTGTAAGCCCTAGCTTTCAGGTAAGGGGGAATGGAGCAGGCTGTGGGGAGTGGGCCAGACTGTTTCCCAGCTGAAGGGAGTTGGTGGCGGATGGGGGACACTATGCTGGTGATAAAGAGAATGTCACAGTTGCACCCAGGTGCTATATTTAGAAATAGGCTGGAGAGAATGTGACTTTTGGGTAAGAGCAGGGCAGGAAACAGAAGGTTTCAGCCCAACAAAGCTGGTGCGGCAGATATCAGAAGGGGATTCCCATCCACTCTCAGCAATGGGACCTGGAGAGGCATAGAAATGCATTGCTACCATGATGTGTTCCTCACATCTTGCCACCCCAGTGGCTCCATGACCCTTACCCTCTGTCCTTGCTACGAAGGCTTCTCACAGACATATAGAATATGATGGTCTATGTAGTCTGCCCATTCCTAATGCACTCAGTTCTATCCTTCAGCCCTCACAGAGGCTTCCCAACCCTTGCTGTATTCCGCAGCCTCCTTCTTTACAGATGAATTCTCAGCCCCTGCCTCTCTAATGGCTTCTAAATTCCATATTGTTCTTTCAGCCCCCACCTCTCCTCTTGGAAACTTGCTCACTCCCACCCGCAACCTTTGCCTCCTGTCATCACCTCACCTGATTTATATCAGAGCTGTCTCTGGCATCCTCCCTTCCTTTGATGTTAATTCCGTATGTAAACATCGCCCTTTGCAAATGTTGCTTGCTGAGCATAGCAGCAGCATTGTGAAGTCATCAGCTATTGTCAAATGAGCTCTGATTCTATTGGTTAAGAACTTTATGATATCATCAAAGGTTATGAGATTTGCTCCACCTGTGCTTTATGACATCAGCCACCGGGAAGCTACTTTGTTTCTACTGGCCATTGTCACTGTGATACTATATATTATTGGGCTACTTGTCCATTTTTGTTCAATACATATAAATATGGGCCTAGGCAGAAAACTAGCACGCGGGGGCATCTCAAGGCAATCTGCTGCCTGAGGTGAGGGATGAGATGGCGCCCCCCCCACCCCCTGAGCCGGGTGGGGGAGGCTTTCTCAAATTTCAATCAGGGACTGAACCAAATAAAAAAGTCAATTAAATAATGTGGAGGAAATAAAAATATGTTTGCATATCACAGAATTTAAAAAAAGCGAGAACCACTGCACAATTTATTACACCAAATTAAATAACTTGTTTTTATTTTGTTGTTATAAACTGTGTTATGGTTGTTGCTTTTTCTTTTTGAACATATATTTTGCATTCACAGAAACCACCCCCCTCCCCCAACAATGGGTGCAGAACTAGGACATCCACCCACAAAACTCAATATCTAATTTAAAAAAAAGAAAACTGATTCTGGTCATCTCACTAACAAGCATTCTCCTGTACCAGGATTATTGTGAACTAATACAAAACCGTACAAAAGTCACCGATGATCTACAAGGCCAAATCAACCATATCATACAGCATAAATTTCCAAAACTCATACAACAAGGGGCGTACCCAGATAAAAGCAGCACTATAAATACTGTAGCGGGCCCTAGAACATCCATAAACCTATTGAAAAGCTAAACAAGTCAAATTACTACAGGACAGGTCCCTAAGCAGCAACGCCATCTTTCTTTCTACAACCCGACATTTTGTTCCAGTGGGGTGTGAAAGCTTTCTCAGATACCATTTCTCAGGGTATTCAGTGAGGAGCTTTGAATCTAACTCCCTGCACATTTGGAATTAGAAGCCCCATCTGCAAGAATGATTCTTGTGGGGGGTGATGTTAGAAAGGTTTTATTTCCAGAGTCTAAAGCCTTTTGTGAAGCCCGAAAAGACCTTTTATACAATTGCACAGCAGTACACATACCAAAAAGATGGTGCACATTAATTGCCATGTAAAGGCGCACCTCGAGGTGTAGTTTGGATAAAGTTGCAATGTATGAGTATTTTATAAATTTGTAAGTACATCCGTAGAGTACACATACATCTGCTTCAGAGCAGGTGTAAAATGGGTGCCTCAGCATTTGTAGGCTAATGAGGCTGGACCTGGGAGGCCGTTTTATAAAGGTATATAGGTGCCCATGTTGCCTTTATAAAAGAGGCTTAAAATAGGTGTGTCTTTTGGGATGTTTGGACTTCTCACAGAAAAATCCTTTATATACTGAGGGCCATAACATATGACAGCCATTAAGTTACATGTTTATCACCCAGCAAAACTGGAAGATAATAAATAGAGGCAAATGATCATGAGGAAATAAGTTAAACTACCATGAACTGTGTGTTTTCTAAACCACACTTCATTAATTTTGAGCAATACACAGAAAAACAAACAAGAGGCTGCTAAGTTATTCTGTTTAGGATTCGCTAAGTAACTTTATAGAAACTGACACTTAAGAAAATTGTACTTGTTTTCTCCTCTGCTACTAACATAGTAAAAAAAAAGATGCTGTAATTTTTAATGGTACTCATCAAAATGTTAAATAGGAACAATAGCGATATATGCTTTACAGAGGCACCTAAGGCAAGAAAATGACCTAGTAGAGAGAGCAATGGGCCGAGAACCTTCTACCACTGCCCATGATCGCTGGCAAGTCACTATCTCCATTTGCCTCACGTATCCACTTAGGCTGTAAACTCTTTGGGTAAGGCCTGAATACTTAACACTGTACAGCTGTGTGTGTATCCAGTAGCGCTACAAACATGATGACAATCTCACTTGAACAGCACTCTCTCATTTTTAATACAGACCGTCCTTGCCAAACTTGTCATAGACCTCATGCTTTTTGGGGTTGCTGAGCATGTCGTAGGCCTTGGCCACCTCCTTGAACTTCTCCTCGGCGCCCGGCTCCTTGTTCTTTTTGGGGTGGTAGTTCGGGGCCTGTTTGTGGTACACCCACTTGATGTCCTCGTCCGAGGCGCCTCGGCTCAGCTCCAGGTTCTTGTAATAGTCTTTCCCCATGATGACGGGAGCATTGGGACAAGGATGCTCACTAGGGAAAGGAAGACGAAGGCTCTCGCCGCCTGAAAAACGCCGCCAACAAGCCGATGATGAAGCTGCTCCGCTCCCGCCTCAGCCCTTCCGCAAACTGCCTTCCCGCCGCTTTTTTTTTTTTTTTGGACAAATCAGCCTGATTGCTAGCAGGGTTCCTGCAAGCGATCAGGCTGATTTGTCCGGTGAAGGCACTCCGGCTCTGTTTTAATTTTAGGTTTTGCCGCCTCTGGCCTGCCTTGCTTGCAGGAACTCTGCAGGAAAGCAGAGGCAGGCCAGAGGCGGCAAAATCTAAAATTAAAACAGAGCCAGAGTGCTGCCGGTGTCCGAGTGCCGCCTGAAGCCATCGCCTCAGGTGGCCTCATGGTAGAACCACCCCTGCTAGCACACCTTTAAGCACAGGTAACAATGTCACTTTTAAGCACAATTACTAGCACAGCCAAATACAGAAAAGAGACAGACGCATGCGTAAACAGCAAAGGAAAAACTAGCGCACAATTAACACCAAGAGTATTTAAATTATAGGCAAATGAGCTGGCCATAATAAAATGGCATGCTAATATTGCCTGCACCTGATGCAGAGAAACACACAGAGGATTTCATAACCAGCCTTAGTGCCAATATCTTTATGCCTGGTCATAAGGTGGCTTAAACATCTAGTGCGTGCCCCCGACAGTATTTTGATGATCCAGGAATTGGGGAAAACCCCTGACACCATCAAGATACTGTCGGGAGGCCGGTGCCCCCAACAGAAAGCAAATCCCTGGTGGCCCAGCAGCCCTGAACCCCTCATCCATCTCCTGATACCTTTACAAATGAGCGGGAGCACTGCCCACATGCTCCTGCTCCTGCACCCCTATCTTGAAAAATATCAGCACCTGCGGCCCCCCCACCCCCGTGATACAGCCTGGGATGCACCAGGCAGGGTCAGACTGCCATATAGTAGAAGGTAAAGGTACCTGGAGACAGGTGGGGTGTTTGGGACTGCTGGGCCATCAGGGTTATTTTTGGGTGGGGGGGTTTGGGGCCGCTGGGTCACCAGGGTCATTTTTGGTTAGGCAGGTGGGGGGATTGGGGCTGTTGGGCCACCAGGGATTTGCTTTCTGTCATGGGCACTGGCCCCCAACAGTATTTTGATGACATCAGGGGCTTTCCCCGATGCCTGGATCATCTAACCAAAATAGTGTCGGGGCTCATATGCAAATTAGTCACGTGGTGCCCCTGTTTCTCTAGGAGAGCATGCCAAGCTTGCGCCAACTTCTCTGCACATGTGTTTGGCTTGCTCTCCCAGTTTAACACTGCCCTTTGTGCACAGTTTTAACACGCGGCTAATCTGCATAGCAGCCCCTTTCTGCATGCTGGCGCTAAAGTCGCGCACTATCCGTGCACTGCAAATAGGCATAAAAGATTGATAGCGCACGACTTCAGCACCGGCTTTCTGCATCGGCCTGTTAGATAGCTTCAGAATGGGGGGAGCCACTGAGGGCTATGACCCCACCAATATTTTGCCCAACAGAGCATCAGCAATCAGAAAGCTTGTGGCGGTTTGTTTGGTCCCTCCAACCAGAGAAATGCTCCTCTAGTTCTGTTTTCACTGCCAAACGTTTACACGGATACATGTTTTACCATCACTATTCTGTGGACAGCTGGAGTTCATGTGCCAAGGTTCACCCCTTTATGCACGGCAAATGATCTGTAACTGTACAGATTATAAGCAATTTAGAGACAGGCATTCTTGGGAGCTGACTAATTTACAGAGTGAAGGGTGGGCAGTGAGGAGGTTCTCAGATGAAGGTTATATTACCTAATCTGTTCATGATGTGTGTAGCTGGTGTCAAGGTGATTATTCTGATAGTAATATTGATGTTTTGCCAAATTTCAGTCTGGGGATATCAGCTGGGTTTTCTTAAGGGGTATGTGGGATAGGAGATGGGGAAAACTATAAGGAGCTATACAGCAATGGAGAGAGACTTCTCCTCCGCCATTCATGATATAATTTTGTCATTCTTAATACTCTTTTTCTTACTGACTGAGAGGATGCTCCACACATCTACCACCTGTCCGTAAAGATTACTCCTGAGTCTATCCCCTTTCACGGCATTTTATGCCCCCCCCCCCATTCCTTTCAACTGGATATCTCCCAGTTGTCAGTCCTACCAGCTTAACAGCCTGCAGAAGGTTGCTCTAGATTTATTCATTCTTATGTAAATGTAGATGTAAATATGTATCCAATAATAATGCTTTTTATATCTCAGAAGGTAGCCAGAATATCAATATACATACAGCATGTATCTAGATTGATGTACAAATGAATACATGCAGATTGATAGAAATATTTAATTATATGTCTGTAGATAGAGATCTTTCTCTGTATATGCACACATAAACATGCACATACGCACACACATATATATATCTACAGTATATCTATTTGTATCAGCGGTGTGCATGGCCATAAAAGTTCCATTTCTGTTCATTTAAAACAATGTTTTTCCAATTACTGTATATGGGTTGTGGGCTGTTTTTTGTTTTGTTGTTTACATTTTTTTTCTCACACATTTGTTTTAAATGCATGCCTTGCTTGTATGCATGCCAGAGCTTGCTTGCATATGCTAATCAATTGTACATACATTAATGAGTAGGTATATGCCTGTACAAGACAATTGCACACACTGTAAATTCTTAGGTGTCCAAACGAACCACATGTGAACCCCTAAGATATATATATATATATATAAACCTAAAGGGCAGACTAGATAGGCCATGTGTGCCCTTCCATATCGACTACAACAATAGTCCCTCCTTTCCCTTAGAGATCCTATACAATCTTCACAAGCCGCATCAGAATATAAACAGTGCTTCACTCTGTGGCAATGAATGCTTTGTAGTCTTTAAATCCTAGGGAGCACTAAAGCTTCCTCTACTGCCTCCCCACCTC
Organism: Ichthyophis bannanicus; assembly: GCA_033557465.1. Lineage (NCBI taxonomy): Eukaryota > Metazoa > Chordata > Amphibia > Gymnophiona > Ichthyophiidae > Ichthyophis > Ichthyophis bannanicus. Next base: position 101,801,576 of record CM066048.1, on the reverse strand, counting down.
ATTTCTCTTGATTGTGGCTTCCTTATGGTTCGTGTGTTGTTTGAAGGTTTCAGACTGAACGGAAAGCAGAAGATGGGAGTGCGACTATGTGATAGGTGCAGCGCTGTGACAGGCCTCTCTCTCTCTCTCTCTCTCTTTCACTCTCTCTCTCTTTCACTCTGTCTCTCCCCTTCGCTATGTCACTGCTGGTACTTCTGGATTAAGTTGACACTCCCCTCATCACCCCAAAGGGCAAGTGGGTAGAGACCTGGCTGGCTGCACTGAGAAAGAGGTAAAGGACTGCGTCCGTGTCCTTCAGTGGGATGGTGTCCTTGCCTGGTTCTGTGTGTGTGTGTGTGTGTGTGCGCGCGCATATGGGTGTATATTGCATATATTTATATATATATATCTCACAGCCACATATATATATATGGGGCTGTCTGTTGTTTGGCCTAGTAACATAGATTTTCAGAATATTAACTCAGCTCTCTCGGGTGCTATCATTTCTCTGTAAGTCATGTATTTAGGATTCAATAAAGTCTATTTCTTATATTAGAACAAGTAGTTAGGAATAAAAGCCTGCATTGTGGCCACAACTCATTTTAAAAAAAACATTTTTCTCCAGTTCTGTTTTTCAGCTCTCTATGCTGTATTCATGTTTTACATTTATCAACTTGAAGTCTTCATGGGGCTCTGATGAAGGCGCTCTCTTCAGCTCTTTCAGGTCTATGCAGAAAACTAGCAAGGCCTTTAAGCACCAAAAACTGCATATTTAAGCATACTTTAAGCACATTTAAGCTAAGATCAAATGCAGAAAAGAGATGGATGCGCGAGTAAATGGCGATGGAAAAACTAGTGCCCAATTAACGGCATGAGTATTTAAATGTATTTAAATTACAGGCAAATGAGCTGCACGTAATAATCGTATGCATCCTGGCAGTCCGACCTCGTGTTTTGATGCGACATCAGAAATCGCCTCCAATGCCATCAAACTCCTGTCAGGGCTGATATGCAAATTAGCCATGTGATGCCCATTTCTCTGGGATAGCATGCCAAACCAGGGCCCATCTCTTGTGTGCATGCGCTTGGCTTGCTCTCCCAGTTTAACGCTGCCATTTTGCACACAGTTTAATACGTGGCTCATTTGCATATGAGCCCCTTTCTGCATAGCCGTGCTGAAGTCGTGCGCTATTGGTGCGCTGCAAACAGGCATAAAAAGCTGATAGCGCACGACTTCAGCACCCGCTTTCTGCATCAGCCTGTTTGTGCTGTATCATGTATCAATTTGAAGTCTGCACAGGGGTCTTCAGCTGTCTGTGCTGTATTCCTTCTTTTCTGTGTCAATTTGAAGTCTTCACAGGGCTCTGATGAGAGTCTTCTCTTCAGCTGTCTGTGCAGTATTCCCTCTTTCTATGTATCAATTTGAAGTCTGCACAGGGGTCTCATGAGAGTCTTCAGCTGTCTGTGCTGTATTCCTTCTTTGCTGTATCAATTTGAAGTCTACACAGGGCTCTGATGAGAGTCTTCTCTTCAGCTGTCTGTGCAGTATTCCCTCTTTCCATGTATCAATTTGAAGTCTGCACAGGGGTCTCTTGAGAGTCTTCTTTTCAGCTGTCCATGCTGTATTCCTCCTTTACTGTATCAATTTGAAGTCTTCACAAAGCTCTGATGAGAGTCTTCTCTTCAGCTGTCTGTGCTGTATTCCCTCTTTACATGTATCAAATTGAAATCTGCATGGGGCTGTGATGAGGGTTTTCTCTTGAACTGTTCGTGCTGTATGCCTTTTTTAGCAATGTCAATTTGAAGTCTGCATGGTGCTCTGATGAAGATCCTCTTCAGCTGTTTGCATTCATGAGAGTGACATCTGCGGATAGGTCTCAAGGCGATGGACTAGATCAGAAACTGGTTGAGTGCTAGACAAGAAAGAGTTAATAGAATTGGTGTAGTGAAGTAACCTCATGGTTAGCACAACATCTGGGAGCGAGCAGAACAGGATCCCCGTCCCACACTGACTGGCCTTGAGCAAATCACTTAATCTTCCATTATCTTAGGGGCCAATGCAAAAAAACTGCGCTGTGTCATTTGCTTGCACATTTCCTGTGCTAGGCCTGCTCTGTGGTGCAGAAAGAAAACAAGCACTGGAAAAATGCCCAAAAAGCCGTAAATTACAGCTCATTGGCATGCAAATTGCTGCATACTTACGTAAATCTGCTATGTTTTTAAAGCTGCATCTTCACACCAACTTTGGGCAGGAATAAAGATCCAGCCAGAGCAAGCCCCAGATGCCATCGGCACATTATCGAGGGGCCACTGGGACACCAGGGCTTTGTTTTGGTCGGGTAGGGGGTTCAGGGCCACTGGGCCACCTAGTCTTATGTTTCTGTTGGGGGTCGGTGTCTGGGTGGGGCACTAGCCCCCTGCCAGTGCACCGATGTCATTGAGGGCTTTCCCTGATACCTGGATCATCTGAGGTGATGTGTCAAACTTCAGCTCAGATGACCCTGTTTCTCCGGGACAGCATGCCAAACCTGCGCCATCTTCTGTACGGATGTGTTTGGCTTGCTCTCCCAGTTTAATGCTGACATTTTGCACGCTAGTTAATATGCATATTGCATCCCAGTGCAAACAGTCAGCATTAAACTTGTGCTATGAAACCCTGCACTAGAGTTTTAAGCACTGAGCTCTCGTGTGGGGTTTCTGCATTGGCCTCTGGGGACAGGGATATACCTACTGTGCCGGAATGTAACTTGTCTTGAATTATTGCAGGAGGGCTAAAAATAAAGAACTACATTTTCCTCTATTACTAATCATTTATATAGCACTACAAGGCTTACGCAGTGCCGTACATATTGATGTAAGACACAGTCCCTGCTCATCAGAACTTGCAATCTAATCAAGACAAAAGGCAAAGTGAAACTGGGGACTAGAGTAAGGTAAGCAGAACTTGCCCATCCACTAGGCAAGCTAGGTGGCCAGCGTGGGTGGGCAGCAGCAGTGCACATAGGTGGCCATGCCACCTTCTCACCCCACCCCACCCCCAATTCCATTTGTGGAGAAGCGAGCAGCGACAGTATTTCCAAAAGCGGCAGCAAAAAGCCACTGCTATTGGAAATACTGCCGCTGCCCACTTCCCCCTTCCGAGACGGAATCGGCGGCAGCTGGGGGTGGGGCGGCGAGGCCGGAGTTTCTGCTTAGGGCGGCAGAAACCCTTGGGTCAGGCCTGATGGTAAGATTCACATGGAGGGAAGAAGGGCGATTAGAGGAAAGCATCTGAGAACAGACAACTCTCTTCAATATCTTTGCGTTCAAAATTGCAGAGTAGCAACCTAAAAGGGAAGGTTGAGCAGGGGATGTTTACAGATAACTGTAAGAGTTACAACAGAGTAGACACAATGAGATTTAATCTAAGAAAAGCCTGAGGCATGCTCGATTGCAAAATCCATTGCAAAACAGGCATAGAAGCATGCATGTGGGCTGCAGAAATCTGAGGGAGTGGTGCATGATTGGGATGGAGGTGGGGGAAGAGGTACTGATATGCACCTTCAGGACAGGGATGAAGGGGTCTGATGACTTCAAGGTAGCAAAAAAGTGTGAGAAGGTGGTGGTCAGATCCAGAGAGATGCTTGGGTGAATAGGGAGAGAGGCACAGCCGGGTAGTAGGAAGGAGATTATGTTGGTTCCCGCATTGTAGCGCTATAGAAATGATAAGTACTAGTAGTAGGTTGTTAGTTAGACCTCGTCTGGCATCCGGAAGGTAATTGTATAAAGCTGTGCATTTGCACGTGTGCATGTTGTGCCTGTTTTGTAAAGTCAAGTAAGCATGTGCTTGACCTTAGAGAATAAGGCATAAATGCAAAAAAATATGACTGCACTAAGACATGCTCACTTACGCCAGCCAGAGAATTGCCCCTACTGCACTGAAACTTCACCCACATGCATGCCTAGGGTGAAAGTGCACACGAAGCAACCAATGCACTTATGTGCACACTAGTCATTATTTTATAAGAGGTTATATATGTGCAAAAATGCCCATTTATGCTTGCATAGCAACATTTGCGTATGTACGCACTGTGTAAATCTAGGCGACTCCTCATAAAACTACCCCCCCATTCCGTTCAATACTGTGAAAGGACAGAGACAGGCTGGAAGCAGCCAGAGAAGGTCTATGGAAATGGCGCAGGGTTTGCACCAAACGCCCTATGAAGGGGAAGAGAGACAGGAGGGTGGAGATGACAGAAATGGAAACAGAAATGGTGGCATGGATTTGGCAAAGCTTAGAATAAGCGCAGAAGGTCCCCAGTTGTAAAGCCAGAGATCAGTGGGACTCTGTGGCATTGCACCACCAATTGGACAGAGACTAGGTTGTCCTTAGGGATTTTATCTGCCTTCACATTTCATATTTCTATGTCATGTCTGTAGAAGGCTCTGATGAAGGTCCACACTTCAGTTGTCTGTATAGTATTCACACAGAATGGCATGATGATGATGAGCACAGCAGCACCCATGTTACTGTAACTTGCAGTTCATAAAGACTAATTTTATTGTGTGTGTGCGCGCGTGTGTGTGTGTGTGTAGATGGAAGTGATGGGGAGTGTGATATTAACGGTATCTTATACTGTGAGATGATTTAGCCAAAGACTGCATGCCGGCTCTGCGGTCACATGGGACGAGGCTGAAAGCAGTAGGCCCAGTTCTGTTATTAGTTTCAGTGGTTGATCTGTTAGCATTGCAGCTGCCACTTCTGAGAGATTATAAACACATACAGGCAGATAAGCATCTTCCCCCAAGCTCCATCCCAGGCGCGGCTGCATTTCAGAGCTCACCAGTGAGCTGGATGTGCAGTCAGTCAAGTTTTGAAATCATAAGCGGTTTCTGATTCTACATGAGAACTGTGGTTGGCTTACTAGTCCACTCGAATATGGAGAAATAAGGGTCGACAACAAACATGCTGTAGGTGAGACTTTTTTCTAAATACACACTGCTCACAAATGCTAGTTTCAGACATACTGAACTAGCCCAGTAAACGGTCCTCGCCTACAGCTTGTTTGCTGATCCCTTATTTCAATATGATTCTAGTACGAAATCTTGAGGTTTGATAGATTGAACGTGTCCACACTCCCAGGTCAGGAGCTGTACTCTCTGAGTCTGACCGCACGTGTTTTTGTTTTTAAATTCGGTGGCATTATAATGCAATTCCAACATATATATACATAATATAATCCATATATTTAAGGATGTGGAGAAAAGAGGGCAGATTCGGGGCATCAGCAAGGCAGGTCCTGCCTGTACGGATAAAGGCGCATTTTAACTAGGATGCAGAGATCACAATTGAAACATCACATTTACAACTGTGCTAGCATTTTAGAAATGGCTCTACTAAACCTGGAGCTGCTTCTAAAATACACATTCATGGGTTGTGGAAGGAGCTACTTCAGAAAGATACACGTGGGAAAAATTAACAGAGGCAGCTCAGCAACCTGCCTCTCAAAGTGCCAACATATCACAACGCGCTTGTGTAAATCTTGGCACTTACAGATGCTCTTAATTAATTGCAGAAGACTCTCTCTTGCCCCCATTTCATTTCAGAGGGGGAAGTAAACATTGGGGGAGTATGGGGCGGGGGGCTACCCCCTTAATCCCTCCTACAAAGGGATGGCCGAAAGGAGCACTTTTTAAATCCCTATTGGTGCCAGGGAACAGGTGTCGATTTGGACATGGATGATTTTGCACTTACAAGCGTGTACCCTGTAAGAACTGGAGGACACAGATGTAGATTTTTGTCCCACCCAGGGTACACCCTGACATGACTCTATCTACTTTGGTCATGGTGCGGTCATCCACATGGAAATTTCACCCCTTCTAAAATGCCCATTTGCACATGGCCACGGTTTATACATGTATATGGCTGTTTGTACACGTTTAAACTGCAGATAGGACTTCTGAAATAAACTATAGATATAAGCGGTGATAATCGACTACTACATGTACAGATTTCTGTGCCTGGCTGTACATCCTGAAATGCAGCTATAACTGGGCAGCGCAGCTAAATGTGTAGCTTATGGGAGAAACATTTAGTGGCGGTGGCTAGCGTGCTTAAAGTGACTAGCCATTGCTGCTGAAACTAACCATAGCCGGCCACTGTCCTTGGCTATCTGTGTTAGCTGGAGAAACTGGAAACTAGCCAGGCAGCGCGATATTCAGCCACTGTCCGGTTAGCTCCTGTGGTGAAAGTTAGGCCACCCTTTCAGGTACTCAACTTTTGCCGCTTGCTAATAACCAGGCAGCGGCTCAATATCGCCTCTGCCTGGGTATCGCTAGGTGCTGCCTTGGCTCCATCTACAGAATGCTCCAGTGCTAACCGGCTAGCCTCGGGGCACGCAGCGATAACACCTGAGAATACGCAGCAGCACTCACCACGTTAGTGCCGCTGAATATCCCGGTGATCATGATTAACGTGCTTAGTGGGTTTGCTAACTGCATTCATTGTGTTGAATATCCCCCTCCCCATATATAAGCAGGATATCTACATGTATAGTTACATTCAGTGGCGCTAAGTAAATGTGCAGATGCTGAATATTCCTATAATCCGAAATGTCTACGTTATACGCTGGCCGTTTTGCTGAATATCAAGCTCTCTGTTTTCATCAGTCCTTCTTCTCTCATCTCTCTTCCAAGGTCTCGAAGTTCATGCTCATGTCAAGATGTCCTGCAATGTGACCACCAGCTGCCCCAATAGCACCTCACTCCAGGATATTCTTTTCGTCAGCTTCTACTCCCTCATTTTCACCTTGGGCCTGACTCTAAATCTGGTAGCGCTCTCCGTTTTCTTCCATTGCCTCCAGATCCGCTCAATCACCACCGTCTACATGAAGAATCTGGCCTTCTCTGACCTTCTGCTGGTGGCCTCACTACCCTTTCGAATCTATTATTATAGCAAAAAGACCATACTTCACAATTTGGTTTGTGAACTGGTGGGGCTGGTCCTGCTGGTGAACATGTATGCCAGTATCTTCCTGTTGACCTGCATTAGCTGGGACCGATGCATGGCTGTGTGCCTTCCCATGAGTCCATGGGTCAAGAGAGTGCGGAAGAAAGCCAGATTCATCTGCCTTGGAATTTGGTTCCTCAGTATTACTGCCAGTATCCCAGCATACCTCTTCAATAAGCGCACCCAACCTTCCTCCAATGAGAGCAAAGAATGCTTCGGCAATACTCCAAAATACGTCACCAGTGCAGGCCCTGTTATCGCTGCTTTGACTGTTGGCTTTGCCTTTCCATTGGCCATCATGGTAGCTTGCTCCTGGGCTCTGGTACGTGCCATCCGGAAAAGCATGGCAGCACAGATGGAGCTGGTCAACAGCGCCAAGATCCGCCACATGATCATGGCCAATGTGGCCATCTTCCTGCTGTGTTTCCTGCCCTACCATGCTGTCCTGGTGCTGTATGTCACTGGTGCTATCACAGTTTGCCACGGGACTTACATCTACCACTATGTGCTGCTAGCTGCCTGCTTCAATACTGTGCTGGATCCACTGGTATACTACTTTGCTACAGAGACCTTCCAGAAAATGGTAGTGGCAGACAACCTGCGCAGGATCCTAGGCTCTAGGTCTGACAGCTATGAAGCCCAGGCCAGAACCGATCCGAGATATCCTTGAAGAGCATGTGACCATGCGTTCCAGCTACTCCTGCTGCCCAAATCCGTAAATGGCACAAGAGAGTAAGAACAGGTACCGTGGGCTCCACACCTGCCTTTTGGCTTTAAGACTTCCCAAGGCGCACCTGCGTACTTACCCTAACTAAAATCACATACACACCCACCCACACACATACCTCATGATATACAATATTCTAGTGTTAGACGTGGCTGTTTCCTGGAGTTAAAAAACAGCCATCTGCACAGCCAAAAGAGCGCATTTGCTGAGAAATCATGTGACTAAAGAATTGTTATATCATGAACTGTGGATCTGAGACAGAGCCAGTAATGGCTGTGTCCCTGTATAACCTGTACCGTGAGTCTGAGTGATGCCTGCCTGAGAAGGAGAGACGGCTGAGAGGCGCCCATCAACTATCGAAGATATATGCTTTATCTGATTCGCTACATTTCTCATATGTCCTTATGCCTAATTGGCTGATAAATAGGAAGGGAAACCTAAGGTATTAAAGGATCTGGCACTGCTGAGAAAAGAGGGCTATGCACCTGTCCCAAGGAGAGAGAGACTGGCACTCTTACCATGCAGAACATACATTTGTTTACATCCTTGCTCAGGAAGATGTACACAACCCTGGAGCTCATTGGGCTATTGCACAGGAAATGTAGCTGGTGAAGCTAAGGCTGTGTTTTCTCTCTGCTCATTACCTCAGCAGACAAGGGCCCCCCCCTCCCGTTTTCCCTAACCTCAATACCTCCATACATTTACAAATGTATATAGTTACTCCCCAAAAACATATATCAATGCTCCCAAGTTGTATTTCCTGTTTAATGTAAACTGTTCTGTTACAATGTAATGTAATGTAAACTCTTCTCTCTCTGCTCTCTGACCTTCTCTTACAGCAATTCGTTCAGGTCCCCACCCACTCTGCTGGCCATACGCTGGATCTTGTCATCTCTCGGCAGTCCTCCTCCTTTGTCCCCTCCTCCTTCTCTGTTCTGTCCTTTCCCTGGTCCGATCACTCTTGTATTTTCTTCTCTCTTCCTTTCTGTTCCTTTTCCCCCTCCTCCTCCTCCTCAGCCTTCTCTCCCTCAGCTCGCTCTGCCCGTCGTATCACTCCTGACTCACTTCTTCAGTTCCCCTCCTCAGATAAACTTTTTCCCACTGATTTTCCTTCACTCCCAGTGGACCTCCAGGCTCAGTGCTGGGACACTACGCTCTCTTCTGCTCTGGATCAGGTTGCCCCACTGCAGCTCCCATCCTCCACTCGGCGCTGCCCGAGTGCTCCCTGGTTTCATCCGGGTCTCCTGATCCACCGTTCTTACCTTCGTCGGGCCACTTGCCTCTGGCATAAGTGCCCTTCCCCAGCCACGCTATCGCACTTCCGCCACTGTCACACACACTATCGTACCCTTCTCAATTCCGCTAAGCAGGAACACTATTCTAAGCTTATCTCCTCTTCAGCTAACTCCACATGGCAACTGTATCGCATTCTTCACTCTCTTTCCGCCCCATATGTTCCTTCTACCTCCAGGTCCACGGCCCCCTCTCTCCCTTCTTCCGATCCTGCTCCTTCTGTACTGGCTTCTCACTTCGCCTCCAAAGTTCAATCTATTCGACAACTTTTTCCTGCCTGTCCTCCACCTCTCTCTCCCCCCCCCCCCACACCTTCGTTAGCCCCTCCTCTGTCCCCGACCTCCGGTACCCACCCCTTTCCCATCGCTGGTCCTTCTTCCAACCCATCACTCTCCCAGAACTAACAAGGATCCTCATCACCATTCGGAAAACTACTTGTCCTTCTGACCCCATCCCCTCGCAGTGGCTCCCCGAGCCCTCTTTGGCTCTGTCCCCTCTGATTCTTTCTATTTTCAACACTAGCTTGCTGTCTGGCGTCTTCCCCTCCCATTGGAAGCATGCCCTTATCTGTCCCCTTTTGAAGAAACCATCTTTGGATCCCTCAGTTCCCTCAAACTGGCGCCCCATCTCTAACCTGCCCTTTCTCTCTAAGCTTCTCGAGATACTGGTCTTCTCTCAGCTTTCTGCACACCTTGAGGCTTCCTTGGTTCTTCACCCCCGTCAATCTGGTTTTCACCCTGTCCACAGTATTGAATCTACTCTTATTTCTTTTCTCAACAAGTTACACGTCGCTCACGATCAAGGTTCTCTATCTCTAGTCGTCTCACTCGATCTTTCTGCTGCTTTTGATGTCGTCGACCACCGTACTCTCCTCTCACGTCTTAGTGCTATCGGTTTGTCTGGCCAAGTTCTTCACTGGTTCCACTCTTTTCTCTTTAATCGGTCTTTTTCGGTTCTTTCTGGTACCATCTCTTCTTGCCCAACGCCTCTTCACTGTGGTGTTCCTCAGGGTTCGGTATTGGCACCACTGCTATTTAACATCTTCCTGGCCCCTCTCTCTCTGCTTATTCAACAGCATAGTATCTCTGTGTATTATTACGTAGATGATATCATTCTTCTTTATCACACTGACTCACTCGCTCCCGATATTGGTCCCCTCAACATCTGTCTTTCCTCTGTTTCCTCTTGGCTCTCTCATAATTATCTGCATGTTAATTTATCAAAAACTGCGGCCATCTGGTTCACTGCTGGTGCTCCTGTCCCTTCTCTTGCTCCACTTTTCTCAGCTGCTCCCATCCCTCTTGACACCTCACTGCGCTATCTCGGAGTTACTCTGGATTCTGCTCTGACCTTTAGAGAGCACGTTTCCTCTGTTGTTCAACGTTCATTTCACACCCTTCGGCAACTCCATGCAGTCCGTCCTTCCCTTTCTTCCTCTTCTCTAACCACCTTGCTCCTTTCTCTTGTCACTTCACATTTGGATTATTGTAATGCCTCTCTAGCTGGTCTTCCCCTCACCCAACTTCGTAGACTTCAATTGGATCACAACACTGCTGCCCATCTCTTGACCCACACCTCCCGGTCTGCTCATATCACCCCCCTTCTCATCCGGCTACACTGGCTACCTATCCCTTTCCGCATTCAGTATAAGATCCTCATTTTCGTACATAGATCACTCCACAGCGGCATACCACTTTACCTCTCCGATCTGGTCCATTTTCACTGCCCCCCAAGAATCCTCAGATCCATTCATGCCAACCGTTTATTTCTTCCCTCTCCATCCTAGGCTCGCCTTGAGTCAACGTGCTCTTCCGCCTTCTTCTTTCTCGGTCCTCGTCTCTGGAATTCCCGGCCATCCGCCCTCCGTCTGGAACTTTCTTTTCCCGTCTTTAAAGCGAAACTCAAAACCTATCTTTTCTGCACAGCTTTTGACCTTCCTCACCCCTCTCCCTCTTCCTCTCCCCCCTCGCTGATACCCAATGAGCGCTTATTCCTCCTGTTGTTATTACTGCCTACTGTCCCTTTCCTCTAACGCTGTCCCTTTCCTATCAACAAATGGCATTCCTTTTCCATTTCCTTCTTCAGCAGTATTCCCTGTGTTTTTATTGTAAACCGCCATATGCTTCGGTTCTGGCGGTATATTAAGTTTTAAATAAAGATAAAGTGGCATAGAAAAACTGTTAAATAAAATATCTAAATAAGGGCCAACTTATACTGCTTTGGTGATGGTCTCGGGGGGTCATCAGCATTTAAGAAACTCATGGCCATGGCACTTGTGAGAGACTGTCTGAAGGGACACACTCCTCTCTGTGGACACGATGTATATATGCTGGAGGCAGTACCAGAGATTCCAATACAAGAATCCAACTCTATTGCCAGGTCGCTGTAGGCTTCCAGGAATTTGTCATCAGGCACAGTTTGGTGATGTTGGATGGTTGCATTATGCATGCATACTACCAGGAACCAGTCGTGGTGACAATCCTGTCTCTACATTGTATCAGCATGGTTGTAAAAAGCGGAGTATCTTCTATAGAAAGCTATAAACAGCGAAACAATTGCTTCAGAAGCAGACAGGAGCTCTCCAGAAATGCTCTTTGAGCGCCACCTGCTGGCTGAAAAATGGTAGTTTAATAGTCCTGCCGTAAAATACTGTAGAATGGGAGGAATAGCCTACTGCTTGGAGCACTGGCTTGATAACCAGGGTTCAGTTCTCACTAGCCCTCCTTGTGGCCTTGGGCAAGTCACTTAACCCTCCATTGCCTTGGAAGAAAGGCCTGGCAATCTACTTCTGGTTACAGTGCCAAGAAAACCCAGGAGCTACTGGGTCAGCATTGACTCAAAGGCAAAATACTGTAACTTTCCAGCAATGTTTCCTTTATGGACAGACACCAGGTTCTATCTCCTGTATATAAAGTCACACAGTGATTCCCAGGGCTTATTCCCTATGGATAGACTCCAGGTCTTATCTCCTGAGTATAAAGGTGATTGATGAGGCAGGGCCCCTGCAAGAGCCTTGTACCCCTTCCCAATTAACTTTCAGACCCATGGCCTTTCCTGAGATTTTGATAATTAAACTTAACAGTGGTGATCATCCTAATACTAGCTCTCCCAAAACCATCCTGTAAACAAAATTGCCCATAATACTTTTAAATATTAAAGCTTTATTTCATATATATATATATAGAGAGAGAGAGAGAGAGAGAGATACATGCACATATGTGTGTGTGTGTGTGTGTGTATATATATGTATATACAGGGTGGCCTAAAAAAAGTGAGAACATCTCATAGCATATAAGTTATTTAAAAATTCAAAAAGACAGATGTAAATGATTGACAAATTAAAAGAAAAAGATGGCAACTGGAAATTGTTGAAATAAAGCCATTATATAGCTAAAAAAGGTAAATAAGTAAATTATTTAAGCTTTAATTTATGAGATGTTCTCACTTTTTTTGGGCCATCCTGTATATATATATATATATATATATGTATGTGTGTGTATGTATGTGTGTGTGTATATACACACACATACATATATATATATATATATATATACACATACACACAGATATAGTAAATACAAATTCTAAAAGCCATTTATCTGGGCAAATAAGTTTTTTAAAATGAATCCATCAACCCTGCAGTGAATATGCATGCTGCTGTTTCTTTGAGTTTGTGTGGCTCCCTGCTGGAACTGAGGAACTTAGGAGCTCTGCAGCGCACACATAGGCCCTGCCTAGTACATGAATGATCGCAAGAAGGAGGCTGGCAGGCCATAATGGAGAGTGGGGGTAGCCCAGACTCAGAGTTGCCAAGTTACCCTGTTCCAGGAGTGAGGGATTTTGCCAGTTCTGGGTTTAAAATTGCATTGCAATGCAGTATGGTATTTGTAGTCCCTGATTTTACCCATTGGTATCAGTGCTGCAGGTCCCATAATGCATCAGAATGAGATAACCAGAAATCCAGGACTGGCTTAAAATCTCACTCCTGGAACTGGGTAACTTGGTAACTCTGCAGACTGAGGAAAATGAAGAGCAGATTGGAGGTTGGAGCCGAGAGGATTGGGTGGGCAGGGTCCGAGATGACTGGAAATGGTATGGGGGAGGTGTGAAGAACACCTTCCAGGGATGGTGGGGGATATGTGATAGGAAGAGCCTTCAGGAGGGCTAAGGATAAGGCAGGGAGTACTGGGGATTTAAAGAGAGAACCCTTAAGGGTGGAGGGGGGGGGGGGCGGATTGAGAAATGGAAGAAAGAACCTGTAATGGTGGGGAGGTCTGGGAATGAAGGATGAAATGGAGAGGAAGAGGACTGTGATGAGATGGAGAAAGCTAGGGAAAGGGGGTCAATGGCAGTAAAAAGAGGTGATGATGAGTCAACCAAGGCCCAAACAATGTTTTCGGAGGGGGAATCCACGTAGAGGAAAAATGCAGCGGGAGGAACAGGAAACCAGGAGGAGGAGAAGCAGGAGGAGAAAGACGAATAAGTGTTAAAAACTCCACTCAGAAGGAAAGCGAGAAGAAAGAAAGGAAAGTCTGAAACAGAAAAGAACAACTCAGATAAGAGGAGAAGAGGGGTAAGAACCAATATAAGGAAAAAAGAGAAGACCAGTGAAAGAGAAAACAGATACTAAGCCAGCAATGGAACCAGAGACACTAAAGGTTGGCAAAAGAATAGTAATAACCAATAGAAAGAATCTAGGGGGCCAATGCAAAAGTATTACGGTCTGAGGGTCTGTCTCACAGAGATGAAACTGTCTCGTGGTTCGAGCAGGGGTGGGCAAACTATGGCCTGCGAGGAAGATCTAGCCGGCTGCCACCAATATTTTCGCCCCCCTGCAGCTTCAGACCAACATTGGAATACAGCCTGCAGGCACCTGCCCATTGCATGAACTGCCAGCCTGCTGACATCATCAGCTGAGGCCCTCTATCTTGGCTTTTAATGAGGTGCAAATATCAGCACATCCTGTACTACTTGTCCCTTTCCTTTCCCCTTTTCTTCTCTCTCTGCTCAGTACATTTGCCCTTAGCTCATGCAAGCCTCTTGGAGAAGATACAGGGGTGCTGGAGGGGGACAGCCTTGGCTGTGCTAAGAACTAGCCCAAGCATGTGAGTAACCAGCTGACTAGCCACGGGTCCCCGTCACTGCTCAAGGATCCTTAGGGGTGAGATCCCATGTTCCTCAAACCATACTGGCCTACCACCTCTGGCATGGTTTACCATACAGCCCCCTGGGTCCAACTGTTTGCCCACCTCTGGGTTAGAGCAATGGTCTGCGGAGGTACCTGAGGCAGACGCGAGGAAGTCTTTCAGTGCATGTCCTCTGTGCTTCCTCGCTCTGGGGGACATCCTTGAGCAGGCGGAGCAGCTTTCTACGTTGTGGGATACTCCCAGGCAACGGATGCAGCAGCGGGGAGTGTCGGTAGAGTTCATTTTTCTGTTGCATTGCGGGCACTTCTTGAAGCCCAGCATCTTAACGTTGTAGAAAAATCTTCTTAGAGAGCTGAGAAATCCGTCTTGAGGCAAGGCGGAAGAAGAAAGACTGACCTGGCTGGGGGCGGGCTGGGGAGGTGGGACCACCACCACACATGCTCAGAAACTCTGAGCTCTAGAGAGCCCTTCCGTCATGGTGCCGTCGGATGACGTCACCAGGTGTGGCTGACACATCCTGCTTGTCCAAGGAGAACCAGAGTTCATTTCCTGCTTCTGAGACCTTGGGCAAGTCACTGTTTCTCCCATTGCCTCAGGTACCCACTTAGACTGTAAGCTCTATGCGGTAGGGACATATTATCTGAATACTTAGCACCACAGTTTTTGTGTTCTGGAAAAAAAAAACATATTTGGCTAATTTGATTCTTTCTGGTGATGTTGCCCTTCTGTGTGGTACTTATCTTAGATGGGTTAAATTGGGCCACTAATATTTTGTAGTAAGAAAAGAAGACTTAAAGAATATTACTTAGGTGTCATAAAATTGTCTGTTGACAGTAAGTAACTAAGATTTTGCTAAGGGAAACTTCCCTGGTCGCTTATAACAAGTGGGAGTTTGCAGGAAGGCTGGTGCAGGAGCACTCCACCCACTCCCAGAAAGGTTATTTGATCATTAATCGCAACAATCATGATCATCAAAACACCATCCCCTCCCGCAACGATCCTGTAAAAATGCCTACTTGGATGCCCTAGTTGTAAATATTAAACTTTGCTTTGGAAGTATTTGTGTGCCTGTTCTCCCCGCAGACAAAAGGATGTGCTGCTGGCTCTTTCAGTCTGTGTGACCATGAGGATCTATTGCTTTGCTCTGACTGCTGCCCTCTGCCGCCCCTCGGAAGCTGCTGCCCTAGGCGATTTTCTAGTCTTGCCTCATGGTTGGGCCATCCCTGACCTGAAGGATGCCGCTGTCTGTTCCACGGTGACAATCTATGTCCCAAACTGTCTGCATAGGACTGATACTGCTGCCCAGGCTGGATGGAACTGCTAATTCCCTTTGGCTTTTTATAAAGGTGGCATTGTGACTGGCAAGGTGACCACCAAGGGTTTTTCCCAATGGATAGACCCTGAGCCACGTGTCCTTTTTACAAAGATCGTATAGTGATGCATTAGGCAATTCCCAGAGGTATATTCCACATCAGGAACATCACTAAAAGCATCTACTACAAGCTCAAGGCAGTCCAGCACCTCAAACCTCTCCTAACCCACCACAACTTTCACACAGTTCTGCAAGCACTCGTCTTCTCACACCTCGACTACTGCAATGTCATCTTCCAAGGCTTACCAAAGTCAGCAACCCACCCGCTCCAACTTGCTCTCAACACCCACAGAACTGAACACATAACCCCATTACTCATACAGCTATACTGGCTACCCATCGCTGAACGCATAAAATACAAATTCATCCTCACAATCTTTAAAGTCACCAATGGCCGATCGTCCATCTACCTTCAATCACTAATGCAAAAGACACCCAAAAAACACAAACTGGCTCCCTCAACACTCTTTGCATACCAGCACTATACACCAGAATCAGCTCCACCACATCAAAGAGGGCCTTCTTCCTATTCACACTGTCCCTCTGGAACTCAATCCCCGACAACCTACATGCTACAAAGGACTTATCAGCCTTCAGAAAGAGCCTCAAGATCTATCTGCTTATAGACCGCTCATCTGAGAACATAACATAACCATCTAATATGCAATATCCATGACCACCCTCCTCCCTCCCCCTTCATGTTCAACCCCTATGTTATGAACCCTCAAAGTTAATTTCCCTGTTTTGATGTATCACCATGATATTATCTTCCCCCACTAACATGATACATCAAGCCCCTTATGTTATGAATACTCCAAGCTGATTATCCTGTTATAATGCATCACCATTTTGTAATACTGTAAACCACCTTGACCACAGGATAAAGCGGTATAAAAAAACTGTTAAATAAAGAAATATTTTTATATTCCAAACAATGTTCCCCTGAGTTTTCAGGTGAACATCTAATACCTCCCATGCACTAGGCCTATATCTCTGTGCAGGTTGGGGCTTGGCTGCTCTCCTTGTCTGCTGCTAACCTGCTAAGCCCGTTGGAGTCCTCTGAACTATGTTCTACTGTGGGGAGGGGTGGAAAAGAGAGAAATGGAGAATGGTATAGTGTTGACAGAACTTGCTTCTGAATGTGCCCAATTAGCACAGTCTTCACACCTGTGACCTGCCAAAAGGTAAGGGATGTAGGGTAGAGCTTTGTGACTGAATGTGGTCTCAGTGCCTCTTGATGTGGGGGAGTTGAGGGAGGGAAGTGTGGTGGTCTGTTCATGAAGATGATAATGATTTCCAGAATTTGATTACTCATTGAGTGAAAAAAATATTTTCTCTTATTAGTCTTAAATGGATTACACTGTAGCTTCACTGCATGTCCCCTAGTCTTTCTACTTTTTGATGGCGTAAACAATTGATCTATGTTTACCCATTCCACTCTATTCATTTATAGACCTCTATCATATCTCCCCTCAGCTGTCTCTTTTCCAGGTTGAAGAGTCCTAACCTTGTTTAAGTTGTGGGAGTGGTAGGAGGTGGTAGAAAACACACACAATCAGCTGAAAGGTTTTGGCTAGAAACAGTACACAATCAGCCTCCCCCCCCCCCCCCCAACATATACTTGCAAACCTTCCTCCTTTCTGCCGCTCATGGCCAAAATTATGTTTTTAAGAGGCAATGCATACCCATAACATATCAGAGGAAACACTGGCCTAGGACCCTGTGTCCTGCTTGTAAGAATGATGCTGTTGGTCTCAGGGGTGTGCTCCCTAATAGAAAGGCCCCTGACCCTCTCTCCTGTGTATAAAGATCATACGGTGACTGCTGAGATGACTCCCAGGGGTGTACTCCTCATAGACAGAGCCCAAAGTCTAGCTCCTGTATAGGGAAAGCTGAGGTGAACCGCTGGGGCTATATTCTATGGGTAAATCTTATTTCATGTGACTGGTGAGATGTCTGAATTCAATACATTTCAATCAGTAGATGTAATATGAGAAGTGGATACAAATTAATTCAACAAATGTCAATTAATAAATATTTTCATGGGTTTTATTGCAAAGAAAGAAAGGTTAATAAGCAAATAGGCTATTTTATCCATACTTTGGCACAAAACAACACAGTAAAGAGATGATGTAGCAATAGGATCAGTGAGCTTTATTTCAGACAGCAATGCATCTAACAATGAGATAGTAAGACCTGCTTTATCTAAGATTTCTCTTTCCCATGTCCAACTCTAGTGGTGTTGCTGTAATTTCACAAAGCCCTTTGTGGATCAGTGAACAGAAAGTATTTCCCTCCTCCAAAAGCGGAAGAGACCTCGGGAACTTCCATTTGATGCCGATAAAAGGACCTTTTGGGACATAGCCTGCGAGGTCCAGGAGCGTTTCCTCCCACTGCAGGACAACGGATCCTCAGAAGGAAAGAGGTGACCTGAAATGGACTACCATTGGGCAGCCAGCAGCACTGGGACAGGACCTCAGGAACTCCACTTCTGGTTGGATGTGATGTGGCAGGTTTTCCAGAACCAAGGGGTGTTCTGGTCCACTTGGGTCTCCAGCCTGCACGAAAGGATTTGGAAGCATGGGGACCTCCACTTTGAAAAATCGAGGTGAAGTTGGCAAATAGTCATCCTGCTCCTCCTCCTCTTCCTCCTCTTCTTGGTCTCTGGCTAGGAAAAACGACTCTTGCGGGTTCTGGGGGAACTCATCCAGATCTATCCTTTTGGTTCTTGGCTGGTGCCTGGCTCTGCGGTTCTGGAACCAAACCTATTAAAAGAGAACATTAAGACAAATGGATTTTAATGGCTTAGCTAGAGAGACAGGTGATGAATAAATGGACAGCTAGAGAGATGGATGGATAGATAAATCCTTCTCCTTTGTTCCCAAGCTCTTATCTCAACTGCAGCTTCTTGGACCATGAAGAAGGACCTCGGTGTGATTGTTTCTGATGATCTCAAGGTGGCGAAACAGTGTGACAAGGCGGTGGCAAAAGCCAGAAGGATGCTGGGTTGCATACAGAGAGGAATTACCAGCAGAAAGGAAGAGGTACTAATGCCACTGTACAAGTCTCTGATGAGGCCTCACTTGGAATACTGTGTTCAGTTTTGGAGACCATATCTTGCAAAGGATATAAAAAGACTGAAAGCCGTTCAGAGGAAGGCGACCAAAATGATTTGGAGTCTGTGTCAGAAGACTTATGAGAAGAGTCTTGAAGACCTAAATATGTACACGCTAGAGGAGAGGAGGAATAGGTGAGATATGATTCAGACATTTAAATACTTAAAAATAAATAAAACAAACAAACCTCTTCCAAAGATGGGGCAGCTGTAAAACTAGAGGGCATAACATGAAGCTGCAAGGGGGTAAACTGAAAGGCAATGTCAGGAAATACTTTTTTACTGAAAGGGTGGTGGATGCTTGGAATGCCCTCCCAATGGAAGTGGTCGGGGCAAATACAGTGACAGAATTCAAAATGGCCTGGGACAGACACAGTGGATCCCTTTATAGCAACAGGATAAAATCAAAATAAACATAACTATCTCTTATATCTCTGTGCAGGTCACCCCTCCCCATGCCTCTAAACAAAGGCATGGGGAGGGGTGACCTGCACAGAGCGGAAGATGCACCTACTCTTGCCACCTTGCTGGGCAGACTAGATGGACTATACTGGTCTTCATCTGCTGTTATATACTGTGTTACTATGATGTGCTCCCTGCTCTAGACTGAGGGGTCAAGAGGAAGAACTTCCCTTTGAGTGATGAAAAACTTCTTTCTAAGAGAAATCAAACTGTAGAAAAAGGCAAAGACCTTGAAAATAGCTTAGGGAACCCTCAACATTTCAGTTTGACTGATGAGGCCCAGAGCTTAGGTTTATGCCTGAGTAGGTCCCATTGGTTGGAAATTACCAAAGGTACCAATCAGAAATCAACAGGTGCTCTATGGTGGAGAAATACCTAGTGGTAGCAGCAGACTATAGATCATGGATACTAGTAGTTCAAATCCCACAGAGAGCAAATCCCTTCCCCCTACCTTGCTCCAGGCACAAATTTAGATTGTAAACCCTACAGAGACCCAAATATACCTTGCCTTAAACTACTGCTGGAAAGGTACAAGCTAATACACTAGAGAAAGAGTCTCTAATAGCAGCCCTCCCTCCCCCCTTAATGGTCACAAGCAGCAGATGATAAGAGCTGTACCTGGACTCTGGATTCAGGGATGCCAGTAAACTGTGAAATGCAGGCTCTCTCCAAGTAATCTGGGTAGGGGTTGTGCTCAAAGCTTTGCTGCAGAAAGCAGATCTGCTCCCGAGTAAAACTGCTCCTCTTCCTGGAGCGACCAGTTCGAGACTCTGCAAGGTCTGGACTGCTCTGGACTCTTGTGGAGGTACCGGGCTCTGGTGAAATCCCTGCAAGAGAAGATATGTAGTGTTACAGAACAGCCTAGGTGAGATCCCTCCTTCCTCAGATGAAGTCACAAAAGACTGGGAGCCCTTGCCTTTAAGTCGTCTTGCCTGGTCTGTCTTGTTTGGAGGAATCTGTCCAGAACTGTCCAAGTCTGGGTCTTCCTTCTTTAAAGTTGGATGGCCCTTCTCCATGCCTGGGGAGCCGCTCTGCAAAGATGGGTAATCCCTCTCCAAGGACAGGACTGTGCAAATAACCTGCTCCATTTCAGAGTCCTGCTCCATCCTTGGATGGTGACCCAGCCTTCCTTCCTGGGGGGAGGCTTTATAGAGCAGAGTTTCTTTGGAAGAAGATGCTGATGTGTATTCTCAAATCATCACAAAGTGGGTGGCTTTGATGTTGTATGAATAGGAAGGGGGCCTTGGTCTTTGATGGTCAGCATCTAGAGGTCCTTTCCCATCATCTCCATTCATCGAATTAGCACCTTTTTAGCACACACACCACCTCAGAGTATGCAAAAGAAAAAAAACACACGAAATAAAATAGAATAAAAGAACGAAGACCACCTTTAATTCTTTCCATAATGGCAAAGAACCAATTGCTGAGAGGTGAAAAGGGCCCGAAGTTTGACATCGGAGGAGAGATCTTTAGGAAAGGCAGGAGGTGATGGGCTGCGAGTCATTTACGGAAAGCTAGCAGTGGGAATAGAAAATCTGGAAGAGCTTTCTGTTAGTGGAAATGCAAGTCTTTCCAAGTAAGAGCCAAGATAGTCAACACGTTATATATTGAAGCTGCTGGTTATCTGGGAATGGTTTCAGCTCAAAGGGCGCCCTTAGCAGCATCCCCGGCATCGAAGGGGGCAGGCAGACCCTTAGCGTCATTAGCACCTCTGATTAAAGAGATGCCACCTCGCTTATCGTCACAGATTAAACGGGGACAGCAAGGCAGGTCCCCCCCCCCCCCCCTTTCGACAACGTTTATGTATTTAGCACGCAGCGTTTGTGTATACGCGTGCATACTACAGAATGTGTAACTCCCCCACGGAAAATATTCCAAAGGCACTGTAAAAAGATACATAAATCTAACAGTAAAACATATATCGTTGCATTCATACAACCTAATCCACCTATGTGGTGCTATAAATCCCATGAGAAGAGATTTAGTGGGAATATATTCATACGACTTTTCTCTGTACATTCGGCCCATGTGTACCTGATGCCTCCAGACGAGACCTTAGCCTAAGCACCCCATAAAACGCGCCCTCTCCGTAAAACACCTTAATTTGCAGCTTCGGTGGGAAGTCTTACACCAGGAAGTGGCTGGGTTCACACGTACGAAGAAATTACAGGCGTCTTTGCACATCACTTGATGGCAAAGATATGGAAAGTGGACTGAATTTTACAGAACCCAGAGGTGGGAATTTAACCAAAGAGGAGTTTTAGACTCTTGCTTTCAACTCTTAACCTGGGATTTAAGATATTAAAGTCCGCTTTAGCAATCTCCAAAGAAGAGGGGTCCAGAGATAAATAATACTAAAATAATACACAGAGCTGTTCAGGAAGGAAAAGAAATAGATGCACAGAAGGCAAGCAAATATAGCCTGAGCATGGAGAAAGCAGTAGAGAAAAAAACGCAGAGAAAAGAGATGTAAAGACACACAACAACCCCCCCCCCCCTCCGAAAGGAAAGCAAGCACGTGATTATTATCATTTATCAGTTCTATAGTACTACAGGACTATTTCGGTTTCTACAAATGTATCTAAAGCAAAGTTCCTGCTTCGGGGAATTTACAAGACACACAGACAAGAAAAACAAGAGGTTTCAGGAAATGTTATTTTAGGAAAATGATTAAAGTCAAGTAAGCTGTGATGGGGGAGAGCTGGGGATTTAAGATTTCAAAACAGCTCCCAAAAGGTGGATTGCTAGGATTGATTGCAAAATGGCCAGAAAGGGGGCCAGACGCATCATCAGATTAAGAAGGCTGTTCCCAGGTTTAAAGCACATGGTGGTTATTCTGAGTCCCGTTTAACAGGGAGGTACAACCAAACCGGACATACATCCCCACTAAACGGCAGGGACCAGTTCCCTCTCCTGAGTGACCAAAAATAATAGAATTACTCCATTATAACCAACACTTAATAAAAGTGGAAATTAACTCGTGGGTGCAGTTCCAAAAAATGGCACGGGGATGTCTCAGACTGATTGGCACAAATCACAGACAATAAACGTCTATCAGTGCCACGATAGCATCAATGACAATCCACCGGCCCAAAGCACTTTTGCAATGTTTCTATATTGCTTGTGACTGCTTTCTTCGTATTTATTTGTATTTTTAAATTGCTTATGACAACTTTCTTTTGTGTTTAAACTCAGTGCTTCCAATACACCCACAGCATAAGGCAAAATATTAAAAAAGCATTTGCACTTAACTTCACTTCAGGTACCCCAACGCCAGTTATTTCGGCGCCATTTATTGCGTTTCACTCATTAAAGCTGAGTTTCTTAAGGGGGATTTATTACTGAAATGTTAAACTGAGTGGGCAGGGAACTCAGGACGGGGGGAAGGGTGGGCCAGAGGCATGACCCCTACCCCAGACATACAGGGCCTATTCCAATGATGGCCTTGTACGTCTGGGCATGGGGATTTAGATGGCAGATGTTAGGGATAGAGGTGGAATAAGTCTCCCTGGTCATCGGCGAATGAGCCTGCAGGACACCCCCCCTCCATGGGCAGCCCCCCACCCCTGCAGTCCAATCCTGGCATTGGAAAGGCCGATTGGGGGTTAGGCAGCGTGGAAGACAATAATTTAAAAAACTGCAGCCAATCGGGACTCCTGCATGGAGCCACAGTGCCATGGTGATGGGACGCCACAACACCACAGCACCATGTAGGAGCCTGACTGGGCTAGCCAGGGAGACGTCTGGCAGACTGGAATCGGGGCAGGTCCAGGACATCCAGGCCTTAAATCCCGATTCTGCTCCCATGGGAGCTGAATCAGGTGCACATTGTGGCTGTCCAGATTCTGGATGTCCGGACAGCCCAGCCATGCCTTGACCAGAATTGGCCTCCACGGGGCTTATTTTAGAAATCATATTCACCATTGCTGCATGCAAAATCCGTCACGGACCTAAAAAAGGCCTCCAGGTACCGATGGTTGAATTTGCACGTGGATGTCCTTACTAGGTAGAAATTGCAAGTGTGTGTCAGGGGTGACTCGGTCCCCTTCAATCCATTCAAAATTCAACTACACGGCTATACTTCTGCCGGTGTTGCTCTGCTCACTTAACCCCTCTTCTCAGATCACTTCAATGCAATGTTCCCCCTAATTTTCTGTAGGCTGTGTGCGCATAAAATATCAGCTGTGTGCAGCTTTTGAAGGAAGGTTAAATTTTTGTGCGCCACATAACGACACTCGGAGTTATATACTTTAAAATTTGACTACACGTCAAAATACAGCATGTACACCACATTGATTTTAATCAAATTAAATGAAAATAGACGATTACTAAATGAAGCGGGAAATTTCTAGTAATTACAATCACAACTTTTAAATGTTAAGATGCCTGTGTTGTTTTCTATCAGAATCAGAGCTGTAATTTTTGTGCGCTCTGTTGTAAAGTATGTGTGCTCGCTCGGTGAGGTGTGCGTGCGCGCACATGCGCACAGCTTAGAGGGAACAGTGCTTCAATGGCTTTCTGTCCATTTCTGCATCCACTTCAAACTTCTCTTACAGACCGAGTGCATTCATTCTGCGACTCCTCATTACCTCTTCTGGTTTCTCTCTTCCTACACCCCTTCTCTGGAACGTCTCTCATCTAGCAAATCCCTCTTTTCCCTTTAGTTCTACCCTAGTTCCCCATTTGGATAGATTGTGTGCTCTTCTGAGCAGGGACTGGGATTTACACCTGGTCCCTGGTACATTTAGGTTTTTAAAAAGTGCTAATTTCAGCCAATTCTTTTCAGGTGGGATTAAGGGGGTAATCATCCTTAATCTCCTGTTGCTTATTTCCCTTCCAAATAGAAATTAGATAAACACATTACATGAATCAGGCAATCGCCTAGAATGCTGGACCTCCAAAGGTGCCCACTGCTGTATCCTTCTCTGGAAGTCTGCGTCGTCGGAGGGGAGAAGAGGCAGCTAGGAGAAATGAGAAATTGTGCTACAGTGCGGAAGCATTTAGGTAAGCGCTGCCTAGCGGTTTCTGGGCTATTGCCATCTCCGCAGGCCCTGGAAAGGGACGACAGCAGCAGCAGCAATGGGTATGAGGAGCAGTAGGGGAGGGGGAGAGGGGCGGTCTGCATGGAGGACCTGCCTAGGGCACCTCCAGTCTTTACACTGGCCCTGGATAAACAGAGGCATTTATATGTGTAGATCTGCAAAATAGCTGGCACAGACAAGTACGAGTCCTTCCACGTATGAGTTGTGAAATACCATCTTCCATGTGTAAACGGCATTCCCAGCTAACACGCAGCCTTTAGTATTGTGTAAAGGCAGGATCCCTCAGAACTGCCCCATTATGCGAGTATCAGAGTCAAATCAACACAAGAGCATTAAACACATGCAAGGGACACTAGGATTCAAAGTCCAGGCCTTAATGGAAAGGAATTAGAAATCTGAGACTGAAGCAGAAGATAGAAGAAGTATGTCCAGTCACAGTTGTCTAATGCATACATAGAGAAACTGGCAAATGAGGACCCCCTCCCCCCTCTATGCCCACCCCTTGGCATGATATGGGGTATATGCAAAGGGACCTTTCTCCATATAGTGTACAGAATAATCGTTTGGTAATGACACTTTCTTTAAACTTGTTTCATTCCTGATATGGAGAAGGTATATATATAAATGAACACAGGAAATACTTCCAAAAGAAGAGTTAAGAAATGGAAATTTAAACTGCAGCAGTACCAAGATTTCCTTTTCTTGTATCTTGGGTTTGCATTTTCCCACAGCCATTGTGCACACCCCCGTCTCATATGTACTCGAACATGCATACCGCTTTCACGATCAGGTGCTCTTTCATGCGGCCTTTATGGAGCTCATTTCAATGCAAATTTCCTGTCAGGGTGGGTTGGAGCACCAGCCTTGAGTGCACGTGGTGTATGGATGTTTCGAGACCCATGGCCGTGCCAACAGCAGCTTCCTCTACTGCTGCTGCTTTGAAGGATGTTGAGGAGCCGTGGTGCTGCCCTCCCCCAGGTATGCCCCTAGGAAGGAGAGATGTTAGATACCTGGAGGAGGAGGGGAGGGAAGAGGCAGATGGATGCCGGGGGGGGGGGGGGGAGGAGGAGATGTTACAGTGTGGGGAATAGAGTAGGGAAGGGGAGTTGCTGGACTATGAGGGTGGGGAGGACCCTGGGGGGCGGGAGGGGTGCCAGATCCTGAGACATCCCGGGGGGGGGGGGGGGCACATGGCTGAAAGTTTGCCTAAGGCAGCAGATACTCTTGGGCCAGCCCTGACTGCATTGCTTGAAAATCGTGATCCAACACTGACACTGTCCCCGGACATACGTCCATTTCATATGTGTATTTCCTCTAGTATCAGGCAGTGCTCTCACCCAGAGACCTGTGAACAAATAAATAAATACACTCGAAGGAGGAGGAGGAGTATATAATCACTCTCACTCTCAACGTGTACTCAAACTCTGGAATTCATTACCAAAGGATATAGTAAAAGCTGTTAGTGTAGCTGGATTGAAAAGAGGTTTTGGAATGGGTAAACGTAGATCGATTGTTTACACCATCAAAATATAGAAAGAGTAGGGGACATGCAATGAAGCTACAGGGTAACCTATTTAAGACTAATAAGAGAAAATATGTTTTCAGTCAATGTGCAATCAAACTCTGGAATTTGCTACCAGAGGATGTAGTAAAAGTTGTTAGTGTAGCCGGGTTAAATAAAGGGTTGGACAAGTTTCTGAAGGAAAGGTCCATAAACCATTATTAAAGAGGACCGGGGAAATCCATTGCTTACCCATTGGACAAGCAGCATGAAATCTGTGTACCTTTTTGGGAACCTGACAGGTACTCGTGACCTGAACTGACTACTATTGGAAACAGGGCACTGGACTTGATGGACCCTTGGTCTGACCCAGGCGTATCTTATGTTCATATTTACTGCATTCCCCCAATTTTTTGTTATATATTTTCCACATGTGATTTTATTTTGCATTTATTGCAAGCCTGCATCCACAGTAGTTTTCTACATATTTCCAAATAACCTCTATCTCTATGACATTTCATACTTCAGGATCCTTTTGCTGTAAATGCAACCAGGTGTGTTCCAAGGCAGGAGTCTGTGGTTCCTGTTAGTGTCATGAATGGTGAAATGCCATTCTCCATGGACCAGCAGGATTGCGTCAGCCACACTTGGTGACGTCCTCCGGGCGGAGCCATGCATACAGAAGTGCTCTCTAGAGCTCAGAAAGGAGGGCCTTTCTGAGCCCACCTAGGTAGCCCATCCCACCGGTCCACCCCCTAGTCCGGTCAGTTTTTTTTCTTCCGCCTTGCCAGCAAGACGGACCCTGCTCTCTCTCTTCATTTTTCTTTTTAAATTTCTTTGTTTTGCGTTTTTACAACTATGCCCAAGCATCTTTCAAAGAAATGCCCCTATTGTGGCAACAAGAACAAGACTTCACATGGATGCACTTACTGTGGGGCAATGAAGAAAAGATACCAAGTGATGTGCCCAGCCTCCGGCTCTGGCTCTCCACTGCCTGATCCTCTGCCAGCCCCGGATGTGCCTGTACGGGCCTCCATCCCTAGCCGAGCCTCCGTTGCTGCAGAGAGTGCCCTTTCCCGGCGGGAGGTGCTGCATGGAGCCTCCCTCCCCAGCCCGGTGCACCCGACTGACCTGCTTGCTGCTCCGGGACCCAACACCGTCACCCGCGGAGGCAAGCCCTGCCCCTACTGCTGCAGTCTCTCCTGTTTTCATCCTCCTGGACTCCTCTCAGCTCGCCCTGCAGTCAGCTTCCAGGATCGGGTCCCCCACAGCACTCGTCCATGCTTCCCAAGATGGCGACGTGCTGCGGTCCTCCCAGCCTCTGCTGCAGTCCTCCAACTCTGCCCACCTTGGGGGCGGGGCCTCTATGCC
This sequence comes from Ichthyophis bannanicus, assembly GCA_033557465.1. Lineage (NCBI taxonomy): Eukaryota > Metazoa > Chordata > Amphibia > Gymnophiona > Ichthyophiidae > Ichthyophis > Ichthyophis bannanicus. Next base: position 101,774,579 of record CM066048.1, on the reverse strand, counting down.
CGCAAATTCTACCGGCATCGGAGGGAAGCCTGCACGCAGCTGCGCTTCGCGCAGGAGGGCATCACACAGCAGCGCCTTGCACAACAGCGCGCCCAACGAAGCCAGCGTACTGTTGCGCAACACCAGTGCACTGTTGCGCAACTCCAGTAGCCGCAGCAGCAGCAGCAGTTCCAAGAGCAGAACGTACGGTAAATGGACCAGTGTCAACAGACGCAGCAGCAGCGACTCTAGCCACAGGGACCTCTCTCCCAAACGACGCAGGCACTCCGAGCGCCACCGCCACCGCTCCCAGCGCCACCGGCGGGAGGATCCTCGAAAGGGCAACCATAGCCGGAGCCCTTCAAACCACAGCAGGGCTAGCAGATCCAGCCATAGTAATTCCTCAGCTATCATCAGCTTATTAACACAGCTCGTGAAGCAATCTGCTTCAACAGTACCCGCGGCACGCTTGTCAACCCCACATAGCGCGGATCCAGTGCACAAAGCTCCAGAGGCAGCCCTTACCTCTACCCCAGAGAAGAGAACCAGAGAAGACCCACGCGGACCCTCTGACGATCCGGACCCAGAAAATCCATCCCCCGACAGCACTGCCGACGACCACAACATCGAAGCTGCAGTGGTGGGATTGGCATCCACAGAGCTCGCCAACTCAGAGAAGACAGCTGAGATAGAAGACCCTCCCCTGGTGGAGGATCTCACCTACCCCAAGTTCTTAACAAAACTATCCTCTGCCCTCTCTTTGAACGCCGCTGATGCGCCTGGAGAGGTTGTTCCAGAGGTTCTAAAATACCTCGCCACTCCGAAGCCTGCTTTCGCACTCCCAGTGCATCAGAGACTGCTGGGAAATCACGCAAAACTGTGGCAGACACCAGCGTCTGGTCGTCCATTTCCGAGGTGGCTGGACTTCAAGTATCAAGTGAGGCCTGTGCCTGGCTTTTCTCAGACCCAGCTACCACACAACTCCATCGTCGTCTCTTCAGCGCTCAAACGCACCAAATCCTCACGTACCCACGCCAATAGCCCCCCGGGCCGAGACAACAAACTCTTGGATGACATCGGGAAGAAGGTCTTCCAAGATGCTATGCTTAGTGCTAAGATTGCAGCACACCAATTTCAGCAAGTTCTCTTCCTGGACACCTGCATGGCAACCTTGAAGTCGACCGCTGCATCCCTCCCTAAGGAGTCTCAGAATCAGCTCGCCAGCACACTTGCCGATATGTCGGAGTGCAGCAAACACCTGGCCAGCGCAACCTTTGACTCTTTCGACACAGCCTCTCGTACCGCCGGTACGGCTATCTCTGCGAGACGATTGGCGTGGCTGAGAGCCTCCGGCCTTCGAGATGAAACCCATGACAGCATTGCTAACGCCCCCTGCACGGGGGAATCACTCTTTGGGGACAAGGTTAAAGACACTGTCAACGACATGAAAGAACACTGCACTACCTTACAAACCCTGGCGGAGGACGGCTACGAGCGCCGCAGCGGAGCCCATAAGAACAGTTTCCAGAGGAAATCTTACTACTCCTCCAACAAAAAGTACCCCTCCAGCAGGAAATGGCAGTATAACAAATACAGGAACAACTCCTACAGCGGTCCCCCTCACCAGCGTAACCGCAAGCAGAAGAAGAACAATCCACCCCCTGCGAAGAGTGGACCGTCCTTTTGATGCCTACTCTCCGGCGCCCACCCCAACCGGGGGTTGCCTGACCTACTTTTTAAACAAGTGGAAAGACATCTCCTCCGACTCCTGGGTTCTCGAGATCATCCGAGAGGGTTACCGGATGCGTTTCAGCTCAACCCCTCGCCAAAACACCCAACTCATCAGCAAAACCCCACCTCACCTTTGCCGAGCCATGGCCGAGGAGCTGATACACCTGCTGTCCTCCGATGCTATAGAGCAAGTACCATCGGACGAGATAAACTCTGGCTTCTACTCCAGGTACTTCCTCGTTCCCAAAAGGACAGGCAGAGTCCGCCCCATCCTCGACCTCCGCAAACTCAACAAGTTCATCATCAAAGTGAAGTTCAGGATGTACTCTCTCAACTGCATCCTGCCCTTGATTCAACCCGGCGACTGGATGGCGTCCCTGGACCTGCAGGATGCCTACACCCACATCCGCATCCACAAGTCACACAGACAGTATCTTCGTTTTCATGTATTGGGCCAGCACTTCCAGTACAAAGTCCTCCCTTTCAGCCTATCGCCGGCCCCATGGGTGTTCACGAAATGTGTGGCAGTTCCCGCATCGCATCTACGCAAACGGAACGTTTCCATTTTTCCCTACCTCGACGACTGGCTCATCACAGCCCCCTCAGCAATGGAACTTCAGGAAGCTCTAAGGACTACCGAGTCCCTGATCTCCTCCCTGGGGTTCGTCATCAATTACAAGTCCCAGCGCACCCCCTCTCAGAGGCTGGAATTCATTGGAGCCGAGATCGACACCACACTCTCGAAGGCATACTTTCCCAAACGCAGGTTGCTCGCCCTGACCTCGCTCACGACCAGATTGGCCTCGGCGGAATCCTCTTCAGCGAGATCCATCCTACGCCTTCTAGGCCACATGTCTGCTACCACGTCCGTGGTTCACATCGCCAGGTTACAGATGCGGCTGCTGCAGTGGCATCTACGTACGCACTGGAACCAGCACTCGCAGCCTCTCTCCACCCGCATCCCTATGACCTCCAAGATCAAGACTCATCTACTCTGGTGGACTGCTCCAGAGAACCTTTCGGGGGGGGAAGGACATGCACCCACCCAAGCACCAAGTCACCCTGACCACGGACGCCTCCAACTTGGGCTGGGGTGTCCACATTCTGAAGTTCAGCACACAAGGGGCCTGGTCACCGCAGGAGCGACTCCTGCACATCAACCTCCTAGAGCTAAGGGCCATCAAGTACGCTCTCAATGCCTTCCTAACGTATGTGCAGAAGAAAACCGTACTCATCCAGACGGACAATCAAGTGGCCATGTTCTACATCAACAAGCAAGGGGGCACAGCATCTCGGCCCCTCTGCAAGGAAGCCCTGCAGATCTGGTCCCTTGCCCTGACTCACGGGTGCAACATCCGAGCCTCCTATCTGCCGGGCGACCAGAACACCTTAGCTGACAAGTTCAGCAGGCAACTGCAACCTTACGAATGGACACTGCTCCCTGAGGTCATCGACAGCCTCTTCCATCAGTGGGGGCGCCCGAACATCGACCTGTTCGCCACGGAACAGAACGCAAAATGCCCCCTGTTTTGCTCCAGGCACCCTTCCAACAAGAGACTGGCGGCGGATGCATTCGACATGTGCTGGGGGGAGTGGTCTCTCGTGAACGCCTTTCCCCCGACCCCCATCCCGGCGACACTCCAGCGGTTGGTCCGCGACAAGACTCGCGCCATCCTAGTGGTTCCCTTTTGGCCCCGACAGATGTGGTTTGTGCTGCTCCAACGCCTTGCGCAAGGGAAACCGAAGCGCCTGCCACTCCGGCCGGACCTACTCACGCAGGACGGAGGCAAAATGAGGCACCCCGACCTCAAAGCCCTGGCTCTCACTGCCTGGAGGTTGAGCGGATGAGCCTTTCTACACTCCAGCTATCATCTGAGGTGCAAGACGTGGTCCTAGCAGCCAGGCGCCCCTCTACCAGGAAATCTTATGGCCTCAAATGGAAGAGATTCAGCATCTGGTGCACTGCGCAACGGCTGGAGCCCACCACGTGTCCTCTTCCCAGTGTCCTGAAGTACCTTGCTTCTCTGTCTAACCTTGGCCTTAAGACTCAGTCCATCAGAGTGCACCTTTCGGCAATTGCAGCGTTTCACGCCCAGCCTGAAGGGGCAACTTCCATTGCAGCACTACCTTTGACAAACCGCTTCATGAAGGGACTGGCTAATTTGAAACCCCCAATCAGGCAACCCGTTCCATCATGGGACCTCAACACTGTCCTCTGCCGCCTGACCGAGGACCCCTTCGAGCCACTACAGTCGGCGGAGATGAAGTTTGTCTCCTGGAAAACCCTGTTTCTGGTTGCCATAACGTCCGCCAGGAGAATCAGTGAGCTGCAGGCACTAGTGTCCCATCCCCCTTATACACAGCTACACCAGGATAGAGCATCCTTACGAACCAACCTGAAGTTCGTGCCCAAGGTGGCATCTGCCTTCCACGTCAATCAGTCCATTGAACTCCCATCTTTCTTCACAGAACCCCATGCCTCCGAAGAAGAAAGTCGCCTACACATGCTGGACTGTCTCCAGGCCCTTCGGATATATCTGCTGCGAACTCAACCCATTCGCAAAGGCGAACAGCTATTCGTATCCTTCGACCCTAGCCGGCCGGTCAGGCCGGTCAACAAGAGAACCCTCTCTCACTGGGTCGCCTCCTGCGTCTCCCACTGCCTAGACCCCACAGGCACTCAGAATTTGCCAAGAGTGGGCCCTCACAAGCTAAGAGCACTGGCAACCACAATTGCCAACCTTCGTTCTGTTCCTCTGACGGACGTCTGCAGAGCGGCCACCTGGTCCTCCCCGCACACGTTCCAGAAGCACTACTGCCTTGACCTCAGGGCCCAGGAAGACTGCGCCTTTGGGACTGCCGTCCTTTCCACTGCAACGGATGGCAGACAGGTATTGGCCCAGTAGCCGGGCCGTCCGTACCTGCTCCTCCTGTAGCATGTCAGCACTGTTAGTTGCACTGTTACTCAGCCACTGTTGTTCGTACGCTGTTAGCACTAGTTGCCCGTTGCACAACTGCTGTTTGCACAACTGCACAATTTTGTATGCACCTTCACCTATTACGGCAATAAAGATGTTCATCCTATTGCGGCTCAGAGCCTCATTTAGTAACTAAGCTCCTCCTCCACCTCAGCGTTCTCCACAGCTGGGGAGGCACCAAGTGTGGCTGACGCAATCCTGCTGGTCCATGGAGAAAACGAGGTTACTTACCTGTAACAGGAGTTCTCCGTGGACAGCAGGATAAGTCAGCCACACAATCCCACCCGCCTCCCCTGGAGGAGGTCAGCCTGCCGTATCCGCTCCCTGTCCGAGAACTAGCTAGCTAGGAACTCACTGACCGGACTAGGGGGCGGACCGGTGGGATGGGCTACCTAGGTGGGCTCAGAAAGGCCCTCCTTTCTGAGCTCTAGAGAGCACTTCCGTATGCATGGCTCCACCCGGAGGACGTCACCAAGTGTGGCTGACTTATCCTGCTGTCCACGGAGAACTCCTGTTACAGGAAAGTAACCTCGTTTTTTCTTGTGTCTGTCCCTCTCCATCAATTACCAGTCACCAGGCAGGGATGAAGTATTGTAATTATTGCATTTACCGTTTGTGTAAAATATTAAAAAACGGGTATAGCATAGTGCGTTCCTCTGGAACACCTGACAAGAAGTTCTAGGAACCTCGTATCCACCGCAGTACGGCTGTTGAAACTTGGAAAGTCTTATTTCTGGCCATGTTATTTCCCCTCGTCTCCAGTCCCAATTTTAAATAGCTAATGCTCAGATTCTTTTATTTCCTGATATAATTTAAAGAAATAAAAAGGAAAGTTAATTCATTCTTTTTATCCAAATAGGCAGCAGTCACATACATCCTTGATCTTCATTTTCAGTCTTTGATGGTTGCCAATGGGCCAGGTTTTCAGCATATCCCTAATGAATATGCATAAGAAATGTGCATGCAATGGAGGTAATGGGCATGCACATTGCTCTCATGCAGATTTCTTAGGGATACGAGGGTTGCTATTTATATTTCTGGCCTAATAATGAAAAAACAAATATTTATGATCAAAATTGGTTTTATTGTTTTTCAAAATATTCTCCATGAAGTTCAATACACTTTTGCATGCGTTTGAACCAATTTTCGAAGCACTTTTTCCACTCCGATTGAGGTAACTCCAAAACATGCATTTTGAATGCATCAACCGCATCTTCGGGTGTTGAAAACCGTTGACCACGTAATTTGTTTTTGATGTACGGGAATAAAAAGAAGTCATTGGGTGCCAAATCAGGGCTGTACAGTGGATGACCCATCAATTCGATGTTTTGGCCGGTCAAAAATTCCTTTGTTTGAGCCGATGTGTGAGAGCTCGCATTATCATGATGAAGAATTATTCGCTTCTTCTTCGACTTTTTCCGAATTTCTCCGAAGACCTCTGGTAAACAAATGGTCTATACCATTCAGAATTGACCGTCCTACGTTGCTCTAATTGCACTGTCACCACGTGACCGGTAATGCCAAAGAAACAGGCAACCATTTGCTTCAATGTGCTTCTTCCGCGAACAACTTTTGTTGGATTTGGCTCATCTTGGAAGACCCATACAGTCTATTGCTGTTTTGTTTCGGGCTCATATGCATAGATCCATGATTCGTCACCTGTGTAGATGTTATACACAGTCTTTGATGCACCTTGAACGTATTTTTTCAACATTTCCTTGCACCAATCGACACAAGCCTTCTTTTGAGCGTTTGTCAGATTATGCGGGATCCAACGCGAACAAATCTTTTTTACGGCCAAATGATCATGCAATATCTTATTGATGCTTGTCATACTAATGCCCAAAGATGCCTCAATCTCACGGTATGTCACATGACGATCTTGCTTTATCAGTTCACATACAGCATCGATATTTTCTGGCAAAACCACCGATTTTGGACGACCCTGATGGAATTCGTCCTGGAGCGAACATCGGCCAAGATTGAATTAGTTATACCAGTTTTTTACAGTGCTGTAGGATGGTGCTTTATCGCCGTATAAAAAATTAAGTTCATGGATGCACTCTTGTCTTGATAATCCACGTCGAAAGTTATGAAAAATAATCACACGAAAATGTTCACGAGTTAATTCCATTTTTCGCCCGAGATGAATTTTTCAAGTTACTGTAAACAACAAATCGCGCTCAAATGATAAAATGTTATGAATAAGGTTATGTTCAACAATGTCAGTGTTCCAATGGAACCATTGGATGGCGCCTGGCAACACTTACTGTTGCTAAGGCCAGAAATATAAATAGCAACCCCTCGTATCCTGAAAACCTGGCCTATTGGCAGCCCTCAAGGGCTGGGAGTGAAGAGGAAGGGCATCCATCGACAAGCAGGATGGAGTAGCCACACGGTGGTGACATCATCCGAAAGCATCAGGGACAGATAACTCTCCAGAGCCCCAAAAAACCTAGAAAGCCTTTTGGGTCATGGGCAACAGTTCTTGTGCTCCCAACAGCTGATCACACTTTTTCTATCTGCTCTTCCAAATAGACATGGCACTCTCCCATTTATCTCTTGCGCAAAATATCAGATAAGCCTGGGTTCAACCCCTGCCCCAAATTCCACAAACATTATGAACATTACAGACCAGCAGGACCTTTGCGTTGGCTGCCTGGAGGCAGATTATGACACCTCTGTTTTCTCTCGATGTGTCCACGTGTCTCTCTGAACAATAAACTCCAGAAGCTGCCACTACAATAATAATGCACTGACATTCTAGGCAACACCACCCAGCAACTTTACCTTCTAGTTTGGGGGCTTCTTTGAGATGGCTTTCAGCAGAAGTGATAGACCACCCTCCCATACAGTAGCAGCAAGTAGGTGGAGCAAGAAAGCCACGCAGGTCCAAGAATCCTCCCAAGCTGCAGGGTCCTCCAGTGCTCTGGGCAAACAGCCCCAGCCCCAGCCCCACACCAGGAAACACGGTCCACACCTCATGCACCTGCCTGCAGAGTGGACCTGGCCCTCCAGTGTTGCTGACAGAAGAGGCCATGCCAGGCCCTCCAGCCTCCCTGTGGACGCCAGCAGTGCAGATGCACCCTCCTCCGAAGGCAAGGCAGAGGGTATCCTGGTTTTTGGGACAGACACCTTTTCTCCACTGTACACTTCCCAAATGATAACAATGGCAAATCTTCCCACTTTATACAGAAATTCTTGGCGTTTGCTGCTGTGTCGTCACTAATATTCAATTTCTATAGCATGTGCAGGTTACTGCAAAGATAGATTTAAGATTTCTGATATTAGGTTTTAACCGACAAACACACATAAAACACCCCTATGCCAAAAATTAGAATAAGCGTTTAGTGGATAAACACTGGAAACACATCATTTCCCCAGGCAGCGTTTTACCCCTTCCCTAGCTTGTCTATGTTTCTACTCAGGTTTTATGTGTTTTCTGCAAGGACGACGCCTAAGTGACCCATACATGCATGTTTGATTCCATTGGAAAAACAATGACCTTTGTACCCTTGATATTACAGCACAAAGGGCAACAGGTGCCATCCAGTCTAACCAAACTTTTTAACCTAATTTAAACCTGCATTTCATTTCTAGCCCGCCTGATATCTAATGCTAGGAATCCATCTAGCTTGCTTTCTCTGCCGCAGTACAGTCATCTCCCAGTTCTGGTTATTGCTGAACCATATCGATATCCTGTAAGATGAGGGCAGCAGCTTCTGCGGGGCAGCAAAAAAAACCAGGAGGAATCAAACAGCCAGACAAACGCAGAGAGCCATCAGCACGTCCTTTTCCCCGCAGGGGCGGCGGCCCACAAGCACACTTACTAAGCAAAGCTCAGTATTTAAAAGTGTGATATCAAATTATGCATTTTTACAGGACTGATGTGGGAGGGGTGGCGTCTCAATGATCATGACTGCTGAGTTTACTTATCAAAAATCTCAAGGGGAGGGGGCATAAGGCTAAAGGTTCACCTAGAGCACTCAACATCCTGGCGCTGGCCCTGCCAGCATGTCTAGGGCAATTATTTTGTTAATTATGAGTATTTATATACATGATTGCAAATCATTGTTCTACCTCTTTCCCTCGTTTATTTTCTTTTCTTTAATCTCCCACGCATGCTCTTCCGATTTTCATTTACTCTTTTAAATGATCTCCAATTCAATACTGCGCCCATCTGTTAATGCTGAACTCTCTCTGTTTCCCCATTTGTAACATGTTGTTCCAGTTTCTCAATCTTTTGCTTACCTGTAAATTATGTCTGTCACCATTCCCTAACAAACTTGCCCTAGCTTGGCAAGTCCCTGGGCAGACACACCCAGAGTGAGCTCTAGACTGCAGCAAAGCACGCACAAACGTAGGGTGCCACATTTCCAGGGAAAAGCCTTTCAACCATTTGCTTTCACAAGAAACGGTGAGCACTGTGCATTCATCAGCACATATTTTGTTCATTAATACGCCTTTAAGAGTTTAGTGCATGCAACATCAAATTAACGCATATGCAAGTGATTTCTCTGTGTTATAAAGTTCTAATACACAGCAAAAACTAAAAAAATTACGACACACAGGCATGGCTAAAAACTAGAAAAAATGTTTACAGAGAGGAACAGCCAAAGATTGCTTCTGGGGGAAGCAGAAAACCTGGAGCTGGCCCTCGTGAGACCTTTCCTTGTAATGTGTATATCTCCTCAGAGTACCACACTGTGGCTCAAGAACCCAACTCCATTGCTGACAACACCCACAAAGCCAAGCTTCCATCTTTGTAGTGTATCTGCCACCAGCCACTTGACTGGACATACCGATGAGCCCGCCACCCATGTCCCCTGCCTCTTCCATCCCAGCTCCCAGAATCATGTAGTCCCATTTGACAACATCTATGACACTGTATCATTGATGAGGAGTAGCACAGAGTATTGGTCAGATAACCAGATGAGTTTTGGTAACCTGTTATGGTTTGGATTCAGGATTCTGGTGGGTGGTCTGCTTCCCTAGACAGCAGATCTGGGGGTAGATGGGTCCTATATAGAACAGAGCCTCCAAAAACAGCCTCCCTTCCATGTGGCCCTTTCAGAGCTCTGCTTCCCCTCTGGTATGTATGGTGTACTCCCTCCCTTTGTAATTCTCTAGATCCTGAAACTGAATGGATGGGAGCTCATAAGTAGTGTGATCTCTGCTGCTACAAATGGCTATTTTGCAGTTTCCATGCACCCGAGAGCCCATAAGTGCCCCTCGCTGCTTCCTCTCTAGCTGGCTCTTAATCAAGGATATCCAAGACTCCATATATAAACGTTTTCCTTACAACTCTCCTCAGGTTGGCCACGTCCCCTTGCAGTTTCCTTAACTGCTCTCTAAGTGACTTTGCGCAAGTCACTTTACCCTCCATGGCCTCAAAAGAGAAGGCCTGGCAATCTACTTCTGATCATACCTTGCCAAGGAAACCCAGGGACTGATGAGTCACCAGGAATCAGCACAGACTTGATAGCACTTTAAAAAAGGAATCACAAGCTGGTATCTCGCACACTAGGTATTATGTTCTTATGTTATATTCCTAACCAATGACTGGCACTCATTGGTGGGAAAGTACATTCCAGAGTTCCAGAAAATTGTGATCAGTATCTGGCATCCTAGAGGTACAGGCTAAGGATGAGTTGACAGTGGAGAAGAGCTTGCCATATGGTGTCTTCCAGTTATTAAAGGGGCTTGAATTAAGGTTCTGTTCCTCCATGTCTCAAAGTAGTACCTGTTACTTTGACTATGAGATCTTACGATCTCGTATTTGAAAGGCTATTAATCAACCAATTTGACTACAGCAACAAAATATGGTCTATGGTTTATTAAGTTTGATATACCGCCATACTCCTAAAACAGACACAGAAAGGAGTCCTCACAGTTGATTTTTTTTTTTTTTGGGGGGGGGGGGTGGACCCTGTCTACTTGCTCCTGTCTTTTGTGTTTTCTGGACTTTACCTCCCACTTTTTTGAGCTTCCAGAACTGGAGCTAGAATTTGCTGCTGAGTCATCACTGATAAAGGATTTTTCTATGTTTTTAAATATCCTCTCGGGCTAGGAATCACAGCAAGAGTCCTTGAACGAGGACCACTCTTCAAGACTTCTTGCAGAACCTTACCATCATGCCAGCCGCTAAGGGGGATGTTTCCTAAAGGGCATTAGTTGTCATTGCGGCATTAATGTGGGACTATCACATTGCAGTGACAGCTAGTGCAGGCCAAATGCAGATACTGCAGGAAATGTTCTGCGACAGTTGCATGCCATGCATCAGGTATAAGAGTGGGCGTGCTTCAGTATCATGCGGTTATCACAGGCATTGACGGCATGCAACAGATGCATGTTTTACAGACATCACTGATGCCCTCTCGCCACAATCCATGCATGGACCCCCCCTCCCCCTGATAACATGCGACCTCTGTGGCTACCATGGCACTTTTGCAACAAACACCAAGTGTTAGCGGCGAAAGCCTACTGTGCTTTAGTAAACAAACATACCCTTAAGTGTCGCTGTTGCTATTGAGAAACCCAAATCGATAACGTTGCATCTGAACCTACGAGGTTTGGCTTAAAAGCTAGCGTTCCAATCAGCATACCCAAGAGTCAAACAGACAAAACTTAAGAAATGATGACCAAGACATAGGATAATACTTTACACCATGGAGAATGCATTTTCTTATGAACACGAGGTCAAATGTACTAAGCATTTTTTTCCATGAAAGTAAACTGGGCTGCCATTTCAAAACCTGTCTGGGAAGAAAGACCTTGACAAAACTGGAGTATTAAGGGTTCAAAAGCTTATGGCGAATGATCACCCACAATGAACATGGCCAAAAATGTCATCTACACCCTCCCCACCCCGCAGATGGCAGGACAACAGGGGCTCCGATGCAGAGCTGTCACCTACTAGTTTCAGGCATTTGGGAAAGCCATTTTATCATCTAGAGATTGGTGGCCAGGGCACAGGGAGGAGGAATGGAAGATTTAACAGCACCTGTCCCCAATCATCAGAACTCTCCAATTACCTATGATTTACTCCTAACCAGTAGGAAGAAGTTACTGTAAAAGGTATGAAGTTATAATCCCCCATCCTATATTGTTTCTAAGAGACTTACCTACTCCTTGCTCCTGTTAAAGGCCAGGCAGCTAATCAGATCTCCCATTATTAAATCATCTAGTGAAGGTTCATTCTTCTGATCAAATTATTCTATTTGAAATTATGTATATATCAGTGTTGACTTGGCAACACAGCTTGTTACTGAGTGTCTACCCTCAGGGAGGCCTCAGGCTGAGGACCCCTGTTGTATCCCATCCCTTTCTCCAGTCTGAAGTCTTCTGGGCCCAGTACCAATACATTCAGCTCTTTATAGCCTGCAACGTTATGCTTGCGAACAACCTTGACGGTATCATAGATCTTCTCAAATAATGGTGGCAGCTGAGGAAACCTCCCAACTTCAGCCAGCTCATGGTTGTAGCTCCACTGCAAAGCATCCAGGAGGTGGAAGTACTTGGGCCTCCCTCCTGCAGCCAGGTAACGCTGGTACTCAGCCTCCACCTCGGCCTCCATGTGCGAGGTGGATGGTAATGGACAAGTGCCCCCCAGCACAGCCAGAGAGAAGAGCACCTGGCGGTCAAAGAGTGGGAAAGGTACAACGGTCTTGCAGAGGCCAATGAAGAAGAGAGTCGGGAATCGGGCATGGATGAGATGCTTATACAGAGGGTACACCAGGTCCTTGCCTCCCTGCAGTCCAACCTCTTCGCCCAGGAATGGGAAGTGATAGCTGTAACCTGTGCAGAAGATGAAAGCATCGGTTCGATGCTCAGAGCCATCCTCAAAAGTCACGGAGCGCTGGGAGAAGCGGCGCACAAGTGGAGCCTGCCGCAGGTTCCCTGGCAGCTGGCCGCTCAGTGGCAGCTTCCCATGGCTTAGGATCACCCGCTCTGCCACGGCCGACAGCTCCAAAGCAATGTCAATCCCAGAAGGGCCAGCACCCAAGAGCACCACAGTCTGTCCTGTGAAAGGCTCTGGAGTGCGGTAGGTGTGGCTGTGCAGGAGGCAACCTGAAACAAAACAGGGAGGAGTGAATGAGATTGGGGAGACGGGAGGGTGAGTAAACAAGGGAGATGGAGAAAAACACAGCGAGGAGAGATAAGAGAAGCTGCGAGCAGAAGGCCCAACATGACAGAGCAGTGAATGAGAGAGAGGAGAAGATGGAAGAAAGCAGCAGAAGGGGAAGGGGGAAAGAAGACCGGGTGGACAGTAAAGAAGGCGTGGGGAGACATCATCCCTTGTGTGGATCAATGCAGGAAGTGTTATTCCACAGCGATTTGGCTAATGCAGAGAAGTGTGATAGCAGGGGCTGAAGCCAGATTAATTTTCAGAAGAGAGACAGACAGAGGAAAAGCTTCAGTCTCACCTTTAAACTCCTCCATGCCCGGGATGGGAGGAATGTAGGGGTCGGAGAAATGTCTGTAAGAGGGAGAGGAGAGGCGGGTGGATCAGTGCTTCTCCAGGGGGTATGAAAGGAGGCATTGCTGAGTTAATGCAGGTATCGAAAAGGATGTATTCCCCACCCCGTCTAAAGCCAGGACCCGTTATCTCCAAAACATTTTTACAGTATGACGAGCAGAGGTCAAGGCCAAGTACATGATGGGATATATAACATGCAGGGCACTTCATTCATGATGAAGACATTTTGCTGACCATGGTGCGAATACAGGGTCCAGAAATACATTCCACATGTACACTGAAGGGGCTGCTGAGCCAATTAAAGCAGACAGAGGGGCCTAAATCTGTTGAAAATGTCCAAGGGAAATAAGTCATTCAAGAAAAAATATAAATTACACTATATATCTTACAGGAGTCTGGAAAGCTATGCATTCCTAAAGTTGACAAGGTCCTGCAGTAAGGTACCATTTGGAAAAGGAACAAGAATCTAGGAGGCAGGACGGTCAGGCAACAGTAGTGCTAGTAGCTGTGAATATTTACATTATCAAAATATGGAGTTGCTTACCTGTAACGGGGCTTCTCCATAGACAGCAGAGGTATGCAGGACGATGGGCCATTTTCTCCCTAGCTTAGACAAGTCTTTTGACTTGTCTGAGCATGCACACTCTGCTTCCCACCCTGTCAGCTCCCTGTTACTTCATTTTGTCACATAGCTGAGCAGCCGTCAGGCAGGAGTCATCCATGAAAGAAAATACTGAGGGTGTGTCTTGTGGTTCAGCCTTCTTGGGTCAAACATCCTTACGTTAGTCCTTTGGTCTATGTGAGATTTTGTTTTTTGTTTTTCTGTGGGAAAGGCAGGCAGGTGAGTGCGGCCACATACGTCTTCTGGCTACAGAGAACCCTCATTACAGGTAAGCAATTCCGCTTTCTCCAAAGACCAGCAGGGGAATGCAGCCGCACTTCATAGGCGAGTCCAGAGCTGAGGGCCCGCTGAGGCTATGGCCCAGATATCCTGGAGAGGGTAGTGAAGTTCTTTTGGAGTTATGAAGGTTATTTAGGAAGCAAAAAGGTTCCCGAGGACCATCTAGGTCCAAGTGGCTGCTTTGCAGATGTCTTGTAGAGAAACTGAGGATAAGTAGGCTATGTTAGCAACTGTAGCCCACAGACAGGGGGGGGAGGGGGAGGGGGAAGAGGGAGAGGGCAGAGGGAGGGGGGGGGATGCAATGCAGCCAGGCAATTGCTGCTGCACCTGGATGTAGCAGGATATGCAATCCGATATCCAGAGGATATGGTCTTTTTTGATGCAGGTCGTCCTAGATTATTGGATTAAACGTAACAAGGAGCTGTGAGGAAGCTCATATATCCTTGGTTGCTTGGAAATAGAACAAAAGGACCCGTCTACAATCCAACGTGTGGGGAGTTTCCTGTGGAGAACACATTGGATGACTTGGAGAGGAATTTCAGATGAGTCCACAAGATGACTCTGTTATGGAAGAACTGCACATGTGGAAGGAATTCACTAATTATTCTTGCCAAGGTGACTGCAACCAAGAAGACAGCCTTCAAGGTGGGGTGCTACAAGAAGGCTGAGGCCAAGGGCTCAAAGGGAAATTTCATAAGAATGACACCGAGATCCCCGGGTGGGAGAAGAGGTCCGAGTGGAGGTTTGGTGATCATGAGGCCTTTCATGAACCGCAAAACTAGGGGATGAACAGAGATGGATTTTGCATCCACTGGAGCATGCGAAGCGGCAATGGCCGAGAGATGATAGCAAACTGATGTGGTCTGCAGGCCCAAGTGCAATGGCTGGAGCAAGTAGGCAAGGATCTGACCTATGGGGCAGTGGAAAGGGTTCAGGTGTTTCTCTTTCACCAGGGCAGTGAAGTGTGGCCACTTTTGACAGTAAGCGAGAAGTGTTACATGTTTCTTGGAAGCAGATATGATGGCATGCACCTCATCTGATATGGCAAGTTCATCCACTAGATGAGGAGCACTTTCCAGACTGTAAAGGAGAAGCTGGTGAGGTTGGAATGCAGCAAGGCTCCATGATTCTGCGTGAGAGGAAGGGAGCTGTTCTGGGTGGATAAGGACTCTGTTAAGGCTGGGAGGTGTGGGTACCAGAAGATCACTGGGGAACTATGAGGATGAGGTCTGCATTGTCCTCCCAAGTTTTGATCAAGACCCGGCTGTTAAGATGGAATGGAGGGAAGACATAAAACTGGTGGTGGCTCCAGCTGATGGCAAATACATCGTGGGCCCATCGGTATGGACTGGGCCAGAGGGAGCAGAAGAGGGGACCATTTTACCCACATGTTGAAGATCCTGTGAACTACTTGCTGGTCCACAGACCATTTGAATGGATCCTGCCATTGGTTGAGGGTATCTGTCAGTTGGTTTTGGGTCCCATGAAGATACACCACCCTGAGGGAGGTGTACATGGAACAAGCTAAGAGCCAGAGATGTGCAGCTTCCCAACAGAGTCTAAGGGACACCATCCCTCCCTCTTTGTTGATGTAGAACATTGTGACCTGGTTGTTGGTTTTACCAGGAGGATCTTGTGACTGCCCAGGGTCAAAATATGGTAAGGGCATAAAAGACCGCTTATAGCTCCAAGATGTCCATGTGAAAAGATCGCTCCTGCACCGACTATTCCCTTTGTGTGGTCAGATGGAGGAGGTGCGCTCCCCAGCCATACATGGAGGCATCGGTTGCAAGGATGAGATGGTATGGCAGTAGCTGGAAGAGGCAGCCCTTCGTTAGTTGGTTGGGTTGCACCACCACCAGAGGCTCTGGTGCAGATGCTGATAATTGCTTCCCAATATGGAAATTTTTCTGCGTTGAGATTGCGTGAGTTGATTCCAGTTCAACCTGAGGTGCCACTTCAGGGGTCACATGTAGAGCCTTTCAAGGGGGGACAACTTACACAGATGCTGCCATGTGACCTAGCAGCTGTAAGAGGATCTGAGCCAAGCCGATGTGACTGATTTGCAGGCTGGTAATGAGGCACTGGAGAACGATGGCCATGTCATTTGGGAGATACGCTCTGCCTTCAATGATGTTGATCACAGCCCCTATGAAGGCAAGACTTTGCTGGGACTCCAGTTTGGACTTTTTGGTGTTGACAAGAAAGCCTATACCCTGCAGTATATCGAAGGTGGCTTGCAGGATGTGAAGGGTCACAGCCTTGGAGGATGCAGAGATAAGCTAGTCTTTGAGGTAGGAATAAACACTGTGGCCCTAATGGCACAGGTGCATTTCAACTACAGCTAAACACTTGGCGAAGACCTGGGGGGCAACTGAGAGGCCGAAGGGAAGAACTTGGTGCTGCTAATGCTTGTCTTTGAACTTGAAGTGGAGATAATGTGAAGCTCTGTACTAATGTCACTCTGCCTCACAGGATAACAACACAGTGTTATACGTACTGCAGACCTGGGTATTTGAGTTCAATAAATTAGACTGGTTTTTACTCATAAGTTGTCCTGTCTTACAAATTTATACACAAATTGTAAGGAGGGCACGAGATCTGTTATTGGGATGTCTACAGTACTGAGGCATAGAAAAACCCTAATGTTTGGTGACCCCTTACCACTGTGAAATATAAATCCAATGGGCGTGGTCCACTCAGCATTAGTTTTGATTGTTGAATCAAGTGTGCATGCAATTTCTGTTTTTGTGGGTACCATAGCACCTTTCGAAATGTCCCACTTACCATTAGTAGGGTCACACAAGTAAGTACAAAATAATAAACGCTGATGAAGCAGACCTACGCAATAAGTAAATTGCATATTAGGGGGTACACTAACAGGGATTGCATTGGAATCATTCATGGTCATATTGATCCAGGTCATGCTGCAGTTAGTACGTTCCTGACAGTTGTGAGAGCCTGGGTCAAAACAAGAAATATTCCCTAACAATTCATATAATGTAGGAGGCACAACCACAACAGGGGCCTGGCTAACAGATTTGGGCCAAGGGGTACATATTATACAATCTGATAAATTCAACAGTTTAACTCCTTTCAGAACCATTTCTTTCCACAAATTCCCAGCGATTACAGAAAAGGTACAATCATTTATCACCAAGGGCTTGTGTAAAAACCATAATATAAAAATCACAATCAAAAAGACTTAATAACAGTGTAACTTTCACAGTGAGTGTAGGTATCTGTGGAATGAGTCTGTTCAACATCTTCTGTAGAATTAAACTAGAGAACAAAAGGGGGCAGGAGCTATATCCCTACAGTGTATCCACGTCAAACTTCCGTTGAGCTGTACCGCAGTTGGAGTCACCGTTTTTTTGCTTTTTCCTGTCTTCTGGCTTGTTGTAAAAAATGACAACTCTTGTGCTCGCGAAGAAAGAGGTGGAAGAAGCAGTTTCACTTCTGACTCGGAATGAACAAACGTTTGGAGAGACACCAAAATGCGTTACTCTTATTGCATTAAAAGTGAATTAAGAGAAATTCAAAGGGGGGAAGGATGGAGACAAGAGAGCTGAATGCCTCTCTCTGCTTTCCCAGAATCCTCTCTGAAAACTCCATTTTAAAAATGAATGCATAAGGAAGACTCTGTCTGTGTGTGTGCTGTGAACCTTCAGACAAGCTGTCAAGATGAATTGTAGAGAGAATGGTTTACCCAAAAGTATACATAAACAAGAGAGACAGGAATTGGAGGAGGGAGAGAAGATAAGACCCCTGTAAAAGACCATAAAATAAGAGAAGCAAAGAAAGGAATGTGTTTCTGTAATAAATAACCATATGAGGGAAAAGCAACAAATGTGTTTAAAGGAATGTATAAATTAGTGCTTTAAAACATGTAAGGGGGGCAGAGGGTGTCTGAAGCTCTGTATTGAGCAACATCACTCTCTGCCTCACAGGATAACAACACGGTCTTATACGTGCTGAAGACCTGTGTATTTAAGTTCAATAAATTAGACTGTTTTTTACTCATAAAGTTGTCCTGTCTTACAAATTTATACACAAATTGTAAGGAGTGAGCGAGATCCGATATTGGGATGGTATACAGTACTGAGGCATAGAAAAACCACAATAAATGCCAGTGGAGAGGATGGATGAATGGGGATGTGAGCATAAGCGTCCTGCATGTCCAGGGTGACCAGTCAATAGTTTAGGCGGAGAAGAGGGAAGATAGTATTGAGGTAGTTTGTTTTGAATTTTTCTCGCTTGATGTAGAGGTTGAGGTCGCGCAGGTCAAGGATGGGTCAGAGTCTACTAGTATTCTTTGGGATAAGAAAGACCGTTGACAACATTGCTTGGGAGGGATCGCCGTATAGTGTCGTTGAGGAGGTGGTCCAAGGTCTCTTGCTGTAGGATATATTCCTGGTGAACTGGAACTGGTTTCACCAGTGGTGGCGGATGGGCTGGTGGAGGTTTTATAAAGTTGATTCTGTATCCTCCCTGGACATTGATGAGAACCCACAGGTTGATGGTTATGTATTGCTGGGCGCCTCTCTGAAGTGCTGTATCTGCCCCCCCCCCCCCGGTAATTAGTCAAAAGCTAGGTGCTATAGGCTCTATAGAGTGTTGCCCACCCCTCTCCAGAGGATAAGCAACAGGTCCCTTTAAGAGAGCCTGCAGCCCAGAGTTCAAGGCTGAGAGGGTGTAGCTCCCAAGGAGAGGTTAAAACCCCATCAGACTGCAGGAGGGATAGAGGCCCGTGGAGACAGGAGTTCTTTCAAGGCAAGCTGTACAAAGGTAGGAACTTTAACTGGGCTGGAGGACGGGTCGGGAGGCCAGCTTTGTAAAGGTTTAACAAACTGGGTCTGAATAAAACAAGTTTTGTTTTCCCTGAACTCCTGCCTGTTTGGTGTTTGAACAGAAAGCCCCTTCCCACCACAACTCACACTGGGACTGGCTTTTTAGATGGGTTTGTGTGGTGTTACTTTCTCTCCCATGGCCAGAACATTGTGGCTGCTGGCGAGAGTAAGGCTGGAATAGTCTTCCAGGACAGAATTGTTGAAAATACTGGAAGCGATATACCCTTTGCTATTGAGAGAGCAGAGTCCTGCAAGCAGTTTTGCTGCTATCTCCCGGACCATGGAGGAGTGATCCTTGACCTCTGAGACAGCTTCCTGAACTTTTGAAATGAAAAGGATATCCCTGAGGCATGAGACATCTGCCAGAAGGTCATAGAAGTCCTCTTGGAGGTCAGACACTCACAGCCAGGCTGTACAGCTTGCGGAGATGGTACTACTACTACTGAACATTTGTATAGCACAAGACGTATTCAGCGCTGCACAGACACATGTAAGAGATGGTCCCTGCTCATCAGAGCTTACAATCTAATCAAGACAGGCAACACAGTAGCTGTAGACATGGGATACACCTAGGGGGAATGGTAAGGAAACACAAAGGAGATCAGGCGAGTCAAGATCCGAAAACAGCAGTGAAGAGATGAGTTTTCAGCCTGGTTTGAAAAGGGTCAGAGAAGGTGCCAGATGTACAGACTTTGGTAGTTTGTTTCAGGCATAAAGAGCAGCAAGGTGAAAAGGAGCGGTCTGGAGTTAGCAATAGAAGAGAAGGGCACAGATAGAAGCAATTTGCCAGAAGAGTGTAGTTTCCGAGGAGGGGTGTAGGGAGAGATAAGAGAGGAAAGGTAGCGAGTTGCTGCAGAGTGAATGCACTTATAGGTCAGCAGGAGAAGTTTGAATTGGATGCGGAAACGGATAGGGAGCCAATGAAGTGACTTGAGAAGAGGGGTAATATGAGCATGTACAGGCTGGTGGAAGATTAGCCGCGCAGCAGAGTGTTGAACAGAATGAAGGAGAGAGAGATGATTCAGAGGGAGACCAGCAAGGAGCAGGTTACAACAGTCTAGATGGGAGGTGACTAAGGAGTGGATAAGTGTCTTAACAGTGTGTTCGGAAAGGAATGGGCAAATTCTGTTGCTGTTGTAGAGAAAGAAACGGCAGGTTCTAGTTATCAGTTGTGTGTGGAGGAGAAAAAGATGGTGGTGGCTGATGAGCAAGCCATGGAATGAAACGCATCATATGATGTGCAGATGATGTGCTTAAATGATTCATGTAGATTAGACAGGAGGAGGTCATGATAGTAGTGTAGAATTTGTAGCTGGTGCACAAGGATTCACATCGCTAGAGGCTGCTCAGATAGATTTCCAACCAATGGTATCCAGGTGTCCTTTGGTCTTTCCCTAGCAGAGTTTGAAAGGATGATTTTGTACTCAGACTTTTTGAGGACCATTTCTGAGATGTCAGATTGATGAGGCAGCTGCTGGTGTTGAAACCTTGGAGCTGGGAGTACCTTATATCTAAGGTCTAAGCGTTGTGATGTTGAGTGTTCGGATGTGGGATTTTTCCAGATGGAGGCTTGCAGATCTTGTAAGAAAGGAGGAACTAGCAGGGCAATGACCTCCACGGACTTCTGTAAGAATGAAATTAGTGATGCATTCAGAGTGAAGATCCCAGGGAGTTGGGGGGATGGGGGGAGGTCTCTCTGGGGATAAAGCAGGCACGGCAAGTTCCATTTTGTCTGGCCATCTTGGGGGCTGGCTCCCAAGGAAGTCCCAGATCCTTAAAGTTCTGCCAGGGGGGGGGGGGGTGGCAGTCAACTGTTTCTGATGATGCTCGTTTTTGGATTTACATTTAACCTTCCCTCCAGGGTCCCCAAGGCTACAGGTTGGTTGGGGTAAGGGGGAGCTACAGGGTTGAGGGGGGGGGGGTGGAGCCATGGGCCTGGGTGTGCAAGCTCTGGGCATGTGTTTGTTGAGCCGGGGCGCATAGGAGGTCTACCCCAGGGGCTCCCAGTTGTGGGCCCAATGGGAGGGGGCTCACATCCGATTTGTTGTCATGCAGCTGTCTGCTGCTGACTGTTGTATATATAGAGACGGAGCTAGAGATAAACACACACACACTTACTTTATTTTCTTTTGAGGGGGGTTGAAGCTTTGACGTTGGCACCCCCACACAATTCTCATTCAGTTTTCAGGTTTTTTTTATTGTTTGAAGTGTTGCTTGTTGAAAGGATAAGCACTGAAATCACTGGAGAGCTGATGCTGAGGAGGTGCGGGGCTGCGGAGGGAGGGAGAGCGAGCCGTCACAGCTTTTGTGCAGTCAGAAGAAAAACTGAAGTAACAGGGAGCCGGCTGGGCGGGAAGCAGAGCAGACCAAAAGACTTGTCTAAGCTAGGGAGAGCCCAGCACGTCAAAGATCACCTATCTAGGGTGGCAGCATCCCCCTGCTTGTCTGCACAGAAATCTTTGCGTTAGGTATGGCAGGAAGGAAGAAAGAACGACAATTGTGAATTAAATACGGAGTCCTAGATGCATCTCAGCATCTGTTTCTCTGTGTAATTACAGGTGGGGAGATTCTGCATATGTAGGGAGGACCCTCTCTTTATAAATATGAGGAAATGACCCTCCCTATGCAGCAGAGATCATCTCTAGGCTGTGAGTATGGTAGGATTACTTTCAATTCAATTGTACAATCTATGAAGCTAGAAACAGTTCAACAAGCATAGCAATTTACATAAGAGGATCATATCTGAGTCTGGTGGCCAATACTATTCAGTCTTACATTTATGGAGATAACATTCAAATCTTTATTCCACATATGCAACATTCAGACAAGGCACGGAACCAATTCAAGGGATTTTTGTGAAATTGGAAAGGCTGGTTAGGGTAATATTATGGGTAAGCTAGAAGTCATTGATGGCTGGGTTGACTAATTTCAGAGTCTGTGGGGATTTCAGTTTTGGTATCAAATAAAGTTAGAAGTCTTGGCTTCACTATCATTGGAGACATCTGGGCCAAACTGAGGCTCGTCCAACAAATTTGGCCTTTTCTGAGACCGCAGAGTTTTAGAATAGTTATGCATGCGATTATCCTATGTCACTTGGATTGCTGCAACAATTTATGTAGGTCTGCCCAAGACCACCACTGATAAGCTTCAGAAGGTACACAATTTCACAGTGAAAGTGGTGAAGAGTAAAGAAGAACATTCATTGTACCAGTTGGCTACAGATAAAAGTCAATTAAAATGTTTAGGATTTCAGGTGTTTCAAGAAATAGACCTAGAATATTTGTGAGAGTGTGAGTGTGTGTGTGTGTGTGTGTGTGTGTGTGGATGGATCTTGCTTCCAGGATCTGGTGACTAGGTGTTCTCAGATCTAGTTCTCATGTTATAGAACAGTCTTCCAGGAGCCTTGAAAAAGAAAACCGATTACTTGCTATTTTTGTCTCCTGCAAATGTGGCCATTTGACTCCTTTGTTAGAGATTAGGGTGTAGCTGTAGGGTGGATTTTGGCAGTGGCCATTTTAAGTATATTTTGTGCTTCATGCATAAAGCGACATTTTAGAAATGACATGGAGAGGGGACTTCCCAGGTCCATCTCCAGATATGGAGAATTAGGACAGTATTTTACAATATCTTCTGCAAACCATAGACCCCCATGTATATATCAATATGTTTATTAGAGATTTGATATAATCAAAAACCTGCACATAAACAAAACAAGCAATGCAGGAAACAAATATCAATGTCAATAATTACATTTTTCAAATTACCACACATTACTAAATTGCAATAGCCCACATAACAATGAAACTGACGCCCCAATTAATTGCAGAAAAAAAATACTAAAATAAAAAACAGAAATTAAGAGGTAACTACACCTTCATAATTAGCAGGCTACACACACAAAACACCAGATCACCGAGATTCTTCCCGTCCTATCACACAAGAAATTTTCTAATAGAGTAACATCAGAAAATACGAGAGTACAGCCCTAAAAAGCAATAATACATTTACATGGAAATCTTAAAAAGAAAGTAGCTCCCAGCTTAATTATTCTGGACTTCAATGCCAAAAAACCCTTCCTCTGAACTTGGGTAGACTTAGAAACATCGGGACATACATAAAGTCTAACACCACAAAACAACTTCTCTTTATATTTAAAGTAAGCTTTCAAAACCCAAGTTTTATCTACAGAAGAAAAAAAAAAAAGAAACCAGCAATGTGGCCCTTTTTTCAATTCTATCAGAAGAATCTTCCAAGAAATTAGTTAGATCTTTATCAACATCAATAGAGAGAACGTCTAACCCACCTTCAGCCTTATCAACCTGACGTTTCCCTGCTGGAATGTAATAAGTTTGTACAGCAATTTTATCAGAAAACAACAAAACTTCATGAAAATACTTGTCAAGCAAAATCTGAGAGGAAAGCAAAGATGACATAGGAACATTCATAAAGCGAAGATTCAGTGCTCTTGCACCATTCTCCAGTGTTTCCAGCTTATATTGAATAGTTAAAGAATCTTTAATAAAGGCAGAACTAGAATTTTAAAAGCTGCTTATTCATTGTAGAGACTGTGCTAACCATCTCAGTTAACTGAGCGTCTACCTCGGCAAACTTCTAACTAGACTCCAGTGTATACACACATAAAGATTCAAGAGGTGCAGATACTTTAACATCAATATTGGCAATAGCAATCCATAAGTCTTTCAAAGTAATCTCCTCAGGCGGGGAAATCAAATTCTTTACATCAGCAGTAGCCACCACAGGTCTAGGCAATGGAGCCGGAGAATACGAGACCATTACTTGCCAAAGTAGAAGAGAGCTGGGGGAATAGGAGGGAGAAGATGGTCTGCTCCACGGAGCTCGAAGACGCCCCTTCGGTGGGTGAACACAATTCAGGAAGAGTTATAAAATGCTTGTCTAGAGGGCCGATAACCTTACCATCCCCCATATCCACCGGGTCTTTATCTTCCATCGGCTTCTTAACCTTCCGTTTCCCCATAATCTCCACCAAAATGCAAAACAAACAGACTGGAAGCGCTATTACCACCATTATAAAAAGTATACTCTACAAGACGCCGACGGACACCAAAGCGGCAACAAAGGGGCATGTCCTGCCCCTTTGTCCATGGCCCAGAGGGCTGTAGGGCAGAATTTGTAGCCCCCGAGGACCCTTCAGGTATTCCGGTGCCAGAAAGCTGTTCAGGTAAATGCTGGGGGAACGTCGGTGCTCACTCCAGCTGTCGGCTCCCACACACATTGATGACAGGCAATGACTGCTCAGAAGTTTTAGACCTGTGCTAATTTCACCCAGTTTTGTGCCTGTTCCTATACATCCATTATGTGCACATTTACTTGAAGCATAGGGATGAAAAATCATGGTCTTCTTGGTCACCACTGAGACCAAGGTGTCCATCTTAGGCAACCTCAGGAGTTCCCGCGATATAGGGTACAGGCGACTCATTGCTCTGCCCCCTCTCAGAGTTGCCTCAGGAATTTTCCATTTGGATTCAAATCATTTTCTTGATTACTCAATGCACCGGGAAGCCCACCTGAGTAACCCTAGAGCGCTGCAACAAGGGGTCCTCTAAGGGCTCTTCCACGAGGGCAGGTGGAGGCACAATATTTAAGGCTGGAAGAGAGTGGCTGATTAAAGATGACAACTCCTCCTTCTGAAAGGCCCCAAACACACTGGGGTCTTCCCCTGAGGGAATCTCACCCTCTTGCACATCCGGAGCTACTTGCCCCTCCCACAAGAAGTCTGAGGGCCCTTCCCCCAGCGCCTCCGAGTCCTGGGATCGTGGAGAGTCCTGACGCAGCCAGGCATCAGAGTCCTCTCTCTCCACTTTTTAGATGGAGGGGCCTCTTCCATGAGGTCTCTCTCCTGCAAGGATTGTGAATCTAAAATTGCTGGAGCCTTGGGTGGCGTGGGAGCCTTGCCAGCTTGTTTGTGGAGGCAGTAGGCTTTGTGCAATGATAAAATAAAATCAGGGGAAAAAGTCCGGTCCTGCAACCCCCCCACTCCACCTTCTGAATCCAAGCTCCACACTGGTGCTTGCTTCTGGTGTGATTTCCGCTTCTTATCGCATTTCTCTGCAGCCAGCAATAAAATGGCCGCCTGAGCCAAAATGGCCACAGTGCTTGCGGGCCTCAGTGAATCAGCAGCAAGAGTCCCCAACTCTGCATCCATGCCCGCACTGGTCCTCAAGTGCTCCAGTGCCCCCAAGCCTAATGCTGAAGCTGCAGAAAGCAAAATGCACCTTCCCCCGCACTAAAGACGACAGAGGCTGCTGGCTGCATGCGCTCCCCGACTGACAGAAGACAAGAAACTGCAAAGAACTGTGAAGGAGACAAGCTGAGCGAACCACTCATTGCTGCACAAAACACCTCCAACATCGACGGAGCGGCTAAGTCTGTCCCCGGTAGGAAAATGCAATCAGCTCTGCACGCCAGTATTAGAACTCTCCGAACCCATATGGTACTGAGCAACTGCACTTGCTAATAACAAAACAAAAGTAGATTAACATAACTGTCCCTTCAGTGGAGTCCACCATGCAAAAATACCTCACTCAGCTGTTGAGAATTCAGAGACTGGATTCTGGAGCTGAAGGGGGAGCTCTTATACAGCAACATCAGAATCTTGATCTGCTCAGTCCTCAGCTGCTGGTGGACGGTGATTACCCATACATACAGGACTGGACTGACGATAAGGAAGTGCACATTTATTTGAAGCACAGGGGTGAATTTGGAACATTTTCATAGCAGTGGTAGTCATGCTACAAGCCTAAATTAATTCACATGTAAATTGCTCAAGGCTTTAGCGTAGAAAGAATGTGTTCTCCCGAAGACCTTTTGAATGGGCATGCCAGCCAGCTAATTTTACTGACCAGCTGACTAACTTAATCTGAATCTTGATCTGACACTGCAAAGTAATGAGTAGGAATGGAAAAATGACTGAAACGATTTTGTAATTAACACTTAAAAAATGTAAAGTATATGCAAATATAATATGAATGAATTAGACACAATTGAATCTGAAACTGTGACGAATAAACACATCGTACATGGAACTTCCTGAAAGACAATGAGTTACATTGTCTGGTGCTGGCCAGTTTATAGTGCGGCCCACCCAGCTACTCTTTCATACCACCCAGCTGGAAAGAATACCCAGGGAGAACACTGGAAAGATGCCATTAGTTTAGACAATATAGCTCAAGCACTATTTAGCATTTCTGTAACACTACTAGAGATATACATGAGACAGCCCAGCCACGACACAAAGAGAAGACATAGCACAACTCAGGAAATGTATTTATTACAGTAACAGGGGTTAAAATTAACAAGGCAATAATTGAGAAGAGCCACATTTGGAAGCAACATAAAAACAGGTAATTTTTTAGGTGGGACGTCACAATAGCCAGAGGGGTCATGATGTGCAATCCTGGCAATTTGAAAGTGAAACACCAGATTAAGGGCTGGAAAGAAATTTTGTTTAGTATGCTTCAGACCCAGCTATGGCCATATAGGGAATTTCTTCTTAGTATTTAGCTCACCAGGGGGAGATCAAGGTGGGTTACATTTGGGTACAGTATGCTGTAGCGAGAGGGATTCTGAAATCACTTACCCAGAGCAGACCATGACAGCATGGAACCTATCAATCGCCCTCTCTGGCGGGTGTCCAGCATGGCGTACAGCGACATCCCATGCGATCTTCTCCTGTCCTTTGGAGCTTGGCGCGGGCGTCACGCTCTCCACCAAGAAACGGAACTAGGACATAAGGGGAAGAAACGACGAGTCAAAATGGAACTTGCCCCGTCCCGCATGGGCAAACCTGCGGCGTTGGGAAATGTTGGGGAGGGAATGGCTGCTCACCTTCACATAATCCAGGATCCCAAAGCGCTCAGCATAGCTCTGCAGGTATCTCAGAACATCCTGATGATGGATGAAAGATGGCAGGGATGGAGGAAACGCGTGGTCAGGGAAGGCCATAATCTCCTTGGGAAGGTTCGTCCTGAGACAGGGGAGTCGGTGAGCAAAAACACAGCAGCAGAGAGAAGCTAGTGACCCCAAGACTAGTAACAGTGCTAGTTAAAACTGTATCACTGGCTAACAATATCACTTTGTTGCCAACTGTTAAAAGCGGTGTATCAAATGTTCAATAAACCATAAACCACTAATTCCAGGACTAGTTGAAACTATGGCACTGCTTATGCCTACTTGTTAAAGTTGTAATAATTCTTATGGTGCTAGTTAAAGCAGTACTAGGTACAAGAGTAGTTAAATCAGTAACATTAGTTACCATTACTAGTTAAAATGAAGTCACATTAATTACAGTCACTTGTTTGAGTCTTTATCAGTGATATTACTTACCTTTTACTAGTTAAGACAGCGACGCTGCCAGTATGAGTGAAACCTGCAGCACTAGTTAAAGCATCTATAGGGTGACTACAGGGTAGTTTTTATTATATGTAAACTAAGCACCCAGAGGTGCTCTGATTCCCAAACTCCTCACCCCCAGCACCATTATTTTACCTGAGATCACGGTACATGCTGGAGCAAACAGGAAACCCATCTTCGCTCACGCCAGATGACTCTCGGTACACCCAGGTGCCACCGATCTGCTCGGCCGACTCGAATACTACTGGCGGAGCAAACAAATCCTGCCTGGCCAGAATGTGGCGCGTGGCACAAAGCCCGCCCGCACCCGCGCCGATCACTGCTATCCGCAGCTTCTCACTGGCCATGGTGCGTGCGGAGGGAAGACACCCAAGTCTTGCGTCAGTTGGAAATTACTAAACCGAGTCAACAATCTCACCAATCCAGCTGCAGGCGACTAAGAATAAAGTTACAAAGTTACAAAATAAAAAGCAGATTAAAAAAAAAAAAAAAAAGTAAGCACAGTTCTCTCCTCTCTTTTAAGGGATCCAATGGCAAAGAACCTAAGCAAGAAATACAGAAAGATACAGAAACATGTCTGAAAATAAACACAGGAAACATGAAAGGCAGAAGTACCTTTAGTCCAGAGATCCTAGATTTGAGCTTTTTGTGGGCTTATACACAAAGGCACAGAGCGTCTTCAGTTACACCCCAGGGAATTTTGCATAATTTTGAATTTTTTTTGGAGGGAGGCATAAGTATATACTTATTCTTTTCACACAACATATTAAAAAGCAACTGTAAAATGATTAAGAAATAGGAGCAACAAGTTGGAAAGTTTATGTTAAAAGTAGGACACAAAAACACGTTCTTCTATGCAAGACTGATAGCGGTACACTTGGCGACAACCCTCTTTAAATATTTTACACTTGGAGACAACCCTCATTAAATATTTTAGCAGCGAGTGGGACCGAGATGCCAGATAGACATTAGGTCAGTGGTAGAGAGGTAGCTGTGAGGGTTGTCTCCAAGTGTACCGCTGGGATCTGCATGTGTGAATCAGTGGGTGCAGAGAAAGGGGGTTATGAGCGGATTTGGGTGTGTGGGCGTCTGTATTAGAGTGCGTGGGACTGGTGGGTGTGGGCTGTTTGTGAGAGTGAGTGACTGGGTTTGGTGAATTTCATGTGACTGGGTGAATTAAGAACAACCCTTCTCCTCCCTCCCCATCAGGCAATCCTTTTCAATTTTGTTTCTCCCTCTACCCCATCAGGTGCCCCACTCTTTTTCCTACCCCCTTCCCCATCAAATACACCATTTCTCATTGAGCCCTCTATTATATCCCTGCTTCCCCATCAAATGCCTCTTTCTCCTCCTCGGGCCCCCATCTATCCGTCCTCCCCATCATGCAGCGCCCTCGTCCTTCTTTCCCACCTGTCTCTGAACCTTCTGCTTGGACCAGTCTCTCCCTCCTGTACTCTGCTCAGCCATTACCCTGCTCTAAGACTCTGCCATCATCCAATATCTTAGGACCAACCAGGCTTGCAGATAAGGACAGCCGGGAGAAATGCTGAACACCTGGGGACCCAAGATGAGGCTGTGCTACCACAATGAGGCCATAATTCCCCCCCCCCAAGTACATCCCTGATCCTCCCAACTCCTGACCATCTCATCCGTCAGGGGTTTTGGCAGCACAGGAACAAACCGCAGAGTAACTGGTTGAATAGCACTCTTCTACCTTCTCCCATGGTGCCTGGCCGTTTTGTGATGCAGTGGTTCTCAATCCAGTCCTAAGGTGACAGGTTTTGGGATGACCGTAATGAATATGCATGCAAATCTATCCATGCATATTCATTATGGGAATCCTGAAAAGCTAACTGGCTTGGTGCACCTCAAGAATTGGGGAATTAGGTATGCACATAATTTAACACGTGTGTATAAATGCATAATCAGTATATACACCCCTGGGGAATTATGTGAACACTCTGCAACACACACAAGGAGATCAGAGTCCATCTGGCATGTCCACTCTAACCTAATGTGCTCCTGTGGACTTTGGTTCCCACAAGTTAACGTCTTGAGCAGTACCAGAGCTTGCATCATGTATACTGCCTAGAGATAGAAAACGCAAGGTACATAAATATGTATCTGAATATATAGACTTGTTAATCGTTTACACATAGTATATAATAGGCGGTATGTCAAGTGAAAGTAGCTAGAACTATGTGTATTAGATAGCTATAAGAAAAGTTTGACATACACGCCCATTTCTCCAGGGAAGACACTGGTAACTGGTTAATGCACAAAAACCGCACACACTATCATGGTATAGAACTAGCTATACATGCGGATATCCGCGCATAGAAAAAAAACCAACGCGCGAGCGGCATTAGCGCGTTAGAGAACATGTGTGCTCTATCCGCTTTATGCCGTGACCCCTCCTCTATCTATCGGATTCTCTGTTTTCCAACGCTACCTCCACTCACCGCCTTCTCTCTTGCTGCTTCCTCTCTTCTAACCCGTTCTCTTTACTATGCATCCCCTTAGTTCTCCTACCATCGAGCGCCCGCCTACTGTCGGGACGGCGAATGCGTGCGGAGCCCCAGGATGCGCTGGGAGTTGTAGTTTCAAAAAAGGCACAGCCACGTGGTCGTTCGCGGGCGACTGTTCCCTTCCGACTTGAACAACCACATACAGAGTGGAGATAATTCTGCACATGCATATCAGGACCTGGCAAAGGGAGATGGTGGGGGCGGTGGAAGAATAAGCGTTTCGGGGCGGATCTGATCCCAGAAGCAGCAGCTATAGTAAAATAATCAGACAGTTTCGCCTTTCTTTTCTTTTTAATTTCTCTGTTTTGGATGGAAAAAATAGTTTATGGGTGCTACCAGAGCTCTGATTTGCAGATGAAGACTATTTACTTACCAAGTTTCTGTTTTGTTACAATGTAGTTAAGCAATTAAATAATATATTGAATAATATCCTAAACCGTTGGTATTTACTTTGGGTTCTCAAAGGCCGCAAGGACTTGAGTTTTCAGGATGTCCTTCATGATATAGAGTGGAACTAATTCTACATGCCTATCAGGATCTGGCAATGGGAGATGGTGGGGGCAGTGGAAGAAGTGCCCTGATACCCCCACCTTTTGTTGCTCTAGGACTTCTGAAGGAGGCAATAGCACCAGCCTGAACTGAGGCATGACAGCAAAAGCAATGTTCTGGGGTTGGCAGTGGCCTATTCCTAAATCAAGGCCTGATGCACGCTGTCTCAGGCATATTCATTAGATATATTGAAAATCCAGGTCATTTGCAGCCCTCAGGATCATCAGTGATACCCAGACACCAGCTCGCCATGGCTGGTGTAAATTGTACCCTAGCTCCTAGAAGTTCATTGTTGTCCCCTAACCATCACTTAATGACTCTTATAATCCCTTCGTAATTGCTGCACTCCTCCAATGTGAATGACTTTCTGCATGTAGCATGAGCTATATGGAAGAGGTTCAGGCTGATCACGCAGTTCAAGCATCAGCGTCGGAAAGGGGTGGGCCATATGGGCCCTGCCCCACCAAAAGGTAGCTGCTCCGATGGGGACCTGGCAAGCAGCAGGCTGTCCGCGGGGATTCCATCCCCCACAGGCAGAAGCGTGCTGTGATTGCCAGCCTTCCCCTCCAGTCCACCTGCGAGAGATTGCATCCCCGTGGGCCGACAGGAGGGGAAAGTGGCAATCGCAACCTCACACACAAGATGCAGAAAGCTAGCACCGCCTTTAAGAACCCATAACGCTATGTTTAAACACATTTTACAAAGCTTTTAAATGCAGAAAACAGACGTAAACGCCGATGGAAAAACTAGCACCCAATTAATGCCACACATATTTAAATGTATTTTAAGCAGCTGCACATAATGGTCTGGTATGCAAATCATGGCTGTGTCTGATGCAGAGACAGGCGTAGAGGATTTTGCAACTAGCCATAGCGCCAACATTTTTACTGCAGGGTCTGAGGTGACTTAACCCTCTAATGCATGCCCCTGACAGTATTTTGATAGCAACAGGTGCTTTCCCCAATGCCTAGATCATCTCCTCCTCAGATGATCAGGCATCAAGAAAAGCCCCCATTGCCATCAAAACACTATCAGGGGCCAGTGCCTGACAAAAGAGAATCCCTGGTGGCCCAGCGGCCCCATCCCTCGACAGTATTTTGATGGCATCAGGATAAGCCCCCGATGCTATCAAAACACTGTCGGGGCCAGTGCCTCAACAGAAAGTTGAGTACTTGGTGGTTTAGTGGCCCCTGTATCCCCCACCCAAAGTAAAATTAAATAAACTAAAATCACCCAATGGTCTAGCGGCCCTAAATCTAACACCCCCCCCCCCCCCCCATCCCTTAAAAAAAGCAGGAGCACTGCTTAGGTGCTCCTGCTCTGAGACCGCCATCTTGAAAAATGGCGTTGCCTGGCCCCGTGGTGTGCATCCTGAGATGCATCAGGTGGGGTTAGACAGCCATATAAGGCATAGTCTACCTTATATGGCTGTCTGACCTCTTCCGGTGATGAATGGGCAGCCAATGAGAGAGACACACATCGGATAATGGATGGGAAGGCAATGAGAGAGCGAGAGAGAGAGACAACAGGTCATGGCTTGGGGCAGGGCATGAGAGAGAGAGAGTGGGTGAAGGCAGGGTGTGCGGGCTATGAGAGAGTGTGTGTTTTGCTTCATGTATTACCAGGCCACGGTTCCTATGTGAAGTAAACAAAGGAAGTTCATCTCAGGTGCAGCTATAAAAGGTCACTAATGTACTGCAAGGCCTTCTTTGAATACATAGCTGAATTAGGTAAAAAAGGCAATAGCTTCTGTGAAGTTTCAAGAAGACCTAGGTCTCAGCTGATAGCATCTGTGCACTGGAGAATTCTGTAAAACCAACAGATGCTCCATAATGCACTGCTACCTGCTTCTAGAATGAATCAGTCAGTATATGGGTTATAACAGGACAGCAATGGAGAACAAAAACTAGGTAAGTGCTGCATAATACAGCATGTTTTATTCTTTTTCAGGTCAGATGGAAGATAGAAAAAAACATTGCCTGGGGTACATAGTAATATGTATTCATTTTCAAAAGCTAACTGCGTGAGAGGATGTGAGGATAGGGGCCCTGGCTGAAAGTTCACCTCTGGCGCTGAGTGAGGCCACAACCCCAGATTATGATTCAAATCCTATTTGCTCTTCCCAAAGGAAATTTAGGATTCAGTTCTTAATTAGCAGCTCTATTAAAATAAACTGAAATCTTCATTTCTTTCCTCTCTGTTTACAAAAGGAGAAACTATTTATAGGTACCCAATTCTTTGTGAGAGGCAGGAATGCAAATGAATACGATTCATTAAAATACATTTTTTAAATCTTGTTGCAAAGTATATAAGCTTTAAGTAACACACAGAATGAAAAAATAAGCTAAATAAGCAGTGGTCATTTCTGGCCTCAAACTGGATTCCTCCTGACACCTATACATTCAAACCTCTCTGACCCAACAGTCACAGCAATAGCCTTGGCTCAGATATGGGCTGTGACCCTGAATGAGTCCACCACAGAGAAGCTGCATAATTAGGTATTGCCTTGCCCAAACCCAGAAGAAAACGATGGGGAGCTGGGTCTCACGCACCAGTGAAAAAAGTGGAAGCCATTTCTATCTCTCTGAAATCTTTTATTTGACTTTACACCATTGTCTTGCTTTAAATTAGAGCTACGATAGTGTGAACATGTCTGTAGGGGCTATCCAGAACAGACCGTGCAAAAAGAAGTACAATAACCAAACTTTGCAAGCTTAATTTTTCGCCATTTGAGATAATAGCTCTATAGGAATGAGAAAGGAGTTCAGAGGACAGACACTAAGTTCCTTCCATTGTGGTTCTTTGTCCTGTACTGTTGCATTTTCTGTGCAAGTCTGATTTTCAAACAGGTTACTGGTTACACTGGGGGTTTTTGCTCCATTTTGCTTTGCCTCTTCAAAGGTGCAGTCTCTTTCTTGCTTGCTGCTTTTAAACTGGGCCTCAGCAATGTTGCCTGGGTTCCCAGCAGAGCTCGATTCCTGAGGAGAATCTTCAGAGGGGACTGTGCCAGCAGATTCTTCCTGTTCTCCACCTTCTCTGGGTCCCTTCTGACTTGGCCACAGTGAGTTCAGCTGGTTGAAGGACCGATACATGTGGGTCCTGAGGCCAACACAATCCAGTTGGATCAGTTCATCGGGGAGGGACATGAGTAGGTCCAGCAAGACTGCAGCCTCTGATACAGGGATGCATGGAGAGAGAAAGAAATTCTAATTAATGTCAATGTTTTTCCAACAAGTCTGTACTTTTAACCCTTTAAATGTCCTCTGTAACTTCTCCCTGTTCTTCACCAGAACTGGGCAATGCCCAGATGCAATCATCATTTCATCTAAAGTTATCCAATGACCCACCAACATTGCTAACCAGAATATCTAAGAATCCAGCAGCCCACCACCAATTCAAAGTCATCCCTCCTTCCACCATCATTACTAACTACAAATACAAATTATTCTTTCAGCTCATTCTTCCTTCATAATCATACCTAAAACAAATATGTATCTCCCTCTACCTCATCCATCAACTCACCTAGATAAGGAATTATCCAGTCACTCATCCAATCACTCAACCATCTTCTGTTTTATGAGTAGCCTGCCCATTCAAAATTATGCTAGTCATTCCTATTCTAGTGTATAACCCCCTTTTATATCGGCCTTTTCAACTACAACCCATCTATTTCAAAACGTTTCCTTCAATCTACTAAATGCTGATCCTTCCTTCAATATCCCCTCACACTGATGCTGCTGATTTTCAAGGCTTCCAACTTACCAAAGCTGGAGAGCTCTGGCACTTTACCACCTCGGGTCACTGTTGACAAATATTTATAGATTTTCTCAAAGTCCACGTTAAAGTCCTCTGATCCTGGGCTTGTACTCTCCCCCACTGCAGTGGCTGGAACAGCTTCCTGGGACTGAGAGGTACCCGTCACCCTGACACTTATGGCCTCACAGGTGCCTGTGGTGGGCTCTGGAATGTTATGAGATACAGGCAATGAAGAACTACTTTGGCGACTCTCAACTGAACTGTTTAGAATCTTTCTTCCTGTGGTCTTTGTTGGCTTCCTTGGCACAGAGTAAAGTATGCTGTTAGGCTCAGTGGCTGCTATGGTTAGAATCTTGAAAAATGAAGAGAAAACAACTTTAGTGCAGGTTTTCTACAAATCCCCTGGCAACACCAATCCCTGTGAGAGTACATAAGTGTTTAAAAACAAACCCTCTGCATTTTAGAACTCAAATTCTAACACTGGCAGAATTGAAAGGGATGAGACAATATTTCCTGTGAATCCTTGCGCTTACAGGTGCCTGCTAATGAAAACCCGTTGCCAGATTTACTTATGTGGTAGCCACCAAGCCATCAATTTGTAGTGGAAATTCCACCGAGGAACAAAGTTCTTCAACTAAAGAAAAGTGACAATCACTTGCAATTTTATTCCAAAGGTTGCAGTTTGTCCCACTCCCACCCCTTCTGCCCAAGCTTTTTGTTTCCTTGGCTCTCACAGGACAGAAGTTTGACAAGCAGATTAGTCAAGGGTATGAAGTGGGTCAGTCAGTATGCCATAGCATTGCAAGATGATTGACAGCATCATGATGCTAACACTCTCAGCTCTGCCGGGTGCTCCAGGGAAGAATGACATCTGCTTACCTGAGAAAATGCTGCAGTTATTGCTTCTTCAAGATTATATGACACTTTCTCAGCCAGGTTGGTCCACACCTAAAAAGAGAAATCCCAGTCCATGGCCAGGAGACAGGCAAAAATAAATTAACCATACAAATCTAATGAGCTGGGAGGGGGATGGGGGGGGGGGGAGGAGAGAGAATAGGAAAGGAAAGGTCATTAGAGAGAACTCCCTGGTGATGGACTGAAGTACACTACCATTCCTCATGAAGTAGCACTAGCATCTCCCCCAACCCCTCCCCACAATTTCTGAGTACCTCAATAGGTGCCAGGACCTGGGACTCCTTGATCTTCTTCTCTTCCTGGCAGCGGTAGTATTCCTTTCTCACAGCTTCCCTTGCCACCCGACCCTTCAGCATATGAATGAAAGCCACAATCTGAAAGAAAAGTAAAAGAAGATTGTTGAACTATGCTACATCCTCACCTAGCAGGAGGGTTCACATAGCATTCTGCTCCCTTAAGCCCAAAATATAAGGTTACCAGCCTGGTCTTTCACTACAGTGGTCATGTTCCTGATTTAGTAGGTAGCAATCTCTTACCACCACCTCTGGTTGGATGTGGGGAAACCTCTTCTTCCCCAACCCCAGAAGTATGTGGCAGAAATATTCAAAATCTCCCCAGTGCCCATACCCCCATGAATGATGTACAAAATAAGCAACACAGAACTAGCATGAACTGCTCACGATGAGATGTGTATTATTTAAAATCCTTCCCTGTCTAGCTTCAATGGCTATCCCACCTTCCTACCCCTTCTGGTCCATCTTAATCCCTGCTCTCCCTCTTTCCTGCTTCCTCACTTCTAAGCCACTTTGATCCTTGCATCTCACTTCCAGGTGAAACTCTGCTGCTGAGAGGAAAGTTGCTCTGAAAAAGGCCAACTGTGCTTCCAATGCACCATGGAGTACATAGTGCACAAAAATCTCACAAAACACTGCAATTTCTGTATGCACCGCATGGTTCATACTACACTGATGTCAATGTAGCTCAGCATATTTTAGAAGCACGAGCAGACGGAGTCTCATCTAGGAGAGAAAGATTGAACAGACATCAAGCCAGCTTGGGTAAAGAGAAAGAAAGCCAGACCCAGGGGTGGGGGAAGAGAAAGAGAATGACAAACGATCTGACTGGGGAAAAGGAAAACAGATACTGACTTAGCTATGGATAAAAGAAGAGGGAGAAGAAGCCGGATCGACCTTGGGGGGTCAGGCAGAGTGTAGGAGAGAAAAGATCGTGCTATGCAAAGATGTGAAGAAGGGAGGGGAATACGAAGAAATAAAGCGGGATAGGATATGGCTAAAAGAAGAGAAACGGAGTATGCATTTCTGTTATTCACTGTTACCCGTCTTGGGTTCTATTCAGAGTGACAGGATATCAACCTTTTTATCATATAAATAACATCTGAGGGTAACCAGTGAGTTTAGAGGAAAAACAGGATCTGGACTCCCAGCCAGCAGACAGACCTCGGCTTGGCTCTTCAGGGGTAGTAAATCCTGGAGTGCTTTGATGTCGGGCTCCTTCTGCTGTCTCTGCTCCTTCAGGGCCTTGAACAGGAGCAGCTTCTCCCTTGGGCTCCAGGCGGAACAAGGGGATGCCCGGACCCCGGGGACGCTGACCTCGTACCGCAGCGGCGCGGAGCGTCTCCGCACCGGAGGCTTCATTCTACCGCAGGAGGGGGGACAGAAGGCGGACAGCAATCCAAGAACCTCCCTTCCTCGATGCTTGCGCTTCGGCTTCCGGTCTCACACGGTGACGTCACCAGAAAGGACGGCGGCCGCCGAGGGCCGAAAGCAGGCTGGTGAAACCTGAGCTTCGGTGAGAGGGGCGGAGGGAGAAACCGTCTGAATAGTGATCATCACCCCACTATAGAATCTGTAATCGAGTCCTCTTCTAATAACATATCTTATTCTATTATCTTTTTTTTATAATATTTCTGGTGTCACCCTCTTTTAATCAGCAGGTAATAGTGTTCTTTTTACTGGTTCATGCAAGCCCCTTTTTCATCCTTCCATCAGCGTATCTATTACCTCTTTCATAGTGCCTCCCATGTTATTATTCTGTCACCATAAAGTAGCTGCCTGCCGTTCCATCCTTTTCTAGTATGTTAAAAAAAAATCATAGAGGCGCTTGTCTCATGTCTTTGAAGTACCACGAGAATGGGATCAAGTCAATGGGATCTGTTTGAACATTTAGAGAAGTGGCGCTCAAGTTCTATTCTAAAGTTTTGTGGGAAATGCGATTTGTTGGGGGGGCGGTGGGCAGATGAAAATAAAATCAAGTTTGTTATAATGATGTTGAACACATTGTATGCAGCAGGAAACGTTTTCTATAGATTTCAGCAAGGGTTTGTATGGATGGCTCGTTGGTCTAGGGGTATGATTCTCGCTTTGGGTGCGAGAGGTCCCGGGTTCAAATCCCGGACGAGCCCTACGTTTTAACTAAATTACTTCAAGACTTTTTTTGATACAGTTACAGTGTAATTTAAATACTTTCAGATTTGAGTAAGTTTGCTATTTATGGTCTGGCATTGAGGTACCTGGTTGGTCCCACCTGAAAATCTGGTGATGTATTTAAACTCCTTGAGTGTGTGTTTTAAAGAAAAGGTAGCCAAAAAAGGATTTCCGTTCCAACTAGTGAAAGCACAAGATTATTTAATGTTCTAAAATGCAATTTTAACAAGAAATTAAAACAATTCTGCTCCAGGTGAGGCTCGAACTCACAACCTCGGCATGGCTTCAGGCGAATACTGCTGTATAAGTACCGCGCGCTAACCGATTGCGCCACTGGAGCACTATGGTGCGTTCTACATTTCAAATTATATTGTGAATGGAGACAAATGCATTAAAATTTTCCGTACTTCATGTTTATAGATGACAATCTGAAAGTAATGATTGGATAATAGTTTTAGAAGCATATGAAGAATTCAGGGCCTATGCTGCCATCAAGCGTTGGTGGTATAGTGGTGAGCATAGCTGCCTTCCAAGCAGTTGACCCGGGTTCGATTCCCGGCCAACGCAGAGCTGTTTTTTTTCGGTACTAATAATATTTTAAAATCTCTTTTAAGCCAAAGTAGACCTATAGGGTATGCTCAAGAAAAAAATAACTTTTTTTAAAAAGCTTAAAAGATATAAATTTAAATGATGAAAAGTCAAAACTGCAATTTTGGCAGCGGTGGGATTCGAACCCACGCCTCCGAAGAGACTGGAGCCTTAATCCAGCGCCTTAGACCGCTCGGCCACGCTACCAACTGATGAGGTATTTTTTTCCATCAATTGGAAAGATGAAAAGAGCTCATACAGCTCATCGTCCACTACTAGGAAGTGTACAAAGTTACCTTTTGCAGCCCCACTAGTCGGTTATTCTTAGAGTTAAAAGCTTACATGTTCTGATTCTCAGTGCAGCACAGGATTTCTTAGTTGGCCTATTGCATGGAGAATATTATAACTATCACTACATGTGTAGTAGTAAGCTTAACATATTCGTGTTACTGAAAGAAAGTTGAGATCCTCTACAGTGCCCACTGCATCTAGAGTCTCTGTTTCCATATCGATTTATGTCTGTGTTTTGCTTTAAAGAGAAGTTCAGGCTTATTAGCTTGTAAGCTCCGATGAGCAGGGAGTATTTTATTATATGTGTATAGCACTGTGTACACCGTGTAGCAAGAACTGTTTCTTATTCTATGAATCCGGATCTCACAGTCATTTTCCCACCTGGCCGGTTAGCTCAGTTGGTTAGAGCGTGGTGCTAATAACGCCAAGGTCGCGGGTTCGATCCCCGTACGGGCCATCTGTTTTGTTAAAAACTAATAAGAGCACTTATATTTATTAATACCTGCTACATATTCAACATTGATCTCTTTAAAGAATAGAGCCCTTGAGATGCACTTTTTTCTCCTTCTTCCATGCGCTCCTGTTTGCATGTTCACTTGCTTGTGAAAGTACTTTAATTGTCATTAATATTTTAATGATATATAATAGGGATTACACATATGAGCCGATATAGGTCTCTATCTGCCACCTGGCTCTTTGGCAGGACCCCTGGGCTGATAGCCTGACTGGCCATGGCCAGACAGCTTCAGTGATACTTCCTGGGAGGGAATCGTAGCATCTTGATCCTTTGCTACAGACTCACACAGCCACACACACCAGACTACTGTACATGTGCGATGCTCATGCCCAAACAGCGCAGCAACAATGAGGGGCTCTGGACTGAATGGCCAACACTTAAGAATGTGAAAAATGGCATTCACAAATCCTAGGGCACATAGAGGAATAACCTTATAGCCTACTGGTTAGTGCATGAGCTGGGGAGGGGGAGGGGGGATTTAGTTATTCTTATATGCCGCTTTTCACCAGGGCACAGTGGTTTACATTAAACAAGAGATACATTGAACAGGTTGTAACTTATTTACAGGGTTATACATTCAACATGGTCTCAACTTATTTACAGTCTCAAAAGGGTAAGCATCAGGATTTGCTAACGTATTTACAATTCTTCATATCTCGGCCACAAATGTATCTTGGGTACAACATAATTATGTGTTCATTGGGGTCAATTCCCAACCCCATTCCTTGCGCAGGTCAACATTCAACATTGATCAGACAATACGTGGACATCTATTGCTTAGCTGGGATGCACATTGTGGACCCTGCATGCATTTTTCAAATCGCCCTACCACAGAGGGCATAGTTCTCCAGGGACAAGCAGGATGCGTCAGCCACACTTGGTGACATCCTCATGGCGGTGCCATGGATAGGGAAGTGCTCTCCAGACCTCACCTCTCCAGCCCGCCCCCAGCCCGATCAGTCTTTTTTCTTTCGCCTTGCCAGCAAGACGGATCTGCTCTCCAGCTTCCACCTTAACTACAAGTAGATACAACTTCCATCAACATGCCTAAACCAGGTTTTAAAAAATGTACTCACTGCAAAAAGAAGATGAACAGCACAGACACACATGATCTGTATGTCTGATGCTTGGGAGCAGGCCACAGGACCGAGGATTGCCCACATTGTACCAAGATGTCCCCTCAAGCTAGGAAACACAGACGACACATGCTTAAAGAACACCTGGCTGGGGGGGCGCTCGTGAGCCCGCTGCAAGATGGTCGCACTCTGTTAAAGCTCCGTCCCCTCAACCCCCTAATTTCTGCAAACATCAGCTAACAGCCGCATTTTGCTCTCACCCCGTACCTTCCCTGGATCGGAGAACATCAGCGATCCCCCTAGGAACAGGATTTTGCATCTCCGCGGGACCTCCGGTGGCTGAGGAGCCGAAGACTTTGCAATCACGGCGCGGCCTCCTGCACGCGGTCTCCTGCACGCGGTCTCCTGCCGCTGGTCTAGCTGCTGCTGTATCCGGCGCAGTCGCACATTGCCTGATCGACTCCTATGGGGCCTACGGGCCGGGTCTTTTTTACTGCCTGCCGAACGAGCGGTTGCCCGCTCAGCGGGGGGGGGGGGGGGGGGGCCCGCATCCTCAAGTCTGTGGTGCTCAGCTGTTGCACTGAAGCATTCTCGGGGAGACCGACCAGAAACAAGTGGAATCCGCATGATAACTGCCGCGACGACTACCGGCATCTGGCATCTCTCTCATTACCACGAGTCATCTTGAGGGGGGGTAAGTTTGAGGACTGCCTCTTCTCCTGCATCTCCTCTGCACCTCGGTTGGAGCTGGTGACCGGGGCTATCTCTCTGTGGCAGCTCAGTGTCCTACCGAGGCCTCCTTCCTCTTGATTGAAATCTGGCTGCCCTGCAGGCCTGCATACACGCGATCTCTCTGACCCCAGGCCTCTCATTGAAGCTCCACGACCTCCAGCTGTGGGCTTTTGCTGGTGCAGCCCCACACCGCTTCCTATTGCCTTCTGATTCCACTCTGTGCCAGGCTGTCCCTCCAGGAGAACCAGAGCCAGCTTATTACTCTCTGCCTCGCTGTTTCACCAGTGCCTTCTGTTTTGCTGACATTGCTTGTGCGCCTCTCCTGACACTGTGTAGTGGTGGCTACTAGGCGGGCTGGTGTGACTCGTGCGCCGTCACTCCTTTGGTGCCCTCACTGTTGCTGGCATTGGCTCTAACTTTCTCCTAACACTGTGTGAGCCTGGTGACTCTGTGCGATGGCTGCTAAAGCCAAAAATTCTGAAACTCGGGAGGGGATCCGCTCCTCCCAACGTCTGCAGAGTAAACCTGGAGCCTCAAGCAGCCCGCGCGGCCAATCTCCTCCATCGGGTTCCGACGATGAGACTGTAAGTGAAGAGGAACTGGATCCTCACAAGCAACTCACCTCGGCTCAAATTAAACAAGAGCTCCGTAGAGGCTTCGCAGGATTAGCCAATGAGTTCCGCACATTACGGGAAGATTTGATGAAAGATGTTGCAGAACTCCGGACCGACATCAAGGAACTGGGAGCCCGAGTAGAGGACGTGGAGACCAAAGTGGTTGATCATGATGGGACTCTGATGGATTTACAATGTGCTCTCGACAGGCAGCGTGCGCAGGCAATGGAGCTGACTTATAAAATTGATGACATTGAAAACCGCTCCCGCCGCAACAATGTGCGTTTTCGTGGAATTCCAGAGGCGGTGGGGGGTGGGGAAGACCTGCCAACAGTGCTTAAGCTGCTGATAGCGGAGTTGCTTTCGGAGGAGGAGCTGGCTACGCACGCTTCTGGAATGGAAATAGAGCGGGTTCACCGCGCTTTGGGAAAACCCCCCAACAACCAACCACGCGATGTCATTGCAAGATTTCTGCGCTATTCTGATGCTGAGCTTCTTATACGACGAGGCCGGGAGAAGAAGATGGTCCGCTTCCAGGACGCGACAGTGTCCATTTACCAGGACCTCTCGGCATTCACTTTGGCGCGCCGGAGAGAGATGAAACCAGTCTCGGCGGTCTTGAACAGCAAGGGGATTCGCTATTCTTGGTCCTTCCCCTTTAGGATGAACTTTCTTTTGGGCAACAAAAAGATCTCTGCAAAGGACTACTCTGAAGCTTGGCGAGCTCTTCGCCAGGCGGGCCTAGTTGATGATAATGCCCAGCCTCATCCGCCACCCCCTAAGCCCCAGCAATCCAAGTGGACCCGAGTGGGCAAGCCCGCTTGACACTCCTGTGGCTTTGAAGAGCTCCTTTTACTTTTTCTTTTTTAGGGAGTCTCAACCAACGGGTCCCCTGATTTTTGGACACAAGGTGGTCAGGATTAGCTTGGGGTCCCCACTCCACTATTCGTAGGGGGCGGCGGTTGATTTGCAAATGTTTTGCTGATGTTATTGATCTGATGGGGGGGCATGATGGGATTGATGATCCGGGGTGGGTGGGGGAGCACTGGGGGGAATGTTTTTCTATGTTTAGGTTGAGTTTTCACTCTGTGGGGTTCTGGGGAGTATGGGGTTTGTGGTCAATTTACCGTGTCCTGTATTAACCTAGACAGGCAGGTGGTATTGACGGGAAGGGGGGGGGAGATGGGTGGGTGGGCGGGAGGGGGGGTTTTCTCAATATGGAGCTGGGGGGGATGTTTGGGCTGGGGAGGAGGGTCTATGGCTTTTGTTCTTGGAGGGTGGAATAGGCGGGTCCGGTTCACTAATTTTCTGGGGTTGCTGGGGGAGCTCCCATTGGGATTTTCTGGGAGGAAAGTGGATGTGTGGGGTTAGGACGTAATCCTTAATGGTGCGCTTCATCTCTTTAAATGTTAAGGGTCTTAACTCCCCGAGGAAGCGATCCCTGCTGCTCTCAGAATTGCGCACCTTACGTGGGGACATTGTTTACCTGCAGGAGACCCATCTCCAGAACTCTAAGCAGGGCTGGCTTAAGCGATCCCCATACACTGAAGTGCAGGTGGCCTCCGATACACAGGGCCGGAAGAAGCGGGGGGTGGCCCTACTATTCCACCAGAGCCTCTCCTTACAGATTGAAGAGATCAAACGAGACACTCTGGGGAGGTGGCTTTTTCTGAATGTTCGCCTAGACGGACATTTGCTAACTTTAGCTAATATTTATGTGCCAAATACAGGTCAGGGGCCCTTTTTTACACAATTGAAAGCCCTACTGGCGGATTTTGCAAAAGGCCCTATTGTTTTGGGTGGGGATTGTAATACGCACTTAGTGCCCCATTTGGATTCTACGGGTCGCGCTGGGGGGGGAATGAGGGGCCCTGCAAGAGCCCTTCAACGCTTGATGTTTGACTTGGGCCTGCGGGACATATGGAGAGACACTCATATGGGAGAGCGGGGTTATACTTACTACTCTCCGGTCTATCAGGTTCATACTCGCATTGATTATTTTCTACTGGATCAGCGCCTGATGGACGGGAGAGTGCAGGCCGGACTTGGAGCGCTGACCTGGTCAGATCATGCCCCATGCTGCTTTACCCTCCCGGACGGCACGTATAGTGAGTTTCGCCGCCTCTGGCGTT
The DNA here is from genome assembly GCA_033557465.1 of Ichthyophis bannanicus. Lineage (NCBI taxonomy): Eukaryota > Metazoa > Chordata > Amphibia > Gymnophiona > Ichthyophiidae > Ichthyophis > Ichthyophis bannanicus. The sequence goes on along the minus strand of CM066048.1, from coordinate 101,731,128 downwards.
TAGATGCGAGATTCCTGCGACGGCAGGGCGCAGTGCATAACCATGCCTGTTTTATTAAGGAATTCTTCGAGCTTAATGATACTGGGGATGTTCCCCTTCCCACGGTATGGGATGCTTATAAGGCTACAGCCTGCGGTCAACTTATGGCTGAGGCATCCCGCACGCGCAAAATGTGGACGTGCGCTCATGATCATTTGGTGAGGGAATCTGCTCGCCTAGGCTTGGAGCACGCCCGAACTGGATCGAGGCAAGTTCTCCGCCAGTGGCGGACAGTTCGAGCGAATTTAGATGCCTGCATGCAGAGAGAATTAGACAATAAGCGCCGGAAATTAAGGCAAATGTTTTATGAACATGGGAATAAAACTGGCCGCCTTCTGGCTTTGCGCCTGCGTCAACAGCAGTCCTCGAGAGCAGTCCGCGAATTGTGCGACGCTGGGGGACAGAGAAGGGTTCTCTCCCGGGAGATCCGTGATCTCTTTGCCGATTATTTGGAGCGGCTTTATACAGCGGAGCCTACTGGTAGGGATCACGTGAAGGATTATCTTCAGGGGACCGCTCTACCGCGTCTTTCTGACTCTGACCGGGCTCAGTTGGACTCGGAATTTACGATTGACGAAGTGGAAAATGCAATCCGACATCTGAAAACTGGTAGCGCCCCGGGTAGTGATGGTTTTCCGGCAGAATACTATAAGAAGTTCCGTGCACACCTAGCACCATCCTTGACCTGTCTGTTTAACGAGGTCTTAAGGGCAGCTTCCCTTCCCCCATCCCAACGTGAGGCATTGATCGTGATGATACCCAAACCCGGTAAGCCCTTGCACGATGCGGCGTCGTACCGCCCCATCTCCTTGTTAAACGTTGACGTTAAAATCTTTGCCTCTGTGCTGGCTGCGCGTCTGAATCGGGTCCTTCCAGGTTTGGTTCACCCTGACCAGGTTGGCTTTGTGCCGGGCCGCCAGGCCGCCGACAACATTCGGCGTATGTTGCAGGTTATTCACGTGGCTCAACGAGACTCACAGCCAGCGTTGTTAGTGGGAATTGACGCAGAAAAAGCATTTGACCGGGTGGATTGGGGTTACTTATGGTGTGTTCTGGAGATAATGGGCTTTGGCCCCAATTATATTGGTTGGGTTCGCAGCCTTTATCAGCAGCCTCAGGCATGCGTTCGAGTTAATGGGGGACACTCGAGACACTTCTTTTAGGAAAGAGGCACACGACAAGGTTGCCCTCTGTCGCCCCTGCTCTTTGCCCTAACGATGGAACCTTTGGCTCAGAGCTTTCGAGATCACCCAGGTTTGCGAGGGGTCCGCATTGGTCCCGCGGAATATCGGATCGCGCTTTTTGCGGATGATATCATCTTATCCTTGGTGAACCCGACTGCCTCTCTCCCAATTGCGATGCAGCTGTTTACAAATTTTTTCCCGAGTCTCCGGCTTCAAAATCAATTACACTAAATCAGAGATTTTGAACGTTGGGGTCCCCAGGGCGGTCTGTGCGGAACTTCAAGCGGCTTATCCTTTGCGATGGGTGTCAGGAGCCCTGCGATACTTAGGGGTGAATCTAGCCGTAGACCGGGCGGCTCTTTTTAAGGCTAACTATGATCCCTTGCTTCGACAGGTCCGGCGGGACTTAGAGGCTTGGAACGGTCTGCTTCTTTCCTGGTTTGGGCGCATAGCCGTAGTCAAGATGGTGATTGTCCCCCGCTTCCTTTACTTCTTTCAGGTTCTCCCGCTCTCCATCCCGTGAGCCACGCTGGCGACCTGTCAACAGTTGCTTATGAAGTTTGTGTGGCATTATCGTCGCCCGCGCCTAGCGCGGCAAGTTCTCTTTGCCCGCACGCGTTCCGGCGGTATGGGAATGCCCAATTTACATTGGTATTATGCGGCGGCGCAATGTCAGGCGGGGGTGGAATGGATGATTGCTGATAGCTCTAAGCGCTGGGTGCAGCTGGAAATGAGTTTGGCGGGGGGAGCGGGGTTAGGGGACTGGCTGTGGCTTGGACCACAACTTCGCCGCGGCAAATGCACCAGTAATCCCTACGTCCTTCATACCCTCCGATGTTGGGACCAGCATTTTCGACCTCGTGACGTGGATCTATCCCCTTTAGCCCCTATAGTTGATAACGCTTCTTTCCCACCGGGTCTGAGTGACGTGGTTTTTCGGCGTTGGGGGCACCTTGGCCTCAGCCGGGTCGGCCAAATTTTTGCTGATGGTCGGCTGCAGCCCTTTCGTGCGTTGCAGGATGAATTTAACCTCCCGGCTGGGCATTATTATCAATATATGCAAGTGACGCATTGGGTCAATTCCGGGTCCGTCCGGCCCCAGGTTGCTCGGGACCTGACGGATCTGGAGCGCTACTGTGAGGGGTGCACTACTACAAGGGGTCTGGTGGCGACATTGTATGCCCATTTGCAGGGGGCCCAGGCACGTCCCGCACGTCATAGGGTGCTTTGGAATTCTGATTTAAACCTCTCTTATACTGATCAGCAGTGGGAGACAGTGGAAACGCGTCTGTGGAAGAGTTCGGTAGCGACTAATGCCCGAGAAACAAACTACAAACTGCTGTACCGTTGGTATATGACCCCGGCGCGGATTGCTCGTATGTACCCCGGGGCTGGGGGTTTATGTTGGCGTAACTGTGGACAACGAGGTACCCTGGGACATATTTGGTGGGCGTGTCCCCGTATTCGTGCTTTTTGGAGAGGTGTACAATCCCGGATACAGATGCTTCTGGGACTGAGTATCCCTTGGGACCCGGGGATTTTTCTTTTTGGGGCCTCCGTGCCGGGGGCCCGGGCTCTGCAACTTGCCTTACTCCGGCACGGTCTGAATGCGGCCCGATTATCCCTGGCGGCGGCGTGGAAGCAGGCTCTGGCCCCCTCTTTCCAGGTTTGGCTGGAACGCATGTGGGATACATACTCCATGGAACGGGGGGTAGCGGTTAACAGGATGCGTCTGGCCCGCTTTGAACTGGTATGGGCGCCCTTCCTTTCTCGTTATGGTGCGTGATTGTTTGGGATAAATGTGGGTAGTATGCTGTCCGCTCAGGAGGTAGGATCCCTGGGTGTGTCTCCTAGCTCACCTCTGTCCCGAGCCCTAGCTTTAGCGAGCCATAGTAGAGGGGGTTGGGAGGTGGGGGTGGGGGTGGGGGGCCCCGGGATTGGGATGACTTTGGGGGGGGGACGGGTGGTTGGGGGGGGGGGCTGGGGGTCACGGTTTCTTTATTATAAACGTGTAAAAATAAAGACATATTGTAGGTTACTCCTGTGACCTGATGCTGTGTTGTTACTGTTGCACTCTTTTTGAAGAAGCTTTGTGGTTTTTGTATCATTGTATTCTTTGGCAGTCTTTCAATAAAAAAAAATAAAAAAAAAAAGAACACCTGGCTGCTTCGCAACAACCCAATCCCGAGGCACCCGCTCCTGTTCAAACACCGGCATGGGATGCGCCCAACAGGGCCTCCATCCCCAGCCGTGTGGCTGAAGTCCCGATGACTCCGCCTGCTGCCGCTGCTGCTTCTGCACGCCCTCCGGCCTCAGACTGTCCCAGCAATGGACTCAGTACAGGCAGTCCCGGCAATGGACTCGGCCCAGCTCCAGGGACCTCCGGACAAGGTTTGCCTGTCTCAGCAGGGATCAGCATCATGGCACCCACAACGTGGCTTCTGGCTCCGCCAAACCGCCTCGTATGGGCCAGCAACAGGACGGCCCAGCAGGATTGCATCATCGATGTGCCGACGTGCATCACAAGTGACGTCGCAGCAGCCATGACCAGCCCTCCTCCCCTCTCAGTGCCAAACAGCTGTATCTCAGCACGGCTTGCCGCAGCGCTGATCGAGCCCGCTCTTGGTGCCATCCCTCCTCCAGCAATGGCAGCAGCATCAGCAGCATGAGGAGGCACCAGGGACACAAGAGGGCAAAGAGATGCACCACTGATGAAAGCACTGACAGCGTTGGATCCCGGCATCAAAGAACAGGTATGTGCCTTCAGAGCAGCCACAACACCTCCCGCAAACACAAGAGATGAGCCCGATCCAAACACAGATGCCGATCGGACTCCTCATCCTCCAGCTCCAGCCCTCACTACAGCCACAAGAGACGTAGGGAGCAGGACCAACTCTTCAGCCATCCTTAGCCTCCTTTCTCATCTGGTGGAGCAGAAAGCCCCCACCCCTCCACGGCTACAGCCTGCCTGGGGGCTCATCACCAGTGCACAACATCCGCGACCACACGACACAATGCACCAAGGGCTCATCACCGGGGCGCATCCACAACCATGCGACTCTTATTCCCCAAAGGCACTCCTTCTCCCCTGAAGTCCATTCACCGAGCAGCTTTGCCGACGGGCGCAAGACGGAGGCAGTCGTAGGTTCCGCATCAGCTGACCTACCCCCTTCTGAGGAAGGCCCCTCCCTGGACACAGAGAGCCAGCCACCACCCTCTGAGGACCTCACCTACCCAAAGTTCATACATAAGGTGGCAACAACCTTAACCCTGGGTGGCCTAGAGGGGTCAGGCCTCCCCAAACCAGAAGTACTGGAATACCTCAATGCACTGAAGCCCAGTTTCGCCCTGCCCGTGCACCAAGAACTGTGGGATAACCAGTTGAGACTCTGGCAAACCCCCTCCTCAGGCCGTCCCTTCTCTAGGAGGCTAGACACCAAGTACCAGGTCCAGCCCCTCCATGGATTCACAAAACCACAGCTGCCACATCAGTCCATAGTGTTGTCTGCACTAAAAAGAGCAAAATCATCCCGCACCCATTCCAGCAATCCCCCCGGAAGGGACCACAAGCTCCTAAATGACATTGGCAAAAAAGTCTTCCAGGGAGCCATGCTCAATGCTAGAATAGCGGCCCACCAGTTTCAACATATCCTCTTCCAGGATACCCTTCTGGCTGAGGTCAAGAATGCCGTCACCTATCTTCCCAAAGATAAGCAGACGTCTATATCTGCCACCATCATGGACATAGCCGAATGCAGCAAACATCTAGCTATCATGGCTTTTGACTCCTTTGATACTTCCATCAGAACAGCGGGGACAGCCATCTCTGCCAGGCGATGGGCATGGCTGAGGGCCTCATGACTACGAGACGACACACACGACAGGATAGCCGACACTCCCTGCTCATGGGAATCCCTATTCAGCAATAAAGTGATGGATGTGGTAAACGATATGAAGGAACATTGTACGTCTCTTCAGACCTTAGCGGAGGACGGCCTCGAACGCAGCAACAACAGCAGCAACCAGAGGGCCAATTACCAGTGTAAGCCCTATTACCCATCCAACAAGAAGTACACATCTTATAACTCTCAGAGAAAGTGGCAGGAGCCCAGGTACAAGTACGACACCTACCAGGGACCCCCCACCAATGACAGAACCAGAGGGAACACAAGCAAAAGAAGCCTAGCAACCGCCAGGCTCAAAAGAATGGCCCCTCCTTTTGACAACAACCATCGTGCGTTCTTCCCCATCGGGGGGCGCCTAACAAAATTCAGACACACCTGGGAGGCCATCACCTCTGACAAGTGGGTCCTCCAGATAATCCCCGAGGGGTACCACCTATGCTTCCTTACACCACCTCTACAACTGTCAAAACCAATCAGCAACACCACGACCCAACTCAAGGAAACCATGGCGCTGGAACTCCTTCACCTCCTGGCCTCCCGAGCCATAGAAGAAGTACCACCCATCGAGGTCAACACTGGCTTCTATTCCAAATACTTTCTCATCCCCAAGAAATCAGGCGGCATCCGCCCCATCCTGGACCTTCGCAAACTCAACAAGTTTATCACCAAAGAGAAGTTCAGAATGTACTCCCTCAACTCCATCCTGCTTCTTATCCAAGACGGCGACTAGATGGCTTCCTTGGATCTTCAGAAGGCTTAAACCCATGTCCCCATCCACAAATCCCACAGGAAATATCTACGCTTCCACGTCCTGGGACGGCAATTCCAGTACAGAGTACTCCCCTTCGGCCTCTCTCCTGCCCCTCGAGTCTTCACAAAGTGTGTGGCCATAGCAGCAGCGCACCTCCACAAGCAAGGGATCAATGTCTTCCCCTATCTGGATGACTGGCTCCTCACTGCTCCCTCAGCACAAGAGCTTCAGTCCTCGCTACACTGCACAATGGACCTACTTTCCACCCTGGGGTTCATCATCAACCACAAGAAGTCACAACTGCAGCCTGCCCAACGCCTAGAGTTCATAGGAGCAGTGATCGACACCTGCTCCACAAAGGCTTACCTCCCGGAATGCAGGTCATGTGCCATCACCCTCCTAGCGCGAAGGATATCCACAAGGGTCCAAACTTCTGCCCGCTCCATATTGCGACTCCTGGGTCACATGGCAGCTACGACATCTGTCCTCCCCCTGGCGAGGCTACACATACACCACCTCCAGTGGCACCTGCGACATCATACCCAGCCCCTCTCCAAGCTTGTCCCAGTCCCCCAACACGTCAAGAAACAACTCCAATGGTGGACCTCGCCAACAAATCTCTCAGAGGGCAAAGACCTCCGCCTACGCCAACATCAGGCAGTGCTCACCACAGACGCCTCCAACATTGGGTTGGGGGCACACTTCCTCCAGCTCAACACTGAAGGAGTTTGGACCGCACAGGAGAGAAAGTTGCACATCAATCTCCTCAAGCTGCGGGCGTTCAGATATGCCCTATGCGCATTCCTGCCACATCTACACGAACCTCCATCCTAATCCAAATGGATAACCAAGTGGCCATGTTCTACATCAGGGGTGTCAAACTCAAATACACAGTGGGCCAAAATGTAAAACTTGAACAAAGTCGCGGGCCAGCATTGAACAAATGAACCTTTTAATATGGACCCAAACAAGATTTGCTTTAACATTGAATATGAAGCAACACTTATTACTATACAATTTATAACTTAATAGTTCAGATATGCAAAAACCAATTTCAAATAAAAAAAAACATCAATGACATTCATTTATTAAATAAGATTTAAATAATAATAAATAATAATTTTTAAAATAAAATAACAATAATAAAATTAATCAACCATTCAAGCCCATGTCTTGGAGTAGCAAGAAAAAGTGCATAAAGAAAACGTTAATTATTGCTCAGTTTGCTGCACACTGATCTAATCTGATGTGCCCAAGCCAGATACCTGGCATCTCTTCTTGGATGATAGTTCATCAATGTCTGGGCTCAGGCTTTGAGCTGAGGAAATCCTCAGTATCGAGCGAAGGTGTTCATCAGTCAGACGTCTCCTGTGAGATGTTTTGGTCATCTTCATCGAGGAGAAAAGTTGCTCACATAGATAAGTGCTGCCGAACATGGAGAGCATCTGAGCAGCTTGGGTGCGGAGCTGAGGCATTGTGTCAGGGATGAACTGTGGAAACTGGTCGGCGCCCACAGCATCATACTTTGACTTCAGCGTGTCATTACACTGGAGTTCAATTAGCTCCATTTGGAGGTTGGTTGGTGCGTTTTCCACATTAACTGCAAAGGGATTACTGAGCAGTTCAAACCTACATTTCTGGACATCAAAGTCGGCAAATCGCCGGCTAAACTCAGCGCCGAGTACACTGAGTTTTTCAGCAAACTGTGCGCATGGGAACAAGTTGGTAAAGAACTGCGTTTTCATGGTTTGGCAGCAGGGAAAATGGCCAAGGTTTCCTTGCAGCATCTGATTCTCCCACAGGCACAGTTTAGTTTTAAAAGCCCTCACTGCAGCGTACATGTCTGTGATGATGCGCCCCCGCCCCTGAAGCTGCAGGTTCAGCGCATCGAGATGGCTCGAGATGTCACACAGAAAGGCCAGCTCACACAGAAACTTTTTCTCCCGAAGCTCTGCTGTGTCCTTCCCTTTGCTTTCCAGAAACTGACATATTTCCTCATGCAGCTCAAAACATCTATTCAGTACTTTTCCTCGGCTTAACCATCTCACCTCTGTGTGATACGGCACGTCTGCGTATTCCGAACCACACTCCTCCAGAAAAGACTTAAACTGGCGGTGATTCAGACCTTTGGCTCTTATAAAGTTAACTACTTGTGTTACTGTGGTCATAACATGTTCCATCTTTAGGGCTTTGCCACACAATGATTCCTGATGTATGATGCAGTGATAAACAGTTAGTTCACCTGCACAGTTCTCTTCCTGCATCTTCTCCCGGACCCTGCCCACCAGTCCACTTGTTTTACCGCACATCGCTGGCGCACCATCTGTCGTTAATCCCACGAGTTTATCCCACGGCAGCTTTATTTCAGTTACGCATTTGGAAACCTCCTCAAAAATTTCCTTTCCTCTGGTTGTGCCATGCATTGATTTGAATCCCAATAGCTCCTCCGTAACACACATATTTGAGTCCACTCCACGGATGAAGACTGACAGCTGAGCAGTATCAGATGCGTCGCTGCTCTCATCCACAGCAAGGGAGAATGCAACAAAATCTTTTCCCTTTTCCAAAAGCTGGTCATACAGATTGGTGGCAAGATCACATGTGCGATCAGCTACTGTGTTTCTGCTCAGGCTCACGTTTGAAAAGGCTTGCTTTTTCTCTGGGCACACGATGTCACAAACTTTCAACATGCACTTTTTCACAAACTCTCCCTCATTAAAGGGCCGGGCTGATTTTGTGATCTCTGCTGCCACAATATAACTAGCCTTTACAGCAGCCTCACTTTGTGATGTGGCTTTTTTGAACATATTCTGTTGTGAAACCAAACTTCTTTTCATCTCCTCCACTTTCTGGCTCCTTTGAGTCATGTCCAGGTCCTTGTACTTGTCATGGTGTTTTGTTTCATAGTGTCGTCGAATGTTATACTCCTTAGTTATAGCCACGTTGACTCCACAAATCAGACAAACAGGTCTGTCTTTTACATATGTAAACAAATATTCTGTCTCCCACCTGTCCAGAAAGTTCCTGTTGTCTGCCTTTCTTTTTGCCATTTTTGGGAAGGGGTTCCACAGTGACAGTTGTAGCTTGAGATCGCTATGACTTCTGTCACACAGGAGAGGGCGTTTCTGGGACCTGTCCTGATTGACGCGCCAAAACAACAGCAAGGCATTATGGGATTTGTAGTATTAGCGATGAATGAATGCGCTGTATAATACCAGCGGGCTAGCTCTAGTAGTCATTTGGTATAGCCTCGCGGGCCAAATATAATTACACTATGGGCCAAATTTAGCCCGCGGGCCAGAGTTTGACACCTATGTTCTACATAAACAAACAGGGGGGCACGGGGTCTCGCTCCCTCTGCAAGCAAATGTTAGCACTCTGGTCCCTGGTGCTCAAGAACAACTGCAGGCTATGGGCATCGTACCTTCCCGGAGATCAGAACACCCTAGCTGACAAACTGAGCAGACAACTGCAACCCCACAAATGGACGCTACTCCCCAAGGTCACCGACAACATCTTCAGGTGATGGGATACCCCACAAGTTGACCTCTTTGCCACGGAACAGAATGCCAAATGCCCCCTGTTCTGTTCCAAGCACCCGTCTACCCAGAGACTGGCAGCGGATGCATTCACCGTGTGCTGGGGTAGTGGTTTCTACTGTACGCCTTCCCGCCCATTCCCCTGATCTCGGCGACTCTACAACATAGCGTCTGCCTTTCACATCAACCAAACTATTGAGCTCCCTACCTTTTTTCCCGAACCTCACGCTTCCGTGGAAGAGGAATGGCTACACTCCTTAGATTGCGTGAGAGCCCTCCTCATCTGCCTCCACAGAACAGAGTTCACCCACCAGGGAGAACAGCTATTCATTGCCTTCGACCCTAATAGACCAGGCAAGCCTGTCACGAAAAGGACACTCTCTCACTGGGTATCCGCCTGCATCACTTTCTGCCTCTACCCAGCCGGTACCCACGGAGCCCCGAAAGTGGGGCCGCACTGACTCAGAGCGATGGCTGCCTCCTTGGCAAACTTGCGCTCAGTTCCCTTGGGTGACATTTGCAAGGCTGCAACATGGTCTTCCTCGCAGACCTTTCAGAAACACTATTGCCTTGACCTTAGATCTCAACAGGACTGTGCCTTTGGCAGAGCGGTGCTGACCACAGCATTGAGCGGCACCCAGCCTGCCCTCTCCTGAGAGCCAACTTACTGACTTACTCACTGCCATTATTTGCACTGTTTGCACTTTCTATACTGCACTGTTGCACTGTTACACTGTTTGCAGTTTCTGTGATGCACTGTTTGCACTGTCACGCTGTTTACATGGTTATTTGCACTATTGCGCTGTCTGCGCTGTTACATGCTGTGTCACGGTTATTGGTTTGGAATAAAAGATACCTGCACACTCCACGTGATCCGTGCCTTCTATTATGCATCCTACCTCCTCAGGCCTCGTTTCCTACCACAGCGCGCGCTATGCACAGCTAGGGAGTCACCAGGTGTGGCTGACGCATCCTGCTTGTCCATGGAGAAAGCATAGTTACTTACCTGTAACAGGAGTTCTCCGTGGACAGCAGGATAAGTCAGCCACACAATCCCTCCCACCTCTCATGGGAAACATCGGCCTGAGATGGCACACGCCCCAGCCTAGAGGATCCGAGCTGGGAAAATTCTTATTGGGCTGGAGGCGGGCCGGTGAGGTGGGGTCTACCGTGCATGCTCAGAAAGATCCTTTCTGAGCTCTGGAGATCACGTCTGTATCCATGGCGCCACCCGGAGAACGTCACCAGGTGTGGCTGACTTATCCTGTTGTCCACGGAGAACTCCTGTTACAGGTAAGTAACTACGCTGTCCCTGTGCACTTCCACCAGCAGAAGCCCAGCCTCTTCTCCCTGTGGGATGACCGCTGAGTTGGTCCAAAGAGAGAAGGGAGGTCAAAACACCCTTCATAGCGGCCAGTCTCTCCAATTACAGTGGTTGACAAAAAAAAGGAGAACTTCACGTCTTCGTCTGAAGCCTGGGCTCCTACCAACAGAGATAGGAGGCAAGCATATCCTCCACCATAATGTCTGGGGCTTTGCTCCTGCCAGGCCCTCCCCCTTTGGACTCACCAGGGGACAGCTGCTCTCCTAAGCTGGCCTGGGTCACCTGCCTGCTACTCCTCTGCTGGGAATGCTTCCTCAACGGATGTTGGCTGAGAAATGAGCAGGGAGTTACAGTGAAATACCTCCCAAGCTCACTCCAAGGCAACCTGTGGCTTGTCAAGCCCTGAAAGACCCCTACTCAACTCCAATCCTTATCAGGGCAGCGTGTCCACTGCAATATACCCAGCATCCCGCTCCATGGGCTCACTGCCAAAAAAAAAAATGAAGGGCATGCGGGGACAGTTGTTGATGATGATGCTGTTGCTGTTCTTGCTCATTGAAACTAAGTTTGTAAGGCACAGGAGCAAAGAGAAGTGTTCCTGAAGCTGTTTAAATCAACAGCTAGAGGTGACTGATGGGGATCGCAGCAGAAGCAGGAGGGAAGGAAGGGAGCAGCAACGGGGAATGGGGTAAGAGGGGCTGTAAGGGAGCTGCCACAGGGGAGAAGGAGGAGGCTGGAAGGGAGCTGACACTGGGAGAGGAGGCACTGGGACTGGAAGGGAGCTGACACCTGGAGATGGGACTGGAGGGAGCTGACACTTGGGGATGGTATTGGAAGATGGCTGGTAATGAGGGGTGGGGGCTGGATGGGAACTGACACTGGGGGAGGAGGCACTGGGATGGGAAGAGAGCTGATATCTGGGGATGGCACTGGAAGGGGGCTGGACAGAGGGGAGGAGGACTGGAAGGGAGCTGACACTGGTGGGGGTGGGGGAGCACTGGGACTGGAAGTGAGCTGATGCCTGTTATGGTATTTGGACTAGAAGGGGCTGGACAGTGGGGAAGGGGGACTGGAAGTGAATGGACTCCAGTGGCAGCACTGGGAATGCAATTGGAATATACTGGGAGGGACGGACTGGAAAGGGGGCTGATACTGGGGAGATTTACTGGGACTGAAAATAGGCTGATACTGAGGGGTGTACTGGGACTGAAAGGGGGCTGATGCTGAGGCTGAACAGGAAATGGGCCGATGCAAGGAGGAACTGGAAGGGAACTGATGCTGGTATATGCTGGAGTCAGGTGGAGAAAAGATTCAAAAACTAGGGGAATGAAAAGGGAGAGGGGGCAGATATTGTGTGTGTTTGAGAGGAAACAAGTTTGCAGAGCGGCACAGCACAGTGAGTTCCATTGACATGTGCTGTCACCGCTGCTGAGTGTCGACCGACTCAACGGAACAGATATAGGGAGGACGTGCTGCCGCAGGCCTGGGATTGCCAGCTAGGCAGGCCCAGTGTGCCTTTGCCTTAGTCTACTGGATGGAAGGAAAGAGAAAATCACTGGATGGAGGGTGATAGATGATAGACATGGAGGGGGAGAGAGAGCAAGCAAAAGACCCGGGAATAAGGAACCAGGGAAGAAGAGCTGGAGAATGAGAGGACTAGGGTGAAAGTTGAAAAACGGTAGGTAGATGGCTATACAATAGGGGGATTGAGAAATTCAATGCCAGGGGGCCATATCCAGCCACTAGCACTGAATATCTAGGTCACTGCAGAAGCCTGAAGCTAACCAGGCAGTGTTAGGTTTGGTGGGTGAAGTTAGGCCAGCCTTTGCCATGCCTTGCCTCCTGGTTTCTCTCATCTCTGCTGTGTACCAAAAATTGAGGCAGTTTATTCCTTTAACTATCTTTAGAGAGGCAGGTAAATCCACAGTCGTGGTTAACCATGAATTCCAAGACAGGATCTTTTGTTCTAAAGGGAAGGTAGGAAAATCCACGGCATGTTTTCATGTATAGACCCCTAATCCAATGAGATGGATTTTGAAATTGCAATTAAATTGTTGTCATTCAGTCGCAAAGGTAACAAGAGGTTAGTGATAATGAGTTGGAGAGCGCTGCTGCTCTGGAGAGTTGCCTGCTGAGAGGTAGTTACAGTTCAGTTGCACAGATAACAAGAGGTTTGTAGTAATATGAGACAGAGAAGGCTTGCAAAAAAATTATGGGGGGACAATACAATCAGCAACTATACATCTCCTAATTATTCTCTAGCTCCTCACTAGGATCCTGGAGAAAAGAGGATAAACAGGTGCAGTGCTTAGACGACGAGGTGGCCGAGTGGTTAAGGCGATGGACTGCTAATCCATTGTGCTCTGCACGCGTGGGTTCGAATCCCATCCTCGTCGGCATATATTTTATTAATTAGAGTCATTCTAATCAATATCATTCACCCTTGATCAGATTTTGTTCTAAAGTAAACAGCGCCAGAGGAAAACATAACTCCTGTTATGTGGGTCATGAAAAGCAAAACCCTCATCTGATCTCTGCTCTTTTAATGCTTCCTGTAGCTGCATTGTTTCTAAATTAATTAATTCAGATGCTGTCTACCTGTTTGAATCGTAACATCAGCTATGGCTTCAGTTTTTTCTTCTCAGCCACATGAAAGGCTCTTACAGCAGATTTTTGCCTGCTTTGTTGTACCTTCGGTAGATCCTTCCCCGTTCTCAGCATCTTTACAGGCTTTCCTTTTCAGTAAGTCTCTGTGGCGCAATCGGTTAGCGCGTTCGGCTGTTAACCGAAAGGTTGGTGGTTCGAGCCCACCCAGGGACGAAGTTGTTTTTTTCATAAATGTTATTTCAATTCAATTCTTTCTGTTTTCATCTCAGATTGCTTCGCCCTAAATTTCTACTTTTTCCTTATTTAGAAATATCCTTCCATATCAAGCAGCATTCCCATTCGTTATCTGCATATCATATGTATGCAATTAGGACACAATCATATTCTAATAGTACTCACGATTGTAGATTCCTAACAGTCTTTCATTTGAGAGACATTCAATTAATCCCCTTAAATCTGTTTCGTCTGTAATAGAAGTCTCTTAAATTTTGAGGTCTCTAACCTGGATTTGACACTTCTCCCTCCCGTTTTTTTTAACTGTCCTGGGCTAGATACTCAGTCACATGAATTAAGTCAGTATCAGAAAAAATATTACAAATTCCTGACTTCATAGTCCTTGAACAGGAAATATAAAACATTTCAATATGTTAATTAGAGCTGCAACGATTGTTTTTTTTTTCCAATGTTTGTTTAATAAAAGAGAAAACAACACACACAAAAGGCTACACTTTCACTGTATCTTGCCATTTCTTCCTTTTTCCCTCCGAGGGGCTGCCCTGGTTTACGATTTATAGTGGAGAGAAAATTATTATGTAAGAAATTCAGCCACAAGAATGGAATGAAAACATCACAGTAATATTGCATTTATGAGAAATTTAAAATGGAAAAGAATATGAGCAAAAGAAAAACAATAAATATTTTGAAACAAAAGTGCACTGGCCCGTACGGGGATCGAACCCGCGACCTTGGCGTTATTAGCACCACGCTCTAACCAACTGAGCTAACCGGCCATCTGAAAATTGGCTTTGAACGGTGTCTGATGAAGTGTTCTTTGATCGGCTATCAGTAACATTGTAATAAGTGTTCAATATCATCAGCCCATAAAATTCTCCATTTTTAATTACGAATCCCTTTTTTTCCTACTCTTAACATTCTCACCATGAAACCCCCATGTTTTCTTTACACATAGGTAACATTGTCAGAACCCACAACTACATCGGTTTCCTGCCAATCTACCCATAACCATGTTTTAATAATGGAGGCGTCAGGAATCTGAAAAAACTGGAAAGAGCAAGAGTTGGGGGCATAGGGGCATTCCAAGCACAAGTGATCAGTATTCAGGAATACCCAGAAGTCCAAAAAAAATAGGGCATAACTGCTGCAAATTCTCAGCGGGCGGGGGGGGGGGGTAAGAAAACCATATTTGGCAGCAGTGGGATTCGAACCCACGCCCCCGAAGAGACTGGAGCCTTAATCCAGCGCCTTAGACCGCTCGGCCATGCTACCACAGAGGTGCATGCTCTAATTATGCTGTTGAAATTGTAAGAAGGTGATTTCATGGTCGTTTATTAATGTTTGGGTGTTAAGTAAATAATGCACCAACCTCACCTTTTTTGAAAGCTGCCTGGTTTTGCTTCCTTGGTACATGTGCATTAGACTAGCAGTTATAATTCCAAGACATAGGATCCAATGTCTCCATACCAGCCTTGGTTTCACAGCACAGAGGCTTATATGAGATCTAATGAAATGTTTGTATTTTGTTTAGAGTCTGAATGTTTTGCAGTTTCTGTTTTATGAGTGTGACCCTTTTTAACTTTGGAGTAGACTATACCGCCCTTTGGTAAATAACATGCATTAATACAGTACATCTAACCTTTTGCAAGGACATCAGACCTTCACTTTTCGAAGCCTGTAACAGGGCAGGCGCTACCATTTGGTGAAGTATGTGGCAGGGCCGGCCCAGCCATTAAGCAAACTAGATGATCGCCTCCTAGGATGACAGATTTTTGGGGGAGGCAAAAAGCAAGGCATTCTAAGGTAAACAATAGATTGACAGCCAGAGGGAGCATACGGTTTTAAGGTTTGCATAGAGTGCCAACACCTTCAACCAACTCTTGGGCCAGCCCCGCTAGGCAGCTACCTAGAGCACCGGCCCTCTAGGGATGCCCATTGCAGCCGCTGCTGTCCCTCTCCAGGACCTATAGCACCGGCCATGGCCCAGAAACCACGGGGCAGAGCTTACCTCTACTCACTGACGCTGCCCTGTGGTTTCAACCCTCTGCTATTGTCTCTTCCACCCACTTCTGACACAGGCTTTAAATCAGAAGTCTCTGTAGGAGGGAAGCAAAACAGACGTAATGGAGAGCTCAGAAGTCTACTGTTAGCTTGCCTTTTTTCACATTTAGATGTGTCTTTTTACTTCTCTTTCAAAATCCATTCTTCTAATTCTGAGATGGGAGTTCAGGTGGTATCTGGACCACTACTGATCCATTTCCAAGAAGAATTCCCCAAGAATTTAAAATCCCTATTGTGATCTTCCTCTGTGCCAGTTTCCCTTCCCTGTGAACCTCTCTAAAAGGACTGAGATACCCTGAAGGTTACACATAAAAGAGAGGCCAGAGAAAAATTATATACAAACTTACAATTACTCAAAGTAAATTGAAACAAATGCGTTTCCTCCTAGGACAAGCAGGATGAGTCAGCCACACCTGGTGACCTCAGCCGAAGGTGCTATGGACGGAAGTAGCTCTCCCATGTACCAAGTAGCCCTACTTCCCAGGCCAACTGCTACCTAGCCCAGTTTCCCTTCTTCTACCTTGCCAGCAAGGATGAAAGCTACAGCTCTCCTACTTTTCCTACTTTCTACAAAAAAAAAATACACAAAGAAAGAGAATGAAGAACTGAAGAAAACAGCTACAGAATGCCCTCCAAACCGGGATTCAAGAAATGCCCGAAGTGCAATAGGAAGGTACATAGTACAGACGCCCATGAAGGATGCCTTCAGTGCCTTGCAGTCAGCCGCCGGGTAGAGGATTGCCCTCACTGTGCCCTCATGTCACCAAACTTACAATTACTCAAAGTAAATTGAAACAAATGTGTTTTTATTGCTACCCAGAAGTTCCACATGAAGAAATGCGATTGCAAAATTTCTAGACTAAGTGGTATCATCTTATATTTCTTTATTTTGTTATTGATTTTATTTATTAAGCTTTATTTGTATAGAATAAGTGGCACAGGTACTTGCAAACCAGACAGGAAACAGATGTAATACCAGGAGCAGCTGTGATAGGCTATGGCCTAGAATAGCCTGCATAGCCTGCAGGAGTGAGAAAGGCCTGTAAGTTAGGCCTGAGTCCCAACCCCCACTTGAGAATATTATAGCTGAGCAGAGCTGAAAGCCAGTAGAAGTTAGAAAACTGCTTTAAACTGCTTTGATAAGAATGCAAGAATCTTCTATTTAGCTCCTTTATGTTGATAACAGATGTGTTCCAGTATCTTGCTTTCACACATTCTCTAAGCTGAGGAGGGACCTTGTAGCATAATGTGTTATGTCTAGAAACTGAGCCATGGCTAGAGAGGCCTGAGCAGGGGGAACAGGTGTTAAGCCCGGTCAGCGGTCCCCATTGGATGGGGGTGGAGGGGGCACCGGGACCAATGAGGAGTTTGTCTGTATAGAACTGATGAAGAAAGGTATAAAAGTTGTTGTTTTGTTGAACTCCATTGCTCAGACCATTTTGAATGTGACAGTGCCTGAGACTGTGCACAAATAAATTGGCTTGAATCTTAGTAAATAGACTCCTGGTTTTATTTATTGCAGACACTTCGCTACAACATATTCCTGGTGCGTTGGCCGGGAAGGTGGGGTACGTGAATGGTGCGCAAGTGAATACTACCACGTATTACCGCCTCCAGGTTTGGTCCGGCTGGAACCACGGCCCACCGACAGCGGAGAGGATCCCAGGCGCCGCCGGTCCCCTTGCATCAGAGGGTTCCGCCCTGCCTCAGCAGCTTGCTGGGTCTGGCCGGCCAACACCTCGAACCCTGAAGGGAGTCCAGGATTCAACCCAAGGAGGGTTTGGTTGCGCAGCGCATTAGCTACCGGATCCGGTGAGTAATGATTTTTCTGGTTCTTAGTCAGTTTGTTCTGGGAATGTCTCGAGACTAATATGGTATGGTAATGGTAAAGGGAGTCTGATCAACTTCCAGGGCGGTCCTAGTAACCCTGCATGAGTGTGAGCGGGGCAAAGCCACTTACCCTTTTGGTTTGGTAAATTTTGGTTTAGTCAGTTAGCCCGGGATTTTGGAATTTGGGAAATGCTAGCATGTTTGGTTGTGTGATGTGTGCTTGAGAGGTCTTGCAATACAGACCAAGCGAGAGCGGACTCCTAAGTAGCGCAGTTCCTGCCCGGGCGACCGCGCCCAGGTCACGAAAAGGAGGAAGCGTTCGGTGTTTGTTCCCCTTATTGTTCTGTGGGCTGTGCGGACCCCTTACCCGCAGCCATCCTACCTACCCTTTCTGTTTGCTGTCTTGTACGTCATACGTCATAATGGGAGGGGCGGAGTCCGTACAAACTCCGCTGAACTGTATGATCACAAATTTTAAGAAGGGGCTTAGTGGTGATTATGGGGAAAAAATGACACCGACCCGCTTAGAAATATTGTGTAGTAGGGTGTGGCCGGTGCTGGATGCCGTGTGGTCACCAGAAGGTACTTTTGATGTCAAAATTGTGTCCCGAGTGCACAAGGTGGTGCGCAGATATGGTCCCGAACAGTTTTCCTATATAGACTCCTGGCTAGATATCTGTGAGAAACAACCCCCTTGGATGAAGCGTTGCCGTGAGGAACAGTGTAGAATTATGTTAGCAACTGCAATGGGGGACCCTGCTAAGAAAGAAAAGCCCCCTATTTATGCAGCCCCAGAGCCTCCAGAGGTCCTGGGTTATCCACCCACATTTCTGTATACTCCAGTCCCGTCAGCTCCATGAGTACCCCGAGTAGAGCCAGAAGTGGAAAGACGACATCCAGCTGAGGTACCCCCACCTGATCACCCACCTCCACCACTTCCAATACCTGAGGACCACCCCCTTCCCCAAAGTCGGAGCCCTAGTCCTGAGCAGAGCTCTGCAACGGAACCATCATCCCCTGAAGAATCTGCCAGCGGAGGGTCAGAGGCCAGTCCAGGGTTGCCCACTAGTCCAAGCACCAGCAGCAGAATTACCACCGGGTCCGCAAATCTGCGTTACGCCCTTAGAAGCAGGACAGCGGGCCCGAGAGAAGTTCGCCAAATGCCACTGTGGCAGGTCCCAGGATTGCCTATTGTAGATGATGGGGGTCAGGTTGTGGTCGGACTGACCAGTCTAGTTTATGTGCCCTTCTCCACAACAGATTTATTAAACTGGAAAACACATTATGCCTCCTATACTGAGAAACCCCAACAGTTGACAGAATTGATGTCTAGTATTATGCAGACCCACCAGCCTACCTGGTCCGACTGCCGTCAGCTCTTGGTGACCCTTTTTACTACTGAAGAGCGGGCACGGATAGTGCAAGCAACCACTCAATGGTTGGAAGAGAACCCTGAAGACGGGAGAGACCTAAATCCCCAACAGGCAGCAGATGTAGATTTCCCAAATGAAGATCCAAAGTGGGACCCAAATAGTGCAGATGGAGAGAAGGCCCTCGCCCGGTTCCGCCAGGCCGTACTGCAGGGCCTGAAGAAGGGAGGCCAGAGAGCTATGAATGTTGGGAAGGTAGCGGACGTTCTTCAGCGCCCAGATGAAAGTCCAGCTGCTTTCTATGAACGATTAACTGAAGCCTATAGACTTTACACCCCATATGACCCAGCAGCCCAGGAGAATTTACGTATGGTGAACGCCGCTTTTGTGAGTCAGTCCCAGGGAGACATAAAACGAAAACTGCAGAAGTTAGAAGGATTTGCGGGCATGAACTCAGCACAGTTAATGGAAGTCGCACAAAAGGTATTCGTGAATCGTGATCAAGAATGCAAAAGAGAAAGTGAAAGAAAGATGAAGAAGAAGGCAGATCTGCTTGCTGCAGCACTAGTTGAGGGACGAGGAGGAGGATATCCTAATAGAAGAGCCAGAGGATGGGGAAGGGGCCGAGGGAGTGCTCGGCCCCCCCTTAGGTGCAAATCAGTGCGCTTATTGTAAAGAGGAAGGACATTGGAAGAACGAGTGCCTGAACATTGGCTCCACCCCCTGGAGGGGAGGTGGGAGTGCTAGGAGAGCGGGGGGGGGGGGGCGATTCCAGCAGCGAGGGGGATGCAGTGCTCACAGTTTCAGCAGCAAGAAGAGGCTGCCATAGAGGGAGTGGCAACCATCGCAGACTATTTTATGGATGAAGACTAGGCCAGACTGGGCTCCAAGTTCTTCCTGGGTCCCCAGGAGCCTATGGTCAATTTAAAGATTGGGGATCAGCATATGGACTTCATGGTAGCCACAGGGGCCGAGCATTCAGTAGTAGCCAAGCCTGTGGCCCCTGTGTCCTCTCGATCTGTCACAATTGTGGGAGCTACTGGAACTAGAACCACAAGACCTTTTCTGCAGAACCGCGCCTGTGAACTAGGGGGACAGAAGATAACACACCAGTTCCTGTATATGCCCGAATGCCCAGTTCCCCTGTTGGGCCGAGACATGCTCGCGAAACTCCAAGCACAGATATCCTTTGTTGAAGGGGGAAAAATGGAAATGACTATAAACTCGAAATCTGCTGGCCTGATGGTGTTAACTGTCCCCTGAGAAGAAGAATGGCGGTTCTATTTACCTGCATCCAAAGCAGCAGGCTCCTGTATACCTACCAACATTGCAGCCCTGCCTGGAATATGGGCGGAGAATAATCCACCTGGCCTAGCGAAGAATATAGCTCCTGTGCTTGTCACCCTTAAACCAGGAGCAGAACCAGTGCATGTGCGTCAGTATCCCCTCCCACAACCAGCAATTGAAGGTATTCATCGCCACTTGAAGAAATTACTGCAGTATGGACTCCTCAGAGAATGCCAATCACCCTGGAACACCCCCCTTCTCCCAATCAAGAAGCCTGGGATGGGTGACTACCGCCCAGTGCAAGACCTACGTCGAGTAAACAGTGCAGTTGAAACCATACATCCAGTAGTACCAAATCCTTACACCCTCCTGGGACTGATTCCAGCAGAAGCCACTCACTTTACTGTTTTGGACTTAAAAGATGCCTTTTTCTGTATACGCCTGGCATCTGCTAGTCAGCTTTTGTTTGCATTTGAATGGGAAAACCCTACCACAGGAAGACGAGGACAACTCACTTGGACTCGATTACCACAAGGATTCAAGAATTCACCCACTATCTTCAGTGCAGCCCTCAACCAAGATCTGTCAAGTTACCCTGTGACTCCGGGAAAAAGAATCTTGCTCCAATATGTAGATGATTTGCTTATAGCCACCAACAACGAAACTGATTGTGTGCAAGCTACCAGTGATCTCTTGCACCTCTTGAATGAAGTCGAATACAAGGTCTCCAGAGCCAAGGCGCAATTGTGTCAGACAGAAGTGAAATACCTAGGGTTCCATCTGTCCAAAGGAACCCGGAAATTAGGACTGGAGCGAAAGGAAGCAGTATGCGTATCCCAACCCCCACCACCAGAAAACAGGTGCGGGCTTTCCTGGGAGCTGCAGGCTATTGCCGCATATGGATACCAAATTTTGCGCTCATGGCAAAACCCTTGTACCAAGTCACGAAGGGAGTGGAACGATCTCCCCTGGAATGGGGCCCAGAACAAGAAAAAGCGTTTAAATCCTTGAAAACAGCATTGATGTCGTCCCCAGCCTTGGGACTACCAGATGTGCAGAAACCATTTCGTCTATATGTCCATGAGTCAGGTGGAAACGTATTGGGAGTCTTGACCTAGCCCCTTGGGTCTTGGTAACGACCTGTAGCCTACCTGTCAAAACAGTTGGATCCTGTTGCCAAAGGATGGCCACCTTGCCTGAGAGCTGTAGCAGCTACAGCCCTCTTAGTGAGCGAAGCTGACAAGCTCACCTTAGGACAAAATCTTCAAGTGACCGTACCACATTCTGTTTTAACCCTGATGGAACACAAAGGAAACCATTGGCTCACTAACACTCGAAAGTTGAAGTATCAAAGTATGCTATGTGAAAATTCTCGACTGAAATTGAGTGTCAGCCAAACTCTGAACCCAGCTACTCTATTGCCCACCGGTCCCGGCCCTCCTGACCATGATTGCTTGGAAGTAATGGACACCGTATACTCAAGCCGCCCAGATTTAACTGATGTCCCCTTGAGCCACCCAGACAAAACTTTCTTCGTGGATGGAAGTAGCCTCATAATTGACGGACAGCGATGTGCTGGTTATGCAGTGGTGACCCTGGACATGGTAATAGAACCATCAGCCCTGGCCCCAGGAAACTCAGCACAGAAGGCTGAATTGATAGCCCCCACACGTGCACTCAAAATTGGAACAGGAATCAGCTTGAACGTATACACAGACTCCAAATATGCTTTCACAACACTACATGCCCATGGAGCCCTGTACAAGGAGCATGGATTGATCACCTCGGGAGGCAAATCTGTCAAGTATGGCCCAGAAATATTGACTCTATTGGAAGCAGTATGGGCCCCCAAACATGTTGCTGTAATGCATTGTCGAGGCCATCGGACTGGAGATGGGGAAGTGTCCTGAGGAAACAGATTTGCCGATGTCGCAGCCCGAGAAGCGGCCATTGCTGGACAAATTACTACCCCTAGTGTAACAATTCAAGCAGCCATATTCCCAGTGCCTCTTAGTGCATGGACGCCCCGATACACCCAGAATGAGATGGACTATTACTGTCGACATGAGGGGGGGCAACTATCAGAGACTGGATGGATAGTGTTGCCACCGCCCGAAGGGAGCTCAAACCCTGGTATGACTGTGATTCCTGAGGCACTAGGCCCTGCTTTTGTCCAAGCCTTCCATCAAGCCACACACTATGGAAAAACTAAAATGGAAAATGCTCTGAGACCATACTTCTATATCTCATTGCTGGGACCTTTGACCACCTCAGTAGCCCGAAGATGTGTGACTTGTGCCAAGAACAATGCCCGACAAGGTCCTGTCCCACCCCCCAAGAGTTCAGTCAGTAGGAGTTACCCCCATGGGAAATATTCAAATAGACTTTGCAGAGATGCCACGAGCAAATGGATATCGCTACTTGTTAGTCCTAGTCTGTACCTTTTCCGGATGGGTGGAAGCTTTTCCCACCAGAACTGAGAAGGCCAGGGAAGTCACTAAAGCCTTGCTCCATGAGATCATCCCTCGGTTTGGAATACCTTTGACCATGGGGTCAGACAATGGGCACTCTTTTGTGTCACAAGTAACCCAGCAGCTAGCCCATGCTCTGCAAATATGATGGAAGCTACACACAGCTTACAGACCCCAGAGTTCAGGGAAAGTGGAGAGAATGAACCGGACCCTGAAGTCTCAGTTATCCAAGCTTTGTCAGGAAGTCCACTTAAAGTGGCCCCAAGTTCTTCCCATAGCCCTTCTCCGAATATGTTCAGCCCCCACCATGCCATTAGAAGTATCCCCGTTTGAGATTTTGTATGGGAGGCCCCCGCCCATAATTCAGGGGATAAGGGGGGATATGAATCAGATTGGATCAGCGATCACTAGGCAAGAATTGTTGGCTCTAAGTTCTGTTTTGCAGGGCCTTCATACCTGGGTGCAGGACCGATTGCCTATCAATCTAACAGAGCCATCGCATCCTTTCAAGCCTGGAGCCTCAGTGTGGGTAAAAGAGTGGAAGAAGACACTGTTAGCGCCTCATTGGAAAGGACCATATGTCGTTTTGCTATCAACCCCAACAGCAGTCAAAGTAGCAGAAATCGACTCCTGGATCCACCACAGTCGACTGAAGCCAGCAGCAGTTCCTGAGAGTCGCCCCTGGACCTCGATTGCTAATCCTGCATCACCGTTGCGACTCACGCTGCGAAGAAAAGATCCATCCTCGTAAAAACTTTGCCAACCTGCTCCTGGACGTCAAAGGAGAAGATGTCCTCCAGTTTTGCATTACCTACCTTTCAGACTTTATCAATCACCAAAGACTATGATCATGATGATTACTAACTGTTGTTTCCTTCTTGCGGTAGCCCTAGGACTCTTGAGAACCACTCTTGCTTTGCCCCCTTGCGCAGCCTGTATAACCACCACCCAAACTGGAATGCAAGTCACTCAGACTCTACTTTATCACTCTTACTATACTTGTACTGGCATAGTCAGCCGGTGAATCTATAATGGTACAGAACTGAATGTCTGTACAAAGGGAAAGACTCGTACTTGTTTCAGACCCTGACAGAATCCATCTTACTATGTCCTGGAACTGAGATGGAATGATGAAGATGGAGCCCTCGTCAATGCTACAAGTCAACTCTCTGATCCCACCCAACCTGCGTACCTGTATTTTGATGCTTGTGACTTAATTAACAGAAATAATTACTACAGGTGCGGATCATGGGAACAAGCTTACTATTATGACAATAAGTATATGTGTCCTGAAGGTGCATACAGATGGCGGATATGCACTGGAATACACTCCCCAACAACGTATGGCAAACCATTGGAAGCAGACTACTACTGTCCCAAGTGGGACTGTGTGTACTATGCCACCTGGTCTGGTGGCCCTACAGGACAGACTGGAGATAATCGCAAGGCTAAGTTGGAGAGATTACCCTTACTGGAACCTGACAAGTGTAAGAAAAGTGCATGCAATCCCTACGACTTCGGATCTTCGACCCCAGCCAGTGGAAGCAAGGATTTCGATTTGGCCTGCGCATAGCAGGAGGTGGAACTGATCCTGGAACCATCGTATACATCCAGCTGAATGTGAAGACTCATGTTTCTTCACCTTATCGCATACATCATACCTTCCATGAGGCCATGAAGGCAGAATTTGTAGTTCCCCACGCTTCGCAGAATTTGTTCATCGAACTAGCTGGAGCTGTGGCCTCCAGCCTCCATGTCTCGGACTGTCTCTTCTGTGCAGGAACTCAGATGGGAGACCAGTGGCCTTGGGAAGCACAAAAGCTGAACTATTCCATACCGTATAACCAGACTAATTTGCATATAACTGCCAATGAATGGGTCCTAGCTCACTCCATAGTAGGTCAACTATGTTTTGCACAAGCGGGACCACAACTGACTGCACAAGTGGGACAGTTAGTCTGTCTGAACCAAAGATATTACAATGCCACTACTGGGAAGACATCTTGGTGGTCAGGTGCCAATACTCCAGAACCTTCTAATCCTTTGATCATCTTTCCTCACTTGGCCAGGATATGGACAAATCTGCCTATGCATAGCACCTGGCAAGCACCACCTGGACTATATTGGATTTGTGGAACACGAGCATATGCTAAACTCCCTGCCAAATGGGGAGGGGAGTGTGTATTGGGAACCATCAGACCTTCTTTCTTCCTCTTGCCCCTTTCCCACGGAGAACAATTGGGATTCCCTGTGTATAAAAGTCGACAGAAACGAGAGGCTCTGAAGATCGGCCAGTGGGACAAATGGGATGCGACCTCTGAAGAATGGCCACCGGAGAGAATTGTTTCCTACTATGGATCTGCTACCTGGGCACAAGATGGTTCTTGGGGCTACCGCACTCCTGTGTATATGTTGGACCGTATTATACGTTTGCAAGCTGTTGTTGAAATTATAACCAATGAAACTAGTAGAGCACTAACCTTGCTAGCTAACCAAGCCACACAGATGCGTACAGCTATATACCAGAATCGCTTAGCATTAGATTACTTGCTTGCAGCTGAAGGAGGAGTATGTGGCAAACTTAATTTGACTAACTGCTGCTTGCAGATTGATAATGAAGGGCAAGTTGTAGAAGACATAGCCAATCACATGAGAAAAAATGAAAAAAGGCGGAAACCAGGCCATTGATGCAAACGGGTACTGATAGATACTATGTTGAAGAGTATCTTTCATTAAGTAACCCACTAGTCTGAGGCCTTCCGCGAGAAAAAACCTCAAGCTCTCCGTTTTAGGTGGTTTGTTTATATTGGAGTAGCAAATATTTACTGGTAGTAAATCACATGAGAAAGCAAACTTATGTCCCAGTCCAAACCTGGCATGGCTTGCAACTTGATGGCTGGTCTGGTTCTTGGTTTTCAGGAATGGGCGGCCTGAAGACACTTGTAGTGATTGTATTCTTGATTGCGGCTGTTTGCTTAGGTATCCCATGTTTCCTCCCCTTCTGCTTGCCTATGTTAAACTCAGTCATTGATAGTATTATTGAGCGTAAGGCAGCTACACAGATACTAGCAATGTGGCACTACTACCCTAACCCTATACCACAAAGTAATCCCTCCACCCTAGTGTGAAGTACCATATGTGATTTAATTCTCACCCTTTCTCACTTGCGGGTGAGAATAATCAAAGGGGGGAATGTGATAGGCTATGGCCTAGAATAGCCTGCAGGAGTGAGAAAGGCCTAGGGTTACCAACCGGCCGGTATTCAGCCGGCCTGGCCGGTTTTTCCATGGCCAGGCCGGCTGCCGGCAGAGATGCAAAACCGGCCATTGAAAAGCCGTTTTTTGGCTCTGGCCGCAAGATCGGGAGCAGCCAGAGCAAAAAAACGGCTTTTCTCCCGACGTCCATGGGGGAGGGAGCCGGGGAACCCCGCGCGAGGCCCCAGCTCCCTCTTACAACTGCCAGCGTGAAGATCTTTTTCCTTCACGCTGGCGGCTGTTTTTGTGAAGCCGCGATTGCTGGGAAAGGTTAAAGGCAATGCCCTTTAACCTTTCCCAGCATTCGCAGCTTCACAGAAACAACCGCCAGTGTGAAGGAAAAAGATCTTCACGCTGGCAGTTGTAAGAGGGAGCTGGGGCCTCGCGCTGGCTTCCCCGGCTCCCTCTGAAGCACCTTAGACAGCCGCGGGGCTGGTCGGGGGGGGGGGGGGGGAAGGCTAGGACTACAAATTGGCTTTGATGGGGGAGGGGGGAGGCCAAGGACTGGATGGGCTGTGTTGAGGTGTACCTGGACTGGAAATGGGGGGGGGACCTGGACTGGAAATAGGTTATTGGGGGGGGGGGACTGGACTTGAATTGGGCTATGGGGGGGTACCTGGACTGGAAATGGGCTATGGGGGGGATCCTAGACTGTAATTGGGCTATGGGGGGAGGAACCTGGACTGGAAATAGGCATTGGGGGGGGATCTGGACTGGAATTGGGCTATGGGGGGTGTACCTGGACTGGAAAAGGGCTATGGGGGGGAACCTAGACTGGAATTGGGCTATGGGAGGGAGGTGGAACCTGGACTGGAAATAGGCATTGTGGGGGGGGGGGGATCTGGACTGGAATTGGGCTATGGGGGGGAACCTAGACTGGAATTGGGCTATGGGGGGGTGGAACCTGGACTGGAAATAGGCTAGGGGGGGGGGAACCTGAACTGGAAATGGGCTTTTGGGGGGGTCCTGGACTGGAATTGGGCTATGGGAGGGGACCTGGACTGGAAATGGGCTATTTGGGGGGGGGGCTGCAATGGAATTGGGCTATGGGGGGCCTGGACTGGAATTGGGCTATGGTGGGGGAGGAGGAACTTGGACTGGAAATAGGCTGCGATTAGGAGGGCTAGGACTGCAAATGGTCTGTGATGGTTGGGGGGGACTTGGACTGGAAATGGGCTGTGATGGGGGGACTAGGACTGAAAATGGGCTGTGATGGTGGGGGGGCGCTAGGACTGGAAAGAGGCTGTGATGGGGGGGCTAGGACTGGAAATGGCCTGTGATGGGAGGGCTAGCACTGGAAATGGGCTGATGGGGGCTGGAATAGGACTGGAAGTGGGCTGATGAGGGGGCTAGGATTGGAAATTGGCTGATCGGGGAGCTTGGAGTGGTAATTGGCTGATGGAGGGCTGGAATGTTTATTGTTTATTGTTTATTTCACACTTAATATACAGCCCCCCATAACATCGGGGCGGTTTACAAAATAAAATTAATAATTATAGAAAGAGAAAAAATAAATTACAATAAGTGATAGAAAGAGAAGAAAGGAATTGGAAAAGAGCATATGTGAAGCTAGGACTGGAAATGGGTTGATGAGCTGGAATAGGACTAGAAATGGGCTGATGTGGGGGCATGGGAGAATGGGACTAGAAGGGAGTGGATGCTGGGTTGGTCTAGAACTATAAGGGAGCTGATTTTGGGGGAGGACTAGAAGGGGATGGGGATGGGAAATGAGAATGGAGAGGGGAAAAGATATTTTGTGTGGAAGAAAAGTCTACGATGGGCCGGGTATTGGGAGAGTAAGAGGGGACTGAGAATGGAAGGGTGAAATTTAAATGGATGATAAAGGAATAAGGAAAGAAATGGAGGAAAGAGCAAAAGGGAAACAATCAGTATGTTAAAGCAGAAATAGAGAGAGAATGGAAAACATCTAAAAGAGAAGAAAGGACAAATGGACAGCTCGCAGAAGACACGAAGAAACCAGAAGAAAGTGACTGGAGCAATTGCAACTGAAAAATAAAATGCCCAAACAGAAGGTAGAAAAATACTTTTTATTTTGAATTTATTAACTGGAATATGTCTGGTCTGGGAAGTGTGTATTGCTAACATATTTGCGTTTTTGTTTAGTGCAAGAGGAAATTACTTTATAGTTTTATTTCTCCAGTGTTGTACGTCATGTTTGGCTTTTGGGGTTACCACTTTAATTATTATCTGACCAAGGGAGTTAGCCTACACTTATCCTCTGTAATTTTTGTGGGTGGGGCTGGGATGCAGCATGGGTGGGACTAGGGGCGGAGAATGGGTGGGGCATGGCGAGCCACAGGTGTCGGGTTTTTCTCGGTGAAAAAGTTGGCAACCCTAGAAAGGCCTGTGAGTTAGGCCTGAGTCCCAACCCCCACTTGAGAATATTATAGCTGAGCAGAGCTGAAAGCCAGTAGAAGTTAGAAAACTACTTTAAACTGCTTTGATAAGAATGCAAGAATCTTCTATTTAGCTCCTTTATGTTGATAACAGATGTGTTCCAGTATCTTGCTTTCACACATTCTCTAAGCCGAGGAGGGACCTTGTAGCAGAATGTGTTATGTCTAGAAACTGAGCCATGGCTAGGGAGGCCTGAGCAGGGGAAACAGGTGTTAAGCCCGGTCAGCGGTCCCCATTGGATGGGGGTGGGAGGGGGCACCGGGACCAATGAGGAGTTTGTCTGTATAGAACTGATGAAGAAAGGTATAAAAGTTGTTGTTTTGTTGAACTCCATTGCTCAGACCATTTTGAATGTGACAGTGCCTGAAACTGTGCACAAATAAATTGGCTTGAATCTTAGTAAATAGACTCCTGGTTTTATTTATTGCGGACACTTCGCTACAACACAGCAAAACGCCTATGTGTTTGGGGGGGGCCACGCGCTCTACCCTAACTCTGCATTAACTCCGCCCCTAGCTTTCCTGTGGCCAGACAACCAGCATCAAGGCAGCAAATGTGGCCTTCTCCTCCTGTCCTGCCCGCGGGGATGTGGATAGCAGTGGGATAGATATCAGAAGAAGGCAAGATAGGTCCTGGGATCAGGGTCCAACCCAGATTTCTTCCCAGTGGCCCAGCCTG
Source organism: Ichthyophis bannanicus (assembly GCA_033557465.1). Classification (NCBI taxonomy): domain Eukaryota; kingdom Metazoa; phylum Chordata; class Amphibia; order Gymnophiona; family Ichthyophiidae; genus Ichthyophis; species Ichthyophis bannanicus. The sequence continues at coordinate 101,702,176 of CM066048.1, read as the reverse complement.
TCTAATACCAGCTCTGCATTCAGCACTGAGCATGTCAGAGCAAGGAGCATTTGGCTTTTGGGCAGGATAGAGATGGGCTCTCCCGATTGCCAGTTAAAGGAACCACTCCATGAGAGAATGATACACAAGGAGCCATCATCCTACAGAGAAGCGCTGCATATTATCATAGAGAGGTGAGGTGACCACTTTCTACCGCATCTTCAGTGGCCGCATAACAGTTCTAGGCCACGTCATCTGCAGTCCGAATCTCAATCAAAGGCTGTACGCTCGAGGTGCTATGACACGTCAAATCCACTTTCTCGTGACTCCTCACTGGTTCTGTTGTAGTATCCGGCAATGATTCCATTTTCTGCCCTTTCCCTGAACTCTGTGGTTTACATTTCGTCAACCCTGCAATACAGATGGACATTAATCCCATGTTAAAAAAAAATCTTCATTTCTTACAAGAAAACTAGCATATGGTCTGCAAGCGTTAGGCTGATTATAGAACTCACTGTATGATCTTAAAATAGTCACTGAAATCTCTTACCACTCTCCACCTCTACGAGTAAATATTATACCACAGTGTTCAGGGCAAGGGATATTTGCAAGCATGTGCTGCTGAGGACGGGGTTCAAAATGAAAGGCCAGCTGCTCTGTAAATGAAACTTACTTATGGTAGTCACGGTTGTGAAGATCAAGGTCACCACCACTGGAATGAGAATAAAGGCTATCAGCTGCACAGCTGTGTATCGGGTCTTTACGATATCTGAGGAGAAACAGTAAAACAAGGAGCGATACTATCACCTTGGGGCCTTACACGATTTCCCATACTGCCAAAGAAAATTGCATGGAGTCTGGCCACTGCTTCTTATGAGGTATTGAAGGAGAAGACACACTTCTAAGGGCCATAATGCCAATGATTGTTCATCTGCTCCTGGCCCCACAGCATCAGAATTGCCCGCTGACCCAGTTTCTGGAGGGAGTAGGATGGTCACCTGGCTCCAGATTTGTTTAACAGGATTGATCCAGTCCTGCGTTTACTCACAGACTTCTAGTTCTCATTTCCCAGTTGCAATGTCTCAAAAAAGCAAGACTACATCTCCCTGCATGCTATGGATTAAATACTGGACTGGATCAGTTGGAGCCAGCTGTCTACCCTATAAGGGAAACTTTGGGGCCTCATTTCCATCCTGTTGGAGGTTGTACGTAACCTTGCTTTTTCCATGTGAAATCAGCACAGGACCAGAATGGGTTACCACCTCATCCTCACCCCAAGTCAAATGAACAGGCTGATTCAGTCCTTTGCCCCATTGCATGTGTTTAACTCATAAAATTGGAAGTGCAAATTCCTGCATATTATGAGGCAAAACTAAGACTGGACCAGCCTGTTCAGCTGTCCCAGGAACAAAAGGTGAAGGTATTATACAGCCTAGATTAGGAGGCGTCCCCAGAGGGTGGTGGCAGGAAGTTTCTACCACTCTTCATACCCAACACAATTTCTTTACAGGAGAAGGGAAGGCAGGCATTGCTTAAAAAGCCATGCTGACCTGGACCCTCCGAGAATGCCTTATCAGTGACATTCAATGTTATCTCCGTAACCTTCCTCTGGCCAGCCAGGTGACAGCTGTATGTTCCAGCATCAGTGGTCATCAGTCCCTGCAGATTTAGCGTCCCATTCTCACTCAGCGAGATCCTCTCGTGGCTGGTGCCAGTCAGGGGGTGCAAAGAGCTTACAAGCTCAGTCTCCAGGTCCATCCCAGTCTTTAAGAACCTCCATGATATTTGCAGACTGAGAGTGTTGTTGCCACACCCAAGTTTCGAAAAGCAGGGCAGGTAGACAGATTCTCCCACAGCGGCAGTGAGAGAGATGCCCTGATGAAAACCAACAGCATCTGTGAAAGGAGAGAGGAAGCATAAGGAATGGGAGTGGAGAAAGATACAAATAAACTATTTTGTGCAGAGAACAACCTCGGTCCTCAAGCTTTACCCTACACCTTGTAACCCACAGTCACTAATCTGAAAAATCTGATACCACTGAAATCTACAGAGGTGAACGAAGAACAGGAAGCATGGAAAGGGGGCTGTCTCGTCTGTTTTAGCTCACCCTCAATAACCTGGTCCCTCTGGAATCAGGGGCTTTACCTGTTTGCACTGCAAGTTGTATCTCTGCACAAATCTTCCTGGAGTAAGGGATCAGCGTGAAGATTTCACAGGTGTAGACTCCATGGTCGGTGCCGGAAATGTTGGTGAGGGTGAGGCTGATGTTTCTGCTCTGGGGCCAGCCATCTATCACAGTGGTCCGGTTTCTGAACTTGCTGTCCTGTTGCAGGTTGGGGAGGTTCTTCATGTCTTCATGGTGGACAACTGCAACATACCTTGACCTCCTCATCTGCCAGACCATCTCAAGGTTAGTGAAAGGAAATTCCTCCAAAGAGAAGCTGCAGGGGAGGGAGACGGTGTCCCCACAGGCTCCCACTAAGGACTCTTTCTTCTTTGTGCAGAATAACTCTCCTGTGGGATGGATGTGCTAAGAGATGAGAATTCATAAGGCTTTCTCATGGCCAACAATGCCAAATGCAATTGCCTAATGTCCATAACTAATTGCCTAATATCTATATGTACTTCCTGTCACCCCTCCCCTCCTGTTGAATGTAGACCCACAATTTGTATTGACAACCACTTTGACTGAAGGATAAGGTGGTATACAAAACTGATTAATTAAATAAATAAATAAAAGGCAGTGAGTGTGAAGAGCAATGGGCTATGAACCAGGAAAGCTAAACTTTAAATCCTCGTTCTGTAATGGAGACTCCCTGTGGCCTTACTCAAGTCATTTTGCCTCCCATTGCTTCAGATACAAACATAAATTGTAAGCTCGGTGGAGCAGGGACATTTTGTCTCTGAATGTTTAGCACCTTCTTCCCCATTATATGCAGAATTGTCCCTTCTTCCCTTCCCCCTCAGGGCACCACTGCCTCCAACCAAGGCTGCATGTAAAGGAAATGCAGCCTGGCACAGGGGCTTTGAGCACCCACAAGTGCTCAAGGCCTGCCGTGTGCTGCCTCTTCTGTTTCAGACTTCCTGTCAGAGGGAACGGGATGTGGCAGGTCTAGAGCACACGTGTGCTCAAAGGCCTATAACGTGCAGATGGCAGCTTTCAAGTGCTCCCCTGCTAGTCCCTGAATTCTGTCACTCTTGCTGGATGCTTAGGCCCCCTAGTGGTAGGGCTAGCCCTGAATGATCCATCCTCAGGACAATAACCTATACTATGAGGGGACAGTTATATTTGGTGAACCCTTAAGTGCAGTACCTTGAATTGCTTTCCTCTCCTCACCCCTCCAAGGAGGGAGTGAGGAAAGAGATGACTGTGCTGGGGAGGGGAAGAGGAAGAGGACCAGCAGGCCTTTTACCAGGTTAAACAGTACCCCGGATAGCCCAGGGACAGAGTCCTCCTCTGAAGTTCCTGACAGCTGACAGGGCTCCTCTTGATGTGTGGCAACAAGACAACGGCCAGGTAAAGACTTCAGGATTGCCTTCCACCACTGGTACCAATAGCGTGGAGCACTGGCATCCTGCCCATTGACAAAGGGCATCAGCATGCCTCTTAGCAGTCACCCTTCTTACCCCTCCTTCTGATGACCCTAAGAATCACTACTGAGATGAAGAGGGGGGAAACCATAGCAGGTGCTCTTGTTCACATATGCATTGCCACTAAAAGCAATACTGGCCCAGCAATCCACACTGAAAAATGTTACAACCTCCCCTTCTCCCCCCCCCCCCCCTTCGAAAAAATTCAGAAACAACCCTGCAAAGGTTGGCAACCCTATAGAATGTCTCTTCTCATTTTCAAGAGCCCTGGACGAATGCAGAAACATTTGTGAAGCATTCCCACCTTCCTGAAACTGCCCCAGAGGGCGGTTTTAAAAAGGTGCACATGCCCCAGTCCTTCCACCGGGGCTAGGCAGAGGAAGAGGGTGAGGCGGATTCCCCTTAGTATTCAGTAATAATTCTATAACCCAATAATTAACTTATACCTTGCACAACTGAAGTGTACAGGAAAAGCAACAGCCCCAGCATTGCGCTTTCTTCTCTGACACACCGCTGTTGCTCTGGGGGCGACCTGTTTTATGGAGTCACAAATCACCAGCCTCCTGAGAGATAGTAAAAAGGAAACACTGATTGTCCCAAACCCAACAAGAAGAATCAACATACATTTAACAAACTTACAGTAACACAGGCCAAAAGATCATACTTAGAAGCTATATGTTGGTTTGATGTCTGGTGCCTTTCAGGCCAATTGATTTTGTGAGCTACAACATGGGAAAGAGCTATACAGCTACCTCTGGGGTGCATGGCCTTGGGGGCAACTTTCATGCCAAGCAGCAAGCAGGAGTCCTCCATCCACGGTGCTGCTGGTAGGGGGATGTGCTGCAATATCACTTTTTTGAGTCATGAGAAGCAGGCTATGATATCACGATTAAAAATGCAATATCGTAGCACCCTCCTCAACCGAGAGCAAGGCAAGCAAAGGACTTAAGCAGAACTTGGCGGGATCATTGTCCAGAAGTATTATTATTTTAGCATGGGAAAGAGCCATGCAGCCACCTCTGGGGTGCATGAGCCTGGGAGAGAAATTCACATCAAGCACAACTTGGGATCATTGTCTGGGAGCAATATTTTCTCCATGGATTAGTAGAATGCATCAGCCACACCTGGTGACGTCATCCAACGGCGCTATAGACGGAGTGCTATAAAGCTTTCTGAGCATGTGCCCTGTAGCCCCTATCCCACAGCCCGCCACTACCTGGCTCAGTTTCGTTTCTTCCGCCCAGCCAGCAGGATGGAACACAGTTCTCCACTTACACACACATTAACTAAAGATGGGAAAAGACAAGAAGAAAATGGAAAAGGACAAAAAAATCAAAATCCAACAAATCTGGTTTCAAAAAGTTCCCAGTATGCACCAGGAAGATGAACACAGAAGATTCCTACGACTGCTGCATCCTAGGGGAAGCCCACCACATGGAGGACTGTCTCCACTGTGCCCACATGTCTCCCAGGGCCGGCGCTCTCGTAGCCACATTCTGCAGGATTTCCTAAAAGAATCTGAGCGACCCAGGGCGGGCTTCCCTTCTTCTAAACAGCAGGCAGACGAGAAAAAGAAGAAAACTCGGCACCCAGACAGCAAGGGTAAGGAGGTAAGAGACAGCGTGGCTGCCGACAACATGGCCGCTCTCAGTTCTCCATCTCCAGGCCCCTCTGCCATCGTTGTACCATCTTCTGAGGCCTCCTGGAACAGCACGACATCCTCAGCACCCCAGCAGTGAGCACCAACAGCCCAACAACCTCCGGCTCCTCTCGGCCTCCCTCTGCCTCAACCCCGGCATCCACCAACACAGCCAACGTCATACTGCAGGAAGCCCCACCCCTCGTTGGCGCAATTGGATGGCAGAACAATGATGCAAGCCATCACTGTGCCCACAGGGGAAGCCCCTATCACCACCATGCTAAAGAGAAGAGTCTCTCTTCAATCGTGGATTCCCACGCCATAAGGAACTCCCCCCACAGACCATACCGGAGGAGAGAGAGTGTCTCCAGCTCCAACAGCAGCTACAGACACATGGGGAGAAACCTCAAATGCTGGCACAGCCCTGTGACGCACAGAACACCAAGGAACTCTGACTCATGCTCCCCAGAGCCTCCTCCACACCGAAGGAGCTCTGATTAATGCTCCCCAGAACCTCCCACGTGCCGAAGATGCTACAGCACCTCTGAAAGGAGCAGAAGCACGAGGAGCAGCACACCAACGCAGATCGCCCTGCTTCAACCTCTGGCCCGCCTACTGGTCCAGGAAAAGAACAGGGTCAGCAAATGGCACAGCACTCTCGGGGCCAGCCTCTCCCCACCAAGGACACCGGCACCGCAACTGGGGACACCTTCGCCACTCAGGTCACCAATGCCCAGAGGTTTCTCCCCGGAACCCTTCATGGCCAGTGAGGAAGAGGAAGCAGCCGGAGCAACACTCTTGAGCAGCTACCACAGCAGCTAACACGAAAAGGAAACTCCTTCACCCCCTGCTACCATGCCACCACCTCCTCCACCTTCACTGCCAGAGGACCTCACCTACCCGAAGTTTCTCCAGAAACTCACGAATCGCCTGTCACTGTCTTCTGTGGACACTCCAGACCCCAGGATGAGATGCTGGGCTTACTCAAATACCTCAAAACACCCAGATACATCGTCTCTATCCCGGTGTACAAAATGCTCCTTGATAGCCTTACTCAAATCTGCCAAACACCAACCTCTTGCCCTGCCATGTCACGTAGGCTCGAAGCTAAATACCAGGTGCTACCCATCCCTGGCTTCGACAAAACCCAGCTGCCTCACTACTCTATTGTGGTAGAATGTGCGCTGAAGCAAACAAAGAATTCCCGCCCGCACTCTACCACCTCCCTGGGCAAGGACCACAAGCTCCTAGATGACTCGGGGAGAAAAGACCTACCAAGCTGTGATGCTGAGTGCCAAAATAGCATCCCACCAGTTCCAACAGGTGCTCTATCTGACTCGATACTGGATGCTCTCAAGAATACAACTGAAGCATTGGACGCCAACACCAAGACTGCCATACAGCCCTTCTTAGCAGACCTAGGGGAATGCGGGAAACACTTGATCCACTCTACCTTTGACTCCTTTGATTCAGCAACCAGGACAGCTGCCATAGTCATCTTCTCCCGGTGCTGGGCATGGCTCCACATGTCAGGGCTGCACGAGGACACCCATTAGTGGCTAGCAGATGCCCCCTGCATGGGCAACAACCTGTTTGGCGAAAAGTTAAGAAGACAGTAAATGATATGAAGGACTGCTGCACCACTCTACAAACTCTATCTTCTGATGGCCTGGACCAGAGCAGCTCCCGCAAGACTCAGGGATCATACCACTGGAAGTAATACTCCTCATCCTATTCCACACCCAAGCACCACCAGCCTTACCACAAGTGGCAATCGCAGGGCTCCAAACATCAACACTACCAGTCCTAATAGAAGCCACGCCAGAGAGATTGCAAGCAATACCAACAAACCAACACACCGTCAGGGAAGGGCACCCCCTCCTTTTGATGCTTCGACCAGCAAACATCTCCCAGTCGGTGGCCACCTCTCCTCCTTCAAGAGGTTCTGGGCAGACATCACTACCAACAAATGGGTTCTGCAGATTATTGACTCTGGGTACAAGATGCATTTCTCTTCCACCCCACATCAAGTGGACTGGAGGAGTAGCCTAGTGGTTGGGGCAAGGGTACTTCAGGCCAAAAGGTCAAGGGTTCAAATCCCACTTGAGGACAGCAACCTTGGGCTGGAAGAACTGGGGTTTCTAGTCCCACAGGTGCTCCTTGTAGTCTTGGGCAAGCCACTTAACCCTCCAAAGCCCATGTTCCCTATAAAATAGTTATCTCCAAGTTATAATGCCCTGTTCAATGTAATTTCAGTTTGTTCAATGTAAACCGCACTGATGCAGAATAGCACGGTATATAAGAGAATTAAATAAATCAATGGACACAACCAACCTCCCACACCCCAGACCACCTCCTCCACATTGTAGCAGAGGAGATCCAGGTTCTCCTAGTGGCACGGGCAATACAAGCAAGTCCCCCCAAAACAGAGGATTCTACTCCATATACTTTTCATTCCCAAGAAATCAGGGGGACTTCGCCCCATCCTGGACCTCAGAGGTCTCAACAAATTCATCCTCAAGGAGCGCTTCAGAATGTATTCCGTGGGGTCCATCCTTCCACTCCCACAGCCCCACCACTGGATAGCCTCACTCGACTTACAGGATACCTATTCATCCCACGTACTGGCAATTCCTGTGCTTCTGCATCCTCAACCAACACTTCCAATACTGAGTTCTCCCCCTCAGTCTCTCTCTGGCCCCCAGAATCTTCACAAAATGCATGGTAGTGGCGGTTGTGCATCTCAGACAATCCGTGGTCTGTGTTTTCCCCTACCTGGATGACTGGCTCATAACTGCTCCGTCCAAAGCACAGACACAGAAAGCAGTCCAAGACTCTGTCTCTGTCCTCAACACCTTGGGATTCCTGTGCCTTGCTGCACACACACCCCAGGTTCCTGCCCAAGGTGCATCGCCCTTCCATATCAACCAGACCATAGAGCTCCCCACCTTCTACCTAGAACCACACTCCTCAGAGGAGGAATGCCGCTTGCACACCCTGGACTGTGTGCAGGTACTGCACACCTATCTGATGAGGACAAAAGGGACATGCAAGGGGTCGCAACTGTTCATCTCCTTCGACCCTACCAGGCCATGATGCCCAGTTACAAAAAGGACACTCTCCCAATGGATCTCCGCATGCATCACCTTCTGCTACTCCCAGGCAGGCACTGACCCTCCCCCCCCCCCATCACCAGCCCATGTGCACCAGCTACAAGCCATGTCGGCCACTTTGGCCAACCTTTGGTCAGTACCTATTCAAAACATCTGCCAGGCGGCGAAGTGGACCTCTAAACACAGCTTCCGCACACACTACTGCCTGGACCAGTTTGCCTGAACCCAGAGCTCCTTTGGCCATGTGGTCCTGAGCATGGGCACTGGTACAGGGGAGGTGGGCACAGGCACAGAAGACACGACCCAGACTCTGACTGAGTCCAGCATGGCATAGTAGCTGCAGAAATGAGCATACGACTATGCTTATGGCACTGTGAAGCAGGCTATGGCTATTGTGACTATCTGACACAGTGAAAATGACTTCTGACACTTTGAAATATACCCAAGGTTGTTTAACTGTTAACATGTTCCTGTTGTTCTGTTAACATGTTCTTGTTGTGCATAATGTTGCTTGCAATACCCTGTTGTTAAAGGGCACGCTGCTGTTGAAGGATACATGCTGTGGTGTTGTTAGAGGGTGCGCTGTTACTGCTGCCTTGAAATAAAGCTTGCTGCGAACCACAACAATCACGTCTCAGCCCCATCTGTCCACAACACGTTGGGCCTAGCGGTCGCAACTAGGGAATCACTAGGTGTGGCTGATGCATCCTGCTAGTACATGGAGAAAGTAAGGTTACTTACCTGTAACAGAGGTTCTCCGTGGATAGCAGGATAAGTCAGCCATACGATCCTGCCCTCCTCCCCTACAGATGGAGCAGAGCCGTGCGGCATTAGAGGCCAAGCAGGCCTGCAGCACACCCTATCAGTCAAGGGAGGCATTGGCTTGAGACAAACTGAGTTAGGTAGGGGTGGGCTGGGGGATAGGGGCTACAGGGCACATGCTCAGAAAGGTTTACTTTTCTGAGCAGTAGGAGAGCACTCCATCCATGGCACCATCGGACGATGTCACCAGCTGTGGCTGACCTATCCTGCTATCCTCGGAGAACCTCCATTACAGGTAAGTAACCTTACTATCTCAGTCCCCCGAGCAGAGCTTTCCTTTCTCCCTCCACATCTCTCTCTCTGCCCCCTATTCCTCCCTCTTCCCCATAGCTCTGAGCATCAGGTCCTTGACTGGATTCTTACCTGCTCACCCTGGATGTTGCCTTTGTGGCCCAGGTGGTGCTTTCCAGGTGAGGGGGCTTAGACATGCCAGGCAAGAGATGATCAGTCTGGAGCAGGAGTTCAGAAGCCAAGGATAGAAATGTGATGTTGTTACCGGAAGAAAATGTAGAAAATGCAGCCTTTGGCACTTAGCCAGGTGTTTTCCTGGACTGACAAGTCACTCCACCCAACCCGACCTGTGCAATAAATTGAGGTTTACACTGTCATTACCCCCTTTCAAGAACTGAGCTGCCCGAATCAGATTGTACATCTGGAAATGGATGAAATCAGTTCAGCAAACAAGCATGGTCAAGAGTTCATTTACTCTGCTTTGTTGTCTCCCCACGGTTTTGCTGGTTTTGGCATTGTAGGATGTTGATCTTCTTCTGTAAGTGATTCTTTTAAGCCTCTGGCTAGAGAGAGAGCAGGAAAGCCTGCGGTAAGCACAACAGAAGGAAAATAGGGGCGGGCTAGTGGGTTGGGCCTCTGGCTCATGCTCAGAAAGGCTGACGAATCCTGCTTGTCCAAGGAGAATCTGGTGTAACTGCACGGCACGGGCCACTTTGACCACTTATGGGGGGCCCTGGGCAAATTTTTAGGAATGATCTGTCGTTTATTTTTCCAGGTTCTCCTTCTCTGAATTGTGCATCCAATAAACACCTCACTACTTCCCAGAGCCGAAACATTTTTGAATGTTTACTTTATCATATCGAACATAGAAAGGTATTTAATATGTAGATGAAAAAGAGCTGGAACAAATGGGAGTATAAAACTACTGATCTAGTGCTGTAAACACACCCTGCCTTCACAGAAACGCAGCGGCAGGTCCAGAGCAACAAACTAAAATGCTAGCAGGAACCCTCACCATGGGTCACACATGCAAAATGCAGAATAAGGAACCACAAAATATAAATAGAAATATGCAAACCTTGAACTGGAAACCCCAAGAAGCCAGATTCTCTGTGCAATGCAATACTAGAGGAGTAGAAACAGAACATTCAGACCACCAGAACTGAAGTGTGCCCATAGCTTTCTGTTTCGTTACAAGGCCACAGACATCCCCCCTCGTATTCACATTACTAAACCAAAAATATATATATTTTTTTTACCTTTGGTGTCTGTAATAACATCCTTCCTACAATGACTCCAGTTTTTTTAAGGATCAGTAGATTTACCAGAGAGTTGTATTCTACTGCTCTAATGAGGAAACCACATTTTAGCATATATCATATCCTGTGTGATATATTGCAGTAAAAAGAGAAAATCAGAATCAAAAACACTAAGCACATGCTAAAGAGTCCAAGAATGAGTCAAACACTCTTTTTCCTGTCCAGTGTTTTACCTAATTCCCCCAAAGAATATTAAGATGCATGAAACAACTTTCATGACAATGTCATGCATAGGGAAATATCAGATTTAAAAAAACATCTGACTCATAAATGCCTGGAGGCTTGATGAGGTTAGCCTGGAATGCAGTTCCACCTCTTCTTTTCAGACTCCAGAACAAGAGGAGCAGGTCTGTTGTGCTCTAATATTGACTGCAGGGAGGAGGAGAAGAGGGGGTGAGTCTGGAGCCGAGCAGAGAACAGCCACCAGTCCAGCCCCTCTTCTCTTGTTGCTCCTGCCCTTGACAAGTCCCGCACCCCTGGTTCCTTCCTGTTAGTCTGCAAATTAAGCCCTGCACTGAACCCTCCATTGCCTCTGGTACAAACTTAGACTGTAAGCCCCCAGGGACAGGGAAATACCTTGAACTACTACTGGAAAGATGTTAGCTAAATACATACATATCAATTGCATAGGTTAAGATGATCAAAAATATCCTCAAAATAGCAGTAAGACTATTAGTAGCAACATTTATTAAACAACTGCTATTCAAATATTAATATGCTTCTTCTTGCTAAATATAGAATACTGAGGTCAACCTTGGTTATCATTATACAGTTGTGATCAACAGTATTGACACTCTTGCATTTTAGGTATGTTGTGTACAATATCTTGAGAAATAATTGGAAATATTCCAACTGTATGTCCTCATAATATTTTAATAGTATGTTCAAAGGTATACAAAAAAAAAAGATGTCTGAGCATCTTAGATGTAGTAATTTATGAGAAAAAACAAAATATGTCCCGAACGGGATTAATGGCACCCTTCACTAATATTTGGTTATACAGTCCTTGGCAGTAATGACAGCCTCCAAACGCTTCTTGTAGCCATCTATAAGTTTTGTGCATCTCTCTGCTGGTAGTTTATCCAACTCTTCAACTGTGATTTGTTCCAGCTCATGAATGTTTCCAGGATTCCTTTTACCAATAGCAGATTTCAGCTCTTTCCAAAGGTTCTCAACTGGATTGAGACCAGGACTCATTGCTGGCCAGTTTAAAACAGTCCATTTGTTCCTTTTTAACCATTATTTTGTACTTTTGGATGTATGTTTTGGGTCATTGTCCTGCTGGAGGACTCATGACCTTCAACCCAGACCTAGCTTTCTGACACTGGGTAACACATAAGAACATAAGAACATAAGACATGCCATACTGGGTCAGACCGAGGTCCATCAAGCCCAGTATCCTGTTTCCAACAGTGGCCAATCTAGGTCATACGTACCTAGCAATATCCCCAAAAGACACAGGTTCCACAATGCTTGACCTGGGTCAAGCATTGATATCCTGGGTCCCTTTTTAATAGTGGTTTATGGACCTTTCCTCCAGGAACTTGTCCAAACCTTTTTTAAACCCAGCTATACTAACAGCCCTTACTACATCCTCCGGTAACAGATTCCAGAGTTTGATTACACGAGTGAAAAAATATTTTCTCTTATTTGTCTTAGGAGTGGAGGAGTATCCTAATGGTTAGAACACTGGCTTGGTAACCAAGCAACCAGGGTTCAATTCCCACTAGCACTCCTTGTGGCCAAGGGCAAGTCACTTAACCCTCCATTGCCTCGGAAGAAAGGCCTGGAAATCTACTTCCAGTGACACTGCCAAGAAAACCCAGGAGCTTCTGGGTCACCAGGAGTCAGGACTGACTCAAAGGCACACATTGCATTTGTCTTAAATAGTTTACCCTGTAGCTTCATTACATGTCCCCTAGTCTTTCTATACTCTGATAGCGTAAACAATTGATCCATGTTTATCCGTTCCACTCCATTCATTAATTTATAGACCTCTATCATATCTCCCCTCAGCCGTCTCTTCTCCAGGCTAAAGAGCCCTAACCTTCTTAGCCTCTCTTCATAGGAGTAGCCTTCCATCCCCTTCACCAATTTGGTGGCTCTTCTCTGTACTTTTTCTAATAACGCTATGTCCTTTTTAAGATACGGTGACCAGAATTGCACACAATATTCAAGGTGCGCTCGTACCATGGAGCGATACAGAGGCATTATAACATCCTTTGTTTTATTCTCCATCCCTTTCCTTATGATACCTAGCATTCTATTTGCTTTCTTGGCCGCCGCTGCACACTGGGCGGAGGGTTTTAACATGTTATCCACGATAACTCCTAAATCTTTTTCCTGGGTGGTGGTTTCTAATGTGGAGCCTTGCATCGTGTAACTATAGTGTGGGTTGTTCTTTCCTAGGTGCATAACTTTGCACTTGTCCACATTAAATTTCATCTGCCATTTGGATGCCCAATCTTCCAATTTATCCAGATCCTCCTGCAGTTTTCCACAATCCTCTTGGGTTTTAACAACTTTAAACAGTTTTGTGTCATCTGCAAATTTGATAACCTCACTAGTTATTCCTTGTCCAGGTCATTTATGAATATGTCAAAAAGCAGCGGACCCAGTACAGATCCCTGGGGTACTCCACTATTCACCTTTTTCCATTGGGAATATTGGCCATTTAGCCCTACCCTCTGCTTTCTATCTTTTAACCAATTCCCGATCCACAATAGTACACTGCCTCCTATCCCATGAATTTTTAGCTTCGCCAAAAGTCTCTGATGGGGGACTTTGTCAAAAGCTTTCTGAAAGTCCAGATACACTATATCAACCGACTCACCTTTGTCTACCTGTTTATGCACACCTTCAAAAAAACATATCAGATTAGTAAGACAAGATCTTCCTTGTCTAAAGCCATGTTGGCTGTCTCCCATTAGGCCATGACTATCTACATGCTGTGTAATTTTGTTCTTTATGATGGTTTCTACCATTTTCCCTGTTACTGACGTCAGGCTCACCGGTCTGTAATTTCCTGGGTCACCCCTGGAACCCTTTTTAAAAATTGGTGTTACGTTGGCGACCCTCCAATCTTCAGGTATTACAGATGATTTTAATGAAAGTTCACAGATTACCAATAGCAGGTCTGCAATCTCATATTTCAGTTCTTTCAACACTCTGGGATGTATACCATCCGGTCCAGGTGATTTGCTACTATTCAGTTTATCAAATAGTTGTAATATATCTTCCCGGTGTAGCGATATTTCTCTCAATTCCTCTGCAGTTTCACCTTTAAATACCACTTCAGTCTTGGGTAACATCCCTACATCTTCCTCAGTAAAGACCGAAGCAAAGAATTCATTCAGTCTCTCTGCTATAGCCTTGTTTCCTCTTACTGCCCCTTTTACCCCTCTGTTATCTAATGGTCCAATTGACTCTCTCACAGGCCTTTTGCTACGAATGTACTTGAAAAAGTCTTTATTTCGTGTTTTTGCTTCCGTAGCAAGTTTCTTCTTAAATTCCCGCTTTGCCTGCCTTATCAATGCTTTGCATTTAACTTGCCAGTGCTTGTGCTGTTTCCAGTTTTCATCATTTGGCTCTTTTTTCCATTTCCTGAAGGTTGCTTTTTTGGCAGCAACAGCCTCTCTGACCTCACCTTTAAACCATGCTGGCAGTTTTTTGGACTTTCTTCCACTTTTCCTAATGCGTGGAATACAGCTGGTCTGGGCTTCGAGGATAGTATTTTTAAATAACACCCAAGCTTGCTGTAAGTCTTTAACCTTTGGAACCGCTCCTTTTAGTTTTTTCCTAACTATATTCCTCATTCTATCATAGTCTCCCTTTTGAAAGTTAAAAGGTAGTACTGTGGATGCCTTTACTATCTGTCCTCCACTAATTAAATCAAACATGATCATACTATGATCACTATTGCCAAGTGGTCTCAACACCCTTATTTCTTGCACCAGATCTGGCGTTCCACTAAGGACTAGGTCCAGTATGGCTTCCCCTCTGGTTGGTTCATGAACCAGCTGCTCCAAGAAGCAGTCATTTATTCCATCTAGAAACTTTATCTCTTTAGCTTGTCCTGCTGTGACACTGACCCAGTCGATACCGGGGTAATTGAAATCACCATTATTACTACTCTGTTGTGACTTTTGTTAGCTTCCTTGATTTCTTTGAGCATTTCATCATCCATTTGTTCATTCTGGCCAGGCGGTCGATAGTATACTCCAACTGCCATCACCTTCCCCTTCATAAATAGAATTTCAATCCATAGAGATTCTACAGCAAATTTTGTTCCCTGCAAAACTTTAATCCTTTCTGACTCAATGCCCTCTCTAACATAGAGCGCAACCCCTCCACCAATTTGATAAGCTCTATCATTACGATATAGTGTGTATCCAGGTATCACAGTGTCCCACTGGTTATCCTCCTTCCACCATGTCTCTGAGAGTGCAATCATATCTAACCTCTCATTTAGTGCTATATATTCTAACTCTCCCATCTTATTGTTTAGACTTCTAGCATGGCATACAAGCATTTTAGAGACTGTATTTTATTCATATTAATCTGGCTATTGGTAGGCAGGGGTAATTTGGAATCTTTATGCTCTGTCTGCTCCTTACTCAAGGGCATTTGGGCTACTATACTCCCTTTTGGAACCTCACTGCTTTTGGTAGTATCCTTCAAGGATACCTTTGTCCGAACCATGCACTCCTGGGTGACTGTCGGCTTTCCCCTAATTTCTAGTTTAAAAGCTTCTCTATCTCTTTTTTAAAGGTTAATGCCAGCAGTCTGGTCCCATCCTGATTAAGGTGAAGCCCATCCCTTCGGAAGAGCCCCCCCTTTCCCCAGAATGTTCCCCAGTTCCTAACAAATCCAAAACCCTCATCCTTGCACCATTGTCTCATCACCATTGTGAGGGAGGAGTAGCCTAGTGGTTGGGGCAAGGTACTCCAGGCCGGAAGGTCAGGGGCTCAAATCCCACTAGAGGACAGCAACCTTGGGCCGGAAGGACTGGGGTTTCTAGTCCCACAGATGCTCCTTGTGGTCTTGGGCAAGCCACTTAACCCTCCATTGCCCATGTTCCCTGTAAGTATTAGTGTGTATGTGTCTCATATCCCCGTGTGTTAAATGTATCCCCCACTTGTGTTGTGACCGCTTTGATTGAAGGATAAGGCGGTATACAAAACTGTCTAAATAAATAAATAAAATAAAATCCATGCATTGAGACTCCAGAGCTCTGTCTGTCTTTTGGGTCCTGCACGTGGAACAGGAAGCATTTCGGAGAACGCTATCCTGGAAGTTCTGGATTTCAACTTCCTACCTAAAAGCTTAAATTTAGCCTCCAGAACTTCCCTACCACATTTTCCTATGTCATTGGTACCAACATGTACCAAGACAGCAGACTCCTCCCCAGCACTATCTATGATCCTATCTAGGCGGTGCGTGAGGTCCGCTACCTTCGCACCAGGCAGGCATGTTACCAGGCGATCCTCACGTCCACCAGCCACCCAGCTATCTACATTCCTAATGATTGAATCACCAACTATAACAGCTGTCCTGACCCTCCCCTCATGGGGACATGGCCCTGGAGAAGCGTCCTCGGTGCGAGAGGGTTTTACATCACCTGGAGGACAGGTCCTAGTTACAGGATCACTTCCTGCCACACCAGGGTGATGCTCTCCTGTCACGTGACCTCTCTCCTCCATGGCAACAGGGATGCTGCCAGACTGGAGGTGGGACTTCAGGACTATATCCCTGTAGGTCTCGTCCATGTACTTCTCTGCCTTTCTTATGTCTTCCAGGTCTGCTACTCTAGCCTCTAGAGAACGGACTCGTTCCCTGAGAGCAAAGAGTTCTTTGCACTTAGTGCATACGTAAGACCTCTCACCAACTGGGAGAAAACCATACATGTGACACTCAATGCAAAAGACCGCAGAACCCCCATCTCATTGCTGGACTTCTGTCTGCATCTTAGTTTAAAGCTTGTGTTTAGGTCTTTTAAATTCTGTATATAATAAGGATTGGTGTGGATGCTTATACCAATAAAAGTGTATCTAATACCCCTAATACACCTTGTGTACCTGAAGCTTAAGTAATTAATCTCAGGTCCTCTGTGTATGACTGATTTGGATAACGAGCTGCACCTGAGAGCAGCCCCTTTCCTCTAAGATGTGCAAGTACCTATAAAACTACAATTACCCCAGGGGTGGGTGGGTGCTGGGGAGGGAGGGAGATAAGTCCTATTAAAGAGGGCAGTTACAAGGTACCCTGTCCTGAACCCTCAGCAGGGGGGAAGGGGGTACCACACAAAGCCCAGTTAGTTGAGAGAGGCAAGGTAAGTTATAGCTGAGAAGGCTGAACTAGCACACCACTAAGACAAACAATAAATACTTAAATAAACAGTTAGACAAACAATAAATAATTAATAAACAGCTAGAACTCACAGCAAGGTGTCACAGGAGACAAATATCCACTTCTCTAGCAGAGCACTGTAAAAAGCACTGCTCTTCTCTGATCACTCCAAAATACCTTGGTAGTCCTCTGACTTCATGATTCCTTTAATATGTTCCAGACCTCCAGTTTCTGAAGCAGCAAAACAGCCCTACAGCATTATGTACAGTAGGAAGGATGATTTTTCCTTATAAGCTTCATTTCTTCTCTTGTAAATGTATTGCTGGTCTGCACTGGCAAAGAGCTCGTTTGGTGTTATCTGTCCACAGAACATTTTCCCAGAAGGATTGTGGTTTCTCAAGGTGGGTTTGGGCAAAGATCAGGTGTGCATTTTTATGTCTGTCTTTGAGAAGTGAGATCCTCCTTGGCCTTCACCCATGAAGTCCTTCTTTGTTTAATGTGCGACGTATGGTGCGAGCTGAAACTACCACTCCAGATTGCTCCAGGTCAGCCTTAAGCTCTTTGGATGTTGTATTGGTGTTTTTCTAATAGTTCACACTATTCAAAGACTTCTTGGATTAATTTTCCTCTTCCCACCATGTCCTGGGAGGCTCTTGATAGTTCCATGAGCAGAAGACTTCTTAATAACATTACAGACTGTAGACACGGGGATCCCAAGGTCTTTGGAGATGGCCTTGTACATTTCTGAAGTATGATATTTGGTGATGATGACTTTTCTGATGGTCTCAGGCAGCTCTCTTGTCTTCACCATTGTGAAAATGGAACAGGGAGTGAATGTGGCCATTTTAAACATCAGAGCCATCACTCATTTATTGAGTCGTCATGTGAGTGCTGACAATTGATCACAGCTGCATCTAATTTTACCACAATGGGAATGGAGTGGAGGAGTGGCCTAGTGGTTGGGGCAAGGTACCTCAGGCCAGAAAGTCAGGGGTTCAAATCCCACTAAAGGACAGCAACCTTGGGCCAGAAGGACTGGGGTTTCTAGTCCCACAGGTGCTCCTTGTGGTCTTGGGCAAGCCACTTAACCCTCCATAGCCCATGTTCCCTGTAAAATAGCTATCTCCAAGTTATAATGCCTTGTTCAATGTAAACCACACTGATGCAAAATAGCACAGTATATAAGAGAATGTAAATAAAATAAATGTGGTTCTTCTGTTCAAACTGATTTGTATTGTTCATACAGGTGCCTATAATAATGTCCCAGTTTTTATACAATTTCCTTTTTAAATTGGTCTAGTTTTATTTGATTCTTTTATGTGTCAAACATGTTGTGCATATATAGTCCAAAGCCATTTCACTGGCCACATTTTGTTTAGGAGATTTTGGACATTAAGGAGTTGAACTGCAATGGTGTCAATAATGTAGACCACAACTGTATATTTAGCAAGAAGAAGCATACTAATTTTTGGATAGCAATTAAATTATTGCAAAACACTGTAGCACGATTAATTACTGGCTCTTAGGGTTGCCAACTGGCTGGTTTAGCTGGTTTTATATGGCTGGACCGGCTGCCAACAAAGCTTTAAAACCGGCAATTGAAAAGCTGTTTTTTTTTTGGCATTCGTCTGCAGAAAGATGAAAAGAAACACTGGAGTCACCCAGCCACAACTTTTTAGCCTTTCCGACTCCTGACTCACGCTGTGCACTCGGAACTAGATTATGTGAACATATTCAAACTGTTCTAAAAGAACTTCACCCCCTTTCTGTTGAATATAGGATTCATTTTAAAATTATGGTTTTAGTTTTTAAAATATTGTATGTTATAACGTTTAAGTCTTTAGAAGCTCACATTCATCTGTCTAGGGCTTTGTGTTTGTTAAAGAAGGATGTGCTTGCAGCACCCAGTGAGGTAGGGTTGGTAGAGACTAGTAAAGGAGCATTTTCATGTGTTGCTCCAACTCTCTGGAACAAGCTCCCAATGAAGGTTAATGATATTCTACATTTTCATAAATTATGCAAGGCACGGCTTTATAAGGAAGCCTTTGAAAGATGACATATTATAACTGTTATAGGTTTATTACAAGCTGCTTTGTAGCCTAGTGGTTAGAGCATTAGCATAGGAGCCAAGAGACCAATGCTTGATTCCCACTTGCACTTCTTGTGGCCTTGGGCAAGTCACCTAACCCTCCATTGCCTCAGAAGAATCCAAGTTATCAATGTACATCACCAAGTTTAAGTTACAATGACAAAGCAGTATAAAACACCTGTTAAATAAATGATAGTGATGGTTGAGTTTATTCATCAAAATCTAGTAGGAGAGGGGAGTAAAGCTGAAGGTTCACCTCAATGCATCCAGTACTCTTGCATCGGACCTTTAAGTGCCAGTATCACTGCTTATTGCAGTGACCGCGCAGGCTGAATATTGATCCCCTGGCCAGCACCATGTTTCCTAGAATGTAGTTGCAAGAACTCCTTTCCTTGAATCTATCCTATTTAAGCCTAATTTTGTGTCCTCTTGTTCAAGGTTTTCTTTCCACTGGAAAACGGTTTTCCTATACATTGTCTATATCTTTCAGGTATGTAAATGTCTCTGTCATAACTCCCCACCCCTCTCCTCTAGGGTATCCATATTTCAGTCTTTAAGTATTATCTCATAGGGTTTTGGTGCAGGTCCTGAATCAATCTCGATACCTTGCAGCCTAGTTCTAGTCCATCTAATCCCTGCTTTATAGACAGTCTACTAAAATAATGAAAATCTCAAAGTGCTAATCACCTCTCATCCGTTCCTCCCACAGTCACTGTGTAATATCTCTGAGAAGTCCATCTATTTCAAAGGAACTCTCCCAGGGCTTCAAGAAGACATGCTTAGTTGCATCCAGTATCCTTAGACTACCCTTCCGAGTCCTTTGTCACCAACGATGCTTTAAGTTATTCTTTTATTGAGCATTTGATCATTTAATTGATTCATTCATTGACTATTAATTGACTTAAGAATTTGTCCAGCTCAAGTACCTGTAGGAAATTTTTAAATAAAGCAATGCAGACAGTGGGGACACATGGAAAACATGAGCCAGGGAAAGTAGTAGGATATTTTACTCTGCGGTATACATTTGAATGAAATGAGATGAATGGTTCAGTTTTTATGGAAGGGTAGAGGCACAGTTACTGTTAGGGATAATGTTGTCAACCGGCTCCAGATTCTCCCAACAGGTTTGATCCAGTACTGGGTTTACCCCACTGCATGCAGGGACTTGTAGTTCTGATATCTCTATTGTACTCCATAAGCAAAGCAAGAATACAAGTCCCTGTATGCAGTGAGGTAAACCCAGGACTGGATCAAACCTATCAGACGAATCTGGAGCAGGCTGGCAGCTTTAGTTATGGGCAGATACAGTGATCTTATAAGGCCACTTTCCCTAGGAAAATGAAAACAAAATTAGAGTCATTTGGAAACTGAAAGGCAAGCAAATACACTGCACCCTGAAGCTTCTGCAAAACACCTTGGTTTACTCCTTCAGACAAAGTTCTGCTTTTGGCTTTAAAGTTCTGAGAGGCAAAGGTCTGGCTTTTCTTACTGATTGACTATAGACTTGCTTACAAAGAGGTGGTGCACACAAATGCTTCTTATGCGCGTAGGGTTGCCAACTGGCTCCAGATGCGCCCGACAGGCTCAGTCCAGTCCTGGGTTTAGATCAATACAGTTAGTTCTGATTTTGCTATTGCACTCCATAAGAAATGGAAACTACAAGTCCCTGCATGCAATGGACTAAATCCAGTACTGGCTCAAGCCTGTCGGGCACATCTGGAGCCAATCGGCAACTCTGCATGCATGCTCAGCGTGTCACGCGAGACTGGAGTTGCCTGCCCTACCCTAGTTGTAACCATAGCTGCTAAGTTATCTAGTTTCTGGAATGAGATCTTAGGCCAGTCCTGGATTTCTGATAACCTCCATCCTGTTGCATTATGGGAGCTACACTGCTGATTTCAATGGGTAAAGTCAGGGACCACAAATCCTATACTGCATTGCAATGCAGATTTAAAACTAGAATTGGTAAAAAAATCTCACTCCTGGAACTGAGTAACTTGGCAACTCTGCTTCACACCCTGGAAAGCAGATGTGTTGCCACTCTGTGTTGCGAGGCACACTTCTGGAAACCAGACGCGTGACAATCATGGTAGCATGGTAGGAGCGCGAGCAGTCATTGGCAGGGGTAGTTCTAGCTCGCAATACACAGTCTCTTCGACGGTGTCTGGCTGCAGCTGGCTCCATGCATCATGGGGCAGTGCAGGGTCCTGGTGATGGGCATTCCAGATTTCTGCATATACCATCCTGTCTTTCATGGTCTGGACAAAGGTACAGGAGCATTTTCCCTCGAAAAGAAGAGAGAGAGAAAGATCACAATTTTAATAAATCTGAAACAAAACGCCATCGGGCAAACTTTTCTAAAATCCTTCCTGTTGCAGGGGGAAGAGAAGATACAGATACCTGGCATCAGATCATTTGGGACCTAAAATTCTGCTGTCCATCTTTAGAAGTCTGTCTACAGCTCCCAGAGTGCTTTGAGTTCATAATAACTCTGCATAACCTATGGTTCTGTTCTTTAGACCATTATCCAACATTCTCTTGTTTTGATCTAGACATTTTAAAGAAAGTATTGTTTATTTCAATGCATACACATTGTACACTACTCTCTATCTGTATATGTAGATTCTTCCTGTTCCTTTGAGCTTCTAGCTCAATTGGATCAAGGGCTGGGACCTGCCACCATAAGCCTTCATTCAGAAGGACCCAGGAATTTTGCTTACCTGTTTTATATCTCTCCTCGATTCTCCTAGCTCAGTCATTGTAGCAACAGTTTTGGGCCAGGGGCCGCATACCAGAGCTCCCACCCCGCCCTGCAATCCTGGGCATTAAATTCATCCATTAGGTACTACTGTAACACAGTCACCTGAATGTCTTCTGCTCTAGAAGCTGAAGAACTGCTTCTGGAGTCTTCCTCTCCCTGGCCCAGATTTAGGCACAGGCAATTTCCTAGAGTACCAACTACAAAGAGGGGCCTGCTCCCATACTTTAAGGGTATATGCTTGTGCTGTTTCAAAGGGGTGCCATTGAGGCACTATGGCCTTCCTCTGATTCTCTACTGGCTCGCCAATCCTTTGGGAATCTCTGATGCGCTTCTTACCCCCCCCCCCCCCCCGAGATCTGCGATCTGCTATCTGCTCTTGCCTGTGGGTGCCAAAATCTTAACTCTGGCTTTGGCCCCAGGGAGTAGAATTCTAGCACAGGCCCTCTGTATGACAGTGACTCTCTACTGTCATTGCCTTGTGCCCTTCTGTTCTGATTCATAGACACACTTTGATACTCCATGATCTCTCACCTTGGGATCAGTGGTGCTGGATGGTCTCGCCTCTTCTTGAGCGGCTGAACATTTTCCTAAAGAATAACAATAGCCAGTTTTAAGATCTTACACTCACTGCTTCCCCCGTTCCCCCCTTCTCCCCTCTCCCCACTACTGATCTCTGCATGTATGTAGTTGGGGCTGATTGAGTAGGCCATATTGGTCTTTCTCTACCATCATTTGCTATGATACTATAATTTGCCTTTGTGTTGGTTACTAGAAAGCATGCACCTTAAGTACTGTACTTGGTTCTGGAAAGAGTTCAGAGAAGCTTGTACCAAAATGAGAAAGAGATTGTAAAGCAAACTCTACACTAAAAGAGACATGCGGCCAGGGCTCCCCACAACCAATCAGCTTTTCAAGAGATCTGCAATGAATCTGTTTAATGGCTCCCCCTCCCCCAGGTACATCTCTAGAAACAGGGGTTCTGCTATTTCTATGTGCATTTTCCTGGGATCCCCTCACATTCCTCCAGGAAGTTAAGCCTTGGACGGATGTTTGGATTGCTAACTCCTCTAGGAGACTTTGTTTCATCTTTTTCCCCAAATGCTTGATTCTTTGTTCCTTTCAGCAGCGCACCAGATGAACAGCTGCCTCCTTTCTCTGCTTCACTTTACCACAATGGTTTGGCAGCTGGTACTTCTCACTATTCCTATGAAGATCTTTATTTACACATGGAATTCAGACAAGACAGATCTAGAGCAAAGCTGCCAAGTTGCCCAATTCAAGGAGTGAGATCTTGTGCCAGATCTGATTTATGCTATTTGTAGTCCCTGATTTTAGCCCTTGGAATTAGTGCAGCAGGTCCCAAAAAGCATCAGAATGAGATAGTCAGAAATCCAAGACTGGTTTAAAATCCCACTCTTGGAACTAGGTCACTTGGCAACTCCGCTAGAATGAGAGATTTGCTTCCTCAAAGCAGAGGTACTTTGCACTCTGCTGCCAAATTTGTCAAGGTCTGTTATGTCAGTGCAGTGCCAGAAATCCTATGACAGGGTCTAGCCATGTAACCCTCTTACATCCACTGCAGGAACTTCCCCTAGCCCTCCTCTCACACCCTCCGGAGCCTGCCTCCTCCTCTGAAGTCTGAATGTGTGGAGTGGTAGTGCAGAAGATAGACAGAAGCACTGCTTTCCTCCTGTTGGAGAGAGGGGTAGAGAATCGTATTGAGGGGAGGGGGAAGACAGAATGACACAGACTGATTGGTAAAGGTCCCACAACTACCTTACGGTTAACTCTGATTAACAGGTGGAAGAAATTAGGTAGGGGGTTTGAGTGTTTCTTCAACTACATGAAAATTAGAGGGCCAAAGAGGGGAGAATACAAGCCGAGGGGGGTATAGAGCATCAGCAAGGCCGGCCTGTTCACTATGTGAGCTAGGTGATCCCCTAGGGCGGCCAGCCTGGGTGGACGGCGGTGGTTGCAGCAGCGTGGGTGGGCATCAGCAGTAGCAACGGCACACATGGGTGGCCATGCCGCCCCCCCCCCCAGCTGCCATTGATTCTGTTTGAGGGGGAGGTGGGCAGTGGCAGTAGTTCCACCACTTTTGAAAATACTGTCATTGCTGCTGCCTGCCTCCCCCTCCTGAGACAGAATCAGTAGCAGTGGTAGCTGGGTGTGGGGGGGGGGGGGCAGCGGCGAGGCTGAGGTTTCTGCCTAGGGAAGCAGAAACCCTTGGGCTGGCCCTGATCATCAGTCATTCAAGAAGTCTAGGGCAAGTGGCATGGAGCAGGTCATAGGTCCAACCCTAATAGCAGTATCAGGGTTCCAAGAAGATTGGGTAACCCACACAAAATGATCAATCATTATAACCCCAGCATCAATGGGAGACTAGAGATTTAGTTTTGGTAGTTGTGTAGATAATCACAACATTTTGGGATTAGAAATGGAAGGGGGTCTGGCTGCTGGAACAAGTATGGGTCTTGGAAGAACAAAAATGGAAGCTGAGAAGGTCTGGAGCAGGCTGCCAGAGAAGGTGGTGGAGGCTGGCATTGTAGTGGAGCTTAAACATGCTGGAAAAATATCGAAGACAGTGGTAGGAGCAGGAATGTCTGAAAAATGATGGATGAAGCTGGTCTTGATTGAAATATGTTCATTTATATGCTCATCTAACTGAAGTGGTCGACAACCAGAGAGGAAGCTAGATAGGATGGGTCTGTTAGGCCAAATCTGGCATCATAGAGCACAACCCTGTGTTAATATGGAGTTACATTTGTGTCTGGAAGTTGTTATGTATAGGAGTGTTTATGAGGGAGGGAGGGAGGGGGAATATGAGTTTGTGTGGAACAGGAAAGGGGGAAATGAATGTATGTGAGGGAGTGGGGAATGTGTTGTGGTTAATTGCAGGAATATATTGTGGCAAGGTCATCTATCCTGAGTATGGGGGAGGTGAGAAACATAAATAATTCACCCTAGTAAAGGGTCCCCTTTTAGGAATGCAGGGTGAGAAAGCCACAGCCACACCTAAGAACCAGAAAAACCCCAGCTGGAACAGGTTTCATGCAGTGTCTAATAGAGTAAGAGAGAGAGATTACGGGCACGAGGTCCAAAACCCTTACTTCAACAAGTTCCCTGATTACTCAAATACCAGAAGGCAGGGGGATTGCCAACACCTGGGAAGGAAGGAGGTGGGGCTAGAACACTGGAGGTATAAGCCTATGCTAGAGTATACAGAGAGAAGGAAAGGAGGAGAGGGAGGAGAAGGCAGAGACCAGAGAAGAGAAGGAGGTAGAGAAGGTGCTGACTCATGCAGAAGAGCCGAGCTACCAGGAGCTGAGAGGACTGAATTCCCTGCAACAGGTTGGCAGCAGAGGTTGGAGCCAGGAAGTGGAGAAGCTCTCAGAGCACCGGAGAGGTTGTCAGCTGAGCAGTCTTACTGGGTGGGTGAGTCAGAACCCATGCAGCTGGGAGAGCCAGTGGCAGAGTTGGGGGAAGAAGACATCCTTATGGATTGCTCTCTGTGCCAAGCTTTAGACATAGAGTCTTGAGGAAGAGCCAGCCCTGAAAGAATTATCCTCCTTGAAAAGGTAACCATAAGAAACAGGCAGTGTGGTGTAATTCCCATATGTAAATTCCCATATGTTTTTAAAAGGGAAGTTTACTGAAATTCAAGGATAAGCAGGAAGCTGTGATTCATGCTTGTTATCCACCTATGGTTTGAACTGTGAAACGGCAATAAGCCAATTTAGCTGCTAGAAGAGGTTTTCTTTGCTCCTCTGTTATGTGACAAGCCTGTTGAGAGTTTTTGATGGCAGTCTGAATGTTTGCTTCTTGTTTTGAGTTCTGTTGTACCTGAAATGCAGCCTAGAAGGAATTGAGGCTGATAGAAGCCAAACTGCCACAGAAGATTAAGCTTGTTTGGACTTTATGCTGTAATTAGCAAGGACTAAAAGGAAGGTGGCAGCCTTGCTATCAAAGGCTGTGCTTCTGAAAGTAAGAAGACTTTAAACAGCCATTTTTGGGTTCTTTTGTTTACTTTGCCAACCATCTGCTGTACCTTGAGCAAATCCTACAGAAATAATCCTGTATCTGGTACTTTTAATCTTTTTGTGCAAAATAAATTTCCTGTTATATGCCTTACCTCGGTGGCCTTAGCTACAACCTTCTACCTGAAGCACAAACACATCTTAGCAGTACTACATTTCCCAGAAGACACCACAAGGAACTAGGCTGCTAAGGCTGATAGGGGAAGGTTCCTTCAATCACCACGCCCCTCTAAAACTAGAGGCGAGTGGGCCCGGGCGTTTGACAATATACAAAGGAGTGAAGATGGGCATGGTGGCTACGTGTGCATACGAGTGAGTGGGAATTGTTTGTGTAGACAAGGCTGGCACTTCCATTAGGTGGATTAGGCATCATAGTAACATATGTATTTATTTAACAGGTTTTTTATACTGCTTTATCATTTCACTTAAAGTGGTTTACATTGTAACTTAAACTTGGTAATGTACATTAAAGCGGGACATTGATAACTTGGGTCTTTCTGAGGCAATGGAGGGTTAAGCGACTTGCCCAAGGCCTCAAGGAGTGCTAGTGGGAATTGAACCCTGGTCGCTTGGTTCCCAATTATAAAACACACCAAACCTCTGGAAAAGATCACACTATACTGATATAGTAATTTCTAGGGGTCAAGCACCACCAAAAAACCTTCAAAAGCACAAACTATACAAATGTCTTAACCTTAAAATATGAGGAGAAAAGATCTAAGTGCATAGGCTATTATCCCTCTAACAGATGATTGCCCATCAACAGGGGAAAGACCTCATTAAACATCAGAAATCCAAAACGTCCTCATTAAACTACATTAGAATAGTTAAGCTTAGCTTCTCAGAAGATATATAACCTTCCAATCAAATCATAATATCTTAGTAATACAAAAATCTAATAATTCAATAGCCAATTAAGGGTCAGCAAGTATTGAATGAATCAAATAGCCCATAAAGGTCAGCATAACAATATTGATCAAGGCCAGCATTAGAGGATGGTAAATAGGGCAATTGCCCTGAGCCCCCATGCTACAGTGGCCCTACGCTCGCCTCAATCTGAAGAAGGAATAGGTTGAAGATGGGTCTTGGAGCCCCCTCCCCAGATTCTCTCCTGGGACTCTGCATGTCTAATACTGGTCTTGTAAAGTGGGTATGTGTATGGTGACTGTGTATCTGGGAATGATTCAGGGAATTAGGGGAGTGATGATAATGTGTGAGGGATGCGTGTGAGGCCTATGTAGGTGTGAGAGTGTGAGGGACTAGGTATGTGTGTGATGGTTATGTGTAGGGGTATGTGTGTGAGATGTGTGTGGTGGTTATGTGTAGGGGTATGTGTGTGAGGGACTAGGGATGTGTGTGGTGGTTATGTGTGGGGTATGTGTGTGAGGGACTAGGGATGTGTGTGGTGGTTATGTGTGGGGTATGTGTGTGAGGGAATGGGAATGTGTGTTGTGGCTACACGTGAGAGTGTGTGTGAGGGAATGGTGATATGTATGAGAAAATGGAGCTGTGCATGAGGTCTGTGTAGATGTGAGTGTGTGAGGAAGAGGGGATGTGTGGTGGTTATGTATAGGGGTATGCGTGTGAGGGACTAGGGATGTGTGTGGTGGTTATGTGTAGGGGTATGTGTGTGAGGGACTAGGGATGTGTGTGGTGGTTATGTGTAGGGGTATGTGTGTGAGGGACTAGGGATGTGTGTGGTGGTTATGTGCAGGGGTATGTGTGTGAAGGACTAGGGATGTGTGTGGTGGTTATGTGTAGGGGTATGTGTGTGAAGGACTAGGGATGTGTGTGGTGGTTATGTGTGGGGTATGTGTGTGAGGGATTAGGGATGTGTGTGGTGGTTATCTGTAGGGGTATGTGTGTGAGGGACTAGGGATGTGTGTGGTGGTTATGTGTGGGGTATGTGTGTGAGGGACTAGGGATGTGTGTGGTGGTTATGTGTAGGGGTATGTGTGTGAGGGACTAGGGATGTGTGTGGTGGTTATGTGTGGGGTATGTGTGTGAGGGACTAGGGATGTGTGTGGTGGTTATATGTGGGGTATGTGTGTGAGGGACTAGGGATGTGTTTGGCGGTTATGTGTGGGGTATGTGTGTGAGGGAATGGGAATGTGTGTTGTGGCTACACGTGAGAGTGTGTGTGAGGGAATGGTGATATGTATGAGAAAATGGAGATGTGTATGAGGTCTATATAGTTGTGAGTGTGTGAGGAAGAGGGGATGTGTGGTGGTTATGTGTAGGGGTATGTGTGTGAGGGACTAGGGATGTGTGTGGTGGTTATGTGTAGGGGTATGTGTGTGAGGGACTAGGGATGTGTGTGGTGGTTATGTGTAGGGGTATGTGTGTGAGGGACTGGGGATGTGTGTGGTGGTTATGTGTGGGGTATGTGTGTGAGATGTGTGTGATGGTTATGTGTAGGGGTATGTGTTTGAGGACTAGGGATGTGTGTGGTGGTTATGTGTAGGGGTATGTGTTTGAGGACTAGGGATGTGTGTGGTGGGTATGTGTGGGGTATGTGTGTGAGATGTGTGTGGTGGTTATGTGTAGGGGTATGTGTTTGAGGACTAGGGATGTGTGTGGTGGTTATGTGTGGGGTATGTGTGTGAGATGTGTGTGATGGTTATGTGTAGGGGTATGTGTTTGAGGACTAGGGATGTGTGTGGTGGTTATGTGTGGGGTATTTGTTTGAGTGTCAAGGGATGTTAGTGGTGGTTATGTGTAGGGGTATGTGTGTGAGGGACTAGGGATGTGTGTGGTGGTTATGTGTAGGGGTATGTGTGTGAGGGACTAGGGATATGTGTGGTGGTTATGTGTAGGGGTATGTGTGTGAGGGACTAGGGATGTGTGTGGTGGTTATGTGTGGGGTATGTGTGTGAGGCTGTGGTGTTGTGTGGTGGTTATGTGTAGGGGTATGTGTGTGAGGGACTAGGGATGTGTGTGGTGGTTATGTGTGGGGTATGTGTGAGGGATTAGGGATGTGTGTGGTGGTTATGTGTGGGGTATGTGTGCGGGATTAGGGATGTGTGTGGTGGTTATGTGTGATGTATGTATGTGAGGGACTAGGGATGTGTGTGATGGTAATGTGTGGGGTATGTGTGTGAGGAAGAGGGGATGTGTGGTGGCTATGTGTAGGGGTATGTGTGTGAGGGACTAGGGATGTGTGTGGTGGTTATGTGTAGTGGTATGTGTGTGAGATGTGTGTGGTGGTAATGTGTGTGAGATGTGTGTGGTGGTTATGTGTGTGGTGTGTGTGAGGGACTAGGGATGTGTGTGGTGGTTATGTGTAGGGGTATGTGTGTGAGGGACTAGGGATGTGTGGTGATTATGTGTAGGGGTATATGTGTGAGGGAGCAGGGATGTGTGTGTGGTGGTTATGTGTGTGGTGTGTGAGGGACTAGGGATGTGTGTGGTGGATATGTGTGGGGTATGTGTGTGAGGGACTAGGGATGTGTGTGGTGGTTACCTGTACGGGTATGTGTGTGAGGGACTAGGGATGTGTGTGGTGGTTATGTGTGGGGTATGTGTGTGAGGGACTAGGGATGTGTGTGGTGGTTATGTGTGGGGTATGTGTGTGAGGGAATGGGAATGTGTGTTGTGGCTACACGTGAGAGTGTGTGTGAGGGAATGGTGATATGTATGAGAAAATGGAGCTGTGCATGAGGTCTATGTAGATGTGAGTGTGTGAGGAAGAGGGGATGTGTGGTGGTTATGTATAGGGGTATACGTGTGAGGGACTAGGGATGTGTGTGGTGGTTATGTGTAGGGGTATGTGTGTGAGGGACTAGGGATGTGTGTGGTGGTTATGTGTAGGGGTATGTGTGTGAGGGACTAGGGATGTGTGTGGTGGTTATGTGTAGGGGTATGTGTGTGAAGGACTAGGGATGTGTGTGGTGGTTATGTGTAGGGGTATGTGTGTGAAGGACTAGGGATGTGTGTGGTGGTTATGTGTGGGGTATGTGTGTGAGGGACTAGGGATGTGTGTGGTGGTTATGTGTGGGGTATGTGTGTGAGGGACTAGGGATGTGTGTGGTGGTTATGTGTAGGGGTATGTGTGTGAGGGACTAGGGATGTGTGTGGTGGTTATGTGTGGGGTATGTGTGTGAGGGACTAGGGATGTGTTTGGCGGTTATGTGTGGGGTATGTGTGTGAGGGAATGGGAATGTGTGTTGTGGCTACACGTGAGAGTGTGTGTGAGGGAATGGTGATATGTATGAGAAAATGGAGATGTGTATGAGGTCTATATAGTTGTGAGTGTGTGAGGAAGAGGGGATGTGTGGTGGTTATGTGTAGGGGTATGTGTGTGAGGGACTAGGGATGTGTGTGGTGGTTATGTGTAGGGGTATGTGTGTGAGGGACTAGGGATGTGTGTGGTGGTTATGTGTAGGGCTATGTGTGTGAGGGACTGGGGATGTGTGTGGTGGTTATGTGTGGGGTATGTGTGTGAGATGTGTGTGGTGGTTATGTGTAGGGGTATGTGTTTGAGGACTAGGGATGTGTGTGGTGGTTATGTGTGGGGTATGTGTGTGAGATGTGTGTGATGGTTATGTGTAGGGGTATGTGTTTGAGGACTAGGGATGTGTGTGGTGGTTATGTGTGGGGTATTTGTGTGAGTGACTAGGGATGTGTGTGGTGGTTATGTGTAGGGGTATGTGTGTGAGGGACTAGGGATGTGTGTGGTGGTTATGTGTAGGGGTATGTGTGTGAGGGACTAGGGATATGTGTGGTGGTTATGTGTAGGGGTATGTGTGTGAGGGACTAGGGATGTGTGTGGTGATTATGTGTTGGGTATGTGTGTGAGGGATTAGGGATGTGTGTGGTGGTTATGTGTAGGGGTATGTGTGTGAGGGACTAGGGATGTGTGTGGTGGTTATGTGTGGGGTATGTGTGAGGGACTAGGGATGTGTGTGGTGGTTATGTGTGATGTATGTATGTGAGGGACTAGGGATGTGTGTGATGGTAGTGTGTGGGGTATGTGTGTGAGGAAGAGGGGATGTGTGGTGGCTATGTGTAGGGGTATGTGTGTGAGGGACTAGGGATGTGTGTGGTGGTTATGTGTAGTGGTATGTGTGTGGTGGTAATGTGTAGGGGTATGTGTGTGAGATGTGTGTGGTGGTTATGTGTGTGGTGTGTGTGAGGGACTAGGGATGTGTGTGGTGGTTATGTGTAGGGGTATGTGTGTGAGGGACTAGGGATGTGTGGTGATTATGTGTAGGGGTATATGTGTGAGGGAGCAGGGATGTGTGTGGTGGTTATGTGTGTGGTGTGTGAGGGACTAGGGATGTGTGTGGTGGTTATGTGTGGGGTATGTGTGTGAGGGACTAGGGATGTGTGTGGTGGTTACCTGTACGGGTATGTGTGTGAGGGACTAGGGATGTGTGTGGTGGTTATGTGTAGGGTTATGTGTGTGAGGGACTAGGGATGTGGGTGGTGGTTATGTGTAGGGGTATGCGTGTGAGGGACTAGGGATTTGTGTGGTGGTTATGTGTAGGGGTATGTGTGTGAGGGACTAGGGATGTGTGTGGTGGTTATGTGTGGGGTATGTGTGTGAGGGACTAGGGATGTGTGTGGTGGTTTTGTGTAGGGGTATGTGTGTGAGGGACTAGGGATGTGTGTGGTGGTTATGTGTGGGGTATGTGTGTGAGGTACTAGGGATGTGTGTGGTGGTTATGTGTAGGGGTATGTGTGTGAGGGACTAGGGATATGTGTGATGGTTATGTGTAGGAGTATGTGTGTGAGATGTGTGTGATGGTTATGTGTAGGGGTATGTGTTTGAGGACTAGGGATGTGTGTGGTGGTTATGTGTGGGGTATTTGTGTGAGTGACTAGGGATGTGTGTTGTAGTTATGTGTAGGGGTATGTGTGTGAGGGACTAGGGATGTGTGTGGTGGTTATGTGTAGGGGTATGTGTGTGAGGGACTAGGGATATGTGTGGTGGTTATGTGTAGGGGTATGTGTGTGAGGGACTAGGGATGTGTGTGGTGGTTATGTGTGGGGTATGTGTGTGAGGGATTAGGGATGTGTGTGGTGGTTATCTGTAGGGGTATGTGTGTGAGGGACTAGGGATGTGTGTGGTGGTTATGTGTGGGGTATGTGTGTGAGGGACTAGGGATGTGTGTGGTGGTTATGTGTAGGGGTATGTGTGTGAGGGACTAGGGATATGTGTGATGGTTATGTGTAGGAGTATGTGTGTGAGATGTGTGTGATGGTTATGTGTAGGGGTATGTGTTTGAGGACTAGGGATGTGTGTGGTGGTTATGTGTGGGGTATTTGTGTGAGTGACTAGGGATGTGTGTGGTGGTTATGTGTAGGGGTATGTGTGTGAGGGACTAGGGATGTGTGTGGTGGTTATGTGTAGGGGTATGTGTGTGAGGGACTAGGGATATGTGTGGTGGTTTTGTGTAGGGGTATGTGTGTGAGGGACTAGGGATGTGTGTGGTGGTTATGTGTGGGGTATGTGTGTGAGGGATTAGGGATGTGTGTGGTGGTTATCTGTAGGGGTATGTGTGAGGGACTAGGGATGTGTGTGGTGGTTATGTGTGGGGTATGTGTGTGAGGGACTAGGGATGTGTGTGGTGGTTATGTGTAGGGGTATGTGTGTGAGGGACTAGGGATGTGTGTGGTGGTTATGTGTAGGGTTATGTGTGTGAGGGACTAGGGATGTGTGTGGTGGTTATGTGTGGGGTATGTGTGTGAGGGACTAGGGATGTGTGTGGCGGTTATGTGTGGGGTATGTGTGTGAGGGAATGGGAATGTGTGTTGTGGCTACACATGAGAGTGTGTGTGAGGGAATGGTGATATGTATGAGAAAATGAAGATGTGTATGAGGTCTATATAGTTGTGATTGTGTGAGGAAGAGGGAATGTGTGGTGGTTATGTGTAGGGGTATGTGTGTGAGGGACTAGGGATGTGTGTGGTGGTTATGTGTAGGGGTATGTGTGTGAGGGACTAGGGATGTGTGTGGTGGTTATGTGTAGGGGTATGTGTGTGAGGGACTAGGGATGTGTGTGGTGGTTATGTGTGGGGTATGTGTGTGAGATGTGTGTGGTGGTTATGTGTAGGGATATGTGTTTGAGGACTAGGGATGTGTGTGGTGGTTATGTGTGGGGTATGTGTGTGAGATGTGTGTGGTGGTTATGTGTAGGGGTATGTGTGTGAGGGACTAGGGATGTGTGTGGTGGTTATATGTGGGGTATGTGTGTGAGGGACTAGGGATGTGTGTGGCGGTTATGTGTGGGGTATGTGTGTGAGGGAATGGGAATGTGTGTTGTGGCTACACGTGAGAGTGTGTGTGAGGGAATGGTGATATGTATGAGAAAATGGAGATGTGTATGAGGTCTATATAGTTGTGAGTGTGTGAGGAAGAGGGGATGTGTGGTGGTTATGTGTAGGGGTATGTGTGTGAGGGACTAGGGATGTGTGTGGTGGTTATGTGTAGGGGTATGTGTGTGAGGGACTAGGGATGTGTGTGGTGGTTATGTGTAGGGGTATGTGTGTGAGGGACTAGGGATGTGTGTGGTGGTTATGTGTGGGGGTATGTGTGTGAGCTGTGTGTGTGGTGGTTTATGTGTAGGGGTATGTGTGTGAGGGACTAGGGATGTGTGTGGTGGGTTATGTGTAGGGGTATGTGTGTGAGGGACTAGGGATGTGTGTGGTGGTTATGTGTGGGGTATGTGTGTGAGATGTGTGTGGTGGTTATGTGTGGGGTATGTGTGTGAGGGACTAGGGATGTGTGTGGTGGTTATGTGTGGGGTATGTGTGTGAGGGACTAGGGATGTGTGTGGTGGTTATGTGTGGGGTATGTGTGAGGGACTAGGGATGTGTGTGGTGGTTATGTGTGATGTATGTATGTGAGGGACTAGGGATGTGTGTGATGGTAATGTGTGGCGTATGTGTGTGAGGAAGAGGGGATGTGTGGTGGCTATGTGTAGGGGTATGTGTGTGAGGGACTAGGGATGTGTGTGGTGGTTATGTGTAGGGGTATGTGTGTGAGATGTGTGTGGTGGTAATGTGTAGGGGTATGTGTGTGAGATGTGTGTGGTGGTTATGTGTGTGGTGTGTGTGAGGGACTAGGGATGTGTGTGGTGGGTATGTGTAGGGGTATGTGTGTGAGGGACTAGGGATGTGTGTGGTGGTTATGTGTGGGGTATGTGTGTGAGGGACTAGGGATGTGTGTGGTGGTTATGTGTAGGTGTATGTGTGTGAGATGTGTGTGTTGGTTATGTGTTGGGGTATGTGTGTGTGGGTCTAGGGATATGTGTGTTGGTTATGTGTTGGGGTATGTGTGTGAGGGACTAGGGATGTGTGGTGATTATGTGTAGGGGTATATGTGTGAGGGACCAGGGATGTGTGTGGTGGTTATGTGTATGGGTGCGTGCGGGCCTAGGGTTGTGTGTGGTGTTTATGTGTGGGGTATGTGTGTGAGGGACTAGGGATGTGTGTGGTGGTTATGTGTGGGGTATGTGTGTGAGGGACTAGGGATGTGTGCGGTGGTTACCTGTACGAGAATGTGTGTGAGGGACTAGGGATGTGTGTGGTGGTTATGTGTAGGGGTATGTGTGTGAGGGACTAGGGATGTGTGTGGTGGTTATGTGTAGGGGTATGCGTGTGAGGGACTAGGGATGTGTGTGGTGGTTATGTGTAGGGGTATGTGTGTGAGGGACTAGGGATGTGTGTGGTGGTTATGTGTGGGGTATGTGTGTGAGGGACTAGGGATGTGTGTGGTGGGTATGTGTAGGGGTATGTGTGTGAGGGACTAGGGATGTGTGTGGTGGTTATGTGTGGGGTATGTGTGTGAGGGACTAGGGATGTGTGTGGTGGTTATGTGTAGGAGTATGTGTGTGAGATGTGTGTGATGGTTATGTGTAGGGGTATGTGTGTGAGGGACTAGGGATATGTGTGATGGTTATGTGTAGGAGTATGTGTGTGAGATGTGTGTGATGGTTATGTGTAGGGGTATGTGTTTGAGGACTAGGGATGTGTGTGGTGGTTATGTGTAGGGGTATGTGTGTGAGTGACTAGGGATGTGTGTGGTGGTTATGTGTAGGGGTATGTGTGTGAGGGACTCGGGATGTGTGATGGTTATGTGTAGGGGTATGTGTGTGAGGGACTAGGGATATGTGTGATGGTTATGTGTAGGGGTATGTGTGTGAGGGACTAGGGATGTGTGTGGTGGTTATGTGTAGGGGTATGTGTGTGAGGGACTAGGGATGTGTGTGGTGGTTATGTGTAGGGGTATGTGTGTGAGGGACTAGGGATGTGTGTGGTGGTTGTGTGGGGTATGTGTGTGAGGGATGTGTGTGGTGGTTATGTGTTGTGGTGGTTATGTGTAGGGGTATGTGTGTGAGGGACTAGGGATGTGTGTGGTGGTTATGTGTAGGGGTATGTGTGTGAGGGACTAGGGATGTGTGTGGTGGTTATGTGTGGGGTATGTGTGTGAGATGTGTGTGGTGGTTATGTGTGGGGTATGTGTGTGAGGGACTAGGGATGTGTGTGGTGGTTATGTGTGGGGTATGTGTGTGAGGGACTAGGGATGTGTGTGGTGGTTATGTGTGGGGTATGTGTGTGAGGGACTAGGGATGTGTGTTGTGGTTATGTGTGATGTATGTATGTGAGGGACTAGGGATGTGTGTGATGGTAATGTGTGGCGTATGTGTGTGAGGGACTATGGATGTGTGTTGTGGCTATGTGTAGGGGTATGTGTGTGAGGGACTAGTGATGTGTGTGGTGGTTATGTGTAGGGGTATGTGTGTGAGATGTGTGTGGTGGTAATGTGTAGGGGTATGTGTGTGAGATGTGTGTGGTGGTTATGTGTGTGGTGTGTGTGAGGGACTAGGGATGTGTGTGGTGGGTATGTGTAGGGGTATGTGTGTGAGGGACTAGGGATGTGTGTGGTGGTTATGTGTGGGGTATGTGTGTGAGGGACTAGGGATGTGTGTGGTGGTTATGTGTAGGAGTATGTGTGTGAGATGTGTGTGATGGTTATGTGTAGGGGTATGTGTGTGAGGGACTAGGGATATGTGTGATGGTTATGTGTAGGGGTATGTGTGTGAGGGACTAGGGATGTGTGGTGATTATGTGTAGGGGTATATGTGTGAGGGAGCAGGGATGTGTGTGGTGGTTATGTGTGTGGTGTGTGAGGGACTAGGGATGTGTGTGGTGGTTATGTGTGGGGTATGTGTGTGAGGGACTAGGGATGTGTGTGGTGGTTATGTGTGGGGTATGTGTGTGAGGGACTAGGGATGTGTGCGGTGGTTACCTGTACGAGAATGTGTGTGAGGGACTAGGGATGTGTGTGGTGGTTATGTGTAGGGGTATGTGTGTGAGGTACTAGGGATGGTTTTGGTGGTTATGTGTAGGGGTATGTGTGTGAGGGACTAGGGATGTGTGTGGTGGTTATGTGTAGGGGTATGTGTGTGAGGGACTAGGGATGTGTGTGGTGGTTATGTGTGGGGTTGTGTGTGAGGGACTAGGGATGTGTGTGGTGGTTATGTGTAGGGGTATGTGTGTGAGGGCCTAGGGATGTGTGTGGTGGTTATGTGTGGGGTATGTGTGTGAGGGACTAGGGATGTGTGTGGTGGTTATGTGTAGGAGTATGTGTGTGAGATGTGTGTGATGGTTATGTGTAGGGGTATGTGTGTGAGGGACTAGGGATATGTGTGATGGTTATGTGTAGGAGTATGTGTGTGAGATGTGTGTGATGGTTATGTGTGTAGGGGTATGTGTTTGAGGACTAGGGATGTGTGTGGTGGTTATGTGTGGGGTATTTGTGTGAGTGACTAGGGATGTGTGTGGTGGTTTTGTGTAGGGGTATGTGTGTGAGGGACTAGGGATGTGTGTGGTGGTTATGTGTAGGGGTATGTGTGTGAGGGACTAGGGATATGTGTGGTGGTTATGTGTAGGGGTATGTGTGTGAGGGACTAGGGATGTGTGTGGTGGTTATGTGTAGGGGTATGTGTGTGAGGGACTAGGGATGTGTGTGGTGGTTATGCGTAGGGGTATGTGTGTGAGGGACTAGGGATGTGTGTGATGGTTATGTGTAGGGGTATGTGTGTGAGATGTGTGTGGTGGTTATGTGTGGGGTATGTGTGTGAGGGACTAGGGATGTGTGTGGTGGTTATGTGTGGGGTATGTGTGTGAGATTTGTGTGGTGGTTATGTGTGGGGTGTGTGTGAGGGACTAGGGATGTGTGTGGTGGTTATGTGTAGGGGTATGTGTGTGAGATGTGTGTGGTGGTTATGTGTAGGGGTATGTGTGTGAGATGTGTGTGGTGGTTATGTGTGGGGTATGTGTGTGAGGGACTAGGGATGTGTGTGGTGGTTGTGTGTGGTTTGTGTGTGAGGGACTAGGGATGTGTGTGGTGGGTATGTGTAGGGGTATGTGTTTGAGATTTGTGTGGTGGTTATGTGTGGGGTGTGTGTGAGGGACTAGGGATGTGTGTGGTGGTTATGTGTAGGGGTATGTGTGTGAGATGTGTGTGGTGGTTATGTGTAGGGATATGTGTGTGAGATGTGTGTGGTGGTTATGTGTGGTTTGTGTGTGAGGGACTAGGGATTTGTGTGGTGGTTATGTGTAGGGGTATGTGTGTGAGGGACTAGGGATGTGTGTGGTGGTTATGTGTAGTGGTAAGTTTGTGAGTGACTAGGGATGTGTGTGGTGGTTATGTGTGGGGTATGTGTGTGAGGGACTAGGGATGTCTGTGGTGGTTATGTGTAGGGGTATGTGTTGAGATGTGTGTGGTGGTTATGTGTGGGGTTTGTGTGAGGGACTAGGGATGTGTGTGGTGGTTATGTGTAGGGGTATGTGTTGAGATGTGTGTGGTGGTTATGTGTGGGGTATGTGTGAGGGACTAGGGATGTGTGTGGTGGTTATGTGTAGGGGTATGTGTGTGAGATGTGTTTGGTGGTTATGTGTGGTTTGTGTGTGAGGGACTAGGGATGTCTGTGGTGGTTATGTGTAGGGGTATGTGTTGAGATGTGTTTGGTGGTTATGTGGGGTTTGTGTGAGGGACTAGGGATGTGTGTGGTGGTTATGTGTAGGGGTATGTGTTGAGATGTGTGTGGTGGTTATGTGTGGGGTATGTGTGAGGGACTAGGGATGTGTGTGGTGGTTATGTGTAGGGGTATGTGTGTGAGATGTGTTTGGTGGTTATGTGTGGTTTGTGTGTGAGGGACTAGGGATGTGTGTGATGGTTATGTGTAGGGGTATGTGTTGAGATGTGTGTGTGTTGGTTATGTGTGGGGTATGTGTGAGGGACTAGGGATGTGTGTGATGGTTATGTGTAGGGGTATGTGTGTGAGGGACTAGGGATGTGTGTGATGGTTATGTGTGGTTTGTGTGTGAGGGACTAGGGATGTGTGTGGTGGTTATGTGTGGGGTTTGTGTGAGGGACTAGGGATGTGTGTGGTGGTTATGTGTGGGGTTTGTGTGAGGGACTAGGGATGTGTGTGGTGGTTATGTGTAGGGGTATGTGTTGAGATGTGTGTGGTGGTTATGTGTGGGGTATGTGTGAGGGACTAGGGATGTGTGGTGGTTATGTGTAGGGGTATGTGTTGAGATGTGTGTGGTGGTTATGTGTGGGGTATGTGTGAGGGACTAGGGATGTGTGTGGTGGTTATGTGTCGGGGTATGTGGGTGAGATGTGTTTGGTTGTTTTGTGTGTTTTGTCGGTGAGGGACTAGGGATGTGTGTGGTGGTTATGTGTGGGGTATGTGTGAGGGACTAGGGATGTGTGTGGTGGTTATGTGTAGGGGTATGTGTGTGAGATGTGTTTGGTGGTTATGTGTGGTTTGTGTGTGAGGGACTAGGGATGTGTGTGGTGGTTATGTATAGGGGTATGTGTGTGAGGGACTAGGGATGTGTGTGGTGGTTATGTGTAGGGGTATGTGTGTGAGATGTGTTTGGTGGTTATGTGTGGTTTGTGTGTGAGGGACTAGGGATGTGTGTGATGGTTATGTGTAGGGGTATGTGTTGAGATGTGTGTGGTGGTTATGTGTGGGGTATGTGTGAGGGACTAGGGATGTGTGTGATGGTTATGTGTAGGGGTATGTGTGTGAGGGACTAGGGATGTGTGTGATGGTTATGTGTGGTTTGTGTGTGAGGGACTAGGGATGTGTGTGATGGTTATGTGTGGTTTGTGTGTGAGGGACTAGGGATGTGTGTGGTGGTTATGTGTGGGGTTTGTGTGAGGGACTAGGGATGTGTGTGGTGGTTATGTGTGGGGTTTGTGTGAGGGACTAGGGATGTGTGTGGTGGTTATGTGTAGGGGTATGTGTTGAGATGTGTGTGGTGGTTATGTGTGGGGTATGTGTGAGGGACTAGGGATGTGTGTGGTGGTTATGTGTAGGGGTATGTGTTGAGATGTGTGTGGTGGTTATGTGTGGGGTATGTGTGAGGGACTAGGGATGTGTGTGGTGGTTATGTGTAGGGGTATGTGTGTGAGATGTGTTTGGTGGTTTTGTGTGGTTTGTGTGTGAGGGACTAGGGATGTGTGTGGTGGTTATGTGTAGGGGTATGTGTGTGAGGGACTAGGGATGTGTGTGGTGGTTATGTGTGGGGTATGTGTGTGAGATGTGTGTGGTGGTTATGTGTGGGGTATGTGTGTGAGGGACTAGGGATGTGTGTGGTGGTTATGTGTGGGGTATGTGTGTGAGGGACTAGGGATGTGTGTGATGGTAATGTGTGGCGTATGTGTGTGAGGAAGAGGGGATGTGTGGTGGCTATGTGTAGGGGTATGTGTGTGAGGGACTAGGGATGTGTGTGGTGGTTATGTGTAGGGGTATGTGTGTGAGATGTGTGTGGTGGTAATGTGTAGGGGTATGTGTGTGAGATGTGTGTGGTGGTTATGTGTGTGGTGTGTGTGAGGGACTAGGGATGTGTGTGGTGGGTATGTGTAGGGGTATGTGTGTGAGGGACTAGGGATGTGTGTGGTGGTTATGTGTGGGGTATGTGTGTGAGGGACTAGGGATGTGTGTGGTGGTTATGTGTAGGAGTATGTGTGTGAGATGTGTGTGGATGGTTATGTGTAGGGGTATGTGTGTGAGGGACTAGGGATATGTGTGATGGTTATGTGTCGGGGTATGTGTGAGGGACTAGGGATGTGTGGTGTGTATGTGTAGGGGTATATGTGTGAGGGAGCAGGGATGTGTGTGGTGGTTATGTGTGTGGTGTGTGAGGGACTAGGGATGTGTGTGGTGGTTATGTGTGGGGTATGTGTGTGAGGGACTAGGGATGTGTGTGGTGGTTATGTGTGGGGTATGTGTGTGAGGGACTAGGGATGTGCGTGGTGGTGGTTACCTGTACGAGAATGTGTGTGAGGGACTAGGGATGTGTGTGTGGTGGTTATGTGTAGGGGTATGTGTGTGTGGGAATAGGGATGTGTGGGGGTTTTGTGTAGGGGTATGCGTGTGAGGGACTAGGGATGTGTGTGGTGGTTATGTGTAGGGGTATGTGTGTGAGGGACTAGGGATGTGTGTGGTGGTTATGTGTGGGGTATGTGTGTGAGGGACTAGGGATGTGTGTGGTGGGTATGTGTAGGGGTATTGGTGTGAGGGACTAGGGATGTGTGTGGTGGTTATGTGTGGGGTATGTGTGTGAGGGACTAGGGATGTGTGTGGTGGTTATGTGTAGGAGTATGTGTGTGAGATGTGTGTGATGGTTATGTGTAGGGGTATGTGTGTGAGGGACTAGGGATATGTGTGTGATGGTTATGTGTAGGAGTATGTGTGTGAGATGTGTGTGCTGGTTATGTGTAGGAGTATGTGTTTGAGGACTAGGGATGTGTGTGGTGGTGGTTATGTGTGGGGTATTTGTGTGAGTGACTAGGGATGTGTGTGGTGGTTATGTGTAGGGGTATGTGTGTGAGGGACTAGGGATGTGTGTGGTGGTTATGTGTAGGGGTATGTGTGTGAGGGACTAGGGATGTGTGGTGGTTATGTGTAGGGGTATGTGTGTGAGGGACTAGGGATGTGTGTGGTGGTTATGTGTAGGGGTATGTGTGTGAGGGACTAGGGATGTGTGTGGTGGTTATGCGTAGGGGTATGTGTGTGAGGGACTAGGGATGTGTGTGATGGTTATGTGTAGGGGTATGTGTGTGAGATGTGTGTGGTGGTTATGTGTGGGGTATGTGTGTGAGGGACTAGGGATGTGTGTGGTGGTTATGTGTGGGGTATGTGTGTGAGATTTGTGTGGTGGTTATGTGTGGGGTGTGTGTGAGGGACTAGGGATGTGTGTGGTGGTTATGTGTAGGGGTATGTGTGTGAGATGTGTGTGGTGGTTATGTGTAGGTATGTGTGTGTGATGTGTGTGGTGGTTATGTGTGGGGTATGTGTGTGAGGGACTAGGGATGTGTGTGGTGGTTGTGTGTGGTTTGTGTGTGAGGGACTAGGGATGTGTGTGGTGGGTATGTGTAGGGGTATGTGTTTGAGATTTGTGTGGTGGTTATGTGTGGGGTGTGTGTGAGGGACTAGGGATGTGTGTGTGGTGGTTATGTGTAGGGGTATGTGTGTGCGCTGTGTGTGGTGGTTATGTGTAGGGATATGTGTGTGAGATGTGTGTGGTGGTTATGTGTGGTTTGTGTGTGAGGGACTAGGGATTTGTGTGGTGGTTATGTGTAGGGGTATGTGTGTGAGGGACTAGGGATGTGTGTGGTGGTTATGTGTAGTGGTAAGTTTGTGAGTGACTAGGGATGTGTGTGGTGGTTATGTGTGGGGTATGTGTGTGAGGGACTAGGGATGTCTGTGGTGGTTATGTGTAGGGGTATGTGTTGAGATGTGTGTGGTGGTTATGTGTGGGGTTTGTGTGAGGGACTAGGGATGTGTGTGGTGGTTATGTGTAGGGGTATGTGTTAGAGATGTGTGTGTGGTGGTTTTGTGTGGGGTATGTGTGTGAGGGACTAGGGATGTGTGTGGTGGTTATGTGTAGGGGTATGTGTGTGAGATGTGTTTGGTGGTTATGTGTGGTTTGTGTGTGAGGGACTAGGGATGTCTGTGGTGGTTATGTGTAGGGGTATGTGTTGAGATGTGTGTGGTGGTTATGTGTGGGGTTTGTGTGAGGGACTAGGGATGTGTGTGGTGGTTATGTGTAGGGGTATGTGTTGAGATGTGTGTGGTGGTTATGTGTGGGGTATGTGTGTGAGGGACTAGGGATGTGTGTGGTGGTTATGTGTAGGGGTATGTGTGTGAGATGTGTTTGGTGGTTATGTGTGGGTTTTGTGTGAGGGACTAGGGAGGTGTGTGTT
Organism: Ichthyophis bannanicus; assembly: GCA_033557465.1. NCBI lineage: Eukaryota > Metazoa > Chordata > Amphibia > Gymnophiona > Ichthyophiidae > Ichthyophis > Ichthyophis bannanicus. The sequence goes on along the minus strand of CM066048.1, from coordinate 101,660,013 downwards.
GGTTATGTGTAGGGGTCTGTGTTGCGCTGTGTGTGTGGTGGTTATGTGTGGGGTATGTGTGAGGGACTAGGGATGTGTGTGATGGTTATGTGTAGGGGAATGTGTGTGCGGGACTAGGGCTGTGTGTGTGATGGTTATGTGTGGTTTGTGTGTGAGGGACTAGGGATGTGTGTGGTGGTTATGTGTGGGGTTTGTGTGAGGGACTAGGGATGTGTGTGGTGGTTATGTGTGGGGTTTGTGTGAGGGACTAGGGATGTGTGTGGTGGTTATGTGTAGGGGTATGTGTTGAGATGTGTGTGGTGGTTATGTGTGGGGTATGTGTGTGAGGGACTAGGGATGTGTGTGGTGGTTATGTGTAGGGGTATGTGTTGAGATGTGTGTGGTGGTTATGTGTGGGGTATGTGTGAGGGACTAGGGATGTGTGTGGTGGTTATGTGTAGGGGTATGTGTGTGAGATGTGTTTGGTGGTTTTGTGTGGTTTGTGTGTGAGGGACTAGGGATGTGTGTGGTGGTTATGTGTGGGGTATGTGTGAGGGACTAGGGATGTGTGTGGTGGTTATGTGTAGGGGTATGTGTGTGAGATGTGTTTGGTGGTTATGTGTGGTTTGTGTGTGAGGGACTAGGGATGTGTGTGGTGGTTATGTGTAGGGGTATGTGTGTGAGGGACTAGGGATGTGTGTGGTGGTTATGTGTAGGGGTATGTGTGTGAGATGTTTTGGGTGGTTTTGTGTGGTTTGTGTGTGAGGGACTAGGGATGTGTGTGATGGTTATGTGTAGGGGTATGTGTTGAGATGTGTGTGGTGGTTATGTGTGGGGTATGTGTGAGGGACTAGGGATGTGTGTGATGGTTATGTGTAGGGGTATGTGTGTGAGGGACTAGGGATGTGTGTGATGGTTATGTGTGGTTTGTGTGTGAGGGACTAGGGATGTGTGTGATGGTTATGTGTGGTTTGTGTGTGAGGGACTAGGGATGTGTGTGGTGGTTATGTGTGGGGTTTGTGTGAGGGACTAGGGATGTGTGTGGTGGTTATGTGTGGGGTTTGTGTGTGAGGGACTAGGGATGTGTGTGGTGGTTATGTGTAGGGGTATGTGTTGAGATGTGTGTGGTGGTTATGTGGGGTATGTGTGAGGGACTAGGGATGTGTGTGGTGGTTATGTGTAGGGGTATGTGTTGAGATGTGTGTGGTGGTTATGTGTGGGGTATGTGTGAGGGACTAGGGATGTGTGTGGTGGTTATGTGTAGGGGGATGTGTGTGAGAGGTGTGGGGTGGGTATGTGTGGGTTTTGTGTGAGGGACTAGGGCTTTGTGTGATGGTTATGTGTAGGGGTATGTGTTGAGATGTGTGTGGTGGTTATGTGTGGGGTATGTGTGAGGGACTAGGGATGTGTGTGGTGGTTATGTGTAGGGGTATGTGTGTGAGGGACTAGGGATGTGTGTGGTGGTTATGTGTAGGGGTATGTGTGTGAGATGTGTTTGGTGGTTATGTGTGGTTTGTGTGTGAGGGACTAGGGATGTGTGTGGTGGTTATGTGTGGGGTTTGTGTGAGGGACTAGGGATGTCTGTGGTGGTTATGTGTAGGGGTATGTGTTGAGATGTGTGTGGTGGTTATGTGTGGGGTATGTGTGAGGGACTAGGGATGTGTGTGGTGGTTATGTGTAGGGGTATGTGTTGAGATGTGTGTGGTGGTTATGTGTTGTGTATGTGTGTGGGAATAGGGTTGTGTGTGGTGGTTATGTGTTTGGGTATGTTTGTTAGTTGTGTGTGTGGTGGTTATGTGTGGGGTATGTGTGAGGACTAGGCTGTGTGTGGTGGTTATGTGTAGGGGTATGTGTGTGAGATGTGTTTGGTGGTTTGTGTGGGTTTGTGTGTGAGGGACTAGGGATGTGTGTGGTGGTTCTGTGTCGGGGTCTGTGTGTGAGGGCCTCGGGTGTGTGGTGGTTCTGTGTCGGGTCTGTGTGTGTGTGGATGTGTTGGTGGTTTTGTGTGGTTTGTGTGTGAGGGACTCGGGTGTGTGTGGTGGTTATGTGTGGGGTATGTGTGTGCGGGCCTAGGGATGTGTGTGGTGGTTATGTGTAGGGGTATGTGTGTGAGATGTGTTTGGTGGTTTTGTGTGGTTTGTGTGTGAGGGACTAGGGATGTGTGTGGTGGTTATGTGTAGGGGTATGTGTGTGAGGGACTAGGGATGTGTGTGGTGGTTATGTGTAGGGGTATGTGTGTGAGATGTGTTTGGTGGTTTTGTGTGGTTTGTGTGTGAGGGACTAGGGATGTGTGTGGTGGTTATGTGTAGGGGTATGTGTGTGAGGGACTAGGGATGTGTGTGGTGGTTATGTGTTGGGGTCTGTGGGTGCGATGTGTTTGGTGGTTTTGTGTGGTTTGTGTGTGCGGGACTAGGGATGTGTGTGATGGTTATGTGTAGGGGTATGTGTGTGAGGGACTAGGGATGTGTGTGGTGGTTATGTGTGGGGTATGTGTGAGGGACTAGGGATGTGTGTGGTGGTTATGTGTAGGGGTATGTGTTGAGATGTGTGTGGTGGTTATGTGTGGGGTATGTGTGAGGGACTAGGTATGTGGGTGGTGGTTATGTGTCGGGTCTGTGTGTGAGATGTGTTTGGTGGTTATGTGTGGTTTGTGTGTGAGGGACTCGGGATGTGTGTGCTGGTTCTGTGTCGGGTATGTGTTGAGATGTGTGTGGTGTTTATGTGTGTGGTATGTGTTTGGTACTAGTGCTGTGTGTGGTGGTTATGTGTAGGGGTATGTGTGTGAGGGACTAGGGATGTGTGTGGTGGTTATGTGTAGGGGTATGTGTGTGAGATGTGTTTGGTGGTTTTGTGTGGTTTGTGTGTGAGGGACTAGGGATGTGTGTGGTGGTTATGTGTGGGGTTTGTGTGAGGGACTAGGGCTTTCTGTGGTGGTTTTGTGTCGGGTATGTGTTGAGATGTGTGTGTGTGGTGGTTATGTGTGGGGTATGTGTGAGGGACTAGGGATGTGTGTGGTGGTTATGTGTAGGGGTATGTGTTGAGATGTGTGTGGTGGTTATGTGTGGGGTATGTGTGAGGGACTAGGGATGTGTGTGGTGGTTATGTGTAGGGGTATGTGTGTGAGATGTGTTTGGTGGTTATGTGTGGGGTTTGTGTGAGGGACTAGGGATGTGTGTGGTGGTTATGTGTAGGGGTATGTGTGTGAGGGACTAGGGATGTTTGTGGTGGTTCTGTGTGGGGTATGTGTGTGAGGTACTATGGATGTGTGTGGTGGTTCTGTGTCGGGGTCTGTGTGTGCGCTGTGTTTGGTGGTTTGTGTGGTTTGTGTGTGCGGGCCTCGGGCTGTGTGTGGTGGTTATGTGTAGGGGTCTGTGTGTGCGGGCCTAGGGCGGTGTGGTGGTTCTGTGTGGGGTATGTGTGTGCGCTGTGTTTGGTGGTTTGGTGGGGTTTGTGTGTGAGGGACTAGGGATGTGTGTGGTGGTTCTGTGTAGGGGTATGTGTTGTGAGATGTGTTTGGTGGTTTTGTGTGGTTTGTGTGAGCGGACTAGGGCTGTGTGTGGTGGTTCTGTGTAGGGGTCTGTGTGTGAGGGACTCGGGATGTGTGTGGTGGTTCTGTGTGGGGTCTGTGTGCGGGCTCGGGCTGTGTGTGGTGTTTGTGTCGGGTATGTGTGTGAGATGTTTGGTGGTTTTGTGTGGTTGTGTGTGAGGGACTAGGGATGTGTGTGGTGGTTCTGTGTAGGGGTATGTGTGTGAGATGTGTTTGGTGTTTGGTGGTTTTGTGTGGTTTGTGTGTGCGGGCCTAGGGCTGTGTGTGTGGTGGTTCTGTGTCGGGTATGTGTGTGTGCGCTGTGTGTGGGTTATGTGTAGGGGTATGTGTGTGTGTGGGTGGTGGTTGGTGGTTATGTGTAGGGGTATGTGTGAGGGACTAGGGATGTGTGGTGGTTATGTGTAGGGGTATGTGTGTGATGTGGTTGTGGTTTTGTGTGGTTTTTGTGTTTGTGTGTGAGGCACTCGGGATGTGTGTGATGGTTATGTGTAGGGGTATGTGTGTGAGGGACTAGGGATGTGTGTGGTGGTTATGTGTAGGGGTATGTGTGTGAGATGTGTTTGGTGGTTTTGTGTGGTTTGTGTGTGAGGGACTAGGGATTTGTGTGGTGGTTCTGTGTAGGGGTATGTGTGTGAGGTACTAGTGATGTGTGTGGTTGTTATGTGTTGGTGTCTGTGTGTTAGAAGTGTTTGGTGGTTTTGTGTGGTTTGTGTGTGAGGGACTAGGGATGTGTGTGATGGTTATGTGTAGGGGTATGTGTGTGAGGGACTAGGGATGTGTGTGGTGGTTATGTGTAGGGGTATGTGTGTGAGATGTGTTTGGTGGTTATGTGTGGTTTGTGTGTGAGGGACTAGGGATGTGTGTGGTGGTTATGTGTAGGGGTATGTGTGTGAGATGTGTTTGGTGGTTTTGTGTGGTTTGTGTGTGAGGGACTAGGGATGTGTGTGATGGTTATGTGTAGGGGTATGTGTGAGGGGACTAGGGATGTGTGGTGGTGGTTCTGTGTAGGGGTATGTGTGTGAGATGTGTGTGGTGGTTATGTGTGGCTTTTGTGTGAGGGACTAGGGATGTGTGTGGTGGTTCTGTGTAGGGGTATGTGTGTGAGATGTTTGGTGTGTGGTTTGTGTGGTTTGTGTGTGAGGACTAGGGCTGTGTGTGGTGGTTATGTGTAGGGGTTTGTGTGTGAGGGCTAGGGATGTGTGTGGTGTTTTTTCGTTGGGTTTTGTGTGTGAGGGACTAGGGATGTGTGTGGTGGTTATGTGTAGGGGTTTGTGTGTGAGGGACTAGGGATGTGTGTGATGGTTATGTGTAGGGGTATGTGTGTGAGGGACTAGGGATGTGTGTGGTTTGTGTGTGAGGGACTAGGGATGTGTGTGGTGGTTATGTGTAGGGGTATGTGTGTGAGATGTGTTTGGTGGTTTTGTGTGGTTTGTGTGTGAGGGACTAGGGATGTGTGTGGTGGTTATGTGTAGGGGTATGTGTGTGAGATGTGTTTGGTGGTTTTGTGTGGTTTGTGTGTGAGGGACTAGGGATGTGTGTGGTGGTTATGTGTAGGGGTATGTGTGTGAGATGTGTTTGGTGGTTTTGTGTGGTTTGTGTGTGAGGGACTAGGGATGTGTGTGGTGGTTATGTGTAGGGGTATGTGTGTGTGAGATGTGTTTGGTGGTTTTTGTGTGGTTTGTGTGTGAGGGACTAGGGATGTGTGTGGTGGCTCTGTGTAGGGGTATGTGTGTGAGATGTGTTTGGTGGTTTTGTGTGGTTTGTGTGTGAGGGACTAGGGATGTGTGTGGTGGTTATGTGTAGGGGTATGTGTGTGAGATGTGTTTGGTGGTTTTGTGTGGTTTGTGTGTGAGGGACTAGGGATGTGCATGGTGACTATGGTGGGGTGTGTGCATGAAGAAGTGGTGGGGGAGGTGTCTGGTGGCTACATATTGTACATATCGGGGTGTGTATGAAAGACTGGGGATGTGTGAGAGATAGAGTGGGGATGTATGTGATGACTATATGTGGTGGGGGGGGGGGGGAGTAAGGAAGTGGGGATATGTGTGGCAGCTATGTGTGAGGGTGAGTATGAGAGAGTGGGAATATGTGGTGGAGTTTCCATGTTGCTCAGTTCTAACTCTAATATCCTGGAACCTGTCCATCTGTGTCTCTGGCTGCTGGTGTTGGAGGTCCCCTGTCCTTTCATCCATCTGAGTCTGTCAGCTGGGTCCTCACCCTCCCTCCTTCCCATTCTCAGTGCTCACGTTTTGATGTCAAGATCAGGGCTGTCAGCACAATCAGAATCCCACCGATGACAGCAGAGAGGAGCAAGGCATAGAACTGTAGAGAACTCTGAGGTAGCTGAGACTCCTCACCTGTGCAGGAGCAAAGACAAACAGCAGAGAGACCTTTCAGAGAGGGGAGAATGCCAGAAGGACACCCAAAGAAGGAGTGGAGAATGGTAGGGAGGGGAGGTCTCTACCCCAGAAATCATACAGCACAGTCCTCAAGCAAATGGCATCAGGTTCTTATTTCCCTAGGCGTTTGCCTATGACCAAATCCAAGCCTGATGGATACTGGGCATACCAAACAGTATATAGTATAGGATGATTTGGGGTGTTTTAGTACAGTATAGCAGAAGACAGCATTGTACCTTGTACTCTCACCATGGAGCCATTTCCGGAGAAGTCCAGGGTGGGCAGTGGTTTCAGCACGGACACATTGCAGTGATAGAGGCCGCTGTCTTGCTCTCTGGCATCCATCACCACCAGCCAGGATGCCCCTGCTCCCAGGTCCGCCCGCACTGACACCCTGTCATCCCAGCCTAGAGACAGGGGTGCACCCTTGCCTCCTGCAGCCATCTCCTGGGTGGAAGAAGCTAGATGGTGATATGTCTGGTTCCCGACCTGCCAAAGGAAGGCCACGATATGGAGTTCTGCCCTCCGCCTCCTGATCAGCTGGCAACACAGATTGAAGGAGTCCCCTGTCCTTACAGCCAACAAGGGGGGGACCTGCATGACGCTCTCTTCCTCCTTCCCCTCCTCCACCATTACTGGAAGACCTAGGGGGCAAGCGCAGAAAACAAGTACTTTAGAGTGGGGTTCATCTCTGATGATGGATCAACACGTCGCTTCCAGGCCCCTGCACAGGGTCCAGGGAAGAGCCAAGGGGCTCACCTTGCCTGCACCACTCACGCAGACCTAAGTTGCCTAAAATAATTTAACAGTGGTTTCCCAGGAGTCCTGTCCCCAAAGACCCTCTTCCTCCAGCACATCACCCTTGATTTGGGAAACCTCACCCTTATAGGGGTAAGTTCAGGTCAGGCTCAACCACCAGACAATACTAAGCAGCTGCCTAGGGCAGCAGCTTTTGCGGGGTGCAAACGGTGACAGCAGTCAAAACAAAACAATACCTCCTGACAGCCAGACAACTCAAAGAGCCATCAGCACATTCTTTTATCTGAGGGGTGGTGAGCATGCTCACACATGCAAAGCAAAGTTTCATATGTCAGTGTATGATATTCAATGCTGCATTTTTATAGGATTGTTGTGGAGGGGTGATGTTAGGGTGATCATGATTAGAATTTAATTGTCAAATTTTGGGGGGAGGGGGTGTGTAAGGTTGAATGTTTGCCTTGGGAGGCCAATAAATATCCTTGCACCGGCCCTAGGTAAGTTCAAAGACAGAAGGACAGCAAGCAACAGTGGGGGGGGGGGGGGGGGGAAGAGGGGAGTTGTCCTGAGTGCAGGGGGTGTGGAGTACATTTGGCTGTTGTCCAGAACATCAGAAATACTAGAACGGCATCACCGAGCAGGAGAGGAGCAAGGAGAACTCAAACTGTGGATATGGACTCAAAAGATTTTGGATTCAAATTTCAAATTAATGTTAATCAATTGTTGGGTCACCAAACCTCCACTTGGCACCACTTCTGACTCATGTAAGAGTGGGTCTGGGTCGCTAGCTTCTGTTTCCATACACTTTCCCTTAGAACACATTTGTCTGTCTGAGAGCTGGACAAAGAGACCCCAGCCCCAGGATGGACAGAGAACATCCCTCCTATTATATGTAGAGTCCATTCATTTCTCCCTCCCCCCTCCCACCCCCCACACAAGCAATACAGGCAGGCAAGAAAGTGAGGTTACTTACCTGCAACAGGGGTTCTCCATTGGCAGCAGGATGAGTCAGCCACACATGGGTAACATCATCTGACAGTGCCAAGGATGGAATAGCTCTCCAATAGCTCAGAAGAGTCTGAAGACCCCTCTGAGCATGTGCCAGCCACCCCACCACAGTGCCCAGCTCCTTTCCACTTCAGTTCATTCCCCAGCTGTGGGCAGATTCATCCTAGCAGACAAGTTCATCCTAGAGGGGAGGTGGGTTGGTTTCTGTGACTGACTCATCCTGCTGTCCACAGTGAACCCGTTACAGGTAAATAACCTCACTTTCTCCATGGACAAGCAGGAAGCAGGATGAATTAGCCACACCTGGGTGACTCCTCAGCAGAGGGCTGTGACGGAGTGGGGGGGGGGGGGCGTGGATCTCTGGGTAGTGCTGTGGTAAGATGAAGCTGTCAAGTTGGACCAGCTAACCAGTGTGGATATCCATGTAGTGCAGAGATATTAGACTTCCTTTGATTTGACCAGGGCGAGCCGGTGAGCAGTGGGTATAACTGCCATGACTCAGTGAGAGACTGGCATGGCTCGGTGAGAGACTGGCATGGCTCGGTGAGAGACTGGCATGACTCAGTGAGAGACTGGCATGGCTCGGTGAGAGAGTGGTAGGGCAGAGGCTGGATGCCTGAGTTCCTTTTCCTGAGTAGGCAATGCTGAGTATGTCTTGTAGCACTATGTACTGTGAATGATAATTAGCGGCAATGGAACTGACTGTGTTCCTGGACAAGCCGACAACTGTGTTCCAAAGGTCCAAGAGAGGTTGCCTATTGTGGATAACCTGGAGACTATGCTTCAATAATCGGAGTGACTACTTTTTGGGTGCCAGAAGCAAGAGAATGGCTTGTGTTGGGTTGTTGTATTTTTTTACACACCCAGATGGCTGGTCATTGTGATGAGTTGGTTGACGCTCACCTGTAAAATAAAGGACCATCTGGCATTTTTGTGGACTGTGTGGTCCTCTTGAGATCAGGAGATGTACTCTGCAAAAGACTACTTGGGAATGGCTTGGACAACTGACTGTGGGGTTCCCAAGTATGTAGTTCCCTAACCCTGGGTAGTTGCACTGTCTGCAACTAATGCCTTGTCTTGGCCTGGTCCCCCTTTGCATGAAGATTTGTAGTGGTCCATTAGGTGACCCCCAGAGTGATGCAGTGTCAGACTCCCAAGGGAGCCGTGTCTCTTCATCTTCCACCCCTCCCTTTGGGGAATTACCCCTTTTGGTGAATGATGTTGGGAGAGTGGGGGAGGAGGGGCCGAGGGCAGGTCTCTGTTCTGAAGGGACTTTGGATGTATGTAATATGGGTTTGATTGATCCCTGGAGTGGGCTGTGTTGTCCCCGTAGTGAGGGTCCAGATGGCAACTGATGGTTGTTAAGGTGTAGGACTACCCCAGAGATCATCTGTTTTATTTTTTTTTACCATGTACTAAGCAGACAAGCAGTTGAGGTTCCCAGGAATCAGATGGTCGGGACATGACCGAAAATGGGAGAACCCTACCAAATGTGCTCCACTTGAGGCATTGGGTTGCAGTCTTAGACCACAGTCTGTCCTATGATGTAGGTGGGCATCTGTCAAACAGATAGAGGCCCTGAGGGGGGGGGGGGTTTGAAAACCTCTACCAATTCCATGGTCTGGCTGGGCCCTTTTAACTGTCCTCTGTGCGGTTGTGGGGAAAGCTTCATACTCCTACCGTTATCGGTATGAAGCATGAGCGCCACATCCCGGATGGATATACTTCTTCGTTTCCCTGCCTGATCCTTTTTTTTTTTTGCACTGCCTGGAAAGAGTTCAAGAGGGGTGCAAGCACCCAGTGGGGGTGTGGGCTTACAGGTTATGAGTGACGGAGAAAATGCACTTACATTGGTCAGCCACCTGGCAGTTGCAGTAGAAGAACCATAGGTCTTGATCGCTGCAGTTAGGAGTGTTGCCAAGTCAGTACGGTGTTAAGAAGAACATTCTGTAAGCACTGGCACGCTTTGTTGCATTTCTGCAGTTGCGGTGGTGTGGGCCATTGTCACCATGATAATCCTGCATGCATGATCTTGGGCCAAGCTCCTGGAGCCTATCATGGCACTGTGCGGCTGGGGCCGAGTCAGGGTACCATGCTGCATCAGATCACTCTAGAGTCACCGTATCCCTGCCCTTCCAGGCGGAATCAGGATTGAGTTTCTCAGCACAAGTGCCAAGGTAAATACTACTACTACTGAACATTTGTATAGCGCTACAAGACCATATGCAGCACTGCACAGAGACATATAAAAAACGGTCTCTGTTCATTAGAGCTTACAATCTAGCCAAGACAAACAATACAGTAGCTGTAGAAATGGGATACATCCAGGGGGAATGGTAAGTGGTAGCTCCAAACAGATCCTCTATCAAATCCCCATTCGGGAGTTTGTAGGCACTGGCGGTGAAGGGATTTCAACTTGCTGCTCTAAACCATGGAGTTGCTTCCACCTTGACTGGTTTTGGACGTTGGCTGCTCCAGGCCTAAACCGCTCGGATGGGCCACACGTGAGTCCTATAATAAGAGATCAGTGGTCAGCAAGGTGTTACTGTGCGCCTTCTTATGGGTGAAGAACCCTTCAGAGCTGCGACTATGCCCCTGTAAGTGGGTCATGGAAGGGGAAGTGAGCAATGGTGCACATGTTATGGGACACTCACGCTGTGGGGAAATTTAGACTCCAGCGATTCAGGGTCGAGGGTCTGGCTGTAGAGCTTGCTGCTGTTCCAGGGGCTCTTAGAGGGGAGTGCTGTGACAGCTATCTGGTCCCACCCTTGCTTGGTACCACACTGTAGGCCGTGCCTCCAGAGTTCTGCCCCAGGTGTTGGACCTAGGGATAAGAGTTCTGTGGGAGTGGCTCGTGAAGGTTACCCATGGATCGGGGCTTAATTGGGTTGAATCTCTGACTACATCTTGGCAGGTGGTTTATACATGTTAGATGCTATGGGAGTGTCCTTGGCGTGGTAACAATGTGACAGTGGGCAGCTGATGTGGCCATTACGTAGGAACGCTGCCCTGGCTGGAATGAGGGACAGCACCTTTTGATGGGAAGGCAGGTGTCCCACAAAAGCAGGCTGGCCCTGCTAGAGAGAACAGACCCTGGGGGTAGCCCAGGGAAATTTCAGACATTATGCTCCAGGTTGCTCGCTGGGTGCAGCAGCACAAAGTGCTAGTTGGCTGTCAGTTGTGGATAGCCTGGTGTACTGGCCTTCTGCTAGAGGTGTCTGCTTTGGTAATCTGTTTGTGGACTGTTCAGTGGCTATGAATGCCCTGAGCAATGACCAGACTTGAGGCCTCATGACAGTAAAAGCTAACAGGTTCCTGCTTGTGCTGTATTCAGTATATGGTAGGGCACTGCATGCTGGGAAAGAAACTCCAAGCTAGCTGTGTGTACTGTTCATCATGCATGGTGGGCCTCTGAGGGGCAGGGATGAGGTTTGACAACAGCTCTCCCTCCCAGAAACTGGGGGCTCTTGAAGCCACCCTTTCCCATCCTGCCTCATGTTGGCTGAGGGGTGCTTGGTGGGAATCAATAGGACTAGAGGCAAATTGCCAGGCCTTTCCTTGGAGGCAATGGAGGGTTAAGCAACTTGCCCAAGACTATAAGGAATGCTGGTGGGAATTGAACCCAATGTGCTTGGTTACCAAGTCAGTTTTCTAACAACTAAGCTGCACCTTCACTTCTGTAACACTACTATATGGAGTACTAGGCCAGCATCTTATAGAAGCTGGCTGCCATGTGCCTATGGGTTATTGTTGACTCCTGGTGACCCTGCAGTCCTGCGTGTTCTCAGCTGGAGGAAGGTTGGCTAGGCTTTTCTAAGGAGGCTGATCCTGACCGGTTGCCGGCCCATACATGGGGGAGGCCTCCCTCTGATTGGAGTTCTATGTGCCTTGACTGTTGTCGGTGCAGAGAAGGCTCCCAGACCGCAAAGCAACTCATCAGCCCTCGGTACTGTGATCCTCCAGGCTGAGGCAAGCTCGGGTCTGCCGACCTCAGGGGAATAGGAAGAGCTCAGGCTTGGTGAGCTTTATCTGTGCACCACAGACTTGGGGGAGACTCCCATGGAGACCCTTAGCACCATGTCACGTTCTGATCCAGAGGTGGGTAGATGCAGAGGGGTTTTTTTTTGGTACTGATTAGAAGGAACTGGAAGGGAATTAGAGCCCTAGCTCCCCTTGTGCACCACCAACCCTGAGAGGCTAATGTATTCCCATCACTGTTGGAACCCTGGAATAACATGGAGAGACTAAGGTCTTCTCCTCTGTGCTTGGAGCTGCGGAGGAAAGTTCTCTTTGGCATGATGCAATTACCATGCCGAGCATCAGCAGCAAATTTGAGTGATGGCAACCATACTCCTCGCATCCCAGATCAGAAGTGATGTCATGGTATGTGCAACACTCACCATTTGGAGAAACTGCCCCTGAAGCATTTGCACCCCGGTGGACGGCATGAAGGGAGTGGGCATGGCCTGACAGTGCAAGCCCCATCCTTCAGAGGGACTTCATCTGGCCATGGTAATGTCTCCCTTAGCGCTACCAATTACCAAGCACTAGGGAAGGACCAGTCTTCACCACTCCTCTTTCTTTTAACGTGAGGCTGTAAGCTCTCGGAGACAGGAAGTACTATTAGCAATAACGTCTACTGTAGCAGCAAAGCTAGAGGTATGCTGCGCTCACCTATCGTGTGGGCCACGAGTCATGTACAGGCCCTGCCGTTGTGGAAGGACCCCGTCTGGCCACAGCAATGCCTCCCTTAGCATTAAATTTCTAAGGAAGGATAGATGTTTCAGTGCTCCGCTGATCCAGCCAAGGCCAGAACTGGCCATGGTCTGATGCTGCCAATGCAGCCAGAGAGTTCTAATCCTGTACCAGGTCATCGGGGCCCAAAGCGGCCGTCTACACTGCCCACTGATGGCCTGTAGCAGGAAAATTGGGAAAGAGCCATGCTTTTCCTGTGCTCACTCATCTGCATCCACAGAGGCAATCATGTGGGCGGCACCAAGAGGAAGGGTGTGGCAGCGCCAGCGGAAGTGGTGCGCCAGATCAACTGCTGTATGCCACACCGGCGCACTGGAGGAGTGTGTTTTGGCATGGTTGGCCTGGCCCTGGTGCCAATGAGGGAACCTGATGGCATTGTACTTAGTGCTGGAACAGAATAGCTAGGCACAGGAAGTGACATGCACTGTATCCAGTGCAGGGCCAGAGCAGAGAGGCATCGGAAGTGAGCTTGGCGCGGAAGTGATCTCAGCGCCTGAAGGGCCTCTTCGTCGATGATGATTCAGGCCGGCGCATCCTAGGCCTTCATGGGTGATTGGTGCCAAGCTAGGGGGAGGAGCCTCTGCGCCATCCCATAGCCAGTGCTATCTTGATTTGACCATGTTGGTATGGCTGGGGAGAGTGGCCAAGGCTCAGCATGGTGGATGGCATAGTTCTCAGGCTGTCCGGGGTCTCAGCAGATCACTGGTAGTTGGAGCAGTCTTCAGGCCATCAGGGGTCCTCCCAATAAGCCGGGACGGGAATGAAGGTCTTTCCCCGGCACATTTCATGCCCAGCTGGCTCCTTGGTGCAGTAGATTAGATTTCTGCTTCTCCAGCTGGTCTGCACCTGACTTCAGCCGGGGCTCAACGGTCAGCACTGTGGTGTCAACCACCATTGCACACTGAATCTCACCATGGAGGGAGAGTCTGCGGTGCAAATGTTCTCTGGAAGGTCTCTTTGGGGTGGAGAGAGAAAGAAGCCACGATCGGATCTGCCGCATGTGAGGCCACAGCCAAGTGTGGAGTCTGGGGCTGTGCTCATGGCCGGTCGGCTGAGGGGAGTATCTACAGCCGCAGAATCCCTGAGTGGAATGTGGTCGCTAATTGCAATAGCTTCCTTGAAGGTAATGATCTGGAAGTAAGTTTTGAGAAAAACATTAGAAGCAAGTTTAAAATGTGTACATTTTAATAACAAGTGGATAGAGGAGAGCAAAGAATCCATCCACATAGCCAGGTGGATAGAATAGACTGAGGTGGAAAGGGGGCAGGCACTGTAGTGGGATGACTAGCACATGCTCAGAAGGGTCTTCAGACTCTTCTGAGCTATTGGAGAGCTATTCCGTCCTTAGTACTGTCAGGTGACATCATCCATGTGTGGCTGACTCATCCTACTTGTCCATGTAGAACTCTTACTACACAAAGACTGCCCATTGATAGAGGACAGACAAATAGAGAACATTATTATAGACAGAGATCCCCTTCACCCCTCCCCCACCCCAATATGAGATAGACAAACAGGATCCCTGCCACCCATGTAGTATGATTAGCGTTATTAATTCATTTGTATTCCACGCCATGTATAATTCTGGCAGATTAAAGTAAAACATACATACTAATAAAATCTCTGAGAGGTTACCCCCATGCCAGATCCGTACCAAGGGCTGTGTGGCTGCACAGAGTGCAAGGTATGGAAGGGGTGTTGATGTCATCAGTGGGTTCCAGGAAGCCTGACAAGTGCGTAATTCTGTGCGCGGCTGAGTAAGGGGAGGCACCAGATTCATGAGTCGCATAGACACCTTTCTAGTTTGGTACGGTCCTGTTCCATGCCGTTCTATACAGGACAGAGAGACAGACAAGGAGTGCTCTTAAAGCAGAGGCAGACAGGGAACACTTCTGCTCTACACCAGGGATCCCCAATTCTTTTATCAGAAGGGCCACATAGAACATTTCCAATCACTGAGAGGGAGGAATAAAATTTGAATATCCTGTTTTGAGAGATTGTTTAATTTCCTTTTGCAAAGTCTCCTTTCTCCATCCGCCCCCTTCCCTGTGGTAGAGATGAACTCTTTTGGTTTCTTTTGTGTTATTTCCTGACATCTTTATCTCTTGTCTGCCTCTCTGTCTTTCTCTTCTGTATATCGTCTCTTCACTTCCTCTCCATCCTTCCCTGTCTTTTACCTTGCGCCTCCATCATATTCTTCCATTCCCGCCTCTTACCTCCTCCCATTTTCCAGTTCTCTCTTTCCTCCAGCATCACCCCTCATAGAATCTTATTCTCTCTCTTCCCTCCCATCAACGTTTGGTCTCCCTCCCGCTTCCAGTTCCGCCTTCCCCTCTGCCTCTACCTTCTTTCTCTTTTCTCCAACAACATCCCTTCCCCCCATGCAACATATGTCCTTCTCTGTCCCCCATCCAGCAGTAGCTCCTCTCTTTCCGATCCCCTCTCCATCAGTACCTCCCTTTCAGTCCTCCTCATACTCGACTGTTCTGATGTTGCTGACTGGTTGGGCCTGATGCCATAATGGAGGGGCCATGGACCACCCCTAGCTATGCCCCTGGTTTAGCGAATCTGTCAACTTAGGGCATGAGGCCGATGTATCCCATGGGCCACAGTTTGGGGATTTCTGTTCTAAACAGAGTTCTTCATCTGCCCCTCCCTCCAATACAATATCGGCACAGAAAGCACTCTTATTAAACAGAAAGCCCCTCGATATCTCTCCCTCCTAGCCACAAATACAGGACAGACAGACAGGGAACATTCTTACACAGAGAGCATATTATTCCCAGTACAAATAAATGGAGTGTGCCCCCTCATCCTGTGGAACTTGGCATGCAGGCCCAGATTCAGGCATAGGCAACTGCCTGGGTGCAAACATTTGAAGGCACTAAATATCCAGCTCAAATGTATGTGCACCGTGGCCTTCTATGCTCTACCTCTGGCTCTCTGATCTTTGAAATCTCTGATGCCCCCCCGCCATCCTCCCTCCTTCTGCTCTCTGGGATCTGACCTTGCCTATAGGAGCCAAAATCTTAAATCCAGCCCTGAGGCTGGATTATACAATCCAGGCTGTGATTATACAATGAGTGCTCCCCTCCCCACATACACACACAGCCCATCATCACCCCCTGCCCAATACAAGCACACAGACAGGCAGGAAGTGCTTTTATTAATCAGAGATGCTTACAAGCCATTTATACATCCCAATAAAGAATCTCTGGATACACATGGAATGTGGCAGAAAGATACTGAGCTGTTTCCCATCGTGTTGGGTGCCGCAAGCTTGATTAAGAAGAATTTCCAAGCACACCTTCATAAATTACCCATACATGTTACATCTTATGAACTCCAGAGGGAGGCACAATGGAAGTACTATGCCGAGCATTAGCAGTAAATTTGAGAGACTGAGATCATACCTCACATACCCTGGCTTAGGAGTGAGGTTCATGACAGTCATGGTATGCACAAAACTAACTCATTTGCAGAAACTACCCCCAAGAAAAAACAGAGCAAGTTTCTACTTCTCTATAGAGTGGAGCTGAAAATGCTAATAACTCCTTCTACATGCCGTTCCCTTTCAGGGGCTTCTTTGTGCCCTGCCTTGCACTGTACATCCATTTTGACTATATAAAGTTCCCCTTTCCCGTCATACCAGCCCATGGGGCATTTATAGAAAGCATATTGTCAGTGCTGGGGTACCTAAGGAGAAATACTTGTGATCAGTATCATTAGCCCTTGAAACTCTGTCCATTGACTGCCAAGTTAATCTATGCCACCCACACCTCCACCAGCAAATAAGAGACGAGCCAGATGGGATACCTTTCCCCAGGAAAGAGAGGCAGAGTGTCGGGAGGAGAATCAGCAGGTAGAGGATGACTGTTCCTTCCATTCCCGTGTCTGATCCAGGAGCAGCCAGACAAGGGTGAGACAATGCCAGAAGAGAGGTAATGGCAATCAGCCCAAGTATCAGAACTGGGGCATCAGCGTCAGCTTATTTCCTGCCTCACCACCCCCTCCCTTTTCACTCTCTCTCTTTTTCTTGTCCCTTTCTCATTCCCACATGCACACTCTCACATATAATTTATTAATAAGAAATATGTCAGCAACAAAACAAAAGAAAACTCAAAGTCACTGGAAGAAGGGATACTACTATAACAAACATTAGCTTAATGAATGTTAAAAAGGTGAAAACTTCCAGATGACACCCAGAACCCTAGAAAGACAGAGCTGGAAAGCCCTTCCAGTCCTACCGTTCCATTATTCTAGGATCACTTTTTACTGCCATTCTGAAGATGACCAACCTCTTCAGTTGTCACCCCTAACTCTTCATGTTCAATGACACTGTCGTGCATCTCAAGAGTGGGGGGAGGAGGGGGGAATATGCTACGACTCCTTTATCATGCAAGGGAAAAAAGCTGAGAGAGACAACAATAGCCCTTGAGCAGAACATGAAAGTCCGGAGCCCTAGTGATCCTGGAGAGATCTTGAGTTGTAAATGGTGGCATCTTTCACTGAACCTCACAGATTTGTGTTGAGTACAGGCCCCTTCTTCAGACGTTGCATGTCAGATGTCTCTTTTTCTCTCCCTTTGGTGAGACAGCTGTGCAGAGAGGGCAGTCAGAGTGACATTACATAAGCTAAAGTCAGGACTACTTAGGGGCATGTTTACTAAAGTGCCCAATCCAGTGGTGTGAGGTTAGCATGTGAATTGGGCGGAGTGCTAAAATGTAGTGTGGGGCCATGTGCATAAAACCCCAGTAGCATACATTGGGGTGGGGGTCCGCAGCAGCGCAGCTGGTGTGGGCATTTCTAAACCATGCTACCTATGCTCAGCAACAGTAGAGCAGGTATGACTAACCCCAACTCAGTGGGTGACATCAGTTGCATCTGCAGCCATTTTGCTGCATGGAAGCACGATAACTGCAGGAAAATGGATGTACCCACCCCGCTATAGTTAGTTCACAGCCCCGCACTGTTAACACGGCACAACCATGTGTTATCAGCGCAGGACTTAGTAAACATGCCCCTTAGAGCAGGAGGAGTAATTATATTTGAGAAATAGCTTCTATGTACATTTCTCAAAATGTTCACCCTCACCAGACTACCATGATAGCCACCGTGGTTTATGGTTTATTGAATTTTGATGTACCACACTTTGCATGCATCCAGCGCGGTTTACAATAAATATAGCACAAGTAACACCCAAATGGAAACAGAGAGGAACTCCATAAAATATAGGAAAGAGAGAAGTGGAGATGCACACATTAAATAATGAAATTGTGCTTATGGTCTGCTTGACAACTCAAGGCGGCAGATCCATCCCATAGGACTTCAAGGTTCATTTAAAGAGGGCAGAGGAAGGTCCAGACACAGGTGGGCAGGGAGACAGTTCCATAGAGCCAGGGCCAAATAGAAAAAGGGTACAATGTGTGTATTCATATTTTGCTCTTGTGGGTGATGGCAAAACCAATTGATTGTCCTGCAAGGGCTCTTAAACAATGTTGCAGTACATAGGGGGTGATAGAGGAAGACAAGTAGGGTGGAATGCAGTTATGTAAAGCTTTCCAGCAATCAAGACAAATGCTTATAAAGAAAGCTTAAGCTTTTATGTATATATTTATGTTTATATTTAAGGGGAAAACCTCAGAAAATAGCCCACTGCAATCTTTGCTTGACTTTGGGCTCTGTTCCAGTTATCGGAAAATCCCCCTTTTAATTTTGCAAAATTGTCATAAATTATCTTCATGAATTATTCATTGGCAAAGCAAATCATTGAAGTGCCCACAGTGCCAAAAAAACCCCCAATGTGCTAATATTTAAAAACTCATATAAAGTTCCTCCAAAAGTACATCTCAGCTGCGACACCAACCACTGGGGAAGAATCAGATACTTATGTAGTCTTGATAGTTCAGGGGAGAGGAGAAACATTTTTTGAAGATTTCTTCTGCTAAGCCAGATCAAGAGATCAGAAACTGCCATTAATCTCTTTCTCCAGCCCCAATCCTATTAATAAAATTCTGATCGCTCATATAAAACTAGAAAGTGGAATCAATTTGAGCAGGACTGTACCAGCGGCGCAGCAGCACAGGGTACCAGCACAGAAGGGGGCGCTGATAGTATCACTGGTCTGCCAGGAAGCTCAAAAAGACTTACTGACCGTGGCAGGGTGGAGGGGGGCACCAGAATTGTTAGTCGCACAGGGCACATTTCCAGCTTGGTACAGTCTTGAATATGAGGGAAAAGTGGCTCGTTGAGGGAGAAGCACTACTGGGACTGGAAAGCAGCAGCTCCTGTTAGTAGAATGGTCCTTTGATCATCTGAGCTACAGCACCCCATATGTAGTGTGGGCTCATAGTTTACAGATCAATAACAATCTGTATAATATCCATCACTGTCTCTGTTTATTTGCTTACCCAAGCTTCAGAAAGAAACAGCATTTTGGAGCAGAGTAGCCAAGTGGTTAGAGCAACAGATTACCGGGAAAGCCAGCGTTCAAATCCAGCTTTTTCCACAGATCCTTCTTGTGACCTTGGGCAGGTCGTCACTTTGCTCTCCATTCCCTCAGGTATAAGCAGGCCCAGATTCAGGCATAAGCAATTGTCTAAGGCACTAAATACCAGGGCTAAACAGGGGCCTGATTCCACTTGTTTTAGGTCCATGAGCCATGATATCTGGGGTGTAAACCTCCCCTCCCCAGTGCTCAAAGACGCTACCTAAGGGCACCAGCATCTTACATTTAGCCCTGGGAATGACCCAGATTGTAAGTCCACTTGGACAGGGAAAAAACCTCTGCACCTGCTGTAGCTTGCATTGAACTCGAATTTGGAAAGGCATGTAATTAAATCTCAAACTCACCAAAAATAAGAGCTCTCGTTATACAGAAATACTACAATCTGACAGCAGATAAGATCCCATTTGGCCTGCTCACTTTACTTGCTAGTACAGTGGTACTGTGCTAATTGATCATTTTCCTTGAGTGTCTTCTCTTATTTATTTTTCTTTACATTTAACAAATGTCTTTCCAGTTTAACGTGAGTTACATTCAGATGCCATAAGTATTTCCCTGCTCCTGGGGGCTTACAATATAAGGGCTCCTTTTACTAAGCCTTAGCTCGAGCTATCTGCTGCATGGCCCATTTTATTCCTATAGGCTTGCGGCAAATAGCAAAAGGGGCCCTAAGTCTGCACCTGAGACAATGGAGTTCTCTGGCCTTCTCCCCTTCCATGGGAAGCTGACCTATGCATCTACAGTCCTTTGGAATTTCTGTATTCTTTCCCTCTATGTTAATTTATTAACTACCCTTATGAAGACAGTTTGCTGATAACTGTACTCTCTGAGGCCCTTTTAGCATTATAACAGTGAACCTCAGGAGACACAAACCAAAGACGAGAGCTCTTTGCAAACAACAGAGCAGGACTTACTCATACAAGTCCAAGAGGGACCCAGAGAGACCTTTAATAGATGATCTGAGTTCAACTTGTTCTTATAAGAATAAGAGGGTATCATGGAACAATCTGCCCTCTGTGTTCTCATTTCCACTACCCCGCTGTGCTCCAGCCCCTTGCCTAGGTGTGATAGCAGGAAGGAACTGTCATGCTTGGTCTTGCTTGTTTTTTTCTGGGTCACTGAGACAGAAAGCTAGGAGGGGAGGAATCAGGAGAGCATTGGTGACCTACTAGCCCTGAAGCTCTGAGAGTGAACAACTCTAAGTAAACTCATTTTGTGCAAAGGTTCATCTGCTCCCCTCAGCCGGTGTAATAAACACAGGAAGCTTAGTACAGGTTCCATGCACATTCTTTTGCACGTACTATCATTGTGTACAGAGAGGAATCTAGTGTACAAAAGAGCTGGGTGCAAAGGACATTGTCAGCATCAGACCACTGTTCATTTCAATCCAATGTTAATGAAGGCATCGTCTATTAAGAACATAAGAAATGCCATACTGGGTCAGACCATGAAGCCCAGTATCCTGTTTCCAACAGTGGCCAATCCAGGTCACAAATATCTAGAAGGTGAAGTAATCTGGACGCACAAGACCCAGAAGCTGAACACCTAGTTTTCTAGTGCTTGGGATTCAGCACGTGGTCTGAGGAGGAAAAAAGGTTAGATTGCTTTTTTGTAGCTATCCTTAGTGGGGTTTCAAGCCATTTTCTTTCCTTGAGCCAGTGTAAGCTACCTGCAACATTTTTCTTGTTTTATTGAAAGGACAATCTAGTAAATAAGAGGAAACTAAAGTGGCCAGAGGTTGAGAAGCTGAATGCAAGGTTAAGGGGAAGGTGCCACAGCTGTGAAATGAAGGGTGATAAGTAAATTTCAGCAGTGAAGGGCATCATACAATTTCCTCCAATTACTCAGGAGTACTTGGAGGAAGAGAATGGCAGGAATGTGGAATTGTATTTATTTAGTATTTACCTCAAGAGCAAGTTACAATCGGGTACTGTAGATATGTTTCCCTGTCCCCAGAGGGAGGGCCGCTGCTACCATCAGATAAAGAATGCTGGCCCTCAAGGGCCACCCATTGAAGCCTCTGTTGGCCCTCTCAGGACCAGCAGCAAGCGCCTGGAAAGAGGCAGCAATGGCAACAGGCACCATGAATGGGCAGGGTACAAGGATGAGGTTCACCTAGGATGGCTTATCTCCTTGTGCGGGCCCTGCCCAGAGGGTTACAATCTAAGTCTGCACCTGAGACAACGGAAGCTTAAGTAACATGCTCATGGCCACAAACAGCGACAACGGGATTTGAATCTGGTCTCTTCTGCTCCAGCCACTAGGCTACTCTTACACTCCATAATGCAAGAAAGCATACAACAAATCCAGAGGATCTCTAAGAGACGAAAAGAGCTGGAAAGCTTAGTACTCGTAGCTGGTATGGAAGGGCAGCCTCAACAGGCTGTACACTCTTTATCTGCAGTCATGGCCCTGTGTTTAATAATATATATATATACAGAGTATACATGTGGTATTCTCACATCTGATGCACCCGGCTGCACCTTGCCATGACGATTGGCGTGCTCACCGATATCTGTACACATTCTTTGCACGCACATCCACCACACTAGAATGTACATTTCCACGGTGACTAGCGTGCTGCCCCATGTTTCTGCACATTTTTCACAATAAGCTCACTGCATCGAGAGTAGGAATTCTTTTTATGTACATTAGGAAACTGTGCATCAGACCTCACCGCACAGCTTATTACTTCAGTCCCCTTCTCTCTCTCTCTCTCCTTATCTCCCGCCCCCCCTCATTCTTTTGCCTACCCCCTCTCCATCGGTGTCCTTACCCATCCTTAGTCGTCGTCCCCCCCACCCCATGTCTTTATTGATCTTTGTCTCTCTTCTTGTAAAATGATCACTAAAGGACATGGACGAGAAGCCCAGAGCTGTTCCAAAGGGTCTAGGAGGCTTTCAGCCTCTGGCACAAATTGCAGGAAATGATGGTCACTTCCTGCTACCACCCCACACAAACACACTATGCAAAGGCTGAATGCTGCTTTTTCCATGCTCAGCCAAAGGCATTGACTGTGCGGCAGTGCTGAGTGGGCGGCTGTTACACAACATCCTGGCCCATGGTTTCTGGTCACAGAGATGTAATAGGCACCTGACCTCCTTTCAGGTTGCATGCAATGACCACCTCAGGTTGCCCTCCCTAGAGCCGGAAATCCTAGGTCACTCTGTAGCAAGGAATGTGAAGTTACATGCTACTTCTCCCATGACAGCAGAACCACCTGCTGGGGGAAGATGAGGCTGCATTTCTTCAGCAATCCCTCCTAAAGGCAACCCTGTCTGTCAGCCTCCTTCATTTATTTAAATGCTACTACTTTCCCATCCCAAGGCTACCACTAATTATAAAAACACAGTGAAAAGTGCAGCTACAGAGAACTCAGCCTTGTTCCCAACCTCCCCCACTCTCAATTGTATTCTGCATGCAATGGCTCAAGCCTGTCGAGCACATTTGGAGTCAGTTAGCAACCCTATCTTAGGCACAGTGTGGATCGCAGTGTTCTTCAGCTATTTACAGGAAATCAGAAGGCACAAGAACCAAACAATAAGGCCCTTGTAACATTTCACTTTGAGCTCCCTCTGATAGCATGTTAACTGCCCTCAATAAAGTTCACTGGGGGATCTCTCTCTAGTACGCATTTTGTACAGACCTGTGGCTGGGGAATTCACCCTGTAGAGATCTATGAGTGACGACAAATGCAGCCCACAGCGCTCCAGATCTGTGAGCATAAGGCTGCATGGGTAGGGGAGGGGGCCATGCAACTGTGTACCAGTATGGCTCTGGGGATGTGGGCACCTAGGAGTCTGGTGATGGATTTGGGCACGTGGATGCACAGCACTGACAACATCTGTCCATGCAACCACCTAGATGTGAACACACCAATTTCACAGGGCCACACATGCAAAGTGATCGACGGGAGTTAGATAGCAGACCTGCTAGCGGCGTTTAGCAGGGGCAGAGCAGAGGCGGTACACGGGGATGACCGTGGCGATATTCAGGCACTGGCCGGTTCTTCTTAAGCAGCCTCACCACAGAAGCTAACCAGGTAGCAGCTGAATGTCAGCATTGCCCAGTTAGCTTCCGCGCTATCCAGCCAACCCACATAGGGCCCCACCCTTGACTATCCGGGTCTTAGGTTCAGCAGTAATGGCCTTCCCCTTTCCTAGGGCTAGCTTGCACCGCTGCTGAATGTTCCACCCCACTCCCCAAGTTTAGCTTAAAAAAAACAAACTTAGATTATGGTTCGCAAGCCTTCCCTAAGGCAGTCAGGTTTTTGGGATATGTGCATGAATATGCATGAAAGAAATCAGCATGCAATGGAGGCAGTGGATGCAAATTGGTCTTTGCAAGATACCTTGAAAACCTGGCTGGAGAGGGCCGGGCGATGTCAAGGGATGTGGGAGCAGGGGTACTGATGTCATCACCGGGCTTCCAGGAAGCCCGACAAGAGCAAAATCTTATGCATGGCAGGGTAGGCGTGCACCAGCTCCATAAATTATACAAGAGGCATTTCTAGTTCAGTCCTCGATGGAGCTCCGTCCAGCCATACCTAGGAAGCAAAGTAATACAAATGAAATTGGTACTGAACAAACATACTGTATAAGAAAACGATGGGACAAACGTAAGCCACGAGAAGGGGATGTAGCTCAGCGGTAGAGCGCATGCTTTGCATGTATGAGGTCCCGGGTTCAATCCCCGGCATCTCCACGTTTTAATATTTTAAAAACAGTTTGAAATTTGTTATTGGATTTTCTTATGTTCTTACCTGAAAGGATTAGCGGTTCACCTGACAGCTGTGGTATAAGAACATAAGATGTGCCATACTGGGTCAGATCAAGGTCCATCAAGCCCAGTTTCCTGTTTCCAACAGTGGCCAATCTAGGCCATAGGTACCTAGCAGTTTCCCCAAAAGACACAGGTTCCGCAATGCTTCTACTGCATAAGTATGCTGCTTTGCAAGTCTATCTTGCTTAGAGCTGGGGTTACAATCCTGAATAACTGTATCAGGCGTCAATTGACAGTAGTACACAGGCGCTTAGCTTCCAAGTAAGGCTGAGGAGCGCAACTTCAGTATGCAGACAGAGGCTGGATTACTGAATGTGAGGATTGTTGCAAGCATGGGTAGGCTTGGATGTTATTTTCAGAAGCTGGGTTGAACACTATGCTAACGCTATTTAGAATTTTTGACTGTTCAGTTAAAAGTAGGAGTGAGCAATACATCTCAGTAATGATGAGTAGACTACTTCTTATATCAGCCTCTCCCTCCTGTTACCTGAATAATACCTGAGGGGGAGAGACTGGAAAAGGGAGAGAGCACTACTCAGATGCTCTAGGTAGGAAGAGCTTTGGAAAAGATTTTTCTTGTTCGGGCTTTATTGAGGTGCATTGTTCTCTGCAGTTTATTTTTCTAGTCAGTTGCATTTCCTGGTTTCAGATATATTCATGTACCAGTGATAGGGAATCTGTCTTATTTTAATACCCTCCCCAAATAGAAGCATACATGAGACCTCGTGGCGCAACGGTAGCGCGTCTGACTCCAGATCAGAAGGCTGCGTGTTCAAATCACGTCGGGGTCATCCAATGTTTTTTGCATAGTTTGATAAAATCTCTTTATTCTCCGTATCATCTTTTAAAATATAAGTGGAGGTAGCCACTTATTTAAAGAGAGAAAGTAATAATCTATTGCGCTTTGCAGCAGTGGGTTCAAATCCTGTCCTTGTTGGGAAGGGGGGATTTTGTCTTCTAAATTCTGACTGTCATTTCTGTCTGGGTAGTCTGCATTCCTTGAGCACCCTCACTCACAAGCAAGGAGATGCTGGGGTGGAGAGCAGCTCTGACTGTAACGTACCATGAACTATCATTGAAAACGCCAGAGCTAAATGCAAAAAATAAATATGTAGGTCAATCGGTCTTTATCTGTCCTCACCACCTCCAATATTTAAAACTTCAGGTTTTCTCCACAATATCGTTATCTCTAAGACATATTGACGCCAAGTCCAGGTAGAGTCAATAGAGCAAAGATTCACCACGAACAAAAGTGGTTATTCTGGTATCTTATATATTTCCCTGTTTGGTTTACAATTTAAACGTCGATGCAAAAAGCCACGTATTAGAATTCCTGCGCTAAGTTCAAGCACACGCTAAAAATAGTTTTGCTTCCGATGCAATAAACTAATAGTGTGCAAATTACCACTGCATTTAAAGTGGGCGCTGTCAGAAAAAAAAAACAGCGCACCCCTTAGCAGTAAAATGCAATCATTTGCTGCATCCCCAGTACACCGTCTCCCTTTCGGTCAAAACTCCCTGGTGGATCGTGGCTTCTGGATCCCTTCCTAAATATTTCCCTGGTGGCCCTAATGGATTCCTGACCCTACACCAAAGCGCTGACTGGTGGCCCGTGGTCCTCCGCCTAAAACATTGTAGTGTTAAGTCTGGCTGCTTGAAAAATTGATTTTTGCAGTTCACACCATGAATTTCTGCAGTAGGAGTAAGAGTAGTGCAGCAACACCTTGAGTAAAGTGATGCTTTTAAAGTATCGCACAGTTTACCGTATTAGCCCCTAAATGGATAGTTAAATAGCTTGCACAAAGATCATCAGTGAGACTTGAACCCTATACTTAAGCTAAGACTAAAACTTTCTCCACCCAAATGATCATTCAATTTTTCTGTCTCTTTGTCACATACAGACACATATGCATTTTATTTTTACAAAATCAATACATATTTGTAATTTTGACTTGACGAGAATATTATTTTGTGAATAATAAACATAAAATAGACAACAGCAATTAATTATAGCTCGTAGGAATTGAAAGAAAAGGTTTAAGCTGCGTTGGCCGGGAATCGAACCCGGGTCAACTGCTTGGAAGGCAGCTATGCTCACCACTATACCACCAACGCCTTCTGAAAATACATCCGCTGTTATTCTATCCAATTCCGACCGAGACAATAGTACATTTCCTTCAGTTCTGAACTAGATAACGGAAACGGGTTTGCGAATAGGAATGGTATAATAATCGCTATGTTTTATGCTTTCTCTGTCCCTCTCAGTCTTCCTTATTCTTCATAAATTCAGCATCTTATATAAGCATAAAAAAATCTTTTTTGGCTTTAATGCAATTACAAGAGAAGTTAATTAGAAAGTAACAAATTTATTTAGAATTTTCAAAGCATTGTTTGTGCATGAGGCTTACACTTGTCAGATCTAAGTAGATATTTGCCATCTCGTCCGTGAATAATCTCAAGTTTATTCCCTTCCTTCTCTTTGTCTCAGTCTCTCATTTCTTGCCCTGCAACCACTCGCTATTTTATGTGGGCAGTGTCACGACTACAATTCCCAGCATGATGCCACTGGAGAGGAGTCTAGCAATTCACCCCAATGTAAAATCTGTGACGTATTTAATGTACGGGGGGGGGGAGGGGGAACCCCAGTGATTGGGTACCGTCTCAGAATGCGTCGTGTATGCGTAATGCACGTGACGAGCTGTAGAGACTGTTCTGTCTTTTCACTTCCTCTTTCAGTGGTGGAAGTGGAAGTGACGTAGTGACGGTATGGCGGAGATTGAGGTTCCCGCCTATTATTCGAAGTTGGCGGGTGTGAGACGCGGTCTGTGCAGCATGGTGAGATAAGTCAGATCACGTCTCGGTTTTGCGTTCACTTCAGGCATGGGCGCATAGACTTCCAGCCTGTGGCAGAACACTGGAACTACAGTTCCCAGCATACGTTTGGCAACATTTCTAGGAACTCTGTCAACCTAGATTGGAGGTTTTTCCCTCATTTCCGCCAGTCTATGGGGTGGCTATGTAATTTTTTCATAATATCAAGGCCTGGTTTTACCCATGTTGCATTCTGGGGCTTGTACACCCTGTGGGGGTAATCAAAATTACAAGTTCCAGTGTATACACAGAAGAGGGAAAGCTGGGCATAAAAACAGGACTGGATCTCTCATTGAAATAGAATCCAGATTCTCATCCCTGTCTGTCCTCTCTTTTACTTGTAGGAAGAGCGTTGGCTGCGGGATGCTTGCAGCTTTGCTGAAGAGTGGTGGTTCTCACGGGGTCCTGAGCAGCCAGCGGATTTGCAGCAGTTCAGGGAAGGAATTATCCGCTGCCTCAGTAGAGGTGGAGAGGAGAATGAGGGGCTACCTGTCAGTTACAGGTAACAAATCAGCGGGAGAGAGGGAAGACCTGCCCCTGATTACCCTGGGAGTAGGGTCGCCACCTGATCAGACTCGCTCTCCAAAAATGTGCTTGCTTTGGCAGCCGAATGTGTGGTGCCGACCATTTATTTATTTTATTTATTTATTTATTTATTTATTTATTTCTTCTATACCGCCCCTTCCAGAGATCAGGGGCGGTTTACATGGAACAATTCAACAACTTGTGTATACTTTTGTATACGTTACATTGAACAGAAAAACTTTCTAACTTATTTACATGGAACAAGGTATACAATACATAGAGTAGATAAACATTCTAGTTTTTTTTACAAATGTTGACAGGTGTAGAAGCCTGTCTGAACTATTTACATAAGGTATTTACAGGTGGTTCTTTATAATGTATCTAGTTGTGGTTTTGGGCGTTCTGAGTTGGTGTGAGGGACATGGTTTGGGGGGGTAGGGGATTTGGAAATGTTCCGAGAATAAGTAGGTTTTGAGTTCCTTTCGAAATTGGGGGAGGTCTTTTATGGTGCGGAGGTCTAGAGGGAGTTCATTCCAGAGCATGGGAGCAGTGAACGTGAAGGCTCTGTTACTTGAGGATTTTTTAGTCTTCGTGAATGATTTTGGCATATCAAGTGAGTGGGCTGCATTTTGTCTGCGAGCTCTTGATTTAGATGGGGTTTGTAGTAGTGTTGAAAGATATGATGGGGCGATGTCATTTAAGAGCTTGAACGTTGTTAGGAGAATTTTGTATCTGATACGGCTGTTTATAGGGAGCCAGTGTAGTTCTAGGAGTATTGGGGTCACATGGTCTGTTAGATGGGCTTTAGTAATTACTTTTGCACAGATGTTCTGTGCTCTTTGTAATAGGTATGTGTTTTTCTGTGGTAAGCCAATTAAGAGACTGTTGCAATAGTCAAAGTGGGGTGTGATAAGTGTATTAACAACCGATCTAAAGTCATGTGTGTCCAGGAGGGGCCTTAGGTGTTGTATGGTTTTGAGTTTATGAAATATGGTTCTTACTGTTTGCTTTATGTGTGGTATCATGGTGAGGGTATGATCTATTATTACACCCAGGTATTTTACTTCTTTTTTAACAGGTATAGTTGTATTATTGATTGATATTGTTGTTGGAAAGGTATCCTCATTCACAGGTGTTCTTGTAACGAACATTGCTTCGTTTTTTTTTAGGTTAATGCTGAGGTAATTGGTTTCCATCCAGGAGGTGGTCTCAGCCATGCATTCAGCTAATTTGTCGTATGTGTGGTTTTTTGTGGTTATGGGGATAGCGAGCATTATATCATCAGCATATATAAAGTGATTAATCTTGTGTTTTTTAAATATGTTTGTGATAGGTTGCAGGTATAAGTTGAATAGAAGGGCGGAAAGGGCTGATCCCTGAGGTACACCTTGTCCTTGGGGGAAGGATTCTGATGCTTCCTGATCTATTTGGACACGTATTAGTCTGTGTGATGTAGGACTTGAACCATTTGAGGACAGTTCCACCTATCCCTAAGTTTTCAAGTCTGTGGATCAGGGTGGGGTGGTTGATGTTGTCAAAGGCGGCCGAGATGTCTATAAAGAGTAGAAGGAAGCCTTGATTGTTGGCATCTGTGCCTTTGATGAGGTGGTCCATCAATGTAATCAGGAGGGTTTCCACTCCGTGGAATGGTCGGAAACCAAATTGGTGTGAGTCAAGAGGTTTATGTTCATCGATATGCTCTTGTAATTGTAATTGGATTGTTTTTTCTATTATTTTAGCGATAAATGGGATGCTAGCTATCGGTCTGTATGAATTGGGGTCCTTTGAGTCAAGTTTGTTGTTTTTTATTATTGGGCGAAGCGTTGTGAGCTTTAGGGCATCAGGCATGATGCCTTGTGAAAGGGATAGGTTCACCATGTGTTGGATGTTTTCAGCAAGTTCTTCCTTTGTACATTTGATCCAGGACACAGGACAAGGATCGAGTGGGGAGGTAGTAGTATTGATCATTGTTATGATATTAATAAGTTGTTTTCGGTCAATCATGTGGAACGTTGTCCACTTGTTAATAATTTCGGTGCTTGTGGTTAGTATTGGTGTTAGAGCATTGGGTTTAGATTTTAGTTTTTCTGCAAAGTGATTTGCTAATGTTTGGATGCTTATTGCTGGTAGCTTAGGATCGGAGTTCTTTGTTTTGGTAAGTGTTTTTACAATTGCAAACAGTTCTCTAGGTCGGTTGATGGCTAGATTTATTACTTTAGAGTGGTAATCTCTTTTCGATTTGTTTATTGCGTTCTTGTATTCGTTAAGTGTGTTCATGTATTGTAATTTATTTTCATCTGATTTAGTTTTCCTCCATCTCTTTTCTTGTTTCCTTAGTTGTTTTTTTAGGTTTGCTAGTTCTTTAGTGAACCATTTTTCTGATTTCTTCGTTTGTCTATGTCTAGTATGTGTGGGGGTAGCTGCTTCATGTATTGTTATGTTCCAATGATTTACGGTGGAATTGATGTCAGGGGAGTTTGAATTTAGTACTGGTAGTACTTTGTCAAGGAAGGTATCCTTGTCAAAGTGTGCAAAACGTGATAAGTGAGGAGATGTGCTTGTTGTAGTTGGTGTTGCTTGTGCTGGGAGGTAGAGGGTTATGAGGTGATGATCGGACCATGGTACTTCTGTTGTAGCTGGGGGGGTAAGTTGTTGATGGTTATTAAGGGAGGAAGGGAGGAAGATGAGATCTAGAATGTTGCCTTTTATGTGTGTGGGGGTATGAACTATCTGTGTGTATCCCATTTGGTTCATGGCGTCCATGAAGTTGTCTGATTGGGATTTGTTTAGGGAGGGGAGGTTTAGATCACCTAGGATTATTAGCGGTTTGTTTTGCGATGCTGTGCATGCAAGTTCAAGGATGGAGGAGAGGTTGTTTTGATCAGCTGAGGGAGGCCTATAGATAAGGGAGAGAGCCAGGGTTCTGCTTTGTATATTAATGATGTCCATTCCATCTATATTATTTAAGCTTGTTAGGGTGTATTGTAGGACTTTTTTGGTGAGTATGAGAGTGCCACCACCTCATTTTACATCTCTGTGACAGCTGAATATATCATATTGATGTGTGGTAATTTGATTTAATAGTATGGTGTCTGTGGGTGCTAGCCATGTCTCTGTGATGCAGATAATATCTGGGTATTTGTCCTTTATCATGTCATTAATTATTGGTATTTTGTTCCATATGGATCTGATATTTATTAGGAAGAGCTTGATTCTAGTATCTATATTAGTTGTATTATCCTTTATGTTGCTTTGTGATTGATATTTTATTTGAATGAGTCTGTGGGGGCGTCTGCCTGAGTTGTGACGATAAAAATGGTTTTGGGTGTGTGGGTGGGTTGTGATGTATTGTGGGTTTTGATGTAAGTTATGTGTGGTGGGGATGTTAAATGGGTGTTGATGGTGGTTGTGAATGATGGGGATGTTAGTGTAGGGGCTTTGATTGGATTTGTACGTATAAGTCTGTTGTGTTAGGAGTATTATTAGGAGGAGAGTGAGGGGGAGGTTTGTACACTTTATTGGGGACATTATGTATTTTTGAGGGGTGGGGGTTACTGATGGTAGTGCAACAATATATGCGGCTACTGACAATGTTAAGTACGTTATATATGCTACAGATGATATGACAATGGTATTGGCAATGTTAATTAGGTTATTGACAGTAGTATAGCAGTGTATGTGGGTACTGATAGGGTTCTATAGGTTGCTGAGCTCGGGGTTACTGGTAACAGTATAGAAGATTGCTAATAATGCTACCTAGGCTACTGGCAACAGTATAGGAGACTGCTAATAATGGTACATATGCTACTGGCAACAGTATAGGAGACTGCTAATGATGGTACATAGGCTACTGGCAATAGTATAAGAGACTGCTAATGATGGTATATAGGCTACTGGCAACAGTATAGTTGACTACTAATAATGTTACAGTACATGTGTCTTATTGAAAATTGCTGTAGTTTGTGGTGTAAACAGTCTCAATTATGGATGACTCATTAATGAGTGTTATACTTGCTGTGATCTGTCTTCAGAGATTGGGTGCCGATGAATCCGTGTGTCCTTGCTTCTGGTCCACGCCTAAGGGCCACGCCAAAGGGCCCTCAGGCGCGGGCCCGCCAGATCAGCACGGCGCTTTTAAAGAGCTGTTGTCTGCCCCGATTGGGCAGCTCTTCACGTGGCTGCTGGCTTCGCTGCTCCGGCCCGCTCTATCCCCGGCTAGGAGAGCTGCTGGTGGAGGGCCGGAGTGTGGAGTGAACCATCCCTTTCTTATTTATGCTGGTGGCAACATTGTCATTTCTTGACCTGCACAATTAACTTTCTAAGACATTGGCAATACAAAAAAATAATAATCTTGATAGTTCAGTAAGATATCTTCATACCTTTCTAGGTCTTGATTTGTCCCTTATTTATTGTTGTTGTTGTTTTACTTGCTTCTTTCTCTTTATCCATCACTCTTTCTTCAGTATGTTGTCTTTATTCTTGGATTTACACTAATTTCCACATGTGTCTATATCTATTTGTTCTCATTTTGCCTACATATTCTCTCTCCTTTGATTTCTACTTTTCTTTTGTTCTTAACCCATTCTGTTCTCTCACTGTTTCTTTATTTTTATTTATTTATTTATTTTTATTTATTTATTTTTTTACTGCTGACATAAGATTTGCCATACTGGGTGAGACCAATAGTCCCATTAAGTCCAGTATCCTGTTTCCAACAGTGGCTAATCCTGGGCACAAGTACCTTGCAGGATCCTAAAAGATAGAAAGATTCCATGGATTTTCCCCAGTCCACTTTAATAATTGTTTATATTATGGACTTTTTCTCCAGGAACTTGCCCAAACATTAAAAAAAAACCCAGCTACTTTAAGAACTTTTACAGAGTTCCACGTTGAGTAAATAAATATTTTCTCCAGTTGGTCTTAAATGTAGTACTTTATAGCTTCCTTCCTTTCTTTTTTTTGTTAATCTCATTCTTAGGTCACATTTGTTCTTTGTCGTATAGTTTCCTTTTCATTTTTTGTTTATTTTTATTTTACCTTTGGCCAGGTGCCAAACTGAGTAAAGGCTGTGGGGTATACAGGATCCAGCTTTGTTTCATGTACTCTCCCAGGCAGCCTGGCCCTGAACATGCACACATATTCCCTGGGCTAGCTAGTTATGGCCGAGTTTGCCTCAACGTGGAGATGCCGGAGACAGCTTGGGATTTTAAGTGCCAAGGGGCGCCATGTGGTAACAGTCTTAATCTTTTGGGGATATTTATCAGGCACTTCTTTTTTCCTTCATATGTACCTCTTCCTCTTCTCATACATTCTCTTCCCTACCTTCTTTTCTTACACATAGCATAGAGTGGCTGGTCTGTCTCCGATTTGCTGCTCAACTCTTTTGCATTTGATGGTTTTTTTTCCTGCTCCTGCAAAAGAGTGTGGGAGATGGAGTACAAAATCCAGAGACTCCTACCAAATATGGTAAACTTGGGGGATTAATCTGATTCACGCTAGTTCTGACAGGTGGTTCCAATTCTGATTTTGCCCCACTGCATTCATAAGCTTGGGGAGTAGGTATAGTAACATAATAAATGACAGCAGATAAAGACCAGTATGGTCCATCTAGTCTGCCCAGCAAGGTGGCAAGAGTAGGTGCATCTGCCGCTCTGTGCAGGTCACCCCTCCCTATGCCTTTGTTTAAGAGTGTATCTTTATTAACAAACTTTATATACCACTCACACCACAAGGGCACCAGAGTGGTTCACAATAACAAAGTAGGCTGCTGGGAAAAGGAAAGGAACGCCATAGTAATAGAGAAAGAACAGCAAAGAGAAAAAAAACCAGAGCAAAAAAATGATACAGAGGAGCAGAGAGCTGGGAGACAACACAATCAGTGGAGTGGGGGAGAAAGGGGATCGGGGGGGGGGGGAGGAAGGTGAAAAGCTGAGGAGAATAGGTGTATCCACCGCTCCATGTAGGTCACCCCTATTTGTTGAGATATAAGAGATAGTTATGTTTATTTTGATTTTATCCTGTTGCTATAAAGGGATCCACTGTGTCTGTCCCATGCCATTTTGAATTATGTCACTGTATTTGCCCCCACCACCTCCATCGGGAGGGCATTCCAAGCATCCACCACCCTTTCAGTGAAAAAGTATTTCCTGACATTCCCTTGCAGCTTCATGTTATGCCCTGTAGTTTTACAGCTTCCTCGTCTTTGGAAGAGGTTTGTTTGTTCATTAATACTCTTTAAGTATTTAAAGGTCTAATCATATCTCCCCTATCCCTCCTCTCCTCCTATTCTACAGTGTACATATTTAGGTCTTGAAGTCTCTTCTCATAAGGCTTCTGATGCAGGCTCCAAATCATTTTGGTCGCCTTACTTGGAACCGTTTCCAGTCTTTTTACATCCTTTGCGAGATATGGTCTCCAAAACTGAACCTAGTATTCCAAGTGAGACCTCACCAGTGACTTATACAGTGGCATTAGTACCTCTTCCTTTCTTCTGGTAAGTCCTCTTTGTATGCAACCCAACATCCTCCTGGCTTTTGCCACTGCCTTGTCGCACTGTTTTGCCACCTTGAGATCCTCAGAAATAATCACACCAAGGTCCTTCTCCTGGTCCGTGCACACCAACCTCTTGCCCCCTAATCGCGTATATTTCCCTTGGGTTTCTGCTTCCCAAGTGCATGACACTGCACTTCTTCACATTAAATCTTAACTGCTAAGCATTAGACCATTCTTCCAGCTTTTGTAGATCTTTTCTCATGTTATCCACTCCCTCAGGGGAGTCCACTCTGTTGCAAATTTTCGTGTCATCTGCAAAAAGACACTTTTCCATTCAGTCCTTCAGCAATATCACTCACAAATACATTGAACAGTGCCGGTCCCAGGACCGAACCCTTGGGCAACTCGCTAATCACCCTCCTTTCATCCGAGTGAGCTCCATTTACCATCGCCTTCTGAAGTCTGTCAGTCAACCAATTTCTGATCCAGTTTACCACCTTGGGACCCATCCCTAAACTATTGAGTTTATTGATAAGCCTTCTGTGAGGAGCAGTATCAAAGGCTTTGCTGAAATCCAGGTAGATGACATCCATCGCATGCCCCATATCAAGTTCTCTGGTCACCCAGTCAAAGAACTCAGTCAGATTTGTTTGGCAAGATTGTCCTTTGGTGAAACCATGTTGCCTTGGATCATGCAGCCTGTTGGTTTTGAAAAAGTCCACTATTCGTTCTTTCAGGAGTGCCTCCATTTACTTTCCCTGCCACTGAGGTAATGCTCGTGGGCCTGTAGTTTGTCACTTCTTCCCTATCACCACTTTTGTGAAGAGGTACCACATCAGCCCTTCTCCAGTCCTGAGGAACTTCTTCTGTTTCCAAGGAACTGTTAAAAACATCCTTTAATGGCCCTGCAAGAACCTCTCTGAGCTCTTTCAGTATCCTGGGATGTATCCCATCCAGTCCCATGGCCTTGTCCACTTTCAGTTTTGCAAGTTGTTCTAACACATCGTCTTCAGTGAATGGTGTGGTATCTACTTCATTCCCATTTTTATATTTGGGAGTCACAGGTGGTCCTTCTGCTCTGTTTTCACTAAAGAAAATCCTGGAGAAATATTTTTGTTTAGCAATTTTGCTTTTTCATTGTCACTCTCCACGAGTCCGTTCCCAGCACTTCTGAGTTCTGCAATTCCACCTCTGATTTTCCTTCTCTACCGAATATACCTGAAGAAAGTTTTGTGGCCACGCTTCACATCTTTAGCCATCTTTTCCTCTGCCTTTGATTTTGCTTTCCTTATTTCTCTTTTTATCTCTTTTAGTTTGATCCTGTATTCCATACTGTGTTCCTCTGTTTGCAAGCTTTTGAATTTTGTGAAAGCTGTTTTTTTTCCCCTTTATTTAAGCAGCCACTTCTTTGGAGAACCAAATAGGTTTCCTTCTCCTCTTGTTTTTATTTACTTTCCTTACATATTTATCTGTTGCCCCTTTTATTGCCACCTTTAGTTTAGCCCATTGCAATTCCACTTCCCTTATCCCCTCCCACCCTGCCAACTCCTCCTTCAGGTACTTGGCCATTTTACTGAGGTCCGTGTTTTTGAAGTCTAGGACTTTGAGCTTGCTATGATTGGACTGCACCTTGGCTTTTATCTCAAACCACACCATGTGATGATTGCTGCTGCTCACAGGGGCACCCACCCAGACATTCGACACGCTATCACTGTTGGTGAGCACTAAATCCAGCATTGAGCTTTCCCTGGTCAGTTCCATCATCATTTGTCTAAGTAATGCATCTTGGAAAGCATCCACAAATGTTTTACTTCTTTCCAGATTTGCAGAAGGAATAATCCAATCCACATCGGGTAAATTAAAGTCACTCAATATGTTTTATGTGTCTTCACTGAATCTATGGCTTTTTTCTTTGGAAAGACAGGATTGGAAGTCCATAGATGTTACAGAACAAAACTAGAACTGGAGTAGCCTATTGGTGTTGGGTCAGGTGGCAAACAGGTGAATGTAACTTGCATTGAAGATCTACTGGGAAAGGCATGAGCTAAATAATTAAATAAATAAAAAGTACAGTGGAGGCCTCTGCCAACCAGTGCTGCTGAGGGAGAGTTTTTGTAGCACCTGACCACCCTGCTGAGAGCTTAAAAAATAAATAAAAGCTGTCACATATCGAGGCTAGAAGCATTCTCTGCTCTCTTAAACACCGATCTTATCTCACAGCACAGAAGATCTATAGATTCCAAGAACAGGAAGAGGTGAAACGTGGGGGTGAGCTCTGGGCACAGAGGATTTGAGGGCAGGAATGTTGCAAGTGCTGTGTTTGGCCAAGGTTTGTTGTGTGCAGATAGTGACGTGCCCATCTTCCATTTCAGCTTTGTATCTGTCTCAGAGCTGAGATCCCAGCAGCACAGTCCCTGCTGCAGCCATGTGTCCTGGAGCACTGAGCAATACAACAAATGGGCGCACCAGGGAGAAGTCCTCTTGCCCAATCAGAAGGCCTTGCCCCGGGCACGCTTGATCCTGATTGGCTACCTGACAGATCGGGTCTGTAGAACAGGCCAGGCCTCAGAGGAGAGAACTGGACGTGTCGATGGGAGTCTGTACATCCGAGATAACAGCAGTGCAATGCCTTGTGAGGTATGGCATGGAGAGGGAGGGGTGGGAGATTCTCCCCCTGGGATAAAGGAGACATGAAGGAGGAGTGGCCTAGTGGTTGGGGCAAGGTACTTCAGGCCCAAAGGTCAGGAGTTCAAATCCCACTAGAGGACAGCAACCTTGGGCCGGAAGGACTGGGGTTTCTAGTCCCACAGGTGCTCCTTGTGGTCTTGGGCAAGCCACTTAACCCTCCATAGCCCATGTTCCCTGTAAATAGTCATCTCCAAGTTATAATGCCCTGTTCAATGTAATTTCAGTTTGTTCAATGTAAACCGCACTGATGCAGAATAGCGCGGTATATAAGAGAATGTAAATAAATAAATAATGAAGAGAGAGGCCCCATGGTGAAGGATCCCTGATGCGAGCTGGAAGGAAAACAGGAGGAGGGAGACTTGGCAGGGGAGCATCCCTGATGAGAACCAGCTAGGAGAGAGTTGTAGTGAGAGCTTTCTCTTGGATTTAGCACAGCACTTTCTCTCTCTCTTGCCAGATGTTGCATTTCGCGCTGGATATGTTGGAACAATTACTGCTTTTTCCTGGCTGGTCGTACCTTCCTGCACCTGCTCAAGGCTCCTCTGGAGGGTACCTGGAAATTTTGGCTCCTCCCATACCAGTGTGCTCCAAACCCGAGCAAGGGATCTCCAGGGATGAGCAACCTATCAGTGTCCTCTATCCTCTTGCTGCCTCACAACTTCTCTGCAGCCGGTAATGACTCATGGACAGTGACAGCTCCAGCTGAGCGCCCAGGAGTATCAGTACTTAACCAGCAGCATTATTTATAGCATGAGTCTGCCTATGCTGTTCCCCCTTTCGCTGCAATGACGTGGAAAGTTTACTGCTGACTTTCTCTCTCTTTTATCTTCTCCTTTCAGGGCTAAAGGCAAGATCCCCCAGTTGAATGTGGCTGGAGAGCTGTGCAGATACAGCTCTCTCCTGGATATTCGGGGACGGGTTTTCTTCACCCTTTTCCTGAAGTGCTTCTCCACAGACACCTGTATCCCAATCATGGTGCAGGTAAGATGCTGGTGCTCTCTCTGTGCTCGGATAGCAGTGTGAATGTAGCCATGGGCCCCACTCTGTCCCTGAATCCAATGTATGAGAATCCTGCTTCTAGAAGCAGCCAGTATGGTGGAGTGTCCCAGTTCACATTCCCTTCCCATTCGTTTATTCTTAATGAAAATTTCTGTGCACAGACAACGTTTGGCCCTTTCAGAGTAGGCTCTCTCAAATTCTGTTCTCAACAAATCATTCAAAAGAAAGAGGAGAAGGGAATCTCCATCGCCAGTCAGCATGCAAGAACAAAAAGAAGAGACTGGAGGCAAAAGCCGTAGAAAGACAAATGGTCTTCAGTCAGAATTTATTATCATGGGACGTGACTCAGCTGAGTTTCGGCAAACATGCCTGCATCAAGGGTCTGAAGGTTAAACCTGTATGTACTGATAACCCAAGAGTACATGTAAAAGCCATTGCAAAAGTAGGTCCAAGTCAAATTAATCTGATAGCTGAAGTCTGCTATCAGAAAAGAAGCCATTAGATTGATTTGACTTGGACCTACTTTTGTAGTGGCTTTTACATGTACTCTTGGGTTATTGGTGCATACAGGTTTAACCTTCAGACCACTGATGCAGGCATGTTTGGCGAACCTCAGCCGGGTCGGGTCCCATGATGATAAATTTTGACTGAAAAACATTTATGTGTCTACAGCTGTGGTCTCTCCGATCGCCCCTTTTTGTTCTCACAAAATCAGTGGCATGGGACACAATTCAAAATGGCATGGGACAGACAGAGTGGACCCCTTTATAGGAACAGGATAAAATCAAAATAAACATAACTATCTCTTATATCTCAGCAAATAGGGGTGACCTTCATGGAGCGGCAGGTACATCTACTCTTGCCGCCTTGCTGGGCAGACTAGATGGACCATACTGATCTTTATCTGCCGTCATATACTATGTTACTGTGTAACAGAATCATAGATTTCTAGGAATTGTATTTATTATTTATTAATAGTAGTATTTAGCTCGCTCCTTTCCAGCAGTAGTTCAAGGCGGCTGACTTTCAGGTATACAAATATTTCCCTGAATCTGACAAAGAGCCACATTGTGAAAACTATGCTATGGTCCCTGAAACTGGACGAAATTACCATTTCTTTTACATTTTATAGACCGGGTTGATTGGGATTTGAGACAGTGACCTAATGATGGAAGGTTCTTCTGTGTCGCTGACTTCCCCGGATCATCCAGTTTATGTTTATGTTTGTTTATGTTTATTAAAGACATTTGATATACCGCCCCCATTACATCGGGGCGGTTTACAATATAATAATTAAAATATATCGGAAAGGAAAAAGAAGTTACAATCAATATAAGAAAAAGGAAAGAGGAAGAAAGAAAATAGTGGTAAAATTCAGTAGCGAAAAGGGGTGGGGAATTGGGAGATCAGGGGGGGAAGGTTGAAATCAGAAGAGAAGAGGTGGGTTTTTAGGAGGGAGCGGAATTTAGGGTAAGACTGTTCTAGTCGAAGGGCTGTAGGCAGTCCCCAGAGCCCTAATACTATCTAAGGCAATGCTGCTCAGCCTTTTTTATTTTGTGACACTTTTTTTTTTAGTTCATTCAATCCTTGTAGCACACACAGCCTAATTTTGCATAATATGTATTCTGTCCATCCTGCTAGCAGAAGGGAAGCAGCACTTTTTGCAGGGGCAATGTCTCCAAATGGGTTAGTTTTGCACATACTATGACAATCGTGAACCTCACTCGTAAGCTCCAGAGTATGTGGTATATGATCAGTCTCTCAAATTTACTGATAACTCTTGTAATAGTACTTTGCATTGTGCCAAAGGGAGCTGCCTCCTGGAGTTCATAAGATGTAAAATGTATGGGTAATTTGCCAAAATATGATTGGAAATTTCTTCTTCCAGATCTTCCTGCTAGACCAGTCCAGACAAATGGGTTTTCCTTATCATTCCTCCAGTCCTGTCCAGACAATAATGTTAGAAAACGTAAAAAACCCCAACAAGGCACTAGGGGAACACACAATATTCCGCTTCAGGACTGTTTTCTTTCAGTGGGTTTTACCGGATTAGCAACGTTTTGCAAAGCTCCCCGACAAAGTGGTCGTGGAGGAACACCTGGTGTCGGGGCTCCGGGTTGCATGCCCTGAATGTTGTTTGGATGCTGTTCGTCTTGGCTATTTTGTGATGCTGAGTTATGCCATGTTTCTGCTACACCAAAGCTAAGATTTTTTGGTTTCTATTACTGTTTTGCTGAGCGTTAATACCCTTGGCTGGTTGCTAATGCTATATTGTTTTGCACATCAGGCAATGTTGTGTTTCTTTTTGGGGATATATCTGGGTCTTTTTATGTTTGGCTCAGTCCCCTGTTAGGGGTTTTTCTGACCGTTGATGTCTTTTTGGGTTTGGTCGATTGCATGAGCATTAGTTTTGTGCTATTTCTGCTGTTCGACTGGCTCACCCCCTTTGTTGAGAAGTGCACAGGGAGGTACTGAGGTCTTTTTTTCCTCTAACATTTTTGTTTCTGTTGTGTTTTTCCTGGAAACTCGTCTTCTGTCTTTGTTTTTTGTTTGTTTTGTTTTATTAAGTATTGTGTTTTCCCTAGTGTCTTGTTGGGGGGTTTTTTTGTTTTTGTTTTTTTTTAGTTTTTCTACGTCTATTTTGGTTCCTTGAGGAGACTGTGTTTTGATTATAGCAGACAATAGTGTTGTCACCCCCACTAGCAGCTTGGAAACTGAGCATGCCAAGTCTTGATGATGTTGAGCTCCTGGCCAGCTTTGAGATTGCAAGCCAATGCAGCTTGGCCATCTAAAGACTTCAGGGTGTATACAAGATACCCCTCTGGCTGGTCTTTAGCGATTTTGGAGGCGGTAATTTGTCAAGATGTGATTGGAAATTATTTTTAATCAGGAAGTAGATTGCCAGGTCTTTCTTCTGCGCGGTTTAATTTTAGTGTTTCCGTTGTCACAGAAATGTGATCCTCCGCCACCAACACATTCCATTCTGTTGCTGCCTAGATGGGTAGTTTGTCTTGGTCTGGCACCTCAACTGAGACCTGTCCATCTTAGGAGACCCTGCCAGTAGTTAAGCTACTGATAGCTTAGGCCTCAGCATCACTGATGCACACAAGCCCTCACAGCATGACAAGCTGCAAACCAAGTGAAGGGGGATATGATAGAGGTCTATAAATTAATGAATGGAGGAGAATAGATAAACATAGATCAGTTGTTTACGCCATCAAAAAGTAGAACGACTAGAGGACACACAATGAAGCTACAATGCAACCCATTTAAGACTAATAAGAGAAAATATGTTTTAACTCAACGTATAATGAAACTCTGGAATTCATTACCGGAGATGTAGTAAGAGCTGTTAGAGTAGCTGGGTTTAAAAAAAGTTTGGACAAGTTCCTGGAGGAAATGTCCATAAACCATTATTAAAGAGGACCCGGGAAATCCACTGCTTGTCCTGGGACAAGCATTGTAGAACCTGTGTGCCTCTTTGGGAACCTGCCAGGTACTTGTGGCCTGGATTGGCCACTTGGAAAAGGATACTGGACTTGATGGATCTTGGTCTGACCCAATAAGGCATTTCTTATGTTTTTAAAGGAAATTAACGAAGAGTGAAATTTCTCCATCTAACTCTATTGCAAAGATTACTCATTTAGAAAGGTACTCGGACTCTTGTTAAGGACAATATCAGTGAAGACTAAGATTGAACTAGACAATTTTTCTAGGTCTTCTAACTTACCATTTATTAACGTTCCTAAGTCGGCTTCAGTATCTGCCAAATAAATGTTTAAACTATTATCTTTCAGATGTTCTGGATGACCCGCTGGAATCACACCCTCCCATGACCAAAGTTTATTATTTGCTGTTTGTGGTGAAATCCTTTGGTAGTGGGGAAGCGTCTGGTCTGCAACAAGCTGATTGGATGTTTCATCTATATTAGAGGGTTTTGTATCCAAGTCTAGCTCCTTTCACACTTTTAGCTACATTCACTCTAAATGCTGATGGCTCTTAAAAATGTTTTTCAAAAAGAGGATTGTTCTGTTTAAAGGTCTTTCTGTCCGGGATTATCTGAACTTGGCGAGGGAAACAGGAATTCCTTCTGCTCCGTCCTGGGGTGCAGCAGTTGGGGGCTTTATTTTTCCTCAAGTTTCCATGCAAGTGATAGTTAAATTTCAATCTGTTTCCTGTAGATATTGTTTTTAACCCTCACAACTGCTTGCGTTTCTAAACACAAGTAGACCTGTTGACCCGGTGTATTGCCAAATTTTATGCTTTTCCTTTAACCCTGTCACTCACTAGCTCACTGACTAGGCACAGACACTTTAGCAAATACAATATGCTTTTATTAGATTGAGTCCTTTTAGAATAATAATAAGCATAAAGTTAAGCATCAATTCATCACCGGATTATTGTAGCCTCACTCCAGTCAGTCGGGGGACTTTTCAGCGATCACTTAGAGGAAAATCCGGGAGACTACAGAGACACGTCTGCCCCGTCTATCTTGAAGAAGTCAGTCCCATCTTTCCTGCTGAGAGTCCCCCTAAAGTACCTAACTAAGATCGTGCCTGCTGCATGCCATTACAATTCATTGGTTAGCCTGCAGCATGCTCAAATCAGGATTGGTTGGAGTTAATGTTGTGCTCATGGTTCATACCAGGATTGGTCAGGGTTAATACTGTGCTCGTGACCAGCAGCTGAAAAAAAAATGTCAGCTGCTGAGTCACTGTATGAATCACTCATCCAGTTCTGTCCAGCCAAAACTGCTGCCTGCTCAGAGAATTTGTCCTAAAGTAACCCCAAGCTCTGATCTGGGCTAGCAGGCTGACTTAGCATGATTTCTCTCACATGCAGTAATATTCTTTGTACAATATTCTTTGCTGATCCAAAAATCCAAATAAATCTTTAATTAGTAATATACCCGGGTCCTTCTGGTTCTAGTACTCTGTGAATATGTCATGTTTCCAAATCTCCTGCTAGACCAGTCCTTACAAGTGGGTTATATTCCTCTGCCAGCAGATTGTTGGAGACAGATATAATACCAAAGGTTTCACTCAGCATGTCCTGGCACCTTTCTGCCTCCCCTAGGTGTCACCTTCAGTATTTTTCTATCTCCAGCAGATGCTGGTTGTTACTCGCCTTGCTCCTCAAGTAGAGTTTTTTATTTCAGGGCTGTTTCAGTCAACTTTCAACTGTGGAGGTCTCTAGGGAACACTGGAGGTGTCCCCACACAGTTTCCCTCGTTCTTGAAGTCATTCACTGGGTAGTAGCCACTTTTCACAAGGCTCAGAAAGGCCTGCCGTCTGCACAGGAGATCAGGCTCCAAGCTATGATGCGGGCCTGTGCAGCCTGTCTGGAGAGAGCTGAAAACTGCCGTCGGAGCCTGAGCTGCCTGCCCTAGTACAGCCACCGCTATTCAGCGAGTTTTTGTTTTTGTATTGTATTCCAATTACAGAACCATGGCCAGCTACTGCTTAGCTCCCAGACAGCTTGTCGGATCGGCTCTCTTGCAGTGTCGGTGAAACTGGGAGTGACGGGTTT
The DNA here is from genome assembly GCA_033557465.1 of Ichthyophis bannanicus. Classification (NCBI taxonomy): domain Eukaryota; kingdom Metazoa; phylum Chordata; class Amphibia; order Gymnophiona; family Ichthyophiidae; genus Ichthyophis; species Ichthyophis bannanicus. The sequence goes on along the minus strand of CM066048.1, from coordinate 101,617,178 downwards.
TCCCCCTCCCTCTCCTGCTGACATCTCTCTCTCTCTCTGCTGCCACCGCTTCTGATACCACAAAGCCTTCTACCGCCACACTTCCGCTCCTGCACTACTGCCACTGATTGCTCCTGTGAGTCACCACCGACTATGTTCTTACAGCCACCGTTTCACCGCGGCTCAGACTCCGCCTCTGTTTGCTGCCCTTCTCCTCCGTCGCTGGCTCCTGCTTCAGCCACGTGGTATCTGGCTGCTCGATGACATTTTCAGCACGTCTGCTCCAGCCTGCGGGCTGCATCTTCCCGCCTTCGCGGTGACCATTTAAAAGCGCTGGTTTTCGCGCCTACTGCATGCAGTGGCCATTTGTTCCCCAGAGACTCCAGGCAGCACTCCAGAGCCGGTAACTCAGCAGGAGATTCTATTTTTCAGTCTTCCACGACTGCACAAGGGCACCACATTAACAGCACTGGGGGAGACAATGTAGAGCTGCTATGCCTCTGCTTCTTTCGTGGCCCCTTGCCTGTGGATGTGAACACCGGCAATTAATAGACCATATTAGTGCCACCTGCTTTGCCCATCCCGGTGAGGCCTCGGCATCCACATCACCACCAGGAGCCCAGGAAGGCAGGACACAGCCCCCTCCGTTGATGGACCACGTGGCTGCTCCCCCTAGCACTACTCCAGCTTCAGAGGAAGGATCCTTCCCCCCCCCCCCCTTCCTCCCTCTGGCTGTTCCCCCAAAGATCAGGGCAGCAACTCCAGATCTCTCAGCTGCAGACATGGACCTCGAATCCGAAAGATTCATGGCTCTTTTTAGAAAGGAGTGGGATGCCTGGAACGGTGCACCGCCCCTCTCACAGGGTTCTTCAATGTCATTGCTGACTTAATCTACTTCGTGCCAACAATCCACCAGGAAACTCATTCGGATGCTCAGGGGACAGAGGTCCCATTCCACACATACAAGACTCACCTCCGCAAATTGACTTGGATGATCTCTCAGAGGCTGGCAGCCAGCATTCTGTCTCAGATTGTGAGGATGGCGAATGGTCCCCATCAGAAGATCCAGACAAGGACCCTCAACTCCCAAGACGTCAGGCTGTTTCACAGAAACGAACTGGCAGTGCTTATTGCATTAATTGTAGAGGCTCTTCATATTTTGGTTGGCCCCAAGGCAACGCCGGCTCAAATCTTGTCGTAGGCCGATCACATTCTGGCAGGCATCACGAAAGCCAGCTAAGGCCTTCCCATTTCCGCTGGAACTCCAACAGATGGTCTCCCTGGAATGGCAAGCCCTGGAAACAGCACTCTGGTCAGTGCTACTGTTAGGCAAACGTTGTGTGGTCATCAGCTGACCTCAACAGTTGGCTTCGCTTCCCCACAGTGGACGCCTTGGTCATGGCCATGACCAAGTATACCACCATTCCGGAGGAAGGAGGAGCGGCGCTCTGCAATCAGAATGACCGCAAGGTGGAAAGCTTGTTAAAGACGGTTTTCTCCTCCTCCTCGCTTGCTTTGCAGGCTTCTGCCTGCAGTGGCCTGGTGGCTCGTGCCTTCTTGCGTTGAGTTCAACTCTTGCCCCAGGATTCTGCCTCGGTGCACATGGAGTCCACTGTCGAATTCGTGGCAGATGCTCTCTATGATCTCATTAGGCTAGCAGCCCGGTCCACTGTTGCTGTAACGGTAGCACACTGCTGACTTTGGCTTCAGCATTGGTCAGCCGATTCTGCTTCTAAGGCCCGCCTCGCCAGGTTACCCTTTAAGGGCAAGCTCCTCTTTGGTGAGAATCTGGAGCGATTGGTCAAGGACCTTGGTGAAGTGAAACCTTAATGTCTACCCAAGGACTGACCCTGATCTTCCTTGCATGGGGGGGGCGGTGGATCCGCAGCTCCTACGGCATCACAATCTCGCTTCAGGAGCAACCGCTGCTACCGCCCCGGCAGATTCTTCTTGGTGTCATCAGCCTTCAGGTCAGTGCCCACCTCTCAGCCCTTTTGGGCATTTCGCAGAGGAAAGGATTCCTTTTATACCTCTAACGCCAAGTTCCCCGGATCCCTCCGGGGTGCCGCCAGTGGGAGGGCGCCTATCCCTTTTCTCCCGCGAGTGGGCCCGCCTCACCACAGATCAGTGGGTCTTAGGCATCATTCAGCACGGCTATTCCCTCGAGTGCGCCCGACCCATCTTGGACGCCTTTTATCTCCCCTTGCAACTCTGCAGCGCCTGCTGGATCTCAGGCCATCTGTCCCGTCCCAGCCCCTGAATGAGGGTCCGGACACTATTCCGTCTGTTTTGTCGTACCCAAAAAGCACAGGTCATTACGCCCTATTTTGAACCTCCAGGGATTGAATAGCTCACTCTGGATTCCCCAGTTTCGGATGGAAACTCTCCAGTCGGTTATTCAAGCAGTCAGACAGGGGGAGTACTTGGCATCTTTAGATCTTGCCGAGTCTTACCTCCACATCTCCATCCATGCGGACCATCAACGGTTCCTGCGGTTTGTCATCCTCTGACAACATTTTCAGTTTCAGGCGCTGCCTTTCAGCCTAGGAATGGCACCCTGCACCTTCTCCGTCTTGATCGTGGCTGCCTCAGCACTGAAACGTGAGGGGGTGCGGGTGCACCCCTATCTCAACGACTGGCTCATCTGGGCAACGTCTTACCACGAGGCTCTGCAGGCCATTTGTCACATCGTCCAAGTTTTGGAAGACCTGGGCTGGGTAGTGAACTATGCCAAGAGTTCCCTAACCCCTACACACTCTCTCAAATTTCTCAGAGCCTGCTTTTGATACCCAACAAGGCAGGGTTTACCTCACACAAGAAAGGTTTACTGATCAGCTCCGCAGTTTTCTTCGGACAGCGCGGCAATGAGCCTGGGCTATCTTCAAGTGCTTGAGGCCATTGCGGCCACGATCGATGAAGTCCCCTGGATGCGGGCATATATACGACCTCTTCAATGGTCACTGCTCTCCCAGAGGTTGCCCATCTCCAGGGACTTCAACCTTCACTTATCCCTTCCACCTTTATTTTATTTATTTAAACAGTTTTTCTATACCGTCCCTTCCAAAGATCTGGGGCGGTTTACATTAAACAAACCAGTTACAGAGAACAATTATGCAAACGATAACAACCATTCAACAATGTACAGTTACAGAAAACAATTATTACAGTCCATATCACCATAGAACCAAACAACTAGGTATACAGTAACCTCCTGGAACAGGAAAATTAGGTGCTCATAAACTATATACATGAATGTATGCATAGCGTAAGGATAGGGGTGAACAAATTATGTTCACCCCTATCCTCCTGCTGTGCCTCAGTCTTCGGTGGTAGCTCCATTCAGGGAACCTGCTTCAGGGGGGTCCCCTAAGAGGCCCACAATGGATAGTCATGACTATGGATGCCAGTCTCTCCGGCTGGGGGACTCATTGTCGTGACCACACTAACCCTCGGGAGGCATCCTGGCCTATCAGTCACCTGGAAGCCAGGGCTGTATGCCTGGCCTTGCTGCACTTTCTGCCATATATCTGTGACAGAGCAGTACGGATCTTCTCGGACAACACCATCACAGTGTCCTACTTCAACAAACAGGGAGACACCAAGTGTCAAGGAGATGGCTCGCATATTCGCCTGGGCAGAGAGACATGTGCTGATGGTGTCAGTTCAGCATATCGTGGGCGTAGACAATGTGCAGGCCGACTTTCTCAGCTGGCATGCCTTGGATCCCGGGGAATGGGAGCTTGCCCCTTGAGCATTCCAACGGATAATTCAGCCATGGGGTTGGCCGGAGATCGATCTGATGGCAACCACAACCAATGCCAAGGCCCGGATCTTCTTCAGTCAAAGCCCGGAGCTCATGGGGTGGATGCGCTGGTTCAGCCCTGGCCGACGGCAGCTCTCCTGTACCCCTTTCCTCCCTGGGCGATGGTTGGCCGGGCCTTTTGATGCATCAAACTGCTTACCAGGGACTAGTAATTCTGGTGGCCCCCAACTGGCCGCACCACCTGTGGTTCGCTGACCTCATTCACCTCACGGTGGGGCAGCCCCTCCCGCTGGGGTCTTTCTGTGGACTGCTATGACAGGGACCCATATGGATGGACAATCCGGCTCCTTACTCGCTTTTGGCCTTGAAGGATGCTGCCTAGAGCGCAAAGGTTATTTACAGCGGGACGTCGCAACCCTGCTTCAGGCTTGTCAGTCATCTACCTCTCTGGCTTATGCACAGGTCTGGCTCCTCTTCGAGGCCTGGTGCGTACACTGCAGAGTTTCATCCTGGCGTATACAGATCCTGACATCCTCGCCTTCTTACAGAATGGCTATGACAAGGGACTTGCGCTGAACTCTTTGAAGGTCCAAGTGGCTGCTTTCACTTGCTTTAGAGGGCCCATCGCAGGCCGCTCGGTTGCGGCACATGTCGATGTCGGACGTTTCCTTTGGGGCGTCTGATTACTGCGCCCGCCTCTGCGTCCTGTGATTCCTTCATGGGACCTCTCTCTGGTCTTCCGCAGCCTGCAGAAACCTCCTTTCGAGCCTCTTAAGGAGGCTATGCTGCGGGATTTGTCTTATAAAACTGCCTTCTTGGTGGCCATCACATCCGCTAGCCGGGTGTCAGAGCTCCTAGTGCTTTCTTGTTGGGACCTCTTTTTGACCTTCTCTACAGAAGGAGTCTCTATCTGACCTGTGCCATCCTTCTTATGCAAGGTCGTGTCTCCTTTCTACCTTAATCAGCCTATCCTTCTGCCCGCCTTTTCTAGTTAGGACTGTGCGACCTCTAAGCATAATCTTAGGGTGCTGGATGTCAGCCACTACTTGCGGATGACTAATTCCTTCAGGAAATCGGATTGCTTTTTTGTCCTCTTTGCAGGGCCTTGCAAAGGGCTCGCCACTTCCAAGCAGACCATTGGTCTATGGATCCAGAGGACCATTGAATCTGCCTATATTTTGCAAGGCAAACCAGTCCCATTAGGCCTTCGAGCACATTCTACTAGAGCACAAGCCATCTCCTGGGCGGAGCGGTCCGTGTGGATCCGGTGGACATTTGTCGAGTGGCCACCTGGTCATCTCTGTCTACTTTTGTGCACCATTATCGGCTGGCTATCCAGGCATGGACTGCGGCGGCTTTTGCGGCCAGCGTAGTGTCTGCGGCTGCCTTGTCCCGCCCACAGGTGAGGTTACTTTGGTACTGCCCACTTGTAAGGACTGGTCTAGCAATAATCCAGGAAAGGAAATTAGTAGTAAGTAAAATTTCACCGTATTTACTTTAAGCAGTTCCAACAACCAGCATACTATAAAGGATTTTTTATTCCTTTTTGCTTGGATCTCTTGTTTTTTGTGGGCTATGGTATAATGGCTTATTGTTGCTTTTGCTTTTTATATATGTATTTCATTTTATTTATTCCTTCTGTTCCCTTATTTCTATACAGGTTGTTAATGCTTGGCAAGATGTAAAAATTCCTAAATATAAAATTAAATTAAATTTTAAAAAAATGGGGCAACACCTTCATGAACTCGTGCTTAACAATGCTCCTGAGGCACACCAAGGGCTTTCCCCTGGCACGCTGATTGAGAAACACTAACTTAGGGGAAAGTTCCCATAACTTGCTGCTGCAGTGCATGCAATAGCCACATGGTGGCACCAGCACCCACTGGTGACCGACATATTTTGAAAAATCAGTCTCTAGCAAACAGATATCCTTATTGGTGTGACAGCTTCATATTATTTTTTTTATGTTTTACTCGTGTTTCCAAAATAATGCAAAGTGATCTAAAAAAAAGGGGGTGGGTTGGATCATTTATAAAATAGTGGGTTACTGTCAGAAACAGCGTAGCTTCTATGTTCCCAAGTCCCTACAGTATGGGGGAGGAAGGAGAGGGCAGAGTTGTGCCTAGATCTTAGTGACGCTCCTCTGTTTGTGTTGCAGGATCCTACTAAAGTCAACTGGCATTTCACTCTGAGGGTGGGTGGCCGCTATGTGATAACAAAGCTCCGTGTGTCTGCTGTACAGCGTTCCCAACATAGGTTGTTGCAGGCCAGCGCCTCCTCTCAGCTTCTCCCCTTCAGCGAAGAGCTAATGCGTGAGCAGGAGCTGCCCCCTGAGACCTTATTGCTTCAGATCCCAGCCCCTTCAAAGGTCAGACCTCAAGACCCCAAGGAGTTCCCGGGAGATGAGGAAGCACCTGGGATCAAACTGTCCAAAGTGGTGTCCTATAAGGTGAGGGAGCCATTCTCCTAACTATAAGTCTGTCTCTCTCTCATATATTCCCTCTTCCATCCCCCACCCCAGCCGCTCTTCAACCATCAGCCCCCATCTCATCTGATCTGCTTTCCTGTTCCACATCCCCAGCTTCTCTCCTTGATCTTTCCCATCCATCCCTCAGCAGGGACCATTCCCTGTGAGGTCACTTCTGTATCTCATGTGGCATCTTTACTCCTAGGGTATTCTTACCAAAGTGTTAAATGCTCGGGCTGGCCTGTATGAAGTGGATGGAAATGTCTGTCTTTGTGTCGCCTATCAGCAGCTGGTGAACCATGGCCGTGGGCTGCGTCCTGGAGCCCACATAGAGGTGAGACTCGGGGAAACAACTACTGCCATATATCTGGAGACCTCTGCCGCGCCCCCACCCCCATCATGCCCCTGTAGAAATGCTGACGAATGAGCTGTGGTGATTCTTCTCTAGTTGCGCTCGGCTTCTGGTGCACTTCATCCAATCATGTACTTCACACTCCTCGGAGGAGAAAGCGAAGGGGAAATGGGGCGAATTGATCAGAGTCCTAAAAAATGTGAGCTTTGAGACCATGGAAAAGTGACACAGTAGCAGTCTGTAACTTGATAAAGCTCCATTGTGTGGTTCTGTGCTGAAGATAGAGCAAGAAGTCATGCAGCGGGGGAGACTGAGGCAAGACATTAGAAACATCACTAGTGGCGACGGAAATCAAAGTTCCCAAGGGGTGGTGGGATCTCCATCACTGGAAGTGTTTAAGAGCACCTTAGGTGCACATCAGCCTGTGATGGTTTAGGGGCAGGGGAGAATGGACTACATGAGATCACACTGTCACTTTCAGGTCTTAACTTTCTATGATTCTTGGAACTTTTCTCACTGGGCAAGCCCTTCAGGATATGAGACACAGACGCAGCCTTTATTGTGAGCTAACCATCCACCCTGTGTGCATCACAGATCCGGGACGTGCATTTCTTGCAGAGAACCTCGCAACACTTCCCCCTTGTGCTGTGCTGTTGCCTACAGAGTTTGATTCTGATGCGAGAGTTTTCCAGCCTCTCTTCTGCTCATGAACCCTTCCACACCCCAGGGAACCTCTATGTGTCCTTGTTGCTGAAGCATCGCCTGGATTTGCCTCAGTACCTCTGGCTGGTGAAGACTGTGGAGGATCTACGAGATAAGTAAGCCAGGGAGGGTGTGTGTGGTGTAAACTGTGTTGTTGGACTCCATCCTTGCCAGGGCCTGTAGTCCCCTTTGTCCTGTAAAAATTGTGGTGGTGATGACACTCTGAAGGGATTGTGCCCTATAGCAGTGTTTTCATCTCCAGTCTGATTCAGTAGGCTAGAGTTGGTAGCTTTGTTGTAGACAGCATTGGCCTTTCCAATTCATCCTGCTACACCAGTCCAGACAAGTGGGTTATGTCCCCCTGCCAGCAGATGTTGGAGACAGGGAAAGTACCAGAAGCTTCAGAGACCCAGCCCTGGCACTTATTGTGCATCCACTAGGGGTCGCCTCCAGCATTTCTCTGTCTCCAGCAGTTGATGGTTGTCTCTCTTTTTCTTTTTTTTTTCTTTTTTGCTGCTCCTGGTGAGAGAGTCTTTTTCCTTCGTGGATGTCTCCAGGGTGCACAGGAGGTCCCCCCTGCCCCCCCCCCCCCCACGGAATTGCCCACGCATCTTTTTGGGTTGAGCACCTGATCAGTTGGATTAGGGTAGCTCCCTACGGTGAAGGAGGCAGGCTCCTGGTCAGGCGATCCAGTGCAGCGAGTTCTGAAGGGGGGACAAGCCTTCAGTGTCTTCTGGCTAGCTGGAAACTCTTGACTTTTTATAATTTAAAAAAAAAAAAAAAAGAACAGGACAGGCAGGAGAAGAGATCGCTATTCCAGCAGCAGCCTGTGTGTTACAAGCAGCCTGAGCTTGGTTGCATTGCTGAACGACTCCGGGACTTGCAGTTAGTTTCTGCCTTCACAAATTTCATCCAGTAGGCTTGCTGGCTTAATTGGGGGGATGCCACTGCCGCTGCCTGCAGCTCCTTCCCGCCTTTCTCCTCTCGCACAGCTCCTTTCTCCTTGTGGCGGCCATCTTGAAGCAGCTCCCACTCTTCTTTGCAGCTGCCTGCGGCCTAAGCGCACTCCTCTTACAGCGGACATTGCATGTAGCTGCACCATCCCGTGGCCCCAGGAGACATTTCCCTGGCTTTGAGCTTGGTTGGTCAATCGATAGTAGTGTTCTTTCTAGTGGCCATTTGAAATAACTCCTGTTTTCTCCACAGCGGCCCACAGTCCCTCGGAGACATTTTCCTTGCTTTCAGCTTATTTTTTTCAGTGGCAGCAGCTGCTCCCAGTGATACCTTTATCCCAGCCATGCTGTTTGGCATGTGGCCAAAAATGGCAGTATTTAGTGAACTGGCTTTCCTTACCACACCTCCAGTCCAGTCCCGACAAGTGGGTAGTCATGCTTCACCAGCAGCTTGGAGACTGAGCATGCTTACTGTTGATAACATCACCATACATAGGCAGCTGGAATCTCCTACCAGCCCCAGTATCTCAGTCCACAAGCAGCTGGAGAGGTGTGATTCTGTGAGATTTAGACTCGCTGAGGAGCAGCTAAGGAGGGTTTTTTCCTTGATTCCTGCCTTAATTTCCTTTAATCAGCACGATTCTCTTCATTACTGCTTCATTTGGGCATTTTGGGGGCAGGGTCTCTGTGGGGATGACTCTGGCCCTTTATGGTTATGCTGAGTGCTTGGCAAGCAATACAAATAAAAAAAAAAAAAAGAACAAAACCAAAACCAGCCGTAGCAATCCGGTCCCTCTGACGGCCGGTAAAGCTAGCTAGTGAAGCAGCGGCTCCCATTCCCTTCAGTGAGTGAGGAGCCGCTAGCAGCAACAGCGTGAGTCAGCTGGGGCCTTCACAGGACTCCCGCCGGAGCAGGTAGAGCAGTGCCAAGACCGCGAGCACAGCACATTGACAGTTTGTCGGCAGAGACACAAGCGGTGAGTCCTGCACTGGGGTTTCTTCCCATCGACAGGGTTTTGATATTATTGCGTGGCTGTTAGGCTGTTGCGCGGAGTGCAGAAACGGTACCACCTTAGGTAGCATGCTGAAGTGAATAGCGTGGGTGGGAAGCTCCAGGCGGGTTTGGATGCTGGGGGGCCCTGCCTATGTGTTTCTTTATTTTTTGAGGCTGCAATTTTATTTATTTATTTATTTTTTAAATTGTCATTTTCAGTCAATATACATAACCAAAAAACAGTGAAAGGTCAATCCAGAAATGCAATATGCATAACAAAAGAAACATAAGTAAAGGAAATATATCTAGGATAAAGTCCACATTATGGGATCAGTGTTGTCTATACTAATTACAAAAATATAAACATAGGAAAACTAGAGATAATATAATCCCAACATTTGGAGGCAACATTTTAATTAAACATCAATCCTGTCTACCACCTGCCGTCCTTCCAGAAAGGTTTCAAGATGACACACCTCCGTAAAGGTATACATCGCATCCTCGAGACCGAATACACATTTGCAGGGGAAACGAAGAAAAAAAGAAGCACCCACTGCCAAAACACTGGGCTTAAGCTGTAAAAATTGCCACCGCCGCAGTTGAGTACTCCTTGACACATCAGGAAAAATACTAATGTCCACAAAATTTTGCACATTTAACCTTAAAAAAGGTCCTAAGGATGCGGTGCTTAACCTCCACGGAGGAAAAACTAACAAGGTGGCACGCGTAAAGATATTATCCTGAGAATCCTCAAGAAAGGCTGTCAGGTTATCCATTGTAGAGGCAATTTGATCCAAGCCCCCATCAACCGCATTAATCATTTTAATAGAAGAGGGAATATAATACAAATGTGAAACATTTAAAGAATCTGAAATGGCTAATACCTCCTTAAGAAATTTTTCAAGCAAAATTCTGTGAGATAGCAAAGCTGAATAAGGAAAATTCAAAAACCTCAGATTACAACTACGATAAGAATTCTCCAGGGCTTCTATCTTATTATGCAAAGATAAGGAATCCTTTATAGCGGCAACACTTGTTGCATGCAAAGAGAGAACCTGTGAATCTAACTTGGTAGTAGCCAAATCAACTTGCGCAATTTTCTCGTCAAGATGCTCCAAAGCTTCAGTGGCTTCCTGCGAGTAAGTGCACAAAGAATTTAACGTAACCAACATTTTCTTGTCAATAGCCTGTAAGGCAATCCAAATATCCCGCAACGTAATCTCATACTCCAAAGAAGAAGCAGGGAGCTCAAAAGACCTACCTGCTTCTAACAGTTGCACAGGAACTGGCAAAATAGTAGGTTGGAATTTGATCGCCGAACTCGGGGACGTCTTAGGCATGACTGATATGTTTCCTGGAGCAGGGCATACCGGGGGGAATCTGCTGTCAGGACTAAGAGACACCCCTTCGGGAGAAGAGTGAGCTAGAGGAAGGGGAGCAAAGTGCTTATCTAACAGACCGACTGGTTTTGCATCACCAGAAATGGCCTCAGGGGCCTTAGCCCCAGACTTAGCCTTCCGTTTCCCCATAATCCTATAGGCAAGTTAACTACCACTCTCCTACCTGTAAGAGAAACCTCTGGTTATCTAAAAGGAAATAAAACATACAATAAGGCATCTCAGTAGCGTCGAAGGGGCGTCAAAGGGGCAGTGCAAGCCCCTTTGACCATGCCCCTTCGACACACGCCCTGCGTACACGCTCCGCGTCACAGAGGAGACCCAAAGAAATAAGAAGAAGGACCTCACAGATAGGGCTGTCTCAACAGTGCCTGCCCGATGAAAAGGGGGATAGAGTAGGAAGTCCTCTCCTCTAACGGCAGCAACAGCCTCCCAAACCGATGGCTTGGCTCCAAAATTCCTCCTGCAAAGACAGCTGATCCTTGGGGGGGGGGGGCTGCTATATTTTGAAGTTTCCTCTGAGGAAGGAGTACAAGCCAAATTGAAGAAAAAAAGACAGAAGGTGGTCCCAGTGGAATGTGACAGGCTGAAAGAGAGGGTCAGTTATGCTCACATGATTGGCCTGCTGGTCACATCAGAGTTCGGTCTCCACAGCTGGTTTTTGTTGCAGCTGTGAGGCCAAGTCCTGATCAGTGGAGGAGAGCCTGCTGGAGGATAAATCTGAGAGGCCTACAAAGGGGATATCCTTGGGGGGGGGGGGAGGAGACACTCTCCCGCTGCCCTGGCAACTGCAGCAGCCAGTTTGGGAGCTGACGATGGCCTCAGACATCTGTGATCGAGTACCAGGACTAGTCAGCAAAGCTCCCCTTGAGCTTCCACTTCACATGATCCAGCCAACAAAGATCTCCCGGGTGTTTTTTCTCCCGAGTTTGTACTCCTCATGCATAAGGATTTTGCTTGAAGCAGCATGGGTGGGGCGGCTCAGTGGGAGCTGTGGAGAGGGCCAAGAAGCAAGGTGGTCTTATGCCTTAGCCGGCAAGGGATCCCAGGAGGAGCCGAGTTCTAGCCATAGACAGTTGGATATGGATCCTTGGGAGGACAGGAGGTGGAGGAAAACCTGGACCCAGAAGTTGCGGAACTGGGAGCGGAGACCGCCTAATTTGAGGAAGGCGAGATTCCACAAAGTGAAGATGTTCGGTTTGCACGTGTGTTCCACTGGGAGGAATTGGCAGTGCTGATTTTCCCCTTCGCTAATGGCCCTGAATATATCCCAGAAGACTTCGATGGAGGATGAGCCTTTGGAAGATCTCTTGTTCCAGGCTGTCAGAAAGCCACAGACTGTGTTTCCCCTACACAGAGTGATAAAACAGATGATACAGGACATGGACCATGGCACGGTTGTACCCATTGCTGGATCAGAAGAAGGAGCTCCTGCGATATCCCAGGTGGCTGCAGTGGTATCTGCAGTCACGAAGAAAACCATAATCCCGGTGCAGGGCAGTACGGCCCTTAAGGATGTGCAAGATCGCAAACTAAAGACCCTCCTGAATCAGGCGTTTGAGATTAATGCCCTGTCTTTGCAGGCATCCATCTGTGGCACTTTTATAGCCAGAGCATGTGTGTGTTGGGCACAGGCGGTCTTGGAAAGCGCGGGAGACTTGCAGGCTCTGCCTCCGGAGGTGGCCAAGTTGGAGTCCGGCTCAGCCTACCTAGCGGATGACTTTTATGATCTTATTCGAGGCTTGGCGAAACAGCATGGCCTCAGTGGTGGCCACCTGGTAATACTTGTGGCTGCGCAATTGGTCAGCGGATGTGTCCTCCAGGTCCCGCTTGAGTAAGCTCCCGTTCAAGGGTAAGCTCTTGTTTGGGGAGGACTGGATAAGTTAATGAAAGATTTGGGGGAAACTAAGGGGGGTAGACTTCCCTAGTTAAGCAGAAGCCGGTCAGGGCCACGGCATTGGTCCGAGGCCAGCTGTGGGATTTTCTGCATTTCCATGTTGTTCGTTATGCACCTTACCAGAGAGGGCATTTTCCCTTCAGGGGACAGACCTTTCGTGGATTTTGGGGAACAGGCAGAGGTTTCTATGCCCCTCCTGCCTCTATGTTGAAGAAGTCTCAATGAAGTGAGGGGGGCCGGCTGCAGGACTTCTACCCCACCTGGGTCCAGTTTACTTCCAACCAGTGGGTAATAGAGATCATCCATGAGGGCTACATGCTCAAATTCACATGACCTCTCACAGCTGTCTTTGTCCTGTCTCCCTGCAAAGTGCCACACAAGGTCCAGGCCACCAAGAATACTCTACAGTGTCTTCTGGAGCTAAATGCAGTAGTGGAAGTGCCTCGAGACTAGTTTTAATGTGGTCAATACTCCCATATACTTTGTGATTCCCAAAAGGAGGGCTCCTACAGGCCCATCCTCTATCTAGAGCACGTAAATAGTTGTCTGAGGGTGTCCCATTTTAACATGGAGATGCTCCACTCTGTGACTGTAGCTATCAGGTAAGGTTAATTCCTGACATCACTGGATCTCACGGAAGTTTACTTGCACATTCTCATTCAGCTTGAACATCAGTAGTTTCTCTGGTTTGCAGGGCCTATGGGACATGTCCAGTTTTGGGCACTGCCATTTGGCCTTGCAACTGCTCCTCGCAACTTCACCAAGGTCATGGTGGTAATCATGGCCACGCTTCACCAGGAGGACATTCTGGTACACCCCTATCTGGACGATTGGCTCATATGTGCAAAGTCTAGAGACAAGAGCAAGCAGGCCACAGAGAAGGTCATTGCCTACCTGCAGAGACTAGGTTGGGTCGTCAGTTTTGCCAAGAGCAGTCTACAGTCATCACAGGATTTGGTGTACTTGGGAGCCTAGTTCCAGGCGGATGCACACAATGCAAAGGCAAATCCAGCAGTTTCTCAAGATGAATACACTCGTGGCATGGCAGTACCTTCAGGTTTTGGGATCGATGGCAGTACCATCGAATTGGTACCTTGGGCTTGGGCTCACATGAGACTGTTGCAGAGATGGTCGGCTCAACATCACCTGTTCATGTAGCCATTACCTTGCACGAGAGCCACCAGAGTAGACAAGATGTTGGCAGGGATGACCCTGGAGGCGCCAAAGTGGGTACTGCTGATGATGGGATGCCAGCCTCACTGGCTGGGGAGCACATTGCAATATTCAGATAGTGCAAGGCAGAAGAGAGTGCATGGCCAATCAACTGGTTGAAAATGAGAGCGGTGTTCTGGATCTGCAGGAGGTTTGAGGGTTCTGGCAAGGAAAGGCAGTAAGAGTGTTTTCAGTCAATGCAGTGACTTACATCAGACAACAAGGGGGCACAAGCAGCATGCAGTTGGAAAGCGAGATAGGGCTGCTATTGGACTGGGTGGAGGACAACTTGCAGGCACTATCAGCAGTTCACGTGGCCAGCAAGGAGAACATTGTGGCCGATTACCTCAGTCTGTTTCACTTGGACCCAGGTAAATGGATTCTCAATGTGGTGGTCTTTGCGCAGTTGGTGTGGCGCTAGGGACCGCTGATGATGGACGTCATGGCCACCTTCAAATCTGCAAAAGCAGCTCTTCTGCAGCTGGAGAAGAGAGAATATGTCTGAAGACCTTGACACATTGGTGCAGCGCTGGCCCATGGGGGGAGGGGGTACTCTGTGTTTCCTCTATGGACTCTGACTGGGCATGTGGTGCAATGGATCGAGGTGCATCGGAGGCTGGTAGTCCTAGTGGTGCCGAATTGGCCTCAGAGGCTGTATTATGCAGATCTGATCCAGCTCGCAGTGGACCACCCATGGTGACTACAGACGTGGATCGACCTGCTCTTGCAGGGGCCCATGCTAGTGCCTCAGGTGGCTCGATTCTCGCTTACGGCCTGGCTCTTGACAGGGCTCGGTTGAGGAAGCGTGGCTATTCAGCAGCAGTGATCACAGCATTGTTGAAGGCATGTAAGCGCTCTACCCCTCTGTCTTTTATGTGTGAGTGTGGAGAGTCTTCGAAGCCCGGTGTGTGGATCATGACTGTCTGCCCCTGGCAGCGTCCATTCCAGATATTCTGGCATTTCTGCAAGCAAGTTTAGAGAAGGGCTTGGCATGTAGTTCCCTGCTGGGTGCAGGCGGTGGCTCTAACTTGCTATGGTGGTAGGGTCCAGGGGTTTTCCCTGGCAGCCCATCCAGATGTCTTCCATTTCTTGTGGGCAGTGAAGCAGGTTCGCCCGCCGGTGAGGTTGCTTGTTCCTCCATGGGACTTCAGTCTTGTGCCATCTGTGTTAATGGAAGCGTCCTTTGAATCGCTGAGCGCTTGCACTTTGAAGAATTTGATGTTGAAGATGGTGTTCATGGTGGCCATCTGTTTGGCTAGGCGAATATCGGAGATGTAGGTGCTATCCTGTTGAGAGCCCTTTCTCTGCAGTTCCAGGGAGAAGGTAGTGTTGAGACCAGTTCCCTGGTTTCTTCCCAAGATGGTCTCTGCATTTCACCTGAATCTGGTTTCTCTCAGTGTTTTTGGGGGCGGAGGGAGAGGCGGTGGATCTCCAAGTATGCCTCCTGGATGTACGCTGGGTGCTGAACTGCTATTTGAGATGGATGGAGCCATTTTGGAAGTTGGAACGTTTGTTTGTCCTGTTTGGTGGACCACACAAGAGCGAGTTGGCTTCCGAGGCATCGATCTCAAGGTGGGTGAGGAAAGCCATCTCGTCGACTTACCTGTTGCGTCGCTGAATTTTGCCAGAAGGCTTGAGGGCCCATTCGACCCAGCATAGGCAGCATCGTGGGCGGAAGCTAGCTTAGTTCCACCATTGGAGATTTGTAGGATGGCGACTTGGTCTTCCTTATATACCTTTGTGAGGCATTGCTTGGATGTACAGGTGGCAGGGGACATGCACTTTGGGTCAGCGGTGCTTCAGGCCAGGCTCGCGGGTCCCTCCCACAGTTAGTATTGCTATGATACATCCCACATGTCAGGATTGGACTGGAGCTATGATTAAGGAAGGTGAAATTAGGCCTTACCTGCTAATTGACTTTCCTTGAGTTCATCCAGTCCAGTCCTGGACCCTCGCTGGTACATACGGTTCTGTGTGTAATGCCGAACCCGGACCTGAAGAAGGTTTTCTAATTACGTAGGGTTCTGGTTTTTGTTTGTGGTAGGAGGAGCCATGGGTGTGGCAGGACTCCTTTGAGGGTCTCGTAGTTCTCTGCTATTGCTGGGGAATGGACACTAAGCGGAAACAGGCATGTTAGTCAGATATTTCGCTGTGGAGGTTAAGAGGTGATTGGTAAGGTGGTTTTCTCTTTCTGGTGGGGAGTCCTTTTTTGTAATCCTGTTTGGGAAATGTAATCAGGATATTGGGGATTATTATTTTTCTTAATTGTTACTCCAGTGAGCCTGCTTTGTCAGTAATATACTGGAGCTGGTAGGTGGTGCCAACTGCCTATGTATGGTGATGTCATGAACAGCATGCTCAGTCTCCAAGCTGGTGGTGAGGCGTGACTACCCACATGTCTGGACTGGACTGGAGGTACTCCAGGAAAGTCAATTAGCAGGTAAGGCCTAAATTCACCTTGCCTTGCATGTTCTGCAGATCCTGGTGAGCCCTCCAAATCGGTGTACGAACCCCTGGAATACAAAAGGAGCGCCCCAGGAAATTTTGCGTCAGAGCCTTCATCTTCCCTTCCTGTGACTTCCATGGTTCTAGTTTTTTCTCCCCATCTTGCAGATGCTCCTTCTCCACCCTGTCTAGTGCCTCAGCACGCAGGTCTGAGGGTCCCTTTTCAGTCAGTCTCAAATCCGGCATCTGATCAATTTATGACACTCTTCAGGAAGGCCTGGGATCTTGGGAGAAGTGAGCGTGTCCCAGCGCATGTTGCAGCTCCACCCTCACAAGGGTTCCCTACTGACAGGCCACCCTCTTCCCAGAAGCGAACCAAGGAGGCCCACGTGCCTGGGAACAAAGAATGCTCATCTAAAGTGGTCTCTTGGGCATCAGGGAACTGGGATTCTCAACTGCAGGCCAACTCTGATTGCCTTTCTATGGATGACAGCCCGGACAGTGCTTCTGATCACAAGGATGGGGAATTGTCCCCTCCGGAGGGCCTGGGGGAGGATCTTGTTGATAAGCTCTCATTTCTCATATCATCAAGGTCCTTCGGATCTCTGATGGTCCAGACCCAATACCCAATTAGAATAAGTCTTGGGTGGACTCTATCCTGGCGGGAAACCTTCTAAAATCTTTCCATTCCTCTGGAGCTTCAACAAATGGTCTCCCTTGAATGGGACTCCCCGAATGCATCTCTGCGCACAGCTAATCGTTTGAAATGCCATTACATCTTGTCACCTATGAATCTCGATAACTGGCTTTGATTCCCTAAGGTGGATGCTATAGTCACAGCCATTACCAAATACCACCATCCCTGTAATAGGCGGCACAGCTCTTCTGGATCAGCGTGACCGCAAGGTTGAAGGACTCTTGAAAACAGCCTTTTCCTCGTCCTCTCTGGCACTCTAAGCTTCCATTTGTAGCAGATTGACAGCTCTGGCTCTCCTAGAGTGTATTTAGCTTTTGCCCAACAACCCAGCTTCAGCATGACTGGAATCAGTTGCAGCCTTTTTAGCAGATGCTCTCTATGACCTTCTGTGGTTGGCAGCTTGTTTGCTGGCAGCCACCACGGTGCATGCCGTTGTCTTTGGCTTCGTCATTTGTCTGCAGATGCAGCCTCTAAAGCCTGCTTCGCAAAACTCCCTTTCAAGGGCAAGCTTCTCTTTGGAGAGGACCTTTAGAAACTAGTTAAGGACTTGGGAGAAGTTAAGCTCCAGCATTTGCCCAAGAACAAACACAAGTCAACTTCACGCCATTCAGGGTCCAGTTCATCATCATCCTCGTCTTGATTGCACTTCTGGCAAGCCCTCTATAGACCTGGCAAGCCCTCTTTGAGCAGACCTGGACCCAAGTCGCAGCCCTTTTGAGGGTTTCATCGATCTAAGGACAACTATTCTACCTTGGCCAAGTTCTTCATGTCCAACTGCTCCCCCCACTGATGTCGTCAAGCCTTACTCTGGGATGCTGCTGGTGGGAGGACAGTTGACCCTTTTCTCCCGCAAGTGGGCCCACATAACTACCGATCACTGGTTCTTAAGCATCATTCACCAGGGATACGTCCTCTAATGCGCCAAGCCTATCCAGGAAGCTTTCCTCGTCTCCACCACCTTCCAAAAGGGGGTCCAGTCAATACTCCTTTTATTTTGTCCTATCTAGGAAGGATGGATCCTTGTGCCCTATTCTGGATCTCGGGTGTAAATTGCTCCCTTCGCATGGAAACACTTTGGTCCATCATTCCATCAGTACTTTGGGGAGAATTCCTGGTGTCCCTGGATCTCACTTAAGGCTACTTTTCATATTCCCATCTGCAAAAATCAGCAGCGCTTTTTGTGCTTTGTCTTTCCTAGGCCAGCATGATCACTTCTGTGCCATGCCCTTCGGGTTGACGATGATGCTCCGCACCTTCTCCATGGTCATGGTAGCATTGAGGTGGCAAGAGATTTGCTTTCACCCTTATCTAGATGATTGGCTCATCAAAGCGAAATCACATGAGGATGCTCTGCACGTGGTGTCCCATGTGGTGCACTTCCTGGAGAATCTTGGCTGGTTGATCAATCATGCCAACAGTAATTCCTCAGAGCCCACTTTGAGACTCGGCTCAGCAAGGTTTTTCTTACTCGGGAGCATTTCTGCAAGTTCTTTGACCAGCTCCAGGCCTTCCTCATGAAAATTCGCCCTTGGGTGCGGGACTATCTCCAGGTCCTGGGGCCATGACAGCCACAGTCAACATAGTCCCTTGATTTCTGCAGTGCTCACTATTGTCCCCAGTTTCTCAGAAGTATGACATTCAGTTCCCACCTCCGCGCCCACTTCGCCAGTCTTCAATGGTGACTCTGCCTGGACAACATGCTTCACGGAGTCCCTCTCGAGACCCCTCCGCTGGATTGTAGTAACAACTGATGCCAGTCTTACCAGCTGGGGTGCCCATTGCCTGAACCAGGCAAAACAGGGCTCGTGAACCATCAACCGACTCAAGGCTAGAGCAGTGCGCCTTGCCCTTCTGGCTTTTCTCCCACACCTCTGCAATCAGACTGTTCACATCCTCTGTGACAACGCCACGACTGTGTCCTGTCTCAACAGATAAGGGGGCATCAAATGTCCAGGAGTGGCCGAGGAGATGACTCTTCTCTTTGCTTGGGTGGAAAAGTACTTGCAGATGATGCTAGCTCAGCACATTGCAGGCGTCAACAACAACATACAGGCCGACTTCCTCTGGACCCCAGCGATTGGGAACTTGCACCCTGGGTGTTCTGTCAGATAGTCCACCATTGAGGCCAGTTGAGTTTCGATTTGATAGCCACCTCATTGAATGCCAAGATGCCAGTAGTTGGAGGAAACCCCAGGGTCTGGATGCCCTGGTCCAGACTTGGCCAGCGCATATGCTACTCTACCTGTTCCCTCCCTGGACGATGACCAGTTGGGTGCTCCGCCGAATCAAGATGCACATGGGGATTGTAGTTCTCGTGCAGTGGACTGGCCACACCGTCCATGGTATGCTGACTTTGTGTGCCTACTGGTCGAGTCCCCCTATGACTCGGCTCATACCGCGGCCTCCTGTGCCAGGGACCCATCTGGATGGACGATCCAGGTCCCCTACTCGCTTATGGCCTGGATCTTGAAAGGAGACTGTTAGTGCACAAGGGCTATTCAAAGCGGGTTCTAGCTACCCTTTTCAGAGCCCCACTGTCCATCTACATCTCTGACCTACGCCTGGGTCTGGCGCCTCTTTGAAGCCTGGTTCTCACATCAACAGCTTTCATCCTGGCGTGTGCAGATTCCTGATATGTTTGCCTTCTTACAAGATGGTTAATGCAAGGGCCTAGCCTTGAACTCCCTAAAAGTACAGGTGGCCAGCCTCACATGCTTCCGTGGGCCCATAGCGGGGTGCTCTATTGCCTTGCAGCTGATGTCAACCACTTCCTCTGTGGAGTACGGTCCTTGTGCTTTCTGCTGCAGCAGTTTCCCCAGTGGGATCTTT
This sequence comes from Ichthyophis bannanicus, assembly GCA_033557465.1. Lineage (NCBI taxonomy): Eukaryota > Metazoa > Chordata > Amphibia > Gymnophiona > Ichthyophiidae > Ichthyophis > Ichthyophis bannanicus. The sequence goes on along the minus strand of CM066048.1, from coordinate 101,597,491 downwards.
TCCTTGTGCTGAAAAGCCTCATGGTGCCTTCCTTCGAGCCCCTCAGGGGCATCACTCTTCAGGATTTGTCTTTGAAAACTGCATTCCTGGTCACTCACTTCCGCGAGGCGTGTATCGGAACTACAGGCTATTTCCTGTCAAGACACTTTCGATGGCATCTCTCTCCAGGCGGTTTCTTCCTTTTTGCCAGGGGTGGTCTCTGCCTTCCATATCAGATCATTACGCCCCCGTCTATTCCTAAAGAACGGTGCTCGGGAAGCGACAGCGGATTCTGGGCACTTGATGTTAGCAGAATTTCATCATTACCTCAAGGTAACTAATTCCTTTCGGAAATCTGACTGACCCTTTGTCCTCTTTGCAGGCCGCCATCATGGACTCACTGCATCTAAAGTGACCATCATCATGTGCTGGATTAAACGCGCAATAGAGTCTGCCTACATTTTGTAAGGAAAGCCTGTGCCCACTGGGCTTCGGGTGCTCAAGCGACTTCTTGGGCAGAACAATTGCATGTCAATCCATTGGACATTTGTCTCTCTCCATGTTTGTTTGCCATTATTGCCTTGATCTCCAAGCATGAGATGCAAGGCCATTGTGGTGGCGGCAGCGGTAGTCTCATCCCATCCTCAAGTGGGGGAGCTATGGTACTGACCAGTCCAGGACCCACCCTGGAGCTCTCTGCGTTCTCTTGGACAGCCATCTCATAAGAGCCTTACCTATGTTTGGCTGTTCTTCTTCACTCAGTAGCTCACGAGAGCTCTTGTGTATAGTTGCACCTTTGGTGCCTTGTTACACATGGCTGTTTTGCCACTGTTACTTTCGTGACTTGCAGTTGTCTGCACAGAAGCGTTTTTCTGCTTTGCCAGGGGTGTACTGAAGGTGACCCCTAGGGGATGCACAATAAGTGCCAGGGCTGGTCTCTGAAGCTTTTGGTACTTGCTCTGTCTCCAACATCTGCTGGCAGGGGGACATAACTCACTTGTCTGGACTGGTCTAACAGGATTCTAGGAAAGGAAATGAACAATAAGTGAAATGTCTCCTTCTCCTCTCCTTGATGCCCCTGCTTCTTGGGTTCTGCTCCCCATCATCGGTCTTTGCAAGTTGTATTGCCAAGTTTTACGCTTTTACTTTAACCCTATCACTCACTAGTTCACTGACTAGGCAAAAATATTCTGGCAAATACAGTATGAGTTAACTCTGTCACTCATTAGCCCAAATACAATATGAGTTAACCCTGTCATTCATTTAGCTCACAGACTATGCATAGACACTGTAGTAAATGCAATATGAGTTTTATTAAATTAAGTCCTTTTGAAATAATGATAAAGCTTAAGCATTAATACTTTTACCGGATATTATAGCTCATCTCTCCAGGTGGGGGACTGTTCAGCGATCACTCAGGAGGAAAATCCGGGAAAAAATACAGAGACACGCCTGTCTCGTATATCAGTTGCAGTCCCATCTTTCCTTCTGAGAGTCCCCCTAAAGTACCTTAACCAGACTCATGCTGGCTGCATGCCATAGGTTAACACAGATTCAAACTTGTGCTGGCTGCATGCCATAGGTTAACACACTGTATGCTCAAATCAGGATTGGTTGTAACCCCCAAGCTCAGTTCCATTAGCTCCTGGGCTGGGCTAGCAAGCTAATTCCTAATTCAGCATGGCTGAAGAATACAACATTCTTTGCTGATCGAACTCTCACATGAACTTCTCTCCACCCCATCCACCTTTTTTGCTTTGGTTTCCGGGCAGGCTTTTGATCACCCCCCTTGTGGTCAGACATCTGAGAATGCTCAAAAGACACATCCCCTACATTCAGAGGCTAGATGAAGTGTTCTTTTGTCATCATTAATGGGTTTACACCCCCCATGGTTTTAGAAATAGCTCAAGGCTTTTACATTATCTAGGCAAATGTTTAAAGATCTCTCACTAGACTGTAAATAGAGCTTTGAGTTAGAATGGCTCATGAGTTCAGTACAATATCTTTGCTGATCCAAAAATTCTAATAAATCTTTAATTAGTAATACACAAGTCAGATGCACCCAGGGGCAGGAACAAGAACTCTGTAATGTGTGCAGTTCCATTTAAATTTGTTAGCATTTTTCAGCCTTTCTCATGTTACTCTCCACTTTCTATATGTCTTTTTTTTTCTGTCCCTTTTCTTTTTCACTATGTCTCCCTCTCTATTCCTTGGTCTATTTTACCTTGGCTCTCTCTCTCTGGCTCTCCCCAACTCCTCTCTTACAGTCTCTGCTTTCTCTTTCTGGTTTAGATTCTGCCCACACTTCATTAAACAGCAGCAGTTGGAAGCCTCTGTGAGGACTGCAGGCCCTGGAATCGCAGAGAAAGTCCTCGACTCCATCCTTCGCTCACTGTCGCCTCCCGCACACACACACAGAGATGTCGAGGAAGAGATTGCAGCTGAGCACCATAGATGCCCCCTTACTAAGGTCAGAAGTTAGATGTGGGGCTCAGCATGGCTTCTCTGCAAACCCCCTCCCCCAGTACCTTACCCCGGTTTTCTGTTTGAAAGTTGGGATGCAGTCGGTTCCGGAGCGGTTTCCGGTGATGATCTTGGACTGGCCACTAGATGTCACTTTGAAAGCTGCAATCGGATCCCACAGCAGCAGTGTCGCTGAGAGCGAGTGTGAGGGGCTGACTGCCTTATATTAAAGGGTTATGAGAATGATTGATTGTTTTATATATAGTATGTGTAAGTGGGTGGTTGCCTTATAGTGCTACTATTACTATTGGGCCCTGCCTCTCTCTGCCTGACGTGCATTTGCATGTGGGTCTCTTTCTGTCTTTATCCCCTGCAGTACTCTCTTCTTGAGAACTCCATGTCAGGTCCTGCGTATCACTCCCTGAGTTGTGTGTCTCTGTCCTCCTGCAGTACTCAGCTCTGAAGGATCCCTGCAAGGTGCCCTCTCTCTCATGGCTATATGCAGAAGCCGAGCGGCAGGGCTGGGAGCATCTGCGTCTGCCCCAGCTGATCCCCAGCTCACAGGCACAGTACATGAACATGCAGGAGCTGAACAGAAACTTGGCTTGGTCTTTCCACACGCTGGATGCCCAGGACTTGCAGCCACGATGTGTCAGTGCTTTTCCCTTCTTTCTTGCAGCCAACCCCTTGCAAACCAGACTCCTCTGATATTGCCACATCTCTTCCATCTCCTGCAGGTGCTTCTAGGCGTGCTGCACTGTTCCTCTCGCTCTGGCTCTCTCCAGCTGCAGGATGAAAGTCGCTCCATACCTTGTCTGATCATCGAGAAAGGCGGAGCCTGCTGCAGGCAGGTGACTGATACGGGTTATGCAGGTGAGCAAACCTTAGCTGCCTGTACCATAAGTGTTAAACTCTTTCTGAACCTCTAGCTCCTCTGATGTGTGCAGCAGCTCTTGGGAGTAATGCATGTGTATGTAGGTATGTTGAGGGTATGAGCACTGACTCAGCTCTGCGCTCACTTGCTCGCTCTCTCTCTGTGGCAGGCAGCGTGCTGCAGATGGAGCGCTTTCAGGTCGTGGTAGAGAGGTTTATCCGCAGCGACTTTCCTTCCTGGAGGCAGCTAGCGAGTCCAGAGTACATGAGAGAGAAACATAGCAGGTAAGAACTAGAGGTGTGTGTGTGTGTGTGTGAGAACTAGAGGTGTGTGTGTGAGAACTAGAGGTGTGTGTGTGTGTGTGTGTGTTTGTTTTGGCATCTTGGTTGACAGCATTACATTCTGTTCAGTATGGAGACTGTCGATGGGATACCGAATAACTTTGACCCTTTCCTATAGGATTTATATCCAGTTCTGTATGGAGGATGCAGTGAATTTGGGTCCAACACGGTCTGTCAGCAGGGCCCCCCAGCGTCCCAGGGAAGATAAGCTTCAGTCGGCACCATCACTATCATGTGGGATCCCCGCTGAACCCGTGCAGAGCACGGTCCGACCTTTAAAGCACCGGGCTGCACTTGACCCTTCTCTACACATGTCCCCCAGAGCTAAGGTGACAAGAGTGATGGAAACTGGAGAGGCCACATGCACAGAGCATCTGAAAGGTGGAAAATCGAATGGGGTTTGTGGACAGGAGTCTATGTCTCAGCTGTTCCTGCTCATTCAGAAGGAGGGGCTGCTGCTGCGGGACTTTGCCCCCACCCAGGAGAAAGGGGCTGGAGCTATCATGCAACCAGACAGGCCCACGCTGCAGCTCGCCTTTCAGGCCGTGGTGGTGTGGGTGGGGAAACCACAAGCCTGGGCAGAGCCCGGAGATGCCCAAGAGATGCCAGAGATGATTGCCAGAGACGGGGAGAGGCAGAGGGAGCCACGGAGGGTGAGCGGCTGGAACTTTGAGTTCTTCGTAGCGTGTCTCTTTCACCACTGCTCTTTGTTGTCGTCTTAGCCTCTTCCTCTTCCCGTGACCTAATGCTTTCAACTCTCTTCCCACCTTTCCTCTTTCCTCCTCCATCCTTGACTTTCTCCTCCTGTCCTTTTAGGTGCTGCTGCTCTTCACAGGAAAAGGCAGAAGATGGTTTCCTTTCCTACACCCAGATTGCTTGTACAGGCTCATCGCACCTCGATGTTCGGTTAGTGGGATTGACGCCATCTGTCCAGCTACCCATGCCCTTGTGCTTTGTGACCTATGTGTGGGTTCCCTTTCGCATATTTTCTGTTTATCTTTTGGGTCAGGTAGTTTTATCCTGTCCTTTTAAGATTCCAGCCTAGTATGAATCGACCTTTGCTCATAACCACCTGGGGTTTGTTCTCTACTTTATATCCCCTCCCAACTCGCTGAAACCAGTTATCACAGCAGCTGTTCCTGACATGGGCTTATGCCTCAGGGAGTGGTGGTATTTGGCCTTAAGTCCAACCACTGTCTGACCTGTGCAGATTCTGCTTCGTAACATGAAAACTCCTTTCTTAGGACGCTGGCATCTTTGAGCGACTGTGTACTCCTCCTATCCCCGTGAAAGCCCTGCATCTCTCCGATTGCTCTCTGCATCTGCCAGTACCAGAGGACTGGAAACTGCATCGCGTTACCCTGCTGGAGAACCTGACCAAGCACCAGGTAACTTTCCATGTAACTGTCCCACCCCCCACCCCAACACCTGCCTTTAAAATAAGAACCCGTTGCTAACACTGAGCCTCCCTTGTCGTATTCCCAGTGCCCAGTTATCCCCACTCTGCTGTCATTACAGGAGCTGTACAAGACACTTTCTCGTGAGAGATCCAAGCTCCATTGCATTGCAGAAATCCTGCATCCTAAGTAAGATCTGGGGTCAGGCAGTTCTGTGGGGGTGGGACAGTGGCAGCGGTGCTCTCATGGCTTTAGTACCCAGGTGATCAGCTAATGACACTGCTGAGCGGATTTCTTCCATGCTGCCAGTGACGCTATCGGGAGGGGACCTTGTGTATGGCTCTGCTAGACTTGTGGTTAGTGTTGGTAAAACTCATTCCCTGGAGACAAGCAGGCAGATGCAGGCACACTGTTGTGGTGACATCCATAACGGAGCTACAAGTCCCAGGCACTCTTCTCTCTGGTGAGATCTGGTATTGGGATAATGGATCTAAAGATGGTGAGACAACAAGGCTCTCTTTCGCAAAAGCATGTGCAAGGCTGAAGGGTTCGAAGCATTTTGGCTCTCTGCTTTTCTCCTTTCCTGGACGTTGCGTTATGAATTTGATCAAGTGTGGCTTGTGAGACGACTTCCAGCAGAATGGCAGAGATTCCTCATTAGCTATCTGCTCGCTTTTGCTTTTAGATTTAGAGGATCCTTGGTCTCCTTTGAGGGTGAAATCTTGGAGCGGACTCTGTGTGAGCCAGACAGGAAAGGATGGATCCCAATGGCTCTGAAAAAGGGAAGCGATGAAGGTGAGGGCGTAATCTGTGCAGAGATGGGGAAAGCAGCGGCAGTGCCATTAGATATTCCACCCCAGAGCCAACTGCATGTCTGGTTTTTTTTCTTTTGTTTGTTGTTTTTTTGAGAGACGATAATTTATACACCGCCTTGTGATAAAAGCCTGCACTTCTTTTGTTTCTGTGCTTGTCAGCAGTTTTCCTGCCCTGGGAGTACACCCTGAAGCTGACTGTCTGTGATATCTCTGGTTCCAGGAGCATGCTTCACATCTACATAAACACGTCAAATGTGCCCTTCCCAATGGGTTTATTGCCCACAGCATGGGTTCTCTTCTACAATCTTGAGAGGAAAACCTCCAGGTAACTCATCCCTATTATCCTTTGCCCCCTCTCACTCTACGGTCCTAGTGTTCCCGTTGCTATGATCACTGCCCTTTTACAGCCTCTTATTGCCTCCCTACAGCCTTAAATGCCCCCCTTGTCAAGGCTACTCTTTCTCTACAGCCCTTAGTACCCCTGCTTCTTTCTGATTGCTGCTAGAGCACAGGAGCTCTTCCAGCACAAATAGGAGGAAAAGGTAGATGCTCACCTGTAGCAGGTGTTCTTCATGGACAGCAGGAATAAGTCTAGTATGGGTGACGTCCCTGACAGAGCCCTGTGCGGGAACGCTTCCCCAGCTTGTATTGGAAGCTTTTGGGAGGTGCCTGCACATCGTCTGCCTGCCGCTACAGCGCTATCTTAAACAGTCCAATAACATAGCTGTAGCAGAAGACAACTCCTCAGGGAGTTGTGAGGACTTATTCCTGCTGTCCATGGAGAACACCTGCTATAGGTGAGTAACTACCTTTTCTCTGTGGCAAGCAGGAATGAGTCCTCACGTATGAGACTCCAAGCTCTACAGGCTGCCAAAAACAGAGGGGGCCACCAAGAAGTCCAACAGGGGCAAACTCAACTGTGTAATGGCAAGAGGTCAGAACAACTCTACCACCAACTGTGTGCAAAATGAGAGAATTTCTCTTTTCCCCTTTTCTTGTGGGGTGTTTTTTTTTTGTTTGTTTTCTTTTCTTTTTTCGTAGCCTGGTCAGAATAGAAGCGGCCGGGGAGATGGAGTCAGAGTACAGATTGGCCAAAGTTGTTGTGTCAGGAAACCCCGTCTAGGCAGTAATGAGGTGTGGACCGAAGATCATGTTGCAGCCCTGAAGATCTCTTCCATTGAGACAAAGCGTAAGTTTGTCACCGACGCAGCCATAGCTTTGACATTGTGAGCCGTGACATGTCCAGTAAGGCTCAGGCCAGCCTGGTCCTAAGCGAAAAAGATGCAGTCTGCCAGCCAAACTGAAAGAGAGGTTTTGGAAACGGAAGCCCCTAGCTTATTGGGGTCAAAAGAAACAAAAAGCTGAATGGATTTTTTCTATGAGCCTTTGTCTGCTCCAAATAGAAGGCCAAGGCCCACTTGCAGTCCAATATGTGCAGTGCAGCACGGCTTCCCTTCTGTGTGCATGAGATTGTGGCGAAAAAGGTTGGCAGAACAATTGGCTGATTTGAGATTGAAAGTCCAATACCACTTTCGGAAGGCCTTTAGGATGCGTGCGAAGGACTACTCTATTATGGTGGAATTTGGTGTAAGGCAGATACACCACCAGGGCTTGAAGCATGCCTATTCTGTGAGCCGAAGTGACCGCCACCAGAAACAGGACCTTCCATAGTTTCCCTCCAGTCCAGTCCAGATCGGGTCTTCAACACTTTCCAGCAGATGGAGATTGAGAATTCCAGGCTTTTGGTGATGTCACTCCATTAAGAAGCCCTAACTCACCTACCAAGTCAGTCTCCAGTAGATAGGGAAGAGCTCCATAGAAACATAGAAACATGACGACAGAAAAAGACCACATGGCCTATCTAGTCTGTCCTTCCATAACAACAACAGTCCCCTTTTTACCTTTAGAGATCCTCTGTGTTGGTCCCATGCTTTCCATGTAGCCTGGGCTGCACTGAAGGAAATTCCTATTGCAAAGGAAAAGAAAAGAAAGAATAAATAAATAAAGATAAGGAAAAAGGAAGGTGGTGTTAGGTTCCTTGATTCTGGACAGGACAGGGAATCGGGTGCAGTGTCCTCCTCAGGGTCTGCCTCAGAGCTGTGTTCAGGGCCCTGGCATGTGGGAGCCTGAGCCCGTTTGGTCGGGGAAGGACTGATGCCCAGGAGCATACCCTGGGGAAGGGTCCCTGCTCCCTCCTCTGTCAGTATGCTGAGCAACTGAGTAGAGTTTTGTTGATGTGACAGATCCTGCGGCGGAAAATGTTCACTAATTGCGGCTAGCTTCTTAAAACTTACTTTTCCTCCTTCATTGCTGGAGATAGCAGCTGCGGGGGCAGATCACCTTAGTGTTTCGTCTGGGGCGTTGTTCAGCCAGTGTTAGTGGTTTCAGAGGTACTGGCATTGTCGTTCAGGGGGTCGTTGCTCGTGTGTGCTCCCGTCTTAGTGCCTGTGCCGTTGGGCAATGAAGGCCGCTTGTGTGGGCTGCAGCCTAAGAAGGGGCCTTCTCTCGGCGATCGGCTTCTGCTGTCCTTGTGAGGAGGCCAACCAAGAGGTAGGAGACTGCCTGCAGGGCTTACAAACAAGCGAGGACAGAGCAGCAGATGAGGCCCAGCAGGTTTCTGCAGATGGGGGTAGTTTGGCGACAGCTGCAGTTCCTGCTACCATTGCTCCCACGGGCCTGCCGGCTTCGGGGGAAGCCTCAGAGAGGCATGTGGTGGCCTTGGTGGAGCAAGATTCGACCCCCATCAGCATCTTTAGATTGGCTTTTGTCCAATTTTGTACTTTTGATACACCAGTCTTACCTCATGAGGAAAGGCAGTAGTGCGAGACTGACAGCTACAGCAGCCTCCAGTGGGTCTCTGAGAGGGACCTCCTGGGCCACTTTGGAGTCACGAGTGGAGGCAGTTCTGGTAGCCCTCAAGTTGGACCGGATCTCTGACCAGTCAGGGGGCTTGGAGGGTGTCGGGTCTTGCTTATGCAGGGTCACCAGTGGACCCCTAAGAGGATGGCAAGCTCAGACTTTGGATCGGCTGCTGGAGCAGCCTCTGCTTCAGAGGATCAGACTCTGAGATGGCCTTCCCAATCCATAGAGCCATGAAATGTTTGAGGTGCAATGGGAAGTGCCAGAGGCTGGGCTCTGCTGGGGGTGGGGGGGCATGCTATGGCTCATTTTTATCCTGTCTCAGCAAGGGAAAAGGGGTTCCTTTGTTTTCCCAAGGTGGATGTCCTGGTCTTTGCTGTCACTAAAAGGACCACCATTCTGGTGGAAGGTAGTGCGGCACTCAAGGATCCACAAGACAAGTGGCTAGAAACTATTGTGGCCTTGTCACTGTAAGCAGCGGTCTGCTTGGCTTATGTAGCCTGTGCTTGTCTTTGTTGGGCACAGGCTCTTCCAGGGGCTGTGGCCTCTGGGACGCAACAGCTGGCCAAGGTGGTCCAGCTGGAGTCTGAGGTGGCATATCTGGCAGATGTGCACTATGATTTGGTCAGGACATCCACAAAGACTATGGCCTCCGCAGTGGTGGCAAGGAGATTCCTCTGGTTATGCCATTGGTCAACAGACACATCCTCCAAGGTGCATCTGACTAAGCTTCCCTTTTGGGAGAAGCTCTTGTTTGGAGAAGACCTAGACAAGTTGATGAAGGACTTTGAGGGAGTCCAAGCCAGTCAGGCTTCTGGAGGGTAAGCCCAAGGCGGGGAAGGCGCAGGGGGTGGGAAGGCTCCTCCTCAGGACATTTGCCATTTTTGGGCAATGCACTTCGCACCCTACCAGCAATTGCACTATCAGGCACGTCAACAGCCCTTGCGAGGTGGCAGAGGGGCAGGGCACAGCTTCAGTTCTGGTGCCAGGGCCGGGCCTGAACCCAAAAAAGCCCATTGAATCGCAGCAAACCCAGGTGTACCTGGTTCCTGAGGGTGTCCGCCTGCGGCAGTTCTACTCCACCTGGGTTCACATCACCTCCAAACAATGGGTGCTGGAAGTAATTTGCAAGGGATATGCCCTGGAGTTCAGGCAGCCCTGGAGTTCAGGCAGCCGCTCAAGAATAACTGCCCCTGTTACAGCTTCTGCCTCGGTCCAGACAGAGGTCCTAATGCCAGTTGAAGGACCAGTTCCATGTGCAGGGTGCCTGCATGCTGAAGCTCTGAGGAAACAAGTGGAGGAACTCAGCCTCGCCACCTCCTCTCTGAGGAGTATTCAAGACAGTGAGAAGTACATTGATGAGATGCTTCTTGCAGCAACCAAGCTCTCCAGCACAGGAGAAGATGGGTGCCAACAGAATGTCGATGGTTGGACATAAGTCACCAGGGCCTGCAAAATCACCAATCCAACTTCTCCAGCCCTTGAATTGAAGAACCATTATGCAGCCCTGGAAGTGGAGGAGGTGAAAGCATCCCTGGAAAGGGAAGAACCAGAGTTCAAGTACCCCAAAGTTGCAGAATCGGTGACCAGAAGGAAACGAAGGGTAGTGGTGGTTGGAGACTCTCTTCTGAGGGGTACTGAGGCGTCCATCTGCCGACCAGACTTGATGTCCAGAGAGGTATGCTGTCTGCCAGGTGCCAAAATCCAAGATGTTACGGAGAGTTTGCCGAGACTCATCAAGCCCACTGACTATTACCCAATGTTGCTAATCCATGTTGGAACAAATGATACTGCCAGGTATACCTCGGAACATATCAAAAGTGACTCCATGGCTCTGGGACAGAGGGTGAAGCAGTTAGGTGCACAGGTGGTGTTCTCTTCAATCCTCCCTGTTGAGGGTAACGGCCAAGGCAGAGAGGCTCGCATCCTGGAGATGAATGCATGGCTGCGTGGATGGTGTCATCGAGAGCGTTTTGGTTTCCTAGACCATGGGATGCTGTTCCAAGGGTTGCAGAGCAGAGATGGCATCCATCTGTTCAAGAAAGGTCAACGCATCTTCGGTAGTAGACTGGCTAATCTACTGAAGAGGGCTTTAAACTAGATTCGTTGGGGATAGGTGAAGAAAGCCCCCAGGTAAGTGAAAGCCCCCAGGTAGGTAATACATTAAATACCTTTATGGAAATGGGTAACAGGGGTAACATATGGAAAGCAGTGTGTATAAATGCCCGTAGCATGGGAAATAAGATCCCTGATGTTGAAGCTTTGGTGGGAGTGGCTGACTTGGATTTAGTGGCAGTTACAGAAACATGGTTCACAGAAAACCATAACTGAGATGTAACTATACCTGGCTATACTTTATTCAGAAAGGACAGGGTAGGAAGAAGGGGAGGAGGAGTGGCACTTTATGTAAAAACTACATTAAAGCTTTGGAATTACAGAGCTTAAAAGGGAGAGAGGAGGCATTGCGGGTTAAACTAGAAAGAGGGAAAGAGAAATCTATTTGCATTGGTGTGATATACAGACCTCCCTCACAAGAGGAAGAGGTGGACAGAGAGTTAATTGAAGACATACGCAGCATTGCTAGGAAAGGGGAAGTGCTACTGATAGGAGATTTCAATATGCCAGATGTTGATTGGCACATTCCTGCTGCAGTATCATCTAGAAGTAAGGAGATCCTGGATTCTCTACAGGGAGAACTATTCAGGCAATTGGTAACAGACCCCACACGTGAAGGGGCCATACTGGACTTGGTGCTTACCAATGGTGAAAGTGTTTCTGATGTAGTGGGAGATCATTTTGCATCCAGTGATCACCAGATGGTGTGGTTCAGTATTAGGACTAGGGCTGTTAGAATCCATTCCAAGGTGAGGATCTTAGACTTTAGGAAGATTAACTTTGCAAAGATGGGCCAATACCTCAGGGAATCGTTAGTGGGATGGGAACAGCTGGGGGATGTAGAAAAACAGTGGGCAAAACTGAAAGGGGGTATTTTAAGGGCAACCAACCTTTTTGTTAAAATGGTAAATAAAGGCAAAAGGAAAAGGAGACCGCTATGGTTTTCAAAGGAAGTAGCTGAAAAAGTGAAGAAAAAGAGGGAGGCCTTCATGAAATACAAGAGATCACAGAGAGAGGAAGACAGGCATCTGTATTTGGAAAAACTTAGAGAAGCTAGCAAAGTAGTCAAGAAGGCAAAGATTCAAAAGGAGGAGGAAATAGCCAATGCAATAAAATGGGGGGATAAGACATTTTTCAGATATATTCAGATCCGGCTCTCCATCCACGGGACAGGCTCCCACACCAAGGCACCCTACGCAGATCCGGCCCTCCATCCACGGGACAGGCTCCTGCACCAAGGCACCCTACGCAGATCCGGCCCTCCCGCCACGGAACAAGCTCACGCACCAAGTTCAACTCTCCCCAAACAGACAACAGACGAAGTCTCAAGAAAACAGGCTTCACCCTAACAGAACATCACAAGGGGAAAAAAAAAAAAACATGCACGCCACATACTTCCTACCACTCTACCTACTAGTCACACAACTCCTCCCACCAACCACACACCTCCACTACCCACAAGCAAACACAATATGGCATCCACCAACTGCATTACCATATTCAGAACCACAGCACACACACAAAGAGACACTCAGGGCTTACCAGGCAAAGCGACCAAACAGACACAAATCAAACTCCCACACATGCACAAAGGAAACTCATGGAACAGCAACCTCAGCAACGAAAACAACAACGATTGAGCTCATAAACGCCAGATCCGTCTGCAACAAGATACACACTATTGTAGACCACATAGAAGAGCGACAGCCCGACATAATATGCATCACAGAGACATGGCTCAACCCTACCGACAACGTACTACTCAACCAACTAGTACCGGACAACTACTCAGCGTACAACTGCCCACGCACCCACAAGCGAGGAGGAGGAGTCCTGATAATAGCGAAAACAAAGCTAAAGTTCAAGACACAGAACTTCACCGATACACAGCAATGTAACACAATTAGCATCAAAAACAAGAACATTGCAATCTGCCTAACCTACAGAGCACCCAGAGCTCCACCCGATGAACTAGCCCTCACTCTCGAAGAAGCCTGTGCCATAACAACAAACAACAAACCAGCGCTAATGATTGGAGACTTCAACCTCAAGTCCACCAATGCCAAAGACGCAGAGGCCTTCCTTCAAGCAATGACCTCACTTCAATTCACACAGATAACACAGGTACACTACCAAAAAACTGCCTCCAGTTTTGCAACTGATTCCTATAGATTTTGGGGTGCTGAATCCAGGAAAAATAGCCAAAATGTTCCATCACGTCACGTTTTCTTGCAAAATTAGATTTCTTACCCATATAAGGAATGTTCACATAATTTCTTTTTAGCCGACTGCAGTTTATTTTCTTGGCCCAAAATAGAGGTTGTAATGGTTAACTAACTAGAAACACTCCCTCATGATATTTTAGAGTGTTTTGTATTCATTTTATACATTAACAGGACAATTGGGAGGCGGGGGGCTAAATCCAGTACTCGCGCTGGCGCATGTTCTTTCCTGTTCGCCTCGCCTCTTTCGCTCGCTCAAACACGGTGGTTGCGACATGAACGTTCCTGTCAAATTTCAGTTTCTTGCAAGTTCATTATTACCTTTTGTTTGCTCAGTCGTAATCCAGCTTTATTCCGAAGTGGTTCACTACAGTTGTAGTTTGCAGTGCTGTGTATTTGTGATGGCTCACAGAGCCAGAGGTTGCGTCAACTCTCCGGACAGTTTTTGTTTTATTTGTGGGGAATATACCGTGAAAAAGCGGCAGAGGAACATTTCTGCATTTATTAAAAAAGTATATTTCGCCTATTTCGGTTTGAAGTTAGGCGATCAAGACAAACCGTGGGCTCCTCACAAAGTGTGCAAGACATGTGAGGAAGATCTACGCTTATGGATGAAAGGTAAAAAACAAGCATTTCGTTTCGGAATACCTATGATGTGGCGTGAACAAAGAGACCACAGCAGTGACTGCTATTTTTGCTCTTGCATTGTGAAGGGATACAACTTAAAAAATAAGAACGTAATAAGTTACCCCAACCTTCCTTCAGCAATTAGGCCTATGCCTCATAGCAACGAAGTACCTGTGCCTGAACCACCAAAATCTTTGGATCATATTTGTGTGAACGGTTCTGATCATGATGAGACTCATCAGATGGCTTTTCCCGATGACTCCAGTACTTCCGAGTTTGAAACTGAACCAGATCCGAAACCTGAACTTTTCTCTCAAGCTGAATTGTTTAGTCCGGGATTTAGGACTCCCAAAAGATGCTGCCCAACTGCTAGGTTCTCGGCTTAAACAGAAAAATCCATTGTCACCAGGAACAACTTTTTATTGGTACCGCAACCGCGAGACACAATTTTTGAAGTATTTCAGCAAAGAGGAAGATTTGGTATTTTGCAACGATATACGGAGTGATGGAAAAGTTTAAACTCAAGTATGATCCTGCTGAATGGCGGCTGTTCATTGATTCGTCAAAAGACAGCATAAAAGGTGTTCTTCATAATGGCAACACATTCGCTTCAGTTCCTATTGCTCACTCTGTTATTCTCCAAGAAAAATACGAGAATTTGGCCCTGATTCTTCAGAAGATTCGTTATGATGAGCATAAGTGGATGATTTGTGGAGACTTTAAAATTCTATCCATGCTATTAGGGCAGCAATCCGGTTTCACCAAATATCCCTGCTTCCTTTGCTTGTGGGATAGCCGGGCCCGCGACCTACACTGGGGGAAAAAAGACTGGCCAATTCGGGAGTATTTGAGACCCGGTGAGAAAAATGTTCTTCATGAGAGCTTGGTACCTCGTGATAAAATTCTATTACCACCTCTCCACATTAAGTTGGGTCTCATTAAGCAATTCATCAAGTCCCTTCCAAAAGATGGTGAGTGCTTTCGGTACCTTTGCTCAAAGTTCCCCCGACTTTCTGAAGCAAAGCTAAAGGAAGGAGTGTTTGTTGGCCCTGATATAAGGAAACTCATTTCAGATGGAGCATTCGCTGAAACGATGTCTGAGAAGGAAAAAGAAGCCTGGGATTCCTTCAAGGATGTTGTTCTCAAATTCTTGGGGAACAGGCGGGATGAGAACTATAAGGATATTGTTGCCAGGATGCTCAATGCCTTCAAAGAACAAGGCTGTAACATGAGCCTGAAAGTCCATTTCTTGCACTCCCATGTGAACTACTTTCCCGAAAACTTGGGGGCGTACAGTGAAGAACAAGGTGAAAGGTTTCACCAGGACATCAAGGACGCAGAGAGAAGGTATCAAGGAAGATGGAACACCACTATGATGGCTGATTTCTGCTGGTTGCTGCTGCGGGAAACCCCAGATGAAAAATACGCCAAGCAGCGCACCAAGAGAAGCATTCGGGGGAAGAAGAAACGGGCCCACCAGGAGATTGATTGACCCAAGAATGACTTTAAAATCTAAACTGTGTTGACAAATATCGTGTTTTTACTAAACTTTGAAATAAAAATTTGCTAGTTATTACCACAGTGTCGGATCTCATTTATTAGAATTTTATTTTCACACCATCGGGTGTTTGTCTTCATGTATTGCAATGGTGCGGTTTGCGTTTTCTATTCTTACATACATACCTGTATAACATTTTTTGCACATTTCTTTGCTTTGCTTTGTGTCTAACCTCGCTCTTATATGCTCAATGTTTGTGCACATGTATGTGGCTGTTTTAAGTGCAGACAATTTTGCTACCATCACAGTGTATTTTGTTGACATTACTCTATTCTTATGTGCTGCCTTGTTACAATTTTCTTTATTCTTATTTGAATAACTACTAAACAATTAGTATAAAGAATTCATCCAAGAAATTTTTATCTCGATCGCACTCAATCTGAAACGTTCACCTCAAACTGCTAACCCAATGTAGCAAAAAATCTGTACGTGATGGAGCAAATTGGTTACCAGATTTGGATTCAGCGCACCAAAAAACGTAAAAATCAATCGAAACATTAGAGGCAGTTTAAAAAAAATTTTTTTTAGTGTACCTGTGTAATCAATGCACCAACACACAGACATGGATCATCCCCAGACCTCATCTTTGCATCCAATTACCTAACATCAAGAGACCTAATTTCTCCACCCACCATTACCCCAGTGCCATGGTCTGACCATTACTTAATCGAGACCAAGCTACGATATCAAGAGGACCAGACGAACGAAAGAGCTAACATCTCACACACACAAGACGATTCAAGCATTTCGACAGGGACGAATTCATACAGGACACAATACAACACTTGAACGTTACCACAGACGACCTGGAGGAACAAGTTTCCAGCTGGAACAGCATTCTAGCTAACGCCGCCAAACCATCTGGTAACGGGATCAAGAAACAACACCACAACAAGAGACAAAACAAGCCATGGTACTCGGCAAAAATACGACAGGAAAAGAGAGAGCTCAGGAAGATTGAACGGAGATGGAGAAAAAACAAAGCAACCGCCGACCAGCATCTTTACCTAACAAAGCAAAAACAATACAATGAACACATCAACCAATCAAAGAGGAAATTTCACACAAACATGATAAATACTTCCATCAACAAACCCAGAGAGCTTTTCGAAATAATAAAGATCCTCACAAAAGAGCAAACAACAGAAAGCGAAGTACAAGTTGATCCACAGGATTTCGCCGATCACATCAAAGACAAATTTCACTCCACAGAGCGAACAACAACTAGTGGGACCACCAGGTCGGACGTACACCCCAAAACCTGGGGCACATTCTACTCACCCTCAGCAGAACAGATATCCCACATCATCTCTACAATCAATACAAGCACTGCCCCTACAGACCCGTGCCCAGTGTCATGGGTCAAAGCCACCAAATCCTGCTTCATCCCCACCATACATAAAATGGTACACAACTCACTCACTCAAGGACTCATGCCAAAGCAACTAAAGCTTGCCTCAGTAAGACCAATCATAAAGAAAACAAATCTCGACAAAAAAGATCCAGCAGCATACCGACCAATCTCCAGCATACCCTTCCTTGCAAAAATCATCGAAAAAACGGTTCAACTACAACTTCAGGAACACATCGACAAACAAGAAACACTCGATGACAACCAACACGGATTTCGTCCCAATCATGGAGTCGAAACGCTACTGATCTACCTCTTCGGCAGCATCCTAAGAATAATCGACAACACCAAGAATGGAATCATAATGATCTTCATCGACATCTCCTCAGCCTTCGACACAGTGGACCACAACACCCTCCTGGAAAGACTAAAGAACACCGGTATACACGGTATCACATTAAAATGGTTCCACTCGTACCTAACCGAAAGACAGCTACAGGTCAAATCGGGACACAACACCTCCCGACCCATAATCGTCCGACAAGGAGTACCTCAAGGATCCGCACTCTCAGCACTCCTATTTAACATCTACATACAACCAATATGCAACATCATGAAAAAGAACAACATTCAATACACAATATATGCAGACGACATAATGATATACACCCCGATATCAATCGACAACCCGGACTTCTCTAAGATAACAGACTGCCTCACCCAAATGGAGAGTTGGTGTCAAAACAACAACCTAGCAATAAACTACAACAAGACCGAAGCCTTAATCATCACCCGGAACCAAAGCTTCATACACCCACCAAATTTAAAGATACAAAGCACCACTATACCAATAAGATCAGAAATGAGATACCTCGGAGTTACTCTGGACAATAAACTCAATCTCAAACCACACATAGACAAAACAATCCAAAAAGCCTACTACAAGATGCGAATCATCAGGAGACTGAAGCCGCTCCTCGCCCCGGAACACTTCCGTACCGTCTGTCAAGCACTGATAACCCCACTACTGGACTTCTGCAATCCGATATACCTTGGACTACCGAAACAAGCCCTCAAGCCTCTACAACTAGCACAAAACACTGCTGCACGAATCATATCAGGAACTGCAAGATAGGAGCACATCACACCCACCTTAAAGGACTTACACTGGCTTCCAATCGGTGCACGCATCAAATACAAAACTATCATAAACCTATTCAAGATAAAACACCACACATCAGCCAACAGCCTACACACCCTCATACAATCAGACACCAGTACGCGTCCCAGAAGAAAACAAACCCACAACCGAGTCAGCACCCCAAGTGAATACAAACACACAGGCAAGGACACAACAGACAGAGCACTCTCAATGGCCGCTCCAACAATATGGAACAAACTCCCGGACGAATTGAGGGCCGCTACAGACCTCAAAGACTTTAGAAAACAGCTGAAAACCATGCTGTTCATAGAACACTATGGACACATCACATAACTTCAGAGAATGAATAACAGCACATGATTCCGCCTAACCAATGTATGTATGGAATATGTTTTTGCACCACTGTATATAGCCCACTCTGTACATAGCTCATACCAATCTAGCACACAACACAACACACACTCAATTTCCCCCCACTGCATGTATAACACACTCACTTGACCTGATTGTTTGCTGTGATACCACCTTGATTATTAAGATAAGGCGGTTTAGAAATACTGTTAAATAAAATAAATAAATAAATATTAGTAAGAAGAGGAAGGGAAAAAGTGGTATTGTCAGACTCAAGGGTGCAGGGGGGGAATATGTAGAAGCTGATAAGGATAAGGCAGAATTGCTTAACAAATATATTTGTTCTGTGTTCACAGATGAAGAACCAGGAGCAGGACCTCAGAAAACACCCACAAATAGGAACAGAAGCGAGGGACATCTTGAACAATTTTCAGAAGACTGTGTTCGTGAGAAACTAGCTCAACTTAAAGTAGACAAAGCGATGGGACCGGATGGGATACACCCTAGAATACTGAGGGAACTTGGGGACGTTCTAGCAACTCCACTGACTGACCTTTTCAATGCCTCGTTGGAGTTGGGAGTGGTGCCAAAGGACTGGAGAGAGGCTCATGTGGTGCCTTTACACAAAAGCGGAAGTAAGGATGTGGTTGAAAACTACAGGCCGGTTAGTTTAACTTCGGTGGTGAGTAAATAATTGGAAATGCTGCTGAAAGAGAAAATAGTGAAGTTTCTGGAGTCCAGCGGATTACAGGATCCGAGGCAGCATGGATTCACCAGAGGCAGGTCTTGTCAGACAAATCTGATTGATTTCTTTGACTGGGTGACCAGGGAGTTGGACCGAGGGAGAGCTCTAGATGTGGTGTATTTAGATTTCAGTAAAGCCTTTGACACTGTTCCTCACAGGCGACTTATAAACAAACTGAGCACCCTAGGGATGGACCCTAAAGTTACTGCTTGGGTTAGAAATTGGTTGGGTGGGAGGCGACAAAGAGTACAAGTAAATGGAGCTCACTCTGAGGAGAAGGATGTTACCAGTGGTGTGCCCCAGGGATCTGTTCTTGGTCCGATTCTTTTTAACATCTTTGTTAGTGATATAGCGGAAGGGCTGTCGGGTAAGGTTTGCCTCTTTGCAGATGATACCAAAATCTGCAATAGAGTAGACACCCAGGAAGGTGTAGATAACATGAGGAGGGATCTAGCTAAGCTTGAAGAATGATCTAGAATTTGGCAGCTGGGATTTAATGTTAAAAAATGTAAGGTCATGCATTTGGGCTGCAGCAATCCAAGGGAGCAATACAGTATAGGAGGTGAAGTACTTTTGTCCACTAAGGAAGAGCGGGACCTAGGCGTGGTTGTGTCTGATGATCTTAAAGTAGCTAAACAGGTAGAAAAGGCGATGGCAAAAGCTAGAAGGATGCTTGGGTGCATACGGAGAGGAATGGCTAGCAGAAAAAAGGAAGTGATAATGCCTCTGTATAAGTCTTTGGTGCGACCTCATTTGGAGTATAGTGTGCAAGTCTGGAAACTGCACCTTCAAAAGGATGTGAACAGGATGGAGTCGGTGCAGAGGGTGGCTACTAAAATGATTAGTGGGCTTCATTATAAAGCATATGAGGACAGACTTAAGGATCTTAATATGTACACCTTAGAGGAAAGGCGGGATAGAGGTGATATGATTGAGATGTTTAAATACCTCCGTGGCATAAATGTTCAGGGAGAGAGCCTCTTTCAATTGAAAGCAAGTTCTGCTACGAGGGGACATGGGATGAGGGTGAAGGGAGATAGATTCAGGAGTGATATGCGGAAATATTTCTTTACGGAAAGAAGAGTGGATCCATGGAATAGTCTCCCAGTGGAGGTGGTAGAGATGAGGACAGTAACTGAATTCAAAAAAGCATGGGACCAACACAGAGGATCTCTAAAGGTAAAAAGTGGACTGTTGTAGTTGTTGATATGGAAGGACAGAGTAGATAGGCCATGTGGTCTTTTTCTGTCATCATGTTTCTATGTTTCTAACTTCCTCCAGTCTCTGTGCAGGGCAGCAGGCAAGCGGGTGGCATTCGAGGACACCCTTCGGCGGCACCTCCAATTTCAGGCGGTCATGCCCTTCCCTGTAGGTGATTTAGGTTCTGGTCGATGTTCCATCTATTTTGGGGTTCCAAAGAAACGACGGGACTTTCCGGCCCATTTTAGGGATGGACCCTAAAGTGACTGATTGGGTTAGAAAATGGTTGAGTGGGAGGCAACAAAGGATATAGGTAAATGTAGCTCACTCTGAGGAGAAGGAGGTTACCAGTGGTGTGCCGCAGAGATCTGATTATTTTTAATATCTTTGTTAGTGATATTGTGGAAGGGCTGTCAGGTAAGGTTTGCTTGTTTTGCGAATTATACCAAAATCTGCAAAAGAGTAGACACCCAGGAAGATGTAGATAACAAAAGGAGGGATTTGCCGAGCTTGAAGAATGGTCTAGAATTTGGCAGCTGAAATTTAATGCTAAAAAAATGCAGGGTCATACATTTGGGCTGCAAAAAATCCAGAGGAGTGGTACAATGTTAGTGGTAAGGTACTTCTGTCCACAAAAGAAGAGCAGGACTTGGATGTAATTGTGTCTGATGATCTTAAACTAGTTAAACAGGTAGAAAAGGTGGCTGCAAAATCCAGAAGGATGCTTGGTATATAGGGAGAGGAATGGCCAGCAGAAAAAAGGAGGTGATAACGCCTCTGAATAAGTCTTTGGTGTGACTAGTTTGGAGTATTGTGTGCAATTCTGGAGACCACACCTTCAAAAAGATATAAGCAGGTTGGAGTCTGTGCAGAGAGTGGCTACTAAAATGTTTAGAGGTCTTCGTTATGAAGTGTATGAGGACAAATTTGAAGATCTTAATATGTATGCTTTAGAGGAAAGGCAGCATAGGGGAGATATGATAGAGACATTTAAATACCTCCATGGCATAAATGCACAGGAGGTCTCTTTCAATTGAAGGCAAGCTTTGCTATGAGGGGACAGGATGAGGGTGAAAGGGGATAGACTCAGGAGTAATATGTGGAAATATTTCTTTACAGAAAGAGTGGTAGATGCATGGAATAGTCTCCCAATTGAGGTGGTGGAGACGAGGATAGTATCTGAATTCAAAAAAGCATGGGACAAACACACAAGTTCTCTAAAGATAAAAGGGGCTATTGTAGTTGATATGGAAGGGCAGACTAGATAGGCCATGTGGTCTTTTTCTGACATCATGTTTCTATGTTTCTACCTTGGATCTCAAGTACGTCAATCGTTAGTAAAGAGTGACGCACTTTTGAATGGAGACCCTGCGGTCAGTCATTTCGGTGGTCAGAACGGGCTGGATCTCACAGAAGTGTACTTTCGTGTGCCCATTCAGAAGGAACACCAACGATTCATACATTTCACAGTCCTGACAGGGCATTTCCAGTTTCAGGCCTTGCCCTTTGGGCTTGCAACGGCTCCACAGATGTTCACAAAGATCATGATGGTTGTGACAGCAGTGGCGTTTCAGCAGGAAAGCATGTTGGTTCATCCCTATCTGGATGATTGGCTGATCTGAGTGAAGTCACTTCAGGAGAGCAGGCTTGTGAAGTCCCCGGTACCCTAGGTCTTACGGGGTCTTGGCTGGGTGGTCAACTCGGCCAAGAGCCATCTCATGCACTCTCAAAACCTTTACCTGGGCGCCTGCTTTGATACCCAGGTGGGCAAGGTCTTCCTACCGGAAGAGCAAGTCCACAAGCTGCAGGGTCAGATTCGACTATTTTTGCGACGTCTGGTCCCAGCGGCCTACCTATATCTCCAGGTGTTAGGCTCGATGATGGTGACGCTGAAACTGGTCCCCTGGCTCGAGGCACATGAGACCACTTTAGCAAGCATTGCTCACATGCTGGTCACCATAGCGGCACTAGTTGTCATGCTGGTTGACTTGCCCATCAGCAGTGCGTGTCAGTGTGGAGTGGTGGCTGCGTCTGGTGAACCATCTGGTGGGCATGCCGCTAGATCCCCCAGAGTGGACTGTATTAATGATGGATGCTAGCCTCTCAGGCTGGGCTGCGCATTGTCAGATGCGAATCACTCAAGGGTACTGGTCACATTAGCAGCAGATGTGGTCGATCAACCGGCTGGAAATGCAGGCCATCTTCTGGCGCTCCCAGGAGTTCAGTGAGTTACTGGAAGGCAGAGCAATTTGTGGCTTCTCCAACAACGCATCCACAGTGGCCTACATCAGTCATCAGGGGGGAACAGGGAGTCCCACTCTGGCTGAGGAGATTGTCCCACTGCTTCACTGGGCAGAGTCGCATTTCCTAATGATCTCGGCAGCCCATGTAGCGGGCAAAGCAAATGTGGAGACAGACTTTCTCAGTCGCAATTGGGTTGATCCGGGGGAATGGATGTTGGAGATTCAGTGTTATGGCAAATAGCACGGCACTGGGGAACGCCAATAATGGATTTGATGACGACTGCCCTCGATGCAAAGGTGCTTCAATTCTTCAGTCGGCGGCACAAGTGGATGTCAGAGGGTCTCGATGATCTGGCACAGCCCTGGCCACAGCAGGGGCTGTTGTATGTCTTTTCTCCATGGCCACTAATCAGTCAGGTGGTTCAGCAGATAGAAGAGCATTATAGGGCTGTGATTCTGGTGGCACCCGATTGGCCCCAACATCCGTGGTATGCGGACCTGCTGAGGTTGTCTGTGGTGCAGCCATGGAGATTGCCAACATGAGTCGACATTCTGTCTCAGGGTCCAGTGTACATGCCTCAGGTGAGTCTATTCTCGTGCCGCCTGTGGACATTTGCAGAGTGATTACTTGGTCATTGTTGCATTTGTTTGTGAAGCACTACCGCTTGGACATGCAGGTGAGACCAGATGCTCGTTTTGGGGCTCAGGTTCTGGAGGCTGGTCTTGCACATCCTGCTCCATATTTGAGTACTGCTCTGGTACATCCCGGTAATCTGGACTGGACTGGAGGGACACTATGGATGGTGAAATTAGGCCTTACCTGCTAATTTGCTTTCCTTTAGTCTCTCCAGTCCAGTCCAGAACCCTCCCATTCTTTCAATCTGCTAACTTGAGCAAGCCCGGTTCAAGGAGTCAGTTTTCGGGGTTTGTGTGTGTCTCGATAGTCCATGACAATGGTATTTGGAGGTTCTGCTCCTGTGTTGCCACTTCTCAAGGTGGTATGTACCACGTGACCTGGGCACTAAGCGGCCTATGGTTCCCACAGGTGTCTGTCCTACGCCTTTTGGTTGAGGTAAGAGGGTCCGCTATGTGCATAGTTGGGTGGGTTAGCTTCAGGGGTAACTGTTCTTTGGGTGCTCTTGGCATCTGCTTTGTCATTAGTATACTGGCTTGGTAGGTGGAGTTAGGGCTCTTTAATGGAATGATGTCACCAAAAGCCTGGAATTCTCAGTCTCCATCTGCTGGAGAGGTTGAAGATCTGGTAGTCTGGACTGGACTGAAGGGACTAAAGGAAAATAAATGAGCAGTTAAGGTCTAATTTCACCTTCTAGGTCAAGAACTTTAGAGGACAGGAACAGAGTGGCTTAAAGGGATCCTTCATGAACTGCACAAGAACTACATTGAGATCCTAAGACACTGCAGGGGACTTGTAGGGAGGCTTCAAGAGAAGCAAGTCTCGCATAAAGCGAACAACTAAAGGCTATACCGAGATGGGCTTGCCCTCCATACCTTGATGGTAAACACCAGTTGCATGGAGGTGGACCCTGATGGAGTTGGATTTAAGTCCAGACTTGGAAAGGTGTAGAAGATACTCAAGTAGTTTTTGTGTAGAGCAGATGAAAGGGTCTAGGGCCTGGCCCTTGCATCAGACAGCAAACCTCTTCCACTTGCAAGAGTAAAACTTTCTTGTAGAGGCCCTCCGGGAGGCCACAGGGACTTTGGTTATGCTGTCCAGCAGGTTGAGCTGAGACAACAGTAGTCTCTCAACATCCACACCGTGAGGGCCAAGGGCCAGATGTTGGGGTGCAGCATCATCCCACCCTTCTGTGTTATCAGATCTGGCGCATGGCTGAGCTGTAGCGGATCTAGACTGGAGAGCTGCAGCAGGAGGGGAACCAAGGCTGTCTGAGACAGTAGGAGGCGAAGAGAATCATCGTGCCGGCATCGCTTCCTCCTCCCGCACCTCCCCCAGCCCAATCGGGGACCAGAACTCTTCATCAAAAGCAGCAGCACGCTGCCGGGAGTCCCTCTTCCACTCCAGACACCACCGAAACTGCAGCACTGAGGGCAGAGCACGCTTCCTCCTCCCGCACCTCCCCAAGCCCAATCGGGGACCAGAACTCTTCATCAAAAGCAGCAGCACGCTGAAG
Source organism: Ichthyophis bannanicus (assembly GCA_033557465.1). NCBI lineage: Eukaryota > Metazoa > Chordata > Amphibia > Gymnophiona > Ichthyophiidae > Ichthyophis > Ichthyophis bannanicus. Next base: position 101,573,039 of record CM066048.1, on the reverse strand, counting down.
GCGTGCCCGCGCCTGGCGTGCCCATGCCTGTGGGCCTCGCCAGAGGTCCCTTTGGCGTGGCCCTTAGGCGTGGAACTCATCACAACAAGATTGTGTGCCATCTGCCTCTTCTAACCACAGCAGCTTCATGCTCTAACTCCAATATGAGCCCTCTCCAGCTTCAATTGTAAGCAACACCTTTTCACCTTTCTATCCTAAATATATTCTGTATTCTCCAGCTAATTGATAGCCTCCCCTTGTTCTTTATGCATAACTACTTAACTCTCACTGTGCTAACTTGTGCTTCAAGTGTAACCAGTTATTGTCTCCTCCACTGCTCTCTAAATTAACAGCTACTACACTGTTACAACTATTAAATGCTACATTTGTTTCAACTGTACTCAATCCCATCTTAATGTAACATTTGCCTCTGTACTCAATTTCAATTTAAGTAACATTTGTTTCAACTCTATTCGTTTCAATTCAATGTTCATTCAACTCTGCTAATTTAAAAGTATCTAACTCTGTAACATTTACCGTTCCATTCTCACTCCTCTGAACTGACATATTTCCAACTAGACCTCTTCCCCTCCCTCCCTTCCTTCAACCAGATCCTGTCCCTCCTTCCAGAATGACCCCTCTTAATTCCTGCTCATTTGCACTCAGGTTTGCCCTCATCATCCTATACTTCACTTTGTTCACCCTCCCCTATGCACTAACTCTGACCCATAATGTCCCCATTCCTATAATCCACTCTCCCAGACACCTATACATCCCACCACTTCTATCTCACTCTTTTCATAACCCCCATTACCGTATCTGCAAACTCATACCCATTAACATAATTCCCAACCTTAAGCCCAACTCTCCCTCTAACATCCCCCATCCCCCCTCAAATGTGCCCTACTCAATGTTCGCTCAGCCAGAAATAAAATCCCCTTACTCACTGACCTCATAACTGACTATGACCTTGATATATTTTGTCTCACCGAAACCTGGTTTCAAGACACTGACATGGTTCTAATAAACCAACTATGTCCTAATGCATACTCAATATATACATGCAACAGAACACAAGGCAGAGGTGGAGGTGTAGCTATTATTGCTAGATCTAACCTACAACTTTCTATAGTTGAGTCTACCTCAACATCAGGCATGGACTCCATAACAGTCTCTAACTCTACCCTATCTTTACACCTCTTATACCGTGCACCCCAGACAGTCTCATCTGACCTCTCTACAATTCTAGACACAGCCTGCTCCCCCCAACCCGCCTTATGCCCCCTTATAATCTTAGGTGATTTAAATTTACACTCTATAACCCCTAATCAATCGTCTACCTTCCTCCAAGCTACGAATGCCCTCCACTTCACTCAAATCCTAAATCATCCCACACATTCCAAAGGAAACATCCTTGATCTAATATTTATTCCACAACAAACTCCATTCGCAGAACAAATCCATCACACTATTCAACCTATTCCTTGGTCTGATCATGCTCTCAGCCTCTTTTCCTTCCCCTACTCTACTCACAAAACTCAACCTCCTACCCACCCTCAACACACTCGAAAATTTAGACAATTCAATGCGGCCATCTTTCTAGAGCAAACGATCCCATCTCTCGACCTACTAAAGGATATGGGACTTAATCAAGAGTCTCACATCTCCAAATGGAATGAAATCCTATCTGCAGCCTCTCTCCTCCCACCTAAAGAATTCCCTCAAAAACACCGCAATAGAGCACCCTGGTTCTCTACAAAACTAAGAAATCTCAAAAGAGAACTTAGGCGTTTGGAACGTATCTGGAGACGCTCACATAATCCCAATGCACATATTGCCTACATAAATAAACTCCAAACCTACTGCTCTGAAACCCTCAACCATAAAAGGGAATATAATAAAAACATAATCCAACAGTCTCTCAACAAACCTAGGGAACTTTTCTCCATAGCGAAATCCTTAATAAATGAACCTTCACCGCAGGACCAACCCCCGAAAATATCTGCACAAACTATTGCCAACCACCTTACCTCTAAATTCCTCCCACCCTCCTCAATCAATAACTCCTATTTTACTCCTGACTACAGCATCCAACCACCTGAACCTACCCTCCTAACCTCTTGGAACGAATTTGATCCCATCACACTAGAAAATGTCTCCAATGTTATAAAAGACCTGAACACCTCCACTTCTGCCCTTGACCCCTGTCCTGTCCCTTGGATCAAGTCTACTAGAGATTCCCTCAGCCCCTACATCCTATCTATTATACAAACCTCCCTCCAGACTGGTTTTGTTCCACCTCCTCTTAAGCGTGCCACTATCCGGCCAATACTAAAAGGAACAAAACTTGACCCCACTTCCCCTACCTCCTACAGACCTATTTCTAGCATCCCTTTTCTTGCCAAAATAGCCGAGAAACTAGTTCAAACCCAACTTCAAAGCTATATTGATGAGCACTCTCCCCTTGACCTATTCCAACATGGTTTTAAAAAGAACCATGGTGTTGAAACCCTCCTTACCTCCTGTAGGGGTTAGGGATATGTTCCTGGTTCATAATCACTCAATGGCCCTGATAAATGTCTGCTCTAATAAAAAATATATGTCAACCAGGCTGCTATATTGTGAGCAGGAAGAAAATTTAGGCCAGCATAAGGAGGAACCATATAAGGAAATATCACAGGCCTTAGCAATGCATATGTCTGAACTGAAGAGTCCAGACATAGACATGCAGAGGCTTTGTGCAAAGAACACAGGAAACCATAAGCTGACATAGCTGAAGTGACGAAGTATATGCTGAGCCCATTAGCTCTGAAGACAGCAGGTGGTTGACAGTGGGTAAGTACCAGACAAGAGAGGGGGGCCTAGGGGATGTTGAAACAGGAACAAAGAGGGGACAGAAAAGTCAATAACAGGAAACGAAGGGAGGAGGGGGGGGAAGGCACAAAGAGGAATGGACTTAGAGGCTGTATACATGGAAGTAAAGAATGTATATATGTAGCATGATTATTGTACTCAGGGGGAGGAGATATTCTGGAGATGCCTAGTGCTCGATAGAAACTCTCTTCCCTTATCTGCCTGTATTGTCCATCAGTTATCTAATAAACAGAGATTCTGATTGCACCTGTACTGACTTTTGTATCTGGACTTTACAGGAAAATAGTGATAATTAGGTTGTGGTCTATTTTGTGGGTAACAGGGCCTCACACTCCCTACTAGACTCCCTGTACTTGCACACCCAGAATCCTACCCAAGGATGCCTACTCATATTCCTTGACCTATCTGCCACTTTTGACTCCCTTCCTCACCATCAACTCTTATGCAGGCTCCACGAAATAGGGCTCAGAGGCACAACCCTAAACTGGTTCCGATCCTACTTAGATGACAGAACCCAACAGGTTCGTATTGGCAATGATACCTCCCTCCCATTTACACTAAAACAAGGTGTCCCCCAAGGATCTAGCCTCTCTGCTCTCCTTTTTAATATTTTCCTTCAACCTGGTTGCAACATCTTTCAGAGCTTTGGCATTCAGTACCAATTATATGCGGACGACATGATGTGCTTCTCCCCATTTAATCTCTCCAACCCCGACTTTACTAAACTAAGTGATTGCTTAATTACACTAAAATCATGGCTATCTCAACATAACCTCCTAATTAATCAAGCTAAGACTGAAGTTCTACAGGTGTTCTCCGCTACCTCATACACCCCTCCTCCAACCATCACTATTGGAGATCTCACCCTTACTATAAAAAAACAGGTGAAGTATCTTGGCATTATCCTTGATCAGAACCTCTCCTTCACTAATCAAATAAAGAGAACCACTAATACAATATATACAAAGCTACGTACCTCCGGAATCTCAAACCCCTCATAAGCCCCACTTCTTTTCGTTCTGTCTGTCAGGCCCTCACAACCCCCTCTCTTGATTACTGCAACCTAATCTATCATGGCCTTCCCAAGAACGCTATACAACCGCTCCAACTTGCCCAGAACACGATTGCGCGACATAACCAACATTCCCAGGCGATCACACATCACACCAGTCCTATATGATCTCCACTGGCTCCCCATCTACTGCAGGATTAAGTTCAAAGTGCTTACCCTTATACATAAAATCATCTCCAACGAATCAGCTCCATGCCTTTCCCCTCTCCTTCCCTTCTCTTCTAACTCTAGAACCCGCCGTTCTATTACCAAAAACCTCCTCTCTATCCCAACAACCATAAGATACGTAACAGGGCCTTTTCCCTCTATGCTCCTACCCTATGGAACTCCCTTCCCCATGAGCTACGGAACACTAGAACTCACCTAGAGTTCCGAAAGAACTTAAAAACCTTCCTTTTTCAGGAACATTTTTCCCTTCCACCTTAGTACTTAACCTTCATCTGCTTCCCCCCAGCTCCTACCCCTTCTAAACCTATCATACTGACAACCGATATCTCGGTAAATACCTTTGTAAATAGTTGTTTATTCTCATGATTAGTTCTCATTGTTATCTTATATATTTGTTACTTTGTTCTATGTAAACAGTGGAAACACTCTACTTGATTTGTAGAAAGACGGTATATAAAATCTGTTAAATAAATAAATAAATAAATCTATGAGCTTCAGTAGGATATTCGCATTGAGAGGTACTGGAGGATAATCGTCCAACACTACTCTGCAGTGTGATCTTACTCTGGAGTAGAAATGATCCACCTGGGTATACTGTGGGGTGGTGAACAGATCTATGGAAGGAGTGCCCCACTCTAGAAAGATGCAAGTTGCAACTTCCCTATCCAGCATCCACTCGTTTGACTGGAGAACTCAACTCAGTCTGTCTGCCAGAGTGTTCTGCTTGCCTGGCAGGTCTGTGGCTCACAAGTTTATCCTGTGCACAATGGCGAACTTCCACAGCCCATTCCTCCCTGCTTGTTGATGTAGAACATGGTGGCCTATTTGTCGGTCTGTACCAGAACAAATTTGGTTGGCCATTCGATCTCTGAAAGCCCTTAGAGTGTTCGCCACTGCTTGCAGCTCCACAAAGTTGATTTGGTGAAGGCTTTCTTTGATGGACCAATCGCCCTGGGTGTGCAGCCTATCAAGAAGAGCTCTTCACCCCAGCTTGGAGGCAGCTGTTGTCAGAACGTTCTGGGTGGAGCAGTCTGAGAAGGGAGATCTTTGCGCAAACTGGGGTGGACCGTATGCCAGTGTAATGACTGAACAAGAGGGGCGGTGACACATAGACTATCCTTGAGTTGACCTGTGGCCTGGGTCGATTGAGTCCTCAGAGTCCACTGAGCTTGCCTCGTCTAAAGGTGTGCCAGGGGTGTAAGATGCACTGTGGAGGCCATGTCACCTAGTATAGTCAACATCTTGCAAGCAGTTTATCTGCTAACTCACTTGAGTCTCTCGCACTAGAGCAGTCAATCTGAGAACTCGGTCATGCGGCAGGAAGGCTCTCTCTTGAGTTGTGTCGAGCAGGGCTCCTATAAACTCCAACTGTTAGGTGGGTTGCAGGTGGGATTTCAGGTAATTTATAACTAACTCCAGTAGTTCCAACACCTGAATGGTCAATCCAATTGTATTGATTCTTGAACTCCCTCCGGAGTTGTGCTCTTCACCAGCCAATCGTCCAGATAGGGGAGGACAAAGATCCCCAGCGCCCGGAAGTAAGCAGCCACTACTGTGAGGCACGAGGTGCTGAGGCCAGGCCAAATGGCAGTACCTGGTACTGTCCAAGCAGGACAAATCGGAGATACATCCAGCTCACAGAAAGTATCTGTATGTGGATATACACATCCTTCAGATCCAGGGAACACAGCCAATGTCTGCTTTGCAGGTATGGAAGCAGGGTTCCCAGAGAAATCATTCTGAACTTTTCTCTTGCCAAGAACTTGTTCAGATCTCTGAGGTCTAGAATGAGAGGGTACCCTCCAACTCAGTTTTCTTGGGGCCAGGAAATACTTGGAATAAAACCCCCAACCTCTGTGCTCTGTGGCACGAGTTTGATTGTGAGATCTAAGAAGAGAGTGGTGATTTCTCCCTGAAGCAACTCCTGATGTAGAGAGTCGAATGATGCACCCTCGAAGGGGCAGTTTGGTGGTAGTTCCAAAAGGTGTAACTTGTAACCACTCTGGATGATCTGTAGGACCTGTGAGTTTGATGCTATGAAGGGCCATGCGTCTCGAGTGGAGGCTCCCCTCCATACCCTCGACTGTAAGAGGACACTGGCCTTCTACCTCGAGTGGACGAAGGCCCAGCGCCGCTCTTTGCAACTGTTCATTTCCCATGACCCGAACAAGTTCAGCATTGCCAACTCTAAGCTCACCCTGTCCACCTGGGTGATGGACTGCATTTCTTTTGCCTACGAGTAGGCTGTCTCCCTGGAGTGTCATGTCACCGCCCACAGTGTGTGCACCATGGCAACCTCAGTGGCAATCCTATGCTCGGTTCCTCTGCAAGTTATATGCTGAGCCGCCATCTGGTTCTCAGTTTATACCCTCATGGCTCATTACTGCCTGGAGGGTAGCTCATAGTGTAACAGCACCTTCAGCCAGGCAGTACTCCCGTCATCTCTTTGGGGATTAGTGCAACTCCTTCCCTCCGGCCCTTACATCTAGGTTACCAGAGAGGTGATTCTTGCATCTCAGGACTTCAGGTCATTCATTACTCCCTGCTGCCATTCACGACTCGCTGTTTTTTGGTTGCCCGTGGCTTTTTACAGATTTTCTTTTGATAGCCTGTAGCTGGGGAGTCCCAAATGTGAGGACGGACTTCCTGCTTATTCCGGAGAAAGCATAGTTACTCATCTGTAACAGGTGTTCTCTGGGGACAGCAGGAATCTGTCCTCGCAACCCTCCCTGCTCCCCGTGGCGTTTCCTTTCTTATGCTGGATTAAACTATGTCATCATTCTGAGGTAAGATGGCATCCTTAGGCGGGAAGGTGACCTCCCATGCATGGTATAACTCCCAAAGGCTTTCTTTGAAAGCTGGAGAGTGATTACTGCGTGGTTGTAGCATCTGTTTCTGCTCTGCCTTCAATCTCTCCGCCCCCCCCCCCCACCTCATGTTGAGATTCATTGACCCTCACTTATTCCTTTGCCCCCTTATCTTCATGTCTCGTCCTACTCTGTCTCTCTTTCCTATTTAAACTATGGCATTCTTTTTCTTTCTTAGCAACATTTTTTTTTATGTATTGTAAACTGCTCAGATGCTGAAGTGTAGAGTGGTATATTAAAAGCAAGATGGTTCTCGAAAGACGTAATTGAGGGGTGTGGCTTTACTCAAGATGGCTGCTGTGGTTTGAGCTTGTTACCTTTACCAATGCCTGAGCAGAAAGGTAAAGCTAGGGCTCACCTGGCTGAGCCCCAGCCTGTTCCCATGGATAAGTTTGTTCAGCTCTCCGAGGAAGTGAGATGGGAGATTCGAGCAGATGTTGGAGAACGGAAGGAGGATGCCGTTTCTCTTTTGTGCCTGGATACCATCTTATTTCCCGAGGTGAGGTCCCCACTGCAGCCCCCAGCTTTTTCTGCTGCTCCTTCGGTAGCTAGTTCTGTTGGCACATCGGATGCTGGCGAGCTCACAGTTCTGGAGTGGAGAGCCAAGGAAGTGGAGAGTGAAGAGGCGGTCCTGGGAGACTCTGAAGATTCTGCTGGTAGGAAGTTGGCGGTGGGATTGTCTCCTCGGTGTGGTGTGCAAGTTCTTGATTCAGTGGGACTGACGGCTTTTTCGCCTGCATCCATTTGGTGGCTGACTTTTCCAAAGATAATTACTCTGGTGAGTATCTGGGATGCTATTACCCGCTTAGCTGAGGCAATTGCCCTACAGACAAACAGGATTTTGGCAAAGGTAACCCATGTGGAAGAAAAACTACAGGTTTATACTGATGTGACTGAGCAGATTAAAGTAAAAGTAGAGGTGAATGAACAAAAATTGAACCAGGTTTCTAATACTACATTGGCTCTGTTTAAAGATAATACCGCCCTTCGGGCTAAACTTGAAGTGTTGGAAAATTCTACTCGTGCTTCAAATTTGAGATTGCTAAACTTTCCTGTGATACCGGGTTCTACACCGATAGATTTGTTTAAGAAGTTTTTGTTGGATACTTTATCTGTACCTCAAGATTAGTTACCACCTATTTCCAAAGCCTTCTATTTACCATCGGCTAAGAAGGAGTCAGGAGCTGCATATGGGGATGTGGCAATGGATGTTCTGAATGTTTCTGATCTACTTACTTTCACCTATTCTGTGCTCTATTAAAGTTTACTCTGTTAGTTACATTGGCACTGGTATCGGATAGAGACTAGTTGCTTAAGCTGTATTACAAGAAGCGGCTTCTTTGTTTCAGGGGGTTATTTATTTATTTAAAAGGATTTATATACCACTTTGTCCTGAAATCAAAGCAGTTTACACTTCAAACAATCAAAGGTCAGTGTTAGTAGGGGTAGGCATGCAGTGTTAACACGGGTGAATATTTGTGTGAGTGAAGGCAATTATTTCTTGGTGTGCTGTTTACGGGATGAGCTATGTACAAGGGGTTATATACAGGAGGGTAGGGGGGTACATAGTGGGTCAGGTGGGTTGGTAGGTAGCATAGGACATAGGACTATAGTGTTCAATGAAAAGCATAGTTTTGGGCTGCTACCTGAAGTCCTTGAGGTCCATAGTTAATTGTCGGTCGTCCAGGAGGGAGTTTGATGTGGTTTAAATTAACATTTAACCCGGCGGTTTAAACTAACATTAACTTATACAAAGAACCTCAATTTTAAACAATAACTTGGCATTGACTTATGCAAGGACATTGATTTTAAACAATAACTTCTACAAAGAACTTTCAATTGTAAACGGTAACATCATATTTTAGCAAATTATACAGACTTGTAACTTCATGTTCCTTTTACTAGGATCATTCAATTTTAAATTGTAACATTGCATTTCAAAAACGTAAACAGTCTTGTAACTTCCTACATTAAGATTGAGATTGGTGCGATTGGTGGTCTTCGTTATAATGTTCAATGAATAAGGTAGTCTTGAGTAACTTGCAGAAGTCTTTTAAATCAGTTGTGGATCGTAGCTTCTCTGGAAGTGCATTCCAAATAGCAGAGGCAGCAAGGAAGAAAGCCCGCATGGATGTGGATTTATTGGTACTTGTAAATAAACTAGGAGTTGGTATTGTGTGCTTAGTGCTGTTTCTGTCCGGTCTTTCTTTTGTTTTGTTTTTCTAGAAATGGAAGGCTTGATATTGGGTGGTAGTTTGCTGGGTCAGTGTTGCTAGTTGATGTGGTTTTACAAATAGGTTAGAGTCTCTGTTTCCTGATGTATCAAGAGAAACCCAAAAAAGGCGCAAGCATTTTCTTTTGTTAAAAGCTGGAGTCCTGCAGTTAAGTGCATCCTATTTACGTTTCCCCTGTAAATGTATTGTTGTGCTTAAAATACCAAGATTTATATTTTATCAACCTGAGGATTTATCTGTCTTTATTAGTGCAGGCTGTCTCTTGTATCTACTCCCACTGGGGTGCTTTAAGCTTAGTGTTAGGTGACCTCGCTGTGGAAGTTTATACTTTGGGGCCCCGCAGTCATCTTGTTTTCTTTATATATTTCTGATTATGTGCGGTTGGCTTTCCTCTAGTCTAGTCCTCTAGTCTAGTTTGTTTATCTGCACTATATCCTCTCCAAATATGTGGACTACAGATATTTCTGTGATTTTTTTTTAGGATAGTGTTTGATGTATTAGTTTCTGGATGAATTATCTTTTCTGTACAAGCTTTGCTTGATTATGTTTTGAAAATCCATAAATATATAAATTTTAAAAAAAGCAAAATAAAGATAAAGATGTTGCCCATATGTGAGTGCTGATTCCTGCTGTCCCCGGAGAACACCTGTTACAGGTGAGTACATAAGATATGCCATACTGGGTCAGACCAAGGTCCATCAAGCCCAATATCCTGTTTCCAGCAGTGGCCAATCTAGGTCATAAGTACCTAGCAGTCTCCCCAAAAGACACAGGTAACTGCGCTTTAGTGAAGTGGTGTCACAAAAAAAAGATTGTGGTCCTCTGTCTCTATCTGCTGGCAAGGTGGCATAAACTTACACACCTGGACTGATCAGTAGGATTCAAGGAAAGAACATTTAACAGATTAGACAAAATATTTCCTTGTAACCCCTGAGAATGAGAGAGCTGGAGATACAGGTTGCACTCATAGATCACCGTTGAGCCCCCAGTGGATCTCAGGTCCTCCCCTTTTCTGTCTTTTTTAGGATGAATAACGTGTACTGTAAATCTGTGACCTGCAGCTCCTTCAGCGTAATGCGGTTCCCCTCCCAGCCAGCCCCTCGGTGAGTCTGTGCCTGAAGATGCTTCTCCCGTGCCCTTATGGTTGGCCGTATTAGTGCTGCTTGCTCTTTGCCTGTGCCACATGTCCTCTGTACTCCCTGCATGGTCTGTGCATTCTTACCTCACCTTACAGGCTGCTCAAAGTATGCCCTTGCCCTCATTGATTCCCTCTGTAGCTCATTTTTCTCTCTCTCTTCCTCCTCCAGGTCGGCAGCACTGGATGGCGACTCCCTATCTGACTCTTCTTTGCCTATGGTGTTCCTGTCTCAGCTGGTGCTGCAACCAGAGCGGGTTTTCCAGGGCCGCTCAGTGTGCCATCTGGTCTGTGTGCTCAGCCTGGGCCTGCACTGGGCCTGCTCTCTATGTGGCAGTGCCTTTGCTGAGGTACCTGAGAAAGGAAGGGGAGCCATGGCTGTATGTATAAAGGGGGGGAGGTGGGGGGGGGGGGCAATGCAAGGGCTGTAAGGGGAAAGGGGTCAATTCCTTTCGTTGTAAGTGAGCAGGCAAGGTCAGTAGCCCCAGCTGTGAATGGGCAAAGAGGGGGGGGGATGGCATCCTCAGCTTTAAAGGTGGGTACTGTCTATCTTGGGCAAAGACAGAGTGGCACCATCCAGCCACAAGATGGGGAGGTAGGATGTGTTGCTGCTTCCTCCTACTGTACAGGAAGAAGGTGGCAGGGGGATTGATGGGGGGTATTTATAGAAGGCTGTGGCAAGGTCTAATTCTGGACTTTTTTTGCACTGGAGTGTGACCCTTTCTCTTTTTTTCAGGGGAACTGTAGCAGGAGTGGGCCCACCTGTCCATCCCGGACACGAGTCTTCCAGGCTTATGCCAAGTGAGTGTCCTGCATTTTCTGTATTTGTACCCACGTGTGTTCTTGGTACGTGCTGTTCTCTTTTCGTGCTCCACGGATTAGGGGAGAGGACTGCCACAGTTCTGCCTCCTGGTGAATATTCGCCTTCTTGGTCTCTTGATCGATGTATCCTTCTCCTGCAGGATTATAGTAGAGGATGGCAGTACTGAGGCCCATGTTATGTGCAAGAATCACCAGGTCTCGGCCCTGCTGCGCTTGTGCGCCTCAGAATGGGAAGGACTGCAGGAGCATGTGCTCAGGAAGGGGAATGTATATATTCACCACCGTGGCTGGTGCGTGGAGAACAAGGCAAGTCCCTTCTCTTTCACCCCTCCCTCCCCCCAACCTCTTGCACTGACATTGTCCCTGCTGTCCCTCTGCGGTCACAGACCCTTTTTCTCACAATGCTAGCATTGCCTTCTCCTCTGCTACTGAACCTGCTTCCTGTCTCTTCTCCCTCTCCATCCCACTCCCTTCAGTGCTGGCATTGGCCCCCCTCCTGCCCTTCTTCCTTAGCAGTGGCATGGACCCCCTATCCCCCAGTGTTCCCTTAGTTCTAGTATTGACTCCCACCTGCACACTGAGCTGCTTGCTTTTTCCTTTCTCAATACTGCCACTGACACACTGCCCCTCCTCCACCCGTTTCCCTTCGGCGTTGCTACCACTGACCCTTCATTTTACAGAATGCCGAGGCACCAGATGATCTGCTGACACAATACCTGAGGAAACTGTGCCTCAGCCCCCTCATCTGCCGGCCAGTCCTGCTCTCCTTCAGGCTCCGTCGGCAAGAGAGAGACGTTTCCCCAACAGGTAAGGGGGGGAGGGGGAAGGAATGACGCCTTCTACTACTACCACCAACTGTGTCACTGGTCACAGCCCCCACATACGCCATAACCCTGCACATGGGAACAGGGCTTAGAAGCTGCAGCTGTGCATTGGAGTCTCACATTCCCAGCAGCCGTGTCCACACTGACCACGTTTGTGCTTTTTCTGCAGAATCTGCGCAGATGAGAACATTTACACTCGGACGCCATGAGTATCGCACTCGCGTCCCGGCCCCACTGTTGCTGATGTGTCTGGAGTTGCAAGAAGTGGATTACAGGGCCCTGTGTCACAGGATGCAAACGTCAGCACTAGAGTAAGTCGCTGTGAGGGTGGGAGAGGAAGCAGCTTGCCTTGGGACAGAGGGTGTGGCACAGCGCCACTTCAGGGCAGGTAATAGTACGCAGGGGGTCAAGACCTAGCAGTAACTTTGGTCACCTTTCATTTCTGACTTGGGACTGCAGTTCGCTTCTTAAGCCTGGATGCTCTGCGACTCGCCCTCCCTGATGCCATGCTGAGGAAGCCGGTCGCCGCATGGCTTGTTCCCAGCAAGCTGTCCGTTGCTTGTGCCCTGCAGACACAGTGAGTATTCTGCAGCATGAGAGCCTTGGGTGAGGATCCTTGGAGCAGCAAGTCCCCTTCCTTTTTCAATCGGGCCTGACTTTCATGGCTACTTTTTTTTTTGTCTCCCTGCTTTTAAAGGCTCCCTTTTTGCGGAAAAGTCCAGATGAGCCAAGACACCCTATGGGTGGGAGCTTTAAGAGAGACACCAGTGTGCTTTCTCCAGAAGAAGAGGCGTGTACACGTGTAAGGGATAACTCCAAAGGACACTTTTATTGTTTTAGATCATGTAAGACTAAACACCAAGAACTGAGCATGGGGTTTCTTCAGGCTGTGCATTCGAAGCACCCATAGGAGGGGCTTTTTATTTTTTAATATAAATATATGTTAAATTACTGGTCTTTTCTGTCTGAAATAGTTCTCTCTTCAAACTACATTAAAGCTGCTTTATTTATTGATAATGGTGCTGCCCTTTGGCCTCAGTCTTTCTTGGAGAAACTGCAGTAGTCACCTGGTACTTCTTGAGCAGGGGCGGCTCTATAATGAGGCAAAATTAGGTGGCTGCCTCAGGAGGCAAAGTTTTGAGGGCGGCAAAAAATGCCCCAAAACAGCCACCTCTCTTTGCCTTCAAAAATTAAAAACAAAAAAATAAACCCCAAGCGCACAAGTTGCTACTGCTGCCGAGTCCGCTTCTTGGCAACGGCAGACTGGCCCTCTCCTTTCTTTGGCAGCCGCGGCTTCTACATGTTAGAACTGCAGCTGTGCTAGCGATTGTCAGTTTAAACAAAAAGTCAAACCGGTGCGGAGCCTTGCCGTCGCCTCAGTGAAGGAACCCATGCAACTGCGTCCTGCTCCCAAAGGAAGTTAATGTAACTACGCAGTTCCACAAATTCCTTCACAAAGGCACGAAGGCTTCGCATCAGTTTGACTTTTTGTTTAAACTGACAATCGCTAGCACAGCTGCGGTTCTAACAGGCAGGAGCCGCGGCTGTCATAGAAAGGAGAGGGCCAGTCTGTGGGGACGCTAACATGGGGGAAGGTGGGGGCTGGAAGCGGGCTCACACGGGTGGGGGGAGGAGGGGGCTGGAAGGGAATAGACATGATGGGAAGGTGGGATCTGCAACGGGGCTTACACGGGGGGAGGAGGGGGCTGAAAAGGAGCTGATACCTGGGGATGATACTGGAGGGGGACTGGAAGGGTGATCATACTAGGGAAGGGAGGAAAGGGATCTGACACCTGGGGAGGGGGACTGGAAGGGAGCTGATACTTGGGGATGGGACTAGTAGGTGGCTGGGTAATGGGGGAGGGGGCACTGGCACTGGGATGGTATATGGACTAGAAGGGGCTGTACAGTGGGGAAGGAGGGGGACTAGAAGGGAATGGACACCAGTGGGAATGCAAAGAGATTGAAGTTGGAAGGGATTGGGAGGGGAGGACTGGAAAAGTGGGATGATACTGGGGAAGATTACTAGGACTGGAAATAGGCTAATGGAAGGAAGAAAACAAAAGAAGAGACAAGAAATGGCAGATGGACCATAGACCTTAGAAAGAGAGCTAAGAGAAGACAGGAAAGCAGAAGCCTCAGATCAGGACCAGCACGATCAGAGAATAAAATGATCACACAACAAAGGGTAGAGAAAATAATTTTATTTTCAATTTAGTGATTGGACTTTGCGCAGTCTTTATGGGAAACTGCATCTCTTATTTATCTGATGTTGCACTTCATGCAAAGTCTGGCTTCTTGGGGATTCAGTTTAATTTTTGTCTACATAGTTTTATTTTTACTTTAGGTTGTCACTTATTCTGTACTTGGTGAGGGTCTGTGTTCTGAGTGTGTGACTGAGGCTATGTGTTCTGTTAACATGGAGTCTGTGCATAGGGATCTGTACTATACTGTAGTAATTTGACTTGTTCAGCTTTCAAATAGGTATGTATGGATGTTCTAGGGATTACAGCAGTATTTATAGTGTGTCATTTTTCTGTATAGGCCTCTTTCTGTGAGTTTTAGAAGTTTATCCTGGTATGGTATGGTAGATTTGTCCTTGTAGATCTTCAGTGACTTTTGTAGGGTCTTATATTAGTTCCCAATATGCCTGTTACTGGAGAATGTTTGTTAGATGACCAGAAACAGATTTTTTTTAATATATTCAGTTCTATAGTGAATGTCAAACTTCTGCTCTACACCCATTGTTGAGGGAGAGGTTTCTGTGGATTTAGAATATATATTCAAAAAGAAAAAGTGAGAACCATAACACAGTTTATAACAAAATAAAATGAGTTATAATTTGGTATTATAAACTGTGCCGCAGTTCTCACTTTTTCTTTATTCCTTGGTGTGTGAGCATCTTGCATTTCCTTTGCTTTTTTGCAGAATATATGTTTACATTAACGCTATGCTGGTCCAGTAAGGCATTTTCAGGAGTTATGTTGGGGTTGCCAAGCCCTTCTTGGTCACAATGTCTCTCATGTTTTTCAGACGGTGGGAAGTACTGTGTTGGGGCACCAAGTTACTCCTGTTTTTGTGGAAGTGGGAGGTGCTGCATGGGTGCTGTTGAAACCCCTCTTGTTTGGCATATTTAGCAGCATGTTTCCTAAGCTCAGTGCTATACTGGGTCAGACCAAGGTCCCTCAAACCCAGTATCCTGTTTCCAACAGTGGCCAATCCAGGTCACAAATACCTGACAGATTCCCAAAAAGGCACACAGGTTCTGCAGTGCTTATCCCAGGGCAGCAGTGGATGTCCCAGGTCCTCTTTAAAATAGTTTTATGGACCTTTCCTCCAGGAACTTTGTCCGAATCTTTTTTAAACCCAGCTACTACACTAACTGCTTTTGCTACATCCTTTGGTAACTAATTTCAGAGTTTGATTATGCGGGGCCATAGGCTTACTGCAGGGAGGCAGTTATATCCCCCTGCATTTCAGTGTGGCTAAACAGCTGCAGGTGCAACTAAGACCACACACTGAGGTGGCATTAGTTACACTCGCGCTACTTGCACTGAGATGACATTTAAGTTTCTGCCGACAATGCAGATGCCTGTGTGTGAGTTCTTTCTCTCGCCTCACTCTGCAGTAAAGAATAATTTTGGGAAAGAAATCCCGTAAATCTAAAGAGTAATGGTTAAAAGCATTTTTTGACTACCTATGTCTGTTTTTAGTTTATATTGCTATATTCCCTACTTGGTGAAGATCTGTCGCTGTCTGTTCTGCATGCGTGACTGAGGCTACATGTTCTGTTAGCATGGAGCTTCTATATAGGGAGCTGTAGTAATCTGGCGTGCTCAGTTTTCTGAATAGGAATATGGATGTTCCTGATCGTGTCCCCAGTCTAGTCCCGAAACCTCTGGGTTCCCTATCTCATCCAGCAGCTTGGAGACTGAGAAACTCCTCCTTTTGTGACATCACCAGTATATCTCTCAGGTGTCCGCCCCATGCCACCAGTTACCTCAGTCTCCAAGCAGCTGGATAGAAGGGAGCCCGGGGGTCCCGGGCTCACTGGAGAAACGATTGAGGAGTGTTGAATTAGATACTTGACAATTTGGGGGTTTTTTGCTTTTAGGCGATACTGTTGCTTTAAGAACTGTAGCTTTACTGCTTGTAGCAGACGGTCTCTTTCATTTCAGTCTTTTTCCTTTTCTCTCCTCTCCCTCGGTCTCTTCCCGTTTCTCGGGGTCCTTGGGGGGGTTAGCTCAGGCCTGCTGGGGTACTGTCGGTTTCTAAGGCAGTCCCGGGGCTCAGCGCAGTGGTAAACTGTGGGAGCTGCATTTAGAGTCAGCCGGCGCCGCACAGAAGTTGTGCCTGCAAGCACGCCTGGAGACTGGGTCCCGCTGCACGGAGCTGCAGACTGATTACGGCGGAGTGCCGGTTCGGACCTGGAGCAGCTGACCGTCCTAAGGCTGGAGGTAGCCGCGGTGTCCTGACAGAACCGCGTCTTTACCTCTTCTCCCAGAAGGTAAGCGTTGTCTTCTAACAGGGGAGGCTCCGGGGGCGAAATTTCTCCTCAGCGCGTTTTGGCGTGAAGTGGGGGAGAGGCCTAGCCGCGTGGCGGCCGCATGGTCGACCGGCAGGCTCTGCAGAACGGTTCGCTCCCCTGTAAGGAAACCTTGTTCGGGGCGCTCATACAGCCCATCGGGCAGCGCGGCATCGCACGTTTTGTTTGTTTTTGTTTTTTCTTTGCCATTTTATTTTTTTCTTATCGGCGCTCCGGCCAGTTTGCTCTTTCACGGCCTGGGGTTTTGGGGTAACCACCAGGAAGATGAGCAGAGGTAGCTCCCGCGGTCCGCGGGGGTGATAGCCACCAAACCACAGTGTGTGGTCTGTGGTGGCAAAGAAGGCCTCTAGCACCGGGGTATGTAAGGCATGTGTTGGAGGGGCCACGGATTTAGGCCTGCCCTCAGGCGCCCCAGACGCGGTGGCAGAGACCTCGGCCTCCCTCACCTCAGAACCAGTGCAGGAGGTGGAGGTGGCTGGGCCCTCTTCGAGCGGGGGGGTGTCTCTCTCGCAGGCGGCTCTCCCTGCGGATTTGATGGCCATTTTTTACTCCCCAGTTTGTGGCGCTGCTTCAGCAGTCGGTTCTCAGAGGCTCCCCGCAGCAGAAGCGAGCAGCGGATGCTACCGGGGCACGGAAGCATCCGGCATCGCTGCGGGCTGACCTGCCTCCAAGTGGGGGTAAGCGGCCCCATGTGGAGGAGGAGGTTGGGGAGCAGCCGGAGGCCTCTGAGGGTCTCTTGTCAGATGAGGAGGATCACAGTTTGGCCTTAGAAGAAGAACTGGAAGAAGGCGAGATTTCTGAGCGGGAAGATCAAGCTAGAGTGGTGCGAGTCTTCCGACGGGAAGAACTGCCTGCCCTCATTGGGGAGACCCTCAAAGTGCTCAATATGCCGGTCCCGGGGGCGGCGGAAGATGAGATGCTGGAGGACCCTTTGTTGCAGGTGTTCTGAAAGTCCCAAACAGCTTTCCCTGTGCACTGGGTGTTTCAGGAGATGATTCAGGAAGAGTGGAACATGCCGGAGGCGCCGTTGAAGGGGGCCAGGGTTATGGGTCGCCTTTATCCGTGGCTCAATCAGGATAAGGAAGTCTTTAAAACACCCAGGGTGGACGCGGCCGTCTCGGCTGTGACCAAGAAGACCACAATACCTGTGGAAGGCAGTGTGGCCCTCAAGGATGCTCAGGACAGGAAGCTTGATGTTTTGCTGAGGCAAGTTCTCGACATAAATGCGCTTTCCCTCCAGGCAGCGGTCTGCAGAGCATGGGTAGCTAGGGCCTGCCTTCGCTGGGCTCAGCAGGTACAGGAGGGACAGTCGAGTCCCTTGGCTGGGGAGGCTGCGCGCTTGGAATCAGGGGCAGCCTACCTGGTGGATATTCATTATGATCTCATGCGCGGACTGTCTAAGAGTATGGCATCAGCGGTGGCAGCGCGGTGGTACCTGTGGCTGCGTAATTGGGCGGCTGATAGCTCCTCCAAGGCTAGGTTGAGTAAGCTGCCTTTCAAGGGTCGGTTGCTCTTCGAAGAGGATTTAGAAAAGCTGGTGAAGGACCTTGGAGAGTCCAAAGGCGGATGGTTGCCTGAGGATAAGCCCAAGCCGGCTCGGGGGGCCCCCGGCGGCAGGGGTCAGTTTCGAGATTTCCACCGTTTTCGTACCCAAAAGTTCTCTTCCGGACAGAGGGGGCGGTTTCCCTATAGAACCCAAGGGTTTTGTGGCTTTCAAGGAGTGGGAAGGGGTTTCGGCCCCTCCTCCCCTGCCTCCTCCGCTACCTTCAAAAAGTCACAATGAGATGAGGGGGGGCCCAGTCGCCCCTAGTTCCGGTAGGGGGGCGTCTGCGGGAGTTCTATCCTGCCTGGGTCCAAATCACTTCAGATCAATGGGTTCTGGAAATCATCCGGGAAGGCTACGCTCTGGAGTTCTTGTGTCCGGTGCGGGAGGCCTTTGTCCTGTCTCCCGGCAGGTCTGTAGCAAAGTGTGCAGCGCTAAGGGAGACGGTGCAAAAGCTGTTGGACCTCGGGGCGATAGCGCCCGTGCCCTCGAACCAGTTCGGATGCGGTTGGTACTCCATCTACTTCGTCGTCCCAAAAAAGGGTGGGGGGGGGGGTTCGACCGATCCTGGATCTCAAAAATGTCAATCGCTGTTTGCGGGTGTCGCATTTTCACATGGAAATGTTGCGCTCCGTTATAGTGGCGGTACGAAAAGGGGAGTTTCTCACCTCCCTGGACCTGTCCGAAGCTTATCTGCATATCCCCATATGGCAGGAACATCACAGATTCCTGAGGTTCGCAATGCCGTTCGGCCATTATCAGTTCCAGGCATTGCCCTTCGGTTTTGCAACATCTGTGAGAGTTTTCACCAAAGTTATGGTGGTGGTGGCGGCCGCCTTGCGCAAGGAAGGCATTCTGGTGCATCCGTACCTAGAAGACTGGTTGATTCGCACAAAGTCGCAGGCCGAAAGCGAAAGAGTGACGGCCCGTATAGTGTCATTCTTGGAGAGTCTCGGCTGGGTAGTCAATCGGGCAAAGAGTCACTTGTTGCCGACGCAGAATCTCGAATATCTGGGGGCTCGCTTCGACACGAGGAGCGGGAGAGTGTTTTTGACGAGGCAGCGGGCGCAAGGTCTGCGGGCGCTCGTGGGGAGCTTCTTGAGATTCAAGGCGCCATCAGCCTGGCGTTACCTGCAGTTGCTAGGAACCATGGCGGCAACGATAGAGACAGTGCAGTGGGCGAGAGCTCGTATGCAACCTTTGCAGAGGGCGTTGCTTCGCCGGTGGTCGCATCAGCAGGATTCTCTGTCCCGGAGACTGGTCTGTCCAGAGGAGACTCGTCAGGCTCTCGGTTGGTGGTTGCTTCCCGAGTCGTTGGAGCGGGGAAAGCCCTTGGAGGCTCCGGACTGGGTGGCACTTATGACGGACGCCAGTCTCCTGGGCTGGGGAGCTCATTGTCAGGGCAGTTTTGCGCAGGGGCTTTGGACTGCCCAGGAGAGCATGTGGGCGATCAACCGGTTCGAGCTAAGAGCGGTGTACCTGGCGCTGCAGGAGTTTCGGCCTCTCCTAGGAGGAAGAGCAGTCCGGGTGCTGTCCGACAACGCGACGGCGGTGGCCTATGTCAACAAGCAAGGGGGCACCAGCAGTGTGACACTAGAGGCAGAAGCCGAAGCCCTGTGCGGCTGGGCGGAAGAAAATCTCACGGACCTGTCGGCAGCGCATGTAGCAGGCGTGGACAATGTGGAAGCCGATTTTCTCAGCCGGGTGACGGTGGATCCGGGAGAATGGGTCCTGCATCCGGAGGTCTTCGAGATGTTGGTACGCAGGTGGGGTCGACCGGTCATGGATCGACCGGTCATGGATCTTATGGCGACCTTCGCCTCGGCAAAGGCCAGTCTCTTCTTCAGCAGGCGCAGAGAAAGGATGTCGGAAGGACTGGGCGCCCTACTGCAGGTCTGGCCGGAAGGGCAACTGCTGTATGTCTTCCCCCCCATGGGTGCTGATAGGACGGGTCCTGCAGAGGATCGAAAGGTTCAGGGGTCGTGTCATTCTGATAGCTCCGGATTGTCCTCGGCGTCCCTGGTACGCAGACCTAGTGAGGTTGTTGGTGGCAAAGCCCTGGCGGCTCTCCTGCCGGGCGGATCTCTTGCTTCAGGGGCCCCTGGTCATGCCTCACGTGGGTCGATTCTCGCTTACGGCTTGGCTATTGAGCGGTCTCGGTTGAAGTCCAAGGGATACTCGGCGGCGGTGATTGCGACCTTGTTGAGATCCCGGAAGCAGTCTACCTCCTTGGCGTATATTCGGGTCTGGCGGATCTTCGAGGCGTGGTGCCAGGCTAGGAAGTGCGAGGCTCTGCAGTCTTCTGTTCCCCAGATCTTAGAGTTCTTACAGGATGGATTCGACAAGGGTCTAGCAGCGGCGTCCTTGCGTGTTCAGGTAGCGGCTCTGTCTTGTTACAGAGGCAGGTTGGCGGGACAGCCGCTCAGGGTTCACCGTGATATGAAGCGCTTCTTAAGGGCGGTATCACTTGTGCGGCCGCCAGCAAGGCTGGTTTTTCCCAGGTGGCATCTGCCTTTTGTCCTGGATGCCCTGGAGCAGGCACCATTTGAACCGTTAGAGCGCGCGTCGCTCAAGGATCTCACGTTGAAGGTCGTCTTCTTGGTGGCTGTGTGCTCGGCTCGGCGAGTGTCGGAGTTGCAGGCTCTGTCCTGCAGGAAACCTTATCTTTCCTTCTTTGAGGCTAAGGTGGTCTTAAGGACGGTTCCGGCGTTCCTGCTGAAGGTGGTCTCCGCTTTTCACTTGAACCAGGAGATTTCCTTGCCGGTACTTGCAGAAGGCAAGGGGGCCGCTTCGTCTAAGAAGCAGCATCCTTTGGACGTTCGGCGTGCTTTGAAGAAGTATCTTAGTCGCACGGACGGTTTTCGGAAGACAGATAGGCTTTTTGTTCTCTTCGCGGGTCCGCGGAAGGGTGAAGCGGCTTCCAAGGCATCTATCGCGAGTTGGATTAAGGAAGCTATTAGGTCTGCTTATATCCTGAAAGGTCGGACGTGCCGGATGGTTTGAAGGCTCATTCCACTCGAGCTCAGGCGGCTTCCTGGGTGGAGTTTCGATTAGTGTCGCCACTGGAGATTTGTAAGGCGGCAACGTGGTCCTCTTTGAATTCTTTCGTTCGGCACTATCGCCTTGATGTGCAGATGGCGGAGGAGACTTCGTTTGGATCAGCAGTTCTTCAGGCTGGTTCGCCGGGTCCCTCCCAAGGTTGAATTTCTTTACTGCTCTGGTACTGACCCAGAGGTTTCAGGACTAGACTGGGGACACGATCAGGAAGGTGAAATTAGACTTACCTGCTAATTGTTGTTCCTGGAGTGGAACCAGTCTAGTCCCGCATCCCTCCCAACGGTTTTGGGCGAATGGTAGTCTAAACGATTGGTGTGGTTCACAGGTAAGTCAGCTTCTGTTTTAAGCTAAAAGATACAGCGAAAAAAAAAAAAAAAAAAAGGAATCGAGGAAAACGCTTTCCAAATGTAGGTATGCTAGCTACTGCATGGGGTAGGGGCTGTCGGGGCATAGTTCCTAGCCTTGTTTTCTGGGGGTCTTACTATCCTTTCTTTGAGTGAAGGAGTGGCCTGTTCAAGTGGCCAGTTACAGTTCTTCCTGAGGGCGCTAGTTTCTTCCTTTGTTCAATTTGGGGAAGTTCAGGTAGCCCTGGTTGGCTTTATGTGATTGTATTTAATTACTGTTTCTCCGGTGAGTCTGCTTTGACAATAGGTTACTGGTGGCATGGGGCGGACACCGGAGGGATATACTGGTGATGTCACAAAAGGAGGAGTTTCTCAGTCTCCAAGCTGCTGGATGAGATAGGGAACCCAGAGGTTTCGGGACTAGACTGGTTCCACTCCAGGAACAACAATTAGCAGGTAAGTCTAATTTCACCTTCTAGGCCCCACTGTAAAATTTGTGGTGTGTGAGTTTTGGATGTTAGTGTTATGGAATAGTAGATTTGCTCTATGGGTCCTTCACTCTGGGTTTTTGGTAAGGTCAACTTTAGGGTATTGGTTGGGGGGGGGGGGGTACTGGAATATGTATTGTTTTTGAGATTTGTGTTCTTTATGCTGCCAGACTGAAATTTTTAAAATATTTTGTCAGGTCAGATTCAAGGAAATTCCAAATTTTAAGGGAATGTCTCAGTTTATTTTTGCTTAGTAGCCTGATAGCTTCATTGCTGCCGAGTTGCGGACTTTTCCAGCTCTAGCACGATCCAATCCAGCATTTGAATTCATAGCTACCAGGATTAGTTTCTCATTTTATATCTTTCCTTCTCGTCAGTAATCTGGTCATAGCAAAATAAATCTGATGTGCAGATTGGTGATGGTCTGATGGGGGAGGGGCTGTGTAAGTGGCTTTTCATCAATCAGATTTAATGTTTTATTATGTTTGTTTTATTGTAACATCTGTTGTACTAAATTGCATGTATATGTTTGGAAGCCACCTAGGATTTTAGATTGGTGGCATATACGTTTTTAAGTAAAGTATACTAAATTTATGCAAATAATGCTGCAATAAATCTCCACGCATGACCCTACGTCACCCTCGTGCTACCCCTGGGAGGAAGTAGACAGGGGGGGTGGAGGAAAGCAGAAGTCTCAGATTGGGATCAGCCTGATCAAGAATAAAATGGTCAGACGACAAAGAGAATTGTATTTTCAATTTAATGAACAGTCTTGGTGCTATCTTTATATTTTATAAAGTACAGGGAAATGCATCTCTTTCTAGTTCTCTGGCATTGCATTGTATGCAGAATCTGACTTTTTGGGTTTCAGTTTAATTTTTATCTACGTATGTTTATTATTAGGTTATGGTCACTTATTCTGTACTTTCATGAGGGTCTGTGTTCTGCGTTTGTGGCCAAGGCCCGGTGTTCCATTAACATGGAGTTTGTACAAAGGGATCTATACTGTAGTAATCTGAATTGCTCAGCTTTTCAAATAGGTGTTTGGATGTTCCAGGGCCCGCTGCAGTATTTACAGTTATGCTTTTTTTGGGTAGGCTCCTTATGTGAGTTTTGGAAGTTGAGCTGGTATGGTAGGTTTGCTCTACAGATCCTCAGTGGACCTTATTGTAGGATTTTGTATTAGTTCACAATATGCCTTGGTACTGGAGAATGCTTTTTGTTGTTAGTGAGGTGATCTGAATCAGATCTTTTTTTAAGATATTGAGTTCTGTGGGTGAATGTCCTAGTTCTGCTCTGCACCCACGGTTGAGGGAGGGGGTTCTGTGAATGCAAAATATATGTTCAGAAAGAAAAAGCAAGAGCCATAATGCAGTTTATAACAACAAAATAAACATGAGTTATAATTTGGTGTTATAAACGGTGCTGTGGTTCTTGCTCTTTCTTTTAGTTCCTTGGTATGTAAGTATCTTTCATTTCCTCTACATTATCTAATTGGCTTTTTGGTTGGAGTTTTGAGAAAGTCTCCCCCCCCCCTGCTCTGGCAGGGGGCCACCTTATCCCTTGCCTCAGGTGGCAGATTGCCTTGAGCCACCCCTGTTCTTGAACAAAGCCTTTCCTTATCATCCCTCCAGTCCAGTCCCGAACCTCTGGGTAGTCAACCCCCACCAGCAGCTTGGAAACTAAGCATGTCATCTTTTGATGACATCAACATACTTAGACAGCTGGCACCACCTACCAGCCCCAGTAAGCTCAGTCTCCAAGCAGCTGGAGTGGGTGATCCCAGAGATCAGGACTCGCTTTAGGGACAACTAAGGAGTAGTTTTGTTATTTTGGGTCTCCCCTGTTAAAAAGGAGTGCATTGGACTGTCAGAGTAAAGATCAGTGGCCTTTGTTCCCACATTAAGTTACTCATCGTTTGGTGAGGAGCTGTTAAATAAGTAAGATCCAACAGCTGCGCTGACAAAACTCCTGCCTCAGCGCCAGGACAAGGGGCTGAGCGCGAGACAGAGAGAGCCAGCATGCTTTAGTTTGTTGCAGACAGTGGGACAAGCCGTGGAGAAAAGCAGCAGCAGCCTCCATTCATCTTCCTTGCGGTTCAGGTGGCCTGCCTTGAGCTTGCGCAGGAAGCCGTGCCATTTTGGATTAGGTCAAAGCATGCGGTAAGGAGCAAGGGGAGGACACTGGGGACGGGTCCTCTGCAATTTGTTTAGTTTTTCTATGATCTCCAGGAACAAGCAGGAATGAGTCTTCACATATGGGTACGTCGGTACCGACGGAGCCTGCGCGGGAACACTCCCCAGCGTCCAATCAGAAAGCTTTTGGGAGTATCCCTCAGCGCCTGCGTGCTGCCTTCCCGCCTTTCCAACTGTCTCTCTTCAGTTTTCGTTTTTCCGCGGAGCCGGCAGGACGTACTCCTGTCACCGCAGAAAATTTCTTTTTTAATTCTTTAATTCTTTGTTTTCTTGTGGTCACGGCTGTTTTTCCCGCCTCCACCGGTACCGCCGGTGGGTTTTTTCTTTTCTTTTTCTCAAACTCAGGGAGAGTTTTTCCCTCAGTTTCTGTCTTAAATTTTTGGGCCTGTAAGGCCTCTCCATCATGGAGCCTTCTTCTCCTAAGTGCCTTTACTGTGGAAATACAGTTTTCTTTTTAGACTCCAATAACTGGTGTCTAACCTGTTTGGGTCCTGACCCTTTTCCTCCGGAGCCATTAGGCTACAATTTTATGAGAAGAGATTTTTCATTTCGAGTTTCCCTCGATACCGAGTTCCCTTCCAGTGTCAGGGCACTGACCAATTCTTCTCTACAGGATCAGGTAACCCACAAACAGTCTGTTAAGACTAGCCAATCCTTGAGTGGTAGGTCTCATGCCAAGCATGATGACGGCTCCAGCCTTGCCCTCAAGACTCTATTGGCTTCAAAACCCCGGCGGGAGTCTTCGGTCTCCAAAGCCTTTCAGGGGTTGTTCCTGGGGCTCACCCCTCACAGAACATACCTGAGCCATGCTCGGTGGTGGCATCCGCTTCGAGCGGTACTGATACCCCAGCATCGGCACTGGTGTCGAGTGATCCACTCTTCACCAAGGATCGTCATCTGGCGTCCTCGGTACCTTCGGGACCGATCGATACGTCCCAGATTGACTTTCCAGTATCGGCAGCATCGCCGATACGACCACCGACGTCGGTACCCTCTCGACAAGCATCGATAGACTCGCTCCCTTCGATGCCGAGTCTGGAATCGATATCTAGTCTAGAAGACTGGGTACCGACGCGTCTCGGAACCGACGCTTATCGATTCCGGATGCGTAGTACCGAGGATACTCACCAAGGGTTTTTGATTGCTTCGGTACCGCTTGAGCAGCCTCCAATGACTGCTTCGATGGCGTTATCGCCTCCGATTCCGGCATAGCTACCGGTATCGGTATCGATGCCGGTTCCTGCAGTAACATCGGGACCAGCCACTTCCATGCCTTTTTCACCAGGATCGCTCCTTTCTATACCTAGTTTGGAGTCGATACCTGGCATGGACGATGCAGTACTGACTGTCTCAAGTCGTAACTGCCAGTACCAGTATCCATCTAGTGGGGCTCTTTTTCTGCACCGGACCAGTACCTCCTCCGGTGCCCAGGCTACTGCTTCAACTTTAGCCTATCCAGGGATGGTTCCCATTGGAGATCCTTCTTTTCAGAAATTTCTCCTTGACATGGCAACATTCCTTGCTATTCCTATCCCTGGCTGTGATCCTACTCAAGGCTCTCCTGCAGAAAAGGAAAATATAATGCTTTCTTTACATCATTCTTTGCAGGATCTTCTTCTGAGAATATGGGAAACACCTTTAAGGGTTTACTCACCTTCTACAGCAACTAATGATCTGTATCAGGTGCCCCCCTCTCCAGGGTTTCAAAAGACTCAACTTCCCCATCATTCCATTGTAGTGGAATCAGCAATGAGGAAGGTAAAAAGCAAGAAGAAGCATTCTTCTTATCCACCAGGTCGTGCATCTAGAGCACTCGATGCCTTTGGACGTCAAACCTTCCAAACATCTATGCTGGCAACAAGGATTATCTCTTATATTTTTTATATGAGTCTATCTCTCGAGATCACAAAGAAATTATCTCTTTTGACTCCTTTTCTATCAGAACCCAAGGCTGCAGACTATTCCTTACTTCTTAGCCATAGCCAAAATATCTCTTGGTTTCTTTCTCGTGCTTCTCTAGACTCTTTTGAGTCTGTTAGCAGAACCTCTGCTATAGCCATAGGAGCACGACGTAGAGCCTGGCTTCAGACTTGAACAGATGGGCACAACAAAGACTGGGTAATACTCCTTGTACTGGAGAAAATCTCTTCAATAGGGAGGCTTTATGTCAGGTTGCTCATTGCTCCACTGACTTCCCTGTTTCTGGGGGCTATCCTAAGCCTTCTCCTTCCCCAGTAGGTAGGAAATGTCCTACCATACCTTCTTTTCCTAGGAAAAGGAGGTTTCACTCTTCTCCTGCCCATTATATGGATGTTTCCAAGCAGGGGAAACCTCGCCCTGGTCTGAAGAATCCAAACTCTAGCCAGGCTGAACAAACCCAGCAACCATAGGTTCCTGAAGGTTACATCCTACAGTTAACTTCTTTTTAGCAGACTTTTTTCCTTCAAAACGGTACACATGGATTCCTTACCTTTCTTCGTAGATATGCTGAGCTGTCAGGACATTCATGTCTATGGGTCACAGGTTTCTCCTCTTCTTCCCACCAAGAAGAGAAGTTAACAACTATCCCATGATAGTTTTCTGTCCCAGCATGAACATTTTCTCCTTCTGCAGACTTACCATACGGTAAGTCACCCTTCAGCTTCTACCCTCTCATCCAGGGTTCCCCCTGAATGAGTGGTACCATATCACTGCACGGCTTCTCTAGCCTTTCATTCCAGTGTAGAGTTTTGTCCCTTGAATAAATCCCTTCTTTCCTCTGGGCAGCTCATCAGGGCTGGAGCAGGAGTTCGAGGTTGAGGAGGAAAGCAGAGACCAAAGGAAGTCTGACTGCAGTTCCAGGCAGGCTTGGAAAGCTAGGACTAAAGGGCAGCCCAGGAGTTTGAGAGGTCAGGCTCAGAGCAATGTTCCCTTTAATTTTCTGTAGGCTGTGTGCGCATAAAATATCAGCTGTGCAGCTTTTGAAGGAAAGTTAAATTTTTGTGCACACATAACGACACTCAGAGTTATATATCTTAAAATTTGACTACACGTCAGAATACAGTATGTACACCACATTGATTTTAATCAAATTAAATGAAAATAGACGATTACTAAATGAAGCGGAAATTTTCTAGTAATTACAATCACAACTTTTAAATTTTAAGATGTCTGTGTTGTTTTCTATCAGAATCAGAACCGTAATTTTTGTGCGCTCTGTTGTAAAGTATGTGCGCTCTCTCGGCGAGGTGTGTGCGTGCGCACACGCGCACAGCTTAGAGGGAACAGTGGCTCAGAGAGAAGGTGAGACGAACTCCAGAGCAGTTACAGAAAGACACGTTGCCTTGGAGAACCAGCGCTGAAGAAAGGCAGGCTGATAAACCCAAGAGAGCTAAGAAAGACAGTAGCGAAGTCTTCCCAGCCAGAGGAGTCCTCGTACCGAGGCAAACAGCCAAGCCCACAGAGAGCAAAGGTCACGTCCAGGGAAGCTCACTGAAGGCAGGAAGTGAGTTCTCTTCAGCTAAACACAGTAACCGGTGTTCCCAGAGAAGAGCAGGGTGCAAGGCAGAGAGAAAGCCTTGGCTGGAAGCAGAAGGGCTTGATACCATCTTCTCCACGGAAAGAGAAAGGTACCGGTCTGTTGTAAAGGGAGAGAAGTGGGTCCCCGTGGGAGAAGCCAGGCTTACAACAGGCTAGAGAATCTTTATTGGCATAAGACGTGGGAAGAAATCCCCAGCACAGCTCCTGCTATCTGTGACACCCAAAAGCAGCTCCAACTCACAGCAGCTGAGGTTTCCCAAGGGCAAGGCTCTGAGAGCAGCTTCACAGGGGCTCAGGGCCCATACACAGGACCAGGTCCTGGCCCTATGCAGTGGGAAAGCTATAGCCCAGAAAATATCCCTGAGCCCATGGAATGTGCTTTATGTGTGACTGATGACACAGTCTCTGTTAAGAAAGGAGCAGGAAAGAAATTGTGCTTTTGTACATTTGGAATGTGATGGACTTTATTTGCTGGAAAGAAGCATAATTATTATTTGTTAAGAATCCTCTGCACCGGTGAAGCAACCGTTCTTTTATGTTGTCCTTATTTGAAGACATCCTCAAGGGAAAGGGAATAAAACCCAACCTTAATTTTCACTCTGGACACGACTGCAGTGTCTTTATTTCTCCAGGACCAAGCAGGAAGTCAGTCCTCACTTATGGGTGACGTCGGCGCCGACGGAGCCCTCGCGGAGCAATTTTCCCCAGCTTTCAAAGAAAGCCTTTGGGAATTGCAGCGCGCATGCGCGGTCGTCTTCCCGCCCGAGGGTGCCATCTTAGCCAGTCTTCTTTTTTCCGCGGAGCCCTACAGACGTCCCCGTCTTGTCCCCGCGAAAAAGTTGATTTTCTTCTTTATTTTATCCTTTTTTCTTTCGGTTCGACGCCGATCGTTTTCCCGCCCGGACTCGCGACGCCGGTCTCGAGTCCTCTTACTTTTTTCGGTTTTTCTGACTTAGTCAGCTTTCGTTTTCGTTTTCCCTGGCAGCCCGGTCCTTTGACCTCGCAGGGGCCCTTTTTCCCCCGATGGCTGCCAGTGGGTTTAAGCGGTGTGGTCGGTGTGACCGAAATATGTCACTAACCGACACACACGACTTTTGCCTCCGCTGCCTGGGCCCGGTTCATGAGGAACTGATCTGTGGGCCCTGCAGCAAACTGTCCTCAAAGGCGTTGAGAAGTCGGCGGCATCAGCGTGAGAGAATCTTCGCTGACCCCAGCCGTACCCGGACCTCGTCGGAGGCCTCCGTGTCGAAAGGCTCCAGCTCGGACCGTCGCTGGAGCTCCTCCGACCGGGGTTCTCCCTCCGGGGACCATCGTCGGAAGGAAAAACCCGCGAGGGCGGCGTCGGTGGACGCTCCTGGTTCCGCGAGGGCCAGGTCGCATAGCCCCGACAGCCGCCCCGGGTCCTTGGAGAAGGAACACGTCCCGAAGCGACCTCGCCTGGAGTCGGAGATGCCTGCCCGGGTAAGTCCTGTGGTCCTTCTGGACTCGCCTCCGCGACAGCCGCCGTCGGGGCCCGAGTCGGGGGCTGCTGGGTCACCTGAGCTCGGACTCAGGTTGACGGCCTTGGAGAGCAGACTGTCTGCCTTCATGGACCAGCAGAGGGCACTGCTCGCTGGCTTCGCTGGCGTCGCTGCCCCGACCGCCGGGACGTCGACGTCCAAGTCGACCCCGGAGACCGAGCCGATCCTCGAGTCGATGAGAACTCGAGTCGATCCTCGGTCGAGGTCGCCCTCGGCCTCCCGTTCGGGACCAAGGTCGCCGACGCCGACTCCCTCGGCGTCGGGGCGGCTGGCGCCGCACCCTGCCCGGGCCGACCCCACCGAGTCCTCGTCGGAGTCGGTCTGGGAGTCTGAGGAGGAAGAGTCACCTGATTCTTTCCGGACTCGGTGTGTCCCATCGGACTCACCGGAGTCCGAGCCTCGGAAGCAGTCCCCCCCGGAGGATGCCCGGTTCTCGGACTTCGTTAGGGATATGGCCAAGGCTTTGGCCTTCCCTGCGGATCCCGAGGAGGAGCCTCGAGCCGAAGAGCTCGACGCCCTCCAGTATGACTCTCCCGCGAGGGAACACTTTACTGTGCCGGTTCCTCCTATGCTGGAACGACTACTCTTCCGCATGTGGGAGAGTCCGGCCTCCTCGCCGGTCCTGAGCAAGCGGGTCGATTCTATCTATCGAGTCCGCAAGAGCCCTGGCTTTCAAAAGGCACAGCTGCCACACCATTCCATGGTAGTGGAATCGGCCATGCACCGTCTTAAGAGCCAGAAGATGCACTCCTCGGTGCCTCCTGGCAGGGAGGCCCGTAACCTGGATGGCCTTGGCAAGAAGTGCTTCCAGGGCTCTATGCTCGCATGTCGTGTCCAGACTTACCAGCTATACATGGGCATGTATCTCCGGGATCTGGCTAAAGAGCTAGCCGGATTCTCCGCTGGTCTCTCCGAGGAGCCCTTGCGGAGGTTCCTAGCCTTGTCCACTGGCATTCGGGAATGCTCAAAGTTCATGTCCCGAGCAGCCTATGATGGCTTTGAAGCCTCGGCTCGAGTGGCCGCAGCCGGCATCGGTGCCCGCCGACAGGCTTGGCTTCAGTCGTCAGACCTTGAGCCCTGGGTGCAGGACAAGTTGGTCGATGTCCCCTGCCGAGGCGAAAACCTCTTTGGCAAGCCCATGGCGGAAAAGGCTGCGCAAATTGAGACTGAGACTCTCACCAGGACCAGGCTTTCTAGGAAGACCTCCGCCCCTTCCCAGAAAAAGAAGGGCTCGGGGAAAAAGTCCTTTTACCCGAGGAAGGCGGCTGCCTACAAACAATACCCCCATTATCAGGCCCCTGCAGCTCCCCAACAGGGCCAGCAGGCCAAGGGACGGGGTAACGGGTCCCGTAGGCAGCAAGCCCCCAAGCCTGCACCACCAGCCCCTGCTCAGCAGGCTGGGGGCTTTTGACTCGCTAAGCATAGCCTCTCCCCCCCCGCTGGTTCCCTCCAGCACCGGAGGCCGGCTGGTTCACTTCGCCCACAGGTGGTCCAGCATCACCGCAGATGCCTGGGTGCTTCAGGTCGTGCGAGAAGGCTATCTTCTCCACTTCCATCAGGTCCCTCCCTCCTATTTTCCGGGAGAACCTCCGCGCCCCCCTCTGCACAGGGAGTTGCTCCTTCAGGAGTTAGCAGGTCTTCTGCAGGAACAGGCGGTGGAACCGGTGCCACACCACCTGAGAGGTCAAGGCTTTTATTCAAGGTATTTTCTGATACCAAAGAGAACAGGGGGCCTCAGACCCATCCTGGACTTGCGCAACCTCAACAAGTTCCTTGTGCGGGAGAAGTTCAAAATGCTTACCCTTGGAATCCTTCTGCCCTACCTCCAGCAGGGAGATTGGCTATGCTCCTTGGATCTAAAGGATGCCTACACGCACATCCTCATCCACCCAAGCCACCGCCAATACCTACGGTTTGTGGTGGCCGGAAATCATTACCAGTACAGAGTACTGCCCTTTGGCCTGTCCTCCGCACCGCGAGTCTTCACAAAATGTCTCGCGGTCGTGGCGGCCCATCTCCGGCTTCACGGCGTCTATGTCTTTCCGTACCTCGACGACTGGCTCATCAGAGCAGCGTCCGCTCAGGAGGTCACCAACGCCACGTGCCGCACGGTGACTCTGCTGCAGCACTTGGGCTTTGTCATAAACTTCGCAAAGTCCACTTTGCTCCCCTCACAGGATCTCGAGTTCATCGGCGCAAGGCTGCACACTCCTCGGGCGCGAGCATTCCTACCGCTCGACAGGGCTCAACGGCTCATGGACCTAGCCGACCGCTTTCGCAGCCAGCCCCTGGTCTCCGCCAGGCGCTTCCTGAGACTGCTCGGCCATATGGCTTCCACCGTCCATGTGACCCCCAATGCCCGCCTGAATATGCGGTCTGCTCAATGGTGTCTCCGCCAGCAGTGGCGACAAGCCACGGGCGGCCTAGCAGACCTAGTGCGCGTTTCCGAGCCGCTGGTCTCGTCTCTCCGGTGGTGGCTCCGGCAGCCGAACCTGATATTCGGAATGCCTTTCCAGTCACCTCAGCCGACCCAGGTGCTGACCACCGATGCATCCCTCCTGGGCTGGGGAGCACATTGCCAAGAGGCACGTACTCAGGGCCTCTGGACCACGTGGGAGTCTGCTCAGCAGATCAACTTCCTGGAGCTCAGGGCGATCCGCCTGGCTCTCAAGGCCTTCTCCCACCTGACTTCCCAACAGTCCGTCCTTGTCCAGACGGACAATCAAGTTGCCATGTTCTACGTGAACAAGCAGGGGGGCACGGGCTCCTTCCTCCTCTGCCGGGAGGCACAGAAGCTCTGCTCTTGGGCCGTCAGTCACGGCATTCTCCTCAAGGCAGTTTATCTCCCGGGCCAAGAAAATTGCCTTGCAGACAAACTCAGCAGGGTCCTCCAGCCGCACGAGTGGCGTCTGGATCCCTTGGTAGTTCAGAAGCTCTTCCTCAAGTGGGGTCTCCCCACGGTGGATCTCTTTGCCAGTCCTCACAACCGGCAGCTTCCTCGCTTCTGCTCTCGTCGGCCACACCCCCTTCGGGTGGCGGCGGACGCCTTTCTGATCTCGTGGTCGGGGAGCCTTCTGTACGCTTTCCCTCCCATCCCGCTGGTCTCTCGGACTCTTTTCAAGGTTCTCCGAGACAAAGCCTTCATGATCCTGGTGGCCCCTCGCTGGCCCAGGCAGCCGTGGTTTCCGCTCCTGCTGCAACTGGCGGTGGAGGATCCAATCCCTCTGGGGGTACAACCGGATCTCCTCACTCAGGATCAGGGGTCCCTCCTGCACCCCAACCTCAGGTCTCTCAACCTCATGGCCTGGCTGCTGAGAGGGTAGTCCTTGCTCCCCTTCTCCTGCCGGCGGAGGTGGAGGAGGTCGTCTTGGCTTCGCGACGGCCTTCTACCCGCAAATGCTACGCCCTTAAATGGCGTCGCTTTGCAGTCTGGTGTACCCAACAGTCTCAGGATCCCTTCTCCTGCCCGGTGTCGGTAATCTTGCAGTACTTGCTCCACCTCTCTAATCTGGGACTTAAGTCCAACTCCGTCAAAGTTCATCTCAGTGCTCTTTCAGCACATCATGTGCCGGTGGACGGCAGACCTCTCTCCAATGACCCTCTCGTAGCGAGGTTTCTCCGAGGTCTCCTTCTACTTAAACCACCTCTGCGCCCGCCAGCGCCTGACTGGGACCTGAATGTGGTTTTGCAGCGGATCACCTGTCCGCCTTTTGAACCTATGGCTACCTGTTCTCTCCGTTTTCTGTCTTGGAAAACACTGTTCTTGATAGCCCTCACTTCCGCTAGACGCGTGAGTGAATTGCAGGCCCTCGTGTCTGATCCCCCTTACACTAGGTTCTACAAGAATAGGGTAGTCCTACGGACTCACCCAAAATTTCTGCCTAAAGTGGTCTCCCCTTTTCACATCAATCAGGAGGTGGTACTTCCAACCTTCTTTCCCAGACCACACTCCAGCCGAGCTGAGACGGTCCTCCATACCCTGGACTGTAGAAGGGCATTGAACTTCTACCTTGACCGTACGCGGGAGCACCGTAAAGCTGCTCAGCTTTTTGTGTCTTTTGACCCCAATAAATTGGGGCTCCCGGTCTCCAAGCGTACTCTGTCCATCTGGGTTGCGGACTGTATCTCTTGGGCTTATGGGGCAGCCGGACTCTCCTTAGAAAGTCGAGTCACGGCTCATTGCGTTCGGGCAAAGGCCACGTCAGTGGCTTACCTCCGCTCTGTTCCGCTGGCAGACATCTGCCGGGCCGCTACTTGGTCTTCGAGCCAGACTTTTGCGGTCCATTACTGTCTCGAGAGGGAGTCCCGTAGGGACAGTGCTTTCGGACAGGCAGTCCTCCGTAATCTCTTTGAGGTCTGAGCAACTCCTACCCTCCATCCCGGATGTGGGCTACCGGTGGGTGATAATTCAGCGAAGATTCTATCCTTCTGTGCTGCTGAGCTAGAGGGAGCTCATTTTTGTGCTTAGGGTCTCCGGTAGCCTTGAGCTTGGGAGTCCCATAAGTGAGGACTGACTTCCTGCTTGGTCCTGGAGAAAGCGTAGTTACTCACCTGTAACAGGTGTTCTCCAGGAGCAGCAGGAATCAGTCCTCACTACCCTCCCTCCTCCCCTTGGAGTTGCAATCGTCTGCTTATGTTCTTTTTGCAAATTTTTATGCTGTCTTTTTTAGCTATGTCATCTGACTGGCTAAGATGGCACCCTCGGGCGGGAAGACGACCGCGCATGCGCGCTGCAATTCCCAAAGGCTTTCTTTGAAAGCTGGGGAAAATTGCTCCGCGAGGGCTCCGTCGGCGCCGACGTCACCCATAAGTGAGGACTGATTCCTGCTGCTCCTGGAGAACACCTGTTACAGGTGAGTAACTACGCTTTCCACAACTCCAGGCTATAGCCAGGTCTAGGCAACCGCCTACGACCAGCATAGTCTCACAATATATCTCTATATACTTCTATAGATACCTATGTCTGTAAGCTGTGTGTGCATATATTATGCCTATAGATATAGATATATATATATATATTTCAAGATGCTTCCTTATAAGTAGATATGTATTTACATACTTTTATCTCCCTAACTGTCTATGCTATAAAGGCTTTTCCTTCCTAGAAGTTCCAGACAGTGGGCTTGCATATGTTCATACTGTCCCTCAGTAGGTCGGTGGTATTATGCACACAACCACTACTGTGGTACTAACAGCTCCCACTTTACTCTAGCTCTCCTTGAAGCACCATGCTTCAATATCTTTCCTATCTCTCACCAGCTAGGAAAGACAGCGTAGATCTTCAGTAGTTTTGAGGTTTCAGCCCTTCACACAACTGTCCTCCTTGGGAATACGGGCTTTTTTCCATACCCCTTCTTCCCTCCAGGACTGGGCTAGTTGTCCAAATCGGTCAGTCTTCCTCTTTTACTCCTAAATGTTAATGCCTCTGTAGCTAAAAGAGTTTTCAGCTTTTTTCCATAAAGCTTTCCACTGAAGACCTGCCGTTTTATACTACCCCAGTTGGCGCCTGGGTCACCTGCCAATTCCAAATTTGGACCTTCACCTTCACTGCCGTGAGGTCACCTTGAGGATTCCTCTACTGAATCTCCAGTAGACTCCATCAAGCTCTCTACTTCCTGCAATCCAGTAGGTAACGTCCATATTGTGATTGCTTATTCAATATTTTTAGTGGTACTTATCATACATACCAAGGACTCCTCCCCTGTAGTCCTTAGGTTAGCTGTTTTTCCTACAGCTCCTCTCTTTTCAACTCCTACCCACCATCCCTCATGGGATGCCAGAGATCCATGTGTGGGAAGTGCAGTCCTGTTCCAGGGACACACATTTTATGGGATCTCCCCCTGGCATCTACAGCTAGGGAGTCCCCATATGTGAAGACTCATTCCTGCTTGTTCCTGGAGATAGCACAGTTACTTACCTGTAACAGGTGATCTCTGGGAACAGCAGGAATAAGTCTTCACAACCCACCCACCTCCCCTAGGAGTTGTCTCTCTCTATCTATCTTTCTTTCCTCTTTTTCTCCCTTTGTCTCAGCTATGAAACTCAACTGAGGAGAGACAGTTGGAAAGGCGGGAAGGCAGCACGCAGGTGCTGAGGGATGCTCCCAAAAGCTTTCTGATTGGACGCTGGGGAGCGTTCCCGCGCGGGCTCCGTCGGTACCGACGTACCCATATGCTATTCCTGCTGTTCCCAGAGATCACCTGTTACAGGTAAGTAACTGTGCTTAATTAGGGGTTGTTTGAGCCTGATTGCCTGTTTAAAAAAAAAAAAAAGCAAAAAGGACAAGAGGAAGAAGTGGAATTAGGGGAATATGGAAGGGGTTGCACGACCTTCTCTCTCCTCTAGCCAGGACATGTCGGCAGGACCGCAGTGTTTGGTATGCAGGATCCGGCATGGAATGTTTTTCAGCCACAGGTGCAAAGCGGATAACCGAATGGTGTTGAGAGGTCTGTGAGAGGAGAATGTGGTTTTCTCGGGGGAAAGCAGTCACCTCAGGGACCTCTTGCAGCTCAAGGAGGGTCATAGTTTGGCCATAGCAGTGGCAAGAGAGGCTGGCTCGGTACCACCCTTTTTAGAGCCGAACAGCACAGAGCACGCCTCGCCAAGGCTCTCAACTTCCCAGGAGCTGGGAGGGGAGAGTGCCTCAGAAGGTTTTTCACCAGAGTTTGTCCTCCTCATACATAAGGCTTTCTGCATGAAATAGCGGGGGAAAGAACATCCATCCTTCCCTCGCGTCTGGACAGTCAGAAAGAGGCCAGCAACAGGCATGGAGCATATGACGGACGAGGAGTCTGTCTTGAGCAAGTGCTTGACAGCAACTCGTTTGAGGACCACGGTTCCCCTCACTTGGAGGAGCAGGAAGATTTGGAGGAAGCAGAGTTGGGCGCGGACGAAGAGGAGATGGAGGAAGGTGAGATCCCGCAAGAAGCGGAGTCTCAAATAGTCCACGTCTTCTGTCAGACGGAGTTGGTGGTGCTGATAACCGAGTCATTGAAAACACCTAAATGTGCTGGCAGGGCACCTACTGGAGGACCCGCTGTTTCAGGCTGTCCGGAAGCCACAGAAGGTGTTTCCCTTACATGGTGAAATTTTCCTTACTGTTAATTTCCTTTCCTGGAGTCCTGCTAGGCCAGTCCAGACAAGTGGGTTACGTCCCTCTGCCAGCAGATGTCGAGACGGAAAGTAATCTGAGCCAAGCAGAGCTGTGACGACATTCCTGACATATACCCTAGGCACAGCTAGGGGGTCTCCTCACTACACTCGTAGAAAGTGATGAAGACAACAAAACCAGTTTCAGAGACACCAGCTCTGCCATGCAATAGTTAACTATATACAGGAATAGCGTTAAGAATGCTCTGAGCTGCTGAAAGCAGACTATACAGACTGTAGGGTGGGTGCTGGACTGGTCTAGCAGGACTCCAGGAAAAGAGGTTAACTAAGGAAAATGTCACCTTCCAGATTGTCCAGCTGGACCAGACCAGTCCAGACAATTGGGATGTACCCAAGCTAATCCCCCTCTGGGCGGGACAAAAGTGTAGCAGATAGCACCTGTGACTCAAATCGAGCAGTCATACATGCCTATATGTCAAGATGGTAGTGCAGTGCAAAGATAGACCAGATTGCTGCTCGACATATATCTAAGGGAGTTATAAAGGCTGACTCTGCCCATGAAGTGGCCTGCATGTGGGTAGAATGCACTTTAAGACCTTGGGGGAAGAGGCTGGTGGAATAGGAATAGGAAGTAAGCTAAGATAACTGTTTTGTGGATCCACTGACCAAGCATCACTTTCCTAGATCCGGAGAGGACAAAAAGATGGTCAGAGGTGGAAGAGAGTCGTGACTTTCAGATACCTTAAGAGCACTTGCCGGATATCGACATACCGGAGCACTGCTCGGGAGAAAAAGATAGGAAGGGAGATAACCTGATTAACATGAAATGCGAAAAGCGCCTTTGTCAGAAAGAAGGGAACAGTCCGCAAAGTGATCCCTTCAGGGGCGAAGGACAAGTATGGGTCGCGGCAAGATAAGGCCTGCAATTCTGAGATGCGCCTTACGGAGGAAATGGCGACCAGAAAGATTGTCTTGAAGGTAAAATCCTTGAGCGTAGTCTGCTTAAGCGGCTCAAAGGGAGTGCGCATGAGGGCATGGAAAATGAGTCCAGTGTACCAGGAGGGAACTACTGGACGGACCGGTGGCCGCAAGGCTCGTGCCCCCCCCCCCCCTTTTCAGGAAACGTCTGACATCGTGGTGAACTGCCAAGGACTGGCCCACTACCGTACTTCGAAAGGCCAACAGCGCTGTAACCTGCACAGGTAAAGTATTTGAAGTGGGCCTTTGTCTAACCCCTCCTGCAGACATGCCAGTACAGCAGAAATGAGAACCCGCCACAGTGACAGGTGACGACCCTTGCACCAGGTGGTGAACAGAAGCCAGACGTGCGTGTAAGCCAAAGATGTAGAAGTCAGGTGGCTCTTGAGTAAATTTGTAATGACTGCCCCGGAATAGCCTCAGCGCTTTAGGCAGCTCCTTTCAAAGGCCATGCTGTAAGCAAGGGAGTGGGGTCCTCCATTAGGATGGGCCCTGTCGCAGAAGCCCCCATCACACTCCCAGGGGAAGCGGCAAGTCAGCTAGTAGCACATCAGATCGGCGTACCAGGGGCGATGAAGCCAATCGGGAGCTACCAGAATGAGGAGATGTGGATGCCACTTGATCTGCCAAAGCAGGCAGGGTAGCATAGCCCACAGCAAAAAGACTTGCAGAAGGACGCTGGCGGGCCAGGCCTGAACCATGGCTTCTATCCCGTGGGACACAGGTTTTTTTTCAGTGGCTGAAGAAGTGGAGAGCCTTGGCATTGCTCCGTGTCGCTATGAGAGCCATGTCTGGCATTCCCCAGCGCTGAACTATGCAGTTGAAGGCCCAAGGGCCCAGCTCACATTACCCGGGATTAAAAAGGTGATGACAGAGAGTCTGCTTTGATGTTCTGTTCCCCTGCTATGTGTTGGGCTGAGAGAGCCTGCAAATGTTCCCCTGGGCAGAGGTACAGGAGGGTCATTTCCCGAGTCACTCCGTGGCAGTTGGTGCCCCCCTGGCAATTGATGTAGACAACGGCCATGGCAATGTCTGAGAGGACTTGTACAAATCGACCGCGTAGCGGGTTCCGGAACCCCAATAGAGCCAAGCGGATGGCCCGTGCCTCCTAGCCGATTGATGGCCCACTGTGTTTCTCTGGGTATCCACAGGCCCTGAGCCATGTATCCGAAGCATTGGGCTCCCCAGCCTGTAAGACTAGCATCGGTTGTTAGAAAAGTCCAGGATGGCGACTCAAAAGGCATTCCCTGTAGCATATTATGCCTGATCAACCACCAGCAACTGGGAGCGGTAGTGGAACCCGATACTCCTGCAAACAGGGAGACCAGCAAGAAAGGAGGACCAGCTGGAGAGGATGCATGTGCGCCTGAACCCAGGTCCAAAGTCACCACCATTACTCCGAGAAGCTGTAGATAATCCCAGGCTTTGGGCGTTAGCAGTTCGAGGAAACAATTTAGCTGCTCCCGGAGCTTGGTCCAGCATTATTGAGTAAGGAAGATCCTGCTGGTGCAGGTGTCAAAGCTAGCACCGAGGAATTTAAGTGTCTGATGGTATAAGACAGCTCTTGCTGCAGTTGATCACCCAGCCAAGCTATTAGAAGAACTGGATGACCCGTTGTAAGGCCACTTGCGTCTTGAGAAAGGACTTGCTGTGAATGAGCCAGTCATCCAGATAGGGATAAATGCAAATCCCTTCTTGTCGAAGTGCCGCTACTACGACCACCATGACCTTGGAGAAAGTCTGCGAGGTAGTCGCAAGGCCAAAAGGCAGGGTGCCAAACTGGTAATGAGACCCAAGAATGGCGAAACTAAGGAACCTTTGCTCATCAGGGTGAATGGGAATGTGAAGGTACGCTTCTGCGAGATCCAGGGAGGCAAGAAACTCTCTGGATCTGACCACCTGGACGACAGACCCAAGGGTCTCCATGCAAAAATGTGATACCTGGAGGTAGCGGTTTATGCCTTGCAGATCTAGAATGGGCCGGAAGGTGCTGTCCTTTTTTGGAATAATGAAATAGAATAACTGCCATGGCCCCGGTCCAGTGAAGGCATGGGTACAATGGCCTGTAACTGCAGGAGACACCAGAAAGTGTCACAAACTGCTGCCCAATTTGGAGGTGCCCTGGAGGGTTTGAGGATAAAGGCATCTCCAATGGGTCTTGCACAGTCCAGGACATAGCCCTGCCAAATAATTAGGACCCGCCAGTCATAAGAGCATAAGATATGCCATACTGGGTCAAACCAAGGTCCATTAAGCCCAGTATCCTGTTTCCAACAATTTTATTTATTTATTTACATTCTCTTATATACCGCGCTATTCTGCATCAGTGCGGTTTACATTGAACAAACTGAAATTACATTGAACAGGGCACTATAAGTTGGAGATAACTATTTTACAGGGAACATGGGCTATGGAGGGTTAAGTGGCTTGCCCAAGACCACAAGGAGCACCTGTGGGATTAGAAACACCAGTCCTTCCGGCCCAAGGTTGCTGTCTTCTAGTGGGATTTTGAACCCCCGGCCTGAAGTACAATGGCCAATCTAGGTCACAAGTACCTAGCAGTTTCCCCAAAAGACACAGGTTCCACAATGCTTGTAATGGGGCAAGCAGTGGATATTCCGGGCCCACTCCAATAATGGTTTACGCACCTTCCCCCCAGGAACTTGTCCAAATCTTTTTTAAACCCAGCTACACCAACAGCTCTCAACCCCCTCCCCCCGGCAGCAAATTCCAGAGTTTAATTACACGTTGAGCGAAAAAATATTTTCCCTCATTAATCTTCGGTTATAAGGCCCATTCATAGTAAAAGTGCTGAAGGTGCCCTCCCACCTGCACCAGTTCAGAATGGGAGAGGCAGGACGTGGACTTACTGCCTTCATTTGGGAATAGGGGCCGGCAGCCAGTCCAAAAGGAATTGGCCTGACCTGTAGAAGCAGAAGAGGCGGAGTATTGCTTGCCAGGCTGGTACTTCCACGATTCGCAAAACTTGGGGCACGAAGAAGCAACAGAGGGATTCCTCTTGGAAGAACTCTTGGGCTGATCCTCAGGCAAGCGCTGAGGCGTAGTCTCTCCGAGGTCCTTTATCAGATCAGCGCCAAACAGCAAACCATCCTTGCAAGGGAGTTTAGCTAATTGGCCCTTGGAAGCCACATCGGCTGACTAGTTGCAGAGCCAGCACCAGCATCGGACTAGAGTGACCGCCGCAATGCTGCGGGCTGAAAGGCAGAGAAGATCATAAAAGGCATCCACTAGGAAGGCTGCCAATGACCGAAGACGGGCAGAGGTAGCATCCTCGGGCACAGCTGAACCCAGCAGAGTAGAGCCCAGGCTCCCAAACCCCACCCCAAGTCTACACTTGGAGGTTGCGAGAAGCCATAGAGAAAGCTGTCTTGAGCAAGAGTCTTCTCTTGGTTTTGCGGTCCTGGATATCTGAGGGTAGTACCACCCTCAACAGGGATGGTGGTGTGCTGAGTCATGGCTGTGATCAGCACTTCCACCTTAGGAAAATGTAGCCACCTGTCCAAATCTGTTGCTGACCAGGAATAAATGCGTTCCAAATGAGACCTGCTTTAAGGATGTGTCCGATGACTCCCACTCAACCACCTCCATTTGCTGGAGCTCCACTGGAAAGGGAAAAGTTTGAGCAGGCCACTTGATTCCCGCTACGTGGGGGTTGGGTGTGTCTGGGATGCAAAATTCCTTAATAATTTGGGAGATGAGTCCAGGAATCTTGTCCCTGTGACAGAGTCGGACGAAAGTTGAGAATCTTCCTCCAAAGGAGAAGCCTCCCTCTTCTCAGCTTCTGAGGCAGATGAAAGGAAACGATGGGAGAAACTGTCTTCAAGTAGCCTCCCTCACCAGAACCCGCCTCCTCCCACATGGGATCTTTGAAGTCCCAAGGAGAAGCATCCGTGCAGGCCCGCTTGCAGGACCTCCACTGTTTGGGAGGGACTTGGCTGCGGAGATGGCAGATATTGCTTTCCTTCCCCTTCCAAAGATTCCAGGCATGCTGGAATAAAAGGGAGCAGTCCATGGTGCAGGATCCAGGGATTGTTGCTGTGGGAGGAGAAGGGGAGGCGGGAGAGACTCTGCTGTCTGAGAGACAGGTAAAGGTGCCAACGTGATGAGCAGTGAAGGAGAATCCCGGCCCTGTGTAGGGGGAGGGGCTACCGGAGGAACTGAAGCTCCAGCCTGTACTGGAGGAATATGTGACCCTGATGCAGTAGAAGACTCCCCAGGGTGGGTTTCACAAGTCGAGCAGAGCTGATTAATAAGTAGTCTGCACTTTTTCCCACATGCCAGGCACTTAGGCAGGGAAGATGGCATGACTGTAAAGTTCAAAATGGCTCCTGCTGGATTCCTCACGCTAAGAGATAAAGGGCGTGAAAGTGCTGTCAGGAGCAGAAACATGGTGGCGGAGGGGAGGCTGCGACTCACTCTTAGACGTAGCAGCTCTGGTGCCACTGAAAAAGTGTGAGAGACGGCGCTATTACCAGTACGCAGTCAGGCAGCAATCTGGCACTCTCAGCGTCCTTGCTCGATGGCCTGAGGAACGTGGGCAGGGAGGGAGAGAGAACCTGCAGCCTACAGACACAGGTCTCAGCATGCAAGGTAGATCCCGACTAGGGAAAACTACACCTAAGGACCTGACTTACTTTTTCAGCTCCCAAAAATAAAAAACGGCAATAATCAAATAAAGAAGAAAGCTAAGAGTCCTGACCCAAAGCCCCTGCCCAGCTGCACTGGCTCTCGTAGCTAGGAACTAGCCCAGAAGTGATCTACCAGGCTGGGTGTGTCTCATACCCCTGGGATCACAATGGTCCAGAAGGCTGAAGGCCACTGACGAGAAGAAAAAGAAGTCCAACATCTGCTGAGATAAAGTGCTGAAGGAGACCCTTAGCTGTGCCTGGGGTATATGCCAGGAACGATGTCACAGCTCTGCTTGACTCTGATTACTTTCTCTATCTCGATATCTGCTGACATGGGGACTTAACCTACTTGTCTGGACTGGTCTAGCTGGACGATCTGGAACCGGTGATCAAGCAGATGATCCAGGATGAGTAGGATCTCCAAGAGGTCGGGCGTAGGGGAACTAGGACCATGACCAGTCTTTACCAGCTGCCTGAGCGGGAGATGTTGCGTTTCATGAAGGTGGATGCTACAGTCTCAGCTGTGACTAAGACGACCACAATCCCTGTGGAGGGGGCAGCATAATGCTCAGGGATGTGCAGGATAGGAAGGCAAGGTTTTTCTACAACAGCAGAGGGCGCAGGCTCTGCACAAATTGGTTCGCCATTTCCTCCAGATGCAGGTGCTGATGGCGTGGCATTATCTTCAACTGATAGGGACAATGGTGGTGACTATCAAGCTGGTCCCATGGACATGAGCCCACATGCGTCTGTTGCAGAGGGTGCTGCTGTGCCGGCGGTTGCACCAGCTGCATCTCCTGACAGTACAGTTGCCCTGTCTGACAGTGGCCAAGAGGGCTCTCAGGTGGTGGTTACGACCCGAGAAGTTCTCGGCGGGGATGCCACTGTAATCACCACACTGGATCCCGCTAACAATGGACACGAGCCTCTCAGGCCAGTGAGCTTACTGCAAGGGGCGGTGGGACCCCAGCGGAATCAGCTTGGCTCATCAAAGGCTGGAAATGCGGGCTGCCTTTCTGGCTCTGCCATGATTTCACCCTTGGCTGCAGGGGAAGGCAGTCTGGGTCATCTCGGACAAAGCTACCACGGCCTACATCAATCAGCAAGAGGGGAGGCACAGGCAGTGTGCACCTAGAGACAGAGGCCGGGGTGTTGTTGGAATGGGCAGAGAATCATCTTCAAGCAATTTCGGTGACATGTCGCGAGAACTGAAAACGTGACTGCCGATTACCTAAGTCAGTTTTGCGTGGACCCTGGAGAATGGACACTAAGCAATGCAGTCTTCTCTAGGAACAAGCAGGAAGTCAGTCCTCACATATAGGTGAAGTCAGTGCCGATGGAGCCCCCGTGGAAGCATCTCTCCAGCTTTCAAAGAAAGCCTTTGGGAGATGCCACGACACATGCATGATCCCCTTCCTGCCCAAGGGTGCCATCTTGATCTCCTTTTTTCCGCAGAGCCCAACAGACATCTGTCTTTTTTCCCCAGAAAAAGTTGATTTTTTATGCATTAAACTGACTTTTTTCTTTTCTCGAGTTAGCACCGGTCCCTTTCCTGCCTCCAAGCCCGGTTGCCATGGCATCGAGTCTCGGACCTGTTTTTAGTTTTCTTTTCCAGTGCGATTTCGTGCCTTTTTCTATCCGCTGGCTGTGTCAAGGGTCTTCGACCTCACAGGGATCCTTTTGGCCCTAATGGCCAGTGGGTTAAAAATGTGTGATCGGTGCACAAAAAAATGTCCCTCACCGATACGACTGCTGCCTCCGGTGTCTAGGTGCCAACCATAACCCAGAGGTCTACAAAGGCCATCCAGCATCGTCAGCAAAAACAAGACAACATCTTCCACAGGTCAGATTCTGCCCTAGTATCCCAGTAGCCTCGTGCTCTAAGGCCCCCCACACAGATCCTCTGAGTCGCATAAAGCCCCTGCTGCACCTGATCTGGTTCACGGGCACTCCGACAAGAGTTCCCAGCAGCGTAAGCAGAAATCCTCGAGAACATTATCCTGGGACTCTGACACAAAGGGCAAGTACCATGCCAGATCCCACAGTCTGCGGAGAATACCAGAGTTGTCTAAATGGGAGCGGCCAGCGCAGGTTCCCCAAACAGACATAGAGGCGTCCGCAATGGGTCCCGAAGCCCGCAAGGCTTGTCCCATCGAGGACTCCTTCTCCTCACTGATGCCAGACTCGGTAACCCCAGTGTCTGCGTTGAAGGCTGGAGCACAGTGTCACTGCCTTCCTTGCCTCGCAGTAGGCGTCAACGCCTGGCCCCACTGGGACCTCAACTAATTCCCGGACTGCTGAAACGATCCTCGAGAGCCCAGAGCCGATCCTCTGCATGGGTTTTGATCCTGCTCCCGGTCTTTGGGAGATCCTCCCCGGCGAGCCCTTGTGGCTCCAGCTAAGCCACTGCCATGGGCCACAGAGGCCCCGACCCAGGACCTGCACCTCGGGTGCAGTCATTCCTCAACCGATTACGTGTCTCCGGGGATGGCTTGTCCACACTCCCAGTCAGAGTAAACATTGTGATCTCCCGTCGAACCAGTCTCCCCTGGCATCAGCACCGGTCCCCGCCTGAGGACACATCGTTCCTCAAGTTCTTTCAAGACATAGCGAAAGCCTTGTCCCTCACCACGGAGTCGGAGGAGGACCCTCGCACAGAGGAGCTTGAAATCCTCCAATAGGAGGCTCCACCCAAGGAGGCCTTGACTATCACTGAAGATGACGGGGACAGACGGCTTCTCCTTCAAGTGTGGGAGACACTGGCATTAGTACTGGTAGTTAAGTTGATACCTTGACACCATGTACCGGGTCCAGCGGGGCT
Source organism: Ichthyophis bannanicus (assembly GCA_033557465.1). Lineage (NCBI taxonomy): Eukaryota > Metazoa > Chordata > Amphibia > Gymnophiona > Ichthyophiidae > Ichthyophis > Ichthyophis bannanicus. Next base: position 101,528,294 of record CM066048.1, on the reverse strand, counting down.
CTGGCTTCTGGATGGTGCAACTCCCACACCCCTCTAAGGTGGTAGAGTTTGACCATGTGCCAGCAGAGGAGCCCGAAGACTCACTCCCCCATACCCCCAGGCAGGGAGTCCTGTGCCCTTGACGCCTTCAGACACAAATGCTTCCAGGGCTCTATGCTGGGTTGCTGAATTCCAAGCCTACCAGCTGTATATCTGCATGTATCTCCGAGACATGGCAAAGAAACGCGCAGGTTTCTTGGCGAGGATCACCTCCAGCGATTCCAAACCCTCATGAAGTGTGCTGGGGAGTGCTTGAAGTACATGGCCCGGGTTGCCTACAATGGCTTTGAGTCAAACGCAAGGGTGGCTGCTACAGGCATCAGACCTTGTCAAGGAGTTTCTCTTGGACCCACTGCTCATCCCCTGCCTCGGGGAAAACCTTTTCAGCAAACCGATGGAGGAGAAGGCAACAGCAATTGAGACAGAGTTCCTCACGAAGACTTTGCTCTCCAGGAAGACCTCCACCCTTCCTAAGAAAAAAACATTGGGGAAGAGGTTCCCTTTACAGAGAAGGGGCCAGCCTTATCGCGGCTACCCCCCAATAACAGGCCTCCTAGACCCCACAACAGGGTCACCAGGGCAAGGGAGCAGGCCAAGGCCTACCCAAGCCTAAGAGCTCCAAACCCCAGCTCCTGCCCTGGCTGGGTCAGGGTTTTGACTCCCTGAGCATAGCCTCTCCACCGGTGTGGGTAGCAGCTGCCAGCAGTGAGGTGTCAGATTCATTTCACCCATCGGTGGCCTGCCATCATCACCGACTCTTGGGCACTCCAAGTAGTCAAAGGTGGCTACTTCCTTCACTTGGACCAGACGCCGCCTCCTTTCTTTCCAGGAGAGCCCCTCTCTGACTTCCCTGTATTAGGCCCTACTACTGCAGGAACTCGCAAGCCTCCTCACGCACAGAGCCAGTATGCCACCACCTCGAGGGCAAGAGGTTCTACTCCCAATACGTTTTGGTCGCCTCCTTACTGGGCTGGGGTGCCCATTGTGAGGAACTCCGCATGCAGGGCAACTGGTCCCTGGTGGAGAGCCAACAGCAGATCAACCTGCTGGAGCTCAGGGCCATTTTTCTGGCGATAAAGGCCTTCCGTCACCACCTGCAGAACCAGTCGGTGCTAGTCCAAATGGACAACCAGGTCATGATCTACATGAACAAATAGGAGGGCATGGGCTCTCACAGCCTCTGTTAGGAGGCAATAGCCCTCTGTTCATACATGATCGGTTAGGGAATGCTCCTCAGGACGGTACAGCGGCTCTTGCAACTCCGGGGTATCTGAAGTCTGGACCTCTTCACCAGCCCGACCAATGCTCAGCTGCCCCACTTCTTCTGTCCCCAGCCATATCTGCCCCAGGTGGTGGCGGACGCCTTCCTCATCTCGTGGTCATAGGGCCTTCTGTATGCCTTCCCTCCCATGCCACTAATCACCCAAACTCTTCAAGGTCCTGTGGACAAGGCTTCCATGATTCTGGTGGCCCCAGCAGCCTTGGTTTCCCCTGTTGCTCTTGGTCACTCTGGGGAACAACCCAGGGCTACTGACCCAGGAGGCAGGCTCCCTTCTTCACCCCAAGCTAGGGTCCCTGATGTTAACAGTATAGCTGCTGAACGGGTAGCCTTAGTACCCTTCAACCTCCCAAGGGAGGTGGAGGAAATTCTCCTGGCCTCTCATAAGAACTCTATGAGAAGGGCCTAAGCCTTCAAGTGGCATGTACAGCAACAGATTGACCCATTTTCTTGCCAGGTGCACACTGTGCTGCAATACTTGCCTCACCTCTTGCAAACTGGACTCAAGTCCAACTCTGTCAGAGTGCACCTGTGCGCACTCTCAGCGCATTCTGTAGAAGAAAAACCTTTCTGCTCAGCCCCTCATTACTCAATTTATGCAGGACCTTCTGCTCTCTAAGCTTCCCATCTGGAATGGGACCTCACTGTGGTCTTGGCACAGCTCACCAAGCTGCCTTTTGAACCTCTGGCTACCTGCCATGTGTTACCTTTCCTGGAAGGTCATCTTCCTGGTGGTGCTCACCTCTGCCGACAGAGTCAGGAAGCTTCAGGCCTTTGTGGCCAAGCCACCCTACACCAGGTTCTACAAGAACAGGGTTGTGCTTTGCACCCACCCTAAATTCCTCCCGAAGGTGGTTTCTGCGTATCACCTCAACCAGGAAGTAGTGCTTCCCACCTTCTTTCCATGGCCCTATGCTGACAAGGGGGCAGCCATTCTCCTTACTCTGGATTGTAAGAAGGCCCTGTCCTACCTGCAACATACACAGGGCCACCGCAAAGCCTCACAGCTTTTTGTTTCCTACGACCCCAGTTGCCTGGGTGAGGCTGTTACCAAGCGGACCCTGTTCACCTGGGTGGCGGACTGCATCACCTTCGTTCATGATCAGGCTGGGCTCTCATTGGAGCACTGGATCATGGCACACAACATCAGGGCTATGGCGACCTCTGTTGCAAGCTTGCGCTGTGTCCCTATGGCAGACATCTGCCGGCTGTCACCTGATCCTCAGTCCACACCTTTGCAGCTCACTACTTCCTGAAGAGGGAGTCCCGACAGGACAGCACCTTTGGCCAGGCTGTACTCCATAATCTCTGGGTCTAGGCAACTCTTACCCTCTGACCCCTCTGGTTCTCCCTGGACACCGAGGTCCTTAGAGTCTCTCTTCAGACTCACTTGCAGCTGCTCATGGCTGGGCTGTATTTTCTACAGGTTCACGGTAGCCTGTAGCTAGGGAGTTCCATATGTGAGGACTCACTTCCTGCTTGTTCTTGGAGAAAGCATACTCGCTCACCTGTAACAGGTGTTCTCTAGGAACAGCAGGAATCAGTCCTCACAACCCTCCCTCCTCCCCTTGGAGTTGCTGTAAAATGTTTTGCCATCTTCTTTTGTCGGCTTTACTAAGATGGCACCCTTGGGCGGGAAGAGGACCATGCATGCATGGTGGCATCTTCCAAAGGCTTTCTTTGAAAGCTGGGGAGATGCTTCTGCAGGGCCTCTGTCGGTGCCAATATCCCCCATATGTGAGGACTGATTCCTGCTGTCCCTGGAGAGCACCTGTTAAAGGTGAGTAACTATGCTTTTCTTCAGATAATGCAACAGTGGGGCACACACCGTTCATGGATCTGATGGCAACTTCTGCCACGCAAAGTGTGCAGATTCTTTAGCAGGATAAGAGAGAGCATGTCAAAATGCCTGGACGCCCTGGTGCTGCGGTGGCCCACTGATGAGCTGCTCTGTTTTTCCCCCTTGGGCTCTCATCAGCCACATGGTACAGTGGATAGAAGCTCGCTGGGGGACGGTCATTCTGATTGTCCCTGACTAGCCAAGGCACCTGTGGTATGTGGACCGCCCGTGGCAGCTGTTGTGCCAAGCTGACCTCTTGGTCCAGGGGCTGGTTCAAATGCCTCAGGTGGATCAATTCTCGCTTATGGCATGGCTCTTGTTGAGAGGGCTATGTTGAGGAAGCAAAACTATTCGGGACAGGTAATTTCAACATTGTTGAAGGCCTGGAAATAGTTCACCTAGCTGTCTTATCCACGTGTGGCAGATCTTTGAGGCCTGGTGTGCAGAATAGCAGTGTAGATCTTTGTTATCGACTGTACCAGAAGTGCTGTCTTTCCTGTAGTCAGGTTTGGAGAAAGGTTTGGCATGTAGTTCCTTAAGGTTGCAAGTGTCAGTGATTACTTGTTATCACGATAGGATCCAAGAGGGTGTCGTTAGGGGCGTACCTGGACATGGTCCGGTTTCTGAGGATGGTGCAGCAGCTCTGCCCACCGCTTTGGTCAGTGGTCCTTACTTGGGACCTCAACTTGGTGTGTGTCGGTGTTGGCAGAAGCGCCTTTTGAGCCTCTGAGCTCATGCTTTCGAAGAGTTTGATGCTTAAGACTGCCCAATGTGTTCTGCCCAGAGAATTTCAGAGGGCGAAGCTCTATCATGTAAGGAGCCTTTTCTCTCTATCTCAAAGGAAAAGGTGCTCCTATCCGTTGCCCTCATTTTTGCCCAAGGTGCTCTCCATTTTTCACCTGAATCAGCCGGTCACTCTGCTGGCACTCTCGAAGGTGCCGGAGGGGGCAGCAAAGGCCTCCATCTCTAGGTGGATTTAAAGAGGCTATCGCATCAGCATATTTGTTGAGAAGGAAGACTATGCCAGTGGGGCCGCGGGCTCATTGGACCAAGGTTCAAGCTGCCTTGTGGGTGGAATATGGTTTAGTTCTGCTGGGATATATTTGTAGGGCAGCCACGTGGTCCTCTCTCCACACCTTTTGTGAAGCTTTATCGCCTGAATGTGCAGGCAGTGGGCAACGTGAGATTCGATATGGCAGTAATTCAGGCTGGGCTCGCGGGCCCCTCCCATTGATAGGACTGCTATGTTACATCCCAGAGGACTGGACTGACGATAAGGAAGGTGAAATTAGGCCTTACCTGCTAATTGGTTTTCCTCGAGTACCTCCAGTCCAGTTGTGGAGCCCTCCCTGATTTGTTGTGAAGTTAATTTTCTTCACGTCCGGTGTTGCTAACATTACATATTTGGTCTAGGGGAGTCTACAGGATGCAGACTGTGGCGTTAGAGGCTTGAGAGTCTCTGTGAGAGAACTGCATTGTTTTGGGTAACGCTTTAGTATTTAAGTACAGAATGGACAGTAAGCTTCCTCATTCTGGGGGAAGGCCCCTGGTGGGGAAGGAGGGGGGTGGCCTGGCCCAGTTTCCAGCTAGGTTTTTGTTTGTAAATATTATCTGCTTATTTGTTGCTCCTGTGAGTCTGCTTTGTTAATAGGTTACTGGGGCTGGTAGGTGGTGCCAGCTGCCTAAGTACACTGATGTCAGCTAAAGATGCCATGCTCAGTCTCCATTTGCTAGAAATACAATACGTTCCTCCAAACTACCGTCTTCAACTGTTATCTCTTAAGATGTGTATATCGTCCAAATGTTTAAATGTGATTTAATTAGAACCGGGTCTCAGACTATCAGTACATTTTATGGGATGAAATCCCCTCTGTACTTACTTTGCATCAATGACCACAGTTCATTAGTTGGTTCCTAACCTCTAGCATTCAGAATTACTGATTAACATAGACTTTAAACTTCCAAGTTCACATTAATATGATGATATGCAAGAAGTAACTGGAACTTAACTTTTGGTTGAACTCATCTGTGCATATAGCTGAACTTTCCCCTCAGTCTCCAAGCTGCTGGTGAGAGGTGACAACCCACAAGTACCGGGACTGGACTGGAGGTACTCAAGGAAAGCGAAATAGCAGGTAAGGCCTAATTTCACCTTAAGGCTCATTTACAGCTGACAAAGGATAATTTCTGGGTTCCCTACAAGCTTAGAATAACTTTTCCATTACACTGCTCTACCTCTTGTCTAGAGAATGGCAGCCTACATGGCCCTTTTAGGGTGCGGGGAGCTTTTATCTTCTCTAAATGATTAATAGTACTATCTCAAAAGCTACTGCCCAGCCTTGTAGCCTACAGCAAGATTAGGCCACCTGGAGAATTCTGTTTCAGGATGTCTGCCCGAAGTACTACTTTGCTCTCTTTTTCAGTTTTGGGAGGGGGAATTCTTAGTTGAAGAGGCTGCCGAAGACAGACAAAGCAGCTCTGCTTCTGGGGGAAGAGTGGCATGTCTTGGTGAGGCCTGACCATTTTAAACTGTCTTAAAATCTCATCCCCTCCCATACTCCTTGTTAAATCATCACAGAGAAATACATAAAACACATGTTTATTTCTGTAGATACCAGTCTGTACATATCTTATTGACAGCATGGAGTATCTCCTGCAGGCTGGGCCTAGAGGCTGCAGGGGAGGGAAAGAACTGCCCCCTCTTTACAGCTAAAACAATGTAAAATGAGTAAGGGGCCCCTCCCCTCCTCCTTCCCAGCCTCAAGGCTCTGTCTGACAAACTGCAGTAGAAAATGAACTTTATTAACAACATTTTTTTTTTCTGATATATAAAAACATTTTACAAAACAGATCTTTCCCCATCTCAGCCCCCCCCCCTCCCAAAATTCATTTTTCTCAAGTGTCTGTCTGAGCTGGATCTATCTTAGGAAACTTGGAAGGGGCGTATGCATGGCACCGGCCGCTCTGCCATGGCACCACGAGGAGGAAAGGCTCGTGCCCCCACCATGACTGCACTGAAGCTACCCCAGCCCCGTATTTGGAAAGAGCACGGGGAAACGGACATTAAACCCTACAGGCAGATTTACACTGAGATCCCACATCAGCACCAGGCTAATGTTCTCCCTCTCCCCCCACCCAAAATTCATTTTTCCCTAATAAATAAGCTTTACAGTATAAAAAATGGGGAGTAGGGGAAAATACCTCTTCTCCCCCATTGCTGCTCTAGGGCTCTTCACAAGGGGTTCCTGCTGCTCTGGGCCACAGGCAGTCAGAAGGGCCCAGCTGGTAGCGTTCTTCAGCCCAGGCTGGGCTCATGGTCTTTGTGAACAGAGTGCAGTGCTGTCCCCCATAACAGGGCGTATACCAGTTTGTCACATACCCCTTTGCTCTCGACATGTGGGCAGAGGCACAGGGGCCCCTGGTGAAGGCTGCCCCATTGGGCTCAGACTCTTATGGCTCCTCCTTCCAGTGAACAAGAGAAACTCTCTGGATACAGAATGGAAAACCAGCTCCAAAATCACCATCTCCAACCCTTCCCTGCATCACAACAGGCTCTAGGGTGTAAGGGCAAGAGTCAAAAGTGGCCTAAAAAGGCCACAGAGTAGCCCATCGCTAGCTCAGTCTGCCAGTTCTTGACCTTGGCGAGGGTCCTGCTGGCGGAGAATGTATCTTCCCAAACCCCTTGTCCAGTTCATCTTGAATTCAGCCCGCTGCTGTCCTCATCCTCCATCGCGATCTCTGTTGGTGGGAGAGAGGTAGTGAATCTGCCTCCTGTGGTTTGGGCTTCTGCTGGCATGTGACCCTTAGAGCCTCCTTCCTCAATGGGTTCCAACATCACGGTCAGCTCCATTTCATGGAGTCCTACATCATAAGGCAGGGCTGAGCAGACGGACACGGTGCCAGCATCACATCCCTCACAGCCCTGCAAAAGGAGAGACGATAAGGTTGTGCATTTGTGAGTATGCTTTTGGGTCATTTGGGCAACTAAAAATGTAAAGTGTGTGTATGCCGCTTGCACAGCTATGAATTAATATGTATACAATCAATTTGCAAGTTCAAAGCATGTGCAAAGATCAAATAGAAAGAAACATGAAAAAAAGCCTAAAAATTAGGAAAGACTCATTTAAAATTAGCACACATACTTTTGTTTTTGAATGAGAACCTCAGAGCTCTGCAGTGCTCATCTTGCGTTATGCATAAGCTCTTCCTATGATGCCCTAAACATGCCTAGATCGCCAGCATGGGGAGGGGTAACCGTTTCTGGTGGGAAATAGTGTTGGGCAGGGGATCAGGCAATGTGGGTTTATTGTATTATTTTAACATTGCTTAGGGCAGAGCTTCACAAACCCCAAGTGCCAGGTCAATTTTTTTTTTTTTTTAAGTCTGACCTGGCACCTAAGACTTGCAGCTGGAAAATGTGGGCAGTAGTGTCATGGTGGCAAAGCAGCTTGGCATCTGCTGTGTCAACATTCAGCGCTAGCCAAGGAGAAGGGATGTAATAGACCTACAACGGTGATTTCAGCAAAAGCAATCCACTCGCTACAGGTAAAAAGCAGAGTTGGTGTGCTGGCAGCAGCTTTATTTTTTTGTGCAGTACAGACAGACACATGACCTATGCAAAGGCGCTACCCAGAATTTCTGCAACCTCATTGGTAAGCTCTCTTCCAAATTTCAAAGAGCTCTTCCCCCTCCCCGATGGAAGATATTGAGAGGCTGCTGCGGGGATGGATGACGTAGAGAGGCGCTGGCAGTTGGGCAGACGACGGGGAAAGACTGAGGCTGTGATTTCTGGGGGCAGGTGGGCAATGCAGAGAGGTGGAGGCCCCAGCTTCTAGGCATCAGCCCCCACAGCCAAAATGTTAACCTCTCTGTTGCCCAACTACAGCATAAAGTCTCTCTCCAGCATCGGAGAGGCTACATTTGGGCTGTGGGGCAGCTGTGGAAGGTTAGTGTGAGTGTGATCTATAAATGTACATAAACAGCATTCCAAGTCTGGCTCCTAGAGCCTATGAAAATTTCTTGAGGTCAGGGTTAAGAACACCATAACTGGGATCTTGGGGCTGCTGTGAGGAAACCTGGGGTACAGGGTTGAGGGAAGCCCTCATGGATCTTCACTCACCATGACGTCAATGGCTTTCGGAAGACACCCCTTCCTGACCCAGGGGTGCACCTCTGCCAGCTCCCTCTTCTGCTCCTCTGTGAATCGAGGCTGCTGTTTCTGCATCTGTTTCAATTTGACCCTGTCCTCCTGCAGCACCATCTCCATGTCCCTGCAGTCAATCAGAAAAAAAGGAAGAACGATGAGGAGTCTCCAGGTTATTCACCCTCCATCATTAAATGCTGAGCAGCAGTCACACACTGCATGGCCCTGTGAAAATGCCAGGACCCCCAGCTGAACAAAGCTCCACCCCGCCATCACCTGAGATCTGACAGGACCTCTTCCCACTCCCCCCTCACCTGGTTGGGAGTTGGTAGGACATCATGACCTTGTTATCTGTGTTGGCCATCAACAACCAGAGTGGATCTTGCATGACATATTTAATGAAGTGTTCATTGTCCTTCTGTTCTGCTCTCTTCTTGCCGCTGTGGTCATTCTCCGATGAATCTATGCTCCCAAAATACTTGCTGGTGTTGCTGCTCTGGCTGCTTCCTGTAGGACAGGGAAAGAGTAAGGGAGAAACTAAGCAGACAGCAGTGTGTCACAGCAAAAACCCATCATCTCCCTGTATTGGATAATGGCCTTTAAATATAGACCTTGAAGGTGTCCCAGCTGTCAGAGCCAGCTATAGCTGAATTCATAAGGTCTGAATGAAAGCCATTGTGGAGCTGCTGATTTCAGAATTAAAAACACACAGAAAGAGGACTAGAAGAGGCCTTCAGGGCTGGTGCAAACTGTCAGTTTCACCCATCACTGCTGCCAGCACCAGCCTGTCTGGAGGAAACGTGGAAAGCAGCAGCAAGTAAACATCATAAATTTACTGGTGGCTGCACTTCAGGCAGGTAGGAAGAAGGGCGCTTAAAAGCTCCTCAAAGGAGCTCTAGCAGTAAATTTGAGTCTAGGATGGAACAGTATTCCTCCTCCCTCCCCCCCGTTGTTTTGTGGGATCAGGAAGTACCTGGAATAAAACTCTCAATGTCTTTGCTCTGGTGGTAGGAGCTAGATCAGGAGATCTGACAAGAGGGCAGTGATTGCTCTCTGAAGCAGTTCTTGATGTAGAGGGTCAAGATGATGCACCCTCAGGGGACAATTTGGTGGCAGTTCCAATAAATGAAGTTTGTAACCACTTTGGATGATCTGTAGGGCCCATGAGTCCGAGGTTATGAGGGGCCACCTTTGTGCAAAAAGAGTGAGCCTTCCCCCTGACTGGAGGATTTCCTACTGCAGTTATCGGAAGAATGGCTATGCTCCGAAGAAACCAGTCAAAACCCTGCCCAGACTTTGGTGGAGGAGCCAGCTGGGCCTTCTGAGGCTTTTCTCTACACTGCTGTTGGTGAGGAGCCTGGGAAATCTGGGACCCAGGGAAGTACCTACACCTACAAGGGTAGTAGGTCTTTTTCTGACTCCCACCCTGGTACCTCCCAGATGTAAGTCTGATGAGTGACATGCTGCTTCTCAATAGAGTTGGCCTTCTCTTTGACCTTTTTGCTGAAGAGATTCTGTACATGGCATGGGATGTCTGCCAGCTTTTTATGCAGATACTGCTCCAGGTCTGATGACTGGAGCCAGGTGCGTCTCCAAGTACCAATGCCTGTGGCTGCGTTTCTTGAAGCAGTTTCAAAGGGGTCATAGGATACCCGGACCATGAACTTCAAGCGGTCCTTGCCATGGACCACTAGGGAACGATATTGATCCAATTTCTCTGGAAGGAGAAACTAGGCCAGGTCAGCCAAGTCACATATGATGTTCTCAGCAGTCCTGCATGGGCACGTACAAGTATGGAACTCTGAAAACATCCCCCTAAAAAAGAGTGCAATGTCTGAGCCTCCCTCCACAGGGGCAAAGAAAAAGGAGTCTTGGTAGACTTGTTTCTCTTTAGAGCAGATTCATTCACCAAGGAATGGTGCGGAAGCTGAGATTTCTCAAATCCAGGAGCCTTCTGAACTATGTACATGGAGTCAAGCCTTCTACTAACTGGAGGTACAGCGAGGGGGCTTTCCCACAATCATTTGTACTCTCTCTAGGATGAGGTGCATGGGCACGGGCACGGTCTCCTTGGGACTAAAGAGTACCGTAGGATTTCCAACTCTTCTGCCCCTGGGCTCATCCTCAGTCTCCAAAGAAAATTGTATGACCTTGGCCATGTCCCTTACAAATAACTGGAAGGTCATGTCCTCAGGAGGTGGACAAGGGTCCAATGGAGCTCAGGAGATCTGCCCTCTGACAAGTCCTCCAATTCCACAGCTGTGACCCAGCCTTCTGAGTCCAACTCAGAGAAGAAGTTGAAGTACTTAAGTCTCTGCCTAGATCTCTCTCCTACCTCAAGGGGATCGGGAGCAATGATGCACCAATATCAGTCTAGGCTTTGAGGGCACATTGGACCCCGAGAGGCTAGAAAGGAATATTGGTTGGACAGGTATCGGTGTTGGGGCCTTTCAATGCCACAAGGTCGATGCCTCTCACACAAGCAGGGCATGCATCTCGAGGATTGGCTGTATAGTAGCCAATGTCAATGCAGCCAATCTCGAGGCCCCGGTATACTGCACCACTGCGTTGTGTTCCTTCAGCATTTGCAGAAGGCGCTTCTCCATGGTTGCTGGGCCTGCACAACTTTAACCGAGGTAACTGGTATCTGAACAGGGGTATCGACAGCTGGGTCTTGGCTGTTGGTGTCCCTCCGCTGTCCTGGAGGATGAGCACTTGGTGCTTTTGAGGCGCTCATACGGACCCCTATTGCTCTCAATGTCGTGCCTCAATGGGCTCTGACATCAGTGCACCAGAGCCTTCACTTGGCGCTCTGTGTAATCACCCCTTAGAATTGAAGACAAGGCGGAATTCTTCCTCATCTGGGAGTGGAGATCGATCAATGGCCGATGTGCTGGGACACTATAGGTGCTCGGCTCAGATCGAGCCAGAGCGCTCCTCGATGTTGATGCACTGCCAGCATCCAATGCAGCCTTGGAAGCCATAGAGACAGACTGTTGTTGATGCCAAAAGGCGATGGATCAGACCTCTGCGTGCCAAAAAGTGCTTCATGCTGCTTCTCCTGACCTTTTTGTCATCTGCTAACACAAATTTCAAGAAGAGGACTGATGATCGGGTCCTGAACCCTGAATGCACCTGTGGCAATACGGTCCTAGCACATTGAACATTTTTTTTAACCCGCCAGCAAGTGTCAAGAACATGTGATCTGGGAAAATAGCTGTGACAAAGTCAAACGGCTTAATATTGGAGTGAGGGCTGACCGGAGAACAGGTGCAGGCCAGGTAAAGGTGCCACAACAGAATAAAACTAACAATCAAATGGAGAAAAGCTCAAAGGGAAGAGGGAATCATGATGGCAGACGACTAGGCAAAAAACCCAAAGCACAAAAAACCCTTGCAGGGCAGAAAGGAAAAGAAACATTTACCAGGCAGAGGATAACAGGAACATGTCTTTGGAACACAAAAGACTGATTCAAGGTGGCAGCAGACAGGTAGGAGGTGTGCAGGTGTAGTGGAGCCTCCCAAAAGCTTCCAATAGAAGCTGGGGAGTGTTCCCCCGTAGTGCTCAGTTGGGGACATTGCCCATATATGAGGACTCATTCCTGCTCCGTCTACAACGAATGTTGGCTCACTTCACAACTACCTAGTTCAGCTAATGGAAACACAAGCCTAGGGTGATCTAGAAAAGTGATTCTCAATCCTAGTCTTCAAACAGATGTGCAGGTGGAGCTCTGATATTAGGCATCATGTATGGAAGTCAATCCTGTGCATAGTAACTGCTGACATTCTGAAAACCATATCTGGCTGTAGCCCTTGTGAAGAACTCAATATTCAGAATCATATAGAAACCAAAATGGGAAGATATCTCAGACTGTCAAACAGGCCATCTTCAGGCTAGAGACCAGCTCCACTGCAGCGGAAAAGCATGTATCTGATCTGTTCCTACAAACTATCACCCTTTCTGCACGTTTAAGTTGATTACGACCTAGATTCCTGGTCCCTAGAACTCACTTGTGCCACAGGCAGAGGTGCTGCCATTGCCATTTGAGCCGGATGCCATTGAGCCCGAAGCGGCCGAACCACTGCCCGAGGCCGCTGAGCCTGTGCCAGACTGGGAGTCCTCCTGCAGCAAGAGGTCAAGAAGGTCGCTGGAACTGGACAGAGCATCGTTGTTGGAAGACTCATGAACCTCCCCCTGCAAGGAGAGAAATGACAAACAAATACAGTCCGTCACGGCATGGCCTGCAAGAGGTTTCCCAAGGTGGAGGATGCAACTTTTAGTGCCCGTTTAGACTATCGCCCTTCCCAGCTTTGTTTTCAATGGCAAAACACATATGTGATGGTATGCAGCCCGTAGTGCTCAGCCCTTTTCTTTTAAATGCCAGCCACTGCCGACAAAAAAAATCCGGATCTTCAGCGGCACTATCTAGATCAGTGCTGACTTTATGGGGGTAATTTTAAGGTGTGCCCCACTCTCAGGCAAAGTAGACAGCTTCCTGGGGTGGTCAAGCGCAGGGCAATAAAAGCTAAAACCATTCCGATGGGGGGGGCGTAATGTTGGCCTAGGGCTCCAACACCTTCAACCAACCCTGGGGCCAGCATGTGTAATTAGTCTGTCTGAAGGTATGCACATCAGACCAAGAGTGTGCTTTCAGTGTGGCATGCTCAGATGCGGAGTCTAGACAGGGCTGCTGTAAGTCCTCACACCTAGTTTAACGTGCGTTTTCCATCACAGATGTCCCTACTTTAAAAAAGTACATATGTCGGGGGGGGGGGGGGTAAATTCTAAGAAATTGACATAGTTAACAGACTGTGTTAACCTCTCTATTCAGTACAGTTAATGCCGCTGAAGATCTCCAGGTGCTGCCGCTGCACACCCCTACGCCGTTCCGAGGGCAGCACCCAGCCATAGGCCATTATTGAGCCGCTGCCCAGTTATGGCAATGCAGCAAAAGCTAACCGGGCAGCGGCTGAATATCGCCACTGCTCGGTTAGCTTCCTGCCAATCTGGGCAACCCGTATATTCAAGGCTGGGGCCGAGTATGACCCTGCAATGAATATCCATGTTTAAGTGGCGGTGGCTACGTGCATTAGACTGGTTAGCCCCTGCCGCTGAATATCCCCCCCCCCTTCTAAAAATAAGTTCAAAATAATCTGCGTTAAGCTAGATGTGCTTTATAAAACTGCCGTCTATCGGGCTAATGACGAGTTTCAGAAAGGACAGGAAACACTATCCTAAGTGATCTGGATAACACCTCTGAAAACTGGTCTGCAATGATATCCATTTGCATAATGGCAGTTAATATCTGGCTTAACAGCATTCAACTTTAGATCTGGACATCACAGCTATTTACTAAAGCCAGCGCTCCAGCTTAAAACTAAAAGATGGACTAGCTTGAACTACTCTACAAAAGGAAACCGCAATGTATTCCAGCAAAGCAGGGTTACGCACCAGGCATGTGTCTTTCTGGGCGACATCACTTCCTGCACCGGCAGCATTGGTGCTTGCGTTCCAATCTATGTTGCTGGCTGGGCCACCTCCTTCCTGGCGCTCCAAAGACTTAGGGGCCTCCTCCATCTGCAGCAGGTTGAGCTGGAGAGGGGAACTGCAACGTGACTCAAACAGTGGCGAATCAGCCCTATCTGGCTGGCTCAGGGAGTGTGGCGTACTGGAGCGGGATGCAGGATGCATGACCTCTGGCCCTGGGGATGCTGGTGCTGAGGTGCTTGGGTGCTGGGCAGCTGGTGGTGGGGGGAATGGATACATGGGAGTGCCCCCAAAGGAGCCCTGGCCAGGGAAGAAAGGAGGGGGCATGGGGCTGCCCATCTGAGGAAACATGTAGTTAGGTAGGAACAGGGCAACCATGGGTGTGACCAAAGGAGTTGGGAACTGAGGGGGCTGCATGGAGTAGTGGGCATTCTGCAGGCCAGATTCTGAGGGCATGGAACTACGGGGAGGGAAAACAGGCATGGGGTAGGTAGGCATGATGGTGGGAAAGGGCATAGAAGGGAGACTGCCAAGGGTAGGACCAGCTAGGCCCTGTGGGAGTTGCTGGGTGCTGTGGTTCGACATAGACTCTTGGCCCTCAGATGACTTCTGTTGCTTTAGGCGTTTGGCTTTTGACTTGCCGTTCCGCCCACGTCGGCCACTGCCCCTGCCACCTCGGGCAGTACCAGGCTGAGAGCTCCTCTGCCCTGGAGAAAGAAAGGATGAAGCAGCAGTGAAAGACAGCTCGACCCAGTATCACATCCCTACTGACCCGCACAATGTGCCTAGACCCTATCCTCCTGCCTTGGCACACTCACCTCTATCCACATGATGCCCTGTGTAACGTGGCTCCTGCCGACAGAGTCCTGAGGGCGGGTCAAAGATACGCACTTGACTGAGATCTCTAAAACGGATGAGGAAGGCCTGCTCCTCCTTCTGGGTATGGATAGATAACACCTCCTTGGTGAGGCCCACCTTGCGGTACTGGTCTTTGTCTTGAGCCATACTGGGGGCAGCAAGAACTGAGGCTGGGGCCGGGGTGCTAGGCGCCTCCTCCATCATCACAATATCTGAGGGGATAAGAAGACACAGGGGAGGGATGAGGATCAGGTGCTCACAGACAACAGCAGACCCTAGAAAAGCAGCAGCAACGTTAAAACCAGGCCGTCCAGCACACCATTCACCCAGCACCAGGAAAAAAAAGACGAGAGCCCAACGTTAGTCTAAAGAAGGAAGCTTGTTTTGTTTGTTGTTGGGGGAGAAGAGTGATGCGCCCCAAAGGGGGTGGTTAGAAACAGATCCTGGCAGTACATAGCTCACCTCCTCCGTGCTTTCACTACCCCAAGCTCTATACCTATGTCCAGATTATCTTTTCATGCCCCAGAACAGATTCGCTTATTTTGTAAAGTTAGTGTGGAATAGTGAATCTGCACTTGGAGAGGGGAGAAGTCTAGTAGGCTATCCCCAAAGAAAACTATAGTAAATAGCCTGAAACCAAACAGGCATCACATGTATGTATGTATATGGATGTCAGTGTTTCTAGATATGGTGATATTAAGTTGTTGCATAATTGTATTTTTTTAACCATTTTGAAATTCGTTTTATTCCTGAAACTTCTTGTAGGCCCTAAGCACTGTACTCATTATACCGAATGGATAATCCATCCCCGCTATTCCTGAACCCAACGATATTCTTCATTACTATGCCTCACTCCAACCATTTACCTCTCACTTCTCAATCTACATTCCTTCCCAATCCAGTTTCACATCTCACTCCATCATCTTCTCCCACCCATCACCCCAAGTCTGTACCTCACTCCTCTCTCCACACCACGCCCTTCTAACCCTCATCCTATCACTCATCCTTCGGCCTATGCCTTGCTACTCCCTGTTTTGCTGTTTCCATACTGTTTTCTCATCTGCAGTCCTTATGAAAATTCCCGTTCAAGCAGGTTGTACACAAAGAATTATTGGCCCCCAGCAGGAAACTAAAAATAGGATAGCTCCAAAAGAGAGACACCGCATCTGCCCCTCCACCAAGAGAAGGGGCTCTTTTCTTCAACCCTTTGGATGCCAAGGGCAAATCTTTCTGCCTAAGCCTGTGTTAGGGAGCTGCAATGAAACTGCCCCCCTCCCCCAGGCATGAAAAGCTCTTCTTACCTCCCTCCACAGTAATGTGAACAGACTAAATACCCGATTCTGGGGGCTTCTTGTCTCCCACGTGGACGATGGTGCTGCTGAAGCTACACTGACTGGTGATGGACACCACACTCTCTGCTTTACTGGGCAGGGCCAGGGGTGTCAATGGGGCCCCCACCACTGCGGCCGCTGGTGGCTGCGGCTCCTTTAGCTTGTGCGAGCTCTCCAAAGCTTCTTCCATGACATCTGTTTAAAAAGATGAAGAAGGCTTTTAGTACAGAGCATTCCGTGAGTGGAGGTAGGCTGATACTACCTTTCACCCCCGAGAGACGGATGTTTCATACCACTGATAGACCATGAAAATGCCACACCCCAGAGCTCTTCAGCTCCTCTGAAAGAACAGGGCATGAGACAAGAGCAGCCATTAACAAAAAAAGAAGAAAACATGACAAGGGGAAGGCCTCCCTCGCCCCATGGCATGCTCGTCTGGGGCCATGTTCTTCCTAGTCCCCTTTCCCTTCCCCCCACCAACTAGTATCGATGAAAGTAGAGTCCAGAGATTTTCGGGACTCTGGAATGTACAATGATAGGACATTCATGTGATCAACATGCCCCTCAAAAAAAGAAGCCAGAAGTAGGCGCAAGAGACCCCCTTCCTTCTCCAACCCTCTCTAATGTAATGAATTTCCATGGTTTTACAGAACGCAAGAAATTGCTCAGTCCTTCAGAATTTCTGGAGAATGAAACCATGTATTACATGTGTGAAGGCATAGCAGCAGCAGGCCGGGAGCCAGGGTTCAAATCCCACTGTTCCTTCTTGTGACCTTTCGGCAAGTCACTTAACTCTCCATGGCCTTAGCCACACCAGGGACTAGAAAATAGCTACTGTACTTGAATGAAACACAGCTACCGCTTTCATACATTTCAATGAAAGGGGCCCACAGACCCCTGCCCATGAATTCTAAAGTGGGATTATTTCCACAGCTATTGAGCTCCTGGGGACAGAGAAGCTGGCACTGTAGATGGGATTTAAAGCCCTAACCTTTCTTGACAGCAGACATGTCTCCTCCCGCCTTCTGCTTGTCGTCATCGCTGGCGGAAGAGGCCGTGTAGGATGAAGAGCCGCATTTCCTCTTCACGGTGTTTGGAATATTACAGCTCTCCAAATATCTAAACAAGATTGGGAGAAACATACCAACATTGAAAAAGAGAAGTGGCAGAAGAATATCAGCTGTAGAGGGCGCTAAAGAGAACATGCGGAACTGTTTGGAGAAGGGAACTATAAAAAGTGGTTAGGGGCGTATAGGAAGTGGGGGAGTTCAGGAAAGTATTTATATGGGGGAGGGGGGTAAGGAAGGGAACTGTAGAGGAAAGAGGCAGTGGGAGCTCTTGTTCCTCCCTCCTCTCAGTCACTCACCGGATTATACTGTCCAGACAATTAATCTGCTGATAGGAGACATTTGCCAGATCTTTCCTGGGGTGTTCTTCAGGGGTTGCTGCTTTACCCACACCCAGCTCATTCTCACCGTCTGCTCGATGTAGGCTGACTCCTTTTAGTGGTGCCGGTGCTACAACTGAACAGGGTGAGGGAGGGTTAGAGCACATTCATGAGACACTCTCTACGACTATCAAATCCCATCTGGAATGGGTAAAAGTTGCTAACATGCCCATGCGTATGCACGAGACGCTGGCCTTTTAGTAGTACAGAAGGAGCAACGGTCTCAGAATGATGCCCACCTGATGATGCATGCTGCCTCTGTGGTTTTGCCCTGGAGCCAATGAACACCTGCTGCCCCTGGTTCTTCACCATGTGAATGTTCTTGCAGATTTGCTGGAAAGTCATCTGTGGCAAGACAAAACAGAAGCAGCTTCCGCATTTATGCACACTCCACAGGGATCTCCCTACACAGTATCCATACTCCCGTATGTAGGCTAGACCGACACAGACATCCCTGCAAGCAGAGTAGACCTCCTACACCACAGAATGATCTGCCTGTATGTTCTCATGCATCCTGGCCGGGCCCACAGAGCCCTGACTCTTCACATACTATGTCAGGTCCTCCATACCCCGGCAAGGGCAGCCCCACACCAGGCTCCACAGGAACCTCCTCCACCCACTCAGCAGGTCCCAAAGGGACCTCACCTTATGTCATAAGCCTAGTAGCAGATTTCAGATACGACAATAGATTTGTCATACGACTCCAAACTTCCTAATAAGGGCCTTGCACCTCCACCTTGCCCATATCTAGGACCACTCCAACCCCTCTCCTGTTCACGCCACTCCCGAGGGTCCCACCTCCCCCTTGCCTGAATCACTCACTGGTCTGAGAGCTTGCACTTCATCAACGACCATCCCATTGCTGTCGTTGGACGATGCAATGCTGAGGTACTGCTCTTGGGAGGTATGGCTCCCACCACTGCCGTTGCCATTTGAGGCGGAGTTGTGCACAGGCTAAGTAAGAAGAGAAAGAGGAAGAGAACTCAGGAATGAAACGTAAGGGAGGGAAAGAAGAGAGCGAGGCGACAGGAACACACACACACACACACACACACACACACACACACACACACACACACACCTGAATAAACAGCAGACTTTGCATTAAGCACTGTAAAAGATGCCTGTCACTTTATTACCTATACTGGCCACCTCTGACCACTTTCCACACGGAGGTTTACTCACCTGCATGAGGATCTTGTGAATTTGCTCAGAGAATTCCTGAATGTCAGGATCCAGAGATTTCATCTCTACCCCTTTGGGGGCCGTGAAGATATCTTCGTTCAAGGGCCCACTGAAAAGGAGGTCAGAAGGTCAATTCATATATTCCGAAGCAAACCAAGAGACCCCACTTCAACCAAACTTCCTCTCCTCAAAGCAAAGCACTGCCAGAAGGAGCTAGGAAAATGCTTCCTAATATGCTGCACCTCTCACCACCAGGGGGAGCTCCTGATATAGGGAATAGTATCTCATCACAAACCCACTGCTGCCTTCCCTTCTAGGGGATGAAGACGATACTTACGTGCGAACTTTGTGACGACCCATGATGAAGGCCACCTTGCGGCTCCACGGGTTAACAAAGCTGGACCAGCTGGTGTCAATGGTCACGTACTCCCCATTGCGTGCACAAAAACGAATTGGAGAATAGTCGAATGGCTGCCCGGCACATTGTAGGACTGCAAAGAAAGGGGAGAGAGACATGAAGGGCAATGTCTCCCAAAGACAGAAGGAGCCCAGGAAAAGCTGAGCTAGAGGACACAACACTGCAACTTTCCCAGATCCAGCCACAACCCCCTCACCGCCGCGCTCTTTATTCAAAGCTACCGTGCATCTACTTTTCCTACCCTCCTCCCTTCTGCACAGGTAAAAGTTGTAACTTACTCTTCTTATGAACGGCCAGCATCAACTGACGGTCCTCAGGGTGCACAAACAGGAGTACAGGCATCCCAATGAGATCCTGAGGGAGGTATCCAAGGAGAGGGACAGCCCTGAAATGCAAGAGGGACAGCAGTGAATGAGAGATCACAGATATTCAGAGCCCAGAGAAGCATGTTCCTCAGCCAGGAAGTGGAAAAACGGGGGAGTAGCTGGGATGGAGCTTATGAAAGAAAGTGCCACTGAAGCTTAAAGTCATCAGCACGTAACTCACCTCTCGTCCACCTCCTGGAACATACAGCCCGGTGTGTGCCTGGTGGTGAAGATTCGCTTGTCTGGGGGGATCCTGGGAGCTGTGCAAAGAAAGCAGGACAGGATCTGAGCACTTTATTTGCTCACAGTGAGGCAAAGGCCACTTGCTGACCAGAGATGAGATGAAATGAATGCAATTGCACCTGCACCCACCCCTCCTCACCTTCATAGCCCGAGTGGACCTTCTCAGCAATGAGCAGGCAGCAGGGTTGTCCCTCAGCGCTGTCAGAGTCTCGCACTTTCATCAGATACGGCGTGAGGCGGAACGGGTAGTAATGTAGCTCTCGGCCCCCGCTGTGAAACAGACACCTGCAATAAGACCAGAGGCCGGAAGAGACCGGGACATGGCAAGGGGCGCAGCGGAAGAGCTAATGTGCTCAGTCAGGGGTCTCTGGGGATGCCCTATACCCCCCTCCCAACCCCTGCTGACCGCTGCTGTGATTGGGGGTCAAGGTCGTGCTTAGCACAAAAAACACAGCCTGTCCCCAAGAAATGGAATGCATGAGTACTCCCGGAATATCACCCATCCACAGCACCAACACCAAGAGGCCCCCATCTGCTTCCAATGACCCAAACGATTGTCACAGTACAGAAATAAATACAGTGCATGGAAGTGATACCCCCCGCCCCCCCCCCTCCAACATGCCCATACTGTCAGAGATAACATTACGTTTCTAATCTCCATGCTGTGTCTTTAAACTTCATTCCTGAATCATCTCTCTGCGCACGAGCCTCACAGCTGCCCTCCACACCCTTGCCAGTCACTGTTGGCAATCTGAGCTTCAGTATGACCATCCTAGCCCGAATCACACTGCTAGTAACAACATAATTCAGGGAGCATAGGCTGTGGCCAGTAAAAGCGCAGGGCACAGCGCAAATAAACGACAGAGCGCAAGGGACAGGGCACATTGCTGGTTTAATAGGGTGCCTGGCAATGCTAGGCAGATTATTTTCAACAGCTTTTATCTATGATGTAAGAGTATTTGGGGCTCCTCTACGCCGGGGTGTGTGTGTGTACCATATCACTGGGCGCCAGGTCTTGAAGACTACCACAGGCCTTCTGCATCTGTTTTGCAACAGATACAGGCTCCGAGTTGTTCCAGCCCACTCTGTAGATGTCTCAATGACAAATCCAGAGAAAGAAAGATACAGAAGTAGAAGAGACAGTGGTAAAGGTCTCTTTGCTACCTCCCCCTGCCATGCTAACGGAAGTGACAGAGCAGAGACGCTGAGTGCTATTTCCACTGTTTGGAACCCTAACAGCAGCTCTGACGTCTGGGAGATGCTGAGTCATAATGATTATCCACCGCCCCCAGAGAAAACAACTCACCCCTCCGCCCCAAACCTTCCTTTCCCCTATAACAGACGCAGCCACAGTCCCGCCCTATGACATACCAGCAGCTCCTAGGGGAAGTCTAAGAGAGCCCTGCATACCCCTTGAAGGTGCCACAGGGCCTGGGTATCGACGGCATGTGGAACCTGTGGCTCTGACTCCCCCTGGTGGATGGGGGAACCACGCAGGATTTCTGCCGCAAGCATTCTAAACTAGAGAGAAGAAAACTAAATTTTTTTCTCTTCTGGTTGTTTCTAAGTTTTTTGGGATGCGGGGAAGGCTCAGGACCTCAAATCATGGTGCAGATGTGACAGAGGAAACTATGAAAGTCAAGGAGATACATATGCTTACTCACAGCCATGCTCAAAGTACAAGGCACACGAGATACACAGACGGAAACACACATACTGATTACCAAGCGCTTTTCACCACTGTATATTAAACAGCGGAAACTTTAAACCTGTACCAGGCTATTCTAATGTCAACCATCCTCTCCCCACCCACTTTCCTACCTACCCAGGATCCTCCACCTGGCATAGGCTAACTCTTCCCAAAAGGTTACTGTGGTAGACAAAGTGCGGGGTAGGGGAGCCAAGGAGTAAGATCCTCGGCCACACCTCCCTGCAAGATAAGAGTTGTCACTAGTTAGGAGAAAAAGAAAAATCTGATCTAACCTGAGAAACACAGCATGGAGCCCTCCCCTTTACTGTTTTACACTGGCTCGCCTCCTCCACCCTCCCCTCACTCAATACAGTCTCACACTACCTCTTCCTACCCCTCCCATGCAAGAGCACTCACCTGATCCTGCAGAAGACAGATTTCTCCTGTGTATAATCCATAAGTGCTGCATCTATAGAGAGAGGGGGAAATATAACAGGTCATCACTCTCTCCTCTTTCCCCATAAATTAGCACAGATACACTGTAAGAGTCAAAACCACCGCCTTGTACGCGTACATCCAGGGTTACACTCATCCCCCCTCAGCTTTTTGCTTCCTCATTTGCCTAGCTATGAACAGTGCACAGTCCCTATGCCTCAGTTTGTGTATCTAATGCAGGCAAAATTTAAGGCACTAATGGGGAAGAACAGTCCCCCCCCCACCTCAAAACAGCAACTGAGTTGGCACTAGGTACTCACCTGCAGAGGTACAGGCGCTCCAAGATGGCAGGTGGTAGGGTGCCGTGGAGCCATAGAAGACACTCACATCCTGGGGTGCTAGGAACTCTGCAAAGGAGGCACCCTTGAAAACATCACGTTTACAGCGCAGGATGAAGGCCGCCTGGTCCGAGATGTACACGATTTTCCCCGTGATGAAGGAGACAGCCAGGGAGAATGTGTCCTAGAAAGCAGAAGGCCAGAGAGATATTAGCAATGGAAAATCTAGAGGTGGGTTATATGCTAGACAAGCTGCCACCAAGGGTTAAAGAACTATAGCAAACAACTCACAGGGTTTTTGAGGTTGTACTCTGATGTGATGTTCTCCAGCTCCTCGATGGTGTAACTGGACATGTCCAAACTGCAAGGCTGTGTGTCATCAATGGTCCACTGCTGGTAATAATCCTGGTTAGCTGAGAGAGCAGAGACCACAATCCTTTAGATATGGTCATACTGAGGACCACGCCTGGCAGAAGCATCCAGACCCAACATCATTCATCTTGCCCCTCTTTACAACCAACAGACTAATCTTCCCCCCAACATATCAAGGGAATTCTTAGCTAACAGCTATGCAAGAGCCAGTTGGCTGTGGCAGAAGGACCAGGGGCCTCCTGATTCTAGACTTGATTCAGTCAAGGCAATGCTTCTGGAAAGGTTGTTCCACTGATACGCTTCCCTTAACATGACAAAATGCGATCCCCATATGCCCCTAGTGCACTTACATGATTTTTCAGTTTTGTAGTAGTGCCAGAGGCCAGGATCTGGCTGCACAAGCCTTCAATGCCCCTATCTTCTATCCCCTCCTAGAACTCTGCAATCATGGGACCCAAATCTAGCCACTAGGTGTCATTGTTGCATGATAGTAGGGGTGCACAGTACAGTCTTTGAGTGTTGCAAGTAGGTCAGGTTTTCAAGATATTCCTAATGAACATGCATGAAATAGATCTGCATATGATGAAGGCAGTATGCAAGCAGATCTATCTCATGCATAGTCATTAGGAATATCCTGAAAACCCGACCTGTTTGTGGCCCTTATGCTGTCCTGCCCTATAGCATCCTGGGCCCCCATTGGCCCAGAAACTGAAGAATTTGACCTGGGAGTCAGACCTATGTCTCCCAAATGACACTGCCATTGAGACACCAAGCTGGGTTACTATTTATTCTTTTCAAAGACCTTAACACCAAACAAATGAGGGTGCAAGATGTTTTCCAAAACCCCTGCTGCCATCATGCTTCATTTCACGAACCAGAGATCAGCTGCAGATCTCAATGTGAACTTATTACTGAAATACTAAAGCGGACAAGTGTTGAGGCAGATAGCAGATAACCGGGATACAGGGAAGACGCAGATCATTCTCCACAGTATCCTGGTTATAAAGCTCGGCACATTCACTCGGTGTGGACCACATCATGTGCGTGCCTGCAGTTACCATGGGAACCCTGCTGCTAGGCGCAGAGATCAAAGTGAGAGAAGAGATCCGGTAACCAAAGCACATCAACACTATCATTCCTTTTTACTATTTTCTGAAATGTCTGTGTTACAGTGGGTGGGAGAGTGGGGGCTGTAGCACGAGCAGGCCTATGCCACAGAGCTAGGCAGGCTTCAGACTAGGTCTTATACCATGAGAGCAGGCCTCAATCATGGTGCCAGAGAGATCTGACATCGTAAGAACAGGTCTTACACCACAGGTCTGAGTGGACCTCACACATCGTAAGATCAGGCCTCTGACCACAGCACCAGGCATGCCTCAAATCACGAGAAGTAGGCCTCATGCGGAATACAGGAAAGCCTCAGACCACTGGTGGCAGACTGCCAACTCTCCCTCTGCTTTCACCACCTTGAGTTTCACTCTTCACCCCAGTGAAATAATTTTGCAGCAGGCAGTTAAACTTATAGATAAGATCCAGCTTTTACCGAGATGTGCAGATCATTGCTGGGACAGCCCAGGTCAAAAATGGAGTGTGGAGCTGCAAATGACAATTTAAACAGTTCAGCTGAAGGGAGGGTGGCAGCTGACAATGTCAGTGCCAGCCTCTCTAGGAACAGCTATCCTCCAACTCACCTCCCCCCCACTCATCTTGGTTCCTTCCTTTGAAGACACCCCCCAGCTACACTCCCTTCCCTGCATGACTCCACTTCTCCTGACCCCGCTGATTCTCCCTAGCGTATCAGAGGGAAGGAGACCACTGCAGAGACCACCTGCTCACCATCTGGGCTCACAGGCCCTGCACTCCCATTTCTTGTTCTCTACAAAACGCCAGAGCTGCAACAGGAGAATGCTAAAGCAAATGGAGGCATAACAAGAGCCTTTGTCCAGGGAGGACAACTCAAAGATCGGAGGTCCTTGGAGAGAGTTTTAAGGAATGGAGGTCAGCACTGGGAAGGGGGAGTTGGCTAGTGTTTGTGTGGACCCTTCTGTGAAGCCCAGGTTAGAATCCTACTGCTGGCACCATCAGCCTCGGTGCACACTCCAACTCACCTCGCACTTGCTTGACACAGGACAGAGCATACTGCAGTGTGGCCAACGTGCCTGACTTTCCTTTGCCACGTTTCTCCGACGGAAGTCGGATCTTCAGCTCTTTCAAAGCCTTCATGAGTTCTTTCTGAGTCTTCTCCCGAGCCGACTGCTCACTGCTGCAGTGGGGAGAGAGAGAGTGAGTGTCAGAAAATACAAGGAAGGCACATGTCCCAAGAAAGATAGAGAGGAAAAATGTGTCTGAAGTGGAAGACAAATAGATGACACCGAAAAGTGGGGAAAGACGGACAAGTGATGGAGAGCGAGACAGACAGAATGTGTCTGAGAAATCTGGGCAAGTGTGAGTCTCCAAGAGAGACAGTATAGGGCTTCCCTGCGAAAAAGTGGCACTTACCTGCAGCCGCTGGTAGAGGGATTATCGTGTTCGGAACTGGCACTCAGGAGACTGTATGCGATGGAGCTACTGGGGGGAGATGGGCTGTGAGAGTTTGTGCTGTAGCGAAAACACACAGAGAAACCAAATTAAAACCAAAAAGAGACAAGCCAACAAGTCTTCGCTTCTCAAGCCAGATCAACGCTGCGGTGCGCAAATGCACTTTTATTAGCATAAGAACATCTCTCCCCGCACCCTTCGGCACCCACAAGCACATGTCGCTTCCGCCGAGTTCCTGAAGGCAGTGATAACCACAGCAGCATCACATCTGCCACATTCAAATGAACTGTTTTTGCCAAGATGTCTAAAGGGCATCACAGTTGTCCTCCCCGAGTGGTCTACAGAGGCTCCGCCTTTTTTATTTTAAGCACAGAGCATTCATGGCTGCATTCACCAGAAGTGAATGCTGGGGTAAAAAAAACAGGCCAGGAAAAGCCTAAGTTGGACGTGAGGGGGAAGGGGCAAAACACACAATTTGGGGAAGAAGGGAGAGAGGCCCAGGATGGAAGAGGAACATCATCTGTCCCTCTCCAACATGGTTCTAGTCATTTAACCCTGGCCAACCTAGTGAGAAAGAAAGGTAGTTGCCACACAGCCTGCTTCTCTCCTCCGAGGCCATGAACGCCTCATCTCTCCTTGCTCTGTCTGCCCATCCTCCATTCTCTCACATGGCTCTGGGATCTCTCTTCCTCATAGAGCCCAAGGCTCCTTTGCCCCTCTTGAAGACTGCGTCCCCTCCCTACCTTTACAAAGTTCTGGACCCTTACCTCTCGCTACTTTTGGTGTTTGTGTCTTGTTCCCTCCCCTCTTTTTGTGCTCAGCGCTTTCACCCCTTCCCAGGAGACACCCCCCCCCCCTCACCTCTTGCTGCTCTCAGTGGTCTCCAGCAGAGCAGAGTCTTTGCCGTTGCCGCTGGTGCTGCTGTGGGAGCTGCGGGAATCTCGCCCTCGTGACTCGTTCCCACTGCCATTGGCATCGGTGTCATCATTGGAATGGTTCTGGTGCTCATTCTCCACCTCCTCACCCCGGGAAGCTCGACCCCTCCTCCCCACACCAGCCCCACTGCTCTTGCTCATGGCCTCGCCCTCGCTATGGCTGGGCCCAGAATCGCAGTTACCGTTGCTCATAATTTAAGATTGTGTGTCACCGTGTAGCATCCTCTGGGTTAGAGAAACAGGCAGAAACAGCTCTGGATAAGCATCTGCAGGAAAAAAAGCAGGGAAATTTAGTGTGTTATGTGTTAATAAATCCAATATGCGAAGCAGAATACAGAAAGCCAGAGAAATGCAAGAACTGATAGGCATCGTGCACTGCAAATTCACTTTTTTTACCTCGCTTCCCCTTTCTGACATTTCTTATTCTAAGCAAGCTGTGAATGCCTTATGCAAGGAAAACTGCTCTCAGCCCTCCACCTGGGGTAGGGATAATAGTTTTCCAAGTTGTCTCACTCACAGGGTCCCCAGCCTCCTGCTGTCCTCTGATGACAAGCAGAGCAGGTCCAGCACGTCCCTAGCACACGGCATGACTCTGGAAGACTGTAGTCACTTAGCCCCGCAACAGGGCTCCATTAACTCACAGTCAAGGCCTGGAACAATCCAAAAATCACCAAGGGTGGCAGAAAAGAACCTGTTGGCAGTAGATCTTCTACCCTGAAACCACCCTTTCCCCCCCAACACGACACACATAGCCTCGCACAACCAGACATGTATGTATGGAGGACCTGCATATGAAAACTGTTAGGAGGATGGCAAGGAAAAATAATGAGACACGAGGGTGTAACCTGCAATCCCCTCATCACTGATGATACTCCAGGAATAGCTCTTCCAGCCTGGTGTACAGAGATGGGGAGAGGCTGCAGTCAGTCCTGTGCTGCTATAAGTTCTGTACAAGTGTCCAAGGCACCCTAACCGCCCCCACCCCACCAACCACTACCACCTCAAAGCAGCTCCCCCATCCCCCCTCTCAGACATGACCTCTCTTTTCAAAGTTCCCAAACCCCATCTCCAACTGTGCTCTGATCTAGAATCAATCATTTGCTGCTTCAATTAGCCTGACAAACACTGACTGACTCCCCCCACCCCCATCACCTCCCCTGGTGGAGAGTCACTCAGCAAGCACTTGCTAGCTGACCTTTCATTAATCAAGATCATGTCCTTGAGAGCAGGATACAGAGGCTGGCCTTTGCTAACGTTTTAGCTACTCTCCTCAAGCTAGGAATAAATACCAATTCCTCCATCTAGGGGAAGTCAAACCAATATGGCAGACCAGCAAAGGCTTCTGGGATACTTAAGCCTAAAGCTTCGTGAGCCAATGTGCTTAGGATTAATGACATAACAGAGGTACAGGAAAGAGCTGCTGCCGTTTCCAGATGTCAAATAACTTATGACTGAGAGACTCCAAACTTTCCCAGCTTAATGTAGGTCTGTCAACATCTCCTTATGTAGCTGTATCCAAGAGACTCCTGGAACATAAAATTACAAGTGCCGACCAATTCCATGGTATCCCAAAATGGAAAGAGAGGGGGCATAAGGAGAGAGAGTTTGGCAGCAGAAGACAGGAACCACTGCTGCAGAGAGGACAGTGTCCAGGGCTTCTGGCCTGAGCATTAGCTGCGGCAGTTAGATTGATGGGGGCGTAGTGAGAGAGGCCAAAGCAATGTTCTGGCCTCCTATTGACAAGCAAGGCTGGCCCGGGTAAGTTCTAAAAGCTAGCCATAGCGAAAAATGAGGAAGAAAAGCCCCAATGTCTCTTATGATGTAAGGTTTAATAAAATTGCATGATAAGCCTCATCCAAAATGTTATAAAAATTATGTAAGCCAAACTCTAAATCAGAAAATTCTTCATTTCTAAGCAGTCTGGGAACTTAGGGTTTATTTCATACTGCCTGCCCCCCTCCCATCCCAAAGATGTCTCCTCTAATAGGCATCCCATCCCTCAATTTACCCCTCACTACTCCTGCCCCCTCTCCACCTCCTCACACTTAATGGTGTAAACTCATGGAGGCAAAAGACCCTCTCCATCCTTCTGCCCTCAGACATGCCTAGATCATGGTGTACACACAGCATCACAGACACACTATCATGTCCCTTTCATACAAAGCAGCCATTCCTTTCTACTCCCCACAGGACACCTGGGCTGCCCCCTTTACCCAGTCGCACAGAGGTCAGGGATCGAGCGCTGCCCTCCCCCACCACCCAAAGATCAACTCCAAAAGCATGGAGTTTGGAAAGAGCAGACTTGGGACAATGCCCCACCACCACCACCTCTTACCAGCGCTGATTACAAGAAAAGACAGGGACCTCTCTAACCCCACTCCTGCTGTCTCCTTTCATATTCCAGGAACTTGGTCCGCCTCTAGCAGGTAAAACGTACCAGGACAAGAACAAGGGGGTCTGAAAGGGAACATGCAGGAGCAGCCAGCCAATGGCTTGCCAGGAGAGGGGAGGTATGTACTATGTAGTCCCCTGTGTGCCCAAGAGCTCACTGCCCCAGCCTGAGAGAACTAAGCAGATCAATATGGGACGGACGGAAGCAGCACCACTGCCACTAGTTCCCATTTCACCCCCACTCCTTCCACAGACCAGGAGAGCACGGAATCAGACTCCAGTGACACAAAAGAAATGGAAACCAACACACGAGTGAACGGGGCGGAGTCTGAAGTGAGGGGCAGGAACCAGAGACTGTAAAGGAAAGGCTGGCAGTTCTTTGGCTCTCTGCACCACTACAAACTTTGAAACAGGAACAGTGTGTCCCAGAGACAATTAGTTCTGGAAATACCAATGAGCAAACCACTCCCACGCCCTCTGGATCCAATCACAGGGAGACATGACAGGACAAATTCCCATCCATGTGCATACACTCTCTGTACCACTGTACAAACTGTAACCCATGGCACGTGTTTACACAGGACCCTATGCCCCTCTCTCAGAAACCAGTAACTGTGCAAAACACAATGCGATGGAGACAACCGGTGCAGAAAAGCCATCCTGAGAGACGCTCAACAAATTCAGTAACACCGAAACGCTTGTGTTATAAACCGCAGTGTAGTCTAGCCACCCCTCAGCACTCATCCTCACATAACACATCAGATGAAAAAACACATATAGAGGTTCTGAGATTATATAGCCTTCACCAGAAACATCACTTAACATAGGGATGTACAAGAGAGAGCTCACCTGCATCTTCCTACCCATCTGTCAGCATGCTTCACGATCCTCCATGGCTCCTAAACCTGGAGATGTCTTGCAGGAGCCAGTCAAAAACTGTCAGCTTCAGATTCATGCATTTGCTGAAGCCTCTCCTTTCCTGAGATCCAAGGCAAAGTCTGATGCCTCTCTGCTTCTACAGCTCTTGAGATTCAAAGCAAGGACTGACGTCTCTGTGCTCTCGCAGTCCAGAGATCAAGATACAGACTGACTTCTTCCTACTCCCGCAGCCCTGAGATTCAAAGCAAGGACTGACGTCTCGCAGTCCAGAGATCAAGATACAGACTGACGTCTTCCTACTCCCGCAGCCCTGAGATTCAAAGCAAAGACTGGTGTCTCTCTAATCTTGCAGCTCCCAGATCCAAGGCATGCCATAGAGTGATGTCTTTCTGCTGCTGGAGCCCTGAGATTCAAAGCAAAGTCTGACGTCTCTGCTTATTGTCCTGAGATTCAAAGCCAGGAATGATATCTCCCTGCTCCTGCAGTCCTAAGATCTAAGGGATGGACTGGCGTCTCTTTGTTCCAGCTTCTCTTTGTTCCAGCAGCCTTCAGATCCAGGCAAAGACTGACAGTCCCTGAGCCCAAGCAGCCTCCCTCCTCCTGCCATGTGAGCTTGGGCTGGAAAGACAGTGGGTATTGCATAATCAGCAGACACTGCAACCAATGGGCTGCCTGCCTCTGATGTCATTGCTGTAATACTAAGGTCCGCACGTGGAGCACAGTGCTGCATGACCATCCTCCTCCCCCATGCTTCTATTGGCTGAGCCGGCTGGCCAATGAAATGAGAGATCCCCGCACAACAGGGAAATGAGACAGTAGTGCAAAGCGGACAGGAGACTGCTATAGGAGGCAGTCATTTGTAACCACACGCATGTAAGATATATATATATATATATATATATATATATATATAGATATATATATATATATATATATATATATATATATATACACACATGTTTTATTATATATGAAATAAGCACTTGTGTATACAAGTCTCCCACACTTCATACAAACTCAAGGTGACATATGGGGTTAAAGCAAGCTACATAATTCCCAGACATGATAAACAAACCCTTTTTCTTTTTGTTTATGTACAAACATACCGAAGTAAAGATCACATACAAACATTACAAACAATAAAACTGGCATGAAAATAAAGTACATTCTAGTCCAACAAGAGGTAATCACCATCCTTCAGCTTGAAGAACTGTAAAAGCAACGTCAAATGCAAATCACCACAATTTCCTTGCAGTGGAACCAAAAGGATTTGTGACAGAAACGTCAACAGGTACAACACACCAAGACATATAGGTACAGAAGTAAACATACAGTATCTGACTGTACACCGCTTTGACTGGTAGAAAAGCGGTATATAAGCCTAGTTAAATAAATAAAATAAACACAGGTACTCCAAGAGTAGTTTCCAAAGAGCATTTTACCTACGCCATCCGGTTGTTCAAAAACTACCTAGCCCTCCATGTGGTTAAAAGTCTGCACACACACTTGAAAAGAGAGACGCTGCTGGGAGTATCTTATGGAAAAGTGCATGCACAAATTGCGCTTTCAAATCCATGTGTGGACTTTCAGGCAAACCTCCACCTGCACAAAAAGCAGATGCACAGGTGCTCTCTGCCTTTGAAAACCAGTGCAAAGGCCATGGGCCGACTCTGCACAAATACAAGCATTGGAACAACATCCCCATACATACAGAAACCTGCATAGAAACACAGGCACATGGTATGAAAACGGACACCTACAAGACAAGACAATAAGGGACACTGAAGAGACGCTACTGTTTGGATAAATACATAGACATGCACACACAGAGAAAAGCATGCATATACAGAAAGGTTCTTACATACGCTTGACTATCTGCTCACTCCCACACGCGTGGCACCAGCTCTGGAATGAATGTGAAGGTTTGTGCCGCAGCACAGAAACCTAGATGCAGATGACATCACTTCTTGCAGGGCCAATGCGGTGCCAGACTCCGCCCATGCTTTAGTGGCACGCAGAGAATGCTGGCACGGTTGACAGGCCAAAATGTGCCAGTCCCCTCCTGCCCTGCTTTCTGTGTACTGCTATAATTATTGCCGAGGGCAGGGAGAACAACCAGCAAAGGGGGTGGGGAAGTGTGTAACCCAACCCCTCTCCCAGTCATTTAGCCTATAGCCGTCTGCAGAGAGAACAAGGTGTGCTGAACGGGATGTTCAGGTACAAAGAGCGAGCCAACCCCAGCAGTTACTCAGGTACACTCAACACCACGTGCAAGAGTCGCCAATCAGAGCGCAGGTACAGTACACGGAAGAGCCAGAGATCAGGACGTACAGAGACAGAGGTAGGAAGAGAGCCTGTGAATCTAGGACAGGAATACGGACATCCTCATCCTGATGTTCCCAAAAGCAAGGAGAGGGCTGGAGGAGGTGTAGGAGTATAATGTCTGAGAACACACACACACACACACACACACCCCTAGCCTATCCACATCCAGGGCCTTATTACACAAAAACACAGTTTCTGATGGCAGATATGGACCATGAAGCGTCATTTGGCCGGAACAACTTTCCCTTCGTATCTTCACAACTAAAGATCCTCTAATCCCAGGTCCTTCTGAATGCCACTACTGGTTTTGGCTCCACTTTCTCTAAAGGGAGATAATGACTTCTTCCATTCCATGCCTATAGAGCAGGAGTTCTCAACCCAGTCCTTGTGACACACATAGCCAGTCAGGTTTTCAGGATAACCACAATGAATATATATATATATATATAAGAGATTTGCATGCACTGCCCCCATGGTATGCAAATCTCTTTCATGCATATTCATTGTGGTTATCCTGAAAACCTCAGTGGCCCAAGGACAGAGTTGAAAAAGCCTGTATTGAATAACTGGTACAGAATCACACAGGTTGTATCTATATCCACAGACATAATGCATACCTCACATGGACAGCTCAAGAACAGGCTCTCCAAATACCAGCTTATCTCGCTGGCAGGCTTCTCTAAAAGGCAGGTCCTCTACTACTTAAAGAAGACACATCTGACATGTGTCACTTACAAGAGAAACAGGGAAGCCATTTGTTAGCTGCGATCTTGGCCTTCCTCCGAGCCCCTGGCAGTGGCCACAACTGACTTCTCACGGGTGAGCTCTGTGGCGTTTGTGATATCATCAGCGACATCACAGCCAACAAACTGTGGTCTGAAAAGGAACAGCAAAACATCTCAGAGGACAAGTGATTCATGTCCTCTGTCAGCGTCAAGGTACACCAAAGCGCAGACCTGCCCAGACCAACGATCTGTCTCCTCCACCGGTGTCGTGGGACAGAGAGGCTCATGCACATCCAGGCTCTAGAAGAGAATCCAGGCTGGCAGCTGTACCTCCTCCTCGTCCCCCAGACTACCAATAGACTGAAGAGCACAAAGATAAGGAGAAGCAGCAGTCATGGAGATAGGTAATCAGAAAGCTTGACAGTGATAAGCACTCTGCAATGTGTCATGCTCCAAACTGGAAACCGCCCAACCCACAAAACTGAGAAACCATATAACATATATGCAGTTGTGGTCAACATTATTGGCACCCTTGCCCTTAATGTCCAATATCCCCTAAAAACAAAGTGGCCAGTGAAATGGCTTTGGACTATATATGTACACATATTTGACACATAAAAGAATCAAATAAAACAAAACCAATTAAAAAAGGAAACAGTATAAAAACTGTGACATTGCTAGGACATGATTATTCCACTAAAGAAGGTGCACATTAATTAATCACAAAAATTACCAAATATGAATTCCCGTGATATAACGAACAGAATCTCCCTATTTTTTTATATTATTTTTGTCGGATCATCTGTTATGAGGATGAAAAAACATACTCTTGCCACAGACCCTCCATTTTATTAAAATTTAAAGAGGCCAACCAGCCAACCTTGCATGAGGCTGTATGGTCCAATGAACCAGCCACCGCAAACATAAATTTCTTCAGAACAAACTCGTTCAAATCTCAGTTCAATCAGAACACAATTTCAAATGTCCAGAAATGGTACCGATGTTGCCCAGAAAGGTATGAATACTCATCTGAAGATGATGAAAAATCAGCCGCCAAAGCCAGTTGCGTTACAGGGAACAAAGGTGGATTTATATGCTTCATTCCACAGCTCCGACTGGATTAAACAATGAAGTGGAATGGTGGGCATTGAACTAAGTTTCATAGGAGATCTGTGTCATTAGTCATCATTAAATACATCCTTTACTATTACCATCGAACCCTGGATGACGTCATGGCGTCTACATTGGAACAGGAAGTTGGGTGTACGGAGCTTGATAAAGGGCCGTGAGGACAACAGGCTTGAAACTCAATGGTTTGTGTCACAGTACCCAATGGAATGTTTGTGAACCCAGCTGTATAGTTTCATTGAAGGGAATAACGACAGCCTGAGCGGTTTTCTGAGCAGGGATGGTAATTCCTGCCGAATTGAAGGAAGGTTGTATCTTCAAGTCTGCTCACAGTAGGCTTATTTTCATCATCTTCAGATGAGTATTCATACCTTTCTGGGCGACATCGGTACCATTTCTGGACATCTGAAATTGTGTTCTAATTGAACTGAGATTTGAACGAGTTTGTTCTGAGGAAATTTGTTTGCGGTGGCTGGTTCATTGGACCATATATCCTCACACGAGGTTGGCCTCTTTAAATTTGAATAAAATGGAGGGTCTGTGGCAAGAGTATGTTTTTGCATCCTCATAACAGAAGATCCAACAAAAATAATATAAAAAAATAGGGAGATTCTGTCTGTTATATCACGGGAGTTCATATTTGGTAATTTTTGTGATTAATTAATGTGCACCTTCTTTAGTGATATATTATAGTGGTGACATTACTTTGGTTTTTGAATTTATAGGACATGATTATTGGCACCCTTATAAACAATTCAAATCTGATTGAATAGAAGAACCACATTCCCATTGTGGTAAAATTAGATGCACCTGTGATCAATTGTCAGCACTCACATGACTTGAATCAGCCAATGAATGATGGCTCTAATGTTTAAAATGGCCACATTCACTCCCTGGTCCATTTTCACAATGGTGAAGACAAGAGAGCTGCCTGAGACCATCAGAAAAGCCATTATCATCAAACTTCAAAGGGGTACAAGACCTGGAGATTGGTGTGTCTGCAGTTCACAAAGTTAAGATGTTTTCTGCTCATGAAACGGTCAAGAATCTCCCAGGATGTGATGGGAAGAGGAAAACATTAATTCAAGATGTCTTCAAAGGTCAGTGAGAACTGTTGGAAAAACACTACGTACAATATCCAAAGAGCTTAAGACTGACCTGAAGCAATCTGGAGTGGTGGTTTCAACCTGCACCATATGCCATACACTAAACAGAGGACTTCATGGGTGAAGGCCAAGGAGGACCCCACAGCTCAAAGATAGACATAAAAAAGGTACACCCGATCTTTGTTCAAACCCACCTTGAGAAACCACAATCCGTCTGGGAAAATATTCTGTGGACTGATGAAACCAAATGAGCTCTTTGGCAATGCAGACCAGCGATACATTTACAGGCAAAGAAATGAAGATAAGGGAAAAAACACCCTGTCTATGGTTAAATATGGTGGAGGTTTCATAATGTGGGGCTCTTTTGCTGCCTCAGGACCTGGAGGCCTGGAACGTATTAAAGGAATCATGAAGTCAGAGGACCACCAAGGTATTTTGGAGCAAAATGTGCTAATTAGTGTCAGAAAGCTAGGTCTGGGTCAAAAGGTCATGGGTCCTCCATCAGGACAATGGCCCAAAACATA
This sequence comes from Ichthyophis bannanicus, assembly GCA_033557465.1. NCBI lineage: Eukaryota > Metazoa > Chordata > Amphibia > Gymnophiona > Ichthyophiidae > Ichthyophis > Ichthyophis bannanicus. The sequence goes on along the minus strand of CM066048.1, from coordinate 101,493,273 downwards.
AATCCAAAAGTATAGAAGAATATTTATTTATTTTTCTTATATACCGCACTATTCAGCTTCAGCGCGGTTTACATGTAACGATAACTGTTCAGTGAAGACAATCTACACTGAACTTACAGTATAAACAGGAATGAAACATTTATTAAATAAATAAATATATTTATTTATTTTTTTATTTATAATTAAAAAGAACAAATGGACTGTTTTAAACTGTCCAAAAATCAGTCCTGATCTCAATCCAATTGAGAACCTTTGGAAAGAGCTGAAATCTGCCATTGGTAAAAGGAATCCTGGAAACGTTCATGAGTTGGAACAAATCACAGTTGAAGAGTGGGAGAAGCTACCAGCAGACGGATGTACGAAACCTATAGATGGCTATAAGAAATGTTTGAAAGCCGTCATCACTGCCAAGGGCTGTGCAACCAAATATTAGTGAAGGGTGCCATTAATCCTGTCTAGGTCATAATTCGTGGGGGGGTTTTCAAAAATTACTACATCTTAAGTTGCACAGATATCTTTTTTTCGTTGTATACCTTTGTACATACTATTGAAGTATTATGCTGACATATAGCTGGAATATTTCCAAAGATATTGTATACAACGTATCTCAAATGCAAGGGTGCCAATAATGTTCACACACACACACACACACATATTAGGGGTGTGAAAGTCTTGCATAGGTTGTGCCAAATTGGCAGTATGTAGTTGATTGGATCACAGGGACAAAATGTGTTACAACCCCTTCTGCATGCCATTTTCTTTCCTTTTGTACAAATCTTGCAAATTTGCCATGACTTGAGCTTTATTTTATGACTGTTGAATACCCATGTTCGTTTGGTTGTGAACTTGTGTAGAAATATGCAGTGTGTGCCCAAAATGTTGTGTTTTCTGTTCCGTGTATGTTGGCAGTGTGCATGTTTTCTTCTTAATTTCAATAAGTAGCTCTGAAAAAGGACTGTTTTTGTTGTTGTTGGCCATTAGTACTTGATGAGCCAGCCCTTGCTCTCTTACCAGACGGCATCTGTCTAGCATGGAGTGGACCAGTTTAATAAGGTGCTCTCGCATTATGATATGATTCCAGACTGCAATCAGTGACTCAATCAGCTCTTGCTGGGTCCATGGCTGCTTCATGGCAATCTCAACTGATACCTTGCATCAAAGATTCTCAATTGGGTTGAGATCGGATGATTGAGCTGGCCAGTCAATAGTCTGAACTCCACTTATTTTCTTCCAGTCGGCAACAGTTTTTGCTCAGTGGCAAGGTGCACTGCCATCCTGGAAGAAATATCTGCCAGGAAACAGTTGCTCAGCTGATGGCACCATGCACTTCTGCAGAATTCCTATGCATTTCGCTGCATTCACCATCCTGTCAATGATATGGAGTCTTCCAACATCACTGGCTGCCATGTATCCCCAGATCATGACCTTGGTTGGATGCTTCATGGAGATATTCAAGCACTCTGGTTTGTACTCTTCGTGAAGAAACCTCCTCACATTATGTTCTGCACTCTGGGTGACGAGGGCAAAGCCTGTTTTCATCACTGAACAGAACTTTCTCTTAGTCAGCCTTGCTCCATTTTGAGTACTTGGATGCCCAATTAATGTGTCTCTTCCTCTGTTCCACCATTAATAGCGGCTTCCTCTGCGCCTTACAGCCCCTCAACCCATACTCCAAGCATCGTCTCCTCACAATGGAAGTGCAAACTGCAACGGAACACTTCTTCCATTCCCGCAGAAGCTCAGGGGAGGTTAGCTTGTAGTTGCCAACAGATGTCCTTATCAAGACCCCGTTGTCCCTCTTGGTTGACTTTCTAGGCCAACCGCTATGATGTTGTCCTGCGTATTTCCCATCTCCTTATGCTTCTGCAGAATGCGGACAATCATGCTGCGATTACAGCCAACCTTTGCTGCAATCTGCAGGCTGGAATATCCCTCGTCATGCAAAACCACCACCTGGACCCGGTCCTCCATTGATAGAAAATGCAACCTCTTCACCATGTCAGGACATTGAGCATCAGATGCAACACGCATCAGATGCAACACACACCAGTTGAACCACATTAAAATTCAAATCTTGTATGCTGCCAAAATACCATGCACTGATTGACTATCAAATACGACTTCTTATTGGCTGAGGAAGCACAGTATTCTACTGGTTCGTTTCAATCCCACTTTGACACAAAATCCGGTTGATCGTACTAGAACATTGTTCCCTCATGACCGCCATACAAAAGCTCACAGACAAGTAATTTTGTAACAAAGCAGTATATAATAAGCCAGGATTCTGCCACAGAATTTGGAAAGATTGCCAAAATAAAGCAGAGAATAGCTTGACCACGCAGCCTATGGAAGGCTTTTGCACATCATTGTACTGTATGTATGCGTGTGTATGTACACACACACTTCCCCTTGCTGTCTCCATGTACAGTGTAACTGATATAAATGGATGCAACTTGGCCTTCACCACCTCTCCTGGGGGGCCGCTCCATACGTCCACTTCCCACTCCCCCACCATTTTCACAGAATAAATATTTTCTAATCGCACTCTTCAGTCTAAAATGCTTGCTTCCTGTTTCTGTTTTTGAGTATCTCTCTCTTGTAGCCATCCTAGACCACCGTCAAAAGTAGGGGAGGGAGCAATTGATGTGCGGAAATCACAGCCCTGAATGAGCAGTTGTGTTACTCATAGGGCCAGGGGTGGAGGCAGAGTATTGTTTTTAGGTCTCCAGGGCTCCCCAAGCCCCCAGTGTAGACGTGAAGCATTGCGCACTTTACAAAAGCAATCGAAATAGTAACACAAAACACAGAGAATAGAAAGACGCCCTCCTGCGCCACTGTTACAATGACTCAGAACCCTTTGCCGCTGCCTCCGTATCAGGCTAACAATATAGCAACTCTGCCCCTCCCCTCAACCCCAATTCTGGTTCCTTCGCCCCTCCTCCCTTCCATGAGCCCAGCTTTGTACAGTACTCGCACAGAGACACTGCAGTGAGGAAAAAGACTGTGAAGGTCAGTCTGTATGGAGCTCTGCTCAGGACAGCCGTTGCTGATCAAAGGGAGGGAAATGGGAACAGGAAAGAAGGGAAGCAGAGTTGTCCCCTCATCCCTTGTTCTAATACCACTAATTCCACAGTACGAGAGCAAACTGTTCCCTTCTTTTCAAGAACAAGAAAGGAAATTATGACTCTGCCTCCCACCAGAATTCAAGTTTGCAAAGAAGATTTTGGCATTTGTTCCTGGCACTTGTTTCCTCGAAACGCAGGGTGGGTGGGAGCTTCCGCAGTTCCTCCCTCTCCATGGCCACTTCCACGGGGCTGAGGCGCAGCCTGCTGCTGACTGGCCAGGATGGAAAGGGCGGGGCCATGCAGCATTCCACTGTCCTGGGATGGCTTCCAAATAGGCCATGCCCAGAGCTTCATCAGAGCAGTGGGACAGGAACAGATCGTACTGTACTTTGGAACAGCTCATACTGTACTTTGGCCCAGCTCCCTGTTTGTTCACAGACTGTCTGAACTGGCCACAGAAATGTTAACAAATTCCAGATGTGCTCAAACACAACAGAGAACATGCACAGGACAGCTTGTCTCAAAACAGCTCTCTTAATACTGAGAACCTCGACCAATCCCCCCCCCCCCACACACACACACAGCTCTGCCAATGCCCCTTGCCTGATGCACCCCTGCCAAATCAATACTGGGGATCCCCTCCCCCTAATACATGCAGTTCTTCCAGTCTGGACCGTAGCAAGCTAGAAAAGCACCTGTGTGACTAATGAATCTAGTGCCCCCCCCCCCTCCCAGCCACATGCAGTAACTCGTTCTTTTGGACCTTCCTGGAAGCCCAGTGATGGTTTTAGCGACCTTTCTGTACTTGGTACGGCCCTGCTTTCAGCGTACTATTCCCTAGTCCTCTTAACACAGGATCTTACCAATACAAAACGCCCACCATCACCATTCACCATCTAAACCAGCTATGGCAATATACTTGCAGCTCTCTCAGGCTCTTGGCTGGAGCATTTTAACTTCAGTCATGTCCGCAGACCCTCACGCCCTTTTCTGTCTGCAGATGATATGAAAATTTGCAACATGCCAGAGAGCTTAGAGACCTCTAACGGCAACTTGAAAAAGGAGGAGAAATGGCCAAAAGCATAATAACGTTTCTTTAATTAAAGCAAAATGATGGACTTGGGAAGACTCAGCAGTCACCACAAAAGAAAACATCCTGGGGTTCATCATCTCTACTGATCTGAAGGCAGCCCGTCAGTGTGGCAAAATGGTTGGAAAGCTAATAGTATAAGAAGTGTAAAAAGAGCGGTACCGCTAGCGGAAAGGAGGAGGTAATATTACTGCTCTTCAGATCTCCGACAACACCCCACCTTATACCATGCATAGGACTTCTATCGATGAAAATCATAAAGCCTGATAACCACTTTCATGGCCCCAACCCCCCAACTTTAAAAACGAGTTTATCCATTTTAACTGCTAATTATCGAGTTCCTCTGCCATCCACATTCTCCTGGCATTGCCCCAAGAGCAGCAAAGACCTTCCAACACTAGCTGGCGCTCAGTGCGTTTGTGTCGCTTGATGCCAGAAGGCATCATCTATTTTGGGGGCAGCCAGCGACAGAGGAAGTTGGGAGATGATGGACTGCTTGAGGAGAGGTGGATGGGTTAGCTGAGTGAGGGGTGGGATAATAAGGCCGAGTGAGACAGGCACAGACTAGCAAGCAAGCAAAAGGGAATAGTCGGCAGACTGGTTAGAGGGATGGGTGAGGGCTAGCTGTCTGGTGGTGAGGGGGGGGGGGTGGCAGAGGAGCCCTCAGTATTCTTGGATGTAACCCAGCCTGCCTACTTTTAGTTAGCCCCTCATGAGCAGTCTTCTGAAACTGTTTGAGGTCTACCTCCCTTCCGTTTTCCCCATTTGTGTCTGTTTTCCGTGGTCCTTCTGCCAGGCTTTCGTTGGTGTACACCAAACAGAAATATCTGTTAAGCAATGTTAAAACTCCATTCTATTGCTAGAGTTCTGCCTGTGCGTCTCAGCCCGCTAGCCCCGATTCTGATGACCTTGCCACCTGCCTCAGGATGTCTGCTACTGCTGGGCCTCAAAACTAGCCAAAGGAGGTGGGTGAAGACGACTGCAGAGGGGAGGGTTGCAGAGGCACTAACAGGGGCCATGGGGAAGAAAAGGACCCAGGAAGGGGGCAAGGGAGAGAGGGATGTAGGAGGGATGTTAGGCAAGGGCCTTGGTGTAGTGATGGTGGCGGGGGGGGGGGGGAGAGTAGCTTTTATGGATATTATGGAGCTATTAGGCAAGATAGGAGGTGATGCACCTTTCATTAGGATGGGATGGGAGGGGGCGTTTATAGTGCAATGCCAAATACAGTCTTTGCAAGACCCTTAACTGGGGAACCAACTTTTCAAAAGAAATGGTGCTGCCAAGCCAAATATAACAAATCTTTAAAATAAATTCATGCATGCAAATATCCCCTTCCTAGGCACAGTGAAGGAGTTTGTTCTTTATTGGAGTTGTTCAAACACCACCCACATCATCAACACCTATAGGTGTCATTGTATGAAACGCAACAGGAAAGTGAGAAAATACCCCCCCCCTTCCCCCCCATCAAGAGGGTGATGGATATCTGGAACAGATTCCGGCAAAGGTTACAGGAACCAAAGCACGCAGCATTCAAGCATGCTTGGGACTGATGCAAAGGGAGCTTAGTGGTGCAGGGAGGGGAACGATAGGACCTGGGACAGCAAGGGGGGCAGACTGGGTGGTCCTCTGCTGCGTCATCCATGCCCCTGTGTCCTGGCGCCACCTGCTGTTGCTCCGAGATGCGAGAGAGCTCCAGCCCCAGAACAAACTAGCAAACAAGCAGCAGTTTCAGAAGAGGATTTGGCAGCAACAACTGCCAGGAAAAAAACCCAACTCAGTTATTGTGGAGAAAAGAAACAGGGACAAGGCAGGAAATTCAAAGCAGAGTCATATGTATGCTAGAAAAATAAAAAAAGCTCCCAGAGCCTTTTATGCAATAAAAGAAACCTCCGACTAGAGAGGCCACTCTTAAAATTATTCAAGTCTTCAAGTAGCTCTTGTATACCGGAAAGAAATCTGGGCTCTATCACAGTAGATGACGGCAGATAAAGACCAGCATGGTCCATCTAGAAGTCCAGCTTGCATATTCCGAGTGATGAGGGGCGATCATTTCCAGTTCTGTGTTTTGCAGAATCTCCATTTGTTTGCTAGAGTTGTACCTGCCTCTCTGTGCAGGTTACCCGTCTCCCCCCCCCGCCCCGCCCCCATACCTTTGCTTTATTTTATACCTGCTGTTCCAGGCAGGTTACCCCTCTGTATTTATGAAATTATTTACATGTGTTTGTTTGATTCCATCCTCTTGCTATGTAGTGATCCTCTGTGTTTGTCCCATACCTTTCTGAATTCCCTGTTTTTGCTCCCACCGCCTCCTGCGGGAGAGCATTCCAGGCATCCACCACCCTTCTGGTGAAAAAGTATTTCCTGCTGTTGCTTTTAAGTTTACCTCCTAGCAGCTTCATTTCATGTCCTCTAGTGCTACAACTTCCCAGTCTTTGAAAAAGGTTTGTTTGTTCACTATTAACCCAAATCTATAAAAAATGGAACAGAACCCCCCTATAAAACTCTTCACCCCTAGTTCTGCTTACACCCCACTTCCACAAAACTTCCAACATGAATGGGTGCAGAACACCGCTAGGTTAACCCCCTCCCCCCTTACTACTCACTGTAGTAAAGAGAATACTCAAATTCTGGCATCACCTCAGTAATGAAAAACACCAACTCCCTCTATTAACGGGCATTTTGTGACATAATACAAAACCCTTTAAAATATATATATATATATCAGCACATAGATAGTGCTGTAGCACCGAAAAGGCAACAGTGTAAATATTACTCCAGAAAAACAAAACAGAGATTCTGTAACACACAGAACTGGAAATGGTCACATCTTGTCACTGGGAAAATGCAAGCTGAGCTGCTATCAATCCCTTCACAGAAACACGCTAGCAGAATCCCTCTCCTCAACTGCACGTGCCCAAAACACAGACAGGCTCTCACCCAGAACACAATAAAGGGACCAAAACCCCACGTCAGACTCTGACGTTCAATACTAGAGAAACGGACACGGAAATGTATTTCCACTTGGGCTGCACAAAACACAAAAAAGGTAGAGCAGATGCACATTTCTGAAAGAGAGAGCAAAAGATAGCTTCCCATAAAGCATACATTCACACAGCGAGAGCTTTAGCACCATTACCACCGAGAAATGCTTAAAAAGCCTTTTGCAAGGGGCCGCAACGTAAGAGGAGAGAACCCTGGGAGCTGGTATGGACCTATGCTGTAAATCACCCGCATGTAACTCTACACCCTACAGAACAGGAATGGTTTCTTACGTCTATATGTACAGTGCTGTGCACAAGCTGAGTAGTATAGTAAAGTAATGTGTCAGCGCTTTATAACAGATCAGCAATACTGAAGTCCCAGGAAGGGTGTAACAGGCGAGCGCAGACACACACACACACACACTATAAAAAACTCACACAACAACCTGTACACCCTAGAGAGGGTCATAGACTCCCCAGGATGGCATGTGTGCCAGAGCTGGCCAAAATCATTCTATTTCTCTACAAGTAAACATGAAATATTTTCTTTCACCTTTTATAGGAATTGTGCAGTCTGGTGGGGAATCATGTCCTCCATAAAAATCACAAGGAAAAAAAAAACGAAAAATGGAAACCGAAAGAACAGGATTGAGGCCAGAGATGATCGGCCTGTCCGCCGGAGGCACGGAGAACACTGGGGCTCCAGGTCCTGTTCTGCTCTCACAGCTTAGATGAGATTAGGAGGGAGCTGGGAAAAGCAGATGTCTTCCTGATCTCAGATGCGGGATCTTATTCCCACATGAATGTTTCTCAGCTTCACAGGAATCAAGAGATATCTGCAGTTCCCAACCAAAACCCAGCACTTGTTTTTACTAACCAGAAGAATAAGACGTCCTCTTATCTTCGTAAGAGAGGCCTTGCATTTTTCTCATCTCGCCAGAGGGGCTCAGGTCTGCCTCAAATCAATGGAAGTGAAAAGCATTCAAGAGTTTGTTTTAGAGGACCAATATTGGCACAAGTGGAAAATAAAAATCTCTTCATTCGTGTGCACTCAGTAACCTCACAGTATTATGTAAGTATACAGAAGGATGAATGAGGAAGAGTAGGAGGGGGGAGGGATGCTCAGGATCCAAGGGGAGGAGGAGCCGCCACTCTAGCATCACACAGAGACATGTGCGTGAGACTGACCCCGTGACACCGCTCTAGTAATGGAAAGGAAATGATGTTCCAGAGATTCAGAAACACAAATGAAAAACATTCCTTTTCTGTTAAGTTCCAGAAACGTCAGTCAGGCTTCCAGACAAGCCGAAAACCCTCCCTATTCACAGCTGCTTCAAAGCTTAAACAATCCGCGGGACTTAGTCTGTAAGACCCTGATCCTGGCAGCCCTCGGGGAGATTACCCAGGAATCATAAACCCTTTGTCCTTATCAGAGACAGGCGTAAGGCAGGGCACAGAACAGTCCCCCGCCAATGACATCACAGTTTGCTTCCCTGCACGGTTTCCTCCATTTGACTCAAGTATGATGTCATCACTAAGGAAAGGCGAGTGCTGCTCATCCAATGGGGGATGGAGTGGGGAAATTATCATTTTAAAACAAGATCCTACAGCAGGGGAATCAGGAATAAGAAATAGAGGCAAACTAAAAATAATATTTAAATCAGAGTGAGATGTGACCCCTCCCCCCTCCACACACACAGACCTTCGCTGTCTCCCTCTTGCAGTCAGTGTGCACATGGCGAGCTGTCAGAGGCAGGTGGGGAAGGCAGTGTGTACACAAAGGACAAACAGAAGGAAAGAGATAGGACCAAAAAAAAAAAAAAAAAAAAAGAGAGAGACGTCAGAAAATCCAACAAAGACAGAAAAGCCTAGAAAATACTTTACTGACTGAAGAGAAAATACTTGAACTAAATCAATGTAAAACCTCTGGAGTCCCGATTCCAAGTATCAGGACCTGGAGGGATCTCACACAGACCCAGCTCCCTTCTCCGCAAGCCCCTCGAGTTTCCCCTGGGACCCTATATTCTGTGTTGCTAAAATGCCCCTTATCTTCCTATGACCCGCTACTCACGGCAGGCCTCACTTTCAATAAGGAGAGTTGCATCAAGTTCTGAATTTAGTCTCTGTACCACCCTCCCCCCAGCTAGTCCAAAGTCTGTGATGCATTATGGGGCCTGACACCCTAAGGCGACAAAGACTTTTTTCACTCCCCATCACCCCTAATCATTTCTCCCCTCCCCCCAAGAGTGGTGCCACCTCAGCCTCCTGCGTGGCACAATTTCATGGACTGCAGAGCTTGTGGGACCTGTCAAGCAATTTATACCATGAGAAACCGTCCCGAGGAGACAGAGTCAGTACCATGTCACGTCACAGAGGGCTTGAAATCAAGAACAGGGCTGCAAGGTGTGGCCGACTGTCACAGATGCACAGAGATCTGGAGACTGACAGCAAAGGAAGATGAGGCGAAAAGGAAGGAGCCAAAGATCAAAACTGGAGGCGGGATTGGGGGGCGAGGAAGGATCACGGTTCATTAAAGAGGCATCATAATGTGCACGATACATTTATAAGGATTCTATATACAGGGTCGGCCCCGGGACTGGGGCAAGGCAGTGAGCACCCTACAGAAACCTTCAGCCCTCCACCCCCCATCCTGAGATTTAGATAATTAAACTCAAAAAACATGATCATCTGAACACCACTCAACAACAATTACCAATTACTTACAGGAAACATTTCTAAATGTAGATCCCGATTCATAAAGCGTTTTGCTCTGGATCCCCAGAATTCTTAGCAGTTTAGATTATTCCATATGTTCAATTTTAGCATTTACAATCATCCAAGGGGATCTTCTAACTATCCCAATTTCAGCTGTGCGTTTGGAAGCACCCATCATATGGTATTTTTCTTTTAGTGCCAACTCTCTGGAATGCCTTGCCGCAGTATCTCAGAGACAAATCATCTTTGCACAAAATCAAATCCTGGTTTGAAAACTTATTTCTATATGCAGGCTGACAGTGGAGAGCGGACTATGAGACATTTTATGTTTAGATCTCGAAGGTTATCGAGATGTTTTACAATAACTATAATGTCCTTGTCTCACTTTATGTGTTTTATGTCTTAGTGGGGGAGGGTGGGGATTTTGTTTTAGATTTTATATGTGGAATTCTTTTAAATTCTTTGTAAATTACTTTGTTATTTTTCTAATGAAAAGCAGTAAAGAAAGTATTTAAATAAACTAAAAGGTTGGGATAGATGTAGGAAAAGGCCCACCCCTTACCGAGCTTTCCCTGGGTCCCATCTTCCCTGCCTGAGGTGATTTGTACTTCCAAAAGAGGCTTACACAAACATCCTAAATTTTTCTAGGAAGGAGAGCAGAGGTTTTAGAATCGCAAACACATCTAGGGTTTCCAGCTCTCTACCCCTATCTAAGCTCTTATTACATAATCAAAGCGGTCATTCGCCACTGTTACCTAATACTGGCAAGCAGCAGGGCCACGAGATAACTCCTGGGGTCCATTCGTAAGTAACAAGTAGGGGATGGAGTCTTCTCTCTCCCTACACCCCTCCTTGGACACTCTGCTCTTCTGGCAAATCGCTTCTGACTGTGCCCTTCTCTTCTATTGCTAACTGCAGACTTCGCTCCTTTCACCTTGCTGCTCCTTATGCCTGGAACAAACTCCCCGAGTCTGTATGTCAGGCGCCTTCTCCGACCCTTTTCAAATCCAGGCTGAAACTCACCTCTTTGCTGCCACTTTTGGATCTTGACTCGCCTGATCTCCTTTGTGATCCTTACCATTCCCCCTAGATGTATCCCTGTCTACTGCTACTGTGTTGTCTGTCTTGACTAGATTGTAAGCTCTGATGAGCAGGGACTGTCTTTTACATGTGTCTGTGCAGAGCTATACAAATATTCAGTAGTAAAAGTTAAAGGAAGGGATGCCAGCAGAAAGGGGGGGGGGGGATGCTGAGCCCCTCCTATGAAACTCAAAATCCCCCCTTCTCCGGAACACTGACAGTTCTGGGATGGGGGATGGGTGTTTTTATTCACAGCCATGCACAAGAATTCTCCTAGGACAAGCAGGATGAAGTCAGCCACACCTGGTGACGACGTCATCCGACCGCGCCGAGGACGGAAGTACTCTCTCTCTCTAGCCCCCCTCCCCCTGGCCTTACCCCTGGGACCGCCCCTAGCCGGCCACTTTTACCTCTTCCGTCTTGCCAACAAGACGGATCTTCTACTCTCCCTTTTTTTATTTTAAAATCAAGACATCTACAAGCATTTAAAAACTACAAGCACTGTGTCCAAACCTGGGTTTAAGAAGTGCCCACGATGCTCACGCAAGATGAACTCCACGGACTCCCATTCTTGCTGCATCCGCTGCCTGGGCATTTCACACAAGGTAGAAGACTGCATCCATTGTGCAAAAATGTCCCTGAGAGCGAGGAAATGCCAAAAAAATATGTTCAGTGAGCTTTTTCCTCCGACGCCGGTCCCCCCCTGCTCCACTGCTTCTGAAGACTGTCAGGACACGGCCCCCGTGCCTACTCTGATGATCCCTCTGACTCCGGGTGTGCCTTCAATGGCCTCCACCCATAGCTGCAATGCTCCGGAGCCATCCTCTCCTGCAGTGGACCCTACTGGAGTGACCCTGCTGCCTCATGGACTGCCGGGAGCTCCCTCACATGTGGATAACATGAGGGCGGCCATCTTGAATGAGGTCACGTCCAGCCCCGGCTCCTCCCACCATAGCGCCAAGGGTCAGCGCCGACGCCATCATCACCAGAGGAGGGGCAGCTCCCGCTCGGCGCGGAGATGCCGATTCAGCCCGCGCCGTCATTCTGGACACGGCAAAAGACCTCGAAGCAACAGTAGCAGCGTCAGCAGCCACAAGCATCGCCGCCGCTCCGCCATTGCAGATGGACCAACTCCTCTTCGGCCTCCAGCTGGAATTCAGGCTCCCAGGCAGACAGGTATGCCTCCCCCCCTGGACTTCAGCACCTCCTCAACCTCGATCCCCCCCCCCCCCCCAGAGCAGCCAGGACACCAAGGACATGATGTTCTTCCGGGCCACGAGCTGAAGGTTGCAAGGACAACTGGTTTTCTCACCTTCCTCTCCACCCTCTTCCAGCAATGGACCCAAGCCTCCTCCACATCTGCACCAGAGGCAATTGCTCGCAACTTTTGCCCCCAGACCTGCGCACATCTCCCATCACCAGATGCCCCCAGGGGCACCTTAACTGATTCCATGCCTGCCCCCGGCGGAACAGGCGACATCCAAATCTCTGGACTCTGGGGAATGCCCCTCTTCTGCTCCCCCTGAGACTGCCACCTCAGCAGCATACCTGAAACCTTAGCCCCGGTGACAGACCCACCGTCGTCCAGCCCTGAGGATCTTACCTACCCTAAGTTCCTCCAGAAAATTGCAGTGCATTGAACTTACCTAGCACCTGCGACACACCTAACCAATGCCCGGAGACACAAGCAGCACGCAAGTTCCTTGAAGCATCTAGAACTGCGACAACCATCCCGGTGCACCCTCTGCTGCGCGAGAACCTTCTCGCCCTTTGGAAAAATCCCACCTCTGGGCTCCCGGTATCTCGGAAGCTGGATACTAAGTACCAAGTTCAAGCTTCTCTGGGCTTCAACAAATCCCAGCTTCCCCACCCATCGTGGTGGAGTCTGCACTCAAAACGGTCAAAGCTCATACGTATTCATGCCAACTTTCCCCCAGGAAAAGAACTGAAACTTCTTGATGACATGGGCAGAAAGGTTTTTCAAGGGGCCATGCTGTGCGCCAAGATCTCTGCCCACCAGCTGCAGCAAGCCCTCCTCCTGGAGAAACTAAAGGCAGCTATCACCACCCTCAACCAGGAGATGCAGGCGGCCTCTTCCACCACCATCCTAGATCTGCAGGAGTGCACAAAGCACCAGGTGCAGGCGGCCTTCAACGCTTTCAACGCCGCAGCTCGCACGGCGGCATCCTCCATCTCCGCCCGGCATGACTTAGGGCCTCAGGGCTACAGGACGACACTCATGACCGCATTGCCGATGCTCCCTGCACAGGGGAATCCCTCTTTGGGGACAAGGTTAACGACACCATCAACACACTAAAAGACCGCTGCACAACGCTGAAAACCCTAGCAGACGAGGGGCTGGAACATTCCAATCGCAAGGGCACTTGCCATCAAAAGCCCTACTCCTTCTCCTCCTCCAGACGTCAATACGGCTCCTACCAAAAATGGCAGCAACCTCGATACAAGACGCAGCTGTCGCAACCCTCCTACCGGCAAAAAACTCGCCAAAGGGATAGGAAGCAACAACCCCCCCCCAGCCCAGAACGGGGAAAGCCAGCCAAGCTTTTTGACATCAGGCCCACAGCCAACCCCCCCACGGGGGGACGTCTGGCCATGTTCTTACCAGCCTGGTGGTCTATCACTATGGACAAGTGGGTGCTAGCGATTATCAAGGATGGATACCGTATAAAGTTCCTCTCACCTCCAGTGCAATACGGAACCCCCCCTCCCCGCAAGGCATCGGAGACTCCCCTTCCTGCCCTTGCGGAGGAGATCCAATCCCTTCTGTCTTCCAACGCAATCGAGCCCGTTCCGGCAGCAGAACAAAACTCTGGCTTCTACTCCAGATACTTCCTAGTCCCCAAAAAATCTGGAGGCATGCGCCCCATCCTCGACCTCCGAATGCTCAACAAATTCATTGCCAAAGAGAAGTTCAGGATGAACTCCCTCTGATCCATCCTCCCTCTTAACCAACCCAACGAATGGCTGACATCCCTGGATCTACTGGAAACATACACGCATGTTCCGATACACCTGGACTACAGGCAGTACCTGTGGTTTCAGGCCATGGGGAACCACTTCCAGTACAAGGTCCTCCCGTTTGGCCTGTCCCCGGCTCCACGAGTATTCACGAAGTGTGTCGCTGCTGCAGCGGCACACCTCCGCAAGCAGGGAATCTGCCTCTTCCCCTACCTCGATGATTGGCTCATCTCAGCCCCCTCCTTCAAGGAAGCCGTGAGAGTGACCCGCGCGACTATCGCCCTGCTGTCGGCACTGGGTTTTCTGGTGAACTACCAAAAGTCACACCTGCACCCCTCGCAACGGCTGGAGTTCATCGGGGCACTCAGACACCACCAACTCAAAGGCCTTCCTCCCCCAGCAGTGGAATAAATCCATCATGGAGCTGGTACACCACGTACAAGCAAGAAAGACCTCCACCACTCGGAGACTCCTCCACCTCCTGGGTCACATGGTGGCTGCCACACAGATGGTTCCTCTAGCAAAGCTCCATATGCGCCATCTCCAGTGGCACCTGCGAGCGCATTGGTCCCAACACTCGTAGCCCTTGAACACTACCATTCCATTGACCGAAGCTGTCATCACTTCCATCCGGTGGTGGGCTTACGAAGGGAACCTCTCGCAAGGGAGACCCCTTGCCCAGCCAGTGCACCAACTAACCATCACCACTGATGCCTCCCCTGTAGGCTGGGGGGCACATTGCCTACATCTCCGGACACAAGGAGCCTGGACAGAACAGGAACAGCAATGCCACATCAACCTGCTTGAACTCAGAGCCATAGGCTATGCCATGGAGGCCTTCCAGAATCTAATCAGCGGGAAGGTCACCCTAATTCAGACAGACAGCCAGGTGGTCATGTTCTACGTCAACAAACAGGGTGGGACGGGATCCCGAACCCTCTGCAGAGAGGCCCTTCAGATTTGGGCCTTTGCAATCTCCAAGCGCTGCCTCCTCCGGGCCTCTTACCTGCCCGGATCGGAGAACGAGCTAGCGGACAAGCTCAGCCGGCAGCTCAACCCCCACGAATGGTCCCTCAAGCCGAAAATCGCTCGTTCACTCTTCCAGGAATGGGGCCACCCGGAGATCGACCTCTTCGCAACAGAGCAGAACACAAAATGCAATACCTTCTGCTCCAAACGCACTTCCTCATGCAGCAACGCAGCGGATGCATTCGAAATGTCATGGGGGGGTGGTCACTAGTGTATGCCTTTCCCCCCATCCCCCTGATCTCCATGACAATCCAGCGCATCATCTCCGACAGAGCACAAGCAATACTGGTGGCCCCCCACTGGCCACGCCAAGGGTGGTTTCCACTCCTAAAGCGACTAGCACTTCACCCACCCATGCAGCTCCTGCTGGTGCCTGACTTGCTCTCCCAGGGAGACAAGAACACACTTCACCCCAACCTACAGACCCTGGCTTTCACAGCCTGGCTGCGCCTCATCCCCCTTCTGCCTGCCAGGAAGTTGAAGAAGTGGTCCTTGCTGCACGCCGCCCCGCGACAAGAAAATCATACGGCCTAAAGTGGCGCCGCTTCACCTCCTGGTGCTCTGCACAAAGTCTGGATCCCTTCTCGTGCCCGGTACCCCGAATTCTCCAATACATGACCTCCCTGTCCCAACAGGGCCTGCAGCCAAAATCCATCTGGGTACACCTGGCGGCTATCGCGGCCCTCCACGACCGCTCCGGAAGCAGCTCGGTTGCACAACTGCCCATCGTAGCCCGCTTCATGAAGGGCTTGGCGAACCTCCATCCTCCAGTCAGGAAACCTGTACCGCACTGGGACCTCAACACTGTCTTCAATCAACTTACGTTGCCTCCCTTTGAACTCATGCAGTTGGCGGACGCAAAGTTCGTCTCCTGGAAGACTTTGTTCCTTATAGCCATCACTTTGACCAGGCGCATCAGTGAGCTCCAAGCTCTGGTGGCACACCCACCATACACGCAGCTCTCCAATGATCGCACCTCCCTCCGGACTCATCCAAAGTTCGTCTCGGCCTTCCATATTAACCAGGCCATTGAGCTCCCTACCTTCTACCCGGAACCCCACTCGTCACCAGAAGAGGAGTGGCTCCACATGCTGGATTGTGTCAGGGCGCTACGCCTATACCTCTTCAGGACCGCAGGCCAGAGGCGTGGCACGCAACTCTTCATCTCCTATGACCAGAACAAACCCGGACGCCCTGTCACCAAGCACACCTTATCCCTCTGGATCTCCTCATGCATCGCTTTCTGCCTGGACCAAGCTGGCAGAGCACGCACCAGCAGTCAATGCTCACCAGCTGGGGGCACTGGCTGCCACCATTGCCAACCTGCGCTCGGTACCGATAGCCGACATCTGTAAGGCAGCTACTTGGTCCTCCCTACAGACCTTCCAAAAACACTACTGCCTCGGCCTGCAGTCTAGCCAAACCTTCGGCCAAGCAGTCCTAACGACGGCCCATGGACCAGCGCCTAGTTTTTGACTGTAACGTCCAAACTCCGTAAGACACTCGTTCCCTTCCCTTAGGGTGCGTACTGCCTTCTTGCACATGGGATTATGGTTACTGATGCATATGGTTATTGTTATTGACCTTGCACACGCTTGTTTTTTTGCACCTGTTTTGCTTTATTGACCTTGCACACACTGTGAACATTGTCTGCACCTGTTTTGCACATGTTACTGATGTCGTCTTCTGCACATGCTATTGTCTGCACATTTTATTACCATTGCACATGTTCTGCACATGCCTGTATCCATGCCACTGTGATCTCGCACCGTGCCACTTTACGAACGTAATACAATTCTTGTTTCTGCACCATGTGTCCTCCTATGTACAGACAGGGCCCCTTCCACCTCAGCCCTTCGCAGCTAGGGAGGCACCAGGTGTGGCTGACTTCATCCTGCTTGTCCTAGGAGAAATCAAGGTTACTTACCTGTAAACGGGAGTTCTCCGTGGACAGCAGGATAAGTCAGCCACACACTCCCACCCTACCTCCCCTGCAAGGGGCCCGTCTCCTGGCCTACCTACGCCCCTAGCACCTGCGAGCTCAGCTTGGGACATAGTGGCCGGCTAGAGGCGGTCCCAGGGGTAGGGCCAGGGGGAGGGGGAGGGGGGGTCCCACCCAGGAAACCCCTTCTGGGCTAGAGAGCGAGAGTACTTCCGTCCTTGGTGCCGTCGGATGATGTCACCAGGTGTGGCTGACTTATCCTGCTGTCCACGGAGAACTCCCGTTACAGGTAAGTAACCTCGATTACCCTGTCATCAGCTCTTGAGCTTCATCACCTTCTCCCTCTCAGTCAGCCATCTCCTCTCTGAAACAACCTCACCCTCGTTTCCACCGTGCTGTCTCCTCTCTGCCCCGCACTCTTCTACTCCTTCTGTCTCCCAGAAATATCAATCCCAACCCTGCCCCCCCCAGACCTTTGGTCACACTCCCAGTACAGATCTTCATGCAACACCTCTAATCTTATTCATATCCCTCTCCTTTCCCCTTCCTCTCGTGCCCTGTGAAAAGCACACTCCATCTCCAATAAGCTCGTCTTTATTCATGATCTCCTTATCTCTAATGCTCTCCATCTCCTGCTCTAACTGAGACCTGGCTCCTCCTAGAAGACACGGCATCTGTCGCTGCTCTCTGTCATGGCGGCTATCAGTTTTCCCACACGCCTTGCCCCCTGGCCATGATGGTGGTGTTCGGCTTCTATTTTCTCCTTCCTGCCAATTTCAACCTCTCCTTCTGCCTCAATCTCACTTCTTTCCCTCCTTTGAAGTCCATTCCATCCGCCTTTTTACTCCACGATCTCTCCGCTTAGCACCTATTTATCGACCCCCTAACAAGTCCACCTCTACCTTTCTCATTGATTTTGACTTGTGGCTTCCCTTTTTCTGGATTCATCTTCCCCTTCCCTTATTCTCGGGGATTTTAACATTCATGTTGATAACCCTTCTGACCCTTATGCTTTAAAGCTCCTTTCCCTTACCTCCTCATTCAATCTCCAGCTTTGCTTATCTTTCCCCACTCACCAGCAAGACCACTGCCTCAACCTTGTCTTCTTCTCTAATTGTTTACCCTCAAACTTCTGTACCTCAGTTCTTCCCTTATCGGCGCATCACCTGCTAAGCTTCACTCTTCATCATCCGCCATCTCAACCTCACCCAGTCTCCTCCAACCTCTTCCACTGGCTCTCTCCACTATGTCACCTGAGTCTGCTGACGAGACAGTAGCTTCCTATAACACTGCATTCTCCTCTGCTCTGGATGCTCTTGCTCCGCCCTTGCCACGTCCTGTGAGGGGTACTGTACCTCAGCCCTGGCTGTCTTCAACTATCTACGTACCTGTGCTCACTCAGCCGAGTGCACTTGGCTCCAATCCTGCACTTTTGCAGGCTTTCTACACTTCAAATTCATGCTTGCCTCTTTACAGTCAGCCATAGCACTCGCCAAACAAGACTATTAAGTCCATCTGACTAATTCTCTTGCCTCTAACCCTCACCATCTCTTTACAACTCTCAACTCTCTCCTCAAGGTGCCTCCACACCCAATCCCTCCTTCCCTCTCTATGCAAACTTTGGCCGACTTTTGTTGACAAAATCCACAAAATTATACATCAATTTCCCACTATGTCCACCCCATCCCAACTCTCCCCCTCAACTTCTGCTTCCTTTCATCCCTTTCCTAAAATCTCCAAGGAGGAAATCACACATCTTCTTTCCTCCTCTAAACTCACTACTTGCTCCTCTGATCTTATTCTCACCTGTCTTCTAACTTTCATCTCCTCCAATGTCATCCCTTCCATCCCTCACATTCTCAACCTCTCACTCTCCACTGCAACTGTTCCTGCAGCCTTCAAGCATGTTCTGGTCACACCTCTCCTCAAGAAATTCCTCACTTGACCCTACCCGTCCTTCTAATTATCGACCTATCTCCCTCCTTCCCTTTGTTTCTAAGCTACTTGAATATGCAGTTCACAGCCATTGCCTTGACTTTCTCTCTTCTCAAGCCCTTCTTGATCCACTACAATCTGGCTTTCGTCCTTTACCTTCTACTGAAATAGTTCTTGCCAAAGTCTCCAGTGACCTGCTCCTGGCAAAATTCAAGGGCCTTTACTCTGTCCTCATCCTTCTTGACCTCTCTGCTGCATTTGACACTGTTGATCACCACCTTCTCCTTGCTTGGTTTCAAGGGCTTTTGGTTCTCTTCTTATCTGTCCCATCACACTTGCAGCATTTGTGCTGATGGGTCTTCCTCCACTGCTATCCTCTCAGTTTTGGGCCCACTCCTACACTCATCTCATCCCATGGTTTTCAGTACCATCTTTACACTGATGACTCTCAGATCTACCACTCTACACCTGAAATCTCTCCAGCAATCCAAGCCCAGATCTCTGCCTGTCTATCTGATATTGCTGCCTGGATGTCTCACTGCCATTGGGAATTGAACCTGGCCAAAACCGAGCTCATCTTTCCCCCTAAACCACCCCCCCTTCTCTATTTCTGTGGATAACATTACACCCCTCCCTGTGTCCTCAGCTTGCAACCTTGGGGTCATCTTTGACTCCATTCTCTCTTTCTCTGCACACATCCAACAGATAGCTAAAACCTGTCGCTTCTTTCTGTAACAGTGGTTCTCAACCCAGTTCTCTGGGACCCCCAGGCCAGTCAGGTTTTCAGGATATCTATAATGAATATGCATGAGATAGATCTGCATACAATGGAAGCAGTGCATGCAGATCTCTCATATGCATATTCATTGTGCATATCCTGAAAACCTGACTGGCCTGGGGGTCCCAGGGTTGAGAACCACTGCTCCATAACACTGGTAAAATTTGTCCCTTTCTTTCTACACATACTACTAAGACACTTACTTACTTTTTAGTCACCTCACAACTAGACTACTGCAACCTCCTCCTTATGGTCTCCCTCTGAATCATCTCTCTCCCCTTCAATCTATTCAAAACTCAGCTGTGCAGCTAATCATCTGCCAGTCTCGATATGCTCATATAACCTCTTCTCAAGTCGCTTCACTGGCTCCCTATCCATTTCTGTATCCAGTTCAAACTTCTGCTGACCTATAAGTGCATTCACTCTGCAGCTCCTCACTACCTCTCTTATCTCTCCCTACACCTCTCCTCAGGAACTCTGCTCTTCTGGCAGATCTCTACGATCTGCCCTTCTCTACTACTGCCAACTCCAGACTGTGATCCTTCCACCTTGCTGCTCCCTATGCCTGGAACAAACTACCAGAGTCTGTGTGTCAGGCTTCCCCTCTGGCCCTCTTCAAATCCAGGCTAAAAAAAAAAAATCATCACTTATTCAAGGTGGCTTTTGGATCCTGATCCACCATTCCCCTAGATGTATCCTTGTCCTCAGCTGTTTGTATTGACCATCCTAACTAGATTGTAAGCTCTGATGAGAAGGGATAGTCTTACATGTGTCTGTGTAGCGCTGCGTATGTCTTGTAGCACTATACAAATGATCAGTAATAGTAATAAAAAGAAAACAAGCAAAAATCTCAGAAATAAATTAAAAACAAGGAAAAGAGAGACGTGTCCTAATAAAGGGACAGCAGACCGGCAGGAAGAGGATCAGCGAGTCCATGCATGAAGCTCAATACTGCCAAGCACCCTGATGCTTTTAACCCATGCACCCCCTTTCACTCAATACCCCCTCCCTCCCTCCCTCCTTCTTTACAGACTGTGTAAGCTACAGGACAGAGAATCCCACACTTCCTGGCTCCATCACTGCCACCTACCTAAAGAGCCATATAGTCTGCCTAGTGAGGTCGGTAGGGTTGCATGCAGGTTACCCACCTCTATGCCTTTGTTTTGGGTTATATCTGCCACGCCATGCAGTTAACCTCTTCCAAATGCCTTTATTTAGGGTTGTATCTGTTGCTCCGTAAAGGTTACCCTCATGTCCTTGTTTAGGGTTTATATTTATTGAACACTTTATACACTGCCCTTCACAAATACCACCCCCATGCCTTTGTTTAGGGTTGTACCTGCTGCTCAGTGCAGGCTACCCCTCTCCCCTTACAAACCTAAATAAAAGCATGGGGGAGGGGGGTAACCTGCACAGAGTGATTGGCACAACTCTCAACAAGAGCGCCATAGCTACAACCATAACAATCTTACTGGGCATGCTATCATTTTCTATCATATATAGTGCTATAGGCAACCATCATAGCTAGGGTTGCCAACTGGCTCCAGATGCGCCCGACACACTTGATCCAGTCCTAGGTTTACCCCACTGCATGCAGGGACATGTAGTTCTGATTTTTCCATTGCCTTCCATAAGAAAAGCAAGACTACATGTCCCTGCATGCAATGGGGTAAACCCAGGACTGGATCAAGCCTGTCGGGCGCATCTGGAGCCAGTTGGCAACCCTAATCATAGCAAAGGGCGCTGCTGTTATGTATAGCTCTCCCCGCGTATCTGTCTCCCCCTTTTATACACACACACACTATCTCAGATAGGCTTCAGCTCTCCTCTTGAGATTAACAAGAGAGCTCCCCCTTTCCTCTAAGCTAATGGAAAGAGAGGGATGGCGATTACCTGGTAATTACAATAAAGGGAAATTAAAGTCCATTGACTTACAGCCAGCAAATGCGTTACACAGCTTCAGGGGTATCAGATAAGCCAGCAGTGCTAGGGACACGTGGCAGCGCAGCTCCCCGGGACTGGAGACGTACGTGTTTTTTTTAACCATCACTCACAACTCGGTATTTCATATTTTCAGAGTTTCAGCTTCTGCAGACCACGACCTACCACAGTTACATGAGGCATTGTGGATTGACAGAACCTTTACCATCCCAGCATGAAAATAGGAAAACTGAAAAGAGGTTTTCTCCCAAAACCCCTCCCCCAAAAACATAACTGACAGGGTGTGTGAAGGGGGGAGCGAGCAATCCCTCTCCCCCGAAACAGCAGATAAGGACCCCCGCCCGGGATGCATCCACTGTCTTTCCTTTGGTACAATGAATGGCAGGCTACAAAGACCGCGCAGCGTTTCTTCCTAGGGGTGGCAGCAGGGAGCTAGTCTCCTGCATGGGGGGAGGGGGGGCAGGGGTTTGTCGGATCTGTCTGGTACTTACAACGATCGATCTTCCCAGACTCCGCTGCGTTTCTCTCGGTGTCCCGCTTCTCAGTCCGTCACCAATCTCTTCCCAGGCTCAGCAGCTCCCCGGCACCATGCACATCCCCACGTGAGCTCGGCCTCCTCGGACGCACCTCCTCGACAACCCCATTGGAGGACGGGGACCGCGCCTCCTTCCGAGTTCCGGCTTGCCTCAGCTGATTGGCCAGCAGAGCTCGGCGAGCAGCCGCACGCGGGCCGCCAGCGGCGGACAGCACGTGTCCGGTAGCTGTTTATCTCCGAAGGTGCAAGCGCTAGGAGAGGAGTCGGGGGGGGGCTTGTGCGCACCGGAAACGCCTTATTAAGGATAGGGGGAACAGATAGCATAACCCCAAACGTTGAGCCGAAGAGTTTGGGGGTCGCGATCCCTAAGATTGGCGAGAGCAAATGTGGCGTAGTTGCCAAGCTTACACTCCTTTGCAAAGATCCGCACCTTAATGCTTTGGTATCAACTTCGATATGCATTGAGAGGCAGTTTGTTTAAGCCCATACTGGCCTTTGGTCAGTTTGCAAGGCTAAAAGCCAGAAAATAATTGCGATTAAATTATACGTAATGTAACGGAAATATTATAATAAACCAATCCAAAAATAGATATCTCCTTTTATGTAACTTGTGCGTCTCAGTACCTTTGATTCAGCAAACAGCATGACATTTGCCTAAAAAGAAAGAGTGGGCCGTTGAAAGACAGTAAGATGTGACGAAAATAAGCTTTGGAAATTTTATATAATAAACATGTGGGAGCTGTGACCAAAGCAATGTGATTGCTTATTTAATTAAAGCTAATTCTTATTTGACTGTGTTTTTTTCTTTGGGGCACTATGCTACTTCTTGATGTTCTATAAAGCAGGGGGTGACTGAGGGAACACGGAGAGGGGAAGCTTAGAGGCTGGGGGGTGTAAACGGAGATTCTGGAGACTTCAGAGGGAGACTGGCGCCCTAGGCAAACCTTAGCTCTACCCCCATGCAAAAAGGAAGTCTGCTTCAAAGGGGGCAGAAGCACCAACAGAATATAAAAAAAGCATACTAGGTCAGAGCAAGGTCTATCAAGCCCTAGTATCCGATTTCCAGCAGTGGCTAATCCAGTCACATGTACTTGGCAGGTTCCCAAAAGGCGCACAGGTTCCACAATGCTGTTCCCGAGGCAAACAGTGGATGTCCTGGGTCCTTTTTAATATCGGTTTATGAACCTTTCTTCCAAGAACTTATCCAAACCTTTTTAAAACCCAGCTACATAACAGCTTTTACTTCACCCTCCAGTAACAAATTCCAGAATTTGATTAGACCTTGAGTGGAAAAATATTTTCTCCTATTAGTTTTAAATAGGTTATATTGCAGCTTCATTGCTTGCCCCCAAGTCTTTCTACTTTTTGATGGCATAAACAACCGATCTACGTTTACCCATTCCATTCATTGATTCCCCTCAGCGGACTCTTCCAAGTTGAAAAGTCCTAACCTTTTAAGTCTTTTCTCAAAGGGGTATCCTTCCATCTTCTTTACCATTTTCGTGTCTCTTCTCGGTACCTTTTCTAATTCAGCTATATCCTTTTTAAGATCCAGTCCAGGTGATTTGCTACTCTTCAGTTTATCAAACACTTGTAATACATCTTCCCAGCTTATTGATATTTTTTAATTTCTTCTGATACATCACCTTTAAATATCATTTCAGGCATGGGTAACATCTCTACATGGTCTTCAGTAAAGACTGAAGCAAAGAATTCATTCAGTCTCTCCACTATGGCCTTGTCCCCTCTTAGTGCCCCTTTTACCCCTCTATCATCTAACGGTCCACCTGACTCACAGGTTTTTTTTCTACAAATGTACTTGAAAAAGTTTTTATTGCGTTTTTGCTTCCACTGCAAGCTTTTCTTTAAATTCTCTCTTTGCCTGCCTTATCAATGCTTGCATCTAACTTGCCAGTGCTTATGTTGTTTCACTTTTTTATCATTTGGCTCCCTTTTCCATTTCCTGAAAGACGCTTTTTTGGCAACAACAGATTCTCTGACCTGACCTTTAAACCATGCTAGCAGTTTTTTAGCCGTCCTTCCACTTTTCTTAAAGCGTGGAATACGTACATATGATCTGGGCTTCCAAGATAGTATTGTTAAGCAACGTCCATGCTTGATACAAACGTTTAACCTTTGCAATTGCTCCTTTTAGTTTTTTCTTAACTATCTCTCGGCCGTGGGCTTTTGCAGAGCCTGCAAGGCTGAAGATAAAGAGGCAGGAAGTTCTTGGCGGGCGGTCTCTGAAGAGGCGACCGGGTCGGAGGAGACCTTAAATGCAACCCTGTCTTTGCTGCCTATTTTGTCTCCGGCAGCAGAACCCATCATTTTGGCGTGAACCACCACCATTCTGTCAGCCTCTTGCTCTGCTCTGGCTGATCCCGCAGTCACTGAAGACAGCATGGTTTATTAATTGAAACCCTCCTCGGAGGTTCTGGGGTTGCGGGTTAATGCTCCCTTCTCCACAGAATTTATTCTCTTGATGCACCAGGCATATTGTGGTAGATAGAGCCTGGGAGTTGCTAAGGGACCAGCTGTTAGGGATCCCTCCTTCAGGGTTTTGGGGCCCTTGGAAGACGATAGGGGCTCCAAACTCTCATTCGACTCTGAAAACCCGGCAGATCTGGCGCAAGGCCTGGAGGAGGAGACAGCCTTGGTGGATCGTGATGAGCAGCTCCTGGCCAGAGAAGACCCTAATGTTGTCCAGGTCTTCCATCGGGAAGAGCTTACTCATTCCTTTACAGCACTTAACCTCTCTGTGGACACGCCAAGCCCACAGAGTCTGAGATTATCTTTAGCTCCTTGAATTGATGGCGGCTGCTCCAGTAATCCTTGTTGACTCAATGGTCCCCAAGTTCTCAGGAGTTTGAGTGCAGGCTTCCGCTCACGTTGAGGATGAGAGCCAGCCTGTGGTTGTGGCGGCAACCCTGTCATTTGAGGAAGGGCATACTACTGGACAATTCTCCTGGATCCTGCTGACAATAGATGCCAGTCTTTTGGCTAGGTAGCCCATTGCCAAGACTGTACAGCTCAGGGTCGTTAGAACCACAGGGAAGCGGTGTGGTCCATCAACCATCGAGTCAAGGGCCATCAGGTTGGCTCTTCTGGTTGAGGGCCAGGCAGTTTGAGTGTTTTCAGACAATGCCACATAAGCGGTGGCTTATGTCATTTGGGAGGACAGCACAAGACGTGCTGGAGTGGCACTAGAGATGGATCTCCTGTTTGCCTGGGCGGAGAAGGACCCCTTAGCCTTGTTGGACAGTGTGAAAGTGGACTTCCTCAGCCAGCACTCTCTGAATCCCAGTGAGTGGGAGTTGAGTCAAGATGTGTTTTAGTTGATTCTGCACCTGTGGGGTCACCCTGAAATTGATCTGATGGCCTGCTCCAATGCAAAAGCATGCTGCTTCTTCAGTTGCCACACGGAGATGGGTCTGAGGGCATTGATGCCCTGCCCCAGCTTTGGCCCAGTCAATGACTGTTGTGCGTGTTTCCTCCATGGCCCCTGGTGGGGCATGTGATTTGGCATATAGAGGGCCATCCAGGCAGGATTATTGTAGCAGCAGATTGGCCATGGAGAGCATGGTTCAGAGACCTGATGTGGCTCCTTCAAGCACCTCCTTTTCATCTGCTTCCATCTCAGGGACTATTGTGATAGTGACTGATCGTCCTGGAGGACCCGGTTCCCTTCTTGCTTATGGCATGACTCTTCAAAGGAGACTGCTAGCAAGGAAGGGCTACTCTCCATTAGTAATCTCTACCATACTTGGTACCTGGAGGAGGTCTACCAAGCTAGCATATGTATGGATATGGTGCCTCGTGAGCACTGTTAACAGCATGCAGCACTTGGCTGCTGAGGAGACCAAGGTGTCTTCCCTGTTGGCCTTTCTGCAGGATGGCTTAGAGAAGGGCCTCTCACTTAGCTCTCTGAATGTTCAGGTGGCAACTTTGGCCTCTTTCCATGGCCTGATGGTGGGCAAGTCTTTAGCTTTGCACCCAGATGTCTCACGTTTCCTTCTAGGGGTTTGACATCTGCATTCTCCGCTCCGGTCTGTGCTGCCTTCCTGGGATCTGTGTCTGGTGCTCAAGACCATACTGGCAGCACTCTGAGCCATTGAAGCATGCTACCTTGAAAGATTTGATGCTCAAGACTGTCTTTTTAGTCATTATTTGTTCTGCAAGGCAGATCTCCAAGCTGCTGGCTCTGTCTTGCCAAGATCTCTGAGGCCATTTCCTTTCGACCTGGGCCTTCCTTCTTGCCTAAAGTGCTGTCTCCCTTTCACATGAACCCGGTGATTTGCCTGCCCTCCTTCTCTAAGGAGCAGTGTCAGGGGAAAGATAAGTATCTTTGCCTGGTTGATGTCCAGAGGATGCTTCTCCGGTACTTGGAGGTTATGAATTCCCTTCTTAAGTCGGACCATCTTGTTTGTTTTATTTGCTGGCCCACGCAAGCATGAAGCAGTGGCTAAGTCAACTTTGGGGTGCTGGGGTAAGGAGGCTATTGCCTCAGCATATCTGTTACTGAACCAGCCGGTTCTTGAGAGTTTGCGCGCCCATTCTACCTGAGCATAAGCATCGTCATGGGTGGAGCAGAGGTCAGTAGCCCTTGCAGACATTTGTCAGGCAGCAATGTGGGCGTCACCTTCCACTTTTGTCAAGCATTACCACTTGGATGTCCACACATAGGCTGACATGACCTTCAGCTCAAGGGTTTTGCGAGCTGCTGTGTCTTCTTCCCACCCAGTGGAGTCATATCTTTCATACATCCCACTTGTCTGGACTGGTCTAGCAAGATGATATGGAAGATGACATTTTACTTACCAGTTAATGTCCTTTCCTTGAATCCTGCTAGACCAGTCCAGGGCCCGCCCCTTGAAACTGTATTGCTCTGTTCCTCTGCTGCGGTGCCCTTGGGTCTGTCATGAGTTTTATATTTCACTCTGCAGGCTCATTTATCTTCCTGTACATAGTTCTGTACTGTTGGTAACTCATTGTTGCCCACATTTGAGGTTGTGTGAGGCTTGCTGTGTATCTTCCATATGCTTTGGAACAAATATTGAAAGGACCTCTGGTGGCTGAGGCAGATAGAGGCACATGAGTGATGTCATTGAAACCTGGGCTTTTCTTTGGTTCTTTGTCTCCACCAATCTGCTGGTAGGGGAACATAACCCACTTGTCTGAACTGGTCTAGCAGGACTGAAGAATAGGACATTAACTGGTAAGTAAAATATCACCTTTAGCACTATATATTCTAACTCTCCCATGTTATTTTTTAGACTTTCAGTATTTGCATAAAAGTGTTTTAGAGGTTGTATTTTATTCATATTAATCTGGTTATCAGTTGATAAGGTAATTTAGAATTTGTCTGCTCTGTACTTAAGGGCATCTGGGTTACACTTATCTTTACTGGAACCTCTCCGTCGGGATGCCCTAACTTTCCTCTTTTGCTAGTATCCTTCAAAGATACATCCTTCTGAATCATGCACTCTTGGGCGACTGTCAGCTTTCCTCTATTATCTAGTTTAAGAGCAGTTCTGTCTCCTTTTTAAAGGTTAATGCCAGCAACCTGGTTCCATCCTGGTTAAGGTGGAGCCCCTCCTTTTGGAAAAGCCCCTCCCTTCCCCAGAATGTTGCCCAGTTCCTAAGAAATCCCAAACCCTCTTCCTTGCACCATTGTCTCGTCCATGTATTGAGACTCTGAAGCTCTGCCTGCCTTTTGGGTCCTGCAAGTGGAACAGGAAGTATTTCAAAGAATGCTACCCTAGAAGGTCTGGATTTCAATTTTCTAACTAAAAGCCTAAATTTGGCCTCCAGAACCTTCCTCCCACACTTTCCTATGTCATTGGTACTAACATGTACCAAGACAGCAGGCTCCTCCCCTTGTCTAGGTGGCGCATGAGGTCCACTACCTTCATACCAGGCAAGCATGTTACCAGGCAATCCTCACGTCTACCAGGCAATCCTCACGTCTACCAGCCACCCAGTTGTCTACTGCCTAATGATCAAATTGCCAGCTATAACAGCTGTCCTAATCCTTCCCTCATGGGCACATGTTCCTGGAGAAACCTCCTTGTTGCAAGAGGGTTTTACATCACCTGGAGGACAGGTCCTAGCTACAGGATCACTTCCTGCCACATCAAGGTGATGCTGTCCTTTCATGTGACCTCTCTCCTCCATGGCAACAGAGAGGCTTCCAGACTAGAGGTGGAAATTCAGTATTACGCCCGCACAGATCTCGTCTATATACCTGTCTGTCTTCCTTAGCTCCTCCAAATCTGCTACTCTAGCCTCCAGAGACTGGATTTGTTCCCTGAGAGCAAAGAGTTCCTTGCACCTATGGCACACGTAAGACTCATCACCAACTGGGAGAAAATTGTAAATGTGACACTCAGTGCAAAAAACTGGATAGCCCCCATCTTGCTGCTGAACTGCTGTCTGCATCTTAGTTTTAAGGTTTTGTTACATTTAAGTTATTTACTGTATTTTCCAGAATATAAGATGTGGTTTTCTACATCGAGAAGTGATGGCGTGACCTATACAACACAGAAACCTATCTAAGAAATTTACGTGATGGACCAGTCCCCTCAAACTGCATATAAATATTCACACCTGCATAGTGGACGTCTTTCTCCCTGGACCCTCCGCTCTACACCCATTGCTTGCAAGCAGACCCTCTGATTAGCAGACTGGTATGTACTTGGACTATACTGGCAAATAGCATACCAAATAGCATACCCGGATGAATTTTAGTTACAATACAAATCTTCTTTTTAACCCCACAGAAAATGGTGACACCAAAGGCACAGAACTCATGCACCGCGGAATTCAAATTGAAATTTATTCATCGTGCAAAAGAACATGGTAAGAGCCACCGAGTGAAATTTTGGGAAAACTGAGACATTAGTTAGAGACTGGAGGAAGACGCAGAGAAGACTAACTTTTATGAAGCACAGCAAGAAGGCAAATTGTGGCCGCAAAGCATGGTGGCCTGAATCAGAAGCATGTCTGCTTCAGTTAGTCGCAGAGCACTGTGCAGGTGTGATTCAAAGCAGCTCATATCGCCAGGGAAATGAATATCAATGGATTCAAGGCTGGCCATTCATGTTGCTACCGATTTATGATAAGAAATAATTCAAGCATTAGACAAAGAACAATCATGTGTCAGAAGCTTCCTGCCGATTTCTTGGATAAAATACGGAATTTCAGGGAATTCATAAACAAAGATATCAACACATACACAGTGACACCTGACTTCTTACTCAACATGGACGAGGTTCCCTTAACTTTCGACATCCCATAAGGGAGAATGGTCAGTCAAAAGGGGGTTAGAACATAAATATTAGAACCACCGGACACGAAAAGACACACTTTACAGTGAAGCTGGCCTGCTGGGCAAGTGGAAAGAAGCCGCCACCTATGATTATATTCAAAAGGAAGACAACGCCACGTGAAACTCTACCAACCAATGTTGTTGTTGATGTGAATGAGAAAGGATGGATGGATGAGAGCATGATGCTGAAATAACTGCAGCGCTGCTTTAGTAAGCGGCTGGACAGAATTTTCAAGAGATAGAAAGCCCTGCTTGTCATGGATAGCATGAGAACCCATTTCACTGAAGACATAAAGAAGAAAATAAAATCTTTTAACACTGTCACAGTTATTATACTTGGTGGTATGACAAAACTGCTTCAACCGCTTGACATTTCCGTCGACAAAGGATTCAAAGCTGTGTTGCGCCACCTATGGGAAAACTGAATGTGACACGGAGAACACAGTTCCATATTTGCCACGCCACTTTTGCAGACGTCTCCAGGTGAGTTGTGACAGCATGGGGGGGGGGGGTGAGTGATAAAATAATAAAATCCAGTTTTGTGAAAGTTGAGATACTAAAAAGCCCCAATAATCGTGACGATGAAGATGAAGAAGAAGACAATAATGAACATGAACCGTCACCTGAAACTGCAGAAGTATTTCACGATGACACTGAAGGTGAGGACTTCAGCGGCTTTCCTGAAGGTAATACAGAACAACTCTGATGTGGAATGAGCTGCTATGTCGTTATGCGCTTTATTCAACAGTGTTATTGTAAAGTGAAAGTGAAACAGAATAAATCGTGTTTTAAAAAATAGCAATGTTGTCTTGCGCTTTATTTTTAGTACCAGTGACTTATATAGTGGGGTGGCTTATACTATGATTTTACCAATAAAATCCCCAATTTTGGCCTCTGTGACTTATACACGGGAGCAACTTATAATTCGGGAAATACGGTATTTACTTAAAGTTGCTAGGGATAGTTGTACAAACACAAACATACCTAATAGGTTTAAGGGGCTTTGTTCATGTCAGGATTAATTTCAGGACCTTAATTAATTAAGCTGAACCTGATGAGGGTAACCAGCTACACCTGAAAGTGAATTTGACTACCTCTATCCTTGTAAGAGCCTATAAATCTAAGATTATGCCTGGGTTGGGAGGGAAAGAAAAATTTAATAGAAGCTGGCTTGCTAAAACAGTGCTTTGACTGAGTATTAGGGGGAGTCTTTAGGCTTGCTAAAACAGTGCCCCGTGTGACTTTAAAAAACACAGAACTTTAAAACAGACAGATTTTATCAGTTTAAACCGAGAGTCTGAGAAATTACCAGCGGGTAAATACAATTGCAGAATCCTTCCTGGCAAGAGCGGCTTTTCTCAATAGTCTGGAGGCTTTTGGTAAAAGCGGTGTTGCTGTTTTAAAGTCAATTCCGCTGCTGTAGCTCCGAGAGAGTGGGGGCAATGGGCCGCTCTGGAAACGGCACTCTAGGCGACCACCTTGCTTAGTGCCAGCCCTGCCGGAGGAGCACAGATGAAGCAGCGCACCTGCACAGGAGGCTCTTGGCCTTTATAGCACTGCCACTCATTCAGGCTGCTGCCCAAAGCTGGAGACAGATGTGCTGATGTTGGCCAATTGTTCTGTGTCCTGGCAGTTGCCTGGCTTTGTGAACTGACCACATTAATAACTTGCTTTTCCAAGTAGAAACTGCCCTTTCTGATGGAGGTGGTATAAGTAGTAGAACTGGGTGGGTCATGACCTGATTAATATCTTTCCCCCACCTGACATCAAAATCAGGGAAGCTTCAAGGAAAAGGTTGTTACTTTTTCTCCTTCCCCCTTCTGCAACTCCAAGGAGTCAGATTTTCAACAATAGGCGTGGATGGAAGCCTGCATGCTACAAACCTGAAGACAGGCTGACCCATTAAATATGCTGACTGCTAAGGGAACTTGTAGAGACCCTATGCCTCCCTCAACAGGGCTGATGTAATACAATAAGCCCAGCATGGGGGGGGGGGGGGGGTTCTGTTGTTTGTTTGAGGAGCACCAACAGCTGCCATGAGCCATGCTGTTTTGTTGTGTCAGCCCAGTCTACAGATGGGGGTGGACAGACACCTGGCTCCATCCCTATTCCCTGGTGTTACGCAGCAGCTGTAACCCTCTAGTCATTTCCTTCATAGCTATGCATCTCCCTGCCCTGCTGAGCTAAATAGCAGCACCACTTTAGAAGGAATGCAGAACCATGCATTTCAGCTGCCAAGACCAGTCAAGGTTGGATGTGCATGGCGTCCATGGTGATCTATTCATCACCCACAAGCAAGATACAAAATCCTTCATGGAAGGCATCTTGGCACAAACCAAACAGAAAACATTCTTACAGAAGTAAGAGGTTTCCAGGTATGACTGCAATTCTCTTGCCCTAAAATCAATTTGGATGGCATCCCCGGAATGAAGTCTTCCAAGGAAGCGGTACAGTATGAGGGATGAAGCACTTCTGTCCACGAAAGAAGAGCGGGACCTAGGTGTGATTGTTTCTGATTATCTCAAAGTGGCTAAACAGGTAGAAAAGGTGATGGGGAAGGCCAGAAGGATGCTTGGATGAACTTGGAGAGAAATGGCCAGCAGGATGAAAGAGGCGATAGTGCCTCTTGTGGTTAACATTATTGGCACCCTTACAGTTCAACCCCTTAATGTTCGATATCTCCATAAAAAATGTGGCCAGGGAAATGGCTTTGGACTATATATGTACATAAAGGAATCAAATAAAACAAGACCAATTAAAAAAGGAAATAGTATAAACACTGTGACATTGCCAGGACATGATTATTCCCCCTCAATAAAGGCACACTCTAATGAATCCCTATAATTACCAATGTAAACTCCCAAAACATAACGGACGGAATCACTCTATTTGTTCTAAGATTGTTTTTGTTGGATCGTCTGTCATGAGGATGCCAAAACATACTCTTGTGACAGACCTCCTTTTTATTCAAGTATTTATAAAAAAGGCCTCCCGGCCAACTTTGCGTGAGGCTATGAGGCCCTATGAACCAGCCACCGCAAACCAAACTTTATAGTGAAACATCCCCAATCAAGTCTGTTTTCAAACCTGAATCAATCAGGGAATTTTTCAAAATCCCCAAAAATGGTGTTGATGTTGCCCATAAACCAACACACTTACTCATCTGAAAGAGATAAAACTCAGCTTGTGATGAGGCAGCTCAAAAGCAAAGGCGTGTATCATTCATCCATCCTGCGAAATCTGCCGTCTCGGCTCAATAAATCGCTCAAGGTTATCAACGTCCTTGCAATAAAGTTGTTCAGCTGGGCACAAACATTCAGTTTGATACTGCGACACTAACCATATGTTTTGGCATCCTCATGACAGACGATCCGACAAAAATAATATTAGAACAAATAGAGTGATTCCGTCCATTATGTTTTGGGAGTTTACATTGGTAATTGTAAGGATTCATTAGAATGTGCCTTTATTGAAGGAGATATTATTGTGGTTACACAGTGGGGGTTTTGAATTTATAGGACATGATTATTGGCACCCTTATAAACAATTCAAATCCGTTTGAACAGAACCACCATATTCCCATTGCAGTAAAATTACACAGACCTGTGATCAATTGTCAGTACTCATGTGACTTGAATCAACCAATGAATGCTGGCTTTAATGTTTAGAATGACCACATTCACTCCCTGTTCCATTTTCACAATGGTGAATACAAGAGAACTGCCTGAAACCATCAGAAAAGCCATTGTCATCAAACTTCAAAGTGGTACAAGGCCATCGCCAAAGACCTTGGGATTCCTGTGTCTACAGTTTGCAATGTTCTTAAGAGGTTGTCTGCTCATGGAACTGTCAAGAACCTCCCAGGATGTGGTGGGTAGAGGAAAATTAATCCAAGAAGTCTTCAAAGGTTAGTGTGAACTGTTGGAAAAACACCACATACAACATCCAAAGAGCTTAAGGCTGACCTGGAACAATCTGGAATGGTGGTTTAATGCCACGCATTAAACAAAGAAGGATTTTAGGGGTGAAGGCCAAGGAGGACTCCACTGCTCAAAGATAGCCATAAAAAAGCAACCCTGATCTTTGCTGAACCCACCTTGAGAAACCACAATCCTTCTGGAAAAATGTTCTGTGGACAGATGAAACTAAACGAGCTCTTCGGCAATGCAGACCAGCGATACATTTACAAAGAAATGATGCTTATAAGGAAAAAACACCCTTTCTACAGTTAAATATGGTGGAGATCCCATAATCGTGTGAGGCTGTTTTGCTACCTCAGGAACTGGAGGCCTGGAACATACTAAAGGAATCATGAAGTCAGAGGACTACCAAGGTATTTTGGAGTGAAATATGCTATCTAGTATCAGAAAGCCAGCTCTGGGTCAAAAGTCATGGGTCCTCCAGCAGGACTATGACCCAAAATATACATACAAAAGAATGTTTAAAAAGAAACAAATGGACTGGTTTAAACTGGCCAGCAATGAGTCCTGATCTCAATCCAATTGAGAACTCTTGGAAAGAGCTGAAATCTGCCATTGGTAAAAGGAATCCTGGAAACATTCATGAGTTGGGACAAATCACAGTTGAAGAGTGGGAGAAACTGCCAGCAGATGAATGCACGAAACCTATAGATGGCTACGGTTGGAAGCTGTCATCACTGCCAAGGGTTGTACAACCAAATATTAGTGAAGGGTGCCATTAATCATGTCCAAGTCATATTTTGTTTTTTTTTTCTCAGAAATTACTACATCTAAGTTGCACAAACATCTTTTTTTGTTGTATACCTTTGAACATACTATTAAAATATTATGATGACATACAGTTGGAATATTTCCAATTATTTTTCAAAATATTGTAAACAACATACCTAAAATACAAGAGTGCCAATAATATAGACCACAATTGTCAATCTTTGGTGAGACCCCATTTGGAGTCTAGTGTGCAATTCTGGAGACTACACTGTGAAAAGGATATAAACAGGATGGAGTCAGTGCAGAGGGTGGCTACCAAAATGGGCAGTAGGCTTCATCATAAGGCGTACGGGGATAGACTTAAAGATCTCAATATATTTACTTTGGAGGAAAAGCGGAAGAGAAGAAATATGATAGAGAGGTTTATATATTGCCATGGCCTAAATGCACAGGGGGAGAGCCTCTTTCAATGGAAAGAAAGCTCTTCACTGAGAGAGCGCAAGATCATGGTTAAAGGGGTAGACCTAGGAGTAATATATGGAAATATTTCTTTATGGACACAGTGGTAGATACATGGAATAGTCTTCCAGTGGAGGTAGTAGAAACAAGGACAGTATCTGAGTTCAAGAAAGCATGGGACCAACATGGAAGATCTCTAAAGAGAAAACAAAGGGACTGTAGTAGTTGGTGTGAAAGGGCAGACTGGATAGGTTGTATGGTCTTTCTCTGCTGTCATGGTTCTATGCTTTCTGGTGCTAATTTGGCAAATGCATTTGGCACCACTGTTTCTCTCTCCCCACCACAGACTTGTCCCCACTTCTAAAGAAACCACAAAGACGCATCAGAATTCTTCAAGAACATTTATTGTACATCACTGGCTGAGTCCCTCCTGCCATTCTCTAGTGCCACTCTCAGCCAAAGGATACCTGTAACAGCCTAACCAGTGCTTAAAGTAGGGGTGAGAGAAGAAGAGGAAAAATAGGAGTTGTGGCCCTCATGTCAATACCCATGCTTCAGTGTGCACCCCTGTCTCCCTCCCCCTTCCAGCCCAGGGAATCCACATCTTACTTTCTGAAGCCAATGGCAACTGCTCTTATTGAGGCCCTGAACATTAGGGGACACGGCATGCATTCCAATGCAGGGCTTCTGCCTCTGTGGTTTCCCCTGTTATGAAGGGGTAATTATCCCACTCCCACTGTCCTCCCCTTTGCCCTACACCAACTTATTGACAATTTAAACACTGGTCAGGGCCCCTAACCTGGCCCAGAATGTAATATCAGTTTCAGTGACATCAACAAAGCGATCCCAGGGAAATGGGTTTGGTGGTTCAGGAATGGGGTACAGAGTTACAGACCCTACATATCATAGTGAGACGGCAGCAATAACCTGAGGTGGGAATATAAGCCCTTGCCTTCCTTTAGGATCTAGGGATTATGGGTAGCAACCAAAGGCATCTCATCATCAAATGCTCCATGCCTCTTCCTCTGATAAGGACCCCACTTCCCCTCAATGGTGTCTTCCTCAATGCCTTTTTCTTGAGCGCCATCACACAATTGCTCCCAATTCTTCCTGGAAATATTGGGGGAAGAATAAAGGAGGTGTGAGGGGTTTTTTTTGTTTTCTGGCCAGAGAGTCAGGAAAGAGGCTAGGGAAGGAAGGGTCTCATGGGTCACACAGCTCTTCATAAAGACTTTGTGCTACAAGTAACAGCAATCAGTCACCATGACAGGAGACACTGGAACAAAGGCCTTCCAGGGTGATCCTGCCATCGGCTTGGGACTACCTCTCTGTGTTGGCAAGTCAGCCTAAGCCAAGGACCGGGTCTCTTGCTGCAGTCAGTGTGAGATTGTCAAAATAGGACCAGGCCAGGCCCTACACCATTCCATGCTGGCAGGGTGAGCCTAGTTCACTGTATCTCTGTACTGTGAAACTGTGTCTAGGCCACAAGTTGAGGGCTATCCCTCTTTGTGCTGTCAATCACTGTGTGCTTAAGCCACACTGTCTCTGTGCTGTCTGGGTGAGGCCAGGCTACTCTCTTCTCATTGCTGTTGGAAAGAGGCCAGGCTGCAGTCTCATTTGCTGCAAGGGGCTGGGAGCTTACATATGCTTCTTGTCCTTTCAAACGCAACACACACTTTTTTATGCATAAACATCACACCAAACGCCACTCCTACTGCACTGTGACATATTTCTACAGACTGTGCATCGTAGGGGCATGGTCACATTTGTATCTGCACGTGAGAACAATAAAATCACATCTCTCTTGGGGAGCCCTTCTCCATGCTAGGAAGTAGAGCAGACATCTTACTTCTCTGTACTCCCAAAAGTCTTTGTCCCGATCTTTCCTCCTATATCAAGGCAAAGGATGTTGGGCAGTTTTCAAAAATACCTCAACGCCCAAGCGCTGGGCTCTCCCCCTGCCCCCTCCTTACAGGCCTTCTCCATCTTGCCCTCATGTTGGCATCATTCAGAGGAAACTGAGGTCACTTTTTGCCCTTCCCTGAGAGTTTAGGGGTTAGCTTGTCTCCTCTTGCATCACTCATAGATAGAAATGGTTCTTCTCCACACCACGATGCGCCAACAACCTCTATAATACAGCACTTTCTGATGGATGTGGCACTTTGTAGTATGTTCTAAAGAGAATCTTTCATCTTCCCTCCACTCCTTTCCCCAAAGCACACCTCTGGATGCCTACTGCTCCTTGTGTGGGTCGGCCTATGTTATGCCCCAGGGGCTAATAAACTGAGGCCCATCCATAATGCAGACAGTGGAAGAGCAGCCTCAGAGGGATGGGATGGGGGATCTCAAATGGCAGCACAGCCCTAGCAGACCCTTCTTGTGATATGGGAACAGGGCAGTGACAACTCTAATTGGGAGGCTCATCGGTCAATCAAGGACTAAGGTCACAGAAGGCTTATGACTGTGCCTCATCTAGCTAAAAGCACAGGAAGGCTTGGGCAGGGTCAACCTTCCCAAAAGCCTTGATTGACTAATATGTCCCTCAGCACTCACCCCCTCTACAAGATTATGTGACCCCCCACTCCTTGCAAATACCTATTCCCTTCATTGCCCCCAGTACAGGAGCTATTCCATAGAACTTTATATTAAGGATAAAATGTCTGCTCCCCTTCACTATGCTCGTATGAGATATGCTGTATAATTATATAGCAAGTCTGATCCCCACGCTGTCTGCAAGACTCTAACTGTGTTATAGCCTTGCTAAGAATATAAAGGCAGTCTGTTCTTAAAAGGGGATGGTGAGAACCGCTAACAAGACGCTGCAACAGATCCTAGAGCGTTGCAGTCTTTCTCCCACATTAACATTTGGAAAGGTCTCACAGCAGAACAGGAGGAATTTCACACACGCACATAGGGCGGGCGGAGGGGGAGGATATGGTTAGGAGGGGTGCCTGGGCAAAGAGATATTCTTTCTTCACTGTTGGGGAGGAGGCAGATTTGCTTGCTGGTGGCCTATCCACCTGTCCCCTTTCCTCTGTTCCCCTCCCATTCTTGCCGGTTATAAAAACAAGGGAGTTGGTCCTTCTCTAGACTGAATTATAAATTAAGACACGTATAAAGTCACCAAAAAGAAAATGAAAATACCACATCTATAAATCTTCTAGTAATAAAACTCTACAAACAGACAAAATATATATCAGATATATGCGTGTATAAATAAGAAGAGAAATTACCCAGGCTATTTACAGAGCACACCCACGCACACTTCTGCAGACACGCACGCACTCACGCACACACACATACACACGGGGGACTCGTGAAGGACCCCTCCGCCCCCAGATGAAGGGGTCTGGAAGATATGGCTGAGATTTGGGAGATTCGGGTCCCTGCTGCCGCTGCGGGTTCTGAGTCCAGAGGGTCCTTAGGTGCTGAAGTACACTGAGGAGAGAAGAGGAGAGATACAGCAGGGTCCCAGACATACCCAGTAAAACTCATGACAGCTGCTGAGCTCTGCTAAAGTAGAGAATTAACCCACCCAACCACTAACCTATCCACAAAACTAACCCATCCCACCGCTCAACCACTAATTAAAGCATCTACTGACCACTCACCCCTATCACTCTGGCTAACTTATTTATTTATTTATTTATTTACATTCTCTTATATACCGCGCTATTCTGCATCAGTGTGGTTTACACTGAACAAACTGAACTTACATTGAACAGGGCATTATAACTTGGAGATAACTATTTTACAGGGAACATGGGCTATGGAGGGTTAAGTGGCTTGCCCAAGACCACAAGGAGCACCTGTGGGACTAGAAACCCCAGTCCTTCTGGCCCAAGGTTGCTGTCCTCTAGTGGGATTTGAACCCCCGACCTTCCGAACTTGCCCAAAAAGGTACCAATCTTACCACCTGTCTGCTCTGTCACAAGCAATGCAGTTGCCCAACCATTAATCAACCAACTCACTCATTCAACCAACATCCCACCCACTAATTCACCTGTTTACTCATTACACATTACAGCCATCCACCTAAACCATCTTCCTAAAAACTAACATGACAACTCAACCTCAGTGAACACATACAACAATTAACCAAGCTGTTGTAACAGAGCAGGCTAACTAAAATCACTCACAGCTATCTATCTACATGAAGGGACTTATAGGAGTAGAGGAGTAGCCTGGCAATCTACTTCCAGTGATACCCTGCCAAGCAGCAGCCTAACCAAGAGATCAGTGTTTGATTCTCACTGGCATACCTTGGGCAAGTCACTTTACCCTCCATTGCCTTGTAAGAAAAGGCCTGGCAATCTACTTCCGGTCATACCCTGCCAAGGAAACCCAGGGGGCAGCTGGGTCGCCAGGAGTCAGCATTGACTTGACGGCACAAAATTTAAAAAGAGCCTATTTTAGAAGCTATATTCATGATTCAGACATGTCAGTACTACTGCCTACACGTGTAAATTG
Organism: Ichthyophis bannanicus; assembly: GCA_033557465.1. Classification (NCBI taxonomy): domain Eukaryota; kingdom Metazoa; phylum Chordata; class Amphibia; order Gymnophiona; family Ichthyophiidae; genus Ichthyophis; species Ichthyophis bannanicus. Next base: position 101,454,256 of record CM066048.1, on the reverse strand, counting down.
CATCCAAGTGCAAACAGTTAGGGTTAACTTTAAATGTGGATGCCTGTACTATGTCAGAAGTAGATGAGGGTGTATTTGGGGAGTGTCGGAGGCATGGCCTGGGTGGGACAAAAATCTACACATGTCTTCCCCATTTCATATGGGGGAGGCACATATAAACCCCAAACTATCTAAATCCTCTGTAATTAAGTAAGAGCATCTGCCTATCTAGATTTGCAAACTGGGCTAGATACAGGTGTAAGGTGCTGACACACATATGTTTGTTGTGAAATGGTGGCACTGATGTGTGTAGGATGCTGGTGCTCCTCCATTGATTTTTCCTAAGTGTTTATTTCTGAAATGTCTCCTCCCGAGGCACGTGGATGTGTATTTTAGAAACGGTTCCAAGTTTAGCAGAACAGTTCTTAAAACACCGTCAGAACTGTCCTGACCTCGACAGCTCAATTCTGATCCCCATGACACCAAATCGGACAACTAACAAACCAAGAACCAGATTCCTAAAGCACTGTTTTCCCTTCTATGGGTCTGTGGGCCTCTGTACATCTAGTCTGACAGGATTTAACTAGCATTGCTGAACCTAAAGGAAATGCGGCACTAAGCTCTAGAGAAAGTGGATTGCCCATAGCGAGGATGCAAGCTGCAATTATAATGGGCCGCAAACCAGACAGGTTTTTGGGCGATCCCTAATGATTATTCATGAATGTATGCAACTATACCTCATGAATATTCATTATGGGTGTCCTGGAAACCAGACTGGTCCTCAGTCCTCCAGGATGGTAATTTTATACCCCTGGCCCATAGGCTGTGATACCTTGCGTTGGACAAACCTACAAATTCTCCAGAGATGACAATGGCTGAGAGCCTTCAAGAAGTGAATTGACGGCAGGATCCAGCGCACTCTCAAAATCTCCCACCAAGCATCAATGCTGGAGAATCTGAGGTCTTGAACCTAGAGAACAACATTTCTCTACTCTGTTCTCGGCCAGTGAAAACATCATTAATCTGCTCAAACCCATGGGCTTCCTCCCTAGCTGCAAAGACCCTTTGCATAGGGGGGGGGGGGGTGATACTCACCAATAATAATGATGAGAATGATGGCGCATATCACCCCCAGGATGATCATCATCTGTGGAGAACAGAGAGAGCATGAGGGACGGTCAGAGAAAGAGTCATCAGTGGAGAACAAGAGAAGGGAGTTAGAGAGAGGTGGGTTCCAGTGGAGGGAGGGAGGGAAAGAGAGTATGGGAAAGAGTGGGGGGAGTTGAAGGAGGGAGAATGAAAGACATCATAGAATAGGGATGTTAGTCTGTGGGGAAGAAAAGGCTGTTGGTATCAGGAAGAGGAGAGGGTCAGAAAGAGAGTTATCAGTAACAGAGGAGCAGAAGAAAGAAGGGCTCTTGGCAGCACATGGGCGGGAAAGGGGTCAGAGAGAGAAGCCATCAACTGGGAGCAGGGGATGAGGGAGGAGCTGTACAGCAGATAGTTGAGGGGGAAATAGGGCACATGATGGGAGAGACGTGAAATGAAGTAGCACAGGGTGGGAATGGGCAGGCTTTGGCCCTACCTTCAGGTTCTTCCACCAGTATTTACGCTTCAGTTTGGCAGCACTGGTCTCAAACTGAGATGCTCCGGCCTGCAGGGCATCAGCTCGATCATCCAGCTCTGAAAGCTTCTGATCTCTCTCCAGAACCTTGTCCACATTCACCCGCATGATGTCCACAACCTGCGAAGAGACAGGAAGGGCGTGCAGACAGAGAAACACACACACATAGAGCACAAGACAATGTTATCTCTGACAACACAACCCCAGCTCTGAACTTTCACAGATATATTCTGGGCCGTTAAGCTTCTCACCTCATCCACTTGAGCCTGGGTCTGCTGCAGCCTGCGATTGCTGGTGAGATTTGGGGGTCCTGCAGGGGCCGCTCCATCTCCTCCAGCAGCTGGGGGTACGGCAGCAGGAGCAGACCTATTGGGGGTAACAAACAGAGCCTGAATCTAGTCTTAGGGTCCTGCATTGCTGGGTGACCATAGACTGTTCCTCCAGAAGAGGACCTCTGTCTCAGTGAGCCATTCCTGTAGTGGAAGGCCCATCATCTAGGGGACCATGATTCATTCCAGCAGAGGTCTATGTTGAGTGCTTACAGGAAGTATAGAAGAAACAGCATATGTTTAGTGTTGTTTATCCCTTCTCCACAACTATCCAGATATCCCTGACTGTGACTATCTGTCTTCCATTAATCTGTCCAGTAATTTTTGACTCAGGCTATACCATACCACAGGTTTCTCTCTGCCTTGTGAGACAACAGACTTGGATTCCAGGAAAGAGGGAAGAATAATGCCTTACTTACCAAGACCACACATTTCCCCTTTTCCCTCACTCATCCTTTTTTCCTAGGTGAAGTCTGAACCTTTTCCTGGATGTACTCATGACCCTGCGGACTGTGCAATGCAACTTATCCCAGATCTCTGGTCTGGCTGAGTCAGGACTTCAGAGCTATACAAAGCAGGACCAGAATAACTGGCATTAGGGGTATGATTAAGGCGCTATATTTGCAGAGCTATTCAGGGGTGGTAAAGTACATGAAGGTGCTGCCGTTTTCCCAAGCACACAGATGCACAAATACATGTCACTCTTTATAGCTGCACATCCCATTGGTCAGCTAGATTTAGCATTAAAAAACATAAACCTCACATTTCAATTTCAACATAAGATGTCAAGACTATGATGGCTTGTGAAGGTTCAAGATTATTCAAAGTATTACTAAGGAGATCCTACACTCAGTCTGCCTTCTTTAAGAGTTCCTTGACTCATGGGGACCTAAAACATCTCCTTTGTTAATCGACATCTCTTCAGTAAGAATAATCCCTTTGGGTCTTTGCTCTGTGACTCCCCTTGGGTGCTGTCTGGGTGTGTCTTTGCTGTGACTCCCTACAGGTATTGTATGCAGTGTGTGTTTGTGTGAATGACTTCCTGTAAGCGCAGCCGGTATGTGTTTCTGCTCTGTCATCCTCTTCAGGTATTGCCTGCGTGTGTGTGTCTCAGCTCTGTGGCTCCTTGCGGGTCTATGTGTCTGATCTGTGACTCCTAGCTTCAGTTTTACTAGTTAAACAAGTTGAATTTGAATACTCCCTGCATCTTGTGCACAGAGATATGCACGGCCAGGGTGCAGCTGATTTTGTTCTAGATTTTATCACTCCATCCAGATGCTGGGCCAGAAGCTGGGTAATTTACTCACAACTGCCTAAGATGCACACAAGCCTCAATTCAATATAAACACAGGAGATGCAGCAGAGTCTCAGGCACTGTTCCCTCTAAACTGTGCGCGTGCGCACACACCTTGTCGAGCGAGCGCACATACTTTACAACAGAGCGCACAAAAATTACGGTTCTGATTCTGATAGAAAACAACACAGATGTCTTAAAATTTAAAAGTTGTGATTGTAATTACTAGAAATTTTCCGCTTCATTTAGTAATCATCTATTTTCATTTTAATTTGATTAAAATCAATGTGGTGGCAATACTGTATTCTGACGTGTTGTCAAATTTTAAAGTATATAACTCCAAGGGGCTTGTTTACAAAGCTGCGGTAGCAGCTTCCGCCCGATATCGGAGCCGCGGCCCCATTGAATTCAATAGGGCCGCGGCTCCGATATCAGGCAGAAACCGCTACCGCGGCTTTGTAAACAAGCCCCCAAGTGTCGTTATGTGGCGCACAAAAATTTAACCTTCCTTCAAAAGCTGCATAGCTGATATTTTATGTGCACACAGCCTACAGAAAATTAGAGGGAACATTGGTCTCAGGTTGGACTTTTATCCTTCTGGGAAACTTCCCAGATCAGTATCTTTCAGGATATTCACCATGAATATGTGTGAGATATATTTGTGTATACTGGGTCTCCAGTGTATGCGGATCTATCTTGCACATGTTCACTGCAGATATCCTGAAAGCCTAATCGGTCCCTGGAGTTACGAGGGCTGATTTTGGAGTCCTGCCCTAGACGCGGCTCTCACAGCCCAGGCACTGAACAAAATCTCCAGTTTCCTGCAGAGCCTATGAGGCCTTCTCAGAACCAGGGCCGGCCCAACCATCCGGCAAACGAGGCCATTTCCTAGGGCAGCAGCTTCTGTGGGGTGGCAAAAAACAAGGCATTCAAAGCTAACAGTCTGCCTACAGCTCAGTTGTTAGTGTAGCTGGGTTTAAAAAAGGCTTGGACATGTTCCTGGAGGAAAGGTCCATAAACCATTATCAAAGATGACCCAGGTAATCCCTGCTTGCCCCAGTACAAGCATTATGGAACCTGTGTGTCTTTTTGGGAAACTCTTAGGGACTTGTGACCTGGATTGGCCACTGTTGGGAACAGGATACTAGGTTTGATGGGCTTTGGTCTGACCCAGTATGGCATTTCTTATGTTCTTAACCACCTATAGAGTCAGCCCTGCTCAGAGCAAGGCAGCACTGGACACTACAACAAGGACACTTCATTCCCCTGTTCCTTTTTTTAACACTTGGAAAGCTAAGCGGGTTCTGCACAGGGAAGTGTCATATTAACAAGAGAATTTTTTTTTATTCTTCACTCTAATATCTTAAAATGAAATTAAGAATAACTACTACTACTTATCATTTGTATAGCACCAATAAGGGGGACTTATAAATAAATTGCAGGCAGTTTTGTGGAAAAGGAGTGAACCTCCTGGGCAGCTGAGGAACTAACAGCTGTAACATAAGCTTACAAGTCTGGGAGCAGGACCAGCATAAGGGAGGGTATCCAACAGGGCAATTGTCCTGGGCCTCCATGCCTCGCTCCAGCAAAAAAAGACAAAGCATGCAGGGGGCCCCCTTACCAGTTCCTGCCCTGGACTCATGCAGGGCCCTGTCTGGGGGATGAGTTGATACCCTCTCAGGGCTCAGAAAAAGGAGACCTTAATCCCATGCACATCTTTCACCCTCACCTGATCCTTTTACCTGCATCTCATTTGTAAGGTAAAAGGCTTTAATAAAATCTCAATTCCAAACTTTCTGGGGTATTTTTGTTCTTCTTCCCTTTTAAGTTTTCATTTACTCCAACTTTCTTTCAGCTTCTCCTTTCTACTTCAGACTGTCTCTCCACCCCCCCCCCCCCCCCTTTACACCCATTGCCACGCAGGGCAGAGACGGGCACAGAGGACCCTAAAACACCAGATCCCTTTAAGGGTAAGATGTCTTTAGTCTCCTTGGTGTACACTGAATATTACAGGATTATGACGTTTTCCTGTAAAAGTATTTAAGAGGAACAAGACAAGGAATTAACATTTTGAAATGAAAGGACACCGGGTATATCATATGGACTCCCATTCCCCAGTTGAACCCCTCCATCATTCCAGTACTCCCGTCGTACGGGAATGTAACTGGCCTTAAACTTCCAAGGAAAGGTGTGGGCTAAATCCGGTCGTACCCCCCCCCCCCCCCCCTTGTATCCTGCTACTCGATACAGGGCTGCAATGCTGGTTTACTTAGCGACATCTCAGTAGGCACTAGAGCGCCGGTCCATCCTGGCTGTTCTGGCTCCTGCCACTGTCCGAGGTGCTGATCCGACTCCCCAGGGTCCCGGCTCCTGCCACTGTCCGAGGTGCTGATTCAGGTCTTGCGCCTCTGTCTGTCTCTGTCCAAGGTGCTGAACTGGTCCCCGGCAACTCTCCCGCCGCCGTCTAGTCCCCGCTCCCGGGCAGCCCAGGTTCCGCGGGGATGCGCCGGGTTCCTATGGTCCCGCATTTTTCCCTTGACCCTTTCCCATGTCCCTTCCTCCCCGCGCAGCCACATCAGCGAATTCTTATTTGGCTGCAGGAGAGCTCCACTATTGCACAGAACCTCTCACTCCCCGACCCTGCGGAACAGTAAAGCGCGTACAGAATCTACAGCCGTCCATACTGCACCCAGCCTCCGGGGATCCAGCGACGCACGTATGCACCTTACACCCTGCTCTCGATCCCCACCACGGAATTACCGAATACAGCCCCCGCCCCTTCCCCTTGCCCGGAGCATCACTGCTCCCCCTCCCCTCCCCTCCCCCAACATCGGAGAGAAAACCTAGCCCCACCCGTCCCTCCCCTCCCCCAACCGGAGCAGACTACAGCGCCAACTCCAGCCCCCTCCCCCACTCGCGAGCAGAAAATATAACCCCACCCTTCCCCCAACACCCGAGCATAGACATTATCCACATCCCCGGCCCCCTCCCCCTCCACCGCAGCAGAATATTTATCCCCGTCTCGTGCCCCCGTCACCCTCCCTCGGGCCGAGACTCACATGCTGTTTCGTTGTTCACGCTCTCCTCGGGTTTCGGTTTAGGCTCAGGTTCGTGTTCGGGGGGTGCCTGTTTCGGATCCGCTTCTGTCTCTTTTCTCCTTGGCTGCAGCTGTTGATCCTTTTCGGAAGCAAAATGTCCGACTGACGTCAACGGCATCCGGGTACTGTGGGGGGGGGGGGGTGAGAAGGGAGGGGCTCTGAGAACTGCTGCAGCTCAGCACATGCAGGGAGGGGAGGGGAAACGGGAGGGGAGGGATTCAGCCCAGCTCGACACACCTTGACTTGCAGAGGGAGGGAGCCCTAGGGCGCTGCTGGCAATGACTTCTCACGGCCAAAGGAGCTATAGGGCCAGCCCAAAGGTATCTAACATCTTAAGTGCACTGAACCTAGAGCAATGCATCAAGATGTTGCAGCCAAGCAGCTGAAAATGCTCTCATTCTCTCTCTCACCCACAGAAGGAAACACACAGACAGGCTGGAATGCAAACAGGATCTTTTAATGTGCATAGAGGCCCAGACAGAGAACCGGCAGTCTCCACAAAAATCTGAGCCCCACAGAAGGACGTCATACTTTGCCTTATATACAGTACATTTTCAAAGGTCATTCTACCTTCTCATTCGCCCCAGGTATCTCCTGTCCACCAATAAGTAGCCCCAGGGGGGGGGGGGTGTTATCATAGAGCATTCCTGAGTGACCTGTCCAAACTGGTATGCTCTGGTCTGCTGGTTTCTGGGCAGGGGGTTGTTGTGCTTAGGTTTGTTTTACTGCAGCTCAGACATGGGGGAGGGTGCCTACTGAAACCTCTATGTCTTCTCTTAGCAAGCTGATTATTATGTAAAACCTCATGGTATGGGGGAGGGGGAGGGGGAGGGTTACCCACAGCTATCTCCCTGGCTGCCTCACTCCCCCCTTTTTAAGTGAGACCTCAACTGCTAGGGGCGGTAGAGGGCAGTATTACTGGAGGCAAGCCGCAGAGGAGTGTATCTCTTGGCCCATTGGCTTAGTGGGACCGGAAACAGGGGGGCTTGTAGATCCTGAGAGTCTTCTGGGAAGGACTGGGACAAGGATGTGGTTGCGACCCACCAGGCCTCTGCATCAGCCCGTCTATTGCCCTTGGCTATCTCACTGTTCCCTTTCTGGTGGCCTCTGCAGTGCATAACAGCTACTGCTTTTGAACGCCAGACTGCTTCTAACAGGGCCAATACTTGGGGGCCATTCTTTATCTCGGAGCCAGCTGCAGTAACTAACCCTCTTTCCTTGTATAGGGCCCCGTGGGCATGGAGAGTGGCAAAGGCATACCGGGAGGCTGTGTATATATTCACATGGTGGTTAGTTCCAAGGATTAAGGCACAGGTAAGGGCAATGAGTTCCACCTTCTGTGCGGAAGTTCCAGGGGGCCAAAGGCTGAGCTTCGACTATCTCTTCCATCGTCACCACCGCATACCCCGCACACCTGCAGCCCTCCAACACCAGACTGCTTCCATCTATGAAGTAGGTCTCATCCAGACTGCTTAACGGCACATCTGTCAGATCAGGGTGACTGGAAAAGATTGTATCCATCACTTCCAGGCAGTCGTGATCAGGTGGTCCCGGGCCAACAGGCAGGAATGTAGCAGGGTTTAAGGCTTGGCTGGTAGTTATCTGCACTCTGGGATTTCCCCATAACATGCTCTGGTATTTCAACATCTGGGAGCTAGTGAACCAGTGACTTCCTTTATGCTCTAGCAATGTTTGGACTGAATGTGGGATGGTGACTAGAAGGCTTTGGCCCATGGATAGTTTATCAGACTCTTCCACCAACAAGGCTGTTGCTGCTATTGCTCTCAGGCAAGGTGGCCATCCCTTGGCCACTGGATCCAGCAGTTTAGACAGGTAGGCGACTGGTCGCGGTCAAGACCCCAGTTGTTGGGTCAAGACCCCCAAAGCCGTTCCTGCTGCTTTGTGTACGTAGAGAGTGAAAGGCTTGGTAACATCCGGAAGGCCTAGGGCTGGTGACAACAGTAATGCCCTTTTCAAATGTTCGAAGGCCTCCTGTTGGTCTCGACCCCATTCAAGGGGGCTCTTCTCTGGGTCCTTTATGGATTCATAGAGGGGCTTCACAATCTTTGCGAAGTTGGGAATCCAGATACAACAGTATCCAGCGGCCCCGAGGAAAGCGCGTACTTGCTTGCGGGTTGTTGGCACAGGGATCCGGCACACTGCTTCCTTCCTCTCGCTCCCCAATCGTCGGCTTCCTTTTAACAGATGGAATCCCAGATACTTCACTTCCAACTGGCATAACTGTGCCTTTTTCCTTGAAGCTCGGTAACCCGCATCGTACAAGAGTTGGAGAAGCTCTGTGGTTGCCAGTATACATTCAGCCTCAGAGTCAGCAGCGATTTAGCAGGTCATCGACGTACTGCAGAAGTACTCATCTGCCGGGCTCTCCCGGGGGGAAACTAGCGAGGTCTTGGGCCAATGCTGAGCTGAAAATGGTAGGGGAGTTCTTGAATCCCTGTGGTAAGCGAGTCCAGGTAACTTGGGACTTTCTGCCCATAGCAGGATCTTCTTTCTCGAAGGCAAACAGGTGCTGGCTTGCAGTAGCCAGGCGTATACAAAAAAAAAAAGCATCTTTTAGGTCCAGTACTGAGAAGTGTGAAGCAGTCGCCGGGATGAGGCCCAACAGTGTATAAGGGTTTGGTACCACTGGATGCAGAATCACAGCAGCCTCATTGACACGACAGAGATCCTGAACAGGTCGGTAGTCGGTGGTTCCAGGTTTTCGGACCGGGAGCAAAGGAGTGTTCCATGCCAGTTGGCAGGGCCGCAGGATACCATGCTGTAGTAGCTGCACCAGATGATGATGATGAGTTCCTTCCACAGCTGCCCGTGGCAGCGGGTATTGTCACACATGCACAGGGGAGGCTCCCGTCTTCATTTCAATGCATACAGGAGGGATGTTGATGGCCATTCCGGGGGGGGGGGGGGGTGTTCCTTTAGCCCATACTCCAGGGGGCACTGATTCCACGTATCCAGGGTAGCCACATCAGATTTGGGCCTGTTCTCATATAACCGCCATTCTTCTTCTCGGGGGATGGACAGTACCAAAACTGCTGGGCCCAGGCTGGGTATTTCGAGCTCAGCCTGGCTGTCAGACCCGAATGAGATTTGGGCCTGGAGTTTTGCCAGAACATCCCAACCCAGCAGGGGTATAGGACATTCAGGCATATACAGGAACTGGTGAGTGATGGTCCGTCCCCATGACTGGCATGTGCAGTTTTTACAGAAAAAAAAGTCTCTGGGCCCTCTCTCCCATGGCTCCCACAATAGTTACTTATTGGGAGGAGATCGGGGCCTCTTGCTGGGTGACCACCGAGTGTGTTGCTCTGGTATCGGCCATGAATTGCATTTTCCGGTCTCCTAAATTCATGTTGACCATAGGCTCCTGGGGACCCAACAGAAACTTGGAGCCCAGTCTGGCCTAGTAGTCATCTGAGTCATAATGTTCCATAGTTGCAAGGCCTTCAATGGCTGGTCCCAGTGGAGGCGGGAAAGCATCATACTGGTCCTGCTCCCGTGTAGTACGTACAGGTGCTCTCGCACCCCTTGTGGATGGGTATCTCCCTCATCTTGTGTTATGATTTGGACACTCATGCTTCCAATGTGCTTCATTTGGAAAATCCACTGCTGCCTGCTGCCGAGGATCTATAACTCTAGCATCTGCAGGATGCGCCTCCAACCACGCAAGGGTGGCCCGCACAATGTGTGCTCGTTCTTCTGTGCTGAATAAAGTAGAAAGCAGTTGCCTAGTGTCCGACCAGGTAGGCTGGTGTGTTTGCATAATACTGGTCATAAGATCTGTCAGTTCCTGAGGCTCTTCAGTATAGGAGGCATAGTGGGTTTTCCAATTCAACAGGTCCGTGGTGGAGAAGGGGACATAAATCAGACTGGATGGTCCCACTGCCACATGGCCAGCAGTATCAAGGTACGGGAGTCCCTGTACTTGTGGCAGTGGCAGTGGCATTTGGAGATCATGCGACCGCAGGTGGCAGGCCAGCGGGGTGGACGGTCCAAGCTCAGCCAAAGTGCTCTCAGGGGACGAGACGGTGGCACTGGAAGTGGTACCAGGAGTGGGGGGGGGGGTGGAGGATGTTGGAGGGGTCTGGAGAGGTGTATCCCTACGTGGAGAGGGACTGGAATCTGCAGAATCTTCCCTAACTCTGGCACCACCCACCCCAAGAGGAGGTTCTCCTGACCCTTCAACTATGGGCGGATCCTGCAGTGGTGCAAACAGGGCAAGGGGGTGAAGCAGAGAGAGAGGGCGTGGAGGAATATCTGGAGAGTCCCGCCCCCGGTAGATGGGGGTGGGCGTTCGCCCCTTTCAGCGACCCACGGCCGCCACCATTTTTCTACACTGATCCTTGTGGCAGCGCTGGAGCCATTTTGGCCTGTGCTGGCATATGGCCAGCCATGAATCTATAGGGAAACTGGTCCGGGTGCTCTTTCACTACAATTTGATGGACTAAAAACACAGTGGGCAGATCAGTGGACCCCTCGGGAGGCCACAGCTTAACTAAGGCTGGCCACTCCCACTCACATAGAACAGACAATCGAGAGGGAGAGAGGGGTACCCCGTAATCCTCCCCAAACCCAGATTTAAATTACGAAGCATGCACCTCAGGGGTGTTTGCACCTTTGATTTTCCAGACCCCATGCTCTAATCCCAGTTCAATGACTAAATGCAATATACAATGTGAATCTTCTAATCTCACTCCAAGGAATGCAATATACAAAATAAATCTTCTAATCTCATTTCAGGGAATGCAATATACAATATAATCCAGGTAACAGGCAGAGTTTGGTTGCACAAAACACACAGGACCACAAAGAGAAAAAGAAAGAGGGAAAACAGAAAACAGAGACATCTCAGCAGCAAATACTCATACACTCTCTTTCCTTGGTAGCAGCCGTTACAAATACTCATTACACACACACTCTCTAGCTGAAGCATAGGATTTAATTTTTACCATGAGGATAATAGTAATATGAGAAATATAGTTAGCTATTTTTCTAATGTCCACTAGATGGAGCTCCAGGATCACTTTATGTGCTGTTTCTTCTGTTTAGTACCTCAGTGTAGGGAATTCTCAAACGTGGATCCCATGCGTTCCAACCTTAAGGAGATCTAACATTAGGAGCACATGGCAGCACAAAAGAAGCCCTCAACACTAGAAGCACATGGCAGTACAAAAGAAACCCCCAACACTAGAAGCACATGGCAGCACAAAAGAAGCCCCCATCACTAGAAGCACATGGCAGCACAAAAGAAGCCCCCATCACTAGAAGCACATGGCAACACAAAAGGAGCCCCCATCACTAGAAGCACATGGCAAAACAAAAGAAACCCCCAACACTAGAAGCACATGGCAGCACAAAAGAAACCCCCAACACTAGAAGCACACTTAAGGGGGTCAAGTGCTAATGTTTTGGTCATTTTTAAGAAGTTTTGGGCAGCGCTTTTAAAGAACTTTAAGGCACCTGTTTCTGGCACTCACAAGCGCCCCCCCCCCCTTTTTCCCCACCGACTGGACGAGCAGTGGTTTCAGGGCCCCTGGGGCCCTTACTCGGACTGCTCGTTGCGGGTGATCAGGCCGCTACAGGTTCACAGAATTTACCAGATTTACCAGATTTTACCAGAATTTCCAGATACAGAAATACAGAACTACCCAAAACAGTAAAACAGTAAGGCAGTTGTACTCACCAGACCTCTGATCAGAGAGAGTTTGGATGCCAGTCTATCCAGCCGGTTTTCAATCGGGGGGGTCAGCCGCAGGGACTGACCGATCACACAAGTCAAGGTGTCCTTCCGGAGCACAAAGGGGCCCGGTGGCGCCAAGGACCGTTAATCACCTGGAGGGGCAGGTCCCTGACCGGTGGAGGCCCGATGCTGCAAAAGCAGAAGTCTTCCCACTGTGGGTGTGATGAGAGAGGCTTTTTGTTTAATTTAATAGGGTCCCACCTGGGGTGCCTAATGTTGCAGCCAAGCAGCTGAAAATGCTCTCATTCTCTCTCTCACCCACAGAAGGAAACACACAGACAGGCTGGAATGCAAACAGGATCTTTTAATGTGCATACAGGCCCAGACAGAGAACCGGCAGTCTCCACAAAAATCTGAGCCCCGAAGGACGTCATACATTGCCTTATATACAGTACATTTTCAAAGGTCATTCTACCTTCTCATTCACCCCAGGTATCTCCTGTCCACCAATCAGTAGCCCCTGGGGGGGGGGGGGTGCGTTATCATAGAGCATTCCTGAGTGACCTGTCCAAACTGGTATGCTCTGGTCTGCTGGTTTCTGGGCGGGGGGGGGGTTATTGTGCTTAGGTTTGTTTCACTGCAGCTCAGGCGTGGGGGAGGGTGCCTACTGAAACCTCTATGTCTTCTCTTAGTAAGCTGATTATTATGTAAAACCTCATGGCCTGGGGGAGGGGGAGGGTTACCCACAGCTATCTCCCTGGCTGCCTCAAAGAAAGGGCCGCTGCTGCTGGCAATAATGGGAAGGACATTGGATTTAGCTCACACCTAGCTCAGAAATTCAAGGCCAGTTACATTCCGGTACTGGGGGTAATTTTCCAACCCCAGAGGGCTTACAGTCTAAGAGGCTGATGCAGAAAGCCGGCAGAAGACACGTGCTGAAGCAAATTTTTACGTTCCTGACAATGCACACATTTTAAATGCACATTTTCAACGCACACACAAAAAAAAACAAGATTGTGAGCCCTTTAGGGGCAATATACAGTACCTGAATGTACACCGTTTTGACTTGTAGAAAAGCATATAACTAAATAAATAAACAAACAAACATGTGATGCAGGAAGGATAGGGTATGCAAATGACCTCCACATTTACCATGCACATGCAAATGAGCCACTTCAGCGTTAAACTGGGAGAGCAAGTCAAACACATGCACACAAGAAGTCTGTGCTAGTTTGGCTTGTTCTCCGGGCACAGTACGGCTAATTTGCATAGGAGCAGTTTGATGGCATTGGGGATGATTGCGGCATTGGGAAAAGCCCCTGATGCCATCAAAATGCTGTCAGGGGGCCATACCCAACAAAAAACAATCCCTGGTGGCCCAGTGGCCCATTCCCCCCACGACAGTATTTGATGGCATGGGGGCGATCACGGTATCGGAAAAGCCCTTGATGGCATCAAAACACTGACAGGGGCCAGTGCCCCAACAAAAAGTAATTACCTGGTAGTCTAGTGGCCCCTTGACCCACCATCCCCCCACCCCAAGTAAAATTAAAATTACCTGGTTGCCACCGGCACCTTGAACCACCATCCTCCCTCCCCAAGTAAAATTAATTTACCTGGCATTCTAGCAGCCCTTTGTACCCCCCACCCCCAAGTAAAATTAAAATTACCTAGTGGCCCCTTGACCTCCCCACTCCAAACCCCAACTAAAACTAAAACGACCTGTGGTCTAGCAACCTCTAGCACCCCCACCACTCAACTCAAAGTAAAATTAAAATTACCTGGTGGTCTAACGGTCCTTAAATCCAACCCCCCCCCCCTTAACTTAAAATAGGCAGGAGCGCTGCCTATGTACTCCCACTCTGATCCACCATCTTGTAAAATGATGATGCCTGGCCCCATGTGGTGCATCCTTGGATTATAAATTGTATGTCTTGTGATGTGAGGCATTCACCGTGTGAGGTCAGACTGCCATATAAGGTAGACCATGCCTTATATGGCAGTCTAACCCCACCCTGTGCATCCCAGGATACAGCACACAGTGTCAGGTGCGCCATTTTACAAGATTGCAGATTAGAGCGAGAGCACGTAGGCAGTGCTCCCGCCTATTTTAAGGTACAGAGAAGAGCAGTTTGGGGGCTGCTAGACCACCAGGTAATTACTTTTTGTCAGGCACGGCCCCCAACAGTATTTTGATGGCACTGGGGCCTTTTCCCCAATGCCTGATGATCTGAGGAGAAGATGATCTACGCATTGGAGGAAAGCACCCAGTGTCATCAAAATACTGTTGGGGGCCGTGCCTGACAAAAAGTCACCTCAGAACTTGAAGTAAAAATTTGGTGCTGGGGTTTGTTGCAAAATCATCTACTCTTGTCTCTGCATCAGGTGTACCATGTAGCTGATTAAAATACATTTAAATACATGTGGTGTTAATTGGATGTTAGTTCTTCCACAGGGGTTTATGTCAGTTTTCTGCATTCAGAAAACAGATACTAGCTTTCTGCATTGGCCTGTAAGGGTATAGTTAAGGCAACTGAAGGTTACGTGAATGCCTACCATCACAGGATATACAATTTATATTCCCAGGATATCAAATTAAGAACTGAAAACTTTATAATCCCTGGTTATGTTCAGCACAAACTACAGTATTATGTGGCCTACACTCTAATATAAATAAAATTGACCCATGACCCTGCAGATCGGATTCTCTTGCAGGCTGGTGTTAACTGTAAGCATAGATTTTGTATCTATAGAAAGCACCCTAGCCTAACAATGGGTGTAGAACAGAACTAGGACATTTCATTTCAGAATTCACCATACTAAAAAACCCTACACTGGTTTCATCTCAGTAATAGCAACATAAATCCTCTTGAATTGCATGCAGACTATGAAGTGACAGAAACCTCTACAAATCATTCAGGAAGTTACTCTGAAAAGGTCAGAATCATAATTAGAATGGGAAATACCTACTGGCAAAACTGAATAAGTTGGATTACTACTGGTCCCTACAAAGAAAATCCAAAGTGCTTATCCATCTCCCTACCCATCTCGATACTGCCGATATTTTTGGAGAAAGTTCAAAGGCAGGTGATGCAATATATTTAGACAAATAAGAGGCTGAGAGTGACTTGGAGGGTATTGTGGCATAGAAAAGTGAAGGGGGGGGGGGGGCTTGGCAGTCCCATAATTCTCTAGGTACTATGAGGCTGCGAGGGTTCATGTGGCTTTGGAATGATGGTTTTGGGCGGGGGCGGGAATGAGTTAACTTTGAAGAAGAAGTGGTAAGGGGGCCCTAGGAAAACTCAATTGTGGGATCCTGGGATGGCAGTAGCAAAATCCATTTGCAGCTTTGACTACGATGATATGGCAAAAGTGGAAGACGGTGTGATTGGGGAGTCATAGATATTCTCGGTTCACCCCTTTGAGAGGGAGTATTGCATTTGCTCCAGGTTTACTCAGAGGGTCCTTTAAGAGGTGGGGAGCACTGGGTTTAAAATAGGTGGGACAATTTTAGGAGGAGGGTGCTATAGTACATTTTCATGCACTGCGGGAAGAGTATGGCTTGGGGAAAGCGGATTATTTCCCCTACCTTCAAGTAGCTCATTATATAGAGACCATGGTAGGGAAAGGTTTGCAGAGCTTGCTCACAGGAGTGGAGGATCTCAAAGGGGCTGTTTCAAAGCTATATCATATGATGGAAGAGGGGGATATGGGAAGAGTAACTATCAGCTCCTCTGGGAGGAGGATTTGGGGAAAGAATGGGATGGGGAATATTGGGAACATATTTAAGTTTATTTATTTCGCCGGGTCAAAGCGGTTACACCAAACACGTGGAGAGTACATTGAACATATACAAGTGAGGGGGGATACCATTACTCAAGGGGGGGGGGGGAATAGCATATTTACAATGATATTATGTTATTTACATTCTTTGACAATACTGTCCTTTTCTTCAGTCAAATTTGCATTTCAGTACTATTTACATTTCCGGTTCTCTCCATTATCTCAGCCTGTTCTGTGTAGTTTTGTTCTGTTTTGTCCCAAGATGCTCCCCGAAGAGGAGAGTTTTTATCTGCTTTCTGAATGCAGGGAGATCTTTGTTGTTGCAGATTAGGTTTGGGAGGGCGTTCCATAGTGAGGATGCATAAAGTTCAAATGCCCAGTTACAGGTTCGAGTATTAAATTTTGTTCTGGCATGAGAAACAATGAGAGTATTGTTTGAGCTCTGCTGCGTAGGCCTTGCAGAGATCATTCGGGACAGCAGGGTTTGCAGGTGAGATGAAGGCTGTTGGTGGATTGCTTTATGTACGAGGGGCAGTGCTTTATATTTTATACGTGCTTCTAGTGGAAGGATGTGCAGATCTCTTAGGACAGGGGTTATGTGCTCATGTTTCTTTGTCCTTTGTATGATCCGTGCTGTGGTGTTAAGTGCAGTCCATAGTGGATTGATGGTGGCAGTGGTGAGTCCTTGGTATATTGCAGTAGTCTATGTGAGGTGGTGTCATTGCAAAACTGTACAGAAATCTTGTGGGTCGATGAGCGTTCTGAGTCTCTGTACCATCTTTGCTTTGAAGTAGACAGCTTTTGTGGTTTCTACATCCTGTTGTTTAAATGATAGTGTCTTGTCAAGGATGATTCCCAGATATTTTACATGCAGTTGTACTGCTATTTTAGTTGTGCCTAGGTTGAGGGATGGGGGGGGGGGGGGAGTGAATGATTGGTCTTCTGTCAAACAGTGCTTCTGTTTTTTTTAAAGTTTATGACAAGATTGTTTTCTTGTAGCCATCTGGAGACATCATTAAAGCAGTCAATTATTTTCAGGTTATTTGGATCAGTTGTAATTGGTCCATACAGCAGGATGTCATTTGCATACAGGTGGTAGTTGATATTGTGGGATCGTATTATTTCACAGAGGGATTGGAGATAAATGTTAAAGAGAGTTGCTGAGAGTGAGGAACCTTGGAGTATTCCTTGAGTTTGTTTAAAGGGGGAAGGGGGAGTGGAGCTGGTTCAGATGAGTTGAAATCTGTTGTTTAGGTACGATTGGAACCACTATAGTACTTTGTCTTGTATTCCGGATAGTAGGATGTTGTGTGCAACTGTGTCAAATGCTCAGATATATCCAGAAAGATGAGCACATAGCCAGACTGTTTGGTTTGCATCCCTTTGGTGATAGTGTTTAGGAGAGTGATCATGAGGGTTGACACCATGTGAGGGGCAGAATCCATGTTGCTGTGGGTCCAGTGTGTTGTTGTTTTCTAGGTGTTCTTGTAGTTGCTGCTGGACAATATTCTCAATTATCATTGCGGTGAACGGTAGGTTTGCTATTGGTCTGAATGATGCAGGATCCAGTGGGTCAAGCTCTCGCTTCTTAAGGGATAGGCGTATGATGGAAGTTTTTAGGTTGGTAGGCATTCTTCCTTGTTCCAATGATGCATTTACCATGTTTGCTAGTGTTGTACTCAGCTTTTCTTTTGATTTTTTTTATCCACTCTACTGGGCATGGGTCAAGTAGTGAGATTGTGGTATTTAGACCTGATATTGTGGTTTCAATTCTTTTTTTCGAGGTCTTCTCGAAGGTTCCCACTTAAGTTCCCCTTAAGTGGGATTTTATAAGGGGGTTATGGCCTCAAACATACTGGAGCATAATTATAAAATGCTTTATAGGTGGTATCTTACCACCACAAAACTAGTGCATCTGTGTGAGAGGGGGTCTAGTCTGTGCTGGTGACAATATAAATGTAAACCGCACTGATGTCAAATAGCGTGGTACATAAGAGCTGTTAAATAAATAAATAAATATGGGGAACCAGGGACATTTTGTTATGCATGGTGTGAATGCAATAAAATTAGGTCATTCTGGGGGGACGTTTTTGCATGGTTAGGGAATATATTGGTGGTGCAATTATAAGTTACACTGAAGGTGGCCCTGTCAAATCAAGCCCCTTCTCACATATCTGGGGATACAGTGCCCTTAATTAGGGTGGTTAGTACAGCAACTCATTTGGGGGTTGCACAGAGATGGAAAGAAGTAGACCCTCCAGAGCTGAAGGAGGTTCATGACGCATAGGACATATGTATTTCATTGACAGCGATGAAGCACTATCAGCTGCAAAGTTTTGTAAAGGCATGGGGGAAATATTCACAATGGAAAGGGTTACAAGAGCATTGATATGTATTTATTTTGTTTTACTTATTGGCGGTTTACATCACAACAACAACGTTACAATGAACAGGGTCAATTAACTTGGAGAATTAAGCATATAGCAATTGAGAACTTGGGTATACTATTGTGCAATAATCCTGTACAGAGGAATCCAGTTTAGTAATTACATTGTGAGCCTGACATGATAAAAGGGGGCAGGGAGCTTGGATAGGTGCTGCGGTAGGGATAGAGGAGTGTATAGTCAGACTAGAAGATATTAGTCAGGCAATACTGGTATATTGTTCTGTGAATAGAAGTGTCTTGATCGCTGTCCGGAAATCCTTAGGTATGTTAAGGAGCTGGTCCTAATGGGGAGGGGTAACTGTGTGACTGCACTTATGGAAATTATGATTTGGTTTGGTCATGGTTGTGTGTTTTTGGTTAATAAAATATGAATAAAAAAACAAAGACAAAATGCATATCCCTCACTAAATTGAAGATAAAACTATTTTCTTTTATAGCAGGGTGGAACAGCTCTCCTGGCACCGGTCTCAGTCCGAGTAATTTATAGCCTTTCCACGGCAGTGCTAACTTCAGTCCTTCAGTTTTCTTCTCATAGGACATTGTATCCCACCTCATGTTCATCTATACCCCTCCCACCAACCAACAAATTGCAACCAAAGCCTAGTTCTAGTCCCTATTTCTATTTGGTTTTCCCTCATCTCTCCCCACATGGCTCATCACCTTTCAATCTTGCAAATCCAGCTCTGGCCGAACAAAAAAAACTGTTATTTGTTCCAGCTCATGAAGGTTTCCAGGGTTCCTTTTACCAATGCTAGATTTCAGCTCTTTCCAAAAGTTCTCAATTGGATCGAGATTAGGACTCACTGCTGGCCATTTTAAAAGTTCATTTATTCCATTTAACCATTCTTTTGTACTTTTGGATGTATGTTTTGGGTCATTACCTGCTGGAGGACCCATGACCTTCAAGCCAGACCTAGCTTTCTGACACTAGGTAGCACATTTCACTCCAAAATACCTTGTTAGTCCTCTGACTTCATGATTCTTTTAATACTTCCAGACCTCCAGTTCCTGGACAACAAAACAGCCCCACAATATTATGGAACCTCCAACATATTTAACTGTAGGAAGGGTGTTTTTTTTTCCTTATAAGCTCCATTTCTTCACCTGTAAATGTAGTGCTGGTCTGCATTGCCAAAGAGCTCAAGTTTGATTTCATCTGTCCACAGAACATTTTCCCAGGATTGTGGTTTCTGAAGGTGAGTTTGGGCAAAGATCATGTGTGCCTTTTTATGTTTGTCTTTGAGCAGTGGGGTCCTCCTTGGCCTTCGCTGATGAAGTCCTGCTTGGGTTAGTGCATGGCCTATGGTGTGGGTTGAAACCACCACTCCAGATTGCTCCAGGTCAGCCTTAAGCTCTTTGGATGTTGTACATGGTGTTTTTCCAACAGTTCATACTAACTTTCAAAGACTTCAGGGATTATTTTTTTCCTTTTCCCACCACATTCTGGGAGGATCTTGACAGTTTCATGAGCAGAAAACATCTAAATAATATTGCAAACTGTAGTCACGGGAATCACAAGGTCATTGAAGATAGCCTTGTAGCCCTTTGAAGTTTGGTGATAATAGCTTTTTGTCGTCTTAGGAAGCTCTCTTGCCTTCACCATTGTGAAATGGAACAGAAAGTGAAAGTGGCCATTTTAAACATTAGAGCCATCATTCATTGTTTGTTTCAAGTCATGTGAGTGCTGACAGGTGCATCTAAATTTTACTGCAATGGGAATGTGATTCTTCTGTTTAAGTTGATTTGAATTGTTTATAAGGGTGCCAATAATCATGTCTTGGCAAGGTCCCAGTTTTTATAGCATTTCCTTTAATTGGTCTTGTTTGATTTGATTCTTTTGTGTGTCAAATGTGTGTGCATATATAATCCAAAGATATGTCACTGGCCACTTTTCTTAGGAGATATTAGACATTATTTGCACCCTTGCAGTTCATCCCTTTAATATTGACCACAACTGTAGATGAATTAGTTCTCCTAGCGCTCAGAGAAAGCCTGTAAGGCGTTTCTAAGGCCCCCCCATCTATTCTATCCCCATGGCCATGCAGATGTTCCTGCTTTCCTCTAGATGTATTCATTTTCTTTCTCTCCCCCATTTATTTTGATTTACTCATCTTCCCAGTATCCTACCGCATAGAAGTGAAGCACACCTCTTCCAAACTTAATTGCCCTCCACCACCTCTCTTACCAGGAAAGGCAGGACCTTGATCTTTATGATGATGGATCTCTCCTCCATTGAGCCTCTGCCCATGGTTGTTTGATCAGCCAACCTCCCACATGACCCATACCGATAGAGCCTAGGTCACCTCTGGAGAAGCAGCAGTACATCCCAAACCCTGGCTCAATGCTGCACAGAGGTTGACTTGAGCTATAAAATGAGGACTCCTGCTCTGAGCAGGAGCACAGCACTAAGGCAAGGTCTCAGCCCGGTACCCGGGCTCTGCACAAATTCAAACACAACCAAGCCTCCAGTGATGACATCAAGGCCTCAGAACTGCTGGCAAGTTTGCCATGGATGTACAGGCACCACCACCTCTGGCCAAACCCATCAGATAGCACTTTCCCGACTCACTGCAGTGCCACACAGAGAGATAGCACCAATACCTGTCACACTTCTAACATGGAGTCTGCAGGCTCCTTGCAAAATGCAGCTGTGAGTCTGCTCTGACACTCAAGGCACGTGTAGGTTAGAGCCTAGTAGAACCTGGATTCCAGCATGGGCTGATCCACATGACTACAGTGCAGAAGCCTTGCCCTGCCACCTTCCCTCACTCTAGTAAGTCATCTTGTTTTCACTATAAGCAATAGGCCCATGCTAAACTCCAGCATTGCTGGCAGGTGGCATTTAAGAAACCTGATCCATGAGCAAAGGCTCTGCACCGTACACAACAAACACACTCCTAGCACAAGCTCTTCCACTGCCCATTTCCCCCAATACCAAGCAGTAAGTGCAGACAGGAGGGCATAGCACAGACAGAGCTGCTCCCCATGCTGAAGCATCATTACTCCTGGCGAATTCCCCCCCTCCCCATGCAGAATTCTGCAAAGGCACCAACCTAAGTAAAGCAGGCTCAAAACCCACAAGCTTTAAAGGGCACTCCAGACTGCATCGCTGTTCGCTACAACACAGCTGTAGGAGTGTGTCCCTTTCCTCCCACGGCCATACTAGACTTCCAAGGCTAGCATTGCTATACTTTAAGGTGGTCAACAAGCACTTTCTGTCCCTAGCAAGAAACAGGAAGCACTTCTTTTTACCTTTTTAAAGACATTTAAGATAGCTATCCAGAGGGTTGCCATGAGTCAACTCCGACTCGACAGCACTTAACAACAACAAAGACATGGTGATGCCACCAGCAGAAGTGTAGCACAGACAAGGGTGCAGATATGGCTGCATTTAAAATGCTGCAATCGGGCACAGGTCAGGAGCTGTGCTAGGTTAGGCTAATGGTGAGGAGGGGGGGGGAGGATTGTGTTAGTAGCTAGAGCTGGGCTAATGGCAAGATGGGTTAATGAGGGGGGTGGGGACTGGAGGCTAGAGAGGGACTGATGGTGAGTCTAAGGAGGGTGACTGGGAGCAGAGTGTAGCCTAGAGGGGTTGGGAGACAGAAAGGCAGAGACGGTGAGAAAGGAGATAAGATGGTGAGTATGTACATAAGGGGTAGACCTTAGGAAGAGGCAACAGGTGGGCTCTTCCTAGGCATTAGAGAGAGAAGTGGGATGGGGAAAGCTTGGGTATTGGAGAGAGCTGCGCTCTTCTGTAGGAACCATGATTACCACCTTGAGTTAGAGCAGCCTTTTGAGCATGCTTCCACCGCAGCTGCCTTGGCTGGAGCCTTGCAGAGCGACAGCATAAAAGTGTCTGAGAGGGACCGTGCCACCTCAATGCATAATCCTCACAAATGACCTTTAGAATCTGGACCCAGGCAGAGTAAAAGGTCTGCAAACAACCTCCTACTATCACCTTATTGTGACTTCTTGGGGCCCCAGCTGAGAAGTTGCTTCCTGCTCCACCGCCACCTCAAAAGGGCTGGCCTCTAGGAGGAAACATCTCTGAAAGGGGCCAAATCACAATTTTCTGCCTTTGAGCTTCTCTAAAACATCCCCTAGCCAGAGTGGTAGACTTCCCCACGAGACATGTCCACCTGTAAGCTCAGGACCTTAGACTCCAATCTTTTACCAACTTTTCCAGAATTCCTTCAAATAGAAGTTTCTCCTTGAAGGGAAGCTTACTGAGCCAGGTCTTGGAAGCCACATCTGCTAACCAGTTCCAGAGCCACAGTAGACACCTTATGCTCACAACTGAGGCCATATTCCTAGCAAAGGCCTAACCAGATCATGCCACACATCTGCAAGGTAAGCTGACCCACACTCTAGCTTAGCTGCTACCACAAGGCCCTCTTGAGTACCTGTAGCTAACCAGGGGGGGAGGGGAGGGTGGAATCCAACCCCATTGTAACATGCCCTCACCACATTGCAAGACATGGAAGGTGTAAAACCAAGGCAGATACCTCAAAAGGAATGCTTTAATAAGTGGCCAATTTTCTATCCTGGGCATGCTTTAAAGCTGCCCTGCCCTCCCCCAGAATAGCTGTAGTCTTTGTTATGGCTGCAACCAGTGCATCCACCTTTACAAGCCTCAGAAGGTCTGTCTCCTGTGGTGGCAGGGGATAGATGTGCCATAGTCTCCTGGAGACTGAGACATACTGGCTTAGCAGGTCTGTACAGATCCCTTATAGAATGAAGGATAAAACTGTGCAACCTTTGTTAATTGTAAACCGCACTGATAACAAATAGCGCAGTATATAAAAGATGTTAAATAAAATAAGACATAGTCCATGGTTCAGTCTCCATCTGCTGGTGATAGGGCATAACCCACATGTCTGAACTGGAGGAACAATATGATTGTCATGTCAATGGGTCATGCTATGCCACAACAGGGCTCAAGTGGGCAGGCAGTTTGTTATGAGATTAGATTGGGAAAGGAAAGGGATGGGGTAGAGCACTTCTATGAATCTTGGTGTTCTGCTTGACAACAGAAACTGAATATATTCTACTTTATAGTATTTGAGTTCCTGCAGACCTCCAGCAAGGAGCCACCTAAGCTGAAAGCATGCTCCTTGCAATACCGGTGCTGAAAGGAGTAGGAATTGTAGAGTGGCAGATTTCTACATACTATTTGGTTGTGCATGAAGCTCAGCTTTAGATTAAAATGACCGGAGTTGTTCTGAAGAAGTTGCTGCCACCAGACAAAATGCAGCCTCTGTCTGTATCCTACTGACCAGTGGAAGGTGTGGGTAGGCATAGAAAAACCCCTTTTCCTCAGTGAATAGCAAAGTCATTCACAGTCAAGTAGTCTGCTACAGGCCATAAGGAGCAAAATTTAAAATTTGTGTTAGGTATCTTTTTGCCACTATAGCCATGACCAAGATAAACCTCTGAACTGTGGAAGGAAGTGATCAGTAGAATTTATATACATGCTCAGGAGGACACTACCTGTCAGCATTTAGGAAAAAAAATAAATAAAAAATGGTTTACCAACCCATCCTGTGAGCTCTATGTGGGAAGAGACAGCAGAGCTCTGAGCATACAGATTTTGTTCCCACGCCCTCCCTGAGCCACCGTTAAGCCATATAACCCACAGCTGCAATTACAATGAAAATACTACACCTGTGAGTCAGTAGTAAAGTTTTACTTTAAAAGATTAAGGTATGACTGACAAAAAGCATTCAGAAAACTTGTTTTATTTCCCTCTATTAAAAACATTTAGCAAATGCAGAAGAATTTGTACACACTGGTGAAGATTACATCCAGCCCTTTCCAGAAGTATCTGGAGTGCATTCCTTCCAATCCCATTCCAGTCTCTGGGCCGTTTGTCCCCTGCCTGCCCTCCTCTCCTTCACTCTCTGCCAGCAAGACAAAAGAATCTTCCCTGCTCAGAGCACTTTGGACAGAACACCCTATTCTGCATCATGAGCAGACAGAGGGCAAACGAGAAAAGCAGAGGCAGAATAGATACAGGAACGGCTAGGAAAAATGGAGGGGGTAAGTGGTTGTAGTAACAGACACAGGAATCACTGAGGAGACCAGTGTGAAAAAGCAAGAGCAATACACAGACATGAGAATTGCTGAGGGAGCTCAAAAACAGCAAAAGATCAGACACTAACATTAAAGGCAGATGGGGCGAAAAGCAAGGGCAACCCAGATTAAGAACTGTAGAGATGGGGCAGGCTGAGGAACAGTGCTTCCATTTCCCAATTCCAAGCCTGGAAGGTTATATGCATGTCTGACTCCCAGTTACTGCTGACTACATGCAGATGAAGCTTCCTGCTGAAGCTGTAGACCATCACGGCCTTTTTACTGGATACGGTGCAGGAAATGAGCAAGCTGTGTTCCCATGGTCAATGATAAAAACAAAATGTGTCACATCTTACCCATATGCACCAAGTTCTCCTTTGATACACTTCTCCCTGTGCTCTGAAAACTGGAGTCGTCTAGGTCTACTAGAAGACTATGAAGCAGTCTGCCTATGGCTCTCTTTATGTCTTGAGTCGACCCAATTCCTGCCCCACCATGAAGAGTTATGGCCTGTGCAGAAAGTGCTCTCAGGTGAGCAGTTATATGCAGAAAAAAAATGTGCTCCCACTAAACCGACTCATCCTAACTGGAGCTAGAGGTGCAGAAGACAGGGGGCAGGACCCGGCGGGAATGCTCCTTTACCCACGAGTGCACCAAGACCTTCTCAAGGGGAATGCGCTGGGTGGGGTTGTACTGCAGCAGCTTGGATATCAGATCCTTTGCGCCTTCCGACATGCTGGGTGGGAATTTCAGGTCCACCTGAAAGAACACACGATTATTATCTGCACCTCTGTCCACAATCCCACATGGATATTGCCTCTGCAAAAGGCTGAAATATGACAGAACACCAGGTGCACATAACCCCCCTTTCGAATTACGCTGCTGCTTACCTTGAGGATGCACTGGTAGGTCTCTTCTTGAGTGGAGCCTTCAAAGGGTGGATATCCAACCAACAGCTCAAAACATAGCACACCGATACACCACAAATCTACCTTCTCATCGTGAGTCTTGCCCTGGATCATCTCTGGGGGCAGGTAGTCCAGGGTACCACACATGGTCCTTCTCCTGCAGGGAGGAGCAAGAAGTGAATTGGATTTAGCTCACAACTTTCTCAGAAGTTCAAGGAGAGTTACATTCAGCTACAACAGGGATTTAAGAACATAAGACATGCCATACTGGGTCAGACCGGAGGTCCATCAAGCCCAGTATCCTGTTTCCAAAAGTGGCCAATCTAGGTTATACGTACCTAGAAATATCCCCAAAGACACAGGTTCCACAATGCTTGTACTGGGTCAAGCATTGATATCCTGGGTCCCTTTTTAATAGTGGTTTATGGACCATTCCTCCAGGAACTTGTCCAAACCTTTTTTAAACCCAGCTATACTAACAGCCCTTACTACATCCTCCGGTAACAGATTCCAGAGTTTGATTACACGTTGAGTGAAAAAATTTTTTCTCTTATTTGTCTTAAATAGTTTACCCTGTAGCTTCATTACATGTCCCCTAGTCTTTCTATACTCTGATAGCGTAAACAATTGATCCACGTTTATCCGTTCCACTCCATTCATTAATTTATAGACCTCTATCATATCTCCCCTCAGCCGTCTCTTCTCCAGGCTAAAGAGCCCTAACCTTCTTAGCCTCTCTTCATAGGAGTAGCCTTCCATCCCCTTCACCAATTTGGTGGCTCTTCTCTGTACTTTCTAATAACACCATGTCCTTTTTAAGATACGGTGACCAGAATTGCACACAATATTCAAGGTGCGGTCGTACCATGGAGCGATACAGAGGCATTATAATATCCATTGTTTTGTTCTCCATCCCTTTCCTTATGATACCTAGCATTCTATTTGCTTTCTTGGCTGCCGCTGCACACTGGGCAGAGGGTTTTAACATGTTATCCACAATGACTCCTAAATCTTTTTCCTGGGTGGTAGTTCCTAATATGGAACCTTGCATCGTGTAACCATAGTTTGGGTTGTTCTTCCCTAGGTGCATAACCTTGCACTTGTCCACATTAAATTTCATCTGCCATTTGGATGCCCAGTCTTCCAATTTATCCAGATCCTCCTGCAGTTTTCCACAATCCTCTTGGGTTTTAACAACTTTAAACAGTTTTGTGTCATCTGCAAATTTGATAATCTCACTAGTTATTCCCTTTTCCAGGTCATTTATGAATATGTCAAAAAGCAGTGGACCCAGTACAGATCCCTGGGGTACTCCACTATTCACCTTTTTCCATTGGGAATATTGGCCATTTAGCCCTACCCTCTGCTTTCTATCTTTTAACCAGTTCCCGATCCACAATAGTACACTGCCTCCTATCCCATGAATTTTTAGCTTCGCCAAAAGTCTCTGATGAGGGACCTTGTCAAAAGCTTTCTGAAAGTCCAGATACACTATATCAACCGACTCACCTTTGTCTACCTGTTTATGCACACCTTCAAAAAAACATATCAGATTAGTAAGCCAACATGGCTTTAGACAAGGAAGATCTTGTCTGTCTCCCATTAGGCCATGACTATCTACATGCTGTGTAATTTTGTTCTTTATGATGGTTTCTACCAATTTTCCCTGGTACTGACGTCAGGCTCACCGGTCTAATTTCCTGGGTCACCCCTGGAACCCTTTTTAAAAATTGGTGTTGCCCTGTCCGAGAGCTTACAATCTACATTTGTACCTGAGGCGTGTGAGTCACATGATTTGCCCAAGATCACAAGGAGTGGCTGTGTGATTTAAACTTGGTGTCCCTGTTTCTTAGCCATTAGAACGGGCTAAGCTTCGGGGCCTAGGTTCCTACATGCTACCAAGTTCAGGAGCTTCATTCTGCCTCTTAAGCGTACCACTGGAATAATTCTGGAAATATATGTTGCAAAAACAGGTCTGATGGAGACCTACCATACAGACAAACTTGTAACAAGTATATTGCAAGAAAATGCTAAGGGATGATACAGTGGTACAAATGCACTAGGCATAACAAGGCCGGTCTTCTATAGCAGTAGAACCTGTGCTAGGAGACACTGAGGCAGGACGCGACAAATTTAGGATAGAGAAGCCAGCTCAAAAATCTAAGAACCACCCTACAGCAGCCTCTCATTCAAGAGAGGCTACTGCAGACGGGGGAAAATCTGTGACCTCCCCCCTGCCCACACACACTAGCAGTCTCTTAATCCTCTAAAATTAGAGAGCTTAGAAGCTGCTGCCTCAGTTTCAAAAAGCCATGAGACCACTTCAGCTGCCACTGCGTCAATTCAGCCTGCTTACTGCCACCACCAAGATCAATCATGCTTCTCTGCCGCCGTCTCCTGATCCTGCCCTGCTCACTACCGCTGCCTTAAAATGGTAGCAGCCGACTTCCTCTCCCCACTACCCTGCCAGCATTAACCCAGTGACAATGTCCAGCAGGTTTGTACAGCCTCTAGAAGCTTGCTACAGCTCTTGTGCAACACTAGGCACCAGGTCCTTTATAGCACCTGGCCCCTGGGGTTTGTCAAGCCCTGCACCAAGGGATAGGGTAACGTTTATATAATGATACAGACATGTTGTATAGCAGGGGTGGCCAACTCAGCCCTGGGGCACCGCAATCCAGCCTGATTTTCAGGCTGCCCCTAATGAATATTCATGAGATTTGCATACGATGGGAGGCTATGGCTGCAAATATACCTCATGAATATTGGCCACTCCTAATCTATAGTGAAGATTATCAACTGACATCCTGAGAATATTTACTGTACAGATGCCATAGGCAGTAGTGGGAAAAATCTGTTTTATTCAGTCCCCTGTGCTGTCCTCTCACTGGCTGGACATCTGTTGCTGCCTTCATCTGGCAGCATCTCTGAAGTAGAGACTACATGAAGCTGGTGGAAACTACAGGATGCTGAAGGGTTCAATGAGAGAATTTGGCAGAGGAAGCAGCAGCAGGTAAGGAGTGCTGCTCAACTTATTCCCCTACGGTAAAGGGCAATCCAAAAGAGGAGAGAGAAACTGGATACCCTTCAGGACTCACACACATGCTAAAGCTACATATTCTGTGGGTCCCAAGAAAAGCTCTTTTTAATCAGTTGCCAAATGGACAAACTTTAGTATCAGGAATTGCTTCCAATACTGGAAGTTCAAATTAAGTAATGGACAAATATCAAATCCAAGTACTGAGGAGACAATCCTCTACGTTTAAGAGCTTGACTTCTTAAAAGAGATAGAAGCCTGATGTGGTAAAGCCAGAGCTGTGGCAGGTGCTGGTGCTCTTGGGGCAGTTTCTCCAAATGGGTTAGTTTTGTGCATAACATGACTGTCATGAGCCTCACTTCCCAGCACTGTGAGAAAGAACCAATGCTGCTCGTGCATCAATGCCTCTGCTAGTGGTACTCAACTTGGTCTTGGGGTACACCTAGACATTCAGATTGTCAAGACAACCAATGATAAATAGTCTTACATGCCTATCAATCATGGGTTATCCTGAAAACCTGAATGGCTAGGTATGTCCTGACGACTATGTTGAGAACCTTTGTCTAACCCAAAGGTTACCAACCTGCGACGTATGAGACAATTACAGGAGGATCTGCAGGAGACAGAAGAGGGGCTGGTGAGAACTGGCAAGGCATAAGAGACTGAGGAAGCATGAAAAGGAAGGAGATAGAAGGCTCATGGTGACAGGGGCTTGGTCACAGAGGAGATTTTCTGGGACGAGTGATGGAGATGAACTGGAGGTCCCCGAATTTAAAGGGAAGACGTCTACACAAACATGTTTGAGAGGTTCTTCTCTAAGTAGACCAAACCACATAGGTTAAGCTGACAGGACTGGAAGGATTCATCTCCCACCTAACAGAGCAGATACCTGAGAGATGGTGCGTGCACAGACCAGCCGAAGTCTGCTATCTTCAGCTCTCCCTTGTAACCCATCAGTAGGTTCTCCGGCTTGATGTCTCTGTGAATCACCTTCCTCTTGTGACAGTATATCAAGGCATCAGCCAGTTCCTCCATGTACTGCAGGAGAAGGACAACTATATCAGTTTGGCATCCATCTGACCTCCATGTGGTGCCTTATTTACATTTAGCTCATGCCTTTCCATTAATAGTTCAAGGAAAGTTACATTCAGGTACAGTAGCTATTTCCCCCTGTTCCAGTTCATTGTGCTAGATCATTTCAGACAAGGTTATGCCTCCCTTGTAAGCAGGTAATAGACCAAGAAAAAAAGAAAAAACAAACTGGAAGCTTCCAGCGACATCACCACTGCCATTAGAAAATGTGAAGCAGATCCTAGCCTGCCTCCAGAACACAGCTGCAGTCATCCCACTGGATGAGCAGGCCAGTAATGTTTCTCCTAGAGCTGTTGCTGTCTGGTCGAGGTCCCCAGCGAGACCCACCCCAGCCCACCGGTTGTTTTTTTTCCCCGATCGGTCATACCTCCACATCACCATTTGCAAGGCCTAGAAGAGGTTTCTACCATTTGTCATCCTGGATAAGACTTTCCAGCTTTCAGGCTCTGTCCTCTGGACTCCCTACAGCTCTCAGGACATTCTCGGAGATCTTGTTGGTAGTCACGGCAGGGCTGCACTAAGGTGATCAGAATTCATTGGTTCCTGCCTGGGCAGGATCTCCTTTTTCCAGGACAAACGGAACAGGTTTTTGGGTGCCATAGGATTGCATGCTATTCCTTGAGTGGTTGCTGGACATACTAAGGCTTGTCTACTGGGTGACAACTCGTACCTGGCCCGTCTTTTGCAGCAAGACTATTTTTCTATCCCTTTCCTCTCTGAGTATTGGCATTCTGTTTCCTTTTCCAATTCTCACAGCACTCTTGATTTTTGTTTTATACTGCTCAGATGCCATGTGTTGGGTGGTATAATTAAACGATTAAAGATCTGTTCATTCTAGAGTGCAGTTCTGTCCCGCTGGTCTTTGCTAGCATGCTGTCCCTTGCTTCCTTCCATAGTCAAGAGTCTGCTGTGGTGGGGTGGACCTGACAATTCTTTAGTGGATGGTTCTAACATGTCAGTCTTGCAGGTTATTTTTGTGGTGGGAGGGAGGGAGGGATCACTGCTCAAATCAGACTATGCAGGGGTATTAATTGGTCCAAAAAGCTTCACAGGATTCCAATAGGCTAAAGACTGGGGCTATTTACCTGGACTTTATTCTCTTCAAAGTCCTGGCTTGGGGCAAGTGATGCATGTGTTCTTGGTTGATGTCTTGGTGGTGACTTAAGGCAGCCAAAAGGAAAGAATTAAGAGCATGATGGTGGCTCCAGAAATAAGCCAGCACCTTCCTTTGGCAGAATTCCATTTGCTGGTGGACAAATGTACTGTATCGACTTCCTCATTTGGGGTGAGTGGGCACTGAGCCAGCCATCCTCTTGTGACAAACTGTTCCAGTTCTGGATTGAAGTCACCACTGATAAATGCCAGAGTGTTGACCTTCTTTAGCAGGTGAAAGGAGATTGTCATAGATGGTGACATTAAGACTTACCTGCTAATTGTCTGAGTTTCCTCCTGTCTAATCTGGACCGGTGGGCAGTCACCTCACCAGCAGCTTGGAGACTGAGCATGTCGATGCTGACTACATCACCTCTCATAGGCAACTGCCACTTTACCAATCTCAGTATGCCACTGAAAGCAGACTCGCATGAATAAAAAAAAACACAAACACACACACACACACACACACACTATGCTATATCCCTGAATAGGAACCTGAATCAAGGCATACTAACCCCCTGCCCAGTGGGGAACAAGAGAACTGTCTGAAAGGATAATGGCACCATTATACTGAGAAGTGCCTTAGAAAAAAGACATTTAAGGGAAGCAGTTCCTCTTTTTTGCATGGACAATGTGAAGTGAAAGACTACTGAGCCCATGACCCAGTAGCACCACAAAGAGGACTGCTACGTACAAGGCCTGTTCACCCGATCCAGACCAACACCAAGAGATGACTTACTTACAAGCCTGGGAACACCATACAAATGGTACAGACAGGGCCGGATTTACCTTGAGTGAGGCCCTACGCCAACAAAAATTGTGGGCCCCCAGCAGGGGCGGCCCAAGGGGGGTGTGGGACCTCATTTGCATAAGGGGACTCATTTGCATAAATATTTGCATAATGTTACCATATACTAACTTTTAGTAAACGTGCCTCTTAATGAGTGTATGGATAAAGAAAGACTAAAAGATTTCTACATTACTATAATCCAGTGCCAACTGCCAGACACATTAGGAACTACTACAAACACTGCCCATTTAGAACCCATAGCAAACCCGCCATATCCTAACAGCACTACCAGGACTCATAAAGCACCATACTCTACCAATCAAAAGGCAACACTGCAAATATTAAAACCAATACATTTCAGAGAACAACAATACATGACCTACTGGGGAAAGAGAACAAGTGGCAATGTCAAATAGGAATTATATAAACAGAACACCTCAGCTCAGTTACACATGCAGAACATAGACCATCACCAAACAAGTAATCACAATTTAGAAATAGGAAGACAATAATTAAACTGGGAATCCCAAAAGCCAAACTTGGAATGTACAACACTGTAGAAATAAAACTATACATTAATTTGCTCTTGTACTAAACAAAGCGCAGACGTTAATGATGCACATTTACCAGAGCTGACATATTCCAATTAATAAATTCAAAATAAAGAGATTTTTCTACCTTTTGTGCATTTTTTTCAGCTGCAATTGCTCCAGCCACTTTCTTCTGGTTTCTTTGTGTCTTCTGCTAACTCTCCATCGCCTGCTGTCCATTTGTCCTTTCTCTCTTCTAGTTTTTTTCCCACTCTCTCTACATCTGCTTTAACATACTAATCTTTCTCCTTTTGCTCTTGCCTCATTCCTATTTCATCCACTCAAATTTTACCCCTCCATCCTCAATCCCCACTTACTCTCCCAATACCCAGCCAATTGTAGATTTTTTTATCCCTCCCACACAAAATATTTTTCCCTTCTCCATTTTACTCTTCCAGCCCCATCCCATTCTAATCCTCCCAACATCAGCTCCCTTCTAGTTCCAGCCTCACCCAGCATCCGTTCTCTTCTAGTCCCTGCATCAGCCCATTTCCAGTCCTAGCAACCCCCCAACCCAATACCAGTCCTAACCCCCCATCACCCCATTTTCAGTTTAAGCCCCTCCTATAACCCATTACCAGTCCTAACCCCCCCCCCCCCCCATCAGCCCACTTCCAGTCCTAACCCCATCAACCCATTTCCAGTCAGCCCCCCATAGCCCATTGCCAGTCCTAACCCCCCCCCCCCATCAGCCCACAGCCCATTACCAGTCCTAACCCCATCAGCCCACCTCCAGTCTTACCACCCCAGCCCATTTCCAGTCCTAGCCCCCCATAGCCCATTACCAGACAGCCCCCCCATCAGCCCACAGCCCATTACCAGTCTTAACCCCCCCAAAGCCCATTACCAGTTCTAACCCCCCCCCCCCCCAACAGCCCACAGCCCATTACCAGTCCTAACCTCATCAGCCCACCTCCAGCCTTAATCCCCCCAACCCATTTCCAGTCCCAGCCCCAGCCCCCCCAATAGCCCATTACCAGTCCTACCCCCCCCCCCCCCGGCCTAAAGTAAAATTTAATTAAAAAAAAAAAAAAAAAAAAAAAAAACCTGGCGGCTGCCGCCGCGGGGGCCCCCTCTGCTGCCGCGGCAGCATGGACTGACCCACGGGGGCCCCCTCTGCAAGCTCGATCCGTCGGTCGGTCCGTCCCTCCCTCCGTGCAGGCTGTGAGAGGCGCGAAGGGAGACTGTCTCCCTCGCGTCTGTTAAGCCCGCAGGGGCTGATGGGAATTTTCCCATCAGCCCCTGTGGGCTTAACAGACACGAGGGAGACAGTCTGCCTTCGTGTCTCTCACAGCCTGCACGAAGGGAGGAAGGGAGGGATCGAGCTTGCAGAGGGGACCCCCGCGGGTCAGTCCATGCTGCTGCGGCAGCAGAGGGGGCCCCGCGGCGGCAGCCAGCAGGTTTTTTTTTAAATTTTATTTTTAAAAAAAAGCCTAACTTGTTCCATTTTTGTGGGCCCTTGCCAGCTGTGGGCCCTACGCCATGGCGTACATGGCGTATAGGTAAATCCGGCCCTGGGCACAGAAATTAAAGGAGGGTCTGTGACTGGAGGAATTCAAGGAAAGTCAAGTAGCACGTTTGTCCTAATTTCACTTTCCTTATTGTTCCTCCTGTCCAGTCCCAACCTGTGGGTTGTACCATAGCAAAACTAATCCTGGGATGGACCTGCAAGCCCAGGCTAAATCACTGCTGCAACAAGCTTTGCATCCCGACTGCCTGCACATCCAGGTGATAATGTCACACAAATGGTACGTAGGGACAACCATGTGACTGCCCTGCAGATGTCCCCTGGTGGGACCAAACTAGCCTCTGCACATGAGGCCAATTACATCCTGGTGAAATGAGCCAGCAAGCCCTTGGGCAAGGCTCATCACCACAAGAGGCAGGTCTACGTTTTTCACCCACATGGAAAACACCTTGAAAGCTGCTTCCCCTTTGCACAGTCTCCCAAAAAGCAAACTGACTTTTGAAACAGAGCCATGCAATTGAGATAGTGCTTGAGCACTCCGACATCCCGACAGCAGAGCTGGTGTACTGCAACCGCTCCGCCTCCTGAAAAACACAGGCAACACCACCAACTGATTGAGGTGGAATGCAGGGACTACCTAATGCAAAACAAATGGAGGGCACTGGCCTCAAGATCACCCTCTCCTTGGATATTGAAGGGAATGGCCTGTGACAACAGCACCTGGAGCTTCAAAATTCTACTAGCTGAACAGACCACCACCAAAAAAAAACCCGCCAACACTATAAAACATCAGATCCTTCAAGGAGCAACTGCTGATTGGTTCAAAAAGTGCCTCTACCAACACCAGATTGAGATCCCAAAGGATCACCACTGCCAAAGAGTGCAAATTCTATCCTCTGGCATGGATACCCAGTGTTTGGCTGTCTGGAACCAGGCCCCTCTTAGAATACCAAAGCCAGCAACAGTTGTAACTGGCTCTTGGCAAAGCTGACCACCCAATCAAGGCTCTGCAGGCAGGCAATGACCTTCTCCTTGGCCCTTACTCTGACCAACCAATTGTCCAGTTAGGGGTGTACCAGAACACCCTCCAGATACAATCATGACCTTTGTGAAAGTTTGGGGAGACCGAAGGGCAGGGTTTGAAACTGAAAGAGCCCCATAGTGACCATGAACCTTATGAACCTCTGATGCTCGGGCTGAATGGGAATATGCAAATAGGCCTCAGTAAGATAAGAGTGACATGAGAAACTCACCCTCTGATGGCCACAATGACAGACTGGAGAGTTTCCATGTGAAAACACAGCACTTTGAGACAACGATTTATGCCTTTCAGTTCCCAAGATGGGCCAGAAAGAGACAGACAATCTCCTTCATGGCTCCCAAAAAGGAAGGCTATCAATCCAACCCCACACTAGACAAGCAAAATAGCCCTTCAAGTCTGCAGATGGCAGTGGTGGCTAAGTGTCCTGAACAGCTCGATTCTTGTGAGGGGTTTTGCAAGGAAATCGGATGAAGGATTCCAGAAGGGGCCATGCAAACTCAAGGGTGATTAGGCATGTAGATAGCTGGGTGGCTGGTGGACGTGAGGATCGCCTGGTAACATGCCTGCCTGGTGCGAAGGTAGCAGACCTCACGCGCCACCTAGATAAAGGTCTTAAATAGTGCTGGGGAGGAGTCTGCTGTCTTGGTACATGTCGGTACCAATGACATAGGAAAATGTGGTAGGGAGGTTCTGGAGGCTAAATTTAGGCTTTTAGGTAGGAAGTTGAAATCCAGAACTTCCAGGGTAGCATTCTCCGAAATGCTTCCTGTTCCATGCGCAGGACCCA
The DNA here is from genome assembly GCA_033557465.1 of Ichthyophis bannanicus. Classification (NCBI taxonomy): domain Eukaryota; kingdom Metazoa; phylum Chordata; class Amphibia; order Gymnophiona; family Ichthyophiidae; genus Ichthyophis; species Ichthyophis bannanicus. Next base: position 101,419,064 of record CM066048.1, on the reverse strand, counting down.
AAAGGCAGGCAGAGCTCCGGAGTCTCAATGCGTGGATGAGACAATGGTGCAGAGATGAGGGTTTTGGATTTGTTAGGAACTGGGGAACATTCTGGGGCAAGGAGGGGCTCTTCTGAAGGGATGGGCTTCACCTTAACCGGGATGGAACCAGGCTGCTGGCATTAACCTTTAAAAAGGAGATAGAACAGCTTTTAATCTAGATATTAGGGGAAAGCCGACAGTCGCCCAAGAGCGGATGGTTCGGAAGAATGTATCCTTGAAGGATACTACCAAAAGCAGAGAGGTTCCACAAAAGAGTAAAGTAGCCCAAATGCCCTCAAGTATGGAGCAGACAGAGTTTAAAGATCCCAATTTACCCATGTCTAACAATAGCCAAATTAACATGAATAAAATACATTCTCTAAAATGCTTGTATGCAAATGCTAGAAGTCTAAAGAATAAGATGGGAGAGTTAGAATATATAGCACTAAATGAAAGGTTAGATATGATTGGAATATCAGAGACATGGTGGAAGGAGGACAACCAGCGGGACACTGATACCTGGGTACAAACTATATCGTAATGATAGAGCTGATCAAGTTGGTGGAGGGGTTGCACTCTATGTTAGAGAGGGCATTGACTCAGAAAGGATTAAAGTTTTGCAGGAAACAAAATCTGCTGTAGAATCTATATGGATTGAAATTCCATATAAAAGGGGGAAGGCAATGGCAGTGGGGGTGTAGTATCAAGCACCTGGCCAGAATGACCAAATGGATGATGAAATGCTCAAAGAAATCAAGGAAGCTAACAAAAGTTACAGCGCAGTAATAATGGGTGATTTCAATTACCCCGGTATCGACTGGATCAGTGTCACGTCAGGACATGCTAGGGAGATAAAGTTCCTAGATGAAATAAATGACTGCTTCTTGGAGCAGCTGGTTCATGAACCAACCAGAGGGGAAGCCATATTAGACCTAGTCCTTAGTGGAACACCAGATCTAGTGCAAGAGATAAGGGTGTTGGGGCCACTTGGCAATAGTGATCACAGCATGATCGCTTTTGATTTAATTAGTGGAGGAGGGATAGTAAGGAAATCCACAGTACTACCTTTTAACTTCCGAAAGGGAGACTGATAAAATGAGGAAAAAACAGTTAAGAAAAAACTAAAAGGAGCAGTTGCAAAGGTTAAAAGACATACATCAAGCTTGGGTGTTGTTGAAAAATACTATCTTGGAAGCCCAGACCAGCTGTATTCCACGCTTTAAGAAAAGTGGAAGGAAGTCCAAAAAACTGCCAGCATGGTTTAAAGGTGAGGTCAGAGAGGCTGTTGCCAAAAAAGCATCTTTCAGGAAATGGAAAAAAAGAGCCAAACGACGAAACCTGGAAACAGCACAAGCACTGGCAAGTCAAATGCAAGGCATTGATTAGCCAGGCAGAGAGAATTTGAGAAGCAGCTTGCTGCGGAAGCAAAAACGTGAAATAAAGACCTTTTCAAGTACATTCGTAGCAAAAAAACCATGAGAGAGTCAGTTGGTCCATTAGATAAAGGGGTTAAAGGAGCACTAAGAGGCGACAAGGCGATAGTGGAGAGACTGAATGAATTCTTTGCTTCGGTCTTTACTGAGGAAGATGTAGGGATGTTACCCATGACTGAAGTGGTATTTAAAGGTGCGGAAGAATTGAAGGAAATAGATACATCGGGACGATGTCTTACAACTATTAGATAAACTGAAAAGTAGCAAATCACCTGGGCCGGATGGTATACATCCAAGGGTGTTGAAAGAACTGAAATATGAGATTGCAGACCTGCTATCAGTAATCTGTGAACTTTCATTAAAATCATCTAATACCTGAAGATTGGAGGATCGCCAATGTAACACAAATTTTTGAAAAGGGTTCCAGGGGTGATCCGGGAAACTACAGACCAGTGAGCCTGACGTCAGTACCAAGAAAAATGGTAGAAACCATCATAAAGAATAAAGTTACTCAGCATGTAGATAGTCACAACCTAATGGGAGACAGCCAACATGGCTTTAGACAAGGAAGATCTTGTCTTACTAATCTGTTATGTTTTTTTGAAGGAGTGAATAAACAGGTGGACAAAGGTGAGTCGGTTGATATTGTGTATCTGGACTTTCAGAAAGCCTTTGACAAGGTCCCTCATGAGAGACTTTTGGCAAAACTAAAGAGTCATGGGATAGGAGGCAGTGTACTATTGTGGATCAGGAACTGGTTAAAAGATAGAAAGCAGAGGGTAGGGCTAAATGGCCAACTTTCCCAATGGAGAAAGGTGAATAGTGGTATACCCCAGGGATCTGTGCTGGGTCTGCTGCTTTTTGACATTCATAAATGACCTGGAAAGTCGAATAACGAGCGAGGTTATCAAATTTGCAGATGACACAAAACTATTTAAAGTTGTTAAAACCCAAGAGGATTGTGAAAAATTGCAAGAGGATCTTGATAAATTGGAAGACTGGGCATAAAAATGGCAGATGAAATTTAATGGACAAGTGCAAGGTTATGCACCTAGGTAAGAACCCAAACTATGGTTACACGATGCAAGGTTCCACATTAGGAACCACCATGCAGGAAAGAGATTTAGGCGTCATTGTGGATACCATGTTAAAACCCTCGGCCCAGTGTGCAGCGGTGGCCAAGAGAGCAAATAGAATGCTAGGTATGATAAGGAAAGGAATGGAAAATAAAACAAAAGATATTATAATGCCTCTATATCGTTCCATGGTGAGACCGCACCTTGAATATTGTGTGCAATTCTGGTCGCCGTATCTTAAAAAGGATATAGCGATTTTAGAAAAGGTTCAGAGAAGAGCCACCAAAATGGTAAAGGGGATGGAAGGCTACTCCTATGAAGAAAAGCTAAAAAGGTTAGGGCTCTTTAACCTGGAAAAGAGATGGCTGAGGGGAGATATGATAGAAGTCTATAAAATTAATGAACGGAGTGGAACGGGTAAACGTAGATCGATTGTTTACGTTATCAGAATATAGAAAGACTAGGGGACATGCAATGAAGCTACAGGGTAAACTATTTAAGACTAATAAAAGAAAATTTTTTCACTCAATGTGTAATCAAACTCTGGAATTTGTTACCGGAGGATGTAGTAAAGGCTGTTAGTGTAGCTGGGTTTAAAAAAGGTTTGGACAAGTTCCTGGAGGAAAGGTCCATAAACCATTATTAATAAGGGACCCAGGATATCAATGCTTGAACCAATACAAGCATTGTGGAACCTGTGTCCCTTGGGGAAACTGCTAGGTATATATGACCTAGATTGGCCACTGTTGGAAACAGAATACTGGGCTTGATGGACCTTGGTCTGACCCAGTATGGCATGTCGTATGTTCTTACCTCTCGAATGATTTCCAAGATCCACTGGATCAGTGGTAATGCAGGTCCAGGCAGTGTAAAAGTCTTACAGTCGTCCCTCTACAGGCACCAACCCTGCCAGGACCTCATCTTATTGCTGCTTAGTCACTGTTGAGGAAGAGGCATAGAACCCCTTCTGCCTGATCCTCAAACCCTGAAAAAAGCTGTCCTTGGGCAGGAAAATCCCTCTGAAATGGTGGAAAACTAAGAGCCGAATCTCCAAAACTCCCATGATGGGTTTCGCACTGGGGCTGTAGACCAAACTAGCTTTTGCTTATCCTTATCCTTGGGAAACTGGCCTTACCCAGGTCCTTCACCCACTTGTCCAGAGTCTCCCCAAAGAGCTTACCCTTGAAAGGAAGCTTACTCAAATGCAACTTGGAGACATCTGCTGACCAATTGCAGAGCTTCAAGTAACATTGTGCCACCACCACTGAGGTCATGCTCCTGGACAAGCCCTTAATCATATCATAAAGAGGTATCCGCCAAATATGCTGTTCTGGACTCCAACTTGGCCTCCTCTGGAGGTGGCATTAATCTCTCCTGCTGTCTCTAAGATCCCTTGCAACCATCGCAAGTGTGCACAGGCCACAAAGGGCCCAAAGATGGATGCCTGCACAGACAGTGCATTCTCATAAGAACCACAGTGCTCCCATGGGAGGTCAGTTCCCTTCAGAAGTCTTTGGTTTTGTATTGTATTCAGGTTCACCATTTATGTCGTCAATATGGAACTTGTCACTTTACTATTGAAGGGTACCTCTAGCTGCACCAGTGGAGTCACTGGAAGTTTCTAGTTTACACCATCCCAATCTACTGGCAAGGAGGCATAATCCGCTTGTCTGGACTGTCTAGTGGGATTCCAGGAAGGGAAATTTTCACCTTCCTGGGGGGCTTATGGGGCCCTTCAAGCCTGTACATGAAGCAGTGGAGTGTTAAATAACTTGATGACCCACAAAGACCATCAATGGTATCTGCTGCTCTAACCGCTGGGTCACCCCTTTCTCTCAGCAGTGGAACATTAAACCTGCTCAAACTTGCAATCTCATCAGCGCCAACTGTGGCTAACACATTTAACAAGCTGTTTTTTGCTAGTACCTTTCTGTACCCCTTCTCCCCATTATGTAGCCTCAGGCCCCTTTATAGCACCACTTATTGATGTGCTCCTAGCCCGACTGCCCCCGACCCCCCCTCATTATTCCACTAACCGTGGCAGTTCTCTGCTCATCGAAACATCCCAATTTCTGCAGCTCCTTGTACAGCTCTCCCCGTGGTGCATACTCCAGGATGAGGTAGACACGCTTCTTGTCATGGAAATAATTGTAGAGTCGCAGGATATTGGGGTGCCTACAAGACAGCAGCCAAGTCAGTCCTCCTATCAGGTGGGCCTGATCTCCCTCCTTTCATCGTACCTACCTCAGGTGGGCCTGGATCTCTATCTCCCTACGCAGTTGATGTTCCACACCCTCCTTCTCCAGCTGAGACTTGAGCAACACTTTCAGGGCCAGGATTAGCCCGGTCACACGATCCCGGGCCAGGTACACATTGCCAAACTTGCCTGTCCCCAGAGGCCGGCCAATGTCAAAGTCCTCAATGGTGAAGGACTTCCTATAATGTAGAAAGGGGAGACAGAAGATATGAGTTTTAGGGTGGAAGAGAGGCATAGAGTGGCTGGGAAGATGAACATGCCTTATAAACACCCCCTCCCCATTTACTACCACCACCACCACACTCTACAGGCAGTTCAGCACAGATGCCCTGTGTTAAGGGAAACTTCCCCATCTTCTGCCAGGAAAATCTCAATAAGGAGATAAGATTGGACTCACTTGGGGAGGAGCTTCTGCGTTTCCTCCGAGTTGGCACTGGTTGCCGCAGGTACCACCACTCTACCTGGAGCTGAGAAGAAGATTACTGCACACGCCACACGATCATGCCTTCAAACATGGCCACAACATGGCCTCCACAAACATCAGCTACTAGAAATGAGTTATTAAAAAGATTCTCTCTCTCTCTCCAACATTGAAACAGAGTTTACTACAAACACATTAGAAACAGAAAACAATGCCAATTAAAACAAAAAGCAAACAAATGTCAGGTATTCATAGGAGGGGAGGGATACAGAGCTTTTAGGAGTTCCAGATGTGTAACCCATTGAAATACCTGGAGTCCTTATGTACTAAATCATATCAGAAACTACATTGAAGACTTGTTGATGTGTTTTGCGGGCTGTTTTAGCTTTTGGGAAGGAAGATTCAAGACGTAGAGATACAGGAAGAGTTCCTTAGTGAAGAACCTAGGAAAAAGAAAGCAGAGTTTCGAGTACTATCCAAGTGGGCATTTGAGGGGTTGGCAGATAGTTTAAAAACATGTGCACCGACTAAGTGAACTGGTGGGAGCGTATGGAATTGTACAGGAAGACAGACAAGCTGGGGTACCAGAGTTAAGGACCTTACGAATTACAAAGAGTAGTCTAATGAATCTGCAATGGTAAGGGAAACCAATTAGATCTGATGAATAGCAGGGTGATGCGACTAAACTGTGAAGAGTGGTGAAGACCACAAATGGTGGCATTTTGAACAGATTGTAAATGCTTCAACTGGTATGGGGGCGGAGGGGGGGGGGGTGGAAGTCCAGAGTAGATGGTGTTACAATAGTCCAGTTTTAAAAAAAAGAAAACCCCTAAAAACTAAAGAAAGCAGAAGGATGGAAACAGTGGATGTTGGGAGATAAGGATGATACTACAAATCTGGAGAAGAAAACAAAAATGCATCTGAAGTAATATTGATGTGAGACTGAAAGGTGAGGGAGGAGTCAAGAGTGATTTCTAAGTAATTAAGGGTTTGGACTGTGGGTATAATGGTACCTAAGGATAGCAGGTATAGATGGGGGTAGATGAACCAGATAAAAACTTCAGCATTATGGGTTATTAGATTGAGATGTAGATTGATTTCAGCCAGGAGGCCACCAGGCTGAGACAGGAGTTAATTGAGGAGAGATCAGGAGAAAGGATGAGTGTGGAAACAGAGACCCTGCTGCTGGATAAGCATGGCAAGGGGAGGGGGGGGGGGGGGGAGGACGACAGACCCCTGTGGAATACCACAGGGGAGAGGGAAAGGAGGAAGCAGCAGATCGAAAGGAAACATAGTACAAATGGAGAGAAAACAAGTAGAACCGAGTAAGGTGAATTGTAGAGCTGCAGAAGGGAGCTCCCTTGGCATGTGTCTTCAGCATAGAAGAGGATATGCCAGTCTGTTGATGACCTCACGCACCACCTAGATAAGGTCTTAGATAGTGCTGGGGAGGAGTCTGCTCTCTTGGTACATGTCGGTACCAATGACATAGGAAAATGTGGTAGGGAGGTTCTGGAGGCTAAATTTAGGCTTTTAGGTAGGAAGTTGAAATCCAGAACTTCCAGGGTAGCGTTCTCCTAAATGCTTCCCGTTCCACGTGCAGGACCCAAAAGGCAGGCAGAGCTCTGGAAATGCGTGGATAAGACAATGGTGCAGAGATGAGGGTTTCGGATTTGTTAGGAACTGGGGAACATTCTGGGGAAAGGAGAGGCTCTTCTGAAGGGATGGGCTTCACCTTAACCAGGATGGAACCAGGCTGCTGGCATTAACCTTTAAAAAGGAGATAGAGCAGCTTTTAAACTAGATAATAGGGGAAAGCTGACAGTCGCCCAAGAGCAGATGATTCGGAAGAATGTATCCTTGAAGGATACTACCAAAAGCAGAGAGGTTCCAAAAAAGAGTAAAGTAGCCCAAATGCCCTCGAGTATGGAGCAGACAGAGCTTAAAGATCCCAAATTACCCATGTCTACCAATAGCCAAATTAATATGAATAAAAAAACCAGTCTCTAAAATGCTTGTATGCAAATGCTAGACGTCTAAAAAATAAGATGGGAGAGTTAGAATATATAGCACTAAATGAGAGGTTAGATATGATTGGAATATCAGAGACATGGTGGAAGGAGGACAACCAGTGGGACACTGATACCTGAGTAAAAACTATATCGTAATGATAGAGCTGATCAAATTGGTGGAGGGGTTGCGCTCTATGTTAGAGAGGGCATTGAGTCAGAAAGAATTAAAGTTTTGCAGGAAACAAAATTTGATGTAGAATCTCTATGGATTGAAATTCCATGTAAAAAAGGGAAGGCGATGGCAGTGGGGGTGTACTATCAACCGCCTGGCCAGAATGAACAAATGGATGATGAAATGCTCAGAGAAATCAAGGAAGCTAACAAAAGTTACAGCTCGGTAATAATGGGTGATTTCAATTACCCTGGTATCGACTGGGTCAGTGTCACGGCAGGACATGCTAGGGAGATAAAGTTCCTAGATGAAATAAATGACTGCTTCTTGGAGCAGCTGGTTCAGGAACCGACCAGAGGGGAAGCCATATTAGACCTACTCCTTAGTGGAACACCAGATCTAGTGCAAGAGATAAGGGTGTTGGGGCCACTTGGCAATAGTGATCATAGCACGATCACCTTTGATTTAATTAGTGGAGGAGGGACAGTAAGGAAATCCACAGTACTACCTTTTAACTTTTGAAAGGGAGACTATGATAAAATGAGGAAAATAGTTAAGAAAAAACTAAAAGGAGAAAATTGCAAAGGTTAAAGACTTACATCAAGCTTGGGTGTTGTTGAAAAATACTATCTTGGAAGCCCAGAGCAGCTGTATTCCACACTTTAAGAAAAGTGGAAGGAAGTCCAAAAAACTGCCAGCATGGTTTAAAGGTGAGGTCAGAGAGGCTGTTGCCAAAAAAGCATCTTTCAGGAAATGGAAAAAAAGAGCCAAACGATGAAACCTGGAAACAGCACAAGCACTGGCAGGTCAAATGCAAGGCATTAATAAAGCAGGCAAAGGGAGAATTTGAGAAGAAGCTTGCTGCAGAAGCAAAAACGTGAAATAAAGATTTTTTCAAGTACATTCGTAGCAAAAAACCTGTGAGAGTCGGTTGGACCATTAGATGATAGGAGTTAAAGGGGTACTAAGAGGCGACAAGGATATAGCGGAGAGACTGAATGAATTCTTTGCTTCTGTCTTTACTGAAGAAGATGTAGGGATGTTACCCATGACTGAAGTGGTATTTAAAGGTGCAGAAGAATTGAAGGAAATATCGATACATCGGGAAGATGTATTACAACTATTATATAAACTGAAGAGTAGCAAATCACCTGGGACGGATGGTATACATTCAAGGGTGTTGAAAGAACTGAAATATGAGATTGCAGACCTGCTATTAGTAATCTGTGAACTATCATTAAAATCATCTCTAATACCTGAAGATTGGAGGATCACCAATGTAACACCAATTTTTAAAAAGGGTTCCAGGGGGTGATCCGGGAAACTACAGACCGGTGAGCCTCACGTCAGTACCAAGAAAAATGGTAGAAACCATCATAAAGAATAAAATTACTCAGCATGTAGATAGTCAACCTAATGGGAGACAGCCAACATGGCTTTAGACAAGGAAGATCTTGTCTTACTAATCTGTTATGTTTTTTTGAAAGTGTGAATAAACAGGTGGACAAAGGTGAGTCAGTTGATATAGTGCAGTGATGGCTAACCTTTTTGAGCCCGAGTGCCCAAACTGCCGCACAAAACCAAAGAATTTCCTCAAAGTGCCAGCACGTCATTTGCATAAGTGGTCTTATTTGCATAAATATTTGCATAATGTTACCATACACTAACTTTTAGTAAACATGTCTCTTAATGAGTGTATGGATAAAGAAAGACTAAAAGATTTCTACATTACTATAATCCAGTGCCAACCGCCAGGCACATTAGGAACTACTACAAACGCTGCCCATTTAGAACCCATAGCAAACCCGCTGTATCCTGACAGCATTACCAGGACTCACAAAGCACCATACCCTACCTATCAAAAGGCAACACTGCAAATATTAAACCAATACATTTCAGTGAATACTGGGGAAAGAGAACAAGTGGCAACGTCAAATAGGAATTTCCTCTTGTACCAAACAAAGCGCAGATGTTAATGATGCACATTTCCCAGAGCTGACATATTCCAGTTAATAAATTCAAAATAAAGAGATATCGTTCTACCTTTTGTGCATTTTTTTTCAGTTGCAATTGGTCCAGCCATTTTCTTCTGGTTTCTTCATGTTTTCTGCTAACTCTCCATCGTCTGCTGTCCATTTGTCCTTTCTTCTCTCTTCTAGTTTTTTTTCCATTCTCTCTCTCTCTACATCTACTTTAACATACTAATCTTTCTCCTTTTGCTCTTTCCTCATTCCTATTTCATCCACACAAATTTTACCCCTCCATCCTCAATCCCCAATTACTCTCCCAATACCTGGCCAATTGTAGATTTTTCATCCCTCCTACACAAAATATTTTTCCCCTCTCCATTTTACTCTCCCAGCCCCATCCCATTCTAATCCTCCCCCAACATCAGCTCCCTTCTAGTTCCAGTCTCACCCAGCATCCATTCCCTTCTTCAAGCCCCCCACTTCCCCTCAGCCCATTTCCATTCCAAGCCCCGGCCCCATCAGCTATTTGCAGTTCAAGCCCCCCACTTCCCCTCAGCCCATTTCCATTCCAAGCCCCATCCCCAACAGCTATTTGCAGTTCAAGCCCCCTTCCACTCAGCCCATTTCCAGTCCTAGCAACCCCCCCAACCCATTACCAGTCCTAGCCCCCCATAGCCCACTCCCAGTCCTAATCCCACCAGCCCATTTCCAGTCCTAACCTCCCCATCAGCCTACTCCCAGTCCTAATCCCCCATCACTCAATTTTTAGTTTAAGCCCCCCCAGCGCCCATCACCACTCCTAACCCCCCCCAGCGCCCATCACCACTCCTACCCCCCCCAGCCCAGCGCCCATCACCACTCCTAACCCCCCCAGCCAGCCCAGCGCCCATCACCACTCCGAACCCCCCCCAGCCCGCCCAGCGTCCATCACCACTCCTAACCCCCCAGCCCAGTGCCCATCACCACTCCTAACCCCCCCACCCCAGCCCATCACTACTCCTAACACCCCCCAGCCCCGCCCAGCCCATCACTACTCCTAACCCCCCCCCCAGCCCAGCCCAGCCCATCACTACTCCTAACCCCCCCCCAGCCCAGCCCAGCCCATCACCACTCCTAAGCCCCCAGCCCAGCCCATCACCACTCCTAACCCCCACCCCCAGCCCAGCCCAGCCCCGCCCAGGGAAAATTAAAAAAAAAAGAAAAACAGTGTGCGGGCGCTGGCGGGGCCGCCGCGGCCGAAACGAGCGGGCCCCGGGGCCCCCCTGTACCCACCGGCAGAGCCTGTCCTCCCCGTAGCAGCTCTCTCTTTGGAGCTGCAGTCAGACGCGCCGGCTTGCAGAGCGCGAGGGAAGAGTTCCCTCGCTGCTCTGTTAAGCCTGCGGGGGCTGATGGGAAGTTCCCATCAGCCCCCGCGGGCTTAACAGAGTCGCGAAAGGGAAACTCTTCCCTTCGCGCTCTGCAAGCCGGCGAGTCTGACTGCAGCTCCAAAGAGAGAGCTGCTACGGGGAGAAGAGGCTGTGCCGGTGGGTACAGGGGGGCCCCGCGGCACGCTCGATTCTGCCGCGGCGGCCCCGACAACGGCAGCAGACAGGGTTGTTGTTTTTTTTTCGATGGCGGACCTTCCCGCGTGCCAGCTGCAAGGCCTTCGCGTGCCACAGCTGGCACGCGTGCCATAGGTTCGCCATCGCTGATATAGTGTATCTGGACTTTCAGAAAGCCTTTGACAAGGTCCCTCAGAGACTTTTGGCAAAACTAAAAAGAGTCATAGGATAGGAGGCAGTATACTACTGTGGATCAAGGACTGGTTAAAAAATAGAAAGCAGAGGGTTGGGCTAAATGGCCAATTTTGCCAATGGAGAAAGGTGAATAGTGGTGTACCCCAGGGATCTGTGCTGGGTCCGCTGCTTTTTGACATATTCATAAATGACCTGGAAAGTGGAACAACGAGTGAGGTTATCAAATTTGCAGATGACACAAAACTATTTAAAGTTGTTAAAACCCAAGAGGATTGTGGAAAATTGCAAGAGGATCTTGACAAATTGGAAGACTGGGCATCAAAATGGCAGATGAAATTTAATGTGGACAAGTGCAAAGTTATGCACCTAGGGAAGAACCCAAACTATGGTTACATGATGCAAGGTTCCACATTAGGAACCACCACCCAGGAAAAAGATTTAGGCGTCATTGTGGATACCATGTTAAAACCCTCGGCCCAGTGTGCAGCGGCGGCCAAGAGAGCAAATAGAATGCTAGGTATCATAAGGAAAGGAATGGAGAATAAAACAAAGGATATTATAATGCCTCTATATCGTTCCATGGTGAGACCGCACCTTGAATATTGTGTGCAATTCTGGTCACCCTATCTTAAAAAGGATATAGCGATTTTAGAAAAGGTACATAGAAGAGCCACCAAAATGGTAAAGGGGATGAAAGGATACTCCTATGAAGAAAGGCTAAAATGGTTAGGGCTCTTTAACCTGGAAAAGAGACGGTTGAGGGGAGATATGATAGAGGTCTATAAATTAATGAACGGAGTGGAACGGGTAAACGTAGATCGATTGTTTACATTATCAGAATATAGAAAGACTAGGGGACATGCAATGAAGCTACAGGGTAAACTATTTAAGACTAATAAAAGAAAATATTTTTTCACTCAACGTGTAATCAAACTCTGGAATGTGTTACCTGAGGATGTAGTAAAGGCTGTTAATGTAGCTGGGTTTAAAAAAGGTTTGGACAAGTTCCTGGAGGAAAGGTCCATAAACCATTATTAAGAAGGGACCCAGGATATCAATGCTTGACCCAGTACAAGCATTGCGGAACCTGTGTCTTTTGGGGAAACTGCTAGGTACGTATGATCTAGATTGGCCACTGTTGGAAACAGGATACTGGGCTTGATGGACCTTGGTCTGACCCAGTATGGCATATCTTATGTTCTTATATCCTGCTCCACCACACTATCCCTCAGCCCCTGATCTCAGTCCCATGAATCTGTGTCAGGTCTCTTCTTGGTTATACACAAACTCTCCATCTGAATACCTCCAAATTCACTGCTGTCTTGTTCACCTTTCACACTCCTTACCCCTCTCCTTGAGCCCAATCACATTCCACCCTTCCTCTTAACTCCATCCAGTATCTGAGTGACCCCGGATTCCTCCCTCTCCTTCCATGAGCACATATCTACTTGTGTCCATCATGCCTTTACTTTGCTCAGACACCTTTGTGCTATATGCCCGTCCGTCTTTCCCCAATCAAGGACACATTCTATCCTTAGTCACCACAAGATATGATTATTGCAATGTTGTACTCGCTGGACTTCCTTATTACCAACTTCGTCAGAACACATCAGCAGTCTCCTCACCTCACGCCTCCTGCTCAGACTTCACTTTTTCCACTTATTCAGTTGCACTGGCTTCCCAGAAAATACTGGCTCTACAAAATATTCACTCTGGTCCATAAGGCGCTCCATACCGGCATTCCCCAGTATCTCTCGGATCTTCTGCAATTTCACACTCCACACGGACGCCTCGGGTCCCTCCATTCTATCTGTTCTTATTTCTCCTTCCTGTGCCCACCTTGAACTGTACTCTTCTTTCTGGGACCCGCCCTCTGGAACTCTGCTTACTCCTCTCCGCTCAGAGTCTTCCTTCCCTCCCTCTTCCGCACAGCCCTCTGCCTGACCCCTAACATCTTTGGCTATCCATTCCTGCTTATCCTCGTTGGAAGGTTGTTTTTTTGTTGTTGTTGTTTTTGAATGCTCTTTAATGCTTGTCCTCTCCCCCTCCTTTCCTGTTTACGAATGGTATTCCTTTCTACTTATTTCTGTAGCTGCCTTTATGAGGTAAATGTCTCCGATTTGCCGCTTGGGTGGTATATCAAGCATTCAATAAAGATAAAAAATAAGGGAGTGGTGAATGAGATAGAAAGCACTGGAGAGGTCAAGCGATACTGCCAAGGTGATGTTTCCTTTCTCCCAAGGCATGCAGGTTTTGTTTAATACCGATAGCAAAATGGGTTCTGTGCTGTGGCCCAGCCGAAAACCTGACTGGCAAGGGTAAGGCTGTCAGTATGCTCGAGCTGAGGAAAACCACGTTCTCACAACTTTTGCAAGAAGCTCACATAGATAAGGAAGATTGAGCCAAAGTTAGCAGGACAGGCAGGGTGAAACGAGGGGTTTAGGAGAGGTCAGACCATTTGCAGTTTTCCAAGACGAGGGAAGATACCAGATGAAAAACTTCTTGAAAAGTTTTTGAAATGTGTGGAAGTAGTGCCAGAGAGGGTTCAGAAATCCAGATAGAGGGAATGGGATCTAGAGCACAGGTTGTTTGAGATAAAGAGATGACCACCTTTAAGGCAGACAGTGACTGGGTTAAATCTCGACCAGGTGTGAGAATGGACGGAGTTGGAAGGGTCAGAGGACCGAGATGGAAGCGCATCTTCCATCATGGGAGGAGAAGAGGGAGGACTAGAAGTAGGGGGAAGGGGGGGACGACTGAAGTGCTGAGCTAATTGCTCAACTGAAGGGGCAGTCAGTGGTGGGGGATGCTGCAAGCAAGACACGAGAGAGTATAGTAGTTTTGGCCATGGTATTGTTTCTTTGATATTTGTTCAGCCATGACATAAAAATTAGTTCATATTAGCATGTCCTCCGAGAACTTTAGCCCCTTTCTGCCCCACCATGTATTTCTGTATATTACCAAAGAGCATCTTATCTATCTTTAATATTAAACAAATTTAACAAAAAATAAAAAGCACAAACACAAGACAAACCCCACACACTTACCAATCTTCTGCAAGTTGTTAATCACAGGAGCCGTTCGGCTGCCATTGGCCATAGCACGCTGCAGCAGGATGGACTCTGAAGGCGTGCTACAACCAGACAGAACAGGATCTTTCCTCAGAACCCGCTGTGGGCCAGCACAAGATATGGGTGTGGTAGATGTGAACTTCAGGGAAAGAACGGTATTAAAACAGAACTCCCAGTTAAACGTCTATGTCAAAAAAGTCTGCTAAAACCTCACAACCGAAATAACAAACATGCCGATATTCACAAAAAAACCAAACCCCTCTCAGAAAAAAAAAAAATAAACCAGGTCCAAGCATTGAACCCGAATCTTTAAATCTGATCAGACTAACGAGCAAAAAGTGGCCAGCCATTAACCACCCACTGATTTAGTTACAAATCATGGCTAAAATAATGAGTTTAAATTAGAGGAGATATTGTGATAACTAAATTCATATTAGTTAGCAAATAAAATAATGAAGAACAAATAGCCTTTGAGATAAGACTGGACTTTCTTTGATTTTAAGACAGAAAACATGTTGCCACACTTGCTATCTCACCTTAAGGCTAATTTCTTAATATCAATTTGGTATCTGATCAAATGACAAGATGAGCGCTCCTGTAGTCAAGAATAGTATAACATTACAGTACATGTGGTGGGGCAAGAAAGCATTTTATCCTTAATATAAAGGCAAACAGTACAACTCCTATGGGGAAGGGAAGCAGGCATTCCATCTTTTATAGTTACTTCCCAACACCCACTGAAAAAAAAAATCAGTATGAAATTAGAGGTGCTCAGTACACCCCTCCCCCTCTCTCTCATCCCACCAGCCGAACCCCAGCATACACCACATACCAAGCCTGACCCCCATCACCGTCTTTCCCTTCTCTCTCTCTGCAGCCATGCACCCCCTCTAGCTTGTGCAGGCTGATGCGGGCTAGTGGAGGGAGAAAACGGTGGTGGGGCTGCAGTAGGCCACAATCTTCTGACAACACAAGAGGAAAGTTCTTGGTGGGCCTTTCTTCCAAGCCACACAGCTGGTCCTACCCTCAACCCACACAGCCATGGGGCTCCCTCCAAATGCATTCATAGTGGCCAAAATCCCCAACACGTGCCACAGAGTGTGCACGTGTGTATAAAGAGACAGCACAGGAGTGGGATTGCTTTGTAGCAGTGAAATAATGTACAGAGTTGGGGCAGGATGTAGTCTCACACTTTGAGCTCAAAGACTCAGTCCACACATTACATTGCATACCTTAGACATGCTACTGCAATAGGTGCCAGGATTTAGATTCTCCTTATAAGCCATCCTATAGGATAAAGGAATAATGTAAGTAGAGTATTCAACTTTTTACAATAATGAAACCATTTCCTCCTAAAATGGCTGAAAAGGAGCCACATCCGATGCATAGAAAGCTCCGTCCCTGTGAGCAGGTATAGTACTACTACTTCTTATTGTAAGGTATAAGCAATCCTGGTACAACCACCTTAAGAGAAAGCGGCAGAACTCATGAAGATGAGGAACCCATCACCCAGAACGTACTACTAATAAACCGACAGCATGCAATGGAGTCATATCCCCTTACACACAGAACACCTTCCCCTTATCTAGTCTCCGTAAGGCAGGAAGGAATTAGACACAGTTCGTTAACAAAGCCTTACGACCATTCTGCAAGTCGCAGTAAAATGCCATCAGGCCAGTCTTCAACGCAGCAAAAGCATCTGAGAAGTGAACACTGTTCAGGCAGCTTTGGGAGAACTCCGAAAGCAAAGACTCCGCTACATAGAACTGGCACAAGACCGTTTAGCAATAAACATGCTGAAATCCAGCCTTGCTAAAAGGTTTTACTCGGATAAAAGAGAGCCAAAGCAAAATATACCTTACAACAACTTGTAGAAACTAGAAATAGGCCACAAGTGACTGTCACATAGCTGCCAGTTATTCTTACATAGGAGCCTAGTGACACTAATCAGCAGCTTATCTTTGCAGCTACTACAGAAGGAGCCAGAAGACGCAAAGCTTGGCATAAAACGTTTGCGAACAGAGGAGCCAGACTGAAAAAAATGGTCGTCTAAGACCCGAAGCCAGCTTCCCCCCTCCAAGGAACTAAACAAGCGCAGCTACTCCCCACCACTACCACCCTTTTACCTCGCGATCCCTATTCCCTGCTGCGCTCCTGTGCGCGACCGGCGTTATTTCATATAGCCAGACACAGGCCCCGCCCCCGTTTCCTATTGGCTCCGGGGTTGAAGGAGGTTCCCGACGCGCTGAAGCACGATCTGCTGCACCGCTTTCTAAAGGGATGGGGGAAGTATTCACAACGGACAGGGTTGCAAGAGCATTGATATGCATGTATTTTATTTAACTTATTGAACAGGTCTTTTATACGACCTCATCTTCCATTCAAAGCGTTTTGCATCACAACAATAATGTTACAATGAACAAGGACACTTGGAGAATTAAACATATAACCAGGGGCGGAGACTCGGTGCGGGGCCTCATTTGCATAAGTGGCCTTATTTGCATAAATATTTGCATAATGCTACCATACACTAACTTTTAGTAAACATGTCTCTTAATGAGTGTATGGATAAAGAAAGACTAAAAGATTTCTACATTACTATAATCCAGTGCCAACCGCCAGGCACATTAGGAACTACAACAAACGCTGCCCATTTAGAACCCATAGCAAACCCGCCGTACCCTGACAGCATTACCAGGACTCACAAAGCACCATACCCTACCTATCAAAAGGCAACACTGCAAATATTAAACCAATACATTTCAGAGAATACTGGGGAAACAGAACAAGTGGCAATGTCAAATAGGAATTACATAAATAGAATACCTCAGCTCAGTTACACATGCAGAACATAGACCATCACCAAACAAGGAATCACAATTTAGAAACAGGAAGGCAATAATTAAACTGGGAACCCCAAAAGCCAAACTTGGAATGTACAACACCACTGTAGAAATAAAACTATAAATTAATTTCCTCTTGTACCAAACAAAGCGCAGACGTTAATGATGCACATTTCCCAGAGCTTTCATATTCCAGTTAGTAAATTCAAAATAAAGAGATATCTTTCTACCTTTTGTGCATTTTTTTCAGTTGCAATTGCTCCAGCCACTTTCTTCTGGTTTCTTCGTTTTCTGCTAACTGTCCATCGTCTGCTGTCCATTTGTTCTTTCTTCTCACTTCTAGTTTTTTTTCCCTTCTCTCTCTCTCTACATCTGCTTTAACATACTAATCTTTCTCCTTTTGCTCTTTCCTCATTCCTATTTCATCCACACAAATTTTATCCCTCCATCCTCAATCCCCACTTACTCTCCCAATACCCGGCCAATTGTAGATTTTTCATCCCTCCCACACAAAATATATTTTTCCCCTCTCCATTTTACTCTCCCAGCCCCATCCCATTCTAATCCTCCCCCAACATCAGCTCCCTTCTAGTTCCAGTCTCACCCAGCATCCATTCCCTTCTAGTCCCTGCATCAGCCCATTTCCAGTCCTAGCCCCCCATCAATCCATTTCCAGTCCTAGCCCCCCATCAACCCATTTCCAGTCCTAGCTCCCCCATCCATTTTCAGTCTGAGTCCCTCCATCAGCTCATTTCCAATCCTAGCCCCCATCAGCCCATTTCTAGTCATTTCCTAGCCCCACCATCAGCCCATGTCAAATCCTAGCTCCCCTCCACTCAGCCCAATTCCAGTCCAAGCCCCCCCATGAGCCTACTTCCAGTTCTAGCCCCTCCATGAGTCCATTTCAATTCAAACCCCCACCACAGCCCATTTCCAATCTTAGCTCCCCCCAACAGCCCATTTCCAGTCCTATCCTAGCTGCTCCATCAGCCCATTTTCAGTCCTAGCTCCCTTCCCTCACAGCCCATTTCCATTCCAAGCTCCCTCCCCATCAGCTATTTGCAATTCAAGCCTCCCCTTCCACTCAGCCCATTTCCAGTCATAGCAACCCCCAACCCATTACCAGTCCTAGCCCCCCATCAACCCACTTCCAGTCCTAACCCCCATCACCCCATTTTCAGTTTAAGCCCCCCTATAACCCATTACCAGTCCTAACCCCCCATCAGCCCACTTCCAGTCATAACCCCATCAGCCCATTTCCAGTCAGCCCCCCATAGCTCATTGCCAGTCCTAACCCCCCCCATCAGCCCACAGCCCATTACCAGTCCTAACCACATCAGCCCACCTCAAGTCCTAACCCCTCCCCATCAGCCCATTTCCTGTCCTAGCCCCCCATAGCCCATTATCAGTCCTAACCCCCCCCATCGCCCCATTTCCAGACAGCCCCTCCTTGCCAGTCTTAACACCCCCCCCCCCTTGCCAGTCTTAACACACCCCCTTATTGCAAAATTAAAAAAACAAACAAACTGTCTCTGGCTGCTGCCGCTGCCGCTACCACCGCGGCAGAATGGAGTGTCCCGCGGGGCCTCCTCTTCGCGTTGAGCCCCTCAGCAAAGGCTTTCAGATTCGCGAAGGGAGAGCGTCTCCCTCGCGTCTCTGTTAAGCCCGCAGGGGCTAATGGGAAATTTCCCATCAGCCCCTCGCGTCTAAAGGGGCAGATGGGAAATTTCCCATTAGCCCCTGCGGGCTTAACAGAGACGCGAGGGAGACGCTCTCCCTTCGCGAATCTGAAAGCCTTTGCAGAGGGGCTCAACGTGAAGAGGAGGCCCCGCGGGACACTCCATTCTGCCGCTGCCGCGGTGGTAGCGGCAGCGGCAGCAGCCAGAGACAGTTTTTTTTTTTTTAAGTCATTTAAAAAAAAAGCAGAATGTTCTTTGCGCGGGGCCCCCTGAAACGCGGGGCCCTGTGCAAAAAACATTCTTGCTCAATGGACGGGCCGGCCCTGCATATAACAGTTGAGAACTTGGATATACTATCATCGCTGTCCGGAAATCATTTGGTCCTGACGGGGAGGGGTAACTGTGTGACTGCACGTATGGAAATCATGATTTGGTTTGGTCTGGTCTGGTCCTGGATGTGTGTTTTTTGTTAATAAAATATAAATGAAAAAGCAAAATGCATATCCATAACTGCGCATGAAATGAGAGTCAGAAGCTGTAAAGATGTCTTACACATTGGAACATGGAACGTACGAAGCATGAACCAAGGGAAGTTGGAGGTGGTCAAGCATGAAATGGAACGTGTACAACTTGATCTGTTGGGTGTAAGCAAACTGAAATGGACTGGCATCGGGTACTTTGCATCATATGATCACATGGTCTACTGTGCTGGAAATGAAAGACAAAGAAGAAATGGTGTTGCATTTATAATAAAGAAGAAACTTGCAAGAACTGTAATGAAATACAATGTAGTCAGCAAACGCTTAATCTCTATTCATCTACAAGGAATGCCTATCAACACAACTCTAATTCAAGTATATGCCCCAACAACAGCTGCAGAAGAGAATGAAATGGAAGAGTTCTATGAACAAGTACAAGCTGAAATTGACAGAACATGCAAACAGGATATCCTGATAGTCATGGGTGACTGGAACGCAAAAGTTGGCAACAAAGAAGAAGGCAAAGTAGTTGGAAAATATGGACTTGGCAACAGAAATGAAGCTGGAGAAAGACTGATAGAATTCTGCAAGACCAACGATCTATTCATCTCAAACACCTTCTTCCATCAACACAAGCGGCGACTGTACACATGGACTTCACCCAATGGATTGTATAAAAATCAAATTGACTACATCTGTGGAAGTCAACGATGGAAAAGTTCTATAACATCAACAAAGACAAAACCTGGAGCTGACTGTGGTACAGATCATCAACTACTAGTATGCAAACTCAAGCTAAAGTTGAAAAAAGAGCAAACCATTCATGAATGCAGCAAAATATGACCTTGAGAATATACCACTGGAATTTAAAGACTGCCTGCAAAATCGATTTCCTGCTTTAGATACAAATGACAGAGCTCCCGAAGAGTTATGGAATGACATCAAGAAGGTTGTGTTGGAAGAAAGCGAGAAGTCTTTACAAAAGGTGAAAAAGCAAAAATGGCCAAAATGGATGACAGAAAAAACTCTGAAAATTGTCCAGAAACGCAGAGAAGCTAAAGCCAGAGGAGAAAGAAAGACAGTAACAGAACTCAACAGAGATTTCCAACCTGCAGCAAGACAGGACAAGGAAAAGTACTACGACGACGCATGCAAGGAAATAGAAGCAGAAACTATTAGAGGAAGAACAAGATCGGCTTTACTAAAGCTACGAGAGTTAAAGAAAAAGTTCCAACCTCGAATTGGAATGTTACAAGATGCTCAAGGTTCTATGTTAAATGATGCTGAGAAGTTCAAGAAAAGGTGGAAGGAATATACAGAGTTTTTATATGATAAAGATCAAGTGGACCAACAGCCGTTTCAACCTGTACCTTATGATCAGGAACCATTGGTGATGAAAGAAGAAGTTGAAGCAGCATTGAAAGCCTTATCAAAGAACAAAGCACCAGGCATTGATTGCATTCCCATAGAAGTATTACAGCAATCTGATGCAGCTGTTACCGTACTTACAAGGCTCTGACAAGAAATATGGAAGACAGCATCATGGCCAACTGACTGGAAAAGATCTGTGTTTATACCAATACTAAAGAAAGGTGATCCAACTGACTGTGGAAATTATCGCACAATCGCTCTGATCCCACATGCCAGCAAGATTCTACTGAAGATTATTCAAAAGAGACTACAACCATACCTGGAACAAGAACTACCTGAATTGCAAGCAGGGTTCAGGAAAGGGCGAGGAATGAGAGACATCATTGCGGATGTGAGATGGATCCTTGAAAAGACTAAAGAATACCAAAAGGATCTATTTGTGCTTTATCGACTATAGCAAGGCTTTTTTTTGACTGTGTAAACCATGAGAAACTCTGGGCCACATTAAGAAGCATGGGTATACCAGAACACCTGATCATACTCTTGCACAATCTGTACATTGATCAAGAAGCAGCAGTTTGAACGGAACAAGGAGAAACAGAATGTTTTAAAATAAGCAAAGGTGTAAGACAAGGCTGAATACTTTCCCCCTACCTGCTTAATTTATATGCAGAACAAATCATCAGTGAAGCAGGATTGTATGAAGACAACAGAGGTGTGAAGATTGGTGGAAGACTCATCAACAACCTTCGCTATGCTGATGATACCACATTACTGGCTGAAAGTGAAGATGTTCTGAAACATTTGCTTCTCACAATCAAAGAACATAGTCTCAAAATGGGCCTGCACTTTAATGTAAAGAAGACAAAGATCATGACAACTGGCATAATCAACAGGTTCATCATTGAAGGAGAAGAAATTGAAATCGTGAACAACTTTAATCTATTTGGATCAACTATCAAAAAATAAGCAACAAGCAGTCAAGAAATCAGATGATGCATTGCTCTTGGCAGAATGGCTATGAAAGACCTAGATAAGATCCTTAAGAGCAGAGATGTCTCTCTCCATACAAAGATTCAACTTGTTCAAGCCATGGTATTTTCAATAATATCATATGGATGTGAAAGCTGGACAGGAAGAAAACTGATGCCTTTGAATTATGGTGCTGGCGGCGAATACTGTGTATACCATGGACTGCCCGAAGAACAAACCAGTCGGTACTAGAGGAGATCAAACCTAAGCTTTCTTTAAAAGCTCAGATGACAAGACTTTGACTTTCATACTTTGGACACATCATGCGAAGAGAGAGATCATTAGAGAAAGACATCATGCTTGGCAAGATAGAAGGTCAGCGCAAAAGAGGAAGGCCAGCAAGGAGATGGATCGATACAATAACAGCAGCTACAGGTACCAGTCTGTCAACAATGAGCCGCCTGACTCAAGACCGAATACAATTTAGGATAGCTATCCAGAGGGTCGCCATGAGTCGACTCCGACTCGACAGCACTTAACAACAACAACAACTAAATTGAAGATAAAATCATTTTCTTTTATAGCAGGGTGGAACAGCTCTCCTGGCACCGGTCTCTCAGTCCGAGTAATTATAGCCTTTCCAAGGCAGTGCTAACTTCAGTCCTTCAGTTTTCTTCTCTAAAAGGACATTGTATCCCACCTCACTTTCATCTATACCCCTCCCACCAACCAAAAAATTGTGACCAAAGCCTAGTTCTAGTAGCTATTTCTGCTTGGTTTTCCCTCATTTCTCCACACATGGCTCATCATCTTTCAATCTTGCAAATCCAGTTCTGGCCTTCTTTCTGTCAATGACATACAAGCAAAATATTTTAGCACTTTGTTTTACCCCTCTTTCGTTATCTTTTCTTCCATTCTCACTTTTTCTCCATGGGCAAGCAGGATAGCATAGTTACGCACCTGTAAAAGGAGTTCTCTAAGAACAAGCGGGAAGTCAGTCCTCATATGGGACTCCCCAGCTACAGGCTACCAAAACCTGTAGAAAATGCCACAGACCTGCAAAGGTGAACCATGATCAGCAGCAGTTGAATTCCCAAGAGAGACTCTCGCAGGACCCATGTGTCCAGTGAGAACCAGCACTCCGGTAGCTTGAACACAGAAGGTCAGAAGGCAGGAGTTGTCTACACCCCGAAAAGTTTACAAGTAGGGCCTGGCCAAAGGCAATGTCCCATTGGGACTCTCTCCAGGCAGTAGTGAGCTGCAACCGTATGGACCATGGACCAGGTGGGGGCCTGGCAAATTTCCATCATGGAAGTAGCCACGACCTTTGATGCCATGCACCGTGACTCTCTGCTCCAGTGAGATCCCCGCTTGCTCATAGACAAGGGTAATGCAGTCCCACCACCCAAGTGGACAGAGTTCATTTAGTCACTGGGAGCCCCAGGCAGCTGAGGTCATAGAATATGAAAAACCATTGAGCTTTGTGGTGGCCCTGTGGTCTGTTGCATATAGAAGGAGAGGGATCTCTTGCAATCCAGAGTATGGAGAATGGTCTCCGCCCTACGGGCATAAGGCTTGGGAAAGAAGGTGGGTAGCACAACCTCCTGATTGAGGTGGAATGGGGACACCACCTTTGGCAGAACCTTGGGGTGTGTGTGAAGCTTGTTCTTGTAGAAGCTCGTGCAAGAAGGCTCTGCCATCAGAGCCTGGAGCTTGCTGACTGCGTGCTGATGTGAGCGCTACAAAGAACGCAGCCTTCCAAGAGAGGTATGGCCAGTGTTCAGAGGCTCAAATGGAGGCTTAGCGAGCTGCAAGAGCAACAGAAGAGGTCTGGCTGGGGAAAGTAAGGGTAGCCCCAGGGACCACTATGCTGCTGTGTCAGCAGTGTGGAGCAGTACACTCAGCCAGTGTGTCCAAGAGCAGAGAGTCCAAGGTTCAAGTCCCATCTGTGGATCCTGCAGAGCATCACCTCATAGTTTTATCCCACAATGCAGCCATAACAACATGTGCAAACCCCAATGCAGCGGTGCATAGGAGTACAAACACCCACTCATACGGGCTCCACTATCCAGAGCCTCATGGAGTGTCAGGCTGTTGGCCCCAGCACGGAGCTGCAGTTATCACCAGAGCACTACTACTACCCCCTGCACAGTTTAGCAATGTTGGCACTGTGATCAGGACCAGTGTGGCGGGCAGGGTTGTCAACCACCTCTATCTCTGCACAATGCTGAGATAGGAGTGGGAGTGTGCGTATGTCTATCCATTGTTTTGTGTCTGCCAACACCTCACTGAGCCCACATTGCTAACACTTTTTTCAGCGTTAGCCTGCAAATGTGCATGAGGAGCAAGGTATTGTGGGTATGGCCCAGACAGGGCAGATTGGCCAGGATGCATCTGCACAGGGTGGAGGGTAATGGCTGAGACACTATAGTGCTCGACCACCACCTGCATGGACAGGGTGGCCACAGTATGTCACGCTGGGAGGTCACTCTCACTCTGACCGAGCAGTGACCATGGCATGTCCATGTTCCCACATAGTGCCACACATTATTTATGTCCAGTGATATCTGTGTGTTCCTGGTTTTGGGGCCCAATCATGGAGATACCTGCTTGGTGTCTGTGCTGTGCATCCCACCTCTGGGTGCACTATGGACTGGCTAGTGGGCTGTCTGCAGTTAGTCTGTGCATGGTAGAACCACCCTGTAGGATGCTGCAGGTGCAGTCTGATTGTGCTGTCTGCAGGTAGATGGCAGACCGTGGCATGGGGCAGTTGAGCCTTCCCCTGCCCACCCCAAGCATCACTGCTGGTCTGCTACTGTTATAGCAAACGCTGTGCAAAGCTCTTATTCAATCACTCACCCACAGAAGGAAAACTCTCAGACAGGCTGGAATGCAAACAGGATCTTTAATGTGCACACAGGATCAGACAGAGAGCCGGTACCCTCCAACAAAAAGGTCTGAACCCCGAGGGACGGCCTACAATGCCTTATATACAGTACAGTTTTAAACTCATTCTACAATCCCATTTGCCACAGGTATTTCCTGCCCACCAATCAGCAGCCCCTGGGGAGGTACCTGGGTGACCTGTCCAAACCGGTATGCTCTGGTCTGTTGGTTTCTGGGCTAGGGGATACTGTGCTCAGACCTGGAGTGGGGGGAAGGGTGCCTACTGAAATCTCAATGCCTTTTTCTTAGCAGGCTGATTACCTCATGGCTTGCGGGGGAAGGGTCAGGCTGATCAGAGCCTCATGGCTTGCCGCATGGCTTGGGGGAAGGGCTACCTACAGCTATACCTCATGGCTGCCTCATTCCCCCCTTTTTAAGTGAGACCTCAACCGCTAGAGGCGGTTGAGGGCTGTATTACTAGAGGCAAGCCGCAGAGGGGTGTATTTGGGACAGAGCCATGACAATGGTAACCACCTTGCGTTCTACCAGGGTATCAAGGGTGGTGGTCATGAAGCGGTAAAGAATGGGGATAAAACATGGCAGAATGGCACATAGCAGTAAATAAAAGGAACCCCTACCACTGGGATTTTTTAGTCCCCCTAGCCAAGTGAACCAATTCACAAACCACCCAGGACCCATGGGCAGATAACTAGATCACTTAGGTCTTGGATAGAGTGTTCAATAGAGACACTTGCATTAGTGAGTTTAAAACAACACATACCCTATACCCTCTGTAGCAACTCCTGCACAAAAGTTTTTTGTTCCGTGTGCAAAAGTTGCTGTTCTGACTGTAAAAGGTTGCAGGGCCTGCAGAGGCCTCTTTTCCTTTGGGACAAAGGAGGGCCGTGTGCAAAAAGTCTGCAGAGGCTTCTTTCCTTTGGGGCAAAGGTTCTTTCCCTGGGATCCACCCTTATCAGCATATTAATGGCTTTTATTCTTGCTAGTGTTGAGTCATTCTGGCTGCACCCTGCCATTCCCTTTGCTTCATTAATCACTGGCACTGTAATCTTCAGGGCATATGAGTACTTTGTATCACCAGCTTTGTTTGGCCTGTTTAACCTGTTCAGGCCTGGCATGTCTTTTCTTGTGCTGGGTCCATTTTCTGTGCACTTTCAGGCCTGACCTGTTTCTTAGCTAGGTCCATTCTCTGTGCACTTCTGTTCAGAGTATGGTTCCCCTGGCTTTACTCTTGTTGTGCTGGGCTCTGGGTACTCATTTTCTTAGCCCACATGCTTTTTCCGTGCCATCATAATGTATTACAGCCTCAGGCAAGGATGCAGCCATACTAGACATACCTATCAGCCAATTTCCCTTCAGTCCCAATTTTTCTTTTTTTCTTTCTTGTTTATGGGGGAAAGGTAATCCCACTACGGGCAATGGACAAGCAACCATTTGAGACAGATATTGAGACAGATAGGGGTCATCAGAAAAGCAGCTTCTGGTACTGTTCCCTAGAGACAACATACATTGTAATATCATTTTCTTGCAGCTGGTCAATAATATTGAAAACACATAACATGAAAGTATGTCAAAAGCAGCAGTGCTTAATAATGTGATAAAGAAAGCTCTGAGAATAGTACAGCAAAATCTTGAGCTGGTGTGGGTATTGCAGTTGCTGAAGCCGAAATGGCTTGTAGACTTCCGTTACTTTCTAAGAAAACAATATTAAAAGGATAACAATACAATCGTTCACAGAAGCCCCCAAAACCCCCCCAGTCAGTCCAACAGTTCTTTTTCCTGCCTCTCAGCAGTTCCCCAGGACCTCGCAGTGTGCTTCACCTTTCTCTGAAGTTCAAGTTCTGTCTCTCTCAAAATTTAAACCTCCCATTCTCCTAGGCAGACACCCTGGCCCGTTTTCAATGTGACACACTGATCCAGATAGGGTCTCCTTCACACATCTCAGCGGTGGGCAGCTCTGAGTTCTCGGGATGGTCTGCTCCATCTGGATCCCGGCCACCTCCCTTGTCTTGTGTTACGATTTGGACATTCATTCTTCCAATGTCCCTCCTCTTTGCAGTAGGCACATTGATTGGGGGCTAGGGGAAACCTCGGCCCCCCGTATCCGCGGCCTCGCCCTCGTTCTTTTGTGCTGAACAAAGTAGGAAGCAGTTGTCTAGTGTTCGACCAGGCAGGCTGGTGTGTTTGTATACTACTGGTCATAGGGTCTGTCAGTTCTTGGGGCTTTTCAGTATAGGAAGCATAATGGGTTTTCCAGTTCAACAGGTCCGTAGTGGAGATAGGGACATAAATCAGGCTGGATGGTCCCAGTGTCACACGCCCAGCAGCACCAAGGTACGGGAGCCCCTGTACTTGTCGTAATGGCATTTGGAGATCATGCGACTGCAGGTGGTAGGCCCTCGGGGTGGACGATTCAAGCTCAGCCTGTGTGCTCTCAGGGGAGGAGATGGTGGCACTAGAGGTGGTACCAGGAGTGGGAGGGGAGTCTGAAGATGAGGGGCTGGAATCCGTAGGATCTTCCCTAAATCTGGCATCACCCATCCCAAGAGTAGGTCTTCCTGATTCTTCAGCTAGGGGCGGACTCTGCCGTGCTGCAGATGGGACATGAGGTTGAAGCAGAGGGAGAGAGGGCGTGGAGGAATGTCTGGAGAGTCCCACCCCTGGTAGATAGAGGCGGGTGTCCATCCCTTTTGGCGACCACTGGCCGCCAACATTATTCTACATTGATCCTCGTGACAGCGCTGGAACCATCTTGGTCTGAGCTGGCATATGGCCAGCCATGAATCAATATAAGGGAACTGGTCAGGGAGCTCTTTTGCAACAATTTGATGGAGCAAAGACACAGTGGACAGGTCTGTGGACCCCTGGGGAGGCCACAACTTAACCAAGGCTGGCCATTCCCTCTCACATAGAAAAGATAATCTGGAGGCGGAGAGAGGTACCCCATAATCTTCTCTAAACCTAGATTTAAAATTGTGAAGCATGCACTGTAGGGGCGTTTTTTCTTTTGACTTTCCCGACCCCATGCTCTAATTCTAGTTCAATAACTAAATACAGTATGCAATGTGGATCAGATCTCTTACACTAATCTCAATTCAGAAAAAATGCAATTTACAATAAAGATTCTATCTAGTCTTAATTCAGGAAAAGTAATACAATTTACAATACGGACCCTATCTATTCTTAATACAGGACAAATAATACAACTTACAATATAGGTCTTGGCAATTTACAAAATATATAGTCAGATTTGGTTTAGATAAGAGTTACGATATATATATATATATAAGCTAGCTATTCTTACAATGTCCACCAGATGGAGCTCCAGGATCACTTAAAACACAGGGAATGGTAGTAATTACAGCTAATGTCCACTAGATGGAGCTCCAGAGTCGCTTTAAGTATATTGCAGTGTAGCTTACACGTGGTCTTTTCAAGATGGCTGCCTCCACGTGCGTTCTACACCGGATTTCAGCTCTCCACTCACAGATGAGGCCAGGTTTTCTCCTTTAATGACTCTGTCTCTGCTGACTCTGGGTCCAAAGGGAAAACAAGGATAGACATCGGGGCAGCACAGATATCAGGCACGGGAACAGCGGGCAGCATGGGGGAGCGGACATTAACAGCGGCAGCAAGGGGGAGCGGACATTAGCAACGGCAGCATGGGGGAGACAGAAATTCACATCGGAGCACATGGGGAGACAGAAATTCACATCGGAGCACATGGGGAGACAGAAATTCACATCGGAGCACAAGGGGAGCATGAATTAACATCGGGGAACAGAAATTAACACAGCGGCAGCAAGGGGGAGCAGAAATTTACACCGGAGCACATGGGGAGACAGAAATTCACATCGGAGCACATGGGGAGACAGAAATTCACATCGGAGCACAAGGGGAGCATGAATTAACATCAGGGAACAGAAATTAACACAGCGGCAGCATGGGGGGAGCAGAAATTTACACCGGAGCACAAGGGGAGACAGAAATTCACATCGGAGCACATGGGGAGACAGAAATTCACATCGGAGCACAAGGGGAGCATGAATTAACATCGGGGAACAGAAATTAACACAGCGGCAGCATGGGGGGAGCAGAAATTTACACCGGAGCACAAGGGGAGACAGAAATTCACATCGGAGCAAATGGGGAGACAGAAATTCACATGGGAGCACAAGGGGAGCATGAATTAAATCACCCACAGAAGGAAAACTCTCAGACAGGCTGGAATGCAAACAGGATCTTTAATGTGCACACAGGATCAGACAGAGAGCCGGTACCCTCCAACAAAAAGGTCTGAACCCCGAGGGACGGCCTACAATGCCTTATATACAGTACAGTTTTAAACTCATTCTACAATCCCATTTGCCACAGGTATTTCCTGCCCACCAATCAGCAGCTCCTGGGGAGGTACCTGGGTGACCTGTCCAAACCGGTATGCTCTGGTCTGTTGGTTTCTGGGCTAGGGGATACTGTGCTCAGACCTGGAGTGGGGGGAAGGGTGCCTACTGAAATCTCAATGCCTTTTTCTTAGCAGGCTGATTACCTCATGGCTTGCGGGGGAAGGGTCAGGCTGATCAGAGCCTCATGGCTTGCCGCATGGCTTGGGGGAAGGGCTACCTACAGCTATACCTCATGGCTGCCTCACTACTGTCACAGGTATGGCTCTGGCCCATCAGCCCTGGAGGGCTGTCATCTGCCAACAGGACAGTAGTTGCTGGTACTACAGCCATTCCACAGGGCGCAGGAACCTGTCCCAGAACACACCCTCATGTACAAAAGAGGTGATTGTGGACCCCTTGGAGTACATAGTGCATACCACTTAGACCCATACAGGCAGTGCTACCTCAACCTCATGCGAGTCTAGACACCCTACTGCCCTGATAACAGGTAAGCATGGCAGCCAGATCTTAACACCGCATATGCACTAATCTGGGTGGTGTCCAGACCCACAGGGCCACATGTGACTGCATAACACAGATGGGAACAGAAGTACTTTCAGTTGCACTGCTGGGAGCACCTGTCACTGGTAGTGATGGGGATGTGCAGCAGGACCTATCTCTAGCATCACATGTACTGTGGACCTAGTGCTGGGCGTCCATCCTATCCCTCAGGGTGAACACGGAACCTGCACAATGGTATGGTCTGTAGCTACTCTGTGCCAGTATCACACACTGTCAGTCCGTCTTACTACACTGCAGTACCGGAGAGGTGCAGACCCCATTTGGTGGTCAGCTGTAGGCCGCTGTTCTGCATGTGCAATGCATCATGGGTGCTGGTGGGGTTACCCTATCCTGGCACACAGAGCAGACGGTTTGCACGGTGACCTGCAGTCCTTCTGTACCCAGCCATTACTATGCAACAAGCCATAGAGGTATAGCCTACTGGTTAGTACACTGACGTTCTAGGCAGTGGTCATGGGTTCAATTCCTTGTTGTTCCTTCCTGTCCATGTCAGATAGTTTGCATGCCTGTGACAGTCATAACTTTGCAGATCCGTGCTGCCAACCCATAATACCTTCACCACAGTTGCCATCACTCCTTATAAGGCACTTTATTAGGCACAATACAAGGCACGTTACAAGGCATGTACCTTGTACTGTGCCTAAGAACATGCCTTGTAACGCGTGTTAGCCTAAGGTGCCTTGTAACACGTGTTATCTGACACCGCTTGCCATAATGATGCACCACTCATTCCTTTATATGGGCATCCAGGGAACTTAATGCGGGGAGCATTACCACAGTTTAGTAAACATACCCCTAGGTGTGCTTTAATAAACACGAGATCAATCAGGAATAAACCAAACACTATCCTAGACCTCGTCATTGATAAAAAACTGGATATAATCTACATCACCGAGACCTGGTTAGATGACTCAGACCAGGTAATATTAAACCAAGAAACCCCTACAGACTACTCAGCATTCAATTGCATCAGAGAACAAAAGAGAGGAGGAGGTGTGCTAATACTAGCCAGAAAGAAATACAGATTTAAAACAATCTCTAGCACTAATACAATTGAATCTAACACAATCACCATAGCTAACAAGTACTTAAGCTTCTCCCTCACCTACAGACCTCCTGGAGCCACAACTGAACATCTCTCCACGGTACTTGAAGCAATATGTGCACATAACACAAACCCCTCATTGTACTAGGAGACTACAATCTGACCTCCACACCCACCAAGGAAGCTGCAAAGCACAGTTACTTACCTGTAACAAGTGATCTCCGGAACAGCAGGAATTAGTCTTCACATGTGGGTACGTCGGCGCCGATGGAGCCCGCACGGAAAATGCTCCCCAGCATCCAATCAGAAAGCCTTTGGGAGCATCCCCCGCACCTGCGCGGTGACTTCCCGCCCTTCCAACAGTCTCTCCTCAGTTGGGTTTCATAGCTGAGACAGAAGGAGAGAAGAGGAAAGGAAATAGACAGATACAGCTCCTAGGGGAGGCGGGTGGGTTGTGAAGACTAATTCCTGCTGTTCCAGAGATCACCTGTTACAGGTAAGTAACTGTGCTATCTCCAGGAACAAGCAGGAATGAGTCTTCACATGTGGGGACTCCCTAGCTGAGGGTGCCAGGGGAGATCCCATAAAATGCGTATCCCAGGAACAGGGAGGCATTTTCCAACCTGGATCCCCGGCATCCCCCGAGGGATGGGGGGTAGGAGTTGAGTATAGCAGAGCTGTAGAGGAACAGCGAAACTAAAGACTACAGGGAAAAGTCTTTAGAAGGCATGACAAGCATCATTAAAATTTTTTTAATGAACTAGCACAAAGTAGAGCTTACCTACTGGATTGTAGGAAGTAGACGGTAGATGTAGTAGCGGAATCTTCAAGGAAACTCCACAGCAGTGAGGAGAAGTCCCAGACTGGAATGGGCAGGAGACCCAGGTGTCCACCGGGGCAGGAGAAGATCGGCAGGTCCCCACAGGGAAGCTTTTACGGGAAAGCTGGGACTCGTTCAGGTACAGAGTCATAAACAGTGAGGACTAAAAAAAGGAAGATCTGGTAATTGGCCCAGTCCGGGAGGGAAGAGGGGGTATGGAAAAAAAGCCCCTATTCCCAAGGAGAACCGAAGTGAACTCAGGAATACTGAAGATGCACACTGTCTTTCCTAACTGGCAAGAGATAGGAAGACATTGAGGGTGAGACTGCATAGACAGGGAGATGTATAACAAAAATAGAAGCTGTTGGCGTCACAGCAGTAATGGTTAGAATAACCAGTCCCAGTTACTGAGCCATATAATAACAGGCAAGGTGACTGTCTGGACCCCATAGAAAATTAAACCTAAGCACCGACAGTCATGGAGATAGGCATGACATAGGGTGCTATGGACATCTCCTGGCATGCGCATACATATATATATAGATAGATATGTATACGGAAAAGCATACATGTCGATGCATGTGAGAGTATATATGCCTAGACAAGGGTGATATATATACATATACCTACGGGGAGGATAGGTATAGATATACAGCAGAAACGGGGTGGTTATGCCACCCAGGCGTAAAAAACAGGTATGCGCCTACGGACATGAAATAATCTTAAGAAGACATGCCTGCCACTGAGTCACAGAAAAACCTTCACATGGGGGATGTGATGGTCCAATAATAGGGGTGAACCCACCGGAAGAAATATGGAGACTCCATTTCTGTGGAGCAGGGGTATATTCCGGTCAGAATGGGAGCTCCGTGTACATTCACGCAAAGGAACTTGTCTCTTGTAAAGAAAAAACCCCGCAGAGACCAAGATCGATGTTCTGTGGCAAGGGCCCATAATAGAAAGCTTCTCCGAAGAATGCAGAGGGCATTGTGCGGGAGAATTATAAGATAAAACTGACAGCAACTGAACAAAATAATAGAGGGGATTCTCCTGTATGAGAACAGAGAGAAAACAGGCAAAGGTAGCGGAGACTCCGTCCCTGCTGGATGAGTTGTTCAGAATATGCATTGAAGGAAGACAACCAGACTACGCTGGAAGGAAAAGAAGTATTTCAGTATGGCACCAACTCAAGCAGGGGAAACCCTGGAAGAGAGGGATTAGGAAAGTGACCCACCATGTGGTAAGTCCGCTGAAGGAAAGATGTCCAAGTGGGGACCGAAACTATCCTGGGATAGTTGTAACCTCCCTTCATGGTAGAAGAATGGGAGAAGTCTGTGACCCATGGAGAAAGTATCCCAAGAGCATAGCATACTGGAAAAGAAAAAAACCAGCGTAGGGTTTGAGGAAGAAACTTCTGCAGAGAAGAAGTTAACTGTATGGTGCACCATGCCGGAACCTATGGGCGCTGGTATGGGTAGACTGGTTTGAGCCTGGAGACTTCAGGCTAGGATGAGACGTCCCTTGCTTGGGTACACTGGGGGAATGGGCAGAAGAAGGGTGAACCCTCCTCCTCTTCGGGAGAGAAGGGTTCGTAGGAGATTTCCCACGTCCCGGGGAAAAAGGAGGCTTGGGATGGTTTCCATAGCCAGGGAAGTCAGTGGAGCAGCGAGCAACCTGACGTAAAGCCTCCCTATTGAAGAGAGTTTCTCCAGTACAAGGCGAGTTACCCAGTGTATGTTGTGCCCATCTGTTCAAGCCTGAAGCTTGCAGCCACGCAGTACGACATGCTCCAATGGCAATAGCCGAGGATCTGCTAACAGACTCAAAAGAGTCTAGGGAAGCACGGGAAAGAAACCAAGAGATGTTCCTGCTATGATTAAGAAGCAAGGAATAGTCAGAGGCCTTAGGTTCTGACAAGAAGGGAGACAGAAGAGATAATTTCTCTGTGACCTCCTGAAGTGTTAGACTCATATAAAAAATAGATGAAATGATTCTGGAAGCCAACATAGAAGTTTGGAAGGTTTGACGTCCAAAGGCATCGAGTGCTTTAGATGCACGACCTGGCGGATAAGAAGAGTGTTTCTTCTTACTTCTGACCTTCCTCATTGCTGATTCCACTACAAGGGAATGATGCGGAAGCTGGTTGTTCTGAAACCCCGGAGAGGGAGGCACCTGATACAGAACATTCATGGCCGTAGAGGGCGCAGGAACCTTCAAAGGTGATTCCCAAATCCTCAGAAGAAGGTCCTGCAAGGAATGATGTAAAGGAAGCATGACGGTCCCCTGTTCGGCAGAATCTTGGGTAGGGGTAGGGCCAGGAATAGGAATGGCAAGAAAAGCAGCCATGTCAAGGAGAAATTTCTGAAACGAAGGATCTCCCAGAGGAGTTATTCCTGGGTCGGCTGAGGCAGAATGAGGGTCGGAAACACCAGAAGACCCACGGGACTGGTGCAGAGAAAGAATTCTGCCATATGGGGGACGGTACTGACAGCTATGATTCGAGGCAGTCAGTATTGCATCATCGGCACCCGGTATCGATTCCAAGCTAGGCATAGAAAGGATCGATGGCACCGAAGGAACTGCAAGAATCGACATCGATACCGATGCCGGCATCGGTGCCAGCTGAGCAGGTAGCGAAGGTTGCCGAAGCGGCACCGAGGTAACCAGAGAGCTTTGGAGATTATCCTCAGTACTGCGTAGTCGGAGACGACCTGGACCGGTTCCCCACCGCGTCGGAATCGAATCATCCAGACTAGATATCGATTCTAGACTGGGCATCGAAGAGGGCGAGGCTATTGGTGCATGCCGAGAAGACACCGACGTCGGAGGTGGCATCGGCGATGCCGCAACCAAGTCATCTAGACTGGATATTGATTCTAGACTGGGCATCGAAGCGAGCGGGGCTATCGATGCACGCCGAGAAGGCACCGACGTTGGTGGTGGTACCGGTGATGCCCCCACATGAGAGGCGATCGGGATCGAAGCGGTCGGTGCCGAAGGCACCGTGGATGTCCAAAGACGATGCCCCGGGACGAGAGGAACACTCGACACCGGCCCCGACGCCGGGGCATCGGCACCGCCTGAAGCCGGTACCCCCCTCAAGCATGGCGAAGGGAGATGGACGTCCCTCCGGGGTGTATCGATCGGCTCTGACCAGGAAACCCGATGACGAACCCCGGTGAAGAGTGGGACACCCGACACCGATGCCGATGCTGGGGCATCGGTATCGCTCGAAGCCAGCATCCGCCCCACGGCTGGCCTGGATACAGGCAAGCTAGCCTGGTCCATGTCGATCGGACCCGAAGGTACCGGGGGTTCCAGAGGATGATCTCTAGTGGAGAGAGGAGCACTCGACACTCGTGGCGATGCCAGGGGGCCGGCACCGCTCGAGGACGGCACCACCCCCGCGCAAGGCTGGGAGGCCGAAGAGCCAGCCCGGGTCGGATCAAACGGTCCCGGGGTTACCGAGGACACCAGACGACGAGCCCCGGTGAAGAGTGGAGCACTCGACACCGGTGCCGATTCCAGGGAAGCGGTACCGCGCGAAGCCAGACCGCAATCCCTGGTGGCGAGTGGAACACTCGACATTGGGGCTGATGCCGGGGGAGCAGAACCGCTCGAAGACGGTACCAACCCCACGCATGGCTGGGATGCAGGCAAGCCAGTCTGGGTCGAACCGGTCGGCCCCGAAGGTACCGAGGACACCAGACGATGATCCTCGGTGAAGAGTGGGGCCCTCGACACCAGTGCCGATGCCGGGGGAGTGGTACCGTTCGAAGCCAGACCGCAATCCCCAGCGGCGAGTGGAACACTCGACGTCGACGCCGATGCCGGGGGAGCGGAACCGCTCGAAGCCGGTGCCAACCCCGCGCATGGCTCGGGCGCAGAAAAGCCAGTCTGGATCGAATCGATTGGCCCCGAAGGCACCGAGGACACCAGCTGACGATCCTTGGTGAGGAGTGGAGCACTCGACACCGATGCCGGGGAATCGGTACCGCCCGAAGCGGATACCACCCCCGAGCATGGCTCAGGTATGTTCTGTGAGGAGTGAACCCCAGGAACAACCTGAAACCCCGTAAATGCTTTGGAGCCCGAGGACTCCCGCTGGGGTCTTATTGCCGATGTGGTCTTGAGGGCAAGGCCGGAGCCGTCATCATGCTGGGCATGAGACTTGCCCTTCAAGGATCGGCTAGTCTTAACAGACTGTTTGTGGGTTACCTGATTCTGGAGAGAAGAATAAACCGAGGACCTCACCCGAGGAGGAAAAACGGCATCGAGGGATACCCGAAAAAGAGAAGGTCTTCTCCCGACGCTAAGGCCCCGTGGACCCGGGGAAAAAGGGTCAGGGCCCAAACAGGAGAGACACCAGGCCTTGGAGTCAAAAATGAAAACCAAGTCTCCACAGTGAGGGCACTTCAAAGGGGAAGAAGGCTCCATGTGGAAAAAAAGGGCCTAGTAGGCCTTAAAAGATAAACAAAGAAAAACTGACGAGGGAATTATTTCTCAAAGGGAAAGAGAAGAACGAAGCACCGGTGGAACCGGTATCAACGGGGAAGACCGCCGCGACCGCACAAAACAAGAAAAAATTAAGAATATAAGAATATAAGAAAAAAAGGTTTCTGCGGTTACAGGAGGCTCCGTGGAAAAACGAAAACTGAGGAGAGACTGTTGGAAGGGCGGGAAGTCACCGTGCAGGCACGGGGGATGCTCCCAAAGGCTTTCTGATTGGATGCTGGGGAGCATTTTCCGTGCGGGCTCCGTCGGCACCGACATACCCACATGTGAAGACTCATTCCTGCTTGTTCCTGGAGATCATTCTTAAAAGCCATGGAGTCACTAAAATATAGCCAATCAATGCCCCAATGAACCAGCATGGCACAATACTGGATATGGTCTTCATTCCACCAACAATCACACCAGTCCCTTGGTCAGATCATCACGCAATAGAATTCACCCTGACCCTAAACAACTCCACCCAACACATAGAAGATGAGAGTAATACCAGGCGATATAGAGCCCTCAATAAAGACTCATTCATAGATGAAATCATCCCACAACTCCAGCAAGAATGCGACACCCTTGAGCTAAGCATAGAGAAATGGAACTCCATAATATCTAATGCAGCATCAGCCCCTACGAGTATAAAACCACAAACATGAAGGAGACTCAATGCCCCATGGTACTCAAATGATATCAGAGATGCAAAGCGCACTCTCCGAAGACTGAAGAGAAAATGAGGCGGTACAAATCACATAACTCCCTGACTCTATATAGAGCCAAGCTACTGGAATATAACAATCTGATAAATGAGCGCAAACAGCAGCACCACACCAACCTAATCATGAAATCTGTCAACAAACCAAGAGAACTCTTTAGCATTGTCCAAAAGCTCACTAGGGACACCACGCAGCATTGTACCCATCATCTTGACCCACAGGAATTTGCTGACTACATGAGAGCAAAAAACACTACCCAGACATGCCCATCACACTGTTAATGGATGACCATGAAATGAAAGAGCAACATCATACCTGGGAGGATTTCAGCATACCATCAGAACATGAAGTAGAGGACATAATACATGGGCTCAACACAACAACCTCACCATCAAACCCTTGCCCAGTGACTTGGATAAAAGTCACAAGAAGCCAGCTATCCCAGTAAATTCACAAAATTGTCAGATTCACTCCAACAAGGACACATGCCGCAGTCCTTTAAGCACGCCATAATATGACCGATACTTAAAAGCAATTATCTAAGCCCATCTGAACCAAAATCATACCGTCTGTCGCGTCCTCCCACCCTGGCCGGTGGCCGATGAGCAAGAGGGCTCGCCTTAATTGCCCTTCTGAATACTGTCCCCAATATGGCTGCCAGCATGGACTGCTGGGATATGTAGTTTCAGCTATTCTTTTGAGCAAGCAGTGTGACCACACGGTTTGTTTGGCAAAAACAGAGAAATTTATTTTTCAGGGTTTCCCCCTCGCATCAAATTCGTTGCACTAAACACAGGTAAGGATAATTTCTCCCAAAGGCAAAGGATAAATAAACTCCCAACAGGCTTAACTCAAACAGACAGGAATTTCTTCTTCAGTGTCAACTCTTAGCTTCCTTCTAGTAACTACCTTCTAAAGCTAAGGCTGTTGACCATATCAAAGTAACTTAAACTTTCAACAAGTTTCTTTTCTTTCACAGCTTCCATAGAAAAGAGGTTATAACTGTTTTCAAACTTCCAGCAAGTTTCTTTTCCTTTACAGCATATAGAAACAAGCCACAAATGCTCTCAAACTTCTAGCAACTTTCTTTTCCTTCTCAGTTCATACAAACTAGCTTATAATTGCTTTAGACAAACCCTCCCTTCACATGGGCTTGAGCTTAGCACATGTTCAGTTCCTTTGCCTTGCAATAAGAATATTGCATTTCTTCAGTATCACTTTCAGATGGGCTTTCACACAATTCTATTTCCATTTCATGAGTAGACTCACTAGAGCTATCTTCCTGTGGACGGGTATCATAGGATTTATGATTTACACCCCGTAGGAGCTCATCCAGCTTTAGCAGCAAGTGTTCTCTCTGCTCTGTAGCAACAGGCTTTAAAGACGGAGTTTCTCTCTCCCTCATCAGCTTTTCGATATCTCTCACTGCTGAGTCACGGCAGTCACTGGCACACTTCTTATTTCTGTTTGAAGTTTGCTTTACAGCCCTCTGGCTAACACAGCGTTTGGCACTTTTTCTTAGCTCTCTAACCACTTCTTCAGAAAGAGCTTTGCTAGGAACTTTAGGCAACTTATTCTCTCTACCTCCAGGGCTCAACTGGCTCCCCGAGCTGTTTCCCCACCTGGGAATTGACTCCTCCAGCTTCCTTCCTCTGAGGTACCTTGAGACACGTTTCTGCCTTGATTCCAGGGCTCTCTGCTGCATCAGCTCCCAGCTGTTTCAGACTCTCTTGCTGCGTGCTTTCCTGCAAGTTCTGCCATGTCTGCTGCTGCCTGCTTTGCTTCTCGCCTTCCTCTTCTCCCCCTTTCTCAAACACTGAAGCAGTTTTAAACTGGTGCTTCTTAGGCACAACACCTTTCTCCCTGCACACATGAGAGCTGTTAGGGCTCAACCTAACTCTAACGTCATTAAGTGGGCGGGGCTTAGTACTAGCTGTAGTCTGCCTCGGAGGCTTGTGGTTACTATGAGAACTCTGTTGATCTCTGCTTTTAAAGGCACAGGTCTCACTTTCTTCCCATTCCATCCCTTCTATACAGCTCTCCTTACCACACATTCCCCCCCTTAAGATATTACGGGCTGGGGTGATATCCTCATCACAGCACGTAATTCTAGCTGCAGCATCACTATCTTTCTCTTCGCATGTGACTCTAGACAACGCGTCTGCGTTCTGATGTAGCTTGCCAGCTCTGTGTTCTATATGGAAATCAAATGCTTGAAGCGCCATGTACCATCGCGTTAATCTGGCATTATGATCCTTCATCTGGCCAAGCCACTTCAATGGGGCATGATCGGTCATCAAGAGGAATTTTCTGCCCGCCAGGTAGAATTTTAGAGATTCCACAGCCCACTTTATCGCCAGGCACTCTCTCTCGATGGTTGAATAATTTTTCTCAGCCGGGGACAGCTTCCGACTAAGAAAAAGCACTGGATGCTCAACGCCTTCATATTTCTGGGAGAGCACCGCTCCCAACCCTGTCTCAGAGGCATCTGTCTGTAGAATAAATGGTAGACCAAATTCCACCCCACGCAACACTGGGGCTGCACACAGCTCTTCTTTTAACCTCTCAAAAGCTGTGTCTGCTTCCAGGGTCCACCTCAGTTGATTTGGCATATTTTTCTTGAGCATATCTGACAAAGGTGCGCTCTTTTCAGCGAAGTGTGATATAAATCACCAGTAATATCCCACCAAGCCAAGGAAACTGCGCAGTTGCTTCTTGCTGGTGGGCTGGGGAAAAGCCTTCACACTTTCGACCTTATTCAGTAAGGGCTTCACCGTACCGTGTCCAACCAAGTGACCCAGGTACTTCACCTCTTGGCTGCCGAACACGCACTTTGCCGGATTTAGGGTCAGGCCTGCATCCCTCATTGCCTGCAGCACTGCTCGTATCCTGGATAGATGTTGATCCCATCTGACACTATGAATAATAACATCATCCATATACGCCGTAGCGTATTCCTGATGAGGTCGGAGTACCAGGTCGATGAGGCATTGACAAGTGGCAGCAGCTCCGTGTAGGCCAAATGGCATTCGCTTGAACTGGAATAGGCCTACTGGTGTACTAAAGGCGGTTTTCTGGCGGGATTCCCTGGTCAGAGGAATCTGCCAGTAGCCTTTCGTCATATCCAGGGTCGTGAGATACCTGGCCTGGCCTAACCGATCGAGGAGCTCCTCTATCCAAGGCATGGGGTATGTATCAAACTTTGAGATGGCATTGACTCTCCTGAAGTCAATGCAGAATCTAAGGGATCCGTCAGGCTTGGGAACCAGCATGATCGGGCTGTTCCACGGACTCTTTGATTCTTCAATCACTCCTAGATCAAGCATCTTTTTTACTTGATCTATCACGTCCTGCCTCTTGGCTTCTGGTAGTCGGTACGGGCGCTGTCGTACCACTTCACCCGGTGGTGTTAAGATTTCATGCGCGACGAGCCTAGTTTCCCCCGGTACAGGCGTCAGGACATCAGAAAAATCCTTAATTAGCTGCTCCAATTCCTGCTTCTGTGTCCATGAGAGGCCTTCCCCCATCTCTGGCTCAGGATTCTTCCTGCAATCGCTCAATTGGGGTCCTAGGTCATCTTCTATCTTCTCCTCCACCGTCGCTGCCAGTCCTTGCAGGTCTGCATACCCCGTAGAACCGAAACCTTGGGTTCCTCACACTGTGTCAGAAACCATGGGTACCTCCTCAAGAGGAGGAAACCTAACTCTTTCGCAAATAAGCTGGGCTATGCGGTCGCCCACACTTACTTGGAAATCTTCCGATCCAAAGTTGAACAGCAGAATCTTGACCGCACCTCTATAGTCCGGATCTACGACGCCGGCTCCAACATCGATGAAATGTTTCACTGCTAAGCCGGAGCGGGGTGCGATGTGTCCATAGCAGCCGGCTGGTACTTCCATCTGGAGGGCGGTGTTTACTAATGCTTTGCCATGCTTAGGGACGATTACATCTTCCGCACTATACAAATCAAATCCAGCTGCTTGCGAGGTGGCTCTTTTCGGTGCTCGTGCTTCTGGACTCATTTTGCAATACCATAATACAAATACGGGTTTCTTGACAGGTTTCTCCTTAGGAAGGTGCGGGATAGATTTTTGAATCTTCCCAAACAAGGGGCTAGGAACAGCTGCTGGCTTAACTATGCGCTGGTATGGGATTTCAGGTGGGGCGCTTGCAACCACCATCCCCTCCCTCTTATGTAAGCATTGTTGCATGCCCTTCTGGAACTGGGGCCAGTCTCTCCCCAACACTACTTCTTGGGGTAGACGGGGGCACCAGAGCCACTGGGATCCCTTTCTCTATGCCTAGTCCTTTTACGAGGACGCGATAAATGGGATACGTGGACGCTGTCCCATGCACACACCTAATCCTCACTGTGCCATTGGGTGAACGGGGTGTTTCCTTACTTTGGGCCCTTATCTTCCGCCAAAGGTTTTTGGACAACATGGACTGGTCAGAGCCTGAGTCTAACAAAGCCTTTGCAGGTACCCCTTGCACTGTGACTGCTAGCAGAAAACCTTCTCTAGCTTTTTCTGGGTCATCTATTATCAGTGCTGTCCTCATCTTACATTCACGCTGTAAGTGACCCTCACTTCTGCATTTGAAACATGTTCTTTTTACATATTTCTTCCTATCAATAGGTACACAGACATCTTTAACAACATTCTTTGGCTTCCCTTCCCTTTCTGATACAGCATATGGGACTTTCACAGAAGCACAACCGTTCTCTTGAGCGACCGCGTCCTCTTCAAGAAACCACTCAGCGAGCACAATAGCCTCCTGAGTTGCTTCTGCAACCCTGCAATATCAGGAAGGTACGAATCCTTTCTGGTATAGCTGCCAAGAATTGTTCAAGTATGATGTTATCCAGTATCGTTTCTAAGGTTTTACCTTCTGGTTCCAACCACTTGG
Organism: Ichthyophis bannanicus; assembly: GCA_033557465.1. Classification (NCBI taxonomy): domain Eukaryota; kingdom Metazoa; phylum Chordata; class Amphibia; order Gymnophiona; family Ichthyophiidae; genus Ichthyophis; species Ichthyophis bannanicus. Next base: position 101,377,694 of record CM066048.1, on the reverse strand, counting down.
TAACCAGACTCTTTAGTCGATGGTACAACGCTCTAGGTGTCTCACCTGAACCCAGTCTGGCATTTCGCAACAGACAGTGATACACCGAGGGTGTTAAACCTAATCTATCTTTTATGGCTCTTTTACTTCGTCGTAGCTATTGGCAAAAACCGAGGGTACAGCTTGGTAGGCGGCTAAAGCCTCACTGGTAATGATAATGCCAACTGTACTGCCCATTGGTCTTTTGGCCAACTAGCTACATGAGCTACACGCTCAAATGCTTCCAAGAAGTCATCAATATTGTCATTATCTGTTAACTGTCCTGACCTTAATGTCTCTTTGGACCATGGTCCAAAAGCACTGGCTAGACCCAGTCCTGCTAAACCTGTAGTAGGAGGGATGGGCTCTAATGTCTTCTTCGACTCCTTCATCCAAGCCTCCATCAATGGCTTTTGCTGTGCCTCTAGTCTGGCGGCTGCTCACTCTTGGATCTCCAACGACAGGTCTTTCTGCCACTCAAACTGAGAAGCGATCCAAGTGAGGACCTCCTTCACTTCCACCGTCATCGTGCTCTCTGCAATGACAAAAGAGAGAAACAGACCACCGAAGTGCGGTACAAAACACGGTGCAGTACTCTTTGTCACTGGCTTCAGCACCGCCCCTCCCAGTACCAGTATCCTAACTAACCCCAGTTAGATACTCCTTACCTGGTACTGGTGGTGCTTCTCGCTTATCTCAATGTAGGGTCTCCGCGGAACCACCAATTCTCCGTCTCAGTCACAGTCAACCTTCAACCGAAGTCTTCCGGCAGACTTGAGGAATGTGCTGTTGCGGTCTTAATCTTTGCGCATGCGTGCTTAACGCAGAATCCATAGCAAGTACGCCACTCTGTCGCATCCTCCCACCCTGGCCGGAGGCCGATGAGCAAGAGGGCTCGCCTTAATTGCCCTTCTGAATACTGTCCCCAATATGGCTGCCAGCATGCACTGCTTGGATATGTAGTTTCAGCTATTCTTTTGAGCAAGCAGTGTGACCACACGGTTTGTTTGGCAAAAACAGAGAAATTTATTTTTCAGGGTTTCCCCCTCGCATCAAATTAATTGCACTAAACACAGGTAAGGATAATTTCTCCCAAAGGCAAAGGATAAATAAACTCCCAACAGGCTTAACTCAAACCGACAGGAATTTCTTCTTCACAGTGTCAACTCTTAGCTTCCTTCTGGTAACTACCTTCTAAAACTAAGGCTGTTGACCATATCAAAGTAACTTAAACTTTCAACAAGTTTCTTTTCTTTCACAGCTTCCATAGAAAAGAGGTTATAACTGTTTTTAAACTTCCAGCAAGTTTCTTTTCCTTTACAGCGTATAGAAACAAGCCACAATTGCTCTCAAACATCTAGCAAGTTTCTTTACCTTCTCAGTTCATAGAAACTAGCTTATAATTGCTTTAGACAAACCCTTCCTTCACATGGGCTTGAGCTTAGCACATGTTCAGTTCGTTTGCCTTGCAATAAGAACATTGCATTTCTTCAGTATCAGTTTCAGATGGGCTTTCACACAATTCTATTTCCATTTCATGAGTAGACTCATTAGAGCTATCTTCCTGTGGACGGGTATTATAGGATTTATGATTTGCACCCCATAGCAGCTCATCCAGCTTTAGCAGCAAGTGTTCTCTCTGCTCTGTAGCAACAAGCTTTAAAGACGGAGTGTCTCTCTCCCTTACCAGCTTTTCAATATCTCTCACTGCTGAGTCACGGCAGTCACTGGCACACTTCTTATTTCTGTCTGAAGTTTGCTTTACAGCCCTCTGGCTAACACAGCGTTTGGCACTTTTTCTTAGCTCTCTAACCACTTCTTCAGAAAGAGTTTTGCTAGGAACTTTAGGCAACTTATTCTCTCTACCTCCAGGGCTCAACTGGCTCCCCGAGCTGTTTCCCCACCTGGGAATTGACTCCTCCAGCTTCCTTCCTCTGAGGTACCTTGAGACACGTTTCTGCCTTGATTCTAGGGCTCCCCTCTGCTCAGCTCCCAGCTGTTTCAGACTCTCTTGCTGCGTGCTTTCCTGCAAGTTCTGCCGTGTCTGCTGCTGCCTGCTTTGCTTCTCGGCTTCCTCTTCTCCCCCTTTCTCAAACACTGAAGCAGTTTTAAACTGGTGCTTCTTAGGCACCACACCTTTCTCCCTGCACACGTGAGAGCTGTTAGGGCTCAACCTAGCTCTAACATCATTAAGTGGGCAGGGCTTAGTACTAGCTGTAGTCTGCCTCGGAGGCTTGTGGTTACTATGGGAACTCTGTTGATCTCTGCTTTTAAAGGCACAGGTCTCACTTTCTTCCCATTCCATCCCTTCTATACAGCTCTCCTTACCACATTTCCCATCTCCAGTTTACTGTCCCTTGCAAAAATAGTTGAAAAGACAGTGCAAATACAACTTCAGGACCACATTGACATGAATGCCCCACTGGACATCCATCAGCATGGCTTTAAACCCGGCACAGTGTGGAAACGCTACTCACATCACTCTTTGACAACCTCATAAGAGGTATAGATAATATAAAAAATGGATTCCTGCTAGTGTTCATAGACATCTTGGCAGCCTTTGACAGTATCCCACAACAGACTACTGCAGCGCCTGCAACAGATAGGATTGCACAAGAACGCTCTAAAATGGTTCACCTCATACCTGGAAGATCAAACACAGCAAGTCAAATGCACCCAAAAGAAATCATTGCAGTTCCCCTCAACTCAAGGAATACCTCAGGGATCTACCCTGTCATCAATGCTCTTCAATATTTACATCCAACCCATATCCAACATCAGACGACACAAACCCCACTATCACATAGATGCTGACGACATTATGGTGTATGCTCCAAACAACATACTAGCACCTAACACCACAACAATAACCAAATGCCTTCAAGACATGAACGTCTGGCTCACAGACAATAACCTGACGGTCAACTACGATAAAACTGAGGCAATGTTCATCACCAGGCCTACCTTCATTCCACCACAGAATATCAGCATTCTAAACAAACTCATAGTAATCAAAGATGAAGTTAGGTACTTGGGCATCACAATGGACAGAGCTCTGAACCTGAAATCTCATATCACCAAAACCGCAAACAAGGCCTATCAATGTTTGAGGACCATAAGAAAGATCAAACCACTACTCCGCCAGGACCACTTCCGCAGTGTGCCAAGCACTCATCACACCTCTGCTTGATTACAGAAATTCGTTATATCAAGGCCTCCCCCAGCAGACCTTACACCCACTCCAAATGGTGCAAAACACTACAGCATGCATCATCACCGACACTCCAAGATCTGAACACATCACCCCATCTTACAGCAACTACACTGGCTCCCACTGGTGGCCAGAGAAAAATTTTTAAATAATCTTGATCATCCACCATCTTTCGGCAGATGCACTACAAGAAATCATAACAACATCAGTAATAGACCAAGAAGGAACAATAATGACATGATCAGCACACCTTCAGGATATCACAAGACTAAACAAAATACGTCAAGAAGAGCTCCATCGCTACTGGCATCCATATTATGGAACTCCCTCCCAACGAGCCTAAGGGCATTAGAGGACATCACAGACTTCCACAAGGCCCTTAAAACCCTGCTCTTTACAGAAACCTACAACCAGATAGACAACAGTCCCCACCCAAGCGGTATTGCAATGTAAATACCCCCGCAAACTCAATACCCAATCAACCCAACTAGATTCACAACACCCTCATGATAAATGTTACCCTCAAATTATGCTGTCATAATGTTGTTAAATACCCTCATGTTAAATGTTGTAAAGCACCCACATGTTAAATGTAACCGTAATTGTGATGTAACCACTTTGATTGTAGGATAAGGTGGTATACAAATCTGTCTAAATAAATAAAATACCATACTCCACCATGACCGAGCCTGCCTGCAGACACTCCCTAAGTTTGTCCCCAAGGTGGCAAGTGCCTTCCACATCAACCAGACCATCGAATTACCCTGCTTCCAGCCGGAACCTCACTCCAGCCAAGAACAGGAGAGGCTCCACACTCTGGGCTGCATCAGGGGCGTATGCTGCTACATACACCAGACTTCCTCTCTCCGGAAAGGGTCTCAGCTCTTTGTCTCTTATGACCCCAACAAGCCAGGTCACCCAGTGTCCAAACATACACTTTCCATTTGGATTTCCTCATGTATCGCCTTTCGCCTATCACAAGCAGGGTCTCAAACCTCACCAAGGGTCAAGGCATTTCACCTGCAGGCGTTGGCCACCACAATTGCCAACCTATGCTCCATACCAGTACCAGACATCTGCAGGGCCTCCATCCAAACCTTTCAGAGGCACTACTGTTTAGACCAGGTCAGCTCTGCCTTCGGCCAGGCAGTGTTAGCCACAGCTATGCCTCTGGCACCTGATCAAGACCACAGGCCCAAGTGACTCTGCCACTACCTTCTCTAGTCTGTGCCCCAGCTTGTTATGACTGCACTGTTATGTTATACTTGCACATGCACTGTTGCACTAAGTTGAGCGTGTTGTACACACTTTCACATGTTGACTGCACTATTGATCTGCTGTTTGCAGTATCTGTCAATAAATCAGGTTTTTCTGTATTGACATGGATCTGCCTCTTTCTTCCCCCTCCCCCGCAGCACATGAAGCTTGAGAGGCACCACTTGTGGCTGACTCATCCTGCTTGTCCCAGGAGAAAACTGAGTTACTTACCTGTAACATGGGTTCTCCGGGGACAGCAGGATAAGTCAGCCACACATTCCCACCCTCCTCCCCTGGGGGGGGGGGGGTGGCGTTCCATGGCTTCTGTCACCTCCTAGCAATGCCACAGCTTGGGACATTCTGGCTAGCTAGGGGCAGTCCTAGGGGTGGGGCTACTAACCCATGCTCAGAAGGCAAAGCCTTCTGAGCTACTGAGAGTACTTCCGTCCATGGCATCGTTGGATGACATCACTACTTGTGGTTGACTTATCCTGCGGTTCCCAGAGAACTCATGTTACAGGTAACTCAGTTTTCTCTCTATATATATAGGCTGTGTGTTGTAGCTGGACCACATGACTCATCACATGAGCTTTTCTCTACAGATATTCTCCACCTCATACACCTTTGTTCAACAGTAATTTGACAAGTCTTTCTCCAGCCTTTGTTAATAAACAATTCTGGTCTGTCACTCCCCACAGCTTCTGTCTTCTGGCTAGTCACAGGATGGCTCTGGCTCAGCATGATTCCTCACAGGATAGCTCAAAAGTTCAATATTCCTTGCTGATCCACGGGTGGAATGTATTACTAATTAAAAATTTATTTGGATCAGCAAGGGTATTGTAGTAAGCACTGGCTGAATTTCCTGTGTAGTTCATCTGGAAATACAATAAGTGAGAATACAATTTCATAAGGCTAAAACATAGTGGATAAAACATAACATTAAGGTAAATGCTTGAGGGGACAAGAAGTCAGAGTAGTTACTCACCTGTAACAGGTGTTCTCCAGGAGCAGCAGGAATCAGTCCTCACTTATGGGTGACGTCGGCGCCAACAGAGCCCTCGCCGAGCAATTTTCCCCAGCTTTCAAAGAAAGCCTTTGGGAATTGCAGCGCGCATGCGCGGTCCCCTTCCCACCCAAGGGTGCCATCTTGCTCAGTCTGATGACATAGCGAAAAGACAGCAAAAAAGTTAGCAAAAACATATAATAAGAATGACTGTAACTCCAAGGGGAGGAGGGAGGGTAGTGAGGACTGATTCCTGCTGCTCCTGGAGAACACCTGTTACAGGTGAGTAACTACTCTTTCTCCAGGACCAAGCAGGAAGTCAGTCCTCACTTATGGGACGCCCAAGCTTAAGGCTACCGGAGGCCTCAAGCCAAAAAATGAGCTCCCTCAAGCTCAACAGTAGAGAAGGAAGGAATCTTCTCTGAATACGAATCCGGCCAGTAGCCCAACACCAGGGCTGGAGGGTAGGAGTTGCCTAGACCTCAAAGAGATTGTGGAGGACTGCCTGTCCGAAAGCACGGTCCCTGCGGGACTCCCTCTCCAGGCAGTAATGAGCCGCAGAAGTCTGGCTTGAAGACCAAGTAGCGGCCCGGCAGATGTCTGCCAACGGAACAGAGCGGAGATGAGCCACTGACACAGCCTTCGCCCTGACACGATGAGCCGTGACTCGACTCTCTAAGGAGAGGCCAGCTGCCCCATAAGCCCAGGCGATACAGTCAGCTACCCAGATGGACAAAGTACGCTTAGGGACAGGTACCCCCAAGCAATTGGGGTCAAAAGATACGAAAAGCTGGACAGCTTTTCTATACTCTCGCGTACGGTCAAGGTAGAAGGATAAGACTCTTCTACAGTCCAGGGTATACAGAACAGTCTCAGCTCGGCTGGTATGCGGCCTGGGAAAGAAAGGTCGGAAGAACCACCTCTTGATTGATGTGAAAAGGGGAGACCATCTTTGGAGGAAACTTAGGGTGAGTCCGTAAGACTACCCTATTCTTGTAGAACCTAGTGTATGGAGGCTCTGACACTAGGGCCTGTAGTTCACTAACACGCCTAGCGGAGGTAAGGGCTACCAAGAAGAGAGTTTTCCAGGAGAGGAAACGAAGAGAGGAGGTAGCCATGGGTTCAAAAGGCGGACAGGTAAGCCTTTGCAAGACCACATTGAGATCCCAGCCAGGAGCTGGAGGGCGCAACGGAGGCTTAAGCAGAAGAAGGCCTCTGAGAAAACACGCCACCAAGGGGTGCGAGGAAAGAGGCTGGCCTTCCACCAGCGAATGATGTGCAGAGAGAGCACTGAGGTGTACTCTGACGGAGTTGGATTTGAGGCCTAGATCGGAGAGGTGAAGCAAGTATTGCAGTACCACCGATACTAAGCGGGCGAAGGGGTCCTCAGAGCGCTGAGAACACCAGACCGAGAAGTGACGCCATTTAAGGGCGTAAGATTTCTGGGTGGAAGGTTGCCGAGACGCCAGGATGACAGCTTCCACCTCCGGAGGAAGTAAGAGCGGAGCTAGGACTACCCTTTCAGCAGCCAGGCCATCAGATGAAGGGCCCGGAGGTTGGGGTGCAGAAGAGTACCCTGATCCTGGGTCAGGAGATCGGGCTGAAACCCCAGAGGAAGAGGGGTGTCCACCGCTAGCTGTAGGAGTAGAGGGAACCAGGGTTGCCTCGGCCACCTGGGTGCTACCAGGATCATGGAGGCCCTGTCCTGGACAACTTTGAACAGCATCCAGGACACAAGTGGCGTGGGAGGAAAGGCAGACAGTAGGCCCGTGGACCATGAGATGAGGAAAGCATCCGGCGCTACTCTGAGAGGATGCGGGTGCCGGGAGCAGAACCTGGGAAGTTGCCGGTTTAGAGGACTGGCAAAGAGATCCACGGAGGGGAAGATCTGCTGGACAACTACAGGGTTCAACCTCCATTCATGTGGCTGCAGAATCCGGCTCAGTTTGTCAGTCAGGCAATTTTCCTGCCCGGGCAGGTAAACAGCCTTGAGGAGGATGTCGTGGTCGACTGCCCAAGAGCACAGTCTCCGAACCTCCTGACATAGAAGGAGGGAGCCCGTGCCCCCCTGTTTGTTCACGTAGAACATGGCAACCTGATTGTCCGTCTGTACCAGTACAGACTGACGAGAAGTGAAGTGAGAGAAGGTCCGCAGAGCTAGGCGGATCGCCCGCAGCTCCAGGAAGTTTATCTGCTGAGCAGCCTCCCAAGGTGTCCAAAGGCCTTGAATGCATGTTCCCTGGCAATGCGCTCCCCATCCCAGGAGAGGCATCTGTCTTTAGCACTTGGGAAGGTGGAGGAGATTGAAAGGTCATGCTGAGTACCAGATTGGGCCGGTGAAGCCACCATTGCAGAGAGGAGACCAGGCGGTCGGAGATCTGTATCAAGTCCGTCAGTCTCCCTGTGGCCTGATGCCATTGAGTGCGAAAGCTCCACTGAGCAGGTCTCATATGTAGACGGGCATTCGGGGTGACATGGACCGTGGAGGCCATATGCCCGAGCAATTGCAGGAATTGTCTGGCAGAGACCGGTGACGTGCTGTGGAACCTGCCGGCCACAGCTACGAGCCTGTTGGCCCGTTCCAGAGGCAAGAGCCTGCAGAGTGTCCAGCCGTGCTCCTATGAATTCGAGATCCTGAGAGGGGAGCAAAGTGGACTTTTCAAAGTTTATGATGAAGCCCAAGTGCTGAAGCAGAGCCACTGTGCGTTGAGTGGCCTGAGTGACCTCTAGGGCAGACTGTGCCCGGATGAGCCAGTCGTCCAGGTAGGGGAAGACGAAGAGGCCTTGAAGCCTCAGGAAGGCTGCCACCACTGCCAGGCATTTCATGAGCACTCTGGGAGCAGAGGATAGGCCAAAGGGCAGTACGCGGTACTGATAATGATTCCCTGCCACCACAAATCTTAGATATTGCCGGTGGTCCGGATGAATAAGGATGTGAGTATAAGCATCCTTTAGATCCAAGGAGCATAGCCAATCTCCCTGCTGAAGGTAGGGCAGTAGGATTCCAAGGATGAGCATCTTGAACTTTTCCCGCTGCAGGAACTTGTTGAGGTTGCGTAGGTCCAGGATGGGTCTGAGGCCTCCTGTTCTTTTTGGTATCAGGAAGTACCTCGAATAAAACCCATGACTCCACAGGTGTTGGAGCACTAGCTCCACAGCCTGTTCTCGAAGCAGACTTTGCAGCTCCTGAAGGAGTAAGTCCCTGTGCAGAGGGGGTCTTGGAGGCTCCCCTGGAAAGTAGGGGGGGGCACCTGGTGAAAATGTAAGAGGTAGCCCTTTTGAACCACCTGCAGCACCCAGGAATCGGATGTTATGGCAGACCACCTGTGGGCAAAGTGGGTCAACCGGCCCCCCGTGCTGAGCAGAGGCCGCGGAGGGGGAGAGGCTATGCTGGCATAGTCAAAAACCCCCACCCTGCTGAGCAGAGGCCTGTGTAGTGGGCTTGGGGCCCTTCTGCCTACGGGACCCATTACCCTGTCCCTTAGCCTGCTGTCCCTGGTGGGGAGCTGCTGATGCTTGATATTGTGGGTGTTGTTGTTTATAGGCAGACACCTTCCTCGGGTAAAAGGGCTTTTCCCCCGAGCCCTTCCTCTTCTGTGAAGGGGCAGAGGCTTTTCTGGATAGGCGAGTTCTGGTGAGAGTCTCGGACTCAAGCTCCGCCGCATTTTCAACCATGGGCTTGCCAAAGAGGTTTTCACCGCTGCAGGGGACATCGACCAACTTGTCCTGTACTCATGGCTCGAGGTCGGATTACTGAAGCCAAGCCTGACGGCGAGCCCCAATGCCGGCTCCAGCTACTCGAGCCGATGCTTCGAAGCCATCGTAGGCTGCTCGAGAAATGAACTTCGAGCACTCTCGAATGCCAGTGGACAAGGCCTGGAACCTCTGCAAGGGTTCCTCGGAGAGACCAGCAGAGAACCCGGCAATTTCTTTTGGCAGGTCTCAAAGATACATGCCCATATATAGCTGGTATGTCTGGACTCGACAAGCAAGCATAGAACCCTGGAAGCACTTCCTACAAAGGGCATCCAGGTTTCGGGCCTCCTTACCCGGAGGCACCAAGGAGTGCATCTTTTGACTCTTAAGTCGATGCATGGCCGATTCCACCACCAGGGAATGGTGCGGTAGTTGTGCCTTCTGGAACCCGGGGCTCTTGTGGACTCGATACATGGAATCAACCCGCTTGCTTAACACCGGCGTCGAGGCCGGGCTCTCCCACATACGGAAGAGCAGCCGCTCCAGCATCGGAGGAACCGGTACAGTAAAGGCTTCCTTCGGGGGAGAGTCATACTGGAGGGCCTCGAGCTCTTCGGCTCCTCCTCCGGATCCGCGGGGAAGGCCAAAGCCTTGGCCATGTCCCTCATGAAATCGGAGAACCGGGTAGCCTCCAGGGGGGATCGTCTCCGAGGCTCCGACTCAGGCGAGTCGGAGGGGAAGCACCGAGTCTGAAAAGAACCGGGTGACTCGTCCTCCTCCGTGTCCCAGCCCGACTCCTCCGTGGAGGAATCGAGTGGCTCCATGCGGGCGAGTGCCGAGGACCTCCACCCCGACGCCAAGGCCGGCGTCAACGACCTCGGTCCCGAGCAGGAGGCCGAGGGAGACCTTGGCCGAGGATCGACTCGAGCTCGTATGGACTCGAGGATCGGCTCGGCCTCCGGGGTCGACTTGGACGTCGACGTCCCGGTGGTCGGGGCAGATGCACTGGCGAGGCCGGCCATCAATGCCCGCTGCTGGTTCATGAAGGCAGCGATACTGCTCTCCAAGGCCATCAATCTGAGACCAAACTCAGAAGACCCAGCAGTCCCCGTCTCGGGCCCAGACGGCGTCGGGCCAGACGTCGGCTCCCTCAGAGGTGAGTCCAGGAGGACTACAGTACTCAAGTGTCCAGGAGACTCCACTTCGAGACAAGGATGCTTCGAAGGCCTCTCCGCCTCCGAGGACCCGGGGCGGCTGACGGGGCTATGCGACCCAGCCCTCGAGGGACCAGGAGCATCCTCAGATGCCGCCCTCGTGGGTTTCTTCTTCCGACGATGTTCCCGGGCGGGAGACCCCCGCTCAGAGGAACTCCGACGATGCTCGGGGCCGGAGTCACGAGACATCAAAGCCTCTGACGAGGTCCGGGCCCGACCGGAGTCAGAGAAGATTCGTTCCTTTTGTGACTGCCGACTCCTCAATGCCTTCAAGGACATTTTGTTGCACGGACCACAAGTCATGATTGGGTCCGAGGCAACGGAGACAGCAGTCATATGTGTCGGTAAGAGACATAAGTCTGGTACAGCGATCACACTTTTTAAACCCGCTGGCAGCCATCGGGGGAAAAAGGGCCCCTGCGAGGTCAAAAGACCGTGCTGCCAGGGAAAAAGAAAAAAAGTAGCGGGAACACCAGTTACTAAGGACAAAAAAACGAAAAATGTGAACGGACTCAATATTGGAGTATCGAGGCCGGGCGGGAAAAAGGACACGGCTTCGAACCGAGAAAAACAAAATGAAAAAAAATCAGCTTTTTCAGCAGCGATCACAAACTACGTCTGTAGGGCTCCACAGAAAAAAAGAAGACTGAGCAAGATGGCACCCTTGGGCGGGAAGGGGACCGCGCATGCACGCTGCAATTCCCAAAGGCTTTCTTCGAAAGCTGGGGAAAATTGCTCCACGAGGGCTCCGTCGGCGGAGACGTCACCCATAAGTGAGGACTGACTTCCTGCTTGGTCCTGGAGAACAATGTAAATTGGTACCGTTCCCACAGGCATTGCAATTGGCAAAGCCAGCTTGTAGATCTCAGTTACCTTTATCAATTCTCCATACAGGGGAGGACTCATTTCACCTACATATTCAGGACTTTTTCTACTGTATATGTACTAGTTACATGTAGAGGATAGTGGAGCAAGTGGTGAGGGACCAACAACCTCAATCATATTGCAACTACTTCTCCCTCCACCAGCTACGAATCAGGTCTTGGATATTTTATCCAAATGTTTGCACTATTGACCACCCATGGATTCAAAAAGGAGTATGAGCAGGAGAAAGAGAAGCCACAGCAATAACTAAGATCTGGGGAACAGGTGAAATGAGCAATTGGGCACATGATATTCAGCAGAAGAAAAAAATCTGAGATACTAGAATTACAGTTACTTTCCAAGGAAACAATAAACGGAAAACAATACATAAGACTAAAAAAATCATTCACAAAAGCCCCCAGTCTAATAGTCCTCTTCCTATTTCCAGATAATTTGGTCCTGCTTCTCAGCAGTTCTTCAGGACTTCGTAGTGTGCTTCACCTTACTCTGAAGTTTGTTTGGTTTCTCCCAAAAGTTGAACCTCTCATTCTCATAGGCAGATATCTTGGCCCCTTTTTCAATGTGACACATGGATCCAGGTAGGAACTCCTTCACATATTTCTGCGGAATGTAGCATCTGGATTCTGGCCAATTTCCTCTGCTGGAATGTCTGGATTGCAGTTGGTGACATGGCTCCAGGCCTCATTTAGAAGAGCAGCAACCAATATTAAATGAAGACTAAATATTCTAGATTAGATTTTGCAAAGAGAGAAACTTAATTTCATCCATATTTTCTAAGATCATATCCTATAAATATTGCTTTATAAACGTTAAATGGTATACCAGTAACTATCTCATATGGTGTCAAACTTAATTCCTTGTCTCTATCACTGGAAATTCATTTGCTGATAAGAAATATTCCATTATGCCCTTGACTGCTCTTTACATGTTTGCAGATAAGACAAGTTGCACTCACATGTTCTGCAATTTTGGCAAGTTTAGAATTATACCGAATTTGTCATAACATTATCCCCCTTTGCCCTTGCATGCATGGTCAGGCCATACAGAGGCAAAAAAGCATCTGGAAGTACCACATGGCCAGTGTGTGGTTTCCAAAGCTCATCAGGGTGCAAGGTGCACCTAGCCTGTCTCCAAGTGGCTATTGCAATTGTTTAGTATGTGTTGGGGCTTAGATGACTTCCTGAATTGAAGATTCTGGAGACAGCATCGTTGAATAAAGTGCTCATCATTTTTTTAGTTTACATATTCATTAGGCAGATACATCACTTCACATCATTAAATTACCATCATCAGGTTACTGTCCATCAGTCCTTCCTCTTAATATCCCAATTCATCCCTCACAATGCTTTTTCGTTACTTGCATCATTCCACCAACTACATACATAGGTCCTTTTCATGTTTTTTTATACCATACTAATGTATCCTTATTTGGCAAGGCTGCTAAGAACATCAAACAAGTGTTAAACTCTTAGCATTGTTGTAGGCAGAAAATATAAATTTAGATTCTTCTCAATAAACATAACAGTATGAGTAAACAGTGTCCCTTTCCCACTAACTTAATTGGTCCAGTACTAAGTGGACATGTGCTCTTTCTAAATATAATATAAAACTATTATTTTACAACATTTTATAACATCAGTCCCAGTAGGAAGTAGTATGGCTTTTAACAAGATGGCCACATAGGCTCTAGTAACACCTGAGAGATATCGCATGCACTGTTCCCAGTGAAGAGTGCTGTAGAAAACTCAAAACATTTGAAGACTGATCTTGTAACTGCAATGTCCACAAGGATTTATGTAAACTACTCAATTATGGTGTCAAAAGAGATCCTGTTGAGGTGAGAGGCCTAAGAAGGTACAAGGCATTTGCGGTTGGGCCCCATGGCGATACTTCCTCGGGTTCTTCTTGGCCTACTCTCCCCTGCCTATTCATGTCTCTGCCAAGGCATAAATATACAAGGATCATATTCTTCAGGCCTTGTGGGTCCTCAACGAGTCTTAGAGCAGTCAGAATTCCAGTGGCCCAGATCATCACACTTGAAGCAGCACGTTTATTGCCTTTTCCTAGGCTGTAGCCTCACCTTCTGCCTCTCTCTCTGATTCTTTTTCCCAGACCTCTCCTGGATCGTTGCTTATAAGCCAGATTTTGTTTTGTCCAATCAACTCAAGCTAGTGTTATGGTTTTATTTGTAAATAACTTTACAAATATCCTAATTTTTTCTGGGAACTCCGTTCCATCTTTCCACTAAATGTGCTCTATATGCTTGGTAACAAAGCAATTTCAGATCAGCCTCTGTCCAAAATTCCAGCAAACTTAAGGGCAATGCAAGTTCAAAAGAAACAGTAATGTTTATTCATCTTGTAATTGCTGACTGTGTACTGGACTTCTACATATTGTACTGCTACAACAAGTATATTCGGTAACATAAGTGCAAGTGTATAAACTAAAGAAAATTAGTATCTCACAGTGCTACAATATATATGTTTTCTCAGGAACTGTACTCCTGAAACTGAAATAAAAAAAACCTTTCAAAACAAAAGTACACTTTTTCTCTGGACACCAACATGTAAAATTCAAATACAGAAAGACAGGTGAATTTATCCTAAAATCCAATATTGTAACAAAACTGGAAAGATCAGTGTAGTTAGTGCCTATGGTGTTACTGTCCTGTTCATCAGTCATCAGCACTGAGCTTAACAATAAATCAGGAATCAGGCATTCAACTGACATGAAACTGCAAGGAGGTGAATTCAAAATCATCATAAAAAAATACTTTTTCATGAAAAGGTTGGTGGATATCTGGAATGCAAATACTCCCCTTTTATATATTTTTAACCAAAATTCTAGTACTTTTTCACATTTAAATTAAAACCTTATATATAATACCTGAGACTGGTATCCAACTGACATGAAAAAATGAATAATTGTAAAGGAAATTACTCAGGGTGACAGCCAACCTTGATGTTATCTTAAACACAGACAGCAAATTAAAACAGTAAATCTCTCTTCTGTCCTTCAAGGCAACTGCAGATTTACTATTAAATTCCTAAATAAACCTATAGTTACAGCTCTTGGTGTCTCTGTAATATATTAACAATAATAAGCCCTCTATGAGGTGCTTACCACAATATATAAAATCCCCTTTTAACTTTTGTTTGCTTTATAGCATACACAGTCAAAGACAAAGAACAGACACATAACATATACCAGAGATAAAACTCAAGCAGGATTACCTTCTTATTCACTCAGGATGTAATTATTTTCAAATTGCAATCTCATTACTACTGGCTCAGGATGCCCCATTGTCCTGACAGGGCTCTCAACCCCTACTTTGAAGGTCAAAGGAAAACAGAAGCAGTTTCCTTAATTTTCTATCTTTTTGTTTGTGTCATTCAGCTTTAGTAAAGAGCTCTAGTCAGTTCAGCTCAGGGGCCATGAAACCTACTTCAGTAGCCAGTAATGAAAGAAAAAAAACTGTTTATACTGTAGACTAAAACATACATTACAGAAGTTCATATTTAAACACAAAACAGATCAAAGCTTACAAGTGCTTTATGCCTAGGCATCTATTAGTCTTTAAGTATAACAGCCTATCTGATCAGAATAAGGAGTTTTTCTTGAGAAATTAAACCCTGCTTACTAAACTAGACCCTTCCCCCTGGATAGCTCTGAAAAGTAACATGCCTTAACAGCTTGGAAAACCAGGGACCTTAAAAAAAAGTAATAGTCTTTGCTTCTTCATAATCTTATAAGGATTTTCCCCAAAAATTAATACTAGCTCTACAGGATAGAATCATTTTGTTTAAAGCACTGAACTAAACATCTTTGCATCCCAAGATTACATATTTTCCTAAACAGTGGTTTTTTTGGTTTGTTTTTAGAGCTCTTTTCCTTGGCTGCAGAATCCGGCTGCAGTCCTTTACCAATCTGATCTTGAATTGAATCCCAATCCTCATTGCCATTTGTATTGCTTAGGATTCTATTAAATTCAAGATCATTCAACCAGTCATGCATGGTATTTAATAAGCTATTTAATATGACAATTAGCTTGACAATAAGTTAGTGACATTACAAGAGAATAAAAGTTAGTGGTATGACAATAAAAAAGATAACTAGAAAGCAAGTAATTACAGGAGAATACATCACCGATAGTTTGGAGATGCAATATCTCATAACTACCTGTCTCTTACAAGAACAGAACTATGCATCACCAAACTGCCATCATCGCAGCCCATTTTTAACAGGGGGTCCAACAAGCTAGGAGAGCCTCAGCGAAGCCTGGAGAAAAGTCTAGGCTTCTTCACGCGTTGGCATGCATCTAGCCAAGCAGATATCTACTGTCTTCCTGTTCTGGATTTTTTCTCTCCATATATATAGGCTGTGTTACAGCTGGACCACATGACTCCTCACATAGCGAGATTAATTACCTGTAACAGGAGTTCTCCGTGGACAGCAGGATAAGTCAGCCACAATGGGTGACATCATCTGACGGTGCCGAGACGAAAGTACTCTCTATAGCTCAGAACTCCTGTTACAGGTAACTAACCTCGCTTTCTCCTAGGATAAGCAGGATGAGTCAGCCACAATAGGTGCCTCCCAAGCTATGCAGAACTGAGGTGCAAGGTGCGGTCGAGTGAAGGAGGCAATGCCAGGAGATTGTGAAAGTTGCCTGTTTATTGTGAACAGGGTAGGTAATGCCTGACAATTTACAGCACAGGTAGAGCTTATCAAGACAGTAGTGCAAAAAAAACCAACTGCAATTGCAGAGACTGCTGGTACATAGTGCAAAGGTGCAAGTAACAGTGCAGAACAATTTCACAGCAACAACCACCATAGTGCAATTGGTGCAAGTAACCATGCAGAATAACTTTGTACGGCAATAACACAAGGACAGTGATGTAGAGGTGGACGGTTCAGTCCCAGGGTCCAGATTACAGATATCACGGTTCTGCAGTGGCTAGGACTGCTCAGCCAAAGGCAAGGTTCTCAGAGAGATCACGGCAATAGTGTTTTTGGAATGTATGAGGGGACGACCATGTGGCTGCTTTACAGATGTCCACCACAGGGACTGACTAAGTTGGCAATGGACGAAGCCATTGCTCGTAGCTGATGTGCATTGACTGGGGGTGTAGGCTGTGCGCCCGCTCATTCTAAGCAGAAGGCAATGCAAGCAGAGATCCAGAGGGACAGGGTCCATTTCGAGACTGGTCATCAAGGTTTGTTGGGGGTCATAGGAGATGAACAGTTGCATCCCCTTGCGCTGAGGCACAGTCCTATGGAGGTAGATGCGGAGGGCCCTGACGCAGTCTAAGGTGTGTAGTCTTTGCTCCTCTGAGGAGGAGTGTGGTTCGGGGAGGAAGCTAGGGAGTTCTATGGACTGGTTGATATGGAAGGCAGAGGCCACTTAAGGCACAAACTTTGGGTGCATACAGAGGGAAGCTCTGTCATTGGTGAGCTGGGTGTAGGGTGGGTGCATCACCGGGGCTTGTAGCTCGCTGATCCGTCAGGCTGACGTGATGGCGATTAGGAACAGAGTCTTCCAGGAGACATGCTTCATGTCCGCTGAGTGCAGGGGCTCAAAAAGGATGCAGGGTGAGCTGGCCAAGAACGGCGTTGAGGTCCCAGTGAGGGAAGGATCCCTGCGTGGAGGGTGAAGGTTGGTGAAGCCTTTCAAGAAGCAGGCCACGATGGGCAGAGTAGCAATGGATACATCTCTGCAACGGTCATGGAATGCTGCGACTGTAGGGAGGTGTACTCTGATGGATTGAGGCTGTACAGTAGTTTCTGCTGAGAGAGTCCCATGGGGTATTGCAGCACCTGCGGTGTGGGACAGGAGAAAGGGTGAAGTTGCTGGGCAGAGCACAGGAGGTGAAGCGTTTCCATTTCAGGCCATATGACTTCCTCGTAGAAGGGTGTTTGGCCACGAGAACCACATGCATGACCTCAGGCGGAAGGTGGAGGGGAGATAGGGTTATCCGCTCAGCCTCCATGCTGTTAAGGACAGGGTCTGCAGACTGGGGTGCAGGGTGTTGCCGTCGTCCTGGGAGATTAGGTCTGGTCGTAGGGGAAGGTGGATTGGGGCTTTCTGTGCCAGGCAGAGGAGGAGTATGAACCACCCCTGGCAAGGCCAGGGGGGCATGATAAAGATGGCTTGCACCCTGTCAAAGATGATGCACTGTAAGGTCAGTAGTATCAGGGGAAAGGGCAGGAATGCATAAACTAGTGACCAGTCTCCCCAGTACACATCAAATGCACCCGGGACGATGCTGTGGCATGAGGGGCACTTCAAGAAGAAGGTGTCGCATTTGGTCGTCCCCTCCATGGCAAAGAGATTGATTTGTGGTTGTCCCCACTGCTGGAAGATGGTGAGGGACACCTGGCAGTTGAGTGTCCATTCATAAGGGCCGATCTGCCAGTTCGTTCTAGAGTCCTGGAAAGTAAGATGCCCGGATAAGGCAGCAGTTGTGTAGGGCAAATGCCCATATTTGAAGGGCTTCCCTGCAGAGGGCTCAGGAGCCCGTCCCACCTTGTTTGTTGATGTAGAACATCGCTACCTGGTTGTCGGTTTGGAGAAGGATGTCTTTTCCACAGATCAGGCTCTGGAAGGTTTTGAGAGCATGTCGGACTGCCCCGAGTTCCAGGAGATTGATGTGGTAAGACCGCTCCCGCATTGTCCACGCTCCCTGGGTGCGGAGGTGAAGGTAGTGCGCTCCCCATCCAGAAGGGGAGGCATCCATGGTTATAGTCAACTGATGGACTGTCTCAGATGGCAGCCTTGTGTGAGGTTCTTCCTGTGGGTCCACCAGCACAGGGACACTTAGCACTGCGGCATCCATGGGAATGTGAGAGCTGAGGGGCTAAGAGTGCTGGTTCCAATGTGACCTTATGTGCCATTGTAAATGGCGCATGTGGAGTTTTGCCATGGTTACCACTTGGGTTGATGCTGCCATGTGGCCCAGAAGGCACAGGAGTGTTCTGGAGGTCGTGGGGCCAGTCGCAGAGGCTTGCCAAATCAGTTGAACAATGGCATCCCTTAGAGGGGGCGGTAGGAACACCCTGGAGACTGTGGTGTCTATGATCACTCCGATGAACTCGAGGCATTGAGCGTGTTGCAGGTGCGATTTTTGGTAGTTCACCAGGAAGCCCAGGGATGACAAGAGAGATGGGCTGTCGTGTGGCAGAGGTGGCTTCGAGTAGGGAGGGGGCTGAGATCAGCCAGTCGTCCAGATATGGGAATACGCATACGCTCCTCTTGTGGAGGTGGGCGGCAGCAACGGCCACACATTTGGTGAACACTCGTGGTGCAGGAGACGGTCCGAAGGGGAAGACTTTGTATTGGAAGTGTTTCCCCAGGATCTGGAAGGGGAGGAATTTGCGGTGGTCCTTGTGGATACTGATGTGTGTAGGCATCCATGAGGTCCAGGGATGAGAGCCACTCCCCGTGTTGGATGAGAGGTAGGATGGAACCGAGGGAATGCATCCTGAACTTTTCCTTGACTATGAATTTGTTGAGGTTGCAGAGGTCGAGGATGGGGCGGGACCCCCCTGACCTCTTTGGGACCATGAAATATCTGGAGTAGAATCTGTAGTGAACTTCCTCTGAAGGCACGGGTTCTATTGCCTTGGAAGCCAAGAGAGGATATTTCTGCTGTTAGGTCCATGGGAGGGGTGGTTCCTGCTTCTTCTCGGGGAGGTTTGCATTGCCATGGTGCGGTGTGGAACCTGATGCGGTACTTGTCTTTGATGATTTGGAGGACCCACTTGTCCGTTGTGATGGACTCCCAAGTCGGCAGGAAGGCGGTGAGCTGACACCCAGTGGGGGGGGGGGGAAGGCTTTGTGATGCTCGTCAAAAGGACTGGCTGGGTTTGGTAGACTCAGCTGGGGGACAGGGGGGTCTTTTGTTGCTTCCGTTCTCGTTGGCAAGGTTTGTTGCAGTAGGAGGCCCATTGAGGCTATGGCTTGTACCGTGGCTGTTGCCATTTGCGATAGGAGTTGTATTGCCGTTTTGAGGATGCATATGGCTTCTGTTGATAGGAGCTCTTGCAGGCAGAGCGTTCTAGGCATTCGTCCATGAGGGTTTGTAGTGTGGTGCAGTTGTCCTTCATAGTAGTGATGGTGTCGATAACCCTGTCGCTGAATAGAGTCTCCAGCACAGGGAGAATCAGCAATGCGGTCATGGGTATCTTCTCGCAGTCCAGAAGCTCCGATAGTGTCTCTTGCAAGGAGGGCTGCTGCTGCAGCTGTTGCGCCTCCTCTGGGGGCTGCTGCTGGAGTGCCTCCTCTGCTTATTTCTGTGCCTGCGATGTTTTCTTGAGCCTCTGCTATGTCAGCGCGGGCTGGAGCAGCGTCTCCACACTGCCGGAGAGGCTCTCCAATGAGGAGTGTCAGGAGAGGTGCATTGTGGGAGATGCGTTGCCGTGGCACTGACCAATGGCGCCACAGTAGGTGGAGCCGGGGGTAGAAGAAACAGAAAAGATGGCCACCACCATGCCCCAAGGTTCCCATGCTGGATCCAGAGCCACCGCAGGAGATTCTGCAGAGGTGAAAGCAGCTGGAGGAGTGAGCAGGCTGGGAGGCACATTGGAGGCATTGTGGCTGCGGATGGAGGCCAGAATGGGTGCATCTGAAGCCACAGAGGCAGCAGGCTGCATGGAGGTTGAGCCGGAGCAGTCTATGCAGCCACGTGGTCAGCAGGAGCAGTGAGAGTAGCTGCGTGGCTTACCGCTGGGTTTCCCTTCGACATCCTGGCATAGTGAGTGCAGTTCTCAACGTTGTGGGATATGCCAAGGCACCGGATGCCGTGATCATGAGAGTCTGTTGAATTCATCTTCCTGGAGCAGATAGGGCATTTTTTAAAATCTGGTTTGGGCATGTTCGTTGAAAATCTTGATTGAAGGTAGCTGTTTCGAGTAAATCTTTTGGTTTTGATGCAGAGAGTAGGAGAGTCCATCTTGCTGGCAAGGTGGAAGAGTGAAAAGTGGCTAGCTAGGGGCAGACCCAGAGGGGTGGCCTGGTAGCCTATGCTCAGAAGGGCTAAGCCCTTCTGAACTATAGAGTACATCTGTCTCGGCGCCATCGGATGACATCACCTATTGTGGCTGACTCATCCTGCTTGTCCTAGAAGAGCTTTTCTCTACAGATATTCTCCACCCCATACCCCTTTGTTCAACAGTAATTTGACCAGTCTTTCTCCAGCCTTTGTTTGTTCCCAGCCTTTGTTAATAAACAATTCTGGTCAGTCACTCCCCACAGCTTCTGTCTCAAGGCTAGTCATAGGATGGCTCTGGCTCAGCATGATTCCTCACAAGATGGCTCAAAAGTTCAATATTCCTTGCTGATCCAAATAATTTTTTAAATTAGCAATACACCCCCTTTTTTGAGCCAGTCATCCAAATAAGGGAAGACAAAGGCCCCTTGAAGCCAGAGGTGAGTTGCGACCACCACGAGGCACATTGTGAAGACCCTGGGACATGAGGCCAGACCAAAGGACAGCACCCTGTATTGGTAGTGCTGTCCCCCCCACCAGGAACCAAAAGGTATTTTCAGTGGCTGGGGTGAATGAAGATGCAAGTGTAGGCATCCTTTAGGTCTAAGGAGCAAAGCCAATCTCCCTGCTGGAGGAATGGCAGCTGTGTTCCAAGGGAGAGCATCTTGAACTTCTCCCTGACCAGAAACTTGTTGAGCTCACAGGTCCAGGATGGGCCCGAGGCCCCTAGTCACTGTTCCCTCTAAGCTGTGCACGTGTGCACGCGCGCGCACACACAACTCAGAGCGAGCACACATACTTTAAAAACAGAGCGCACAAAAATTACGGCTCTGATTCTGAAAGAAAACACAGACGTCTTAAAATTTAAAAGTTATGATTGTAATTACTAGAAATGTCCTGCTTCATTTAGTAATCGTCTATTTTCATTTAATTTGATTAAAATCAATGTGGTGTACATACTGTATTCTGACGTGTAGTCAAATTTTAAAGTATATAACTCCGAGTGTCGTTATGTGGCACACAAAAATTTAACCTTCCTTCAAAAGCTGCACACAGCTGATATTTTATGCGCACAGACTACAGAAAATTAGAAGGAACATTGCCCCTAGTCCTCTTGGGGACGAGGAAATACCTGAAGTAGAAGCCAGTGCCTCAGAGAGGTTGTGGCACTGGCTCCATTGCTCTGTCCCGGAGTAGTCCTGCTAGCTCGGTGAGGAGCAGGGTTTGGCGGAGAAGAGGCCTGGTGGGTTCTCACAGGAAGTACAAGGGTGGTGGAGGTAACTCCTCCTTGACCACTTGTAATACTCAGGTATTGGTGGTGATGGCTGTCCACCTGTGGGTAAACAGGGCTAGGTGCCCCCCCACCCCCCTGTGGGCAGCAGAGGACCTCCTGGGGGAGTGGAGGTCACACCCAGGCAGTCAAAAGCTTACGCCAGGCTGGGCCCAAGCCGGTGCTTGGGGCTTCAGGGCTTTTTGTTTTCTGGGACTGTGTCCCTCACCCTGTTGAGGGGCCAAGAACTGGAATTGCGGCGTGCTACTAAAGTCCCCTTTCTTCCTCGGAAAGAAGTGCTTTTCCCCCAGGAGTTTCTTCTGGGGTTGCACCAAGGTCTTCTTTGAGAGCCCGTTTCTCATGACATACTCTATCTCCACTGCTTTATCTGCCATGGGCTTCTCAAATAGGATTTCACCTATGCAGGGGATATTAATTAGTTTGTCCTGTACCCACTGGCTCTAGCTCGAATGGACGATGACTCAAAGCCACCATAGGCTGCTCGGGACAGAAAATGAGCACTCTTTTACTACTGAGGTTAGAGTCTTGAACCTCTGCAGGGGATCACCCCCGAGGCCTGCTGAGAACCCCCCGAGCTTCTTTGACAGTTCCTTCATGAACATGTCGATGTAGAGCTGGTAGGACTGGATTTGGCATGCTAGCATCAAGCCCTAAAAGGCTTTCCAGCCATGTGTCGAGGGTTCAGGCCTCCCTGCCAGGTGGCACCAACAAATGGGTTTTCTGGCTCTTGAGCCTATACATAGCTTCCCCACAACTCCATGGTTGTGGAGTCAACTGAGTTTTTTGGAACCCCGGGCTTTGGCATCCTCTGTACATAGCGTCAAGGCACCTGATAATTGGACAGCCAATAATGTTTCCCACACGCGTAAGAGGAGGCGGTCAAGGATCAGGGGCACCGGGACCGTAAGGGTTACCTTTAGGGGTGCCTCGTATTGGAGGATCTCCAATTCCTCAGTTCACGGGTTCTCCTCTGCTTCAGTTTCAATAGCGGAAGCCTTGGTCATATCCCTCACAAAAATTGAGGAACAGCATCAGGTTGCCTGTGGAGATGGGTCGGAGGGCACATCACAGCAATGCCTTGCGCCCAGAGACTCTTCATCCTCAGTGTCCCATTCAGACTCAAAGTCCGAGTACGATTCAGACACGTCATGATCACCTCGGTCGAGGGCCACTCTTTGTGGTACATGACCTCTGGAGGATTGTTGGTCTGAGCCACAGGTGCTCGCCGGGGAGGACTGGTGTCCTGAGAAACGAGAACAGAACCGGGAGCTCTCTTGAGGCTGATGGCACTCGAGGACCGGTTCAACATCAGGGGAAGCCCTCGATGTCGATGGTCCCATTGTTGGGGTGGATGAACCAGACAAACATCCACTGCATGGCCACTAAGGCAGATATATTGCTTTCTAAGGTTGCCATTCTGGTCTCCATGCCAGTTGGCTTCACAGCCTTCGACACAGGCACCGCGGACCTGTCAAGGCAGAGTCCTCGATGAGGATGGCCTCAGCAGCCCAAGGCCGGTTGGCAGGAGCATCTTGGTGGGCTGCTCCTGCCCTAACATCCCAGACATGCCTGAAACTGCGGGACCTGGGGTGGGATTTCACCACCTTCCTGGATCCATCTTCTGAGGCAGTCTTAGAGGATTTTTTCTTCTTATGCTCCACCTCCAGGGACTTCCGCTCAGAAGAACCGCGGCAGCAGGACTCCGAAGAGGCTCTGGCTTCGCAGGGCACTGAGGTATTGGAGGGGGCCCTGGAGCGTGGTGTCAGAGATTCCGGAGCAGAGTCGGACTTCTGGAAGAACTTTTCCTGCTGCTCAGAGGCTCTTTAAGGCCATGGTTCTGCAGAGCTTGCAGTCAGAGTCATTGTGCTCCAGCCAAAGGCATCGAAGGCAGCAGTCGTGTGGGTAGGTGAGTGACATTTTGCCAGACCAGTCCCACGTTTTGAAGCCACTAGAGGCCATCGGAAAAAAGGGGTCCCCACCTCCTGACAAGGGTCTGAGGTCTTCGGCTGAAAAAGGGCACAAACTTGGTTGAGGGAATCTTGATGAAAAACTAAGGAAAAAATAAACATACCTGAGGAGAGACGTCAAGGAGAGCTGGCTCAGGGGCAGAAGGAATGGGTATGCAAACCAGACAAAAACTTTAGAATAAAATCAGACTTTTTCCAGAGGAAACTGGACAGCTTCCAAAGGGTTCTGCAGAAAATATGAGTGAAGCAAGATCACACCCTTGGGCAGGAAGTGGGCCACACATGCATGGGGCATCTCCCAAAGGCTCTCTCTGAAAGCTGGGGAGATGCTTCAGCATGGGCTCCATCAGCACCAATAACTCATATGTGAGAGCAGACTTCCTGCTTGTTCCCAGTCAGCTACATACTGGTGACATCATACAACAGCACCATACTGTTGTGGTCAATATTATTGGCATACTTGCATTTTAGATTTGTATACAACATCTTTAAAAATAATTGGAAATATTCCAACTGTATATCATATTTTAATAGTATGTTCAAAGGTATAGAAGATGTGTGTGCAACTTAGACATAGTAATTTCTTAGAAAAGAAAAAACCAAAACCAAAATATGACCTAAACTGGATTAATATCACCCTTCACTACTCTGGCAATGATGTATGTTTCCTCTGTCTACTGGTACTTTCTCCCACTCTTCAACTGCAATTTGTTCCAGCTCATGAAAGTTTCCAGGATTCCTTTAACCAATGACAGATTTCAGCTCTTTCCCAAGGTTCTCGATTGTATCAAAATCAGGACTCATTGCTGGTCATTTTAAAAGTCCACTTGTTCCATTTTAACCATACTTTTGGATGTATGTCTTGGGTCATTGTCCTGCTGGAGGACCCAGACCTAGTTTTCTGACAGTAGGTAGCACATTTTGCTCCAAAGTACCTTGGTAGTCCTTTGCTCCCACAGCTGTGCTATACTTCCAACGCTAGCATTGCTATGTTTTAAGGTGGCCAACAAGTACTTCCTGTCCCTAGTAAGAAACGGGCAGCACATCTGTTTACCTTGTTAAGACAGGGTGATGCTGTCATCAGAAGCATAGCACAGCCATAAGAACAAAGGGGAAACATTCCTATGGCTGTATTTAAAATGCTGCATTTGGTCACAGATCAGGGGCTGTGCTAGGAAAGAGTAGTTACTCACCTGTAACAGGTGTTCTCCAGGAGCAGCAGGAATCAGTCCTCACATATGGGTGACGTCGGCACCGACGGAGGCCCCGTCCGGAGCATTTCCCCAGCTTCCAAGGGTGCCATCTTGCTCAGTCTGATATAGCTAAAAGACAGCAAAACACAAAATGACGTATATGACTGCAACTCCAGTGGAGGAGGGAGGGTCATGAAGACTGATTCCTGCTGCTCCTGGAGAACACCTGTTACAGGTGAGTAACTACTCTTTCTCCAGGACCAAGCAGGAAGTCAGTCCTCACATATGGGACTCCCCAGCTCTAGGCTAGCAGGAACCCAAAACTGAAAAACTGGCTCCCTCTCAAGAGCCTCAGCATCCGTGATAAGAATTTCCTCTGAGAACGCCCCCGTATGGTAACCCAACACAAGGGCTGGAGGGTAGGAATTGCCTAAACCTCAAAGAGATTATGGAGTACCGCCTGTCCAAAAGCACTGTCCCTTCGGGACTCTCTCTCAAGGCAGTAGTGGGATGCAAAAGTCTGGCTTAAAGACCAAGTAGCAGCCCGGCAGATGTCTGCCAACAGAACAGAGCGGAGATGAGCTACTGACGGGGCTTTCGCCCTGAGAAGGTGGGCCGTGACTCAAACCTGCAAGGGGAGGTCAGTTGCCTTGTATGCCCAGGCGATACAATCTGCTACCCAAGTGGACAATGTACGCTTGGAGACAGGTAACCCCAGTTTATTAGAGTCAAAGGAGACGAAGAGCTGAGTAGCCCTTTGATGCCCCCACGTACGCTCTATGTAAAAAGACAACACCCTCTTACAGTCCAGGGTATGCAAGACTATTTCAGCCTGGCTGGTATGCGGCCTGGGAAAGAAGGTCGGAAGAACCACCTCCTGGTTGAAGTGGAAAGAGACGACGACCTTTGGAAGGAACTTCGGGTGGGTCCGTAGGACCACTCTGTTCCTATAGAACCGTGTGTACGGTCTATCAGAAACCAGAGCTTGTAGTTCACTCACACCTCTGGCCAAGGTAAGAGCTACCAGGAAGAGCGCTTTCCAAGAAAGGAAGCGCAAATGGCAAGTAGCCATCGGCTCAAACGGTGGGCGAGTAAGTTGCTGCAAGACCACGTTCAAATCCCACTCAGTCGCCGGTGGACAAACCGGAGGCTTGAGAAGAAGCAGACCTCTGAGGAAGTGGGACACCAAGGGGTGAACCGACAGACTGTCCCTCCACTGGTGAGTGGTGTGCTGATAGAGCACTGAAGTGGACCTGAACAGAGTTAGACTTAAGGCCTAGGTCTGACAGGTGAAGTAGATACTGCAGTACTACTGGCACAAGGCAAGAGAAAGGATCTTCATTGCGCTGAGCACACCATATTGTGAACCTACGCCACTTGAGGGCATAGGACTTTCTGGTGGACTGCCTCCTAGAGGCCAAGACCACCTCCTCAGGTAGAAGCTAGTACTATCCTTTCAGCAGACAGGCCATCAGATTGGAGGGACCTGAGATTGGGGTGCAGAAGGGAACCCTGATCTTGAGACAGGAGATTGTGTTGCAACCCCAGTGGGAAAGGAGTTTCCACCAACTGTAGCAGAAGTGGAAACCACGGTTGCCTCGGCCATCTGGGAGCTACCAGAATCACTGAGGCCTTATCCCGGAGAATCTTAAACAGAGGTCGGGCCACCAGGGGCGTGGGAGGAAACGCATACAGGAGGCTCGTAGACCAAGAGATCAGAAAAGCATCTGCTGCCATTCTCAGGGGATGCAGCTGTCTGGAGCAAAACCTGGGCAGCTGACAGTTCAGTGGACTTGCAAAGAGATCAATGGATGGAAGTCCCCATCGTAGAAAGATCTACTGGACCATCAATGGATTCAACTGCCATTCGTAGGGCTGGAGAATCCTGCTCAGCTTGTCTGCTAAGAAGTTCTCCTGACCAGGTAGATAAACTGCTTTGAGAAACATGCCTTGTTGGTCTGCGCCTCCTGACTTAGGAGCCTGGACCCTGTGCCCCCTTGCTTGTTCACAGAACATTGCTACATGATTGTCTGTCTGAACTAAGACAGACTGACTGGTGAGAGAGGGCATGAGAAAAAAAGGCTGTAGAGCCAAGCGGATTGCTCGCAGCTCCAAAAGATTGATCTGCTGGGTGGCCTCCCGAGGAGACCAGAGGCCTTGAGTGCACCTGCCCTGGCAATGTGCACTCCAGCCCTTCAAGGAAGTATTGGTCGTCAGCACCCTTGTGTGTGCTGGGGCCTGAAAAGGTACCCCCCTGAAAAAAAGTTTGGGAGATGTAGCCACCACTGTAAGGAGTACAAAAGTGGTTTGGACAACTTTACTCTGTCTCGGAGGTCGCCTGAGCCCACTGAGCTCTGAGGCACAACTGAGCAGCCCACATGTGCAGACAGGCATTCAGCATTACATGTACCGTAAATGCCATGTGGCCCAGGAGCCGCAGAAAGTGTCTGGCAGAGATCTGAGAATTGCTGTGGAACTGGTTGGCCAAGTCCATCAGTCTATGGGCCCTGTCCTCGGGCAAGTAAGCTCTTGCCTGCAGGATGTCTAATCTTGCCCCTATAAACTCTAGGTTCTGTGAGGGGAGCAAAGTGGACTTTGCATAGTTTGACAAAGCCCAGATGCTAAAGAAGAGAGACAGTGCAAAGAGTGGCTTCTCGGGACTCCTGGAGAGACTGGCCACTGATGAGCCAGTCATCCAGGTATGGGAAGACAAAAATTCCCCGATTCCTGAGATAGGCCGCCAGGCATTTGGTGAAAACCATGGAGGCGGAAGTTAGGCCAAAAGGAAGTACTCTGTACTGAAATGGTTTCCTCCTACCACAAATCTGAGATATTGTTGGTGGTCTGGGTGAGTGAGGATGTGAGTATAAGCATCCTTTAGGTCTAAGGAGCATAGCCAGTCTCCCTGCTGGAGGTAGGGCAGCAGTATCCCAAGAGTAAGCATCTTGAAATGTTCCCTCACCAGAAACTTGTTTAGGTTTCGCAAGTCTAGGATAGGCCGGAGGCCTCCTGTCCTTTTTGGTACCAGGAAGTACCTGGAGTAGAAGCCTTGCCCTTTCAGGTGGTGAGGCACCAGTTCCACCACCTGTTCCTTTAAAAGACTTGTCAACTCCTGAAGGAGAAGGTTTCTGTGCAGAGGGAGTCTTGGAGGCTCCCCTGGAAAGTAGGAGGGGGATAGCTGGTGGAAGTGGAGCATGTAGCCCTTCTGGACTATGCTGAGGACCCAAGTATCCCCTGTGATGGCTGGCCACCTGTAGACACGAGCAAAAAAAGAAGCGGCAGATACACAAAATTACACAAAGAATATAAAACACAACTGTAATTCATTGCGAAACAAGAAGGGATGAGGAGACTGGAAGAGGAGGACCCATCTAAAAACCATTTGTATAAATGCCAATAAAAGCCCATACTATAAAGATGGATATTACCTGTGGGTGTGAAGTACAAAAACTTCACCAGAATCGGTAAAAACTGGCAGAGACAAATATCAGAATAGCTTCTAGAAAAAATAAAAATAGTGGTAGTAAAAAAGGTAATTATAAACCTGTGACCCATATGCCATATAAAAGAATTAAAATAATATTAGTTATTTGAAACAATATTTTACAATAGAAGAAAGATAAAAATTATGAGTGTGTTTACATAGTTATAAATATCAAGAAACCATGGCTGTTGCCCCCATTGACATATAAATTGTGTATCTTTATTTAAAATCTAAACGTACTGTCCCTCTTTAGAATTCATAATGATAAATATAACCAGTACTAAACCCTGATTGAGTAAATGAAATCATCTTAGTGAGGGCTCAATATACATTGATTTAAATGTATGTCTAAAAAAAATGTAAGTATAACTCTCATAAAATTGTATTTTAATACTATCCCTATTAAAAACTCATGAACAAAAAATAATAACAAAAAAGGGGGGTAGGGGGGAGGCTTATTTCTATAGTTATAAAATTTGCCCTTATAAAATAAATTGTATTCTCTAATTCTAAAAAATGAATGTTATGCCCACACAAATATAAATATATTACTTTATTTTTTTTAAAAAAAATTGTTAGAAATTTAATCTAATAACTCCCCTGAGCCTACCCATATAATAAAGATGTCATCGATATATCTAATCCATAAGCGGACATTATCCTTGTATAAAAAATCTTTCAAAAACAGTTCTTCAAAGTTATGTACATAAAGGTTTGCCACATCTGGCGCAAAAGATGACCCCATGGCTACACCTTTAATCTGTTGGTAAACCAACCCTCTAAAGCAAAAAAAATTTTTGCAGAGAGCAATTTCAGCTAAACCAAATAAAAAGCAGTAGGAATGCGCTGATGAGTATCCCTATTCAAAAAACACTGTTCAACAATACGTAAGGCTTCTTCCTGTGGCACATTGGTGTACAGTGATTCTACGTCCATCGTAACCATGATTGTATCAGGACCCAAATTGTGAAAGCCAGACAGGATTTCAATTACATGAGCTGAGTCTCTAACGTATGAACTCATTTTCAACACAAAGGGTCTAAGGATAACATCCAAAAACTTCGAAATAGGTTCTAATAAAGACCCTATAGCCGAAACTATGGGTCTGCCAGGGGGATTTTCCAAAGACTTATGTATCTTGGGTATTACATATATGGTAGGCATGATGGGGTCCTTGACGGTGAGAAAATCTTTTTCTTTTTTCGTCAAATGACCGGTTTCATAGGCAATTGAAACCAGATTGTCTATACTGCTCTTAAGGGCATTTGTCGGATCTCCATTCAATCTAAGATAGAATGTTTTATCATGAAGTTGTCTATCTATTTCTGCAATATATTTTTCCTTATCAAGGACTAAGACAGCACCCCCTTTATCAGCAGGTTTAATGATAATTTTAGAGTTAGCTTGTAATGATCTTATAGCCTTTCTTTCATCTACGGATAAATTATTAAATGGTGAATGAATATTGATTCTTAATTCATGTACCTGTTTAAGAACGAGTTTTTCGAATGACTCTATTAAGGGATCTGTTTTCGGGGGAGGTACCCAAGTAGAAGCCTTACTGATAATGGATAGATCACCTGTCGGAGTCCTAGGTTCTTTAAAAAAATCTCGTATTCTAATTCTACGGAAGAATTTGTATAAATCGATCTCCGTTTCAAAAGGGTCAAAATCATGCACAGGTATAAAGGATAAACCCTTAGCAAGAACTGATATCTCTGCAGTGGTTAGATTATAATTTGAAATATTAATAACATTATTGTGATCTAATACCGCCGCTCGTGCGACTCGTCTCTCGTCCATCCCCCCCTCCCACGGCCCCGACCGCGTCCTCTGCCCCTCAAAGGAAAATGATTGTACTGTCTCTGGTCGTGGTTGGACCAGGAACTCTGAAAAAACTGGGGCTGCTGTTGATATTGGCGGGTCTTGGAAGAACTTCGTCCGCCCCCCTTCCACAGGCTGTCCATACTTAAAAAATCATTCTTCTTTTTACTTTGCTGCTTATCCAGTGTCTTATTATCCTTCTGTGTGTGTGAAGTAGAAGCTGAGCTCTCAGAACATTCAGCAGACTCGCTTCTGATTCGTTTCTTTTTGTGTTCAATAATTGAAGGGTCTGGTGTAAAATCTTCATTAGTGCTATCACGGCGATCAAAAAAGGCAGACCTTCTCTTGACCCAAATTCTCTCGCTATCCAATTTCTTAGACCAATGATATACATAGCCTACTCTATAGTCCTCCTCATCCCTTACAAATTTCTCCCTTTTCTTATCCTTAATTTCTTTTTTAAAATGTATCATATTATCATTGTACTCCATATGCATCTTATCAAAATTTTTATCCTTTTTCTTCAACTCTTTCAACTTCTCATCAAACTCAATCTTATATAGCTCAGATTTTTTATGAGCTGTTGAAATCAATAAAATCATCAGATCAAGTGAGCATTTGTTTAAAATGGCGTTCCAACAGGAAACAAAACCTTGTTCATTTTGATATAGTCCTGGGGCCTTATTAACCCGAAGGCCACGGGGAATAATTTTGGATCTACAGCACTCAAGGAGATAGGTGGAATGCATTTCCTCTTTAATCATCTGTTTAGTTAGTCTTACTGTATCATCCCATTTCGTATACACATCATCTTCTTCCTCGTCAACTGGATCCGTGTTCGAATCCGGATTAATGAACTTGTCCAATGCATCGTCTCCAAAGCTGAGAACGTCTTTCCATGGTGTGAACATGCTGTCAAACAACACAGGGTCCACAAAAAAACAGCACTAGCCACTCAACCGGGCAGGAGCAAAAAAAGAAGCGGCAGATACACACCCAATAAACTTAAAAACTTTATTAAACCAAGGGGTGGCCAAAACCCAACACAGGCCGTGTTTCGTAATTACTTCATCAGGGGCTATCCAGGCACACTAAAAAACAAATATATAGATTAATAAAATCAAACTAAGGAACAATAATCATATAGAAAATCTGGAAAATTAAAAATAATGGAAATAAAATTATAAACATTGATATATAATATAAGCATAAAGGCCAAAATGGACCATATCAGTGACCAAATATCTTAAGAACCTTAATAAAAATCATAAAAACCAAATATCTAACGTATTTGATTAACCAACAACTCCATAAATAAACACAGAGGGAAGGGGGGAGGGAGGAGAAAGGGGAAAAGGAAAGCACCAATATTAACGAAAAGCATACGGTCTTATTAGTTTCAACAACCGATGAGAGGTTGTCTTGTTTGTTTTTACATAAGATTTTCTAGAGAACCCTCTCTCCTGTTTACATATTTTATACACTATGCGTTTTTATCAGTTTCAACAACCGTTGGGTGGTTGTCTTGTTCGTTTTTTAGAGAACCTTCTCTCCTATTTACATATTCTATATAATATGCCTTTATGTTGGTTCTTATTCTTTTAATCGTTATATTATTTATGATCGTTTATGTTTGTGCTCACAAGTTTTTAGTGGGGATAACATCCAAAGTCTTCTATATTTTAAAATAAATGAATCCATTTACTCATTTTTTAGGGCAATATCCATGACCTTTAATATTTTAAAACAATATAATTATGTTACGCTTATTGAGTTTCTTGTTTTGTTATAGGTCATGTTTATGTTCATGGTCTTTCAATATGTATAGCATTTTAAAAAATTTTAAACAATTTCTAACAATTTTTTTTTAAAAAAATAAAGTAATATATTTATATTTGTGTGGGCATAACATTCATTTTTTAGAATTAGAGAATACAATTTATTTTATAAGGGCAAATTTTATAACTATAGAAATAAGCCTCCCCCCTACCCCCCTTTTTTTTTATTATTTTATGTTCATGAGTTTTTTAATAGGGATAGTATTAAAATACAATTTTATGAGAGTTATACTTACATTTTTTTTAGACATACATTTAAATCAATGTATATTGAGCCCTCACTAAGATGATTTCATTTACTCAATCAGGGTTTAGTACTGGTTATATTTATCATTATGAATTCTAAAGAGGGACAGTACGTTTAGATTTTAAATAAAGATACACAAT
Source organism: Ichthyophis bannanicus (assembly GCA_033557465.1). Lineage (NCBI taxonomy): Eukaryota > Metazoa > Chordata > Amphibia > Gymnophiona > Ichthyophiidae > Ichthyophis > Ichthyophis bannanicus. Next base: position 101,345,439 of record CM066048.1, on the reverse strand, counting down.
TTATATGTCAATGGGGGCAACAGCCATGGTTTCTTGATATTTATAACTATGTAAACACACTCATAATTTTTATCTTTCTTCTATTGTAAAATATTGTTTCAAATAACTAATATTATTTTAATTCTTTTATATGGCATATGGGTCACAGGTTTATAATTACCTTTTTTACTACCACTATTTTTATTTTTTCTAGAAGCTATTCTGATATTTGTCTCTGCCAGTTTTTACCGATTCTGGTGAAGTTTTTGTACTTCACACCCACAGGTAATATCCATCTTTATAGTATGGGCTTTTATTGGCATTTATACAAATGGTTTTTAGATGGGTCCTCCTCTTCCAGTCTCCTCATCCCTTCTTGTTTCGCAATGAATTACAGTTGTGTTTTATATTCTTTGTGTAATTTTGTGTATTGCATTTTATACTTATAAATGTTTTAGTTATTTTATCATTTTTTGTATTCCAATTAGTGTTCATATTCTTAATTATTTATTTATTTATATTATACATATTTTCATATTTAATTATATATGTGTATATAGATGAATTTTCTGTGTTATTTATGGAGTTGTTGGTTAATCAAATACGTTAGATATTTGGTTTTTATGATTTTTATTAAGGTTCTTAAGATATTTGGTCACTGATATGGTCCATTTTGGCCTTTATGCTTATATTATATATCAATGTTTATAATTTTATTTCCATTATTTTTAATTTTCCAGATTTTCTATATGATTATTGTTCTTTAGTTTGATTTTATTAATCTATATATTTGTTTTTTAGTGTGCCTGGATAGCCCCTGATGAAGTAATTACGAAACACGGCCTGTGTTGGGTTTTGGCCACCCCTTGGTTTAATAAAGTTTTTAAGTTTATTGGGTGTGTATCTGCCGCTTCTTTTTTTGCTCCTGCCCGCTTGAGTGGCTAGTGCTGTTTTTTTGTGGACCCTGGCCACCTGTAGACATACAGGGTCAGCTGACCTCCTGTGCTGAGTGGAGCCAGCTGTGGGAGTCAAAACCCTGCTCCCTGCTGTGCAGCAGCCGGAGCTGGCGGCTTGGGGGTCTTCTGCCTACGGGGCCCATGCCCCTTGGCCTGCTGGCCCTGTTGGGGAGCTGGAGAGGCCCAATATTGAGGGTAGGAGTTGTAGGCAGCACCCTTCCTCAGGAAAAAGGGCTTCTTTCCCAAGCCCTTCTTTTTCTGAGACGGGGCAGAAGTCTTCCTGGACAGCCTTGTCCTGGTGAGAGTCTGTCTCGATTTCCGCAGCCTTTTCAGTCATGGGCTTACCAAAAAGGTTTTCACCTCGGCAGGGGACATCAACCAACTTGTCCTGCACCCATGACTCCAGGTTTGATGACTGTATCCAGGCCTGACAGTGTGCACCGATGCCGGCCGCTGCTACCCGGGCCGAAGCCTTGAAGCCATCATAGGCTGCTCGAGAGAAACTTCGAGCACTCTCGAATCCCTGTTGACAAAGCCTTGAACCTCTGCAAAGGTTCCTCGGACAGGCCAGCTGAGAACCCGGCAATCTCTTTTGCCAGGTCTCATAGGTACATGCCCATGTACAGCTGGTAGGTCTGGACACCAGCAAGATAGCATAGAGCCCTGGAAGCACTTTCTACCAAGGGCATCCAGGTTCCGGGCCTCCCGGCCGGGGCACCAAGAAGTGCATCTTCTGACTCTTCAGGCGGTGCATGGACGATTCCACAACCATAGAATTGTGTGGTAGCTTTGCCTTTTGGAACCCAGGGCTCTTACGGACTCGATAAATGGAATTGACTCGTTTGCTAAGAACCGGCGTCGAGGCTGGTGCCTCCCACATATGGAAGAGCAGCCGTTCCAACATTGGAGGAACTGGTACAGTAAAGGCTTCCTTCAGCGAAAAGTCATACTGGAGGGCATCGAGCTCTTCGGCTCGAGGCTCTACCTCGGCATCCGCAGGGAAGGCCAAGGCTTTGGCCATGTCCCTCACAACGTCCGAGAACCGGGTATCCTCGGGGGGGGGGGGGGGGGGGGGGGAGACCGTCTGAGGCTCGGACTCCAGTGAGTCCGAAGGGATGCACCGGGTCCAGAAGGTGTCCAGGGACTCCTCGTCCTCCGTCTCCCAAGCCGACTCCTTCGAGGAGGAATAGAGCAGCTCTGGCCGTGTGGGTCTCGGTGCCACCCGCCCTGACGCCGAGGGTCTCGGCGTCAACGACCTCAGCCCCACACGGGATGTCAAGGGAGACCTTGACTGAGGATTGACTCGAGACTTCATTGACTCGAGGATCAGCTCGGTCTCCGGGGTCGACTTGGACGTCAAGGTCCCAGTGGTCAGGGTAGATGCACCGGTTAGACCGGCGATCGGCACCCGCTGCTGTTCCATGAAGGCAGCCAAGCTGCTCTCCAAGGCCGTCAACCTGAGTCTCCTCTCAGCAGCCCACGACGGTGTAGGGCCCGACATCGGCTCCCCTGGAGGAAAGTCCACGAGGAGAACTGCACTTACGTGACTTGGGGACTCCGGCTCCACATGTAGGTAACTTGGACGGCCTCTCCGACTGAGAGCCCGGGGCGGCGGTCAGGGCTACACGACCTGGCCCTCGAGGAACCAGGAGCCTCCACCGACGCTGCCCTTGCAAGCTTCTTCCTTCTGTGTTCCCGGGTGGGAGAACCCCTCTCAGTGGAACCCCGAGATGTCGAGGCCTCTGACAAAGTCCAGGCCCAGCCGGACGCGGAGTCAGAGAAAATTCTCACATTGATGCTGACGGCTGCAAAGCGCCTTCAACGACATTTTGCAGCACGGACCACAGGCCAGCGGGTCATGGTCGGGCCCGAGGCAACGGAGGCCGCAGTCATGTGTGTCGGTGAGAGAGACATAAGTTTCTTGCACCGATCACACTTTTTGAACCCGCTGGCAGCCATTGGGGGAAAAAGGGCCCCTGCAAGGTCAAAAGACCGAGCTGCCAGTGAAAACACAAAAAGAGCGTGAATGCTAGTCACGAAAGACAAAAAACGAAAATCGAAATTCTGGACTCGATACCGGTGTACCAAGCTCAGGTGGGAAAGGGAACCGGTGTCGAACTGGAACAGAAAAAGCCAAAAAATAAAAAAAAAAAAACAAACAAAAAAATCTACTTTTCCAGGGTGACAAACTCACGTCCGTTGGGCTCCGTGGAAAAAGACTGAGCAAGATGGCACCCTTGGGCGGGAAGGGTACCGCACATGCGTGCTGCATTCCTGACGTCACCCATATGTGAGGACTGGCTTCCTGCTTGGTCCTGGAGAAAATCACACTTTCTGGGGGAAAATGGATAGTGTCCGAAGGGCTCCGTGGAAAAAAAGGAGACGGAGGCAAGATGGCATCCTTGGCCAGGAAGTGGACTACACGTGCAAGGTGCATATCCAAAAGGCTATCTTTGAAAGCTGGGGAGATGTTTCTGCACAGGCTCAGTCGGTGCCAACGCATCCATATATGGAGGACTGATTTCCTGTTTGTTTGCAGAGAAAGCTCACTACCTTTCAGCATTTAGAAAAAAACCCAACATTCTTTTTACGACCATCCTGCAAGCTCCATGTGGAAGCAATGACAGCAGAGCTGCCAGCATACAGATTTCTTTCCCACCCCCTTCCCAAGCCATCCAACCCACAGCTGCAATTACAATGAAACAACTACACCTGTAAGTCAGTGCTGAGATTTTAATTTAAAAGATTTAAAGGTATGACTTTTTACAGAGAAAAGCATTCAGAAAACTATTGTTTAATTTCCTCTTAAAAGCATTCAGCAAATACAGAAGAATTTGTACAGACTGGTGAACCACGGGTGAAGCTTACATCCAGTCCTTTCCAGAAGAACCTGGAGTGCATTCCTTCCAGATCCCATTCATTCCAGTCTCTGGGCCGTTTGTCCCCTGCCTGCCCCTCCTCTCCTTCACTCTCTGCCAGCAAGACAAAAGAATCTTCCCTGCTCAGAGCACTTTGGACAGAACACCCTATTCTGCATCATGAGCAGACAGAGGGCAAACGAGAAAAGCAGAGGCAGAATAGATACAGGAACGGCTAGGAAAAGTGGAGGGGGTAAGTGGTTGTAACAGACACAGGAACCACGGAGGAGACCAGGGTGAAAAAGCAAGAGCAATACACAGACATGAGAATTGCTGAGGGAGCTCAAAAACAGCAAAGGTCAGACACTAACATTAAAGGCAGATGGGGTAAAAAGCAAGGGCAACCCAGATTAAGAACTGTAGAAATGGGGCAGACTGAGGAACAGTGCTTCCGCTTCCCCCTTTCACCTGCCCAATTCTGAACCTGGAAGGTTATTTGCACGTCAGACTGATTTCCAGTTACTGTTGACAACATGCAGATGAAACTCCCTGTTGTTGACTCTTCTCTCCCCCCCCCCCCACGAGGCTGTAGACCATCACTCCCTTTTACTGGATACTATGCAGGAAGTGAGCAAGCTGTAATCTCATGGCCCATGATAAAAGCCAAAGTTTGTCATGTCTTACCCATATGCACTGGGTTCTTTTTGATACACTTCTCCCTGCTCTAAAAACTGGAGAGTGAGTCTAGGTCTGCTGGAAGTCTATGAAGCAGACTGCCTATAGCTCTGTCTGTCTTGAGTCGACCCATTTCCTGCCCCACCATGAAGAGTTGTGCTGATAGCGCTCCTGGATAAGCAGTTATAGTCTTAAAATTTTACACATACTGCCCGAGACAGAAAATCTGAGCTCCCACTAAACCCAGCCATCCTAACTGGAGCTAGAGGTGCAGAAGACAGGGGGCAGGACCCGGCGGGAATGCTCCTTTACCCATGAGTGCACCAAGACCTTCTCAAGGGGAATGCGCTGGACAGGGTTGTACTGCAGCAGCTTGGATATCAGATCCTTGGCACCTTCCGACATGCTGGGTGGAAATTTCAGGTCCACCTGAAGGAAAGAACATGAACAATATTTGCACCTCTCCTTTTGCCCCCCAACCTCACCTGGATATTGTCTCCCCAAGAGGCTGAAATATGGCAGAACACCAGGTGCACATAACCCCCTTTCGAATTACCCTGCTGCTTACCTTGATGATGCGCTGGTAGGTTTCTTCTTGAGTAGGGCTTTCAAAGGGCGGGTGTCCTACCAACAGCTCAAAACATAGCACACCGATACACCACAAGTCTACTTTCTCATCATGAGTCTTGCCCTGGATCATCTCAGGGGGCAGGTAGTCCAGGGTACCACACATGGTCCTCCTCCTGCAGGGAGGGGAAAGAAGAGAAAAAGTGTAGTTACTCAATTGTAACAAGTGTTTTCCAGGGACAGCAGGAATCAGCCCTTACACATGGGTGACGTTGGCACCGATGGAGCCTGCGTGGAGCATTTCCCCAGCTTTCAAAGAAAGCCATAAGAGCATAAGATATGTCATACTGGGTCAGACCAAGGTCCATCAAGCCCAGTACCCTGTTTCCAACAGTGGCCAATCTAGGTCATAAGTACCTAGCGGTTTCCCCAAAAGACACAAGCCTTTGGGAATACCACCAAGCATGCATGGTCCCCTCCCTCCCAAGGGTGCCATATTGATAATTTAGATGACAGCTCAAGCAGACAAAAAAAAAATACCAAGGACACTAGGTAACGGCAAGGGGAGGTGGTTGAATTCTGAGGACTGATTCCTGCTGTCCCTGGAGAACACCTGTTAAAGGTGAGTAACTGCGCTTTCTCCAGGAACAAGCAGGAAGTTAGTCCTCACATATGGGAATCCCCAGCTACAGGTTACCGAGGACCTGTAGAAAAGTACCAAGGCAAGCCGTGAGCAGTCACTGGTAACCAAAGACCGTCCTCTAAGCTGTGCGCGTGTGCGTGCGCACACACCTTGCCGAGCGAGCGCACATACTTTACAACAGAGCGCACAAAAATTACGGCTCTGATTCTGATAGAAAACACAGGCATCTTAAAATTTAAAAGTTATGATTGTAATTGCTAGAAATGTCCTGCTTCATTTAGTAATCGTCTATTTTCATTTAATTTGATTAAAATCAATGTGGTGTACATACTGTATTCTGACGTGTAGTCAAATTTTAAAGTATATAACTCTGAGTGTCGTTATGTGGCGCACAAAAATTTAACCTTCCTTCAAAAGCTGCACACAGCTGATATTTTATGCGCACACAGCCTACAGAAAATTAGAGGGAACATTGCTGAGGACCCCGGAAGATCACGCTCTCGGTAGCCGCAGAAGAAGGGTCAGAGGGCAGGAGTTGCTTAAACCCCGAACAAATTACAGAGTATAGCCTGGCCAAAGGCGCTGTCCCTACAGGACTCTCTCTCCAGGCAGTAGTGTGTCATGAAGGTGTTAGCCGAGTACCAGGTGGTGGCTCAGCAGATGTCCACCAGTGGCATGGAGTGCAGATGGGCCACTGATGCCGCCCTCGCACGAACACCATGCGCTGTGACTTGGTGGTCCAGGGGCAACCCAGCCTGAGCGAAGGCGATGCAGTCTCCCAACCAGATGGAAAGGGTCCTCTTAGTGGCCGCGAGCCCCATGTGGGCAGGGTTGTAGGAGAAGAAAAGCCGCTCTGACTTGTGGTGAACCTGCGTATGCTGCAGGTAGAAGGAGAGCGCCCTCTTGCAGTCAAGGGTATGGAGGATTGCCGATGCCCGGTCGGTGTAAGGCTTCGGGAAGAAGGTCAGCAGTACTATCTCCTGGTTGAGGTGAAAATCAGAGACAACCTTCGGGAGGAACTTGGGGTGCATTCAGAGAACCACCCAATTCCCGTAGAATCTTGTGTAGGGGCCCATCAGCCATCAGGGCCTAAATCTCACTGACCCTCACCTCGGCCCGGAGGGCCACCAGAAAAACAACCTTCCAGTAAAGGTGCCGAAGTGAGCAGGATGCCATCGGTTCGAAGGGCGGCTGAGTTAGCTGCATGAGAACGACGTTGAGGTCCCAACTCTACCACAGGTGGTCAGATGGGGGGCTTGGAAAGAAGCAGCCCGTGCATGAAGTGGGAAACCAGTGGTTGATCCGAGAGAGGTCCACCCCCGACAGGGTGGTGGTTAGCAGAGACAGTGCTCAGGCGGACCCTGACTGAGTTGGACTTCAAACCCGCCTGCGAGAGATGGAGCAGGTACTGCAAGACCAAGCGGGTGGGACAAGAGAATGGGTCGCCCTGTATCTCTGAGCGCCACACTGAGAACTGATGGCATTTAAAGGCATAAGCCCTCCTAGTCGAGTCCTTGCGCGAGGCCATCAGTTAAGTCTTCGATCTTCACTGGGAGATGAAGGGGGCTAGAGCGACCCGTTCAGCCATCAGGCCGTGAGGGATAAGGATCTCAAGTTCAGGTGGAATTGCAGAACCCCCTCCTGGGTCAAAAAGCCTGGCATGCTGCAGAGGAGGAACCGGAGGCCCTGACAAGAGATGGAGCAGCAGCAGGAATCAGGGCTGCTGAGGCCAGTGTCTGGCCACAAAATTTATCAAGGCCTCCTGTATCTTGAGGAGGGCTCGTATTATGAGCAGAGTGCGAGGAAATGCATACAGGAGGCTGTGCATCCACGACATGAGGAAGACATCGGGGGCTTCCCTGTTCAGGTGGGGAACCAGGCCACAGAACAACGGGAGCTGCAAGTTCACTGGGCTGGCGAAGAGGTCTAGGACCGGAGTCCCCCAACGTCTGAATAGTCGCTGCGCTGTCTGTGGGCAGAAGTGCCACTTGTGCGGCTGGAGGAGCTGGTTTAATCTGTCTGCTAGGACGTTGTCCTGGCCCAGAAGATAGGCAGCACGTAGGGCTAAGCCTCGGCGAACTGCGAAGGACCACAGAGCTTCTGCCTCCATGCAGAGACAGAGCCGGTGCCCCATTGTTTGTTCATATAGAACATTACTACGTGGTTGTCCGTCTGGACGAGCACCACCTGGTGAACGTGATGCCTGAATGCCCAGAGGGCAAGGAGGATCTCCCACAGCTTGAGAAGGTTGATCGGCTGCCGGGGACTCCTCCAGGGTCCAAGTCCCTTGCATGCGGAGCTCGCTGTAATGAGCTCCCCAGCCCATGAGCGAGGCATCTGTTGTCAAGACCACGTCATGTTGTGGGGCCTGGAACGGCATGCCTTGGAGCAGGTTCAGGGAGTCCCATCAACAGTTGAAGGACTCAGAGTAGACGAGTGACTGAGATGGCATCTTGGAGGCGACCTGACACCTGAGACCACTGAGCTCGAAGGCATCACTGCGCCGCCTGCATGTGCAGTTGTGCGTCGGGGACGACATGAACCGTCTAGGCCATATGGCCGGAAGAGAGAGCATCACTTGGGCCGATACTACGTTGTGGTGTTGGTCTGCTGATGCCAGAGTGATGAGGCGGTCTGCCCTGTCTCGGGGAAGGAAGGCTATCATCCCCTGAGTGTCGAGGCACGCGCCGATGAACTCCAGGGATTGGGCTGGAGTGAGATGAGACTTCAGGTAACTGACAGACAATGAAGCCGCTGTACTCGAGGAGGTGAGGCGCAATGGGCCATGGCCCACACAGTCCATCGGCCATCCCCCCCTGTAACAAGCCAGTCATCCAGATAGGGACAGACAAAAGGTGCCCTGAAGCTGAAGGTGGGCCGTGGCCACCGTGAGGCATTTGCTGAACACTTGCAGGGCGGACGCGAGGCCGAAGGGAAGCACCCTGTATTGATAGTGGTTCCCTTGCACACTGAAATGCAGGCATGTCTGAAAGTGGGATGGATGAGGATGTGAGCGTACACATACCGAAGGTCCAATGAGCATAGCCAGTCGCCCTGCTGGAGGAAGGGCAGCAAGGTGCAAAGGGAGAGCATTTTGAATCTCTCCCACACCAGGTATTTATTGAGGTTTCTTAAATAGAGGATGGGACGGAAAACACCCATCCGCTTTGGCACAAGGAAATAACGGGAGTAGAATCCGTGACCTGAGGTGAGGCGGAACCACTTCCACTGCTCGTTCGAGGAGGTTGGCAAGCTCCTGCACCAAGAATACCTGCGGCGCGGGGAGCAGAGAGGGCTCCGTGGGGCAGAAGGGTGGAGGAAGCTGGTCCAGGAGGAGGTGGTGACCCTCCCGGATGACCCAGGTGTCTGAGGTGACAGACTCTCAATTGAGGAGCAAAGTGGACCAGGTGCCCTCCCACTGGTAGCTGGGTCAGAGGGCGAGCGGCTATGCATCTGGCATCAAAAACCTGGGGCTGATTGGGCCGGTGCTGGGGTTTGGCTTTTGGGTCCCTTTGACTTGCGCGGACCCTGAAGCCCGCTCTTGCTCTATCTGCCTTGGGTAAGGTGGTAGCCCTGGTAGGGGAGACCCTTCCTCTGGAAAAAAAGGCCTCTTTCCCCGTTTCTTCCACAGGAGGAAGTCTTGCGAGAGAGATGGGTGCGGGTGACATACTCACTCTCAATCTCTGCTGCTTTGTCCTCCATTGGTTAGCCAAATACTTGCTCGCCCAGGCATGGGATATCAAGCGGTTTCTCCTGGACCCATTGTTCAAGATCAGAGGATTAGACCAGGCCTGCCGCCTGGCCCCGATACCAGTAGCCGCTACCCGAGAGGAGGACTTGAAGCTCATATGCATAGCGAGAAAGGTACTTTGAATCAGTCTCCCACTGATTTTAGGAGGGACTTGAACCGGCAGAGTTAATCGCCGTTGAGGCCCGCCTGAAAATCTCCGAGCTCCTTCGTGAGGTCACTTAGAAACGTAACTATGTACGGCTGGTAAGCCTGGATATGACACTCCAGCATAGGGCCCTGGTAGGCCTTATGCCCAAAGGAATCGAGGGCACGAGATTCCCTGCCCGGCAGGACCAAAGAGTGGGTTTTTGGGCTCTTTTTGCTTCCGCATGGCTGACTCCACCACCATCAAGGTATGAGGAAGCTGGGCATTCCAGAAGCCAGATCCTTGCTGTACCCTCTACATGGTTCCAGACGCTTGCTAACAATGGGGGTAAGATGTAGGCAGCTCCCACATACAGAGGAGCAGCTGGGCTAAGATGGATGGAACCGGGACCGTGAGGGATTCTCTCGGAGGGGCCTCGTCTTGTAAAATATCGGAGTTCCTCCGCACGGGGCTCCTCCTCGGACTGCATGGAGAGAGCTAGGGCTCAAGCCATGTCCTGCACAAACTCCAGAAAGGTGGTGTCTTGGGGGGGGGGGGGGGAACCCAATGTTTTTGAAACAGCGGGGAAAGGTCCGAGGAGAGGTCCCGATGAGCCCGGGATTCAGGAGACGTTTCCCCTTCAGACTCCCCGCCCGAGAATTCCAAAGACTACTCTGAGCTAGGTCGCTCGAGCGAAGCTTTGCACTGGGCCCCCCGAGGTCAAAGCCCGTCTGGAACTTGAGGTGCTAGCTCGAGAACATCTCGCATCCGAACACTGGGATGGAGATTGAGACCTCTGCTGAGATCCCTCACGAGGCCCCCCGACTCTCGGGGGGGGGGGGGGGGGTTTGCCATGGCTGTCTGCGGAGCCATGACAGGTGTCACTCTCAAGGTCTCAGGGCGCATGCCAGCAGGGCCTGGCACCAGCACCTACTGGGCAGCAAGGAAGGCAGAAAAACTGTGCTCCTCTGCCAGCATTCGGGCCTCCCACTCGGGAGTCGAGAAGGTAAGGGGTCCTTGCCGAGACAACCCTCAGAAGACCGGGCACCATTGCCGGAGGCCTCCATAGTCATATGAGGTACCTTCCGAGGCCGCTCTTCCTCCGACTTTTGGGACTACCGAAGGGGGACCGAGGGACCAAATGTGAGAATGTTCATGTTTGTCCGGTGCCCCCGACAGGGTCCTCAAGGCCACCTTCTTCTTTCGCTCCCTTTCGGGGACCCCTGCTCAGAGTGACGCCAGGGCCACAAAGTAGTCGCGGGGGACCCCAGAGGCTGAAGGTCGGTGGAGCTGGAAGTTACTGGGGACACCGGGGCCGTCTTGCAGAAAATATCGTCCAGCTTTTGCTTAAAGCTCTGGATGGCCTTGGAGGACTTTTTACAAAGGGAGCAGAGCTCCGGGTTGTGGTCAGCAACTAGGCACCTAAGACAACAGTCGTGGATGTCCATGAGCGACACAGTCTTGGAGCCTGTCATACTTTTTGAAACCGGAGGTCATGGGGGCAAAAAGAATCCCCGCAAGGTCAAAGACCTTTGGCTCGGCCAGAGGTTGAAAAGGGCGCGAAAACGCACTGGAGATAAACTCCAGAAAAAAATGAAAAAGTTCAAAAACAAAGTCCCGGGGCCCGCTGCTGAAGCGAGGGTACCAGGGACAGCGGGAAGAGGACCAGCAACCCAGAATAGAGAAAAAACACCTTGAGACTTTTTCCGAGGCACATGACGCGTCTCTGAAGGGCTCCGCAGAAAAAGGGAGACTGATCAAGATGGCATCCTTGGGCAGGAAGGGGTCCACCCATGTGTGGTGGCATTCCCAAAGGATTTCTTTGAAAGCGGGGGACATGCTCCGTGCAGGCTCCATCAATGCCGATGTCACCCATATATGGAGGACTGACTTCCTGCTTGTTCCTGGAGAATTGGATTTATGTCACAGCTTTCTCCGAAGTTCAAGGAGAGTTACATGCAAGTACAGCAGGGATTGTGCTGTCCTCAGAGTACTTACAATCTAAGTTTGTACTTGAGGCAACCGTGTGTGTGAGCTCATGTGTGTGTTACATGATTTTGCCCAAGATCACAAGGAGTGGCTGAGAGATTCAAACCTGGCTTTACTGCTTCTTAGCCATTAGAGCAACGGGCTAAGCTCCGGGGCCTAGGTTCCTACATGCCACCAAGTTCAGCAGCTTCCTTCTACCTCTTATATGTACCACTGGAATAATTCTGGAAATGTAAGTTGCAAAAAAAACAGGTCTGATGGAGACCTACCATACAGAAAAACTTGTGAAAAGCATATTGCAAGAAAATGCTAAGGGATGATAAAGTGATACAGATGCACTAGGCATGACAAGGCCGGTCTTCTATAGCAGTAGAACGTGTGCTACGGAGACATTGAGGCAGGACGCGACAAATTTATGCTCAGTTTCCCTCCTCCGCAGTAGCCTCTCGAATGAATTTGTGACCCTCCCCCCCCCCCCCACTACACCAGCAGTCTCTTAATCCTCTAATTTTAATTTGAGAGTCTATTTTAGAGAGCTTAGAAGCTGCTGCCTCAGTTTCAAAAAGCCAAATGAGAGACCACTTCAGCTGCTACTGCCTCAATTCAGTCTGCTTATTGCTGCTGCCAAGATCAATCATGCTTCTCTGCCGCTGTCTCCTGATCCTGCCCTGCTCACTACCGCTGCCTTAAAATGGTAGCAGCCGACTTCCTCTCCCCACTACCCTGTCAGCATTAACCCAGTGACAATGTCCAGCAGGTTTGTACAGCCTCTAGAAGCTTGCTACAGCTCTTGTGCTCTCCGTACAACACTAGGCACCAGGTCCTTTTTTATAGCACCTGGCACCTGGGGTTTGTCAAGCCCTGCACCAAGGGATAGGGTAACGTTTATATAATGATAGACATGTTCTATAGCAGGGGTGGCCAACTCAGCCCTGGTGCACCGCAATCCAGCCTGATTTTCAGGCTGTCCCTAATGAATATTCATGAGATATTTGCATACGATGGGAGGCTATGGCTGCAAATATACCTCATGAATATTGGCCACTAGAGTTGGCCACTCCTAATCTATAGTGAAGGTTATCAACTGACATCCTGAGAATATTTACTGTACAGATGCCATAGGCAGTAGTGGCAAAAATCTGTTTTATTCAGTCCCCTGTGCTGTCCTCTCACTGGCTGGACATCTGTTGCTGCCTTCATCTGGCAGCTTCTCTGAAGTAGAGACTACATGAAGCTGGTGGAAACTGCAGGATGCTGAAGGGTTCAATGAGAGAATTTGGCAGAGGAAGCAGCAGCAGGTAAGGAGTGCTGCTCAACTTATTCCCCTACGGTAAAAGGTTAATCCAAAAGGAGAGAGAGAAACCGGATACCCTTCAGGACTCACACACATGCTAGAGCTACATATTCTGTGGGTCCCAAGAAAAGCTCTTATCAGTTGCCAAATGGACAAACTTTAGTATCAGGAATTGCTTCCAATACTGGAAGTTCAAATTAAGTAATGGACAAATATCAACTCCAAGTACTGACGAGACAATCCTCTATGTTTAAGAGCTTGACTTCTTAAAATAGATAGAAACCTGATGTGGCAAAGCCAGAGCTGTGGAAGGTGCTGGTGCTCTTGGGGCAGTTTCTCCAAATGGGTTAGTTTTGTGCATAACATGACCGTCATAAACCTCACTTCCCAGCACTGTGAGAAAGAACCAATGCTGCTCGTGCATCAATGCCTCTGCTAGTGGTTCTCAACTTGGTCTTGGGGTACACCTAGCCATTCAGATTGTTTAGAACAGGGCCATAAATTTGAAGAGTTACGGTGTACATATGATCCTTACAGGAAAAGATGGGAAATCAAGGGAACAGGTTTTATTGACGTGTGAACAAAGATGGATCTATAATTTGCAAACTAACTCCAGGAAGTTTACATGCCCAAATAGACTGGGCGGCATGCGTTTGCAGTGGATACGATATTGATTAAAGATGTAATAAGAATTTAAATAAGGATCGAGCAGTCATGGTTAGTTTATATGATCGTAGAAAGATCATGGAATAGTTAAAGGGAGAAGAAAACGATATGGCGATGAAACATCGTCAGGTGAAGGAAGTAACCTGATTAGTGGCATATTTAAACTGGGAAATGAAACTAATCCGCATGCGTGGCGTTGTTAGGAAGCCGACAGGTTCGGAGGAAAGAGAAAAAATAAGACGTTGGCAGCACAAAAAACCACAACTGAGGTAATCTTCGAATACAATCAAAAAATAAATGTTTTTATTAAAGATTGTAAGATCGGTAGTAAATATCACTAGATTCAGATAACTAATAGAGACGTGATTAAATAGTAAAACTTCATTTGTTTTGCCATTAGTGCTTTAAAAGATTAAAAAAAAATCCTGAAGAAACTTTACGAAGTGAAACGCAGAGAAAGCGCTGAGGAATGGCGTTGAGGAAGTCATCATAGAACATAAAAGCTAAGCACTTTATGTTTAAGAAATCCTGGATGTAAAGGTTGTGTTGAAGGTTATAGATAAAAAGGAAGGTCATTGATGCGAAATGGCACACAACATATAGACATGATAAAGTTCAGTGCCAGATGAGTCCGAGACCTCCTTTTTCTTAAAATGTGAATGTCAACACTGCATTTGGTGAAGAAAAGATTTAAAGAATGATTTAAAGATTTATATGGTGATTGAAAAATTGGGAAATCACGATCTCAGAGATAAAAATAGAGTGAGGATTAATTAAGTGGTAGACATTCAGATTGTCAAGACAACCAATGATGAATAGTCTTACATGCCTATCAATCATGGGTTATCCTGAAAACCTGAATGGCTAGGTATGTCCCGAGAACCTCTGTCTAACCCAGGAATGGGCAAACTACGGCCCGGTGGACCTTTTAATCCGGCCCGCTGTATCAGTTATCCTGGTGAACAAATGGACTGCTGCAGAAGGAGCCGGGGAAGCCCGCGCGAAGCCCCGGCTCCCTCTGCACAGCCCGCCAGCGTGAAGAGCCTTTACCTTCACGCTGGCGGCTGTTTCAATGAAGCCACGAATGCCGCGAGAGGTTAAAGGGCATTGCCTTTAACCTTTCCTGGCATTCACGGCTTCATTGAAACAGCTGCCAGCGGGAAGGTAAAGGCTCTTCACGCTGGCGGGCTGTGCAGAGGGAGCCGGGGCTTCGCCGGCTCCCTCTGCAGCCCCTTAGACAGCACGGGGCTCTTCGGGGGGGCGGCTAGGACTGGATGGGCTGTGATGGGGGGGGGGGAAACGGACGGGAAATGGGCTGTTGTGGTGGGGGGGGGGGGAAACGAACTGGAAATGGGCTGTGATGGTGGAGGGGGGGGGGAGAACACGGACTGGAAATGGGCTGTGAGGGGGGGGGGAGAACACTGAAAAGAAAAGGGCTGTGATGGTGGGGGGAAAGGAATGAAAAAAGGCTTTGATGGTTGAGGGGGGGGGGAGAACACGGACTGGAAATGGGCTGTGATGGTGGGGGGATAGGACTGGAAACGGGCTGTGATGGTGGGGGGGATAGGACTGCAAACGGTCTGTGATGGTGGGGGGGATAGGACTGCAAATGGGCTGTGATGGTGGGGGGAATGGACGAAATGGGCTGTGATGGGGGGGGGGGAATGGACGAAATGGGCTGTGATGGGGGGGGGGGGGAACTTGGACTGGAAATGGGCTGATGAAGGGCTGGATTAGGACTGTGTAAATGTGTTTGAAATTGAGAATTGCAACAACAAAGCTATCTCCTGACTTTGATGCCTTAACAAAAAAGGGAGACCAACAACACTGTTCACACTAAAATTGAAGGTACTATTTTATGAAAGAAATACATTGCATAAAAGTTTTGTAAAATAACTCTTTTTATGCTTTTCTACCTTAAATTAATCTAAACATTTAATGTTACAAATTTAAATTTAATTTATATTAATTCACACATACACACCGTCCATCTACTCTTGGTCCGGCCCCCGGGTCCAATATATGAACCCATTGCGGCCCTCGAGTCAAAAAGTTTGCCCACCCCTGGTCTAACCCAAAGGTTACCAACCTGCGACCTATGAGACAATTACAGGAGGATCTGCAGGAGACAGAGGGGCTGGTGAGAACTGGCAAGGCAGAAGAGACTGGAGATAGAAGGCTCATAGGGACAGGCATGGTGCACAGAGGTCTGGGATGAGTGATGGAGATGAACTGGAGGTCCCTGAATTTGACGGGAAGATGTCCACACAAAAAGATATTTGGGAAGCTCTACTCTAAATGGACCTAACCACATAGGTTAAGCTGACAGGACTGGAAGGATTTATCTCCCACCTAACAGAGCAGATACCTGAGAGATGGTGCGTGCACAGACCAGCCGAAGTCTGCTATCTTCAGCTCTCCCTTGTAACCCATCAGTAGGTTCTCTGGCTTGATGTCTCTGTGAATCACCTTCCTCTTGTGACAGTATATCAAGGCATCAGCCAGTTCCTCCATGTACTGCAGGAGAAGGACAACTATATCAGTTTGGCATCCATCCGACCTCCATGTGGTGCCTTATTTACATTTAGCTCATGCCTTTTTAGTAGTAGTTCAAGGTGAGTTACATTCAGGTACGGTAATTATTTTTCCTCTGTTCCAGTTTATTGTGCTAGATCATTCCAGACAAGTGTGTTATGTCCCCCCCACCCCCGTAAGCAGGTAATGGAGACCAAAAAAAAACAAACTAGAAGCTTCCAGCATCATCACCACTGCATTACAACTGTCTGAACCAGATCCTAGCCCGCTTCCAGAACATAGCTGTGGTCATCCCACTGGATGAGCAGACCAATGATGTTCCTCCCAGAGCGGTTGCTGTCTGGTTGAGGTCCACAGTGAGACCACCCCAGCCCATCGGTTGTTTTTCAGTCAGTCATACCTCCACATTACTTGAGAAAGGCCCAAAAGAGGTTTCTACCATTTGTCATCCTGGATAAGAATTTCCAGGTTCAGGGGTAGGAGTGGCCTAGTGGTTAGGACGAGATACCTCAGGCCGGAGGTTCGATTTCCACCTGGGAACAGTAATCTCAGTCTGCAGGGACTGGGGTTTCTAGTCCTATAGGCACTCCTTGTGGCCTTGAGCAAGCCACTTAGTTCTCCTTTACCTCAGGTACACATGTAGATTGTGAGACCTTAGGGTATGAAGGAATGTTATCTAGTACCTGCTTGTAGCGATTGTAAACCGCTCCGATGCCCTTCAGCCTAGGTGGTAAATCAAGAAGTTGCATAAACAAACAGGCTCTGCCCTCTGGACTCCCCACAGCTCTCAGGATATTCTCAAAGATCTTAGCAGGGTTGCACTAAAAAGTGATCAGAATTCATCCTTACTTGGATTAACGGATAATCTGCACCAAGTTGGTGTGCCATAGTCTGTTAACGGCAACCCAGCTCCTAGGGGGTTTTGCTTGGGTTGAGTACCATAGGACACATTTTCGTTCATGCCTGGGCAGGATCTCCTTTTAGAGGACAGGTAGAGCAGGGTTTTAGGGGTAGCTTGGTGTTTTTTGGGTGTCATGGGATTGCTCGCTATTCCTAGAGCTGTTGCAGGACACACTAGGGCTTTTCCACTGGGTGAGAACCCACACCTGACCCATCCTTTGTAGTGCGACTATTTTTCTATCCTTTTCCTATCCGAGTATTGGTGTTCCGTTTCCTTGTCCAATTTTCTCATAGCACTCTTGTTTTTTGCTGTAAACCACTCAGATGCCTGTGTGTTGGGCAGTATATTAAACAATTAAAGATAAAAGATCTGTTCATTCTGGAATGCACTTCTGTCCCACTGGTCTCTGTTAGCATATAATTCTAAGGCCTGCTGGCCCTTGCTTCCTTCAAGGCTGCTGTGGGAGGGGGGGGGGGGGGGAGGGCATGGCAGGTATCATTGCTTTAACCAGCTGTGCAGGGGTGTTAATTGGTCCAAAAGCTTCACAGGATATTCAGCACCTTTCCTTGGGTAGAATTCCATTTGCTGGTGGTCACTGCCAGGTACATTGTGGCCAAAGGTGCTGTGCTGACTTCCTCAGCAGTCACACCCTCGTTTGGGGGGGGGGGGGGAGTGGGAACTGAGTCAGTAGTCCTCTTGTGACAAACCGTTCCAGCTCTGGATTGAAGTCGCCACTCAAATGCCAGAGGGTGCTGACCTTCTTTAGCAGGTGGAAGGTGCTTGAATCCATCGGCAGAGATGGTGAAATTAGGACTTACCTGCTAATAGTCTTTTCTTGAGATCCCTCTAGTCCAGTCTGGACCTGTGGGCAGTCACACCTCACCAGCAGCTTGGAGACCAAGCATGTCAATGCTAACATCACCTCTTAGGCAGTTGCCACCTTACCAACCACAGTATACCATTGATAAAAGCAGAGTCACATGAGAAATAAAGAAAAATCTACACCATACCCCTGATGAATACAAACCCCAACCAAGGCAAAACCTAACCCCCCTGCCCAGTGGAGAACAAGAGAACTGTCTGAAAGGGTCAGGAAAAGCGATCACAACCCCCTTATTATACTGAGAAGCATCTTAGGAACTGCTTCCCTTCAGATTCCTTTTCCTCTTTTTGTATTGACAATGTAAAATGAAAAATGGAGCCTGCGGCCTGGTAGCACCACTAGGAGGACTGCTCCTCACAATGCCTGTCCACCTGATCTGGACCAATAGCAAGAGATGACTTACAGCCTGGGAAACCCAAATTGAAACTATACCAAAATTAGGGAGGGTCTGGGATTGGACTGGAGGGATTTTTAAAAAAGTCAATTAGCAGGTAAGCCTAATTTCACCTTCCTTATCGTTCCTCCAGTCCAGCCTTGACCTGTGGGATGTACCATAGCAATACTAACCCTGGGAGGGACCCAGGAGCCCCACCTGAATCACTGCTGCAACAAACTTCACACCCCCTGCTACCTGCATGTCCAGGCAATGTCGCACAAAGGTATGTAAGAACGACCATGTGGCCGCCCTGCAGATGTCCCCTGGTAGGACCAGACTAGCCTCTGCCTATGAGGCGGACTGCCTCCTGGTGAAATGAGCCCACAACCCCTCTGGCAAGGCTCGGCGTCGCAAGAGATTGGCTGAAGAGATAGTTTCCTTCACCCGTCTGGAAATAAAATGCTTTGGAGGCTGTTTCCCCTTTGCACGGTCTCCCAAAAAGCACAAACTGACTTACGAAACTGAGCCGTACATTTGAGATAGTGCTTCAGCGCCACCATTTGGATGTCTGCCGAGTGCTCAAGGTCTGCTGCCACTGCTCCCCACCTCCAGAAAACACTGGAAATAACACCAGTTGATTGAGGTGGAAGACAAGAGACTATGTTATGCAAAAAAAAGAGGGCACTGGGCTCAAGATCATTTTCTCCTTGGATACTGACAGAACATCTCACAGCAAGACAGCATCTGGAGCTCCAAAATTCTGAAAACTGAACAGATTGCCACCAAAAACACTGTCTTCAACATCAGATCCTTCAAGGAGCAACTGCTGATTTGTTCAAAGGATGCCTCTCCTAATGCCGACAACACCAGATTGAGATCAAAGGTTTCACCACTGGCCAAAGCAGGGGCCAGAGTTGCTTCACTACCTGAAGGAACCACATCAGGTCTGGGTGGGTGGCCAAGGAGATTCCCCAGACTTTGCCATGATAACAGGTTAGGGCCACCACCTGCACTCTCAGAGAGCTACAAGCAAGACCCTTCTCAAAACCAGACTGCAGGAATGCTAATGCCTCTGGAATAGACGCCACTGGGGCCGGCAGTCACGTTCCTCACACTAGCTCTTGAAAATGCACTGCACATGAACATACAAAAGACTGTTAGAACGTTTCCAGGACTTCAATAAGGTATCAATCACCAGAGCTGAATAGCCCGACCTTCTAAAAACTTAGCCCGCTCAAAAGCCAGGCTGTAACAAGAACCGTTCCACCTGGGGAATCCAGAATGAGTCTTGAGACAGGAGATCAGCCCAGGCAGGAAGGCACCAAGGCTGATCCACTGCTAGCTGGATGAGATTTGCATACCATGGCCTTTTCGGCCAGTCAGGAGCCATGAGTATCACCAGACCCCGATGCGCCTCTGTCCATTTCACTACTCAACCTATGAGTACCCACAGGGGGCGGGGGGGATCACAAAGTAACCCTTCCCCAGGCCAGCACTGTACCAAAGCATTGAGACCTTTCAACATGCTCTCCCACCTTCTGCTAAAGAACTGCAACGCCTTCTTCGGAGTCAAAAGTGGCCATTAGAACACCGACCAGCTCGCCCCATCATTGTACCAGCAGAGCAAACACTTCCGCATTGAGGATTCACATCAACCCAGGTGAGTGTAAGTGACCAAGGTAATCAGCTGCCACATTCTTCCTGACCACATGCGCTGCTGATCACCTACAGGTTGTTCTCCACCCAGTCCCGAGCAGAGCAACTTCGCTTTCCAGTTGAATGCTGCTTGTGCCGCCCTGCTGATTTATGTAAACCCCGGTGGTGGCATTGTCCTGAAACATTCTGACTGGCTTCCCTTGAAGGAAAATGCAAAACTCCTGCAGAGTCAGTAACAGTTTGCATCTCCAACCAGTTGATGGGCCAACTGCTCTCCTCCATTGACCAACGCCCCTGTGCAATCTGCACCTTGCAAAGCACTCTCCAGTCAGAGAAACCGGCATCTATCCTTAATGTCACCCATCAAGGGGTCTCCAGGGGCATCCTCGACAAAAGCTTATCCCACTAGAGCCACCACCGTGATGCTATCTTAGTCGCCCTCAGGCATGGGAGTGGCCTCATCAGTGGATGGCGCTGTGCTGACCATTGGCAGAGTAGGGCCCTCTTCAATGGTCTCATGTGCGCTCGTGTCCAAGTTCAATGGACGCCACCATCAAACCCAGCATCTGCAGGTAATGCCATGCTGGAGTCTGCATGCTGAGAAGCTGCATTCCTGCTGACGAAGCATGCAAATTCTGTCCTCCAGCAGGCATTCCCATTTTTTGACTGTTTGGAACCAGGCCCGCTCCCCAAGTACACCAAATCCTGCGACGGTTGTAACCATCTCTTGGCAAAGCTGACCACCCGATCGAGTCTCTGCAAGCAGGCGATAACCTCATCCGTGGCCCTTTCGTTCTCTTCCTTGGATTTCACTCTAACCAACCAATTCTCCAGGGAGGGATGTACCAGAACACCCTCCTGACACAATGTAGCTGTGACCATGACCTTTGTGAAAGTTTGGGGAGCCACTGCCAGACCTAAAGGCAAGGCCTGAAATGAAAATGCCCCATAGGGACCACAAACTTAAGAACCTCTTAATGTGTCTCAATGGGAATATGCAAATAGGCCACAATAAGAGTGACATGAGAAACTCACCCTCCAGTTTGTCACTGTGGCCACATGAAAACATGGCACTTGAGACAACGATTCACGCCCTTGAGATCCAAGAAGGGCTAGAAAGAGCCCTCCTTTTTGGGAACCATGAAGTAGATTGACTATTGACCCAACCTGCACTGGTTGGGCAAAACAGCCACCACGGTTCTAGAAGCCTGCAGACAGCAAAGTGTCCTGAACAGCTTGAATCTTGTGAGGGATCTTGCAAGAAGATCAGATGAAGGATTCCTGGAAGAGCCACGCAAACTCAAGGCATACCCCTCTCAAATAATTTCTAAGACTCACTGATCAATGGTAATGCGGGTACAGGCAGTGTAAAAGTCCCACTGTCATCCCTCTATGGGCACTAACCCCACTGGGAACCCCCTTCTCATTGCTGCTTCTTAATCACACAGTCAAGGAAGGTGTGTAGAACCCTTTCTGCCTGATCCCCAAAAACCCTGAAAATCCCTCTGATATGGCGCAAAATGAACAAAGCAGAACCTCTGAAAATCCTGCGATGGAGTTTGCACTGGGGTTGCAGACAGAACTGACCGTCTCATCCTTGGGCAGTAGGCTGCCCTTGGTCTCGCCCAAGTCCTTCACCAACCTGTCCAGAGCCTCCCCAAAGATCTTTCCCCTTGAAAGGAAGCTCTCTCAGATGTGACTTGGAGGAGACATCTGCCAATCAACTGCAGAGCCTCAAGTAGCATTGTGCTGCTACCACCAAGGCCATGCTCCTGGACAGGCCCTTAATCAGCTCATAAAAAGGCACCTGCCAAATATGCTGCTCCGGACTCCAACTTGGCCACCTCTGGATGTGACGCTGAAGCCTCTCCTGCCATCTCAAGATCCCTTTCGCCCATTGTAAGCACACGCAGGCCACAAAGGTCCTCACAGACGCCTGCAAGGACAGCACGTTGATATCAAATGCCTGCTTAAGCGAGGTCTCTAACCTCCGGTCCTGCACATCTTTTAGGGCCATAGTGCCCTTTACTGGGATTGTGATCTTCTTAGTGACAGCCACCATCTACCCTGGGTGAGTGGAGGAGCTCCTTCACGGAGTCCGGTAGGGGATACAGCTTTGCCATCATGCACGTGCACCTAAGAGCAGCCTCAGACACCTACCATTCATCCTCAATCATCTGCTTGATTACTCGATGGAGGTGGGGGGGGGGGGGGAAGAGGAGGAGGGCGCACAGCTTTAGTGGATTCCAGATCGCCTGGGATAAAGGGTCCTCCAGAGGCACCTCTGACATAGTAAGGGTCCTAAGCAGATGGGTGATCAACACTGCCAACTCCTCACTACAGAAGACATGCACACTCCTAGCCTTGTCTCCCTGCGGGATCTCTCCTTTCTCCAGTTTGGCAGATTCCTCACCCATATCTGTTCCCGTCTCCAACAGCCGCTCCTCCTCTGAGTGAAAGGAACCTGTGTCTTCCCGAAGGTCTGTCTTCAAACACCTCTAGCTAGGACTGGGCTTCCCCCCGTCACCTGCCCCTGCCGACTTTCAGATAGCCTCCTCTTCCTGGTCCTCTCAGAGAGACCCTGCAGGCTGTCTTCTCTTTGTTGTTTCATTCAAAAGGTCTTATGCACAAGTAAAGCCCAAAGAAAAAACTCGCTGTGGATTAAATCTTCAGTCGCATCCTTGGACGTGAAGGGTCTGGGTGATCTGGCCCCCTTACTCCTCCCTGCCCCTTTTGGAGGGGCAAAGTATCTGCTCTATCTGGAAGAGCTACCCCTCCAAGGATCCTTCTTTACCAGCCTTATCTGAGCCCCTAGATGCACCTTCAACCAGGACTCTGCCTCACAGACGCGGCAACAAACAACTGCCGAAACAGAGCCCCTCTGTGAGCCACACACCAAACATGTGGCCACCCTTCTGCAAGAACCAATGTGCCTGCTTCAGCTTGTCACTTGACTATTGAAGATGTCCCTAGCTGCACCAAAGTCGTTACTGAACGTTTCTAGTTTTGTTTTAACACCCTGCCACCCGCCCCTATCTCCATTCCTGGTAAGGAAGCATAATTCACTTGTCTGGATCACCTAGCAGGATTCCAGGAAAGGAAATTTTTAGGTAAGTAAAATATCACCTTCCCGGGGGGCTCACAGTCTATGTTTGTACCTGAAGCAGTGGAGTGTTAAGTTGATGGCACAGAAAGACCATCAATGGTATCTGCATCCTAGTTTCCCTAATCTACTGCTCTAACCACTGGGTCACCTCTCTTCTCCCAGCAGTGGAACATTAAACCTGCTCAAACTTTCAATCTCATCAGCTCTGACTGTGATTAACACATTTAAGATGAAATTTTCCTTACCGTTAATTTCCTTTCCTGGAGTCCTGCTAGACCAGTCCAGCGAGTTAAGTCCTCCTGCCAGCAGATGTCGAGACAGAGAAAGTATAGAGAACCAATCAGAGCTATGACATCCCTCCTGGCATATCTCCCAGGCACAGCTAGGTGCCTCCTCAGCACACTTAGAAAGCAATGAAGACCAGAGACCCGTTTCAGAGATCCCGGCTCTATCAGATAACAGCAAACTACATATCCAAAACAACGGAAACTATATACAGAAATAGTGCTAACACCACTCTGAGCTGCGGCAAGCAAAGTAAACAAACTAAAGGGAGTGGTACTGGATTGGTCTAGCAGGACTCCAGGAAAGGAAATTAAACGGTAAGGAAAAATTTCACCTTCCAGATTGTCCAGCTAGACAATTCCAGATAAGCAGAGTGTACCCAAGCTACTCCTTCTCTGGGCAGGACGAGGGTGCAGCAGATAGCACTTGTTTCCCAAAGCGCGCTGCTGTATGCACCTGAACGTCGAACCGTAGTGCCGCACAAAGGTAGACCAGGATGACTAGGTCACTGCTTGAAAAATATCCAAAGGAGTTGCAAAGGCTGACTCCGCCCACAAAGTGGCTAGCACGTGGTAGAATGCGCCTTAAGCCCTGGGGGAAGAGGCTGGTTGACCAGGAGGTAAGCCGAGATAACAGCTTCACGAATCCACCAGCCCAGCGTTGCCTTGGATGCTGCCTCGCCCTTCCGAGAGTGCAAAAAGAGGACGAATAAATGAATGGTCGGAGAGGCGGAAGGGATTTGTGACTTTGAGATATCTTTAAGAGCACCCACTGGCCATAGACATACCGGAGATCCCTGTTCTCTCCTGCACACTGTTCAGGAGAAAAGGCAGGCAGGGAGATAAATCCGATTCACATGAAATGCGGAGAGCACCTTGGGCAGAAAGGACGGAACAGTTCATAAAGTAATCGCTTCCAGAGAGAAGGCCGAGTTGCAGCATGACAAAGCCTGCAGCTCTGAGATGTGCCATGCAGAGGCAACTGTGACCAGAAATACTGTCTTGAGGGTAAGGTTCTTGAGCGTAGCCTGCTTGAGCAGCTCAAAGGGAGCGTGCTTGAGGGTGCAGAGAACATGTCCAAGGTCCCAAGAGGGAACTATTGGCTGAACCGGTGGCCACAAGGCTCAAGCCCATGTAAGAAACATCGGACATTGTGGTGTGCTTCCAGGGACTGTTCCGCAAGCAGTCCATGGAAGGCCGACAAAGCTGTAACCTGGACCCGTAAGGAATTCCAAGTGAAGCCTTTCTCCAAGTCCTTCTGTAGGAAGGCCAGTATTATGGGGACAAGGACCTGCCATAGTGACAGGTGATGCTCCTTGCACCAGGTGAACAGCAGCCAGACACACATGTAAGCTAAGGACGTGGAAGCTCGACAGGCTTTGAGTAAGGTAGAAATGATCGCCCTGGAGTAGCTGCGGCGCACTAAGCGCCTCCTTTCAAGGGCCATGCCGTAAGTGAGAAGGGAGCGGGGTTGGGAAGCAGCAAATCGGCTAGCAGCCATACCAGATTGGCATAGCAGGAGTGTCAAGGCCAATTGGGAACCACCAGCATGAGGAGATACTAGTGCTGTTCAATCCACTGTAGAAAAGCATACAGGAGCCCAGAGGACCAGGTCTGTACCGGGGCATCAATCCTTCTGTGCGCCGGCTCTCTTCGGTGGCTGAGAAAGCAGGGAATCTTGGCAATGCTCCGAGTTGCCATAAAGTCCATCTTTGGCATTCCCCAGTGCTGGACCATGTGGTGGAATACCCCTGAAGCGAGAAGGTGATGACTGAGATAGCAGGGGTGCAAAACATCAAAGCAGACTATTTGCTGGGCTGAGGGAGCTTGTAGATGTGCCTCAGCCCAGGGGAACAGGAAAGTAATTTCCTGAGCCACACCCTGGCACTTTGTATCCCCTTGTCGATCAACAAAGGCGACAGCCGTGGCGTTGTCGGAGAGGACTCGTACTGACTGACTATGTAGTAGCTTCCAGTCGCAAGTGAGCCAAGTGGATGGCTCATGCCTCTAGATGATTGATGGTCCACTGTGTCTCCCTGGGAGTCCACAGGCCTTGAACTATGTGACCCAAACAGTGGGCTCCCCAGCCCGTAAGACTGGCATCGGATGTCAGAAAGGTCCAGGTGGCGATTCAAGAGGCATTCCCTTTAACACATTCTGACACAGATGGAAGTGGGGAGTGGTAGTGAAACCTGGAACACCTGCAAGCTGGGGGGACCAGCGCAACAGGAAGGCCAGTTGGAGCGGACGTATGTGCACCCAGGCCCAGGATCCAAGGTCGCTACCATTAGTCCAAGAAGCTGCAAATAATCCCAGGCCATGGGATTTTCAGGAAACAATGGAGCTGCTCCTGTAGTTTGGCTCAGTGTGTCTGAGTAAGGAAGACCCTGCTGGCGTGTGTGTTGAAACACGCACCGAGAAACTCGAGAGTCTGTGACGGTATCGGACAACTCTTGCTGTGGTATATGGATACAGTCCAGCTGTTTGAGGAACTGGATGACCCGCTGTAGGGCTGTTTGCATCTCGAGGAAGGACCTGCCACGAATGAGCTAGTTGTTTAGATAGGAATGAATGCAGATCTCCTTGCGAAAAAGTGCTGCCGCTACGACCACCATGACCTTGTGTATTACTAATTAAAGATTTATATGGATTTTTGGATCAGCAAAGGATATTGTACTTTATCTGAGCCAACTTGCTCCAGAGATGAGAGATTTTTGCACATCTAGCCTGGGGAGTGTTAAGAGATCAGAGAGGGAGACAGAATTCTTCCCTTGGCCTTTGAACAATTCTCTTGGACAGGATAAGAATTCAACAATTATAATGTAAAAGCTTTGAGATGCTTTTGGGTGTCTCCCTTGACAGAGACCCATTAATGATAAAAGAACACTTAGGCCATGGAGGATGTGTCCTTTGAGCATTCTCAGATGTCTGACCATGTCTGACTGTGTAAGTTTGAGCTTCTAACACCAAGGGGGGTAATCAAAAGCCTGCCCGGAAACCGAAGCAAAAAAGGTGGATGGGGTGGAGAGAAGCTCATGGGTGAGAGCTGGAGAGAAGCTCATGGGTGAGAGCTGGCTGCAACATATAAGTACAGAGAATATCCAGAACAAGACAGAGCGTAGATCTGCTTGGCCAAGCATGAAGTATCCTAGACTGTCATCAGTTCCTCTCGCTGAGCGCTCCCAGCTGATGTGTAAAGGGGTTATGACAAGTTTGGTGAAGTATATTCTTTGTACATAGCTGCATTCTCTCATAACTCTTTCAGTACTGTAATTAAGTGTGCATTCTAGTTATCTTTTCTAACTACTCATGTGTAACTAAGAGAATTACTTGTCTTTCTAAATGTTTCCTTACTTTGTTTGTAAATAAACTGCACGTCTTCATTACAAGGTGTTAGCCTTTGTTGAAGTAAGACACCTTGGAGAAAGTTTGTGGTGCGGTTGGGAGCCCAAAAGGTAGGACAGCAAACTGGTAATGAGCCCTGAACAGCGAAACTGAGAAACCATTGCTGATCAGGGCGAATGGGGGATGTGTAAGCTACGCTTTGGTGAGGTCCAGGGAGGCTAGGAACTCTCCTGCTTGGACTGCCTGGAAAAAACAGACCTGAGGGTCTCCATGCAAAAAGGTGGCACCCGGAGGCAGCGGTTTACGCTTTGTAAATAGAGAATGGGCCAGAAGGTCCCGTCCTGCCTTTGGGACAATGAAAGAGATAGAACAGCACAGTCCGCTAGAGGAAAAGCTACAATGGCCCATAACTGCAGAAGACGCTGGAGAGTGTCATGAACTGCTGCCCGCTTTGGAGAAGATCCACAGAGGGAGAAGATGGAGGCATCCTTGATGGGTCTCTCTCAATCCAGGATGTAGCTGTGCCAAATATTGAGGACCTCGCGGTCAGTACTGATAAGGGCCCATTTGTGGTAAAAGTGATGGTATCCTCCGACTTCCACCAGCGTGGAATGGGCCCCCCGTCCCATCAATGGGAGGCGTGGGAGACGGACTTACTGCCTGCATTAGCCCCCTGGGAATAGGGTTGGCAGCCTGTCCGAAAGGAATTCGCTGACCTGTGGCTGCCGCCGGAGTGGAGTATTGTTTGCTAGGCTGGTACCTTCGCGAATCACAAAACGTGGAACATGACGAAGCCCCAGAGGTATTCCGCTTAGACTTGGGCTTATCTTCAGGCAAATGCTGAGGCTTAATCTCCCCGAGATCCTTAACCAGCTTTTCCAGATCAGCACCAAACAGCAAACCGCCCTTGAATGGGAGCTTAGCTAAGTGTCTCTTGGAAGCCACAATCTGCTGATCAGTTCCTGAGCCGGAGGCCAGAGCCAGGCGATGGTGACCGCCGCAATGCCCTGGACAGAAAGGCAGAGCAGATCATAAAAGACATCAGCTAGGAAGGCTGCCAATGATTCAACGCATGCAGATGTCCTCGGGTAACAGATGAATCCAACGAAGGCAGGCACAGGCTCCCAAGCCACCACAAGTTGATGCTTGGAGGGCGAGAGAAGCTGTGGAGAAGGCTGTCTTTAGAAGACACTTAGTCTTGCAGTCCTGGACATATGAGTGTGCGCCTAGTCACAGCTGTGACTAGCGCGTCCACCTTAGGAAAGCGCAGCCATCTGTGCAAATTAGTTGTGGACCAGGAATAAATGCACCCCAGACACAGGATCTGCTTCAAAAGGTGCGTCTGGTGACTCCCACTATCTGTTTTTATTTAACAGGTTTTATATACCGCTTTATCATCAATTCGAAGCAGTTTACATAACAGTTATAGCAACGAGCTTTACATAGAACAGGGAGTTAAAACATGGAGGGTTACATGGGGTATAAAGAATACATTTAAATTAAACATATACTGTAGCAGATTGGGCAAGTTCAATTGTCATCTTTAATTGTTGGTTAATAGCATTATTGTTGTAGTGAGGATTGAGTGCAGGGGGATATGTATGCTGGGGAGGACGTATGTGAGTTTTTGGATGTCCTTAGAGTATGTTGAGACATGGGAGAATGTTATTATGTTGATGAGGAGTGGTATGATGCAAAGAGAGACAGGTTATTTTGTTGCTTCCAGTGAATTCTTATCATTCACTTATTCAATGGTGGGACCATAGTATTCCATGAAGAGGTGGGTCTTTATGGCTTTCCTGACGTCTAGTAGGTCTTTGATTGTATGTAATGTGCTGGGTAGCTCATTCCATAGATGGGGAGCATGAAGTGAGAAAGCTCTATTGCTGGTGGAGTGTTTTGATGTTCTGAAGCTTGCTGGTGTTTCTAAGGTGTTGTCATCAGCCTGTCTTCTTGTTGTGGTTGGATGTGTTCTTCTGATTAGTTCAAGGGTAGGTGGGGACAGGTTATTGAAGATAATAATTATATTTTTGCATTTAGTGCGTACTGTGACCGGAAGCCAGGGGAGTTGGTAGCGAGTAGGTGTTATGTGGCTGTATCTTGCTGTTCCAGTTATGATTCTTGTGGCCGTGTTTTGCACCATTTGCATGGGGAGTGTTGTCTTTTTGGGTAAACCATTGTATATTACATTACAATAATCCAGTATGGGGTATTACTAAGGCTTGGCATACTGTTCAAAAGTGATAGTCATCAAGTAGTGGTTTAAGCTTCTGCAGGGATCCAAGTTTGCGATAGGCAGATTTGGTTGTCCTTTATGTGGGATTGGAAGCTGAGTTGCTGATCGAAGGTAATTCCAAGGTATCCGACTCTGTTGGAGTTCTCCTGGGAAGGGGAAGGCTTGCGCAGGCCGCTTGATTCCTGCCATGATGGAGGTCGGTTGTAGAAGGTGGCTGGGTGGGGTCAGGTGTCTCAGGGATGCGAAGCTCCTTAATAATCTGTGAGATTCCTAGAATCTCATCCCTGCAAGAGAGCCGAACCACCACTGACTGTGAATCTCTCCCTCCTCAGCTTCCGAGGGGGAGCGAGAGGAAGGGAATGGGAGACACCGTCCCCAAATCCTTCTCCCCCACCGAAGCATCGTCCTCCCATGAATATCTCAATTCCCGAGAGGAATGCTGCTGGAGGACCCGAAGGAAGCAGAGGATTGGCTGTAGAAGAGGATTCCCCAGGATGAGATTTGCAGGCCGAGCAAAAAGCTGATTAATGAACAGGTGGCACTTTTTACCACATTCCAGGCAATTAGGCTGGGAAGATGGCATGGCTGGAATGTGCAAGATAGCACCCACTGAATCCCTCCCACTAGGATAAAAAAGGGCGTGAAAGTAAAATGCGGCTGAGACAAACAGGCCACAGCCGCGACTCACCGTTAGCTGCAGCAGCACCTGCACTGCTGAAGAGGCGAGAGAAAGCACTTCGCTGGTACTTAGCAGCAGATTGCCGCTTGACTATCCCTGTCCCCGCCCAATGGTCTGAGAAACGTAGGCAAGAGGTGGGGGGGGGGGGGGGGGGAAGAGAATCTGCAGCCTGCAGAGGCAGCTCACAGAATGCAAGGCAGATCCTAACTAGGAGAAACTGAAAAGAAATAAATGCTGAAGAAAATAAAATAAAAACTAAGAGCCCTAAAATCTATCAAAGGGTCCTCCTGACCCAAGGCCCCCACTAAGCTGCATTGGGACTCATAGCCAGGCGCTAGCCCAGAAGAGATCTACCAGGCTGAGTGTCTCATACACCGTCAAGATCAGTGGCACAGCGTCCAAGAGTCACAAAACTAGAAGGCTGAAGTCCAACATCTGCTGCGACAGAGAGAGTACCGAGGAGACGCCTAGCTGTGCCTAGGAGATATGTCAGGAGGGATGTCACAGCTCTAATTGGTTCTCTATACTTTTTCTGTCTCGACATCTGCTGGCAGGGGGACTTAACCCATTTGTCTGGAATGGTCCAAGTGGACGATCTGGAATAAGCAGTTCTTTGCCAGTACCCCCTCTCCCCATTATATAGCCTCAAGCCCTTTTTATAGCACCAATCATGGACATACAACCAGCCTGACTGCCCCCAACCCCCCTCATTATTCCACTAACCGTGGCAGTTCTCTGCTCATCGAAATGTCCGAATTTCTGCAGCTCCCTGTACAGCTCTCCCCGTGGTGCATACTCCAGGATGAGGTAGACGCGCTTCTTGTCATGGAAATAATTGTAGAGTCGCAGGATATTAGGGTGCCTGCAAGACAGCAGCCAAGTCAGTCCTCCTATCGGGTGGGCCCGATTCTTTTATTTCCCTCCTTTCATCGTACCTACCTCAGGTGGGCCTGGATCTCTATCTCCCTACGCAGTTGATGTTCCACACCCTCCTTCTCCAGCTGAGACTTGAACAACACTTTCAGGGCCAGGATCAGCCCAGTCACACGATCCCGGGCCAGATACACATTGCCAAACTTGCCTTTCCCCAGAGGCCGGCCGATGTCAAAGTCCTCAATGGTGAAGGACTTCCTATGATGGAGAAAGAGGAGACAGAAGATGAGTTTTAGGGTGGAAGAGAGGCATGCAGTGGCTGGGAAGACAAAGATGCCTTATAAAAAACACCCCCTCCCCCTTTACTACCACCACCACACTCTACAGGCAGTTCAGCACAGATGCCCTGTGTTAATGGAAACTTCCCCATCTACTGGCAGGAAAATCTCAATAAGGAGATAAGATTGGACTCACTTGGGGAGGAGCTTCTGCGTTTCCTCCGAGTTGGCACTGGTTGCCGCAGGTACCACCACTCTACCTGGAGCTGAGAAGAAGATTACTGCACACGCCACACGATCATGCCTTCAAACATGGTCACAACATGGCCTCCACAAACATTAGCTACTTGAAATGGTTTATTAAAACATTTGATATACTTCTCTTCAACACTGTATGAGGGCAGTTTACAAGAAAACATTAGAAACCGAAAACACCAATTAAAAACAAAAGCATAAAAAAGGTCATGTATTCATAGGAGGAGGGGAATACAGAACTTTTACAAGTTCCAGATGTGTAACCCACTGAAACACCCAGAGTCCTCATGTACTAAGTTGTATCAGAAACTATAGTGAAGGCTTGTTGATGCGTTTTGAGGGCTGTTTTAGCTTTTGAGAAGGAAGATTCAAGAGACAGAGGTGTAGGAAGAGAGTTCCTTAGTGAAGAAAGCAGAGTTTGAGTACTACCCAAACAGGCATTTGAGAGGTATGACAGATAAGTCGTTGCACACATACAGAATTAAGCGAATGGGTGGGAGCGTATGGAATTACATGGAACTGGGGCACCAGAGTTAAGGACCTTATGAAGTACAGCGAGTAGTTTGTAATGAATCTTGTATAGAAAGGGAAGCCAATGGGATTTGATGAATAGCAAGATGAAAACAATCGAACCGTGAAGAGTAGTAAAGACAACAAATGGCAGTATTTTGAAAAGATTGTAAACACTTTAGCTGGTATTGGGGGAGTCCAGAGTAGATGGTGTCACAACAGTACAGTTTTGAAACAACTAAAGAAAGCTGAAGGGTGGTAATGGTGGATATTTGGAGATAAGGATGGATACCATGAATTGGGCAAAGGGGGGGGGGGGGGGAAGGGGATAGCGATGGACAGGGATATTGATGCGAGACGTGTCAGGAGTGACTCCTAAGTACTTAAGGGTTTGGACTTTGGGTATAATGGTACCTTCAAGGGAAGGAAATATGGACGGGGGAGTAGATGAAGCAGACAACTGTAATGCTGGAGTTTATTGGATTAAGATGTAGATTGTTTGATTTCAGCCAGGAGGCCACCAGGCTGAGACAGGAGTTAATTGAGGAGAGATCGGGAGAAAGAGGATGTGTGGGGAAATAGGCAGAGATACCCTGCTGCTAGATGAACATGGCAGGTGGGGCAAGAAAAGCATCGACTAGAAGGAGAGTGAGGACAGACGACACCTGTGGACCACAGGGGAGAGGGAAAGATGAGGAAGAAGCAGATTGAATGGAAACATAGTACCAACAGAGGGAAAGGAAAAGAGCAGAACCAATGACATACAGTGGATCGTAGACCAGCAGAAGACAGACGTGAAAGGAGGGAGTGGTAAACAAGATCAAAAGCACTGGAGAGTTCAAGTGCTACTGCCAATGTGATGTTTCCTTCTCTCAAGGCATATGGGTTTTGTTTAATACCAATATCAAAATGGTTTCTGTGCTGTAGCCTGGCTGAAAACCCGATTGGCGTGGGAGAAGATAGTATGCTTCAGGTGATGCAAAGTTGTGAGACAAGTTTTTCAAGAAGCTTAGATGGATAAGGAAGATTGGAGACTAGGTGAAAGTTAGCAGGACAGGCAGGGTCAAGCAAGGTTTTGTTTTGTTTTTAAGCAGAGGCCGTACCATAGCAGTTTTCAAAAATGAGGGAAGATACCAGATGAAAGACCGTTATTGAAAAGGTTTTGAGTGTGGAAGACATGCCAGAGGGTTCATAAATACAAGTAAAAGGAATGGGATCTAGAGCACAGGTTGTTTGAGATAAAGAGATTGCCTTAAAGAAGGTTGACATAGCTATTGGGTTAAATCTCGACCAGGAGTGAAAATGGACAGAGTTGGAAGGGTCATCAGAGGACACGGAGGCCATGAGGGGCACGTTCTGACTGCTCCGGAGCCTTTTCCCGCAGTTATGGAGGTACCTTTCTGGTTTTTGCCGGCGTCTTTCCGACGGGGATCCTTCTTCCTTGTGGGGTCCCCCGATGCTGCTGCTCCTGAAGCTGGGATAGAGGCCCCCGATGCTGGAACAGATGCCAAGAAGTCCTTGAGGGCATGTCCCCGGGATTTGTATGCTCTGGGGGGGGGGCATCTAGGCACAGTGGGGGCAATCTTCTACCCGGTGGTCCTTGCCCAGGCAGCGAAGGCACTTGAGGTGAGAGTCCGAGATGCTCATCTTCCTTGAGCAGTTAACGCATTTTTTAAACCCAGGTTTGGGCATTCTTGTAGTGGTTTTTTTTTTTAAGTTGAAAATTGAAGAGAGAGGAGAGAGTCCGTCTTGAAGCAAGGCGGAAGATTCAAAAACTGGCCAGCTAGGGGTGGGACCAGGGGTTGGGCTAGTGGGCTCATGCTCAGAAGGGCAGAAAGCCCTTCTGAGCTATAGAGAGGACTTACATCTCGGCGCCGGACGACATCACCAGGTGTGGCTGACTCATCCTGCTCGTCTTAGGAGAAAGAAGAGCGTCATGGCAGGAGAAGGGGGGACTGAGAAGTGCTGAGCTAACTACTCAGCTGAAGGGGCAACTAGTGGTGGAGGACATAGTGGGGGATGCAGCAGATGAGAGACTATAGAGTATAGTTGTTATGGCAATGAGTTAGCCATGGTATTGTTTCTTTGTTATTTGTTCAGCCATGACATACTGTAACTTAGCTCATGTTAGCATGTCCTCCAAGAACTTTAGCCTCTTTCTGTCCCACCATGTATATCTGTATATTGCCAGAGCATCCAGGGCTACAGTGCTCTCAAGACTCTTAGCACAGCAGGATATCCACCTGCCCATATATTATATTAAAAAAACAAAACAAAAAAAAACACAACACACAGACACACAAAACATCATCACTTACCAATCTTCTGCAAGTTGTTAAACACAGGAGCCGTTCGGCTGCCATTGGCCATAGCACGCTGCAGCAGGATGGACTCTGAAGGCGTGCTACAGCCAGACAGAACAGGATCTTTCCTCAGAACCCGCTGTGGGCCAGCACAAGATATGGGTGTGGTAGATGTGAACTTCAGGGAAAGAAGTTAACGGTATTAAAACAGAACTCCCAGTTAAACGTGTATGTCAAAAGTCTGCTAAAATAAATCCCCCAACCTCACAACCGAAAAACAACAACCCCCAAACACCATATGCTGACATTCAAAAAAAACACACCACTTCCTGAGAAAGTGAACAAGCAGGTCCAAGCATCACTCCCGAATCTTTAAATCTGATCAGTCTAAAGAGCAAAAAGTGACCAGCCATTAACCACCCACTGATATTTAATTATGAATCATGGTTAAAATACGACTTCAAGGAAATTCTTTAGAGGAGATATTGTGATGACTAAACTCATTAATTAGCAAATAAAAGCCTGAAGAATGAATGGCAATTGAGATATAATCAAAAAAGTCCAGTCTTAAGACAGAAAACATGCTGCCACACTTACTAACTCACCTTAAGGTTGATTTCTTAATATCAATGTGATATCTGATCAAATGACCACGTTCTCAGTTTATTAAAGACAGAGGATGAGAACTCCTGTAGTCAAGAATATTCTCGAAGATATAGTATGGCGACATTACAGTATGTGTGGTGCGGCTCCCTTCTACTTTATCTGATTCTGTTCTTCTATCCCCACATTTGGTTATCCTGGGTGACCTCAATGTCCACCTGGGTGCTCAAGTGAGATCATGTGATAAGGTCCTCACCTCACTTTTCTCTGATCTATGCCTTACTCAACATGTAGCCTTTGACCTCCCCCTCTCCCAGCCCTGACCCTTCTCCCTCATCCTTTGTCCCACCTCACTCTTGTCTTCTTCCTTTACTGTCACATTGTAACTTCCTTTCACTTTCTGGCCTCGCGCCACTCTGTCTTTGGAATTTTGTTACCATTGTAAACCGCCCTGCTTACCACTGAAGGGCGGTCAAGCAAATAAATAAAGATAAAGATAGCTTGCCCGACTCATGTCTCTGGCCGTACACTAGACCTCATTCTTACTCGAGTCCTCCCCTCCCCTCCTTTCCTGCATGCAACCCATTCCTATCCCTTGGTCCAATCACCGGTGTCTGCTTTTCTCTTTCCCTCTTCCTTCTCCCGAAACATCCAGGTCTCTCCCTTTGGTCCCTTCTTCTCAGCTTCTTAAACGCCACATTACCCTGCACACTCTACAATCCTTCCCCCCAGCTAATTCCCTCTTCCCTCCCGAGTTTTCTTCCCTACCCGTGGATCAACAGGTAGACACCTGGTCTTCTACTCTCTCTGCCGCTCTTAACACTCTAGCCCCTCTTTGTCCCATCTCCTTTCGCTGCCCCTTCCACCACCCCTGGTACCAGCCTGGTCTATATCTGCATCGTACCCACCTTTGCCATGCAGAGCGTCTGTGGAGGAAGAAACCCATCTGTTGCTTCCGACACTGCGTTCCGTCAGGCACACCTCCTCTATTGCTCTATGATAACCTTGGCCAAGCAATCATATTACCTTATAGCTTCCTCCTCAAACTCCTCCAGACGCCTCTTTCATATTCTCAAATCCCTTTCCTCTCCTTCTACCTCCACCCCTCCACCCTTGCCTCTTTTTTCGCAGACAAAGTCCTTTCCCTTTGCTCCTCTTTCTCTCTCCCCCTCCTGGCCCCGCCACCTCCCTTACCGATGTCTCCTCACCCCCTTCCTGTACCTTTCCCCATATCTGGCGC
This sequence comes from Ichthyophis bannanicus, assembly GCA_033557465.1. NCBI lineage: Eukaryota > Metazoa > Chordata > Amphibia > Gymnophiona > Ichthyophiidae > Ichthyophis > Ichthyophis bannanicus. The sequence continues at coordinate 101,309,874 of CM066048.1, read as the reverse complement.
TCTTTCTGGTCTATCACTTCCCCTGAACTCAAAGCTATTCCCTCCTCCCACCAGACCACTTGCCCCCTCGATCCCCTGCCTTCCTCCTTGTTGCTCAACCCTGCACTCGCGCTCATCCCTTATGCTCTCTCCATTGTTAGTCTCACCTCCGGTCACTTCCCTACCAGTTGGAAACACGCCATAGTACACCCGCTTCTAAAAAAGCCCACCCACGACCCTGCCATTCCCGCCAACCTCCCATTTCTTTCAAAATCCTCGAGAAGCTTGTTTTCTCGCAACTTGCCACTCACCTCGACTCTACCTTTTTACTCCACCCACGCCAATTGGGTTTTCGAGCCGGCCACAGCACAGAGACTATCCTCGTAGCACTGCTCTCGGAACTTCACCACGCTGACAACCGTGGTGATCATTCTCTTGCTGTTTCTCTGGATCTTTCCTCTGCTTACGATGTCATTGATCACCGCACTCTTCTCATCCGTCTGTCTGACTTCAGCATTCGCGGCACAGTTCTACAGTGGTTTTGATCCTCTCTCTCCTCTCGTTCCTTCGCTGTCCTCTCAGGTTCCTCTGCTTCACCCCCGTTCCCTTTACTATGTGATGTCCCTCAGGGCTCTATTCTTGCCCCTCTACTCTTTAATGTCTCTCGCCCCTCTTGCCCTACTTATTCAACAAGCTGGAATTTCTACCTACATCTACGCTAATGACATTCTCTTGATTCATCACAGCTCTTCTTCCTCCCCTGACCTTGCCCCACTTAATTCCTGTCTTACCTCAGTCACCTCCTGGTTTGACCAAAACTCTCTTGTTAACCCCGCTAAATCCTCTGCTATCTGGTTCTCCTTCGGGGTCCCCCTCCCCCCGATTTATCACCTGTTAAGTCCTCTCTTCCCATCCCCCTGGTATCAACTCTACGGTATTTGGGTGTCACCTTGGACTTCTCTCTCTCTTTCCACCAACGTTTCCTCTGTGGTAAGTACTTTTTCACCTTCGTCGGATCAGGTTCGCTCCCACAACCTCTTCGCACTGAATTATCCTTCCCCCATTTCAAAGCTCTTCTCAAAACTCACCTTTTCTGCCAGGCTTACGAGCTCCCCACTCCCACCGATGGCCTCGCATCCCCAGCCGTGCCCTCCACGCCTCATAATGTGGTACCCTCATAACTTCAGTTACTCTGCTGTTTTCCCCCTTCCTTGTCTTTTGTCACCACATTCTTCCTTCTAGATCTGTTTCTGTCCTCTATCTCATTCTGTTTTATCTATCCCGGTCCTATCCACTGATGGCATACCTTTCTGACTTTATTTTTCAGTAGCAAATATATTTTTGTATTGTACAACGCTCTGACGCTCCGGCATGGGCGGTATATCAAACTCTAAGATAAAGATTTTATCCTTAAAATATATAGTACAACTCCTATGGGGAAGGGAAGCAGGCATTTCATCTTTTATAGTTACTTCCCAACACCCACTGAAAAAATAAAAATCAGTGTGACATTAGAGGTGCTCAGCACCCCCCCTCCCCAGCACCACCCCCCTCCCCCTCCCCAGCACCACTCTTTCATCCCACAGGCCTTTCCCACCATCACTGTGTTTTTCCCTTCTATCTCTGCAACCATGAACCCCCTCTAGCTTGAGCAGGCTGATGCGGGCTAGAGGAGGGAAAAAATGGCGGTGGGGCTTCAATAGGCCACAATCTTCTGACAACACAAGAGGAAAGTTCCTGGTGGGCCTTTCTTCCAGGCCACATTGTTGGCCCTACCTTCAACCCACACAGCCATGGGCCTCCCTCCAAATGCATTCATAGTGGCCAAAATCCCCAGCACATGCCACAGAGTGTGCACATGTGTATAAAGAGACAGCACAGGAGTGGGATTGCTTTATAGCAGTGAAATAATGTACAGATTTGGGGCAGGATGCAGTCTCACACTTACAGGCCGATGAAGAAAGACAGTGCTAGACCCACGCTGGATCGACTGTCAGGAATGTTAAACAATGCACGCATCTTAACGTGTGATGCAGTAAGGTTATAATATGTAAATGTTCACCACGGTAAACCTGTGCATGCAAATGAGCCACCACATTGTTAAACAGGGAGAGCAAGCTAAACATGTGCACAAGAAGTCTGTGCTAGTTTGGTTTGCTCTCCCCAAGCACCAGTGGCTAATTTGCATTTTCCCCCTCTGCTTCCTGACAATTTAAGAACAGTAGCGTTATCTGCACACAGCAACTTATGACAGTGCTGAACGGCACCTTACAGAACACCAGAAAACTGGATTCACTTCAGCTTTATCTTTTTTTTTGTTGTTGTTGGTGCTGCCCAATACAGTTTTGATGGTATTGAGGGCTTTGCCCAATGCCTGATCACCTGGAGAGAAGATGATCTAGGCATCAGGCATCAGTGTCATCAAAATACTGTTGGGGGCAGCCTTAGAGGTTTATTTCTGCTCAGACCCTGCAGTTAAAATTTGGTCGCTAAGGCTGGTTGCAAAATCATCTACACCTGTCTCTGTATCAGGCATAGACATGATTTCCATACTAGCCCAGCAGATTTAAATAACGGAGTAGTCATTTAAATACACATGGCATTAATTGGTCACTAGTTTTTCCGCCAGAGTTTAAGTCTATTTCCTGCATGGTGAGGATCATAAAAATGTGTTTAAACGTGGCATTATGGGCTCCTAAAACCCGCACTAAGCTTTCTGCATTGGCCAGTTAGACTTCAAAGACTCAAAGTCCACACATTACATTGCATACCTTAGAAATGCTGCTGCAATAGGCACCAGGATTTAGATTCTCCTTATAAGCCATCCTATACGATAAAGGAATAAATGTAAGTAGAGTATTCAACTTTTTACAATAATGAAACCGTTTCCTCCTAAAATGGCTGAAAAGGAGCCACATCCGATGCATAGAAAGCTCCGTCCCTGTGAGCAGGTATAGTACTACTACTTCTTATTGTAAGGTATAAGCAATCCTGGTACAACCACCTTAAGAGAAAGCGGCAGAACTCATGAAGATGAGGAACCCATCACCCAGAACGTACTACTAATAAACCGACAGCATGCAATGGAGTCATATCCCCTTACACACAGAACACCTTCCCCTTATCTAGTCTCCGTAAGGCAGGAAGGAATTAGACACAGTTCGTTAACAAAGCCTTACGACCATTCTGCAAGTCGCAGTAAAATGCCATCAGGCCAGTCTTCAACGCAGCAAAAGCATCTGGGAAGTGAACAAGCACAGTTACCCCTTTCTTCCTGCACCGGACAAAACCACCCCCTACCAGCCTTTTACCTCGCAATCTCTTCTCCAGTCTAGACTCCGGTCCCAGTGTATCTCGCGCCGCCCGCCGGCGTTATTTCAAATATACAAGTCAGCCCCCCGCGCCATTTCCTATTGGCTGGTCCCACTGTGCCCTACGCCGATTGGCTCGAACCGCCTCTCTGAGACTCGCGAAGTTCTACGGGGAAAGCATGAAGTCTGGAGGAGAAGGGGAAGTGACGTAACTGCGTGGCTTCTTTTCGGCTAATTCACGCAGCTAGTGTTGGAGCTGTTTGCGGGGTAAACCGGAAGGAGGCTTGACAAGCAGCGTGAGTTACGACGGACAAGAAAGAGTAAGGTGGTCGCAGATTCAGCGAGCGGCTTCGGTACGGTACTAGGCTCGAACTTCGTGATTTGTTTTGTTTATTCACAAAGAGTACACAAGCACCGAGCCCGTTAGCCATATTAATGTCTAAGGACACCCCTGCGTTCTTTTAACTCTTCCCTTGCCTGGACAGCCTTTATGCTGTTACTGCCTTGTCCTAAATTTCGTCTGAAATAATGTGATTGTAGTGTTAGTCTACATTAACAATGAATGCAGGGAAATAAAGATTTCATGTTAATGTTAAAAATTCATTAAGTGAACATTTAACACTTCTTCAGGTTAGAACAGAATGAAAGATGGCATTTCACGGAATATATAAGCGATCAATAAAAATACATGGATGAAAAAGCATCAGAGTGATCAAAACCATAATCGGACTTACAGAAAGAATTACCAAGCCTTGTTTTAAAATGTTATTTAAAAACAAGCAAAAAAACAAAAAACGTTATTTAAAAATAAACAAAAAGCTGGATACAATACAAAAAAATGTTATTTAAAAATAAAAGACAAAAAACACCTTGTTAACTATTATTAACCCCTTATTAATATAGAACTTGTCAGTGAAAATCAGATCGGAAACTCCAGAGCGTTGCGAGACTCTAGAGTCGGGAGATTATAATCACACAATCATCCCACTCCGTTCATCATGTTCTGTTTCTCTCGGAAGAGGAACAGGTAAGGATATACCTCACTGACGATACCCGTTGCTTTATGGACAAAGGGGGGCATTTGACGCGATGCCCATCAAGCTCGGGGGGAGGTCCGCTAATTCAAAGAATCTCAGCAGAACCTGTACGGCCCTATATCGAAGGGAAAAGCATGAGAGAAAAAAAGACGAATCACGGGCATATGCCCTCTAGACGCCATGCAAACCGACGCAGGGACCGAACGGTATCGTCTACCCATGAGCCTTTGCGGTGGGTCATTTACATGTAATAGGAAGAATGGGTGGAAGGGCTCCTTAGCCCTATGCCGTCAGCGCTGTTCGGCTGTGGCCCCGTGCGGCTTAAGACAGCAGTGATTGATCCAATGTGCGCTTTGTGTTTACCCCAATGCAGGCAGGGCTGTGTAATTCTGATTTTCTTAGTGCATTTCCTAAGAACTGCTCTTTCCTATACTCCATTTTGGTATAAAGCCTAAGGACATTGCTCACTGAAGGTTGAGGACAAATATCACAGAAGCCTGGGCTACTCTGCCATTCTGTAGTTTGTTTTCTTTTAAAAGATGGGAGGGAGAAATCTTGAGTTTTTCTTGGCTTGCTCAGAGCCCCCAAGACTTCATTAAAGGCCATGCTCTCTATCCAGTTCTCAGGCTAGGCAGGGCTGGCCCAAGGGTTTCCGCAGCCCTATTTATTTATTTGAACAGTTTTCTAACCGCATCATCATAACATTCAAAACAAGAAGTATACATTGAACAGGGAGATTTAACTTGGGCTTCCCCTGCCCCTCTCCGTACTGAGCTGTGCTGCCGCTGATTCTGGCAGTGGGGTCGGGGGCGGTTCGACGGTAGGCCATGTGCTACAGTACACGTGGCCTGCTGGTTCTGACCCCTCCAACACAACTTCAGGGGAGCAGAAATGGCAAGCGATATATGCCGCAGCACATGGCCTGCCACTGCCACCGAGCCGACCCGTCACTAGAAGCAGCAGGGTTCAGCAGGCCATGTGTGCCGTGTCGCCCATGGAGGTCTGCTGCCCAGGGTGGCCACCTAGCCTGCCTAGTGGATGAGCCAGCCTTGAGACTAGAACACAAGAGCATAACAACATAGGAAATGCCTTACTAGGTCAGACCAAGTCCATCAAGCCCAGCATCCTGTTTCCACCTGTGGCCAATCCAGGTCACAAGTACCTGGCAGGTTTCTAAAGAGGCACACAGGTTCCACAATGCTTATCCCATGGAGTAAGGAGTAGCCAAATGGTTAGAGTACTGGCTTATGGAACCAAGCAACCAGGATTCACTTCCCACCAACACTCCTTGAGGCCTTGGACAAGTCACTTAGCCCTCCCATAAAATTCTAAGTTATCAATGTCCCTGTTTAATGTACATTACCAAGTTTAAGTTACAATGTAAACAGCTTCAACTAAATGATAAAGCAGTATAAAAAACCTGTAAATAAAATAAATTTGCTAGGTCCCCTTCAATAATGATTTATGGACTTTTCCTTTTTTTAAACTCAGCTACAGCTTTTACTGGTGTAGCCGCCTAGTGGTTAGAGCAACTGTCTAGTACCCAGAAGATCAAGGGTTCAATTCCCACTGGCACTCCTTGTGACTTTGGGCAAGTCACTTTACCCTCCATTGCCTTGGAAGGCTGGCAATCTACTTCCAGTGAGTGATACATTGCCAAGAAAACCCAGAGGTAGCTGGGTCACTATGGGGTATGTTTACTAAACTGCGGTAAATGTGAATAACGCGCGTTGTATGACGTTAACGATCGTAGGCGCGCTAATAAGCGTAATGCTCCGCGGCGCGGTAAAACACCGCAGAAGGTGGAGAGAGGGCGGAGAGAAGGGGTCAGTGGGCGGGGAGAGGCTAACGCGCTGATTTCCAGAGCTGAATTCCAACGCGAATGAAAACCTACCGGTAAAAGCACTTTAAAGGGGAGAGAAACCATTTACGTGTCAGCAGGCAGGGAAACCAAATAAAGGTGATAAGTGTGATACATGTGCACAGAAACACCGAAAATGACCCCAACAAACTGGAAAAAAACAACAACCAAGCTGGCCAATAGTGGTAGCAATGAGAAACATCAACCTCCCCCCCCGAGTAAGCTCCATAGAACAGAGATAATTCGTGGAAGGATCCATACTCCGTCCCCATACAAGGTGCATGGGCCCACAGTGAAATAGCGCTGCTCAGGGATTTCCCCACCATCGGACAGGGTTCCTATGGCGTGCACATGTCCCGCAACATCAGGGCGGGCATGTCAGAACGGGCAACCGGGCAGATGCTGGAAAGGGGGATACAGAGGGCTGCAGGCGGCACATGCAGTGGCGCAGCTGGGCCACAGTAGGGACTAGGGTGATGCTCAGTTGGCCCATAGGAATGCGTAAACAGTAGAGCCAGACAGCAGCTGATGAGGGCCCAACATGGGCACGAGTGTGTTTCGCAAAGCGTCACAGGGGAGAGTACCCAACAGCAACCCCCAAGGGCACGGAACACTGGCAGGCGGGGCTGGGGGGGAGCGTGGACGTCTATGCAGGCACCCCTACCCCAGAACACGCACCATAGGCAGCCGCCTACCTGCACACTGGATGGCCTGAGACCGCGCACCACCAGCTCCACCAGCAGAAGGGCATGTCAGCATGGTGGCTGAGGGATACTGGTGGTGGAGGGGGCAGTGGCAGCTGCCCGGAGCAGACTGTGGCCTAGCCAACAGTCATGGTATCACCAGGGAATGCACCATCTCTGTGAGAACATGTTGGTGCAGTGCACAGAACCACTGTATTCAGAAGCAGAAGGTCACAGGTTCAAGTCCCAGCTGTGATTTCTGCCAACCCAGTCCTCATATTTTACCCACTACTATAACGTGCTAATACAGGCAGAACCGTTCTTGCAGATGAAGTAAACATGCCCAAAACACCATCATTTTACCCTACAGAGCACAGACACCATAAACATGCACATTACCTAGAGCAGAGCCTCCCAAATGCAGTCCTGGAGGGCCAAACATCATTCCAGTTCCATGCTGCCTCTGATAAAGATGCCTGTGCTGCATTTCTATGCGCCACCCCCATGGTATGCAGATGTATCTCATGCATATTCATGAGGGACAGCATGAAAACCCGAACAGTGTTTGGCACCGCAGGACTGGAGTTGGGAACCTCTGCCGTAAAGCAGCAGCCAACAGGGGCAGACACAGCCGCACCCACAGGCCCCATTATCCCAAGCCTCCTGGAGAGGCAGGACTTTGGGCTCTGCGTGCATCTCCCAATACTAACACTTGCATACCTTAGTAATGCCACCCTAAACCTGGGAATATGGTACACAGCTATCAAAAGGTTGTTATGAGTACTGGCAGATAGCAATTCCTAGATTAAGTACAATGTTTGGAGTGAGCTGCATCATAGCAACCTTTCTGATGTCTGTGGTGTGTGCTTCAGGTCTGGTCTCTGACAGTGTTTACCACCCTCGGGAGTGACCCCCACCAGTATTGCGTACCATATCCATGCCTGCACTGTGCCCAGGACTGGTGTGGTGGCCAGGGCTGCTAAACATCTCTATAGTAGCACAATGTTGGCCTAGGTGTGGGAGTGTGTGTCTGTCTATCCAGTGTGTGGTGGCTGCAAACACCCTCCACAGCCCACACTGCTAGCACTGTTGCCAATATTGGCCTGCCAATGTGCATAATGAGGAGCAAGGTACTGTGGGAATAGCCTGGATAGGGTGGCCTGGCCGCATCTGCACAGGGCATAGGGCAATGGCCGGACATTGTAGTGCCCGGTACCACCTGCATGGACAGGGTGGCCATAGCATGTCCTGCTGGGAGATCACTCTCACCCTGACTGTGCAGTGACCATGGCATGGCTAGGTTCCCCCATAGTGCTATATTGTATTTCTCTTATGTGATATTTATGGGTTTCTTTTTGGGGCCCAATCACTGACTGATCTGCTTGGTGTGTATGCTGATATCCCCGTTCTGGGTACATGCATTTCCTCTGGGACTATGGACTAGCTGGTGGACTGTCTGCAGCTAGTATGTGTCTTGCTGGAACACCATGCAGGGTGCAGCGGCTGGAGGCTTGCTGCTGGAGAATGTCAGATAATGGTGGGGGGCAGCTGCGCATTTCCAGACCTGCCGTCTGTCTGCTATTGCCTTATGGATGTGTAGTGCTCTGCATTGCCTGCTCTGTAGGGTGTTTGATCCTGAGTAGGACTGGGGTGATGGTCCCCTCTACTGCCACCATTGCAGGGGGTTGAAAGTGGATCTGTGGGCGGGAGATCCTATCCCCCACCCTGAGTCCTAGAGGGTGTGTTGGGTGGTGGTATGTAATCTCCCTGATAACCACAGCAGAATGTGGGTGTGGTGCCGTGCAGTCCTCCTGTAGCCAGCCATGTGTTTATTAGCAGCTCTAGCCCACTGGTTACTTCACTGCCCATGGAGCCATAGGTCATAGGTTCACAACCCACAGTGGGGTTCATTGATAGGGCTGTCCTAGGCATTGTCTATTTTTACTGTATATGAGTGCTGCCAGCAGAACCACCCTCAGGGTACTGTCACCTTAGGGTAGCTCAAAAGGCGCCCTATAGGGCGCGCCTTACAAGTCGCCCTATACGGTGCGCCTTCCACTTCGCCCTATAGGGAGCGCCTAAATATTCCTATCAAATGGTATATAATACATGACCATGTCAGAGAGAACATCACTATTGGAACATATTGCATAAGACGGGTACAATTTTCCTGACATATGCAAACTGTAACCCGCCTGCAGACTAAAATATTATTGTCGGCTTTCAAAGGACGCCTCAGCAAGCCTTTTTCATTAGGCACACTGGGGAATCAAACCCATGACTCTTGTACCATCAGTCTGTGTAGTAACCATTGTGCTACAGCTCTATTTCTGTCTTTGGGTGTCTGCGCGCTGTAGCGATCGTTGCTGCGTGGCGCGTAATAACGCACGCAACTGCGCGTTATCGGTTACGATGTCCCGCCCATGTCCTTTTTTGGCTTTCCTTCCACTTACGCGGCTCCTAACGCGAATTGCACTAACGCAGTTTAGTAAACATACCCCTGAGTCAACACTGACTTGATGGCACTAAAAAATGCAAACAGCTTTTACTACATCCTCTGGTAATGAATTCCAGAAACTGATTACACTTTGAGTAAAAAAAATGTTTTCTCTTATTAGTCTTAAATGGGTTACATTGTATCTTCATTGCATGTCCTCTAGTTTCTACTTTCCGATGGCATAAACAACTGATCTACATTTACCCGTTCCACTCCATTCATTTATAGACCTCTATCATACCCCCCCCCCCCCCCCCAGCCATCTCTTTTCCAGGTTGAAGAGCCCTAACCTTTTAAGCCTCTCCTCATGGGGGTTTCCTTCCATCCCCTTTACCAGTTTTGTTGCTCTTCTTTATACCTTTTCTAAAGATACAGCTATCTGTTCCACAGAGAAGGTGATGGTTTGGTCGTTGTTTATTCCTGTCTATTTGAAGCAGCATATGCAAAAGAACAGAAATAGTCTCACTGATCCCAAAGCAAAGCACAGATGGGTGGTGATGTTGGGGATAGGGCAGGACAGTGGCATCCCAGTCCCCTCAGCACCTGGGGCAGGCCTCCCTGTGCATTGCAGTACGCCTGGTCGGACCCATGGAGGCAGTGTGGCAAACTTATGATTAAGCTGGCTTGCTGCAGTGCCTTGTGTTCCAGGGGCTGGCCGCTCTTCTCTCACGATTCATGAAACTTTGGCCAGGAAAGAGGAGCGACTGATCCTGGAACACAAGGCACCACAGCAAGCCATCTTAATCATAAGTTTGCCATACTGCCTCCATGGGCCCAGCGGGACGGTCCCCCTCCTGGCCGGAACCTTGGGCAGGCCGCACCCACCATGGGCATGTTACTGGGGCAGAGTAGTTGTGGTGTAGCCTGATTTTTGGGTGCAGCCTGGGGTTAGCATGGGCGGGTACAAGGTAATGTGAATTTTGACAGTGCCTCCAGTTCTCTCATTTGACTGTTCTGTTGCTGCTGACTGGGTGAGCCTGACACTGAAGTGGAGGACCCTTGGCCCACCTTAGCTACACCACTGCAGCGGAGTTTTGAAAAGGAAGATAATGGATGGAGTGACTTTGAGTCTGTTACATGAGAAGAGGGGAGGTGAGAATGGTTGGTGTGGGATCTGGGCCACATTTACAGAATTTAAAGCAGCACAGGACCGATGGCAGCCCCTCCCCCATCTCTGTGTCCTGTAGACCAGGGCTACAGGAGCTATAAGTGAGGGATCTTCAAATGCCTTAGCATCTCGGCTGCACAACCCCTACTTCCATTCTCCTGCCACACAGCTTGCAGTGGCTGTTAGCAACCTTGTAAATTACCATCAGTGGACATCCCCCTCCCTGTGTCTATGTCTGTGTGTTGCTGGGGTTTTCGCCCTCTTATTAATTGTCGTGGCTGCAGGGTTCACCCCAACATAAGTGTAAAGCACAGGACCCTCTTTCAAATAAAGTATCGTGCCACTGAAGTAGACATTTTATTGTCAGGTATGTAATATCACAAGCTTTGCAAGTTTAAAGTCAGTGCTCTAATCTCTATATTACAAATCAGCATGAAACAAGAAAATGAATATATAATTGTCTTTATGCGCAAAGCACCTGAGGTCTCCTATGAAGGGTCCTGGGGACAGAGTAGCGTTGCTCTCTAAGGAGCGCGTGCCAGTCTGTCCATCCATCAGAGTTTCTCTCCTATATTTATACTCATTTTTTAAGGCTTGAAACAAAATTGCTGATAGGCAGATTTCCTTTCTTTCTTGTTCCCTATTTTTCAAGCAAATCTGCTCCTTAATCTTTTGCCCTCTGCTTTCCCTTGTGGCATCCTGTCCCCCCATTCTCATGGCAGTTCATTCGCCTTTTGCTACCCCTGTTTCCTGCAGATTTACTTCAGATACTGATGTTGGTCAAGTTCTTCTTTTTTTGTTTCCCTTTATTCATTCAAGGGGCCCAGGTTGTAGTTTCCATAGCTGTGTAGTTTTCAGAGTCGTTAAGATCAGCACCTCACATTGTGTTTGTGTCCACTCTATGATTTCAGGATGTTAGCTCATTCCACAGCTCAAGCTGTTAATTCTGCAGTTCCAGGGTGAAAAGGGTCAGCAGGCTATTTCTTACTTAGGCCTGGAGTTGAAAACCTTAGCACAAGATGGAAGACAGTTCTCCTAGGACAAGCAGGATGTGTCAGCCAAACCTGGTGTCGTCCCCTGACGGCGCCGTGACGGAAGTGCTCTATAGCTCAGAGACTTCTGAGCATGTGTGAGGTGGTCCCACCTCCCCAGCCCGCCCCTAGCCGGCCAGTTTTTTTCCTTCCGCCTTCGCCTCAAGACGGACTTACAAGCTCTCCTACACTTTCAACTTTCAATGCCTAAACAAGACTGCAAAAAGACTAAACCAGGTTTTAAAAAGTGCCTTACCTGCAACAGGAAGATGAATCTCTCCGACACTCACCTCTTCGCACCGGCGCGGAAATGATGAACGCCGCGCCGACTCTGCTAACCGCGCGGCTCTTCAGCGCCGCAGAGGGACACCAGATCAACGAGCTGAAAGCAGGGAATCCCCCTGTCAACGCCGTTCCCGCTCCACAGACCGCGCTGATCCTCAGCGCCGACGAGGGAGACAAGATCACCACGCTGACAACAGGGAATCCCCCTGTCAGCGCACTGAAGAGGAGAGGGGCAGGAAGAAGTCTGCCAAGCGCAGACATCGATCCCCCTCAGAGGCAAGGGATTCCTGTGGTGCTTCCTCCACTAACAGCAGGAGATCCAGCTCTCACCGCAGTAAGAGGCACAGAAGCAGCAGATCTGAATCCACCTCTTCTGCCATCCTGAATCTGCTATCCCGCTTGGTGGAACAGACTGCTCCACTGCGACCAGACCAGCAACGTAGGGCTATTAGTCCACAAGAGACACACTCAGCCCGCTCCCCTCGGTACCCCAGACTCTCGCCTAGAGCGCGGACTCCCTCCCCTGACCTCTCCAGAGCTCGATCTCCCTCGCCAGCACAGATGGACTCCGGAGCGAGCGACACTGAGAACCAGGAGCCTTGCTCTGAGGTGGAGGAATCAGGTCCAGGCTCTGACAACTTCAAGAACGCAACGGACGAGACAGACGAGCCTCCACCCACAGTGCCTGAGGACCTCACCTACCCCAAATTCCTCAGGAAAGTGGTCTCTAAACTGGGTCTGACCACCGAGGAAACAACAGATGAAAAAGATCCGGAGGTCATGAAGTACCTAAGCGGCCCTAAACCAGCCATGGCTCTTCCCCTCCACCGCAAATTGAAGGACAAGCAGCTGACACTCTGGCAGTCACCAGCATCTGGTCAAGCCTTCTCCAGGCGCATGGACACCAAATACATCGTCCACTCGGGACCTGGGTTCACCAAAGTGCAGTTACCCCACCAGTCCATCGTGGTGTCATCAGCTCTCAAGAGATCCAAGTCCACGCGTACCCAGACAAACCATCCACCAGGTCGGGACCCCCAAACGCCTGGACGACGTTGGGAGAAAAGTGTTCCAAGGGGCTATGCTCAACGCCAAAATAGCAGCCCACCAATTTCAGCACGTCCTCTTCCAGGACGCTCTCCTGGCCGACCTTAAGAAGCATCTACAGGACCTTCCCAAGGACTCACGGACAATGGCTTCAACCTATATGCAGGAGTTAGCTGAATGCAGCAAGCATCTGATGTGCACTGCCTTCGATGCGTTTGACATTGCCGTCCGAACAGCGGGCACGGCCATCTCGGCCCGCCGCTGGGCATGGCTCCGGGCCTCAGGACTCTCTGACAACACCCATGACCGAATTGCGGATGCCCCCTGCTCAGGTGACTCCCTGTTCGGGGACAAGGTAGCCGACACTGTGAAAGGGCTCAAAGAGGACTGCACCACCCTAAAGACTCTAGCAGCAGACGGCCTTGAACGCCCCTCTTGGAACCAGAAAGGGGGCTACTTCAGAAAGCCCTTCGCCTCTTCAAAACAATTCCATGGCTCCAACCGTCAGTGGCAGGCGCCAAAGTTCAAGCCAAGCTATCAGAAGGCGCCTTTTCAGCGACAGCAACCGCGACAGCGCAAGCAGAAGCAGTCCAACCCTTCCCACTCGGGGAAAGACCCCTCCTCCTTCTGACTATACCCCGGTTGGGGGTCGCCTGTCGCTGTTCCTCTCAGCCTGGCAAGAGATCACCACGGACAAGTGGGTCCTGCAGATAGTCCAGTCGGCCTACCGCTTGCCCTTCTCCTCCCCTCCACGTCAGCACAAGCATCCTACCAGCCAGCCTCCTCAGCACCTGGAACAGCCGCTGCAGGAACTCTTACAGCAACTCCTACAGGCCAGAGTGATAGAGCGAGTGCCCCCGGGAGAGGTCAACACTGGCTTCTACTCCCGGTACTTCCTTATCCCCAAGAAGAAAGGGGGCCTACGTCCGATCCTGGACCTCAGGAAATTGAACAACTTCCTAATCAAAGAGAAGTTCCGGATGTATTCGCTCAACTCCATCCTTCCCCTCATCAGAGCGGGGTACTGGTTGGCGACGCTGGACCTCCAGGACGCCTACTCCCACATCCCGGTCCACGCTTCTCACAGGAAATTCCTCAGATTCACAGCTCTGGGCTGCCATTACCAGTATCGAGTCCTGCCATTCGGCCTATCCCCTGCACCCAGAGTCTTCACAAAGTGTGTGGCTGTGGTCGCTGCGCACCTCCGCAAACAAGGAGTCGCCATCTTTCCCTACCTGGACGACTGGCTCCTGTCGGCGGATTCCGCTTCCGGACTCAACAGGGCAGTACGCCTAACGACAGACCTGCTGATCAGAGTGGGATTCCTTCTCAACAAGGAGAAGTCCAGGCTGGAACCGGTCCAGCGCACCGAGTTCATCGGGGCGATAATAGATACCAAAGTCTGCAAGGCTTTTCTGCCCCAACTACGGATCAACACCATCATCCGCCTGGCCATGGAGATGTCGGCGGAGAAACGTACCTCGGCCCGCGCGATCCTCTGTCTGCTAGGCCACATGGCTGCAACAACTTCAGTCCTCCCGTTGGCGAGGCTGCATATGCGTACCCTGAAGTGGCACCTACGGACGCACTGGAAGCAACTCTCCCAACCACTCAACACTTGCATTCCGATATCTGCCCGTGTGGTCCAGGGCCTGCGCTGGTGGACACAGCCATCCAACCTCTCGGTGGGCAAGTGCCTTCACCCACGCATACACCAGCTCACCCTCACCACGGATGCCTCCTCCTTGGGATGGGGGGCCCATCTACGGCACCTCAGCATGCAAGGAGCATGGACCGCAGCGGAACAAACCCTCCACATCAATCATCTCGAGCTCAGGGCCATCAGATATGCCCTACAGACTTTCATGCCCAGACTGAAAGGGAAAGCAGTCTTGGTACAGACGGACAACCAGGTCGCCATGTTCTATATAAACAAGCAAGGAGGCACTCGCTCCCATTCGCTCTGCAAGGAAGCCCTCGACACATGGGCTCTGGCGCTGCACAACAATTGCACACTCCAGGCGACGTACCTTCCCGGGGATCAGAACGCCTTAGCGGACAGGCTCAGCAGGCAGCTTCAACCTCACGAATGGATGCTCCACACGGAAGTGACACGCACCCTCTTCCAGCACTGGGGAAACCCCCAGATCGACCTCTTTGCGACCGAGAACGCAAGATGTCCCTTGTTCTGCTCCAAGCACCCGTCACAGCAGAGGGTAGCCTCGGATGCATTCGCCATCCCCTGGAAAAATTGGGAGCTGGCCTACGCCTTCCCTCCGACACCTCTCTTGACGAACACGATACAATGTATCATCGAGGAGAAAGTACAGGTGATTCTGGTCGCCCCTTATTGGCCAAGACAGATGTGGTTCTCACTGCTGTTGCAGCTCGCTCAAGAGCCACCAATCAGACTACCTCTGAGACCAGACCTCTTAACCCAGAACGGGGGTCTAACCTGGCACCCCAATCTCCAGACGCTAGCTTTGACAGCCTGGAGGCTGAAAGGTTAACCTTCAACGGCTCACACCTTCCTCCGGATGTGCAACAAATTGTCCTGGCTTCACGGAGACCATCTACCAGAAAGGCATATGGCCTCAAATGGAAACGCTTCACTATCTGGTGCAAGGACCAAGGATTTGAACCAGCCTCTTGCCCGATACCCACAATCCTACAGTATTTGACCCTCCTCTGCAGATCGGGGTTACAACCGCAATCCATCAAGGTACACCTAGCTGCCATTGCCTCTCTGCACGAGCGCACAGATGACACAACTTCAGGTTCTATTGCCACCCTTCCCATTGTTACCCGTTTCATGAGAGGGCTCCGAAATCTAAAGCCCCCGGTCCAGAAACCGGTACCCTCCTGGGACCTCAACATAGTTCTACAACAACTTATGCAAGAGCCATTCGAACCATTGGCCACAGCCGAAGGAAAGTATCTCGCCTGGAAGACCCTTTTCCTCGTCGCCATTACCTCTGCCAGGAGGGTTAGCGAGCTGCAGGCTCTTGTGGCGCACCCGCCATACACGCAATTCTATCACAACCGGGCGTCCTTGCGGACTCACCCCAAATTTGTGCCGAAGGTGGCCTCCGCCTTTCACATCAACCAGGCAGTAGAGCTGCCATCCTTCTTCCCAGCACCACATTCATCCCCCGAGGAGCAACGTCTTCATTCTCTAGATTGTGTGTGCGCTTTACGCACCTACATCGACAGGACATCTGCCACTCGTCGGGGGACACAGCTGTTCGTCTTTTTTGACCCGAACAAACCTGGGAGACCTGTTACCAAACGTACACTATCCCTCTGGATCTCAACCTGCGTGGCCTATTGTCTGCAGAAAGCTGGCGCACTCCCAGCAAACAAGGCGAGTGCACATCAGCTCCGCGCAATAGCCGCTTCCTTGGCCTGTGCGCAGGAGATTCCAGTGAGCGATATCTGCAGAGCTGCCACCTGGTCCTCTCACCTCACATTCCAGAAACACTACTGCCTCGACGTCCATTCCGAGACAGACGGCTCATTCGGCCGAGCAGTCCTATCCGCAGCCCTTGCTCCAGAGAGGGCGAGCGCTGCACGAGACTGAACTCTGGGACACTTGTCTTCCCATCACTGACCACTATTGCCCTGAATAGATTGCACTAGTTACTTACTTGTTGTCTATGCACTATTGTCACTATTACTACTGCACTGTTCGAAATTGCACAGTTATGCCTTGTTCTTGCACTGTTGTTGTTTGCACTGTTCACGACTGCACAATTAACCTGTGGTGCTCAATAAATGTTTGCATCTCACGCATGCCTCCCTCATTCCCCTCAGCGTGTACATAGCTCGGGAGACACCAGGTGTGGCTGACACATCCTGCTTGTCCTAGGAGAAAACAGAGTTACTTACTTGTAACGGAGTTCTCCGTGGACAGCAGGATAAGTCAGCCACACCATCCCACCCGCCTCCCCTTCACGAGGGTGGCCTGCGCACCACACCTAGCCGTAACGGCATAGCTAGTCACCAACTGGCCGGCTAGGGGCGGGCTGGGGAGGTGGGACCACCTCACACATGCTCAGAAGTCTCTGAGCTATAGAGCACTTCCGTCACGGCGCCGTCGGGGGACGACACCAGGTGTGGCTGACTTATCCTGCTGTCCACGGAGAACTCCGTTACAGGTAAGTAACTCTGTTTAGTCCAACCTGAGACAAAGGTACCTGAAGGGGGATTCATTTTCCCCTCAGTGTGCAGATGTGTTGGGGGGGGGGGGGATTAGAGGTAGAAGATCTAATTAGCAGCCGATGGATTTTTTCCTGCCACCTTCGCTCCTGGCAATTGCTAGTTTCAGCCGTTCCAGACAGGGACTAAGAGATTGTAGACTTGCAGAGCCATACCTTGTATCGGGTCCCTTCTGGCTCCTCATTAGGTGGCAGAAGGCGGCTGGGGGCCCCGCAGGAGCTGGTGCAGTCCATGACTCGTAATGCAATGAATCTAGCCCCAGGTGAAGGGTTAAGTGTGCCTTTCCCTGCACAAAATGTTTGCAGCTTCTTAGAACGAGTTCACTGTGAATTCATTCTGTGTACGTCTCTGACTTTATGTGTTCTGCTTTGCATATGTACTGTATGTTTTGATGTTACTGTATGTTAGTACGCGTGTACTTTGCTGAATTTCTCTGGCTTCTCCCGCAGCTGCTTGCTAGGCTTTTATTCTGCTTCTCTAACCACAGATTGGCGACTACAGTCTTAAATTATGAGCAATGGAAAATGCGATTTGGGGCCCAGCCGTAGCAAAGGCTGTAGGGCTGACATCGGGAGGAGGGGGAAACTCTTTGGCATGAGAACCAGTTTAGTGATGACACTGATGGCAGTGGTAGTGGGACTGAGTCACGCAGGCGAGATTCTTGCAGCTCTCGGAAGAAGGACTCTGCATTGCTCAAGACCACCCAGAGCCTGCCTGGTCCTGTCGTCTGAAGACCTCTTCACCATGGTATAAGACCTGCCTGGTAATGTTGCTTTAGTCCCGCTCGTGCTTCAGCCCCCACTCTCCCATCCCCTGTAACACAGGCACTCGACATGCTTTCAATAATAATATTGTTGGTTTTCTCTGGTTACTGGCTCTCTGCTTTCAGTCTGATCTCTGTGTGCGCCTAGCAGCAATGTTCCCATGGTAACCACAGGCACACACACGACAACGTGGTGCACGCTGCATGAACATGCAGAGCGTCACAACAGGATACTGTGGAGAGTCATCCACATCTATCCCTCGCACCTCTTCCCTGTAGCCTAGTTTTCACCTGCCGTCTTTCCTATTTCAGTAATCAGTGGTGAAAGTTCACATTCTTCTTCAGCGGCACATCTCGGCCAAGATGGTGACAGGCAATGTTGCACGCTGCTAGAAAGAACTAGCACCTCTGTCTTTAATCCACAGGTTCCACAGAAAGAGCTGAATAAAATATTAACCTTATTTATTTAAATATCAAGAAAACAAGATCAAAAGCAGCATTTCCTTATCAAAATATACATATATATATCTTATCAAAATATACACACGCACATATATATATAATAAGTTACAGTAAACAGAGATTGGCACGGGTTTGTATAAAGCAATGTTCGTCAAGCTGATCCTGGAGTATCCCCTAGTCAGTCTATTTTTCCGTATATCTTTATCATGCATGAGATAGATTTTCATGCACTGCCTCCACTGTGTACAGATCAATCTCATTGACATTCACCGTGGATATCCTAAGAACCAGACTGGCTAGATGGGGTATTCCAGGACCAGCTTGACAAACACTGGCACAAAGAACAGAGGGAAAGAGTCCAATGGGAGGGATCTGGGCTATTCCTATTACTCCTGTTCTCATGATCAGTAATTAAAAGTCTTGGCACAATGCTGATGCTTAGGCCTCTATGTCCAAGAATCGTACCATGGAGAGGTTTTGCACAACACCTCCTGCCAATTCCCCAAATGATCTCTACAGAACTGAGCAGTCTGGAATCAGTCATGCAGCCAGACCTTGGTTTTTGTGTTCACACTCTGCCTTTTGCAGGGATGGGGGAGGTGGGTGGCTGTAAAGAGGAAAATTTCAAGTTTTTCTCTGCAAAATATGCTGAAACAAATTCCAGGTTGAGCTTCGGAAACCAGTTTTTCAAGTACCCTCAAAGGGTCAAGGATTTGCAGGCCGAAGGGATCCATTGGACAGGTCACTGAGGGCCCCCTCTCACCCAATGATCTTTTACTCCTGTGTCTTGCAGTTCACATCAGTCTAATGACTCTTCCTTTGAACAAATGCTCAGAGGGGTTTCTTCTTCAAACCGAAGACAGCAATGAAGAGGATGATCTCGATGCAGGCAGGCAGGGCGCTGGAAGAAAGACACAAAGAGCAAGGCTACTGAGCGTAGACACCAAGGATCCCGAATTAGAATCCCAAATGCTCATGGGAACCATGACTTGAGTCAGAAGACTAATCCTACAGCACTTAGACACAGGCAATCTTAGGGGTATGTTTACTAAATTGTGGTAATATCACCCGCGTTAGGTTCCGCGGTAAAGGTACAGATGCTCATATAAAGGCGTGGGCGGTGCATCATTACAGCAAGCTGTATCAGCTAACGCACGTTACAAGGCACCTTAAACTAACACGCGTTATAAGGCACCTTACAAGGCACCTTGTAAGGCGCCTTAATAACGTGCCTTGTAAGTAAGGGGCCTTATAAGGTGCCTCATAAGGCACCCTATAGGGCTCCTTAGGCTAAGCGCTGTATTATGCACCCCTGGACAAGGCACCATAGAAGGCACCCTGGGCTATGGAACCATAGGTTAAGGTGGCCTAACAAGGTTACGGTGCCCTAAGTTAGTGTGCCCTAAGGGCTGCAAGGTGCTCCAGGATGACATGCATGACCTGTGATGCACAGAGACCGATGTAGCCCTAACACTAGATAGAGCACTGAGGAAAGGCAATGAACAGGTAATGGAAGGAGGGAGAGCTGGGAGCCGCTGGACCTGCCATATCTGCGGGCATCCCATGTGGTTGCCAGTACTGTTGACAAACATGGTGGGGGCAACTGTACCACAGCACAGGGTGTTGGCAATGTAAAGTACTGGAAGACAGTTGGTGGCAGACGATGGGAATACGTGTCCCCCAGTGGAGGTGGAGGTGGCAGGATAGTTATAATGATGGGTGGACAGAGGAGTGGTGGTGCCATGCAGATCATGCACAGGTGAGGCAAGCACGATGAGGCACAATGGAGGAAAGGGTAGGAGTGTAGGACATGGGGTGGCAGCCTGCACAGGCAGACAGGACTCTAGACAGCTGAAAGACGCAGATAGACGGACCGAAGGAATGTTGGCAATTGTGGCGAGGGTATTATGAGCTGGCAGCACAGCTCTGCAAAAATATGACTGTTACAGGCATGCAAACCATTTGAGTAGGACAGGCATGAAAGGAGGGAACAATGAGGAATTGAACCAAGGAACACTGCTGAGAATGGCATTGTACTAACCAGTAGGCTATACCTCCGTGGTGTATCTCACAGCAATGTCTGGGTACAGAAAGACTGCAGGTCACCGCACAAACTGTCTGCTCTGAGTGCCAGGATAGGGTAACCCCACCAGTACCCATGATGCAATGCACACGCTGAATAGTTGTCTACAACTGATCACCAACTGGGGTCTGCACCTCTCCGGTACCTCAGCTTGGAAAGACGAACTGACAGTGCGTGATACTGGCACAGAGTAGCTACAGACCATGCCAGTGTACAGATTCTGTGTTCACCCCGAGGGATAGGATGGGTGCCCAGCACTGGGTCCGCATTACATGGGGTGCTAGAGATAGGTCCTGCTGTATATTCTCATCACTACCAGTGTGTGACAGGTGTTCCTTGCAGTGCAGCTGAAGGTACTTTGGTGTCCATCTGGGACAGGACACCACCCAGATTAGTGCATACCCCATGTTAGGGTCTTGCTGACATGGGCACCTGTTATCAGGGCAGAGGAGTTTCTAGACTTGCATGAGGTTTGTGTAACAGTGCCTTTACAGGTCAAAGTAGCATACGCAATATATCCCAAAGGGCCCACGATAATGCAGGTATCTCTGTGAATAGATCCCCAGCACTGGGAATGCAAAAATATCACTGGAAGCAAATACTGCTGAGCGCTATGTGGGAACCTAGACATGCCATGGTCACTGCTCGGTCAGAGTGAGTGCCCTCCCAGCATGCCATGCTGTGGCCACCCTGTCCATGCAGGCAGTGGTCGGGTACTATAGTGTCCCAGCCATTGCCCCACACCCTGTGAAGATGCATCCAGGCTAATCTGCCCTGTCCGGGCCATACCCACAATACCTTGCTCCTCATTATGCACATATTCAGGCTAACCCTGGTAACAGTGGGACATTGTGGGCCCAGTGAGGTGTGGGCAGCCACAGAACAATGGATAGACATACACACACACACACACTCCTATGGCAGCATTGTGCAAAGATAGGGGTGGTTGGCAACCCTGCCCGCCACACTGGTCCTGATAACAGTGCCGACATTGATAAACTGTGCAGGAGGTAGTAGTAGTGCTCTGGTGATAACTGCAGCTCAGTGCTGGGCCTAACAGCCTGACTCTCCATGCAGCTGTAGATTGTGGAGCCTCTGTGAGTGGGTGTTTGTGCCCCTGTTCGCCACTGCTTTGGGCTTTGCACATGCTGCTGTTGTATCTGCATTGTAGGGTAAAATATAGGGACATGCTCTGCAGGAACCACAGCTGGGACTTGAACCTGTGACCCTCTGCTTCTGGATACACTGGCTGGGTGTACTGTACCACACTGTTGCCACAGATGCATGGGAGTCCCTGGAGCTACCTGTACTTTTCCTCAGCCAAACCTTTTATGTTGCACTGCACACCATGTACTGGTACTGGGCATGGCCTAGGTCCACTGCAGGCAGGTGCCACTGCCCCCTCCAGCACGGGCACACCCCCCCGCCATGCTGACATGACCATATGCTGTCGGTGCTGATAGTGCGCAGTCCCAGGCCATCCACTGTGTGGGTAGGCAGTCGCCTAGGGAGTGGGGCAGGAACATACATGAACATCCTCACATCACTGCCTACCAATAGTATGTCCCTTCCGCTTGGGTGCGGGTTGGCTGGGGGGATGTCAGGTCAGTGCCCTGGCAACTGTTGGCTAGGGTGGACCAGGTAGATGTAGGTGGATTGTGTTTGGCCTTTGTCAGCTGCTGTCTTGCTGATTTCCGGTTTCTATGTTCCTAGGTGCCCGCCTAGTCCACCCTGTGCCCCAGCTTCCCCCGATACATGTCCCGCCTGCAGCCTCCTCTGCCCCATTTGCACCATCGCCATAGTGGCCTTTCATACTTGGGCACTATGCTGTTGCTGCAAATGGAGCACTACTATCACTTTTCTTGGGCTCCCTGCCTATGCTGTACATTGCTGACACTGAAATGGTTTCTCTCTCCTGCAAATGTGCACCTAACGACAGGTTTTCAAACGCAGTACTTTTCAGCCCTTCAGTTCCCTGCATTAGTGTAAAAGGAGCCTCTGCCCGCCCACTGACCCCTTCTCTCCGCCCTCTCTCCACACTCTGCAGTGTTTACCACGGCCGGGAACGCTAACGCTCATTAGGTAACGTTAACGCGCATTAACGTTACGTAGCACGTGTTAACGTTACCTAATGAGCGTTAACGTAGCCACTGCTGCGTTACCGTAGTTTAGTAAACATACCCCTTAGTGTTACAGACCCCAGAACAGACGAACCATTGGGTTACTGATGGGCAAGGGAGGACTGGATTGGTCCATTGTGAATATGACATCACTGGAGGACCAACTGACCACAGTCTGATGTCTTGAGCAGGCTGATCAAGCCCCAGACATCACCAGTCAGCTTAACTTGCAAAGGCACAGCTCAGCTGAAACAGAGTGCCTTTAATTTCATTTTATTTTACTTCAATACCGCAATACATAAAAACATCAATGCAGTTTACATTAAAAAACAAACAATCAATTAAAACCCATAAGATATATAAATAAACTATGAGTCAACAATCGCATACTTAAATGCCGGGCAGCCTCATCAGTTTAACTATTTTATATTGTGATGGTGAAAGCCTGATGGAAAACATGGACACAGAAGAGAATCCAGAAATCCCCATGGAAACGGATGACAATGCACAGCTACAAGGAAAACTCAGCCTACGTCAGAGAAAAAGGCAGTTCCCTGTAGGAAGCAAACCACGCCCTAGTGCAAGGGTGGAGACTAACCCCCGTTTTGATTGGTCACAAGAAAGCAGGAAGCCAGGGTTAAAAACCACGTGCAGAGGGAAGGAAGACAGACCCGAAGAGACCCGATTGGAGACCCGAAGAGAGACCCGATTGGAGAACCCACAAAGAAGCTGGTCAGGAAAATATCCAGAGAGCCAGTTGGAAGGCAAGAGAAAGCCAAGACCAGAGAGTCCAGACAGAACAGCCTGTGTGAGAGAAGGTGCGAAGGGAAAGTGAGGTTACTTATCTGTAACGGGGGTTCTCCATGGACAGCAGGATAAGTCAGCCACACCTGGTGACGTCCTCCGGCGGCACCAGTTCGGAAGTGCTCTCTAGAGATCAGATTACCTGCTCAAGTAGCCCACCTCCCAGGACCGCCCTAAGCCTGGCCAGTTGTTTCCCAAGCTAGGATTTCCCGGCTAGGCGGTCCTTCATGCGGACCTCCTCCAGGGGAGGTGGGAGGGATTGTGTGGCTGACTTATCCTGCTGTCCACGGAGAACCCCCGTTACAGGTAAGTAACCTCGCTTTCTCCATGGACTGCAGGATTGCGTCAGCCACACCTGGTGACTCCCTAGCTGCGCGAAGTGCGCTGAGGTGGAGGAGGGAGGCGTGAAGAAGGCTACAGGAGCATGAGTTAAGAACTTTACTCGACAGTGCAACATGAGTGCAAAACAGTTAAGAACTTTACACGACAGTGCAACATGAGTGCAAAACAGTGCAAATAGTGCAATCACAAACATGGGTGCAACAGCAAACATAGTGTCATGAATAACCATCAATCACAACATGAGTGCATACCACGCCAACAGAGTAGTGGCAAGCGTTACAATAAGGGCAGAAAACAGTCTTGAGCTGAGGGGCTGCTATTTATGGCCCAGCCTAGCGGTGCTCCAGGGCCATAGCGAGGACAGCGTTGCCGAGCGCGCAGCTCTCTTGCGACCTGAGGTCGAGGCAGTAGTGTTTCTGAAAGGTATGCGGGGAGGACCACGTAAGCTGCCTTACAGATGTCGGTTAGGGGCACCGACCGTAGGTTGGCTACGGAGGCGGCCAACGCGCGCAGCTGGTGCAGACCCACTCTTGGACCTGGGCGTAGTCCGGTAGGGTCAAGACAGTAGGAGACGCAGGAGGCAACCCAATGGGAAAGAGTTCTCTTGGTGACCGGTTGCCCGGGCCTGGTTGGGTCGAAGGAGATAAACAGCTGTTCGGCCTTCCACGCGGGTAACATCCTGTTAAGGTAGATCCGGAGGGCTCGGAGACAGTCTAAGGCAGGGGTGGGGAACCCTGGTCCTGGAGAGCCGCAGACCAGTCAGGTTTTCGGGATATCCCTAATGAATATGCATGAGATATATATGCATTAGAGATATCCTGCCAACCTGACTGGTTTGTGGCCCTCCAGGGCTGGATTTGGAGACCCCTGCCTTACACCTCTGTCATTTAAGATTGTGAGTGGGCAAGATGCAGATGTCCTAGACATCGAAAGGGTATATAGAATGTGTCACATTCCTCCTCACTTCTCATCTAACCTTTTTGATGTCTTGGACATCTGCACCTTGCCCACTCACAATCTTAAATGACAGAAGTGTAAGGCAGGGGTCTCCAAATCCAGCCCTGGAGGGCCACAAACCAGTCAGGTTGGCAGGATATCTCTAATGCATATATATCTCATGCATATTCATTAGGGATATCCCGAAAACCTGACTGGTCTGCGGCTCTCCAGGACCAGGGTTCCCCACCCCTGGTCTAAGGTGTGTAGATGGCGCTCCTCCTCCGAATGGTGTGGTTCCGGAAAAAAAAGAAGGCAGTTCAATGGACTGGTTCAGATGGAACGCTGATGGTACCTTAGGGACGAACTTGGGGTGCGTCCTCAAAGAGGCCCGGTCGAGAAGGAGCTGGGTGTATGGCGGGTGCGCCACCAGCGCTTGCAGCTCACTGATTCTCCGGGTGGAAGTGATAGCCACCAGGAACAATGCCTTCCAGGAGACGTACTTCATGTCTGCAGATTCCATGGGCTCGAAGGGGGCCTGTGTAAGACCATGCAGGACTACTCCGAGGTCCCAAGGAGGTATCGGGGGTCTGATTGGGGGTTTTAGATTTGTAAGTCCCTTCATGAAGCGCGCCGTAAGGGGTAGGGCAGCGATGGAGTTGGCCCCGTCCATGGGGGCATGGAGGGCCGCAATGGCGGAAAGGTGCACCCGGATGGACTGTGTTTGGAGGCCACTGTCGGAGAGGGAGCTGAGGTACTGCAAGACGCAGGGAACAGGGCATGAGACAGGGTCGAGGCCTTGTTTTCCGCACCAGATGCTGAACCTCTTCCATTTGAGGCCATAGGATTTCCTGGTCGAAGGTCTCCGGGCCGCCAGGATGACATCCTGCACCGCCATCGGGAGTTGGAGAGTGGCCAGGTTCATCCGTTCAGCCTCCAGGCAGTGAGCGATAGGGCCTTGAGAGTGGGGTGTCTCGTGTGGCCCTCGTTCTGCGTTAGGAGGTCGGGGAGGAGCGGTAGGTGTACTGGGCCGTCCTGCGCGAGGCGCTTCAGGAGCACGAACCACATCTATCGGGGCCAAAGGGGGACTACCAGGATGACTTGTGCTTTGTCCTGGATGATGCGCTGCAGTGTCGCTGGGATAAGGGGGGTTGGTGGAAAGGCATACACCAGAGACCACCCCCCCAGTACACGTCGAATGCATCCCCTGATATTCTCTTGTCGGACGGGCGCCTCGAGCAGAATTGCAGGCACTTGGTGTTCTGCTCCGTGGCAAAGAGGTCGACCTCCGGGACTCCCCACCTCCGAAAGAGGGAGCTGGCGACCTCCGGTAGGAGAGTCCATTCGTGGGGCTGTAGCTGTCTGCTCAGCTTGTCGGCGAGGACGTTCAGGTGACCAGGAAGGTAAGAGGCACATAGCCAGCAGTTGTTTTGCAGGGCCAGCGCCCATATCTCCAGTGACTCTTTGCAAAGGGAGCGGGAACTGGTGCCTCCCTGCTTGTTGATGTAGAACATGGCTACTTGATTGTCTGTCTGGATGAGGATGGACAAACCTCGAAGGTGGGGGAGGAACGCCTTGAGGGCGTATTTGACCGCCCGCAACTCGTGGAGGTTGATGTGCAACTGTTGCTCTTTCGGTGACCAAGGAGCTTGCGTGCTGAAGTGGTGGAAGTGCGCTCCCCAACCGGAGCATGACGCGTCCGTGGTGAGGACCGCTTGGTGTCGCAGTTGATGGATCTCCTTGCCTACAGACAGGTTCGTCTGTATAGTCCACCAGCGAATCTGTGCCTGGACTTTGGGCACCATCGGGATGCGGAAAGACAGGGACTGAGTGGGTCCGAAGGTGCCACTGGAGCCCGCGCATCTTCATCCGTGCCACTGGGATGACCGAGGTTGTGGCAGCCAGGTGGCCTAGCAGGCGTAGGAGAGACCGGGCTGACGTATCTGAAGCTGTTATTAGGCTGGACGCCAATGATGTGATGGTGAGCATCCTGCGGTGTGGAAGGTAGGCCTTGGAGGATTGCGTATCGATGACAGCTCCGATGAACTCCAGTCGCTGGGTGGGGCGGAGTTGCGACTTGTTGTAATTGATCACGAATCCCAGGGAGGAGATAAGGGTAGTCGTCATGTGGAGAGAGAGCAGCAGCTGTTGAATAGAGGGTGCAGCAATGAGCCAGTCGTCCAGGTAGAGAAAAACTGCAATGTCCTGTTTGCGGAGGTGAGCCGCTATTGTGGCTACACACTTCGTGAAGACACGTGGTGCCAGAGATAGTCCGAAAGGAAGAACTCTGTACTGGTAATGACGTCCCAGAACATGGAATCGAAGGTACTTCCGGTGCGCTTTGTGGATGCGGATGTGTGTATAGGCTTCCTGCAGGTCCAGAGATGCTAGCCAGTCCCCGCTCTGGATCAGGGGGAGGATGGTGTTGAGGGAGTACATCCTGAATTTCTCTTTGGTGATAAACCTGTTCAATTTGCGCAGGTCCAGGATGGGGCGTACCCCACCCGATCTCTTCGGAATGAGAAAGTACCTCAAGTAGAAGCCCGCGTGGATCTCGGATGGGGGAACCTCCTCTATAGCGTGTGAGGCCAGCAGGTGTAACAGCTCCGTCGCCATGGCACGTTGGAGTTGAGGGGGAGTTTCGCTGATGGGTTTGTTGCGTTGGCAGGGTGGCGCAGAGAACCGTATGCGGTATCCCTTGCAGATGATTCGTAACACCCAGGCGTCCGAGGTAAGGTTTTCCCATTCTGGCAGGAAGAAGGAGAGGCGTCCCCCAATCTGGAAGGGCGCCCTTCCATGACTGTCAAAAAGATGGACCGCCCTTGGCGGGCTGCGAGTTGCCGCTCTTCTTCGGTCTGCGGTCACGTTGGGACTGACGTTGTTGCGGAGGTCCTTGGTAGGAGTTAGATTTGTATCTGTGTCCTTGCCATTTCCTGTTTGAGGAGTACTTCTTGTTGTAAGAATAGTACGGTTTCTGCTGGTAGCTGTTCTTCGAAGAGCTGCCGGCTCGTTCCAGGCCATCCTCTGCCAGGGCCTGCAGGGTAGTGCAGTCCTCTTTCATGTTGTTCACGGTATCCGTGACCTTGTCACCGAAAAGCGATTCGCCCGAGCAGAGGGCATCAGCAATCTTGTCGTGGGCGTCGTCTCTGAGTCCAGATGCCCTCAGCCATGCCCATCTCCTAGCGGATATGGCTGTACCCGCCGTCCTTGCGGACGTATCGAAGGCGTCGAAGGCAGTACTTGCTAGGTGCTTGTTGCATTCAGACATATCGGCGAGGGCGGAAGACAAGGTGGCTTGCACCTCTTTCGGCAGAGAGGAGACGGCAGTCTTTATGGATGCCATGCAGGCGTCCTGGAAAAGGACATGCTGGAATTGGTGGGCAGCGATACGTGCGCTGAGCATAGCCCCTTGGTAGACTTTCTTCCCAATGTCATCAAGGAGCTTCTGGTCCCGTCCAGGCGGATTGTTGGCGTGGGTGCGCGTAGATTTAACCTTCTTCAAGGCGGAGGAGACTACTATCGACTGGTGTGGTAGCTGTACCTTTTGGAACCCTGGAGTGGGTTGAAGCTGGTACTTGGAATCCAGCCTTCTGGAGGTCGCACGGCCAGATGCCGGTGTAGACCAGAGTCTCATATGGCTGTCACGCAACTTCAGATGTAGCGGTAGCGCAAATGGGGTCTTTGGGACTGCCAGGTACTTCAGGACCTCTGGTTCCGCCTCCTCGGGAGCGCCGGGAGAGGACAGTGCGAGTGCCGTAGCCACTTTGCTGAGGAACTTGGGGTATGTCAAATCCTCTTGGGGTGGCGGAGGGCCATCAGGCTCGGGAGAGTGTCTATTCTCTGACGCTGGGCGATCCGCAGCTGCGGAGCCTACTACCGCAGCTTCTTCCTCCTAGTCCTCGGTGGCGCTGTCTGGGGAGGGATCCCCCAGATGCAGTAGCGGTGGCTCGTGGTGTACGATTACTTCTGCCACTTTAGCTGCTGCCGTTTGTGGGGCAGGTGCCAAGTTTGGCTCTGCCACATTAACTGCTGTCTCTTGTGTAGGTGGCAAGTTCACCTCTACCGCGGTGGCGATGCACGGTGGCGCCGTGGCAGTGGAGGGCGCTGCTTGCTGGACAAGTTGAGCCAGGAGGTGCAAGATGGCCGAGGAGTTGGAGGGATCAGACGACCTGGAGGAGCTTCTCCTGGATTTGTAGCGCCTGGAGCAGTGCTTTTTGCGATGTCCATGGCTCCTGCGGTGATAATGGCTGGATCCGGAGGAGTCGCTGCTGCTGGAGCGCTCAGAGGTGTGCTTCCTGCGCTTGTTCGAGCTCCGGGAACCGCCGCGGTGAAGAGAAGCGTCTCCCTCCCATTCCTGGCTTCTCTGCCTCTTGCGGGAGCTGTGCCGATGCCTGCTGAAGCCCTCTGAGTCAGAATCAGCGCTGACCGTGGCTGCAGGATGATGACATGCAGATGCTGGGGTCGCGGACTGATGACGTCGCGAGTGGGAGGGGCCAGCGATCTGAGCATCCTGGAAGGTGGAGGGATCACCGGGGGCGCCATCTTGACATACCTCGTTGTTAAGGAGGGTCGCGCGGCCTGAAGAGGGGAGGCAAGCCCTCACTGCCGGTTCTTCTGCTGCAAGAGGCATCCTGGCAGCAGCGTGAGGAGTCGTCGTCTTGGGAGCCGGGCCAGAGGTGGAGGCCTCGACAGGCACACCTCGGGCCTTAGCGGCGGCATCGGCAACATGCTGCATCGGAACCTCATAGAGGTGTGTAGTGCTTAAGCAGCATACACATAACTCTTGCAGGTCCGCGCTGCTTAATTTCCTGCCACAGGGGCATTTCTTGAGGCCCGGCTTGGGCATAGTTGGTGAGTTCAATCTTCTTTCTTCTGGATAAAATGTGGAGAGCAGGGTTCCGTCTTGTCGGCAAGGCGGAAGGAAGTAAACTGGCCAGGCTTAGGGCAGTCCTGGGAGGTGGGCTACCTGAGCAGGTAATCTGATCTCTAGAGAGCACTTCCGAACTGGCGCCGCCGGAGGACGTCACCAGGTGTGGCTGACGCAATCCTGCAGTCCATGGAGAAAGGCACGCACTCAGACAAAGCCAGCATTCAAAGGTAAAAGCACAGACAATTGGAGAAGCCGTGCAGGCCAGTCAAACAATTGCTACAGCTGGGAGGATTGGAGAGGTGGAAAGAGCACCAGTGCTGACACAGAGAAACAGCCTCAAGGTAAACCTGACCATTTTATATCTGATAAATTGGCAAAAGCGATAAAGGCTAGTTTTATTAAGCAGGAGCTGGAACCCTCCCCTTCTACTGTGAAACGTTGGATTGAAAGCCTAGTACCTGCTGCAAACTGCAGACCACATAACTCTGACGTTTGTGAAGCTTCTAAATAAGGGGCACTGCAGAGACTATTCTCTAGTGAGAGGATTCAAACCCCTAATACAAAAACACCTGAAAAGGCTGACTTGCTGTGGGATCACTTCCACCAGTTTCTAAAGAAAGAGAAGCTAAAAGAAGTCCCTACATATGAGAAAGACTTTGGAAGTTCTAATGGCATTGAGGAAATGCAGATAGAAACCACTGTGCCTGAATGTGATGATTTCCCTATACCAATGGACTGTTGTTTAACTCACAAGAATACCACAGTAAGAAAGTGAAACAGGAGAGAGTTTTAAAAGCCTTTTAATAAGGTAGCTTTTACCTGTGACTCAGAAGAAAGCAGTGCTGTGCTGTATTCATTGTTGAGAGTAACGGAGTTTGGGAAGACGTTGTTTGGTGAAAGTGAAACCAGCTGTGTTTAGTTCTGCTGTAGTATAGTGTGTGACCACACGGAGCAGTGCAGAGAACAGCAGAGAAGAAAAGTTTTTTGTTTTTCATTTCTCCTGGTTTTTCCTGTGTTCACCCTTTCATTTGGAGAAGTTATCCTAGTGCATTTGTTGTGTTTTGAACCTCCGCGTGCCTTTGAAAATCCCCATTGTATAAATAATAAAAATCTTGCAAAGCCTTACCACCTGCCTCAACTACAATTCATTCCTACAGAGTAAAAAACTTTTATTCTAAAGGACAGTAAGGCCGCCTATCAGCTGTCAGCCTCTTGGCCCAGCCTGTGTGTGTCGCAAGTTGGCGTAGTATTTAGGATTTTTTTTCCACGCGTGCGCATGGATATTGCTTCAGGATTTCCACTGCAGGAGAAGCTTTGCTGAGGAGCCCAGCTGACGAGGGTCCAGAAAGCAGGTCCGCAGTGCCCAGGAGACTACGGTTGACCATTGGAGGTGTTAAGCACGAAGCTTCACCCACGCCAGGTATTGGGTACCAAGCCGAGGGTCGGTTGAGGATATCAAGGGCACGGGTGCAAGTGCTAACCGTAGTGTTAAAATAGCAAAAACCAAAGAGAGGGGAATACCTTCTTGTGTGTGTGGTCCCGCTCTTGGGTTGTTTGTTTGTGTTTTGTAGGTAACCCAAGATGGCGCACGAAATACCGGAGGTATTGAAGTTAATGTCTCTCCAGTTTGAGCGCCAGGCGGAGTTGTCCCTGGAAGCGCAGAAGCAGAGTACTGCGCGGATACAGGCCCAACAACAGCCGCTGCTAGGAATGTTGGAGGCTTACCTGGCCGAGCAGAAGAAGACCGGACCAGAGACCACGTCGTCCAGTTCCAGTACACAGCTGCTTCTCTGAAGTTGGACTTGCAGGCTGGTGGGGCATTCAATATTGGTCAGCTTACACCAAGGGACGATATAGATGACTTTATTGAGGGATTTGAGAGGGTGGCGCACCTTAGTGGTTGGCCGCAGGAACAATGGGCCATACGCCTGGCCGCATCCCTCACGGGGGAGGCCCTCGCTGCCTACCGGGCTATGCCACCCATGCTTGCTAGTGATTACAGTGAGCTCACTAAGGCAATTAGAGAGAGGTTGGGGCTCACTCCTCTAGTATACCATCGCCAATTGAGGGCTGTAAATTTGCAAGCAGGCGAGACTCCAAAGGCCCTATATCATAGAGTCTGAACCTTGCTGAATAAAGGGCTGATTCCGGAGGGTAAGACCGTGGAATCAATAATTGACAGTCTTATACTGGAACAGTACCTGGATGCTGTACCCCAACAATTAAAAACCTTCCTCATACTCCAGAACTGCAAGACCCCACAGGAGGCAGTAGCGCTGTCAGAGAGGTTTATGGAGGCAGAAATAAGTGCCCATAGTCACGAAAGTACCTCCCAGGTGGCAGTAGGAGGAGTATTAGAAAGGAGGAAAAGGAGGAGCTGCTTCATTCTTGTCATTTCCTGTGCTTTGCGAGGTGCTCCGTTCCTGCCTGCCTAGCTCTCATTGGTGTGCTAGTTGGAGGAGGGCCATTTAACACCGGCTCCTACGCGGGACGTCTGAGCTGCTTCATTCTTGCCATTTCCTGTGCTTTGCGAGGTGCTCCGTTCCTGCCTGCCTAGCTCTCATTGGTGTGCTAGTTGGAGGAGGGCCATTTAACACTGGCTCCTACGCGGGACGTCTGAGCTGCTTCATTCTTGCCATTTCCTGTGCTTTGCGAGGTGCTCCGTTCCTGCCTGCCTAGCTCTCATTGGTGTGCTAGTTGGAGGAGGGCCGTTTAACACCGGCTCCTACGCGGGATGCGTTTTAGCGGGCGCGTGTCCGCAGTGGTGTGTCCGAAGGGGCGTGTCCAAAGGGGCAGGTACCGCCCCTTTGGTGCCCCTTCGGTGCACTAGGTGCATTGGTGGTTTCCTGTTATGGGGAAGAGGCGGAAACATCATTTATCATCAGCGCAGTTGAAAGCAACCAAAGTGACTGGCCCTGTAGGGCTGGTACCCGATGGACGCCCATGTTCGTGTTGGTGTTCCTGCAGCCTTGTCCGGATCTTTACTATCAGATTCCATGGAAGCGTCAACTGTGAGTACTGTTTCCCCACCCACCTCTGCTGACGCTAAGGGTTTAACTCAGCCCAGTCAAGAGTTAACTGTGTCTGCTGGCCTTGTTGTCCCCTCTCCTTCAGATTTGGGGCATGTGGACTGCTCCGATGTGGAGTTACTTCCTGATTCATTTCTGAAAATAGAACCCGTTTCTCTGCCTTTACCAGTTTCTCTTCCTTCTGTTATTTCCTTTTCTTCTTCATGTGACAAATTGCTGCCTCCTGAGGATGTTTCCTTAAAAGATGTGTGGCTTATAGTTTCTCGTATGGAATCTGCTTTAACAACTTCACTGCAAAAGGTTTCTGTATTTTCTAAGGAGACTGTTGGGAAGTTATCTGATCATGAGGCTCGTGTCTCTGCTTTGGAGAGGGCTAAATTAGCTAGTGAAGAATTGATTTCTTCTCAGCAGTCTCTTTCTGTTAAATTTGTGCAGGATTTAGGTTATTTGCAGCGTCAAAATGAGTTTAGGGAAAATGTTGCACGTTCAAAAAATTTGCGATTTTTGAACTTTCCAAAGACACATTATTTTTTTCCTTTGTTATTGATTCAAAAATATTTTAAGGAAGTTTTATTATTTAAGGACGCAGCAGAAATTTTGATCTCACGTCTGTATTATCTTCCTAAAGGCAAGGCGATTAAGGGTGATTCCACAGTTGTAGGAGGTCAATTTGATCAATTAGCTTCATCCACGCTGGACTTATCTGGCTTTCTTGAGTCTTCATCTGATGATATACCCACTAGAGATACATTATTAGTATCCTTTGTTCGGGATATGGACAAGGATAGGATACTGCGGGGGGTTTTTCAGAGGAAGTTTGAAAAGTTTTGTGGACAGAGTGTACAGATATTTCCAGATGTGGCCAAAGCTACGCAGGAACGCCGCAAGGCCTTCCTGGCGGTTCGTCCACGTGTTCTAGCCATCGGTGCTTTATTTCATCTTAAATTTCCCTGTAAGTGTCAAGTTACTTATCAGAGTAAACGTTACTTGTTTGGTGAAGTGGACCAACTGGTTAATTTTCTGGATCAGAGGGAGCACACTTGATTACTTGATTATTATATTTAATTGTTCTCTTGTCTTTGTATAAATGGGTTTTGTTTGTTATGCCCTCGGTTTAGTTAATTTTGTTTGTATAGAGCAGCTCCTTGATGTGGACTAGTGATTATACTATATTTATGGTGTAATGTTTCCTTTGTAATAATGTTTCATTATTTGAAATAAAGTCTTTAAAAAAAAAAAAAAAAAAGAAAGGAGGAAAAGGAATACTGATAATGTGAAAGAAATGTATAAACCCTTATCAAAAGGTTATGTCTCTCATAGGAAATGCTATAAATGTGGGGAAGAAGGACATATCCAATGTAATTGCTTTGTGAGAACGGCATTGATAGCGGAGAATCAGCCTAGGGAGAAAGAAAAATTCTTCTTGTCAGTGGAAGTACAGGGGATTGCAACCACTGCGCTTTTGGATTCGGGTGCTCAATATAGCATGCTATCCAAAGCGCTATGGCGAAAAATTGAGGCCCAAAGTGGGAACACAGCAATTCAGCCCATAACTCAGGTAAAAATCCGCTGTATACATGGAGGTATCTCCAGCTACCCAGTTTATAGTCTGAGAGTGAAAGGCTTAGGCGTGAGTAGACGTATGCAAATAGCTGTGGTACCTAGGCTACCGTATGAATTGGTACTAGGGAAAGATTGGCCACAGTTAAGCAAAGGCCTGGGACAGGACTTGTTTAAAAAAGAGGCAGCTACCTTTAGGACGCCCCAAGTAGACGCCCTAGCACAATCAAAGGTGAAGATGAGCATGATTCCTAGCCCTTTGTTTGAAGCTCCTAGAAAACAAGAGCGTAAAACCTGTGCCCGGAATGAAGCGTCTACAGAGAAGCCAAAATGGGTGTTAAGATATGCTAAAATGAACCCCAATGCACGCGCACCAAAAAGAGCCACTGCCAACGCTGCTGGGTACGATCTCTATAGTGCCGAGGATACGATTGTGCCAAAGCAAGGAAAAGCACTGGTAGACACAGCTTTACAGCTAGAACTCCCCATGGGTTGCTATGGACGCATAGCCCCGCGTTCTGGCCTTGCCTGGAAATATTTCCTCGACACAGGAGCTGGAGTTATCGACCCAGACTTCAGGGGCACAGTGAAGGTGCTCATGTATAATTTTGGAAATCAAGATTTCATGATTTCTACTGGCGACCGTATAGCGCAGATAATCTGCGAGAGGGTTGATTTTCCCCCTCTAGAAGAGGTCCCCCACCTAGCCACAACGACCCGGGGTTCCGGAAGCTTTGGCTCTACAGGAGGCACTAGCCTGGAGGGATTGTCGGCAGCAGTGGAGGAAAAGATGGAGGAAGACCTCGGACCCCAGCTAGAAGATTGTAAGGGGAATCCGAAATTGAGGTTCGGGGATAGCCTTTCAATGGCCCAGAAACAGGATTTGTTTCAACTGCTGGCTGGATTTCAAGATGTATTGACCCCGATGCCAGGGAAAACAAACCTGGTAGCCCATGAAATCCTGACACCACTGGGAGAAGTGGTAAGACAATGGCTGTACAGGCTCCCCGAGGCAAAAAAGCAAGAGGTGATGCGCCAGGTCCAGGAAATGCTAAGCATGGGGGTGATCGAAGAGTCCCACAGTCCCTGGAACAGTCCGATTGTTCTTGTGCCGAAACCGGACGGGTCACTCAGGTTCTGCATTGATTTTAGGAAGGTTAACTCAATCAGCCGCTTTGACACCTATCCTATGCCTCGCATAGAAGAACTTTTGGATCGCCTGGGACCAGCCAAATATCTGACTACGATCGATATGTCTAAGGGATATTGGCAAGTGCCACTGACAAAGGATGCCCGACCGAAGACCGCTTTCAGCACGCCTGTGGGGCTGTACCAGTTTAAGCGGATGCCTTTTGGGTTGCACGGGGCTGCGGCTACGTGCCAGAGGCTCATGGACCTGGTGTTGAGACCTCACCAGGCCTACGCTGTAGCTTATATGGATGACGTAATAATCCATAGTGATACCTGGAACCAGCACTTACCGAGAGTGGCAGCAGTCCTGCAGGCGATGAGAGAAGCAGGACTCACCTTGAATCTGGACAAGTGTGTGTTCGGTGGCCAGGAGGTCAAATACCTAGGCCATATAGTGGGCCAGGGCCTAGTGAAGCCATTGACCAATAAGATCGAAAGTGTTAAGACTTTCCCCAAGCCAGCTATCAAGAAACAGTTGCGCAGCTTCCTGGGGTTAGTCGGTTATTACCGAAGGTTTATACTGAATTTTGCGGAAAGGAGCGCGGTGTTGACAAATATGTTAAAGAAGAACGCACCCAACAAGCTGCAATGGACGGAGGAAGCTGAGGGAGCCTTTTCTCTGTTGAAGGAGAAATTGTGTGTGGGCCCAGTGTTGCGGGGCGTGGATTTTAGTCAACACTTCATAGTTCAGACAGACGCGTCTGAAACCGGCCTTGGCGCAGTCCTTTCGCAGAAACATGAGGGGGTGGAACACCGTCATGTTTCTTAGCCGCAAGCTGTCACCGGCGGAGACTAAGTACTCTACGATTGAGCGCGAATGTTTGGCCATAAAATGGGCCGTGAATACCTTACGTTTCTATCTGACAGGCCGAAGATTCATGCTCATCACAGACCATGTCCCACTAAAGTGGCTCAGCCAGATGCGCAACCACAATGCGCGTTTGACGCGCTGGTATATGGCGCTCCAGCCATTTGAGTTCCATGTGGAGCACAGAGCAGGACGACTCCACCAAAATGCTGATGCCCTCAGTCGGATCACGAGCTGTGCGGATGTTACAAAGCCAGCCCGTGATATCTTAAGGGGGGGGGGATCTGTGATGGTGAAAGCCTGATGGAAAACATGGACACAGAAGAGAATCCAGAAATCCCCATGGAAACAGATGACAATGCACAGCTACAAGGAAAACTCAGCCTACGTCAGAGAAAAAGGCAGTTCCCTGTAGGAAGCAAACCACGCCCTTGTGCAAGGGTGGAGACTAACCCCCGTTCTGATTGGTCACAAGGAAGAAGGAAGCCAGGGTTAAAAACCACATGCAGAGGGAAGGAAGACAGACCCGAAGAGAGACCCGATTGGAGACCCGAAGAGAGACCCGATTGGAGAACCCACAAAGAAGCTGGTCAGGAAAATATCCAGAGAGCCAGTTGGAAGGCAAGAGAAAGCCAAGACCAGAGTCTGAGACCAGAGAGTCCAGACAGAACAGCCTGTGTGAGAGAAGGTGCGAAGGGAAAGGCACGCACTCAGACAAAGCCAGCATTCAAAGGTAAAAGCACAGACAATTGGAGAAGCCGGGCAGGCCAGTCAAACAATTGCTACAGCTGGGAGGATTGGTGGAAAGAGCACCAGTGCTGACACAGAGAAACAGCCTCAAGGTAAACCTGACCATTTTATATCTGATAAATTGGCAAAAGAGATAAAGGCTAGTTTTATTAAGCAGGAGCTGGAACCCTCCCCTTCTACTGTGAAGCGTTGGATTGAAAGCCTAGTACCTGCTGCAAACTCCAGACCACATAACTCTGACGTTTGTGAAGCTTCTAAATTAGGGGCACTGCAGAGACTATTCTCTAGTGAGAGGATTCAAACCCCTAATACAAAAACACCTGAAAAGGCTGACTTGCTGTGGGATCACTTCCACCAATTTCTAAAGAGAGAGAAGCTAAAAGAAGTCTCCACATATGAGAAAGACTTTGGTAGTTCTAATGGCATTGAGGAAATGCACATAGAAATCACTGTGCCTGAATGTGATGATTTCCCTATACCAATGGACTGTTGTTTAACTCACAAGAATACCACAGTAAGAAAGTGAAACAGGAGAGTTTTAAAAGCCTTTTAATAAGGTAGCTTTTACCTGTGACTCAGAAGAAAGCAGTGCTGTGCTGTATTCATTGTTGAGTAACGGAGTTTGGGAAGACGTTGTTTGGTGAAAGTGAAACCAGCTGTGTTTAGTTCTGCTGTAGTATAGTGTGTGACCACACGGAGCAGTGCAGAGAACAGCAGAGAAGAAAAGTTTTGTTTTTCATTTCTCCTGGTTTTTCCTGTGTTCACCCTTTCATTTGGAGAAGTTATCCTAGTGCATTTGTTGTGTTTTGAACCTCCGCGTGCCTTTGAAAATCCCCATTGTATAAATAATAAAAATCTTGCAAAGCCTTACCACCTGCCTCAACTACAATTCATTCCTACAGAGTAAAGAACTTTTATTCTAAAGGACAGTAAGGCCGCCTATCAGCTGTCAGCTTCTTGGCCCAGCCGGTGGGTGTCGCAATATATATATTGGCGATAGGGGGTGCAGACAGCTGCTGTCACCTGGTGGTTGCGGGAGCTGCAGCTGAAGAGTGCTACCAAGGGACCATGTGGACTTTGGGAACCAAAGAGCTACAGAGCCAAGGGAGCAAGTAAGCTATGGGGGATCCAGGAGCTGCAGGAGGGAAGAACAAGACAATGTGGTGGTGGGGGAGGAAGATAACAATAAAATAAAGGCTCTCTCTATTTCCAGACATTTATAGCTCAGTCATGTAGGGAAAAGCTTCTGGGGAAGGGGGCTGAAAGGAGACATTACAAGGTTTGGGGGTTGGGGGGTGAGGAAACAGATTACCTTGGTAGGGGAGAGGATAAGGGAGATAAAATGTGCTTTGGGAGGTAGAGAGAAAGTGTATGCCGGGGGGGGGGGGGGGGGAGGGAGACTGTCTAAGGGGGGCCTCCCTGGTTTTCAGTCCACTGCTTAGGCTACGCCAAAGAACTTTGCTCACATATCAGTCACAAATCCCTGCACTGCCACACAGATGAGTGCATCCGTTGCTGCTCCTGCAAGAGCTTCTCTCTGTCTCACTAAAGGGGCCATCCCATTGTGCTCCTTGTGATCCCGGGCAAGTCACTTACCTCTCCATTGCCTCAGATACAAACTTAGATTGCAGGACCTCTGGGGACAGGAAAATGCCTACTGTACTTGAACATAACTTGTCAAACTGAGAAACGATGTGAACTAGATCCAATTCCCCTCTTTCCACATCCCCCCTCCCAGCTTCATGCTCCTCTACCTGCAGAAGCCCAGGATGTACCAGTATGTGAAGCACTCCCACTTCTGGAAGACAAAGAAGGAGAGGCAGACAGAAGCGCTGCAGTGTGCGCTCAGGGCTGTAGATCTGCCGTTAGGGAAAAATACACCAGCTCTTTTTATTACAGGTTGCTCTGCTCTTAGAGTGCCATCAAGTGGCGAATTACAGAACTTCAGAAGGTAGATTTGGGGGTGATGGCACTAACCTGCAAAAGGCAAATATCCACCAATAGATGCTGCAGGCCCACTGCTCAAAAAGGAAGAAGAGGAGGGCCACAGCAGCACTGGCATGAGCAGCCGTCGCTGTTGAGTAGGAGGAAACATAGTTAGGGACAAACAACAGGAGGAGAGTAATGTTTTACAACCACGGTGATGGTGTGCCAGTCAGCCCCATAAAAGGAACCACCATGAACTCTGCGGAAACCAAGTGATAACCCCACCAGTGCACTATGTGACAGCTGTGCCAAGGGGAAGTTAGAGACTTTGGGCCTAGTTTTCAGAACTGCTGATATTCAAATACCACGAGTCAGTTGTGGTGCTTAATTATCTGCGGGGCTTCAGCAGTAGTATCCAGATAGGAGGTACCACTGAATATCCGGGCTGAGAGGTAGCTAAACAGTCTATTCCTCTTGGTTGGCACACAAAAAACGCACTACAGTGAGGACAACACCCTGCCCCTGCCCCTCCCCCCTCCTTTGTAAAACTTTTATAGAGTTGAGGAGTAGCTCAGTGGTTAGAGCAACAGCCTACTTACCCTAGAGATTAGGTTTGAATTCCCACTCGCACTCCTTGTGACTTTGGGTAAGTCACTTTGCTCTCCATTGCCTCGGAAGAAAAGGCCTGACAATCTACTTCCGGTGATACATTACCAAGAAAACCCAGAGGCTGCTGGGTCACCCCCCCCCCCCATCACTCTCGCCCAGTCTCCTCCAACCCATTGGTTCTTTCCTCCATTATGTCCTCTGAATCTGTTGATGAGGCAGCAGCCTCCTCTAATGCTGCACTCTCCTAAGCTCTTGCTCCACACATGTCACGTCCTGTGAGGCTTACTGTACCTCAGTCCTGGCTGCCTTCCTCTACCCACTATCTGCATTCCTGTGCCCGCTCAGCTGAGAAAATTTGGCTCAAATCCTGCACCCTTGCTGACTTTCTACACTTCATGCTTGTCTCTTTCCAGTCAGCCATAGCACTTGCCAAGCAAAACTACTATGTCCACCTGACTAACTCTCTTACCTCTGCCGTCTCTTTACAACTCTTAACTCTTTCCTCAAGGTGTCTCCATCTCTGACCCCTCCTTCCCTTTCTGCCCAACCTTGGCCGACTATTTCCATGACACAGTCCACAAAATTACACTCCAGTTCCCCACGAGATCAGCTCCATCCTCTCTTTCCCCCTGTTCACTCCAAAATCTTCCTCTCTGCCATTCTTTCTTCTTTATCTAAGATCCGAGGAGGAAACCACACTTCTTTCCTCCCAACTCACTACCTGCTCCTCCGATCCTATTTCCACCCATCTCCTAAGCTCCATCTCCTCCACTGTAGTCCCTTCCATCTCTCATATTCTCAATCTAT
This sequence comes from Ichthyophis bannanicus, assembly GCA_033557465.1. Lineage (NCBI taxonomy): Eukaryota > Metazoa > Chordata > Amphibia > Gymnophiona > Ichthyophiidae > Ichthyophis > Ichthyophis bannanicus. The sequence continues at coordinate 101,269,757 of CM066048.1, read as the reverse complement.
CACTCTGCACTACAACTGTTCCTGCAGCCTTCAAGCATGCTGTGGTCACACCTCTCAAGAAACCTTCACTAGACCCTACCTGTCCTTCTAATTATCGACCCATCTCCCTCCTCCAGTTCATTTCTAAATTACTTCAACATGCAGTTCACCGCCGTTGCCTTGACTCTCTCCCCTCTCAAGCCCTTCTGAATCCTCTACAATCTTTTGTTCTTTACGTTCTACTGAAACGGCTCTTGCCAAAGTCTCCAATGACCTGTTCCTGGCTAAATCCAAGGGCCTTTACTCAGTCCTCATCCTTCTTGACCTTTCTGTTGCTTTTGACACTGTTGAGCACCGCCTTCTCCTTGACACCTTGTCCTCGCTTGGTTTTAAGGGCTCTGTGCTATCCTGGTTCTCTTCTTATCTCTCCCATCGCACTTTCAGTGTTTGTTCTGGTGGATCCTTCTCTTCTGCTATCCCACTCTCAGTGTACTCCAAGGGTCTGTCTTGGGTCCGCTCCTTTTCTCTCTCTATACCCAGTCCCTTGGTGCACTCATCTCCTCTCATGGTTATCAGTACCATTATTACGCTGATGACTCTCAGATCTACCGCTCTAAACCTGAAATCTCTCTGGCAATCCAGACCCAGATCTTTGCCTGCCTCTCTGACGTTGCTGCCTGGATGTCTCACCGCCACTTGAAATTGAACATGGCCAAAACTGAGCTTCTTATGTTTCCCCCTATACCCACCTCCCCCTTCCTCTTTTCTCAATCTCTATGGATACTGCTCTACTACTCCCTCTCTGCACACATCCAACTGATAGCTGTCCTTTCTTTCTCTATAACATCAGCAAAATTCACCCCTTCCTTTCTGAACACAGTAATAAGACACTTATCCACTCTTTAGTCATCTCCCGTCTAGAGTATTGCAACCTCCTCCTTGCTGGTCTCCCTCTGACTCATCTCTCTCCCCTTCAAATCTGTTCAACACTAGCTGCATGGCAGATCTTGTCAGCCTCTAAATGCTCATATAACCCCCCTTCTCAGGTCGCTTCATTGGCTCTTTATCTGTTTCCGTATCCAGTTCAAACCTCTCCTGCTGACCTATAAGTGCACTCGTTCTGCTGCTTCTCGCTACCTTTCCTCTTATCTCTCCCTACACCCCTCCTCGGGAACTCAGCTCTTTTGGCAGATTGCTTCTGTCTGTGCCCTCCTCTTCTACTGTCAACGCCACACTTTGATCATTTCACCTTCGTCAGGCTTCATCTCTGCTCTTTTTTCAAATCCAGGCTGAAAACTCACCTCTCTGAGGCTGCTTTTGAATCCTGATGTGCTTAGTCTCCTCTATGTTTTCTTAACATACTCTAGTTGTATCCTTGTCCTCAAATGTTGTTGTCTGTCTTAACTAGATTATAAACTCTGCTGAGCAGGGACCAACTTTTACATGTGCCTGTGCAGTGCTTCGTACGCCTCATAGCGCTATACAAATGATCAATAGTAGTAGTAGAGTTGGCATTGACTTGACCGCACTTTAAATAATATCCACACTTCTTTCAGTTCTATCAGCACGCCAACAGGCAGCGCTGCTCCCAGCTGCCTTTAAAAAGAGTTTCTTGCACACTCTGAAAAGGAAATAAGAAGCCAGACAAGGGCGACAAGAGCTTCTCTGCTAAGGGGGAGCAGAATAAATCTGAGCCTTTACACTTGCATTATCCCTGAACAACTGATAAATACCAGGTACAAATACACTTTGGAATTTTATAAGCAAGGACCTTATAGGCAGATTTCAAAGAAAAACTCCCTGAGCCAGTTTCCATTTGAAAATTAACTACAAGATACATATGTACCAAAGTCTGTGTGCAAAAATGCAACACTGAAAAACTGCCCAGTGTTAACAGCTCTATTTCAAATGTTGGGAGCAGGTATACAGTGCACCTATAGCAATAAGCAGGGTCATCAGATATCTTGCTTCACAGAGGACAAGCCCCTTATTAAAGAAACTGTCCCACGTCTTGCTTAAGAACAAGACACATAATTGTTCTGTGTTTCCATCCTAGTCATATGTGGAAAGGGAAATGTGTTTGAATTTTGTAAATGACACACCTGGGCAGATCTACAATTTGTAAAAAAATGGGAGAGGGTTAATATGTGGCAATACATCATCATCTCCTCCCCCCTAATACGCACACTTTCCTGACCTTCAATTTTGTTTCATGCAATGAATAAAGGTCAGCTTGAATCGGTGTGAAGCCAGTTTTCAGAGTCATGTGCCCTGAGATCGCTTTGTTACTAACAGTGCTACAGGGTTGCTTTCTTTCCAGATACCGTACAGGGGGTATTGGGAGAAGCGCTCTTCAATTGGAGAAGGCTTGGGTCACATATTTTACATTTATCACTCTCTGTTAAAACAGTGGGGTGCTACAAGGAGGGGAAAAGAGGACTTTATTGAAAGGATACAAAGCAGGCTTTGCGTGTTATTAAACATGGACACGCCTGAAAGGAATCCAGCCAGCTCTACAGCAAACAACCCCAATGTTACAGAGAGTGCCACAATCATTCTGTAAGAGAAACAAAAAGAACTTTCCAGCATCCTTTATATATTTTGGAATCTAACCAGGGCATTTTACAATAAGCTGCATACAGATATAACCGATTTCTGCCTCAGACAGCTTGCACCAGTAAGCACCAATATACCTTCATAGAGCATCTGATTTGCTGGAAAATACACATCTCAGTAATGGAGGGTTAAGTGGCTTGCGCAAGACCACAAGGTGCTCCTTGTGGTCTTGGGCAAGCCACTTAACCCTCCTTTGCCCATGTTCCCTGTAAGTATTAGCGTATGTGTCTCATATCCCCTCATGCTAAATGTATCCCCCAATGGTGTTGTGACCACTTTGATTGAAGGATAAGGTGGTATACAAAACTGTCTAAATAAATAAACAGCTAAAAAGAGAAACTGTAATCATAATTGCCAGTGAGATATGCAGGAGTTGCATGTTGCTCCACAGTCTATTATCCCAGCCAAGAGGCCTATTCTGCTCTCCAAAGTTTATTCTGCAGTAGACAGAATTTGGAGCTGCATATACAGACCCCAATGGATTTTTAATTCAGACATTGACTATCACTAAACTCTTTCCAGCACCCTCTCTCCCCCCCCCCCCCCCCCGGATCTGCACCACTAGGCCTCTCACAGGATCAATGTCCTACTCCCACAGAACTGTCTCACATCTGCTTCCAGCACACCCACTAAAGATTTAGGGGCATGCTTACTAAAACACGTTAAGGTAACAGGCGTCAATGGCAGCAATAAATGGAAATTACACTAACCTGGTAATTGTAGTTCCTGTAGGATCCAGTTTAGTCCTCCACAATCGGGTAGTGCACCTTCTACTGCAGCCTGGAGACTGGACCAATCAAATCTTCTGTAGTATTTATGCAGACGGAGCTCGCAGAAGCACCCAGTGTACTAGTTACAAAGCATACTTAACTAAGCAACACTTCATAGTATTAAACAATATACTCCCCCCACTGGAATAACCAACTCCCTCCCCAAACGAGGAAGTCAGACATGGCATGGCGCCTGCCCCGACGCCATTAAATTTACACAGAGTCATAGCGATAAGCACCGCTGTCGACAGAGTCCGAACGGGACGAAAAACCGTCTCATAGTCACCCGCTCGGGACAGCGCGCCGCTAGAGCATACAGATAGTCGGGAGGGAAGGAGGACTAAACTGGATCCTACAGGAACTACAATTACCAGGTTAGTGTAATTTCCATTTCCTGTGCGGATATCCAGTTTAGTCCTCCACAATCGGGATGTAACAGAGCAGTTAAGACCGGGCGGGACCTTGCCAGCCGGCGCGCCAAACCGCCGAACCAGAACAGGAATCCCGAGCCGCTGACACATCCAAGCGATAGTGCCTGCTGAAAGCATGCAGAGACGACCAAGTGGCCGCCTTACAGATCTCTGCCGGCGGCACCAGGCTATGCTCCGCCCAAGAGGTCGCCTGAGCCCGAGTAGAATGAGCTCGGAGCCCCTCCGGAACCGGCCGCCGCTGCAACAGATACGCGGACGCGATCGCTTCCTTGAGCCATCGAGCAATGGAGGCCTTAGCCGCCGCCTCACCTTTCCTTGCACCCCCAAAGAGCACAAAGAGCCGATCAGTCTTCCGAAAGGGCTCGGTAGACTGTAATACCGACGCAGCGTGCGGCCCACATCAAGCCGGTGAAGACCCTTGTCCACCGACTCGACAGAACTCGCCGAAAGCACTGGCAGAAACACCGCCTGATTCAGGTGAAAAGGAGACACTATCTTTGGCAGAAAGGAAGGAAACGGACGGAGCACAAGCCGCTCCGCGGAAAAAGACAAGAAAGGCTCTCGGCAGGACAAAGCATGAAGATCCGAAATGCGCCTTGCCGAGCAAATGGCTACCAGAAAAACCGTCTTCAAGGAGAGATCCTTCAAAGACGCCCTCCGCAAGGGCTCAAAGGGTTCCCGCACCAGAGCTCGCAGAACTAGATTCAAATCCCACGGAGGAATCAACGTTCTGCGGGAAGGCCGTAAATGAAAAACGGCGGTCAAGAAACGCCGCACATCCGCATGAGCGCCGAGAAGGCGGCCCAAGACCTTGCCTCTATAACAAGAGATCGCTGCCAACGGAACCTTCAGGGAACTGGCCGCGAGACCGTTCTCGAACCCATCCTGAAGAAAACTTAACACGACGGGCACAGAAGCCGTCGCCGCCCGGACTCCCCGCCGGGAGCACCAGTTCTCAAAAATCCTCCAAATTCGAACATAAGGAAGAGAAGTGGATGACTTTCTTGCCCGCAGTAAGGTGGAAATCACCGCGGGCGAATAGCCCTGCTTTTTCAGCCGAGCCCTCTCAATGGCCAAACCGTAAGCGAGAATCGAGCCACCTGGGGCAACCGCAAGGGCCCCTGAAGGAGAAGGTCCGGCAGCGCAGGAAGGCGCCACGGAACGCCGTCTCGAAGCCGGACGAGGTCGGCATACCAGGGTCTCCGGGGCCAATCCGGAGCCACCAACAGCACTCGACCCCGATGGCACTCGATGCGCTGAACGACCCGGCCGATGAGTGCCCACGGAGGGAAGACATACAGGAGCCCGGACGTCGGCCACGGCTGAATGAGAGCGTCGAGTCCCTCGGACATTCGCTCCCGCCGTCTGCTGAAGAAGCGACTCGTCCTGGCCGTTTGGAAGGTCGCCATGAGATTCATGATGGGCGGACCCCACCGCCGAACTATTTGCGCATATACTTGTGGATTTAACTCCCACTCTCCGGGGTCCACCCGCACTCTGCTGAGAAAGTCTGCCTGGACATTTTCTGCGCCTGCTATGTGTGCCGCCGAGATTGCCGGCAGACGAGTCTGCCCCCAACTGAACAAGGCCGTCGCCTCTGTTTCCAGTGCCACGCTCCCTGTGCCCCCTTGGCGATTGATGTACGCCACCGTGGTCGCATTGTCCGACCAGACTCGGACCGCCCGACCCAGGACCAGAGGCTCCAGGGCCAATAAGGCAAGCCTGACCGCCCGAAGCTCGAGACGGTTGATCGACCAAGAGGCTTCCCGGGAGGACCACACCCCCTGTGTGAAGCGGGTCTCGCAGTGCGCTCCCCAGCCGGCTAAGCTCGCATCCGTAGTGAGAGGAACCCACCGAGGAGGCTCCAAGGGAATCCCCCGCGTCAAATTCTCGGAGGAGAGCCACCATCGGAGCGACCGTCGCACTGTCTTCAGGCAGGGCAATCTCCTGTTCAAGAAGTCGCACTGGTTGGACCAACGGCGAAGGAGTGCCCTCTGTAGCGGGCGCATGTGGAACCGCGCCCACGGCACCACCTCCAAGGTCGCCGCCATCGTTCCGAGGAGCCGCAAGTACCACCACGCCGACGGAGCGGGCATCCCCCGAAAAAGTCGGACAAGAGTCCGCAACGCCAGGACGCGGCGCTCGGGGAGGCATACCAGTCCCCGGGCGGTGTCGAAACGCACCCCCAGATACTCGAGGTCCTGCGAGGGACGCAGACAACTCTTTCGTTCGTTCACCACCCAGCCGAGAGAACGCAGCAGAGCCACTACCTTGCTTGTGACTCGCATGCACTCCCGACTGGATTTGCTCGTATTAACCAGTCGTCGAGATATGGATGGACCAAAATGCCCTCCTTGCGCAAGGCCGCCGCAACGACCACCATCACCTTGGTGAAGGTGCGCGGAGCCGTAGCTAAGCCGAACGGCATGGCCCGGAACTGGAAGTGGCCCCACGGAAACGCCAAGCGGAGAAACCGCTGATGAGATGGATGTATCGGAATGTGCAGATAGGCCTCGGTAAGATCGAGGGACGTTAAAAACTCCCCCTGTCGCACTGCTACAATGACTGACCGCAGGGTTTCCATACGGAAATGCGGCACCCTGAGTGCGCGATTCACGCCTTTGAGGTCCAAGATCGGACGCAGGGAGTCGCCCTTTTTGGGGACCACAAAATAGATGGAGTAGCGACCGGCGCCTCTTTCCAAGGGAGGAACCGGGATCACAGCTCCCAAAGTTAACAACCGATCCAAGGTCACGCGGATGTCCCGCGTCTTTTGCTCGCCCCTGCTGGGAGACAGAACAAAGGAATCTGGAAGCGGGAACGCAAACTCCAGAGCATAACCTTCTTCTATAATCTGTAGCACCCAGCGATCTGACGTAATTTGGGCCCAAGAAGGAAGTAAGTCGCGCAAGCGACCCCCGATAATCGGGCCCCCCTCCAGAGCCTGCCTCGCGTCATTGTGGCTTGCGCCCAAAGGAAGAGACCGAGGAAGAGGCGGCTCCGGAAAAAACCTCTGCCGGATCCTCGGAAACCACGAAAGCCTTGATTACGGGCTCCAAACCGGCTCCGCTGCGATGCCCACAGGCGGGAGGAACGAAACCGGCGCTGATCCCGAAAGGACCCCCGCGCCGAAGAGGAGGGCCTGTTGGACCTTGGCTTATCCTCCGGAAGCCGGCCCCCCTTGGACTCACCGAGATCCTTTACCAATTTCTCGAGAGCCTCCCCAAATAACAATCTGCCCTTAAAGGGCAGTTTACTGAGGCGGGACGTGGAATAACCGTCCGCCGCCCAGTTGCGCAACCAGAGGGACCGGCGCGCCGCAACCGCGGATGCCATACTATTAGCCAACGTGCGGATTAAATCATAAAACAGATCCGCCAAATAGGCCGAGCCGGACTCCAACCGGGTAACCTCCAACAGGCCCTGCTGGTCTAGCCCGGGGCTCGAGCGCAATCGCTGCGACCACCGCAGACACGACCGAGCCACCCAAGCCCCACAAATAGAGGCTTGCAATGACACGGCATCAGTATCGAAGGTTTGCTTGAACAAATTATCCACCTTCTTATCCTGACCGTCCTTGAGGGCCGCCGCTCCCTCAACCGGGATGGTGGTTTTCTTGGTCACTGCGGAAACCGCAGCATCCACCCGTGGGGACTTGAACCAGTCCCTGTTCTTGTCGGCAAGGGGATAAAGCCGATTCATGGTCCGAATCCCCTTCCAACCGGATTCCGGGTGCTCCCACTCCGCTAGGATCATCTGTTCGACCACGCGGTGGACGGGAAAAACCACCTGGGCATCTCTGACTGCCTGAATCAGGGGATCCGCAAGACCCTCCTCCTCCAGGGACCGCACCGCCGAAAGGTTAAGCGCCTGAAGGGACTCCGTTACCAGAGGAACCAGCTCGTCCCTACGGAACACTCGAATGACCCGAGCCTGATCCTCCAGCTCAGGGATCTCCCCATCCTCCAACTCCTCCGCTTCAGCCTCAGGATCGCCCTCCGCCTCGGAATCCAGAAGACCCAGGGCATCCTGCTCCTGTTCCCCCAACCGAAGCCGCTTGACCCCGGGTTGTGAGGAGCACTGAGCCGCCCCCGAGGACCCCGAGGGAAGAGAGGGGGGGCAAACTTCCGGCAACTGACCGGACCTGCTCAAGCGGAACGCCTGATGCATGAGGAGCACGAAATCAGGGGAGAATTCCATAGGTGGGACAACTGTAGCCGCCTGCTGCAGCGCAGCCACCGACCCAGACTGAGGGATGCTCGGAGAAAGAATACTGTCCCCTGAAGTAGAAGCATCCCCAGGGGTAGCCTGCTCCTGAACATTCACAGATTGCTCTATCCCTGCGGGCACTGCAGCACAGCCCCTGCAGATGCCAGAGTCAGTCCCTGCCGCTCTGCGGGACCCACAAATCACACATTGGGGTATGGAAGCCATCCCAAGGCCACCTCCGCCCAACGGGACAGAATGGAACAGTCACAGGAAAACCCACAGCCCAGGGGCAATCCTATGCAAATCAGCCCCGGATTAAAATTAAAACTTTTTTTTTTTTTTTTTTTACAAGAAATAAACTACTCCCCAGACTCCCTGGGGTGCCCTGAGCAAAATCGCCAGCAAAAGGAACCCCAAAAAACGCTAGGGGAACCTGCACAAGTGAGCAAAAGTGCCTTAAAAGCACACTTTAAAAATCCAAAATGGCCGCCGCACTGTTTCACCCGCGGCAAAAAACGGCGCGAAAATACAACCAAATAATATGGAAAATAAATAAAAACGACCCTGCAATGCAGGGCAAACGACCAATTTGAAGAAAAATTGCCAAATGGGCTCAGGAGAGCCTACAGAAACGCTGGCAGCTCTGACAGAGCACTGCTCACAAATAAAGAAGTGAAAACTCCTACCAGCTCAGGAACAGCAAGGACACAGTCAACATCTCCCAGTGCCAGTCACTGCTGTATCAGGTATGGCAATTCCCCGTACTGTCCAGGGGAAGCTCACCCAGGGCTGTTAAAATTTGCCAGGCAGGAAGGCAGGAGCCTGCAGGTCTGACTTCCCCCTAGTCTCCTGTGACAATGCTCCAGGGAGCCAGGCTTCTTTTCCTTTTTCCTTTTAAAGATACAGCTAGCTATTAAATAAATAGTAAGTAAATGTCCCAAAAACAAACCCTAAAAGACTAACTAACAAGTGTTGCTCCTGCAAGAGTCACTCAGTGTGCCCAGGAGGACACACTTTTACGTCTTCAAGCTGCAAGAGACTGGACACACTGGGGGGCTTCTGGGAGCTCCAGCTGGATATGTACTACAGAAGATTTGATTGGTCCAGTCTCCAGGCTGCAGTAGAAGGTGCACTACCCGATTGTGGAGGACTAAACTGGATATCCGCACAGGAAAGGGCATTAATCCTTAAAAGGTGTTGGGTAGGTAGGGGGCGTTCGGGCATAAAGGGCCCTATGGGCCATTTAACATGCATTAACAGGACAACAGGTGTTGAGGTGCAAGCATGCGCCTTAACGTGCAAAAACAGCTTACTAAAGGGCGTTAACACCTGTTATCTTAATGGCAGCGATAAGGTGTGTTACATGCATAAAGGGCACTGGGCGGGTAGGGGGCATTCTGAAGTACAGGGCACTATGGGCCATTTAATGAGTGTTTACAAAACATCGGGTATTAAGGTGGCAAACATGCACCATAAAGTCCGAAAAAGGCTGTAGCCCTAACGCTGGATAAAGGAGCACCAAGGAAAATCAATGTAAAGTGATGGATGGAAGGACAGGTGGGGATTGATGGACCTGCCATATCTGTGGGCACCCTATATGGCAGCAAGTAAAGTGGACAAGCATGTGGAAAGCAGCCATACAATGCACAGGGTGGTGCCATGTCAGTGTGTGACATAGGATGGGGAAGACGTGTCTCCCAGCGGAGCCAGAAGCGGCAGGATGTGTGCAGCAACAGGAGGACAGAGTAAGATGGTGAAGTGCAGATCAGGCACAGGAGAGCCCTGACTGTTACAGGTATGAAAATGATCTGAGTAGCACAGTCACAAAAAGAACAAGCAGGAATCAAACCCCTGTCCCCTGCTCATGGAGACATTGCATAAACCAATAGGCTACACCTCCACACAGCAATAGCTGGATACAAAGAGCCAGCAGGTCACTGACTAAACTGTCTGCTGTGTGTGCCGGTATAGGACAGCCCCACCAGTACCCATGATGCAGTGCACATGCAGAACAGCAGTCTACAGCTGATCACCAAATGGAGAATGCACTTATCCATCACTTCAGCTCAGTAAGATGCACTGACAGTGTGTGATACAAGCACAGAGCAGCTACAAACTGTGCTACTGAGCAGTTTCTGCTGTCACCCTGAGGGTGAGGATGGGCACCCAGCACCTGGTCCCCAGAACTTGCATTACTACAGATGGTCTCTGCAGATCTCCATCCCTGTCAATGTGTGGTGGGTATTGCCTGTAGTGTGATATACTTAGTCACCTTGTTTCCTACAGAATTGTAGCATGCCGTATGTGCTAGTCACATCTGGGCACTTGACCGACCCTCCCTCCCTCCCTCCCTGTCTGTCTGTCTGTGAATACCCAGTATTAAACTGCTAATGTCATACTGTAGATGCCATCTACTGGGGGCATCTAGGCTTGCATAGGGTTGTTACTAGAGGCCTGCTAGCCATACCAACACCTCACATCCCCATCACCTAGGTCTACCAAACACAGTCAGACTGCACCTGCTGCCCACCACTGGGTTTTCCAGCCATATACATACCAATTGCACTGGTTAGTACACATTGCATATACACCCTAGCTCAGGAAAAACCACATGGAAACCCAGCAGTTGGTTTGTTGATCCAGCCACCAGGAAGTACACCCACATCACTGGAACCAGACACTATATAGCCGTGCCATGCTCACTGCTTGGTCAGAGTGAGGTGCCCTCCCAGCATGACATGCTGTGGCAACCTAGTCCATGCACGTGGCTGACAGGCATTACGATGTCTCAGCCATTGACCTTACCTCCGATGCAGACACATCCTTGCCAATCCACCCTGTTTTAGGCCATACCCACAATACTTTGCTCCTCATCATGCACATTTGCAGACTAATACTGGAAACAGCTTAGGCACTGTGAGGCCCAGTGAGGTGTAGAAAACCACAAGATAGACATACACGCACACTCATATCACCACGCTGTGCAAAAATGTGGATGTTGGCATTCCTGCCTTCCACCTTGGTCCAGATATCAGCTCCAGCATTGTTAATGTGTGCTCCTTGTGCAGGAGCTAGTAGCGCACCCTGATGTTAACACTCGCTCTGTGTGCTGGTGCTATCATCCTGACTCTCCATCCAGCTGTGGATAGTGGAGTCTGTGTGGCTGCCTGGGGTGCCTCAACCCTTGGACCGTCCCATGTGGCATATCTCCTTTCCGCAGCAGTAGCGTGTCTGTATGCTGCCACTGTGGGATCAAGACAGACATCACAGATGATAATGTGGATGGCAGGATACCTCTATGAGGAGAGACTAAAAAGGTTGGGTTTTTCAACCTGGGGAAGAGACGGCTGAGGGGAGATATGCTAGAGGTCCATAGATTACTGACTGAAGTGAAACAGATAAACATAAGATTGATTGTTTATACCATTAATATGTAGAAAGACTAGGGGACATACAATGAGGCTGTTAGTGTAGCTGGGTTTAGAAAAAGTTTGGACAGGTTCCCAGGGAAAGGTCCAGGATATCCACTGCTTGCCTCACTACAGGCATTGTGGATCCTGTGTGTCCTTTGGAGAAACTGCTAGGTACTTGTAACCTAGATTGGCCACTGTTGGACACAGGAAGTGCTGGGCATGATGGACCTTTGTCTGACACAGTCTGGCATATTTTGTAATCTTATGCTCTTATGAAAGTGGAGTAGTCTAGTGGTTAGAGCAACTGCCTAGTATTCAGAAGATCAAGGGTTTGATTCCTACTGGCACTCCCTGTGACCTTGGGCAAGTCACTTTACCATCCACTGCCTCGGAAGAAAAGGTAGCTGAGTTACCAGGAATCAGCACTGACTTGAAGGCACATAATAATTATATGTTCTTGCATGACCCATGCATCACCTTATTTGTACTATCAACATAGTGCCCTTCCATACATTGGCACTGTGCTGTTGCTGCTAATAGAGCACTATTATCACTATCTTGGGTTTTCCTGTCTGTGCATTACATTGCAGACATTAAACTAGGCTCTCTGTCCTCAAAATACACCCTAACCCTTTAGGACACTTTTACACAACACGCGTTAAGGGAATACCTGTTGTTAATGTTTTCTTTCTGCCCTGTTAACACTCACTCTCCATCCACAATGTGTTTTATGCTGCCAGAGCCTTTAACGCAAGTTGAAGCAGCGTTTTTGCTACGTAAAGGGTGCAAGGTTGCTGATAATGGCACACTGGCTCCCTTAACGCCCTTTAGTAAACATACCCCTTAGTGTAACAGAGGTACTGTCACCCATTCACGTGCTGGTGGGCTGAACTTCTGAGAGTTCAAGCTGTGACTTACTCTGTATCCCTCCTGCTGTACTCCTCCTTGGTGAAGGTTGGGGGTAAACAGGCCAAGACATTGTTCTCCTGTAAGAAAAGAAAGCAGGAGAGTGTAAGACCTATTCAGAAAAGAGAAATGGACCCTGTACCCCCACCAAATTTCAAGTATGGGGAAAGGATGCACAGGCAGTACCCGGGACCAGAAGATGGTGATGACAATGACCAGGTGTGCCACCAGGGTGAGGAAGCGTGATGGTACCAGGCTGTTGATCACAGTCATTATGGGGTGTGAAGGATCTCCAAAGGCTGAAACAGAAATTTTATTTATGTGAATTTATTTCACATCTTTCCAGTAGCAGCTCAAGGCGAGTAACTTCCTACACCTGAATTTAGTTCCCTGTTCCCAGACGGCTTGCAGTGTAAGACCTGGATGCCGCGCTAAGCTTCGCGCACAGTGCTATACTGCATGTGTTAAATGATTCTTTACTCATAATGCAGTAAGCTAATGGCATGGAAATTACCACTGTGTCAAAAAAAAACAAAACAAAAAACAAACAGTGCACATTGCCATGGTAATATGCAGCTGTTTGCTGCATCTTGGGTAAAATATCTCCCTACCTGCCAGTGCCCGAGCATGGACTAGCTCATAGCATGACAGGGAGACATTAAAACAAAACAAAAAATAGGCCAGTCTTACTCCCCGCCTCCACCCCGCAAAAATGCCCTAGAGGCCCAGATCCGACACGCACGATCCTCCCCAGACTCTCAAATTCACTCCTCCAGCCTGACTCCTCCTCTCCGGAGACTAAATGGAGGGGCGGCTCTGTAATGAGGGAAGTGAGGCGGCTGCCTCAAGCGGCAAAGTTTTGCAGGCGGCAAATGCCCCCAAAACAGCCGCCTCACTTCGCCCTCAAGTTAAAAAAACAAACAAAAAGCGCACAAGTTGTCGCCGCTGCCGAGTCCGGTTCTCGGCAGCGGCAAACTCACCTTCCTGGTTCTCGAAAGGCTCTGAGCAGCATCGTCCCGCCCCCACAGGAAGTGGTAACAGCAACTTCCTTTGGGGGCGGGACAATGCTACACGGAGCCCTTCGAGGGTTAGGAAGGCTCCGCAGTCAGCACCGGCTTCACCAGCACAGCCGCGGTTCCCTAAGAGGCAGGGAGCCGCGGCTGCAGAAAAAGGAGGCAGACGAGGGGAGAGGGAATCTGCAACGGGGCAGACATGGGGGAGGGGGCGGGCTAGGAGGAGTGCTGACATGGATGGATGGAGGGAGGGTGGCTGACAGGGAGGGAGGGGGGAGTGCTGACATGCATGTATGTATGGAGGGAGGGAGGGAGGGAGGGAGGGAGGGAGGGAGGGGGCTGGAAGGGAACTGACAAGGGTTCCCTCTCATCCAGCAGGAACAACCAGCATTGAACAAGCAGCGATCAGGCTAATTTGTGCAGCGGCAGCACTCCGGTTGTTTTGATTTTAGATTTTGCCATTTCTGCCCTGTCTCTGCCTTCCCGCCGCTTTTTTTTTTTTTTTTTTTGCTGCAAGCATTCTTGAGGGAAAAAACGCAGCGGGAAGGCAGAGACAGGGCAGAGGTGACAAAATCTAAAATGAAAGCAGCCAGAGTGCCCCCGCCACCACCGTTTGAGAGGTGCAGGTGGAGGGAATGGGGACAGGAGGAGTACAAGGAGAGACAAAGGTGAGAGATGGGAGACGGGGGCAAATGCTGGACAAAGGGGAGAGACAGGGGGACATATTGGACAGACAAGGGATAAATACTGGACAGAGGGGAGAGACAGTGTGGGTTACTATTATAATGGGTTGATGGGGGGGGCTAGCACTGGTAATGGGCATATCGGGGGGCTAGGACTGGTAATGGGTTGATTAGGGAAGGCTAGGACTGGGCTGACCAGGGGGAGGGGGGTTGGGACTGGTAATGGGCTGAGGGGGGACTAGCAGTGGAAGTGAGCTGATGGGGGGGGCTTCAACTGGAAATGGGCTGATGGTGGGGAGGGTAGAGCTGCTGGCCTTGAAAGAAAACTGGGGGGGGGGGCACATTTCGACTGCTGTTGCCCTGCTGCCGCTGGCAGGACAACAGCAGGCAGCCCCCTTCCCCCAGCCCCCTCCCTCTGTCCCTCCCTATGGAAATGGGCTGATTAGAGGAGGCTAGGACTGGTAATGGGCTGATTAGGGGAGGCTGGTAATGGGCTGAGGGGGGACTAGCACTGGAAATGATCTGATTAGGGGAGGCTAGGACTGCTAATGGGGTTGAGGGGGGACTAGCACTGGAAGTGAGCTGATTGGGGGGGCCTTCAACTGGAAATGGGCTGATGGTAGGGAGGGTAGAGCTGCTGGCCTTGGAAGAAAACTGGGGGGTGCATTTCGGCTGTCTGCTGTTGCCCTGCTGCCGCTGGCAGGACAACAGCAGGCAGCTGAAATGTGCCCCCCAAGCCTTTTTGCAGCACTTTAAGCAGTTCTGGTCCCTCCCTCCAACGACGCGATGTCAGAGCAGGGAGGGACAGATCTGCTTAAAGTGCCAGTGCCTTTCTGATTGGGCGCATGCCTCCCTCCTCCTCCCCATACCTCCGTCCAGCGTTGCCTGCTCTTTCCCTGTTGCCAGTACCGCTGTGAAAAAAAACAGAGGGCGGCAGCAGCAGGGAAAGAGCAGGCAGCACTGGACATAGGTATGGGGAGAGGAGGGGGGCGCGCGCCCCAGCTGCAAGTCGTACAGGGCGCAATTCCCTCCATATAATCTAATTGGCTTTCATTCCCTCCATATAATCTAATCGGCTTTTTGGTTTGGTTCAGTCCCTGATTGGAGTTCTGAAAAAGCCCTGCCCCCCTCTAAGGTGTGTGTGTGTGTGTGTGGGGAGGTGCCATCTCATTCGTCGCCTCAGGCAGCAGATTGCCTTGAGCCGCCCCTGACTACATGGTCCATAACTATCTCTTTTAGAAGTGGGCAGGGAGGGGGTTTGCTTGAACCACAAAGGCTTTTTTCTGCTTCCACACTGCATCTTTGCTCTAGTTCTGTGCTGGTGTAAAGATTCAGAAGCGCTAGATTTTAGTGCAATTTTTAATATTAGGGGCAATTTTTTAATCAGTGATTTGCATGTGTTTTGCATGCCCACAACACTATTCTTTAGCACAGTTGCTGTGCGCTGATTTTGCTGCACTATAATGTCTTATTGCATCAGGAAAAGCAAGAGTAGACTCTTGTGCTAATGGATAGCATTGTTTACTGCATTGGGGGGGGGGGGTAAATCTGTACCCAGGGCCAACATGTCCACTGGGCAAACCAGGCAGTTGCCTAAGGTGGCAGACCTCTGGTAAGTGGCATGGCTTACTCCTCCTCCTCCATGAAGTGACAGTTTAGCACCACAGCGAACTTTAAAATGTCTGCACTCCTGCTCCCTTTAACAGGAAATTGCATGGGGGGATAGGAGCAGCAGGCTGTGAGTGCACACACATGCTGTGAAGTGATGTCTGAACTGCTACTTCAGTGCAAGAACAGATGCTGGGAGGGACAGCGTGGCCCTGATGCCAGGGCAGGAAGTGGGCAGCATGGAGGGTCTGCCTAGGATGACAGGAACCCTTGGGCTGGCCCTTGTCTGTACAGGGTAAAGTGACTTACCCAAGGCCACAAGGAGTACCAGTGGGGAATCAAACCCTTGAACATCTGGGTACTAAGCAGTTGCTCTAACCACTAGGCTACTCCACTTGTGCAAGAGCATAAGATTACAAAATTTGCCAGACTGGGTTGCCAGACGTCAGCACTGACTTGATGGCACTAAAAAAATGCAACATGATCCATTCACTAGACAGACATGCACCACTTAAGTGTAATGCTATGCACATTCATGTATGTGGCACTAGAGGTACCTAGCAATATGCACCCATTCAACAGAGGTTAGCATACAACACCACACACCTCCCAGGACGAGAAGGGAACTCGTAATACAAGCGATGTTGTTCCCTGAATTTTATCCAGGATGCAGGAGTAAGCTGCTCCCATACACCCATGCTTTAGAAGTTGCCATAGATTCTCGCCCACACCAATTGAGAGCATTATGGGATACGTAGTCCCTGCCTCTGTCTCCTGATGTCACAAAGCAAGTTCCCAGAACCCTGTGGAGCTCATTCAGCTAACGCTCCATTCCCAACGTGCTTGGGACCCTCCGCCAGACGCTTGATCCTGATCATTCCCACTCATCTGAGCGCACCGGCCTCCCTCTGACCACTGTCGGGGGTGGCGGTGGCTCGTGTCACTCTTGGCAACCACCAAACAACGGTCCAGCGCAAGCTTTTAAGCAGTGATATCGTTCTTTCACATGACCCTGTGGATGTTGGGTCCCTGTTCTGGGGCAGGATGGGGTGGAGTGGCATGCATGACACGCCTGAGACCGTCGCCTCCATTTTTGTTGCTGGCAGAAAACCTCAGCGAATGATAAAATGGCAGTGAAAGCCGAGTTGGTGGGGGGAGGGGGGCTCTCTCCAGCCATCTAGGGGAAAAATGAATAGTGAACCTTGTGTGCTTTGCAGCGCTGATTAACAAAATATGAACGATGCCAAGTAACCAAAGCAAGACGCACCCACGGCTTAGCTCGTTTGTTTCTATTATAGTTCAGATGTCCAGGATGCTGAATAGGAAAAACAGACAGGAAAAGGGGCAACGATGCATCACTCCATCTGCCTTTCTCTTTATAAAAATTCTACATCGGCTTATGTGTTTCATTTTTTAAATTCACAGACAAAATAACAAAGGAGTATAAAGTCTGGAACGATATAATCGATTTTATATTAGGGACATATTTACTAAACGTTAACTTGCTATCTGCCACTGTGCCCATGGGAATAACATGGGCGCTGCAGCAGATACTGTGTAGTAAATATGGATGGTCCTGAATGATTTAGGGGCATGTTTACTAAAGTGCACTAAAGGTTTGTATTTAAAGGGTGTTTGGAGCCCAAAATAACATGCAGTATGCACAGCCCCGTGCTAATGTTGGGGACATGCCCAGCAGGATGCCTGCAGCTGTGCTGAAAAGTACCTCACTGCGCTAACACTGTATTTGCAGTTAACACAGATGCACTTAATGCCTCCCACTGACAATTATTCCAGTGCTAACCACAATGTGGAGGCAGTGCCCACTTTCTGCCTCTAACCCACCCAGTCCTTGCCCCATTATGCACTAAGCAGTTAGGGACAGGAATTTTATCATGCCGCTTAGTGTACGCTAAACCCAGTGGTAAATGTTAGCACACTTTTAGTAAACATGCCCCTTAATGTTTCAAATAATGATTTTTTGCACCTTTTATATGGTCTTTTGTTCCAGGCTATTTGGTGCATATGGTATAAATAAAATTCAATCTAATTTCCGCATGACTAGATTGAAAAATGGTTGTGTCCTGGTCTCAAGAATGACATAGGATAATTCCTTTAAAAAAGGGGACTGTCCTCTTTGAAGGACATCAGTATTAAATACCCTACCCAATGGTGTTGCAAGATGCCCACAGACCTTTGCATATATTGTAGCTAATTTTCAAAGGAAAATGACTATGGAAGTTTTCCTCTGCAATCTGACTGTCAGCTCTGTGCATGCAAAGTATCCTAATATATTTGCATCTGTTATTTGTACGAGTAGTTGATCAGGGGGGTAACAGAGCGTACCTACATTTGAAAATGCAAGACTATGCGTACAGTTTACACCTGTGTTTTAAACATTGGTCCAGGAACACCTCTTTTTTACCCATATAAAAGTACTTGTGCTTTGAAAGCCCTGCATACATTTGCCTGGAAGATGCCAGTTTCAATGAGGGGAATTGCAAAATCACCATCATCAGGACCACGGCAGGGCTAGTGCAAAAGTATTAGCTGCCCTAGGTGAAGCTTCAGCCTTAGGCCCCTCCTCCAATTAACTTTAAGGCACGCCCCCTCCCAGATTTTGATAAACTCAACAATAACCATCACCTCAAAACCACCTCTTCCAAAACAATTCTGTAAAAATACATAATTGGATATATTAACGCTATATATAGAGAGAGTATTTTCCAAAAGCCAAATAGCAGCACCCTATAGGAGGAGTTGGTTTTACCTCTGAAGATGTGAGCTCTCTTGGATTTTTCTGTGAGCATCCCACTCTCCGATGCAACACTCCTCCACACATTTAAGTGAGTGGCAGCATCCTGTTAGACAGAGGGCTGTCCAGGTGAAACGACTGCCCCAGAGCATGGCGGTAGCCTCGCACTGATTGCCTACTCCTAGGACTAAACAGTAAAGGGTAGCTTCTAGATGGAATGGAAATGGGTAGGCTATATTTTATGAAAATAGGAGGCATTCCATATGTTACTCTACTGTTGGCAACGCCAATACAAACCAATATATACATTGCTTCTTTCACTGAGGCCTTACGCAGTTTGGGTAGGCTTGTCTCTTTTCTCCCATATAGAAAGAGAAAACCCTGATATTGTCTGAGACAGTGCTTTATTTTATTTTGTATTTAGCTCACACTTTCCAGCAGTAGTTCAAGGTAAGTTATATTAAGGTATTTCTCTGCCCTCTCCCTGAGACAATAGAGGGTTACATAACTTGCCCAAGGCTACAAGGATAATCCATGGGATTTGAACACTTCCAGCCTGCTGCTCTAATTATTGGGCAACTCTTCTAAGTAGCTTAGTTGCTCTAAAAAGTTCATAAGGGGAAGAGGGCACGTTATGATTGAAATGCATGTCATTAGTGAAAATATGCTTTGTCTGAGTATTTCTCTGGAGACAAGCAGGGGTATGCAGCCACACTCCATTGGTGAAGTCTCCGACTGAGCAAAGTGCCGAGCTTGGAATGGAAATGGGCTGAGTGGAAGGGGGGGGCTTGAATTGCAAATAGCTGATGGGGAGGGGGGCTTTGAATGGAAATGGGCTGAGTGGAAGGGGGCTTGAACTGCAAATAGCTGATGGGCGGGGGGCTTTGAATGGAAATGGGCTGTGAGGGGAGGGAGCTAGGACTGGAAATGGGCTGAGTGGTGGAGGAGAGCTAGGACAGGAAATGGGCTGATGGAGGGGCTAGGATAGGACTAGAAATGGGCTGTTGGGGGGTGCTAAGATTGGAAATGGGCTGTGGTGGGGGCTTGGATTGAAATGGACTCATGGAGGGGCTAGAACTGGAAGTAGGCTCATGGGGGGCTTGGATTGGAAATGGGCTGAGTGGAGGGGAGCTAGAATTTGACATGGACTGATGGTGGGGCTAGGAAAGGACTAGAAATGGGCTGATGGGGGGCTGGGATTGGAAATGAGCTGATGGAGGGACTTGGATAGGACTGGAAATGGATGGGGAAGCGAGGACTGGAAATGGGCTGATGGTGGGGCGCATACTAGCCCTGAAGAAGTGTCTCGGCCTTCCCCCATCCACCACAGCGCATGGCAGCTTGGGAGGCACCAAGTGTGGCTGACTCATCCTGCTTGTCCTAGGAGAAAACGGAGTTACTTACCTTTAACAGGAGTTCTCCATGGACAGCAGGATAAGTCAGCCACACATACCCACCCACCTCCCCTGGGAAGGGGTCGGCCTCCGCCCTGGTGCCTGCCTCCTAGCGGCAAAAGGCTCAGCTAGTGACGTAATGGCTAGCTAGGGGCGGGCAGGGGGTGGGGCCAGGTGGCCCATGCTCAGAAGGGCGAAAAGCCCTTCTGAGCTATGGAGAGTACTTCCATCTTGGCGCCGTCGGATGACATCACCAAGTGTGGCTGACTTATCCTGCTGTCCACAGAGAACAGGTAAGTAATTCCATTTTTGACTTTTGGCCGAGGCTTAGAACCTGTGTAATACCATCCAACCCCACTGAGGAGATACAATGAACGAAACAAAAGCTTCTCCTAGGACAACCATGATGAGTCAGTCACACCTGGTGACATCATCTGACCATGCCATGGATATGGAAGTGCTCTCCTAGAGCTCAGAAAGCTGAGCACGTGCTGCTGATTGCCTCCACCCCGGGGCCCACCCCTACCTGGCTCAGTTCTTGTTCTGCCACTCCGACGGAAACTCCAGCTCTCCAAGTTCCATTACCATGGATAAAGAAAAAACTTCCAAAAGAATCAAGGATAAACTAGAGAAGACCAGAAAACCCGGTTTCAAGAAATGCCCATGCTGCTCTTAAAAGATGAACTCTACAGATGCCCACGATCGCTGCCTACGCTGCCTGGGTAAGGACCACCGCATGGAAGACTGTTCCCACTGTGCCCACATGTCTCTCAAGGCCCGCTGATCCCGCAGCCATGCCCTGCAAGATTACCTCTCTGAAAAGGACTCACTCTCTGAAACTCAATCTGCAGCTCCTAAGGTCTTTTCTCATAATTTGAGGTTAATCCCTTTTGACTTTTGGCCGAGGCTTAGAACCTGTGTAATACCACCCAACCCCACTGGGGAGATACAATGAACGAAACAAAAGCTTACCTCGTTTTTAGTAAACTTAAATTCACCTTTTTTTTCTGCATGGTCAGGATGGACTTTATAATAGTCAGGCCACGCTTCAATACACGTAATAAGTGCTCTATAAACTTCAGCAGTTTGAGATCTGTACTCAGAGTCAGAACAGACGTATCTAAAGAGTATTAAGACACAAACGGCGTGGAACATGTCAAGCCACATTCATAGAGTCTGCCTTCTGACATGGTTAAGTTTTAGCCTTCTGGCCACTAGATTCTAGGTAATAACATCAATGCATTACGTCATAATCATTCTGATAACATAAACGATAGCGAATGCTATAATTTTGATTGTTTATTGTTTACTTTGTAAAGAAAGTGTATAAGCGATTACCAAATATAATCAGCTATTATAATATAGTATATAGTATAATATAATAATATAATATAATATAATATAATATAATCAGCGGAGTATCAACGTTTACAATGAATGAGGAGCCCTGGAGTCAATATATATAGCTAGAGGGCTCAAACAATATTTACTTTATTTATTTGTAAAGGGATTATTAGACATTTTAAGGACCTGTAAGTTTCTGATGTGATGAATTTCTAAATTGGTGAATAAATAGCCCATTCTTTGAGCTCATGTGGCCGCTGGGGGCTTGTACAGCAGGATAGAGGAAGGCAAGGCTTACTCGGTCTTTCCGGTGCATGGGATTTTCTTTGACGACGAAATGAAGAACAGCAACTCTGGAAGAGATACTTCGGTTGAAAGAGAGAAATAAAAAGACAGCCCCTCCCGCTCGTCCAGTAACTTCGGATAAGCAGCAGCAGCAGCTTGTGATCCAGATAGTGAAGTTGGAGAGGTTTTGTGGAATGTGAGCGGGAATAAAAGGGCTTTGGGATGCCATTAGAAAGATTTCTTCTGATCTGAAGGAGACGTGCATAGTATGTAAGCGAAGCTCAGCTTTATAACAACCCATATTTAAGGAGGAATGGTCATTCCTAAATTCAACCTTCTGGCCACGCATGGCCCTCGCCTTCGCATTTCCCTAATCCTAAACCTATACCTGATCTCTAATTCTTTGCCTTAATCCTAACACTATCATGCGTCGTATGATATCTGCCTGGGAAATATATGCCGTCGTTGATATCTCCCATGCAATAAACGGTTCGCTTCTCAAGTACTACATTCACTAATATAACTAATATACCACATTAAAGATATCTTATGCATTTATATTCAGGTGTGCTCATAGTTATCTTAAAAACAAAAGGGCAAGTGGCTTGTTGTAAAGCTGTGATGGCCGAGTGGTTAAGGCGTTGGACTTGAAATCCAATGGGTTCTTCCTGCGCAGGTTCGAATCCTGCTCACAGCGACATTTTTTATTTTTGGTCTCTCGTTTTAGCAGTATCTATTGTTGTCTGGAATACTTTAATCTCTGAAACCAGGGCAGAAAGAAATATTGATAACGCTCTTATACAACACAAACGGTATTGTCTGAAACTGATGGTAAAGAGAGGAGCAGGAGGGGAAAAAATATTCTATGGAGATGCCGGGGATTGAACCCGGGACCTCATACATGCGAAGCATGCGCTCTACCACTGAGCTACATCCCCCATATTGAAGACATATCCCAGACCATTTATAGAAACGTGATTCTAGACGAGGACTCGTTTTGTTTCCCTTCTTATTCTTTTGATTACAATTTTAAATCATGATTCTCACACAGCTCAGATATTGTCCATATCACTTTGGGGAGGTGTTGGCCTGCTTAGTATGTCCCAAAGAGGCATTTTTAAAGCACACAATAATTTCTAAAGCACTTTAATGACAGGTGGGCTGTGAAAAAAAGAGATGATGGGTTTTACTCTGGTAAATCCCATAATCATCTGTCATATGTCCACTGGAAATGGAGGACACAGTCATATCTACCCAGAACACTGTCTATCTGGAATTTAGCCCAAAACATGTACATAGAGTTTGTGGTGTTAAAATCTAGAATCACTGTTTTTGATAAAAGAGTCAGGTCCCTACTAGTGTGTTCACTATACTATGTGCATAGCATCGATGTATGCATATTAAAGTGTTTTATTTGATATCTTCCAAAATAAACCACCAGATGCCTTTTAACTGGAAGGGCATCTTGCTATGCGAGAATTGCTGGTGTGATTTAAATTTGCAAATTCATTTGCTCCACCTTTTGCAGTCCATACATTTTGCATGTTTCATAACAAGCGAGCATCCTCTGTGGAGTCTTATTTTTGGAAACAGAAAGTGGATCAACCTATAAAAATAATAGCAATCTTAATAGGCAGCAGATAGCTGCTCTATAAAAACCGATATTGATGCAAGAAACAACTATCGAGCCGAACAGGCGCCGTGGCTTAGTTGGTTAAAGCGCCTGTCTAGTAAACAGGAGATCCTGGGTTCGAATCCCAGCGGTGCCTCATTATCTCGTATTTTTCAAATTCTCCCTGGATCGAATTTGTTTCCAAGCCTCCTTATGCTTATAATGCTAATTTTTTCATTACTGAAATATGGATATGCCTAGACTTCTAGTAAAGTTCTTTAAAGGATTCGCTATGACGGATGATCTCTTCCCAGGATTCATCGTGGGCATGAAGAAAAGAATTGAAAAACAGTGAAGTGTATCTGTTATACGAGAATGGGTTCATTATTACGTTTGTACAAGACCAGCTCGCCTTGAACTACCACTGGAAAGCAATGAGCTAAATACTAATAAATACATAAATGTTTTCTATTGAATTGCTTAAGCTCCAGATTTAACAGTAGTGATATTTGGGAACCAGTCTATTTTCAATGAAGATAAAAGGCCCTTTTCCCCTTTTCTGCAGGGCAAGATGCTAAAGATTGCACTAACCATTAAACTTTATGTGCTTCTTCTGAGGTGTGTTATGGAATTTAAACCTTACACACCCTAATGATCAATTTCACTTTAGAAAACTACATTATTTTACCAGGCCACTTTGAATTTGGTCACTGTGTTTGCCCCCACCACTTCCATTGGGAGGGCATTCCAAGCATCCATCACCCTTTCAGTAAAAAAGTATTTCCTGACATTGCCTTTCAATTTACTCCCTTGTAGCTTCTGAGACCTAAATATGTACACTTTGGAGGAGAGGAGGGATAGGGGATATATGATTCCGACCTTTAAATACTTAAAGAGAAATAAACAAACCTCTTCCAAAGACAGGGACGCTGTAAAACTAGAGGGCATGACATGAAGCTGCAAGGGGGGTAAATTGAAAGGCAATGTCAGGAAATACTTTTTCACTGAAAGGGTGGTGGATGCTTGGAACGCCCTCCCAATGGAGGTGGTGGGGGCAAACACAGTGACGGAATTCAAAGTGGCCTGGGACAGACACAGTGGATCCCTTTACAGCAACAGGATAAAATCAAAATAAACGGAACCATCTAATTTCTCAACAAATAGGGGTGTCCTACATGGAGCGATGGGGGGAGGAGCAGTGGGTTCACCCCTAAACAAAGATATGGGGAGGGGTGCACCTACTCCCTAAAGTCATGGGAAGGGGTACACCTACTCCTGTCATCTTGCTGGGCAGACTAGATGGACCATATTGGTCTTTATCTGCCATATTGGTCTTTATCTGCTATATGTTACTATGTAGCATATCCCTTTCAATCAGGACTCTCTAGGCTGATATTCTGCACGAAAAAATGAGTCGTTACTACAAGAAACTACCTTTTTTGTGCAAACAGGATTGAAGGTATAGAATATGCCAAAATAAACAAGCTCACTAATGCCACGGTTAGTTTTAAAGGTTAAGTCAACAAAGGTGTGTTACTTGTGATCTTACTTGTCCATATACCTTCCCCATCAAGTTCATGCATCCCCCTATCCTTTTCCCTTCTGTAACTCAACTGATTGGAAAGGAAAGGAAATAGGAAAGTCCAACTGACCTTACTTAATTTTAACAATGTTTTTGTAAATTGCTTGGATCTAATTCTGTTTAGGCTGAATATAAATGTTTGAAATAAATTAAATCAAAACTGCTTGGATATATGTACTTTTATTAGTGAAGATTTTCTATACTGACATTAGCACAAATGTCTGGAATTATGATGGTTAATAAATAAGCAAAGAAAAAATGAGTGACATCCTTATGGTGATGTACAAAACTAAATTATGGCACAAAGTAAATTCTCTAGGCCATGTGCTGGTGGTATTCAAACCTAAGCTTCATTAGTTAGGCACTAGCTACTGCCCCTACCATCACGGGGTAGTAGTACAAGGTACATGATTAGGAAAGTTTGCTATCCTTTTTCTCCTAGGACAAGCAAGATGAGTCAGCCACACTTGGTGACGTCATCCGACGGCGCCGAGAACGGAAGTACTCTCCATAGTTCAGAAGAGTTTTCGCCCTTCTGAGCATGAGCCAACTGGCCCCACCCACGGCCCGCCCCTAGCTAGCCAGTTTTCAGTTCTTCCGCCTTGCCACCAAGACGGATTTTCTACTCTCCAAACAAAATCGACTACTTTGCTTATATGAATTTAAAAGAAGAGTGCCATTGGGCGCGAGGAGCACCACCCGGCACCTGCCTCCAGCTCCCCTGAGTGATCGGGGTGGAGCGGAGGCAGAGGCAGGATTCCCGCCAGCCAGCTTCTTCAAAGAAGAGCGTCATCGGGCGCGCCCACGCCTGAGGGCCTCACCAGAGGGCCCTTTGGTGTGGCCCTTAGGCGCGGACCGATAACCATCCCCCCACGGCACAGAAGAATACCGAAGCAGATCACGCTAAGTAAAACAAAACACAAAAACAAACTGCTAACTCTTTTACTATCTCATTGACTGAAAACACATGTGCTGACTAGTTTGCAAAGCATTGCATGACACTACAAATGCTGTATATCAAATAGATCCACGTAATACCTCATTGTCTGTTTGCTACTTCACTGTCTGTTGCTACCTCATTGAATGTAAAAGCTAGCATGTACCGTAAACAAAATGTGCTAGTTAATATTATATAGATAATAGATAATATATAATACATAGTCTGTAGTTCCAACTACTTGTGCATTGCTACCTCACCACTAACCTCATTGCTCTAGAAAAACACTAACCACATAACAAACTACCCCATTACTAACCATCTCCGGAGGCTGCGAAACAACAAACTACATACATCACAGACTACATTACTAGAGTAGAACTAAGTTATAAGAGGAGAGAAACTACACCAAAAGAACAGGCAAATATAGAACCACAAGAGAAGGATCAAACACCTACCACCACTGGAATACAACTCAAGTCAACCCCAGGTCAGTAAAGAGTAAAATGCAATCCTCTCACCACTACCTCATTGCATACCTTACGCTCCTACACACCTTCGTACTATACACACAGGCATAAGTCCAAACAAACAAATCCCCTTATTACACATACATACCACCCAACATGAATGGATACCAAACACACCCCTCTCTAAAGAACACCAACATTATAAGCCTTCAGTCCACAAAGCACATAATACCACACGTACTACACATACCCACCTCACAAATAGGGTACACACTAACCCAATCACAACAACCAACATCAAATGGGTCCTACTAAATGCCAGATCAATCAGGAACAAACCAAATACTATCCTTGACCTCATACAAGACAAAAGACTAGATATAATATGCATCACAGAAACCTGGCTAGATTACTCTGACCAGGTAATATTAAATCAAATCATCCCAGAAGGTTACACAGCATTCAATTGCATCAGGATCCAAAAGAGAGATGGAGGAGTGCTAATACTGACCAGAAAAGAATACAGATTCAAAATGATCTGTACCGTAAACACAATAGAATCCAACACAATCATCATAGCCAACAAACACCTCAGCATCTCCCTCACCTACAGACCCCCTGGAACCACAACGGAATCTCTCTCTACGGTACTTGAAACAATATGTGCACACAGCAAAAAGCTCAAACCCCTCATTGCACTAGGAGACTACAACCTTACCTCCACATCCACCAAGGAAGCTACATCATTCCTAAAAGCCATGGAATCGCTAAAATACTACCAAGCTATCAACACCCCAACACGGTAGAACTCCAGATATGGTTTTTATCCCAAAGCACCTGGTGGATCAAGGCAAGATCACTACACCAACAATCACACCGGTTCCTTGGTCAGATCACCACCTAATTGAATTCACATTGACACTAAATGACATCATCCAACACAAGGAAAATGAGACCATAACCAGGAGATTTAGAGCCTTCAAAAAAGAAGCATTCATAGACAAAATTGAACCACAACTTCAGCAAGACTATGAAACCCTTGACTTAGGCATAGAGAAATGGAACTCCATAATATCAAATGCAGCATCAGCCCCTACAAGTACAGAAGCACAAACACGCAGGAGACCCAACACTCCCTGGTACTCAACTGATATTAGAGACGCAAAGTGCACCTTACGAAGACTGGAGAGAAAATGGAGGAGAAACAAGTCACAAGACTCCCTAATTCAATACAGAGACAAGCAAATAGAATACAACAATCTAATAAATGAACGTAAACAGCAACACCATACCAACCTAATCATGAAATCTGTCAACAAACCAAGAGAACTATTTAGAATTGTACAAACACTAACTAAGGACACTACAGAGCATGATACCCATCATCTTAACCTGCAGAAATATACAGACTACATAAAATCGAAAAACAACACCCTGACATGATCCATCGCAACGCAAACAGATGACCCTGAAACGATAGAGGAGCATCAAACCTGGGAAGACTTCAGCATACCATCAAAACAACAAATTGAGGACATAATGAGTGGCCTCAACACAACAACCTCACCATCAGACCCATGCCCAGTAGCTTGGATCAAAGCCACTAAAACCCAACTCTCCCATCACATTCACAAAATTGTCAAGGATTCACTCCAACAAGGATACATGCCACAAACTCTGAAACACGCCATGATAAGACCAATACTTAAAGGCAACAACCTCTGCCTCTCTGAACCAAAATCATACTGTCCTATCTCCAGTCTATCTTTCCTTTCAAAAATCATTGAAAAAACAGTACAACACCAACTATGAGATCATATTAACATTAATGCTCCACTGGACATCCATCAGCACGGTTTTAAACCCCAACACGGAGTTGAAACACTACTTACCTCCCTCTTCGACAATCTCTTAAAAGACATAGACAACATAAAGAATGGATTCCTGCTTGTATTCATGGACATCTCTGCAGCCTTTGACACCGTGTCACACGCCAGACTACTACAACGCCTGCAGCAAATAGGATTATGCAAAAATACGCTAAAATGGTTTACTTCATACTTGGAAAATAGAACGCAACAAGTCAAATGCGCACAAAAGAAATCGTCACATTTCCCCGTTACGCAGGGAATACCACAAGGCTCAGCCCTATCATCAATGCTCTTTAATATTTACATCCAGCCCATATGTAACATCATCAAAAGTCACAAGCTCCAATATCACATCTATGCTGATGATATCATGGTGTATGCACCAGTCAACCTACTAGCACTCAACATCACAACTATAACCAAATGCCTTGAAGATATGAACACCTGGTTCACAGCCAATAATATAACGGTCAACTACGATAAAACTGAGGCTATGTTCATCACCAGAAACACTACCTTCACTCCACCACAAACCAGCATTTTAGATAAGCTTATAATAGTTAAAGATGAGGTTAAATATCTGGGCATCACAATGGATAGAGCACTAAACCTGAAATCCCACATCACAAAAACTGCAAACAAGGCCTATCAACGCTTAAGGATCATCAGAAAACTCAAGCCATTACTCCACCAGGATCACTTCCTCACAGTATGCCAAGCACTCATTACATCTCTGCTTGACTACGGAAACTCTTTATATCAAGGCCTCCCTCAACAAACCCTACACCCACTCCAAATGGTGCAAAACACTGCGGCACGCATCATTACAGACACTCCAAGATCTGAGCACATCACCCCAGTCTTACAGCAACTACACTGGCTACCCATGATGGCCAGAGCAAAATTCAAAATAATCCTAATCATCTTTAAAATCATCCACCAGCTCTCAGCAGAGGCACTCCAATACATCATAATGAAAGATACTTGTAACAGACTGAGAAGAACCAATAAAGACAACATGATCGGCACACCTGCAGGATTCCACAAGACTAAACAAACAACTTCAAAAAGAGCTCCCTCCTTACTAACGCCCACACTCTGGAATTCCCTCCCAACAAGCCTGAGAGCATTAGATGACCTAATGGACTTCAGAAAGGACCTCAAAACGTATCTCTTTATTGAAACTTATCAGCAGATGGAAAACACTCCCCACCCAAACAGTAATACATCTACTGCTAATAATTTGATATTCACTCATCCCGAATAGGCATATAAGTTAATGACATAACATCAACTCAGTACCCACTCACCCCAAACACTCATCCTATACAAACATAACGTTGTTAATTACCTCATACTGCCTAAATGTCACCCTGATGATAAATGCAACCCTCCAATTGTACTGTCTAGATGTTGTTAAGTACACCTATGTTGTCATGTACCCCATGTTAAATGTAGCCATCCAGTTGTGATGTGACCACTTTGATTGTAGGATAAGGTGGTATACAAATCTGTTTAATTAATTAAATAAATAAATAAAACATGTATTTAATTCTGTGTCTCTGATGTCTTTCTTTTAGATTCCTGTGCCACTCGGCTACTTCTCTGAACAAAGGGCTAGGCTAGGAGCACATCTACTTATGGGCCATGTGCTCAGCGTCCCTCTGCCTTCGACCATGTGCCCGGCACTACTAAGGACAGCCGGCCCCTCCCGGAAGACTGCTGTTCCTACATACCTGATCAAGAAGCCATGATGAGCTAACCGCGCATGGGATGAGCCCTGCATGATGAGGAACAAGCCGGGCACGGGATGTGCCGATCCAGGCCCCTACCCCAGCCCGCTTCTTGGCCGGAACTCCTGGAGCCGAGAACCTGACCTGCTATGCCCATACGGCCTATAGCTGTAGACAGGGACCCTCGCCGAGCAAAATGTGCTCTCCTCCAGTGGCTCAGTCTTGCAAGCTGGGAGGAGGGATCCCTCCCTGGCTACAGTCGCTCCCAGAAGGCTTAACTCTCATGGAGGCTTCTCTTCGGCACCACCTTGCAACCTGCAGCACTCCGGAAGGCTTCTCTTCATTGGCACTGTGCAGCACTCGCGGAGGCTTTTCTTCAGCACCACTGTGCGCTCTGCAGCACTCGTGGAGTCTTCTCCTTGGCCGGCAGTTTTCCCTTCGACACCACGATGCAGCGCTCTGGCAAACTTCTCCTTGGCCGGTGGGCTTCTCTTCGGCATCACTGTGCATCTGGCAAGCACCAAACCCCGTGCCGACCATGCAAAGGTAGGATTTTATGTACAGAGGGACCCCTGTCGCTGCCAAGGCCACAGGAAGGAAACCGCCATAGGGACTCTCTAGAACCGTAAGAGCACACCAACGCATCACTCTAACCAAACCATGGGTAGAGCGTTCTAAAGGCCGCGGGCACTACTGTGGACAACCAAGGTCTTCCACAAGGCGGGACCTGTACAAAGGTGGGCAGCTGCCTTCCATCAAAAAGGGGGAGTAGCCTAGTGGCTACAGACATGGTTCCTCGAGGACCAGCAAGCCAGCCAACCTCTTCACTTCAACAAGCCTTCTTCGCTTCAGACAAGCCTCCCCCTCCACCTACCCTATTCTCCTTCACCTCCTAGTGAAGTCTCAGTCTGTGGGGCTGCAATAATCGATCAGGCACTGTACTTGTACTCAGCAGTGCCTAGTCCAATTCCTACTTTTTCCTTCCCTCCCTCCCCCCCCCCCCAAAAAAAATGGGGGATGTTCTCTGTCCGGTTATACAGACGTTGCCGCCTTGCTGGACAGAACAGCTGCCATCATTACTATGTTATATGTCTTCCCGCATGACTACAGGCGACGGCCTCTCTCCAGGCCTTGTGCCAAGATCCCAGGGCCAGATCCCCACATGGGTGAATTGGCCTCATAACACCAGACTCTGCGGGAAGGCTAGACATGAATATACCTCATGCTGTCCCTACCCCTATATTAAAAAAAAAAAAAAAGGGAGGCTTCACTTCAATCTTGCACAGAAGACGCACAGGTGACACTGGCGCATGTGGCACTTCTGTGCCTGTCCAGCTACAGACCAAGAGGGCACAGAGGTGACCCAGGGGCTGGGACACTGCCTTGGTTCCAAGAGCATGATTCCAAAACACCCCAGCACGCCTTGTTATCCATCTTCGGTCATACGGCCAATAGAACTCAGGATCCACTACATGGACTACAGGCAGCAATCAAAGGGGGCACTGGATCCACAACTCCTAGTGTTCCTAGGGTTGTACCTCATAGCCGCAGAGGAAGAACCACTTCATAACCTCTTGACTGGCACACGGGCACTTGATGGAGGAAACTCCTAGCGCCTGGTTAGTGCAGGAGCACTTAAAGGAGGAATCTCCTAGCCCCTGGTTAGTGCAGGAGCACTTGAAAGAGAAATTTTGTAGCCTCCTGGTTGGTGCAGGGGCACGCAAAGAAGGATCTTCATGGCCTACCAGCTAGTGCTGAGCTGCGGAACCAGGAATGAGATCAGCCCCTTTCAGGTCAACATTCAACACCGGTCATCCACTGGTCAGCTGGGATGCGCACGATGGACCTGCATGTCATTCTGAATTGCCAGCCACAGGAGGCATAAGTCTCGGGGCACTTCAGCCAGCAGAAACACAACCTCTGCCACCTGAAAACACTCCAGGCTTACAAGTTACATCTGAAGCTGAGGACCCTGCCAACAGAGACAGGAGGCGAGCAAGCCTCCACCATCACATTGGGGGTCTCCCTTTGGACTCAACAGCGCTGCCCTTGCCTCCAGGGGGCACCTGTCCCCTGAGGCCAACCCAGTCCATGTGTTCATGCAATCCTCTCCAGGGAATGCTGCCTCAAATGTTGACTGCTGTCCCACGCTCGCTATAAAGCAATCTCTCGCTTGTCTAAGTCCCAGAGGACCCCACTTAACGCGGACCCTTATTAGGGCAACGTGGCCTCTGACCTAGGGCAACATGGCCTCTGACCGCTGAAAAAAAAAGAGACAGACATGCAGAGAGTGTCATAAGGACGTGATGGGCCAGACCAAGGTCCATTGAGCCCAGTATCCTGTCCTCAACAATAGCCAATCTAGGTCACAATTATCTAGTAATTCCCCCAAAGGCACAGGCCCCACAATGCCTTCATTGCTGCTTGCCTGTGCTCCAGGTTCTGGGAGACCATTCCAGGACAGAGTCCTCCCATGGCTCTCCACACCTCAACACGACGACGAGCCAATCTCTGGCTCGCGCCTAGCACAGAGTGTCTTCTCAACCAAGCGGTGCATCTCTGAAGCACTATGAACTCCCACCTCTGGCAAAGCTACACAGCTGCCAAAAACAGAACAGATACTTCTGGTGAAGCTACACAGATTCTGATGGCAGAACTGATACCCACAGCTGTCCATGCTTATTCTTCCGACATGTGGTGACAGGCTCTCACCGTGGTGATCCCGCAAAAGAAGGCTCTCCAGCGATCATCCAGGCCAGTCAGTCATTACCTCAGATGCCTCAACAGCAGGATAGGGATCACTCTAGAGGCTTGAATGGCAAAGAAGCAGACATCCACAGGGCCAGCACCACTGTCCCGCCTAAGGGAACAGATTTGTTCAAGCCAGCAACCAAAGGGAGCAGACTTCCACTTTGATGCCCCGCGAAGAGGCTCTCAAACTTGGACTTACCAATCCAAGAGGTGCCTGCTTGGGACATTAGGAAAACCGGTGGGTGGACTCAGCTGTCAGCTGAACCTGCATGTAGCTACTCTCAGACCTCTACCCTTGATGTCCTTCAAATCGATGCTTCCCACACGGAGAATATGGGGTGCCACAGGGATTTATCACTCAGAACCAGACAGCACAAGGATTGTGAGCCGGACCCTTTCATAGGTAAAAATTGGGCCCGTCCCTGTTGTTTTCTACCTTCTGATGTGCAATGAATGAAGCAGCCAGTAGGGCTCCCATCAGCACAAAGTCCTACAGGCTGAAATAGTGGGCGCTTCAGTGCTGCAGAACACGAGACGGCAGCTGAAGCATGCCGTGGCAACCGGACCCTTTTCCTGCCTAGTAACAAAGGTTCCCAGTACCTCAGCTGTCTGGATTTCACCTCACACTTGTCAAAAGACACAGCATCAGGTTCCCAGTACCTCAGCAGTCTGGACCCCCCCCCCTCACACTTGTCAAAAGACGCAGCATCAGTGGGGCTGTCATCGAAGCAGTCGTGTATTGTAGGGTGCACATGGGTGGACTGCTGCCAGCTTACGGAAGCCCTCCAACCACTACAGACAGCAAACTAAGGCAGAACTATTGTTGTGGCAACGGTCCTTGCAGTCAGACATATCGAACTACAAACCCTGGTGACACACCACCACACATGTTATCCTATTGGGTCTTAGACATCCCCCAGGTTGTCCCTGAGGTGAAACCAGACTTCCACATCAGCCAGGCCATTGAACTGCCATGCTCCACCTGTAACCCCACACCTCCAGGCCCCCTATTCTGGATAGCTCTGGGCAGCGGAGGCCCCATACCCTGCACAACATCAGGGTCTTAAACCCCAGGACACACATGACCTTACACTTACATGCCCAGGGCGCACAGAGCAGCACACCAGTGACAGGGGTCACAACCCTTCATCTGATCACCTGGTCACTAGCAGACCCTACCTCTAGTGATTCTGCATGCATCACCTCCTCCCCTGACCAGGCAGGTACATAAGCTGCACCAAGGAGCGCTCCACCACCGCACTCTATACTGGGCCGACACCTCATGGCCGTTGCGGTATTAATACTTTAACCTGCACCACTCTTATAAGCAAAGTCGTTATGGATGCTGTTCCTAACCTTACTTGCAGTGACTACCTCACTGCTGGGGGCTGTATTAATGCTTCAGTTTTCCCAGTTCCCACCACTCTCGTAGCACAGCCCCTGTTCACAGTGACCACAGTAACCACCTCACTGCTGTGGCTGTATTAAGGCTTTAGTTTTTCCCACCACTCTTGTAGCACAGCCTTGCTGTTGCTATCCTTGCTCTCTGTGATAACCTCACGGCCACTGCTCGATGGGACTCCTTCTCTGTGGCTGCACATATATGCCTTCAGACGGCACGCTTCACAATCACTGCTGCTACACACGTGCGCATTGTGTCTGCATGTTTTCCACATTCATTGTTGCTCCACTCGGCATCACATGGGCACACGCCCATCTTCCCTACACGTTTTGTAGAGCACGCTTGCATTTGTACTTCTGGCACCGCCCCAAGGGCACAATGGTGTTGTTTGGCCTAATTGGGGATATGTCAGGGTATGACATTCAGCCTGTGAAAGTGTCACCCTGAACCTGATTGGAGTTTCGGCCTTCCCCTTCCACCACAACACTGACAGCTTGGGAGGCACCAAGTGTGGCTGACTCATCCTGCTTGTCCTAGGAGAAAGTGAGGTTACTTACCTGTAACAGGGGTTCTCCATGGACAGCAGGATAAGTCAGCCACACAAACCTGCCCTCCTCCCCTGGGAAGGGGTCGGCCTCTGCTCCGATACCCGCCTCCTAGCAGCAAAGGCTCAGCTAGTGATGAACTGGCTAGCTAGGGGCGGGCCGGGGGTGGGGCCAGTTGGCTCATGCTCAGAAGGGCGAAAGCTCTTCCGAGCTATGGAGAGTACTTCCGTTCTCGGCAACGTCGGATGATGTTACCAAGTGTGGCTGACTTATCCTGCTGTCCACGGAGAACCCCTGTTACAGGTAAGTAACCTCGCTTTTCATTTGGCCATGATATGCTGACTACAGAAAAAAGGATGACTAAAAAGGATGGGAGGAAAGAGACAGACATATTTCCCAATCAAAAGAATGCAATTCTAGACATTGTAACCTATCATTGGACCACATAACATACAGGGATGGCCTAAGGGTGATATAGGGCCATGTGTGGAGACTCGTTGTGGGGCCTCATTTGCATATCCACTGGACCTAGTTTGCATAAATTTAATTTATTTTATTTTAAGATGTTTATATTGCCCATCTAAAATTATAGGCAGCTTTCAAAGAAGCCCGTCACAAGCCTTTTTTTTGTCCTGGCAATGACTTAGGGGTATGTTTACTAATATCAATGTGCGTTAAGTGCCACTGTGCCACTGTGCCAATAGAAATAAAGACTACCAGATTTCTACATTATTATTCTCCAGGGCCAACCGCCAGGCACATTAGGAAGTATTATACACCCTGCTCATTTAGAATCCATAGCAAACCTTCCGTATCATAACAGCACTACCAGCACTCACAAAGCACCAAACCCTACCTATCAAAAGGCAACACTGCAAATATTAAACCAACACATCTCAGAGAATACCAATGCATCTCCTACTGGGGAAAGAGAACAAGTGGCATTGTCACATAGAAACTACATGAACAGAATACCTCAGCTCGGTTACACATGCAAAACATCGTCTGTCACCAAACATAAACAAGGGATCACAATTTTCAAATATGAAGACAACAATTAAACTGTAAACCCCAAAAGACAAACTTAGAATGTACAGAAACACCAGAGAAATACAACTATAAATTAATTTTTCTCTTGTACCAAACAAAATGCAAAGATGTTACCAGCCTGACCCAATTCAGGAAAGCACTGAAACATCACTTGTTTATAAGACACTATCCAGAATCCAGCTATAGCAACCAACTAAAGAGCATCACCATCAACCACCTAGAGCCCTCCAATGGCATACCTGACAAGATAAGTGACAGCCAGTGTGATTAGTCCTAAAAAGACTTTAGCCTGTAACATGGACTTCACT
This sequence comes from Ichthyophis bannanicus, assembly GCA_033557465.1. NCBI lineage: Eukaryota > Metazoa > Chordata > Amphibia > Gymnophiona > Ichthyophiidae > Ichthyophis > Ichthyophis bannanicus. Next base: position 101,234,090 of record CM066048.1, on the reverse strand, counting down.
GTAAATAAAATGTAGATATGTTTCCCCAGTTAACTCCAAGTTCTATATCTGATTCAATGTAAATACCATGCGGTCCTACTGCACAATATAAGGTTTCTGTTCTAATGTACACCACACTGATAATGAATAGCGTGGTATATAAGAAATGTTAAATAAATAAATAAATAAAAGCATATTTCCCAAAGCTGACATATTCCAGTTAATAAATCCAAATTAAAATAGTATTTTTCTACCTTTTGTTGTTTGGGTATTTTATTTTTCAGTTGTTTTCTTCATGTCTTCTGCTAACTCTCCATTGTCTGCTCTCCATTTGTCCTTTCTTCTCTCTTCTAGTTTTTTTTTTCCATTCTCTCTGTACATCTGTTCTAACATATTGATCTTTTCCTGTTTGCTCTTTCCTCCATTTATTTTGTATTCCTTTTTCATCCACTCAAACTATCCTCAATCACCACATACTCTCCCAATATCCAGCCAATCATAGATTTTTCTTCCCTCCCATACAACATAACTGTCCCCCTCTCCATCCGCACTCCCCCAGCTTCTTTTTTTCTCCTGCCAGCCCCAGCCCCATCCCTTCTAGTCCTCCCCCATCATCAGCTCCCTTCTAGTTCCAGATCCTCCCAGCATCCGCTCCCTTCCAGTCCCATTCTCCCATCCCCTCACATCAGGCCATTTCCAGTCCTAGCCCCCCAGTCTTCTTCCAGGACCAGCAACTCTCTCCTCGCCTCCGCGCACCCCATCAGCCCTTTTCCAGTCTTAGCCCCCAGTCTTCTTCCAGGGCCAGCAACTCCCCCCCCCCCCATGTGGCCCCACACAAGAAGAGTCCCGTGCCTGCCTCACCAGCTTCAGAGGGAGTTGGGGAGGCCTGAAGCCCGGCGCCCTGGCTCACCTCTGCACAACTGCAGGAGTGAAGAATGGAGGTTATCGTCACTCCTGCGGCTATTAACTTGTAGCCTGCTGGAGCGCTGAGTGCCAGGAGATTAAAGGGGCATTTCCAGGAGTTAAGGTGAAGCTCCAGAGGAGCGCCAGGCTTCGAGCCTCCCCGGCTCCCTCTGAAGCTAGTCAGGCAGATACTTGGGCCCATGTACATTCCCACACAATTGTCGAGCCAACCCTGATAACATGAAGAAAGAAAGAGAAAATGTGGAACGATCCCGATACCACATCATCATAGTAGGATGTACGGTGAGATAACGCTGTATATCATATGCTAACACAATGAAGTAGCTTTCATATAAAGATTCCATAATACATCGAACCCTCATGCTGGACAGTAAAGCACTGAGAGATTAGTATCATAATACACCTGTGAAATAATACACGAGTGCTGATCTGTCTCACTTGAGCAGGACAATCGTGTATTTATCTGCAATAAACTAGAACGGTTTGTTATTTGTAAGATGTTACTAATAATCTGTAGTTTCTACAGGTTAAATGTACCAATAAATGCAATTTCTGATACTGTGGTGGAGCAGGGAAGGTGAGAAAGCTTATAGCTCTCCCCCCACCCCTCACATGTTCTCATTATTATCCCCCAGCTGTATATTTGGGGCTATTTTGTTACGTTACTAGAACAGCAGTCCAAGAGGGAACCGACCTTAAGCTGTTCCCAACAAAGAGAATTAAAGCAGCTTAGATCCAGTGAGTAGCCAAGAGTAAAGAGTGGAAGGGGGGAAGAGGGAGTCCTCAGTGAAAAGGTGATGCAGATAATCCCCTTCTAGCCGAACTTTAAATGCTGCTTTAATAGAAGGACTTAACACTCTCCATCCTCTTTCATTAATCTACAGCCAAGGTTTTTTCCTTTGGGGGGGGGGGGTAGAATTTCTTCTGTACCGTCTTTAATCACCCTGTTCAAACACAGGACAGGAAGTGATATGAAAAGGGGGCTTTACGACAGCTGTTGGGTGGGGGATGGGGTGTTCCAAGAATTTAAATATGTAGTGCAACCTCTCTTTGCCCCCTTTGTAAGAGCTTTATGATGGTGATCACTTGGGTTGAGGTCACGGTGTTTGTAAGCGCTGTAGGCAGGGCCGGCATGACCATTAGGCAAACTAGCTGGTTGCATAGAGCACCATTAGTCAGAGGACGCACACTGCTGCCGCTGTCCCTCTCCAGTATGTGCTTCCGTCATTTGTACTCACATTCCACTTCCTGTTAAAGGCCCCTTTGCCCACCTGCAGACTGAGACAGACTTGGGGATCCATGTGGCTGGAGAAACATGTCCCACCGCATGTGGCCAGGCACTGCCATTTTTCAAGATGGCGGCACAGGGGTGGGAGCGTGTCGGCAATGCTCCTGCTCCAGATTAAAGGTACTGGGGGGGTGATGCGGGATTCAGGGGCCACTGGGCCACATGGTTGGTTGGTTGTTATTTGGTGGATCAGATTGTGGCCACTGGGCCACCAGTGATTTTTTTTATTCGGTGGGTGGGAGAATCAGGGCTGTTGGGACAGCAGGGATTTGGTTTCTGTTGGGGGACAGTGTCAGGGGGACACTGACCCCCAAACAGTATTCTGATGGCAGTGGGGGCTTTCCCCAATGTCTGGATCATCTGAAGTGAAGTATCAAACTTCACCTCAGATGATACTTTTGCTCCTGGCGCGATCTTTACGTTTGCCCAAAGCTGGCATGAAGAAGTAGCATTAAAAAAAAAAAAACAGTGTAAAAAACTGAGCTAAGTTTCAGCGCAGTTTTTTACATTGGGTGAAATTACTTATGCAGCGATTTACATGCCAAGTGTGCTGCTGTTTGGCTGTTTTTTGGTGTTTTTCCAGCACTAGCTTGCTTTCTATGGGGAAAGGAATATACCTACTTTACCTGAATGTAACTCGCCTTGAACCCTGGAAAGGGGGGAGCTAAAGCTGGTTCCCTCACTAAGGGGAATATGCAGCCATTTGCTGCATTGTGAATATAATGTCTCGCTTCCTGTCAGTGCATGAGTGGTGATTGGCTCACACGCTCTCAGGAAGGGAGACACAGGCATGTTGGACTGATTCCTGCCTCGTCCCCTACCCCCACCATGCAAATTTTCCCTGGAGGCCCAGCAGGCTCCAGACCTTCTTGACACTTGATCCCCCCACCAAATACATCCCCAGTATTCAATCCCCCCAGTACTCCTGATCATCCCATGTCCTCCCTCCATGCTGTAATCTTGAAAAAAATGGTGACACCTGACCCCTTGCACTGCATCAGGATGCACCTCTAGGGATTAGTCTGCCAAATAAGGCAATGCTTCCCTTATTTGGAAAGTATTGCCTTTTTTGGCAGACAGACCCTCTGTGGTGCCTTCCAATGCACTGTGAAGGGTTAGCTATGTGGAAGCAGGAGTGAATGGGCATCACTCCTGTCTCCCAACTCTGAAGGTGGGTTTAAGAGGGGTTTTTTTAGGGTGGGGTGGTGTGTCCTGAGAGTTCAGGGCCACTTGGGCACCTAGGTTTTTTTTTGTGGGGGTCTGGAGAAGGGAACAGGAAATGCAAGGAGGTCACTTGGGCTACAAGGGAGATCTTCAGAGATTTATTTATTTATTTATTTAGACAGTTTTGTATACTGCCTTATCCTTCAATCAAGGCAGTCACAACACAATTGGGGGATATATTTAACACACAGGGATATGAGACACATACACTAATACTTACAGGGAACATGGGCAATGGAGGGTTAAGTGGCTTGCCCAAGACCACAAGGAGCACCTGTGGGACTAGAAACCCCAGTCTTCCAGCCCAAGGTTGCTGTCCTCTAGTGGGATTTGAACCCCCCAACCTTCTGGCCTGATGTACCTTGCCTCAAACCACTAGGCTACTCCTCCCTCTAGAGATGGAGATCCAAGGGCCATGGGCTACCAGGGAGATCTTCAGGAGGTGGGTAGTTGGGGGACCAGGAGCCACTTGGCCACCAGAGTTTTTCACTGCAGTGGCGCCGCACTTATTTTCCTCTGCTAAAAATTCTTATAACAAATTATAAAAATTCATAATTTGTTCAAAATTATGCTGTGGGTGAAGGTTTTACAGTGCAGATCTGCATGTGACAAATGGAGTGGAGAAATAGCCTAATAGAGCACTAGCTTGGGGAAAGGCCCTATTTACAGTCTTTCTGTTTGTTAGATTCTACTCCTCCCTTCAGCGTAAATCATTGCAACAGAGTTTTGGCTCCTAGCTAGAACTGGGATAGTCATAAAACTTTGGAAAGATATGCTGCGATGACCGAGTGGTTAAGGTGTTGGACTCGAAATCCAATGGGGTATCCCTGCGCAGGTTCGAATCCTGCTCGCAGCGTTTCGGGTTGCTTTTCCTAAGAAGCAGGGAACATTTACAATAGACATACTTTTGTGGGACCCTCTCAGTCAATTCCCTGTGTTGCTTTCTTTGCATATCTGCAAAATACTAGACACTCTTGAGTTTGTCTTGAAACGTAAAATGCTAAAATCCTTCTTCTGTACCCAGCCTTATGACATCGGTGCTGAATTTGTTTAAGTGTAACCTTTAGAAAATATCAACATCGGTTGTTTCACATCCTCGATCTGGGATAATGCTTTCCTCATCAGCAATCTGAGCCTTTTCTGTTTACTTCCACCCACGGGATCTTGCCCAATAACGATTCTGAAAGCACAGACATATTGCATTCTTTTCTTGTTAAAGAAGGCGAAATTAGGCTCAGAAATCTCTGTTATCACAATTTTTTTTAATATTTGTGAATAGATGATTGAAAACTCGAAAAGCAACATTGGCAGCGGTGGGATTCGAACCCACGCCTCCGGAGAGACTGGAGCCTAAATCCAGCGCCTTAGACCGCTCGGCCACGCTACCTTTCTGTTTCGCTCTTTCTTTCCCCTGATTGATCTTATTGTACCAGAAAATGGCGTCGACTATGTTCATATTTAACAATGAAATTTCAGTCTAGTAAAGAAATAGCAAATTAATCCAATAAAAAATTCCCCACATTATTATTTTTAACCTTTATTTTCCCGATTCCTTTATTTGCACTATTTGATAAGAAAATAAAGCTATATGGTTATGAATCCAGGAATATTTGGGATTCAGCCCTTCCTAGTTTTTTTTCAGGATGGTCTCTCTGGCTAATGTCCTCCAAATGGGTTAGTTTTGCAAATACCATGACAAAAAAAAGTGCTTTACTAAGTGCCGTGAAGTCGGGCCATTTGTTCAAATGGATTAGTTTAGATTTAGAACATACCATGGCAGTAATGCACTCCATTCCTCTTTAGGGATTGCAGTATTCATTTAAACCATGCTATTCTGAGGAGTATGTTACTCAACAACTCAATCTTATTATACATCCTAGGGAATAATGATAAATTATGCCTTCCTTTTTCCCATAACCATTTTGAATCCATTTACCACTATATTCCAGGCTCCACTACTGGCAACTTCCTGATACAGGACAATATTTAAAGATCATTCTTGACTTTTTTTTTTTTTTATAATAACTATCCCTTTCCTGTGCTGTACCAGAAACATAATCGGTGTTCTGGTAGACCTTGTAAGAAAAAGTGAATTTTTCACTGATGGTAACATACATTTTGGAGACCACATTTGAAAAAGATGTGATTTCCAGAGCTCCGGTACATTTTGTTAAAATGTGTCACAACAACCAGTAACCAGCAGAGGGAGAGAGCTGCAAACAATACGTACAGAAGCGGGGACAGAAACCAGTAGAAGCAACCGGAGACCTAGCCAGAGCTTTTGCTTAAAACTCTTTAACTTGACTTTGGGAGGGCCCCGGGAACATTCTTTGCAGGCATTACAGATGCATAACAACCATTTGCTTCGCGGAGTTTCTTTTCAGCTTCTGGGATTTGTTTTTAACCCCTGGGGACGTTTAATCTGTGCTCTCACCTGTTTTGTTAAAGCAATGGCTCATTGCATATGTGCAGATCAAAGGAAGGGGTCGAGAGCTGGGCAAGCCTCTGCACTCCTGAAAGCAGCACGTGTGGGCAGCACGCCAGCCTTCCGGGTCACCTCCTGAACCGCGTCACCCTCCGTAGCACATAAAAAGGGGCGTGGCTGGGGCGTCAGCCTTAGATTCGCTCGCTTTCCTCATGTTATACCTAGAGGGGTTTCCTCGAGCAATCATGCACTATATAATGTTCAACATGCGCTATGAAGCGATATTATTACTTAATCATTGTATAATATGCCAGGATGTCGTCTGATTTATTCTAGAATTTAGCGTACCCAGGTGTAGAACAGTATAACATATAATTTAATATGATGTGGGTCGACATTCGGGATAGTATAGGGTAGGGCCGGAGTTATACGGGGGGAAGGTAGGATGAAGGCTGCATTCCCCTCCGCCTCCTCCCCCCACCCCACCCCACCCCACCCCCTTAAACAAAAGCTCCCTCCCTGCCTCTTATTAAGAAGACAGCGGCTGATTTTCCTTGGGAGGTCCCACTCACACAGAAAAGCGCAATCAGAGGTTGGGGCACTATACAGGGGGTTTAAGGAGCAATTACAAGGCAACAATAGCCGGTCAGACCGCGGGAGGTGAGCGGTCCGAGCCGGGAAAGAAAAGAGATTTAATTAGTAGCATCTGCTCCCAACCTGGACTGGATCCCCCCCCCCCCCCTCATACGCCCACTTAGTCCAAAAAGGCGAAATGCTTCCAGGGACAGAGGTGCCTTGGATGCATTGAAAGGTTTGAAGTGGTGCAGTGATTAAACAAATCCTTCCTTGTCTAGAGTGGGGGTAGGGGGAGAGCTGTGGGCCATACGTGTTCCTCCATCAGGAAGCTTGCATTTAGCACCTCCACTGGTTTAGAGAGGCTGGCTCTTATGCTTAGCAGGCGAGAACCCCCGTTACAGGTAAGTAACCTTGCTAACCTGTCACCTACAGGTGGAATATAAAATGCAGTAGGACACATCTCTCATGGGATTGTCCAGGTGCTGGCCTTTACACAGTGAATTGATCATGTCTCCCTAAGCAAACTAAATAATGCATTTGGTCTTTCTTCTAGTCACTAGCTATTAGATTAGTAGGATAACATATGGAAGTTCTCCATGACTTTCTGTGCTCCTTTTAAGAATGAAGTCCGGCCTATACTTTAGTTTGTTACTGCACACTAAGGCCTCAGTACAGCAAGCACTACAGTCAAACTATGTTAAGCTCCAGCTCTCAATGGTCTAGCACAAATGCTAAAGCAAATGTTTATTTCTGCTGCAGTAAACTGATGTCAAGCAAATTACCAGAGTGCGCACCGCAACCCTAAGAATTAGTCATTTGCTGCATCATGAGCAAACATCTCCGCACATGTCTGTGTGTGAGTGGGGAATTGCTCATTCACAGACAGGAATGGAAATTTAAAAAAAGAACGGCCCCACACTCCCAATTCTCTCCTCCTGACTCCCCAAAAACCTCCATTGGTAGCCCAAGTGGCCCTACCCTCACCCTTGATCCCCCAAAAATATCACTGGTGGACCACGGGCCCTCTCTCAAAACCCATATCTCCCCCATAGTTTCTGACACCCCCATATTCCTCCAACATTGGGAGAGAGGAGTGATGCCCACGCTCTCCTGCTTTTGCGCTGCCATCTTGAATAATGCCTTATTTGGCAGGCTGATGCCGCATGGTGCATTCTGCCACACTGTGTGGGGTCAGCTACCACCACCTTTCAAGATGGCGGCACAGAGACAGGAGTGCATGGGCATCGCTCTGGCCTCCCACTGTTGGAGGTGTGTGAGTAGGGTTGCCAACTGGCTCCAGATGCACCCGACAGGCTTGATCCAGTCCTGGGTTACCCCACTGCATGCAGGGAATTGTAGTTTTCCAATTTCCTATGGCGTGCAATGGAGAAATCAGAACTAAATGTCCCTGTATGCAATGGGGTAAACCCAGGACTGGATGAAGCCTGTCGGGCGCATCTGGAGTCAGTTGGCAACCCTATGTGTGAGAGATCATAGGGTACAGGGGATCGGGGGGGGGGTATAGGAGGGGGCTCATGGGCCTCCAATGATATTTTGGGAGGTCAAGGTGCAGGGTATGGGTCACCAATGAATTTTAGGGAGTCAGGGGGTATGTGGGGATTGAAAGTACAGGATGGAGTCCACTGACCACAGGCATATATTTGGGGGAGTTGGGGGCAGGGGCTACTTGGGCCACCAATGACTGTTTTTGGAGGTCAGGAAGTGAGGGCTTTGTGGAATTGTGAGGGGGGGATGATCAAGAATGCAGGGGGCCTGTTTTTTTTTTAAATCTTCCTTCCTGTCAGTGCCCCACTCACCTACAGAGAAGAAAGGAGATATTTACTTATGATGCAGCAAATAGCTGTATCTTACTACTGTAGTGTTTGCTGCTTTTTCTAATAGAGCACACTCAGGGCTGTACCAAAGGCAGAAACCCCGGCCTCCCCCCCTCCCCCCAGCTGCTACTGATTCTGTCTTGGGAGGGGGAGGCAAGTAGCAGCAGCAGCAATTCAAAAAGCAGTGGCTTTTTGCTGCCATTTTCTTGCCCACAGCAGGCCATGTCCTTCAGCACAAATGGCCTTCCACGGGCAAGAATGCGGCACAAAAAGCAGCCACTTTTGATAATACTGCTGCTGCCACTGCCTACCTCCCCCTCCCCACCCCACCCCAAATGTAATTGGTAGCAGCTGAAGGGGGGGCAGCATGACTGGTCATGTGTGCTGCTGCCGCAGCCCACCCAGGCCAGTTGCCTAGTTCATAGAGTGGACAGGCCGGCCCTACGCACACATTAACAGAATGGTAATTTGCATGCTATTAGTTTACCACATGGTAGTAAATGTTTATTTTAGCGTTCCCATTAGATAACTTTGCACTGGAGCTTAGTGCACCTTTCTAAGGCAGTACCAGCTGCATCACAGCCTAAAACTGGGACTGGAAATCCAGGGTGTACTCTTTTCAGGGACTCATTGTGGTACAGATGAATTTTGACTATTGATTATGCCACTATTGATGATGCCTCAGTAGTGAATATGCCTCAGCAGTGAATATGCCTCAACAGTAACTAAGGAGTAAAATAAACCATTGAAATAGGGGTGCTTGAAACTGTTGAAACAATTTATATAACTACAGAAAGATACTGGGAGATCAGGGAGGAGTCCTTCTCCTAGCAAACAAATGGAGACCCATTAATGAGGACAAAAAGGACAATTCACCTAGCCTTGGAAACAATTCTCCTAGCCAATGTAGACAGGATAAGAATTCATCAATTATAATGTTAGAAGTTTTGAGCTTCTAAAACCAAGGGGGGTGAGCATTGTCAGAAGCCTGCCCAGAAACCAAAGTTTGGAGAGGGACTGGTCAAGCAAAGGTGGATGGGGTGGAGAATATCTGTAGGGAAAAGCTCATGTGTGAGAGCTAGCTGCAACACATTTGTGCCTATATAAGTACAGAGAAAATCCAGAACAGGGAGAGCGTAGATCTGCTTGGCCATGCATGAAGAATCCCAGACTGTCCCCAGCCTTCGCTGAGCGCTCCCAGTTTGGTGAAGTATTCTTTGTAAATAGCTGCACTATCTCATAACTCTTTCAGTAAAGTATTATTCTTTTGTAATTAAGTGCTTTTAGTTATTATTCTAATTGCTTTCTAGTTATCTTTTCTAACTACTCATGTGTAACTAAGAGAATTACTTGCCTTTCTGAATAAGTATCCTTGCTTTGTTTGTAAATAAACTGCACGTCTTCATTAACAAGGTGTGTTAACCTTTGATGTAGTAAGACACTCATGTCAAGACTAATAAGAGAAAATATTTTTTCACTCAACGTGTAATCAGACTCTGGAATTTGTTGCCAGAGGATGTAGTAAAAGCTGTTAGCGTAGCTGAGTTTAAAAATGCTTTGGACAAGTTCCTGGAAGAAAAGTCCATGAATCATTATTAACGAGGACTCGGGAAATCCATTGCTTGCCCCAGGAGCAGCATTGTGGAACCTCTGTATCTTTTTGGGAACCTGCCAGGTACTTGTGACCTGGATTGGCCACTGTTGGAAACAGGATACTGGGCTTGATGGACCTTGGTCTGACCCAGTATGGCATTTCTTATGTTCTTAGCATGACATTTTGGTTGCATGCCAAGTGGGTGAACTAAACCGTCTTAATGTGCGCCTGGCGATAGTGTGCAGGCTGCCATAAAAGGAGTGGGCATTTCAGTCTTAAAGCAGCAAAACGGGAATATTGCACGCTGCTGCGCACATTATCGTGTGAAGCACTGCTAAGCGCGTTAACGCGTGGTAATCCTAAGTAGGTGCCCAGACATACAACCATTGAAACAGAGGTGTAGCACAATGGTTAATACACTGACTGATAATACAGGGGTCATGAGTTTGATCCCCCAGTATGCCTAATACTTAAGGCTGGCTGAGGCATCAGCTTTGACATGTAGTATTGTTTCCTGCAGCACTTTATTTGTATTTTATTAATTGCTGCCAGCAAACACACCCTCACGTGCCGTAACCTAAGGTGCCGCATAAGGCACCCTATAAGGCATTCCATAGGGCACATTATAAAGTGCACTGTCCGCCACGGCACTCTATAAGTCGCTCCATAGGATACCGTATAGTGCACCTTATATGGACGGTAACCATAAGGTGCCCTATAAAGCACCCTCTGAGGCACCTTATGGGTACAGTACGCTGAGGGTGGTTTTGCTGGCAGCACTAATGTACATTAAAAATAGATAATGCTTTGGACAGCCCTATCAAATAACCCCACTGTGGGTTTGAACCCATGACCTCTGGCTCCATAGGCAGTGAAGTAACCAGTGGGCTACAGCTGCTAGCAAGGCCCTGGCTGGCTGCAGAAGGACTACACGTCACCACACAAACAGTCTGCTGTGGTCACCAGGATAGGATTAGCCCACCCGTACCCATGATGCACTGCACATGCAAATCAGCCGTCTACAGATGAGCACAAGATGAGGTATGCACCCCCACAGCACCTCGGCCTGGTAGGGGGAACTGACCATGTGTGTTACTGGCACAGAGTAGCTACACACCGTCACATTGTGCGGGTACTGTGCTCACCCTGAGGGTGCGGTGGGGCGCCCAGCACCAGGTCCACAGTACCTTCCATGGTAGAAATAGGCCATGCTGTAGATCCCCAGCAGTCCTAGTGTGTGAGATAGGTAGTTCCTGCAGGCACACTTTTGATACATCTGTATTTCTCAGTCAGGTTTGACCCTTATGGACCCATAGGCAGATTATGTACCATCACCCAACCCACCCTCTGGGGCTGTGGGTGGGTCTCCCACCGACAGATGCACGTTTTACATCCCTGCAGTGGTAGAGGGGACCACCAACCACAGTCCTGCTGGGGAACAGACACCCTACAGGGCAGTCAATGCAGCTCTGTACACATCTATAAAGCAATAGCAGACAGACATTAGGCTCAGAAATACTCAGCTGCACCACATCACAATCTGATATTCTCCTGCAGCCACTGCACCCTGCAAGGTGTTCCAGCAAGACACATACTAGCTGCAGACGGTCTGATAGCTAGTCCATAGGGCATGTTCCTGGAGGAGATGCATACACACCAAGCAGATAAGTCAGTGATTGGGCCCCAAAAGGGAACCCATAAATATCACAAGAGAGAAATACTATATAGCACTATGGGGGAGCCTAGCCATGCCATGGTCACTGCTCAGTCAGGGTGAGAGTGATCTCCCAGCAGAACATGCTGTGGCCACCCTGTCTGTGCAGGTGGTGGCCGGGCACTACAATATCCCAGCCAGTGCCCTATGCCCTGTGCAGATGCATCCTGGCCAGGCCACCCTGTCCGGGCTATACCCATGGTACCTTGCTCCTCATTATGCACATTGGCAGGCCAATACTGGCAACAGTGCTGGCAGTGTGGGCTGTGGAGGGTGTTTGCAGCCACCACACACTGGATAGACAGACACACACTCCCACACCTATGCCAGCATTGTGCTACTATAGAGGTGTTTAGCAGCCCTGGCCACCACACCAGTCCTGGGCACAGTGCAGGCATGGATATGGTACGCAATACTGGTGGGGGTCACTCCCCAGGGTGGTAAACACTGTCAGAGACCAGACCTGAAGCACACTCTACAGACATCAGAAAGGTTGCTATGATGGAACTCAATCAGCAAACTGTGCTTAACATAGGAATTGCTATCTGCCAGTAATCATAGCAACCTTTTGATAGCTGTGTACCATATTCCCAGGTGTAGGGTGGCATTGCTAAGGTATGCAAGTGCTAGTATTGGGAGATGCACGCAGGGCCCAATGTTCTGCCTCTCCAGGGGGCATTGGCTAATGGAGCCTGTGGGTGTGGGTGTGTCTGCCCCTGTTGGCTGCTGCTTTACGGCAGAGGTTCCCAACTCCAGTCCTGGTGTGCCAAACACTGTTCGGGTTTTCATGCTGTTCCTCATGAATATGCATGAGATACATCTGCATACCATGGGGGTGGTGCATAGATATGTAGCATAGGCATTTTTATTAGAGACAGCATGGAACGTGAATGGTGTTTGGCCCTCCAGGACTGCATTTGGGAGACTCTGCTGTAGGTAATGCGCCTGTTTATGGAGTCTGTGCTCTGTAGGGTAAAATGTAGGTGTTTTGGGCATGTTTACGTCATCTGCAATAAAGGTTCTGTCTGTATTAGCATGTTGTAGTAGTGGGTAAAATATGGGGACTGGGTTGGCAGGCACCATAGCTGGGACTTGAACCTGTGACCTTCTGCCTCCAAACACACTGGTTGTGTGCACTGCACCACCGTGTTGCCACAAAGACAGTGCATTCCCTGGTGATATCATGACTTTTTGTCCGGCAGGACCTGTCTGTTGCAGTGCATGGCACCCATCTACACAGGACTAGGCCATGGTCTGCTCTGGGCAGCTGCCACTGCCCCCCTCCACTACCAGTACCCCTCTGCCACCATGCTGACATGCCCTTCTGGTGGTGCTGGTGGTGTGCAGTCTCAAGCCATCCATTGTACAGGTAGGTGGCTGCCTATGGTGCGTGTTCTGGGGTAGGGGTGCCTGCATAGGCGTCCACGCTTCCCCCCAACACCGCCTGCCAATGTTCTGTGCCCTTGGAGGTACCTGCTGGGTACTATCCCCTGTGACACTGTGATAAACACTCTCGTGCCCATGTTGGGCCATCATCATTTGCTGTCTGGCTGCTGTTCAGTTTCAGCATTCCTAAGTGCCACCTAGGCATCTGCTTTGTCCGCACTGTGCCCCAGCTGCACCACAGCATGTGCCGCCTGCAGCCCTCTGTATCCCCTTTCCCAGCATATGTCCAGTTGCCCATTCCGACATGCCCACCATGCTGTTGTGGAACATGTGCATGCCATAGGTAATCTGTCCAATGGAGCAGGAAACCCTGATCAGTGCTATTTCACTGTGGGATCATTCACCTTGTATGGGGACGGAGCGTTGACCCTTCCAAAATTCATATCTTTGTTTTGGAGCTTTCTTGGGAGTGTTTTTTGATGTTTCCCATTGCTATCACTATTTCTGAGCTTGGTTATGTTTTTTTTACATTTACTTCTGTTCATTTTCAATGTTTATTTGCCCTTTTGTTCCGTGCACATGTATCACACTTATCACTTTTTGTAGGTTTCCCTGGTTTTGCTATACATTGCTGACGGAAATGGTTTCTTTTCCCTTTAAATCAGCTCTAACGCCAGGGTTTCACTGGCGTTAGTTTTGAGCCTCGGATTTCACAGCGTTGGTGTGCAGGGAGCCTCTCCCCTCCCACTCTCCACCCATTGACCCCTTCTCTCCGCCCCTGGGGAGCCTTCCTCCGCCCTCCGGGAGCCTTTCCCCGCCTTCAGCGCTCGTTTGCGCCGCAGCGCACGTTATCGCGTGATATGGTACCTGTGCGCCTTAAAAAGTGCCATCTTATCGCACGATAACATTGCAGAGCGCACATTAAGACAGTTTAGTAAACATACCCCTAAGTGTGTAATAATATTTTCAATTTATGCAATGCCTTTCAGCCAACAGCCAGGTTTCAAAGATGCTTTACAGTTTAAAACATACCACACAGCCACCTCTGAAGTGGTTGCTTTGTCACCATGATCCTACCACAGGCTTTGAAAGAGGAAATGGTAAAAATAACCTTATTGTTATGCAATAATTACATTGGGGGAAATAATTAAATAAAATGACTTGGCTAGGGTGATTTTGTGAGAAAAGAACAGATCCTAACTGTTGCATGCTATGTTCTCCCTGCAGTATCTTAAGAGGATTTTAACCGGTACAGTGAGCGCATAGAGTCTGTTAATCACCAAGAAACTACGTAGAAGAGAAATCTTATTTTCACACGTTTCTGTCCATTTCTTTTGTTTGTCTCTTTTAATGGTTTCCAAGATTAGGGCTTTCTCCATACAGTCAGAGCAAATCATCCTTTTCTCACAGGTTTACTGTTTGCTGCCAATTCATAGATTATTTTTCCTTTCTACTCTTTTGACTCCAAGAAGCTCTATAGAGAATGCTAACAGCAGACCAACATATAGGAATACATTTTGGGTATTTTATTGCAAAACATACAAAAATACTTTATTCACAACAATTCTATACAATTGGGGGAGGGAACAAATAATTGTTTTCATGGCAAGCAAAGAAGGAAATAAATTAAAAGTTCTCAGATGGCACTTTTCATTCTGGCTGTCTTTTTTCATGAGTGTCCCAGTTAATAAGGCTTCTTAGGACCAGGGTCTCCATTCCAAGCTGTTCTGATTTGGGGGAACATTGTCCTCCTGGGGTTCTAGTGGCTTTGACTGTAGCAGTTTGTAGACTTGTTTGCCTTGGGGAAGAGAGCTGTGCTAGTGTGTCTGAAGCTGTCTCTTGCCACTTGGTTTGGGAAGAGGAGATGGCAGCTGAACACTGGGTCAGAGCTGGGGCATTTGCTGTTGTTGAGGTAGGCTTCAGTCCAGGGCTTGGACCACGGCTGGGACCAGCCCCCACCAGGTCTGCTACAATCAAGCAAGGGGAAGGTGGCACAGGCTGGCAAAGGGGATGTCTGGATTGGCTTGGATAAAGTGGAAGCACCCCTGGTACCTGGCTTGGTATTCCCTCCAGTGATCTGTACTTGGCCATTGCAATTTCAGAAACTGAACCGTGCTCTCCAGAATCTCTGCCTTCTCCACTTTAGGGTTCCTCCATTTCTATGTGAAAAAAAGGGGGAAACAGGATGAATCCATCCTGTTAAAAGTGGGGCAGGAAATGAAGAGATGAGACTAAAGAGGAAACAGTGACGGGAAGTGTGAAACCCTATTCAGCTGCTCCTGGGAGCATCTCGGAATTACGATTCTCATAGACTTGGGAAGTGTGTGTGTAAGGGGGGGGGGGGAATTAACTGAATTAACTGGCATGTGCCTTCATTTCCCCTCACCTCTCTCTGTACAGCAATTTCTGCCTCCCTCCCATTTTTCTGTTGACCTTTCTTGCTATCCTGTGTCATTTGCTTCAGGCTTCTGTCTGTTTGTAAGAAGTTACTCATCTGATGTGAAAGTGGATGATGTGGGGGGAGTGAGAGGGGTGTCTTTTCTCTCTTTATTTAAGGGTTGCAATGTAGGGGTACAATGTAGCAGTACTTGAGTAAATTATAGAGGGTTTACAATCAAAGCCTTGCTCCTGCTGGAATTCTGCACACAAATTCAAAATTCTATGTCAGAAAGTCTCAGTTATGCAACATTCTGCAGGCTTTGCTTGTCAAAATAACACAGCATATTGTTCTGAAGTGATACTTGATTTAAAATGCAATACAGAAAACAATATCACCAAAAAGTGCCAAATCTTGAATTGTTGTGTGCAGAATTCCAGCAGGAGTAAGGCTTGTACCTGACACAATGGAGGGTCAAATGACTTGTTAAAAATGGCACACAGCAGCACTGGGAGTCAAACCCTGGCTCGTAGCACATTGCTCTAACCATTGGGCTACCTCTCCATCTACAATCTGACATGAACAGGACCAGCCTGTCCACTACGAGGGCTAGGCGGCTGCCTAGGGCGGCAGACCTGTGGGCAGCATGGCACAGCACCCACGGCAGGTCATGTGCTTTGACACACACGGTCTGCTGCTTCTGACCCCCCCCCCAACAGGAATTTGTGTCAGAGGGGGGTGGCAGAAGTGGCAGGCCATGTGTGACAAAGAACATGGCCTGCTACGGGCCACCACCACAGCACCAAGCTGAGTCTTTCCCCTTCCACCAACCCTGCTGATGGAATCGGCAGCAGGGAGTGGTAGTGGTGTGGCCCAGAACTGGGGTGGTGTGGCTCGGCTAGGAAGGCGATGGGGACAGCACAGCCAGGGCTTCTGTCTGGGATGGCAGAAACCCTTGAGCCAGTCCTGAATGTGAATGATCAAAGACTGGTGAAAGGGCAAGGCCCCCACTTGGCTCCAGATTTTGAGGGCTGCTCGATTATGGTCTGCCTTTGCCCTGGTGTGCAGGGATTTATAGTTCTGATTTCCCTTTTGCATTCCCAAAACAAAGCAATGTTACAATCCTATTCATGCAGCAGGGTAAAATCCGGACTGGATCAGCTTGCTCTGGAAATCTGCTTCCAGCTGGCAGTTAGTCAGCTCTATTTGTTTCTGCTTATAGCTGCAGAACTGATAATCCCCAAAAGCCACTACTCTAGCCTCCCCCCCCGACCCCCCCCAAAAAAAAAACTGTCTAGCAAATTCACTTTGTAAACACAATCAAATCATTAAGATCTCTTAGATTCTCATTTAAAATATATAAATTACAGTGACCAGAAGATAACAAAGCTTAAAAGGTTTGCTTTAAGCTCTTGTTTATCAGCAAGTCCCTCAGTTATGAATTCAAATAGATCAGGGGTGCCTCTACCAGTGTCCTTATTAAAAACCTGGGAAAGGAGGCCCCTCCATGGAATGGCAAGGACAACTGAGGAACATTGCTAGACCAAGCCTGATTCCAAATATGTATGAGTAATATGAAATAAAATATAATGAGACAAAAAAAAGACCAAAGGCTGACGGCAGCTGAGCGGAAATGCTTTCCAAATCTGTCCCAGGGACCCCATAGCCTGTAGGAGTTTCAAGATATCCATGGGAAATATGCTTGGGATAGGTTTGCAAGGTGGGAAACCAAATCCCTGCTAATTAATCTCCCACCTATTCATCGCTGATATCCCACAAACCCAACTGCCTGTGAGGTTCCCAGGACGGGCTTGGCTAGGCCTAATTTAAGCCATTGCTGCGGCTTTAAGTCACATCAACAGCTTTAACGTGACAATGGAGAAATACCTCATTTGGTACATTTTCCAGTAATAGCATCTGCAGTCTCTCCAGGCTCTGGATGATCCGCTCCCAGCGCCTTTTCTCAACCAGGGGCTTCAGGAGCTGGGAAACAAGACGTGAAGGGAGTTGGGGGAGCAACAGTGCCAAAAAATCAAGGAAACAGTGACAGTAATAACAGATGACAAAAAAATAAACGTAATTCTGCCAGCCCAAACTTTCTAGAGTTTGTAGCAGTTAATTCTAGCTTTCTTGGTTAACAATAAATTGTGGTTTGCATGCAGTCTTCGGTGCATGTGGGTGCCATACAAGACGGGCATGGGCTTACTGTGTTCCTATCCAGAAGAGCTTATAAGGGGAATGCAACTATGAGGGACAACAGATGAAGGGATCCAATGAAAACAGTACATAATAAAAAACATCTTTACGCAAGAGCAAACCAATTAATTACCCAAAGCTTTTAAAAGTGCAAAAGATTACACAGATCAACAGGCGATGACTACAGATCTTATTCATTTTTCTTACATTTAAAGTGCAGTCATATTCATTCTTTTTTATAGTTTATTTAGTATGAGCCACCTCTCAGCTAAATCTGGATAATGCAATGTTGTTTCCCATATCCCTGGATTGCCATTTATGGCTAGCCATAGGTAATTAAAAGGAAATTATGACATATGGATCTCTCGTTTTGTTTGTTTTTTTTTTCCCTATAAGTAACCGTGTAAGAAGGAAGGATTTGATTATTCTCAGAAATTCCTTTTTCACGTTCCTGAAAGCACCATCCTCCACAAGCATTTCCATAGCTGCCAGTGTAGAGGTGAGTCTGTAGCTTGGAGTAGTTATATGTCAGTGACCAGTTCAGATGGGCTGAGGGAAGGGGGTCTCCAGGAGCCAGGTCTGGAGGCCGGTTTTATAGGAGGCTGGTGGGAGGGTTGCCCTGGCTCACACCTTGCCCTCCCTCCTTTCCCTAATCAGACATGAGTTAAGGACCTGAAGTTAAATTCAGGGATTGGGTGAAATCCATAAGAGGTGATGTATTTTATTGCCCCCTCATAATGATTTTAGATACAGGTCCAGGCTTGATGGGCACCTTCCATAAGCAGATGTGTAGATGAATATATTTCTTCCTAGATACTGTAGGGTGATTGCTGTGTTAGTCCACGTCAATGGTAGTTAAATAAAAGGAGAAACAAAAAATTAAAAATAGGGTGATACCATTGCACTGGGCTAAATTAATACGTTCTAGGACCAACCTTCCGAAGCTAGGCCCAGAATGCATTAAGTTAGTCCAATAAAAAGATATCACCTTATTTTCCTTTTTTGTTTCTCCTTTTATTTAACTACCTTTGTAGATAAGAACATAAGAAATGCCATACTAGGTCAGAGCAAGGTCCATCAAGCTCAGTATCCTGTTTCCAACAGTGGCCAATCCAGGCCACAAGTACCTAGCAGTTTCCCAAAAAGACACACAGGTTCCATAGTGCTTGTATTAGGGCAAGCAGTGGATTTCCCAGGTCCTCTTTAATTTCCTCAGATTACTTCTGAGTCTATCTCCCTTCACCATCATCCTATGAACCCTCATTTGAGAGCCCCCTTTGAACTGGAAGAGGATCATCTCCCATGTATTTATTCCATGAAGGTATTTAAATGTCTCTAGCATATCACCCCTCTCCCACTTTCCCTCCAAAGTATACATATTGAGATCTTTAATCCTATTCCCATATGTGTTATGACGGAGACCTCTGCCATTTTATTAGCCGCCCACTGCACAGTCTCCATCCTATTTATATGCTTTTGAAGGTGTGGTCTTCAGAATTGTATATATGAGGTCTTACTAGAGATTTGTATGACGGTACTATCACCTCCTTTTCCTATTGGTCATTCTTCTCCATATGCTCTCAAGCAACCTTCTGGTTTTTGCTGTTGCCTTTTCTGCTCATTCAGCCACCTTAAGATCATCGGAACAATCGTGTCCAGGTCCTGCTCCTCTTTCATGCGTTGACGTATTTCACCCCCTATAACGTATGGCCGCCTTGGGGTTTTGCAGCTGAAATGCATGACCTTGCATTTTTTAGCATTCAAACTTAGCTGCCGAATTCTTGATCAGTCTTCTTCTCTAGATCCCGCCTCATCCCAGGGAGACTCTGTTTCTTTAAAAGTTATGAAGACAGAGTGTTTCTGTGCAAGGCCTTTCCTGGCTTGAAGTTTCAAAGGAAAATCCCATGTGAAGTTTCTTCTCAGACCCATAAGCTACTGGAACGATTTAGAAATCAACCCAATGAAATTCTGGTGACAATTTGATCTTCCAAAATGCAGTGGGCTGCTGGATGTCTCCCCCGAAGCAGTAATATGCTTTATGACAATTATTATTGGAGAGGAAACAGAACACTTTTTTGCGTGGCATAGTTTATAATTGAAACATTTTTCCCCTTTTAGATATCCAGAGAGCAGCTATGTTTTAATTTTAAGCCTTTCTAGCAGTAGTTTGAAGGAAATTTTAATCAGACACAGTCTCTGGGGAGACAAGGCCACAAGGAGCATAGGTAGGATTTGAACCCTGGCTCCCAGCCTACTGTTTGTTCTACATCTTATGCCTCCTACCCCAGGGACCAAGCAGATGCATGGAGCAGGGTCAGACTACCATAAAAGGTAGAAAATGCCTTTTATGGCAGTCTGATCTCACCCAGTGCATCCCAGGATGCACCATGTGGGTCCAGGTGCCGCCATATTTCAAGATGGTGGCGCAGGAACGGGAGAATGTGGGCAGCACTCCCACTCCTTTGTAAAGGTACAGGATGGGGGGGGGGGGTTTCAGGACAACTGGGCCACCAGGCTTATTTTTAGTTGGGAGTTGGGGTGTTTTGGACCGTTGGGCCACTAGGTGTTACTTTAGATGGGTAGATGGGGGGATCGGGTCCACTGGCCACCAGGCTTATTTTTAGTTGAGTGGGGGGGGGGGGGGGTTCGGGGCTGCAGGGCTACCAGGCATTATTTTAGTTGGGAAGGTGGAAGGATCAGGGCTGCTGGGTCACTGGGTATTTGCTTTCTGTTGGTGGCCCTGGTCCCCCAAGAATATTTTGATGGCATCGGAGGCTTTCCCCGATGCTTGAAT
The DNA here is from genome assembly GCA_033557465.1 of Ichthyophis bannanicus. Lineage (NCBI taxonomy): Eukaryota > Metazoa > Chordata > Amphibia > Gymnophiona > Ichthyophiidae > Ichthyophis > Ichthyophis bannanicus. The sequence goes on along the minus strand of CM066048.1, from coordinate 101,213,778 downwards.
CAACTGAGGGAAACTTGACACTTCCCCTCAGATGATTCAGGCATTAGGGAAAGCCCCTAATGCCATCAAAATACTGTCAGGGCATGCACTAAACATTTAATCCACCTCAAGACCAAGCAAAGAGATATTGGCGCTAAGGCTGTTTATGAAATCCTCTACGCATTTCTCTGTTTTGGGCACAGACAATATTAGCATGCCATTTTAATACTCACAGCTCATTTGCCTATACAGGGTGGCTCAAAAAAAGTGAGAACATCTCGTAAATTAAAAGCTTAAATAGTTTACTTATTTACCTTTTTTAGTTATATAACGTCTTTATTTCGACAATTTCCGGTCGCCATCTTTTTTTTTTTAAAAATTGTCAATCGTTTACATCTGTCTTTTTGAATTTTTGAATAAGTTCTATGCTACGAGATGTTCTCACTTTTTTGGGCCACCCTGTAATTACCCCTGGTGTCATGTGTGTGTTAGCGTTTCCTTTGCTGTTTATGCGCACATCGCTCTCTTTTCTGCATTTGACAGTGGCGGTAATTGTGCCTAAAAGTGGCGTTTTCTGGGCTTAAAGGTTGCGCTGCTTTTCTGCATTGGCCCGTAACTGCGGTGAATTTGCTGGGTCCGCCGTCAATAGTGATGATGTGTGCATTTGCCGCGCGTTAGTATGCCGCTAATTGCAGAGTAACTGCATACTTTTAGTAAAAGGGCCCCTTAATAGGAAACGTTTTTGCAGGGACAAAATTCAGACAGAAACACACAGATGTCTTAATTTTAGCAGCTGTACAGTTTGTATCACTACTTCCCAGATTCTGTGTTTCCTTTATTATTATTATAAAGTAAATTTTGCTGGATGAAGACCAGGAAGGAGTCGATAAAGCACAATGCACCGGTTTGTGCCAGCTAAATACACCTGAAATTGTTCATCAGAATGAAAAGTTACCAATAATTGCCTGGGTTATAGGTGTAATGGAGTTGCAATAACAATTAGAAAACATTTATCATGGTTTTTTAAATCGTTTTAGTCAAGGTTAAACAGAGACATTGGCTTTTTCTGAGGAAACAGAGGGCTATGTGACTTGCCCAAGGCCACAAGGAGTACCGGTGGGAACCAAACCCTGGTCGCTTGGCTCCTACGCCAGTGCTTTAACCTTTAGGCTACTCCTCCGTGTTAGTGGGCTGTTTGTTATTTTTTTAAAAAGGGATTCTAGGCGTAATAGGGACATTATCTACGGTTGTATAAGTTTTGGGTAAAAGGATCAAATATCATTATTATTATTATGCATTTATATATTATCCATACGATTAGAAAATGTGTGCTATAAGGCACTGGACAATGTTCCGGATGTGTCTTTTGTGGGGGTCCCCAGCAAGGCTCCCTCGGGCTGAGATTTAAGTCATGTGTGCCTGCTGGAGGGGTGCACCCCGTGTCTGGCACTGCAGTGCTGGTATGGAGGGGGAGGGGGATGCAACCTGGCAGTGGGAGTCCAGCTCGTGCTCTGACGTGCGGGGCACTTTGATGTGGCCGCTTGGCATCTTGTGAATGGAAGGAGCAGCTGTGGGGGTGGGGGGGGGGGGGAGTGCTGGCATGTGGCAGCTTATTTGCACAAATCGAGTAGGTGTCCTTTGCCACCTCGGCCTGGGAAACTCGTGGCTTGCACACGACTTCCTGCTCTGCAAATCCCAGGGGGGGTGGGCGGGAACCAATGATACCTGCTGTACACGCATCTGCTAGAACAGGCAGCGTCGTCCTTTTCGCTTTCCCTCCTTCTAGCCTGCCGAATGAAAAGCCATAGTGCGCTGGCCGTGTGTGGGGGGCTGTGCATTTAAATCGGAGATCTCGCTCGCTTTCTTAGCTGAGCAGGGGGTAATGAGAACAGGTTGGGATTACTGGTTTATGGTCCCTATGAATACCTCTGCCTGAAGCTATGGGTGAAGAGGGAGGTCAATGCATTTTTTTTCTACATAAATCCATAGTCCCATGTTGAAAGGTGTTAAAGCTCCCCGAGATCAAAGGGCCCTTTGGCCGCAGTGCAGGAGGGCCAGGCGACGATTTCCCATGGGAAAGACGAAGCTCCCTCCAGCACATGGCCGCCCTCAGACACTCCTGCTCCTGCTTTAGAGGGGTTTCATATTTTGGAATAGCTTTTCTTGCGTTAGAGCTAACGATGGAAGAGGTCATTACTCCACTTCCTGCTTGCACCCCCTCCCCCCCCCCCGAAACTTTACATGGGCTTGCTCTGCCCTTTCCTCTTACGCTGATAGCAGCCGGCTATTTTGACCAGAGTCCCCAATGTGCGTACGTACAAGAATCAAACTGCGGCTTAAGATCCGCGCCTGTGTATGTTTGCCTTCAAAGGGATGTGTGTGGGTGTGCAAGTGTTACTGGAACAAGTGGGGTTTGAACCCCGTTTTCCCTGATTTGTGCACAGTGGTACTTTTCTGAACGGATGCTCAAATGCACAAGGACTCATTATACACAGATATCCGATTGCACAACACCCACCTAGGCGCACAGGTCAGTGGTGTGCCTGCAGAAGCTGCACTAGCCATTTTGACAGAAAACCACCACCCTTAACTATGCCAGTACCTGAGCACACACTATCTTGCCTATGCCTATAGGTAGGTGATAGATGTGGTAGTAGAGGTCTTGCTTCCACTGCCAACCTGTGAACTTAGGGAAGAACAACCCAGACTATAGTTACAGGATGCAAGGTTCTACATTAGGAACCACTGCCCAGGAAAAAGATTTAGGCATCTTCGTGGATAACATGTTGAAACCCTCCGCTCAGTGTGCAGCGGCGGCCAAGAAGACAAATAGAATGCTAGGAATCATAAGGAAAGGGATGGAAAATAAAACCAAGTTTGATATAATGCCTCTTTAGTGTAGCTGGATTTAAAAAAGGGTTGGACAAGTTGCTGGAGGAAAGGTCCATAAACCATTATTAAAGAGGACCCGGGAAATCCACTGCTTACCCCAATACAAGCATTGTGAAACCTGTATGTCTTTTTGGGGAAACTGCTAGGTACTTGTGACCTGAAATGGCCACTGTTGGAAACAGGATACTGGGCTTGATGGACCTTGGTCTGACCCAATATGACATATCGTATGTTCTTATGCAGGGCGATTTCCATCAGATATGCACATAGGCGGTGTGGTGCATCACACCTGCACACACACCTCACCAAATCTGCAGATCCTGCTGCTACTTCAGCAGATGCCAGCAATATGCATTAATCGCATGTTTTCTGCACACACACACGCACACACTATACCCACTACAGGTTAGGGGCTCTGTAACTAAATGCTGTTAAGGCTGCATAGCAAATGCAAAGCCTCCATGTTAACTTCTGGGGAGGTGGCATGACCAGCATTTTATTTTATTTATTTAGCTGTATTTATATCCCGCTTTTCACCAGGTCAAAATGGTGATACATTTAACACAAGGGGATATGAGACACACATGCTAATACTTACAGGGAGCATGGGCAATGGAGGGTTAAGTGGCTTGCCCAAGACCACAAGGAGTGCCTGTAGGACTAGAAATCCCAGTTCCTCTGGCCTGAGATTGCTGTCCCCAGGTGGGACTTGAACCCCTGGCCCTCTGGCCTGAAGTACCTTGTCCTAACCACTAGACCACTCCTCCCTTCATGTTCCCAGCATTTAATGTGTGGATGTGTATGCTAAGTTACGGCACATTTGATGCAGGTGCACTTAACAATACCCATAGAGGTATCATTACATACACCTGCGCTAGTTGCCACATTGGTGATGGATGTCCATACTAACTGCGATGCATAATCAATACACACATTGCACCCCTAACTACTCAGTCCCCATGCCATCGCATGATGGTCACTTAGCACACATCTTAGCAATTGTGCGCTCTCATGCCCACATGTTAGGGGTCACTGCAGACAGCACACGTTAAAACATGCATTAAACACCTAGCAGGGTTAAATAAAAGGGCCCTGAATTTACTAAAATGCTTTACCGTCTTACTGCATGCTAATATTATTAGCGCATGCTTACAGTAAATAGGTCTCATTACCTATAACGGGACTTGAGGTAACACATGTAACCAGTAGGGCCCTTTTTAAAAAAATATCTGTAAATTTCCAATTATTACAACAGGAACAATCAAGAATGACAGGAAAGGAACAAATACCTATAAAGAGATAAGCTTTACGATATTCACGAGCCCACATTATGGGAGAGCAATATCTGATTACAAAAATAAAATAAATAAACATCTATTATGACAAAATATACCCAGAAAATTTTTTAAATCCCATTGATACTACGCTATCCAACAAAACATTCATCCAGTACTATCAGTCTTCAGAGCCTTCAAACGAGACTTCAGGAAATCCTCCAACTGCGTTGGCTCAAAGAAAATAAAACTATCCTTCCCTAATGTCACCAGCCATTTGCAGGGGAAATTAAAAAAGAAAGTTGCCCCTATGTCAAGAACACGAGCCTTCAAGGCTAAAAAAAAGCCTTGCCCCTCACCTGGGTCTACCTGGAAATATCAGAGAAACATCCATCCTCCTCATTAATAGATTTACTAGCCTGAGGAAGATAGTAAATGTTATTAAGGGAAAGCAAAGCAAAATCCTGATATCTCAACACTTTAAGTATTTCTGAAAAAGCATTAACAGAGACAGGTAATGTGTTTTTGGGAAGTTGAGGCATCCAGGCCTGGGCTGCATTCTCCAATAGCTCCTGCTGCCTATGAAGCACAAGGTTGTCTTTAATGGAGGAGGTAGCAACTCCCTGTACTGTGGAGACCTTCAATTCAGTCTTAGAACGAGAATCAAGTGCAACTACATAAGTATCATATTGGTCAAGTTTATCTACTACCTCGTTAGTAAAGTCCACAAATTGCGATACTATAGAGCAGAGGTACTCAAATCCAGTCCTGGAGGGCCGCAAACCAGTCAGGTTTTCAGGATATCCCTAATGATACCACCAACCTAATCCAGTTTAGGAAGGCCCTTAAACACTTCCTTTTCCTCAAATACTTCCCAGAGAACAATGAATCACATTCCCACTCAATCTCTTACAACTGTTCCAACACACCTTGTCAGCCAGAGGACCACACCATGTAAGAGGTACTTGACCATTAAATCTCACTCTATGTTTTTCCATGACACTGTTCTTGTAAATAGTTATCTTTAGTTATCCAAGATAGCTTTCCTGTTATTTGTAAACTCAGACTTATGTACCCGTCTGATTGTTATGTTCCATGTAAATCGCGCTGATGCCGAATAGTGCGGTATAGAAGAAATTTAAATAAATAAATAAATAAATAAATAAAATAATGAATATGCATGAGATAGATTCAAATACAATGGAGGCAGTGCATGCAAATATATCTCATGCATATTCATTAGGGATAGCCCAAAAACCTGACTGGTTGCGGCCCTCCAGGACTGGATTTGAGCACCTCCGCTATAGAGGATAAAGAGGCCTCCATCCAAGTCTTACACCTTCCAAATATCCATCAAGGAGATGTCTGCTAGCTGAGCACTTGAAGAAACAAAAGCAGCAGAAGTCACTTGCGAGAATTTAGGAGCCTCATTGAACTGAATGATCCGGAATCTCCTCGAGTACACTTGGACTCTGAAAAAAAACTCTGCTCACAAGAAACTTGAGGCCGTGGCTCCCCCATCACGTCAGGTGAGGAAGTCATTGGGCACAAAATCCCATTGTTGGACAGCAGGGTAGGGATATCACCCCTCCCCCCCCCCCAAAGAAAGGGTGAGGCTAACTAAAGAGTTTGAGCTACCAGTCATAGGCAGGGAAAATTCTTCCGGGCTCTTGGCCACAACCACAACATGCTTGTCCATAGGACCCACAGCTTTCACAGTCTTGGAGGGATTCGTCATACTCACAGAAGTCTTCTTTTTCCACTTCCCGTTCCACAGTCAAACATTCCTTAGAGCTCCTCTGTGCTCTGAAGAGGCTGCAAAGGGGCACGATGTGCCCTTGGACACACCCTTAGACGCACCCTCAGCCGTGTCCCATGGAGCGAGGCCGTGCTTTAAAGACTCTCAAGATGGCACAGAGGGGCATGGTATTGCTGGACCGGACAGCAAGAGGTAGCAACCGATTGCCCGTCCTGCGAGCACACAGTGCGAGTTTTGGGCAGATCTTGCAGCACTCCAGGTATTGCTCTCTGGTAGAACCCTTTAGTAAATCCAGCCCTATATGTTTATATGTGGAGGATGAGCTCAGTCGCTCACATTTACTGCTAAGGTTCTCTGTAGTATTTACATCGTGCCATGGAGTCTTCCTTCTAGAGTTTATAGGATGTCACGTATGCAGGCAATCTATCAAGATGTGTTTGGAAATTCCTCTTAATCAAGCCTGTGCCACCTAACATGATGGGAAATATCTCAGAATCTTTACTGGTCTCTTCTCTCTCTTGTATGTGTAGATACATGTTCTGGTTACCATATGGTTGCTGATCTGCTGTGAGAGAAGGGGGCAGGGGAGGGTGAGAGAAACCCCTCTCCATTCCGCCTAACTAGAAATCAATCTCTGGGCCTTTGAATACAGTAGCAAATGGATTAAAAGATTAAAAGCTCAAATCCTATTACAAGGATTTGTTCTTTTTCTTTTCCCAGCACGGATGTAATTGCAAGGCAGAAAGGGAGATTAAACAGTACTTGCAAATAAAATCACTTCCATGCCCCCCTCCCCTTCCAACCCCACACTGCTGGGAACTGATAGGATAGGAATTAAACAGGATGGAGTCGGTGCAGAGGGTGGCTACTAAAATGGTTAGTGGTCTTCATTATACAGCATATGAGGACAGACTTAAGAATCTTAATATATATACTTTAGAGGAAAAGCGGGATAAAGGAGATATGATAGAGGTGTTTAAATACCTCCATGGCATAAATGCACAAAAGGAGAGCCTCTTTCGATGGAAAGCAAGCTCTGCTAGGAGGGGACATAGGATGAGAGTGAAAGGGGGATAGATGCAGGAGTGATATGCAGAAATATTTCTTTATGGAAACAGTGGTGGATCCGTGGAATAGTCTCCCAGTGGAGGTGGTAGAGATGAGGACAGTATCTGAATTCAGAAAACCATGGGACAAGCACAGAGGCTCTCTAAAGGAAAAAGGGGGACTGTTGTAGTTGTTGATATGGAAGGGCAGACTAGATAGGCCATGTGGTCTTTTTCTGCCATCATGTTTCTATGTTTCTAGATCTGCTTAAAGTTAGGTCTGCTCTGCAGGGCCGTACCGAGCATGAATCGCGCCCTGTGTGACTTGCACAATGGGCGTGTTCCCCTCGCACCTCCATCCAGCCTCTCTCTGGACTACGGCGGGAGAAGAGGCGCACCCGATGTGCAAGTCGCCAGCTCTAAGCAGATCTGTCCCTCCCTGCTCTGACGCCGCGTCAAAGGAGGGAGGGACCAGACCTGCTTAGCGTGCCATGAGAAGGCTTAAGGGGCGCATTTCAGCTGTCTGCCATTGCCTGCCGCCGCTGAGAGAAGAAAAAGTGGCGGCAGACAACGGCAGACAGCTGAAATGCACCCCTTAAGCCTTTGTGCCCTGTGCGGCCGCACCGCTCGTACAGGACTAGGTACGGTCCTGCTGCTCTGCTGCTGCTGGTGACTTGCACATCGGGTGTGCACCCCCTCTCTTCCCCATACCTACGTCCAGCCGCTGCACCACCATGAAGAAAACAGAGGGCGGCAGCAGCAGGGCGAGGGCAGGCAGCGGCTGGACAGAGGGTGGGGAGGAGAGGGGGGTGTTCGCCCAATATGCAAGTTGCACAGGGTGCAATTCTGGCTCAGTATGGCCCTGCACAGCAATCTTAGATGATAACAGTGGCATATCTGCAGAAAACACGAAATAATTTATTATATTTAAAATAACGATTGTCAGTGCAGAGTAATAATTGTTTAACCACATTGCTGGTGGGGAAAGCTGTGCACTTAACTTTAGTGCTCAAAACAGTGCCCCACTGCAAAGCCTAAATCAGTGCACCCTTCTACCCCCCCCCCCCCCTCCATTCTATATGTATGTGTGGGGGCACCCTATGTCTGGGCAGCCTATATCCAATTAATTAAGACCCTAGTTTGTTGGTTTTTTTTTAGTTCCGCTGCTGTTTAGCTCTATCTCGTTACCCTATGGTATATTATTCCGTTATAATCTGTCGTTTCCTCTTGTCCATGTCGTGCTGTCCGATATGGAAGGACAGACTAGATAGGCCTTGTGGTCTTTTTCTGCCGTCATGTTTCTCTGATATAGAAATACGAGACCAGTGCAGCTGCCGAAGCCAAGTTACCCTAAATCAGAATTTACGGGGAGGGAAATTCTGCTTGAAATGGCCGCGGACAGGTTTTTACGGCTTTGCCGAGCTGTCAGCCTGGGAACAAGCGAAGGGTGCTTGGCATTATCTTTCTTTAACGACTGGGCGCGGGTCCGCTTTGATCGGCATCAAAGCCTTTTAGCACCTCTAGTGTCGAAGACACGAGGAAGGCGCTCCAGGGGGCTCTTCCACACCACCCCTCTCCACTTTTACGGGGGTGGCAGAACTTGGCTGGAGCCCATCGTTCCCTGCTTTTGTGTCCCTCATTCCAGGACAGTTAAGCAAAAGTTGCTTTTACTAGTGCATTCAACGCCTTTCGCCCAAACTAGACCCGAGAGATTGCAATGATAGCAGGCAGGACATAGACGCGCATTTGGCTAAAGCGCCCCCGCTCGGTTCTATCTGCTTCCCAAGGGAATGAATAGAAAAGTCAGGTAGCTTTATTCAGTGGCATGCCAATTTTAAAGTTGTTGCTAAAATATTACATTTAGTGGTTAAGATTTAAAAAGAAAATACAGAGAGTCCTTCAGATAATACGCCGGCTCTCTCTCCTCGTTTGCCTTTCCTTTCCCCTACGTATAGAGTCCACTGTGTGATGGTGGGGAGGGAGTGGAGTTACTGGGACTTGCAGCCGGTCCCTCCGGGGAGAGGAGCTTCCCACTGGCTGCTTTGTGAAGTGAGAGGTTTTCATTATTGGCCATATGCCTAGTAGCCTGTGACAGCCACGCTCCCCTCTCGCTTCAGGGGCTTGTAAAAGAGGCGAGTGGCGGAGATGAAAGGGTTCGCAAGTACGTCCTAAACTCTGAGGTGACGGGCCAGAAGGCGAGGAGGGCATCGTCAAACTTTCCCACAGAAAACACAGGAATCTGCTTCCCAGATCTCCACCCACCCACCTACTTCCTTGCAATCTCAGCCCCCCCCCCCCCTCATCTTCATGTCCCATCTATTAGAGCTCACTTGCTTCCTCGCAGGCCTAGCCCTCAATACCCCCCCCCCCCCAGCCCCCCTTCTCAACCTCCCATCCAGTACCGGTGACCAGCTCCTATCTGGCAGTCTTATCCCCCATCCATCTATCATCTACTACTGGAGAACTGCTTCTCTCACGTCCCAATCACCACCCACCCAAAATCGCGACCTTAGCCCCCCTCCCCTTGCCATCTCCATGGCCCCTTCACTACCGCCAACGGGTCCCGCTCAAGAAAAGATTCAGCTGATACATGAAAAGTCAGATTGAGGGAACCCGGTGACCTCCAGGAGAGGTTCTGGCCCAAACCTAAGCTTTGGATGCGGACAGCGAATTAAAACATCTTGGTCTATGAAACCAAAGAGAAGGCTTGACCCTGTCTTATGGAAGAGCGAATAAACCCCCCCCCCCCTCTTTTTCACAGCTCATGTGGACTCTAACGTCTCTACCTTGGAAACCTAAAGAGATTGTGCCCGTTCCGTCCCAGAGGCTGCTGTTTGCCCCCGTGGTGGTCTGGGGTGGGGGGCGCTTTGGGGCTCTCTTGCCTTGAAAGAGGGGGGGGGGGGGGGGGAGAGACTGGCACCGTGTTTCAAAGATCTGCTTTCATTCTCCTGGACAGGTATAGGGGAGGCTACAGATCCAAGGAACGCTTAAATGTTGACCCCCTGGCCTGTGTAATCAAACAAAGGATTAATTTACCCCCACCTCATCCCCTCAAACATCCCTAAATATAAAACCTTCTCTAAAAGGGTAGCTAAAGCAAAATTCGAGAAGTGTTTTAACAGCTTATGCTAGTGTCCGTTCATGGTGGTGGTGGGTGATGGGGGGGGGGGGGTGTTGGGGGGTCTGAGACATTTGTCTGTTGTGCTAGAAAACTTCACCCCCCCCCCCCCCCTCCCAGGGCCGGCTCCAGAGTTAGTTCAAGGTGTTGACACCCTGGGCAAACCTTAACCCTTACTGCCCTCCCCCCACCCCTTGCTGTCAAAAATCTTTTTGTTATTGTTGTTGTTGTTGGGTTTTGGGGTTTTTTTTTTTTTGCTTTGAATGCCTTGTTCTTAACTGCTGCAGGTATTGCTCAGCGACCCTTCCTAACTTTGTCAGCCCAGTAAAGTTCTCTGAATCTCAGTCATTCTAATTTAAGGCCATGGATCTTCCCAGAGACTCCTCCTGAAATAGGCACAAATCACACCAACTCCTTGAGCTCGTTTTTAAGAGAATGTGCATTTTTATTTATTATTATTAACGTCCACACAACTATATATTAACGGATAGGAAAGTCTCAAGCAAGCAAACATATATCGATTTCTGCACAAAGCCTAATAAAATAAATTGAATAATATTAATCTGCAAACAGCCTTTATTGTGAGTTGTCTCTTCCTGGAAAGACCTTCACCTATAGTCTACGGATATAGCAGAGATTGTGCAAACAGCTGAACATAGAATACAGAAAGGGAGAGAGACAGAAAAGGGAAACTGGGGGATTGTTTCAGCTGGTATTTGATGTGTTTCTTTGTCGATAGTACCTACTGGTAGGCCAATGCAGCCTTTGCCTCCAATTCACAGAAATGTTTTCGGTGGATACCAAGATGCAAAACTCCCCCCACCCCCTTAAAAAGTCCAGTTCAAACATCAGAGGCTGACTTTAAATGGGCCAATAAGGAGATTACATGATTACATAAAAAGGAGCGCACACTTTTTTATTGAAAATCAAACAGAAAAAAAAATGAAATTGAGGGAACCCCCTATTATCATTTCAAAATGATCGTATCACACATGAGAGGAAATGTAATGTCCAGATCACAGCAATGCACACCCCGTGCATAATATTTTCATCCAACACACACACACACACACACTATTTGCAATGGAAGCACACAGCACACACACACAGAGTGACCCACAACTAGAACACACAGCTCACACAACACAGCACAGGGCACAAACCGAGTTTCCAAGAAAACTCTCTTCTTCATCTTTAAAAACACCCAGGTCAAACTTACACGCAGACAATAAACGTTTTCTTTCCCGCAGAAGTGGGGAAGGGGGCTTTAGAGGAAGCAGATTAAGGCCAGGGTCTCCAGACCTGGAGTGCCTGAGCCTGGGTGGCCGAGTCCTCCCTTACAGGGTATAGTCTGTGTGGTACTGTTCGTTGGCAGCCGCTGTGCCCCAGTCCGGGGGCAGCTTGCAGTCTCTGGCTGGTTGGGGGAGTGGTGGCAGAGCCGGGGGTCCGAGCTGGCTGGGGAGGGTTGCTGTGGAGAAAGCCCTCCTCGGGGTACTGCAGTCTAGCTGTCCTTCTGAAGTCCTGTAGAGGGCTGGGGGTAGCTGCACAGACCCCTGGCCTGGCCGGCTCTGGCCCTAGGGGCTCTTGAAGGCGGGAGGGGACCTCCCCCAGGAACTGGCACACCCTGTCCAAGAGGTAGACTCTCTTCCCCGTGCACAGTTCAGGACTGGACTCCAGGAACTGGGCAGCCTGCAACAAACACTCTTGATACCCGTGTTGATAGCCTCGCACTTTGCGATCTTCCTCTCTCTTCTCATCTGCGGTGCAAGTGAGTTTAGTTAATTTGGGTGAACTTTCCCATTTCCGTTTTATACAGACAGAGACCAAATGCAATACACATGTTCTGGGAAGGAATCGGAAATATTCGTGGCTATAATATTGCTAATAAAGGTTTACGGTAAAGCTATGCATATAAATAGAAAATAGCAGATATGATTTCAGCTTTTGAAACGTTGAACTGAATTTATAGAGCGGTACATACGTACCCACAACGCTCTATGCGCACACATCCCGATTCGCATATACATACAGTACACTGGTGAATTTATCAATATGTATTCGGATTGGCACAGGGATCACTTAAGTGGAGATGTAAGGAAAGACAGTAACAGCTGGCAGAAGACAGACGTGAACACACTTTTTCTATTCTGTAAACTGCCCCTACAGAAGGTGGGGGATAAAGACAGGGCACAGAGAGAAAGGGGGTCAGTCTGCCATCAAAAGTGGGCTCTCAGTTCAGATTTTCCCGACGCCCTCCACTGAGGGTCATTTACCAACAGCCTTCACCAAGACCCTTCACGCAGCTTATTTCCAGCCAGGTCCATTGTAATTAAGGGGCCCTGCCGCAAAGAAGGCGTGTTAACTGAGTTGGCCCGCGCTAACTGTTAGTAAATGGCCAGAAAAAGGTTTAATCCGGCACTGCTGGAGAATAACTCTTTCTTGGGGCCGGTAGAAGAGAAGGGTACAAATCAGAGAATAAAATACAAGGTTACCTGTATTCGATTACCATCACAGGTGAGAATGACTTTTCCACTGAAAACCTATTGCTTATTCTTCTGCTGGTAAACATTTCTAACGCCTGGTTATTGCTCTTGTAAAATAACCTTCTTTCTAAGAAACTAAATGGCTCAAAATATGAATTCACGTGAGTTTCTTTTCCTTTTATCCTCGTCTCCTGCATTTCCTTTCAATTTCTTTATTTCTAACCTTACCACTTTTTTTTTTTAAATTATAGTCTCCCTCTCATCGTTGAGCACCCTGGCATGCGATTCTACTAACGAACAGCACGGCAGCACCCCTCTGATCGGGATGAGGAGGAGATTAAGAAAGAGGATCTTTAAAAACTTCAGACACCGCCCCCCTAAAACAATATATTAACCTTTACACATTTTAACTCCCCCCCCCAACACACACACACACATAATTGCTACCAGCAAGAGCCAAATAACTAAAAAGAAAAGGAAAAAATGTGTGTTTTTTAAGTCCCAGCCGACTAATTCTTATTTTCAATCCTCTAGTAGCTCTGCTCTGGCTTTTATGTAGCTAGAGATCAGATGCACTAAATCGTTGCTTTGCGTCTGGTGCCCTGTGGCGCAGTCCCGGTGTCTGATATAACGCGGAGAACCCAGGAGCGGTCTGTACCTGCCAAGCGCTGCAACTTCAGAAACTGCACAGTCTTTTTCAAAATCTCAGCTTTCTCTGCTTTGGGATTTTTAAGCCTCTGCAAAAGAGAAAGAAACACGGCGAGAGATCAAGTTTTGTGTCTGAGGCTTGAGCAGTAGGATAGGGCTAGTGGACCCAAGCTCACCTCATCCTGGGTAACCTCCGTTAAGAGAGTCCTCAGGCGCTCCAAGCACTGGTTGATGCGGTCTCTCCGCCTCTTCTCCATCAGGGGTTTCAGGAGCTGCAAGAAAGAGAGGAGTTTGGGTTTCTTTCGAGTAAAAAGAGAGACAAGGGACGGGGGAGAAAAGATTAGGGCTGGGTTTTTAAACGCGTATTCTTACGAGAAAGAAATAAAAACTTCTTTATGAATCAAGCCTCCTGTGTAGAGCCGACCCTCGTTTTTTTTGAGAGCTCCTGATTGTACATACAGACAAGACCCCTTTTCATCCCGTAGCTTCTTGAAAAGGGTGGAATAATAATACCAACCATCATCAGAAAAATAGCTGCTGCATTTGGAAGCTAAAATGGTTTATGTAGTATCTAAGCGCAGTAAGGGCCGTTAGCGCGGCGAGCTGAAAGCCAGCGAAATCCCACTACTGGCACCCTTAGCCTTCATGTACAATTCTACTTCTGAAAAAGCTAAATTCCTCCACCGTTTGTAGAGTCTGCTGCGCTCTGGTTACAGGTTTACCTTTCTCTCCTCTTTACAATCCCATTTCTCCTGACTGATCCTCATGGTCTTCCGTCACAAGTACAGTCCCAGGTGTGGCACTGACTGAAGCCCCCCTCCTTTTTTGCCTCTTTTTATCCTCTCTCCACTCCTCCCTGACCCCCACCCCCAGGAACCAGGCGGGAAATTCCCCAAGTCTTCTCCAGCTCCCTCATGGGCAGCACCCCTCCGTCCTGCCCACCCACTCATTGTATTGCTGTGTGTGTTACCAAAATAACATTATAGATCCCAGCTTTGGGGTTTAGAGTTATAAAGAAGTCACATTTATTTAAATAAATACATTTTATTTTATCCTCACTAAGGATCCTGACGGGGGTCTGACAGTTAACCAGTACCTGGCAAAAAATGGGCAATTATTTGCATGAATTGAGACCCCTCTCCTCTTAACACACATCATTTCTGTGAAGCAACACCAGTAAAAAGGATGAACAAATCCTTTAAGCCACACAAACTGCCTGATACCCCGAGCATATTTTGCAGGAAAACAAAGGTGTCTCTCAGTGGATGCAAATGAAGTCTGAAAAGCCTTATTCTCGCAGCTGCCTTACATAACATAAAGAGAATCGTGGAGATAGTTGTTATTGATTGGGTTGTATTCTTTTAGGTGTTTGTTCCAAAGCATTCTGTAAATAGATATGTTTTGAATGGTTTTTTTTTTCTGGAATTCAGAGACTGTGTTAATGGATTTTAAGTTGTCTGGGAGAGAGTTCCAGCTGGAGGGCGCATATAGGGTAACATAGAAACAGAGAAAAATGACGACAGAAAAAGACCAAATGGCCTATCTAGTCTGTCCTTCCATATCAACCACTACAACAGCCCCCTTTATTCCTTTAGAGATCCTCTGCGTTTGTCCCATGCTGTTTTGAATTCAGATACTGTCCTCATCTCTACCACCTCCACTGGGAGACTATTCCATGCATCTACCACTCTTTCCGTAAAGAAATATTTCTGCATATCACTCCTGAATCTATCCCCTTTCACCCTCATCCCATGTCCCCTCGTAGTAGAACTTGCTTTCAATCGAAAGAGGCTCTCCCCCTGTGCATTTATGCCATGGAGGTATTTAAACGTCTCAATCATATCACCTCTATCCCGCCTTTCTTCGAAGGTGTACATATTAAGATCCTTAAGTCTGTCCTCATATGCTTTATAATATAGACCACTAACCATTTTAGTAGCCACCCTCTGTACTGACTCCATCCTGTTTATATCCTTTTGAAGGTGCGGTCTCCAGAATTGCACACTATACTCCAAATGAGGTCGCACCAAAGACTTATACAGAGGCACTATCACCTCCTTTCTCCTGCTGGCCATTCCTCTCCCTATGCACCCAAACATCCTTCTAGCTTTTGCTGTCGCCTTTTCTACCTGTTTAGCCACTTTAAGACCATCAGACACAAGGTAAAGGCTTGCAGATGTATTGTCTTTTAGGTTGGGATTAGGGTTGCCAACTGGCTCCAGATGTGCCCGACAGGTTCGTCCAGTCCTGGGTTTACCTCATTGCTTGCAGGGATATATAGTTTTGATTTCTCCATTGTACTCCATAAGAAAAGGAAAACTACAAGTCACTGCATGCAATGGGGTAAACCCAGGACTGGATCAAGCCTGTTGGGCGCATCTGGAGCCAGTTGGCAACCTTGGGATGATGAGGGAGTTTAGGCCAGTGGGTCTTTTCCGTCTGTTGTCTGGTGTCTTGGTTATTAGCGGCTATAGGCTGCTGCAGTGAGGTTATGAAGTACTTGACCACGGTAATTATTCTTTTGTATTTTATTCTGAGTATAATTGGTAGCCAATGGAGTTGTTTTAGGATAGGTGTTATATGGTCAAACCTTGAGGCTCCTGTGATCATAGGGGCGGCTTTATTTTGAGACAGTTGTGGAGGATGCAGTGTTTCTGTAACTGTGAGAGCCAGAGGAGAAAGAGTTAACACAATAATACAAGAAAAATCATTGAAATGTCTGAATACTGGAATTGTGCTGAGGTGCGAACGTGCAGCTTTGAGAGGTGTGTGACATCATATGGAAAAGATGTGAAAACACGCTTATCAGTAAATGGTGGACAGAGAGAGGGTAGAAAGGCAATCATGGGATATAAACATGCCAGCTTAGCATGAAGAAGAACATATGGCCCCCAGTATAGTTGTCAGAACACGGGGAGTTGAAGAGATATGTTTCTTGGGAACTGAGGGGCGGGAGAGAACCAAGCAAGAGAACCGGGTAAAGAAATGAGTGAGGGGGTAGAGGTCAGATAACAATATAAATCTGACAAGGCCATGACTGATAATTGCAGACATGAACCCAAGAAAGGTCAACGGAGGGGGGTACAGACATGAGTAGAAAAACATTGGCAAATCACACAAGTGGGACCCCAGACAGCTGGAACAAGAATTAGCTAATTAGAGAAGAATGACCCATACTAAGAATGGTCCTGAGCAAGGGTATATAATGTAACAGGAACAGATACACAAGGAGTTTGTTTCCTGTGCAGTGGAGGCTGCGTGGGGTATGGATTCCCTGGGTTTCCTATGGCCCCAGTATCTCTGTTGTCATGTCTGAATTTTGTGAGTATGGCAGTTTGTCTTGTGTGTATGTCTATTATACTGTTTTTCCTTTGTTCTTGTGTCCAGTAATGCTTGTCATACTAGCTGTTAAGTCAGGAAGTAACATAGAATCATGCAGGCAGGCCAGACATTCTGACTTGTAATTGGTTAGAAATCTGCATCTAAGATAAGACAGAATGACCCTGCTTGCTTGCAGTGAGAGGTGGTAAGATCTGTAATTCCACTGGACTGTTTTCCTTTGTTCTTAGTTTCTGTTTCTGTAAGATAGGGAATAATAAAAAGATCCTTTGGGAAGAAAAAATCTGTGAGATATTTATTACCATGTACAAGCGTGTTGTCCTGTATAAGGAGAGATTTTGTTCTGTATAAGGTGAGATTTTGTTGGCAAGTGTGGGTCTTCTCTGTGATGTTTCTTTTATTGGGAAGTGATATGTCCACCCTGAGTGGTTTCTCTTCTGGACGGAAGAAGGTGTCAGCTCGGGAACTGTCTGGCCAACAGTCCAGCTGACCCTTGGCTCCGTACATAACCCTCAATAATCAAGGTAGGGTGTTATTATTGCCTGGCAAAGGACCTGAAGTCTTTAGGGTCAAGAAGAGGGCAGAGGTTTTGAAGTATTCATTTTGTGATATGCAGATTTCATGGTTCGTTTGATGTGTGCTTATAGACTGAAGTCTTCCTCAAGCATTATGTCCAAGTATTGCCCAAGAGATTTCCTCATTCAGTCATTGCATCATGGACCTGAAACAAGTTGTGATTGTTATGTAGATAGGTTTTTTTTTGGAGAATGTGGTGTACATAGATCATGATATCATCTGCATAGATGCTGTACAGGATGTCGTGTTTATTATTGCACATAATAGCTAGAAGAAGCACATAACTACGCAGAGATCATAATAGTAGTGATAGTCATCACCTAGTGCTTCCTCAAGCTATATGGTATAATATACTTATAATTATTAATAGTACTATTATTATTTATTCTTTATGTGTGGCACAACAGTTCTACAGAGAACTGGGAGAGAGAGAATCGGTGAGGTGAAAATACCACCAATACTCACAGACAAATTCTGGAGACATTTATATGAAATCCTGTAGGGACTGATATTCCACAGCAACAGTCAGCACATTTAAAATAGCTGGTCATCGCTGCTTTAATTAGAATTTTGATATTCAAAGCCAGGGTCATATCTGACCACTGGCATTGAATAGCTGGTATAGCCAGACAGAGGTTTAGCTATCCGGTCAGTGGTGACATTCAGCTACTGGCTGGATCGCTAAAACTGCTCAAGTCAAGACAGCCTTCCCCCCCCCCCCCCCTAACTTTAGCAGGTTTAAGATAACCAGTAGTGGTTGAATATCACCATTGACTGATGAACTTTGGTGCCTTTCCCGGAATACCCCAACGTCATCGAATGATACAAACTGGGCAGCAGAGGTTTTCAGTAGCACTAAGCGGTTTATTGCTGCTGAATATCCTGTTGACCACAGTTTAATCAGTTAGCAGGTCTGCTAACCAGTTAAATCACTTTGAACAGTACCCCATGGGGCACAACCAAGAAGCAGAATGGCTATCCAGCATACAAGAAAATTCAGAAAACAATCAGATGGAACATAGATTAAAAAGAGCCCCAAACTGGAAAGGCCCTGGCCCAGATGGAGTGACCAACCTTTGGCTCAAATATTTAGCATCCCTTCACCGAGACCTGGCAAAATGCAAAACTCTATTGATCAGGGCAGCCAGATTTAATGCCACAAAGGCTAATAATGGAAAAACACTTCTCTTTCCTAAGGGAGATCCAACTAATATTCCCCAAAATTATAGACCAACAGCTTATCTGCTTACAATCCACAAGCTGTTCACTGCAATAGATGCTGACCAAATATTTGACTACTGTATATCAATTCCAGTAACATCGTGGCAGTAAAACAGAAGGGTAACGAGAGGAGAGTAAACCAAAGACCAGCTACTGCTAAACAAAGCCATCCTGGTTAATGCTAAGAAAAGCAGAAATCTCAGTGTAGCATGGATTGACTATAACAGTGGTTCCCAGGCCAGTCAGGTTTTCAGGATATCCATAATGAATATGCAGGAGATAGATCTGCGTGCACTGCTCCCATTGTATACAGATCTATCTCATGCATATTCATTGTGGCTATCCTGAAAACCTGACTGACCTGGGAACCATTGGACTATAAGAAAGCTTTTGATAGTGTCTCACATTTCTGGATAATAAATTGTCTTGAAATGTACAAAATACAGTCTAAATTGATTGAGTACATCACATTCATCATGAAAATGTGGCCAACAATACTCCATCTATAGAATGCAGATGGACAATGCGCCATTTCTAATATCAAGATCCAGCAAGGAATATTTTAGGGAGGCTCCTTGCCACTACTCTTGTATAACACTTTAGTCTCTTTGGGGCATGAGTTTAGCCTTAATACTAAAGCTGGCAAAATCCTAGAGGTGATATCACACCTAGGGGTATGTTTACTAAACTGCGTTAATGTAGCAGATGCTACGTTAATGTGCATTAGGTAATGTTAATGCACGTAAACGTCATGTTAATGCATGTTAATGTTACCTAACATGTGTTAACGTTACATAATGCGTGTTAGCGTTCCCGGCCATGGTAAGTCCCGCAGAGGGTGGAGAGAAGGCAGAGAGAAGGGGTCAATGGGCAGGGAGTGGGCAGGGAGAGGCCTCTTCCACACTAACAGGGGGAACCGAAGGGCTGAATCTTATCGCGACTGAAAACCTGGCATTAGATGCACATTTGCAAGAGAGAGAAACCATTTCAGTGTCAGCAATGTACAGCATAGACAGGGAGCCCAAGAAAAGTGATAGTAGTGCTCCATTTGCAGCAACAGCATAGTGCCAAAGTATGAAAGGCCACTATGGTGATGGTGCAAATGGGACATAGAGGGCTGCAGGCAGGGCATGTAGTTGGGGCAGCTGGGGCACAGGGTGGACTAGGCAGTCACCTAGGTGGCACATAGGAACATAGAAACTAGACATCAGCAGCTGACAAAGGCTAAACACAATCCACCTACATCTACCTGGTCCACCCTAGCTAACAGTTGCCAGGGCACTGACCTGACATTCCCCCAGCCAACCCTCCCCCAAGTGGAAGGGACATAATTTTGGCAGACAGTGATGGGGCGGATGTGAGGATGACCATGTATGCCTCCTCACCCCAAACCCCACTCCCTAGGCAACCGCCTACCCACACAGTGAATGGCCTGGAACTGCTCACTACCAGCACTGACAGCATATGGTCATGTCAGCATGGCGGGGTGGGGGGGGGGTGTGCCTGTGCTGGAGGGGGCAGTGGCACCTGCCTGCAGTGGACCTAGACCATGCCCTGTACCAGTACGAGTTGTGCAGTGCAGCATACAAGGTCTGGCTGAGGAAAAGTACAAGTAGCTCAGGGACTACTGTGCATCTGTGGCAACAGTGTGGTGCAATACACCCAGCCAGTGTGTCCAGAAGCAGAGGGTCACAGATTCAAGTCCCAGCTGTGGATCCTGCAGAGCATGTCCCTATATTTTACCCTACAATGCAGATACAACAACAGCATGTGCAAAGCCCAAAGCAGTACAAGCACTCACTCACACAGGCTGCACAATCCAAAGCAGCATGGAGAGTCAGGCTGTTGGCCCCAGCACGGAGCTGCAGTTACCACCAGAGCACTACCACTTCCTCCTGCACAGTTTATCAATGTCGGCACTGTGATCAGGACCAGTGTGGCGGGCAGGGCTGCCAACCACCCCTATCTGTGCACAATGCTGCAATAGGAGTGTGTGTGTGTGTGAATGTCTATCCATTGTTTTGTGGCTGCCCACACCTCACTGGGCCCACAATGTCCCACTGTTACCAGGTTTAGCCTGAATATGTGCATAATGAGGAGCAAGGTATTGTGGGTATGGCCCAGACAGGGTAGATTGGCCAGGATGCATCTTCACAGGGTGTGGGGCCAGGGCCGGATTTACCTTGAGTGAGGCCCTATGCCAACAAAAATTGTGGGCTCCCAGAAAAGATAAAAACAAGCACGCCGGATCAGCTGCGCACTGTTGGCCCTGACGTCATAATTAAACTGGGAATCCCAAAAGCCAAACTTGGAATGTACAACACTGTAAAAAAAAAAAATTTACATTAATTTGCTCTTGTACTAAACAAAGCCCAGACGTTAATGATGCACAATTACCAGAGCTGACATATTCCAATTAATAAATTAAAAATAAAGAGATATTTTTCTACCTTTTGTGCATTTTTTTTCAGCTGCAATTGCTCCAGCCACTTCTGGTTTCTTCGTGTCAGCCCACCTCCAGTCTTAACCCCCCCCCCAGCCCATTTCCAGTCCCAGCCCCCCCCCCCATCGGCTCAAGTAAACTTTAATAAAAAAAAATAAAACGCTGGCCGCTGCGGCAGCATGGACTGTCCCGCGGGGCCCCCTCTGCTGCTGCGGCAGCATGGACTGTCCCGCGGGGCCCCCTATGCTGCTGCGGCAGCATGGACTGTCCCGGGGGGCCCCTTCTGCCCGGCTGAATCCCTCCCTCCGTGCCGGCTTTGAGAGGCGCGACGGTAGAGTGTCCCCCTCGCGTCTCTGTTAAGCCCGCAGAGGCTGATGGGATTCCCTGCGGGCTTAACAGATACGCGAGGGAGACACTCTCCCTTCGCGCCTCTCAAAGCCGGCACGGAGGGAGGGATTCAGCTGGGCAAAGGGGGCCCCCCGGGACAGTCCATGCTGCCGCAGCGGCCAGCGTTTTATTTTTTTTTATTAAAGTTTACTTGAGCCGATGGGGGGGGGGGGGCTGGGACTGGAAATAGGCTGGGGGGGTTAAGACTGGAGGTGGGCTGACACGAAGGGAAAGGAAAAAGAAATGGTGGATGTTGACCCATCACAGTACATATTGCCAGTTATATGGCGAATAGTACACATAAAAAGGATCAGCTATTCATATCCCTCAGTCTAATAACATCAAAAAATCTAATAAATCATGGAGAAATAGTAAGAGATCCTCTTGCCAAAATGAAAAGAGGAGAAAACAGAATGGGATGAAGAGGACATCTACTCGGTGTGTTGGAAAGAGGAGAGCAATAAGCCACATAAAGAGATAACTGAGGCATTAATATTGTGCGTCAAATATATATTCTTATCAATAAAGTGTAGCCATGCAGTAGAAGAACCAAACCGTAGCCAGGAAAACTACATAAAGGAGAGTGTATATCCAATATGTGGTTGTATGAAACATACAGTGAAAAAAGATCCACTAGATATACAGTATGGATGAAATACTGAATAACAACGGGCTAAACAAGAACCATAATATGATATAACCATTGTGTGTTTATGTGAGTGAAATATGACCAGAAATAGAATGAAAGGCACCTATGCATGAGGTCATAATGAGAAGGGTGGCCAAATATAACCAAGTAAAGAAGAAAGGATATAAGTACTTACTGGTTGCACAAAAGGTGTATTTGTGTCAGTAAAAGCCTATGCCAAACAAATCTTCAATGCATGAAAGAAAACGTATTGTGAACTAATTTGGTATATACTCAAACTTACAAATGTTCTCAGAACTGAGAGAGCGGACTATGGTTCTTAACCCGCGATGGCTGAGCCCCTCTGTGCCGGCTTTGAGAGGCATGGAGGGAGGGATTCAGCCGGGCAGAGGGGGCCCCCCGGGACAGTCCATGCTGCTGCGGCAGCAGAGGGGGGCCCCGCGGGACAGTCCATGCTGCCGCGGTGGCAGCCAGCGATTTTTTTTAAATTTAATTTAAAAAAAAGCTAACAATTTGTTCTATTTTTGTGGCCCTTGCCAGCTGTGGGCCCTACGCCACGGCGTAGTTGGCATATAGGTAAATCCGGCCCTGTGTGGGGCAATGGTTGGGACACTGTAGTGCCCAACCACCTCCTGCATGGACAGGGTGGCCACAGAATGTCATGCTGGGAGGACACTCTCACTCTGACCGAGCAGTGACCATGGCATGTCTAGGTTCCCACATAGTACTCTACAGTTTCTGCCTCCAGTGATATCTGTGTGTTCTCAGGGCTGGGGCTCTAGCACTGAGGTATCTGCTTGGTATACATAGTTTTTCTGTGAGCATGCACTGGTTAATGGACTATCTGCAGTTAGTCTGGGCATGGTTGGAACACCTTATAGGGTGCTGTAGGTGCAGTCTGACTGTGCTGGTGACTGGCAGACTGTGGTGTGAGGCAGTTGAGGTTTTCCAGACCTAACCCCAGCATTACTGCTGGTTTGCCCCAGTCACAGGTATGACTGTGGCCCACCAACCCTGGAGGGCTGGCTTACATCAGCAGGATGGAGGTTGCTTCAACGGGGCTCAGGCACCTGTCCTGTACCTATAAAAAGGGGGATTGTGGGCCCTTTGGGGTATATAGTGTATACCACTTTGACCTGTAGAGGCACTGCTACACAAACCTCATGCAAGTCTACTGCCCTGAGAACAGGTGCCCATGTCAGCCAGACCCTAACACTAGATATGCACTAATCTGGGTGGTGTCTGGTCCCAGAAGACCACAAGTAACTGCAGAACACAGATGGACGGCAAGGAACACCTGTCACACACTGGTAGTGATGGGGATGTACAGCAGGACCTATCTCTAGCACCACATGTACTGCGGATCTAGTGCTGGACACCCATCCTATCCCTTGGAGTGAACACAGAACCTGCACACTGGCATGGTCTGTAGCTACTCTGTGCCAGTATCACACACTGTCAGTCCGTCTTTCCAAGCTGAGGTACCGGAGAGGTGCAGGCCCCATTTGGTGATCAGCTGTAGACAGCTATTCAGCATGTGCATTGCATCATGGGTACTGGTATCCTGGTAGTCAGACCAGACAGTTTGTGCAGTGACCTGCAGTCCTTCTGTACCCAGCCATTGCTGTGGGATACGCCATGGAGGTATAGCCTACTGGTTAGTACAACGCCATTCTCGGCACTGTTCATGGGTTCCATTCCTCATTGTTCCCTCCTTTCATGCCTGTCCTACTCAAATAGTTTGCATGCCTGTAACAGTCATATTTTTGCAGAGCTGTGCTGCGAGCTCATAATACCCTTGCCACAGTTGCCAACATTCCTTCGGTCCGTCTATCTGTGTCTGTCAGCTGTCTAGAGTCCTGTCTGCCTGTGCAGGCTGCCACCCCATGTCCTGCACTGCTACCCTTTCCAGCATTGTGCCTCATCGTGCTTGCCTCACCTGTGCCTGATCTGCATGGCACCACCACCCCTCTGTCCACCCATCATTGTAACTATCCTGCCACCTCCGCCTCCACTGGGGGACACGTATTCCCATCGTCTGCCACCAACTGTCTTTCCAGTACTTTACATTGCCAACACCCTATGCTGTGGTACAGTTGCCCCCACCATGTTTGTCATCAGTACTGGCAGCCACATGGGATGCCCGCAGATATGGCAGGTCCAGCGGCTCCCAGCTCTCCCTCCTTCACTCACATGTTCATTGCCTTTCCTGAGTGCTCTATCTAGTGTTAGGGCTACATCTGTCTCTATGCCGCACAGGTCATGCATGTCATCCTGTGGCACCTTGCAGCCCTTAGGTCACACTAACCTAGGGCACCGTAACCTTGTTAGGCCACCTTAACCTATGGTTCTGTAACCCAGGAAGCCTTCTAAGGTGCTTTGTCCAGGGGTGCCTAATACGGCACTTAGCCTAAGGAGCCCTATAGGGTGCCTTACAAGGCGCCTTGAAGGAAAATTGAGGATTACTGAAAATCTCTCTC
Organism: Ichthyophis bannanicus; assembly: GCA_033557465.1. Lineage (NCBI taxonomy): Eukaryota > Metazoa > Chordata > Amphibia > Gymnophiona > Ichthyophiidae > Ichthyophis > Ichthyophis bannanicus. The sequence continues at coordinate 101,189,484 of CM066048.1, read as the reverse complement.
TAACTGATGACTGTAACACAAAGGAACTTGAACATGAAGATGTATATAAATACCTAGGAGCAAGACCATACCTATCCCTGTGCGATCGGTGCAGCTGCACAGGGCGCAAAGGCTTGGGGGCGCATTTCAGCTGCCTATTGCTGCCCTACTGCCATCACCTTTTCTTCTCTCCAAGGTGGCAGAGCAACAGCAGACAGCCAAAATGTGCCTCTTAAGCCTTTTCGCGGCACTTTAAGCAGGCCTAGTCCCTCCCTCCTCTGGCGCAATGTCAGAGCAGGGAGGGACAGATCTGCTTAAAGTGCCGTCGACTTGCAGATCAGGCACACGCCCTCTCCTCCACCTCCATCCAGCCACCTTCTGCTCTTTCCCTGTTGCCAGCGCCACCATGGAGAAAACAGAGGATGGCAGCAGCAGGGCAAGTGCAGGCAGCGGCTGGATGGAGGTATGGGGAGGAGGGGGGGGGTGCATTCCCGATGTGCAAGTTGCACAGGGTGCGATTCTAGCTCGGTATTGCCCTGCCTAGGAGTAGAGGAAGGAGCAACAATTCAGCATAAAATATTGAGAGAAAAGACCAGCAAAGAGTATTACAGGAGACTGAAGCTGATTCTGAAAAGTGCACTAACATCAAAGAATAAGATACAATGCTATCAACTATCTTGCAATCCCCGTACTCTCGTATAGCTTTGGAATTGTAGACTGGCCTCTGAAATATCTTGAAAAACTGGATGTATGAACAACAAAACTCCTTCAGGCCCTAGAGGCAGCTTATAAAAATCAGTGTATGCCAAAATTGTACATCCCTAGAGCCGAAGGAGGAATGGGCCTCATAGAAATTGATTATACATATAGAGCATCCATCATAGGCCTCCTGACCTTCTTAACAGTATCAACAGACCCAAATGCACAAACAGTGTTGCAGTATGAAATTAAATGACCAGAATTCATCTCCATTATAAAACTTGGACAGGTATTCTGACATGTAGAAGGAATAGTGGAAATCCACAAGCATAGACAGGGAAGGAAGCAACAGAATTTGCAAAACAAAGAATTAGATTATAAATGAGGAACAAGTGGAAAAGGTACAAATACAGTGGGAAATATAAAGCATTACTCCAGGAGCCCTTCATTGATTCAAACCGGACACATGAATGGTTAAGGAGAGATGAACTGAAACCTAAGGATAATAAACTGATAGTTGCAACCCAGGACAGTGGCTTACAAACAAGATGGTTCACAGCAAGCATAGAGAAACTGCCAAAACAGACATGCAGATTCTGTAAAAAAAAAAAAAACTGGAAACAGTTGCTCGTCTCATAGAAATTCTAATGGCAGAAAATGTCTATACAGAAAGGCACAACAAGATGGCAGGTCTCATCCATTAGAAACTCTATAAGCACTACAACATCACCACAGAAAAACACCCTAAACGAATTATGGAGGATAAAGAAGTTATGATGACTCAGGGCATTCCCAGTCCGACAGATAAGAAGCTGGACATGAAGAAATCTGAAATATTGGTAAAGAAGAATAGTATAATAGAAATGCCATTTCCAAGCAATTGTTCTGTGACTCAGGTCAAAGATCCTGAAGTATCAAGAACTGCAGTCAGAGGCTGCTGACTGGTTTTAACTCTTTTAATTCAGGTCCTACACAAGGACTTGGGAACCAAAGAGATATCAGCACAAAATGTATGCTGTTCCAGGTAGGGCAGTTTTTTTGCAAAATTGATGGAGTTATGTCTTCTAAATTTAAAGTTTGCAAGTATTTTGGGAGTCCTGTCAGTGCTCCAATCTCTATTCCTATTATCATGGATTTTCTTTCCTCCAAAGTCTTCCTACTTTGGTTTGTAAATCATGGTATATATTATTTTCCAGCTGGTTTTCATCAATTTGACTATCATCAGGCATTGCCATATCTATAGTATAAATCAGACATTTTTCTTTTCCATGACTGTGATTTCAGGAGTGTTGTATTCCAAGTTTAAAGTCCCATGACATCTTGACCCTCTCTTTTTTACTGGTATGGTGCCAATAGTTATTTGCTACAAAACTATGCATTTTGCAAAAATTCCAATGGATTACTTTAGCCACTCAATCTTGGACATCATTTATAGCCCGTTTGGGCTATTTTGGACACTGATTGGATGGTCTACCATTTCATCATTGGCTTTGCATAACCGGCATTTATTATACTTATTTATTTACAAAGCTTTATATATCATTAATCATCAAATTCTTAATGGTTTACAAATGGTTAGCACAATTAAAATATTTGACTCCTAATTAACAAACCCCCCATTCCCTCAAAGATACTCTCATGTTCTCTCTACTCTCAAATCTATAGCAATATCATCAATCACCATTATAAGCATCCTCAAATAAATATATTTTAAACTTCTTTCTAAAATCTTTCCCATCTACTATTCTTAACAGCTGTGGCAGTCCAAAGACTAGGGCCAATAATAGAATAGACAGAATTTTGTGTGCATGCCCTTTTTGCTAAATGCAGTGCCACTAAATCAACTCCATGTGATCGTATTCTGGGCCTAAACTGATACTGAATAGTTGAACAACCAAAGAAAATGGCTAAGAAAACCTAATTGCCTTAAAAATTACTAGGAGAATTTGCTGTCATTTGAAATGTTTTCAATCTTAGCTTTCGTAACATTTGTTTGTAATGCTTGTTGGGCTACTAAGATCATTCCTTCAGTTTCTTTTCTAAGCACTCCAGTTTTCAGCCATTGCCATGATAGACTTTGTCACATTAACCATTAATATCTTTTGGGTGTTGGCCATGCAGTGACTTGTCATTCCATCACTTGTCATGCCCATGTTCCCTGTAAGTATTAGTGTATGTGTCTCATATCCCCGCGTGTTAAATGTATCCCCCAATTGTGTTGTGACCGCTTTGATTGAAGGATAAGGCGGTATACAAAACTGTCTAAATAAATAAATAAAATCACTTGATTTTCATATTCTATTTTTGATTCTTTGCAATCTTCAATAACACGGTCTCTTTGCTTTACTTCTTCAGAAGTTTGCTTCACTTGCAACAAACCTCTGCCTCCTTTGGCCTTTCCCATTTATAAATCTATCATTAGATGAGTTCTTCAATCAATTGTATTTATTTAACAGGTTTTATATACTGCTTTATCATTTCAGTCAAAGAGGTTTATATTGTAACTTAAATTCGGTAACATACATTACACAGGGACATTGATAACTTGGATTTCTCTGAGAACTAAGTGACATGCCCAAGGCCACAAGGAATACTAGTAGGAATCAAACCCTGATCTTTTGACACCCAAGTCAGTGCTCTAACCATTAGGCTACTCCTTCGTACATTGTCTTTACTTAACTTAAGAACTTTTGAAACGTTTGCTATAGCTTGAGTTAGTGCAGCGTTCCATTCTCTTGTGTTGTATGCCATATATTTGTCAGTGGTATAAGTTCACAATCCGGGTCTCAGAGCAAACATTTTGCAGAGGGTCTTCCTTAGGGACAGGGCCATTCCCTTCTGATCTGAGAGCAGGGAGTGCCTCTTGAAGATCCAAGAGGGGTGGGAATATGAGGGGTGTCTTCTCTCTTCTCCTAGGACAAGCAGGATGAGTCAGCCACACCTGGTGGCGTCATCCGATGACGCCATGGATACGGAAGCGCGCCATGGATACGGGTGAGCCTTTCTGAGCATGTGCTGGTTGTCCCCACCCCTGGGCCCGCCCCTACCCATCTCAGTTCTTGTTCTTCCGCCCTGCCAAACGGATGGAATATCAGCTGTCCTGCATTCGATTAAATCACGGATAAAGAAAAACAAGTAAAGAAAACCAAGGATAAACAGGAAACGACCAGCAACCCTGGGTTTGAAAAATGCCCAAAATACTCAAAGAAGATGAATTCCACAGATGCCCATTATTGCTGTGTGCGCTGCTTGGGGAAGGATCACCCCATGGAAGATTGCCCTCACTGTGCCAGGGCCCACTGATCCCATAGCCAGGCTCTACAGGACTTTCTCTCTGGAAAGGACTCACCCTCTGAGGCTGTCTTCAGCCCCCTTTTTCATAGCTCAAACCAGCACCAGTGAGAAAAAGAAACAGCCGGCAGGAGGTGAGGGGAGCGACCGTATAGCTACATCCAATATGGCCGCCGCTATCCAGGATTCTCTGCCTCTAGCCACAGCCCGGTATGCCTCCAGCGGTCTCCATCCTCCACCCAGCCGCAGCAACTCCTTCCCCTATGGGCAATTGCTGGGAAAAGTGCCAGGGATAGAAGTGGTTTGTGGGTGGGTGACTGGGGCTGGAGTGTGTATGGTGGGGAGCAGGAGATATGGAATATAGGGCAGGGGTGTATGTTTGCTATGTGTGGGGATGGGTGGCTGAGATGTTTGAAGTAGGGAAACAGGGACATATATGTTGGGGGCACAGTGGTAATATGGAGCATGGGAGTATGTGTTGGGGGGGGGGGGGGCAATGGCACAGCAGAGGTATCAGAGACAGGGTGGATGTGTATCAGACCCAAGAAGGAGATTATGTGTGCAGAGTTGGGGTGTGGTGGGGGCAGAGGGTGCCTGGGGTAGTGATGCAAGAAAATGGCGATATTTGAGGTGGGTTCACAGGGAGGGGATTGGAGTGCAGTGTAGGGTTCAGGGGAATACCCCTCACCCCACTCTTCCCTTCTCTCTTCCCTTGCAATTACCCCCTTTCTCTCTTGCTCTGCCTCCCCTCCCCCTACCAGATAAAGCCTCTATTTAGGTTGGCAGATGAGCACAGCAAACATTGAACTTACCTCTAGCAAATGGTGCCACACTACTTCCTAATCCTGGTCTGCAGTTACTCCATTGGACTCAGCAACCGGAAAAGTGCTTAAGCAAATCACCTCCTGCTATTGCAGGGCCAATCTTGTGGCATGAGCCATGAAATGAATCATGTGACTCTTACAGCGACACTTGACCCATGTCAGCAAGATACAATATTCTTAAGTGCTTTTCCTGCTCTGGCTGGATGCGATAATTAAAGAACACGTTTGGAAGGTGGCGTGGCAGCATAGTTAGAGCAAAGTACAGTGAGCACCATGTTTACCTCCTTCCAGAGTGCCCACAAAATTTCCTGATTGAGGCAGCTGCCTCAGCTGGCCTAATGGTAAAACTGCCCTTGCAGTTCGTGGGTTGCAGGGCTCCTTTTTGTCCATGTCCCCCATAGTATGGGGGCTACTTGGGCAGTATACACCATTGATATTTGTGCCAGATTTAAGATCATGGCACTCATAGGTAAGAACAGACAGTGAATCCCAAAGACTGGGGGATCTGGAGTGTGTCAGAGATCCCAGAGTTTGGAGAACTAGAAGGGGAGCAGAGGAAGGGCCACAGTGCTACAACAGTGTCCCCTTGAAGCCCTAAAGTAGACAGGATCAGGCTCTTTATTGGCCTTGGCATTTGCTGGCATAAAAAATTCACACCATAGGCAGTTGCCTAGGCTTGAATTCAGGCCTGTATACAAGGTGTGTTTTGGTTCCATGACACACTACAGCTTTCCATTGGTTCATGTTGTTGCCTCACACACAAAGAAATGTTGTTGGTTGTATTTGTGCATGGGCCTCCCTCCCCACACTATCTCGGTATAAAACTGCCTGCCCCTTTTTCAGGGCACTGATTTCTCTCAGATTCAGGAAACGTTATTGGCATGATTCTGTTTAAAATCTTTGTTAGTGATATTGCAGAAGGACTGTTGGGTAAGGTTTGCTTCTTTGTAGACGATACCAAAATCTGCAATACAGTAGAGTAGACACACAGGAAGGAGTTGACAACATGAGGGGGGTTCTAGCTAAACTTGAAGAATGGTCTAGAATATGGCAGCTGAAATTTAATGCTAAAAAATGTAGGGTCATGCATTTGGGCTGCAAAAATCCAAAAGAGCTGAACAGTGTAAGGTTGAGGTATTTCTGTCAACAAAAGAAGAGCAAGACCTGGGTGAAATTGTGTCTGATGATCTTAAAGTAGCTAAACAGGTAGAAAAGGTGACTGCAAAAGCTAGAGGGATGCTTGGGTGTATAGGGAGAGGAATGGCCAGAAGAAAAAGAAGATGATAGTGCCTCTGTATAAGTCTTTGGTGCGACCTCATTTGGAATATTGTGTGCAATTCTGGAGACCGCACCTTCAGAAGGATATAGGCAGGTTGGAGTTGGTGCAGAGGGTGGCTACTAAAATGGTTAGTGGTCTTCGTTATGAAGCATATGAGGACAGACTTAAAGATCTTAATATGCATACTTTAGAGGAAAGGCGGGATAGGGGCAATATGATAGAGATATTTATTTATTTGGATTTATATACTGCACTATTTAGAAATCAGTGCAGTTTACCAGGAACAAGAATCATTCATTACATAGAGCATGTTTTCCTAGAACAAGTACACTGAACATACAACAGGTATTGCAGATAACAGTAATTTTTAATTTACAATAGGGAGAGTCAACATGGGTAGTAATTGAGGTGAGCTATTTACAAGATGCTTAGTGGGCCATGATGAGTAGTTGGATTTGGCTAAAGGAAGGAGCTTGGTCCGAAGCAGGTTTATGTTAGCTGTGCATAACAAAGTTGGAAAAGATGTGTCTTTAGTGCTTTCCTGAATGTAGACAGGTTGGAGATGGTGCGGATTGGGGTGGGGAGGGAGTTCCAGAGAGGTGGCATGTACAGTTTGAAGGCACGGTTCCTAGTGGCCTGGGAGCTTTTTCTTATAGATGGTGTGGTGAGTGTGTTTGCCATGATTGACCTTCTAATTCTATTGTCCAGTGTCCAATGTATGTATGATTTCTTCCAAGGAGCTTGCAGAGAGGTCGTGCAGAATCTTGAATGTCATTATGAAGGCTTTGTACGTAAGGCAGCTAGATATAGGGAGCCCATGAAGTTGCCTTAGGATAGGTGTTACATGATCATGTCTGGTGGCTCCGCAAAGGGGTCAAGCTGCAGTGTTCATTGCCATTTGTAGGGGATGAATCAGAGGTGGCTCTATAATTAGGCGGAGTGAGGCAGTGGCCTCAGGCAGCAAACGTTTGGGGGCAGCAGAAATGCCCCCAAAAGAGCCGCCTCACTCTGCCTTCAGATTAAAAAAACAAAAAAACGCGGACAAACTGCTGCGGTCGCGACAGCTTTAGAAGTGAGAAGAAACCGGTGCGGAGCCTTCCGGCGGTAAGGAACCTCTGCTGTTGCCGCATCCCGCCCCCAAAAGGAAGTGATGCTAGAGCGGGACACGGCAACAGCAGAGGTTCCTTACCCCCAAAAGGCTCCGCACCAGTTTCTTCTCACTTCCAAAGCTGTCGCAGGCAGCCAAAGATGAAGGAATAGAATGAGCTACACGGCAGGGGGTGGGGAGAGAAGAGGAATGAGCTACACAGCTGGGGGGGGGGGGGGGAGAGAAAAGAGGAATGAGCTACACGGGGATGGGGGGGCTGGAAGAAAGCTAACAAGGGGAAGAGAGGGGCAAAGAGTGGTCTGGAAGAAAGCTGACAAGGGGAAGAAAGGGGCAAAGAGTGGTCTGGAAGAAAGCTAACAGGGGAGGAAAGAGATGACTGGAAGGGAACTGAGAGGGGAAGGAGATGGCTGGAAGGGAACTGAAATGGGGGGGGGGGGGGGTTGGGGGCTGGAAGGGAACTGACATGGGTGGAAAGAGGGGGATGGAAGTGAGCTGACACCTGGGGGTGGGACTGGAAGGAGCTGACATTTGGGGATGGGACTGGTAGGTGGCTGGGTAATAAGAGGAGGCTGGCAGGGAAGGGGCACTGGGACTGGAAGGGAGCTGACATGTGTGGAGGGTCTTTGGGACTGGAAATAGGCTGATGGAAGGAAGTGAAGAAAACAAAAGAAAAGACAAGAAACGGCAGATAGAGTACTAAGAGAAGACAGGAAAGCAGAAGCCTCAGATCAGGACCAGTATGACCAGAGAATAAAATGGTCAGACAGCAAAGGTAGAAAAAAATAATTTTATTTTCAATTTAGTGATTGGACTTTGTGCTATTTTTATAGTTTACACAGTATGGGATGCTTCATCTCTTATCTAGTGTTGCACTGCATGCAGAGTCTGGCTTCTTGGGGTTTCAGTTTAATTTTTCTCTAAATATTTTATTTGTACTTTAGGTTGTGATCACTTATTCTCTACTTGGTGAGAGACTGTGTTCCTAGTGTGTGACCAAGGCTGTGTGTTCTGTTAACATGAAATCTGTACGCAGGGATCTGTACTGTAGCAATTTGCCTTGTTCAGCTTTTCAAATAGGTGTTAGATGTTCTAGGGCCTGCTGCAGTATCTATAGTACTGCTTTTTTTGTATGAGTTTGGAAGTTTATGCTGGTAATGGTATGGTAGATTTGGCCTTGTAGATCTTTGGTGACTTTTGTAGGGTTTTATATTAGTTTCCAATATTCCTGGTATTCAAGAATATTTGTTAGTGAGATGACCAGAATCAGATTTTTTTTTTTAAGATATTGAGTTCTGTGGGTGAATTTCCTGGTTCTGCTCTGCACCCACTGTTGAGGGAAGGGATTCTGTGGATGTAAAATATACGTTCAAAAAGAAAAAGCAAGAACCAATAACTCAGTTTATAACAAAATAAAAATGAGTTATAATTTAGTTTTATAAAGTGTGCTGTGGTTCTCGCTCATTCTTTTAGTTCCTTGGTGTGCAAACATCTTGCATTTCCTCCATATTGTCTAATTAGCTGTTTGGTTTGGTTCAGTCCCTGACTGAGTTTTGAGAGGGTGCCCCCCCCCCCCATTCTACAGGTGGGGGATGGGGGCGCCATCTTATCCTTTGCCTCAGGCAGAAGATTGCCTTGAGCCGCCCCTGGGATGAATTGTATAGTCTGGAAGGCCATGTAGAATGATGTTTGCGTAATCAAAGTGGGGGATGATAAGTGCCTGGAATACAGTACAGAAACCAACAGCTTCAAGCAAGGATTGTAGGTGATGGAGGGTCCATATTTTGAGGTTTATTGCCTTAGTGATGTTGTTTATGGGAGATTCCATACTCAGCTTCTGGTCTAATGTGATACACAGATACCGTACCTCTTGTTCAGTCTTCAGCTCTGCGTCTTTTACCTGTATGAAAGACGGATCCTTTGTGATGAATAGTACTTCAGTTTTCTTACAGTTCACTCTTAGGTATTGTAATTTCAGCCAGTCCGAGACTGCATTAAGTACATTTAAATACCTCAGTGGCATAAATGCACAGGAGGGTCTCTTTCAATTGAAGGCAAGCTCTGCTACGAGGGAACATAGGATGAGAGTGAGAGAGGATAGACTCAGGAGTGATATGCGGAAATATTTCTTTATGGAAAGAGCGGTAGATGCATGGAATAGTCTCCCAGTGGAGGTGATGGACATGAGGACAGTATCTGAATTCAAAAAAGCATGGGGGAAAAACACAGAGGATCTCTAAAGATAAAAAGGGGACTATTGTAGTTGATATGGAAGGGCAGACTAGAAAGGCCCCGTGGTCTTTTTCTGCTGTCATGTTTCTATGTTTCTATGACAATGTGTCCTCTCTGTTTTCATGTATTACAGTCAGTGGTAAAAGAAACAAAAATACAGGGTACAGAAGGGAACTAGTGAGGACAATTGCTGGGTTCTGGTACTGATTTGTATTGTCTACTACTACTACTATTATTATTAAACATTAATAAAGCACTACAAGACATATGCGGCGTTGTACCAACAGAGACAGAGCTTATAATGCATGTCTGGTTTTATGACAGGATACAATATATTTTGTTGCTAAAGCTGCTGGTTTCCCTTAGGATTAGATTGTATTTTCTAAGAACAGAAACAAGTTAGCTTAATAGGTAATATGGAGATATACACACCTTAGCAGAGGAAACTGGGAACGACTGAACATATTGCATTGATGCAATGACCTAGCCCTAGATTAGACAAGGGGGATACATAATCTGGAGATCTTAAAACAATTAAAGAGATAATACCAATTTGGCCTTGTTAATTCAGGCGAGGCAAAATCTTCACACCTGTCTGAAGAGCTTATCATGTTTAGCGGATAGAGCAGTAGGGTTATTGGAACTGTGGCTGAAAGTTCAGTGAAGGGGTTTCTTCTTCCATATAGCTGGACCCCTCATCCTCTACAGCAAGTGTTGTCTTGGGAAAGAAAGGACCTTCTTTTGGCACATAGGAGTTAATTTTCTTTCTCTCACCTGTTTTACAAGCCCTGGCCCCTTTGATGATCCCTGGGAACTTCAGGCAAAATGTCTGAGGTCAAGATATGTGGACACTGGAACCCAGGGGTGATAGGGAAAACAGACAAAAGCCTTCTTAAACCTCCCCCCTTAAAGGTCATCCATCCCTCCATCTTACTTCTCCCTTTCTCACATAAATTTAATTCCTCAAAGGGGGGTGAGGGAGGTCCTTTGCATTTTTTTCTGTAATAGTTGTATATCCTGTGAGATGAGGGAAGGAGTGAGGCTGAATGCACTATTAAACAGGAGGATATGGTCAAGGTTAATAGTCTAGCTAGGTTTTAAAATGGTTTTGTACACGTCTCTGGAGGACAAGTCTATTAACAATTATTTGCCAGACAGGTGTGGGATTGCCACCTCTTACTTCTAGGAAGGAGCAACAGGGGGAAGGGATGTTCTCATTAAAATCTGCTGAGTACTTCAAAATGACCTAGACTGACCACTTTTGGGGACAGGATGCTGGGCTTTATGGACCATTAATCTGATCCAATATGAACTGGCCTTGGATTCCAGCCTCAGTTCCCAGAGCTATAAACTCTGCGCTACTCACTGGCATAGTAAGCAATAGTTGATATTCCCAGGCTAACCTTACTCCCCAATGCAGGAAGAAATATTAGGAAAATCAGCATAAAACCACTGCACCAAAGGCAAACACGGGGGCATACAAGTGGCTGCATAGTACATTACTCTTGACGTAAAAAACTGCACTAAAATGTAGGACGGTATGTAGCTCTTTTTTGTAGAGCTGAATCTTTATGCCTGCTCATCCTGGAGTAAAGGAATAGTGTGGGAGCAGAGGGTGAAGTGCAGCATTTCACCTCAGATCATGGATCCCTCACCCTTCACCCCTTGACCTGCAAACGAATCTATTGGTTGCCCAAGTGGGCTTTCTTACTCCCCCCCAACCAATGTCCTGAGTGTCACCCCACCAATACTCCAGTGCCCCAGACCCCTGACCCCACCACTGACCACAGCAACACAAGTAGGTTCCTCTTCCATATCCCTGCTGCTCTGCATGCTCTAAGTTAAGAGGCAGGAGTGATGTCCACTCACTCGTGCTTCAGTGCCGTCATCTTAAAAATGGTGGTGCCTGACTCTGCATTGAGCTTCTTGCGATGCACCATCCTGGGTCAGTCTGACAAATAAGGCGATAAAAGTGATGTTTAAATACTTGAACTATATTAGTGAACAAACAAACTTTTTCAAGGATGAGAAAGCCATAGAGCTAGAGAGCATAAAATGAAACTATGAGGAAGTCAACTAAAAATAACATCACAAAATACTGTTTCATGGATAGGGTGAGGGATGCCTGGATATGGTGGGGGCAACTCTATCCATCTTACTGAGCAGACTAGATGTACCATGCTGGTCTTTATCTGCTGTCATTTACTATGCTACTTTGTTAACTTGAGTTCTTCTGTGCTATGAGGGAAGTTCCTTGGTTTTAGGGGGAATCAAAGACCTGGGCTCCTATGCATGTTTCTCCAGGGTCGCTAGTTAGGTCTCAGCAGGAGGGCTCTTGCACTGGAAGTGTCCCTTCCCCTTTGGTAATTAGCCGGCAGGGGTGAAAGGAGATGTCGGACTGGCCCGTGTGCTGTATGGGGTGTGGGAAGGAGGCACAGGGGCGCGTGGATAACATTAGGCTGGAAAGGTGTGAAGATGGGAAGATGTGTGTGGAGAGGAAGGAATCTGGTCTGCACTTGTGAATGGCTCTCTCCAAGCCCCGCCCACTCTCTCCGCTGCTACTGATATGCAGCCAAAACGTTTGGAAGAAAACGTAAAAGCCATAAGCGGGCCTGCGGATACATATGTACATGTAGGTTTGAAGTTCAAAGTAAGCATTCGAACTCGAAGGATAATCCTAAATTGTAAACATACTCGGGGACTTTTTTTTTTTTTTTTTACTTTATATAGATTTAAATAGTCAGCCGGGTGGCGCTATGACTGCAAGTTGTTCAGCTCGGAACAATACAATACTGTTGTTTTAATTCAACCAACAAAATAAAAAAGCATAATAAAATTAAGGATGACCTCTAAGGATATAAAAGAACTAATTAATAATAAAAATTAAAAAAAAAGTTCAGCTGCATTGGCCGGGAATCGAACCCGGGCCTCCCGCGTGGCAGGCGAGAATTCTACCACTGAACCACCAATGCTCGCTGTACCAACCTCCTCTTCTGACAGGGCTATGTCTTTCTCACTCCCCGAAAGCCACACCATTGGCTCTCAAAAGCCAAAAATAGCTTGCTTTTAACAGTCTTTCGTGCCTCAGAAAGACAGCAAGAAAATTCTTAGTTATGGATTAACAGATTGCGTGTAGTTTACGGTCATGCCCCCAGGATTTAAAAGGCTCCCCCTGGATTTTTTTTTTTTATAGGTTGCAACACGTTCTAGGAAAACCCATCGAAAAAGATCGCCTCGGTCCCTCTCGCTGCCTCTTTCTCTGCATGCTCCCCAGCCCTTGTCCCTTAAGCCCCCTCCTATCCTAATCTGAAACTTTTCCTATTTCTCACCATTCGGGCTGGGGAGTCCCGGGTGTCTCAGACATGACACGTCTGTTTGACTGTCTATAAACGCAGACAGCGAAAGGAAAGGAAATGCAATGCACATAGCCGGAGAAAGGATGATCTATCTCAGACTAAAGCAGCGTTTGCATTCCGTCTAAAGACGACACACCCTGAGTGACTGAAAGCAAACCACATGAGGCTTTGTTTCGGGCTAACCCCCTCCCCGCTTTTGCTATGTAGCCCACTCCTAGGCCCTGTCCTTCAAGCAAGCCCATCTTTCCATCCCCTCCAGCACCTTTTGGCCTCCAGCTCTTGTCACTTTGGTCTTGTCTCCTGCCTCCCAGAGGGCAGTCATTGAGCTGGAGGGGAGCAGGGGGAGAGGAGTTGCACCTCTCCTACCCATTTGTTTCCTTTCTCAGAATATTCAGCTATTCATTCCCCGAGGACCCATAAATCTGCCCTGGAGCCATTCACAGGTCCCTGCGAGCCCATTTGCCATCAATGCCGTTTGTTTAGGGCTCTGCAACACACGGATGATCCGGGTCTGCGGCGATGGCCCAGGATTTCAATGGAGACGCTTGCTTTATTTGTGTTACCTACAAAAACAAAAAGGGGCGGGGGGGGGGGGGGGCTGTGAAGAGGGATGCTGGGCTTGGGATAAAAATGATTTGCTATGATTTTTTAAGACAGACTCGCCTATCTCTTCTCCTTGCCTTAGAATCAAAGCCTTTTATCTATCACCTATCAAAGGAGTGGCAAAACCAGAAAACAATTCTCCAGAGCCAAATTCTCTACAATAAAAAAAAATCACTGTCATCATCAGTCCTTGAGCAAACGACAGGAGATAGGGGTGAACTGCAGTGCTATAGTAGGGGAGGGTTACAAAGTTTTGCTTTTATTTTATTTTTATATTTTTATTCGTATTGCTTGATATACCGTCCTTGCTGAAGCGTCAAGGCGGTATACATTTTACTTATACATAAGGATGTAGTCTTGCAGAGACGTTCCTCCTGTACCTCACCAGTTCGGTCTCAGTTGTTAAACATCCTTTTTAAACCTGGGGTATGTTTACTAAGCTGCACTAGCCCTTAACGCCAGCTTGAGCATGCACTAACGCGTTAACAACATGCACTAAACAGACAACATGGGCTAATTCCGCACTATCGGGCACATGCAGAAAGACTAACGCGCCTTTTGCGTGCAGATAGCGCAATTTATATGCACAAGTTCAGCCACACCAAATGCAGAAAAGAGATTGACACGTGTGTAACTAACAAAGGAAAAGTATATGCACACAGTAACGCCAAACTATTTAAATAATACACACAAGAGTTGTGTGCATTAAAGTGGCATGCTAATAAGATCTGCGCTCGATGCAGAGAAACGCATCAAGGATTACATAAGTAGCAGGAGCGCCAGTATCTCTATACCTGGTCTGAGGTGGCTTAAACGTCTTGAGCAAATAGGGAAAGACTGTTTTAGGGTCGTACCGATGTGGAAATTTTCTACATGTATTTGACATTTACACACATGCTTATAAACCCACTTACAGCGTGCCTCTTGTTTGCGCATGCGTTGGCTCTCCTTTCAACTTTACGCGATGTTTGCGCATAGCTCATTTGCATACATGTCCTTTGCTGCATTCAGGTGATGAAATCTTGCGCTATTGGCACATTACAAAAAGACTTTCACAGCTAATAGCGCACAACTTCAATGCTGCCTTTCTGCCCGGATATATTTACTAAACTACTTTAGGCTTTTGCAGCAAGCGAGGCATTTTTGTGCAAATAGTGGCATGTTAGTGGCAAAAGCCATGCACTATATGCTGGGGTGTGCACAGCCTTTCCCTAGCAGATAGTGCATCAAAAATGCAGAGAACACGGCCTGGCGGCACTGCGGGTGCGCATTACACAACCCGTTGATGTGGCGCTATCTGCGCTCATGCTGTCTGCTGCGTTGACGGTTACCGCACGCTATTGATGCTCGCTGTAACAGTGCATTGCAGACATGCACACTCTGCTCATATCCCACCAATTCGGGCAGTTAATGTGCTTTCTGCAAATAGTGCAGAAAATTGCTGCACTATTGCATTTTCCCTGCGCTATCTGTTAACGCAGCCTGATAGTACGCACTGTCACTTTAACAAGTAGCACAGCTTAAACATGTCCCTTAACACCACTTCAGTGCAGGGCCAGCCCCAGAGTTGGTGCAAAATGTTGGCACCCTAGCTAGACCTTAAGTTTTACACACCCTCTGGATGTCAGAACATATTGTTTAGCTTTGAATATCCTGCTTTTTTGCCAACTCCAGAAGTTGTACCCCAAGTGACCATCTCGTTTGCTAGCCGCAGCACATCTGTGGAATTCCCTTCCCGAAGAGATCTGCTCCACTGGAGACATCATGGACTTCCGAAAAAAAAAAAACCCGCAAACCCTTTCTGTTCACAGAAGAACATTATGGTCACATCACATTAGTCTTACATTAACACTAGCCCCAGCCAAAGACTGAAACATAGAAGCGGACACCATCACCCTAATCAGATGCAAATAGACAGAAGCAATGTAAATATGTGAGACAAGCTGTATATAGTTACTGCCCTGTTAAATACTCTATGCCAATTGAAATGTATCCTGTTCATGTTTTCAGTTCTTTGATTTCAGGATAAGGCGTATATAAAACAGGTTAAATAAATAAATGCATTGTTGGGCCGGCCCTGTTTCAATGGGTGGCATCAAGCGCATGGCAAGGTCCAGATCAGTGCGGTGACCTTTGCAGGTATCATGCCATGATCTCTACCATGAACGCCTGACATCTGCAAAACCCTAGTGCACTTTAGTCAACATACATCCCTCTTATTTTAACGGAAGCCTCAGAAAACAAGGCAGATGTTCCCATGTCTAATTTGTATGGTCAACTACAAAAACATTTTTGATACAAACAAGTTAAATAAAATACAAAGAACTAGGAAAATCGCCTCCTCGGATTGCTGAGGCTGTGGAACAGAATTGGGGTTTCCAGGGGGGAAGGGGATCTGTGGAATGAGGGGGGGGGGGGGGTCTACTTAATACAGAGGAGAGGGAGAAAGGGAACTGTGCAATAGAAAAGGAAAAATGATGTTCTTCTGGGGAAAGAGTGGGAGAGGCCCTGGAATATCAAAACGGGAAAGTCTAGCGTCTCCCTTGGGAGAGAAGGGAGCTGTGGAATGTGAAGAGGGTCTAGTGTCTCCTTCTGGACGTTGGGGGGACTAGCAGAAAGGGAGTTTGTATCTTCCTGGGAGGGACGATGGAGTCAATGGCAACCTCCATCCGTGGCTAGTGCCCACCACTGACTGGGGGTGTGGCTGGCAGTAAATAGGAGGGGGGCTGGCATATATAAGGAAAGGAAGTTGGGAAGGAGAAAGAAACGATTCCAGCCGCTGAGAGACTTCCGTCTTTCAGTCTTTGGGACAGAGCATCCATGGCTAGCGGGCAAACCACCGAGACGAGGAAGATGAGAAAGGTGCCACCCTTCCTTCTTATACTATTTAAAGTTGGCAAAGAAAACGAAAATATATATATATATATATATATATATATATATATATTTATTTATTTATTTATTTTATTTTTTTTTTACCTCTATGGGTTCTAACAACAACAAAAATAAGGCCTGGTTTAATGCAAACCAGCTTCGCAAACACTTTAGCAAATTTTTAAACAAATCTAAACAGCCTTTTGTTGCATTCTGAAGGAAAATACTAATTTAAAAACGTGATTCTTGAAAGAGCTGCTTATTTAACAAAGGCGATAACGTCTGGAACCGTTTTCTAATTCTTAAATCTGCAAAGAATCACAATTATTTTGCAAAGATTTTAAATGTGATGGTTACTGTGCAGTTATGCGTTTCATCCTTTCTGGAGAATATCTCTAAATGACTTATAGAATGGGGAGAGAATGATAATTTCTAAAGGTCGGCACAAAGCTTTGGGTTCTAGGATTATTACATTTTAGAAAAGTAATTGGCAGGGAAACATTTAGGATTTACTTTAAGTGTTCACAGCAACCGTTCATTACTGCCTAACCTTAAAGCTTGAATCAACCGACGGAAAATATATTTAACATTCAGACTGCCAAATTAGCTTTTCCAAAGCTGTGGCTACTTATGTCGAATTTGCAGAGCAAAACACAGTTTTAGAACTGTTATATCAAATCTTGGGCAGGACAGACAGACAGAGACATGGTTTATTTTGTAAAATAATTCTAAGTTTAATAATGGGGGAAATCCCTGCCACCTGAAGGTTAACCAGAGATTATCCCGTCCAGCACCAGAGTCGCCTTTTATATTTTAGAATTTCCTGGATTGTTGTTAATCTCATATATTCTCTCTCTTTAAACCATTTTATGTAGCAACTCTTGTGAAATATTGTCCTACCACTAGCATTTTCTGAAAGAGAGAGAGAGAGAGAGAGAGAGTGAGAGATGATGCACAGATTAGATACCTCTCCCCCTTTCCCTCGGGTTTTGGTTGTGTCTGGTCACCTTCCTCGGAAGGATTTTAGTTGCGTCCGGTCTCTCGTGCTCTCTATTAAATTCTCTCTTTGTCAGATTCTGAAGCCAGTGATGGAAAAACGGAGGCGAGAAAGGATTAATCAGAGCTTGGAAGAACTCCGGCTCTTGTTACTGGAGATCACCGGTGACCAGGTCAGTTACCTGGCCAACTCCCCCCCCCCCCCGACATACGCAATTTCTGTCTGTTGGCTTGATTTATCCGTCTATGATGTGAACGTGTATGTGTGGGGATCTCTGATGTTGCAATATTTAATTTTATAGTAAACACATTCAAAGCCCCTTCCTCTTTTCTTGGGCCCAGATGTGCTAAAGGTTTCCCACCGATAAATGTACTCATGGGGATATGTTTAACCCTCCTCCGCAGAAAACATTTACGCCTATTTAACCCTTCTGTATGTATTGTAAGTCTAGCTTGTGCATATCAATTCCTTTCACTCTTTTTCGTTTTGTTTTGCAGAAACTGCAGAATCCCAAACTGGAAAAAGCAGAGATACTGGAGTTAACTGTTCACTATTTAAGGGGCAAAGCACGTTTAAAACCAGATGGTACATGGGGATTTTATTATAAATCTTAGCACCTCTTATGATTGCATTATTAGCTTAGCTTTGTTGGTAATCTTATATATATATTTTTCTTTTTTGGGGGGGCATGGGCCAGGAGCCGCATCAAAGGAGAAGAATCCAGTCGAAATCTGTTACTTGTCTGGATTCAGAGAATGTCTTCTACGGATATCCTCCTTCCTGTGTGAACTCCAGCCTTCCATTCAGAAGAGGTTTTTGGAGAGTTTGCAGGCTCACTTGCAGCTGAAACACCAGAAGGCCTCAGATCTAGGACCCTCTTCATCCAGAAAAGAACCAGCCTATACCCTGCAGTCTTTAGGCTCCTCACCAGGCCTCTTCACTGTCTCTCTCCTAGAAGACTTCTTGGCCAACCCAGCTAGAGTCCCCTTTTGTTTGGAAGGCTCCCTGCCAAAGGTTCCAGAGATATCAACACCCTACACCCCTTCCTCCTGTCTGGAGCATCAACAACCAAACGGTCCAGACTCCATCACCTACCCACATCAGTCAGAAACTCAGAGGCAGAGAGACAACTCAGGATCGTATCAGGAAAAGAAGATCTGGAGACCCTGGCCTTAAGTAGAGCCCTCATAACAAAATGACCTTTTCATACCTATCTATATACAGTATCTGTATAGTTCTCTAGTCTATCCTATGTGTGCATATGCGTCTATTTTATAAATAGCGTCGCTTAAAGGACTCTGCAGAGGAAGACAGGAAAGGATAGAATCAATGAGCAGAGATGGTTTTCTTTATTAAAATACCATTGTATATTTTTTGTACGGTTCTGCTGTGTATGGTTCGATAACTATATGTGTGCGTATTTATATAAATAGCAAATATATGTTCGCCCATGTATTATTTTACAAAAGTGCTTGCTTATCAGTTATCCTGTTATAGGGGCAGATACTATGCCTTAGGGCTGGGCAGATGTTGCTTTAAATGTTAAAATATTAGAAGTGAAGGGAGAGAGGTTAATTTTTCTGTAATATAAATGTTGATATTATCTCTGCAATATGCATTGGATGGATTAGGGAAAGAAATAAATTTAAAAAAAACGACTCTGGTGGGACTCGAACCCACAACCTTTGAATCACTTCGACCAACTAGAAGTCCAACGCGCTATCCATTGCGCCACAGAGCCCCTCTAATGCACTATGATCCCGTTTGACTCTCCATTTATTTTCTTTGTATCCATTTGTTGCCATGCAGAATAAACTTTTTTTTTAAAGTTTTATAGCCTCTCAGACTCTGAATGCTAGGGGACTGTGAAATGTAATGGGAATAGATGAAACTATTTTACTGCCAAACCTCATACCACATCAGGAAAAACGATTCTTTCAGGGTCTAGTAACGGGTCCAATATTAGAATTTTTATGTCCGGAAGCAAAACCTGACATTTGGGTAGCAGCCGAAGACCTTTTATTATTAACACTTTTGGATTGCTCTTTTTAAAGTTCACTTTCCCTTCTTAGTCACTCTTCCGGACTTTCTTTTTCTGTCTAACCCTCTCCTTTTTGTCCCCTACTCTGCACATTGTGCTCCCTGCCACATAATGCAGGAAGCCTTTCCTTGCAGGGTTTTTGTTTGTTTGTTTGTCTGCCAGTTTTTCCCCTCCTCCAGTCCAAAAGAAGGAGAAGCCCCCGCCCTGAGTCCCCCCTCCCTGGGTAGGGAGGTGCAATGAGCCCCTCCTGAGTAGACAGAGCAGTTGCTGCTAAGCTAAACAGCACCACTTGACGGACAGTCACTGTCGAAAGAGGCGGGGCCAGGATGAGAGAGAGGCTTGGAACGCAGATCGAGGGCACATCCTGTTTCTGCACGTGTCTGTGCATCTCTGTGCTACATATCTCTGAAAAGTTAGATTTAAATATAGTTGTGTAATGTTTTAAGAGTGCAGTACTCCCAAGAAATTCGTTCTGCTCGTCTCCTTGAGATCTTCAGAGCAGGAGGACGACTGAGCGAACAACTCTGTAGAGGACAAATAATTCTGATGTGAGAGAGTTGCATTGTAATTTAATCTATAGACGCCACATCCTAGATGTATTAGTTGGGAGAAAATTGACCTTGACACACTTTCACTGAGGGAACCGAAGAGGAGGGACCAAACCCCGGGGGCGGGGGCGGGGGCGGGAGCGGGAGGGGGCGAGGTCAGTTAATCCGACGAACAGAGAGGTTAAACAGACAGGCAATCAGAAAGAATCCGGAATATATATATATATATAGAGAGAGAGAGAGACCGACAGTTGCGCTTAAGCAGAGAGTGACAAACACGCTAGAATAGAAAAAAAACTAAAAGTACACACACACAAAAATAAAACAAAACAGAACCAGAGAAATAATGAGAGCTGATATCGAGTGGATTATAAATGTTTTTGTGGTAGCGTGGCCGAGCGGTCTAAGGCGCTGGATTTAGGCTCCAGTCTCTCCGGGGACGTGGGTTCGAATCCCACCGCTGCCAAAGGTTTAGGTTTTGCTATTGTATTAATCTGAACAATTTTCCAGGAACTTGTCTAAATTGAAAATGAATAGCTAAAAATATTTTTACTTAATGCAAGGACACCCATGGGCCAGATCCCTTCACCTCCCCCTTCCTCACAAAGCTCTCCTTAAAGATGGTCCTGTTCTTTCCAGGGCCAGAACGCAAGTCTGTAGTTTCCTGCTGGTGCATCCATGTATATTGCATCATATTCAGACACTCCCCCCCCCCCCCCCCGACCCTATAACAGTGCTTTTTAAACTTTTATCCCATATGACTCCATTTTAGCAAATTAAAATTCACCTGACCGCAGGTAATAATGAAATCAAAATAGCAGGTCTCCAGCCTCCTTTTCCTCCCTCCACTCATCTAAAGAAGAAAGCAGCAGCCATGGTAATGGCAAGAATATAAGCAGTCAGCACAAGGTCCCTTGTGTGTAGTGTGTGCTTACAGACACCAGTATTCAGCACGGGTTTCCAGTGTAACAGGAAGCTTACCCAGGAGGGGACAAGGGCTTATGAATGCTCACTGGCTCACATGGCTACTTGGCATAGGTCACGGTGAAATCCCAGAGAGATGGGGAAATGGCCATGTTCCTGTGACCCCATCCACTGATGCCGTGACCTCATTTGCGGTCATGACCCAAGTTGGGGAACCATTACCCAATAACAGCGATGTTGCAGAGATCTTTCTTTCTTAGCGGCTTTTCTTTTCTTTTACTGTCTGTTCCCATCTCAAATGTGCTTTTTCCCCCCTTCTCATTTCCCTCCCATAGTTTTCCTTCCCCCTCTTCATCCAGTCTTCTCCAATTTTCCTATGCGCGCATTCTCTTTTCTCCCACCCTCTTCTTCCCTTCTATCTATCTTTCTCTTATTCTCCTACTTTCCCTTTCTACCATCCACTCCCAGAGATTAGGTTGCCACTGGTCTCGATGTAGAAACCTAACTCTAGAGCCCAGCACTAATGCTCTAGCACACAGTTTACTAATACAAGTTTAGTGCAGATATTTTGCTCAGCGGAAAACAACATGCAAATGAGCAGCGTGCAAGCCAGGCACATGCACACATGGATATATATTAGCAGCACCTCTATCTTATATGCAAAAAATGGTTTGGCACTTCTGCGTGTGTGCTGCAATACTATGCTGTGCATAGCAGCTATTCTCCATGGACTAGCAAGATTACGTCAGCCACACCTGGTGACGTCCTCCGGGCGGCACCATGAATACGGAAGTGCTCTCCAGAGCTCAGAAAGGTGGACCTTTCTGAGCATGTCCAGGTAGCCCACCTCACCGGCCCGCCCCCTAGCCATCCATCCAGTCTTCTTCCTTCCGCCTTGCCAGCAAGACAGACCCTGCTCTCCTCGACACCATAAGATTTACAGATTCTACTAGCTCAAGATAAGACTCCAACAGCTCAAGTTCTAAAGACATTTTACTATGCACGGCTTCAAGAAATGTCAGCATTGCAAAAGGAAAATGAGCAGCACAGACACTCATGACATCTGTTTGCGCTGCTTGGGCCCAGATCACAATGTGGAAGACTGTTACTATTGCGGGAAGATGTCCCCAAGGGCCAGGAAATCTAGGGGTCATGCATTGAAGGACTTCTTCACCTCTAATGCAGGTATTTCAGCCGCTCTACAGGCCCCTTCTCCTGCAATCGCACCAGCTCAGGATGTGCCCATTGGGGCCTCCATCCCCAGCCGTGTAGCTGCTGCTCCCTCCTCCGTGTCTCCTGTGGCTCCCATCGCACTCAAGGACTTCTCTACACAAACGGTGGCTGAATCCCGGCCCGCGGTGTCCTCTTCGCGTGCCCATGTGGCTCCCAATAATTGGCGCCGGCCTTCAGTCCTCCAACTCTGCCCACTTCCGGAGTGGGTCACCTCCCAATGGCCGCAGCCGCAAGAGCGCGGGAATCAGCTCTCTGCGCTGTAACTCCGGCCTCCAAAGCTCTGCCCAGAGTCTGACCATGCAACTCGCTGCTCCGGTGAGCCCGATCGGCGCAAGCACGCACCGGCGCCATGTGCACAGATCCAGCAGCAGCCGATCACATCAAAGGACTGCTCACAGACACTGCAGAAACTGATCACAGCACAGGACTGACGCCAGTAAACGGGGCAGAGGCAGGAAGCACAGATGCTCCAGCAGCAGCAGCAGCAGTGCATCCAGCCAAGAAGGACACAGCTCCAAGCACTCTAAGCGCGGCCACCACTCCCACAGGAGACGAGTAAGTCACCACCGGAGCCGCAGATGTAGACACCGTAGTCCCTCAAGCTCCGACAGCAGATCCAGCCGCAGATCCAGCCACACAGGCTCCTCAGCCATCCTGAACATGCTGTCTCAGCTGTTAAGGCAATCTGCCACCACGGCTTCCATGACTCTCCTTCTGCCTCCCATCTAAACGGCTTCCATGGCAGAGAGCCTATCGGACCACTGTCAGACGTCCACCCCAGACAAGCAGACGTCCGCTCCGGAGGAGCAGCCCTCGGACAATCCGTCCCCAGATAGCACCGTGGAGGAATGCAACATTGAAGTGGTGGTGGTTGTGGGGTCTGCGTCCCACGAGCACACAAACTCCGCGACGAGACACTCCTTGGAGCCAGAGGATCCACCACCCCCTCCGGAGGACCTCACGTGCCCCAAGTTTCTGAATAAGCTTGCCTCCACCTTAGCCCTGAAGGTCTCGGATGATACGGGAGAGCCAGTGCCGGAGGTTCTTAAATATCTCACAACCCCAAAGCCCGCGCTGCCTATACACCAAACACTACAGGACAACCACCTAAGACTGTGGCAGACCCCGGCGTCCGGCCGACCATTCCCCAGGAGACTCGAGTCTAAGTATCAAGTGCAACCTGTACCAGGGTTCTCAACTCCCCAACTGCCTCACCAGTCCATCGTCGTATCTTCAGCTCTCAAGCGCATCAAATCCTCGCACACTCACGCCAACAGCCCGCCAGGTTGAGACCAAAAGCTCCTTGATGACATCGAGAAGAAAGTTTTTCAGGGAGCTATGCTCAACGCAAGAATTGCGGTGCATCAATTTCAGCAGATACTTTTCCAGGACACTTGCATGGCTAACTTCAAAACCGCCATCACATCCCTCCCAAAGGAGTCTCAGGCATTGGTATCCAGCGCACTCGCGGATATGTCCGAGTGCAACAAACATCTGGCCAGCACAACCTTTGACTCTTTTGACACAGTGGTGAGAACCGCCGGCACGGCTATCTCCACAAGACAGTGGGCATGGCTGAGGGCGTCCGGCCTGTGGGACGACACCCACGATAGGATCACAGATGCACCATGTACGGGCGAGTCGCTATTTGGTGACAAAGTCAAAGACACCGTCAACGACATGAAAGAACATTGCACTACACTACAAACCCTGGCAGAAGACAGGTTTGAACACCGCAGTGGCACTCAGAAAAGCAATTTCCAGAGAAAACCATACTATACCTCCAATAAAAGATACTCCTCCAACCGAAGATGGCAGAATTCCCGGTACAAGAGCAACTCCTTTCACGGCCCCCTCACACCAGCACAACTCCCAGAGGGACCACAAGCAGAAGAAAAGCAACAATGCGCCTGCTAACAAGAGTGGGCCCTCCTTTTGACGGTGATCTACAGGCAACCACCAAGATTGGGGGTCGCCTGACACAATTCCTGCACGAATGGCTACGGATCTCCTCAGACTCCTGGGTTCTACAGGTCATCCGGGAGGGTTACCACATGCGCTTTGCATCACCGCCCTGCCAGAACACTCGTCCCGTCAGCGACACCCCTCCACACCTGCACCTAGCCATGGCCGCAGAACTGCTACACCTGCTAGCCTCCCGCGCAATAGAAGAGGTACCACTTGCAGAGAGAAACTCTGGGTTTTACTCTAGATACTTCCTCATCCCAAAAAGGACGGGTGGAGTGCGCCCCATCCTGGACTTCCGCAGGCTGAACAAACTTATCATCAAGGAGAAGTTCAGGATGTACTTTCTCGGTTCCATTCTCCCTCTGATCCAGGCCGGTGACTGGATGGCATCCCTGGACCTACAGGAGGCCTACAATCACATCCGCATCCACAAGTCGCACAGGAGGTACCTCTGCTTCAATGTACTGGGACAACACAACCAATACAGAGTCCTTCCCTTTGGACTGTCACCTGCCCCATGGGTCTTCACGAAGTGCGTGGCTGTGGTAGCAGCACATCTCCGCAAACAGAATATCTCCATTTTTCCCTAACTGGACGACTGGCTCCTCACAGCCCCTTCAGCCCCGGAGCTGCAGGAGTCCCTGTGGAAAACCACGGACCTGATTTCCTCCTTGGGGTTTGTCATCAACTTCAGCAAGTCACACCTCACGCTTCCCAGAGGCTAGAATTCATCGGGGCAGTAATCGACACCCGGGTCTCGAAAGCCTACCTTCCCAAATGCAGACTGCTTGCCATCACCTCCCTAGCGTCCAGCTCGGCCACAACAGGAACCTCCTCTGCTTGGTCCATTCTACGCCTACTCGGCCACATGTCGGCCACAACATCAGTCCTACCCGTTGCGAGGTTGAAGATGCGCGCACACCAGTGGCATTTGCGTACCCACTGGAACCAACACTCTCAACCCCTCTCCACCCACATCCCGATGACTCCACAGATCAGGACTCAACTACGCTGGTGGACGGTACCGACGAACCTCTCGCAAGGCAAAGACATTCACGCGCACGAACACCAGGTGATCCTCACCACGGACGCATCCAACTCTGGCTGGGGTGCTCACATCCTGCAGTTCAGCACCCAGGGAGCGTGGTCCCCGCAAGAGAGACTCATGCACATCAACCTCCTCAAGCTAAGGGCCATCAGATACGTGCTCAAAGCGTTCCTACCACATGTATGCGGCAAGTCCATCCTCATCCAGACGGACAACCAGGTGTCCATGTTCTACGTCAACAAACAAGGGGGAACTGGCTCCCGCTCCCTCTGCAGGGAAGCCCAACAGATATGGTCCCTGGCCTTAAACAACATGTGCAGGCTCCATGCCTCCTATCTCCCGGGAGATCAGAACACCTTGGCGGACAGACTAAGCAGACAGTTGCAACCGCACAAATGGACTCTCCTCCCGGAGGTCTCCGACAGTCTCTTCCGGCACTGGGGACCTATTCGCCATGGAACAGAATACCAAATGCCCCCTGTTCTGCTCCAGACATCCGTCACCCAAGAGGCTGGCAGCGGATGCATTCGACGTGTACTGGGGGGAGTGGTCTCTAGTGTATGCCTTCCCCCCGACCCCCCTCGTCCTGGCGACACTTCAACGGATCGTGCGCAACAAAGCTCACGCCATCCTGGTGGTTCCCCACTGGCTGCGCCAGATGTGGTTTGCTCTTCTCCTACGCCTAGCACACGGGGCCCCGAAACGCCTGCCCCTCAGACCGGATCTTCTAATGCAGGATGGAGGCAACACGTGGCACCCCAACCTCAAAGCCCTAGCTCTCACTGCCTGGAGGTTGAGCGGCTGAGCCTTTCTACACTTCAACTACCCACAGAGGTACAGGATGTAGTTCTGGCGGCCAGGAGACCCTCCACCAGAAAGTCCTACGGTCTCAAATGGAAGAGGTTCTGGTGTGCAACGCAGGGCCTGGAACCCACCACGTGTCCACTCCCCAACGTCCTTCAGTACCTCAGTTCTCTATCCAACCTTGGCCTGAAAACGCAATCCATCCGGGTCCATCTCTCTGCGATCACTGCTTTTCTTGCACCACCTGAGGGAACAAACTCTATCGCATCTCTGCCCCTGACAACCTGATTCATGAAGGGGCTGGCACCCCTAAAACCCCCAGTCAGGCACCCGGTTCTACCATGGGACCTCAACACTGTCCTCCATCGCTTAACACAGGAACCCTTCGAGCCACTCTAGTCCGCCAACATGAAGTTTGCTTCCTGGAAAACGCTGTTTCTGGTAACATCACATCTGCCAGGAGGATCAGCGAACTGCAAGCACTGGTAGCGCACCCTCCTTACAGGCAGCTGCACCAGGACCGCGTATCCCTGAGGACCAACCCAAGGTTCATTCCTAAAGTGCCATCTGTTTTCCACGTCAAATCAGTCCATCGAGCTCCCCTCTTTTTGTCCGGAGCCTCATGCATCAGCCAAAGAGCGGCACTTGCACACCCTGGACTGTCTCCGGGCTCTTCGGATCTACCTGAACAGAACACAGCCCATCCGGAAGGGCAAGCAACTATTCGTATCTTTCAACCCAAACAGGCCCGGTAGGCCCGTCAACAAGAGGACTCTTTCCCAATGGGTGACTGCCTGCGTCTCCTATTGCCTCGACCCTACAGGCACCCAGATGCATCCAAGAGTGGGCCCTCACCAGCTCCGAGCGCTATCCACCTCAATAGCTAACCTTCGCTCTGTCCCACTGATCGATGTCTGCAGAGCGGCCACGTGGTCCTCCCTGCACACCTTCCAGAGACACTACTGCCTCGACCTCAGGTCCCAGGAGGACTACGCCCTAGGCACAGCCGTCCTCGCTTCTGCAGCGGAGGCGCACTGTCCATGACTCACAAAGATTGTTAAGAACGTTGACTCTTGCACTCTATTGCACTGTTATTGCTGCCTGTACCACAGTTATTGCTACCTGTTGCGCATCCTTGCACAGCCTGTTATTGTACTACTATCTCTTGCACATCACAATTGTTGGCATTGCTTGCACTGTTTGGTGATTCCCGCCATTCTACCTTATTGCTGCCTGTTGCACATCTTGCACAGCCTGTTATTGCATTACTGTCTCTTGCACATCACAATTATTGACACTGTTGCACTGTTGGGTGAACGATTTGTTGCGCTGTTTAGACTGTTCCCACTTTGAGTAAAGAAACTTGACCCTACTCCACGTCTCCATAGTCACCTATTAACATGCCTCACGCTTCCCTCCTCCACCTCAGCATGCACCTGCAGCTAGGGAGGCACCAGGTGTGGCTGACGCAATCCTGCTAGTCCATGGAGAAAGCGAAGGTTCTTAACCTGTAACAGGTGTTCTCCGTGGACAGCAGGATACGTCAGCCACACAATCCCACCCGCCTCCCCTGGAGGAGGTCAGCCTGATGGAGCCCGCTCCCTAGCCATTAAGACTTGCTAGAAACACACTGGATGGCTAGGGGGCGGGCTGGTGAGGTGAGCTACCTGGACATGCTCAGAAAGGTCCACCTTTCTGAGCTCTAGAGAGCACTGCCGTATTCATGGCGCCGCCTGGAGGACATCACCAGGTGTGGCTGACTTATCCTGCTGTCCACAGAGAACCCCTGTTACAGGTAAGTAACTTCGCTTATCATTGTGTGCAGAAGTTCTGCTCAAAATAATTTTGTTGTTCATTAACACCGATATCATTCTGCACAGAAATTTTAAGTAGAGTAATATTGCTGTTATGTGCCGCTTAGCATTTCAGCACCCGGGACTGTAGCTAGCCCTGTGCGAGCGGTGCAGCCACACAGGGTGCAAAGGCTTGGGGAGTGCATTTTGGCGGCAGCTGCTGCTGTTGCCCTGCCGCCTCCACTTTTTCTTCTCTCAACAGCTACAGGGTAACAGCAGACAGCCGAAATGCGCCCCCTAAGCTTTTTCGCGGCACTTTAAGCACATCTGTCCCTCCCTCCTCTGACCGACATCAGAGCAGGGAGGGACAGATCTGCTTAAAGTGCCAGTGACTTGCAGATCAGGCACGTGCCCTCTCTTCCACCTCCATTCAGCTGCTTTCTGCTCTTTCCCTGCTGCCGGCACTGCTGTGGAGAAAACAGAGGGCGGCGGCAGCAGGGCAAGAGCAGACAGCGGCTGGATGGAGGTATGGGGAGGAGGGGGCACACGCCCACTATGCAAGTCACACAGGGTGCGATTCTAGCTCAGTATGGCCCTGCCAGCATCTGTGGTTAACACTGTTCCAGTTAATTTTTCCTGCCACTTTTGGGTTTTGTTTTTTGAATGCTGTCTTCAGCAAAGCCATAAAAAGGTTGTGGGTGCTGTACACTCCAGAAACAAGCACAAATTCTTCACCAGCACTGACCACAGACCTAAGACCTAACCTTTCTTGTGTCTTCAGACCTCAAGTCAGAGTCCCAGCATTGAGCTCAGCCTTCTAATCCGTGTATCTGTGCTGCATAGCTAATCGCTTAATTTCCATCTTTTCAATAGATATAATTTGTGGTGCGCTGTGCGGCAGAATCTCTGGACCCTTGTAGTTTACTCTGAGAGCTCAGAATGACTGCACGGGACCATGCTGTTCCCACAGTAAACACGTGGTGAGGCTGCCAGGTGTCGAGGTACAGGAAGAACAGGAAAGTGGTGATGAAAAAAGGGGTACTCAGGGCAATTTCTCCAAATGGGTTAGTTTTGCACATACCGTGACAGTCATGAAACTCACTCCTAAGCCAGGGTATGTGGAGTGTGATCTCAGTCTCTCAAATTTACTGCTAACACTCGGCGTAGTACTTACACCGTGCCAGAGAGAACCTCCCGCTGGAGTTCATAAGATGCAACATGTATGGGTAATTTGTCAAAGTGTGGTTGGAAATTCTTCTTAAATCAGGCCTGTGGCTCCCATTATGATGGAAAATATGTATGTATCTTTCTGCTACATTTTCTTAGTCTCTGACTACATTTCTTTGTATTTCAGGATTTTCTCCTTCTCCACTGATTCACAGAATAATCACTCGGTATTTTTCTCCTTTACCACTATGTCGGGTTTCCTTGCATCCAGTTTCTTATCCATCAGACTGAGAATGTCCCAGGTGATCATAACCTCTTCATTCTCTGTTATTCTGTTAGGGGTCATGATCCCAGTGCTTTTCAGAGACAGTGATGTTGTAGTGTTTCCAGAGTTTCCAGTGTATGAGGCCTGCTACTTTGTTATGCCTTTTTGTATAGAAATTTTTCGCCATCAGAACTTCACAACCAGCTTACAAGATGAGTGACCATTTCAACTCTCTCTTACAGAATTGGCATAGGTCTGATTTACCAGTCCTCTTTGTTCACTGTGAACCATTTCATCCATAATCCACTGTCCTGGGTTGCAACTATCAGTCTCTCATCCTTAAGTTTCTATTGCTTTTATTTAACCACTCATGTATTCTTGTTTGATCAACAAATGGCTCCAGCATTTGGATTATAGTCAGGGCTGGCCCCAGAGTTGCTTCAAGGTGCGGGCACCTTAAGCAGACCTTAAGCTTTACACCCTTCCCTCTAGCTGTCAAAATATATTGCTTAACTTTGAATGCCCTGCTCTTTGCTTCCCATCAGACGTTTGTCGGCCCTGGTTGCTGTAATGGTGGCAGGCAGTCTGAAGGTGGGGAATGGGGGCACAGCAGGTTGGGGGTCCAGGCAGTTTTTACAAGCTCTTGCCAGGGCTCAATTTTGTGGCAGTTGCCACTGATGCGGAGAACCAGGTTTATCTTTATCATTCCCCTAGATTTACTCTAGTCCCCAGCTATTCTGTTGTCTGCCTTGACTAGACTATAAGCGCTGATGAGCAGGGACCGTCTCTTACATGTTTCTGTACAGCATTACAATTGCCTTGTAGCACTTTACAAGTGATAAATAGTAGTAAGAGTAGATTTGAGGGAGAGGGGTTGGAAGCCCAAAAATAATCTGATCCCTATTTCTAAAGGAAAGTAGGAGCAGTTTTGTTTTTGGAACCTAGTAAGTCCCAGGTTCTGAATTTTTATAGGATAATGGTTTTGTTTTGTTTTTTTAAGTAAAGGCCTTGCAAACCTTTAGATGTGATTCTGCTGCTGTCGTCTATCAAGGACCTTGATCAGCCCTGGGTCCCTATCAGTCTGATGCAAGTGATGTATTCTCCTATGTACTGTGCAGAAAGAGGATGTGGTCTGCCCTGCCCACAGTCCCCCTCCTCCTAAAATGAGTAACATAGCAGATGTCCACAGATAAGGGCCATTCTGGCCGGCCTTGGGTGCCTGGATGCCCTTGCTGAGGTTATCACCCAGCTGCTGGCCTTACAAGCTTGGCTACCTGCAGGATGTGAATCTGTCTCTCCAGCTAGGAAAAGGGCTGGCCCAACAATTAGGCAAATGAGGCAGTTGCCTAGGGCAACAATTTCTGGGGGAGGGAGGGGGGCATCAGTAAAGAGCGGGGCATTCAAAGCTAAACAATAGATTTTGGCAGCCAGGTAGGATATAAGACGTAAGGCTTGCCTAGGCTGCCAATACCTTAAACCAACTCTGAGGCCTGCCCTGGCTAGGAAGCTTAACCTCTGGATGACTGAAAACCAGAACTGGAATCTGGAAATTGTTCTTGCTATTGTCCTGCCTGTATACTGTCATTGTATTCTACTGTTGTTGCTACTACCTTGTAAATTATCCATTGAGTACAGTGCAAGGTTTGTCTTGCAGACTCTGCACTTTTGATGGCCCTCTCTGAGTTCCTCTCATTTTATTTCTGGCTCACTTCATCACCACCGCTGCCCCCTCTTACCCTCTTTGGGTCTCCACTTAATAAATAGCAAGGGGTTTTGAATGTTTCTTACTATGAAAGAGGCTATAGGGTTGCTATTCTGTGTGTTTTGAAACTCTCCAAATGTTATTTGTAAGGGTCTGGAAAAAAAAGATATTTAGGGCATCCAGAGGAAAGAGCCAGCCTATGCACCCCCCACACTCAACCACCAGACCCTTGAAAATCTTGATTCCTTGAAGTCACATCTATGACTGTTGCCTGTTCTAATAAATGCATGTGTAAGGCGGGGAGGGGGAGACTAACTGGAGAAAAGAGTAATAGAAACATGATGACAGAAAAACACCACATGGCCTATCTAGTCTGCCCATCCATATCAACCACTACAAGAGTCCCCTTTTTTCCTTTAGAGATCCTCTGTGTTTGCCCCATGCTTTTTTGAATTTAAGAACATAAGAAATGCCATTCTGGGTGAGACCAAGGTCCATCAAGCCCAGTATCCTGTTTCCAACAGTGGCCAATCCAGGTCACAAGTACCTGGCAGGTACCCAAAGTCCATAGCTTCCACTATGCTCGACCTGGGGTAAGCAGTGGATTTCCTGAGTCCTCTTTAATAATGGTTTATGGACCTTTCCTCCAGGAACTTGTCCAAGCCTTTTTTAAACCCAGATCTGTCCTCATCTCTACCACCTCCACTGGGTGACTATTCCACACATCTACTACTCTTTCCGTAAAGAAATATTTCTGCATATTACTCCTGAGTCTATCCCCTTTCACCCTCATCCTATGTCCTCATAGCAGAGCTTGCTTTCAATCGAAAGAGGCTCTCCTCCTGTGCATTTATGCCATGGAGGTATTTAAATGTCTCAATCATATCTCTTCTATCCCACCTGTAGTGGGGCAAAGTCCCCTCTAGAAAAAAGAGAGGCGTTTTGCTTCCCCTTGTAAGCCTGGCTAGTGCCATATCCACCCAGATAGTGATCAACAGCACAGCTGAGCTGCCTTGCAATAAAACTGGGCTACTGGAAGCAGCTATTCACTTTCATGTCTACTGGCATAAGGCAACATGGTGGTGCTGTCACAAAATTGTGGAAATAAAAATGGGATACAAAAATAAAGCATAGGTGAACCATCTGGTCCTGCACATCTACCCTCCTTATCCATATCTGCAATCAGGGTGTCTGATAAAGGGATATTATCCTTCTTTCTTATACGCCCTCCCACAATCCTTGTGTGCAGCTCATAACTTCTAACACAGCTGCCCCTCATCTCTCCTGCTGCCATGCTAGTCACTGATCGACTGTTGGAACCACACGTCTCTGTAGCTATGGATTGCCATGTAATTAAAACAGATGATCGGTGGAGTGATGGAAGAAAGGAGAGCAGAGGTATCAGCACCAAGTTAGAAGGAGTGACTATGTTGGAAGAGACAACCCAGACTCAAAGAGGGCAAGAGGGGGAGAAAGGCTGGAAAAGATGATGCTCTTGCTTACAGGCTCACAGATGTTGGAGCTCTGAGGCCAAGAACATGTCTTGCGAATATCATCACCCAAGGCCTTGGAGCCCCAGCATGACCTGGCTAGTAAAACTACAAATCTTAAAAAGACAAGCGAGTTGGATGAAAGGGGGTCATGGGCTAGAAATGACCCATACGGGCTGCAGTTTTCCTTATTTTGTTCTATGTAGAAGGGGAAGAGAGACAGAGGGAAGGGAAGGAGTTGGGGGAAAACCCCTATTTGGAGTAGTTTCCCGCTGATTTAAAGCGATAGAACTATACTCACATGCCAGCCCTTGTCCTTTGAAAAGCAGTTTTGATCATCCCTACCTAAGATTTAGGGTTTAATAATTTAACCGCCTGTCATTAAAAATAAAGCAGTGAAAAGCAGAAAAGAAACACACGACTGCACTTCCACCAGGGAGCATCTCTTCCCAATAAGCCCCAGGGATTGCATGAACTGGCATCAATGCCTGGCCCACAGTGCACCAGCTCTTCGAGAAGCCACTGCACACAGTAGACAGCTAGGAGAAAAGAGAAGAAAGGAAAGAAACAGCAATTACAGCAAGAAGCGGAAACAAAAAAACGAAAAGGCAGGCCGTAGAGAAGAGAGATGGCAGAACAAAACCAAGAAAGGTAAAGATAAACCACCTGACAGAAGCGCGTGCCTTTCCACTTCAAAGCATGGACACAAAATAAGGCCACAGCACACACGGCCAGGCCCAACAGACATGAACAGAGGAGGGAGCGTGCACTGGGGAGAAGTTGCAGCAAATGACAGGAGAACCCAGCAGATGCCATCTCAATATCCCACCACCAAAACTGCCAGCTACGGAGTGAGGAAGGATAGCGACATCAAAATCAAACCATCACTCCAAAAAGCTCCTCAAGCTCAAACTTATTCATTTCAAAAGGAGAAAAGGATCTCCGAACATCTAGAGGTCAAAGCCGTACACACGCGGCAAATAAGACTCAGGCTGTGACTTATCCTCAGCACATCAACGATGCAGAAAAACTCCTTTCAATGTATTTAATTTTTTTGCTTCTTCCATTTATTTATTAACATGCCTTTCACCCTCAGAGCATACTCGCCCACTCCACCACTCTTATGTTGTAGAGACACAAAATCCAATTGAAATCGATCACACAATTCAACTAAAATTGTCAGCACTTAGCTTAATGTGGCTCAAAATAGCAGCTATTGCCATCGGACAATCCCCAATGCCACTCAAGACGCCTACTCAGGTGTTTCGCCCAACGCTTCCTCAGTGGGTCAGGTCTCAGTGTAGGAATAAGGCTGTGCGGGACAAAAGACAGTAAAAATAAACAAATACACACAAACGCACACACACCTCTTTTCAGAACGAGTAAGAACTATCAAGCAACCACCACAATCATTCAGACACCCACACCCAATGACTTTTAAAACTGAAAATGTTATTCACAAAACTCACAATCACCTTCCTAGTATCAGAGCCCCCTTACTACACATACAACCGGGAGACAAAAGTTAATGAACACCACTATCTAGATCAACCACACTCCTGTGCTGTTCATTATGGTTTTTTTTTTGTGAAGAATGAAGTTTGAAGATGTTAGATGATTGATGAATAGACCTGAACAGATACGACTGCTTGCTCTGTGGGAGTAAAGACACCTGTGTGAATAAATGAAAAAAGATTGATTAATAATAACAATAAAAAAGATCACTGATGTTTAAGCTCCAACATAAAGCCAACGTGATGTTTAATTCCCAAAGGCTGGTTGGTGGTGTTCTGAGGTCCTTTTATCCTTGTATTTTACCCAATTCTATGTAACTTTGGATCTACTTCCGGTGACACCGCCAAGAAAGTCAAGAAAACCCAGGAGCTTCTGGGTCGCCAGGAGTCAGGACTGACTCGAAGGCATGCATTGCATTGCATTGCATACTAATTATGAACTGATATTTTGCTGTGTGATTAGGACATGATTATTGGCACCCTTATAAACAATTCAAATCAGTTTGAACAGAAGAACCACATTCCCATTGCAGTAAAATTAGATGTATCTGTGATCGCTTGTCAGTACTCACATGACTTGAATCAACCAATGAATGATAACTCCAGTATTTAAAATGGCCACATCCGCTCCCTGTCCCATTTTCACAATGTTGAAGACAAGAGAGCTGCCTGAGACTGTCAGAAAAGCCATTATCATCAAACATCAAACTCCAAAGGGGTACAAGGCCATCTTCAAAGATCTTGGGATTTCTGTGTCTACAGTTCACAATGTTATTAAGAAGTTTCTGCTCATGGAACTGTCAAGAACCTCCCAGGATGTGATAGGAAGAGAAAAATTAATTCAAGAAGTCTTCGAAGGTTAGTGTGAACTGTTAGAAAAACACCATATACAACATCCAGAGAGCTTAAGGCTGATATGGAGCAATCTGGAGTGGTGGTTTCAACTTGCACCATATGCCGCACACTAAACAAAGGAGGACTTCATGGGGTGAAGGCCAAGGAGGACCCCACTGCTCAAAGACAGATATGAATAGGCATGCCTGATCTTTGTGCAAACTCACCTTGAGAAACCACAATCCTTATGGGAAAATGTTCTGTGGACAGATGAAACCAAACATGAGCTCTTTGGCAATGCAGACCAGTGATACACTTATAGGCAAAGAAATGAAGCTTATAAGAAAAAAACACACCCTTCCTACACTTAATTATGGTGGAGGTTCCATAATGTTGTGGGGCTGTTTTGCTGTTTTGGAAACTGGAGGCCTGGAATGTATTAAAGGAATCATGAAGTCAGAGGACCACCAAGGTATTTTGGAATGAAATGTGCTACCTAGTGTCAGAAAGCTAGGTCTGGGTTGAAGGTCATGGGTCCTCCAGCAGGACAATGACCCAAAACATACATCCAAAAGTACAAAAGAATGGTTAAAAAGGAACAAATGGATTGTTTTAAACTGACCAGCAACAAGTCCTGATCTCAATCCAATCAAAAACCTTTGGAAAGAGCTGAAATCTGCCATTGGTAAAAAGAAACCTGGAAACATTCATGAGCTGGAACAAATCACAGTTGAAGAGTGGGAGAAACTACCAGCAGACAGATGCACAAAACGTATAGACGGCTACAGGAAACGTTTGGAGGCTGCCATCACTGCCAAGGGTTGCCATTAATCCTGTCCAGGTTATATATATTTTTTCTCAGAAATTACTACGTCTTAAGTTGCAGACATCTTTTTTTCTTGTTGTTGTATACCTTTGAGCATACTATTAAGATATTATAATGATATACAGTTGGAATATTTTGAATTTCTCAAGATATTGTACACAACATATCCAAAAATGCAAGGGTGCTAATAATGCTGACCACAGTGTATATCTTTTTTAGAGGCGGCAACCAGAACTGCATGCGATACTCAAAGTGGAATGATATAGAGGCATTATAAGTATTGGTTCAGGTACTATTCAGGGCTGGTTCTTCAGGTCCTCATACTACTGAAATTCTTTCATAAGCCGCCAGGGCACACTTGCCAGGTATCCAAGAGGCAGGGCACCAAGCTCTGACCCCCAGATGAGAAACGGGCACTTGCAGGGTCCAAGTTAGTTTGAAAAGCATTCAAGAAAGAAGACATTTAGTAACAGTCTGTGCCTAATGAGCAAAACCAACAATTATCAGTCTAGAGCAGTAGTCCTCAACCCTGCCCCGGTGGACCCCCCTAGCCAGTCAGGTTTTCAGGATATCCACAATGAATATTGTGATGTCACAGGGCAGGTTCCAAGGCCACTGGAGCAGTTGGAGCACTGTTCTGGGTCCCACAGCCTCAATTCCAGGTTGGGTTTTCCAGACAAGCACCCACAAGCTTTCCTCTCAGGTCTATAGCAAAGTCCAGCAGACAGTTCTGTTATGCCAGCTCCAACACCCCAGGCTTCCCTCAGCCCCAGGGCCGGCCGTGGCCTCTCCTTCTCAAGTAAAATAGTTCAGAACAGAAATGTACACAAAGTCACAGTAGCCAAATCAAATCATCCAGATTCAACCCCAGAATCTCTCTCAGAACAAAACAAGGGTACTCAGCTGCACAGTGAATAGCTGTGTAGCTGCCCCTCCCTTCCACCCTTCAAGTTCACTGCAAACTGGCTGAACCTGCCCAAGACTAGAGCTTTCATGGTCTGATCCACAGTTCCTCCTTGGGTTCCTGGTCCTCATTGAGTTTCCATAGCTTCTTCCACCTCGGAGTAAATGCCTTCCTCCCCTGGAAACACCGGGAGCTTTTCTAGGGCCTGACCCAATGACTCCTCCCCTCTCCCGCCTCTCCTTGGTTCTAAGGTGTAATTTCTGGTTAGCCAGGGAAACTCCGGGTCCCGGGGAGGGTCAGTGGATTGGCCCTGTTCTCTCTTAGTAGGAGTTGTGGAAGGAGGGCCGGGCCGGGTCTTTCCTGCACTTGCTGGTTCTGGGCTGTGTGTGGGTCTGCAAGGGAGCTTGCACTATCCCAAAGATACCCTTCTCCTGACTCTCTAGTGGCTGATTACCACAATATGCATGGGGCATATTTGCATGCAAGGGAGGCAGCACTTGCAAATCTGTCTCATGCATATTCATTATGGATATCCTGAACACCTGACTGACTAGGAGGTCCACCAGGACAGGTTTGAGAACCACTTGCCCTGAGCATGGATCAGCAACCTCCAGCAAGCTTCCATGTATCCCAACTCTTGGGTCAGCTCTGCAAATGTTAGGGTTAACAGTTTTCAGTGAAGACAAAAAGCAAATGGGTGCAGGGCTGTTGCAAGGGCTGTGCAAGTAATGTGGCCACACAGGGGGCAAGTACTGAAAGAGTACTGGAGCTTCCAGGAAGCCCGATAAGAGTGAGTTCCTGTGCCTAGCTGGAGAGGAGGGGGGGGGGTGTACAAGGTGCATTTCAAGCTTGCTTCAGCCCCTGAATGGGTGGCATCCCAACTGGGTGGCAGTGATAGGATCTTGTCAGGAGAGGGAATGCAGGGATTGGCCTGAATCTTGTCATGAGAGATCCTCTCCTTCCTCCCCTGACAATTCCTGACATCTTTAAAAAAAACAAACCGAACGAAATCTGTACCATAGCATCAAAAATACAGTTGGCTCATATAGTATTCTCTAGCTGATGTTATCTCCCAGCTGCCAGCTGTACAGACTTGACCATCTGCAGGATATTGCCTCATCTCCCTAGCTGAGAAGTGTAGCCAAGTCAGCTTTCAGCCCTTGGTAGAGAATGTCTGCCTGTACATCTGTCTGTCTGGGGGAAAAACTTTCCTAAAATTTAATGGAACAGGCTGAAACTTGGCTTATGGGAAAATTGGTAAAAAAAAAACAAACCCACATTGAATTCGAAAATGGGCCAGATTAGATCAGGGGTTCCAGAGAAATAAGCCCCCCAAAAAACTGTCTCAGAATATTTCTATGGGAGAATGAGTTCCAGTTTCTGTAACACAGAAATTTACATACAGTGAAACAGCAGTTAGGGAATTGTTTCAAATTCCCTCTCCTTGATCTATACTCTCCCAACCCCCCTCCCCAAACTGCTCCACCAACATAAAATGCCCCCCTCCACTATTGCCCCACCACTCCACACACTGCCCACATTCCCAAAATATATGCATTCTTGGAACTGCCCAACCAACCCGCTAAATTTTGTCACCTTAAAAAAAAAAAACACAACTGCAGCACTACCCTACAAACTGCCCCACCCACAAAAACTACACCCCCACAACTTCCCTAGCAAACCAATAACTATCCCATCTCTCACCACTCTACAACTACGCAACCCCCAAAATCTATACCACCTCAACCATACCAGGGAGGGCTGTTTGACAGGTATAATTTTGTAATTGTTGTGTTACTGTGAAACTGTGTTTCCTGGTTCTCTTTTTCTCTCTCCCATTGCTCCTTCAGTATCTGTTCTGGTGGTTCCTCCTCTATTGCTCTCGCTGGTGTACCCCAAGGGTCTGTTCTAGGCCCTCTCCTTTTCTTTCTGTATACCCAGTCCCTTTGTGCTCTCATCTCCTCCCATGGCTTTCAATATTTTTAAACCGATGACTCTCAGATCTATCTATCTACATCTGATATTTCTCTTACACTCCAAGCCCGTATATCTGCCTGCCTATCTGACATTGCTGCCTGGATGTGTCACTGCCATTTGAAATTGAACATGACCAAAACTGAGCTTCTTATTTTCCCCCTAAATCCTCTCCCCCCCCCCTTCCTCTATCTCTGTTGATAACACTCTTCTGCTTCCTCTTTCCTCAGCCCGCAACCTTGGCATCATCTTCGACTCTTCTCCACATATATCCAACAGATAACAAAAAACGGTCGTTTCTTTCTTTCTTTAGAACATTAACAAAATTTGCCCTTTCCTTTCTGAACACATTACTAAAATATTTATCCACTCTTTAGTCACTTCTCGCTTCGACTATTGCAACCTCCTTCTTGCTGGTCTCCCTCTGAGTCTTCTTTCTCCCTTTCAGTCTGTTCAAAACTTTGCTGCATGGCTAATCTTCCTCCAGCCTCAATATACTCATATAACCCCTCTTCTCAAATCACTTCTTTGGCTTCCCTTCCGTTTCCGTATCTAATACAAACTTCTTCTGATCTATAAGTGCATTCATTCTATTGCTCCTCACTACCTTTCCTCTCTTCTCTTTCCCTAGACCCCTCCTCATGAACTCCGCTGTTCCTCTGGCTTCCTTCTCTCTATGCCTTTCTCTTCAACAGCCGATTCCAGACTTCGATCCTTTCACCTTGTTGCTCCTTATGCCTGGAACAAACTATTGTTGTTAAGTGCCATCGAGTCGGTGTTGACTCATGGTGACCCTCTGGATAGTTGTCCTAAACTGTGTTTGGTCTTCAGTCAGGCAGCTCATTGTTGTCAGAGTGGCACCCACAGCTGCTGTTATTGTATCAGTCCATCTCATTACTGGCCTTCCTCTTTTGCGTTGACCTTCTACCTTGCCAAGCATGATGTCTTTCTCTAATGATCTCTCTCTTTGCATGATGTGTCCAACGTACGAAAGTCAAAGTCTTGTCATCTGAGCTTCTAAAGAAAGCTTAGGTTTGATCTCCTCTAATACTGCCTGGTTTGCTCTTCGGGCAGTCCATGGTATACACAGTATTCGTCGCCAGCACCATAATTCAAAGGCATCAATGTTCTTCCTGTCTATCTGGGCTTGCACCTTAATGTAAAGAAGACAAAGATTCTGACAACTGGCAAAATCAATAAGTTCATCGGTGACAGAGAAGAAATTGAAATAGTGGACAACTTTAACCTACTTGGATCAACTATCAATAAAGAAACAACAAGCAGTCAAGAAATCAGATGATGCATTGCTCTTGGCAGAATGACTATGACGGATCTAGACAAGATTTTCAAGAGCAGAGATGCCTCTCTCCATACAAAGATTCAACTCATTCAAGCCATGGTATTTTCAATAACGTCATATGGATGCGAAAGTTGGACAGTGAAAAAGATAGACAGGAACAAACTACCTGTATCTTTACGTCAGGTTTCATCTCTTCCCCCTTTTCTATCCATGTTAAAGGCTCACCTCTTTCAGGTCACTTTTGGATCTTAATCCTTTGTTCTCCTTCATTCTCATTACCCTTCCCTACTGTACCCTTGTTCTCATCTATTGTACTGTCTGTCTTGATTAGATTGTAAGCTGGCCATTCCTCTCCCTATGCACCCAAGCATCCTTCTAGCTTTTGCCATCGCCTTTTCTACTTTTTTAGCTACTTAAAGATTGTCAGACACAATCTCGCCCAGGTCCCGCTCTTCTTTTGTGGACAGAAGTACTTCACCCCCTATACTGTACCACTCCCTTGGATTTTAGCAGCCCAAATGCATGACTCTGCATTTTTTAGCATTAAATCTCAGCTGCCAAATTCTCAACCATTGTTCAAGCTTAGCTAAATCCCTCCTCATGTTATCTACTCCTTCCTGAGTGTCTACTCGATTGAAGATTTTGGTATCATCTGCAAAAAGTCAAACCTTACCTGACAGCCCTTCCGCAAAATCAATAATAAAGATGTTAAAAAGAATCAGACCAAGGACAGATCCTTGGGGCACACCACTGGTAATATCCTTCTCCTCAGAGTGAGCTCCATTTACCTGTACCCTTTGTCGCCTCCCACTCAACCAATTTCTAACCCAAGCAGTAACTTAGTGTCCATCCCTAGAGTGCTCAGTTTGTTTATCAGTCATCTGTGTGGAACGGTGTCAAAGGCTTTGCTGAAAGCCAAGCACACCACATCTAGGGCTCCCCCTCGCTCCAACTCCCTGGTCACCCATTCAAAGAAATCAATCAGATTTGTCTGACAAGACCTGCCTCTGGTGAATCCATGCTGCTTCCAATTCTGTACTCCAATGGACTCCAGAAACCTTACTACTTTCTCTTTCAGCAGCGTTTCCAATAATTTACTCACCACAGAGGTTAGCCTAATCAGCCTGCAGTTTTCAACCACATCCTTACTTCCGCTTTTGTGTAAAAGCCTCTCTCCAGTCCTCTGGCACCACTCCTGAATCCAAAGAGGCATTGAAAAGATCAGTCAGTGGAGCTGCTAGAATGTCCCCAATTTCATTCAGTATTTTCGGATGTATCCCATCCCGTCCCATCCCATTGTCTACGTTTAGTTTAGCTAGTTCCTCATGAACACAGTCTTCTGAAAATCATTCAAGATCCTTGTTGCTTCTTTTCTTATTTGTGGGTGTTTTCTGAGGTCCTGCTCCTGGCCCTTCCATCTGTGAAAACAGAACAG
The DNA here is from genome assembly GCA_033557465.1 of Ichthyophis bannanicus. Classification (NCBI taxonomy): domain Eukaryota; kingdom Metazoa; phylum Chordata; class Amphibia; order Gymnophiona; family Ichthyophiidae; genus Ichthyophis; species Ichthyophis bannanicus. The sequence continues at coordinate 101,148,475 of CM066048.1, read as the reverse complement.
AAATACATGTTAAGCAATTCTGCTTTATCCTCATCAACTTCTGCATATTCCTCCCCTTCACCATCGAGTCTGACAATACCACTTTTGCCCTTCCTCTTCTCACTAACATTTCTGAAAAATGTCATATCCCCCCATTTTATTGCATTGGCTATTTCTTCTTCTTTTTGTATCTTTGCTTTCCTGACTACTTTGCTTCTCTAAGTTTTTCTAAATATAGATGCTTACATTTGTTCTCTTCTGCTTTTCTCCCAAGATGGGGGCCAAAGTTTGTGGGGTTTTTTTTTTTTTTGCATATTTCCTAATTTTTAATGGTAGCAGGTTATGCTTTGCTTATTTACATTGTGTATGTATTTTGGTTAAAATCTTAATAAAAAATATATAGATGCTTGCCATCCTCTCTCTGTGATCTCTTGTATTTTATGAAGGCCTCCCTCTTTCTTCACCTTTTAGCTACTTCTTTTGAGAACCATAGCGGCCTCCTTTTCCTTTTCCATTTACATTTACCTGTCTAACAAAAAGATTTGCTTCCCTTAAAATATCCCCTTAGTTTTGCCCATTGTTTTTATACATTCCCCAGCTGTTCCCATCCCGCTAACAACTCCTTGAGGTATTGACCCATCTTGGCAAAGTTAGTTTTCCTAAAGCCTAAGACCCTCGCTTTCAAATGGATTTTATTGGTCCTAGTTCTAATACTGAACCACCCCATCTGGTGATCACTGGATGCGAGATGATCTCCCACTATAACATCAGAAACACTTTCCCCCTTGGTAAGCACCAAGTCCAGTATGGCCCCATTATGTGTGGGTTCTGTTACCAGTTGCCAGAATAGTTCTTCCTGTATAGAATCCAGGATTCCTTGCTTCTAGATGACACCGCAGCAGGGATGCGTCAATCTGGCATTTTGAAATCCCCTATCAGTAGCGCTTCCCCTTTCCTGGCAATGCTGTGTATGTCTTCTACAAAATAATTGTCCACGTCTTCTCCCTGTGAGGGGGTCTGTATATCACGCCAATGCAAATGGATTTCTCTTTTCCTCTTTCTAGTTTAAGCCACCAAAACTGTTATTGAAATCAAAGTTATTACATTTTATTTTCTCTCGCAAAAGTTTTAATCGTCACTTCATCAGTGAGAAATCCGGGACATGTGCTGTACAGTCTTTCGGTATGTAGTTAAATGGTAGTCAAATTTACACTAAACGTACTGTCAGCATCAAGAATTTGTTTTACCTACTCTGAAGTCTATACAGAGCAGAGCTAGGATGTTTTCCCTTACAGCTTGCGATACAAAAATATTTATATAGGTTTTCAGGATAGCCACAATGGCATGGGACAGACATAGAAGATCCCTTTATAGAAACAGGATAAAATCAAAATAAACTTAACTGTCTCTGATATCTCAACAAGTAGAGGTGACCTGCACGGAGTGGTGGATACACCCCTAAGCAGAGGCAATGGGGAGGTGTGACCTGCACTGAGCGGTGGGCACACCTACTCTTGCCACCTTGCTGGTCAGACCAGATGACCATGCTGGTTTTTATCTGCCTACTATGTAATATGCATGAGAGAGATTTGCATGCTCTGCCTCCATTGTATGCAAATCTCTTCATACATATTCATTGTGGTTATGCTGAAAACCTGGCTAGGTGTCCTGAGGACTGGGTTGAGAAATCCTGCCTTAGTAGCAGCAACACAAAATATCTCCAGCGCCAGATACTTTGTGAGGTAACACAAAATCCTGTAAATGAAGGCTATAAAACGGTACTACAGATATAGAACATCAGTACACCTCCTACTGGCAAAGGCAAGCAATCCGATTACTATAGATCCCCATTCAGAAACTACTCTACACGCCAGCAGAATCCCTCACCTCTGTCACATGCACAACACAGACTATTACAGAATAAAGGGCAAAAAAATAAAAATGGAGAGCCCAAGAAACCAGTCTCCCTGAACAGTACAACATAGGAGCAGTAAAAATAAAAGAATTTCCTCCTGCAGTGAGCAAAATATAAAGAAGTAGGACATAGGCATAGCTTGGGAGGTTCTGGGGGGGGGGGGGGCAATGACCCCCACAAATGTTGCAGGCAATAATGGTGAACTGGTCCCCCTGCCTCCACTGCCAGTCTGACTTCCTTACCCTTTGCTCCCCCACTAAAGGAAGAAGGAAAACTACACCGATGATGTAAGAAGTGCACATTCCCAAAATTGATATTTTTCCAGTCACTAAACTGAAAATAAAATCCTTTATTTTTTAACCACAGTTGTATGTGCAATTTATTTTTTTAGTTGGGATGACCACAATATCTTTCCACTTTCCTTTTATCGGTCTTCTTCTAAATCCTTTTCCAGTCTTTTGTTTTTCTGTCTTCTCCCTTCTTTCCCTACATGTCTCTGACATTGATCTTTCCCTTTCATCTTTTTTTCTTTATTTGTCTTTTGTGCCTTTCTATCCACTCATAGCTAGATTTCACCTCTCCTTTGTCTTTTGCTCTTCCTCTAGCCCTCAACTTCCCTCTTTTATCTCTTGCCTACCAACTAAATTTTCATCATCCACCCTCACTCCTTGTCAACCCAATCCCCTCTTCTGTCTCTCTTTCCTTTCCTGGCTTTCTATTCCCTCTCTTTTACTCAACCTCCATTTCCAATAGTCTGTTCTACAGCCCTCATATACCCTCCTCTGCCCCTTCCCCGCCCAAGCTCCTTGCATGTCCCTCCCTCTCTTCTGTCTCTTCGCTTGCTTAAGTTCGCCTCCTTTCCATTTCCTTTATTTCCATCTTTTATCAGACTTGTTCTTTTCCTCTCTTATCCTTTCCCCAGCATCTCCATGTCCTTTAGAGTTTCATACCAGTTCTTTACTCAATTCCACCCCACTCCACCTTACCTTTCTATGCCTTGTCTCATATACTGGGAGGAGTAGCCTAGTGGTTGGGGCAAGGTACTTCAGCCCGGAAGGTTGGGGGTTCAAATCCCACTAGAGGACAGCAACCTTGGGCCGGAAGGACTGGGGTTTCTAGTCCCACAGATGCTCCTTGTGGTCTTGGGCAAGCCACTTAACCCTCCATTGCCCATGTTCCCTGTAAGTATTAGTGTATGTGTCTCATCCCCACATGTTAAATGTATCCCCCAATTGTGTTGTGACCGCTTTGATTGAAGGATAAGGCGGTATACAAAAACTGTCTAAATAAATAAAATACACCAACCCAACAAACACATTCTTACACATACCTCCATCCAGGCGCCTTGCCCTCATTGCCACACAGTCTCTGAATCCTTACTCACTTTCTCAGTGCCTACTTCTATCATGTCATTCGGTCACATACGTCCTCAAACATCCACCCTACCACCTGAGTCCCTAATCCTCGTCTGTATCCTCTCTCATCTCAAAGTCCGTAACTAACTTCAATCATTGTTCTTTGGGACAGAAGGGCACTTGGCACCCTCAGGGTTCCCCTCCAGTAGCAGGCTCACTCCTTCTTTCTCATGCCCCCAGATTCACCCGCCTCTCCACACTATGCTCCCAATCCCTATGTGTATTCTCTCTTGTTCCCTTTCAACACCCTCCCCCACAAGCCCCCTTTTAAAATTCACCCTCTCCACCCAATGATCAGAATTGGCAAAAGGAGAAAGAGCGCAGAAGGTTTCCCTCGGGCCATTTCCTCTTCCATTGCAGAGGGGAGGGAGCAGGTGCCCACATTTATGGTCCAGGCTGGTACCGGTGATTGTGGTAGGATGTGGCTTTCCTAGCTTGACTGGTAGTGGCAGTGATCACGATGGAGGCAAGGGTAGATTCAGGATACAGTGATGCTGTCTGTGAAAGGAAGGAGGGGAGGTGGGGGGGAGCAAACCTGTAACATCTCCAGCTTGGGCTGATGGCTGCAGTGACCACTAGAGGATAAGGGGACGCAGAATTAGGGAACAGTCATGAGGACTTCAATTACCTGGCTGCCTGACACCTGCTCATCCTGCCTGCAGGAATGTGTGGTTGTTAAGGGATGTATAACCTTGCTGTCTATGTGAAATTTCTGGTGACACATCTCCCATTTCTTGCTGACACTGGTTGAGAACCATTGATATAGAGCAATAAGTGTGGGTCTGTCATTGTGTGACTGTCTAGTTGTGCATGGGTGTGTAAATCTTGCAGGTGCATATGAGTATTTTGTGCATCACTGTGTAACTATGCAGTATATGTGCATGCATGTCTAAGGAGGGGTAACAAAAAACAAGAAGTCAAGTTACGGAGACAGGTCATTTGCATTTTCCATGGTGACGTCTGTAAAGCAGAGCGGAACTTGATAAGAGGAAACAAGGATCTGTTTGTGCTGAGGTCCAAAGCCACAACAGAAACATGCAACTAATCTCTGAGGCACTCGCTTTCATAGACTGTCCTGCCACACACACACAGCTGTATCGCATCACATATTAATACACGCAGTAAAGTGAGATCGGACACACACATAACTGCTATTGTGATAGTTCATGTCTTACGAGATAAAATTGTGATGAAACCACTGTATCTTCATTGGTGGATCAGGAAGGGGGGATAGGAAGAAGGCAGACTGCTCTCCCCCACCGATAATACCTTTTTGGGAACCTGACAGGTACTTCTGACCTGGATTGCCCATTGTTTAAATCAGGATACAGGGCTTGATGGGCCTTGGTCTGACCCAGTATGGAATATCTCATGATATAGTTTAATTCACCATTGCTCACATGAAACTACAAACCCCATGATGCACTAGGGGTGAAGCTTCATAACTCAGGACTGATCAAAAGGTTGCCTCTGGAGGAAGACAAAGGGCTGCCTGTGATGAGCTGGGTGTGAGTGAAATGAAGGAAGGAGGTGTGTGGAGGGCAGGGGCAGGGCCACTGTCTTACTATATATAAGGCAGGGCAGGAGCCTGCTGCAGAAAGAGGCAGAGAGATTTCATGTGATCCATCACGGCTTGCCTGCAGAATGCCACAGTACAGGGTGAGAGTAGCCACGGGCTCCTTCTCCACAGCAGAGACCTTTGACTCCATCTCCCTCACCCTCGTGGGGTCCCGTGGAGAGAGCGACAAGCATCCGCTGGAGAGGGAGGGGAAGGGGTTCCTGCCTGGGACAGTAAGTATATACAAAGGGAAAGCACATGCAAAGAGAGGAAAGATTTGACAGTAGCACAGACTGAGGGAGCCCCCTCCCTATCCCCCATATTAGCACAGACTGAGGGACCCCTCCCTATCCCCCATATTAGCACAGACTGAGGGACCCCTTCCTTATCCCCGACACTAGCACAGACTGAGGGTCCCCTTCCTTATCCCCGACACTATCACAGACAGAGGGACCCCTTCCTTATCCCCGATACTAGCACAGACTGAGGGAGCCCCCTCCCTATCCCCAACACTAGCACAGACTGAGGGTCCCCTTCCTTATCCCCGACACTAGCACAGACTGAGGGACCCCTTCCTTATCCCCAACACTAGCACAGACTGAGGGACCCCATCCTTATCCCCGACACTAGCACAGACTGAGGGCGCCCCCTCCCAATCCCCGCCACTAGCACAGACTGAGGGACCCCTTCCTTATCCCCGACACTAGCACAGACTGAGGGACCCCTTCCTTATCCCCAACACTAGCACAGACTGAGGGAGCCCCCTCCCTATCCCCCAGACTAGCACAGACTGGGACCCCTTCCTTATCCCCGACACTAGCACAGACTGAGGGGGCCCCCTCCCTATCCCCAACATTAGCACAGACTGAGGGAGCCCCCTCCCTATCCCCCAGACTAGCACAGACTGGGACCCCTTCCTTATCCCCGACACTAGCACAGACTGAGGGAGCCCCCTCCCTATCCCCAACATTAGCACAGACTGAGGGAGCCCCCTCCCTATCTCCGACACTAGAACAGACTGAGGGAGCCCCCTCCCTATCCCCGACACTAGCACAGACTGAGGGAGACCCCTCCCTATCCCCAACACTAGCACAGACTGAGGGAGCCCCCTCCCTATCCCCGACACTAGCACAGACTGAGGGAGCCCCCTCCCTATCCCCAACACTAGCACAGACTGAGGGTCCCCTTCCTTATCCCCGACACTAGCACAGACTGAGGGACCCCTTCCTTATCCCCAACACTAGCACAGACTGAGGGAGCCCCCTCCCTATCCCCGACACTAGCACAGACTGAGGGACCCCTTCCTTATCCCCGACACTAGCACAGACTGAGGGACCCCTTCCTTATCCCCAACACTAGCACAGACTGAGGGAGCCCCCTCCCTATCCCCCAGACTAGCACAGACTGGGACCCCTTCCTTATCCCCGACACTAGCACAGACTGAGGGAGCCCCCTCCCTATCCCCAACATTAGCACAGACTGAGGGAGCCCCCTCCCTATCCCCCAGACTAGCACAGACTGGGACCCCTTCCTTATCCCCAACACTAGCACAGACTGAGGAGCCCCCTCCCTATCCCCCAACATTAGCACAGACTGAGGGAGCCCCCTCCCTATCTCCGACACGACACTAGAACAGACTGAGGGAGCCCCCTCCCTATCCCCGACACTAGCACAGACTGAGGGAGACCCCTCCCTATCCCCAACACTAGCACAGACTGAGGGAGCCCCCTCCCTATCCCCGACACTAGCACAGACTGAGGGAGCCCCCTCCCTATCCCCAACACTAGCACAGACTGAGGGACCCCTTCCTTATCCCCGACACTAGCACAGACTGAGGGTCCCCTTCCTTATCCCCAACACTAGCACAGAATGAGGGACCCCCTTCCTTATCCCCGACACTAGCACAGACTGAGGGAGCCCCCTCCCTATCCCCGACACTAGCACAGACTGAGGGAGCCCCCTCCCTATCCCCAACACTAGCACAGACTGAGGGACCCCTTCCTTATCCCCAACAATAGCACAGACTGAGGGCCCCCTTCCTTATCCCCGACACTAGCACAGACTGAGGGAGCCCCCTCCCTATCCCCAACATTAGCACAGATTAAGGGAGCCCCCTCCCTAACCCCAACACTAGCACAGACTGAGGGAGCTCCCTCCCTATCCCCAACATTAGCACAGATTAAGGGAGCCCCCTCCCTATCCCCAACACTAGCACAGACTGAGGGAGCCCCCTCTATATCCCCCACACTAGCACAGACTGGGGGAGCCCTCTCCCTAGCCTCAGCACTAGCACAGAATGAGGAAGCCCCTTCCCTATCCTCAACACTAGCACAGACTGAGGGAGCCCCCCCCCTATCCCCAACAATAGCACAGACTGAGGGTCCCCTTCCTTATCCCCAACACTAGCACAGACTGAGGGAGCCCCCTCTCTATCTCCCACACTAGCACAGACTGAGGGAGCCCCCTCCCTATCCCCAACACTAGCACAGAATGAGGGACCCCTTCCTTATCTCCAACACTAGCACAAACTGAGGGAGACCCCTCCCTATCCCCAACACTAGCACAGACTGAGGGACCCCGTCCTTATCCCCAACACTAGCACAGACTGAGGGAGCCCCCTCTCTATCTCCCACACTAGCACAGACTGAGGGAGCCCTTCCTTATCCCCAACACTAGCACAGACTGAGGGAGACCCCTCCCTATCCCCAACACTAGCACAGACTGAGGGACCCCTTCCTTATCTCCAACACTAGCACAGACTGAGGGAGACCCCTCCCTATCCCCAACACTAGCACAGACTGAGGGACCCCTTCCTTATCCCCAACACTAGCACAGACTGAGGGAGACCCCTCCCTATCCCAACACTAGCACAGACTGAGGGACCCCTTCCTTATCCCCAACACTAGCACAGACTGAGGGAGACCCCTCACTATCCCCAACACTAGCACAGACTGAGGGAGACCCCTCCCTATCCCCAACACTAGCACAGACTGAGGAACCCCTTCCTTATCCCCAACACTAGCACAGACTGAGGGACCCCTTCCTTATCCCGAACACTAGCACAGACTGAGGGAGACCCCTCCCTATCCCCAACACTAGCACAGACTGAGGGAGACCCCTCCCTATCCCCAACACTAGCACAGACTGAGGGACCCCTTCCTTATCCCCAACACTAGCACAGACTGAGGGAGACCCCTCCCTATCCCCAACACTAGCACAGACTGAGGGACCCCTTCCTTATCCCCAACACTAGCACAGACTGAGGGAGACCCCTCCCTATCCCCAACACTAGCACAGACTGAGGGACCCCTTCCTTATCCCCAACACTAGCACAGACTGAGGGAGCCCCCTCCCTATCCCCAACACTAGCACAGACTGAGGGACCCCTTCCTTATCCCCAACACTAGCACAGACTGAGGGAGACCGCTCCCTATCCCCAACACTAGCACAGACTGAGGGACCCCTTCCTTATCCCCAACACTAGCACAGACTGGGGGAGCCCTCTCCCTAGCCTCAGCACTAGCACAGAATGAGGAAGCCCCTTCCCTATCCTCAACACTAGCACAGACTGAGGGTGCCCCCCCCCCTTATCCCCAACACTAGCACAGACTGAGGGTCCCCTTCCTTATCCCCGACACTAGCACAGACTGAGGGAGCCCCCTCTCTATCTCCCACACTAGCACAGACTGAGGGAGCCCCCCCCCTATCCCCAACAATAGCACAGACTGAGGGAGCACCTCCTTATCCCCGACACCAGCACAGACTGAGGGTCTCCTTCCTTATCCCCGACACTAGCACAGACTGAGGGAGCCCCCTCTCTATCTCCCACACTAGCACAGACTGAGGGAGCCCCCTCCCTATTCCTGACACCAGCACAGACTGAGGGTCTCCTTCCTTATCCCTGACACTAGCACAGACTGAGGGAGCCCCCTCCCTATCCCCAACACTAGCACAGACTGAGGGACCCCTTCCTTATCCCCAACACTAGCACATACTGAGGGAGACCCCTCCCTATCCCCAACACTAGCACAGACTGAGGGACCCCTTCCTTATCCCCAACACTAGCACAGACTGAGGGAGCCCCCTCCCTATCCCCGACACCAGCACAGACTGAGGGACCCCTTCCTTATCCCCGACACTAGCACAGAATGAGGGACCCCTTCCTTATCCCCGACACTAGCACAGAATGAGGGAGACCCCTCCCTATCCCCAACACTAGCACAGACTGAGGGACCCCTTCCTTATCTCCAACACTAGCACAAACTGAGGGAGACCCCTCCCTATCCCCGACACTAGCACAGACTGAGGGAGCCCCCTCCCTATCCCCGACACCAGCACAGACTGAGGGACCCCTTCCTTATCCCCAACACTAGCACAGACTGAGGGAGACCCCTCCCTATCCCCAACACTAGCACAGACTAAGGGAGCCCCCTCCCTATCCCCGACACTAGCACAGAATGAGGGACCCCTTCCTTATCTCCAACACTAGCACAAACTGAGGGAGACCCCTCCCTATCCCCAACACTAGCACAGACTGAAGGTCCCCTTCCTTATCCCCAACACTAGCACAGACGTAGGGAGACCCCTCCCTATCCCCAACACCAGCACAGACTGAGGGACCCCTTCCTTATCCCCAACACTAGCACAGACTGAGGGAGACCCCTCCCTATCCCCAACACCAGCACAGATTGAGGGTCCCCTTCCTTATCCCCGACACTAGCACAGACTGAGGGAGCCCCCTCTCTATCTCCCACACTAGCACAGACTGAGGGAGCCCCCTCCCTATCCCCAACACTAGCACAGACTGAGGGTCCCCTTCCTTATCCCCGACACTAGCACAGAATGAGGGACCCCTTCCTTATCTCCAACACTAGCACAAACTGAGGGAGACCCCTCCCTATCCCCAACACTAGCACAGACTGAGGGACCCCTTCCTTATCCCCAACACTAGCACAGACTGAGGGAGACCCCTCCCTATCCCCAACACTAGCACAGACTAGGACCCCTTCCTTATCCCCGACACTAGCACAGACTGAGGGAGCCCCCTCCCTATCCCCAACATTAGCAGAGACTGAGGGAGCCCCCTCCCTATCCCCAACACTAGCACAGACTGAGGGAGCCCCCTCCCTATCCCCCACACTAGCACAGACTGAGGGACCCCTTCCTTATCCCCGACACCAGCACAGACTGGGGAAGCCCTCTCCCTAGCCTCAGCACTAGCACAGAATGAGGAAGCCCCTTCCCTATCCCCAACACTAGCACAGACTGAGGGAGCACCTCCTTATCCCCGACACCAGCACAGACTGAGGGTCCCCTTCCTTATCCCCGACAATAGCACAGACTGAGGGAGCACCCTCTCTATCTCCCACACTAGCACAGACTGAGGGAGCCCCCTCCCTATCCCTGACACCAGCACAGACTGAGGGTCTCCTTCCTTATCCCTGACACTAGCACAGACTGAGGGAGCCCCCTCCCTATCCCCAACATTAGCACAGATTAAGGGAGCCCCCTCCCTATCCCCAACACTAGCACAGACTGAGGGAGCCCCCTCTCTATCCCCCACACTAGCACAGACTGAGGGAGCCCCCTCCCTATCCCCAACACTAGCACAGACTGAGGGACCCCTTCCTTATCCCCAACACTAGCACATACTGAGGGAGACCCCTCCCTATCCCCAACACTAGCACAGACTGAGGGACCCCTTCCTTATCCCCAACACTAGCACAGACTGAGGGAGCCCCCTCCCTATCCCCGACACCAGCACAGACTGAGGGACCCCTTCCTTATCCCCGACACTAGCACAGAATGAGGGACCCCTTCCTTATCCCCGACACTAGCACAGAATGAGGGAGACCCCTCCCTATCCCCAACACTAGCACAGACTGAGGGACCCCTTCCTTATCTCCAACACTAGCACAAACTGAGGGAGACCCCTCCCTATCCCCGACACTAGCACAGACTGAGGGAGCCCCCTCCCTATCCCCGACACCAGCACAGACTGAAGGACCCCTTCCTTATCCCCAACACTAGCACAGACTGAGGGAGACCCCTCCCTATCCCCAACACTAGCACAGACTAAGGGAGCCCCCTCCCTATCCCCGACACTAGCACAGAATGAGGGACACCTTCCTTATCCCCAACACTAGCACAGACGTAGGGAGACCCCTCCCTATCCCCAACACCAGCACAGACTGAGGGACCCCTTCCTTATCCCCAACACTAGCACAGACTGAGGGAGACCCCTCCCTATCCCCAACACCAGCACAGACTGAGGGTCTCCTTCCTTATCCCCGACACTAGCACAGACTGAGGGACCCCTTCCTTATCCCCGACACTAGCACAGACTGAGGGAGACCCCTCCCTATCCCCAACACTAGCACAGACTGAGGGAGCCCCCTCTCTATCTCCCACACTAGCACAGACTGGGGGAGCCCCCTCCCTATCCCCAACACTAGCACAGACTGGGGGAGCCCCCTCTCTATCCCCCAAACTAGCACAGACTGGGGGAGCCCTCTCCCTAGCCTCAACACTAGCACAGACTGAGGGACCCCTTCCTTACCCTCCCCCTATCCTTGGCATTATCATAGACTGAGGGAGACTCTCTCCTTGTCTCTGACACTAGCACAAACTAAGTACCTCTCCTTCTGTCTGAAATTAGCACAGGCTGAGGGAGTCCCTCTCATTGTCTCAGATTAGCATAGCCTGAGGAAATGCCTCTCTGTTCTTGCCACTAGTACAATCTAGGAAGTCCCTGTCACAGATTCTTCAGCTAGCGCTGCCTGGAGTGACTCTTGCTGTCATGCTGTAACGCAACCTCCCTTGCTTAGGTCAATGACTACCATCTTAGCACTGATGAAGATTTAGGAGAGATCCTGCTGGTTCGCCTGCACAAAGAGCCCTATTCTTTCTTCCCTGAGGACAGTTGGTACTGCAGCTCCATCTTTGTAGAATGCCCCAGCCGCCGAACCTACATCTTCCCCTGCTACCGCTGGTTGGAGGGATATTGCACTGAGACCTTCCGAGATGGGACAGGTGAGATCAGGACGTTATAAGGACAAAGGTCAGACAATAAGATCAAAGGATTGTCAAAGAAAGAATACTCCTGTCTCTTTGTCTCTACATAGTCTCAAGGGGTTGTTTTTTTCTGGATACCTCTGCTACCTAGTTACAAGATCAGTGTTATCACTCTCATCTCTGTTTCTTTCTTTTAGCCAAGAAAGTTACTGATGACATAGACCTTGTCCTTTTGGAGCATCGGTGCTCTGAGCTGAAGAGTAGACAAGAGTTATACCGGTAAGAGGATACATTGGAAATGAGGCCTCTTAGGGACTAGAGTAGACAGAATCTCTGGTCAGTGTCCATCATATGAGTAGACAGAAGACTCTAGGAATAGCTCTCATTGGGGTGTTTGGGTCTTTGTTGTTGTTTATTTGTTACCTACGGTTCTTGTGTTTCTTCTGGTTGTGATAGACTGAGGGTGGTCCTTGCATCTCTGATGCTGTCAGTGGTTTGGCTTAAGTCCCTTGGTCTCGACCATTGGCGATTGGCTATGGTCCTTTGGTGTCCACCACTGACAATTGGTTGTGTTACTTGAGGCTCTGCTGTTGATGGGTTAGCTGGGGTCCTTTAGCTTCAACTGATGGTGATAGGTCAGCTGCGGTCTTGGTGTCTCCCATTGGTGATAGAATGACCATGGTCCTTAGATCTCTGCTGCTATTGATAGATTGACTGCGGTCCTTGAATCTCTATGGTTGGTGATGTGATGTTTGAAGTTCTGGTGCCTAGTATTGGTAAGTGGTTGCCTGGGATGTATTGGATTTCTTAGCTGTTGATGGATTGACTGGGATCTGTGCTCTTGAGAATAGGTTTGCTAGAGTTCTAGGGTCTCTTTTGTGGATAATGGATTGTCTGAGGTTCCTGAGTTTCCAGTGCTGGTGATGGATTAGTTGGGATCTTTGCTGGTGATTGATTGCTGCAGTTCAAGTTTATTAAAAATGTGCTCTAAATTGAATTACAGCAGAGCAGTGTACAGCAACAACTGCCCCCCCCCCCCCAAAAAAAAAAAAAGCATAGTCCTTGGGCTCTGCTCCTGGAGACTAGATGGAATAATGTCCCTTTCTTTCCACAGATGGAAGGATTTCCATCCAAGCTTCCCACGGTGCATAGATATTAATTCTATGAAGAATTCTGATGCAAAATATTCACTTATAAAACGGGCGCCTCCTCGACTCCTCACAAAATATCCGTGAGTACCACCAGCATCAGTGTAATCTATCACTTTGCCTTCAGGTGTTTCTGACTTTCATATCTATACTTTTTCCCGTGATTGGTAGAAATGTAGAGACAAAACTAAAAGCATTCAGCAAAGTCCAGGTGAACTGGAAGAGCCTCCAGGAGTTACAGAGGGCTTTTGCTTTCACTCAAACGCCTACTTCAGGTTAGTGCCCATGATCTAACCCTCTCCCCTGACTGGGTCAGAGGTTAATATTATATTGATGTGCCATTCTGTTAGTCTCTTCTCTCCATCACAGAGTATGTGTCTCAACACTGGAAGGAAGATGCTTTTTTTGGTAACCAGTTTCTAAATGGAGTGCATCCAACTACAATCCAGAGATGCAACAAAATCCCGGCAAATTTCCCAGTGGCAGAGGAGATGGTTGCAGCATCCCTTGGCAGGTCAACAAGCCTGAAGGAAGAGTTGATGGTATGAGTCTGTGCCTATGCCCCAAACTTAGTGATATTTTCTGCTATCTCCATACTTGCCCTGTGCTCTTTGTCAGTCCCCGACTCACTCTATGCCCTCACTCTGCCTTTTCTGCCACCCCAGACTCATTCTGTGCTATCTGCTGCCCCCAGACTCATTCTATGCCTTCTGCTATTGCCCTCAGACTTGCTCTGCCCTGTCTAGCGTGCCCAAACTTCCTCAGGGCTCTGTACCACGGCCACCTTAACTCCCTCTGCTCCATTCACAGCCCTCAGACTCACTCTACACCCCCCTGCTTTACAGAAAGGAAATATCTTTCTTGTGGATTATAAAATCCTGGATGGAATCCCGGGAAATGTCATTAACGGACGTCAGCAGTACATCACAGCTCCTATGTGCCTTCTGTATAGCAACCCGAAGAAGCAACTCATCCCCATTGCCATTCAGGTAACTAATTTCTCCAGTCTCTGCAGACATCCTCCCTCTCCCTTCTATTATAATACAATACTCTGGATGCTTTCCTCCCTACAGCTCTGTCAGATCCCATGCCGCGAGAACCCCATATTCCTGCCCAGTGACTCCGAATGGGACTGGATTCTGGCTAAGATCTGGGTGCGTAGTGCAGACTTTCATGTGCACCAGCTGCAGTCGCATGCACTCTGCACACATTTCCTGGGGGAGGTCTTCTGTATCGCTACCATTCGTCAGCTGCCCATGTGCCACCCGCTTTACAAGGTAAGAGCAAAGATGAGAGACCACTGAGGTGACCCCTGAACATGGACTATCTCTTTGTTAAAACTGTAGTGAATATTACACTGTTATCTCTAGACCCCCCAATGAGTCCCCTTCCTCTTTCCTCTGCAGTTTGACTCCCGGTTTTCATTCTTCACTCAACCATCCTCCCCTTCCTTCATTGTTGGAGACTTTAACTTCCATGCAGATGACCTTGCTGATTAGCATGTCTCTAAACTCCTTGTCTTAAACTCTTTTTATGCCTTCCACTCAACTTTCTGACTATCCTCTGATACCCTTCACACTTAACGCCATCTCAACCAGTCACCGCCAGCAGCTTTAGAAATCTCCAGGCTATTGACCTGGCGCCTACTCAACAACATTCTGTTGAGAAGATTAGTTTATCATAGGATAATGTGTCTTCTTTACTTTATACACCCATCCATCCCCAGTAACATAAAACCCACTAGTACCCAACTCCTGCTCGTCTCCAGAATTCACGTCCTACATTTCTGCACCTGGCCTCAAGACTCGTTTTGGTGGAAATCCTACTCTTTTGCTGACTCCATGCATTTCCAGTTCACGCTCACTTCCTTCCAGTCTGAAGTTACATCCACCAAGCAATTCTTTATTATTGTATGCTCTTTGGGCAACTCTTGTTTGGTTTAGGGGAGCAATTAATGAATACATCAACAAATACTGGGCCCCATATTCAGCAGTGGTGGTAGCACCATTAGAGCATCTAGCCATTGCTACTGAACACTAAACCTGAATATTCAACGCCAAGGCCATATCCGGCCATTGGCATTGAATATCTGGGTCGGCCTCTGAAGCAGGAAGCTAACCAGGCAGTGGCGATATTCAGCTGCTGCCTGGTTAGTTTTGGTGGCAAAAGGTAGGAAAGCTTTTGCTGCGTTGGACTTTTGCCATTGACGGATAACTTGGCAGTGGATGAATATTGCCGCCAACTGGTTATTCCCAGGTACCACCCACAGATCACCCCCGGAATGCCCCAACACTAACTGGTTAGCATCCATTCCCCTCTTCACCTTCATCAGTGCCACCGTCCATATGACTGATGACTGCACAACCACTCTTCATTTATTTTAGGTTCACTATTTGGCAGGCCTAAAGCGAACTTGGAAATGAGCTGTTTATTGACTGACTATTGCCACTAAACGGATAATTTGTGGTGCCGTCTTTGTTCATCCTCTAACTCAGAGCAGAATTACAGTATTTGGATAATATCTAACCATTTAGCAATTTAAGTGGCCTGATACTACCCGTATGGGGAAGGGGGATATTCCAAGGGATTAACACGTGTTAGCCATGTTAATCTCTCTATCCGGGCTATTCAGTGGTACTAACATGGTGGCCCAGGTGCCTCCACAGCGCACCCTACTGGTCCACTGGCTAGTTTTGGGATATTCTGGGGGCAGCACTTGGTGATAATGGGGCAGTAGCGATATTGAGCCGCGGCCCAGTTAACATCCTGAAAATCAAGACAACCTGGATATTTAGTACTGGGGCCGGATATGATCCCGGCATTGAACGTCGAGGGTTAAGTTTCAGTGGTGCTGGCTAGCCACTGCATTTCTCCCCCATAATTTCTAAAACTCTATGGAGAGGGGAGCTTTAGGTTCTCACTTGGGCTCCATGACATGGATTGGAGGCAAAACTATCCATCATGGTTAAACTAGATCCCGAAGAGCAGGGACAGAGCCTGAACGCTGGGGACTGGGGAGGGCCTGGGGCTCTTCTCTGGTTACCAGACTCTTCTCCTTTCTCCTCCTGTTCTAGCTGATGGTACCACACATGCACAACACTCTCGAGATCAACATTCAGGCTCGAGCTCTAATACTCGGAGCAGGAGGAGTTTTTGATCAGGTGAGAGATGTCTCCATACCGGTATTTTCCCTGCAAACTCTTTACACCACTTTGGGACAGTTACTTAAGGTTACCATTTTTTTTTTTTACAGTCAAATCTGGGGCACTTATCTGAAGTGGGGGATGGGGGAAGGGGAAGAAGGGGTACCTTAGCTCTAGGTTTCAGCAAAAAGGCATAGAGGATGGAAGAGACGTCATTACCTTGCCCCCACCCCCATATCCATCTCATGACAGCAACAGTATCACTTCCAAGCAGACAAATCAACAAAGAAGTAGAAAGAATGATACAGTCCCCCCCCCCCCCACCCCATACTGAGGAAAATATACAGATAATGGATGCAAATTCTAAAAACGGACATATTCAAATCACTAAATTGAAAATAATTTGTTTTCTACCCCCTCTGTCCCCATTGCTGGAATCGAGGACAGGAGGATGCCAAATAGATGAGAATCAAGGACACAGCTCTAAAGTTGGGGACAATCTCCAAAACTCAGAGGCATCTGGTAACTTTTAGTGGAGGTGCAATTAAGCCTGTGCACACATCTGAGTTTGCATCAGGGGTGTGTGCATTCTCGAGTGCTCTGAAGTGTAACATTTGCATTTATATATGAATAAAACCAGAATGGACAAAGGTGAGTCGGTTGATATAGTGTATCTGGACTTTCAGAAAGCCTTTGACAAGGTCCCTCATCAGAGACTTTTGGCAAAACTAAAGAGTCATTGGATAGGAGGCAGTGTACTATTGTGGATCGGGAATTGGCTAAAAGATAGAAAGCAGAGGGTAGGGCTAAATGGCCAAATTTCCCCAATGGAGAAAGGTGAATAGTGGTGTACCCCAGGGATCTGTGCTGGGTCCGCTGCTTTTTGACATATTCATAAATGACCTGGAAAAGGGAATAACGAGTGAGGTTATCAAATTTTCAGATGACACAAAACTATTTAAAGTTGTTAAAACACAAGAGGATTGTGGAAAATTGCAAGAGGATCTTGATAAATTGGAAGACTGGGAATCAAAATGGCAGATGAAATTTAATGTGGACCAGTGCAAAGTTATGCACCTAGGGAAGAACAACCCAAACTATGGTTACACGATGCAAGGTTTTGCATTAGGAACCACCACCCAGGAAAAAGATTTAGGCATCATTGAGGATAACATGTTAAACCCCTCGGCCCAGTGTGCAGCGATGGCCTAGAGAGCAAATAGAATGCTAGGTATGATAAGGAAAGGAATGGAAAATAAAACAAAAGATATTATAATGCCTCTATATCGTTCCATGGTGAGACCGCACCTTGAATATTGTGTGCAATTCTGGTCGCCGTATCTTAAAAAGGATATAGCGTTATTAGAAAAGGTTCAGAGAAGAGCCACCAAAATGGTAAAGGGGATGGAAGGATACTCCTATGAAGAAAGGCTAAAAAGGTTAGGGCTCTTTAACCTGGAAAAGAGACGGCTGAGGGGAGATATGATAGAAGTCTATAAATTAATGAACGGAGTGGAACGGGTAAACGTAGATCGATTGTTTATGTTATCAGAATATAGAAAGACTAGGGGACATGCAATGAAGCTACAGGGTAAACAGTTTAAGACTAATAAAAGAAAATATTTTTTCACTCAATGTGTAATCAAACTCTGGAATTTGTTACCGGAGGATGTAGTAAAGGCTGTTAGTGTAGCTGGGTTTAAAAAAAGGTTTGGACAAGTTCCTGGAGGAAAGGTCCATAAACCATTATTAAGAAGGGACCCAGGATATTAATGCTTGACCCAGTACAAGCATTGCGGAACCTGTGTCTTTTGGGGAAACTGCTAGATACGTATGACCTAGATTGGCCACTGTTGGAAACAGGATACTGGGCTTGATGGACCTTGGTCTGACCCAGTATGGCATATCTTATGTTCTTGTTTGCCGGGTCAACATCTCGTAATAGCTGTTATCGTGAGACATCAGCCTGACAACTTCAATGAGGAGAGAAGAGGAGCAGGAGGCAATGCAGCCAGTAGCGGCTGGAGGGTTTCTGTCACCCTAGGCCGACCCTCTGTGCCGCCTCTCCACCCCACAAGACTGCGCCGCTGTCCCGTCTTCCATGCTGCCCCCTCCTTGCGCTGAAGCAGTGGTGGCTGAACTGCCGCTTCAGTGCTGCGTCAAGCCTTAAAGTGCCCACACACATTCACACTCACAGCTTCTGTCTCCTGCAATGCAGCTTTCTTGGAAGAAGCAGGAGCGGCAGGCCAGATCTGCAAGCACAGGTGCAAGCGTTTTAAAGCCCACATGGTGCTGAAGCAGCAGTTCAGCTGCCGTTTCCTGGGGGGGGGGGGGGGGGTGTTAGCGATGCTGGCCACCAGGGTCTGCTGCCCTAGGTGACTGCTTAGTTCACCTAGTGGTCAAGCTGGCCCTGAGCACAGCAAACATTTTATAAGTTTGCTGAGGGGCCCCCCATTAGTACTTATGCCACTGAATATAACTTGTCCTTGAGACATGCTACCTGGGTTCCTCTCCTTCTGTGGACACAGAATAATGCACAGTCTTCAGATTCATGTTTCACTGCTTCTAGGGTGCTGATTGACTATTTGTAAATCAGGTGATAGCGACAGGGGGGCCTGGGATTCCCCTGCTCATCAAGAAATGTTTGGAGACCTTAACCTATGCCTCCCTCTGCCTCCCGGAGGATATCCAGGCCCGAGGAATGGAGTCGCTGCCAAATTACTACTTCCGAGATGATGGCTTGGAGATCTGGGATGCCCTGGAGAGGTGAGGGTCAGACGTGATGTGTATATTTACGTGTAGTGCTAGAAAAGAAGAGAGAAAGGCTGGCAGTGTTGTTTACTGTTGACAGCAGGAGGGTATGCTTCCTACAGACCCAGATTCCAATCCCTCCCTTGCCACCAACCTTACAGTGAGACCTTGTGCTGAAAGTACAGGACTGTCATATCTGCGATCCTGAGTTCTAAGTCTTACCGCTTCCACAAGTGTCACTGTGTGGCCTCCTGGTCACCCCAGAGCTGTGACACTTGCAGATGTGGGTTCCAGTCCTACTTCTAACACCAATTAATGATCTGTGGAAGTTTATATGTTAGGAGTAAGGGGATTGACCTCTTACATTCAGGAAAATATCACGCGACACAATGAACAGATTCATTTATCATAATGCTTCTCTCCTCTCCTCTTTCCCCAGCTTCATATCCAACATTGTTAGCTTTTATTATATGAGTGACTCCTCTGTGGAGCAGGACACAGAACTACAGGCCTGGGTTGCAGAAATCTTCCAGGAGGGAGTGCTGGGGAGATCCTCTTCAGGTAAGAGCAACCCTTTGCCTTCAGCAAGTGTGGGGAGCTCCCTCTCCCTTCCCCCATCCCTGCAGCCCCTTTACCAGCAAAGGGAAGGGAAGCCGTGTCCCCCTAAAGCTGCTTTAACTGCAGAAAGGAGGAAGAGGCTGCCACCCTGACAGCTGGAATTCCTGCCACTAGACCAGGTTTCTCTTCTCTCCCTCACAGGTTTCCCCTCCTCGCTGCACTCCCGCACTGATCTCAAGAAATTTGTGACCATGGTTCTATTTACCTGTTCTGCTCATCATGCTGCTGTGCACAGTGGACAGGTATGACAGAGTCACTACGGCTAACAGGTCTAATCCCCAGCTGTGCCACTGAGTCCATATGTGAGATCTCTGCCGAGTCAGGTCACATCGCCCCGTGCCTTAGTTCTAAGCCCTGGCTCTATTACTGACTCTCTTAGGAGAGTCTTAACATGGGGGTGTAGCTCAGCGGTAGAGCGCATGCTTCGCATGTATGAGGTCCCGGGTTCAATCCCCGGCATCTCCATAAGTTATAGCATTTTTTTTGGTACAGAGAAAAGCCACCTAAATGGTAAATGAGATGGAAGGATTACCCCTATGAGGAGAGGCTTAAAAGGTTAGGACTCTTCAACTTGGAAAAGAGACTATGATAGAGGTCTAAATCCTGCTGCTGCTGCCCTTCTGAGTTTAAATCGGAACTTGTGACCTGCATTGGTCACTGTTGGAAATAGGATATTGGGCTCTATGGACCTTGGTCTGACCCAATATGGTGTATCTTATGTTCTCTAATTCCCAGCTGTGCTGCTATCTCTCTACATGATCTTGGGCTTGGAAACTCCCCTCACCACCCCTAACATTATGCTATTGTATAATTTTTTCTACTAATCTCTAACTTTTGTTTCATGTTGTGTGGGCTACAGTTTGATTTCTTCTCCTGGCTACCCAATGGGCCGGCTTCCATGAGAAACCCCCCACCCACCACCAAAGGTACTGCCACGCTTGAGAGCATCCTAGAGACCCTGCCCGAGGTGAACAGCACCTGCTCCGTATTGACAGTGCTGTGGATGCTGAATCGTGATCCAGAAGACATGGTAAGAAATCCTCTGAGAACTCACATATGAGGCAAGAAGATATGTGTGTGTAAGAACAGTAAAAGATCCAAGTTTAAATCCCACTACTGCCACCATCAACCAAATGAGGTTCAGTAAGCCTCCTTTTCATCAGATATATCAAACGTATCGCCTAAAGGGGAATCTTACATTTATGTCATTTCATGTTTTTATTTGTATTCTTTTCACAGAGTCCTTTAGGAGCATATCTAGAACAGCACTTCACAGAGGAGGAACCCCAGCGCTGCATCAGAGCTTTCCAGAAGCACCTGGCAAAGATTTCCTGCAAGATCGCGTGCAGGAATGAGACCCTGGAGCTGAAATATGACTACCTGAATCCCAAGAACATTGAGAACAGTATAGCCATCTAGCACGGAGGCTCGTACCCTCGTCCTCATGTTTTCACCTGCTCTGAGAGGGCTTCAGAATTGCCTTTCTTGAATGTTTAAAGGCAGGGATGGTCCTCTTATTTTGCTAAGATGGCTGCCCACAGTGCTTTTTTTTTCGGCATCTCCACTGTGTATTCTGTGTGTTGCTGAGCCTATAATCAAAGCAAATAACCTGCTTCATTTCACTTTGACTATCACCGTGGAGCGTGCATGAAGAAAATTTCAGTTTGTTTTCAGATGTTTTGGCCAATTTTTGAGCATTTTTTCATTTATGTCAAAAACGAATGCATTTCAAATTTGACGAATGTGAGCAAGATATATTTTAATGCAATGACTGTTCCTGTCATGCATCACCTAACCTTGACTTGTGTAGGGTGACAAGTACCAGGAGCTCCACACGGATGAGGACCTAGAAGAGCTAACTCTCCCCTGAGGACAAGTGATTCTGCAACTCCATCTCCGGGGTCTCCACCGCCCCCTGCTGCCAGTGGAGTGAAGGTGCAAGACAATAAAGGGTCTGGAATGAGTAAGCAGGAATCTTGAAAAAATGCAGGCATCACACTCCGTGGTACCTTCAGCTGGGTGCATTGACAGGATGTAGGGCTGGACCAAACCTTAGACAAGACTCCACCTAGGACATCATCTTCCGGGGCAATGCTTCTCATTGTGCATCATGGAAAGTCCCTGGTGTGCCTTGGGGTGACTGACAGGGACCAAGGTTAGACATGGGTTTAGGGTTGCCAACTGGCTCCAGATGCGCCCGACAGGCTTGATCCAGTCCTGGGTTTACCCCATTGCATGCAGGGCTATGTAGTCTTGTTTTTCTTAAGAGTGCAATGGAGAAATCAGAACTACATGTCCCTGCATGCAGTGGGGTAAACCCAGGACTGGATCAAGTCTGTCGGGCGCATCTGGAGCCAGTTGGCAACCCTACATGGGTTCATGAGGATGATGCCCCATCTCTATTAGACAGTGCCCCAGAGAACAGCCCTCTGTTTTCTACTCCAGCTTCTCTTCTCGGAGCTAGGGGAGGGGGGAGCCTCGAACAGACAGAGCAAAGAGCTGCTTAGTCTTCTACTCTGCCCTTTCATGTTGCCATTCATGGCTGTGACTGGAGCAGACTCCGCATAGGAGAGCCTCTACTCTCGCTGTTGTAGTCCATTTCTCTTCCAGTTATAAAAAAAGCATTTATTTTCAGTTTAGTGATCAGAGTATGTAGCACAGTGCTCTATTGGCTGCTTGGCTCCTAGAATAAAGTGGATGCTCTGAAAAACGGAACAGATCTCCTACAGAGAATTTACATGTTGGGGAAATATTTGGATTGTGTTGGCAAATTTTTGTTCTGGTGCATAATACAAATTTTTGAGGCACTCTTCTACAGAGTAGCAAAGAGCGGCCGCAGTCAAAGCAAAACAATAAACCCCGATAGCCAGACACACTCAAAGAGCCACCAGCACATCCTTTTACCCAAGGAAGATGGCGCACACACATACATACAACAGAAGCTTCATATTTTAAAGTATAATGTTCATATGTGCATGTTTACAGAATTGTGGTGGGAGAGGTGGGATTGGGATAATGACTGTTGAGTTTAATTATCAGAATCTTGAGTGTGCGGGGGGGGGGGGGGGGCGGGGGCGGGGCTAATGCTGGGGCTGGAGTGGGAGGAGGTTAATACCCTTGCACTGGTCCTTAGAAGGTATATAGATACTTTATACATATCTTACATATCACAATCGAGGGTTTAACATGTGAAAATGGACAATCTGAAAACGTCCCATTCAGTGTGAGGATAAAGTATGCAGAGGTGTTCCTAGGGGTGGGGACGTGAAACTTCATGCATGCTTTTGTTGGAAAAGACACTTCTAGAAATAGGAGACCCAGGTCTTTGCAGTGCTTTTCACTTTGTCAATCTGTGAACTGAAAGTGTGAACATTTCAAAACATTGAGGCATAGCCTGCAAGTAAAAAGCACTTATCGGCTTTTCAGATATGTGGGAAGTATGAAAACTGTTTCACAACCTCCACTATTCCTCCCCCCCCCCCACCCCATATCACAACCACCTTTGTACATTGACTTTGGTAGCTCCTTTGACCTAGACACTAGCAACATTTCTGAATTATTTTTTCCTAAAATTAATTTCTGGGGGAAAGAAGGAGCTTGGGTTATAATGTCAGAGATATTTCATGTCTAAGAATCAGTGTTAAAGAACTTCTAACTATATCTTTACTATTTAAAAAAAAATGCAGCATGTGAAAACGGAAACCTCCTGTCCTTCCTTTTATGGGATGGTGCAAACACTATCCAAAGATGAAGCTGTATAGCTGCATTCCAGAAGGAATTCACTCAGTTTTGGAAAGCCCGGTACCTCCACATCTTCAGACAATTCTTAGGCTAGGTGAGAGAAAGGAACCTGCATTCTATTATTATGGAGTGGAGGAGTTAGCCTAGTGGTTAGAGCAACTACCCAGATAAGCAAGGGTTCAATTCCCACTGGCACTCCTCGTGACCTTGGGCAAGTCACTTTACTCTCCATTGCCTTGGAAGAAAAGGCTGGTAATCTACTTCTGGTGATACATTGCCAAAAAAAACCCCAGGGGTTGCTATGAGTCAACACTGACTTGATGGCACTAAAAAATTCTATCATTTATAGTGCAATGCTTCCATCTCTTGGACAATAGCAAAATTGCAGTTTTCATCTCTACAATTTAACAGAGTAGATGATGGCAGATAAATTCCATCATCTATGAAATGCTCAGTTAAAAGCCAATGCTGTAGGCCTTCACATGTAACTCCACAAACCACAGGGATCGCGCAGCATCTGATTTAGAGAATTACCAAAATTGCAATGCTCAGCTAGTGGAGGTAAAACTTGCTCTTTGACTATTCAATTTCATTTATGAAACTAAAATCTGTGGGTGATAGCAAATGGCATTGCTGAGAAGAGTTCTTTTAGCTTTTCTACTCACTCATTATGTCTTTGTCTCTGAAAAAGAAAGTGCAGCTGAGGAATGGATAATTACAAATATATTCACCTCACAGCCCTTTTTGTTCAGCAATCTGGCTTGCTTCAGGAAACAGGACAGGCTTTCTGAGTGAGAGTTCCATGATTTGGATTCATTTACTCTTAAATTCCTTAGTGTATCCCAGTGCAGTCATTTGCTGAAAATTTCACCCCTAAGTAATCAGGTGGTGGGGGTCTGGTACAGTGGGCTAGCAGTATCCACAAGGTCGGAGTCCTGCTACTTATTTATAAATGTATTTATTTATTCAACAGGTCTTTTATACCACATTATAATTTTAATCAAAGTGGTTTACATGTGTAACTTAAACTTGGTAATGTACATTAAACATCATCATGTATAACATTAATGTACATTAAACATCATAATGTACTTTATGATGTTCAGAACCTAGAGATCTGTTGAGATCTGTTCCAACTGCTGAAAAAAGAAGACATACTCCTTCCTGACAACCAAATCAACCAATAATGCCTTGGAGTTTGCAACAGCTGTTAAACAGCACTGGCAGCATATCTATTTCAAGTATACCAACACCAAACCACATATACACATAGGGAAACAAGTCAATTATATTTAAAGATGACTCTAGAGACAGTATCCCATAACTTAAAGTAAACTTGACAAGACACAAGTTTGTAATAAAGACAAATACAGCAACACACACAGCACATCTTGCAAAATATTCAAAAATGCCACCCTATGTTATGACAAATTAATATAATTTGGCATATTAGATATCTTTCCACTTTGTTTCATGACAAATGGTTTGTTAATTTATATTTAAAGGGTGTAAACACCTTTGATGTCTTCCTGCTTTGTTAGATGTATTGCAGTTTATAAAATAGCTAAGAACTGTGTAGAAAGCATATGACAAACATCAGATCCAATCAATCCCATAAGAAAACAAATATCACTGTTCTTTTATAAATTCCTTTTCCAGAACACTCAAGGCAGAGAACATCATGTCAACAAAACAGCAATAATCAGGGTTAGGGTCAAGATGCAGACTGTAGAGCGCCAGGAGTCTTTATTTCCCTCAGCTACAAGCTTCACAGCCAATAACCCACATGCCCAGACTCCAGAGCTGCCAGATTACCCATTTCCAAGAGAGATATTCTAGGTCAGTCCTGGGTTTTTGACAACCCCATTCTGTTGCATTATGGGACCTGCAGCACTGAGTTTGATTGGTGGAATCATGGACTACAAATCCCATGCTGCTTTGGAAGGGAAGCTCAAAACAAGAAAACCAGGACTGACCAAAAACTCCCCCCCCCCCACCCTCTTGGAATGGGATCATTTAGTAGCTCTGCATGTAATACAAGAAATGAAACATTCTATGTATTCATCGAGAAGTGAAATCAGTCATTGATTGCACTTATGGATGTCAATTTTTGGCAAATTCATAGGGTACAAAATTAATATTGGAAAACCCCCCACAAGATAATTGATGTGAAATTTCTCAGAATACAAAGGAGGAGAGTAGGGCAATATTCTCATTCTCTTGGTCAACTGCCTACCTAAAAAATATTTTTTGTTGGGGGGGGGGGGGGGAGGGAGGGTGGGTATTTCTAGAGCTACTACAAGTTGTTTATCTGAATCTGTATTCCATACTTAAATAAATTCAATGGAACCTGTCTGGTCAGCTATCCTGCAGGAAATCTGTGCGGAGGTGATAGTGGGGCTGCCGCAAGGTCTGAATGCACACATCAGCTCACAGGATCTACACTAACTTCTTTCCCTGGCTGCCATAGGCCAGACCAAAGAGAGAAAAGGGCCAGGAAAGTGGGGCTGTGCAGAAAGGGAGGATCTGGGCAGGCACCCCCCAGAAAATCTCTTCCTTCCTCAAGGGTGCTGAAATCCCAAATCTGTTCTGGAATGAAAGGCATCCTACCAGAGACCAGTGGCAACTGGAAGTCCTATGGACCATGAAGTCAGACTCCAGAGCCAGCGCAAGCAGAGCAGGGCCTTGTAGCCTAAGCTTAGTCTTTGCATTTTAACTCTTCTGCTGCTGGACTTGTCGTTTCCCGACTTGTGGATTGCAGATGTCATAAGAACAGAGGAGAGTGGCCTGCAGGCTGCACTAGTAGGTCCAGATCCACTTGAGAGCCGGGGTGAATTTGTGTTAGCATGGTTTAGGGCACCCACAATGTAATAGTCCTATCGTCTGTTTTACATATTATAAAAATAAACTCTTGTATAATAGACCTTAAGAAAACAAAGCCCTTGACTATTGCCCTAGCAGTGACTTAAAAAATTCTTCATTGATGCTTTATTAAATATCAAGGGACATCAATCAACGTGTTTTCAGATGCTTGTTCTTCTGACATTAATTGGTAGTTCAGGGTTGACAACGCACAAGGATGGCACCAAAATTTGGCTTGCTGTTCTCCTCCTCTTCCAGTTGGGTACTTTTGAGTAGTTTCTGTAAATATTGTTGTTTGGGAATCCCTGAATGTAACTTACCCTGAGCTAAATCCAAAACCATCCACAACAAAGAACTAGCCAAAAATTGCAGGGAGTTCTTTTATTTACGAGGAGATATGAAATTACTAATCCCTAGCAGCCCTCTCCTCCTCCCACGGGCAGTGTCAGAGTGTCTGAGCCCCCAGAGCAGGACTGGGTCAAGCCTGGTTTGACTTCCAGTGCATTTATGGACCTTTCTTCCAGGCTGATGTATTAAGCTGTGCATTAATGTGAGAATCAGGACACCGTTTCTTAACGCACAGTAAAAGCACTTTACTCCTGATGCACTAAACTAATGCTAGCAAATTCTTGCAGCATAAAAAATAAAAGTGCACCAACGGAGAAACGTGCACAGTTTTCTGCATCGAGTCTTTAATTTATTCACAGCATTTCAGTGAAGGGACCAACCGTTGCTGAGATACAGTGAATAAATGATTATTAAGCACTGGTTATAGCATTATTTGGCTTGGAGGAGTAGCTTTGGATCCGAGAGGTCAGTGTTTGATTCCCGCTGGCACTCCTTGTGACCTTGGGCGACCTGGCAATCTACTTCTGGTGATACATTGCCAAGAAAACCCAGAGGCTGCTGGGTCACCGGGAGTCAGCATCGACTTGAAGGCACGTAAAGAAATAGTCTCACTTAATACTCAGCCCCTAGCTTCTCCTTTGCTGGGCTTGGCAATATACTGGGGCAAAGGATGGCCCGCAACATTTTTTAAGATATTTGGGTTTTGGGGAATCCACACAGGTGCTGTATTTCTATTTAAATATTAGGGGTGGAAGAGGTACACTTCCTGCTCATCTTCTTTATTTGGGTACTCAGCCAAGAAAGGGGACCGAGCGAATCCTGCACTGTGGGAATGGACATCATACTTTGCTTTGTAACTATACGCCTAATGAGGGAGATCTCCAATTAAAAAGGTCTGGAAACAATTTACTCCTATCCCCGAAAGGCAGCTGGATGACATAATCAAATCTTTAAACACTACAACAACAGCACTTGAGCCTTGTCCAGCCACATGGATATGATTGTCTCGCGACTGGCTGGCCCCACATTTGCTGAATCTAATCAATTCCTCCCTAGAACAAGGCTATATTCCAGAAGAATCAAAAAGTGCCTCTGTCCGTCCCATCTTTAAAGGTAAGGACCTGAACAAATCTACACCAAGCTCTTACAGACCAGTTTCAAGCCTACCATTTATGACAAAAATCCAAGAAAAAGCAGTTCAGCTCAAACTACAAAGCCACATAGACAGCTTCGCCCCACTTGATCCCCAACAACACGGATTTAGAACTGGACATGCGTAGAAACCCTCCTCCTGACATTGACAGACAAGCTTCTAAAAGGAGCTAAATCCAGTTTCATCTTAATATTCTTGGATATTATAAGAATGGACAGAAAGAGGGATACCAGAATCCCCAATATGTAATTGAAGATAGATGAATTTCTTGATACAGATCTCTAAAATGTGCTGATAGAAGAACTTTGCTAACAGTGACCGTCACTCACAAGTTTATCCTTTAACCTTCTTCTTAAATAGAATAGGATATCATGATCGTGAGTTCTGTGTAACTGTCTTTAAAATAGTTTGAGAACATTGTTAACGCAAGCATAAAGGGTAAACATAGGCTATGAACTGCGCAACCATAGTTCATTGTACAGTCAACTATAGGTCACTGCTGGCACAGCATAATTTCTGCAACACTGCAATTATAAATAATTCTGTCATAATTAAGCACATTTCTTCCAATACACTGTCATCTGCTCTTATCTGTAAAAGAATTCTAGCGACACCTTGTGTTATTTCATGTTTATGATTAATGACGCAGTTACTTCCCCTTTTTCTATAATAAAAAGGACTTCAAAGGAGGAAGACTTTGAATCCAACAGAAGTGGAACTGTGCTGCGTCCATAGACCTTCTGTTGACTTCCTTTTGAGCTCAAAGAAAGAAGAACTTTTGTTTGATTGTTTGTGTCCTGCCTTACTCTCTGCTTATTTCTCGCTGCTTGAGGGACCAGAGGAGACTGAAAGAGCCGAGGTACTGTGGCCAGATCACAGGTAATCTTTCAGATATTACAGCAGCATATGACTCCATAATACATGATTATCTCAAAGTTAGACTACAAGAAACCAGACAAAGATAAAGTTTTGCAATGGTTTAAGTCCTACTTATCAAACCGAACCATCCAAGTAAAAATGGATAATATCATGTCAAACCCATTCTACCAAACGATAGGCATACCCCAAGGTTCTGCATTGTCAGCACTTCTTTTTAATTTATACATTCAGCCTATTTGCAGCATAATCAAGGGTCACGGCATTTATTATCACTTATATGCTGATGATATTATGTTATACACCCAAATCAACACCAAACAACCATCACTGGAAAAAATAGAGGAATGCTTCAACAACATCATATCTTGGTTGGGGGACCACAACCTTCAAGTAAATTATAAAAAAACAGAAATTTTATTTATAACAAAAGACAACTCCTTCTTTCCACCAGAATCAATCAAGTTAAAAGATGCAAATATCCAAGTTAAAAAAAGAGGTGAGATACTTGGGAGTCATGCTAGATCACCAACTCAGTTTCTCCAAACATGTGAGCAACATAACCATGTCCATCTACTCAAAGCTAAAACATGCTACAACATTTAAGACCTCTCCTCTCCACAAGTGACTTCAGAACAGCAGTCCAGGCAATGATCTTCCCACACCTGGATTTCTGCAATGCATTACTAATATGTCTCCCAAAACAAGACATCCGCCGACTTCAACTAGCACAAAATACAGCGGCTAGAGTATTTGCACAAGCCCCAATCAAAAATCACATTACCCCAATATTAAAACATCTCCATTGGCTACCAATAGAAAGCAGAATACAATTCAAGGCTATTCACACAATATTCAAAACCCTCCAATCAGAAACACCAAACTGCCTGAAGACGCTTATTCTAACCACCCCGTAAAACAGACCACGGAGAAACAGAAACAAAAGCTCACTTGTGGTACCCACTGAATTCAAGATATGCAAGTCCTCTACATCAAAGAGAACCTCCTCCCTCTACGCACCAACTCTGTGGAATTCACTGCCTGAAAGCTTAAAAAACTCTAAAGACTCAAACACTTTCAGCAAACTACAAAACACATTTGTTCAAGGAACACTTCGGGGAAATAATTACATAATAAAAAAAAAAAGTATATTAAAGGCTAGTTGTAATACTAAACAATTCCAAACAAATTCAGCTCCCTGCCAAAATTATTAGTCACAATCCACAATAATTATTAAGATCATTGTAATCAAAAGTTCATATTTCACTCCCTAGATATGATCTTATTTCATTCCTTGAATATAGTTTGTAACTGAACGCAGCAGAATGTGAGATCAAGATGTTTCCTTCAATCCTCATCACTACTTTTTACCAATGTTCCCTGTATAATGTGTTACATTTGTTAATTTTGTTAATACTGTTAAACGCACTAGATCAAACTGTTGAATGTAAACCTCTAAATTTTGAGTTCCTTGTAAACTGCTTTGATTCATGAAAAGCGGTAAATAAGCACAAATAAATAAATAAAATAAGCCACTTAGAAGGCTAACAGGACTATTTGCAAGTTGCCCAATCTTGCTGATAAGTCTTTGAGTTTGTCTGACTGTCAGAATCTATTGGTTTTGCTTTGACTGCAGCTGCTCTTTGCTGCCCCCAAGAAACTGTTTGCTTGGGTCAATGCCTAGTCTGCTGAGTGTATGGGCCAGCCCTGGTTATTCGGCTGATTTTGTTGAAGACAGAAAGCATGATGTCCCATGGCCACACTGTTAGAGATAAGTACAGTGCTGCTATGATTTGCTCTAACATTGAGGCATTGCAGGGGTGGGAAAGGAGGCAGGGGGGTTCTCAGCAAAATTTTGGTAGCGGGGCCCAAATTGAAACTTACACCGCTACTTCATTACCATAGGATTTAAATGATTTATGCGCTAATGTCTGTATAGATTTCTACACGTCAATTTTTTTGTGTGCAAAATTCCTTCTTGCATCAATCAGGAAGCTCAGCGTACAACCCTGCATTAAGCTCTGCACAGAGCTTGTCATTCTTTATGACATGAAGCCCTTAGGAGGAGTGAAACTACAGAGCCATATACTGTATGTATACAACAAGAGCAACGGGACCTAGCTCAGTTGATCTCTACAGCACAGAACAACTGATGATCTCACACAAGATGTTAGATCCAGACATAGTTCGGAGCGGGGACAGAGTAAATATATAAATGCATCCTCTGGTTGTCATGGATTAGGGGTGATTTCCTTCCCCCCACTCCAATTTTGCTAAGGGGGAAGGAAACACCGAAGGGAACTGCAGTACTAAATATCTCCTGCCTTCTCACAGCCTTTAGACCCCATGCAAATGAGATTTGATTTTTTTTTTGATGTGGCAGAATCATCAAGTGCTCCAAACATTTCTTTCTAAATGGGAGGTGGGGGGGGGGGGGGGGTATTGCAGGGCTTTCCAAATCTGTTCTGGTGAACCCACAGCCTGTTGTTTTTTCAGGTTCTCCACAATGAATACGCACAAGAGATATTTGCATAGGTTGGGACCCAGCATAGGCAAATATCTCTCATGCTTATTCATTGTACACAACTTGAAAATCTGATTGGCTATGGGGTCACCTGTCCAGGTAGGAGAAGGCCTGGGGAAAAGGACAGGGGTTGGAAGAGCAATTTCCTGTCCTTCCTACATTTTGCTTCAGTTCTCTGCAGCCATGATCCACTCTTTGAAGAGCAAAGTTGCAGATCCAGAGGGGTGAAAGTTGAAAGGTCAGAAGTGACACCAATGGATTTCCTCAAGAACGTGGCTGGAAACTACATGAAGTCTATGGCGGTAGAAAAATGAGCTTGTTAAAGGTCTGATTTTCTCCTGGCCCTATGTCCATTTAGCCTTGCAGAGTGGAGGCATCAGTAGAACATCTGGCGGCTGTGGAGAAATCCACACCGAGCATTGGAAACATGGAGAAGAGGGATCCCCTAATTACACATGTGGGTCTCCTTCCTGGCCTAGGATAGAAGAAAGAGCGAAATAATCACAATACTTGACTCTGCCTTAGATGGATGGATGCATACATGGGGGGGGGGGGGGGTAGGGGAAGAGTTTCATGAATGGGTGGATCTGGTATCGGTGACTGAGTGGAGGAATGCATGAATGGATTAAGGGGGCAAATGGATGAACAAGAGTGAGGTTGTTAGATTGATGGATGGGTTAATAGATGAGTGGATGGGTGAAATGTAGGAAGGCGAGGGGACAGTTATTTGGATGGATAGATGAGTAGGTATGTGAGGTAGTAAGTAGATGGGTAAGTCAATGAACATGTGACATCTCTTGTGCTTGAATGCATACAACTTGCCCATTTAGCTTTTCACAAACAACGTGGCAGAACCTTCCCTACAAACCGGCCTCACCTTGCGCCAGCTCCCCTCTCACTTCAGCTTCTGCTTCTGGGTCATGTTTTGTTCTTTCTCCAGTTTTTTCCTCCGAGCCTCGGGGATCTCGGCAAGGCTAATCCCATGGTTGCTGGCACTAGAAGTTAAGCATCAAAGACTGAAGTTAAGAGGCACAAGTTCAGAAGTTGTACATTGGAGGTGGGGAAGAGAGCAAATTCAGACTTTCACCACCATTTCATTACCAACTCCGAGCAGTGCAGAGCAGCTGTTAATGAGGGTGGAGGGTTACAGACACAGCATGCAGACTGCTTCCTTGTCCTAATCTCGTTCTTCTCTGCTTTGGCTGCATCAAGGGAACTTGAAGGCTCACAATCCATCACTAGGTCCCTCAACTAAGGACAACCAAATCTTGCATCATTTAAGGGAAAGCACAGTTTTGCCCGGCATCCTGAAGAGACGAACTGCTGTGCCGTTCTTACCCTGGCAGAAGATCGGGAGGGGTCGGGATTGGCTTATCAAATCCAACTCTTCCTGTCAGCCAGTAAGTATCTTCTACACCTTTACCCTGAAAAAAAAAAGACCCCATAAAACCAGAGCAATGGATCCATGATGGAGTGAGAGATGTACTTCCAGCTATGTCAGGAGAACGGGATTCAGATCCCATAATATCACATGTGAAATCAGAGGAGGTGGCCTAGTGCTTAGAGCGATGAGCAGGAAGCCAGGGTTCAATTCCTGCTTCTGCCACGGACACACCTTGAAACCTCGAGCAAGTCATTTTACTTCCCATAGCCTCAGGTACTCATTTGTAAGCACTTTGGGGAAGAGACTTGTTGAATGCGAGTATTTATCACCACTGTCCAGTAGTATTACAGGCTCAGCCGAATGTTGTGCGGGTATACTTGAGGGCTGAGGAGGCTTCAGAGGTTATCCCACCTTCAGCCTTCGTACATGTATAGGGGTGGGGCCATGGCTCTGGCTGTTTAACCTTTAGTTCCGTCTTCCCCCTCACTTCCAACTTGAATCCTTCCTGCAGAGACCGTAGAATGTCTACTGTGCTGATGTTCACATGAATTCGGTAAGCTGCAGAGAGACCCCAGAGAATACATTAGTTCCAACTTTGTGAAAGACACCCCCCCCCCCCCATTTCTCCCCTACAAACATCAGGAGATTCCAGGATGGCCCCAGATGTCTTATGGGTTCTATGCGCTGGGGAGGGTTAGATAAGCAGAACTTACACAGGCCCGTGGACTCCATGCGGGAGGCAGTGTTTACTGTGTCGCCAAAGAGACAGTACCGAGGCATTGTAAGCCCCACAACTCCAGCGACGCAGGGTCCTGAGAGAAAGGGACACAATTAACCACAGACATTGTGAGAAGTATTCACTTTCATCCACAGCGGATTTAATTCTCCAACTACTCCTTTGTGTTGGGGTGGCTGGATGGGGGATGGAGGTCTCTCTCTGAAATCACACATTGCAGCAGGCTTGGAAGGCTCTTCCCTAATGTTGTATCGATGGTCTGTCACAAAACATTTACCAGGCCACATGGGAGCACCTCCTGTAGTAATGGAGTGGACTTCCAGGACAAGGCAGCTAACCCTAGACAGTTGTATACTAGGAAATCCACCCCTGCCCCTCATGTCAGCTTCTAGCCCTATTTCCAAACCATGCCATCACCACAGAACGATAATGCACTAACCAGCAACCACTGTCAGCCACGGCAGTGCCCTTTCCAATTAAAAGGTTAGAAGAGTGGTAAGGGATGGCCAAACAGTTGGTGCTCTGCCATTGACTCTATGAGTGGACTTGGGCCAAACCAATGTAGCTGCTTTATTCCCTGGCTCTGCTATGGACTTTCAGTGCATAACCTTGAATAAACCCCAGGAGGTGGCCGCTCGCCTTGCTTTTGAAAGATTATAGCTCAGCAGGTTCAGGTGATGCCTTGTGACTTCTCAGGGAAGATATTAACCTGGCCTTTTCTCCTCTTCCCCCAGCAGCCCATGAGACATGCAGCATGGCACACCTGAGTGCAGCCCAATCCGGATCCGCACTGGCACTTCCGGCATGTGCCTCATCTTGAAGGAGCCCACGGAGCTGAGGATGTCCAAAGACATGTTTGCAATCTCAGCTGCGTGGCGTGTCCCATTGCGTTTGGGCAGCCCCGAGGCCACCATGTAAGCATCGCCGATGGTCTCTACCTGCCAAAGAAATGGGGAAGGGCTGATGAGGAATTTGGCATGTTGGAAAGGACGGAAGCTCTAGAGCAAGAACCATGGCTAGCTAAAGGCAATATTGGTGTTAGCTGCTGCTCTGCTTTGGAGAGTAGAGGAAAGAAGGGAATGGAATGGAAGAGAGAAAGTTGACATGCAACGTATAACCTCCCTCCAATCCACACTGAATCTCAGGGAGACCACAACTCAAAAGTTCACAGATTTTGTAACATATGAATTTATAAGCAATAAAAATTAGGAAATATTAGCCATTAGATATATTGTGGGGATGAGTTTTCGTAGACGCAATCAAGTGTTAACATGATATCCGGTTTCTGACTCAGAAAATGAAATCACTTTTCCATCTTTTATCCCTGGCTCTGATCTTAGTTTGGGGATTACATGTACTGATTCGTTTTCCCCTTTGCCTCGTCTCACTTTTCCGTCTTTCTCCTGTCTTCCCAGTAACTCTGGTTTAGCTCTTCTCTCCTTTTAAAAGATTCCTTTTCTCCACCCAAGCTGGCCTCTTGCCCTTCACCTAAACTTTTCTCTCTCTCTCCATTTCTCTTCAGTGGCTTCTGATTCTTCT
Source organism: Ichthyophis bannanicus (assembly GCA_033557465.1). Lineage (NCBI taxonomy): Eukaryota > Metazoa > Chordata > Amphibia > Gymnophiona > Ichthyophiidae > Ichthyophis > Ichthyophis bannanicus. Next base: position 101,113,771 of record CM066048.1, on the reverse strand, counting down.
TTCCATGTTAGCTGTTCTGGCCCATCTCTTCTCCCTACCTGGAAGAAGAAAGGAATTTTGGATTTAGCCCATGCCTTTTTCATGATTGGCTCAGGATGACGTTACAGTCAAGTACAGTGGGTATTTTCTTATCCCACAGGGGTTTTCAACCCAGTCCTCGGGGAACCCCAGGCCAGTCAGGTTTTCAGGATTCCCAGAATGAATATGCATGAGAAAGATTTGCATGTTCTGCCTTCATTGTATGCAAATCTATCTTATGCATATTCATTGTGGGAATCCTGAAAACCTGACTAGCCTGGGGTTCCCCAAGGACTGGGTTGAAAACCTATGCCATAGGAGGGTTACGTTTGTAATGGAGGGTTACGTGACTTGCCCAAGAACACATGGGGCAGAGTGGGAATCAAACCAGACTTCCCTGATTCTCAACTCATTGCTCTAACAGTTAAGCTCCTCCTCCACTGCAGCATGCCAGAGAACAGGGTTGGCATCAGTTGAGTAACCATAGGGATTGGGAACGATGCCATCTATGCCCTCGATGCTTTGCAGGTGCCCAGAGAAAATCTTGCAAGATGGGTCATGGCAGAGGGAAAATGGATAATGAAAACCAGGAAGGTGGTGAGGATAGAAGGTGGTTCTGGAAGGTCTGACCTAGTGGGAAGGAGAGAGAACCTGAAAGAGGGGAAACTAGGAAGAGGGGAGTGTATGGAAACAGGAAGCTGGAGATGGACAGTTAGGCAAGGTGAAGGGACAGAAGTGGATGATAGTATCTTCTCTCACAGCTGTCTAAGCTGAAGGACTGGGTGCAGCACCAAGGCTGCAAGATGGAGAAGAGTGGAAGAGGGCAATGAGGCTTTGAGGCAGAAGAGAGAAGAGGGCATGGAGAGGATTAAAGATGGCAAGCTAGAAATGAGGCAGGAGAAGTGTTAGAAGAAGAGGTGAAATGATGGATGGGTCAGAAGGAGCCAGGGGGAATGAAAGGGTAAGAGAGAGAAAGGAACAACTTGGTATAAAATAGAGACATGACAAGAAAGACTGAGGTGGAGAAGGGAAACGGAGAAGAGAAAGGAGAATGTCAGAGAGGGTGAGAGGAGCAGCCAATCATGAAAAAGGCATGGGCTAAATCCAAAATCCCTTTCTTCTTCCAGGTAAAGTTATCATCTGGCTCCATTTTTAAAGGAGAGGTTGTTCCCGTTCTGGTTTTACCTTAATTCATTTATGGATACATAGTTCTTATTTATTTAGGAAAAGCAATGGGAAAACCAAAACACCAAGTGACACCATACCATGGGGTAAAATTAGGGCTGGATCAACCAGCCTTCAAAAACAAAATGCAGAGAGGTGCCAACAATAATTCAAGAACCCAGGCCTGAAAACCGCAAAGGGAACCGAGCTTCAACCACATTCTGCAGGGTCACAGGCAGGTTTCAGGAGAAGGCGGTGTGACAGCTTCAGCCACCATGCCTCCTGAAACCTTGAAGTCCAGGCTGTAGACAGGACTAGCTCATAGCACCAGGTACCATTTCTTTGGCTTTGCAGGGCTGGGCAGTTCCCTACTTAGCCTGGCAGGAACAGAGCATGCTGGGAAAACATTCAGGAAATGAGGACTGGTACAAAGCATCATGGGTTTTAAGGAGTCCCTGCTACTCTTGGTGATATAGCCGGACCTTATAGACATCATGGGAGCCAATGATGGCATCAAATAGTGTGTACAGGTCATTGAGAAGGTCGACGACCTCAATGGGCTCGCTCATGGCTGAAATAGTGGTAAAGCCCACGATGTCACTGAAGTAGATCGTCACTTGGTCAAAGTATTCTGGCTCTACTGGAGTTCCCATCTTCAGGGACTCTGCTACTGATCTGGGGGAGGAAGAGAGAAACAGGAAGAAGGCAAAAAAGATTCAAAGTTCAGACAATTTATGGGCATGACAGTTTCACATGTGTTACTTAAATAAGACAAAGTAATTTAAAATAAAAGAGGAAATAGTTTACAAAGTAGTAATAAATAGGACACTAACACGGGTAAATGCGACGTTACAATGCTGGTCATGTTGACCCTCATCAGGTTACATTTTCAGTCTGATGACAGGGTACAATATAGAGATTTTCTGCTTATTCTTCTCTGGGCAGTCTGAAATTCTCTTTGGGAATTGTGCACTTCTCTATAATTGCTTTATCTCTTTATTGAGATAGTCAATTAAGGAACAATAAAAAACAATAAAAAATTTTAAAAAAATCATACATAAGAGCGCTTTAAAGAGATTCAAAATAATAAAAAAAGAAAATACAAAACAACATTTACATCAGCAGTATTAACAACAGTTGAGAGAAAAAAAGTGATAAAGGGCTCTGAGCTCTCGCTGCTTGCACAGCATCTTCAGGAAACTCAGCCTTTCTGCTGCTCAAAAAAGTACCTGAATTAGAGCATACCTTGCTTTACACTTACAAGGATAACTAAAAAAAAAAAAAGTTGTGCCTGATGCTAACACCTGAGATTTTAAATGTGCAGCTTTCCAATCCTTGTCATTTGCAGAAGACAGGAGGAAATGCTTTTCTGCCTCTCTCTCTGGTGCTGCGCTGCAGGCAGAGCCTGGCTTCCTGGGGGTGACAGTTCAGTTTTTGCCCACACATTCCTCTTTTTACTTGGTGGTGCCTTAGATTGTCTTTCATGAGGGTCGATCTGTGTTCTGCATGTGCAACTGAGGGGAGGGATTCTGCTAGTTTGTAGTTTCAATATAGGGATTTGTAGTATGCTTTTTTTCTAAGGTTTTGTGTTACTTCAGAAAGTGCTTAGTAAGTAGTACAGGGAGTTTGTGTTGCTGTTACTGAGATGGCATCAGAATTTGAATATTCTTTTTGTATGGTGAGTAATAAGGGGAAGCTTCCTAATTCTCCTCTGCATCTGTTATTGCGGGTTTCTGTGGACAAGTCACGTTTGTTTTCAGAAATGTTGATGTGTGATTTCTATTAGGTTTTGTCCCATTCCGTATAGCTTGGACTTAATGATAAACCCCAGATCGCACTCCCATATAAAAGACAGACGCACACAGTGCTACATAAGTGGGCACAGAAGTACAATGCTACTCCTCCCCACCCCATTGGAGACTTACGGGGGAAGCATCTGGGTCAAGAGTTTATCTGTTTTCTGTTTCTCCACCTCCAGCTCTTCCGTGCGCTCCCGGATAAGATCCTCCAGATTACTGGAGTACTGCTCCAACATTCGCAGCATCGAATCAATGATATTTGTTTTCCGGCCCTTATTTATACTCTTAAACTGTGAGGGAAGGGAGCAATAGAACAAGCATTAATCCTACGCAGTATGCCTGGGACCCTGACAGAAGCAAAGAGCAGGGAAAAGACCTCCTCCTTATGCAAAAAGCTATAGAGTCAAAGGAAGGATAAAAGAAATGGTCCTGGCTCCAGTCTTGCCCTGCTTTCTAGGTCTTTTGCTATTATTCCTAATTCTTTCCTTTCTACTGTAAAGGTTTTGGGAAAGATAAAAAGGAGGGTTGTTGCAAGGAAGGGAAATACGTAGATCTATATATAAATCAATAAAGATAAATTGCTTGTCCCTTCTTCCCTACCCCCCTTTCAAAGAGCTCTTGTGTCATGCCCTCCTCACCTGATCAAATATCTGGTCGATGGTGAGCCTGCGGTCAGGCTGTTCACTCCAGCATTGCTTCATCAGCTGGATGCACTCGATGGGCGCCTGGTCCACGGAGACGGAGGGCCGGCAGAGCGGTGGTGGCTTACGCACCTTCTTTATTATCTCTGCATGGTAGGAACAAAGGAGAAGCAGGAGAGAGAGGGGTCAGCATGAGGTGGCTTTGAACTCTGCAGAATTGCAGAATTGTTGGTAAATGGTCTTGCAGCTGTAAGACAACAGAAGAGATCTACTCCACTCCACCCCCCCACCCCCACCCCACCTGGGCAACATGATTTTATCCCTCTCTGTAGCATTTTGTAAGGCAAACTCAGCCCAACAATATTGTTTCATAAAATGAAAAGGATTTGACCTTCCAGATGATGCACCTTCATGGGTCATTGGGGATGAGGTGAGGGTGGAAGAGGAGAAGGAGGAGAAGGAGAAGGAGATAGTTCTTTGAAAGCAGCTCAGTATTTGCCCCTCACCTTCTGCAGACAACTCCAGCATAGAGTAGGGGGCCCTGCGCAGGATCACCTCCTGCATGATGACAGAGAAGCTGTAGACGTCACCCTTGAATGTGCCGTGGCGCTCCAGCGCTGGATCTCGCAGCAGCTCTGGTGCTGTCCAGAACAGGTCTACCAGGAAACAAGGGATGGCCTCCAGTTACTTCTGTTTGTGAGTTAGAGCTGCCAACCATGTATGCATAGCGGGACTGTACCCCTTCTGTACTTGTGACCTGTGTGGTCGCACCACACACACAGCTCTTGATACATTCCTGATGCAAGGCATCCATCCATCCATCCATTATTTACAATATCCAATATCCATCCATTATTCCCCTTCATAATATCCATCATAGTTTTCCATGTGTCCCTATCTACAATATCTTTTCATCTATTTTCAATATCTCTCCTTTCCTTTCCTTTCCTTTCCTTTCCTATATCTATATCAATAGTATCTATCCCTCTAGTATAGTATCTGTCATGAAGATCTCTCCATAGTCATCCATTCACAGATTCTTCCCATAACCTGGCTCTTCTCCCAAGGTTTTAGTGGAAGAGGCAACTAGCTACTCCGACACACAATGATGAACAGCAGCTCATGTACTGCAACAGGACTTTTGACCTCAAGTTCATCACTCTGTCTATCTCAACTCCTGCTATTTTCCCGAGTGTACCATCTCTGTCCCCTTTGTTGCCAAAGAAGATGGGCTTTAATGTGCACGGTGTTGTCTTTCAGGACAGGATTTAAGATTCCAGCACCCCTAGGCAGGATTGGAGGTGGAGGAGTTTAGAATATAGTGGTGGCGCCCTTATAAAGAAGAAGGGAGCAGTTAGCCTGAGTATTTGTTGCCATCAAAATGTGGTACCCTAGATAGTGGCCTATGCCTAAATTCAGGCCAGCTGACTCTGTAAGAAGCACACTTTTAATTCTATATTAAGGACCCAATAGTCAAAGGAATGAACGTGGTTAGCAAATCTGCTAACCATGTTACTCCCCCTAGCCGGGGCATTCAATGGCATTAATGAGTGCTGCTGAATATTCCCGGTCGCCGCTGCTACATGCCCCAATGCCAACTGGTTAGCATCGCGGGGTTCTGCAGGCAGTACCCAGCAATAACTGGGCAGCGGCAATATCGAGCTGCTGCCTGGTTATTGCTAAGCAGCGAAAGCCGGGTGCAGTAAAGGCTGGCCTAACCTTTGCCGCTGAAGCGAACTGGGCACGGTTGAATGTCGCCACTGCCTGCTTGCCTTCAGGACATTGCGGTTTATTCAGTGCTGGAGCTCAGATACAGCCTTGGTATTGAATATCTGGGTTTCAAGTTCAGTGGCGGGGGCTAGCTGCTTTAGCAATGTTAGCCACCTAATGTTTTACTGTTCTGTAATGTGTACTGTTAGATGTATATTTTACTGTTGACATCGCTTACTGCGTATGTCCAGTTTATATTTGCTTTACAATGTCTTGGGTAAATTTCTTCAAAAAAGGCGGTAAATGAATCCTAATAAATAAATAAAATACATGTATTCAGATACTACAAACAGCTGGATAGATATTATCTGTTTTTTCCATTGATCCACAACATGCATCTTCCCTGCAGCTTTCCCCCTGTAGTATCTTTGCATGCATTGGTTTCTCTCCTTTCCTGTCTGCTGCTCTCCCAGCTCTCCTTTTGTTTTTCTCCTTGCCTTCTCTCTGTCTCAATGCCAGCTTCCTTCCTCCTTACCTCCAGGCTTGGCTTCCAACCTTGGGACCTTCTGTGCTTCCAGCAGCTCACTGTAGCCATAGTCAGTCACTTTCAGTACAAATCTCCCATCCACCACACAGTTCCGGGACTTGAGACGACCGTGGGCCACCTCCCGGTGATGGAGGTACTTCAAGCCCTATGGGAAGCAGAGACTGTCTCTCTCTCTTTTTCAGCACCTAACACATCACCATCCCCAGCATCTTTTACAGATGCCTACAAGAATAGCTGAAATATGTTCTTAGCTGTTAATAACATTAGTATATACACCTTTTCACTCATGCTTGTTTTTTTTTTTTAAATAAGAGGTGTGCTCCTTTTATTGAGCACTGTGCATCCTCTTCCTCTATCACCCCAGCTCCCACCTTGATGAGGTCCAGCAGGAGCGAAGACTTGAACATCCAGTCCAGCTTTATGTCACTGTTGCGGATCAGGTCCTCCAGGCTGCCACGGGAGCAGTGCTCGGACACGATGGCGAAGACCCCAGAGTCGTGGAAGAAGCCCAGATACAGGTTCACGTTCTCATGCCGCAGGTCTCGCAACTGGACAGCAAATGTGTCAGAATTAATTACCAGTATCTGTAGACCCAGGCTCCATTGCCACTGTGCGTGACTCAGGCTAAGAGCACAGAGCTGTAACATCTGCAGACCCAGGTTCTAATCCAGAGGTGGGCAAATTACAGCCCACAAGTCGAATCTAACTCACCAAAGGATTGTGGTTTCTGGTCACTCGTCAGGTGATTCAGACCACCATTAAGGTTTCTAGGCTGCCTTAGTGACATCATCATGAAGGTCTGAAAGGTCCATATTTTGATGATGTGTTGAGACACGCACCTTAAAGAGTGGATATTTGGTGCTGTTGGTGAGGACATCATCAGGCAGTTGAACATAAAAAGCTACCTCCATGCAGTAATAGGAATTGCATTGGGGGAAGCTAGTTGCCATCTGAAGTTTGTGCTCACTGGGCATGTAGGAGGATGGATGTCTTTTCCAGCTAAGCAGGGCTGGGGACTGGGGACTGGATAGGAGACAGAAGAGTCAGAACTTGAGTCTGAAGGTATTACAGTTCTGTGCTCTTAGCACTGGGTCACACACAACGAGATCTCCAGCAACAGTAGGACTGGAGCCCGAGTCTGAAAGTTTGACCTTCTCCACTCTATTCATATTACTGTCTCCAAGGATTAATTCTTCATAACTTTCTCCTACCAGCAGGGTTCACCCCTGTAGCCAATGATACCCCCAACTCACCCTACACCACCAACAGATTCTCTGTACACTTCCAGCCTATTCAGAACTGACCTTGCAGAAGACAGTCTTTGTGGCAGGTTTAATTTCACTGTGCTTCTCTCCCGGGAACTTCTTAAGCCAGACCCAGTCTCCCTAAGGGAAGAGAGGAACTATTACACCAGGGTGATCACTACCTAGAATATGACGATAGCTGCGTTCTAAACCCATTCCCTGTGTGAAGGCACGACATCTCCTGAACACATCTACCCTACCAGAAGACTGAGGGCCCCATCCCCCTACTGATGACATCATAATGAAACTGTATGACCCAAAGGGCAAGGATTCCAGATTTCCTAAGCCTTTCTTTCCCCACCTCAGACCTATGGGGGTGTCTATGTCAATAAAACCAACATTGGTGCATATGCTTCTTTATAAAATACACTAAGCAAAGAAACTCCACACCTAGGTGCTCCAATGAACCATAAACATGCTAATAAAATACAAGAACTACCATATATATATAATTATATATAATTTGGAGAGTTTATTAATACAATAAACTCTCCAAAAAAGAAGAACAAATTCCAAATGAAATTATTAAATGGGAAGGAAGCGACCTCAGCTGGGGGAGCCCCGCCACTTTTGTATATAACAAGGCAAAAGGGTTCTCTCCCCACCCTATATCACAAACAGCATGCTTATTTAAATTTTTAATGCATATAAAAACGTAAAAAGAATGCTTAGCTGAAACATGAGATCCCAAAAGAAACAAAAGTAAATATGTGCCACTGTGAGACCAGTGTTCGCTAGACTCGAGTTTCGCCATATGAACGAAAACCGGCTACTTCAGGAGAGTAACTCGGCCCGTTACTCTCCAGTCCACTTGTGCAACTTTCCTGAAGCAGCCGGTTTTAGTTCACACGGTGAAACTTGCGTCGAGCAAGCAGAGTGAGCATTGGCACATATTTACTTTTGTTTCTTGGGATCTCACGCTTCACCTAAGTATTTTTTTTTAAGTTTTCATAAACATTAAACATTTAAATAAATATGCTGTTCATGGTTTGGGACCAATGAATGATATAGGGTGAGGAGAGAACTCTTTTTTGTTCCATATAAAAGTGGCGGGGCTCCCCCAGCTGAGGTCCCTTCCTTCCCATTTAATAATTTCATTTGGAATTTTTTCTTCTTTTTGGAGAGTAACGTCTATTGTATTAACAGTTAGATATATATGGTGTTTCTTGTAATTTATTAGCATCTTTATAAAATAAACATACTGCACTATCCCCAGTAGCAAATAAATGCCCTGTATAAAGTTACCCAGAGGAATTCTGAAGCTGAAGATTGACCGCATCTGGATTGACCTGAAGCAGGGTTGCTAAATGTTGCACTCGAAACGTGACACGTCATCGATTTTTGTGGTATCCTGAACAGCCTGAAATGATTCGTCAAATTAGCTAAGTACAAAGACTAGCTGTTTAAAAATTATTTAATTAAAATGGAGTAGCCAGGTGGTGAATTGATTTGTTCTTTTCACTGGGCTGGCAGCTCCAACAAAAATAAGAAATTTATATAGAGAATTGTTCCTTTCTCAGATCAGAATTCCTCTGGGTGATTTGTTGATTTAATTCTGATCAAGGGTTTTCTTGTTTTTTGGCACTGTATAAAGTTACACCCATTCCAACGACAGAGTAAATGCGCATGTGTTCTGGGCAGATGGGATGCATATTTTATGAGATACGTGCATAAATTATCCCACTAGAGGACAGCAACCTTGGGCCGGAAGGACTGGGGTTTCTAGTCCCACAGATGCTCCTTGTGGTCTTGGGCAAACCACTTAACCCTCCATTGCCCATGTTCCCTGTAAGTATTAGTGTATGTGTCTTATATCCCCGCGTGTTAAATGTATCCCCCAATTGTGTTGTGACCGCTTTGATTGAAGGATAAGGCGGTATACAAAAACTGTCTAAATAAAAAATAAAATAAATTGCAGCTGTACCCAACTTTGCCCCAGGCATGCATACCTCTAGATGCGTATTCATCCACGCAACTTTATGAGAGACATTTTCTGCAATTAGAAAAGGCTTTACATGCGAACCTGCTTTATAAAATTACCCTCAAAATGAGCCAAACTCTTTAATACATCTGAACCTAACAGGTTTTATATTTTTTTTAGAACTTGTCTTATATTTTCTTTCAACTCAAACGTGAAAGAATTCAGAAATCTATTTTATTTTTACATTTTTTTCCAGAGGGGAGAGGGAAGAACAGCAGCTTCCTCTTGTTTCTCCTCCCCGCCCCCCATTTTTAGCTATCACATCCAGTTATCATGGTGACAGTCCCCTGGCTAAGAGACAGGGGATTGTGTTCTCCTCCAGAGACCGACCAACTTGCCCTTCAGCCAACCAGCAGGTTTCCCTGCAGCACGATAGAATCGGAACCCCACAGTTCCTGGGTAGGAAAAGGAACACTGTCTCAACATATTTCACATTAAAAATCTCTCTCTCTCACTCCCTGCTAAGTTTCACTTTAGAGCGAAGGAAGGAGGAGCACAGATGGTCACCTCAAAGATGGCCACGCTAGATGTCTCAAGAGTGGCAGTGGTGCTCTTCCCAGAAGCGGAGTGGCGTGGGGTCTTGGCGCTCTTTAGCTCACTGACACTTCTTCCTGACAGGCAGGTATGGCTGTTTTCCATCACTTTCTGCAAAGCACAGATCACAGGGGTGCTGAGAGAGAATGAGCTTACTTACCTATAACAGGGGTTCTCCGTGGACAGCAGGATAAGTCAGCCACACATGGTGACATCATCAGATGGCACCGTGGACAGAATAGCTTTCCAATAGCTGAGAAGTGTCTGAAGGCCTTTGTGAGCATGTGCCAGCCTCCTCGCCACAGTGCCCACAGCCCCTTTTCACCTCAGTCCGTTCCCCAGCTATGGACAAGTTCATCCTAGAGGAGAGGATTTTCCAGAGGAGGCTGATCCTGACCGGTTGCCGTGCTATACGTGGGGGAGGCCTCCCTCGGACTGGAGTTCTATGTGCTTTGACCATTGTCAGTGCAGACCAGGCTCCTAGACCACACCACAGCTCATCGGCCGTCGGTGCTGGGATCCTATGGGCTGAGGCCAGCTCAGGCCTGCCGGTTCCAGAGGAGTGGGAAAAGCCTAGGCTTGATGAGCTTCATCTGCACACCACAGACATGAGGGAGATTTCCCCCCACCAGAGACCTTAAGCGCCACATTGCACTCGCTCCGGAGGTGGTTGGATACAGAGGATTGGATTTTTTTTTTTTGGTGCTGATCAGAAGGAGCCAGAGGGTAATTAGAGCCCTAGCTCCCATTGCGCAGAGACTAATGTATCCCCTTCAGTGTTGGGACCTGTGAACAACCTAGAGAGATGAATGTCATCTTCTTTGTGGAGGGAATCATCAAAGGTACAATGCAGTCTCACTGTCCCTGAAGTGATTGCACCTTGGTGGACAGCTGGGGACAGGAAGCAGTATCAGGAATAGCAGAGCAGCAGAGCTGGATGAATGCTGTGCTCATCCAATGTGTGGGTCATGATCGACCCTCTGTTGCAGGGTTAGCGGCCAGTACCAGAAAGGTGCTGTGGTTCGGGCTCTTCTCTGCATGCCATGCCATGGGGACCTTCAGCACCCTGCTGCTGCTGCAGCTCCGGAGCTCCGCGGCACCTCCTTCCTGGGTTTGTTAGATTCTGACAGGAATGCACCATGCTGTAGATTATTATGGCTTGTGTTCCTGTTTGCATGCACTACAAGTCTTAAAGCCCATACACTTTTCCAAGAAGACAAACAGCCAAGCTGTATTGGGAATGTCTGAGGGAGTTCCTAACCTGGGAGCTTCTGAGATAGTGTAGTTACTCACCTGTAACAGGTGTTCTCCAGGGACAGCAGGAATCAGTCCTCACATATGGGTGACGTCGGTGCCAATGGAGCCCTCATGCGGAGCAATTCCCCAGCTTTCAAAGAAAGCCTTTGGGATTGCATCACACATGCGCGGTCGCCTTCCCGCCCAAGAGTGCCAACTTGCTCAGTCAAATGACATAGCTAAAAAGACAACAAAGGGATAAAAATTAATCAAAGGACTGCAACTCCATGGGAGGAGGGAAGGTCGTGAGGACTGATTCCTGTTGTCCCTGGAGAACACCTGTTACAGGTGAGTAACTACGCTTTCTCCAGAAACAAGTAGGAAGTCAGTCCTCACATATGGGACTCCCTAGCTATAGGCTACCGGGAACCCATGGCTGAAAAATGGCTCCCTCTAGAAGAGCCTCAGCAGCTATGATAGGAATTCAACAGAGAACGTAACACCTCTGGTAGCCTGACACCAAAGAGTCGGAGGGTAGGCATTGCCTAAAACTCAAATAAGTTACGGAGTACCGCCTGGCCGAAAGCACTGTCCCATTGGGACTTTCTATCCAGGCAGTAATGGGCTGCAAAAGTCTGGCCCGAAGACCAGGTGGTGGCCCGGCAGATGTCTGCCAGCGGAACAGAGCAGAAGTGAGCCACTGATGCGGCCTTAGCCCTGACATGGTGGGCCATGATTTGACCCTGCAATGGGAGGTCGGCCGCCCTGTACGCCGAGGCAATGCAGTCTGCCACCCAGGTGGACAACGTGTGCTTGGAGACAGGTAGCCCCAGCTTACTGGGGTCATAAGAGACAAAGAGCTGAGTAGCCCTTCGATATCCCCGGGTACGATCCAGGTAGAAGGCCAATGCCCTCTTACAGTCCAGGGTATGCAGGACCATCTCTGCCCGGCTGGCATGCGGTCTGGGAAAGAAGGTTGGAAGAACCACCTCTTGGTTGAGATGGAACGAAGAGACCACTTTCGGAAGGCACTTGGGGTGCGTACGAAGGACCACCCTATTCCTATAAAACGGTGTGTACAGCCTATCCAAAACAAGAGCTTTCAGCTCACTCACTCGTCTGGCAGATGTGCGTGCCACCAGGAAGAGCACCTTCCAGGAGAGGAAGTGCAGATGGCAAGTGGACATCGGCTCAAAAGGTGGGTGAGTAAGCAGCTCCAAGACCACATTCAAATCCCATTCAGTTGCCAGGGGACGAACCGGGGGTTTTAGTAGAAGTAGACCTCTGAGGAATCTGGACACCAAGGGGTGGGCCGAAAGAGGTTGCCCTTCCACTGGGGAGTGGTGTGCTGACAAAGCACTCAGGTGGACCGTGACAGAGTTAGACTTAAGACCTAATTCTGAGAGGTGAAGCAGGTACTGCAACACCACTGGTACAAGGCAAGAGAAAGGGTTTTCATTGTGCTGGGTACACCATACCTCAAATCTGTGCCACTTGAAGGCATAGGTCCTCCTAGTGGACTGCCTCCTTGAGGCCAGTAACACTTCTTCCACATTCTTAGGTAGAGGAGAGGAACCAGCAGTACCCTTTCAGCAGCCATGCCACGAGGTTGAGGGACCTGAGGTTGGGATGTAAGAGAGAGCCCTGCTCCTGGGACAGGATGTCGGGCTGCATCCCCAGAGGGAGTGGGGCTTCCACTGCCAGCTGGAGGAGAAGTTGAAACCAAGGCTGTCTTGGCCATCTGGGGGCTACAAAATGACAGAGGCCTTGTCCTGAAGGATTTTGAACAGAGTCCGCGCCACCAGATGTGTGGGAGGAAATGCATACAGGAGGCCCACTGACCAGGAGATCAGAAAAGCATCTGCAGCCACCCTCTGAGGATGTGGCTGTCTGGAGCAAAAGCAGGGCAACTGGTGATTTTGAGGACTGGCAAAGAGATCTATGGATGGATGCCCCCAGCAGTGGAAGATCTGCTGGGCCACTTCCGGATTCAGTTGCCACTTGTGAGGTTGAAGAATCCTGCTTAGCTTGTCCGCTAGGAAGTTCTCCTGCCCTGGCCGGTAAACCGCTTTGAAGGACATACCCTGCCTGATTGCAAAGGAGCAGAGGGGTTGAGTGTCTCCTGACATAGGAGATGGGACCCTGTACCTCCCTGCTTGTTCACGTAGAACATTGCTACCCGATTGTCAGTCTACACCAAGACAGACTGATGCGAGAGAACATGATAGAAAGTTTGAAGAGCTAGGCGAATTGCCCAAAGCTCTAAGAGGTTGATTTGGTGTGTACTCTCCTGAGGAGACCACAACCCCTGAGTGCATGATCCCTGGCAATGGGCTCCCCAGCCCAGCAAGGAGGCATCTGTCGTCAGCACTCTTGTGTGTGAGGGTGGCTGAAAAGGCACTCCCTCGAGCAGGTTGGGTGGCTGAAGCCACCACGCCAATGACTTCATCAGTCGTTTGGACACTCTGATCCTGTCTCGGAGTCATCCTGTGGCTTACGTCCACTGATCTCTGAGGCACCATTGAGCTGTCCTCATGTGAAGCCGGGCATTTGGGGTTACATGTACCGTGGAGGCCATGTGGCCCAGGAGGCGTAGAAAGTGTCTCACTGAGATCTGAGACTTGTGGCTGACCTGGTGCACCAGCGCCAGAAGCCTCTGTGCCCTGTCCTCTGGCAGGTAAGCTCTTGCCCGAACGGTGTCTAGCCTTGCCCCTATGAACTCTTAAGTTTTGAGTGGGGAGCAAAGTGGACTTTGCTTGATTTATGACAAAGCCTAGATGCTGTAGTACATTGATAGTGTGAGCTGTGGCCTTTTAGGCCTCCTGAGGTGACTGGACCCTGATGAGCCAGTCATCCAGGTAAGGGAAGACAAAAATCCCTTGGTTCCTGAGGAAGGCCACCACTACCACCAGACATTTCGTGAACACTCTGGGAGCAGAGGCTAGGCCAAATGGAAGTACTCTGTACTGAAAATGGTTTCCTCCCACTACAAATCTGAGATATTGTCTGTGGTTTGGATGTATGAGGATGTGGGTGTAGGCATCCTTCAGGTCTAAGGAGCATAGCCAGTTTCCCTGGTGAAGGTAAGGCAGCAATATTTCAAGAGAAAGCATCTTGAACTTTTCCCTCTCCAGGAACTTGTTTAAGTTTCGCAGGTCGAGGATGGATCTGAGGCCCCCTGTTCTCTTTGGTATCAGAAAATACATGGAGTAGAAGCCCTGTCCCTGCAGGTGGTGGGGCACCGGTTCCACCGCCTGATCCTAAGACCGGCCAACTCTTGCAAGAAGAGGTCCCTGTGTAGAGGGGGTCTGAGAGGCTCTCCTGGAAAGAAGGAGGGCGGTACCTGGTTGAAGTGGAGCAAATAGCCTCTTTGGACTATTTGAAGGACCCAGGTATCCCTGGTGATAGCTGGCCACCTGTGGGCGTACAGGCTCAGCCTTCCTCCTGTGCAGGACCTCACCCCTGGTTGGAGAGAGGCTATGCTGTGGCAGTCAAAACCCCCCTTCCGGCTGGGTCGGAGCCGTGGCCTGAGGCTTGGGGGTCTTCTGCTTATGTGGGCCATGCCCCTGTCCCTTGGCCTGCTGCCCCTGTGGGCGAGCTGGGGCAGCCTGGTGAATGGGGTAGTTGTGGTAAGCAGCACCCTTCCTCAGGAAAAAGGGCTTTTTACCCGAGCCCTTCTTTTTAGAAGGGAAAGAAGTCTTCTTGGAGAGTCTTGTCCGGGTCAAGTACTCGGACTCGAGTTCAGCAGCCTTCTCAGTCATGGGTTTGCCAAAGAGGTTGTCACCCAGGTAAGGGACATCGACCAACTTGTCCTGAACCCATGGTCCCAGGTCCGACAACATTAGCCACGTCTGATGGCGGGCACCAATGCCAGCTGCGGCTACTTGGGCCGAGGCCTCGAAGCCATCATAGGCTGCTCGAGACATAAACTTCGAGCACTCCCGAATCCCAGTGGACAAGTTCTTGAAGCACTGCAAGGGTTCCTCGGAGAGGCCAGCTGAAAACCTGGCAATCTCCTTCGCCAGGTCCTGCAAGTAAATGCCCATGTACAGCTGGTATGTTTGGACTCGGCATGACAGCATCGAGCCCTAGTAGCACTTTCTGCCTAGGGCATTCATGTTTCGGGCTTCCCTGCCAGGAGGCACCGAGGAGTGCGTTTTTTGGCTCTTAAGCCTGTGCATCGCCGATTCCACAGCCATAGAGTTGTGCGGCAGCTGTGCTTTTTGGAACCCAGGGCTCTTGCTGACTTGATAGATGGAATCAACCCACTTGCTGAGAACTGGCATCGAGGCCGGTGATTCCCACATGTGGAACATCAGCCGTTCCAACATCGGAGGAACCAGTACCGTAAGGGCTTCCCGAGGGGGAAAGTCATACTGGAGGGCTTCGAGCTCCTCAGCTCGAGGCTCCTCTTCGGTATTCGCCGGGAATGCCAAAGCCTTGACCATGTCCCTGACGAAGTCCGAGAACTGGGTATCCTCCAGGGGGGACCTTCTCCGAGGCTCGGAACCTGGCGAGTCCGATGGGACATACCGGGTCCGGTGGGTGTCCGAGGACTCCTCATCTTCCGTTTCCCATGCTGAGTCCTCCGAGGAGGAATCGATGGGCTCCGGCCGTGAGGGCTTCGGTCTCGACCGCCCTGACACCGAGGGCACTGGCGTTGATGACCTTGGTCCCGAACAGGAGGTCGAGGGAGACCTCGGCCGAGGATCGACTCGAGTCTGAAGAGTCTCAAGGATCAGCTCCGCCTCTGGAGTCAACTTGGACGTCGAAATCCCGAAGGTCGGGGCGGATGGACCGGTGAGACCAGCCATCAGCGCCCGCTGCTGCTCCATGAAGGCAGACATGCTGCGCTCTAGGGCCACCATTCTGAAACGAGGACAACAGCAGCTACCTTCCTCGGCATCTCCGGCTCCGTGCGAGGTACCTTTTGCAGGCCGCTCCGACTCCGAGGACCTGGGGCGGCGGTCAGGACTCCGCGACCTGACCCGTGAGGATCCAGGCCGATCAGAGGCATCCAACGACGATGCCCTCAGAGGTTTCTTCTTCCTCCGGTGTTCCCGCGAGGGATACCCCTGTTCAGAAGACCCCCGACGATGCTCGGAGTCAGATAGCTCCCGAGACATCGAGGCTTCTGAAGAGGTCCAGACCCGGGTGGATGCGGACTCGGAGAAAATCCTTTCACGCTGCTGCTGCCTACTTCTAAGTGCCTTGGAGGACATCTTGCCACATGGGCCACAGACCTTCAGGTCATGGTCGGGCCCGAGGCAGCGGAGACAGCAGTCATGTGTGTCGGTGAGTGATATTAATTTTTTACACCTATCACACTTTTTAAACCCGCTGGCAGCCATGGGGGAAAAAGGGCCCCTGTAAGGTCAAATGAGCAGGCTGCCAGTGAAAAAGACAAAAAACGTGAACGCTAGTCACTAAGGACAAAAAATGAAAAAGAGAGACCGGACTCGATACCGGTGTACCGAACCGAGGCGGGAAGGGGAACTAGCATCGAACCAGGCTGAAGAAGAGGATCTTCAGTAGTTTTGATGCACTTTTTCCGCGAGGGAAGTTGGTCTACGTCCGTTGAGCTCCGCGGAAAAAGGGAGACTGAGCAAGATGGCACCCTTGGGCGGGAAGGGGACCGCGCATGCGTGGTGCAATCCCAAAGGCTTTCTTTGAAATCTGGGGAATTGCTCCGAACGAGGGCTCCGTCGGTGCCGACATCACCCGTATGTGAGGACTGACTTCCTGCTTGTTCCTGGAGAAAAGTAGATTCAAACTCTGTCGTTCTGTAGACCGATGCTGGGAGGCTGTGACAGGACTTGACAGTGCTGCAACTTCTCTAAGGGCCCTGTAGTTAGCAAGGGCAACTGGGCATGGCCTGACTGCCTTCAGCTGCAGCTCTCACTGTTCAATGGCTGGGCCAGACCGCCGTAGCGCTAATCATGCCGCTGGCCATAGCCCAGGCATCCGCTGGCTGGCATGTTATGTAATGTCTGTGCCCTGCACTGTTCCCTCTAAGCGAGCGCACATACTTTACAACAGAGTGCACAAAAATTACAGCTCTGATTCTGATATAAAACAACACAGACGTCTTAAAATTTAAAAGTTATGATTGTAATTACTAGAAATTTCCCGCTTCATTTAGTAATCGTCTATTTTCATTTAATTTGATTAAAATCAATGTGGTGTACATACTGTATTCTGACGTGTAGTCACATTTTAAAGTATACAAGTAACTCCGAGTGTCATTATGTGGCGCACAAAAATTTAACCTTCCTTCAAAAGCTGCACACAGTTGATATTTTATGCGCACACAGCCTACAGAAAATTAGAGGGAACATTGGTGCCCTGTTATACTGACCACGCAGACCTGCCTTGTCATTGCACTGTTATGCTGGTCAGACTTAACCTGAATGCTCAGCTGCATTGGAACAGGGAAGCATGTCAGGAACCAAACTTACACAAGAAGCTCTTGGGAGCAGAGATGATGCCAGGGAGAGAGAGCAGTTCAGCATCCATGCTGCACTCTCTGTCCATGCTGTTGGGTGCATCTCCTAGATCGGCACCCCAAGCAATGGTGCTGAGATCGGCACCGGGGCCATGGAAATGAAGGCACTCAGATCAGAGTCCTTACCTGCGCTTCACTGACATCTTGCCCCCGGGAGTCTGCCATGGCTGAGGGTGGCAAGAGGAGGTTGGGGTAATGACTCTGGGCACAGCAGTCGAGGGGCCTGGGAATCTCATCATGCTGACATGCGGTGGATGTGGCCTAGCAATGGGGAGGAGCTTCACACTATGCTGGGGTCCTTCCAGTGAGTCGGGCCAGGGATGGAGGCCTTTCTCGGCACATCCCATATCACGGCTTGTGCCTTGCCACATGAGACTGCAGTGGTCATGAAGGGTCTCTCCCTGATCAAACTGCAGAGTGGAGGAGAGGTCACCCTGTTTGTGCTCATGGCACCAGCAATGGTGCTGTGCATTCTGAGAAGGCATGATCATCCTCCCCCCCATGGGTGCACTGAGCATTCCCCACTGCCATGGTGCCATCCAATGGCAGCAGGGTCGGTGGTGCTGGACGAAGGAAGAGTCTTGTCACCATCATTGATTTGCTGGACATGTTGCTGGAGCTTGGCCCACAATGCCAGCAGGTGATCTTCTGGTTTGGCAGCTCTTGGGGGGCCATGGAGTGGTCTTTTAGCTTTGCGGCATTGGAAGGAGCAGCTGCTGCATCAGTTCCTCGCCATCAAAATTTTTTGCTGCAGACCATACGATAAGCTGGCCCGGGGATGGAAGCCTTACTGGTACATCCCGTGTCCAGCTTGCTTCTTGCTGCACTGCCTGCACGTTCTGGGATGCTGGGAGCAGAGCATTCATGGGGATCTCTTCCCCTTTGCCGCAAGATCCGGCATCCACATACAGCCTGCCCTGAGAGGGGCCGTGACCCTGCACCCACTCCCCTCAATTCTGCCGCAGATGTGTCAGCACTGGGGGTCTGTGGCAGCAACTGATATGGCAGATAGTGGGTGCTGCATCGAAGCTGTGTCAGGTAGCCCCGTCAAGATCTTCACTGCAGCAAGCCGCGATGCTGCCTCTGAGGGTTAAATCAATGTTCTTCCTCCACTCCCTCCTCTGGCTGAGGAAGTCCAAGCAGCCGTCATGATGAGTCCTGCTGCTCTTCCCCTTGATGGAGCACTTTAGCTCAAATGTGCTCGGGAGGGCATAGTAGGCTGAAGTATGGCCTACTATGGGAGTTCCAGGGAGGCCCTACCACTATGGTCCACATGGTCATATGTGCGGCAGAGGTGGAATTGCAGGACTCAGAAGTGCTGTGAACGGACTCATGGAAAGTGACATTGAAAAAGCAAAATTGCTAAACGAATACTTCTGCTCTGTTTTTACTAAAGAAAGTCCTGGAGAAGGACCACCTGTGACTCCCAAATATAAAAATGGGAATGAAGTAGTTACCACACCATTCACAGAAGATGAGGTGTTAGAACAACTTGCAAAACTGAAAGTGAACAAGGCCATGGGACCGGATGGGATACATCCCAGGATACTGAAAGAGCTCAGAGAGGTTCTTGCAGGGCCGTTAAAGGATGTTTTCAACAGATCCTTGGAAAGAGGAGAGGTTCCTCAGGACTGGAGAATGGCTGATGTCGTACCTCTACACAAAAGTGGTGACAGGGAAGAAGTGTCAAACTACAGGCCTGTGAGCCTTACCTTGGTGGCAGGAAAAGTCAAGGAGGCACTCCTGAAAGAGCGAATAGTGAACTTTCTCAAAACCAACAGGTTGCAAGACCCGAGGCAACATGGTTTTACCGAAGGACGATTTTGCCAAACAAATCTGATTGAGTTCTTTGACTGGGTGACCAGGGAGCTAGATCAGGGGCATGTGATAGATATCATCTACCTGGATTTCAGCAAAGCCTTTGATAATGTTCCTCATAGGAGGCTTATCAATAAACTCGGTAGCTTGGGGATGGATCCTAAGATGGTAAATTGGATCAGAAATTGGTTGACTGACAGACGACAGAGGGTGATGGTAAATGGAGTTCACTCGGATGAAGAGAAAGTGATTAGCGGGGTGCCCCAGGGGTCGGTCCTGGGCCCGGCACTGTTCAATGTATTTGTGAGTGATATTGCTGAAGGACTGAATGGAAAAGTCTGTCTTTTTGCAGATGACACGAAAATTTGCAACAGAGTAGACTCCCCTGACGGCAGGTGCACCTACTCTTGCCATCATGCTGGGCAGACTAGATGGACCATGCTGGTCTTTATCTGCTGTCAATTACTATGTTACTATATGCTGGTTGCAGCAAAGGAAGAAGTCTTGCAAGAAATCTCCTCTAATGATCCTGGCAGAGGCAGAGGATAATGAAAGTTAAGGAAATTAAGGAAATTTAAATTAATTTAAAGAAGGAAACATGGAGAGCAAGAAAATCCATCCGCATGGTCGGACAGAAAGAACAGACTGAGGTGGCACATGCTCAGAAGGGTCTTCAGACTCTTCTGAGCTATTGGAGAGCTATTCCGTCCATGGTGCTGTCAGATGACATCATCTTTGTGTGGTTACTCATCCTGCTTGTCCATGAAGAAAGACAGGTACGATAATTCCATATCACTACAATCTGTCTCCCTCCACAGTCATCTGTTTGTCAACTTCACCTCAGCCCCACACACTATCATTTTATTCTCTCCTTCTTTCACACAGTTACCCCTCTCTCCCTGCTGACCCGCATACTGCCACCCCTTCTCTTGTCATCCCACCCCTCACCTCTCATCCACCAGTTTTATTTTCTAAGATGCAATTCTTATTCTTACCACCAGAGGGTGCTCATTCCAAGCTGGGCATACCTGAGGCAGAACACCAAACAACATTTCCCCCTAGATCAGTGGTTCTCAACCTTCTTTGTACCGCGACCCCTTTTACCATTGGTCAACTTGTGATGAGCCCCAATGATAAAATCAAATGCGTCTCTCTTCCTTTACCGTTAACGCGTTATCGCTGTAATCATTTGTTGAATTAATATATTATAGGCCTTTGCAATATGTTTTTATTTATAAAATGTACTTATTTAAACCACAATAATTAATCAAAATAACAAGTAACAATATTTGATTTCAAAATTATGATGATTTTGTAGTCAAATCACTAATATGAAATAAAATTATTTTTTCTACCTTTGTTGTCTGACCAATTTATTCTCTGATCATGCTGGTCCCGATCTGAGGCTTCTGCTTTCCTGTCTTCTCTTAGCTCTCTTTCTGTGGTCTATGGTCCATCTGCCATTTCTTATCTCTTCTTTTGTTTTCTTCGCTTCTTTCCATCAGCCTATTTCCAGTTCCCATAACCCTTCCCAGTATCAGCCCCTTTCTATTCCTCCCCCCCAGTACCTTCCAATGTCAACTTTCATTCCCATGACTGCCACTGGTGTCCATTCCCTTCCAGTCCCCCTCCTCCCCCACTGTCCAGCTCCTTCTAGTCCAAATACCATGGCAGCCCCTCTCAGCATCCACTCCCTTCCAGTCCCATTCTCCCATCCCCTCGCATCAGCCTATTTGTAGCCCTAGCCCCCAGTTTTCTTCCAAGGCCAGCAGCTCTATCCTCCCCTCCCCACCATCAGCCCATTTCCAGTTGAAGACCCCCCAATCAGCTCACTTCCAGTGCTAGTCCCCCCTCAACCCCATTACCAGTGCTAGGCTCCCCTAATCAGCCCATTACCAGTCCTACCCCCCCATAAGCCCATTACCAGTCCTAGCCTCCCCGATCAGCTCATTTCCAATGCTAGCCCCCCTCAGTCCATTACCTGTCCTACCCCTCCATCAGCCCATTACCAGTCCTAGCCTCCCCTAATCAGCTCATTTCCAATGCTAGTCCCCCCTCAGCCCATTACCAGTGCTAGCCTCCCCTAATCAGCCCATTACTAGTCCTACCCCCCCAATCAGTCCATTAACCAGTCCTACCCCCTATCAGCCCATTAACAGTCCCAACCCCCCCTTGATCAGTCCATTCCCAGTCCTAGCCTTCCCTAATCAACCCAATACCAGTCCTAGCCCCCCAATATGCCCATTACCAGTGCTAGCCCCCCCATCAGCCCATTATAATCCTAACCCGCAGTCTCTCTCCTCTGTCCAGCATCTATCCCCTGTCTGCCCAGCATTTATCCCGTCTCTCCCCTTTGTCCATGTCAGCCCCCACTCTGTCCATGTCAGCCACCTCCCTCCCTCCCTCCCTCCCTCCATCCATCCATCCATGTCAGCCCCCCTCTATCCATGTCAGCCCCGTTGCAGGTTCCCTGTCCCCTCCTCCCCTCTCCCTATGTCTGCCTGCTACTGCCCTATTCTTCTGCAGCCACGGTTCCCTATCTCTTAGGGAACCGCGGTTGTGCCTGTAAAGCCGTTGCGTAGCCTTCCCGTCTCTCGATGGGCTCCATGCAGCATTGTCCCGCCTCCAAAGGAAGTTGTTTACCATTTCCTTTGGAGGCGGGACAATGCTGCACGGAGCCCATCAAGAGAGGGGAAGGCTCCGCAACATTTTTACAGGCACAGCCGCGGTTCCTTAAGAGGCAGGGAGCCGCGGCTGCAGAAGAAGGGAGGCGGTGAATTTTCCGCTGCTGAGAAGCGGACTCGGCAGCGGCAGCAACTTGGTGCGCTTTTTTATTTGTATTTTTTTTAACTTAACTTGGCGGAGTGAGGCGACCCCTGCTAAATCCTGTGGCGACCCCTGTGGTGGTCACGACCCACAGGTTGAGAACCGCTGTCCTAGATGTTTCCTTACTATTCCCCCTAGATGTATCCCTGTCTACACCTACTGTGTTGTCTGTCTTGACTAGATTGTAAACTCTGATGAGAAGGGACTGTCTCTTATATGTCAATGCAGCACTGCATACATCTTGTAGCGCTATACAAATGCTCTGTTGTAGTAGTAGTAGTAGGGAGTGCCAGTCCTGGGGGAGGGTAATCACTCACCTTCTTGCTAGTCTGGATGTTGATTAAAGCCAAGTCTTCCAAGGTCAGGATGATTTTGTTTGGCCCCTTCAGCAGTTTTGCCTGCTGGATGCGGTGCCTGGGAAAGAGCAGAAACAGTGCTGCAGGATGTTGTTCCAAGCTCACTTGCTGCTCTGAAACTAGCAGGTGACAGAGAAACAGACAGGCAAAAAAGCACAAAGGGCTTAGCCAGTCCTTGCTGGATCTCTGTCTTCACCCTCCCCCCCCCCCCCCCCCCAGTAGGGTCATTTCTTTTGAGTCTGCAGGGACAGGCACAGCGGCTCTTGGGTTTGCTTCACCCCATCCTAATCTGAAGCAATTGTAGCTCTGATCTCCTTATGGACCAGTCTCAGCATGCGGGGGGGGGGGGGGGGGAGAGAGAGGGGCAGAAGCAAGACCAACATCTGCTTATCCTTCATAATCGGAATGGAAAATCCACTGGCCCACACACACCTAAGGTAAAGTGCAAGAGAAGCACTGCTCAGGATCAGCCCAGCAATCAGGATAAAGACCAGCAGCATGAAGACGGGGTCCACACCTGAAGAGGGAAGAAGCAACAGCTGAGACTCTAGAGAAGAAAGATTGTGGCTGAGATGCCACAGACAGATGGGGGCTTACCTCCTGTGCAGATGGTGCCAGTGTGGAACCAACAGTCTGAGTCCATGCCAGGGCTGAAGCTGTATGGAAAGTGAATTTCACCGATATACCTCAGCACACCTTTGGCCCCATGGATGCTATATGTGGGCCTCAGCAGGGCTTCCTCTCCATCCGTGTCCAGGAGGATGTAATCCACTAGGAGCTCTCCATTCTCATCTACAGACATATTGTGGCTGAAGCCATCCACTCTGATGGACCTGGCATGCCGAGCAATGCTAGTTCCCATCAGCCGTGCCCCCTCTGCCCGGGTGTGCTCCACTGCCTTGGCCAGAAAGTAGATGGAGTTGTATATCGTTCCAAAGAGCGGTGAGACCTACAGAGAATGAAACAATGAGGTCCCTGTGCAGACTGTAAAGACATCAAATACAGGGGAAGACTATACTCCTGACCTACTCCAGGTCATAATCACACCAGATGATCTGAAGGTTGCCTGTCAATATGATAAAGTAGATTGGAAAGCTAACAGTATTCCCAGGTATTTAAGTAGACAAACTGCCAGGGAAAAGCAGGCAATATTGGCTTTGAAGACATCATTTGTAAGGCTCCGGCTTGAGTACTGTGATCAGTTTTGGAAGCCATACTTTCATATGAGAAGACAAAGGTTCAGGAAAGGAACAGAAGCTAAAATAACACATGGCCTGCGATACAAACTCTGTAAGGAAAGACACTTAAAATGTGCTCACCAGAGGAAACAGCTGAGGAGTATTATATACAATTCTGGAGAACACACCTTCAGAAGGATATAAACCAGATGGAGTTAGTCCAGAGGGTGGCTGCTGAAATGGTCAGTGATCTTCACCATAAGGAATATAGGGATAGACTTAAAGATCTCAGTATGTATACTTTGGAGCAAAGCAGAGAGGAGATATGACAGAACATTTAAATACCTCTGTGGTATAAACGCACAGGAGATGCCCCTCTGGTAGTTAGGAATGAGGGATCATAGGATGAAGGTGAAAGAGGATAGATTCAGGAGTAATCTGAGGAAATATTCCTTTATGGAAAGGGTGGTGAATGCGTGAGACAGTCTCCCAATAGGGGTGGTGGAGACAAGAACTGTATCTAGTTTCAAGACGGATGAGACAAGTACAGAGGATCTCTGAGAAGACAAAGGGATTATTCAGCTTAATAGTTCTTATGGATGGGCAGACTGGATAGGCTGTATGGCCTATCTGGCAACATTCACATATTTCGATGTTTACTGAAACTACCTAAAATACTCCCCTGTACCAACCTATTTTGTACATTTCAATCTTACAACCTTTGCTGGGCTCCACTTTAACCAGTGAAACCCAGTTTCTGGCATGGTTTAAAAAGGAAATATTTGTATTTATTTATTTAAATGAATGTATATTCCACCGATCAAATCACCAGTTAGTAATCTGTAACTTCACATTCAAATCGGCTATAGTACTTGAGGGTTGGAAGGTGGTCATTGTAGCACCTATTTTTTTAAAAAGGACTCAATGGGTGATCCAGAAAACTACAGACCAGTGAGCTTGATCTTGGTGCTAGACAAAATGGTAGAAGCTATTCTGAAGAGCAAAATTCCTGACCCTCTGGATAGACACAATTAATGGGGCAGAGCCCACGTGGATTTAGCAAAAAGAAAATCTTGCCTCACCAATCTGTTATGTGTTGTTGAAGGTGTAAAAATAGACAAGTGGACAAGGGTAAGTTGGTGGATATAGTGTATCTGGATTTCGTAGGTACTTGGAAAAATCCCTCATGTGAAACTTGTCAGAAAATTATAAAGCCATGGGATAGGAGGCATAGACTATTGTGGATCAATAAATGGCTAATAGATAGGAAACAGAGTAGGACTAAATGGTTATTTCTCTCGGTGAAGAAAGTTAAGTAGTGAAGTATCACAGGGATCTCTAGTGGGCCATGTGCATTTTTAATAAATTTATAAATGATCTGAAATAGGGATCAATGAATGAAGTGATCAAATTTGCTGATCATACAAAATACTTCAAAGTAGTCAAATCATGAGGCAATCGTGAGAAATTTTAGGAGGTCCTGGCAAAACTGTGAACTAGGCATCTAAGTGGCAGATGAAGTTTAATGTGGACACGTGCAAAGTGATGCATATAAAAGGAAAACAATTAATATTATAGGTACATGATGCAAAGTCACCACCTAGGAAAAGGGTCTTGGGGACATTGTGGACAATACATTAAAATCCTTGACGCTGTGTTGGGCGGTGGTCAAAAAAGCAAATGAAATGGTAGGAATTACTAGAAAATGAATAGAAAATAAAGCAGGCTACCATAATGCCTCTGCATCCCTCCATGGTGTGATCGCTCCTTGTGTATTGTGTATAGTTCTGGTTGCCGCATCTTAAAAAAGATACATCGGCATTAGAAAAAAGGTACAGAGAAGGGCAACCAAAATGATAAAAGGAGTGGAACGACTCTATGAGGAGAGGCTAAAGAGGTTAGGGCTCTTCTGCCTGGAGAAGAGAAGGATGAAGGGAAACATGATAGAGATATGAGTTCCATTTTAATTGTTTGGGGGGGGGGGGGGGACAGCCACAAAAGAATAGCTGAAAATGTCAAACACGTTGTCCACAGTGACTCCAAGATCTTTTTCTTGGGTGGTGACTCCTGACTCTATGCCCAGTATTTTGTACCTGTAGTCGGAATTATTTTTCACAATGTCCACTCATTCATTTATTAATTTATGAAAGGTAAATACCACCATTCCTGTTGGTTACAAGGCAGTGTACAACCAAGCAGTAGTAAGAATAAAAATACAAAGAACACCATCAAAACAAAAAAACAAACAAACAAAAAAAGACATCACTTAACACTTGTGCTCATTAAAAGTCATCTTCCAGTCTCCTAAGTCTCACACGATCCTCCTACAATTCCACACAACCAGATCCAGATTTAAATGTTAGGGCCCGATACTCAGTTGGGCGGGCTATGCGCCACATCAGCGCATAGCTCTGTCTGCTGACCTCTAAACCCGGATATTCAATGCCGTGGCGACAGCAATGAATATCTGGGTTAGGCATTGAGGGGGATTCACCCGCAGAGCCTAACCAGGTAGCAGCGATATTGGACCGCTACCTGGTTAGTCATCCACAGCTAGAACTAGGCAAGCCAAAAGCTGTGGATGGCTAACAGTGTAGTGGTCCAATATCGCCGCTACTCGGTTACTGAGACTCCCCGCCTCCGCTCTATCCCGGAATGCCCCCAACCCACCCCCGATGCTAACCGGATAACATCGGGGTGTGTAGGGGACATAGACGGGAATATTCAACGGCTGTAAACCATATAAACGCCTTTCGAATATCGGGCCCTTAGTGTCCATAGGCAGGGGCAAAGAGCAGTGGGGAGAGGAGGATTCTTCACCAGAGATCAGAGCACGGCCCTAAAGCAAGTGGAATCCAGCTCCTGTTTGGCCCAGATATTTGGGCCTTCAAATGTTGGTGCCCTAGGCAGAGGCCTATGCCTAAATCTGGGCTTGCTCACAACTGTTTGCTGCTTTAACAACTTTGAATAACTTTGGGACATGCTTACTAAATGTTAATGCAGGTTTACAAATTTTAATGTGCTGTAAGTGCTGCTGTGCCCCTAAAAATAAATGGGCCACGGAGACGACACCAGCACACGTTAACATGGGTATAGCAACATTAACATGCGTTAACCTTTAGTCAACATGTCTTTTGTGTCTTATGTTCTTTTGTTGTTATATATATTACGATTATTTGTGTGGTCAGTGGCATCTATATATTGATGTATACTGTTCACCACTCTTAGCATCAGCTGATGAAGTTGTACAGTATATAAAACCAATGAATAAAAAAAACCAGTCTTCCCTTCTTTTATAGTACCTCAATTGACTCAATGTCAGCTTGGATTATGTGTTCCTTCTGAGCTGTTTTGAAGGCTTGGTAGAAGTTCCTTTTACCGGAGTCAATGGTGATAGTCAGGACAGCATCGTAGGCCTGACGAAGCCTTGAGTTGTTGGCCAAGAGATGGTAGGGCATCTCATGGTATGGAAGGCTGTAGTGCAACGTGTCGTAGGGCATGAAGACAAATGAGCCATCTGTCATCCTAAGATCATCTGCTTTCTCTAGCAATATCTTTTGATCTTCCCCACCAATCAGCGCCGAATGCATGCACATGATAATGACTAGGAAAAGAAAAGGAAAACAGGTGCACACAGGATTTCCCATAAATAAGATACCTCACTATAAGCAGTTCTCATGTCACATATATTACCCTTAGAAACTTCTGGAGATAGATCCCACACTACAGTGATATAAATGTGAGAGGTATTTTTCTATGAAGGTATAAAGTATAGGTCTTTTAGGCCTTTTCTTCTATGTATGAAAGTGCTACAGAGGCTGGTTGGATGACCCCCCCTCCCCCAGTAGTGTGTTCTCATGGATAGACCTCAGGCCTTGTCTGCTGTGTATGGAGGTGATATGGTGACTGATGAGGCAAATCCCTAGGCTTATTTTAGTTACTTGCTGCTATCCTCCTACCTCTTACTTTGAAGGCCCTCTGGATGTGCTTTAAAGCTTCATGAGCACTTCTGGGATTTGTCTCCATACCAACCACCACGCTGACTGGCAGGCCAAAGCGACGGAGGGAAATGGCCAGTTCCTGTCCTGTCTCCACCCAGAGGTCTTGCATTGATGTCACTATGGCTACATGAGCCCACTGGAAGAACTTGAGCACAGTGAAAAGAATGCTTGAGGAGAGTGGAAGAGGCCTAACAAAGGTAGTGGCGCCTCCTGCCTCTTTGTCTAGGTTAAGGCAGGCCCAGGAAAAGATGGCTTTGTTCCAGTTCTTCCCAAAGAGCCCAGCAGCAGTGCAGTAACCAGGGTTGACAGGGCCTACAAACCCTGAGGCATAGTTCTCCATGTTTACAAATGCAGCTAAGGCCCGGGAAGTCCGGCAGTCCTCATTGAACATTATGTAATCAAACCAGTGGCCTTGATTCAAGGATGGATCTTTGTTAATGTGACTCACAGCAAGCTTGGCGGCTAGCTCAGGCAGGGCCCTGGCTAAGAAGGGGTCACAAGTCCAAGGGCCTACAATGCCCACTTTGAAGGTGGCTGGCTCGACATAGCATGAAAAGCATAATACCATGAGGAATATCCCATGCATCCATTTGTAATCCCATTGACAGCAGATTCTCCACCAGCAGCACCAAGCCCACCTTGGGTGGTTGGATAGTATCAGCAGGAAGTCATGGAAACAGTAGTGCATAAAGGACATTGTCTGGGGAAGCCCAGTTCTTCTTCACCTTTGCAATTGCTCTAGTTTCATAGCAATCGGTCCTAAAGGGCTTTTGTTGGTGTGAAAAAGGAGCCAGCTGTTTCCATGCACATGGCTAAGGTCTTCTGCTCTTCCATAAAGACTTGGGGAGAGAAAAGAACAAAGGTTAAGAGTGCTTTTGGTTAGAATTACAGGGAAGAGAGTAAGTGAGGGATGGTTCAGCTGTCTTAGCCCCTTGGTCATCCAGGGACATAAAGGCAAACTGAGCCATCCTGTGCAAATGGGGAGCTTAAAGCTTAAAGTAAACATTGTCACCTATATGTTTCCCCCTTGTGAATGCTAAGTTCTCAACAGGGGTCTGGGAAACCCCTATCTGGGCTCACTATGTTCCCCAGTTCAGAGGTCCCAGCCAATCTGATATCTTGAATACTTCTGGTGATTCCCCTTTTGGTAGAAATGAAGACAAGTTCAGGTCAATATCTGAGCCTTTAAGGGGCTACATACTGTGCTGGTGAACAAAACATAAAATAGTTGACCCCTTCCAGTCCTCTTCAGATCTGTCCTTTGTGGAAAATGTAACTCCTCCTACATATTTCTGGGCAATACTATCTAACTTTATTATCCAGAGCTTCTTGGCTCCCAGGCTGACCTAAGCATGGATTAATTCTTCAGCTTCTGCTGTTCAATAGACAGATTTAGATTAGCACAGGGCCAGCTCTAGAGATGGAGCCCTAGGCAAACCTCAAGCTTTACACTCCCCTCTGGCTGTCAAAATCTATTATTTATCTTTGAATGGCCTGCTTTGCTGGCCTCCAGAGGTCAGTTGCCTAGGACAGCATCTAGTTTGCCTACTGGTTGGGCTGACCCTAGATCAGCAGCACTAAGTCTTGACTTGAAGGAGGGGCTCTGCGATTGGGAGAAGAACCCCAAATGAACAGAATCCTGGCACCTATGCAGTTGCCTATGTCTAAATCCAGCCCTGGCTGACCATGAAGAAACTCCCTCTTGTAAACCAAAAACAAAGAAGAACCAGCCAAGCTTAAAAAGGCTCACAGCAGGAGGGAAGAAACGTATGGCCTCCTCCCAAGAAGATGGACCCCTTTCAAAATGTTCAGGGGAGACCAGCACAAATAGGATCATGCCCCCCCCCCGACCCCAGATGTCCTGAAACTTTACCTGTGTATGCAGAGCCTTCTATTTCCATCTCAAACAGCAACCAGGACACATTTTTGCATGCATGCAATTTCCCTGGCCTGATTGCATATGAAACTTCTAACTGCACTGAAAGTAACACTGCTCAACAAGAGAATCACTTCGAAAAAAAAAAAAGAAAAAAAATGCTCAATCCCTATGATAGTGATTGTAACTAAACCATGACCAAAGACACATCCCCATATGGCTGGGGGGTACCTCTCCTTCATCTCTGCATGCAAGAGTTATGGACCCATCGGAACAATGCATATCACATCAGCTCATTTGAGCTCAGAGCAATATTCTATGCATTACTTTCCAACTCTGGATGTAGGGAAGGGTTGTTCTCAAACTAGCCCCAATGCTTTCATCATCGCTTGGAACTAAAACCTTCTCTATGCATTTCCATCCTTCCTTGATGTCCCTTTCCCTCACGTTTATGGAAAATCCTTCTCCATCCACATCTTGGTATCCCATTTCAAGGATGGCCTCATGAATACAAGGCCTCCTCTGGTCTAGAATTTAAACATAGCACTTGCTCGCTTTATGGAGCATCCCTTCAAAGCACTAGGGCTTGCCACACTTAAGCGCCTCACATGGAAGAGAGTTTTTGTTTGTGGCAATTACTATGGCAAGAAGAATCATTGCGATCTAAGCCTTGGTACATGATCTGCCCTACACTCAATTCTTCCACAATACATTGGATAATTCACACTGATTCCAAATTCCTACCCAGTTGCATTAGACTTCCATCCAAATCAATCCATGGTCCTGCCAATCTTCTTTCTGGGTCCCCATTCAAATCAAGTGGAGCTGTCCCTGCACATTTTAGACTGCAGACAGGTGCTACTACCTCCAAGGCACCAAGAACATATGCAAATCATCATAGTTCTTTGGCTCTTACAACCCAAACAACTCAGGCATGCCTGCCTCAAAGTAGATGTTATTAGATTGCGTGTCAAGCTGCATCATCTTCTGTTACACCATATCACACTGTCAGCAGCCAGGATCAGTTTCAGGCCAAAGCTTCCTCTATGGCAAGTCTCAGAGCAACCTCCCTGGTGGATATCTGCATAGCAGGGACTTGCTCCACATACCCTTTCCAAGCACTGTTTTGACTACTCTACAGCCCGGTATGCAGCCTGTGGACACAGTTCTTCGCAACTTCTTTGCACAGTAGTAGCTATTTCCACCATTTGTTTTCTTCCTTAGTCCACCCAAACAAAATAGAGCACCACGACGGCCCTCAGCTTTGTATTCGCCTGTATCTCCTCTGTCTGCAGAGAAAGCAAAGTTGCTTACCTGTAACGGGAGTTCTCCATAAACAGCAAGCAAATGCAGCCACACTGACTTTCCCTTTTTCCCTGTGCATTCAAGCTGGATTTTCAAGGCTAAGACTGAGGGAATCTTTTACTAATAGGCACTAAGGTGTTGCACTAATAGTGCCGAAACCATGGCACGTTAGGTGCAACATCTCTATGTTAACGGTCCGGAGTGTGGGAAACACTTCCCTGTAATTAATATGGAACCCTGTCCCACAGTGTGTACTGCATTAGTGTGAGGCACCTAATGCCACCTTTTGAGCGCTAATGCAGTTAGTGTGTGGTGTGAACAAAGCCCTAACTGTGCCGAGCTCCCCACATGCACTCTGTGCCCCTACTCCATCCACTCACACCTCTAATGTGGGTTGCGTAGCTTTCATGGGAATCATCCTGTGCTGTCATGGCCCTGTGCTAGCCGGTAACACGTGACCCAGCATGTCTTTAGCATGTGTCAGAACACGTGCTGCCAGCTAGTGCCCCTTAGTAAAAGAGCCCCATAGACTGGTTGGGGAGGGGGAGAGAGGACTCTGTGCAGCACAGGAACACCTGTGCATGCTCCAAAGAGCCAAATAGGCATCTCTGAGATGGAGGAGAGCTCCGACACACTGGCTGCGTCAATTACATCTCCAAAGTGTGGCTGCATTCCCTCGCTGTCTCTGATGAATCCCTGTCACTGTTCTCCCCAGGTACTCTGTAGCTAATTTTCTAAAGGGCAACTGGATGGATTTCTCTTTAGAAACTGCCTGCAGGAACCAAGTAGACACACTGTGCATCTGATTTTTCTGCAGGCAAAAATTTGCTGGAAAAAACATATGTGTAGATTTTTAAAAAAAAAATCAAATTCTATGCGTCATCTCTACCCCTCCCTGCTCCCAGTCCCTAACCCCCAGGAAAGCTGCCCGCCTATTATTTTAGCCAGATAGAAAGCAATTTTCAGACAGGCCAGTTTAGCCAGGTAAATGGTGTTGAAAGATGTCCTCATAGGGGTAATTTTATGAAGATTCTCCACAGGTGAAACCTGTTTTATCCATGGAAAACTTCTTTTATAAAACTGCAGAGCGATAGATGCATGCCAAAAGATTGCACACACTTTGATGCAGCCCGCACATAGGCTTCTCGGAAGCATAGTTTAGCAGGTGCAGTAACAGAGTTGTAATGTACATATTTATTTTATAATATACAAAGCAGATTCCACCCCCCATGTTTACACCGTCTTTGAAGCAGGTGCTGATTTGTGTGTGTGATTTTACATGCCACTGGGGCTGGTTCTGAGTACCTGTAGGTACTGAGGTTACAGATATAAAATAGGCATCTCTTCAAACTTTTCACCTAGGCACCTTCTTATAAAATTAAACCTTGGTCCAACTAGGGAGTATCAATTCTGAACCCATAAAACTGAATGGGATGGAAGGCATGTGATAAAACACACTATGCTAGATGTGAAACCTTGGGTGTGCAGAACCATGTGGAGAACAGGAACCTCTCCTCCCTCCATGACATTTCTGTGTTCCCACAAAGATCTAGAATCTTCTTTCCCCTAAGCTAGATGTTATTGCCGCAGACTTCTGGAAACAACATTTGCTGAGGGGGAAGGCCGGGAGAGGGGAGAACCAGGTTTCTTTTCGATGATTCCAGAACAGAGGACCAGTGGTGGCATGATGGTTTCTGCTGCCCTAGGAAGACCCCCCCATGCTACCACGGCCCCCAAAAGACTATGCCTCCATCTAGCCCACCATGCCACCCCCTTGCACTAAAGTGGCAGTGACTGAACTGATGTTTCAGCAGCATCTTCAGGCCTGAAAGTGCCCATGTGCATACACGCTCATGGCCTGCCAAGGCTGTCCCCCCTCCTATTCAACTTTCTTGGAGGGTGGGCAGGAACGGCAGGCCAGAACTGCACACATGTAGGTGGGCATTTTAAAGCCCGCTACGATGCAGAAACAGCAGTTCAGCTGCTGCTTCCCCAAGGGGGGGGAGGGGGTGTTTGGGGTAGTGATGCTGTCCACCAGGATCTGCTTGCCTAGAAACAGGCCGGTCCCGCAGAGGACTTTGACTTTATCCCATGTTCCTGATTCCAGAACCCACTGGAAAGGGCCAGCATCAGACCTGCCTAGGAGTTTCCAGTCATTGATGTTTACTAGCATGGGCCTTTGGAAATCTACCTATTCCAGCCGAGAACCGCCGGTGCCATGCTAACAGGAGAAGACAACGACAAAAAATGAAGACCAGTAGAAACATGACCAGAACATTTACTTCATGGAGGACCCAAAACATTTCCAAAATATATTCCGTCACTCCAGTGGGGATTTATGAGGGGAAAAAATACTCCCATCACACACACATGTAACACGTCTGAGTATGTTTGTTTGTGTGTGATGGATTTCCTGTGTCTGGGAGGAATGGTTGGTGTAAAAGTATGTGGATGTGTGTGCGTGTGGAGCATTGTGTGAGGGTTTTAAATACATTTTTAGTATGCGGGGATTGTGCTGAATAGGTTGCTTTATGAATAAATTGTGTGGATGGGGAGCAGGGATATGTATTCATCAACATATATTTGGTTCATTCAGCCACCTAAAATATTTATGTACACAAACGCATACACACACATATACTTAGAAATTAATGCATGCACAAGAAAGTTTTAACATGCATGGAAGTTGTGCTTTTAGAACAAATGTGCACAAAAACACACAAAAACTGAAAGAAAATCAGAAAACAGGAACAGTAACTGAACTTTTGTTGGCCATGAACATCCCCGTAGTGTGTGTGTATATGTAAGTGGGAGGTGTATATGCAACCTCCTGCTGCTCTCCTGTGCCAGTTTTCATCAGCCTCTGCGTAGAAATTTATATGCACAGCTTATATTACCCATGTAATGTTCCATGGTTAGGAAATACATACACCTTGTCTAAATGGCCAAGTACCTAAAGGAGGAGATGACAGGGTGGAAGGAGATAAGGGAAGTGGAATTGCAATGGGCTAAACTAAAGGTAGCAATAAAAAGGGCACCAGATAAATATGTAAAAAAAGTAAATAAAAACAAGAGAAGGAAACCTATATGGTTTTCCAAAGAAGTGGCTGCTCAGATAAAGGCAAAAACCACAGCTTTCGCAAAATTCAAAAGTTTGCAAACAGAAGAACACAGAAATGAATACAGGATCCAACTCAAAGAGTCAAAAAGAGAAATAAGGATAGCAAAATCAAAGGCAGAGGAAAAGATGGCTAAAGATGTTAAAGGTGGCAACAAAACATTCTTCAGGTATATTCAGGAAAGGAAGAAGATCAGAGTTGAAATTGCAGGACTCAGAAGTGCTGGGAAAGGACTCGTGGAAAGTGACATAGAAAAAGCAAAATTGCTAAACAAATACTTCTGCTCTGTTTTTACTAAGAAAATCCTGGAGATGGACCAGCTGTGACTCCCAAATATAAAAATGGGAATGAAGTAGATAACACACCATTCACAGAAGATGAGGTGCTGGAACAACTTGCAAAACTGAAAGTGGACAAGGCCATGGGACCGGATGGGATACATCCCAGGATACCAAAAGAGTTCAGAGAGGTTCTTGCAGGGCCGTTAAAGGATGTATTCAACAGATCCTTGGAAACAGGAGAGGTTCCTCAGGACTGGTGAATGGCTGATGTCGTACCTCTACACAAAAGTGGTGACAGGGAAGGAGTGTCAAACTACAGACCCGTGAGCCTTACCTCGGTGGAGGGAAAAGTCATGGAGGCGCTCCTGAAAGAGCAAATAGTGAACTTTCTCAAAACCAACAGGTTGCAAGACCCGAGGCAACATGGTTTTACTGAAGGACGGTCTTGCCAAACAAATAATATTGAGTTATTTGAATGGGTGACCAAGCAACTAGATCAGGGGCATGCGATGGATGTCATTTACCTGGATTTCAGCAAAGCCTTTGATACTGTTCCTCATAGGAGGCTTGTCAACAAACTCAGTAGCTTGGGGATGGGTCCCAAGATGGCAAACTGGATTAGAAATTGGTTGACTGACAGACGACAGAAGGTGATGGTACATGGAGCTCACTCGGATGAAAGGAAGGTGATTAGTGGGGTGCCTCAGGGTTCGGTCCTGGGCCCGGCACTGCTCAATGTATTTGTGAGTGATATTGCTGAAGGACTGAATGGAAAAGTTTATCTTTTTGCAGATGACACATAAATTTGCAACAGAGTGGACTCCCCCGAGGGACTGGATAACATGAGGAAAGATCTACAAAAGATGGAAGAATGGTCTAATGCTTGGCAATTACAATTTAATGCAAAAAGGTGAAGTGTCATGCACTTAGGTATCTGAAATCCAAGGGAAATGTACACAATAGGGGGCGAGAGGTTGGTGTGCATGGTTCAGGAGAAAGACCTTGGTGTGTTTATCTCTTATGATCTCAAGGTGGCAAAACAGTGCGACAAGGCGGTGGCAAAAGCCAGGAGGATGTTGGTCTGCATACAAAGAGGGATTACCAGCAGAAAGAAAAAGGTACTTATACCACTGTACAGGTCGCTGGTGAAGCCTCACTTGGAATAATGTGTTCAGTTTTGGAGACCGTATCTTGCAAAAGATGTAAAAAGACTGGAAACTGTTCAGAGGAAGGTGACCAAAATGATTTGGAGCCTGCGTAAGAAACCCTATGAGAAGAGACTTGAAAGGCCTAAATATGTACACTTTGGAGGAGGAGGGATAGGGGAGATATGATTCAGACCTTTAAATACTTAAAGAGGAACGATGAACAAACAAACCTCTTCCAAAGACGGGGAAGCTGCAAAACTAGAAGGCATAACATGAAGCTGCAATGTGGAAAATTGAAAGGCAATGTCAGGAAATACTTTTTCACTCAAAGGGTGGTGGATGCTTGGAATGCCCTCCCGATGGAAGTGGTGGTGGCAAACACGGTGACGGAATTCAAAACAGCATGGGACAAGCACAGCGGATCCCTTTACAGCAACAGGATAAAAACAAAATAAACCGAACCAACTAACTTCTCAACAAATAGGGGTGTCCTACATGGAGTGGTGGGTCCACCCCTAAACAAAGACATGGGGAGGGGTGGCCTGCACAGAGCAACAGGTGCACCTACTCTTGCCGTATTGCTGGGCAGACTGGATGGACCATGCTGGTCTTTATCTGCCGTCATTTACTATGTTACTATATGAGTAGATGAAAAGTATACAAATTGTTACGTGCATAATGCATTAAGGAAAAAAAAGAAGAGAACAAGAAAAATATAATTCTTACACACATTTCCCCCCTTACCTGATGTTGGTTTCTGGTAAATGAGAGCCCAGCTTGTAAATAAAAAGTTGGCGATTAATAAATAAAAAGGAGGATCCTTATCCAGCATGGCTCAGCGCAGGAAGCAGCGACGGCGTCAGGTACACTCCCGACTGGAAAAGGAGCTGCAGGAGTCACACATATCTCAAAGTTTGAAGGACAAATGATGCAGGGAGCAGATATGACAGAAACACTTCCACATTTTTAGATCTGTGTTGAAGAGCAGAGTATCCTTGCATGTCTCTCCCTCTCACATAAGCAGGGGGATGGATTGAGATCCTGTCTGAAGGTGAAGTGGTAACCTGGATAGTTCTTTGGGAACAGGATTCAGCTTTGAGTTGAGAAGGTGAGCTGCGAGAGAATGCAATTTTTCTCTACTTACCCCTAATCCTCCTTTTTCTATTTGGACTTAAGATGATTAACATAAGGATGGAGGTGGTGGGGGGGGGGGGGGCGGGCGAAGGGGTGTGCACACATGTGGTGGTAGGGAGATACTGGAGATTATAGTCCTTGTTTCTTTGCTGCGCCTCCCCTGTGGGTGTGGAGGAAGGAGAGACAGTCTCAGACATCACAGGATGGACAGTGCTGTGATTCAGAGGAGTGTAAACCTATCCAATCTTCCTACACCCTCTTGTGGGATGTTTTCCCTTAAAAGCTGCTTTGACTGTATCAAACAGCAGCAACACCACTGTGTACGGATTACATGCAATTAAAAGCAGAATTCGTCACCCCTACCTTTAACAGAATGCAAAGAGTTGCAGTTTGTAAAGGGATTAAACAATTGCCAATTCACTAGAACAGACCTTCACTATATCTCTTTACTGCCCCCTCAACCTATTGCTCCTCTTTTTCCCTCTCCCCACCTCCCCCTTGTCTGTTCATTGGCCCTGGCTTTTCTCAACCAAGCGCTTTTTGCTCTGCTTTCCTTACTAGTGCCACCAATATAGAGTCAGTCAGACAGCGCCAGGGAGGTCATTCTTATAAATTAACAATATGCTCTGTATCCTTCCCGCTGCAGTTCAGTATGCTAAAGTGCCCCTTATAGTCAGGCCCTCCAAGAGGGGGGCCAGCAGGCTTCGCCCCACAGGGCAGCCTCATTTTAGCCAAGGCACAACGTCCTCTTCTTTAACCCAATGTAAGCATTATGTTTTTTGTCATATGTATCATACATTTTCAAATTATGAAAATATTTCTACATGCTATTCTTTATATTAAAATATTTTGATCCCTTTTCCCAAACAAGGAAGGGGTCTCACAAGGTCTCATCTGATAAAAACCAAAACCTTAAGTGCCGTCGTCAGTGCTGCCTCCTGGCACCCCAGCAGCCCCTGGGTTTTCTGGGCAAGGTATGACCGGAAGTAGATTGCCAGGCCTTTTCTTCCAAAACAATACATTCGAAAAACTGTTATATTCAGATCATTAAATCAAAAATAATATTTTTTTTGCCAAACCTCTCTCCACTGCTGGAATCAGTAGCAGGAAGCTGTCGACAAGTGGGAGTCGAGGACACAACTCTAAAATCGAGGACAATCCCCGAAATCGGGTATATCTGGTAACCTTATCATGTGAACTCTCAGAGGACCTGTTTATAATATAAACAGATATTGCAAGCAGCCAAGTCAAAAGACTTTGAGCAAAGATAAACCATTAAAAAAAAATCCCTTCTATACCATATGGGAAGTCTTACCTTGCGGCCAATGTTTGGCAGCCTTCTCATGTATCTCTAACAGCTAGAAAAACAGCAGAACCTCAGCAAGTACCACGTTTTACAGAAACATACAGGATTGTCACTTAGAAGACTTAACATGGTACGGTGATGTGACACACAATCCTGTTATATGAATAAGGCCTCAAACTGGATAGCAAAGGCATTCTATTGGACAATGTGTCTGCCATGATTTAACAGGAGAAAAGCTCTCCATGTGAAGCAATATGAGAGAGCACAGCTTAGCCTGTCCCATTCCGCAGAATAACTGACTTATAAATTAGCCGCAGGCTGGAGGAAAACAGCCAGCAGAGTAGATTACACTAAGCAGCCCAGAGAGAAACTCCGAACAGGAGCTTAATGTTATCGTTGTCGCTGCAAAGGCTAGAAGCTGGGCGGCGCGTCTCAGAACGCACATGGCAACAGAGCGGAAGCAGCGAGTTCTTCCTGGACAAGCAGGGGGAGTTGGAGCCACAAAACTGGGTGATGTCACTCTACATGTCGCTGCACCGGACGCGACGCTTTTCTCAAAGCTCAGGATTTGATTCATTCATTTTATATAGCGCTTATCACAAAAAGTATTAAGCAGTTTACATTAAAATCAACATCATCATAAAATTCAACAAATAAAAAAAAATGAAACATAAATGGAATATTATTAACAAGATAAGAACATAAAACCGTTCCTAAGCGGTTGCTGCAGTTTCCACTCCAGCCAAAAATCTGCCCCGTCTTTATCCATGCACCGGGTCCAACGCAAATGAAACCGCTCTCCTTAGAAGCAATTAAAATAAAAAGAAGGACAGCTGAACCAAAAATGCCAATGGTCCATTCTAAGGCACCAACAGGGACAGAAGGCAAGTCAGAAGATCCTATAGCTCAGTGGTTCTGAACTAAGATGATCAGAGGTCCATTTTAGAGCTATGTCCCTCACTTGTACCTGTTTGGCAACCTCTTGCCCCCAATTCCAGCAATGGGGAAGAGGGGGTAGGAAAAAATTGTCAATTTAGTGGTCCAGTGATGTCACTTTTCAGAATTAATACCCAATATATGTTTATACTTTGCTCAGAATAGAGGAAATGCGTCAATGTTTCTATTTTGCTGTTGATTTGTCGGCTTGACAGTGATATTGTTGCGACTATGAGATGGATGTTGGGAGAGGGGTAGGGTAATAATTCTTCTTGCCTCTTCCGTGCCTTGTTGCTCAAACTTTGAACTAAGGTGTCCCTTCCTCCCAGTCACACTTACCACAAGCATCCCAAATTTGCCTGCAAAGGTTCTGGTAACCTTATTCTCAACCCTGTCCTTGGGGCACACCGAGCCAGCCAGGTTTTTTGGGATATCTACAACAAATGTGCGTGAGACAGATTTGCGTGCACAGCCCCCTTGTATGCAAATCTCTCACATGCATATTCATTGTGGATATCCGGAAAAATTGCACAGTTGTGTGTGCCCCAAGGACTGGGTTGAGAACCACTGCTACAGCCATCCTGTTGTGTGCCTGCTGGAAATAGAGAGTTCCAATTCTTTGTGGGGCTAGGCAGTACAAAAGACAGCAAGATCTTACCATTTTTTTCCATGGTTTTCTTGTTCAATATGTTGTGGGCAATAGCCCAAAAAACACACAGCCCTTAAAAGATTACCACAACTAGGGCAAAACGTTGGGAAGGAAAACTATGGAAATGGCAACACTGGGAAACATCCACAAGGCACCCAAATAGAGGGCCCCTTCATTCAGAACACTGGCCAGATGGTTGTCGCTACAAAACTCACTCAGGACCAGAACTCACACAAGTAGCCTAGCCTGAAAAGGTAACATTGTAAATATTGCAATGGTTTCTAGAACATCAATACACCTACTAGTAAAACTGAATATGTCTGATTACTATAGATGAAACTCCATGCTAAAAGAATACCTGGCCTCGGTCACACCCGCTGAACACGGACAGAGCCTCACCAAATACAGAATAAATTACCACAGACTAAAAGTAGAAATATGTAGGCAAGAATTAAACTGGAATCCACAAAGCCAGACTATACATATAGTGCAACTCTAGAGAAACAGAATTAGTAGTGTCTTTCCCCCATACTTTATGTCATGTCAGTTTTTAGAATTTACAACCACTAAAATAAAGATATTTTCTTTTCTATCTTTGCTGTCAGGCCATTTTATTGTCATAATTGTCTCACTTTCAGTCTTCTCTTAACTTTTCCCGGGTCTTTTGCCAATTTGCCATTTCTTTTTCTCTCCTCCAGGCTTCACTTCTTCCCTCCCCTTTCAGTTTCCTTCTATCCATTTTTCTGCTTCCTTCCACTCGGATTTCATCCCCTCATTTTTACTGCATCTATCTACAGCTTTCCATCTCCCCCATACCAACCCTCCTATTCCCCCATTTCTCTCTCATCTTCCCCTGCCTCTCGCTAATTTCCTACTCCCCATCTCCCCCCTCTCATGTGCGCTGCCCAGCATCCCCTGTTCTCTTCCCATTTTCTTGCTGGAAATCCAATATCTCCTCCTCTCCTCTCTGCCACCGTTCCCTATGACCAGTAGGTCTATAATGATCATATGTTGGAGCATAGTGGAATGCCCCAGGGATCTGTACTGGGCCCATTGTTTGATCTGGAAATAGGAATGAGTGAGGAGATTGAATAATTCTGTGTCACGTGCAAATGTAAAGTTGCTAAAGCACAAGAGGGCTGCGAGAAATTGCAACAGGACCTTGAGAATTTGGGAGACTAGGCACCCAAATGGCAGATGAAAATGAAAGTGGACAAACGCAAAGTTATGCATGATAGGAGGTTCCACATTAGGAGTCACTACCCAGGAAAGGATCTAGACATCATTGTGGGTAATACATTGAAATCCTCTGCCTGCTGTGCAGTGGTGGCCAAGAAAACTAATAGAACGGCAGGGATTATAAGGAAAGGAATGGTTAATAAAACAGAGAAGAGCGTAATGTCTCTGTATCGCTTCATAGTGCAACCACACCTTCAGTATTATGTGCAATTCTAATCGCCACATCTTACAAAAATGATAAATGGGATGAAAAGATATCCCTATGAGGAAAGGCTAAAGAGATTAGGGCTCTTCAGCTCAGCTGAGAAAATTATAGAGGTGTATAAAATAATGAGTGGCAAAAGCTGTTAGGATAGCTGGGTTTATAAAAGGTTTGGACAAGGAAAAGTCCATAAACCATTATTAGGGTGGACTTGGGGAAATCCGCTGCTGATCCCTGGGATAAGCAGCACAGAATCTGTTCGTCTGGTCTATCTCTTAGGATCCTGACAGGTACTTGTGACATGCGAACTCCAGACTTTGGTCCTTTCACCTCGCTGCGCCTTATGCCTGAACAAACTTCCTGAGTCTGTACATCAGGCTTCATCTCTGCCCCTTTTCCAATCTGTGCCAAAGGCTCACCTCTTCGAGGCTGCTTTTGGATCCTGATCCCTTAATCCCTTGTGTCTCCTCACCGTCCCTATTCTATCCTTATTCCTATCTTTTGTCTTGTCTGTCTTGATCAAATTGTAAGTTCTGATGAGTAGGGACTGTCTCTATGTTCGTACAGTGCTCTATGTAGGGACTGTCTCTATGTTCGTACAGTGCTGTATATGCCTTGTAGCGCTTTATAAATGTTTAATAATAATAGTAGTAGTAGTAGTAGTAGTAGTAGATTGGCCATTGTTGAACACAGCACACAGACTTGTTGGACCTTTGGTTTGAACCAGTATGGCAAATCTTGAGTGAAGATCTGCATGGAGAAACCACACATGCACCCAAAATAGGCACAGTGCACCTCCGAGTGTAATTGTACCACACATTGACAAACATCTAATGACTCTGGATGATTTTGACCTATTTCTGGTAAAAGAAGTGTATGTGACTGCCCACCGTGGGCACCTTGGAATAAACCCCTCACCCATCACTGCCCAAAGGGGGATGCAGTGACTCCAGGGAAGGAGTCAACCTCAAGCCTCCTCACCCCACAAAAGGGATGAAGCATGGTTCAATATTTGCTCCCCTGAACCGGCTATTAGACCGAATGGAAATGCCTCAGAGTCCCTCAATCGTGACTGAGAAGATGAGTGCCAGGGCAGAAGCCTTCAGCCTATCCTCTGGCAGCCACTGTGGCTTAATCTCCTTCAGGCTCTTGACAAACGTTTCCAAGTCTTCCCCAAACAAACGCCCCTTAAAACAGTGCTCAAATTGGCCCTATGGTGTAGACCAGGAGACGTTACAGTGGGTAGTTCTAACAAATGATGCCAGCTTTATGGGCTGCGGAGCCCACTGCCTAAACTGCACTCAGGCCCTTCATCTAGCCTTGCTCCAGTTCAAGCCACTGGTACAGGACAGAACAGTCTGAGTGTTCTTTGAAAATGTAATGGAGGTGGCGTATATCAATTGGTAGGGAAAGAACAAAAATGTGCCGGTGGCTCAAGGGACGAGCCAGCCATTTCCCTGGGTGGAAAAGCACTTTCTAGCGATCATGGTGCAGCATATTGTGGGGGGTCGATAATGCCAAGGCAGATTTTCTCAGCCATCACACCTTTGATATGGTGGAGTGTGAGCTAGATCCTCAGCTCTTCTGTCTTATCAGAAACCAATGGGGCAATCCAGAGCTGGACTTGATGACATCATGAGCAAATGCCAAGGTAACGGTCTTCTTCAGCAGAAGAGAAGAGATTGGCTCCATAGATGTAGACGTGCTAATTGAGCTGTGGCTCCTGCTATGCCTTTATGGTTCTATGGTTTTAGGCACTTGATATACCGCCTTTTACTGTGTGCATCAGAGCAGTTTTACAGATATATTCTAACAGGCACTTTTTCCACAGATTCATGTTTATCCATTTAAAACACTACATAGTGTGGTTTTACATTTCCATCTATTTAATTACCACACAGTGTGGCTTTGTAAGTAGTTTGTTTTTTTTTTGCTTAGGTTCCTATATGGATTTGGTTCCCCCCTCATCTCTCTATACTGGCCTTTAAGGTCCATACCTTGAGTTGGGCACTAAGTGCTTTTTTTTTTTTTTTACACAGAGTGTGTCTTATTGTTTTACCCTCGACCTTATGTTCTTTACACACCCTTGTTAAATATATAAAACATAAATAATATAAAAACATGTATGTACTGAATATTTATTGTATTTATGAAATGTTTTATTGTCTTTGTTTTTATGAGGTTTTATGCCCCCTGAAGAAGGCATTTGCTGAAACGCATAGAGGATTTCTTTTACCTGTGACTACCATACACACACCTCACTTTGCTGTGTCTTGGTGTGCTCCCACCATGGCCGCTAATAGGGCGAGTGCTGAGGAGGATAGAGGAGCATCCAGTGTTAGTCTGTAATCCTCCCTGTCTTTTCAGCATGTAACCTTGGTGTTATCTTCGATTCCTCTCTCTCTTTC
Source organism: Ichthyophis bannanicus (assembly GCA_033557465.1). Classification (NCBI taxonomy): domain Eukaryota; kingdom Metazoa; phylum Chordata; class Amphibia; order Gymnophiona; family Ichthyophiidae; genus Ichthyophis; species Ichthyophis bannanicus. The sequence continues at coordinate 101,070,550 of CM066048.1, read as the reverse complement.
TCTTCACATATCCAGCTCATTGCTAAAACATTCCGTTTCTTTCTATACAATATCTGCAAAATTCACCCTTTCCTCTGTTCACACCACTAAATTCATTGTCCACTCCTTAATCACCTCCCCATCTTGATTATTGTAACCTTCTCCTTGCCGGGAGCAAGCCACCTCTTTCCTCTTCAGTCAATTCAACACTCCGCTGCTCGAATCATTTTTCACCAGTCTCGCTTTTCCCACATCACTCCTCTCCTCATGTCACTTCATTGGCTTCCCATCCGTCTCCATATCCAATTTAAACTTCTCCTCCTGACCTATAAAAGCATTCACCCTTCTGCCCCCCAGGACCTTTCATCTCTCATTACACCCCCTCTCGGTTGCTTTGCTCTTCTAATAGTCTTCGTTTATCTGTGCCCTTTACTCATACCGCCAATTCCAGACTTCACTCCTTCCAACTGGCAGCACCCTTTGCTTGGAATAGTCTTCCCATCTCTGTGCGCCAGGCATCCTCCCTAGCCATTTTCAAGTCCAGACTAAAATCTCATCTCTTCACTATTGCTTTTCGTTCCTGTCTTGATCTCTCTATCAACATTTGCTTACTTTGTCCTGTAAATTTTGTTATTTGTATTATGTAACTTTTTTTGTTTTCTGTCTTATTAGATTGTGAGCTCTGATGAGCAGGGACTGTCTCTCTTGTATGTTTGTAAGCACTTTGTATGTTGCAGCGCTTTATAAGTGTTTAATAATAATAATAATAATAATAAGTGATCCTGGTGGGACCAGACTGATCCTAAAGGCTTTGGTACATGGACTTGGCTTGAATGATGGTAAGATGGCCTCTCCTCCTGCTGCATGGATCCATTTTGGTTATGGCTTGGCCCTTGAGAGACAGCGCCAGAAGCACAAAGGTTATTCAGCAGCAGTGATTTCTACATCAAGTTGCACCATTGTTGGACTTGCCAATCTGCCCTGTCTTTTGGACTTGCTTTAAGCTGACCTCAAAAAGGGTGTCTCATTGGGCACCCTTACACATACAAGTGGTGGTGCCGTTTTGTTTTTGGGGACCGATGACTGGTCATGCCTTGGCTTCCTATCCTGATGTCTCCCAGTTCCTACAGGGGTTTGGCATTTTCGTCTTTCAGGCAGTCATTCCTCCCTAGGATCACGGAGTGGTGCTGTGGGCTCTTTATGGGTCCTCTCTTTGAGCTATTGAGGCAAGTTATCCTGAAGGACATAGCACTGAAGAATGTTTTTTGGTAGCAGTTTGTTTGGCTCTATTTTGGAGCTACAGGCCTTGTGCTGCCAGGACCCATATTTGCCCTTCTCCCTGGAAGCAGTACCTCTTTGGCCCATTACATCCTTTTTTCTTAAAGCTGGTTTTGACTTTCCAAGTGAATCAGGTGATTTTCTTTCTGAGTTTTTCTTCCACTCAGCAATGGGTGAGAGATAAGGACATACACCTCATCAAAACAAACAGCATGATGTGCTGCTACTTGAAGGTACCTAATCCATTCCCTAAGACAGACTGGCTGTTTGACCTATGGGGGGGGGGGGGCGTAAAAAGGAGAGGTAGCCTTCAATTCACTCTGAGTCATTGGATCAGGGAAGCCATCACTTCCAACTACATTGTGATAGGGTAGCTAGTGCCACTAAGATCACATGCTCATACCAGTTGGGTACAAGCATCCTCTTGGGCAGGGGCTAGCTCATTGCTACCACTTGTATTTGTCAAGCAGCAACGGTCCTCCCTGGACACCTTTGCTAAGCATTAATCGACTAGATGTCCAGGCCAGAATGGATTCTGTGTTTGGGATGCAGGTTCTCTCTCCTGTCCGAAGCGTCATAAGTTTTGGTACAACCCATTTATCTGGACTGATCTAGCAGGATGAACTAGGTGAACTTTACTTCCCTGATAATTTCCTTTCCTGGAATACTACTAGACCAGTCCAGGACTGCCCTCGGAAAGTTTCTGCTGCTCAACTTTCTTGAAGATAGCCTTTGCAGATCCCTCAAACCTGCGTGTTTGTGTCTGTCCTTTCTGAGATACACTTGTTCTTCACTCATTCTGGTTGGGTGAGCTGGACCTTTGTCCTCCTGGGAAAGTTAATTTCCTTGGGGATTGGTAGCTTTGGGTTGATGTTTGGAGTGGTTCCATTTCTATATTGGCAATTACAGGGCTTGTCAGTTAAATGCAGAAGAGTCCCCCTAGCTGCCTTGGTCTTAATGTCAGCAACATGGCACTGGAACTTCCTACTTCTCTTTGTTTCCAATATATGCTGGCAGGGAGGCATAACTCACTTATCTGGACTGGTCTAACAAGATTCCAGGAAAGGAAATGATCAAGTAAGTAAAATTTCACCGTATAAGCTTCTCCAGAGACAGGAAAGCATAGTTACTGACCTGTAACAGGTGATCTCCGGGAACAGCAGGAATTTAGTCTGCACATATGAGTATCATCGGTATCAACGAAGCCTGCGCGGGAACGCTCCCCAGCATCCAATAGGAAAGCCTTTGGGAGCATCCCACAGCACCTGCGTGCTGCCTTCCCCAAACTATCCCTCTCCAGTTGAGTTTAAAGCTGAGACAAAAGAGAGAAAAAGAGAGATACAACTCCTAGGGGAGGTGGGTGGGTTGTGAAGACTAAATTCCTGCAGTTCCCGGAGATCACCTGTTACAGGTCAGTAACTATGCTATCTCCAGGAACAAGCAGGAATGTAGTCTTCACATATGGGGACTCCCTAGCTGCAGATGCCAGGGAGAAAACCCCAGAAGTTGTGTGCCCTTGTGAAAGGGCTCCACTTCCCCCCATGGATCGCTGGCATCCTATCAGGGATGGTGGGTAGGAGTTAATTAAGTATGGAACGGGTGCTGAAGAACAGCCTGACCAAACAAGGCATCCCGGCGGGAGTCCTTGTCTAAGCAGTAATGGGCTGAAGGTATGAACCAAAGCCCAAGTAGCTGCTCAGCAGATGTCGTCAATAGACACAGAGTGAAGATGAGCCATAGAGACTGCCATGGCTCTCACATTGTGAGCTGTGACATGGCCTTCCAGAGGAAGGTTCTTACTCTCATAGGCAAAAAATATACACTGTGCAATCCAGTTGGACAGTGTTCTTTGGGAGACTGGAAGTCCCAAATGGCTAGGATCAAAAGCAACAAAGAGTTGAGAGGACTTCCTATGTTGCTGTGTCCTTTGTAAGTAAAAGGCCTTTTACAATCCAAAGTATGAAGATTCCTTTCTGCATTTGAGGCATGAGGCCTTGGGAAGAATATAGGAAGGTAAACCGCTTGGTTTAAATGAAAAGGTGACACCACCTTTGGCATAAAATGTGGATGAGTCCTAAGGACTACCTTATCATGATGGAACCTTGTATAAGGAGGATCAGCCAACAATGCTTGCAATTCACTGATGCAACGTGCTGATGTGATTGCAATAAGAAAGATGACCTTCCAGGAAAGGAATTTCAAGGAGGTAGTGGCTAATGGTTCAAAAGGCGGTTTCATAAGCAGCCCAAGAACAAAATTTAAGTCCCATGCCACCGATGGTGGCTTAATGGGAGGCTTAGTTAAAAGAAGGCCTCTCATAAATCTCGCTATGAGAGGATGAGAGGAAACAGGTTGCCCATTTAGAGGCTTGAAAGAAGCTGCAATAGCACTCAAATGAACTCTCACTGAATTGGTCTTAAGCTCTGCATTAGACAAATGAAGGAGATACCTCTGGAATCATTACTGGAGTATCGCAAGAGGGTTAAGACCCTTCTGCGAGCACCATAAGGTAAGCCTTTTCCACTTGACAGCATAAGAACGTCTTGAGGAAGGCTTCCTGGAAGCATAAAGGATATCCTTTACCTACTGAGAAAGGTTAAGACCGTGAAGTTTGTGATAAGGAAGCTTATCATAGCTCAGGTAGGAGCTATAGAAAAGATGATGTGACTCTGAACAAGCAACCTGTCAGTTCTGGTAGAAGCAAGAAAACAGAGTTTTCACATAAAAGACTACCAGTCCCAGAATGCACCAGGTTTCCAGCAGCCATGAGAGGGGCTGAAGGGAGAAAATGTGTGTGCAATCAAGAGAGCTATGAGGTAATCCCTAAGCACTCATCTCAAAGGGCAGGGCCTGATTCAACACAGCTGCGCTGTGTTAGGGAGCAGCACACATTAGAACAGGATAAGAATAGAGATTATTCTTCAGATAACAGCTTCGGGGAGAGCTACAAGAACAGCTTCAGAAAGAGATACAGGGACAGCAACGGCTACAAGCTCAAGCACCAGTATCACCTGGAGAAACAGAAGCCAAGCCAAGCGGATAGAGAGAGAAGGAAACTCTCTGGAAGGAAGAGAAGAAAGGCCATTGGAAGGTCTGGAAGATTCCAAGGCAGTACTCATACTGGGAGGCATTCCAAAAGCCAGCAGAGTCCATTGGACTGGATTCAGCCAGAGGAATGGAGTGGCAGAGATAGGAATCACCAGTGGCTACCTGGAAGAGAGAAGACTGCATGTGGAAGGGACTTTCAGACCAAGGCCAGAAGGTATGTGAGAGGAGATCCAGTGTCCAGGCATCAAGATTGGAAGGCTGGACATCAGAATTGGATTACATATTGGCCAGGCTATACAGAGAGGAATAATGATAGCAGGAGAGGCTCAGGTATGAACACTGATCCAGACCCTATCTATAATAGAGAATGGCAGCAAGGGAATGAGCATTTTCATGATAGTGCCTTAATGAAAGACTCGTCTGTGCCAATGTATGATAATGACCCTATGCTGATTGATACAGCAGATGAAAGTACAGTTTATATGGACTGTTCTATATCTAAATGCTATTGCTAGCTTTCTCTGAGCAAACACATCAGCCATCACAAAGAAACCTAACTTTGTTCTTTATTTCCACTGCAAACAGCTCTTAAAGCAGGATTTGGGCTCACACAGTAGCAGCCAGCCAGCTAAAGGCTTTCAGCTGGTCCATTGATAGTAATTAGGGCTGCACCTGATTGTGTGGGTGAGCAAGGGAGAATCACTGCTGAGATCGGCGTGGAAAATAAGCAGAAGTTAACCTAACCAGCAAAGTTTATTCTTTACTTTGTGCCTTTGTATTTGGTAATTATTTGCTAAGAAAACATTAGCTAATTGCCTGACAAGCTGAAGGTTGTTTTCTGGTTTACTTTGTGACTTTTTGTTATCCATTTTAAACACTGCAAGCAAGTAACCTCATTTATAGTGCTATCAAGCATACATGTGCTGGGTGAATTAAACCCCATCAATAAAAGTAGTATTTTATTGATCTTACCACTTGGTTTCACAACTCAAATTATTGTCATCAGCTGTGTTTGGGAGTGAATGAACTACAATACCCACAATACCTTGCAAGAATCATGAATATATGCATCGTCAAGATTGTGTAAGTTCTCACCCTAGGCAGCCGTCTGACAAGTTCTAGGCTTTCAACAACCAGGCCCTGAGATGCAGAGACTGGGGATTGGGATGCCACAGCATCCCGTCCTCCTGAGAAAGGAGATCTGGAGCAGATCCTAACTCCAGAGGCGGAGCTTGAGAGAGATGTAGGAGCAGAGGGTACTACATTTGCCGTGGCCAATGTGGAGCTATGAGAATCATATGACCTCTGTCTCTCTGAAGCTTGAACAGGGTGTTGGGAATTGGGGGAATGGGTGGAAAGGCATACAGGAAGTCCTGGCCCCAATGGAGGAGGAAAGCATCCCTAGCCTGACAATCCTGAGCCGGAATTCTGGAAAAGAACCGGGGAAGTTTGGCATTCAGCGGACTTGCGAAGAGGTCTATGTCCGGGGTTCCCCAAATTTGGAAAGTTTTGGCCACCTGGTCTGCATGGAGAGACCATTTGTGTGGAAGCAAAACTCGACTGTCTGCCCAAGAGTTTTGAATGCCTGGAAGATACACCGCAAGGAGATGAATCTGATGCTCTCTGGCGAGGGCCCATAGTCGTAAAGCTTCATTGCATAGCGAAAGAGAGCCTGTTCCGCCCTGCTTGTTCACATAGAACATGGCTACTTGATTGTCTGTTTGAACTAGGACTGTCTTGTAGCTGAGCTGGGTGTGGAATACTCAAAGAGCAAGGAAGATTGCTCTGAGTTCCAGGAGATTGATGTGTAGATAGGCCTCCTGTGGAGTCCAGGTACCTTGGGTAGAGAGGCCTTGCAGGTGGGCTCCCCAACCCACCTATGAAGCATCTGTTGTTAGAGTGGCTTTGGGTGGGAGCTGCTGAAAAGGAGACCCCACCAAAAGGTTTTGGGGTGACTGCCACCATTGGAGGGACAAAAAAGGCGATCTGAGTTTGCTATTTTGTCTGACAGGCAACCTGATGCCTGAGCCCACTGAGTGGATAAAGTCCACTGGGCTGCCCTCATATGGAGGCGAGCATAAGGAACCACATGCACAGTGGATGCCATGTGGCCTAGCAACTGTAACATTTCTCGAGCAGTGAGGTGAGATTTTAACACTGCTTGGGCAGTGGGCCTGTGGAAGGTAGGCCCTTGTCTGTCTGGTATCCAGCAGAGCTCCTATAAACTCTAGAGACTGAATGGGAGCAAGGTTGGATTTTGGGAAGTTTATGACAAGTCCCAAATACTGAAGGATGTGCATTGTGCGAGAGAGAGCAACCCTGGCCCCTGGCTCTGAAGGGGCTCGAATGAGCCAGTCGTCTAAGTAAGGGAAGACGAATATTCCTAGGGTGCGAAGAAATGCTGCCACAACCATGCATTTTGTGAACACCCTTGGTGCCGAGGCCAGGCCAAAAGGAAGAACCCTGTATTGGTAGTGCTTCCCTTGAAATAGGAAGCAAAGGAACTTTTGATGAGTTGGATGGATGAGAACATGAGTGCACACATCCTTGAGATCTAGAGAACAAAGCCAATCCTGACTCTGAAGGTATAGCAGCAGAGTTCAAAGAGAAGTTCAAAATGATTTTTCTAGGAACAGGAATTTATTCAATTCTCTGAGGTCTAAAATGGGTCTGTGTCCTCCTGTTTTCTTTGGAATAAGGAAATAAGGGGAGTAGAACCCTGTACCCTGCTGGAGAATGGGTACCTCTTCTATTGCCCCTTGGGAAAGAAGCACAGTGGCCTCTTGACCTAACTGGTCGTTGAGAGAGGTCTGAGAATTGAACTTTCTTACCATTGTAGGAGGGGGCATGCTGAGGAAATGAAGCTTGTACCCCTCTCTTACAACAGACAGAGTCCAATTTTCTGCTGTTATCTGACCCCATCTGAGGGCAAAATGACATAACTTTCCTGGAATGGTGAAGGGTTCTGGACCGTTCAGAGCCAGGAAGGCAAAGTTCTCTAGATAGGAGTCAAAGCCGCTGTGGAGGCTGAGTCTGCTGAGCCAGTTGAGGCTTAGTTGCTTTTGTTTTTCTTTGCCTAGGTTGTTGCTGCTGTCCCTTTTGGGCAGACTGACCCAAACGATGCCCCTGCTGGATATAGGACGGATAAAAATTCTTCTTCTTACTGAAGAATGGTTTCTTGTAGGATTTTTTCCTTGCAGGATCAGCTGTAGATTTAGACAATCTATCCAAGGTGATATTGTCAGCATCTATCTCATTAGCTTTTTCCTGCCAATTCTTGCCAAAGAAATTCTCTCCTATGCAAGGAATATTCCCTAGTTTATTCTGTACGCAAAGTTCCAAGTCAGATGCCTGGAGCCAGGCAATCCTACGTGCACCTATGGCAATAGCAGAGGTTCTGCTTATGCACTCAAAGCAGTCAAAGGCTGCACGATTCACAAACTTGGAAACATCCTGAGCATGTTTGACAAGGGTGAGGTAATCCTGCCTCTTATCAGGAAGGAGAGGGCTCATAAGCTCTAGATCTCCTGTGACCTCCTTAAGGAACATTCCCATATATAATATATAGGAACTGATCCTAGCAGAAAGCATGGAAGCCTGGAAGGTTCGACGTCCAAAGGCGTCAAGCGTCCTACACTCACGTCCTGGAGGATTAGATGCATGTCTTTTTGCACTCTTGATCCTTCTCATAGCTGATTCCACCACCATGGAGTGGTGTGGTAGCTGAGTCTTCTGAAACTCAGGACAAGGAGGAACTCGATACATGGTATCGAGTCTTCGAAAGTGAGGAGATGTGGTTAGAGGTGTTTCCCACATCCTTAACATGAGATCATGCAAGATCTCATGAATAGGTAAGGTAGCCGCCTCCTTGGGAGCTTTAGGGTATTGTAGGATTTCTAATTCCTTTGCCCTAGGCTCTTTTTCAGGAGCCACTGTGATGGAAAGACCTCAAGCCACATCTCGGATAAAATCCTGAAAGGACATATCCTCTGGTGGAGACATCCTACGCTGAGGAAAAGAAGAATCCTCAGGAAGAAGTACTCTGGTATCGGCAGAGCTTTCAGAGTCTTCAGACTCATCCGAGGATTCAAAGTATCTCTGATCCTGGTGATCGTGCAAGGCACGGTACCGGTATTGATCGAAGTCGGCATCGGAGGGGTCCGGTACCGACTTGTTGATACCGGATGGATAAGCATGACTCGGTCCCGGTAGAATACCTTCCGAAGTCGATGCAGTCGATACCGGTACCGGAGTCGGTACCAGTTGAATTGTCTGAAGCGGTTTCAGGGGCATCGAGGCTGTGAGAAGAGCTGCCAGATTGCGTTCAATAGCCAAGAATCTCTGGTCTATCAACGCTGCTGATGCTTGGGTATTGGTACCGGATGAAGCAGCCAGTACCCCAGAGCATGGCACCAGTAGTTCTGCTGAGGTTGAGGTCTCGAGAACATCCTGGAACCCCGTTAGTGCTTTGGAAGCCGAAGCTTCCCGCCGGGGCAATTTTGCCGGTGAAAGTCCCTCAGGGGCAATGCCAGAGGCATCTCGATGCTTAGAGGGAGATCTACCCTTTGAGGACCGGCTAGATTTATGTTTAGTTACCTGAGATCCATGGGAGGAAGACGAAGCCCTGGAAGACGTCAATGCCACAGAGGCTGCATCGGAGGGAAAAAGGGTGCTAAGTTTAGCAGCTTGGTTCTGCCGGCCCCTCTTCGACATCATCCCACAGGCAACACACTCCGAAATAGAGTGGTCAGGACCTAAACATTTGAGGCACCACTCATGGGTGTCGGTGTGGTACCGCCACACTTGGAACACTTTTTAAAACCCGAAGCAGGTTTTTCCATTTTAAAGGAAAAAGATGGGCCTAGTGCCCAAAATGGCACGTGGCACCTGAGGAGAAAATAACTGGAAAAGACTCCAGAAGGTAGTTTTTTTTTTTTTTTTTTTTGAAAAAAAGAAAGAAGAACCGGCAGTACCGGTGTAGCATCGAAGGAAGGCAGACGCGACCACAAAAAAGAAGAATAGAAGGGAATTATTTTCTGCGGTGACAGGATGCGTGACCTGTCGGCTCCACGGAAAATGAAGAACTGGAGAGGGACAGTTGGAAAAGGTGGGAAGGCAGCACGCAGGCGCTGTGGGATGCTCCCAAAGGCTTTCCTATTGGACGCTGGGGAGCATTCCCGCGCAGGCTCCGTCGGTACCAACGATACACATATGTGAAGACTACATTCCTTCTTGTTCCTGGAGAAAATACCTACTCTACCTTGAACAACTACTGGAAAGGCATGAGCTAAATACTAAATAAATAAATTCTCAAGAGTGAACGCTTGACTCTCAGATCATCCATCTCTTCGAAAGAAAAGAGTTTTCCATTAAATTGACCTTTTTGCATCAGAGCCCAACTACAAAATGTCCTCTTTTGTTCCAGGCAGCTGTCTGAGCATAGAATCTCATACAATGCCTTTTGCCATTCCATGGTCACGAGGCCTGCTCTATGCCGTCCTGCTGTTTCCCCTACCTTTCCGGGCAGTCTAGATGATACTGCAAGATAGAGTTCATATTATCCTTGTGGCTCTCTTCTACCTTATTAGCTTTGGTTCCCATGGCTGGTGACTCTAGCCCAGCAGCAACCATTTTATCTGGGAACTAGGAACCCATCCCATGCTGCTGAATTGACAGGAAGGTCATCAGCTCCACCCCAAATGCTAATCTCTGATACTGATGGCTTGGATACTGAGCGCCAAGTGATATATTCCACACCAGAATCATAGGAGGGGTTCTCTTCACCTCTAGAAGGCCAACTGCCTACAAATCCTACCATTCTAAGTTAAGGTAGTTTACCTTCTGGTATGTACAGAAGGCATACAGTACTGCAATATGGCCAATACATGTGCTATTAGAATACCTCCTGCATCTCACTAATTCAAACCTGCAAGCCAACTCAGTTCAATTACTCATATCTGCAATTGCAGCTTACTATAAACTTAGCTTTCCAATTTACAGATAAGCAATTTCACTTTCTGGTGCTTACGCTGTTGAAATCAGGGAATAACCCAACTGCAAGGCTTTTGCTTCAGGGATGCACCTCATTTTCATAGAAAGAACAAGAACAGACTGATGGATCGCCTTAGCAGTTAGGTGAAATTAAACTTTACCTGCTAGTTGGTGTTCCTTGAGTAACTCCTGTCCAGTCCAGTCCTGCACCTCTGGGTAGTCAACCTCCACTAGCAGCTTGGAGACTGAGCATGTCATCATTTTGATAACATCAGCATACTTTAGGTAGCTGGCACCACCTACCAGCCCCAGTAAACTACTGACAAAGCAGACTCTCAGGAACAACAAGTAGTCCAACTGTATAAACAAAGTCTATCTATCCTTGGACCCCCCTAGCCTATTAGGGGCCCTCTGTCCTCCCTGACTGAGAAGGCTTACCTGTGGACTGCATAGCTGAAGTACCGAGTAGAAAACAGGCAGCAAAACGAAATCTTCGTGCATGATGCCAAAACCAACAGACAGCACTTCTGTCATGACTTAACCACCACTATCGCCAGCCCTGTTGCCAAGTAAAGTCCCTGACTATCAAAACAGAAAGATGCGACCCCAGGCTTGAAGTGTCGCTATATATATGGGAGGGTTCTGGAACTAGACTGGAGTTACTCAAGGAACGCCAATTAGCAGGTAAGGCCTAATTTCACCTTCCTTATCGTCCCTCCAGTCCAGTCCCGCAGCTCTGGGATGTATAATAACAGTACTACCCATGGGAGGGGCCCACAAAACCGGCCTGAATCACTGCAGCACCAAACCTGGCATCCCCGCCACTTGTACATTTAGGCAATAATGCTTCACAAAATGTATGAAGAGAAGACCAAGAGGCCACCCTGTAAATGTCTCCTGGTGGCACAAGGCCATACTCTGCCAAAGACACTGCCTGCGCCCAACATTATGATTCCCAATCCTGTTGGCACGCTCCGCCCTCGCAATATGTACACTGACATATGTGGGAGGAGTGGCCTAGTGGTTAGGACAAGGTACTTCAGGCCGGAGGGCCAGGGGTTCAAGTCCCACCTGGGGACAGCAATCTCAGGCCGGAGGGACTGGGATTTCTAGTCCTGTAGGTACTCCTTGTGGTCTTGGGCAAGCCACTTAACCCTCCATTGCCCATGTTCCCTTAAGTATTAGCGTGTGTGTGTCATATCCCCTCGTGTTAAATGTATCTCCCAATTGACCGCTTTGACCCGGTGAAAAGCGGGATATAAATACAGCTAAATAAATAAATAAACAAACACACACTGACGCAATTGCTTCTTTTATCCACCTAGAAATGGAGGCCTTAGCCGCTGCCTCTCCTTTACATGGACCTCCAAACAGGACGAACAATCCAACTTACGAAATGGGAGTTCTTTTCAAATAATGCTGCAACGTCTTCCGAACATTCAGGAGATGTAACTGTGGCTCCATGGACTCCGACAGGCCCCCCGAGAGCACAGGTAGAGTGAATGGCTGATTCAGGTGAAACACTGAGAGCACCTTGGGCACAAAGGAGGGCACCGACCATAGCACTAAACTCTCCCTTGAAATGGAGAAAAAGGGTCCTGACAGGACAGTGCTTGAAGTTCCAAAATTAAACTGGTGGAACAAATTGCCACAAAGAACACTGTCTTTATGTCAAGTCTGTAGTGTACAGAACCCCAAAGGTTTGAATTGGCTGCTTCATCAACACTGATAAGATGAAGTTGAATCCCAAGAAGGGACCATGGAATGCTGCGGAGAATGAAGCTGCTTCACTGTCCGAAGAAAACACCACCCCCTGATCCTGCCATGGTAACACGTGAGCGCTGTACCTGCACCCGTAAAGAACTAATTGCTAGGCCCTTCTCATAGCCCAACTGCAGAAAGGCTAGGACCTCAGGCGCCAAGGCCCGCAATGGTGTACACACTCGCTCCGCACACCAGGCCTTGAAAATCCTTCACATACTGATATATAACAGTAAGGCGAACCCTCTTACAAGCCTTCAATAAAGTTGTAAGCACCGGGGCAGAGTATCCCTGTTTCCTGAACCTCGCCCTCTTAAGAGCCAAGCCGTAAGAAATAATTGATCCACCTGTGGCATGAGGACCAGGCCCCGGGTCAGTCGGTCAGGCCTGACTGGCAGCCGCCATAGCTGGTCCACTGACAAACGGACCAGGTCCGCATACTATGGGTGTCTCGGCCTATCAGGGGCAATCAAGATAACCAGCTGGAAGGAATGAGTGAGAATCCACAGTTGTGCATGGGAAAGGAAGTAACAAAATTTGCAAAACAAGAGAAAAAACTCTTCAAAGAATTAGACCAGCAGGTGAGGAAAAACAAGTGGCAAATGCATAAATACAGTAGAAAATACAGAGTGTTACTCCAAGAACCTTTTGTTGATCAAGAGCAGACACACGAATGGTTGAAGAGAGATGCACTGAAACCAAAGGATGAAAGATTGATAGTTGCAGCCCAGGACAGCGGATTATGGATGAGATGGTTTACGGTGAGTATTGAAAAAACTGGCACAACAGACATATATTGATTCTGTAAGAAAGAGCTGGAAACAGTGACTCACCTAATAGCAGGCTGTGAGGATATGATGGCGGAAAATTTCTATACAGAAAGGCACAACAAAGTAGCACGCCTCCTCCACTGGAAACTCTGAAAACACTACAACATCAGTGTCCCTGAAAAGTACTGGGATCATGACCCTAAGAGAATAACAGAGAATGGAGGTTATGATCACCTGGGACATTCCCATTCCGACGGATCAGAAACTGGATGCCAGGAAACCTGACATAGTGGTAAAGGAGATGAACACCAGAACAGCATTGATAATAGAAGTGTCGGTACCGAGTGATTATTCTGTGAATCGCATGGAAAGAGAGAAGATCTTGAAGTATATCAAGAAATGCAATCAGAGACCAAGAAAACGTGGCAGAAATACACAGAAATATTTCCCATTGTACTGGGAGTCACAGGCCAGATAAAGAAGAATTTCCAAGCACATCTTGGAGTGGAGGAGTAGCCTAGTGGTTGGGGCAAGGTACTTCAGGCCGGAAGGTCTGGGGTTCAAATCCCACTAGAGGACAGCAACCTTGGGCCGGAAGGACTGGGGTTTCTAGTCCCACAGGTGCTCCTTGTGGTCTTGGGCAAGCCACTTAACCTTCCATAGCTCATGTTCCCTGTAAAATAGTTATCTCCAAGTTATAATACCCTGTTCAATGTAAACCGCACTGATGCAGAATAGCGCGGTATATAAGAGAATGTAAATAAATAAATAATCTTGACAAACTACCCATACATGTTAGCCTCCTGCTTGAGTTCATAAGATGTCTCTTTGGCACGATGCAAGTATTACGTCGAGCATTAGCAGTAAATTTGAGAGATTAATATCATATTCCTCATACCCTGGCTTAGAAGTGAGGTTCACAACTGCCATAGTATGCGCAAAAGTAACCCATTTGGAGAAACTAGCCAGAGAAACTGATTGAATGGGGATGTTCAAGTAGGCCTCTGTGATGTCAAAGTAGGTGAGGAACTCCCCTGCCCTCACCACTACAATGACAGACTGGAGTGTCTATGGAACCAGGGCATCCGCAGACACCGGTTGACATGTTTGAGATCCAGAATGGGCCGAAAGGAACCTTCGCTATTTGGTACCACAAAATAAATGGAGAATCAATCGCAGCCATACTGGTCCCTGGGAACGCATACCCCCCCCTACCAAATCCAGCAGTTGCTGAAGGGTATCCTGAACCGCCCTGGCCTTGCCATGCGCTTTGCATGGGGATCGCATGAATGAGGGCATGAAGGGCCTTGCAAACTCCAACGCATAGCCCTCTCGGATGACCTCCAGCATCCATTAGTCTGATGTTATCTGGATCCCGGCTGGATAAAAAGCCTATAGGCGACCCCCCCCACCTGGGCCTTCCTCATTTCATTGCGGCTTTTTGGCCCCTGAAGAAGAGGTGGTGGCAAAGAAACCCTACCCCATACTCAGAAACCCCGACCTCAATTGATGAAGCGTCCCTACTGGTAAGGCACAAAGCATACAGCGCAAAACGGCTAAAATCTCAGGGCCAAGCCTGTGCCGGGCAGCTGCCATGCTCCTGCTTTGGTTTATCTTCTGGGAGGCTGGCTCCTTTCGACTCCCCTAAGTCCTTAACCAATTTCTCCAGATCTTCTCCTAACAAGAGCTTACCCTTGAACAGTAGCTTACTAAGCTGGGTCTTGGAGAAAAAAATCTGTCTCCCAGTTCTGCATCCTGAGATAGTGACGTGCCGCCACCACGAGGCCATGCTCTTTGCCAGGTCTCTAATGAGATCATAGAAGGCATCCATTAACTAAGCGGCCCCCCAAATCCAGCCTGGCTGAGCAGGCTCTTGAGAATCCTTTTTGGACTCCAGAACCCCGTGCACCTACAGCAGGCAAGCCCGGGCCACAAAAGCTCCACAAACAGATGCTTGTAATGACAGGACATTAATATCAAAAATCTATTTCAACAAAGGTGCCCAACTTCCAGTCCTGCATATCCCGGAGTGCTGTGCTGCCTTCCACTGGTATACTGGTCTTCTTAGTCACTGCTGACACCGCAGCATCCACTTTTGACCACAGCAACTTCCGCTCATGTTCCAGCCATGGGAAAAAGCATGCCATGGTCCGTGTTCCCCTAAGGGCAGACTATGGGAGGTCCCATACATCCTGTTTCATCTGCTTAATCACTCTATGCCGGAAAAAATCCTTTGCGGTTTCTGCACTGCTTGGAACTGCGGGTCCTCTAGCGCAACCTCTACTGGAGTGTTCCCTGTGGACATGTTCAGCATTTTCAGGGATTCCATGATGAGCGCCCCCAATTCCTCACAGGGGAAGACATGGACAATGTGTGATTCCTCCTTCTGCAGGATCTCACCTTCTTCCAGCTCTACCGGTTCCATGTTCAACCCAGCTCCCAGGATCCAATCACTCTGGCCTCCAAGTGCAGAGATACTGTTTCCTCAAACGAATCGGCATAGAGTCTTGGCTTACTAGCGGCGGGCCACCTCTGCTGCCAACCTTTTCCTGTCATGCAGAAGCCCGGAAGAGACCCTGTAGCTCCCCACAGCTTCATGCAGAAGGTTTGGTGCATTAGAATCACGAACTTGAGGGAACACCCCCCCCCCCCCCCAAGCCCTCTCCTCCTCCTGATTGTGGGAACCAGAGGGGCCTGGAGCAGCAGACTTACAACTGTAGGGCTCCAACACCAGCGGCCCAGTTCCTAACTCCTCCTCCCGCCACAATGATGGGCAAATCCTGAGCCCCCAAAAGAATGTGAGCCAGCCTTTGGCTTCTCAGTGGATGCCAATTAAGAAGGTGCACCCCTCTCCTCGTCAAGTAGGTCCCTGTCTGCAGACCTGGCCTCCCCTCCACAACAGAAATCAGAGGGTGAGAGTGTACTCCGCTTGGCCCCACAGGCCAAACACTGTGGCTTATCCGGCATGACGTGGCTAGTGGAGCGAGAAGGCCCAGATGCCCCTTCCAAACCCTCTGCCAGCTGTTGCCTCCTGAGTTGTATGGAGAAATACATGTATGCTCTTTTATAGTTCTTTTCTTTTTCTATTTTTTTTAATCGCACTTCTGAAGCTCCAAAAGTAAAAGGAAATACAAAAAAGCATGAGGAAGGTTGAACCCTTGTCTGAAGAGCCACCCAACTCCCACGGTGCTCACCTGTACAACAAGATGTTGCTGGCTCCTTAAAATGGTGCAGTTTCCCGCACTGCCAACAGCGAGGGAATCACGCAGTAACCGGACTCTCCACTGCTCGGCCAAGTGAAAGAGGGGCTGCCACCGCTGTTTTAAACTAAAGAATGCTCTGTTTCGCACCCCTCTGGCACCTGCCTCACACTCAAGCTTTCCTCTACTGGCTTCGGCACCGAGGGAAAAATTGCACTAAACCCGAGAAGCAGTCCGATGTCTGTACCTGCGACTCTTCACCAGCTCAGGGTTCGGAAACCATTGCCGCTGTCCCAACAGACCCCACGAGCCTCCTTTCTCCGATGGAGAGCCCCATGACCCTTAAAGACATTTTCTTTTTTTTTTCTTAATGAGCTTGAATACTCTATCTGACAAATAGCCCCTCTTCTGGTACCCCACACTGCCCCAGCAGAGCAAGCACCCAATAGTCAGTCCCGAGAAAAAAAAAAAAAAGAGAAAACTAAAATAAAAAAATCTCCTTAGTTATCCCTAAAGCGAGTCCAGATCCCTGGGATCACCTGCTCCAGCTACTTGGAGACCGAGCTTACTGGGGCTGGTAGGTGGTGCCAGCTGCCTAAATATGTTGATGTTATCAAAACGATGGCATGCTCAGTCTCCAAGCCGCTGGTGGAAGTGGACTACTCAGAGGTATGGGACTGGACTAGAGGAAAGAATAAGGAACTTATCTTTATAAATGGGAGACAAAAAATTGAGGATCCATTTATGCTATATAGACTTAAGAACAATTTGGTAGACTTTCTAAAATGAAACTATTAACTGTACTAGGTAGCAGACATACTTATAAGAACATAAGAAATGCCTTACTGGGTCAGACCAAGGTCCTTCAAGCCCAGTATCCTGTTTCCAACAGTGGCCAATCCAGGCCACCAGTACCTGGCAAGTTCCCAAAGAGGCACACAGGTTCCACCATGCTAATCCCAGGGCAAGCAGTGGATTTTCTGGGTCCTTTTTAATAACGATTTATGGACCTTTCCTCCAAGAACTTGTCCAAATCTTTTTTAAACCCAAGGTATACACTAGAGAAAAAAAAGGCAAAACTACACACATTAAGAAAGTAAATGCATGGCAGCTGCAGGTATTAAGAAAATGCCTTTACTTAAATAAAATAAAGCATAGAAACTTCACAACATTTTTTCTCTCTATAAAAGGTGCTTACAAGACAACACTCAAAGACTTTATTTACAACAGATCAATACCGTGATTCCACAGAGAGCAGCGGTTGGATGGCCTCCTCCAGAGACCACCACAATTTATAAAGCAGAGCATGAATTCATAAATAAATATGGGCATTGATCCAGAATGAAACTTGGAGTTGTCCCTATGTGCAAGCATTTGTCAGTGCTATGATACCTCAAATGGAGAAAGACGGACACGCAAGCACGCATGCACACAGGAAGCATCCAAAATGCTCATTTTTATACAGATACAGCTATAAGAAAACGAGGAGGCAAAATCCAAAACCTCTCAGTAATGTCATTCCATTGGACTTATGTCTAACAGGCACTGATAGTAGAAGCCTGCAGAGACAGGTTTACTGGGGTAGGGGGGAGGGAAAGCAGAGTGACCTAGTTGGTCCCTGAGAACACCAATGGTCCAAGAGCACCCATGCTGCACTGCTGTTCCTCTATGGGACATGCAGTGGTGGCAATACTTTTAAAACGGCACTGCAGCGCTGCAGTTATCTTCACCGGAGCTGTGGGGCCGTTTTAAAAGTATTGCTATCACTGCATGTCCTGGAGAGGGATGCTGGCGACAGTGGCAGCAGCAATGAGGGTGCCTCATATCTCTGCACCGGCTCAGGAGGGGGGAGGGAAGAGAAGAACATGTTCTGCACTGTGGGAAGGAGGCATGGGAGAGGTAGAGCCTGGGTGAGCATACACTCAGCAGTGTGCACCATCTTGCAACTATCCCATCTCCTGATCACACCTGCTGCCAGCAGGTGGAGACAGAAGAACTACAGGACTGTCTTACTGATAGTCACTTGAAATTCTCCAAACCTTCTGGGACTCAGTTTTCATTTAAAGACAGAGGCAGGTAGATCTCTCTTCCCAGGGCATAGAGCCGATACATATAGTGGGGAAGCAGGAAAGCCACGTAGAAGATCCCTCTGATCTCCTAGAGCCCTTCACCCAACCATCTCACATGATGAGGTGTGTAGGCTGACAAGCTTTCCAGTTGGTTATCTCCAAATGCCAGATTTGCTGCTCTTCGAGTTGCTGTGGCCCGAGGGCGCTGCCTTCTTACTGCCTTTTGGGGCCGTCTGGCTCTTCTCACTGTTGGAGCGGGCAGACAGTGGGCGACGCATGGCAGATGGCATCTGGAAACAGAAAAATGCTTTTCAAGCTCAGTGTAGTATAAAAACCAATGAAAGAAGGTAATGTACACGTGATACCTCTTTCCTGACTGCTTCATTCAGTCGAGGGTCCAGGTTGCGACGGGCTGTGGGATGGTTGTGGCTTCTCTCTTCTTTTTCTTGGAATCTAGAAGACAGGTGCAGTCTCTAGCAATTAATGCAGGCATAGGACAACGTGCTGCTGAATGAAAAGCGACCTCCCCTTCCTCCTGCTGCTTACCTGCTCTGTTCCATGGCTCGCAGGTATGTCAAAAGCTCTTCCATCGTTGGCATGGTGAGATCAGCACGAGCCTGCTGACAATGAAGCAAGTGGGAAATCTCTGCCACTGCTTTGGGTGACAGTATTCCATCCTCATGGCCTTAGGGGAAAAGCAAAAAGCAGTGTTAAGTGTGAATCAAGTGAATATCTAGACCCAGTGCTTTGCAACCTCCTCCTGGAGGCGCTCCTAACCAGTCAGGTGTTCAGGATTACCGCAGTGAATATGTGTAAGATAAATGTATGTATATTGGAAACCTGTTGTATGCAAATATGTCTCATGCATATTCAACATGGTAATCCTGAAAACTTGACTGGCTATGTGCACTCCCAGGAAAGGGCTGAGAAGTCCTGGCCCTCAACCTAGAGTTGCTCTATTATGCAAGAACAGGGAAACAATCCTCGCCTATGATTTAGCAAGGGGGTATTTATGCGGCTCATCGAATGTGGGTAAAACAGAGGCCAAAAGGAGAAGGCTATCCTGCTTACGTAGGGCTGGTTTAGTTGGAGTGTATGTTCCTTGGCTCTTGATCCTGGGAATTATTTCAGGAGCCTTGGTTTTCTGCACAGCTGGTGGGATGTGAGGCTTGGATTGTTGATTGGATATTGGAGGTCGTGTCTCGTCCCAGATTTCCACAGTTCTGCCCTGGAACCCCAGAGACTCCCCTGCAGAAAGAGAACCAGATGCACTAAACCCCCCTCCCAAAAAAAACACATCACTCTCCTCTCACCATCCAGCCTCTCCTCCAAGCTCCTCCTATTGCAAGGCCTTAACTATACAAGGCTTCCTCCCCACAGGCTCTCATTTGGGAACTATTGTGTATGTTTTGCAATATTTTGCCAGCTTACATAATAAGCAGCAGATTTCCAAGGCAAAGAGATGGGGAGGTGGCTTCTTACCATGCTCAGGGTTCTCCTGCTTCTGATTTAGGGGGTCTCCAGGTGTACGATCCAGCAGCTAAAAGAGAATACCACCAAGAAATAGCAGAAGGTGAGATGGAGTCAGAGACAAGACAGAATGAGAGTTAAGGCCACAGAACAGAAAGAAAGAGGAAGCGATGAAAACAGATAGAAAGAGACAAAAAAAGAAACCAAAAAGGTAGAATACAGGAAGAAAACCATAAGCTTAAATACCAAGCAGTTGTAGGTGGGGGAAGAGGACAGAGCACAATACAGTTACAGTATATGAATGTACTGCTGCAACTGATCTTTGGGAAGGATTATATGCTGAGGTAACACAGTATACTGCTGGAGCATATCTAAAGATAGGTGAGAATATGGTGGGCACATGGCACTGTACACACCAGTTGGATGTACTGCTGCAGCTCCTGGTGTTTGAGCTTTTCCACGCTGCAGTTCTGTGATGTGTTGTCCTCGCTGGCTGCTGGCTCTGACCCCATTGCTTTCTCAGACTCTGTAAACGGGTGCTCTGCTGGGTTATCATGCTCAAAGCCAAGTGCTAGGGAGAACCAATCACAGAAAAATTCTTAGGTCTGCTGCTATTAAAATCAAATAGCACAAGCCAGGCGACTCTTAAAAGTAACAAAGTAGATGACAGCAGAAAAAGATCAGCCGTCCCATCCAGTCTGCTTAGTTATGCTGGTCCACATGGATATATCTGAGATCCCAGTCATAGACCATGGCTGCTCCAGCATACCTCTTATCATGCTCAGCTGTAAAAAACAAAAAACAAAAAAAACTTTGCAATAACCTAAATAGCGTTGAGTACTATCACGGCTGTTGCCTGAACTATCTAATCTCCTAAGTTCCTGTTGCTTTTCTGGATGGACCACCACCACTGTGAGGCACTGACCCAGATAAAACATGCCAGTGAAACTCCAGTGTGCATCATACTATTCAACATACAGAGAAGCAATGTATGTGTGCACAAATTTATCACATATTTTCTTTACTACAAATACTTAAGAAAACAGCCCCCCAAAAGAAAACGCTACTACTGATGCAATAAGCTAAAAATTATATGCCAACTGCTTAGCAGTCAAAAAGACCCTCATTTACCAAAAAATAAAAAGTATGCTATAAAAAAAGATAAGCTAAAAACAGTACTAATTTAAGAGAGCACGTTGGCTTTACTTCTAATTTTACCTTCAGTTACACATGGGATATTTAATGCTTATCTCTAATCAATTAATTAGAGAAAAGAAACCTGAAGGCTATCTTGGTCTGGTCTGGGACTCTCGGACGGCCAACTTCCTAATCACCAAGCCCCTCAATAGCTTTCTTTCCTGATTTTCTTGTCATTTTGATACTGGCTGGCACTGAAGACAGGAAAATGTAAAGTGGCCTGTAGGATAGGTAGGTGAGAGTTGGGCAAGACAGGCGCAGGAGGTCCCAGAACTTAAGGCAGTGGGTGTTTGGCTAATTTCTAACAGTTCCTTTTACTTCTCATAAAACTAAACAGAAGTTAGGACATGTCGTCACCTCTAGAGCAGCAGATAAAAACCACTGCTAAATAGTGAAGTGCTTTCAATTTCCACTGCACTCTCTCTCTCATACTGGAAGTAATTATAAATGCAGGTAATTTACCATGCTTAGCATTAAATATGTGCTAAAGGTGAAATTAGACTTACCTGCTAATTGTTGTTCCTTAAGGAACTCCAGTCCAGTCCTGGAATCTCTGGGATATAGGTCCTCCAGCAGCTTGGAGACTGAACAATGACATTCTTTGATGTCACCAGTATAAATACCTAAGTGACCGCCTCCTTGCTCCAGTTTACCTATTGACAAAGCAGACTCACCAGAGCAACAATTAAGTAGCCAACACAGCTATCAAACTTTAACGAACTATAATACTTCAACTATAAATTAAGACACATAATGTGCCCTTAAAGTAATACTATAAATTTTCCTATTATAGTCTGCCCTCTGTCTCTATAGAAGAATAATACTCTATAAAGATCCTCAAAAATATCACCCTCCCTATATAAGCCATAAGGCTTATCATGACCATACCATATCTCTATACTTCAGGCCAGTAGTTCAACTAAACGCAGGGAGGGATGCGGGACTGGACTGGAGTTCCTTAAGGAACAATTAGCAGGTAAGTCTAATTTCACCTTCCTTATCGTCTCTCCAGTCCAGTCCCGGTATCTCTGGGATATAACAGAGCAGTAAAAACATTTAACGGGTGGGACCTGCTAGTCCAGCCTGAAGCACTGCTGAACCAAAACAGGAATCTCTTTCTGCCTGTATATCTAATCTATAATGTTTAAACAAAGGAATTTAATGACGACCAAGTAGCCACTTTACAGATGTCCACAGGCGGCACCAAACTGTACTCAGCCCAGGACGCAGCTTGTGCCCTTGTTGAATGCGCCTTAAGCCCATCAGAAATTGTTCTACCCTTTAACAAATACCCTAAAGCTATAGCTTCCTTGAGCCATCTAGCAATAAAAGCCTTAGAAGCTGCCTGACCTCTCTTTGCACCTCCAAAGATAACAATCTGTTTTATGGAACTCCTGTGTTCGATTTAAATACATCTTTAACGCCCTACGAACATCCAACAAATGCAACGTCTTGAATTGATTCTCCTTTGTGTCTTTTTCAAATACTGGTAATGAAACTTCCTGATTGATATGAAAAGCCGACACCACCTTGGGTAGAAATGAAGTCACTGGCCTTAAGACCACCTTTTTCTTGAAAAATAATAGAAAAGGTTTTCTACAAGACAATGCTTGCAATTCCGAAATTCTTCAGGCCGACAAAATAGCTACAAGAAAAACTACTTTGAGCGAAAGATCCTTTAATGATGCTCGAGACAACGGCTCAAACGGTTCGCGCACTAAAGCCTCTAAAACCAAATGGAGACTCCAAGACGGAACGCGTGGTCTACACGGTGGCCTCAATAACGAAACCGCTCTCAAAAAAACACTTCACATCCGGATGTGCACCCAGCACTTCGCCTTTTATTCTCCCTCTATAACAAGAAAGGCCTGCCAACTGCACTTTCAATGACGTCGGTGCTAAACCTTTCTCAAATCCTTCCTGCAAAAAAGATAGAATTTGAGAAATAGAAGCTTTAAATGCTTCAAAACACTTGTCTTCACACCATGCCTCAAATATCCTCCATGTACGAATATAAGCCAAAGAGGTAGATCTCGTCCTTGCTTTCAACAAAGTGGAAATCACCACCGAAGCGTATCCCCTGGCCTTTAACCTCGCCCTTTCAAGAGCCAAGCCGTAAGCGAGAATCGATCCACCTGCAGTAGGGTGGTCCATAAAAATGAATTCTTGAATTCCTTTGCTCCCTGGCCTGATTCTGGTTCCATTTAGGTAGAAAACACTGTGTACAAAGTTTGAAGCCAATCAAATAATATTTAGGGGTGACTCAACAAGTCTTGAGATTTCCCCCTGGGAGCAGATGATGAAATGTTGCATCATCTTGTATCATCCACTCAGTTCCACGCTGATTACATTTGATTGCGTCATATTTGAACTAATCTCGTCTCTGAGAGGTGGCAAAGACATTGTACTATTATTTTTGTATCTTTATTCTTTTCAGATGGCGAAAAAACGTGGTTTTTATCTCATTGAAGAAATGTCCACCACAATTCTGGGGGCCAAGCTCCCCAGCAAGGAGCAAGTGTTAAGTGTATTTTTACATCACCATATGACATTAAACAAAGGCGTTAGTGAAAGTGCATCTATTGTAACAAGTGAAGTAGAAGCTTACTGGGAAAAGGCCAGGCTTCCTGTTCAAAGAAATGACAAAATTCAAGAAAAAGTAAAGAAATTGTTCAATCAGTGGAAACTTTTGAAGAAAAACAAAGGGAGAGGAGGGAAACAAGAGGCAAATGAAAAAGAAGAATTCCAGGTTGCAATGAAAAACCTATTTGATGTGGCGCATGCCAATGCAATGTCTTTAATTCATATTCAAGAAGACAAAGAATTCTTAATAGCGCAACGAGAACCAGGGCGCCGCGGCTCAATGTGCGCGATGGACAAGAAACTGGCCAACATGGAAGCAAGGTCGCAACAGCGAGAAGAACTACTGAAAAGGCGCAGACAAAAACATGTTGCCGAAGCCGAGGCAACTACAAGCCAAGTTCAGCTGGAAGGATCTTCTTCCTCAGCAGAGTCAGGTGAAGACTCGTTGACATCTGCGGATTCAGATAACGGACAGAAGAAAGCAACTCCACAAACGAAGCAGTTTCGACCTAACAATGTCTGGACCCCAGAGCTTACAGCAGCCCTGGATCGGACAGGGACAACAGATCGCAATGCTCTGTTTGTGGTAGCTGAAACCGCCAGAGGTCTGGGACATTATCCTGGGGAGCTCAATAATCAGCCGCTCCAGCGTCAAGCGCCATAGAGAAAAGCTCCGTCAGCAACAATGGACGGACCTGCACAACGCATTCAAAGCCGAAGGCAAAACATGCATTGTGCATTGGGATAGCAAGTTATTGCCATCTCTCCTCTGTTCAACCACATCCGTTGACCGCCTTCCAGTTTTGATAACGGCTGTCTCCACTGGAGAAACACAACTTCTTGGTGTACCAAAACTGACATCAGGAACGGGCGAGAATCAAGCTGCAGCAGTTTATGAACTGTTACAGGAATGGTGTTTGGATGAAAAGGTTGCAGGCTTCTGCTTTGATACAACTGCATCGAACACGGGACGTCGATCAGGAGCGTGCATTCTTCTAGAACAGAGACTCCGTCGCACAGTCCTTCATTTGGCATGCCGCTATCACATTTACGAAATAATTCTTGGTGCAGTATTCTCTACATGCTCTGGAGCTTCATCGGGTCCCAATGTCCAACTCTTTCGCCGGTTCCAAAAGAATTGGGGCTCCCTTGACAAGTCCAACTATCAAACTGGAAAAGACTTGGAGGTGCTGCAACCTGACAGGGATCGCATCATGAAGTTTGCGGAATCCAAGTTGGCACAGGGCAATCACCGAGATGATTACCTGGAATTCTTGGAGTTAACGATTGTCTGCCTTGGAGGGAATCTTCCTAGTTTCAATTTCAAGAAAACCGGAGCTTTCCATCATGCCAGATGGATGGCAAAAGTCTTGTACTGTCTCAAGATTTGAATGTTCCGAGGACAACTCAAAGATCTTATCCAACGGGAGGAGTCCTGTGTTCGTGATGTGAGCATTTTCTCCATCCTGATTCATGTGGAAGCCTGGTTTTCTGCCCCTGATGCCGCAGTTGCTCCTCGAACAGATCTGGAGATGCTGAAGAAACTACACTCTTACCACAATGACCATGTTGGAAGAGCGGCCAGAGACAAACTGCAACAGCATCTGTGGTATGTGTCAGAGGAGCTTGTGGCACTGTCACTGTTCGATGAAGCTGTTTCAGCACCGACAAAGCGGGCCATAGTGTCGGCCATGATCCCGGCAGAATCAGATGAAAGCGATGAGGATGATGACGAAGATGAAGATCCCCCAAAGCAGGTCGAATTGAAAAGTTCCATGATTCCACCACTTGAATCTTTTGCAACTCGCAAGTCAATCCGTTTCCTGAAACACCTCGACATCAACAGTGATTTTCTTAATGCAGACCCAGAAGACTGGGAAGAGAATGCATCATTCAAAGACGGTCTGAAGAAAGTAAAAAATCTTCCAGTGATCAACGATGTGGCTGAGCGAGGTGTCAAACTCATTGAGGAGTTCAACGGCCGACACACCACAAAAGAAGAGCAACTCCAGTTCCTTCTGGGTGTTGTCTCGCAACACCGTAAGATGTTTCCCATATCGTCAAAGTCCTTACTAGCATCTGGACCACATTGAGTGCTTGGCAAGCATGATACCCCTGTCTATGAGCGGATAATACCCAGTGGTCTGACGAATCCCGGGGGGGATCCAGGGGCCTGATAGATAGGAACCTTGAGCCACCCCTACATATTATTTGATTGGCTTCAAACTTTGCACACATTGTTTTCTACATAAGTGGAACCAGAATCAGGCCAGGGAGCAAAGTAATTCCTACTTTTATTTTTTCCCCTATGGCAGTGGACCACCCTAACCTCCAGCATGCGTAACGGACCCTGACTCAACAGATCTTCTCTTATCGGTAAGAGCCAAGGCCGGTCTACCAACAATCTTATGAGATACGCGTACCATGGACGTCTTGGCCAATCTGGAGCTATCAATATTACTAGCCCCTTGTGCCGTTCTACTCTTTGTAGAACACGCCTTATCAATACCCACAGAGGGAAGACGTATAGAAGCTGCTGCTCCGGCCAACTTTGAATGAGTGCGTCCAGACCTTCCGACATTCTTTCTCGCCTTCAACTGTAAAACCGATTGACTTTTGCCAACTTGAAGGTTGCTATGAGATCCATTACTGGAACTTCCCAACAATTTATTATCAATTGGAACACCTGGGGATGGAGAATCCACTCTCCTGGATCCACTTTCACCTGACTCAAAAAATCGGCTTCCACATTGTCCACCCCCGCTACATGACTTGCAGACAAAGCTTTCAAATTCCTCTCGGCCCACACTAACTGCTCGGCTTCGGCCTCCAGAGCAACACTGCTTGTGCCTCCTTGATGGTTGATGTAAGCTACTGCGGTTGCGTTGTCTGACAGAACGCGAACAGCCTTCTCCTGAAGATAACATTGAAACACTTGCAGAGCTAAGGTTACCGCCCTCAACTCCAATCTGTTTATTGACAAAACTTTCTCCTGTTCGGTCCATTGACCCTGAATGAATCTTCCTTCGGAGTGAGCTCCCCAGCCCATCAAACTGGCATCCGTCGTAAGAGGAATCCAAACAGGTGATTCTAGCAGCATGCCCACCTCTAGAATCCCCAGTTTTATCCACCAATGTAGAGCCTGCTGCGTCTCCGGAAGGCAGGGTAACCTCCTTGAGAGAGGATCCCTCTGATGCGACCACCTCCTTAGTAACGCTCTCTGTAATTGTCGCATATGAGCTTTCGCCCATGGAACCAAGTCTAAGGTTGCTGCAATGGTTCCGAGCAACTGCAAATAATGCCATGCAGTGGGATTTTCTCTGGTCAAGAAACTTCGCACCAGATGTCTCAACGCCAGGGTTCTCGACTGAGGAAGAAATACTCTTCCTATCTTTGTATCAAAGCGAGCACCCAGGTGTTCTGAATTCTGTGACGGAATTAACTTGCTCTTTGCCATATTGACAATCCAACCCAGACTTTGTAAAAATTCCACTACTCTGACTGTTGCCAACTTGCTTTCCTTCTCGAACTTTGCCCGAATCAACCAATCGTCTAAGTATGGGTGTACTAGAATTCCTTCTTTTCTCAATGCTGCCGCAACGACCACCATTACCTTCGTAAATGTTCGCAGAGCCACTGCCAAACCGAACAGCAATGCTTGAAACTGGAAATGACCCATTGGGACGACAAACCTCAAATTTCTGATGCTCCTGATGAATGGGAATGTGTAGATATGCCTCTGTCAAATCCAGAGATGTAAGAAACTCCCCTTTTCTTACTGCCATTATTACAGACCTCAGTGTTTCCATACGAAAATGAGTTACCCGAAGGTAATGATTTACCTTTCGAAAATCCAAAATTGGTCAAAAAGACCCTTCTTTCTTTGGAACCACAAAATAGATGGAGTATCGACTGGAGCCGCGTTGGCTTGGCGGTACCGGAACAGCTTTGAGATTCAAAAGTCTTTGCAAGGTCTCGCGCACCGCTGCACTCTTGATGCGTGCCTTGCAAGGAGATTGAATGAAGAAATCGACAACCGGGCATTGAAGCTCCAGAGCATAACCTTCTCGAATGATTTCCAACACCCACCGATCGGATGTGATTTGAACCCAGGCTGAATAAAAGTCCTGTAGCCGACCTCCTACAGGAATAAAATCCGCCTGGGTCTTCCTCATATCATTGCGATTTTCTAGAGTTCGAAGAGGAAGAGGAGGTTGCAAATCCTCTGTTTGCACCTCGAAAACCTTGAAACCCCTGAAAAATTGATGGCCTCTTTGAAATTGACCAAAACGTGCAGAAAACGACGAAAATCTCTGTACAGGCCCCTAGATGCCTGAATTGGGCGCCCTAGTTTCTGCCTGTCCTCTGGCAGCCTGCCACCTCTAGAATCTCCCAAGTCCTTTACTAATTTATCTAAGTCCTCTCCAAAAAGGAGTTTACCCCTGAAAGGAAGCTTAGAGAGTCTTGCTTTAGAAGAAGCATCTGCAGCCCAGTTACGCAACCATAAATATCTTCTAGCTGCCACAACAGAGACAGCGTAGTTACTCACCTGTAACAGGTGTTCTCCAGGAGCAGCAGGAATCAGTCCTCACATATGGGTGACGTCGGCGCCGACGGAGCCCTCGCGGAGCAATTTTCCCCAGCTTTCAAAGAAAGCCTTTGGGAATTGCAGCGCGCATGCGCGGTCCCCTTCCCGCCCAAGGGTGCCATCTTAGCCAGTCAGATGACATAGCTAAAAGACAGCATAAAAATTTGCAAAAAAACTAAAGCAGATAATTGCAACTCCAAGGGGAGGAGGGAGGGTTGTGAGGACTGATTCCTGCTGCTTCTGGAGAACACCTGTTACAGGTGAGTAACTACGCTTTCTCCAGGACCAAGCAGGAAGTCAGTCCTCACATATGGGACTCCCAAGCTTAAGGCTACCGGAGACCCTAAGCACAAAAATGAGCTCCCTCTAGCTCAGCAGTACAGAAGGAAGGAATCTTCACTGAATTATTACCCACCGGTAGCCCCCATCCGTGATGGAGGGTAGGAGTTGCTCAAACCTCGAAGAGATTTCGGAGGACTGCCTGTCCGAAAGCACTGTCCCTGCAGGACTCCCTCTCGAGGCAGTAATGGACCGCAAAAGTCTGGCTCGAAGACCAAGTAGCGGCCCGGCAGAAAAGCGACGCCATTTAAGGGCGTAGCATTTGCGGGTAGAAGGTCGCCGGGAAGCTAGGACGACCTCTTCTACCTCTGCCGGCAGTAGAAGGGGAGCAAGGACTACCCTTTCAGCAGCCAGGCCATCAGATGTAGAGATCTGAGGTTGGGGTGTAGTAGGGACCCCTGATCCTGTGTTAGGAGATCCGGTTGAAACCCCAGAGGGAACGGATCCTCCACCGCTAGTTGCAGCAGGAGTGGAAACCACGGCTGTCTGGGCCACCGAGGAGCTATCAGGATCATGGAAGCTTTGTCTCGGAGAACCTTGAAAAGAGTTCGAGAGACTAGCGGTATGGGAGGAAAGGCATAGAGAAGGCTTTTCGACCATGAGAGCAGAAAAGCATCCGCCGCTACTCGAAGGGGATGCGGCTGCCGAGAGCAGAAGCGAGGAAGTTGCCGGTTGAGAGGACTGGCAAAGAGATCCATCGTGGGGAGGTCCCACTTCAGAAAAATTTTCTGAACTACCAAGGGATCCAGTCGCCACTCGTGCGGCTGGAGGATTCTGCTGAGTTTGTCCGCCAGGCAATTTTCTTGGCCTGGGAGATAAACGGCCTTGAGAAGAATGCCGTGGCTGACGGCCCAAGAGCAGAGTCTCTGTGCTTCTCGACAGAGAAGGAAGGAGCCCGTGCCCCCCTGTTTGTTCACGTAGAACATGGCAACTTGATTGTCTGTCTGGACAAGGACGGACCGGTGAGAAGTCAGGTGGGAGAAAGCCTTGAGAGCCAGACGGATCGCTCTGAGCTCCAGGAAGTTGATCTGCTGCGCAGACTCCCACGTGGTCCAGAGACCTTGAGTACATGCCCCTTGGCAATGCGCTCCCCATCCTAGGAGAGAAGCATCGGTCGTCAGCACTTGAGCCGGCGGAGGAGACTGAAAAGGCATTCCGAGTATCAGGTTCGGCCGATGAAGCCACCACTGTAGAGAAGAGGCCAGCGGGCCGGAGACCCGCACTAAGTCGGCTAGGCCGCCCGTGGCCTGTTGCCACTGCTTGCGAAGGCACCACTGAGCAGGCCGCATATTCAGGCGGGCATTGGGGGTCACGTGGACGGTGGAAGCCATATGGCCGAGCAGTCTCAGGAAGCGCCTGGCTGAGACCAGGGACTGGCTGCGAAAACGGCCGGCTAGGTCCATGAGCCGTTGAGCCCTGTCGAGAGGCAGGAAAGCTCGCGCCTGAAGAGTGTGCAATCTTGCGCCGATGAACTCGAGATCTTGCGAGGGGAGCAAAGTGGACTTTGTGAAGTTTATGACAAAGCCCAAGTACTGTAGAAGAGTCACAGTGCGGTGTGCGGCTTTTGTGACTTCTGGAGAGGACGATGCTCTGATGAGCCAGTCGTCTAGGTACGGAAAGACAGAGGCCGTGAAGCCGGAGATAAGCCGCCACCACCGCGAGACATTTTGTGAAGACTCGCGGTGCGGAGGATAGGCCAAAGGGCAGTACTCTGTACTGGTAATGATTTCCCACCACCACAAACCTTAGGTACTGGCGGTGGCTTGGGTGGATGAGGATGTGCGTGTAGGCATCCTTTAGATCCAAGGAGCATAGTCAATCTCCCTGCTGGAGGTAGGGCAGAAGGATTCCAAGGGTAAGCATCTTGAACTTCTCCCTCACGAGGAACTTGTTGAGGTTGCGCAAGTCCAGGATGGGTCGGAGGCCTCCCGTTCTTTTTGGTATTAGGAAATACCTGGAATAGAAGCCTTGACCCCTCAGGTGGTGGGGCACCGGTTCCACAGCCTGTTCCTGAAGAAGACTTGCTAACTCCTGAAGGAGTAAGTCCTTGTGCAGAGGGAGTCGTGGAGGCTCTCCCGGGAAATAGGAGGGAGGGACCTGGTGGAAGTGGAGAAGATAGCCGTCTCTCACAACATGAAGCACCCAGGCATCTGATGTGATGTTGGACCACCTGTGGGCAAAGTGAACCAGCCGGCCTCCTGTGCTGGTAGGAACCAGCTGAGGGGGAGAGGCTATGCTGATGAAGTCAAAACCCCCCACCCTGCTGAGCAGGGGCCGGTGGTGCAGGCTTGGGGGCTTGCTGCCTACGGGACCCGTTACCCCGTCCCTTGGCCTGCTGACCCTGTTGGGGAGCTACGGAGGCCTGATATTGAGGGTAGTGTTTATAGGCAGCCGCCTTTCTCGGGTAAAAGGGCTTCTTTCCCGAGCCCTTCTTCTTCTGGGAAGGGGCAGAGGTCTTCCTAGAGAGCCTAGTTCTGGTGAGAGTCTCCGTCTCGATTTGTGCAGCCTTCTCAGCCATGGGCTTGCCAAAGAGGTTCTCACCTCGGCAGGGGACATCGACCAAGTTGTCCTGCACCCAGGGTTCAAGGTCAGACGACTGAAGCCAAGCCTGTCGGCGGGCACCGATGCCGGCTGCAGCCACTCGAGCCGATGCTTCAAAGCCATCATAGGCTGCTCGAGAAATGAATTTGGAGCATTCCCGAATACCAGTGGACAAGGCTAGGAACCTCCGCAAAGGTTCCTCGGACAGCCCAGCGGAGAATCCGGCTATCTCTTTAGCCAGGTCTCTAAGGTACATGCCCATGTAGAGCTGGTAGGTCTGGACCCGACAAGCAAGCATAGAGCCCTGGAAACACTTCTTACCGAGGCCATCCAGGTTGCGGGCCTCCCTGCCAGGAGGCACCGAGGAGTGCATCTTCTGGCTCTTCAGCCTATGCATGGCCGATTCCACCACCATGGAATGGTGCGGTAGCTGTGCTTTTTGGAAGCCAGGGCTCTTGCAGACTCGATAGATGGAATCGACCCGCTTGCTTAATACTGGCGACGATGCCGGACTCTCCCACATGCGGAAGAGTAGTCGTTCCAGCATGGGAGGAACCGGTACAGTAAAGTGCTCCCTGGTGGGAGAGTCGTACTGAAGGGCGTCGAGCTCTTCGGCTCTTCGGCTCCTCCTCGGGATCCGCAGGGAAGGCCAAAGCCTTGGCCATATCCCTGACGAAGTCCGAGAACAGGGCATCCTCCGGGGGGGACTGTTTCCGAGGTTCGGACTCAGGGGAGTCCGAGGGGACACACCGAGTCCGAAAAGAATCAGGTGACTCTTCCTCTTCAGACTCCCAGGCCGACTCCGAGGAGGAATCGGTGGGGTCGGTTCGGGCGGGCGTAGGCGTCGGCCGCCCCGACGCCGAGGGAGTCGGCGTCGACGACCTCGGTCCCGAACGGGAGGCCGAGGGTGACCTCGACCGAGGATCAACTCGAGCCCGCATGGACTCGAGGATCGGCTCGGTCTCCGGGGTCGACTTAGACGTCGACGTCCCGGCGGTCGGGGCAGAGGCGCCAGCGAGGCTAGCGATCAGTGCCCGCTGCTGGTCCATGAAGGCAGATAGTCTGCTCTCCAAGGCCGTCAACCTGAATCCGACCTCAGGTGACCCAGCAGCCCCCGACGGCGTCGGGCCCGACGTCGGACCCCTCGGAGGCGAGTCCAGGAGGACTACAGGACTTACCCGAGCAGGCAACTCCGATTCCAGACGAGGTCGATTCGGGAGACGTTCCTTCTCCAAAGACCCGGGACGGCTATCGGGGCTATGCGACCTGGCCCTCGCGGAACCAGGAGCGTCCACCGACGCCGCCCTCGCGGGTTTCGCCTTCCGATGATGATCCCCGGAGGGAGAACCTCTGTCGGAGGAACTCCGGCGATGCTCAGAGCTGGAGCCTCTGGACGCCGAGGCCTCCGACGAGGTCCGGGTGGGATCTGCGAAGATTCTTTCCCGCTGATGCCGCCGACTCCGTAAAGCTTTGGAGGACATTTTGCTGCAGGCCCCACAGATCAGTTCCTCGTGATCTGGGCCAAGGCAGCGGAGGCAATTATCGTGTGTGTCAGTGAGTGACATATTTCTGTCACACTGAACACACCTTTTGAAACCACTGGCAGCCATCGGGGGAAAAAGGGCCCCTGCAAGGTCAAAGGACCGGGCTGCCAGCGAAAAACCGAAAACGAAACTGACAAGAAAAATCAGAAAAACCGAAAAATAAGAGAAGGACTCGCAACGGCGTCGCGAGTCCGGGCAGGAAAGAGACCGGCGTCGAACCGAAGAAAAAAGAGAAATAAACGACGAAAAATCAACTTTTTCTGCGGGGACAAGAAGACCACGTCTGTAGGGCTCCGCGGAAAAAAGAAGACTGGCTAAGATGGCACCCTTGGGCGGGAAGGGGACCGCGCATGTGCGCTGCAATTCCCAAAGGCTTTCTTTGAAAGCTGGGGAAAATTGCTCCGCGAGGGCTCCGTCGGCGCCGACGTCACCCATATGTGAGGACTGACTTCCTGCTTGGTCCTGGAGAACATACGCTTTGATAAACCTTTACTAAGGTCATAATGAATGTCAGCTAAATAAGCCGTTCTAGTCTCTAATCTAGACGCTTTTGCCGCAGAGTCTTCCACATTTTCTCCATGTGCCCACTGAGACCAACAAAGACATGCTCTGGCTACCCATGCTCCACAAATCGAAGCCTGAATAGATAAAGCATTAACATCAAACACTTGTTTTAATAAAGGATCTAACTTCCTATCATGGCTATCCTTAAGAGCGGCACCACCTTCCACCGGAATTGTAGTCTTTTTAGTAACTGCTAATACCGCCGCATCCACTTTTGGAGATTTAAACAACTCCTGATCCTGATCCAGTAGAGGATATAAACGGGCCATAACCCTGGACCCCTTAAGCCCAGCTTCAGGCCTATCCCACTCTTGTTGAATCATCTCCTTTACCACTCTGTGAACGGGAAAAGCCCTTTGCGTCTTCCTAAATGCCTGCAACAAAGGATCCTCCAAAGCAGAGTCTTCCTCTGGTCCTGACATTGGCATATTAAGTGCTTTAAGAGTTTCCATAATCAATGCAGGTAACTCTTCTCAACGAAAAACACAAACTACTCTGGACTGATCCTCATGGTCCTTAAGTTCTCCCTCTAATTCATCCTCAACATCCAAATCTGGATCCAAAGGATCCGAGTAAATCTCATCAGAGGTTATAGAATGCTCCTGTAGATCCTTTCCTGTTTTAACCTTTTTGACAGGAATAGAACCTCCAACAATCTCTAAAGGAATAGCCGACCGCTTCTTCCCAAGATCAGCTACCACAGAGGGAAGGGAGCTTTTTTTACCATTTCCAAAGGTCTGCTGAAGCAGAGACAAAAACTCCTGTGAAAACAATGATGCCAAACCAGATGAAAAAATTGAAGGCTCTTGCGGCACATCTGGAACAGAAGGAGGCCCTGCAACAGGCTCTGGGAAGAGCTGCGGAGGAGAATTAGCGTCCCCTAAAGATAAGGAAGCAAGTCTAGCCCCCTCAGCACTAGATTCCAAACCCTGCTGCACATCTTCAGTTTCCTGAACACAGGATTTACAGACCCCCGAGTCAGATAATGTTCCTCTTCTAGAGCCACAAACCAAACACTGTGGCTTAGAAGGCATTACTCTAATCTAGTTTCAAAAGACACTACTGTGAATAAATTCAATTATTAGAATGCTGTCTCTTTTCTCTTTTTTTTTAAATAACAGAGTCAGTAAAAAGCTTAAAGTGAAATTAACTAAAAACAAATAAAAAAAAATTCTATATCTTTTAAAAACAAAGTTTCCCTCAGAAAGAAACCTAAGAATGAAAAACTGACTGTTCACCGTTTTCACACTCAACTACTGTTTGGCACTTCGTCATGCACGCGCTAAAAACAGGGCGGCCTGCAGCAACTGCCACCAGCGAATAACTTCACAGCAGGAAACAAACAGCGCGGCCTGCAGGAAACCAGCCCCTTGAAACTTATCTCCAATCAACCGGCTCCCCAACGCTAAGCTTTTTTCCAGCGTCGGAGGAGAAACCGAATGCGCCGCATAACGAGGAAGTAAAAAATTGAAAAACTCTGGCGGCTCAACAAAAAGGATGCAGCTCTCACAGGAAACAGTGCCTCCCAGAAAAAAAGCACTTACCCGGCAACAACAAAGAGCTGTCCTTACTCTGTGGAGAGACGATAAGGAAGTTATCATTTATTTTTAGTGTGTTAAAACCTTTTCTACATGTGATGGCAAAAATGTTCACTAAAGTAGCAGTAAAAAGTTGTGCTAAACTTCACATGCCTTATTATATTAGCCTCACAGTATGACAGTCTACTGTCATCAAGCCAGACCACCTCATGAATTTCAAAGTCCATTTGGTCTCTGCAATAACTAAGCATGCATGCACACTCCACTGACAAGCAGCAAAATGCTCGTCAGTGGAGGACAGGGAGGGCAAGGAATAGAGAAAGGGGAATATAGCAAAGCATGGGAGCCATTTGTTCATGCAGTACCCTATGTGTTGCTCAAGCTAAAGGCTTCTGTAAACAGGTACATTTTCAAAAAGGTATTTAAATTTGGGAAAAGAAGGCTGTAGTCTTAAGGAAGGAAGACTGTTCAAAAGGGTGGGGACAGTGTAGAAAAAAAGCCGAGCGACAGGTGGATTTGTAATTTACTCGATTGGGAGGGGGTAGAATTAGGCGATTGTCGCAAAGTGATCTAAGGCAACGTCAGGAGGTGTAAGGTATAGTCAGCGCAGAAAAGTATTGGGGTGCCTGGTTGTGGAGTACTTTGTGTGTCGGGATGAGAATTTTGAAGTGGATGCGTTATGAAAAAGAAAGCCAATGGCGTTGAATAAACAGAGGAGTGACGTGATCAAATTTTCTGGCATGGGAGAGTGCATGGACGGCATATTTTGGATTATTTGGAGGCCAGAGAAGATGATATTAAAATAGTCCAATCTTGATATGACAGTACTGGTGGTCAATGCAGCCTGACCGAAAAAGGGCCAAAGTGCTCAGAATCTTCATAGAGCAGCCGTGATGGACCAGATAAGGTGGTTGATGTGGGGAGAAAAGGAAAGGGCTGAGTTTAGTAGACTTCAAGGTATTTGAAAGAAGCAAGCAGGGAGCATAACCTTTGCGAATGACCTCTAATACCCACTGATCCAAAGTGATCTGAACCCAGGCAGGGTAGAACTCACGCAGACGCCCCCTTATGGGTACCTGCTCTGCCTGAAGTCCTCTGGCTTCATTGTGACTTTCTAAGGTTCGAGGAAGCCGAGGCGGCAAATCCTCTACTTGCCCCTCGAAATCCACGAAACCCCTGCTTCCTATATGGAAAACGGTCTCTCTGAAGTTGACCGAACTGTGAGGAGTGGAAACGACGAAAGTCTCTGCTGACCCATAGTCAGTTGGACCGGCGCCCCTGCTTCTGCTTGTCCTCAGGTAGCCTCCCGCCTTTGGACTCCCCCAAATCCTTTACCAGCTTTTCTAAATCTTCACCAAACAGAAGATTCCCTCTGAAGGGGAGCTTACCCAGTCTCGCCTTGGAGGAACCATCTGCTGACCAATTCCGCAACCATAGATACCTCCTAGCTGCAATTACGGAAGCCATACTTTTAGACAGCCCTCGTATCAGATTGTAGTGAATATCCACTAAATAAGCCACTCTGGATTCTAACCTGGATGCTTCTGTAGCTGTATCATCCATCTGCTCCCCCTGATTCCGCTGGGACCAGCGAAGACAGGCTCTGGCTACCCATGCTCAACAAATAGATGCTTGATGGATAAAGCATTGACATCAAATACCTGTTTCAACAAGGTGTCCAGCTTTCTATCTTGAGTATCCTTAAGAGCGGCACTACCTTCCACTGGGATTGTAGTCTTCTTGGTAACTGCAGAGACCGCTGCATCTACCTTGGGAGGTTAAAACAACTCCCGATCCTGGCCACCAAAGGGTACAGACGGGCTATAACCCTGGACCCCTTAAGACCTGCCTCCGGAATATCCCATTCCTGCTGGATCATTTCTCTCACTACCCTGTGCACCGGGAAGGCCCTCTGAGTGTTCCTAAAAGGTGGAATCCTCAGCTGGACCAATGGCCAGCATATTTAACGCCTTGAGCGTCTCTGCTATCAGCGCCGGCAGCTCGTCTCGTCGGAAAACTCGAACCACTCTCGCTTGGTCTTCCTGCTCAGTGAGAGTTCACCTTCCTCCAACTCTTCCTCCATATCAAATTCTGGCTCTACATCTTCGGAATGAACCTCCTCTGAAGTCACCGATTGCTCCTGCCTGTCCTTCCCGCACCTAACTCTCTTGGAAGGAACTGCATTTGTTCCTAAGTCTAGAGGGGGCCCCCGAGCGCTTCCTGCCTGGACTTCCCCCTGTGGAACTTGCTTCCATGTTTTTCAGACCGTCACCAAACACTTGCTGAAGTAGCGTGACGAACTGTGGTAAAAACGCCGCCAAACCCCCCCCCCCCCTCCCCTGGTAAAATTATTTGGGCCGGGGGGCCATCTGGAACGGAGGATGGACCTGCTACTGGCTCCAGAGATGTAAGACGGATGAGGCTGAGTCCGGCAGGGGTAAAGCAGTCCCTTTTAGACTGTCCTCAGCCACCTCTAAAGCCTGCTCCATAGAAGCTGCCTCCTGGATGCAGCCTCTGCACACTCCTGTATCTGTCACCGTCCCCTTCTAGTGCCACAAACCAAACACTGCGGCCTAGAAGGCATTCCGTCTCCGCGTATCTCTTTGCAGGACCTCAGACTCTGACGAAGAACTAGAGCTCTGAACTTGCTGTCAGCAACGCTGTGTGCTAGCAACTATCCCTTTAAATCTCAAATCTTTTTTTTTTTTGTCAAAGTTAAAAATCAAACATTTTCCTAAATCTTGATCTCCCAAGCAACCTTCGGTGCTGCGTGGTGTAAATCGAGGTACCCCCTAGACAAGGTTACTCCCTCAGCAGCGCTCCCCTCAAACCACAGTGCAGCCGTTTCCCGCTCAAACGCCATGCAGCACAGCCTGCACTGCACTGCTCGAGTCAGCGAAAATGGCGCCGAAAAACACAACCCCGCTGAACTACAGTCCTCTTACCTCCGTTTCGGCTGCTTTCGCCATGTCCGCCTCCCCTCCGGCTCAGCCAGAAGTGCGGCTTCAGCTACGAGGGCGAGAACGGACTTCCCCTCAGCAGTGCCGCTTTAGCGATCTCCGTCTCTGCCGCAGCTGTGATCCTTGTGCTGCGGCTGAAGAAGGAGCTATGCCTGTCTATCTGTGCGGTCACCGTGACTACCGGCTCCTCACCCAAATAGGTGAGTTCAGGAGTCAGAGTCTTTCCCCCATCACTGCTGCAATGCCTTTTTCCAAAAGAGGGGGGAAGGAGGAGATGAGGGGAGCGCACCTCAGATTCCTTATGTTAAATTTCAACATAAGTTTGTCTTCTAAGCCTAGACAGATTAAATTAAATCAAATTTGGAATTCTCTTCTTAATCATCCCTCAGGTGAGCCTTGGACCTCTGGGCTCATACAACCTCCAGCTGCTTGGAGACTGAAATAACTGGAGCCAGGAGGCGGTCCCTTGGGTATTCATACCTACCAACCAGTGTAATCAAGAAAATGATGTCAATCAATCAGTCTCCAAGCTGCCAGAGGTTCGGGACTGGACTGGAGGGACGATAAGGAAGCAAACTTAACATCTATGCGTAAAAAAAAAAAAAAAAAAAAGGGGGGGGGGGTCACCTGTACCTGGCAGGTACAACTAATTCCTCATTGGGCAGATTAGATGGACTATGCTGGTCTTTATCTGCTGTCATTTACTATGTTACCATGTAACTGCCTTCAACAACCACCTAGGATCTAGTCTTCTGGGGTTGCCTTGACAAATAAGTTCTCCACTAAGGCAACCCTCAACTATGTAGTCATCAGCAAGTGTGCACACATTAACCTGCCTGTTGATGGAGAAATCAGAGTTGCTTACCTATAACAGGAATTCATCGAAGACAGTAGGGGAATGCAGCCACTCTATCCCTCCCCCTTCCTTTCTATTAAAGATCTGCATGGGAAGCCCATGAAAACTTTAAGAGGTTTTCTGGAGTTGTAAGAATGCCAAAATCTGTCCTGATGACATCGAGTATGGCTGCATATCCCTGTTATCGACAGAGAACACAGGTAAGCAACTTTGCTAAGAGAAGGCCGGAGAGGAGAGACTGGAGACAGTGATGGAAAGGGAAGAAGATAATGGATACTTTTTACTCACCTGTTAATTACAGCTGGGTACAGAGCTTACACAGCATCATAGATATCACCGCTACATTCGACTCTGTTAACCACAACACTCTGCTACAGAGATTATGAGACACCGGAATAAATGGTACAGTATTAGACTGGTTCTTCTCCTTTTTGTCTCATCGTAACCAGTAAGTGAGAATCAAAACCAGTCTAAACCATCTATACAATGCCAGGGTGTTCCACAAAGTTCAGGCTTCTCTGCACTGTTATTCAATATATATATCCAACCAATATGCAACATTATAAAACACAGCATCCACTACAGAATAAATTCAATGTGTGCCTTCAAGTCAGTCCTGACTCCTGGCAACCCAGAAGCTCCTGGGTTTTCTTGGCAGTGTCACCGGAAGTAGATTGCCAGGCCTTTCTTCCGAGGCAATGGAGGGTTAAGTGACTTGCCCAAGGCCACAAGGAGTGCTAGTGGGAATTGAACCCTGGTTTCTTGGTTACCAAGCCGGTGTTCTAACCACTAGGCTACTCCTCCACTGCCCACTACAGAATATATGCAGATACTATAATGATTTTCACACACTAACATCATCCGGATTACTCAGAATTCACAGCATGCCTTGAATCAATATTGAAGTGTCTCAAAGGACAGAATCTTTCCATAAACTTTAAAAAATCTGACTTGATGCACATTACCAGAAACACTAAATCCTCCCCACCAGACTCGCTCAAGATCCTAGACTACACCCTAACCAACAAAAAAAAAAGAGAGGTCAAATACCTTGCAGTAACTATCAACTCATCTTCCAACCTCAAATAAAGAAAACAACCAGATCAGCATACCACAAGTTGAGAACTCTACACAAACTTAAACCACTCCTAACTGACAATGACTTCAGAGCAGAATGCCAAGCCATAGTAACTCCCATAATAGATTATTGCAACGTAATCTATCATGGCCTACCTAAGAAAACAATACTCCCTTTGCAACTGGTACAAAACACCGCTGCACATATCATCACTGGGACGGCAAAATACAGTCATATAACCCCAACTCTCCACCAACTACACTGGCTTCCCGTCACTATCCGTACTAAATACAAGAACATAATAATCTTCAAAATACTAAACAACCTATCTCCAGCGACTCTTCAACCATTGATCGGGAAAGCACATCCAACCAGAACAAGAAGAGGTGATGACCCCAACATCCTGGCAACTCCACCAAGCTTCAAAACAGCAAAACAGCAAAGCAATCCACTTACACTAGAGCCTTCTCTCTGTACGCTCCCCAGCTGTGGAATGACCTACCCGCTTCAATATGTGCAATCACAGATCTACTGGACTTCAGGAAAGCCTTAAAGACCCATATCTTCCTTGAATACTTCGGCCTCAGCTAGAAAAAAAAATGTCACATAGCAATAATACAACTGTATGTAACTGCTAACTGTGAAATGTTCTGTACCACATCAATCCGCAACAATGTCTTTGTATATAGTTATCATTTGTTAAATGTATTCTTAACCCTTATAATCCTCAAAGTTTTAATTCCTTGTTCTATGTAAAAGCTTGTTGCTGTATTTGTTCCATGTAAACTGCTTTGAATTAATGATAAGGCGGTATAGAAAACCTATTAAATAAATAAATCCACACTTGGCTGCTTCCTGCTGAACAGATGCACACAAAAGGCGGGGGGGGGGGGGGGGGGAGAAATCTCAGCAGGGCTCTTAATTAGAGCAGATGACCTTTTGGGAGAAGGAGAGGCAGTGGGGCACACTCAGGGCCATTCAATCGATTCCACTTCTCAGCACAAGACTGTGGAGCAGAATCCTGGGTGGGCTGGGCAGAGGTAAAGCATGATATATGGCTTCAAAGTAAAACTGGAAGCTGAACCCTTGAGCTACTTCCTTGAGAGTCCACTAACAATCCTTCCACCTTAAACATATGGAAGCTGTGCAGACTGCAATACCAGATAGTAGCTACAACTATGAATTATTTGGAGATGGTATTAGATTAGAGCCTTTGAGAGCATACAGAGTCCTGTCAACTCAACATCTCAAAACGCCCACTCATTGTCATCTCCAGATAATTTATAGGCATGTTGTCCAACACGAGGTAGTGCAACCACCTTCTTCAGAGCTGAAAATGAAAACCCACACACAGCACTGTTACTGTTGAGATTCGGGCAATCACTGCTCAGAGCCCCAGGCATTGACAAAGCAGAGGTCGAGATTAAAAAAAGAAGGGGGGGGGGGCAGAGACAGTGGATGAATTAATAATGGAAGCTGCTCAGGCTGACTTCTTACTAATGAGGAGCCATGGTGGGCGGCAGCTCCTGGACGGCTAAGATCCTGCTTAATCTTGCGGCTCCCAACTGTGTGCGAGGTGATGAGGAAGCAGAGGCTGGAGTCAGTCAACAGACACAGATATGGAAGGAACCATTCCAAAGCCTGAAGGCCTTTACCAATCAAGCTATAAATACAAAGCACTGTCCCCTGCTCCCCTACATAAGAACACATTTGTATCTGCTCACTTACAACAGAGGGAATGAGACACACTGTACAATAATCATTCAGATTGTCAAATCGCTCCTTTCCTCAGCACACATGCTGGTTTCAGAAGTGGCTAGCTCAACATGTTCCTACCTGAAGCAGAGGATGGCTAATGCGGGGTGGTACCTGTCTCATCCGGTAGTGGCTCCAGCGGGTGGAAGCTGTACTGGCTAACCATGCTGTGGTTCAGCAACTGGCTCAGGTCAGAGGACAGTAGTGGGTAGAACTTGCCCTCGCTGGCGTGGAGGTAGTTGTGCTCTGTCTGCTGGCTGGGAGCACTGGGCTGGGCTTCTTGTAGCTGAGAACTGCGCTGGAAGGCTGGCTGCAGGGGCACAGCCCAGGGGAAAGTAGTGTGGGACTCCCAGCTGTCAACAAGGGGTCTCAGATCAGAGACAGCAATCCCAACACGCTCGGGTGGAGAATTCTGAGGTCCTTCCTGAAGTGATATCCCTGGAGTGGCTCTGTGCTCCATTTCAGACAGGGCCAGGGGCAGAGAGGAGGTAAAGGAGGGGGGAGGATTTCTGTCCAGGGTTCGCTGAGTCAAAGAGTCTGTAGAGGAAGCTCGAGGAGGGTGGGAAAGTTCCTTCTGAAGCTGTGAAAAGGCCAGAAAACATAATTAGGTTATTCTGCTACAATCTGTTGTTCAGTTCTAGAGAATCACAGCATAAAATTCTGCTTGGTTAAGGGTGTGTGTGAAAAAGTCTGGGATCTCTCCTCTAGACTGTCCCCATTCAGTTTCTAAACTTCACAGGTTGGAGGCAAGTGTGAGTAAGCTAGTTCCAGACTGCCAAACATGGATGGGGTGAAATCACAGACCCTACCCCTGGCTCCTCTATTCAGTAACTCATGTTGGGGGAGGGTAGGTGATGATGTATTAGCCTCCTGCCCAAGAAACCCTGGTCAGTAACATCTGCTATGGAGTCATAAGGCAAAGGACCCTGTTTCTTCTTACCATCACCCCCCGCCCCCGCTGTATTTGGGTATGCCTCAAAGCAGAGATTTCACCTGATGGCCTGAAGATGACCCCTCACTCATTAGGAAGCGGAGGGCCTCATTCCAATGAGACTGCATCATGGTCTTCAGGCGTCCCACCATTTCTGTCCTCTGTAGTTCCAGTTTCCTTCGACTAGTCAGCAGATCCTGGACCTCTTCCTGATTCCGGGCTAACCTGCAAGCAGCAAACTACTTGTATTACATATCCGTTTCTCAGGACAATACACGGCAAAGGCCCATTGCCCTCACAGCACTACCCTTCTCCCTAGTACCTGAGCTCATACTCATCCATCACACGCCGCTGCTTCTCATCCCGCTCCTGTGTCTCTGCTTGGAAACGGGATAGCTGACTGGCCAGTTCCTTCTCTTGTGCAGCATTTAGCTCCAACAGCTGCTTCCTGGAAGCCCAGAAACATGAATGTGAATGGGGGCTCAGGGCATAGAATCAGCATGGGCTGTAGAAATGCTCCCCTTTTCTTTTTTTTTTTTTTACCTGTGCTGTTCTCGTAGGGCTGTCATTTGCTGCACGTTTTCCTTGTGCAATTCAGCCAGACGCTCTGTGATCTGCTGCTCCAGTGCCACCTTCAATTCTGACTCCAGCTTCAACTTCTGTGATTCATAGCGGACCTGACGGTGAGAGGGGAGACAGATGGGGACATGGAACAAGCCCAGAGACACTGCCACTCTGATAATAGGCATCGTACAAACTGGTTTCAGCATAGCATAAATGCAACCACATGTTCCCACAACTTATAATCATTCAATCCCAGTTGCCACACAAAGGCCAAGGTTCCCTGTTACAGTATAGAAAGATGAAAATATCTGGGAGGCTGTTGACTATGTTCTACTGGGAAGGTGCCTCACAGAACGGTTGCTCAGGAGACACTTAAATACACGCTATATCAGTCCAGCAACAACCAACCATCTGCTGGAGACAGAGAAATCCACAGAAATACTGAAGGGTGCACCTCTGGCTGCTTTTCAGCCCTAGTACCAATAATGATATCACTGGAAGTTTCTCGGTTTTTTCTCTGTCTCCATCATCTGCTGATTTGGACTGGTCACACAACAATCTGGAAGATGGATTTGTTTTTTATACTATCATGTCAGGAATAAACTTATTCCTAAGCCATGACTGGTCTCTCAAATATACTGCCACTGATCTTTATAACAAGAACATAACATAAGATATGCCATACTGGGTCAGACCAAGGTCCATCAAGCCCAGTATCCTGTTTCCAACAGTGGCCAATCTAGGTCATACGTACCTAGCAGTTTCCACAAAAAACACAGGTTCCACAATGCTTGTACTGGGTCAAGCATTGATATCCTGGGTTCTTTCTTAATAATTGTTTATGGACCTTTCCTCCAGGAACTTGTCCAAACCTTTTTTAAACCCAGCTCATGCTCATAATTAGCTTCTCTTATTTTTTAAAATTTTGCATTTATTGATTTTCAAACAAAATCACAAGTATCCACTTGCTCAAGTAAGAAAATACAAAGAGCTAGGTTGGAAAGAAAAAAAATAGGAAAAAGAAAAAGGAAAAATCAAAATAGTACTTTTATTGCCATACTAGACCACAATTAACAATAGCTTTCTTACTGCACTCTGTAACGTGCAACATATTAAGGTGAACTCTGAAGTAATTTTTCTTTTAAACCAGAACAGGGAATCTTAGACAAATGGAACTATTCTTTTATCTTTCTGCTATGTGACCCTGGGGTTAATCACTTTATCCCACTGTCTCTCAGCCTGATGGACAAATTAAATTATTACTACCCTGCAGGTGGCTAAATGTACAAAAGAAAAACCAAATGCCCCCCAAAAATACACAGGTACTTACAAAATCTTACTAAAAATTGTGACCCCCTCCTTAATCATGCATTGTACATAACAGTGTTGTGTGTTGCTATCTACCACAAAGCGCATGGCTTTGTTAATATCATACTGCTTGTATTGGACAGAACTGAAAGCAATACCCAAGCTCCCCCTCCTTTTTAAATGGTGTTTTCACCATGTTTGTGCTTGTATGATTTTCTGGATATTTGTTTGCTTATTTAGTATTTAGCTCGTGCCTTTCCAGTAAAGATGGTCACTACTATTGCATGTTAAGTGTCATCTACCCCATCAGCACCCTGGAAGTCTGGTTTTACATAGAATCGGTGTTCAGCATCTCTTTGGAGATGAAGACATATAACACCTCATGCAGGAGTTCAATTGAAACATGGCTAATCAGCTGTTTTATATGCTATATGGCTAGCAAAGCTTCATAGAAGATAGGACTGGGTTTTTTTTGTGGTCTAACCTTATGTGGTTTGTTACTCACTTGGTGGTCTGAATATCACTAGATAACTCCAAACTACCCGACACTGTGCAGACAGTGTTAAGGTGGTCAGAGGAAATATCCAGTAGTCGTATCCAGATAGCACTGCTGAGTATTGCACTTATCCAGTTACCACGTCCAGCTTTTGAATATCAACTCGATAATTCCTGTCTGTATTTTTACGGT
Source organism: Ichthyophis bannanicus (assembly GCA_033557465.1). NCBI lineage: Eukaryota > Metazoa > Chordata > Amphibia > Gymnophiona > Ichthyophiidae > Ichthyophis > Ichthyophis bannanicus. The sequence continues at coordinate 101,025,950 of CM066048.1, read as the reverse complement.
TTGTTAAAATATTTGTATTCCTTTTTTTTCCCCCAATACAATTTTTAGGAAGAATTCACAAGTGTGCATATTATTTACGGGCCCTCTGTTTTTCTTTCGTACCTTTGGCACTATGGGTCTGAGGGGGCAGTCCATTTCAGCCTGTAGGCCTTCCCTATGCACACACCGCTCTTGGATCCTTGCTTTACCTTGGCAAGGCTGATCTCCAACTGCAGGCTATCCCTCTCATGCCGGGCCACGTCCAGGTCCCCTTCCAGCTGCTGTGCTTCTGCCCGCACAGAGGCCAGGACCTGCTGCGCATCCAGGGCATGTTGAGCTTCTGTCTGCGAGGCTAACTGCAGGCAAAAGAGGGAGGGGCATCCAGTTAGGATATACAGCCACTTCCCTCACACATTCCTTCTCTCTCCAGCTGGTATTCGTGTTTCCCGCCTTCTCCCCCACCTTCTCTTTTTCCAGCTGGAGTTCACTTTCTTCCTGCAGCTGGTGGTAGCGCTCTTCCAGCTGCTTCTCCCTCTGAGCCCAGGCCTCCCGCTGCTCCTCCAGTGTTGCTCGTAGGGTCTCCAGCTGTTTTTGCTCATGTGCCTGTGTCGCCGCGCTAGCATCACGCTCAGACTGCAGGTTCAGGCAATGCTTCTTCTCAGATTCCAAGTTCCTTGCCAGGAGAACCTTCTCGCCTTCCTACAAGAACAAAGGGCCAAGGCTGAACACTTGTTCTTGCTCCTCTGCACGTGCACCATGCATTAAAACAAAGTCATGAAAACACGACATGCTCAAGTGTACCCAATCACCCAAATACAAGATCTGATCAACAGCGGCCTCCCCAACTTCATAGGATGAGGCACAGAGCTGATCCTTCTGACTTTCTTTCCCTTCTCCTACAGTGCAAACCAGAATCTCTCTCACACCCTCCTGCACCATTCTCACTATAAAATCTTTCCCTCTAGACCATTCTCAATAAGATATTTCCCTCCTTCTGCCCCCCTCCCAACAGTGCCACTCTCTCCAGGAATTTTTGCTCCCTCCCCTTTGTGCCGTTGTCATTAGACTCTCTCTCACCTCAGTTGCCCATCTTTTTGCCTCACCATGTTCATCTGGATCACTCCCCTCTTCCCCCCCTTTGTTAGTGCCACTCTCATCAGGATCTCTTTTCCACCTGCCCACCCCCATTCCTACTTTCCCTTCGGTGTTCCATTCTTACCAGAATCTCTTTTTCCTTCTCCCACTCTCTGGCTGTTCGCTGCTCCCTAGAAAGAGCTTCCATGGCCTGAGACAATTTTATCTCCAACTTGGACAGCATCTAAGGAATTAACAAGCAAAGCTAAGAAGCTGCATATGATGAAAAAAGCATTTATTTATGCGTGCCACACTATCAGAGTTTGCACAAACTCTCCAGGTGTTTGATCACTAGAAAATCAAAGGGTAAAAGGGCACTCAATGGAGGATACTGGTATAGTAGAAAAACTAAATGAATTCTTTGATTTGGTTCTTCAGCAGAAGACGATGGGGAAATATTCATAGCGGAACTAATCACTGTAGGTGAATATTCAGAGGAAATGAAGCAAATTACTGTAAAAATGGAAGATATACTACAGCAAACGACAAACTGAATACTGTAGTGGTAAATCACCAAGACCTGATGGCATTCACCCCAGTGTTCTGAAAACCGAAATTTGAACTTGGAGACCTGCTGCTGGTAATCTGTATAGGTGCATTCAGTCAAGATGAGGCTCAGCTTTGGTTATCAGGATTGTCATTCGAAAGCTCTGTCTGCGTACTTACCTCCTGCTGATGTGCTTGGACCTTCTCTGCTATCTCCTTCTCCTCCTGTATGCGGTACATAGTCTCATTCCGCTCTGCCTCATGCTTGTTCCACCCTTCGACTACCTTAGCTAGAGTCTGAAAGCAAACAAGCGAGGGAGAGTTACTACAAGGAGGAGAGACCCTGTCCAAATGCCCACACAGTCCTGCCCACCCGTCAGCTCACTGCACTTCCATTTACACTACAGCACAAAGGGACATGCAGCCACCTTAATCAGTTTATGTGCCTCAGGGCTCTATCTTGGGACCTTTCCTTTTTTCTCTCTACACTCAGTCCCTTGGCAAATGTATCTCTTCCCATAGTTTTCAGTACCACCTTTATGCTGATGATTCTCAGATCTACTTCTCTAGCTTGAATCTCCCCAGGAATCCAGGCCCGGATCTCTGCCTGCTTATCCGACATTGTTGCCTGGATGTCTCACTGCTGTCTGAAATGACCAAAACTCAGCTCCTTATCTTTCCCCCCTAAACCCACCTCCCCCTTAGTCCCTTATCTATTTCCTTGGATAACACTACACTCTTCCCTATTTCCTCAGCTCACAACCTTGGGGTCATCTTTGACTCTACTCTCTCTTTCTCTGCACACATTCAACAGAAAGCTAAAACCTGTTTCTTTCTCAAAAACGTCAGAAAAATTCATCCCTTCCTTTCTACACATACTACTAAAATCCTTATCCACTCTCTAATCACCTCCCATCTTGACTATTGTAACCTACTCCTCTCTGGTCTCCCTCTTAATCATCTCTCTCCCCTTCAATCAGTTCAAAGGGGACATTTTACTTACCAGTTAATGTCCTTTCCTCGAGTTCTGCTGTGCCAGTCCGGCCAAGTGGATTGTGTTCCCCAACCAGCAGATTAGCAGATACAAAGAGCCAGTGAAAAGCTCAGGATTCAATGACATCATTTCTATGCCTCCATTTGCCTCAGCCACCAGATGTTCCTTCTGTATTTACCCCAAAGCATATGGGAGAAATATGGCAAGCCTCACACAACCTCAACTGTGGGCAGCAATGAGTGATCAACAGTAGAGAACTATGTACAGGAAAGCATAAACAGAAGGCTGTTAGTAGAAGATGAACCTGCAGAGTCAAATATAAAAACCACAGTGGACCCTAGGGTACCGCAGCAGAAGAACAGAGCAATACAGTTTCAGGGGCGGGCCTTGGACTGGTCTAGCAGGACTCAAGGAAAGGACATTAATTGGTAAGTAAAATGTCACCTTCCATATTGTCCTGCTAGACAAGTCCAGACAAGTGGGATGTACCAAAGCTACAACTCCACTGGGTAGGAAGATGACACAGCAGTTCACAAAACCCTTGAGCCAAAAGCCAAGTCCGCCCATGTGTGGGCATCCAAGTGTAATGCTTGAGAAAAGTAGAAAGCGATGCCCATGCTGCTGCCCGACAAACGTCTGCAGGTGCTACAGAGCTCCACTCCACCTATGAGGATGTTTGTGCTCAGATAGAATGGGTGTGCAAACCCTCCAGAATCAGCTGGTTCCACTAGAGATATGCTGAGGCAATGGCCTCCTTAATCCAGTGTCCCAGTGTCAACTTGGCTGTCGTGTAACCCTTGCACGGCTCAGCAAATAGCACAAAAAGATGGTTGGACTTACGAGAGGAATTCTTAATCTCCAAGTACCAGAGAAGCACCCTCTGGATATCCACAAAGTGAAGATCCTTATCCTTCCCCCAACACTGCTCCTTCGAGAAGGAGGGCAGGCAGACCAACCGGTTCACATGAAAATGAGACAGCACCTTAGGTAAGAAGGCAGGCACAGGCTGAATGGAAACGGCCTTCTTTGTAAAAGATAGATAAGGATCTTGGCAAGACAAAGCCTACAGCTTGAAAATCCACCTTGTGAACAAATCACGATCAAGAAGACCATCTTGAATATCAAATTCTTTAAGGTAGTGCGCTTCAAAGCTCAAAGGGCGCTGACATAAGGGCCCTGAGCACCAGACAAATTGAAGGGGAGGACAGAGATGCCGAATCCCTTGGAGAAAGTGTGAGACATCGAGATGCAAGACTAGAGACTTACCAGCCACTGGACCTCAAAAACAAGATAAAGCTGCCTCCTGAACTTTCAGGAAGCTGAGGAAAAGGAACTTCTCCAGGCCATCCTGTAGAAAGGCAAACAGAGATGGTACCTTGGCCGCCTCAAGCCAAATGCCGAGTGTCGCACCATCGCTCAAAGAGGCACTAGATCTGCACACATGCCAGCTTGGTAGACCTCCTCCTGGCTCTGAGCAGAGTAGATATCACTGCAGGAGAGTAGCCTTTATGTGCTGCCTATCTCCTTTCAAGAGCCAAGCCATAAGCGAGAAGGGAACCGGGTCCTCCAAGAAGATGAGTCCCTGTCATAAGCCCTGAGATGGAGGCGACCGAAGAGAAGGCACTTGCAGGAGCAGCATCAGGTCTCTCAACCATGCTCTCCAAGGCCAATCCCGCGCTACCAGAACAATCCTACCTGGATGGCGTTCTATATGCTGAAGTACATATGCCACCAGGGGCTATGGAGGAAACATGTACAGAAAGTGCCGACTAGGCCAAGGCTGGGTGAGGGCATAGATACTGCTCTCCGACCCCATCTCTGTGCGACGACTGAAACAGCGCCAAACTTTGGTATTGGCACGAGTCACCATCAGATCCATTTTGGGCAACCCCAGTGGCACAGAATCAACTGAAATGCCTCTAACTCCCACTCTCCAGGATCTAGAGTGGCAGTTGAGGAAGTCCACTTTCACAGTGTCCACCCCAGCAATGTGTTGAGCCAACAAAGCTAGGAGGTACTTCTCTGCCCAGGCAAACAGTAGAGTTATCTCTAGAGCTACTCCAGCACTCCTCGTGTTGCCTTGCCGATTAACATAAGCCACCACTGTGACAGTCTGAAAACACTCAGACTATCTGGTCCTCAATCAGGCGCAGGAAACACAGATGAGCCAACCTGATGGCCCTTGCCTTGAGGTGGATGAACCACACCACTTTCCTGGGGTTCCAATGGCCCTGGTCCGTACGGTCTTGGCAATGGGCTCCCCAGCCTGCGAATCTGGCATTTGTCATCAGGAGGATCTAAGAGAAACTATCCAGGGGCATGCCCTTACTTAGATGGCAGGACTGCTGACACCACTGCAGGCTGTCTCTCACCATCAACAGGAGCGAGAGCCTGTGCTTGAGTTTGAGAACTCTGGGACCACCGAGCCAGCAAGGCACTATCCTCTATGGTTGCTACCATCAATCCGAGCAGCTGAAGATAATCCCAGACTCTGGGAGCCTGCTGCACACAGTACCAGGTAATCCAACAGTTTTTTACTTTCTCCTCTGGCAGGAAAACTCTGCCCATTCCAGAGTCGAAATGTGCTCCCAGAAACTCCAGGGACTGGGAAGGCAACAGCTGGCTCTTTCCCTAATTAGTCACCCAGTCGAGGCTTTCCACAAAAGACACTACTTGGGATGCCACCTGAGATGCTTCTGAAAGGGAACAGGCCCGGATGAGCCAGTCATTCAGTTATGGATGGACACAGATCCCTTGGTGCCGCAGCTGCCACCACCATGACCGAAAGGGACGGCGGCAAACCGAAAGAGACAGCCAAGCACTGCAAAATGCAGATACTTATGCTGATCTGCCTGGATTGGAATATGAAAATATGCCTTGCCCAGATCCAGAGAAGCCAAGAACTCCCCTTGGCACACTGCTTGAAATCATGGAGAGCATCCAGAAGCGCAGAATACGCAAGTGCTCGTTGACCCCCTTGAAGTCCAGAATGTGCTGGAAGGAACCACCCTTTTTGAGCACTATGAAATAGATGGAGTATCTGCCCTTGTCCCCTTTATCCGGTGGGACGGGCACCACTGGCTTTAGGCGCAGCAACTTGTCCAAGGTGGTCCGCACAGTGGCAGTTTTGCTTGCAAACCCACATGGGGAGATAGAAATATGATGATAGAAAAAGACCACATGGCCTATCTAGTCTGTCCTTCTATATCAACAACTACAACAGTCCCCTTTTTTCCTTTAGAGATCCTCTGTGTTTGTCCCATGCTTTTTTGAATTCAGTTACTGTCCTCGTCTCTACCACCTTCACTGGGAGACTATTCCACGAATCCACTACTCTTTCCGTAAAGAAATATTTCCACATATCACTCCTGAATCTATCTCCCTTCACACTCATCCCATGTCCCCTCGTAGCAGAACTTGCTTTCAATTGAAAGAGGCTCTCTCCCTGAACATTTATGCCACGGAGGTATTTAAACATCTCAATCATATCACCTCTATCCCGCCTTTTCTCTAAGGTGTACATATTAAGATCCTTCAGTCTGTCCTCATATGCTTTATAATGAAGCCCATTAATCATTTTAGTAGCCACCCTCTGCACCGACTCCATCCTGTTCACATCCTTTTAAAGGTGCGGTCTCCAGAATTGCACACTATACTCCAAATGAGGTCTCACCAAAGACTTATACAGAGGCACTATCACCTCCTTTTTTCTGCTAGCCATTCCTCTCCGTATGCACCCAAGCATCCTTCTAGCTTTTGCCGTCGCCTTTTCTACCTGTTTAGCTACTTTAAGATCATCAGACACAACCACGCCTAGGTCCCGCTCTTCTTTAGTGGACAACTGCACTTGACCCCCTATACTATATTGCTCCCTTGGATTGCTGCAGCCCAAATGCATGACCTTACATTTTTTAATATTAAATCCCAGCTGCCAAATTCTAGACCATTCTTCAAGCTTAGCTAGATCCCTCCTCATGTTATCTACACTTTCCTAGGTGTCTACTCTATTGCAAATTTTGGTATCATAACGAATGCATCCAGAATTGGCTCTTTGCACTCCAGGACACAGCCAAACTGAATGGTGTCTAGCACCCAGGGATCCTTGGAAACACAGGCCTATTCCTGAAAAATGGCAAAGCCTGACTTCAACTGGAGGAACCTGGGAACGAGCCCTCAAACCTTCACTGTGCAGCCCGGGAGAGCCCTTCTCTGGAGGGGGCCAAGTCCCTGGGCCCAAGCTCTCCTTGAAATGACAGAGAACAAATTTGAAGCCCAGAAGCAGAGGTTAGTAACGTCAAGAGTCCCAAAATCCCTGGGAATGCGGTCAACATACCCTTGGTGAATGGGTGGAGGTTGACAAGAAAGGGGCACAAGCCTGCTTCACAGGCCTCTTTGACCTGTCCTCCAGAAGGCGGTAAGATATGGTCTCGAGCAGGTCCTTCACCAGCTTCTCCAAATCTGCTCCAAACAAAAACTTCCCCTTACCAGCCAGTTGGGTCAACTGGGATTTGGAAGATGTGTCCACTACCTACTGCCTGGGCCAAATCCAACTCCATGACACCATCATCAAGGCACCATCCCTGGCCGCCAATCGCACCAGGTCATACATGGCATCAGAAAGGAAGGCCATAGCTGATTTCAAAAGAGCAGTAGTATCATCCAGTGGAAGAAACTGAATCCACTGGAGCAGGGCTCGAGACATCAGATTACATACTGCCAGCTGCAGGATAATAGCTGCCACAGTGAAATGGCTCTGCAACAACAAATCCACCTTGCTGTCCAGAAAATTCTTTTAAGGCCGATCTGCCTTCCACAGGAATAGTGATCCACCTGGTAACTGCTGTGACCTGTGCATCCACTATGGGAATGCCAAACCACTCCTCCAGGAGAGCATAGAGCGTAGTTACTCACCTGTAACAGGTGTTCTCCAGGAGCAGCAGGAATCAGTCCTCACTTATGGGTGACGTCGGCGCCGACGGAGCCCTCGCGGAGCAATTTTCCCCAGCTTTCAAAGAAAGCCTTTGGGAATTGCAGCGCGCATGCGCGGTCGTCTTCCCGCCCGAGGGTGCCATCTTAGCCAGTCAGATGACATAGCTAAAAAAGACAGCATAAAAATATTTGCAAAAACATAAGCAGACGATTGCAACTCCAAGGGGAGGAGGGAGGGTAGTGAGGACTGATTCCTGCTGCTCCTGGAGAACACCTGTTACAGGTGAGTAACTACGCTTTCTCCAGGACCAAGCAGGAAGTCAGTCCTCACTTATGGGACTCCCAAGCTCAAGGCTACCGGAAACCCTAAGCACAAAAATGAGCTCCCTCTAGCTCAGCAGCACAGAAGGAAAGAATCTTCGCTGAATTATCACCCACCGGTAGCCCACATCCGGGATGGAGGGTAGGAGTTGCTCAGACCTCAAAGAGATTACGGAGGACTGCCTGTCCGAAAGCACTGTCCCTGCGGGACTCCCTCTCGAGACAGTAATGGACCGCAAAAGTCTGGCTCGAAGACCAAGTAGCGGCCCGGCAGATGTCTGCCAGCGGAACAGAGCGGAGGTAAGCCACTGACGTAGCCTTTGCCCGAACGCAATGAGCCGTGACTCGACTTTCTAAGGAGAGTCCGGCTGCCCCATAAGCCCAAGAGATACAGTCCGCAACCCAGATGGACAGAGTACGCTTGGAGACCGGGAGCCCCAATTTATTGGGGTCAAAAGACACAAAAAGCTGAGCAGCTTTACGGTGCTCCCGCGTACGGTCAAGGTAGAAGTTCAAAGCCCTTCTACAGTCCAGGGTATGGAGGACCGTTTCAGCTCGGCTGGAGTGTGGTCTGGGAAAGAAGGTTGGAAGTACCACCTCCTGATTGATGTGAAAAGGGGAGACCACTTTTGGAAGAAATTTTGGGTGAGTCCGTAGGACTACCCTATTTTTGTAGAACCGAGTGTAAGGGGGATCAGACACGAGGGCCTGCAATTCACTTACGCGTCTAGCAGAAGTGAGGGCTATCAAGAACAGTGTTTTCCAAGACAGAAAACGAAGAGAACAGGTAGCCATAGGTTCAAAAGGCGGACAGGTGATCCGCTGCAAAACCACATTCAGGTCCCAGTCAGGCGCTGGTGGGCGCAGAGGTGGTTTAAGTAGAAGGAGACCTCGGAGAAACCTCGCTACGAGAGGGTCGCTGGAGAGAGGTCTACCGTCCACCGGCACATGATGTGCCGAAAGAGCACTGAGGTGAACTTTGACGGAGTTGGACTTAAGTCCCAGATTAGAGAGGTGTAGCAAGTACTGCAAGATCACCGACACCGGGCAGGAGAAGGGATCCTGAGACTGTTGGGTACACCAGACGGCAAAGCGACGCCATTTAAGGGCGTAGCATTTGCGGGTAGAAGGCCGTCGCGAAGCCAAGACGACCTCCTCCACCTCTGCCGGCAGGAGAAGGGGAGCAAGGACTACCCTCTCAGCAGCCAGGCCATGAGGTTGAGAGACCTGAGGTTGGGGTGTAGCAGAGACCCCTGATCCTGAGTGAGGAGATCCGGTTGTACCCCCAGAGGGAATGGATCCTCCACCGCTAATTGCAGTAGGAGCGGAAACCACGGCTGCCTGGGCCAGCGAGGGGCCACCAGGATCATGAAGGCTTTGTCTCGGAGAACCTTGAAAAGAGTCCGAGAGACTAGCGGGATGGGAGGGAAAGCGTACAGAAGGCTCCCCGACCATGAAATTAGAAAAGCGTCCGCCGCAACCCGAAGGGGGTGTGGCTGACGAGAGCAGAAGCGAGGAAGCTGCCGGTTGTGAGGACTGGCAAAGAGATCCACCATGGGGAGGCCCCACTTTAGGAAGAGCTTCTGAACTACCAAGGGATCCAGACGCCACTCGTGCGGCTGGAGGATCCTGCTGAGTTTGTCCGCCAGGCAATTCTCTTGGCCCGGGAGATAAACTGCCTTGAGGAGAATGCCGTGACTGACGGCCCAAGAGCAGAGCTTCTGTGCCTCCCGGCAGAGGAGGAAGGAGCCCGTGCCCCCCTGCTTGTTCACGTAGAACATGGCAACTTGATTGTCCGTCTGGACAAGGACGGACTGGTGGGAAGTCAGGTGGGAGAAAGCCATGAGAGCCAGGCGGATCGCCCTGAGCTCCAGGAAGTTGATCTGCTGAGCAGACTCCCACGTGGTCCAGAGGCCCTGAGTACGTGCCCCTTGGCAATGTGCTCCCCAGCCCAGGAGGGATGCATCCGTGGTCAGCACCCGGGTCGGCTGAGGTGACTGGAAAGGCATTCCGAATAGCAGGTTCGGCTGCCGAAGCCACCACCGGAGAGACGAGATCAGCGGCTCGGAGACGCGCACTAGGTCTGCTAGGCCGCCTGTGGCTTGTCGCCACTGCTGGCGGAGACACCATTGAGCAGGCCGCATATTCAGGCGGGCATTGGGGGTCACATGGACGGTGGAAGCCATATGGCCGAGCAGTCTCAGGAAGCGCCTGGCGGAGACCAGGGGCTGGCTGCGAAAACGGTCGGCTAGGTCCATGAGCCGTTGAGCCCTGTCGAGTGGTAGGTACGCTCGTGCCTGAGGAGTGTGGAGCCTTGCGCCGATGAACTCGAGATCCTGTGAGGGGAGCAAAGTGGACTTTGCGAAATTTATAACAAAGCCCAAGTACTGCAGAAGAGTCACCGTGCGGCGTGTGGCGCTGGTGACCTCCGGAGCGGACGCCGCTCTGATGAGCCAGTCGTCGAGGTACGGAAAGACATATAGGCCGTGAAGCCGGAGATGGGCCGCCACCACTGCGAGACATTTTGTGAAGACTCGCGGCGCGGAGGACAGGCCAAAGGGCAGTACTCTGTACTGGTAATGATTTCCTGCCACCACAAACCTTAGGTATTGGCGGTGGCTTGGGTGGATGAGGATGTGCGTGTAGGCATCCTTTAGATCCAAGGAGCATAGCCAATCTCCCTGCTGGAGGTAGGGCAGAAGGATTCCAAGGGTAAGCATTTTGAACTTCTCCCGCACAAGGAACTTGTTGAGGTTGCGCAAGTCCAGGATGGGTCTGAGGCCCCCTGTTCTCTTTGGTATTAGAAAATACCGGGAATAAAAGCCTTGACCTCTCAAATGGTGTGGCACCGGTTTCACCGCCTGTTCCTGCAGAAGACCTGCTAACTCCTGAAGGAGTAATTCCCTGTGCAGAGGGGGGTCGTGGAGGTTCTCCCGGAAAATAGGAGGGAGGGACCTGGTGGAAGTGGAGAAGATAGCCTTCCCGCACGACTTGAAGCACCCAGGCATCTGCGGTGATGCTGGACCACCTGTGGGCAAAGTGAACCAGCCGGCCTCCGGTGCTGGGAGGAACCAGCGGGGGGGGAGAGGCTATGCTTTGTGAGTCAAAAACCCCCACCCTGCTGAGCAGGGGCTGGTGGTGCAGGCTTGGGGGCTTGCTGCCTACGGGACCCGTTACCCCGTCCCTTGGCCTGCTGGCCCTGTTGGGGAGCTGCAGGGGCCTGATAATGGGGGTATTGTTTGTAGGCAGCCGCCTTCCTCGGGTAAAAGGACTTTTTCCCCGAGCCCTTCTTTTTCTGGGAAGGGGCGGAGGTCTTCCTAGAAAGCCTGGTCCTGGTGAGAGTCTCAGTCTCAATTTGCGCAGCCTTTTCCGCCATGGGCTTGCCAAAGAGGTTTTCGCCTCGGCAGGGGACATCGACCAACTTGTCCTGCACCCAGGGCTCAAGGTCTGACGACTGAAGCCAAGCCTGTCGGCGGGCACCGATGCCGGCTGCGGCCACTCGAGCCGATGCTTCAAAGCCATCATAGGCTGCCCGGGACATGAACTTTGAGCATTCCCGAATGCCAGTGGACAAGGCTAGGAACCTCCGCAAGGGTTCCTCGGACAAACCAGCGGAGAATCCGGCTAGCTCTTTAGCCAGATCCCGGAGATACATGCCCATGTATAGCTGGTAAGTCTGGACACGACATGCGAGCATAGAGCCCTGGAAACACTTCTTACCAAGGCCATCCAGGTTACGGGCCTCCCTGCCAGGAGGCACCGAGGAGTGCATCTTCTGGCTCTTAAGACGATGCATGGCCGATTCCACTACCATGGAATGGTGTGGCAGCTGTGCCTTTTGAAAGCCAGGGCTCTTGCGGACTCGATAGATAGAATCAACCCGCTTGCTCAGGACCGGCGAGGAGGCCGGACTCTCCCACATGCGGAAGAGTAGTCGTTCCAGCATAGGAGGAACCGGTACAGTAAAGTGTTCCCTCGCGGGAGAGTCATACTGGAGGGCGTCGAGCTCTTCGGCTCGAGGCTCCTCCTCGGGATCCGCAGGGAAGGCCAAAGCCTTGGCCATATCCCTAACGAAGTCCGAGAACCGGGCATCCTCCGGGGGGGACTGCTTCCGAGGCTCGGACTCCGGTGAGTCCGAGGGGACACACCGAGTCCGGAAAGAATCAGGCGACTCTTCCTCTTCAGACTCCCAGACCGACTCCGACGAGGACTCGGTGGGGTCGGCCCGGGCAGGGCGCGGCGCCTGCCGCCCCGACGCCGAGGGAGTCGGCGTCAGCGACCTCGGTCCCGAACGGGAGGCCGAGGGTGACCTCGACCAAGGATCGACTCGAGTTCTCATCGACTCGAGGATCGGCTCGGTCTCCGGGGTCGACTTGGACGTCGACATCCCAGCGGTCGGGGCAGCGGCGCCAGCGAGGCCAGCGAGCAGTGCCCGCTGCTGGTCCATGAAGGCAGACAGTCTGCTCTCCAAGGCCGTCAACCTGAGTCCGAGCTCAGGTGACCCAGCAGCCCCCGACTCGGGCCCCGACGGCGTCTGGCCCGACGTCGGCTGTCGCGGAGGCGAGTCCAGAAGGACCACAGGACTTACCCGAGCAGGCATCTCCGACTCCAGGCGAGGTCGCTTCGTGAGGTGTTCCTTCTCCAAGGACCCGGGGCGGCTGTCGGGGCTATGCGACCTGGCCCTCGCGGAACCAGGAGCGTCCACCGACGCCGCCCTCGCGGATTTCACCGTCCGACGATGGTCCCCGGAGGGAGAACCCCGGTCGGAGGAACTCCGGCGACGGTCCGAGCTGGAGCCTTTGGACGCGGAGGCCTCCGACGAGGTCCGGGTACGGCTGGGGTCAGCGAAGATTCTATCACGCTGATGCCGCCGACTTCTCAACGCTTTTGAGGACATTTTGCCGCAGGGCCCACAGATCAGTTCCTCATGATCCGGGCCCAGGCAGCGGAGGCAAAAGTCGTGTGTGTCAGTTAGTGACATATTTCGGTCACACTGACCACACCGCTTAAACCCACTGGCAGCCATCGGGGGAAAAAGGGCCCCTGCGAGGTCAAAGGACCGGGCTGCCAGGGAAAAATCGAAAACGAAAGCTGACAAAGTCAGAAAAACCGAAAAAAGTAAGAGGACTCGTGACCGGCGTCGCGAGTCCGGGCGGGAAAAAGATCGGCGTCGAACCGAAGGAAAAAGAATAAAATAATGAAGAAAAAATCGACTTTTTCGCGGGGACAAGACGGGGACGTCTGTAGGGCTCCGCGGAAAAAAGAAGACTGGCTAAGATGGCACCCTCGGGCGGGAAGACGACCGCGCATGCGCGCTGCAATTCCCAAAGGCTTTCTTTGAAAGCTGGGGAAAATTGCTCCGCGAGGGCTCCGTCGGCGCCGACGTCACCCATAAGTGAGGACTGACTTCCTGCTTGGTCCTGGAGAAATCTTTTTACACACCCCTAGCCCAGAGAGTCCCACTCTGATCGGATCAAATCCTTGATCACATCCAGGAACAGAAAGACAGTAGTTGATGTTCGCACTCCTTGAAGGAGCGAGTGTATCTTCGGCTCCTGCTCCATTTCAGAAGCATTTGTGAAATTCAAGGCGGATGAGACCCTGGCAATCAATGCCGCAAGCTCCTCCTTCCGGAATAGGCAGATCACCCTAGCCTCTTCACAATCCTCTGAAGGTGAGCATACTTCATCATCCACATCACAGCTCAATACTGAGCCACCTGAATATGAACCAGAGTCAAAGTCTCGGACCAGTCCCAGTTGATTCCCATATCCGGGGGGGGGGGGGGGGGCCGTCCTTCGCCAGGGACATTTAGCCAAGGGTAATCGAACAGGGCTTTCACTCTCAGCCTGCCCTGCATGAGACTGAGCCCAGGGGCACCCAGAGGCTGCAGGGTCTGAATTTCCCTGCCAGAAGGACCAGGCCTGCTGCAAAATGGAAAAGAATTCCGGGGAGGACAATCCTGTGTCCAGAAGCTCTCCTCTCAGAAATGACCTCCCCCCCACCAAGAACAGGAAGCACAGCCACCATAGATCCCTTAGAGGATGATGAGTAGTTCACAGCACAGTCGTTGGATCCTCCGGACAGCTGGATATCCTTACCCATAGTGCCATCTGTCACTACCTGCTCTGAGGCAGGCAAGGCCAGATTAACTACATCCCCTGACTGGGAGAAGGGAAATAGGCCCTCCCAGGATGACGCAGAAGCTGCCATGCAAGAAAAGCAGAACCCAGAGACGAGGCACCTCGCTTGCCACAGGTCAAACAACATTTCCTGAAAGAAGACTGATAAATTTGACTTACTGCTAATTTCCTTTCCTGGAATCCTGCTAGACCAGTCCAGACAAGTGGGTTGACTCACTCTGCCAGCAGATGTTGGAGACAGAGAAAGATACCAGAAGCTTGATTGGATGGACCCTGGTAGATATATGGCTGTACCCCTAGGTGTCACCTTCAGTATACGGTGGAAAAGCAACTTGATAGGGACATGAGAACTAGAACATTAGCGAACTCCTCACGCAAGCAACTATGTGAAGAAGGAACTATGTACAAAACCCCTAAGAAAGGGTTCCATAGAGGGACAACGCTGTAGGACTGTGGTCCTTGGCTGTGCTCAGAAGGCTATCCGAAAGGCATTTGTAAGGGCAGGAGCTAGACTGGTCTAGCAGGATTCCAGGAAAGGAAATTAACAGTAAGTCAAATTTCTCCTTCCAATTCATCCCACTAGACCAGTCCAGACAAGTGGGAAGACTTCTGAGCACAGCCATAGAGTCAAATGTATCATAAATAGTGCAGACGATATAGTAAAGCGATTCATGGAGGTTGGACCGCAGTTGAGTCTGTTCTCAAGTCTGGTCCTCCACAGACAAGGTGGAAAGTTCATCCAGTTGTATGAGGAGGTCATAGCGGTAGTGTAGAATTTGAAACTAGTGCGCAAGAATTTGCATTGCTAGGAGGCTGCTTTGATAGGACTTCTGACCGATGGCATCAAGTATCCTTTGTTTCTTGCCAGGTGGAGTTTGAAATGACGACTTTGTAGTCTTAGACCTTTTGAGGACCGCTTCCAAAACAACAGACTGGCAAGGCAGCTGCTGGTGTTAAAAACCTGGAGCAGGGAATACCTTATATCTAAGGTCCAAGCGGCGTCGCACGCACTGTCATGGGATTATTCCAGATGGAGGCATGGACATCCTGGAGAATGGGGGGAACTGGCAAGGCAATGACCACCTCTGGGACACTGGAGGCTTTTAAGATAGACTGAAAATCTCTCTTGTTGGTAGGTATCCGAGGGTTGCTGAGGGCAAGGGCTTGGCAGATTTTCTGGAGAGATTTTGGGTTAGAATAGTCCTTAGGTGGTTCCACAGAGCTATGCTCTGGCATGTGCAGACTGGCATCCCTTAGTGGCTGTGTATCTGTAGCCTGGGAGAACAGAGCACTCCAGAGGGAGCAGCTGTCCTCCTCCAGTGGACCAAGGTGAGGACTCTGCACGAGGGGGGGAGGCGAGGGTCTACTGCAGCCTTTTGAGGTGTGCTTTGGGAGGTTGGCATCTCTGGGGTGGGTGATGCCGGGGTCAGGGGTCACAGCTGCAGCTTGGAAGAGGACTGCACTGTCCTTCACAAACTTATGTAAGAGGGAGAGGAGTGACAGGTTTGGCATAGAGACCCCAGGAGTTTGGTGGGGGGGAGGGGGGGTGGTTCTCTCAGTAGATAATTCAGGTATGGCAGTCTCCTCTTTCTTGGCCATTATAGCCCTGTCTCGTGGTCCTTTCCCGGGACAGCAGGCTGCTGTTCTGAAGGGTTATTGTGCCTGGTTTTCCCTTTGGCCTTCCCTCCGGGGATCCCCTAGGCTGCAGGAGCTGGGGGGAGGGGTTTCAGGCCTGGGAGTGCAGGCTCTGGGTATATGAATGCTGAGCCAAGGCTGGTAGGAGGTCTGCGGCCAAATGGCTGCTCTGGGGGGTCCCAGTGGGAGGGAGGCTGAAGATGAGGGGGATCGTAGTTGGCTGGCTGATATGGTCCTCTCTGCTTATTTGTCTCTTGTTTTTTTTTTTTTTTTGATGGTGCCTTTCTGCCTTCTGTGGATTTAATGAGAAGTGTGTGTGTGGGGGGAGGGCGATCGTGCTAAAGAGGTAATTAGACCTTACCTGCTAATTAGTATTCCTGTAGGATATCCAGTCCAGTCCCTTCATGCTCGGTTGTGCTCCTATTCCTGCAGCTTGGAGACTAAGTAAACCTATCTCTTGATGACGTCAGAATATATATAGAACTGGCATAGCCCACCAGCCTCAGTATCCTGTTGACAAAGCAAACTAACGGAGAGACAACTAACCAATGAAAACAACTATAATACTAACGACTCTATGCACCCCCTCCCCCACTCAGAGGACGAACCCTACGCCCCCCCCCCCCCAAGGGAGGAGGAAGAGGCTTACCTGTCAGCGCACTCTGCCGCTACCTAACAAGCTTTGCAGCACTATGGCCCACAGGGCTCTGCTTCGGTCCCAATCCGCCCTGAACCCGAAACCTCCAGGAAGCCAGGCATCCAGAAACACCTCTGTGCCAACCACTCCCCTAAACTGCTTCAAACCGGCAGCAATACCGGGTGGGGCCAGGGACTGGACTGGATATCCTACAGGAATACCAATTAGCAGGTAAGGTCTAATTACCTCTTCCTAGTCGTCTATCCAGTCCAGTCCCTTCATACTGGGATGTACCAGAGTAGTTCAGGCTTGGGAGGGTCCTGCCAAACCGGCTCGAAGCACCTCTCTCCCAAAACCTGCATCCGCCGCGGCCTGCACATCCAACCTATAGTGCTTGGCAAAGGTATGCAACGAAGAACAAGTTGCCGCTCTGAAAATGTCCAACGGAGGAACCAAACTAAACTCCGCCAAGACGACGCCTGAGCTCGAGTGGAATGGGCTCTTAAACCCCCCGGAACCTGCCTACCCCGTAGGACATAAGCGGAAGCAATGGCCTTCCTAATCCACCTGGAAATCGTGGCCTTGGATGCTGCCTCCCCCCTGCGCGGCCCTCCGAACAAAACAAACGCTCTGATTTGCGAAAGGCCTTAGTGTGTTTCAGATAATGCCTCAACACTCTACGCACGTCCAGGAGGCGCAGCCGTACATCCCCCTCTCCCTGCTCCAACTCGGCAAAGACCGGGAGGGACACTGGCTGATTGACATGAAAGGAAGACACTACCTTGGGCAAAAAGGACTGAACCGTCCTCAACACCACCTTCTCCGTGGAATAAACTAGAAAGGGAGTACGGCAAGACAAAGCCTGCAACTCCAAGACAGGCCTGGCGGAACAAATGGCCACCAAAAACACAACTTTGAGAGTCAAATCCTTAAGAGAAGAGCGACCAAGGGGCTCAAAGGGCGCCCCGACCAGAGAATCCAACACCAAATTAAGGTCCCAAGGAGGTACCACCACACTCCTATGTGGTCTTATTCGCCTGACTGCCTTAAGAAAACGAATCACATCGGGATGTTGGCTTAAAGCTTTGCCCTTAACCTTGCCCCTGTAGCAAGCAATAGCTGCTAGCTGCTCTCAAGGAACTGGCCACCAGCCCTTTCTCCAGGCCAGCCTGCAAAAAGTTCAACACATCGGAAATCTCCACTGACAGAGGCCTCTTGCACCGAACCTCACACCAACTCTCAAAAATGGCTTATGTGAGGGTTTGGCGCAAACAGGTAGAGCGCTTGCGGACCTTCAGCAAAGTGGAAATCACTGCTCCCGAATAACCTCTCTTAAGGAGCCTTGCCCTCTCAATAGCCATGCTGTAAGTGAGAACCGACCCACCTGCAGCATTCTTACCGGACCCTGCCTGAGAAGATCCCCCCTTACCGGGAGCCGCCAGGGACGATCCGCCAAGAGCCAAACCAGATCGGCGTACCACGGCTGCCTCAGCCAGTCTGGAGCAATCAGGATCACCAACCCCTGATGAGTTTCTATCCTCTGAAGAACTCTGCCGATGAGGGCCCAAGGAGGGAACACGTAAAGCAACCCCTCCGTGGGCCACCGCTGACTTAGGGCGTCCAGCCCTTCCAACATGCTTTCCCTTCTTCTGCTGAAGAATCTGCTCGTCTTGGCCGACTCCCATCGCGCCATCAAATCCATCACTGGTGGCCCCCAACGGAGGACGATCCGCTCGAAAACTTCCTGGTTGAGCTCCCACTCACCCGGATCTATCCTGTACCTGCTGAGAAAGTCGGCCGTGACGTTCTCCACTCCGGCGACATGCTGGGCTGAGATGGCTACGAAATGGTCCTCGGCCCATCTCATGAGGCCTTCCGCCTCCTCCTCCAGCAGAAGGCTGCTCATCCCTCCTTGCCGATTGATGTAAGCCACTGCTGTCATGTTGTCCGACAGAATCCTGACCGCTTTCCCGAAAATCTGACTCCGGAACGCTCCGAGGGCCATCACTACTGCCCGCAACTCTAATCGGTTGATGGGCCATTGAGACTCCTGTACGCTCCAACTTCCCTGGGCAAAGTGTCCCTCGCAGTGCGCCCCCCAGCCTGACAGACAGGCATCCATCGTCACTTGCAGCCACTGAGGGGCATCGAGAGGCATTCCCTTTTCCAGACTCCCGGGAGAGAGCCACCACTGTAGCGATGTCCTGGCCGCTGTCGTGCATGGAAGGATTATCGAAAGGGGCTGTTGCTGATGAGACCAACGGCGCAACAAAGCCCGCTGGAGCGGCCGCATATGGGCCCTGGCCCAAGGTACCAGGTCTAACATCGCCGCCATTGTTCCCAGAACCTGGAGGTAGTGCCATGCTGTCGGGCTCTCCCAAGCCAAGAACTCTCTGACCAGCCGGCGTAGGCTCTCTGCCCTCTAAGCTGACAAGACGACGTTGCCCGACCGGATGTCGAACCTTGCCCTCCAAATACTCAATCTCCTGAGAGGGCACCAACCTGCTCTTTGCCTGGTTGATCACCCACCCCAGACTCTGCAGAAGAGCCACGACTCTGGCCGTTGCCTTCAGGCTCTCCTCCCTGGACTTGGCCCTGATCAACCAATCGTCCAGGTACGGATGCACGAGAATGCCTTCTCCGCAGAGGGCCGCTGCCACCACCACCATAACCTTGGTGAAGGTGCGAGGAGCTGTTGCCAGGCCGAACAGCAACGCTTGAAACTGAAAGTGACCCTGCGGCACCGCGAAGCGCAGAAACTGCTGGCGAGCCTCTCTGATGGGAATTTGAAGATACGCCTCGGTGAGGTCGAGAGAAGTTAGAAATTCTCCCGGCCTCACCGCTACTATCACCGACCTCAGCGTCTCCATACGAAAGTGCGGAACCCTGAGACACCGGTTGACATGCTTGAGGTCCAGAATGGGTTGCCACGAGCCTTCCTTCTTTGGCACCACAAAACAGATTGAGTACCGACCGCAGCCGAGTTGATCCATTGGCACTGGGATCACCGCACCTAATGCTAACAGCCTTGCCAAGGATTCTTCCACTGCTGTGCGCTTGGCTGCCGTCCTGCAAGGCGACTGGACGAACAAGGGAAGGACTGGTCTCGCAAACTCCAGGGCATATCCACATTCTACGACTTCCAGAACCCACTGGTTGGAAGTTACCCGGGCCCAGGCGGGGAGAAACTGCCTTAAGCGACCCCCTATAGGCAGCACCCCCACCCAAGCCCCCATTATCTCATTGCGGTTTTCTCTGGGCCGAGGAGGCCCCTAAACCTCTGCCCGCCCCTCGAAACCCCCGTAAGCCCTGGCCTCTGGCGGGAAACTTACCCCTCTGAAAGGAGCTCTGCCTTCCTGATCTAGGCCTCCGAAACTCCCTCTGCTGAGAGCACCCTTGAGAAGAAAGGCGCCTCTGCTTAGACTTATCCTTCGGGAGCCTGCCCCCTTAGACTCCCCTAAGTCCTTTACCAACTTGTCTAAATCCTCCCCAAAGAGCAGCTTCCCCCTAAAGGGGAGCCTGCAGAGACGAGACTTGGAGGAAGCGTCCGCTGCCCAGTTACGGAGCCAAAGATATCAGCGAGCCGCCACCAGGGAGGCCATATTCTTTGACAAGCTATGAATGAGGTCATACTGACTATCCGCCAGATAGGCCGCTCCAGATTCAATAAGTGCCGCATTCCCTGGAGGCTCTACCTGCGGACTCTCAGCTGACTGCAGCTGTTGAGACCACCTCAAGCATGCTCGGGCCACCCAAGCCCCGCATACCGAGGCTTGAAGGGCCATGGTGCCAACGTCGAAAGCCTGCTTCAGCAAGGTGTCCACCTTCCTGTCCTGGCCATCCCTTAGAGCAGCACTGCCCTCCACCGGGATGGTAGTCTTCTTGGTCACGGCCGCTACCGCCGCATCCACTCTGGGAGGCCTTAACAACTCCTTTTCCGCCTCCGGCCATGGGTACAGACGTGCCATAGAGCACACTCCCCGCAGGCCGGACTCTGGCTGATCCCACTCATCCTGAATCATTTGATGGACTACCCTGTGAACCGAAAAGACCCTTTGAGACTTCCGGACCGCCAGAATCAATGGGTACTCCAGTGCCTCTTCATTCTCCTGTTCTCCCGAGGACATATTAAGTACCTTCATTGACTCCCCAATCAATGCCGGTAACTCCTCACGGCGAAAAACCCTCACAATTCTTGCCTGTTCCTCCGGGATCTCACCTTCCTCAAGCTCTTCCCCCAAATCCCTGTCTGATTCCAGAAGCTCAGAATCTGGGGAAAAGGGCTCTTCTTCAGCTGTTCTCGCCCTCTTGGCCGGAAGGTCCGGAATAAGCGGCTTGCTCTCCGCCCCCCGCTTGTGAGGGGCATGGGCCTCCTGCTGACGCATGCAGAAAGCTTTGTGCAACAACAGCACAAACTCTGGGGAAAAACCGCAGGGACCTCCCTCCACAGAGGAAGTACCCGGCAATGACTGGGAGGATACCTGCTGTCCTACCGGCAAGGAGGGCAGCGAAGCCTCCCCCAGGGCCCCTTCCAACTCTTCCTCTATATCCATAGCCCCAGAAGCTGGAGGAGGCTGCTTTACATTGTCCTGGAGCTCCTGCTCCACAGAGGCCGCCTCCAGAGCGCAGCCTCTGCATACTCCAGTATCTGACACCGCGCCCCTGCGGGCCCCACATACAAGGCACTGCGGACGCGCAGGCATTGCACACTTCTCTACTTGTCTTTTTTTTTAAGCTATGCACAAGAAGAATAAATCCCAAATCAGCTGTCCAACAGAATCTGTGAATATATATATATCAATATATACATATATATATACCTGTCTTTCCTTTTAAAACTAAATAAAATGCAAGGAAACTTTGCCTTCCGGCTCCTACCATGCTCTTCTCCATTCCTTCACCTCCCCCGGGCAAGGAACGCCATGCGGCTGAAAATCGCGCGAAGGCCAGAGCGGGAACTCTCCTCCTCACAGGCACCAACGTGCCGAACGAGGCCGCAGGCCCCGCTGACGCTCTCCCCGCCCCCAGAATCACGCCTCTTTTGCCGGGCCCTTCTCAGCCGCCCCTTTGCTCTGTTAGGCGGGCCGAGGGGGAGAGGACGCCACGGTCTTCCCGCCCTCGTGCTCAGCCGCCTCCGGGGCTTCAGACACGAGGCGGGAGACCGAAGAAAATGCCCTTCGCTGCAGGAGACCCGGCCGCAAATAACAAGGCCAGTCTCCGCTGCCTCCAAAAGGGCGCTGCTGTTTTCTTTTTTCTTTTTTTTAAGCGGACAGGGTCACTGCAAGCCTCCTCTGCCAGATTGGGGGGGGGGGGGGGTGGAACGGAAACGAGGGGTCACCCAAAACTAACTAACTGGAAGGAAATAAAATTAAAATAGAAATTACACTTACCTGGTAATTGTAGTTCCTGGAGGATCCAGTTTAGTCCAACTAAGAGCAAACGTCACGTCAGAAACAGTACACAGTAGGGAAACGTGATGTGTCCAAGGATAGAACAACTGATCATGTAATGTTGAAACAGAGGCTTTTATTTGCAATACCAAATGGGTGGGCATCATCCATTTGGTATTGCAAATAAAAGCCTCTGTTTCAACATTACATGATCAGTTGTTCTATCCTTGGACACATCACGTTTCCCTACTGGGTCCAGTTTAGTCCTCCACATCAGGGTAGTGCACCTCCTCCTGCAGCAAGGAGACTGGACCAATCAAATTCTTCCCTATGGTGATGTATACTACTGGAGCTCCCATCAGCCCCCCAGTGAACTGTTAACAAGCAAAACCGAAAACGAAGAAGATGCAAAGAAAACAGCAAAGATACCCCTCCCCCAAAAACTGAACTCCCTCCCCAAAGGATGGAACCGAAACTGTGCACATCGCGCCCACCTGGACCACTGAGCGAAAAGAAGGCACTGCCACAAGGACAGAAAAGGAATGACTGGACCCGAGGGAACCCAGGCAAAACGCCAAACCAGCGTTCTCTAACACCGTAGCAGCGCGCCGAACAGAAAAAAAACAAAAGTCATCGGGAGGGAATGAGGACTAAACTGGACCCTCCAGGAACTACAATTACCAGGTAAGTGTAATTTCTATTTCCTGAGCGGTCCTCCAGTTTAGTCCTCCACATCAGGGATGTAACAGAGCAGTACTTAACGGGAGGGACCACCCCAACCGGCGCGCAGAACCGCTGCACCGAAGCAAGAATCTCGGGACGCCAGGACATCCAGCCGGTAATGCTTACTAAAGGCATGTAGCGTGGACCATGTAGCCGCTCTGCAAATGTCCAATGGCGGAACCAAACCGTGCTTCGCCCACGATGTCGCCTGTGCTCGAGTAGAATGGGCGCGCAAGCCCAGCGGAACCGCTCGGCCATGCAAGATATATGCCGACGCAATGGCTTCCTTGATCCATCTAGCAATGGACGACTTAGACGCCGCCTCCCCCTTGCGTCTACCACCAAACAAAATAAATAGGCGGTCCGTCTTACGAACCGACTCGGTAGCTCGGAGGTATCGACGGAGCACCCGCCGAACGTCCAGACTATGCAACCCCCCAGACCCGTCCGTCTCCGGGGAGTCAAAACCGGAAGGAAAACGGCTTGATTTAAATGAAAAGGAGACACCACCTTAGGAAGAAAGGAAGGGACAGGACGCAAAACCACTCTGTCCTGAGAAAAAGACAGGAAGGGTTCACGACACGAAAGCGCCTGCAACTCCGAGATACGGCGAGCCGAACAGATGGCCACCAAGAACACAGCCTTTAACGTGAGATCCTTGAGAGACCCAAGATGAAGAGGCTCAAAAGGCTTCTGAACCAAAGCTTGCAACACCAAGTTCAAATCCCATGGAGGAACGGTGACCCTGCGCGGAGGACGCAGCTGAAACACGGCTCTCAGAAAACGTTGTACATCCGCGTGAGCCCCCAGGGGAACGCCCATGACCTTTCCCCGGTAGCATGCCAGAGCCGCCAATTGCACCTTTAGAGAGTTCGCAGCAAGACCTTTGTCAAAGCCGTCCTGCAAGAAATTGAGAATGGCAGGAATGGGAGCCGTCGCGGCCCGGATGTCATGCCTCGAACACCAATCTTCAAAAAGTCGCCAGACTCGCACATAAGCGAGCGATGTAGAAGCTTTTCGCGCCCGAAGAAGAGTCGCAATAACCGCTGAAAAATAACCTTTCCGCTTCAACCTAGCCCTTTCAATGGCCAGACCGTAAGCGAGAATCGATCCACTTGCGGCAACCGCCATGGAACCCCGTCGAGGAGTCGAACGAGATCCGCATACCACGGCCGCCTGGGCCAATCCGGAGCCACTAGGAGAACTGTCCCCGGATGCGTTTCTATGCGTTGAATCACGCGACCGATCAACGCCCACAGAGGAAAGACGTAAAGAAGCCCGGGAATCGGCCATGGGCATATGAAAGCGTCTTTGCCCTCGGACATGGGTTCTCTCCGTCTGCTGAAGAACCGAGAGGTTTTGCCGACTGAAAGGTTGCCATGAGATCCATGATCGGTGGCCCCTATCTGCGGACTATCTGAGCGTATACTTGCGGGTGAAGTTCCCACTCCCCGGCATCCACGTGCACTCTGCTGAGGAAATCCGCCATCACGTTTTCTTTTCCGGCGATATGCCCCGTCGAAATGGCTAGCAGTCGCGGCTCTACCCACTGGAACAACATGTCGGCCTCCGCTTCCATCGCTCTGCTGCCCATGCCGCCCTGACGGTTGAGGTATGCAACTGTCGCCGAGTTGTCTGAGAGTATTCTCACCGCCCGGCCTGACACTAGAGGCTCGAACGCCTGAAGAGCCCGCAGCACCGCTCGCAGCTCGAGGCGGTTGATCGACCAAGAAGCCTCCAGGGTCGACCACGCACCCTGTGCGAAGCGACTGTCGCAATGAGCTCCCCAGCCCGCTATGCTCGCATCCGTTGTCACCGGCAGCCACACCGGCTGCTCCAGGGGAACCCCCGCCTGCAACGCCCCCGAGCTGAGCCACCAGCATAACGACTGCCGCACTCTCCTTGGACAAGGTAACTTCTTGCTCAGCGAATCAGTCTGGTTCGACCAACGCCGTAAAAGGGCTCGTTGCAGCGGACGCATATGAAACCTGGCCCAGGGAACCACATCTAGAGTCGCCGCCATCGTTCCAAGAACCCGAAGGTACCACCAAGCCGACGGAGCTGGGAACGTTAAAAACTTGCGAATCAAGAGGCGTAATGCTCGTGCTCGACGATCCGGCAGAAATACTAACCCTTTCGCTGTATTGAAGAGTACCCCGAGATATTCGAGGGACTGGGTCGGCACCAGCTGGCTCTTTTTCCGGTTTACCACCCAGCCGAGACTCTGCAGAAGAGCTATCACCCGGCTTGTGGCCCGCAAGCTCTCTTCCTTGGTTTTCGCTCGGATTAACCAATCGTCTAGATAAGGGTGAACTAAAACCCCTTCCTTTCGCAACGCCGCGGCAACTACCACCATGACCTTGGTGAACACCCGTGGTGCCGTGGCGAGGCAGAATGGCAGCGCTTGAAACTGGTAATGGCCCCACGGGAGAGCGAACCGGAGGAACTTTTGATGAGCCTCTCTGATCGGAATATGCAGGTAGGCCTCGGAGAGATCGAGAGACGTCAGAAACTCTCCCTGACGCACCGCAATTAAAATGGATCGCAGAGTTTCCATCCGAAAATGAGGGACCCGAAGGCAGCGATTCACGCCCTTGAGATCCAGGATAGGACGGAGGGACCCGTCCTTTTTTGGCACCACGAAATAAATAGAGTACCGACCCATACCGAGATCGGCCTCCGGAACAGGTACCACCGCCCCAAGGCCAGCAGATGGTCCAAGGTTGCGTGAACGGCGAACACTTTTTGAGATCCCTTGCAGGGCGACAGAACGAAGGCATCCCGGAGAGGACAGGCGAATTCTAGAGCGTACCCCTCCCGGACGATCTCGAGGACCCACTGGTCCAAAGTTACCTGGACCCAGGAAGAAAGAAAATGACGAAGCCGCCCTCCGATCACTGGACTTTCTTCCGGGGTCCGCCTCGGTTCATTGCGGCTTGCGACTAAAGGAAGAGGAGGAAGAAGAGGAGGCAGCCGAGAATCCTCTACCCGCTCCCCGAAATCCTCGAAAAACCGAGGATCTATTTGCCAGTCGTCCGCGTTGGGACCCCCCAAACCTGGACGCCCTGAACCGGCGAAAGTCACGAAACGAACCTCTAGCCGAGGAGACCCCCCTATTCTGTCGGGGCTTATCCTCCGGCAGTCGCCCGCCTTTAGATTCACCGAGGTCCTTGACCAACTTATCCAAATCATCCCCGAATAACAGCCTGCCCTTTAACGGGAGTTTGCTGAGGCGCACTTTAGAGGAGCTATCAGCAGCCCAATTGCGCAGCCGAATAGAACGGCACGCCGCCACTACAGACGCCATGCTGTTGGCCAAAGTCCGAATCAAGTCATAGTGAACATCCGCCAAATAAGCGGATCCCGATTCCAAACGGGCAATTTCCAACAACCCCTGTTGGTCTAGACGGGAATCCTGTCGCAAATGTTGAGCCCATCTCAAACACGCCCTAGAAACCCAGGCTCCACAAATAGAGGTTTGTAAGGCCAAGGCATTAGTCTCAAAGGCCTGCTTCAACAAACCATCCACCTTTCTATCCTGGATATCCTTCAAGGCCGCACTGCTTTCAACCCGAATCGTAGTTTTCTTGGTTACCGCCGAAACCGCAGCGTCAATTCGCGGAGAACGAAAACGCTCCTTATCCTTGTCCGCCAGAGGGTAAAGACGATTCATCGTTCTGATACCCTTCAAGCCGGAATCAGGGTGATCCCACTCAGCCTGAATCATCTGATCTACCACTCTGTGAACCGGGAACACCATTTGAGAATCTCGAACCGCTTGAATGAGAGGATCCTCCAAAACCTCTTCCTCCCCGGGTTGCCCGACTGTCAAATTCAGGGCTTGGAGAGATTCTGTAATTAAAGGAATCAGTTCTTCTTTGCGAAAAACACGGATGATCCTAGCCTGTTCCTCAGGTTCCGGAATCTCCCCTTCCTCCAAATCCTCGAGTCTGTCCTCGGGATCTACATCAGACCAGTCCTGCTCATGCCAGGCCAGCTCAGGGAGTTCCATGTCAGAAACGCGAGGCCGCTTAGCCGCCTTAAGGATGTCCGCTCTCGCTCCCTCCATTCTGAGGGAGGGCGGCGCCGAGGGAGCCGTGCCCGGCTCAGAACCTTTTCCCAAGCGGCCCCTTTGGAAAGCTTGGTGCATAAGAAACACGAATTCAGGAGAGAAATCCCCCCAGGCCATCTCGGTAGACCCCAAGGCCTGGACACTCGCCTGCGCAGTCGAAGTAGAAGGAAGAGAAGGCAGGATAGCCCCCGTAGCCAGTTCCTCCCCACTAGAAACTGGAGGGACCACAGAATCCACAGGAACACTGGACTCCATTGGGTGTTGTAGCTCTGGCGGAGTGCAGGCACAGCTCTTGCAAACTCCTGCGTCATAGACGGAACCTTTGCGGGACCCACAAATCACGCACTGCGGCCGACGAGACATGTGAAGAGAACCGGAACAGTGTGAAGAGAAGCTCAACAGTGCAGAACTGTCAGTAGAAGAACAGAGCCCAAAAGTGCCACAGGCCTGCAAAACCCAGCCCGTGCAGCAAAGGCCCCCTCTCTCTTTTTTTTTTTTTTTTTTTACTTTGCCTTTTTACACACCCCGACTCACTGCTACAGAAGGAGCAAAGAAATCAAAGCAGTCTGAGTCAGGACGCTCCGTAGCAAACGCACCACAGCACAGCCCCTGCAGAAAAAAGCGGGATCCGAAAAACAAAATGGCTGCCAGCACTCCGCTAGCCGAAAAAAAAGGGCGCGAAAAATAAATAAAAAAGAAATCAATGAAATCGCCGCGATCCAGTTGATTGGAAGACCGGAGCCACCTCAAAACGGGCCAAAAACAAAAACAGACATACCCCGAAGGCAGGACAGAGGACGGGAACGGCAGCTGAGCCCAAGAAGAAAACAAGCTGAATGGCCCCGCGGTGTGAGAGAACACCGACTGACAGGGAAGGGACTTGGGGTCCTTCGAGTATTAGAAGGTACTCCCAAGCTAGGAGGGGGCAATTGTGGCCAGATTCCTCCTCCGAACTGTCTTGGAGGGGAGATCAGTAGCAACAGAAGTGCAGCCGATGTGCCGTTGATCAGCAGTAGGCAGACGGTCTGCACAAGCTCGGCTCCCTCCGATTCAGAAGTAGAATTTAAAGAGACAGACACTAAAATGCAAGAAAAACAAAAAGTGCTACAAGGAGCAGGGAAAAAGAAAAATAAGTAAAAACTATATAGTCCTAACACACCAGTGAGCCCCCAAAAGGCTCACACCGCCTCCTGCTGCAAGGAGACTGGACACACTGGGGGGCTGATGGGAGCTCCAGTAGTATACATCACCATAGGGAAGAATTTGATTGGTCCAGTCTCCTTGCTGCAGGAGGAGGTGCACTACCCTGATGTGGAGGACTAAACTGGAGGACCGCTCAGGAATTAAACAATATGTCCCAGGGAAAGAAAAACCAAAAAACCCTTCCTATGCTAAAGTCTCTCCAGGCACTTAATCTGCTAGCTTGCTGCTTCACTCCAGCTGCTTGGAGACTAAGTAAAAACTGAGGCTGGTGGGCTGTGCCAGTTCTATATATATCCTGACGTCATCAAGAGATTGGTTTACTTAGTCTCCAAGCTGCAGGAATAGGAGCACAACCCAGCATGAAGGGACTGGACTGGATAGACGACTAGGAACTTGCCTTTTTTTTTGTGTGTGTGTTAGCCAGGCAGCATCGAGGCACTAGAGAGTCACGGGGGGGGGGGGGGGGGGAGGGAAATTGATGTGGTTAGGTGGTAAGATTGACGCTTAGGAGAGGCACAAGGTTGCACAGGAAGGGAGAGCTGTGGCATGCTTTGTCGCAGTCAGAGAGAAAACTGCTAGGGCAGGCAGATGGCAGGGTGGGACAAAGAACGCACATGCTCATAGAAGTCAAAAGCCTGGTCTGAGCTAGGGAGACCCCGGCACGTCGGCAACATTACCCAACAAGTACGGCTGCATCCCCTTGCTTATCTGCAGAGAAATTTCTTTACGGAAAGAGTAGTAGATGAGTGGAACAGTCTTCCAGTGGAGGTAGCAGAGAGCAGGACAGTAGCTGAATTCAAGAAAGCATGGGATCAAGACCTGTCCCTGATCTCTAAAGGGAAAAAAAAGGATTATAGTAGTTGGTATGGAAGGGAAAAAAGACTGGTAGGCTATATGGTCTTTTTCTACTGTCATGTTTATAGAAACTCCTCTCCTGCCTCCCCTCCCAAAGGATGGGGAGGAGGAAAGGAGGGACCCACAGCCACACCTTGCAACTCTGTGAGAGCAAGGGAGTCTGAACGGGGTGGGCAACACGGACCCTGGCCCCACCAAACATTTGCCCGCAAAGAGCAGCTGTGATCACAGCAGACTCCTCCTGTCTGCCTGCAGAAGATCAGATCCCTGCGGGCAGGGTGGAAGGCCACTGCGATCGCGGAAAAGACTCCTATCTGTCTGCAGGAGATCCCTGCGGGCAGATAGGAGTGTCTGCTGTGATTGAAACGGCCTTCCCCTCTTGCCCACAGGGATCCTATTTCCTGCAGGTAGACAGGAGTCTGCCGCGATTGCAGCCATTCTCTTCTCTTCTGCCCATGGGAGATTGGATCCATGCGGGCAAAACAGGATGGGAAGGCTGTGGGGGCTAGGAGGCGGAGCCAAGGCAGAGCTTGCCTCCCCTAATCCGAGAGGTGCTCCATGGCCCCTGTATGGGAGTGCCAAGGCCAAGGGATCATCTGAGGGGGGGGTGGGGGGGAACCCAGTTCCACTAGATTTTGCTCCTCAAATTTCCTGCAACAAAAATCAAGCACAGCTGACTCCAGGCACTCTTGGCCAATCAGGAAACTAACTGTGTCCAATCCAAAATCTTCCTGTTTTTTCCCTCCTCAGGTTGTGTGTTTCCAGACTACTCAGGAAACACACAACCTCCATCTGCTTCAGACTGAAAAATACTGGTTGGTAACTGACTGCATAGGACTGACATCATCAGACTGGGTGGTTCTCAGTCTCCATCTGCTGGCAGGAGTGCACAAAGCCAAGCATCTTGACTGGACTGGAAGGACGATGAATAATTATATTAATCACTTGGTGATTGCAGTATGGAATGATCTCCCCATTTGGATATTTCCAAGTGACTTGAACCGGTCACCGGCGAAGACCAGATATTGAGCACAATGGACCATTTATTGGACCCAGCATGGCACTTATGTTCTAATGCTCAATGCTGCCAGACCGAGATAGCTCTAAAGAGCTCATAGTCTGGGACAAGCCACTTCTGCTCACCTTATCCAGCTGCTCGATCATTGCATCCTTTTTCTTGTCTGCAGAAATGGCGATAGCTAGCTGCTGTTGCAGCTCCAGGGTACGGTTCTGAAGATTCTGTATATGCCGTTCAAGATGCTGAGAAAAAGAGAGAGAGAAGAAAAAGGTAGGAGAATCATTAATAGCAAGACCCTGAGGTTGGTAACTCATTAGCCCAAAGGTTCGAGTGGAGCGGAGCTTCATTAAGATATTACCCAGATCCTCCCATTTTCAGCTGGATCACCACTCCTGGGAGCTCCAGTTCAGCTGCACTTCATGCTGAAAAGTCGAAGCAGCAACAAGGATCACAGCCCAGTGTTCCAGCTTGGTAGTGCACAATGCTAATCAGTAAATCCTTGTACAGAACATGATCCACAAGCCATGACTATTTTAACTTTTCACGCAATTAACGTGAATGGCAATATGTGATGGCCGAGTCTGTCCTTCCTCCAGGGAGTTCCAGTGGAGCTAGGACTGCCATGTAAGATGGAGGTCAGAGGCAGACTGTAACAACCTGGGGAATTTTTTGTTCAGCCCAGCCCATCCATTTCTCTTACCTCCCCCTCCGGATGTAAGTGAAAAGTAAGGGTAGGGCCTCTAAGCCATTGCAAGGATCAAGATCCCGCTGCCGCCCTCTCTTTCAGCACAGACTTCCTGTTATTAATATAGAAAGCATGTGCTAAAGGATAGGGCAGGAGCATGATAGGACCATAAGCTTTGAAACTACTCAGAAGCCCTATACTTTTTTTTTTGTTTGCACTTCCCTCTTTGCTTCTTAGGCAGCAGTGCAGCTTTCATGCGCATTCTGCTAGTGCGTCCCAGTCCTGACTCCCAGCAGCACTCAGCCCACCGGGGCCTGCATGAAATTCTGATACAGCAACCTGCTGCTGCTGAAGGTCCTAAAGAGTCTTCTCTCATACCTTACGCCGGGTCCGTTCCTTCTCAAGAGAGTTCCGGAGAAGCTGGATCTCACTGTAGGATGAGGGGTCTCTTGGAACGCCAGGCCTCAGGCTGGCGTAGCGAGGAAACAGCTCATCAATACCTGTGACCGAATGTGGTGGGGAGACTTCCTGAAAGGGTTGAGCACTGCACATTTAACAAAATGAAAGGGAACTGGAGTTAGATCACACCTTTACTCTGAAGCTCAAGGTGCATTACATTCAGGTACAGTAAATATATTTTTTTCTACAATCTAACATTATACCTAAAGCAATGGAGGGTTAAGTGACTCGTCCATGACAAGCAGCAGAAGTGGGATTTGAACCTGGCTTCCCTGGATCACAGCCTGCTGCTCTAACTATTAGGATACACCTCCACGGTTATCTGAACATTTTCTAATTATTTGAACAGAGACATAAAAAAAACAAATATAAGTCTGAGTTGCATGCAGTTGTTAATCTGCAGAGATTGTGTGTTTCACAATAAGCTTGGCAGATGTAATGGGAACCCCTCCCCTATGGCATCTTCCTTCAATGGAATACTAAGCTGGGTAGAAATTACTCAATAGAGCTTTTGGGGAATTTAGGGAAGGGCTAGGGAGAGTACTTAAACCTTTAATAAGGTCAGTCAATCCAATAATTCCAGAGTCTTTCCCTGAGTTAGTCATGTTTATGTTTATTAAACCTTTTAACCAGAAAGTTAACAAAGCACTTTACAACACAAAGAAACAGTGTGCGAAAGGAACTCCATTCAAATAAAAAGCAACAGGCCAGAAGACAGAGGAGAGAAAGGACAGGGGAGAAAAGAGAAAGCCTTGCTATTCTCTGCAACCTGGACCAGGCCTACGTGTACTGTAAGTGCAATTGCAGAAAGGGAGCCTTGGAAACAGGAATAAACGTCCATACAAGCACACACATAGATCAAGGTATCTTATAATCAACACTCATGCCCCTCACAGACGGCACTGCTCAGCCATGCGCCTCCCTGACAAGGTGCCTACATTTACAACACTTGGCATTCTATAAAGGACCTCTTCTGTGTGTTTGTGGCCACAAAGGCAAGAAAAAGACGTTCTAAATTCACTCCAAAATGGGGGTAGGGTTCGCTTAGGTGCCTCTGGAGGTTGCAGCTTATCTACTATAAGTCGTCAAGCCACAGGGCAATAACTAACTAACTATCTGAGGACACAGATGGTGCCCTGTCTGCCACTACTCTCTGCAGCACCTAAGCAAAATCGGGGGTGGGGGGGGTGCTATTCCGTAGAATCCGAGCTAGAAGTGGCAGGATAGAGAAGTCAAAAGGTCTCCTTTCTTCATAGTAGCTTTGGAAGGAGATAAGAGCTTAAGATTTAGTGCAGTGTCTGGTTCTTAGCCTAAGCTGCTCAGCAGATGGTAGAGAAGTAAGCCTTGCACAGTATCTGCTTGTATTGTCATGCTCTTAGCAAATATTTTGGTGCAGTCCTCTATGCACCTTCGCTGCCTCTTACACTTACAGTGCAAGGCCAACGGTAAAGCTTTCTACTTGGCTTTGTTTTCAGGTTATGGAAGATGCCGGCTGAGGTTTCCTATTACATCTGCCAAGTTTATAGGTGAAAAACACAATCACTGTAGAGTAATAACTGCATGCAACTCAGACTTGTGCCTTTTTATTTTAATTTCTCAGCTTAAACCATTAGAAAATTGATAGATCACAGTTACAAGAGGACATGACCTTGCTTTAATACAGTCCTGCAGGGCCCTACAGCACCACAGGGACGTAAAGGGGCTTTGCCACCACCCCGCCTTCCTGCTGGAATGGCATCTTTGCCCCCCCCCCCCAAAAAAAAAATGATACCTCCTTTCCCCCTATAGGGTGACATACTTTCCCCCTCCCCAGCAGGGCTCCTTACTTGATTAGATTGACTGTGCTGTCACTTTCAAAGGAATCATTACCCTTTTTCTCACTGGCTGGAGGCTGAAGATTCAGGGAATCCCCTGTAAGAAACAGAGGCATTCAATGTGACTTAGAATCATGCCAGACCTATAATGCTTGAGGGCATTTTTCCCCCACACACAGAAGCTTTAAGGTCAGTAACACTACTAGGACTTAAGGATAACACCTGTCTGTGTGTAGAAATAAAGCGCTGCACCCTTATCACCAAGATATAACATATAATCAGTAGGACCTACAAAAATAAGGCAGACAGTGGAGAAAGAAACTGGAGGCAAGTTATTGTGTCACTTACGATGGGAGGAGATAGCAGATGATATCTGGAGCATGCTCTGTAGGTGTGAGCGCACCGACTCCATCTCAGAAATGTGCTTCCATCCATTCTGAAGAGCAGCAGAGGGAAAGGTAACTGCCATGCTAACCCCACACAACTTATAAAAGCACACAGTCTGATTGACAAGGACCATGAAGTCACTCTAGTCTGCCTAACTACCATTGCATTTCCCTGCCTAGGCCCTAGCTGTTCTCCAGCTTTTCCCTCATTAATTCATAATCCTGCAAGCTTGCCCCAGGCTCTGGGACTGTTTCTGTCTCTCTCACCTCCTTCAGGAAGTAGTTCCATGCATTCACCATCCTCTCATGGGGGGGATATATATTCTGATTTTATATGTCGGAATTTATCCCCTTCAAGTCTCATGACCTTTTGTTCTAGAGCATTCTTTCTTTAGAGATGGGTTTGCCTCTTGTGCATAATTTGAACATCTGAGGTACTTGAGTGTTGGTCATAATCCTCCCCTTCACCCCAACCAGTGTGTATGTAGAACATTCTTACACCAGGCAGTTTCTGGTCAGATTCTGCAATAATCTGGTCGCCTCTCTCTGGACTGCTTTCACTCTATCCTTTGAGATGCAGCCTCCACAAAACATAATAGTCCAAGTGAGGTCTCCCCAACCAGCTGTAGAGGCATTATCTCCCTTCTTTTATTAGCTGCATCTGGCATCCTTTTGCAACCTCATACCAGATATAATTATCCTAAAGCCTCTGTCCTGTTTGGTGCCCATCAGTATCTTACTCTTCCCTCCCATGCTCCCTTGGATTTCTGCACACCAGGTATATCATACAGCAGGTTTTGTGGCCATTAAGAATACAATCACTCCTCGAACTAGCTGAGATTAGTTGTCACTCTGTCCACTATCTTAGGGGTATCCACATCATTACAGATCTTATCTGCAGAAAGATCAACTTTTCCTATAACCCGGCCCCCCCATATTTTCATTCACAAAGATATTAAACACAACCAAACAATCACAGGACAGATCCCTGAGGCCCACTAATCAATGTTCCTTCCTTGGAGTAAACTCCACTTACTATTACCCCTTTTGGCTACCTCTCAACCATGCATGAGAGGGAAAACATATATGCCAATACCACACCTCCAAGTTCATATACAAACTTTAACTCAATTCAGACTTATATGTCAGAGAGGAAAATAAGAGTGTGGCTCTCACCCCTTCAAGAACGTATATAGCTGTTGACACAACCTATGTCCACGAAAGTAAATACAACTTATCAGGCCGATACAGAAAACTAGTGCAGCCTTTAAGCACAGTTAACGGCACTTTTAAGCACACTCACTGCTACTGCCAAATGCAAAAGAGAGACATATATGTGCGTAAACAGTAAGGGAAAAACTAGCACACAATTAATACCAAGAATATTTAAATTAGAAGCAAATGAGCTACACATAATGAAACGGCATGCAAATACTGCCTGCGCCCGATGCAGGGAAATGCTTTGAGGATTTCGCAAACAGCCTTACCACCAATATTTCCATGCCTGGGTCTAAGGTGGCTTAATTATTTAACGCGTGTCCCCAACAGTATTTTGATGGCATTGGGTGCTTTCCCTGATGCCATCAAAATACTGTCAGGGGGCCGCTGACCCCGACAGAAAGCAAATCCCTGGTGATCCAGCGGCCCCGAAACCCCCCTACTAAAAATATACCTGGGGGCCCAGCGGCCCCAAACCCCCACCCTGGTACCTTTAGAAATGAGCGGGAGCGCTGCCCATGCACTCCCGCTCTTGCCCCACCATCTTGAAAAATGGTGGCACCTGGCCCCACGCTGGGCCAGGTTAGACTGCCATATAAGGTAGAATAGGCCTTATATGGTAGTCTGACCCTGCCTAGTGCATCCCAGGATGTACCATGTAGGGCCAGGTGCCACCATTTTTCAAGATGGCAGGACAAGAGCAGGAGCACCTGCGCAGCGCTCCCACTCATTTCTAAAAAGGTACCGGGAGGGGGTTTTGAGGCCGCTGGGCCACCAGGTTAATTTTTAGTTGGGAGGGGGTTGGGCCTGCTAGGCCACCAGGGATTCGCTTTCTGTTGGGGGCACTGGCACTCCAACAGTATTTTGATGGCATCGGGATCTTTCTCCAATGCCTGGATTATCTGAGGGAGTCTGACATTTCCCCTCAGATGATCATGGCATCGAAGAAATTACTGGCAGGGCTCATATGCAAATTAGTCACACGCTCCCATTTCTCTGGGATAATTTGCCAAACTAGCGCCAATTTCTTGTGCTCATGTGTTTGGCTTGCTTTTGCAGTTTAATACTTCCATTTGTGCACAGTTCAACGAATGGCTAAATGCATGGCTAATTTGCATATGATCCCCTTTTTGCATGCCCATGCTGAAGTTGCATGCTATCGGTGCACTGCAAATAGGCATAAAAGGTTGACAGAGCACGACTTCAGCACCGGCTTTATGCATCGACCTGTTTGCATTAAGAAGTAATTGCACAATACATATACATACACAAGGATTCTTACAATACTAATGAAATACCTCAGACATCCTCCAAGAGGCTAACATCTATCCTATGTGCAAGGTAACTACACATGACTATGACACCCCTCTGACAGGATACATGTCTCTGTGCTAACTTCAGGTTCCTTGTGGGGATACCCTCCTCACCTGCTTCACAGCACTGGTCTGGATTCCAGTTGACAGAGTCTGGCTCATTTGCTTTGCCAGAGTATCCAGGTCCTCGTGGTTATAGTCACTTACAGCTGTTTCCCCCAAGACCCTGGGCTCATAACTCAGAGTTAGAGAGGGCGCCGAGTGATCCTGGGAAGCCTCACAACCCGAGCGCCTGACGAGATCATTTGAGGAGATGGACGGAGGGACCTGTGGTTGCTGGGAGGAACTAATTGTGGCAAAGGGTTCCTGCTTGTCTCCAAATCGAGAGGAAAATAGAAACCGAGAGCTATTCTCATTCTTTTCTGTGGGCTGAAAACTTGCATCCCGTAAGCTGCTAATGGGAGAGGTGGCCACCTTTATCAATGAGGTCTCTGGAGACTGGGACTCCCTTTCCCAGTTCAGAAGGGCATGCCGGGTGGAGTTGCATTCCTCTAGCTGGCTCCGTGCTTCTGCTTCCACTTCCTTGCTCCTTCGCAATGAAGCATAGAGCTGTGCAGTGACCTCCGAAGACAGCGTTGGTGATGGAGCGGCCCTCTCCCACTGCGTTGCAGTGCAGCCTTCAAACAAGGTCTTTGACGTCCCAGCTGGGGTGACAGGAGTGGAACCAGCATAGGAAGCTGCCAGAGGCTCCACGTCACTCATCAGATCCTCACTGAGTAAGGATGAATCCAGATGGGGCAGCAACCTGCTCATGGGATAACGCCAGAAGACAACTCTCTCCGGGCTCTGTGAAAGACACAAAGGGAAAGACATGCATGCTAGAAATCTCAGGGCAAATATATTAATCCTGGCCATGCATAAGGGTAAATGGTGTAGCTGCTGTGCAAGGTTTTACACTATAAGTACAAGTTATATTGAAACAGCTGGGAAAAAATATTTTCATGTTAACTTATAAATAAAACCACAGCCTAAGGATGGAGTGATGGCCAGTCATGATGGGATATCAGCTATGTTCTTCAGGAATGCGTTTTATCGGTTAACAATTGAGCCTGCTCACCAGAGTTTGGCTAGACGGGTCAATGCTACTGTCTGCTGTTTCTGCCACGTGATACATGTCTACAGAAAGCAGTACAGACCCTACATATGCACACAAATGTTTCCTTAACCTTTTCAAGTCCAAGGTACGCCTATGTTAATGAAAATCCTTGCAGAACAGGCAATGCAAACATGGAGAGGACTCAAAGAGCACCGAGAACCCCTCTACTCTCTTCCAAATTGTGTAACAAAAGGAGAAGAAGAGATAGAAACACAGGTCCATTGCAATGGAGCAGCGTGACAATGTTTTTTGGAAATTAAATGAGATGCTGAGGGATCTGGTGGCTCCATTACACTCACACCACAAAACAAAAACCTCTGGAAACGTAACTAAATACTCACATTTAAAATTAATATCAAATACGAGGGACCAGCACCATCACACTATAATGCACACAAATATCAATTACTACAAAGAGGAGAAAAAGACCTGTGTCTCCCTCTAACAGGTGGTTTCCCGCCAACAGGGGAATGGCTTATTCAACAACAGTGGCCTAAAAAAACTTCTCCACAAGGCATAGAGTAAGTTTAGCTTCTCAATAAAGGATCAATATTTGATTTTTAAATTTTACAATAATTAAACAAACTTAGAGACCAAATCATCTCTGCTTATGCAAACTCATAGACAGCCGATGTTTTCAAAATATTCACCACCAACAACCCAGAACACCTAAAATAGAGGAGAAAAGAACCTCTCACGCTATAATCAAAACCTATAACACCATAAAGCATCAATCACAGCTTTTTTAAATGGGTGCTGGCATTTCTCAAAGATGAAAGAAAATCCCATTAATCTTGGAGGGATAAATGCTCGTTCAGTCAGAAACAAACACCACATGCTCCAAGACCTGATCACAACCCAAAAGATTGACATCCTATGCATAACCGAAACATGGCTAACAGACACCGACACTGTGCTCATGAACCAACACACACCAAATGGATACAGTCTTCATCACTGCTCTCAAACCCACACCAGAGGAGGAGGAGTAGCCATCATTGCGAAAGCCAACCTCCACCTCAAACTATGCCTCAGAAACAACCAATGAAGCGGACATCCTCACCAACAAGCACCTCTCCATATGCCTAATCTATCGGGCGCCCACCCCAAGCACCGACCTATCAGGCATATTACAACACATATCAGAGAGTGCCATCTCCACAAAAGAACAACTAATCCTCGGAGACTTCAACCTCCCATCACTCCAAGACATATATGCCGAAGCCTTCATCAATGCTATGGAAGCAATGAACTTGACCCAGATCATACACGAACCAACACAAGAAAAAGGAAAAACACACTTGACCTCATATTCCTGAACTCCCAAAATGCCACCTCATACAAAAACCCAAAGATCACAAGTGTACTATGGTCAGACCACTATTTCATCAACATCTCCCACATTTACCAGCACACCAGCGTCAAAGAGAACAAACAACATACAAGAAGATTTAAGCCATTCATCAAAGAGGATTTCCTGGCGCAAATACTACCTAAACGCCAAACAAGCTCCACCAATATCGATGACCTAATCTACAACTGGAATACTACGATCTTCTCTGCATCTTGTGCAACGGCAAACAGCACCAAAACCAGACCTGCCTCAACAATAGCCCGATGGTTCACCCCCAACCTACGGAGACTAAAGACCCAACTCAGAAGAGCGGAGAGAAAATGGAGAAAGACCAAAAAAGATGATAAAGCAAAATACATAAGTGAACTAGACGCTTACCACACAGAAACCGATAAAGCAAAAAAGGACCTACCACTCGAAGATCATAAATAATAAACAAACCACATGAGCTCTTCGAGATTGTCAAGAAGCTAACAAAAGCACCCAACCACTCCAACCAGCTACCGAACATCCCACCAGAACTACTAGCACGCCAATACAAACAGCTTCAACAACCACACAACCCACAACTAAATGCAGAAACAACCCACCCTACTACCATAGACACAGACTGGAGCACATTCAAAACAGTCACCAAAGAAAAAATAGAATCCAACATCTCCTGCCTAAACACTACCACCTCTCCACTAGATCCCTGCCCTACAGAATGGATAAAGAAATCCAAAGAGGACATAAGCACATCCCTAACCCACATTGCTAATGAATCCCTCAGACAAGGACACATACCAGACATCCTCAAAACCTCCATCATCTGCCCAACTCTAAACCCCCCCCCCCCCACACAACTTGGACCCCCTTGACCCTGCCTCCTTCAGGCCTATAGCAAGTCTTCCATTCACTGCCAAAATCATTGAGAAGATAGTTCAGCAACAACTTCAAGACCACCTAGATACCAACAACATACTGGACCTGCAACAACATGGTTTCCGTCCATTCCACGGAGTCGAGACCCTCATGACATCACTAATGAACACCCTCATCAAGGGCACACAGACCAAGCACTCTGGATATGCTATGCTCTTCCTGGACATATCCGCAGCCTTTGACACCATCTCCCACAACATCCTCCTACACAGACTCCAAGAAATTGGCATCAAAAACATCATACTTCAATGGTTCCACTCCTACCTGACCAATAGACAACAACTGATCCGCACAAGCATAGCAACCTCCCCCCCACCTTTCAACACCACCAAGGAGTACTCCAAGTATCCACACTATCCGCCATGCTCTTCAACATCTACCTGCAACCACTCTGCTCGATCATATGTGCTCATAACATCAACTACCACATCTACACAGACGACATAATGCTCTATGGACTGATCACAACCACCAACCCAACAAACAATCACCTATCAGACTGCTTCATAGAAGTTTCCAGCTGGCTACAAAAGAACAACCTATCCATCAACATAAAAAAACAGAAGCCCTCATAGTAACCAAGGACCCAAACTTCACACCACCACCACACCTCAACTTAGGAACCACACAAATACAAATTCAATCACATAAAATACTTGGGAATTATCATAGACCAAGCGCTCACACTCAAGCAACAAATCAAAAAGACTACCGGAATAATATTCCACAAGGCAAAAACAGTACAACGCCTCAGGCCTCTCATCGATCCACAGGACTTCAGGAAAGTCATGCAAGCTATGACGCTCCCTCACCTGGACTACTGCAATATAATCTATCAAGGACTACCTGCCACCCACACCAACCCACTACGAACTACCTTAAATACTACAGCAAGAATTATCCAGAAAGCAAAAAAACAAGATCACATCACCCCAGTCCTGAGAGAACTGCACATACTCCCTTTCGAAGCAAGAATCAAATACAAATCAGCCCTACTTATCCACAAAGCCCTCTATCAAACGCAGACTTCCCAGCTCCGCACTCTACTGCCCCAACCCACCCACAACAGAACAACCTGACAAACCACCAGCAACACCCTCACCATCCCCCACGAACAAACTAAATACAATCAACGGACCTGCAACAGAGCCTTTGAACTATACGCACCATCCCTCTAGAACTCCCTACCAAGTCAAATCAGAAACAACAGAGATCCTTCAACATTCAGGAAACAACTAAAAACCATCCTGTTCCATGAATACCTCGGACCAGAAACAAACATCCATCAATGACTATCCCTCCAGACTTTCTAACATACCCACAGGTCTACCTACTAAGAGACCTTTTGTTCATTGTCTAAGTCCTTACTGTCTGTTCAGATCATTAATGTTGGCCTCCCCAGTGACAGCCCCTCCACCCTAAGAATTGATTACTGCCCCCCCCCTTTGCTGTTAAACCACTTTGACCCGGTGAAAAGCGGGATATAAATACAGTTAAATAAATAAATAAATGCTGGCACCAGTTTTAAAACTAAGTGCTTGATGCTTTATGGTGTTATTAGTTTTGAGACTAGCATGAGAGATTCTTTCACCAGCGGGGGACTCTATGCCATAAATATACACAAGGAAAGGGAAAATGTGCCGTTTTGTCACACTATAAAAGGGGCACAATTCTGAGTTGGTTCAATCCCCATGACACATCAGGCCAAAGTGTTGGTGATCAACAAGCTCATTCAAAGCCCTCCCACAGGTAGGAAGACGGCAGAATTTCTTTTACCTGTTTTCATAGGGTTTCTCGCACCTCCTGCAAACTCTAAATTGGCACCCTCTCCCCCTCATGTCTACAATTATGGCAGGGACAGCCCTGGCACTCTTCAAACATTGGCGCCCCCTTGCCATGCTTACCACTCTTACTGCATTGTGCCGTCATGCCAAGAAAATGTTCATCACAGACATGGGACTAGCTCATACGGTTGACTGTCCCAATTATGCTCAAATGTTGCCCAAAGCCTGTAAAATAAGGAAATTGAAAAAAAACCCCAAACCCTTAAAGAATTCTTTGATAGAAACTGTAACTCACAAAGTCGAAGAGTTGTTACAGTTATTTCTGCAAAAAAAAAAAACCACTGCTGTGATGAAGCTAATATATTAACTACACCTTTATCAAAATCATCGAAAGATGCAAAACATGAAAGCAAACCTGCTAAAAAGTGCTCCTAGTGTGCTGACTGCTTCGCCTCCAGGTGCTGATCAATGGCAGAGATTTTCCGACGTAGGGTCACCACGTCATTAGCTCCATCTTCTCGGCCCCAAACAAGAATTGCACAGAGTCTTCGAGGGATTCCCCGAGGCAGGCTCACCGCAGAAATGGCTCGGCCTCCTCAGCCTCAAATGTACATAGTGCCAAATGTGCCGACTCCTCCCCTTATGGCTGATTCTCTCGACAATGATAAAAGGAAGCACTTCCCTCCAGTCAGCAGTCTCTCTTCACCACCTCTTGCATGATGCCAGACCCTCTGCCACACAGGCATACTGGGAGAGGTGAGCCAGTATTTTCAGGCTATCTTCACTACTGAGGAAGCACAGTAGAACCAATTCTCAGAGCTCTTCTTCACAACCACATCCAGTATCCATTGAGTTGTGCCATGAAGATGGAGCAGATAATTGTAGGAGTTTTTCCCCAAAACCTAAGCTTTACAAGAACCTCTTAGCTTTTCTGCCAAAAACAGCAGACTCTAGTCCTTCCAGTTTGTCATCTCGGAAGAAAAAAAAAAAAAAAAAAAAACCATCACAGGTTGGCTTTCATTGCTGTTAGCTGGGTTTCTGACTACAACCTAAGTCCTCCTCCTTCCCTCCAGGACGATTCCTTGCCAAGGCTGCCATCAGATCCTCTCCACAGCTTCCAAAAAACAAATCCTAACCTGAGGATACCTTTGTAGGGAAAAATAAGTATATTGCAGGGAAAATAAGTTTCTTGTTGTACAGAGGGACCATAAGGCCCACAAGAAAAAATGGATATTTTGTGCATACCTAGATGGAAAGGAATGTGTTGTGCTAAGGCAAAATTGAGTGATCTTCACAGAGACAACGTACCAGTTTGTACGGTTGCTGATAAGCGGTGCTGGGCTGCTGGGATGGGTTTATGACGTATATATTTTTTTGTTACTGTATAAAACATAGGTGTCAAACTCTGGCCCGCGGGACAAATTTGGCCCGTAGTGTAATTATATTTGGCCCGCGAGGCTATACCAAATGACTACTAGAGCTAGCCCGCCGGTATTATACAGCGCATTCATTCATCGCTAATACTACAAATCCCATAATGCCTTGCTGTTGTTTTGGCGCGTCAATCAGGACAGGTCCCAGAAACGCCCTCTCCTGTGTGACAGAAGTCATAGCGATCTCAAGCTACAACTGTCACTGTGGAACCCCTTCCCAAAAATGGCAAAAAGAAAGGCAGACAACAGGAACTTTCTGGACAGGTGGGAGACAGAATATTTGTTTACATATGTAAAAGACAGACCTGTTTGTCTGTTATGTGGAGTCAACGTGGCTATAACTAAGGAGTATAACATTCGACGACACTATGAAACAAAACACCATGACAAGTACAAGGACCTGGACATGACTCAAAGGAGCCAGAAAGTGGAGGAGATGAAAAGAAGTTTGGTTTCACAACAGAATATGTTCAAAAAAGCCACATCACAAAGTGAGGCTGCTGTAAAGGCTAGTTATATTGTGGCAGCAGAGATCGCAAAATCAGCCCGGCCCTTTAATGAGGGAGAGTTTGTGAAAAAGTGCATGTTGAAAGTTTGTGACATCGTGTGCCCAGAGAAAAAGCAAGCCTTTTCAAACGTGAGCCTGAGCAAAAACACAGTAGCTGATCGCACATGTGATCTTGCCACCAATCTGTATGACCAGCTTTTGGAAAAGGGAAAAGATTTCGTTGCATTCTCCCTTGCTGTGGGTGAGAGCAGCGACGCATCTGATACTGCTCAGCTGTCAGTCTTCATCCGTGGAGTGGACTCAAATATGTGTGTTACGGAGGAGCTATTGGGATTCAAATCAATGCATGGCACAACCACAGGAAAGGAAATTTTTGAGGAGGTTTCCAAATGCGTAACTGAAATAAAGCTGCCGTGGGATAAACTCGTGGGATTAACGACAGATGGTGCGCCAGCGTTGTGCGGTAAAACAAGTGGACTGGTGGGCAGGGTCCGGGAGAAGATGCAGGAAGAGAACTGTGCAGGTGAACTAACTGTTTATCACTGCATCATACATCAGGAATCATTGTGTGGCAAAGCCCTAAAGATGGAACATGTTATGACCACAGTAGCACAAGTAGTTAACTTTATAAGAGCCAAAGGTCTGAATCACCACCAGTTTAAGTCTTTTCTGGAGGAGTGTGGTTCGGAATACGCAGACGTGCCGTATCACACAGAGGTGAGATGGTTAAGCCGAGGAAAAGTACTGAATAGATGTTTTGAGCTGCATGAGGAAATATGTCAGTTTCTGGAAAGCAAAGGGAAGGACACAGCAGAGCTTCGGGAGAAAATGTTTCTGTGTGAGCTGGCCTTTCTGTGTGACATCTCGAGCCATCTCGATGCGCTGAACCTGCAGCTTCAGGGGCGGGGGCGCATCATCACAGACATGTACGCTGCAGTGAGGGCTTTTAAAACTAAACTGTGCCTGTGGGAGAATCAGATGCTGCAAGGAAACCTTGGCCATT
Organism: Ichthyophis bannanicus; assembly: GCA_033557465.1. Lineage (NCBI taxonomy): Eukaryota > Metazoa > Chordata > Amphibia > Gymnophiona > Ichthyophiidae > Ichthyophis > Ichthyophis bannanicus. Next base: position 100,982,394 of record CM066048.1, on the reverse strand, counting down.
TTCCCTGCTGCCAAACCATGAAAACGCAGTTCTTTACCAACTTGTTCCCATGTGCACAGTTTACTGAAAAACTCAGTGTACTCGGCGCTGAGTTTAGCCGGCGATTTGCCGACTTTGATGTCCAGAAATGTAGGTTTGAACTGCTCAGTAATCCCTTTATTTTATTATTTATTTATTTTATTTATTACAAGTTCTTATATACCGCACTATTCGGCATCAGCGCGGTTTACATTATAACATAAAGACCATAACAGTTACAAAAATTGTTATAAAAGACCTTTGCAGTTAATGTGGAAAACGCACCAACCAACCTCCAAATGGAGCTAATTGAACTCCAGTATAATGACACGCTGAAGTCAAAGTATGATGCTGTGGGCACCGCCCAGTTTCCACAGTTCATCCCTGACACAATGCCTCAGCTCCGCACCCAAGCTGCTCAGATGCTCTCCATGTTCGGCAGCACTTATCTATGTGAGCAACTTTTCTCCTCGATGAAGATGACCAAAACATCTCACAGGAGACGTCTGACTGATGAACACCTTCGCTCGATACTGAGGATTTCCTCAGCTCAAAGCCTGAGCCCAGACATTGATGAACTATCATCCAAGAAGAGATGCCAGGTATCTGGCTTGGGCACATCAGATTAGATCAGTGTGCAGCAATCTGAGCAATAATTAACGTTTTCTTTATGCACTTTTTCTTGCTACTCCAAGACATGGGCTTGAATGGTTGATTAATTTTATTATTGCTATTTTATTTTAAAAATTATTATTTATTATTTAAATCTTATTTAATAAATGAATGTCATTGATGTTTTTTTTATTTGAAATTGGTTTTTGCATATCTGAACTATTAAGTTATAAATTGTATAGTAATAAGTGTTGCTTCATATTCAATGTTAAAGCAAATCTTGTTTGGGTCCATATTAAAAGGTTCATTTGTTCAATGCTGGCCCGCGACTTTGTTCAAGTTTTACATTTTGGCCCACTGTGTATTTGAGTTTGACACCCCTGGTATAAAAGATAGACTGCACTTCTAACGTACGGAATAAACTTACACACTTTCCTTCTGTGTGGTTGTGAGTTTTATTCCCCTGGAATTCCAGGCAGCCGAGCAGGAACAAAGGAAGCAGACAAAGGGGATTCCCTAGGCCTGGATGCTATAAACAGGGATAACCCCGTAACAATCCTGGGACGGCACTAAGTGACTCTTGGTCGCACTGACTACCCATCTGAGATCCTGTAGGAACTTCACCACCTTGTAAAAAATCCAGACACTCTCGGCCTCTGACTTTGCCCGAATCAGCCAATTGACGAGGTAAGGGTGGACCAGAATGCCTTCCTTCTGTAATGCTGCTGCCACCACTACCATGATCTTGGTGAATGTGTGTGGTGCCGTTGCTAGCCCGAACGGCAATGCTTGGAACTGATAATGTCCCCAGGGGAGAGCAAACCGCAGAAACCTTTGATTAACATCCCTGATGGGGATGTGCAAATACGCTTCTGTGAGATCGAGAGAAGTCAAGTAGTCCCCTTGACGCACCGCCACAATGACTGATCTTAGCGTTTCCATCCGGAAATGCGGCACCTGGAGACAGTGATTCACTCCGTTTAAATCCAGAATGGGACGGAGCGAGCCGTCTTTCTTTGTCACCACGAAATAGATGGCGTATCGACCCAATTCCCCCGATGGAACCGGCACTACTGCTCCCAACTGTAAGAGCCGGTCCAATGTACGACGAATCGCAAGGGGCTTTTGCTGGCCTTTGCAGGGAGACATCACAAACAAGTCCAGCACGGGCTTTGCCAATTCCAGTGCGTAACCGTTGCGAATGATCTCCAACACCCATTGATCGGATGTGATTTGGGTCCAGGGGGAAAGAAAACCCAGAAGACGTCCCCCTATCGGAAGACTTTCCGCCGGGACCCGCCTCCTTTCATTGTGGTTTCCGAGTAGACACTGCGGAAGTCTCTGCGAAACCTCTATTTGCTCCCCGAAACCCCTGGACTCGGGAGACAAACCTTCCCCTTTGAAAACCGCCAAAACGGGAAGTATGAAACCTCCGGAAATCTCGAAACTGGTTTATCCTCCGGAAGCCTTCCGCTCTTTGACTCACCTAAATCCTTAATCAACTTGTCAAGATCATCTCCAAACAACAACTTGCCTTTAAAGGGAAGCTTACCAAGACGCGCCTTAGACAAGCCATCTGCTGCCCAATTCTGTAACCACAAGGATCTCCAGGCAGTGACTAATGATGCCATGCTATTCGCCAGCGTTCTGATAAGTCGTAGTGCACGTCTGCCAGATATGCCAAACCAGACTCCAGCCGATCTGTCTGTCTTACACTCTCCTGCTCTATTTGCGGTGCCTGGCGTAAATGCTGCGACCATCTGAGACATACTCTATCTACCCAAGCCCCACAGATAGAGAGGTCTGTAAGGCTAAGGCATTCGCCTCAAAAGATTGCTTCAACAAACTATCGACCTTTCTATCCTGTGCATCCTTTAACACCGTGCTACCTTCCACCGGTATAGTGGTCTTTTTGGTGACCGCAGAGACTGCTGCATCAACGCATGGAGAATGAAACCACTCATTGTCCTTATCCGCGAGGGGATAGAGTCGGTTCATGGTCCTAACCCCTCGTAGACCTGCCTCTGGCTGATCCCACTCCTCCTGGATCATCTGGTCCACCACCCGGTGTACTGGAAACACCACCTGGGTCTGCTGCACCCCCTAGATAATGGGATTTTCTACTTCCTCGTCTTCCGGTGGTTGCACTGTAGCCAGATTCAGCGTCTGGAGAGATTCCGTGATAAGAGCCGTAAGCTCATCTTTCCGGAATACGCGAATGATCTTCGCTTGATCCTCAGGTTCCGGGATTTCACCTTCCTCCAATTCGTCTGCACCGGTTTCCAGATCAACTTCTGCTTCATCTGCATCGTGCCACTCCAACTCTGAGGAAGCAAGTTCCCAGATCTTTGCCCTCTTCGGGGGCTTCGGAAGAACACTATCCGACGTGGGAGTGCTGCTCGAGCAATGTCATTGGTAAGGGCTCAGGCACCTTCCCCTGATGCCTCAAACAGAATGTCCGACGCATGATTAATACAAAATCTGGACAGAAGTCACCTAGCTGTGGCCCTGAGCGTACTGCGGTTAACTCACTAGAGGGTCCAGGCATATCCTCTTGAGAAGGCCCTGGCGGCGATACTTGCATCGCTTCCTCTCTGGCCGCCGCCAAAGAATCCATAATCATTGCATGCTCCATCTGCTGCTCTACTGTGGTGGACACAGATGCACAGCCCCGACAGATGCCGGTGTCAGCTACAGTACCCCGGCGGGACCCACAGACCACACACTGCGGCCGCAAGGACATTGGCTCAGCCTCTTTTTTTTTGGTGGTAAATCAAATCACATAAAGGCAAAGAAATTTAAAAGTAACATTGAAAAGTAAAATGAAAAGTAAAGTGAAGTATCTAAAAACAAAACTGCTGAACAAAGCAATGAAAAGTGCATTAAAAGTCTAAGAAAAGAACGCTGAGCAGCTTGCTGCCTGACCCCCACACGCGGGCCGCTGTGCTCTCACCACGCGGCCTAAACGTGCAGGAAAATAGCCACCCCGGCAACCAGTGAAATTTGGCGCCAAAAAGCAATGGCCGCAGCCAATGCACTCCCTACAGTCCGGCCGAGCCCGAAGGCCTTACCTGTAGTGCAGACGCACTCTTACAGCCCGCTCCCGGTAATTGATCTGCCCTTCAAGCCACGTCGCTGTGATCGGCCACGGTGAGGGCTGCCCTGCCGGCTTCACTGACGACAGCCTAGATCCCGCAGCACAAAGATCCTCTGACACACACAGACTCTGTGCATGTGGGTGTGTGGCTGCCTGGGTCCCGGAGCTCTCTCCCGTACAATCAAAGGAGAGAGATCCGACCGGTGAAGTGCTTCAGAAAAGGTAAATGACCGACAGAGCAGGGGGGCAGGCACTGCTAAAAACAACTTAAAGGAACAGCCCTCAAGCTTTAACCCTCTGAAGGCCTACCGGTACTTTAAATTTTTAATCCACATTCTGCAGCTGGGTTAATTTTTGCATATTTCAGGAAAATTGTACCCATCTTATTCAATATGTTCTAATAGTGATTTTTCTTCTGCTATGGTCATGTACCATTTGATAGGAATATTTAGTCTGAATTTTGGATCCCGAGAGTTTTGGGCTCGGCCTGGAAAGGGTTAAACACCTGCACTAAAACCAATTTGCTCCCCACAACTAAAAGGCTTTTAACTCCTCCTTGCCAATCAAAAATGAAAAGAAAGTAAATTTGAATATAAATTTAAATACAAACTTAAAGCTAATATGGCCTGATTAAACGCTCTTTATCTGTTCCTCCAAGTGAGCCCAGAGCACAGGCTCATTAAGTCCTCCAGCTGCATGGAGACTGGACACACTGGGGGCTGATGGGAGAGACCAGCGTGCTATGTCCAGTGATGTCATGATTTTGACATGCCCAGTCTCCAAGCTGTAGGTACACTACCCAGAGGTGGAGGACTAAACTGTAGGGATGATAAGGAATATCTAGTTTGCTGACTGCCTTCTGTATAAGTACATATAATGTTCCTAATATTAGTCCCAAGTATATTATATAGAAACATTCAAAACTGCATAAATGTTTGCACACAACGTTCTCTTTACACTTGTGGTAGGAAACTGTGCATTGAGCTTTCAGAGGTGACTAACCCAAACTTTCTACATCAGCTCTTCAGCTTGTACCTGAGATAATGGGCGCAAGGAGCATCAATGGGATTTAAACACCGACTTCCCTGGTTCCAGTCTCCTGCTGCTCTAACCACTAGACTCCTCCACTCATTTCTCACCCCTTCCGTTACCTCTTGACAAACTTCTTACTTTTCAAGGTTTTATTTTATCTGATATATCGCCCATTAGCAGCCCTCAATCTCTCACTTCTTTTACCTCAGGCAGTAGTAGCTGGGTCCTTTCTGCAGGTTCTTTGATGATTTTGCACTCTCCTGCAGCGCCGTACAAGAGAAGCACAGCAATGACTACAAAGAGGTCCCTACTCCCGAGAGCTTACAAGCTAAACGTTACATCAGATCCGCAAGCCTCCGTTTATCTCCTATCCTCCCCACAATCCCTCGTCGTCACAATCACTTTTTTTCTTCCCCCGCTTTTTCTTGCTTTGATCTTTACGTATCTCGTAAAACCTTTTAGTATCTGTTTTGTTTTGATTTTTTAATTCCTGCCTGTTACCACTTTCCCCCGCCACCCCTCCTCTATCTTCGACAGTTGTAAAGCTGTTTAAACCCCGCCGCTAGACCCGCCGCTACCTCATCCGATCGCGACAGCGACCGTCGCGTTCCGTCTGACGTCACGAGGCCCGCCATCTTACTACAGAAAAGGGTGGAACGTGCGATAGAGCGTTAAGTGCTGAGGTAAGAAGGGCGGGGCTTCCGAGTGTGAGAGAGGAACCGGAAGCAATCGCTGAGAAGAATTTATTTGGATTTTGTAGCCGCTATTAGGGGTGAGTTTGCTTGTGAGGGAAGTGGAGAATAAAGGGCGTGTAATGTTGGGGCTTCCCGTAAAATAATAAGGCGAGCAACAGCGAATGAATGGGAATCGCTTTGCTAGTGCGTCCTAGTTACTTACTGACTCATGGTAGGGATATTAATCTCACATGGGAGCTCGCTCTTTTTCGTGCTATATAGAGGAGTAACGTAATGCTTAGAGCAGGGGAGCTACGAACCAGGGAAGCCAAGGTTAAATTCCGCTACTGCTCCTTGTGATCATGGACAAGACACTTAATCCTCTGTTGCCACAGGTGCAAACGTGTATTATACTGCTACTGTATCTGTGACTGTAACTTGCTTCTTGTGAGCTAAAATACAATGATAAACAGCCAGTTCTCTGTCCACCCCTCATCCGCTGCTGTCTTTCACTCCATAAGTCCAGCATTCCCTCCTCCTAATCCTATAGAAGCATGACGGCATACAAAGACCATGCGGCCTATAAGGTCTGCCCTTCCATACCAACTACAAAGCTTTATAGTCCTCTTTTTTTCATTTTAGAAATCTGTGTTTGTTTCTTAATTCAATAAAGCATAGGTCGATCTTTTTCTATTATCTCCACTGAGAGGTTATTGCATGCTTCTACCATTCCTTCTGAAAATACATATTTCTGCAAATTTCACCTTCATCCTATGCCCCCTTGCTGCAGAGCTTTCTTTCAATTGAAAGAGACTTTCCTTCTGTGTATCTATGCCATTGAGCCTTTGTCTCTACCACCTATCATAACTCTCCTCTCTCGCCTTTCTTCCAAAGTATGCATATTGAGGTCTTTAAGTATGTCCCCGTATGCCTTATGACAAAGCCCACTGATCATTTTGGTAGCCACCCTCTGCACCAACTCCATCCTGTTTATTTTTTTCCCCCATTAACAATTTTTATTGAAAATCAGATACTGACGTCAGGACTTACAACCAGGGGATTAAACAGAAATGCACAGTATCCCCCATAAAGAGTTGACCATAGCAAACAATGCAACACCAAAAAACCTCTATCCCAATGACCAGAAAGACCCCACTCCCGCCCTTCCCTCCCACCACACAGAGGATATGCCCAAACACAAGAAAACTGACGGTCCACACAATACATTGGAGCCTAAAGTGGCCAGCATTGACAACTATACAGCAGCCATGTAAATGAGAGTGCAGTTCTAGCCTGCACTCGCACCTGAGGAAAAAGCCATAACATTTATAACATATAGAGCTAAGGGACAAAGCTGACATACACCCACATAGCATATTTACATATACTGTAAGTACAATCTGGGGGGGGGGGGTATAAACCTTAAGATACAAAGGTATCAATATTAGTCTTTTCCATTTAGTAAAAGGTCCCCTTGCCTCCATAGTTCGCCCCACCTTATTCTGGCAAGGTGTTTGGTGCCTTCAAGTCTGTTTCTGTGGAGATTGAGGCCGGACAAGCTTTTAGCCGGCATGCGACTGGAGCTGCCCAATTGGTTCCCGCTGTCAGTAGATGCCATCCTTTCCAGATGGGGGTCCTATTGCCAGGAGTGGATAGTGCAAGGTTGTTGGTCTCCAGAACAGAGGGGTTTGGCCTGTCAACCACTTGGAATTGAGAGCGGTGTTCCTTAGCGTCCCTCCAGTCCCTTTCCTCTGCATTGTGCTCCCCTTCCAGCAGCTTTGGAGACTGAGCTAATCATTGATTTGATGACCCTCTAGTATAAATACCACTGGCACCAGATTCCAGTAAACTCAGTCTCCAAGCAGCTGGAGGAAGGCAGTAAGCCAGGGAAAAGGCTTACTGGAGAGACGCTTAGGAACTGAGGGGTGTAGGCTAGGACTCCTTAGTGTTAGAGTTTATTTAGTATTCTTCTTTATTTTGTCTTTATTGTTGATTTTGCTTTAAGTTAGAGAAGGTTGAGCCCCCCCCCCCCTCCGTTCTCTTTCTTCTTTCTTTTGCGGGCTTCGCCTCGTTGGCAGGGGACATGAGAAAGCTTGCTGTTAGCCATGCTGGGCATCTGTGGAGGAGTGTGAGGCAGGGGAATCCTCGCTGTGCGCTGCCAAGGGAATTTCCGGCCAGCTCGAGAGGGGCGGCACCGGGCAGGTTTCTTCCCGCTACGTGCCGAGGCCCTTGTGGCAGCTGAGTGCAGGGGCAGCGGATCTCTGGCAGAAAGAGGCCCGAAGTCTTGGTGGTGTTCCAGAGCACGGGAGAGTGTGTTCGGAAGGCCAAGGCAGCGGCGGCGTGCTGCATGGTATTTTGGCACCCACGTGGCCGCAGACAGCATGGTTCAATGTGGCATTCTGCAGGAAGCAGCACAACAAGGTATGTGGCAATTTTGCACTCAGTCGGGGGGGGGGGGGGTGCTATTCGCAGGGAGACTTGTTTAGACAGGTCCAGGGGTCCCTCTGACTTGAATAAAAAAAAAAACCCCTTCACTTTAAAAGTTCTGTTTAGTATAGCTATATAATTGGATAGGCTTAGTTGGTCTTGAGTTGCTCGTGGAGCGGCTTAACATGCCAGGGAGACTGCAGTGCTTGGTCTGCAGCACCCGGCGGGGTACAGTATCTGAGGCAGGGGTCTGCAGAGGCCGCCTGAGTGGAACAGGAGATACAGATGAGTGTGTCCCAAGATTTGTTGCCTTCCGACTCCCAGGGATCAAGGGATCCTCTGGTGGGGGGCATGTGTCGGCCTCTCCTCTGCCCTTGGGATTGGAGCAGTCAGCCCCTCTGCCATCTCAACCCATGCCCTACACTTCCTTGAGAGTACAGGAAGGAGGAGGATGGGGAGGTTTCTCCCCTGAATTTGTTTTACTTGTGCACAAGGCGTTTTGCTTGCGCCAATAGGGAACGAGTGGGTTGGCAACCACGCAGGGAGGCAGGGCAGGAGGAGACAGTCGTTCCCCCTAAGTGGGCTAGGGTAGCAAATGAGGATACCCTTAGGTCCTCTCTGTCTGAAACTTTGGAGGGCGAGGCCTCCGATAAATATGTGGAGGAAGTTGAGGAAGAACTTAAAGAAGGGGAGATTCCTGAGGAGGAACATACCTGGATAGTTCGGGTTTTCTGCTGGGAGGAGCTCCCGGCATTGATTGAGGAAACACTGAAGGCGCTCAGTGTGGCGGCGGAGGTTCCAGCAGACAAAGAGGTGCTGGAAGACCCCCTGATTCAGGCTCTCAGGAAATCTCAGAAAGTTTTTCCGGTGCACAGATTGGTTCGCCAGATGATTCAGGAGGAATGGAATCAACCGGAATCCGGTCTAAGGGGGGTGCAGTCTATGGCCCGGCTGTACCCTTGCCTGAAATGGATAAAGAGTTATAAGAACATAAGATATGCCATACTGGGTCAGACCAAGGTCCATCAAGCCCAGTATCCTGTTTCCAACAGTGGCCAGTCTAAGTCATACGTACCTAGCAGTTTCCCCAAAAGACACAGGTTCTGCAATGCTTGTACTAGGTCAAGCATTGATATCCTAGGTCCCTTCTTAATAATGGTTTATGGACCTTTTCTCCAGGAACTTGACCAAACCTTTTTAAACCCAGCTACACTAACAGCCTTGACTACATCCTCCGGTAACAAATCCCAGAGTTTGATTACATGTTGAGTGAAAAAATATTTTCTTTTATTAGTCTTAAATAGTTTACCCTGTAGCTTCATTTCATGTCCCCTAGTCTTCCTATATTCTGATAACGTAAACAGTCGATCTACCTTTACCTGTTCCACTCCGTTCATTAATTTATAGACTTCTATCATATCTCCCCTCAGCCGTCTCTTTTCCAGGTTAAAGAGCCCTAACCTTTTTAGCCTTTCTTCATAGGAGTATCCTTCCATCCCCTTTACCATTTTGGTGGCTCTTCTCTGAACCTTTTCTAATAACGCTATATCCTTTTTAAGATACGGCGACCAGAATTGCACACAATATTCAAGGTGCGGTCTTACCATGGAACGGTATAGAGGCATTATAATATCTTTTGTTTTTATTTTCCATTCCTTTCCTTATCATACCTAGCATTCTATTTGCTCTCTTGGCTGCCGCTGCACACTGGGCCGAGGGTTTTAACATGTTATCCACAATGATGCCTAAATCTTTTTCCTGGGTGGTGGTTCCTAATGTGGAACCTTGCATCATGTAACCATAGTTTGGGTTGTTCTTCCCTAGGTGCATAACTTTGCACTTGTCCACATTAAATTTCATCTGCCATTTTGATGCTCAGTCTATCAGTTTATCAAGATCCTCTTGCAATTTTCCACAATTCTCTTGGTTTTTAACAATTTTAAATCATTTTGTGTCATCTGCAAATTTTATAACCTCACTCGTTATTCCTCTTTCCAGGTCATTTATGAATATGTCAAAAAGCAGCGGACCCAGCTCAGATCCCTGGGGTACACCACTATTCACCTTTCTCCATTGGGAAAATTGGCCATTTAGCCCTACCCTCTGCTTTCTATCTTTTAGCCAATTCCCGATCCACAATAGTACACTGCCTCCTATCCCATGACTCTTTAGTTTTGCCAAAAGTCTCTGATGAGGGACCTTGTCAAAGGCTTTCTGAAAGTCCAGATACACTATATCAACCGACTCACCTTTGTCCACCTGTTTATTCACACTTTCAAAAAAACATAACAGATTAGTAAGACAAGATCTTCCTTGTCTAAAGCCATGTTGGCTGTCTCCCATTAGGCCATGACTATCTACATGCTGAGTAATTTTATTCTTTATGATGGTTTCTTTTTTTTTTTTTTTTATTTATAAAGTTTCCAAATTACAACAAATCGGAAAAACATCAAGAAAGAAACAGAAAATGACAGAAGTAATCATCCTCAAAGAGAAACTATACATAATAAAGACCACATTACGAGAACTGACTGTGATCACATTTCAAGAACTATAATTCAAATGCATCTTATACATTCATCAGAAAACAGAGCAACATCTTGCCCATACAAGGTGTATAACAAATCACTCACCCTGAATTGCCCCGGATACTACCTGACGATCAGAAATAAACCGTTCTAAATGAGAGCTATCAGTGAACACATAAGATACTCCCTCAAAATTAAAAAACGACAAGGAAAATGCAGGTAGAACGTAGCTCCCAAACTCAGAACCTGAGGCTTTAAGGCTAAAAAAAGCCTCCGTCTGAGTTGGGTGCTATGTGCCACATCAGGAAAGATGTTAACTGTATAACCACAAAATTTTACAGCCTTACATTTAAAGTAGGCCTTCAGAATACGAAATTTCAAATCTAAGGAATGAAAAGCCACCAATAGCGTGGAACGGGAATGTATTATATCAAGCGAGTCTTCCAGAAAGGCGGTCAAATTGGTTATAGAAGGCTCAGACATACCAGTACCCCCTTCAGCAGAGTGCACCTTTTTAGACCGAAGGGGAAGGTAATAAAGAGAAGAAACTTCTACAGATTCAGTGATAGAAAGAACCTCCTTCAGATATTTATCTAATAAAATCCGAGGTGCTAACAACGCCGTACACGGAAAGTTCAAAAAACGTAAATTATAAGCACGTACAGAATTTTCAAGGGCCTCTAACTTAGAGTGAACCATCAGGGAATCTTTTATACCGGCTACATTTGCAACAGTGAGAGGAGCAACTTGATCCTTCAATTTGGAGATACCTCTATCCACAGAAATAATTTTCTCATCCAACTGCCGCAATGAAGCAACAGTTTCCTGAGAAAAAGTACACAATGACTTAACATTATTAGTTAATTTACTATCAATACATTGAAGCGCTCCCCATAGATCTTTTAGGGTGACTTCGCCATCGGGAGCAAGAACAGGAAGCTCTGAACCAGAGCTCAACTCAAAAACAGGATTAGGTAAAGTCAAGAATGGAATAACATGACTCACCATAACTGAAGACTCCTGAACCAAAACGTCAGGCGAGGGGGGCAAAGGACAGGGAGGAGGAGTCCGACCCTCTGAACTTAGGGAGACTCCTTCCGGAGAGGATTGCGCCAACGGACAGGGAACAAGGTGCTTGTCCAAGGGGCCGACAACCTTCCCCCCACTCGGCCCACTAACTCCATCCCCTGGCACCTTGTTCTCTGTTTTAGCCTTCCTCTTCCCCATTTAACAAAGCTGTGGGATACCAACAGAAAACAAACAATGCTAAGTATACGATTAATAAAACACAATTAATATCAAACGACCACGAGGCGCCAAAGGGGCGTGAAAGGGGCAGGACCTGCCCCTTTAGACACGCCCCTTCGGATCACGCCCGCGGTCACGCTCCGCGGTCGCAAAAGAACACTGACAAATTTGTAGGCAAAAGTCACCAAGTACAGCCAATCAAACTGCGCCGATTCAATCGTCCAGGGCAGGAGAGGGTGTCGTCAGCGGCGTGAAAACCGGAGCAGCAATCCCAGGAGCCTGTCTCCAGGCTCCATACACCACTCTCACTCACGGTAGCAGTTCCGGAGTAGTGAACACCACGGCACAGTTTTAAAGGGCAGCTCAGGACCTCTCAGCACCAGGTAGCTGCAGCAATGCCTGCCCGATCGTCCAGGGCAGGAGAGGGCGTCGTCAGCGGCGTGAAAACCGCAGCAGCAATCCCAGGAGCCTGTCTCCAGGCTCCGTACACCACTCTCACTCACGGTAGCAGTTCCCTCTTTATGATGGTTTCTACCATTTTTCCCGGTACTGATGTCAGGCTCACCGGTCTGTAGTTTCCCGGATCACCCCTCGAACCCTTTTTAAAAATTGGTGTTACATTGGCGATCCGCCAATCTTCAGGTATTAGAGATGATTTTAATGATAGTTCCCAGATTACTAATAGCAGGTCTGCAATCTCATATTTCAGTTCTTTCAACACCCTTGGATGTATACCATCCGGTCCAGGTGATTTGCTACTCTTCAGTTTATCTAATAGTTGTAATACATCTTCCCGATGTATCGCTATTTCCTTCAATTCTTCCGCACCGTTAAATACCACTTCAGTCATGGGTTAACATCCCTACATCTTCCTCAGTAAAGACCGAAGCAAAGAATTCATTCAGTCTCTCCGCTATCGCCTTGTTGCCTCTTAGTGCCCCTTTAACTCCTCTATCATCTAATGGTCCAACTGACTCTCTCACAGGTTTCTTGCTACGAATGTACTTGAAAAAATCTTTATTTTGCGTTTTTGCTTCCGCAGCAAGCTTCTTCTCAAATTCTCTTTGCCTTCTTTATCAATGCCTTGCATTTGACCTGCCAGTGCTTGTGCTGTTTCCAGGTTTCATCGTTTGGCTCTTTTTTCCATTTTCTGAAAGATGTTTTCTTGGCAACAACAGCCTCTCTGGCCTCACCTTTAAACCATGCTGGCAGTTTTTTGGACTTCCTTCCACTTTTCTTAAAGCGTGGAATACAACTGGTCTGGGCTTCCAAGATAGTATTTTTCAACAACACCCAAGCTTGATGTAAGTCTTTAACCTTGCAATTGCTCCTTTTAGTTTTTTCTCAACTATTTTCCTCATTTTATCATAGTCTCCCTTTCGAAAGTTAAAAGGTAGTACTGTGGATTTCCTTACTATCCCTCCTCCACTAATTAAATCAAAGGCGATCATGCTATGATCACTATTGCCAAGTGGCCCCAACACCCTTGTTGCAGTCACCTAGGGTAGATGGCTGCAGTGGTGACAAAGAAGACAACTATTCCAGTTGAAGGCAGTGCGGCCCTTAAGGATACCCAGGATAGAAAGCTGGATGCATTGCTAAAACAGGCCTTTGATGTCAGTGCCCTGGGACTCCAGGCTTCGGTGTCCAAGGCCTGGGTTACTAGAGCGTGCCTGTGGTGGTCGCAGCAGCTTCAGGGGACTGGCGATCGGCCTGGGAAAGCAGCCAGGATTGAGGCAGGGGCCTCTTACCTGGCGGATAGTCAATACAGTCTCATCAGAAGCCTGGCAAAGAATATGGCTTCAGTAGTGGCGGCCCGGTGTTACCTGTGGCTATGCAGTTGGGCAGCGGATGCCTCTTTGAAGGCATGCCTCAGCAGACTTCCTTTTAAGGGAAAGTTGCTTTTTGGAGAGGATTTGGATAAGCTGGTGAAGGAGCGTGGAGAGACTAAGGGAGACAGGCTCCCTGAGGATAGACTGAAGCAGAACCGCACGTAGTCAACCATGGGAGTTTTGGACTGCCAGGTTGACGCCCTTTCAGAGGGGCTGTTTCTTCCCCAGGGGATTAGGTTTCTGGGGATTTTGGGGAGCAGGAAGGGGTTTTGGGGCCTCTTTGTCATCCCTCTCGGGTCCTAGAAAGCCACAATGAAACAACAGGGGCCTGGGAGGGAGTTCTGCTGGTGGGAGGCCGACTAAGGCAGTTTTTCTGGGCCTGGGTCACATCAGATCAGCGGGTTCTGGAGGTGGTCCAAAAAGGATATGCCCTCGAGTTTGCAAGACCAGTTCTCCCGGCGTTTGTGCAGTCCCCTTGCACATCCCCTGCAAAGGTCGTGGCGGTGAAGGACACGCTGGCACGGCTGCTGTTACTGGAAGTTGTAGTACCGGTCCCCTTAGACCAGTACAGTTTGTGATAAGGAAGTTTATCAAAGTTCAGGGAGTAATGACAAAAGAGGAGAATTTACTCTGATTAAGGGACCTGTGCTGGCAGGTTATAGAAATAAGACAACTTGTTTCCCTAAAAGACTACATGTTCCAGAATGCACCAGTATGCAGAAAGTCCCTAGCGGAGCTAGAGTGGAAAAGCATGAGTCTAATCAGAGAAAGCATTATGTCATCCCTAATCAAACAGCCTCTAGGAGAGAGCTTAATCCACAACACCTGAAGAATGCAAGGGAGGAGTTGCAATCTAAGCCCTTTAAAACTAGAGGGGAATCTTCAGGAAGGAAGAAGGGGGCGGAGAACCAGACGGAGACCAGGAGGAACAGAAGCAGGAGGAACAACCTGAACCTGAAGGAACAGGGACAAGGAAGCAGATGGTCCAAGAGAGGAGCTCGGAGAAGTACGTATGCCTGGAGAGATTCCTGGGGGAAACAACCTTCAGAGGACTGGAGAAAGCCAGAGGTCTGGAGATCCACGGCCAGGGACTCTCAAGCCGCACCTAGGAAGAGGTCTGCTGCAGCTAAGGAGAAAAAGAGCCCAAATACCTCTTGGAGGACGTCTGGAGAAAATATCCTGAGGTCCAGAGATACCAACTGGAGGACAGGACACAGAAGCTCTATTGCACACTGGCCAGAATACCAGAAGAAGCGGCCTGATGCTTGCCTGGATTCAGGTATGAACTGTGAACGTTTCTCTAGTTTTGAGCAATGCAAACAGCAGGGAAACAGTTTCTCTCCGTATAGAGGTCAGTTCATAAAACCCTCTGAGCCAGACAATGAATGTGAATCTGTGCAATTTCAGGAGCAAGGTTTAATATCTGATGAAGAGAATGTTTATATGGACTGTTCTTTGAGTAGGTTGTTTTAGGAAAATCCTAAAAATAAGAGTAAACATCAAAAGGAAACATTCTAAATACTGGCTTCCCATAAAGTTTTGTTGGAAAGAAAAAGCTTTTGGGAAAGTTTGCACGTGTGCTGAAAACAAGCTACTGATTGCAGCTAATTATCACCTGTTGGTAGAGCAGAGCACAGCACAAGCCGTGCACACATGAGATTTTAAAAGTTCTTTTCTGTGTGGAGAAAGAGCTATATTTTTGTAAAAAGAAGTTTTCCTTTTTGGTTTTGTTTCACCTCAGCACTGCTAAGGAGTTAATTAGCAGTGGCTGTAAGAAAGCCTTTCTGTTCCATAAAGGACTTTTGATACTTATTTACATAAGCATTTTTCAGTTGCCTTGTTTATATTGCATAAACCCTCAGAGAAGTTATCCTGGATGTGTTACCAAGTATATATCTGTGTGTGGGATAATCACCCCATAAATAAACTCTAATTTTGCCTTACACATGACCAACTACAAAGTTTCTTCATTTATTTAAAAGGCAAGCTTTGTGTGAATGGACTTCAATAACCACAATCCTTTGCAAGACAGTTAATTTACATACTTGCCAAGATGGTGGTACCTTCATAACAAGCACCCCCTTTTACAAGTTGCAGTCGATACTCCATTTATTTTGTAGTTCCCAAAAAGGAGGGTTCCTTTCGGCCGATTCTCAATCTAAAGCAGCTTAATCATTGTCACAGGGTCCTGCACTTTCGCATGGAGACTCTGTAGTCCGTGATTGTGGCCGTCTGACAGGGGGAGTTTTTGACGTCCCTAGATCTCACAGAGGCATATTTGCATATTCCGGTGCGCAGGGCACATCAGCAGTTTCTGAGGTTTGCGGTGCCAATGGGGCATTTTCAGTTCCAAGCTTTGCCTTTCAGCCTAGCAACGGTCCCGTGGACTTTCACCAAGGTGATGGTTGTGGTAACTGCAGCGCTCCGCAAAGAAGGGATCTTGGTCCATCTGTATTTAGACAACTGGCTGATTTGGGCAAAGTCCAAGAGAGAAGAGTCGAGGCAACGGCCAGAGTGGTTGGACTCCTGAGGGAACTGGGCTGGATTATCAATTTGACAAAGAGCAGGTTGGTATCCACGCAGGAAATTTGAGTATCTCAGGGCAAGGTTTGGCAGCGGCAGAGTATTCTTGCCGAGGCAGAGAGTGGAGGACTTGAGGCGTCTGGTTGGCAGTTTCTAGCCATGGAGGCGCCTTCAGCATGGCATTATTTGCAGGTGTTGGAGACCATGGCAGCGACGATCTAATAGATGCCGTGGGCCAGGGCTCACATGAGACCACTTCAGTGGGCCTTGCTCCGGCGATGGTCCCATCAGCATCAGTCCTTGTCGGTACTGCTCCCCTGCCCTCTGGTGGTCAGGGGGGCCTTGCGGTGGTGGCTCCAACCGGGGAATTTGGAGCACTGAATGCTCCTCAAACCTCTGCAGTGGCTTCAGCTGACGGACGCCAGTCTGACGGGCCGGGGGGCTCACTGTGACGGCTGTTTTGCCCTGGGTCTCTAGAATATGGCGGAAGCACAGTGGTCCATCAACAGATTGGAGATGCGGGCGGTGGCTCTGGCTCTTGAGGCGTTCAAGCATTTGGTCCTCCAGAAGGCGGTCCGGGTGCTGTCCGACAATGTCACCATGGTGGCCTACATCAACTGTCGAGGTGGGACGAGCAGTCCTCTGATGGAAGAGAAAGCGGAGAGCTTGTTACAGTGGGCCAAGGCTCATCTGCTAGCCTTGTCGGCGCAACATGTGGCTGGGGTAGAAAACGTGACGGCGGACTACCTGAGCAGGTACAAAGTAGACCACGGCGAGTGGGAACTCTGTCAGGAGGTGTATGAGCAGGTGGTAGGCCGTTGGGGGATCCTGGTCATGGACCTCATGGCACGGTGGGAGTCAGCCAGGGTGAGCCAGTTCTTCAGCAGAAGGAAGGAAAGGATGTTGGAGGGCCTCTATGCTCTGGTTCAGAGATGGCCCACTGAGGACTTTCTGTATGTTTTTCCGCCTTGGGGTCTCATAGGAAGGGTGCTACAGCGGGTGGAGGCCCACAGGGGGTTAATGATTCTTATAGCCCTGGATTGGCCGCCGCGTCCATGGTATGCCGATCTCGTGAGGCTGATGGCCGATCGGCCATGGCGCCTTCCATGCAGGGATGATCTCCTGGCTCAGGGACCTGTTTGGATGCCTCAGGTGGATCAGTTCTCGCTTACGGCTTGGCTATTGAGAAGGCAAGTCTCCATGAGCAAGGATATTTGGGAGCTGTGATCACGACCTTGTTGAATGCTCGCAAGCGCTCGACCTGCCTCTTATGTGAGAATCTGGAGAATATTTGAGGGCTGGTGTACAGTCCAGGGGAAGAGGCCCCTTGCGGTCTCAGTGCTGCAAGTGCTCTGCAGTTGCTAGAGTTCCTGCAGGTGGGTTTCGAGAAGGGTCTTGTGGCAAGTACCTTGCGGGTGCAGTTGGCGGCCATTTCCTGTTACAGGGGCAAGGTTCACGGTAGGCCTTTAGGAGCTCATGCAGACATAGGTAGTTTCCTGAGAGCAGTACAGCGCATGCGGCCTCAGCAAAGGTCGGTGGTCCCTCCTTGGGATCTTAATTTGGTGCTGAATGCTTTGGCTGGGGAACCTCATGAGCCAGTGGGGAAAGCTTATGTGAAGGACTTAACTCTCAAAATAGTGTTTCTAGTGGCTCCACTAGATGTATTTCGGAGCTTCAGGCTCTGTGGTGTCACCCACCTTTCATTTCCTTCTTTAAAGAGAAGGTGGTCTTGTGTACAGTGCCGTCCTTTTTGCCCAAGGTGGTTTCACCTTTTTCATGTGACCCAGTCTTTTTCTCTCCCTGCCTTTTCAAAAGGGGGGTTGGAGGCAGAGGATGCGCAGGTTGCTGAAGTGCTACCTGAGTCGCACGACTGCGTTTCGGAAGTCGGAACGCTTGTTTTTGTTCGGTGGGCCGTGTAAAGGCGAAGTGGCTGCGAAGCGTCCATCTCTAGGTGGATCAGGGCAGCCATTGCGTCAGCTTACATCCTGAAGGGAAAGCGGGTCCCGGAAGGGTTCTGAGGACATTTGACCTGACCCCAGGCAGCCTTGTGGGTGGAGTATTGTTTGGTTCTGCTGCTGGACATTTTGTAGAGCGGCCACTTGGTCGTCTTTACATACTTTTGCTAAGCAATACCGGTTGGATGTTCAGGCAGCTTTGGATGCTGGGTTTGGGAGAGCAGTGCTTCGGTCCGATCTTACAGACCCCTCCCAGGTTTGAACTGCTCTGTTACATCCCAGAGGAAAGGGACTGGACTGGAGGAACGCTAAAGAAAAAGTAATTGCCCTCCATTGCCCATGTTCCCTGTAAGTATTAGTGTGTATGTGTCTCATATCCCCTCGTGTTAAATGTATCCCCCAATTGTGTTGTGACCACTTTGATTGAAGGATAAGGTGGTATACAAAACTGTCTAAATAAATTAGGTCTTACCTGCTAATTAGTGTTCCTGAAGGAACTCCAGTCCCTGATCCCACCCGTTTTTTGTCAGTGTTAACTTTCAGATTACAGTTTGCCAGCCCAAAGCTTTGGATAAGGGAGTGAAGAAGATATCCGGAGGCTCATCGCTGAGGGTTTCGGTGGTGGGCCGGAATGGACCAGCAGGGTGCCCTGTTGTTTGGTTAGGCAGGGAAAGGTGCGGTTTCAGGTAAGCCGCCGCCTCCTTTTCTGTGGGGGGGGGGGGGGAGTTCCTTCCGGGGTGGGCAGGAGGGTATGGTCTGGAGTGTTGGTTTTATTGTTTTTAAAGTTAATGTTGCTTATTTGTCTCTCCGTTGAGTCTGCTTTTTCAATAGAATACTGGAATCTGGTGGGTGGTGCCAGTGGTATTTATACTAGAGGGTCATCAAATCAATGATGAACTCAGTCTCCAAAGCTGCTGGAAGGGGAGCACAACCCAGAGGAAAGGGACTGGACTGGAGTTCCTTCAGGAACACTAATTAGCAGGTAAGGCCTAATTACTTTTTCCTGGCGCTGCTGGAGTTCATACCATATTACAAGAGAAAGCGGTGCAGGTTTTTTCAGACAATGCCACAACACTGACTTACATCAACTGACAGGACAGAACAAGCAGCGTACAATTCAAGAATGAGATTGTCCTCCGCCCATTCCAGCAACGGATCAATCTGCAGGCGCTCTCGGCAACGCATGTGGCAGGAACAGAGAACATAACAGCCAACTATCTCAGTCGGTTCTGTCTGAACCTCAGGGGGTGCTCTTTCAGCAAGGTGGTGTTCGCGCAGGTGGTGAGTTGTTGGGGCCCTCCGATAATGGATCGATGGCGACATTCAAGTCTACCAAGGTGAGCTGATTTTTCAGCAGAAGAATCCAAGTTATCACCGGGGCAGAATAACCTTCTTCTCAACCGTGTCCTTTCAAGAGCCAGGCCGGGGATTATAATCGATCCACTTGAGACAAGACTGGCCCCTATGACAGGCAGTCTGTCCGGAGAAGTTGCTGTTACGGATGGTCCACCCTCAGCAGGTCCGCGTACCACAGCATCCGCGGCCAATTGGGAGCGATGAGAATGGCCAGACCTTGGTGTGCTTTGATTCTCCGCTCCATGCACTGCATGGTAAATCATTACTGTCTAGATGTACAGGCGGCACGGGACGCGAGATTCGGTTCAGCGGTGATTCAGGCCAGACTCACAGGTCCCTCGCGGAAGTAGTTTTGCTATGGTACATTCCACAAGTACCGGGACTGGACAATAAGAAAGGTGCAATTAGGCTTTACCTGCAAATTGGATTTTCTGGGGTACCTCCCATCCAGTCCTGGACCTGCCTGTATTTGTCAGTGTTGGCGATCCCGGACCAAAAGGTGGCTATCAGTAGTTTGTTGGGCATTGCATGCTAGCATTCAAAGTGGTGGGGCAACTCCCGAGGGAGGTTTTTTTTTTCCCTATTCTCTATTTTTTCTTTCGGAGCAGGATCTGGGGAAAAAACAAAAAAAAACCCCAGGAAGAAACAGAACATGGAAAGATAGAGAACCGTGGTAGGTGCGTAGAGCGGACACTAGACTTTAAGTACAGTAGTTTTTACACAATATCCTTGGTGCCAAAGTTGTAACCTCCGTTAGGGTTGGTACATCTGTTCCATGGTGTCAAGAGGCAAGCTGCTGCTTCTTCCTCGAAGAGGGGAGAGTTTGCTAGGATTGTTGGGGGGGCTAATAGTGTTAAGGTTTTTTTTTCTCATTGTTCATATTCTTAATTGTTTCTGTGAGTCTGCTTTGTCAATAGTTACTGGGGCTGGTAGGTGGTGCCAGCTACCAATGTGTACTGATGTCATTAAAGATGACATGCTCAGCCTCCAAGCTGCTGGTGAGAGGTGACAAACCACAAGTTCCAGTACTGGACTGGAGGTACGCGAAGGAAAAGTCAATTAGCAGGTTAGGCCTAAATGCACTTATTCTGCAGTGGTACAGGGCAAGGAAATCCCATGTGCCAGAGAATAAGTTCCAGTCACCATGGTGACCTGATGCTTGCGATTTGAGTCCTGCCATAGCACTACTATATGTATTTATTTGACATGGTTTTTAATACCGCTTTATCATTTCAATCAAAGTGGTTTACATTGTAACTTAAACTTGGTAATGTGCATTAAACAAGGCCATTGATAACTTGAGGGATAAGTGACTTGCCCAAGGCCACAAGGTGTGCTAGTAGGAATCAAACCCCTGGTCTCTTGGTTCCCAAGCCAGTGCTCCAACCATTAGGCTACTCCTTACCAATGCTGAGAATAAGAGAGCCATTGAGTTAGAATAGAGAACCCATGCTGTTAATATCTGCAGTACTGTGCCAAGAATAAGATGGTTTTGTTCTAATAATCATTGGTATTACTGTTAAACCTGAAATACTGGGAGCTACTTGGTGTAAAACAGTTGGATGCACTTTAATTACATAAGTATAGGAAACATTCCGCTCTCTGATAATTAAAAGTATATATCATGATACTGTTTACAAGACTTTTAAACTTCTGGACAGTATTTATAGTGATGTGACGTGATTATATACAAATACAAATGAAAACATTAAATAACAATCTTGATGTGAACAAAAGTTAAATTTATTTTGGTTTGGTTTAGTATTTAGATACAAAAAATTCCTGCCCCATAGAACTTATAATTTAGGTGGGTTTCTGCAATTTCAGATGACTAAAAGGCACTGTTGTTGTTAAGTGCCGTCGAGTCGGAGTCGACTCATGGCGACCCTCTGGATAGCTATCCTAAATTGTGTTCGGTCTTCAGTCAGGCGGCTTATTGTTAACAGACTGGTACCCGTAGCTGCTGTTATTGTATCGATCCATCTCATTGCTGGCCTTCCTCTTTTGCGTTGACCTTCTATCTTGCCAAGCATGATGTCTTTCTCTAATGATCTCTCTCTCCGCATGATTTGTCCAAAGTATGAAAGTCGAAGTCTTGTCATCTGAGCTTCTAAAGAAAGCTTAGGTTTGATCTCCTCTAGTACAGACTGGTTTGTTCTTCGGGCAGTCCATGGTATACACAATATTCGCCGCCAGCACCATAATTCAAAGGCATCAATTTTCTTCCTGTCTATCTTTTTCACTGTCCAGCTTTCACATCCATATGATGTTATTGAAAATACCATGGCTTGAACAAGTCAAATTTTTGTATGGAGAGAGACATCTCTGCTCTTGAGAATCTTATCTAGGTCTTTCATAGCCATTCCGCCAAGAGCAATGCGTCGTCTGATTTCTTGACTGCTTGTTGCTTCTTTATTGATAGTTGATCCAAGTAGGTTAAAGTTATTCTCAATTTCAATTTCTTCTCCTTCGACGATGAACCTGTTGATTATGCCAGTTGTCATGATCTTTGTCTTCTTTACATTAAGGTGCAGGCCCATTTTGAGACTATGTTCTTTGATTGTGAGAAGCAAATGTTTCAGATCATCTTCACTTTCCGCCAGTAATGTGGTATCATCAGCATAGCGAAGGTTGTTGATGAGTCTTCCACCAATCTTCACACCTCTGTTGTCTTCATACAATCCTGCTTCTCTGATGATTTGTTCTGCATATAAATTAAACAGGTAGGGGGAAAGTATGCAGCCTTGTCTTACACCTTTGCTTATTTTAAACCATTCTGTTTTTCTCCTTGTTCTGTTCGAACTGTTGCTTCTTGATCAATGTACAGATTGTGTAAGAGAACGATCAGGTGTTCTGGTATACCCATGCTTCTTAATGTGGCCCAGAGTTTCTCATGGTTTACACAGTCAAAAGCTTTGCTATAGTCGATAAAGCACAAATAAATATCCTTTTGGTATTCTTTAGTCTTTTCAAGGATCCATTTCACATCCGCAATGATGTCTCTCGTTCCTCGCCCTTTTCTGAACCCTGCTTGCACTTCAGGTAGTTCTTGTTCCAGGTATGATTGTAGTCTCTTTTGAATAATCTTCAGTAGAATCTTGCTGGCATGTGGGATCAGAGCGATTGTGCGATAATTTCCACAGTCAGTTGGATCACCTTTCTTTAGTATTGGTATAAACACAGATCTTTTCCAGTCAGTTGGCCATGATGCTGTCTTCCATATTTCTTGGCAGAGCCTTGTAAGTATGGTAACAGCTGCATCAGCTTGCTGTAATACTTCTATGGGAATGCAATCAATGCCTGGTGCTTTGTTCTTTGATAAGGCTTTCAATGCTGCTTCAACTTCTTCTTTGATCACCAATGGTTCCAGATCATAAGGTACAGGTTGAAACGGCTGTTGGTCCACTTGATCTTTATCATATACAAACTCTTTATATTCCTTCCATCTTTTCTTGATCTTCTCAGCATCATTCAACATAGAATCTTGAGCATCTTGTAACATTCCAATTTGAGGCTGGAACTTTTTCTTTAACTCTCGTAGCTTTAGGAAAGCTGATCTTGTTCTTCCTCTAATAGTTTCTGCTTCTATTTCCTTGCATGCGTCATTGTAGTACTTTTCCTTGTCCTGTCTTGCTGCACGTTGGAAATCTCTGAGTTCTGTGATTGTCTTTCTTTCTCCTTTGGCTTTTGCTTCTCTGTGTTTCTGGGCAATTTTCAGAGTTTCTTCCGTCATCCATTTTGGCCGTTTTTTTCTTTTTTACCTTTTGTAGAGACTTCTCGCTTTCTTCCAACACAACCTTCTTGATGTCATTCCATAACTCTTCTGGAACTCTTATCATTTGTATCTAAAGCAGCAAATCGATTTTGCAGGCAGTTCTTAAATTCCAGTGGTATATTCTCAAGATCATATTTTGCTGCATTCATGAGTGGTTTGCTCTTTTTCAGCTTTAGCTTGAGTTTGCATACTAGTAGTTGATCTGTACCACAGTCAGCTCCAGGTTTTGTCTTTGTTGATGTTATAGAGCTTTTCCATCGTTGACTTCCACAGATGTAGTCAATTTTATTTTTATACAATCCATTGGGTGAAGTCCATGTGTACAGTCGCCGCTTGTGTTGCTGGAAGAAGGTGTTCGAGATGAATTAATCGTTGGTCTTGCAGAATTCTATCAGTCTTTCTCCAGCTTCCTTTCTGTTGCCAAGTCCATATTTTCCAACTACTTTGTCTTCTTCTTTATTGCCAACCTTTGCGTTCCAATCACCCATGACTATCAGGATATCCTGTTTGCATGTTCTGTCAATTTCAGCTTGTACTTGTTCATAGAACTCTTCAATTTCATTCTCTTCTGCAGCTGTTGTTGGGGCATATACTTGAATTATAGTTGTGTTGATAGGCATTCCTCGTAGACAAATAGAGATTAAGCGTTCGCTGACTGCATTGCAAGAACTGTAATGAAATACAAGTTTCTTCTTTATTATAAATGCAACACCATTTCTTCTTTGTCTTTCATTTCCAGCATAGTAGACCATGTGATCATCTGATGCAAAGTGCCCGATGCCAGTCCATTTCAGTTCGCTGACACCCAACAGATCAAGTTGTACACGTTCCATTTCATTGTTGACCACCTCCAACTTCCCTTGGTTCATGCTTCGTACGTTCCATGTTCCAATGTGTAAGACATCTTTACAGCTTCTGACTCTCTTTTCATGCGCAGCTACATCAGCAGTCAGACGTCCCGAGGGCTTTGATCCAACCACATCATAAATGCTGGCTTTACTCTGAAAAGTCTTCAGCTCTTCCCCATTAGCTTGTTGAGTGCCTTCCAACCTGGGGGTCTCATCTTCCAGCACTACAGCACAATTTGTTTTGTTGTAACTATCCATTGGGTTTTCATGGCAAGATACAGAAGTAGATTGCCGGGCCTTTCTTCCGTGCAGTTTAAGTTTGGTGGTGTTGCCGTTGTCACAGAAATGTGATCCTCCGCCGTCAACACTATCCCATTCTGCTGCTGCCCAGATGGGTGGTTTGTCTTGGTCTGGCATCTCAGCTGAGACCTGTCCATCTTGGGAGACCCTGCCAGTAGTTAAACTACTGATAGTTTAGCTCTCAGCATCACTGATGCACACAAGCCCTCACAGCACGACAAGCTGCAAACCAAGTGAGGGACTAGTGCCATTAAAATGGTCCGTGCAGCAAAGAACATGCGTTAAAGGCAATAGCAAGTGCCAACTGTTTAGTAAATGACCCCCATGTGATTCTGCAGATGGCAAGGTATGCCAGTGGGGAACGCAGGATTTATTTTAAGGGTCACATCAGATATCCAGTAAGAAGTGTTTTAAAAAGAGCATTGTCTTTTCAGAGGAGGTGTAAGAGGCTGGAGGAGAATAAATTGTGAGCATGGGTGCAACATGAGTGTGTTTGGGGACAGTATGACAGGGGAAGACGAGCTTCTGCACGCATATTGAGGCAAGGAATCTTAGCACATGTGTGGCCATGCTGGAGGAGGAGTCTGACTGCAGGTATTGAAAGTGAAGTAATGGCTGCTTATTCTGCAGATGACGGTCCACAATCTCTACATCTTTGACCGGAACGGGGTTTGCCTGCACTACAGCGAATGGAACCGCAAGAAGCAGGCCAGCATCTCTAAGGAAGAGGTGAGGTGAGGCAAGGCAGGGCTGAGGTTAGAGGCTTATCGGCTATTAGCATTTCTTAAGGATGAGGTGAGCTGACGGGGCAGGATGTGGCTAGTGGTTCACATTTCAGATGGGATAGGGTGGAGACAGGCATTGACCCGCAGCCAGCATTTTCCATGCTTGAGGCAATTAGGGATTCACCCGCAGCCAAAATTTCCAAGGACAGGAGAGTTACAGGAGCTCGTTCACAGCCAGCGTCTTAAAGAATGGGATGAGACGGGATAGGGGGATAGAGCTCATCTATAGCCAGCATCTCTAAAGGTGAGAAGCCAGGACAGAGCGGGGATAGGAGCTCATTTGGAGTCGCATCAGCATAATGCCCATTTCCTTTTCATTGATGCAGGAGTACAAGCTGATGTATGGGATGCTGTTCTCCATTCGCTCCTTTGTCAGTAAGATGTCTCCAGTGGACATGTATCCTTTTGATAATGTGGTGGGGGTCCAGTGGTATGGTCAGTCTGGCACTGTCCCCAGACAGAGTGTGGCGTTCAAATGTGGGGATTCATCTATAGCCGAGGAAAACAGCACCAGCTTTTGCAGAGATACAGTACTGACATCTCTCCTTAGCTCTGCCGAGTCTCAAAGTAGCCACCATCAGTGTGTGGTATTTATTTAGAGTACTAGAGATGGCTGAAGGGAAGGTAAGATAAAGCTCTATAAAATCGTGAGTGGAGTGGAACATGTAAATACAAATCAACTGTTTTACTCTTTTTAAAGTGCAAAGACTAGGAGACGTCATAGAGTTAAATAGCGCATTTTAAAACAAATCAGAGAAAATATTTTCTTCATTCCGTATATAATTTAAGCTGTGGAATCCGTTTCTGGAGGTTGTGATAAAAGCAGGATTTAAAATAGGTTTGAATAAGTTTCTGGAAGAAAAGTGTTATTCCAGGAATACTTCAACAACACTACAACTCATGACCTAGCAACACGGTCACTAACACACTACAATTTCTGAGACTCTTATGTCCTACAATGTGCATAAACTATGCCCCACCTATCCCCTTAGTTACCAGGCTTGTGCATAGTTACCTTGTTTGCTATTCATAGTTGTGGGACATTCGGTGCTCGTATTTAAAGGAATGTTCTTGTTCCCTGTAAAACAGTTGCTCAGTCACTGTTAACATCTGTTAAGTTCTATGTAAATTGCCGTGCATAGTAAAAAGGCAGTATATAAGCAAAAGTCCATAAACTTGTTAGCCAGGTAGATTTGGGATAAGCAGCATGGACTCTCTTCAGGATCTTGCTAGGTTCTTATCTCCTGGACTAGCCACTGTTTTGAAATGAGAATACTGAGCTTGATGGACTTTTAGTCTTACCCAGTATAACAGTTCCTATGCTACAGGGTTTCAGATTAGCTCCTATCAGAGTGTGTTGGAGTTTAGGGTCGTAGTACTATGTGGACTCGGGCAGTTTTTTCGTGTATGAGTTTTGCTGCTTTTTTAAGTGACCTCCTTAATGAGCTTTTGTTAGGAAGGACGGATTTCTGTCTTTCCAGACCAGCAAATACAAGCTGCATTATTATGAGACCCCCACAGGCCTGAAGATTGTCATGAACACGGACCTGGGGGTGAACAACACACGTGAGACCCTGCACCAGATCTATAGCAGCGTGAGTAATATTTGTGTTTCTACAGCGTGTGCGTGCTTGCTTGCTCTGTAATTCTCTTAGGTCATGCACTTTGTGCCTGCTTTGCATAACATCTCATATTTGTAAGTTGTGGTGTTGTGTTTTTTTTTTTTTTTAAACAGTCCCATCTCTCTCTCCTTTCTCCCTCGCCACAGATATTCGTGGAATATGTAGTGAAGAATCCGCTCTGTAGCTTGAATCAGCCCATCCAGAGTGAACTCTTCCGCACCAAACTGGACAGTTTCATCCGGGGCCTTCCCTTCTTCTCTGCTCGAGCGGGCTGAACACTGACCCTTTTATCTTAGTTCTTTAGGTGGTTTGACCATCTGACCTCCCCTTTCCTAGCAGTGGATGGCTTTAATTCCTGCCCTCTTTCTCCATTTTTTGGACAGGGTTGCCTACTTGCACTCATTTTGGCAGGCCTTTCATAGCAAGTCCATAGATGCTGGGCAGGTCTGTGGGCAGATTATCTGACACCCTCTCTTGGGCATGGGAAGTTGATCCTAGTAGCCTCTGTTGAACTGCCATGATGGGCAGGTGGCGCTTCAGAGATGCCAAATACTAAAAGTTTTAATAGGACCTACTTTGTGCATGTGTAGGCCAAAAGAAGTGCACAGGAAAAGATTGAAAGATCATTCCATCATAGAAACCAGAAGTGGTGATGACAACAGGGAAAAATAACAAAACTGAATTCTGACTGCTACAGCTAGGCTGGATTTTCTGTGCTCTTGCAGTACCTAAAATACTCCTGGGTCTCCCTCCTCTGTTCTTTTCTTCCAGCTGCCTCCCATGTCATTTTTCCTTACTTATACCCTCTCCTTCCTTCCATTGCTCTTCTTCTTTCATCCTTGCTCTTTTTGATCTGTTGAACATGTGCTGTAAGATATTTGTAATAAAGTTGGTAAGGAGTAGTGTGCTAGTCTCTGCCCCTTGTGCAGATTAAATGTGTCCTGTGCTCTAGCAAAGGTCCTATAAACTTCCCAGGGAAATGACAGCATGTCCCCCTCAACACATACTCCTACCAGCCAAGGATCGCCAACCAAAATAGGCAGGCGGGAAGGTCCAGTGAGGGCAGGATAAAAGCAGCTTTGTCTCAGTCCTGACATGGATTCCTGTGCCCTCTGTAAAAGACTCGAACTGCAGTCCCCTGCTTCTTTGCCTGACATCCTGTTTGTGCTGTAAGGAGTTCTGCTTTTGGTTTTGTTTCTTTCTGCTACGTGGCTTGTGGCTCGCTCCTTGCAAGACCACCAGTCCTCCACGAAGTCATGAATGTGCTTGGCATCCTCACCCCCCCCAGTCTGTGTCTTCATTTTAGGCCCTTGAAAAGGGATTTGGAGCCCTGCATACTCACTGTTTCTATTTGCTGTTTCAATCCAGTCTCCTTCATAGCATATCGTTTTTCTGCACTCTGCAGGGGCTGAGGCAGAGCAGGATTAGGGCATAGGCAAATGAAGCACATGCCTGGAGTCCTCTTGGACGCAGAGATTCCAAGGATGAAGCGTCCCAGAGAGTGTGATTGTTTTTCGGTTGGTGCATCCAGGTATATTATAGAATGATGTAAATGCAGTATTGCTTTGCAGTGGAAAAAAGCAGCATAAAATGGTTTTTGCTTTTCTGCAGAGACTCTGAAAGGAGCAGAGTGGAGGCAATGGTGGTAAATTCTCTGGGCTGACAATTGTCCTCCACGCAGTGGTTAGTAGTATGTGCAGAGGTTTTCCAGCAGCTGTACTTGTAGGTGCAGGAGGAGGTAGGACACAGGAAAGTGCGCTCAGATTTCTTCCTGCTGGCTGGGCTGCTTGGTTTTCCTTTCTCTTAGGCTTGTGTCATGAGATCAGTGCACTGAGACGCCAGTGCTTGAGAGAAGGGGCTCAATGAGAGGGCGAGAGAGAGCTTTCAAATGAGTGTGACACAATCCTAATGAGTGGAGACCTGGCATCTCTGCAGATGTGTTAATTCAGTGACTTCCAAATCATATGCGAGTCAACTGCTGGCAGAAAAGGGATGGGGGGGGGAAGAATGGACAGGTCATTGCTGTCTGTCTTTCCACTCTGTCTTATCCTCCATTTGGCAGGAGCAGCGCTTTTTATGTTCTCCTTTGCTATTTTACCTCAACAGTTGTCACCAATTTTAATATGTATTTATATTATGATGGGCCCCAATATGCTTGTGTTTTTAGGTCCCATGAAAGAGTTCATCTTGCCCTGGGCTGAGGTGAGTTATGAGTTAGATAGCAGGCATTTTATCTTTAATATAAATGCATACAACCTTTGCCATGCCTGACAGATGCATGGGCTAGTCTTTGAGGACCTTGGTGCATAAGAAAAGCTCAGTTGGAGAACTGTGGACAGATGGTGAAATGTAGGTTTCCCTGGCCCCTCCTCCTCCCTGCCAGGTTTGAAGCATCATTGTTTCATATTTCCTGTATTCAGCCCTTCTACCTCGGCATTAATTAAAATCTCTGGTGTGGGTCAACTTTTGTAGAACCTGATCCTCACTTCTCAAACCTGATCTCTTTCCTGCCCAGCAGCTGGAGCCACAACTTCTCAAGTCTCCCATGCTCCACTAGTTCAGTCCTCTACAATAGTATTAGGTACAGAGCCAGTGATGGGCTAGGAAATAGAGAGATTCCTTACCCAGGAAGTTTGTAAGGTAATCTAAAACTATTAGAGATTTACAGTTAATCATAGACCCTACAGGTGATTCCAGAAATGAAAATCATTGCATACACATTTAAATCTATCTTGGATAACCAAATAAGGGAACATACCCTAGGTTATGTATATCTTGCCTGGTTCTAAGTGAATCTGAGAACTTTGGGGGCAGAGGCAGGTGAATTTCAAAAACATTTCTATGTATAAATAGCATCTTGCCCACGGAAATTGACTTCAGAATTTGCTCACCCTGTGTTTGGTTTACAATGTGCATGCCGATACATGCTTTTACCTGCATGCAGTGGAGGTGTTCCTGGGACATGCATGGTTCTGGCCTGCAGGAAAAGCTGGCACAAGATTCTTCTGCAGGTCCTCCTTCCAAGTGATAGGCTACATGCACATCTAGGGGTAAAAAGCATCCATAGCCTTCATAACACTGCCAGCAGCGTGAACATTTCCATCTAAAAAGGCTATAAAGACACTGGGGGTGGGGGTGGGAAACCTGAGTCTGTCTTGTAGTAAGGAAAGGGAAACAGAAATGCATTTCCTCCTGTACTGTAAAAATACAAATACATCAGAGACGCTTTTCCCAAAGAGAGAGAGCGAAATCCTGTGACATGATCAGAGGCAATGCAAACATCACTAGAAGCTAGGAGTTTTGTCTTTCTCCCCATATATACTTGCTTTTATTTTTTAATCACCAGGAGGAGATTGTTCAAACAGGTTTAGTTGAATAAGTTGTCCTAGATGACAGCTATTCTCCTTCAGAACATACATCAGGCTCTGCTGCTGCAGCACACATGCTTCTAGTCAGGTTGAAAAAAGGCGTTCCCAGGCGGTGTGTGTAGGTTGGGGAGAGTAAAGAGCATGCATGTGTTTTATGTTGTCAAATGTTTGCGTCCTTTTGCTTCCTATTTCATTTACTTTATCACATCTAGCAGATACTGCTTCCAAAACGAGTCCATAGTGACTTAGGTAAAAAATTATCAATTACAAAACTTAAAATTCATTAACAGTCACTCGATCCCCCCTCCCCCCACTTCAACATCATACCCCATAAGTGTACATAAAGAGCCATGCCATAACAAGTTTGAGGAATAATTTGATATCCAGAATTCTCCTGAGGACTGCTTTCCACAAAAGTGGTGCTACTATTGTAAGAGCCCAATTGCAAGTTCACTGCAATTGAAAGGAATGACCAACGTCCATTCCAGGACTGACCAATCCGCTGCCCATAAATATAGGTGCAGAATATGTGGCTACTTTGCATGCATGTATCTTGTAAGCAGTTTCCAAAGGGGAACTATGCTGTTAATTAAAATACGTCTGTGTGGTTATGTGTGTGTGTATATATATATATGTGTGTATGTATATATATATATATATATATATACACACACACACACACACTTTGGCAATGAATGTACAGACTTGTCACGTCAGGAGAGATTCCTGAATCCCAGATTGTACTTGGTGACTTGCCTGGGCTCACACACAGAAAGACAGAGCCTAAGATTAGAACTTGTGTCTTAGGATGTGTAGGAATGGGGTAACTTGTTTCACAGACCAAGCCTTGTTTATTCCAGCATGACAAGCGTCAACTAGTGCCCTTCCATCTCCCTGCCAAAAACATGCAGCCTAATCCAGTGATATCACTGTTTGATGGGAAAGATAAAACACCATCTCTGATTGCTCCGATTCGGTGCACCAGCTTTATCACCGCTTCTCACTCTTTGATCCGAGTTTCTTTGCTTTTCCCTATCTAACCCTGCCGTGAATCACTCTTTCTATGGGAACAAACAGGAAGTCAGTCCTCACATATAAGTGACCTCGGCACCGACGGAGCCCTCGTGGAAGCATCCCCCCAGCTTTCAAAGAAAACCTTTGAGATGCCACTAAACATGCGTGGTCCCATTTCCGCCCAAGGGTGCCGTCTTGCTCATTCTCTTTTTTTTTTTTTTTTTTCTTTTCCCATGGAGCCCGTCAGATATTTGTCTGGCTTGTCACTGGAAAAAGTTGATTTTTTTTCTCGCTGAATTTCATACTCACCTCCGGTATTGCACTGGTACTCTTCCCGCCTACTGGCCTTGCTGCCTCAGCATCGAGTTCGGTCTATTTTTGTAGTCTGTCTTTCTTTCTTTCTTTTTCCTGGCATCTTTGTGCCTTTTTTTCTCCCACTGGCAGCCTGAAGAGTCTTCGACCTCGCAGGGGTAGTTTTTCCCCCGTGGCTACTGGTGGCTTTTAGAAGTGTGATCGGTGTACTAAAATTATGCCTTTGACTGACACACACACGACGGCTGTCTCTGCTGCCTTGGGCCAGACCACAACCTGGCAGCCTGTGGTCTATGCAAGAGGTTGTCCAGTAAGGCCCTCAAGAGCTGTCAGCAGCAGCACGATAAGTTTTTCCCCAAGTCCCCGATGCCTCCGAAGGCCAGGGCCTTGTCTGAGGCCCTGACATGTCGGGTGGAACCTCCCGAACCTGAGCCTCGTCGTGGGTCCTGTTGGGGTTTTTCTGGGCTTCCCCTAAGATTATTTAGGGATTTTCTATTTTTGTTTTGGCTGTTTGTGTTCGACCCCAACATACATATACAGGACCTTAAACAAATTGCTCGTGCCACCATAAAAGCATGTAAAAAATTTTATTTATCTGATCAGGTCTGTTAACATCACAAGCTCTGCTTTTGATTTATAAGGTACAAATTTCAATATCAATCCATAGCATCAATACATCTATATAAAGCAGAGCACCTGACTTAAGTGAAAAAGGTCCTGGTACAGAGAGAGCGCCTTACTCCAGTGAGATCAGCTATCGTCTGTCTATTTATCAAAATTTCTCTCTCATATTTATATTCATTTTCAGGCTCAAATTGCTGATACATAGATTTCCTTTCTGTTTCCAATTCCCCATTTTCTTAAGCAAATCTGCTTCTTAACCTTTTAACCCTTAGTTTTCTCTGTGACATCCTGTCTCCCCATTCTCATTTCCTTTGTGATAGTCATGTTTCCTGCAGATAAACTGTAGATACTGATATTCGTCTTCCTTGTTTACGTTCTCCTTTGTTCATCCAAGAGGCCTTTTCATTAGCTGTAGACACTTTGTGTAAGCTCTCTGGGACAGGATATTAGCTCATTTCATAGCTCAATCTTTGCTGATTTTGCTGAATTTGCAGTTTCAGTGTGGAAAAGTCAGAGCAAGCTGTTTCTTAGGCCTGAGCTATAGATGTTAGCACAAGATGGATTCAACCTGTAATAAAGGTACCTGAAGGGGATTCATTTTTTCCCACATTCCCCTCTTGAATCCCACTTCAGGTCTCTCCTGTTGTTCCCATAGTGTACCCTTCTACACTTGGCTATCCGGAACCTCCAGTGACACTCACTGAAGAGCTGGAGACATGAAAGACCAAGTTGCCACATGAGATCTGAATCCCATTATTTCTATACCTAACATAGGGAACTTGAAAAGAGAGGAAATCCATATAGGGTTACTTGTTACCTGAATATTGGACCGCTACCAAGTGGAACCCCTCAGGAATAAGAGGATGGGCATCAGACAGGTTACCATTTATATTAGTAACTCTAGGTCTACAAGCTAGAGAAATATATTCATTGGCTTGATTTTGGGAAGTAAGAATTAGAGTTGTGGTAGACACCTTAGTCAAACACCTTCTACAGAAAGCTAGAATAAATGAAAAAACACAGCAGCTAACTGATAAGGCTATAAGTAAGCCACATAGGCCAGAGCCTAGGCCTGTAAACCAAGAAGCAGCAACATTCCACCATGCTCCAACCTGAATCCACCCTTGAAATCATCCAGATGTAATTCTGACAAGTGTCTAATTCTGTCCATTGCATTAAGTACAAAAGTTGTATGGTTTGCTATAACTGTGCAACAGTTTGTTTCATTAATGAATTTACATGCTCCTCCCTCAGCTGCTAACAATAGATCTAAAGCCTGTCTATTTTGCGGAGTCATTTGATTGTTTTGCTCAAGGGATTTGGCTAGGAGAGTAATGGATTCAGTGACAGAATGCATTTGGACATGAAGCAAACATTGCAACCTACGTACAGCCATACCTAGTTCATCAGTAATTGCAGGGGTCTGAAATATAGGAATCCAAGAGATATAGCTCAGGGCATCAAGTTGTGTTTTCGTCAGTGGATATGTGGAATTAATATATTCATAAGAGGCCATGAGAGCAGCATCTTTGGATTTATCATACCAGGGGGAGGTGTCTTTTGTGTCTGTGGGTGTTTGTGTGATAGTGACTGACATTGAGAGGGATTAACACTGAATTGGCCTCAGCCCTAACCAGAGCACAAGGAAGATGATTCAGGCCTATAGCCTGATACAGGAAACCCTGACAATACCAATAGTGGCCTGCAAGGGCCGAGAATCGGGTATTTTTGGTCCACATCCAGTTCATCTTGTGTCCCCATGCAATTGAAGTTTGCCTTATGGTTGATTGATCATAACGGGGGAAATAACAGATGTCTGGACTGCTGAACCATCTTTATAAATAGGACCCACTGTGTATGTGTTGTGCCAATAAGCAGAGGTAACATTCAAAGATGCATTAGTGATAACAAACCAATTGTCCCGGCTATAAGGAGCTGAAAAGTTATAAGGAATTATGGACCTGGGGGAGAAAGTAAATCGCTGTTGTGCAGGATGGTAGGTGATATTACACTTCAGTGAAGGGCGTGAGTCAGAATGGACTAGCTCCCCATTACCAATACAATATGGATATATCAAATGAGAAGGGGCATAGACTTGGACTGGGACCGGGTCAGATAAATTGAAATGTTCCCCAGTATGGGAGCAGTTAGAGGGGGCCCAGCATGGAGTAGTGAAGTATTCGGTAGGATCCTGGCAAGCCAAGTTCCCCGAGTACTCCACTGGTTGTACTGGTACTATATTGACTAGTGCATACCCAACTCCCTTTGGCAGTGGGGTGCATATGATACAGTCTGAGATATTCATTAATTGGACAACCTCAAGAACTGTGGATTTCCATAGATTAGGTCCTGGTGTAGACCTTCGGGATCGTAAGGGACTACCCTGGGAAATATTAAAGGAACTATTGAAAGAACTATTCAGTTTCTGTGTAGAGAGATTCAGAGGAGCAGGTTGAGGAATATATAAGTATGGAAGGAAAAGAACTAGAAGTAATCCTACCAATGCTCCAAAAAGAATTGCCCATACCATGAAAGGGGAGGGATTCAATGGGAATTGGTGGGCCTTATGCATTATAAAAGCAAAGTACAACAAATATGATTACTAACAATGAAAATTACAGGAGGTGGATCTAACACAGCCAGGGACTGACAGGAGATAAATAGGCTTCAGACAGTATACACATTTATCAGTTATACTGATATCTTAAACAGGCACTAGGTAAATGTCTTTATAATGGGTCCAAGTGGAGCTTCTCTTTTTCCAGATCTCTCGGAGAAGTGTCTGTCACGAATGATATCACTGTTCTGTACCCAGTTTGTTGAACAATACTGATGGTAGGGGCTGGAAAAATATCTTTGCTGTTTATCCATGAAATGCCGTTATCAAGCTCAACAGCGTTTGGAGTTACAGCTGTAACAGTATGTGGTCCAGAGTAGATAGGATGGTACCACTTGTCCTTCACCTGGATCCGGCGGTAGACAAGATCACACAATTCAAAAGCATATGGGACTAATGCTGTTGGTGGTATGCGGGAAGCCAACTTCTGTTGAATCAAGGATACACTGGTGATGAAAGGAAATTGAAGCAGCACTGAAAGCTTTATCAAAGAACAAAGCATCAGGCATTGATGCATTCCCATTGAAGTATCACAGCAATCTGATGATGCAGCTATTACCATGCTTACAAGGCTCTGCCAAGAAATTTGGAATACAAATTCATGGACAACTGACTGGAAAAGATCTGTGTTTATACCAATACTAAAGAAAGGTGATCCGACTGACTGTGGAAATTATCACACAATCGCTCTGATACTACATGTCGGCAAGATTCTACTGAAGGTTATTTAGCAGAGACTACAACCATACCTGGAACGAGAACTGCCTGAAGTGCAAGCAGGGTTCAGGAAAGGGCGAGGATTGAGAGACGACTTCACAGATGTGAGATGGATCCTTGAAAAGACTAAAGAATACCAAAAGGATATCTATATGTGTGTTATTAACTACAGCAAGGCTTTTGATTGTGTAAATCATGAGAAACTCTGGGCAACATTAAGAAGCATGGGTATACCAGAACACCTGATCATTCTCTTGCACAACGTTTGAACTGATCAAGAAGCAACAGTTTGAATGGAACAAGAAGAAACAAAATGTTTTAAAATCAGCAAAGGTGTATGACAAGGCTGTATACTTTCCCTCTACCTGTTTAATTTATATGCAGAACAAATCCTCAGAGAAGCACGACTGTATGAAGACAACAGAGGTGTGAAGATTGATGGAAGACTCATCAATAACCTTCTCTATGCTGATAATACCACATCTCTGGCTGAAAGTGAAGATGATCTGAAACATTTGCTTCTCAAGATCAAGGAACAGTGTCTTAAAATGGACCTGCACCTTAATGTAAAGAAGACAAAGATCCTGACAACTGGCAAAATCAATAAGTTCATTGTTGATGGAGAAGAAATTGAAATAGTGGACAACTTTAACCTACTTTGATCAACTATCAATAAAGAAACAATAAGCAGTCAAGAAATCGGATGATGTGTTGCCCTTGGCAGAATGGCTATGAAGGACCTGGACAAGATTCTCAAGAGCAATGATGTCTCTCTCCATACAAAGATTGAACTTGTTCAAACCATGCTATTTTCAATAACATGATATGGATGCAAAAGTTAGACAGTAAAAAAGATAGGAAGAAAACTGATGCCTTTGAATTATGGTGCCGGCGACGAATACTGTGTATACCATGGACTGCCCAAAGAACAAACAAATCCGTACTAGAAGAGATCAAACCTAAGCTTTCTTTGGAAGCTCAGATGACAAGACTTCGACTTTCATACTTTGGACACATCATGGGAAGAGAGAGATCATTAGAAAAAGACAGCATGCTTGGCAAGGTAGAAGGTCAGTGCAAAGCAGGAAGGCCAGCAGCTATGGGTGCCGCTCTGTCAACAATGAGCTGCTTAACTGAAGACTGAATAGAGTTTAGGACAACTATCCAGAGAGTCGCCATGATTTGTTCCTGGCAAAATCAAAGGGCCTTTACTCAGTCCTCATCCTTCTTGATCTCTCTGCTGCTTTTGACACTTGACCACAATCCTCTCCTTGATACCCTGTGCTTGCTTGGTTTTAAGGGCTCTGTACTATCCTTGTTCTCCTCTTATCTCTGCCATTGCTCTTTCAGTGTTTGTTCTGGTGGTTCCTTCTCTTCTGCTACCCTGTTCTCAGTTGGTGTACCCCAAGGATCTTTCCTGGGTCCACTCCTTTTCTCTCTATATACCCAGTCCCTTGGTGTGCTCATCTCTTCCCATGGCTTTCTGTACCATCTTTATGCTGATGACTCCTATGCCTGAAATCTCTCTGGCAATCCAGTCCTGGATCTCTGCCTGCCTTTCTGACATTGTTGCTTGGATGTCTCACCGCCGCTTGAAATTGAACATGGCCAAAACTGAGCTTATTCCCCCCCCCCCAACCACCTCTCCTCCTTCCTCAGTCTCTGTGGATAACTCTCTACTCCTCCTCCCTGTTCCCTCATCTCTCAACCTTGAGGTCATCTTTGACTCCTCCCTCTCTCCTTCTCCACACACATCCATCTGTTTCTTTCTCTATAACATCAACAAAATCCGCCCATTCCTCTCTGAACACACTACTAAGACACTTATCCACTCCTTAATCACCTCCCATCTTGAGTATTGTAACCTACTCCTTGCTGGTCTCCTGCTAAATCATCTCTCTCCCCTTCAGTCTGTTTAGCACAGTGCTGTGCAGCTAATCTTCCACCAGCCGCCTCATGCTCATATTGCCCCTCTTCTCAAGTCTGTTCACTGGCTTCCTATCCATTTCCGCATCCAGTTCAAACTTCTCCTGCTGTCCTATAAGTGCATTCACTCTGCAGCTGCTTGCTACCTTTTCTCTCTTATCTTTCCCTATGCTCCTCCTCGGGAACTCCTCTCTTCTAGCAAATCACTTTATCAGTGCCCTTCTCTTCTACTGTTAACTCCAGACTTTCTCCTTTCACCCTGCTGCTCCTTATGCCTGGAACAAACGACCTGAGTATGCACGTCAGGCACCTTCCCTGGCCCTTTTCAAATCTAGGCCAAATACTCACCTCTGCCGCTTTCGGATCTTGACTCACCTGATCTCCTTTGTGTTTCCTTACCATTCCCCTTAGATGTATCCCATGTCTATGTCTACTGTGTTGTCTGTCTTGACTAGATTGTAAGCCCCTGATGAGCAGGGACTGTCTCTTACATGTCTGTGCAGTGCTGCGTATGTCTTGTAGCGCTATACAAATGCTTAGTGGTAGTAGTAATGAGTGGACACTGACTCAATGGCATATGTGTGTGTGTGTGTATGTATGTATGTATGTATGTATGTGTATATATGTATAAAGAAATAAATCTTATGAATATATGTGAAAGAGTTGATTGTTACTTATATTGTAAGAAAATCTCTCTCATGCATATTCATTAGGGCTGTCCAGAAAACCTGACCCATTGGGAGCCCTAAAGAATTGGGAATCCACCACCCACTTTCCTACATTAGAACTTGTGAAGCAATATTGTACTTTCAGTCGTGCAGGACAACCATTTCTGTGGGACTTGCAGGGGATCTGCCTGCCCCTTGCAATTGGAACTTCACTATATGTTTGTATAACTGGCCTGTATGGCTCAAACTCCTTTTCTACATTTGCCTTTAATGATTTGCTACTCTTTCAGGCTCTGGTTGGCATGTCAGATATGCCCATGTCACTCCTGGGCCGGATGGTATACATACAAGGGTGTTGAAAGAACTGAAATATGAGATTGCAGACCTGCTATTAGTAATCTGTGAACTATCATTAAAATCATCTCTAATACTTGAAGATTGGAGGATCGCCAATGTAACACCAATTTTTAAAAAGAGTTCCAGGGGTGATCCGGGAAACTACAGACCGGTGAGCCTGACATCAGTACCAGGAAAATGGTAGAAACCATCATAAAGAATAAAATTACTCAGCATGTAGATAGTCATGACCTAATGGGAGACAGCCAACATGGCTTTAGACAAGGAAGATCTTGTCTTATTAATCTGTTATGTTTTTTTGAAGGAGTGAATAATCAGGTGGACAAAGGTGAGTCGGTTGATATTGTGTATCTGGACTTTCAGAAAGCCTTTGACAAGGTCCCTCATCAGAGACTTTTGGCAAAACTAAAGAGTCATGGGATAGGAGGCAGTGTACTATTGTGGATCAGGAACTGGTTAAAAGATAGAAAGCAGAGGGTAGGGCTAAATGGCCAGTTTTCCCAATGGAGAAAGGTGAATAGTGGTGTACCCCTGGGATCTGTGCTGGGTCCGCTGCTTTTTGACATATTCATAAATGACCTGGAAAGTGGAATAACGAGTGAGGTTATCAAATTTGCAGATGACACAAAACTATTTAAAGTTGTTAAAACCCAAGAGGATTGTGGAAAATTGCAAGAGGATCTTGATAAATTGGAAGACTGGGCATCAAAATGGCAGATGAAATTTAATGTGGACAAGTGCAAGGTTATGCACCTAGGGAAGAACAACCCAAACTATGGTTACACGATGCAAGGTTCCACATTAGGAACCACCACCCAGGAAAAAGATTTAGGCGTCATTGTGGATACCATGTTAAAACCCTCGGCCCAGTGTGCAGCAGCAGCCAAGAGAACAAATAGAATGCTAGGTATGATAAGGAAAGGAATGGAAAATAAAACAAAAGATATTATAATGCCTCTATATCATTCCATGGTGACACTGCACCTTGAATATTGTGTGCAATTCTGGTTGCCGTATCTTAAAAAGGATATAGCGATTTTAGAAAAGGTACAGAGAAGAGCCACCAAAATGGTAAAGGGGATGGAAGGATACTCCTATGAAGAAAGGCTAAAAAGTTTAGGGCTCTTTAACCTGGAAAAGAGATGGCTGAGGGGAGATATGATAGAAGTCTATAAATTAATGAACGGAGTGGAACGGGTAAACGTAGATCGATTGTTTTTACCTTATCAGAATATAGAAAGACTAGGGGACATGCAATGAAGCTACAGGGTAAACTATTTAAGACTAATAAAAGAAAATATTTTTTCACTCAACGTGTAATCAAACTCTGGAATTTGTTACCGGAGGATGTAGTAAAGGCTGTTAGTGTAGCTGGGTTTAAAAAAGGTTTGGACAAGTTCCTGGAGGAAAGGTCCATAAACCATTATTAAGAAGGAACCCAGGATATCAATGCTTGAGCCTATAGAAGCATTGTGGAACCTGTGTCCCTTGGGGAAACTGCTAGGTACATATGACCTAGATTGGCCACTGTTGGAAACAGAATACTGGGCTTGATGGACCTTGGTCTGACCCAGTATGGCATATCTTATGTTCTTAAATTTATTTTATTTTATTTATTTAACAATTCTTATATACTGCACTATTTGTTATCAGTGCGGTTTACATTTAACAAAGAGTTTTCAGATCAGAGAAGACTGATTGATTGAAATTACATTATAACGGAATAAAACTTGGAGAACATGGGAAACTATTTACATATTGACATATATCAGGATGGATGAGGAATACATGAAACTATATACATAAAGATATGGCATCATAGTTGATAATTGATCTGAAAGTACATAGGATGTCCAATGTGTGTATAAGCATGTGCCCTGCCATCCTGGATCAGAGCCATAGGCAGCTTAAGCTTTTTCACTAAGCTGCTGTTTTTTTTTAAGGAACTGTTCATTTGTCTGTTTCAAGAGAGACAAGCAAGAGACAGAGACATGGAGAGTGAGAGGCAAGGTGGCAAAGAGTGAGAATGAGAGAAAGGAGACAGTGAGAGAGGCAAGCAAGGGGAGGGCATACTCGTGTTTCTCTGACAGAGCATTTTACAATACAAGCTTCAGGCTACAGGTGCATTTAGGGGTGTGACAGCAAGGGAAGGGAGTGCAGAATACATGAGAATAAATGAACCTGCAGCTGAGACAAATGTCAGAGAGAGCCAAAGGAAAAGGGGTCAAGAGCCCAAGGAGACTCTCCAAAGTTACAGAGCACCATTAGTCAGTATGGGAGACTGAAAATCAGAGTATTCTGCAAGCTGGATGTAATCACCCACACAGAGGCAAGAGATAAGCTCCAGCTAAAGAATTGGGCACAGCACTCCCATCAGAGAGAAAAATAGATCCATAGACTTGCTAGCATTTTCCAGGCAGCAGCTTTGAAATGTTTTCCAACTCGTCCCGTGGTGGCTCGTCTCGCTCAGGTGGGCGCTTCATTGTGGATGATATATATGGTTTGAACAACTCCAAGAAACCAAAAGTGCGATCAGAGGCAAAGAACAGGAACCAGCAGTTGAGCAGGGAGCAGCACGAGGAAGATGGGGTTGTGGCAGGTACAGTGCGGCAGAGGTTGACAAATCGACGCAAGCTGGAAACATACCTGCGGGAGGTGGGTGTCTCTCTGGAGGACACAGTGGCAGAGCAGACGGGGATGCTATATAGGTAAGTGTGAAAGTTGCTGCAGAAGATATAATTCTTTTTCTTGTACAGAATGGATCAAGTTGGCTAAGCTTGAGGTGTTCTTGCTTGACCATTGCCCCTGTAGGATAGAGCCATTGCTGTTTATTGGGGATACCTAATTACTGCAAAGCAGAATACAGCCTGAGCTTTGTGCTCCATTTTAACAATGCAGGGGTTGAATGTGTAAGAAAAAAATGTCTTATGTAATCAGTAAACAGCTTAGTTGAGCTGGGAGTTAATACTCCTGTGGATACCAGCCCACTGTTCTCTTTCTGTCTCTTACCCAATCTCCCATCCCTCTTCTCTCTGCCGCAGATTAATGTTACATTCTTCTCCTAAAGGTAAAAGTATCTTGCTATCGGTTCTCCTGCAATGATGTCCATAATCTGGACTGACAGCTGTTTCCTTGTCATTCTTTCAAATCAAGGTCATCGGCTGCCTGTTGATCAGCAGTAGTAAGGGAACTCTGAGACAGTCATCCTGCTGTCTCCATTTCCTCCTGTGTGGGAGAGGAAAATGGGAAATAATAGCAGCCACAACATAGAATCTTTAGTAGCCGAATCAGTGGCAGTGTCATCCTAAAGCACAGTAAAGGTGAGGGATCTTACGTGTGCACAAGGTGCAAGGAGCTCTTTGCTCTCAGGGAACGAGTCCGATCTGTGGAGGCAAGAGTAGCAGACAAGGAAGACAGAGAGGTACATAGACGAGACCTACAGGGATATAGTCCTGAAGTCCCACTTCCAGTCTGGCAGCATCCCTGTTGCCATGGAGGAGAGAAGTCACGTGACTGGAGAGCATCACCCTGGTGTGGCAGGAAGTTATCCTATAGCTAGGACCTGTCCTCCAGGTGATGTAAAACCCTCCCTCTTGCACCGAGGAAGTTTCTCCAGGTCCGAGTGCCTATGAGGGAAGGGTTAGGACAGCCGTTATAGTTGGTGATTTGATCATTAGGCATGTAGGTGGCTGGTGGACGTGAGGATCGCTTGGTAACAAGCCTGCCTGGTGCGAAGGTAGCGGACCTCACGCGCCACCTAGACAAGGTCTTAGATAGTGCTGGGGAGGAGTCTGCTGTCTTGGTACATGTTGGTACCAATGACAGGAAAATGTGGTAGGGAGGTTCTGGAGGCTAAATTTAGGCTTTTAGGTAGGAAGTTGAAATCCAGAACTTCCAGGGTAGCTTTCTCCGAAATGCTTCCCGTTCTGCGCGCAGGACCCAAAAGGCAGGCAGAGACAATGGTGCAAGGATGAGGGTTTTGGATTTGTTAAGAACTGGGAAACCTTCTGGAGAAAGGAGGGGCTCTTCCGAAGGGATGGGGCTTCACCTTAACCGGGATGGAACCAGGCTGCTGGCATTATCCTTTAAAAAGGAGATAGAGGAGCTTTTAAACTAGAGAATAGGGGTGAGCAGAGAGTCACCCAAGAATGCATGGTTCGGAACAATGTATCCTTGAAGGATGATACCAAAAAAATGAAGTTAGGGCACATCACCAGAGAGGTTCCATTAAAGAAAAAGGTAGCCCGAATGCCCTTGAGTACAGAGCAGACAGAGCTTAAAGATTCCAAATTACCCCTGCCTACCGATAACCAGATTAATATGAATAAAATAGTCTCTAAAATGCTTGTATGCAAATGCTAGAAGTCTAACAAATAAGATGGGAGAGTTAGAATATATAGCACTAAATGAGAGGTTAGATATGATTGGTATCTCAGAGTCATTGTGAAAGGAGGTCAACCAGTGGGACACTGTGATACCTGGGTGCAAACTATATCGTAATGATAAAGATGATCAAATTGGTGGAGAGGTTGCGCTCTATTAGAGAGGGCATTGAGTCATAAAGGATTAAAGTTCTGCAGGAAACAAAATTTGCTGTAGAATCTCTATGGATTGAAATTCCATGTAAAAAGGGGAAGGCAATGGCAGTGGGGGTGTACTATCGACCACATGGCCAGAATGAACAAATGGATGATGAAATGCTCAAAGAAATCGGGGAAGCTTACAGAACGGTGGTGGTAATGGGTGATTTCAATTACCCGGGTATTGACTGGGTCAGTGTCACGGCAGGACATGCTAGGGAGATAAAGTTTCTAGATTAAATAAATAACTGCTTCTTGGAGCAGCTGGTTCATGAACCGACCAGAGGGGAAGCCATTTTGGACTTAGTCCTTAGTGGAACACCAGATCTGGTGCAAGAGATAATGGTGTTGGGGGTCTCTTGATTGCATTTGATTTAATTAATGGAGGAGGGATGGTAAGGAAATCCACAGTACTACCTTTATTTTTATTTAAGTTTTTTTTTATACTGCTTTATTTCAATCAAAGCGGTTTACATTGCAACTTAAACAGGGACATTGATAACTTGGATTTTTCTGAGCAATGGAGGGTTAAGTGACTTGCCCAAGGCCACAAGGAGTGCTAGTGGGAATCGAACACTGGTCTCTTGGTTCCCAAGTCAGTGCTTTAACCACTAGGCTACTCTTCCACTCCAACCTACCTTCTAACTTTCAAAAGGGAGACTATGATAAAATGAGCAAAACAGTTAAGAAAAAAACTAAAAGGAACAGTTGCAAAGGTTAAAGACTTACATCAAGCTTGGGTATTTAAAAATACTATATTGGAAGCCTAGCCCAGCTGTATTCTACGCTTTAAGAAAAGTGAAAGGAAGTCCAAAAAACTGCCAGCATGGTTTAAAGATGAGGTCAGAGAGGCTGTTGTTGCCAAAAAAGCATCTTTCTGGAAATGGAAAAAAAGAGCCAAATGACGAAAACTGGAAACAGCACAAGCACTGGCAAGTTAAATGCAAGGCATTGATAAGTCAGGCAAAGAGAATTTGAAAAGAAGCTTGCTGTGGAAGAAAACATGCATAATAAAGACTTTTTCAAGTACATTCATAGCAAAAATCCTGTGAGGGAGTAATTTGGACCATTAGATGATAGAGGGGTAAAAGGGTGAGTAAGAGCGGACAAGGCTATAGCAGAGAGATTGAATGAATTCTTTGCTTCGGTCTTTACTGAGGAAGATGTAGGGATGTTACCCATGACCGAAGTGGTATATAAAGGTGATATTGCGGAAGAATTGAAAGAAATATCACTACACTGGCAAGATGTATTACAGCTATTTGATAAACTGAAGAGTAGCAAATCACCTGGACCGGATGGTATACATCCAAGGGTGTTGAAAGAACTGAAATATGAGATTGCAGACCTGGTATTAGTCATTTTTTTTGAAGGTGTGAATAAACAGGTAGACAAAGGTGAGTCGGTTGATTATAGTGTATCTGGACTTTCAGAAAGCCTTTGACAAGGTCCCTCATTAGAGACTTTTGGCAAAACTAAAAAGTAATGGGATAGGAGGTGATGTACTAATGTGGATCAGGACCTGGTTAAAAGATAGAAAGCAGAGGGTAGGGCTAAATGGCCAATTTTCCCAATGGAAAAAGGTGAATAGTGGAGTACCCCAGGGATCTGTGCTGGGTCTGCTGCTTTTTGACATATTCATAAATGATCTGGAAAAGGGAATAACAAATGAGGTTATCAAATTTGCAGATGACATAAAACTATTTAAAGTTGTTAAAACCCATGAGGATTGTGGAAAATTGCAAGAGGATCTTGATAAATTGGAAGACTGGGCATCCAAATGGCAGATGAAATTTAATGTGGACAAGTGCAAAGTTTATGCAACTAGGAAAGAACAACCCAAACTATGGTTACATGATGCAAGGTTCCACATT
The DNA here is from genome assembly GCA_033557465.1 of Ichthyophis bannanicus. Lineage (NCBI taxonomy): Eukaryota > Metazoa > Chordata > Amphibia > Gymnophiona > Ichthyophiidae > Ichthyophis > Ichthyophis bannanicus. Next base: position 100,937,705 of record CM066048.1, on the reverse strand, counting down.
GGGAACCACCACCCAGGAAAAAGATTTAGGTGTCATTGTGGATAACATGTTAAAACCCTCCGCCCAGTGTGCAGTGGCGGCCAAGAGAGCAAATAGAATGCTAGGTATGATAAGGAAAGGAATGGAAAATAAAACAAAGGATATTATAATGCCTCTGTTACTTTGTTCGCCTGACTAATTCTCATGCCTCTGATCCTCGCCGTCTCTTCATTGCTCTCAATAATCTCCTCAAAGTGCCTCTGCCTCTTATTCCTCCTTCCCTTTCTGCCCAAACCCTGGCTGATTACTTCCATGATAAAATCCATAATATCACTCTCCAATTTCCCTCTAAATCCCCGATTTCCCCTTCCTGTTCTCAATCTCCCCCCCCCCCCCTTCTCATCCTACCCTCTCTTCCTTTCCTATGATTTCTGTTGATGAGACTGCTCTTCTTCTCTCCTCCTCCAAGCTCATTACTTGCTCCTCTGATACTATCTCCTCTCCTCTACCGTTGTCCCCTCCATTTCTCATATTCTCAACCTCTCGCTCTCCACTGCTACTGTCCCAGCTGACTTTAAACATGCTGTGGTCATCGCCTCTCCTTAAGAAACCCTTACTTGATCCCTCTTGTCCTTCTAATTATTGCCCCATTTCTCTCCTTCCTTTTATTTCTAAGCTGCTCGAATGTGTGGTTTACCGCCGTTGCCTTGACTTCCTCTCTTCCCATGCTCTTCTCAATCCCTTACAGTCTGGTTTTCATCCCTTGCACTCTACTGAAACTGCTCTTGTCAAAGTCTCCAGTGACTTGTTCCTGGCTAAATCTAAAGGCCTTTACTCTTTCCTTATCCTCCTTGACCTTTCTGCTGTTTTTGATACTGTTGACCATGATCTTCTTGACACTTTGTCCTCGCTTGGCTCTAGGGACTCTGTTCTTTCCTGGTTCTCCTTATATCTTTCTCATCACTCCTTTAGTGTATGTTCTGGTGGTTCCTCCTCCTCTGTTATCCCGCTCTCTATTGGTGTCCCCCAAGGCTCTGTCTTGGGTCCCCTTCTTTTTTTCTCTCTATACCCAATCCCTTGGTGCGCTTATTTCCTCTCATGGTTTTCAGTACCATCTCTATGCTGATGACTCCCAAATCTATCTCTCTACTCCTGATCTTTCTCCTGCTTTGCAGTCCTGGATCTCTTGCTGTCTCTCTGCCATTGCTGCTTGGATGTTCCATCGTCGCCTGAAATTGAACATGGCCAAGACTGAACTTCTCGTTTTTTCTCCTAAAATTTCCCTTTCTCCTTCTTTTTCAGTCTCTGTTTATGGCTCTGTTCTCCAACCTGTTTCATCTGCTCGTAATCTGAGTGTTATTTTTGACTCATCGCTCTCTTTCTCCTCTCATATCCAACTCATCGCTTAGACCTGTCGCTTCTTTCTCTTCAACATTTGGCAAAATCCGCCCCTTTCTCTCTGAGCTCACTACTAAAACCCTCATCCATTCCCTAATCACCTCCCGTCTTGATTATTGCAACCTGCTTCTTGCTGGTCTCCCTCAGTCTCATCTCTTCCCCCTTCAGTCTATTCAGCACTCCGCTGCCCTTTTGATTTTCCATCAGTCTCGTTTTGCCCACATCACTCCTCTCCTCAGATCTCTTCACTGGCTCCCTATCTGTTTCCGTATTCACTTTAAGCTTCTCCTTCTGACCTATAAGTGCATTCACTCTGTGGCTCCTCAGTACCTTTCTTTTCTCATTTCTCCCTACTTCCCCCCTCATGAACTCCGTTCTTCTATCCAGTTGCTTCTTGCTATGTCCTTTTCCTCTATTGCCAACTCCAGATTCTGCTCGTTTCACCTTGCTGCAGCTTACGCTTGGAATAAACTTCCTTTGTCTTTACGCCAGGCATCTTCTTTGTCCCTCTTTAAACTTAAGTTAAAAGCTCATCTTTTTGACTGTGCCTTTGGCTCTTGATTTTGCTGTTCTTATTCTTTTCTTGCTTTGTCTCTTTTAGATTGTAAGCTCTTTTGAGCAGGGACTGTTTCTTATATGTTTTCATTATACAGTGCTGTGTGTACCTGGTAACACTTTATAAATGCGTAGTAGTAGTAGTTCCATGGTGTGACTGCACCTTGAATATTGTGTGCAATTCTGGTCGCCGTATCTTAAAAACAATATAGTGTTATTAGAAAAGTAACAGAAGAGCCACCAAAATGGTAAAGGGGATGGAAGGATACTCTTATGAAGAGAGGCTAAAATGTTTAGGGCTCTTCAACCTGGAAAAGAGACGGCTGAGGGGAGATATGATAGAGGTCTATAAATTAATGAATGGAGTGGAATGGGTAAATGTAGATCGAATGTTTACGTCATCAGAATATAGAAAGACTAGCGGACATGCAATGAAGCTACAGGGTAACCTATTTAAGACTAATAAGATAAAATAATAATAAAACTAATAAGATAAAATGTCAACTACAAGATTATCTTGACTCCAATGCACCCTTGCACCCATGTCAGCACGGATTTCGTGAATCACATGGTGTGGAAACTCTACTGACTTCCCTGTTTAATGCTCTAACCATAGGCCTAGACAACGTCAGACAAGGTTTTGCTTTAATCTTCATGGACATTGCCGCGGCGTTTGACACTGTTGATCATGAAGTACTCCTGTCACGTCTTAGAGAGAAGGGAGTTCATGGATCAGCCCTCTCTTGGTGCTCTTCATACCTCAGAGACCGTTGGCAACATGTTCGTTCTGGATCTTCAACCTCTGACCCCTCCCTCAAACTAAAGGTGTGCCACAAGGCTCCTCCCTTTCCGCCTTACTTTTCAACGTTTATATGCAGCCTATCTGTGACCTCATCCACTCTTTTAACATCAACTGCCTGGTCTATGCTGATGATGTCCTTATGTATATGCCATTCTCGACAGAACTCCTTGACCTCTCCCCACTAATCAAGTGCTTTGACGCGGTCACAGACTGGCTAAATTCACAAATGCTTAAGATAAATTTTAAAAAGACAGAAGTCCTCTTCGTGACCAGAAACCCTGCATTTACCTCACCAAGGTCCATCAAGGTGCGTGACGCTGAACTCCTCTGCAAGACTACAGTTAGATACCTAGGGGTTACGCTCGATCAACAACTCAATATGAAGGCTCACATCAGCAACGTAGTGAAATCTGTCTATCATAAAATCCGGACCCTTCGTCATTTGCGTCAGCTGCTAGAACCAGATGACTTTCGATCAGTTTTTCAGGCTTTAATAATGCCCCACCTGGACTACGCCAATGCGATCCTACATGGCCTACCAAAGAGCACAATTAACCCCTTACAATTGGCCATGAACTCAGCTGCAAGAATCCTTTATGGAGCCTCCAAGAGAACCCACATCACTCCAATACTGAAACAACTACATTGGCTTCCTATGCAGTCCAGGATCTCTTTCAAGATCCTAACTATGACTCACAAAGCGATCAATAACAACTCCGCATCTTCTATCACCGACCTGATATCAATTACACCCCCTAATCGAGCAAGGAGATCGACTGCTTCCAACTCTCTTGTACTACCTAAGGCAATCACTAAATGCTCTCAAGTCACCAGATCCAGAGCCTTCTCTCTTACTTTGCACCATCATGTTGGAACGCCCTACCAACAGGCATCAGAACTATCAGTGACCTCTCCCAGTTCAGGAAGGCACTGAAGCATCACCTGTTCTTGCAGCACTTCTCACACCAACCCACCTCCACACTCCAGGCCAACACATTAAACCCATGCACTCCATAGTCTTAACTCGCAGAACTGCAATCTCACCTTGCTCCTCCTCTCATCAAGAAACATATAGCTGCATTTAGTTGCTTTGTACATAGTTGCTTTTTGTACATAGTTCTCATGTTCTCTGTTTATGAAACCTGTTTAATGTATACCCAGTTTATTGTCCTGTTCATTGTAAGCACTGATCAATCTTTGTGACGTGTAGTTTTATGTTCATTGTAAACCGCACTGATGTCAAATAGCGCGGTATAAAAGAAACTGTAAATAAATAAATAAATATGTTTTCATTCAAAGTGTAATCAAACTCCAGAATTAGTTACCGGAGGATGTAGTAAGAGCTGTTAGTGTAGCTGGGTTTAAAAAAGGTTTGGACAAGTTCATGGAGGAAAGGTCCATAAACCATTATTAAAAGGGACCTGGGATTTCATTGCTTGACCCAATACAAGCATTGAGGAACCTGTCTTTTGGGGAGACTGCTAGGTACTTATGACCTAGATTGGCCACAGTTGGAAACAGAATACTGGGCTTGATGGACCTTGGTCTGACCCAGTATGGCATATCTTATGTTCTTATGTAATAGGCCAGGGTCCTAACCAACATATGAGCTGTGCTCTACTGAGGCTTTAGCAATGTCTGATGATATGTGAACCCTATAATAGTTCCCATTGATGACATAATATATCCAATGGAGCACTCTGCTCTTAGCCATTGCCAGTGACATCATAATACATTTGATAGTTTACCCAACTAAGCACATCCCTCTACTCCCACCCTCTCCTTCACATTCCCCAAGACCCCCTCCTCAATCAACTTCTTGTCAAACATCAGTTCAATGTTACCTCTTAAACTTTATAATATAATCTGTTTAGCCATTATCACAAGTTCCATGTAGATTGTTGGTTTAATGTAAACTGCTTTGATTTATCGATAAAGCAGTAAGACTTCAACTTTCATACTCTGGACACATCATGCGAAGAGAGATCATTAGAGAAAGACATCATGCTTGGCAAGGTAGAAGCTCAATGCAAAAAGGAATGAGTTCGATACAATAACAGCAGCTATGGGTGCCACTTTGTCAACAATGAGCTGCCTGACTGAAGACCGAACAGTGTTTAGGACAGCTATCCAGAGGGTTGCCATGAGTTGACACTAACTCAATGGCACTTAACAACAGGAAGAACAAATAAATTAATGTATGGGGTACTCTAGAACATCAATGGCATCACAGTACAGCTGTGGAGGGTTGTGATCCTATATCTACATCTAATGATCTAGCTTGAACTCTCTAGCAATGATCATTAACATCACTCTCACTTTAAAACAATGCCTGATTGAGATCACACCAGCCCAGTGGTTCCTGGAATAACGGTTTTCAGGTGATCTATACATGAGACCAATTTTCATACAGTGCAGACCCTCAGTATGTGAAATCATCTCATGCATACAGTATGTCTTGCAGATAGCCTGCACACCTTGGAAACGGCCTGATGTCCTACCCATGCCTGAGGTGATTTTACTGTTCAGACTCGTTCACCATTTGTTTTTCTGCAATTGCTGACAAGATGAAGTGGCCAATTAGTGCCAGACCCTGTGAGCTGAATATTGTGGTTCCCTGAGTCCCAGACAGGGCTGGAGCAAGTATGTGGATGCCCTGGGGAACCTTCAGTGTTAACTCCCCCAAGATTTTGATAATCAAACTCAAGCATCAAATCAAAACACCACCCCTTACAACAATCCTGTAAAAATATTTAATTGGATATCATATTTTTAAATATTAAACTTAGCTTTGTATATGTTAAATCACAATAGGACCTTGGAAGACTATGCATCCAAATGGCAGATGAAATTTAATGTTGAAAAGTGCAAAGTTATGGGTTTAAGGAAGAACAACCCAAACTACAAAGCTCTATATTAGGGGGCACCACTCGGGAAAAGGATCTAGGCATCATCATGCATAATAATTTGAAACTCTGCTCAGTGTACCCCGGTGGCCAAGAAAGCAAACAAAATGCTAGGAATTATTTATTGTATTTAACTGTGTTTATATACGGCTGATATACAAGTCTAAGCAGTTTACAGATAACAAACTGGCCAAGTGGGCTTACATGGAACATACATAATTTGAAATGGTACATAGAACTAGCTTATAACAGTGATAACTTAGTAGAAACATTGAACTATATACATTGAACGGTGGCTGGTATGTAATAAATAGAGACAATTACATCCATTGGGTGTGAAGTTGTTATGTGAATGTGGGGTAGGGGGAGTTGGATGTGAGAGGGGTGGGGATGTTTGAGGAGTGGGGGCTGAGGTTGGATGGTTATGCTGGCAGTACAATGGTTATGCATTCTCATTGGTGAAATGTTCAAGGAACAAAATAGTTTTTAAAATGTTCTTGAAATGTGTGGTCATTCGAGGTGCAGAGGATCTGGTAGTGCATTCCACAAAACTGGAGCGAAGAGTGAGAAGGCTCTTTTAGATGTTGTGGAATTGGTGTTCATGTTTAAGGATGGTATGTGGAGTATGTTGGTATAGTTTGTTCTTTGGGATCTGTTGTTATGGGTTTTCTGTAGTAGTGTTTGTAAGTAGTTGGTAGACAGTCTGTGGAATAGCTTGAAGATTGTATGGATGGCCTTGTGTTTGATTCTTTGATGGGCACCAATTCAATTGTCTGATTATTGAGGTTATATGATCAGTATTTCGGGCATTGCAGAGAATACATGCAGCAGTATTCATGGCTGGTTGAAGTATGGATTTAGGCAAGCCTTGCAGGATGATGTTGCAGTAGTCAAAATGAGGGAATATGAATGCTTAAAAGTACCATGTGGAAATCGCTTGGCTGCAGTAAATGATCTTAGGTGTTGCACTGCCTTGAGTTTGTTGTAGATGATTCTTGTGATGTTGGTTATATGAGGAGAAAGTGTGAGGTGTTGATCAAGGATGATCCCCAGTTAGCGTACTTGCAGTTTGTCTTGGAGTTGGGTTCCATCAATCGTTATGTGATTAGGTGGTGTGAAGTTGGTGTCCTTGAAAATGTAGAGAACTTCAATTTTCTTGTAATTATTTATATTCAAGTTCTGTGAGCCATGTTGATATAGAGGTGAAGCATTTCTTTATGTGGGTGATGGTTGGATTGGTGGTGTTGATAGAGGCATAAAACATGATGATATTTGCATATACATGGTAGAGTAAGTTGTGTGCTTTGTAGTATGGCGTAGATTGGTTGGAGGAAGAGGTTGAATAATAATGAGGATAGGGCCGATCCTTGGGGAACTCCTTGCTGTTGTTTGTAGGGCTTTGAGGCTTCATTGCCCAATTTCATTTGGAGATAACGCTCTGTGATGTAAGATGTGAGCCATTTCAGCATGGTGCTTTTCAGGCCGATTGTTTGTAGGCGCTGGATGATCATATTGTGTGGGATGGAATCAAAGATGACTTTGATGTCCAGGAATATGAGAGTGAATCCTTTGTTTATTTGTCAATGCCTTTTTTGAAGTTGTTGGTTAGAGCAGTGAGTAAGGATTTTATTCCATATTGAGGACTAAAACCATATTGCTGGGGGTCAAGTGGGTGGTTTGCATCCATGTATTCTTGTAGTTAAGAGAGTACTATTTTCTCTATCACTTTTGCCAGGAATGGCAGGCTGGCAATTGGAATTATAAGGAAACAAAGAAACATGATGACAGAAAAAGACCACATGGCCCATCTAGTCTGCCCATCCATAACAACTACAATAGTCCCTTTTTTTTCCTTTAGAGATCCTCTGTGTTTGTCCCATGTTTTTAATTTAGATACTGTCCTCATCTCTATCATCTTCAGTGGGAGACTGTTCATGCATCTACCATTCTTTCCGTAAAAATGTATTTCCACATATTACTCCTCAGTCCACCCCCTTCACCCTCATCCTATGTCGTCCTGTAGCACAGCTTGCCTTCAATTGAAAGAGACTCTCCTCCTGTGCATATATGCCATGGAGGTATTTAAAAGTTATCATATCACCCCATCCCTCCTTTCCTCTAAAGTATACATATTAAGATCTTTGTCTGCCCTCATATGCTTCATAACGAGTACCACTAACCATTTTAGTAGCCACCCTCTGCACTGACTCCAAATTGCTTATCCTTTTGAAGGTGTGGTCTCCAGAATTGCACACAATACTCCAAATGAGGTCACAACAGAGACTTATACAGAGGCATTATCACCTCCTTTTTTCTGCTGGCTATTCCTTTCCTTATACACCCAAGCATCCTTTTGGCTTTTGCAGTCACCTTTTTCTACCTGTTTAGCTACTTTGATCGTCAGACACAATTGTGCCCAGATCCTGTGCTGCTTTCATGGACAAACTACCTCAACCCCTACACTGTACCGCTCCTTTGGATTTTTGCAGCCCAAGTGCATAACCCTGCATTTTTTAGCATTAAATTTGCTCTGCCAAATTTCTAGACCATTCTTCAAGTTTAGCTAGATCCCTCCTCATGTTGTCTACTCTTGCAGCTTTTTGGTATCATCTGTAAATAAGCAAACCTTGCCCGGCAGCCCTTCTGCAATATCACTAACAAAGATGTTAAAAAGAATTGGACCACGGACATATCCCTGCGGCACACCACTGGTAACATCCTTCTCTTCAAGAGTGAGCTCCGTTTACCTGTACCCTTTGTCGCCTCCCACTCAACTAATTTCTAACCCAATCAGTAACGTTAGGGTCCATCCCTAGGGTGTTCAGTTTGTTTATAAGTCATCTGTGTGGAATGGCGTGTCAGACTTCTGAAATCCAAGTACACCACATCTAGGGTTCTCCCTTGCTCCAACTCCCTGGTCAACCAGTCAAAGAAATCAATCAGATTTGGCTGACAAGCCCTGCCTCTGGTGAATACATGCTGCCTCGGATCCTGCAGTCCATTGGACTCCAGATACCTCCCTATTCTTTTAGTAGCCTTTCCAATAATTTACTGACCACAGAGATTAGACTAACTAGCCTGTAGTTCTCAATGTCATTCTTTCTTTCACATTTGTGGTAAGGGACCACATGCGCCTTTCTCCAGTCCTCTGGCACCACTCCCAACTCCAAAGAGGCATTGAAAAGGTCAGTCGGTGGAGCCGCTAAAATGTCCATAAGTTCCCTCAGTATTCTTGGATGTATCCCATTCAGACCCATTGCTTTGTTACTTTTAGTTTAGCTCATGAACACGCAGTCTTCTGAAAGTCGTTTGAGATCCCCGTCACTTCTGTTCCTATTTATGGGTGTTTTCTGAGGTCCTGCTCCTGGCCCTTCATCTGTGAGAACAGAAATATTTGTTAAGCAATTCTGCTTTATCCTCCTCCGATTCTGCATATTCCTTCTCTGCACCCTTGAGCATGACAATACCACTTTTGCCCTTCCTCCTCTCACTAACATATCTGAAAAATGTCTTATCCCTGCATTCTATTGCATTGGCTATTTCTTCTTTCTTTTTATACCTTCACTTTCCTGACTACTTTACTAGTTTCTCTGTTTTTCCAAATATAAATGCCTGTCTTTCTCTCTCTGTGATCTCTTGTATTTCATGAAGACCTCGCTCTTTTTCTTCACTTTTTCAGCTTCTTCTTTTGAGAACCATAGTGGCCTCCCTTTTTCTTTTTTACATTTCCCTTTCTAACAAAAAGATTTGTTGTCCTTAAAATATCCCCTTTCAGTTTTGCCCACTGTTTTTCTACATCCCCCAGCTGTTCCCATCCCGCTAACGATTCTTTGAGGTATTATCCCATCTTGGCAAAGTTTTCCTAAAGTCGAATACCCTTGCTTTTGAATGGATTTTATCAGCCCTAGTCCTAATACTGAACCATACCATCTGGTGATCACTGAATGTGAGATGATCTCCCACCGCAACATCAGAAACACTTTCCCCATTGGTATGACCCCATCACGTGTAGGTTCTGTTATCAGTTGTCTGAATAGTTCTCCCTGTAGAGAATCCAGGATCTCCTTACTTCAAGATGACACCACAGCAGAGATGTGCCACTCCACATCTCTTATATTGAAATTGCCTATCAATAGCACTTCTTTCATGGCAATAATGCTATTATCGTCTATCAAATCTTTGTCCACTTCTACTCCCTGTGAGGGGGTCAGTATATAACGCCAATGCAAATGGATTTCCCTTTCCCTCTTTCTAGTTTAACCCACAGTGCCTCCTCTCTTCTTTTTGGATGGAGAACAAAATACAGAATATCAAAATGCCTCTGTATCACTCCATGGTGCAACCACACCTTGAGTTTAGTGTGCAGTTCTGGTCACCACATCTAAAAAATATATATAAAGGAATTATAAAAGGTACAGAGAAAGGCAGCCAAAAATGATAAATGGGATGGAAGGATACCTTCATGAGGGAAGGCTCTTAAGCTTGGAAAAGAGGAGGTTGAGGGGGAGATATGATAAAGGTTTATAAGATAATGAGTGGAGTAGAATGAGTAAATATGAATTGGTTGTTTACTCCTTCAAAAACTACAATGACTAGGGGACACACGATGAAGCTAGCAAATAATACGTTTAAGACTAATCGGAGAAAATATTTTTCACTCAATTCATAATTAAGTTCTGAAATTCATTGCCAGAGGATGTAGCAAAAGCTATTAGTGTAGCTGGGTTTAAAAGAGGTTTGGACAAGTTCCTGGAGGAAAAGTCCATAAATTAAAGTGGCCTGGAGAAATCCATTCCTTACCCCTGTGATAAGCATCATGGAATATGTCTATCTTTTGGGAACCTGAAAGGCCCTGTGTCCTGTATTGGCCACTGTTGGAAAAAGGATACTGGACTTGATGAATCTTGGTCTGACCCAGTATGGCATTTCTTATGTTCCTATGTATGTGTGCCCACTCCCTACAGGTAAAAGAATGTGCTGATGACTCCCTGAGTTTGGCTGTCAGGATCTGTCATTTTGCTTTGACTCCTGCTGCTCTTTGCTGCCTATCAGAAGCTGCTGTACTAGGATTGGCTGGCCCTGGTCCCAGAGATAGATCTGGACCACAGTAGGATTACCAGATGGTTTAAAGTCATTGGGGCACACTAGACCTGTGCTTGTCTCACTCACTATCATTTTACTCTGGCCAGGGCAAGGCTACTACATTCTCCTAGCTGCAAGCCCCATCCAGGATCAGAGATTCAGGGATGAAAGGCTGTGTCCCTGTGCTCTCTGCATTCCATGGGAGTTCCAAATTTGTAGTCTGAGGTGGCAAGGTCAGGAGACTACTAGGGACAGGGCTGTGTCCTGGCAGAGAAACACAACGCAGCCTTGGGGCCCAGGCAAAGATTATGCAGTACATGACCCCTGGGGATATGATAGCTTAGAGGAAGTAGCAGAGAAACTTAGTGATAACCTCCGATATATAATTTCAACATAAGCTGGTGACCAGCAGCAAGCAACACCTCCCTTCTCCCTTCCCCCTTTTGTAAACACACACTGCATACTAAATGTCACTGGATCAGTGGTGCAGGAGGAATGAGTGTGAAACAAATTGCACTAACAGGAAACAAAAAGGGGCACATTGTTTCAGCTAGTCAAATGACAGTAGCCATTGTTGCTTGCTGCTGAACATAGGGGCTTGTTTACAAAGCCGCGGTAGCGGTTTACGATTGTTATCGGAGCCGCGGCCCCATTGATAGTATCAGTGCTGTTTGAATGATATATCTACAGTACAGTATATTGTATCAAGGGCTAGGCAGCAGTGGAGCGATGGTAGAACCCAAACTGTGAGGTTTTATGGGCTTTTGCTGCCCTCTGTTGGAATCATAGGAGAAGTACACAAATAAAGAAACAGGTGAAAACTAATCTGTAAACCTGGGATGGCTCAAATCAGCAAAAGCAGGCCAAGGTCTTGGAACGATAGGCGCTCAGGGTGCAAAAGCTATAGAGAGAAAATTCCATGAGACAGTAATCTTTTCTCCCATTGACGGAGCATTTGTCAACTTTGGGAAGAAAGAAAAGCCATGAGCTAAACTTCACCTATTCATCTGCCTCTCCCTGTCTTTATTATTTTTCTCCTTTTCCCTGTCTTCCTGTTTGGCTTTTCACTCCTTTGACTCTCTGACCAGAGAATTGGGAGAATACATATGTGATGTACTTTGATTTCAACTAGGTCGTTGACACCATTCTGCATAGGCAACTTATAAATAAATAAAACAATTTTGGGATGGACCCTATGATTGGGTTAGAAACTGGTTGGGTGGGAGGTGAAAAAGAGTAGTGGTAAATGGAGTTTGCACTGAGGAGAAGGACATGATCAGTGTGTGCCGTAGGGATTGGTCTTTGATCTTGCTCTTTTTAACAAAATTGCCAAGTTACCCTGTTCCTGAAGTGGGATTTTCAACCAAACCTGGATTGATTCAGTCTTGGGTTTACCCCATTACATGTAGTTCTGATTTCTGTATTCCACTCCATAAGAAAAGCAAGACTACGAGTCCCTGCATGCAATGGAGTAAACCCAGAACTCATTAGAAGAGAACATGAGACCAGTGTGAGAGACAAGGTGGGTGGGCGGGGGGAAGAGGAGGTCACAAGCACTGGCTCCTAAGATTTTGGCCTGGCTCCTAAATCCACACAAAATTTCTTGAAGCCTGTAATAGAGGCACAGCACATTTGGAATTTTGGTGCCAGCTATAGGCTACACAGCTGTACAAATAATGTCCCATCACCATGTGCACCTCTCTCCTAGCTGCTGCTTTTACATTTGCTGAGCTGTAACGAGGCACAGTTCTCTGATCCCACATGTAGGCGATACCACCTCTCCCCGTGGTCTTCCCTCTCCCTCGATCCCAGTGCTTCTTGTTCAGAAATGGGCTGTAGGGAAAGCCAGAACTGCACCTAATCATCAACATAGCTACCTCTGAGCAAGCAGCACTGAGATCAACAGAGGGAAAAGACTGGGGGGAGAGGCTGCACTGCCTGCATGTGGATCAGAGAGGCCTGTGTGTCTCATGCTATTGCTCAACAAAGGTGAAGTAAAATGTCACCTGCCTTTTCTATTTTTTTTTTGTGTTGCACTGCACAGCTTGGTTTCTTTGCATTTCAATTTAATTTTCTCTTCATATGGTATTTCTACTTTGAGTTTGTTGTTTATTCTGTATTTGGTATGAGTCTAACTGTGTTCTGCCATGTAACTGAGACCAAGATGTATGTTTACTAAACAGCAGTAGCGGTTTCTGTGGAATATCGTAGCAGGCCCATTGAATTCAATGGAGCTGCAGCTCTGATATTGCATGGAAGCTGCTATCGCTTAGTAAACATATCCCCAAGTGTTTTGTTAGCATGGAATGTAGGATCCATAGTAATTTGGCTTGTTCAGTTTTCTGAATAGGTCTAAGGATGTTCTAAGGCCCACTGCAATATTTATGGTACTGCTCTTTTTTGGGTAGACTCCTTTATGTATGTATTTTAGAAGCTGGTGTCATTATGATATGGTAGTTTTGCATTAGAGATCTTCAGTGACTTTTGTAGGGCTTTTTGTTCGTTTACAATCTGCCTGGTATTGGAGATGCTGTTAATGAGCTGACACTGGAATCTGATTTTTTTCCTTGTGGGTTGGGTTCTATAGTGAAATGTCCTAGTTCTCCTAGGACAAGCAGGATGTGTCAGCCACACCTGGTGTCGTCCCCCGACGGCGCCGTGACGGAAGTGCTCTATAGCTCAGAGACTTCTGAGCATGTGTGAGGTGGTCCCACCTCCCCAGCCCGCCCCTAGCCGGCCAGTTCTTTTCCTTCCGCCTTCGCCTCAAGACGGACTTACAAGCTCTCCTACACTTTCAACTTTCAATGCCTAAACAAGACTGCAAAAAGACTAAACCAGGTTTTAAAAAGTGCCTTACCTGCAACAGGAAGATGAATCTCTCCGACACTCACCAACACTGTGTCAAATGCCTGGGGGCGTCTCACGAAGTGGAGACCTGCGATAGCTGCGGCCGGATGTCCCCCAGAGCCAAGAGGCACCGGGAGCAGTCGTTGAGAGACCTCCTCTCCCCCGCTGCACCTTCCACGTCCCAGGAACCGGAGAAATCAAAGAGCAAGCAATCCAGGTCTGTTGACTCAGGAAAGCCTTCCCGGGACCCTGCCGAGCACTCCGGTGCTATGAAAATCGCTGCCTCTAAGAAACCGCGGCTGAATAAGAAACATGACCGCGCTGGACTGCCTGCCCCCGGAGAGGCCTCTGCCGGTTCGGTAAGCCCCTCTCCCGTTGGCTCTATCCGGGACCTTCTCACCGGTCAAGATGGCGCTGCCCTCGTGGCCCCGCCAGGCCACGCCTCCGGACACGCCTCCTCTTCTATTGGCTGCAGCGGCTCCTCCAGCAGGCAGCCCTCCCCCCTGCCCGGCACGTCACTACGCGCCGATGGGGAATCCCGGAGCACTCCTTCCAGGCCAGCTGACTCAGCCCCATCTTCCCCGGCGCGGGAGCAGCAAGCATGGGCTTCTTCGCACCGGCACGGAAATGATGAACGCCGCGCCGACTCTGCTAACCGTGCGGCTCTTCAGCGCCGCAGAGGGACACCAGATCAATGAGCTGAAAGCAGGGAATCCCCCTGTCAACGCCGTTCCCGCTCCACAGACCGCGCTGATCCTCAGCGCCGACGAGGGAGACAAGATCACCACGCTGACAACAGGGAATCCCCCTGTCAGCGCACTGAAGAGGAGAGGGGCAGGAAGAAGTCTGCCAAGCGCAGACATCGATCCCCCTCAGAGGCAAGGGATTCCCGTGGTGCTTCCTCCACTAACAGCAGGAGATCCAGCTCTCACCGCAGTAAGAGGCACAGAAGCAGCAGATCTGAATCCACCTCTTCTGCCATCCTGAATCTGCTATCCCGCTTGGTGGAACAGACTGCTCCACTGCGACCAGACCAGCAACGTAGGGCTATTAGTCCACAAGAGACACACTCAGCCCGCTCCCCTCGGTACCCCAGACTCTCGCCTAGAGCGCGGACTCCCTCCCCTGACCTCTCCAGAGCGCGATCTCCCTCGCCAGCACAGATGGACTCCGGAGCGAGCGACGCTGAGAACCAGGAGCCTTGCTCTGAGGTGGAGGAATCAGGTCCAGGCTCTGACAACTTCAAGAACGCAACGGACGAGACAGACGAGCCTCCACCCACAGTGCCTGAGGACCTCACCTACCCCAAATTCCTCAGGAAAGTGGTCTCTAAACTGGGTCTGACCACCGAGGAAACAACAGATGAAAAAGATCCGGAGGTCATGAAGTACCTAAGCGGCCCTAAACCAGCCATGGCTCTTCCCCTCCACCGCAAATTGAAGGACAAGCAGCTGACACTCTGGCAGTCACCAGCATCTGGTCAAGCCTTCTCCAGGCGCATGGACACCAAATACATCGTCCACTCGGGACCTGGGTTCACCAAAGCGCAGTTACCCCACCAGTCCATCGTGGTGTCATCAGCTCTCAAGAGATCCAAGTCCACGCGTACCCAGGCAAACCATCCACCAGGTCGGGACCCCAAACGCCTGGACGACGTTGGGAGAAAAGTGTTCCAAGGGGCTATGCTCAACGCCAAAATAGCAGCCCACCAATTTCAGCACGTCCTCTTCCGGGACGCTCTCCTGGCCAACCTTAAGAAGCATCTACAGGACCTTCCCAAGGACTCACGGACAATGGTTTCAACCTATATGCAGGAGTTAGCTGAATGCAGCAAGCATCTGATGTGCACTGCCTTCGATGCATTTGACATTGCCGTCCGAACAGCGGGCACGGCCATCTCGGCCCGCCGCTGGGCATGGCTCCAGGCCTCAGGACTCTCTGACAACACCCATGACCGAATTGCGGATGCCCCCTGCTCAGGTGACTCCCTGTTCGGGGACAAGGTAGCCGACACTGTGAAAGGGCTCAAAGAGGACTGCACCACCCTAAAGACTCTAGCAGCAGACGGCCTTGAACGCCCCTCTTGGAACCAGAAAGGGGGCTACTTCAGAAAGCTCTTCGCCTCTTCAAAACAATTCCATGGCTCCAACCATCAGTGGCAGGCGCCAAAGTTCAAGCCAAGCTATCAGAAGGCGCCTTTTCAGCGACAGCAACCGCGACAGCGCAAGCAGAAGCAGTCCAACCCTTCCCACTCGGGGAAAGACCCCTCCTCCTTCTGACTATACCCCGGTTGGGGGTCGCCTGTCGCTGTTCCTCTCAGCCTGGCAAGAGATCACCACGGACAAGTGGGTCCTGCAGATAGTCCAGTCGGGCTACCGCTTGCCCTTCTCCTCCCCTCCACGTCAGCACAGGCATCCTACCAGCCAGCCTCCGCAGCACCTGGAACAGCCGCTGCAGGAACTCTTACAGCAACTCCTACAGGCCAGAGTGATAGAGCGAGTGCCCCCGGGAGAGGTCAACACTGGCTTCTACTCCCGGTACTTCCTTATCCCCAAGAAGAAAGGGGGCCTATGTCCGATCCTGAACCTCAGGAAATTGAACAACTTCCTAATCAAAGAGAAGTTCCGGATGTATTCGCTCAACTCCATCCTTCCCCTCATCAGAGCGGGGGACTGGTTGGCGACGCTGGACCTCCAGGACGCCTACTCCCACATCCCGGTCCACGCTTCTCACAGGAAATTCCTCAGATTCACAGCTCTGGGCTGCCATTACCAGTATCGAGTCCTGCCATTCGGCCTATCCCCTGCACCCAGAGTCTTCACAAAGTGTGTGGCGGTGGTCGCTGCGCACCTCCGCAAACAAGGAGTCGCCATCTTTCCCTACCTGGACGACTGGCTCCTGTCGGCGGATTCAGCTTCCGGACTCAACAGGGCAGTACGCCTAACGACAGACCTGCTGATCAGAGTGGGATTCCTTCTCAACAAGGAGAAGTCCAGGCTGGAACCGGTCCAGCGCACCGAGTTCATCGGGGCGATAATAGATACCAAAGTCTGCAAGGCTTTTCTGCCCCAACTACGGATCAACACCATCATCCGCCTGGCCATGGAGATGTCGGCGGAGAAACGTACCTCGGCCCGCGCGATCCTCTGTCTGCTAGGCCACATGGCTGCAACAACTTCAGTCCTCCCGTTGGCGAGGCTGCATATGCGTACCCTGCAGTGGCACCTACGGACGCACTGGAAGCAACTCTCCCAACCACTCAACACTTGCATTCCGATATCTGCCCGTGTGGTCCAGGGCCTGCGCTGGTGGACACAGCCATCCAACCTCTCGGTGGGCAAGTGCCTTCACCCACGCATACACCAGCTCACCCTCACCACGGATGCCTCCTCCTCGGGATGGGGGGCCCATCTACGGCACCTCAGCACGCAAGGAGCATGGACCACAGCGGAACAAACCCTCCACATCAATCATCTCGAGCTCAGGGCCATCAGATATGCCCTACAGACTTTCATGCCCAGACTGAAAGGGAAAGCAGTCTTGGTACAGACGGACAACCAGGTCGCCATGTTCTATATAAACAAGCAAGGAGGCACTCGCTCCCATTCGCTCTGCAAGGAAGCCCTCGACACATGGGCTCTGGCGCTGCACAACAATTGCACACTCCAGGCGACGTACCTTCCCGGGGATCAGAACGCCTTAGCGGACAGGCTCAGCAGGCAGCTTCAACCTCACGAATGGATGCTCCACACGGAAGTGACACGCACCCTCTTCCAGCACTGGGGAAACCCCCAGATCGACCTCTTCGCGACCGAGGAGAACGCAAGATGTCCCTTGTTCTGCTCCAAGCACCCGTCACAGCAGAGGGTAGCCTCGGATGCATTCGCCATCCCCTGGCAAAATTGGGAGCTGGCCTACGCCTTCCCTCCGACACCTCTCTTGACGAACACGATACAACGTATCATCGAGGAGAAAGTACAGGTGATTCTGGTCGCCCCTTATTGGCCAAGACAGATGTGGTTCTCACTGCTGTTGCAGCTCGCTCAAGAGCCACCAATCAGACTACCTCTGAGACCAGACCTCTTAACCCAGAACGGGGGTCTAACCTGGCACCCCAATCTCCAGACGCTAGCTTTGACAGCCTGGAGGCTGAAAGGTTAACCTTCAACGGCTCACACCTTCCTCCGGATGTGCAACAAATTGTCCTGGCTTCACGGAGACCATCTACCAGAAAGGCATATGGCCTCAAATGGAAACGCTTCACTATCTGGTGCAAGGACCAAGGATTTGAACCAGCCTCTTGCCCGATACCCATAATCCTACAGTATTTGACCCTCCTCTGCAGATTGGGGTTACAACCACAATCCATCAAGGTACACCTAGCTGCCATTGCCTCTATGCACGAGCGCACAGATGACACAACTTCAGGCTCTATTGCCACCCTTCCCATTGTTACCCGTTTCATGAGAGGGCTCTGAAATCTAAAGCCCCCGGTCCAGAAACCGGTACCCTCCTGAGACCTCAACACAGTTCTACAACAACTTACGCAAGAGCCATTCGAACCATTGGCCACAGCCGAAGGAAAGTATCTCGCCTGGAAGACCCTTTTCCTCGTCGCCATTACCTCTGCCAGGAGGGTTAGCGAGCTGCAGGCTCTTGTGGCACACCCGCCATACACGCAATTCTATCACAACCGGGCGTCCCTGCGGACTCACCCCAAATTTGTGCCGAAGGTGGCCTCCGCCTTTCACATCAACCAGGCAGTAGAGCTGCCATCCTTCTTCCCAGCACCACATTCATCCCCCGAGGAGCAACGTCTTCATTCTCTAGATTGCGTGCGCACTTTACGCACCTACATCGACAGGACATCTGCCACTCGTCGGGGGACACAGCTGTTCGTCTCTTTTGACCCGAACAAACCTGGAAGACCTGTTACCAAACGTACACTATCCCTCTGGATCTCAACCTGCGTGGCCTATTGTCTGCAGAAAGCTGCAAACAAGGCGAGTGCACATCAGCTCCGCGCAATAGCCGCTTCCTTGGCCTGTGCGCAGGAGATTCCAGTGAGCGATATCTGCAGAGCCGCCACCTGGTCCTCTCACCTCACATTCCAGAAACACTACTGCCTCGACGTCCATTCCGAGACAGATGGCTCATTCGGCCGAGTGGTCCTATCCGCAGCCCTTGCTCCAGAGAGGGCGAGCGCTGCACGAGACTGAACTCTGGGACACTTGTCTTCCCGTCACTGACCACTATTGCCCTGAATAGATTGCACTAGTTACTTACTTGTTGTATATGCACTATTGTCACTATTACTACTGCACTGTTCGAAATTGCACAGTTATGCCTTGTTCTTGCACTGTTGTTGTTTGCACTGTTCACGACTGCACAATTAACCTGTGGTGCTCAATAAATGTTTGCATCTTACGCATGCCTCCCTCATTCCCCTCAGCGTGTATATAGCTCGGGAGACACCAGGTGTGGCTGACACATCCTGCTTGTCCTAGGAGAAAACAGAGTTACTTACCTGTAACGGAGTTCTCCGTGGACAGCAGGATAAGTCAGCCACACCATCCCACCCGCCTCCCCTTCACGAGGGTGGCCTGCGCACCGCACCTAGCCGTAACGGCATAGCTAGTCACCAACTGGCCGCTAGGGGCGGGCTGGGGAGGTGGGACCACCTCACACATGCTCAGAAGTCTCTGAGCTATAGAGCACTTCCGTCATGGCGCCGTCGGGGGACGACACCAGGTGTGGCTGACTTATCCTGCTGTCCACGGAGAACTCCGTTACAGGTAAGTAACTCTGTTTTCTGCTCTGCACCTATTGTTGGAGGAGGGGTTTCACTGGATTGTATAATAGATGTTCAAAAAGAAAGATAACCATAGTGCAGTTTCTAATGCAAAAATACAATTAGTTATAATTTATTTTGGTGTTAGAAACTGCGCTGTGTTTTTCTTTTTCTTTTTGTCCCTTTGTGTGTGAGCACCTTACAAATCCTGTTTTTTTGAGACTATTTATTTATAGGTGTCAGCATTTTTTTAAATCTTAGAGTGCCAGGCTAATTAAACAGCTACAATTTTTGCTGCATTTTAATTATTATAGCCTGGGAATATGTTCCTTTCCTTTTTTGCCAAACCCACTGAATGAGAAGGCATAGTTACTCACCTGTAATGGGTGATCTCTGGGGACAGCAGGAATCTGTTTTCACATATGGGTGATGTCGACACCGTTGGAGCCCCGAGCGGGAATACTCAAACGGAAAGCTTTTGAGATCATCCCTCCATGCATGCATGCTTGCCTTCCCGCCTTCGCAGCAACTCTCCTCAGTAAGGTATAGAGCTCAGAGAAAAAAAACATCATTCTACAACTCCCAGGGGAGGAGGGCGGGTTGTGAAGACTGATTCCTGCTGTTCCCAGAGATCACGTGTTACAGGTGAGTAACTACGCTATCTTCAGGAACAAGCAGGAATGCAGTCTTCACTATTTACTTCAAGATAAAAACATTACGCCACCTAAGACCCATGCTAGAATACAACGACTTCCGCTCAATATTCCAAGCAATAGTCACTCCACACTTTGACTATGCGAATATTGTATTACATGGTCTTCCAAAGAACACCATTAACCCCCTGCAACTAGCAATGAATGCTGCGGCCCGTATCCTAGTTGGAGCATCAAAGAGAGACCATATCACACCAATCCTTAGGGACCTTCACTGGCTCCCTATAGAATGTAGAATTAGCTACAAAGCTCTCATCACATTCAAGGCCTTAAATAATCTATCACCAGCAACGACTTCAGACCTCATCAGTCTACCTCCCAAGACAAGATCCAGGAGACCATTCGCTGAAAATACCCTAGTCATTCCCAGTGAATCCACAAATTGGTCCCAATCAACAGGTCATTTAAATCTTATACACCTAGATGCTGGAATAAACTTCATCCAGATATCAGAGCAATACGAGACATGAAGCAGTTCAGGAAGGCTATCAAGCACTACCTATTCACTGAGTACTTCCAGCCACCGTAATGCTATTATAATATGTCATAAGACAGATTCATATGCATAACCACTCCACAAGACATACCTTCTAGAACTAAAAATTTTGATGTAATTACTCTGTTCATTAAAATCTTGCTGCTAGTTGATTTTATGTAAATAGTTCAATCGTTATTGTAGATAGTTACCCTTGTTACCCAAGTTTATTGCCCTGTTATCTGTAACTCATACGTGTTTTCAAATGTACTGAGATTGTTTTGTTCCATGTAAACCGCGCTAATGCTAAAGAGCGTGGTATATAAGAAACTTTAAATAAATAAATAAAATAAATATGGGACTCATTAGCTTCCGGCTACTTTGGATGCCAGAGGAGTAAGGTGCAGCCAACAGGAAAAAAAACCCCCAAACTGCAACGAGGGTAAAGTATGGATCCATCAGACTCTGCCCCTTGAGCACACTTTCCGCTCAGGTAGTCAGTAGGAACAGAGGGCCAGGGGGAAGGAGGTGTAGCTAAGTTTCAATCAGGTGCTGAAGAACGGATTTGCTAAAATTTTGCATTCCTACTGGAGTCCTTGGCCAGACAGTAATGAGCAGCAAAAATATGCGTGGAAGACCACGTGGCAGCTCGCCAGATCTCCGAGATGGAGACAGAACATATATGGGTGACTGTGGCGGCCATGGCTCAGATGTTATGAGCTGTGACATGACCCTCTAGGGAAAGTTCGGCCTGCACATAAGCAAAGGAAATGCAATTCGCAAATCAGGTAGAAAGAGTATGCTTGGTCACTGGTAGGCCCAAGTGATAGGGTCCAATGATACAAAAGGTTGTGAGAACTGTCAATGGGCTTTAGTTCTGTCCAAATAATAGGCTAAACCTCTCTTGCAATCCAGGGTATGCAGTGTTTCAGCTCAAGAAGAATGAGTTCTTGGAAAAAAGATCAAAAGAGAAACGGACTGATTAAGGTGGAAAGGAGAGACTACCTTCAGAAGGAACCTGGGAAGGGTTCAGAGAACCACCCCATCATTGTGGAAGTGTGTGTAAGGAGCATAATCCACTAGAGCAATGGTTCTCAACCTTTTTTGTACTGCGACCCCTTTTACCATTGGTCAACTTTTGATGACCCCTGTCAGAGCTCCCCCGTGTGGCCATGCAGTTGCCTAGTAGTGTGAGAGGGCTCCGATTGTCCTTTGTATAAAAAGTTAGCCCAATAGCATGTAGTTGTGTCTTAAATAGATTAGAGCCAAGATCAAAGGTCGCAGGAAATTTCTTTTATTCAAGAAATAAGATTTTCCCAACCAAATTATATTCTTTGGCAAGAATGTTGAAGACTACAAAACATAAAGTTCAGGATACTTCTCCAGTCATAAACGTAAGCCTGGTTAAACAGTCTTTGGCTTGGCTTAGTTTAAACACACCTTTTTCATAAGTAAAAATCCTTTACAACAGCAGTCTGTTCTCCGGTCCCCAGGAGGCAGTACAATACTTCACTGTTCGTTTCACAGCTGGTATAGCATCACATTTCCTGGTCCACCAACAGACTTTAAAATTCAATAGTATTTCTTCAAGATACAAATTACACTTTTAGCTTCTTTCTGGCTTCCTTAAGCATGCAGCTTTATCAGCCAAGCAGTCATTGATCAGCCTAGCTAAAAGTTATGGGCTTTTGCATAGAATGTCCTTATTAAGAACTCCTGGGTTTTTCTCCAGTTACTAAAACCCTATTCAGTTCCTTGTTCTTCTTTGGCACAGATAGCACATTCAATTTCCATGTCTGAAACCCCACTTTCATAAAAAGTGTCGCCTAGCTCCATTTCTTCCTCACTGGGCTCTTTCAGATATTTGTTCTCCTCAGCGTCTGCCTGAGGAGCCTTTACACGCTGTAAAGTTTTCAACACTTGTTCCCAATTATGCTTCTCAGTACGTGAGCTAGTGGGGGAAGGGCAGGAAAAGGTTTCCCTATTTAAAAGCTTCTTTAAGGCTTGTAAAGGGCTCACCTTGCCAGTAGTGGGTTGTCCTGTAGGCACCTTATACTGAGAAGGGCCAGACCAGGAGCTTCTGGAAAATATCTCCTCCTCAGACGAATCTTCCCCCGAGCTCTCCTCTGGCCTTCTCACCTCTCTGTTCCTGTCCTTGGTCAGCTTCCTTCGTCCCAGTGGCGCTGCCACAACTCTGCTTGTTTCAGTGCCTCTGTGTCTGCTTTCAATCTCATCCTCCTTCTCAGCTCGTGTCTGTTTCTCCTTCCATGCCCATCTCTGTGCATTCCCTTCCTGTGTCTCCTTCCGCTTCTGTGCAAGCCCTTCCTGTGTCTCCTTCCGCTTCTGTGCAAGCCCTTCCTGTGTCTCCTTCCACTTCGGTGCAAGCCCTTCCTGTGTCTCCTTCCACTTCGGTGCAAGCCGTTTGTGAGTGAAACTTCCCTGCCTAAATGTTTGGGGCTGTCCTATGGCTCTTGACTCCGCCCCCGAACCACTCCCATCTCCTCCCTCGGTCTCCATGGGAACTGGGTGTGTCTCTGGCCCTGCATTCCTCTGCAGGAGATCTTTGGCTTTACTTTGGGTGTTAACCCTTCCTGTGCCTGCAGTTTCTTTGGGTTTAGAAAAAAAAGACTGTTTCCCTTTTCTTTCCCTGCATTCTGAGCCTGCTTCTCCACCACACCCCCCAGTGATAAAATCAAATGCGTCTCTCTTCCTTTACTGTTAACGCATTGTTGGAATTTGTCGCTGTAATCATTTGTTGAATTATTAATATATTATAGGCCTTTGCAATATGTTTTTATTTATAAAATTTACTTATTTAAACCACAATAATTAATCACAATAACAAGTAGCAATATTTGATTTCAAAATTATGATGATTTTGTAGTCAAATCGCTAATATGAAATAAAATTATTTTTTCTACCTTTATTGTCTGATCAATTTACTCTCTGATCATGCTGGTCCCAATCTGAGGCTTCTGCTTTCCTGTCTTCTCTTAGCTCTCTTTCTGTGGTCTATGGTCCATCTGCCATTTCTTATCTCTTCTTTTGTTTTCTTCACTTCTTTCCATCAGCCTATTTCTAGTCCAAATACCATGGCAGCCCCTCTCAGCATCCACTCCCTTCCAGTCCCATTCTTCCATCCCCTCGTATCAGCCCATTTGTAGCCCTAGCCCCCAGTTTTCTTCCAAGGCCAGCAGTTCTATCCCCCCCCCCCCATCAGCTCACTTTCCAGTGCTAGTCCCTCCTCAACTCCATTACCAGTGCTAGGCTCCCCTAATCAGCCCATTATTAGTCCTACCCGCCATCAGTCCATTTACCAGTCCTAGCCTCCCCGATCAGCTCATTTCCAATGCTAGCCCCCCATCAGTCCATTACCAGTCCCAACCCCCCCATTGATCAGTCTATTCCCAGTCCTAGCCTTCCCTAATCAACCCATTACCAGTGCTAGCCCCCCCCATCAGCCCATTATAATCCTTAACTGCACTGTCTCTCCCCTCTGTCCAGCATTTATCCCGTCTGTCCAGTATGTCCCCCTGTCTCTCCCCTTTGTCAATGTCAGCCCTCCCTCCATCCATGTCAGCCCCATCCCTCCCTCCATGTCAGCACCGTCCCTCCCCCCCTCTCCAAATGTCTGCCTGCTACTGCCCTGTTCTTCTGCAGCCGCGGTTCCCTGTCTCTTAGGGAACCACAGCTGTGCCGGTAAAGCTGTTGTGAAGTCTTCCTGTCTCTTGATGGGCTCCGTGCAGCATTGTCCAGCCTCCAAAGGAAGTTATTTTACCACGGAGCTCCACTGAACCCATCGCGACCCACAGGTTGAGAACTGCTGCACTAGAGCTTGTAATTCAATGACACGACGAGACAATGTGAGAGCAACCAAGAAGGTAACCTTCCAAGTGAGGAACTTCAGCAAACTGAGGCAAGAGGTTCAAAGGGAGGTTTGAGCAGCTGAGCCAGGACAGCTTTGAGGTCCCAGGCTACTGGAGGTAGTCTGATTGGTGCTCTTGTTAGGCCATGCATGAAGCACTCTACCAGAGGATGAACGGAGATAGGCTGTCTGCTGACAGGAATTTGAGAGGCCGCAATGGCACCAAGGTGGACTCAAACCGAATTTGTCTTTAGTCCTACCCTAGAGAGATGGAGAAGATATCGAAGTAGAGGCTCCACCAGGCAAGTAAATGGACTGAGAGTCCTCTATAAACACCAGAGATAAAACCTGTAACATTTGAATCTGTAAGCAAGTGGAGTCTTTTTTTTTAGACACCAGGAGGATATTTTTGACTTCCTCCAGAAGATCTAGATGAGATAAGACTAGGCTTTCAGCAGTCAGGCCATCAACCAGAGCACCCTCAGATTTGAGGGAAGGAGCGAGCCCTGATGCTGTGATAGAAGATTGGGGGTGGATCCCAGACTGAGAGGTTTGTGTTGCACTAGTCAAAGGAGCAGGGGAAACCATGGTTGACGTGGCAAGAATGGGGTGTTGAGAATCATCATTCCCCTAATTGCAGCTTGAATAAGGTCTTCAGTATCAATAGAATGGGTGGGAATGCATAAAGCAGTCTCTGTCCCCAATGAAGGAGAAATGCATCTGAGGCCTGGCTCTGTGGAGATGGGATCCTGGAACAGAACCGAGGAAGCTGGGTGTTCATTGGAGCAGCAAAGAGGTCGATGATGAGAATTCCCCCCCATAATCGAAAGATGTGTTGTTACTCGATGGAGAGTCCATTTGTGTGGTCGAAGGACTCGACTTAATTTGTCCACTAGTGCATTCAGCTCCCCTAGAAGGTAAACTGCTTGAAGCAGCATGTGATGAGAAATAACGAAGGCCCAGAGATGGCCCATTTCCCTGCAAAGGCATTAAGATCCAGTTCCCCTTTGTGATTAATTCATGGCTACTTGGTTGTCGGTCTGAATGAGTACCGATTGACTGGTTAACTGAGGACAGAACACAGGAAAGGCAATGGCAATTGCTCTGAGTTCCAGGAGGTTGATGTGGTAAGAGACTTCCCTGGGGGACCAAAGGCCTTGCATAGTGAGGCCCTTGAGATGAGCCCCCCAGCCCTGTTTGGAAGCATCTATCATCAGGGTATACTTAGGTGCAGACATCCAAAAAGGTAACCTGACAAGAGGATTTTGGGGGGTGCACCACAACTAGAGAGAGTCCACCAGTTGAGGACTGATGATGATGATCTTGTCCATGAGACGACCCGTTGACTGCTTCCATCGAGTTCACTGCGCTGGATGCATGTGAAGGCGAGTATTTGGGATGACTTGGACTGTGGAGGCCATGTGTCCCAAAATATGGAGCATGTCCCTTGCCCTGATGCTGGGACTGGCTTTGGTAGTGATTTGCTCGATGAGGCGGTGGAGCAGTTCTCCTGGGAAAAGGGCTTGAGCTTGTATTCTCCAGGACCAAGCAGGAAGTCAGCCCTCACATATGGGTGACATTGACGTCGATGAAGCCCTTGCGGAGCATTTCCCCAGCTTTCCACGAAAGCCTTTGGGAATGCAGGCATGCATGCGTGGTTCCCTTCCCACCTAAAGGTGCCATCTTGCTCAGTCTCTCTCTTTTTCCCTGGAAGGCCGGTCCTTTGACCTCGCGGGGACTCTTTTTTTCCCTGATGGCTTCCAGTGGCTTTAAAAAGTGTGATCGGTGCAAGAAGCTGATGTCTCTCACCGACACACACGACTGCTGCCTTCGGTGCTTTGGTCCTGACCACGAGCCTAAGACGTGTGGACCATGTAGAAAAATGTCTTCCAAGGCACTTTGAAGTCATCAGCACCAAAAGGCTTTTTTCTGACTCAGCCTCCGGCCGGGCCCGGACCTCGTCTGAGGCCTCGACATCTCGTGAATCGGATCCTGAGCACCGTCGGGGCTCCTCGGACAGGGGGTCCCCCGACCGGGAACGAAAGAGGAAGAAGCAGCTCGCGGGGGTGTCATCGGAAGAGGTCCCTGGCTCCTCGAGGACTAGGTCTCAGACCCCTGACTGTCGCCCCGGGCCCGTGGAACAGAAGAAGCCTTCCAAATGCCTCGAGTGGAGCTGGAGTCTGCTGGACACGTAAGTCCTATAGTCCTCGTGGACTCTCCTCCCAGAGAGGCGCCGCCGGGGCCCAGTCGGGGGCTGCTGAGTCTCCTGAGCTGGGTCTCAGGCTGACAGCCTTGGAGAGCAGACTGTCTGTCTTCATGGAACAGCAGCGGGCACTGATGGCCAGCCTGTCTGGCGCATCTGCCCCGACCACCGGGACATCGACGTCAAAGTCGACCCCGGAGACCGAGCCGATACTCGAGACCATAAAGGCTCGAGGTCGACCTCGGTCGCGGTCTCCCTCGACCTCCCGTTCAGGACCGAGGGTGTCGACACCGGTGCCTTCGGCGTCGGGGCAGGTGCTCATAGGCCCCACGAGGTCGGACCCCGATTCCTTATCGGACGAGTCCGCCTGGGAGACAGAGGACGAGGAGTCCACCAACACCTTCAGGACTCGGTGCGTCCCATCGGACTCACCGCAGTCTGAACCCCGGAGTAGATCCCCTCCGTAGGATACCCGGTTCTCAGAGTTCGTCCGGGATATGGCCACCGCGTTGGCTATCCCTGCGGACCCCGAGGAGGAGCCTCGAGCCGAGGAGCTCAAGGCCCTACAGTATGACTCTCCTCCGAAGGAGGTCTTTACTGTTCCGGTTCCTCCAATGCTGGAACGGCTCCTCTTCCGGATGTGGGAGGCACCGGCCTTGGCGCCGGTTCTAAGCAAGTGGGTCGATTCGATCTATCGACTCCGGAAGAGTCCTGGCTTTCAAAAGGCACAGCTACCACACCATTCCATGGTGGTGGAATCGACCATGCATCGCCTGAAAAGTCAGAAGATGCACTCCGCGGTGCCCCCTGGAAGGGAGGCCCGAAACCTCGATGGTTTTGGTAGAAAGTGCTTCCAGGGCTCGATGCTTGCTTGCCGTGTCCAGTTTTACCAGCTGTACATGGGTATGTACTTGTGAGACCTGGCCAAGGAGCTGGCCGGGTTCTCTGCTGGTCTCTCCGGGGAACCCTTGCAGAGGTTCAAGTCCTTGTCCTCGGGGATCTGGGAATGCTCCGTTTATGTTCCACGCTGCCTACGATGGCTTCAGCCCGTGTTGCAGCAGCCGGCATCGTGGCTCGACGCCAGCCATGGCTGCAGTCATCGGACCTCGAGCCATGGGTTCAGGACAAGTTGGTCGATTTTCCTTGCCGAGGTGAGAACCTTTTTGGCAAGCCCATGACCGAGAAGGCCGCACAGCTTGAGACCGAGCACCTCACAAGGACAGGAGGGGAGGGGGAGGGGGAGATGGGGGGGGGGAGGGGGAGGAAGAAAGAGGGCGGGAAGGGAGAGGGAGGAGGAGGAGGGGAGGGGAGGGGAGGAAGAAAGAGGGCGGGAAGGGAGAGGGAGGAGGAGGGGAGGGAGGGAGGAAGGAGGAGGGAGGAGAGAAGGGGAGGGAGGGTGGAGGGGAGAGAAGGAAGAGGAAAGGGAGGGGAGGGGGAGAAGGGGAGGGGGAGGGGGAGGGGGGGGAAAGAAAGGGGAGGGAGGGAAGGAAGGAAAGGTCCAGGAAGAAGGGGAAAGATGAAAGTACTTCATGCCGATTATCAAAGCCAATGCAATGAGGATAGATTTTAAAAACCTTTTCTTTTCCAATTGCTAATAGACAGGCAATAAGTATAAGCTACCTACCAAACTACTAAACCATACACTTAAATACTCTTAAACTTATTTAAATAAGCAATAACCCGTGTCACTATTGCTCTTCCGCTTTTTATTTTCTTCACGGGGCTATACTACCAACCCAAAGGCAGAAGCCATGCTTGAAAAAAACCAAAACCATTGTACCTCAATATTGCACCTACAACACTTCCCGTTCTGCAAATCTGCAGTTCCCACTTACGTTGAGGGCAGAAAATCAGCTGGCCGCGCTTCTCTTCCTGCAAACAAACTGAAAACGCCGGCGGCTGCGCATTGACTGAAGAGATACAAATGCGCGGGAGGACGGGATGACGTCACCGGATACCCCTGATACTATCACATATCTGTCAAATACCATCAGCCTGATTCATATTTTAAGGGGATAACTTCTATCCTAAAAAACCATACACATTGCCCACACCGAGCACCAATAAATTACACATTGCAGTGCCTAAGCACTACGCGCGGACCTATGCTCCATGGTTGTGTCATGAAGTGATACTGGTCTATAATAATAATTAATAACCCAAAAGTATGAGAATATGTTATGTATTTCTAAAGGAGTACTCATAACTCATATAAACTCATGGATTCTCCAATCTGAAAGGGAAAAATTATCTAATATGAGCCGACAGCATCCTGTTATAAGTAAACCAAAGACATTTAAAGAAACACTGACAGATCTGTTTCCATATTCAACCCATTGGGATGCAAACTGTCCAGCTGGAAAATGTACCGTTGTTCCAACCGTGCTATGGTTTTTTCCATATCTCCCCCTCTCCAATTTAACTTAACCTTTTTTATAATGAAAAACTTTAGATCCGATATCTTATGATTGTATTCTATCCAATGAGTTACCAATGGCTTATCCTCTAACTTCCTATTAATACAACTTCTATGCTCTATTATTCTTTTACGAATAGGTCGTATAGTCATACCCACATACACTTTCTGACACGGGCACTGGATCACGTAAACCACGTGACTTGTCACACAGTTGGTGAAATCATCCAAATAAAAAACTTTGTTATTACTGGCATGTATGTATTGATCCCTAACTGGGAGGGCGTGCACACAAACCGAGCATCTGCCACACTGATAGTGACCTTTATACTGTGACAAATACTTTCGCTCCGTAAATGCCGAGGGGACCAGCATATTTCTTAAATTAACGTTACGTTTATGTGCAATAACTAAATTAATATCCGCAAAACCTGGAAGTGACTGAATCAAATGCCAATGTTTCTGTAGAATTTTTTTTAATGTCCTGTGAACGATGTGAATAAAGCAAAGGACACACCATATGAGATTTTTCCTCTCTCACTTTCGCTTGCAACAATTTATCCTGCGAAACTTGACATGTTTTCTGATATCCTTTCTTAATTTGTTGAGGGGGATAGCGTCTTACTTCCAACCGATTCTTAATGATATCTGCTTGCAATTCAAACTCCTTTTCAGAGGTACATATCCTCTTAGCCCTAAGGAACTGCCCATATGGTAGATTGTTCTTTAATGCCAAATTATGGAAGCTGCCATAATGCAATAATTGATTCCTATCCGTAGGCTTTCTATATAAGGTTGTGCAAAACCCTACTCCTGTGTTTTCAATCAATAAATCCAAGTATGGTATTTTATACGGCTCATACGTCATTTGAAATAATAAAGCAGTATAAAAAAAACTGTTAAATAAATAAATACTTTCTGTAAGAGAGATGAATGAGGATGTGAGCATAGGCATCCTTGAGATCTAGAGAGCAGAGCCAGTCTTTTTCCTGAAGGTAAGAAAGTAGGGTTCCTAGTGAGACTATTTTGAATTTTTCCTGCACCAGGAACTTGTTGAGATTCCCGAAGTCCAGGATAGACTTGAACCCCCCCTCCCCCCATTTGTTTGGGGATTAGGGAGTAAAACCCAAACTGTTATTGAGGAGGTGGAACCTCCTCTATGGCTTCCTGCGCTAGCAGAGTGACTATCTCTTGCTGAAGCAGGCTGGAGTGCAGAGGATCCATGGGGGACTCTCCTATGAAGAAAGTTGGGGGCAGGTTCTGGAAATTGAACTGATAATCTGTGCTCAAGACCTTTAGAGTCCAGGGTTCTGAAGGAATGAGGGGCCATCTGTCGGCAAAGTGGACTAATCTGCCTGCAATCTGGATGGGGAGAGGGAGGGTCTTGTAGGGGGGAGACTGGCTATGCCCTTGAGGAAGCAGTCAAAAACCAGCTGCAGGCTGTGCCAGCAGAGCTGGTTGAGGCTTTGGAGCTTTATGCTTCCTGGGCTGACGTAGCCCCTGCTGCTTCTTATGTGGGCTGATAAAAGGAATAAGGCAGGTAGGAAGGGTAGTACCTTCCTCGGGTAGATGGGCTTCTTGGAAGAAGTCTTCTTAGCTGGATCAGCCTTCTTTTGAGACGGGTGTTTTAGGGTGAGATCATCCATCTCAATCTCACCAGCCTTTTCTCATCGTCCTTTTCCAAAGAGGTTCTCTCCTGTACAGGGAATGTTAGCAAGTTTGTCTTGAACCCATTGTTCGAAGTTGGATTCTTGCAGCCAGGCCATTCTCCCAGCTCCCATACAGACTGCTGCTGCCCTACTGGTGGACTCAAAAGCATCAAAGGCAGCCCTAATGAGGAATTGGGAGGTATTTTGACCATGATTGACCAAGAAATGAGATGGTCCCTGCTTGTCAGGTGGAAACAGGGTGGAGAACTCAGCCATATCATTAGCTACATCCCTCAAAAGCATACCCATGTAAAACATATAAGAGTTGATCCTGGATGCTAGCATAACTGCTTGGAAGCATCAACGTCCAAATGCATCGAGAGTCCTCGACTCCCTTCCTGGGGGAACCGAGGAGTGATTTTTAAAACTCTTAATTTGATGCATTGCAGATTCCACAACCATAGAATGATGTGGTAGCTGAGGTTTTTGAAAATCTGCGCAAGAAGGAACCCTATAGAGCTTATCCAGCCTTTTGCTGACCAATTGAACTGTCAAGGAGTCTCCCATATGCAGAGCATGAGGCCCTGAAGGACATGATGTATTGGCAGTGTAGCAGCCTCCTTAGGTGTCAAGAGGTATTGAAGAATTTCTTCAGCTCTCAGTTCACACAGTGGTTACTTACACTGAGAGTGCTGCTGCCATGTCCCGGATAAAATCTTGAAAAGACGTATCCTCAGGTGGAGCAATGCCGCTTATGCAGTGGAGAAGGGTCTGAAGGAATGTCCGGAAGTCATATGGAACCAATAGACTCAATGTCCGATTCTGAGGATGCGGAATCAGAGCTTGGTAAGAAGTCAAAATATTGTCGGTTGGTATCTTGGTGTCGATGCTGTTCCGATGCTGACATTGCGTCTTGGCACCAATGCCCCGAGGTATGAAAACTGAGCTGCTCCAACACAGGTGTATCCATGGGCTCTGACGGGGCTATTGGCCCCAGAGCCTGAGACAGTGCCGATTCCATCAACGATGCTGCGGTGAGCCTTGATGCACCGACATTGAGGTCAGGCATCAGGTCTCTGGTTAGCAGCCAGACTCCGCTCAATAGCACCCACTGGTCAAAGGAGACTGGAGGTGTCTGGATGGATTCCTGTACAGGGCCCTGCGCCACCATCCCAGAACATGGTACAGGTTGCTCACCAGAGGGTGATGCTTCGGGAGCATCCAGGAACCTCTTGGAGTATCCTCCTGCTGGAGTTGTTTTGCTGGCCGGTCAAAGTTCACTTCTCCTACTGGGGAGTGATGGTGTCATTGCTGGGAATCAGTGTCGGATGCTGAGATCTTCGTTACCTTTTCTGTCTCTATGGAGGACTTATGTTTGCCTTTGGGCTTCGAGGAGGTATTCCATCAAACAAGAAGTTAAATACCTCGGTATAATTCTGGATACATCCCTCAGCATGATACCCCACTTGAAATGAACAGCCAGAACAATCCTATTCAAACTGAAGTCCATACAGCATTTAAGGCCCATTCTAGAAGATAATGACTTCAGAACAGTCATTCAATCCATCATTACCCCCCACTTCGACTACTGCAACAGCCTATTGCAGGGTTTCCCGGCAAAGAGCCTTCACATACTCTCAACAAATGCAAAACATCACCGCTAGAGTCACCTGCAAAGCCAAACTAACCAACCATATTACCCCTACTATATGGCCTACATTGGCTCCCAATAGAAAGTCGGATGAGGTATAAGCTCCATGTAACAACCTTCAAACTTATCAACAAGATTACCCCCATCCTTCCTCTCAACCCTCTTCCTCGCCCCTGAAAGCACCAGATCCTGTAGGAAAAATGCTCTTCACTCCTTAACTATCCCATCCTCCATCCGCAAAACAAAACACACCACCAGTTCCAGAGCGTTTACATACTCTGTTCCCAGCACCTGGAACTCCCTCCCACTACACATCCATGCAATCAAAGACCTCAAAGAATTTAGAAAAGAACTGAAAACCCACCTTTTCACACTGCACTATGGAGCAAATGCCCCGCACCCGAACCCACACACACCACCAAGACAGCCCATCAACTAATACAACCAGGACAAGAGCTAAGAAAAACCTGTCCACACATATGTAAGACTGCCTGTATGTAGTTAAACCCTACCTAATGCATTCCTAAATTCCCAAATCACTATCCCTACCCTCAATCCAAGTTTTATGTAAAAAGTTTTATTTCTGTTCTATGTAACAAGTTTTTGGTTCCTTGTAAACCGCCTCTGATCTCTGGAAGGGGCGGAATAGAAATGTAACAAATAAATAAAATAAAAAATATTCTTAAATGACCTGGAAAGAGGAATAACGAGTGAAGTTGTCAAATTTGCAGATGACACAAAACTATTTAAAGTTGTTTAAAACCCTTGAGGATTGTGGAAAATTGCAAGAGGATAAATTGGAAGACTGGGAATCAAAATGGCAGATGAAATTTAATATGGACAAGTGCAAAGTTATGCACCTAGGGAAGAACAACCCAAACTATGGTTCCACATTGGGAACCACCACCCAGGAAAAAGATTTAGGTGTCATTGTGGATAACATGTTAAAACCCTTTGCCCAGTGTGCAGCGGTGGCCATGAGAGCAAATAGAATGCTAGATATTATAAGGAAAAGAGACGGCTGAGGGGAGATATGATAGAAGTCTATAAATTAATGAATGGAGTGGAACGGGTAAATGTAGATTGATTGTTTATGTTATCAGAATATAGAAAGACTAGGGGACATGCAATGAAGCTACAGGGTAAACTATTTTAAGACAAATAAGAGAAAATATTTTTTCACTCAACGTGTAATCAAACTCTGGAATTTGTTACCAGAGGATGTAGTAAAGGCTGTTAGTGTAGCTGGGTTTAAAAAAGGTTTGGACAAGTTCCCGGAGGAAAGGTCCATAAACCATTATTAAAAAGGGACCCAGGATATCACTGCTTGACCCAATACAAGCATTGTGGAACCTGTGTCTTTTGGGGAAACTGCTAGATACGTATGACCTAGATTAGCCGCTGTTGGAAACAGGATACTGGGCTTGATGGACCTTGGTCTGACCCAGTATGGCATATGTTATGTTCTTATGAGGTGGATGCCCATGACAGTGTGGAGGTCACTGTAGAGTGTGCCGAAGTGGCTGAGTCTGATGGAGATAGCTTTGCCCGTTGTTGTTGTCCTGGTCATTTGTTGACAGGGGGCAAGCAGAAGTGTCTTGGTCTGAGACCAAACACTTTAAGCACCAGTCATGCTTATCTGTAGCAGAGATAGTGTTTTGGCACTTAGTACATTTTTTTAAAACCCGCTCTGTGGTTTCTCCATACTTGAGAAGACCACAGAGGAAAAGTCAAAAGAAGCAATGGCGGCCTAGGCCAGCCAAGCAAGCGGCAACCCCACAAAGTAAGTAAAAATGAAGTGAAGAAATAAAAGAGAAATCAAAAGTGAAAAAAAGAGACTGGGGCATCTGATACTGCAGTGGATCGACAGGAAGGCAAAGCATGATGTGCCTGCAGGCACTTAGACAAATTTTACCAACGGGAAGAGGATGATGTCCTAATGGCTCTGGGGAAAAAAGATGACTGAAGAGAGGTGGTGGGAAGCAGGAAGACAGGCACACATGCGGGGAGGGATGCTCCCAAAAGCATTCCTATTGGATAATGGGGAGTGTTCCCGTGCAGGGCTCCATCAGTGTTGGCGTCACCCATATGTGTGAAGACTGTATGTCTGCTTGTTCCTGGAGATCCTCTGAGTATCTTGGGGGTGCCAGCTCAACTCTCACCTGTTTGATATAATAGCTTCCTATCTAGTATTATTTTAAAAAGATGACCATAAAGAATATGCAAATGACATGCAAATATGTCACCCCACCCTTTGCCCCCTCCCCAAATGAAGCTGTCAAACTATGCCAATGGTGGTAATGAGGGCTGATTTCAAAAAGGCATGGGTCAAGCTCAGAGGATCTTTGAGGGAGAGGATGGACTGGTAGGAGTGGAGGAGTAACCTAGTGAGTAGTGCACCAGGCTGAGAACTAGGAAAGGCAGGGCTCAGGTCCAACAGATGCTCCTTGTGATATTGGGCCAGTCTCAACCTGCTGCTGCTTCAGGAAGAAACTTAGATTGCAAGCTCTTTGGGGAGAGGGATATATCTACTCTACTGAAATGTGTGGATGGGAAATCCCTTTGCAGCCTCCATCTTGCTGCTCCCCGACTGGGGTCGAGCTCTGCAGTCCTCCAGCCCAATCGGGGCTGTGGGAGGAGGGAATCACCAGCGTTAAAAGGCAGCCGCCGGCGCTGGCGGGAAATCTCTTTGCAGCCTCCATCTTGCTGCTCCCCGACCGGGGTCGAGCTCTGCAGTCCTCCAGCCCAATTGGGGCTGTGGGAGGAGGGAATCACCAGCGTTAAAAGGCAGCCGCCGCCAGGCGGGCCCGCACCTGAGGGCCCTTTGGCGTGGCCCTTAGGAGTGGACCTGCAACAAAGAGAACCAACGAATTCCGTGAAAATAACGTGACTCGTTCTACCTACAGCCCTGCTTATCCAACGATCCAAACACGAGTCCCACAAGTATTCTCAGCAGATCATCGATTTCATCAGGCTCGATCTTAAGAACAGAGACTGTGTCAATCCTTTGTTCTAGCTACTCTCTTGAGTGCCCATTCATACCTCCTCTGAGTTTCCGGTATCCTAGTACTCATTGTACTCATCTGAGGACGACTCCTGCCACCATACTGAGCTCTCCTCTCCAGATGATCGAGTATCCAGCAACAAGTGGAGCTACAGCCATCCCATCGGCTTTCCCTACCCAATCGGGGCTGACACATGCAACATTTAAACCAACGGGCCTGCCGGCACTCCTGCGCCTGAAAGTGCGGCACGAAAAGACACAGCTCTGGTCTCCCTCGCAGGTTTTTCGGAACTCTCTCACATACTGACCGGAGCATTTTGATTCTAAAAGAACAAGGTACTCTTATTAATTGAAGCTCATTCATGTTTTCCTTTAGGATTAATGTTTATCAGCAACCATGTTACCTAATAGCCTGTATTTTGCAATAATTATGTAACATTATAACAGTTCTCACCCAATAACTTTCACTTTTGCTCTCACCTGTTTATTGCCTGCTACAATTCTATTACTCTGTAACCTACAATTCTAGTAAGTCTTTAATGTGGTTTGCTACGCCATTCTCAATAACTCTGTAACTTTGCAACTACCCTATATTGCCATAACTCTCCAGTCCACAAAATCAGCCTCAGCCCCTCATATACCACCACCACCATGGCCTACCAATTACTTAATCTTACCATGCTCTTCATCTTGGCAAACGCCATACAAAAATCCCTCACTCTAGTAGACAGACACACTTATATCCCCACCATCTACAATCTGGGTAGAAAAAGCCAGGAAAACCCCTTCCACTCAGCCACAGGTCTACCACATCAGCCTCGTCATTCGCACCTCTTGTATGTAGACCTTATTCAATCTAAATACACCAAAGCAACCCACCATCAAGTCCTCAAATGTGCACTCATAAACTCCCGCTCTGTCCGCAAGAAATGGCCAATCATCACTGATCTTATAGCTGTTCACAACTTAGACCTCCTCATGGTGACAGAATCCTGGCTATCTGATTCTGATGCTGCTCTTATAAATCAACTTATCCCTCCTAATTTCTCCATTTACACCTGCCATAGATCCAACCGCAAAGGCGGAGGGGTCTTTATCCTAGCCAAAACTGATCTAAAATTTCAACTGTTATCTTCCAAGAGTACTACACACGCCGACATCGTCTCCATATCAAATAAATTCATCACCATAAACCTTATATATAGAGCCCCCTCATCACCTCCTGATGACATTTCCACCTTCATTGACCTAGCCTGCAACCCAGCCAACCCACGCAATCCCAATTGGCTACTCGGTGACTTCAACCTACCATCCTTGCAACCTGACCAAGCAGCTGCCTTCCTTGATGCAATGCAAGATTTACAATTCCAACAATTGGTGACTGCCCCAACTCACCAAAAAGGAAACTTATTAGACCTCATTTTTTCTCCTAGTACTGCAGCTAGCTATGAATCGGACTTCAATATTTCAATCAGTCCCGTCCCTTGGTCCGACCATAACCTGATTACTTTCCAGATATCCTCCCAACATGTTCCTGCACCAAATAGCGATGCCTCTAGTCTAGACCCTCAGCCACACCACGCCCCAGACCTCTTGCCATAGAAGAGTTCTCCAAAAAGGTCCTTCCAACCCTTCATCAGAAGTCTGCCAACCTTGAAGAAGCAATCACTAACTGGAACAATGCATTGAAGGAATTCGCCCACCCAACATCCTCCAACAACTCAGAAACCCACAATAGATGTAAAAGTAGAAGACAACATGCTCCATGGTTCACAGCAGAACTCCGTGCCTCCCTCATCGAACTCAGGAAGCACGAGAGGAAGTGGAGACGCTCCCGATCCCTGACCCACAAATTAGCCTACCTTGAACTCCTGAAGTCTCACCGTGCGACAATCTACCTCAGAATGAGTGACTATCACGCCCAGCTCCTTCAGCGCTCAATCAATAAACCTAGAGATCTATTCAACCTAGCGAAATCCCTTACCAAGGAACCCTCCCCCACCCAACTTGTCCCAATTCCCCCCCCAGTCATACGCCGACTTCCTTCAATCCAAATCCCTCTCAGCAAGTATTCAGCCAGCACCAACAGTGTCCCCTCTCTTCCAAACTCTCACCTCACAAACTTCACTCACACATTTTACCCCTCCTGCAGAGAAGAATATCCAAGACCTCATTGCCAGCATCAACACCTCAACAGCCCCAAACGACCCCTGCCCAGCACACTGGATCAGGACCCTTCGAGTTGAACTCAGCCCAATTCTACTAAACATCATCCGCCTATCTTTTGCAACTGGCTCATTCTCCTCGTTACTCAAACAAACTTCAATAAGACCCCTCCTAAAGAACAGCAAACTTGACCCATCAAAGACAGAATCTTACAGACCCATCTCGAGCATTCCTCTGCTCGCTAAAATAATCGAGAAGGTCGTCTACAGACAAATCCAACAACATATAGACATAGCAGCACCCCTTGACCCCTGCCAGCACGGTTTTAGAGAATCGCACGGAATAGAAACACTGCTCACCACCCTCACCAACACCCTGAATAGAGGAACTGACAACGCTGAAGATGGTTTTGCTCTCATCTTCCTGGATATCTCAGCTGCCTTTGATTCCGTCAATCACAACCAACTACTTACCCTCCTCATGGAAAAGGGCATTCACGGCCTTGCCTGGGAGTGGTGTAAATCTTACCTATCGGAGCGCTGGCAACATGTCCGGGTTGGTTCTAAAACCTCTGCACCATTCCACCAACAACAAGGTGTCCCACAAGGGTCCTCCCTATCGGCTCTGCTGTTTAATATATATATGCAGCCGATATGTAACATCATCTGATCCTTCAACATTTCTACCCTTATCTACGCCGATGATGTTCTGCTACTTACCCCGTTCAAAGTCAAACATCCGGAATTCACCAACCTTGTCAACTGCTTCAATGCAATTACAGACTGGCTAACTACCCAAAACCTCCACATTAATTTCAAGAAAAAAGAGGTACTCTTCATATCAAGGAACAAAAGCTTCTCTCCTCCCTCCATCCTAAGAGTAAGAGATGCGGAGTTTCCAAGCCGTAAGGCCATACGCTATCTCGGCATTACCCTGGACCAACATCTCGATTTCAAGGAACACATAAACACCACCAGGTCCATCTACAACAAAATTAGAACTCTGAGACATCTCAAACCTATGCTACCTGCTAACGACTTCCGAACCATCTTCCAGGCCCTCATTCTACCTCATTTAGATTACGCAAACTTAATCTTGTATGGCCTACCAAAAAACACTCTTAATCCTCTCCAACAAGCTATGAACGCCGCCGCCTGTGTCCTCTGCGGTCTGGCCAGATCAGACCATATCACACCAATACTTAGGGATCTCCATTGGCTACCGATATACTCCAGGCTAACATATACGATTCTGCTAATAACATTCAAAATTATCAACAACATCACCCCCAACTCTCTCAAGGAACTGATCACACCTACTCCAAAAACTAGAGCTAGAAGGACAGCAACAGACAACACCTTGACTATCTCTAAAGACTCCATAAAGTGCTCACAAACAACCAGGAGAAGAACCTTTGCCCACTACGCACCAAAATGTTGGAACGCCCTCCCTCCAGAAATCAGAGAGATCCGAGACCTTCTACAATTCCGGAAAGCAATAAAACACCACCACTTTCTGCTCCATTTCTCTCAAGCGGCTACCCTGACTCCAAGAAACCAACCCCCATCCCCTTCTAGAGCCCCATACACAACATAACGCTCAAGTCCCAAGCATTTTCTTGCCAGCCTTACAGCATCTTACATACTCTCTGATTAAGTATCATCTATTATGCCTTATGTATATAGTTTTATGTATTCCACATCTATCTTGATATATTTCAATATGTAAATAGTTACTCATGTTCTCTAAGTTCTATTCCCTGTTATAATGTAAACCCAATCAGTCTTCTCTGATCTGAGTATTCCTTGTTAAATGTAAACCGCACTGATAACAAATAGTGAGGTATATAAGAATTGTTAAATAAATAAATAAATAACTGGATAAATCATGCTGTCTTTATCTATTCTAATCTACATAGACCTTTTCTTTCCCAAACAACATAAATCTGACCAGACTGACACATTTCTGGGGCAATTACCAAAACTGTGTATCCACAGGAAGGGCAGCTAAGTACACACCACTCATGCTGGCAGATCTACACCAGGCCACCAAACTCTTCAAGTCAGGCAAGACTCCAGGAAGTGAGAACCTTGCAGCGGAACCTCTTGCCATACCTCCTCAGCAAGACTTGCTGGAGCTGTTTAAGGAGAAGGCTGAGCAGGGGGCATGTCACATGTGCTGGGAGGATCACTCATTCTTGTACAAGTGGAGGGGACAGAAATGTGATTTGAAATCTGGCACCACCATCTCTCTCTCCAACATGGACTAGAAGGTACTGGCAAAGGTAATGGTTAAAGGGGATTTTTTCTTCGGTGATTCATCTGAACCAGAGCTGTGACATCCTAGGGCACTGTACTATGGACATGAACCAGGATGTGAAGAATTGCTGCAGTCAAGCAGTGCTTGTGAGCTTGGGTCATGAGAAGGTGTTCGACTGCGTCTCCCATGGCTTTCTGGACAGGTTTGGGATAGGAATTATTCAGTAGATGCACAAAGGTGGGGTTCTCAACCCAGTCCTCGGAACACACCTAGCCAGTCAGAATTTAAGGATAACCACAATGAATATGCATGAGAGATTTGAATACAATGGAGGTAGTGCATGCACATCTATCTGATGCATATTCATTGTGGTTATCTTGAAAATCTGACTGGTTAGGTGTGTCCTGAGGACTGGGGTGAGAACCCCTGCATCAAAGTGACAGTTGTAGTGCTTCACTGGTTAATGGCTTGAAACAGGCCCCTTTTCCATCAAATCAGGGGTTAGACAAGACTGCCCTTTCTCGCCTCCTATTTTGCATAGAGTTTTTTGGAGAAATATATCAAATGGTGTATGAAAATCAGAGGGATCACAGTACCAGGGAGGGCTCACTGTACATTTCTTTTATTCATTTGCAAAAACGTACTACCTGTTTGATCTATGAAAAGTCCTTCTCTCGGTGGGTTATAAGGTTACACATACAAAAAACAAAAAAATCAAACAGAAGACACAGCAACCCAACAATACATGGAGTCTTGCTGATCCTGATAAAAGCAGCTCTTACTCTTTACACTCGGTGCCTCAACAAATAAAAAGCACTTTCAGTTTCTAATGACAGGTGGCTGAAATTTTGGCTGCACTTACTAAGATGCGGCATGACCCAGAGGACTGCAAAGACCATGATTCTAGTTGCGGAGGCTTAAGAGATCTTCTTTGGTTTGCAGTTCTAGAGGTAAACTCTTTCAGAGAACTGGCACTGCCATTGAGAATGCCCTCAGCCCAGGTGGAAACTATTCTTGCTTTCTTTCACATTGAAACCCTCATCAATCTCCTATCCTCTGAACACAAGGTCTGCTCACGGATATAAGGACTAACAAGCTTCTGTAATTAAACTGGGGCCTGCCGGAAATCACCCAAAATATCGAAGATAGCATATTAAACATCACCCTAACCTGAAACTGGAAGCCAATGAAGTTTCTGAAGGTGAGGAGTGATGTACTTCTACTAGGTGTTCTGTTTGTGACATCAGATGCTATGTGTTTAAATAACTCCCCGAGTTTTATTCATGACTTTCAATGGAGTCTTGTGGTGGTGAATGCTGACCTGATGCAGGGTTTACAAGTGTACAAACCTGAAACGTAGTACTATGTTGTGGACTCACCTTGACTGCTTAGCTCCTGGCTCTATCATAGATTTAAGATAAGTGCATAAGAACATAAGATATGCCATACTGGGTCAGACCAAGGTCCATCAAGCCCAGTATCCTGTTTCCAACAGTGGCCAATCTAGGTCATACGTACCTAGCAGTTTCCCCAAAAGACACAGGTTCCACAATGCTTGTACTGGGTCAAGCATTGATATCCTGGGTCCCTTCTTAATAATGGTTTATGGACCTTTCCTCCAGGAACTTGTCCAAACCTTTTTTAAACCCAGCTACACTAACAGCCTTTACTACATCCTCCGGTAACAAATTCCAGAGTTTGATTACACGTTGAGTGAAAAAATATTTTCTTTTATTAGTCTTAAATAGTTTACCCTGTAGCTTCATTGCATGTCCCCTAGTCTTTCTATATTCTGATAACGTAAACAATCGATCTATGTTTACCCGTTCAACCTGATTGCCTGAATTGTATTACAAATGAGTAAAAAGGACCCGACTTACAGTAGTGGCTGATCCCCACCTGTGCTCATTGTCCAACAAAATTTATCTGAGA
This sequence comes from Ichthyophis bannanicus, assembly GCA_033557465.1. Lineage (NCBI taxonomy): Eukaryota > Metazoa > Chordata > Amphibia > Gymnophiona > Ichthyophiidae > Ichthyophis > Ichthyophis bannanicus. The sequence continues at coordinate 100,896,012 of CM066048.1, read as the reverse complement.
CATGTATGGTTGTTCAGTGTAAATGGGGATATTAAGTTTGGGCAAGCCAATTTTTGTATGAGGTTCGTCTAATAACGACAACCAGTAACCTTTCTACGTTCTGCACAGAGTGGGTCTCAGTAAGAACACCAGTAGACTTATTTGAGGACTTCAGAAGAACTTCAGGATTGACAAAGAACCTTGGGACATCAAAGCGCGAGCTGTGCAGAGAGTGGGATCAAGCTTCATCTGGATAAAGCTTGATCAGGATCCTAAGGTTGTGACTTTAGATGAAGCAGCCCATAACTTTTGCAAAGAGAGATTTTTGAAACTGAATCTGGGCTCAGAATGTGGAGTCTGAGACAGCTATCCATCGAGGAAGAGATCTTGGAGCTCAAGAACAAGGCTTTCCTCATGCTTCAGTTCTCAGCACAGGCAGAAAGTCCTCTCCTCCATCGGGAACTCAACCTCATCACCCATTTTTGTCTATGACTGCATCAGAATCACCTTGAGACGTGCCAGCAAGGGGGTATCTCATGTTCTGATTCCTCCCCTTCCCTCCCTGAAAGAGGTGGGAAATCACACTGCCCTACAGTGGACTCTCTCTCTTATGAGAGAGTTTTGACTACAACATGTTACATAGTCCTTGGCATCCACAAGGCCAATCTATACGCTGGTCCACACAAAGGGCACTGGAGAAACTGTAAATATTGATCTATCAGAGACCACAAGTACCATGGCACGACATAATATTAACATAGTATATGATGGCAGATAAAGACCAGTATGGTCCATCTAGTCTGCCCAGCAAGGCAACAAGAGTAGGTGCACCTATTGCATCTGAACGAAGCACAAAAGAGCACAGAGACATTACAAAGATGGCCTTTTCAGGTGACAAACCCATAATAGCATTCATTTACAAGAGGGACTTCAACAAGCACAGGTGTGGTCCAAGGGATTGCACAGCTGCAAAGACAATCCTTCACCTGTTCTGGGGGCCTTTCTGTTTAACATCTGTGGCGATGGGATTGTGTGTACAGGCGGGAGTGAAACTTGCATTGCTGTATCTGTTCAATGGTGGGGCAGTGGGTGTGTGTGTATCTGTATGAAGCCTGCCCTGCCGCTGCTTGTGCTATATCTGTTCTGTGCTGGGGCAGTGTGTGCATGTGTGTCTATGTGTGTGAAGCTTGCATCGCTGCTGCCTGTGCTTTATGGGGAGAGGGAGGGGGAGAGGGGTAGCGTGCGTGTGTATGTGTGGTGTTGGGTTGAGCTTGCAGTGCTCCTGTCTGTGCTGTATCTGTTTTGTGGCAGGGCAGTGCATGTGTGTGTGTGTGTGTTGACGAGGGAAGCCTGCCTTGCTCCTGTCTGTGCAGTTCCTGTTTTGTGGTGAAACAGTGTCTGGAGCACTGGACACGTGCCGCAGTGGAGCAGCAGTGTCTCTTTAAGGCGTCTCTCGCAGCCAGTCACCGATTCTGCATCGGATGCTGAGACTGCAGGATCTTTCCCAGTCGCTTTCTGTCACACTTCCTGGCACTGGCACACAGGAGGGAAGAGGTTAAAGAGAAGCAAGGGTTGGGGGGCCTCCAGAGTGGGGCAATATTTGGAGTGGGTGAATGAGTAGGCGGGGTTTTGCAACAGCAGTGGGGTCAGCCTGGAGGGATGCTCTGTAGAATAAAGCCGGAGAAGTATTAGCATATCCTGCAGAGCGCTCTCCCGCTCTCCACTACTGCAGTGTTGGTCCCTCCACCTCCAGCTTCTCCATTTCGTTTTCTCTGACCCCATACCGGGAGAAAGGAAGAAAGGCTATGAGTGCCTGGGTGCTTTAATTCCACTCCTGGGTTCTCTCTCCAGCCCGGTTTTCCCACGATGCAGGTATCCATCGCCTGCACTGAGCAGACACTCAGAAGCCGGAGTATCGAGGAAAGACTCTGCGGGATCCGTTCTGCCACTGGTCAGAATGGAACCGGTGCAGGCCACCAAACCAAATACCGGGCCCCGGCAGGGGTGACCCCTAATACACACCACAACTTGCCACGGCTTCCTGCGTTGCTCCGGGAGTCCACAGGCAGAGCCACGGGAATGAAGTACAGGTAGGAATGCCTGGCACCTGGACTGCATGAAAAAGTGGTACCTAAGTTGGCCAACCATTGTATGGGATTCCTGTGTTAACATTCTGGATTTGACACAGTATCATTTGGTATTCCCTTGCCAGGGATGTGCATAGGCAAAACATTTTTGTTTTTTCTGATTCTCTGACTTTTTTTCCTGATTTTCTGGCTTTTTTGTGATTTGTTGCAGACATTTGTTTTAATACAAATATTTTAATGCACATCAGAACTTTGTAACACATGCAAATTGATTCTATGTGCATTTAGTCAAAGATTGGCATGTATTAAATTGATTTGGCATTCATTCATTTTTCTAAATGCGTGCTAATGAACCAAATTTGCGCCAAGGAATGCCTATCCCAATCCTATGGGTTTAGCACACATTGTGTGGTATTCCTGACCGAATGCTCTGGATTTGCCACAATCTTCAGGGGATGGGGGAAGGTGGAGTGGGGGATAGAACTTCTGTGTGGCTAAAAGTAGGGGGTTTTGAGCAAGAGTTTGTTTCCTGTTCAGTATCAACAGAAAAAAAACTGGTTCTTTGGAGGCCGGAGACACTCGCACTTCAAGGGGGAGAAAAGGTGTTTGAAGCTTCATCACTCACAGAAAAGAAATGTTGTCCAACGCAGCACTTTTCTGTCTTAATTCTTCTGCCTGCGTCGTTCCACTCCAGTCTCGTACACAAGCTGTCTTCCTGCATCTTGCATACAGGCTCAGCAGTGGCTCTCAGAACTGCATCATTCAGAGATGAGGAAGGAAAAGAGGATGAAGAGGAGAGGAATGAGGAAGTGAGAGGGAGGAGATAGCGGAGAAGATGGGTGAGAGGAAGATTGAGAGGGGAAGAGATAGAGAGGAGGGAGAGTGCAAAATGCAAGAGGGAAATAATGATGGGAAAGAGAGAGGACTGGTAGGATAAATGAGAAAGAAGTAGGAAAGGAAGGGAGAGAGGAGGGAGGGCAAGGGGAAGGATGGGAGAGAGGATGAGGTCCAGGGAAGAGTTCACCAGCAGCCACGGGTCCTCTTTAAGTCCACCCCTTTTCTAGGAGCCAGGTGTTGTGCCCTCTACAGGTGTGTAATGCAGTAGCCTTCTAATAACATCTTTGTTGCTTCTGGACTCTCTTATAAAGGCTTAGGTTAAAGGTTAGACGCTACATCCTTTGGAAGGTGTCAGAGAGCATCCTTAACAGGTCAATCACCTCTGACTTTTGTTTCTCCCCAGGAACCTGGGGAAGTCTGGACTTCGTGTGTCCTGCCTGGGCCTTGGTGAGTTCCTGGGAGAGAGATTGTCATTTTATGTTCCCTAGCACCAGTCTTAATACCATCATATCGGTGATATTACCATTCTCGCTATCATCATAAATGTTATCCCTTCATTAATAGGAACAGCCTCATTGAGCAGCAGTTCTCTCTCTGGTGACCCTGCACCTTTTCGCCTCTTTGTCACTAATCATGGGGGCTCAGGACTATCCTACTCTAACACAGCTCTGCGACCTATGCATTCCTGAGTGCCTTCCATCCCCTTAAACCCTCCAGGGCTGGCCTAAGGCTATCTGATACCCTACGTGAACCTTCAGCTATGCGCCACCCCCATGTTCAGCATCTCCCCTTCCCTTGCTTACCCCTCTCTATAGTCTAGCAACTCCACTTCCCTACTCCCCCAAGTGTCCAGCATCTCTTCTTCCATTTCCTATCTCCCCCAGGAATCCAACAACTCTCCTTCCTTTCTTTATCCCCACAGGAGTCCAGCATCTCTCCTTCTCTTCCCCACCCCAAGGTGCCCAGCATTTCTTCTTCCTTCAGTGTGTCCACCATCTCCCCCATCTTCCCTTCTCCCTGTTGCCATTGCTACACTCCCTCTGTCCTCCACTCAAGGCTACATCTGAAGAACCCAGCATGGCATGGGGCCTTTTAATCCCCAAGCACACTCAAGACCTGCTGCATTTTGCTCCCTCCAATGGTAATTTCCTGAGGTGTGGCAGGCCTTGAATGCATGGGTACTCAAAGGCCCATAGTTGTCTTGCCAGCTGTGCTGCTGTCCCCAAATTCTGACACATAGTAGGGCCAGCCCTGAAGCCCCCTCCTTCCCAGGTTATGCAAATCCATCTGACAGCTGTCCCTTCTCTGCCCCTACAGGTACCTGGGTAACGTTTGGATCACAGATTTCCAATGAGGTAAGTGGGCCTTCAGCCCACCTCTTCCTGTCCCTGGGTTCTCTATTTCCTGCTCCTCCTTTCTCCACCCCAGCTCATCCTCTTCCTAAGCTTTCTTGTCCACCCTGTCCCTCCATCCCTTCTCGTGGCTGATGTCCCCTGGTACTCTGGTTCTTGACCACCCCCAACTCACCCTAATACTTAACATTTTATAGTGCTACTGGACATACACCTGAAAATATATCACCAATTTATAGCATTGCATAAGTCCCTTCCTCAAAGAGCTTTTAGTCTAAGTGGGTACCTGAGACAATGGGAGATAACTGAACTTGCCTAAGGTCCCAAGGAGCGTCAAGGGCAGCAGTGAGATTTGAACCCTGGGCTTCTTTGATTCTCAGCCCATTAACCATAAGGCCACCTCCTCTCTATCCTTCTCCCTTGGTTCCTACCCTCCCTGATTTTGGATCACCCTGGTTCTCTATGGTCCTTACGTCTTTCCTCTTCTACATGGTTCCCTTGCTCTTGTGGTTTCTGTCTCCTTGATTTCTTTTTCTCTTTCCCTCCCCCCCCCCCCCCCGGGTTCACTCTGCCCTTTCCTTTCTATGCCCACCCCCTCTTTTACCGTCCTCAGTTTTGATTGCCCTGCTTTGGCCCTCTGGGGTGATGCCTTTTCATGACAGTTCTGTCTTTCTCTCCCTCGGGCAGATGGCAGAAGATCTAATGACAGTCGCCTACGAGCACGGGGTGAACCTCTTCGACACGGCTGAGGTGTATGCCTCTGGAAAGTACGGACTATCAATTCTGCTCTGGGAATGGTGGGGGGGGGGAAAGAAGATATGACAAAGAGAGAATGAGGTACACTGAAGAAGAGACAGAGGGAAAGGGACAGAAAGAGGAGATCAAAGTATCTGAAAGCTGTACAAGGGAGAAGAAAGTACGTGTGAAAGAAAATAAAAGGGAAGATGAATGAAGAAGAAAAAGAGGGTCTGTCCCATAGTAACAGTGTAAAGCAGACAGGAACCCGTTACTCATCCAGACTGCCCAGTTATCCCCTGGGCCTTCTCTCTCCTTCATCCTTAGCCCTGCTGCCTGTATTGGTCCCAAGAAGTTTGAATTCTATCACAGTTTTATTTATTATGACTCTTGCTGGTGATTCTTACACTAGTCTCATGGTAAAGAAGTATTTACATTTCCACTTCATTTTCCTTCTTTCCTTCAGTTTTAGCTCCATATGCCTTTGGTGCAGGATTTGTGTTGCAGGTCTAATACCATTTTGATAGCCCTTCCCGAACTGCTTCCATCCTCTGTGTCCCTGTGGAGGTCTGCAACCAAACAGTGTTCAAGGAGGAGGCTCACTAATGAGCTGCACAACAGCAGTATCGCCTCTTTTTTTCTATAATATTACCTCTGTTATGCACTCAAGCATTTTTCCGCTCTCCTTGCAACTTTATTACACCCATTGACTACTTTCAGGTCACCCGAGATGATGACTTCTTTGTCCCTTTCTTATTTTGCTATTGCCTGTTTTTATCCGATCTTATTTGTATTTATTTATTTAGTTGGATTAGCTCATGACCTTTTCTTCAGTAATTGAAGGCAAGTTACATTCGGGATGCTAGGTATTTCTCCGCCCCTGGAAAGCTCCCAAAGTTTGTAGCTGAGGCACTGGAAGGTTAAGTGATTTTCCCAAGGCCACAAAGAGCGATATTTGAACACTGACTTCCCTGGTTCTTAGTTTACTTGATAAGCATTTACTGTCTTTCTCAGGGCTGGCTAACCACACTAGGAGGTTGCCTAGGGCAGCATCTTCCTGCAGGCAGCAGAGAGTAGCTACAGTCTAAGCAAAACAATGGGTCTTAATAGCCCAACAAATTCAGACTCATTAGTGCGTACTTTTACCTGCAGGAAGAATGGGCATTATGCAAATAGTCTTTTTACCTTTGTAAGTGATTTTTTGAAATCTCCCTTATATATATATTTTTTTTATAAAACGAACGTTTAAGATGTAAAAGAATGATGTCCAAATATTAGTTTTTATAAGATTTTGTAGATATGATTGAATTTAATTATCAACATCTTTGGGGGGAGGTGCTGGGGGTCTAAAAGTTAATTGTGAGGGGGTGCAAGGCTGAAGGTTTACCTCTGCACCAGCCCTGATCCCACTCCAGCTTCCGCTGACCCTACTAGAATAAACCAGCCAACAGGACGTGGACATTCCTGATCAGCTGAACTGCCTTGCTTCTTGGCTAAAGCAGCCCATCTTCCCCTTCTGTCAAGGTTGGCCCATCCACTGGGCAGACGTCATCTCTCCAGGGTGGCAGTCCTTGGGGGCAGCATTATGGCCCCTGAGCAACCAGAAAAATAGCAGCAGACCAAATCACTGTAAGGGTGGCAATGGGCTTTTAAGCACTCACATGTGTGCACATGGCCTTCTGCTCTCATCCTCATTCCCTTCTGTGAGGCGGACCTGTAATTACTTCTTTACCAAGAGACTAGTGGAACAGGAGGCTTGCTTCGGAGGAGGCAGGACTGGCAGGCCATTACATGCACACATGGTGCCGGAAGGCCCACCGCTGTGTTGATAGTCGATTGTTCTGCCATTGTCTTGCCAGGCACTTGTGTGAGGGGAAAGGGAAGAGGAGACGCTGCACACCTGCAGCAGGGAGGAGATATGGAAGGGAAAGGTTGCTGGTCTCCTGGGGGGGGGGGAGAGGTAAGGGAGGATGTTGAACTGCAGGGAGGGGGAGGGAAAGGAAAGGGCGCTGCTGGACTATGGGGAAGAGGGGGTAGATAGAACCCTGAACCGCCCGAGGGGGGGGGGTGATTGAAGGTTTGCCTAAGGTGGTAGATATCCTCAGGCCATCCGTGTCTACTGTTTTCCTCCTCTTCATGCTGTCCTTCTTCCTTTTTTCAATGGTTAGGGCAGAAGTGATCCTGGGGAACATCTTGAAGAAAAAAGAGTGGAGGTGAGCACGTTCTTCCTGTCTGTCTTGCCTATGATTCTTTGGGGTAGTCACAGAGTTGCCAAGTTACCCAGTTCCAGGAGTGAGATTTTTTTTTGCCAGGTATGATTTTAAATTTGCATTGCACTGGAATATGGTATTTGTAGATCCTGATTTTACCCATAGAAATCCAATGCATCAGAATGAGACTGTCAGAAATCCAGGACTGGCTTAAAATATCACTCCTGGAACTGGGTAACTTGGCAACTCTGTGGTCACCTTATACAGGCTAACCTCCACAGTCTTGGCTTCATTGCCCCATTGCATCTATGGACTTGCAGCTTCAATTTTCATAGGAAAGACAGAGACTAAAAATCCCAAGATGCAGTGGGGTTAAACCCAGGAGTGACTCAGTCTATCAGAATTTCCTAGGTCAGGTGGCACACCTGTCTGTTTATTGCCTTTTGACTGGCTGTCTTTCACTTGAGATTCAAATATACTAGGTATGCAAAGCAATGACCTGATTTTAGGACAGGATTTATAGTTCTCACACCACGTGAGAAAGGGGACATAGCTATCTGGCGTGGAAGGTTGTCCATAATCCTGATGGTCCCCTTGCAAAAATATATCTTCTGTCCTCTGCTGTCTGACATGCACAAGTTTTCCTTGTTGCCGCTTCCAGACAAGAGGTCGGTGCCTTTCCCATGGTTGGAAATCTGATCCTGCCTGACTGGAAGAGTTGGACCATGTAATTGCAGTACACTATCCAGTACCACTATAAATTGTGCAGAGTCATGCAGAACCAGATGAATCTCGTTAAATGGCAGTCACACATTTGGCTTGTGTGTGTGTGACGTGTTTGGGGAACATGCAGAGCACGTGAAAGCTTATTGCCTATTCTGATTGTACTATAGATGGTGACCATTTCTCCCCCAGTGCATTCTGGTATATGTAGTCCCAACACCCTGGGAAACGTCTTAAACCTTGTATCTCCCTACAGACGTTCCAGCTATGTGGTCACCACCAAAATCTTCTGGGGAGGGCAGTAAGTATCTAACATCTGATGTATGCCCCTTTCATGCTGCAGTTTTAATCTCTAAATACTAGGGTGTGATCCCTATCACAATAATGGAGCTCTTCTTTTCTCTGCTCATGGGTCGGATAAGAGTCGGACTTCTGATAAAGTCCAGTTTCTTTCTTTCTTTCTTCTAACTGCAGGGCGGAAACAGAGAGAGGGCTCTCCAGGAAGCACATCATTGAAGGTATGGGGGTAGACTCGGCTGGAAGATGTGTGGGAGGCGGGGGATGGGGAAAAGCTACACAGTGATGTTGTGGAGGGTGAGTAGTGATGAGTGACCACCTGGCCTATGATACTATGGAGGCTGTGTGAGGGGAAAGGAGACCCTATATTTAGGCTATGTAGGAGAGGAGGGGGTCTTGGAAACTAAGAAATACTGTGAGAGAACTGTGGAAGAAGAGAGACGAAGAGAGGTGGGAAGCAGACATTTAGGAGATAGGCTGAGGTTAGGGGTCAGTCTCTCCCTTAATCTTATAGCTAATTGCAAGCCTTTACTCCTAGGGTTGTGGGGTTCCCTAATGAGGCGAGTGTTTCCGACCTTCTCTTAACTGTAACTGCAGTGTTTCTCTATTAGGAATGGGGCTTCCTGGGGAGAGTTTTGAGTCTTTGAGAGATTGCAACCGTGTTTCTTAGAGAGGGTCAAGGGCCATTCTAGAGGGGGGGGGGGGGGTCTGTATGTGAGACAGACCACACTATTTCTTCCCCAAGGATGTGGGGCTCCCTAGAGAGGGCCAGGTTTATGGTTGTGGTCTCTGTAAGACTGCAATCACTTAATCCCTCCCCTAGAGCTGAGGAGCTTTCTGGTAATATTTTATTTATTTATTTATTTATTTATTTACATTTCTTATATACCGCACTATTTGACATCAGCGCGGTTTACATCAAACAAAACATTTCAGTACACAAAAATGTCTGAGTTACATTAAACAGGGTTAACAACTTGGACAACAGGGTAATTTTACAACTCAGGTAAATAAACTTTGATTGTAGTGTAAACTATTTACATCAATAAGTTAGGGCACCGTTGAGACGTAATGGTCAGTTGAGCGTTGAACTTACTAAGTGGGGAATTCAGGGTCAATGGGTGATTCAGAGTTTCTATAACTAACAGTGATAGGTCGTGATTCTGCACTCACTGGGAAGTATATAAGGAATAGGTAATGTTTGAGGGCCTTTCTGAATTGGAGTATGCTGGTAATTGCTCTAATATCAGGTGGCAGCATATTCCAAAGCTTCGGGGCACGGAGACTGAAAGCTCTGTTTGCTGTTGATGAGGTGCTTTTTGTAAGTTCACGGGGAACCAATAGCGTATTTAATGCCATTGATCTTCTTGATCTATTAGAAGAAATGGGTTTGATGAGATCAGTTAATGATGTGGATGAGAGACTATTTACCGCTTTGAAGGTAAGTAGTAATGTCCCTTCTAAGGTGCATGGAAGTTTGTTGCCCATGTTCCTACCATAAAACATGGTGCAGCGATATTGTTTTTTCAATTGCAAAAGGTAGACAGGATCAGCAGGACTCCTAGGGGACCTGCCCACCCATCATAATTGAAAATGTGATATTGATGCAGCACTCCTGCCGATAGGAGCATGGGCAGAGGATTTCTGTTCAGCTTAGAGGGAACATTGCTCTCTGGAGAGGGTGAGGGGTTTGATTGGGATCTGTGTGAGATGGTAACTGCTCTGTCTCCCCCCCCCCCTCCCCAGGGCTGAAGGGCTCCTTGGAGCGGCTGCAGTTAGACTATGTAGATATTGTCTTTGCCAACAGGATGGACGCCAACAGTCCTATGGAAGGTGAGTGAAGGTGGTCTGCATGTTACAGTACCCTGTGATGTCCTTTCAACTGCATCCCGCAACACTTTGACCTCAAAACAAGGGCTGTCCAAGCCTCCACAGCACATTGATCAGCCATCCAGCCCTGCCTCTTATCCTTTGCCCAACATTGCCTCACTCAAGCATTCTGAGTCAAGTGTCTTATGGCATAAGCAATACTGCCCCCCTGCTGGCATGAATATGCTTCTGACTTCTTTCTCCCAAAGAGCCCGAGATGTATCTTTTCTCTTAAGAGAGTTCCTTCTTGGCACTAGTATTTACACACATGCCTGAGAGCAGTCACAAGTTGCCAGGCTGAAGGTCGGTGCACAGAGCTGCCACCTTGCAGAGCCCCCAGCCTCGTACTCTTTGACCTCAAGCGTGGTACTTAACTGTCCTGTGCTCACTGGTGGCTCTCGTAACAAGGCTGCTGTGTGGAGTTTTCTGTGCAGTTGGGTATGTTCTGATGTTACTTCAGAGAGACATATGGACAAATATTCAGTGGTCCGTGGGCCATATGACAATATGCAGATTTTCAGCAAGAAAACATGCATAAATTGGCCCACTGAAAATCCAAGTATAACATATACATTTAATATTATACCTGCTATCTGTATAGTGGTGATCATGTGTTTAATTTACATGGAAAGTAACTGAATATTGCTGCTGTTTGTGCAAGATTTTGGTTTGCCTCGGATCCCACCTTGTTTTTAAAAGGCATGACTTGGGACAAGTGGTAGGTAATTTTATAACCAGGCGCCTAGTTTTAAGCATTCAGAATGCCTCTATCTAAAGCCTATTTCATAAAAAAAAAGCGGGCACCTATTTTTTTCTTCATAAAATAGGGGTGTAAGTGTCCATGAAAGCGTGTTAAATCTAGGCGCCAACACTTAGAGCAGCCCTGTGGCTGGAATAAATGCCTCCACCTAAATTTCTAAAGAACACATGTAATAGTATTTTTTTTTAACTTACGCATGTCAAATGTGTGCTGTGCCCACATTCTTCCTCTGTGCACACCCATGCTGACACATGTACTTATAAAATAGCATCCGGCTAAAGTATGCATGTAAAAACCCATCCATGGGTGTAAGTCATTGGAAATACATGATTTCTCTGTGTTGATGGTGCAAAACATCATACGACTTCTTATAAAATGACTTTTATAGTGACCTCTACACCTAAAGCTTGTGCATACAAGTGGCCTGGGGATTTTTATTTAAAAGCACTTATGAAGTTGATGGTGCTGCTGCCTACTTAAGTGCATTAAATTATCAGCCCTGTAACATTTACTATTACTACTACTAATCATTTGTATAGCTCTACAAGGCATACTCAGTGCTGTACATGTATATGTAAGACACAGTCCCTGCTCATCAGAGCTTACAATCTAATAACTTGGCTGAAGGGTCACATCTCTCATCTCGATAAGCTTTCATCACATTCCCTGCTATGTGACATTTCCCTTCCTTCAGTGGTGACCAGGGATTACACTATGAAATAATATAATTTTGTTCCCAGTTTCTAACTGTTCCTCCCTCACTACAGAGTGTGAGCAGAAATCCCGATTGCTCTTGCTGGAAGGTACAGTGTGTGTGTGTGTGTCCGTAGGACACAGACTGAATTTCTCTCAATGAACTAAAGGTGTCTAGCTGAGCTGTGTTTGCTGTTCCCATCAAGGGCACTCGGATGGGGGGGGGGGGGAGAGTGAGGGGCCCCTTAGTGGTTCCTGCCTGTGCCCCTCTGCTTGGGATCCACCCATTTCTCAGAAGAGAGAACAAGAGGGCTTAGAGGCCAGAATTATGGCTCCACATCTGAGGAAAGGGTCCTTGATGGATTCCTGCAAAACCAGCCTCAGCGGTGTGCTGTAGAGGTGCTGTGTGCTGTGTTGGTGGTTTTAAGCAGAAACACATTTCAGCAAATCTGTCTGCCTTCATCCGGGGATCCTCTCTCTGAGGCCTCTCTCCTAGGGTTGCTAACCGGCTCAAGATGCAACTGATAGGCTTGATCCAGTCCTGGGGTTACCCCACTGCATGCAGGGGCTTGTAGTCTTGTTTTTTCTTATGGAGTGCAATGGAGAAATCAGTACAAATCCCTGCATGCAATAGGGTAAACCCAGGACTGGATCAAGCCGGGGGGGGGGGGGGGCACATCTGGAGTCACTTGGCAACCCTACTTTCTCATTCCCACCCAGTTCTCATCAGGGATTCTTCCCACCAAGGCGTCTTTCCAATCTGGCTTTCATCAGGGACCCTTCTGCTGTCCAGTCTCTTTATTTACTCCACTTACATACTGCCTCCTATCATATAAGTCAAGTCCTAGAGCATCCCCCTGTCTATAGAAGCGGACTGTGGCTTTCTCTACTGCTTTTCCTCAAGTGGCCACAAGATGTCACTGTCAGAGCAGTGCTTGGTTCTCCCTCCCTTCCTGTGGGCAGGGGCCATGATTATAGCCTGACACAGAAATGGTCCCTGAAGAGAGCCAGGAGGCCTGCTGTCACTGAGTTCAGTTGATTTGATGGGAGGGGAGGGGAGGTTTGGGAATGTGAATTCAAGACCGAATCCTTCCACCCTTTCTCTCACTTCAGCCCCTGAGTTGCCCTGACAGATTCAGGTTAGCACTAATTCCAAGCTGCCTGCTTTATTACTTTTTTCTTTTTGCTGAAATCATCAGAATAGCCCAAACCTTCCGCCGTGGCAGACAGAGGAACAGTGAGGCCAGAAATAGTAAGAGCTATTTATAGCTTTCGAGAAGTATAACTATACCACAACCCTACCCTACAAAGAGATGCACAAAAACTCTCACAGATACAAACACACAGACACGTGCAGAAATTCAGTTTTATAAAGACACACAAGCGTGCGGTGGAGGTACATGCGTACTGAGATCCATGAACACACACCAGAGGCACACACATGCAGAGATCCAGTCACATACACACAGCTATAGACGCAGATGCACACAGAGATCCACGCACACATGCTTGTACGTCTGCACACACACACACAAAGATGCAAAGATCCAGTCACATATACACACCTACAGAAGCAGATACATACACAGATGGTGATACGTGCACAAAAGACAACAGACCAACACTGTAAATAAATGTGCACCCATCCATATTGATATAACCATTTTGTCTATGTGTTTGGTCTGGATGTTCTTCCCTTTTTTAGCCTATTTGGAACAGGGGCTGGGATCCCAGTGCCATAAGCCTTCATTCACATCTACTTGGATGTTTGTCTGCTATTCTAACCTGAGGCAAGCAGCTATGAACCAGAACTTCTATCGTAGATTCTAAATCTGGCCACTAGGCATTTCCCTTCTTCAGGGCCAGGACTCCCTCCCCTACCCAGGGTATGTGATCACTGGGGCTGCCTCCGCTACACCCTCTGCCCTGGCCGACCCTGAATACAAAACCCCTAATCCAGAGATCCTCTGTAGGGCAGTGTTGCCACTAAGCGAAACATAGTCTTCCTTTTTAACCCCTTGTTTCCCATTTTGACTGCAGAGATTGTGCGTGCCATGACTTACGTGATTAACCAAAGCATGGCAATGTACTGGGGGACATCTCGCTGGAGCGCCATGGAGATCATGGTGAGTGGTGGGACTAAAGGGAGAATGGGGGGGGGGAGGAGCATAAAGAGGAGATTGTGGGGAGCAATGAGCAGGTGGAGGGGAGGGGGAATCATTGGGAGTGATGGCAGAAGATGGTTTGGAGAGTTTATGGGAAGTGGTGTGAAGGGAAAAGGGTAGCAGAGATTGTGGGGCATGGCATGGGAATGGAGGGGGAAACCATAGGTGGGGGGAGGGGAGGAGAGGAGGGAAGGGAAGATCATAGGGAGTGGCAGAGGAGGATAGGTGATCGTGGGGGATGGTGGGAAAAAAAGGGAGAAGGAGAGATCCTAGGGGTGCAGGAATGAGAGGGTGCACAGGGCAGGGGCTTCATCATTGGAAAATCACTAACCCTGCTGCCACTTCCCTCCACAAGGAAGCCTACTCTGTGGCCCGTCAGTTCAATCTGATTCCGCCTGTGTGTGAACAGGCAGAGTATCACCTTTTCCAGCGAGAGAAGGTGGAAACGCAGCTACCGGAGCTCTACCACAAGATTGGTGAGCAGAGTGGGGAAACATGGGAGGGAAGCAGGGAGGAGGACATGGAGCAGAGCAGAAAGAGGAGGGAGAGAGAAGTGGAGAAGTGGTAGAGAAGCAGGAGAGAGAATGGCTACGTGTGTGTGTGTGTGTGTGTGGGGGGGGGGGGGGTCAGCAATGTTCTCTCTAAGCTACACGAGAGTCTCCCATCTGAATTCCTGCTATCAGAGGTGGTGCAGTAGTACTGTGGTTTTATTCTCAAGCAGCAGGCGGGTCTGCTGGGCGTCCTGCAATATTGCTGCACCACCCCACTAGAAAAGTGGGTGGAGGACGGCGGAAAGAGAACTGCTGACATGAGCAGGGCAAGGAGAGCTGGGATGCACAGGTGGAGGGAGGGGGAAAGAGAACTGAGGTGGACACGACGCAGCAGCAAGAGCAGATTCAGAGTGAGTGGGGGTGGGAGAACTGGGTAAAGAGGAGACAGAGCAGGGGCAGGGGGACAGTAGGGGGAATGGGGTTATCTGCTGCCCCTGATTGTGTCTATCTTCTCTCCCCTAAGGTGTGGGCTCCATGACATGGTCCCCCCTGGCCTGTGGCCTTATCACTGGCAAATATGAAGGGAGGGTGCCAGAGAAGTCTAGGGCATCCATCAAGGTAGGTCCACCCCTCCCCCCCTTCCTCTGGGTGTCCTATGGCAGCCTCAGTTCTGTGACCTCCTGCCTCCTAGACACTAGAACCCAGGCTGTGGCTTCTCATGATGACCTGGTCCTGGGGAAAAGAACACAGCTTGTGCTGTAAGATCCATTTCCATCACGCAGGAGTGAAAAGGGGCAAGAAAGCATATTTTATCTGGACCATGCAGGGAAGCTTGGTGGTGATCCCTCTACCACACCTGTCTCTGCAGGGTTACCATTGGCTAAAGGAAAAGGCAACCAGTGAGGAGGGAAAGAAGCAGCAAGCCAAGATCAGGGAGCTGCAGCCAATCGCTGAGAGAATGGGCTGCACTGTGGCTCAGCTGGCAATTGGTAAGTGAGGCTCTCGCTAGACTGAGGACAATTATCACTGTTGTTAATGCACTGTTAATATGTTGCATCAAATCACATGCTAACAAGGCCCCATCTCAAAGAACAGTAACTCTAAAGAGACTACACAGTGGCACAAGTTCTCAATATTTGCTCACACACAATGAGATTGGTGTGAGAGGTGGGATCAGAGCTTGGGTCTGCAGGTATCATAACTCTGTGTTCTCAATACTGGATCACACACAGTGAGATTAGAACCTGAGTCTGCAGGTGTCACAGCTCTGTACTCTCAATACTGAATCACACACAGACAGTGAGATTGGTGTTAGTGCTGGGATTAGGCCTGGGTCTGTAGGTGTCACAACTCTGTGCTCTCAGCACTGGATAACACTCGGTGAGATTGTGGAGTAGTGGGACTGGAATCCAATTCTACAGGCATGGTAATCATTGGAAAGACATCACCCAGGGCAAGGATTGCTTTTAGTGCTCCATTTCCCATTTATGTTTGCAGATTCACAGAGTTACTCAAAAAGGCAGTGTAGTGCCCCGACAGGCTTGACACCCTGGCTGGTCACCCTGTTGACCCATCCTGTGTGACAGTCCTGTCTACAGCTGCCGTAATTCTCTGCTCTCTGTAGTGGGTCTCACGGTGAGATTGCTGATAGAGTGGGATTGGAAGCCCTCTCTTTTTCTCTTCTCTTCATGTCTTCTCCTAGCCTGGTGCCTTCGGAGCGAGGGGGTCAGCTCTGTGCTTCTTGGTGTCTCCAACTTGGAACAGCTGCAAGAGAACCTAGCATCCATCCAGGTGAGAGCTCAGTCCCTGACCCAGACCTCCCATGAGCCTTGTGAACCTTGCAGCTGAGTGCGAAAGGGGAGAAGGCCATAAAGTGCCTGTGACTACTGAGTTTTTCTGATTGCTATGCAGGGCCCTTGCAGCATAGTGAGGTAAGCCTGGGGAAGGGGCCAGAATGCAGAAAAGTAATACATGAGAAAATAAAAAAAAAATAAAACAATGAGAAATGAAAAATAGAAAAATAAAAAAAGTGAAAGAAACATAAAAAATGAAGGTATTATTGACAAAGGAAAAAGGTGGGGAGGTGTAGTTTACTAATGAGGGAGGAGGGAACCGGTCTATAGGTTGCAAGCAGCGCCAGAAATCTTAGCGCAGGCCCCATTGCTAAGCCTACATCAGAACAACAGATTTCTGAATGCTGTGTGATACGAATCAGAGCAGACACATGGAGACATTCCCCCTAGAGGTGAAGCATATTATAAACATGACAAAGAGAACTTTGTCACAAATGTGAACATTTCATGTCAAGCAGCCCGGCCTTGAGGTGTGGGTAAATTAATGGAATCAGTGATGAAGGATAGTGAAGTGCTTTGCATTCTGCAGGTTGCAGGATCCAAAGTCACAGGCTTTTACTGGAGGGAGACTGTGCCAGGCAAATTTGCTCAATGTCTTTGACGCAGTAACCAAAGAATTAGATCACAGTGAACACTGGTTATAGCCTGATTGGATTTTAGAAAAATTCTGACCACCCTTCTATCTGAAATAAGAGGCTCCTAAATAAACTGAGCAGCCTAGGGCTGGCACTCAAGCTGGCTGACCGAGTTAAAAACTCAGCGCAGGGCCCGGATTTCGACATAAGCAAGAAAGGCAATTCCTAGGGAACCGGATTTGAAGATACAAATTACTCAGTCCAACGAGGGGCCTGATCTTTTAGTGGGAACCACTGTGGCACTATGGCCTTCCTCTGCCCCTCTTCTGGCTCTCCAGTCTTTGGTATCTCTGATATTTCCCCATCCACTTTCTGGGATCTGCTGTTTGTTTTTGCCTGTGGGTGCCAAAATCTGGCCTACTTGAATGTAATTATAAATGGTGTCCACACTAAGGCAGGGGTTCTCAACTCATTCCTCGGGACACACCTAGGCAGTCGGGCTTTCAGGTTCAGCACAATGAATATGCATAGAATAGAGGCAGCGTATGCAAATTTATCTCATGCATATTCATGTGTTCCGTGCACTGAGTTGAGAACCCCTGCTCTAAAGAAAGAGGGGTTATTATTGGAGTGCCTCTGGGATCAGTCCCAGGATAGATTTTGATTCAGTATCACAGAGGGTTGTTTTTTTATACTAAGATCTCCACTGGGTGGACAGTCCTGATGGAAGAGACCATGTAAAGAGCAATCTAATAAAGCTGGGGGAATGGTTAAGTATTTGGCAGTTAAGATTCAATGCACAAAAGCACAGTCATGCACTTAAGGTGCAGAAATCCAGTGGGATGGTACATGAGAAGGGAGAGGTACCGATGTACATCAACCAAATGACAGACTTTGGACTGACTATGTCTGATTATCTCAAGGTAGTGAAAGATTGTGTGGTTAAGACAGTGGCCAGAGGGGGATCGTGGGGTGCACAGAAGAAAGGATCATCGCTGAAAGGATATGGACAGAGTAGAGGTAGTCAAATCTGCACCAAAAGCCTTATGAGACAAATCTACAAGACAGGAGAGATGAGACAAGGACAGGATATGACATTCAAGGAAACAAACCTTTTCCAGAAGAAAGGAAGTTCTGGAACAAGAGGTTGTCGTATGAGATCCAAAGCAGGGAGACTCCGGAATAACATTTGGAAATATTTCTTCAAGAGAGGGTGGTAGATGCATAGAACAGCCTCCCAGGGAGGAATTCAAGAAAGCCTGGAATAAGCCCAGAAGATCCTGGGGTTGAGGATGTGAGGGGGAAGCCTGAGATCAGGAAAGGGGGGGGGGATTTAAAAGTAGGCAAGTAGAAAATGATGACAGATAAAGACAATGGCACAAAACCCCAGACTTTAAACTAAATTGTGCTTCGGAATGAAATGCCCGTTTCTGTCCTGCACAGGTGCTGGCTCAGCTGACCCCACAGACCGTCAATGAAATTGACACAATTCTCGGCAACAAGCCCACAAAGAAAGAGCTTCGGGCATAGGAGACCGGAGTCTATCCCTGCCACCATCTGTCTGGCCAAC
Organism: Ichthyophis bannanicus; assembly: GCA_033557465.1. Classification (NCBI taxonomy): domain Eukaryota; kingdom Metazoa; phylum Chordata; class Amphibia; order Gymnophiona; family Ichthyophiidae; genus Ichthyophis; species Ichthyophis bannanicus. The sequence continues at coordinate 100,877,816 of CM066048.1, read as the reverse complement.
TCTGCACGTTACAGACGGACTCTGCAGTCCTCGAGTATATTCCTGCTATTTCTGATCCCTCTTCCCCCTCCCCTTGCTCTAGCTGGAACCTTAACTAAAATGCTGCTGGACTGCAATCAACCCTCCCACCCCTACCATGGGGGGGGGGTTCCTTTTAGCATGATGACAAAGCAATATCCCCCCCCCTCCCCATGTTATACATGATAGGGGTAGCAAGCTCAGGATAGCCTTACCGCTTCTTGCCTCTCATGGACAGCGAGAGCAGGAGCCGCCGGTGTTTGTACACCAATGCAGCCACACACACACACACTCACACCCAAAGAAATACATACAGGTACACCAACACAGACACCCCATAGAGACTGAAACATACAGGCAAACACACACAAGCACAGGGAAAGGAAAAGGAAAAGACACAGAAAAGCACAGATATCCAGTAAAGTGCACACAAACACACACACACACATTCATAGTCACATATAAGCAGTGTGCAGGAGAAAGATTTGCTGAAATCTTCCTGTAAATAGCATTTTGGCTGCCTTTAGTTTTTCATTAAGGAATGTAACTCTATCTAGATTCAATGCTCATCCCTCTGCCCAAGGCCCTCTGGGATTTGCCACTTCCTCGGACCACATCACACAGCCATCTCTCTATGCAATGATAAGCAAGCGTGGGAAAGAATGTGAATAGGCCATGTGAGCACCTTGCGAGCAGGGTCAGAGCTGCAGGTCACAGGGCACCCAAACCTAGGCCGGGATCGGGTCTGAGAGGGCATGGGGCAGTCACAGAGAGGGTGAGAATATAACAGGGCAGTGCTCAGGTCTCACAGGCTTTTGCCCATTGTAGCAGTGGGGGGAGGGGCCTCTGTCCCTGAGAACAGCGTGGGAACTCCCCTCTTTCACTTAAGAAAATATGCTGATTCTGCCGAAGCGGAACGATTTGGATATTTAATTATTTTGAGCTGTATCATGCTTGGCCAGTAGAAGCACGCTGGGTTTGTTTTGGGGGAAGTTACTGGGGTGAAGAATGAATCTGCCTGTAGCCCTCCCTTCTTGTAAACTTAATAAAGAAATTCTCATTTCTGTGCTGTGGTGAAATGTACTGGAATGATGTGAGCTGCCTGCTGAGTGTGCTGCTGGACTGTCGCAGGAGACCTGGCCTTCTTATAAAGAACCACACTGCTTTCACAGGCCTGGATTCATGCATAGGTGAATGTTGCTACTAGGGTTGCCAACTGGCTCCAGATGCGTCCGACAGGCTTGTTCCAGCCCTGTGTTTACCTCATTGCATGCAGGGACTTGTAGTCTTGCTTTTCTTATGGAGTGCAATGGAGAAATCAGAACTACATATCCCTGTATGCAATGGGGTAAATCCAGGACTGGATCAAGCCTGTCGGGCGCATCTGGAGCCAGTTGGCAACCCTAGTTGCTACCCAGGCCAAAAAAAAGGAGCCTTCTCCCACTTACTTTAGGGCCATCCATTGGTCCCTTTAAAGTGTCACCACCATAGTTACTCTACCCAACACTCTGCTTCTGCTTTCTTGGCTGTCTGAGCTTCAAGGGAGATCTGCGCCCTCGCTCTCTGGTCTGGAAATGTAACCGGTGCCTGGAAGTTCCCTCTGAACTGATCCCACTCCTAAAAAAATCTAACCAGCTGCAAAGGAGAAGCAAAGATCTGACAAGACATAATGTACTTGTGGCCAAAGGAGAAGTCTCGTGAGAGAGTAAGCAGTGAAATGTGTTTAGAGTAGACAGTGGGCAAGGCAGGGTACCAGATGATCTCAAAATTCCAGCGCAAAGTGAGTTAAAGCAAACCACTCTTGGCTCCATCCTCCCCATCCTTTGGACTTCTCCAAGCCTACGCAGTAGGTACTCTTCGCTATTCCCGCCTAAGGTAGTTTTTTTTTCTCTCACCACGGACTGGACTGCCCCAGTTCCCCCCTCCTCGGGACACTTCAATGTTTTTACTTTATTTTAACTGTATTTGCTTTAGTGCGTTTTTCGGCACGATTAGTTTAGTTTTCATTATCCTTTTACTTGGCCCTGCGGGCTGTTTTGTGTATTTTTTCTCACACACCAGTGCTGCGGCTCACAGCTTCTGCTGTGCAGCTATCTTAAAAAAAAAAAAAAGCAGAATAGATGACTGAGGCACGGCAGACTGTTGAAGCTACCTCCAGCACTTTTCCTCCCTGCACATTGAATTTGAATAAAGTCCTGAGAGAAGAGACTTGCAGATGTCAGGACCTTCTTCACTACCCCACCAGGCTCAGACCAGGCATTATTAAGGCTCCATAGGACAGCCACGTGTCAAGAGGCAGACTCCCTACTGGCACAGCCTACCCAAAGCTTGCTTATCCAGACTGGGGGCTCCACTCTTTCACCTCCTCAACTCTTGAAAACGGTGACAGAGCACAGCATAGCAGGAGGTAACGTAAAGTCAAAATCCAGACATCTGAAGCAGGCTGTTGACAGGAATAGCTTAGCAAGTAAGGCACCTAAGTGCCCTCATCTGCCTGACCCTCTAGAGTCGGGACAGCCCTCTAAGAAAATCCAGAGGTGAACCATTCTCACTACGCCTGGGCACTCACAGCAAGAAGAGACCACAAGTCCTAACTCTTCCCTCCTATCACTATTGTGGAAGTTTGTTCAGGATAGCGCAGCCATCCTTAGTGTGGTCCCTGCAAAACCAGAATACCTGCACTCAGCACGCCAGCGGACACACCCACAGATCCCAGACATCATAGTCACCCTAGATTGCCTTCTGTAATAGAATGGCAGACAGCCACACCACTAGAAGATGACATCTGTTCGCTGGTTAGTGTCCTCTACTCTCACGCTAACTTCAGGATAAATGAAGACTTCCCAGAGACCCTACCACTGCCAGAGTCTTCGGAGGATGTACCCGAAGATCTCTCTTATCAAAAATTTCTACAGAAAGTCTCTAGAGCCTTGGTTCTCAGTGACTCTCAAACTACAACCAGTAAGTGGGATTTTTCAGTCTATTCTTACAGCTTGCAATGCACCTAAGCAGATTTTAGCCCTACCGATTCATAAAATCCTGCAAGATCTGCAATCATCTATTTGGAAAAATCCCGCTTCAAAATAAGCTACTTCCCATCAACTTGATCTCAAATATAAGGTATTATCGGCACCAGGGTTTGATCATCAGCAACTGCTTCATCAATCGGTAGTCTCTGACGTTGTCCTTAAGAAGTCAAAATCTTCTAAATTGGCTTTCCAGACGCCACTCGGCAAGGAACAAAAAACTTGATGCTGTCAGGAAGAAAGGCCTATCAGAGTAGCCTTCTTGCCATGAGGGTTCTAGCGCATCAGCACCAGATTCTGCATTTATCACCATGATCATCTCCTACAGCTGGATAATACTCAAGCCTTACCAGTTGAAGAGCAAGTTCAACTTCTCACTAATTTGCATGAGTCTCTAAATCATATCGTCTGTACCACCTATGATGCCTTTGGCTCAATGGCTCGCTCTGCCGCCACGGCTATTTCAGCCAGATGTACAGCCTGGCTCCGGGTATCTTCCCTCTTTGAGGATCTTTATTAGGGGCTTGCAGATGCCCCATATCAAGAAGATAGCGTTTTTGGATCTAAAATGCAAGAAGCGGTCACAGCCCATTCCTAACAGTTACAGTACACTGGCTACCTATCCACGCATGCGCAAGATAATAAGCAACCCTAAATATATTCAAAATAGTCCACAACCTTTCAACTACTGCCCTTCAAAATCTGGTAAGCAAGGACTGCAGCACAAGGCCCAGGCGAAGCTGCATGGTAAACAAGCTCATCACACCCGCAGAGCATCAACAAACCAACCAGGCCACATTCAGAACAGCACCATCACTCGGTGCTCCTGCACTATGGAACTCTCCCTGAGGTAACGAGAACCACGAGCGACACTAAGGATTTTTGAAAGATGCTCAAGACACTACTCTTCGCCAAGCACTACATACCCTCCCAGGGCCCATAACCAATCATAGCTAACCGATGTCTGCCTTACTGTATTTTGTAATAAATGTACCCTACCCCTCCCCTTACCTACTCAAAATGTATCTAAACATCCTCTGTAAACCACTTTGATTGAAAGATAAGGTGGTATATAAAACTGGTTAAATAAATAAATAATAATCCCCTTGCTCGGTCAACATAACTGGCTGGCCTTTCTGGACCTGAAAGATGCCTACACTCACATTCCCATTCACCTTTTGCATTGGAAATACCTTTGCTTCAAGTTCAAAAGTTACCACTACCAATACAGGGTACTTTCTTTTGGCCTTTCTGCTGTGCCCCGTGTATTCACAAAATGTCTAGCAGTCATTGCAGGACATCTCTGGTGGCAGGAACATTCATATACCCATATGTGAACAATTGGCTCATATCAGGACCTTCTGCAATGGCAATGAGCCATGCGGTTCAAGACACCATAACCCTCCTTCAAGCCAGAGGCTTTGTCATAAGTAAACAAAAATCTCAGCTCACTCCTCAGCAGAATCTGTGCTTCATTGGAGCATGCATGGTCTCAACAAAAGGGATAAGCCTTCCTTCCCAACGCCAGGCTTAAGCTTCTCCAGCAACTCAGGGGTTGCATTGTTCCAGCCACTTCAGCCTCAATGCACCCTAATGACAGATGCCTCCACCTATGGTTTGGGGAGCACCTACTACAAATGTCCACACAAGGACTCTGATCACCCAAGAATGCATCCTTCACAACATTGTGTTAGAACTTTGGGCAGTCCTCTATGCCTTGCAGGTCTTCTGACGCTGGGTCACCAACAAGATTCTCTTAATACAGACAATCAAGTATCCGTGTTCTACATAGACAAAGAAGGCGGAATAGGATCCCTTTGACTGTGCTGCAAAGCCACACATCTCTGGCTTTATGCCCTTTCAATAAATGCTTTGCTCAGAGCAACCTACTTGCCAAAAGCTCAGAACCAGCTAGTGGACTCACTACGTCAATGCCTGGACCCTCACGAAAGGTCCCTTGACACCACGGTAGCATATATGCTCTTTTCTCAATTGGACACTCCGGATGTAGATAGCTTTTCTATTGCAGACAGTGCCAAATACACACTCTTCTGTCCTATCCGACCAAGTCCTCTCCGACTGGTACACAATGCTTTTGCCATTTCTTGGAGTCACTGGCTCTGTTACGGCTTCCCTCCTTTTCCACTCATGAGTTGCGTTCTTCTCAAGCTACATCAGGACAAAGCGTCAGTCATCCTCATTGCACCTCAGTCGCCAAGGCAAGCTTAGTTCCCGCACCTCTGTGCTCTGATGGTGCAGGGGCCGCAATCTCTGGGCACAGATCCTTTTCTGCTCACTCAACATCAAGGCACCTTGCTCCACCCCAGTCTCCAGTCTCTCATTGGTGACTTGGAAGATCCAAATACCTCAGCAATAGCTACCTCCTTCTCTAAGGAAGTGCTAGAAGTCATTACTGCCTCAAGAAAACCAACTACTCAGCTATTCTACCTATTTAAATGGTCCTGCTTTATGCATTGGGTGAAGGAACACCATCAGCAGCCCATTCACTGTCCTCTGGGAAAGGTCCTGACCTATCTATTGCATCTCCAACTATGGCCTACAAACCAAGTCTGTCCATTACTACTTCTCTGCTATAGTGGCTTCCCATGCCCCAGTGGGAGGCAAGCCCATTTCAGTTCACCTGCTTACCTTGAGGCTTATAAAAGGCCTATGAATACCTAACCTCCCATCAAACCACCTCTTCCAGTTAGGGACCTGAGTGTGATCTTAGCAGAGCTAATGAAAGCTCCCTTCAAATCTCTCGGATCAGGTTCTCTAAAGCATCTTACATGGAAAGCAGTATTTCTACAGACCAGTAAACTTGATGTCAGTACTGGGCAAAATGGTAGAAACCATTATAAAGAACAAAATTACTGAACATGCAGATAGTCATGTTTTAATGGGAGAAAGCCAACATGGCTTTAGCCAAGGAAGGACTCGTTTTACTAATATGTTATATTTTTTGAAGGTGTGAATAAACAGGTAGACAAAGATGAGCCGGTTGATGTGGAGCCTGATTCAGATAGGGGCATGTCCAGACCTTCCGGATGGTCCCAAGCAAGATGGGCCCATTTGGACCTGATTCTGGATCGCGGGAACAAAACATTCCTGCAGTAACAGAATCATGTCTAAGGATGGCCCGGTGAGCCCCTGCTGCCTGCGGGAACGTCCTCCCCGCAGGTGCCCCTGACTCCCGCATCCTCGGCCTCCCTTTTCCCTATTGTCTGACCCAAGGCTGGCCTGCCATGGCCTGGATCGGGCGGCGGAGAGCTCCCCGCACCCAGTCCTGGCCCCTGGGGGGGGGGGGGGGGGAGATAAGCAGCATGTCCCCATGGGCCAGGCAGGACATACAGAGTTGTGACATGAATCAGCCCTATACATCCTGCCGGCTGGCCCATCCACACTCTGTCCCAATTCCGCCCCCTCCCAGTTCTCCCCATCCTGATGCACAGGACATATAGGGAGAGCTGGAGGAGGAAAAGGTCCCTGATGGCTTGCGGGGCTGCACGTCCTGCCGGAATGTGCAACCTGCTTTTCAGTATCAGGCCCATGGTGTACCTGGATTTTCAGAAAGCCTTTGACAAGATCCCTCATGAGACACTCCTGGCAAAATTAAAAAGTCATGGGATAGGGGACAGTGTACTATTGTGGATCAGGAACTGGTTAAAAGATAGAAAGCAGAGGGTAGGGCTAAATGGCCAATATTCCCAATGGAGAAAGGTGAATAGTAGAGTACCCCAGGAATCTGTGCCGAGTCTGCTGGTTTTTAACATATTCGTAAATGACCTGGAAATGGGAATAACGAGTGAGGCAATCAAATTTGCAGATGACACAAAATTATTCAAAGTTGTTAAAACTCAAGAGGATTGTGAGAAATTGCAAGAGGACCTTGATAAATTGGAAGACTGGACACTCGAATGGCAGATGAAATTTAATGTGGACAACTGCAAAGTTATGCATCTAGGAAAGAACAACCCAAACTATGGTTACACAATGCAAGGTTCCACATTAGGAACGCACCACCCAGGAAAAAGATTTAGGCGTCATCGTTGATAAAACTTTGAAACCCTCTTCCCAGTGTGCAGAAGCAGCCAAGAAGGCAAATAGAATTCTAAGAATCATAAGGAAAGGAATGGAGAATAAAACAAAAGATATTATAATGTCTCTGTATCGTTCCATGGTGCGACCACAGAATTACAAAAAGTACAGAAAAGAGCCACCAAACGGGGATGGAAGGATACCCCTATGAGGAGAGGCTTAAAAGGTTAGGGCTCTTAAACCTGGAAAAAATACAGCTGAGTGGAACTATGATAGAGGACTATAAATTAATGAATGGAGTGAAACGGGTAAACGTAGATTGATTGTTTACACCGTCAAAAATGTAGAAAGACTAGGGGACATGCAAGGAAGCTACAGTGTAGTCCATTTAAGACTAATAAGAGAAAATATTTTTTCACATAATGTGTAATCAAACCGTTCCCGGGGGATGTCGTAAAAGCTGTTAGTGTAGCTCGGTTTAAAAAAGGTTTGGACAAATTCCTGGAGGAAAGATCTATAAACCATTATTAAAAAGGACCCAGGAAATCCACTGCTTGCCCCAATACAAGCATTGTGGAATCTGTGTGTCTTTTTGGGAACCTGCTAGGTACTTATGACTTGGATTGGCCACTGTTGGAAACAGGTTACTGGGCATGATGGACCCTGGTCTGACCCAGTATGGCCTATTTTATGTTCTTGTGGCAATAACCTCTGCATGGAGGAGCTTCAAGCACTCGTGCACTATCCTCTGTACATGCAGTTTCTTCATAACAAGGTGCTCTTAAGGACACATCCTAAGTTCCTTCCAAAAGTTGTATCAGAGTATCAGTTGACCAGAGTCCATTGTACTTCTCACCTTTTTTTTTCTGATTTCAAGGCAGAATCACCAGAACAATCCCTCCATACCTTGGATTACAAACAAGCACTACTCTATTACCCATACACAACCAAAGATTTGAGATCATCCTCGCAACCTTTTGTCACTTTCAATCCAAACAATCCTGGATGGCCAGCTTAAAAAAAATCTATTTGTCCTGGGTCTTAGACTGTATTTCCTTCTGCTATGCTCACTTACCAGCCCCAGGGTGAGTTGGGTCCCATCAATTGTATTCAACGGCCACCACTGTAGCCAGTTTAGCTGCAGTCTCCACCCATGCTATTTACTAAACAGCTACCTGGACATCCATTCATACATTTATTTACCTGACACTACAGCTTGGATTGTTCAACAGAAGGAGACTCAGCCTTCAGACAGGCAGTCCTTCGAAACCTGTTTGCCTCTTGAGTTCTTCCTTCACCTTCCACCCATCATAGCTTGTAGCCCGGGCTGTGCATCTGCAAACATACCATGCAGTCCTCAACTCTGGACTCATCATGGAGTGTGCCTACATACCCCTTGCTTGTCTGCAAGAACGTGGAGTTGCTTACCTGTAACAACTGACAACAGCAAAAGACCAAGAAGAAAGGGAACATCGAACAACATCAGAACCCCAAAGGACTTCACCAGAACAAAACAATCCACATCAAAACGAGCGTTCACCCTAGCAGCCCCCGCCATGTGGAACTCTCTCCCCGACCACCTCAGAGCAACAAACAACACCAAAGAATTCAGAAAACTGCTTAAAACTGAACTATTCACAGACTACTTCAAGGACCTCACAGAATGACTCCTAAGATAGCAAAGCCATCCATGTAAATATGTATCTGTAAATATGTACCTTAAGCGCACACTGTATATAGCTCACATCAAAATCTTCCACACGCACTCACGCAGCACACTGTATCATTTCTCGCACTGCATGCTAATGACAACCACACCCTTCATTGATTGTTTGCTGTGCCAACCGCTTTGATTTCATGATAAAGCGGTATACCAAGTCCGTTTAAATAAATAAATAAATTAAATAAATAAATAAATAAATAATGGGCGTTTTCCATAGACAGCAGAGCATGCAGCCGCACTCACCCGCCCTCTGCCCCAAAAAACATAAAAGGAACAAGCAAGGACCCAGGCAACCATACCTACTGTCCCTTAATCGAGTGGAGAGCCCAGAACTGCTCTTACAGGTAAGCAAATCCATTTTCTTGTCCAAAGCGCGGAGGGCAATGGCTAAAAAAGCCACAACTTGTGAACTTTTCTCATGGACCAGCAAAAAGGGCAACCAATTGAGCAGGAAAACTGTGCAACGCGGAACACTGGGGCAGGCCGTGTGTGGGCAAAGAAGCTTGTTGGAATAAAGCCTTTGTTCAACAGAAAGCCACAGGGCTACCAAGAAGATAAGAAGGAGGGAGGGAGGGAGCAATACTCCTCCCTCTCTTGTATCGGTAGGATCCCTTCCTTCCCTTACCCTCCCTCTCTTCTATCTTTATGGTCTCTTCCCTCCCTTACCCATCCCCTCATGGCTAACATTTTACTAAAATTTAACTAGGGTGACTAACTGCCTGATTATGAATTGGACATCGATGTCTGGTCCAGCACTCCTACCAGTTTTCCCATCAGTCGGCACCTCTAAATCCTCGTCCAAGTGGTGCAAGCATGTTTCACTGCTGCTGCTTTTTCAGCCGTCATTAGCTGTGGTCGCCGGCACCGCACCAGAGCTAAATCCCAGAGAACAAGTAGTTTTCCCAAGAGTAAACACTTCTGTGCGGTGCAGGAATCCTATCCCCACCCACCTTCTAAGCCCCATCTTCCCCACCATTATCACTTCCATCTCTCATATTATCAATCTATCGCTCACCACTGCAACTGTCCCCACAAACTTCAAACATGCTGTGGTCACACCTCTCCTTAAAAATCCCTCACTCGACCCCACCTGTCCTAACTATCGACTCATCTCCCTCCTTCCCTTCTTATCCAAATTATTTGAATGTGCAGTTCACCGCCGCTGTCTCAACTTCCTCTCCTCCCATGCCCTCATGGATCCTTTACAGTCCGACTTCCGTCCCCTACATTCTACTGAAACAGCTCTTACCAAAATCTCCAATGACTTATTCCTAGCTAAATCTAATGGCCTCTACTCTGTCCTCATCCTGCTTGACCTCTCTGCTGCCTTTGACACTGTTGACCACAACCTTCTCCTCGGTACTCTCTCCTTGCTTGGTTTTAGGGGCTCGATACTATCCTGGTTCTCCTCGTACCTCTCCCATCGCTCCTTCAGTGTATACTCTGGTGGCTCCTCTTCTCATAACCCTCTTCCTGTCGGCGTACCTCAGGGACCGTCCTGGGTCCGCTCCTCTTCTCTCTCTATACCCAATCTCTTGGTGAGCTTATCTCTGCCCACGGCTTCCAGTACCATCTCTATGCCAATGACTCCCAGATCTACCTCTCTACACCTGAAATCTCTCCGGCAACCCAGACTAAGATCTCGGCCTGCCTCTCAGACTTCGCTACCTGGATGTCTCACCGCCGCTTGAAACTGAACATGGCCAAGACTGAACTCCTTATCTTTTCCCCTAACGCCTCCCCTCTTCTCCTCTCCCTCCTTTCTCGGTCTCTGTCGATAACTCTATAATCCTCCGTTTCCTTGGCCCGCAATCTGGGGGTTATCTTTGACTCCTCTCTCTCCTTTTCCACACACATCCAGCTCGTTGCTAAGACCTGCCGCTTCTTTCTCTACTATTAGCAAAAGTCCACCAAAAAATATATAAAACCTGTACTGTGTTTTTATCGTTCTTTTTGTCAAAGCGAGCCAGAGGAGGGTCAGTATTGAAACTCGACCCACACCAGATGGCCAGCTGCTTTTTAATCAGTTAAGGTTCTCCACCCAAAAGCAACAATTACTACACTTATCTTTCCGTTGAGAGTTATACTCAGAAAGTCCCCGTCATATACGTTGCTCACAAGAAGTCAGCTTGGCATGACATGCACGTTTCGGGCAACAGCCCTGTATCAAGTGCTTCTCTTTGATCTCCGCAATGTGGCAACAATGTTGAAAATGCCATCAGCGCGGCTCAGGTCAAAACCTGACCTGACGGCGTTTTCAACATTGTTGCCACATTGCGGAGATCAAAGAGAAGCACTTGATACAGGGCTGTTGCCCGAAACGTGCACGTCGTGCCAAGCTGACTTCTTGTGAGCAACGTATATGACGGGGACTTTCTGAGTATAACTCTCAACGGAAAGATAAGTGTAGTAATTGTTGTTTTTGGGTGGAGAACCTTAACTGATTAAAAAGCAGCTGGCCATCTGGTGTGGGTCGAGTTTCAATACTGACCCTCCTCCAGCTCACTTCGACAAAAAGAACGATAAAAACACAGTACAGGTTTTATATATTTTTTGGTGGACTTTTTCTAATAGCTGTGCTTTTCAGTTCACTGGACTAGGTTTGCTTGTTCATGCTTCTTTCTCTACATTAGCAAAATCTGCCCCTCCTTTCTGAACACACTACTAAAACCCTCATCCACTCCTTAATTACCTCCCGCCTCAACTACTACAACCTCCTTCTTGCTGGTCTACCTATGTGCCATCTCCTTCCCCTTCAATCCATTCAAAATGCTGCCGCCGAACTAATCTTCCTCCAGTCTCGCCATGCCCACATTACTCCTCTCAAGTCACTTCACTGGCTCCCTATCCGTTTCCGCATCCAGTTCAAACTTCTCCTTCTGACCTATAAATGCATTCACTCTGCTGCCCCTCTATACCTTTCAACTCTCATCTCTCCCCACAACCCCCCCTCATGAACTTCGCTCTTCTAACAAACTACTTCTATTCAGGCCCTTCACTCGCACCCCTAATTCCAGACTCCGCTCATTTCACCTTGCAGCACCCTACACCTGGAATAACCTACCTGTGTTTATATGCCAGGCACCCTCCCTGGCCCTCTTCAAATCCAGGTTGAAAACCCACCTCTTCACAGTCGCTTTCAGATCTTGACATCCATCCCTTGTCTACCCCGACTGTAAATGCCATGCTTGTCTGTCCTTTGTTTGCCTGACTGTAATTGCCATGCCTCGTACTTCGTGCCCTGATAGACTATTGCTTTATGTTCTGTTTGTTTTGTCTTACCTAGATTGTAAGCTCTAATGAGTAGGGATCGTCTCATACATGTCTGTACAGCGCTGCATGCGACTGGTAGCGCTTTAGAAATGCTTAATAGTAGTAGTAGTAGTACTACTGTGGACTTTGCGTATCTGCCAGGTACTTGTGACCTGGACTGGCCACTGTTGGAAACAGGATACCGGGCTTGATGGACCTTGGTCTGACCAAATATGTCATTTCTTATGTTCTTATGGAGACATGCCCAGGTCAGGATTTTTCAAATTTAGGTGGACTGTATGCTATTTAACACAAGCTGGCTAAATTCATCTTTACAAGTCTGCACAAAGGTTTTCCTTAAATCTATCTGCTCTAATTTTTTTTTTAATTGAAATTTATCAACTTTTTATAAAGTAAAAAGAAAGGAAATTAGCACTAAACATAAGGTACAATTGGTACAATACAAAAACATAGGCCTTTCCAAAACTACATCATGGGAAAGAAGAAGCCATACCCATTCAGAGAAAATTACATACATATGCAAGATAATATCCTACACCCAGCAAATAAAAAAAAAAAAAGAACAAAACATTGTAATAAGGAAAACAATTCCCATAAAATTAGAGGAGCCATTACCCTTCCTTACTCCTAACAAACTCTTCTAATTGAAGCGGGTCAGAAAAAACATAACGAGTGCCCGGCAAATGCACCAAAAATCTACAAGGGAACCTTAAGAAAAAGGTGGCCCCCCTATGGCGGGAGCTCGAGGCTTTAACACCAAGAAGCTCTTATGCTGCAGCTGGGTTACCCATGAGTCACTGGGAAAAATGGTTATTTTCTGTCCACAATGAAGGAATTGCTTTTTCGGAAAATATGACTTAAGAACAGCAGTCTTGTCACTCTCATATGCAAATGTTGCCACAAGCGTTGCTCTTTTGGATATATCATCATCAGAGGATTCAAGGAAATTAGATAAATCAACTGACTCTTGAAGGGCAACAACAGGGCTATCCAGTGAGTGCTTATCAGGCAAATAATACACATTGGCTCAATTCTGACCCGCATGTACATCCCCTTTGTACGTCCGGTCTGAACTGGACGTACGAAGGGAAGCGTGATTCTGATCCCACAGGGCATGTCGAGCCCCGCAGGATCAGAATCGCGATCAGGCCTGTACATGCAGGCCAGGACTGCGATTCAGTCCCGGCCGGCAAGTACAGGCACTGCCAGGATAGCTCAATCAGACTTTTAGATGGAATAACTTCCCCGGCCATTTCGCTGTCCCTGGACATACAGGGCCGACATTAGAATTGTCCCTGTATGTCCAGGGCCGGCGGTCGCCCAGTGCCCGCCCACTCTCCACCCCCGGGCTACCCATTCCCCGTCCCCAACAAACTTCCCTATACAACTGGTGGGGAAGTTAGGGGCTGCTGCCAGCACAAATAGTCTCAGAATAACTCCCACTAGCGATAGCCACGGTTTCTGCATTTGGTAACTGAAGCACATCCTTGAAATACTTGTGAAGCAAAATTAAAGGAGAAAGAAAATGTGTCTTGGGAAAATTAAGAAAACATAAATTACAAGAATGCAAAGAATTTTCAAGTGTTTCAATTTGTCTCTGCAGAACCAGGCTATCTTTAATACCGGCCATCCCTGAAGCCTGAACAGTAGTCAGAGAGTGTTCCAATTTCCCCATTTTTACAGCAGACTGAGAAACATTTGATCATAAGAGGTAAACTTAGCAACCATTTCCTCCGAAAAGGAAGTGGTCTGATCAATGAAACCTCTTAAAAGAATATTAGTACTAGAAACCATTTTCCATATGTCCAACAGAGAAACAGAATCAGGAGGAGAATCCAACTGATTCTGTAAACCCAACGGTCCAGCAGCAACCTTTATTATCTTAGGCATAGAAACAGTCAAGGAGAGAGGTCTCTGGAGGAGGCACGATCTCACCCATATCCCTTGGCGAGCTTGCACTCCTCCCCATCTGATCTGAGGAAGCTGAAGGTTGAGGTGGAGGCGTCCTTACAAGAGGACTTAACCTCACCCCAGACAGAGAGGAAGAATGGGTATGTGTTTATCCATAGGGCCAGGCCCTTTAGGTAGCACCAATGGTGTGGAGGTGCTTCCCTGGCCCTTGTTCTTATTCTTACATTTCCCACCTTCCTTGGGCATATCACCAAGAGGCAGAAATCTCAAAGTGACACCCAGATGTTGTTGTGCCCCTTAGTTCACGTGTCCATGGCTGTGCGTCCATGGTTGCATGGCAAAATGCATGGCAAAATCAGCAGTCATGTCAAGATGACTAGGCAAGGGGGAGGATCCTCTCCTCTGGCTATATCCAGCTGACTCTCCTTTGAGGGACTGAGCAGCCCCCAGACAGCAAACTGCAGCAATTGTCCTTGCAGGCAAGCAAGCCTCCTCATTCTTCCTGCTGAAATTTTAAGTGGGTTGGGTAGGTTTACTTGGATATTCAGCTTTGCCAGGTAACTGCACTCAGTGGGTTTTGACTATCAGTCCTTAAACTGCATCAGCTATTTATTTTACTGGAGAAAGAAAGGCATAAAGGAATGTGCAGAAATACCTCCCACCCACCCACACACAAAAAAAGAAAGAAAATCTGGCTACCTGTACAGTTTTAAAACCTAAATATTCCAGCTACTTTATCTAGCATCCTATTTATAAGCTGCATTAGGTAGTTGATGTAGGAATTCTGATACGCCTTTAGCATGGGCCCAATTAATGGAGCACCTTAATAGTCAGCACATAATAATTTCTCTGTGTTAACTGAATGGCAAAATGTTGAGGATGCCCCTGACAGTTAATGTGGAGGCTCTGCAGTAACTGCACGTTAATTCAGGCTATTAATTTTTTGGACAACTATCCAGAGGGTCGCCATAAGTCGACACTGACTCGATGGAACTTAACTGCAAAGTAATTTTGCTGTAGAAAAACAAGAAAAGATTTTTGCATATGGACACTAGAGGGCAGCAAAGTATAAAAAGTCAAAATGTCACCTCTTACCAATTTACTGAGTCTCGTGGCAAGAAAACAAAGTTGCATACGTGAAACGGATAATCTCCAGGAACAAGCAGGAATGAGTCTTCACATATGGGTACGTCGGTACCGACGGAGTCTGCGCGGGAACGCTTCCCAGCGTCCAATCAAAGAGCTTTTGGAAGCATCCCACCATGCCTGCGTGCTGCCTTCCCGCCTTTCCCAACTGCCTCTCCTCAGTTTTCGTTTTTCCGCGGAGCAGGCAGGACATCTTCCTGTCACCGCAGAAAATTCTTCTTTTTTATTTTTATTTTTCTTGTGGTCGCGGCTGTCTTCCCGACGCCACCGGTACCGCCGGTGTTTTCTTTTCTTTATTGTAAAATTTTCCTTTTCAACGGGATATTTTTTCTTCATAGTGTCCCACGGGGTCTTAGGCCTTCAGGCCTCCCCTCTTTTTCCTTCATGGAACCGCCAGACACTTTCTCCAAGAAATGTTCAGACTGTGGTGGTACAACATTATTTTTAGACCCTCGAAGCCGGGGTCTAACCTGCTTGGGTCCTGACAACAGTTTGGTAAGAAGACATCTTCAACATCGAGAATCCCTCGATACACGGTTGCCCTCCAACTTCGGGGCACCATCCCCTTCTTCTTCTTCCACTTTGAATCAGGTAACCCACAAACAGTCTGTTAAGACTAGCCAGTCCTCGAGTGGTAGGTCTCATGCACAGCATGTAGACAGCTCCAGCTTTACTCTCGATGGCCTCCTGGCTTCAAAACCCCGGCGGGAGTCTTCGGTCTCCAAAGTGTTTAAGGGGTTTCAGGTTGTTCCTGGGGTTCACCCCCCACAGAACATACCTGAGCCGTGCACGGTGGTGGCATCCGCTTCGAGCGGTACTGATACCCCTGCATCGGCACTGGTGTTGGATGAAACACTCCTCACCAAGGATCGTCATCTGGCCTCCTCGGTGCCTTCGGGACTGATGGATACGTCCCAGATTGACTTTCCATTATCGGTTCCAACACCGATATTGCCACCGACGTCGGTACCCTCCAGATGTGTATCAACAGCCTCGCTTCCTTCGATGCCGAGTCTGGAATCGATCTCCAATTTGGAGGACTGGGTACCGACTCGCTGTGGTACCGTCTCGGGGCGGTACCGAAGGCTCGGATCCGCAACTCTCAGTTCCCCTGAAACCGATTGAGTTGCCTCTGGTAGACCTTCATTCACCGGTATCGGGCACGGTACCGAAGTCGGTACCGATGTCTTCATTACCCTTACAGTCGGTGCCTTCCATGCTTCGCTTCTCAGGCTCCCTGCCCTCGATGCCGAGTTTGGAATCCATTTCTAGTCTGGAAGACTGGGTATCAATAGGTCTTGGTACTGACACCAATCAATACTGGAGGCTTGGTACCGAGGATAGCAGCCGGAGGTTTTCCGTTCCCTCGGTACCGATTGAAGTGTCACCGATAACTACTCCGATGTCTTTGTCGAGCCCGACTCCGACATCGGTACCGGTCTTCACTTCAGTACCGGTATCCACAGTAGCATCGTGGCAAACTCCTACCATGCTTCTTTCAACAGCATCGCTCCATTCTATACCAAGCTTGGAGTCGATACCTGGCATGGACTATGTGGTAAGGACGGTTGCTGCTCCTGACAACCAGTACCAGCAGCCATCCCTTAAGCATTCCACACTGCACCCTGTAGGATCTTCTATTCCTATATATTTGGATAACTCTGTGAGTGCTCAGGCTAGTTCTTTAGATCTAACCTGTCCAAGGGAGATTCCTGTCGGACATCCCTCTTTTCAGAGTTTCCTCCTGGATATAGCAAGATCCCTTGCCATTCCTATTCCAGGACATGATCCTGCACCAGGCTCTGTTTCTACCAAAGCACAGGACAGCATAATGCTTCCTTTGCATCATTCCTTGCAGGATCTCCTTCTATGAATGTGGGAAACACCTTTAAGAGTACCCCCACCTCCCAGGGTAAACTGATCTCTTATATCAGGTGCCCCCCTCTCCAGGGTTTCAAAAGACTCAACTTCCTCATCATTCCATAGTAGTGGAATCAGCAAAGAGGCGGATAAAGAGTAAGAAAAAGCACTCTTCTTATCCGCCAGGTCGTGAGTCTAAGACACTAGATGCCTTTGGACGTCAAACCTTCCAGACATCTATGCTTTCTGCAAGAATTCTCTCATATATTTTTTATATGAGTCTTTCTCTTGAGGAGGTCACAAAGCAATTACATCTTTTGACTCCTTTCCTTCCAGTTTCCAGGAGTACAGACTATTCCTCGTTGCTTAAGCATATCCAGAATATCTCTTGGTTTCTTTCTCGTGCTTCTCTAGACTCTTTTGAGTCTGTTAGCAGGACTTCTGTTATAGCTATAGGGGCACGACGTAGAGCCTGGCTCCAAGCTTCAGATTTGGCCAAGTGGGCACAACAACAGCTGGGACATGCTCCTTGCACTGGAGAAAGTCTTTTCAACAAGGAGTCTTTACGGCAGGTTACTCAGTTGTCCACTGATTTACCTGTTCAAAAGGTTCTTCTACACCTTCTTCTGTCCCAGTAGGTAGGAAATGTCCTACCAAACTTTCTTCCCACGAGAAGAAGGTTTTATTCCTCACTTGCCCATCATACAGATGTTCCCCTACAGGGGAGGCATCGTCCTGGTCTGAAGAATCCAACCTCTCACCAGGCTTAGCAAACCCGGCCCCTGCAGGGTTTCTGATCAATCATCATCACATGCTTGTGACCCTTGGGGTTAGAATCTACAGTTGCTTCTTCTCAACAGAGGCAATCCATTACTTCATTCTAACCCCTACACATGGATCTCTTTCCAAAAGACATCCATTTTTTCTATGAGCTGTCAGAATGTTCATGCCTATAAGTCACAGGTTTCTCCTCTTCTCCTGCCAGAGAAAGAGGTCTGACCACTATCAAATGATAGTTCCTGTGCCAGCATGAATTTTTCCTTTCTATAGACTTACTACTTGGTAAGTCTTCTTCAGCTCTATTCTCTTCACCCTCTTACCACTGTAAGAGCAAACTTACTTACTGGAGGGATTCTTCTTCAGCCCCTCTACGTTTGTCACTTTCCAGTGCGGAGTTTTCCTCCCTGAGTTTCCTCCCCTGTCTCAATTTTACATTAAGGCAGTTTATCAGACATGTACAGAGTTTTCTACTCCTGTTCTGTCTGTTCTTTCTGTTTCTTTAAACAGTAATATTCTTTCTGCTGTCTGGCCAGCAGCTGCCTATGCAGGAGCCTTAATATTTGGTCCACTGGTTCTTGCCCACAAGCAACCAGATTTCTTCTCCACTAACATTCTATCTGGTCTTAGTAGTGGCTCCAAGTCAGTGTTTTTCCATCTATCTTGGAGATTATCCCACTACAAGCTTTCTGGGTTGCTCTTCTATTTCTGCCATCTCCATTCCCCTGGATTTGGCAGCATAGTGGGCTGCGATACTGGCTCTAGCAGCCAGTCCTATCTCCTCATTCTCCTGCATCATGCTCTCTGTAAATCTACAGAGAAGCTTTCCACTATGGGCCCTTGCTAGAGAGCATGGTTTTTTTTTCTCCAACAGCTTAGATGGTTGGAAAAGGCTTTTCAGTCATGTCTCCCATGACTAGAAGGTTCTCCCTTCTTTTGCTGTCTCCTTTTGCCATAAAGGACATAGGCCTTTTCTTACCTAAGGGCTTAAGGAGTTGCCAATTCCCTGCTTTGGTCCATGGCATTCCCAATCGGAGATATGCTCTTTCTCCTTGCAGCTCGTCCTCATGGTAAGAATGCATGATACCTTTTGCCCTTCAGCAGGTCAACATGGTACCTCATCCCTTTCTGTCTTCTGTCTACTTACCATGCTAGAGTCTTGGACGACTCCGGACTTGCTGGCTATAGATGGATATTATCCTCTATTTTTCATGTAACCATCCTGGTTATTTCACTAGCTAGCATCCTTACGGATCATAACCAGGGGGAATAGATTCTCTATATATCTTCTCAAGTAGGTTGCACCTTCTTGTTTTAGATGAATCTTTCCTCTCCACATGTCCTATGTGAATACCATGCTGTAGGCATATATCTGTCTGTTTAATTACAGACACCCATATTTAGGCCTACATATTCAGATTTATCTTTGTGTGTATTTTATGCCCTTCCATATCTCACTATAGATATATTCTTATATGTCTATTCATATATCTATATGTCTATCTATCTATATCTATATATATATGTATCTGTCGAGATATTTCATTATAGATAGATATGTCTCCACATACTTATCTATCTCACTGTCTATGTTCATATAGCTATCTGTTTCTGACAGAAGGGTTTTTCCCATACCTCTGCTATTCAGCAGGTTTGGGATTCTATACACACAACCACTCCTGTGGTACTCAATAATTTTTATACCATAACCTAACGGTTTAGGTACCTCTGAAGCTCTCCGTACCTAATATCTCTCCTAGCTTACCCCAGTTAGGAGAGATATTGTGGATCTTCAGTTAATCACAGGCTTAACACCTCAGGCATTTGTCCTCTCTTCTGGGATACAAGGGGTTCCCTATACCCTTTCTCCCCACAAGGACTGTACCTGTTTGTCCAAATTGGTTAGCCTTTCTCTTTTTGCTCCCAAGAGTGAACACTCTGCCGCCAAAAGAGTTTGGTTTTTACCATACAGCTTTTCGCTGAAGGCCCACCGTTTTTGTACTACCCCAGTTTCTCCTACTAGGGGTGCCTGTTGCCTTTCAGGATTTTGACCTCCTCTGTTTTCCTACAGGTTTATTACCTCCACTTTACAGTGAGGTCCTCTTCACGGTTCCTCTACTGGGTTCCCTTCCCAGTAGATCCATGAACCTCCATACTTCTATGCAATCCTGTTAGCGGAGGTCTATATTGCATTATTCTTTGCAATACCTTGATAACAATCATTATCCACACATGGACTCCTTTCCTGCAGTCCTGTGCTAGGTTAGCTGTTCCACAGCATCTTTTTTCTTCAACTCCTACCCTCCATCCTCAGGATGCCTGGTGTTGTGGAGGATAGCATATTCCAACCTATGACATGCTCGAACTCCAGGCATCTCAGCTTGGGAGTCCCCATATGTGAAGACTCATTCCTGCTTGTTCCTGGAGATAGCAGTTACTTACCTGTAACAGGTGATCTCTGGGAACAGCAGGAATAAGTCTTCACAACCCACCCACCTCCCCAGGAGTTGTATCTCTATCTATCTTTCCTTTCTTTCTCTCTCTCTTTGTCTCAGCTTTAAAACTTAACTGAGGAGAGGCAGTTGGGAAAGGCGGGAAGGCAGCACGCAGGCGTGGTGGGATGCTTCCAAAAGCTCTTTGATTGGACGCTGGGAAGCGTTCCCACGCAGACTCCGTCGGTACCGACGTACCCATATGTGAAGACTTATTCCTGCTGTTCCCAGAGATCACCTGTTACAGGTAAGTAACTGTGCTTTCTCTGTGGACAGCAAGATCCTACAGCCACACAGATGGTGATGTCGTCCATGATGAGTCCAAGCGGTCCTTGATTCCCATTGCCTGGAAAGTCCTGGAAAACGTTAGAGGGCATGCGTGGGAGTTCCCACTCTCTATGGCCAGACAGCGATTGTTGGTCCATTTGTAGCTAGCTTTAACACTGTGCGGGAGGGTGGGAAAATGTGGATGTAGGATCCTGTTGTCCACAGAGAACATAAGAAATGCTATACTGGGTCAGACCAAGGGCCCAGTATAGCATCAGACCATCAAGCCCAGTATTCAGTTTCCAACAGTGGCTAATCCAGGTCACAAGTGCATGGCAGGTTCCCAAAATGATACACAGGTTCTACAATGCTTGTCTCAGGGTAAGCAGTGGATTTCCCAGGTCCTCTTTAATGATGGTTTATGGACTTTTTCTCCAGGAACTTGTTCAAACTGTTTTTAAACCCAGCTACACTAAAGTGGTCATTCTGATCTCCGAATAGTGGGGTTGTATGTCTGGCTTGGATGTAGAATCCGCGAACAGGCCCAGGACACTATTCCTGTCCCAGCACTCTCTGCACATACAAAGGGTTTGTGCAAAGAGTGCTGGACAGGGGCGGGATGGGGTGGACTAATGTGCCCGGATGTACAGAGGCCATTCAGGTCACCCCGAAGGTGGAATAAGCCCCGGGGGTCCCCACTGCACTGCACACCCCTGCAAATCATCCCAATGCCCATGCTGTGCCCCTGTAGCCATGATCCAGTCCATGGGGGCCTCCAGTGATGGCAGGATTGCGGTCTGCAGGGGCTCGTTGCTATGACACCAAGACGCCACAGCTCCCACGCCCCACCCATGCCGTTCTGGTGTCTCGATGGGCAGTTCCCTGTAGTCAATCTCATCAGCAAATGGGAGCGCTCAGGAATAAAGGTCACAGATTCTGTCGTCAAGGGTACATCTGGGCCCCACGGCGGCAAAATTGGGCACATTTCCCGCACGTCTGGTTTTTGCACGGTCAATGCAGCCAGATGTGCGGGAAACAGAATTGGCCTCTAACAGCTCCCACCACATCCTACGCGTTGAGTGAAAAAAATATTTTCTCTCATCAGTCTTAAATGGGTTACATTATTGCTTCATTGCTTGTCCCCTAGTATTTCTACTTTTTGATGGTGTAAACAATCGATCTATGCTTACCTGTTCCACTCCATTCATTGATTTATAGACCTCTATCATATCTCCCCTCAGCTGTCTCTTTCAAAGTTGACAAGCTCTAACCTTTTAAGCCTTTCCTTATAGGGGTATCCTTCCATCCCCTTTACCATTTTGGTGGCTATTCTCTCTGTACCTTTTCTAATTATGCTATATCCTTTTACAAATATGTTTATGGATGGTGGTTCCTAATGTGGATCCTTGCATCGTGTAACCATAGTTTGGGTTGTTCTTTCCTAGGTGCATAACTTTGCACTTGTACACATTAAATTTCATCTGCTGTTTGGACATCTAGTCTTCCAATTTATCAAGGTCCTCTTGCAATTTTCTCAATCCTCTTGTGTTTTAATAACTTTGAATAATTGTGTGTCATCTGCAAATTTGATCACATAAGAACATAAGATATGCCATACTGGGTCAGACCAAGGTCCATCAAGCCCAGTATCCTGTTTCCAACAGTGGCTAATCTAGGTCATATGTACCTAGCAGTTCCCCCAAAAGACACAGGTTCCACAATGCTTGTACTGGGTCAAGCATTGATATCCTCGGTCCCTTCTTAATAATGGTTTATGAACCTTTCCCAAACCTTTTTTAAACCCAGCTACACTAACAGCCTTTACTACATCCTCCGATAATAAATTCCAGAGTTTGATTACACGTTGAGAGAAAAAAATATTTTCTTTTATTAGTCTTAAATAGTTTACCCTGTAGCTTCATTGCATGTCCGTTAGTCTTTCTATATTCTGATAACGTAAACAATCGATCTACGTTTACCCATTCCACTCCGTTCATTAATTTATAGACTTCTATCATATCTCCCCTCAGCCGTCTCTTTTCCAGGTTAAAGAGCCCTAACCTTTTTAGCCTTTCTTCATTGGAGTATCTTTCCTTCCCCTTTACCATTTTGGTGGCTTTTTTCTGAACCTTTTCTAATAACGCTATATTATTTATTTATTTTATTTATTTATTTAACAAACATTTATATCCCGCATCTTCCAGAAGTTCAGGTGCGGTTTACAATTGAACAACAGTCAACAAAGCAGTGCTTGTTTTACATGGAACAATATTTGGCAGAAAACAATGTAATGGTTAAATACGTAACCGAACAGTGTAATGGTTAAATACATAATAGAACAGTGTAATGGTTAAATACATAACAGAACAAGAACAATGTTAAGAACTATGTACAAATACATGTTTGTAAACTCGTTAGATTTAGATCATGGATATTTACAAGTGGGTGTAATATCTGTTAAGTTATGAGGTTAGCTTTACTCAGTAGGGTGTAATTTAACCTTTTTCTGGGAAGATCGATGGATTATCTATTTTGTTGTAGTGCATGGCAAAGAGATATGTTTTTAGTTTTTTGCGGAATTCTATAATTTCAGTTGTAGATCTTAGGTCCTCCGGGATGGAGTTCCAAATAAGGGGGGCCGCATGTGAGAAGGCTCTGTTATTAATTAGTTTGCTTGCTTTTATAAAATCATTAGGGGTCCTTAATTTATTTGAGTGTCCTTTTCTGTGAGTGGCTTTTTGAGATTCCTTGCTTATAAGTTTGCTTAATGGGATTGGAGCCATGTCATTAAGAGCTTTAAATGTGGTTATTGTGGTCTTATATATTATCCTGCTTTGTATTGGCAGCCAGTGCAGGGTTGCTAATATTGGAGTAATATGTTGGAATGAGTGTGCTTTCATTACGATTCTAGCTGCTGCGTTCTGTGCTAGTTGTATTCTTTTAATGTTTTGTTTCGTTATACCTAAAAGAATTAGGTTGGAAAAATCAAAGTGCGGGGTTATGGTTGCCTGTATTATATTAATGAAATCTTGAAAGTGAACTAAAGGGCGTAGTTGCTTTAGTATTTTGAGTTTGAAGTAGATTTTCTTTATAGTGTTTCTAATGTGGGTGTTCATCGTAAGGTGTGTGTCTAATATTACTCCTAGATATCTTATTTCATTTTTTATTGTGATGTTATGGTTTTGTATTGTTATATGGGTTGGAGGGACGTATGAATGGTTTTTCGTTACAATTAATACTTCTGTTTTTGAATGATACGACGACCAGAATTGCACACAGTATTCAAGGTGCGGTCTCACCATGGAACGATATAGAGGCATTATAATATCTTTTGTTTTATTTTCTATTTCTTTCCTTATGATACCTAGCATTCTATTTGATCTCTTGGCTGCCGCTGCACACTGGGCCGAGGGTTTTAACATGTTATCCACAATGACGCCTAAATCTTTTTCCTGGGTGGTGGTTCCTAATGTGGAACCTTGCATCTTGTAACCATAGTTTGGATTGTTCTTCCCTAGGTGCATAACTCTGCACTTGTCCACATTAAATTTCATCTGCCATTTTGATGCTCAGTCTTCCAGTTTATCAAGATCCTCTTGCAATTTTCCACAATTCTCTTGGGTTTTAACAACTCTAAATAGTTTTGTGTAATCTGCAAATTTAATAACCTCACTCATTATTCCCTTTTCCAGGTCATTTATGAATATGTCAAAAAGCAGCGGACCCACACAGATCCCTCAGGTACACCATTATTCACTTTTCTCCATTGGGAAAATTTGCCATTTAGCCCTACACTCTGCTTTCTATCTTTGAAACAGTTCCTGATCCACAATAGTACACTGCCTCCTATCCCATGACTCTTTAGTTTTGCCAAAAGTCTCTGATGAGGGACCTTGTCAAAGGCTTTCTGAAAGTCCAGATACACTATATCAACCGATTCGCCTTTGTCCACCTGTTTATTCACACGTTCAAAAAAACATAACAGATTAGTAAGACAAGATCTTCCTTGTCTAAAGCCATGCTGGCTGTCTCCCATTAGGCCATGACCATCTACATGCTGAGTAATTTTGTTCTTTATGATGGTTTCTACCATTTTTCCCGGTACTGATGTCAGGCTCACTGGTCTGTAGTTTCCCAGATCACCCCTGGAACCCTTAAAAATTGGTGTTACATTGGCGATCCTCCAATCTTCAGGTATTACAGATGATTTTAATGATAGTTCACAGATTACTAATAGCAGGTCTGCAATCTCATATTTCAGTTCTTTCAACACCCTTGGATGTATACCATCCGTCCCAGGTGATTTGCTACTCTTCAGTTTATCTAATAGTTGTAATACATTTTCCCAATGTATTGATATTTCCTTCAATTCTTCCACACCTTTAAATACCACTTCAGTCATGGGTAACATCCCTACATCTTCCTCAGTAAAGACCGAAGCAAAGAATTCATTCAGTCTCTCAGCTATCGCCTTGTCGCCTCTTAGTGCCCCTTTAACCCCTCTATCATCTAATGGACCAACTGACTCACAAGTTTTTTTTGCTACGAATGTACTTGAAAAAGTCTTTATTTCGCGTTTTTGCTTCCGTAGCAAGCTTTTTCGCAAATTCTCCATTTGCCTGCTTTATCAATGCCTTGCATTTGACTTGCCTGTGCTTGTGCTGTTTCCAGGTTTTGTCGTTTGGCTCTTTTTTCCATTTCCTGAAAGATGCTTTTTTTGGCAACAACAGCCTCTCTGACCTCACCTTTAAACCATGCTGACAGTTTTTTGGATTTCCTTCCACTTTTCTTAAAGCGTGGAATAGAGCTGGTCTGGGCTTCCAAGATAGAAATTTTCAACAACACCCAAGCTTGATGTAAGTCTTAAACCTTTGTAACTGCTCCTTTTAGTTTTTTTCTTAACTATTTTTCTCATTTTATCATAGTCTCCCTTTCAAAAGTTAAAAGCTAGTACTGTGGATTTCCTTACTATCCCTCCTCCACTAATTAAATCAAATGTAATCATGCTATGATCACTATTGCCAAGTGGCCCCAACACCCTTATCTCTTGCACTAGATCTGGTGTTCCACTAAGGACTAGGTCTAATATGGCTTCCTCTCTGGTCGGTTCATGAACCAGCTGCTCCAAGAAGCAGTCATTTATTTCATCTAGGAACTTTATCTCCCTAGCATGTCCTGTTGTGACACTGACCCAGTCGATACCAGGGTAATTGAAATCACCCATTATTATTACTGCACTGTAACTTTTGTTAGCTTCCATTATTTCTTTGAGCATTTCATCATCCATTTGTTTATTCTGGCCAGGCGGTCGATAGCACACCCCCACTACCATTGCCTTCCCCCTTTTACATGGAATTTTAATCCATAGAGATTCTACAGCAAATTTTGTTTCCTGCAAAACTTTAATCCTTTCTGACTCAATGCTGTCTCTAACATAGAGCGCAACCCCTCCACCAATTTGATCAGCTCTATCATTACGATATAGTTTGTACCCAGGTATCACAGTGTCCCAATGGTTGTCCTCCTTCCACCAGGTCTCTGATATTCCAATCATATCTCATTTAGTGCTATATATTCTAACTCTCCCATCATATTTTTTAGACTTCTAGCATTTGCATACAAGCATTTTAGAGACTGTATTTTATTCATATTAATCTGGCTATTTGTAGGCATGCGTAATGTGGGATCTTTAAGCTCTGTCTGCTCCATACTTGAGGGCATTTGGGCTACTTTACTCTTTTTTTGGAACCTCTCTGCTTTTGGTAGTATCCTTCAAGGATACATTCTTCCGAACCATGCGCTTTTGGGCGACTGTCGGCTTTCCCCTATTATCTAGTTTAAAAGCTGCTCTATCTCCATTTTAAAGGTTAATGCCAGCTGCCTGGCTCCATCCCGGTTAAGGTGAAGCCCATCCCTTCGGAAGAGCCCCTCCTTTCCCCAGAATGTTTCCCAGTTCCTAATAAATCCAAAACCCTCATCTCTGCACCATTGTCTCATCCACGCATTGAGACTCTGGAGCTCTGCCTGCCTTTTGGGTCCTGCACGTGGAATGGGAAGCATTTCAGAGAATGCTACCCTGGAAGTTCTGGATTTCAACTTCCTACCTAATAGCCTAAATTTAGCCTCCAGAACCTCCCTACCACATTTTCCTATGTCAATGGTACTGACATGTGCCAAGACAGCAGACTCCTCCCCAGCACTATCTAAGACCTTATCTAGGTGGTCATGAGGTCTGCTACCTTTGCACCAGGCAGGCATGTTACCAGGCAATCCTCACATCCACCAGACACCCAGCTATCTACATGCCTAATGATCGAATCACCAACTATAACGGCTGTCCTAACCCTTCCCTCATGGGCACATGGCCCTGGAGAAACTTCCTCGGTGGGAGAGGGTTTTACATCACCTGGAGGACAGGTCCTAGTTACAGGATCACTTCCTGCCACACCAGGGTGATGCTCTCCTGTCATGTGACCTCTCTCCTCCATGGCAACAGGGATGCTGCCAGACTGGAGGTGGGACTTCAGGACTATATCCCTGTAGGTCTCGCCTATGTACCTCTCTGTCTTTCTTATGTCTTCCAAGTCTGCTACTCTAGCCTCTAGAGCCGGGGTCTCAAACACGCGGCCCGCGGGCCGCATGCGGCCCGCAACCGAACTTTGTGCGGCCCGCGACGGAGGAAAAAAAAAAAACACAAACCCTGTCTTCTGCTGCTGCTGCCGCCGTGGTAGCAGCACAATCAGCTGTTCGCGGTCCCTTCTCCTCAGCCCGGAAGAGCCCCGAGTCTGCTCCTTTAGCGGCGGGCTTTTCAAGATGCAAAGAGAATATTTCCCTCTCGCGCGGCTTGTCAAGCCGCGCGAGAGGAAAATACTCTCTTCGCGGCTTGAAAAGCTCACCGCTAAAGGAGCAGACTCGGGGCTCTTCCGGGCATAGGAGAAGGGACCGCGAACAGCTGATTGTGCTGCTACCACGGCGGCGGCGGCGGCGGCAGCAGCAGCAGCAGACGACAGGGTTTTGTTTTTAGTTTATTTACTTGGCCTGATTGGGGGGGGGGGGGGTTAGGACTGGAAATGGGCAGATGGGGTTAGGACTGGAGGTGGTCTGATTGGGGGGGGGGCTAAGACTAAAAATGGGGTTATGGGGGGGGGGCTAAGAATTAAAATGGGGTGATGGGAGGGTTAGGACTTGAAGTGGGCTGTTGGGGGGCTTAGGAATGGTAATGGGCTATGGGGGGGCGAGGACTGGAAATGGGCAGATGGGGTTAGGACTGGAGGTGGTCTGATTGGGGGGGCTAAGACTAAAAATGGGGTGATGGGGGGGCTAAGAATGAAAATGGGGTGATGGGAGGGTTAGGACTGGAAGTGGGCTGTTGGGGGGCTTAGGAATGGTAATGGGCTATGGGGGGGCGAGGACTGGAAATGGGCAGATGGGGTTAGGACTGGAGGTGGTCTGATTGGGGGGGGCTAAGACTGAAAATGGGGTTATGGGGGGGCTAAGAATTAAAATGGGGTGATGGGAGGGTTAGGACTGGAAGTGGGCTGTTGGGGGCTTAGGACTGGTAATGGGCTATGGGGGGGCTAGAACTGGTAATGGACTGGGGGGGTTGCTAGGACTGGAAATGGGCTGAGTAGAAGGGGGGGCTTGAACTGCAAATAACTGATGGGGACGGGGTTTTGGAATGGAAATGGGCTGAGTGGAAGGGGGCTTGGAATGGAAATGGGCTGATGGGGAGGGGGGCTTGGAATGGAAATGGGCTGATGGGGAGGGGGCTTAGAAAGGAAATGGGCTGTGAGGGGAGGGAGCTAGGACTGGAAATGGGCTTAGTTGGGGGGAGCAAGGACAGGAAATGGGCTGATGGTGGGGCTAGAATAGGACTGGAATGGGCTGATGATGCGGGGACTAGAAGGGAGCAGATGCTGGGTGGGGCTGAAACTACAAGGGAGCTGATGTTGGGGGAGGATTAGAATGGGATAGGGCTGGGAGAGTAAAATGGAGAGGGGAAAAAATATTTTGTGTGGGAGGGAAGAAAAATCTACAATTGGCCAGGTACTGGGTGAGTAAGTGTGGATTGAGAATGGAGGGGTAAAATTTGAGTGGATGAAATAGGAATGAGGAAAGAGCAAAAGGAAAAAGATTAGTATGTTAAAGCAGATGCAGAGAGAGAAAGGAAAAAAAACTAGAAGAGAGAAGAAAGTACAAATGGACAGCAGACCATGGAGAGTTAGCAGAAGACACCAAGAAACCAGAAGAAAGTGGCTGGCACAATTGCAACTGAAAAAAAAAATGCACAAAAGGTAGAAAAATATCTCTTTATTTTGAATTAACTGGAATATGTCAGCTCTGGGAAATGTGCATCATTAACGTCTGTGCTTTATTTAATACAAGAGGAAATTAATTTATAGTTTTATTTCTACAGTGTTGTTGTACATTCCAAGTTTGGCTTTTGGGGTTCCCAGTTTAATTATTGTCTTCCTGTTTCTAAATTTTGATTCCTTGTTTGGTGATGGTGTATGTTCTGCATGTGTAACTGAGCTGAGGTATTCTGTTTATGTAATTCCTATTTGACATTGCCACTTGTTCTCTTTCCCCAGTAGGTCATGTATTGTTATTCTCTGAAATGTATTGGTTTAATATTTGCAGTGTTGCCTTTTGATAGTTAGGGTATGGTGCTTTGTGAGTCCTGGTAGTGCTGTTACGATACGGTGGGTTTGCTATGGGTTCTAAATGGGCAGTGTTTGTAGTAGTTCCTAATGTGCCTGGCGGTTGGCACTGGATTATAGTAATGTAGAAATCTTTTAGTCTTTCTTTATCCATACGCTCATTAAGAGGCATGTTTACTAAAAGTTAGTTTATGGTAACATTATGCAAATATTTATGCAAATGAGGTCCCTTATGCAAATTAGGCCTGCGTCTTGTGCGGCCCCCGGGTTACTTTACAAGTCCTCATTTGGCCCTCAAAGCAATTTGAGTTTGAGACCCCTGCTCTAGAGAATGGACTCGTTCCCTGAGAGCAAGGAGCTCCTTGCACCTAGTGCACACGTAAGACCTCTCACCAACTGGGAGAAAATCATACATGTGACACTCAATGCAAAAGACTGGAAAGCCCCCATCTTGCTGCTGGACTGTTGTCTGCATCTTAGTTTTAAGCTTGTGTTTAGATCTTTAAGTTCTTTACTTACAAAGGTTCCTATGGATATTTATACTAATAAAACTGTACCTAATACGTTTAAGATACCTTGTTCACCTGAAGCTTAATTAATCTCAGGTCCTTCGTGTGACTGATTTGGATAACGAGCTTCACCTGAGAGCACCTCCTTTCCTTTAAGATGTGTAAGTGCCTATAAAGCTACGATTATCCCAGGGGTGGGTGGGTGTTGGGGAGGGAGGGAGGGAAATAACACTTATTAAAAGAAGGCTGCTACACAGTACCCTGTCCTGTGCTGCTGAGGTAAGCTGTGACCAACTTCCTGGGTGATTAATAGTCCTTGCTTGGATAGGAGTCTTTCAAAATGGCCTTTTGACCTGCCATCTGGTGTTAACACCTATTGAAAACGTTTTACAGGTCTCTTGCCCCCTAGGTAGAAGGCCTCTTTGTAAAGGTCTCTAGAAGACTTTATTTGTTGCTCAAAGAGTACTGACCCTGTTTTGCCTTTTATTCTAAGTTATATTCTGATTTGATTTAAATTACAGCTCTTTGCTGCTGGTAGGCTCTGACTTATTATGAAATTAAAACTACAAGCTCTCTGCTGGGTTCCAAATTTAACCAGAAAAGCTCTCTTCTGTGTTTTAAATTTAAACTAAAAGTACTTTGATGATACTAGGCCTTAGTGACTATTAAATTTAAACTACAAGCTCTCTGCTGGGTATGAAATGTAACCAGAAAGTTCTCGTCTGTGTTTTAAATTTAAACATAAACTGCTGCTACTAGGCCCTGACTGATTTAACAAAAAACACTGGGTTCACAGATTAATTAGCATTAATACCAAGAAGTCCTTTCAGAAAATTCCCAGAAGTATATACTCACAATTGCAGATCTCTCTCCAGAAGTAGCAGTCCCTTTTTCTAGTCCTTCAA
The DNA here is from genome assembly GCA_033557465.1 of Ichthyophis bannanicus. Classification (NCBI taxonomy): domain Eukaryota; kingdom Metazoa; phylum Chordata; class Amphibia; order Gymnophiona; family Ichthyophiidae; genus Ichthyophis; species Ichthyophis bannanicus. Next base: position 100,847,211 of record CM066048.1, on the reverse strand, counting down.
GACTCACTCGTTATTCCCATTTCCAGGTCATTTATGAATAATGTTAAAAAGCAGCAGGCTCAGCACAGATTTATTTATCTATTTTTTTTTATACTGCCTTATCTAGAAATCAAGGCGGTTTACAAGGAACATTACAGCAATTGTTTACACAGAACTTTGATAGTTGAACACATTAAATGTAAACTTAGCATAGAGATTAAGTATGTTATAGTATAACTATACTGAACCTATTTACATAGCTTGTTGGAGGTGGGAAGGTGAAACATAGGGGAGTGAGAGGGTTGTACAAGAGATAGGTTATTGTGGAATTGGTGGGTGTCATCTACGTGATGTATTGTGCATTGAATAATAAAGTTTTGAGCTTTTTTGGGAAGATGGTGAGTTTCCCTGAAGTCGCTGGGAAGTTTGTTCCATAGGTCTGGTGCATAGATAGAGAAGGCCCTGTTACAAATGTTCTGGTTGATTCGTGTGATGTCCATAGGTAAGTTGAGGAGATTTGTACTGCATTTGCGCATTGGCCTGTTGGTTGTTGATGCATAAATGAGTGTCTTTAGGTATGATGAGGATTGGTCATGAAGGCTTTTGAAAAAGTTCATAGTACTGCACTATTCACCTGTCTCCACTGAGAAAACTGGCCATTTATCCTTACTCTGTTTTTTATCTTTTAACTAGTTCCTGATCCACAATAGTACACTGCCTCCTATTCCATGAATTTTTAATTTTGCCGAAAGTCCCTCATGAGGGACCTTGTGAAAGGTTTTCTGAAAATCCAGGTACACTATATTGACTGGCTCATCTTTGTCTACCTGTTTATTCACACATTCAAAAACATATAACATTAATAAGACAAGACTTTCCTTGGCTAAATCCATGTTGGCTTTCTCCCATTAAACCATGACTATCTACATGTTCAGTAATTTTATTCTTTATAATGGTCACCCTCCCCCCCCCCCCCCCCCACACACAACCAACTAAAAATAACCCTGGTGGCCCAGCAACCCCAAACTTTCCATCCCCCTCCTTGTTCTTTGACAAAAGTGGGGTAGTGCTGCCCATGCGCTCCTGCTCTTGCCTCGACATCTTAGAAAATGGTGGCACCTGGTCCAGCATGGTGCATCCCGGATGCCTTATATGGCAGTCTGACCCCCACCCACTGCATCCCAGGACGCACCATGCGGGGCTAGACACTGCTATTTTTAAAGATGGTGAATATTGTGTATACCATGGACTGCCTGAAGAACAAACCAGTCAGTACTACAGGAGATCAAACCTAAGCTTTCTTTAGAAGCTCAGATGACAAGACTTTGACTTTCATACTTTGGACACATCATGTGAAAAGAGAGATCATCATGCTTGGCAAGTTAGAAGGTCAACGCAAAAGAGGAAGGTCAGCAATGAGATGGATCGATACAATAGCAGCTATAGGTGTCAGTCTGTCAACAATGAGCCGCCTGACTTAAGAGCGAACACAATTTAGGACAACTATCCAGAGGGTTGCCATGAGTCTGACACCGACTTGACGGCACTTAACAACAGGGGGTGGGGGATTTGGGGCCAGTGGGCTACCAGGAATTTGCTTTCTGTCGGGGGCACCAGCCCCAACAGTATTTTCATGGCATCAGGGGCTTTCCCTAATGCCTGAATCATCTCTGACATTTCTCCTTAGATGATCCGGGGGGGGGGGGGGGGAAGGGGGCATGTGCTAATGTTTAAGCCACCTGAAGACCAGGCATAGAGATATTGGCATTTTGTACTTATTATATGTAGCTCATTTGCCTATAATTTAAATATATTTACATACTCTTGGTGTTAATTGTACACTAGTTTTTCCTTTGCTGTTTATGTGCGCTTCCATCTCTTTTTTGCATTTGGCGGTGGTGGTAGTGTGCTTAAAAGTGGCGTTATGTATGCTTAAAAGTCACGCTAGTTTTCTGCATCGGCCCATAGGTCTTTTTCTGAAGGGTATGCAGTGGCATGGAGTACTGACTCCTTTTTCAGCATTTGCTAAAAGCAACCAATGGTCCTCCTGTATTAATGAAAGAACCCTACATATGAGGACTGGCATAAATTTTGCTAGGAAAAATGCACTAGGAAGAACTATACACTAATTTGAAGGTGAAAGCAGCTTTTGGAAGACATTTAGGATGAATCTATAAGATAGCTTTTTGCTCAATTAGTTGTAGGACTGTCATCAGGACTAGCCTACTACTACTATTCAGCACTTGTAAAGCACCACTCACGCAGCACTGCACAGCTGACCTACAAGAGGTAGCCAGCATACAAGAGACAGTCCCTGCCTGCGGCCTGCTCAGACACCAGAGCCTGAAACCAAGATGGATTCCTGTTACAAGAAACTTCTGCTGTGTTCCAAGTTTCAGACCTGCTGAACTCAAGCAATTGCCTGCCAAGTTTTAAGTGCACATACAGCAAAACTATTGTTCCCAGCCATGACTGCGTGTCGTTCCCATCTACACAGACTGTTCTACTGCACATTTGCAACAATGTATGAAACTGCATACCATCATCTTCTCTCACCATGGACCTTTGTGTTAAGAATGATTACCTGACAACGATTACCTATTTTGCTGAAGATGTCTCGCAGTATCTCATGCCAAGCAATCACCATACTGTGATGAGGATTCAGCATAAGGGATAATACACTATGGACAGAGACACTTTGGTGGGCCATTTTGTGCGTCCTGCCTTCCTGTCTCCTTCTGAAAAGACAAACATGCACTGTGTGTGTGTAAGGCTAAAGAATAACCTTGGGATGGAGTAATATTCTTCCCACAGACCTGAGACTCTGTGTTCTCACACGGCTCGCCCGATGGCTGTAGCCAGTGTCACCAAGCCCAGCTGTCTCCTTTGGAAATTAGGCTGCTCCTGCGACTGCCTCGGACCCAACCAAGCTTCGTTCTGGCAAAGCTAAGGTACTAGTGCTGGTTTTACTTCTGCCCCGGTGGGCATCTTAGTCAGATAGCTCTTTTCTGTACTTCTAAGTGCAGTGCGAGCCTGAGACCTTGGTTGCTAATTAGTGATTTATTTATGACTTTTGCATAACTTGCTACCTCATATTCTAATTTATTATCTATAGTTCCTTTATTTTTCTATCCATAATAAAGTCTTTATATATATCTGGTTCATTTGTTAGATAGTCTCATAGAGCCCAGGGCAAAGGGAAGTAGCAAGCAGCAAGCCTCCCCTAGACCAATCCAGTATATATTTGCTTTGCAACTAATAATCCCTACACACCATGATAAGCTTGTCAGAAGTCCAGGACTCCCCTTAAATCTCCCTCCCTAATTAGACAGCTCTGACTGCAGTCTTGCCCTGCAGCAGCCCCTCCTGTTCTACTACTGAGACCCTCACACACAGATCTATCAATGCACCTTACCCTTGCCCTGCAGCACCTCCTCCTGTTCTACTACTGAGACCCTCACACACAGATCTATTATTACTACAACTGAGCATTTATAAAGCGCTACCAGTCGTACGCAACACTGAACAGACATTAATGCACCTTACTCCTGCCCTGCAGCACCTCCTCCTGTGCTAGTACTGAGACCCTCACATACAGATCTATCAATGCACCTTACTCCTCACCTGAAGCTTCTCCTCTTGTTCTGAGACCCTTGCACACAGATCAATGCACCTTACTCCTGCCCTGCAGTGCCTCCTCCTGTTCTAGTACTGAGACCCTCGCACACAAATCTATCAATGCACCTTACTCCTGCCCTGCAGCACCTCCTCCTGTGCTAGTACTGAGACACTCGCACAATCAATGCAGCTTACTCCTGTTCTGCAGCACCTCCTCCTGTGCTAGTACTAAGACCCTCGCACACAGATCTATCAATGCACCTTACTCCTGCCCTGTAGCACCTGCTCCTGTGCTAGTACTAAGACCCTCGCACACAGCTCTATCAATGCACCTCCTCCTGTGCTAGTACTGAGACCCTCGCACACAGATCTATCAATGCACCTTACTCCTGCCCTGTAGCACCTGCTCCTGTGCTAGTACTAAGACCCTCGCACACAGCTCTATCAATGCACCTCCTCCTGTGCTAGTACTGAGACCCTCGCACACAGCTCTATCAATGCACCTTACTCCTGCTCTGCAGCACCTCCTCCTGTGCTAGTACTGAGACTCTCGCACACAGATCTATTAATGCACTTTACTTCTGTTCTTCTACTAGGCCTTTGTGCACAGATCTATTAATGCACCTCACTCCTGCCCTGCAGTACCTCCTCCTATTCTACTACTGAGACCCTCGCACACAGATCTATTACTACTACTACTATTTATAAAGCGCTACCAGTCGTACGCAGCGCTGAACAGACATTAATGCACCTTACTCCTACCCTGCAGCACCTCCTCCTGTGCTAATACTGAGACCCTCACATACAGATCTATCAATACACCTTACTCCTCACCTGAAGCTTCTCCTCTTGTTCTACTAGAGACCCTTGCACACAGATCAGTGCACCTTATTCCTGCCCTGCAGCACCTGCTCCTGTGCTAGTACTGAGACCCTCGCACACAGCTCTATTAATGCACCTCCTCCTGTGCTAGTACTGAGACCCTCGCACACAACTCTATCAATGCACCTCCTCCTGTGCTAGTACTGAGACCCTCACACAGAGCTTTGTCAATGCAGTTCACTCCTGTCCTGCAGCACCTTCTTCTTTTTTAAGTACTAAGACCTCTTGTTTCTGCTGGGTCTAATTATTGATGCAAATTATTTAAAACTAGGGGCCAGTTCTACTGCTGGTTTAGTAACCATCCATCTAACATATGTCCTTACTGCTCTTCCACCGTACCTACATCCTTTTTCCCTTTTTGAAGTGCACCAGGAAGTTCACAGAGCTTTTTGATAACTGTTTCAAAAAGAAAAAAAAATCCCCAGCAGGGAAAAATAGGATTACAGCATCGAATAGAAATTCTGGGCATTCCATCAGGATGAGAGATAAAGTTCTCTCTCGAGCATGTCAGGATGGCATCAGGCAACGTGCTAGAGGTCATGGACTGCTCCACTGGCACATCAGGGGGATCCCAAAGATCAAGTCATAGCTAGCACCGATGAATCGCCATCTCACATTCCGCACATCTGGTCTGATACATTCAGTATAACCTTTCACTCAATACAAGGACTAGGCTTCCACTACATAATGAGGACAAGGATCAGACTCTATATCCCTGCTGTATAATCATTTCAGGGATCAGTTTCCCTCTGGGGCAGGGGCTGTGCTCTGATTGCATAAGAAGAGCAGGGACCCAGTTTCTGCTATATAATAAGAACAGGGAGACAAGCTCCTCCTATAGAATAAGAGTAGTAGCTGAGCTCCTGTTCGCTAATGAGGGCAGGGTCTGAGCTCCCACTGTATAATAATTTTAGGAAATTTTAGCTTGCGCTTTTTCTCAGAACTACAAGGTGAGTTACATTCAAATACAGTAGGCATTTTTCTGTCCCCAGAGGGCTTACAATCTGTTTGTACCTGAGGCAGGGGTCCTAGCTCCTAATTAAATCAGCAAGGAACAATAAGCAGTGAATGCATAAATACAGTGGGAAATACAAAGGGCTACTCCAGGGACTGTTCATCAGTCAAAACTGGACATATCCTCTCTTATCTCTCCCTATACCCCTCCTCGGGAACTCCACTCTTCTGGCAGATCGCTTCCATCTGTGCCCTTCTCTTCCACTGCAGACTTCAGTCTTTCCACTTTACTACTCCTAATGCCTGTAACAAACTACCTGAGTCTGTGCATCAGGCTTCATTTCTGGCCTTTTTCAAATCCAGGCTAAAACCTCACTTCTTCAAGGCTGCTTTTGGATCCTGATCCGCGTAGTCTCCTGCTCTCCAACTATCTTTTTCCTTACCTTTCCCCTGGACATATCCTGGTCCTCAGCTGTTGTGCTGTCTGTCTTGACTTGATTGTAAGCTCTGATGAGCAGGGACCATCTCTTACAGCGCTGCATATGCCTTGTAGTGCTATAAAAATGAATTGTTTTCTCACTATTTTATATCTTCCCCTTCCCCCAACACACCCGGACACCTTCCCTGTAATCACAGATCCTAAATGCAGACAGTGGTGTTGCCCTTCAGCAATAATCACAATGCCCTCCTGGTGGCATGAATGTTGCTTCTGCAGTAGCCCTGGCCCCAGTTGAGACAGGGCATCAAGCTAGGGACATTCACCATAGCAGTGCACAGCATGTCCCCCCCCCCCCCCCACGCTATCAGGCCATTCCATAGCACTTCTGTTTTATAGTAAGGGCAGGAATGAACCAGGCATCGCTTTATTCTTACTTTAACCATGGGTTAAAACTTTGTTCTGAATTTTAAAGAATTATGAGAACATCAGTTTATCTAAAGAATTTGATACTCAACCCACTGCAGTGAGTAGAAGCTGTTCAGTAACTCTGGAACGTTTTTAATATCCTACCCCCTCTCCCCCTTTAACATTTTTACACACCGAGTCCCATCACTCATTCCACCATCACTACAACATACTAACTAGAAGAATGAGGCAGGGAAATCCCTGCACCGAGAGTAGGTCTGTCCTCCTTAACTAAAAGCAGAGGGAGAGAGAGATAAAAAAGGAAATGATTGATTAAAGGGATGCTGGGAAATTATTCCAGTCATTTTTTCCATCAACAATTTCAAAACACAGACACACAGTAAAGGAAGGCAGATAAGGACTAGCATGACCCATCTCGTCTGCTCAGTAAGATGGTTAGGCTTATATTGCCACTCCGTGCAGGTTATGCTCTCTTTTGTTTAAGGTTGTACCTGCCGTTCTGCCCCTCTTTTCTTTAGGGTTGTGAGTACTGCTCAATTAGGGTTGCCAACAGGCTCTAGATGCGCCCGACAATCCTAGGTTTACTCCACTACATGCAGGGACATGTAGTTCTTTTCTCTATTGCACTCAATCAGAAAAGCAAGACTACAAGTCCCTGCATGCAATGGGGTAAAAACAGGACTGGATCAAGCCTGTTGGGCACACCTGGAGCCAGTTGGCAATCCTATGCTCCATACAAGTTACTTCTCTCTTATGGTTTTCTGAAGTGTAAAAATCATTAAGTTTTGTGTTGAGTGAAAAGGCTCTATACTTTGATTCTATCCTCTCGCTGCACAGAGATCCTCTATTTTATCCTAGGCCTTTTTGAATTCCATTACTGCTTTTGTCCCCACCATCTCCACTAGGAGGGTATTCCAAGCATTCACCACCCTTTGGAACTGGTGCAGACAATAACAGCAATGTAATTCAAATAGGCAAGGGATAGACACAGAGGATCTCTATATACAGGGCTGGTGTGTGGGTACTCCGTGCTCTAGCCAAACCTTCCCCCCTGAGATCATCGCAACATAAGAACATAAGATATGCCATACTGGGTCAGACCAAGATCCATCAAGCCCAGTATCCTGTTTCCAACAGTGGCCAATCCAGGCCACAAGTATCAGGCAGGTTCCCAAAAAGGTAAAGCAACACCATCCCTCTCACAACAATTCTGTAAAATTGCTTAATTGCACATCTTACTTTTAAAAATATGAAAAGTACTTTGCATTTATGAATATGCCAAATCTCTTTCCAGGTAAAAAGATGTGCTGATAGCTCTTTGAGTTTATGTGGCCACCAGGATCAATCTTAAACAAAGGCATAGAGAGGGAGTAACCTGCACAATGTGACAACAATCCCAATCAAAAGAGGCAGTAACCATGAAGGAAAAGAACCTTCATTGCACTACCAGTGTTAGAATAAGCAAATCAGCCTTGTGCTAGAAGGGCATCTCCCTCTGAGCAATGATGGTTAACACAGTGAGGAAGCCCTAGCAGAAAGTGCCTTGTTTCCAGTTAAAACAAAAGCCACAACTTGTGCAAACATACCTCCTATCACAGAAGGAAGCTGAGCCTGAATCAGCTCTGTGGTACTGAGAAGGCAGCTGTGAAATGTTTAACTGGTAAATATCTGCAGCTGTGGAATCCTTATAGCTATGCAGGGCTGGCCCAACCACTAGGCAAAATATGCAGTCACCTAGGGCAACAACTTCCAGAGGGCGGCTAAAGTAGGACATTCAAAGTTAAATAATAGATTTTGACAGCGAGAGGGGGTGTAAAGTTTGAGGTTCCCCTAGGGCAGGAACACATTGAACCAACTCTAGGACCGACCTGCAACTATAGGTATCTGCAGCTGTAAGACGTTTAGAACTGCACAGTGGTGGACAGCAGCGTCAGAAGAATTTGAGGTTGAAAATGGACCCAATGGCACAGGTCAGGAAATTAAAAGCTGGAAGATGGCAAGAATCTGATTGCAAATATAGCCAGCAGTATAGAGACCCAATAAATGCCAGCTGCAGGCTCTCCTCCAGTTACTGCCTTCCCCCACCCCCAGTATCTCCAGTTTGCAAACTGATCTGTTCTGGTGATCCAGGCCTCCTAGGTCAGCACCAGTTGCTGGGTCACCATAGATGAGGTGGAGGTCATCGTGCTGACTGTGGGCACAGTAAAGATGAAGGGCAGTTAGGAGACTGCACCTAGCAGGGCAGGATCAGCTTCCTGTCCATTTGCAGTATTGAGGGATGCCAGAAGAAGAGGCCGATAATGTCCTGTTACCTTGGGGTACTTGCTGCTACAATCATACTTCAGAGAACAGAAGGGACATGCCAGTGCCCACCCTTCAAGGCTGTTGCTCACCATGCAAGAAAGATCTAATATTTGAGGACATCCTAGAGTACCAGGCATACCTATGCCATATGAAGGATGACTATGGCTAGCACACACACCTTTCACTTTTATTTGTAAATCAGCTGCCTCTCCCCCGCCCCCGAAATATGTTCCGATCCCTTAGGTCTAGATGGAACTTTATTCCTCTGTTTTAAGAATATAAGATGTGCTATTCTGGGTCAGACTGAGGTCCATCAAGCCCACTATCCTGTTTCCAACAGCGGTCAACCCAGGTCATAAGTATCAGTCAGGTTCCCAAAAAGGTACACAGATTCCACGTGGCTTATCCTGGCTTTGGTATCAGGAAATAACTCGATGAGAATCCCTACCCTGATGGGATGGACTCAGCCACCTTTGGAACCTGAAGCGAAGGGTAACTGAAGAAGCATGTCCTGATGCTGAGAGTTTGACAAATTGACTCTCTTTGGAATATCTCTAATAGATGCATGCTGTACTCCTCCCGGACTATTTTGAGGACCCAAGAGTCAGAGGATATAAGAGGTCAATGATCTACAAAGAGGGTGAGCCTCCCTCCAACTGGATAAAGCTAAAAGAGACAAAGAGAGACATAAGAATAGCAAAGGCAAAGACATAAGAAAAGATGGCTCAGGATGTGACATGTAGAGACAAAACTTTTTTTCAGATATATAAAGGAGAGGTGGAATTGCAAGACTCAAAGTTCAGAGGACGGATTTGTGGAAAGTAACATCTAAAAAGTGAAAATGCTAAACAAATTTTGGAAAATCCTGGAGAAGGACCACATATGACTAACAAATACACAAATGAGAATGGAGTAGATACTGCACCATTCACAGAAGATGATGTTTTTGAACAGCTTGCAAAACTGAAAGTGGACAAGACTATGGGACCGGACGGGATACACCCCAGGATACTGAAAGAGCTCAGAGGTTCTGGCAGGGCCTTTAAAGCATGTTTTTAATACATCCTTGGATATGGGAGAGGTTTCGCAGGACTGGAGAACTAATGTGGTACCTCTTCACAAAAGTGGTAATAGGGAAGAGGTGACAAACTATAGCCCGGTTAGCCTTACCTTGGTGGTGGGAAAGGTAATGGAGGCGCTCTTGTAAAGCACAGTTACTTACCTGTAACAGGTGATCTCTGGGAACAGCAGGAATTAGTCCTCACATATGGGTACGTCGGTACCGACGGAGCCTGCGCGGGAATGCTCCCCAGCTTCCCAGAATGAAAGCTTTTGGGGCATCCCACAGCGCATGCGCGCTGCCTTCCCGCCTTTCCTACCAACTCTCCTCAGTTCAAGTTTAAAGCTGAGACAATAGAGAGAGAGAGTAAAGGAAAGACAAAGAGAGAGAGATACAACTCCTAGGGGAGGTGGGTGGGTTGTGAGGACTAATTCCTGCTGTTCCCAGAGATCACCTGTTACAGGTAAGTAACTGTGCTATCTCCAGGAACAAGCAGGAATAAGTCCTCACATATGGGGACTCCCTAGCTAAGATGCCTGGGAGATCCCCACGGGTATGAGACCCTGAAGGGTTCCTCGTCTTCCTATGGATCTCAGGCATCCATTCAGGGAAGGAGGGCAGGAGTTGTTCAAGAATGGAACAGGTGTCTGAGGACAGCCTGACCAAACAAGGCATCCGGCGGGAGTCCTTGTCCAAACAGTAATGGGCTGTGAAGGTATGAATCGAGGCCCAGGTGGCTGCTCGACAGATCTGATCAATGGACACAGAATGAAGATGAGCCATAGAGGTGGCCATGGCCCTCACATTGTGAGCTGTGACATGGCCCTCCAGAGAAAGGTTCTTACTCTGGTAAGTAAAAGAAATACACTGAGCAATCCAATTGGACAGTGTTCTTTTAGAGACTGGAAGTCCTAGATGAGAAGGATCAAAAGCAACAAAAAGCTGGGAAGACTTTCTATGTTGCTGTGTCCTGTGTAAGTAAAAAGCAAGAGCTCTTTTACAATCTAGAGTATGAAGGTTCCTCTCTGCAGTGGATGCATGAGGAGCTGGAAAAAAAACAGGTAAATATACCTCTTGATTAAGATGAAAAGGTGAGACCACTTTAGGCATAAAGTGAGGATTTGTCCTAAGGACTACCTTATCATGATGGAACCTTGTATAAGGTGGATTAGCCACTAAGGCCTGCAGTTCACTGATGCGGCGAGCAGAAGTGATTGCAATAAGGAAAATAACCTTCCAGGAAAGAAATTTCAAGGAGGTAGTGGCTAAGGGTTCAAAAGGTGGCTTCATAAGCTGACCAAGAACCACATTTAAATCCCATGCCACCGGAGGAGGTTGAATGGGAGGTTTAGTTAAGGTTAGGCCTCTCATGAATCTTGCAATAAGAGGATGAGAGGAAACAGGATGTCCATTAATAGGCTTAAGGGATGCTGCAATAGCACTTAAGTGGACCCTTACTGAATTCGTCTTAAGGCCTGCATTGGAAAGATGCAGGAGATATTCTAATAGAGAATTCAGAGGAAGTGCCAGAGGGTCAAGACCCTTTTGAGCACACCAAATGGAAAATCTCTTCCATTTAAAAGCATAGGAACGCCTAGTGGAAGGTTTCCTGGAAGCATGAAGGATATCCTTCACTTGCTGCGAAAGATTGAAGTCTTGAAGGTCTAGGCCTTCAGTAACCAAGCTCTGAGGTGAAGGGACTTGGGGTTTGGATGCCACAAAGTCCCCTCCTCCTGAGACAGAAGGTCTGGAGCAGCTCCCAAGTCCAGGGAGGGGGCTTGGGAGAGATGCAGAAGTAGAGGGTACCACACTTGGCGTGGCCAGCGTGGAGCTATGAGGATCATAGATCCTTGATCCCTCTGAAGTTTGAACAGAGTCTTGGGGATCAAAGGAATGGGTGGAAAGGCATATAGGAAGTCCTGACCCCAATGAAGGAGGAAGGCATCCTTGGCCTGAACTCCCTGACACGGAATTCTGGAACAGAACCGGGGAAGTTTGGCATTCCACGGACTTGCAAATAGGTCTATGTCCGGGTACCCCATTCCTGAAAGATTCTGAGTACCTGATCCATGTGCAGGGACCATTCGTGTGGAAGCAGAACTCGACTGAGTCTGTCTGCCCAAGAGTTTTGAATTCCTGGGAGGTATACTGCCAGGAGATGGATTTGATGCTCTCTGGCGAAGGCCCATAATCTTAGAGCTTCGTTGCAAAGCGACAGAGAGCCAGTTCCTCCTTGCTTGTTTATGTAAAACATGGCTACCTGATTGTCTGTTTGAATGAGGACTGTCTGGTAGCTGAGGAGGGTATGAAAGACCTTGAGAGCTAGGTACACTGCTCGAAGTTCCAAGAGGTTGATATGAAGGGAGGTCTCCTGTGGGGACCAAGTGCCTTGGGTGGATAGGTCCTGAAGATGAGCTCCCCAACCTGTTTGGGAGGCATCTGTTGTGAGGATTGCTTGGGGTAGCAAAGGCTGGAAGGGGGACCCCAGCAACAGATTTTGAGTGGATATCCACCATTGGAGAGACCAAAAGAGACGTTTGGAGTTTGCTATTTGGTCTGAGAGAGCTCCTGAAGCTTAAGTCCATTGGGTGGACAAAGTCCATTGAGCTACTCTCATGTGTAGACGAGCATAGGGTACCACATGTACTGTGGAAGCCATGTGGCCTAGTAGTTGTAGCATCTCCCAGGCAGTTAAGTGGTTCTTTGACTGAATCTGGGAGGCTAACTGCACTAGACGTTGGCAACGAGCCTGGGGAAGATAGGCTCTTGCAGTAGTGGTGTCCAACCAGGCCCCTATGAATTCTAGGGACTGAGTAGGGGTGAGCTGAGACTTTGGGAGGTTTACCACAAGTCCCAGATACTGCAGAATGCACCTGGTGGCGTTCAGGGAAATTTGGGCTTCTGGCTGGGATGGAGCTCGGATGAGCCAGTCGTCCAGATATGGGAAGACAAAGATTCCCAGAGTGCGCAGAAATGCAGCAACTATTGCCATGCATTTGGTGAACACTCTTGGAGCAGAGGCCAGACCGAAAGGAAGGACTCTGTATTGGTAATGTTTTCCCTGGAACAGAAAACGTAGAAATTTTCTGTGGGATGGATGGATGAGTATATGAGTGTACGCATCCTTGAGATCTAGAGAACAAAGCCAATCCTGACTCTGTAGGTATGGAAGGAGAGTGCCTAAAGAGAGCATCTTGAACTTCTCCTTGTATAGAAATTTGTTCAATTCTCGGAGATCTAGAATAGGTCTGTATCCCCCTGTTTTCTTTGGAATGAGAAAGTAGGGGGAGTAAAAACCTGACCCCTGTTGAAGAAGAGGAACTTCTTCTATGGCCCTCTGGGCCAGAAGGGAGGTTACCTCCTGATCCAGAAGGTCGAGGAGAGATGTGGGAGAATTGAAATGTCTCACCATGGTGTAGGGAGGAAGGTCTGAGAAATGAAGTTTGTAGCCCTCTCTGATAATGGAGAGGGTCCACTGCTCTGATGTGATTTGCTCCCATCTGGGAGCAAAATGAGCTAACCTTCCTGGAATGGTGAGAGGTTCTGGCTGTTGTAGAGCCAGAAAGGTTAAGTTCCCTAGTATCACGTCAAAATCCCTGAGGGGCTTGGGACTGCTGGGTTGCAGCAGCCCCTGCAGGTTTAGGCCTGGCCTGTTTAGGTTGCTGACGCTTAGTAGCAAAGCGACCTGCAGAAAACTGTTGACCAGAGGTGGAAGGAAATCTGCCCTTCTTGTAAAAAGACTTTTAAAAAGATTTTTTCTTGGCCGGAGTGGAGGTAGACTTAGAAAGTCTATCAAGAGCAGCATTTTCTGCATCCATTTGAGTGGCTTTAATTTGCCACTCTTTGCCAAATAGGTTTTCACCTGTACAGGGCAGATTTCCTAAACCATCTTGAACCCAGGGTTCTAGATCAGAAGCCTGGAGCCAAGCAATTCTACGAGCAGCTATAGCAATGCCTGAGGCTCTGCTGGCACCTTCAAAGGAATCAAAGGCTGCCCTGTTGGAAAACTTTGAAATGTCATGAGTATGCTTGAGCCAAAGAAGGAATTCATCCCTTTTATCTTCTGGAATAAAAGGGAGAAAGTTGTGCAGCTTTTCTGCAACCTCCTTCAGAAACATGCCCATATAAAGGCTGTATGAATTGATTCTGGCAATAAGCATGCTAGCTTGGAAGATCTTTCTACCAAAAGCATCCAAGGTCCTGCATTCTCTTCCTGGAGGAATAGAAGAGTGTCTTTTGGTACTCTTTATTCTCTTCATAGCTGACTGCACCACAATAGAGTGGTGAGGAAGCTGAGTTTTTTGAAATCCAGGAGAAGGAGGGACACGGTACATAGTGTCCAATCTACGAGAATGAGGAGAAAGGGTGAGAGGAGTCTCCCACAAGTCAATCAAATGTTCTTGAAGAATTTCATGAATGGGCAAGGTGACTGCCTCTTTGGGAACCTTAGAGTATCCCAAAATGTCTAATTTTTTTGCTATAGGTTATTTTTCAGAGGTTACTGAAACAGAGAGTCCTTTAGCTACTTCAGTGATGAAGTCTTGAAAGGACAAATCCTCTGGAGGAGACATTCTCCTCTTTGGAAAAGAGGGCTCCTCAGGAAGAGTAAGAGATACTTCAGGAGAGTCATCTGATGAATCGGAATCATCAGAAGACTCGAAGTATCGTCTGTTAGCTTCCAGGGATCGATAAGCGTATCGACCGGTATCCACATCGGGTGTACCCGGAACCGGATCGGTATCGGGAAAAGCCCCGGAACCGGGAACCGGTATCCTAGTCGATGTGGAAGGTCTGGGTACCGGTATTGGATGTGGTACCGGAACCGGAGTCGGTACCGCTTGTTGCGGTACCGTGGGCGTCGCAGCCTTAATAAAAGCCATTATGGCCTGCTGCATGGATTGAACAGTATGATCCATAGACGCCACGACTGCCTGGATGTCGGTACCGGAAGAGTGTGCCGGTACCCCAGAGCAGTCCAACAGGTGATCGGTCGAGGCCGTGCCATCGATGTCAACCTGAAACCCCACAGGAGGAGCTTTGGAAGCCGGAGCTTCCCGCCGGGGTTGTTTGGCTGGGGCAGGGTCTTCAGGGTCAAGCCCGGGGGCATCTCGATACTTGGAGGGGGATTTGCCCTTTGAGGACCTGCCGGAAGAATGTTTGGTTACCTGAGATCCATCAGGAGAGGAAGACCTGGATGATGTCGATGCTGGAGTATCTGTGGAAAACAGCATATGAAACTTGGCTGCTCGGTTCTGTAAGCCTCGTTTAGACATCAGAGAGCAGGACTGGCAATCCGGGATGGAGTGGTCAGGCCCCAAACATTTAAGACACCATTCATGGGTGTCGGTAACTGAGATGATACCGCTACACTTGGTGCATTTTTTAAAACCAGAGGCTGGTTTCTCCATGAGGGAGAATTTTCTCCAGGCCTAGAGGCCTAAAGGGGAAAATACACCAAGTGGGGAAAAGAAGATTTTTTAAAATTTTTTTTTTAAAGAAAAGTAAAGAAAAAGACCGGCGGTACCGGTCCGGAGTCGGGGAAGGCAGACACGCGACCAAAGAAACAAATTAAAATAAGAACTTCTTCAGCGGTGACAGGAACACGACCTGCTGGCTCCGCGGAAAAAGAAGAACTGAGGAGAGTTGGTAGGAAAGGCGGGAAGGCAGCGCGCATGCGCTGTGGGATGCCCCAAAAGCTTTCATTTTGGGAAGCTGGGGAGCATTCCCGCGCAGGCTCCGTCGGTACCGACGTACCCATATGTGAGGACTTATTCCTGCTTGTTCTTGGAGATGAAGGAATAGTGGACTTTGTGGATATCAATGGATTGCATGATCCAAGGCAACATGGCTTTTACAAAGGAAGATCATGCCAAACAAATTTGATTGCGTTTTTTGATTGAGTGATCAGAGACCTAGATCATGGGCATGTGATGGATGTGATATTCCTAGATTTCAGCAAAGCTTCTGATGCTGTTCCTCACTGGAGGCTTATCAAACTGAGCAGCCTGGGGATAGGTCCCAAGGTGGTGAACTGGATCAGAAATTAGTTGACTAACAGATGACAAAAGGAGGTGGTAAATGGAACTCACTCAGAAGGAAGTTGCGTAGTGGCATGTCTCAGGGATTGGTCCTGGGATTGATACTGTTCAATGTATTTGTGAGTGATATTATGGAAGGATTGAAGGGAAAACTCTGCCTTTTTGCAGATGACATGAAAGTTTGCAAGAGTGGACACTTCTGAGCAAGGCTGGCCCAAGGGTTTTTTTCATGTCAGGCAGAAGCCCAGGCCAGGCTGATCCCCGTACGCTGAGCTGCACCGCCCATCCCCCCACTCCCCCAGTGCTCAGCCATGCCACTGCTCCCGCTGCCGCTGATGCCAGTGGTGGGGTCGGGGGGGGGGGGGGGGCTTGGCTCGGCTCAGCAGCAGTGCGGCAGCAGCAGGTCACCCATGGCCTGCCGTTTCTGCCCCCCCCCTTCAACACAACTTTGAGGGGCCAGAATGAGCAGCAGTAGGGGTTGCAGCACAGCGCAGCATGGAGTGGATGGCAGCATGGCACAGCATGCACATAGCCTGCCACAGGTGCCGTGCTGCCCAGAAAGTCTGCTGCCCTAGGTGGTTGCCTAGCCCACCCCTGATTCTAAGGGAGTGGACAATATGAGGAAAGATCTACAAACACTGGAAGAATGGTCTAATGCTTGACAGTTAAGATTTAATATGAAGAACTGCAGATCATGTACTTGAGAGTTGTATGCGATAGGGGGCGAGAGGTTGGTGTGCACGGAACAGGAGAGGGACCTTGGAGTGATAGTGTCTGAGGATCTCTGGGTGGCAAAATAATGTGACAAGGCAGTATCCAAAGCCAGGATGCTGAGTTGCATACAGAGAGGAATAACTAGCTGAAAGGAGGAGGGAGGTATTAATACCCTTGTACAAGTCATTTGTGAGGTCTCATTTGGAGTATTGTGTTCAGTTTTGGAGACCATAGAGTATCTCACTAAGGATATACAAAAGCTTGAAACGGTTCAGAGGAAGGCAACCAAAATGATTTGGAGCCTCTGCCAGAAGATGTATGAGAAGAGACTTGAAGACCTAAATATGTATACTCTAGAAGAGAGGAGGGACAGGGGTATTAATGAACAAACAAATCTTTTTCAAAGAAGGGGAAGCTGTAAAACTAGAGGGCATATGATGAGCTGCAAGGCACTAAACTTAACAGCAACATCAAGAAATACCTTTTCACTGATGGAGGTGATGGGGGACAGAATTCAAATGGCATCGGACAGACAAAGTGGATCCCTTTATAGCAAAAGGATAAAATCAAATCAAACTTAAATATCTTTTATACTTCAATAAATAGAGGGGGGAGGGATGACCTTCACAGAGCAGCGGGTACAACCCTAAACAAAAGCATGGGGGGGGGGGGGTTTGACTTGCATGGAGCAGCGGTTACAACCACTCTAGCCATCTTACTGGGCAGGCTAGATGGACCATACTGGTCTTTATACTATGTTACTAGCCTTCTCTGGAGGAAGAAAGTTGGCAAACTTGTCTACGTTGTGCATGATGTTCTGCAAGTGCAATGCACATGAAGAGTTGATAGGATGTTATGTGGAACATAAGCATAGCTTAACTTCCTTCCAAAAGAATCCAAGCTCCTAGCCTCCCTCCCTAGGGGTGCCAAAGAGTGAGACTTGGGACTCTTGGCCCTTTTGGAAGCAGATTCAACAACCATGAAATTGTGTGGCAGCTAAAGCTTCTCGAATCTGGGAGCCTTCTGGACTCTATAGATAGAGTTGAGAGAGTGGGGGCTCTCCCACATTCTCATTTGCAGCCTCTGCAGGATGAGGTTCGTGGACACTGTCAAGAGCAATGGAATTGTTTTCACTGGAAATGAAACGGACTTGGCTATTTCTCTAACAAAATCATGGAAAAGGACTTTTGTCACTTGTAAGGAGTGGGATTTGAGCAAAGCTTGGGAGACCTCTCCTTGAAGAAGTATTCAGAGTCAAACTCATATTACCAGGAGTGCTCTAATGCAGATACAGAGAGGTATTCCTGTGATATCCGAGACTGCCTCTCTCTTTCTGTGTCCTCAGCTTGCAACCTTGGGGTCATTTTTGACTCCTCCTTTTCTTTGTCTGCAGACATCCAACAGATAGCTAAAACATGTCACTTCTTTCTCTATATCATACACTACCAAGAATCTTATCCACTCTCTAGTCACCTTCTGTTTAGACTATTGCAACCTGGACCTTGCTGATCTCTCTGAATTCTCTCTATTCCCTTCAATCCATTCAAAGTTCAGCCGCATGGCTAATCTTCTACCAGTGTCGCTATGCTCACATAAGGTTAAATTAGACTTACCTGCTAATTGTTGTTCCTGGAGTAGATACAGGCTAGTCCCGGACCTCTGGATTGTCAATCTCAATCAGCAGCTTGAAGACTGAGGAACCTCCTTCTTTTGTGATGTCAGCAGTATATCCTCCCGGTATCCACTTCCACCTGCCAGTAACCTATTGACAAAGCAGACTCACCGGAGCAACAAGTAAGCATGAAAAATAGAAATAACTGCATCTGAAACTGAACTGAACTACTGAAAACCATGACGGGGAAAAAAAAAAAAACCCACCCCGCCAAGAACGCTATGCGGAACCTTCAAGCCCCGCTGAGGCCCTCCCCTCACCTGTTCGGAGGACCTCCCAAAAAAAACACTCCGACCTGCCCACCCGGGCCATGGTAAACCCCCACGAAGAACACTGCTTACCTGTAAGGGTCCCAAACAGTCACAGACAAACACACTTCAGGCTGTCACTTGCATCGACTACACCGGGAAGGGCACCGGGACTAGATACAAATGCCGATTCCCCTTTTCGTGCCCCCGCAAAGAGAACAAAAAGTCTATCAGACCTGCGAAACTCCGAAGTACGGCGCAGGTACTTCTTCAATGCCCGTCGAACATCCAGCGTGTGCAACCTATGAGGGCCCGAGCCTCCCGGACCTTTGCTAAACACCGGTAACGAAATCTCCTGATTCAGATGAAACACCGACGCGACCTTGGGCAAAAACGCTGGCACTGGCCGAAGGACCACCCGGGACTCAAAAAACGATAGATAGGGCTCCTTACAGGACAAAGCCTGTAATTCCGACACTCGCCGTGCAGAACAGATGGCTACTAAGAAGACGACCTTTAACGTGAGGTCCTTCAACGACGCCTGAGCCAACGGCTCAACGGGACTCCGCTCCAAAGCATCGAGCACAAACGGCAGGTTCCACTTAGGAATAGTTTGCCTAACCGGGGGCCGCAACAACTCTACCGCCCGCAGGAAGCGTCTGATGTCCAAGTGCTCCCCAAGCGAACGGCCGCCCAACTTACCACGGTAACATGCAAGAGCCGCGACTTGCACCCGGAGCGACGCGGCCGCCAAACCTTTGGCGAACCCATCCTGCAGAAATTCCAAAATTTAAGAGACGGTCGCCCTCGGGGCCTCCAGCGCCCTGCCACTACACCAGTCTTCGAACACTCTCCAGACCCGAACATACGCCAAGGACGTCGAACTCCTCCGAGCCCTCAACAAAGTCGAGATTACCGACGAGGAATATCCCCTAGCCGCTAGCCTAGCCCTTTCAATAGCCAAGCCGTAAGCAAGAAGCGATCCACGTGCGGCATTGATAGGGACCCTTGAGACAACAGGTCCGTCCTGGCCGGAAGACGCCAGGGCGGTGCCACGAGGAGCCTCATCAAGTCCGCGTACCAAGGCCTCCGCGGCCAGTCCGGCGCAATCAGAATGACCTGTCCTCTGTACTCCTCGATGCGCTGCACCACCCGGCCTATCAGGGCCCACGGCAGAAAAACGTACAGTAGCTGACCTCCCGGCCAATGCTGAACGAGAGCATCGAGACCCTCGGACATTCTTTCCCTTCTCCGGCTGTAAAACCGACTGACTTTCGCCGACTGGAACATCGCCATGAGGTCCAAAACTGGAGTGCCCCAGCGACGGGTAATCATGAGAAAAATCTCCTGGTGAAGGACCCTCTCCCCGGGATCGACCCTCACCCGACTGAGGAAATCCGCCTCCACGTTGTCCACTCCTGCGACATGCGCTGCCGACAGCGCGAGGAGATTCTCCTCGGCCCAAGCACACAAGTCGCCGGCCTCGGCCTCCAGGGCTGCGCTGTTGGTTCCCCCTTGCCGATTGACGTAAGCCACCGCCGTCGCATTGTCGGAGAATACGCGAACCGCTCGCCCGGCGAGAGATACCTGAAAATGCCTCAGGGCCAAGGACACTGCCCGCAGCTCCAACCTGTTGATCGACCAGGAGCTCTCTATTGGACTCCACTGCCCCTGGGCAAACTGGCCTTGAAAGTGAGCTCCCCAACCCCAGAGGCTCGCGTCCGTCATCACCGGAACCCAATCTGGAGCTTCCAGCGGCGATCCCTTCCGCAAGGATTCGGGGAGCAGCCACCAACGTAGGGCCTCTCGTGTTTCCCTCGAACAAGGGAGCCTCCGCGATAACGGGTCCCGCTGATGCGACCATCGCCGGAGCAACGCCCTCTGCAGGGGTCGCATGTGCGCTCTCGCCCAGGGCACCAACTCGATCGTCGACGCCATGGTGCCCAACAACTGAAGATATTGCCATGCGGAGGGGGCCATCATACGCAAAAAGCGGCGGACCAGGGTGCGCAACCCCTGCGCCCGCAGGCGAGGGAGAAACACCCGACCCTTCTTGATGTCGAACCGGGCCCCCAGGTACTCCAGGCATTGAGATGGAGTCAAGTGGCTCTTGGACATATTGACTATCCAACCTAGGCCCTCCAAAAAGGCGACCACTCTCGCCGTCGCCTGCACGCTCTCCTCTCTCGACTTCGCCCGAATCAGCCAATCGTCCAGGTAGGGGTGCACTAGAACTCCTTCCTTACGCTGCGCCATTGCGACCACAACCATGATCTTGGTGAACGTGCGAGGAGCCGTCGCCAGCCCAAATGGTAACGCCCGGAACTGAAACTGGCTGAAAGGAACCGCAAACCGAAGGTACTTCTGATGATCCGGTCGAATGGGAATGTGAAGATAAGCCTCCGATAAGTCTAGGGAGTTAAGAAACTCCACCGCTCGAACCGCTACTATGACCGAACGGAGGGTCTCCATGTGGAAATGGGAAACCCGAAGACAGCGATTCACCCCTTTGAGATCTAAAATCGGCCGAATTCCTCCGTCCTTTTTGGGGACCACGAAATAAATGGAGAACCGACAGCAGCCGAGTTGGTCTGCTGGCACCGGCACTATCGCCTCGAGGTCCAGGAGTCTCTGCACGGTCCCCCGCACCGCCACGCACTTCTCTGGAGACTTGCAGGGGGACTGCACAAAGAACTCCCGCACCGGAGATTGAAACTCCAGGGCGTACCCTTCGCGAATGACCTCCAGGACCCACCAATCTGAGGTTACCCGGACCCAGGTGTCGAAAAATCGCTGCAGGCGCCCCCCTACGGGAACCAGAGACGCCCAGGCCCCCAACACTTCATTGGGTCTTCCTAGCATTGGTGAGGGAGGCGGCGGAGGAGGCCCCGAAACCTCTCCCTGCACCCCGAAAACCTCGAAATGGCTGAGTCCTGTTGAAAAACCGGCCTCGCTGGGTAGGACTAAACCTTTGCGAGCGAAAGCGACAAAACTCCCTCTGCTGCCCTCTGCCAACGGGAGCCGCCCTGCCAGGCTTGGGCTTGTCCTCCGGCAATCGACCACCTTTCGACTCTCCTAGGTCCTTGACTAGTTTCTCCAAATCCTCGCCAAACAAAAGTCTCCCTTTAAAGGGGAGCTTGCCCAACCTGGCCTTAGACGAACTATCGGCCGCCCAATTGTGAAGCCACAAGTACCGCCGCGCTTCAACCGCCGAAGCCATGCTCTTTGACAGCGCCCGCATTAGGTCATAATGAATATCAGCCAGGTAGGCCGCCCCAGACTCCAGTCGAGAGGCCTCTTCGGCACCTGCACTCTCCTGCCCCCCTGGTGCTTTTTGTGCCCAGCGAAGGCAGGCCCTGGCCACTCAGGCACCACAGATAGCCGCCTGAAGCGACACAGCATTCACATCAAAAATCTGTCTTAACAAGACGTCCAACTTCCTGTCCTGAGAATCCTTGAGGGCCGCGCTACCCTCAACCGGGATGGTGGTCTTCTTGGTAACTGCCGTTACCGCAGCATCAACTTTGGGGGCTTTAAACACCTCCCTATCCTGGTCCACAAGCGGATAGAGGCGGCCCATAACTCTCGAACCTCTAAGGGGCGCCTCCGGCACATTCCACTCTTCCTGAATCAATTCCTGGAAAACCCTATGCACCGGGAACGCCCTCTGATTCCGCTGAAACACCTGCAATAACGGGTCTTCCAAGGTCTCATCCGCTCCCGAACCAGGGACAGGCATGTTCAAAGCTTTCAGCGTCTCCGCAATGAGAGCGAGCAACTTCTCCCTTCGATAAACCCGAACTACTCGGGCTTGGTCCTCTTTTTCGCGAGTTCGCCTTCTTCTAACTCCTCATCCATATCGAGGCTACGGCCTTCCTCATCCGACAGCGGTGCCTCGGAGGTAACAGAAGGGATCTTAAGATCTTCCTCTAATCGCTGCCTCTTAGCCTCAAGCTGAAAGGGTTCCGCCACCGGAGACATGGGGGGCCTCTTACCCCCTAGAGCTGTGCGGCTATGCGGGGAGTGACCACTGGCCAAGCCCCCCATAGCCTGCTGCAGAAGCTCCACAAAATTCTGAGAAAAAATGGACTCGAGGCCCTTTTGCCACGGCACCAGGGGAGGGGAAAAATCCGGTGCGGAGGAAGGACCTGGTACCGGTTCCCCCAGTGCCGAAGAGCCTGCTTGTTCTGAAGAAGGCCCTGCTTCTGCCTCCAGGCGCTCCTCCGTGGCCCAAGGAACAGTATCCATAGTAGCAGCTTCCTTAGAACAGCTCCTACAAACTCCCGATTCAGCTGCCGACCCTCTTTTAGCTCCACACACGAAGCACTGGGGCCTAGCGGGCATTTCAATGAAAAATAACCGTTTCCCGCCAAAACCGGATTCCGGAGCTCAAAACCTACCGCGAAAAAAACGGGTACGGAAGAAACCCCAGAGAAAAGAGTCCTGAGCCGAGGCAGTAGCTAGCGGAGAGACCCCGAGGCCTGAGAGAAAGGCCGGTACTGCCGCAAACGCGCTCGCGGCAGCAACACGCGGCTAGGCCCAATGAGTCCTTCGCGCTCAAAATAGAACGAGCAGAGGAGAAGCAAGCACGGAAAACACTTACCGCCCGCCAAAACTTCCTGCCCCCGCACCGCCCACTCTCTGAGGCACCGAGAATTTACCCCACCTCACGCCAGCAGCTCCGCGGAGGGGGGGGGAGGGTGCACGGGGAGTCCTCAGCCACGGCGCGGTGACAGGCAACACCTTTGTGTCACGCCGGCTGGAATCGGAGGCAGCAGCCCAGCTAATAACGGGCTAAAAGGTAACTGCACTGCCGTGGGCCCCTGCTCCGGTAAGTGAGAGAACTCCAACCACCGTGAGCAGGCAGAATTCCACAGGTGGGGGGAGAGCCTTGAGCCCCGCTTAAAGGGATAGCGTTGTGAAGGAATTGCTATCTAACCCAGCTGCTTCCTAACCTCGCAGCATTATCTTCTTATCTAAAACAACCTACACTCTCCAACACTAAATTGTCTTAATTGTTCCTCCTGTGAGCCCGAACCTCCCAGGCTCACTGTCTCACCAGCTGCTTGAAGACTGAGGTAACTGGCAGGTGGAAGTGGATACCGGGAGGATATACTGCTGACATCACAAAAGAAGGAGGTTCCTCAGTCTTCAAGCTGCTGATTGAGATTGACAACCCAGAGGTCCGGGACTAGCCTGTAGATACGATCAGGAACCCCTCTTTCAAGTCACTTCACTGGCTTCCTATCCATTTCTGCATCCAGTTCAAACTTCTAGTGACCTAGAAGTGCATTCAGTCTATGGCTCCCCATTACCTCTCCACTACATCTCCTTTGGGTGCTCCTCTTATCTATGCCCTTCTCTTCCACTGCCAGCTCGACGTTGCTGCACTGTATACTTGGAACAGATTGCCTGTGTCGGTATGTCAGTCTCCATCTCTGGTTCTATTCAAATCCAGGCTGAAAACCCACCTCTTTGAGGCTGCTTTTGGATCCTGACCCCCTTATTCTCCTGTTTACCACCCATATGTGCTATAACCATTTCCCTCTGGTTCTACCCTAGTCCTCTGTTTGTTGTATGTGCCTATCTTAGATAGATTGTGAGCTCTTCTCAGCAGGTCCTTTCTCTTACATGTATGTGTACAGAGTTGTAGATGCCTTCATGCACTAACCAAATAAGTAGCATTAGTAGTAATAGATGTACAAACACAGTGCAGACATCTGCACACACCACACATATACACATCCACAAACATGGTTCTAAGGCACAACAGAAAAGCTGAAGGGGAAATTCTATGCGTGGCACCTGTTTCAGGAGTACTGGCAGGGAATAGGTGAGAGATGGTGTGAGTGGTTACTGGCCCCCAACTCATTTTTGTGCTGGCCAAGGTGTAATTTACAGAGATGGAGACTTTTCCCAACAGAAAGAAAGTGAGCCAAGCCCGATACCAATGATGCAGGCTAGATCTCCAACTCTTTCTTGGGGTGTGCAAAAGAGACTTTTCAGAAATTATTTGTCCCAGACATCGTGCAACATCTAGTTGTGAGAATACCAGGCCAGTAGATCGTTAGCTTTTACCACTTACCGAGGGACACAGGTTCCAAATTAATTTCCCAGAGGGCCCGTTGACTCACTTCCTAACTCCTGTCAGGACAAGAACTCATTCATATAGAAAACAGGCACATGGTTACTGAAAATCAACCAGGGCAGTACTAACAAAGGACTATTCCAGTAACAGTGGGAAGACAGCCAGGAGACGGCTGCAGAGGCAGAAGGTGCAACTCCCCATCTTCTATGCTCTCTGAATTTTACAGGCGTCTCCTCCTGTATTTTACGCTCCTACTTTCTTTGCATTTTGCTGGAGCCTCCCCTGCACATTTTACATTTTACCCAAGTCTCCTCGAGCATTTTCAGCGCCATACTCCCTGTATTTTGCCTGGTACTCCTGTTGAATTTTCAGTTTTGGTCTTGCACTACTAGTATGTTTCTTCATTGTGCAAGGCATGAGCTGAGTTGCAGGCCAAGGGCATATAGATGCTCAAGACTTATGGCAACAAACTTCACAGCAGCTCTAGACTTGTGTTTGATAGCTGCTAGCCACCTTTTTCTAGAGAAAAATAGCATTTTATTCAGGCTTGGAGAGAGGAAAGCCAGAAAAGAGCAAAAGAAAGAATTTTGAATCACAGGGGAAGAAGGTGAGGTGCTCCTCTGTCCCCAAATTACATAGAAGTCAACGTCCTGTCTCTCCAAGCAATTGTCATCCTATGTTCCCTAAGGCATAAAGATCAATGCTCAGTATTATGATGTGAGGTGAGCTCAGAGAAATAAAAATCCACAGCCTGTGCTTCTGACTCCAATTTCCTTCTACAGAAGCAGCATAAGAAAACAAACAATGATAAGCCGTTCCACCCAGAACTAAAGAAGCTTACATTCTCAGCCTCTTGCATGTGCGTATGTGCAGTCTGCATTTATGTGTGGGTCAAAAACAACCCCATCTCTGTCAGAGTCCTCATGTCCTCCTATCCATGTTCTGTGAATACGACATTAAACAGAAAAACTATTAGGGACACCCCTATGGACACAGCAATCCAAAACATTGTTTTTCTTCTGGAAAGTATATTAATAAAAAGATTTCATAGGTACTAAACAGGTAGATAGCCATGGACAGGAATGAGGAAGCAAGCAGTAGCAGCACCTGTAGGACTGATTCCTGTACATGGGAGGGGGCAGATAAAGAAATGTGGATTTTTCTTCATTCTGTGCCCGGGCATGGTCTAGCAGGTGCAGGAAGCATGACCATGTATGGACAGAAATCTGGAGCTCTGGCACTGGGCCCATGCCATAAACATGCCGGTGAGTCATTGGACCGGAGAGAGAATCCCCTGCTGTTACGCTACGGTCTGCACGCCCACTCTATTTTACTGTTAACTCAGCCAGCCGATGGCTATCTGAGAGGTTCTGAGAAGTGACTTAGAGTGGAGTTTGGCTCTCTACATTTGTTTGTGCTGAAATGGTCCTCTGAAGCTGGGGGGAATGCCTGCTTTCTTTCAAACTAACATGTTTCCACCAATTCTCAGAGCTCTTATTCATGCTAGGAAGGAAAGTATGACAAAGACTGGATATTTCTGTAGAGGGGCACGAGGTTCCATGATCAATAAACCAGAAGGATCAGATGCCTGCTAGTCTAGCTGCAAAGTATCCATAAAGAACTGTGATGCAAAAGCACACACAAACACAAAACGAGATTTCTCTGGCGTTGGCCTTTGGTTCGATTCCTGAGCCCAGCTGGGGATGCTCAGATCAACTGCTGCAAAAGGCCCAAGGGGATAGGACTCCTGGTCACTGCAGAACAATATTTGATGGTCAGATTCAGGATGCACATGTACTAGATTCTGGAGGATGTGACTGAACTAGACGGGTATTGAGGAGGCAGGTGAAGGTTAGAAAATGGGAGAAATCCCTTGGTAAATGTGAATAGAGACATATGGTGGTGTAACCTGATAGATGCTGGATCCAATTCAGCTAGAAGCCCAAAGGAAGAGGAAACTGTTGGCCAGAAAAAATAAAGATGTGCTTAAGAACCAGATAGATCAGGCGCTAAACACAAAAATGAAAGCATAGCCTAGTGGCTAGCCCAGTGGGATGATGAGATAGCAAAACCAGGGTTCAAATCACAATGCTGCTCCTTGTACAAGTCACTTAACCCTCTACTACCTCAACTACAAAATTTAGGATCTGATATTCAAAAAAGCTGTGCCTCTAAATTTGTGCCCCATACACTGTTTTCAACTGAAGCTTACCCTCATTTAGGTCTGCCATTCATGTGCCTAGATTTATGGGTCCAGTGCAGAGCTCCTAATTTTTCCCCCATTCTAATTTCACTCCTGTTGCCAACCACTATTTATGCTTCTAAATTCAGGTGTTTAGTGACATTTTAAGCATAGATTTGGCTACTCAACCATAGTAAATTTTCAGAGAGCTCAACTTAGGACAATAACGTTCAAAGGAGCACAGATCGTTTCAATATCGACCTCTTAGATTATAAAAGCCCTCTGGGGAAAGGGAAAAATAACCACAGTGCCTAAATGTAAAAAATCCAAAATTAAAATAAAAAAAAAGGGAACAACCCAAACTACCATATTAAAGAAATTGCCCCTGGCAAACTGCAGTATTTTCAAATAATTGTTTGAATTTACATTAAGGTAAAGATAATTGCGGATGGTATTTTGTGGGATGGATACAGGAAGACAGAGCTTGACACCTCTAGGACTGGCTTGGAGGATAGAGATGGGGATGTAGAGCCTGTGACCTCTAGGGCTGGATGACCCAGGTTATGGGTACAGAGAAATAGAGCCTGTCACCTTTTGGAATGAAAGGCTCAGGAGATGGGCACAGAACTTGTCATCCCTAGGAATGAAATAATACCCCTTTACTAAAGCCTGCTATGGATTTGCAATGAATGCACCAAAAACCCCACGTCTCCGCTTTAGCTGCGGGGCCGTGACCAGTATTTTCCCAGCAGTTAATGTGCGCTCTACCAAGGTGGGTTCACTTAATGGTTCCCATAGAGTCGCTGTTAGGTGAACTCACATTAAAAGCCGCATTGTTGCCCAGCATGTGGCAATTGCCCTGACACTAGGGGTCATCGCTCTCCACGCCCACACCCTATCCATTTTCTGCCTCATCCCGCAATCACTGACTAACGTGTATTTTAATGTGTGGTGGTGGACATGCTCACGCGTTAGGGTTCCCGCCTGCTAGTTACCATGCGTTAAAACACACATTAACCAGCTAATGGACTGTAGTAAAAAGGGGCATTTAGTGACTGCACAGGAGAAAAAATATCCACTGGAGTTTGAGCTAGGTTTACAAAAGAAGGCGATTGCCACCTCTTACATCTGGGCATTAGCAAAGGGGAAGGGATCTTGCCAGTACTCCTAAATAGAATATGTGGGTTTTTCTGTGTAGGGACTCATTGTATTATCCTACACTGCTCATTGTAAAGATGATTTAGACTTGTGGTATATAAAACAGGTGAAATAAATAAATAAATAAACAAGTGACCCGCACTGACCAGTGCCAGAAACAGGAACTCAATGGTCTAATCCAGCAGGGCACTTTGACATCTTTAAGTTTGTAATCATTAAGCCTATGGGGACAGACCTAAAGATCTCAATATGTATAATTTGAGGGAAAGGAGGGACAGGAGAGATATGATAGACATTTAAATAGTTCCATGGCATGAATGCAGAGGAGGAGGGCCTCTTTCATTTGAAAGAAAGCTCTGGAACGAGGGGGCATAGGAGGAAGGTAACCGGGGATGACTCAGGAATAATCTGAGGAACTATGTCTTTATGGGAAGAGTGGTGGGTGTGTGGAGGAGGTAGAGATGAGGACTGCATCTGAATTCAAGAAAGCATGGGGCAAACAGAAGATCTCTAAGGGTAAAGAAGGTATTGTAGAACTTAGGATGGAAGGACAGATTGGATAGGTCGTATGAAATGTTTCTAATTATATGTAGTGCAAGGCACATTACATCCAGCTACAGAAATTATATCCCTGTCCCCAGAGGGCTTACAAAGTTTGCAGCTGAGGCAATACAGAGTTAAGTGAATTGCCCAAGATCACAAGGACCAACAATGGAATTGAACCCTGGCTTCAGCCCGGTGCTCTAACCACTATGTTACTTCTCCACTCCACTATGGTTCTGTGTTTCACTTGAGATCACTAGATGAGCCACTGGTAACCATGCTCCCAGCTTACACTGGGCTGCAGAGCTCAGAGGGGCACTTGGCTGGTGACCCAAGGCATACGCAATCTCATAGCTCTTGAAACAGAGTTTAACAATAAACAAATTCTTCTGTTGTGTACCTACAAGTTTCCAGTATGAGCTCACTGGTATCGGTCAGCTGACAGAGAAAGGGAGGAATTGTATTTACACAGCTTGCTGGACCCAGTGAATCGCTTTGTCAAGGAAGGAACTGTGTGCAGAGCAGAATTATGGAGGGGAGTCATCTTCAGCTGTGGGATGTGGAGCAAGTGCTAAAAGACACAGGAGGATCTGTGGAGACTTGTACAACTGCACCTTCCACAGCCTGTAGTGAGTGGAGATGCCCTCACCCTAACGCCACATCAAATGATCCGGCTCATTTATTTATCAATCACTGTACACAAAGGCTCCAGGTGCTAGACGTGGTATAAAATTTACAAAATATTTAGTAAAATGAATAAAGTAATCCAATGGTAAAAATACCCATTTATATTACCAAAACTGCATTAAGCTATCATACTCATCACACACACAGGCATATTTACTAAGCCGTGCTAGCTGTTAACAGGGAAGATAGTGCTAGCAAAGCACACAGCATTAACAGTTAATGCAGATAGCGCAATGATTTTCTGCACTGCCTGCAGAACCCATGTTAGCTAAGTGCATGTAAGGGGTGAAGATGGAGAGTGGGCATGTCTGCACTGAGCCGCTCTCTCACACGGCAACTGTCAGATTTGCAAATAGCACGGGAGCAACTAATGCAACTTCAATGGATGGCGTTAACTGCAACCCAGCTGCTTTCCAACTGTGTTCTCTGCATTTTTGTTGTGGCATCAGCTGAGGAAATGCTGTGCACATCCTCACCGGATACCGCATGGCTTTGGCGGCTGACACGGTGCTATCTGTACTAACAGTCCACGTTAACTGCAAAAGCCTAACAAGGTTTAGTAAACATGCCCCATAGTCAAGAATGCAGAAGCAAAGATAATCAATCATTAATGAACCAACATATATACACAAACCATGCAAAATCAATATATTTCACAGGGTCAGCTTAACCGTTACACAGACCAAGCGGTCGCCTAGGGCAGCAGCTTCTGGGGGAACAGCAAAGATAGTTGCAGTCAAAGCAAAACACTCGATTCCAATAGCCCCACAAACTCAAAGGACAGTCAGAATGTACCTTTCTCCTCAGGGACAGTGGGCAAAGGACAGAATGTACCTTTCTCCTCAGGGACAGTGGGCAATTTGCAAATAGCTCATTTACCCAGGTAAATGGCTTTTGGAAATTGCCCTGATTATGGCTATATATCCATATTGATATATATGAAATCAAAGTTTAATATTCGAAAGTATGATGTCCAATTATGCATTTTTAGAGGCTTGTTCTGAGTGTTGGAGTTGGGGTAGTCATGGTTGCTGAATTTACTCATCAAAATCTTGGGGGGGGGGGTGTCAAAAGATGGCTCTAGGGGTCTGAAAAGCTTAGGAGTGAGGTTCATGACTGTTGAGATGTGTGCAAAATTAACTCATTTGGAGAAATTGCCCCTGAAGGTTGAGAGAGAGATCTTCAAGTTCCAAGAAATGCAGTCAGACACTAAGAACATGTTGCAGAAAGATACCGAGTTATTTCCCATCGTGTTGGGTGTCATAGGCTTGATTAAGAAGAGGTTCCAAGCCCACCTTGATAAATTACCCATACATGTTACATCTTATGAACTCCAGCAGGAGGCTCTCTTTGCATGATGCAAGTACTATGCCGAACATTAGCAGTAAATCTGAGACTGTGATCATACTCCACATATCCTGGCTTAGAAATGAGGTTCATGACTGTCATGGTATATTCAAAACTAACCCATTTGGAGAAAGTGCCCTGAAAATTCACCAAGGGTCCTAATACCTTTGCACCAGTCCAAAACAGACTAATACAAATAGCCATAGTAAAATGTGCATCCTCCCTACTTCCTCATATCCTGCTCTAATAATGTTCTGTAGAGCTTGGCAAGGTGATTTCCTTCTAGGAACGCAACTAGGATCAAACAAAAGCTAGCCAAGTTAAAACCAAGCCTCCAACAGCTTCATGAATCTGAAGTACGATTTGTCCATCTCTGGAGGAAGAGATGCGGGAAGGGTTTACACATGTGCACAACTCCTTTGCTTCCATAATGGTAGCTCCAATTTAGGGCACTTGATCTGGCTTGATTCCCCATTCCACTTATATTGTGGATTTAAATGTTGATCCGTTTCCATTTATGTTCATGGCCAAAGTTGGAGTGGATGCCAAAATTCAATTTGCAAACATTTAACCCTCAAAATGGCTAATTCAAAGCAGACACTTGCCTGAGCAGAAATTAGTGTGAATCTTGCTTTCTCTTACTTCCTTAAAGTATGAATATTTTGCTTTGCCACTGCCACCATAACATCGCATGCTCGCCGCATCCCACTTGTTCACCTGGGGTGTGTCATTACAAATGACATCATCACGTGCTTTTCCACATCCTACTTGTCCATTTTGGCTTTGACAAAGCAAATAACATCATGTGCACTGCACCTTCCATTCGTTCACATTGACTATGATATCACCAGAGATATTACACACACATAAATACCCCCCTCTCATTTTTCTGCATTGGCTGCGACATCATTCTCCACTCAAGGAATGAAATCTCTTGAGAATGTTGCATTGGTTGATCCTTATAAGAACCTAAAAGCTGCCATAGCAGATTAGACTAATGGTCCATTGAGCTCAGTATCCTGTCTCCAATATTGGCCAATCTGGATAACTTGGAAGTATCTAGAAGATCCTAATACAGTGCACGAGGGCCTTGAATGGGTCAAGTTTTCAGGATATCCCTAATGAATATGTATTCCTCACACTCACAGTGAGGAATACATATTCATGAGTGTGAGTGTGAAGAGTAGGATTTGTGTTTTTCTCCAGACTGGTGGGTTTGGTAGCTTGTTTGGTGGTAATGAATATGTATAAGAGAGATCTGCATATAATAGAGGAAGTTATGCATATAGGGCCAACCCAATCATTAGGCAAGTCTAGGATACAGCAACTTCTGAGGGGCGGCAAAGAGCAATGGCAGTCAAATCAAAAGATTCTGACAACCACAGAACCACCAGTATAAATTCTTACCTGCAGGGAGAGTGACTCCATGATTGTTTAATTACCAAAATCTTGGGAAGAGGGCAGCTTTAAGGCTGAAGGTTTGCTTAGGATGTCCAATATCCTTGCATTGACACTGTGTACATGTAAATCTATCTCATATTCATTAGGAATATCCTGCAAACTCCCGTTCCTCTGCCTTTTACTTCCTTGGTCCCCGCCTATGGAACTTGCTCCACCCAGACCTTCGCTTGGAACCCTCATTTAAAACATTTAAGGCAAATCTAAAAACCCATCTCTTCTGTCTAGCTTTTGGCCTCTCTTCCCCCCCCCACCCCCCCCTTTTCACCATCCCCATGATGTTGCTTTCCCTTGTTCCTGTTATTATGTGACAAAGAACCAGTCCTTCATACCTCCAACAACCATAAGGACCAGAGATGCAGAACTTACAAGCCGACCCTACATCCGCTATCTAGGTGTGACTATGGACCAACAGCTCAATTTCAAAACACACATCAACAACATAATCAAACAAATATACCATAAGATACGAACCCTACGACTTCTTCGACCTTTACTACACCCAGAAGAGTTCAGAACAGTCTTCCAAGCACTGGTGATCCTCCACTTTGATTACGCTAACGTAATCCTACAGGGCCTTCCCAGAAACACCCTTAGCCCATTACAATTAGCCATGAATACGGCCGCAAGATTCCTGAGCGGAGCATCCAGAGCAGACCACATCACCCCGGTCCTCAAAAATCTACATTGGTTACCAATTTACTGTCGACTATCATATAAAGTAACCATCATCACTTTCAAAATTATTAACAAGATGGCCCCCTCAGCTCTACTGGACCTCATCCACCCCATACCAGCAAACAGAGAAAGAAGAACATGCACTGCCAACACACTATCGATTCCCAGCGAAATCACAAAATGTACCAAAACAACCAGGAATAGAGCATTTAAGTTTTATGCCCCTAGCTGCTGGAATGCATTCCCTGCTCCCATTAGAGCCATCAAAGACCTAGCTCCATTCAGAAGAGCGCTTAAGCACCACCTCTTTCTTTTACACTATTCACAGTCCCCCAACATGGCACCCCCCAACATACCACCATCCATGAACATGTAAACCCTTACCAATGCTGTAGATACTACAGAATGTAAATAGATGTAAATTGTATATAGTTACCACCAGTTTAATCCAAGTTATTCCTCCCTGTTCATTGTAAGTGCTCTTATGGCACAACACCGTTTTATGTAAACTGCGCTGATTTTTAAGAGTGCGGTATATAAGAAAAATAAATAAATAAATTATACTCTAGCCTCGACCTTTTACTCTTCCCTCTTCTTTCCTATCACACTATGGCGTTCCTTTCCTAATTTTCTAAGCAGCCTTTTGTATATTGTAAACCGCTCAGATGCTATTGTGATGAGCGGTCTATTAAGTTCCCAATAAACATAAACATGATCCAGTGGTGGCCTTCGAGGACTGGGGTGAATATCACTGTCCTCAGGGCTGGAACAACCATTAGGAAAACTAGGCAGTCACCTAGGGTGGCAGCAAAAAGCTTGGCATTCAAAGCTAATCAACAGAGTCTGACAGTCAGGGGACGGACCATAAGGCTTAAAGTTTGCCTAGGGCAGTGGTTCTCTAGTCCTCAGTGCACACCCATCCAGTCAGGTTTTAGGAAATCTACAATGAATATGAAGGAGACAGATTTGCATACATGCAAATCTATTTCAACTTCACCCTCAGCCCCCTGCCTGCCACATGCCACTGGGCCCACGGAGACAGCACGCCAAACTTACTTTACGTCTGGCTTGCCACATTGTCTCTGTGGGCCTGGCAGCTCGCCTCTCCCGGCTGAAGTCTCGCAATTCACAAGACTTCGGCCAGGAGAGGAAAGCAGCCAGGCCCACAGAGACAGCATGGGAAGCCAACTTGAGGGTGAGCTCCATGCTGCTGCCTCTGTGAGCCCAGCGGCGGTGCACCTCCTGCCAGCACCTGGGGCAGGCTGCGCCCACCACTCTCGCCCTTGGTACACCACTGGTGCATATTTATTGTGGATAGTCTGAAAACCTGATTGAAAGAATGGGTGAGAACCAGGGCACCAACATCTTGAACCAGCTCTGGGGCTGGCCCTGACCGTCCTAAGGTTTGTCCCATATCGTTCATTCCCAGAAGGCAAAGGTGAAAAAGTATTTTATGAACCTTTCCTCCAGAAACTTGTCCAAATCTTTTTCAGGCTCCAGCTTTATGCCATCTTCAGGGGAGGCAGGAAGCTACTCCTATCTAGAGGCCTTTAAGACCCGTCTGGCCATCTAGGCTTTCGCCCACGTCTGAGCTCACCATTCCGACCCCGCCCACGGGTGGTCTCAGCGCTTTGGCTCCACCTGTGGCCGCTTCTAGCAGAGGCGGAGGAAGCCCTGTATAAAAATAAGGAAGGCGCGATGTACTCGCTCAGAGTAAGCGATGGAGAGAGAGGAGCCCGAATGCCCCATCTGCTATCGCCCCTTCGACCGTTGCACTCGGGCGCCCCGCCGCCTCGCGTGCTGTCCGTGCCCGCATGCGCTCTGCACGCGCTGCCTGCGAGAGCTGGCGGCGCGCGGCGCGGTGCAGGCGCGGGGGCCGGTGGTGATCGCGTGCCCCTTCTGCCGGGCGCTCGCGCTTTTACCCCCTCGTGGCGTGTTGTCACTGCCGCTGGACTTAGCGGTCTGGGAGAGACTGGCTTCTGAGGCTGAGGAAGAGGACGAGGGGAATATGGACAAGGACCAGAGAGAGACCGCGGCTCCAAAGCGGAGTCTCTGGAAGGCGGCTAGGAAGCTATGGCGAAAAGCCCTACGTGCGCCTGCGCACTCCGCCCGTCGCCCAGGTAACCGTCAACAACCAGTTGAGAGAGACAAGGATCTGGCTGGGGAGTCCCCGCCGTCGCGTGCTTTAGTTACCTCAGCGACGGGGGAATCAAAACAAAAGGGCGTGGCCACAGCTCGTGTGATGTCATGTCTGGCGATGATTCTAGGGTTCCCAAGCCATTGTATTAGAAGGGGAACGAGACCGTGGGCTTATTGTGGTGGGGAGGGGTCGTGTATCCCGGTTGGGCGAGGAGGGGATTTGAAGGGCTGAATAGCTTGATGGTTAGAGCAGTAGGTTGAGAACCAAGGAAGCCATGACCCAAATCCTTCTGATCTCGGACAAGTCACGTAACCTTCATTGCTTTTGGTACAAACTTATGGGTTGATATTTAAACTCTGCAGTCGGTGGATTTTTAAGTGCCAAATATGATGCTTAAATAAAACATGTATATTTGGAAGGTTCTGTGTAAAGCCCTGTTGGCCATTTTTATTCTCATGTAAACCGTTTGGACTTGGAGATTCAGTGGTTTAGAAAAACTGCTAAATACATACATAAATATATATTCCATACAAAATAAAATATCCAGTGCTGCTGTCCAGATAGCGAGCGGTGCTGATGATATGCATTGTGTAGTCGGCACTGGAGCTATCAAGATAGTGGTGATATTATCTGCCAGTTGGATAAAGTTAGGGAAGCATTTTTGCTATTCTAAATTTATCTGGGCAGTTATCCAGATAGTTGTCTGAATATTGCTGGTCTTCAGATAACTCGGCACTCTGCCACATCCTGACCCGGTACTGTACAGGTAGTGCTGAGGCAGTCTGGAAGGATTTTCAGCAGCACTGTTTACATTTAAGATGTGGGACACATTGGTGGGAGAGAAGGGGAGATGTTGGGCACAAGGTGGAAGGGCCTTGCACTGCCTTGAAGGATAGGGGGGAGGGGACGGTTCACAGATCTGAAGTTTACCTAGGTCATCAGATACCCTTGGGCTGACCCCAGTGGCAGAAGTTCAAATTGAGGGTCCCCAAGCAAAATTTCTAAAAGAACCCCCAAAGCAGGATTAGTCATTTTTAAAAGATCTGTTAGAGGCTGCAAATGGGCCCTTTCCTCCTTAGACCTCTCCCGCCCCCCGCTCTGTAGGGGCTGTTTGGGCAGAATTTACACAACTGGCCGGCCCTGGTTTCATGGATAGATTTAGGAAACCCTGAGCTGAGGGGTTATTCTATATTAAAGATAGAACCATTTTATCTTTGAAGTAGGGGCATTTTATGCGGTTTTTCAAAAGGGTTGTTCTAAAACATCCAGTTGGTAGCTCCCATTATATGCTTAGGAGTGGACAAGGAGTTGGGTTATTCTTAGGAATGAATCATTCTGCTCTTGGCAGGGCTGTGGGGTTATTTTAAGAGTTTAGCCATTGTCTTCTCCTGTGATCTCTTGTCTGTGCTTGTTTGCTTGCATACCTTTGTGCTAATGACATCCCTCTTTCTTCTTTTCACAAGCCATTGATTCTGAAGAGCTTCGGGACCTGGTGCTGATGACCTGTTATATTATGTAAGACCAGGAACTGTTTAATTTATGGAGACTGAGCATCTGTGAGAGCTGTGGTTCTGAGATCTGAGAAATCTCACCACTTATCCAGCCAGGGCTGGGTGCTTATTCCAGACTTTGATATGTGCCGCACCCTTCCCAGAAGCCTGGCG
This sequence comes from Ichthyophis bannanicus, assembly GCA_033557465.1. Taxonomy (NCBI): domain Eukaryota; kingdom Metazoa; phylum Chordata; class Amphibia; order Gymnophiona; family Ichthyophiidae; genus Ichthyophis; species Ichthyophis bannanicus. The sequence continues at coordinate 100,810,932 of CM066048.1, read as the reverse complement.
AAAAGATCATTCACTGCAGCCAAAACAAGAACCAGGTGTTTCTTCCAGACTTCTGTTCACACTGCACATTCCCCTGGCATGTGGCCTGTTCAATTGTCGCAGTACCCATCTTTGCAGTTCTTTTGGAATTAAGGACTGTTACTGTGCTCTATGGTCATGAATCAGACACAAGACCATTTGTGAAGTGCTTTAAATAAGAATTAAGCTCATTTTCACCTTGTTCTTATTCTGAAAAGCCTTGCCCTCTTCTTTCACCCTCTTTATGACACACCTCCTCATTAGAAAGTATCACTGTATCTCCTTTCTCTGTCGGGCCTTCTCTGCTATCACAGAATAGCCTGGTCAGATGAGAGATCCTCAAAACTCCTCCTCATCACTATATGTCTGACTAATCCTGCTTCTCGAAGAACCAACTGAACTGTCTCCTGAAGTCAAAGGCAAAAGGCCATGTGCCAGTCTTTGGGGTTGCAAGCGTTTTATGCCCTGCTTAAAGAACAGTATTATCCTCTGCATTTCTGTGAAATGATGGAATAATCATTGAATGTGATATTTTATAAACTAATGTTTATTTATCTCTCAGCCGGCTGATTATTAATGCTTTCAATAATAAAATGTTGAATTATGCAATGGGTTTCTCTGTTTCTGCAGAAGGGAAAGAATAACTGACAGTGAAGTTGTAATGACTGATTAGTAAACGTTTGGTGTAGAGATTGGGACAGATTCTTGTACATTCATTTATAAAACTGGAAGAAACTCACACGCCCCTTCTGTAGCCCTCTGTTCCCCATCTTTTTTTCACATGCTGCAGGGTATAAGAAACCTCCTATGAATTCTATCCTTTTGTCATATGAAGTGGCATTTTAGAAAGAACATCCAAATCAATGTTGGTGGTTGATTTTTGTAACATGGACATCCCTACTGGCGGCCACATTGATGTCCCCTTTAGGAAACTGTGGGGTGGGGTAACCATCTCATGTAAGTTAGGATAAGAGAATGTTCAGTGGTGTAATAAAACCCCCATTCCCCTTCAGACATTTGCTTGAAAATACTATCACTTTTCAGATGCCTCTTCATGCCTGGAGCAGATATAACCTTAGACATGATGCTGGACAGTCAGGATCTTTCTGAGATCAGGCGGGGACGTCCCAAGTTCTAGAGAATGCCCTGGCCATACCTTCACCCTGTCCCCATTCAGACTTGGATGTCCTCACGCTGGGGAAGTCCACCAACCCAGCTTCTAAAATGGCTCTGGAGATATCTCCATGCTTGGGACGTCTATAAGCCCATTTCCAGATGTCCAAACCATGAATAGGGCTTCCAAAATAACCCTCATAGTGTGGGGAATAAGAATAAGAACTACCCCCAGGCATTTATATCTCTATCACACTGCTGGGAATAAAGATTATTGTAGATGTTTCTATCCCTTCTGTATCACATGGTGCAGGAAATAAAGACCAAGGGCCTGTTACGCAAAGCGATTAATGTGGTGCTAACCGTGTTAATCGCGGTGAACGGGGTATTCAGTGGCACTAACACACAGCTGCCAGCTCTACACACCTTGAAGTTAAGAGCTTAGCATTGGGGTGCATTGAGGGTGGAGCAGAGGTGGCATGAATCACTAACTGGGCAGCAGCAATATTGAGCTGCTACCTGATTGGCGATCAGCCTATGTGGCAAACCTGGATATTCAATGCCGGGCTCGGATAGTGGTGGCAGCACTAGCTGCTGGCGCTGAATATTGGGCCCCAAATGTCCCCCTCTCTCTTATCAGATGGTGCAGGTAAAGGAAGAACATTTCTGGGCATTGCGTCCCTTCTGTCACAAAGTGTAGGAAATAAAGAATGTCCCTAAGCAGTTCTGTCTTTCCTGGGGGGCAATAAAGACCAGCCCCAGGTGTTTCCAAATCCTTCTATCTCACTATATCACACTGCATGGAATAGAGGCCATCGCCAGTGTTTCTATCCCTTCACACACTGCAGGGAGTAAAGACCAGCCCCAGGTGTTTCCAAATCCTTCTATCTCACTATATCACACTGCATGGAATAGAGGCCATCGCCAGTGTTTCTATCCCTTCACACACTGCAGGGAGTAAAGACCAGCCCCAGGTGTTTCCATTCCTTCTATCTCACAGTGCATGGAATTCAGGCCATCGCCAGTGTTTCTATCCCTTCACACACTGCAGGGAGTAAAGACCAGCCCCAGGTGTTTCCATTCCTTCTATCTCACAGTGCATGGAATTCAGGCCATCGCCAGTGTTTCTATCCCTTCACACGCTGCAGGGAGTAAAGACCAGCAATATTTGTTGGCTGCAGGCGATGCAAAATTGGCCTAAGTGCGAATTAAAAAAAAATATGGATAATTTTGGGCCACTTAAATTGCTAAACGGTCAGCAATGATGTACATACTGCCCAAGCAGTCCCCTGCAATGTATGGGGGGCCCAGGCCATAAGAAGGCCCAGCAATCACAATACAGCAATGGCAGCAACATTTAAAAGTAAATATGATGTTTGCTAGCTGTCACTTGTTTTTCCTTTAGTTTTCGGGGGGAATGAGAGGGGAAAGATGTTCTTCCCCCCTTTTTGTGGTTACTGTCCTTATGAGGAGGTCTAAGCAAATTTTGCTTGGGCCCCCCTCATTTGAACTTACACTACTGATGGCCAGATATTATTTGTATATTCGTGGGCCATTGTGGGGGGGGAGGGGGAGGCAAGGCGGTGTGGTCAAAACATTATCCCTTTAGCAGCAATATTCAGCTCTTAAATGGATAGTGCCATGTGCTCACTCCATGATCTATATATTCTGCATTGCCACATATACAGATAGTGGTATCGAATATAAGGATTAAGTTAAGTGCTAGTGTTGGTGTTTAACTTAAGCCAATAACTGTTCTGGTTGAACATTGGCCCCAGTGTTTCTCTTGCTTCTATATCACGTGGTGAAGGGAATAATGACCATCCCAGATGTTTCTATCCTTTATACTCACTCTTTTACAGATTGCAGATAATAAAGACCATCGCCGGGCATCTTAGTGTATTGCAGGGAATAAAAGAGCATCTCCAGGCATTTCTAGTCCTTCAGACATTGCCTGATGCAGCTATAAATCCAGTTTCCCCTTTTCTATTTACCCTGTAGAGTAATTTATCTTTAAATATGATGTCTCATTTTAACCCCCACAACTCATAGTACTGTAAGACATTTCCCCTTTCCTTCTATCATGGGTACAGGGTTCCTGAAGTAGAAAGATCTCTTTCTACAGCACAGCACCCCCCTGAGCCTTGGTGCCTACTACTGAAGCTTGACGGCGGTCACAAGCTTGGGGAAGCATTCAGACCCTGTTTGAGGCATTCATCCCTCCCTTCATCCCCACTGGGATCGATCTGCGGCACGGACTGAGGAGCGCAAGTGATAGTAGAGCATGAGGCTGGCGGCAGGGCACAAGAGAGAATTGGCGTGATGCCAGCAAGCCTCAGAGGAACACAGTGAGAGAAGATCCAAGGAGCAGCGGAACAGCTCACATCACTAACACATCTGCCACACTGCAGCTGCAGTTACAAAATAATTGATTAATTGGTGTCGTTTTGGGGCTTCGTTTTCAGCAGGGCTGATGACTGGGAAAGAACAACAACGATTGGGCGCAATCAAAAGAATAATTTGAAATAAAAATAACAGGGAAATTGAGTTGCTGGAAAATTGAGGAGAGGAATTGCTGTCTGGAAAACAGATGAATTCAATCGACAACGTGTGGCGTGATATAAATCTGTCATTGTAGGGCTGAGCGCCAAGGCAAACGGCTAAATATATTTGCATTGTCACCTGAATACGCTTAGGGTGTACATGTAGCCACCTCTTGGGTGAAAGCTCTACCACTACATTCCTAGAGCTGGGGAGAAGAAAAGAGGTCGCAGTCATTATCCTGAAAAATTGTGAACTGTGGCAAGGGAGATAAGTGTCACTCACCCTGAGGTGGCAGATAGTGGCAAAGCAGGGGGTAAGAACTGAAACATAAGGGGAAAAAGTGACATTTTCGAGGTCCCACACAGAGTCAGTAACAGAGATGAGGATTAGAAGCGACACATCCCTAAGGTCACAAGAACAATCAGTAACAGAGGGGGATAAAGTAACACCCCCTAGTTGAAGTCCAGCACACAATTTCTTAACGCATGCATAAAAAATGTTATCTGATGCAATAAACAAATTGCATGCAAATGATGTCAGAGTAAAAACTATGCAAACGTGGGAAAGTGGGCCGATCACCCAGGAAATCTGCACATTCTGCCTCAGGCCTCTGTTAGCAGCAGAATCAATAGTTTGAACAGAGATGTACTGAGACCTGGAGGAGCCTTACAGGCGCATCGGGTAATTCTATACGCACCAAAGGTCTCATCTAACATTATATACAGAAAAAGAAAGTGATATACTGCATTGCTAAGCATGTCTCCTTATTCTTAAGCAAGGCTATTTTTATTTATATCTTGTTATTTCAGTAGTAGTTTAAGGCAAGATACATACAGGTACAATAGGTATTTACCTGTCCCCAGAGAGCTCACAATCTAAATGTGTATCTGAGACAATAAAGTGTTAAGTGACTTTCCCCAAAACCACTAGGAGCAGCAAAAGGATTTGAACATTGGTTAAATATACCAAGGCCACTGCGGTAGCCACCAGGCCACTTTTCTACATGCACATTTTGGCTGCAATTGTGCAAAATTTGTGCTAGTATTTTAAAATAGCCTCAGAATAGGTGCCCACAGTACTTGTCCTCTCAACCTATGTGATTTGTTATAAAATTACCCTCTAGAGGTGCAAATGCAAGAATGTAAGGACGTTATTATTTTTTTTTTTTTACATTTTATTCACAAGATTGTCCACCCCTCTGTTTCAATTAAAACAAGAAAAAAGTTGCAGATTGTTCATGCTGGCACAAGAAATGGGCACAAAACAGCAAGCTATCATTTTACTTCTCCTCAGACCACCCGCTAAGTCCCAGAGTTAGAAAACCTGGCATTAAGCATATGTTTTTTTCTTAGCTAAGGCCTCCAGTAGAGATATATTAAAATGAACAGTGCACTGATGTCTATGCAATTCTTTGCACACTGCTTTCTTGTGTGCGAATCTCCTCTGCGCAAAGGGGCCATAACAGCACAGAAACCTGTGCAGAACCCACGCTAAGCCATGTGCTAAGCTTCCCATACTTTTTACCTCAGCCTCAGAGCCAGCGACAGAGCTGTGGATTAGAAGTGACGCACAGAGAGATAAAGTGATTCCTGTAAACGTTCCACAGAGAGTCAGTAGGAAAGTCAGGGAGCAGTACTGAGGCAAAGGGAGGGTCCCACACAGATGGTTAGGGTCCCTTTCTCGAAAGCCCAGTAACCAGTTAACGTATTTTAATGCACAGCAACTGGGAACGCTGATGTGGGCGCATGTCAGCGATTGTGCATTGCATGATGGAGCAGGGAATGGATGGCATGTGGGCATTGCGAACACATGGCTGCTAGCGCAAGGGTGATTAATGCATGCTCCATGGCGATGCAGCAATTAGCACGAGTGCACTAACAACACCCACGTTAAGTGCTCTGCTTAACGTACTCAGATCCATGTTAACTGTTGGGAATATGCTGAGCACGTCCCCAACAGCTAACGCTGAGACTTTGCACTTAATGTGTGCTACAAATGCACATTGTGCACACCTTTACCAGGCTATAGTACAAGGGCCCCCTAGTGACAGGAAATGAGGCAAATGGAGCTAATTCTTGGTCAGTGATGCTTTGAAGATCAACACATCGCCATCTGGTGCAACCCCGGGCCCATCCACTTTCCATAATGTGATTGATTATAGCAGGGATTCTTAACCCGGCCAGTCAGGTTTTCAGGAAAATAACAATGAATATGCATGAGAGAGATTTGCATGTACCGCTTCCATTTAATGAAAATCTCTCTCATGCATATTTATAGTGGCTATCTAAAAATCTGACTAGCTAGGTGTGTCCCGAGGACTGGGTTGAGAACCCATAGATTATAGAATATGTGCACACAGGGCTGGAAAAGAACCAGCTACACTGATTTGTGTCAAGATCTTCAGCAGTGATACCCATCCTTGCAGATGCCCCAGGGTACAAAAAACGCACCCTGCCACATATCCTGTTTCTCCCAAACAATGTCATAGGCCTTGCTAAAAGCCAAGTATAGCACATCTACCTCTCTACCCTGATCTGCTCTTGGGTCACCCAGTCAAAGAAATCGATTAGCTTCATCTGACAAGTGCTATGACTGGTAAAACCATGCTACCTCTGATCCTGAGATCCATTGCATTTCAGAAACTTCACTATGCTCTGTTTTAGCAGCAACTCCATCAATTTACTCCCTACTGAGGTCAGATTGGCCTGTAGCCTCCAGTCTTCTCCTTACTTTTGTAGAGAGGAACTACATCTGCCCATCTCCAGTTGTCTGGGACTACTCCCAACTGTAAGGAAGCATTGAAATTGTCAGTTGAATCCTGTTCGGCCCCATCACATTGTCTGCTTTTAGTTTACCTAACTCAGCGTTTCCCAAACTATAGGCTTGCAAAAACTGTATTTGGGATCACAACCAGCTGGATCAAAGAACATTAGTCGGCCCGCGCCTCTGGTTGAGCCTGTGCTATAACTAGGCCTGTATGGGCTCTACAGAAGGCAAAGCATTGTGGATAACATTGTAGGAGGCCAGGGCAGGAGCAGTGGCGCAGATTGAAAGGGAGGACCCAGGATTGCATGCTTGACTATGCCTGCGAAAATGGAGTGGTGGCCACAAAAGGTTTGGTAAATATGTTGCTAGCTTGTCACAAATGCAGTATTCTGAAATTGGCTCGAGATCAATCTCACTTCCATTCCTGTTTGAGTCTGTTTTCTGCAGTCCTCTTTCTGGCCCTGCTCAGTGAACATTGAACATAAATACTCGTTAAGCAAGTCTGCTTTATCTTCATCAGCCTCTACACAAGCCTCCCCTTCACCTCTTGGTCTCATAATGTCACTTTTGCATGTCCTTCTGTCACTAACATATCTAAAATAAATCTTGCCCCTCTGTTTTACTATTTCGACTATGTTTTGTGTCTTTTTGGTCTTTTCTCTCCTGATGAATATGGGGCATCTTTAGGACTGCTGGACACATGTACTGAAGGTTATGCGTCTTTCAGACTGTGAGATAGATCTGCCAAGCATGGGGCATCCTCCAGACTTTGCAGGACAGGTCTGCTGCGTATTAGGCATCCTTTAGACTGCGAGATAGGTATGCTGAATACAGCACCTTTTATTTATTTATTCGTATTTAGCTCACATCCTCCAGTAGTATTTTAAGGCGAGTTACATTCAGGTATAGCAGGACATCCTTTAGGCTCTGCAGGACAGGAGCCCTGAAGGCGACTGACATGGGAATACCGCCACTCTGTCCAACAAAGTCCTTTTTTCTCACGCTGACCTTGGCTGCTATCTTTCTGCCTTTCAATCCCCTCACTCAGGGGACGTCCCTGCAGCAGCTGGGCCCAGCTTCCAAACTCCCCCACTTTCCGCCAATTAGCTGTTCCCAGAGCACACTTGTGGCATAATCACCACAGCAAGCTTGAAATTGCTGTACTGGGAGGAGTCATTCATTACTTTCCCTAGAGCACAGTCTGTGAATGGGACACAGCTCAAACAATTTTTCTTTAATGACTGTATCCTACAGAGGCGAGGGAGGAGGGCGAAGACAGGAAAGAAAACAACCCAATTAAGCAGAACTAGCAGCGGAAACGTGTCCCAGCAAGGCAGCTGGGTGCTGAGCGGGGGAATTATTGTACATTAAATACCCTCTCCTGTGACAGCTCATTCTAGATTTTGATCAATAGTCTGTTAAAGGTACAGTGTACCTTCCTCTGCAAAACATCCTGTATAATTTCATATTAAGATTAAGAATCCCATCTCTCCTTATCCTTCCACATGAGTTATACTGCCTAATTTTATATTAAGGATGAAACACCTGCTCCCCCCTCCCCCCCCCCCCCCCCCACTATCCACCATAAATGAGTTACATGATATAAATTTATATTAGGGATAAAAAGACCCATACACAAGTTACATTTTATTAATTTATGATGGATGTTTCTGTTGGTGACATGGAATGAGTTTTCAGCAATAACCTTGACTATGTTTATTTATGAATCTGTTGATGTGTTACAACCTCGACCCTTGACCCATAAGGAAGACCACAGTTGACATAGGTGAAGTCTTCAGATGGGGAACCAGACTGTGCTTTTCTTCTCACATTCTTTTTCTTTTATGCTTGTGTTTACTTGGTTTCCAAGCCTTAGGGGGGAGGGGGAGAGGTGGGGGTGTGGAGGGGAGGAAGAGGTAGGGGTGTGGTGTGTCAAGTGATATAGCTGCCTCCATCTGACCCTGTCCTTCTAACTGTTGAGGTCTACCTTACAGATTTTATGGTTATGTTTGAGGGTGTTCTTGAATTTGAGGCATGGTCTTCTCTGTGATCAGTACCCATTTTTCAGCCGGCCCCAGAGCAGAAATTTTGGAATTCTGCTGTGACATGGTCTACTCGCCAAAGCTGAACTTTCACCACTACTCCATCCATGTTGGAAACGTAGCCCCTCTCTGTTGGAGATTCTCTTGCTACGCTACGCTGCAGATGGACCTCAGGGAGAGCTGATGGAATAGCTCAAGTTCCCTGAGGCGTCAGTGGTATGGTGTCCAATATTCACATCCATGCCACAGTGTGAACAGCATTACTAGCTGGTATATTTTGATCTTATTGTACAGTTTTTCTCTTTTCACATCTCATAGATGATGACAGAGTCTATCAAAACAAGTGCTTGTCTTGGCGATCCATTATATAATTTTGTAGCCCGTGTTGGTGGAATTTGAAATAATGATTCTGAGATTATAGAGTTAGGTAGTTGCATACCTTCTTTCTAACTCTGCTTGTTCTCCTTGCTATACTGAAAAAACTATATATTAAAGTGAAAATGACTGCACCCCTCATTGTTCATCATATTGAGTTGAAGTAGGCACACACGATTTTACATGAAGATCTTAGCTTTCATTTCACTTTCATGTTAATTAAGACTGAATTAAACAGACCTTCCCATTTGGTTCTATCTTCAGTCTGCTATTACTTACATAATCCAGCACCTGTAGCAAACGGTGTGGGACAGGTATCAGAACAAGCAAAAATCCTTGTGACTCAAGTGTGTGTGCATTTATATTTGTGCCTGTTTCAGCACTGGAATAGCAGAGAGTGCAGCAGGACAGGATTGAGGTGTATTGGCAGATCTATGGAATAGGATCACCAGTATTCAGGACTTCTTCTGAACAAACAGATAAACCTAGCAAAACATTGTGCGGACTGTGAGGGAATAGCAATTGGACCAGGGTGAGAGGCTGGGTTAAAGATATGGAGTGGGATTTTAGAAGGGACGTTTAGGATGAATCTAGGGTGCCCAGAACAGAATGTCCAAAAATCCAGAGAAGTGGAAACAGTGAAGGGAGGTCCGTATAAGCGCCTTCTGAAATCATTACATCTTCGTCTTGAAAAATGAATATCCCTGTATGTGGTTCTGGAGACGGGCCCTGCATGGATAGCAAGGCTGGGTACCTGCACAGGTGTAGGCCATTTCACAAGTGTGGACAACCCTGAATTGCACATTCACAGAACCAGGTATGTGGACTTCCTGGCTGGGGTAGCTGAGAAAGGGGGGTGTCTATGTTATGAGACTAGCACATCCTGACCTGCTTTTTCAGGTAGTCAGACGTGTGGTGGCGGGCCAGTAATATTTTTGGAGTATGTATTTACATGCAAGTTCCTTTAGCCTGGAAATATTAACTGTGGTGATGAAAATTCATTTTGCTCTTACCCCTGGAGGTGTTGCTTCCATGAAATGAGTGCCTTTTTGCACCTTATTTATGCTTACGGGCATGCATAGGCATAGACACCTCAATACCTGATGTCAGGGCCGGATTTACCTATACGCCAACTACGCCGTGGCGTAGGGCCCACAGCTGACAAGGGCCCACAAAAATTTAAAAAATTGTTAGTCGCCTTAAAATTAAATTTAAAAAAAAAACGCTGGCTGCCGCGGCGGCAGCATGGACTGTCCCGCAGGGCCCCCTCTGCTGTCCCGCGGGGCCCCCTCTACCCGGCTGAATCCATCCGTCCGTCCCTCCCTCCCTCCCTCCATGCCGGCTTTGAGAGGCGCGAAGGGAGAGTGTCTCCCTCGCGTCTCTGTTAAGCCCGCAGGGGCTGATGGGAAATTTCCCATCAGCCCCTGTGGGCTTAACAGAGACGCGAGGGAGACACTCTCCCTTCGCGCCTCTCAATGCCTGCACGGAGGGGCTCAGCTGTCGCGGAGGGAGGGAGAGATTCAGCCAGGCAGAGGGGGCCCCGCGGGTCAGTCCATGCTGCCGCTGCCGCGGCCGCGGCAGCAGCGGTAGCAGCCAGCGTTTTATTTTTTTTATTAAATTTTACTTTAGGCTGATGGGGGGGAGGGGGGTAGGACTGGTAATGGGCTATTGGGGGGGGGCTGGGACTGGAAATGGGCTGGGGGGTTAAGACTGGAGGTGGGCTGATGGGGTTAGGACTGGTAATGGGCTGTGGGCTGTTGGGGGGGTTTAGAACTGGTAATGGGCTATGGGGGGTTAAGACTGGTAATGGGCTGTGGGCTGATGGGGGCTGTCTGGTAATGGGCTATGGGGGGCTAGGACTGGAAATGGGCTGGGGGGGTTAAGACTGGAGGTGGGCTGATGGGGTTAGGACTGGTAATGGGCTGTGGGCTGTTGGGAGGGGGTTAGGACTGGTAATGGGCTATGGGGGGGGGGGCTAGAACTGGAAATGGGCTGATGGGGGGCTAACTGTGGCAGTGGGCTGATGGGGTTAGGACTGGTAATGGGCTGTGGGCTGATGGGGGGTTAGGACTGGTAATGGGCTATGGGGGGTTAGGACTGATAATGGGGGTGCTAGTACAGGAAAAGGGCTGATGGGGAGGGGTTAGGACGATGAGGGCTGATGGGGTTAGAACTGGTAATGGGTTATGGGGGGGTTAAGACTGGTAATGGGCTGTGGGCTGTTGGGGGGGGGGTTAGAACTGGTAATGGGCTTTGGGGGTCTGAATGGAATTGGGTTGATGGGGTTAGGACTGGAAGTGGGCTGTGGGCTGATGGGGGGGGTTAGAACTGGCAATGGGCTATGGGGGGCTGACTGGAAATGGGTTGATGGGGTTAGGACTTGAGGTGGGCTGATGGGGTTAGGACTGGTAATGGGCTGTGGGCTGATGGGGGGGGGGTAGGACTGGCAATGGGCTATGGGGGGCTGACTGGAAATGGGTTGATGGGGTTAGGACTGGAAGTGGGCTGATGGGGGGTTAGGACTGGTAATGGGTTATAGGGGGGGCTTAAACTGAAAATGGGGTGATGGGGGGTTAGGACTGTAAGTGGGCTGATGGGGGGGCTAGGACTGGTATTGGGTTGGGTGGTTGCTAGGACTGGAAATGGGCTGATGAGTGGCTAGGACTGGAAATGGGCTGATGCAGGGACTAGAAGGGAATGGATGCTGGGTGAGGCTGTAACTAGAAGGGAGCTGATGTTGGGGGAGGATTAGAATGGGATGGGGCTGGAAGAGTAAAATGGAGAAGGGAAAAATATTTTGTGTGGGAGGGATAAAAAATCTACAATTGGCCGGGTATTGGGAGAGTAAGTGGGGATTGAGGATGGAGGGGTAAAATTTGAGTGGATGAAATAGGAATGAGGAAAGAGCAAAAGGAGAAAGATTAGTATGTTAAAGCAGATGTAGAGAGAGAATGGAAAAAAACTAGAAGAGAGAAGAAAGGACAAATGGACAGCAGACGATGGACAGTTAGCAGAAGACATGAAGAAACCAGAAGAAAGTGGCTGTAGCAATTGCAGCTGAAAAAAATGCACAAAAGGTAGAAAAATAACTCTTTATTTTGAATTTATTAATTGGAATATGTCAGCTCTGGTAAATGTGCATCATTAACGTCTGCGCTTTGTTTAGTACAAGAGCAAATTAATGTATAGTTTTATTTCTACAGTGTTGTACATTCCAAGTTTGGCTTTTGGGATTCCCAGTTTAATTATTGTCTTCCTGTTTCTAAATTGTGATTACTTGTTTGGTGATGGTCTATGTTCTGCATGTGTAACTGAGCTGAGGTGTTCTGTTTATATAATTCCTATTTGACATTGCCACTTGTTCTCTTTCCCCAGTAGGTCATGTATTGTTGTTCTCTGAAATGTATTGGTTTAATATTTGCAGTGTTGCCTTTTGATAGGTAGGGTATGGTGCTTTGTGAGTCCTGGTAATGCTATCAGGATACGGCGGGTTTGCTATGGGTTCTAAATGGGCAGCGTTTGTAGTAGTTCCTAATGTGTCTGGCAGTTGGCACTGGATTATAGTAATGTAGAAATCTTTTAGTCTTTCTTTATCCATACACTCATTAAGAGGCACGTTTACTAAAAGCTAGTATATGGTAACATTATGCAAATATTTATGCAAATGAGGCCCCTTATGCAAATGAGGCCCCGCACCCCCCTTGGGCCGCCCCTGCTGGGGGCCCACAATTTTTGTTGGCGTAGGGCCTCACTCAAGGTAAATCCGGCCCTGCCTGATGTACTTGTGCCATTCTGAAATTGCACCTCTATGTGCGTCTCTTGAGCTCCGTCCAGGGCACTTCTCCATCAAGCCGCTCTGCTACATGGATGATTTTGTGCCAGTGACGTCTATATACCCTGCTTTTTAAAATGGCTTTGGAGATGTCTGCACAATTTGCATGTCTAAAGTGCCTGTTTTCAGACATCCATATCACAAACAGAGCTTCTATAATGACTCCGTTGCTGAGAGGTGGGGGCCGGGTATTGGTTTAGTGTGGAAACTTGGATGATTAACTTCTCTGAAAGATAGAGAAGCAGACAGGAAGAGTAGTATAGTCAAACCTCTATTGCTGGCAGCTGGGAGATCTCCTTAACTGGGCGGACTGGATGGACTAGTTGGCTCTTATGTTGTGCATTATGTTACTGGCTTTTCTCTTGCTGTTCATTTATGGATCTGGTTCCAGTAGTTGCCGAGTGGGTAACTCTGTTAATAATAAGCATAATACTTGGATCTCACTGTATTACCAGCACTCGATGTTTCAGCGACAATTAGGGGATAGTCATAACATGGACAACTATCCACAGGGTCACCAGGAGTCGACAACAACAACAAATAATCCTCTAAGGACCTCAGTTCATCAGACATGACTGGGACAAGAAAAGGAATTGGAGCTAGTAACCTAGGCCTCTAAGCTCATTCTCTATGCAAGGATACTGTCAGAAGGAGACAGTCGCTCTCCTAACCATGTCACATGCCTCCAAAGACTTCAGTGGCGTCCTGCTTTTTAAGTGTGTCTTCCCTCCTCCATTCACATTCAGAGACTTCGATGGTATTCTGAGGGTGGTATAAAAGAAATGAAATAAACAAGTGGAAAAGTCTATGGGAGGGTTTCAAGACAGAACTGGGTTAGAAACTGGCTGTGTGATGGACAACAGGCAGGACTTCCCTAATCTGCCCTGTATGTTGAAGCGATCTAAGAAAGCTACTGGATTGGTTGACTGCTTGGTAGCTAAGATTCAATGTGAAAAAAATCTACAGCCATATAGGGTAAGAATCAAAAGCAGACGTTCATAATTGAGTGCAAAGTACTGATGGGCTCCAAACAGGACAGAGGTTTTGGGATGATCATATCTGATGATCTCAAGGTTGCAAAATTATACAGTTAAGCAGTGGGCAGAGCCAGAGAATGATGGAGATGACTTTACCTTTGTGCAAATTGCTGATGAAACCTTATTTGAAGTATTGCGTCCTGTTTTGGAGATTGTATCTCCAAAATGTATAGATGAAGCAGAGGCTCAGGGCTGGTGCAAGAGTACCGGGCACCGTAGGCAAACCATCATCCATCCGTGCCCCTCTCCTATGAGTTTGATAATTAAACTCAACTAGAGTGATTATCCCAACACACCCCTCCCACTGCAGTCCTGTAAAAAAGCATAATTGGATTTCATAGGGGGCAGTTGTAAAATGGTTTAGCCGGTTAGCAGACCTTCTAACTGGCTAAACCGCAGTCGGTGAGATATTCAGTGGCATTAAAGCAGTTAGTATCATCGAATAGCCCTTGCTATTCGGTATAATGCCCTGAAGCTAACTGTTTAGCTAACATGGTTTTAGACAAGGAAAACATGGATTTAGCTGGGGGCAGAGAAGGGGCGGTGACATATGGTAGGTTAGCCGGTCAGTGGTGATATTCAGTGCCGCTGGTTGAATATGGCCCTTGCATTGAATATCCAGGCATAATTTAAAGCAATGATGGCCAGCCACTTTAACTATGCTGGCTGCCCACTTTCCCTACAGGTAAAAGAAGGTGCTGATGGTTCTTAGAGTTTGTCTGGCTGTCAGAATCTTTTGTTTTGCTTTGACTGCTGCCACTCTTTGCTGCCTCTCAGAAACTGTTGCCTTTAGTCAACTACCTAGTCTTGCCTAATGGTTGAGCCAGCCCTACAGGCTGTAGAGAGAAAGGCTCAGAAAAATAGTGCAGAGAAGAGCAGAAATGTGAGAATTTTCTGAGCTACAAATTAGATGGATTCAGATAACATTAGGAAATACAGTTATATGGAAGAGCTGTGGCACTGAGCAGTAAGAGGCAAGGTAGGTTAAGAGAGGGAAAGAAAAAGATGAGGGACATGTAGTATAATATATATTAGATAGCAATCCTTGCTTTCAGTACTGCACCAGCCTAAAGATGGTTCTGGGTCAGAAACTTGAAGGATTAGTCTTGAAGGACTAGAAAAGGGGACTGTTACTTCTGGAGAGAGATCTGCAATTGTGAGTATATACCTCTGGGAATTTTCTGAAAGGAATTCTTTCTATTAAAGCTAATTAATCTTTGAACCCACTATTTTTTATTAAATCAGTGAGGGCCTAGTAGCAGCAGTTTAAGTTTAAATTTAAAACACAGAAAAGAGCTTTCTGGTTACATTTCATACCCAGCAGAGAGCTTGTAGTTTAAATTTAATAGTCACTCAGGGCCTAGCATCAGCAAAGTACTTTTAGTTTAAATTTAAAACACAATACCTGAAGATTGGAGGATCGCCAATGTAACACCAATTTTTAAAAAGGTTCCAGGGGTGATCCGGGAAACTACAGACCGGTGAGCCTGACATCAGTACCGGGAAAAATGGTAGAAACCATCATAAAGAATAAAATTACTCAGCATGTAGATAGTCATGGCCTAATGGGAGACAGCCAACATGGCTTTAGACAAGGAAGATCTTGTCTTACTAATCCATTATGTTTTTTGAAGGTGTGAATAAACAGGCAGACAAAGGTGAGTTGGTTGATATAGTGTATCTGGACTTTCAGAAAGCCTTTGACAAGGTCCCTCATCAGAGACCTCTGGCAAAACTAAAGAGTTATGGGATAGGAGGCAGTGTACTACTGTGGATCAGGAACTGGTTAAAAGATAGAAAGCAGAGGGTTGGGCTAAATGGCCAATTTTCGCAATGGAGAAAGGTGAATAGTGGTGTACCCCAGGGATCTGTGCTGGGTCCGCTGCTTTTTGACATATTCATAAATGACCTGGAAAGTGGAATAACGAGTGAGGTTATAAAATTTGCAGATGACACAAAACTATTTAAAGTTGTTAAAACCCAAGAGGATTGTGGAAAATTGCAAGAGGATCTTGATAAATTGGAAGACTGGGCATCAAAATGGCAGATGAAACTGAATGTGGAGAAGTGCAAAGTTATGCACCTAGGGAAGAACAACCCAAACTATGGTTACACGATGCAAGGTTTCACATTAGGAACCACCACCCAGGAAACAGATTTAGGCGTCATTGTGGATAACATGTTAAAACCCTCGGCCCAGTGTGCGGCGGCAGCCAGGAGAGCAAATAGAATGCTAGGTATCATAAGGAAAGGAATGGAAAATAAAACAAAAGATATTATAATGCCTCTATATCGTTCCTTGGTGAGACCGCACCTTGAATATTGTGTGCAATTCTGGTCGCCGTATCTTAAAAAGGATATAGCGTTATTAGAAACGGTTCAGAGAAGAGCCACCAAAATGGTAAAGGGGATGGAAGGATACCCCTATGAAGAAAAGCTAAAAAGGTTAGGGCTCTTCAACCTGGAAAAGAGACGGCTGAGGGGAGATATGATAGAAGTCTATAAATTAATGAACGGAGTGGAACGGGTAAACGTAGATTGATTGTTTACGTTATCAGAATATAGAAAGACTAGGGGACATGCAATGAAGCTACAGGGTAAACTATTTAAGACTAATAAAAGAAAATATTTTTTCACTCAACGTGTAATCAAACTCTGCAATTTGTTACCAGAGGATGTAGTAAAGGCTGTTAGTGTAGCTGGGTTTAAAAAAAGTTTGGACAAGTTCCTGGAGGAAAGGTTCATAAACCATTATTAAGAAGGGACCCAGGATATCAATGCTTGACCCAGTACAAGCATTGTGGAACCTGTGTCTTTTGGGGAAACTGCTAGGTACATATGACCTAGATTGGCCACTGTTGGAAAGAGGATACTGGGCTTGATGGACCTTGGTCTGATCCAGTATGGCATATCTTATGTTCTTATGTTCTTAAACAATTGGGAATGGTGGCAGGGCCACCTAACATGGGCGACAAGTTGCTTTCATTACAGTCCCTAGTTGAGGGCAACATGGCTAAGAAACAACCTCCTGGAAGTTTGGTTGAGAGCTCATAGAACTTACAAGCACAAAGAGAAAGTAGAGGTATTCACTGGAGCTAGAATGTAAGCAGGGCAACTGGTCAGACCGAATAAGTCAAATGGTTCTTTCTGATGCTATCTACAATGTTTAATTTTTAGTTTTGTTTAGTCAATTAATAGACTCTTTAGATCGTCTTTTCTAAAGTCACATCAAAACTGTGTACAAAGCACAACTCCTAGAAAGGAAAGGAAGGAAGAAGCCCAAGGAGAAAGAGACAGAAGAAGAAGGATAGAAACTAGCAGATGTGAGAGGGAGGAAGTAGGTCAGGTCCAAGTACAGGCTGCAAAATGAGTGAGTAAAGCAGTATTTTAATTCCAGACTGAAATTTATCAAATGATGGCTCCAACCTAAGATCTCTTGGGATTGCACAGGGCAGGATCCAGGTAGGCAGATGGGATTGGAGAAAGCATGATGACTGATGGAGAATTAGTAAATAAGAGAGGTACTCAGGAATACTCAAGTCGAGTGCTCTGTGAGTTAGCCTAGGGATATCTGAATTTTACTAAGAGAAACCAGAAGTGAATGCTGCAGGGTCTCCGGATCCCATCTGTGGGCATTATGCAAGCACTTCACTGCAGTATTCTGCACTCTTTGTAACCGCTTCGAAGTAGAGAGTGGGAGACTATTAAAAGGCATTGCAGTAGTCAATCCTATTCAAAGCAAGTGTGTGTGTTAACACCCGGAGATGTTTGGTTTCAAGGAGTGATCCAATGGAGTGGATTTGCCTCACAGTGAAAACAAAAAGATCTTCTGAAAGATACACTCTGTCTATGAAATCATACCTTTCTCAGAAGTTGAAGGTGAGTTACATCCTGGTACTGTATGTGTATTGCTTTCCCCAGAAGGCTTCCACTAAGTCTGTACTTGAGGCAATGGAGGGTAAAGAGCTGTACCCTCAAGATCACAAGGAGCGGAAGTGGGATTTGAACCTTCCCTGGGTTTCAGGCTAGCCCTCAACACCACCTAATGTGAGAAATGAGACCATGTGAAAGCTCAAGGTGACAACGGAGGTCCTGAAGACTTATAGGATGACCCTGGATAGTAGGATGTAACTGATGAACAGACTGCTTCCCAGCTATCTCTTGGGGGCAATGCCTTCAAATGGGTTAGTTTTGTCCATAATAACAACAATAACTTACCATGACAGTAATGAACCTCATTCCTAAGGTGGAGTGAGGTGTATATCTGTCTTCCTGTTATCCAGCTTCATGAACTTCACCAAGTCACTTCCCTGCATCATTCACTTCCAGAAACTTCCATGGCAGTATCCCCTTTAATAGCTCTTCTCCAGGTCATTCACCTGTAAGGACTTCAATGACAGTGCCCTCTTAGACATTCTTCTAATTACTGAAAGTCATAAAAGACTCTCTCCATCCCACAGACACTCAGCATGCTGTGAGGAAAATATTTCTTTTGTTCAACGCGTAATCAAATTATGGAATTCATTATTGGAAGATGTAGTAAAAATGGTTAGCGTAGCTGAGTTTAAAAGATGTTTGGACAAGTTACTGGAGGAAAAGTCCATAAACCATTATTAAAGAAGACCAGGGAAATCCACTGTTTACCTCAGGATAAGCAGCATGGAATCCATATACCTTTTTGGGAACCTGACAGGTACTTGTAACCTGGATTGGTTGCTGTTGGAAATAGGATACTGGTCTTGATGGTTTAACCCAGTATGGCATCTCATATTCTTATTTAGGAGTGAGGGCTATTGATTTAAGACCCTCCCTATTTCAAGTTTGAAGAAATGTCCTGGTGCTGTTTCTGTGGATCAGGACTGCCATCTGGTGGACAGTTAAAATAATGTGGGATGTGCATCCCTCTGGCTGTCCATTATAGAGCGTATACCAACCATCTTTTCATAAGATCCCCAGAATTTAATGTTTGCTAAGGGCTGTCAGCACTGCCTTGACTCCTCCATATCATGGTCATATGATGAACAAACCCCTTCTTCCTCCCTTCTCTCCATGCTGGAAATAGTGACTCTAATGAAGGATTTTTTAGGTGATGTGAGAAGTGGTATATAAAATAAATAAAATAAAAAATAAATAAATGCTCATTCCCACTAATTTGATAGCAGTTATTATCTCTCTATGAACAGTGAAATCACTGGCTTTGGATGAGATCCTAGGTTTTATTCTGATGTGCTAAACACATGGGTTCTGTGTTGCTTGAATGAGCAAACTCCACAGTTTGCTGAATAATTGTGACTGGGTTTGTTTTTTTGGCAATCCAGGGTATTTATTCAATAAAAAAAAAAAAGAAAACTCTTTGTGGAAACCATAATAGTTTTTCCATGGAATGTGCTCAGTGATGTCAGCCCAGGGCTGGACAATTCTTTCCTTGGGCCAAAACAGGAGAAACAGTAGTGGGTAGAAAAGCACTTGGGTAACCTGCGTGGAGCGGCAGCATTTACAGCTCAGTTGCAACTCAAAACAGCACGACTGCATTGGGGGAGGGAATAATCTGTAATCTTTACACACAGTGTACTATGTTGAAAGGTTAAGTGAGGGACATGGGGAAAAGGGAACAGGAGTCAGATCCCATACAGGAATGTGTGTGCATCTACCCAAAGTCGATAAATGACTGCTAGATGGGCCAGTTTGGTATTTGTCATAATTTCCTGTGTTACTGTGCAGCCCAGGCCCTGGACTCTCTTGTTTGAGCACGGGGAACCAGGGCATCCCCTATTTGTGATGTCATCTGGGACATCACAGACCATATGGAATCAAAACGGTGACTGTGAAGTCATTGCTGAAATCCCAGCTAATAAAGCTGTCTGCAAATGCTGAGAATGTAAGAATATAAGATATACCATGCTGGGTCAGATCAATAGTCCTTCCAGCCTAGTTTTCTGTTTCCAACAATGGTCCGTCCAGGTCACAGTTCCTTGGCAGAATCCCAAAAGATAGACACTTTTTTTGTAGCAGAGATGCTTAATCTGATTAATAAAGATATTTAATGGCTAGTGAGTGAAGGTTAGTGCTTGGCATGTATACTGTTGAAGTGGGACGGAGGAACCAGATCTTTTTTTAAGCTCTACTCCTCTCTCTTTGGGGATCTCGAAAAACTGCACAAGGCCTCATTTGTTAATAGGTTTAATTAGGAGATGGTATAATGGTGGGAAATCTCTCATGAGCTTTCGACATAAGTTATAAAACCAACCTATTCTGGAGCCAGCAAGAAATCCAGGGACACAGGGTGGCAGAAAGATAACAGCACCAGGAGGGAGATAGACAGACAGAGGAGGAAAAGGCAGACATGCAGAGAGATAGCGAGAGAGAGACAGACAGATGAAGAGAAACAGAAACCAGGCTTAGAAGAGATAACTTACTAGAACATATAAGAAGAGACAGATCAATAGGCAGAGAGAGAGAAAAAACGTGAATCAGACAACTAGGAATATAGCTTAAAAGAGAGGTATAAAACCATACCCAGAGAACTATAAGGCTTTTGGCAGTGCCGCAGTTTCTGGAGCACAGAGCTAGCATAGACAGGAAGAAAGCAATTTCCCTTGTCTAATTATGGTGACCATGTAGGGATAAGCTCTAGCCGTCTGGTTTTCCTCTTCCCTTCCTTCCCCAAAATCTGTGCCTGATGCCTACAGAATGCTTCTGCCGCTCTTGTTGCTCCTGCTCTCCCTCTCTCCAGTGTCTGGGGCACAGTGTCACTTGTCGAGCCTCAATGTCCAGGGGTTTAGCCAGGAGGGTGATATAACCATTGGAGGACTTATTCCTGTGCGCTACCCAAAAATGGTATCTGCCCACTCCTTCAAGGATGTTCCAGAGAGTCTGAGATGCACTATGTATGCAGATCTTCCTTATTCTGGTTGGCTCTGCTTCCTCTAGTTCATATCTGACTTAAGGTATGGACAAACGAGACATCACAGGGACTGTTCTGCATGTGCTGCTCTGTCTCCACTACCTGTGCGGTAGGCAATCAGCATATATCATGGGCCCAGGGAAGATTCCTCTGCCTTGTATTAACCTGTTACAAAGGCAGCAAAGCTTGAGGCAGCCCCCTAGCTGCCAGCACTATACAGAACAGATGATGCTTATCCAGGGTAATCATTAGGATGGATACAAGGGCAGAGGGTGAGGACACAGGCAGCAAAGAAGCTCTCACAGCCAGCCATTTCCAGATAGACCATTGCTGGGTTTTGTGCTACTCTGAGCTGGTGCACCCTGGTATCTGCAGTGCTAGTTTCACTGGAGGAAGCAGGAACCGGGGGCCTGGAAGTTCCAAAATCCAAACTGGCTGATAGGTTTCCCTCCAGAGACTCGGTCATTGGCCAACTCTGCCCTCTATGATTCTGGATCTTCTCCTCTGCAGGTTTGATTTCCTTTCCTATCAGTGGCTCCAGGCCCTGCGTTTCGCCATCGAGGAGGTCAATGCCAGCCCCAGCCTGCTCCCCAACGTGACTCTGGGCTTCTCCATTCTCAACAGCTGTGGCATGCCAGCCAAGGGCCTGGAGGGGACCATGTGGCTGCTTTCTGGAGAGGACCCAATCATCCCCAACTATCAGTGCTCTGTGACTGCGCCTCTGGCGGCTGTGATTGGGGATGCATCCTCATTTGTCTCGCTTCCCATGGCTCATCTACTAGGACTGTATGGATACCCACAGGTGAGGGTCTTTACAAGCTAAATCAATGCTTTCCAGAATGCAGCATCCAGACAGGGCAATCTTCTAACTCCAAGTTATCGGTGCGAAGGTGAGCCAGTCTTGTTTTTTTGCTTGTGTTGCATGTGTTTGGGCAAGGAACCTCAATGTTTTCAAGAAACAAAGAATTGCATAGATGCAACAAGGGCAAAACCAGGACTGGCTCAGTCTACTGAAGAGCTGAAACCAATTGGTGACCTTTGATCTAGTAACAATTTAGATAACAGAACCATCCCTATAGAACCCCACAGTTTCCTTCATCTTTGCTATTCTCTTTGGTGAAGCTCTGTGCAAACCTAGATACACAATCATGCAGTGTGTGACCGATGCCTTCATTACCCCTACCAATACTGCTTTCAAGTTGCTCTTCAGTATTCTCCTTCCCAATATGCCCTAGACAAGCTGTGTCTTTATCAGACAGGACCTAAACTGATGCCTTACCAGGGTGATACATTCCAAAGGCACAGTGAGGGGGTCTATTTAATAGCAGTGAGAAGTGCTTATCTATCTTCATGTATAAAATTATGGCCATATTGAACATGAATTTACTACAAAAAAACCCAGTGTGCATGAGAACCAGCCTAATAACCATATCATGTTACAAAGCCCAGCAATATTGAAGCATATAGGAGAAACAGCATTTTCCTGTTTTTCTGTATATTAATGAGATTTGTATTATGCTAAATGTAAATTGTATGCAACCTGGGATAAGAAGGACACGTTAGGTGTTCAGGAGCTGTCTATTAGACTGCAGTAAGCTGAGAAAGTCATACTGCAGAGGAAATGACAGTGTTGTAGCACCCCCAGTGATCTTTTTTTCTACGACAAAAGTAGGGGTTTTGTAGCCTGCTTGCAGACTGCATTCCTCGACTTTGCTTTGAATTTTTTCCCAAAACTAGTTTATATTCTTTGCTCTACCACCTATCATATCTCCCCTCTCCCGCCTTTCTTCCAAAGTATATATATTGAGATCTTTAGGTCTGTTCCCATATGCCTTATGACAAAGACCACTGACCATTTTAGTAGCCGTGCTCTGCACAGACTACATTCTGCTTAAATTCTTTTAGAAATATAGAAACATGACAGCAGAATAAGACCATATGGCCTATTTAATCTGATCTTCCATATCAACTACAATAGTCCCCTTTTTACCTCTAGAGATCTTCTGTGTTTGTCTTATGCTTTCTTGGATTCAGATACTGTCCTCGTCTCTACCACCTCCGATGGGAGACTATTTCACACATCTACCACTCTTTCCATAAGGAAGTATTTCTGCATATTACTCCTGAGTCTATCTCCTTTCAGCCTCATCCTATGTCCCCTTGTAGCAGAGCTTGCTTTCAATGGAAAGAGACTCTCTATTTAAACATCTTTCATATCTCCTCTATCCCACCTTTCCCCTAAAGTATACATATAAAGATCTTTAGGTCTGTCCTCATATGCTTTATTATGAAGACCACTAACCGTTTTAGTAGCCATCCTCTGCACCGACTCCAACCTATTTAAAGTGTGGTCTCCAGAATTGCACACAATACTCCAAATGAGGTCACCTCAGAGACTTATACAGAGGCACTATCAACTCCTTTTTTCTGCTGGCCATTCCTCTCCCTATGCACCCAAGCATCCTTCTGGCTTTTGCTGTTACCTTTTCTACCTGTTTATTTATTCAACAGGTTTTTTATACTGCTTTATCATTTTTAGTCAAAATGGTTTACATTGTAACTTAAACCTGGTAATGCACATTAAACACAGGCATTGATAACTTGAATTCTTCTGAGGCAAGGAAGGGTTAAGTGACTGCCCAAGTCCATAAGGAGTACTAGTGGGAACAGAACCCTGGTCTCTTGTTCCCAAGCTAGTGCTCTAACCACTAGACTACTCCTCCACTCCTGCTTTAAGATTGTCAGACACAATCATGCCCATGTCCTGCTCTTTACTGTGCACAGAAGTACGCCATCTCCTACACTGTACTGCTCCCTTGGATTTTTGTAGCCCAAATGCATGACCCTGCATTTTTTAGCATTAAATCTCAGCTGCCAAATTCTAGATGATTCTTCAAGCTTAGCCAGATCCCTCCTCATGTTATCTACTCCTTCCTGGGTGTCTACTCTATTGCAGATTTTGGTATCAATCACAAAGAAGCAAACCTTACCCAACAGCCTTTCCGCAATATCACTAACAAAGATGTTAAAAAGAATTGGCCCAAGGACAGATCCCTGAGGCACACGACTGGTAACCTCCTTCTCTTCAGATTAAACTCCATTTACCTATACCCTTTGCCACCTCCCATTCAACCAATTTCTAACACAATCCGTAACTTTAGGGTTCACCCCTAGGGTGCTCTGCTTGTTTATAAGTCGCCTATGCATAATAGTGTCAAAGGCTTTACTGAAATCTAAATACACCACATCTAGGGCTCTTCCTCGGTCCAACTCTGGTCACCCAGTCAAAGAAATCAATTAGATTTGTCTGACACAACCTGCCTCTGGTGAATCCATGTTGCCTTGGATCCTGCAATCCATTAGACTCCAGAAACCTCTGTGGTGAGTAAATTATTGTAAACCCTGCTATGCTCTCTTTTAGCAGGGTTTCCAATAATTTACTCACCACAGAGGTTAGAGTAACCGGCATGTAGTTTTCAACCTCATCCTTACTTCTGCTTTTGTGTAAAGGGACCACATGTGCCTTTCTCCAGTCCTCTGGGACCACTCCTGACTCCAAAGAAGCATTGAAAAGGTCAGTCAGTGGAGTTGCTAGAACTTTCTGAAGTTCCTTCTGTATTCTCAGATGTATCCCAACCAGCCCCATTGCCTTATCCACTTTTAGCTTAGCTAGTTCCTCACAAACACAGTGTTCTGAAAATTGTTCGAGCTCCCTGTCACTTCTGTTCTGATTTGTGAGTGTTTTCTGAGGTCCTGCTCCTGTCCCTTCATCTATGAACACAGAACAGAAATATTTCCTCTCCTTCACCCTTGAGTCTGACAGTACCATTTTTGCCCTTCCTCCTCTCACTAACATCTGAAAAATGTCTTATTCCCCCCATTTTATTGCATTGACTATTTTTTCTTCTTTTTGTATCTTTGCTTTCCTGGCTACTTTGCTAGCTTCTATAAGTTTTTCCTAATATAGATGTCTGTCTTCCTCTCTCTGTGATCTCTTGTATTTCCTGAAGGCTTCCCTCTTTTTTTTCACCTTTTCAGATATCTCTTTTGAGAACCATAGCGGCCTCCTTTTCCTTTTATTTACCATTCTAACAAAAAGGTTGGTTGCCCTTAAAATATCCCCGTTCAGTTTTGCCCACTGTTTTTCTACATTCCCCTGTTGTTCCCATCCCACTAACAACTACTTGAGGTATTATCCCATCTCGGCAAAGTTAGTTTTCCTAAAGTCTAAGACCCTTGATATTGAATGCATTTTATCAGCCCTGGTTCTAATACTGAACCACACCATCTGGTGATCACTGGATGTGAGATGATCTCCCACTATAACATCAGAAACATCTTCCTCATTGATAAGCACCAAGTCCAGTATGACCCCTTCACATGTGGGTTCTGTTACCATTTGCCTGACTAGTTCTCCCTGTAAAGAATCCAGGATCTCCTTACTTCAAAATGACACCGCATCAGATATGTGCCAATCAACATCTGGCATACTGAAGTCACCTATCAGTAGCACTCCTCCTTTCATGGCAATGCTGCGAATATCTTCTATTAAATCTCCCTGTGAGGGGGATCTGTATATTACTGCAATGCAAATGGATTTCCCTTTCTCTCTTTCTAGTTTAATCCACAGTGCCTCTTCGCTCCCTTTTATGCCCTGTAATTCTATAGCTTTAATATTATTTTTTACATATAGTGCCACTCTTCCTCCGCTTCTTCCTCCCCTGTTCTTTCTGAATAAAGTATAGCCCAGTATAATTACATCCCAGTCATGGTTGTCCATGAACCATGTCTCCGTAACTGCCACTATATCCAAGTCAGCCTCTTCCATTAAACCCTCAACATCTGGGAGGCATTTATACATACTGTTTTCCAGATTTTGCCCCTTCAACTCATTTCTACAGAGATATTTAATGTTTCACTTACTTGGGGGTTTTGTTCACCCACCCCCAATGAGTCCAGTTTAAAGTCCTGCTGCTGAAGACACTTCAACCCTTCTTGGACAGATAGAAGTCATCTCTGCTCTGCAGCCCTTGGAGCATCATCCCATGGTCCAGGAATCCAAAATGCTCTTGATGGCACCATCCCAAAAGAGTGTGATGTTTGTAGTTCCAGATTCTGCCCATCAACATCAGCACTCCAGCACCCATAATGCTTCAGGATATAGTTGTCAGAAATCCAGCAGTAGCTTAAAATCTCCCTTCTGGAACTGGGTAATTTGGCAGTTTTGGACTGTGTCTTATTCAGTGTTGTCTGGGTCAATGGTTCCCAACAAAACCTTTTGAATTGGCCCTGTATGTGCTGCCGGGCTGGCTCACCCACACTCGCCCCTGATCCCGGCCCCCTCTCCCCCGCCAGCTCTCCCTGTCCTGATGCACAGGATGTACAGGGAGAGCCGGTGGGAAAATTGGGCCCCCGACATGCTACCGGGCCTGTGGGAATGTGCTTATTCCACCTCAAAGGTGGAATTAGCAGCACTTTTGCCATGATCTTCCCCCAAGGCTGGGCCAGGGCCAGGGCCAGGGCTGGGTGCAGGGGGGTCCCTGCCCCCTGATCCAGGCCACGGCAGGCCAGCCTTGGGTCAGGTGACAGGGAAAAGGGGGGCCGAGAATTCTGGAGTTGGGGGCACCTGCGGGGAGGATGTCCCACAGGAGCAGGGGCATGTCAGGCTGTCCTCAGGCCTGATTCTGGCTATTGTGAGAATGTTTTGTTCCCATGGTCCAGAATCGAGTCCAAACGGGCCAGTCTTGCTTAGGGCTGTCTGGACGACCACGATGTGCTCCTACCCACATCTTTCCCACCTGGAGCATTCTTGTCTCTCCTCCTTCATTGTCTGTGCAATGTTCAGAATTCATATCAAAACCTGCAGAGGCAGGTAAGAAATGCTGCTCTCCTCCTACAAGTGGAAGAGAGGTGGGAAGGAGATAGTGTGTCTCTCTGTTGAGGGTACGTTATATAGATTTCACAGCCAGGTCGCGGACCACTTTGATTCCAAACACAGGACTTTCCTCATTTGCTCACGTACAATAAAAATAACTTCTGTCTGTCCCCCTAGCCATCTGGTCCTTCGCTAAAACATGAGCTAGATCACTCTGGCTGTTCTCACTGAACACCTGACCAGGATTCTGGACAGGATTCATTCCCCCCTTTTCCAAAACGTTTTCTGTTATTTACATCTAGCAATAAAATCAGGCCCTATATCAGTAGTCCAAAAAGGGGCCTATTTTAAGTTTAGTTTATAAAAGCAACCTGGCGCCCTTGCAAAATAAGCAGCCAAGACCAGCTTATATAGAAAATGCCAACACACATACAGTATTTACACCTGCTCTGAAGAAGACTGTAAATGCATATGTGTACTCTATTTGTGTATATTTTATAAGATACATGTGTGTACATTGCAGCTTCGCCCCGGGAACATCTACATGCTGTCTTGTCGTTGCATAGACTTATATACACCTATGTCATCATGTGATTTTATAAAAGGTATTTTCCGCATGTAAAAAAGGCTTTACACACGAAAAGGCGTTTATAAAATTATCCCCCAAGTGCATATTTATAATATGCTAGAGCAGGCATTCCTAGGGAAATGTCCAGAAAATTGGGTTTTCAGGATCTTCACAATGAGTTTGCATGAGCTGAGGTTGCATATAATGGAGGCAAAGCAATGCTGCCCTTAAGGTGTGCAGGAGTCTGATGCTTGTATTTCAATCATGTGTGGCAGGTGGGTCCCCAGAGAATCTTGTGGACCTTGCCTACCCTGCTGTACCACCCCTGTCGGTAGGAATGCCCACACACTTTAGAGGGAACATTGAGACATTGAATGTAAATCTGTCCATGTATTGTAGATATCCTGAAATTTTGACTTATTAAGTCTGTTCTAAGAAGCAAATTGAGAACCACTAAGTTAGAACAATGACATATCCCCAGCAACATCTTTTCTGCCCTCTAACCTCTTGGTCTTCCCTGATGTATATGCAATATAACATGGTAGGCCAGTGGGGCTATGGCCCAACCAACATTTTTTCCCACACATCACCCATTAGAAAGCTTTAGGGGCAGAGTGAAGTCTAGTTAGGCCTTCCCAATCAAGGTCTTCCCGATGAGATGGATCACTTTGGCTGTCCTAGTAAGAAATATCTCGCTGCAGACTTCACTGGGGTCATACTAGGAGGATGGAGAGGATCAAAGCACTGGGCCTGGACTGGACACTCCAGAGGTGTTCTCTCATGTTTCTTATCCTCTCCCATTGAACTTACTCTAGTCAGCAACAGTCTTTGGCCATGGGCCATTCACAAGGACTCCTGCAAATTGTGAGCCCTATTTTCATGGTTGTGCAATGACGGGAACACCCTCCCCCCCAGAGGCTGTGAATGCCTTCTCAGCTGCAGCTAACTCAAGGATCAGAAGATCTGTTCAAGGGATCAAACCTGTTTTTTTACATAGATGAGCACTCAACTGAACCACGAGGCTGAGTCGTGTTTTTGAATAGATTTTCATTGCTAATATGATTAAGGCTTCTGGGTATGCCTTTCTGTCCCACCTTTAATTGATTGGGGAGTTTGTTGACACCCTGGAGTACTTTTTAATTTGCTTGTCCACCTCTAAAAACCTCCAGACCATTCAGGAGCCTGGCCATTGATAACTAGGGCACTGCTGATCATTGCAAGGGGTGGGGGTGGGGGGTGTCTCTGCACTAAATCAGAGATATTTGATGGATGGTCTTTAACACCAACTGATAAATGATCACATTCCTTAACTCCTTCCACAGATAAGCTATTTTACCACAATCCCTCTGATGAGTGACAGGCATCGGTTCCCTTCCTTCTTCCGCACCATTCCTAGTGACGAGGCCCAGTCCAAGGGCCTGGCTCGCCTGTTAATGCACTTTGGCTGGACTTGGGTTGGGATCTTAGCGACAGCAGAAAATTATGGGCAGCTTGGGAGTCAGATCCTGAAGGAGGAAATCATCAGGGCTGGTGGCTGTGTGGCATTTCTGGAACCTATCCCCACCAGGTATTCCATGGATAAAATCCAGCACATTGTTCAGGTGGTCAAGAAATCACAGGTCAGTGTTATCGTGGTCTTTGCCTATGTGGATTATGCAAGTCCAGTGCTAGAGGAGGCTTCAAGGCAAAACGTGACTGGGAAAGTCTGGGTGGCAACTGAAGCCTGGTCCATGTCCAGGACTTTGGCTGAAAAGAACCTACAAAACACTTTAGAAGGAACGATTGGTTTTGCCATCCACAAAGGGGAAATTCCTGGCCTAAGGAACTTCTTGGTGGGCATTCATCCCTCTTCCTCACCCACAGACATCTTCATCAAGGAGTTTTGGGAGAAGACTTTTAAGTGTCTCTGGGGATCTCCAAACACACCACATGTGAGAGGAGCTGAAGAGGGTTTTACAGAGGTGTCTCATTCATGTACGGGCTTAGAGGAACTAGGAGACCTCAATACAACTTATACAGATGTTTCCAATCTTAGGATTACTTACAACATCTATAATGCAGTGTATGCAATTGTTCACGCCCTGCATGACCTCCATTCATGCCAGCCTGGAGCAGGACCTTTCACCCACAGATCGTGTGCCAACATCTTTCACATAAAACCATGGCAGGTAGGAAACAGACTTTCATTTTCCTAGGAGGAGACAGAAGGGATGAAGAAGTAGAAGAACATTTATTTATTTTCTTATATTATAAACTGCTTTCCTTGAACACAAGTTCAACCCAAAGCAGTTTACAGAAAAACAAATACAATAGTCGATTATATAGCAGTAATACATTATACCAATAAAGCAATACTCCAAAATCTAGGATATATTCCTAAAATATAAATACATAAATCCATACAATAATAGATCAATTGTAGATCTTTTTTTCCAGAATTAGAGACTCCTCAATTGACTCATTTAAGGTATTTTTTCTGTAAATCAAGCTTCTCTTCCAATGTACTTCAATAAAGAGAAAAAAGATAGGAATGGAATGGGTCTCAAGTGATGCTCTCTCTAACCTGCATGGAGTCTTTCTCCCATTTTTCTGTTGGGGATGGTGCATCAGTATCTTATTTGCAATTGTGAGTGGCAGGCAGGTTCTGAAGAACCCCCAGTGAACTTCTCTGCCCCTTGCAATTTAAAATGAAATATTGATGCACCACCCCCACAAGAAAGTGGATGGAGGCCACCCACATAGTTTAGAGGGAATGCTTACCTCAAGTAGTCATTGAGGTTCATAGAAAAACACTGTTGTCACTCAAGTGGTTGTCTAGAATCCTAGAAAGGCAATACAGGAAGGCACCCCAGTAGGTCATATAGAATCAAAGAAAGATAGTACTAGAAGGGTTCTGCAGTGATCATCTAGAATCCTAGAAAGATAGGGCTGGATAGTATCCCAAGAACTCATTTAGAATTCTAGAAGGATGGTGCTGAAAGGATCTCAGAAGACCTTCTAAAATTAAAGACAACTAGGACTGGACAAGTTCACAAGAGATCATATAGAATCCTACAAATACAGGACTGGAAAGAATGTCAAGAAGTTATTTAGGACTCTAGAATAGCAGCGCTAGAAGGGACCTCAGAGGGTTATCTAGATTCAAAGCAAGATAAAACTAACTGAATCCTCAATAATATCTGGAATCAGAATGACAAGTCTGGAAGTCATCTGATCCTACGAAGATCTCCAATGAAGGAGATTTCACTACCTGTCTGGGTAACTTGTTCTAACACTCAAGTACCCTTACAATTGGACATTTCTTCCTGATATCTAATCTAAATTTCTCCTACTGTAGTTTAGAGAAAAATATGGCTTTCATCAGAATTTCCAAAAGATAAGGAACACACTGAGAACCTCAGAGCACTCGACGGCCAACAAGTAGGAAGATGAGCCATAAGGAAACTGTTGGAAGAAAGATAATAGTTTCATGGGATAATTTCATTAACACATGAGGTATTAACACAAAGGGTAATGTGTTAGATCACATGGGACTGGTTGCCATAGTCAGAAGAATTCAAAGTCCATTAGCTATGTAACAGAAAAGGTGTTCCTGCTTTTATAATAGATTGTTGCTGGCTTTGGCTACAAATACATAATGTATACCACTATGAAATTTGAACTTTTTTCAGGTCTATCACAAAATATCTTCATTCATTTATATAGAATATGCTGCAGCCTGCTGTAAGAGTGAAATTCAATTCTGTGCTCAGTACAAGCATCCTTTTCCCCGACTCTCCAATGCGGCATATTGCCAGCTCATTATCAATGAGTTTCAGAGACAGAACCCAGTAAGTCAACGAGTCAATGATTTTTGTAGCTGAAAATGCACGGGCACCATTCCAGTACTATCAACCTGCCATGTTTCACCATCATTGTCTTCAAGAAATGGAAAACATTTACAGCCAATAGAAACAAATGACTAATCCAAAATCTTGGCTTTGTACTGCTACCACCCTTCTCTTGCTGCATTATTGTAGTAACATAGTAAATGATGGCAGATAAAGACCAAAATTGCCATCTAGTCTTCCCAGCAGTGATTTGTCCATTTTGAGAGGATGTGTATTCAGATCCCTATATGGAACTAGATACCTTTCAAGAAGTACCACTGTCATTCAAAAACTGGGAAAAAAAACATCTGTACCATATCATAAAAACCCAAAGTCTCCTTATTCATGTTTTTTTTATCTCTTTCTCTTCCTCTGGCACTCATAGTCCCTTTGTTATCTGAAGAAAGTCCACTTTAAGAACAGAGCGAATGAGGAACTGTTTTTTGATGAAGGAGGCAACCCACCACCGGTCTATGACATCCTGAACTGGCAGTTGGCCTCCAATGGTCAAGTCAAATTTGTCAAGGTTGGGAGCTATGAAGGGCAGAATCTCATTCTGAACAAGAGCGCCATCATGTGGAATGGGGGACACAAACAGGTGAGACTCTTCTGTTGTGACAGTGCAGACTCACTAATGAGACCAAATAGGAGATGAGATGTGGAATATGCAGGCTGTAAGTGAAGTAGACATTATGTTGTTATGGACCCATGGAGCTCATGGGGTAGCCATGTTCTCTTTTTTTGGCTCATGTGAACTTCCTGCATTATTACTCTGTACCCTTTTGAATTTTCTGTGGTAACACAGTAGTAACCACTTGGTTTATTCAAGTTTAGGATGATGAGCTGATCGAAAGTGACAAACCACCTATACAGTGTGAATGCTGAATAAGATTACAATACACCATGCCTGGAAAAACAACTGGGGAGGAGGAGCCAAGATGGCGGTGGTGCAGAGTTAAGTGGGACGGTTGCTGAGCGGTATGGGTCAGAAGTGTAAGGGAAAGGGCGTTGTGATGCCTTCTCATACCCCCGGTACTTCAACACCTCTTGCTTCTGGTGCACTTGATTCTTTCTTGTTGAGACTGTCCACTCATTCAGTTCTCTCGGGGAAGGTTACTCCGAACGCAGCGAAAGGGCTGGATTGCTCGGCATCTGCTTCAGGGACTCCATCTCTCTGTCCTGATCTACGGCCATCCCTGAAGGTGGTGGGTCTATAGCAGTCCGGTGAGGGCGACCTGCAGCAGGAGGAGTCCATAGGAGATGGACTTTGGTCCTTGCTGGAAAGGCCAGGTCTTGGGGCAGCCAATTTAGAGATGGCTTTTGCTCTGAAACAACCTCAACACATCGGAGCTTCAGGGGACACTGACAGAAGTGAAATAGCCGGTTTGGCTCAAGTTGCAGGTGCTTCAACGATGGCAGCAGGAATAGAAGGAACCCCGGGTCAACAGATGGCAGTTTCTACTTTTGCCTTGGCTCGTCCTGTAAATTTTACCTTGGAATCGATTTGGCAAGCGATTGTCTCCTTGGGTTGAAGCTATTCTTCCGCAAGTTTCACTGTTGGAAGCTAAGTTACAGTCAAATATAGCAGTTGTGGAATTATTATCTTCAAAGATAACTGGGTTACAAACTGAGGTATCAGAGGTTCAAACTAGAGTTTCACTTCTGGAGGAACAAGCTACATCTTTTGTTAAAAACTTTAGTATGTTGAACACTAAGATTGAGCACAATACACCATGCCTGTTTGAGCATTATTTATTATTTTTGCTAGCAAGAGAGTGTACAACTGAATGCTTTCTCTAAAGTTCCCTTGCAACAAAGCTTACAGATGATTTACACGAACATTTGCCAACCTTGAATTATACCATCCTATCTTATTGGCATGTACGTTCTGCATACAGTTCCCGGAGACACAGTCATGCCACATGTTTGACTAGGCTCATTAATTAGTCTGAAGTCCAAATAAACAGTCTATTATTTCTTAGATTTTTAGCTTTTCAGTCTCTGGTTAACCCTTTCTTTCCACAACAGGAAATTCAGATAAAGTAAGACAAGACGTGATAAGCAGATTACACAGGATGTACAGAATAGCTAACAGGAAGTGATGAACCATGTAGACAAGTTCCAAAGAGATAAAAAAGAAAGAAGGCAGTGCCCATGAGTTTTCAAGGATTTATTTTGTTATACCAAAGATATTTTCCTTTTTTTTCAGCAGAAATATTCAGTGTTCTAATATCAGAAGTAATCCAGTGTTTGTATACATACCCTTAGTCATAGCAAAAAGATCATTCTGTACTTAATTGACTGAATGCAGTCATTCGTGGTGGTCCAGCTTTCCTGTCCATGTCCTGCTTATCACAACCAACTCAGCGGGGAACACCAAGGAGTCCTTGGTCCAGGTTGCATGTGTTTACCTATAATAATTTCCTTTCCCTTTGGGTTGAGCCCCTGGTGCTCAGATGTTTCTAGAATTTAAAGCCCAAGCCCCTTGTTGTTCACACAGGGGGCTATTCTGTGCTACAAATAGCAGGGATGGACAGCCCAACGGGACATCCATCCCAGCTATTCGTGCCGGCTCCTGCCCCCGATTAACTTCCCCACCTGTTATGCGGGGAAGTTAGATGGGAGCGGGGAAGGGGCGGCCCAGGGGTGGAGTCTGGGCAAGCAGTGGGTGATCGCCGGCCCTGGACATACAGGACCGATTCTAAATGTTGGCCCTGTACGTCCAGGGCTGGTGAAATGTCTGCGGAAGTTATTCCACTTCCAAGGTGGAATAACTTCCTTGGATGTGACTTTTTGAACAGCCCGGGGCACAGATGGGGCAGGGGGGGCCAAGGTTTATTCCCAACAGCCTGACTCTGGCCTTAGGAGGCCAGATCGGGGGTCAGGCTGCAGGGAATAAACACTTTTATTTGGCAGCCGGCATCACGGCTTTTAAATGGAGCCGTGGTGCCATGGCAACATGACGCCATGGCACTGCGGATCCATTTAAAAGCCCTGACTGAGTTGGTTGGGCTGTACATGTACGTGCAGGCCGGACTGAATCACAGTCCTGGCCTGCACTTACATGCCTGGTTGCAATTTTGATCCCGTGGGGCTAGACGTGTCCCACGGGATCAGAATCGCGATCCCCTCTGTGCATCCGGTTCAGACCAGATGCACAGAGGGGATCTAAGTGCAGGACAGAATCGGGCCCACAGGGTTTAGCATTAGTTGCCAGTCACCAGATAATAGGAGGCTGGAAAAGTACAGGAACATGGTCAGATAATCCAGGACAATACTAGCGAATCAGGAAAGAAATGAATTGGCAGAGAAAATCATAATCAAGCATCAGACTCTAGTCAGGGCTGGTGGAACAAGTTTGAAAACGGTAGGGGAACGTAGCATTCAGGCAGCCTCTCATCAAAATACTAACCAGACTCAACCCTGCTTAGCTTCTGAGATCAGACGACATCAGGCAGACTTAGAGTAGTGTGACTATTGGCTATATAAACTCGATTAACAGGAGACAAACAGATAGAGGAGCACATCTAGAAACGCTCACAAGAGACTTATCAAAGGGCAAGGAAGAAAGGGAGTTCTTGGGTTTAAATAGCTTTAGCGATCCAGTAAGAACAAGTCTCATCATCAAGATGCGACTTGCAATGGCTTAAAAGGGCAGGATGAAGGCAAGACTCCCTTCTTACGAGAAGAGCGTATCCTGGGAGGGAAATATGTGACACTGCTATTCTACAGTCACCATTGCTCTGCACTGCTCTATCCATCCCAGATCTCATGGATCACGTTATCCATCCAGTCAACTTGTAAGCTTTTTGACTTTGGGAATTTGCTGTCATTCACTGTTCCTGGATGACTCTGAGTTATTCATTATGCTCTCATGTTGATTTTTTTATGCAGTGTTATGTACACAGCAAAGTAAATCTAATTTCCCTTTTTCTGTATTTCAGATTCCCCGCTCCATCTGCAGTGACAGCTGCCCACCCGGGCATCAGAAGGTGATGAGGCAGGGGAAGCCACCATGCTGCTTTGACTGCAAGCTATGCTCTGCTGGCGAGATCGCCAATGAAACTGGTGAGCACATCTACAAGCCTATCTAATAAAACTGCCACCGTTCAGAGCCATGGCAAAGGCTTCTCTATGGATTCCTGCTGTTATGTCAGCCGGTTTTATGTGAGGCTTTATTAGGTTCATTAGTCCAGTTCTATTCTGGAAAGCATTTCTGTGCTTGTCGCCTAAGCAGTCAATTCCTAAAGGCAACAGGCTCTTTGTCACTTTGCCCAAATCTTGAGCCATACTCTAGAGTTGACAGACTTTGTGTCCTTCTGCCCATCCATTAAGCTATTCACTCCTAGAGGTGAAAAGCTTTGTAAATCTATTCACATCACCTCAACCCTACATTCCTAGATATGTCAGGCTTTGAATCCATTCAGTCCTAGAGGTGACAAGCTCTGTGTCCCTCTGTCAATTTCCAGAGCCATTCAATCGTAAAGATGTCAGACTCTATATCCCTGTGACATCCCCAGAGCCATTCCTTCTTAGCGATGTCAGACTCTGTATAATTGTGCCAACTGAATGCTGGCAGAACAAATTAAAATAGAAAATTATGATTCCTCTCTTTTCAAGATTCTCTTGTGTGCACCCTCTGCTCTGAAGACTTCTGGTCCAATGACAGACGAGATCAATGTGTCCTGAAGCCTACGGACTTCCTTTCCTTTGAAGAATCTTTGGGCATTATCCTCACTACTGGAGTCATTTTCCTTTCTTTCCTTCTCGTTGGGGTTTTGCTTATTTTTGTCCGGCACCATGAGACACCTATTGTCAAAGCCAACCACCGTGAGCTCAGCTATCTCTTGCTCTTGGCGCTCCTCCTCAGCTTCCTTTGCGCCTTGATTTTTATTGGTCACCCATTGGCAGCAACATGCATGGTCCGTCAGATTGCTTTCAGCCTTATCTTCACTCTCTGTGTCTCCTGTGTGCTGGCCAAGACCCTCATGGTAGTTGTTGCCTTCAAAGCCACCAAGCCTGGCAGTGACTTTCGGAAATGGGTGGGGTCCAGGCTACCCACCACTGTCATCTCTCTTTCCATGGTCCTGCCAATTCTAATATGCATTGTCTGGCTCTACAGTTCTCCACCTTTTCCAGAGAGAAACCTTAATGCTCAGTTTGGGAAGATCACCATGGAATGTAATGAGGGTTCCAGCCTGGCCTTCTGGTGCTTGCTGGGGTACATGGGCTTCCTGGCTGGAGTCAGCTTCCTGGTCGCCTTCTTGGCTAGGAAGCTGCCTGACAGCTTCAATGAAGCCAAATACATCACCTTCAGCATGCTGATCTTTGGTAGTGTCTGGGCCTCCTTTGTCCCAGCCTATCTCAGCACCAAGGGGAAGAACATGGTTGCTGTGGAAATCTTTGCTATCCTGGCTTCTAGTGGTGGTCTGCTGGCTTGCATGTTCTTCCCAAAGTGCTACATCATTTTATTAAAACCAGGCATGAACACTCGAGAGTTCTTAATGGGGAAAGGAACTCACAGGGTGAAAAAGGGCAGCACTAATACAACTAATAGAAAATGAACCATTGTTTCTCTCTGTTGTTTAGGACATAACAACATAAGAAATGCCATACTGGGTCAGACCAAAGGTCCATCAAGCCCAGTATCCTGTTTCCAATAGTGGCCAATCCAGGTCACAAGTACCTATCAGGTTCCCAAAAGGTAGATAGGTTCCATGCTGCATATCCCAGACATAAGGATGTTTATGAACTTTTCCTCCAGGAACTTGTCCAAACCGCTCTTAAACTTGTACTCTTGGGCTTCTGTGGCTAGTATCATATCTTTGCAGTTTTCCGAGTCATGCTGCGTCTTAGTAAGTGGAACTGATGATTCAGCATCATGCTGTGTCTTTCTTCAAGCTAATGGAGCTGCCCCGCTGAGGGTCCACATCCTGGTTGAGGCCAATTTCAGCTCTGTGACAGATGGAATTGCCGGATGCATCTCCATTGAGAGCGCAAAGTACAAGCTGCCTGGTACTGTGTAATAAAACTTTCTAAATACTGCAGATCTTGACCATGCAACAGTCACGTCTGATTCAGCTTAGAAATGTTATTATGATTTTGACACCATGCTTTAACCATTTTATTTATTATACAATTCATATCACCAGTTGCATTTTCAAAGTACATTAAGAATAGATCACATTCTTTTAGATTATTCTGTCATAAGGTGGATACAATTCATTTTGAAGAAGTGAAGCCAAGGTTTGCTAACCTTGCAAAGGAAAATATTACGTCCCCCACTGTCCTTGTGCACTCCGATTTTAAGTGAGACAGTTCAAAGTAGCTGTTTATTTATTTAAAAAGTTCATATACCATCTTATCAGCACACAGTCGTCCAAAGCAATTTACATTAAATAAATCCAGTAACATTTTAAATAAACTTCATTAGAAATGAATGGGTCGCTCTTCAGACCTGGTGGCAAAAAAAGAAAAAGCCAGCTGCAGTGCTTACAAAAAGTCGCATATTCAAAGTCGCATTCTGGAGAGGCAGCAGTACTGAAGATACATGGAAAGTGTGCGCCGCCAGCAGCGATGGGCCTGACTTAAAAAAAAAAGCCAAACTCCTAAATTTCAGCTCCTAAAGTTCTGCCCTATTTTCAGCCAAATGTAGGAAGCTTCCAGCTGAAAATTCATCTTAATTTAGGATCTTAAAAGTTATGCTTATAAATTTATGAGCCTAATTCATGAGACTAGTGCTCAAAATCAGTGCTAGGCTCCTAACTTTTTTTTCGCCACTCTAACTCCACCCCTGTTACTCCTTAGTGAAATTCTGAGTATAAATTTAGGGACTTCCCTGGTAAATTTTAAAAGAGGCCAGTTTAGGAGCATAAATCCAATTTATATTGGCCTCTACATATATATGTACAGCAGCGATATTCAGCTGCTCTATGTATAACTAAGTGGTTTAATTTAAGACTGTTTTTTGCAGGCCTAAGTTAAACTGCTTAATTATAAGGAGAGTGATTGAATATCACTGCTATATACAGAGTTAGGCAGAATGCCCTCATTCCACCCCAGCACTATCTAGATAGTACCATGGGGTTTAGAGTGATTTCCAGCAGCACTAACCATATAGTGCTGCTGAAAATCAATGGATGGGGGACTGATACGTTCTGCTGCAGTCACTAAACATACAAGTCCATTTGAACATTGGCCCAGAAGAGAAAAGGTGGAAAATGGATGGTCCCCTGGTGTACAAATGATACAAGGCTACTGAAAAGGGAACCTTGGTGGCTAGAAACTTCTTGGAGAAAGTCTGTGACTCCAGAAGATAGATAAGCCTTCAACAGACAGACAGCATCTTACAAGTCTGCCACAATATCAGAAACAAGCCTGCTGTTTGAGACTAAAGGTGTCCTGAAAGAATTCCTGGGAATTATGTCAATTGGTCTCAGATTTGATCAAAAGTCCTACTAGGCCCTCACCAAGTGCTGATCTAGGTTGTGAGACAGTTGCTCAGTTCTTTTAAAATCAAAATTGTGCAAATATGTGTTAGTTTTAATTGGGATGTGAATTCTCGGAGCGACACACTTCTGGTTGCTGTGGGGGAAGAAGGCTGGCAGAGCAATGAAGGGCATTTGGTGTGTGCAAACTCCACAGCATGTAACAGGCCCTTTCATTGCTGGCATTGTCGCTGCCATAGAGGGGGTGAAGGTTTGAAAGGGCAGTAGGACATTGGAGGGAGGGGAAGAGGGAAAAGCTGATGGGGGTGGGGAGATGCTGAACCACGTTGGGGGGAGGAGAGGGAGGTACTCCGTTATGCCCTGCAGCATTTTGGGGAACATTGTTCTTCTTTGACGCTCCTAAACTATGCCCATGTTGAAATTCCATCTTGCTAGGGTCTGTACACACTATCTTTGCAGCAATCGCAGTCCCAGCTGGCCTGGAGAGCAGAAACCTGACCCTGAAATTGGAGCCAGTTCTACACTGAAGTATGCAACATTTGCTACTTGAGAGACTGGACTGGGTCATTGGAGGAACTTGCAAGGCAAAATGTCATGAGGAAAATACGGGTTGTTAGTGAAGATTGGTCAACTTCCTGGAGAGTTTACATGAATGATCTTGAGAGTATGACTGGCATCAAGGGGACTCCCATCCTTGATACCAGCATTTAAGGAGATCCTCCTCCAAGCTACTTTCCTTTTAAGGTGTGCAAGAATCCTCTGCCCATGTTCTTGCCATGGGGGGTGGGGGGGGGGGGGTGCTGCAGTAATGTCACAGTTTTAATCATGAGAGACAGACTGATCCCCTGGGAGTCCCACAGAGCATGCCTGCTCCTTGCGATTGAAACTGAGATATTGATGCAGCACTCCCCATGATAGGAATTCAGGCAGAGGACAGCCATGCACCTTAGATGGAACATTGCCTCTAAGTCCACCCTTTCCCGCAAGTCCACTCTCTGACTTCTCCCAAAGACAGTTTTGGTCAAAACATTCTGTTAACCAATGGTTCAAGTCAGAAGCCAACAAGACCTTCACCAACACAAATGTCAACTCAACTGGAGACTTCCGTGCAGGAACTGAGACTTTAGAAAAACTCTGCATCCTTTCTTTCAGTAATTATGACGTCAGAATCAAATACATCATGCAGAATGCTGTTTATTCTGTGGCATATGTCCAATAGGATATGTGCTCCTGTCTGATTGAGGGAAAGAGCAGTTACAAAAAGCAAGTGTGAGGAAATGTAGCATTTCAAGTCAATGCAGTGAGGCACATACCTTTGTACTTTTTCCCATGAAAGACAATCTTTCTTTATTTGGCTGTTTTTGCTTTGTCTTTAATTACAGACTTGATCTATAAGGCTAATGGGATATGAATTGTCTGTTTTACACAGCTTCATCCAGATCAACTAATTTAATGAAAATAAATTCAGAAAGAAGTCCTTGAAGTTTTGGTAAAACCAATATCTTCATTTTTCCCTGATCAAGTTTCTCAGTCCTAAAATGGATTCCTCCATTCCTTTTTTTAGCATCTTAGGCGTCAGTTTTGTATAAGAAGTAGCATTGAATATACAGCTAGTGCAGTCACCACATCAGGGCTATGAGTTTAGCTTAGGCCTGCTATTCAGCAGGGCCTAAACTAAATGTATAAATTATCCAGAAAGTGACTGGATATTGCCGCAATCTGGATAAGTTTTCAGCCTGCCCTTGCCTACTCCTAATCCAGTCCCTTCTTATACTGAGGGTATCGGGTCTTTCAGTGATGTAAATGGCTCAATACTAAAGGGCTGATATAATCAGTGGTGGTGGTCAGCATTTGAAAGCACCTGGCCACTTTTGCTTTAATGAAATATATATTAAACTTACTCTTACACTTAAAACCTGATTAAACAGATACTTGTGACCTGGATTGGCCACTCTTGGAAACAAGATACTAGGCTTGATGGATCTTTGGTCTGACCTGGTATAGCAGTTCTTATATTCTGTTCGATATTCAGCACCGGAGCTGATGTCTAATGTCCGATGCTGAATATCCGGTTTCTCCAGACAGAATGATTGCTATCCGGTTAGCAGCTGAACATCGCCACTAACCAGATAGCTACTGGGACCACCACCACTCTTCCCACATTGAAGAGGATCTTGAATGATTTTCAGAAGATTGTGTTCAGAAGGAACTAGCTAAACTAAAAGTAGACGAAGGTCTTGGGCAAGCCACTTAACCCTCCATAGCCCATGTTCCCTGTAAAATAGTTATCTCCAAGTTATAATGCCCTGTTCAATGTAATTTCAGTTTGTTCAATGTAAATCGCCTTAATATCGTGAAAGGCGGTTTTTATCAAATGAAATAAACATATTTTTTCTTTCTTCGTCAAATTCGTTCCGTTCGCCCTTTTCTCTCCCCTTCAGCCTTTGTCACACTGGTATTGTCTTTAATTATGTCCCGTGTGGACTTTGCTAACTCTCTATTCATTGGTCTTCCAAAAAACCAACTAACCCGACTTCAACAAATTCAGAGCACTGCCGCACGCCTTGTCACACACACCTCCCCCCGGGACCACATAACCCCTCTATTATTTCATCTTCACTGGTTGCCTGTCACTTTCCGTGCCACATTCAAACTACTGACTCTGGTACATAAAGCTTTCGACGCTTGCAGCCCGCAGTACTTAACAGATCTCCTCTTCTTTCACTCTCCCAGACATACCCCTCGCTCCTTTCATCTCAATCGCCTTACCCTCCCCTCCCCTTCCCGCGCTCACTTGCAGTCCACCCGTTCTTCTGCCTTCTTTTTCGCTGGTCCCGCCCTCTGGAATGCCCTTCCCCCCTCTCTCCGTTTAGAACCTCAATACACCACATTCAAACAAAATTTAAAAACCCACCTGTTCTCTTTAGCTTTTAATGTTCCCTCCCCTTTTGTGTGATCTATACTCTCCCCCACCTCTTGCCGACCCCTAGGCTCCTCCTTTACTTACATTTTGTTATGTTCTTCTCAATTCCTTTACTGTCCTGTAAGATATTGTACATTTCTTTTCCTTTTCGTTGGCTATTAGCCTTCTTTTATTGAATTTTAATGTACACCGCCTTGGTTATTGCAGAAAGGCGGTTTTTATCAAATGAAATAAACATAAACATAAAGGCAGTATATAAGAAATGTTAAATAAATAAATAAAGTGATGGGGCCAGATGGGATATATATGAGAGTATTAGTAATCTGTGAACTATCATTAAAATCATCTGTAATACCTGAAGATTGGAGGATGGCAAACGTAACACCAATTTTTAAAAAGGTTTCCAGGGGTGATCTGGGAAACTACAGACCGGTGAGCCTGATGTCAGTACCGGGAAAAATGGTAGAAACCATCATAAAGAACAAAATTGCTGAACATGTAGATAGTCATGGCTTAATGGGAGACAGGCAACATAGCTTTAGACAAGGAAGATCTTGTCTTACTAATCTGTTATGTTTTTTGAAGGTGTGAATAAACAGGTAGACAAAGGTGAGTCAGTTGATATAGTGTATTTGGACTTTCAGAAAGCCTTTGACAAGGTCCCTCATCAGAGACTTTTGGCAAAACTAAAGAGTCATGGGATAGGAATGGAAAATAAAACAAAAGATATTATAATGCCTCTATATCGTTCCATGGTGAGACCGCACCTTGAATATTGTGTGCAATTCTGGTCGCCGTATCTTAAAAAGGATATAGCGATTTTAGAAAAAGTTCAGAGAAGAGCCACCAAAATGGTAAAGGGGATGGAAGGATACTCCTATGAAGAAAGGCTAAAAAGGTTAGGGCTCTTTAACCTGGAAAAGAGACGGCTGAGGGGAGATGTGATAGAAAACGTGAAACAGGAAACGTGCGCATGCCCCCTGGTACTCTACTGACCTTCGAGCTTCCCTCTTACAACTACGTAAACTCGAAAGACGATGGCGCAGGAATCAGACTACAGTAGCCTACCACAATTATAACTCACATCTAGCACTACACAGAGAGAAAATAAGTGAAAAGAGGAAACAACATCACTCAACCATTCTAAAACGGTCTTTGAATAAGACACATGACCTATTTAATATAGTAAAATCATTAACAGTGGACCCAGCACCAGTAAGCCCACTCATGCCTCAACCACAGGATTACTTGAACTACCTGCAATCAAAAATGATCCAATCCAACATGATTCCACCTACCTACAACCCAACCATTGCAATAAGTACACCAAAGCCTACCCTACTACTCAATTTCTCTGCAGTATCAACTAAAGAAATTGAAGACACCGTTACCTCTATTAATCTCACCACGGCCCCCAATGACCCTTGCCCAGCAAGCTGGATAAAGGAACTTCGACATGAACTAAGCCACTCATTATGCAATATAACCAACCAATCATTACTAAGAGGCGTCTTCCCACAAAGTTTAAAACACACATCAATCAGGCCCCTACTAAAAAATAGTCGCCTTGATACATCCAAAGTCGAATCCTACAGACCCATATTGAGTATTCCCCTGCTTGCCAAGATCATCGAGAAGATAGTCCAGCGACAGATCCAGCAACACGTTGACACTGAGTCACCTCTCGACCCAGCTCAACATGGCTTCAGAGAATCGCATGGGGTAGATACCATCTTAACTACCCTTTTCGACAA
The DNA here is from genome assembly GCA_033557465.1 of Ichthyophis bannanicus. Taxonomy (NCBI): domain Eukaryota; kingdom Metazoa; phylum Chordata; class Amphibia; order Gymnophiona; family Ichthyophiidae; genus Ichthyophis; species Ichthyophis bannanicus. Next base: position 100,767,864 of record CM066048.1, on the reverse strand, counting down.
ACTAATCACAGGAATTGATAATATACACCAAGGCTTCATCCTTATCTTTCTCGACATTGCAGCCGCCTTCGATTCTGTGAATCATAAAATACTATTACAACGTCTCCAAGAAAAAGGGTTACAGGATACTGCATTACAATAGTGCGAATCATACTTAACCAATAGATGGCAGCAAGTAAAAACAGGTAACACTTCCTCTGAGCCTTTCCTACAGAAGCAGGGAGTACCCCAGGGATCATCCCTGTCTGCTTTACTATTTAACATTTATATGCAGCCTATCTGCTCTCTGATCTGCTCCCTAAATGTACAATGCCTGGTGTATGCTGACGACATACTACTATACATTCCATTCACTATTGAGCAGCCCGATTTCTCCCTTATCATCAGATGCTTTGATGCAGTTGCTGAATGGCTCCTCACACAAAACCTGAGGATCAATCATAGCAAGACCGATGTCCTCTTTGTCACTAGGAACCAGAAGTTCGTCACACCTCCCTACCTGCAAGTTAAAAACGCCGAACTCAAAACGAGAGACACAATCCGATACCTAGGAATTACTCTAGATCGGCGTCTAGACATGACAACCCACGTAAAGACCGTTACAAGATCAGTTTACCACAAGATACAAACCCTCCGCCACCTCCACCCACTACTCGATTTCTCAGACTATCGAACGATATTTCAGGCCCTAGTAATCCCACATCTTGATTTCGCAAACATCATCCTCCATGGCCTCCCACAGGCAACCCTCAGCCCACTTCGGCTGGCCATGAACTCAGCTGCTAGGGTTCTAACAGGTGTATCAAAATTGGAACATATAACGCCAGTAATGAAAGAGTTACACTGGCTACCGCTACAAGCTCGAATTCAATATAAGGTACTAGTCATGACGTTCAAGGCACTGAACAACCAGTCTCCCACACCTATCAGCAATCTGATTAACAATATCCCTGAAAACAGAGCAAGACGGCCTGCACTACTCAACATGCTAATAGTACCCAAATTTACCACAAGGTGCACAAAGACAACTACTAATAGATCTTTCTCGATTTATGCTCCGACAACCTGGAACGAACTTCCCACCTGGATTCGATCCATACCAAGCCTCACCACATTCAGAAAAGAAATAAAACACCATCTGTTTCAAATCTACTATCCTGAAACCAGTCCTGAAAAACATAAGTCGCAGGCATTCACCCCTGCTCTGACTATCCCAACACCCTAACCCAACATGAAAACGGTTAGCCGCCCCTCCCCCTATGGCTGTATCCTATCTCCACCAGACCGTGCTATGATCACATGAAGAGTTTAAGTATTAGTTGTATATAACTCTATGTAAATTTTATGTGTATATATCTTATAAATAGTTTCCCCCGTTCTCCACTTATGATTGTACCCCTGTTCTATGTAAGCACATCGTGTTATGTAATACATTGTTGCATTGTTCAGTTATAATGTAAACCGTGCTGATCTTAATAGCGCGGTATATAAGAAAAATAAATAAATAAATAAATAAATAAGTCTATAAATTAATGAACGGAGTGGAACGGGTAAACGTAGATCGACTGTTTACCTTATCAGAATATAGAAAGACTAAGGGACATGCAATGAAGCTACAGGGTAAACTATTTAAGACTTATAAAAGAAAATATTTTTTCACTAAACGTGTAATCAAACTCTGGAATTTGTTACCGGAGGATGTAGTAAAGGCTGTTAGTGTAGCTGGGTTTAAAAAAAGTTTAGACAAGTTCCTGGAGGAAAGGTCCATAAACCATTATTAAGAAGTGACCGAAGATATCAATGCTTGACCCAGTACAAGCATTGTGGAACTTGTGTCTCTTGGGGATACTGCTAGGTACATATGACCTAGATTGGCCACTGTTGGAAACAGAATACTGGGCTTGATGGACCCTGGTCTGACCCAGTATGGCATATCTTATGTTCTTATGTTCTAGGAGGCAGTGTACTATTGTGGATCAGGAACTGGTTAAAAGATAGAAAGCAGAGGGTAGGACTAAATGGCCAATTTTCCCAATGGAGAAAGGTGAGTAGTGGTGTACCCCAGGGATCTGTGCTGGGTCCGCTGCTTTTTGACATATTCATAAATGACCTGGAAAAGGGAATAACGAGTGAGGTTATCAAATTTGCAGATGACACAAAACTATTTAAAGTTATTAAAACCCAAGAGGATTGTGGAAAATTGTAAGAGGATCTTGATAAATTGGAAGACTGGGCATTAAAATGGCAGATGAAATTTAATGTGGACAACTGCAATGTTATGCACCTAGGAAAGAACAACCCAAACTATGTTTACACGATGCAAGGTTCAACATTAGGAACCACCACCCAGGAAAAAGATTTAGGTGTCATTGTGGATAACATGTTAAAACCCTCAGCCTAGTGTGCAGCGGCGGCCAAGAGAGCAAATAGAATGCTAGGTATCATAAGGAAAGGAATGGAAAATAAAACAAAGGATATTATAATGCCTCTATATCGTTCCATGGTGAGACCGCACCTTGAATATTGTGTGCAATTCTGGTCGCTGTATCTTAAAAAGGATATAGCATTATTAGAAAAGATTCAGAGAAGAGCCACCAAAATGGTAAAGGGGATGGAAGGATACCCCTATGAAGAAAAGCTAAAAAGGTTAGGGCTCTTCAACCTGGAAAAGAGACGGCTGAGGGGAGATATGATAGAAGTCTATAAATTAATGAACAGAGTGGAACGGGTAAACGTAGATCGATTGTTTATGTTATCAGAATATAGAAAGACTAGGGGACATGCAATGAAGCTACAGGGTAACCTATTTAAGACTAATAAAAGAAAATATTTTTTCACTCAACGTGTAATCAAACTCTGGAATTTGTTACCGGAGGATGTAGTAAAGGCTGTTAGTGTAGCTGGGTTTAAAAAAGGTTTGGACAAGTTCCTGGAGGAAAGGTCCATAAACCATTATTAAAAAGAGACCCAGGATATCAATGCTTGACCCAATACAAGCACTGAGGAACCTGTGTCTTTTGGGGAGACTGCTAGGTACATATGACCTAGATTAGGCACTGTTGGAAACAGGATACTGGACTTGATGGACCTTGGTCTGACCCAGTATGGCATATCTTATGTTCTTCTTATGTTTTGAAAGTCCTAGCGGCTCTACTGTCTGACCTTTTTAATGCTTCTTTAGAATCGGGAGTAATCCCAGAGGACTGGAGAGAGGCACATGTGGTCCCTTTACAGAAAAGCAGAAGTAAGGATGAGGTTGAGAACTACAGGCCGGTTAGTCTGATCTCTATGGTGAGTATATTAATGGAAACGCTGCTAAAACAGAGGCTAGTGAGGTTTCTGGAGTCCAATGGATTGCAGGATCTGAGGCAGCATGGATTTACTAGAAGCAGGTCTTGTCAGACAAATCAGATTGATTTCTTTGACCGGGTCACCAGGGAATTGGACCAAGGGAGAGCCCTAGATATGGTGTTCTTAGATTTCAGTAAAGCCTTTGACACTGTACCGCACAGGTGACTTACAAATAAATTGAGCACCCTAGGGGATGGACCCTAAAGTGACTGGTTGGGTTAGAAATTGGTTGAGTGGGAGATGACAAAGGGTACAAGTAAATGGAGTTCATGTTGAGGAGAAGGATGTTATTCAGTGGTGTGCTGCAAGAATCTGCCCTTTTTCCGATTCTTTTTAAAATTTTTGTTAGTGATATTGTAGAAAAGCTGTTGGGTAAAGTTTGCCTCCTTATGGATCATACCAAAATCTGCAATAGAGTAGACACCCAGGAAGGAGTAGATAAGATAAGGAAGGATCTAGCTAAGCTTGAAGAATAGTCGAGAATTTGGCAGCTGAGATTTAATAGTAAAAAATGCAAGGTTATGTATTTGGGCTGCAAAATTCAAGGGAGTGGCAAAATTTAGGGGGTGAAGTACTTCTGTCCATGAAAGAAGAGCGGGATCTGTGCATAATTGTTTCTGATGATCTTAAAGTGGCTAAACAAGTAGAAAAGGTGATGGTGAAAGCCAGAAGGATGCTTGGGTGTATAGGGAGAGCAATGGTCAGCAGAAAGAAGGAGGTGATTGTGCCTCTGTATAAGTCTCTGGTGCTACCTCATTTGGAGTATTGTGTGCAATTCTGGAGACCGCACCTTCAAAAGAATATAAACAGGATGGAGTCGGTGCAGAGGGTGGCTACCAAAATGGTTAGTGGTCTTTGTCATAAGGCATATGGGGACAGATTTAAAGATCTCAATATGTATACTTTGGAAGAAAGACAGGAAAGGGGAGATATGATAGAAATGCTTAAATACCTCTGTGGCATAAATACACAAGGGTAGAGCCTCTTTCAATTGAAAGAAAGCTCTTCAATGAGGGAGCACAGGTAAAAGAGGATAGACTTAGAAGTAATTTGATGACATATTTGTAGAAAGAGTGGTAGATGCATAATGGAGGTGGTCGTGACAGACTGTATCTGAATTCAAGAAAGCATGGACAAATACAGAAGATCTCTAAAGGGAAGAGAGACTGGAAAGCTTAGTAGTCGGTATGGAAGGGCAGACGGGAAAAGCAGTATGGTCTTTATCTGCCATCAGTTTTCTATGTTTCCATCCTGTTTCTACCCTCTTCATCTCCAGGCTGGCTCTTTCACTTTCTACTGGGGTTTGCTGTCCTTTGGAACAGCTGTTCTGTTTTCTTTTGCTGCTGCATGGTGCCCAAATTTCTGCTTTGCTGTCGAAGTCTCATGAGAATGGGATGGAAGTTCAGGCATCGTATAACTCAACCACAAACTCAACTCAAACAGATGGTGCAAAAACGCAGAACAGTTGTTCCGGAAGCAACACCGGTTGCAAGCTACTGTTGGAAGCAGGAGTTTTGGTCTACACTGGATCTTTGGCATTACTTATGCTATGTAAAAGCTGTGGTTCTTAGACGTCCAACTCATAGTTCATATTTCTGCATTCCCAGAGAACATGTTGGTTATACTCTTTGGGTAGGTAGCCTTTAAAAGGGTAATTTCATAAACGCCTGCAGAATTAACACATGTTGCTATGTGCATATTTGCACCTATTTTATAAAGTCAAAAGCGCGTGTACTTTACCTTATAAAAGAGGGTGTAAGTGGTGTTGAAAACGTGCATCAAACTTGTTGCAGCAGTTATGCCCAGGCCTAGATTTTTCAAGAACACATGCAAGTTATAGTATTTTCTAACTTACACGTGCAAATTTGCACTCCACCTATGCTCTGTTGAAACTCCACCTCATGCACGCCCATACTGCACATACACACGACAGAACCTCTGCACATGCTTATAGAATAGTGAATGCCTAAAGTCTGCGCATAGGTCACATTCATGCTTGTTGAGTCTTTGAAACTAGTGACTTATGCGTGTAAATGGTGTGTATCTTTACATGGCTCCCTTATAAAATCAACCCCTAGATGTCAAACACCCAAGGCTTGACCATAGGCAGTGCAGAAACAAACAACGCCGAAGTGGTTTGCACAGGGGCTGAGAAAGTGGAGGACGTTAGACCTACATTTCTCATGATTTCAATAAGAAGATCACCTACCACATGTCTAATGCAAACTATTGTACAGCTTAGTCCCTGGAAGATGTGATACGGTAAGCTGAGGGCAGGACCCTTCACATAACCCCTGAGCTTCTGATGGCCCTACTGAAAGGCATTTCATATTAGGTTCAGAATATTAGCTGTCTATATGTCTCTTTTATGTATTATATGGAATTAAAAACATATTAAACATTAGGAGCAGGCCAATGACATTCCCTTTTTTGTTTCATTTTGCCATAGGAATAAAATAAGATAAAGCAAACAACATATTGTTCATTTTTCATTTTCTTTCTTTCTCAGACTTCTTTCCTACTAAATGTGTGGCCAGATAAAAAATAAGCCTTCATTGTCCTGCTTCCCCCCTCTCCTCTGCCTCACTAAATCCACCTCCACCTGCTTATCTGCTATCCAATGTCGCTCCTGCCACACTGGTGCCATATTCTAAGATGACATCAACCAACCCAAGGTTGTACATTTTGGAGTATAGGGGATACTTCAAAATGTACAGTCTTCAGGTTGGCTGGTGCCATGTCGAAGTATGGTATTTGCAAGGCAGGAATTGAACAGAGATAACTCCTACCCCCTTTGAACTTTTTTCCTCACAGTTAGGGTAATATGCGAAGGAAAGGGACTATAAATAATGGATGGATGTGCCGGGGACTCAGATCTGACACCATTTTGTATTTATCCTTTGGATTTTTTTGTTTTGTTTTTCTCCTTTCTACCTTTCATGTTCCAGTACCCTATTTCACTGTTTCTTTCTTCTCTTCTGTCATTTATGATTTGTCTATCTCTCTCTGTCTTGATGTCCCTCTCTTTTTCTCTATCTCTCTTCTCCATGTTTCTATGGTTCTACTCTCTCTCTCTCTCTCTACGGTTCTTATTTTGTTTATTTTTGCTCTCCCTCTATTAGTTTCCTCTGTTTCATTTCTTTTTTTTTAAGTTTCTTTATTTATATTTCAAGGATTAAACAAGTGTATACAAAATCAACAGAGGCCATCACATTGACACAGTATCCATAAACTTACAAAATACGTCATTCATCCCTTCCTCCCACCCCCTATTCCACAACAAGCACAAATTTCAAGGGGTGACGCTATGAACCAGACATTTATACAGTAAAAGAACCTTCCTCTAGGCCTGAGGCATTGGAGGCAAACGGAAAATTGGTGTAGTAAGGGAAATATCTTGTTTAGTCTATTCAATATGGAGTTGGAGTGGAGGAGTGGCCTAGTGGTTGGGGCAAGGTACTTCAGGCCAGAAGGTCAGGGGTTCAAATCCCACTAGAGGACAGCAACCTTGGGCCGGAAGGACTGGGGTTTCTAGTCCCACAGGTGCTTCTTGTGGTCTTGGGCAAGCCACTTAACCCTCCATAGCCCATGTTCCCTGTAAAATAGTTATCTCCAAGTTATAATGCCCTGTTCAATGTAATTTCAGTTTGTTCAATGTAAACCGCACTGATGCAGAATAGCGCGGTATATAAGAGAATGTAAATAAATAAATATAGGGGGCCCATTTATTGATGTGCCGTTCTATCTGCCCCTTACTCAAGGCTGCCAGATAGTCCATTGATAACATGTCCTTCAACCTTTGTTTCCATGCTGGGAGTGTGGGTCATGTCTCCTTTATCCAATTACGAGCTATGACCAGTCGAGCACCTAGTAGCAGCATCTCTGTCAACTGTTTCCTCCCTGATGGTATTTCCAGGGAGCATCCAGTAGGCCCAGCAAACAGCAGCCAGGGTCAGCCTCTAGTTTGTATCCCACCATGTCATTGATGACTTAAATGACCCTATCCCAATATTGCTGAGCCTTCGGGCACACCCACCACATGTGAATAAAGGACCCCCTCTGACCACATTCCCTACAGCAGTCACTTCCGTGGCGGAAGCCCAAATGGTGTAAGCGGACTGGGGTGAAGTATGCCTGCATCAGGAGTTGGTATTGGGTCTGTCTACCAGAAATATTACGGACATACTTGTACCCCCTCCTGTGGACAATATGCCATTCCTCCTCCGTGAAGGTTTTCCCCAACATTTGATGCCACTGCTGACAATGGTGGTCATCCTGATAGCCATAGATATCTAATAAGGCTTTATAAAGCCCAGAAAGAAATCCCTTCTAATTCGCTACTTTATAAAAAAGAACCCGTTCTAAGGTGTCGGTGCCCATGTGAAGTGATTCCGGTGTTCTGGGCACATAATAAAGTATCGTAACTGAAAATAGGGATAAAAGGGAACCGACACTCCTCCTCTATCAGTCACTTGGACCCGATCTTTCAGTAGGTCCGTAAAACAGATCAATCCTTTGGGGTGCCAGGAAGTTCTCAATTTAGCAAAGGATGCACCACTAAAGGGTAAGAAGTCTGCAAGCTGGGACTTTGGCCCCAGTGAAAGCTGAATCCCCTGTTGCCTTTCGGGCTTGACGCCACATCTTTAGAAGGTGGTCCAGTAGGGCATGGGGGTCATTTGCATTTGCATCAGATGGGCGATCCTCAAACACGGAGTGTGGGGCTATCCATCCCTGCTCCAATGCTACCCAATAGGCATCGGGCGGCCTCACGTTATGGTACCACAAGCTGTGCAACACTGCTGCCTGATAATATAAAGAGAGTTTTGGGCAGTTCATACCTCCGTCTATGATTGAGGCTGTCCTACGCTTCCACCCAATATGCACCTTAGGCTTACCCCAAATGAACCGACTAAAGCATTTATTTTCAAGGCAACAATCAGGGCCATCCAGCCGAATATGAGGCAGTCCCATCGTGCAAGTTCAACCGCAATAGTTGCCATCTCCACTGGCTTCCACTTCAGGCTAGAATCCAGTATAAGTCCCTAGTACTAACATTCAAAGCCCTAAGGAACCAGATCACCTCACCCATCAGCAAACTCATTCAAAGACGGCCGTTCAACAGGATCAGGAGATCTAATCAAGCAAACACTCTAGAGATCCCCAACATTCTAACTAAGTGCAAAAAGGCTACTGCCAATAGAGCCTTCTCCCTATTTGCACCCATGACCTGGAATGCCCTCCCCACTGAGCTCCGTTCCACCCCAGACCTATTGTCATTTAGAAAAGTCCTCAAACAACACCTTTTCCTCATCCATTACCCAGAATCCAATCCCAGAAACAACCACCCATCCTCACATCCTACACCCTACTCCACCCCACCCAAAATCCAACACCATAAAGAAAATGACTAGCTCTACCACCATATCCCCTCTCTTATTTATTATTGGTACTGATCACACATCTTATTGATTAAACCTCTTATAAATATGTTGAAACCAAGCTATACTATATGTATAATTTCTCACCATACTATATGTATAATTTCTCACCATACTCCATGAATAATTACTCTGTAATTAGTTACCCCTGCTACCTCCAGGTTATCTCGTCCATGTTCAATGTAAATACTCAATTGTCGTGTGACATTGCAGTATGTTTTTTGTTCAATTGTAAACCGCACTGATTTTAATAGCACGGTATATAAGAGAAGTAAATAAATAATAAATAAATAAATAGTTTAATTTAAATAAATCTATGGTACGATATCCACACCATCAGGTATTTTATAGAGGCTAATGCTAGCTTAAAGGGGCAGTGGCTCAGGACACCTGCCAGTCCAGGCACTACAGATAGGACTTCGGTCTTATCAAGGTTAACCTTAAATCCCAAGATGGTTTGCAAACTCGTGAAGAACTCTAGGCAACCCAGGTAGGGACTGAGCTGGTCATTCCAGAAATATCAAGGTACCATCCACGTAAATTGACACCTGATGGGGAGTGTCTCCCATGACTATCGGCGCTATGTCTGGTGCCTCTCTTAATGTGGCCATTAGAGACTCTATGGCCAAGGCAAACAATAGAAGAGACAAAGAGCAGCCCTGCCTTGTGCCTCCATAGAGTCTAAACTTTGCAGAGAGGGTACCATCTGCCATGCCTGATCATACACCTCCCATGTTAGACGACGTGCCCGTCTTTTGCACAGTTGCCATGCAAGGAACTTGCCCATCTTTTCCTATGTTCCAAGAAGTTACAGCGGGTCAAGCGAAGCAGAGACTCAAGGTGCTCAGTTTCAATAGCATCAATCTGCCAACGGACCTCTACTAACTTTTGGTAGGTCCACACTCACCCCGTCTGCTTATGTTCTGTCTGTGGTATCTTGTATCTCAAGCTGCTCTCGAAGTTGTGCTAGGGGGTATTTTTACTTATAAGAATGGCCACACCCCACTTTTTAGAGCTATAGGAAAAAAAGTATATCTGCTCCCAGTGCCCAGCTTGCAGTTTCTCCATCTCGGGTAAGATTAGTCATACCTCCTGCAGGAGGGCGATGTCTGCCCATTCTCTTTTCAGGTAGGCGAGCGCTCTCTTTCACTTGATTGGGCTGTTCAGGCCCCCAACATTTAAGGTTACAATCTTAAGAGACATTATTAACTATCACATAAAGACCAGTAATATTCATTAGTATAGTGTAAATAAGTCCTCCAACCTCTCTCATCCCCATCCACCCTTTCACACTACCCCAAACCCTCCCTATCCTGCTCATACCCCTTATCTGATCTTGCTGCCCACTCCATCCAACTTTACTCAAACATTCACATAACCTATCATTTCTGCCCATACATTCTTGCAACCGCCAGTCATCTCAGAACCCCTCCCCCTCAATCTTGCCCTTAGTCTTTGTGTAGCTGTCACGTCATGTGCTTTCTCCTTTTTATACCCTTCTAACCCTCCCACTCGCCCAAAAGCCCCCTCATCCACACTCATCCTTCACTCCCTAACAATCCTCTTTTACAAACTATAGTACACAGGCTACCGGTAGGTACAGTACATTTACATTTATTCAGGCTTGATATACCGCCCAGGACCGGAGTATCAGGGTGGTGTACAATAAAAGGCAGCCACAGAAAAATAAAGAGTAGTATGTAGGCGTGCTACATCTATCCGGGCTGCACCATAGTTCCTCCTTCCTAACGGAAAAGGGGACAGGGATTAGCCTTTCCCTTCCCCCCATACAAAACATTAATTGGCTTAACAAGGGAGAGATAAACAAATCAGAAAGGACAATGGGGTGTTTCTCCCTACCCCTTTAGTCCGTGAACCTTGCATTGGCCGACCCTTTCACGTCCGGGTTCTCAGTGGGTCTGCAGGCCTCTGTCAAGATCTTTTACAGTTTATTAGAGCATTCTGCAGAGGGCATAATCAGGTCATCCCCTTCAGGCAATCATCCATTCCTGCACTTGTGTCTGGAAGTTGCATCGAGTTTGCTGCGTCAACAGGCACTATAGGGAAGGAGAGAAGCACCTGCAGACCCTCCGGTGTCCTAGAGCCTGCCAGCGAGACAATGTCAGCGAGTCTGAGTTTCTCCATGCCTATTTGCCTCTGTCAGCTTGGCGGAGAGCAAGGCTGTTCTTTAGAAGTACTGGCTTCCTTGTGCACCTGTTGGAGCAACTGCACCACCTCCTCTGGCGACTGCAAGAATATGTGCTTTTCTTTATACACAGCAGTTAACTGGGCGGGAAACCAGATCGCTGCCTTGATACCTGCTTCAACTAGTGAATTCCTGTAAGTAAAGAGATTCTTCCGTTTGCGCTCTGTTTTGGCATTCACTTCTGGGAAGATGGATATGGATTTCCATGGCACACTTTTAGTTTTGCGCGCCTCCAAGATTATGGCTTCTTTTTCATGGTAGCACAGGAGCCATACAATAAGCGCATGCGGCTGCTGACTAGGTACTGGCTTAGTCGGATCTCCTGATGCATACGCTCTACTTCATAGGCTGGGTCTGCCAACTTGGAGGGAAAGCAGGTGAGTAGTAGGTGCTGTACAAAGCTGTGTGCATTAGGGAGTTCTGCTCCTTCCAGCACTCCAAAGATTCGCAGATTTTGCCATCTGTCTTGGTTCTCTTGATCTTCTGCCTTGTTTTCCAGCCAACAAACCACCTTCTGGAGTCTCTCGAGTTCCTTACTACTTTCCACCTCTTGGTCTTCTAATTGCCTGATTTTCTCTTCAGCCTCTGATAATCGGCTGATTAGCTCATCAAATCGTTGGTTGAATTTGGCTGAGACCATGTAGATTATTTCCTCTTTGGAAGCTTGGATGACCAAAAGGAGTTCTGCACGCCACTGGAGACATCTCCCTTCCCTTGGTCACTTGGGTTTGGCATGTTCTTGGCCTTGATCTTGGATGCGAGTAGCGCTTATACTTGCAGTGATTTTTTTCTTTCTTTCGCGCTCAAGTGTCGCAATAGGGGGCTTCCGCTCAGGGCCGCAAGCCTCTTGACATCCTGTGCAGTGCCTCTGAGCTCTCCAGCACTAGTGAGGAAATAGGAAGAAACAGTTTTTATCGCCAATCACCTGGAGCTGTGCACAGACACGTCTGTTCACACAGGAAGCGGAAACGGAAGCCCCATCTGTTTCATTCCTATCTCGCTCTTCTCTCTGCCTCTGATCATCTGGCTTCTCTCTCACATTCTTTTTAGAGAATAAACACAGATGTCTTCTCTAATACTTTCACTCTTTTTGTTTCTTTTCTTTTGCTGTCTCAGCTGACTTTCTCGTTTTTATGTCTCTACCCTCTATTGCTTTTATATCTCTGTTTCTTTGCCTATCACATTTTATCCTTCTCTCTTTCCTCATGTCTCTCTCACGCGCTCTCTTCTCTCTCGTCAGCACATTCTTCTCCTATCATTCCCATTTTCCTTCTTGTTTCTTGTCACAGTGAAAGTCAGATTTCCAACATATCTTCTTACACCTTATCATAAACATGTATTATAAAAGGGGTTCAGAGCTATGGATAAAATTATTACTTTTCTAAGCTTTATACTAGAACAGAAGATCATCAAAATAGTTGTAAACTCAGTTAATAAATTACTTTAAGACCTTATCTGATATTTTATTAATTTGAAATATCTACAGTGAAGCACTGTTTGCAATCCCCATATTTGAGGATTTACACAAAAAAGAACCTATTTATCAAAAGACGGATTAGATACAAAGGCTGTCTCCTCTAGGGGATGGTTCTGGGGAGGGGCACAGGGATATACACCCTATCACTTATAGGGCTGGATGAATCGAGGCATTATTTGTATTTATTCATTTATTTAATTAATTTATTTAAACAGTTTTTCTATACCGCCCTTCCATTGATCAGGAGCAGTTTACATCAAACAAAAAACTCAGTTACAGAGAACATGTTGTGAACTATGATACAAAGAACATGTTGCGAACTGTGATATAAAGAACTATTTACATACCAGTTAATCACATTTACCATAGTATAGTGGTAGCTGGACCTCTTAACTATTTACATGAATGTTGAACGGTGAGTAAGGGCTGGAGGGATATACTCTTGCTAGGAAAGGGAATGAAGGAGGTTTTGGATTAGGTGGGAGAATGGGGAGGGGGCAGAGGGTGGGTGTATTGGTGGCAGTGGAAGTGTTATAATACTCAGAGAAGAGTAGTGTTTTTAATGCTTTGCAGAAGGTCTGAAGATCTTTGATTGATCTGATAGAACAGACGTACAGAGCTTGTGCTCTCTATAGCTGAATGACTGGAAATGGCCACAAAAAATCCATTTAGGACTTGATGACTCAGAGGACAGCGGAGGAATAAAGAGGTTGCCACCTCTCAGACTGGATGATTGAAGGGAGGGAAACAGGGACACAAAGGACAGGATAGTACAGGTGATGATGAGAAGGATACAGAGCCTTTCATATTCTTTGGCATCCACATCAGTATGGACAAGGTAAGATGTGACCAAATGACATTACCATATGATTTAGGATTTGGTAGCGTATCTGAACTAAGTTATTAGTATCAATCTAACTCTAGGTCTCCACATTACTAAAATATCAATTGGTCACATCTTTTCTCGGTTGTTCTGTTCCTAAGTAAGTCCTTCTCCTCAATTCTTAAATTTAAAGTCCTCATAAGCACATTTTGAATGAATCCAGTGAGAAAGATCGAGTGGTGCAACATTCAGCAACTCTGCCATCTGCAGTGAGAATTCAGACTGGGATAATCCTGTTCACGACTAGGGCAACGTCAAGAGGGACAGCACCGAAAACCTCCTTCTTGCTGGTCTCTCCCACAGGACCATTTACAGTCATATTTAAAATCAGAGAAATGATGTCTCTACAGGAATCAGATGATGCAATTAGAATAGAACTCTAATTAATTCAGTTATGACTCCAGAGAGAATTTGCTCCCAGTCCAACGATGGGCAGGAAACAAATAAATACAGGGAAGATCCAGAGAAGACCACTTCCCTTACGTAAAGTGCTAGGATACTCACAAATGTGGTATGTGCAAATGCGCATAAATATATACATAAACTATGCAGACATTTATAATAAAAATACTATTCTGTCACTAAGTGTTACAAAATACAAAACAGCAAAGTTCTCCGAAACGACCCTCTTCAAACCAATTTTATCACTTCTTTATTACTGACCACCAAGTCCGACCCTTCCCAAACTTATATATCCAAAATATACCCAGCCCCTGGCACTTCCTTTCTTCCAGATGGTCCCCATCTTTGTCTCTGCTGGCACCCTCTTGCTCTCAGGGATTCACGTTCCAGTGGTAGATTATGGGATGGCCATGGCAATGAGGCTGTTTATGCTAGTGATCCTGTTTACCTTGCCAACACCTGTTTGCCCAAATGATGCCCAGTGTTGTACTTTGAAAAGTCATCCTGAGAATGGTTATGCGCAAGTGGGAGACATCACCATTGGGGGCCTCATCCCAGTGCACACCTGGAAGGAATCAGAGACAACTTTCAAGGAGTATCCCAATCCTATCACATGCCTTGAGTAAGTCTTATGGATTTCATGTTCATTTTAAGCTCGACAGTCAAGAGCTCTAGAAATCACATTGATCCTTGTGGAAATTGGATTCTTTACAGGTTTTATGATGCCTTTTTATACTGCACATGAGATTTTGAGACCACTCAGCTGCACAGGTGCACAGCTTGCCTTCCTCCAGTGTCGCTATGCTCATGTAACCTCTTCTCACATCATTTCATTGGCTCCCTATCAGTTTCCACATCCAGTTCAAAATTCTCCTACTGACCTACAAGTGCATTAAATTCTGTGGCTCCTCACTACCTTTCCTCTCTTATCTCACTCTACACTCCTCGTTGGAAACTCCGCTCCTCTGGCAGATCCCTTTATCTGTGCCTTTCTTTGCCACTGCCAACTCCAAACTTGCTTTATTCCATCTTGCTGCTCCATATGCCTGGAACAAAATACCTGAGTTTGTGTGTCAGGCTCCTGCTCTAGCCCATTTCAGATCTAGGCTAAAAACCTACCTCTTTGAGGCTGCTTTTGGAGCCTGATGCTCTTTAACCTCTTGTTCACTACCTATGTGTATCTTACCACACTCTAGGCCCCAGTTTTGCTATGTTTTTTTGTCTTGATTAGATTGTAAGCTCTGATGAACAGGTACTGTGTCTTACATCTATATGTACAGTGCTACGTACGCCTTGTAGCGCTATATAAATGATTATTAGTGGTAGTAGTAAATGACCACATTCTTCAGAGACTTTTTTTGCACAAGACCTGGACAGAATCTCATTTTTTCCAGTACCACTATGACTACCAGAACTCTTCACAAGTCTTGTCCTAATTTTCACTATGTGTTTGTCAAATTATATTTAGATTTGATGAAAGGCACTATCGTTGGGCTCTATCCCTGGTTTTCGCCATTGATGAAATCAACCATGATCAGAGTTTCCTCCCCAATATTTCTCTGGGTTTCCTGATCTATGACTCCTGCCTGGCATTGGTGAGGACCATGAGGGGAACTCTGTGGATCATCACAGGAAATGGAAGGCGTATCCCTAACTATCATTGCCAGAACACATCCCGACTAGCTGCCATCATTGGAGATTCAGGGTCCAGTCAATCAATGGCCATTGCAACACTGCTGGGACTTCACCGATATCCACAGGTAAGAACTGTGCATCTTTGTTCAAAGAGCTAAAGATAGATGTTTAGAAAATCTGAAGCAAACTAAAAGGTCTTGAAAATGCACAACCACATCTTTGGATAATTCTTATGTTGGTTCAATAAAATGTATCATAGTCTGCACTGTATTTATTATGCTTGGTCTCTGATTGAATCATCTCTCTCCCTACCATTCCATTCACTACTACTACTACTACTACTGAATGTTTGTATAGCGCACCAAGACATACGCAGCACTGCACAGACACATGTAAAAGACAGTCCCTGCTCATCAGAGCTTTCAATCTAGTCAAGACAGACAACACAGTAGCTGTAGACACGGGATACAGCTAGAGGGAATGATAAGGAAACACAAAGGAAAGCAGGTGAGTCAAAATCTGAAAATGGCAGCAAAGAGGTGAGTTTTCAGCATGGATTTGAAAAGGGTCAGAGAAGGAGCCTGACGTACAGACTTGAGTAGTTTGTTCTAGGCATAAGGAGCGGCAAGGTGAAAAGAGTGATCAATAGAAGAGAAGGGCACAGATGGAAACAATATGCCAGAAGAGCAGAGTTCCCGAGGGGCAGTGTAGGGAGAGAAGAGAGGAGAGGTAGTGAGTTGCTGCAGAGTGAATGCACTTATAGGTCAGCAGGAGAAGTTTGAACTGGATGCAGAAACGGATAGGGAGCCAATGGAGTGACTTGAGAAGAGGGGTAATATGAGCTTAACAAGGCTGGTGGAAGATTAGCCAGGCAGCAGAGTGTTGAACAGATTGAAGGGGAGAGAGATGATTCAGAGAGAGACCAGCAAGGAGGAGGTTACAATAGTCTAGACGGGAGGTGACTAAGGAGTGGATAAGTGTCTTAGTAGTGTGTTCAGTCAAAACTCAGCTGGACAGCTAATCTTCCATGATTGTCACTATATTCCTCTTAAGCCCTCTTCTCAAATCACTTCACTGGCTCCCTATCTGGTTCCATGCACAGTTCAAACTTCTCCTATTGTCCTAGAAGTGCATTACCTCTCCTCTCTTTTCTCTCCCTACAAACCTCTTCAGAAACTTTGTTTATTAGGCAAATCATCCTTATCTGTGCCTTTCTCTTCTACTGCCAAACTAGACTCCATTCATTCCACCTTACTGCACCCTATGTCTGGAATAGACGACCTGAGTCAGTGCTTCAGGCTCCATCTCTGGTTCTATTCAAACCGAAGTTAAAAACCCATCTCATTGTGGCTGTTTTTGGATCCTGATACCCTTGTGTGTTTTATTAATTCCCTCTCGCTGCCCTAGCACCCTGTTTGTTCTGTTTGTCTATCTTGAATAGGGAGAGCTCTAGATGTGGTGTCCTTAGATTTCAGTAAAGCTTTTGGCACTGTTCTACATTCATATAAATAAATGGAATGCCTAAGGATGGATCCTAAAGTGACTGACTGGGTTAGAAATTGGATGAGTGGGAGGCAACAAAAGGTACAGATAAATGGTGCTCACTCTAACGGGAAGGATATTACCAGTGCTGTGCTGCAGGGATCTCTCCTTGGTCCAATTCTTTTTAACATTTTTATTAGTGATATTGTGAAAAAGCTGTCGGGTAAGGTTTGCCTCTTTGTGGATGATACCAAAATCTGCAATAGACACCCAGGAAGGAGTAGATGACATGAGGAGGGATTTAGCAAAGCTTGAAGAATGGTTGAGAATTTGGCAGCTGAGATTTAATGCTAAAAAAATGCAGGGTCATACATTTAGCATTCCAAAATCCAAGGGAGTGGTACAGTGTAGGAGACAAAGTACTTCTGTCCATGAAAGAAGAGCAGGACCTGGGCGTGATTGTTTCTGATAATATTAAGGCAGCTAAACAGGTAGAAAAGGTGACAGTGAAAGCCAGAAGGATGCTTGGGTGCATAGGGAGAGGAATGGCCAGCAGGAAGAAGGAGGTGATAGTACCTCGGCATAAGTCTTTAGAGAGACCTAATTTAGAGTAATGTGTGCAATTCTAGAGACTGCACCTTCAAAAGGATATAAATAGAATACAGTCAGTGCAGAGGGTGGCTACCAACACAATCAATGGGCTTTGCCATAAGGCATAAGGGGACAGACTTAAAGATCTCAATATGTATACTTTAGAAGAAAGACGGGAGAGGGGAGATATAATAGAGATGTTTAAATAACTCCGTGGCATAAATACACCAGAGGGAGAGCCTCTTTCAATTGAAAGAAAGATCTTCAACAAGGAAGCATAGGATGAAGGTGAAAGGAGATAGACTCAGAAGTAATTTTCAGAAATATTTCTTTACAGAAAAGGTGGGATATGCATGGAATAGTTTCTCAGTGGAGGTAATAGAGACGAGGACCATATCTGAATTCAAGAAAGCATGGGACAAACACAGAGGATCTCTAAAGGGAAAAGGGGACTGTAGAGCCTATTGGTTCATATGACAGTTTAGACCAGATAGGCTGTATTGTCTTTATCTGCCATCATGTTTCTATGTTCCTCTATTGAGCAGAGCCTGTCTCTTATGTGTTTGTAAATATGACTGTATATGCCTTGTAGTGTTACACAAATCATTATTATTATTATTCTTAGAAGTAGAGTGGTATTCTGCTCAGTACTGTGGATGAGTGGGTTAGAAATTTGTTACATAAAAATGAATAAGGAACATAAGAAATATATCTTATTTTCACTGAATATTGGCGGCACACTGAGATAAACTGACATGTCTAAATTGACAGAAGACTTCAACTCATGCCGCAATTCCTCTCCTGAATCATTTTCTGATGCTTTAGCATTTTTCCTCTATTGTACTTAGCAGCATTCAGATTTGGTCTCATATATTTTTGGTTCTGCTGTGCAGTGAGGGTGATCTGCTCAGGCCAGATTTCCACACACTGAAGAAGACTGCTCCAAATAAACAGTGAACATCCTTATTTTTCCAGGTGAGCTACTTTGCCTCTAGTCCTCTGCTCAATGACAAGATTCGATTTCCCTCCTTTCTCCGGACCACCCCCAGTGACACTGTCCAGGCTCAGGGACTGGCTCAGTTGGTGCTGAGGTTTGGTTGGACCTGGGTAGGACTGTTGTCCACTGAAGATGCCTATGGTGAAATGGGGGCTCAAATCGTGAAGGAGGAGCTACTGAGGTTTGGGGCCTGTGTTGCTTTTCATGAAACCATTCCTGTTGTGCCTTCGACAACAAAGACCAACCACATCATCAAGGTGGTTCTGAAGTTTTCTACCATCAATGTCATTGTTTTGTTTTCTTCTGACCCTTACATGATACCAATAATGGAAGAGCTTCAAAGGAGAAATGTTAAAGGGAAGGTGTGGATTGCCAGTGAATCTTGGTCAACGTCCCGCAGTGTTTCCACACCACAGCTCTCCAGTCTTATGAGTGGCAGTATTGGATTTGCTATCAGAGAAGGCAAGATGCCAGGGTTGAAAAGGTTCCTCCTAAAAATCCACCCTTTCACCTCTCCAGCTGACATATTTGTTAGACAGTTCTGGGAACTGGCCTTTAACTGTCACTGGCTCAGTCCTGAAAACAACCAAACAATGGTCAAAGGGGACATTGGTACTGCTAGAGTTTCCTGCACTGGAGCAGAAAAGTTGGAAAACTACAACAGCCCTTATTTTAGTGAATCCAACCTAAGAGTTAGCTTCAACGTCTACAATGCAGTTTATTCGATGGCACACGCCCTACAGGACATGCACTCCTGTGTGCCCGGAAAAGGACCCTTCATTAACAACACTTGTACCAATATCTGGGATTTCAAACCGTGGCAGGTAAAATACAAATCATTATATTTTCTTAACAGTTAACTTATTTTAGTTTCTCTGTCAATATATGAAAAGATAAGTTTAATGAGGCAATGTCCAAAACAATCTCAACAAATTTAAATCAGATTAATTTGATCTGTCTGAATTTTTTGCTCTTTAGCCCATCTAAAAGTAGGATTATATTCTGTGGTGGGTACGCTTTTAGCTAGACTGCAGAGGAATTTCTGGAGGCATCTCTTGGTTATTGTACTTGTCGCGTCCAAACAAATGAGCAAGTGGAAACAAAGTGTGCAATTTATGCTAATTTTTCACTTGGGTGCTTTCTCTTCGAAACTTAGCATTAAGTTGGTATGCTAAAAATTCCTGAGTACTTTACAAGTAATGGGTCAATGTCTGTCCAGAATTCAGGATCTACTGAGTCTAGGAAACAAGGTGGCAGTGATACAATGTTCTAAATGGAGCTGATAGAAACATAGAAACATGACGGCAGAAAAAGACCACATGGCCTATCTAGTCTGCCCTTCCATATCAACTACTACAATACTCCCCTTTTTTTCCTTTATAGATCCTCCGTGTTTGTCCCATGCTTTTTTGAATTCAGATACTGTCCTCATCTCTACCACCTCCACTGGGAGATTATTCCATGCATCTATCTCTCTTTCCGTAAAGAAATATTTCTGCATATTACTCCTGAGGGAAACTACAGAAAGAGTTCATTCAACGAGGTTACCCTAGAAGAGTAGTACATCAGGCATTCACTCGAGCTTTATACAATCATCGGTCCACTTTGCTAGGAACCGATAAGACAATGAAAAAATCGGAATTAAATACTCCAGTTACTTTAATTACCACATATTCCCCCTTGAGCGGAGCATTGCAAAAAATTCTACGTAAACATAGTAATATAGTAACTACAATTCCTGGATTGGAGAGCAACCGGATTCGATGCGTTTGGCAACGAGCACCAAATTTAAAGGACCTGTTGAGTCCGGCTAGAGTGCCAAATGATATCCATGAAACACGGACAATTAATTTAATAGGACATTCATCATGTGGGAAATGTGATATTTGTGCCATCACGCTCAGTCTGGATAAATTTGTATATAATGGAATTACATTACCTCTAAAAAGCAATACTACTTGCGAGTCAACAGGAGTAGTTTATGCAATAATTTGCCCATGCGGTCTCTGCTACATAGGACAGACAATACGCATGTTTCGTATACGTATGCGGGAACACCGTAGCTGCCTCCGGTGCAAATATCTTGCAGCCCCGATAGTAGAGCATTGTTTACAAAAGGTTCATGATTTTGAACAGTTACGCTGTCTTTGTCTAGCCCAAGTTCAAAAAGCTGGTCGGGGTAAAACATTAGCTCAGACTCTACATCTGAAAGAACAGCGACTTATTTTTAAATTGAATACTTTGGCCCCTGCGGGGCTAAATAATCAGATAGAATGGCTGGCATGTAAATAAGATCAACTTTTTGACAGACATTATCAATAACATGAATTTTTGTCCTGAAGAGAAGACTGTGTATGATTGGTTAATTCCAACTTTAAAAGGTAGCTAGGATATCAGATACGCATGCGCAGCGTTTTTCTACGAGCGAACAGAAATTTCCATAATCAACGCAGTAAAGGAGAGAACACGGGCAGCACTTCTGGTATTCTAATTTCTAATTTTATGATTAGAAGAGTATGAGTGGACTGAACTAATGATAGGAAGATGAGAGTGAGATGTGGGTCTTATTGTTGGTTTTTGTAGTTATGTTTAGGTCCCCTGACGAAAAATGTGAAACGTCAGTCGGTACCGGAGGTGAACGTTGGGACACAGAAAATTGGTGAAGAATTTGAGCTGTTTCTACATAGAAGCTGAGTATTGAACTTTTTCAAGATAATTTTTACAGAAAGTTTATCACTAAAACAGCTATAAATTGTCTACAAGGATTTTAAATAATACACTAAACTGACAGAGGGTTATTGATGTTAAACAACACCATTTTAAAGCTCTGGGCCGAGAACCCGTCAGTATAAGGTGTTATTTTTTACTGAAACCTTTTCTGTCAGCTATAAGAGTGTTTATCGATCTCTCAAGAGCGTAAATAGAACAATAAAAATTGTAGTAATAGAGTCCACATGAAAGAGACATACGATAACTTAAAGCATCTACTGACTTCCATTAACTATAACAAGTACAACTGGCACCTCTGTGGTGACTTGAAGGTAGTTGCCCTTTTAATGGGACTGCAGCAGGGATATATAAAATACATGTGTTTCTTATGTGAGTGGGACAGCCGAGCAAGGGATTGGCACTACTTGCGGAAGGAATGGAATCGCAGACAAAATGTAACAGTTGGAGAGTACCCAGCTCTGGTTGAGGCTCACAAAATCCTGCTACCACCCCTTCACATCAAACTAGGTTTGATGAAAAACTTTGTGAAAGCCATGGACCGCACTTCGCCAGCTTTCCGATACCTGCATGAAAAAATTCCCTCGACTCAGCGAAGCAAAGATTAAAGAGGGAGCTTTTGTGGGTCCTCAGATTCGAGAGCTCTTCAAAGATGACCGGTTCAACAACTTGCTGCAGGGTGATGCAAAACAAGCATGGAATGCTTTTCGCCTAGTGTCAACAAAGTTTCTCGGGAATGTTAGGGCAGAAAACTACAAGGAACTAGTAGAAGACATGCTGATGCAGTATCAGAAACTTGGCTGCAATATGTCTCTAAAGATCCATTTCCTTGATTCCCATCTCGATTTCTTTCCTGACAACTGTGGTATGGTTAGTGATGAACAGAGAGAACGTTTTCACCAGGCTATCGCAACGATGGAGCAAAGATACCAGGGAAAATGGTCCACTACAATGCTGGCTGACTACTGCTCCCGAACAGCTGTACAAGAGACAGGCGAAAAAAATCTAAGTAGTCGTCTATGACTTGGTTTTTACAGGTATTAACCGAAGGCCTATTATATTTACTATGGACATGCATTTCGTGATGTAAACATTAATTCTTGTAGATTACAAAAAAACTAGAGCCAACTTTGCAATTTCACTGTCATATTCGTGTTCAGCATATGAAAATTGATAAGAAATGACTATTTTTATTTCAGTAACATGACTTTTGTAAACATTTGTTGACCAGTGTGATCTTAAAGTAGCTAAAGAGATAGAAAAGGTGATAGTGAAAGCCAGAAGGATGCTTGGGTGCATAGCGAGAAGAATGGCCTGCCAAAAAAATGAGGTGATAGTGCCTTTGTATAAGTCTCTGGTGCAACCTCATTTGGAATACTGTGTGCAGTTCTGGAGACCACACCTTCAAAGGGATATAAACGGGTTGGAGTTGGTGCAGAGGATGGCTACTAAAATGGTTAGTGGTCTTCATTATAAAGCATATGAGGACAGACTTAAAGATCTTAAAATGTATACTTTAGAGGAAAGGCGGGATAAGGGAGATATGATAGAGGTGTTTAAAACCTCCTTGGCATAAATGCAGGAGGAGAGTTTCTTTCAATTGAAAACAAGCTCTGCCACGAGGGGACATAGGATGAGAGTGAAAGGGGATAGACTCAGGAGTAATATGCGGAAAGATTTCTTTACGGAAAGAGTGGTAGAGGCATGGAATAGCCTCCCAGTGGAAGTGGTAGAGATGAGGACACCATCTGAATTCAAAAAAGCATGGGACAAACACAGAGAATCTCTAAAAGTAAAAAGGGGACTATTGTAGTAGTCAATATGGAAGGGCAACTAGATAGGCCATGTGGTCTTTTTCTGCTGTCATGTTTTCATGTGACCTAGACTGGCCACTGTTGGAAACAGGATACTGGGCTTGATGGACCTTGGTCTGACCCAGTATGGCATATCTTATGTTCTTATTTTCATGTTTCTATGTATACTATCATCCACCTAGCAGGAATGAACAGAAGATGAATTGCTAACAGAAATTAGGGAAACTAAAAAAACTGGCAACACAGTAATAATGGCCTTAGTATTTATTTATTTTATTTTATTTTTTTTATTCAGCGCTCTTTAGAATCAGTGTGGTTTACATGTGTACTAACAGGTACTTTTTTTATTCCCTTGTCCCTGAAGGGCTCACAATCTAAGTGTACCTGAGGCAATGGAGGGTTAAGTGGCTTGTCCAAGGCCACAAGGAGTGGCCATGGGACTAGAGACTAGTATTGACTAGTATTGACTAGGCAAATGTCATGTCATGATATGCTAGGGAGATAAAGTTTCTGGATTAAATAGATGACTGCTTCATGGAGAGCTGTTTCAGGAACCAACATGACGGAGGGCTATTTTGGACCTAATCTTTAAAGTAACACAGGACCTGGTATGGGAAGTGATGATGATGAAACCATTGGGCAATAGTGATCATAACATAAAATCTACTGCGCTAGCATTTAACTATCAAAACGGAGACTATGATAAAATGAGGAAAATGATTAAGAAAGAACTAAATGAGCAGCTGCAACGGTAAAGAGTTTATATCAGGCCTGGACATTGTTTAAAAATAACATATTGGAAGCCCAGACTAGATGTATTCCACACTTTAAAAAAAAAAGTGAAAGTAATGTAAAATGATTTTTGCCACGGTTTAAAGGTGAGGTGAGGGGACAGAGGCTGTTATAGCCATAAAAACATCTTTAAGAAAAAGAAAAAGGAACCAAATGAAGAAAACAGAAAAAACATAAGCATTGGCAAGTCAGATGAAAAGCTTTAATAAGACAAGCAAAGAGACAATTTGAAAAGAAGCTTGCCTTGGAAGCAAAACTCATAATAAATATTTTTTTCAGGTATATTTGAAGCAAAAGTCTGTGAGGAACTCTCTTGGATTATTAAATGATATGAGAGTAAAAGGGACACAAAGAGAGAGCAAAGCTAAAATGGACAAACTAAATCAATTCTTTGCTTTGGTCTTTATTGAAGAAAAGGTAGGGGAGATACCTATGCCAGAAATGATATTTAATAGCAATGAATCAGAGCCATTGAAACTGATCCTGGTGAACCTGGAAGATGTAATTGGGCAATTGACAAACTAAAGAGTAGCAAATACCCTGAACCAGATGATATTCACCCCAGGGTAACAGTATATGGCAGCAGATAAAGACCAGTATGGTCCATCTAGTCTGCCCAGCAAGGCGGCAAGGGTAGGTGCACATGCCACTCTGTGCAGGTCATCCCTCCCCATGCCTTTGTTTAGGAATGTACCCACCACTCCGTGTACATCACCCCTATTTGTTGAGATATAAGAGATAGTTATGTTTATTTTGATTTTATCCTGTTGCTATAAAGGGATCCACTGTGTCTGTCCCATGCCATTTTGAATTCTGTCATTGTATTTGCCCCACCACTTCCATTGGGAGGGCATTCCAAGCATCCACCACCCTTTCAGTGAAAAAGTATTTCCTGACATTGCCTTTCAGTTTACCCCCTTGCAGCTTCATGTTATGCCCTCTAGTTTTACAGCTTCCCCGTTTATGGAAGAGGTTTGTGCGGGGAAGTTATATGGGGGGTGGGGAATGGATGGCACGGGTGCAGAGAGTGGGTGGGCAGTCACTGGCCCTGGACATACAGGACCGATTCTAATGTTGGCCCTGTATGTCCAGGGTCGGTGAAATGGCCAGGGAAGTTATTCCACCCCCAGGGAGTGGAAGGGGTTAGGGGAGGCAGTGTTAATTCCCTGCAGCACGACCCTGGCCTTAGGAGGCCAGATCGGGGGTCAGGCTGCGGGTAATTAACATTTTGGGCAGGCGACTCGCATTGCGGCTTTTAAATGGAGCCGCGGTGCCATTTAAAAGCCCTGGCTGAGTTAGCCAGGCAGTGCCTGTGCATGCAGGCCGGGACTGAATCGCAGTCTTAGCCTGCACGTACAGGCTTGTTCGCGATTCTGATCCCATGGGGCTAGACATGCTCCGCGGGATCGGAATTGGGCCCTAAGTATTTAAAGGTCTGAATCATATCTCGCCTGTCCCTCCTCTTCTCCAGAGTGTACATATTTAGGTCAAGTCTCTTCTCATACATCTTCTGACACAGGCTCCAAATCATTTTGGCCGCCTTCCTTTGAACTGTTTCCAGTCTTTTTATATTTTTTGCGAGATATGGTCTCCAAAACTGACCACAATATTTCAAGTGAGGTCTCACCAGCGCCTTGAAAAGTGGCATTAGTACCTCTTCCTTTCTGCTGGTAATTCCTCTCTGTATGCAGCCCAACATCTTCCTGGCTTTTGCCACTGCCTTGTCGCACTGTTTTGCCACCTTGACATCCTCAGAAACAATCACTCCGAGATCCTTCTCCTGGTCCATGCACACCAACCTCTCGTCCCCTATCGCATACAATTCCCTTGGAATTCTGCTTCCCAAGTGCATGACACTGCACTTCACATTAAATCTTAACTGCCAAGCATTAGACCATTCTTCCAGTTTTTGTAGATCTTTCCTCATGTTCTCCACTCCCTCAGGGGAGTCCACTCTGTTGCAAATTTTTGTGTCATCTGCAAAAAGACAGACGTTTCCATTCAGTCCTTCATAAATATCACTCACAAATACATTGAACAGTACCAGTCCCAGGACCAAACCCTGGGGCACACTGCTGATCACCTTCCTTTCATCCGAGTGAGTTCCGTTTACCATCACCTTCTGTCGTCTGTCAGTAAACCAATTTCTGATCCAGTTCACCACCTTGGGACCTATCCCCAAGCTCTTTAGTTTATTGATAAGCCTCCTGTGAGGAACAGTATCAAAGGCTTTGCTGAAATCTAAGTAGATCACATCCATCATATGCCCTTCATCTAGTTCTCTGGTCACCCAGTCAAAGAACTCAATCAGATTTGTTTGGCAAAATCATCCTTTGGTAAAACCATGTTGCCTCAGATCATGCAACCTGTTGGTTTCGAGAAAGTCCACTATTTGCTCTTTCAGGAGTGCCTCTATTACTTTTCCCGCCACTGAAGTAAAGCTTACTAGCCTGTAGTTTGTCACTTCTTCCCTATTACCACTTTTGTGAAGAGGTAACACATCAGCCTTTCTCCAGTCCTGTGGAACTTCTCCTATCTCCAAGGATCTATTAAAAACATCCTTTAATGACCCTGTAAGAACCTCTATGAGCTCTTTCAGTATCCTGGGATGTATCCCATCTGGTCCCATGGCCTTGTCCACTTTCAGTTTTGCAAGCTGTTCAAACACATCATCTTCTGTGAATGGTGTGGTATCTCCTCCATTCCCATTTGTATATTTGTCATTCGCAGGTGGTCCTTCTCCAGGATTTTCTTTAGTAAAAACCAAATTGAAGTATGGGCCTGATATTGAGTTGGGCAGGCTATGCGCCACGACAGCGCATAGCCTACCTACCAACCCTCCTAATCCGGATTTTCACTTCCGCACTAGCATAGGCGGCCGAAGGGGGGTTTTGGGCCATGTGCGGAGATTCATTATGGGGCCTCATTTGCATAAATATTTGCATAATGTTAACATGCGCTTTTAGTAAACATGCTTCTTAATGAGTGTCTGGATAAAGAAAAACTACTAGATTTCTACATTACTATATTCCAGTGCCAACCGCCAGGCCTATTGGGAAGTACTATAAATACTGACTATTTAGAATCCACCGTGTCATAACAGCACTACCAGGACTCACAAAGCACCAAACCCTACCTATCAAAAAAGGCAACACTGCAAATATTAAACCAATACATCTTTATTCCTTTATCAATCACTCAAATTTCACCCTTCCAACCTCAATCCCCACTTGCTCTCCCAATACCCGGCCAATCGTAGATTTTTCTTCCTCACAAAATATCTTTTCCCCTCTCCATTCTCATTCCTCATCCCCATCTCCTTCTAGTCCTCCCCCAAAATCAGCTCCCTTCTAGTTCTAGACCCACCCACCATCCACTCCCTTCTAGTCCCATTCTCCCATGCACCCACATCAGACCATTTTCAGTCCTAGACCCCCATATACTCCTTTCCTATTCCAGCCCCCCATCAGGCCATTTCCAGTCCAAGCTCCTCCCATCAGCCAATTTCCAATACTAGCCCCCCATCAGCTTTTTTCCAGTCCTATTCCAGCTCCAATCAGCCAATTTCCAGTCCTATTCCAGCCCCCATCAGCCAATTTCCAGTCCAAGCTCCCCCCAATCAGTGCATTTTCAGTCCTAGACCCGCATCAGCCATTTCCAGTCCTATTCCAGCCTATCAGTCCATTTCCAGTCCAAGCTTCCCCTCCCATCAGCTCATTTCCAGTCCTAACCCCCCCATGCTAGACCCCCCGTGGGGCCCTGTGTGAACAACATTCTCGCACAATGGATGGGCTGGCCCTGTGCGCTAGCAGAAGTGAAAATCCGGGTTAGCCCAGATGCCCCAGCAGCCACAGAGGTATTTCCTCACCTATCTTTAAGACGTAGAGGGCTACGTGGGTAGCAATGAAAATTGCTGCTACCCATGTAGCCCCTTCCTCTGCCCCCACTCTGCCCCGGAATGTCCCTAACACACCCCAATGCTATGCGGATAGCATCGGGGCATGTTAGGGACTTAGCCATGATTTTCGAAGGGCACTACCCGTGTAGGTGTGCTTCGAAAATCCTGCTTAAGGCCTTTACACAGGTAACTAGAAAAGTTACACATGTAAAAGCCTTCGAATATCGGGCCCTATTTATTTAGCATTTTCGCTCTTTCAGTGTCACTTTCCACAAATCTGTTCCCAACACTTTTGAGTACTGCAATTCTATCTCTAATATTCCTCCTTTCCCAAATATACCTGAAATAAAGTTGTCACCACACTTCACATCTTTAGCCATCTTTTCTTCTGCCTTTGATTTTGCTATCCTTATTTCTCTTTTTGTCTCTTTTAGTTTTATCCTGTATTCTTTTCTGTGTTCCTCTGTTTGTGAACTGAATTTTGTGACAGCTGTGTTTTTTGCCTTTATTTGTGCAACTTCTTTGGAGAACCAAATAGGTTTCCTTTTCCTCTTGTTTTTATTTACTTTCCATACCTCCTTCAGTTTAGCCCACTGCAATTCCACTTCTCTTATCCCCTCCCATCCTGCCAACTCCTCCTTCAGGCACTTGGCCATTTTACTGAAGTCAGTGTTTTTGAAGTCTAGGACTTTGAGCTTGTTGTGATTGGACTCCGCCTTGGTTTTTATCTCAAACCACATCTTGTGATGATCTCTGCTGCTCAGATGGGCACCCACCTAGATATTCGACATGCTAGCTCCATTGGTGAGCACTAAATCCAGTACCAAGCACTCCCTGGTTGGTTCCATCACCATTTGTCTAAGTAATGCATCTTGGAAGGCATCTACAATTTTTTTACTTCTTTCCAGATTTGCAGAAGGAATACTCCAATCCACATTGGGTAGATTAAAGTCGCTCAATATGATCACTTCTCCCTTCATGGCTACCTTTGCAACATCAATAATCAATTCACTATCAATTTTTTCAGCTTGAGTTGAAGGCCTGTAGGCTACACAAGTATGGATGACCGTGCCATCTCCTCTTTCCAACACAATCCACAGCGCTTCTTCTTTTCTCCATATCCCCTGCATTTCAGCAGTTTTAATATTGCTTTTGACATATAGGGCTACTCCTCCTCCTTTTGTACTCTCTCTGTCTCTTCTAAATAGATTATAGCCAGCTACGGCTATATCTCATTCATGCAACTCGTTAAACCATGTTTCTGTCCAAGTCCATTGCCACCATTAGGGCTTCCAGACCCTATTCCCTCCCATTGGCTCACAGAACCCTCCCTCACCCTTCTCCCCTTTGCATGTTCAATTCCAGTCTCTCTGCTGGTACTTTCCCGCCCTTATGGAAGCATGCCCTGGTATGCCCTATTCTTAAGAAACCCACTCTTGACCCTACTGTCCTGGCTCACTGGCACCCCGTTTCTAATCTCCCCTTTCTCTCTAAGGTGTTAGAGAAACTTATCTTTGCACAGTTGTCCATGCATCTGAATTCCATTCGCACTCTCCACCCCCGTCAATCCGGATTTAGGACTGGCCACAGCACTGAAACTAATCTTCTCTCCCTTCTAAACGAGCTCCACACCTCTCACGAGCATGGTGATATCACTCTAGCTGTCTCCCTGGACATTTCTGCTGCTTTTGATCTGGTTGATCACTCTATCCTTTTATCCGGGCTCTACGACTTTGGGCTTAGGGGCACGGTCCTCCTCTGCTTTTGGTCTTTTTTTTCTGCATGCTCTTTCTCTGTTCAAGCTGAGTACTCAATCTCTCCACCCACTACTCTCTCTTGTGATGTCCCACAAGGTCTGGTCTTAGACCCCCTTCTGTTTAATATTTTCTTGGCCCCTCTTGCACTCATTATCCAACAATCCGGCCTATCAGCATACGTCTATGCTGATGATATTATCTTACTCCAGCACACCAGTCCCACAACTCCTCACCTCACCCCTATGAACTCCTGCTTACTTCAAGTATCCTTCTGATTATCGACAAATTTCCTTCATCTCAACATTGATAAATCTGCCACCATCTGATTCACTTTCAGGTCCCCCTGTCCCTCCCTGGCCCCCTCATTTGCCAACTGTCCTCACCACTTCCATCTGCTACCTTGGTGTAACTATGGATTCCTCCTTCTCCTTTCATGAGCACATTTCCACCATTGTCCGCCATTCTTTTTCTTCTCTTCGACAGATCCATGCAGTGCACCCACTCCTCTCCCTCCCCTCATTTACGTTGTCCCTAGTCATCTCCAGATTTGACTATTGCAATGCTGCCCTAGCTAGTCTCCCCCTCTTTCAACTCCAGTGTCTTCAGCTCCTTCAAAATATGGCAGCCCAGATTCTCACACACTCCACTCGCTCAGATCACATCACCCCTCTCCTCATCCAACTGCACTGGTTGCCTCTTAAATACCATATTGACTATAAACTACTCATCCTTGTCCATAAAATACTTCTCACTGGTCTTCCCCAATACCTCTCGGATCTCCTGCAACAACACACTCCGCATCGTCTTCTCAGGTCTATCAACTCTCATCATCTGGCTCTTCCTTCACCCTCTCGCGCTCACCTTGAACTCACCTGCCATTCTGCCTTTCTTTTTCCTGGGCCCTGCCCTTTAGAACTCTTACCCCCCCCCCTCCATTCAGAATTCTCCTTTGTAAGATTTAAAGCCATGCTCAAGACCCACCTCTTTCACACAGCCTTGGATCTCCCACTTCCTACCACTTAGCTCCCCCCTTGATTCCCTGCTCTCTGCATAATCTTTGTTTGTACTTCCCTCTCTCTACCTGTCCCTCTTTTTAGAACTTTCTAGTCTACTCTGCTTTCCTATTTATAATGGCGTTCCTCTCCTTTTCTTCCTTTGTAGCCGTTATTATGTTATGCGAACCGCTCGAATGCATTGCCTGAGCGGTATATCAAAATCCAATAAAGATAATGGTCAGGAACTTTGTTGGCTAGGCTTCGAGCATTTGTGTTCATTGCTTTCCAGCATTTGTTGACTGGCTTGGCTGTATTTTGCATGGATTTTGTTTTACATGCCTCTTCCCACTTGGCATTGATGTGTGGATTAATACTATGGCTGTTTCCAATGTTATTATGTTTTTGTCTGGAGTGACATCCTGAACTTGTTCTTTTCAATGCGTCACTCCCTTTCCCTAGTTTAAATACCTGTCTACATAATACCTGAATTTTTCATTTAGGATCCTTTTCCCTGCAACAGAGAGATGTAGTCCATCAACACAGTATAGCCTCTTGTTGTTCCACCTTTTTCCCCAGTTGCCTATATACCTAAATCCTTCTTGTTTGCACCAGGTTTGGAGTCATGTATTAAATTTGATTATACAATGCAGCCTTACCAAGAACAGATAGAACTTCTGAGAATGCTATAATGTTAGCAATGGATTTGAGTTTATCTCCCAGAATCTGGAAGTCCCTCTGAACTGTAGAGGCACTAAAAGAACTAAAAAATGAAATTGAAGACCCAATAATTGGTAAACTATCATTAGTCATTTGCAAACTATCATTAAAATTGTCCATAGCACCTTAAGATTGGAGAATGGCCAATATAACACCAATTAAAAAAAAACATTCCAGGGGTGATCCTGGAAACTAAAGATCAGTGAGCCCAAAGTCAGTGCCAGAAAAAATGATAGAAACTGTTATTAAGAACAAAATTAGTGAACATTCATCTAATGGGATAAAGCCAAGACAGATTTAGCCAAGGAAAGTCTGGCTTACCAAATCTGCTACATTTTTTGAAGGTATGAAAAAGAGATAGATAAAAGTAAACCGGTGGATACTATGCATCTGGCTTTTCAGAAAGTTTTTGACAAGGTCCCTCATGAGATGCTCTCTGGGAAATTATAAAGTCATGGGATAGGAGGCAGTGCTCCATTGTAGATTGGGACTGTTCTTTTTTTATTAACTGCTGTCAAGTAAGTGCTTACTTCTAGTGACCCAGCAGCCCCTGGGTTTTCTTGGCAAGGTATGACTTGAAGTAGATTGCCAGGCCTTTTATTCTGAGGCAATGGAGGGTAAAGTGACTTGCCCAAGGAGTACCAGTAGGAATCAAACCCTTATCTTCTGGATATTAGACTGTTGCTCTAACGACTATGCTACGCCTCCACTGGGATTGGTTAAAAGATAGAAAAGAGGGAGTAGATCTAAATGGTCAATGTTCTCAGTGCAGAAAGCTAAATAGTTGAATGCCACATGGTTCTGTGTTGGGCCCACCACTTTTTAAAATATTTATAAA
This sequence comes from Ichthyophis bannanicus, assembly GCA_033557465.1. Lineage (NCBI taxonomy): Eukaryota > Metazoa > Chordata > Amphibia > Gymnophiona > Ichthyophiidae > Ichthyophis > Ichthyophis bannanicus. The sequence goes on along the minus strand of CM066048.1, from coordinate 100,735,864 downwards.
TGTCCTAGAAATTCAGGTGATGAAATTAGCAGATGACACAAAATGATTCAGAGTTTTTAAATCCCAAGAGAAAAAAATGCAAGAAGACCTTGAGAAATTGATGTACTGCGTTTCTAATGGAAGATGACATTTAGGGACAAGCTTACTAAGGTATGTGCCAGTAGCACGTGATTGGGCCACCAAATTAGTACAAAGGCCCATGCTAATATTTGGAGGCATGTGTGTCCATCCCTCTGTCGATGGCGTGATGCTAACCCGCACTAACACACTACCCTGCATCCATTTAATACCACCCATTCTTGTTATGAGTGGTTGGTTCATCTTTGTGATGTCCTTCCCTCTTAGCTCCTGTATTACGTGAAGAAGGTGCGCTTCATGCACAAGATGGGGGAGCAGATGTACTTTGATGGCAATGGCAATCCCCCCGCTGTTTATGACATTATCAACTGGCACCGACAGCCCGATGGCTCCATTAACTATGTGACAGTGGGAATATTTGACTCAAGGGCACCCAAAGGGCAGGAGATGCGCATAAACATCAGCGCCATCCGATGGAACATGCAAAGCACACAGGTAAGACGTTTATGCACCATAAAACTTGGGCTCCTGTGGAAGGGTTATTCTTATGCTCTTTGTAAAAATTGTTATGCTTTTGTGGAGCTGCTTGTTGGTTGATGGGTAATTGGATATTCTTTTCCTGCCCTGAGATTGGTTTACAGACTGTATTATGGAAATGCTGAACTTTCTTGTATTTGTCGTACTATTGTATTTTCAGGGTGCTTTCTTACTGATTTTACTAACTGTATGTTTATTAATTTTTATGATTGTTACAAATATATTTAGAAAATGATAATCATAAGAAATGAAGAAATGTGGAGGCTGATTTATAAACCTGTGAAAAATGTTCAGAAAAGGAGCTTCACATATGCGACAATGTATAAAAGATGGAAAAAGAGCTGAAACAGAAAAATGCCAGTGTTATTGCATGATTTAATGAGTGCAGTTCCTTTGGTAAACCTTTTCTATAAAAATATCCATATTTACAGCACACTTTCATGTACTGGACACCATGGGACCCTTCTACATGAGTTAAGTGCCCGCAGCCCTTTTATTTCGATTGATGCAATGGCACTTAATGTGCATGCAGGTCATTAATGGTCGTTAACCTTTAGTAAAAGGGCCCCTGTGTGGGAAAATGTAGGTACATTAAACAATAAGCTGCTGTGATGTAAAATCATGCAAAGCGGCTCCTCATAGTCAAAATCTGTGACAATGACCAAGCAAAACGTTTTCATAGGTCCATTTTTCGCAAAAAGAAAAATTACATCTTAGTCAAATATAATTATTTTCAGTTAGTCCATAAACAAGATTTCATGCAACAGCAGAGTTTTAAAGGGGCTGATGGAGCCAGGTCAGAGGTCGCCCCTTCGCCAAAGGTTCCAGTCCTTGTTTGCTAATTACCGTCACCATCCTTTCTCGAACTCTGAGCCACCTATTTTGGAATTCTCACTGCTTTTTGTCAAAACTAAGAATGCTCCCTGGAGTTGCCCAGCCCATCCTTCCCCTGTCCATTCCAGTTTTATCCCAAAGCTCTCATTCTGAAAGTGGGCAGGAACAATTCTTTCTTTATTCCTGCTGCAGTGGCGCCTTCTTGAAAACTCGCGTTGCTGAGCCCTAGTTGGACTACGGGCAGTCCGACGGTAGGGCCAGAAGTTAAGCGGATAACTTTGATATTCAGCTGTTATTCCCATAACTTATGCATTCAGATCTGAACACAGAAAGCGCAAGCTAACTTTCTACGGATAACATAATCACACAAAATTATGCTGCTATATTCAGCATTCAGATTTAAATGCATGTCTTCACTGAAAAAGCAGATAAAAATATTGGATTTAGCTCATGCCTTTTCTCAGAGGTTCAAGGTAAGGTACATTCAGGGATGGGAGGTATTTAAGTAGATATGTGCATAAAATATCAGTATATCCTCATGTGGTCGCTGTTTTTCTGTGAAGGATATCATTGAGTGAGACTGCTCTTATGTTAGAGGTCCTTGAGCATAAGGACAGAAAACCTTTTCTCTGTCTTTTTATGTGTTTAAAATATAAATAAATTCTAATATGACATTCCAAAAAAAAAATCTTAGTAAAATTATGAAAGATGAAACAATAAAGTAGTCAGGAAAGCAAAGAGGCTAATGGAAGAAAAAATAGCCAAATACAGTAAGGGCCCGATTTTTGAAGGCCTTTATGCAGGTAACTGCCCTAGTGAGCCACGTGAAGGCCGTATCCTGGATTCTCGAAGGGCACCTACATGGATAATGCCCTTCGAAAATCCCAGATATGTCCCTAACGCCCCCTGATGCTACAAGGGTAGCTCCTGCGGCTTCCTGGTTGTGCGGCATCACCTGGATTTTCAATGCCGGGGCCGCATAAGACACCGGCATTGAAAATCTGGGTTAGGCAGAAGGGGGCAGGCTATGCACCGACGTGGCACACAGCACCGCTCTCTTCAAAATTGGTCCCCAAAACATTGGGGACAAGACTTTTTTTCAGGTATGTTAGTGACAGGAGGAAATATAAAGATAGCATTGAACATAAGAACATAAGATATGCCATACTGGGTCAGACCAAGGTCCATCAAGCCCAGTATCCTGTTTCCAACAGTGGCCAATCTAGGTCATATGTACCTAGCAGTTTCCCCAAAAGACACAGGTTCCACAATGCTTGTATTGGGACAAGCAGTGGATTTCCCGGGTCCCCTTTAATAATGGTTTTATGGACCTTTCCTCCAGGAACTTGTCCAAACCTTTTTTAAACCCAGCTACACTAACAGCCTTTACTACATCCTCCGGTAACAAATTCCAGAGTTTGATTACACGTTGAGTGAAAAAATATTTTCTTTTATTAGTCTTAAATAGTTTACCCTGTAGCTTCATTGCATGTCCCCTAGTCTTTCTATATTCTGATAATGTAAACAGTCGATCTACATTTACCCGTTCCACTCCGTTCATTAATTTATAGACTTCTATCATATCTCCCCTCAGCCGTCTCTTTTCCAGGTTAAAGAGCCCTAACCTTTTTAGCCTTTCTTCATAGGAGTATCCTTCCATCCCCTTTACCATTTTGGTGGCTCTTCTCTGAACCTTTTCTAATAACGCTATATCCTTTTTAAGATACGGCGACCAGAATTGCACACAATATTCAAGGTGCGGTCTCACCATGGAACGGTATAGAGGCATTATAATATCTTTTGTTTTATTTTCCATTCCTTTCCTTATGATACCTAGCATTCTATTTGCTCTCTTGGCTGCCGCTGCACACTGGGCCGAGGGTTTTAACATGTTATCCACAATGACGCCTAAATCTTTTTCCTGGGTGGTGGTTCCTAATGTGGAACCTTGCATCGTGTAACCATAGTTTGGGTTGTTCTTCCCTAGGTGCATAACTTTGCACTTGTCCACATTAAATTTCACCTGCCATTTTGATGCCCAGTCTTCCAATTTATCAAGATCCTCTTGCAATTTTCCACAATCCTCTTGGGTTTAACAACTTTAAATAGTTTTGTGTCATCTGCAAATTTGATAACCTCACTCGTTATTCCACTTTCCAGGTCATGTATGAATATGTCAAAAAGCAGCGGACCCAGCACAGATCCCTGGGGTACACTACTATTCATCTTTCTCCATTGGGAAAATTGGCCATTTAGCCCTACCCTCTGCTTTCTATCTTTTAACCAGTTCCTGATCCACAGTAATACACTGCCTCCTATCCCATGACTCTTTAGTTTTGCCAAAAGTCTCTGATGAGGGACCTTGTCAAAGGCTTTCTGAAAGTCCAGATACACTATATCAACCGACTCACCTTTGTCCACCTGTTTATTCACACTTTCAAAAAAACAAAGCCGATTAGTAAGACAAGATCTTCCTTGTCTAAAGCCATGTTGGCTGTCTCCCATTAGGCCTTGACTATCTACATGCTGAGTAATTTTATTCTTTATGATGGTTTCTACCATTTTTCCCGGTACTGACGTGAGGCTCACCGGTCTGTAGTTTCCCGGATCACCCCTTGCACCCTTTTTAAAAATTGGTGTTACATTGGCGATCCGCCAATCTTCAGGTATTAGAGATGATTTTAATGATAGTTCACAGATTACTAATAGCAGGTCTGCAATCTCATATTTCAGTTCTTTCATCAAAAAGAATTTTAGGTGACAATAAAGTAGTATGGGGAAAATTCAAGAATCTTAAGTTATTTGCCCACATGGAATTTTCCAGAGACTCTAACTTCGAATGCAAAATCAAGGAATTCTTGATTCCAACCACACTTGTTGAATGAAGTGAGAGCATCTGTGACTCCAATTTAACAACCGCCTTGTCAATAAGGGACATTTTCTCATCAAGCTGCTGCACAGCGACAGCAGTCTCTTGTGAGAAAACAGTAAGAGAAAAAAAGGCAACAGATACTTTAGAGTCAATGCACTTTAGAGCACCCCACAGATCTTGCAAAGTAATTTCAGATTCTGAAAACGGCGTAGGAAGCTCCGAAGAGATACTCAACGCCGTCGATTGAACCGGAGTAGGTAACTTCAACACAATCTTATCTCTCGCAGCAATCTACAATAGGGCAGGAAGGAGGGGACCTCCCCCCGGGACTTAAGGACACCCCCTCTGGAGAGGACTGTGCAAGAGGAATAGGGGCAAAGTGTGCACCCTTGAAGATTTTCTACACTCCAAATTCATGCTTGTCTCTTTTCCAGTCAGTCATAGCACTTGTCAAACAAGTCTATTATGCCCATCTGACTAACTCTCTTGCCTCTGACCCTTGCCGTCTTTTTACAATTCTTCTTAACTCTCTCCTCAAGGTGCCTCTGCCTCCGACCCCTCCTTCCCTTTCTGCCCAAGGCCTGGCTGACTATTTCCAAGACAAAATCCACAAAACCACACTCAATCCCCCAAGATGTTAGTTACTTCCCCTCTTCACTCCCAACTTTCCCTCCCTACCTCTGCTACCCTCTCTTCCTTTTCTATGATCTCTGTGGAGGAAACTACACACTTTCTTTCTTCCTCCAAACTCACTACCTGCTCCTCTGATCCTATTCCCACCTGTCTCCTAAATTCCATCTTCTCCACTGTTGTCCAATCCATCTTTCATATTCTCAACCTATCGCTCTCCACTGCAACTATCCCTGCAGCCTTCAAGCATGCTGTGCTCAAACCTCTATTCAACAAACTCTTACTAGACCTTACCTGTCCTTCTAACTATTGACCCATCTCCCTCCTCCCCTTCATTTCCAAACTACCAGAACATGTGGTTCATTATCATTGCCTCAATGTTTTCTCTTCTCAAACCCTCCTGGATCCGTTACAATCTGGCTTTTGTCCTTTACACTCTACGAAAATGGTTTCTGCCAAAGTCTCCAATGACCTGTTCCTGACTAAATCCAAGGGCCTTTACTCGATCCTTTTCCTTCTTGACCTTTCTGCTGCTTTTGACAGTGTTGACCACAGCCTTCTCCTCAATAACGTGTCCTCGCTTGGTTTTAAGAGCTCTGTGCTATTCTTGTTCTCCTCTTATTTCCCCCATCGTACTTTCAGTGTTTGTTCTGGTGAATCCTTCTCTACTGTTATCCCTCTTTCAGTTGGTGTGCCCCAGGGATCTATTCTGGGCCAACTCCTTTTCTCTCTCTATACTTAAATCCCTTGATGCACTCATCGCCTTCCATGGTTTTCAATACCACCTTTATGCTGATGATTCTGAGATCTATCTCTCTACACCTGATATCTCTCTGGCAATCCAGGTCCAAATCTCTGCCTGCCTATGTGACATTGCTGCCTGGATGTCTCATCACTGTATGAAATTGAGCATGGCCAAAACAGAACTTCTTATTTTCCCCCCTAAACCCACCTCCCCCTTCCTTCTTTCTCAATCTCTGTGGATAACATTCTATTACTCTCTGTTTCCTCGGCTTGCACTTGTGAGGATCATCTTTGACTCCACTACCTCCTTCTTCACACACATTCAACTGATAGCTAAAACTTGTCCTTTCTTTCTCTATAACATCAGCAAAATTTGACCCTACCTTTCTGAGCACACTACTAAGACACTTACCCACTCTTTAGTCACCTCCCAACTAGACTATTGCAACCTTCTCCTTGCTGGTCTCCCCATAAATCATTTCTCTCCACTTCACAATCTGTTCAAAACTCAGCTGCATGGCTTATCTTCCACCAGCCCCACTTCTCAAGTTGCTTCATTGGCTCCCTATCTCTTTCCGTATCCAGTTAAAACCTCTACTCCTGACCCATAAATGCACTCATTCTGCTGTTCCTCACTACCTTTCCTCTCATCTCTTCCTACATCCCTCCTCTCTTCTGGTGAATTGCTTCTGTCTGTGCCCTTTTCTTCCACTACCAACTCCAGATTTCGTTCCTTCCACCTTGCTGTTCCTTATACCTGGAACAAACTTCTGAGGTTTGTACGCCAGGCTTCATCTCTGACGCTTTTCAAATCTACACTAAAAACTCACCTCTTCTAGGCTGCTTTGGGATCCTGTTCTGCTTAGTCTCCTTTCTACCTCCTTACCATTCCATGGATATATCCTTGTCCTCAGCTGTTGTGTTCTCTAACTTGACTGGATTATAAGCTCTTATGAGCAGAGGCCATCTTTTACTGTGCCTGTGCAGCGCTGTGTACATCCTGTAACACTATATAAATGATAAGCTGTAGTAGTAGTACCTGTGTGATTCCCAAAGTACATTTATGGGTGGCAAAATTAAGGCGGGTGCATCAAATGATACCCATAGAGGCAATGTTAGGTGCACCCACTTTGTTATGTCAACAGTGCTCACATTCTAATATTCTCTCCACCTTACACGCCTACTTTTCACATTAGTGCACGAGTGTGAGTTAACATGTGTGTTGATGATTGGTAGCTGGCATCACTGTGCATTAGTGTCTACTGTGGCCAGTTTGGCTTCTATGATGAAAGTAATGAGTAAAGATGTCTTGCTCTGGACTTCCATTCTAGAGGACCTTCCAGAGCCCGCGTCATAGGCATTTTCCTGAGGAGCCAAAATGGGATGCAAGATCGCCAGTATAAGCTGTAAACATTCAACCACATATCTTTTGACTGCTTCAGTGCAACAGACAGATTCCCAATGAGAAACATTAGTAACTCTGACCTCGTTTAAAGATGGTTGATCTTCATAATGTAAACTATTTTGCATCTTTTTTTAAAAAGAGCAGGATATAAATATAAAAAGAAATTAGAATATGACATCAGCTTATGAATGATTTACTTACTAGCCTGACTTGTAATTGCTAGAGATAGAGGAATTATGTGACGTAAATTAAATTTAGTTGTTGCCTAGTGAAAAGAAAATCAATGGGCAGTTTTGTGTGAAACATACATTGGGTTCTACTAGTGTTCCTGATAGTAACTCATATCTATTTTATATGGAATAATAAGAAAAAATGAAAAATACTTCATCACATTTTATAAAAACTGCAAAACATAAGAGTAAATGATTGCAATCAGGAATGTACAATGCTAAATTAATGGCAAACATATTAGAAATTGTACTCTGTGATAAACATTGGGATTTATATTTTGGTCGATATTCAGCAGCACCCATTCATTAAGCAGCACCTGTTAACCAGTTCAGTGTCAATGAAGGGGATATTCAGAGGTACCAGATGAATAATTTATTTTATTTATTTAACATCTTTTATATACCGCGCTATTTGTTGTCAGTGCGGTTTACATATAACAAAGGTTGCACATTCAGAGGACAATTGTGTGCTTACATTATAACAGGAAACTTAAACTTGGAACAACAGGGTAAAAAAACAAAAAAACAAAACTGTAACTATGTACAAAAACATATTAGATTCTTTAGTATTCACAGAAGGGCTAAGGCAATACCGCAGAGAACTTGAGGTGGAATTGCCTATGAGGGAATTGGGAGTGGAGATTGAGAGTTTGTAGGTTTAGGAGTGCTGATGATTGGATGCTTGTGCAAAGTGGAGAAGGAAAATGTGGTGCTTGATTGCCTTGCGGAATTGAGTGAGGTCTTTAATTGCTCTTATTTCAGGTGGGAGGTCATTCCAGCATTTAGGTGCATAGAAGGCGAAGGTCCTTTTCTTGGTTGTCTGGGTGCATTTGATGGACTCTTTAGGGATGATCAGGGTGTTGTCCGTTGTTGATAATGTCACTGAATATCCTGACAGACTGCCTTGGCACTATCTGGATAGTGTTAGGGCTGTCCATGGGCTGAGCATGGGTAGGGATGAAAATTATCTGTATAATGGTAATATTCAGCACCACTATACCTACAACAATCCAGATAACTGTAGCAAGAAGAAATCAACCACCCAAAAGGAGGAGTGAACATTACTGTTATCCAGCCAGTGTCAGCCCTTGCTGCTAAATCTGGATATTCAGAGCCAGTGCTATTATCCAAATACAGATGCTGAATATGAAGAATAATTTTAACTATGGTAGCCAGCATTTAAAAAAGGCTGAATACATGGCTGAAAATGGACCCAATTCTTTTATATTATGCAACCACATTTTAGTTAGTCAACATTAATTTGGATGTTTTAAGCCTTATTACAAGTAGATTCTTCTAATATGTTAAATTTATGCCAGTCATATTGCTGAAGATTTCCATACTCTTTCTAGATCCCACGGTCTGTATGTAGCGAGAGCTGCTACCCTGGATACAGAAAGGCAGCTCAGGAAGGACAACCCCTCTGCTGCTTTGACTGCCTCCCATGTGCTGAAGGAGAGATTTCCAACACAACAGGTACGGAAGGAAATATGTTCAGCTCTTTTCTAAAGAAACAATTACAAAAAAAATCACTGACACTGAAATAAAGGTTGAAAAAATTATAAACCCCTTTCCCCCAAAATAATTTCTGCAATCGTTTGTATTAGATGATAGAGGTAGATCTAGACAAGAGCTGTAAAGTCAATGAAGAATAAATTCATTTTTCCGGTATCAAGCAAATTCTATTGTTATCTACAAATTCTAAAAATAGGATTGATTTTCCCTTTTAGATTCAACAAATTGTTGGCCATGTCGAAGTGATCAGTGGCCCAATGAAAGAAGAAGTGAATGTGTCCCAAAGAAAATAGAATTCCTGTCTTATCAAGAATTCCTGGGCACCATTTTGGCTGTTGTTGCTATCATCTTTACTTTTTCTTCAGCTGCTATTTTATGCATCTTCATCAAGTATCGAGATACTCCCATTGCCAAAGCCAATAATCGAGAGCTTTCCTTTCTTCTCTTGGGGGGCCTCATACTGAATTTTCTCTGTTCTCTGTTATTCATTGGAGAACCTCAGCCAACAACTTGCTTGCTTCGTCAACCTGCCTTTGCTGTTTTCTTTGTCCTCTGTGTTTCTTGTGTGTTGGCCAAGACTGTCATGGTTGTCATTGCCTTCAGAGCTACCAAACCAAATAGTAGCTTGAGGGGGTGGCTGGGGCCCAGGGTGCCCATTGTGACAGTATTTGCTTCCACATTTCTTCAAGTTCTCATCTGTGTTATCTGGTTGATACTCTGTCCTCCCTTCCCAGAAAAAAACATGAAATTGAAGACAAACACTATCATATGGCAGTGCAATGAATGTTCAGATATTGCTTTCTGGTGCATGCTTGCATATATGGGGTTCTTGGCATGTGTCAGCATCCTGGTGGCCTTCTTTGCACGCAAGTTGCCTGACACCTTTAATGAGGCCAAATGGATCACGTTTAGCATGCTCGTGTTTCTGAGTGTCTGGCTGTCCTTTGTCCCAGGTTATCTGAGTACTCAGGGAAAGTATATGATTGCTGTAGAGATATTTGCAATCATCTCTTCTAGCGCTGGATTACTCAGTTGTATTTTTTTCCCCAAATGTTACATCATATTGCTGAGACCTGACATAAACACCAGAGAGCAGCTGTTAGGTAAAGGCACTGGAAAAAAAAGATAAAGGCTATGTAGTCAGCTGGTCATTGAATAATCTTTCAGTTACAATGGTTAAGTCTAGCTGTATTCTCTAATACCTTATCATAGTAAAGGTGGCCATCTGTGTACTTCTTTGGGATAATTCATTTGTTGACTCTAATAATAATGTAAAAATCTTTTCGTCAATCACATCCTGTTGACTTCATTCATGAGTGTATATCGTTTAGAGTCCGGTGCCATGTCTGGGCCATTTTCTACTGAGATCAGGTCTACTGTTAACAATGGAAACCAAAGGAGCTGCTACACAGACTGGTGGATTTCAGGTTTAAACAAACCGCTTTTATTGAACCTCTACGTGTTTCGGCCTGTAAGGCCTTCTTCAGGGGTATTTTAGGAGACAAACCTTGTAAAATCTTGTCGGCATAAAAAAAGCTAATGATTTCCATAATCAAATGGTCATTTGACTATGGAACTCACAACGGCACTTTGATGTGTGGCATTAGCTTTTTTATATCAACAGGATTTTACAAGGTTTGTCTTCTAAAATCCCCCTGAAGAAGGCCTTACCAACCGAAACACGTAGGTGTTCAATAAAAGGGTTTGTTTAAACCTGAAATCCGCCAGTCTGTGTACCAGTTCCTTGGGTTTCCACTTATATGCTGCAGGTCCTTTGGTCAGTCCTGTTGTTAACAATGGCCACTGAGACCCTGGAGTCATGTTTGGAACTGAAAATGATTGGTAATTGAAAGTCATGTGTAACATTGAGAATTAGAGGCCACATCTGAAGCCATCATTGCTAATCGGCAGGGCCTTTTTTTGAGGGGGTTTTCGGTGGTACTGAGTACTGGCACCTTTTCCATTGCCTAAAATAATTGGATAATGATGAGAGCCATCAGCAGAACTTCTGCCACTAGTCTTCTCTCTGCCAGTTTGACCCAAAAAGAATAGCACTTCCCAAATCTGCAGCCACAGAGGTTGCCTCACCATCTAGCACTCGAACAGACTCAAGCAAATACATAAACAATATTTATGTGGTTACCCCTTGGGCTCTATAGAGGCGCAGCATAATCATTTTAGTGCTGTTCTGGGATGAACTGCTTCTTCCATGCAGGCTATTATCTCCAAGGAGTTCTGTTCTCTCCAATTTCAAAAGGGGATTTCCCTATCAAAGCAAATGTGGAAAAAACTATCATGCATAAGTGCTAGAAAGTGGAGGACATTATTTATTTATTTACATTCTTTTATATACCGTGCTATTCTGCATCAGTGCGGTTTACATTGAACAAACTGAAATTACATTGAACAGGGCATTATAACTTGGAGATAACTATTTTACAGGGAATATGGGCTATGGAGGGTTAAGTGGCTTGCCCAAGACCACAAGGAGCACCTGTGGGACTAGAAACCCCAGTCTTTCTGGCCCAAGGTTGCTGTCCTCTAGTGGGATTTGAACCCCCGACCTTCCGGCCTGAAGTACCTTGCCCCAACCACTAGGCTACTCCTCCACTCCTATGTTTCTGATTACCTCAATAAGAAGATAACCTACCACATTTCCAATGCAAACTATTGTATAGCTCACTCCTCATGGAAGACATGGTACTGTAAGCTGAGGACAGGATCCTCAGGACAGACTTAATCCCTGAACTTCAGTATTATATTAGGCTCAGAAGGTTAGCTGTCTAAAGGTCTCTCTGATATATTATATTGAATTAAAAACATATTAAACAATAAGGGCGGGCCAGTGACATTTCTTTTTTTGTTTCATTTTGCTTTAGGAAGAAAATAAAAGAAAGCACACAAATTGTTAATTTTTCATTTTGTTTCATTCTCACATCTCTCCCCTACTTATTAAATGTGCCACCAAGAAAAAAATAAGTGTTCCTTGTCTTTCTTTTTTCTCCCCCCCCCCCCGCCCCCCCGAATCCACCTCCATCTACTTATCTGCTATCTCTAAAATGGCATGTGATTGTTGTTCATCGTTGCTGTGCAATTTGTTCTGAGGCAGCCATTTTGAAATCGTACAGCGAAACTCGAATCAACCTGCAATCTCACAGATAGCAGTCCTTAGCTTTTGGTTGGAGAGTCATCACATAACCTAAGTAGTTCTTGAATTTTTACATGCATAGAAATATTTGAAAATTCTTATTTTCCTTGGGACCTATGAAAGACATTGGAGGGGTATCAAGCTTTGACCTGAAACATGCAATAAATGGCAGATTTTCCCCTATCTGAGGTACCATTTATTTTATATGAATGCTCTCCTTAAGGTTCTCCAAACACATAGACTTGCGCTTGCTCAGGCTGCATTTTAGTTTACTTTTTTCCTTTATTATGGTCTCACTCTCTGTCCATCTCTAAAACGGCAGCAGCCAATCCAAGGTGGTGCATTTTAGAGTATGGAAATACTCCAAAATGGTACAATCTTCAGGTTGGTTAGTGCTATTTTGAGGTACAGTTTGTCACTGGAAGGGCAGGAATTGAATGGGGAATGCTCCTTTTCTCTTCGGACTTTGTTCCCCACAGATAGGGTAAGATGTGATGGGACGGGGCCAAAAATACTAGTTGAGTGTTTGTGTGTGTGTTTGGGGGGGGGGGGTTGAGGAGACTTAAGGGTTTGTTTACTAACAGCCGCAGCCCCATTGAATTCAATTGGGCCGTGGCTCCAATATCGCTTGGAAGCTGCTACCACTTCTTTGCAAACATACCCCTTAGTATTTTTTGATCATTTTGCTTTTTGTTTGAAATAAACTATTATTACTGCTACATCTATTAATAATTTATATAGTGCTACAAGGCATAAGCAGTGCTTCACAGACACATATAAAGACAGTCCTTGCTCATCAGAGTTTACAATCTAATCAAGATGGACCAAACAACAGAAAAGAAAAAGGGTAGAATAGGGAGGGTAAGGAGACACAAGGGTTCAGGATCCAAAAGCAGCCTTGAAGAGGTGAGCCTTTAGCATGGATTTGAAAAGAGGCAGCGATGAAGCCTGACGTACATACTCAGGAAGTCTGCTCCAGGTATAAGAAGCAGCAAGGTGAAAGGATCGAAGCCTGGAGTTGGCAGTGGAAGAAAAGAGCAAGGAAAGAAGCAAGCCAGTACAAGAATGGAGTTGACGAGGAGGGGTGTTAGGAGAGAGGAAAGGTGAGGAGCAGAACAATGAATGCATGTATAGGTCAGAAGGAGAAGTTTGAATTGAATGCAGAAATGGAAGGGAAGCCAATGAAGTGATTTAAGAGGACAGTGGACAAGTGTTTTAGTAGTAATGGCTAAATCCTTTATCTCCTATCAAAGTTTTATTTTGCATACTTTAAATGAAGAAATTTCATTTACTGTTAATTTCCTTTCCTGGAATCCTGCTAGACAAGTGGGTCGTGTCCCTCTGCCAGCAGATGCTGGAGACAGTGAAAGCCCCTGAAGCCCCAGTGCCCCAGTCCCGGCACATAAGATGCCTCTTCTAGGGGAAACAAAATATACCACCAATAAAAACAGACCCCCACCAAAAAAACCCATAACAAAAATAAAACAAAAGAAAATCAATCATTTTAAGTGCACACCCCTAATAAACATCATACCACAATACTGGCCCTCATCCTGCACCTGTGGGAGCGTCTTGCTCCCACGGTGCAGAACTGGATCCTAAAAGGCTCATCCTGCTTGGGGCCATCCAGATGGCTTGGACATGCCCCTTGCTGAATTGGGCTCTAAGTGTCTTAGTAGTGTGTTCAGAAAGGAAGGGGCGAATTGTGCTGATGTTGTAGAGAAAGAAACATAGGTTTAGGTGGAAAAATAACAAGCTCGATTTTGGCCATGTTGAATTTTAAATGACGGTTAAACATCTAAGGAGCAATGTCAGATAGGCAGGCAGCGATCTGGGCCTGCACTGATGGAGAGATATCAGGTTTAGAGAGATAGATCTGAATGTAAACATGGTACTGAAAGCCAGGAGAAAAGATAAGTGTACCAAGGGGCTGGGTATAGAGATAGAAAAGGAGTGAGCCCAAGACAGACCCTTGGGGTACACCATCTGAGAGTGGGATAGCAGTAGAAGAGGATCCACCAGAGCAAACACTGAAAGAGTGATGGGAGAGATAAGAAGAGAACCAGGAGAGCACAGAGCCCTTAAAACCAAACAAGGACATGGTGTGGAGGAGAACATGGTCGTCAACAGTGTCAAAAGCAGCAGAAAGGTCAAGAAGGATGAGGACTGAGTCAAGACCCTTGGATTTTGCATGGAACAGGGAGCTGGAGACTTTGAGGCCAATTCTGTTCTGGCCGTCCAGTTCCTGTGTAGCCCCTCAGAATCTGGGCGTACAGTGGTAGCACCTGATTCTGACCCTGTGGGGGTTAGAAGTGCCCACGGGATCAGAATTGAGTCTACTGGCCTGGACGTGCCCAGAAGATCCCCAGCATGCCCAGTAGATCCCTGGCTAATTCAGCCAGCTCCGTAATGGAGACACGATTCCTGGCTGCCAACCCAAACTGCTCTTTCCTCGCAGCCCTACCCCTGATCCAGCCTCCCATGGCCAGGGTCAGGCTGCAGGGTACACCCTGCACACCCTCATTTTTTTGACCTGGTCTGGCACTGCAGTCCCCCGGCATCCAGGGGGACTTATTCCACCTCCAAGGAAGTTTAGAGGAGGAGAGGAGAAGACAAGTTTCCTCAACAGAGATATTAGAAAAGGAAGAGAGGGTAGAAAAGGTTGAGAGGAAGAGTTGGGAATGAATAGGAGGAAGAGGGGTTGGAGCTGATCTCATGGGGAACTGGAGTGTAATCTTGTGGACTTTGTCATGGAAGTAGTCGGCCAGGGTTTGGGCAGAAAGGGAAGGAGGGGTCGGAGGCGGAGGCACCTCAAGGAGAGAGTTGAGAGTTATAAAGAGACAGTGAGGGTCAGAGGCAAGAGAGTTAGTCAGATGGACATATTAGTTTTGCTAGATGAGTGCTGATGCTGACTGAAAAGAGGCAAGTATAGATACCCAACTACTTTTATAACCTCACCACACCCCTTGCTCAAATTCTATAATGATACTCCAGGCCGCCTATCTCATCCTTACGGCAGAGTATGTTTAATATAAGTTAAGACTGTTAATTGTATTGTTATTCTGGTCTTGTTCATTGTAAACTACCATTTGGTTCACTGTATACCACCTTGATTAAGTGATAAAGCGGTATATAAACCAAACAAATAAATAAAGTATGAATTGGAAGTGAAGGAAGTCAGCAAGGGTGCACAAGAAATCCATCTAAAACTGGATAACTCAGGGGAGAGAAGAATACAGAGGCTGCCACCTCTAGGACTGGATGGTTGAGAGGATGGGAACAGGAACACAAAACAAAGGACATGATGGCCCAGGTGATGATGCGAAGAATACAGAGCCTTTCATATTCTTTGGTGTCCACATCAGCATGAACAAGGTAAGCAACAAACAAATGATATTTCCATATGATTTGGGATTTGGTAATGTATCTGACAAAGTTAATAATATCAGTCAAATACTAGGTTGCCACATAACTAAAATGTTGATTGGTCAACTTTTTTCTCAATTGCTCTGTTACCAAATAAGTCTCTTTCCTCACTCCTTAAATGTAAAACCCATCTAAGCTCATTTTAAATGAATGCATCCTGTGAGCAAGGTCAAGTGATCTAACATTCAGCCACTCTGCCATCTGCAGTGAGATTTAAGACAGGGATGGTCCTGTTCACGACAAGCACAATGTGAAGACGGACAGCACTGAAAACCTCCTTCTCGCTGGTCTCTCCCACAGGACCATTTACAGTCATATATAAAATCAGAGAAATTATGTCTCTACAGGAATCAGAAGATGCAATTAGAATAGAACTCAAATTAATTCAGCTATGACTCTAGAGAGAATTTGCTCCCAGTCCAACAACTGGCAGGAAACAGATAAATATAGGGAAGATCCAGGGAAGACCACTTCCCTTATGTAAGGTGCTAGGATACTCACAAATATGATATGTGAAAATCTGCAAAAATATATACATAAACTATGCACATATTTATAACAAAAGAACTATTCTTTTACTAAGTACTGCAAGATACAAAGCAGCAAACATCTCTGAAAGGAATTAACTTCAAACCAATTTCATTACATATTTATTACTGACCACCAAGTCTGACACTTCTTAAATTCATGTATCCAGCACCAGAAAGTTTCTTTCTTGGTGGCGATTTCAAATAGTTCCTATCTTTGTCTAGGCTGGCACCATCTTGCTCTCAGCGATTCACGTTCCAGTGGTGGATCAAGAGATGGCCACGGCAATGAGGCTGCTTATGCTGGTGATCCTGTTTGCCATACAAACACCCATCTATCCAAATGATGCCCAGGGATGTACTTTGAAAAGTCATCTTGAGAATGGTTATACGCAAGTGGGAGACATCACCATTGGGGGCATCATCCCGGTGCACATCTGCAAGGAATCTGAGACAACTTTCAAGGAGTATCCCAATCCTATCACATGCCTTGGGTAAGTCTTATGGATTTCATGTTCATTTTAATCTCAACAGCCAAGAGCTCTAGAAATCATATTGATTCTTGAAGAAATTGGATTCTTTAAACATTTTATGATGCCATCCAGGACTTGATGGACCTTGATCTGACCCAGTATGGCATATCTTATGTTATGTTCTTATGTTATGTTCTTCTTAGAGCAGTATAAAAATGATCCAAAGTTGATATTGCACATGAGATTTTTAGACCATGGTCCATCCTTCTGATACTTTTGTCACAGACAACCTGGACAGAATCCCATTTTCTCTAGCATTACTATAACTACCAGAACTCTTCACTAGTCTTATATGGAGTGGAGGAGTGGCCTAGTGGTTGGGGCAAGGTACTTCAGGCCGGAAGGTCGGGGGTTCAAATCCACTAGAGGACAGCAACCTTGGGCCGGAAGGACTGGGGTTTCTAATCCCACAGGTGCTCCTTGTGGTCTTGGGCAAGCCACTTAACCCTCCATAGCCCATGTTCCCTGTAAAATAGTTATCTCCAAGTTATAATGCCCTGTTCAATGTAATTTCAGTTTATTTATTTATTACAAATTCTTATATACCGCGCTATTTAGTATCAGTGCGGTTTACATAATAACAACATTTTGCATTAGAAACACGATCTTTTGCTTACATTGTAACAGGGATTATAACTTGGAAGTAACAGGGTAACTATATACAGTTCAAAACAAAGGAGCTTATAGTTATTTAAGTTATCTTATCTATTAGAGTAGTAATGTAATCATGCTCATTGAGAATGTGCCTGTTGTTGGATTTCCTTTGTAAATCATGAGAATTATGTTGTTGGTACGTCAGATGCTGTGTGGATGAGATGAGGTGTTGGATGTGAATGTGTTAGGTTAGGGTGGGTAAAGTGAAGGCAGAATAAGTAATGTTTAATAGCTTTTCTGAATTGTGAGAAATCAGCTATTGCTCGTATATGAGGTGGGAGGTTGTTCCAGCACTTAGGAGCATATAATGTAAATGCTCTGTTTCTGGTTGTTTGGTTACATTTAGTGGACTCAGGTGGTATAGATAGCGTGTTGCTAGTGGTTGACCTTCTTAACCTATTAGTCGGGGTACTGATCAGGAGTAAAGAGAGGGATTTGGCAGATATCCGGTTAATTGCTTTGAATGATAGGATTAACGCCTTGTAGGTGATTCTGCATTGTAATGGTAGCCAGTGTAGATCCATAAGTATGGGTGTTATGTGGTCTTTCCTGGAAATGCCGCAGAGAATACGGGCTGCAGTGTTCATCGCCATCTGAAGGGGATTGAGAGTGCTCTTTGGGAGTCCATGTAGGATGATGTTGGCGTAATCAAAGTGTGGCATTATTAGTGTCTGGAATATCGTCCTGAAGTTGTCTGGGGTTAGTAGGGGTCTCAGATGTCGTAGAGTTCGTATTTTGTTGTAAATGGATTTGGTGGTATTCTTTATATGCTCTTTGAAGTTAAGCTGCTGGTCAATTGTAACCCCTAGATATCGTATTACAGACTTGCTTGGGAGCTCGGCGTCACAAACTTTCAATGAGGTAGGAGGGGAGAAATTTCCGTTCCTGGTATGAAAAGGACTTCAGTTTTCTTAAAGTTTATGCGAAGATTCTGGGACAGGAGCCAATCAGTAATTGCATTGAAGCATTCAATAAGTGGAACAAGGTTTGGGTGCATGATTTTAACTGGAGCGAAGATAAGTACATCATCCGCATAGATCAGACTGGAGATGTTAAAAGAACGTATGATATCACAAATGGGTTGCATATAGATGTTAAAGAGTAGAGCCGAAAGGGATGATCCTTGGGGTACTCCTTGTTGCTGATGGAATGGTTCCGAAGTTGATGAACCTATCCGTACTTGTTGCCAGAGGTTCGTGAGATATGATTTGCAACATTCCCAGGCAATACCATGAATTCCCTTATCCTGGAGGTGGGAGAGGAGTTGTTCATGGTTAACGGAATCAAATGCAGCTGCTATATCAAGAAATATGAGTAAAAATCCATTCTCAATTTTGTCAATACCTCTGGATAATGTATTGATGAGTATAGTGAGTAGGGTCTCTACACCATGTGACTCTCGGAAACCATGCTGACAAGGATCAAGAGGGGATGATATATCTATGTGTTGTTGTAGTTGCATTTGAACCACCTTCTCTATAAGTTTGGCTAGATAGGGTATACTTGAAATCGGGCGGTATGAGTCTGATTTTGTTGGGTCAGGTTTGTTGTTTTTCAGGAGAGGGCGTATTGAAGTTTCTTTCAAGGATTCTGGGAATGTTGCTGTTGTAAAGGAGAGCTCCATTATGTGGGATAGAGTTGAGCTGAGTTCTACACGCATCAATCTAATCCAATGGGCAGGACAAGGATCATTCGGAGCTGTGGTAGTGTTGATGGTGGCAATAAGGTCAGCAATGTGCTTCTCTGGCGGTGAGGTGAATTCAGTGTAAACCACACTGATGCAGAACACTGATGCAGAATAGCGCGGTATATAAGAGAATATAAATAAATAAATAAATATGAATTTTCACTATTCTATTTAGATTTACTGAAACACGCTATCGTTGGGCTCTATCCCTAGCTTTCACCATTGATGAAATCAACCAGAACCAGAACTTTCTCTCCAATATTTCTCTGGGCTTCTTGATCTATGACTCCTGCCTGGCAATGGCAAGGGCTATGAGGGGCACTCTGTGGATCCTCACAGGAAATGAAAGGCGTATCCCTAACTATCACTGCCAGAACACATCCCGACTAGCTGCCATCATTGGAGAGTCAGGGTCCAGCCAATCAATGGCCATGGCAACATTGCTGGGACTTCACCGATATCCACAGGTAAGACTTGTGCGTCTTTGTTGAAAGAGCCAAAAATGGATGTTTAGAAAATGTGAAGTAACCTAGAAGGTCTTAACAAGTCATAATAGAATCTTTGGCTAGTCCTTATGTTGGTCCAATAAAAGGAATCATAGTCTTTATCTTATTTCTTCTATTTGCACACTAATCTGCTCAGTATTGTGAATAACCAAGCCATAAATTTATTTAAATAAAACTAAATAAGTAGTTAAAGCAACACAATTTGTTTTTAAAATTTATTACAAATCAAAAGTAAAAAATACACTTTGTTATCATTGGATATTGGAGGTCGTTGTTGAGTGCTATTGACTCAAAACTGTCTCCTGGCAACTCAGTCCCTCAATTTTCTTGGCAAGATGTGATCAGAAGGAGGATATTGGAGATTCAATGAAATAAACTGATATGTTTAAAGTGACTGAAGAAAGACTTCCACTCATGTCCCATATCCACTTCTGAATTATTTTCTGGTGCTTTAGCATTTTTTTTCCTTCTGCTATGCAGCAGCCAAATTTTGTCTCGTAGATCAGTGATTCAGGTGAGCTGTGAGGATGATTTACTCAGGTTGGCACATACCGAAGGAGATTTTGTGCTAAATAACAGTGAACTTTCATTTTTCCAGGTGAGCTATTTTGCCTCTAGTCCTCTGCTCAATGACAAGACGAGGTTTCCGTCCTTTCTCCGGACCACCCCCAGTGACACTGTCCAGGCTCAGGGATTGGCTCAGTTGGTACTGAGGTTTGGCTGGACCTGGATAGGACTGCTATCCACTGAAGATGCTTATGGTGAAATGGGGGCTCAAATCGTGAAGGAGGAGGTACTGAGGTTTGGGGCCTGTGTTGGTTTTCATGAAACTATCCCTGTTGTGCCTTCAACCACAAAGACCAACCACATCATGAAGGTGGTTCTGAGGTTTTCTACCATCAATGCCATTGTTTTGTTTTCTTCTTTCCCTTACATGCTGCCAATAATAGAAGAGCTCCAAAGGAGAAATGTTAAAGGGAAGGTGTGGATTGCCAGTGAATCTTGGTCAACTGCCCGCAGTGTTTCCACACCACAGCTCTCCAGTCTTATGAGTGGCAGTATTGGATTTGTTATCAGAGAAGGTAAGATGCCAGGGTTTAAGAAGTTCCTCCTTAAAATCCACCCTTTCACCTCTCCAGCTGACATATTTGTTAGAGAGTTCTGGGAACTGGCCTTTAACTGTCACTGGCCCAGTCTTGAAAACAACCAAACCATGGTCAAAGAGGACATTGGTACTGCTAGAGTTTCCTGCACTGGAGAAGAAAAGTTGGAAAACTACAACAACCCTTTTTTAAGTGAATCTAACCTAAGAGTTAGCTTCAACATCTACAATGCAGTTTATTCAATGGCACACGCCCTACAGGACATGCACTCCTGTGTTCCTGGCAAAGGACCCTTCATCAACAACTCTTGTACTGATATCTGGGATTTCAAAGCATGGCAGGTAAAAATCAAATTGTTGTATTTCTTATCAGTTAGCTGCTGTTAATATCTCTGTAAATGTATGAAAAGATAAGTTCATGGGGGTCATTTCCAAAGCAATCTAGTCATATTTAGATCAGATTAATTTATTTAGATGTTCTGCTTGAATTCTTTGCACTTCAGCCCATCTAAAAATAGCTATGGTCTTCTGTAGCACGTATGCTTTGAGCTGGACTGCAGAGGAATTCTTGGAGCTATGTTCAGTCTTTATTGAAGATGATGTGAGGAATAATCCAAACCAGAAATGATATTTAAAGGTGAGGTATAAGAGGAATTGAAACAAATCTTGATAAACCTAGAAGATGTAATACAGTAATTTGATAAACTACAGAGTAGCAAATCACCTGGACTATATGCTACCCATCATAGGGTGCTGAAAGAACTGAAAAATGAAATTGCAAAACCTACTATTATAGTTTATTTTATTTACTATACCGTCTTTTTTTAAAGAAATAGTAATCTGTGAACTATCATTAAAATCATTTGTAGTACCTGAAGATTGGAGAGCGGCCAAAATAACATTAATTTTTAGAAAGAGTTCCATGGGTGGTCTGGGAAATTACAGATTGGTGATTCTGACATCAGTGCCATACAAAATGGTGGAAACTATTATAATGAACAAACTTACTGAACATGTAAATAGTCATGGTTTAAGGGATAAAGCCAACATGGATTTAGCCAAGGAAAGTCTTGACTTACTAATCTGCTATACGTTTTTGAAGGTGTGAATGAACAGGTAGATAATGTGAGTCAGTTGATATAGTGTATCCAGATTTTCAGAAAGCGTTTGACAAGGTCCATATGAGAGACTCTTGAGGAAATTAAAAAGTTAAGGGATAGGTGGCAGAGTCATATTGTGGAATGGGAATTGGTTAAAAGAGAGAAAAAGAGAGTAGGGCTAAATGGCCAATTGTGTCAATGGAGAAAGGTGAATACTGGCATACTCCAGGAATCTGTGCTTGGCCCGCTTCTTTTTAACATATTCATAAATGACCTGGAAATAGGAACAAGTGAGGTGATCAAATTTGCAGATGACACAAAATTATTCTAAGTTGTTAAAACACAAGAGGATTGTGAAAAATTGCAGACCTTAAGAAACTGAGAGACTGGGAATCCAAATGGAAGCTGAAATTTAATGTGGATAAGTGCAAAGTTATGTACTTAGGGAAGAACAACTCAAATTACGGTTACATGATACAAGGTTCCACCATTAGGAATCATCACCCAGGAAAAGGATTGAGGCATCATCGTGGATAATACTTTGATACCCTCTGCCCAGTATGCAATGGGAGCCAAGAAAGCAAATAAAATGCTAAGGATCATTAGGAAAAGAATAGAGAGACCGCAAAACCAAGAATATTATAATGCTTCTGTATTGCTCCATGGTGTGACTGCACCTTGAATATTGTGTACAATTCTGGTCACCATATCTCAAAAACGATATAGCAGAATTAGAAAACATTGAGAGAAGATACCCCTATGAGGAAAGGCTGAAAAGATTAGGCCTCTTGAGCTTGGAACAGAGATGGCTTAGGGGAGATATAATAGAGGTCTATAAAATAATGAGTGGAGTGAAACGGTTAAATGTAGATTGGTTATTTACTCCTTCAAAAAGTAGAAAGAGTTGGAGACATGCAATGAAGCTTTAATGTAGCACATTTGATACTAAATCGAAGAAAATATTTTTTCACTTAATGCATATTCAAATTCTGGAATTCGTTACATGAGGATGTAATAAAAATGTAGCTGGGTTAAAAAGAGATTTGGACAAGGTCCTGGAGGAAAAGTCTATAGACCATAATTAAAGTGGACTGAGAAAATCCACTGGGATTTTCCTCCTGGAATGAGCAGCTATTTCTAACTTGGATTGGCCACTGCTGGAAACAGGATACTGGGCTTCATGAACTATTTGTCTGACCCAATATGACAACTCTT
This sequence comes from Ichthyophis bannanicus, assembly GCA_033557465.1. NCBI lineage: Eukaryota > Metazoa > Chordata > Amphibia > Gymnophiona > Ichthyophiidae > Ichthyophis > Ichthyophis bannanicus. Next base: position 100,713,121 of record CM066048.1, on the reverse strand, counting down.
ATGTTCTTATGAGACTGGTCAGCCGCTATTCTGAAAGTATGCACCACAGACGAAAAGTGCACACAGACCAGTGACGCACACCTTCACTGTGAGTGTGGACAGGGGTGAAGTTTGGGCAGAGTGTGGGTGCAGCAAAAAGTTTCATACATACTTTATAGAATATGGCCCAACGTGAGTAATATATACACGTGTTTACATCTGCCCTAGAGTCGGTGTAGGTGACTGCGGCTTCATTTGCATGAGTTCATGGCCATTTACATTAATATTTTTGAAAATTAAATCTGCACAGATCTGGTTATATAGAATAGGTCCAAAAAGGCAAACGAGAAGAAACCTCCAAAGAGATGAAATTAATCAAAAGGGCAAGAAATGAGGTTGACATAAGGCACAAGGGAGTCCAATATAACGTATTAATTTCAAGGTGTGTGGGAGACAATTTGAAATAAATACATTATACTGAACTTCCCTATGTAGTTATAGAAAAGGGGCCATTTCTGTATTTAAATATTCACATAAATCTAGCCGCGACTTTCAAAATTGCTTCCTTTCTCTTCCCAAAAATGACTGCAGTTTTTGAGTTCTCTTTTTGAGAATATGTGCGAGTCTTTCCGTACTGGAAATATCCATCACCTGGCAATGCTAGATCCGTTTCCCATTAATAGATAGTGGTACATCTCAGAACATGTAGAAAATGAATGATTAACCTTGTGTTGCTACAGGATACAGTACTCTGATCCCACTCATTAAACACTGTACAGGCATGAGAGAGACTCATCAAATACCAAATATAAACTTCAGGACCATCAAATGGAATCCTGATTGCCCTCATTCCTTCCAACACACAGTGAGTTATATCTTCTATATTAAGAGAAAGAAGGGACAATTTGTGGCAGTAATCTACACATAAGCTCTCTTCTACAACAAAAGGAAGCTCTAGTTGGATCACACTCAGCCAGTTGTGAACATGGCTCGATTAAACATGTTGCCTTTATCTATTTATTTTGGAGCTTGTCTAATGAATTTGCCTTTCAAAGGCCATGTCATAGTGAGGTACCAAAGGTATTTCCCTGTGATATTAGGCTACTATCAAGCTTACACCTGAGCAATGGAGAATTAAGTAAATTACCAAAAGTAACTGGGCATACCAATAGAGAAATGGGATTTGAACCTTGACATTTCTGATTGTCAGCACACTCTATAGGCTACCTCTGCACCAGAACAGTCCTACTGCCAGTCAAAGTCTGGACCAAGGTGGCTATTCTGAGGCTGGAGACATAGGAAGAAGAGCCATTCTTGTTATGAGCTATTGGTTCATCTTTGTGATGTCCTTCCCTCTTAGCTCCTATATTACGTGAAGAAGGTGCGCTTCATGCACAAGATGGGGGAGGAGATGCACTTTGATGGCAATGGCAATCCCCCCGCTGTTTATGACATTGTCAACTGGCACCGGCAGCCCGATGGTTCCATTAACTATGTGACAGTGGGAAGTTTTGATTCCAGGGCACCGAAAGGGCAGGAGATGCGCATAAACATCAGTGCCATCCGATGGAACATGCAAAGCACACAGGTAAGAAATTTACGCACCATGAAATTCGGGCTACTGCAATGCAATTTGTGCTTTAAGTCAATGCTGACTCCTAGTAACCAAGCAGTTCCTTGGTTTTCTTGGCAGTGCTACCAGAAGTAGACAGCCAGGCCTTTCTTCCAAGGCAATGGAGAGTTAAGTGACTTACCCAAGGTCACAAGGACTGCCAGTGGGAACCCTTGTCTCTTGGTTACCTAGCCTGTGGTCTAGCCACTAGGCTACTCCTCCTCCCTATATGAGGCTCCTATATGAGGGTTATTGTTATATTCTTTTTGTGGAGTTGCTTTTGATTAGTAGGTGATTGGATGTTTCTTTTCCTACCCTGAGTTTAGGTTATTTTTTAGTTAGCCATCATCTTTTATGTACAGTATATTGAAAACCTTAGATCCTTCTGATATGTTAAATTTATGCCAGTAATATGGCTGAAGATTTCCATGCTCTTTTTCTAGATCCCACGGTCTGTATGTAGTGAAAGCTGCTACCCTGGATACAGAAAGGCAGCACAGGAAGGACACCCCCTCTGCTGCTTTGACTGCCTCCCATGTGCTGAAGGAGAGATTTCCAACACGACAGGTACAGGAGGAAATATGTTCAAATCTTCTCTAAAGAAACAATTGCAGAGAAATCAATGACACAGAAATAAAGGTTGAAAACAACATAAACCCCTTTCCCCCAAACAGGGGCGGCCCAAGGGGGGTGCGGGGCCATGTGCAGAGATTAATTGCGGGGCCTCATTTGCATAAAGCACCTCTTTTGCATAAATATTTGCATAATATTAACATGCACTTTTAGTAAACATGCTTCTTAATGAGTGTCTGGATAAAGAAAGACTAACAGATTTCTATATTACTATATTGCAGTGACAACCACCAGGCCCATTAGGAAGTACTATAAACACTGACCATTTAGAACCCATAGCAAATCCACCGTATCATAACAGCACTATCAGGACTCACAAAGCACCAAACCCTACCTATCAAAAGGCAACACTGCAGATATTAAACCAAAAATACACATTGCAAAATATTCTAAAATAAACCTAACAAACACAATTACTCACTTACCATATGCTAAACCATATTTTCAAAAACAGTCTTTACACTAGTGTGTACTAATAACCTAAACAACTAAATATACGAATGCAGGACATCTCATCCAAAAATTATTAAATACCATTTTATTAAAAATTAATATCACATAAAATATTATTGCTTCCTAATTATCTAAAACCCCTCACAAAAGTCCCCTCATATAAATCTCAAACTGTTATGCCAGGCAAAATGTAAAACTAAACAAGCTGTCCTTGTTGTCATAGCCCGATAAAATAATTCACTCCATGCATGATATATTCCCCCGCACTGTTCGGTTCCTCATATACTGCCCATAAATTGTTGTATTCTTTTAATTATCTTCAGAATCGATGTTTCAATGCTGACTCCTCATGCCCCACAAAATTCCTGGCACTGTGGAACTTTTAACAGTGCATCGGAGGCTCTATAATCATATTACACGAACAACCAGGCTCTGTCGAAATAAACACTGCAAATAACATATGGATTACGCTCCAGTATCCTCCATCTGCATATACATGAAGTTTCCCAAAAATGCCGTGTAGATAACAATTTCACCAACAAACGGTTTCCTCAGGGACTTCCTCACTAATAAGCCACGTCACATCACTTTAGTAACCTGCAGTTCTACTCGGCATTGCCTTTAACCTCTCCTGGCATTCACGGCTTCACAGAAACAGCTGCCAGCGTGAGGGAAAAGGCTCTTCACACTGGCGGCTGTGCAGAGGGAGCCGGGGCCACGTGTGGGCTTCCCCGGCTCCCTCTGCAGCCGTCCATTGTGCGATAATGGAGTTCACATGGGGCCCCCTGAAGCGTGGGGCCCTGTGCGAACAACATTATCACTCAATGGATGGGCCGGCCCTGCCCCCAAAATAGTTTATAAAATCATTTGTATTAGATGATAAAGGTAGATCTAGACAAGAGCTGTAAAGTCCACGATGAATGAGTTCATTTTTGAAGTATTAGGCAAATTCTATTGTTATATAAAAATTCTAAAAATGGGATTTATTTTTTCTTCTAGATTCAACAGATTGTTGGCCATGTCCAAGTGACCAGTGGCCCAATGAAAGAAGAAGTGAATGTGTCCCAAAGAAAATAGAATTCCTGTCTTATCAAGAATTCCTGGGCACCATTTTGGCTGTTGTTGCCATCATCTGTGCTTTTTCTTCGACTGCCACTTTGTGCATCTTCATCAAGTATCGAGATACTCCCATTGCCAAAGCCAATAATCGGGAGCTTTCCTTTCTTCTCTTGGGGGGCCTCATACTGAATTTTCTCTGTTCTCTGCTATTCATTGGAGAACCTCAGCCAACAACTTGCTTGCTTCGTCAACCTGCCTTTGGTGTTTTCTTTGTCCTCTGTGTTTCTTGTGTGTTGGCCAAGACTATCATGGTTGTCATTGCCTTCAAAGCTACCAAACCAAATAGTAGCTTGAGTGGGTGGCTGGGGCCCAGAGTGCCCATTGTGACAGTATTTGCTTCCACATTCCTTCAAGTTCTCATCTGTGTTATCTGGTTGATGCTCTGCCCTCCCATGCCAGAAAAAAACATGAAATTGAAGACAAACACTATCATATGGCAGTGCAATGAATGTTCAGATATCGCTTTCTGGTGCATGCTTGCATATATGGGGTTCTTGGCATGTGTCAGCATCCTGGTGGCCTTCTTTGCACGCAAGTTGCCCGACACCTTTAATGAGGCCAAATGGATCACGTTTAGCATGCTTGTGTTTCTGAGTGTCTGGCTGTCCTTTGTCCCATGTTATCTGAGTACTCAGGGGAAGTATATGATTGCTGTAGAGATATTTGCAATCATTTCTTCTAGTGCTGGATTACTCAGTTGTATTTTTTTCCCCAAATGTTACATCATATTGCTGAGACCTGACATAAACACCAGAGAGCAGCTCTTAGGTAAAGGCACTAGGAAAAAAAGATAAAGGCTATATAGTCAACTGATCACTGAATAACCTTTCAGTTAGAATGGTTAAGTCTAGCTGTATTATCTAGTACCTTATCATAGTAAAGATGGCCATCTGTGTACTTCTTCGGGATAATTCATTTGTTTGAGACTCTAATAATAACGTAAAATCTTTTGGTCAATCACATCCTGTTGGCTTCATTCATGAGTGTATATCGTTTAGAGTCCAGTGCTATGTCTGGGCCATTTTCTATTGAAGTCAGGTCTGTTGTTAACAATGGCCACTGAGACCCTGGAGGTCATGTTTGAAGTTGAAAATGATTATCGGTAATTAAAAGTCATGTGTAACACTGAAAATCAGAAGCTACATCTGAAGTTGTCATTGCTAATCGGCAGGGCCTTTTTTTGAGGAGATTATCGGTGGTACCAAGTACCAGCACTTTTCTATTGCCTAAAATAATTGGATAATGATGAGCCATCAGCAGAGCTTCTGCCATCAGTCTTCTCTCTGCCAATGTGACCCAAAAAAGAATCCGCAACTGCAGAGGCTGCCTCACCATCTAGTCCTCCAACAGCCTCAAGCAAATAAATAAACAATGTTTATGTGGTTACCCCTTGGGCCTACATAGAGGCGCATCGTAATCATTTTAGTGCTGTTCTAGGAAGAACTGCTTCTTCCATGCAGGCTATTATCTCCAAGGAGTCCTGTTCTCTCCAATTGCAAGGCTTTTTCTTGTTATTTTCAAGAGGGATTTCTTCATCCAGGCAAATCTGGAAAAAACTGATATGCATAGGTGCTAGAAAGTGGAGGACGTTAGACTTACGTTTCCCATGACTTCAATAAGAAGATTACCTACCACATTTCTAATGCAAACTATTGTATAGCTCACTCCCCATGAAAGATATGGTACTGTAAGCCAAGAACAGGATCTTTCACTTAATCCCTGAGCTGCAGATATCCATACTGAAAGGCAGTATTATATTAGGCTCAGATTAGCTGTCTAAGGAGCATGTTTACTAAACAGCGATAGCGGCTCCGTGTGATATCGGAGCCAAGCCGCTACTGCTTTTTAGTAAATATATTCCTAAGTCTCTTTTATATCTAATATTGAATTAAAAATATTATTAAACATTAGGGATAGGCCAGCGACATTTCCTTTTTTGTTTCATTTTGCTTTAGGATGAAAATAAAAGAAAACAAACACTATATTGTTCATTTTTCATTTTGTTTCATTCTCACACATCTCCAACACTTATTAAATGTGCTACTAAGAAAACAATAAATCTTCTTGTCTTTCTTTTTTCTTCCCCCATACTCTGCCCCAAATCCATCTGCATCTGCTTTTCTGCTCTCTCTAAAATGGCTCCAGCTAATCCAAGGTGGTGCATTTTGGAGTATGGAAATACTCCAAAATGGTACGATCTTCAGGTTGGTTGGTGTTATTTTAAGGTATGGCAATGGCAGGGCAGGAATTAAATGGGGATTACTCCTTTTCTCTTCGGACTTTGTGGGAAGGGGCCAAAAATACTAGTTGAGTGTGTGTGTGTGTGTGTGTGTTGAGGGGAGGGGGGAAGGAGGTGGAGGCTGAGATATGACACCATTTTGCTTTTATCCTTTGTATTTTTTGTTCATTTTACTTTTTGTTTCAAATAAAGAATAGAAACAAAATAAACCACTAATAAAACAGACCCCCACTAAAAAAAAACCATAGTAAAAATAAAACCAAACCAAACCAACCATTTGATTTGCACACCCCTATTAAACATCACATCAGAATACTGCAGAAATGTGCTTTATTTTCTAATTTTACTCTCCTGATATTGTATGTTTGCTCTTTTCCTATCTCCTTGTCTCCTTATTTTCTTTTACTTTCTCTTGGCTTCTGCCTCTTTCCCCATCTTTCTTTTTTCCTTGTCCACCTTTCAATACCCTCTCTCACTGTTTCTTCTCTTCTTTTTATGATTTGTCTATCTGTCTCTCTATAGTAATATCTTTTTCTTTTTCTCTCTCCTCCTCTCTTTTCTCTGTATTTCTATGGGTTTATTCTCTCTCTCTCTCTCTCTTACTCTCTCTCCATGTGTTTCTCTTTTACTTATTTTATTTTCTTTCTTTTTGATGTCTCTCTTTGCTTCCGTCTTTGTTATGTTACTTTTGCTCTCTCTCCATTTCCTTTCTTTATGTTTCTGTGGTTAGTTTCTATCTCACTCTTCTCTCTGCCCCCTCTCTTTTTTTGTTCTTTTCTCACTTACTCTTTAGAGAATAAATATACGTGTTCTATAATACCTTCACTCTTTTTGCTTCTTTTCTTTTGTGCCTCTTTTTATGCCCCTAACCTTCTCTTGTTTTTCTATTTTCTTTGCCCCTCATATTTTTCCCTTCTCTTTTTCATGTCCCTCTCATGCTCTCTTCTCTATTGTTTGCACATTCTTCTCTTATAATTTTCATTTTCCTTCCTGATTCTTGTCACAGTGAAAGTCAGATTTCCACTTACACTTAATCATATACATATACTATAAATGGGGTTCAGAGCTATGGATAAAATTATTACTTTTCTAAGCTTTATACTAGAACAAAAGATCATCGAAACATTAGAAAATAATTACTATATTACTTTAGGAAATTGTCTGATACTCTACTAATTTGAAATAACTACATGGAAGCATCATTGACAAACTATGTGGAGCACCACACACATTCAAACGTGGGTCTTTGCATTGCCATCAGAGGAGGGAGGTACGGACCAGATCTGCATGCAAGCGTGGGGTCCGAAAGACCAGCATGTTTTTTTTGTTTAATTTGAGGTCAGGTCTGCTCCATGGTTTCTGGTACTGCCGCAGACGAGAAAACACAAAAAGTGGCAGCGGCAGGGCAATGGAAGGCAGCATGGGGGGCGGGGAGGAGAGCTGAGGCCAATCTGAAATGCCCCCTAATCTTTTGTGCCCTGTTTGGCTGCACCGCTCGCACAGGGCTAGATATGGTGCTTACAGGGACACAAAACCTAGGATAGGATAGCACAGGTAATGATGAGAAGGATACAGAGCCTTTCGTTGTCTCTGGTGTCCACATCAGTATGAATAAGATAAGATGTGACCAAATGACATTACCATATGATTTGGGATTTGGTTACATATGTGAACAAAGTTAATAGTAGCAGTCAAACCCTAAGTCTCTACATCACTAAAATCTTGTTTGGTCACCTCTTTTCTCAATTGTTATGTTACCAAATAAGTTCCTCTCCTCAACCCACCTAAGCACATTCTGTAAAAATAGATCCTGTGAGCAAGGCGTTTAACGTGCATTAACTTCATTAACACTCGTTAACCTTTAGTAAAAGAGCCCCTGTGTGGGAAAATGTAGGTACATTAAATAATTATGAGCTCCTGTGATATAAAATCATGCAAAGCAGCTCTTCATAGTCAAAATCTGTGACAATGGCCAACCATAAAGTTTTCATAGGTCCATTTTTCGCAAAAAGAAAAATTACATCTCAGTCAAGTATAATTATTTTCAGTTAATCCATAAGCAAGGTTTCATGCAACAGCAGAGTTTTAAAGGGGCTGCTGGAGCCAGGTCAGAGGTCGCCACCCCTTCCCAAAGGTTCCAGTTCTTGTTGGCTAATTACCCTCGCCATCCTTCCTTGAACTCTGCACTGGGGCCTTCACTAAGAGCCACCCATTTTGGAATTCCCACTCATTTTTGTCAAAACTAAGAATGCTCCCTGGAGTTGCCCAGCCCATCCTTTCCCCTGCCTATTAACGTTTTATTTCAAAGCTCTCATTCTGAAAGCGGACAGGAACAATTCTTTCTTTGTTCCTGCTGCAGTGGCACCTTCTTGAAAACTGGCGTTGCTGAACCCTAATTGGACTACGGGCAGTCCGAGGGTAGGGCCAGAAGTTATGCAGATAAAGAGAAATTAGACTTACCTGCTAATTGTTGTTTCTTGAGGAACTCCAGTTCAGTCCTTCACTTCTGGGTAGTGTACCTCCTCCTGAAGCATGGAGACTGGCCAGGTCAGAATTGTGACATCACTGGATGTACCCTGCTGGTCTCTCCCATCAGCCCCAGTGAACTATTGACAAAGCAGACTTGAAGGAGCAACAAAATAAGTAGCTAAAGCATTAACTTAGACTTTTAAGAACTAAACTAAATCCCCCTAAATTAAGAGGAAAAAACTTTATCTCTCACTTTCTCTTCCCTCCAGGAACAAAATAAGATAGAGAAGCCAGAGTAAAAGAACCACAGCAATCCCGAAACTTAGAAAGATTTTACACACCTCGTGACTGATAATCCCCCCCCATACCGAAAATGACATCTGAACTAACCATCCCCGGGCGGGAATCAGGACTGAACTGGAGTTCCTCAAGGAACAACAATTAGCAGGTAAGTCTAATTTCTCTTTCCTTATCGTTCCTCCAGTTCAGTCCTTCACCTCTGGGATGTAACAGAGCAGTAATCATTGGGAGGGACCTGTCCACCCGGATCGCAAAATCGCCAACCCGAAACAGGCATCGTTTGCCGCCTGAGCATCCAGGCGATAGTGCTTACTGAAAGTATGGAGAGACGACCAAGTGGCCGCTCTGCAAATCTCCACTGGTGGAACCAAACTATGCTCCGCCCAAGAAGTCACTTGCGTTCTAGTAGAGTGAGCCCGCAACCCCACGGGCACCTGCCAACCTTGCATAATATATGCTGACACTATTGCTTCTCGGAGTTATCGGGAAATCAAAGCTTTGGCTGCCACTTCTCCTTTACGCGGACCTCCAAAAAGAACAAATAAACGATCAGACTTACGAAAAGACTCCAAAACTTTTAAGTATTGACACAGAACTCTCTTTATGTCCAATCGACGCAGACCACTGTCCGAGGCATTCTTCTCTGAAGGCCCCAATACTGGCAACAAAACCGATTGATTCATATGAAAAGGAGAAACCACCTTGGGCAAAAAAAACCCCAGAACTGGCCGTAACACCACCTTTTCTCTAGAAAAAGACAAGAACGGCTCTCAATGGGACAAAGCCTGCAACTTTGAAACTCGGTGTGCCGAACAAATAGCCACTAAAAACACTGTTTTTAAGGTTAAATCTTTGATCGAAGCTTGGTGCAAGGGCTCGAAGGGTTGCCTAGTTAATGCCCCAAGAACTAAGTTAAGATCCCACGGAGGAACCATCATTCTGCGTGAAGGCCGTAACCGAGATACTGCTTTTAGAAACCGTAACACGTCGACGTGAGAGCCCAAGGTCATCCCCTGGACCTTTCCTCAATAGCAAGGAAGGGCTGCCAGTTGGACCTTTAAGGAGCTGGCTGCCAGGCCCTTATCAAAACCATCCTGCAAGAAACTTAATACCATAGGAACAGAAACCGTGGAAGAACAGATCTGCTGCTGAGAGCACCAGTCCTCAAAAATACGCCATATTCGTACATATGCTAAGGATGTGGACCTCTTTCTGGCTCGCACTAAGGTCGCAATCACTGCTCCAGAATAGCCTTTCTTCCTTAACCTCGCCCTTTCACTGGCCAAGCCATAAGCGAGAACCGATCCACCTGAGGCATTCGAAGAGGACCCCAAGTCAAAAGATTTGCCGTTGCCGGCAGTCGCCAGGGCTCCCTGTCAAGTAGCCGAACTAGATCGGCATATCAGGACACCTTGGCCAATCTGATGTCACTAACACTACTCTCCCCAATGCGTCGAACCACTCGTCCTATGAGCGCCCACGGGGGAAAGACATAGAGAAGACCGGGTGATGGCCATTGCTGCATTAGGGCATCGATCCACTCTGACATCCTTTCTCGTTTTCTGCTGAAAAAGTGATTCGCCTTGGCCGACCGAAAGTTCGCCATGAGATCCATAATCGGAGGACCCCACTTGACGACAATCTGTGAAAACACTTACGGATGAAGTTCCCATTCTTCGGCATCCACCCGGACTCTGCTGAGAAAATCCGCCATCACATTGTCCGTTCCCGCAATGTGCGCTGCCGAGATCGCCTGTAGTCGCGGCTCCACCCAAGCGAACAGAGCTCCTGCTTCCTCCTCCATGGCGGTGCTTCCTGTGCCCCCCCTGCCAATTGAGGTAAGCCACTGTCACGGAATTGTCCAACAACACTCGCACTGCTCGATTTCTCACCGTGGATTTGAACGCTTGAAGTGCTAGTACAACTGCTCGCAGTTCCAGACAGTTGATCGACCACTGGGCCTCCTGCTCGTTCCAAGTTCCTTGTGCAAAGAGATCCCTGTAATGAGCTCCCCAACCTACGAGACTTTCATCCGTCAACACCAGGAGCCACTGCGGTTGCTCCAGTGGAATTCCTGCCGCAAGATTTCCTGGGCAAAGCCACCACTGAAGGGACTGCCTGACTCGCAAGGGACAGGGAAGACGCTTGTTCAGACTATTGTTCTGATGCGACCAACACCAGAGTAACGACCTCTGTAAAGGACACATGTAAGCTCTGGCCCATCGGACTACCTCCAGGGTCGCCGCCATTGTCCCTAGCACGTGAAGATAACTCCAAGCTGACGGAGCCGGTGACTATACAAACTTGCGTACTAGATGCCAAAGAGCCTGAGCTCGCCTATCCGGCAGGAATACTGATCCCAATCGGGTGTCGAATCGTACTCCCAAGTACTCTAGGACCTGAGACGGAACTAACCAGCTTTTGGCCGCATTGACCACCCAGCTGAGACTCTGAAGGAACACCACTACTTTGCTTGTAACCTGAACGCTCTCGGTCTTGGATTTTGCCCGAATAAACCAATCATCGAGGTACGGGTGAACTAAGATTCCTTCTTTTTGCGGCGCCGCCGCTACCACCACCATAACCTTGGTGAAGGTGCGCGGAGCTGTCGCCAAACCGAAGGGCAATGTTTGAAACTGAAAATTCCCCCACGGAAGTGCGAACCTTAGAAATTTCTGATGAGCTGATCTGAGAGGGATGTACAAATACGCCTCTGTAAGATCGAGGGATGTCAAGAACTCCCCCTGCCAAACCGCCGCTATTACCGATCGTAATGTTTCCATTCAAAAGTGAGGCACTCGTAGACAGTGATTTACTCCCTTGAGATCCAGAATAGGACAGAAAGACCATCCTTCTTTGGTACTATGAAATAAATTGAGTAACGACCGAATCTGTACAGCTCCTGCGGAACCGGCACTACCGCTCCTAACTGTAAGAGACAATCCAATGTTTGCCGAACTGCAAATGTTCTCTGCTTCCCTTTGCAAGGAGAAAGAGCGAATGAATCTAGTACCGGATGGGCAAATTCGAGAGCATAACCTTCGCGTATTACCTCCAACACCCATTGATCGGACGTTATCTGGACCCAGGCAGGAAGAAACTTCCGAATACACCCTCCTATTGGTTGAATTCCTACCCGGGTCCAACTTGCTTCATTGTGGTTTTCAGGCAGCCGTGGAGGAGGTAGTTGCGAACCCCCTCCCCGCTCCTCGAAAACCACAAAACCCTTGCGCTCTTGAAGCAAATTTTCCTAGTTGGAAACCCCCCAATCGAGAGGTACGAATTTGCCTGAAGTCTCGAAACTGACCTCGCGTAGCCGGCAGGCACCTCCTTTGATTAGGCTTATCGTCTGGCAGCCTTCCACCTTTGGATTCTCCCAAGTCCTTGACCAATTTGTCAAGATCGTCATCAAACAACAACTTCCCCTTAAACAGAAGCTTACTAAGCCGCGACTTAAAAGAACCATCGGCCGCCCAATTTCTTAACGACAGGTACCGGCGCGCGGCTACCAAGGAAGCCATACTATTCACCAATGTCCTAATCAAATCATAGTGGACATCTGCTAAATATGCCACACCTGATTCAAGCTGTGTCACATCCATTAAGCGCTCCTGCGCCTGCTGAGACGGCTGCTGCAATCGTTGCAACCACCTGAGGCAAGCTCTCGCCCCGCAGGCCCCGCAAATAGAAGCTTGCAATGAGAGAGCGTTAACCTCAAAGGCCTGCTTCAATAAGCCATCTACCTTCTGGTCTTGCGCATCCTTCAAGGCCGCACTGCCTTCCACCGGAATAGTCATCTTTTTCGTGACTGCTGACACCGCTGCATCTATATGCGGAGAATGGAACCTCTCCTTCTCCTTGTCCGCTAAGGGTTAGAGCCTGTTCATAGCTCTCACGCCTCGTAACCCTGCTTCTGGCACATCCCATTCATCTTGAATCATCCGGTCCACAACTCGGTGAACCGGAAACACCACCTGAGTTTGTCGCACTGCCTGAATGAGGGGTCCTCCAGACCCTTCTCCTCCGATGACTGGACTGAAGTGAGGTTAAGCGCCTGAAGGGACTCTGTAATGAGCGCAGTAAGCTCTTCCTTGCAAAATACTCTTATGATCCTCGCCTGATCCTCAGGTTCCGGAATCTCCCCTTCCTCCAGTTCTTCCATTCCCAATTCTGGTTCCAAATCTACATCTTCCGTATCCGGCCAGAGTCCAAGGGCTGATCGTCAAGAGATCGAGCCCTCATAAGAGGCCTCACCAGACTGCCGCCAACCTTTTCTGAGCCTGATTGCTGCCCCGGAGCTCCCAGCGTCAAAGGCTCTGTCACCATCCCCTGCTGCCGCAAGCAATACGCTTGATGCATTATGAGCACAAAATCTGGAGAGAAACTTCCAAGGCCCGCCCCAGGTCCCATTGGGGCACCAGAACTAGATGGTCCTGCTTGATTTTCTAGAAGGGGTACGGACGGGATTTCCAGCAGGGACTCACCATCTCCCCTTGCAGATGGGCTCTGAGTCTCTTCACACGCTTTCTCTTGAATTTCTTCTTCCATGGTAGTTGAAGCCAGTGCGCAGCCCCTGTAGACCCCTGCATCGGAGACTGCGCCTCTGCGTGCGCCACAGACCAAACATTTTGGACGTGACGGCAGTAGCTATAAATTAAAATCAATATCTTTCAGTAATGAGGGAAGCACCCTCCAACATAAAATAGAATAGCTCTTCTGCTATGAAAAGTTGTTTTTTTTTAAACTCCCTAAAAGGCCCCAGAACCAAAAAGGGAAAACCAAGAGCCTCAAATTAAATTAAACTAAATCAAAATACATCAAAATAAATGAAAATAATTGAAGATAAATGAAAATATGTTAAATGAATTTCAATGAACTTATTTCTATCTGAATCCGTTAAATTTCGGCAGCTGAGCGATACGCCAAAAACTGACGCTGCCTCGTGGCCCGAAAAAAGCGGGAAAACACGGCCCATGAAAACCATCAGGGCCTGCTCGTCGCCGCAGGACCCCACGCTGGATCCCTGAAGCCTCTCCCGCCGAGACACTCACCTTCGCCGAGGTCTAAAAATGCCCCCAAGGCGATTAGATATCCCACCGCTGTGAAACAACCGCCCTACGATCTGCCACACTGCTCACAGTGAACTGTGAGCAGCTTCCGCGGAGAGAGCTTACCGGCCCCCGCTGTGCTGCCACGAGATGCTCAGCAACAAACGGAGCTCCCAGGCTGGTCTTTTTCGTCGCTGCACAACTCTCCTCCGTTCCAATCAGGAGGGGAGAGGAGCTCCTATACTTGGGTCAAACTTGAGAAGAGAGAGGGAGAACCCCACCGCCACCGGTTCGAGTTTCTCAAAATAAAACTTTTTTTTTTAAAGTAACAGAAACCAAATAAAGAAAGAGATAGGAAATAAAATTAAACCCGTAATCTAACTACACTAAACAATGCTCCTTATCTGTTCCTCTAGTGAGCACAGCACCTAGGCTCACTATGTCTCCTGCTGCATGGAGACTGGACACACTGGGGCTGATGGGAGAGACCAGCAGGGTACATCCAGTGATGTCACAATTCTGACATGCCCAGTCTCCATGCTGCAGGAGGAGGTACACTACCCAGAGGTAAAGGACTGAACTGGAGGAACGATAAGGAACTTTGATATTCGCTGCTATTCCCATAACTTATGCATTCAGATCTGAACACAGAAAGTGCAAGCCTAAGTTTATACGGATAACATAATCATACAAAATTATGCCTCTGTATTCAGCATTCAGACTTAAATGTATGTCTTCACTGAAAATGCACATAAAAATATTGGGCCCGATTTTCGAAATGCATTTACACGGTTTAGAGCTCCCGTAAACCAGGTAAATGCCTTAAATGGGGATATTCAATGGCACTTACATGGTCATTGCTATTGAATATCCCCTTCAAACTCCATTACACAACCCAATGCTATCTGGTTAGCATCGGGTGTGTCAGGGGTGTTCTGGGGCAGACCGGATGCGGAGATTGTCACTAACCGGGCAACGGCGATATTGCATGCTGCCCGGTTAGCGACCTGCGCCTAAAAGATAGGCAATGAAAACCCTTGCCTATCTTTAAGGCACAGGAGCTAACTGGGCAGCATGCAATATCGCTGCTGCCCGGTTAGATACTGCGGTTCCTGGAGTTTGTGGCGATCCCCGGATAATTATAATAATAATTTCTAGTCTGCGACTAGAAAGCTGTTTGATTATTTTCATCTAATTTCCATGTATTTTGGTGTGCTGAAAACAAATAAAATATTGAAAAAACTCCTAGACATCATGATTTGCCACAACATGCAAAATTGTCTTCAAATTTATCAATTTTTTTTCAAATTACTAATAATTAATTCAAATTACTATTAATTAATTCACATAAGTGCATTTAAGATATAAAATGCCATAAAAACCTTAAAGGGGTTGTCCGAGTTATGTAAAAAAAAATATAGCACTGTAAATCTGATGGTCAGCAATATATACATAAGCTAAGCAAGTTTTAAGTCCGTGCTTCTAATGGTAGAAGGGGTTAATCTTTCCTGAAGAATCCAGTGGGAGGGAGACACAGGGCAGATAGCAGCAGTCCGGTCAGTGCAGGGGGCGTGGCCAGCACTGTGAGGTCTCGTGTACAGACAGAGAGCTGCTCTCTCCTGCATGCCACACTTGTGCACGAATCATCATCAGGTTCTTGGTTCTAGGCTGTTCACACTTTTTCATCGCAATTCGTGTTAGCTCGTCATTCTTCAACAGTTATGTTATGGCTCCTCGAAAGTGTATTAATTCGCCAGACAGTTTCTGTTTCATCTGTGGTGAATATACAGTGTTGAAGCAACAGCAGAATATTACAGACCTTGTGAAAAAAGTATACTTTGCATACTTTGGACTAAAAATTGGAGATCAAGATAAAGTCTGGGTTCCTCAAAGTGTGCAAACGGTGTGTTGAGGACCTCTGAAACTGGTTCAAGGGTAAGAAAAAATCTTTCCGTTATGGGATTCCTATGGTATGGCGAGAGCAAAAGAACCATAGTGACAACTGTTACTTTTGTTCATGCGATGTGAAAGGGTTTAATTCCAAATGGAAGCATTCTATTTCATACCCCAATCTTCACTCTGCAATTCGTCCCATCCCCCATGGCACAGATATACCAGTACCCAAGCCCCCTGCTACCTTGGAAGAGATACCTAGCTCTGATGAAGGTGAAGTCATACCTGACCCAGATGACGAATCAAGTTCTGACTTTGAAGATGATACAAGACCAAAATTGCTTTCTCAGGAGGAGATGAATGATTTGGTAAGAGACTTGAATCTTCCCAAAGATGCCGCTGAGTTACTCGGATCAAGGCTGAAAAGCAGGAATTTATTGTTGCCAGGAGTGTCATCTTCATGGTTCAGACATCGTGAAAAGGAGTTCGTTCCTTACTTCGCCCAGGAAGACAAGTTGGTTTATTGCATCGATGTCGAAGGTTTGATGGGTCAATTTAAAATCCAATATGATTCAGAGCAATGGCGTCTTTTTATAGATTCTTCAAAAAGAAGTCTCAAAGCAGTTTTACTCCACAACGGTTTTTACGCTTCCATACCTGTAGGTCATTCTGTACACTTGAAGGAAACCTACGAGAATTTGGAATTGGTTCTTTGTAAACTTAAATATGAAGACCATAGTTGGCAAGTATGTGGGGACTTGAAGGTCTTGTGCATGCTGCTCGGGCAACAAGCTGGGTATACCAAATATCCTTGTTTTCTGTGTCTGTGGGACGGTCGAGACCAACAAAATCACTGGACCAAGAAGAGTTGGCAGCCGAGGGTGCTAACAGTCGGTGAAAAAAATGTCCTCCGAGAAACTTTGGTACCTTCCCATAAAGTTCTTCTACCACCTCTCCACATAAAATTGGGATTGATGAAGCAATTCGTGAAATCACTTCCAAGAGATGGAGAATGCTTCAAATACTTGGTCACCAAGTTTCCAGGCCTGTCGGAGGCAAAATTGAAGGAAGGTGTGTTCATCGGACCAAACATTAGAAGGGTTATAGTTGATCAAGAGTTTGTCAATACCATGACGGATCCTCAAAAAGAAGGGTGGATTGCATTTAAAGAAGTCGTACAGAAATTTTTAGGCAATAACAAAGATCCTCACTACAAAAAGATTGTCGGACGAATGCTGAAAGCATTTCAAGCTTTAGGTTGCCTGATGAGTTTGAAAGTGCATTTCCTCCAGTCCCACCTTGACTACTTTCCTGAAAATTTGGGAGCTGTGACTGAGGAACAAGGTGAACGATTCCACCAAGACATTA
Organism: Ichthyophis bannanicus; assembly: GCA_033557465.1. NCBI lineage: Eukaryota > Metazoa > Chordata > Amphibia > Gymnophiona > Ichthyophiidae > Ichthyophis > Ichthyophis bannanicus. The sequence goes on along the minus strand of CM066048.1, from coordinate 100,696,008 downwards.
AAGAGATGGAAAGGAGATACCAGGGAAAATGTAGCATTACAATGATGGCAGACTACTGTTGGATGCTTCAGAGAGACATTCCAGATGCTACTCACAAGCGTAAATGCACCAAGAGGAGCCTCACAAGGAAGAAGAATTGAGTTTAGTGTGTAGGTGAGCTCATTTCAGTTCAAAAAAGGATTTTCATGAAAATATTGTAATAAAACTTTAATTTTATAAGTCTATTTCCATTTATTTTGAGGTATTGCCTTATTTAACATAGTTACCTAAATTGTCAGGAAACGTGATGTCCTATGACAAAATGGAGGTCTTTTTCAGATTCAGCGCACCAAAAAACATAAAGATTATGTGGAATAACCAAAACAGCTCATGAAAAATTTTTTTTTGCAGACCTGTGTAATCAATGCTGTGTCCGCATATGGCCCCAGCATTGAATATCTGGGGTTAAGGGTCAGCGGGCAGGGGCGCATAGCCTGCCTAACTCAATATCGGGCCCATTGGATTTAGTTCACACCTTTTATCAGAAGTTCAATGTAAGTTATTACATTCAAGTATGGTAGGTATTTAAGTAGATATGTGCATAAAATATCAGTATATCCTCATGGGGTCACCGTTATTCTGTGAAGGATAACATTTTGTAGGATATCATTGAGTGAGACTGCTCTTATGTTAGATGTCCTTGAGCATAAGGACAGAAAACTTTTTCTCTTAGTCTTTTTATGTGTTTAAAATCTAAATAAATTCTAATATAACCTCCCAAAAAATCCTTAGCAGTATTATGAAAGATGAAACGATAAAGTAGTCAGGAAAGCAAAGAGGCTAATGGAAGAAAACATAGCCAATATAGTAAAACATGGGGACAAGACTTTTTTTCAGGTATGTTAGTGACAAGAGGTAGTGTAAAGATAGCATTGTGAGACTCAAGGGTGAAGGAAAGGACCGAGAGATTGATGAGGGTCAAGTGGACTCGCTTAACAAAGGTATTTATTCTGTGTTCACAGATGAAGGGCTGGGAGTGGGACTTGGACTTCAAAAAAACACAGACAAATAGGAATGGAACTGAAGTAGACCTCAAACTATTTTCAGAAGACTGTGTTCATGAGGAGCTAGCTAAAGTAAAAGTAGACAAAGCAAAGGGGCGGACGGGATTTATGAAGGAATTAAGAAAAATACTGGTGGCTCCACTAGCTGACCTTTTCAATGCTACTTTAGAGAAGAGGTGATTCCAGAGGACTGGAGATGGGCGAATGTGGTTCCTGTTCACAAAATAGAAGTAAGGAAGAAGTTGGTAACTACAAACTGATTAATCTGACTTCTTTGGTAAGTAAATTAATGAAAGTGACACCATCCTTTTGAACCAGCTTTGCCCCCCCCCCCCACCTACCTACTCAGTAATGGGTACTCTCAAAGTCTCCAACAATGCACTCTCGCTCTGTCTAATATACAGAGCACCTCAAACTGAGGCCCACGACCTTTCCACAATTCTCGAAGCGACTTGTGCCTCCCAAACATCCTTCCACCCTTTCATCATTTTAGGAGATCTCAACCTCGCCTCTACTACACAGAAACAGGCTTCAACCTTCCTAGATGCCATGGATGCTCTACATTTCTCTCAGAACTTAAAATCACCAACACACATCAAAGAGAATACCCTTGATCTGATCTTCATGTCTCAATCCATTGTAGTTAATGGACAAACCTCACAATCTATTCTTCCGGCCCCCTGGTCAGACCACTCACTGATCCTCTTTTCCATCCCTCACTGACACCAAACGCCGCTACCTATCTCACCCCAGATCTCCCGCAAATGTAAGCAATTCGATATTAACCTGTTCCTCAAGCAGGTTACTCCCCAACTTGACCTTCTCAATAGCAGTCTCTCAAACCTATGTTTGCAGATTCGGGCAGTGCTGTTCTTTTTTGGGTCACATTGGCAGAGAGAAGACTGATGGCAGAAGCTCTGCTGATGGCTCATCATTATCCAATTCCCAAATCGAGGGATGGAACAAAATCCTGGCTTCTACAGCTCAAGCCTCCCCCAGACCATCATCCAACAATCACTGTAAACGAGCTCCCTAGTTCTCCACTTCTTTACATGAACTGAGGAAAGATCTTAGACAACTAGAACGCAACTGGAGACATTCTAGAGACCCCTCAATCTTTAACACATACTCTGAAAAGCTCTAGGCCTACCGCGCCAAAATTCTAAGATGGAAGAGAGAATACAATGAGAATGTCATCATGCACTCTATAAATAAACCCAGGGAATTATTCTCCATTGCAAAATTTCTCTTAAATGAACCAAACAAACAGATGCATAATGCTAAAATATCCCCACAGACCATAGCTGACCACCTTCGCTCTAAATTCCACTCAACCCAGCATCTATCAACCCACCACACTCTTCTCTCACTATCCAATATTACCCCTAATGCAACATGAGTGGAATTTGACCTACCTTCCCCAAACAACATAACTACCACCATAAAAATCTTAATGCCTCTACCTCAGTCCCATGGATAAAAAGTGCCAAGGAAACCCTTGGCCCCTACATACTAGCCATAGTACAAGCCTCTCTCTGCTCAGGCATCATGCCAACCCTCCTGAAGATGACTTCAATTCGACCCATACTAAAAAGGAACCAAGCTTGACTCCACCATCCCCACATTATACAGACCGATTTCAGGTATCCCCCTCCTTGCAAAGATAACAGAAAAGATCATTCAAACTCAGCTACAGAACTACATTGATGACCACGCTCTCCTCGACCCTTTCCAACATGGTTTTAAAAGGAATCATGGTATGGAAACCTTGATTTCCTCACTCCTAGACACAGTGATCCCTTTCATCCAAACTCCTACCCAAGGTTGTCTGCTAATATTCCTTATATGAAATGATTAATTTTTCAGCTCAATTGTAAACTAAGAGTTCTGGATGATATTCACTAATGCTAAGCCAATACTAAAATATTTACTATCTGGATGCCGCAAGGTCTCAGACTTATATAAGGCTTAAATCAGCCAGACTTGCTGGATTGAAAATGCCTTCTTTTGCATCAACGACCTTAATTAGTCATGCATCCACATGGTATTTCTTATTTTTTCTTACTTTTTCTTTGTTTCTTTCTAGCCGTTTCTCTCCGTTTCTTTCTAACCGTAGATGACAATCCAAATTGCATAGTTCTTTAAATACATCATCTCACAGTCATTTTCATAACTTCAACCAGCTTTGTCATCAATATGGAGAAATATGAATCATCTAATTATTCTCTAATAAAAATATTTTTCAGGAGACAATGCTTATCTGTGAACTTGGTCGAAATCGGTGTCTTATAGTAGTCTGTGTAATGTCGCCATATAATAGAGGTTCCCCTCTATTATATGGCGACATTACACAGACTATTATAAGACACCGATTTCGACCAAGTTCACAGATAAGCATTGTCTCCTGAAAAATATTTTTATTGGAGAATAATTAGATGATTCATATTTCTCCATATTGATGACAAAGCTGGTTGAAGTTATGAAAATGACTGAGAGATGATGTATTTAAAGAACTATGCAATTTGGATTGTCATCTACGGTTAGAAAGAAATGGAGAGAAACGGCTAGAAAGAAACAAAGAAAAATAAAAAAGAAAAAGTAAGAAAAAATAAGAAATACCATGTGGATGCATGACTAATTAAGGTCGTTGATGCAAAAGAAGGCATTTTCAATCCAGCAAGTCTGGCTGATTTAAGCCTTATATAAGTCTGAGACCTTGCGGCATCCAGATAGTAAATATTTTAGTATTGGCTTAGCATTAATGAATATCATCCAGAACTCTTAGTTTACAATTGAGCTGAAAAATTAATCATTTCATATATCGCTATATCAGCTCAAAGAAGTGACTATTACATAGTTTGCTAATATTCCTTGACATATCTTCAGCTTTTGATTCCCTTCCTCACAACCAGCTCCTTAAAAGACTCCATGAAATCGGTCTTAAAGGCACCACACTTAACTGGTTCGCTCCTACCTGGAACACAGGACCAGCAGGTAAGAAATGATGAACACATCTCTTTGATAATGTTAAATGGGGCAAAAAACATGATATCATCTGCAAAGAGTTGATACTGGATCATGTGATCTTGGAAAATATTGCATCTAGAACATAAGAACATAAGAACATAAGATATGCCATACTGGGTCAGACCAAGGTCCATCAAGCCCAGTATTCTGTTTCCAACAGTGGCCAATCTAGGTCATATGTACCTAGCAGTTTTCCCAAGAGACACAAGTTCCACCATGCTTGTACTGGGTCAAGCACTGATATCTTCGGTCACTTCTTAATAATGGTTTATGGACCTTTCCTCCAGGAACTTGTCCAAACCTTTTTTAAACCCAGCTACACTAACAGCCTTTACTACATCCTCCGGTAACAAATTCCAGAGTCTGATTACACGTTGAGTGAAAAAATATTTTCTTTTATTAGTCTTAAATAGTTTACCCTGTAGCTTCATTGCATGTCCCCCATGTCTTTCTATATTCTGATAACGTAAACAATCGATCTACGTTTACCCGTTCCACTCCGTTCATTAATTTATAGACTTCTATCATATCTCCCCTCAGCCGTCTCTTTTCCAGGTTAAAGAGCCCTAACCTTTTTAGCCTTTCTTCATAGGAGTATCCTTCCATCCCCTTTACCATTTTGGTGGCTCTTCTCTGAACCTTTTCTAAAATCGCTATATCCTTTTTAAGATACGGCGACCAGAATTGCACACAATATTCAAGGTGCGGTCTCACCATGGAACAATATAGAGGCATTATAATATCTTTTGTTTCATTTTCCATTCCTTTCCTTATCATACCTAGCATTCTATTTGCTCTCTTGGCCGCCGCTGCACACTGGGCCGAGGGTTTTAACATGGTATCCACAATGACGCCTAAATCTTTTTCCTGGGTGGTGGTTCCTAATGTGGAACCTTGCATCGTGTAACCATAGTTTGGGTTGTTCTTCCTAGGTGCATAACCTTGCACTTGTCCACATTAAATTTCATCTGCCATTTTGATGCCCAGTCTTCCAATTTATCAAGATCCTCTTGCAATTTTTCACAATCCTCTTGGGTTTTAACAACTTTAAATATTTTTGTGTCATCTGCAAATTTGATAACCTCACTCGTTATTCCACTTTCCAGGTCATTTATGAATATGTCAAAAAACAGCGGACCCAGCACAGATCCCTGGGGTACACCACTATTCACCTTTCTCCATTGGGAAAATTGGCCATTTAGCCCTACCCTCTGCTTTCTATCTTTTAACCAGTTCCTGATCCACAATAGTACACTGCCTCCTATCCCATGACTCTTTAGTTTTGCCAAAAGTCTCTCATGAGGGACCTTGTCAAAGGCTTTCTGAAAGTCCAGATACACAATATCAACCGACTCACCTTTGTCCACCTGTTTATTCACTCCTTCAAAAAAACATTACAGATTAGTAAGACAAGATCTTCCTTGTCTAAAGCCATGTTGGCTGTCTCCCATTAGGTTGTGACTATCTACATGCTGAGTAATTTTATTCTTTATGATGGTTTCTACCATTTTTCCCGGTACTGACGTCAGGCTCACCGGTCTGTAGTTTCCCGGATCACCCCTGGAACCCTTTTTAAAAATTGGTGTTACATTGGCGATCCTCCAATCTTCAGGTATTAGAGATGATTTTAATGATAGTTCACAGATTATTGATAGCAGGTCTGCAATCTCATATTTCAGCTCTTTCAACACCCTTGGATGTTTACCATCTGACCCAGGTGATTTGCTACTCTTCAGTTTATCTAATAGTTGTAATACATCTTCCCGATGTATCGATATTTCCTTCAATTCTTCCGCACCTTTAAATACCACTTCAGTCATGGGTAACATCCCTACATCTTCCTCAGTAAAGACCGAAGCAAAGAATTCATTCAGTCTCTCCGCTATCGCCTTGTCGCCTCTTAGTGCTCCTTTAACCCCTTTATCATCTAATGGACCAACTGACTCTCTCACAGGTTTTTTGCTAGAATGTACTTGAAAAGGTCTTTATTTCGCGTTTTTGCTTCCGCAGCAAGCTTCTTCTCAAATTCTCTCTTTGCTTGCCTTATCAATGCCTTGCATTTGACTTGCCAGTGCTTGTGCTGTTTCCAGGTTTCGTCGTTTGGCTCTTTTTTCCATTTCCTGAAAGATGCTTTTTTGGCAACAACAGCCTCTCTGACCTCACCTTTAAACCATGCTGGCAGTTTTTTGGACTTCCTTCCACTTTTCTTAAAGCGTGGAATACAGCTGGTCTGGGCTTCCAAGATAGTATTTTTCAACAACACCCAAGCTTGATGTACGTCTTTAACCTTTGAAACTGCTCCTTTTAGTTTTTTCTTAACTGTTTTCCTCATTTTATCATAGTCTCCCTTTCGAAAGTTAAAAGGTAGTACTGTGGATTTCCTTACTATCCCTCCTCCACTAATTAAATCAAAGGCGATCATGCTATGATCACTATTGCCAAGTGGCCCCAACACCCTTATCTCTTGCACTAGATCTGGTGTTCCACTAAGGACTAGGTCTAATATGGCTTCCCCTCTGGTTGGTTCATGAACCAGCTGCTCCAAGAAGAAAAATGTTGAAGAAAAATGTTGAAGAGTGGTGTGGATAGGCTGGAGCCTTGTGGTACACCTTGGACTTGGGTGAAAGGCTAACACATCTTTCATGGCTGTGGATTTTGATGGATTCAAATGGAGAAAATTAGCAGAAAGCCAGGTAGCAACATGGGAGAGACAAGTATTAAGCTGAGTAATATCAATGTTAACCAGGGAGGTATGGAAGAGGAGAATAATATCATCAGCGTAGATATAAACTGAGACCGGATGTTGTTGAATCAAGAGGGGTAAGGGGGCAAGGAAAATATTGAAGAGTAGAGGGGAGAGAACTGAACCTTGAGGTACCCCACATGATAGGGAAACAGGCGAGGAGGACTGATAATTAGAACAGACGACAAAGGAACGAGCTGTGAGAAAGGAACAAAACCAGCGCAACACCGTGCCCCGCAACCCAACATCATAGAGACGGGAGAGAAGGGTCCAATGGTCGATCAAATCAAACGCTGCTGACAAATCTAATGAGACCAGGAGAGTAATATCTCCGCGATCATGGGCAACATGAGTCTCGTTCAGAAGGGCCCGGAGAATTGTTTCTGTGCTATGCCCGGCCATGAATCCTGCTTGTTGCGGATGGAGGGCATTGGTAGCCTCGGTATGGGATGTTAATTGAAGAAAGACAAAACGTTCCAGCTTTTAGCTAGGAAAGGAAGGTTAGATACCGGTCGCCAATGAGATAAAACAGAGGGATCAAGTGAAGGCTGTTTCAATAGAGGATGAACGATAGCAGACTGTCGCGTATAGTTCGAAGGCTCTGTTGCAGGTCCGTTGATTGTATTTAGTTCGTTCATGGGGGATGGTGAGGGTGTTGCTGGTGGTTTGTCTGGTTGTTCTTTTGTGGGTGGGTTGGGGCAGTAAAGTTTGGAGCTGGGAGGTCTGCGTTTGATAAGAGGGCTTTGTGGATAAGTAGGGCTGATTTGTATTTGATTCTTGCTTTGAGAGGGAGTATGTGCAGTTCTCTCAGGACTGGGGTGATATGATCTTGTTTTTTTGCTTTCTGGATAATTCTTGCTGTGGTATTTAAGTCAGTTCGTAGTGGGTTGGTGTGGGTGGCAGGTAGTCCGTGATAGATTATGTTGCAGTAGTCCAGGTGGGGGAGCGTCATAGCTTGCATGACTGTCCTGAAGTCTTGTGGATTGAGGAGAGGCCTGAGGCGTTGTACTGTTTTTGCTTTGTGGAATATTATTCCGGTAGTCTTTTTAATCTGTTGCTTGAGTGTGAGCGCTTGGTCTATGATGATTCCTAAGTATTTTATGTGTGGTTGTATTTGTATTTGTGTGGTTCCTAAGTTGATGTGTGGTGGTGGTGTGAAGTTTGGATCCTTGGTTACTATGAGGGCTTCTGTTTTTTTTAGGTTGATGGATAGGTTGTTCTTTTGTAGCCAGATGGAGACTTCTATGAAGCAGTCTGTTAGTTGATTGTTTGTCGGATTGGTGGTTGTGATCGGTCCATAGAGCATTATGTCATCTGCATAGATGTGGTAGTTGATGTTATGGGCGCGTATAATTGAGCAGAGTGGTTGCAGGTAGATGTTAAAGAGCATGACGGATAGTGTGGATCCTTGGGGTACTCCTTGGTGTTGCTGAAATAAATAAATAAATAAATTAGGGGATGAGGTGTTATTCCCACTGGGAAACATTTTTTCCCTCCCTAGGGCTTTGTAGCTCTCAGTTTCCTGAAAGCTGATGTGTTAGAACTGCAACTGACTGGGGAGCTCTTCTCCATGGAGGTCTGAGGTATGACCCCCAGAGCTCTCAACATGTGAGAAGCAGGGGTGGCTACTGTGGATTGTCTCCTACCCTCTGGGCAGTTGTTTGGTTACAGGGCTGTGTGTCCATCCTCTGGAATACCAGTTGCATGATGTATGTGGTGTTGGCATCCAATATGCTTGACCTGGAGGATGGGTCCAGGTCTGGACAACCTGGACCTTGATTTACAGAAGGGGTTGGTGGCAGAGGTCACCAGCCATGTGTCTCCTATTCCTGTGTGGTCTCTGTGTTGGACCAGCTGGTCCCTCACTAGGCCATTGCAGCTCCCCTTCATCCACCTGATGAGGATCCATCCTCCTCACTGGCCAGGGCACTGTGCAAGGTAGATAGCGGGAGACAGGAAAAGGACCTATAACCCCCCCCCTCCAATGGAGGCTTGTTAGCCAGTCCATTACTTTCTATGTAACTCAGGGTAAGGGACATACTGCCTTCATCAGACTGGGCCTCTCTGCTTATGTGGATGCAGCATTCATGCTCTGACTTGCAGCAGAGTCGCAAACTATGTGCATGCATCCCATATTTGCATGCACTGCCCCCTCATGCTTTGACTTTTATATTTGAGCTTGCACCAGGGTGCACATATCCTTCAGTCAGCTTTCTCTGTCCTTCACTGTAAACTTGCACCACGATGTGTTGGTGGGGTTGGTGACCATGTATTGTTACCTGTTTCTGAACCCTGGATTATTCTCATCCTAGTTTCAGAGGGAGAGAGGGTGCTCAACATGAACGCCCTCCACTTTCTTACATGGGGGATCATGTGGCACTCCCAGTGCAGCAGCTATCACATAGGGGTCACATATATACTGTATATGGTGACAGGATCTCTGGGTCCATGACATGTGCCAGTTACCTGGCTGTTTCCTCTCTCGACCTGCAGGCATCTTATGGACGGGCAGACTAGATAGGCCACATGGGGCCCGATATTCAAAAGATTTACAGCCCTGTTGTTGTTGTTGTTTTTAAGTGCCGTCAAGTTGGTGGCAACTCATGGTGAGCCTTTGGATAGTTAACCTAAACTGTGTTCGGTTTTCAGTCAGGCAGTTCATTCTTGTTAGAGTGGCACCCATAACTATCGATCCATCTCACTGCCAGCCTTCCTCTTTTGCACTGACCTTCTACCTTTTGTGTTCACCTTTCTTTATCTTTATTGGGGTGCTTAAAATACCGCTCACTGCAACAGCATCTGAGCAGTTTACAAAATACATAAAGGGCTGCGTAGAAAGTGAAAGGAACACCAATTGCACTATAGGACAGAAAAGAAAAGGTTAGAGACTGTAGAGGGAGAGTAGGAGTCAGACAGATTAAGGAATGTCATCGGGGGTGGAGAAAGAGGGGAGGGGGTGGGGGAAGGTCAAAGGCTAGGCAAAAGAGGTGTGTTTTCAAGTTAGCTTTAAAGGTTTTGAGAGAGGGTTCCAGGTGGAGGTCTGGGGGAAGCGAGTTCCAGAGACGGGGACCAAGGACGTAAAAGGCAGAGGAGCGTGTGGATTCGAGGTGAGCTTGGGAAGGGGAAGGCAGGGTCATACGATTTGCATGGATAGTGTGGAGAGAGGGGTGGGAAGTGTGGAGGTAGAGGAGAGTGCTAGTGTGAATAGACTTGTGAACGAAGATGAGAAATTTATATTGTATACGAAAAGGGATTGGAAGCCAGTGCAGACGAATGAGGAGGGGGGTAATGTGGTCAAAGCGGGAAGAGCAAATAAGGATAGGGGCGGCAGTATTGTGGACTCCCTGTAGGCATTGTAACTGGGATTGGGGGAGACTGGCCAGGGAAACATTACAGTAATCAAGGCGGGAGACGACAAGGGAAAGGAGAAGGGTGGTCATAGATGAGAAAGAAAGGAAGGGGCGAACGGAATGAAGTTGTCTTAGGGTGGGAAAAGCAGCGTTGGACAGAAGAGATATGGGCTTTGAAGGACAATGATGAATCTAGAACCACGCCAAGATAGCGCAGAGATGTTACAATGGAGATCGGGGAGGAAGAGAGCAAAGGAATGAGAGGGAGGCAGGACTACCGGCGGTAAACAAAATGGCTGAGGTCTTGGAGAGGTTGATATGTAGGAAGTTGGAGGAAAACCAGGATACCACAGAGGAAAGACAGTCTTTAAGAGGGGTGATGTTGGGGGAGACTGAGTCGGTGTGGTAGAGAAGAAAGATGTCGTCGGCATAGTAGTGGGTGGAAATACCATGCTGCTATACCAAGAGAGTGAGAGGAGCTAGAAAGACATTGAACAGAAGGGGTGCAAGAACGGACCCTTGGGGGACACCGCAGGAGAGGGGAGTGGAGGGGGAAGAAAGAGAGCCAGAAGAGACTGAAAAAGACCGGCCGGAGAGGAAAGACTGAAACCAGTAAAGCACGGTGCCGGCGAGGCCAGCATTGCGTAGACAAGAGAGAAGGGTGCGATGGTCAACGAGATCAAATGCAGCAGAAAGATCGAGAGAGACAGCAAGGGTGAAAGAACCACGGTTGTGGGCAGTGTGTAATTCATTTAGAAGAGAGAGAAGGACAGACTCTGTGCTATAGCCGGGACGAAAACCAGATTGCCATGGGTGCAAGGTAAGGGAGGCTTCGAGGTGGGAGGACAGTTGGGAGAAGACAAGTTTTTCTAGAAGCTTAGAAAGGAAGGGGAGGTTGGAGATGGGGTGCCAACTGGAGGTAGAGGAGGGATCTAGAGAGCCCTTTTTTAAAATGGGGTGAATAACAGCGTGCTTCCAGAAGGTGGGAAAGATACCAGTGGAAAGACTAGTGTTAATGATAGAGAGGATGTAAAGGGAGAGGGCCAGAGAGGGATCTAGGAGCCAGTGAGAGGCGATGGGATCAGAGGAACAAAAGGTTTTGCGAACAGAATTGAAGGTCTTAGAAAGGGCAGAAGTAGAGATGAGCTCGAAGGAAGACCAGCAATGAGAAAGAGAGGGGATACACAGGGGAGAGGGCGGGGGGGGGGGGAGAGGAAGGAGGAATAGGTATGGAATCATGGGGAGGAGGGGAGAGGGGGGGACAGGAGGGGAAGGAGAGACGAAGAGAGAGTACTTTAGAAGAGAAGTATGTTGCCAATAGGGCGGGGTCAGGAGTGACCGAAGGGGGAGAGGGAGTAGAAAAGGAGTGGGGGGCAGACAGAGAGCGGAGGACAGAGTACAACCGACGGGAGGAGTTAGCAGATGTGGAGATGAGAGAGAAAAATAGTCCTTTTTAGCAGCGTGAAGGAGAGACGATAGTGGTGATGGCAGGCACGGAAGCGATCCAGAAGGAGGGGTGCTTACGCCAGAGCCTTTCAGCACGGCGGAGATGTCTACGATGAAGGGAGAGGCCAGGGTGGAACCAGGGGTGGTGGTGAGGATAGCAGGGGTTGGGACGGGACTGGAGGGGGGCTAGGTTATCAAGGGTGGTTGAGAGGGTGGGATTCCAGGTGCGTATCTGGGCATTTACTGGAAGAAGGTGGAAGTCAGGAGGGAAGAGGGTAACGGAGGAGGGGAATTGAAGAAGAGTATTTGCGGTGATGTGACGAGAAAGACGAGCAGGGACAGAATTGGAGGGGGTATCAGAATAGAGAGGAGAGGGAGTAGAGAGTGGAAACGAAAGGGAAGAGAAAAGACAAAAATGATCAGACCAGGAAAGAGATAAGGAGGAGAAGGAGAAGGAGAAGAGGTCGAGGGGGGAGGCCGGGGAAGAAATGAAAAGATCAAGGGTGTGCCCAGCAGAGTGGGTAGGAAAGGGAACAAATTGATGAAGGGAAAGATCAGTCAAGAGAGAGAGGAAGGCATGGTCACGGGAGGTAGAGGGAGAGTTGACGTGGACATTGAAATCTCCAAGGATCAGGAGCTGGGGGAAGAGGAGGAAGACCTTGGATATAGTAGAGAGAAGGGAATCCCACGCAGGGGCTGAAAGAGACGGAGGGGCGTAGATAAGGAGAAAATTAAGTGGAGGGGAGGTGGCAAGACGGAGGATCAAAGATTCTGGATAGCGGAGAGCAGGAGATGTTTGTTCTTGAAGGGAAAGGGAGGAACGGTAAAGGACAGCAATTCCTCCATCACTCCTACCCCGACGGGAGGTAGATAGAGTGGAGTAGCCTGGGGGTAGGCAGCGGTTAAGAAGAGGTTCCTCACTGTCCTTCAGCCATGTCTCGGTTAAGTAAGCAAGCATTATGTCTTTCTCTAATGATCTCTCTCTTCACATAATGTGTCCAAAGTATGAAAGTCGAATTCTTGTCATCTGGGTTTCTAAGGAAAGCTTAGATTTGATCTCCTCTTACTGACTGGTTTGTTCTTCAGGCAGTCCATGATATACACAGTATTCACAGTATTTGTCGCCAGCACCATAATTCAAAGGCATCATTTTTCTTCCTATCTTTTTCACAGTCCAATTTTCGCATCCATATGATGTAACTAAAAATACTGTGGCTTGGACAGTTGAATCTTTGTATGGAGAGATACATCTCTGTTCTTGAGAATGTTGTCTAGGTCCTTCATAGCCATTCTGCCAAGAGCAATGTGTCGTCAGGTTTCTTGACTGCTTGAAATTTCCTTAAATCTGAACTGAAAAAATATTTTAAATTTTTCGGTCTGGCAGCATAAAGAACACAAAACTGCAAATCTCAAACACAATACATATTCCAGTACCCCCCCCCCCCCCAGCCCCCAACCAATACCCTACAGTTGGCCTCACCAAGAACCCAGAGTACAGGACCCATAAAGCAAATCTACTATCCATAACAGCACTAACTTCCAAAACTCACACAACATGGAGCGTACCCAGAAAAGGGCAGCACCATAAATATTGCAGTGGACCTTAGAACATCCATATTCCTATTCAGAAAACTGAACAAGCTGGATTACTACAGCTCCCTATATAGAAACTCCATGCTATCAGAATATATAGTCTCAGTCACACATATGCAGAACAGAGATAGATATTCACCAAGTAGGGAATATGTCAGTACAAACTAAAAATAATCATATGTAGTAAAAAAAATGTTTTTACCCATTATTAGGTTTGCATTAGGTTTACAGGATTTCTTTCCCAAAATTATACTTTACTGCAGAGTGAGGCAAGAGAAAGAATTCTCACACACAGGCATCTGCATTGTCAGCAGAAACTAACATAATGGCTCAACACAAGTAGCATGAGTGCAACTAATGCAACCTCAGTGGGTGGCCTTAGTTGCATCGGCAACTGTTTTGCCATGCTGAAATGAGGTAACTACAGGGATATATAACTGCCTCCCTGCAATTAGCCTACGACCCTGCATAATCAAACTCTGGAATTAGTTCCCAGAGGATGTAGTAAAAGCTATTAGTACAGCTGGATTTAAAAAAGGTTTGGACAAATTCCTGGAGGAAAGGTCCATAAACTATTATTAAAGATGACCCGGAAAATCCACTGCTTACCCCGGAACGAGCACTGTGGAACCTGTGTGTCTTTCTGGGAACCTGCCAGGTACTAGTGATCTGGATTGGCCACTGTTGGAAATAGGATACTGGCCTTGATGGACCTTAGTCTGACCCAGTATGGCATTTCTTTTGTTCTTATGTTCATATGTTACCAGAGCAGAGCCTAGGATACACGCTGCTAAATATGCCAAACAAGATGGGCTCAACAGCATCCATGCAGCATCTCCCACTTCCACAAAAACAAGAGCCACTTGGCGCCCCAACACAGCACTTCTTACTCTCTGAAAAACAAGAGGGACTTTGTGACCCCAACACAACACCTCCCACTCTGACCAAGAAGGATTTGGCAACCCCAACATTTATTTATTTAACAGCTCTTATATACCGCGCTATTTGACATCAGTGCGGTTTACATTAAACAAAATACACTCAGATTTAGAGAACTTGTCCAAGTTACAGGTAACAGGGGAATAAAACAAGGATTAACTGGGGAATAGCATATAAATAATTAAATAAAAGCAATTACATCAGACTAGAGATCTTGAGTGGGTATAGAGACATGTCATAAATAACATTTAACAGAGCAGGTATATACAGTGAAATATCATAAGGTGGAACGGTCTAACATCATCATTTAACTATTATTGCTGAGTTGAGATAATGGGGTGAGAGGAGGGGAAATATTGATGTAAGAGAAGTGTTGTAAAAAAAGGTGGGTTTTTAAAGCTTTTCTAAATTGCGATATATCATAATTCCTGAAACAGCGCACTGGACCAGCATAGTGTTAATGTAAATATATATTCCATAAAAAACAAAGGAAATGCAAATGCAAGATGCTTGAACACCAAGGAACTAAAAAAAAAAAGTGAGAACCACAGCACAGTGTATAAGACAAAATTATAACTCATTTTATTCTGTTATAAACTGCATTATGGTTCTCACTTTTTCTTTTTGAATATAATTTCTGCATCCACAGAAACCTCTCCTTCGACCATGAGTGCAGAGCAGAAGTAGGACATTCACCCACAGAACTCAATATATTAAAAAAATATATCTAATTCTGGTCATCTCATTAACAAACATTCTCCAGTATCAGGCATATTGGGAACTAATATAAAACCCTACTAAAGTCACCAAAGATCTACAAGGCCAAATCTACCATACCATACATGCCAGCATTAACTTCCAAAACTCATACAAGGTGCCTACCCAGAAGAAAGCAGCACTATAAATACTGCAGCAGGCTCTAGAATATCTAACACTTATTTAAAAGCGGAACAAGGCAAATTACTACAGTACAGATCCCTGCGTACAAACTTCATGTTAACAGAACACATGGCCTCGGTCACACACTCAGAACACAGACTCTCAACAAGTACAGAATAAGTGATCACAGCTTAAAGTCAAAATAAAAATATGTAGACAAAAATTAAACCAAAACCCCAAGAAGCCAGACTCTGCATGCAGTACAACACCAGATAAATAAGAGATGCACTTCTCCATACTGTGAAAATAAATTGTTTTTTCTACCTTTGTTGTCTGACCATTTTATTCTCTGATCATGCAGGTCCTGATCTGAGGTTTCTACTTTCCTGTCTTCTTTTAGCACTCTTTCTATGGTCTATAGTCAATCTGCCATTTCTTGTCTCTTCTTTTGTTTTCTTTACTTCCTTCCATCAGCCTATTTCCAGTCCCAGTAACTCTCCCCAAATGTCAGCTCCCTTCCAGTCCCAGTGTCCCCTCCCTTCCAGCCTCCTTCCCATTACCCAGCCACCTAACAGTCCCATCCCCAAGTATCAGCTCCCTTCATCCTCCTCCTTCCTTCCCTAGTGTCATCATCCTTCCTGTCCCCCTCCAGTACCATCCTCAGGTATCAGATCCCTTCCAGGCCCCCATTGTCAGTTCCCTTCCAGCCACCTCCTTCCCCTGCGTCAGCTCCCTTCCAGCCCCCTCTTTCCCCCTTTGTCAGCTCCTTTCCATCCCCCTCCCCCTCCCCCTGCTGTCGGCTCCTTTCCAGCCATCTCTTTCCCCCTCTGTCAGCTCCCTTCCAGTCATTTCTTTCCTTCTTTGTCAGTTCCCTTCCAGCTCTCTTTTTCCCACTGTCAGCTCCCTTCTAGCCTTCTCTTTCCCTCTCTGTCAGTTCCCTTCCAGCCCCCTCTTTCCCCCTCTATCAGCCCTGTTCCGCTTCCTCTCCTTCCCCCCATGTCAGCTCCGTTCCACTCAACCTCCTTCCCCCCCGTCAGCACATTTCCACTCCCTCTCCTTCCCTCGTGTTAGCTCCGTTCCACACCTTCTCCTTCCCCCCATGTCAGCTCTGTTCCGCTCCCTCTCTTTCCCCCATGTCAGCTCCATTCTGCTCCCTCTTCCCCTGTGTCAGCTCCATTCCGCTCCCTCTCCTTCCCCCATTTCATCTTCATTCCGCTCCCTCTCCTTGCCCCATGTCAGCTCTGTTTCGCTCCCCCTTCTTCCCCTTCCTCAGCGGCTGTGATATTGGTAATAATTTAAAATTAAAAGGAAACCGGTTTGGAGCATTCCAGCCCTATGGAACCCCTGCAGCTGCATCCTGCCCCCAAAAGGAAGTGATGCTAGAGCAGGACACAGCAGCAGGGATTCCATAGGGCCGGAAGGCTCTGCACTGGTTTTGTTTTAATTTTAAATTATTATCGCTATTACAGCCACGGCAGCAGCTTGTCCACCTTTATTTTTTTTAAATCTAAAAGAGAAGTGAGGCGGCTATTTTGGGGGCATTTTTGCCGCCCCAAAAAGTTTGCCACCTGAGGCCACCCTCACCTCACTCCGCCTCATTATAGAGCCACCCCTGCTAATAAGTTCACTCTTTTTGTTTCTTTTCATTTGTGCCTCTTTTTATGTCCCTAACCTTCTGTTGCTTTTTTATCACTATTTTCTTTGCCCCTCATATTTTATCCTTCTCTTTCATGTCCCTCTTATGCTCTCTCTTCTCTATTATCTGCAGATTCTTCTCCTATCATTCTCATTTTCCTTCCTGTTTCTTGTCACAGTGAAAGTCAGATTTCCACCTACACAATCACATACATATATTATAAATGGGGTTCAGAACTATGGATAAAATTATTAGTTTTCTAAGCTTTACACTTGAACAAAGGGTCATTGAAACATTAGAAAACTCAACTACTATCTTACTTTAGGAACTTGTCTGATATTTTATTAATTTTAAATAACTACATGGAAGCATCATTTGCAAACTATGTGAAATCACCACATGCCACAATCCCCATATTTTAGGATTTACACTATAAAAGAATCTATTTTATAAAAGAGGCTGGATTAGATACAAAGGCTATCTCCTCTAGAAGATGGTTCTGGGGATGGGCACAGGGATATAACCCTATCAGTTATAGGGCTGGATGGATCAAGGCATTAGACAGAGGAACAGAGCTTGTGATCTCTATAAATGAATGACTGGGGATGGCCACAGGAAATCCATCTAGGACTTGATGACTCAGGGCATGGCGGAGGGATACAGAGACTGCCACCTCTAGGGCCGAATGGTTGAGAGAATGGCAAAAGGGACTGAAAGCCTAGGACACGATGGCCAAGGTGATGATGAGAAGAATAGAGAACTTTCATATTCTTTGGCATCCACATCAGTATGAACAAGGTAAGATGTGACCAAATGACATTACAAAATGATTTGGGATTTGGTAGCGTATCTGAACTAAGTTAATAGTATCAGTCTAACTCTAGGTCTCCACATAACTAAAATTTTCCTTGACCACCTCTTTTCTCAGTTGTTCTGTTCCTAAATAAGTCCTTCTCCTCCTCAGTCCTTAAATTTAAAATCCTCATAAGCACATTTTGAATGAATCCAGTGAGAAAGATTGAGTGATGCAACATTCAGCAACTCCGCCATCTGCAGTGAGAATTCAGACTGGGATAATCCTGTTCACGACTAGGGCAACGTGAAGAGGGACAGCACTGAAAACCTCCTTCTCGCTGGTCTCTCCCACAGGACCATTTACAGTCATATTTAAAATCTGAGAAATTATGTCTCCTACAGGAATCAGATGATGCAATTAGAATAGAACTCTAATTAATTCAGTTATGACTCTAGAGAGAATTTGCTCCCAGTCCAATGATGGGCAGGAAACAGATAAATACAGGGAAGATCCAGGGAAGACCACTTCCCTTAAGTAAGGTGCTAGGATACTCACAAATGTGGTATGTGCAAATGTGCATAAATATATACATAAACTATGCACACATTTATAATAAAAAAACCTATCCTGTCACTAAGGGCTACAAGATACAAAGCAGCAAAGATCTCTGAAACGACCCCCTTCAAACCAATCTAATTACTTCTCTATTACTGACCACCAAGTCTGACCCTTCCTAAACTTATATATCCAACATATACTCAGCATTCGGCTCTTCCTTTCTTCCAAATGGCCCCCATCTTTGCCTCATCTGGCACTGTTTTATTCTCAGTGATTCAAACTTCTGTGGTGGATCATGGGATGGCCATGGCAATGAGGCTGCTTATGCTGGTGATCCTGTTTGCCATACCAACACTAGTTTGCCCAAACGATGCCCAGGGTTGTGCTTTGAATAGTCATTTTGAGAATAGTTATGCACAAGTTGGAGACATCACCATTGGGGGCATCATCCCGGTGCACACCTGCAAGGAATCGGAGACAACTTTCCGGGAGTATCCCAATCAAATCACATGCCTTGGGTAAGTCTGATGGATTTCATGTTCATTTCAAGTTCAACAGCCAAGAGCTCTAGAAATCATATTGATCCTTGTGGAAATTGGATTCTTTACAGGTTTTAGAATGCCTTTTTAGAACAGTGTAAAAATGATCCAAAGTTGATACTACACATGAGAAGTTGATTCCACATGGTCCCATCCTTCAGATACTTTTGTCGCAGAGAACCTGGACAGAATCCCATTTTCTCCAGTATCTCTGTGACTACCAGAAGAACTCTTCAGTAGTTTTATCTGAATTTTCACTATATGTTTGTTTCTTTCTATTTAGATTTACTGAAAGGCGCTATCGTTGGGCTCTATCCCTGGCTTTTGCCATTGATGAAATCAACCATGACCAGAGTTTCCTCTCCAATATTTCTCTGGGCTTCCTGATCTATGACTCCTGCCTGGCATTGGCAAGGGCAATGAGGGGCACTATGTGGATCCTCACAGGAAATAAAAAGCGTATCCCTAACTATCATTGCCAGAACACATCTCGACTAGCTGCTATCATTGGAGATTCAGGGTCCAGCCAATCAATGGCCATTGCAACATTGCTGGGACTTCACCGATATCCACAGGTAAGACTTGTGCATCTTTGTTCAAAGAGCTAAAGGTAGATGTTTAGAAAATCTGAAGCAACCTAGAAGGTCTTAAAAATTTATAGCAGCATCTTTGGGAATTCTTATGTTGGTTCAATAAAATAGATCATAGTCAGTACCTTCTTTCTTATGTTTGCCTTGTAATCTGCTTAGTACTGTGAATAAGCAAGCCATAAATTTAAATAAAAATAATTAAGTAGTTAAATCAACACAATTTGGTTTGTAAATTTGTGACAAATCAAAATTATGAAATAGACATTGTTATCACCAGTCCCTCGCTTTTCTTGACAGGCTGTAATCAGAAAAAAGATAGTAGAGGTACAATGAAATAAACTGTTATGTTTAAAGTGATAAAGGAAAGAGTTCAACTCATGTCCCAAATCTTCTTCTGAATTATTTTCTGGTGCTTTAGCACTTTTTTATTCTTGTATTTAGCAGCAGTCAAGTTTGGTTTCATAGATCATTTATTGAAGTGAGCTGTGAGGGTGATTTGCCCAGGTTAGGTTGCTACACACTGAAGGAGATTTTGTGCTAAATAAACAGTGAACTTTCCTCTTTCCAGGTGAGCTACTTTGCCTCTAGTCCTCTGCTCAATGACAAGACTAGGTTTCCCTCCTTTCTCCGGACCACCCCCAGTGATACTGTCCAGGCTCAGGGATTGGCTCAGTTGGTGCTAAGGTTTGGCTGGACCTGGGTAGGACTGCTATCCACTGAAGATGCCTATGGTGAAATGGGGGCTCAAATTGTGAAGGAGGAGCTACTGAAGTTTGGGGCCTGTGTTGGTTTTCATGAAACTATCCCTATTGTGCCTTCGACAACAAAGACCAACCACATCATCAAGGTGGTTCTGAAGTTCTCTACCATCAATGCCATTATTATGTTTTCTTCTATCCCCTACATGCTGCCAATAATGGAAGAGCTCCAAAGGAGAAATGTTAAAGGGAAGGTATGGATTGCCAGTGAATCTTGGTCAACTGCCCGCAGTGTTTCCACACCACAGCTCTCCAGCCTTATGAGCGGTAGTATTGGATTTATTATCAGAGAAGGTAAGATGCCAGGGTTGCAAAAGTTCCTCTTTAAAATCCACCCTTTCACCTCTCCAGCTGACATATTTGTTAGAGAGTTCTGGGAACTGGCCTTTAACTGTCACTGGCCCAGTCTTGAAAACAACCAAACCATGATCAAAGGGGACATTGGTGCTGCTAGAGTTTCCTGCACTGGAGAAGAAAAGTTGGAAAACTACAACAGCCCTTATTTTAGTGAATCCAACCTAAGAGTTAGCTTCAACGTCTACAATGCAGTTTATTCAGTGGCACATGCCCTACAGGACATGCACTCCTGTGTGCCAGGAAAAGGACCCTTCATCAACAACACTTGCACTGATATCTGGGATTTCAAACCATGGCAGGTAATAACCAAATCACAATATTTTCTTAGTACTTAGATGCTGTTAATTTCTCTGTAAATGCATCAAAAGGATAATTTCATAGGGCAATTCCTAAAGTAATCTAGTCATATTTAGGTCAGATTAAATTTTTTTAGAGTGTTTTGCTTGAATTTTTTGTATCTTAGCCCATCTACAAATAGATATGGTCTTCTGTAGTGAGTATGCTTTTAGCTTGACTGCAGAGGAATTCTTGGAGGCATCTTCAGTCTTTATTGAAGAAGATGTAGGGAAGTAACCCATACCAGAAATGATATTTAAAGGTGATGTATTGGAGGAATTGAAACAAATCTTGATAAACCTAGAAGATACAGTAATTTGATAAACTACAGAGTAGCAAATCACCTGGACTATATGGTACCCATCCCAGGGTGCTGAACAACTGAAGAATGAGAATGCAAACCTAGTATTATAGTTTAGTTTAATTACTATACTGCCTTTTTTATACAAATAGTAATCTGTGAGCTACCGTTAAAATCATTTTTAGTACCTGAAGATTGGAGAGCAGCCAAAAGAACACAAATTGTATTTATTTATTTAATATTTATTAGTTTTAAACACAATTACAAGTTAGAACTTGTGACAGAAACCATGAGTACAATAACAGCTCAAAGGGTAAAAATATAAGAAAATTAAACAAATTTACAAGAATAAACAATGACAAGACCTTAAGTACTTTTATAATACTCACATTAAACATGCATACCAAAAGTAGACCATAATAATAAAGCAGCAGTGGAGAGGTAATAATCGAGATACTGTAGCAAAGTAAATAAATTACCAAGACAAAGGAATAGACACACCCCTTCCACTATAGAAAATGCGTCCACTGCCTCCTAACCACCCCCTTCACCCACAACCGAGGAGATAAGGATCTCTTTAAGGTCTATGAAGGCACACAGCTGCCCAGGAGAGAAAAAGATGTACTTAACCCCAAGATATGAAACTTAACATTTACACGGATATCGTAATCTGAAGCTAGCACCAAGCACCACAGCCTCCTGACGCATAGCCAGGAATGAACAGTTAGATAAATGTGAGTCAGCTGATATTGTGTATCTGGATTTTCAGAAAATATTTGACAAGGTCCAATTTGAGAGACTCTTAAGGAAATTAAAAAGTTATGGGATAGGAGGCAGTGTTCTATTGTGGATGGGGAATTGGTTAAAAGAGAAAAATACAGAGTAGGGCTAAATGGCCAATTTCCCAATGAAGAAAGGTGACTAGTGAAGACTTGCAGATAAAGTGGTATTAAACAGCTGTTAAATAAATAAATAAACACTTAATAAATAGTGGAGTACTCCAGGAATCTCTACTAGGCCCACTTCTTTTTAACATATTCATAAAAGACCTGGAAATAGGAACAAGTGAGGTAATCAAATTTGCAGATGACATAAAATGATTCAAAGTTGTTAAAACACAAGAGGATTGTGATAAATTGCATGAATTCCTTAAGAAACTGAGAAACTGGATATCCACACTGAAGATGAAATTTAATGTGAAGAAGTGTGCTTAGAGAAGAACGGCCCAAACTATGATTACATGATGCAAGGTTCCACATTTGGAATCTTCACCCAGGAAAAGGATCAAGGTGTCACAGTGGATAATATGTTGATACTCTCTGCCCAGTATATAATGGCAGCCAAGAAAGCAAACAGTATGGTAAGAATCATAAAAAAAGAATGGAGATACTATAAAACCAATTGCTCCATGGTGTGATTGTACCTTGAATATTGTGTGCAGTTCTAGTCACTATATCTAAAAAAGGATATAGCAGAATTAGAAAAGGTTCAGAGAAAAGCGACCAAAATAATAAAGGAGATGGAAAGATTCCTCTATCAGAAAAGGCTGAAAATGTTGGGGCACTTCAGCTTGGAAAAGAGATGGCAGAGAGGAGATTTGATATAGATTTATTAAACAATGAGTATAGTGGAACGGATAAATGTAGACTGGTTGTCTACTCCTTCACAAAGTAGAAAGACTAGGAAACATGCAATGAAGTTACAATATAGCACATTTAAGACTAATCGAAGAAATAGTTTTTCACTCAACATGTAATCAAATTCTGGAATTTGTTACCTTGAGATGTAATAAAAATGTAGATGGGTTTAAAAGAATTTTGGACAAGTTCCTGGAGGAAACGTCTATAGACCATGATTAATGTGGATTGTGAAAATCCATAGCTTACCCCTGGAATAAGCAGCATGGAACCTGTCTACCTTTTGGGCACCTGAAAGGTATTTCTGAACTGATTGGCCACTGCTGGAAACTGAGCTTGATGAACTATTGGTCTGACCCAATATGGCATATCTTATGTTCTTATGAGATTACTCAGTCGTTATTCTGAAAGAATGCACCACAGACCGATGGTGAGTGTGCACAGGGGCTAGGTTTGGGCAGAATGTGGGTGGAGCACAAATTTACATGCATACTTTACAGAATCTAGACCAATGTACATAATATACACATATTTGTTTACAACTGCCCTAGAGCTGGTAGAGGTGACTACGGCTTTATTTACAGGCGTTCATGGCCATTTACCACAATATTCTAGAAAATTAAAGCCACACAGGTTTGACTCTATAGAATAGGTCCAAAAAAGCAAAAGAGAAGGAACCCAACCATATTCTGATCCTACTTAGACAAAGCACACACACACAGACACACCTCTTACACAGCTATTTTGCCATCTAGATCACCCAGCTTACGGATATATTTGATGCCACATCTGTAAATAGTTAACTGATGTAATTGAATGTAATTGAATGGAATTAGTTATAGGAGGCGACATTGTTTGCCACTAGTCCCATCTGTTCCATGCTAAGAGTTAAATAGTTAAGATGTCCTTCAATTATTCTTTGTAAAAATAATAATAGCTTGTTATTATTAACATTTTGTTATTTGTTAACCGCCTCTGATCTCTGGAAGAGGCGGCATAGACAAAAATGTATAAATAAATAAACTTCCAAAAGAGATGAAATGCATCAAAAAAGCAAGAAATAGAGGTTGACACGAGGCACAAGGGAATCCAATACAATGTATTTATTTCAAAGTGTGTGGGAGACATTTTGGAATAAGTACATTGTATTGAACTACCTTGTGCCTTTACAGAAGAGGTGCCATTTATGTGTTTAAATATCCACATAAACCTAGCTGCCACTTCCAAACTCCTTTGTTTCCAAAAATGACTGCAACATTTGAGTTCTCTTGTTGAGAATATGTGCGAGTCTTTCAGTACTGGAAATATCCATCACCTGGCAATGCTAGATCAGTTTCCCAGTAATAGGTAGTGGTATGTCTCATACATGTAGAAGATGGGTGATTAACCTTCTGACTCTTCAGGATACAGTATCTGATTCCACCATCTCAGTAAACACTGTACAGGCATGAGACGGACTCATCAAATATCAAACAGAAACTTCAGGATCACCAAATGGAATCCTGGTTGCCCTCATTCCTTCCAACACATGGTAAGTTGTATCTTCTTTATTAAGAAAAAGAAGGGACAACTTGTATGAGTGTTGCAGCAATCTAAACATAAGCTCTGTTCTACGACAAAAGGAAACCCTAGTTGGATAACACTGAGCCATTTGTGAACACGGTGGGCTTAAATGCATAGCCTTGTGCTTTAATGCTATATATTTCAAAGCTTGTCTATTGAATTTGCCTTTAAAAAGCCATGTCATATTGAGGCACTGAAGGTATTTCCCTATGATAGGAGGTTAGCATCAAGCTTACACCTGAGCAAAGGAGGATGAAGTGAATTACCAAAAGTCACTAGGCACACCAGTAGGGAATTGGGATTTGAACCCTGACATTTATGATTCTCAGCTCATTCTATACGCTAACTGTGCACCAGAACAGTGCTACTTCCAGTCAAAGTCTGGACCAAGGAGCCTATTCTGAGGATGGGAACATAGGAAGAGACATTCTTATTATGAGCGATCGATTCATCTTTGTGATGTCCTTTCCTCTTAGCTCCTGTATTACGTGAAGAAGGTGCGCTTCATGCACAAGATGGGGGAGGAGATGCACTTTGATGGCAATGGCAATCCCCCCGCTGTTTATGACATCATCAACTGGCACCGGCAGCCCGATGGCTCCATTAACTATGTGACAGTGGGAATATTTGACTCAAGGGCACCCAAAGGGCAGGAGATGCGCATAAACATCAGCGCCATCCGATGGAACATGCAAAGCACACAGGTAAGACGTTTATGCACAATGAAACTTGGGCTCTTATGCAAAGGTTATTCTTATGCTTTTTGTAAAAATTGTTATGCTTTTGTGGAGCTGCTTTTGATTGGTAGGTGACTGAGTTTGGGTTACTTTTCAGTTAGTTAACAGTAATCTGGATATTTTCAGACTTATTACATTTAGATTCTTCTGATATGTTAAATTTATGCCTGTAATATGGTTGAAGATTTCCATGCTCTTTTTCTAGATCCCACGGTCTGTATGTAGTGAAAGCTGCTACCCTGGATACAGAAAGGCAGCAGAGGAAGGACAACCCCTCTGCTGCTTTGACTGCCTCCCATGTGCTGAAGGAGAGATTTCAAACACGACAGGTACAGGAGGAAATATTTTCAAATCTTCTCTAAAGAAACAATTGCAGAGAAATCAATGACACTGAAATAAAGGTTGAAAATATTATAAGCCTCTTTCCCATAAAATAATTTATAAAATCATTTGTATTAGATGATAGAGGTAGATCTAGACGAGCTGTAAAGTCATCGATGAATGAGTTCATGTTTGAAGTATCAGGCAAATCCTATTGTTATCTACAAATTCTAAAAATGGGATTGATTTTCTCTACTAGATTCAACAAATTGTTGGCCATGTCCAAGTGACCAGTGGCCCAATGAAAGAAGAAGTGAATGTGTCCCAAAGAAAATAGAATTACTGTCTTATCAAGAATTCCTGGGCACCATTTTGGCTGTTGTTGCCATCATCTGTGCTTTTTCTTCAGCTGCCACTTTGTGCATCTTCATCAAGTATCGAGATACTCCCATTGCCAAAGCTAATAATCGGGAGCTTTCCTTTCTTCTCTTGGGAGGCCTCATACTGAATTTTCTCTGTTCTCTGTTATTCATTGGAGAACCTCAGTCAATAACTTGCTTACTTCGTCAACCTACCTTTGGTGTTTTCTTTGTCCTCTGTGTTTCTTGTGTGTTGGCCAAGACTATCATGGTTGTCATTGCCTTCAAAGCTACCAAACCAAATAGTAGCTTGAGGGGGTGGCTGGGGCCCAGAGTGCCCATTGTGACAGTATTTGTTTCCACATTCCTTCAAGTTCTCATCTGTGTTATCTGGTTGATACTCTGTCCTCCCTTCCCAGAAAAAAACATGAAATTGAAGACAAACACTATCATATGGCAGTGCAATGAATGTTCAGATATCACTTTCTGGTGCATGCTTGTATATATGGGGTTCTTGGCATGTGTCAGCATCCTGGTGGCCTTCTTTGCACGCAAGTTGCCCGACACCTTTAATGAGGCCAAATGGATCACGTTTAGCATGCTTGTGTTTCTGAGTGTCTGGCTGTCCTTTGTACCAGGTTATCTGAGTACTCAAGGGAAGTATATGATTGCTGTAGAGATATTTGCAATCATCTCTTCGAGCGCTGGATTACTCGGTTGTATTTTTTTCCCCAAATGTTACATTATATTACTGAGACCTGACATGAACACCAGAGAACAGCTGTTAGGTACAGTCACTGGGAAAAAAAAGATGAAGGCTGTGTAGTCCACTGATCACTGAGAAACCTTTCCGTTGGAATGATTAAATCTAGCTGTATTCTCTACTATCTTATCATAATAAAGATGGCTATCTGTCTATCTCTTTGGACTAATTCATCCGTTTGAGAATCTAATTATAATGTTAGAATCTTTTGGTCAGTCACTTTCTGTTGGCTTCATTCGCAAGAATGTATATCCTTCAGAGTCCGGTGCCATGTCTGGGCCATTTTCTATTGAGGTCAGGTCTGTTGTTAATAATGGCCACTGACACCCTGGAAGTCATGTTTGGAGATGAAAATGATTGGTAATTGAGTCATGTGTAACATTGAGAATCAAAAGCCACATCTGAAACTGTCTTTGCTAATTGGCAGGGCCTTTTTTTAGGGGGTTCTCGATGGTGCCGAGTACCAGCACCTTTTCCATTTCCTAAAATTGTTGAATAATGATGAGCCATCAGCAGAGCTTCTGCCACCAGTCTTCTCTCTGCCATCATGGTCCAGAAGAGAGCAGCACTGCCCGAACCTGCAACCACAGAGACTGCCTCACCATATATTCCTCCAATAGCCTCAAGCTACCCCTCTATAGAGGCACGGTATAATCATTTTAATGCTGTTCTTGGATGAACTGCCTCTTCCATGCAGGTTATTATCTCCAAGGAGTCCCACGCTCTCCGACTGCAAGTCTTTTTCTTGTTATTTTCAAAAGGGGATTTCTCCATCTAGGCAAATCTGGAAAAAAACTGCTATGCATAGGTGCTAGAAAGTGGAGGACATTAGACCTACATTTCTCATGACTTCAATAAGAAGATCACCTATTACATTTCTAATGCAAACTATTGTATAGCTCACTCCCCATGAAAGACGTGGTACTGTAAGCTGATGGCAGGATCCTTCACTTAAACCCTGAGCTTCAGATATCCCTATTGAAAGGCAGTATTGTATTAGATTATTAGCTTTCTAAAGGTCTCTGTGATATATTATATTGAACTAAAAACATAGAGACATATTCCAAATGGGACGTCTAAGTGCAATCTGTGACATCAAATCCAGAATGTCTGAAAAGAAAGGCAGGCACATGCAAGTTCAGACACAACGTGTATCAAATGTCTATATAGACATCCACAGGGGAGTATTTCAGAACCAAAACATCAGATCGCATAATGGTTAGAATAATGGCTTAAGAAATGGGTGGCCAGAGTTCAAATCCCAGCGTGGGACTTTTTAATCTAAAGCTAGGTACTTAATTTTCCATCTTCTCTACACTCTCTGGATGCTTAAAGGTGAAAACCAACATTTTCCTGATACCTATTTGTGCCTGGAGCAGGAATAAATATGCATATACCTGCAGATGGCTCTGCCACTTCTGGGATAAGTCCATTGCCCCTCACCAGACACGCCTCTGCCGCACCCCTGTGCCTACTTGAACGTCCCCGTACTTGAGACATCTATGAACGCCATTTGTGGAATGGTTACGGAGACGTGTCCATGATTTTGACGTCCACATGCATGCCTGCAAACGTCCAAATCCCGACTAAACCTTTTAGAATGACCCTCATATCGAACATTAGGACAGGCCAGTGACATTTCCTTTTTTGTTTTATTTTGCTTTAGAAAGAAAATACAAGAAAGCAAACATATTGTTCATTTTTCATTTTGTTTCATTCTTACACCTCTCCCTCACTTATAAAATGTGCCACCAAGAAAAACATAAGTCTTGTCTTTCTTTTTCCTCCCTCCCCCCGATCCACCTCCAACTGCTTATTTACTATCCCTAAAATTGGATCAGCCAATTCAAGGCGCTGCATTTTGTAGTATAGAAATACTCTAAAATGGTACGATCTTCAGGTTGGCTGGTGCTAATTTGAGGTATGGCACTGGCAGGGCAGGAATTAAATGAGGATTACTCCTCTTCTCTTTGGACTTTGTTCCCCACAGATAGGGTAAGATGTGATGGGAAGGGACCAAAAGATACTAATTGAGTGTTTGTGGGGGTGGGGGCAGTGGGGGGGGGGGGGTGGGAGGAGACTGAGATTTGACACCATTTTGTTTTTATCCTTTGTATTGTTTGTTCATTTTGCTTTTTTTGTTTCAAATAAACAAAAGGAAACAAAATAAACCAGTAATAAAAGAGACCCTCACCAAAAAAACAAAACAAAATCATTTTAAGTGCACATTCCTATTAAGCATCAAACCAGAATACTGCAGAAATGATCTTTATTTGCTAATTTTGTAATCCCTCTCTTCTATGATTTTTTGCGCTTTACTTATCTCGTCTTTTTCTTCCTCTTGGTTTTTGCCTCTTTCCCCATATCTTTGGTTTTTTTCCTGTCTACCTTCCAAGTTCCAATACCCCTTGCTTTAGGAAGAAAATAAAAGAAAGCAAACGTATTGTTCATTTTATTTCATTCTAATATTTCAAAAGCTGGGAGTGGAGGAGTGGCCTAGTGGTTGGGGCAAGGTACTTCAGGCCGGAAGGTCGGGGGTTCAAATCCCACTAGAGGACAGCAACCTTGGTGCTCCTTGTGGTCTTGGGCAAGCCACTTAACCCTCCATAGCCCATGTTCCCTGTAAAATAGTTATCTCCAAGTTATAATGCCCTGTTCAATGTAATTTCAGTTTGTTCAATGTAAACCGCACTGATGCAGAATAGCACGGTATATAAGAGAAGGTAAATAAATAAATATGTCCTCTTCTCTCCACGGAAAACCAGCACTCAGTGTGCCAAGCCACTATTACCCCCCTATTTGACCACTGCAACTCAATATATCAGGGCCTGCCCAAACACACACTTCTCCCACTACAGCTTGCCCAAAATAATATAGCATGAATCATCTACCAAGCCTCCAGACAGACTCATATCACATCCATACTAAAATCCCTCCACTGGCTTCCTATCATCTCAAGAATCAAAGACAAGGTCCTCACCACTATCCACAAGGCACTAAAAAAACCCTTACCTCCAATTCCAACAGACCAAGAAGACACAGCACACAAAGTCTCTTCAACTTACCATCCCAGATCTGCAAGAGCAACCAATACTCACACCTCAGAGCCTTCTCACTTTATGCCCCAATCCTCTGGAATTCGCTACCCCCTGCACTAAGGAACATCAGGACTTCCAAAAGAGTTTAAAAATCTACCTCTTCCAGGAACACTACAGCCCTGAACCCCAATATAATACAATGCAGCATTACCACTGACATGACCACAGGATTTCTCCCACCCCACCTCCCTGAATCTCCCACTTCAGGGGCCTCATTCATCCCTCCTACCAATGTCCACCTCACCCCTACTTCCCTTCCAGCACCTACTAACTATGTAAATATGCCATATAAGATAGTTTTGTAATAACCTATGCTCAGCAATGTCTTATGTAGCCTATGTGCCACCACTCAGGAGGAAAAGGTGAACAGAGAGTTAATTGAAGACATACGCAGCATTGCTAGGAAAGGGGAAGTGATACTGATAGGGGATTTCAATATGCCAGATGTTGACTGGCACATTCCGACTGCAGTATCATCTAAAAGTAAGGAAATCTTGGATTCTCTACAGGGAGAACTATTCAGGCAATTGGTAACAGAACCCACACGTGAAGGGGCCATACTGGACTTGGTGCTTACCAATGGTGAAAGTGTTTCTGATGTTATAGTGGGAGATCATTTTGCATCCAGTGATCACCAGAGGGTGTGGTTCAGTATTAGGACTAAGGCTGTTAGAATTCATTCAAAAGTAAGGGTCTTAGACTTTAGGAAAACTAACTTTGCCAAGATGAGTCAATACCTCAGGGAATCATTAGCGGAATGGGAACAGCTGGGGAATGTAGAAAAACAGTGGGCAAAACTGAAAGGGGATATTTTAAGGGCAACCAACCTTTTTGTTAAAATGGTAAATAAAGGTAAAAGGAAAAGGAGACTGCTATGGTTTTTGAAAAAGTAGCTGAAAAGTGAAGAAAAAGAGGGAGTTCTTCATGGAATACAAGAGATCACAGAGAGAGGAAGACAGGCATCTATATTTGGGAAAACTTGGAGAAGCTACCAAAGTAGTCAGGAAAGCAAAGATTCAAAAAGAGGAGGAAATAGCCAATGCTTTAAATGGAGGGATAAGACATTTTTGAGATATGTTAGTGAGAAGAGGAAGGGAAAAAGCAGTATTTATTTATTTATTTTATTTAGACAGTTTTGTATACCACCTTATCCTTCAATCAAAGTGGTCACAACACAATTGGAGGGATACATTTAACAGGAGGGGATATCACTCACATACATAAATACTATGTGCTTGTAGGTCTAAATGGGAGAGGGTAGTTGGGGCCAAGTGGTGTAGGTAGCTGTTGGGTCAATTGGGTAGAATCTAGTGGTTGGCAACTTAAGGTTGCTCATAGGCCTAGGTAAAGAGAAGAGTCTTGAGTGCCTTGCGGAAGTCTTTGGTGTCGTTTAGGGTCCTTAAGTCCATAGGGAGGGAGTTCCATAATGCAGACGCCTGTAGCGAGGGAGCTCTCTTAGATGTTGTTTGCTTAGTCTTGTGATAGCCTGCAGGTATGCTGATCTTGTTGCCATTGTTGGTTCTTCTAGGTCTGTTGCTGACATCTCTGGTTATTATATCCTGTAGCGCATTTGCTGAGCGGTGGTGGAAGATTTTGAAGATGCTGAGGATTGTATTGAATTTTGCCCTTGCACTTATTGGTAGCAAGTGTAGCTGTTGTAAGACGGGGGTGATGTGTTCAGATCTTGCAGTGCCCGTGATGATTTGTGCTGCAGTGTTCTTCACCATATGAAGTGGGTGAATAGTCTGCTGGGGGAGGCCTTGGTATAATGAATTTCCATAGTCTAGCAGTGGGGTGATGACTGCTTGACAAACTGTGCGGAAGGGGTCTTGGTTAAGGATTGGCTTAAGTTTTCTGATGATCCTCAAATCGGTGGTAGGCTTTTGCCCCAGTTTTAGTAATGTGAGATTTTAGGTTCAGAGCTCTGTCCAAGGTAATGCCCAGGTACCTCACTTCATCCTTGACTGCTATACTTTTGTTTAGAATGCTGATTGTTTGGGGCAGAGTGAAAGTGGAGTCTCTAGTGATGAACATAGCCTCAGTTTTATCAAAGTTGACCATCAGGTTGCTAGTGGTGAGCCAGGTGTTCATGTCTTCGAGGCATCTTGTCATCGTTGTAATGTCAGGTGATTGTAGGTTGATTGGGGCATATATTATGATATCGTCAGCATAAAAGTGGTAATGTAGCTTGTGGCGTTTGATGATGTTGCATATGGGTTGAATGTATATATTAAAGAGTATAGATGATAGTGCTGAACCTTGTGGTATTCCTTGCGTGACGGGGAAATGCAGTGATTTCTTTTGCACACATTTGACTTGCTGCGTCCGGTCATTTAAGTAGGAGGTAAACCATTTTAGGGTGTTCTTACTTATTCCAATCTACTGAAGGCATTGTAGCATTATAGTATGGGACACTGTGTCAAAAGCCGCTGAGATGTCCATGAACACTAGCAGGAATCTGTTCTTTATGTTGTCTATGCCTTTTAGGAGATTGTTGAAGAGGGAGGTGAGCAGAGTTTCCACATTGTGCTGTGGTTTAAAGCCATACTGGTGGGTGTCTAGTGGGGCATTCAAATCTATGTGGTCCTGTAGTTGTCTTTGCACTGTCATTTCAATGATTTTTGTAAGGAATGGTAGGCTTGAGTTGGGGTGGTAGGATTTTGGTTCGGAGGGGCTTAGCATGGTGCTCTTGAGGATTGGACGTATCGTGGCTTGCTTCAGGGATTTATTTATATATTTATTTATTTAGCTGCATTTATATCCCGCTTTTCACCGGGTCAAAGCGGTTTAACAAAAAAGGGGGGGGGGGCAATAATCGAGTTGACAGAGAAAGGGGGGGGCCATCACCAGGTGGGATAACATAGTTGATCCGCACAGAAAGTAATAGT
Source organism: Ichthyophis bannanicus (assembly GCA_033557465.1). NCBI lineage: Eukaryota > Metazoa > Chordata > Amphibia > Gymnophiona > Ichthyophiidae > Ichthyophis > Ichthyophis bannanicus. The sequence continues at coordinate 100,663,751 of CM066048.1, read as the reverse complement.
ACTAGACAATTGACATTAGAAGGAAGTCTCTTGGATGGTAGCTGAGGGAGTAGGTCAGAGGGTCCGGGTGTACAGTCATTGAGAGACATCTGTTTCAGGTCCAAGATATTCATGAAACAGCATGTTTTTTAACTGTTTCCGGAATGTGGAGAGGTCTTTGGTGCTTCGGATCTGGCTCGGAAGGGAGTTCCAGAGGGAGGGTGCGTATAGTTTGAATGCTCTGTTGCAGGTTTGTTGATTGAACTTAGTTCATTCTTGGGGGATGGTGAGAATTTTGCTGGTGGTCTGACGGGTTGGTCTGTTGAGGGTAGGGTGAGGCAGTAGAGTCTGGAGTTGGGAGGTCTGGGTTTGATGGAGGGGTTTGTGGATAAGTAGGAGGGATTTGTATTTAATCCTTGCTTCGAGGGGCAGGATGTGAAGTTCTCTCAGGACTGGGATCACGGCATATGTCCTTGCTGGAGGGATTCTTTAAACGATTTTGTGGAGATAGTGGGTTAGTTGGCTTCTGGGCATGGGTCAGATGGTGAGGTCGTTATGTTAAGGTCGTTCACTATGTCTTCTATTTGCTGTGTTGATGGTATGCTAAAGTCCTCCCAGGTTTGCTGAGGTTCCATCATTCTGAGGTCGTATGTCTGGGAGAGAGGGGTGCTCATTTGGTTGGTGTTCTTTGATTTTATGTAGTTTGCAAATTCTTGTGGGTCCAGGTGGTGGGTGCAGTGCTGGGTGGTGTCTTTGGTGAGCTTCTGCACAATGTTAAATAGTTCCCTTGGTTTATTGGCTGATCTCATGATTAAGCTGATATGGTGCTGTTGCTTGCGCTCATTGATCAGGTTGTTGAATTCCAATTGCTTGGATCTGTATTGGTCCATAGTGCCCTGGGACTTGTCACGCCTCCATTTCCTTTCCAGTCTTCTGAGTATGCATTTTGCACCCCTGATTTCGTTTGAATACCAGGGAGCACTGGATCTCCTGTGCGCGTGTGGTATTTCTCTGCAAGGAGCTGATGCTGCCTCAGTTGTTATCTGGTTCCATTCCTCTATGGTTTTGTCAAGGGTGTCGCACTCCTGTAGGAGCTGTGGAATTATTTCCTTTAGAAAAGCATCTTTGTTGTATGCTTTGAATTGTCTGGCTTTGTTCTCCTCCTCCGTTTGTCGAGTGGGATTGTCCAAGATCAAGGAGAAGGCAATTACATGATGGTCCGACCATGGGAACGGAGTGATTGCTGGGGTTGTAACTTTGCCCTGTTCTACCAGTTGTATTGGAGCAAAGACTAGGTCTGGAGTGGTACCATGCTGGTGTGTAGGTGCGTTGATTGTCTGGTGGTATTTTAGTGATTCCATTGCCTTAAGGAACGCTTTGGCTTCTTTGGTGGGTGCGGAGGTTAAGTTGTAGTCTCCTAGTGCAATGAGATGTTTGTGCTGACTGCTATATGCGCATGTTGCTTCTAGCACCCTGGAGAGATATTCAGCTGTGGCACTAGGGGGCCTGTAGGTGAGGCAGATGCTGAGGTACTTATTAGATATGTTGATTGTGCTGGACTCGGTCGAGTTACTGATAGAGATCAATTTGAATCTGTAGTCTTTTCTGGCTAATATCAGGGTTCCTCCTCCTCTCTTGTGTGCTCTGATGCAGTTGAATGCCTAGAAGTCTGATGGCGTGACTTGATTCAGAATAACCTGGTCAGAGTCATCAAGCCAGGTCTCAGTGATGCAGACTATGTCCAGTTTACGGTCCAGAATAAGGTCGTGGATAGTATTTGGTTTGTTTCTGATTGATCTTGCATTTAGTAATGCACATCTGATAACGGACGTTATGATTGGGTTGGTGTGTGTGCTGTGTGTGGAATGAGTGTGTGTTGTACATGAGGTATTGTGCATCTTGCGTGCTGTTGGCTTAGTGCACTGGGGCCCTTGAGGGAGGGGCATCCAGGGCATCTGTGTGTGTTGGGTAGGCAGGAGATGGAGCAGTGGTGTCTGCGTGTTGGGTCTGGTACCATGTGTATAGGGTGCTATAGTGTGCAGGAGTGTGAGGTACTGGTAGTTGGGATGCATGCTTGTGGTTTGACTGACCTGAGTTCAGTCTGTGCACAGTTCCAGACGTGGTGAGTTGGTGGTCGCTTGCTTCCTCCTCCTTTCTGCTCTGTTCTAGGCTGGCTGTTTTGATGTTTGGAATCTTGCTATTTTGTTGGTTTCAGCGTACCTGCCTCTGTGCCTCGCCTAAGGGCCACACCAAAGGGCCCTCTGGCGAGGCCCTCAGGCGCAGATGATTGTCAGACTCAAGGGTGATTGTCAGACTCAAGGGTGAAGGGGAGGAATATGTAGAAGCTAATAAGGATAAAGCAGAATTGCTTAACAAATATTTCTGTTATGTGTTCACAGATAAAAGAATCAGGAGCAGGACCTCAGAAAACACCCACAAACAGGAACAGAAGCACAGGGCATCTTGAACAATTTTCAGAAGACTGTGTTTGTGAGAAACTAGCTAAACTTAAAGTAAACAAAGCAATGGGACCAGACGGGATACACCCTAGAATACTGAGGGAACTTGGGGATGTTCTAGCAGCTCCACTGACTGATCTTTTCAATGTCTTGTTGGAGTCAGGAGTAGTGCCAAAGGACTGGAGAGAGACTCATGTGATCCCTTTACACAAAAGCAGAAGTAAGGATGTGGTTGAAAACCATAGGCCGGTTAGTTTAACCGGTGGTGAGTAAATTATTGAAAATGCTGCTGAAAGAGAAAATAGTGAGGTTTCTGGAGTCCAGTGGATTACAGGATCTGAGGCAGCATGGATTCATCAGAGGCAGGTCTTGTCAGACAAATCTGATTGAATTCTTTGACTGGGTGACCAGGGAGTTGGAGCGAGGGAGAACCCTAGATGTGGTGTGCTTGAATTTCAGCAAAGCCTTTGACACCATTCCACACAGGTGACTGATGAACAAACTGAGCACCCTAGGGATGGACACTAAGTTACTGCTTGGGTTGAAAACTGGTTGAGTGGGAGGCGACAAAGGGTACAGGTAAATAGAGCTCACTCTGAGGAGAAGGAGGTTACCAGTGGTGTGCCCCAGGGATCTGTCCTTGGTCTGATTCGTTTTAACATCTTTGTTAGTGATATAGCGGAAGGGCTGTTGGGTAAGGTTTGCCTCTTTGCGGATGATACCAAAATCTGCAATAGAGTTGACACCCTGGAAGGTGTAGATAACATGAGGAGGGATCTAGCTAAGCTTGAAGAATGATCTAGAATTTGGCAGCTGAGATTTAATGTTAAAAAATGCAAGGTCATGCATTTGGGCTGCAGCAATCCAAGGGAGCGATATAGTATAGGGGGTGAAGTACTTTTGTCCACTAAAGAAGAGCGGGACCTAGGTGTGATTGTGTCCGATGATCTTAAAGTAGCTAAACAGATAGAAAAGGTGACAGCAAAAGCTAGAAGGATGCTTGGGTGCATAGGAAGAGGAATGGCTAGCAGAAAAAAGGAGGTGATAGTGCCTCTGTATAAGTCTTTGGTGAGACCTCATTTGGAACATTGTGTGCAATTCTGGAGACCGCACCTTCAAAAGTATATAAACAGGCTGGAGTCAGTACAGAGGGTGGCTACTAAAATAGTTAGTGATCTTCATTATAAAGCATATGAGGACCGACTTAAGAATCTTAATAGGTACACCTTAGAGGAAAGGCAGGATAGAGGTGATATGATTGAGACATTTAAATAGCTCCGTGGCATAAATGCACAGGAGGAGAGCCTCTTTCGATTGAAAGCAAGCTCTGCTACGAGGGGACATGGGATGAGGGTAAAAGGGATAGATTCAGGAGTGATATGCAGAAATATTCCTTTACGGAAAGACTGGTGGATCCGTGGAATAGTCTCCCAGTGGAGGTGGTAGAGATGAGAACAGTATCTGAATTCAAAGAAGCATGGGACAAACATAGAGGATCTCTAAAGGAAAAATGGGGACTGTTGTAGTGGTTGATATAGAAGGACAGAATAGATAGGCCATGTGGTCTTTTTCTGTCGTCATGTTTCTATTTTTCTAACAGTTTTATGCCTTGAACTAAAGTTGTAGCTCCTATGTTTTTTGTTTCTTTTCTTTTGTGCCTCTTTTTATGTCCCTAACCTTCTGTTGCTTTTCTATCTCTATTTTCTTTACCCCTAATATTTTATCCTTCTCATTTTCATGTCCCTCTCACGCTCTCTCTTCACTCTCGTAGGCACATTCTTGTCCTATCATTCTCATTTCCTTCCGGTTTCTTGTCACAGTGAAGGTCAGATTTCCAACATGATGTCATCTTACACTTAATCATATACATGTATTATTTATTTATTTATTTATTTAATATTTCTTATATACCGCACTATTGTCATCAGCGCGGTTCACATGGAACAAAAACATATACATACAGGATAACTGTAGTGCATTTTACAAGTAACAGGGATTTGAAATCTTGGAAGAAACAAGGTAGTCTATATAAATCATATACAATAAACTATATACATTAAACACAGTCAAAATTCACTAGAACTGAACATGGTGTGACTATTTCTCTTGGGAAGGTTTATACTGGAAAATAACTTAGGAATAGGTAATGCTTAAGACTTTTCCTGAATTGTGTTAGACTGGTTATGGCTCTCAATTCTGGTGGGAGGGTATTCCATGCTACTGGGGCATGAATGCTGAAGGCTCTTTTAGATGTTTCCTGGTGTATTTGACTGTTATTTTCGGGACGATTAGGGTATTTATTGCTGATGTTCTTCTGGCTCTGTTGAGGGCTTGGGTGTGTAGTAGGTTAGTGATGGTTGAGGGTGCTTGGTTGTTTAAGGCTTTGAAGATGGTGATCATGATTTTGTATTGGATTCTTGCATTGGTTGGTAGCCAGTGGAGTTTTATCAGGATTGGAGTTATGTGGTCTGACTTTGATATTCCTTCAAGCACTCTGGCGGCGGTATTCATCGCTAATTGGAGAGGATTTAAAGTAGATTGAGGGAGCCCGTATAGGATTGCATTTGCAAAATCTAGATGTGGCATCACTAAGGCTTGGAAGATGGTTCTGAAATCTGTAGGTTCTAGTAGAGGTCGTATGTGGCGCAGTGTGCATATCTTGTGGTATATTAGTTTCGTTATATTTTTTATGTGAGTTTTCATATTGAGACGCTGGTCAAGGGTGATGCCTAGGTATCGTATAGTAGGTTTTACTGTCAATTCCTTGTCCTTTATCTTTAATGTAGTAGGGGGTGTGAAGTTTTGGTTCTTCGTGATAAACATAACATCGGTCTTACTGTGGTTGATTCTTAGGTTCTGTGTGAGGAGCCAGTCTTCTACTGCTTGGAAGCATTGTATCAGTGGAGTGAAATCAGGATGTTTGATGGAGAATGGCATGTATAGGAGAACGTCGTCTGCATAGGCTAAGCAGGTAACTTTAAAAGAACGGATGAGGTCACAGATAGGTTGCATATAAATGTTAAACATTAATGCTGAAAGAGAGGAGCCTTGCGGTACTCCTTGATCTTGCAGGAATGGGTCTGATGTTTTTTTTGTCAATCTTTACCTGTTGCCATCGGTTAGATAAATAGGATTTACACCAGTTCAATGCGGAGCCATGTATTCCTTTTTCATTAAGGCGATCGAGAAGTATTTGATGACTGACTGAGTCGAACGCAGCCGAGATGTCCATGAATATAAGGATGAATCCTTGCCGGATATTGTCTATTCCAGTGATTAATGTATTGAAGAGAGTGATGAGGAGGGTTTCTACTCCATGAGCTTCCCTAAAGCCATGTTGGGCCGGATCAAGTGGAGCTTCGGTGTCTATATGTTGTTGTATTTGATGTTGGACTACTTTTTCGATTATTTTGGCTAATAGTGGGATGCTGGATATTGGCCGGTATGATTCTACTCTTAGAGGGTCTAGTTTATTGTTCTTCAGTAATGGTCTAATGGAGGTTTGTTTTAGGCTCTGAGGAAAGGTTCCAGATGAAAAGGATTGATCTAGGATTTTATGTATGAAGAAGCTTACTTCACATCTGAGCTCTCTTATCCAGGCTGCTGGACATGGATCATTTGACGCAGTGGTAGCGTTGATTGAGGCAATAGTGCTTTCAATATCTTTAGTTGATATCGTGTTGAACTTGGTCAATGTGGAAGACTGTGAGAGTTTGGATATGCTATGTGGACCAGTGGTGCAAGGGTTCTTGATTGTTTTTGTCATTTTTGATTTTAAGTATTATAAATGGGGTTCAGAGCTATGGATAAAACTATTACTTTTCTAAGCTTTATACTAGAACAAAAGATCATCGAAACATTAGAAAACTCAATTACTAAATTCCTTTAGGAACTTGTCGGATATAAGAACATAAGTTATGCCATACTGGGTCAGACCAAGGTCCATCAAGCCCAGTATCCTGTTTCCAACAATGGCCTATCTAGGTCATATGTACCTAGCAGTTTCCCCAAAAGACACAGGTTCCGCAATGCTTGTACTGGGTCAAGCATTGATATCCTGGGTCCCTTCTTAATAATGGTTTATGGACCTTTCCTCCAGGAACTTGTCCAAACCTTTTTTAAACCCAGCTACACTAACAGCTCTTACTACATCCTCCGGTAACAAATTCCAGAGTTTGATTACACGTTGAGTCTGATATTCTGTTAATTTGAAATAACATGGAAGCATCATTTGTAAACTATATGGATCACCACACAACACAATCCCCATATTTGAGGATTTACACTATAAAAGAACCTATTTTATCAAAAAATGGATTAGATACAAAGGCTGTCTCCTCTAGGGGATGGTTCTAGGGATGGGCACAGCACAGGGATATACACCCTATCATTTATAGGGCTGGATGGTTCAAGGCATTAGAACAGAGGTACTGAGTTTGTGATCTCTATAACTGAATGACTGGGGATGGGCATTACTACTACTGATCATTTATAGAGCGCTACAGAGCATATGCAGCGCTGCACAGATACATGTAAAAAAAACGGTCCCTTCTTGTCAGAACTTACAATCTAATCAAGACAGACAATACAATAACTATGGAAAAGAAAACTAGGGAAGGTAAGGAGACACATAGGAGACTAAGCAGATCAGGATCCAAAAGAAGCCTCAAGGAGGTGAGCCTTTAGCATGGATATGAAAAGGGGCAGGGATGAAGCCTGACATACAGACTCAGGTAGTTTGTTCCAGGCATAAGGAGCATCAAGGTGAAAAGGTTGAAGTCTGGAGTTGACAGTGGGGGCATAAACAGTAGTAATCCACTAGAACAATGGAGCTCACTTGGAGGGGTGTAGGGAGAGATGAGAGGAAAGGTAGTGAAGAGCAGCAGAATGAGTGGACTTATAGGTCAGTAGGAGAAATTTGAACTGGATACAGAAACGAATAAGGAGCCAGTGAAGTGACCTAAGAACAGAGTTATATGAGCATATCAAGGCTAGTGGAAGATTAGCCACGCAGCTGAGTTTTGAATAAACTGAAGGCGAGAGAGATGATTCAGAGGAAGAACAGCAAGGAGGAGGTTGCAATAGTCAAGACGGGAGGTGATTAAAGAGTGGATAAGTGTCTTAGTAGTTTATTCAGAAAGGAAGGGGCAAATTATGCTGAGGTTGTACAGAAAGAAATAAGAGGTTTTAGCTATCAGTTGGATGTGTATGGAGGAGAAGAAGGAGTCAAAGATGACACCAAGGTTGTGGGCTGAGGAAATAGGGAGTAGAAGAACGTTATCCACAGAGATTAAGAAAGGAGGAAGGGAGGAGGTGGCCATATTCAATTTTAAATGACGGAGAGACATCCAGGAGGTGATGTCAGATAGGCAGACAGAGATCTGGGCCTGGATTGCTGAAGAGATATCAGGTGTAGAGAGATAGATCTGAGAGTCATCAGCGTAAAAGTGATACAGAAAGCCATAAGAAGAGATGAGTGCACTAAGGGACTGGTTATAGAGAGAGAAAAGGAGTGAGCCCAAGACAGACCCTTGGGGTAGATCAACTGAGAGTGAGATAGCAGTAGAGGAGGATCCACAAGAGCAAACACTAAAAGAGCAATGGGGGAGATAAGAAGACAACCAGGATTGCATACCCTTAAAACCATGCAAGGACAATGTGTCGAAGAAAAGGTGGTGGTCGACAGTGTCAAAAGTAGCAGAAAGGCGAAGAAGGGTGAGGATTGCGTAAAGGCCATTGGGTTTTGCCAGAAAAAGGTCACTGGAGACTTTGGAAAGAGACGTTTCAGTATAATTTAGAAGACAAAAGCCAGATTGCAATGGATCCAAAAAGGCTTGAGAGGAGAGAGAGAAAGTCAAGGCAACGGCGGTGAACCGCACGTTCAAGCAGTTTAGAAATGAAGGGGAGGAGGGAGATGGGTCTATAATTAGAAGGACAAGTAGGGTCTAGTAAGGGTTTCTTGAGGAGAGATGTGACCACAGCATGCTTGAAGGCTTCTGGGACAGTTGCAGAGGAGAGCGATAGGTTGAAAATATGAGAGATGGAAGGGATGAAAGTGGAGGAGCTGATCTTGTGGGGAATTGGAGTGTAATCTTGTGGAATTTGTCATCGAAGTAGTCAGCCAGGCTTTTGGGTAGAAAGAGAAGGAGAGGTCAAAGATGGAGGCGCTTTGAGGAGAGAGTTGAGAGTTGTAAAGCGACGGCGAGGGTCAGAGGCAAGAGAGTTAGTCAGATGGACATCGTAGTTTTGCGTGGCGAGCAATGTTCCCTCTAAGCTGCGCTGGGTCCTCCGCCGGCATTCCTGCCAGGGGGGATGCAGCACAATTGACACTCCTCCCCTCCCCCCACCGGTGGGAATGCCGGCGGAGGACTCGGCGCGGCTTAGAGAACAGTGGCTGCAGCGTGTGTTAGGATCTAACACACGCCGCAGCCACTGTTCTCTTTAAGCCGCGCCGGGTCCTCCACAGGCATTCCCACCGGTGGGGGGAGGGGCATAGCATATATCACGCTGCATCCCCCCCACCCCCGGCGGAAATGCCGGTGGAGGACACAGCGCAGCTTAGAAGGAACATTGGTGGCAAATGCTAAGGCTGAGAGGAAAGAGGCATGAATTTGAAATGAAGAAAGCCAGCAAGGGTGCACAAGAAATCCATCTAGGACTAGATAACTCAGGGGGCAGAGGGATACAGAGGCTGTCACCTCTAGGACTGGATGGTTGAGAGGATGGGAATAGAGACAGAAAACCTAGGACATGATGGCCCAGGTGATGATGGGAAGAATACAGAGCCTTTTATATTCTTTGGCATCCACATCAGCATGAACAAGGTAAGATGTGACCAAATGACATTACCATATAATTTGGGATTTGGTAACGTATCTTAACTAAGTTAATAGTATCAGTCAAACCCTAGGTCTCCACATAACTAAAATGTCAATTGATCACCACTTTTCATGACTGTTCTGTTACCAAATGAGTCCCTCTCCTCACATGTAAAAACCACTTAAGCACATTCTGTAAGAATGCATCCTGTGAGTGAGGTCAAGTAATCTAACATCCAGCCACTCTGTCATCTACAGTGGGAATTCAGACAGGAATGATCCTGTTCACAACAACGGCAACATGAAGACCTCCTTCTCAATGGTTTCTCCCACTGGACCATTTAAAGTCATATTTAAAATCAAAGAAATTATGTCTCTACAGGAATCAGAAGATGCAATTAGAATAGAAGTCTAATTAATTCAGTTATGACTCCAGAGAGAATTTGCTCCCAGTCCAACAACGGGCAGGAAACAGATAAATATAGGGAAGATCACTTCCCTTATGTAAGGTGCTAGGATACTCACAAATGTGGTATGTGCAAATGCACATAAATATATACATAAACTATGCACGTATTTAAATTTAAAAAGCTATTCTGTCAATATGTGCTACAAACTACAAAGCAGCAAACATCTCTGAAAGGAATTCACTTCAAACCAGTTTCATTACATATTTATTATTGACCATCATGTCTAGGTTGCTCATGTATCCAGAACCAGACACTTTCTTTATTTATGTGGATTCCAGATAGTTCCCACTTTTGTCTCTGCTGGCACCATCTTCTTCTCAGTGATTCATGTTCCAGTGGTAGATCATGGGATGGTCATGGCAATGAGGCTGCTTATGCTGGTGATCCTGCTTGCCATGCCAACACCCGTCTGCCTAAATGATGCCCAGTGTTGTACATTTAAAAGTCATCCTGAGAATGGCTATGTGCAAGTGGGAGACATCACCATTGGGAGCATCATCCCAGTGCACACCTCTAAGGAATCGGAGACAACTTTCAAGGAATATCCCAATCCTATCACATGCCTTGGGTAAGTCTTATGGATTCCATTTTAAGCTCAATAGCCAAGAGTTCTAGAAATCATATTGATCCTTGAGGAAATTTTATTTTTAAAGGTTTTATGATGCCTTTTTTGACCAGTATAAGAATGATCCTAAGTTGATACTACACATGAAATGTTTGAGACCACATGGTCCCATCCTTAAGATACTTTTGCCGCAGAGAACCTGGACAGAATCCCATTTTCTCCATTACCACTATGACTACCAGAATTCTTCACTAGTCTTATATGAATTTTCACTATGTATTTGTCATTTTCTATTTAGATTTACCGAAAGGCGCTATCGTTGGGCTCTATCCCTGGCTTTCGCCATTGATGAAATCAACCATGACCAGAGCTTCCTCTCCAATATTTCTCTGGGCTTCAGGATCTATGACACCTGCTTGACATTGGCAAGGGCAATGAGGGGCACTCTGTGGATCCTCACAGGAAATGGAAGGCATATCCCTAACTATCGCTGCCAGAACCCATCTCGATTAGCTGCCATCATTGGAGATTCAGGGTCAAGCCAATCAATGGCCATTGCAACATTGCTGGGACTTCATCGATTTCCACAGGTAAGACATGTACATCTTTGTTCAAAGAGCTAAAGATGGATGTTTAGAAAATCTGAAACAACCTAGAAGGTCTTAAAAATTCATAACAGCCTCTTCAGGCAATTCTTATGTTGGTCCAATAAAATGGATCATCATCTGTACCTTATTTCTTATGTTTACATTGTAATCTGCTTTGTACTGTACATGAGCAAGCCATAAATGTATTTAAATAAAAATAAATAAGTAGTTAAAGCAACATAATTTGGTTTTTAAATTTCCTACAAATCAAAAGTAAAAAATAGACCTTGTAATCAATGGGCATTGGAGGTTACTGTTGTTGTGTGCTATCGAGTCCCTTTGTTTTCTTGGCAAGGTGTAACCAGGAAGATAATGGAGATACAATGAAATAAACTGATATGTTTAAAGTGAAAGAGGAAAGACTTAAACTCATGTCACAAACCTTCTTCTGAATTATTTTCTGGTGCTTCAGCACTTTTCTTTCCTTGTACTTAGCAGCAGTTAAGTTTCCTATCATAGATCATTTGTTGATGCGAGCTGTGAGGATGATTTGCCCAGGTCAGGTTGCCACACACTGAAGGAGATTTTGTGCTAAATAAACAGTGAACTGCCTTCTTTCTAGGTGAGCTACTTTGCCTCTAGTCCTCTGCTCAATGACAAGACTAGGTTTCCCTCCTTTCTCCGGACCACCCCCAGTGACACTGTCCAGGCTCAGGGATTGGCTCAGTTGGTACTGAGGTTTGGCTGGACCTGGATAGGACTGCTGTCCACTGAAGATGCCTATGGTGAAATGGGGGCTCAAATTGTGAAGGAGGAGCTACTGAGGTTTGGTGCCTGTGTTGGTTTTCATGAAACTATCCCTGTTGTGCCTTCAAGCACAAAAACCAACCACATCATCAAGGTGGTTCTGAGGTTTTCTACCGTCAATGCCATTGTTTTGTTTTCTTCAAACCCTTACATGCTGCCAATAATGGAAGAGCTCCAAAGGAGAAATGTAACAGGGAAGGTGTGGATTGCCAGTGAATCTTGGTCAATGTTCTGCAGTGTTTCCACAGCACAGCTCTGCAGCCTTATGAGTGGCGGTATTGGATTTGCTATCAGAGAAGGCAAGATGCCAGGATTGAAAAGGTTCCTCCTTAAAATCCACCCTTTCACCTCTCCAGCTGACATATTTGTTAGAGAGTTCTGGGAACTGGCCTTTAACTGTCACTGGCCCAGTCTTGAAAACAACCAAACCATGGTCAAAGAGGACATTGGTACTGCTAGAGTTTCCTGCACTGGAGAAGAAAAGTTGGAAAGCTACAACAGCCCTTATTTTAGTGAATCCAACCTAAGAGTTAGCTTTAATGTCTACAATGCAGTTTATTCAATGGCACATGCCCTACAGGACATGCACTCCTGTGTGCCCGGAAAAGGACCCTTCATCAACAACACTTGTACCAATATCTGGGATTTCAAACCGTGGCAGGTAAAAATGAAATCATGATATTTTTCTTATCGGTTAACTGCTCTTATCTTTTCATATATCTACAGAGAAATTAAGTTCATGGGGGCCATTTCCAAAGCAATCTAGTCATATTTACATCAAATTATTTTTAAGTGTTCTGCTTGAATTGTTTGCATCTCAGCCAATCTAAAAATAGCTATGGTCTTCCGTACGTAGCATGACGCTTTTGGCTGCACTGCAGAGGAATTCTTGAAGGCATTTTCAGTCTTTACTGAAGAATATGTAGGGAAGTAACCCATACCAGAAATGATATTTAAAGGAGATGCATTGGAGGAACTGAAACAAATCTTGATAAACCTAGAAGATGTAATATAGCAGTTTGATATACTATAGAGCAGCAATTCACCTGGTCTATATGGTACACATCCCAGAGTGCACAAAGAGCTGAAAAATGAGACTGCGAACCTAGTATTATAGTTTATTTACTATACCACCTTTATTTACACAAATACTAATCTGTGAACTATCATTAAAATCATCAGTAGTATCTGAAGATTGGAGAGAGTATTGAAGAGGCAGAAAGAGGAAAAGCTATAGTCATTTAACATGACAATTATTAAATGACTATTAACCTTTCTCTTCTGTCTATTCCCTATACAATAGCTACCTTGTACCTGTAAGCAGAATTTGTGTATGAAAGATGTATGCTGCGAAAAGGATCCTGTACAATAAATATTTTGTGAGTATTGCTAAGGTATCTGTGTACTTCCTCCATGTAAGGTGAGATAGTGGCCCAAGTGGCGCAGTAGGCCCCTTACAAGAGCAACCAAAATAATTCCAAATCTTTAAAAAGGGTTCCATGGGTGATCCGGAAAATTACATACTGGTGACCCAGAAATTAGTGCCATACAAAATGGCAGAAACCATTATAAAGAACAAAATTACTGAACATATAGATAACCATGGTATAATGGGACAAGCCAACTAGACTTAGCCAAAGAAAGTCTTCTTATTAATCTGCTATATTTTTCAAAAGTTGTGAATGAACAGGTAAAGGTAAGCCGGTTGATATTGTGCATCTCGATGTTCAGAAAGTATTTGAGAAGGTCCCATATGAGAGACTCTTGAGGAAATTAAAAAGTTATGGGAGAGGAGGCAGTGTTCTACTGTGACTTGGGAATTGGTTAAAAGACAGAAATAGATAGTAGGGCTAAATGTCCAATTTTCTCAGTGGAGAAAGGTGAACAGTGGAGTACTCCAGGAATCTGGGCTAAGTCTGCCATCAGAAAAAGGGGACCCTTCTGGATAGGCACCGAGCGCCAGACCTTGCACCTTGCCTCTATAGCAATACCACGCTGTCAATGGAGCTCTCCGGCACTGACCGCCTGGCTGTATGAAATCCTTCTTGGAGAAAACTCAAACTATAGTCACTGACGCAGCCACAGCACGCACTTGCCCTGCAAGCGCCAATCCTCAAACATGTGCCATATGCGACCACACGCCTCGCTCTTTGAAAGGCCAGACCGTAAGCTAAAATCAACCCACTCGAGGCCGCCGAAGCCACCCTGGTAGCCACTGAGTCTCCGACACCGGCCATCTCCACGGCTCCCCCGTGAGAACTTGGCGTACCATGGCCATCGTGGCCCGTCCGTAGCCACCCATAACACTCTCCTCCGATGAACCTTGATACACTGAATCACTCGACCTATGAGCACCCATGGTGGAAATACATATAGAAGGCTCGACATCGTCCAACGCTGCCCCAGCGCATCGATCCCTTCCGACCTCCGCTCTCGCCAACAGCCGAAGAAATGACTCGCTTTACTGCTGGAAGGGTCATCATGAAACCCATGACCGGCGGCCCCTCACCTGCGCAGCACTTGCGCCAACACTTCCGAATACAACTCCCCTTCTCCGGCATCCATTTGCACCCTGCTGAGAAAATCTGCCATCACGATCTCCTTCCCCGTCAAGCGCGCCGCTGAAATTGCTGGTAGTCGCATTTCTACCCAAGCGAACCATGCCTCTGCTTCTTCCTCCATGGCCGCACTTCCTGTACCACCCTGTTGAATGGTGTAGGCTACCATAGCGGAGTCGTCTGACAGCCATCGCACTGTCTGACCAGTCATTTCCGCTTCGAATGCTTGCAGTGCCAGAAACACCGCACCCAGCTCCAGCCAGCTGACCGAGCAGTTGCTCTCTTAAACCGACGAAACTCCTCATGCAAAAACTCTCCACCATGTGCCCCCCATCCAACGAGGCCTGCGTTCATCAGCAATGGGAGCAACTCTGGCTGCTCCAGAGGCATCCCTCTCCTCAAGGAGACCGGAAGTAGCCACCAACGCCGAACACCTGACCAACAGGACAGGGAAGTCGCTTGTCCAGCAAGTCCTCCTGATGCGTCCAAAAGTGAAGTAGAGCTTGCTGCAATGGACGCAAACGAAAGCAAGCCCATGGAACCACTTCCAGAGCTGCCGTCATCGTTCCCCGCATGCGTTGGAACCTCCACCTCGAGGGCACCGGCACAGCTCTGAACCTCCGTCCCAGATGTCGACAGACTTGAACTCCACGATTCAGCCGAACACCGCCCCTTTCCGCGTGCCGAATCACATCCCCATATATTTGCGCTCCTGGGCAGTCACCAAGTAACTTTTGGTGAAATTGACCACCCCACTGAGACTCTCCAAGAGCTTCACTACCACGTCTACCACGCTGACGCTCTTGGCTTTGGATGTTGCTCGAACTAACCCAACGTCGAGATAGGGCTGTACCAGAATTCCTTCCTCTTGTCACACAACCAGTTGCCGAGATAGGGATGCAGTAAGATGCCGCCTGATTGCATTGCTGCCGCCAGTACCCCTAGAATCTTAGTGACGGTGCGCAGAACCGCTGCCAGATTTAAGGGTGACGCCTGGGATTTGAAGTGCCCCCACCGCAAGGCAAACCGTCGAAACTTGTATAAATATCCCTGATGGGAATGTGCAGATAAGCCTTTCAATCACTCGACACCAGGGGCATTTATTATTTATTTATGAATCTATTTATCTCAAGGTCAAATGGATTCTTTGGTGCCAAAACCTGATCTTTGAACTCTAAAAGATCACCAAAATTAAACTGGATGACTAAACATTTCAATGGTTCCTCAAAACCTGTCAAAAGGTGCGTTCCTATGGCTGATGCCAAACCCGCAACCTTCTCCTGTAAGGTGAAAATGGTTACGATCACCAAGCGTAGATATTTTGGAAGCTTTCATACCAAGCCGCAGAATCACCGCTGCAGTGATGCAAATGCTCCCACACCGGCAAAACATCCTTCTTTCAATGCTCAATAGGCCTTCACAAAAAAAGTACACGCAGGTATTGCCATGCATCAATGACGATTATCCCCCCAAAGAAAACTCCGCACCACCTCCAAACCAACCAACTATATCCTCTTCGGTAAAGCCCATGAGAAAGTCCTCTTTTTTTCTTTTTTTTAAGACTTTCTCTCCTGTCCCGCAGACAGGCCCTTTGAAGCTTGGAGATGATGAAATGGCTGGCCAGGTTACTAATAGGTAACCTAACCCTGCCACAAAAGGGGAGCTTTAAGTCAACTTGACTAGATAGTAATAAATCATGACCTGTGTGAATGCTCTGCTTGAAATAAGCTAGCACTGAAGAATCCCGAAGAAACAATGGAGTCATCCCTACCAGAAGAAGAATGAATATCTAGTATTTGCAGTCACCTGACATTAAAGTCTTGACTGTCGCGTGGCCAATGCCTTAGGCCTGTCTCAAATGGAGTTCTAGCCTTCCGACGATCAGCTGTAGCCAGGTCAATCACTAGCCGACCTGCGACCCTGCCGAGATTCTATTTCCAAAAGGAAGCACAACACTATTCCTGCCGAGATTCCTAGCAGGTCAGAGTCAACGCCTTACGTTAGGGGCCAATACTGGAATACGGTAGCCAGGGTCTTTTTTTTTTTAACTTAAATTTAAATTTAAAGGAAAACAACTGAATTTAAAGGTACGCATTGAATGTAATCTAAACTAAAGCTACACTATTACTCCTTAACTATTCAAGTGAGCCCAATACCTAGGCTCACTAAGTCCTCCTGCTGCATGGAGACTGGACACACTGAGGGGAGATACCAGCAGGCTATATCCAGTGATGTCACGACTTTGACATGCCCAGTCTCCAAGCTGCAGGAGGAGGTGCATAACCCAGAGGTAGAGGACTAAACTGGAGGAACGATAAGGAACTTATGTTCTTATGAGATTAATCAGTCGCTATTCTGAAAGCATTCACCACAGACCAATGGTGCATACTGTGATGCAGCAGACCAGCAGGGAATAGAAGAAATGTTTTAAACGCGAAAAAAGGCAGGCACAAGCTGCAGTATTCTCAGGAACCTGATAGGGGGAGCAAGAGGGACCTCCGAAAGATTGAGGATCCACGCCCCACAGGGTGTGACCTAAAGCCAGCCAGCCTCCAATCCAGGAAGGCAGGAACTCCTTTTAAAGAAAGTCTGGAAGACTGTAGAGGGAGAAGCGGCAGTAAAGAGGAAGGTGGCTGTAGAAGCAGAAGTGTCTGTAAAGCCAGAAGCAGCAGAGAAGGCAGCAGAGAAGTTGCAGAAGCCTTCAGAAGCCGGAGAAGTAGCAGAAACTGCAGAAGCTGGAGAAACTGCAGAAGCTACAGACGCTGCTGGAGTGCAGGAAAGAGGTACAGGCCAGAGAGACCTGAAAGGACAGAGAATACAGAAGGATCCAGGAGATTCAGGAACGCAAAAGCCGTACTGTGACTGCTGTGTGAAAAACCCAAGCCATATTGCAGGAGCAAGGCAGGATCTCACCAGGAGTAGGCCTCAAGCCTCGTCCCAAGGAAAGAAGCAGGAGTTACCAGGTAACCCATACTTTGTTGGAAACAGCCTTCAGAGGGCTAGTGTATGGAGAGGACAAGAAACAGAAGCTCTCTGTCCATGTCACACATCTGAGGAGACAAGGTATGAAAAGCTTTTATCAAATAAGAAACTTTTAACTAAGCAAGGTTTGCAGGAAGCGAATGTAAAACCTTTGAAGAGAGAAGGATATTCACACTATAGAACAGCTCATGACCGACGCCCCACGCTGAACCCCAAGCACTGGGAGCTCATACAGCGTTTGTGTGAAAAGCCTGAGTATAACTTGCCAGGAGCCATTAACTCTGGTTCAGATACGCTTGAGCAAGAACCGATGCAAGTGGAAGTGGTAGTGTAGCGGCAGAGCGCAAACAATCCAATAATACCAGGAGTCTGTTCAGAAGGTCCAAATCATTTATTTGTGCACAAGACTCAAGCAGAATCACATTCAAAATGGCTGAGCCATGGCTGTTAGTAAAACAACAACTTTTATACTGTTCTTTTCCATTCTAGATATAGGCAAACTTCTCATTGGTCCCGGTAACAATGTTCCCTCTAATTTTCTGTAGGCTGTGTGCGCATAAAATATCAGCTGTGCAGCTTTTGAAGGAAGGTTAAATTTTTGTGCGCCACATAGAGACACTCGGAGTTATATACTTTAAAATTTGACTACACATCAGAATACTGTATGTACACCACATTAATTGCACTAGAAAACATTGTAGAACTTGTGAAAACCGTAAATACTTAACAACTTTTAAATTTTAAGATGTCTGTGTTGTTTTCTATCAGAATCAGAACCGTAATTTTTGTGCGCTCTGTTGTAAAGTATGTGCGCTCGTTTGGTGAGGTGCGTGCGCGCGCACACGCGCACAGCTTAGAGGGAACAGTGCCCGGTAACCACTTCTATCCCATCTATTGGTCCCGGTACCACTACGTAGTTGTCCAATGAGGACCTTGGTCTGGGCTCAGCACCTGCTTGCCCCCCTTACAGTCCTCATTACAATGGTCAATTCTTAGACTCTTCATACAATTCTCCTCCAAGGTCGCTGGCTAACCAAAACATATGGGAAAGCAGGGCACTGTAACTTTTCTTTCAGCAGAGTTAATTAATTCCATAGAAGCTTCACACATCTTATCAGTTCCAATTAAAGTTGTTTTTCTATCTCTTCTAAGTTTCGTTTC
This sequence comes from Ichthyophis bannanicus, assembly GCA_033557465.1. Lineage (NCBI taxonomy): Eukaryota > Metazoa > Chordata > Amphibia > Gymnophiona > Ichthyophiidae > Ichthyophis > Ichthyophis bannanicus. Next base: position 100,645,365 of record CM066048.1, on the reverse strand, counting down.
TGCTTAGCTATGCTTGGTTATGCTTAGTTAAGTTTCGATTCTATGGAAGCTGCATTCGGGGGAGGGGGGGGGTGTTCATTCCTCTGGGCCTAACCACAGGCTTCATTTACAGGTCAAGCTGCTTAGGCCTGTCTGTTTAGTTCAAGCAGCATGGATCATAGGCCTTCGCCTACCACAGTAGAGTCCCTGTCTGAGAAAGAAATGGATTGTAGCTTTTGTACAACGGGAAGCTTGGAATCCTTATGTAGCAAGTGAGCAGTAAACTTGTGAATTTAGAAACGTGTGTTTTTGTATACCCTTTGTGAAGAAAACAGTTTTGCTTTTGAACCTGAGTTGTACCTTTTCTTTCTAACCTGGTGTAAGGACATTTCTTTTGTTGTTTGAATCTGATCCGTTTGAACCTTTTGCAATACAAGGGAAATAAAGCCTTATTTTTCCCTCCACTCGAAGACCTCTGTTCTCTGGGTATTTGGTAATAAGGACGCTACCAAGGCTATATCTCCCTGGGCCCTAGAAAATACATACCAAACCCAATCTTATTTTATTTATGTCCGACCTGCCTTGGCGTCCATTAGCCACCAGGGTGGCGTTGTGACAATACCTTCACTGTGAGTGTGCACGGGGCAAAGTTTGGGCAGAGCACAAATTTACATACATACTTTAGAAAATATAGCCCAATGTACATAAGATACACACATTTGTTTACACATGTCTTAGAGCTGGTGTAGGTGACTGTGACTTCATTGGCATGCGTTCATGTCCATTTACGCTAATATTCTAGAAAATTAAATCTGCACAGATTTAACTTTACAGTCCAAAAAAGCAAAAGAGAAGGAAACTCCAAAAGAGATGAAATGAATCAAAAGAACAAGATATGGAGGTTGACAAAAAGCACAAGGGAATCCTGTACAATGTATTTATTTCAAAGTGTGTGGGAGACACTTTGGAATAAATATGCTGTTTTGAACTCCTTTGGGCCTTTATAGAAAAGGTGCCATTTATGTGTTTAAATATTCACATGAATCTAGCCACCACTTCCAAAATGACCTCCTTTCTGTTTCCAAAAATGACTGCAGCTTTTGAGTTCTCTTCTTGAGAGTATGTGCGAGTCTTTCAGTACTGGAAATATCCATCACCTGGCAATGCTAGATCAGTTTCCCAGTAATAGGTAGTGGTACATCTCATACATGTAGAAGATGGTTGATTAACCTTCGGACCCTACAGGATCCCACCATCTCAGTAAATACTGTACAGGCATGAGAGAGACTCATCAAATATCAAATAGAAACTTCAGGACAACCAAATGGAATCCTGTTCATTCCTTCCAACACACAGCCAGTTGTATCTTCTATGTTAAGAGAAAGAAGGGACAACTTGTATGTGTGTTGCAGTTATCTAAACATACGCTCTCTTCTACGACAAAAGGAAAACTCTAGTTGGATCACAATCAGCCATCTGTGAACATGGTTGGCTTTAACATGTTGACTTGTGCATTTAATGCTATTTATTTCGAAGATTGTCTATTGAATTTACTTTTGAAACTCATGTTATACTGAGGCACTGAAGATATTTTCCTGTGATAGTAGGTTAACATCAAGCTTACATTTGAGCAATGGAAGATGAAGTGAATTACCAAAAGTCACCAGGCATAACAGTAGGGAAATTGGATTTGAACCCTGATATTTATGATTCTTAGCTCATTCTGTAGGCTAACTTTGCACCAGAACAGTGTTACTTTCAGTCAAAATCTGGACCAAGGTGCTTTTCTGAGTCTGGGGACACAGGAAGAAGAGCCATTCTTGTTATGAGTGACTGGTTCATCTTTGTAATCCCCTTCTCTCATAGCTCCTGTATTATGTGAAGAAGGTGCGCTTCATGCACAAAATGGGGGAGGAGATGCATTTTGATGGCAATGGCAATCCCCCCGCTGTTTATGACATCATCAACTGGCACCGGCAACCCGATGGCTCCACTAACTATGTGACAGTGGGAATATTTGACTCAAGGGCACCCAAAGGACAGGAGATGCGCATAAACATTAGCGCCATCCGATGGAACATGCAAAGCACACAGGTAAGACGTTTATGCACCATGAAATTTGGGCTCCTGCAATGCAATTTGTGCTTTAAGTCAATGCTGACTCCTAGTAACCTAGCAGCTCCTGGGTTTTCTTGGCAGTGTAACTGGAAGTAGGCTGCCAGGCCTTTCTTCCAAGGCAATGGAGAGTTAAGTGACTTACCCAATGTTACAAGGACTACCAGTGGGAACCCTTGTCTCTTGGTTACCTAGTCTGTGGTCTAGCCATTAGGCTACTTCTTCTCTCTATATGAGGCTCTTATATGAGGGTTATTGTTATATTCTTTGTAAAAATTGTTATGCTTTTGTGGAGTTGCTTTTGATTGGTGGTTGATTGGATGTTCCTTTTTCTACCTTGAGTTTAAGTACTTTTTAGTAAGTCAACATTAATTTGGATGTTTTAAGCTTATTACACCTAGATATTTCTGATATGTTACATTTATGCAATAATAGGGATGAAGATTTCCATGCTCCTTTTTCTAGATCACACGGTCCGTATGTAGCGAGAGCTGCTACCCTGGATACAGAAAGGCAGCACAGGAAGGACAACCCCTCTGCTGCTTTGACTGCCTCCCATGTGCTGAAGGAGAGATTTCCAACACAACAGGTATGGAAGAAAATATGTTCAACTTTTTTCTAAAAAAACAATTGCAGAGAAATCAATTACACTGAAATAAAGGTTGAAAAAAATTATAAATCCCTTTCACCAAAATAACTGATAAAATCATTTGTATTAGATGATAGAGGTAGATCTAGACAAGAGTTGTAACGTCCATGACGAATGAGTTCATTTTTGAAGTATCAGGCAAATTCTATTGTTATCTACAAATTCTAAACATGGGATTGCTTTTCTCTTCTAGATTCAACAAATTGTTGGCCATGTCCAAGTGATCAGTGGCCCAATGAAAAAAGAAATGAATGTGTCCCAAAGAAAATAGAATTCCTGTCTTATCGAGAATTCCTGGGCACCATTTTGGCTGTTGTTGCCATTATCTGTTCTTTTTCTTTGGCTGCCATTTTGTGCATCTTCATCAAGTATCGAGATACTCCCATTGCCAAAGCCAATAATCGGGAGCTTTCCTTCCTTCTCTTGGGAGGTCTCATACTGAATTTTCTTTGTTCTCTGTTATTCATTGGAGAACCTCAGTCAACAACTTGCTTACTTCGTCAACCTGCCTTTGGCGTTTTCTTTGTCCTCTGTGTTTCTTGTGTGTTGGCTAAGACTATCATGGTTGTCATTGCTTTCAAAGCTACCAAACCAAATAGTAGCTTGAGGGGGTGGCTGGGCCCCAGAGTGCCCATTGTGACAGTATTTGCTTCCACATTCCTTCAAGTTCTCATTTGTGTTATCTGGTTGATACTCTGTCCTCCCTTCCCAGAGAAAAACATGAAATTGAAGACAAGCACTATCATATGGCAGTGTAATGAATGTTCAGATATCGCTTTCTGGTGCATGCTTGCATATATGGGGTTTTTGGCATGTGTCAGCATCTTGTTGGCCTTCTTTGCACGCAAGTTGCCCGACACCTTTAATGAGGCCAAATGGATCACGTTTAGCATGCTCGTGTTTCTGAGTGTCTGGCTGTCCTTTGTCCCATGTTATCTGAGTAGTCAGGGGAAGTATATGATTGCTGTAGAGATATTTGCAATCATCTCTTCTAGCGCTGGATTACTCAGTTGTATTTTTTTCCCAAAATGTTATATCATATTGCTGAGACCTGATATAAACACCAGAGAGCAGCTCTTAGGTAAAGGCACTGGGAAAAAGAAGATAAAGACTGTGTAGTCAACTGATCACTGAATAACCTTTAGTTAGTATGGTTAAATCTAGCTGTATTCTCTAATGCCTTATCATAATAAAAATGGCCATCTGTGTACTTCTTCAGGATAATTCATTTGTTTGAGACTCTAATAATAATGTAAGAATCTTCAGGTCAATCACTTTCTGTAGGCTTCATTCACAAGAGTGTATATGGTTTACGGTCCGGCACTATGTTTGGGCCATTTGCTACTGAAACCAGATCTGTTGGCTCCTTGGAAGTCATGTTTGGGATTGAAAATGATTATTGGTAATTGAAAGTTATGGTAACCCTGAGAATCAGAAGCCACATCTGAAGCTGACAAGTGTCATTGGTAATAGGAATTCATTTATGACATTTCCAGTTGTTAAGAATAATGAAAAATGTCATATCCCTTGCACTCCTTTCTTCTGTCACAAACACTTCATGATGCCCAATTTTGCCTCCTCTCTTTTACTGATTCTATCCTGTAAGCACTGGTAACAAAGCTGCCAAGTTACGCAGTTCCAGGAAGTGAGATATTTTTGAGCCAGTCCCGGATTTCTGACAGTCTCATTCTGATGCATTATGGAACCTGTAGCACTGATTTCTATGGGTAAAATCAGAGACTACAAATAATGCAAATTTAAAACCAGAACTAGAAAAAAATGTCACTCCTGGAACTGAGTAACTTGGCATCTCTGTGGTATTCTCTTTTTATTCCCCTGCATGCAATGCCCCAGGGATCTACCATTACCCATACTGAATCCTCTAGCAACTTTCAATTCAAGCGGTCAGCTGCTTTGTTCTTGCTAGTAGATGGTGAAGATGGAGGGGTCACACTGAGGACATGAGAACCAGGGACCATGCTAGGGGGAGGAAGTGAAGATCCAAAACTTTGCTGAGGGACAGGAAGAGAGGACCAGGGAGGGGCTTGGAAGAATCGCACGAGAGCAAAGGACTGAATAATGGAAGCAGAGGCACAGGGACTAGAGAGATATGTGGCCTCACCACATTGCAACCATGGCACATGAGAGCTATCAGCTGTGCTTATGTCACCTCTCTGCCACCGTGGCCCAAAAGAGAGCAGCACTGCCTGAACCTGCAACCACAGAGGATGCCTTGCTATTTAGTCCTCCAACAGCCTCAAGCTACGTAGTAGAGGCTAGCCCGAGTACAGCGCCTAGCCATCACTGCTGAAGATTTAACCCGGATATTCAATGCTGGGATCATCTCCGCCACGAGCATCGAATATCCGGGTTTGCCACACAGTCACCACGGTGCACAAGATAACCGGGCAGTGGCGATATTCAGCTGCCACCTGGTTAGTTTCGGCGGTAAACGTTAGGACAGCTTTTGCTGAATCGAACTTTCGTTGCTGAAGGATAAGCAGGCAGTGCCCCCAGAATGCCCTGATGTTAAGCGGTTGCAATATCGGGCCCTTAATGTCTATGTATGTACATGGCTCTGTGCAGTTTATGTAACGTATATGCGCAGTATTTGGGTTGTAACAACTGCTCTGTGCAGGTTACTCCTCGGGTCATTCTGTTCAGGGTTGTAATTGCTACTCTGTGTAGATTATCCTGGGAGTCTAAAATTGGCATGGACATAAAGATTCTATCCTTGGCCCCTGTTCTTTCCTCAGTTTCTCTCTCCATCCTCCTTCTCACTTAACCTCTATTGCTCCAGGCTCAACTTTAGTGCTTCTTGCCCTGGCCTATCACTGCACGAACGAAAGATGTCTGTGTTTAATGTAAATGAACTGCAGCAGCAGTACATCCTGTCCGAGTTTAAAGGCATGGACTGGCAGCTAGTCCTAAACCTCTGGCCTTCAAACCCCTGAACTGTGAAGAGGACAGACCTATTGCTGCAGTGCACCAGGGGATGTCCGATTCCCTCAATAGGGCAATCCAGCCCTGGTTACCCCTGGGCCTGTTTAGAAGCAGACTATAATCATTTTAGTGCTGTTATGGGCTGAACACTTGCTGCACGCAGGAGTCCCATTCTCTCCATTTATAAACCTTTTTTTTGTTATTTTCATAAGGGGATTTCTCATGTAGGCAAATCTGGAAAAATTATCGACAGATAATCAATCCTAAGTACATTTTGTAGTGCTGTATAAATGATCAGTAGTACTACATTTGAAAAATCCCTCTACTGAAAAGTCAACAGTCTCTTTTCTATATCCATCCAAATCAACCTCCCGAAATATAGGTCACAGAGCATATGGCTCTAAATGTAAGGCCCTAAAATACAGCCTCAGTGAAGGTATATCTGACACACTACACATTTTAGGCAAATGCATAATATGTCTTTAGTCTGGAATTATTTTTTGCAGGGTTTTGTAGGATGTCATACAGTGCCTGATAGCAGAGGGGGGGTGTCAGTGTTACTGAGGCGACACTAAAAGGTGACATTTTACTTACCAGTTAACATCTTTCCTTGAGTCCTGCTAGACCAATCCAGACAAATGGGTTGTGTTCCCCTACCAGTAGTTTGGTGGAGACAAAGGACCAATGAAAAGCCTGGGCTTTAATGACATCATTCCTATGCCTCTATTCGCCTCAGCCACCAGAGGTCTCTTTAGTATTCATCCCAAAGTATATGGGAGAAACATGGCAAGCCTCACACAAGAGAACTATGTAAACAAAAGCATAAACAGAAGGTTATCAATAGCAGATGAACCTGCAAAGTCAAGTATAAAAATCATAGCGGATCCAAAGGCACTGCAGCAGAAGAACAGAGCAATACAATTTAAGGGGCAAGCTCTGGACTGATCTAGCAGGACTCAAGGAAAGGACATTAATTGGTAAGTAAAATATCACCTTCCATATCATGCTGCTAGACCAGTCCAGACAAATGGGATGTACCAAAGCTACAACTCCACTAGGAAGGAAGAAGATACAGCAGCTCACCAAACCCTTGAGTCAAAGGCTGTGTCCGCTCTTGCATAGACATTCAAGTGATAATGCTTAACAAAAGTGGAAGTGATGCCCATCTTGCTGCCTGACAAATGTCTGCAGAGGCTACCAAGCTCCACTCTGCCCACAAGGACACCTGTGCTCAGATAGAATTGGCGTGCAAACCCACTGGAACCAGCCGGTTCCATTACAGTTATACTGAGGCAATGGCCTCCTTAATCCAGCGCCCCCAAAGTCGACATAGCCGCCATGTCACCCTTGCATGGAACAGCAAAACAGCACAAAAAAGATGGTCTGACTTACGAAAGGAATTCGTAACCCCCAAGTACCAGAGAAGCACCCTCTGGTCATCCAAAGGTGAAGATCCTCATTTTAACCCCGATACTGCTCCTTAGAGGAGGAGGACAGGCAGACCATCTGGCTCACGTGAAAGGGAGAAAGCACCACAGGCAAGAAGGAAGGCACAGGCCAACTGAAACGGCCTCCTTTGAAAAAGGCAGATAAGCATCTCGGCAAGGTAGAGCCTGCAGCTTGGAAATCAGGCTTGCGGAACAAATCGCAACCAAGAAGACTGTCTTGAGCGTCAAATATTTCAAAGTAGTGTGCTTCAATAGCTCAAAGGGTACCACAATCGGGGCCCTGAGCACCAGACACAGATCCCTGACCAGAGGAGAGGATGCAGATGTCGAACCCCCTGGAGAAAGTGCAAAATGTCCAGGTACAAAGCTAAAGACATACCAGCCACTGGACCTCGGAAACAGGCCACCTGAACTTTCAGGGAGCTAAGGGGAAGGCCCTTCTTCAGGCTATCCTGTAGAAAGGCCAACAGAGTTGACACCTCGGCCGCCCCAGGAAACAATTGGCGAGTGCCACACCACTGCTCAAAAAGGCACCAGATCCGCATATTTGCTAGCTTGATAGACCCACTCCAGGCTCCGATCAGAGTGGAGACCACTGCTGGAGAGTAGCCCTTATGCGCTACCTGTCTCCTTTCAAGAGCCAAACCGTAAGTGTGGAGGGAATCGGGTCCTCCAGGACAATTGGTCCCTGCTGCAATAGGCCCTAAGACAGAGGCAACTGAATAGGAGGTGCCTATGGGAGCTGAATCAGGTCTTTGAACCATGCTCTCCTTGGCCAGTCTGGTGCCACCAGAACAAACCCTGCCCAGGTGGAGTTTTATGCATCAATCACTCGCCCACCAGGGGCCATGGAAGAAACACATGCAGCAGATGCTGACCTGGCCAAGGCTGGGCAAGGGCGACGACGCCCTCAGACCTGTCTCTGTGGAGTGACTGAAGAAGCAGCACACTTGGGATTGGAACGAGTCACTGGCAGATCCCTCTTGGGGTGACCTCAGCGGCTCACAGACAACTGAAACACCTCCTGACTCAACTCCCACTCTCCTGGAACCAGAAAGTGCCAGCTGAGAAAATCCATTTCCATAGTATCCACCTTGGCAATGTACAGAGCTGACAAACTAGGAGATTCTTTGCCGCCCAGGCAAACAGAAGAGCTATCTCCAGGGATACACCGGCAGTCCTTGTGCTGCCTCGCCAATTTACCTAAGCCACAAATGTGGCATTACCCAAGAACACTCAAAATGCCCAGCCCTTGACTGGGGGCCGGAAACGCAGAAGAGCCAACCTAATGACCCTCACCTTAAGGCAAATGATGGACCACACCACCTATCTGTGGCTCCAATGGCCCTGGGCCACTTGGCCTTGGCAATGGGCTTCCTGGCCCAACAGACTGGCATCCATCATCAGAAGGATCCATGAGCAATCGTTCAGCATCACGCCCTTCCTCAGAAGACTGGGTTTCCGCCACCACTGCAGGCTGGCAATCACCATCATTGGGAGCGGAAGCCTGAGCTTGAACAGCTGAAAACCCGGGGACCACCGAACCAGTAAGGATAGTTGGTGCTGCGGACTCGTGCTCATAGGCGGCCATTCCATCTCAATGGTCGGCGCCATCAATCCGAGGAGTTGAAGAACAATTCGGACTCTGGGAGCCTGATATGAACTGAACAGTGCCAGGCAATCCTCTGGCAGGAAGACTCTGCACATTTGAGAATCGAAAGGTGCTCCCAGGAACTCCAGGGATTAGGAATGCAAGTGGCTCTTTTCCCAAGTGATCACCCAGCTGTGGCTTATCAGAAAGGACACCATTTGAGGAGCTACCTGAGATGCTTCTGAAGAAGAATGGGCTCGGATGAGCCAGTAGTCCAGATATGGGTGCACACAAATCCCTGGACACCAGAGTGCCGCAGCCACCATCACCATGACCTTGGAGAGCGTCCTTGGAGCAGTGGAGAGTCCAAATGGGAGGACGGTGAACTGAATGGGAGAGCCAAGCATGGCAAAACACAAATATTTTGCTAATCCCCAGATTGGTATAGGATGATATGCCTTGGCCAAATCCAGAGATGCCAGGAACTCCCTTTGGTGTACTACTTGAAGCATGGATCGCAAAATTTCCATCTAGAAGGGCATGATGCTGGAATTCATTACCGAAGGAAGTAGTAAAAGCTGTTAGTATAGCTGAGTTTAAAAAAGGTATGGACAAGTTCCTGGAGGAAAGGTCTATAAAACATTATTAAAGAGGACCCAGGAAATCCACTGCTTGCTCCGGGATAAGCATTGTGGAACCTATGTGCCTTTTTGGGAACTTGCCAGGTACTTGTGACCTGGATTGGCCACTATTGGAAAGAGGATACTGGGCTGGATGGACCTTGGTCTGACCCGGTATGGCATTTCTTATGTTTTTATGTTATGTTTTTAAGCGCTCATTTGACACACTGGAGGTTCAGAATGGGCCGCAATGTTCCTTCCATGTGGTACCAAGAAACAGACAGAACACCTGCCTCTACCCCAATCGTTTGGGGGAAATGGCACCACTGCCTTCAGGGGAAGCAACTTGTCCAAGGTGATCCACACAGTGGCTCTGCTGTTTGCAGACACACAAAGGGAGAAGACGAAAGTGCCCGGAATTGGCTCTTTGTAGTCCAGGACATACGCATACTGACCGGGGACTAGTATCCAACGATCCTTGGTGACCTGGGCCCCTTCTTGATAGATGAGGCAAAGCCTGCCCCCAACCGGAGAGATCAAAGAATGGGTCCAAAAACCTTCAATGCGCAGTCCAGGAGAGTCCTCCTTTTCCACACATCCGGAAACTGTACTCTTTAGGGCTGTACATTCATTAGCACACATTCAGTTTATTAGAACACTTTAAAAAATGTAGTGCATACTAAATTGATGTAATGCTCATTAATCTACAAATTAATACACATAGGGGCATATTTACTGAAGGTTAATGTGCATTAAGTAAAGTTAATGTGCCATAAGTTCTGCTACTGTCCACTATGGAATTGCAGCATTTAATGCGTTTTAACCTTTAGTAAACATGCCCCATACAATCAATCTGCATACATTAAAAATGTTTAAAATTAACTGGGGGGAAACCTCCCAAAATATGAGAACATTTCCAAAAAGTCCAACAGCTAACCAAAAATCTTTCGGCTGTGCACATAGCATGCTTGCACATGTTAAATCTATTCTCAGGAAAAGTAAAATAGGATTGATAATAGCTGAAAACAGAACAGTCTATTTCTGAACGGACAATGGATATCCCAGAAAGTAAACTCATTTAGTTGTGGGTGAAAGATGTATTTAGTCCAGCAAGAAGGTCTCACTTGCAACTTGTTTACTGAACCTGATTATTGCCATTATTCAACTGGACTAGTAACCACTCCACCCCAGCTAGGATTCTCAACTGGCTCCAGATGCGCCCAACAGACTTGATCCATTCCTGGGTTTATCCTTTGCCTGCAGGGACTTGTAGTCTTGCTTTTCTTTTGGAGTGCAATGGATAAATCACAGAACTACATATCCCTGCATGCAATGGGGTAAACCCAAGACTGGATCAAGCCTGTCGGGCGCATCTGGAGCCAGCTGGCAACCCTTACCCTAACTCTCTCCAACACGTCTATGACAAGCTAGCAGAAAAATGAACCAGTTAATACATTAACGCATAACCGAAAAGGAACGCGCCAAATTATAAAAATATCAAGCATCTCTATCTTGATATAACTGACAAATTTCACTCATCTTGCCCAGCAGCTGTATGCGCAAATTTCAGGACGTCTAAAACTATTAGACGTCCCTATCTAACTTTACGACGTTCGTTGACGCTGGCAGTCTGAAGAATAATAATAATAACACATAATATTAATAATGGTTCAATACTTTAAAAAGCCTTATTTTGTGGAAGATCTGCCAGGCTAACAAGGCGACAGCAGCTTGCGCGGATGAAATTTTAAAAAAATCTTACCACACACATAGTTCTCTCTTCCCCGGGACCACATTTCCCGGCATGCCCTCTCCCAGTGACGCGACGGCCACCGTCTCTTCCCCGGGACCACATTTCCCGGCATGCCCTCTCCCCGTGACGCGACGGCCACCGTCGGCTCTCGCGAATTTTCAGGACATGACCAGGAAGGGGCGGTGGTGCGCCTGCGCGGGGAAAAGTGACAGGTCGGCACTAGGCAGAAGCCGGGAGGATGTGCTGCGAGGTGGGTGTTGGAGGGAAGGGCTCCTGGGGGATTGAGAAAGATTAAGGGGCTGGAGGCGGAGGGAGGGCCCGCAGGAGTCTGAGAAGGATTAGGGGGCTGGAGGGGAGGGCCTCTAGGGGTCTAAGGGGGAAGCAGCGAGTAAGTCTGGATTCCAGTACATTGGTGGGGAGGCCGAAAGTGCGGTACAGTGATAGGGTCGGGTGCCCTCTTATTCCTAATTATTCCCCGCTTTCCCCCCCACCGCAGTCGGGCGTTCAGACATGACTGGAGAGATTATCACTGAGTCTTTTGTCTCCTCCCCCAATCCCAACATTACCTGCGTCCTCTGAGCTGTCCTGGAGATTTTGTCTGTGGAGGTGGTGGTAGAAGCAGCACTAGACTGTAACACTAGAGGAATAGACAGTAGTGGGATGAGGAGGGGGAAAGAAGCCTGCTGCCTAAAACGGACGAAACATCTGTCTGAATATTAATGAAATCTCTATTGGGCAGACTGGATGGGCCTTCAACCCTGTTAGGTGCCTTCAGGCTTTAGAGATAGTCTGGTAAAGGCCACATCTGAAGTGGGCAGCCTGCCAGTTCCTGGACTTCTCACAGCTCTAGAGTGGCGATTAAGAATGGTTATGTTACTTACATATCCATACCATATTCTGGGGCACATAGCATGATACTGGATTTATGCACTTCCTGCAGAAATAGGACTGGAAGACCTTTTTTTTGGGAGGGCTGTTTGACAGGGGAATAACACATTGGAAATCAAATGTTAGCTAATGGCTCTTTGGGGCTGACTTGTTTGCCCTGTGGTTTTCCTAGGTGACTGATGGCATGTTTAGGGAGCAGAATACAACCAATTGAGGAAAGGGCATGTAAGCCAATGAGATGCTATTGTGCACTTTCATGCAAGCAAGCAGCCCTCTCTACTATTGGTAACAGAATGTGCCACCGCCAGTCTGGAGCAAGACTGCCAACTCATGAGCTCTTTTACAGTTTAACATTTTTATAGATGTTTTTACAGTTGCCATTTTTTGCACAACTTCACTTTCTAGGCCAAAATGAATCTCTTTATGCACAGTGGGATTCTCTCTGACAGCGTTGGGAATCTTTGGGACTATGTTTCAGCCTGAAGACTTTTTGCAAGTGGTCTCTCCCAATCATGTATGAGATCTTTGCAGGGTTAGGTGGGCCTAGTCCTGCTCATCGCATTCTGATGTAGCTCTGATTTCCAGCTGGGACAAAACTGACCGCAACAGCTGTTTCAAACTTGCACTATGATTCAGCTGGTCAGTGCTGCTACAGGAGCTACCCATGTTTCCCTACTGCACTCCACAAAGGTGGCCAAGCACAGCCTATGCAGAAGGTCTAGCGCAGAGGGTCACAGCCAAGGCTTTTGACACCTATGGTGAACTTTCCCTGTCCCCCTTTCCCATGATTCCCATCACAAGGGGTCACAGAAGATGATGGGAACTGGGATTCCCTACCCCTGTTTCCTTTTACATGAAAGTTATTACCATAACTGGGAACCTTTGGGTTCTGCTGTCTGCTAACCCTGACATTTGCCACAGTCAGGGAGTATGCAGAATTTCCTTTCACCCACCCCTACAGACCACCTCTTTAGCCTTCTATGCCAGTGCATTTGAGGGAGGAGGGGGGCTGGCCTTGCAATTTTTTAAAAAGATTTTACTGCTTTTAGAGCAAAATCTTATCTAATGTACATGCCCTCCCTCGTGTTCCTTCTTCCCTCTTCTTAATGTGTTTGCTTGCTCCTCCGCCTACATTCACTATCTGCATTCTGATTTAATGGAGGCTGCCTCCTTTGCACTTTGCTAGTCACCTTGGGTCTCTTGTGTTTCTCTTGGATGAGTGGCAAAATGATCTTCGCCAACTGTCTGTGCTGGTAATATGACTTCCAAACGCATGAGCTAGCATGTCCTGTTTGCGGATCTCGCAGAGCGCAAGATCAGCAGCCATTAGGTTGCTGACCATGAGTTTTGAAAAATCTCACTGCGATTTATCAAGAATGTTTTGCTGTGAAAAATTTCTCCCCTTCCCCCACAAACACTGCAGACGCGGCTCAGCCCTAAGTAGGCAGGCGGATGCAAAACACTGGAAGCACATGCGCAATTGCAGACTCCAAGCCTGTGGCCGTGGAGACAGGTACAAGCTTAGCCATTATTCCCTGGAGACACAGGCCCCGTTGCTCATGGAAGTCCACTGACATGAAATTAGTTTTACAGAATTGATCACTAAAAAAATGCATCTAAACTGACATCTGTAGATCTGGTAGTTGGCAATCCTGATTTTAGGCCATTCAGGCTTTATAAGTTTGGCAGATGAGCTGTTAAATGCATGGATTAAGTTTAGCGTGTTCAAGAATGCAAGTCAAATTTATGTGTTAGGTTAGGTGCTCGAAGGAGTCCGTTAACTTAGGCTGATGTGATCCCCCTCGTTGAACAATTACCAAACCTGCCCAGCCACCCTGTACTGCAGGAGGCCATACCTTAATGCTAGTCTTTCACTCTCTTGTCAGATGAAGACGCTGCTTTTTGTCTTGGTCACTTTGTGCGCTGTTGCCCATTGCGAGGAGGGAGCAAGATTACTGGTCTCCAAGTCCTTGCTGAACAGATATGCTGTGGAAGGGAAGGACCTAACCCTACAGTACAACATTTATAATGTGGGCTCCAGGTAATCCAGTGGTCTGGTGGACTGTGATGCTTATAATTCTTTTGAACAAGAACTTAAAAAAAACATTAGAGCAATCTGAAAACCAGCTCATCTTTCAAGAGCAACACAGAATCAAATTGCTCATTATTTATTTGACTTCAGCTCACAGAAGAAATTTTCCCAGGGTTGTTACAATCTAAGTTTGCATCTGAGGCTGTGGAGGAGTAGAGAGCAGCGGGCTGATAATCAAGGAAGCCAGGGTTCAAATCCTGTTGTGGCTTCTTGTGGTCTTGGAAAAGTCAAATTATTTAACCCTCTATTGCTTCAGGTACAAAGCTTAGATTATAAACCCTTTGGGGACAGGGAAATAACCAGAGCCCCTGAATGTAACGCACCTTGCTCTCCTACCGCAAAGGCATGAGCTAAAATTAATTAAATAGACAAAACTTGTCCAAGTTCAGAAGGAGGGTTTGTGGGATTTGAGCCCTAGTTTCCTTGGATCTAACCACTAAACAGTTCCTCTATTCCACATTTATAATTCCTGGGTTCTTATCTAATTGGAAGCAAACACTGCACATATGAATTGCCAACAAAAAATATAAGGCACCCGGTACTTTAAAAGTTTCCCTTATCTCATGATGTTCTCATTGACATTTAGTAAGTTTAAAACATTAAAACAACCCTGGGCCTGGTTTGGCTTTTGTTATTGCCCACGCAAAGAAATCTCTCTCCTCCCCACTGTGCTCACACACATTTTGCAGTCTCATTCAGAATAGTTTGCACTGTCCTTTTCTTAAATAGTTTTGCTGGCTCGCTCTTGCTGCTAGCATGCTTTCCTCAGGCCTGATGTATCCAGTGCCAGGGCCTTTCTTGTGTGTTTGATTTGGGCTTTTCCACCCCCTCCAGTGCTGCTCTAGAAGTGGAGCTATCCGATGACTCTTTCCCTCCGGAAGACTTTGGGATCGTTTCCGGCATGCTGAATGTGAAGTGGGACAGGATTGCACCGTATCCTTGAGTGTTTTCGAATGGACGCTGTGGAGTTTCGAAAGCCTAGGTTGTTGCTAATTTACTTCAGAGTGGCTTAAAGTTAAGGTTCATGTCTTTTCCCTTAATATACTGCTGCAGATAACCTCTTTAGAGCTGTAAAATCCATATTTTAATTCCAGAAACAAAATTATTTTGCTGCTAAACCCCTGACTTCCAAAACAAGGTCTAAACTGTGATTAGCTGAGGGTATTGTTTGAACCGGTGGAAAGATATTCAGGAAAGCAACCATGCAGAACAGTTTACTATAGAGTTGTACCTCTTCCTGGTCCTCATATATATTTAACCAAAAATGCACTCTTGTGCTTGTATATAGTCACATTGCCGTGACCTCTTTTGAAGGCAACTCCCCTAGAGGCTCGAGCAAATTAATGCTATTCACACCCCCTCCAAGGCTTTTTATTTGATTTAGGCTGTTAAATTTATGCAAAATGCTACTTTTGCCCTTTTTTGATGTGTTACACAGACTTTTTAAAGGGCTTGTGTAATAGCCACACTCTAAGGTGAGTGCTATATTATTGGTTCCTTAATTCTCTGCCCTTCAGTGCCAGTAATGTGTCGCATGCGGTGGTGCTGAGACCCCTGAAAGCAGGCTACTTCAACTTCACCTCAGCCACGGTCACGTACTTGGCACAGGAGGGAGGACAAGTGGTGGTGAGTGGCTGTAACTTTGGGTAGTTTAGGAGATGGAGAATTGTTTAGCTACCATTTGGAAAATTGATGGTCTTTCAGCAGGATGGTGTAATCTGATCCCCTGAGCAGTGGTCTCCATCAGGAACTGAATTAAGCTCTCTTCCATAGTGCGGTAAAAGTGAGCGTGCTGGTCTTGATCTCACCTGCCAAAGTTTTTTGTTTATTTAACTTATTTCCCTGTCCTTGCCTTATTTCCCTGTCTGTTGCTTTACTTAGACGTGTTCCTTGATTTGATCTCAGGTTGGATACAGCAGCGCTCCCGGCCAAGGAGGGATCCTAGCCCAGAGAGAGTTTGACAGACGGTTCTCTCCTCATTTTGTAAGTACTTAGTAAAAGGAATCCTGTTAGACTTCAGGCACTGTGTTGTAAAATTGGATTACATATTGAGAAGAATTTAATTATGGGGATTGTTGGCTCAGAAAGCAAAATTAATTAGTTTCCTACTTTCTGGGCTTCTTTTAATCCGCTTAAAAGGAGATGGGACCACCTCAGTCCAGTCTGCAGAAATTGCATACAGAATCATTTCATTCGCTGTTGGTAGACTGTTTGTTTTTGTGTTTTTAAGAGCAGTCATTAAAAAGTCAAAAGATGACTTTGCTTTTAAAGAGAGCTGCATCTGGCCTTGAATGCGTTTATAATCTTTAGAGAGTTTAGAGCAAACAAGAATTTGTCCTTATACAGCTAAAACGACATCTGGGACTTATGTAATTGTGTAGACAACCTGGTAGCCACTGATTTTAGTGGATGTTATTAGTTCCAGATAACTGATTTGGTAACCTGTGTTTTATGGCATTATACAGAGGAATGTAAAAAAATAATCATTATTTTATTACGTGCTTACTTGAAAGAGTACCGCCGAACGCGGTGTAGAGCATGCCCAAGAGCATGGGAGTTGATGCAGCTCACAGCAGGGTTAGCCAGGCCATTGGGGGGCATATAGTCAGCATTCCAAAGGATACATAAATTGAAAAATGTTTTAATACATTGGGCATTAAAAACAACTGCTTAAGATTAATCAATATAAAATTGTAAAAAAGGGTGTCCTCATGGTATTACATTTCTAATTTAGAGATTTTTGTGAAGACAGAAAAGGAAGTGCAGGGAGAACCTTTTTTTCGCTTTTCCTTGCTAAGAATGGTAACCTGTTTCCAGGTCTGGGAGGGCAGTTTCTAAGAACCGTTTTACTTAACTGAAATCCTGCGTTCGTCTCAAATGCATCTGTGCCTGGCCCCCCACTGCCTGCTGCTGGCTCAAAACCAGGAAGCCACTCATGAGCATCAAGATGGGGGTGCTAACGTTTCAGTCTTAGTCTTAGTATTACAAAGAGACTCGGGAACATTTCATACTGGCTTATAGCAAAGACAGATGCACTGATCAGACCTTTTGCCTTCTCTTTGCAGCTGGACTGGGCAGCGTTCGGTGTCATGACTCTCCCATCCATCGGAATTCCCCTGCTGCTGTGGTACTCCAGCAAGAGAAAATATGATTCCCCAAAGTCTAAAAAAAACTGAACTGCCACGTGTCCCTCCCACCCCTCCCAAAAAGAAAATAACCTAGTGCAACAGAACGAGAGCCTCAGGGACAGAAAGAAACCTGTTTTTTGTAATGATTGTTCTCACTTCTTACTGGAGATAAAGTATGTTTGGAGCCCCCTGAAAAAAGTGGCGGTATCCCTGTTTAATGCTGAAATGTGATTAAGGGAAGGACATACTAAGTATTTTTCCGATTGAGACAAATTTTGAAAAGCTCTTTTGTAGGAGTGAATTTCAGTTTCTGTACTCTGATCTTTGAAAAGAATTTATGTGCACAGTCTGCTAAGAGCAGAGTTAATCTATATAAAATAGAATCATTTTTGGTAGCAGCGGCGGCCACTTAGCTGTTAGCATCTCGTGTGAAATTCCATGTCGCAGATGAGGGCGGGAGCAGTGGTGTATCCAGTTTTATCCAAAGAGGTGGTTTTTAAGACAGGAGCCACATTACTCTGTGTTCCAGACTCTTAATCCCTCTTAGAAATGTGTGAGTCTGCAAAAGATATGGTTGGGGATATCACGCTGCATTTTATTTTTCCCTCCTTTGTAATAAAATCTGTGGTAGACCAAAAAACAGTTTATAAAGAGAGAAACAGAATGTTGCTCTGTCCTTCTTTCCTTTATTGTATTGGGGGACTTAAAAGGTTTTATAATAAAATGAATTGTAAAATTAAGTCTCTTTTTAAATTTTCAAAGAAGCTGCCATGTTGTAGGGTTAGGATGTTAAGGATTGCTTTGTAGGCTGTAGTAACATGCTTTTTAAATGGACAAATAGTTTTCGTGAAGGAGCTGTATGCTGAATGAGCATTCCTGCGTTCCTAGAGGTAGTTTGTACTATTAGTTAACTATGATCTTCTGAAGTCTAGGGGTTATTTCATGATTAGAAAGGTGAAATGTTTATACTTTGTGTGTTATGCATGTCATATGCTTTGGAAAAAGGTTACACACACAGAATTGTCTTCCTGTATTTGTACAGGTTTACTGAAGTAGTTTTCACATTCTTGATATCGTCCTTAATCCCCCCCCAATATTCATTTCCACCTCCAAATTGAAGTGAGGTAAAAATAGAGGCCTCTCTAGGTGATTAAGGGCCCTTTTTACTAACACTTCGCTCGAGCTATCTGCTACACAGCCCATAAGAATAAAAGGGGTCACACAGCAGATAGCTCGAGCGAAGCGTTAGTAAAAGAGGCCTTAAGAGTGGCCAAATGGCTGAGATCCAAGCGTAAATGCCGATAGTTGGATGTACACATTCTGAAATGCTGTCACTTAAACGCACAACTGGCCGGGTTTCCTCTGTTGATTTTTCCCACACGGACCTTTCTGAAATAGCCATGTGCACTGGGAGGAGCCACTAGTCCCTGTGTGTTCCTCTACTTCCTTGTGGCTGTAGCCTGATGTTCATTCATGTCTATTTTACATGCACACCGTCTCTTCCAAACAGGATTGTACCTAGCCCTGTGTGAGCGGTGCGGCCGCAAAGGCTTAAGGGGTGCATTTCAGCTGTCTGCCATTGCCTGCCGCCGCCGCCACTTTTTCTTCTCTCAGCGGCAGCAGGCAATGGCAGACAGCTGAAATGCGCCCCTTAAGCCTTCTCGCACCACACTAAGCAGGTCTGGTCCCTCCCAGAGGGACCAGACCTGCTTAGCGTGCCGGTGACTTGCACATCGGGCGCGCCTCTTCTCACCCACACCCATAAAGTGGCTAGATGGAGGCGCGGGGGGTGGGACACACGCCCGATGTGCAAGTTGCACCGGGCGCATTTCATGATCAGTACGGCCCTGCTTCCAAAGGTGACATAAATTTGCAAATGTTTTCACTTCTGAGTCCCTCCCACCTCCTCAACGTCCTTTCTTTCTATAATGTGCCTTCACTTGTATGGAAGCAGAAAGATTCTTAAGCAGGACTTGATGCAGAAATGAAAGAAAGCACAAGAACACTATTAGAGAAGAAAAATGCCCCACGTTTCAATAGCACAGCAGAGTATCAGGCTGCAGCGAGGGAGAGAGCAGTGGCAGCAGATGCGTGGCTGACGGCTCCCGTTGTGCCCCGACGTATACCATGGCTCTGGGAAGGGGGCTGTTGCAGCCAACAGCAGCAGGGATAGAGAGTGGTGAAAGTCCTTGGGCCCTTCAGCAGCTGCTAACCCGGAAGAGACAGCCAGATTGCAGGGAACTTGGACTGAGACAGAGCAATGGGCACACTGGGAATAGATTTTGCCACCATTATCTCCTATGATAAAGGCCACAGTAGCAGGAGACCTGGAAGTGCCAACTGCTAACCGTGAAAAAATTATTGCACTGGGTCAAAGGGCCTAGAAGGGAGAAAATGGAGGCAGGAAGTTTCGCAGACACACCGATTTTGAGGACTCTTGTATTTTTCCAGTGCCTCAGATTATGGCACACTAGGTGACTGCCCAGTTTACCGAATGAAGGGGCCGGTCCTGAGAGGTTTGGTCACTCAGAATTAAGACTGGATATCTCAGGAAATGACCACAGGCATACACAGCCTATCATCTCGAGAACTGGAGGATGGGCTCAAGGATGCAAACTGGCCCTTCTAGGACTGGATGGTTAAGGGGAGTAAATCAATATGGAGCCTTTCAATTTATTTGATATTCAGATGAAGCTGAACCATATGCGTGGTCATCAAACAACCATAAGCCATAATAGTTATGCAATAGCAAATCCAAAATGATCTGATGTCTGAGTTCAGCATCATGTACATATGTCTCCATATCACTAAAAGGTCCCTGGTGTCACCTTTTTTCCTCTGACTGCTACCAGGTTGTACATAAAATCTACATAAAGGAAGTCCAGGTAAATGCATCAGGACTAGATCTGTGATCCAACAGTCGGCGAATCTGCCACCTGTACAGAGCAAGTGCAGCGTGGAGTGAGATCATTGAAGCCTTCCATCCCCAAGGCTCTCTTGCTTTCCAGAGTCATTTAAAGTAATTAAAAGCAGAGGAAGTAGGTCTCCAGAGGCACTAGAATGGAACTAAAATAAATTCAATCATAACTCAATTTTCTCCAAAGGGGGCATTTAAGAGTGGGCTGCATACAGTATAAATACAGGGAGAGTCCAGGGACAGAAACTGTTTTTACACACCGCACTATGATATTCAGAAATGCTTTTGTGCTACTTGTGAATACATGTAAATAAGAACCTTGGCATGTAGATATGCAGGACAGTTTTCTGTGCCTGGAATACAAGATACAAAGCAACATTGATCTCTGAAAGGAGCTTGCTGCAAACCAATTTTAAGCCATTTATCACTAACCACTGGGTCTGCCCCTTTTGCTGAAACAAAACCACCCAAAACATATTCAAGACTGGATATGTCCCTTCTTTGTGAAAATACCACAGGCTCTTCATGATTCTCCCCGCTGATACCATTTTGTTCAGAGTTATTCATGTTCCAGCGATAGACTTTTGGGTTGGCCATGGAAATGAGGTTGCCTGTGGTGCTGGTCCTGCTGGTGACGCTAAAGTCTGTCTGCCCACATGACTCCAAGGGCTGCACCTTGCAAAGCCATGGTGGAGTTGCTTTTGGCAAGTTTGGAGACATCATCATTGGAGGCATCTTCCCGATGCAAATCTCGCAGAAATCAGAGATATCTTTCACTG
Source organism: Ichthyophis bannanicus (assembly GCA_033557465.1). NCBI lineage: Eukaryota > Metazoa > Chordata > Amphibia > Gymnophiona > Ichthyophiidae > Ichthyophis > Ichthyophis bannanicus. The sequence continues at coordinate 100,624,463 of CM066048.1, read as the reverse complement.
AGTACCCTAAGCCCATCACATGCTATCAGTAAGTCTTAATTGATGTCATCTTCACTTTAAGCTTCAGGTGGGTACAATAGTACCACACAGATGGGACTTCTCACCTAAGAGATGTCTCCAAATAAAATGGAAGGCAAAGAGAAACAACCAGCCATTGAAAATGTGTAGAGCCCTGTAGGCTTGTACTAAGGAGAAATGTGTCCATAGACTATAACGAGGGACTTTCTAGGTTGGGGCATTTTCCAAGTTGGAAAACTTTGAGTGATTCATTATCCCATCCCGAAGGGCAAGTGCAGTGGAATGGGGGGTCATAAAAATGATTCCAGGAGCCCTAAGGCTGGGGAGTTGGAGATGTCATCCAAGGAGCTGGAGTGGCGGCAGCAGGGTGCTGCAGCTCTCCAGAGTTTCAGCAGCAGGTGAAGGGCAGCCAGGAGCAGTATTCTCGATTTTCTAGGAGAGGAAAAGAAGAATCTTTCTCTTTCCACTGATTGTTTGAAGAAGGTCCAGGAGGGATTCAGCAGCAGTCCAGCGGATCTGGGAGATATTTGTCTCAGGTCCCTGGGACAAAGAAACATAGCTAGATACAACCAGGACAGCCATCGGGTATTTTCTAATTGTCTGTGGGAGTAAAGGATTCAAGGAGCTCTCAAAGAGGACTCTAGTGAGACACAGACCTGAAGGAAGCCCAAGGAGTCTGGGTAGTCCTATAGCAGCACTTCAGGAGGTTGGGAAATAACTGTGATATAGATTTTCTACTTAGGCATTTAGACCGTGAGAAGTTCGCAGCCAGGGTTCGCCCAACCATTGGGCGGTCACCTAGGGTGGAAGCTTCTGAGGGGAGCAAAGAGCAGGGCATTCAAAGCTAAACAATAGATTCTGACAGCCATGGTTGGGGGGGAGATTTAAAGCTTGTCTAGGGTGCCAACACCTTGAACTGATTCTGGGGCTGGTCCTGTTTGCAGAAAGTCTTCTGTGGTTTTGAGCTCTTCATACTGCCTTATATAATTTTGCTTCAGTAAAGTTTAATTTATGCTTTGAGAGACCAGGGTGGTTGTTTCAGAAGCCTCTGCAGGTGTAAACAGCAGCATTTTACATGTGTAGATTGGCACACATTTGTAGGTGCCATTTTAGAAAAGGACTATTTGCACTAGTTTGGCAGGAAGTGTGCTAAGGGCATGGAGAATGAACGGTTTGGGCCGGCCTAAGATATTTTACCTTTTACAGGGGGAATCCACCTTGAAAAAATCTAGACGTTGGCATTTATAGCTGCCCCAAGGAAAGAATAAGTGCCTGCGTGAAGGTGGAGATCTACCACTCCACTCACCTCCCAACAGTTGCCATGACAGAAGTATTTATACTACAAAGCAGCTTTTCACTGAGATTCCGTGAGCCACATACGTTTGCTGTGGTGGTGAGGCAAACAGTGTGGTCTTTCTTTTCACTCAATGGATTTATACTCACCCATGGTAACACTTGAGGAGTAAACCCCCACCTCCCAACCACCTAGTAGCTTATCTGAGCCATAATAATTACAGAACTCAACAAGATCCTTGCACAACATGTCAGGGTTCATATCGGTGCGCAAATCAGAGAATTTGGATCATTATTATAAGATATAGGATCAGGACTGGTTTTGGGGTGCGCAACCGCACAGGACATCAAGGACAAGGGAGCACTGCCACACCAGCACCCCCTTCTCCTGGCACCCTTACACATTATGTAGGTAGTGGGAGAAGAGGGATGGGGGATAATATTGCTGGGCAAAGTAGAGGCAATAGTGAGATGGAGATGATGGGTGGAGAGGGAGAGGGAGAGTGAGAGAGAATGAGGTGCTGTGTTGGAGTCGCTGAAGGAGAGCTCGGGGGGCCTAGTTCAGCTTTTGCACATGGTGCCAATTTACCTAGAGCTGGTCCTGTGTAGATTCTGCTTGGGGGAATGGAAGAGAACAAAGACCCCTCTCTTATCATCGTATCGTCGTGCTTCTGCCGATTGCTGTACAGGTTCTGCACGCTCTCTAGCGTTCTGTGGTAGTATAGCCTAAGTTTTGGCTGGAAAACATTTGGATCCAAACCAAGAACATTGCCAGTGAGCTAAAGCAGCAGCTCCTCTGGCTGAGCTGGTGGAAGAGTCCTTACTACTTTAGCCTAATTATTCACATCTCTTCTTTTATCATTTTAACAGTCGCAGCTGGGAAACAAGGTGTAAGGGGTGTTCTGAAACTGGTTCTCAAGGATCTGACTCAGAATGATTAGCCAAAGGACATAGATTTATTAAAGGAGTTAACACAACAGTATATATAATAGCAGGAAGCATAACCACAAAGCAGTGTATTAATTCACAGGTCTAAATTCATGCGATCACAAACTAGCAATGTTAAACCACAAAGCCAAGTTATCACAGAGAACAACTGTGGAAAAAGGCCTCAACCGGGGTAGGTCCCAGACCTCAACTGACTATCCGGGATATATATACATAATGTGAGGGTCAATCCCTTCCTAAGCTCTTGGGAGCCCCAGAGTACAACAGATGAGGCAGCCATCACAGAGTTTTCCATGATACTGTCTGTAACCAGCCTGTAGGAGATGCCCAAATCATCCCAGACAGCCCTGATTTATCACATCCTTAACCTATGGCTTGATACATAACAGCCCTGATAAGATCTGGCTTCATGCAGGTAGGCTGCAACATTACTGAAATGTAGTATAAAAAATATTTAAAAATAAATAAATAAACTGTGGTAGGCGAAGGCCTATGATCCATGGTGTCTGAAATAAGCAGACAGGCCTAAATAGCTTGACCTGTAAATGAAGCCTGTGGAGAGGCCCAGAGGAATTGCACATCCCCAAAAAAATGCTGCTACCATAGAACTGAAACCTAATTGAACACAGTTTAGTATAGCTAAGCAGAATCAAAACTTAGAAAATATAGAAAAACAAGTCTAATTGGTATTGATAAGAGAGCACAGCTTCTATGAAATTAATTAACTTTGCTGAAAGAAAGGTTACAGTGCCCTGCTTTCCCACATGTTCTAGCTAGCTAAGTGACCTTGGAGGAGAGAAGTATCAAAATTGGTGAACTGACCATTGTAATTGAGACTGAAAGGGGGGTAAGCAGGTGCGGAGCCCAGTCGAGGGACATCATTGGATAGCCATATCGGTACCGGAACCAATAGAAGGTGTACGAGGGGTTACCGGGACCAATGAAAAGTTTGCCTATGTCTAGAATGGAGAAGAAGTCTATAAAAGTTGTTGTTTTGCTAGAGACCATTGCTCAGCCATTTTGAATTTGATTCTGCTTGAGACTTGTGCACAAATAAATGATTTGGACCTTCTGAACAGACTCCTGGTATCATTGGTTTGGCTGCGCTCTGCTGCTACATATTCTTGGTGCGTTGGCCGGGAAGGTGTGGTAATAGAGGGTATATAGGGCAATATACCACGACTTTCCGCCTCAACAGGTTTGGTCCTACCAGGATCGCGCCCTTCCGACGCGGGCTCGCTCTCTGGCGCCACCGGTCCCTTGTATCGGAGGGAGTCGGCCGGACCTCGGCGGGTGCCGGGCCCGGTTGGAACCAACACCTCGAACCCGAGTGAGGGGAGTCCGAGGTCCAACTCATGCGCTTGCTTGGGAACTTTGAGGACTGGATCCGGTGAGTATAGTTTTGATTTGGTATGTCTAGACAGATGAGTCAGAGCAGTACTGCTGTTTGAATTTTGGAACTTGGAAAAGAGAGCTTGATCACCTCTCAAGACGGTCCGATTAACCCTGCATGAGTATGCGCAGGGCGAAACTATCGTCTTCTTGATTTTGGAAATTGAACATGGCCTAGTCAGAAAAGACAGGATTGGGCTGTGTTTTTTGGGATACGTTGCTAGCATGATTGTGTGAATGAAGTATGAATGAGAGGTCTGCCAGCACGGACCAAGCGAAGGCGGACTCCTGAGTAACGCATTTCCTGGCCGGGCAACCGCATCCAGGTCATAAAAAGGAGGAAGCGACCGTCGTCTTGTCTTGTTATTTGTTTCCCTTATATGTTTCTAGGGCCGTGAGGACCCCTTACCCACGGTCCGCCCTCCTTTTCCCTTCTGTTTGTTGTTGCGCGCACACATCGATATGGGAGGGACGGGGTCTACTAGGCACACTCCGTTAGAATGTATGATCACGCATTTTAATAAAGGATATTCAGGAGATTATGGGATTAAAATGACTGCGACACGATTGCAAGTTTTGTGTACTAGGGAGTGGCCTGAACTAGACTCTATGTGGCCCCGAGAGGGAACTTTTACTATAGGAATTATTCAGTCAGTTCACCAGAAAGTGCGAGTAGCGCACCCCGATCAGTACCCCTATATAGATTCCTGGTTAAGTATTTGTGAGAGCCCGCCCCCTTGGGCAAAGCGCTGTTATGAAGAACAGTGCAGAATAATGTTAGCATTAACAGATCAAACGCAGAAAACAGATCAGACTCAAAAGACAGGGACAGATGAGAAATCCAGACAGAAACCCGTCCTTGCAGATCCTGAGTCCCTGGAAGTGGTAATTAGACAACCCCGAGCCCAGCGTCCAGTAAGAGTGCCACCGCGTCCCGCCCCGAGACCACAGAGGCAGCGGGAGCGGGACCCAACCCCAGACCCACCACCAGAAGAGCAGGCAGATAAGCTCACTCTAGATGAGGAGGATGACTCGACCGAGACTGAGGAAAAAGTTGAGTCTGAGGCAGCAGAGGAAGAGGAAGGGTCTTCCCAGAGCGATACTGATAGTATAAAGACAACTGTCAGTACGAGCTCATCAGTCAAAAGTAAAGCGTCCCAGACTAAGTGCACGAGCAAGAAGAAAGCCCCTGCCAGGAGAGTCTCTAAAATCCCCCTCAGATCCAGAAAAACTTCCACGGCGAAGATGATGCCTTTACGGCAAGTCCCGGGAGTGCCCGTAAGAGATGAAGATAATCAGGTGGTGGCGGGACCCCTAAGTTTAGTATATGTGCCCTTCTCCACTACTGATTTGTTAAACTGGAAAACGCATTATGCTTCCTATACCAACAAGCCCCAAGAACTAACAGAATTAATGCATACCATTATGGAAACCCACCAACCCACTTGGGCAGATTGCCGTCAGCTCTTGTCCACTTTATTCACTACTGAGGAGCGGACACGAATTAGGCGAGCAGCTGTCGACTGGCTGGCGGATAATCCTTTAGCACCGGGGGATGAGGTAGGGATAGACAATCGAGAAGTAGCCCAAGGAGAATTCCCAAATGAAGACCCTCGGTGGGATCCGAATACAGAGAGAGGATCCAAAGCCCTATCCCGGTTTCGCCAAGGCCTCATGCAAGGTCTGAAAAGGGGGGGCCAGAAAGCTATGAATCTTTCTAAAGTGACCGAAGTCAATCAGGGAATAGATGAAAGCCCAGCAGTATTCTACGAGAGATTAGTTGAAGCATACAGAATGTATACTCCCTATGATCCAGATGCACCAGGAAGTTTATGCATGGTGAATGCTGCTTTTGTAAATCAGTCACAACCAGACATTAGACGCAAGTTACAGAAACTAGAAGGGTTTGCGGGCATGAATGCAACTCAGTTACTGGAAGTCGCTCATAAAGTGTATGTGAATCGTGATAATGAAAGACAGAAAGAATGTGATCGAAAGATGAAGAAGAAAGCTGATTTTTTGGCTGCGGCCATAGTTGAACAGAAAAGGTGAGGTTTCCCTAGTCGAAGGAGCAGAGGAAGAGGGTGGGGCCGAGGAGATGGCCGGCCCCTATTAAGCGTGAACCAATGCGCTTACTGCAAGGAAGAAGGACATTGGAAAGATGCATGCCCGCAACTCGAAGGCGCCTCCCAGGATGTCGAAAATAATGCCCATTGGAGAGGAGGAGGAAGAGGCTGACCCCGGAACCGCGGAGGGGCCAATCGGGAACAATTTCAACGAGAAAGAGGAGAGGCCATACAGGCGGTGGCCGCAGCGACCTACGATGTAGATGAAGCCGATTAGGACAGACCGGGCTCCGAATTCGCTTTAGGTCTCCAGGAGCCTATGGTCAGCATACAAATAGGAGACCAATTTATGGACTTTATGGTTGATACTGGAGCAGAACATTCTGTAGTAGATAAACAAATCGCCCCATTTTCCGCAAGAACAGTCACCATTGTGGGAGCAACTGGTGCCAAAGCCACAAAGCCTTTTCTTCAGAACCGTGTATGCAATCTGGGAGGACAGCAAATAACGCACCAATTCCTTTACATGCCTGAGTGCCCAGTGCCATTGCTGGGACGAGATATGCTAGCTAAGCTGCAGGCCCAGATATCCTTTACTGAGAAAGGAGAAATGCAAATGACTGTGAATTCCCAGACAAAACCTGCTGGACTAATGGTGCTTACTGTTCCTCGAGAAGAAGAATGGAGATATTATAGCACTGAGCCAAGTAATGAGCCAATTACTGATACCTATTTTGAACCTACTTTGAAAAGCATTGAAGCCCCATCTGGAGTATGGGCAGAAGGCAATCCCCCAGGCCTAGCCAAACATATAGCTCCAATAATTGTGAATCTCAAGCCTGGTGCCGAACCAGTGCATGTCAAGCAATATCCACTCCCAAGAGCAGCAATTGAAGGCATCCATCGCCACTTGTGTAAGGGGTGTTCTGAAACTGGTTCGCAAGGATCTGACTCAGAATGATTAGCCAAAGGACATAGATTTATTAAAGGAGTTAACACAACAGTATATATAATAGCAGAAAGCATAACCACAAAGCAGTGTATTAATTCACAGGTCTAAATTCATGCGATCACAAACTAGCAATGTTAAACCACAAAGCCAAGTTATCACAGAGAACAACTGTGGAAAAAGGCCTCAACCGGGGTAGGCCCCAGACCTCAACTGACTATCCGGGATATATATACATAATGTGAGGGTCAATCCCTTCCTAAGCTCTCGGGAGCCCCAGAGTACAACAGATGAGGCAGCCATCACAGAGTTTTCCATGATACTGTCTGTAACCAGCCTGTAGGAGATGCCCAAATCATCCCAGACAGCCCTGATTTATCACATCCTTAACCTATGGCTTGATACATAACAGCCCTGATAAGATCTGGCTTCATGCAGGTAGGCTGCAACATTACTGAAATGTAGTATAAAAAATATTTAAAAATAAATAAATAAACCAAGTTCCATTCTCAAGGTAGCCAATAGTCACCTGAGGCCTACCTATCAAATGGTCTGGAAATCACAGTACTAGCTATACCATTACAGAGATCTGCTGGGTTTCCCAAAGCCTCTACAAGTGGTCAAAGTTAAAGAAATGGGCACTTGCAGGAATGTAGATGAGATATTCACTTTCAGCCCTTCCTTTTTATAAACATTTCTAGATTTCTAATTTCTTTCAGTTTTCTTTAATAGATACCGTTTCTACATGTTCATTTTTCTTTGCCAGTCATTCCCTATAAATATGAATCACAGGAATTTAGTCAGCTGAAGAAAGAACATTTCTGGTCTCCAAAGTTCATGTACATCATAATCATTTCACAAGTCTTATGCTAGTTGAGCAAAAGGTATCACAGAATCCAATTTTCTCCAGGATCAATATGGCTATCAGAGCTCTTCCCTGCTCACCTCAGAATTTTCTCTATACCTTTCTCCATTTTCTGTTTAGATTTTCTGAAAGGCGCTATCGTTGGGCTCTATCCCTGGCTTTTGCCATTGATGAAATTAACCATGACCAAAGCTTCCTCCCTGACATCACTCTGGGCTTCTTGATATATGACTCCTGCCTGATGAAGGCCACCAGAGCCACCTTGGAGGCTCTCACAGGGAACGGAGCATGTGTTCCTAACTACCGCTGTCAGAATGTATCTCAACTTTCCGCCATCATTGGCGATTCAGGTTCCACCATGTCAATGTCCATGGCAACACTGTTAGGAGTTTATAAGTACCTACAGGTAAGAACTGGGCATCTTTGCTGGAATGACCTCAATGGATGGATAGGACACCTAAAAAAGAGCATAGGTGCAAATGTTATCCCTGTTTTATCTAGGGAACATATGCATTTATGTACCTCTATAAATTAGGCTCACGCATTTACACATGCTGCATGATTGATGCAATTGTATGCATATCCTATTCTTTCTAGCATACAATATATGATATATTGTATGCTAGAAAGAATAGGCACATGCTAAAGCTCCCTGTGTGTATACTTTGGAAGAAAGGTGGAAGAGGAGAGATATGATGGAGACGTTTAAATACCTCTTTGGCATAAATGCGCAGGAGGAGAGTCTCTTTCAAAGCTCTGCAACGAGAGGACATAGGATGGAGGTAAAAGGAGATGGAATCAGGAGTAATTTGAGGCAATATTTCTTTATGGAAAGAGTGGTAGATGGACGGTATAGTCCAGCAGTGGAGGTATAGAAAGGAGGACAATATCTGAATTCAAGAAGGCATGAGACCAATACAGAAGATCTCTAAAGGGAAAAAAAGGACTGTAGTAGTTGGTATGGAAGGGCAAACTGGATATGCCATGTGGTCTTTATCTGCCATCATGTTTCTATGTGCATCTTTTTTATAAAGTATGTGCATGAGTTCCAATCCCTCCCTTCTCCACCCCCGAGGAACACGTACATGGCTGCTGTGGGGATAATACTATAAAGCATGTTGTGCATGCAGAGAGTGGCTCTTGTAATATCACATGTGCGTAAATGCGCGTGCAAGTCCCAGTGGCGGGAAGAGCATATGTGCATGATTTTACATGGTTTGCACACAGGCATTTCTGGGGTTGTAATTTGCATGGAACAGGGGCAGATCTGCCACGTGCATGCATATTTTATAAAATATGCGTGCGCACACAGGAAGAGTAATTTTATAAGAAGCCACCTAGATTTACATACAAATAACATGTGTAAATCTAGGTCTTTTAGCCATGTGGTAAACGCTCCGAGCGGGGGTAACACGCAGTTGTAACCCAAAGTAAAGGCATCCTACTGGGCAGACTGGATGGGCCGCATTGGTCTTTTTCTGCTGTCATTTACGATGGTACCGTATACATGTGGAAATAGGCATTTACGCAGGTATCTGATGCGGTCACTATTGTTAAAGGATGCGCGTCAGACTGATTGCATGTACTTTCACTGTGGGCGGGAATGAGGCGGAGTTTGCGCAGAGCATGGGCAGAATGCAAAATTGTACATGCAAATTATAAAATACTATTTATAAATTCAACAAATACTATTTACACATTCCTGAAAAATTTAGGCATGGGCATAGTCAAATCTGCGGGGATTTAATTTTCTAGAATATTAAGGTGAATCACTTGTTTACTTCTTAAAAAAGTGCAACGACTAGGAGACTCCCAATAAAGCTGTAAAGTAGCACATTTAAGACTAATATGAAAATATCTTTTTTTACTCAAAGCATAATTGAGCTCTGGAATTTGTTGCCAGAGGATGTAGTAAAAGCTGTTAGTGTAGCTGGATTAGAAAAAGGTTTGGACAAATTCCTGGAGGAAAAGTCCATAAACCATTATTAAAACGGACTGGGGAAAATCCACTGCTTACCCCTGGGACAAGCAGCATAGAATCTGTTACCTTTTTGGAAGCCTGACAGGTACTTGTGACCCGGATTGGCTGTTGCTGGAAACAGGATACTGGGCTTGCTGGACCCAGTATGGCAAATCTTATTTTCTTATGTACGCACATATACACCTGGAACATTGTATAAGATCTCACTTGAATGCGTAAAACACTGTTCGCTGTTCTAGACACTCAGATCTCTTTTACAATTCTCCCCTAAATATAGGAAAAAGCTCATGCAGAAAAACAGTTTTGGATAAAGTTTATGTTGGTCCAATAAAATGTATCACAGTATGCAGAAAGTTCATTAATGTATGTTGATTCAGAATCCAAGATTAAGAAAAGTGTCATGTTTTTAATTGGTTTTCAGAGCCATGGGGGTTAAAGTGATTTTACACAAGGTCACAGAGAACAAAGGGCAAGGGAAAACCTTGAAATCATATCCCAGAATATCTTCTGAATTTCCTCTATTGCATCATTTTTCATCAGTGAAGGTGACTGGCTCAGCCAAGGCTTTCACATGGAATGGGAGTGGCCACACACTAAAGGAAGAATTTGTTATTCATCTTGTATAGCTTTTATAGCGTGCAATAAATAATGGAAAGTCTTATTTTTCCAGGTCAGTTATTTTGCATCTAGTCCCCTGCTCAGCGACAAGACTCGGTTTCCTTCCTTCTTCCGGACCATCCCTAGTGATGCTGTGCAGGCCCAGGGATTGGCTCGGTTGGTGCTGAGGTTTGGTTGGACCTGGGTGGGGCTTCTATCCACTGAAGATGCCTATGGTGAAATGGGAGCTCAGATCATGAAGGAGGAGTTGCTGAGGTTTGGGGCCTGTATTGCATTTCAGGAAACTATTCCTGTGGTTCCTTTGGCCAAAAAGACCAACCATATAGTTGAGGTAGTTCGGAGATCTTCCACCAATGTCATAGTTTTGTTTTCTTCTTTTCCGTATATTTTGCCAATTCTGAAGGAGCTTGTAAGTTATAATATTACAGGGAAGGTGTGGATCGGCAGTGAAGCTTGGTCAACTGACCCCAGTGTCTCCACACAGCACTTTTCCAGCCTTTTAAATGGCAGCGTTGGATTTGCCATCTATGAAGGTAAGATGCCTGGGTTCAAAAAGTTCCTCCTCAAAATCCAACCTTCTACTTCTCTAGATGACATATTTGTTCGGCCATTTTGGGAGGTGGCCTTCAAGTGTCAATGGCCCAGTCTTGAACACAACCGAACCGTGGTCAATGGGGATATAAGTGCACCCCAAGTCCCTTGCACAGGAGGCGAAAATCTGGAAAACTTCAACAGCCCTTATTTTGGTGAATCCAACCTAAGAATCAGCTATAATGTCTATAATGCAGTCTACTCCATAGCGCATGCCCTGCAAGATTTGCATTCCTGCATGCCCGGAGAAGGACCCTTCACCAACAATACGTGTGCTGCCATCCAGGATTTCAAGCCGTGGCAAGTAAAACAGCTCAGCAATCTTTTGTTATTGTGTAATTGTGATTACTTAATAAATATGGGATACTGCACTTTTCAAACAATCAGTTTAAGGACAGGCCGATGGTGCAGTGAGAGTTCTTGGCATTGACATGTTGGCAATTCTTCTGATCTGTGGGCCAAACACAGCTGCAATGCTATGGAAGCAAGACTTGCAGCTGGGCTTAGAGCCCATGATTTTGATGCAAGGCCCCAGATAAAGACTTCTGCTGCAATGACTTGGTAGGGCATATAAACTAGGGGGAAATCCCTTGGTAATCACGACTGAAGGCTTATGGTGCCATAGCCCAACAAAGGCCTGTTCAGACTGAACGGTTAACCAAAAAGCGTAAGAGAAATTTGCCAGGCCAATAAAAGGATCAGTTTAGTTACTGCTAAAAGACAACCTAGAATTCAGAGCATACTCAAGCTAATATAGTAAAGGTCCTTTTATTTACATTTTCTCAGCCGCGGAGTACCAAATGAATCAGTATAGAGTCAGAGGTAATACATTTTGGGAGAAGAGGAGAAAGGGGCATTCTGGAGACAGTGTTTGCAGTTATATGGAGAGTAGTGAAATTCAGTTGCTCTCCATTTAGCGTGTAAGTTTAAATTCCTGTAGCCAAATAGCAGGCATAAAGTTATATGTGTATAAATAGGAAGGTAAAGGCATACAAAGATATACATATATTTAGCTTTACACTTGTGCATATAATATCGCTGAATATATGTATATCTTTATATGCATAAGTTATCCATATAAAATTGTATGGGCACCATCCCACTGAAAATATAACTCACTGAATTTAGCAAATTTCTTCAATGACAGCATTGTGATGGATGCTAAAACAATCATATGCTCAAAATATAGCCTTACGTCATTATTTAGTGCATTAACATTTTATGAACATGGCAAACCACATGATTAAAGCTAGTATAACCATCTTCTTTAATGCTGTCTGGTTCAAAAGCTGCTGATATTATGCAAAAACGTCCTACTGGAAGTCAGGATCTCGGACATAAGTTGGGGAGTTGGAGGAAGAAGAATCAAGCTTGTGATGAGTATGATTAATTCATCTTTGTGGTCTCCATCAGCTCCTGTATTATATGAAGAAGGTGCACTTTATGCAAAAGATGGGGGAAGAGATGTACTTTGACCATGGTGGCAACCCCCCAGCTATGTACGACATTGTCAACTGGCAGCTGCAACCTGATGGCATCATTAACTATGCAAAGGTCGGAAGATTTGACTCCAGGTCTCCCGAAGGGAAGGAAATGCATGTAAACATCAGCGCCATCCAGTGGAACACACGAACTACAAAGGTATGTAATCCATGCACCGCAAGGCTAGGACGTCAACTTTGGAATGGGTTGCACATTACAGTCCCCAGATAGGTAGGAATTCTGCGTTCCTAGTTTAAATCTATATGTATGGTTTTAGCTGAAGAATGCGCTCTTTTTCTAGATCCCAAGTTCTGAATGCAGTGAGAGCTGTCCCCCAGGGTACAGGAAGGCGACCAAGAAAGGACAACCACGCTGCTGTTTTGACTGTCTCCCATGTGCCAAGGAGGAGATTTCCAACATGACGGGTATAGAAGGAACATACTCAGATTGTCTTTTTAAAGAAATAGATGAGAAATCCCCTAGGAAACTGAAATGAAATTTGAAAAAACCAAAACCCCTAAAAAGTTCTTTCCTACATGTGCTATCCTGTCGTCTACCCTTTCATTAATTTCACGCTTTAATTGTATACCTCATAGATACATATGATGCAACAGTATATCAAATAAAGAACCATGAACCATAAAAACAGACGTGAAGTACATGGTGAATGGATTCACCTTTGAAACATTGTCTAATGCTAATATTAGGTACATCTTTCAAATATGGCACATATGTGTAAAGTGTTTGAGTACTTTTTATCTGCAGACTGTACATCAGTTTTCAAAGGGAAACATTTCAGACAAGTACAAACACAAATCTGCATATGCTATCATCTCACATCCAGTGATCACTAGATGATGTGGTTCAGTATTAGGACTAGGACTGATACAATCCATTCAAAGGCGAGGGTCTTAATCTTTAGGAAAACTGACTTTGCCAAGATGGGACAATACCTCAAGGAGTCGTTAGCGGGATAGGAGCGTCTGGGGATGTAGAAAAGCAATGGGCAAAAATGAAAGGGATATTTTGAGGACAACAACCCTTTTTTTTTTGAAAGGTAAATAAAAGGAAAAGGAGACCACTATGGTTCTCAAAAGAAGTAGCTGAAAAGGTGAAGAAAAAGAGGTGAGGTCTTCATGAAATACAAGAGATCACAGGGAGAGGAAGACTGGCCTCTATATTTGGAAAGAGAAGTTAGCAAAGTAGTCAGGAAAGCAAAGATACAAAAAGAAGAAGAAGAAATAGCCAATGCAATAAAAAGGGGGGATAAGACATTTTCAGATATGTTAGTGAGATGAGGAAGAGCAGAAGTGGTATTGTCAGATCAAGGGCGAAGAGGAGGAATATGTAGAAACTGATGAGGATAAAGGAGAATTGCTTAATAAATATTTCTGTTCTGTGTTCACAGATGAAGGGACAAGAGCAGGACCTCAGAAAACAGCCACAAGGAGGAACAGAAGTAACGGGGATCTTGAACGATTTTCAGAAGACTGTGTTCATGAGAAACTAGCTAAACTAAAAGTAGACAAGGCAATGGGACCGGATGGGATACATCCGAGAATATTGAAGGAACTTCGGGACGTTTTAGTGGCTCTACTGATTGACCTTTTCAATGCTGCTTTAGAGTCAGAAGTGGTCCCAGAGAATCTGGGAAAGGGACATGTGGTCCCAATACACAAGAGCGGCAGTAAGGATGAGGTTGACAACTACAAGCCGATTAGTCTAACCTCTGTGGTGAGTAAATTATTGGAAACACTACTGAAACAGAGAACAGTGAGTTTTCTGGAGTCCAATGGATTGCAGGATCTGAAGCAGCATGGGTTCACCAGAGGCAGGTCTTGTCAGACAAATTTAACAGATTTCTTTGACTGGATGACTAGGGAGTTGGACCGAGGGAGAGCCTTAGATGTGGTGTACTTAGATTTCAGTAAAGCCTTTGACACCATTCCACACAGGCAACTTATAAACAGACTGAGCAGCCTAGGGATGAACTCTAAAGTGACTGACCGGGTTAGAAATTGGTTGAGTGGGAGGCAATAAAGGGTACAGATAAATATAGCTTACTCTGGGGAGAAGGAGGTTACCAGTGGTGTGCTGCAAGGATCTATCCTTGGTCCGATTCTTTTTAACATCTTTGTTGGTGATATTGCGGAAGGGCTGTCAGGTAAAGTTAGCCTCTTTGCAGATGATACCAAAATCTGCAATAGAGTAGACACCCAGGAAGGTGTAAATAACATGAGGAGGGATCTAGCTAAGCTTGAAGAATGGTCTAGAATTTGGAAGCTGGGATTTAATGCTAAATAATACAAAGTCATGCATTTGGGCTGCAAAAATCAAGGGAGTGGTACAGTGAGGAGGTGAAGTACTTCTGTCCACGAAAGAAGAGCGGGACCTGGGCATGATTGTTTCTGATGATCTGAAAGTGGCTAAACAGGTAGAAAAGGTGATGGCAAAAAACAGAAGGATGCTTGGGTGCCTAGGAGAGGAATGGCCAGCTGAAAAAAGGAGGCGATAGTGCCTCTGTACAAGTCTCTGTTGTGACCACATTTGGAGTATCGCATGCAGTTTTGGAGACCACACCTTGAAAAGGATATAAGCAGGATGGAGTTGGTACAGAGGGTGGCTACTAAACTAATTTTTATTTCTTTTATTTTTAATTTATTTAACGTGTTTTCTATACCTCCTTCTCATCAAATTCAAAGCAGTTTGCAGTTCTTTACAGAAAGAGTGGTAGAAGTGTGGAATAGTCTCCCAGTGGAGATAATGCAGATGAGGATGGTATTTGAATTCAAGAAAGCATGGGACAAGCACAGAAAATCTCTAAAGGAAAAAGGGGACTATTGTAGTGGATATGGAAGTGCAGACTAGACAAGTCATGTGGTCTTTTTTCTGCTGTCTATGTTTCTATTTCAGTGAAAACGTACTTTTGGAAATCCAAAAGTGCTCCGGCTCTGCCCCTCCCCTCAACATGCCTCTCCAATATGTGTGTACAATCATACAAGCAAGGACAGTTTTCAAAAGTCTCATTTCTGGATATAAAACCTGCTTTATGCACAAAATGCCTTTGAAAATTTCCCTCATTATGCTCAATGGTACAGAAAAGGGATTGATTTCTTTTCCAGATTCCACTAACTGTTGGCCATGTCCAAGTGACCAGATGCCGAATGAGAGAAGAAGTGAATGTGTTCCAAAAAGAATAGAATTCCTTTCTTATCAAGAGGTCTTGAGTAACCTTTTGGCTGTTGTTGCCATTTTCTGTGCCATCATAACAGCTGCCACATTGTGCATCTTCATCAAGTACCAAGATACACCCATCGCCAAAGCCAATAACAGGGAACTCTCCTTCCTTCTCCTGGCAGCCCTTGTGCTATGTTTTCTCAGTTCTCTGCTCTTCATTGGAGATCCTAGGCCAATCACCTGCTTGCTCCGCCAACCTGTCTTTGGTATCAATTTTGTTCTCTGTATATCGTGTGTGTTGAGCAAGACAATTATGGTGGTCATTGCTTTCAATGCCACCAAACCAAATAGTAACTTGAGGGGTTGGTTGGGACTCAAGGTGCCTATTATGATAGTTTCTGCTTCCACATTTGTTCAGATCTTCATCTGTGCCACCTGGCTGCTGCTCTGCCCTCCCTTCCCAGAGAAGAACATGAAACTGAAGACCGGCATTATCGTATGGCAGTGTAATGAATGCTCAGATGTTGCATTCTGGTGCATGCTGGGATACATGGGGCTCTTGGCATGTGTCAGCTTCCTGGTGGCCTTCCTTGCCCGTAAGTTGCCCGACAGCTTCAATGAGGCCAAATGGATCACGTTTAGCATGCTTGTGTTCCTGAGTGTCTGGCTGTCCTTCATCCCAGGCTATCTGAGCACCCAGGGGAAGTACACGGTCGCTGTGGAGGTCTTCGGGATCATCTCTTCTAGTGCAGGGATTCTTGGTTGTATTTTTTTCCCCAAATGCTACATTATGTTACTGAGACCTGATATGAACACCAGGGAGCAGCTCTTAGGAAAAGGGCATGGGAAGAAAAACAGATAGAGGTTATGTAAGCATCTGATCACTGAGTAACCTATAAATGTTAATTGCTAAATCTAGCTGTACTTTTTAACATCCTATCGTAATAAAAATGCTCTTCTGTGAAATTCTTTTGGCATAATTGATCTCTAAAAATTTAGTAATGGAAAAATGTCTATTTTCAGCCACTTGCCATTGATTTTATTTTGAGTAGTAGAAATGGCTTACACCATGTCTAAGTCACTTGCGGTTTGAGACATGTATGTAGTTTACAGTTAGCACTGTCTACTGACCATCATGCTTGGGGTAAATGGTGACCTTTAGTATTTGGAGTTGACCCTGAGAACTGGTAATCAGAAGTGATGGGACAGAATATTATAGATAAAAGTATGAGAGAGAAACTATTTCTTTTGACATAATAAATAAACTTGTGAATTAGTGCACTTGCTATGATATAAAGGCTTATTTTGTATAATGTTTGTTTAATCTTTAAGTAGGTTTGACATACCGTTTCTCATAAAAACATCAGGGTGGTTCATGAAATAAAATCAAAGTTCAGAGGAACAAAACAGACGCTCAATAACAAGACTTAGAACATTTACAGACACAGACAAGCCACAACAGAACTAATACAATGTTGCACTTGACTTATACTCACCCCAAACCCCAGATAAACAAAGATTAGGGGAATGCAGAAGACAACCTACCGAACCTCCTTTGCAACCATGACTATCCTATCAACCCAGTTCAGCGAAATCAAATGAGATAATTAAATATCCATATAAACATGCATGTCTTTAAGCTCTTTTGAACATCAAGTACCGTAGTTTGCTTCGGACCTGGGCATCAGGAGGAAGACCATTCCATTATAGCAAAGCTCTAAGAAAAAGTGGATTCATGGGCAACGTGGCTCCGAATTACTAGTGGGGATGGAAGGCACAGTCTACAAAGTTGGAGAGTTCAAGTGAGGCACGAGGATATATAAGATATCGAAGAGCAGCAAGATATAGTGGTTGACAGGAGTAGAATGCAAAGTGGGTTAACAATAAGATTGAAAATTGAATTCTTAACACTATAGGGAGTCAGTGTTATTCATACAATAATGACGTAATCTAAGAGAATTGATTCACACCATAGAGAAGCCTAACCTCAGTATTTCAGGAAGGAAAACGGATGTCCTTACCCTTCCCTATTCTTCTCCGTACCCTTCCCTATTCTTCTCCTTACCCTTCCCTATTCTTCTCCTTACCCTTCCCTATTCTTCTCCGTACCCTTCCCTATTCTTCTCCTTACCCTTCCCTATTCTTCTCCGTACCCTTCCCGGTTCTATCCTCATTCTTATCTTTTGTCTGTCTTGATTAGAGTGTAAGCTCTGATGAGCGAGGACTGTCTCTACCTATGTTTGTACAGTGCTGTGTATGCCTTGTAGTGCTTTATAAATGTTTATTAATGATAATAATAATAATAGTAGTAGTAATCCAAGACAGGGCAGTCATTATTTGCTGCTTATTTTACAAAAGACTCATTGAATGCAGAGCCCTTTGTAAAATACATATAAGGCCATGGGAAAACACATATATTTTGCAGCACACACAGTGGGAACATCCATTTTACAAAAAAACATGCCCGTTACATGCCTCCTTCAAAGCCATGTGTGCCGTGTGTAATTATAAGAACATAAGAACATAACATATGCCATACTTGGTCAGACCAAGGTCCATCAAGCCCAGTATCCTGTTTCCAAGAGTGGCCAATCTAGGTCATATGTACCTAGCAGTTTCCCCAAAAGACACAGGTTCCGTAATGCTTGTACTGGGTCAAGCATTGATATCATGGGTCCCTTCTTAATAATGGTTTATGGACCTTTCCTCCAAGAACTTGTCCAAACCTTTTTTAAACCCAGCTACACTAACAGCCTTTACTACATCCTCCGGTAGCAAATTCCAGAGTTTGATTACACGTTGAGTGAAAAAATATTTTCTTTTATTAGTCTTAAATAGTTTACCCTGTAGCTTCATTAAATGTCCCCTAGTCTTTCTATATTCCGATAACGTAAACAATCGATCTACGTTTACCTGTTCCACTCCGTTCATTAATTTATAGACTTCTATCATATCGCCCCTCAGCCGTCTCCTTTCCAGGTTAAGGAGCCCTAACCTTTTTAGCGTTTCTTCATAGGAGTATCCTTCCATCCCCTTTACCATTTTGGTGGCTCTTCTCTGAACCTTTTCTAATAACACTATATCCTTTTTAAGATACGGCGACCAGAATTGCACACAATATTCAAGGTGCGGTCTCACCATGGAACGATATAGAGGCATTATAATGTCTTTTGTTTTATTTTCCATTCCTTTCCTTATGATACCTAGCATTCTATTTGCTCTCTTGGCTGCCGCTGCACACTGGGCCGAGGGTTTTAACATCTTATCCACAATGACGCCTAAATCTTTTTCCTGGGTGGTGGTTCCTAATGTGGAACCTTGCATTGTGTAACCATAGTTTGGGTTGTTCTTCCCTAGGTGCATAACTTTGCACTTGTACACATTAAATTTCATCTGCCATTTTGATGCCCAGTCTTCCAATTTATCAAGAACCTCTTGCAATTTTCCACAATCCTCTTGGGTTTTAACAACTTTAAATAGTTTTG
This sequence comes from Ichthyophis bannanicus, assembly GCA_033557465.1. Classification (NCBI taxonomy): domain Eukaryota; kingdom Metazoa; phylum Chordata; class Amphibia; order Gymnophiona; family Ichthyophiidae; genus Ichthyophis; species Ichthyophis bannanicus. Next base: position 100,605,598 of record CM066048.1, on the reverse strand, counting down.
TGTCATCTGCAAATTTGATAACCTCACTCGTTATTCCACTTTCCAGGTCATTTATGAATATATTTCCAGGTCATCTATGGCTAAGCAGTGATTATTCTAAAATCTCTACTTACAGGTGTATGCCCACTGAACTGTATAAATCAGCTTTCTACAAATTACATCTAATCCTTCTAAAATTACATCCTTCATGTCCTAAAATGAATACAAAATAATTGTACAACTTATGAGAATAAATGTAAATAAAGTAGACTTTCATCTAAATAATAAATTTAAAATAAGTGGGTCAATAGTCACAGGAAGTTATTTATTCACTGACAGCCAGAGAGTGTAGAACTTCCTCACCATCAGTTTTTGACCATAGTGGGAGTAGTTCGCTAGAGGCTTTTGCGTGGATCTATGCAAACATATGCATGTAAAATGACACTTAGGAAAGTACGTGTGCAGTGACGAGAACAAACGTGTTTTTATGTGACACCGGTGTAGGCATGTTCTGGGGTGGATTTTTGAAGAGTTGCAATTTATATTCTTTTTCATTGGACTATATGCCTTTATAAAATCAGTTATTTATTTATTTAAAAAGCTCTGATATACCGCCAATCTGTAAAACAACATTCAAAGCAGCTTAAAACCACAAAAAATACCATAAAAACATAAAAAACACAGTTGGTATAACAAATGAGACTGTCACCACCTACCTACATCCCAGCAATTAACCTCCAGCACTGCTAACATGGAAATAAACACGTTTTCAACATCCAGTAAAAGCTAACATCATCCTGCTCCTGACTTAATCTGCGGTTGTAATCAATATTACTGGCACCCTTGCAGTTCAACCCCTTAATGTCCAATATCTCCTAAAAAAAAGAGTGGTCAGTGAAATGGCTTTGGACATATATTTGATACATATCCCTCCTTCAAGTCCCTTCTGAAAACACATTTGTTTAATACTGTTTATGACTTGCCTACTTAATTTGTCTTGTATGTCCCTCTTTTGTTCTTATCTTTCATGTGGTTTGAATGACTCTCCACTTTCCTGTTTTTACTGGAGTTCTTTTCTATTTTATTATGTTTATTTCAGACAAGGTTTTACACCACTCTGCTGAGACCACTTGAAGGGCGGTCTATCAAATAATAGACCATAAACCATAAATAAATCAAGACAAATTAAAAAATGAAATAGTAGGAAATAGTATAAAAACTGGGACATTGCCAGGGCATGATTATTGGCACCCTTATAAACAATTCAAATCAATTTGAAAAGAAGAACCACATTCCCATTGCAGTAAAATTAGACGCACCTGTGATCAATTCAGTACTCACATGACTTGAATCAACCAATGAATGATGGCTTTAATGTTTAAAATGGCCACATTCACTCCCCGTTCCATTTTCACAATGGTGAAGACAAGGGAGCTGCCTGAGACTATCAGAAAAGCCATTATCACCAAACATCAAATTTCAAATGGGTACAAGGCCATCTCCAAAGACCTTGGGATTCCTGTGTCTACAGTTGGCAATGTTATTAAGAAGCTTTCTGCTCATGGAACTTTCAAGAACCTCCCAGGACATGGCGGGAAGAGGAAAATTAATCCAAGAAGCTTTTGAAGGTTAGTGCTAACTGTTATAAAAACACCACATACAACATCCAAAGAGCTGACCTGGAGCAATCTGGAGTGGTGGTTTCAACCCACACCATACGCTGCAAACTAAACAAAGAAGGACTTCACGGGCGAAGGCCAAGGAGGACCTCACTGCTCAAAGACAGACATAAAAAGGCATGCTTGATCTTTGCCCAAACCCACCTTGAAATTGTTCTGTAGACAGATGAAACCAAACTTGGCAATGCAGACCAGCGATACATTTACAGGAGAAGAAATGAAACTTATAAGGAAAAAGCACCCTTCCTACAGTTAAATATGTTGGACGTTTCATAATGTTGTGGGGCTGTTTTGCTGTCTCAGGAACTGGAGACCTGGAACGTATTAAAGGAATCATGAAATCAGAGGTCTACCAAGGAATGTTTGAGTGAAATGTGCTACCTAGTGTCAGAAAGCTAGGTCTGGGTTGAAGGTCGTGAGTCCTCCAGCAGGACAATGACCCAAAATATACATCCAAAAGTACAAAAGAATGGTTAAAAAGGAACTAATGGACTGTTTTAAACTGGCCAGCAATCAGTCCTGATCTCAATCCAATTGAGAACCTTTGGAAAGAGCTGAAATCTGCCATTGGTAAAAGGAATCCTGGAAATGTTCATGAGCTGAAACAAATCACAGTTGAAGAGTGGGAGAAACTACAAATAGACAGATATACGAAACTTATAGATGGCTACAAGAAACGTTTGGAGGCTGGCAACACATTGGCGCATGTTTACTAAAGTGTGCTGTTAGCATAGGATTTGCTGCGTGCTAAGCACACGATGCTGTTAGCATTGGGCCCCACTGTAAAAATCTCATGTTAACCAGATAGCGCACCATTAGGTGGGAACTGGGTGGATTGGGGCAGATGGGTATTGATGGCACATTGCTGTTAGTATGGTTGACATGGATGTGTGCTAACCACAAATGTAGTCGTTAGCACGGGTGACCATAATGTCACCTCAATAGATGGTGGAAAGTGCATCCACCTGCTGGTTAGTGCGGTGCAGCATCTTACCAATGCGCTGTTGGCAGGGGGATGGCCGCTCGCACTCCCAAAGGTTAGCACAGGCCTCCATGTTAGGACCGCATCACAAATGCGTGCTGCTGGTACGCCTTTTACTATACATGCCCCGTTGATGAAGTGATACAGAACAGATAATGATAGCACTTTCCTGTAAACGCTTTAGGACATGGAAAAACGCCACAGATTCCACCCCATCTAAGATGCTGTCAATTCTTTCTAAAGCATTGCACTCCCATGTATTAAAGTTTGTTTTTTTCTATTTAGTTGCCTTAATATTATTGCTGGCTTACCATTTAAAATCTATTTTTCTGTTTTATTTTCATATGTTGTATGGTTTTGTGGAATCCAACAGTCAACTCTGCCATTTTCAGTGAAAATTTAACCAACATGATCCAGTCCACAACAGCACTACATGGAAAGAGACACCACCCTTGTGAGAGATAGCACTGAAACCTTCCATCCCCAAGGCTCTCCTACTTTTCAGGACCATTTAAAGTCATTATTAAATCAGAGAAAATATATCTCTATAGAGATCAGAAAGTAAAATTAGACTGGGAATTCTAAAACATTCAATCATGACTCAATATTCTCCAGAGGGAGAAGAGTGGGCAGGATACACTATAAATTTAGGGATAACGCAACAATGAGTGCTAGTCTTACACACCGCGCTGTGATATTAGTAAATGTTTTTGTGTTACCTACAAATATATTTAACAATATAAACTTGGGGTACACATACATTCTGTGAATATGGTTTTCAAGATACAAAGCAGTATTCACTGCAAACAAATTTTGTTACCTACAGCATTAATCGATGACCACCAGGTCTGTCTCATTTCCTCGAAAGAAACACCCAACACCATTTGAGGAATGGATAGCGCCTATCTTTTGGCAGATTCCAGATGGTTGTCATTCTTTCGGTTGACATCATTTGGCTCTCATTGACTCATGCTTTAACGGTAGGCCTTGGACGGTCCATGGAACTGAAGCTGCCTGGGCTGGGGCTTCTGTTTGTGATGCTACTGTATGTCTGCTTGGCGGATACTAAGGGATGCAACTTGAGAAGTCCAGGGGAGACTGGTTATGCGCAGGTTGGAGACATCATCATGGGAGGCATTTTCCCGATACACAACCTGAGGGAATCAGAGGCGCTTTTCATCGAGTCCCCCAAGCCCATCACATGCCACGAGTAAGTCATAAATTTTCATAGTCATTGTTTTCTCATATAGAACAGAATTCTAGTAGTCAACATTTTTTTTTCTTTTTGGAAAATTGAATTCTTTGCAGTTTGTTAGCTCAGAATAAAAATGATTCACATTGTATTTATTACTATATGAGCTCTTGAGACCATACAGTACATTTTCCTTTTCAGTTGATTTGATTTCATAAACTCATATACAACATCACCATTACCATTCTCACAAGTTTTACCCTGCCTTGTTGTCCCTGACAAAAGGCAGTTAATGAAAATAATAAACGATAAACCTGTTTCATTACTTTGTCACAGAACCGCAGAAGACTCCATTTTAGGCTTGGGAATATGAATTACAAAGACCGAGAAATTCCTGCTGAATAGCTGGATTTATTTTATGCATGGCTGCTGATGTTTAACAAAAAATGCTGACAGTGGCAGGTTTACCTCGAAAAGAAATGGAATTAAGGAGGGAGGGAGCTGAGCTTTGCTTTTCAAACAGGCCTTCTAAGACGGAGAGTTTGATGCCAAAATACAGATGAGACGCTGTTTCTGGGCAATAGTTATTGGTGAATGTGTGGCCTGGAGCCGCAGTCACAGCTTTGCAAGTCATTCCTAACAGCGTAGACCTTAGACTGGCAATCTAGAAAAGAGCACTTGGACTTGTTCCCCAGTTCAAAATGCCAGTTCCCTGAATTTCAAGAAACAGGGAAGAGTTGCTCTGCCGTCTTATCCAAAGGGGGGGGGGGGGCGGAGGAGAAGATGAAGGGACACCATCTTAGTTCCATGTTTGAGCAACAAGGCATGGGGGAGAGAAGAGATGAGTCATTACCCTGCCTCCCCCGACCATCCCGTGACAGCAGCAATATCACTTCCAAACAGACAAATTGACAGAAAAATAGAAACAGTAATGGATGTAAATCCTAAAAAATGACATATTCATATCGCTAAACTGAAAATAAGTTTTTTTTGTCCCTCCCCTCCCCCCCATGCCCATTACTGGATTCGGGGATAGGAGACTATCAAACAGGTGGGGACACAGCTCTAAAATTGAAGACCTTATTCATATGATGTCTGTTGCAGGGGGCATAGGATGGGGAGGAGCTATAGCAGATACCACAGAGCAGAATAGAGCCACTTTGCTCCGTCTGTCTGCAGCCGAGTCCCAGGAGCATGGAGAACTGTGGGCCTGCAGCTGCGCCTTCTCCGTCCCCTCTTCCTGATCTCATTATCTTCTGTCCGTTGCTGGCAGACAGGAAAGGGAGGAACTGGCGTGGGCTGTCTTTTCTTTGTAGTACCTACTGCAGCTCCCTCTCCGCTTCCTATCCCTATGCCAACAGGCAGCACTAGGAAGGGGATGGAAGAGAAAAGTGGAGGGGCTGCAGCAGATGTGGTTGCAATCTGGCAGCTCCCAGGACCTGGAACTCAGCTGCCGACAAAAGGAGCAGAGCTGGAAACCTTAAGCCTGAAAACTATTCCAATCAAAGCAGGTATCTGCAGCGTGGCTATAAGAGTAGCGTCCTCCACTGACCTATAAGAGAGCAATCTCACGGCTTTTAAATTGCACAACGATATCTCCCCCTCCTACTCCTCCACTATAATAAAATCTCAAACTGACCCCAGACAGAAGTGAAAGTGCGCTCAAAACCTCCTGCAAGTACCATCCCTAATACGCAAAACCAAACAGTATACAAGCAATAGGGTGTTCAGATACACAGCTCCTATACTCTGGAACGCTCTCCCTGACCAAAGCAGGGCAATCAAAGACCTCCTAACGTTCCACACCTTTTCTCAGAATATTATAATGCTCACTTATCAAACAATACATCCAATCACTCCACCCTCCCTCCCACCCCGACAGCCTAACACATCCTATTTCCCTACTTTAACTCATTGTAAATAGCTAAGAGAATCCAGCCTTCGCTAAGCCTCTGTAATAGTGTGCACTAATATGTATACAGTTCTTGTTCTAGGTTCCTTGTTTAAATTATGTAATGGTTAAATCTGTTCCATGTACCACTGTGTTGTAGTTCCATGTAAACTGCCCCTGATCGCTGGAAGGGGTGGTACAAAAAAATGTTCAAATAAATAAAATAAATAAATATCTCTTTCCTCATCATTCTCCTCCATGACAGCTGGAAAGCAAGACATAAGTGGGGAGGGGCTCACAGTAAAAGAAGGCACGCTTACAACAACTATCGAAAAATATTTAGCCCTCCGTTTTTTTCCAATTTTTAGGTATTCTTTTTACAAGAAAATCTAAACGGTAATGTCATCAAGCTTCCTATTTGTAATTCTTATGAGGGGCAATTTTCAAAGCCATTAATGATGGAAAACTGTGATTTACGTGCATTTGCATTTGTCCACAACAAGCACGCTTGAAATTGCATTCAGGGGAGGTGTTCCCAGTGGTATGCTTTGCTTGGGGTCACAAAGTGACCTAGTGGTTGGGGCAAGGTACTTCAGGCCAGAAGGTCAGGGGTTCAAATCCCACTAGAGGACAGCAACCTTGGGCCGGAAGGACTGGGGTTTCTAGTCCCACAGGTGCTCCTTGTGGTCTTGGGCAAGCCACCTAACCCTCCATAGCCCATGTTCCCTGTAAAATAGTTATCTCCAAGTTATAATGCCCTGTTCAATGTAATTTCAGTTTGTTCAATGTAAACCACACTGATGCAGAATAGTGCGGTATATAAGAGAATATAAATAAATTAATTAAAGTAAGTATACACAAATTATTTGTTGAAGAAATTCTACCCACAGGAAAGGCAGGCGCAAATGACCCCACAGCAAAATCCAAAGAGAAAATGAGCCTCGACTTTCTCTTTATTTGTTTAGTTATCTATTTACATAAATCTATAATACCCTGATCTGAAATATTCTCAGCGGATTACAAAAAATATAAAAGTAAACATAAAACAGACATAATAAAAATAACATAAAACGCGAAGCAAAGCCAGCAGATAAAATCTTCCTGCAGATTTTGACCGAGTGCAGTTTTAATTTTGCCCTTTTTATCTTCTTGTCCATTGTCAATAATTTTTTTTTAAATAATAACTTCAGATATTTATTAAACGCAAGCCTTGAAATCTCAGGCATATTAGAATCTATACATAGTTCTAATCTTGATCCAGTAATAGATATCACAGATTCTGCACAGAATACAGTCATCTCTAGGACCAATATAGCTTCTAGAACTTATCGCTACTCTTGTCAAGATTTTCTCCATCTACAGTATTTCATGACTTTCTGTTTAGATTTATTGAAAGACGATATCGTTGGGCGCTATCAATGGCTTTTGCCATTGATGAAATTAACCACAACCAGATCCTTCTCCCCAACATCACCTTGGGCTTCCTGATCTATGACTCCTGCTTGGCACTAGCGAGGGCCGTCAGGGGTACAATGTGGATTCTCACAGAGAAAGGAGGGAGTGTCCCTAATTACCACTGCCAGAGTCCATCCAGACTGGCTGCGATCATTGGAGAAACAGGTTCAACAAAGTCCATGTCTATGGCAGCACTGCTGGGAATTTACAGGTACCCACAGGTAAGAACTGTACATCTTTTCTTGCAAAGCTACAGATGGATGTTTAGGACCTCCAAAGAATTCCCTTGTCTCAAAAGTTCATGTAGAAACTTGTTTTAAATAATTCTTATGCTGCATCACGTTTTGCAGAGAATCTGTAATTTCTAGCAACTTGTTGACTCAAAACTAAGATTGAGACATGTTCTTTTCTCCCATTGTGCCTCGAGGCCCTGGGGGAGCAAACGGCTTGCCTAAGAGAAAGCAAGTGGCAAAGGAGATCCTGAGCTTGTGTCCCAGCTGAATTATGGTCCAATTCTACTTAGCCTTTTCTCTCTGACCTGGCAGCAGCTAAGTCAGGTCTTGCAGGTTTGTAGTACAGGCGTGTTTTGAAGGTGATTAGCATAGATCAGGACTTAACATAAGTTTGTGACTTGACATGGAAGGGAGCTTTGTATTTTACTTTGTGCTCAAATAAATAATTGAGGTTCATCATTAACAGGTCAGTTATTTTGCATCTAGTCCTCTACTCAGTGACAAGAATCAATTTCCCTCCTTCCTACGGACCATCCCTAGTGATGTTGTCCAGGCCCGGGGTATGGCTCAGTTGGTACTTCATTTTGGCTGGACCTGGGTTGGATTGCTATCCACTGAAGATGCCTATGGTGAAATGGGAGCTCAGATCATGAAAGAGGAGCTGCTACGATTCGGGGCCTGTGTTGCTTTCCATGAAACCATTCCTGTGGTCCCTTCAACCAGAAAGACCAACCAAATCACTGAGGTGGTCCTGAGATCTTCAGCCAATGCCATTGTTCTCTTTTCTTCTGAACCTTATATTCTGCCAATATTGGAGGAGCTTTTAAGAAGAAATCTAACAGGGAAAGTGTGGATTGCCAGTGAAGCTTGGTCAACTTCTCCCAGTGTCTCCATAAAACAGTTTGCCAGCCTTTTGAGTGGCAGCATTGGATTTGCAATCTATGAAGGTAAGATGCCAGGGTTCAAGAACTTCCTCCTCAAAATCCACCCTTTCACATCTCCAAAAGACATATTTGTTCATCTGTTCTGGGAGGTGACCTTCAAATGTCAGTGGCCAAAGGTTGAAGAGAACCAAACCATGGTTGACATGAAAAATGGTGCAAGCAGAGTCCTCTGCACCGGAGCAGAAAAGCTGGAAGACTACAGCAGCCCTTATTTTGGTGAATCCAACCTAAGAGTTAGCTTCAATGTCTACAATGCAGTTTATGCCTTGGCATATGCCCTGCGGGACTTGCACTCCTGTGTGCCAGGGGAAGGGCCCTTCATCAACAACACGTGTGCTGACATCCAGGATTTCAAGCCATGGCAGGTAAAACTCTACAATGTTATTTTATTAACCTTTAAGTTTCTTTTGTTTGCTCTATAAATACACAAGTATGTGGGTTTCAAAAGTAAATCCAATATAGCTAAGACAAGCCAGAATCTTTATTTATTAGTAGTAGTTCAAGGCAGGTTACGTTTAGGTACAGTAGATATTTCCCCCATCTCCAGAGGTCTTACCTGAGGTAATGGAGGATTAAGTGACTCGCTCAAGACCCTAAAGGGTGTCAGTGAGATTCACATCCTGATTTTTCTGCTTCTGAGACTGCTGCTCTAGCCACTAGATTCATCCTCCACTCCAAATCTACCAACCTTCGAAAATGTCTTGATGCAGGAGCCTCGTGATCTGACCTTGTGAAAGGAATTCATATGCTTATTATCAGATATTTATAAAACGGCCTACTTCATCCTTCTGCGCACTAAACAAGGGAACTGTGCCAGAACCTGAATTTAGATGTTAATCCTCTGTAGGCTAACAAGAATATATTGCATGGTGCTGGTACACTCCGTTATTGGGAAGGAGCCAGAATGCCCTCAAACATTTTTGAACATAGTTAACCATTTCAAAAGGTGGTTATGCCTAACCAATCATGCTGCCTTCTACTTCAATGCTGGCTTTTTCACGGCATACCTGAAGGGTCTAGAAAACATACATACCGTGTATATAGTTAAAAATCTGGTTCTTTGTATATAGTTTATAACTGCTAATTATACGTTTGAATTTCTTTGTAGTTTCACATTGTTACCTGTTAAAACAGCCTTGCCTGTTTACTGTTGTTCCATGTAAACCGCAACTGATCAATGGAAGGTGCGGTATATAAAAATTCGCTAATTAAATTAAATTAAATTAAAACACATTCTGGTAGAAGGGGAACAGATAGCCATTCTGTAGCTAAGAAGAAGAAACGATTCATCTTTCCTTCTTGTCCCTTCAGCTCCTGCACTACATGAAGAAGGTGCACTTCAGGCACAAGATGGGGGAGGAGATGGACTTTGACAGTAGCGGCAACCCCCCTGCTGTATACGACATTGTCAACTGGCAGCAACAGTCAGACGGCACCATCCACTATGTCAAGGTGGGACGATTTGATTCCAGAGCACCCAAAGGGCAGGAGATGCATATAAATATCAGCACCATTCGATGGAACATGGAAAGCACAGAGGTATGATGTTTATGCTAGAAATAGGACCGAGGAATTAATATTTCTCAGCTGAAGGTTTCCAAACTTTCTCTTCGTAGGTCCCGCATTCTGTGTGCAGCAAACGTTGTCCTGCTGGCTACAGGAAAGTGGTCCAGAGGGGGAAGCCCCTCTGTTGCTTCGACTGCCTCCCATGTCCTGAAGGGGAGATATCCAACATGACAGGTACAGGAGGAAATATGTTCATTTTAAATGAAATTAAATGGATGAAAAGTTCCTTAGGAGACTGAACTGTAAATTGAAAAAAAACCAACAATTATCCAAAGTATTTTGTTAATTCAGTCTCATTTGATGGTTAAGGTAAACATTGAGAAGGAATCTCAATTGCATGGTGAAAAGGATTGTATTTGAAACAGTAGAAAATACTATTATTGTATTATTCTCCCCTCTGTATCTCCTTCTCGCCTCCCCTCTGTACCTCCTTCTCCTCTACTCCCCACCAGCTCTACGTCCTGAGCTTTGGGAATCCTTGCTCTCTTCCCTCACCGATCTGTCCCTAGCCTTCCCTCGTCTGATTGTCGCTGGCGACTTTAACTTGCACCTTGACCCCCCCGTCTCCGCCAGAGCTCAATCCTTCAATACCCTCCTCCATGACTTGTCCCTCCTCCAGCTTGTCCCTTTCCCAACCCACTCTGCTGGGTACACCCTTGACCTGCTTCTTTCTCCCTCAGCCCCCACTTACCAACTACAGCCTCTTCAGGCCCTCCCCCTACCCTGGACTGACCATTATTGCGTCTCTTTCCTTTGTTGTCCTTCCCTTTCTGATTCCCCCCCTTCCCGCAACCCCCCCTCACCTCCCTTCCTTGCTCTCACCGTCTAACCCCCCAGACCCCCCAGCAATTCCACTCACTCACCTCCTCTGAGGTACTTGCGTTACTCTCCTCCTCCAAAAAAACCTCCTGCCCACTTGATCCTATTCCCTCCTCTTGGCTGCTTATTCCCTCACTAGCCCTCGTTCCTCCTGCTCTCTCCATCATCAACACCAGTCTCTCCCTCGGTATCTTTCCCAAGCCCTGGAAACATGCCCTGGTCCGTCCCATCCTTAAAAAGCCCTCCCTCGACCCCATGACTCCTGCCAACTACTGTCCTGTTTCCAACCTTCCCTTTCTTTCTAAAATCCTCGAGAAAGCTATTTTCTCCCAGCTATCCGCCTTCCTGGACTCCACTCACTTCCTTCATCCCCGTCAGTCTGGGTTCCGTCCCGGCCATAGTGTTGAGACGGTCCTCCTTGGCTTTTTGAATGAACTTCACACAGCTCATGATCACGGTGACCCGTTGGTGGCGGTCTCTCTTGATCTTTCTGCCGCCTTTGACCTTGTCGATCATTCTCTCCTTCTGGCTCAACTTCGGGAAGCGGGCCTCTGTAGCACAGTCCTCCACTGGTTTCATTCTTTCCTTTCTTCCAGGTCCTACTCCGTTCTTCCCTCATCTCCCTCCTCCTTCCCCTCTGAGCCCATTCCTCTCCCCTGTGGTGTTCCCCAGGGTTCTGTCTTGGCCCCCCTCCTTTTTAACATCTTTTTCACCCCCCTAGCCTTACTTGTTCAGCAGCATGGGATCTCTGCATTTTACTACGCCGATGACTTGGTTCTTCTCCATCACACTTCTCCTCACTCTCCCGATCTCTCCCCTCTGAACACCTGCCTCACTGCTGTTGCCAACTGGCTCACTACGCATTGCCTTCACCTCAACCTCACTAAAACTCTTGCCATCTGGTTCTCTCACAGTGACACTTCTCCCCAGATTGCCCCCTCTTTTTCCGGCTCCCCAGTTCCATTTGTCTCCTCCTTCCGTTATCTGGGAGTTTTCTTTGACTCTCATCTCTCCTTCCGCGATCACATTGCTCACGTATCAAAATCCTCTTTCTATTTCCTCCGACAGATTCGCGCCATCAGGCCTTTTCTCACTGCACAAGCACTCACCACCCTTCTTCTTTCTCTGGTCATGTCTCGTGTCGATTTTTGTAATTCTGTTCTAGCCGGTCTCCCCGCCACTCAACTTCACCGCCTTCAGCGCATCCAAAACACCGCTACCCGTCTCATTTTCCACTCCTCCCCCCGTGATCATGTTGCACCTTTGCTCATCCACCTCCATTGGCTTCCTGTCAAGTCTCGTATCCATTTCAAAGTTCTGACAATCCTGCATCGCGTCCTCTACTCCCATTCCCCTCAGTATCTCGCTGACCTTGTCCATTTTCATACCTCAGCTCGTTCCTTACGGTCTCTCCACCTTAACCGCCTTCATCTCCCTTCACCTGCTCATGCTCACCTTCAGTCCACTCGTTCCTCCGCTTTCTTTTTCCTTGGCCCCGCCCTATGGAACTCTCTCCCCTCCTCCATCCGACTCGAACAGACACATATTACCTTCAAAAACAAACTCAAAACCCATCTTTTTGCCCTTGCTTTGATCTCCCAGATCCCTCTGTGTAGCCCTTACCCCCCCCCCCCTTCCCGCATCCCCTCTTTTCTCCTCTTGTCCTGTCGGTTGGTTCTGCCTGGTTTGCTTTCCTGTTAATATTGTAATTTCCTTTCCCCTTTTCACCATATGATTTCCTTGTTTTTTTGTACCATGTAAACCGCTCTGATATGTATTTGTAGAGCGGTATATTAAGTCAATAAGCATAAACATAAACATAAACATTCTCCACATTAAACAAAAGGATTGATTTTCATTTCTAGATTCCACTAATTGTTGGCCATGTCCAAGTGACCAGAAGCCCAATGACAGAAGAAGTGAATGTGTCCCAAAGAGAATAGAATTCCTCTCCTATCAGGAGGCCTTGGGTTCCATTTTGGCTGCTGTTGCCATCTTCTACTCCACAGTCACAGCTGCCATACTGTACATCTTCATCAAGAATCGAGACACTCCTATCGCTAAAGCCAATAATCAAGAGCTCTCCTTCCTTCTCTTGGGGGCTCTGGTGATGAGTTTTCTCTGTTCTCTGCTCTTTATTGGAGATCCTCAGCCAGTGATCTGTTTGTTCCGCCAACCTGCCTTTGGTATCATCTTTGTCCTCTGTATCTCTTGTGTGTTGGCCAAGACCATCATGGTGGTCATTGCTTTCAGGGCCACGAAGCCCAACAGTAACTTGAGAGGGTGGATGGGACCCAAAGTACCCATTGTGATAGTTTTTGCTTGCACATTTCCTCAAGTCCTAATTTGTGCTATTTGGCTACTGCTCTGTCCTCCCTTCCCAGAGAAGAACATGAAACTGAAGACTGGCATTATCATATGGCAGTGCAATGAATGTTCAGATGTTGCACTCTGGTGCATGCTGGGTTACATCGGACTCTTGGCTTGTGTCAGTTTCCTAGTGGCCTTCCTTTCACACAAGTTACCAGAGAGCTTCAATGAGGCCAAATGGATCACGTTTAGTATGCTCATATTCCTGAGTGTCTGGCTGACCTTCATCCCAGGTTATCTGAGCACCCAGGGGAAGTACACAGTCGTTGTGGAGGTCTTTGGGATCATCTCTTCCAGTGCAGGGATTCTTGTTTGTATATTTCTTCCTAAATGTTATATCATGTTACTGAGACCTGACTTGAACACTCGGAGACAGCTCTTAGGGAAAGGGGTCAAATCAGGAAGAAGATAAAAGCCATCTGATTACACTCACTATAAAAAAAACTATACAAGAATCGGATATAAAAGATAAAGAATAATGACAATATCTTTTGATGACTGAGCCAGCGTAAGCTCAGAAGTTTAATTTAACTGTATATACCATCATTCTGCCATGATAAAATTTGATTTCAGTTATTTTAAGGTGATTTAAAATGAGAATTCATTTTATATGTATATTAAAGTGTTTTAGTAATGTTTTAGTAATGTATGTATCACTGGGAGCTTTAGGGAGATGAGGTATATAAGTGTTAAAAAATAAATGTTGAAGATACTCATCTTTTATAATTCTTTTGAGGAAACTGAACTCTAATAATTTGTTATTGATAATCAAAACTCTTTTCTCAATCACTTTATATTGGTTTCATGTAGAACAGCATAAAGTGACATCTCTGTGTCTGACAATGGTCGTTGGTAACTGAAAGTCACAAGTCATGTTGGTGGTGGTCATTGGTGATTGGAAGTCCTGTCTGTTATTTTCGTCTTTTTTTCTGTTCAACATACTTCAGAACTATCCATTTCTTCTTCTCTCACTTTCTGAGTCTCTTCAGTTTACATTGTTGATCTGGTATTTGAACCAGTAACCACGGATAGGGGGCGAGAGGTTGGTGTGCATGGATCAGGAGAAAGACCTTGGTGTGATTATTTCTGTAGATCTCGTGGTGGCAAAAGGCAGGAAGATGTTGGGCTGCATATGAAGAGGAATTACCAGCAGAAAGAAAGAGGTTCTAATACCACTGTATAAGTCACTTGTGAGGCCTCACTTGGAATACTGTGTTCAGTTTTGGAGACCGTATCTCGCAAAGGATGTAAAAAGAATGGAAACTGTTCAGAGGAAGGCGACCAAAATGAGAAGAGACTTGAAGACCTAAATATGTACACTCTGGAGGAGAGGAGGGATAGGGGAGATATGATTCAGACCTTCAAATACTTACAGGAGAAATAATGAACAAACAAACCTCTTCCAAAGATGGGGAAGCTGTAAAATGAGAGTGCATAACATGAAGCTGCAAGGTGGAAAATTGAAAGGCAATATCAGGAAATACTTTTTCACCTAGAGGGTGGTGGATGCTTGGAATGCCCTCCCCATGGAGGAGGTGGGGGCAAATACAGTGACAGAATTCAAAATGGCATGGGACAGACACAGTGGATCCCTTTATAGCAACAGGATAAAATCAAAATAAACGGAACCATCTAACTTCTCAACAAATAGGGGTGTCCTGCATGGAGCGGTGGGTTCACCCCTAAACAAAGACATGGGGAGGGGTGGCCTGCACAGAGTGGCACCTACTCCGGCCATCTTACTGGGCAGACTAGGTGGACCATACTGGTCTTTATCTACCGTCATTTACTATGTTACTAATATGAGATTACACCTTTTCAAAGATTTTCTTTTTGCTGAAACAGAGGATATCAGAAATGCTACTAAACTCATTGACTTAGGAAATTACTCCAGAATTACTTTCTAATAATCTATTCAAATGAAACAAATTTGAGACAACTAAACTGAAACACCATTTGGAAGCAATCAGTATTGCAAATAAAAAATGTAATGACAATCTTCCAGGGTTTAAAGAAAAGAGGGGTCTACTTAGCACATAGTTGCTAAAGGGATTGGGTTTGTATTGGGATACAGAGCCTTTCATCTGTGCAGCTCAGGGGATGGGCACAGGGAGATAGAACATGTCACCTCCAGGACTGGGAGTAGAGGGATACAGAGTCTTTCACCTCTATAGCTGGATAGCTCAGGGCATCAACACAGGGATTCAGAGCTCGTCATTTTTAGGACCAACCAGTTTCTTGAACCCACCTCTCATAAAACTACCATTAAAATTTTTTTTATAACCAGTTCACCTTTACACAAGTGAAGTCTGAGGTTCATCATTAACCCAAAACTATAAAAAAGGGATAGAAAACCAATGTAAATCGCATATCTCCAGTTCAATAAATAGATATGCCACTTTCCCGGTAACACCCCAACAACAGACGCAGAGTAGAAATAGATTTCCCCTTTCTATTCACCATACAGTCATATTAAAGAGGTTGAGTCTACTACTTGGGAAAATGTCAAAACACTGTGGGTAAGCAGGAGACCCATTGATATTTTCACTTGCAGATTTTGTTAACTGTTCTCGATGAAAAAGAATGCGTATACTTGCTGTTTCAAACATTTCCTAAGGGAAAGCACCTACAGACACATCCGCCGGCTGCTTTCTGTAAATGCCTTCTTCTTGAACCAAAAGGTCTGTGTAATTTTGAAAATACAAATATACGTAAATGATTTTCTCCTAAGGCCTACCCAAACATTAGGAATGTCTCTGCAATGGGTATATTTTTACCTGGATAGATGGTGGATAATTTTTTAGAAACACGTATTTTTGTTTTTTGAAACTTGCCCTCACTATGATTTTGTGGTTGGATCCTTCAGCTCATTGCAGTCAGGCTTTGGAGAGTCCACGTTTTTGTTGGCTTTTCCCATCTGGAAACATGTAAAAATTAATGCAGCAGTCCTTCCTGCTTGTAATGTTAAGTTGATCCTCTTGTTTGCGGAGCAGCATAGGTACTGGTTTTAGCTGCCTGACACTACAGTTTGACCAGTCTGCGTGTGTGTCCCCCATCCTGACACTCTCTTTGTCACCAACTCTTCTAACAGCAAATTCAAATCAATCAATTGAATTTTTGGTCAGGGTGGGCAGCTAAACGAGCCCTCATCTTTTTTTTTGATTTAGTTCCTGCCTTTCCAGTAGTATTTCAAGGTGAGTTACATTCAGGTACTGTAAATGTTTTGTCTGTTTCCAGAAGACTTAAAATCTAAGGGACCCTTTTACTAAAGTGTGCTATGCTCTTAATGTGTGATTTGGAGCATGTTAACTGCATGCTGGGACCCATGATAACAGTTTCTGTGGGGGCATGGCAGTTAACATACTCCGATTGTCGCACTGACTGCCCATCGTGTGTTAAGATGGGGCTGCAGAGTGGGCTTGGTGAGCACATTGCAGTTAATGTGGGGGTACATGGCACGTGCTAACAATGCTGCCAATAGTGTGGGTTCATCTAATGCCACCTCGATAGGTGGACCCATGGTAAGATGCCGTACGTTACAGTACTCATCAGCATACTAACTGTCACGCCCCTCACTGTTACCGTGGAGGCTTTACACTTAACGCATGTTGGTTTTCTCATGAAATGCAAGTTAACTGCAAAAACATAATGCACTGTAGTAAACAGGCCCCTAAGTTTTCACCTCAGGCAATGGAGGTTTAAGTAATTTCTTCGAGGTCATAAGAGACTTCAAAGGTTTAAACCCTGATGTCTCTGGTTCTGAACCTATTGCTCTAATTTGAAGGAGTGGGATGGTGATCATAAACTGTAGGCTAACTAGAATGAATGGGGGGGAGGGATAAGCATTGGAGCCCAGGTGTGGGTTCTGAAGAGCAGGAGATAGATGGTCTTTACAGTAAATAATAATATGTTTGGTGACTAGACCATGGATAAGATATTGGATGAGTATAAAGGCGCATGGTTCATATTTTATTCTATATATTGACTGCATTTATTTGTGTTATATTAATGTAATGTAAGAAATATTAACATGTGGAAATATTTCTTTATGGAAAGAGTGGTAGATGCATGGAATAGTCTCCCAGTGGCAATAGTAGAGACAAGGACAGTATCTGACTTCGAGAAAGCATGGGACCAACACAGAAGATCTCTAAAGGGAAAAAAACGGGACTGTAGAGCTTAGTAGTTGGTATGAGGGCAGTCTGGATAGGTTCTCTGGTCTTTTTCTGCCGTCACGTTTCTATGTTTCTAAGTCTTTTGTAAACCGCATGAATGTGTTTTGCAGGTATTGTGGTATATATATGGTATTAAATAAAAAAAACCTCCAGGCTACTGTCCACTCATTTGATGTGTGCAGAAAGCACTTGTGAGCTCTGGAGGAAACAGTGTTTGGAAAAAATCCTGAATTAATACTATTAGCAAATGAAGGTCTTTCTCCAGTATGCCTTATGGAAGAAGTGACATTCAAGAGTTTTCCTTTCATGATTTAGAGAATTTAGAGATGAACTCGGGAAAATTTTGGATTGCTCTATATCCCAGGCTTGATGAACTAATTTATACTAAAATGAGCAAGTAACACATGCTACAGTGCTAATTTTAACGCACTGTAAACACATGAGGGTAATAGTTTGGTAATTTATGCAGATATGCGGTGATATGCACATATAAAGGGGCATGTTTTCCAAAGGACGTTAACTACTACCATGGGCTAACGCAGAATAAACATCCGGCGGTAGCAGCTAAGAGGAAAAATGTAGACATCGCAGTAGTTTTCGGTGATGTCTGAATCTTGTGCGGTAGATGCAGGCTTGGGCGGAATTAGCACAGAGCGTGGAAGTCCCTGGAAGGCACAATTACCGCAGATGTTACCATCACTCACTGTGCAGCTGACACTACTTCAATGGGTGGTGATGGCTACATCCATGAAGCTTCCCCCCCCTCCCCCCCCAGTGATCTCTGCATTTTCTCCACAGCATCTGCAGGGGAAATGATGGGAACACCCCTTGCAGCTCCTGCGGGACTTTTGCAGCTAACGCCGGCTTTTTGCAACAATCACCGGCATTAGCTGAAAAAGCTAACGCATCTTAGAAAGCATTCCCCAAGATGCCTCTTAGAAATTTTCTATTTATCAAAAAGATCCCGTCCTCTTCCTCAGTAAATATTTCTTGTTGGAACATAAATACAATGAGGTGCAATACCATTCGTACCTATTGGCCCATTTTTATTTCATAGTCTTTTTACTTTATTTGGAATTAAACTAAAAATATGTCCACAGCCAAAGACTTTCAAAAAAACAATTCATCCACGCTTAACTTCATATTCTTTACAGTTCAGTTGATTCCGTCGATTTTTCCTTTTCTCTTTAGTTTACTTATTGTATTTTTTTCTTTTCATCAGCCCTTCAGCTTCTCAATGGTCGATTAGTTCATAAGTTGATGAAAAAAGATAATACAAGTATGTGCGTCCGCTAAACCAGTTTTCAAAGGAAGACCTGTCCATACTTTCCCTTGAAAATTATCCCACCAGAAATACCCTCACACATTTATCCCTGCTATTTAGTGCATCTAGAGGCTGGTATTCAGTGGGACAGGCAGTGGATTATTTCAAATGTCTAATGCAGACGGTTTTCACAATGTACATATATTCCGTGGTGCTATATGCTTAGGAAGTGCGACTGAATATTTAGGTATAAGTGGAGCATCCAAAGAAGATGTTTCACTTCTACCTGTTTTAAGGGGGCCCAGCTAGACTCTAGGTCCTGATTTCTCATAAGACGCCTATAGAGAAGTCCAGAACGGTGCCTCTTTTGCAAAGGTAACACAGGCAGCCACATGTCTTTATTAACTAGGTGAGCAGAACCAGGTCCAACACCATGCAAATGCAGACACACACATTTACATGTGCTCCAAAGTAAGCCGAAGTGGGCTTGCATGCAGACGACTATCCCAAAACCGAGTGCAGGGTGGCGCTTGGCCCATGTTAAAAGATGGAGGCCTGCCTGACCGTTCCCCATGTCGCTAGCATGGGTTATGTGCCACCCCTGTACTCATCTCTTTTGGCACCATCAACACAGCTACACTTGATGCCACCTACTGCAGTGGGAGAAAGCGCACCCAAGCGACGTGCAAGATTGCCAGTGAGCACACGCCGACGCTGCCCGTGCTAACCATGACGTGCACACTCCATCCCCGAACCGCCCAGTCTCCTCCCCAACTCGTGTTACTTGGGTAGTGTGGGAGTTTTAGCACGGCCGCATTTTCGGCGCACGGCACTTTTTACCATGTCGCACTTGGTGCATGCTGGAATCTGCGCTACCTGGTGGCAACTTTAGCAAACCTGCCCTGAATTGTGTAATAAATAACATGCATACCTCACAACTCCACGTCCATTCCGTCCCCACCCTGGAAACGCGGTGCACGCTTTCCATACACTTTTTATGTATGCGTTTAGCTGCACAGTTTTATAAAACTGCTTTAAAGCACATCAAACAGGCTTTACATGCCGAAAATCCTTTATAAAATGAATTCCAAAATGTATATACTGAGCGCTGAACACTGCCATTTACATGTAGAGATTATACGTGTAATTGATGGAGCCCTGGAATTCCCCGAACCCTGCCCTCTTTTTAGTCATTGTGAAGGTCTAATGATCTATACATTCACAACTGTGCATTCCGCTGCCCTGATTATTTGTTCAAGAAAAGGCTTATTTGCTCAGTGCCAGTGACGAATGCATTTGTGCTTTTCCATATTGACCTGATACTTTTTAAAACTCATATCGAAAAGAATGCCTGAAAATTGAAACCTCACCCCTAGTTGCACCCCAGGGAATGCCTCGGTTGGCTGGCTACTTTATTTGATTATGTATTTAATTTAAGCCGGATTTCCCACTTTTCAGTAATAAAACACTCAAGTGGTTTGCCCTTGTGGAGGGTAATTTCTGGCCCAACAACTTTCTGTTCCACAAGGCATCAGTAGCTAGAAATATTTGAGGGTGGGGCAAAGTTTGCTGAGTTATGACCCCTCTCCAAAAAATAATCTTTCACTGTCCCTTGGTAATTTTATAACAGGGTGTCATGGATAGGCATCCACAGATGCACCTATAAAGCATAAGTGGTAGAAAATATGCGTAAAATGTAGACACAGTAACTTACATGCGATCTTCAGCAAGTATAAATATTCACCCCTACATTAGGTACATATGTGGCAACCCAAAGGCCTCTGGGTTTTCTTGGCAAGGTGTGACTGGAAGTAGATTGCCAGGCCTTTTTTACAGCGCAATGGAGGGTAAAGTGACTTGCCCAAGGCCACAAGGAGTGCCAGTGGGAATCAAATCCTGAAATCATAGTCACCAGGCCACAGCTCTAAGCATTAGGCTTCCCCTCCACTCCCATATGTGCATAGATTAAGGTAATTTACAATCTACGCATGTATGGGTATACTACCTGTGCTCCACCCTGGTTACGTCTCTGACAATGCCTGCTGGCAAAGTATGCGCCTTCGAGTCAAAGTGTATACTTTCATGTCGGTCGTATTGTACAGGTATATGTGGCCACATACGGGCAGGAAGAACTTTATCAAATTTCCCCCAAAATAAGTACAATCAGTCTCACGCCTCCACTCCCAATCTGTCACCATAAATCATACTATAAAATCTTGCCAATTTTATAATAATGCACCTAAAAGAGACTCTGCAAATTATCACGCCTAGCAAACTGCACAAAGAAAATTCTAGGCAATCAATTAACAATGAGATAAAGGGGAAAACCTCAGAAAAAAGTTGGCCAATTATGATGTAATTACTTACTGCATCACAATGGCTTCTATTCCAATTATCGGTTAAAGAAAACATTTGTTGCATATCAATTTTTCCTTAATTTCCTTTTAATTTTTCAAAATAAAGGGGCCCTTTACCTAATGTGCGGTTAACATGTGTTTCAGTGCGTCATAATGGTCACTGCAGGGTTGTAGTAAATGTTATCATGCAGGCATGGCAATTATCATGCACTAATTCCTGTGGTAATTGCAAATCCTGCGATGGGGTGGAGAATGGGCAGGTTAGCGGCAGAGCATGGTAGGCATGGAGAGTCATTGCGGTTAGTGTGGGGGTCATATTGTGCGTTAACTGTCAATGTTGCAGTTAATGTGGGTGCAATTAGCAACACGTGAATGAGTGGTGTTAAGTGCAACCACATTAATTGCAAAGGCCACTGCCATATGTTAAGTGATGGGTTCATGCGGTAACTGCAGGGAAAATTTTGGCCCCGTCCCAGAGAGTTACCATGGAGGTTTTGCATTTAGGCGTTGGTCTGTGGCGTCTGTTTCTGGAGTTTCGCTGATGGCATGGTCTGGGTTGTCGTGTCTATATATCATGGTAACTTGCTGTTCTGTGTTCTTCTCTCTCTTATCTGTTTGACTATCTCTGTCCCCTATTCTGTCCTATCAAATAAATGGCGTTTTTTTCTTATTTCTTTGAATGATATAGTATTGTAAACCGCTCTAATGCCTTTCTGGCCTGAGCGGTATATCAAATTTAAATAAACATAAACATAAACATAAACATTAGTTTTAGTGTTAAATGTGAGTTACGTGCAAAAACCTACCGCACGTTAGCAAAAAGGCCTCAAAATTTCAACAACGCCTAAAAATAAAAAAATCCAGTGTTACAAAAACTCACAATTCATGAATGACTGTCAACCAGTAAAGTTCATAAATTCAATAATACCACATTTTAAAAAAATTCAATACCAGGCTTGAAAGAAACCACGTTCTTACGGGCATGTTTACTAAACTGCGCTAAGATAATGCACAGTAAACCCCTAAATCTAACACAGGAAACAGCACAAACCCACTTTAACTGTCGGGGGTGGGGGACTTACCATGTCCCTGTGAAGTTTCTGTGGGGAGATGCATCTTACCAGCACATCTAAGAGGAGTGCACTTATTGTCAGCCATTGAGGAGGTGGAAACTGTACCCGCACTAAAGGCAGCAATCATTGTTAGGACAGCCATGATTGGCACGCACTAACTGCTATGTGCGGTCAATGTCCACACTCTGCTCTTAATCCAACCAGTTACTGCCCCTGCCCACACTAACCTTTAGCATGGGGCTTTTACCGTGCCCTGCGCTTTCCGCATAACACTCTTAGCACGCAGTAAACCCCGCGCTGAGCATTAGTGCAGTTTGGTAACATCAGAACATTCTTTTGAACTCAAGACCAATGCTGTCAGTAATTCACGACTGACTGCTGCATCAAGGACTACTGAAAACTCAAAACGTGAAAATCACTTTTAAGAAAAGCCGGAGAGAGAGCGAACTGCGGCTTTTCTGATAAATGCTTTTCAATTTCTCCATTTTTAGTATTCTTTAATGAAGCAATCAGTCGCAAAACTTAGCAACTCTGCCATCAGCTACTTAAATTTAAACAAGATTATATGATTCTAATCACAAGCAAGATGGAGAGGGGACACTGCTAAATCCTTCTGTCCCAGCAATATCTGCCACATCTTGGGTCACTGACAGCCATAAATTAGAGACAATGTCTTCTGTTACATATTTCAGGGAATGCAATTAGAATTCTAATTAATTTAATTGTGACTCAACTTTCTCCGGAGGGATGGGATGAACACAGTATAAATACAGAAAGAATCCAGATAAGAGCATTCTTTTTGCAAATTGTGCTTGGAAGCTCAGAAACGCCTTTGCGGTATATATGAATGCACACAAGTATAGTCAGATGTGGTATGTATATATGCAGATTTACAAATATCATGTTTTAATGAGAGCTAAAGCAACTCCAGCAAATAACTCCAAGAGGAATCTCCTTTGAATCAACTCCTTCCCTTCAAGCAGAAACGCCTCGTACGTATCTAGGACTGGACACCTATGAATGGATCCCAGATGGTCCTCTCTATTATCTTTTCTAATATCAGTCCATGCTCAGTGGCTTATGCTTCGGTTGTAGACTGTGGGTGGGTTATGGAAATGAGGCTATCCATGCTGGTGGTGTTATTCACAATACCAGAACTGTCAACTGACGCCAAGGGCTGTGCCTTGAGAACTTGGGGTGAGGCTGGCTATACAAAGTTTGGAGACATCACCATTGGAGGCATCTTCCCAGTGCACAACTGGAAGAAATCAGAAATATCTTTCACCGAGTACCCCAAACCTATCATGTGTCATGAGTAAGTTGTATAGATTTCATGTTTGCACATTACATGTTCGCATATTGGCCTTGGAGAAAACTAGATTCTTTGCAGGTTGTTGAACCACTATTAGAATTATCCAAAGATGATGATCTCCTCAAACTTTGAAGATCACACAGATCACTTTTATCAGTGCAATAGGTCATGCATGTTATAGGATGGTCCAACAGAGGGCATCATGCAACCACTTTAAGTTCATAGGGATTTATGGCAAAGAAATACTCTATCATGAAGCTATCTTCCGCTGAGATCCTTTGAACCACATTATTTTACTGTGTTGGGGGATGGCTTTCCTAATTGGAGAGACCATCCCTCGCCACACTTAATCCACATTGCAAATGGTAAAAATACATGTAACTGTAGCTGGTTCAAGCCACGGTTGACCTAGGAGTTAGCAAGGTGCTTACATGAGCTCTCAGGATCCATGTGATTTGTAAACTGGAGTGATTATTGCAAACCACAGGGTTTTCTTATAATATTTTGATAGAAGAATGGAAGATCAGGGGCTCTTCTCTCTTGCTGCAATGCTTCCATGGGTAGATACATAGACTCTGCACTCTCTAGCATCGCCTCTACCTCAGTCTATTTTCCAGCTGTAGACCGTAGGATTTGTGCCTCCAGCGCACTAGTGACTCTGTCACTACACTTGAGGAGCAGAACCCCTGGCTGAGCCAACCGAGGAACCTACAGTAGTTAAACTAGATTCTTATTCCCTTCTGTTTATTATTCTCTTTAATCCCATTTGGAAGGAAGGACCAGCACAAAGATCACAAAACACAACAAACGATACGCTTAGAAGACTGATGAAGAGATACGCAGCCCTTTATCGTTTCTTATTTTCAACAATTTGTTAATGAAAATTCAGAACTGTTGTTATTTCTTTCAGCTTTCGTTCCTAGGTCTTTACCGAGTCTTTTCTTTCTAAAATAGATAAGCACAGAGACCAACCTCCTGTTTCATAATAAAAGCAGGAACAAGTCTCCTGCTG
Source organism: Ichthyophis bannanicus (assembly GCA_033557465.1). Classification (NCBI taxonomy): domain Eukaryota; kingdom Metazoa; phylum Chordata; class Amphibia; order Gymnophiona; family Ichthyophiidae; genus Ichthyophis; species Ichthyophis bannanicus. Next base: position 100,581,295 of record CM066048.1, on the reverse strand, counting down.
TATCGTAAAGACAGGGACTGTTTATAATAACCACAGGGAATACTGTATATGTATTTTTACCAATTAGGTAAAATGCTGTTTTGCCCTTGGAAATGACAGAATATCTACTTACATACTGCAATATAGAAACCGGTCTGTTTCATGCGATTTCCAAAAACACACACACACAATAAAATTGCAAACCCCAAAAATACACAATAATCTATCTGAATAACCATGAACCCCGTCTGTCCCAATCAATATTTCCATATGTCTCATTCAGTGGTAAACAATCCAGGTTTATAGTAATTTGCAAAATATGTCTTGTTGCAACTCCCATATGACCTGCTTGTGCTGGATCCCAAAAGATCCAAAGTCCTATGATATTCAGCTCCTGCCTGTTTGGCTATGGCAGCAAAAGTTAAGCTAGCCCCTCAGGTACACAACGTTCGCTGCCATGGGATAACTGGCTAGTGTAATGGTCCCCAAACCTGTCCTAGGGGTTCCCCAGCCAGTTGGGGTTTCAGGATATCCAAAATGAATACACAGGAGGTAGATTTGCATACAATGGAAACAGTGCATGCAAATCGATTTCATGAATATTCATACAGTAGTAGTATCCTGAAATCTGACTTTCTGGGGAGCCCCCAGGAGTTGTTTGGGAACCACTGGGCTAGTCTCTGAATATGGCCGCCAGTCGGTTAGCCTCGGGTGCCGCATCCGCTCCGCCCCGGAACAACCCAGTGTTAGCAAGCTAACATTGGAGCATTCACTGGAGATACCTGGGGATATTCGGTGTCACTAAATGATAGCAGGTCTGCTAAACACGCTCATTGTTTTGAATATTGGCCCCCTAATCTAGAAGCCCCAAAAAGGCATTTTATCCTAGAAATCCCAAAGTGCGTCAATTGACGCATTATCACGACGACCGCGTTGAGCATGAAATGCAGAGGTGAATTAATTTGAAGTTACTTATTTGTTTACTACGTGCAGTATGTGACATCATTACATAACTGACATGGTTCTAGCAGTGGCGCTGGTATAAACCTTTGAAGATGCATTTGCGTCAATTGACGCACTTTGGGGCTTCTAGTGTTAAATTAATTTTGGAAATTTTACCTCCCACTTAAAAATACTAATGCACTATCTTAGTGTAATTTTGGATTCTATATTATATATGGGAATGTAGATTATAGTGATTGCTAAGGGGACCTTCTTTCAATTACACTGAATTTGTAGGTTTCAACCTTTTCTTGAGAAGACAAGCCAAGCGACAATCACATTTACAGTATTGCATTTCCCTGTGAAAGCTATTGGTTTGTAAAAGTTCATGGAAGCTGCAACTGATTCAAAATGCAGTTGCTTATGTTCTTAAGAATGTCGGCTTTCAGAATCACATTACTTCACTATTACAGAGCCCTTTTCCAATACTTGTGGAATCCAGTCTTCACCAGGACCATTATAGCTACTGGAAATCTAAAATGGCACCATTAGTGATTTTTCTTACATTTCCCCTACTTTCTGTTTAGATTCATCGAAAGACGTTATCGTTGGGCTCTCGCCATGGCTTTTGCTATTGATGAAATCAATCATGACCAGACCTTCCTCCCCAATATCACTCTGGGTTTCCTGATCTATGACTCCTGCTTGGCCTTAGAGAGATCCATTAGGACCACCCTCTGGATTCTCACAGGGAAAGGCGTGTACATCCCCAACTACCGTTGCCAGAAACAATCCTCTCTGGCCACCATTATTGGGGATTCCAGTTCCACCCAATCAATGTCTATGGCAATATTGCTAGGACTTTACAGATATCCACAGGTAAGATTTATACATCTTTGCTGAAAGAGCTAAAGAAAGATGTTTAGGACACTCAAGGAAGGACCCCATGGAGTTCATTCCAGAAAGCGAATAGGGCTCTGTACGTGTGCCGGGGACGTTTATCTCCCGAAAATGTCTATGAGCATATTCCAGTACATAGCACCCTCGAACATTTATCTTGCTAACACAGGGATCTCAGAACGTGTTCGGGAGGGGTGGCATAGGTGTATGATTTGCCATGGAGATGTATAAAACATATTCAGGAAAGGTCCATGGCCATTTTGAGAGGTCCTTGCAATCGTGTCCGTTATACCTGCCTGGATACATGGAATAAGGCTAGTACTTAGAAAATATTCTGCTGTGTTTGTATAAAGTTGGTGACTGTTCTGAAATGGTGGACTGCAGTATAGAAAGACACCACAAGATGCGTTTATAAAGAACAGAAATCAGAAGCATGGGAATCTTGTCAGCTAAAGAGACATTGCTAACTACTCTGAAAGAAATATTAAGAAGAGCAATAGTGATTATTCTGGCCATGCTGATATTTGCTATTTGTGCCAAAGGAGCTAATCTGGGGGACCCTAACAGTTCCTGTGTTCTGAAAAATTGGACTGTTGATTTAGGAATAGTATGTCAGTGAGTATGGAAAGGAATCTTGTTTGGGTGAGAAACGGAGATCATATTTTTAGTCCTGGGTCTCCATGCTATTCTGTTATACCAGCTGTTATTTGTAGGTTCAGGGCATCGTTTTGGCAGATTTATGTTTTTGGTGACTGAAAGTGAGAGTGGGAGAGCTAGACGTTCCCACGGGAGCAGATTCGGGGCAAAGGGTTTGGACAGGCCGTACGCGTCCTGATTCTGCCTCACTGCATATATGGCTCCCTCCCTGTCTAACCCTCTCAATGCTCCTGCAGGGAGCCCGGTGCCGCGGCATCTCGTCGCCATGCATGTGCCCTGATTACCTGCAGAAGTTAAACAACGCTATTCCCCACTGCCCAACCCCCAAAGGGGCCTGCCAGTACTCGGATCGAGCTCAGGGGAATCTCCTGGTGCTCCTCACCTCTTCGGAGGGGGGGGGAGATCCTCCATGGCCGGCCACCGACATCGAGGAGACTTATTCCACCTCCAAGGTAGAATAAGCGCCCCATCTAGCTCCTCCAACCCAGATGTACAGGGCCACAACCCGAATTGGATGGGGTGGGGAGGAGGAGCATTTCTGATCATGGGTCTGCTTCTGCCCTGCCCATGCTCCTCCTCCTCCCCACCCCCTCCCACTCCCATCCAGAGCTCCCCGCACATTTCCTCTGTACGTTGGGATGTACAACCCCACTAAACGCTGCTTGGAATGACCCCCCCCCCCTGTGTGTGTGTGTGTGTGTGTGTGTGTGGTTTGAGAGTTGCATGGGAGGATCTGGTGTGCTGATCTGCAATTCAGGGGAGACATGAATGCCTGGCCAGTACCTGGATCGTACGGATGACCGCGGCGTCACCAGGTGCCAGTGTCTTAGGATAGAAAAAATTACAAAAGGTTCTCCATAGTTAAATGTCAAAACAAATCCCATTCAATAATAAGAGACCCTCAGAATAAGAGCATTCAACAGTGCAAACGTATGTTTTGATGCAAGGTTATGTCATGACAACCATATCACTTTCTACTTGCTGTTATTATATCGTTGAGTGCACTGAAATCACCTTGCACTCTTCTGAGCATACAACAGACTAGTATATCTAATCTAGTTTGCATCATTTATATATTCTCCGTATTTATGTGTAGTTTGCATCAGGATAACACTGTCAGTGAGAGAAGCAGCTTAGGAAATGCACGCTTTAACAGAGGAGGCATGGCCGTCCGAGACATCCATGGGCATATGGTGTAGACGGGCAGAATTGGAAATGTACATCTTTTCAGAATACAATGAGGGCAGCCACATCCAAATCATTTGCTGCACATACCCGTGACTCATCATAATAGGGGGCCCATATTTCTCCATGGTGGTTTGCTCGTGCAATGCTGGAAACATCTATAAGAACATAAGAACATAAGAAATGCCATACTGGGTCAGACCGAGGTCCATCAAGCCCAGTATCCTGTTTCCAACAGTGGCCAATCTAGGTCATACGTACCTAGCAGTTTCCCCAAAAGACACAGGTTCTGCAGTGCTTGTACTAGGCCAAGCATTGATATCCTGGGTCCCTTTTTAATAGTGGTTTATGGACCTTTCCTCCAGGAACTTGTCCAAACCTTTTTTAAACCCAGCTATACTAACAGCCCTTACTACATCCTCCGGTAACAGATTCCAGAGTTTGATTACACGTTGAGAGAAGAAATATTTTCTCCTATTTGTCTTAAATAGTTTACCCTGTAGCTTCATTACATGCCCCCTAGTCCTTCTATATTCTGATAGCGTAAACAATTTATCCACGTTTATCCGTTCCACTCCATTCATTAATTTATACACCTCTATCATATCTCCCCTCAGCCGCCTCTTTTCTAGGTTAAAGAGCCCTAACCTTTTTAGCCTCTCTTCATAGGAGTAGCCTTCCATCCCCTTCACCAATTTGGTGGCTCTTCTCTGTACTTTTTCTAATAACTCTATGTCCTTTTTAAGATACGGTGACCAGAATTGCACACAATATTCAAGGTGCGGTCGTACCATGGAGCGATACAGAGGCATTATAATATCCTTTGTTTTATTCTCCATCCCTTTCCTTATGATACCTAGCATTCTATTTGCTTTCTTGGCCGCCGCTGCACACTGGGCGGAGGGTTTTAACATGTTATCCACGATGACTCCTAAATCTTTTTCCTGGGTGGTGGTTTCTAATGTGGAGCCTTGCATCTTGTAACTATAGTGTGGGTTGTTCTTTCCTAGGTGCATAACTTTGCACTTGTCCACATTAAATTTCATCTGCCATTTGGATGCCCAGTCTTCCAATTTATCCAGATCCTCCTGCAGTTTTCCACAATCCTCTTGGGTTTTAACAACTTTAAACAGTTTTGTGTCATCTGCAAATTTGATTACCTCACTAGTTATTCCCTTTTCCAGGTCATTTATGAATATGTCAAAAAGTAGCGGACCCAGTACAGATCCCTGGGGTACTCCACTATTCACCTTTTTCCATTGGGAATATTGGCCATTTAGCCCTACCCTCTGCTTTCTATCTTTTAACCAGTTCCCGATCCACAATAGTACACTGCCTCCTATCCCATGACTTTTTAGCTTCGCCAAAAGTCTCTGATGGGGGACCTTGTCAAAAGCTTTCTGAAAGTCCAGATACACTATATCAACCGACTCACCTTTGTCTACCTGTTTATGCACACCTTCAAAAAAACAGATCAGATTAGTAAGACAAGATCTTCCTTGTCTAAAGCCATGTTGGCTGTCTCCCATTAGGCCATGACTATCTACATGCTGTGTAATTTTGTTCTTTATGATGGCTTCTACCATTTTCCCTGGTACTGACGTCAGGCTCACCGGTCTGTAATTTCCCGGGTCACCCCTGGAACCCTTTTTAAAAATTGGTGTTACGTTGGCGACCCTCCAATCTTCAGGTATTACAGATGATTTTAATGAAAGTTCACAGATTACCAATAACAGGTCTGCAATCTCATATTTCAGTTCTTTCAACACTCTGGGATGTATACCATCTGGTCCAGGTGATTTGCTACTATTCAGTTTATCAAATAGTTGTAATATATCTTCCCGGTGTAGCGATATTTCTCTCAATTCCTCTGCAGTATCACCTTTAAATACCACTTCAGTCTTGGGTAACACCCCTACATCTTCCTCAGTAAAGACCGAAGCAAAGAATTCATTCAGTCTCTCTGCTATAGCCTTGTCTCCTCTTACTGCCCCTTTTACCCCTCTATCATCTAATGGTCCAATTGACTCTCTCACAGGCCTTTTGCTACGAATGTACTTGAAAAAGTCTTTATTTCGTGTTTTTGCTTCCGTAGCAAGTTTCTTCTCAAATTCCCGCTTTGCCTGCCTTATCAATGCTTTGCATTTAACTTGCCAGTGCTTGTGCTGTTTCCAGTTTTCATCATTTGGCTCTTTTTTCCATTTTCTGAAGGTTGCCCTTTTGGCAGCAACAGCCTCTCTGACCTCACCTTTAAACCATGCTGGCAGTTTTTTGGACTTTCTTCCACTTTTCTTAATGCGTGGAATACAGCTGGTCTGGGCTTCGAGGATAGTATTTTTAAATAACACCCAAGCTTGCTGTAAGTCTTTAACCTTTGGAACCACTCCTTTTAGTTTTTTTTCCGAACTATATTCCTCATTCTATCATAGTCACCCTTTTGAAAGTTAAAAGGTAGTACTGTGGATTCCTTTACTATCTGTCCTCCACTGATTAAATCAAACATGATCATACTATGATCACTATTGCCAAGTGGTCCCAACACCCTTATTTCTTGCACCAGATCTGGCGTTCCACTAAGGACTAGGTCCAGTATGGCTTCCCCTCTGGTCGGTTCATGAACCAGCTGCTCCAAGAAGCAGTCATTTATTTCATCTAGAAACTTTATCTCTTTAGCTTGTCCTGCTGTGACACTGTCCCAGTCGATACCGGGGTAATTGAAATCACCCATTATTACTACTCTGTTGTGGCTTTTGTTAGCTTCCTTGATTTCTTTGAGCATTTCATCATCCATTTGTTCATTCTGGCCAGGTGGTCGATAGTATACTCCCACTGCCATCACCTTCCCCTTCATAAATGGAATTTCAATCCATAGAGATTCTACAGCATATTTTGTTCCCTGCAAAACTTTAATCCTTTCTGACTCAATGCCCTCTCTAACATAGAGCGCAACCCCTCCACCAATTTGTTCAGCTCTATCATTACGATATAGTTTGTATCCAGGTATCACAGTGTCCCACTGGTTATCCTCCTTCCACCATGTCTCTGAGAGTGCAATCATATCTAACCTCTCATTTAATGCTATATATTCTAATTCTCCCATCTTATTGTTTAGACTTCTAGCATTGGCATACAAGCATTTTAGAGACTGTATTTTATTAATATTAATCTGGCTATTGGTAGGCATGGGTAATTGGGAATCTTTATGCTCTGTCTGCTCCTTACTCAAGGGCATTTGGGCTACTATACTCCCTTTTGGAACCTCACTGCTTTTGGTAGTATCCTTCAAGGATACCTTTGTCCGAACCGTGCGCTCCTGGGTGACTGTCGGCTTTCCCCTATTTTCTAGTTTAAAAGCTTCTCTATCTCTTTTTTAAAGGTTAATGCCAGCAGTCTGGTCCCATCCTGATTAAGGTGAAGCCCATCCCTTCGGAAGAGCCCCCCCTTTCCCCAGAATGTTCCCCAGTTCCTAACAAATCCAAAACCCTCATCCTTGCACCATTGTCTCATCCACGCATTGAGACTCCGGAGCTCTGCCTGTCTTTTGGGTCCTGCACGTGGAACAGGAAGCATTTCGGAGAACGCTATCCTGGAAGTTCTGGATTTCAACTTCCTACCTAAAAGCTTAAATTTAGCCTCCAGAACTTCCCTACCACATTTTCCTATGTCATTGGTACCAACATGTACCAAGACAGCAGACTCCCCCCCAGCACTATCTATGATCCTATCTAGGCGGTGCGTGAGATCTGCTACCTTCGCACCAGGCAGGCATGTTACCAGGCGATCCTCACGTCCACCAGCCACCCAGCTATCTACATTCCTAATGATTGAATCACCAACTATAACAGCTGTCCTGACCCTCCCCTCATGGGGACATGGCCCTGGAGAAACGTCCTCGGTGCGAGAGGGTTTTACATCACCTGGAGGACAGGTCCTAGTTACAGGATCACTTCCTGCCACACCAGGGTGATGCTCTCCTGTCACGTGACCTCTCTCCTCCATGGCAACAGGGATGCTGCCAGACTGGAGGTGGGACTTCAGGACTATATCCCTGTAGGTCTCGTCCATGTACTTCTCTGTCTTTCTTATGTCTTCCAGGTCTGCTACTCTAGCCTCTAGAGAACGGACTCGTTCCCTGAGAGCAAAGAGCTCCCTGCACTTAGTGCATATGTAGGACCTCTCACCAACTGGGAGATAATCATACATGTGACACTCGATGCAAAAGACTGGAGAACCCCCATCTCGTTGCTGGACCTCTGACCTCTGTCCCTGATGGAGAAATTAGACCTTACCTGCTAATTGTCTTTCCTTGAGTTCTCTCCGGGCCAGTCCAGCTGCTAGAGGGGATTGACTACCCAACTGTACCTGGACTGGCCCGGAGAGACGAAGAGGAATCCGGGAATGGCGGGCGCATCTATACCCGTGGCTGCAGATTCAGGCTGAAATCAGGCCTGTTTTTGATTTGGACGTGCCCGCGACCTGGACGTGCATATTATGGAATTGGCCTCCATGTGTCCTTATTATGGAGACATTTTTTGACAATTCTAATATAGGCCCAGTTGAAGGTAGTACTGCCTGCAACCAATGATCTTTTTTTAAACTGGATTTTAGAGGTACAGAGAGGTAACTTGACTAGCTCAAATTCATACACAGAATTAGTGACTGACAGGAGTGTCTCAGAATTTCTTTTGAGTCACTGTTCAATACTTTAACCCTTTCTCCTCTGAACTTGACAGGTGCCCATGCTAATCTTATGGAGGCTGGGACCAAAGGAGTTCAGATATGTTGAAAGGTGAATTGTTTTGACCTAGTTTTGACATTGGTGGCTAGTCCTGGGACTCCATGCTATTCTGTTATACCAGCTGTTATTGAAGCATTCATGGTTCACAATAAACAGTGAAAATTCTTCTTTTACAGATTAGTTATTTTGCAACTAATCCTCAGCTCAGTGACAAATCTTCATTTCCCTCTTTCCTACGGACCGCTCCCAGTGACATTGTCCAGGCTCGGGGAATAGCTCAGTTGGCATTACATTTTGGCTGGAATTGGGTAGGGCTGCTATCTACTGGAGATTCCTATGGTGATATGGGTGCTCAGATCATAAAAGAGGTGCTATTGAAGTCTGGGGCCTGTATTGCTTTTCATGAATCGATCCCTCTGGTCCCTTCAGCCAAAAAGAACAAATATCTCATTGAGATGATCCTGAGATCTACCACCAATGCCATTGTATTGTTTTCTTCTGAACCTTATATGCAGCCAATATTGGACGAACTATTAAGACAAAATGTCACGGGCAAGGTGTGGATTGCCAGTGAAGGTTGGTCAACCTCACCTAGTATCTCCAAGCAACAATATGCCACCTTATTAAGTGGAGCCATTGGACTGTCCATCTGCGAAGGTAAGATGCCAGGGTTCAAAAAATTTCTCTTAAAAATTCACCCTTCTACTTCTCCAGATGACATATTTGTTCAGCAGTTCTGGGAAGTGGCCTTCAAATGCCAGTGGCCCAATCCTGAAGGCAACCAAATCACGACTAGTTTCAACATTAGTGCAGCCCGAGTTCTCTGCACAGGAACTGAAAAGCTGGAAGACTACAACAGTCTTTATTTTGGTGAATTCAACCTACGAGTCACCTTCAGTGTCTACAATGCAGTTTATGCCATGGCATATGCCCTACAGGACATGCACATCTGTGTACCAGGGCAAGGACCCTTCGCCAACAAAACATGTGCTGACATCCGAAATTTCAAACCTTGGCAGGTAAATTAGTAATTGCTATTTATTTACTCTTATTCGATTGTACATTCTCTATCAGTCTATCGCATCGATCCTTTCAAAACTTCAAGCCCAAAGTTCAGAATATACTTGTTATACTAAACAGCTTGAAGCAGAGACCGTGATCTAGGAGGCCACGTTTTTAAGGCACCAAATATCCAGGCAAAAGAGAAGCTTACTTTAACCTACTTTAGACCCATATGCATGCGCTGCTTCAAAAAGGTCCTGCTATGGCAGGGCCGGCGCTAGACAGTAAGCCCGGTAAGCATGGCAGGGGGTGCCGAGATCAGAGGTGCACCATTGCCAACTGCCTAGCACCTCGCCACCGACTCACCATCCCCTCACCGCTGCTGCCACCTCTGTGCAGGATGACAAGCACGGCTCCAGGCAGAAGGCCGTGCAAGGCTGCCCCGGAGATGTGGATCCTGCCTGGGGGAGATGCTGCTCCCATGGGCAGAAGGCAGTTCAGATCGTGGCCCAAAGACACAGATCTTGCCCGCGGGAGCAGCATGCTCTGCAGGCAGGATTCACCTCTTTGGGTCGCAATTGCAGCCTTGTGCTGCCTTCTGCCTGAGGGAGCAGAATGTCTCATGGGCAGGATCTGCCTCTCTGGGCACAGATGCTGGACAAGGGGAGGAGTTTACAGGAAAACAGGGGAGAGGCTGGACATGGGGAGGGGCATTGGGAAGTGAAGGGGCACAGGGAGACAGAGGGGATATGCTAGATAGGGAGGGGAAATAGGGAGGCAGAGAGGACATGCTAGATCCCGGGGGAGGGGGCTAGAGAGATGAAGGGAGATACTGGACTTGGGAAGGGGGATAGGGAGAGCAAGGAGTGACGATTTTTGAGATGGAGTGGTGATGCTGAAAACGGGGTTATAGGGAGACTATGGGGAGATTCTGGACATGGGGGGGGTGGAAAGAAGAAGACAGAGGGGAGATGCTGTACATGGGGATAATGGGGAGGAATGAAGGACATGGAATAATAGGGAGAGAGAGGAGAGAAGATGGACATGGGATAAATAGGTTGAGAATGAGACAGAGAGATGCTGGTCATGGGAGTAAAAGGGAGGGGATGGGATGAAATGGATATTGGGAGATGCTGGACATAGGGATATGGAGATGGGAGGAGATGCTGGACACAGTGGAATAGGAATGGAGTGGGAGAGATGCTGGACATGGGATAGGAAGTGAGAAAGGGGACACAGAAGGATAGGGAGACAGAACGAGTACGGAGATACTGGATGGAGGAAAAGAGAAAGTGAGTAAGAGATAAAGACACTGGGCGGAGGGAAGGATGTTAGACATGGAGGGAAGAGAGAGAGAGTGAGGGAAATATTGGGGAATAATGGATCAGGGAAGAAGAGGTGGGGAATGGAAGGACTGGGGTGAGGGTTGAAAAATGGCAGATGGAGTAAAAAAGAGGGGTATTGAGGACTGAATAGTAAGAAGGAGGAGTGAAATGTGAGTGGATAGAGAGAGAAAACAAATTAATAGAAGAAAGCTGAAAAGATCATGAGCCAAGATGGAAGAAAGGGAAGACAAGAAATGGCCAATGGCCTAGAGACCGTAGAAAGAGAGCTAAGAGAAGACAGGAAAGCAGACATTTCAGATTGAGACCAGCATGATCAGAGAATAAAATGGTCAGACAGCAAAGGTAGAAAAACAAATTTATTTTCAATTTAATGACTGGACATTGTGCTATCTTTATAATTTGCACAGTATGGGGAACTGCATCTCTGTTTCTCTGGTGTTGCACTGCATGCAGAGTCTGGCTTCTTGGGGTTTTAGTTTAATTTTGTCTACATATTTTTAGTTTCGGTTGTGGTCACTTATTCTGTACTTGGTGAGGGTCTGTGTTCTGAGTGTGTGACTGAGGCCAGGTGTTCTGTTAACATGGAGTTTGTATGTAGGGATCTATACTGTACTGTAGTAATCTGACTTTTTCAGCTTTTCAAATAGGCGTTGGATATTGTAGAGCCTTGTGTGTGATGTGTTCATCCTTCTCCTCCTCTTCCTCAGCTCCTGTATTACATAAAGAAGGTGCGTTTCAGGAACAAGATGGGGGAGGAGATGTACTTTGATAATAGTGGTGACCCCCCTGCCATGTATGATATTATCAATTGGCAAGTTCAGTCTGAAGGAACAATCAACTACGTGAAGGTGGGACGGTTTGATTCCAGGGCGCCGAAAGGGCAGGAGATGCAGATAAATATCAGTGCCATCCAGTGGAACAGGCAGATCACAGAGGTACAAATTCCTCACACTGCAGAACTGTAACATCGACCTAGAAATGATTTCAAGCAATTTGGACTCATGGGGAAACAGTGCAGAGGGATAGAGAGATCAGGGCGGGGATTTCTCAAGGCCATCTTCATGGGCAAAATAATACCTAAGGAATTTAAAAAAAAATTATCCATCCTATTTGCATGTAAAGTTAAGTACTCAGTGCCACTGAGTGTGTAATTTTACCCACAATAGATATAACTGTATAACCTTTTCTGTGCACAATAGGACTCATAAAAATAAAAGTGCACACGGTACAAGCCGGTGTATATCTACATACTCAGCAGCGGAGTTTGGGTGCAGAGTGTGCAGAGTCGAGATTTATATGCGTAAACGTTCTCACTGTCATTTATGCCTGTTCTTGAGGAGGCACAGTGTCCGCGCCCGGATTCGAGGCACAGTGTCCGCAGGATTTGTGCTAGCCTTATATAAAGACGCATATGTAAATTCAATATATACGTAAGGGAAGACAAACTTCAGAGCAAATTCCTCAGGCACGACAATGCAGTACCTGCAGAACAATGCTGCTTGAATCACCTTGGGGCTTGTTTACAAAGCCGCGGTAGCGGTTTGCGATCGTAATCGGAGCCGCGGCCCCATTGATTTCAATGGGGCCGCGGCTGCGATCGCGATCGCGAACCACTACCGCGGCTTTGTAAACAAGCCCCCTAGTCTATGTGCAGGTAAAAGGATGCACATTATTCCACAATCCACACCCATTTACTTGTGCTCGGCGGAAGTTAGTGTAGCAGTCTGTTGACCGAGGGCCCGATATTGAATTGGGCAGGCTATGCGCTGATACAGTGCCTAGCCCTGCCCGCCGACCCTTGACCTCAGATATTTAAGGCCAAATAAGAGAGTTTTGCATGTTTTCATTTTCAAAACTGGTATGAAATCTACATGTAACATTACCAGTGCACTTTGCAACAATGTGGGCAGGGCTATAGGGTTAAATTTTCAATAGGGCAGCTAATGCAAAGGTACAAGTGTAATTTTAAGTCTAAAACAAGTTGATTTTCAAACACTTTAACTGTGAATTTGGTTATTATTTATTTGCATTATCAGCAGCTTTTCTGAAGAAATTTACCCGTAGGACCATAATAAAATGCTGAACTATCGGTACAAGACATAACTGGAACAGTAATATAATAGCAACCTATTTAAGAAACTTTTTTTTAATCAACAGAAAAGTATTTAGCCCTAGCGGTGGTACTATGATACTACTGCTAGGGTTTACCACCGCCATTTTGAAAGCTGCTGGTGTTAGGTGTAGTTGTGCTATCGGCAGCTGTTACAGCAGGTGTGCGCACTGTTCTGTCCATTAGCAGCCACTGGTGGCCATGCCCACTCTCCACTCCAATCCCACCCAAACTTGCGCTAAATATCTAACACAGGTTTGTTACTGTGATGATCTTTTCTGTGCTATAACCGTGTGCACGGCCCTTCCATAATGGTTAGTGTGCGGTAAAATCTGCATTTAGTGCATACCGCACTTTACTAAAAATGCCCCTTATTCTTTGCACTAAAATGGCCTGACAAACATTAAAAAAATGTTGAAAATGTGTGAAAATAACAAAAACACTAGAGGCGTCGGAAAGGGGTGGACGACACGCGCCCTGGCCCCACCAAAACTGCTGCCACGATTGCCGGCCTTCCCCTCCTGTTTGACTGCAGGGATCCGTTCTCGCACAGGAAGACAGGAGGGGAAGGCTGCGATTGCGACCTGGCAGGCTGTCTGCAGGGACCCATCCTCCATGGACAGAAGAGCGCTGCAATTGCTCAAAGTGCTGCGATCGGATCCTCAAGGGCAGACAGGAGGAGAATGCTGGCGAACATGGCAGCACAGTTTAGCTGGCTAAGGGGCGGAGCTTGGCCACCCCTGCAAAAACATTCAAAAATTGTGAAAAAACATAAACAAATCAAAAACAAATTGGCAAGTTTGTCCTATGCACATACTTAATAGAAGGTGATTTGCATTCTTGCTCTTTTAGGTCCCCCGTTCTGTGTGCAGTGCGAGCTGCGTCCCTGGCTACAGGAAGGCGACTCAGAATGGACAGCACACCTGCTGCTTTGACTGCCTTCCATGTGCTGAGGGTGAAATTTCCAACATAACAGGTAAAGGACGAAGATTTTCAGTTTCGTTTCTAAAAAAAAGGATGACAAGATCCCTAGAAAAATAGAAATGAAGTTTTAAAAAAGCAAAAAAGTCCTAAAATATTTTTATAAATCAGACATATTGGATGGTAGAGATAGACACTGTGAAGGATGTTTAATGCAAATGAGTTTGTCTTTGGAGGACAATTAATTGCCATTGCTAATCTCTGTGTTAAGCAGAAGAAAAATAAACCATAAACATAAGGATTAATTTTGTCTTCCAGATTCTACTAATTGTTGGCCTTGTCCAGATGACGAATGGCCTAATGAGAGAAGAAGTGAATGTGTCCCAAAGATAATGGAATTCCTTACTTATCAGGAGGTCTTAGGTACCATTTTGGCTGTAGTTGCCATTTTCTTCTTCATTACCACCACCATCGTACTGTGTGTGTTCCTTAAGTATCAACATACTCCCATTGCTAAAGCCAACAACCAGGAGCTGTCCTTCCTTCTCCTGGGGGCTCTGTCATTGAGTTTTCTCTGTTCTTTGCTCTTCATTGGAAAACCTCAGTCAATCACCTGCTTGATCCGCCAGCCTGCCTTTGGTGTCACCTTTGTCTTATGCATTTCTTGTGTGTTGGCCAAGACCATCATGGTGATCATTGCCTTCAATGCTACCAAACCCAACAGTAAATTAAGGGGATGGCTGGGACTCAGGGTGCCCATTTTGACAGTTTCTGCTTCCACACTTCTTCAGGTCCTCATCTGTACTATCTGGATATTTTTCTGCCCTCCCTTCCCAGAGAGGAACATGAAACTGAAGACCGGCATTATCATATGGCAGTGTAATGAATGTTCACACATTGCATTCTGGTGCATGCTGGGATACATGGGGCTCTTGGCATGTGTCAGCTTCCTGGTGGCCTTCCTTGCCCGTAAGTTGCCCGACAGCTTCAATGAGGCCAAATGGATCACGTTTAGCATGCTCGTGTTCCTGAGTGTCTGGCTGTCCTTCATCCCAGGCTATCTGAGCACCCAGGGGAAGTACACGGTCGCTGTAGAGGTCTTTGGGATCATCTCATCCAGTGCAGGGATCCTCATTTGTATTTTTTTCCCCAAATGTTATATCATGCTACTGAGACCGGACATGAACACCAGGGAGCAGCTTTTAGGGAAAGGGACTTGGAAGAACAAGAAAAAGATGGTAAAGGCTATATAAAATAAGTGGAATAAGTACACACCAACCATCATAAAAGCAGCGGAAAAAGGGCAAAAGATTCCACAATTATACAGATGTAGCAAAGAAAGCAAAATATCTAATGAAAAGACTACAATAAAAACATAAAAATAAATTGTAAGTTCTCCAGGGATAGGGATATACCTACTATACTTGATTGTAACTCGTCTTGAACTGCTACTGGAAAGGCGTGAGCTAAATACTAAGAGCCCAGTTAAGACTTGGACGTCCCGGCCCTCTGAGCGTCGGGTCAGAACCAGACGCACAGAGTTAGTCAGGATTCTGATCCCGCAGGGCACGTCTAGCCCCACAGGATCAGAATTGCATCCAGACCTGTACATGCAGGCCAGGACCCTGATTCAGGTCAGCCTGCACGTTGGTCGCTACTCTTATGAAGAAAGGCTAAAAAGGTTGGGGCTCTTTAACCTGGAAAAGAGACGGCTGAGGGGAGATATGATAGAAGTCTATAAATTAATGAACGGAGTGGAACGGGTAAACGTAGATCGATTGTTTACCTTATCAGAATATAGAAAGACTAGGGGACATGCAATGAAGCTACAGGGTAAACTATTTAAGACTAATAAAAGAAAATGTTTTTTCACTGAACGTGTAATCGAACTCTGGAATTTGTTACCGGAGGATGTAGTAAAGGCTGTTAGTGTAGCTGGGTTTAAAAAAGGTTTGGGCAAGTTCCTGGAGGAAAGGTCCATAAACCATTATTAAGAAGGGACCCAGGATATCAATGCTTGACCCAGTACAAGCATTGTGGAACCTGTGCCTTTTGGGGAAACTGCTAGGTACGTATGACCTAGATTGGCCACTGTTGGAAACAGGATACTGGGCTTGATGGACCTTGGTCTGACCCAGTATGGCATCTCTTATGTTCTTATGGACAGGGCTTCCCCAGATAGCTCAGTCAGGCCTTTGAATGGAGCTGTGGCACCGTGGCCATTCAAAATCCATGATCCATGGCCACTGGAGCAAACTGCATTCACCGCAGCCTGACTCCCGATCTGGCCTCGCAAGGCCAGGATCGGGTTGTGGGGAATCTCCTCTGCCCCCTCCTGCCACTTTCCAGCCCCAGTCTGCCAGCCTCCGCCAATTCGGGGAACTCAGAGGTGGAATAAGTTCCCCGTTCAAGTCATGGGCCCAGGATGTACAGGGCCGACATTGGAATCGGCACTGTATGTCCAGGGCTGACAACCGCCCACTGCCCGCCCTAATGCCACCCCTTTCCCGCCCCCATCTAACTTCCCCATACAACGAGCGGGGAAGTTAGTCGGCGTCAGGAGGGGGCCTGCATAGCGGGGATGGACATCCCATTGGGACATCCATCCCCACTATTCGTGTCTCAGAATGACCCCTAAGGGTCCAATATTCCTTTGCGACAGCTATGTGCCTTTATGGCGAATAGCTCTCGCTGCCGAATTTTAACCCTGGATATTCATTGCCGGGGTCATATGCGGCCCCGGCATTGAATATCCGAGGTAGCCGCACAGCCAAAGATGCAACAGAAGCTAACCAGCAGCAGAGATATTGCGCTGCTGCCAGGTTAGCTCCCATGGGTGAAGATAGGCCAACTTATGCTGCGCCTATCTTTACCCGTTGGTCGCTAACTGGACACTGGTGCAAATATGCTCTAACCATTAGGCTCCACCTCCACTCCCTAAGCTGTACCACCCAGCATTCCAGTGCATGAGCTGAAAGAACATAGTACTACCACTACTTCCCACCATTTTTATAGTGCTGCTAGGCATACAAACACTGTACAAGTACACAAAAAGAGACAGTTCCTTCTCACAAAGCTTCAGGTACCAAGAGATGCAAATCAAGGTGGGGCAGAAATGGAGGTGGACAGAGGGCCAGCAGAGTCCAATCGAGCATGTTAATTCATCTACTACCTGATTGGACACTTGATTGGACTCTTCTGACCTTGGGTCTACCTCCATTTCTGTTTTTCTTTGGTTTATACTATCTTCTGGAGGTTCCTTCTTCCCTATTTGGCACCACAAGATGCTGTCAGAGACCAAGAAACTGTTGCAGAGAGATACCCAGTTATTTCCCATTGTGTTGGGTGCCACAGGCTTGACTAAAAGGAATTTTCAAGCACACCTTGATAAATGACCCATTCATATTACATCTTACAAACTCCAGAAGGAGGCTCTGTACTACGCCGAGCATTAGCCGTAGATCTGAGAGACTGAGATCACACTCCACATACCCTGGCTTAGAAGTGAGGTTCATGACTGTCATGGCATGTGCAAAACTAAAAATACCCTTAGTAAATAGACTTCCAAAGTCAGTTATCAAAAAACTTGTTTTAATTTAACTAACTCAGTAATAATGAAAGGCAAATAAGACCTCAGGATGGCTCTTGAAGAATTTGGGACAACTGAACAAATTATATGGATGGCTTCTCTAGATATGGCAGCCTCGTATACTTTCATCCCTCAGGGCGATGCTTTGCAAGTCCTCTCAAAGATATGGGATGCCAGGCTAAGACCGCATAGAGTACCAACTGCCTTCTTGCTCACTTTGGCTGAACTAGCATTGAAGAAAAATTACTTTGTGTATAAACAAGAGTTCTTTCAACAAATCTCAGGGATGGCTATGAGGGCTACTTTTGAGCCCTCTTTAGCGAATCTGTACATGCATTTTTTTGAAGTTCAATGGGTGTACTCTTCTAGTTATGCACCATATATTCTCAGATGGTATAGATATATAGATGATATTTTTCTTTTATGGAGTGGATTCTGGGATCTCTTGAATGAATTCTATAATTATTTGAATAATTGTAATATGAATATTAGCTTTGAGATTAATATCCAGGAATATGCATTGCATTTTTTGGACATTAAGGTTATTAAACGTGCAGAGGTTTGTTTTTTTTACTACCGTGTATACTAAGCCTACGTATAAAAATACCCTTCTGCACTTTTCTAGTTTTCACCCAGAACACCTGAAATGTAGTTTACCTTATTCACAGCTTCTACGATGCCGCTGTATCTGCTCCTCATTACAAGAATTTGAATTACAGGCAAAAAATATGATCATTAAATTTCAGGAACGGGGTTATCCCGATTCAGTTTTTAAAAAAGCCTATAAAAGGGCGAAATATAATCATCGGGAATGGCTCCTGAATTCTAAACCTATGAGATCAGATTTAACCGCATCATCTGAAACATCATTTATAACGTGTGTATTGCAACACTTGAGTCTCTCTAATCGTATAGCAGCTTCAATACAGAAAAGATGACTCATCCGAAGCTTCGGCTATTCATTACGTATGTCATATAGTAGAGGCAGAAATCGAAGAGACTGGTTATGTTCTGCAGTTCCTCGCCAGATTGATACTGCCAAAATTCAAGGTCATGTAAAATGTGGCCACTGCTCTTTTTGTAATATTATGGAAGGTGTGATTTGTGCCATATATCAAAGTATAAGTTGTCAACTTAAATATAATACAACTTGTAATACTCCTTTTGTGATTTATGTGTTGTGGTGTCCTTGTTTTAAACTATATATTGGCAAAACTACACGCTCTTTAAGAACGCGGCTGGCAGAACACAAATATAATATTAGTAAAGCAAGAATCGATATACCTTTAGTTCAACACTGCTTGTCTTCTGGTCACCTTTTTGAAGAGTTACGTTGTACAGTGTTGGAACATGTTCCATATAATATAAGAAGAGGAGATAGAGGCCGACTATTGCTACAGAAAGAGCAGAAGTGGATCTATGAATTAAACACTTTAGATCAGGGGTGGGCAAACTTTTTGACTCGAGGGCCGCAATGGGTTCATATATTGGACCCGGGGGCCGGACCAAGAGTAGATGGACGGTGTGTATGTGTGAATTAATATAAATTAAATTTAAATTTGTAACATGAAATGTTTAGATTTAATTTAAGGTAGA
This sequence comes from Ichthyophis bannanicus, assembly GCA_033557465.1. Classification (NCBI taxonomy): domain Eukaryota; kingdom Metazoa; phylum Chordata; class Amphibia; order Gymnophiona; family Ichthyophiidae; genus Ichthyophis; species Ichthyophis bannanicus. Next base: position 100,562,330 of record CM066048.1, on the reverse strand, counting down.
AAAGCATAAAAAGAGTTATTTTACAAAACTTTTATGCAATGTATTTCTTTCATAAAATGAGAGAAGTTTATAGTCAGTCAGTGCACATTCCAACAGAGTGATTCGTGCCCGAGATGCGTACGCACTTACCTATACATACAAAAACGCCGAAGCCGGGAGCAGGTGAAAAGGAAGCGCTTCTACTCATCAGCAGGGACTGGTTGCTGCCAGAGCACACGGTGGTGAGTAGGGGCTCCTGGGGGACTCTCTGAATTCAGCGTGTGCAATTCCTGATCCCCAGTCACTTGGCAGGCACTGGGAGAGGACGTTTCCGTCTTTGGGGTGACGTGGGACATAGACAGCTTTACCTTTCATTGAAGAGATAGCAATCAGAGAGCAGTGGGGCCAAGTGTTCCGACTTCGGCTGATTTCAGAGGCGTCCGAAGGCTGTGTCCGGAGGGGAAGCTCCGCCCCTGGGCCAGCGGACCTGTCTTCCCCTCCGATCTCCCGCGGGCCGACAGGAGGGATCTGTGCCGCGATCGCAGCGCTCTTCTGCCCGCCGGCAGCCTGCTGCTTGCCAGGTCGCGATCGCTGGCCTTTCCCGGCTTCTGCCCGCAGGAGATCGGCTCCCCGCGGAACGAAGCCCCGATCGGAGCAGCAAAGTTTTAGTGTGGGGTCACGGCCCCTCTCCCCCCCCACCCGCCCCCCTCTCCGACGCCTATGGATGATTTTAAAAACAAGTAAAGCCTCCGGCCCTTATTCACGCTCTAAGCTTGAGCGTTTTTCTTTCGCTTCGGCATATCCGAGGCGGCTGTTATGCTCTGCCACCGCGCTACTTCTCCTGTAGTTTCTATTTCCGCACGTGTCCGCGGGCCGGATTAAAAGGTCCGCCGGGCCGTAGTTTGCCCATTCCTGCTTTAGATCCTCATGGACCCAATGATAAAATCGAGTGGGCGCTTTTTGTGTGATTCTCTGTCAATGCAACTTGGAAGCTCCTATCGTTTTGACTTTTAGTGATTATGCTGTGTATGTCATGTGACAGGCATTTTATGTTAAGAATAGTGTCATGTTTAGCGAGCTTTCCCATTGATTGATAGTCTGTTTAAAAACAGGTGACGTCAGATGCCATCTTAGTGATGGCGGTGAAGGCATTTCCTATATTCGGCATTTAAGATATTACTCTAAAACCCCTGAAGAAGCCATTATTTGGTGAAACAAAAGCTTTTGTACGGTGTCGATATTCTGTCTTGACGGCGGGCATCTAAAGGTGCTACGCGATCAATTTTACATGAAGGCTGGGAAGCTGCTTTCGCTTTGACTATGTATTAGATCGCGGATTTGCTAAGATAAGTAATTGTAGACCTTTTGTGGCATAATAATTACTATTAGCTTAAAAAGATTTACTTCTGTTTTTTACAGGAGAAGAAGATTCAGTCCATGATCGCTCATTTGGTTATAATAAAAGACGCTGTTTTTTAAGTATTACGGTATATTTATTAGAAATATCAAGAATCCTAAAAAGTACTTTTGTGGAGAAAATAAATGTGGTAAAATTTGAATTTAAAAAATTTGGATTTAAGAATTAAAAAAAACTTAATGAAGGCTTTTGACCTGTGATGTGAGTGTCAGCTATTCCCTATAGTGAGGAATTTCACCAAATGTAGGGTTTGAGCCATCCTGAGGTCTCATTTGCCTTTCATTATTAATGAGTTAGTTAAATTAAAAAAAGATTTTTGATAAGAATAACTGACTTTGGAAGTCTATTTACTAAGGGTATTTTTTGTATATGGTTTAGTTGGCCCTTAGGCGGTTATAAGTGTTTTATGTGCAAAACTAACCCATTTGGAGAAATTGCCCTTTCAATCTGTAAAGACAGACAAACAGAACACAATCAAAAGTAATCCACATTAAAGACTGATTCAAACACTCCTACCATGCTAACTCAATGGTTTGAACAACCCATAACATTTGCCGTCCCATTTTTCATGCAACCAACTGCTCTCCACAAATCCCCCAATAAACCGCCAGCTTATTAGCCACCCACTTTAGCCTAAACAGGTAATTGGTTGCCTCCAACCCAGCTGATAAAAATATTGCTCATCACCTCTTCCAAACTACTCACTTCTGTCTCAACCTGGACTAAGAAATTTTGATAAAGCTAATGAGAGAGCCATAAGGTCCTGGAAGTAATTCAGATACTCATACCCATGAACTTATTGAGGTGCTGATGTCCTTTCTTTGAGAGGCCGACATGGTTTGTTTCACTATACTCTGTCTCTAGGGCAGTGAGCCTTAAGGAATGGGCACAGAGATTAATAGCATCCCTTTATGGCAAGAGGATGAAATCAAAGCAAACTTAAATATCTTTTATACTTCAATGAATAGAGGGGGCTGACCTGCACGGAGCGGCAGGTATAACCCTAAACACAGGCATAGAGGGGGATGACATGCACGGAGTGGCTGTTACAACCACTCTAGCCTCCTTACTGGGCAGACTAGATGGACCATATGGTCTGCCATCATATACTACGTTATTATGCATATCTACGACTCAATAACTTAGGACACTGCTTCCCAACCCATGTCCACAGACCTCTCAGGGTCGGTGAGGCTATTACAGGGAGTTTGCAGAAAAGAGAAAAAGAGAGGCTGGTGGACTGGCTCTGGGAAGAGAGTGATTGGTAGGGACTGGCTAAGGGGACATAGAGAGAAATGGGAGGGGACTGGCTGAGGGGAGGAGGAGAGAAAGAAACCAAGACTGGTGGGAACCAGTTGTGAAAGAGAGAGAGAGGCTGGTAGAGACAGAAAGTGGAAAACAGACAAAGGGCTAGTGGAGACAAGCTTGATGCTGAAAGGAGAGGATCCCTGAACTTTATGGAGGTAAATATGGGACCCACACAACCAAAAAGATTAGAAACTCTGGTTTAGGAGATAGGCACAGGGCTATAGAACTTGCCATTTCTAAGACTGGGTAATTTTGGCTCATGGATACTGGGCCCCTCATTTCTAGGGTGCAGAACTCGCAGAATGGAGTCTTCATCTCTGGGACTGACACAAAGACACAGAGCCTGGCGCCTGTGGGGTAGATGACTTTGGGGATTGGTGTAGGGATAGAGAATCCTCTGAGGTTTGATTACTCAAAAAAGTATCTCAGAAGTATAGAACCTTTCATTTTCATTGATATCAGCTTGACTGAGACAAGTAGTGACCAAACAATAATAATGTGTTCTAGTAATTTGGTGATACATCTGAAATAAGTTCATTATTCAATTCTATCTTTGATTAGGCAAATGACCACATCACTAAAAGGAATATGATGCCATCCTTTATCTCTGTTGCTCTCTTTCAAAATTTGTTAACCTTCTACCCAACCACTGCATGCAATATCTGAATAAGAGAGTCTTGAGTAAATGCATATCAATATACAATCTGACACTTGACTACTCTTCCACCAACTACACCACCTAAAATCAGACAACATGATGTTGTTTGTGGCAAGTACCATATGAGGAGAGACATTAATAAAATCAGTATCTTCAGTATCTTCTGTTGTTATTTATAAAGTTTGAAAGCATATTGCCCATAATTACTACTACTACTACAGAGCATTTGTATAGCACTACAAGACATACACAATACTGCACAAACACATGTAAAAGACAATCCCTGCTTATCAGAGCTTACAATCTAGTCAAGATAGACAATGCAGTAGCTGTAGACATGGGATACATCTAGGGGGATTGGTAAGTAAACACAAAAGAGACCAGGTGAGTCAAGAGTCAAGCGAAAAGATGAGTTTTCTCCCTGGATTTGAAAAGGGCCAGAGAAGGTGCCTGATGTACAGATTCAGGTAGTTTGTTCCAGGCATAAGGAGCAGCAAGGTGAAAGGAGCAAAGTCTGGAGTTAGCAATAAAAGAGAAAGGCACAGATAGAAGCGATTTGCCAAAAGAGCGGAGTTCCAGAGGAGGGATGTAGGGAGAGATATGAGAAGAAAGGTAGTGAGGAGCTGCAGAGTGAATGCACTTATAGGTCAGCAGGAGAAGTTTGAACTGGATGCGGAAATGGATAGGAAGCCAATAAAGTGACTTGAGAAGAGAGGTAATATGAGCATGACGAGGCTGGTGGAAGATTAGCTGTGCAGCAGAGTGTTGAACAGACTGAAGGGGAGAGAGATGATTCAGAGGGAGACCAGCAAGGAGGAGGTTACAATATTCTAGATGAGAGGTGACTAAAGAGTGGATGTATCTTAGTAGTGTGTTCAGAAAGGAATGTGTGGATTTTTTGATGTTATAGAGAAAGAAACAGCAGGTATTAGATATCAGATGGATGTGTGTGGAGAAGGAGAGAGAGGAGTCAAAGACGACCCCAAGGTTGCGAGCTGAGGAAACAGGGAGGAGTAGAGACTTATCCATAGAGACTGAGAAAGGAGGAGGGGAAGAGGATGGTTAGGAGGAAAAATAAGAAGCTCAATTTTGGCCATGTTCAATTTCAAGTGGCAATAAGATATCAAAGCAGCAATGTCAGAAAGGCAGACAGAGATCCGGGCCTGGATTGCCGGAGAGATTTCAAGTGTAGAGAGGTAGATCTGGGAGTCATCAGCATAAAGATGGTTCTGAAAGCCATGGGAATAGATGAGCGCATCAAGGGACTGGGTATATAGAGAGAAAAGGAGTGAACCCAACACAGATCCTTGGGGTACACAAGGCAGGTTACAATTTAAAATAAGTGAAGCTTAATGCAACATTTATGACCACAATTAGCATCAGAGAAAGTATGTCTCTAGATATAGATTACAGTAGGGCAATTAGAATTCATCACTAATTAATTCAATTATGATTCTGCTTTCTCTGGAGACACAGATGGGCTATAAACAGTATAAATATACGGAGAAGTAGGGGATAGCATGCTTCTTACGCACTGCTGTGAAACTCAGAAATGCCTTTGACGCATATATGAATATAGATAAATAGACTTTATTGTTCATAGGTATTCTTACAGAGCTAATTTATGAATGCCAACTAGAAGATAACAACCAGCAAACAGCTCCAAGAGGATTTCACAGTAACGTCTCCACCAGACCTGCCCCTTCCCTTCAAATAGAAACATCCAGTTTCCCTCTAGTAGTGAAGACTTCCCTTCATGTGATTCTCCGACAGCCTTGTCCATTCCCTTGTCTGGCAGTGCTTAACTATCACCGGGGAAGTAAGGCTACTCATGCTGTGGCTGAGACTGCTGGTCATTCCAATAGCCAGTTTCCTGGTTCATATCCACAGCTGCACTTTGAGAAGCCAGGGTGAGGCGGGCTATACACAAGCTGGAGATGTCATCATTGGAGGCATCTTCCCGGTGCACAACTGGAGAAAATCTGAAATGACGTTCATGGAGTATCCAAGACCCATCATGTGCCATGAGTACGTTTTATAGATTTCATGTTGACTTTAATGCGCACTCATATTGGTACTCGCTCATTGGTCTTGCAAAATCTGGATTTTCTGAAGGATGTATTATGCCTTCTTTTGAATATACATATAAATTATTCAAAGATGATATCTAATTTGATTATAACCCACTTTGATTGTTCACAGAATGGCGGTATATCAATGTAATAAACCATAACCATAACCATAATCATAACCACATGAACTTTTGAGATCACGCAGGTGCCTTCTTAGATGTCATGGTTCAGGGATCTGATAGTCAAGAGGGTCATTAGCGGTCTAGAAAGATCATGCATCTTTTAGTGTAATTCTTATTTTGTTTCAACAGGAGGCACCACACAAACCGCAAGTAATGTACTTCCTGGTCAGTGGAATTTCTTGAAGTAAATACATTGTAATGTAACCAGATGGATGGGATGGAATGGAATGAAATGAAATGTTATCTGGCTGGGGCTCTGCAGGGTGGCTGTTTTTAGCAACCATGATGTGAAAGTACATATCTCAGAAATAGTGCTTTTTTGGGACAGTTTGTTGCATTTGGCTGCTCCATAGTTGCTCCCTGGGACTATCTTGGGGTTTAGCAGTGGAGAAGTATTTCTGCTGCTGCCCATAGTACTTTGCTTGCTAGGCAGTGGAACTGGCAGTGGGAGCTGGTGAAGAATGAAGACGGGTTGTGTATGAAGAGCATGCAGTGTGAAGCGTGGCGTTTTAGGTTTAAAAGTTGGTATTTATAGGGAGAAAGACTAAAAGATATTTGACTTGTGCTAAGTGAAAATTGAAGAGAAAGAAGATGGTTGACACTTCCTTGGGAGTCCTTTTGAGCACTGAAGAGAAGTACAGGCTTTTATTTGGCAGAGCTGATGTTGCGTTTGACGAGGACTTGTCTCTGAAATATCTTCTCCAGAACTCTGATAGTTTTATTGATCAGATTTCCCTCTTTGACTGGAATCTGGAGATAAGGATCTGAAAAAAGAGAGGATCTGAGTCGAGGCTCAGCTAAAATTTCAATTATTACTTTGGTAAATAGATAAATAAAGAAACTGGTTTTAAAAGCAGATATAAAACCAGCTGGTGGTTGCTGGAAAGTAAAGTTGACAGCCTTGAACTTCAGGGAAAACTGGTCTGACCTTTGTTAAAGAGCTAGGGAAGAAAAACTCTGAACTGGCTATATACTAGAAGTATTTGAATGGAATTTTAAACCAAAATTCCTGAAAGAGGAGTTGAACTCCTGAGTCTGAAGAGCTTTGCTGAGCTGTGCGCAGGGTGCATAAAATGTTGATCTGTAACAGTTTGATGAGCTGCTGGGAGCTGCGACTCAAAGCTGAACTGGGTGATTTGAAGTTCAGATTTCTGGAGCACAGTTTATTTTCTATTACGACTTCTTAAGAGAATTAAAATACAGATTCCTGAAAAAGGATTTTCCTAAAGAAAAAGGGATGTGACTCTGGTTGAGTATGTTTGAGTGAGTGTGGAATTTAGTTAGGAATTCCCAATTAACTTTTGGTTTCTGATTAGCTTAGGGACAGCGACTAACTAAGTCTCAGTCTGAACTTTAATAAAAACAAATAGACTGCAGACACAGCCTCAACACCAGGACAGGTTTTTTGAGGCAGACAGTAGGGTGCTGGACATCGCTGGTCCGGAGAGGTTTCGGAAGTCAGACTGGAAGAACAGGCAACATTGCTGGACTACTGGACAAGTGACCCTGAGAGACATATAAACATTTATGAGCTGATATTGTGCTAATTAAAGTAAAATAAATAATGAGTACTCAGAGTAAGAAGGGAACTTACCTGTTAAAGGGTGACTGCTTACAGTTCATACACAAAGGGAGAATAAATTTATTGATGGGAAAATAATGGGACTAGGGATATGTTTACTAAATGGCAGTAGCGGCTTCTGTGTGATATCGGAGCCGCGGCCCCATTGAATTCAAGAAATAATTTCCAAACAACCTTTGTTTTTATCTTACTTACCTGTAATTGTTGAAAGAGAATTATTTCAAGAGGAAGACTGTGATTCATGTTAAAGTGTAGTGAGAAATGTGTAATAGTGTAAAAACACTTTAAATATTCCTGAGTTTTAACTAGCTGTGGAAATTGTTGGCGTACTCCATTTTAAAAGCTTATTTAACTATTTATTCTAGAGTTCAATAAATATGACTAAAAATCCCATCTATGAAAGTTAATGTATTTATTTCATACTGAAATCAACAGCTCTACCACCCCTAAAATTGTAACATCACTTGGGAAGTGGCTTATCCAAATTAGATTTATTTTCCTCTTATGCTTCACTTCACTTTACAGTGGAGGAAGATAAGACGAGGTTAGTGTTCTCTGTAAACCTGCATCTGAGTGAATATCAGACCCTGAACAACCATTTGGCCTTCTGACTACACTACACATCTTTAGTACTATTTTAGGAGTCCAAAGACATCAACTCCTCAGGGAGGGGGTGTTACAGTAAGTTTCCTCTGTTGAGCTCCTTTGGGCAATATAAGTTTGCTATTTTGACAAGGACAGAGTAGCAAACTTTCATATTTAGGGAAAACATCTCTCCTTTCACCTAATTCAAGCTGCTTATGGGAAAAACGCATCCACTGTAGCCGATTCAGGGTATAGTGGACAGAGGAATCATCAGGTACTTACATGACCTATGGGAATCCAAATTAATCTGTGAGTTGGGGTAGTAGGGTTATTTTACAGAGGATAAGATGTGTGTGGTCTGAAGGGGAATGGAGGAGAAAGCCGTCTCATCACAGTGCTTTGCGGGCTGGTGTGCGAAGTTTCTGTTTGACCTTCCAGTAGGCGCCCAAAGCAAGAAACAATAAATAATCATTATATAACATATAGAGTAGCCTATGTTGAAAGCGAGTTATCTGTTTGCCATTAGGTGGTGAATGTGTAAGTCACTTAGCCATCTATTTTCTATAGATATAGAGATGAAATTGGGATGTTGGGGCAGGGTGAAGGCAGAACTTGCACGTACATGTTTAGAGGTGATATGCATTTGCTAAATAGATTGCCTAGCTTTAAACAAAGTAGTCATTGGTCATGTGTTTGTTCAGCAGCACTGCGTAAATGCATAATGCTACTTAGTACATTTCAGTGCCGGTTCTAGTGCGTAACTTTTTATGCTCGTTGTTGCAGCTGAATATTGAGCACACGGTAAATAATAAAAAAAACAAAGAGGTCAACATTCAGAGGTGTGGCCATCATTTAAATTCTAAATTTATAGCTGCCATTTAAAGTTATAAGATTTTCAAGAAGTTTGCATTGGAGGGGGGAGGGCTGGTTGCATTTTCAGAGCGCAGCGTGCATGGGATCAGAAGCTTTACTGCATGTTGCACTTCTCTAATGTTTTCTTGCCACTGCTACCGCTGCTGTTCCCCGAGAGATGTGGCAGGAGCAGTAATGACAAGCGTGGGATATCGGAGGCCGGCTTTTATGGGAGCACTTTTTACTGCCCACAAAGGTTTGGCGCTCTTGGCAACTGTTTAGTTTTCCTAAAAGTAGCATCGGCATCGGCCCTGATCCTCCCTTACAGTCTGCAGAGCTGAGGGGGTGGGGATTCTTCTGGAGAATGTACCATAGGAGCAGGGATGTTGGGCCAAAGTGCTATGGTGTTGCCTCTTTGAAAGCCACTGGTGGATGTCTCTAAAGAGAATGGAAAAAATCTTCTTTTTGGCCTTGGCACTTTCAACTTTTGGTGCCCTAGGTAGTTGCTTATTCCAAAAATTGGGTCTGGTTCAAATCTGAGAGACAGCTTGGGTTCAGCTTCTCAAAGTCCACTGGAAGATCAGAAGATAGAACCAGTGGTACTCAACCCAGTCCTCTTTGCCCCCAGGCCAGTCAGGTTTTCAGGATATCCACAATGAATATGCATGAGATAGTTCTGCATACGATGTAAGCAATGCTTGCAGATCTCTCTCATGTATATTCATTGTGGATACCCTGAAACCTAACTAGCCTGCGGGTCCCTGAGGACTGGGTTGAGAACCACTGAGATACACTTCTAATGCTCAGCCAATCTTAGGGTCTAAGCGGGGACTCAGGAACTGGGAAGGATGGAAGAGGGGGGAAACAGTAGGAACTAGGTGACTCGTTAAGGGGTATAACTAGAACCGTGAGACTGAGTGCAGAAAATGGGGAGTGGAGATGGTCTGAAGGAGCTGGAGAGTTCTGGGGATTTGGGAGACTGTTGAAAGGAGCAGTCGTCTATGCAAAGGGTGAGAGACAAAGGAAGGGGCAAGTCTTTAAAAAAGGTGAGAGTGGGTGGAAATGAGGAAGGCAAAGGGGGATGGGAGCTTAGATAGGGGGGTAAGAAAGGGACTGAGGTGGAGAAGGGATGAGTGACAGGGAAGGAGCTGGGGCTGGTAAGTAGAGGAAGGCAGATAAGGCTGGGGAGCGCATAAGTACAGAGGCTGGAAATGGGGGACTAGAAAGTGGATGAAAGACAGGAGGAGGAGGAGGAATAAAAGCTGGGGAAAGAATGAGACAGAAGTGGGGAATGGGAGGTCCAGGGAAAAAAAGAGTAGTAATGGAAAAATGGCATGTAGGTGCGGGGGGAAGAGAGGGATCCTGAAGACTGGAGGGGGAACAACAAGGAATGAAATCTAGCTGTAGGTAAGTAAAAATGCAGCCGAGAGAAATGAAGAAAAACGATGAAACAGAAGGATCAATGTCAGTGATACATGTAAGGGTGGAGGGGAAGAAGACAGGGAGTGAGAAGAAAGAGAAAATGGAAATGAGATCCTAGAACGACCAGGACCAACCCAATTGGGAAAATAAAATGATAAGAAAACATTCCAGTGTGGGACCATTCTCGGGGTATGAACCCCGACATCTGTGCAGTTGATATCATAAGACTGACCCAAGTTGTCTCAGGGAGCCACAACCCCACGAGCTGGGCCTGTTGTATGTTTATTGTTATCCACCAAGAGAAAGATTTATTTTCTGAATCAGTCGGCTATAATTTTTAATGAAATAAATAGTAAATCTAGCTCTAAATGAGGAACCTAAGGCCTTGCAAAACAGTCCCTTGTCTGCTTAGCCAGGGTGTCCATATTTCTCCCATATTAATCTAGCTTGTCACAGCTTGGGGGGTGGGGGGAATGGGAGCACAGTAAGAAGTGGTTGAACTATAAAAAGAAGAAGCATCTGTTAGAATAGCAAAAAAAATGGTCCTGTCCCAATTTCAAACTTCTGACATAAAAATTCAAAATTGATTTTTATCTCTGCTAGGCATTATAGCGCATTGTCCATTTCTTATTATCAATCATTTTAGCGACTGATCTCCTGCAATATATCAAATAGAAGAACTGCGATTTCACTCTATATTAAGATCAGGGACAAGTCCAGGGACTTCGTTAGATTCATAGGAGATTTGTATGATGTCAGAAGCTCATGAACAAGATCTTTGGATAATCCTTATTTTTCATGAGTAGAAGAAACCCATGTTGTCTCAAAGCTTGTGTCAGACATCATCTCTGGATAATACTCATGCAGAATAAATCAAAGATATCACCACCTGCACAGCTTCCATTCTTCATCAGGACCAACAGATGTATTAGCATTCTGAAATAGTGCTAGTAGAGATGTCCTTTTTACATTTCCTTGCTTTCTGTTTAGATTCATAGAAAGACGCTATCGTTGGGCTCTCGCCATGGCTTTTGCTATTGATGAAATCAACAATGACCAGACCTTCCTCCCCAATGTTACTCTGGGTTTCCTGATCTATGACTCCTGCTTGGCCTTAGAGAGATCCATCAGGGCCACCCTCTGGATTCTCACAGGGAAGGGAGGGTATGTACCCAACTACCGTTGCCAGAAACTATCCTCTCTGGCCGCCATTATTGGGGATTCCAGTTCGACCCCATCAATGATCATGGCAGTGTTGCTGGGACTTTATAAATATCCTCAGGTAAGTGTTATGTCTTATTGCTGGAAGAGCTAAAGAAGGATGCTTAGGAAATCTGAGAAAGGGCCTAAATGTGCTCTTGAAAATTCATGCTCATTTAGCGATATGCGATGGAAGTTAGGCCAGGGTTTCCTGAGCTGGCTTTCACCACATATCGCAAACCAGGCAGTGGCTCAATATCACCACTGACCAGTTTGTGATTGTCTCTGCCTCCGCTCTGCCCCAGAATGCTCACGATACGCCCTGATGCTAACCACGTAACATCGGGGCATGTAGAGCCAGCAGTCACTGATATTCAGTGGCACTAACCATGTTAGTCCAGCTGCAGTGCAAAAATGGAAGCAAGATCAAAAAGGTTCTGGGTCAGAGACACAAGGTTACAGGTTAGTGACCCAGCATGACTTGGCAGAAAATTCTACTGCTCCCCCAGACTTGGATGCACCAGGGTCAGTCTCACAGATGCTACGACCAGCAGGGTTCAAGTGTGTTTTGAAGGTGATTGGTCTAACCGAAGTTTTTACAGCTGATGCTGGTAACGATATGCCAGACAAGGACTTTATAATCTATCTTGTGCATCCTGGATTATGTGATGCCTCAGTATATCCAGTACCAGGTTGTTCTCCCACATCTTTTCTTAAATTGATGGGGAATTATGTCAGTTGAAAAGAGGAGAGGTGGAAATAGAGAAACAGGAGGCAGATCAGACAGTAGTCTGATTTTGAGGTACTTAGCTACGGCTTTGCTGCCCGGAATGAGCCCGATCTCAACTGATCATAGAAGCTAAGCTGTGGTGGGCCTGCCTAGTATTTGGATGGGTAACCACCTAGGTGCAGTAGACTTACTGTATGGAAGAAAAGCCTGACAATCTACCTCTACTCATACCTTGCCAAGAAAACCCAGAGGCTGGTCCACCAGTAGTCAGCATTGACTTGTTGGCACACACTTTCATTTTTTATGCTCCCACAGCACACATGGAGCTGTTGCCTATAATCTTATGTAGTAGTCATGGTGTGTTACAACCAGTTAAAATTCTTCTTTTCCAGGTCAGTTACTTTGCCACAAGTTCCTTGCTCAGTGATAAGACTCAGTTTCCTTCCTTCCTACGAACCACCCCTAGTGACTCGGTCCAGGCCCGAGGAATAGCTCAATTGGTTCTGCATTTTGGCTGGAGCTGGGTGGGGCTTCTATCCGCTGAAGATGCCTATGGTGAAATGGGAGCTCAAATTGTGAAGGAGGAGCTAGTGAAGTCTGGAGCCTGTATTGCTTTTCATGAAACCATCCCTTTGGTGCCTTCAGCCAAAAAGACCAACTACATTATTGAGGTGATCCTCAGATCTTCCACCAATGTCATTGTTCTGTTTTCTTCTGATCCTTATATGTCGCCAATATGGGAGGGACTTTTAAGAAAAAATGTGACGGGCAAGGTATGGATTGCCAGTGAAGGTTGGTCAACCCTACCTATTTTCTCCGTACAACAGTTTGCCACCTTGTTGAGTGGCAGCATTGGATTTGCCATCTATGAAGGTAAGATGCCAGGTTTCAGAAAGTTCCTCCTCAAGATCAATCCTTCCACCTCTCCAGAAGACATATTTGTTAAGGTGTTCTGGGAGATGGCTTTCAAGTGCCGGTGGTTTAACCCGGAAAATAATCAAACCATGGTGAGTGGATACAATGGTGCAACTCTAGTTCCCTGCACAGGAGCCGAAAACCTGGACAACTACAGCAGTCCTTATTTTGGTGAATCCAACCTGAGAGTCAGCTTCCTTGTCTACAATGCAGTTTATTCCATCGCACATGCTCTTCATGATATGCAATCCTGTGTTCCAGGAAAAGGGCCCTTCACCAACAAGATGTGTGCCGACATTCGGAATTTCAAACCATGGCAGGTAAAAACGCACTATGATTCCTTGCTAACACTTTTTTTGGAACAACATGTGAACTTTTAGCCACAGACACAGAAAGATTCTAGATTTGCAAAAACTGATATCAGTCTTAATTACCTATATATATGTAAACACTAGAGGAAAGAAGATCTGGTAGAGATGTTTGAATATCTCAAATACATAAATTATGCCCAAGAAATAAATATTTTTCTCAGGTTGCTAGCCTCTTGAACACATTTCCTTGAAGGTTAACGTAGTGTGTAGTCACATACAGGAAGATTAACATTAAATGGTAAACAGGTTCTCTTCACCATAGATACTTCTCAGCCTCTAGTCCGATGACATAAGAGTAGGCCAGATAAATCACATCAATCTGGTGCAGATCAGAATATTACGATTAAGTTTCATTGACCCTGCAGACACTCCAATATGCTCAGTAGGGTTATGGTTGACACTTATCAGCCATCCATAACATGGTTCACAGCTCTCAAGTTGCTCGGAACAATGGACCCAAAATTTTAGCTGGTGCAGTCACCAGCTTAAGCTAAATGTCCATGTTGAAGTTTAATTAATTTGGATATCCAGCACTGCTCTCCGTATAGTCAGTGGTGACTGCTTTGTCACTATACATTTAGTTTAGGCCCTCTATTTGGATAAGTTTTCACCCCACACTCACTCCACCTCAAACCTGGCCCTTATATGGATAGTACCAGGCAATGTAGTCAGATATTTGGCCCGAGACTATCTGTATACGTTTTTAAAATTTATAGATAAGGTAATTATATGTTGACTGGCCTCTGGTGAACACATAACTTCTTTGGAATATCAGCTTGAATACGTAGTTCCCAGAAACCCATTTTTAAATCCCTGAGGACTACTATGGGTTTTCAAGGACATGGTTGCAGATCTAAGCTTGGGAGGGCAGGCAAGCCCTTTCTACTTACTTGGTACCAGCTTTGCATTGCCGCACAGTTACTCAAGGACAAAGCTTCAGCCTCTTACCCTAGCAACCTGTTGGTCTGAGGCCAACTAGAGCCTTTTTTTGCCCAATTATTTTTTGGTGCAAAGGAAAGTTCTAGAAGAAGTGATGATATGATGTTCATAAGAGTAAGCTCAGAAACAATATTAGAAAATAGTCTGATTACATCGTTTACTCATATTGCTCAATCCCACTCCACCCAGGCCCCTTGATTTGTGGTCTAACATTATTTGCTTTCCAAGTAGTTCTTGCTTTGCCATGACATATGTTTTCTTGATTATTCCTCTGAAAAATATTGTATTGAGGTGCAGTCTATTTACCTCAGGAAGGTCTGCTTGTGATGTTTTAATAAATAAAGACATCTCTTTGCATTAAGAACGTAATTTTATAAAGTCGTGCCTAGTTAGTATGTTTTTCATGTACATATTTTCCACCTATTTTATAAAGTCAAAAACACGCTAGTGTACAATACGAGTGAAAGTAGCAGAGAATGTGCCTTAAGTTATGGCACGATGACTTAAATAGCCCTAGAACTGGTGCAAATGACCATGCCTACGTTTTGCAAATACATGCATAACTTATAGTTTTCTATAATCAACACACATGCTCTGTCTAAGCTCCGCCCAGACTCTGTCTATGTACACACCCACAGTGAAAGTATGCACCATGTAAACAATGTGGTGCATTTGTGCTAGTTGGTCTTTTATGAGGTCTTTTATACGCATCAATGACTAAAATATCATGATTTTATGTACGTTCTCTTCACCTAAATCTAGGAATCTCTTCATAAAATTACTCCTAAAATGTAGTGAATGCATGGATCAGCCTTGCAGTGGATGCGGCGGAGACAGAAACATGAACAGAATTGATGAGGCCCTGAGGAAATCTGAAATCAACATGAGTCTGTAGCATTGTAACAGGTCTCAAACAGGGCAAATGCCCTGGGCCCCCGTGCCATAAGGAGCCCCAAGCTTGCCTTAAGCTGAAGGAGTCATAGCCTGTATGTGTGCTTTGAGGCCCCCTCACCAGTTTCTGCCCTGGGCCCCTGCATGTCTAACACCAGCCCTGTTCTTATCTGCCACCCTGTGTTAGATTTCTATATTTAAATTACGATCCAGGGCACAGCTGAGAGACAAGGTGAAGAACCAGCCTTGTAATGTATATTATACTTCCTCCTCTTCCTCTCCTTCAGCTCCTGCATTACGTGAAGAAAGTGCGCTTCAGGAACAAGATGGGGGAGGAGATGTATTTCGACAACAGTGGTGACCCTCCTGCCATGTATGACATTATCAACTGGCACTTACTGCCAGATGGGGTCATCAGCTACGTGAAGGTGGGAACATTCGATTCCAAGGCCCCCAAAGGGCAGGAGATGCATATAAATATTAGCACCATCCAATGGAACATGGAAAGCACAGAGGTAAAAAAAGCAGGCATAGCACAACTAGAACATCAATTTACGAATGATAACACACAAGTTTAAGCAGTAATAACAAACAAAAGTCAACCTGACCAAGTTGTTCATAAGACCCAATCCATAAAGATGAACTTCCATAAGGTCCCCAGTTCCACTTAAAATATAAAATCCTTTTAACCTAAAAACATTTATCACTATTTATGCAGAAATAAATATTATTTTTCAAGAAAAATGTATCAGCGAAATCTCCTGTCACAATAAAATGTTTTTATAATCATCGTACACCAAAAAACCTCCACCAAATTATTTTCCCGACGTTCACCCTTGTCTCTTATTGAAGAGTTTTTACTTATCTTGATATGTCCATCCAACAAATCATAGTCTGACATTACATGTTCCTCCTTGGCACAGTGATTTGGAGAAACTTGGGCTGTGTTGGACTTGGAGCATGTTGAAGGTATAATTTACCGGATTACAGAAATGCTGTGATTTGTTGGACAGATATAGAAAGATAAGTAAACACTCTTCAATAGAAGACATGGGTGAATTCCTGGAAAATGTTTTGGGGGAATTTTTTTGGTGTACATGATTATAAAAATATTTTGTTGTGAAAGGGGATTTCGCTGATATGGATGAATGATTACACTTTTTCTCCCCCACACATTTTTCTTGCATTATAGCATTTTTATCGGCTTAAATAGCAGTAAAGTGCTTTTGGTTAAAAGGACTGTATATATTTAAGTGCTTACACATAAGTCTGACACAATAGTCAAAGGTCTCTACAGAGGATAGGTTCTGTCAGCATAGTTTAAATCTAAATATGTCACATAGCTGAAGATTTCCATACTCTTTCTTTCTAGGTGCCACGTTCTGTGTGCAATGAGAATTGCCCTCCTGGGTATAGGAGGGCAGCACAGAAGGGACAGTCACTCTGCTGTTTTGACTGTCTCCCATGCGCTGAGGGAAAGATTTCCAATATGACAGGTAGAATAGGAAATATATATATATATATATATATTTTTTTTTTTAAGAATGAAAAGCTTGTGAGAAAATAAATGAAAATAAAATGTTAAAAATGATAAAATATATCAAAATATTTTATAAAAATTAGTCCTATTAGTTATTGGAGGGAGACCTGCCAAACAGTGCCAAGTGCAGTGCCATTGGGTAAATCTTTGATGCAGGACAACTTGTTATTATTATCCTCAGTATCAAGTACAGGGATTGATTTTATCTTCCAGATTCTACTAATTGTTGGCCATGCCCAAGTGACCAGTGGCCCAATGGGAAAAAGACTGACTGTGTCCCCAAAAATATAGAAGTCCTCACTTATCAAGAGGCCTTGGGTATCACTTTGACTGCTGTTGCTATTTTCAGCTCCATTGCCACAGTCACAATGCTGTGTATCTTCATCAAGTACCGAGATACTCCTTTCGCTAAAGCCAGTAACCGAGAGCTGTCCTTCCTCCTCCTGGGGGCTCTGGCATTGAGTTTTCTCTGTTCTTTGCTCTTCATTGGAGAACCTCAGTCAGTCACTTGCTTGCTTCGCCAACCTGCTTTTGGTGTCATCTTCGTCCTCTGTGTCTCTTGTGTGTTGGCCAAGACTATCATGGTGATCATTGCCTTCAATGCCACCAAACCGAATAGTAACTTGAGGGGATGGCTGGGACTCAGGGTGCCCATTCTGATAGTTTCTACTTCCACATTTCTTCAGTTCCTCATCTGTGCCACCTGGCTGCTGCTCTGCCCTCCCTTCCCAGAGAAGAACATGAAACTGAAGACTGGAATTATCATATGGCAGTGCAATGAATGCTCAAATGTTGCATTCTGGTGCATGCTGGGATACATGGGTCTCTTGGCATGTGTCAGCTTCCTGGTGGCCTTCCTTGCACGTAAGTTGCCCGACAGCTTCAATGAGGCCAAATGGATCACGTTTAGCATGCTTGTGTTCCTGAGTGTCTGGCTGTCTTTCATCCCAGGTTATCTGAGCACCCAGGGGAAGTACACGGTCGCTGTTGAGGTCTTTGGGATCATCTCTTCCAGTGCAGGGTTATTAGTTTGTATTTTTTTACCAAAATGCTATATCATAGTACTGAGACCTGAAATGAACACCAGGGAGCAGCTGTTAGGGAAAGAGTCCGGAAAGAACAAGAACAAAATAAAGGCCTTCTAGGAACATTGAATATCAAAAATGTTACAAAAAAGAGGCCAAAAGCTACTATAAATATAAATATAGCACAGAAAGTAAGTGGCTCCAGAAATTTTTAACTATCAATAACATTCAGATGCATGAGATAGGGACTCTCATAAAATCCTCCCATTATAAATTCACATAGTCACATAACACAAGGTGAGAAGAACCAATCTTATTATGCATGTCATGGGTCAAGCTTTCTCATCTTCCTCTCCCTCAGTTCTGGTGCATGCTGAGATACATGGGGCCCTTGGCATGTATCAGTTTCCTGGTTGCCTTCCTTGCACTCAAGTTTTCTAACAGTTTCAATGAGGCCAAATGGATCACCTTTAGTATGCTTATTGGAGCCCCAGAGGCTGCTGTGGAGGACTCTGGGATCGTGGCTTCCAGTGGAGGATTTCTTACTTGCATTTTTTGATTCAAATGCTACATCATATTACTAAGACTTGACATGAACACCTGGGAGCATCTTTTAGGGAAAGGAACTGAGAAGAACGAGAAGAAGGTGAAAGTCATCTACATGACCAACCTAAAAATATGTTCCCATCTCTATATTTAAAATTACATTAAAGTACTTGAGATGAACATCTTTTGTGGAAAGGAACTGTTAAGAAGAGATAATTGTTAGATAGGCAACATCTAATCAGCATGCTATTTTCAAATGGGGGAATAACCTAGCAGTTAGAGCAGTGGCCTGGAAACCAGGGTTCAATTCTTGCTGGTACTGGTTTTGGCCTTGGTGAAGTCATTTAACCCTCCATTGCCTCAGATGCAAACTTAGATTTTAAGTCTTCTAATGAAAATATTTACTGTACTTGAATAACTCACCATGAATTTCTACTGAAAGGGTGTGAGCTATCTAAAAACATTGGGCCCGATATTGAACTGGGAAGGCTGACCTCTCACCCCGGATATTCAATGCCAGGGTCACCGCACAGCCTCCGACGCCGCAGAAGCTAACTGGGTAGCAGCAATATTGCACCACTACCTGGTTAGCTCCCACGGGTAACACTAGGCCAGTTTTTGCTTCGCCTGGTTTTACCTGCAGGTTGTTAACCACTTAGCAGTGCAATATCGCCACTATCTGGTTAGCGACTGTTGCCATCCACGACACGGCCCAGAAGGCCCACAATACGCCCCAGTGCTAAACCGTGTAAATGCCTTTAGAATATTGGGCCATTAATTTTAGCTTCTTATGGTATCATCCAGTCATAATCAAGCTGTTCATCTGTACAATTTCTTTTGCATATTTCATCTCTTTAATAATCCGAAAACGATATAAAAGCTCTTAGCTATAAGGTATTGGTTTTATTGCGTGTATCACTGTGTATTTGTTTATGTGACTGTAGATTGATATACTCTACAATGTAAACCGGCTTGGTGTTCATTCAAGAGGTGATATAGAAAATGGATTAAACTAAATTTTTTATTTGCATCATTAGAAGAGCATAAGTGGCTTACAGTCTGGGGACTGTGTCTGAGACTGAATGCTAATGGTCATTGGTAATCAAACAACAAAAACCGCCAGAAGGGTAAATCGGTCAGTAGTCTCTGTAAAATCTTCGTGGTATCCTCCAGGCCCATTAGATCCTATCGTCCACACTTTTCGTCATCTGGTATTGGAAGATTTAAAATCTTTAGAGAAGAAAACGTGTAAATTTCCACGCAATTTATCAGCCATAGAAATGCAAGTGTTACATGAGTTAGCTGACAATACAGAATTGACCATTAAGCGCGCTGATAAAGGCGGCGCAATCGTGGTGATGAACACAGTTGATTATCATGCATAAAATATGAGGCAGCTTGATAATACACATAATTATGTACGTATTGCTGTGGATCCTACAGAGTGTTTGCAGAAAACTATTTCAGATTTAACTACGGCAGCGGTATTAGAGGGATTTCTCACTACAAAAGAAAAAATTTTTTTGAATCCTCCTTTTCCCAAAATCCCAGTCTTTTATACATTACCAAAGATTCACAAAAGTTTAAATAAGCCTCCGGGTCGACCGATCCTTTCCAGCAATGATTCGCTGCTAGAGAGGGTCGGTCAATATTTGGACATGTTTCTAAAAGATGATGTTTTGCTAATTCCTTCTTACGTGAAGGATACTACGCACCTTTTAACCATTTTACAAGATTTTGCAGCAATCGGAAGTGTTACTTGGTTAGCTACCTTAGACGTTGCAGCACTTTATACCTCAATACCTCAGGATGATGCCTTATTGGCTTTACAATGCATTTGGGAGGCTCGACCCCGTCCACATGTAGTTCCTACGTCCTTTTTAAGTGAATTGGCTACACTAGCATTGAAGCATAACTATTTTCTGTACAAACAAGATTTTTTTCAACAGATCTCAGGGACAGCAATGGGTGCGACGTTTGCACCATCCTTGGCTAATTTGTATATGCATTTATTCGAGGAACGGTGGGTGTATACATCAAGATTCGCAGCGAATACAGCAGGGTGGTACCGTTATATTGACGATATCCTTGTATTATGGACTGGTACGGGGGAAGATCTAGAAGCTTTTGCCCAGTACTTAAATAGTTGTAACAGCAATATACAATTTGAGATGATTAAGCACCAGAACACTGTACACTTTTTGGATGTTCAAATATCTATTGTATTAGACAGGTTTGAAACCACTATTTATACAAAACCCACGGATAAAAATACAGTTTTACATTACTCAAGTTTTCATCCGAGTCATTTACGTAATAATTTACCTTATTCTCAATTGCTGCGTTGCCGCCGGATTTGTTCCTCTTTAACAGAATTTGAATTACAGGCTGCTTCAATGATGACTAAGTTTGAACATCGAGGCTATCCAAGATCTTTATTGAAGAAAGCTTACAAACGTGCTAAGTACAATCATCGTGACTGGTTATTGTATCCCTCCAGATATCGTGCAGAAAGCGAGTCTCAGCAGACACCTATTACCTGTGTTTTACCGTATTCCGCTCTTTCACATCGCATGGCAGCGTCTATACATAAACATTGGAAATTGTTCTCTAAACATTCAGTGCTATCAGTTTTTCCAGTATGCATGGCTTATCAAAGGGGAAGAAATTTCAAGGATCGATTGTGCCCTGCAGTAGTAAGAGAGAAGAATTTGTCGGTAATGGTTCATCACCAATGTGGACGTTGTAAATATTGTGCAATGATGGTAGCTGTGGAAGACTTTAATTTGCAGCGAAAAGTCTTTCTTAAACAATCAACGAATTGTGATTCTTCCTGTGTTGTCTACGCTTTGAAGTGTCCATGTGCCTTGATGTATATCGGTAAAACTACGAGACCTTTACGCACACGTTTAGCAGAGCACAAATATAGCGTGAGGAAAATGAGAGCAGATACCCCATTAGTTGCACATTGCAATGAGAAGTGTCATCAATTTCAAGATTTACAATGCACTGTCTTAGAACAAATTCGCTCAGACCTTCGTAGGGGCGATACGGGACGTCTTCTCTTGCAAAGAGAACAGTACTGGATTTTTACTCTCCGTACTCTTATCCCTGGGGGCTTAAACGATAAAATAGCGTGGTCATTATTTTTTTGAAATAATTTTCTTTTCTGCAATATATTAACAGTGAGATACTTTCGGAATAGGGTTCTTGCAAGATATTGAACGGGTTTGTGTGTTAAGGTCAGTTTTTGTGTGTGTGTGTTTAGTAGAGTCATGTGTTTAGTAGAGTCATAAATGAATATGGTGGTTGATCTGTTTGGTAAGTTAAAGTGATCGGGAGAGGAGTGACGTATTTAGTTTTAGATGACGTCTTAATTAGTTAGCTGCCAGTAGTCTTGTATTTAAAGGGCAGTTACGTCAGACGCTGTTCTAGCAGTTGAGGCGCTTTGATCGCCCGCGTAGAATGGCGTTAGATTGATTTTGGGCAAACGTTTGATCCCTGAGGAAGCCCGGCAGGGTGAAACAGAAGCTTTTGTTGGATCCATAACGTAGTCGTTGCCCGTGTGTGCTCATGGTTTTGTGTGATTATGAGTTGTGAAACCGTCAGCCAAAAACCGTGAAGCGTCAAGAGGAGAGCATTAAGATAAGTAGAATGGTTGTTTTGCATCAAGTACTGACTATATTTTATACAGCGTACTCCTCTATTTTCCTTTTTCAGATGGTGTCAGTCCCCGTGTGAGAGACTATCGGTGTTTGATCCTTAAAATTGGCTGCAATTTGTTTAGCGAAGTGGTGCTTCTACGAGATAGAGACACTTTATTTAGTGTAGATTATTAATTAAAATTTTGTGGTAAATTTATTTAATGTTTATATGAGATTGAATGAAGGAATCCTTTAAAAGTACTTTTTTAGGAGAATTTTTTAAGATTTCCAATTTGTAATAATTCTATTTATAATTAAAGATAAGGTATGGGTAGGTAGGGCTTGGCCTATGATGTAGCAATTTTCAGCTCAAACCAACGGTGACACTGTGCATCGATGGTAGGTATGAGCGGTAACTGAGGCCTTTTAATACCTGTTTTATAAGTCGTGGATAAAAGTTGTGTATTCTATTGATAAGGTTAGGAGTAGAGTTGATCTTGAAGGGGTTTTGTCATTGGTAATCAAAACCATACCGGTGTTGGACAATGAATATTGTTAATTTGAAGACACAGTTGGGAATGACCATGATCATTGGTGCCTGGAAGTCATGTTTCTTTCTCTGTCCTTTCTTCAGTCTTAAGGACTTGGGGACTTTCCATTTCTTCCCCTCTCTTTCTCAGTCTCTTCTGTGACCATCGCTCAACCCAGAGCCTAGGACTGAAGAAATGGAGACAGATAGAGAAACATACATTTTTAGGACGGGATGATTTGTCAGTTTAGCAAAGGAATACAGGGACTTTCTCCTTTTCAGCTGGATGGTTCAGGTGACTGGCACAGTCCGCGATACAAAGTCGGTCACCTTTAGTACTCAGTGGTTGAGGGTATAGGCATGGGCACTGTGTCACATCTAAACGTGATGGCGGAGAGGACAGGCACAGGAATACTGAGCCTTCTAATGTTAGATAGTTCAGGAGAGGGAACATAGGTATAGAACCTTTCATTTACATCCCTATCAACTCCACCAGATGATAGAGATTTGGGTGACATACAGTATCTGAAATGAATTGATGGTTTCAGTCTTTCTCTAAAAAGATGGATATCAGGGGGTTTTCCAAGATGGCGGCAGCCTGGCGTCCCGTGTGAGCACGATTTTCGGATGGGGAAAAAGCGGAAAGGCAAATCAGGGCCGGTGCCCTCCCAACCCTCTGCTGCCTCGACGCCTGTTTCTTCTGGTCCTTTGGACGTTTACTGCGTGCTGCTCGGGGTTCAGACGTTGATGGTGGTGAGTGCCGGCTAGCGGTTTTGTCGGAGCAGGATAGCTCGGCAACCGCTTTGGCGTTATCTCTCTCCCCGCTGCTGAGTCTGGTGTCCAAGGTCTCCCGCACCCACGCATTGCCAGAAGGCTTTCTGGAGATTCCTCCTCCTGCTATGTCGGGGGTTGGAGGTGCCTCGGGTGGGCCAGAAAGAGATGTGTTGGAGGTGCTGGAGAGTGGAGCAAAGAACAAGCTCCCGTGTAGTTCAACTACCTTGGCCCCTAAGGGAGATGTGAGCGCGATGCAGGCTGGTTCTCCTGCCTCGCGGGTCGTTCTTCAAACACATTTGGAAGTGGAGAGCCCTGTTTTGAATATGGATGCTGTGTTTTCTTTGCAACGTCCGGCTAACTTTACGTTGGAATCCATTTGGACAGCTATTGCCTCGCTGGGAGAAGCTTTATTTCCACATGTAACTTCATTAACCACAAAGGTAAAAACTACCGTTGATGCTGTAACTGTCTTGGAGAAAAAAGTTTCGGATCTTTCTTTGGGGGAAGAAGAGCTACGAAATAGACTTACAGTATTGGTTTGGAAGAACATTCTGATGTATATAAAAAGAATTCATTGTCTGTTCTTATGAGATTAGAACAGTTAGAAAATGTGTCACGTATTAATAACTTGCGAATTGTAAACTTTCCAAGATCCCCTTCTATTGGGGCAAAAGAGATGTTTAAAGAATATTTACTAGAGGTTTTGGGGGTTTCTTCGGAGTTAATGCCTCCTCTAGTTAAAGTATATTATGTGCCCAAAGTGAAGCGTGTTGCCTCTAGTAGCCCCACAGAAGGAGGGTTGGTACAAGGGGATACTTTAAATGTTACTAACTTGTTGGAAGAGTCACGGGAATCTATGGAGTCATCTACCCTCTTAGTTACTTTTGCTTTGCTTTCGGATAGGGAGTGGCTATTGAAGCTTTTCTTTCGTAAAAGGAAAATTCCCTTTCGGGGCTATGCTGTTCGTATTTATCCTGATTTATGCAGAGAAATGCAAAAAAGACGTAAAGAATTTCTTTTGTTAAGATCTGGGGTGGTACAGCTGGGGGGGCTCTTTTTTCTAAAACATCCCTGTAAGTGTTTGGTGAAATACCATGATGTATCGTATTTATTTTTTGAGCCCTCCCAACTGCTAGCTTTTATTAATGCTAGGTGTTTGGAGCATTCCATCTCCTCTCCATAAGTAGCTCAGATAGTGATTGTTTGAATAGCTGTGCTGCCTGTTTACTTTCATGTTTGGTTTGCTTTGGCATATATATATAATTACAGGGATTCCCCCTCATTATAGTGGACTAGATTGACTGGATAATGTTGGTATTTACTATGCATATATATTTGGTATTTTCCTCTTGTTAATTTTCTGTTACCAGTCTATTTCTTCAAGAGAGTGCATTGTTAAGCTTTCTTGATTTATTGTAAAATCATCTTAAAAATAAAATTAAAAAAAAAAAAAAGATGGATATCCACTTTATTAAAAGGTCCATGGTGTCATTCTTCATTTCTAATACAATTGATACAAATAAATCCGTCATATGAACCGATCATGCAATGTCTGTACAAGAGCAGTTTTTAGTAGTTTCATACAAGGGGTGAGGTTTGTCATCTGACATTTGAAATCCCTACTGCCAGGTAGTTGAGATCAAACAAGATGACATAGTTTGTGATAGAAACCATATATAGAGGGACACCACTAAAACCTTCTGTCTCCAAGGCCTCTCCCGCTCTTTAGGGCCATTATCATCATAATTACAATTAAAGAAAACATGTCTCTATATAAGGCAGGTGGTGCAATTAGAATGGAATTCTGATTAGTTCAATTACAGCTGTTCTTCCTCTGGAGGGAATGTGCTCCCTGTCTGAGGTAGGGTTGGGGGACAGTACAAATATAGGAGGAATCCAGGAAAGGGCATTTTCTGAAGCATTGCACAATGATACTCAGATATACCTTTGTGCTATATATGACTACATTTCTATGTATGGGGACTTAGTTGACAAATCTACACACATTTAAGAGGCTATTCTTGAAATGAAACCCAGAAGATATAAACCAGGAAGCATCTCCACTAGGAGCCCACTGCAAACCAACCATCATGTGTGTCCCATTTCCTCAATCAGATACACCCAATGCATAGCCAGGACTGGGCAACTCTTCTTCGTGTAGATTCCATATGGCCCTTCCCCTTCCATCTGCTGTTTCACTCTCAGTAGCTGATGCTTTGGTAGTAGACAGTGGGCTGAAGGCTCCCTGTGAGAATGAGACTGTCTATTCTTCTGGTGCTGTTGGCGATGCCGATGCCAGTCTACTCAGCTGATTCTTGGCATTGTGCCTTGAACAGCCAAGATGAGACGGGGTATGCCCAAGTCGGAGACATTACTATTGGAGGCATCTTCCCGGTGCACATTTGGAAAAAATCAGTAACATCTTTCACTGAGTACCCGGAACCCATCATGTGTCATGAGTAAGTTTTCTAGCATTTCATGTTCACTTTATTATTGGTCCTTGAGAAAGCTGGATTCTTTAGGGGGGGTGAACAAGCACTTTCACTGAACCAACATAAGACTTATGAACTTTTTTGCCTACATAGTTCATTTCTTTAAATGTGAAAAGCCATGGATGTCATACTCACACTAGAACATGGGACCTGAGTACTTTCAAGGGCTCGTGACCAACAAGATCTCTGTATAATTATTATGCTGGTCCAAGAAAAAGCATCAAACACTTTGCAAAGAATTGTTTTGTTAAGTTTAGGGAGATTTACAGTGTAAGCAAAACTTTGTATTAGGAAACCCTCTTCTATGGAAATCTTGTGAACAACATAGATTTGCAGTGTTGAGGAGGTCATATTTGGGGACAGGACCAGCCTTAACAATTGCAGGGCCCAATTTAGACCATTTTGGTGGGGCCTCCTGGGCTTAAGATTAATATGTTGTAGTAAAACCAAACAATATCTATATTTATTAGCTTATATTTTGACATAAATTGCGCTAAAATAAATCTATAGTTATAAGGAAATATTTCTTGCTTTCTGTTCTGCAAACTCTTTCAAAATCCAGTAGCTCTCTCAATCCTAGTGCAAAGTCAGCCCTTTTTGGGTGATCCCTTAAATCGTGTTACATGCTGCTGCGGATTCAAACAACAGTGCTCTACATTTTGCAGTGGTGCACCTGATTTCAAATGTGCCCCCTTAAATATCAGGTGGTTATGCAGCTAACAATTTATTTTATTTATTTATTTATTTAATGCTTTTATATACCGCGCTTTTTAAAATCAGTGCGGTTTACAGATAACATATTGTGCAGAGCAGGAAGAGCCTGCTTCGCACTTACATTGAACAGGAAATACAACTTGGGTTAATAACCACGGGGAGGTATATACAGGCTATATACAGTGTGGGCAGGAAGTCGCTGTGCGGCTATGGTTACATGGTTGTCCTTGCAGCTATGTACAGGGGTGTAAATTGGGTCATAAGGTTGTGTCGGGTAGGGATGTGTTGTTAGCCTGGGCATAGTGCAGGAGAAAAAGATGGTGCTTTAGTGCTTTTCTGAATTGTGCGAAGTCAGTGATCATGCGGATGGACACTGGGAGCTCGTTCCAGCAGGTAGGTGCATAGAACATGAACGTTCTGTTTTTTGTTGCCTGAGTGCATTTTGTTACTTCACTGGGGATTATTAGTGTGTTGGTGGCAAAGGACCTTCTAGCTCTGGATAAGGGTATGGGGTGGATAAGGTTTGTCAAGGAGCCAGAGGTTTTTTTGTTAATGGCTTTGAAAGTTAAGAGAGCAACTTTGTAGATGAGTCGGAAGAAGATTGGTAGCCAGTGGAGGTCCTTTAGGATTAGAGTGATGTGCTCTCTTCTAGAGGGCCCCATGTAGGAATCGGGCAGCGGCGTTCATAACTAACTGTAGGGGGTTAAGTGTTTTCTTAGGGAGCCCATGAAGGGTCACATTGGCGTAGTCAAAGTGGGAGGTTATTAGCGCCTGGAATACTGTCCGGACGTCCTCTGGTTGCAGTAAGGGTCGGAGATGTCGAATTGTCCTCATCTTATGGTAGACTTTCTTGACAGTGTTGCTTGTGTGGGCTTTGAGGTCGAGGTGCTGGTCAAGTGTGACTCCTAGGTAGCGGATGGTGGGGCGGCTCGGGAGCTCGGCATCTCTTGTCTTTAATGTTGCCGGAGGGATGAAGGTTTGATTTCTCGTGATGAATAGCACTTCTGTCTTGCTGAAATTTATTTTGAGACTGTGAGTTAAGCCAGTCAGTGACAGCATCAAAGCATTTTACCAGTGAGAAGAAGTGTGGTTGATCAACGGTGAAGGGGGTGAAGAGAAGCATGTCATCTGCATAAATCAGGCAGGAGATGTTGAAGGAGCGGATGATGGCACATATGGGCTGCATATATATATTGAATATATATATGCAGATAGTGAAGAACCCTGGGGAACTCCATGTTTTTGTTGGAAAGACTTGGAGGTCGTAGAGCCTGTGCGTACCTGCTGCCATCTATCTGTTAGGTACGATTTGCACCTGCTCCAGGCTGAGCCCTGGATTCCTTTTTCCTGGAGACGTGTCAGGAGCTGCTCATGGTTGACAGAGTCGAAGGCCGCGGAGATGTCCAGGAAAATCAGGGCGTATCCTTGTCTGTTGTTATTAATCCCTGTGATTAATGTGTTCAAGAGTGGCAAGAAGCATTTCGATTCCATGTGATTCCCTGAAGCCATGTGGGCATGGATCAAGGGGGCGGTGGAGTCGATGTGTTCTTGGATTTGCCATTGAGCTACCTTCTCAATATGCACGCCTCACTTTATCCACTTCCCAAGGACAGTGTAAATCCCATGTGCTGATGCAGGGCCAGCATGCTTGCACGTTTTTTGGAAAATAAGTTATGTGCAGAGATCCATAATGCACTGCTAAGGCAATTTCCCTGAAATGCCTCATTTTATGCAGATAGGTTTATGCTCATACCCAAAGATAAGCCTCTGCATATCTGTGGCTATGAACCAGAGGGAACAGAACTATTCCCTGGGATCCTAATGGTGACCTGTACTGGACACAGAATACTGGGCTTGATGGACCTTGGCCTGACCCAGTATGGCACATCTTATATTCTCAGGTTCTTAAGCAATGAAGTATCGTGTAGTTTTAGATGGCAGGAAACCACTGAAAGAGCATTCAGCCAATCTACCTAGGTAACCCCTTATCTTACGTGCACAGGTCCTGACTAAGCTTTGGAAAATGCACCCCATGGGAAGTCATAGGAAGATATTACAGTACGTGACATGCCAGCATCAAGGTAGCTTTGTGAGCTGGAACAATATGGGACTGCTGTAAGGGAGGAATGGAAGAACGGGGAATCCTTTCTCCTTTCTTAGTGCTACCGTGTGTGTAAGCTGGAGGTACTCCAGTCCGCGTTCCAGTTGGGGATCTCAGGCGAGCTTATAGATTTCTCACTCTAAGCTAGGAAGACTCTATCGCTTAAGTAAAGACACAGCTCTACTGGCTGAGCTAGCAAGAGAATGGGTGCTGCTATCTTTCTTCTTATCGCTGTACTTTGTCACAGCTGGGAATCAAGGGCATCACAATGGAAGAATAAAAACAATGCCTGAATGGGCAACAAAGAAATATTCAGACCTTACTATTTTCAGCCATTTTATTTTTAAATAAACATTCTAAATCATTATTTCAGCTTCTAATCCTGGGTCATGTTTTTCTGTGCCTATTTTATTTTTAATGCTCAATAATTAAAAAAAAATATAATAAAAGCAGTAGCTGACTTCTAGTAATACAAGGATAGAGTATAGCGGGGACATCAAATGAGCCCCTGTCATGTGATAGGTGCAGGGACTTTCTCCAATGAATAATGTTCTCCATGTGCAGCCCAATTCAGAAAGGGGCACGTCTGGGCTGTCCAGACACAGCCCTGAGCAGGACGGGCCTGTTAGGAACTGATTCTGTACCGCGAGAGCAAAATCTTCCGCGGCATACAGAATCAGGCCCAAGGACAGCCTGTTGTGCCCCTGCATGCCTGCGGGGACGTCCTCCCCACAGGCTCCCTGTCATCTGCAGCACTGACCCTCTTCTTCCCACTTCCCGACCCACGGCTGGGCAGCCATGGCCTAGATCGAGCGGCGGGAACCTACCTGACCACGGCCCTGGGGGTGGGGGGGGAGAATTCTGGCCCCGATCACCCAGTAGATGCTGCTTATTCCACCTCCGAGGTGAAATAAGCAGCACATACCCCCTGACCCTGTAGAACATACAGGGCCATGACCTTAATCGAACCTGTATGTTCTGCCGCCTTGGCCCACCCCCAGTCCGCTCAGACTCTGCCCCCTCCCGCCTCCCATTGGCTCTCCCTGTATTGCTGCTCTAGCCGTGTGGGGAGGACTTGAGTGGGAATAGGGGCAGGACGGCCACATCTTTTCATTATGGCATTTGGAGAGAATCTATAGAGGAGGATTCCTGCTGTGGTATTTAGATATTGTACTTGAGCTGTATCGTATTTCTGCTATTGTAATTTCTTGATGTTCATACGGTGATGTGTTCTAGCACTATTGTCAGAAACACAGTATCAAAGCAGATAAAAATAAATAAATATATATATTAATGGCCTAAAAAAACTCAAGTACATGTCTGATAATCCTTCCTAAGTTACTAGAAGAAGGGGCCAATGTTATCTAAAATTCTAATGTACAATGTCATTGTTGGATAATGCTTTTGTTGGGCAAATAAAGAGTATCACAATCTGCACAGAATAATGTTTTCTGGGATGGATGCTACTCCTTCTACACTGCCCTTGTTAGACGTT
Organism: Ichthyophis bannanicus; assembly: GCA_033557465.1. NCBI lineage: Eukaryota > Metazoa > Chordata > Amphibia > Gymnophiona > Ichthyophiidae > Ichthyophis > Ichthyophis bannanicus. Next base: position 100,532,367 of record CM066048.1, on the reverse strand, counting down.
TCTTCCTATGTCTCTCTATTACTTAGATTCATTGAAAGACGCTATCGTTGGGCTCTCGCCATGGCCTTTGCTGTTGATGAAATCAACCATGAGCGGCACTTCCTCTTCAATACTACTCTGGGTTTTCTGATCTATGACTCCTGCCTGGCCCTGGAGAGATCCATCAGGGCCACCCTAAGGATCCTCACAGGGAAGGGGGTGCACATCCCCAACTACCATTGCCGCAACACATCCCAAGTAGCTGCCATCATTGGGGCTGCCAGTTCTACCCACACGATGGCCGTGGCAGCACTGCTGGGACTTTACAGATACCCCCAGGTAAGAGCTATGCATCTTTGCTGGAAAAGCTAAAATGGATGTTTCAGATATCAGAAAGAAGGGCCTTATAGGGTCTTCAAAGCTCATGGATAGCAGGCTCTTGGCATAACTGTCATGTTAGTCCCAATAAAAGTTATCACAACCTGCAAATAATCTTGGACTTCTAGCGACTATTTTTTAAATGTATTGACTGGGAAAGTCAGATTAGGACCAATGTCTTGTTTTCAACTATAGCTCAGAAGCACAGGTAGATACAGGGACCTATTTACTAGGCTGCAGTAACATGGCACATTACGGTGCCATCTTATAGCATAAGAAATACCATGGGATTTACTGAACTGTGGTAGTTAGAATGCTTACACAACTTGCAAAGTTTAGCAGAACCCGTGTTGTTAGAGTTCCATAATAAGAGGCCAATATGCATGCATTTTCATATGATGCAGCTCATGAATGTTACCATATATTGTGCCTGAATGCTACATTTCCACAAATTAACATGTATTATTGGCAAATAAGACACATTGGTGGGTTCATTGCAGACATGCAGCTTATTGAGCAGGCTCCAAAGTGACTTGCTTATAATTGCAGAGAGAGCTCCAGAAAGAAAGGACTCTTGAGCTCATGTTTAATCCTGAATAATTACTCAATGCTCTGCCCCTAGATAGCGTCTTCAGTTGAGTTTTGCTGCGACCTCTGTTAGTCAAATAGATGCTGGAATGAGTGGAATTCAAGTATGTCCTGAAAGTGATTTATTAATTTAAGGGTTTAACATGGTGTTTTGCTAACCATATAATGATTGGGACATGAGAGTGCTTTTATAAGACGTTTTGGATATAAACTAGTGTTTTATATGTAGAAATCGGGCTCATAGAATTGCCGGGAATACACACACACAAAACAGAATATCCAGTACAAACACATACGAACAGAAAGAGGGTGATTTTATAAGGAAACATCTAACTAAAGCACTTTTAAGGTGCCTGTGCTAATCTTATCTTGTATTGAGGCAGAGTTATAATCCATTGCTGCAGCAATCCTTCAGAAGGGTCTTTAACGCCCGCACACAACAAACTTAGCACGCTGAGAGTGACACCGTAGGAAATATTTGAGCAGAGCTTCTGTCAGTGCTACATTTGTTGTGCGCAAGGGTTGAAGACTCTTTTGAAGGACCACTGTTGAGATGGATTAAAACTCGATAATGGGGGGGCGGAGCCCGATGTCCAGCGGGATGGTCGCATAACGCTGAGGCTCCCGAGAGGCCTACTCAGAATCCTGAATTAACACCGGACATACTTGAATTTCTGCTCTGATCTTGCTGGGGCACATTGGTGAGATGGCGGGGACCAAACCTACGCGCCTGGAATTTGGATCTCCAGCGGCTTCTCACGGCAAACGCTCCAAAACTGAACCCCCGTCCCCGCAGAAGGGGCTGGCTCTGCGCGAGGGCCCCGAAATGCAGCAGGAAATCCTCGCAGAGATTAGAGGGGTTAAGGACCTCGTGCAGTCAAACGGTGAAGCACTCCGAGCGCTGCGGGAAGATCTTGGTGTGTTACAAGGCAGGCTAGAGGGGCTCTCTTCGCGTCAGGACAAAATGGAGAGCGTATTAGACTCCCACGCGGTCCGGTTGTCCAAACTCGACAAAGTTGAACGTCAGGTGAGGGCCTTGCAGAAAGAAGTGGAAGATGGCAATAATAGAGCGCGCCGCAACAATCTACGACTCGTGGGCATACCGGAGGGAGCGGAATCGGGAGACATGAAGGAGTTTTTATATAAAATCCTCCCTTCCTTGCTCCAAATCACCTTTACCAAAGAATTGGAGATCGATCGCGCTCATCGTGTACCCACAAACACAACGCTCAACAGGAAGACCCCGCGGCCTATCATCTTTCGACTTTTGAGATATCAACATGTGGAGCAAATTCTCAGTGCCTCTCGGGCAAAGGGCCATATGGAGTTTGAGAGCCATAAGATCTCCTTCTATCCTGACTTGGCTAAACCCACGGTTGACCGCCGAAAGCGCTTTCTGGAATTCCGGCCGAGGCTTCAACAACTACAAGCACGCTATGGCCTGATGTACCCGGCCAAGCTCCGAGTCACGCTTCACAATCAGACAAGAACATTTGAGGACCCTGATCTACTAGCGGAGTTTTTGGATGCTAAAGAAGCCGACTTGATGCGTTGACTTCCAGAATATTCCTGCCAGTATTCTCATATCCGCTGTGCCTGCCATATTGGATTTGCCGCGACTCAGCAAAAGTCTGCCGAGGGCGGTTTGTTGCCTTATCTTGATGATATCTGTGACCCGACTCCATCTACCCATCGTAGCCTCGATGAGTATCAGAGACAGTGTTAATTATGGACTCTGGTGTTTTTTTTTTTCTTTTTTTATGTCTCTATCTTCCTCTCTAGGGCCTCCTCCCGCAGACATATGGTCGCCATTTTCATTGGGGGTTTTGCTTCTTCTCTAAGTTACTTTGGTACATACTTTTCAATATGGGGTGTATTAGTCAGCAGACTCGGTGATTATATCATTTTTGTACAGTTTCTGATTATGTTGTATGTTTTCCAGCGCCCTTATCTAAAATGTCTATTACTGATCGATGGCACCATGTAAGATTTTATCATTGAACGTAAAAGGAATCAATAATCCGATAAAACGGAAGAAAATCCTAAGCTATCTAAGTCATGAAGCTGCGGATCTGATTTTTCTCCAAGAAACGCATTTAAATTCGAAGGAAACCCTTAAACTCAATATTAAACCTTACATGGTGGCCGCCTATTCTCCAGCCGTTTCTAAGAAATGTGGGGTTGCCATACTGGTTAGGAAATCTCTGCATGCTACTATTATTGCGACTAGTTCAGATACAGCAGGTAGATGGTCCAGAGCTCACCTCAAGATAGGTAACCTTGAAGTTACATGTATATGCCTTTATGCTCCTAATGTGGATGACCCTGCCTTTTTTGCTACCATTGCTCAGGTTGCGCAGGCCTCTGCTAATACTTCATTGATAATAGGGGGGGATTTCAATTTAGTTCTTGATCCCCTGATTGACAAACAGCCGCCTAGGACAAGTGGTCCCCCCAAGAGTCATACCACGCTTACCTCTGTGATCAAAGATCTTGCTTTAGTCGATCTATGGAGGTTACTACATCCCAATGAGCTTGACTTCACTTTCTTTTCTTCCCCTCATAAATCCCAGTCTCGTATAGATTTCTTTCTCATATCAAAACTGTTAGTCCCTCAGGTGGACACTGCAAAGATTCACTCCCAACATATTTCAGATCATGCTGCTATTTCTTTTCAATTACACACTACTGCACCCCAAGGGAATTCGGGGGCCTGGTTCTTTGATAGAGCCCTATTAACTCAGCCAGAGTTCCAGTTAGAAATTCGAGCAGCCATACAGGATTACTTCCATTTTAATTCACCCCAAGATACTGCAAATTGGGCTTGGTGGGAGGGTTTCAAAGCGGCCATTCGTGCAACGATCACTAGTTATCAAATTCGCCTGCGGAAACAACGCAAACAGCAGCTACTTATACTAGACCAACAAATCAAAGCAGGCGAACGAGTTCTAACTTCCCATACTGATCCATGCGTCTTAGTTCGCTTACAGCATCTCCGTTTTCAATATAATGCAATCCTCTCAACTGCAGCTTCTAAGAGTATTGAGCTTCAACGAGGGACATACTACCGTGAAAGCAACCGAGCCGGTCGACTTTTAGCCAACGCCTTGAAAGGTCAAAAAGAAGCCAAACGCGTAGCGGCTCTTCGAGCCCCACAGGGAGGGGGCATACTGACCACAGACTCCGATATCGTAGAACTCTTTCGGGATTTCTATACCCGTCTCTATCAATCTGAATGTGATTTCTCATCAGAGACCTTCGAGCGATTGTTCTCTGATATTCAGCGGCCGACCCTTTCTGAAGCTGATAGGGATGCGCTAGATGAACCTCTCTCTACTTCAGAGATCCAATTTGCCCTAAAACGCACAGCCTCGGGTCGAGCCGCCGGGCCTGATGGTCTCCCGACCGAATTCTATAAAACGTTCAGTGCAGATTTAGTACCCTACTTAAAACTCTATTTTACTGCCCTTGCGGTAGATACATCCTCTTTGGGATCCTTTTCTGCAGCTAATGTGGTAGTATTTGAGAAAGAAGGCAGAGACCCGCTGCTAACCGCCAACTATCGTCCAATCTCCCTACTTAATGCCGATTATAAGATCTTCGCAACGATCTTGGCCTCCCAGCTATCTGACAGGATGGCCACCTTAATCCATCCCGACCAATGCGGTTTTATACCCGGCCGATCCACCGCTGACAATGCTCGGACCTTGTGCCATGTACTATCCAGTGCTGCCAACTTGGACCACCCATGGGTGGGTCTTTCCCTAGATGCTGAAAAAGCCTTTGATCGCCTAGAATGGCCCTTTTTATTTGCAGTTCTCCGATGGTATGGCTTTGGGGAGGGCTTCCTCCGATACCTCCAAGTCATGTACACTCAACCCGTTGCCAGTATTTGTGTAAATGCTATTAAGTCTCAGCCTTTTAATCTCCAAAGAGGCACGCGTCAAGGTTGCCCCCTATCACCAATGCTCTTTGATCTTGCTCTTGAACCCCTCGCCCTCCTTATTAGACAGTCTGCACGTATTCGTGGTGTCCCCTTCAGTCACAGAGAGATTAAACTCTCTGCATATGCAGATGACCTTATGCTCTTCGTATCCCTTGATTCAGTTCCAGCTGTCTTGGATCTGATTGATGGATACTCGCAATTATCGGGCTATAAAATAAACTGGACCAAATCCGTAGCATTCCCACTGAACCGTTGGGTACATGAGGCTGACATGCAGGCCTTTCCTTTCCTTTGGCAATCCCGCATGGTGAAATATCTTGGGGTCCATTACTGTTCTCCTTTAGAAGACACTATTAGTTTTAATGCCAAAGAGGTAGTCTCCAAAGTCCGTGAGCTCACAAATCGTTGGTCTCCCTTATCCCTTACATGGTGGGGCCGCCTAGAAACTGTTAAGATGATGATAGTCCCCAAGGTGAACTATTTTAGAAATGCTGCCATGCTTACTCCCGCTACACACCTACAAAGATATTGAGGGCCTTCTCGTCCGCTATCTCTGGCAGGGCAAACCACCAAGGATAGCTAAGCAAAAACTACAGTCTGCGAAGGGACTAGGGGGTACCCGCTTTCCTGATTTTCTCAAATATCATCAAGCCTTCTTACTTAAACAAGGTGCCCGATGGCTAGATGCCTCGACCGACAGCAGACCAGTTTGGCTTGACATAGAAGAGGAGCTTAGTAACCCAATTCCGTTGATCCATCTCCCCGGTATGTCCCATCAAGTAGACACCCGCCATCCCCCAATGATTGTTGATACTCTTGCGGCCTTTAATACTCTCATTCTATCACTGGGCCCAAACGTATGTCCTCAGGACGGACTCCCGCTGTGGAATAACCCCAGAATTCAAGTCCTAAATAGAACGATAGCATGGAAACCCTGGTACTCTAGAGGGATCTGGACACCCCAACAGCTCTTCTCTGCAGCTCGTTGGAAGACCTTTTCTGATTTACAAAAGGAATTTGCGTTACCAGCGAAACATTACTTTCAATTGATGCAGCTTCAACACTGCCTCAAAAGTGCTCGAATCCTGCCACCCTCTGTCTCTACTGAGGACGGGCTATTAGACCTAATTCACTCTATTAGTAGTACACATGGGGTAGCCTCTAACTTTTATAAACTATTATGTCAGGGTACAGACACTGCTACTTGTAGAGCCCAGCAAGCCTGGGAGCGCGAATTGCAAACCACTTTAACCCCTGTGCAATGGAGCGTTTTCTGGAGCAAAGTAGTGCGGGTTTCCCGATCTGCCTCAGTTACCCAAACTCTCTTCTTTTTTGCACATAGATGCTTTTATACTCCAGAAAAAATAGCCAAATGGAACACAACTGCTAGGGACCAGTGTTGGTCTTGTCATACTGCTGTGGGAACCCTCGCTCATGTTATTTATGAATGTCCTCAACTACAGGTTTACTGGGGGCGGGTCTGGGGTCGTATTCAACTTATCTTACACCTCCACGAGCCTCTTTCTTGGAAGATTGTGGGACTCCGCTCAGTGGCGGAGGTCCCCTCTCTTCCTAAGAAGGGTCGCTTTCTCCTTGATTTCATGCTGGGTATAGCCATATGTTTAATCACGAGGAATTGGAAGGATAGCTCTCGACTTACTGTCAATGAATGGTGGAACCTTGTCTGCCTATATAGTAAATATGAGCAGATATCTCGGAGAGCTATTCCCCATACCCAAACTCACTCTCGCTTGTCTAAATGGCAGATGCTCAATGATTATGTACAATCTGCTCATTGCTCCGACATGTCTGTTTAATGTACACTCATCATGTTTCAGATCACCGTTTGGTTTTGTAACACAATAATGTCAGTACACGCCCGTTTCGGGAATGATTAGTTTTCTAGAGAAAAAGCAGGGGGGAGGGGGGTGGTAGGGGTTTACTTTGGTGTATGTATCTCATTCTATGTCTGTATCTGTCTTTTAGCAGTATGTCTTCCTTTCCTTTGTTGTTATAAAACGAAAATAAAGAATTAAAAAAAAAAAATAAAACTCGATAATGAAACCATCCCCTTTATACAGCTCTGTGGGGCATTCTTTGGACAGGTTGGGGAAACTGATGGATTGTTGACCTTCATCCCTACAGAACTGTAATGTACAGGAATAGTTTGCTTTTATGCTGTTGAGTGTGGAGATGATTTCTAATTATTTCCACTTGCTCTATTAAAACAAAAAAGGACCTGGGACACATAGATCTACTTTTGAAAAGACTCATGGATATCTGTACTTATAAATAAGAAGGTTTTTGATTTTGAATATCTTGAAATTGATAAGATGAGTTTTTTTCTGGACATTTTTGTTTGTGTGTCTTTATAAAATAGGCTCTACATTTATGCCTATGCACCTTCAGAGCCTAAGTATCCTTTTTGTAGTCTACTTTGTGGAGCATTCATTGTGTCCAATATACAATTTAAATTCATCTTTAACAGGTCAGTTATTCTGCATCTAGTCCTCTACTTAATCATAGGATTCAGTTTCCCTCCTTCCTTCGGACCATCCCCAGTGACATAGACCAGGCTCGGGGAATGGCTCAATTGATACTGTACTTTGGCTGGACCTGGGTGGGGCTCCTATCCACTGAAGATGCCTATGGTGAAATGGGTGCTCAGATCGTGAAGGAGGAGCTGGTGAAGTTTGGAGCCTGTATTGCTTTCCATGAAATGATTCCCGTGGTACCTTCTATTAAAAGGACCAAGCACATCATTGACGTTGTCCTAACATCATCCACCAATGTCATTGTTCTCTTTTCTTCTGAACCTTATATACTGCCAATTTTGGAAGGACTTTTAAGACAAAATGTCTCAGGCAAGGTTTGGATTGCTAGTGAAGGCTGGTCAACCTCACCTAGTATTTCTAAAAAAGAGTTTGGTACCCTCTTGAGTGGGAGCATTGGATTTTCGATCTATGAAGGCAAGATGCCAGGCTTTAAAAGGTTCCTCCTCAAACTCCATCCTTTTTCTTCTTCAAAAGACATATTTATTCAACAGTTTTGGGAGATGGCATTCAAGTGCCAATGGCTCAACCTTAAGGACAACAAAACCATGGTAAATGGGGACATTGGTACAACCAGAGTCCCCTGCACAGGAGCGGAAAAGCTGGAAGACTACAACAGTCCTTATTTTGGTGAATCCAACCTAAGAGTCAGCTTCAATGTCTACAATGCAGTTTATGCCTTGGCATATGCCCTGTGGGACTTGCACTCCTGTGTGCCAGGGGAAGGGCCCTTTGTCAACAACACATGTGCTGACATCTGGGATTTCAAACCCTGGCAGGTAAAACAGTGAAAATATTTTTTTTAACACTAAAGGCTTCATTCCTCAAGGTCTTTTTTCTTAGACACAGTTGAAGCAAACCTTAGTACATCAGGCCCTAGCTTGCTATTATTTACTTAGTAAAAACAGATGATGACTATTTTCAAAGCCATTTCTATGAGTAACACAGTCTTTGAAAACTGCTCATGTGCTCTTTCTACAATGCACTTATTTTTGCCTACATTTAGCGGAGGTGTTTCAGGGGGCAAAGTTAGGGTGTGGCTCGCAACACAGGTATTTTATATTTTCAGAAGTACATATGCTATTTCAGTTGGAAAAAGTACCCACTGAAAACAGGGGGTGCAAGTCTCTGCAGAGATGTTTTCCAGAGACAGTTTTCAAAGTGAATTACATGTATACCTTTGAAACCTGGTACAAAGTGGTATTAAAGAAGTACCTGCGAACTTTGCTACTATCTGGACAGTATGAAACTTGCTCCCTAAGAGGCAAGCATATCAAGCCCCGTGCTGATAATGCGCATGTGGGCCGTGTTATCTAGCTAGCTGCAAAGGGGCATGTCCATCCATCCTCCTGCAATTAGCACAGAGAAGCTGAGCTTTAACATGGCAAACAGGCTGCCGGTGCAATCCATGCCACCCATTGAGGTGGGTTTGGTGGCACCTGTGCTGCTTGTTCGAAGGTTGGTTAACATAGGAGACTAATTCCTGTACTAGCCGTGCTATGCCAGGAACAGCCCTGTCCCGCCCGATGCATGCTGCCAGGGTAGTATGGGGTTTTGAATGCAGCTGCCCCATGCTATTTTATAGCATGGCATCAAAACCGCTCGCTAACCCCACACTACTTTAGTACACATGCCCCTAATCGAGAGATTGCTTAACATGGCTAAAAGGCAGCCTGGAATTCTGCAAATGCTGGGCTGGTTTTTAGTCAGCGCGGTGAGCACTTTTTATGCGTAGTCATCACGGCTATTCATATAGGTAGCAGTGCTGAATATACGGAGCGTGCAGTTACCACGCCCTCGCTCTCTGCTCAGTTTAGGACCACTGTTCGGCAGTCCTAAACTACTTGTATGACTTACCTGGATAGCAGCTGAATTTCACCACTATCCAGGCAATCTTTTAGCCTGCCCTCAGCCCACAAATATACAGATTAATATCAGGGTGTTTAAATCGCTAAAGTGTCACATATCACCTGTACATTTTCTGAAAAATTCATGGGTCAGACAATTATGTGTTTGCTGGCTGCTGGAAAATGCAGAATTACCTTGGAATATTGGCCAATTTACAGCAGCAGCTTTGTGCGGGTCCTTATAAAAAGATCTCAAATTGTAGTTAATACAGATGTAAAAAAGGACCACAAACTATCATCCTAGGACACCAAAGAAAGTTCCAGTGGCTCCATCTAGTTGACTGTTCTTCAGAGGCCTTTCCAGAATTCTTTGCATAATTCTTCAATGCTTATTCATTGCACAGGAATGGATCATCATAACTCGCTGCTGAACATAGTTAACCAGAGCAAAACAATTTTCAGTTTTCAAAATCCATTGGGTTGAACAAATACTCGTTTACCTGCGGAAAATAAAGACCTAAAAATTGCTTGTCCTAGCTAAAAGTATACGTGGCGGAGGTGGGGGAGCAATATGGGCAGTCTGAAGATTGCCATGAAAACATACTCATTTCTGGTTTAATGTTGTCCAGGTCAGAACATGCCAGACAGCTCCAGAATAATCATACTAGCAATCGAGATCCAGGGTAGAGGTGCCTTTTCTGTGCTTGGGGACAAAGGGAAAGGAACCAACTTCATTATGAGTGCAGTGAGTTTAGTTTTTCTCCCCCTCCCCCAGCTCCTGCATTACATGAAGAAGGTGCACTTCAGGAATACGATGGGAGAGGAGATGTACTTTGATGGTAGTGGCAACCCCCCTGCTGTGTATGACATCATCAACTGGCAGCAGCAGTCCGACGGCTCTATCCGCTATGTTAAGGTGGGAAGGTTTGACACCAGAGCAACTAAAGGGCACGAGATGTCTATAAACATCAGCACCATCCAATGGAACATGCAAACGACAGAGGTATGAAATCCTTACACTACAAAAACAGGTCATCAACTTATGAATGACTCATGCATAAACAATACTGAAAAGTCGATGGATTCTGTGTTTATAGTTTAAATATTTTCCTAAATTATAGCTGAAGATTTCAAAAGTCTCTCTTTCTAGGTCCCACGCTCTTTGTGCAGTGAGAGCTGCCCCCCAGGATACAGGAAGGCAGTTCAGAAGGGACAGTCCCTGTGCTGCTATGACTGTCTTCCATGCAGTGAGGGGGAGATTTCTAAAGCGACAGGTACAGAAATATATATATTGTTTCTAAATGCATGGAGGAAAGGCTTCTCAGGAATTTGGAATGAATTTTAGAATGTGAAAAAACTCCAAAATATCCTTAAAAAGCATTCTTATTATGTGGTGAATTGATTTAACAATGAAACAGTAGCAAAAGTTACTATTATTATTCTCAAAGTTAATGAAAGAGATTGGATATTTTCTTCCAGATTCTACTAACTGTTGGCCATGCCCAAGTGACCAGTGGCCCAATGAGGGCAAAAGTGAATGCAGATCAAAGACAATAGAATTCCTCTCATTTCAGGAGGTCTTGGGCACCATTTTAGCTGTTGCTGCCATTTTCTGCTCCGTCACCACGATAGCTATCTTATGCATCTTCATCAAATACCAAGATACTCCCATTGCCAAAGCCAATAACCGAGAACTCTCCTTCCTTCTCTTGGGGGCCCTGGTGTTGAGTTTTCTTTGTTCTTTGCTTTTCATTGGCGATCCTCAGCCAGTGACCTGCTTTCTTCGCCATCCTGCCTTTGGCATCACCTTTGTCTTCTCCATCTCTTGTGTGTTGGCCAAGACTCTCATGGTGATCATTGCCTTCAATGCTACCAAACCCAATAGTAATTTGAGGGGATGGCTGGGACCCAAGGTGCCCATTGTGACAGTTTCTGTTTCCACGCTTCTTCAAGTCCTCATCTGTGCCATCTGGCTGCTGCTCTGCCCTCCCTTCGCGGAAATGAACATGAAACTGAAGACTGGAATTATCATACAGCAGTGTAATGAATGCTCAGATGTTGCACTCTGGTGCATGCTGGGATACATGGTTCTTTTGGCTTGTGTCAGTTTCCTGGTGGCCTTCCTCACACGCAAGTTACCCAGCAACTTCAATGAGGCCAAATGGATAACGTTTAGCATGCTTGTGTTCCTCAGCATCTGGCTATCCTTCATCCCAGCTTATCTGAGCACCCAGGGGAAGTATATGGTTGCTGTGGAGGTCTTTGGGATCATCTCTTCCAGTGCAGGGCTATTAGTTTGTATTTTCTTCCCAAAATGCTATATCATATTACTGAGACCGGACATGAACACCAGGGAGCAGCTCTTAGGGAAAGGGACTTGGAACAAGAAGATGAAGGCTATTTAGGAATGACTGCACATCCATCATAAAAATATATTGACATATTTAAAGGAAAATAGAGAGAAATGATAGGAACATGTGTTCTGGAAATTGACTGGATAATGATAAAGACATCAACTGATTACTGAGCTGCTTTCAAATAGGAAGAGCTAAATCTAGTTAATTTTTTATCATCTTATAATAAAGCTATTGTTTCAGCATATTTATTAATAGTTATATATGAATTTCTTTTCTTTATACCTTAATATTACTTTTATTTAGAAAGCAGAAGTAGTTTACAGTCTGGGCATCATGCCTAGGGCTGATCATGGTCATTGGTAAGTATAAGTCAGTCCTGAAATTGATATTGGTCTTTGGTAATTGGGTCGCAAGTGTACACTGAAAACTGGATACTTTGGGGTTGACAATGCTTTATTAAACCTGAAAGTTATTCTGGAGTTTAATGATGGCCACTTCCAATTAGAAGCCAATGATTATTTGTAATTGTTACGTCATATTTGGGATTGAGGATGGCCTTTGGTAAATGGAATCCCATCACTCACTTTCTACTACTACTACTGAGCATTATATAATGCAACAAGACATACGCAGCACTGCACAGTCCCTGCTCATCAGAGCTTACAATCTAGTCAAGACAGACAACACAAGGGAAACACAAGGAGATCAGGAGAGTCAAGATCCGAAAGCGGCAGCGAAGAGGTGAGTTTTCAGCCTGGATTTGAAAAGGGTCAGAGAAGGTGCCTGATGTACAGACTCAGGTAGTTTGCTCCAGGCATGAGGTGCAGCAAGGTGAAAGCAGTGAAGTCTGGAGTTAGCAATAAAGAGAAGGGCACAGATAGAAGCAATTTGCCAGAAGAGCGGAGATACCGAGGGGGGGGGGGTGTAGGGAGAGATAAGAGAGAGTGGGGGAGGGGGGGAGAGAGGGATATGGGGGGGTGTAGGGAGAGATAAGAGAGGAAAAGTAGTGAAGAGCTGCAGAGTGAATGCACTTATAGGTCAGCAGGAGAAGTTTGAACTGGATACGGAAACGGATAAGGAGCCAATGGAGTGACTTGAGAAGAGGGGTAATATGAGCATGATGAAGTTGGCAGAAGATTAGCCGAGCAGCAGAGTGTTGAACAGATTGAAGGGGAGAGAGATGATTCAGAAGGAAACCAGCAAGGAATAGGTTACAGTAGTCAAGACGGGAGGTGATTAAGGAGTGGATAAGTGTCTTAGTAGTGTGTTCAGAAAGGAATGGACAGATTTTGTTGATGTTATAGAGAAAGAAACGGCAGGTCTTAGCTATCAGATGGATATGTGTGGAGAAGGAGAGAGAGGAGTCAAAGACGACCCCAGGGTTGCGAGCTGAGGAAACAGGAAGGAGTAGAGAGTTATCCTCAGAGACTGAGAAAGGAGGAAGAGGAAAGGCCATGGCACTGTGGCTCCATTCAGGAGCCTTGACTGAGTTAGCCGGGAAGTGGCCTGTAAGTGCAGGCTGACCGGAATTGGGTCCGGGCCTGCACGTACAGGTCTGGACAGGATTCTGATCCTGCAGGGGTTGGACGTGCCCCGCGGGGTCCGAATCCCGTCTATCTGTTTATTCAGTTGTTAATTTGTAAATAAACTGTGGATAAATATATGGAATCTTTGTAAAATGTTTCTAATTTAGTGATAAGCTTTAGATACCCTGCCCAACCACCACTTTATGGTATAGTGTAAAGACAAGATCCATAAATTGTACATATACAGTAACTGCTCCCTTGGAAATCGACTACTTGAAAGCGAGAGCTGAATGTTGCCCCGTAGTCAGTATGGAAAGGCAATAGGACAATGTGCCATGATAACAAGAATGAAATTGCAAAAGAACTGTTATCATATGTAGAAAAATCTCATTGCCGATGTTTCCTGTATGATATACTGAAATCCTCCACCCATGGTCCTACTATCGGAGTGGCGCAACAATATCACTTTTTTTATTTGGAGGGGCGGGCAGGTCTCCTGGGAACACCACTGAATCTGCTTGCCCCTTGCTACTACCACTGCCACTACTACTAATATTACGACTTGTCATTTCTATAGCACTACTAGGCATATGCAACACTGTACATAGACATGTAGAAGACATGGTCCCTGCTCAAGTTTGCAAACTATTTATGACAGTCAAACAGAGCAAACAAGGGACTAGGGAGTTTCATTATAAGGGAATGATCATTGCTGCTACCTCAAGGGGTCAGGATCCAAAAGCAGCCCTGGAGAGATGGATTTTTAGCCTGGATTTGAACAGAACTAGAAATGGAGCCTGAGGAAATCGTTCTGAGCCATGAATAGCGGGAATGTAAGCCATGCCTGGACGTACTTCCCAGCTATTTGCCCCCCTGCCGATCCCGCACAAAGATTCCCTGTGTGAACAGTGGAGCTGTATGGGGAGCCTTAGATGGGGGTGGGAGGGGACGGGTGGGCAGCGGCAGAGCAAGGGTGGGGCATGGGTGTGTCATCACCTCAAACATACAGGGCCGATTCTGAGGTCGGCCCTGTACGTCCGGGATAGGCTGGTTAGATGGGGGACTTATTCCACAACAGTGGTGGAATAAGTCCCCCTGGATGCGGGGTAGCAGCGGCAGCCAGTGGGGACAAAACCGGGAGGCATGCTGGAGGTTCCCCGCAGCTGGACCCTGGCCATGGGAGGCCGAATTGGGGGTCTGGCTGCGAGGAAAGGACATTCTCAGCAGCGGCTGGCGTTCGCAGTTCCTGAATGGAGCCATAGCGATGGGACGCCATGACTCTGCAGCTGCATTCAGAAGCCTGAATGAACTAGTCAGGTTGTGACTGGTTGTGCAGTCGGTCAGAATGAGGGCCCGGCATGCATGTCCCAGCCGGTAGACCCAATTCTGATCCTGTGGGCACGTATAGCCTCCGCAGAATCAGAATCGGGTTTACTGCTGTACGCCCCTGATTCTGGATATCCACAAAGGAACTGGCCTCCACTGTACCAACTCAGAGTGTGTAATCCAAGTGTATGGCATAGCAAAGAAGTGTGATGTTGATGCACCTCCCCCAATGCTAGTAACGTGGGTGGAGGACTCCCACATGCCTTGCTTAGAGGGAATGTTGCTCAGAACCACGCCAAAAGGATTGGAATGCAATGAAAAGCGTTCTCTGAAGCGAACCATGCATCTTAAACTATGACTCTCAGGAACGTCTGAATGCAACCTCATTAAACATATGGATGCAGACTGGACCGGACACAGTTCCAACAAAATCTATCAGTTGTTCTTTATTTCTGCTTGAAGGAAGATATATCACTTAGGGGCATGTTTACTAAACTGCGGTAATGGTACATAATGCGCGTTATGCAACGTTAACAATTGTTAACTTATATTAACGCACGTTATGATGCGTTAACGATCGTTAACGTCTCATAACGCGCGTTAACATAAGTTAATGATCGTAAAGTTCCACGGTGCGGTAAAACACCGCAGAAGGTGGAGAGAGGGCAGAGAGAAGGGGTCAATGGGCGGAGTGTGGGCGGGGAGAGGCTACCTTCACACTAACGTGCTGATCTGAAGAGCTGAATCCTAACGCGATTGAAAACCTGCCGTTAAATGCACATTTCAGGGGAGAGAAACCATTTAGGTGTCGGCAATGTACAGCCTAGGCAGGGAAACCTAAAAAAAGTGATAAGTGTGATATATGTGCACAGAACAAAAGGGCACATAAACATTGAAAATGACCTTAACAAACTGGAAAAAAACCATAACCAAGCTGGCCAATAGTGGTATTAATGGGAAACATCAACCCCCCCCCCCCCCAGAAAGCTCCATAGAAAAGATATAAATCATGGAAGGGTCTATGCTCCGTCCCCATACAAGGTGAATGAGCCCACAGTGAAATTGCGCTGTGCAGGGTTTTCCTCTCCATCGGACAGGTGTCCTATGGCATGCACATGTGCGGAAACAGCAGGGCGAGCATGTCAGAATGGCAACTGGACAGATGCCAGAAAAGGGGATACAGAGGGCCGCAGGCGGCACATGCTGTGGTGCAGCTGGGCCACAGTGCAGACTAGGGTGATGCCTAGGTGGCCCATACGAATGCTGAAATAGCAGAGCAGCCAGACAGCAAATGATGAAGGCCCAACATGGGCACGACTGTGTTTCCCACAGTGTCACAGGGGATAGTACCCAGCAGGTATCCCCAAGGGCACAGAACAGTGGCAGGCGGTGCTGGGGGGAAGCGTGGACATCTATGCAGGCACCCCTACCCCAGAACCTGCACCATAGGCAGCCGCCTACCCGCACACTGGTTGGCCTGAGACTGCGCTCCACCAGCACCACCAGCAGAAGGGAATGTCAGCATGGTGGCAGAGGGTTACTGGTGGTGGAGGGGGCAGTGGCAGCTGCCCAGAGCAGACCGTGGCCTAGCCCTGTGTAGGTGGGTGCCATGCACTGCAACAGACAGGCCCTGTCTGATGAACAGACATGGTATCACCAGGGAATGCACTGACTCTGTGATAGCATGGTGGTGCAGTGCACAAAACCAGTGTATTCAGAAGCAGAAGGTCGCAGGTTCAAGTCCCAGCTGTGGTTCCTGCCAACCCAGTCCCCATATTTTTCCCACTACTAAAACGTGCTAATACAGACAGAACCTTTATTGCAGATGACAGAAAAATGCCCAAAACACCTACATCTTACCCTACAGAGCACAGACACCATAAACATGCGCATTACCTAGAGCAGGGTCTCCCAAATGCAGTCCTGGAGGGCCAAACACCATTCAGGTTCCATGCTGCCTCTAATAAAGATGCCTGTGCTGCATTTCTATGCGCCGCCCCCATGGTATGCAGATGTATCTCATGCATATTCATTAGGGACAGCATGAAAACCCGAACAGTGTTTGGCACACCAGGACTGGCGTTGGGAACCTCTGCCGTAAAGCAGCAGCCAACAGGGGCAGACACACCCGCATCCACAGGCTCCATTATCCAATGTCTCCTGGAGAGGCAGGACATTGGGCCCTGCGTGCATCTCCCAATACTAGCACTTGCATACCTTAGCAATGCCACCCTAAACCCGGGAATACGGTACACAGCTATCAAAAGGTTGCTATGATTACTGGCAGATAGCACTTCCTAAGTTAAGCACAATTTGCTGATTGAGCTGCATCACAGCAACCTTTCTGATGTCTGTGGAGTGTGCTTTAGGTCTGGTGCCTGACAGTGCTTACCACCCTGGGGAGTGACCCCAACAGTATTGCTTACCATAGCCTTGCCTGCACTGTGCCCAGGACTGGTGTGGTGGCCAGGGCTGCCAAACACCTCTATAGTTGCACAATGCTGGCATAGGTATGGGGAGTGTGTGTCTGTCTATCCAGTGTGTGGTGGCTGCAAACACCTTCCACAGCCCACACTGCTAGCACTGTTGCCAGTATTGGCCTGCCAATGTGCATAATGAGGAGCAAGGTACCGTGGGAATAGCCAGGAAAGGATGGCCTGGCCTGGATCCATCTGTACATGGCTCGGACATTGTAGTGGCCGGCCACCACCTGCACGGACAGGGTGGCCACAGCATGTTCTGCTGGGAGGTCACTCTCACCCTGACTGAGTAGTGACCACGGCATGGCTAGGCTCCCCCATAATGCTATACAGTATAGTATTTCCCCCATGTGATATTTATGGGTTCTCTTTTGGGGCCCAATCACTGACTTATCTGCTTGGTGTGTATGCTGACATCCCAGTTCTGGGTACATGCATCTCCTCCAGGACCATGCACTATGGACTAGCTAGCAGACTGCCTGCAGCTAGTATATGTCTTGCTGGAACACCTTGCAGGGTGCAGCGGCTGGAGGCTTGCTGCTGGAGAATGTCAGATAGTGGTGGTGGGGGGCAGCTGTGCATTTCCAGGCCTACTGTCTTTCTGCTATTGCTTTATGGATGTGTACAGCTCTGCATTGCCTGCCCTGTAGGGTGTCTGTTCCCCAGCAGGACTGGGGTGATGGTCCCCTCTACTACCACCATTGCAGGGGTAGAATGTGGATCTGTTGGTGGGAGATCCTGTCCCCCACCCTGAGCCCCAGAGGGTGGGTTGGGTAGTGGTATGTAATCCGCCTGTGGGTCCAAACACCCCCCCTTCACTTAAATCATGTGACCATGGCACCCACACAGGGTATGCACTTTTCTGGGTGCATCATAGTCCACAAGGGCTAGATGTGAAATACAGATGGACACAGGCATATCCTAGGGGTGTTTGCAAGGACTACCTATCACACATTGGCACTGATGGGGGCCTGCAGCATAGCCTATCTCAGCAAGGCCAGGTGCTGCAGAAATGGTGCTGGGCATCCCACCTCTCCCTCAGGGTGAGCACAGGACCCATCCACTGTGATGGATGGTAGCCACTCTGTGGCAGTAACACACACGGTCAGTACCCCCACCAGGCTGAGGTGCTGTGGGGTTGCACATGGTCAGGACACCCCACCAGGCCGAGGTGCTGGGGGGGGGGGGTGCATACCGCAACATGTGACCATCTGTCAACTGCTGATTTGCATGTGCAGTGCATCATGGGTGTGGCTGGTCCAATCCAACCCTGGCCACCACAGCAGACAGTTTGTGTGGTGACCTGACGTCCTTCAGCAGCCAGCCAGGGATTTGTTAGTAGCACTAGCGATGTGGCCCACTAGTTACTTCACTGCCTGTGGAGCCAGGTGTCATGGGTTTGATCCCACAGTGGGGTTATTTGGTAGGGCTGTCTGAGGCATTTTCTTTTTTTAATTTAAATTGGTGCTGCCAGCAACAAACCCTCACAGTGCTGTCTCCTTACGGTGCCTCATCAGGCGCCCTATACAGTGCTCAATGCGGGACCCTATACTGCACCCTGTGGGGTGGCCCATAGGGGACATTCTAGGGTGCCTTGGCAGACAGTGCACTTTATAATGTGCCCTCTGCGGTGCCTTTTAGGGTGCCTTATGCGGCACCTTAGGTTACGGCCCTGTGAGGGTGTGTTTGCGGGCAGCACTAATTAAAATTAACAAACAAAATGCTTCAGACAGCACTGATTTTGAGTAATGGGTGCTGTCTCAGCCAGCTTTACTCATTAGACCCACAGGGGGATTGAACTCACATCCCCTGCACCATTGGTCAGTGTATTAACCATTGTGCTACAGTTCTAGATGCCTTGTTAGACACCTTATCAGACGCCTTATGGGCGCGCGTTGCGTGGCGCTCTGCACAATGTTTTTTTAACGCTCGTTAGGCTATGGCACCTGGTAACGTGCGTTATTGGTAACGATGTACCACCCATGTCCTTATTTGGGATTTCTGCCTGTACCACGGATCCTAACGCGAATCACACTAACACAGTTTAGTAAACATGCCCCTTAGTCTAGTAGAACCCACACTTCAGTAATGCTTTTTCCAACCGAGGTCAAGCATGCAGTAGCTGCACAAGGCAGCCAAGAGGTCTTTTGGAAGACAACCAAGGCTTTATTGCACAAACAGAAACGGAAAAAGTCAACCACAGAACCAAACACATAGATGTAAAATATCATTTTCTGAGAGATTCATAAGCCTTTAGCAGGAAAGCACCATCATAAGTTATTAAATAAAATGAATCTGGTGATCTAACGCAGGATGAACTATATAACACAAAAAGAAAAACAACCCCACTAAAAGTAAAGGGAAAAGAATAATTCCACAAGAAAAATATAAACACTGCTCCCTCAAAAGAAAGGATATTTAGCAAATATTAACACACATACAAAAATATGAAGAAAAAAAAAGTGGCACTTAGCTCAATGTAAATAGCCTAATGGTTAGCGCACTGACTTGGTAACCAAATAACCAGGGTTTGAGTCCCACTAGCATGCCTTGTGGCCTTGGACAAGTCACGTAACCCTCCATGGCAAGCTACTTCTGGTCACACTACCAAGAAAACCCAGGAGTCATCATTGACTCAAAGGTGCACACTCTGGAAAACAAGAATCATCGTTTTTCTTTCGTTTTGGCAAACTTGACTTTGCTGGATACTAAATGTTCTACTGTGCTATACTGAACTTCAGCAGTCAGGAGAACACCAACTTTTGCCCGTGGGTTTCGTATAACTGTTTCAGGGGCTTGGCATTTTTCTCACTTTATAAAGCACTGCTTGCTTATCTACCACTAGAGACAGCAGGAGTTCAGCACGGCAGCAATATGCACATAGTTCTGGTAGCAGTTAGTTCCCACCATGACATAGAAACAATAGAACACAATGGCAGACCACAGACAATGGCTGGGCAGACAATGGCCCATCCAGTCTGCCCAGCCATAAAGAACTATTATATTCTACAATTCCTTCCTCTCCCTCATAGATCCTCTATTCAGATACTCTCCTTGCTTCCACAACCTCCAATGGGAGGCTGCTCTATGCATCCACCACGCTTTCTGTAAAGAAATATTTCCTCAGATTACTCCTGTACTTGTTTAACAGGAACAACAGTGGAGCTGATAAGGTATTGAAGAGGTTTTCCAAAATTATCTAGTGTATGCAGACAGGGCTCCCTCTCTCTAAGGTGTATAGAAATCCATTTCTTACCATTGGGGGTGGTGTTGAAATATCATGATTTCAATCGTGATGGGCAAGTAAGTTCTGCAAGACTTCCAGTGGTTCTGCCTCACTATTAAAATTGCCGTCTTTCTGCATCACCCTCAAAGGTAGGGATGTGTTGCTCTTAGAGGAAATATTGTTTCCAGGGCATTTGATTAACACTGTTTGATCTAACACATAATCAGCTATACGAGACATGAAAACTGGCATTTTAGAAAGGACATCCAGGGATGTCTAGGGCAAAACGTCTGAGAAAACCGTGGGATGTTTACATTTCAGCCCAATTTTAGAAAAAAAAGAGGTCCTCAAATGGACGACTGCAGAAACGGCTTCTTGGACTTCGTGGCTAGTGTTCTCCAGAAGGGAAATGTCCGTGTTCAGTGACGTTTCAGACACTCAGATGTGCGGTGGCGGGTTAGTAATCAGTTTGGGGCTTGTATTTACATGCAGGTTTCTTTGCCCAGGAAATATTGTGATGACGACAGCGCCTTGTGTTCTTCCCTCTGGTAGTGTTGCCATGGTGATCTGCTCTTTATTCATGGTCAAGAGCAGGTCACGACATGGACATCTCAACAAACAGGACCTGACGTGCTTGCGCCATTCTGGAATCGCATGATGACGTGCATCTTCATTGGTCCACTCAGGCCACTCCCCTGACACGCCCCCTTTCTACTTGGATGTCCTCGCATTAGGTATGTCCATGTACCCAGTGTCTAAAATAGCTCCAGGGATGCCCTTATGAATTGCATGTCTGCACGCTCATTTCCAGACGTCCAAAACACAACTAGGGCTTCCAAAATAACCCCCTAAGAGGGTAATTTCATAAACTCCCACCAAGTTAACATGTGTTACCATGTGCAGATTTGGAGTCTATCTTATAAAGCGAAGTGGCCATGTAAGTGGCGTGGAAACGTGCATTGAACTAATTGCGGCAGTTACACCAGATCTATGGCCCATGCTTGTGTATGTAAATGTGTGCTCCACCTACACGCCTCCCAAACTCCACTCCTGTGCATTTCCACACTGAAAGTACACGCGATAAGACTCGTGTGTGCTTACAGACGAGCAGCTTTAAATTATACACATACGGATGTCACATTCACACTTGCTAAATCCTTGAAACTATTTATTTATTTTATCTATTTATTTGACTATTTTTCTATACCGTTCTTCTCAAAGTCAAAGTGGTTTAAAATTAACAATAACAAATTGCAGCGTTACATTGAACTATGAACAGGATGTTGTAACTGGAAGTGCCGGTATAAATATTTAAAGCTAGACATAAAGTATTATTCTATTCAATTTATTGTTTCGAGTATGTTTGTTCAGATGTCTTAGCAAATGGAGCAAGGATCTTTATTATAGCTCTCGGGATCAGATTTCATTGCTATTCAACAGGACTAGTGATTTGCAACTAGTCCATCAGCTTGCTTAAGAATTATCTCCATAGTGGTCTATGAATAGGTGCATCTTTATTTCTTTGCGGAACGTTGTGACTTCGGTAGTAGTTCATATCCCGCATCTCTTTACACGGCTTCCTTATAATATCAGCCCCTTCGCAGATTAAATGAACCTTGAATCATAAACTGGACTCTAAAGACCTTACCTGATTAACCGCGGTTGCATGTGGAGCTGATCCTAAACTTAAGACAGTGACCATGACAGCTGAATATCAGCATGAAACATTTATTGGTAACATCAAGGATCATTTGAATGAAAACACACTGTACAGTTGCTTTCCACAACAGTCTCTAATCTCATGCTGAAAGTAATTAGAATTGTTAAAAGTGGGACACAATTTCTAACACCGTGAACTGTAATTGTGCCCAACGGAGAGCCTTCCATCACAGGAGCAGGTGCAACAGCAGGATAAATGCTGCAAGCAATTGCCAGTCTCTACAGGAAAGCACATCTCCGGGATACCTCTCTTGGCAAAGAGTGGCTGGCGCCAGGGGTCTCCACATGCTAACTCTACAGGCGTCAACAAAAGTCTGTCTTTCCAGCAGCTCAAGCTCATCCCTGAATGCCAACCTGCCCCTTGATATATTGAGTTGGTTGCCTGCCAAGATGATCCTGACAGCCGTGTTGATGGCATCCGTTGCTGCTGGGCAGGTTCACCTCAGGGGTTGTGCCCTGCCCATCCCAGAAGAGATCGGTTGCAGGAAAGAAGGGGATATCCTGATTGGGGGAATAATTCCTGTCCACTGGAGCTGCCAGATCCCTGACAAATCTTTCCGTCAAGTCCCTAGCCCCGTCCTCTGCCAAGAGTAAGTCACCCATTCTCTTTCCATTTTGAAACACATTCGCTGAGGTTAGACAGGTAGCGGGTAGCTGAGGACTGCTAACAAGGGGAGTGAACTCTATTTTCAAAGCCTGCAAATGCCAAAGAGGAAAAATAATGAATATAAAAAGAAATCACAGGCACATGGTTTGGAGACAAGATAACATTTGGACTTTTACTGAACATTGTAGGTAGCCAGTGTCAGGTCTGCTGGCCTTCAATGATTCCCCCCCCCCCCCCCCCGACACCTGGCAATATCGCACAAGGATGGTAACATTAGTTGAAAATATACAGAATAACTTCTGCAAAAAGGAACTGTGGGATTCAAGCCCCGAAGTGCTAATTTAAAGAATCAGACAAAAGCCCTGCATTGCTTAGTGCAGATTTCGTAATCACAATGGGAAAAGCAAAGTAGATTATAAAGAGAAAACCATAAAGAGACAGAGACATAGTCTCATGACCCATAGTCTATGCGCACTTGTCACTTCGAGAGAATAAACCTCTATGAGGGAAGATCCTTACAAAGACACAATATGCAGAATAACATCAAAATGTGGATGAAAAGAGCCAGACTAGGGCACTGGGCTGATCTCTTCCAATTACAGAAGAATAAAAGCAAGAGAGACTCTGTTAAATGCACATAGGGCAGTTTTTAATGCAAGGAATTCTCCAACAAAGCGTCAGCAGAAAATGCCTCTAGCGTTTCTATCCTCTGGGCTTTCCATACAACAGATAACTAGTGTGGATGAAAGGAAAGGAATGAAAGGGCTTCTAGACATCTGCAGCTCTACATCTGGAGGATAGGTTTATAAGGGTTGTCTAGATCACTTCTTGTTGTTAAGTGCCGTTGAGTTGGTGTTGACTCATGGCGACTCTCTGGATAGTTGTCCTAAATTGTAAATTTGTGCTTTGCCCAAACTCCGCCCTTATGCATGTCCACAGTAAAAGTACATATCATTGGTCCAACATATATACTTTCAGAATAGCAATTGCCTATGTTACAGGCATAAGTGGTCATTTACACATGTAAACCACTAAAATATAGGCGTGTGCAGGCAAAAAAATTGCATTTCCTTTTGTTTCCTGTGTCGTTTGTAGTTTGTTTTGTTTTAATACATTTTCATTCCATTGCCTTTCATTTGTATAAATTCTCATTTCACAGCAATTTTGTTACTTAAAGAAATAGTTATTGCTCCTGCCCAAATGAAAAACATAACTGAAAGGCTACTAGAGGTTTCAGGAAAATAAAAAATCCAACTGATTCTTTTTTCAAACAGTTAGAGGCTAGTTTCAAACCAATGACCTTTGGGTTAGATGGCAAGAAACAAAATTTGTCTGGTCTGTAGGTCTCTGTAAAATCCTAACTGGATTTTTTTGTCTTGTGGATCTATTGACTCCTGCCCTAGAAATTTACTACAAAGATTTTTCTTTTGCCATGTTCTTGTGCCAGAATTTCTGTGAAACCATTCCTAAGCATTCTATCAGAGAGGTTTACCATGGTTCTTGGTCCGCACCATGGAATGATACAGAGGCATTATGATGTCATCCTTTGTTTTATTCTCCATTCCTTTCCTTATGATTCCTTGCATTCTATTTGCCTTCCTGGCTGCCAATGCACACTGGCCAGAGGGTTTCAATGTGTTATCCGAGGTGCATAACTTTGCACTTGTCCACATTAAATTTCATCTGCCATTTGAACATCCAGTCTTCCAATTTATTAAGGTCCTCTTGCAATTTTTCACAATCTTCTTGGGTTTAATAACTTTGAATAATTTAGTGCAATCTGCAAATTTGACTACCTCATTCATTCCCATTTCCTGGTCATTTATGAATATGTTAAAAAGCAGTGGACCCAGCACATCCCTAGGGTACTCCCCTGTTCACCTTTCTCCATTGGGAAAACTGGCCATTCAGCCCTACCCTCTGCTTTCTATCTTTTAACCAGTTCCTGATCCACAAAAGTACACTGCCTCCTATCCCATGACTTTTTAACTTCGCCAAGTGTCTCTCATCAGGGACCTAGTCAAAGGCTTTCTGAAAATCCAGATACACTATATCGACCGGCTCACCTTTGTCTACCTGTTTATTTACACCTTCAAAAATATATAACAAGTTAGTAAGACAAGATCTTCCTTGGCTAAAGCTATGTTGGCTTTCTCCCATTAAACCAATACTATCTATTGTTCTTTATAATAGTTTCTACCATTTTGCCCAGTACTGATGTCAGGCTCACCAGCCTGTAATTTCCCGGATCACCCTTGGAAACCTTTTTGAAAAATTGGCACTACATTGGCCATTCACCAAGCTTCAGGTACTACAGATAATTTTAAAGATAGTTCACAGATTACCAATAGTAGGTCTGCAATCTCATATTTCAGTTCTTTCAACACTCAGGTGTATATCATTCGGTCCAGATGATTTGCTATTTTTTAGTTTATCAAATAGTTGTAATATATCTTCCCAGTTTATCAATATTTCTTTCAATTCTTCCAATGCATCACCTTTAAATACCATTTCAGTCATGGGTAACTGCCCTACATCTTCTTCAGTAAAGACAGAAGCAAAGAATTCATTCAATCTCTCTGCTATGGCCTTGTCTGCTCTTAGTGCCCCTTTTACCCCTCTATCATCTCATGGTCCAACTGAATCTCTCACAATCCTGAGAGAATGTACTTGAAAAAGTCTTTATTATGGGTTTTGGTTCCACAAAAAGCTTCTTCTCAGATTCTCTCTTTGTCTGTCTTATCAATGCCTTGCATCTAACTTGCCAGTGCTTATATTATTTCCAGTTTTCGTCATTTGACTTCTTTTTCCATTTCCTGAAAGATTCTTTTTTGGCTACAACAATATCTCTGACCTCACCTTTAAACCATGCTGGCAGTTTTTTGGACTTCCTTCCATCTTTCTTAAAGCGTGGAATACAGCTGGTCTCAGATTCCAAGATAGTATTTTTAAACAACGCCCATGCTTAATGTAAATCTTTAACCTTTGCAGCTGCTCCTTTTAGTTTTTTCTTAACTATTTTCCTCAATTTTATCAAAGTTAAAAAGTAGTACTTTGGATTTCTTGCCATCCTTCCTCCATTTATGAAATCAAATGTGATCATGTTATAATCACTATTGCCATTTGACCCCAACACCATTATCTCTTGCACTAGACCTTGTGCACCACTAAGGACTAAGTCCAAAATGGCTTCCCCTCGTGTCGGTTCATGAGCCTGCTGCTCCAAGAAGCAGTCATTTATTTCATCTAGAAACTTTACATCCAATTTTCATTTGGGCGGTGCTATGCACTGAGTTGGCGCATAGCCTGCCCGCCATCCGTCTAACCTGGATTTTCAATGCCAAGGGTCATATGTGGCCCCGACATTGAAAATCTGTGTCTCACTGCACAATCCAGAAGCCATAGGGGCTAGCTGAGTAGCACCGATTTTTGATGCTACCTGCTTAGTCCCTGCGCCTGAAAGATAGGCGAGGAAAAACCTTGCCTATCTTTAAGGCACAGAGGGCTAAGTGGGTAGCATTGAAAAATCAATGTTACCCATTTAGCCCTTTCCTCCAGCCCTGATCCACCCTGGAATGCCCCTAAAACTCCCCAATGCTAACCACATAAAATCTGAGCACATTAGGGACATATCCGGGATTTTCGAAGGGTGCTACCCGTGTAGGTGCCTTTTGAAAATTCTGGTTAAGGCATTTACATGGGTAACTAGGGAAGTTGCCTGTAAAAATGCCTTAAAAAATGCCACCCTTTATCTCCCTAGCATGTCCTGCCGTGACACTGACCCAGTCGATACCGGGGTAATGGAAATCACCCATTATTATTACTGTATTGTGACTTTTGTTAGCTTTCCTGATTTCTTTGAGCATTTCATCATCCATTTGTTCATTCTGGCCAGGCGGTCAGTAGTACACCCCCACTGCCATCGCCTTCCCCTTTTTACATGGAATTTCAATCCATAGAGATTCTACCGTATAGTTCAAATTTCTCCTGCTGATCTATAAGTGCATTCACTCTGCAGCTCCTCACTACCTTTCCTCTCTTATCTACCCCTCCTCGGGAACTCCACTCTTCTGGCAAATCGCTTCTATCTGTGCCCTTCTCTTCTATTGCCAACTCCAGACTTTCACTTTGTTGCTCCTTATGTCTTGAACAAACCATCTGAATCTGTATGTCAGGCTCCTTCTATGACCCTTTTCAAATCCAGGCTGAAAACTCACCTGTTTGCTGTCGCTTTTGGATCTCAACTCACCTGATCTCCTTAAGAACATAAGAACATAAGAACATAAGAAATGCCATACTGGGTCAGACCGAGGTCCATCAAGCCCAGTATCCTGTTTCCAACAGTGGCCAATCTAGGTCATACGTACCTAGCAGTTTCCCCAAAAGACACAGGTTCTGCATTGCTTGTACTAGGCCAAGCATTGATATCCTGGGTCCCTTTTTAATAGTGGTTTATGGACCTTTCCTCCAGGAACTTGTCCAAACCTTTTTTAAACCCAGCTATACTAACAGCCCTTACTACATCCTCCGGTAACAGATTCCAGAGTTTGATTACACGTTGAGAGAAGAAATATTTTCTCCTATTTGTCTTAAATAGTTTACCCTGTAGCTTCATTACATGCCCCCTAGTCCTTCTATATTCTGATAGCGTAAACAATTTATCCACGTTTATCCGTTCCACTCCATTCATTAATTTATACACCTCTATCATATCTCCCCTCAGCCGCCTCTTTTCTAGGTTAAAGAGCCCTAACCTTTTTAGCCTCTCTTCATAGGAGTAGCCTTCCATCCCCTTCACCAATTTGGTGGCTCTTCTCTGTACTTTTTCTAATAACTCTATGTCCTTTTTAAGATACGGTGACCAGAATTGCACACAATATTCAAGGTGCGGTCGTACCATGGAGCGATACAGAGGCATTATAATATCCTTTGTTTTATTCTCCATCCCTTTCCTTATGATACCTAGCATTCTATTTGCTTTCTTGGCCGCCGCTGCACACTGGGCGGAGGGTTTTAACATGTTATCCACGATGACTCCTAAATCTTTTTCCTGGGTGGTGGTTTCTAATGTGGAGCCTTGCATCTTGTAACTATAGTGTGGGTTGTTCTTTCCTAGGTGCATAACTTTGCACTTGTCCACATTAAATTTCATCTGCCATTTGGATGCCCAGTCTTCCAATTTATCCAGATCCTCCTGCAGTTTTCCACAATCCTCTTGGGTTTTAACAACTTTAAACAGTTTTGTGTCATCTGCAAATTTGATTACCTCACTAGTTATTCCCTTTTCCAGGTCATTTATGAATATGTCAAAAAGTAGCGGACCCAGTACAGATCCCTGGGGTACTCCACTATTCACCTTTTTCCATTGGGAATATTGGCCATTTAGCCCTACCCTCTGCTTTCTATCTTTTAACCAGTTCCCGATCCACAATAGTACACTGCCTCCTATCCCATGACTTTTTAGCTTCGCCAAAAGTCTCTGATGGGGGACCTTGTCAAAAGCTTTCTGAAAGTCCAGATACACTATATCAACCGACTCACCTTTGTCTACCTGTTTATGCACACCTTCAAAAAAACAGATCAGATTAGTAAGACAAGATCTTCCTTGTCTAAAGCCATGTTGGCTGTCTCCCATTAGGCCATGACTATCTACATGCTGTGTAATTTTGTTCTTTATGATGGCTTCTACCATTTTCCCTGGTACTGACGTCAGGCTCACCGGTCTGTAATTTCCCGGGTCACCCCTGGAACCCTTTTTAAAAATTGGTGTTACGTTGGCGACCCTCCAATCTTCAGGTATTACAGATGATTTTAATGAAAGTTCACAGATTACCAATAACAGGTCTGCAATCTCATATTTCAGTTCTTTCAACACTCTGGGATGTATACCATCCGGTCCAGGTGATTTGCTACTATTCAGTTTATCAAATAGTTGTAATATATCTTCCCGGTGTAGCGATATTTCTCTCAATTCCTCTGCAGTATCACCTTTAAATACCACTTCAGTCTTGGGTAACACCCCTACATCTTCCTCAGTAAAGACCGAAGCAAAGAATTCATTCAGTCTCTCTGCTATAGCCTTGTCTCCTCTTATTGCACCTTTTACCCCTCTATCATCTAATGGTCCAATTGACTCTCTCACAGGCCTTTTGCTACGAATGTACTTGAAAAAGTCTTTATTTCGTGTTTTTGCTTCCGTAGCAAGTTTCTTCTCAAATTCACGCTTTGCCTGCCTTATCAATGCTTTGCATTTAACTTGCCAGTGCTTGTGCTGTTTCCAGTTTTCATCATTTGGCTCTTTTTTCCATTTTCTGAAGGTTGCTCTTTTGGCAGCAACAGCCTCTCTGACCTCACCTTTAAACCATGCGGGCAGTTTTTTGGACTTTCTTCCACTTTTCTTAATGCGTGGAATACAGCTGGTCTGGGCTTCGAAGATAGTATTTTTAAATAACACCCAAGCTTGCTGTAAGTCTTTAACCTTTGGAACCGCTCCTTTTAGTTTTTTTCCGAACTATATTCCTCATTCTATCATAGTCACCCTTTTGAAAGTTAAAAGGTAGTACTGTGGATTCCTTTACTATCTGTCCTCCACTGATTAAATCAAACATGATCATACTATGATCACTATTGCCAAGTGGTCCCAACACCCTTATTTCTTGCACCAGATCTGGCGTTCCACTAAGGACTAGGTCCAGTATGGCTTCCCCTCTGGTCGGTTCATGAACCAGCTGCTCCAAGAAGCAGTCATTCATTTCATCTAGAAACTTTATCTCTTTAGCTTGTCCTGCTGTGACACTGTCCCAGTCGATACCGGGGTAATTGAAATCACCCATTATTACTACTCTGTTGTGGCTTTTGTTAGCTTCCTTGATTTCTTTGAGCATTTCATCATCCATTTGTTCATTCTGGCCAGGCGGTCGATAGTATACTCCCACTGCCATCACCTTCCCCTTCATAAATGGAATTTCAATCCATAGAGATTCTACAGCATATTTTGTTCCCTGCAAAACTTTAATCCTTTCTGACTCAATGCCCTCTCTAACATAGAGCGCAACCCCTCCACCAATTTGTTCAGCTCTATCATTACGATATAGTTTGTATCCAGGTATCACAGTGTCCCACTGGTTATCCTCCTTCCACCATGTCTCTGAGAGTGCAATCATATCTAACCTCTCATTTAATGCTATATATTCTAATTCTCCCATCTTATTGTTTAGACTTCTAGCATTGGCATACAAGCATTTTAGAGACTGTATTTTATTAATATTAATCTGGCTATTGGTAGGCATGGGTAATGGGTAATCTTTATGCTCTGTCTGCTCCTTACTCAAGGGCATTTGGGCTACTATACTCCCTTTTGGAACCTCACTGCTTTTGGTAGTATCCTTCAAGGATACCTTTGTCCGAACCGTGCGCTCCTGGGTGACTGTCGGCTTTCCCCTATTTTCTAGTTTAAAAGCTTCTCTATCTCTTTTTTAAAGGTTAATGCCAGCAGTCTGGTCCCATCCTGATTAAGGTGAAGCCCATCCCTTCGGAAGAGCCCCCCCTTTCCCCAGAATGTTCCCCAGTTCCTAGCAAATCCAAAACCCTCATCCTTGCACCATTGTCTCATCCACGCATTGAGACTCCGGAGCTCTGCCTGTCTTTTGGGTCCTGCACGTGGAACAGGAAGCATTTCGGAGAACGCTATCCTGGAAGTTCTGGATTTCAACTTCCTACCTAAAAGCTTAAATTTAGCCTCCAGAACTTCCCTACCACATTTTCCTATGTCATTGGTACCAACATGTACCAAGACAGCAGACTCCCCCCCAGCACTATCTATGATCCTATCTAGGCGGTGCGTGAGATCTGCTACCTTCGCACCAGGCAGGCATGTTACCAGGCGATCCTCACGTCCACCAGCCACCCAGCTATCTACATTCCTAATGATTGAATCACCAACTATAACAGCTGTCCTGACCCTCCCCTCATGGGGACATGGCCCTGGAGAAACGTCCTCGGTGCGAGAGGGTTTTACATCACCTGGAGGACAGGTCCTAGTTACAGGATCACTTCCTGCCACACCAGGGTGATGCTCTCCTGTCACGTGACCTCTCTCCTCCATGGCAACAGGGATGCTGCCAGACTGGAGGTGGGATTTCAGGACTATATCCCTGTAGGTCTCGTCCATGTACTTCTCTGTCTTTCTTATGTCTTCCAGGTCTGCTACTCTAGCCTCTAGAGAACGGACTCGTTCCCTAAGAGCAAAGAGCTCCCTGCACTTAGTGCATATGTAGGACCTCTCACCAACTGGGAGATAATCATACATGTGACACTCGATGCAAAAGACTGGAGAACCCCCATCTTGTTGCTGGACCTCTGACTGCATCTTAGTTTAAAGCTTGTGTTTAGGTCTTTTAAATCGGTATATAATAAGGATTGGTGTAGATGCTTATACTAATAAAAGTGTATCTAATACCCCTAATACACCCTGTGTACCTGAAGCTAATTAATCACAGGTTCTCTGTGTATGACTGATTTGGATTAAGAGCTGCACCTGAGAGCAGCCCCTTTCCTCTAAGATGTCCACGTACCTATAAAACTACAATTTCCCCAGGGGTGGGTGGGTGCTGGGGAGGGAGGGGGGGAGATAAGTCCTATTAAAGAGGGCAGTTACAAGGTACCCTGTTCTGAACCCTCAGCAGGGGGATGGGGGTACCACACAAAGCCCAGTTGAGAGAGGCAAGGTAAGTACAGCTGAGAAGGCTGAAACTTGCACACCACTAAGACAAACACTAAATAATTAAACAAACAACAGTTAGACAAACAGTAAATAATTAAATAAACAGCTAGAACTCACAGTAAGATGTCCCAGGAGGCAAAAATCCACTCACTAGCAGAGCTCTGTAAAAGTTCAGCCTTTCTCTGATCAGAGAAAAGCAAACTAAAACAGCCTATGCACACGTGGAGAAAACAGGAACAAGGTTACAGGATACCTCAGGGGGAGGGGGTCAGGGGGAGGAGTCACTCAGGCAGGCAAGGACAGGAAAAAGCTTAACAGCAGGCTCTGGGGAGAGAGATTAATTCAAAATGGCTACCACACACACAGGGGGAGGAGTCACTCAGGCAGGCAAGGACAGGAAAAGCTTAACAAACAACAGGCTCTGGGGAGAGAGATTAATTCAAAATGGCTACCACACAAAGCCCAGTTGAGAGAGAGGCAAGGTAAGTACAGCTGAGAAGGCTGAAACTTGCACACCACTAAGACAAACACTAAATAATTAAACAAACAACAGTTAGACAAACAGTAAATAATTAAATAAACAGCTAGAACTCACAGTAAGATGTCCCAGGAGGCAAAAATCCACTCACTAGCAGAGCTCTGTAAAAGTTCAGCCTTTCTCTGATCAGAGAAAAGCAAACTAAAACAGCCTATGCACACGTGGAGAAAACAGGAACAAGGTTACAGGATACCTCAGGGGGAGGGGGTCAGGGGGAGGAGTCACTCAGGCAGGCAAGGACAGGAAAAAGCTTAACAGCAGGCTCTGGGGAGAGATTAATTCAAAATGGCTACCACACACACAGGGGGAGGAGTCACTCAGGCAGGCAAGGACAGGAAAAGCTTAACAAACAACAGGCTCTGGGGAGAGAGATTAATTCAAAATGGCTACCACACAAAGCCCAGTTGAGAGAGGCAAGGTAAGTACAGCTGAGAAGGCTGAAACTTGCACACCACTAAGACAAACACTAAATAATTAAACAAACAACAGTTAGACAAACAGTAAATAATTAAATAAACAGCTAGAACTCACAGTAAGATGTCCCAGGAGGCAAAAATCCACTCACTAGCAGAGCTCTGTAAAAGTTCAGCCTTTCTCTGATCAGAGAAAAGCAAACTAAAACAGCCTATGCACACGTGGAGAAAACAGGAACAAGGTTACAGGATACCTCAGGGGGAGGGGGTCAGGGGGAGGAGTCACTCAGGCAGGCAAGGACAGGAAAAAGCTTAACAGCAGGCTCTGGGGAGAGAGATTAATTCAAAATGGCTACCACACACACAGGGGGAGGAGTCACTCAGGCAGGCAAGGACAGGAAAAGCTTAACAAACAACAGGCTCTGGGGAGAGAGATTAATTCAAAATGGCTACCACACAAAGCCCAGTTGAGAGAGGCAAGGTAAGTACAGCTGAGAAGGCTGAAACTTGCACACCACTAAGACAAACACTAAATAATTAAACAAACAACAGTTAGACAAACAGTAAATAATTAAATAAACAGCTAGAACTCACAGTAAGATGTCCCAGGAGGCAAAAATCCACTCACTAGCAGAGCTCTGTAAAAGTTCAGCCTTTCTCTGATCAGAGAAAAGCAAACTAAAACAGCCTATGCACACGTGGAGAAAACAGGAACAAGGTTACAGGATACCTCAGGGGGAGGGGGTCAGGGGGAGGAGTCACTCAGGCAGGCAAGGACAGGAAAAAGCTTAACAGCAGGCTCTGGGGAGAGAGATTAATTCAAAATGGCTACCACACACACAGGGGGAGGAGTCACTCAGGCAGGCAAGGACAGAGCTCTGTAAAAGTTCAGCCTTTCTCTGATCAGAGAAAAGCAAACTTTGTGTTTCCTTACCATTCCCTCTAGATCTATCCCAGGTCTACAGCTACTGTAAGCTCTGATGAGCAGGGACCGTCTTTTACATGTGTCTGTGCAGCACTTCGTATGTCTTGTAGCGCTATAAAAATGTTCAGTAATAGTAGTAATGCAGATCCTAGCTGAATATCAGACAAGCTAATCCAGTCTTGGTTTTCCCCCTTTGTACGCTTGTGTTATTCTAATTTCTTTAAAAAAACACGATCACACTTTTAGGCATGCAATAGGGTAAAGTCAGATCCGGCTCCATCTGTCCCTTATGATATGAAGTTAGAGATTGCCATAATCAGATGGCTCCAGGTCATCATGAAAGGCTGAGCAAACCTGGTTTTGCTCATTGCAAGCTAGGGCTATTACTCATAATTATTTCAACAACAGCAGGACTGTGAGTTGGTAAATGCATTGTGACAAGACCAGAAATGACTCAGCTTCCCTCTGATGATCTCAAGCCATCTGATAACCGTAGCTTCACCTCTTCTTCCTTCCTGTCTATATTACTATTAGGTACAACATAAGGCCTTATCGTTGGGCTCAAGCCCTGGCATTTGCTATTGACGAAATCAACCAAGATCGAAGCTTCCTCCCAAACATCACCTTAGGCTTCATGATCTACGACTCCTGTCTCTCTTTAGCAAAATCACTCCAGGGCACGGAATGGTTCCTGACAGGAAAAGACGACATGTCCATCCTGAACTATCGCTGCCAGAAACTGACCCGACTGGCTGCCATCATTGCAGACTCTGGTTCTACTGAGTCAATTGCCATTGCCACATTGTTGGGGCTCCAGCGCTACTCACAAGTAAGATTTAATGCTTTCTCCTTTGCTCTATTTTAGCTACTATCTTTTTTTTTTTTTTTTTTTTATTGGATTTTCAAAAAAGTTACATTATACAAAATAATGAAAGAAAATTGACATTCCATACAATATAATACGGTAAATAAGAAAAACATAATAATCAAGGAAGTCAATAAAGTCCACGTCATGGGAGAAAACTGCAGTACATTATAACATCCAAAGAATAAAGCAAACAGATCCAAAGACCACAACATAGAAGGTGATTACACATCTCCATCCCCCCTAAGGCCCCCTTTATCTGCCAGGAATTTCTCCAGATGAGACACATCTTGGAAATTATATGAAGCATTTCCATAGTTTATCACACATCTGCAGGGGAACCTTAAAAAGAAAGTTGCCCCTATAGCTAAAACACGAGATTTCAAAGCAAGAAATTGACGCCTACGCATCTGTGTCGGACGGGAGACATCCGGGAAAATATTAATCGGTTGTCCACAAAATTTGGAGGATTTAACCTTAAAGAAAGCTTTAAGAATACGATCTTTCATCACTAAGGATGAAAAAGTAACTAGTAAGGTAGCACGTACTGAGATAACATCCAAAGAATCCTCTAAAAAAGCAGTTATGTTGGCTACGGAGGGAACTATCTCATCGAGATCACCCTCAGTGAGTTTAACTTTTTTAGAAGCAGCAGAAATATAAAATATCTGTCGAGTCTCAACCGGGTCTACAATACCAAGAACGTCCTTTAAATATTTCTCCAATAAAATTTGGGGAGAAAGCAAAGCAGTTTGGGGAAAATTTAGAAATCTCAGATTGTAAGCTCGGATAGAGTTCTCCAAAGTCTCCACTTTGTTATGTAAAATTAAAGAGTCTTTAATACCTAAGACATTAATAGATTGCAAAGGAGAGATTTGAGATTTTAATTTAGCCACTTCAGAATCTACCACGGCTAATTTTTCTCCAAACTGATGCAAGGAACTAACAGCCTCTTGAGTGTATTGACATAAGGATCCAACCGTGGCGGAAACCTTAATGTCAATGCACTTCAGAGCTTTCCACAAATCTTTTAAGGTAACATCCTCCTCTGAGAGCAATACGGGTAATTCCGTAACACCTTCAGCTGGAAGGTGCACAGGAGTAGGAAAGGAAATTAAATTCTCCAATTTGGGGGCTTCCGAAGAAGAAGCGGAAATATTACCAAGCAGGACTGGGCAGGGGGGGGGGCGGGATCTCCCTCCCGGGCTCAAAGACGCCCCTTCGGGAGACGATTGTGCCAGCGGTTTAGCACTAAAATGTTTGTCTAGAGGACCGGTTAACTTGCCAGTGTCTGAACCGGCCTCCGAAGATTTAAGTTGGGATTTACCTTTGCGTTTGCCCATAGTCCTAAGAAAACAACAATATTTGTTAGGAAACTCAAACAACTGTGTAGCTAAGCAGGATTATCCAACAAACATTTAAGTTTAAAGAATACAAATCATACCCGTATCTCGGCAGCGTCGTCGAGGCGTCGAAGGGGCGTCAAAGGGGCAGAACCTGCCCCTTTAACCACGCCCCTTCAAGAACACGCCCCGCAATCGCGCTCCGCAATCGCGGAGGGAAGAAGCAGTCTTATATAATAATGAGGTCCTTCGAGGAGCAAGCTGCCCAGGGCACGCCTGCCCGGTGAGTCGGACCCCATTGCAGCGCCGGGAACAGGTACGGGGAAAAGCACACTCTCTCCCGCTGGTCAGGGACGCACCTCCACACACCTCTGCAGAGTTCTCCAACAGCTGAAAGATCCGGGCGGCTATTTAAACCCCTCAGGTCCCTTGAGGAGCAAGCTGCCCAGGGCACGCCTGCCCGGTGAGTCGGACCCCACTGCAGCGCCGGGAACAGGTACGGGGAAAAGCACACTCTCTCCCGCTGGTCAGGGACGCACCTCCACACACCTCCGCAGAGTTCTCCAACAGCTGAAAGATCCGGGCGGCTCTTTAAACCCCTCAGGTCCCTCGAGGAGCAAGCCGCCCAGGGCACGCCTGCCCGGTGAGTCGGACCCCACTGCAGCGCCGGGAACAGGTACGGGGAAAAGCACACTCTCTCCCGCTGGTCAGGGACGCACCTCCACACACCTCCGCAGAGTTCTCCAACAGCTGAAAGATCCGGGCGGCTCTTTAAACCCCTCAGGTCCCTCGAGGAGCAAGCTGCCCAGGGCACGCCTGCCCGGTGAGTCGGACCCCACTGCAGCGCCGGGAACAGGTACGGGGAAAAGCACACTCTCTCCCGCTGGTCAGGGACGCACCTCCACACACCTCCGCAGAGTTCTCCAACAGCTGAAAGATCCGGGCGGCTCTTTAAACCCCTCAGGTCCCTCGAGGAGCAAGCTGCCCAGGGCATGCCTGCCCGGTGAGTCGGACCCCACTGCAGCGCCGGGAACAGGTACGGGGAAAAGCACACTCTCTCCCGCTGGTCAGGGACGCACCTCCACACACCTCCGCAGAGTTCTCCCAGCTACTATCTTTCTTTTTCAAGAAATTATTTTATCTAATAGCAAGTATCCACAGGGTCGTCAGGAGTCGGCATCGACTCGACGGCACACAACAACGACTGGTGTGCTGAGATCTTATGAGGGTTATGTTCATAGAGATAGTATCAATTTTAAGGCATACTGATTGGTTGTATATACAGTTCTGATCTTTGTGGTTTTAAATAATGGGGTTTTATGAAAAAAAGAAAATTCTTTCTTTAGGGGTGATAATTTTCATAGCGTTTCTTGCATGGGAAATAGTGCTCTAGCATTGAAAATGGGCTTCAATATAACTGCTCACCCTCTATATGAGTAAAAATGTGTGTGTAGTGTCATTTGACTCATCTTTTACTCACACAGGGGAAAGCATTCCTAGATGGGTTGAGGGCAGGATTTGGAAAAATGTGAATACTTTGAATCTTCTAAAGTGTGTGGATATTTTTAATATCCACCCAAATAAGCAGGTGCTTTCCCTGGGTTACGTTTTAAAGCGAAAGAAACGTGTGGTTTCCCTTCGAAAAACCTGCACAGCGAAAAGTACATTCATACTTTTTCACCGGTTAAAAAATGACTCCCATGGAGGGTAATCGTATAGCCGGATGTCTAGGCATGAAAGGCTCATAGGTACATCTGCGGGGACTATTTTATCGAAGTAACATATGTACTTACAGTACGTGCCTTTCAGAAGACAGTCACCAGAAAGCTCCTGCACAAACTTACACCTGCTCCGAAGCAAAAGTAACTTTGAATATATATAGTGGTAGGAGTCTTTTGTAAAATACACTCGTAAGTGCTGATACTCCCCTTGCTCTGCAAAGTAGTTACAGCTCGTAAATGTTTACCTCTTACTTTGATTCTTGTACCTTTAGAATCATCATAGACAACATTTTATCCCCAAGTTATCCTTTAAACTGGAGTTCCCCAAGGATCCATATTGACTCTTCTGCTTTTTAATACATTTCTTGCTCCCTTAGCTATACTCATCCATGGTTTGGGATTTAGCCCATTTTTGTTTACGGATGATACACAGATTCTGATAGCTCATTAAAGCTGCGTCTCTTCTTTTCAATCTGAATGTCTCAGTTGCTGACTGGATTATGTCTCAGAGGCTCCTATTGAATGTTTCAAAATCAGAAGCCATCTGCTTTAGTGGGAAGAAAGCCCTTCCCTTCTTTCATCCTATATTGGCAGGTACTCTATTCCCCTCAAAGATTGTTTTCGATTACTTGGTGTCTTACTAGGTACTTCACTGACCTTCCATCCTCACATTTACATGATAGCTAGAAATTCATTCTCAGCCCTTAGGTTATTTAGATCCCTGATATCCATCTTATTTATTTATTTATTTATTTATTTACATTCTCTTATATACCGCGCTATTCTGCATCAGTGCGGTTTACATTACATTTACATCTTAACCCAAGGGACCTTAAATATTGTTAAAGCCTTCATTTTTAGCAGAATAGACTACTGCAGTTCTCTGCTTGTAGGTGCCCCTCTTTATGGCATTAGAGGATTACAGCTTATTCAGAACATGGCCGTGAGACTCATCTATAGGGCGAAATCTTATGATCATATATCATCTTTTCTCAAGGAACAACTTGAACTTCCAGTTTCATGCATAATTAAATACAAGATCTTAATTCTAATATATGGGGTTTATTATACTGGGATCCCCTTCTATCTTTAGTCATTAGTCATCCCATATTGTCCAACCTTTTCCCGGTCAAACATTTTACCGATCCCCCTTCTTTCTCAGTTCAGGTTAGCATTAACTCATACTGCCGCATTTTGTTTTTTGGCTCCAACACTATCGAACACTTTTCCTACCAAGGTATATCTCGAGAGTTCCATAAAGAAATTCAGAAAAGGGGTCATAAACTGGCTTGTCATGAAAGCGTTTGGTGATATCTAATCTCTATTATTTTGGATGCGGCTAATATCTGGACATCCTATTCCTTATTGCGTCCTGATTATTGGCTATACTGTCCTTTGGATAAATTGTTGTGCTATTCAGCCCCTCTCCCTGTTTTTTTCCCAGTCTATCGCTACCTCATTGTATCTTCAAAGAAGTGCAATTGTCCTCTGCTTTGAAAACAGTTGTTGTAAGTCACTAGGATGAGCACTGGCTGAATGGCGATATATCACATAGCAATAAATAGATAAATTCTCTAGCTCTGGGAGCATCTACAGACACGGCCGACCCCAGAGTTGGTTTAAGGTGTTGGTACCCTAGGCAAATCATAAGCCTTATGCCCCCCTAGCTGTCAGAATCTATTATTTAACTTTGAAGGTCCTGCTTTTTACTGCCCTCCAGAAGCTGCCCCCTTAGGCAAAAGCTTAATTTGCCTAATGGTTGGGCCGGCCCTGCCTACAGATATATTGCAGTAGGTGCTGTGTGGGTAATTTCATTATAGGGTGCCGCTGTGAAATGTACAAAAAAAGCACCTGTTATATAAAGGCAACATAGGTCCCTATGTAGCTTTCTAGGAGAGACGTTGTTCCTAACAGTACACAAATCCCCTCGGACACACAAATTTACACCTGCTCTAAAGAAGCAAATATGCGCATGTAATCTCTGCATGTATGTACACACATTTTTTACAACAAAATTGCACATCATAACTCTGCTCCCGCTGTACCCAAACTCTACCCCAGTTATGTCTGTATACAGGGCATCAGTCAGTATGCACCAATTTGTCGGCATGCAAACTCAACCACACATGCTTTACACTTGAAAAATGATTTATAAGATTCCCCTGTGATGTATAAATTTACAAGTCTATAAATTATAATAATCATTGATGATTTATGGTATAATTTACAAGTCTGCAAAAAAGACTATATGATGGCTTTATAAAAAAAGCTATTTATTAAAAGGATGGATTTGTTTATGTTGATTTGATAGTTGTCATTATTTTATGGCATGTTCACGTTTGTTTCATGTTGTTTATGCAAGCTTGTATATCGTCTTGGTTTTCAGTTATATTATGGAATTGATAATGCATTTATATTTTATATATCCTACTCCACTGGGAACTCTAAATCTACCTCCACAGTTATTTTTCTCTCTCTTGTTAACGCTCAGCTATATTAAATATATAAATATGAAACCATTTCTAAGTAAAATCTCTATTTCCAGATCAGTTATTTTGCATCCAGCCCTGTGCTTAGCAACAAGTTCCTCTTTCCATCCTTTTTCCGAACTATTCCGACTGATGACATCCAGGCTCAGGGACTTGTCCAGCTGGTGGTGCACTTTAGATGGACATGGGTGGGGCTCCTGTCCACTGAGAATGATTATGGTGAATTAGGATCTCAGATCTTGAAAAGCGAGCTCTTGAAATCTGGAGTCTGTGTCGCATTCCATGAAACAATCCCTCTCATTCCTACAACCAGGAAAATCAACCAGATTGTTGAGGCGGTTAAAAACTCTTCCACCAATGTGATACTGATTTTTTCTTCTGATCCATACATGTGTCCCGTAATGGAAGAACTTTCAAGACAACATATAAGAGGGAAGGTATGGATTTCCAGTGAGGGCTGGTCAACTGCTCCCACCGTTTCTACCAAAGAGCTCGCCGGAATGATGAGTGGCACCATTGGATTTGCCATCCATGAGGGCCAGATGCCAGGGTTCAGAGAGTTCCTTCTAAAACTTCATCCTTTCAGCTCTCCCAGTGCCATATTTGTTAAATTGTTCTGGGAAGTAGCTTTTGGATGCCAATGGCCCAACCCAATAACCAATAAGATCATAGCCAGTAGGAATACAACTGCAAACAACACCTGGTGCACAGGAGAAGAAGAGCTAGACAAGCTTGACAGTCAATATTTTGGTGACCCTAAGATGAGAATCACCTATAATATTTACAGTGCAGTTTACATTGTGGCATATGCCCTACGGGACCTGTACTCCTGTGTGCCAGGGGAAGGGCCCTTTGCTCACAATGTGTGTGCAGATATCCAGAATTTCCAACCATGGCAGGTGAGACAATGTACGATTCCTCAGAATTCATATGCAGTACTTAAAATATGAAGTTAAATGATAATTCTTGTCTAAGTTGCTAAGTTTTGTCTGTTATTGTGGATGTGATCTGTCATTTTTTCTTCTGACAACATTTAATGATATTGTGAAAGTGGAAATTGATAAGCCAATTTTCAAAAATCTCTTAGCAATGAAAATAACTGATTATTTTATTCGGTTATTTGTAGCCAGATTATCAGCTGCTACTAATCTACTAGTTTTTAGCAGAAATTCTTCCCAATATAGCCAGGCAAAATTTGAACAGCTAGATTTTGGCCTATGATTTGTGTAACTGGGGTTAAGTGTACCCCAGGAATGCATCTGGAGCCACCCATTTTTAAGTATCTAACTTTAGCAACTGTGTGATTTTTGGGAAAAATTTACAGAGGGAAAAAGCTTTTAGAAGTAGAGGTTCAATAGATTAAGCCATTGAGTTATCTCTTTTAGGAAGACATTTGAGAAGCCTTGTGTGGCTTTTACTCATGTAAATGATGGAGTTTACATGTGTAAATGGCCAGTGCATGTAAAGTGCAATTTTACAAAGCCATTATTTGCACATGTAGAAGCCATGGGACATGTAGTTGGAATGAGGTATGTTTTAGGTGGGCTGTAGGCATGGTTTGAGTGGAACTAAAAATATGTATGTACTTCTGAGTTTACTATGGGAATATATATGTTCACTAAATAATGTAGACGTTGACCTTTAGATCTACTATGACGTAGGCGTGTCAACTAAGTGCTGTTTGGAGCTCTAGTTCACACCAGTCATCGAGGGGACAATTGTAATTACCTCTCTGATATATAAAAGCATGTCCAAGTTAAAAAAAATGTTGCCTGGTTTGTGCTGAAATTCTAGTATTCTAAAATCTGCGACTTATATTTAAGAGCTGCCCAAGACTGGATTTAAGATTTTTGGGATTCCAAAAAGATTGGTGAGCTAGAGGAAAGGCACAATGCCACACTGGTGCCAACATGTACATGAGTAAGCTACAAAATCACCATTTACACATTTTGGGGGTAATTTTTTAAGTGGCTATTTTAGTCATTTGGGGGGTTATTCTGTGCTATGAATAGCGGGGATGGACGGCCCTGCTATTCGTGCCGACTTCTGCCCCCAACTAACTTCCCCACCGGTTGTGCGTGGAAGTTAGATGGGGGCAGGGAATGGGCGGCCCGGGGTGGGCAGTCTGGGTGGGCAGTGGGTGGTCATTGGCCCTGGACATACAGGGCCAATTCTATTGTCGGTCCTGTGCGTCCAGGGCCAGCGACATGTTCGGGAAGTTATTCCACCTCCGAGATGGAATAACGTCCCTGGACGTGAGGTTTTGAAGTGCCCGGGGCTCAGATGGGGGGGGGGGGGGCCAGGGGACATTCTCTGTAGCCCGACCCTGGCCTTAAGAGGCGAGATTAGAGGTTGGGCTGTGGAAAATAAACCCCTTTTTCTGGCGGCCGGCATCGCGGCTTTTAAATGGAGCCACGGTGCCATGGCAACATGATGCTATGACGCCACGGCTCCATTTAAAAAGCCTGACTGAGTTAGCTGTGGACAGTCCTGCACATGCAGGCCAGACAGAATCACAATCCCAGCCTGCACATGCAGGACTGTTCGTGATTCTGATCCCACAGAGCTAGATATGCCCCGCGGGATCAGTATCGCGATCTCCTCTGTGCTTCCGGTTCAGACCAGACGCACAGAGGGGATCTACATCCAGGACGGAATCAGGCCTTTTGTGTGTATGTGGCCACATATGCACTTAGTGCCCTCATAAAGTAATGACCGAAGTATACACATGGCTTTGATGGTGTGTTCTTTTACTATGGGTCTGTACTATTGCTCAACAATGCATTCTACTGAAAAATGCCCCTGCTATCTCGAGAAAATACTTGAGTTACTGTCTGTGGCTTGATAAGATGCAACTGAAACTTGAGATGTTGCTCCTTATCATGCCACAGACAGTAACTCAAGTATTGAGACATCAACCATGTATAATAGAAACATTCCAAAATTATTTGGCTATATAGTTCAGTGCCTGAAAATCTCATTCATTCTGAACTATGATCCATAGAAACTGGAAATGGGATCTATTTCAGGAAGGTCAGAGATACACCCAACAAGACAATGATGGAGT
Organism: Ichthyophis bannanicus; assembly: GCA_033557465.1. Classification (NCBI taxonomy): domain Eukaryota; kingdom Metazoa; phylum Chordata; class Amphibia; order Gymnophiona; family Ichthyophiidae; genus Ichthyophis; species Ichthyophis bannanicus. Next base: position 100,489,753 of record CM066048.1, on the reverse strand, counting down.
ATTCAGTAGAATGGGAGCACCTCCCCCCTTCCCCCCCACAAATACATATTTGTCTTTTCCTAGCTCTTGCACTACATGAAGAAGGTACATTTCAGGAATAAGATGGGGGAGGAGATGTACTTTGACAGTGATGGCAACCCCCCTGCTCTATATGATATCGTCAACTGGCAGCGACAGCCAGATGGCTCCATCAGTTATGTCAAAGTGGGAAGATTTGACTCCAAGTCACCCAAAGGGCAAGAGATGTACATTAACATCAGTGCCATTCGATGGAACACGCAACACGCTGAGGTACCCACCAAGAATTCTATAGATGACATAGAGGTGGTAATTTTATAGAAGGGTGCTTATGTCAAAATAACAAAAAGGTGTCTATTTAGTCTATTTTATAAAGGCAATATTGGCACATACTAACTTTATAATTTGGGCACTCAGAATTATATCCAGTAACACAGAAATGCTCACACACCAATTTACACTTACTGTGTGTATAGACTCTATGGGGTTTTTTTGGAAGCATTTCCCATGTCTAAAAAGCAGCATTTACTTGTGTGGGGTTGCCATGCAAATGCCTTAGGAACACCAATCATGTCTAAATTCTCTTGGAGAGTGGTGGGGGCAGGGAGAGGCAGTGGTTTGGGCAGACCTACAAGGCAGTCAGGGATTCTCCATTTCATATAGGGAATCCATGTCTCATTGCAGTATTTGCAATCTGCCCCTTTCCGTGCCAACCCCTTACTTCTATCTACTCTCCTACCTCCCCCCTAAGCACATTGCGCAAGACCCCCTTCCCTGGGCAGCTTTGATACATCCTCCACTTTAAAGGCCTCCCCTGGAACAAAATGCCTTCTACTTGATCTCCTCACAATTATAAACTCCCCTTTGTGGCCTCTCCCACAGAGCCACCACCCTTCACCCCCTGATCCCTATCCCTGGGCTAATGGGGTTCATCAGTGGGAGCAAGAGCAATGTCCACTTGCTCATGCTTAATGTGCAGCCCAATCCAAAATGGCACCAGTGACCCCTAGCAGTAAGCTTGCAGTGCTAACTGCATGATGCATGCTGGGCAGAAGTGAGTGGATATTGTTCCTGCTCCCACTGACCACCAATAATCCCCAGTAAGACAGATGATGGGAACTGGGAGATGGGGGGGAACTAGGGGGGTTACAGTTGCTGTGGGGGGATCAGGAGAGATCAGAGCTGCCTGGGGAGGAGATCTTAGACAATCTACTTTGGGGCAGTGGTTTGGGGAATTGGAACTGCTTCAGGGGAAGAGGTCTTAGATGATGTGCTTCAGGAAGGTGATTGGGAAGATCAGAGCTGCTTTGGGGGGAGGTAGTCTTAGACATTGTACTTTGGGGCATAGGGGAGAAGATAGAGGTCTGTTGGGGCCTGAAGTTGGGGCTATGACTAGGAGGATGCAACCTGTAGGGATGAACCTGGGGCACCTTCACCGCAGGAGCAGTGATTTCAAGAGGCTGACCACATGTATATATGGGGAGTTTTTCCTTGTGTCCCCCCTCCCCCCCCCCATGCAGCCTCTTAAAATCACAGGATGAGGAGAGAAATATACATGCAGTCCTACACATATTTTATAAGAGGATTTACATTTGGCAGAACCTCTTGTAAAATACTGCCAGAATGCTTTACACCCTGACATGGACGTGTGAATTCCCCTCTTCACATCCCCTCTAAAATGTGTCTTTATGTTTGTGCTTGTGCATCTTATAAAACACACTCCTACATCACAGCTCTTCCCCCATGCCACCTACTCTTCACCTCTGGGAACTCCTAAAGGGTGTACCATCTTGGTGCATGCACTTCCCTGCACATGCTTGGCTATACAATTTCATAAGATCACTTTTCCAGATATGTAACATTCTTTACATGTGGAAAATGCTTTATAAATTTGTCCTGAAAGGTACCAAAACATGCTCAGAAAAACAGGAGCATGCCTTCTCTTGAAAGCAGAGGATGAGAAAAAGACAGAAAGAGCCAGACAGAGAGAGAATACAGAATGATTGGCCTGGCCACCAAATGTAAAGGTTTTATTCATGGACTTAAGAGAACGTTTTTCAAAAACTCAAGAGCGAAAAAATGAAAAAAAGGTTCTTCTGAGTTCTGATTCGCCCCCATATCAATAGCATATGGCAGGGAAAAAATGTATTCTAAATTAATTTTCTATATCGTTGTTTTGACTTGGCTATAAATGTTAGAGCTCCTTCCTCAATGGTGTCGTTCAAAAGCGGTCATTTCTGCAGCCCTGGTTGCATCTGACTGGCCTGAGGTGGTCCATGGTATGATCGTGATTCTAGGATCAAGGCTGAAAAGTTCTGCAAAAGCAAACAGATAGGCTATATAATTCCTGCATATCTACTTATTGGATTTCACGGCTCCTCAAGTAAAGCTTTTTCTATCATAACTTACTGTATCTAGTCCCATATGATATATTTATAGGATCAACATAAGAATTATCAATATACATCCTGATTTTGCCACAATATAATCATCTCTCGGTCACTTTTGTCATTCATGTTAAATTGGTCATGCAAATATGACCCATTTTTCACTGTTCTAGACATTTTTCTCCTTGTCTCTGCTCAGGTTCCACGTTCTGTGTGCAGTGAGAGCTGTCCTCCAGGGTACCATAAAGCATTTCAGAACGGACAGCCTCTCTGCTGCTTCGACTGCCTCCCCTGTGCTGAGGGCGAGATTTCCAACGTGTCAGGTATACGGGAAATCATGATTGCTATTCACAACTGCTTGGTAAATCTTTGATAATCTGAAGAGGAGATGTCACTGTTGGTCCAAGTCTATCTAGCCCAACACTTTGATATTCATCAGTATCACTCTTTATCCACATGTTTCCTAAAATACAATTGTCCTTTTGAATACATATACTGTGGAGGTACAAAGTCCAATTTTGCATAGATCATCTAGGTCGGAAAAAGGATGGTCAAGTTGAGATGTTCATTATTTGCAGTTCATTTTACAAAAGGTTCACTGAATGTGCAGCCTTTTGTAAAATACAAAAGAAACCACAAGAAAAAAATGTGCATTGGTGAGCATGCATAGGAAAAACCTTTTACAAAACAGTGCATTCAAAAAAGAGTGGCGTCATTCGGAGCTCTCTACATGTAAATTCCGGAACTTGCAGACATAGCTGATGGATTTTGCAACTTGTATGTGTAAGTGCTGGTATTTACCGTGCAAACAGTAGATTTTAGAAGGGAAGTCAGTTAAGGAGCTTAACACCAAACCTCTATTTTCTTACTTCGTGAAGTTTTTTTGAACACCACAAAGGTAAGCACAATTCCTCTCTCAAGCACTCCTGCAAACACAAGGTCCAACCAAGCAGCCAGCTGACAGTTGATGTGACTAATTTTCCATTTGTATTTGCAGATTCCCATAATTGTTGGCAGTGTGCCAGTGATCAGTGGCCCAATGAGAGACGGATCAAATGTCTTCCCCGGAAAACAGAATTTCTCTCGTTCCATGAGCCTCTGGCAGTCATTTTCACTACCAGTACTATTTGTTGTTCACTGTTGTCTGTTGCCATTTTGTACATCTTTTTCAAGTATCGAGATACACCTATTGTAAAAGCCACCAACCGAGACCTCTCCTTCTTTCTTCTGGGGGCCCTAGTGCTGAATTTTCTATGTACTCTGTTTTTCATTGGAGAACCTCAACCCATGACCTGCTTACTCTGCCAGCCAGCCTTTGGCATACTGTTCGTCCTCTGTGTGTCCTGTGTGTTGGCCAAGACCACTATGGTGATCATTGCCTTCAATGCCACCAAACCCAACAGTAACTTGAAAGTGTGGTTGGGGCCACAGGTGCCCATTGTAATCATCTCTGTTTGCACACTTCTTCAGGTCCTCATCTGTGCCACCTGGCTTCTTTTCTGTCCTCCTTACCCAGAGAAGAACATGAAACTGAAGACCGGCATTATCATATGGCAGTGTAATGAATGCTCGGATATTGCTTTCTGGTGCATGCTGGGATACATGGGACTTTTGGCATGTGTCAGCTTCCTGGTGGCCTTTCTTGCACGCAAGTTGCCTGACAGCTTTAACGAGGCTAAATGGATCACATTTAGCATGCTTATCTTCCTCAGTGTCTGGCTGTCCTTCATCCCAGGCTATCTGAGTACTCAGGGGAAGTACACAGTCGCTGTGGAGATCTTTGCCATCATCTCTTCCAGTGCAGGGATTCTCGTTTGCATTTTTTTCCCCAAGTGTTACATCATATTACTGAGACCTGATATGAATTCCAGGGAGCACATTTTAGGCAAAAGGGTTAGGAGCAAGAAGTAGGTAATGGACATCCAGGAATCCGTCATGTCCATCCATTCTGAATCATATAGTATCTTTAGTGCAATTCTAGTAGCTGTATTGGTCCCGGAGAAAACTGATTCACCAAAATAATGCTTCCCTTCTTCCACTGTGATCCTTTCATGATTATCATTTGCAAATTCATTTGAATTTTCGGTACCACTGTTTCCATTTTCCAGAAGATTCACATGTAATGTTTCCTTTTATTGGGCATCACAATAAACGCATCATCCAGTTATGGTCCTAAAATGGGTATAAATGCTATGTGCTGGACTTTACTCTTTAATAAGCAAATAAACGTACTACTGAGAATTCCCATATGTGTACATATTGTATGTTCTTATTGCTCCTGTTGTGAAGACAATATCAAAAGCCAATGATAATAAAATTACTGAGGAGTAGTCTAGTGGTTAGTGCAACGGGCTGAGAACCAGAGAAGCCAGGCTTCATGTCCTAGGGGCTTGTTTACAAAGCCGCGGTAGCGGTTTCCGATCGTTATCGGAGCCACGGCCCCATTGAAATCAATGGGGCCGCGGCTCCGATAATGATCGGAAACTGCTACCATGGCTTTGTAAACAAGCCCCCTAGTGTTGCTCCTTCTGTAACTTTTGGCAAGCTACTTCATCTTTTATTGCTTCAGGTACATATATTGTGAGCCTTCTGGGGACAAGCAGATGCCTACTTTATTTATTTAATAACTTTTTTTATACCGCTGTGTCTGCAAGTCACAGCGGTGTACAGGTAACAGGTATAAAAATCTACATGTAACTTAACCAGCAGGTAACCAAAAGTAATGTTTCCAAAACGGGAAGAATAACAGTGGATAAACAAAGTATTTTTTATTTTTATTTTTTTTATTTATTCAATGCTTTTATATACCGCGCTCTTTAAAATCAGTGCGGTTTACAGATAACGTTTTGTGCAGAGTAGGAAGAGCCTGCTCTGCACTTACATCGAACGGGTGGGGCAACTTGGATTCAGAACAGGGTAACTATATACAGGCTATTTACAATCCAGACAGGATGTTCTACAGTCTATACAAGTCCATACTGGGTAATTATATACTGGGTAAGTATAGCTTGTAACAGAGGGAGGTTAGCAGTAGTAGAACACTAGTGTAACTTAAACACATGGTTGACTAGTCAGAAGATATGTGTATAGATAGGCGTCAGAGTCAAAATGTTCAAGGAAATGGAAGATTTTCAGCCTACAATGGAATGTGCCTATGGTGGTCGCTGATCGTATGTCCAGTGGCAGGAATTCCATGTAAAGGGAGAAGACTCTGTTCGAGGTGGAGTGGCTGGATCGAGAGATTGAAGATGGGACAGATAATACGTTTTGGCTAGCTTTTCTCCTTGTCCTGTTATCGAGGGGTGCGCGAAGGAGTGTTTACAGAATATCTGCAGAGAGGTCATGGAGAATGTTAGGATGATTTGTATTGGACTCTCATGTGGATGGGGAGCCAGTGAAGCTGCTTCAGTACAGGGGTGCTGTGAGATCGTCGAGAGGTGCCTGTGATTACCTGAATGTAACTCACCCAGGGCAGGTGCAAGGGTTTTGCGTCTCCTAGGTGAACCTTCAGCGTTACACCCTCCCCTCCCCAAGATGTTGATAATTAACAATCATAATCATCCCAACACCATCTCCTCCCACACCAATCCTGTTAAATGTAGAATTGGGTGTCATACTTGTAAATATTAAACTTTGCTTTGTACGTACAATATTTGCGTGCCTGCTCTCCCTGCAGGTGAACAAATGTGCTGATGGTTCTTTGAGTTTGTGGAGCTGTCAGGAGCGCCTGCTGGTCTTTGCCGCCTCCTAGAAGCTGCCGCCCTAGGTGACTGCCCAGTCTGGCCTAATGGCCGAGCCAGCCCTGAATTCACCTTGAACTTCTGAGACAAGGCGTGAGTCAAGTCCAATCCAGTTCCCCTATGAATGGAATTAACATCCTATTTCCCACTTTCCAATGGCAATTCACATATATTTAAAACAAATTCTGTGTTGCATGGGCCCCTGCTCCAAGGCACGCATGTTAGCTGTCGCTCGTTTGGAACTAGGTCTTCACAAGTGATTCAGGAAGCATACTTCAGTCATGTCTAATCCATCTCAAAAATAGGAAAAAAAAAAAGTTATTTCCCTCTACTCCTTCCCTGTTTCCAGCTGTATGTGCAGGTCTTCTGAAATTCGTCACTGACGCGTGTATTTGCCGGCACTTATTGTCGTGATGGCCCATGCGATGTTGCTCTCTTTTAGGACGTACAGCTTTGTAAAATCGATGCTTCTGCTGTACATGTATATTTACTGCTGTAGGTGTACACATTTCAGAACAAGTTGTGCTCATATTACAGTACATTACAGGAGTTTGTAAATCCTACCGTTTTATACTTTAATTCATTTCCATTATAGAATAATCCTTCCTCCATTCCCCAAAATCCCCAGGGATGGTTTTCCTTTCTCTTCCACCTCATCCTTCATCCCATCCTCCCCTTATCTCTCTTCTCCTCCACTCTTTCTTTCATCCTTTATGTCTCATCTCCACACCCCTCCTTCTGTCCCTCATTTTTCCCATATTTCATTTCGTAAGGGGCAGCGGATATATACTGTATGTAAAGAAAGTCAATAATAACAAGAGGAAAAGGAAACATATTTGGTTCTTCAAAGAAGTAGTTGCACAAATAAAGGCAAAAAACACTCCTTTCACAAAATTCAGAAGATCGCAAACAGAGGAACCCAGAAAAGAATACAGGATAAAGCTGAAAGAGACAAAGAGAGAAATAAAGATAGCAAAAGCAAAGGCGGAAGAAATGATGGCTAAAGATGTGAAGTGAGGAGACAAAACTTTTTTCAGGTATATTCGGGAGAAGAGGAAGGGTGATGTAAAAGCCTCTTGCACCGAGGAAGTTTCTCCAGGGCCATGTGCCCATGAGGGAAGGGTTAGGACAGCCGTTATAGTTGGTGATTCGATCATTAGGCATGTAGATAGCTGGGTGGCTGGTGGACGTGAGAATCGCCTGGTAACATGCCTGCCTGGTGCGAAGGTAGCGGACCTCACACGCCACCTAGATAAGGTCTTAGATAGTGCTGGGGAGGAGTCTGCTGTCTTGGTACATGTCGGTACCAATGACATAGGAGAATGTGGTAGGGAGGTTCTGGAGGCTAAATTTAGGCTTTTAGGTAGGAAGTTGAAATCCAGAACTTCCAGGGTAGCATTCTCTGAAATGCTTCCTGTTCCATGCGCAGAACCCAAAAGGCAGGCAGAGCTCCAGAGTCTCAATGCATGGATGAGACAATGGTACAGAGATGAGGGTTTTGGATTTGTTAGGAACTGGGGAACATTCTGGGGAAAGGAGGGGCTCTTCCGAAGGGATAGGCTTCACCTTAACCGGGATGGAACCAGGCTGCTGGCATTAACCTTTAAAAAGGAGATAGAGCAGCTTTTAAACTAGATATTAGGGGAAAGCCCACAGTCGCCCAAGAGCGGATGGTTCGGAAGAATGTATCTTTGAAGGATACTACCAAAAGCAGAGAGGTTCCACAAAAGAGTAAAGTAGCCCAAATGCCCTCAAGTATGGAGCAGACAGAGCTTAAAGATCCTAAATTACCCATGTCTAACAATAGCCAAATTAATATGATTAAAATACATTCTCTAAAATGCTTGTATGCAAATGCTAGAAGTCTAAAAAATAAGATGGGAGAGTTAGAATATATAGCACTAAATGAAAGGTTAGATATGATTGGAATATCAGAGACATGGTGGAAGGAGGACAACCAGTGGGACACTGTGATACCTGGATACAAACTATATCGTAATGATAGAGCTGATCAAATTGGTGGAGGAGTTGCTCTCTATGTTAGAGAGGGCATTGAGTCAGAAAGGATTAAAGTTTTGCAGGAAACAAAATCTGCTGTAGAATCTATATGGATTGAAATTCCATGTAAAAGGGGGAAGGCAATGGCAGTGGGGGTGTACTATCGAGCGCCTGGCCAGAATGACCAAATAGATGATGAAATGCTCAAAGAAATGAAGGAAGCTAATAAAAGTCACAGCACAGTAATAATAATGGGTGATTTCAACTACCCCGGTATCAACTGGGTCAGTGTCACGGCAGGACATGCTAGGGAGATAAAGTTCCTAGATGAAATAAATGACTGCTTCTTGGAACAGCTGGTTCATGAACCGACCAGAGGGGAAGCCATATTAGACCTAATCCTTAGTGGAATACCAGATCTAGTGCAAGAGATAAGGTTGTTGGGGCCACTTGGCAATAGTGATCATAGCATGATCGCCTTTGATTTAATTAGTGGAGGAGGGATAGTAAGGAAATCCACAGTACTACCTTTTAACTTTCGAAAGGGAGCCTATGATAAAATGAGGAAAATAGTTAAGAAAAAACTAAAAGGAGCAGTTGCAAAGGTTAAAGACGTACATCAGGCTTGGCTGTTGTTGAAAAATACTATCTTGGAAGCCCAGACCAGCTGTATTCCACGCTTTAAGAAAAGTGGAAGGAAGTCCAAAAAACTGCCAGCATGGTTTAAAGGTGAGGTCAGAGAGGCTGTTGTTGCCAAAAAAGCATCTTTCAGGAAATGGAAAAAAGAGCCAAACGACGAAACCTGGAAACAGCACAAGCACTGGCAAGTCAAATACAAGGCATTGATAAGGCAGGCAAAGGGAGAATTTGAGAAGAAGCTTGCTGCGGAAGCAAAAACGCGAAGTAAAGACCTTTTCAAGTACATTTGTAGCAAAAAACCTGTGAGAGAGTCAGTTGGTCCATTAGATGATAAAGGGGTTAAAGGAGCACTAAGAGGCTACAAGGCAATAGCGGAGAGACTGAATGAATTCTTTGCTTCAGTCTTTACTGAGGAAGATGTAGGGATGTTACCCATGACTGAAGTGGTATTTAAAGGTGCGGAAGAATTGAAGGAAATATCGATACATCGGGAAGATGTATTACAACTATTAGATAAACTGAAGAGTAGCAAATCACCTGGGCCAGATGTTATACATCCAAGGGTGTTGAAAGAACTTAAATATGAGATTGCAGAACTGCTATTAGTAATCTGTGAATTTTCATTAAAATCATCTGTAATACCTGAAAATTCGAAGATCGCCAATGTAACGCCAATTTTTAAAAAAGGTTCCAGGGGTGATCCAGGAAACTACAGACCGGTGAGCCTGACGTCAGTACCGGGAAAAATGGTAGAAACAATCATAAAGAACAAAATTACTCAGCTTGTAGATAGTCATGGCCTAATAGGAGACAGCCAACATGGCTTTAGACAAGGAAGATCTTGTCTTACTAATCTGTTATGTTTTTTTGAAGGAGTGAATAATCAGGTGGACAAAGGTGAGTCGGTTGATATTGTGTATCTGGACTTTCAGAAAGCCTTTGACAAGGTCCCTCATGAGAGACTTTTGGCAAAACTAAAGAGTCATGGGATAGGAGGCAGTGTACTATTGTGGATCAGGAACTGGTTAAAAGACAGAAAGCAGAGGGTAGGGCTAAATGGCCAATTTTCCCAATGGAGAAAGGTGAATAGTGGTGTACCCCAGGGATCTGTGCTGGGTCCGCTGCTTTTTAACATATTCATAAATGACCTGGAAAGTGGAATAACGAGTGAGGTTATAAAATTTGCAGAGGACACAAAACTATTTAAAGTTGTTAAAACCCAAGAGGATTGTGGAAAATTGCAAGAGGAACTTGATAAATTGGAAGACTGGGCATCAAAATGGCAGATGAAATTTAATGTGGACAAGTGCAAGGTTATGCACCTAGGGAAGAACAACCCAAACTATGGTTACACGATGCAAGGTTCCACATTAGGAACCACCACCCAGGAAAAAGATTTAGGCGTCATTGTGGATACCATGTTAAAACCCTCGGCCCAGTGTGCAGCGGCGGCCAAGAGAGCAAATAGAATGCTAGGTATGATAAGGAAAGGAATGGAAAATAAAACAAAAGATATTATAATGCCTCTATATCGTTCCATGGTGAGACCGCACCTTGAATATTGTGTGCAATTCTGGTCGCCGTATCTTAAAAAGGATATAGCGATTTTAGAAAAGGTTCAGAGAAGAGCCACCAAAATGGTAAAGGGGATGGAAGGATACTCCTATGAAGAAAGGCTAAAAAGGTTAGGGCTCTTTAACCTGGAAAAGAGACGATTGAGGGGAGATATGATAGAAGTCTATAAATTAATGAAAGGAGTGGAACGGGTAAACGTAGATCGATTGTTTACCTTATCAGAATATAGAAAGACTAGGGGACATGCAATGAAGCTACAGGGTAAACTATTTAAGACTAATAAAAGAAAATATTTTTTCACTCAACGTGTAATCAAACTCTGGAATTTGTTACCAGAGGATGTAGTAAAGGCTGTTAATGTAGCTGGGTTTAAAAAAGGTTTGGACAAGTTCCTGGAGGAAGGGTCCATAAACCATTATTAAGAAGGGACCCAGGATATCAATGCTTGAACCAATACAAGCATTGTGGAACCTGTGCCCCTTGGGGAAACTGCTAGGTACATATGACCTAGATTGGCCACTGTTGGAAACAGAATACTGGGCTTGATGGACCTTGGTCTGACCCAGTATGGCATATCTTATGTTCTTATAAGATCACAGGTGGAATTGCAAAACTCAAAAGCGCCGAGGACAGATTCGTAGAAAGCGACATTGAAAAAGCGAGAATGCTAAATAAATGCTTTTGTTCTGTACTCACTAAGAAAATCCTGGAGAAGGACCAAATATGACTGACAAATATACAAAGGGGAAAGGAGCAGACACCACACCATTCATAGAAGATGATGTGTTAGAACAGCTTGCAAAACTGAAAGCGAACAAGGCCATGGGACCAGATGGGATACATCCCAGGATACTGTAAGAGCTCAAAGAAGTTTTGGCAGGGCCTTTCAAAAATGTTTTTAATAGATCCTTGGAGACGGGAGAGGATTCGCAGGACTGGAGAAGGGCTGATGTGGTACCTCTTCACAAAAGTGGTAATAGGGAAGAGGTAACAAACTACAGGCCGGTGAGCCTTACCTCAGTGGCAGGAAAGATAATGGAGGTGCTCCTGAAAGAGAGAATAATGGCCTTTATAGAAACCAATAGGTTGCATGATCTGAAGCAACATGGTTTTATCAAAGAACGATGATGCCAAACACGTGTGATTGAGTTCTTTGACTGGGTGACCAGAGAACTAGATCAAGGGCCTGCGATGGATATGATCTACTTAGATTTCAGCAAAGCAGCCTGGAGATGGGTCCCAAAGTGGTGAACTGGATCAGAAATTGGTTGACTGACAGACAACAGAAGGTGATGGTAAACAGAACTCACTCGGATGAAAGGAAGGTGATTAGTGGCATGCCCCAGGGACTGGACCTGTTCAATGTATTTGTGAGTGATATTGCTGAAGGATTGAAGGGAAATGTCTGCCTTTTTGCAGATGACATCAAAATTTGCAACAGAGTGGATGTCTCTGAGGGAGTGTACAACATGAGGAAAGATCTACAAAAGTTGAAAGAATGGTGTAATGCTTGGCAGTTAAGATTTAATGTGAGAAGTGAAGAGTCATGCACTTGAGATGCAGAAACCCAAGGGAATTGTATGTGAGATTGGTGTGCAGAGGCTAGGAGAAGAACCTCAGAGTGATTGTTTCTGAGGATCTGAAAGTGGCAAAACAACGCAACAAGGCAGTGGCCAAAGCCAGAAGGATGCTGGGTTGCATTCAAAGAGGAATAACCAGCAGAAAGGAGGAGGTATTAGTACCCCTATACGAGCCATTGGTAAGGCTTCATTTGGAGTATTGGGTTCAGTTTTGGAGATCATATCTCACAAAGGATATAAAAAGATTTGAAATGGTTCAGACGAAGGCAACCAAAATGATTTGGAGCCTGTGCCAGAAGACGTATGAGAAGAGACTTGAAGATCTAAATATGTATCAATATTTAGATATTGGTACGTTGGTACCAATATTACCAATGCTCGAAAATCGGACCATGTAACACCTCTTCTGTTGCATCTTCATTGGCTGCCACTTCGCTTCAGATTTAAGTATAAGTTCCTCATTTTAACTCATAAGGTCATTTACACATCAAATCCGCTTTATTTAGCTAATCTTATTTCTCTCCACACTCCCTACCGACACCTACGTTCGCTACATGCGAACCGACTGTCTTTACCATCTCCATCGCAAGCTCATCTAGAACAGACATGTCATGCTGCCTTCTTTTTTCTTGGACCTTTGCTCTGGAACGCCTTGCCATCTTCCCTCCGGCTGGAATCCTCATACCAACAATTCAAAATATCATTAAAGACACATTTATTCCAAAAGGCTTTTGACCTCCCCTCCCCTAGTCCTGCTTAACAGGCTGCTCTCAGGCTACCTCTAATGACCTACTGGATATTCTTTCCTTTCCTATCACTCAATGGAGTTCTTTTCTTTTTCTATAGCGTTAGCATATTTTATTGTAAACCGCTCTCATGTTTCGACAAGGGCGGTATATAAAGTGTGAATAAAGATAAAGATGTATATCCTAGAGGAGAGAAGGGACAGGGGAGATATGATACAGAAATTTAAATACTTAAAAGGTATCAATGAACAGACAAACTTTTTTCAAAGATGGGGAAGCTATAAAACTAGAGGGCATAACATGAAGCTGCAAGGGGTGTTGGGGGGGGGGGTGGTAAACTGAAAGGCAACGTCAGGAAATACTTTTCACTGAAAAGGTGATGGATGATTGGAATGCCCTCCTGATGGAAGTGGTGGGAGCAAATATAGTGATGGAATTCAAAATGGCCTGGGACAGACACAGTGGATCCCTTTACAGCAACATGATAAAATCAAAACAAACTTAAATCTTTTATACTTCAACAAATAGAGGGGGTAACCTGCAGGGAGCATTGGGCACAAATCTAAACAAAAGCACAGAGGCGGAGGGGCTGACAAGCACAGAGCGGTGGGTACACTTACTGTAACCACCTTACTGGGCAGACTAGATGAACTATACTGGTCTTTATCTGCCATCATATACGATGTTACTATGTTATGTTATGATCAATAAAGACCCAAAAGCGGCTTATAATTAAAATCCAATCTGAATGAAAAACACATGGTACAGTTGCCTCCCACTACATTGTCCCATATCACGCCAATTAGATCCATCGGAGAATAATTTAAATGTATCAAATAAAGAACACCGAGCTGCTAACATGTCGAGTTGTAATTGTGGCAGGATGAATTGTACCCAAAGGACCAGCTGCCATAACTGCAGCAGTTGCAGAGAACGGATAAATACGGCCTAGAAATTGCCAGTCTCTTTGGGAAAGCACATCTCCCGACTGTCTCTCTGCAAACAGCCCCTTCATCCAGACGTCTTTGAGCTCTTTCCTACAGAGTAACTTTACACGCACTGCCAAAACCTGTCTTCCTAGCGGTTTACATTTGCTCCAGAATGCTACTGGCAGCCATATTGGTGATATCCTGTGCTGCTGGACATACTGACCCCAGAGGTTGTGTCCTTTCCAGCCCAGAAGAGGCCGGTGGCAGGAAAGACGGAGATATCATGGTCGGAGCAATAATTCCCGTCCACTGGAGCTGGAAGGACCCGGACACATCCTTTACCCAAGTCCCCGGCCCCGTCCTCTGTCATGAGTAAGACCACTGTTCGGTTTCCATTTTGAGGTACATTAGTTGCCACTAGGCCAGTAGCCAGGAGTTCAGAGGGCTGCTAAACAGCGTTGCAGACTCAGTGCCCAAAGCTAGCAGAGGCCAAACAAGGAGGAAAAATGTAATATTAAAAAAAATCTATTTGAAAAGAGGATATCATCACAACCTGCCTCTCACTGATCTGATCTTATCTTTACACCTGCCTTAGTACTTTTGTTCAAGGCAGAACAACAAGTCAAATGAATCCATTAAACTTTCCCTTTCGACACAGAACTGCTGACAAACCTAATCAGGTGACCGACTCATTAGTGAAAGGCTGAGCATGTCCTTGCTTTACCCCATAGCAAGCAGGGCTGTTCTAGTAAAGGTTCTAGTGTCTTTAAATATATGTATAGTGCTATCAGCTCAACACAGTGCTATACAGGCATTAAACAGAGACAGACCCTGCTCCATGGAGCCTACAGTCTAGTTGAGACACAGAGACAAGATAAATCATTTCCAGTAATTTCTTCACTACAATAGCAAAATATGTTGATTGCGAAAGGAAGACTCAGGAGTTTTCGATTTAAAAGCAGTGTCGGAGAGGTGGGTCTAAGCAGGTCTTGAACACGGCCAGAGTCTGAACAAGATACATCAATTCGGACAGGCCATTCCGGACACACAGTGCAAGAAGACTCATCTGGAGGTAGCAATGCTGAAGACCGGCGTAGAGAGCAGAAGCTTGCTCATTGAACAGCGGTCACAAGGATGGACACAGGAGGAAAAAAAAGAAAGGGAGCAGGGAGCTAGAAAGTGAAGGCACTTGTAGGTGAGAAGAAGTAGTTTGAACTGACTACGTAGGTCAGTCAGGAGCCACTGTAGAGCTGTGAGAAGAGGGGGAACATGGTCACAACAAAGCTAGAGGACGATAACTCACGGGGCATAGATTATTACAGAGAAAGGTGGCTCAGCAATAGACAGAAAGGAAGGAGGGAGGTTACAGGAGTCCAAGTGCGAGGTGATAGAAAGTGTATCAGAGTTTTGGGATTGTTATCAGAGAGGAACTTGCAGATCTTGTTGACGTTATACCTAAAAAATGACAGGCTGTTGCAATACTTTAAATATGAACAGAGGAGAAAGGAGTCAAAGACAATACCAGGGTTTCAGTTAGTTCAAGGGGGCAGGTAAGGTTTTATAAAATATTACTTTGGAATTCTTGTGTTTACTGTTCTGTATAATGTTCACTGTTACAACAAACGTTCATTGTTAATTACGCTCTAATGTTCTTTGTTCCATGTAAAGCCACCCCAGGCATTGCTATTATCATGTAAACTGCTTAGACTCTTAGATTAGCGGTATATCAAAACAGCTAAATAAAATAAATAAATAAGATGGCATTATCCATAGGGACCAAAAATGTGGATGGGGAAACAAGTTTGGGGAAAAAATTGAAGAAGTTCATCCCTGGCCATGCTAAGTTTGAGGTGGCAGTTGGACATTCAGGCAACTATGTCAGTGGATCAAGCAGGTGTCGATTCCAGCATAGAGAGATAGCTCAGGGGCCACCAGCGTAAAGATGGCGTTGAAATCCACGAGAGGAGGTCAGGTCACCAAGAGAATGAGTGTAAAGAAGGAAGAGAAGAGGGCCTATAACATCATCTCAGGGCATGAAGATTGATAAAGAGATAGCTATAGAGGAAAATCTACCAAGAGATACATGTGGAGGGCAATTTTATAACTAGGCGCCTAGGTAAAGTGCATTTGAACACACCTAAATTAAGCCTATTTATAAAGACAAGTTGATGCCTACTTGCCTTTATAAAATGCTAGCGTATGTGGCAGAGAACATGCTTTAAATTAAGGCACGATCACGTACATCAGCCCTAGAGCAGGTGTAAATGAACACACCTATATTTTGCAAGTAAGCACATCAGTTGTTGAATTTTAAAGTCAACAGGCATACTTCTTGCAAAACTCATTCTCCGTCCAAACTGCACCCCATGCATGCCCATAGTGAAAGCACCCACTGTGAAACTAATGTCTGTACATTTACGCTGGTTTGGATTTTATGAGGCCATTTGTATATGCAAATGACAAAAATATCACTTTTACGCACATTTAAAGCACCTAAAGCTAGGCACGTTCTTATAAAATTACTCCTATAGGTGCATTGGAGAGCTAGGAGGAGAACCAAGAGAGGACAGAGTCCTGGAATCAAAGTAAGCAACAGTGTCAAAAATAGCCGAGAGATCAAGGAAGATGAGAATTAAAGCATTCATCAGAAAGACGTCACCAGAAACTCTGGCAAGGGTTGTCTTAAGGGCAATGGAGGGAGCAAAAACTAAACTGGAGTGGATCAAGGACAGACTGGGATTCAAGAAAGTCAAGGGAATGGCATTCAAATAGCTTGCTTATAAATAGAAAGCTAGAAATAGGATGATGATAGTAGGGCAGGTAGGGTCCTTTGAAGGATTTTTGAGGAGCGAAGTGATCACAGTGTGTTTGAAGGCAGCAGGAACAGTTGCAGTGTAAAATGATAAACTGAGGCTACATCAGTTGAAGGGGATGATTGAGAAAGATTTTGGGTATAGATTGTGCAGGGAATGGGATTACAGGAGGAAACAGTGATTTTGGAGCAAAAGAGAAGATGATCAATTTCCTTCTCTGTGGCTCTAGGAAAGGAAGAAAAGGTTGACAATAGAGAAAGGAGCAAAAGATGTTCAATTTATCGGAGTAAACCATGGCTGACCCAGTTCCAGGAATGAGATTTTTTGCTGGTTCTGGTTTTAAATTTGCATGCAATGCAGTGGTATTTTTAGTCCCCAATTTTACCTATTGGAATCGGTGCTGCATGTCCCAAAATGCATCAGGATGAGATTATCTGAAATACAGGACTGGCTTTAAATCTCACTCATGGAAATGGGTAACTTGGCAACTCTGCAGTTTGCATCTGATTATCTGAAGCTGTTAACTAACTTCCCCGACCTCATTTTCAATCTACTTTGCTATCAGGTTCAGCATAAGGCCTTATCGTTGGGTTCAAGCCCTGGCTTTTGCCGTTGACGAAATCAACCAAGACCAAAGCTTCCTCCCAAACATCACCTTAGGCTTCATGATCTATGACTCCTGCCTTTCTCTAATGAAATCCATGCAAGGAACTGAATGGATCCTGACAGGGAAGCCAGACAAGCCCATCCTCAACTATAGCTGCCAAAAACTGAGTCAGCTGGCTGCCGTCATTGCTGATTCTGGCTCTACTGAATCAATAGCCATTGCCAGGCTGTTGGGACTTCAGCATTATACACAAGTGAGATTCTGTGCTTGACCCACTGATCTTCCATATCTACTGCCTTTCCTTTGAATAAATTATTTAATTTAATCGCCACTGTTCTTTTTCTGTTGTACCAAAGTAAATAAATGTGATAATATTTCTAAGTGAGCTTTCTGATTTTCCAGGTCAGTTATTATGCATCCAGCCCTGAACTTAGTAACAGGTTCCTGTTTCCATCCTTTTTCAGAACTATTCCCACTGATGATATCCAGGCTCAGGGGCTTGTCCAGTTGGTGGTGCACTTTAGATGGACATGGGTGGGGCTTCTGTCCACTGAGAATGATTATGGTGAACTAGGATCTCAGATCTTGAAAAGTGAGCTTTTGAAGTTTGGAGTCTGCATCGCATTTCATGAAACAATCCCTCGCATTCCTACGATTAGGAAAAACAACCAGATTGTTGAAGTTGTCAAGAAGTCTTCTACCAATGTAGTCCTGATTTTTTCTTCTGACCCATATATTTGTCCAATAATGGAAGAACTTTCAAGACAAAATGTAAGGGGGAAGGTGTGGATTTCCAGTGAGGGCTGGTCAACCTCCCCCATTGTTACCACCAAAGAGCTTGCTGAACTGATGAGTGGCACCATTGGCTTTGCCATCCATGAGGGTGAGATTCCAGGGTTCAGAAAGTTCCTCCTCAGACTTCATCCTTTCAGCTTTCCTACTGCCATATTTGTTAAAATGTTCTGGGAGTGGGCCTTTGAGTGCCAGTGGCCCATCTCAGCAGCCAACAAGACCATGGCCAATGGGAATGCAAATATATCCAAAATCTGGTGCACAGGAGAAGAAGAGCTGGACAAGCTTGATCTCAAATATTTTGGCGACCCTAAACTGAGAATCACCTACAACATTTACAGTTCAGTTCATATTGTGGCACATGCCTTGTGGGACTTGCACTCCTGTGTGCCAGGAAAAGGACCCTTCGCCAACAACATGTGTGCAGACATTCAGAATTTCCAACCATGGCAGGTGAGGCAGTGTATGTCTCTTCAAAATTCAGGTGAAGTATTTTAACTTATCTATATTTTCTGATACATCTTTGGCCTAAAGTGTGAATGTATTTTCCTACTTTATTGTCCAACGGAGCTTAGGAATGCGAAGATTAAGGTGGCCATCATATCTTTATTCTGATCCACGTTATGGAAGTTAATACATAAATTTTTGAAAAGCCACCAAGCAGTGAAAATAACTGGTAAATTTTAGTTGATTATTTTTAGCTGAACTTTTAATCAAATCCAACCTGTCAGGTTTTCAGGTAAAATTTAACTGGATAGATTTTGACCTACAATTTGTGTGACTGGGGCTAAGCCTGCCGTAGAGCTGTATGTGGAGCTTCCCCTTTGTTCACTTGTTTTCCTTTGGTTAGCGTATGAATTTAGGATTAGGATAAAATATATAGTCAGTCAGAGGGGAGTATTATTATAACTAAGTGAACTGCATACTTTTAAAGGTAATTTTATTGTCATTTTTGTGACAATGGGGCCTCTTAAGAAATTCCAGCTGGCAATGAAGGTACATGCGATGGCATCATGCTGCATGCTTTGCTGATTGGCATCTACGAGGGTGGAGTTTGTACAGATCAGGGGCAGAGCTTGCAAGTATTTGCATAGATTATAAAATACCTTACTCTATGCGGTGCCTCGATAATCTATGCACAGGCATTGGTATTTTATAAAGACAAGTAGGTGCCTGCCCACCCTCTTAACTTAGGCACCCCATTATAAAATTATTCTTTTAATGTATAACCACTGCCGCTGAAAATCCATATTTAACTTTTTTTTAAAGTGCTGTCAAGTCAATGCCGACTCCTGGCAACTCAGTAGCCCTGGGTTTTCTTGACAAGGTATGACCGGAAGTAGATTGTTAGGCTTTTTCTTCCAAAAGAATGAAGGGTAAAGTGACTTGCCCAAGGTCACAAGTAGTGCTAGTGGGAATTGAACCCTGATTGCTTGGGTACAAGGCTATTGCTCTACTAGGATACTCTTCCACTCAAGAAACTCATTTAAAGTTATACTACTACTTACCCATTAGCACTTACACCTATAAGTTGTACATTCAGTGGTTGAATTTTGCTGCTGAACACAGAAAGTGTTGTCCATTTCACCCTCCCCCCCCCCCCCCAAGCGGGTCCCTTTCTTAGATGTAAAACTTAGGCTGTTTTGTGATAGTGAAGGGTAATTTTATAACAGGTCGCCTAGGTAGGAAACCCAAGTAGGCCCCTATTTTAGGGCTATTTTACATATAAAAACAGCAAAGGCACCTATGTGTCTTTATAAACTATTCTCACAAAAGTTCTATACAATAATGAGCATACTAGAACAGGTAAACATAGATCAGTTTTTTACATTTTCAAAAAGTACAAAGACTAGGGGACACACAATGAAGTTACATTGTAACCCATTTAAGACTAATAAGAGAAAGGGTAGTTATGCACCTATAACAGGTGTTCTCCACGGACAGCAGGAATGTCTTCATGTATGGGTGACATCCTTCAATGAAACCCACACAGGAACATTCTCCAGCTTCTATTGGAAGCTTTTGGAAGGCTCCACCATGTTCGTACACCTCCTTACCGCCTGCTGTCATGGCGCCATGATGCCTTAGTCTGATAACATAGCTGTGCAGAAGACAACTCCTCAGGGAGGTGGGAAGGTTGTGAGGACTTATTCCTGCATTCCAAGGAGAACAGCCGTTATAGGTGAGTAACCACCTTTTCTCCACGGACAAGCAGGAATGAAATCTCACGTATGGGACTCCCAAGCTACAGGCTACCAAAAACCAAGGAAACCACCAAGAAGCCCAGCAGGGGCAACTAAACTGTGAAATGGTGAGAAACCAGAACAATTCAACCACCAGCTATGCACAAAATGTGTGAATCTTGCACTCCCCCCCCCCTTTTTTTTTGTAGCCTGGACAGGCAGAATGAACCTAGGGGGGTTGGAGTTGAATTCAAATCCCCAACCCGATTCTGGAGAAGAGATTGAATGAAGTCATTGTTAATAATGGGAATCCCCATCTAGAGAATATTGAGATGAGTATTTGCATGTGTGAACAAAGACCACAGAACAACCATGCAGAACTCCTCAAGGAAGACTAAGCATAAGCTGGCCACCAATGCAGCCATAGCCCTGACATGACCATGAAGGCTCAGGTCTACTGCGCATAAGCAAAAGGGATGCGGTGCGCAGCCAAATAGGGAGCTCCTGGGAGCGCCAGCCCCTAGCTCGCTGGGGTTCAAGAAATAAAAGTTGAAAGTACTACCCAAAGATTTGTCCGCTCCAAAAAGAAACTAGAAGCTCACCCATAGCCGCATCACTGCAACACTGCATCTCCCTTGCAGGCATGAGGCCTCAGAAAACATGTTGGTAGAACAATTAACTGATTAAGATGTAATCCGAAACCATCCCTGGAAGAAATCAAGATGAACATGGAGGGGAAAAATAGCATTATGGAACTTAGTGGATAAATGTTGGAGCCTGAAGCTCACTTATTTTGCTTGGTGAAATGACCACCACCAAATAATACCTCCGGGACCAAACCTCAGAGGACAGGAATAGAGAGCATGCAAAGGAGCTTCCAGGAGCTGCCTAGGAAACACAATGAGGTCTAAAGGCACTGTAGGAGGCCTGCAAGGGGGCTTCCAGAGAAGCAACTTCTGCACGGATTGGAACCCTAAAGGCCATACTGAGATGGGCATTCATTTCACACCATGGTGGCAAGTTCCATCTGCAGTGAGGCAAACTTTGAAAAAGGTTAGACTGAAGTTCTGACACGGGGAGGTGCAGAAGATAGTCCAGCAGTTGTTGCGTGGAACAGAAGAAAGGGTTTAAGACCTGGTCTCCCACCAGACAGCAAAATTGTTCCATAGCAGAAAGAAAACCTTTTCATATAAGTCCTCCTGGAGGCCAAAGGTGTGCGGGTCCACCGGCCGGCAGGTTGTGCACAGATATCAACAGCCTCTCAGCCTCCATACCTTCCAGGCCTAGGACCAGATGCCGAGATGCAACGTCCTGGGCACCAGAAGCGGAAATGGAAAGAAACAGCTTCGGGGCTGCTGACATGTCCCCGCAGCAAAATCAAGAGCTGAACAGCAAGGCCTGACTGTGCACCAGTGGCTAAGAGCCATGAAGAATAAGAGAAAAGAAATCAATGAAGATAAAGTGAAAGAAATGCAATGGCATGGTGATTTAAAGAAACTTGGAAGAAAAATCAATTTTGAAGGGGAAGATAACCGTAATGCGCCTGTTGCACTCCGTGGAAAAACAAAGACTGAGGCATCATGGCGTCATGGCGGCAGGTGGGAAGGAGGAGCACAGGAGCAATGGTGCCTCCCAAAAGCTTCCAATAGAAGCTGGGGAGCATTCCCATGCAGGCTCCGTTAGAGGATCTCACCCATACATGAGGACTCATTCCTGCTTGTCCACGGAGAGAATATTTTTTCACTCGATGTGTAGTTAAGCTCCAGAATTCGTTGCTGGAGGATGTAGTAAAAGCAATTAGTGTAGCTGGGTTTAAAAAATATTCAGACAAGTTCCTGGAGGAAAATTCTATAAACCCAGGGCAGCCCAAGGGTTTCTGAAGCCCTAGGCAGGCCCACCGTGCCACCCCCCATGATTATGACCACCCCTGGCATCCACCTTCTCACCTGGAAAAGGGGGCAGCACGGTGATCCCTCCTTGCACTGAAGCAGTGGCTGAACTGCCGCTTCAGCATTGCGTCATGCTTTAAAGTGCCCCCTCCGATGTAGCTTGCTGTTCAAGGGGGCAGGAGCATCAGGTTATAACTACATGCATGGGCATGGGCGTTTTAAAGCTCGCCAAGGCGCTGAAGAGGCAGTTCAGCTACCGCTTCATGGGGGCCCATCAGGGTCTGCTGCCCTAGGCAACAGCCTAGTTCACCTAGTGGGATGGGCTGGCCCTGCATAAACCATTATTAAAATGGACTGGAAGACACCCAGTGCTTACCCCTAGGATAAGCAGCATAGAATCTTTCCACTTTTGGGATTCTGTCAGCTACTTGTGACCTGAATTGTCCACTGATGGAAACTACATACTGATCTTGATGGACCATTGGTTTGACATAGTATGTTCTTATATTCTTAACCTCAAAAAGGTTTTGTGCATGCAAATTGCTTGCACTCATGTATACCTATGAATTAACACAAGATTCTGTGCATACAAAAAAAATTGTAGAAGATGGACAATGAAGACAAATATGTGTAAAACACAAAACTTATCCCCAAATAACTAGAACTTTGTTTTAAGTGAACACTTAACTGAACTGGTTTTGGCCCTGCACATCCCTAGTTTACAGCTGCTTGGGAGTTGGTATGACTGTAAATACCCGAAGTATGTGTGTACGTGTGTATTTTATAAAGCTCACTTGTTCTTTGTGACATCAGCATGCACGCCTCCTAAACTCCTCCCCTGAACATGCCTACACTGGGGTCATGTGATCATTATCCATAACCCCCTGGGATAATTGTATATAATCACCTCCAAAATGAGCAAAGTTATACATCATTCTGCCTGAAACTTTTTAAAAAAAGGCGCTTAACATTGTTGGTGCCACTGTTGACTGCTTAAGTGCTTTTCAATATCCAATAGAGGTTTAACTGATAAAGGGCATGTTTAAGAAAGTGCGCTCAGTTTTGGAAGCTTAGCATGCGCTAAATGCTGAAAATTAGCAAGGAAGGTGTGGTGTACCGGGGCTATCTCTTGGGGTGCTCCCAGCAAGTCCCCATTTACTTAGCACTATTCAGAGGACCTTACTGCACTAAACCGGCAGTTGCCCTTAAAGCCATCCATTGATGTGGCAGTAATTGCACCTGCAGTAACTGCAGCATGCATGATTAGCATGCGCCAAGTTCACCTGTGTTAACCGCGATATGCAGTCAACGTCCGTTCCTCACCCTAAACCCGCTCAGTCCCCACCTTGTCCTTTGGTAAGCGGTTAGTATGGGATTTTTACCTGGCCACATTTTTAGCATCACCACGGTCTTGCGCTGCGTAGCACGGGCTTAGTGCGCAGTAACTGTTATCACACTTTGGTACATATGCCCCTAAGTCAGACGGTTATCAGGTTAAAGCTTTTCAACATCTATGTGATATGATATAGAGGCGATGAAGGAACCACAGATGCCACATAAAAATTGGTTCATTCTTTGAATTATTTGATTTCCAGGGTGCCAAAGAACTCTTGGAAGCTCAGGAAAACATCATCTTTATAGAAAAAAATAAGCCCTTTTGGAGGAGCATTTTTTGAAAGATAACATTGTTTTGTAACTCTCAGGGGTGTTTTTATATAAGCTGATTGGAGTAGAGCAGCAGGATTCTTGAGGTTAGAAAATGTCCATGCCAACCCATTTCAAGCTTCAATTGTTCTTATGTAAAGCCACCGATGAATTCTGGTATTCAAGACATCAACCACATACACAGGAACATTCAAACATTATTTTGTTATATGATTTTATACCTGAAAACATCATTTATTCTAGAGCAGGGGCTTTCAACCCAGCCCTGAAGACTTACCTAGCCAGTCAGGTTTTTAGGATAACCCCAATGAAAATGCATGATAGACTTACATGCATTGCCTCTATTGTATGCAAATCTCCATGTCATGAATATTCATTTAACCAGTTTTCTATACTGCCTTATCCTTCAATCAAAGCAGTTTTATATTATGTAACTACTACAAACAGGTACTGGATATATTCCCTCATCTCCAAAGGGGCTCACAATCTATGCGTACCTGAGGCAACAGAGGGTTAATTGGCTTGCCTATAGAACTAGAAACCCCAGTCTCTCCAGCCTGAGATTGCTGTTCCCAGGTGGGACTTGAACCCCCAACCCAAGGTACTGTGTACTAACCACTAGGCCACTCCTCCAGCATTGCAGTCATCCTGAAAACCTGACTAGTTAAGTGTGTTCCAAAGACTAGGTTGAGCACCACTGTTCTAAACTATGGAACATAGAAGCTGGAATTGGGTCTTATTTCAGGAAGGTTGGAGATACACCCAATAGAAGGACAAAAATGTATCTAATGGAATACTCAGAAGAATGGAGAAAAAAAATCAAAATATGCATATCTGTCTTTCTTCAGCTCCTGCACTACATGAAGGTGGTACATTTCAGGAATAAAATGGGGGAGGAGATGTATTTTGACAGTGGTGGCAACCCCCCTGCTGTGTATGACATTATCAACTGGCAGCTACAGCCTGATGGCACCATCAGCTATGTCACAGTAGGAAGATTTGACTCCAGGACACCCAAAGGACAGGAACTGTATATTGACATCAGCGCCATCCGATGGAACATGCAACACACTGAGGTACCCACTCAGAATTATACAGCTCAGCGGCAGTTCTAAAAGATGGCACAGAAAAATGAGCTTGATTTCTCTAGAAATCAGAGAAAGAGAAAAAGACGAAAACAGACAGCAGAGAGAGAATGGCTGTCTTCCAAATTAAGATTTTCTTTTCACCGATTATAAAGCTTTACCTGTTCATTACTGGGAAAGGCTGAATACAATTTACATCTCATCAAATTTGATTCAACACTACTAATCTGCTCCTCCGAGATCCTTCCCATTCAAAGTGGTTTATAATATTTTCCTACCTCCGATAAAACAATGTTCATACATTAAGCACCCCACCAGCTCATACAGTTCAACAAAATCCTGCCCCAATGTGCCATATTTAGAGTACTACAATGTATAAACTAATAGCATACAATGAAATAAAACTTATTCCCCTCCCACCATCACATCTTTCTAATGGACAATCATTTGGAATTCTGATTAATCTATATAATTATTATCAATATCGTATAGGTGTAAAAGACATGGTAAGTTACTTTCTGTTGTAGATGTTATGATTGGTTTCTTTTGACTATAATGGTCCAGAATGGTCCTTCCCCTGATTGCTAGCATTGTATTTAACTTCCTTAATTTTGACATCTGTACTGCTTAACTATACATTTTAGCTTTTATTCTTAATTTTTTATTATCATTATTATTATGTTTTGACCACTGTGTGTGTACTTTAGTCCTGTGTTTTTGTGAAATATACTGTTTTCAGACAAGGAAGATGGTTCTGAAATACTTTTGAATAAATATAGCAACCACTGGAGCTTCCTTGTGATGCCGCTGAATGCCTTCGAAAGCGCTCATAAACATGGTCTTGATCACATCCAACCGGTCACTATTGTGATTTCAAGATCAAAGCTGAAAAGATCTACAAAAGGAAAATATAAGTAGCCTATAATTCCTGTATATGACTGATTTCCATGGACCCTCGAGCCTCATATATCATGTTTCTATAAACCATAGATAAGGTATATATCAAACACAGATCCTATTTTTGCCACAGGTCAAGAGAGAGGAATATCTACATATATTTCATTATATTTTGCTTTAGTATAATCCCCTGTTATTTATTCTTCCTTTTATTCCTGTAAATAATCATTCATGTTATGAACCATTCCTTCTCTGTTCTGGATGGCTTTCTCCTTATCTCCCTTCAGGTCCCACATTCTGTGTGCAGTGAGAGCTGCCCCCCAGGATACCGCAAGGCAAGTCAGAAGGGACAACCTCTCTGCTGCTTTGACTGCCTCCCGTGTGCTGAAGGCGAGATCTCCAATATGACAGGTACTGGGAAATCTATTATCATCCACAACTATTCAGTAAATATTTGAAGACCTGATGTCATGTCAAGTCTACATAGTCCAGTACCTTCCGTTCCCCGATATCACTCTTTGTCCAAAGGTTTCATAAAATATAGTTGTCATTTTGATTCAATTTGGCGATACAGAGATATAGGTATCAGGATTAATACCTCTTGTATGTAAGACATTGCTTCAAGGAGCTCTCTGTGAACAGTGAAAGCTCAAAAAGACATTTATAAACTACATCCAGTGGTAATTTTCTTAAATAAGGTCCTAGGTCCAAGCCAGTGGTGATCTCCTTCTTTCAGTTCAGATGTGTGAGGATATAGAAGCAACTTCAGAAAAGTTGCAGATCAGACATTTGGAGGCCAATTCAGATCGGGGGCCATCCAGACGTCCAAAAATTGGACGTACCCCAAAGTCACCGGATTCTGCAACCGCGAGGGCTATATGTTCCTGCGGTTTCAGAATCAGGGCACTTGCACAGGCCAGATAGGCCCTGATTCTGCAGCAGGGAATGTCCATCAAGTTACCCGGCCACCCCTCCCTATACTCATGCTGGAGCCCTGATGCCATGGCGTCCCATCGCCATGGCACCGGGACACCCAGAAGGAGCCCTGATCCCCTGCACCTCTAGGATTTTAGATGGAATGATTAATATTATATTTCTGTTACAGATTCCAATAATTGTTGGCGGTGTTCCAGCGATCAGTGGCCCAATGAGAGAAGAATCAAATGTCTTCCACGGAAAATAGAATTTCTCTTCTTTCATGAGCCCCTGGGGGCCACTCTCACCACTGTTGCCATTTGCTGTTCAGTGTTGTCTCTTTCCATTTTGTGCATCTTTTTCAAATATCGAGATACCCCTGTTGCAAAAGCCACTAACCGAGACCTCTCGTTCTTTCTTCTGGGGGCCCTAGTGCTGAATTTTCTCTGTGCTCTCCTCTTCATTGGAGATCCTCAACCCATGACCTGCTTACTCCGCCAGCCAGCCTTTGGCATACTGTTCGTCCTCTGTGTGTCCTGTGTGTTGGCCAAGACCACTATGGTGATCATTGCCTTCAATGCCACCAAACCCAACAGTAACTTGAAAGTGTGGTTGGGGCCTCAGGTGCCCATTGTAATAATTTCTGTTTGCACACTTCTTCAGGTCCTCATCTGTGCCACCTGGCTTCTTTTCTGTCCTCCTTTCCCAGAGAAGAACATGAAACTGAAGACCGGCATTATCATATGGCAGTGTAATGAATGCTCGGATATTGCTTTCTGGTGCATGCTGGGATACATGGGACTTTTGGCATGTGTCAGCTTCCTGGTGGCCTTTCTTGCACGCAAATTGCCCGACAGCTTCAATGAGGCTAAATGGATCACATTTAGCATGCTTATCTTCCTCAGTGTTTGGTTGTCTTTCATCCCAGGCTACCTGAGCACCCAGGGGAAGTACACAGTCGCTGTAGAGATATTTGCCATCATCTCCTCTAGTGCAGGGATTCTTATTTGCATTTTTTTCCCCAAGTGTTACATTATATTACTGAGACCTGA
Organism: Ichthyophis bannanicus; assembly: GCA_033557465.1. NCBI lineage: Eukaryota > Metazoa > Chordata > Amphibia > Gymnophiona > Ichthyophiidae > Ichthyophis > Ichthyophis bannanicus. The sequence continues at coordinate 100,462,243 of CM066048.1, read as the reverse complement.
TATGAATTCCAGGGAGCACATTTTTGGGAAAGGGGTTAGGAACAAGAAGTAGGTAATGGGCAGCCAGTATATGTGCCAATGCTTTAAAGTCTCAGCCTTTTCCCCTTCAACGCGGTACTCGCCAGGGATGCCCTCTGTCTCCACTTCTTTTCGATCTTGCACTCGAACCCTTGGCTTTACTAATCCGGCAATCGGAGGAGATTCATGGAGTCCCCTTCTCCCATAGGGAAATAAAAATTTCAGCGTATGCTGATGACCTTATGCTTTTTGTCTCTATAGACTCAGTACCGGCTGTCTTAGAGCAAATTGGTAAATACTCACAACTGTCCGGTTATAAGATAAATTGGACCAAGTCGGTAGCCTTTCCATTAAATCCTTTGCTTCATCAGGCAGATATGCAACCCTTCCCCTTTTTATGGCAACCTCGCATGGTCAAATACCTTGGGGTGCACTATTGTTCTCCTTTGGAAGACACTATCTCCTTCAATGCCAAAGACTTAACCTCTAAAGTCCGGGCGCTTACTCACCGTTGGACTCCTTTAACACTTACCTGGTGGGGTCGCTTAGAAACCATAAAAATGATGATTGTTCCGAAAGTGAATTATATTTTAGAAATGTTGACCTGTCTCTTACCTCGACGTACATATAAAGATATAGAGGGCCTTCTGACTAGATACTTATGGCAAAACAAGACACCTAGGATAGCGAAACATAAGCTGCAAGCAGATAAGGAAAATGGGGGTGTCAGATTCCCTGATTTCCTGAAATACCATCAATCTTTTCTTCTCAAACAAGGCGCTCGTTGGCTGGAAGATCTAGTACCGAGTAGACCTGTGTGGCTAGACATAGAAGAGGACCTTTGCAAACCGATTCCTCTCACTTTTCTCCCTGGTATGACTCTCCCATCAGACTCCCACTATCCACCAATGCTTTTAGACACTTTAGGTGCTTTTAATACTTTTATGCAATCTTTAGACTCCCGACTCTGTCCGTTAGACAGGCTCCCGCTTTGGTACAATACTCGATTTCGAATACAAAATAAGCCGATGGCGTGGAGCCCCTGGTACACTAGGGGCATTTGGATTCCTAGCCAGTTGTTCCATGATGGTCGCTGGAAAACTTTTAGTGAATTGCAAATTGAATTTGGTCTCCCAGCGAAACACTACTTTCAGTTGGTGCAACTTCAGCATTGCCTTCGGAGTGCTAAGGTGCTCCCGCCATCGGCATCCCCTACACAAGGTTGGTCGGAGACTATCCGATCTATCGGTAGTTCACCGGGTGTAGCATCCAATTTTTACAAAACCTTATGTAATGCTATAACTAGAGATACCCCTATAGCGCAGAAAGCATGGGAGAGAGAATTGCATGTGACTTTGACCCCGGAGCAATGGAGCCTTGTCTGGAGTAGAGTGACACGGGTTTCCCGATCCGCCTCACTCACTCAGACACTCTTCTTTCTAGCCCACCGGTGTTTTTACACTCCTGACAGATTAGCCAAATGGAACACTACTCAGGGCAATAGTTGTTGGACATGCCATGCGGCCATTGGTTCACTACCTCATGTTATGTATGAATGTCCCGCACTACAGTATTACTGGCGTCGGGTCTGGGGTCGTATCCAGTCTATTTTGCACTTTCAAGAGCCCCTTTCTTGGAGGATAGTGGGACTTCGCTCAGCTGCGGGGATCCCCTCTCTTCCAAAAACGGCTTACTTCCTTTTGGACTTTATGCTTGGCATTGCTATTTCCCTAATTACGAAATACTGGAAAAATAGCTCCCATCTGAGCCCCAATGAATGGTGGAATCATGTCTGTCTCTACAGTAAATATGAACAAATACCTCGTATGTTTGCTTCCCCCGTTCAGACTCCTCATCATCGGTCTAAATGGAAGATGCTCAATGACTATGTACATTCTGCTAAATGCTCTCATCTGACTGTCTAAATTTGTATATATCTCTGTCCCATGATCATTCTGTATCGTAGATACTCTGTTGATCGTTTTGATGTACAATCACTGTTGTTTGGAAGCGCTCACATGCTGACATAATCGGCTAGAGAAGAAGCATGGGGGTGGGGGGTAATTGGGTTTACTTTTCCTTATTGTATACTTGTTTTGTCTCCTTTGGTGTGTTGATTCTTTTGTTTGTTGCAAAATGAAAATAAAAGTTTAAAAAAAAAAAAAAGAAGTAGGTAATGGACATCCAAGGAGTCCAAAGGAGAGTAAAACACCCACACAGGAGCAAAGAACAAAAAAAAAACAGCAGGTGTACAGATAAGGTGGCGAATCAGACACTTTATTCAGCCAACAACCCAAACACGTTTCGACCTTCTTCATGGGGTACAAGCCTCGAAGACAAAAAAAGTTGTATGCACATTAAATAAATAGGCATAATGAAGAAAACATAAAATAAATAAAATCATAAAACATTGTTTAATAAAATAAGGTGAAAAGTAATAAAAGTAATAAAAGAATGGAGGTGGAGCCAGCAGCGGACTAAGATGGCTGCCTAAGTCTTAGCCTCGCCAAATCCAAGAAGAAAATCCTGACCCTCCTCATCAAAAAAAAAAAAGAATACCTTCCTCCTTACTGTGGAAAGAGCTCTAGGAGATATCCACAGGCAAGCCCACGTGACTGTAATATAGCACAGTTGCAAGTACAGGGCAAAAAGGGCTAAACCCAATCCTCCCTCACCACAAAAAATGGTGAATGCATGAGAGGGCCTAGAAGGAATGCAGGAGCTGCTACCAGAAATACAAGCAGTGCGGGAGATGGTGGCAACGAACGGAGAAACCCTCAGCGGGGTGCAAACGGACATCGCAAAGCTGAAAGAAGTAAAAGAACAAATTACTGCGCTTACGGAGAAGATAAACGGTGTAGAATCCAAAATCGCTGTGCATGAGGAACGTCTGAAACAGGTCGCCTCAAACACCAAGTGGTTCATAAATTTGGAACGAAACTTGGAAGAATTAAACAATAGAACAAGGAGAAACAATATCCGAATCATCGGTATCCCGGAGGGAGCTGAAGGGACAAATATGAAATCGTACCTGGGAATAACACTTCCAAAATTGCTGAGAGTAAATTTTGATCAGCTCTTTGAAATCGAAAGGGCCCATCGGGTACTGACACATCCAGGTCCTAATGTTAGACAACCGTGCCCAATTATCATGTGTGTTTTACGACACATTCAAGCAGTGCAGATACTGTCGGCAGCTAGAACACTGGCTCCTGTCAAAATATTGCATTCTACCCAGACTTTCACAAGACGACGGTTGAAAGAAGAAAACAACTGACATTTAGACCGCGTTTACAGCTCCTGCAGGCCCGCTACGGCCTCCTTTTTCCTGCGAGACTCCGGGTTACTTTACATAACCAGACTCGTACATGTGAAGACCCTGCAGCGCTGCGGGCCTTTGTGGAGGAACAAGAAGCTTTGGCGATGAGATGAGAGTACACATCTGTCAACAAAACGGATGGTAGTATCGTAGAGGCAGAGTGAATGAGAGTGTGGATGGCCGATCACGGAACAAAGAAGGAACATTGGGCCTCTCCTGACTGTTTTTGAGCCAAACGTGTTTAAGTTTGGTGGTATCCCTCGACTTTAATTTAAGTAAAAGTGCATGACTGGAATACTTGTTTTAATGGAGCAGTTGGGGATTGCAAATTGCAGAAAAATTTTGGGAGGGAAGGAAATCCTGGAGGGAGGGATTCGGAGGATATGCAATGGGATTGTTTGTTGTTGAGTGGGGGGGGGGGGAAATATTGTTGATCAGGGCGGGATTAGGTGGTAGTCTCCAGTGCTGGTTCACCCTATTATAGTCTTTAAGAGGGTATCGTATTTGTCTCCTTGTGGGTTCTTATTGGGGAAATTCTGTTATGGTACAGTTCATGAATGTAGAAAGATAAGCAGGATCAAAACTTCATTGATGCTATATAAGAGAATCTTGTCCCACGGGTTCACTTACATTTTTTTTCTCTAACCGTGAGGGGCATAAATAACCCAATTAAATGAAAAAAGATTCTGATATACTGTAAAAAAACCCAGGCCGACGTGGTTCTACTTCAAGAAACACGTCTCTCTACAATGGAAGCGAAAAAACTAGGCCTGGGGCAATATATGTTGGTAAGTCATTCAGCGGCTTGGCAGAAAAAAAACGGAGTTGCTATTCTGGTGCGAAAATCCCAGGCACCTGCAGTTGAGCAATCCCATGCCGATCTGGAGGGTAGATGGGGCTCAGTCCTGCTACAGATAAGAGGAAAAAAATAGGGATAGTAAATATATATGCCCCTAATAGTGATGACGTAACATTCTTTCAAAAGGTCGCAAAGGAAGTACAAGATTTGTCGGCATTGAAATTGTAATGGGAGGAGATTTTAACCTAGTCCTGGATCCATTGGTATATTGTACACCATTTAGATCTCACAGGCAGCATCGTGCCACCTCAGTGGTACTTTCAATCATGCAGGCAGTAGGGCTCCCAAGACATATGGCGTTTGAAACATCCTAAGGAGAGAGAGTATTCTTTCTTCTCCCTCCCACATGGGTCGCATTCACGTATAGACTATTTTCTCATTTCAAAATCGCTAATCTCCTCGGTCATGAGGGCAGATATATGTCCTATGCAAGTTTCAGATCACGCCACAATAACTTTTACTCTGTCAAGGGGAGAGAAAACAGATTCTCATCCAAGGTTCTTTTTTAAGAGAGCCCTCCTGGCAGATAATGTATTTCGTGAGTATATAAAACGGTATAAAAGAATACTTTGATATAAATCTACCAGGAGACACAGCTGGTTGGGCTTGGTGAGAGGCGTTCAAGGCCTTCATCCGGGCCAAAATAACTAGCTATTCAATTATAGTAGATCAGGAAAATAAAGCTAAGTTGGCCACTTTGGAAGCTCAAATTAAGGCGGGTGAAAGATTGCTGTTGACCAGATCTGACGCGGGCATTGTGCTCTGGCTACAAAGGCTGAGATCCAATACAACCATATACTAAGTGAGGAATCAGAGCAAATAGTACATCACCAACAGTCAAGGTATTATATGGAACAAAATAAGGCCGGCGGCTTATTAGCAAATATTCTTAAACCCCGTGGTGCAAAAACTAGAATAGAGATCATAAAAGGGGAAAATCATGAGTCCTTAACAAAACGTTTGGATATAGTAGAGGCCCTAAGATCCTTATATGTGAATCTATATGCGTCCGAGAAAGAGACCAGTGTGGAAGACTTCCAGACACTAATAGGACACATGCCACATCCCTCTCTTACCTCGCAACAAGCATTAGAGTTAGACAAAATGATCTCGGTCGGTGAGATTCGAGAAGCATTGAATGCGGCGGCTGGGGGAATGGCGGTAGGACCAGATGGAATTCCTGCTGAATTCTATCAAACATTTGGGTCAGAGCTAATCCCCTACATGCTAGAGTTTTTTCAGCTCCTTGACATGCAAATGGCAGCAGTAGGCTCTTTCAACGAAGCAACAATCGTAGTATTAGAGAAATCCGGCAGAGACCCACAAAAAATAGAGAATTATCGGCCAATTTCATTATTGAATGCCGACTACAAACTGTACTCCTCTATACTAGCTCAAAGATTAGCAAAAGTAACCCCTTTTTTAATCCATCCAGATCAATGTGGATTCATTGCAGGGCGATCAACATCTGATAATGCTCGTCTCCTGCTGAATCTCCTGTCTATAGTGGAAAATAAGGATACGCCTATAATGGGCCTTTCTTTAGATGCAGAGAAGGCCTTTGATCATCTAGAATGGGCATTCCTAACACAGGCTTTACATTGGTTTGGTTTTGGGGAGAAGTTTATCCATCTGATTCAGGTCTTATACACTAATCTCTCAGCCCGTATTTTCGCTAATGGGACGTTGTCAGCCCTGTTGTCACTCTACAGGGGCACCAGACAGGGATGCCCACTTTCCCCTTTGCTATTTAATATTGCTTTGGAGCTACTAGCTTTATTGATTCGGGGATTCTAAGGAGATTCGTGGCGTAGGGATAGCAGACCTGCAGGTCAAAAACTCCGCATATGCGGATGATCTTCTTTTATTCGTTCATCCCTCATCAATAGGAAAAGTGTTATAAGTATAATTGAAAATTATTCTTGTTTGTCAGGTTACAAAAAAGATTGGGTGAAGTCCGTGGCGTTCCCAATGAATGAACTAACATTTAAGGCAATGGCTGAACCCTTTCCATTTATATGGGCCTCAGAAGATATTAAATACTTGGGAGTTAGATACTCCTCCAATATGGAAGAGACTATAAAGATAAACATTAAAACCTTAAAAGAAATGATTCACTTATTCACGGTGCAATGGTTGCCTCTCCACTTATCTTGGTGGGTGAGATTAGAGTCAATAAAAATGGTTCCATGGCACCTCGACTCCATTGAAGAACCGAATGCCGGCTGCCAGACTTCAGGGCTTCGTTCCCTGCAGCCTAACCCCCGATCCAGTCTCCTAAGGTCAGGGTCGGGCTGCGGGGAATGCCTTCAGGCCCTCCCTGCCCAATCCAAGCCCTGAGCCGCTGAAGAAAAGAGGTCCAGGGAAGTTATTCCACCTCAGAATAGTTATTCTCAAGTCACCAGCCCTGGACGTACAGGGCCGACATTAGAATCGACCCTGTAGGTCCAGGGCTGGTGATCGCCCACCGCCTGCCCAGACTCCGCCCCTGAGCCACCCCTTCCCCGCCCCCATCTAACTTCTCTGTACAACTGGTGGGGAAGTTAGACGCAGCTGGAGAAGGCACAAATAGCGGGGATGGACGTCCCGTTGGGAGGGATGGCACAGAATCGGGCCCTTTAGTTTTCATGCAGTCACACAAGTTTAGATATCTCTGCTTTACTTCAACCTTGCTTGTCCAGTCTGGATTTTACTTGCTACTTATTTATTCTTTATTGCTTTTTTTACTTTTTACCTTATTTTATTAAATAATGTTATATGATTTTATTTTTTTAATGTTTTATTCATTATGCTTATTTATTTAATGTGTATACAACTTTTTTTGTCTTCAAGGCTTGTACACCCTGAAGAAGGCTGACATAGTCAAAACACATTGGGGTTGTTGGGTAATTAAAGTGTCTGATTCGCTACCTTGTCTGTGTATCTGCTGTTTTTTTGTTCTTTGATAATGGACATTGTCATGAAGAAGACTCTTCTGAGCCTATGGAGGTAGGGCAAGATGAGGATTTGCTTTCAGAAACTGACAGGCAGTCTGAGCACATGGCTCAGTGTTTGCAAAGAAGAAGTAAACAAAGAGAGTCACGAGCTAGAAAGACACGCCCCTGCTGTGACATATTCCCTAGCTCAGGAGGTAATGAGTTTCACCTGTTTCAGGGCAGGGCACAGCTAAGCCCTGAGAGTTACAATGATAAAAAGTGGTCATTAGCTTGGACCAAGCAGAGTAAGAAGGAGGAGGAGAACAGCAAGGAGAACAGCAAGCAGCATGGGAACTGGGAGAACCAGGAAGGAAGCCAGCAAAGGAGCACGCTGACTAGAAGGAGTCAAGGAGGAGTGAGAACCAAGGGAGCCACATTCCTGAGGCCAGAAGGAAGCAACCCAGGACAGGTGTTGTCTGGTAAAGGCAGGAGAGAAAGGAATCTTCCTGAGAGGCAGGCTTGGCAAAGCTCACATGCTCCAAGGAGAGAGACAGGCTGGCTGGAGAATACCGGTGCATCTGAGGGGAAAGTTAATAGGCTGAGAGGCAAGCAAACACAAGCCATGTTTGAGAACCAGTCTGACCCTGCAGAGTGGAGAGTTTCTTCCCTTTCAAAGCCAAAAGGTAGGCTTAACAATTCCTATAAGTTTGAACCCAGCTATAAAGCAGTTCCCTATAGTTACCAGAAAGTAGCAAACTCCCTGGACAAAAACTACAGCATATATGGTAGTTTACAACCCTGCTCAGGAGGGTGTTACAGAGAGAAACCACGAGAGGTCAGAGAAACCATTTTTTTCAGAGATCAGGATAGCAGTTTACTGCCACACCCTGCTATTCCTGATGCTGAAGAAATGCAGATAGACTCTGTCCATAATGAAATAGTGGATGATCGGATGGACTGTACATTATCTTTGGCTGACCATGTGAATTCCTTATGCTGAACAGTGTCTGAGAAAGACGGTAAAAGCAGCAGAAGAAAAGGGAACATTTTCTTTGCTAATTGAAGCTGTTGTGATTTTGTTTTGTATCAAGCACTGCATGTTTAAAGCCTGAAGCTGACAAGGCTAATTTACCTGAGTTCATATATAATTTCCTCAAGCCAAACGTATGGCATGTTTTGTCCTGAGTTATTCACTTGCATTTAATCCGTTGGGAAGGGGAAAATAAATTCTTGACATTGCCTGAAACCATTCGACTGAAACTCGTCTGTACTCAAAGGGTAAAGAGACTCACATTCCCAGAAGGCCTTGCAGAGTTAAAGCAAGCCCACACTCTCTGAGGCAGGAACACCACAGGCAGACCAAGTCTCAGCACCCTAGGCGTTGGGCTGGCCACCGTGAGGGTGACAACATCCAGGCATCCATCATGTCCATGCACTCTGTATCATATACTCTTTTTAGTGCAGTTCTAATAACCGTATTGGTCCTGGAGAAAACAGATTCACCAAAATAAATGTGCTATATGATCTTTCAAGACCACACTGTTCCTTTCTCCTCTGTGACCCTTTCATAATTTTCATTTGCAAACTTTATGTTGCTGCAATTTCCATTTTACGGAAGATCCATGTGAAATGTTTCCCTTTATTGGCCATCACAACTGATGCATCATTTAATGATGGTCTTAGATTGGGTCCAAGTACTGCATGCTGGACTTCTCTTTTTCATAAGCAAATGAATATACTCCCAAAGACTCACGCATCTTTATTTATCGCATGTGCTTATTGCATCTACTATAAAGGAAATGTCAGAACCCGATTATTACAAAAATACCGATACAAGCAAATTAAGAATGGCATATGTACTACAGTGATACTCTGAGTGTGCAGCAATGAGGCGTCTTCGTTGGGTGATGTGGGGAGTTCATAGCCATGAACAATGAGAGATGCTGCAAAATTAAGATGAATTAACTGGCTCAGTTGAGAGACTCATAGAGTAGTATATAGGTGACTGAGCTATAAGCCCAAACTGCTGATATACAAGAAACCCTCCTCCCCCCCTCCCTTTAAAGTGGCTGCCTTTCAGTGACCTTAGATAAGGCAGTTTTATCTGTATGACAGGGATGTGCAGTCATTTGAAACAAAATCGGAAATTCAGAACTTAGCTTGAAATATGCACGAAATCCTCCACAACCATTTCTTTTTTGGAATTTAAAGTTTCTACAGACTTGTGTATGAAATCAAGACCTCCTATGGGAAACCTCACCTTCTTTACCTTGGTTTCATTGTGTCAAGTGCTACGCATTGTGCTGCAGAGTCTAAGGTGACAGGACATCCAGACTTTTCCAGGGCAGTCCTTATTTTTTCTACATGTTCTGAAAAGTTGCTCCACCTTACGGGAATCACGTTCCCGGCAGCCAACATGTGATGGGTCTCTTAACCCATGTTAAGAGCCATGTTGCACTGAGCACATGGCAATTGCCCTTGCGTTAGAGACAATGAGCTCTCCACCCATTCCCCACCCCATCCTTTGATTGCTGATTAACATGCGCCTTAGCGTGCAGCGGCAGGCGCACGCACGCGTTAGTGTTCCTGACTATCAGTTGCTGAGCATTAAAATGCGCATGAACCAGCTAATGACTTTACTAAAGGGGCTCCTAAGTCTTTGCTCATTATTTCCTTATTGCTGATGTGGGTTCTTCAATTTTGGGGTTGGGGAAGGTTCAAATCTAGGGTCTAGATTGAAGGGATAATCAGTTTAAGTGTGGATTTCAAGCCTGCTCTATGGGTTTGCTTTGTATGATTGCACCCTTGCCTGCCTGCCTGAAAATATACACAGTAACATATGATTGGCACAGGAAGACATAAGAAGACATGCATGTGGGCTAGTGAATCAGAGTATTTTGTGGCCTTGTATGGGAGAGCCTGGTGAACCATACTTTTGTGCAGAAGTGTGCAAGAAAGATATAGAAAGGAAGATTTTAGATTGCATGTGCAGATCAGAATTGAAACATCAAGGTAGGTCTGTAGACAATTCCTGGCGGTATTTTAGAAAACGCTGTGCCAAGCATGGATCCTTTCTAAAACCGTGCAGGAGTGCAGATGTATTTGCCGATACGTGGAGGTGGTGGAGCCATTCTGCAGATCTATACATGGGAAAAAGCAACCAGGGAAAGTCAGTAATGTAGAGGGTGTCAACAATTACACGTGGAAATCGGTAGTTCACAGCTTGCACGTGTAAGTCAGCCATTTTGCAAACCTCTTCATATAAATCCCGCCAATTAACTACAGAGGCTGCTAACTTTATTTTGTTTTCCTGTTTTTCCCCCATCACCTCTGGCCAGACGTTCAGTAGTACACCCCCACTGCCACCGCCTTCCCCTTTTGACATATAATTTCTTTCCATAAAGATACTACAGTGTATTTTGTTTCCTGCAAAACTTTAATCCCGTGTGACTCAATGTCCTCTCTAACATACAGCGCAATCCTTCCATCATTATGTTCTACTCTATCATTGTGATATAATTTGTACTCTGGTATTGCAGTGTCCCTTTGGTTGCCCCCCTTCCACCAGGTCTCCAAATTACCAGTCATGTCTAATCTCCCATCCTCGTTTCTCCTTTGTCTCTCCCTCCTTTGTCTGACATCCACTGCCTGTCCTGACACATTTTGTGGGTTTTAATTTCTACCTAGTCTGCACAAATTATTGCTTTAATTGTATATAAGGTCCTTCATTTTATTATTGTAATTACTTTTCTTTTATGATACAGTCATTATGGTAAATTGCTTTGACACTTGTGAAAAGCATAAATACATAAATTAGAATTTTGGGAGGGGGAATAAACATATGAGGGATTAAAGAGGATAACTCACCTCAGTCCCTCCTATAAATGGCTAGTCAAAATGAGCACTTTATAAAAGCCTATACATGGTAGGGAACAGCTTTAAATCCTTACATGGACAATTTTGGTCATGTTTGCATATTCCCTATATGAGATGTGAATATATATGTACATTTTTTACCTACCCAGGCCACATTCTGCCCATGCCCAGACATGCAATTTCTATGTATTATAGACATCCACATGTCTAAAATCACCAATTACACGTGGATGCTATTTGCATGTGTAAATATCGGAAATTGTTAATAAGGCTTTTAAAATAACCCGCAGAATGTGTAAATTTTATGGCCTACTATAAAAAGACAGCCTGAGTGATGTTGCAGCATAACGTTACTGTCTAAACAATGCAACATATATCTGACAATGCATTTGAGTTCTCCTTACATCCACTCCCACAAGCAGAAACATTCCTGTGATCCCTTGAATTTCTCTTTCCCTTATTTTCACCTCCTTCACTTTCTCCTTTAGGCCAGGAGAACTACCTATAGTGTTAGGTTCTTCAGCAACTTTCTCTTTCATAAAGGATGCCTTCCATATCACCTACAATAGTGCCCTTTTTACCTTTAGAGGTCCTCTGTGTTTGTCCCATGCTTTTTGAATTCAAATATTGTCCTTGTGTCCACCATCTCCACTGGAAGACTATTCCATGCATCTACTACTCTTCCCATAAAGAAATATTTCTGCATATTACTCCTGGGTCTATTCCCTTTCACTCTCATCCTATGTCCCCTCGTAGCAGAGCTTGCCTTCAATTGAAAGAGACCCTCCTGTGTATTTATGCCACGGAGGTATTTAAATGTCTCTATCATATCGCCCATATCCCGCCTTTCCTCTAAAGCATACATATTAAGATCTTTAAGTCTGTCCTCATATGCTATATAACAAAGAGGGTTTTCGATTTATTAGGAACTGGGCAACATTCTAGGGAAAGGAGGGGCTTTTCTGAAGGGATGGGCTCCACCTTAACAGGGATGGAACCCGGCTGCTGGCATTAACCTTTAAAAAGGAGACAGAGCAGCTTTTAAACTAGACCAGCGATGGCGAACCTATGGCACGCGTGCCAGCTGTGGCACGCGAAGGCCTTGCAGCTGGCACGCGGGAAGGTCCGCTAGGACAGGTGTCTGCCTCCCTTCGTCTGCAGCCGCGGCTCCCTGCCTGTTAGGGAACCGCGGCTGTGCTTGTAAAATCGTTGCGGAGCCCTTCCTGTCTTGACGGGCTCCGTGCAGCATTGTCCCGCCTCTAAAGGAAGTTGTAAGTACAACTTCCTTTAGAGGCGGGACAATGCTGCACGGAGCCAGTCAAGACAGGAAGGGCTCCGCAACGATTTTACAAGCACAGCCGCGGTTCCCTAACAGGCAGGGAGCCGCGGCTGCAGACGAAGGGAGGAAGACATGGGGAGAGGGGGGGGGCTACCATCGACATGGGGAGAGGGGGGGCTACCATCGACATGGGGGGGAGGGGGGCTTACATGGAGGGAGGGAGCTGATATGGAAGGAGGGGGGCTTACATGGAGGGAGGGAGCTGATATGGATGGATGGAAGGAGGGGGGCTTACATGGAGGGAGGGGGGACTGACATGGAGGGAGGCTGACATGGACAGTGGGGCTGACAGGGAGGGAGGGAGGGAGGGAGCTGACATGGACAGATGGAAGGACGGGGGCTGACATGGAGGGAGGGGGGCTGGCATGCACAAAGGGGAGAGAGACAGGGACATACTGGACAGACGGGATAAATGCTGGAGAGAGGCGAGAGACATTGCGGCTTAGGATTATAATGGGCTGATGGGGGAGCTAGCACTGGTAATGGGCAGATGGGAGGGGACTAGGACTGGTAATGGGTTGAAGGCTAGGACTGGGAATGGACTGATCAAGGGGGGGGTTGGGACTGGTAATGGGCTGATAGGGGGGTATGACTGATAATGGACTGATGGGGGGCTAGCATTGGAAATGAGCTGATCGGTGAGGTTAGGACTGGAAATGGGCTGATGGGGGGATAGGACTGGTGATGGGGGGGGGTAGGACTGGTGGTATTGGGCTGATTAGGGGAGGCTAGCACTGGTAATGGGGTTGAGGGGGGATTAGCACTGGAAGTGAGCTGATTGGGGGGCTTTGACTGAGAATGGGCTGATTGTGGGGAGGGGAGGATAGAGCTGCTGGCCCTGGAAGAAAACTGGGGGCTAAGGCTACAAATGGGCTGATGCGAGGGGATGGGAGAATGGAACTGGAAGGGAGTGGATCTGAGAGGGGCTGCCATGGTATTTGTACTAGAAGGGACTGGTCAGTGGGGAAGGAGGGGGACTGGAAGGGAATGGACACCAGTGGCAATCATGGGAATGCAAGTTGACATTGGAAGGTACTGGGAGTGAGGACTGGAAAGGGGCTGATACTGGGGAGGGTTACTGGGACTGGAAATAGGCTGATGGAAAGAAGTGAAGAAAACGAAAGAAGAGATAAGAAATGGCAGATGGACCATAGACCACAGAAACAGAGCTAAGAGAAGACAGGAAAGCAGAAGCCTCAGATCGGGACCAGCATGATCAGAGAATAAATTGGTCAGACAACAAAGGTAGAAAAAATAATTTTATTTCATATTAGTGATTTGACTACAAAATCATCATAATTTTGAAATCAAATATTGTTACTTGTTGTGATTAATTAACCGTATTTTCCGGCGTATTTTTTTGGTGTGCGCTGGAAGAGGGGTAGTCTTATACGGCGAGTATAGGCCAAACACCTATATTTTAACAGGAAAAGTAGGGGGTCGTCTTATACGCCCAGTCGTCTTATACGCCGGAAAATACGGTAAGTAAATTTAACGTTTTCTATGAAAAGTAGTTCTGAGGGGGGTCAAAAAAATATTAAAAGAAAAGTGACAATAATATAATAATATATTTATAATGTGGATTACATTTGGGCCCTCATATTTACCTCAGGCTATGATTGTGATTGTGATTATGATGGTACACTGTAAGAAACAATATATGCAGTGTTAGATTTGTTTTAAATGTTGCAATGGTTTTGCGGCTCCCAGTTTTTTTTTTCCCTTCGGAAACGGGTCCAAGTGGCTCTTTATGTCTTAAAGGTTGCAGACCCCTGTGCTAGGAGAAAGGCCCCAGCCCGGCCCCGCGCTTCCCCTTCCGGTCGGAGCTTCTGCGCGCCTCTCGCCGAGAAGCTGCACGCTAGGGCTCGTGCGCCGTCCTCTCGCGAGATTATAGGACCCGCGCGGGAGCTGGGTTCCAAAGAAGAGCAAAACCTACCACTTTCATGATGAATGGGAAATGGACTACTTCTTCATCATGGTTAAAGACAAGTGTTGTGTAATTTGTAACGCCCCAGTATCCTTGCCCAAAATGGGTGATCTGGAACATCATTATAAGGCTCTAAAATATTGTTGTGAAGGTTTAATTGACGTGCTGGCACTTTGAGGAAATTCTTTGGTTTTGTGCGGCAGTTTGGGCACTCGGGCTCAAAAAGGTTAGCCATCACTGAACTAGACAATAGGGGAAAGCCCAAGAGCGCATGGTTCAAAAGGATGTATCCTTGAAGGATACTAGCAAAAGAGGGATGTTAGGGCATTCCAACAGAGAGGATCCAATAAAGATAAAAGTAACCCAGATGTCCTTAAGTACAGAGCAGACAAAGGTGAAAGAGTCCAAATTACCCCTTTCTACTGATAACCAGATTAATATGAATAAATACAACCTCTAAAATGCCTGTATGCAAATAATAGAAGTCTTAAAAATAAGGTGGCAGAGTTAAAATATACAACACTAAATGAGAAGTTAGATATGATTGGTAATTCAGAGACCTGGTGGAAGGGGGACAACCAATGGGACACTGCAATGCCAGGGTATAAACTATAACACAATGATAGAATAGATAAAATTGATGGAAGGATTGCACTGTATGTTAGAGAGGGCATTGAGTCACACAGGATTAAAGTTTAGCAGGAAACAAAATATACTGTAGAACTACCAGCAGAAAGGAAGAGGTACTAATGCCACTGTTCAAGTCACTGGTGAGGCCTCACTTGGAATATTGTGTTCAGTTCTGGAGAACGTATCTCACAAAGGATATAAAAAGGCTGGAAACGGTTCAAAGGAAGGCAACTAAAATGATTTGGAGCCTGCATCAGAAGACTTATGAGAGGGAGACTTGAAGACCTAAATATGTACACTCCAGAGGAGAGGAGGGACAGGGGCGATATGATTCAGACCTTCAAATACTTAAAGAGTATTAATGAACAAACAAACCTCTTCCAAAGACGGGAAAGCTGTAAAACTAGAGGAGTAAACTGAGAGGCAACGTCAAGTGGTGGATGCTTGGAACGCCCTCCCGATGAAAGTGGTCGGGGCAAATACAGTGACAGTATTCAAAATGGCATGGGACAGACACAGTGGATCCCTTTATAGTAACAGGATAAAATCAAAATAAACATAACTATCTCTTATATCTCAACAAATAGGGGTGACCTACAAGGAGCAGTGGGTACACCCCTAAACAGTTGGTGGAGCTTTGGTACCTGTTGAATAAATGAGAGACCTACCAAAATCCCTAACGTTTCCTCAGCTGTCTTTTAAGAGAAAAAGCAGCTAACCTCTTTTATGTGTATTCCAACAATGCTGCTCTATATCCTTGTATGTAGCTTTGCTTGCTTGCTGAAGAGTTACTACTTTACACTGGTAAATTCTGATTTTATGAGTCTCAGGTATATAGATTAAAGTGTTCCCTTTATAAAATTGCCTAATCAAAACTCCTTCAAGAATATCAAATTGTTTATTTTTAGTAGATATCCAAATGTGAACTATTTGCTTCCAAGATTTTCCCTACCAACCAATAAAAATCTGTTTTCTAAGTCAACAAGCTAATTAGGAAGTTGCCTTATATAGCAAGAAGTCTCACATGGGCTAAACTAAAGGTGGCAATAAAAGGGGCAACAGATAAATATGTAAGGAAAGTAAATAAAAACAAGAGGAGAAGGAAACCTAGTTGGTTTTCCAAAGAAGTGGCTGCTGAAATAAAGGCAAAAAACACAGCATTCACAAAATTCAAAAGCTCACAAATAGAGGAACACAGTACGGAATACAGGATCAAACTAAAAGAGACAAAAAGAGAAATAAGGAAAGCAAAATCAAAGGCATAGGAAAAGATGGCTAAAAATGTGAAGTGTGGCGACAAAACTTTCTTCAGGTATATTCGGGAGAGAAGGAAAATCAGAGGTGGAATTGCAGGACTCAGAAGTGCTGGGAACAGATTCATGGAAAGTGACATTGAAAAAGCAAAATTGCTAAACAACTACTTCTGCTCTATTTTTACTAAAGAAAATCCTGGAGAAGGACCACCTGTCACTCCCAAATATAAAATTGGGAATGAAGTAGATATCACACCATTCACAGAAGATGATGTGTTAGAACAACTTCAAAGTGGACAAGTCTATGGGACCGGATAGGATACATCCCAGGATACTGCTAGAGCTCAGAGAGGTTCTTGCTGGGCCATTAAAGGATGTTTTCAATAGATCCTCGGAAACAGGAGAAGTTCCTCAGGACTGGAGAAGGGCTGATGTGGTACCTCTTCACAAAAGTGGTGACAGGGAAGAAGTGACAAACTACAGGCCGGTGAGCCTTACCTCGGTGGCAGGAAAAGTAATGGAGGCACTCCTGAAAGAGGGAATAGTGGACTTTCTCAAAACCAACAGGTTGCATGATCCAAAGCAATATGGTTTTACCAAAGGATGATGTTGCCAAACAAATCTGATTAAGTTCTTTGACTGGGTGACCAGAGAACTAGATCAAGGGCATGTGATGGATGTCATCTACCTGGATTTCAGCAAAGCCTTTGATACTGTTCCTCATAGGAGGCTTATCAATAAACTCAATAGTTTGGGGATAGGTCCCAAGGTGGTGAACTGGATCAGAAATTGGTTGACTGACAGACGACAGACGATGATGGTAAATGGAGCTCACTCGGATGAAAGGAGGGTGATTAGCAGGGTGCCTCAGGGTTCGGTCCTGGGCCTGGCACTGTTCAATGTATTTGTGAGTGATATTGCTGAAGGACTGAATGGAAAGGTCTGTCTTTTTGCAGATGACACGAAAATTTGCAACAGAGTGGACTCCCCTGAGGGAGTGGATAACATGAGAATAGATCTACAAAAGCTGGAAGAATGGTCTAATGCTTGGCAGTTAAGATTTAAATGTGAAGAGTGCAGTTTCATGCACTTGGGAAGCAGAAATCCAAGGGAAATGTACGCAATAAAAGGCAAGAGGTTGGTGTGCAAGAACCTGGAGAAGGACCTTGGAGTGATTGTTTCTGAGGATCTCAAGGTGGCAAAACAGTGCGACATGGCAGTGGCAAAAGCCTGAAGGATGTTGGGCTGCATACAAAGAGGAATTGCCAGCAGAAAGAGCTACTAATGCCACTGTATCACTGGTGAGGCCTCACTTGGAATACTGTGTTCAATTTTGGAGAGCATATCTCACAAAGGATGCAAAAAGACTGGAAACGGTTCAGAGGAAGGCGACCAAAATGATTTGGAGCCTATGTCAGAAGCCTTATGAGAAGAGACTTGAAGACCTAAATATGTACACTCTGGAGTAGAGGAAGGATAGGGGAGATATAATTCAGACCTTTAAATACTTAAAGAAAAGAATTCAAAATGGCATGGGACAGACAAAGTGGATCCCTTTACAGCAACAGATCAAAATAAAAAAATAAACGTATCTAATTTCTCAACAAACAGGAGTGCCCTACATGGAGCGGTGGGTTCACCCCTAAACAAAGACATGGGGAGGGGTGTCCTGCATGGAGCAGCAGGTGCACCTACTCTTGCCATCTTACTGGGCAGACTAGATGGACCATACTGGTCTTTATCTGCTGTCATTTACTATGTTAGTATGTCATATGGGGTAGGTGGGAGCAGGTGTTGGAAGGGATGGATCTAACACATGAGGAGGTCAGTGACTTCAAAGAGCTTGCCTACCTCTTTCAACTTGCAGGCTAAAGGAGAAGAAAAAGAATTCTAGCAGCCTAAGAAAGCTTTGCCCAAGAACACAAAAATTCCCCTTTTGCAATACAGCAGAAAAGAATTAGCTATTAAAAATGAAAAAAAAGCCTGCAAGGCAATGTAGACCTTTATACAGCACTCAGCTGCCTAGCTCCTAAGCAAGCTGATTAAGACCACTAACACCTGAGAAGGTCAGTGACTTCAAAGAGCTTGCCTACTTCTTTGAACTTCTAGGCTTGAGGAGAAGAAAAAGAACTCCAGCAGCCAAAAAATGTTTTGTGTGTAACACAAAAAATTCCCCTTTTGTAATACAGCAGCAAAGCCCAGCCATTAAAAATGGGGAAAAAAAGCTCCCTTTAGATTAGGAGCAATCTGGGAGAGAGTTTATATTCAAGAGCCCCACAGTGTCACCTTGCTTGCAATGCACCCTTTAGGAATTATTGTACATTAACACCATATTATTTAATGCAAGCCCCATTATTGTTAATAAGGCCTATAACTAATAATTTGTATTAATTATTTTAACGAGCTAATGCATTTATGTAGGTTAGTAAATCAAGCCCACAGTTTGTATCGGAGGCAGTGGGGGGTGAAATGACTTGCCCAAGGTCACTAGGAATGTCACCAGGAGAAGTAAAATTAGAACTCGGACTTGCCTGATTCTCAGCCTGCTGCTCTAAGCACTCATCTCATAAGTATTATCTTTGCCTCTAGTATGTCAGAAAGCTGTTCCTAATTTTGGTATTTAAACTTTGTTCACCCTAGCAGAATGCCAGTATTAAGCTTTAACAAAACTAAGCCGTATTTTCTGCATGATACGACAACTCCTTTGAATGAAAATATATATGTTACTACTTATATTTGCTGGTTGTAATGTATTAATAATTCTAAAGAAAAACAAAAGAACAATCACATCTGTAGCAGTCTTCATCACTCTATGTGGATTAGATCCATCTGAGAATAATTAGAATGATTTAACAAATGGCATATAACTGCTTCTATACTCAATTGTAATTGAAGTAGGGTGAATTATACCCAACGGACATCCAGCCTAGATAAAAAGGATAAACATGGCAAGAAACCGCTGATCTCTTTGGGAAGCACTTCTTGTTTCCTACTGAGAGATACTGCACGTGCCAACAAAAACTTGACTTTTCAGCAGCTTAGGTTTACCTGTGCATGCCAGCGTGACTCAAGATTCATGCTTTGCTTGCTGAGATGTTACTGGCAGTCTTGCTGTTCATAGCTTTTGTTCGTAGCCAGGTTCACCCCAGCGGTTGTGCCCTTCCCATCCCAGAAGAGACTGGTTCTAGGAAAGAAGCGGATATCATGATCGGGGGAATAATCCCTGTTCACTGGCGATGGAAGGACCCAGACACGTCTTTTACCCAATCTCCCGGGCCTGTTATCTGCCAAGAGTAAGACCTCTGCTCCGTTTCTTTTTTGAGGCAAATTAGCAGTGGGACTCCTGTCAAAAAGTCCTAAATTTATGGACTGAGACCAAAGCCCCCAACATTGGTGCTCTTGTTTCCACTTTTAAACCAGTTATTTTATGGATTTCTTCCCCTTCTAGAAATTGCAGTAAATGAAATCCTCTGCTAAAGATGAACTGTTTCCAAACTGCATGAGGAAATAGGTGCAAAGGCCACAGGTAGAATATACCTGCCGTCTTTTCAGTTTGAAAATTGCAGTTAATTCAATGAATTTACAAAACCACATTGTGCATTAGTTGACCAGAAGGTTTCAAAGTAGATCCGACACTTCTTCTGAGGCACTGGAATAGGGGGGTGTTTACTAAGCTGCGCTACCTGTTAACGCGGCACATAACATACTCTATCAGGCTGTGTTAACAAATAGCACATGGGAAATACAGATAGTGCAGCGATTTTTTACGCTAACTGCAGATCCTGCAGTAACTGCTAGAGTGGGTGGAAACTGGGCATGTCTACAATGCATGGTTACCGTGGACATACTCAACGTGCGGTAACCAGTAAAGCTGCAGACAGAGCGGGTGCAGATAACACAACCTTAAGGGTTGGCGTTAACTGCATCTACGAAGCTGCCACGGCACAATCTCTTTATTTTCTGTGTGGAATCTGCTGTGGAAATGCTGAGCACTCCCCTCAAAAATACCGCATGGCCTTTGCAGTTAACGCGGCTCTATTTGCACTAAAATGCTACGCTAGCTTCAAAAGCTTAACCACGTTAGTAAACATGCACCTGTGAATTTCTATGCATATGTTTTTATGGGGTGAATGGTATCAGTGTATTGTTGATGGCTATTGTTGCTATTATTGATATGGGAGGAAGGGGAGGGCTTGCCTTCCGGAATGTTATTTCCATTTGGGGACCTCTTTTTGAAAAGTATGTATTTCAGTGCCTCTGTCCCTTTGCCAATGATATTTTGTTTAGTGGTGCTTGCTTCTTTAAAGATTTTGCTATTGCTATTTATTTCCATACCTGTGATCAATGTATGCTGAACACGAAACGAAAGGCAGGCACTCCAGGTTCACTGACAGACTTATAAGACATCACAATAAATTCACTTAAGTCTTCTTTGTATATAGATTTTATCTCGGCTTTCTAGGTAGAGGATTGTCAAAAATTTCATGCAATAAGGGACAGGCTAATCCAGTCTTGGCTTTACCCCACTGCACACATGGACTTGACTTTTTAAAACTGGATCGCATCTCTATGCATTCAATAGGGGAAACAAGGACTGGTTCAGTCTATCCCGTTTGTCATAGAATTGGTGACAAACCTGATCAGGTGATGCCAGGTCATTGTTGGAAGGCCAAGTTGGCCCTTGTTTTACCCCAGTGCAAGCAGGAATATTTAGTTATGATTACCAAGGCTTTTTTTCTGGCACTATGTATTGGTATTTAGTAACTGCACTTTTTCTACTGAGTCTAGATTGTCATGAGTGGTAGCAAGGCCAGATCTTCGTTTTATGGATATAGCGTTATTACAAAAGGGTCAGAGAAGAGCCACCAAAATGGTAAAGGGGATGGAAGGATACCCCTATGAAGAAAGGCTAAAAAGGTTAGGACTCTTTAACCTGGAAGAGAGACGGCTGAGGGGAGATATGATACAAGTCTATAAATTAATGAACGGAGTGGAACGGGTAAACGTAGATCGATTGTTTACGTCATCAGAATATAGAAAGACTAGGGGACATGCAATGAAGCTACAGGGTAAACTATTTAAGACTAATAAGAGAAAATATTTTTTCACTCAATGTGTAATCAAACTCTGGAATTTGTTACCGGAGGATGTAGTAAAGGCTGTTAGTGTAGCTGGGTTTAAAAAAGGTTTGGACAAGTTCCTGGAGGAAAGGTCCATAAACCATTATTAAGAAGGGACCCAGGATATCACTGCTTGACCCAATACAAGCATTGTGGAACCTGTGTCTTTTTGGGAAACTGCTAGGTATGTATGACCTAGATTGGCCACTGTTGGAAACAGGATACTGGGCTTGATGGACCTTGGTCTGACCCAGTATGGCATATCTTATGTTCAGATTGCTTTTAGTTTATGTGCTGTTTATATTTTGTTTTTATGTGAGTTTTAATTGCACTACACTTGCATTATAATGAATAGACCGACTATATCAATGGCACTTATCTGCACATCCATTTCTATGGCAGTGTGGAGTCAGTCTTGCAATATGAATCATGTGAATCTTGTGGCTCTTACCATGAAACTGGTCCCATACTGCTGCTGAAGTTCATGTTCCTTTGAGTGCCACAGCCTCTATGAGTCTGAAAGGGAGGATGAGGATGTGGATTGGAAGGAAGGTGGCTGATGAAGGCTATAGGTACTTCCAAATCATGATTTATTTTTTGGCTAAGATATTTAAATTTTTTCATTATATAGAAGAGCAGATTTAACTGTGGGGCTGACTGCAAGGGACAATGCTAGTGTGCCAGATGGGGAAAGTGGGAAAGAAGGGAAATAATATTTGAAGACAGGAGAGAAGGGAATAGAATGCTTGGAAGTAGGGGAGAAGGGGGAGGAAATTCCTGGAGAGAGAGAAGTGGGGAAAGAATGCCTAGAGAGGCTGAGGTGAGAGAGGGGAAGAAGAGAAAGTTAAGAAAAGGTGGGAGGAGGTCTGGAGAGACAGAGAGAACCTTGCATTGGGTAGAGTGTGATGGTGAAGGAAAAGGAAGAGGAGAAAGAATTCTGATGGAGAAGGCAAGGAGGACTGGAACTATTAGAAGAGGGGACTAGGTGAGATTTAACTGGGGATCTGTGTATATGGGTGAGGAGGGGAGGAGAATTGTAAAAGAGGATCCAGTATAGAAGGGAAGATGGAAGGAAAGGGAGAAAGGACAGAGTAGAGGGACAAAGGGAGTAGGATTGAGGATGGGAGTGAGAGACGAGAAGCTGGATTGGAGAGTGGAGGAGGAAAGGTGGAGAAGAAAGGGGATGCTGAATGAAGGAGACAGCATAGAAGAAAAGGGTAAAGGAGAACTTGGAAGAATAGGAAGATGTGACAAGGGAGAAGAGAACAGAAATGGCAGAAGAGAAAAAGAACACATTAAAATATCTACTCTGAAGAAAATAGAAAAAGGAGGAAGAGAGAAATAAAACGGAAAAGAAAAAGGAGGTACACCAGAAAATTAAAGGGGAGTAGGGTCTCAGAGATTAGGCTGGGATCCAGGGAAGAGGGGAGAACAGACACTTAGTAATTTAGTTTGAGTGTCATAGAGTGATACTGGATACCAAAGGCTGCTGTGAAGGACTATAAGGGGCTGGTGGGGATTTGAAGTAATATAAAAAGATGGGGCTGCGGAAGGAGTAAGAGAGAGAGAGGAAAGGGGAAGATCTGTGAAGGGGATGAGAAAATGGAAATGGGGCAAGAGAAGAGGTAAAAGATGGGGACTATGAAGCTGGGTAGAGGTAAGAGACAGGGGATGGATTCCAGGAGGGATGAGAGACAGATCAGGAGCTGAGGAGGCAACGGGATGAGAAGCAGAGTAAGGTAGATGAAGAAGTTAGGGAGGGGATGAGAACAGAGGTTGGAAATGGGGATCTAGAGAGTGGGTGACAGAGAGGGAGAATAGGAGAGTGGGAGAGGATTCTGAGAGAGGGTGACTGGGAGGTGAAAAATAGGTGGCATACGGACTCAAAGGTAAGAAAGGGCTAGATTAGAGAAACATAGCTATGAGTGGACAGAGAGGCAGTAAAGAGAAAAATGTTAGGAAAAAGGATGAGAAGGAAAGACGAAAGAGAAACAGATGTAAGAAAGGAAGAGAGGAAGACGGGGGAAAGAGAAGAAATGGGAAGGAGACCCTTGAAAAGAACATATGAAAAGAACAAGAAGAAGAAAGTAGAAATGAGATTAGGATCAAATTAATTGCCAAGACAACAACTATAGAAAACAAAACATTTTATTTTCAGTTGCTAGACAGTGGACACCCCAATTCATATTTCCTCCCCCCCCCCTCCCCACCAAAGACAGCCTTGCATCCAAGTACTGGCAATTAAAGATAACCGGATAAGTTAACCAGATAAACTCAGATATTCAAAGAAGATAACCAAGTAAATAGAATTGCCAAAATAGTGATCTAAAGCTAACTGAACTAGTTGTCTGGTTAATTTTAGGACAGCTATTTAGAGGACATCCAACTTAAGGGTTAACTTTACCTGAATATCATTTAAAGCTAAACCACGTCCTCAGCACACTTCTTGCTCCTCCCTGAGATAACTGATTAAAATTTTAGCCAAACAAGTTGTCTGGATAAAATTTAAGTGGTGGCCGAGCAGGAAATGCAACTTGAAAGATTTATCTGCTTAATTCCTGAAGTTAACTGATTATGGCATTTAAATATCAACTCCAACACGTCTACAGGATGATACATGTATTGAGGCATGACCGGAACTGATCCTGCTTGCTTCAGAGGACTTGAAACCTTAGCTTTACCTCATCTTATTTCCTGTCTGCTTTGCTATCAGGTTTAGCATAAGGCCTTTTCGCTGGGCTCAAGCTCTGGCCTTTGCTGTTGATGAAATTAACCAAGATCAAAGCTTTCTCCCCAACATCACCTTAGGCTTCATGATCTATGACACCTGCCTCTCCTTAGCGAAATCCCTCAGAGGTACTAAATGGATTCTGACAGGGAAGGATGATAAGCCCATCCTGAACTATCGCTGCTGGAAACCATCCCAGCTGGCTGCCATCATTGCTGATTCTGGTTCTACCAAGTCAATAGCCATTGCCAGGTTGTTGGGACTTCGGTGTTACACACAGGTGAAATTCTGTGCTTGACCCATTCTGCTTACCCCTCTACTGTTTTCCCTTTGAACAAATTATTTTTTTCTATATATCTCCACTTTTCATTTTTCTGCTATTGATGTTCAGCTATACCAAAATATAAAAATATGATAACATTTCTAAGTGAACTCTCTGATTTTCCAGGTCAGCTATTTTGCATCCAGCCCTGTTCTTAGTAACAAGTTCCTCTTTCCATCCTTTTTCCGAACTATTCCGACTGATGACATCCAGGCTCAGGGACTTGCCCAACTGGTGGTATATTTTAGATGGACATGGGTGGGGCTCCTGTCCACTGAGAATGATTATGGTGAATTAGGATCTCAGATCTTGAAAGGTGAACTCCTGAGATATGGAGTCTGTATTGCATTCCATGAAACAATCCCTATCATTTCTACAACCAGGAAAATCAACCGGATTGTTGAGATAGTCAAGAAGTCTTCCACCAATGTAATATTGATTTTTTCTTCTGATCCATATATGTGTCCAGTAATGGAAGAACTTTCAAGACTCAATGTAAGTGGCAAAGTGTGGATTTCCAGTGAGGGTTGGTCAACTTCCCCCAGTGTATCCACCAAAGAACTCGCTAGATTGATGAGAGGCACAATTGGCTTTGCCATCCATGAGGGTCAAATGCCAGGGTTCAGAGAGTTCCTCCTCAAACTTCACCCTTTTACTTCTTCTAATGCCGTATTTATTAAATCATTCTGGGAAGTGGCTTTTGGGTGCCAATGGCCCAGCCCTGCAATGAACCAGACCATGGCCAGTGGCAATGCAAATATAACCAAAATCTGGTGCACAGGAGCAGAAGAACTGGACAAGCTTGACAACCAATATTTTGGAGACTCTAACCTGAGAATCAGTTACAACATTTACAATGCAGTTTACTCTGTTGCACATGCTTTACAGGCCATGCAGTCCTGCGTGCCAGGGAAAGGGCCCTTCGCCAACAACATGTGCATGGATATCTGGAATTTCCAACCATGGCAGGTGAGATAATCTATAGCTCCTCACAATCAATGTGAGGTACTTACATTTATATCCATAGAAATATTCCAAATTTAGGGTGCATGAGGCCTACATTGTGGATGTGTTTTATCACTTTCTCCTCCAGCGAATGCTAGGAATGTTGTGGAGGTCATATGCTGAGATGGATGTGGTGAGATGAACAATGGAAACCACCTAATAACTGGCTGTTGTATTCTTGATTTATTTATTGGCAATAGGCCTAAGTGGTTTAAGTTAGAACACTGTCTTTATGGAATGTCTTGCTTGAGAAAATTATCCCCGTAAGATTGGTATTTCATGAGTGGTTACATTGTTGTTCAGCTCTATAGAGTATTTGTGAAAGAGACAACTACTTTTCAGATTACCTTCAAGGTAGGTTACTGTCCATGACAACCTAGTATCACCCATCTCTAATTTCAATAACTCTTACTGATAAAACCTTGCATCAAGCCACAGACAGTAACTCAAGCATATGAAGCATGAACAATACACAGTATATAGGAAATATTCCAATATGGGATTTCTTTAGATGGTTCTACACTTGAAAATGTCACAGAGAAACTGGAGACAGGTCTTATTTCAGAAAGGTTGAGGAGACACCTGATGAAAGGACAGTGATTTTTCTGACAGGACATCCAGTAAGATGGAAAAAAACATGGCCAATTCATATTTGTCTTTCCTCAGCTCTTGTACTACATGAAGAAGGTGCACTTCAAGAGTAAAAAGGGGGAGGAGATGTACTTTGACAGCGGAGGCAACCCCCCCGCTGTGTATGACATTATCAACTGGCAGCAGGAGCCTGATGGCACCATTCGCTATGTCAAGGTGGGAAGATTCGACTCTAGGACACCCAAAGGGCAGGAGCTGTACATCAACATTAGTGCCATTCGATGGAATATGCAACACACTGAGGTACTCATCCAGAACACACATCGAGGTACAAAACATGGGCAGCATACTAGATGTTGACTTTTCTTGAAACCAGAAATCAAGAGAAATAGACACAAAGAATAAAAAAAACAGAGATAAGTAGAGAAAGACAAAGAAAGGTAGAAAGAGATGGAGAATCATAATACAAAATGATCACCCATTGAATCAAAGTTTTATTGTGAAAGTGCATCTAGAATTCAAGAGATTAAAAAACTAAAGGTTCATCCATTCATGACCAAACAGCTAGAATAAACATTTTATCTAATATAAAGTTATTCTGTATTCACCTAAATCTATGTAATCATCAATAGCATTTAGCTAAAAAATATATGCCAACCAAGTTAACCTTTGAGTGATTTTGTATTGTTTTGGTTTTGCTGTAACTCTCAGACCTCTTTGATTATGCCACTGAATACGTATACTCGTATACTCAAAAGCAGTCAGCTCAGTCAACTCTGTGGTATCGATTGCATTTGATTGGCCAGAAGTGTTCTGTGACAGCTCTGTATTCTGATAAGGTCAAGGGTGAAAGGTTCTATAGGAGGAGATTCCAGGTTATTTTATTTATTTAAAACATTTTATAGACCACAAAATGGATCCCATAAGTGTCCTTCGTTGTTTTAATGTTTACTTAAGCAAAGTTTCTCATATGATGCTTATGGAAAATGCATATAGAGGGGAATTTTAGAAGATCCATCAAAGTGCAATCTGGGACGTCTGAAAAAAATGCAGATACGTCCAGGTACGGACATGATTTCACAAACCTGGACGTTCCCGATGGGGATGTCTGCAGGGGCGTCTACTTAGACATCCCAGACATCTAAGATAACATAATGTTTGGAGTAGTGGTTTAAGAACAGGGCAGCCAGGGTTCAAATCCTATTGGTGCTATAGTTGAAATTGTGTTGAGTACTGGGGATGATGGAGATCTTTCTTCTCTATACGCTCTGGATATTTTTCAGCTAACAGAGCACTTTTCAGATGCTTGTTTGTCTCTGCATGCATGCATGGAGCAGGTCTAAAGTTTGACATGATGCTGGACATCCACGAGGTTTCTGTGATCAGGTGAGGAAATCCTGGGAATGCCCTAACCATGCCTCCATTGCAGAACCTGTGTCTTTTGGGGAAACTGCTAGGTACGTATGACCTAGATTGGCCACTGTTGGAAACAGGATACTGGGCTTGATGGACCTTGGTCTGACCCAGTATGGCATATCTTATGTTCTAACGCTATATCCTTTTTAAGATACGGCGACCAGAATTGCCCACAATATTCAAGGTGCGGTCTCACCATGGAACGATATAGAGGCATTATAATATCTTTTGTTTTATTTTCCATTCCTTTCCTTATGATACCTAGCATTCTATTTGCTCTCTTGGCCGCCGCTGCACCCTGGGCTGAACGTTTTAACATGTTATCCACAATGACTCCTAAATCTTTTTCCTGGGTGGTGGTTCCTAATGTGGGACCTTGCATCATGTAACCATAGTTTGGGTTGTTCTTCCCTAGCTGCATAACTTTGCACTTGTCCACATTAAATTTCATCTGTCATTTTGATGCCCAGTCTTCCAATTTATCAAGATCCTCTTGCAATTTTCCACAATCCTCTTGGGTTTTAACAACTTTAAATAGTTTTGTGTCATCTGCAAATTTGATAACCTCACTCGTTATTCCCTTTTCCAGGTCATTTATGAATATGTCAAAAAGCAGCGGACCCAGCACAGATCCCTGGGTTACACCACTATTCACCTTTCTCCATTGGGAAAATTGGCCATTTAGCCCTACCCTCTGCTTTCTATCTTTTAACCAGTTCCTGATCCAAAATAGTATACTGCCTCCTATCCCATGACTCTTTAGTTTTGTCAAAAGTCTCTGAGGGACCTTGTCAAAGGCTTTCTGAAAGTCCAGATACATTATATCAACCGACTCACCTTTGTCCACCTGTTTATTCACACTTTCAAAAAAACATAACAGATTAGTAAGATAAGATCTTCCTTGTCTAAAGCCATGTTGGCTGTCTCCTATTAGGCCATGACTATCTACAAGCTGAGTAATTTTGTTATTTATGATTGTTTCTACCATTTTTCCCGGTACTGACGTCAGGCTCACCAGTCTGTAGTTTCCTGGATCACCCCTGGAACCTTTTTTAACAATTGGTGTTACATTGGCGATGTTCAAATTTTCAGGTATTACAGATGATTTTAATGAAAATTCACAGATTACTAATGGCAGGTCTGCAATCTCATATTTAAGTTCTTTCAACACCCTTGGATGTATACCATCTGGCCCAGGTGATTTGCTACTCTTCAGTTTATCTAATAGTTGTAATATATCTTCCCGATGTATCGATATTTCCTTCAATTCTTCCGCACCTTTAAATACCACTTCAGTCATGGGTAACATCCCTACATCTTCCTCAGTAAAGACCGAAACAAAGAATTCATTCAGTCTCTCTGCTATCGCCTTGTCGCCTCTTAGTGCCCCTTTAACCCCTCTATCATCTAATGGACCAACTGACTCTCTCACAGGTTTTTTGCTACGAATGTACTTGAAAAAGTCTTTATTTCGCGTTTTTGCTTCCACAGCAAGCTTCTTCTCAAATTCTCCCTTTGCCTGCCTTATCAATGCCTTGCATTTGACTTGACAGTGCTTGTGCTGTTTCCAGGTTTCGTTGTTTGGCTCTTTTTTCCATTTCCTGAAAGATGCTTTTTTGGCAACAACAGCCTCTCTGACCTCACCTTTAAACCATGCTGGCAGTTTTTTGGACTTCTTTCCACTTTTCTTAAAGCATGGAATAGAAACATAGAAACATGATGACAGAAAAAGACCACATGGCCTATCTAGTCTGTCCTTCCATAACAACAACTACAACAGTCCACTTTTTACCTTTAGAGATCCTCTGTGTTGGTCCCATGCTTTTTTGAATTCAGTTACTGTCCTCATCTCTACCACCTCCACTGGGAGACTATTCCACGGATCCACTTACTCTTACAGCTGGTCTGGGCTTCCAAGATAGTAGTTTTCAACAACACCCAAGCTTGATGTAAGTCTTCAACCTTTGCAACTGCTCCTTTTAGTTTTTTCTTAACTATTTTCATCGTTTTATCATAGTCTCCCTTTCGAAAGTTAAAAGGTAGTACTGTGGATTTCCTTACTATCCCTCCTCCACTAAATAAATCAAATGCGATCATGCTATGATCACTATTGCCAAGTGGCCCCAACACCCTTATCTCTTGCACCAGATTTGGTGTTCCACTAAGGACTAGGTCCAATATGGCTTCCCCTCTGGTCGGTTCATGAACCAGCTGCTCCAAGAAGCAGTCATTTATTTCATCTAGAAACTTTATCTCCCTAGCATGTCCTGCCGTGACACTGACCCAGTCGATACCGGAGTAATTGAAATCACCCATTATTATTAGTGTGTTGTAACTTTTGTTAGCTTCCCTGATTTCTTTGAGCATTTCATCATCCATTTGTTCATTCTGGCCACTGCCCCACTGCCCCACTGCCATCGCCTTCCCCTTTTTACATGGAATTTCAATCCATAGAGATTCTACAGCAAATTTTGTTTCCTGCAAAACTTTAATCCTTTCTGACTCAATGCCCTCTCTATCATAGAGCGCAACCCCTCCACCAATTTGATCAGTTCTATCATTACGATATAGTTTGTACCCAGGTATCACAGTGTCCCACTGGTTGTCCTCCTTCCACCATGTCTCTGATATTCCAATCATATCTAACCTCTCATTTAGTGCTATATATTCTAAATCTCCCATCTTATTTTTTAGACTTCTAGCATTTGCATACAAGCATTTTAGAGACTATATTTTATTCATATTAATCTTGCTATTGGTAAACATGGGTAATTTGGGATCTTTAAGCAGTGTCTGCTCCATGCTCGAGGGCATTTGGGCTACTTTACTCTTTTTTTGAACCTCTCTGCTTTTGGTAGTATCCTTCAAGGATACATTCTTCTGAACCATGCGCTCTTGGGTGACAGTCGGCTTTCCCCTATTATCTAGTTTAAAAGGTGCTCTATCTCCTTTTTAAAGGTTAATGCCAGCAGCCTGGTTCCATACCGGTTAAGGTGAAGCCCATCCCTTCAAAAGAGCCCCTCCTTTCCCCAGAATGTTCCCCAGTTCCTAACAAATCCAAACATCTCATCTCTGCACCATTGTTTCATCCACACATTGAGACTCCGGAGCTCTGCCTGCCCTTTGGGTCCTGCGTGTTGTCACCAGCAGTGGCTAGACTGGGCGTAGGCAGCCAGACACACTGCTGGGCCTGACCCTTCTATATAAAAAGGAGTAGTTGCGACGGAGTGGTCAGATTGAAAAAGGATTTTTATTCCCCTCCCGGGGTTTGGATTTTCAAAACAGTACAAACACAAGAACTTAAGAGGTAGCCATACTTCTGGCAAAACGGAGGGTGAAAAGAAACACAGCTTCTCGCTTGAACAGAAACAGGGATTATAACAAAACAGAAACCCGGTAAAAATGCTGACAGTATTCCTCTGTGCACATTCAGCTCTCTACAAGGCACTCTTGTCTTCAGCTAGCGCAGAGAGTTTATATCAGACATTACCAAAGAGCAGTCCATGTCTTCAATATCAGGAGTTAAATTGCTTGGCTCCGTGATCATAGGCTCTTCAACCACCTTACTTTCTTTAGGGCAGAGAGTTTGGAACTTTCTTAAATCAGTCCCTGGACTTTCCTCACAGCTCTCTCCACAATATGGCAGGTAGTTACCAGATAGCTTGTAAAACTGCCCTGTTCTGTTCCTAACAGACTTTTCACTTTGCAGTCTTCTGCAGGGCTTTAGAGACACACACTCATCTTCTTCACTCATACAAATATCTTCAATTGTATTATTTTCCTTTTCCCAAGGTTGCAAGTATTTCAGGCAGCTCTGCCTTTCAGTTATATATGGTTCCTTACCAGCTGCCTTCCGTTCCTTCCACTGAGCTCTGTGTCTGGGAAATTCTCTCTGCGTCAGAGGTGAGGGTTTCCTGTAGTTAATCCCTCTGCTGGCAGATAGCTTTCTTTCCCTTTTCAAATCCCTCCTGAGCTTTCTGCTCCAAGGCTCAAACAAAACAGAATCAGCATGAGAGTATTCTGACCCTCCGTCTGAGACCTGCAAGTCTTCTCTTACTTGCCAAGCTTCCTGTTCCCCGTGAACTTCCTGCTTGCCTCGGTCTCTCTGATCCTCCAATTCTTCACAACCCTCAAAACCTTCAAAACCTAACCCTGTTTGCTTCACACATTTTTTGTACAGGTTTAGGGGCATTTTCCTGCCCATGTGCAAACTGTTCTCCTGATTACTTGGGGAGTGTTTGTTAGCTAGGCGTGCCTTCAGACCTCGTGTCTCAGCCTGCTTTGGTTGCCCATGGTAACTGGGAAGCTTTTGATCTCCCTGCCTGTCTGAATCTGTGCTAAACCCAGCAGCTTTCTGTGTTTTAAAGGTATAGGGCAGATCTTCAGTGTCACAGTGTGGAAGGGAAGCATTTCGGAGAACGCTACCCTGGAAGTTCTGGATTTCAACTTCCTACCTAAAAGCCTAAATTTAGCCTCCAGAACCTCCCTACCACATTTTCCTATGTCATTGGTACCGACATGTACCAAGACAGCAGACTCCTCCCCAGCACTATCTAAGACCATATCTAGGTGGTGCGTGAGGTCTGCTACCTTCGCACCAGGCAGGCATGTTACCAGGCAATCCTCATGTCCACCAGCCACCCAGCTATCTACATGACTAATGATCGAATCACTAACTATAACTGCTGTCCTAACCCTTCCCTCATGGGCACATGGCCCTGGAGAAACGTCTTCGGTGCGAGAGGGTTTTACATCACCTGGAGGACAGGTCCTAGTTACAGGATCACTTCCTGCCACACCAGGGTGATGCTCTCCTGTCACGTGACCTCTCTCCTCCATGGCAACAGGGATGCTGCCAGACTGGAGGTGGGACTTCAGGACTATATCCCTGTAGGTCTCGTCTATGTACCTCTCTGTCTTTCTTATGTTTTCCAAGTCTGCTACTCTAGCCTCTAGAGAACGGACTTGTTCCCTGAGAGCAAAGAGCTCCTTGCACCTACTGCACACGTAAGACCTCTCACCAACTGGGAGAAAATCATACATGTGACACTCAATGCAAAAGACTGGAAAGCCCCCATCTCGCTGCTGGACTGCTGTCTGCATATTAGTTTTAAGATTGTGTTTAGATCTAAGTTCTTTACTTACTAAGGGTTGCTAAGGATATGTATACTAATAAAACTGTTCCTAATACGTTTAATATACCTTATTCACCTGAAGCTTAATTAATCTCAGGCTCTTAGTGTATGACTGATTTGGATAACGAGCTTTGCCTGAGAGCACCTCCTTTCCTTTAAGATGTGTAAGTACCTATAAAGCTACCATTATTCCAGGGGTGGGTAGGTGTTGGGGAGGGAGGGAGGGAAATAACACTTATTAAAAGAGGGCTGCTACACAGTACCCTGTCCAGTGCTGCTGAGGTAAGCTGTGACCAACTTCCTGGGTGATTAACAGTCCTTGCTTGGATAGAAGGAGTCTTTCAAAATGGCCTTTTGACCTGCCACCTGGTGTTAACACCTATTGAAAATGTTTCACAGGTCTCTTGCCCCCTAGGTAGAAGGCCTCTTTGTAAGGGTCTCTAGAAGACATTATTTGTGCTCAAAGAGTACTGACCCTATTTTGCCTTTTATGCTGTTATATTCTGATTTGATTTAAATTACATCTCTTTGCTGCTGCTAGGCTCTGACTTATTATGAAATTTAAACTACAAGCTCTCTGCTGGGTTCTAAATTTAACCAGAAAGCTCTCTTCTGTGTTTTAAAGTGACTATTAAATTTAAACTACAAGCTCTCTGCTGGGTTCCAAATTTAACCAGAAAGCTCTCTTCTGTGTTTTAATTTTAAACTTAAACTGCTGCTACTAGGCCCTGACTGATTTAACAAAAAACACTGGGTTCACAGATTAATTAGCTTTAATACAAAGAAGTCCTTTCAGAAAATTCCCAGAAGTATATACTCACAATTGCAGATCTCTCTCCAGAAGTAGCAGTCACTTTTTCTAGTCCTTCAAGACTGAGGACAAGGTTATTAGAAAAGGTACAGAGAAGAGCCAGCAAAATGGTAAAGGGGATGGAAGGATACCCTTATGAAGAGAGGCTAAAAAGGTTAGGACTCTTCAACCTGGAAAAGAGACGGCTGAGAGGAGATATGATAGCGGTCTATAAATTAATGAATGGAGTGGAATGGGTAAATGTAGATCGATTGTTTATGTCATCAGAATATAGAAAGACTAGGAGACATGTAATAAAGCTACAGGGTAAGAGAAAATATTTTTTCACTCAACGTGTAATCAAACTCTGGAATTTGTTACCGGAGGATGTAATAAAATCTGTTAGTGTAGCTGGGTTTAAAAAAGATTTGGAGAAGTTCCTGGAGGAAAGGTCCATAAACCATTATTAAAAGGGACCTAGGATATCACTGCTTGACCCAATACAAGCATTGTGGAACCTGTGTCTTTTGGGGAAACTGCTAGGTATTTATGATCTAGATTGGCTACTGTTGGAAACAGGATACTGGGCTTGATGGACCTTGGTCTGACCCAGTATGGCATATCTTATGTTCTTATACACTATAAGATTTATTGCCCTCTCTCTCCTCAGGTTCCACGTTCTGTATGCAGTGATAGCTGTGCCCCTGGGTATCGTAAGGCAGCTCAAAAAGGAAAGCCCATCTGCTGCTTTGACTGCCTCCCATGTGCTGAGGGTGAAATTTCCAATGAGACAGGTGCAAAACGAAATCGATATTATTATTTGCAACTGTCCTGTAAATGTTTGATAATCTTTAGACCTGATATTAATGTTGGTTTGAGTCTGTCTTGCCCAATGATTTGATGTTCAACAATAATACTCTTTGTCCAACATTTTCATAAATTACAGCTGTCACCTTGAATAAATTTTGAGGTGCACATAAAATGATATTTCAGGATTTCTATAATGTTGCATGTAATCCTAAACAATGGGTGTGGACTGTGAAATCTCAAGGACACACCTGAGCTATAGTTTGTCTCTTTTTATAGCATTACAGATAGTATGCTTGGAATGCCCTCCTGATGGAAGTGGTAGGGGCAAATATAGTGACAGAATTCAAAATGGCATGGGACAGACACAGTGGATCCCTTTACAGCAACAGGATAAAATCAAAATAAACTTAACTAACTAATTTCTCAACATACAGGGGTATCCTACACGGAGTGGTGGGTTCACCCCTAAACAAAGACATGGGGAGGGGTGGCCTGCACGGAGCGGCAGGTGCACCTACTCTTGACATCTTACTGGGCAGACTAGATGGACCATACTGGTCTTTAACTGCCGTCATTTACTATGTTACTATGTTAAGTATGACTAACATTAAATTTCTGTCACAGATTCCATTAACTGTTGGCACTGTGCAAGTGACCAGTGGTCAAATGAGAGAAGAAGTGAATGTATTCCAAAGAAGATAGAAGCTCTCTCCTTCTATGAGCCCCTGGGGGCAATTCTCACCACTGTTGCCATTTGCTGTTCTGTATTGTCTCTGGCCATCTTGCGCATCTTCGTTAAGTACCGAGATACACCCATTGCCAAAGCCAATAACCGGGAGCTTTCCTTCCTTCTCCTGGTAGCCCTGGTGCTAAGTTTTCTATGTTCTCTGCTTTTTATTGGTGAACCTCAGTCAGTAACCTGTTTGGTCCGCCAACCAGCTTTTGGAATCATTTTTGTGCTCTGTGTGTCTTGTGTGTTGGCTAAAACCATTATGGTGGTTATTGCCTTTAATGCCACTAAACCCAATAGTAATTTGAGAGGTTTGCTGGGATCCCGAGTGCCCATTGTGACAATTTCTGTTTGCAAGATTCTTCAGGTCCTTATCTGTGCCACCTGGCTGCTGCTGTGTCCTCCCTTCCCAGAGAAGAACATGAAAGTGAAGACTGGAATTATCATATTGCGGTGTAATGAATGCTCAGACGTTGCATTCTGGTGCATGCTGGGATACATGGGGCTCTTGGCATGTGTCAGTTTCCTAGTGGCTTTTCTTGCACGCAAGTTGCCCGACAATTTCAATGAGGCCAAATGGATCACGTTCAGTATGCTTATCTTCCTGAGTGTCTGGCTCTCCTTTGTTCCAGGCTACTTGAGCACCCAGGGGAAGTACACAGTCGCTGTGGAGGTCTTTGGGATCATCTCTTCCAGCGCAGGGATTCTCATTTGTATCTTTTTCCCCAAGTGCTACATCATACTGCTGAGACCTGACATGAACACTCGGGAGCGGCTCTTAGAGAAAGGCATCAGGAAAAAAACATGATAGCTGATGGGTCAATATTCAACATATACTGTGTGTTTAGGAAGTAATTTTATAAAGAGTTTCATGAGGTTACATGCCATTGACATGCATAAGTCATGTATTTCCATAGCTGGGCCTTTAAGTGTGCGCTTTAGTCTCACTCTTTTATAAGTACGCATACTGTGTATTCTCAGTGTGGGCATGCACAGGGATGGAGCTTGGGCGGAGTGTGGGAGGAGCTTACATTTACACATGCAAAATCTAGCCAACGGCATTTACGCCAGTCCTAGGGCTGGTGTAAGTGCTTGTGCCTAGGTTTAATGCAGTTTTCTGGCTATTTACTCCCCTATTTTACAAAGAAAAGTAGGTGTCCACTGTGCTTTATAAAATAGGCTTTAGATAGATGCGTTCTGAGTGCTTAAAACTAGGTACCTGGTTATAAAATTACCCTTGCGGAGGCCCATTCCAAGTTGTGCATCTCTGGGCCGTCTGGACATGCAGACATCCGGACACCCGGAGATGCACCCGATTCTGCTCTTCAGGGGGCTGGACATCTCTGCAGGAGCAGAATTGCAGCATAGTTTATTTATTTATTTATTTATTTAGCTGTATTTATATCCCGCTTTTCACCGGGTCAAAGCGGTGGAACATACAATAATCAATTACAAGGGTTTGGAGCCGTCACCTGGTGGCCAACAATAATGATTGTTATCAATTAATTGGGACGTAGACATAGACATTGTGTTATGGTTACATATGACATATGTTCAGGGGGACGAAATATGGTGGTTGGGAGGGAGTCAGTGGTGGGTGCTTGTCTCTGGTCCGAGGAATTCTTGGAATAATGCAGTTTTAAGTTGTTTCCTGAAGGATAAGAGGTCTGTGTTGTTTCTGATGTGATTTGGTAGAGAGTTCCAGAGGGATGGTGCATATAGTTCGAAGGCTCTGTTGCAGGTCCGTTGATTGTATTTCGTTCTTTTGTGTGGGATGGTGAGTGAGTTATTGGTGGTTTGTCTGGTTGTTCTGTTGTGGGCTGGCTGAGGCAGTAGAGTGCGGAGCTGGGAGGTTTGAGTTTGGTAGAGAGCTTTGTGGGTGAGTAGGGCGGATTTGTATTTGATTCTTACTTCTAGAGGGAGTATGTGTAGTTCCCTCAGGACTGGGGTGATATGGTCCTGTTTTTTTGCATTCTTGATAATTCTTACTGTGGTGTTTAAGGCAATTCGAAGTGGGTTGGTATGAGTGGCTGGAAGTCCATGGTATATTATATTGCAGTAGTCCAGGTGGGGGAGTGTCAAGGCTTGCATCACTGTTCTGAAGTCGTGTGGTTCAAGAAGAGGTCTTGTTAGGGAAATCAGAATCCTATATATGTGCCCTTTGTAATAATAATGCTTAGTTTAAGTGCATATACAGGAGGCCTGCACAAGAGAAATTAGAATCCTATAGAAATCAGAATCCTATGTGTGTGCCCTTTGTACATTCTGGTGTGGGTATGGAAAAAGGAATGTGCTGTGTAAGCTAAACTGATTGTTCTACTCAAGGATGACTTGTATTTGCATTAGTTACTGAGAAACTATAGTGGGCCCCCAGAAGATGGGTGGATGACGTATGAATATGTTTCTGATGATGTATAAAATACGGACAATCCCTCCACCCTTTGGAATAAACTTGCATACTTTCCTACTGTGTGGTCTGTGAGTTTTATTCCCCTGGATTCCAGCCAGCCGGAGCAGCACACCGCAGATGAGGGTTCGGGACTTCCCTGGCCTGGAGTGACCAACAAGAAACAGACCCTTTACATTTGGTGTCAGAAGTGGCGATACTCCCGTTGGCCAGGGATCCCTGTGCTTTGGTAGCACGGTTTAAATTAGAACTGGTATTCTCCCTTTGGTTGGGAGTGTCCCTATTGCTTTGGTAGCATGGTTAAATGGTAATTAAGACTTTCCTGTTCCCTGGGTGGGAATCGGTGGGAAAGCTAAAAAAAATTTTTCTCTTTCTCATCTGCGGTTGCTGTGAGGGCTGTGTGTGTGTGTGAGTCTGGCTATACGCCCCTGCCGTATTTTGAAGCGATATAGCGCTCGTGATAGATACTGTGCAGAAAGCAAGTGGCCAGACGTGCGTTTGTTGTGAATTAATTAGAGGATGGGGGGGTCCCAAGGTGAGGGGGCCGCTCCAGAATCTGCGGGAGTGCATGTTCTGCTATATGTTATGATAAGTTTTAAAACTGCAGCTAAAAAACAGCCATTCTACATAAATTGTCAGTGTAAGTTACAGGAGTCTGTTAGCATGTTTATCTCTGTGCCTATACGACACCCCCCCCCCCCCTCTCTAGA
The DNA here is from genome assembly GCA_033557465.1 of Ichthyophis bannanicus. Taxonomy (NCBI): domain Eukaryota; kingdom Metazoa; phylum Chordata; class Amphibia; order Gymnophiona; family Ichthyophiidae; genus Ichthyophis; species Ichthyophis bannanicus. The sequence continues at coordinate 100,424,343 of CM066048.1, read as the reverse complement.
ACTGATGACTCTGGAATGCAAGTGACAAGTGGTGTTTGTTTATTCTTCCACTGATTTGCTCTTCCCTCCCCCTCCCTTCCTGTTCTTTGTGTTCAAAGGTTACGGACAGGCAGACAGAACAGAAACTTAAAGTTAAACAGCATACTAAAACGTAAATTATTATTTGTTTGCAGAGTGTCTATTTATTGCCATATTGTAAGAAGACAAGCTAAATAGAAAGAAAATTACTTTTGTACTTAACAACGGTATAACTGTCACTGAAATATGTAATAGGGTATGTCTGTATTTAGACACCCATTGCTATAGCAATGTACTGAAAAATGAAATACTAAAAGAGCTCTTAATCTGCTTCACAATATCCCTCCCCGAGTATCATTGGCCAGCTTGGCCAAAGGTGAATTGGCCACAGGTAAAGGTGTAAATAACAGCTGGGGCTCGCTGGGATTTTCCCACAGTGGAGTGACTCCTGCTGAGTGGAGGTGCGAAGACGCGTCCTGTTGATTTCAACAGTCTCACCTCCTTCTCTGCGGAGAGGTCTCTTTACTAGCTGGTAATGATCCTGGGTGACTAGAGATATTGTGAATCGGAATGTGACAGACAGTGAATTAAAAAAGCAGGCACTGCAGCAACCAAGTGAATTTTGTGCACAGATCGAGGTAAGGAAAAGTGGAACTTTGGTTTCTACCTTGGTGGTTTATACATTCTATTGGGAATTGAGACTGATTGTGTGTGAGTGAGATGTATAATGTAAATAGTGGAGGTATCCGGGGAGTGGGGTGGGCTCCAAATACCCCGAGGGTCTAGTTCATTATGCAGGGCAAAATTTCTTAAGAAAGCACTTGTAAGCTTTGATTTGTCTCTTGTTTAAATAAGAACTGAAACAGAAGTTTCCCAAATAAGTAACTCCTTTGTGTCCTTCCCAACAAGCTGAAAAAAAAATATATGTTTTGTTTACAGTTAATATTGTTTTTCTTTTACTTGCTGGTTGGTGCAGGATTTAAGGAATCTGAATAAGATTGTCCAGACCTAGCAACGGATACTTTCCTTTGAAAACCTTATTTCAAAAGAAACCCCTTGATTTGTATATTTATGCTTTTGGTTAAAAATATTGAGCTAAATTTTGCATGAACACAAATGGTTCAGTATTGTAGATTTGAGGTATATGTTTGAGCCTGCTCCCTAGGCACTATGTAGATGATCTTTAAAGTTTAGGGCAGGAGAAACCAGTTGTGATAGAAGCCATTAACAATCTGCTGCATTTCTTGGGAAAGAAAAGATTCAGGGTGTCTTGGAGAAAACAAAAAATTTAGGTTGGGGCTATCCCTTCCCCCTATAACATCAGAAACGAAATCAGAAACTTAACAAAGAGAACAAAGAAGAGAGGGAAAGGGGGCAGCCCCTCCCATGGGCTACAGAAGGCACAAATGGTTTTGGATTGTTTTTCTTTAACCTTCAAAGTAGGGGTTGGGAACCCTGTCAGGACAATGGGGCATCCTGAGCCAGTAATTAAAAGACTGCAACTTGAAAAAAAAATGATTTGATATTATAGAAACACAGAGTTGTAACTATAGGAATTTAGTAGCAATCACAATTAGTGACAATTCTCAAGCAACTTTTTATTTAGGACTTTTCTCTCTCTTGTTCAGCTATCTGCATTTGCCTGAAGGAATTTGGACTCAAGACAGACCTGCTGTTTACTTTGCTATTTGTGTTTGATATAACATCAAGGTTGAACTGTTACTCTAAGTAGATTGCTTTAACATAATTTCACCAGTCTCAAGTATTATGTATAAGGTTTTAATTTAAATGTGACAAAGCATGATTTTGAATTCACCTCTTTGCAGTTTCATGTTATTTGAATGTCTGTTTCCTGAACTGTAAGATTTTAAGTTAATTACTTTGCATTGTTAAGCTCGGTGCTGATGACTGACGAACAGGACAGTAGCACCATGGGTGCTGGCTATCTTTATGATTTGATGTGTTGGGGTCCAGAGAGAAAATGTTTTTAACATTTCAGTTTTAGTAATACAGTATATTGTAGCACTATGATATACACGTTTTCTTTAGTTTACACACTTGCACTTTATGTTACCAAAATACTTGTCGTAGCAGTACATTATGTAGAGGTTCAGTACACATAGAAATTATAGAATTTTGGAAAGAGGCTGATCTGCAATTGCTTAGATCACATTTAGTGGAAAGATGAAGCTTAGTTCCCAGGAAATATGAGAATATTTGTAAATAATAACATTAACGTGAGTTCATTGAAAAAAAAAAAAGAAGCAGAGAGTGAGAGAGAGACAGACAGAAGGTGAGGCTACAGCCTTGGAAAAGGCAATAAACGTGCTGCTCCAAGTGTGATGCCACCGGAATTCTGACTGCTTTAAGACTCCTCGAGGACCCACAAGGCCTGAAGAACATGAACCTTGCATATTTATGCCTCTGAAGAGACATGACTAGGCAGGGGGGAATAGGCCAAGAAGAACCCGAGGAAACATCGCCCTGAGGCCCAACCACAAATGCCTTGAACCTTCTTAGGCCTCTCATCTCAAAAGGATCTCTTAAACACCATGATTAGTGAGTAACCTCCACAGATCTTTGTAGGCACTGCGATTATAAGATCAGTCCTCAAATATTTTTAAGTTTCCACAACACTCTCACTGGGAACCGGGTATAAGATAGACTTTAGTCACACCTGAGAGATTATGTGGCTGTTCTGTTAGAAGCCATACTCCTTCCTATTGGGATTGATGTTATAAAATGCCGTGAAGCACTAGTCTATATTGTAAGGACTTTATCTATATTTTGTTTAGGCAGTTGCTAATTAGAATGAGCACTGTTTATGCTTATTGAAAAGGATCTACATTTATATGTATATATACCTTTTGTTTACAAAAATACTAAGTTTCTAACAATTGTTTGATGTTCTTAGCAGCCTTGCCAAATAAGGATACACTAGTATGGTATAAAAAAAGACAGAAGGACCTATGCATGTAGTTTGATGGAATGATGTAAGTGAAAAAAAAAAGTGGTGTTGAGAGGAGCGTGATGGAATATTCATGTTGGAAAGGAGAACTCAGATTAACATTATAAAATGGTGAGGGTAAATTGAAATGTGAAATGATGTATCTGATGTATCCACCTAGAAAGAAAACTGACAATGAATACTCTACAATATTTGATTATGCCATCCCCATTAACTCCAATTTTGAAAGTTATCTAGCCCAGAGATATATCCAATAATTGGAAATAGACACTTGGAGATAGGCTGAGTGCACTTTTCATCCTAATGAGCTTGGGGAGACCCACACTGGCCATGTGGTGCTTTTCAGATGCTTTTATCCCTTTTTGCCTCTATGTGTCCTGGCCCGACACATGAAGCTAAAGGAGGAAAGTTACTTACACAAGTTTTTACAAATTGGTATAATTCTAAAATTGTGGAACAATTTGAGGAAGTGTGGGCATCTTGTCAAAATGTATTAGCTAAATTGAGTTGCTTAGGATTGGCTGTTGTATGCAAGCAGCAATCCACGAAGGGGGGAACCTCCGAAACCTTAAAAAACTTTGTAAGGAAATTAAACTGTCTTGCTTTTGACTCTGTTCAAAAAAAAATAAATGCCCTAAGGGAGTAGACTGAACTTTTTCTCCCTCTGAACTGTTATATGGAAGACTGCTTATTTTTTATACTCCTGAGCCTCACATTTGATCTCTTGTATTTCCTAGCAGCAGAGGCAACTCTCTTCCCTCCACAGGTATGCTCAGCAGGTCCAGTCCTTTCTACTGGATGACTCAGCTCTTTTCTTTCAATCCGGAGACTGGATTTTGGTAAAGACATACCACCAGCACACAGTACAAGCCCCTTTTCCAGTATGGGACCATTCCAAGTTCTTCTGATAACACCGATTGCAGTGAAGGTGGCGGCTAAAAGATCCTGAAACTATTGCCCTCGCTGGAAACATTCTCCATATACAGATCAGGCTTCAGGACCAGGATGAGAAGTAGCTGACGCCAGGGCAGCCAAGGCCCTAGCAACTGGAGAGGAGAGGAGAAGACTCCTGAAGAAAAGCAGCTTTCGGCCTAGAGGTACCGAACCAACATATCCCTTCAAGGTTGGTGACCAGGTACAGGTCAGAGCACCTCAAAAGCACGGTACCTTAGACCCGCTCTACGGACCTCCAAACTACAGTGATCGCCATCACATGGACAGCCATCCTGTGTGACTCCTTCCCTTCGTGGATCCATGCGTCAAGAATCAAGCGTGTATCATCTCCACTGACATCTTCGGTTCCAGCCTCCTGACCATCACGCACAAGACTGTGTTGACTCCTCCTACCACTCATGTGGTGCCTCCTTCAGCCCATTTCGGGAGCTGTTAATACGGCAATACTACTTGCCCAGACTACCTTACTTTTTGTGTGCGCAGATCGCTACAAACTGAAGCTTTTCTCTCAACATGTCTCATTACTGTACCTTCTAATCTGTGTGAAATGCAGAAGTTTACTGTACTTGACAATTTAAACTGCACCCAGCCCCATGTTTCTTTTTCTACCTTTTTGTATAACATTGGTGTTACTCGCCTCTCTTTGGGATATGACTAGGTCCCTTGCTCATTGTAAACTGTCTCTAGTTTTAATGCTACGGATTGTTTTATTGTTTCTGCTTTTAGCCTGCCTAATACTGCTCTATACTGTTCTTCAACTACAGGGAAGTTTCTCATGATTACTTTCTGATGTATTTTTCTTTGGGGTGGTCTCAAAGGACTGCTTATTGCCCTATTGAGCGGCTTTATAATTCTTGTTCTTTTTTGTTGTATATTCATTTGTTCTTGACTGTTGTTGAAAGGCCTTACAAAGCTCTACCACTTTTATGTATTCCTATACTCCTGCTTTTATGGTGGCTGATGTACCTGAGCTGCTACATACAGATGTTCCATTAATAATGTCTGTTTAGTTATTTTGTAGTAGATTGTTAGGCTGTTCTTATAGTGGGCCTATGCAGGCCCAAAGGGGGGATTGTTAGGGAAATCAGAATCCTATATATGTGCCATTTGTAATAATAATGCTTAGTTTAAGTGCATATACAGGAGGCCTGCACAAGAGAAATTAGAATCCTATAGAAATCAGAATCCTATGTGTGTGCCCTTTGTACATTCTGGTGTGGGTATTGCGGCGCTCCTGCTCGGCCTTGGGGCTAAAGACAGGAGCGGCGGTCTGATGCTTCGTGAGGAAGGAGAGTAACCTGTATCCAGGGAATGCTGGGTATTGTAGTTCCTGCTCCTCTTGCTCCGAAATAAAGAGTTGTAGTTATGGGGTTTCCAGTATATTTATTATAGTAAAGGATATTGTTCCATCACATGGCAAATAAATGCAAACAAAATAGGTGCTTCAAATGCTAACAGGAAAACTTAGGATAAAGGCAACTTAAAGTATAACTGCTTCTTTTCACTTCTAAGAAAATTACTCACTTTGCCCCAAGAGGTCAGTTAGTTTCACTGCAGCCTCTTTCAGCCACTGTTACCTTCACAGTGCTGGGGAAAATCAGGTGCAGATAATTAGAGCTTTCTCAGCAAGGCAATACAACAGCTCCGTAGCATTCAATTCACATACGGTAAAAAGCAGTTTCCTTCAGCTTGGCATCTCTACACAGCAGACCGTGCAATCCATGCTCTCACAATCTGGTAAGTCTGTATTATCTTGTGTTAATTCTTCAAGCTGTATGGAATTACTGGCTTCTGGTAACACTGGCTGTCTTCTAGCTTGCAACTCTAAAAACTGCTTAAAACTCTGTAGGAGCAATTCAGCCTGCTGTTTGTGAGATAGGGAATTGCTATCAGCTATACAACTTCCCTCTGGTTTAAGGCTGTTTATTTTCTCCTCTCTTAGATTAATTGTGTCAGAGTAACTGCTAGTCTCTTTTGCTAATGTTTCACACACAGGAGAGTTAGCTTTACGTTCAGCCTGGAAACTTTGTGGCAATTCACTTACTTGTTGCCATGCCGTTCTGACTTCAGATGGCTCCAACGTTCTCCAGCTGTTAGAATGTTTGTTGCTCTCTGGCTCAAACGGTACTTCACAGAATGATTGTTTTCTTTCTTGTTCCTGCCTTGAAGGTTTCCTTTCCCAGGGCTGTGCCTTCCAACGGTTGTCTAATTCAGGGCTAGGTCCTCTCTCCTTGGGACTTCTACTCACTGCCTCTGAATAGAACTTTGCAGGTTTCTTTCCAATGCCAGGTTCCCAAGTATCAGCATACTGTCTTCTGGACTTCCAATCATTCTTCCTCCTCTCCTTCTTTCTCTTCTCTATCTTAATCCCATTCTCATTCTCCATCTGACTAGCAAAGCCATGCTCTGGTTTAAAACCACGTTCTCTCCTGGACACGCCCCTTCCCAGGACAGGGTGTGCCCAATCAGGACTGCAGAACTCCTCCCCTGGGCTGGTCTCCATGCTCAGCTCTGTGGAATAGAGTCTCTCTTCCTTCCTTGGTTTCTCAAATAGGCATAAATCCTGCTGAACCTCAGGATTTTCATCCATTTCCATAGGCTCAGGAGGGCGCTGTTCACCACAGTATGGAAAAAGGAATGTGCTGTGTAAGCTAAACTGATTGTTCTACTCAAGGATGACTTGTATTTGCATTAGTTACTGATAAACTATAGTGGGCCCCCAGAAGATGGGTGGATGACGTATGAATATGTTTCTGATGATGTATAAAATACGGACAATCCCTCCACCCTTTGGAATAAACTTGCATACTTTCCTACTGTGTGGTCTGTGAGTTTTATTCCCCTGGATTCCAGCCAGCCGGAGTAGCACACCGCAGATGAGGGTTCGGGACTTCCCTGGCCTGGAGTGACCAACAAGAAACAGACCCTTTACAGGTCTGAGACGTTGTACTGTTTTAGCCTTGTGGTAGATTGTTGCGGTGGTTTTTTTGATCTGTTGATTGAGTGTGAGTGCTTGGTCTATGATGATTCCCAGGTATCTTATTTGTGGTTGTATTTGTATTTTTGTGGTTCCAATGTCGAGGTGTGTAGGTGGTGTGAAGTCTGGGTCCTTTGTTACTATGAGGGCTTCAGTTTTCTTTATGTTGATGGATAGGTTGTTCTTTTGTAGCCAGCTGGATACCTCGGTGAAGCATTCCGATAGGTGTTTATTGGTTGGGTTGGATGTTGTGATTGGAGCATAGAGCATTATGTCGTCCGCATAGATATGGTAGTTAATGTTGTATGTGCGTATGATTGAGCAGAGTGGTTGCAGGTAGATGTTGAAGAGCATGGCAGATAATGTGGATCCTTGCGGTACTCCTTGGTGTTGCTGGAACGGGGGGAGGTTGATAGGTTTGTGCGGATCAGTTGTTGTGTGGATCAGTTGTTGTCCAGCCACTATGGACATCCCAGATGTCCATAGTGGCTGGACATCTGGGATGTACTCTGATGCAGGAACCCTGGACGTCCAGCCATTTCCCTGGCTAGCTCAGCCAGGCTCCTGCATGGAGTCACAGTGCCATGGCATCCCGTTGCCATGCACTGCGGCTCCATGCAGGAGCCACAATCCCCAGCGACAGTGGCAATGGCCCTGTTCCCCACAGCCCGACCCCCGATTGTGCCTGTCATGGCCAGGGTCGGGCTGCGGGGAACTCCCTGCACCCCCTCACCTCCATGGCTAGCCCGGGCTCCGTGAAACAAGTAAGTCCCCTATTCATGGATTTTCATCATACTATCCAGATAGTGGCACTGAAAATCCATCCAAATTCCGTGACAGTATATGGATATTTCTGGAGCATAGTTAGCGTAGAGCATTCAACTATATGGAGAGCAAGAATATTCCGTTGCTATCCATATGGCTAAGCTAATTTAATTTAGGCTGTCTTCAGTTAAACCATGGAGTGGAGGAGCAGCTTAATTGTTAATGCAATGGCTCCTAAAGAAGGAGACTGCAGCTTGAAACTCATTAGCAGTCGTTGGACAAGTTATTTAACTCTTTATTGCATCATGTACAAACTTAGATTGTAAGCCTTCTAGGGACAGGGAAAAGCCTGCAGTATTGCCACTGGAAAAGTGTAAATTAAATGCTATTAAATGAAAATACAGTAATATTCAATCCCACTGCCTGTTCACATGGAGACTGGAATTGACCATACTTCATTCTGCCAGTATTTTAGAAAAGGCTCTGCCAAACACGGAGCCTTTTGTAAAATAAGCATAACATGCAGGAGTGCATGTGGATTTGCAAACAGGTACAACCACCATTTTACAAATCTACATATGGGAAAAATAAATTGGGGCAATGTGACAGCTTCCATGTGGAAACACAGAACTTTTACCTGGAAGTGGGAATTGCACAGCTACCACACGTACGTGCCGGAAGCTACATGAGTTTGTGGGCCAATTTGCTAACTTAAACAAATAAACTCCACTAATTACATACAGATGCTGCAATCTTTTAGTAAAGAACTGGCCGAAACAAGCACTTTTTAAAAACCTATGGGGGGCTTATTCAAAATGGCTTAGCCGGTTCACAGGACCTGCTAAGTGGCTAAGCACTGGCGATCCCAATATTTGGCAACACTGTGCGCATAGTGCCTCTCAATATCCAAGATGCCTGGTTAATTCTGGGTTGGTCTGTGGGTGGAGCAAGGGCTGCCCCAGCTGTCCAAACATTATCCGATTATTGCTATCCAGTTAGCGGCCGGTATCGCCACTGACTAAAGAGCAACAGCGCTGCACGCTGAAATCAGATATTCAGCACAGGATGCCGGGTAGGTTCCGGTGCTGAATATCCAGTTTAATTAAAACAATGACGGCCATCACCAGTGAATATTGATCCCCTGTATGCACTAGGGAGCAACTGTAAATCCCAACATGGAAATTTAAGGTCATGGATGTGCTTGCTACATATAGATTTTTCACCTGCCCAGGCCACACTCAAATCACATGCCACTATGCCCCCTTGCAATTTCTGCATCTTATGGAGAACCACATGTAAATTCTGTTCTTCCTAAACTCATCATTCACACATGGTTGCCATTTCACCTGCAAATGCTGGAATTTCATGTGAAAACTGTAAAGAAGGCTTCTAGATAAACCCTCATAGCTTCACTCGCATATGGATTTTTTAAACCACCACAGCCATTTTTTTAAATAAGAGGCTCCTCGACACCAATGAACCTGTAACTTTTTACTAGGGATTACCACTAGGCTCATGCATTTTCCTCCACCCAGAATACAAATGTACGTATGTATTTTATTTATTTAAAAAGTTTATATGCAGATTTCTTGATTCTCGGAAATGTCGAAAGAAGTGTACAACACTACCACTTTGATTGAAGGAGAAAGTGGTATACAAATCTGGACAAATAAATAAATAAATAAATGTAGGTATTTATTTTTTTTATATTGATATTGTCACTTTTTCATACCACTTCATTTTGTCTTGGAATACATTGAGTCGAGGTGAGGAATAGCATACCAAAATATCATGCAAGCAGTTACCTTCACAATCATCCAAACTCTAGCTTTTCCTCTTAAATTATAAAGAAAGATCCAATATTATATCCATCTGACCTCACATGGTGATCATAGCAACTAACCTATTTTTTCACAATAGTTAAACAACACATGGCTATCGATTTCTAGTTGTTGAAAATGCCATGGCTTGAACAAGTCGAATCGTTGTATGGACAGAGACATCTCTACTCCTGAGAATCTTGTCTAGGTCCTTCATAGCCATTCTGCTAAGAGCAATGCGTCGTCTGACTGTTACTCATACTATGTGTTATTTTTTGATGGGTGGGATACTGCCTGCACTGAAAAGTTTAACTGCTACTTTTGAGTTCTTGTACTGCTGTTATGTTGATGAGGTTCCTTTGAAAATAAAGTAAACAAAAAAAAAGATAATAGGAGAGGAGGCATAGCCTAATGATTAAAGCCCTAGGATGGAATCAAGGAAGCCAAGGTTCAAATTCTACTGCTGTTCCTTGTGATCTAGCACAAGTCACTTAACCCTCCATTGTCTCAGGTACAAAGTTAGATTGTAAACCCTCAAGGACCATCAAAATAACTTCTGTACCTGAATATAACTTGGGCTTGACCTACTACTGGAGAAGTCTGAGCTAAATACAACTACTTAGAATAAGTGTTCTTGGGATGGACCCTAAAGTGACCAACTGGATTAGAAATTGGTTGAGTGAGAGGCAACAGAGGTCAGTAGTATATGGAGTTCACACTGAAGATAGGGGTGTAACAAGCTCCCTGCCACAGGGATCAGTCCTTTGTTTTATTTTTTTAACAATTTTATAAGCGATATTGCTGAAAGTCTGCCAGGAGAGGCATGCTTCTTTGTGGATACTACCAAAATCTGCAACAAGATAGATACGGACGACATGGATAACATGAGGAAGGATCTAGTGAAGTTTGGAGAATGGCCGAGAATTTTGCAGCTAAGATTTAAGGGAGAAGCTCACTATAGGGAGTGAAGTATTTCAGTGCACAAAAGAAGATGTGGGCATGGGGATGATCATATAAGATGATCTTAAAGTGGAGAAGAAGCCTAGTAGTTAGAACAATTGCCTTATGACCTTGGGAAAGTCACTTTATTCTCCATTGCCTCAGAAGAAAAGGCCTGGCAATCTACTTCCAGTGATACATTGCCAAGAAAGCCCAGAGGCAGTTGGGTTGCCAGGAGTCAGCATTGACTTGATGGTACTAAAAATAAAAGTGGCCAAAAAGGTGGCACCAAAATCCAGAAGGATATTTGGGTACATAGAGAGGAATGGCCATCAGGATAAAGGAGGTGATAGTACGTTTGTATAAGTCTCTACTGAGATCTCATTTGAAGTTCTGTGTACAATTCTGGAGACCACACATTCAGAAGAATATAAACAGGATGGAGTTGGTGCAGAAGGAGGCTACTAAAATGGTCAGTGGGCTTCATCATAAGGCATATGGTGATAGACTTAAAAATCTCAATACATTTACTTTGGAGGTAAGGTGGGAGAGGGGAGATATGATAGAGACATTTAAATACCTCTGCAGCATAAATGCACAGGAGGTGGCCCTCTTCCAGTTGAAGGAAGCTCTGAAACGAAAGTCAGAGGATGGAGGTGAAAGGGGATAGTCTCAGGAGTAATCTGAGGAAATATTCCTTTACGGAAAGAGTGGTGAATGCATGCAACAGCCTCTCAATGAAGATGAGAACTGCATCTCAGTTCAAGAAAGCATGGGACAAACAGGATCTCGAGGGAGAGGAAGTGATTGCTTAATAGTTCTTATGGCTGGGGAGACTGGATAGGCCATATGGTCTTTATTTGCTGCTGTTTTCTGTGCTTCACCTGTGTAAATATGGGTGTAAATTGTGACCCCCGCCTATGTTCTGACCAAACCTCCCTTGCACATGCCTACTCTACAAGCATGTGCTGGCTTGTACTGTGGATTAGCACTTTTAGGGCAGGACCTAACTTTATAAGAGGCCTTTGGCACGCGTAAAACAACTTTTCTTGTATGAAAAGATTTATAAAATTGCCCTCATATTGCATAACTGATGATTGTAAATAGAGGTGTCGTTGATGAGGAGGAAGAAGCAGCTTATACCGCTCGTGAACCATTAAAGCTACTGGTAGAAATATGCTCTCCTAAACAGCTGACTCTTTACAAACTTGTCTACTTCTCCTTCCATCTCCCACCTAAATGTCTCTATCATATCTCCCCCCACTCCTACCTTTCTTCAAAGTATACATAATAAGATCGTTACATCTGTCCCCAAATGCCTTATGACAAAGATCACTGTCCACTTTAGTAGTTGCCCTTTGGGCTGACTCCATCCTTATTGTATCCTTTTGAAGGTGCTATCTCCAGAATGGTACACAGTACTCCAAATGAGTACTTACACAAAGGCCCTATCATTTCCTTTTTTCTCTGGCCCATTCCTGCCTTTCCTAGCTGTTTGGACCCCTCGATACAATCACGCCCAGTTCCTGCGCTTCTTTTGTTCATTGAAGAACATCGTCCCCTGTACTCAGATGCATGATCTTGAATTTTTTAGCATTAAATCTTAGCTAATAAATTCTCAACCATTCTTCAAGCTTGGCTAGATCATTCCTTAAGTTATGCACACCTTCCAAAGTGTGCATCCTGTTGCAGATTTTGGTATTGTCCTCAATGAGACAAACCTTTCCTGGCACATTTTCTGCAATATCACTATTTACAAAACTGTGAAAAAGAAAAGGACCAATGACCGACCCCTGAGGCTCATCACTAGTGATGCCCACATCCTCAGAGTGATTGCCATTTACCACTATCCTTTGTCCCTTTCCCCTCAACCAGTATGTAGCCAAGTCAGTCACTGTAGGGTCCATCCCAAGGGTGCACAGTTTATTTATAAGTCACCAATGCGAAGTGGTGTCAAAGTCCTTGCTGAAATCTAAATATATCACATCTAGTGCTCTCACCCAATCCAATTCTCTAGTCACCCAGTCAAAGAAATCAGTAAGATTTGTCTGACAAGTAAAGCCATGATGTCTTGAATTCCCTGAATTCCAGAAACTGCATCATCCTCTGCTTTAGCAGTATTTCCATTAATTTACTCACAACAGAGGTCAGACTAACAAGTCTGTAGCTACCAACCTCTTCCTTACTTCTGTTTTTGTGGACAGGAATGGCATCCACTCATCTTCAGTCCTTTGGGAGCACTCCCGATTCTAAAGCATTGAAAAGGTTACACAATGAAGCTGCCAGAGGTTCCCTAAATTCCTTCAATGCCCTCAGATATATTGTATCCAGCCCCACTGCATTGTCTACTTTTAGTTTTGCTAGCTCCTCACCAATACAGTCTTCTGAAAATCATTCGAGGTCTATCTCACTTCCATTCCTTATTGTTCTTCTGAGGTCCCATTACTGGCCCTTCATCTGTGAACACAACAGAAATATTTGTTTATCATTTCTGCTTTATTTTATCAGCCTCTACATTTTCGTCCCCTTCACGCTTCACAATGCCACCTTTGCATTCCCTCCTGTCACTAACATATCCCCATATATTACTGTATTGGAAATTGGACAACCCAGACTACTCCAACATAGCCAACTGCTTCCAACAAATGGCAACCTGGCTGCAAGAAAACAACCTATCAATAAATTACAACAAAACCGAAGCTCTATTCATCATAAGAAACTGGACATTCTCACCATCGGCCACCATCAACCTACACAACACCATCATACCGGTAAGACAAGAAATAAAATACCTGGGAGTAACGCTCAACAAGGACCTCAACCTCCAGTCCCACATTGCAAAAATAACAAAGAGCGCGTACATCAAAATGAGGACAGTCAGAAGGCTCAAACCCATCCTCGCCCATGAACACTTCCGAACAGTCTGTCAAGCCATCATCACTCCAACCCTAGACTATTGTAATCACATCTACCAAGGACTACCTAAAAGACAATAAAACCACTACAGCTAGCACAAAACACAGCCGCACGACTCACGACAGATCACACAATTCACAATCACATCACCCCCATACTGTACCACCTACACTGGCTCCCAATCAGCTCCAGAATCCAATTCAAAGTACTTCTACACATATTTAAAATAATACAGAACCTATCAGCAGACAGCCTACGCCCTCTCATAAAAACCGATGACAACAGGAGACCAAGAAGAAAAGGAACCTCAGACACCATCAGAACACCAAAGGAATTTGCTAAAACAAGGCTGGCCACATCATGGAGGGCACTCTCCCTGGCAGCACCCGCTATATGGAACTCTCTCCCAGACCACATAAGATCAACCAAGAACCTCAAGGACTTCAGAAAACTTCTTAAGACTGATCTATTTACAGTACATTTCAAGGACCTCACATAAATTTTCTACCTCAAGACATTACAGGATCACGATCCTACCCCCAAGACATTACAGAATCTCAATCCTAGCACGCCTCTCAAACAGCCCCATTTTGTATATATGTATATAGTTCATTATGTAAATAGTTCACCGATATAATCTATCGCACTGCCCCACACACTACACTTCTCAGTTCTCACACTGCATGCTACAAACCACACTTTATTATTGATTTTGACTGATGTGCCACACCGCCTTGATTTAATGATAAGGCGGTATACTAAATCCTTCTAAATAAATAAATAAAATAAATTGGCTATTTTTTCTTCCATTTGCATCTTTGCTTTCCTAACTACTTTCCCAGCTTCCCTTAACTTCTCCAGATATTATTGTTTGCCCTCCTGTTTATGTGGTCTCTTGTAGTTATGTACTCCTTTTTCTTGCCCTTTCAGCTTCTTCTTTTGAAAACCATAGTGACCTCCTTTTCCTCTTCATTTTAATTACTTTCCTAACAAAACTGTTTGTTTTCCTTAAAATATCTCCTTTCAGTTTTGCTCCTGTTTTTGTACTTCCCCCATATGTTCCCATTTAGCTCAATGACTCCTTGAGGTATTCCCTTAACAAAGGTGGTTTTCCTGAAGTCTAGGATACTTGCTTTTGAATGAACCATTTCCACCTGCATCCTAATACCGAAGAATACCATTCGGTGATCACTGAATGCCAGATGATCACCCACTACAACATCAGAAACACTCTCTCCATTTGTAAACATCAAGTCCATTACCCTCTCCAGCATGGGTTCCATTATCAGTTGCTAGAACAGTTCTCCCTCTAGAGCAGGGGTTCCTAAACCTGTCCTGGGGCCTCCTCAGCCAGTCAGGTTTTTCCGGATATCCACAATGAATATGCATGAGAGAGATTTGCATACAATGGAGGCAGTGCATGCAAATCTCTCTCATGCATATTCATTTGGGTATCCTGAAAACCCAACTAGCTGGGAGACAAGTTTGGGAACCCCTGCTCTACAGAATCCATGATCGACCTACTTCTAGATGACACCACAGCTGGTATGTCCCAATCGACAATTGGCAAATTGAAACCACCTATCAGTAGCTGCTTCTGCACCTCAGAACGCCACCCCAGCTTCACGCAAATGCCTACCCCAGGAATGTCTACACACGGACCACATAAGAGTACTCATGCGCTTGTCTGAGTATTCACCTGCATCATCTTATCATAGCCATTTTTGGCATGCAAAACATGCTTTACACATGAAAAATGCTTTATAAAATTGTCCTCATGACCCTTAACCAAACATGTATATTCTAAATATATAAAAATCTAAATGTCAAATCCATGCTTCCACTGTACTCTGCCAATACAGATACCATGAGACACAATTACAACACGATGGTCTCTAGAGGGAGTTTGTTGACAGTCAGATTTGAGGTGGAAGATTTATAAAAGGCAGAGACTGGTAAAACGTAGACAGCACTGCAGTACTGTCTCGAAACCTTGGGGGTGGAGTTCAGAGAGGCAGAGACCTCTGGGCACTGCATGGGGACATCTTGAAGACCAGAGGTAAATTCCTTCCAACGGTGCACCATAATGAAGTGATGCCCATCAGATCAGAAGCTCAAATGAAATATACAGTGTGAGAGAAAGAGAGGCTGGCATGCATAGAGAGAAAGAGAAGCTATTTGATAAAGAGTGAGAGATATGGAAAGACTGAGAGAGACATGATGATAGAAAGAAAGAGCAAGGTGGAGAGGCAATGGGAGATAAAGAGGGACTGAGACAGATGGAGAAAAAGACAGAAATCATTCAGAGAGAAGAGAGGGAGAAAGAAATGGAAAGAGAGAGGGAAGGAGATAGAGCAAGAAATAAAGAAAAAGACAAGAGTTTGGGACGGAAGGCAACCAAGGTAGGGAGACAGCAAAAGACAAGAGATCATTTGGAGAACTAAAGAGAGGAAGAGAAACAGATGAGAGCATAGAGAGATCCCAACTAAGTCCAAAGAAAAAGCAAGGGTGAGAGGCAGAACAAGGGAAAGGGGAGAGGGTTTCGGCATTGCCTTGCGCCAGACTAATCAAAGACACATTGAGTTAGTCCTAAAAGAAGTCTCACCTACAGCTAGTGTGTTGACCCGTATTTCTGCATATCCCAGTGGTTAACATAGCAACCACAATACTTTGCTTATGCTACACTGAATTTCAGACTGGGTGAAGTGGCTTCAGCACTGTTTTCTTAGAATAATACAAAAATACATATTCCATTTGCATTTATGTAGCTCTTCCATGCGTTCAACATCCTATCGTACTCCTCCTTTCTATCACCGTGGGCATCTGTGAGCAGCCACTTCCGGGGGTGCAGTAACGGCTCTTACTAGCAATTTTCATGCCTTGGAAAGAATAATATTTAGAGTTAAGAGTCCTTCTTAGCTTGACAATTTGTATGTGTTGCCTAAGTCATACATAGAAGGATGTATTTTGAATAGGCAGCTATACTTTTCAGCCCACTCCAAACCAGTCAGCTTTCAACCACAAAGGGGAAATTCTCAAAGACGTATGTGCCTGCTACACAGGTAATATAGAGTTAAACCTTCTAATCTAATTTAATTTAAAATAGTTCTATTCTGCTCTTTCGTATGACAGAGCGTACAGAACGGATTGCAAAAACTGCTAAGATGCAACCTATTGACTGGGCAGGAAAGAGGCGCTTCCAGGGCATTTCGGAGGCATGTTTACTAACAACCCAGGCAATTTTACTTCCCCCAAAAGTTTGCATGCTGTAAATATACAGCTAGCTGGCTAAAGTACGCCATCATTTTCAAACCTATAAATGGGTAAATTTATAATGTTTTTCTTGCATATTTTGCACACAGAAATGGTCTTTTATAAATTTTTTGACTGCATACCTATGGAACGAGTGTGCCTGTTTTTATGAGACCTGTGCATAGGCATTCCTGGGTACGTAGTTTGGACAGAATGGAGTCAGAGTTACAACTTAACACATGCATTTTATAAAAAATGCAGGTATATACATAGGGAGGTAAGCCTTTTCTGCACGTGAAGCCTAATTTACATGCCAAAAAGGGCTTTTATAATTGCACAGCAGCATAGCCATGTAGAAAGCAGGCCTGCAGGTAGAGTGTGTCTATGTTTCTGTGACCTAAGCAAAGGCATTTCAGGGAGCATATTCTGGGTTGAGTGGAGGCTCAGTTGTGATATACACATAAATATACTTTATACAAAATACAGGTACATGTATAGAGTACATGGACACATTTACACCTTTATAGAGCAAGGGAAAATGTGCGTGAATTTGTGCGCTATTGGGAATCATTGTAGGCAAGGTCAGCCGAACCACTAGACAAACTAGGTAGATGCTTAGGGCGACAGCTTCTGGGGGACAGCAAGGAGCAACTATAGTCAAAGCAAAACAATGGATCCTAACAACTATACAAAGTCAAGGGACTCATCAGAGCTCACTTTTACCCATGGAAGAATGGGCAATTTGCAAAGAGTCTAGTGGCTTTCAGAAATGTCCCTCATTATGCATATATTTGCAAAACAAAGTTGCATATTTGGACATCATGGACCCGATATTCATTGCCGGCTGCTAGACACGAGGACAGAACTTAGCCATCAGTGCTGAACTTTAAACCTGGATATTCAATGCCAAGGTCATATGAGGCCCCGGCTTTGAATAACCGGGGTCGCCACACAGCCTTCGCAGCCTCAGAAGCTAATCAGGTAGCGGCGATATTGCAGCCGTCACTACCCCTGGAACACCCACGATATGCTCCGATGCTAAACGGTTAGCATCGGGGCGTATAGCGGCGTTAGTTGGGGATATTCGGCGGCACTAACTGTGTTGCTGCTATTGAATATCCTATTCAGTGGCTTTTACCTGGCTTATAGGTCTGTAAATCGTGTAAATGTCTTTCAATATCGGGTCCCCTGTGTTTAAATATTAGTTTTTATAGGATTTTCTGGATGGGATGGTGTTGAGACGACTATGATTGAGTTTAATTATCAAAATCTTGGGAGGGGGTGCTAAGGGTTTAAAAGCTAATGGCGAGGGCGTGCACGGCTGAAGTTCTGCTTAGGGCATCTAATAACCTTGCACCAGCCCTGATTGTAGGGGCCTATTTTACAAAGCGCATAGATGCCTAGGCTGTCTTTATAAACCATTCACACATAAAGAACCTCACCCAAGCAAATCCAAAAGAACTTCCTACTCTTTAAATAAAGTTTATTTGTTGGACCCCTTATCATACCCGATCCACCAGTATATTCTAGGTGGAGACGAGTATCAGTGGTCCCACTTTACTGTCTGTATTAAACATAGAAATGATTTAAAATCATCCCCATTTTCAAACAGCATGGACGAGAAGAATATTTCCAAAACTTTCCACTTCTGTAGGGATGAGGGTCATCAAAATTCAATCAGTCATCAAGTCTCTCAACCTCTGTAAAATAAGCCAGGAGATTAGCGTTTCAGCTGTTCAGGAGGGAATCTTCTCTGAAGTATTTACTATTGAATTTAAGCTATGCTACGAGATGGCGCAGTTACTGAGTCCCTCGACACAGCATTAGGTTTGTGAAATGTGTGGGCGCGGTATGGACGCATCAGAAACGTGGGTAATCTGGGCTGTCTTCTGCCATGTGGAGACTTTCGTCTGCTTTTGAACTGATGATTTTGGCAGAACTGTAAAGTATCTGAAGAAAGTTTTAAGCACATTTCAGAAATGAAATATAATTAAAGTAAAAAGTACTCCACTAGGGGTTGGTACTAGCATTGTTGGCAATGCACCGTTGATTGTGGGGTTCGACAAAAAATAATTTTTCAAGAAATACTTTTTTTACAAGTACAGATAGGGGATGTAGCTCAGCAGTAAAGCACATGTTTTGCATGTATAAGGCCCTGGGTTCAATCCCTGGCATTTCCAAAACTGTTCTCCAAAGGAGCAATACAGTGTAGGGGTGAAATACTTCTGACCACAAAAGAAGAGTAGGACCTAGGCGTAATTGTGTCTAACAAACTTAAAGTAGCTAAACAGGTGGAAAAGGCGACAGCAAAAGCTAGAAGGATGCTTGGGTGCATAGGGAGAGGAATGGCCAGCAGAAGAAAGGAGGTGATGGTGCCTCTGTGTAAGTCTTTGGTGCGACTTCATTTGGAGTATTGTGTGCAATTCTGGAGAACACACCTTCAAAAGGATATAAACAGGCTGGAGTTGGTGCAGAGGGTGGCTACTAAAATGGTTACTGGTCTTTTTTTTATGTAGCATATGAGGACAGACTTTAAGATCTTAATATGTATATTTTCGAGGAAAGGCGGGATAGGGGCAATGTGATAGAGACCTTTAAATACCTCCATGGCATAAATGCACAGTAGGGTCTCTTTCAATTGAAGGCGAGCTCTGCTACGTGGGGACACAGGATGAGCGTGAAAGGGGATAGACTCAGGAGTAATATGTAGAAATATTTCTTTATGGAAAGAGTGGTAGATACGTGGAATAGTCTCCCAGTGGTGGTTGTAGAGATGAGGACAGTGTGGGGGATATTTTGTGCTACGAATAGCAGGGACGGATGGCCTGTCAGGATGTCCTATCCCGCTATTCGTGCCGGCTCCTGCCCCTGACTAACTTTCCCACCGGTTGTGCAAGGAAGATAGACAGGGGTGGGGATAGGCACCCCAGGGGTAGAGTCTGGGCGGGCAGTGGGCAGTGGCTGGCCCTGGACACAGAGGGCCGACAAAATCTCTGGGGAAGTTATTCCATCTCTGAGGTGGAATAACTTCCCTGGATGTGATTTTTTTGAACAGCCTGGGGCGCAGATGGGGCAGGGTGGGCTAGAGTTTATTCCCCATAGCCCGACCCTGGCCTTAGGAGGCCAAATCAGGGGTAGGGCTGCAAGGAATAAACACTTTTATTTGGCGGCCGTCATCGCAGCTTTTAAATGGAGTCACGGTGCCATGGCAACATGACACTATGGTGTTGCGGCTCCATTTACAAGCCCTGACTGAGTTAGTTGGGCTGTGCACGTACATGCCTGATTGTGATTCTGATCCCGCGGAGTTAGACGTGCCCCACGGGATCAGAATCGCGATCCCCTCACAGAGGGGATCTACATGCGGGATGGAATTGGGGCCTATCTGAATTCAAAAAAGTATGGGACAAACACAGAGGATCTCTAAAGGTAAAAAGGGGACTATTGTAGTTGATATGGAAGGGCAGACTAGATAGGCCATGTGGTCTTTTTCTGTCATCATGTTTCTATATTTCTATGTATGTAAGAAGATAATATGTGGTTGAGGTTTTGTGTGAAAATTACTGTTATAAAATAAGCATAAAACAAGCATTTTAATGGAAATTTTACATAGGCAGTCTGCTGTGAATTTACCCCTTAGAACCAGCTTTACTAAAGTGGGTTTCTACGTTAGTGCATTTTAACATGCTAAATTAATGTATGTTATTTACTGCAGGTTCCAGTTCATACGACAGGACTTACATTCTAATAATGCACATTAACACTCTTAGGTCCAACTAAGAGCAAACAGTCACGTCAGAAACAGTCCACAGTGGAGGAACGTGATGTATCCAAGGAAAGAACAAAGTAAACGTGTAAAAGAAAAAGAGGCTTTTATTCACAAACCAATAGATGGTGCCCACCCGACACAGGCCGTGTTTCGTTTAATAAAACTTCATCAGGGGTACAGGGCAACTTATTGGTCAAAACTGTAGATGTCTCCTCTTCACCACAATTTTTTTCAAGCCTCACAGGGCTGCACAAATTGCGGCACAGAAACCATGAAAACGCGTTCAATTCGTTATTCCATTATTAAACGAAACACGGCCTGTGTCGGGTGGGCACCATCTATTGGTTTGTGAATAAAAGCCTCTTTTTCTTTTACACGTTTACTTTGTTCTTTCCTTGGATACATCACGTTCCTCCACTGTGGACATTAACACTCTTAGTGCATACTAACGTTGCAATGAACTTTAGTAAATCAAGCTCTTAATGTTTTCCTTTGGCAACATATACAAATCATTAGAACAAAAAGGCATCTTGAATTTGAATCTGAAAGCACACAGACAGAGAAAAGGAACAGAGAAAAAAGAGACAAAGTAAAGAGAAGGGTAAGGATAAAGAGATGAAATGATGAGACAGAGAAGGAGAGACAGAATTAAGAGAGAGAAGAGATGAAGGACACAAAGACATATAGAGAGAGGGAGAGACAGAGAGGCAGGGAAGAAAGGATAGCGAAAGACAAAGAGAGAGAAGAGGCAGGGCAGAGAGAAAGAATGAAAGAGAGTGGGAGAGAAAGGAAGGAGGAAGAGAAGAATTAAAGGGCCGAAATAGAGAGCAGGGGCAAAGAGACAAAGAAAAAGAGATACGACAAACAGAGAAGAAAAAGACACATGCTTTCTTCTGTACAAACATAAATCTTTCCGATATTTAGCCTTTTTCCTTCTCAAACATTTATAGCTCCAACTACATCAGTGCTTCAGAAGAGATGCTGCTCATACTGCTGGTTTTCCAGGCACTGTCTGCTCCCCTATGTCTAGCCAACGTCCAAGGCTGCATACTGAAGAGCGAGGAAGAGGTTGTTTCTAGATCGGATGGAGATATAGTAGTTGGAGGAACATTTCCGGTCAGCCACAACTGGAAGGACCCTGAAACCACCTTCACCAGTCCCCCAGAACCCGTCCAGTGCCACACGTAAAACTCTTGGATTCTTACACAAAAATGAGGCAGAAAGCAGAACTCATCAGTGTTTCAGTAATGAAAGGAGGTTAGAATGTGAGAGAGACAAAAATGGATAGACTGAGCGACATATACAATATTGTGGATGGATGTACTTCAGACAGATACAATATGAGGATCGTTTTAAAAGCCATTTAGGCATAACAAAACAGAGGTTTATGTGCAGAAATGGCTTATTGTTAAAAAATTAGCTGGAGTAAATGAGAAGTAAAAAATGCATGCCATGCCATTTGTGGGAATCTTTCCCGGAGATGAGCTGAAAGGATCCCTGAGGCAGAACTGGGGGTGAGGTTCAAACATATACGCATACTTCTTAAAAGATATGCACATACATTTTCTCATGCTTACCAAATAACAGGTGCACATGTTTTCAGTGGGGGAAATTTGCAAACTCTTTCTTGCAAAATTGATGTAACTTAGGCTCATAACACAGGTACACTACCAAAAAACTGCCTCCAGTTTTGCAACTGATTCCTATAGATTTTGGGGTGCTGAATCCAGGAAAAATAGCCAAAATGTTCCATCACGTTTTCTTGCAAAATTAGATTTCTTACCCATATAAGGAATGTTCACATAATTTCTTTTTAGCCGACTGCAGTTTATTTTCTTGGCCCAAAATAGAGGTTGTAATGGTTAACTAACTAGAAACATTCCCTCATGATATTTTAGAGTGTTTTGTATTCATTTTATACATTAACAGGACAATTGGGAGGTGGGGGGCTAAATCCAGTACTCGCGCTGGCGCATGTTCTTTCCTGTTCGCCTCGCCTCGTTCGCTCGCTCGCTCAAACACGGTGGTTGCGACATGAACGTTCCTGTCAAATTTCAGTTTCTTGCAAGTTCATTATTACCTTTTGTTTGCTCAGTCGTAATCCAGCTTTATTCCGAAGTGGTTCACTACAGTTGTAGTTTGCAGTGCTGTGTATTTGTGATGGCTCACAGAGCCAGAGGTTGCGTCAACTCTCCGGACAGTTTTTGTTTTATTTGTGGGGAATATACCGTGAAAAAGCGGCAGAGGAACATTTCTGCATTTATTAAAAAAGTATATTTCGCCTATTTCGGTTTGAAGTTAGGCGATCAAGACAAACCGTGGGCTCCTCACAAAGTGTGCAAGACATGTGAGGAAGATCTACGCTTATGGATGAAAGGTAAAAAACAAGCATTTCGTTTCGGAATACCTATGATGTGGCGTGAACAAAGAGACCACAGCAGTGACTGCTATTTTTGCTCTTGCATTGTAAAGGGATACAACTTAAAAAATAAGAACGTAATAAGTTACCCCAACCTTCCCTCAGCAATTAGGCCTATGCCTCATAGCAACGAAGTACCTGTGCCTGAACCACCAAATTCTTTGGATCATATTTGTGTGGACGGCTCTGATCATGATGAGACTCCTCAGATGGCTTTTCCCGATGAGTCCAGTACTTCCGAGTTTGAAACTGAACCAGATCCGAAACCTGAACTTTTCTCTCAAGCTGAATTGAATGATTTAGTCCAGGATTTAGGACTCCCAAAAGATGCTGCCCAACTGCTAGGTTCTCGGCTTAAACAGAAAAATCTATTGTCACCAGGAACAACTTTTTATTGGTACCGCAACCACGAGACACAATTTTTGAAGTATTTCAGCAAAGAGGAAGATTTGGTATTTTGCAACGATATATACGGAGTGATGGAAAAGTTTAAACTCAAGTATGATCCTGCTGAATGGCGGCTGTTCATTGATTCGTCAAAAGACAGCATAAAAGGTGTTCTTCTTCATAATGGCAACACATTCGCTTCAGTTCCTATTGCTCACTCTGTTATTCTCCAAGAAAAATATGAGAATTTGGCCCTGATTCTTCAGAAGATTCGTTATGATGAGCATAAGTGGATGATTTGTGGAGACTTTAAAATTCTATCCATGCTATTAGGGCAGCAATCCGGTTTCACCAAATATCCCTGCTTCCTTTGCTTGTGGGATAGCCGGGCCCGCGACCTACACTGGGGGGAAAAAAGACTGGCCAATTCGGGAGTATTTGAGACCCGGTGAGAAAAATGTTCTTCATGAGAGCTTGGTACCTCGTGATAAAATTCTATTACCACCTCTCCACATTAAGTTGAGTCTCATTAAGCAATTCATCAAGTCCCTTCCAAAAGATGGTGAGTGCTTTCGGTACCTTTGCTCAAAGTTCCCCCGACTTTCTGAAGCAAAGCTAAAGGAAGGAGAGTTTGTTGGCCCTGATATAAGGAAACTCATTTCAGATGGAGCATTCGCTGAAACGATGTCTGAGAAGGAAAAAGAAGCCTGGGATTCCTTCAAGGATGTTGTTCTCAAATTTTTGGGGAACAGGCGGGATGAGAACTATAAGGATATTGTTGCCAGGATGCTCAATGCCTTCAAAGAACAAGGCTGTAACATGAGCCTGAAAGTCCATTTCTTGCACTCCCATGTGAACTACTTTCCCGAAAACTTGGGGGCGTACAGTGAAGAACAAGGTGAAAGGTTTCACCAGGACATCAAGGACGCAGAGAGAAGGTACCAAGGAAGATGGAACACCACTATGATGGCTGATTTCTGCTGGTTGCTGCTGCGGGAAACCCCAGATGAAAAATACGCCAAGCAGCGCACCAAGAGAAGCATTCGGGGGAAGAAGAAACGGGCCCACCAGGAGATTGATTGACCCAAGAATGATTTTAAAATCTAAACTGTGTTGACAAATATCGTGTTTTTACTAAACTTTGAAATAAAAATTTGCTAGTTATTACCACAGTGTCGGATCTCATTTATTAGAATTTTATTTTCACACCATCGGGTGTTTGTCTTCATGTATTACAATGGTGCGGTTTGCGTTTTCTATTCTTACATACATACCTGTACAACATTTTTTGCACATTTCTTTGCTTTCCTTTGTGTCTAACCTCACTCTTATATGCTCAATGTTTGTGCACATGTATGTGGCTGTTTTAAGTGCAGACAATTTTGCTACCATCACAGTGTGTTTTGTTGACATTACTCTATTCTTATGTGCTGCCTTGTTACAATTTTCTTTATTCTTATTTGAATAACTACTAAACAATTAGTATAAAGAATTCATCCAAGAAACCTTTATCTCGATCGCACTCAATCTGAAACGTTCACCTCAAACTGCTAACCCAATGTAGCAAAAAATCTGTACGTGATGGAGCAAATTGGTTACCAGATTTGGATTCAGCGCACCAAAAAACGTAAAAATCAATCGAAACATTAGAGGCAGTTTAAAAAAATTTTTTTTAGTGTACCTGTGTAATCGATGCACAAGTTCGGTGGCCTTTTACAAAATTATCCTACCCATAGACAGGTAGACAAGATAAGTAGGATAAACAGATATTTAAGCAGACAGGTGCAATAAACAGATGCCTTAATCTGCTCTGTCTTCAGATTCACTTTTAGGACTTATCAGTGGGCTCAGGCCATGGTCTTCACCCTCAGCGAAATTAACAGAGACCAGAACTTCTTCCCAAGCCTCACTCTGGGATATTTGATTTATGACACCTGTTTGTCCTTGGTGAGGATCCTGAAAGGGGCCATGAGGATGCTGACAGGACAGGCCAAGGTCATTATGAATTACCAATGCCAGAAGCAACCTTCACTGGCAGCCTTCATTGGTGATTCAGGCTCCACCCGATCCATTGCTGCAGCCAGACTTCTGGGGCTATACAGATACCCCCAGGTACGTTCTAACTCTGCCTAGACTAGAGATGTTTGTCCATCACATAGAGCCTTCTAGAGACCTGAATGCATTTTGACTCTCATGAGTGTTTATACTTGTTAAGGTTTGCAGAAGTCTCAAATAAGTCTTTAAGGCTTCTACTCAATCTGTCTTGTTACTATTTTGCACCAAAGGAACTCTACAACCCAAAGAGACTTCTTATAATTTTGTTTTCATTTAAATTTGTATTGTGATCGAATGGAACAGTTATCAACAGTATGAGGGTGATTTTATACAGTAAATTTCCCACATATTGTATATGGCCACATATCAGTATAAATGGCTTCTTATAAAATAGGGTGTTGGCATGAAGGTGTGTATTTTGCTGGTAGGCTTAGCCAGGGGTACAGTGTAGGCCAAGTGCAAGCAGAGTTCACAAGTATGCACATTGATTATGAAATTATGAAACTGCTAGGTACGTATGACCTAGATTGGCCACTGTTGGAAACAGGATGCTGGGCTTGATGGACCTTGGTTTGCCCAGTATGGCATATCTTATGTTCTTATGTAAATACCTTCATTTAGGGCACATTCTCTGCTTCTTATGCTGTTGTTGTTAAGTGCCGTCGAGTCGGAGTCGACTCATGGCGACCCTCTGGATAGCTATCCTAAATTGTGTTCGGTCTTCAGTCAGGCGGCTCATTGTTGACAGACTGGTACCCGTAGCTGCTGTTATTGTAGCGATCCATCTCATTGCTGGCCTTCCTCTTTTGCGTTGACCTTCTATCTTGCCAAGCATGATGTCTTTCTCTAATGATCTCTCTCTTCGCATGATGTGTCCGAAGTATGAAAGTCGAAGTCTTGTCATCTGAGCTTCTAAAGAAAGCTTAGGTTTGATCTCCTCTAGTACCGACTGGTTTGTTCTTCGGGCAGTCCATGGTATACACAGTATTCGCCGCCAGCACCATAATTCAAAGGCATCAATTTTCTTCCTGTCTGTCTTTTTCACTGTCCAGCTTTCACATCCATATGATGTTATTGAAAATACCATGGCTTGAACAAGTCGAATCTTTGTATGGAGAGAGACATCTCTGCTCTTGAGAATCTTATCTAGGTCTTTCATAGCCATTCTGCCAAGAGCAATGCGTCGTCTGATTTCTTGACTGCTTGTTGCTTCTTTATTGATAGTTGATCCAAGTAGGTTAAAGTTGTTCACGATTTCAATTTCTTCTCCTTCAACGATGAACCTGTTGATTATGCCAGTTGTCATGATCTTTGTCTTCTTTACATTAAGGTGCAGGCCCATTTTGAGACTATGTTCTTTGATTGTGAGAAGCAAATGTTTCAGATCATCTTCACTTTCAGCCAGTAATGTGGTATCATCAGCATAGCGAAGGTTGTTGATGAGTCTTCCACCAATCTTCACACCTCTGTGGTCTTCATACAGTCCTGCTTCTCTGATGATTTGTTCTGCATATAAATTAAACAGGTAGGGGGAAAGTATGCAGCCTTGTCTTACACCTTTGCTTATTTTAAACCATTCTGTTTCTCCTTGTTCCGTTCGAACTGTTGCTTCTTGATCAATGTACAGATTGCGCAAGAGAACGATCAGGTGTTCTGGTATACCCATGCTTCTTAACGTGGCCCAGAGTTTCTCATGGTTTACACAGTCAAAAGCCTTGCTATAGTCGATAAAGCACAAATAGATATCCTTTTGGTATTCTTTAGTCTTTTCAAGGATCCATCTCACATCCGCAATGATGTCTCTCGTTCCTCGTCCTTTCCTGAACCCTGCTTGCACTTCAGGTAGTTCTTGTTCTAGGTATGGCTGTAGTCTCTTTTGAATAATCTTCAGTAGAATCTTGCTGGCATGTGGGATCAGAGCGATTGTGCGATAATTTCCACAGTCAGTTGGATCACCTTTCTTTAGTATTGGTATAAACACAGATCTTTTCCAGTCAGTTGGCCATGATGTTGTCTTCCATATTTCTTGGCAGAGCCTTGTAAGTACGGTAACAGCTGCATCAGATTGCTGCAATACTTCTATGGGAATGCCATCAATGCCTGGTGCTTTGTTCTTTGATAAGGCTTTCAATGCTGCTTCAACTTCTTCTTTCATCACCAATGGTTCCTGATCATAAGGTATAGGTTGAAACGGCTGTTGGTCCACTTGATCTTTATCATATAAAAACTCTGTATATTCCTTCCACCTTTTCTTGATCTTCTCAGCATCATTCAACATAGAACCTTGAGCATCTTGTAACATTCCAATTCGAGGCTGGAACTTTTTCTTTAGCTCTCGCAGCTTTAGGAAAGCCGATCTTGTTCTTCCTCTAATAGTTTCTGCTTCTATTTCCTTGCAAGTGTCATTGTAGTACTTTTCCTTGTCCTGTCTTGCTGCACGTTGGAAATCTCTGTTGAGTTCTGAGATTGTCTTTCTTTCTCCTTTGGCTTTAGCTTCTCTGCGTTTCTGGGCAATTTTCAGAGTTTCTTCCGTCATCCATTTTGGCCGTTTTTGCTTTTTCACCTTTTGTAGAGACTTCTCGCTTTCTTCCAGCACAACCTTCTTGACGTCATTCCATAACTCTTCCGGAGCTCTGTCATTTGTATCTAAAGCAGCAAATCGATTTTGCAGGCAGTCTTTAAATTCCAGTGGTATATTCTCAAGGTCATATTTTGCTGCATTCATGAGTGGTTTGCTCTTTTTCAACTTTAGCTTGAGTTTGCATACTAGTAGTTGATGATCTGTACCACAGTCAGCTCCAGGTTTTGTCTTTGTTGATGTTACAGAGCTTTTCCATCGTTGACTTCCACAGATGTAGTCAATTTGATTTTTATACAATCCATTGGGTGAAGTCCATGTGTACAGTCGCCGCTTGTGTTGCTGGAAGAAGGTGTTTGAGATGAATAGATCATTGGTCTTGCAGAATTCTATCAATCTTTCTCCAGCTTCATTTCTGTTGCCAAGTCCATATTTTCCAGCTACTTTGCCTTCTTCTTTGTTGCCAACTTTTGCGTTCCAGTCACCCATGACTATCAGGATATCCTGTTTGCATGTTCTGTCAATTTCAGCTTGTACTTGTTCATAGAACTCTTCAATTTCATTCTCTTCTGCAGCTGTTGTTGGGGCATATACTTGAATTATAGTTGTGTTGATAGGCATTCCTCGTAGACGAATAGAGATTAAGCGTTCGCTGACTGCATTGTATTTCATTACAGTTCTTGCAAGTTTCTTCTTTATTATAAATGCAACACCATTTCTTCTTTGTCTTTCATTTCCAGCATAGTAGACCATGTGATCATCTGATGCAAAGTGCCCGATGCCAGTCCATTTCAGTTCACTGACACCCAACAGATCAAGTTGTACACGTTCCATTTCATTCTTGACCACCTCCAACTTCCCTTGGTTCATGCTTCGTACGTTCCATGTTCCAATGTGTAAGACATCTTTACAGCTTCTGACTCTCATTTCATGCGCAGCTACATCAGCAGTCAGACTTCCCGAGGGCTTTGATCCAACCACATCATAAATGCTGGCTTTACTCTGAAAAGTCTTCAGCTCTTCCCCAGTAGCTAGTTGAGTGCCTTCTGACCTGGGAGTCTCATCTTCCAGCACCATAGCACAATTTGTTTTGTTGTAACTATCCATTGGGTTTTCATGGCAAGATACAGAAGTAGATTGCCGGGCCTTCCTTCCGCGCAGTTTAAGTTTGGTGTTGTTGCCGTTGTCACAGAAATGTGATCCTCCGCCGTCAACACTATCCCATTCTGCTGCTGCCCAGATGGGTGGTTTGTCTTCGTCTGGCACCTCAGCTGAGACCTGTCCATCTTGGGAGACCCTGCCAGTAGTTAAACTACCGATAGTTTAGCTCTCAGCATCACTGATGCACGGAAGCCCTCACAGCACGACAAGCTGCAAACCAAGTGAGAGCTTCTTATGCTAGTATTTTATAAAAACACATAGGTGCCTGGGTGTCTTTATAAAATAGCACTTAAGTACATGCCTACCTGCCGTCTTAAACTAGGTGCTTCCTTATAAAATTGCTCTCTAGGGAGAAGCAAGTTTCTACTATTGAAGGGCCAGGTGGCATAAAGAACATGGGGGAAACCCCTGGGACCCCTATCTGCCTGCTGTTGTACCTCAGAGACACTACAGGCTTCCCAGTGATATCATGTCTGGTCCTGCAGCTATTTTTTGCCACCCCTTGCCACAGGATGCAGCCTACAGTCATGTGACCAAAGGGGTGTAACCAAAGGGAAACATACCTCTTTGGAGCCCCTTCGGAGCCAACTGAGGAGCTCCGGGGGCAGAGTTGAAGTAGGGGAGATCATATGTTCCAGGTACTGCCTTTTAGGGGTGCCAGTTTGGGGAAGAGGAAGGCAAAGCTAAGGGATGGTAATTCAGGGACTCAAGTGTCTGCCCAGGGACCTATGGACCCCTTTGCCCTGGTGGAGGGCAGTTTTACTTTACTCGGGGTCAACGGTTTCTAAAACGAGTCTTTCGAGTCCAGAGGTTTGCTCTTTAAGTCTGGACTCTCACTCACCACTTCTGCATTCAGCAGTAAGCCCAGGTATGGTCAACTTGGTCTCCGCCCGGTAGAGGGGAGGGAGAGCCAGTTGGTTTAAATTGTACTCAAGGGCAGAGTTATGACGTTTCTGTATCTGGGTTAGCAGTAGAAGATGCGTCTTCTGTTTCATTCCCTGGGGAATTGGGTAGTAGTGCTGAGACCTCTGTAACAACTTTCTCCTTAAAGTCTGAAAAATACCAGGGATGGGTAAGACAAAGCATGTATAGGGATTTCATTCTCAAATCCCTGCATGTACATTACCACAGTTACTTTTCATGTTGAGGGGAAATTACGCATGGGATTGCAAAGTCACCGGAATGCACAACTGCACATACCGCGTATCGATATTCTCTATTGTCTGGAACATATTTGTACAGAAATTGGTCAAATTAACGTCAAGAATTCGATGTAAAGGCACATCTTTAATAGTGCGTGGAGATATATCAGAATGGAGACATCATGGTCGCGACATACACAGTTCTGGCAGTATTTGCCGAACATGGAACCATTTCTAAAATATGAACAAGCAGGCGCAGGAGAGCATGTGTACATGACAATAAGTGATACCAAAGGAGCTATTTTATAAAGATCACCGGAGGAAACTCGGTAACTTAGATGTGTAAGTACCAACACGTATACATGGAAATTGTTATTTCACAACATCCACATGTAAATGTGTCATTTTGCAAACCTATGGGGGGTCATTTTAAAAGCCTTAGACATGATTTGGATGTCTGAATCATGAAGACGTCCCCAGAGCTATTTTACAAGTGGTTCTTAAAGATATATCCGGTGCAGGGATGTCCAAGTAGGCATGGGGTGTGGTAGAGGCATGTCTGGGGAAGTACAATGGACTTAGACATCTCTACTCAATTTCTGAAACATTTGTGACCCCATCCAAGTTGAGATCTGCCCCAAGCATTGGAAAAGTGCTGGTTTTGGCCATAAATTAAGTACCCTCATGCTAATTGTAACCCACCAATTGTGCAGTCTAAATGTTGTTAAATACCCTCATGTTAAATGTTGTAAAGTACCCACATGTTAAATGTAACTCTCCAATGTGATGTAACCACTTTGATTGTAGGATAAGGTGGTATACAAATCTGTCTAAATAAATAAATAAACATCCAGAGGGTGTAAGTTAGGTAACTTGCCCAAGATCACAAGGAGCAGCAGTGGGATTTCAACCCTGGCCACACTGATCCTAGTTCACTATGCTAACCATTAGGCTATTAGATATCCCCATTGTGGAATAGTACTCTGAGGATGTCTATGTAGACGTCCATGTAGATGACCATATCGGGCATGTCCATGTTTGTGAAATTGTGCCTCAACTTGGATGTGCCTGGTTTTTTTCCAGACGTTCTGGCTTGGATGTCCTTTATAAAATGTGCTTATATATGCATACATGCCACCAATTAACTACAGAGGTCACTATCATTATTTAATTTGAATTTGGGGAGGGAAATAACCAATGGGCATTAAGAAGGATAACCCCTTTAATACCTCCGGTAAAGGGCTGGCTGAAGCAAGCACCTTTTCACAACCTAAACATGCCAGGGAGAAGGTGTGTATCTCAACATAGACAATTTTGGTTATACATGTGTATTCCCTATAGGAAATGGGGAACACACATGTAGATTTTTGATCTGCCCAAATCCACTTCCTAACCATGCTCTCAACACACCCCCTTGTAATACCTGTGTAGTAAGGATATCCATGTGTAAATTCAGCTTAAAGTCTAGTCAAGATAGACATCACAACGATTGGGGACTAGGCTATATCTAGGGGAATAGTAAGGAAACACATAGGTGTAAAACAAGAGATTAAGCGGATCAGGATCCAAAAGTAGATTCCAAGAGGTGAGTTTTTAGTCTGGGTTTGAATAGGTTCAGAAATGGACCCTGACGTACCAGCTCAGGTAGTTTGTTTCAGGCATAAGGAGCAGCAAGGTGTAAAGATTGAAGTCTGGAGTTGGCAGTGGAAGAAAATGACTGAGATACAGCAGAAGAGATCTGCCACAAGAACAGAGTTCCCGAGGATAGGGAGAAATAAAAGAGGAAATGTAGTGAGGAGCTGCAGAGTGAATGCACTTATAAGCAGGGCCGGCCCGTCCATTGAGCAAGAATGTTTTTTGCACAGGGCCCCACATTTCAAGGGGCCCCATGCAAAGAACATTCTGCTTTTTTAAAAATTAAATTAAAAAAAAAAAAAAGCTGGCTGCTGCCGCTGCCACCACGGCAGCAGTAGAATGGAGTGTCCCGCGGGGCCCCCTCTGCCCGGCTGAGCTCTCCCGGCCCGGCTGAGCCCCTCTGCGCCGGCTTTCAGATATGCGAAGGGAGAGTGTCTCCCTCGCGTCTCTGTTAAGCCCGCAGGGGCTGATGGGCAGCAGGAGCTGATGGGAAATTTCCCATCTGCCCCTGCGGGCTGGGGCAGATGGGAAATGAGACTGGAACTAGAACATGTTTAACATATACATGCAGCCTATCTGCAATATCATCAGATCATTCAATGTTAAATGTATGATATACGCAGATGATATCCTACTTTATTTACCTTTTTCCACAATACAAATGGATTTACTGCCCATAATAAAGTGCTTTGATGCAGTCTCAGAGTGGCTTCTCTCACAAAACCTCCGCACCCAGCACAAGAAAACTGAGGTTCTCTTTGTTACAAGAGACCCCAACTTCATTCCACCATCACATATAAGTGTTAAGGGAGCTGATCTATCCACCAAAGAAACAATAAGATATCTCGGAGTCACGCTGGACCACCGTCTAGATATGAAATCACACGTAAACAATATTGTAAGAGCTGTATACTTCAAGATACGCACACTTAGGCATTTACGCTCATTACTGGACCCAGAGGATTTCAGAACCATCTTCCAAGCACTCATCTTGCCGCATTTTGATTTCGCCAATTCAATTCTACAAGATCTCCCACAATCCACCCTAAGTTCTCTACAACTTGCTATGAATTCTGCTGCAAGGGTTCTACAAGGAGCGTCCAGGAATGATCATGTGACACCAATCCTCAAGCAGCTTCACTGGCTCCCAATACAAGCCAGGCTCATATTCAAAACACTGATTCCCACATACAAGGCCATCCATTGCTTGTCAGCCAATTCACTAACTGACCTCATACAAACTGTACCACCAATAAGATCCAGAAGACAATCATCACTAAACATTCTAACAATGCCAAAGGCCATAACAACTTGCAGCCGATCAACAGCGAATAGAGCCTTCATGTTTTGCGCCCCAAAACTCTGGAACTCCCTACCACCTGACATACGTGCTTTAACCGATCTAACCCAGTTCAGAAGAGCCCTAAAATTTAACCTATTTATCAAATTTTACCCTACATAAAGTTCAAAAGAATAGCCTTACCACAAACAACCACAATCTCCTCCTGACCCTTGCACTACTGCTATTTTATGTAAATAGTTTTGTCATGCTATAGAACTAATTGAATATTTATTCTATGTATATAGTTCTCCCATGTTATCCAAGTTCATACTCCTGTTATATGTAATACCGAACAGCCTGTTGTTCTGGTCTTTGTGTTCATCTGTAAACCGCGCTGATTATAAATAGTGCGGTATATAAAAAACTGAAATAAATAAATAAATAAAAAAGGGAGCTGATGTTGGGGGAGGATTAGAATGGGATGGGGCTGGGAGAGTAAAATGGAGAGGGGAAAAATATTGTATTGCCAAATTTTACACTTCCTGTAACCCTATCACTCACTAGCTCACAGACTAGGCATAAGCACTCTGGCAAATACAAGTTAACCCTGTCATTCACTAGCTCACAGACTATGCATAGACACTCTGGAAAATACAAGTTAACCCTGTCATTCACTAGCTCACAGACTAGGCATAGACACTTTAGTAAATGCAATATGAGTTTTATTAAATTAAGTCCTTTTGGAATAATAATAAGCACAGAGATAAGCATCAATACATCACCGGATTATTGTAGCTCACTCCAGGTGGGGGACTGTTCAGCGATCACTCTCAGGAGGAAAATCCGGGAAAAAACTACAGAGACACGTTTGCCTCGTATATCAGTTGCAGTCCCATCTTTCCTACTGAGAGTCCCCCTAAAGTACCTAACTAAGATCATGCCTGCTGCATGCCATTACAATTCATTGGTTAGCCTGCAGCATGCTCAGATCAGGATTGGCTAGGGTTAATGTTGTGCACATGGTTCACACCAGGATTGGTCAGGGTTAAATTTGTGCTCGTGACCAGCAGCTGAAAAGAATGTTAGCTGCTGAGTCACTGTATGAGTCACTGTATGAGTCACTCATCCAGTTTTGTCCGGCCAAACCTGTTGCCTGCTCAGAGAATTTGTCCTAAAGTAACCCCCAAGCTCAGTTCCATTATCCCTCCTCGACCTAAAATAACCCCAGGTTCAGCCATCAGCTCCTGGGCTAGCAAGCTAATTCCTAATTCAGCATGGCTCAAGAGTACAATATTCTTTGCTGATCCAACTCTCACATGAAATATTCTATGTACAATATTCTTTGCTGATCCAAAAGTCCAAATAAATCTTTAATTAGTAATACAAATATTTTGTGTGGAAGGGATGAAAAATCTACAATTGGCCGGGTATTGGGAGAGTAAGTGGGGATTGAGGATGGAGGGGTAAAATTTGTGTGGATGAAATAGGAATGAGGAAAGAGCAAAAGGAGAAAGATTAGTATGTTAAAGCAGATGTAGAGAGAGAGAATGGAAAAAAAACTAGAAGAGAGAAGAAAGGACAAATGGACAGCAGATGATGGAGAGTTAGCAGAAAACATGAAGAAACCAGAAGAAAGTGGCTGGAGCAATTGCAACTGAAAAAAAATGCACAAAAGGTAGAAAGATATCTCTTTATTTTGAATTTATTAACTGGAATATGTCAGCTCTGGGAAATGTGCATCATTAACGTCTGCGCTTTGTTTGGTACAAGAGGAAATTAATTGATAGTTTTATTTCTACAGTGTTGCTGTACATTCCAAGTTTGGCTTTTGGGGTTCCCAGTTTAATTATTGCCTTCCTGTTTCTAAATTGTGATTCCTTGTTTGGTGATGGTCTATGTTCTGCATGTGTAACTGAGCTGAGGTATTCTGTTTATGTAATTCCTATTTGACATTGCCACTTTCCCCAGTATTCTCTGAAATGTATTGGTTTAATATTTGCAGTGTTGCCTTTTGATAGGTAGGGTATGGTGCTTTGTGAGTCCTGGTAATGCTGTCAGGATACGGCGGGTTTGCTATGGGTTCTAAATGGGCAGCATTTGTAGTAGTTCCTAATGTGCCTGGCGGTTGGCACTGGATTATAGTAATGTAGAAATCTTTTAGTCTTTCTTTATCCATACACTCATTAGAGACATGTTTACTAAAAGTTAGTGTATGGTAACATTATGCAAATATTCATGCAAATAAGGCCACTTATGCAAATGAGGCCCCGCACCGAGTCTCCGCACATGGCCCCGCACCCCCCTTGGGCCGCCCCTGCTTATAAGTCAGTAGGAGAACTTTGAACTGGATGTGGAAATCGATATGAAACTAATGAAGTGATTTGAGAGAGAGGTTACATGAGCATAGTGACACTGGTGGAAGATTAGTCATGCAGTTGAGCTTTGAACAGACTGAAGTGAAGAAAGATGCAAGAAGGAAGTTGCAATAGTCTAGGCGGGAGGCGACAAGAAAATGGATAAGGGTCTTAATAGTGTGTTCAGAAAGGAAGAGATGAATTTGCTGATGTTGTAGAGAAACAAATGATAGGTTTTAGCAATCTGTTGGATGTGTGTGGAGAAGGAGAGAGAGGAGTCAAAGTTGACCCCAAGGTTGCCAGTCAAGGAAACAGGGAAGAGTAGAGTGTTATCCAGAGAATTGTCTGTACTTTTCAGTCCCTCAATTATATTAAGTCTGTTGCATGTGAATGCAATACATAAATCTTATCTTATGTACTAGAACTAATGTTTATATTACCTACTGTTCTAGGTCAGTTACTTTGCATCCAGTCCTCTACTAAGTGAGAAGATCCAGTTTCCGTCCTTTTTCCGGACTGTCCCCAGTGATGACATCCAGGCTTGGGGACTAGCTCAGCTGGTAGTATATTTTGGATGGAACTGGGTAGGGCTCCTTTCTACTGATGATGACTATGGTGAACTGGGCTCTCAGATCTTGAAAAGCAAGCTACAGAAATTTGGTGTCTGCATTGCTTTTCATGAAACTTTCCCCATTGTTCCTACAGCTAGGAAAATCAACACCATTGTGGATGTGGTGAAAAAAACTTCTGCCAATGTTATTCTTGTCTTTTCTGCAGACCCTTATATGTGCCCAGTCATGGAGGGACTATCAAGGCACAACATCTCTGGGAAGGTGTGGCTTGCCAGTGAGGCTTGGTCAACCTCCCCTATCGTTTCCACCAATGAACTTTCTAGCATGTTGAGTGGTACCATTGGACTTGCTATCCATGAGGGCAAAATGCCAGGATTCAAGGAGTTCCTCCTAAAGCTTCACCCTTTGACCTCTCCCAATGACATTTTTGTCAAAACATTCTGGGAGGAAGCATTCAAGTGCCAATGGCCTGACCCAGAAAACAATGAGACTCTGACCAACATGGATGCCAACTCAACTAAAGACTTCTGTACAGGAGCTGAGCAGCTGGAAAAACTCAACAGGCCTAATTCCTATGAACTTGACCTGAGAACTAGCTACAACATCTACAATGCCGTTTACTCTGTGGCGCATGCCCTGTGGGACATGCACTCTTGTGTGCCAGGATCAGGGCCCTTTGCCAACAACACTTGTGCCAACATACAAGATTTTAAGCCATGGCAGGTGAGAAGCAAAATTGTTTGGGCTGCATATTAAGGCAATACCCATGCATTTCCCAATTTTCTTCTTTCAGACTGCACAATGAAACTTGAATATTCAAGTTGGCATTTAGATGTTCTACTTGCTCCATACTCTGGCTTATTCTTTGATGATGTCATGTAATAAAGAAGATGCCCAGAAATCCAACAGGATCATGACCAAGACTGAATCTAGAAACAACAGAGAAGTAACCTAGTGATTCAAACCGGGGAAACCTGCATTCAGATACCAATGCTTCTCCTTGTGCTTTTGGGCAAGTCACTTAATTCTCCATTGCCCCAGGTACAAACTGAGATTGTAAGTCCTCTAGGGCAGAGAAATACCTCCTATACCTGAATGTAACACACCTTGAACTATTACTGGAAAGGTGTGAGCTGAGCATAAATAAACAGATGTCACTATAAGCTGAAATTTATACCTTTACAAAAGAGAGTTGTTCTCTGAACACCATCAATCATTTTGATATTCTGCTAGGCACTCTATAAGCCCCAAAACCAGGTAGGGTGTAGTAGGACCTTAGGAAGGTGCTTTTAATTTAGAAATTTTCCTATTGTTGATGAGGGCCTTAAAACCTAAACTAAGTCAGTAATAACCAGTCCATAATGCCATAATGGGATTCATGTTTTACACAAAGCCTGAAGTATATAACTGATAGCAGATATTGTGCACTGGGAACATATGATGCTTCCAAAGATAATTTAAAAAATGGGAACAATGTTATTTGTATTGGGAAAGATGTTATTTTGCATATAAAATCTAAGGCATAAGGAGATAGAGTGATTCGCTGAAAGGGTGAAAGAGATTTACAGTAGATGTGTGTCCCAGGAGTAGGCGCTCTTGCCTGCTAGTAGACTATGCCTCTTCCCTGTCTACTTTGCATGTTTATCGATGGCGGCATATGCATAGATATGGGGCTATCAAGTTACCTGTGTTACAGGAGTTCATTCTCTCCTCACACCACCTCCAGCTCCTGCACTACATGAAGAAGGTGCATTTCAGGAATAAGATGGGGGAGGCGGTGTTCTTTGATAGTCATGGCAACCCCCCTGCCGTGTATGATGTTGTCAACTGGCACTGGAAACCCGATGGAACCATCAGCTATGTGAAAGTGGGAAGATTTGACTCCAGGGCACCCAAAGGGCAGGAGTTGTACGTCAACATTAGTGCCATCCAATGGAACATGCAACGCACTGAGGTACACAATCTTGATGAAAGTTCTGTGGATTGATATTCAAAATCAGTTATGTGGTCAGCAGTGAACTGGTTGCATAAATACATTATTTTAAAAATATCCTGCTAGAATGACCACATTTATTCATGTGGACGAAGGGCATAGTTTGGGGCAGGGCTAACATGGCAAAAAGAATAAAATATTCAGTGGAGAAATTTATTTTAAGTGTCTTAGTTGTGATTTGGACGTCCAAAGATGTCAAAATCATGGAGATGCCTCCAAAGCCATTTTACAAATTACTTTCAAAGATGTCTCCAGTGCAGGGATGTCCAAGTAGGCAGGGGGTTTGTGGAGGTGTGTCTGGGGTGGTACAAAGAACTTAGATGTTCCTATTCAATTTTAGAAACATAGGGAATGTCTGTGACCCCAGCCACATTTAGACCTGCTCCAGGCACAAACACATGTGTAAAGTGCTTGTTTTGGCCTTAAAACATCCAAAGAGTGTGGAGAAGAGGGATAATTAAGTGATTAAGCTAAGATCACAAGGAGCAGCATTAGGATTTGAACCCTGGTCCTAACCCACTACTGCTAATCATTAGGTTTTTAGATTCTTTTCGTTCTGAAATACTATTCTGGAGACATTTATGTAGATGTTCCCAGAGATGTCCATATTGGGAAATATGAAATTGCACCTGAACTTGCACGTGCCGGCTTTTCTTTTCAGATGTTCTGGCTTGGATGTTTGGGATGTCCTTTGTAAAATGCACTTTTAAGTATATAATTTATCTGTTAAATTGCCACTGGGTAAATAGTCAATTTTATAAAATGTTCTTTCAACAAGTAAGATCCATTTTCACATGTATGGAAAGCCTTTGTAAAATTACCTCACATATTATTTTCCAAATATGATAATACACATGAGTCAACAAGACCACACAGGATAATTCATTAGTGGTCACCTTAATGTTCTAGACAGTTCAAATACATCATCATTAGACCATCAAAAGGATAAATAGAGAGAATGCAATTCTGTATGAGTAATTCGTATTTTGTGTGCCTTCGAGTCAAAGCTGACTCTTGAATAGCTGTCCATGTTGTGACTATACCCTGGGTTTTCATAACAAAGTGGGACCAGAAGTAGATTGCCAGACCTTTCTTCCACACAGTAAGCCTACAACACCTGGTAATCCAAGCTGGTCATCCATCCAAGATATTAACCAGACCTAACGCTGCTTAGCTTCTGAGATCAGGCTCACAGAGGGTGATATGGCTATAATCATCTTGCTCAATACTGTTAAGATTTGATCAATAGTGTAATAGCATAAAATGTTCCCTTAGTGTATTTGCTATATATATATATTCCAAATTATCTCCTCTCCAGGTCCCACGCTCTGTATGCAGTGAGAGCTGCCCCCCTGGATACAGGAAGGCTTCTCAAAAGGGACAGCCACTCTGCTGCTTTGACTGCATCCCATGTGGAGAAGGAGAGGTATCCAATATGACAGGTACAGAAGGAAACGATGCCTAGTAATATTAGTCTCAAGTATCTATACAGACAGTGAGATCTCCAAGGAGCTCTATGGTCAGCTGATTGTCACTTTAGTCATTACTGAGGCAAAGATCCCATAGAAAATAAGGTTAGATACTCATTTAGTTGCCTTAAAGGAACATTTTACAATG
Organism: Ichthyophis bannanicus; assembly: GCA_033557465.1. NCBI lineage: Eukaryota > Metazoa > Chordata > Amphibia > Gymnophiona > Ichthyophiidae > Ichthyophis > Ichthyophis bannanicus. The sequence continues at coordinate 100,384,770 of CM066048.1, read as the reverse complement.
GGACGTCCAAGTGCAATCTGGGATGTCAAAGCCAGAACATCTGAAGAAAAAAACTAAAAGCAGGCGCGTGTCATTTCAGGCACGAATTCAGAAACATGAATATGACTGATAAGGATGTCTACAGAGACATCTACATTTTATTTATTTACATTCTCTTATATACCCTGCATCAGTGTGGTTTACATTGAACAAACTGAAATTACATTGAACAGGGCATTATAACTTGGATATAATTATTTTACAGGGAACATGGGCTTTGGAGGGTTAACTGGCTTGCCCAAGACCACAAGGAGCACTTGTGGGACTAGAAACCCCAGTCCTTCTGGCCCAAGGTTGCTGTCCTCTAGTGGGATTTGAACCCCTGACCTTCTAGCCTGAAGTACATTGCCCCAACCACTAGGCCACTCCTTAGGGTTGCCAACTTTTTCACCGAGAAAAACCCGACACCTTTGGCTCGCCATGCTCCACCCATTCTCCTCCCCTAGTCCCACCCCTGCCCCGCCCCCAGCCCCACCCACAAAAATTACCGAGGATACATGTAAGCTAACTTCCTTGGTCAGATAATAATTAAACTGGGAACCCCAAAATCCAAACATGAAATATACAACACTGGAGAAATAAAACTATAAAGTAATTTCCTCTTGCACTAAACAAAAACGCAAAGATGTTAGCAATACACAGTTCCCAGACCAGACATATTCCAGTTAATAAATTCAAAATAAAAAGTATTTTTCTACCTTGTGTTTGGGCATTTCATTTTTCAGTTGCAATTGCTCCAGTCACTTTCTTCTGGTTTCTTTGTGTCTTCTGCGAGCTATCCATTTGTTCTTCCTTCTCTTTTCCATTCTCTCTCTATTTCTGCTTTAACATACTGATTGTTTCCCTTTTGCTCTTTCCCCCAATTCTTTCCTTATTCCTTTATCATCCATTTAAATTTCACCCTTCCATTCTCAAGCCCCTCTTACTCTGCCAATACCCGACCCATCATAGACTTTTCTTCCACACAAAATATTTTTTCCCCTCTCCATTCTCATTCCCCATCCATTCTAGTCCTCCCCCAAAATCAGTTCCCTTATAGTTCTAGACCCACCCAGCATCCACTCCCTTCTAGTCCCATTCTCCCATGCGCCACATCAGCCCATTTCCAGTCCTATTCCAGCTCTTCATAAGCCCATTTCCAGTGCTAGCCCTCACATCAGAGGCCATTTCCAGTCCTAGCCCCCGCCCCCCAATCACAGCCCATTTACAGTCCAAGTCCCCCATCACAGTCTATTTCCAGTCCTAGGCCCCCCACCATCACAGCCCATTTGCAGTCCTAGCCCCCCCCCCCACCATCACAGCCCATTTGCAGTCCTAGCCCCCCCTAATCACAGCCTATTTCCAGTCCACGTTCCCCCTCCCTCCACCATAGCCCATTTCCAGTCCAGGTTCCCCCCCCCCATAGCCCTTTTCCAGTCAAGGTCCCCCCCATAGCCCTTTTACAATCCAGGTCCCCCCCCCCCCATCACAACCCATTTCCAGTCCATGTCCCCCCCATAGCCCTTTTACAATCCATGTCCCCCCCATCACAGCCCATTTCCAGTCCAAGTCCCCGCCCCCCCCATAGTCCTTTTCTGGTCCAGGTCCCCCCCATCACAACCCATTTCCAGTCCAAGTCCCCCCCCCCTATAGCCCTTTTCCATTACAGGCCCCCCCCCATCACAGCCCATTTGTAGTCCCCCCCTCCCATGCAGCTGCTGCTCCTGCTTCTTACTGAGCAGCAGCTGCAATAAAGTTAATTTAAAAGTAAGGAAACCTGTGAGAAACCCTCAGCTCCTATGAAACTCCTTCTGCAGGGTCCCTGGCTGAAAAGGAAGTGACATCAGAGGATTCCTTACTTTTAAATTAACTTTATTGCAGCCGCTGCTCTGTAAGAAGCAGCAGCAGCGGCTGCAAGGGGGGGGCCAGGACTGTGATCGCAATCGCGATGGCAAGCGCAAAGCCGGTTTTCTGCTCTGGCCGCTCCGATCTCGCAGCCAGAGCAAAAAACCGGCTTTTCAATGGCCAGTTTCGGTTCTCTGCCGGCAGCCGGCCTGACCACAGGAAAACCGGCCAGGCCGGCTGAAAACCGGCTGGTTGGCAACTCTACCACTCCCACATAGATAGATGTCCCCAGCGTAGCACCTTAGAAGATGGACACCTAATAGCATAAGGTTAAAGTAGTGGGTTGGGGATCAGGATTCAAATACCCGTGTGGGTCTTTGTGAGTCACTTAACTCTCTATACTCTCTGGATGTTTTAAAGCTAAAACAAGCTCTTTCCTGATGCCTATTCATGCCTGCAGCAAGTCTAAACATAGACGTGCCTGCAGACATTCCTGAAATTGAATGGAGACATGTAAGTCTGTTGCACCTCCATCACACTCCCTAGCCTACTTGGACATCCCTGCACCAGAAACATCTGCAAACATTATTTTTGGAATGGCTTTGGAGACATTTCTGTGATTTCAACATCTTCAGATGTCCTAAATCACAACTAAGCCTTTAAAAATGACCCCCTTAGTCTACAAAGTTCCAAACTTGCCTTCCTTTCTGAGGTAGAGCTCCTCTTACTGTCTGTATCTGTGATGAGTTTTGTCCCACTGAGAAAGAGAAAGAACACAGAGAATCCCTTATGAACCAGTTTCTAGCAAGATTCCTTTGTAAAAATATCTTTCTTTTAACCATAGATTCTGGCACTTGTTGGCCATGCCCAAACGACCAGTGGTCAAATGAGAGAAGAAGCAAATGTTTTCCAAAGAAAATTGAATTCTTATCCTATGAGGAGCCCTTGGGAGCAACACTTGCTGCTGTTGCAGTTTTATGGTCCATCATCACTGTTTTAGTTTTATGCATATTTATCAAATACCGAGATACACCTATTGCCAAAGCCAATAACCGAAAGCTCTCCTTTCTTCTGCTGGGAACCCTGGTGCTGAGTTTTCTCTGCTCTCTGCTCTTCATTGGGGATTCTCAATCAACAGTCTGCTTGATCCGCCAAATTTCCTTTGGCACCACCTTTGTCTTCTCTATCTCTTGTGTGTTGGCCAAGACCATCATGGTGGTCATAGCTTTCAAAGTCACCAACCCCAACAGTAATTTAAAAGGGTGGTTAGGACCCTGGGTGACCATTGTGATTGTTTCTGCTTGTATGCTTCTTCAGGTCCTCATCTGTGCCACCTGGCTGCTCCTCTGCCCTCCCTTCCCAGAGAAGAACATGAAACTGAAGACCGGCACTATTGTATGGCAATGTAATGAATGCTCATATGTTGCATTCTGGTGCATGATGGGATACATGGGGCTTTTGGCATGTGTCAGCTTCCTGGTGGCCTTCGTTGCACGCAAGTTACCTGAGAGTTTCAATGAGGCCAAATGGATCACATTTAGCATGCTTATCTTCCTCAGTGTCTGGCTGTCTTTCATCCCGGGCTATCTGAGCACCCAGGGGAAGTACACAGTCGCTGTTGAGGTCTTTGGGATCATCTCTTCCAGTGCTGGCATTCTTGTTTGTATTTTTTTCCCTAAATGTTACATCATGTTACTGAGACCTGACATGAACACCAGGGAGCAAGTCTTAGGGAAAGGGACTGGGAGCAAGAAGAAGACAAAGTCCATCTAATTATCCATCATCTTTGTCATTTCTGCAATAGCTGGTTATTCTGTAGTGCAGTTCTAGTAGCAATAGTGGTCCTGGAAGCAGTGGCACCCCAAAGGAAATTTAACACATGAGCTTTCTTGATCACACAAGTTCCATCTTCAAAATCACTTATTCATAATGACGGATTAAAAGTATGGTGTAATTGAGCTGCTGCTGCCTCTGTTATTAAGAAATATGTAAATTAACCTGGTATTTTAGGGGTTCATTTTATAAGTGACGTGAGCATATAGAAACATATTTTGCACATTTAGGGAGGCTCTTATATAATTCCTGGGGAACATAGATGGCCTCTATTTTTACGTGACATAGACATAGGCATGCCTGGGAGCAGAGAATAGGAGGATTGGGGGCAGGATGAACACTAATGCAGATATATGTATATTTTGTAAGATACGTGTTGATTCTTGTTGGCCCATACACACAAAAGGTTGGCATCTTATTTTCTGACTGCCGGGTGTTCAAAAGGGCCAATATTTAAATGCCATGGAAGACAGTCGCAGCGCTTAAATATAACCCTGATATTCAGCGGCAGTATTTAGATAAGGTAGCAATCCATCCAGGACATCCAGGCCCCTGTGCACCCGATCAGAATTGGACGCACAGGGGCAGACGCGATTCTGATCCCGTGGGACCCATCTAGCACCGCAGGATCAGAATCTTGACTAGGCTTGTATGTGCAGGCCTGGGACCCGACCCCTTTCAGCCTGCAAGTACAGGCCTCTACCTAGCTAACCTAATCAAGGCTCCCAAATGGAGCCACGGCGCCATGGTGTCCAGTTGCCATGACACCGTGGCTTCATTCGGGAACCACGATCTCCGGCCACCACTGACTTTGAGCTTTCCCCACAGCCCGACCCCCAATCCGGCCTCCCATGGCCAGAGTCGGGCTGCGGGGAATCCATTGCACCTCCTCCTATCTTCAACATGCCCCGGGCCTGCCATCTTCTATCCTCATTTTCCTCAGAGGTGGAATAAGTTCACCGTCTATTCTGCCAGTCCCAGACTTATAGGGCCGATATCAGAATCGGCCCTGTATGTCTGGAGCTGCAGACCGCCCACAGCCCGCCCTGTCTCTGCCTCCGTGCCGCCCCTTTCCCATAACCATCTGGCTTCCACCTACAAACTCCCTGTTCATACGAGGAGGTTAGTCGGGAATGGCAGGGAGGCCCTGCTATTTATGGGATGGAATGACCCCCATAGTGACTACTGCTGAATATCTAGATTGCATGGCCACTAGCTGGATGTGCCCACCTTATCCGGATAGCAGCAGTTTTCAAGCAGCCTAAATTATCCAGATAATATTGGTTGAAAATTGCCTCTATCCAAATAGTGGCCACACTGCCCTAGCTCCGCCCACAAACCATCTTTGCACTAACCAGATAGTGCTGTGGCCGTCTGTGGAGATGCTCCATGGCACTATCCAAACAGAGCTGTGGAATATCTTTCTCCTGCAAGCTATGTGGGTACATACATTTATGTGGGTAAATACCTGGGCAATTTTAAAGTCCTCCCAGAATTTGTAAAATGCTGTTCTAAGTACTCAAGTCCTTATTAAATGATCTGCTTAATGGTCATCAGCAAGCAAGCAATGTTTCCCGTGAAGCTGCGAAGGAGTCCCCCGCCTATGCTGCTATTGATGCCGCAATATCATGTTTTTGGTCATGTGATATCACTGCACCACTCCCTACAGGCTTCGGCACAGCTTCACAGGAACACTCAGCTTCCACTTAGCTTGCACGCAGTGAGTATTTAGTAACTGTGGGGCTACAAGGGGTTTTGAAAGGGAAACCTCTCAATGGAGTTTGTCTTTCAAAATCTGCTGGCTGGCCACATCCTTCTGTCATTCCACCCCTGCCCAACCCCCATCGCTAAACCTTTGGTCTGTGGGGGAAAAGATGCATATCCGTCACAACTGAATATCAGGCTATTGTTTCTATTGTGAAGACATCTTGAAACCTCAATGAAATAACATGACTGAGCTACACAGAATAAAGTTGCCATTCATGCAATTTGGAGTAGAGATTGGAGTATACAAGAGTGAGGTGCACTGGCAGAGCTATGAGGGTGGGGGGTTAGGGTCTCAGTACTGGAATAACAGAATGTGCTATGGGGCAGGAGTGTGGTGCACCTGCAAAGTTATGTGTGAGGTCTCAGGATGTAGTAGCAGGGACACTACGGGGCAGGAGTGAGGTGGATGGCCAGAGCTGTGTGTGAGGTCTCAATATTGGAATAGCAGGGCTCTGTAGGATAGAATTAAGGTGCACTGCCTGACAAAGTTATGTGGGAGTTGGACCAGAAACCTAATCTGACCACGGACTGTGGAGCAGCACCAGAACCTGGAAATTATCATTGTATTTTATTTTATTTTACTCAAAAAGCAAATAGAAAAAGAGAGTAAAAAAAAGTAAAATGACAATTTCCAGGTGCCCTGGCAGAGCTGTTTGTGGAGTTTCGGAATGGAATAGCAGAGGCCATCCCGCCCCTGCCACCCCTCTCTGTAAACTACAAGAAAGCTGACGTTCTCTACATCACAAGAGATCCAACCTTCCTCCTCCCTCCCCCATCATCTTTAACAATTCCGGGAACTGCTGAAGCAATACTAGTACGGTACCTAGGCGTAATACTGCACCAGCACCTCATCCTTTAACCAGACATCAACAACACTTTAAGACTCGAATACCACAAGGTACATATGGTCCCTTTACACAAAAGCAGAAGTAAGGATGAGGTTGAAAACTACAGGCCGGTTAGTCTAATCTACGTGGTGAGTAAATTATTGGAAACACTGCTAAAAGGGAGAATAGTGAGGTTTCTGGAGTCCATTATTTCAGGATCTGAAGCAGCATGGGTTTACCAGAGGCAGGTCTTGTCAGACAAACCTGATTGATTTCTTCGAATGAGTGATCCGGGAGTTGGACTGAGGGAGAGCCCTAGATGTGGTGTACTTAGATTTCAGTAAAGCCTTTGATACAGTTCCGCACAGGTGACTTATAAACAAACTGAACATCCTAGGAATGGACCCTAAAGTGACTGACTGGGTTAGAAATTGTTTGAGTGGGAGACAACAAAGGTACAGGTAAATGGAGTGCACCCTGAGGAGAAGGAGGTTATCAGTGGGGTGTCGCAGGGATCTGTCCTTGGTGTGATTCTTTTTAACATCCTTGTTAGTGATATTGCGGAAGGGCTGTCGGGTAAGGTTTGCCTCTTTGCAGATGATACCAAAATCTGCAATAGAGTAGACACCCAGGAAGGAGTAGAGAAAATAAGGAGGGATCTAGCTAAGCTTGAAGAATGGTCGTTTGTCAGCTGAGATTTAATGCTAAAAAATGCAGGGTCATGCATTTGGGCTACAAAAACTCAAGAGAGCAGTACAGTGTAGGGGAGAAGTACTTCTGTCCATGAAAGAAGAGCGGGACCTAGGTGTGATGTTTCTGACGATCTTAAAGTAGCTAGAGTTCTACATGGTGCTTCCAGGAATGACCACGTGACACCCATCCTGAAACATCTCCACTGGCTCCCTATTCACGGCAGACTCTCTTTTAAAACCCTACTGCTGACTTTCAAAGCCATCAACAGGCTCTCCTCCACCTCACTCACGGAGCTTATCCACACTACTCCCTCTAACAGATCCAGAAGATCTGCAGTAGTCAACACACTGGTGATCCCGAAGGCAATAACCCAATGCACCCAGGCAACAGCAAACAGGGCATTCGGGTTCTGTGTGCCCGGATGCTGGAACGCCCTACCACCTAGCATCCAGGCAATCTCCGACCTAACCCAATTTAGGAAGGCACCGAAGCACCACCTATTCCTCAAACACTATTCGGATGACAGCGCACCAACAGCCACCCCCCTCCACCAGTACCGCCACACCAACACACCCAGCACGCCATCCTCGACTATGCTTAGTCTGTAAAATAGACTTGACGTGATTCCTATATGTAAATAGTTACCCCAGTGTTACCCAAGTTTTAGCACCTGTTTCATTGTAAATACAGAGCAGCTTTGTTGCACTGTATAAGTTTCTCTGGCATATAAACCGCACTGATGTTGAATAGCGCGGTATAAAAGAGACTTTAAATAAATAAAATAAATAAACAGATAGAAAAGGTGACAGCAAAAGCTAGAAGGATGTTTGGGTGCATAGGGAGAGGAATGGCCAGCAGAAAACAGGAGGATATACTGCCTCTGTATAAGTCTCTGGTGTGACCTCATTTGCAGTATTGTGTGCATTTCGGGAGAGCACACCTTCAAAAGGATATAAACAGGTTGGAGTCCGTGCAGAGGGTGGTTTGTAAAATGGTTAGTGGTCTTTGTTATAAAACATATCAGGATAGACTTAAATATTCTTAATATGTATACTTTAGAGGAAAGGCAAGATAGAGGAGATATGATAGAGATGTTTAAGTACCTCCGTGGCATAAATGCACAGGAGAATCTCTTTCAATTGAAGGCAACCTCTGCTATGAGGAGACATAAGATGAGAGTGAAAGGGGATAGACTCAGGAGTAATATGCGGAATTTCTCTTTACGGAAAGAGTGGTAGATGTGTGGAATAGTCTCCCAGTAAAGGTGATGGACACGAGGACAGTATCTGAATTCAAAAAAGCATGGAACAAGCACAGAGGATCTCTAAAGGTAAAACGGGGACTAAAGTAGTGGATATGGAAGGGCAGACTAGATAGGCCATGTGGTCTTTTTCTGCTGTCATGTTTCTATGCTTCTAAAATGAAAACCCGACAGCGCGTACGACCACTGCTAGTCTTCAATGACTTCCATACAGTTTTTAAGACCCTGATGGCCCTACATTTGGATTTCTGCAACAAAATTTTCCAAGATTTGCCACAATATGTACTGCACCCACTACCATTGGCAGAAAACACTACTGCCCGCATTATACATGGTGCATCCAGATCTGAACACATTACGCCAATTCTAATGTAGCTTCATTGACTTTCCATAATAAGCCAAACAAAACACAAAGTCATCATGACCACCTTCAAAGTATTCCATAACTTATCTGCAGAATACCTACAAATACTCCTACATTGAGCACTAAGTAATAGAAGCAGAAGAACGAACATATAAAACACTTGCCCCATCTCCACTCTAAGAATAAGGAGCAGTCCAACGACTTCCAAATGGGCCTTCTCGCTATTTGCACTATCTGGAACAATCTCCCCGACAGTTTATCTGCAATCTCCAAACTAAAGGATTTCCAGAAGGACCTTAAAACCCAGCTCTTCAGAGAATACTTTGACAGTGATACCTAAAACACCCCCTCTCTTGACTTCCTCCCTTTCCCTCTAGCATGTTCCCCCCTGTCTATGTCTCCTCCTACCTGAGTCAGTACGTCAGGCTCCAACTGTGGCCCGGTTCAAATCCAGGCTATAAACTCACTTCTTTGAGACTGTTTTTGGATAGTGATTCTCCTAGTCTCCTGTTCACCTCCTATATGTTTCCTTCCCACTCCCCTAGATATATCCTAGTCCCCAGTTGTGTTTGTTGTGACTAGATTGTAAGCTCCTATGTGCAGGGACTGTCTCTTACATGTCTCTGTAAAGCACTGTGTATGCCTTATAGCGCTATACAAATAATAATAAGTAGTGGTGGTAGTAATAGTCCCCCCTCTTCACAATAATGTATATAATTCATTGCCCCCGTTACAAGAATCTTTATTCAATGTATAGTACAATCCAACTTTGCCTCCAAGTTTAAGTCCCTCATTCTATGTAATAGTTTCAGGTACACTTATTTGTAAATCAGGGATAAAGTGGCATATAAAAATAGCTAAATAAATAAATAACCCTCTCTCTGTTGGGAAAAAGGTGTATGCTGATAGCAATGAGAGTAGACTCTTCTCCGTGGAGATTCCGAGGCAATTTCCACTTGTTCTATATATATTTGCAATACTTTGGCAATGCATATGCAAGTTATTATGCTAATAAAGTTTCCTGAATCTCAATAATGCTTAGGTTATTAAGCTCTAAGGTCAAACTTCTTAAATTCCTTCAATTTAGTTTGTACCACACTTCAAATATGTTTACCGAAACATATAATCAAGTGAAATAAGATAAAATACATAGAATTTCCCTTATACTGAATATCTCTTTCATTTTTGAAAAGGCATTTTATCCCTGGTTCTGTGTGCGACCTCAGGGAAAGTCATTTTTATCTCCTATGCCTCAATTCTGTTCCCTTACTCTGTCATAGATTCTAAAGTGCGCCGTGCAGTTGGTGCGTATTTTGGTGCACGTTCGCATTGAAGCCCGTGGTGACCAGCAGTGTGGGGGCAGAACAGTGAGCACACACTGATTTCCGGGTTATCAGCGCGTCCTGCATTGGGGTGGCGAGGGGGCGGATTAGGGGCAGAGAGTGGGCGTGGCGAGCACAGTTATCATAGGGGTAACCACCATGCGTTGCTTGCACCTCATGCAATTAGCATGGGTGCAGCAAACGCCACCTCAATAGAGCACGCTGCCGTAGCGCATTAGTGTATTACTTTGCGATAGCTGTTGGGACTATGCTAGCCACACCCCTGACAGTTACTACATAGGGTTTGCAACTGCCACGTGTTATTTTTAGTGCCTAAGGCACATTAGCACCCTTTAGTAAAAGGCAAAGTCACTTAATTCCATTTATTAATTTTTATATGCTGCAAGATGCTAAAAGTTCTACACAGCTCACATAGTAACATTCATATTACTGTGAATGAGACACATAAACCGGCAAAATACATAGAAGACTAACAAATCTAATAGCCCCTCCCTCTTCCTTTTAAGGAGCAATAAAATCAATAAAGCAGCTGAAGACTGAGATAGTCAAACCTCATCATACGCAGAGGCTTATCTTTCTTAATTATTCCTAAAAGCTCTTCAATTTCTTCCTGAAATCCAAGTGATTTCATTCATACCCACCAAGACTGGTAAAGCATTCCAAAAGATACGTCATTAATTCTAATTCCAGCTCTGTCACAGATTCTGGGGGTTGGTCATTAATGTATGTTGAAGGAATAAGACACAATTTTTACCTCTTAATGTGAATGAAAAGGCAAAATCGTACGTCATTTTACTGTAACGTGCGTTAGTTTACCACAATGCATATTCCATAATAATTAGATGCAAATACATGCAAAACACTTGTTATGGACATTGAATAATGCAGCTTGCTTTGAACTTCACAAGCGGTGCTATTTCTGGAAAAATAGTGGCAGTTCAAAGTCTGTCGTTATTTTTCTTGCCTGGGAGCGTCAGGTCACTAACATGCTGCGCAATGCTCCTGCCTTCTTCAAAGGGCCGGTATGTTTTAAAATTGTACCAAGTTACCACAGGTTAGTGAGTCCCACTGTAAATTAAGCTGTGGTAAAATGCAAAATTTCACCGTAGCTTAGTAACATCCCCATCTGTGTGTGACTTCCAGGTGAGTCCCTACCTCTCCCTGTGTCTCAGTTCTAATCCCCGGCTCTGTCACTGACTCTTGATTTAGCAGCGATGTGGGTGAGTTGCATGATTACCATTGCCTCAGCTCTAATCTCTGGTTCCCTCACTGACCCTCTGTGTGGAACCTCGCCGCGAGTCATTTTATCTCCTTACCATCACTAATAATTTACTTAATTATTATTTTTTTATAAAGTATCCCTCCAAATCTGTTTGGGCTGCCCTAAGTGGTGCGCAAAGTTTAAAATATAATACATAAATGAAAATACTAACAAAACAATTAGTTATAGCTTATTGCCCAGTAAGGGCAGTGAGCATTGTTCCACCCTCTCCTCTTCGGCAGTTTGCACAGTGTCTCAGCTGAACAAAATTCTGCCAGGTTGCCCATCCATCAGACGGCTGTACGTGACTTTTTTAGCTATCACTTTTGATGGGTGTCCAACATGATGCATACATCCTAATTATTAATACTTGAATTCTCCTCATTATTAAGAAGTTTGCATAACCCTTCCACATAGCTCCGGGTTTCAATTTTATTCAAAATCAATTAAAATTGGCAACAAACAATGACTTGTTTCCTCTCCAACTGGTTATAGAAGAAATGAGACAATGGAAGTATAATTCCCTCTGGAGGGTGGGTTCTCCCTGTCAGAGAGAGAGAGAGAGGAGGAAAGAGTATAAATACAGGCAGGAACCAGGAGCAGTCATCACTGCGGTGAGACCCAAGAAGGACTGGACTGGCAAAGGTCTTCAAGGATACAATCAAGGAATCTTGCTCTCAGGTACCATAACAAGACCTCCCATTTATTTTTGGTTGCAAAGTATAGCTGTTTCTTTTTTTTCTTAGCAAAATGATCTCTTCCTGTCGTTTCCAGTCTCATGTCTGCACAGATACTTGGGACCAGGATTAGAGACGTGTAACATTTCTGGTGGTGTATACAATCAGAATATTAAGAGGCATGATTGCTGAAGTATGCAAATGGTTTCAGTGGGGTTTAGTGCACGCTAAATGTGCTACAGTAACCATTACTGTGTACCAAGCTAAAAAAACCCTGCGCTGCTTAGCACAGGTTGGGTTGGAGACTGGGTAGTTCAGGGATGGAGTGTGCACATTGTGGTTAGCACAGATGTCTTTAAAGTATGTTAACTGGCAAAGTTGCACTTAGCGTGGGTACACTTACCGCCGCCATTGAGGCAAACGACTTAGAACAGGAGGGGCATAGAATCCACTCTAACTAAATGAGGCCATGCTGGGCTTGTCTCCATATATTAGCCTCGGCCTGACACCACTCCCATGCTAATTTTAGGGGCTTAACGCACGGTGTTCTGTCACATTTTTGTAAAACTGCCCCAGAATTTTCTCTTCTTTTTTAGCAAATGCCCATGAGGCTTCCTGTCAGCCTCGTGCACTGCTTCCACTGAATGTAAATCTCTCTCATGCATATTCATGGTGGTTATCCTGAAAACCTGACTGACTAGGTGCGTCCTGAGGACTGGGTTGAGAACCCCTGTTCTAGACGAGTCCTTAAATATAAACGATGAATGGACCTGTCTCTGTACATCAGAAGATTGTGGGTTAATATTGTTCATCCATGTTGTTGACCCCTGTTGATGGTCTTAGGTGTTCCTCTGATAATTATCTGCAAACTCGCTCCGCAGATGCCCCGTGATGCTCCTGGGCTTGGTGATTCTGCTGGCAATGCCCCCTCTTCTCTGCCATGCCTTCTCTAAGTCCCTGGGCTGCACCCTCCAGAGCAAGAAAGAGGTAGGCTTTGCGCAGACTGGGGACATTCTAATTGGAGGAATAATTCCAGTGCACCATAGCTGGCTGAGATCAGAAAATGGGATATTTGGACAGCCTGATCTCTGCAATACGTAAGATGTCAGCTTTTCACTTTCATCTAAAGTCTCTTGTGCTGTTCTAATGATCTCTTGTGGAAGCATGCACCCTGCAATGGTAGTGTGCGCACGTCTGCTCACTGTCTCTCTGCAGTTGCTGCCGGTGCATGTGTTTCTGCTCTTGTAAGTGCTAACTGTGGATGCTGAGCCTGCATACATGTTGCGGCTTTCTAACTCTCTTTGGGTGCTGCCTATGAGTATATATGTCTGTTATTGCACAGCGACCTCCAGCTCACGTGTGGCTCAGTTTAAGGTTACAAACCACATTCTCTGATCTTGCAATACAGTGGTTTCAAAACCTGTCCCTTTGACCCTACAGTCAGTTGGGTTTCATCGGGGCTGTGCGAGCAGTGCGGCCGCACAGGGCGCAGGCACAGAAAGGGGCGCTGATATCATTAGGGGGCTTCCAGGAAGCTCAAAAAAATTGAGCTACTGAACATGGCTGGGTGGAGGACGGCACCAAATTTGTTAGTTGCACGGGACACATTTCTAGCTTGGTACGGTCCTGGTTTGCATTATATCCCCAGATTCAAGTTCACCTTTATTTGCTATACCGCCAATTCATATCTGCATCTTAGCGGTCTATAGTCAGAAAAATAATATAGTAAGCATTAATTAAACACTCATTGGAATTACACAGAACAAGAAGACATATATATAGTAAACAGAATACAACCAGATAGGACAATCACAAAAGCAAAGATTCACTATCCCCGTCCTCCTGTATACTTCCTGCCCAGGAACACTGAATTGCTGGGATGCCAAGGAAGGTTATCCCTTCTCCCCAAAGACAGAATTCCACTAATCCCAGCTTTTGGGATCATATTCCACCCCAAAATTCTAGCATGTAATAATGGACTTTCAAACTGACTTTGAATTTATTATGAGATATTTCCAATCATAGAGTTATGGGCAATGCATTCCACCTTTAGGGACAATGACTGCAAAAACAGTCCATTTGGTGATTTCCAATTGAATTTTGGTCAACTGTTCCAAGTTTGTGAAGGAGCAACTGTGCCTAAAGCACAGAACGATGCATTGTTCCGCCTGGGCCTCCATCCCGAGGGAAATAAAGAAAAATCATCCAAGCAGGTATCACAAGAATATGCATGAGATAAATGTATATACACCAGGAGGAAAGTGTTCAATGGCAGCTGTCAGCATTTTCATTTAAATGCTGGTGGCTATTGAATAGGTATGCGCGTGTGTGCCATTTCACATACCTGTGCGGTGGACATGCACAGCGAGAACCGGAGGCAGACTGTGAGGATAGCTATACCAGTTATAGAAGCCTGTACTATACTACATTATAATCAACATGTGCACCGTCCAAAATCTAGGTACAGGCATTTACACCTGCTATGGGGCTGGAAAATGTGCTCGTGCCTAGTGTGCACACATTGAGGGACACTGACACCCTCTTCTATAAAGTAAAACATGCTACATGCTTTGTACAATCAGCGTGACAGTCATACACATGTATGCGCTTGCCGGAAGCACACTCGTTATAGAATTACCCTCTATATGTACAGTCAGTAGCACTGAATATACATACTGGACACTGACCACTACCTCCACTATCCATTTAATTTAGGCTTGCTATTCAACAAGCCTAAGCTGAATGTAAAAATTACCCTTGGTATGCCAAATATTGTGACTATTTGAATAATTTTTTGGTGACACTCTCTCTCCATCCCTTCACCCTAGAGATAGAGCAGTTAGATCTATTTTCACCCTGGAACTGTCTATATGGAGTTTGAGTATCTGTGCATAGAGAAGTTATCAATTTATTGGCTGCCAGTTAATCTATAACTTTCATTCAAAATTCAACCCTGGGTCTCCAGTGTATGCAGATATATCTCATCCATATTCATTGGCGATATCTGTAAAACTCTGAGTCATTGTGGGGTGACAGGACAGCCTTGAAAACCTCCTCAACCTTTGACTTTTCCTTATTTATTTATTACATTTTCTATACCATCCTTTCTAGTGATCAAAGACGGTTTACAGTGAAACAGTACTCGATACATTGAATATAAAGTTAACATTATAATCAGAGACTGTCAATTGTCAAGGAGACATTGACAATTGTATCTACAATATGATTTTTCATAACTTGTTTACAATTAACCTATTTACAGATACAATGTCTGTAGATACAATGTTATCTACAATATTATTTTTCATAATATATTTTGACCTATTTACAAATAACATAGTTGCAAGGTGGCTATATCATGAGAAGGGTTGTTTTGAGAAGAATATGTTAGGTTGGTAATATCTTCTGTTCTGATGGATCCCCAAAATGTTCAAGGAATAGATATGTTTTAATCTCCTTCTGGAATGTTTGCAAGTCCTTAATGGACCTTAGTTTTCCTGGCAAGAAATTCCAGAGAGTAAGGGCAGCATATGAGAAGGCTCGATTACTTGTAGAGCGATTGGTCTTTCGAAAGTCACTAGGGCCAATATGGTGTTCTGGGAGCAACCTCTACGTAGTCCATCTTCAGACGGTATATTGATTAAGGTGGATAGGTAAGAGGGGGCTATATTTCTGAGTAATTTAAAAATGATCATCAGTGATTTATATTTTATCTTACTTTGAACTGATAGCCAATGAAGATTGTACAGTATGGGGATGGGTGTTATATGATCTGCACTATGGGCTTTCTAGATTATACGGGCTGCTACATTCTGGGCCATTTGAAGTTGGTGAACAGTTTGTTTTGGGAGACCTTGGACTATGCTATTACAGAAATCGATCTGTGGTGTGATCATAGCTTGGAGAACAGATCTGAAATCATAATTTGAGAGTAATGGTCTCAGCTGTCGGAGCATTCTTAGTTTGTAGTAAATTGAGCTTGTAGTATGTTTTATGTGGGTAACCATGCGCAGGGACTGATCAAGGATTACCCCAAGGTATTTGACTTCACTTTTCACTTCAATTTCCACTTCATGAATTTGGATGTTGGAAGGAGGAATAAAGATGTGTTTCCTGGTGACATATAGGACTTCAGTCTGTTTATAGTTTATTTTAAGGTTGTGCAATTTTAATCACTGTGCCATTTCAGTGAAGCATATTTTAATTTGAAGAGGCGAGGGGTATGAAATGTTGATGGGGAGATATAGCATTATATCATCAGTGTATAAGTGGAAGCCTTCATTAAATTTCTTGAAAATGTTACATATAGGCTGAAGGAATATGTTAAACAGAAGGGCTGATAAGGCGGATCCTTGGGGTACTCCTTGCTCTTGTTCGTATAAGTTGGAGATTTGTTGGGTGTGTTTAGTGAGATATGATTGGAGTCATTAAAATACCTTGCCTTGTATTCCCATTTAGTTGAGGCGATTGAGGAGGAGATTATGACTGATACAGTCAAAGGCCGATGCAATGTCTAGGAAAATAAGAATAAATGCTTTATGGGAGTTGTCAATATTTGATCAGCTTGTCATTGAGTACTATTAGGAATGTCTTGACCTCGTGATATTGTCTAAAGCTGTATTAATGCTCATATAATGGGTCATTGAGATCAATATAATCTTGTAATTGAGTATGCACTACCTTTTCAATGACTTTTGTAAAAAAAAAAGGAAATCTATAAATTGGTCTATATGATGCAGGACCCTCTTTAACCTTCAATATTGGGCAGATCATGGCATGTTTTAAAGAAGATGGCATAAATCCTTGACTCAGTGATTGCTCCACTATGTTAAGTATAATAGGAGATAGTTCTGCGCAAGTTACTTTCAGCCAACTAACTGAACCAGTCCAGAAGTTGTTTGAATGTCAACCTGTGCTCGTTGATTGTGCCATCTGATGATGGCATAATCAACGAGCACAGGCTGACATTCAAAGCCACAGTTTGGGGGGTTCAGGGAAATCAATTACTAAACTGCATCATATTAACACAGGAAGAGACTGGAACTCTTTAATTTGAGAATTAAGATGATCAGTTCCTGAATGTAGTATATAGAAGATCTCTAGAGAACAGAGAAAAATGATGGTAGATAATAACCATATGGTCAATCCAGTCTGCCCTTCCATTCCAAGGACTAAGCTTTACAGTCCCTTTTTTTATCCCTTAGAGATCCTCTGTGTTTGTCCCATGCTTTCTTGAATTTATATACAGTCCTCATCTCTACCACCTCCACTGAGAGACTATCCCATGCATCTATCACTCTTTCCATAAAGCAATCTTTCCTCAGTGAACTGAAGCTAAGCAAATATGATCTGGAAGTCAAAGAACAGAAAAACACAAGAATGAGGCAACCAAAGGTGAGTGGGTGATAACCTTCACAGCACTGAACACATCTGTTGAGTGTGAAATTCTATTATTTCTCAGATTAAACACTAGAGCGTATGGATGGGTACAAGCCATATTATTTTCCATCAAAGAAATTAATGAAGACCCAACCCTGCTCCTCAATGTCAGCCTCGGCTTCCAGATCTATGACACCTGCTACTCAATCACCAGAGCCCTGGAGGGCACTGCATGGATGTTAACAGACCAAGAGAGGTTCGTCTTGAATTTTCGGTGCCAAAGCCATGCATCACTGGCAGTCATCATTGGTGAATCCAGTTCTTCCACCTCCATTTCCATTGCTAGAATGCTGGGACTTTATAGGTACCCTCAGGTAAGAGATGGCTTCCTTCTCGGAAAAGTCACAATTCAGCTACAAGACTGAAAATACTGTAATAATGTAGGGTGCAAAGCACTTATAGATTGATGAAAAAGTAAAAACAAATCACCTCTTTCCCTTATTCTCAATAAACGTTTAACCATAAGCACAGAAGCACAGAATAGAATGAATGAAACCTGCTTAAGGACCAACCCCACTAAGATAGACCAGCAGCATTAGACAACTACTTGTACTGATATCTTCATGTGCTTAGTTTTCTTCTGCGCTTCACCTTGAGCTCCTGGAAAGGCGAGTAATAAACCGAAGAATAAATAAAGCAAAATGCTCATATTGCTTTTATGTTCGGGGTGTTTCTGTCTTGGTGCCTCTGTTCAAGGCTTGCATGAACATGATCTACTGATGTCTATAGAATTTTAATAGTAGTAAGGTTATTTTTATTGCAAAAACTGAGATTGTCTAGATTTTAATACCATTACAATAACTGTTAATGTTCTTGTAGAAGATGAGCTTTCAGGATCTCACAACCTGCCTTCATCAGATCATGAAAGTTCACAAATGACAACTTTTATGTTTGTTGATCATTTAAAAGTACCACAATTTTCAAAGAGTCCAGTTTTTTTTCTCTAGGAGCAATATGGTGGTTGGAATTATGTTGTAGTATGGTAAAAGCTCCAGCTCCCTTAGGAATCTGACCTTTTCTCCCCTATTCTGAACCCTCTGCTCTTTCAGATAAGCTATTTCTCAACGAGTCCTGTGTTGAGCGATAAGATCCAGTTTCCATCTTTTTTCCGGATGCTTCCTAGTGATGATGTCCAGGCCCTTGGATTGGCCCAACTGGTAGCCCAATTTGGTTGGACCTGGGTGGGGCTTTTGTCCAGCCCAGGTGATTATGGTATTATTGGATCTCAGATCTTGAAGGCCGAGCTCTCTAAACTGGGTGTCTGCATTGCCTTTCATGAAACATTTCCTTTGGTTTCTCTAGACATGAAAATCAAGCTCATTGTAGAAGTGGTAAAGGCATCATCAGTCAATGTCATTCTAGTTTATTCTTCATATACTTACTTGGCAGCTGTGATAGAGGAGTTATTCAGAGCAAATATTACCGGCAAGGTATGGCTTGTCTCTGATGGCTGGTCAGGTGCCTTCCACCTCTTAAAGAGAGAATACGCTCATATATTGAGTGGTGCCATTGGGTTTGCAGTCCATGAAGGTAAGATGCCAGGTTTCAAGGAATTCCTTGTCAAACTACATCCTTCCAACTCTCAAAGTGACATATTTATCAAACCTTTATGGAAGGAGATCTTTGGGTGCCAATGGCCTGACCCCGAGGAAAACCTGACTACCATGGCCAAAGCAGAATTCAGTACACCCAAGATCATGTGTACTGGATCTGAAAAGCTAAAAGAATTCAAAGGTCAAATTCCACGTGAATTTGACTCAAGCATCAGCTACAATATCTACAATGCTGTTTACTCTGTTGCACATGCGCTTCAAGACATGCACACTTGTGTGCCAGGTCAAGGGCCCTTCTCTAACAACATGTGCACTGACATCTGGAATTTCAAACCATGGCAGGTAGGAAGCAACAGCAGTAAGAAGCCTCTTTTACTAAGTGCTGCTAACTAGTTAACACACATTATAGCATGAGGTAACTGACCGCGGGTGAACACTAATGTGCAGACACGTTAACTAGCACCCGTGCACTAATGTAGAAAGTGGGTGAGTTAGGGGCAAATTGTGGATGTGGCAAGCACATTAGCATGGGAGCCCCATTAACGTGCCCATTAGCACTGGTGCACCTAATAATACCGCTAACATGGGGGGTTTACACGTAATGTTTCTTGCCAACACACGTTAAGTGCACAGCCTTACTGGGCTTTAGTAAAACAGCCCCTAACCTCACATTAGAAATGTATGCCTGAACAATTAAGAAAATGGCTGTAATTAGTCAGTTTACCTTCTGCTAGACCTTTCAGACTACAAATGAGCAAATTGTCATGACAGTTAACTCAGAAAGCTTCCACTGCTTTCGTTCTTCTATAAATAGAGGATTTCAGTTTGTAGTGTGTGTAGCCAGGTACTTTCAGAAGAATGGAATTTACCAAATTAAAATGAACAAAATGAGTTACTTGTTCTATCACATGCAACATTCCCTCTAAGATGCATAGGAGTTCTTCACCCATGTTCCTACCATGAGAGGTGGTGCATCAATATTGCGGTTTCAATCATGATGGGCAGGTAGCTCCCCTGGGAGTCTTGTAAAACTTGCCTTCCACTTTTAATTGAAAGCATGGTATTGATGCACCACTCCCAATGATGGGCAGAAGATTCATAAGCACCTTAGAGGGAGTGTTGATCACATGCTGCGATCATGACCATGAAGTTAATTTCCTTCCTCCCCAGCTCCTGCACTACATGAAGAAGGTGCACTTCAGGAACAAGATGGGAGAGGAGATGTACTTTGACAGTAGTGGAAACCCACCTGCCGTATATGACATTGTCAACTGGCACCTGCAGCCTGATGGTACCATCGATAATGTGAAGGTGGGAAGATTTGACCTCAGGGCCCCCAAGGGGCAGGAGTTGTCCATCAATATAAGTGCCATCCAATGGAACACGCATCACACAGAGGTACAAACCTACTGTATACACAACAAGAGGGACGCCTGGAGATAATATATCTCAACACTTTCAGTATTATTATATCTTCAGAAAATCCTGTAATTGTCCTCTATCACTCTTTTCAAACTCTTGTAAGAACATTAGAACATAAGATTTGCCATACTGGATCAGACCAATGGTCCATCAAGCACAGTATTCTGTTTCCAACAGTGGCCAATCCAGGTCACAAATACCTGAAAGGATCCCAAAAGGTAGACAGATTCCATGCTGCTTATTCCAAGGGTAAGCAGTGGAGTTTCTCCAGTCATTTTAATAATGGTTTATGGACTTTTTCCTCCAAGAACTTGTCCAAAGCATTTTTAAACCCAGTTCAATAACAGTGTTTACTAAATTTTCTAGCAATGAATTCCAAAGCTTAATTATGCACTGAGTGAAGAAATATTTTCTTCATTTAGGGGCTTGTTTACAAAGCCGCGGTAGCGGTTCGCGATAGTTATCGGAGCCGTGGCTTTGTAAACAAGCCCCTTAGTCTTAAATGTACTACTTTGTAGTTTCATTCCATGTCCCCTAGTGTTTATACTTTTTCAAGGGGTAAACAGATTCATGTTTTCTCGTTCTATTCCACTCTCTTTCCTGCCTTATCAATGCTTTGCATCTAACTTGTCAGTGCTTATGCTGTTTCATATTTTCTTCATTTGGTTCCTTCTTTCCATTTGCCTGAAGATGTTCTCAACAGTCAGCCTCCTGTTCTTCCAAGAGGCCCAGAAAACCTTGATAGTCATCATCTGACTATATCTTTAAGATGTGGTCAAAAAGGTAGATGTGGCCATAACACTAATGCAAGACATAGGGGCTTGTTTACAAAGCAGCGGTAGTGGTTCGCGATCGCGATCGCAGCCGCGACCCCATTGAAATCAATGGAGCCGCGGCTCCGATTACGATCGCAAACCGCTACCGCGGCTTTGTAAACAAGCCCCATAGAGTATTCAGAGCAATACAGTAGAATCATTTGCTCTCTCTTGCATATTTATTATAGTTATCCTAAAAACATGACTGGCTAGGTGTGTTCCATGACCAAGCCAGCAAAGAAGTTTAGCAAGTTTGTTTCGTGCATGGGCCCAGAATTTAGGCACCCCCTTCTTGGGGGGGAAGCATCACATCACAAGGGAGGTGTCCACTCCAGGTGTCAAATAGGCTCAGGACGCCACTGCCTCTAATGATCCTCTTTCACCTCAGCCCTTTCAAAATGGATTGCAAAAGTGTATAGACCTAAAAGGGATTCTGTTCTCTCTCATTCTCCATTTCCTCTCAGGTACCACGCTCTGTGTGCAGTGAGAGCTGCGGCCCTGGGTACCGGAAGGCAGCTCAGAAAGGACATCCCCTCTGCTGCTTCGACTGCCTAACATGTGCAGAGGGGGAGATTTCCAATGTGACAGGTATAGAGCGTTGGATTGTTGCCAAGGTCACTCAAGAACAAACAGTCGCCAAAGGCAGCAGCCTTGGGGAAGGGGGGGGGCACAAAGAGTTGCAGCAGTCAGTAGATCCTGCCAGCCCCATAGTCTCAAAGAGCACATTCTTTTACCTGCGGGAAGAGCGGGTACACACACATCTACAAAGCAAAGTTTGATATCTAAATGTATGATGACCAGTTCTGCATTTTTATAGTATTGGAAAGGTGGTGTTCAATGATCATGACTGCTGAGTTTCTTTATCAAAATCTCAGGGGAAGGGCATAAGGCTGAAGGTTTGCCTAGATTGCTTAATACCTTGCCCTGGCCCTATGGCCAGCCCTGACTGTTGCACTTACTGGACTGCGTGCAATTGAAAAGAATGACTGAAAAATTCTAAGGCTGATTCTTCTTTGGTCCAAATTATCAGCCTATTTCCAGTCTTCCTGCTTTGTCAAAAACATTAGTGTCCTGGGTTTCTGTCTGAGCTAATGGAGTTTCTGGAGATGGAAGACAGGTTGGATGTTATCCAGTCTGCATTGCAGTCTGGGTATAATATGGAAAACCTTACTGTGTGCTTTGATAGATGGTCAGGGAGGATCTGCTGTATTAATCCTCCCTAATATCTCAACTAAATTTGACAAAATGGGTCATCACATTTCACTGACATGTCTCTGTGATTTAGGTATCACTGGCACAGTGTTTAAAATGGATCTCTTTGTTTTGGGAGAAATTTACATCATTCTCTATCCCATGTCAGTTGCCATAGGGATTATTATTGCCTATTATTCTATTTAATGTATATTTGCAGTCTTTTGGTGTTATTTTTATATGCTTGGGTCTGCAAGCTTATATTTGGCAGATGATATATACAGCTCTTGCTACAGTGGGATAAGAATAGTTCACACAATACTGGCCATGGAAGCCTAAAAAAACATAGTTAATTACTGATGGCCTGATATGTTCTGTAATTATATTTTACTTGTATTAATTGTTGATTACTTTAATATGTTTTAGATTATTTATTATGGGGGTCATTCAGTGGCAGGAATAGCAGGGATGGACATCTGGATTGGCATCCATCCACGCTATTTGCTCCTCCACTGGCCCAAGCTAATACCTCCCCATACAAACAGCTCATTCATATGGGGAGGCTTAGGGGTTGGGAGGGGGCATTTCAGAGGTGGAGCAAGGGTGAGACATGGTTATGGTTATGGTTATGGTTAAATTTATTTGATAAAACCGCCTTTCATTAAAAGCAAAGCGATGTACAATTAAAATTAATTAAAAGAAGGCCGAAGCCAACGAAAGGAAAAGAAATTTACATTGGTTGACAGGACAGCTGAAATTGAGGGGTTGAAGGAAACAAGACAGGACATAGCAGAAGATAGGTGGGGGGGAAGAAAGAGGAGCAGGGGATAATCATACAAAAGGGGAGGGAACGTCAAACGCTAACGAAAACAAGGGACATCCAGGGCCGTGAACATGGACCGAGGACTTAGTCCACCACAGAGGTGGAATAAGTCCCGCTGGACATCGGGGGATGACGTCGCCAGGCCATGTCAAAGAGGTAGGGGGTGCAGGAGAATCCTCATAGCCAGACCCTGGCCATAGGAGGCTGGTCAAGGTTCTGGCTGTGGGGAAAGAAGACGGTCAGCAGCGGTTGGCATTTGTGGCTCCTGAATGGATAGATACTTATTTATTGTAATCTCGATTGTTGTTTGCCATTTTGTACTGCGATTATTTGGAAAAAGGGGTTATACATTTAATTAAACTAAAGCATCATAAAAAGATACATAATCTATAGGTGCTGGAATGACAAATTCCATCCACATCACTAGAAGACGGAACAGTAGTATGACTGTGATACTGACTAAGAGATTCATCTTAAGAGCAAGAGTTTAAGCAACTAACCTTAGAAAGATGTGAGAAGAGTTAACAAAGGCATAGATCAGGCGTGGCCAACTCCAGTCCTGGTGCACCACATTCCAGCCTGGTTTCAGGATGTCCCTAATGAATATTCATGAGATATATTTGCATGCAATGGGAGGCAGGGGATGCAAATATACCTTATGAATATTCATTAAGGACATCCTGAAAACCAGGCTGGATTGTGTTGCACCATGACTGGAATTGGCTACCCCTGGCTTAGAAGCACACGTTATACTCAAAATAGCACCCAAGGAAGGAACTGAAACTCTTAATGTTAGACACTACTGTAATCACTGCAGCCACTATAAGATCTAAAAAAAATGCAAAGGGCAAGGAAGGCCAGCTTGTGAGGTTTACCATCAGGTGCTCTAAATATTTTAGGAATAAACTCGATCATTGGGCTCCAAAGAGAATATAGCACTTATGAGAGAAGTGATCGGGCCCAACTGTAGCACTAGCAGAGCTTTACCTCTGTTGGCAACCCCTTTTTGACATCTACCACTTAAATGACTGATGACTTTGCAGTAATCCTTATCTTGCAAATAAGTTTCAAAGACATCGGTAAACTCCAATCTGTGGGACAGAGCCCTTAGAAATAGATGAATAAGAACATCATATACAACTCTGTTGGATGCTTTCATGATCAATAAGGAGAAATCATCTATTTGGATCTTCTTTATTTTCATAGATAATCAACATATGATGTTCTGATTTCTAGATTCCAATATCTGCTGGGAGTGTACCAGTGAACAGTGGCCCAATGAGAGAGGAAGCAAATGTCTTCCAAAGAGAATAGAATTCCTTTCCTATCAGGAGGCCTTGGGTACCATTTCAGCTGTAGTTGCCATTTTTTGCTCTGTCACCACATCTGCTGTATTGTGCACCTTTATCAAGTATCGAGACACCCCTATTGCCAAAGCCAATAACCGGGCGCTCTCCTTCCTGCTCCTAGGGGCCCTGGTGCTAAGTTTTCTCTGTCCTCTGCTATTCATTGGGAATCCACAGCCAATGACTTGTTTACTTCGTCAACCTGCCTTTGGTATCATCTTTGTCCTCTGTGTCTCATGTGTGCTGGCAAAAACCATCATGGTGGTCATCGCCTTCAATGCTACTAAACCCAACAGTAATTTGAGAGGGTGGTTGGGACCCAGAGTCCCCATTGGGATAGTTTCTGCTTGTACCCTTCTTCAAGTTGTCATCTGTGTCACCTGGCTGCTGCTCTGCCCTCCCTTCCCAGAGAAGAACATGAAACTGAAGACCGGTATTATCATATGGCAGTGCAATGAATGCTCAGATGTTGCACTCTGGTGCATGCTGGGATACATGGGGCTCTTGGCATGTGTCAGCTTCCTTGTAGCCTTCCTCGCACGCAAGTTGCCCGACAGCTTCAACGAAGCCAAATGGATCACGTTTAGCATGCTTATATTCCTTAGTGTCTGGCTGTCCTTCGTTCCGGGTTATCTGAGCACCCAGGGGAAGTATACTGTTGCTGTGGAAATCTTTGGGATCATCTCTTCCAGTGCAGGGATTCTTGCTTGTATATTTTTCCCCAAGTGTTACTTCATGTTACTGAGACCTGAAATGAACACTCGGGAACAGCTCTTCGGAAAAACAATAGGGAACAAGAAGATTAAGTCCATCTAGGAATCCGTCATTTTTGTCCATTCTGTGTTATCACTGTTTCTGGAGTAATTCTAATAGCTGTAATGATCTGAAAGAAAACTGGGAATGTTGTAGTTAGTAATAACTTTCAGAAGAGCTCCACAATAAATGAAGCACATGAGGTTGCAGGACCACAAACTGATTTGCTCATGATTACAATCTGCAAATTATGTTGAGTTGTTAGTCTTCCAGTTTCCACAATATGACCAATAATTATGATCCTTTTTGAGCAGTGGCAGCCAATCGATCATTTATCGATTCCTGAACTTGCGTGATTAAGATGCAGATTGATTAGCCAGGCAAGCCAACTTTCCAATATTGAGAATTAGGACTACAAGGGATGTAGCTCAACCCCAAGCATTTGGTTCACAATATTAAAACCAGGACACAAAGCTAACAGAAAGAGAGCAGTTCCATTTATGAATTCTCATCCATAGCTTAAAATGTTCTATTAAATTGTGTATAACAATTTAAAACAATGGGTGACTCACTCCAGTAACTGCAAAATTGTGGAGGAAAACTCTGCATACATCATCTAGATAGGAAAATGGGCATTTAGGTCATTATGTTTATAAATTATGTATAGTGCTGTTGACAGCTCATATATTAGGTGCCAAGCACGACAGGCAAAACCAGTTTATAAATTAGCAAACAGAAAGAGCCTCATTCTTGGGCTTTTATATGCACAAGTAGCACTGCATGCATTAATATATGACTTGATTTGCCACTCATACATGTATGTGATATCAGTTACTTGTATAAGTGGTGGATTTTGCAAACCTGCACATACAACAGTGGCTTATTAGGAGTGGTCCTATGAAACTCTAACTTTTTCTCCAGGAAGATAGAGGCAAGCATAACTACTCCCTCTTGCACTCTTCCAAATGCCATCTCTAGACACAAAGGGGGTTATTCTGTGCCACGAATAGCGGCCTACCCCCGCCGTGTCTTACCTCCTCGCCAGTTGTGCAGGGAAGTTAGACAGGGGCGGGGAAGGGTCAGCTCGGGGACCAGACATACAGAGGGGATCTACATCTGAGATGGAATGAGCCCTAAAGTTAAGTGAGAATTATCTGTCCTTCAAAGCAGGTTTAAAAGCCAATAGGGAGATTTTCCAAGGCATATATGTATTGCTATTCCAAAATATGTTAGAGAGGGCATTGAGTCACACAGGATTAAAGTTTTGCAGGAAACAAAATACATTGTAGAATCTCTATGGATAGAAATCCCATGTAAAAAGGGGAAGGCGATAGCAATGGGGGTGTACTACCGACCGCCTGGACAGAATGAACAGATGAATGATGAAATGCTAAGAGAAATCAGGGAAGCTAAGAAAAGTTATAACATAGTATGGGTGATTTCAATTACCCTGTTATCGAATGGGTCAATGTCACTGCAGGACATGCTAGGGAGATAAAGTTTCTAGATGAAATAAATGTTTCTTGGAGCAGCTGGTTCACAACTGACAAGAGGTGAAGCTATTCTGGACCTAGTCCTTAGTGGAACACATGAAGTGATGCAAGAAATAAGGGTTGGAGCTACTTGGCAATAGTCATCATATCATGAATGCATTTAATTTAATAAATGGAAGAACAAGGAAATCTACAGTATTACATTTTAACTTTCAAAAGGGAGACTGATAAAATGAGAAAAATAGTTAAGAAAAAACTAAGAGGAGCAACTGAAAAGGTGAAAGATTTACATCAAGCATGAGTATTGTTTAAAAATATTATCTTGGAAGCCCAGAAGAGATGTATTCCACGTTTTAAAAAAAGCGGAAGGAAGTCCAAAAACTACCGGCATTGGTTTAAAGGCAAGGTCAGAGAGGCTGTTGTAGCCAAAAAAGCATCTTTCAGGAAATGAAAAAAGGAGCCAAATGATGAAAACACAGCACAACATAAGCACTGGCAAGTTAGATGCAAGGCACTGATAAGGCAGGCAAAGAGAGAATTTGAAAAAAAAAGCTTGCTGTGGAAGCAAAAATGCATAGGGGCTCATTCTCAACTGTGAATAGTGGATCTGGATGTCCAATCCGGATGTCCTGACCCACTAAACATCCGGATCACACTGGCAGCTACAGAGCTCCCCGCACATATAGCCAACTTTTGCAGGGAGCTCTGTTTGTAGGCGGGAGGTGGAGGGCCAGGGGAGGACCGAGGGTGGGCAGTGGAAGGGAACATGACCCCAGACATACAGGACCGATTCTGAGGTTGGCCCTATATGTCCAGGGCCTTCAATGTAGATGGGGGACTTATTCCATCTTGAAGGTGGAATAAGTTCTCTTGGTCAGCAGGGCATTGTATTGCAGGACCCAGAGGAGCAGGTAAGGGGGCACAAGGGGTTCCCCACAGCCCGACCCTGGCCTTGGAAGGCTCGATTGGGGGTTGGGCTGCAGGAAGACACAGATCTGTTTGTCGGCTGGTGATCATGGCTCCTGAATGGAGCCACAGTGCCATGGCAATGGGATAACATGGCACTGCGGCTCCATTCAGGAGCCTGGTTGAGTTAGCCGGGTAGGTGCAGGATGTGCGGCCCATCAGAATTGGGGCCCAGCCTGCATGTCCAGGCCAGTAGACCGAATTCTGATCCCGTGTGCACATTTAGCCTCCGTGGGATCAGATTCTGAATCTACTGCTGCATCACCGATTCTGACCGGCTGTACAGGGGCAGGACATGCATAACATAATTGGTACATTGTAGCAAAAAGCCTGTGAGAGAGTCAGTTGAACCATTAGATGATAGAAGGGTAAAAGAGGTGCTAAAGGAGGACAAGGCCATAGTGGAGGAGTGGCCTAGTGGTTGGGGCAAGGTACTTCAGGCCAGAAGGTCAGGAGTTCAAATCCCACTAGAGGACAGCAACCTTGGGCCGGAAGGACTGGGGTTTCTAGTCCCACAGGTGCTCCTTGTGGTCTTGGGCAAGCCATTTAACCCTCCATAGCCCATGTTCCCTGTAAGATAGTTATCTCCAAGTTATAATGCCCTGTTCAATGTAATTTCAGTTTGTTCAATGTAAACCACACTGATGCAGAATAGTGCGGTATATAAGAGAATGTAAATAAAAAATAAATAAATTAAATGAATTCTTTGCTTCAGTCTTTACAGAAGATGTAGGGAAGTTACCCATGCCTGTAATGGTATTTAAAGGTGAAATATCAGAACAATTGAAAGAAATATCAATAAACCAGGAAATGTATTACAAGTATTTGATAAACTGAAGAATAGTAAATCATCTGGACCGGATGGTATTCATCCAAGGGTGTTGAAAGAACTGAAAGATGAGATTGCAGACCCACTATTAGTAATACATTACTGCTCTTTTAAAGTCCCTTCACAGGTTCCCTATCCGTTGCCGTATTCAGTTCAAACTACCTACCCTCACACATAAGTGCATTTACTCTGCTGCTCCTCTCTACCTCTCCTCTCTCCCTACACCCCCCTCCTATAATCTTCTGCTTTTCTTCTCTCCATGCTGCATTCTACTTCTTCTAACTCTCGGCTTCACTCCTTTGACCTTGATGCCCCTTTTGCTTGGAATAACCTACCCCTTTCCCTGCGTCAAATCCCTTCCCTCACACTCTTCAGATGCACCTCTTAGAGACCGCCTTTGGTTCATATTTCCCATCCTTATGTTTTAGGTCCTTATTGCCCCATTTGTCCCTCTTCTATCATACTATTGTATTTCTGTCCTTTTAGATTGTAAGCTCGACGAGCAGGGACTGTCTTTTTCTGTGTATGTACAGCGCTGCATATGCCTGATAGCACTTTATAAATGCTCACTAATAATAAAAATAACAATAATAAAATAATATGTGAACCATCATTAAAATCATCTGTAGTACCCGAAGATTGGAGAATTGTCAATGTAATGCCAGTTTTTGAAAAGGGTTCCAGGGGTGAACTGGGAAACTACAGACGAGTAAGCCTGATATAGGTACCAGGTAAAATGGTAGAAACCATTATAAAGAATAAAATTACTGAAAATGTAGATAGTCATGGTTTAATGGGAGACAGCCAACATGGATTTAGCCAAGGAAAGTCTTGTCTTACTTATCTATTATATTTTTTTGAAGGTGTGAATAAACAGGTAGACCAAGGTGAGCCAGTTGATATAACGTACATGGATTTTCAGAAAGCCTTTGACAAGGTCCCTCATGAGAGACCTTTGGCCAAATTAAAAAGTCATGGGATTGCAAGCAGTGTAGTACTGCAGGTCAGGAACTGGTTAAAAGATAGCAGAGAGTAGGGCTAAATGACCAATTTTTCCAATGGAGAAAGATGAATAGTGGAGTACCCCAGGGATCTGTGCTGGGCCCGCTGCTTTTTAATATCTTCATAAATGACTTGGAAATGGGAATAATGACTGAGGTGATCAAATTTGCAGATGACACAAAATTATTCAAAGTTGTTAAAATCCAAGAGGATTGTGAAGAATTGCAAGAGGACCTTGATAAACTGAAAGACTGGATTTTCAAATGGCAGATGAAATTTAATGTGGACAAATGCAAAGTTATGCACCTAAGAAAGAACATCCCAAACTATGGTTACACGAAGCAAGGTTCCACATTAGGAACCACCACCCAGGAAAAAGATTTAGGTGTCATCATGGATAATATGTTGAAACCCTTTACCCAGTGTGCAGCGGTGGCCAAGAAAGCAAATAGAATGCTAGGAATCATAAGGAAAGGAATGGAGAATAAAACGAAGGTTATTATAATGCCTCTGTGTTGTTCCATGGTGCGACTGCACCTTGAATATTGTGTGCATTTCTGGTCACCGTATCTTAAAAAGGATGTAGCATAATTAGAAAAGGTACAGAGAAGAGCCACCAAAATGGTAAAGGGGATGGAAGGATACCCCTGTGAGGAAAGGCTTAAAAAGGTTAGCACTCTTCAACCTGCAAAAGAGATGGCTGAGGGGAAATATGATAGAGGTCTGTAAATTAATGAATGGAATGAAACGGGTAAACACCATCAAAAAGTAGAAAGACTAGGGGACACACAATGAAGCTACAACATAACCCATTTAAGACTAATAAGAGAAAATATTTTTTCACTCAATGCACGGTAAAACTCTGGAATTCATTACCAGAGGATGTAGTAAAAGCTGTTAGTGTAGCTGGGTTTAAAAAAGGTTTGGACAAGTTCCTGTAGGAAAGGTCCATAAACCATTATTAAAGAGGACCCAGGAAATCCACTGCTTGCCTCAGGACAAGCATTGTGGAACCTGTGTGCCTTTTAGGAACCTGCCAGGAACTTGTATCCTGGACTGGCCACTGTTGGAAAAAGGATACTGGGCTTGATGGAGCTTGGTCTGACCCAGTATGGCATTTGTTATGTTCTTATGTACATATGTATATATACTTTGAAGGACACCCAGAACATGCCTCCTTTAAAGGCTTCTGAGTCTCCTCAATGGCACAGACGTACATATTCAGACACACACACACACACACACATAACTATAAATAGTGCCTTTTGTAAAATTTCTAGTTATGCATACTAGATGATTTACACATGTAAATCCCATTTTTAAATATGTTAAAAATGTCTATATTTTCTAAAATTTACTCCAAAGAGGGGTTTTTTCCAACTATTGTCTAATTTTTAAATTCTTTCCAATGCAACAATTGTTGGAAATACATTATGCATAAGGGGCAAAGATTATATGTCTGGGGGCAAACTAACTCTCCAAAAATACAATGGACTGGGACCAAAATTGTCATGGGGAAAACTAGTGAAAAGATGGGCAATTTAATAAAAACTCCCTCGCAGTTTATACACATTACCACGCACTTATTTGGCACCTTTTTTATAAAGTTAAATACTGCACATGTTACATTGTAAAATCAGGGGGGGGGAGGGGGTACCTTAACTGCCTGCACCTAGATTGGCACAGTGATGCACGTAAGTCACAATATTTTATAAATTCTGAATGTACACTTAGGTCCCACCTTCTATCTGCCCAAGCTCCGGCTCCTGCACAGCTGAACTGAAAGTACTGCAATGGTCCTTACAGCATAGCGGTTTCCTAAATTGCATTTGTAGGACTTTAAAATAGGGACTTATATGCACAAATAACGCTGCCCTTATGACATCAGCCCAATTGAGTTCAAAAATAGGCCAGATTGGATGGAGGTTCCATAGGAATATAGTCCCCCTAAAATTGAGAGAAAGTAGAGAGAGACATCATGCTTGGAAAGTTTGAAGGTCAGCGCAAAAGAGGAAGGCCAGCAATGTGATGATTCGATAGAATAACAGCAGCTATGGCTTCCACTCTATCGACAATTAGCGGCCTGATTGAAGACTGAACACAGTTTAGGAGAGCTATCCAGAGAGTCGCCATGAGTCGGCACTGACTCAATGGCACATAAAAACAGCAGCATTTCTATGAAAGTAACAGTGCCAACCTCTGGAGTAGATGCGGTGGGATAAAGTCCACCCAAACAGACCCCACAATGCGGGTCTCCAAGTAGGAAGGGGGCCCACACAGAGGCAATAAGCTTGTTGTGCTGCCTCCACTCTTTCAAGTTTCTAGAAGGCCCAGTGGCTGTTACCTCCCAAGCTGAAGTCTCATGATAAGAGCCATACCGTGAGACTTCAGGTACGGAGGTAACAGTTATAAGGTCTTTTGGAAACTTAAAAGAGCCGAGGCAGCACAGCAAACAAGTTGAAGTAAGTTTGTCATTGCTGCTGCACAGAAGTGATGGAGCAAGTGGGGGTGCACACCCACAACAATGGGGAGAGGGAATTAGCTGAAATGGTAGAGAGGTCACTTTGCATGCAAGAGGTAGTGGGATCAATGCCCACATTCTCCTAGAGCCCCTCATTGGAACTTCAACCACTGAGTAGATGCCACTGAACAAGTCATTTTATCTCCGTGTCTCTAATCTCTGCCTCTGTCACTGACGCTGTGCATGGACCTCTGGCAAGCCCTTTATTTCCCTCAGTTTACCTAGCTGTCATTGGTTTGAAAATAAAACAAGAGAGGGTCATTTTATAATTGGACACCTAACTCGTGCAGCACGTTAAGTTACACCAAGTTTCAAAATCAGTGTAACTTACGTGCACGCCTTTGATAATTTCTCCACCATAACTGCGCGCACACATTGCCCAGCTTATTTTACACGCATATGTTCTAAATTATCTGCATAAATGTAGATTTCTTCCCAGGGGTAGCCCTACGCAGGTCAAATCATCCAATGCACAGATGCATAAGTTCACATCCATAAGGTTTGGGCGAGTTTATAAAATGCTACTTCTACCCATAAGACGCGGTTTACTCTTGCTGAAATTCTATGCATAAGAATTCAAAATTTTGCACTTTTTTGTGATAATTTAAAATACAACACAGGAAAAAAATCATCACAGAAAAACAATAGGCCAGATATTCAGCAGCGGCTTGTATTGCTCAAGGGACTTGACGCCCCCACTGAAGTTTCAACCCAGATAGTCGATGCTGATGCCATAATCAGGCCCCCGGGATTGGAATATCCAGGTTTCTGGGATTGCCGAGAAGCTAACGGGGCAGCAGCGATATTGAGCCACTGCCCGGTTAGTTTCTGAGGAGAAAGTTAGATCACCCTTTACAGCGTGTGACTTTCACTGTTTAGCTAGAACTGGGCAGTGGTTCACTATTGCCACTGCCCGGTTATTAGCTGCTGATATCCACAGAACGGCCCTGGAACGTTCTGATGCTAGCTGTGTGAAGCCCTTTGAACATCGCACACAATAGGCTTTGTTATTTTGACAAAGCATGTAGAATTTTGCAGAATTTTGACTTTTGACACAGAAATCTGAATTTTGTTTGCAGAATTCCACTAGAAGGAACCGTTTTTGCCCACTGAAATACTTTCTAAAATGACCCTCTTAAATAAGGCTATTCCTTCCATCTCACTCGCAATTCTCACATAGTCAAGGAGGAAAATGTTACCAAATTGTCCATCCTCGAGATTGTTAGATATATCCTGAATTGCCACTTTTGTCAGGATTCAGCATGCTAATTATTAATAGGATCTTCATTATCATCTTTGTTCCAGAGTTTGCACATCCCCTATCCTCACCGAGCCTTGTCCTTCATTTTCCTAATCAACTGAAAACAGTAATGAATGACTCTTTTCTTCCTCCAATGGGATATAGCAGAAATAAGAGACAATTACAGTAGAATTATCTCCGGAGGGAGGTCTCTCTCTAACAGAGACAAGGGAAGAAAAAAGTATAAATGCAGGTAGGATCCTGAACAGTCACCACTGGGGATTACGGCGAGTCAACAGGCCCTGGGAAGCTACTGCAAGGGTCAGAATGTGTGACCCCTATAGAGATATGTCCATGGAGTACTGATTCCAGGTATTAAAACAAGACTGCCAATTTATTGATTCTTTTTCTTTTTTAAACAAAATTGTCTTCTGTTTTGTGCACAGGGCTGTGTGTCTGTACATGATGGAGGTATTTGGGGGCTAGAAGGATAAGAGCATTTATATGTTGGCCTTGGTCAGTCTTATTTACAATGACAAACCTGAGCTTTCCCCCATACATCAATGCGTGTCCATGATAAGCAGGCTTCAGGGCACAAAAGGTGTTGTGGGCTGGGGATAGGGGAGGGAATGAAGAGAAGAGATGGGGCGATGCAGAAAAAGAATCAAAGAAGGAAAGAAAATTAGGGAGAGAAAGAAAATGAGTTACAGATTGACCAGGAGAGAATGAGAGAAAGACAACGAAGGAGGGACAAAAGCAGAGAGAAACTGAAAGATTGTTTTCTACATATATATATGTATGAGATCTTAAGTTTACATGCAGTGAAATTCAGTTTTGTGTTATCTTTGCAAAATCGTTGACATTCTAGTTAAGCCAGAGAGAGGGAGAAAGAGAGAAAGAGGGGGAGGGGAGAGAGGGGCTTAAGTTTCAAAAAAAATCCTTGGTTTACAGTTGTGGGCAATATTATTGATACCCTTGCATTTTAGGTATGTTGTTTATGTATTTATTTAAGATGTTGATATACCGTTTTTCTACAAGTCAGAACGGTAGAATGAACAAGTTGAAAGGAACATTAAGGACATTTTACAATAAACATTAAGAACATTTCAAGGGTAAACAGAGAACAGTGAACGTTTTTAAAGCTCAATACATTTGCGCGAACACATACATAAAAAACTATGAACAGGGGGGAGTAGGGATTAGGGGGTGAGAGGGGTGTGGGGTTGCAGGAGCTTCATGGGGGCGGGATGGGGGATGATGTGGTTGTTTACATGTGGTTATTCTGAGCTGTAATTGGTGGATGCCCATTGCCAAAGTGTTCCAGGAAGAGATGGGTCTTTAGTTGTTTGCAAAAGTCTGTGGTTGATTTGATGCTTCGAATTGAAGGGGGTGGTGAATTGTTGTATACAATATATTGAGAAATAATTGTAAATATTCCAACTGTATAGCATCATAATATTTTAACAGAGTGTTCAAAGGTATGCTACAAAAAAAAGATGGCTGTGCAACTTAGAAGTAGTAATTTCTAAGAATAAAGCAAAATAAGACCTGGACAGGATTAATGGCACCCTTCACTAATATTTGGTTGCACAACCCTTGGCAGTGATGACAGCCTCCAAACGTTTCTTCTAGCTATCTATATGTTTTTTACATCTGCAATTTGTTCCAGCTCATGAAGATTTCCGGGATTCCTTTTACCAATGTCAGATTTCAGCTCATTCCAAAGATTCTCTACTACTAACTTCTACTGAGTATTTGTATAGCGCTACAAAACATACGCAGCGCTGCACAGACACATGTAAAAAACGGTCCCTGCTCATTAAAGCTTACAATCTAGACAAGACAGACAAGACAGTAGCTGTGGATATGGGATACATCTAGGGGGAATGGTAAGAGAACACAAAGGAGACCAGGTGAGTCAAGATCCGAAAGTGGCAGTGAAGAGGTGAGTTTTCAGCCTGGATTTGAAAAGGGGCAGAGAAGGTGCCTGATGTACAGAATCAGGTAGCTTGTTCCAGGCATAAGGTGTAGCAAGGTGAAAGGAGCGAAGCCTGGAGTTAGCAATAGAAGAGGAGAAGGGCACAGATAGAAGCAATTTGACAGAAGAGCGGAGTTCCTGAGGGGGGGGGGGTGTAAGGAGAGATAAAAGAAGAAAGGTAGTGAGGAGCTGCAGAGTGAATGCACTTATAGGTGAGCAGAAGAAGTTTGAACTGGATGCGGAAATGGATAGGGAGCCAATGAAGTGACTTGAGAAGAGGGTTAATATGAGCATGACAGGGCTGGCAGAAAATTATCCGCACAGCAAAGTGTTGAACAGATTGAAGAGGAGATAGATGATTCAGATGGAGACCAGCAAGGAGTAGATTACAATAGTCTAGATGGGAAGTGACTAAAGAGTGGATAAGTATCTTAGTAGTGTGTGTAGAAAGGAAGTGACCAATTTTGCCAATGTTATAGAGAAAGAAAACGACAGGTTTTAGCTATCTGTTGGATGTGTGCAGAGAAAGAGACAGTTGAGTCAAAGATGACCCCAAGGTTGCGAGCTGAGGAAACAGGGAAGAGTGTAGTGTTATCCACAGAAATAGAGAAGGGAATAAGGGGAGAGGTGGGTTTATGGGGAAAGATAAGGAGCTCAGTTTTGGCCATGTTCAATTTCAAGCGGCAGTGAGACATCCAAGCAGCAATGTCAGAAAGGCAGGCAGAGATCCGGGCCTAGATTGCTGAAGAGATTTCAGGTGTAGAGAGGTAGATCTAGGCGTCATCAGCATAAAGATGGTTCTGAAAGCCATGTGAAGAGATGAGGGCACCAAGGGACTGGGTATATAGAGAGAGAAGGAG
This sequence comes from Ichthyophis bannanicus, assembly GCA_033557465.1. Classification (NCBI taxonomy): domain Eukaryota; kingdom Metazoa; phylum Chordata; class Amphibia; order Gymnophiona; family Ichthyophiidae; genus Ichthyophis; species Ichthyophis bannanicus. The sequence continues at coordinate 100,348,650 of CM066048.1, read as the reverse complement.
TGGACCCAAGTCAGATTCTTGGGGTACACCAACTGAGAGCGGGATAGTAGCAGAGGAGGATCCACCAGAACAAACACTGAAAGAGCAATGGGAGAGATAAGAAGAGAACCAGGATAGAACAGAGCACTTAAAACCAAGCGAGGACAGGGTATCAAGGAGAAGGTTGTGGTCAACCATGTCAAAAGCAGCAGAAGGGTCAAGAAGGATGGCAATCGAGTAAAGACCCTTGGATTTTGCCAGAAATAAGTCACTGGAGACTGGCAAGAGCCATTACAGTAGAATGTAAATGATGAAAGCCATATTTTAAAGGATCCAGAAGGGCTTGAGAGGAGAGAAAGTAGAGGCAAAGTCGGTGAATTGCACGTTTAAGTAGTTTAGAAATGAAAAGGAAGAGGGAGATGGGTCGATAGTTAGAAGGACAGGTACTGTAGGATCTAGTGAGGGTTTCTTGAGGAGAGGTGTAACCACAGTATGCTTGATGGCTGCAGGGATAGTTGCAGTGGAGAGCAATAGGTTGAGAATATGAGAGATTGAAGGGACAACAGTGGAGGAGATGGAGCTTAGGAGATGGGTGGGACTAGGATCAGAGGAGAAGGTAGAGAGTTTGGATTGAGATCAGGACTCATTGCTGGCCAGTTTAAAACAGTCCATTTGTTCCTTTTCATCCATTCTTTTGTACTTTTGGATGTATGTTTTGAGTCTAATTTTGCTGCAATGGGAATGTGATTCTTCTGTTCAAACCAATTTGAATTGTTTATGAGGGTGCCAGTAATTATGTCCTATACACTCTCACAAACTCCCATTACATTTCTTTGATGCAGTTGTGTTTGTGTGAATATAATTCCCTGAAGCAAGATGTGTTAGTCTGAAATGTGATAACATGTCGGATGCTGTAGTGTTGTTATTGTGTTGAAATATGTCTTATGGTTATCCATTCAGATGAGACCCATGAATGATAAAGCTGGGATTTAAAGGTTTGCAAGTATGGCCTGTTTATTGAATCCTTAGCAATACTCTGATGATTTCTCTGTTTGGGTTTTGTTTTACAGCTGCATATTTGAAAATTTGTAGTGCTAAGCTGACATTTAGCCTTTCTTTAAAGGATTTAATGGGAGTTTGTGAGAGTGTATAGTATTTGTATTCTAACTCCTTAGCGTGAGAGTCAGTATTTGTAATAATTATGTCCTGGCAATGTCCGGGTTTTTATACGATTTCCTTTTTTAATCAGTCTTGCTTTATTTGATTCTTTTATGTGTCAAATATGTGTGCATACGAGTATATAGTCCAAAGCCATTTCACTGGCTACATTTGTAAAGGAGATATTGGACATTAAGGGATTGAACTGCAAGGCCGCCAATAATGTAGTTCTGGCCATAGCTGTGCATGATTGACTAGGGATCATTTGACAAGGTGACCTGTCTCTACACATCAGAAATTTACAGGTTTGCATTTTTCCTTGGTGCTATTGGCCCACCGGTGATTATCTTATGTGTATCTGCAGCAATATATTCCAGTCTGTGCCATGATTCTTCTTGGGGTGGTGGTTCTGCTCTCGATGCCCCATTCTCTCTGCTGCTCTCCCTCCATACCCAGGGGCTGCATCCTCCAGAGCCAAAAAGAGGTGGGCTTTACGCAGGACGGGGACATCCTGATTGGTGGAATAATTGCAATGCACATCAATTTGCTAAGACCAGAAAACCAGTTCACTGGACAGCTTGATCTCTGTGATACGTAAGATGTCTGTTTTGTCATTTTTAACTTAAAAGTCTCGTGCGTAAGAACGAATCCAGCGTGTGCTTGCTATGTGTGCTTGTGCATGTGTGCATCTGTCTCTGCTCTGCGATCCCATCTCAGTCTGCCATAGCTTTTTTATTTTTTTTTAAGTGCTGTAAAGTCAATTCTGACTCCTGGTGAACCAGCAGCCCCTGGGGATTTTGGCAAGGTATGACCAGAAGTAGATTGCCAGCCTTTTCTTCCAAGGCAATGAAGGGTAAAGTGATTAGCCCAAGGTCACAAAGAACGCCACTGGAAATCAAACCCAGATTTCTTGGGTCCTAGGCCGTTGCTCTAACAACTAGGCTACTACTAAGTGGTTTATAAAGTTCTTTGACTTTGTTAGCTGCTCTTCTGTGTAAAGTCAGACTCGGCCTTTGCCTTTTCCTTTCATAAGTCACTTGGACCCCTTATGATGATATCACAAGCAATGAGCCCAGCTTGGCTTTCAGAAGTCAGTGTCGTAATTGTGTAGGCTAGTTGATGGAGCCACTTGACACTGTAATAGTCAGGAACTGGAACTCCTGGTTCCTTAGGGGAATTGAGAGAGCATAGCTAGGCAGATAGGATTTGGAAGTGAGATAACGAAAGCATAGACTTCTGAAGCATTCTAAGATGATAAGATGCTGACGTTGCAACAGTGAATGTGCTGCCTGATTACACAATTCCATCTACTCCTCAGATTAAACACAAAGGCGTATAGTTGGGCACAAGCCATAATATTTTCAGTCAATGAAATCAACCGAGATCAAACCTTCCTCCCCAACATCAGCCTGGGATTTCAGATCTATGACACCTGCTTCGCCATCAGTAGAGCCCTGAGAGGCACTGTGTGGATCCTGACAGGGCAGGAGAAACCCGTCTTGAACTACCACTATCAGAGCCGGGCATCACTGGCAGCCATCATTGGAGAATCCAGTTCCACCTCTTCCATTTCTATGGCTAGGGTGCTGGGGCTTTACAGGTTCCCTCAGGTAAGATGCAATCTTTTTATCTGAAATATTTCCCATTTATCAATCAGCTTGATGGTGTAGTGCATGAACATCAAGACTTGTAAAAGTGCTTAAGATCAATGAACATGTAGCCAAAGTTATCCCCCTTGGCCTTATTCTCAAGAAGAATTTTGTCAAGGTAGAACAAATCCAAACAGCATTAAACAGCTGCTTTAAAATGATAGAACTTCTTTTACTTGGAGGCCGAGTCATTCCTCAATGCTGTTTCCCAAGGCAAGGATGAAAGCAGAATGTAGTCATGCAAATATGCAGATGTCTCCATTATTTATTTAGGATCTGTAAACCATCTTTATGACGAGATTCGGCCAGGGCCAGGGCAAAGATATGAGGCACCCTAAGCAAATCTCATGTCCCCCCTCCCCCCACTCCAGCTCCCCTCTGATTATTACCACTGCTGACCCTCTGGGATGGACAGCAGTGGCAATACTTTTAAAATGATACCATTACCCAGGTGACTGTGCATAAGGGTTACAAGGAAGTGTTCTCTTCTTTAGCTGGTAGTAGGCTCAGTGGAACGGTCAGTAGGCCCTGATGGAGACCTTTAATTTTGCTGGTAAAGTGTACTGCAAAATCATCACTGGTCCGATGTGACTGGGAAGGCCGATTCTGTTGTGAGGGTTGCAGTAAAATGTTTATTATCTTGAATAGCTTCTTGTTTGAATTTGCAGCCTGTTCAATGCTATGAGAGAGGTTTTTATTCCGTATTATAAATATTATGATGGTAATTAAAAGAGCTCTAGCAATGTATTAGGAAATCTAGCCTTTCCTAATCTCATTGAGCCCTTTATTGTTTTAGATAAGTTATTTCTCAACAAATCCTGTACTGAGTGATAAGTTGCAGTTTCCATCCTTTTTCCGGATGATTTCCAGTGATGATGTCCAGGCCCATGGAATGGCTCAGCTGGTAGCCCACTTTGGATGGACCTGGGTGGGGCTGCTCTCCAGCATGGGTGACTATGGTACTACAGGATCTCAAATTTTGAAAGCGGAGCTCTCCAAGCTGGGTGTCTGCATAGCCTTTCATGAAGCATTTCCCATGATTTCCTCAGCCATGAAAATCAAACATATTTTGGAGGTAGTCAAAGGCTCATCAGTCAATGTGATACTAGTTTATTCTCCATACTCCTATTTTATGCCTGTGATAGAGGAGCTATCCAGGGCAAACATTGCAGGCAAAGTATGGATTGCTTCTGAAGGCTGGTCAATTGACTTCCACCTGTTAAAAATCGAATCTACTCATATCTTAAGTGGCACCATTGGGTTTGCAGTTCATGAAGGTCACATGCCAGGATTTAAGGAGTTTCTTCTCAAGCTTCATCCATCCACTTCTCCAGGAGATATATTTATCAAACCACTATGGAAGGAGATCTTTGGGTGCCACTGGCCAAACCTGAAGAACAATCTAACCACTTTGACCAACATGGGGATCAATACTCCAAGGGTCATGTGCACAGGAGACGAGAAGCTAGATGAATTTAATGGTCAAATTCCACGACTGTTTGACATGACTATCAGTTATAACATGTATAATGCGGTATACTCTGTGGCCCATGCCCTGCGGGACATGCATTCTTGTGTACCGGGTGAAGGCCCTTTCACCAACAGTACATGTGCTAACATCCATCATTTCAAACCATGGCAGGTGAGAAACAGTGGTATATTTTATGTGTTAGCAGTTTAGAAAGTGTTAATATTTTGAAGAACTCTCTGCTTACACAGAAGAAAGAAACCTATATATATAAATATATATATAAAATCATCTCAGATGGTTTGAAGGTTTCAGTGTAACAAAAACAATAGGGAAATTTCAAAGCTGCTTAAGTGCATGAGAAGAGATACCACCAAGAGGAAAGAGAGGTAAAACATTGCCCTGGCATTGGTCACTAGTGACACCCCAACTTGAGTAATGTATTTAGGTTTCGAGCTCATACCTTCAAAGGAACATTAAAAAGATAGAGGCATTAAAAGGGGGCTAATAAAATGGTGCAGATCCTGCAACCTAAACCTTACACAAAAAGAATTGGATCTTAAAATGTGTTAGAACATAAGAACATAAGATATGCCATACTGGGTCAGACCAAGGTCTATCAAGCCCAGTATCCTGTTTCCAACCGTGGCCAATCTAGGTCATACATACTTAGCAGTTTCCCCAAAAGACACTCGTTCCACAATGCTTGTATTGGATCAAGCATTGTTAACTGGATAAAAGAAGGTGATGAAGGAATAAGACTGAAACACATTCAAACATCTAGCAAGTTGGAAGGAGGAAGGTGTACTGGAGATATGAGAAAATGTTTTTTACGGAGAGGTTGGTGGATAACTGGAATTACCTAACTGAAGAAAAGGTACTTAAACAAAACCATGACGGAATTAAAGCATGCCTGGCGCAACTACAGTGGGCAATATTAAGGGAATATAAGTGAGGAAGGTAGATAAAACAATCTGTTTTAAATGTGCTACTTTATAGCTTCATAATGTACCCCCTAGTCCTTGTATTTTTTTTTAAAAGAGTAAGCAATCAATTCGGGTCTACCCAACCCATTACACTCAGGATTTTATAGACCTCTATCATATCTTCCCTCAGCCGTCTCTTCTCCAGGCTGAAAAGCCCTAAGCTTTTTAGCTTTCCATCTGCTTTATCATTGTGGTTGCCAATTCTTTGTACCTTTTCTAATGCCACTATATCTTTTTTGAGATGAGGCGACCAGAACTGCACACAATACTCAAGTTGCAGTTGCACCATGGAGCGGATACAGAAGCATTATAATATCCTTTGTTATATTTTCTATTCCTTTCCTAATGATGCCTAACATTCTGTTTACTTTTTTGGCTGCTACCGCACACTGAACAGAAGATTTCAGTGTATTGTCTACAATAACACCCAGATCCGTTTTCTGGGTGTGACTCCTAATGTAGAACCTAGCATTCTGTATCTATAGTTTGGGTTATTCTTCCCTACATAAATCATTTTGCACTTGCTCACATTCAATGTTATCTACTGTTTGGATGCCCAATCTCCCAGTCTCACAAGGTCCTTTTGGAATTTCTCACAATCCACATACGATTTAACAACTCTGAATAGTTTGGCGTCATCTGCAAATGTAATCACCTCACTTGTTGTTCCCAAGTCCAGATCATTTATAAATATGTTAAAAAGCACCGACCCACAATACAGATCTCTAGAGTACTTCACTATTCTCCTTCCACCACTAAGACAATATATGAAAGTATCAAAAATCGTCACTTCCTTGTGTAATCACCAGCATCTAGACGCCGAAGATGTTGAGTGATGCTGTTCTTTTTATGCATGTGTAGAGTTGCGAAATCTCTGCTCCCATTCTATGTGCCAGAATATACAAATGTATTTGCCAGCATCCTTATATGCATTTTACAAAAGGCTCTGTGTTCAGCAGAACATTTGTGAAATATTGGGGGAATTGTGAATGTCTCCCACTGGTATGTTGCAATTCCTATGTACCTCAACATTCTATGCAAAACGGGGCTTCATGTCTTTCCACTTTCTGTGCTTATGAGGCGGGCTTCCAAAGTGTGTCTAAGACATTCTGCTGGGACAGTTAACTCAGGAATTGCCCACTGCTCTCATCCCTCCTCTATAATAAATGAAAGATTTTCGTTTTAAGTGCTACAAGCTCAGGGTCTTTCAGGATCACCAAATGTACCATGTTAAAATGACCACAACATTTGTAACTGTACCATTATACATCTTGGCCATAACTATGATGCATGATATATTTCTTCTCCAGATCTTGTATTACTTGAAGAAGGTGCACTTCTGGAACAAGAACGGGGAGGAGATGTACTTTGACAGCAGTGGCAATCCTCCCATTGTGTATGACATTGTCAATTGGCACCTGCAACTGGATGGTACCATTCACAGTATCAAGGTGGGAAGTTTTGACTCAAGGGCACCCAAAGGACAGGAGATGACTATCAATATCAGTGCTATACAATGGAACAAACAATTCACAGAGGTACAAATGATAATCAAATCAGATATAGCTCTGATCACAAAAAATAATTGTATGCATAGGAAGAGGGAGTAGGGATTTTCCCAGAACCTGTTGTGAGATCTAGAGATATGGATTCAAGCATTTTCTATTCGATTCTGTCTTCAGCAAATCATGGGCCCTCCTTATCATACTCTCTTCAAACTATCCTTATTCATTTTATGAGCAGTATACCACCTTGTGCTATCTGGGCCACGTAGAGACCTGTAAATGCTGAACAAAGCATTGCCATGTCAACCGAGATCTACAGTTTCCCCATCAATACTCATGAGCAGTGTCCTTTGAAAATGACAGTAACATAGGCGCATGTTTGCTAAACTGTGCTAATGATGCCATGATAGTGCGGGATTGGGTGGTTGTGGGCATTGATGGTACAGTGCAATTAGTGCAGGCGCTTTGGGCAAACACTAACCACAAATGTTGCCATTAGTTTGAGTGCACATAATGCTACCTCAATGGGTGTCATTAAATGCTTTGTGTGCTGGATAGCATGATGCTACACATTAGCATTGCGTTATCAGGAAGGGGATGGATGCATACACCCCAAATTATTTGCATGGGCTAACATGAATTTGGCAGCACAAATGCATGCTACCCATGCACCAGTTAATAAACACGCTCCTAGTTTTCTGAGTCATTAGAAGTTAGTTTAGAAGCATCTCTATGCATTAAGAGTAGTTTTTGCATAGGTAAACAGCAATTTCAGAAAGTTACTCTTTACCTGTGGAGATCCACACCACACAGAGATTTTGAGGGGGCATGTTTTTTTGTATTTTTTAGTTCATGCCTTTCTGGGGGGAGATCAAGGGGAGTTACATTCAGGCACAATGTGCATTTCCCTGTCCCCAAAGGGTTCACAATCTAAGTTTCTACCCGAGGCAATGGAAGGTTAAGTAGCTTGCCCAAGGCCACAAGGAGTGCCAAGGGATTTGAATCCTGGTCTTTCTGGATCTAGGTTGCTGCCCTAACCACTAGGCTACTCCTCCACTCCAGGCTGTTGCCCTAACCACTAGACCACTCCATCAGGGAATACACATGCATGGCAAAAATTTACTCATATGGTTTATACTAGCCCAGAGGCACACCTAGATTTGGCCAGGGCTTTACATGAGGAACTAAGAAAGCAATTCTCCTTAATCTCTCTGCTGGTTTTAAAAAGGTAACTAAATGTTTAAGCTAAAAGCTCTCTTTTGATTTTAAAAGTAAACTAAAAGCTCTCTGCTGGTTTTAAATTTAAGTTAAAAGCTATCTGCTGGTAATTTAAATTTAAAACAGAGTCAGGGTTAAATAACAGCTCTCTGCTGATACTAGGCCCCGACTGAGTTTTAAATTTAAACTAAGAGTTCTCTACTGGTTTTAAATTTAAACTAAAAGCACTCTTCTGGTTTTAAAAGTAAAACTAAAAACTCTGTTGGTTTTAAAAGTAAACTAAAAGCTCTCTGCTGAGTTTTAAATTTGAACTGAAAGCTCTCAACTAGTTTCAAATTTAAACTATAAGCTCTCTGCTGGGTTTTAAATTTAAACCAAAAATCTATGTGCTGATGCTAGGCCCTGACTGAGTTTTAAATTTAAATTAAGAGCTCTCTGCTGATACTAAGCCCTGACTGAGAACAAATAAATCTGTGTATTTTAGAATACATTTTATCAGTTTTAACCCAAAGAATTCCATTTTCCCCAAGATTTAGAGAATTTCTCAGAAGTAAATGCTCACAAGTGCAGGTTTCTTTCCAACAGAAGCAGTCTCTTTTGGTAGTCCTTCAAGACTACATATTTATTCTTGCAAAATGGCTCACATGCACATGTGAGTGCCAACATTTACATGTGCAAGTTATGAAATGCTGGCACTAATATTTCTATGTTGTTGGGTTTCCTCTGTGGATTTTTCCCACGTGTAAATTTGTAAAATCGTGCCTCCTACTGCATTCATATGTTCCTGAACTTCCTTCTATGTATTTTAGAAACAGTTCCATGTTTAGTAGAGCCATTTCTAAAATACCATCAGAATCGAGTACGTCTCAATTGCGATCACCATGCATCATCTAAAACATGCCTTCACATATCCTCTTTTACATCAGCTTCTTCAAAATAAATAGAAATAAAAGAGATTAAGCATTCCTTTTCTCTCTCGTCTCTCATTCTCAGGTGCCACGCTCTGTCTGCAGTGAGAGTTGTGGCCCTGGGTACAGGAAGGCAGCTCAGAAAGGACAGCCCCTCTGTTGCTTCGACTGTCTCCAATGTGCAGAAGGAGAGATATCAAACACAACAGGTATGCAATATCAGAATATATTTTTTTTGTATTTCATATAACTGCAAATAGAACAGTTTTAAATGGAGAGCACTTCCTCTCTTGCCCCTCTTCAATACCAACTTTTCCCCTCAATTTCTATTACCCTTTTATAAGATATGACAAGGAAACCTTTCTTCTTTCCTCCTGTAAACCTACTATCTGTTCCTCTGATCTCAACCTATCTCTCTCCACTGCAACTTTCCCTACAGTCTTCAAGCATGCTGTGGTCACACCTCTCCTCAAGAAACCTTCACTTCACCCTATTTGTTCCTATCGAACCATCTCCCTTCTTCCCTTCATTTCCAAACTTCTTGAATGTGCAGTTCTCCACCGTTGCCTTGAATTTCTCTTCTCAAGCCCTCCTAGATTCACTTCAATCTGGTTTTTTCCCTTCCATTCTACTGAAGCAGCTCTTGCCAAAGTCTCCAGCAACTTGTTCCTGGCCACATCCAAGGGCCTTTACTCAGTCCTCATTCTTCATGACATTTCCGCTGCTTTTGACACTGTTGACACCACCTTCTCCTTGACTCATTTTCCTCCCTTGGTTTTAGGGGCTCTGTGCTGTCCTGCTTCTCTTCTTATCTCTCATATTGCTCCTTCAGTGTTTGTCCTGGTGGTTCCTCCTCTACTGCTATCCCACTCTCAGTTGGTGCACCCCAAGGGTCTGTTCTGGGCCTTCTCCTTTTCTCCCTCTATACCTAGTCCCTTGGTACTCTCATCTCCTCCCATGGCTTTTCGTATCATTTTTATGCTGATGATTCTCAAATCTATCTACACCTGATATTTCTCTAACACTCCAGGCTCGTATCTCTACCAGCATATCTGACATTGCTGCCTGGTTGTTTCACTGCCATTTGAAATTTTGCACAGCCAAAACCAACCGTCTTATTTTTCCCCCTAAACCCTCCTCCCCCCCCCACCCTTGTTCTCATATTTTGTTCTGTCTGTCTCGATTAGGTTGTAAGTTCTAACGAGCAGGGACCGTCTGTTATATGTATCTGTACAGCGCTGTGTACTCCTTGTAGTGCTATATAAATTATTTAGAGTAGTAGTAGTGGCTATCCAGATAATTGCGTCAGTCGGCACAGAAGGATATCCAGATTCCACCACTGAATATCTGATTTCAATTTTGTCCGCGGCATCCATGGGCTTTAAAAACACAGGTGCCGCAGGCTAAATAGCGGGTCCTGAGTTTATTTAAGGAACTGGCCCACATAAAAAGTTGAAGAATGAGGTAAATGCTTAGAAGTACTGGGAAGAGCTGATAAGATAAACCATATGGTTCTCTAAAACAAGTTTTATGATGCTTCATTTCACTCACAAAGAAATTATTTTCCATTTATAAAATTAATTTCTTATCTACTTTCAAATATGTATTTTTTTCACTAGAACTGTATTTGAATATTTTTCAGTTTTTCTGGGCTTTTTAAATAAAAAACGTTTGGTCACCTGTTTTGTTTTTTTGATAATATTGACTTCTACAATTAACCAGATAAAACCCTTTAAACATCAGTCTGATTTTACATAACTGATAGGTACTTTCATGCAAGGGTATAATCAATTGTAGCTTTTTTAGCATGAAGCCGTCATTTTTAAGGCATGAGAAAGTTCTCTCACCATATACACCAAGGACATATGACTTTTTGATTTCTAGATTCCAACATCTGTTGGCAGTGTGCAAGTGACCAGTGGCCCAATGAGAGAAGAAGCAAATGTGTCCCAAAAAAAATAGAATTCCTCTCTTATCAGGAACCCTTAGCTACCATATTGACTGTGACTGCCATTTCCTGCACCTTGACCACAGCTGCTGTACTGTGCATTTTCATCAAGTACCGTGATACCCCCATCATTAAAGCCAATAACCGGGAGCTCTCCTTCCTTCTTCTGGGGACCTTGGTATTGAGTTTCCTCTGTTCGTTGCTCTTTATTGGGGAGCCTCAGCCAATGACCTGCTTGTTTCACCAACCTGCCTTTGGCATCATCTTTGTCCTCTGTGTCTCTTGTGTGTTAGCAAAAACCATCATGGTGATCATTGCCTTCAAAGCCACCAAACCCAACAGTAACTTAAAGGGTTGGTTGGGACACCGAGTGCCCATTGTGACAATTTCAGCTTGCATGTTTCTTCAGGTTTTCATCTGTGTCACCTGGCTGCTGCTCTGCCCTCCTTTCCCAGAGAAGAACATGAAATTGAAGATTGGAATTATCATATGGCAGTGTAATGAATGCTCAGATGTTGCATTCTGGTGCATGCTGGGATACATGGGGCTCTTGGCGTGCGTCAGCTTCCTGGTGGCCTTCCTTGCACGCAAGTTGCCTGACAGTTTCAATGAAGCAAAATGGATCACATTTAGCATGTTCATGTTCCTGAGTGTCTGGCTGTCCTTCATCCCAGGCTATCTGAGCACCCAGGGGAAGTACACAGTGGCTGTGGAGGTCTTTGGGATCATCTCTTCCAGTGCAGGGATTCTTGTTTGTATTTTTTTCCCCAAATGCTACATCATAGTGCTGAGACCAGACATGAACACCCGAGAGTATCTCTTAGGGAAAAGAGCAAGGAACAAGAAAATGAAGGCCATCTAAGAAACCATTACCATTACCAAAAAGCATATGACTGTCTTTGTGATAATTTCTTCAAGTTCATGGACTCTCATTTGTATTTTTTGCCCCCCAGCATTACATCATATTACTACTGGTGTTATATGAACACCAAGGAACAGTTCTTAATAACATGTCAGGGAACAAGAAGAATCTGAAGCCACTGAGAATCTGTCATATACGTCCGTTCTGTATTAGATGGTTCCCATCTGTAGATCAGGTCTAGTAGTCCTAATGGTCCCAGAGAAAATTAGAATTTTGGGCCAAAATTCAAAAAAAGTTGAACTCCTAAATTTAGACTACTAAAGTAGGCTCCTAAATATGTTTCCTATTTTCACTTAAATTAGGAGCATTTGCCTAGATTTAAGAGCCTAATTTAGGTGCCTAACGTTTTTCTCCAACCTAAATCTACTTTGTGTCAACCACTTTTTACGTTCCTAGTTGTAGGAGTTTAGTGAATTTTGAGCCTCAACTTAGGAACTTAGCCCTGGTAAATATTCAACAAGGTCAGTTTAGAAGGCTAACTCTCATAATTAGGAACATAAATGCTTTGACTATCAGCCTCTTCGTAACTTTATCATACTTCTTTTATCACCAAAACAGACATAGGAGGATATTTTAGAAGCCATGTGAAAATATCGACCTTGACATTTGTGGATTGGAATACACATGTAAATACAATTTTAGAAAGTCGCTCTTTACTTGTGGAGATCAACACTATGTAGAGATTTCAGGGGGTGTGGTGAGGCATGCTTTGGGCCAGCCAAAAAACTACACCTGTATTCAACATTTCACAAAGGGAAGCCATGTATATGACAACTTTCAACAAGGGAGTTGACATCTGCTGAGTAGCAAGTATAGCTTTAAAAAACATTTAAAAAATGGTGGCCTCAATGATAAATTAGTGGCATTTATATTGGTGGCATTATTAAAGAGGATACAGGAAATCCACTTCTTACCCCAGGGCGAGCATTGTGGAACTTGTGTGCCTTTTTGGGAACCTCCCAGGTACTTGATTTGGAATAAAAGTAAGGCCTTGACCATGGAACAGCTCCTTTATTTATTTAAAAAGCTTTTATATACCGCCTCTTCCAGAGATTAGTGGCGGTTTATTTATTACATAACTATGAACTTTACATTGAACAATGATCAACTTACATAAGTAACAAAGTTTATAACATAACTATAATATATTAACTATGTACAAATTTGGGTGTGCTGGAGGGGGTTGGAGTGGGAGAGGACGGGAAGGGTCTCACTTGTCTATGTGTTATAATAGTTAGGAATGGTTATTTAGGTTATATGGAGTTGTTGACTGTCATAGGAGGCATCATAATATTCGATGTACAGATGGGTTTTGAGTTTCTTTCAGAATGATTATAAGTCCTTTAATACTCTTAAATTTCTGGGAGCTCATTCCAGAGTGTTGAAGCAATGTATGTAAAGGTTTTAGTTCTGGTGTTGTGATTGGTGTTTTGAATTTATTTCTTTATTTATTTACATTCTCTTATATACTGCGCTATTCTGCATCAGTGCGGTTTACATTGAACAAACTGAAATTACATTGAACAGGGCATTATAACTTGGAGATAACTATTTTACAGGGAAAACATGGGCTATGGAGGGTTAAGTGGCTTGCCCAAGACCACAAGGAGCACCTGTGGGACTAGAAAGCCCAGTCCTTCCGGCCCAAGGTTGCTGTCCTCTAGTGGGATTTGAACCCCCGACTTTCCGGCCTGAAGTACCTTGCCCCAACCACTAGGCCACTCCTCCACTCCACTGAATGTGTGTAGGTATAGGGTATGTATTTTGTGAATGGTTTCTTCTGATTCTTGTGTTTTTGGATAAGCTGTAGAGGGAATTAAGGTGTGATTGAGATATTTTATTGTGCAATTTGAACACTATCATTATGAATTTATATTTTATTCTGGATGTAATTGGCAACCAGTGCAAGTTGTGCAGTAAGAGGTGTGATATGGTTGAAGTAGTGTGCCTTATGAATTATGCACACTGCTAGATTTTGCGCTACCTGCAGTTGTTGGATGGTTTTCTTGGGCAGACCTTGTAGTATGCTGTTGCAGTAATCTAAGTGGGGCATAATGAGAGCCTGTAAGACTGTTCTGAAATCGGAACTGTCTAGTAAGGGTCTGAGTTGTTGCACCATTCGTAGTTTGAAGTAAATGGTTTTTGTAATGGCTTTTATATGAGAGACCATGTTTAGAGACTGATCTAGTATGATTTCCAGATATTTAACTTCCTTTTTTACCTTAAGAACATAGTTATTTATGTGGAATGATGCTGGGGGAGTGAAGTTTTGGTTTCAAGATACGCATAACATTTCTGTTTTTTTTAAGTTAATTTTTAAGTTGTGATTTTGTAGCCAATTATTTCATTTAAACATGACTGTATTTGTGGGCAGGCAGGGTTTGTGACATCTTTGGGATATACATCATTATATCATCTGCGCAGATGTGGTAATTGATCTTGTGTTTTTTAAAGATGCTGCGTATTGCGTATATAAGTTAAATAGAAGGGCGGATAGTGATGAGCCTTGTGGGATCCCTTGTTCTTGTTTGAAGGTTGTTGATGAAGCAAAGCCTATATGTACCTGTTGTGTTCAGTTGGTTAAATATGAAATGAACCATTGTATTACAGTATCTTGTAATCCAATCTGTTGTAATCTTGATATGAGTATGCTGTGGTTTCTCTATCAAACACTGAGGCTATGTCTAGAAATATTAGAATGAAGGCTTGTTTACTGATATTCAAGCCTCTTATGAGCCTGTCCATAAATGTAAACATGAGTGTCTCCACCCTGTGATAGGGTCTGATGCCATGCTGCTGTTCGTCAAGTATTTAGCTCAATGAAATCTTGCAGTTGGAGCTGTACTACTTTTTCAATGACCTTGGCTAGGAAGGGCAAACTAGAGTTGGGTTTGTAAGAGCTGGGATGGTTTTAAATCGGAGGAGTTTGATTTTAGAATTGGACGGGGTATGGCTTATTTTAACTCATGTGGCATATGGCCTTGTTTTAAGGATTGGTTTACTATGTTCAAGATAGTCGGGAGAGCTCGCCTTTTGCAGCTTTAAGCCAACTGACCAGGCAAGGGTCAGCGGAGGATGTGGTTGTATTGATATTAGTGATTATATATATATATTTTTTTATTTATTTATAAAGATTTCTTACAATATTATAAGAAAAGAAATAAGTAAAGCCAAACATTATACATAGTACATAGTTAGTAACATATAACATATTAACACAAGTCCACATCACGGAGATGCTCAATATATCTATAAAGAAAAACACGATTAGTTACTGGTGAAAGCAATAAGCTCCATTAACAAAGCCAAGAGACAAGAAAGTTCTAATTTAAACCAATGCGTATTAACTAAATCTTACCTTTGAGAAAATCTAACAATTGATTCACTTCAAAAAAGACATATCGCTTACCCTGATAAACTATAAGACATTTTTCATGGGAATTTTAAATAAAATAAAGCACCAAGAGCTACAACTTGTGGATGGACCTCCAAAAAGGCCTTATGACGCCTTTGCGTGGCCTGAGAAACATCTGGAAAAATCTGAATGGTTTGACCACAAAATTTCTCAGCCTTTTTCGGAAAAAAGGCATGTAAAATCCTATCCTTATCCATCTCTGAAATAAAAGTAACCAATAGTGTAGCTCTTGATGGTATATCATCACAAGAAGACTCCAGGAAACCTGAGATATCCAAATTAGAAGAAACTAAATGATCATTCTGATCCCCCTGGATCCCTTCTCCATCAGACGGTGGAACTAATTTCCCCAGAGGAACATAATAAATTTTTGACAAAACAATTGAATCCACATCAGTAAATAATAATACTTCCCTAAGATATTTCTGAAAAAGTATTAAAGGCGAAAGATAATGAGTTCGAGGAAAATTTAACAAGCGTAAATTTTTTGAACTCAAAGAGTTCTCCAAAAACTCATCTTGCCGATGAAGTACACGAGAGTCCTGAGAAAAAGTTGCCAAGGATCCCTGTTGAGAGGAACTCTGAGACTCTTGAACTCCAATTGCCTTTTCCACAGTTAGTAATCTAGACTCATGATCAGATAGTTTAACAACAGTTTGCTTGGATAAATCTGAAATTTTCTGAAGAGAAGCTCCCAAGGACGCCTCCATCCACATAACAACAGCCCAGATATCACGCAAAGATACATCAGGAGGCGGAACCTGAGCTTCTCCAAAGAAGGAAAATGAAACCACAGATGGGAGAGGGGGTGTAAGACTTCCCAGAGGTGGATCGATTTTCAAGAAAGAGTCTGGGAGCAAGGCTGAGCCGGTTTTAACCTGCTCCACTACACCCAGTGGAGAGGTCGCCGCCAAACTTTGACTAGACGCTTGGGTGGGCGGAACTAAACCCGAATTAGCAGGAGAGGTTACAGAGGAAGAGGTACTCACAGTTGACAAATCTCCAATTCCGAGCGTAGGCGACTCAGCCTGGGCGGGAGGGTCACCCACTCGAACATGGGCATCCATCGGGCCCACAACTTTAACTGCCTTCGTCTGCACAATGGGTGGGTATCTCTTCTTCCGCTTCCCCATTACAGGGATCCTCACTATGCGCCGAAGTGCGCTGAAGGGGCAGGACCTGCCCCTTTGGTCATGCCCCTTCGGGCACGCGCCCATGGGCACGCACCCGCTACTGCGTCCCACGGTGGGGCTGGCTGTTAAATAGCCCTCAAAGGACCCAGCACCAATCAGTGCCGGGCACAGGCACCAGAGCCAATCAAGTGCAGGCAGAGCAAAAGTCCAGGAAAGAATAAGCACCTCCATGATTGTATTTTTAAGGTGTTTCATGTCTGTAGTGTGAAATGTGGTCTAAAACTCACAGTTATGAAGACTTGAGTTCTTTAAGTATGGACTGGCCAGTTTATGAGTTGTTTTTATCATTGCTACTAAGTGTAAGTTTTTCTATATAGTGATTGGCTAATGTCTGTGGATTGATAGGAGGTTGTTCTGCCTCAGGATTGGGTTGTTTTGTTAGAGATTTGACTATATTAAATAACTCTCTTGGCCTATTAAGGGCTCTAGTAAGCAGTGTGGGGTGATATTCCCTTTTTTATTATTTATAGCTACTTTACATTCCTTGAGTGTTTCCATGTATAGCTCATTGTCGTAGTCAGACCTTGTGTGTCTCCATTTGTTTTCAAGTTTTCTAAGTTTTTGTTTTAAGCTTCTTAATTGAGGAATATACCATATTTTGGACTCTTTCTGTTTTATTTTCTTGTGGATTAGTGGGGCAGGTGCAGCCATTGCAATAGTAGTGTTCCAGTTTATTAAGGCTTCATCTAGATTATTGGTGGTTGGGTCTAAATGGGGAAGGGTTTCATTCAAGACATTTTCTTTATTAAATGTTTTGAATTTATTTTTTGGTCAAGTAGGTTCCTTGAATTTTGAAGGTAAGGGACTTGTTGGAAGAGTGAATTCTAAAAGATAGTGATCTGACCGTGGTAGAGGAAGTGATTTTGGTGTAGAGTATAGGTTATCTTGAATTATATTATGAGGTAGGAAAATTAGGTCTAATGTATTTCCTTTTCTATGTGTAGGTATAACAACAACTTGATTATAGCCTATGTCTGCCATGGCATTTATAAAGTGAGATTCATGCTTGCTATGAAGGGATGGCAGGGTGAAGTCGCCCCGAAGCATGTGGGATTTATGCAGTTTTGATGAACATGCTGCCTCTAATATGTATGATAAGTTGTCATGGTTAAGTGAGGGAGGTCTATAGATTAGTGGGATTGAGAAGTGTTTGTTTTCAATAGATATGATATCCATGCCTTGAATGCTTTTACTTAATTGGAGGTTTGTTTGTAAGTCCTTCTTAGCTAGAATTAATACACCTTCTCCGTGTTTGTCCGTCCTTGGACATAGGTATAGGTTGTATTCTGGGTGCATTATTTGGTTAACTAGAACTGAGTCTGAGACAGCTAACCATGTTTCAAGTTAAGCAGAGTAGATCTGGTTTCTTATCGTTAATTAAGTCTACGATGGCTGGAATTTTATTTCTTATTGATCTACTATTCAATAGTATACATTTTATAGGGTATGTTCTGATTGCATGCTGCTATGTGGAGTGCTGCTGTATGGGATGATTGTGTGGAGAGTTTATATATATTGATCTTTGAGGTTATATAAATCTTTGAGCTCCTTCTAGACAGGAAGGGCCAAACAAATAACCCAAAAGGGCTGAAGCCAAGGGCTTTAATCCATTAATGAGGAACATGGAGCTAGTGACTACAGAATGGTAGAGATTTGGTGCCCTCTTCCAGAAAGGGTGAAGACCAAGTGGAAGTGGAACTTTGGATCCCTCCTCCCCCCAGGAAGGACAGACTCAATAATGCAGTAATAGAGGAGATGACCAACTCTTAAGGACAAGTTTGAACCCAAGAGGGATAACACAAATCCTAAATATAAGTTCCAGGGCTCACTGGCCAAGCTGAATTTTTAAAGAAGGGTGAGACTTTGGGGAATGCAGTAGGTGGAAAAAGGGACAGGAATGGTTAGAGTGAAATAAAAGATGTTTCTTCCTTGAATGGTGATGGCTTGCATTATTTTATTTGCCAATTATTATGTGCATTATTGAATGTCTTCTGTGAATTTGAACAATGAGAATTGTTTTTATTTTTTATTTTATATTTAATATTTAATATGAGCTTACATTACAAAACAAGCAAAAACACTTGTTGAGAAAAGTCTTACATGGGAAACAAATTAAACAAGAAATTAACAATAAGAAAACTATTTACCACAATAAGACACAAGCCCACAAACATCAGAAGGAGACCATAAAAAAGATGACAAAAATATAAGCCAACAAACATAGAAGCAAAAGACAAATGAAGTTAACCAGCAAATACTGGTCAAAGTTATTCTCCTTTAGCAGAATCTTGTAAGGCACGTTGAGCGGACACAAAGGCAGTTAACTGAGAGGGATCGACAAACACATATCTCGCAGATCTAAATCTTACAATACATTTACAGGGAAATTTTAGGAAGTATATGGCTCCTAAATTAAACTTAGCTGGTCAAAATAGCAAAAGGTCCCTTCTGCGTCTCACGCGAGACGTCCAGGTACATTCTAACCTTGCAGGAAAGAAATAATTCATCTTTATGGCGAAAAAACAATTTCAGGAAGGTGTAAACAGCAAGAAAAGGCTTAAACATTTAGAGCTCTCCAACTTGGAAAAGAGATGGCTGAGGGGAGATATGATAGAGGTCTATAAAATACTGAATGAAGTGAAACAGGTAAATGTAGATTGGTTGTTTACTCTTTCAAAACTAGAAATACCAAGATGTAGCATATTTAAGACACATCAGGGAAATTAATTTATCACTCAACATGTAATCAAACTCTGGAATTCATTGTCGGAAGATGTAGTAAAAGGTGTTAGTGTAGTTTGGTTTAAAAGAGGTTTGGCCAAATTCCTGGAGGAAATGTCCATAAACCATTATTAAGGTGGACCTGGGAAATCCACTGCTTACTCCTGGGACAAGCAGAATGGAATCTGTGTAGCTTTTGGGAATCTCACAGGTACTTGTGACCTGGATTGACCATTGTTGGAAACAAGATACAAATGATTAGAAGTAGTAGTACCATACTTTCTCCAACAGGCAAATTCTAATCCAGTACCTCGGTCTCTACTTTAGGACTGAAGCCCAAGCCTGTTCTATGTCCTCTCTCCTCTCTCCAACACAGGCGGGAAGGGGAGGGGGGAAGAGGGAATTTCTGTCTTGCACATACCCTTCACATGTAGACAGGTTCAAGAACAGAGAGAGATTCCACACTGGACCTAGAAAGGATCACCCAAAAAGCCACAGCTGCAACCAAGACAATAACCACAAAATCCAACCACATCACCACCACACCTCATACCCAGATCCTAGGGGTTTATAAAAGGGCAGGTAGAACCAAAGCAGCCAAACCACAAGATTACCATAAGATGACACATACCTACGCTTGGGCTAGAATGGAATGGTCTGGCACATATAGGATGCTGGAACGCCTATCCTTATCTATATATTTATGAATGTGAGGCAAATGATCCATTTGTATTGTTTCCACTGTGTTGAGGCAGATACAGATTCCATTTAAAATAATATGTGTCACACAAAATAAAGTTGGACTTTATGAGTCCAATATTTGAAAGGCATTTACACGGTTTACAGCTTAGTAAACCGTGTAAATGCCTTAAACGGGAATATTCAATGGCACCTACATGGATAGTAAGAACATAAGATATGCCATACTGGGTCAGACCAAGGTCCATCAAGCCCAGTATCCTGTTTCCAACAGTGGCCAATCTAGGTCATACGTACTGTCGCGAGCACTACCCTGGCGGCAAGTAGAGGTCAGGGCAGGTCGGACACAACTATATAGGGATGAGATTGGCCAGTAATCCAGAGGCCCAATTGACTTTTGGTCCTATTAGTTTCCTGGGTCCTAATCTTCAATGAAATTAACTGCACAAAGTGGTGGGAAAATAAAGGCTTTTATTTCCCTTTCTCGCAAAGGTTCAAATGATTGGGCAACAACAACAACGCAAAATGTCCTTACTTCAGGTAAGAAAAAGTAAAACAGAAGTTTAAAGCAAAAACTGTTACTTTCACAGTAGCGATGATATTCACACAAACAAGAATGTTCTAGGCAGCAGTACATATAGCTTACAAGCCTGGCAAGGATTCTAGGCTTCCCGTAGTAAAGTACGTACAGTCCATTTCTGTATCTGAAACCTCATCTGCCAGTTCCACTTGCATTGGCTCATAGCCCAAAGCCTCTGACTTTGAGTCCTTGGTTTCAGGAAAGTTATAGTCAGGCTTCTTATATAGCTCCTCTAGCACTGCCCAGTGTTCTGGGTGACTTGTAGGGCATCGGCTCTGTGCTGCTTTGTATTGAGAAAATTCCTCTCTACTTAGAGGTTTTGTAGCAGCTTTATAAAAACACTTCTTATTCAAAACTCTCTTATCAGGTAAACTTTTTCTATAGCTTGTATCATAAGAAGCTTTACCTTGTGAATTTGGCTTCTCTGTTTCAAGTGAAGGTTGAGGCCTGCACCAGTTTCTCTTCTGGCTTGCCCGTACAGCACGGCTTAGGTCTTCAGGCTGTCTCTCATTTGGTTTTGGACAACAGTTGCAGCAATGCTTTTGCCCCTCTGGGCAAACCGCTCTTACTCCTCTTTGAGCTGAGACCTTCCCAGGTTCTTCATTAGCTCCCAGGCAATCACCTTTCACTCTGGGTGATTTGCTAGCAGTGGAATGATCAGGTTTCCATTCTAACCTCTTTTCCTCTGTTTTGCCTTCTTTCCTGCTGCGTCCTTTCCAGCCGCCTCTCCAGCTGCCTTTCCAGCTGCCTCTCTCGCTGCACCTCTCGCTGCCCCCCACCCTCCAGTCTTCCACAGTCTCCTTAAGAAGTCCTCCTGCGCTCGAGGATTGGAAGCTGGCTGGCATTACCTCATGGCCAGTGGGGCGTGGTTCCTCAGTTACTCTGAAGTCCCTCTTGCTCCCTCTAGCTGGCTCCTCCAGATATTGCAGCTTGTATGTATCTTTTTCTCTGTTTAAAGCATTTTCTTTTCTCTCAACCGGGTCTGCTGGGTGACAGTACCTAGCAGTTTCCCCAAAAGACACAGGTTCCACAATGCTTGTACTGGGTCAAGCATTGATATCCTGGGTCCCTTCTTAATAATGGTTTATGGACCTTTCCTCCAGGAACCTGTCCAAACCTTTTTTAAACCCAACTACACTAACAGCCTTTATTACATCCTCCGGTAACAAATTCCAGAGTTTGATTACACGTTGAGTGAAAAAATATTTTCTTTTATTAGTCTTAAATAGTTTACCCTGTAGCTTCATTGCATGTCCCCTAGTCTTTCTATATTCTGATAACGTAAACAATCGATCTACGTTTACCCGTTCCACTCCGTTCATTAATTTATAGACTTCTATCATATCTCCCCTCAGCCATCTCTTTTCCAGGTTAAAGAGCCCTAACCTTTTTAGCCTTTCTTCATAGGAGTATCTGTCCATCCCCTTTACCATTTTGGCGGCTCTTCTCTGAACCTTTTCTAATATCGCTATATCCTTTTTAAGATACGGCGACCAGAATTGCACACAATATTCAAGGTGCGGTCTCACCATGGAACGATATAGAGGCATTATAATATCTTTTGTTTTATTTTCCATTCCTTTCCTTATGATACCTAGCATTCTATTTGCTCTCTTGGCCGCCGCTGCACACTGGGCCGAGGGTTTTAACATGTTATCCACGATGACGCCTAAATCCTTTTCCTGGGTGGTGGTTCCTAATGTGGAACCTTGCATCAAATATCCCCGTCTATATCCCCTACGCTCTCTGATGCTATCCGTTTAGCGTGATGGGGGCATTCTGGGGTGCAGCAGGGGCAAAGATTGCTGGTAACTGGGTAGCGGCAATATTGGACCGCTACTTGGTTAGCAATCCGTGCCTAAAACTAGGCAAGCTTTTGGCTCACCTAGTTCTAGGCGCGGATGCTAACCAGGTAGTGGTCCAATATCACCGCTACCCAGTTAGGGTCAGTGGCTGCATACTCTCAGTGTCATACCCAGATATTCAGCGCCGTTACCACAGCATTGAATATCTGGGTTTAGAAGTCAGTGGGAAGGCTTGGGCACCGACATGGCACATAGCCTCCCCAGACGAATATTGGCCCTATATACTTACTGTTAAAGATTTATTTGTGCAGAAATTAGCTGCATTGGCCTGCCCGGCTCTTTCTTTAGTTTTCTGTATATGACTCAAGGTGTCACCTTATCTTCCTGTGCCACATAACAACCATAATTAAGTTGTTTTCAATTAAAACAAATGCTTCTTTTACCCTTATCTTTCTGGAATTGTTCATGTCATCAAGACAGAAGAAAGTGCTCCCAGGCCGCGTATCTAGGGATGGATGAAGATGTACTTCTGAGTTATCATTTTTTTTAGGAAGAACTCAATGTGATGAATAAATTTTGAATATTAAAAGTATTATCATTGTTACAATCTTTGTCCTCTACCCTCATTGAAATTTCTGCCTTCTTTTTCATAATAATTGAAAGTAGCGATGAGTAATGACCCTCCTCAGGTGGGTATAGAAGAAGTGAGGCACAATTATAGTATAATTCTGTCTGGAGGGAAGTCTCCTGCTGTCAGAGGCAGGGGAGGAAAGAGTATAAATGCAGGTTGGATCTGAGGAAAGCCATCCTGTGGTGATTCACTAGGTCCTGGGGAGACACTGGGAAGGATCAGACTGTCCAACTGTACAAGGATACATCCAAGGGATATTGCTTTCAGACATAACAAGACCTCCCCTTTATTTTAGATTTCCATTATGATTTTTTCATAATTGAACCTTCTGTTTCCGTTGCTGATATTTAGGCGCTGGAGGGATTACAGACATATGAACTGGCGTAAGGTAGTAACTTTGCAATGTCAAGCCTGAGCTTCCTCCGGGTTATTGGCACACACCCATGAGGGCACAAGAGGTCAGCTCTGGTAAGCTGAGACGGACAGAAAAGTAGATTTACTACTGCTAATATTATTCATCATTTATATAGCGCTACAAGTCGTATGCATAGATACATGTAAAAAGTCCCTGCTCGTCAGAGCTGAGAATCTAATCAAGACAGACAACATGATAGCTGAGGACAAGGGTACAACTAGGGAAGGGAAGGAGACACATAGGAGAACAAGAGATCAGGATCCAAAAGCGGCCTCAAAGACGTGAACTTTAAGCATGGATTTGAAAAGGGGCAGAGCTGAAGCCCGACGTACAGACTCAGGTAGTTTGTTCCAGGCATAAGGAGCAGCAAAGTGAAAGGATCGAAGTTTGGAGTTGGCAGTGAAAGAAAAGGGCATAGAGTGAGGTGAGCCAGAGGAAGACTGGAGTTCACGAGGAAGGGTGTAGGGAGAGAGGAGAGAGGAAAGGTCGTGAGGAGCAGTAGAATGAAGGCATTTATAGGTCAGAAGGAGAAGTTTGAATTGAATACAGAAATAGAAGGGAGCCAATGAAGTGACTTGAGAAGAGGGGTTAAATGAGGGAAGGAATGAAAATCAGAGATAGGGTGATGGGTAAAAAGAGTCGGAGAAAGAGAGAAAATAGAGAGGTCAAGTCAGAGAGAGAAAGAAAGATGAAGACAGAGCTCAGAAGAGAGGGAAAAAACAAATGTTTGAAATCTTCCAGGCTCTGTTCATTGCTAACCCGGCATGATTCACCAAGGACAAGTTCTTAAATAGACATGAGGAGTGACCTGCCTCTGTACATGAGACTTTGCATATTAGAAGGGAGGGAGCAATTACAGTTTGTTCCATGTACCTCTGTCTCCTTGTGATTGTCTGACATTTTCTGCTGGTCTTTACTAGTTCTTCATCCTACACCATAAACCAATAAGCACCATGGTTCTGCTGGGATTGGCGATTCTGCTGATGATGCCCCCTCCTAGCTGCCATGCCACCTACACATCCCAGGGTTGCACCCTTCAGAGCCAGGAAGAAATGGGCTTTATGCAGGACGGGGATATTGTGATCGGAGGCATCATTGCAATGCACCAAAGCATTTCCAGAACGGAGAAGCAGATCATTGGACAGCCCAGCCTCTGCAATACGTGAGAGTTCTCCGTTATATTTTCATTTTAAGTCTATAGTACTTTTCTGATAATCAGCTGTGTAACACTGATCCATGAGAGTGATATCTTTATGTGTTCGTATGTGTTCTGTCCTACTTTTGGGTATCTCTTTTCTATGACGCCTTGTAGGTGCAGCCCATGTCTCTCTCTGCCCACTTTGATCGTCATTGAACCAAATGACGGTATATCAAATTCTGTAAATAAATATAATAATAAATAAATATCCTGCAGATACTGCCTGTGTGTGTCGCTGCTCTATGACTCTCAGCTCACATCGGCTTTTATTGGTTGCAAATCACATTTTTTAACCCTTTTAGCTGTAGTTCTGCATTAAGGGAGACACAATCTTTGTCTGTTACTTTTCGTTACTATCTCAGTCAGTAATCTGGTCAGCATCTGATGAAGTCACAAGCGGCGAGCTCAGGGTGACCTTCAGAAGTCAGGGTCACAGTTCTATGTGTAGCCCCTTTTATGGGTATTCATATTAGACTAAGGACTCATTTAGTTCCATCTCCAAATCTCATGAACCGTTTCCAAAGAGACACTTTAGATAAAATAACTGTGCTCCAAAATAAAAATATTTCACCGAATAAACAATCCGGGGCTTCTGAAATGTTTCCAAAGGACTCTGCTGCCAGCTGGGTTTTCAGGATCTCCACAGTAAATATACATGAGATAAATTTGCATATATTTAGCCTCCATTGTATGCAAATTTTTCTTATGCATATTCATTGTGGATTTTCAGCAAACCCATATGTGGAGTGCCCAAGATAGGTTTGGGAAGACCTGATTTATCTCAAAACAGAACAATCTTTGGTAATACCAGCAAATGCAACTTCACATCACACAAGTGCAAAACTGCCGACTGGGATTCTGATCCTCTGCTCTACACACTTCTGGGGCACTCTCCTTCCTTTCTTGTCCTACCACCAAATCTCAGAGAGAAAGAGAGGAGACAGACCTTCTTCTCTCACTCCCAGCCCTTTAACTCTCAGACTTTCCATAGGACCAGTCCCTGGACTGTACTATCAGGGTCACTCCTGGAGGGAAGTACTATAGAAAAATGGTTCATAAAATGTTTCATGGCACTCTACACTTATGTCTATATATATTGTTCTCTGCTGGGAGGAGCAAAGACCTAGACAACGTCACAAAGACCCCATTACAAATAAATTAGAGGGTCATAAATGGCTGGCAGAGCTGCATCACACTGCCCTAGCCAGGGGCTTGAACACCTTCTTTTTTAGGGTTTTCAGAGGATAAAGCCTAGAAACCAGTTAATGGATAATAATTCTAGAAAACAGGGCTGGAAGCTAGGCAGATATGGACTGGAAGCCATAAAATAAAAATGCATAAAAATGCCCAGAAGATGACCTCATAATGTGAATGCACCCGATGAGTGTGGAATTCTAATTACTCCGCAGATTCAACACCAAGGCATATGGCTGGGCCCAAGCAATGGTGTTCGCGATCAATGAAATCAACCAAGATCAAATCCTCCTCCCCAACATTAGCCTGGGCTTCCAGATCTATGACACCTGCTTCACAATTAGCAGAGCCCTGGAGGGGACCATGTGGATGTTGACAGGGCAGAAGAAGCCTATATTGAACTACCGGTGCCAGAACCAGGCATTATTAGCCACCATTATTGGTGAATCCAGTTCTACCTCCTCCATGTCCATGGCAAGAGTACTGGGACTTTACAGGTACACCCAGGTAAGATCTGGTCTCCTTTACTGCTTTATGAAATCTAGAAATGTGATTGAGAATATTCAATTACTAGAACTAGGACAGGAATTTTTTTGACCGGGCCTAACTGATTTGATTGAACTCACTAAAGCTGAATATCTAGTTAACTTATTACTATGACCCTACCACACCTATTATCCCCTGCTATTTTTGATCAATTAAAATGCAACCTGAAAGGTTGAAGGGATGTGCATTTGCTAGCATGCATTTAGTTCTTTAGGACACCTATAAAATATTGGTGTGTGCAAATCAATTGTATGTGAGTATACCCATGAATTAATGCACGTACAGTTGATTTGTACATGTAAAAAAGTTCTAACTTGTATGCACTAAAAATGAATGTGTGAAGCAAATGGAAAAAAACACCCAAAAAATAAGAAAAATTTGAAAATATAGGGAAAAAACCCACATTCGTTTGGCTCTGCACATGCCAGATGGGTTGTCCAGTTAAGCGAGCACCCTATGAAATCTAAACCAGATAATTTATCTAGTTAACTCCTTAAGTTACTCAGATACATTGTATGAATATCAGTCCCAAAGAATATGCTGGCCAGTAGGGACTATAAGGCCAATCCTCACCTCCTGCTCACCGTTACAGTCCTTTGTCCTCTCTTAAAGAAATGCTCTGCTTGGACCATGCCTTTTAGAACTCTGACACTATTCTCAAATCCACCACATCCTTGGGGAGGCCATTCCATGCATCCATCATCCTTTCTACTTAAGTCTTCCCCCTTTTGCCCTCATCCCATGACCTTGTTCTAGAGCTTTCTTTCTGGTACAGTATAAAGTGAGTCATGAAAATCCAACTCAAGCACTTGGAGGGTAATTTTCTAAACTCTTTTCACAAATGAAATACTGTTTTGTGTGCGTAAAAGGCCTCTTATAAAATTAGGTCATGCCTAAAAATATGCATGATGCAAGCTGGCCCTTATTTGTAGAGCAGGCATGCTCAGAGGAGCATGGGCAGAGATGAAATTACAAGCATATTTTATAAAATATGGAAACATGCATATAAAGTATGTGCTAACATTTATGTATGCTCTTTCATGTAGGCGCAACTTCTGCAGGATTTGTGCCATGTGTGCTTATAAAATAGGCTAAAAATAGTCTCCTTCCTGCTCTATTAATCTAGGCATCCTGTTATAAAATGACCCCTAGAGACAAGTAACAACAGATCTTTCCTTGGCCTTATTTGCAACAAGAGTTGTACTTACATTGCAGAATAGATACAACCAACTTTTTTTTAAAGGGTCATCAAGTCAGTGACTCCTCCTACAACCCTGCAGCCCCTGGGTTTTCTAGGCAAGGTATGACTGGAAGTAGATTGCCAGATATTTTCTTCTGAGGCAATGGAGGGTGACTTGCCCAAGGTCACAAGGAGTGCTGGTGGGAACTGAGCCCTGATCTCTTCGTGTTAGGCTGCTTCTCTATCCACTAGGCTACTCCTCCACTCCAAATGTGATTAATTTACTTAACACTAAAATGCATTGTGTTGCTATTAGCCTGCTCCTTCAAATAATCAAATTGCTTGTATTTCTAGTGGTTCTACCCAAGGTTTGGCTAAAAGCGGTATATGGTGCATTTAATGATGAGAATAAAAATATTCTTAATGCTTTTTCAGATAAGTTATTTCTCAACAAATCCAGTACTAAGTGACAGAGTCCAGTTTCCATCATTTTTCCGGATGATTCCCACTGATGATGTCCAGGCCTTGGGGTTTGCCCAGCTGGTGGCTTATTTTGGCTGGACCTGGGTGGGGCTACTGTCTAGTGAGGGTGACTATGGTACCGTGGGATCCCAGATTTTGAAAAAGGAGCTCTCTAAGCTGGGAGTCTGTGTTGCCTTTCATGAAACATTCTCTTTGGTTTCCCAAGCCTTGAAAATCAAACATATCACAAAGATGGTCAAGGAGTCATCTGCCAATATCATTCTAGTTTATGCGCCATACTCCTATTTCATACTTGTGATAGAGGAACTGTCCAGAGCAAACATCCCTGGCAAGGTGTGGATTGCTTCTGAAGGCTGGTCAGCCACTTTCCACCTCTTAAAGAGAGAATATCTTCATATGTTAGGTGGCACCATTGGCTTTGCAGTTCATAAACGTCACATGCCAGGTTTCAAGGAATTTCTTCTCAAGCTTCATCCATCCACTTCTACAGGTGATATATATATCCTACCATTATGGAAGGAGATCTTTGGGTGCCAATGGCCAAACCTGGAGGACAAATTGACCATCTTGACCTACACGGTTGCCAACAGCCACAGAGTCATGTGCACAGGAAATGAAAAGCTGGAAGAGTTTAATGGTCAAATTCCACAACAGTTTGACATGACAATCAGCTACAATATGTACAATGCAGTTTATTCTGTAGCCCATGCTCTTCAGGACATGTATTCCTGTGTGCCAGGGGAAGGGCCCTTCACCAACAGAACATGTGCTAGCATCCAAAGTTTCAAACCATGGCAGGTGAGAAGCAGCAGAAAGTTGTATGTTGGAATTATACATATGAGCAATTAAGAAAGTCAACAGTTCTTGTGAAATAAATTAATTGTCACAGAAGAAAGATTTATGAATAGCCATTGGTGACCAGAAGTTTCCAATTAGAGCAACAAAGCAGTAGGGAAATTAAACCGTATATAAAGCATATAAGGAACATTATCACAAGCAAGATAAAGGAAGTATGATGCTCGTTTATAAGTCAGTACCAAATCCCTAAACCCGAGTACCATGTTCAGCTCTAGTGATTGTTCCTTCATAGAAACATTTGTACCTTCTGTTTTGTAGATGGGTTATGGGTTTTCCTAAATACTCAACAGTCAAACAAATGGTATAGTGGACCACTCACTAATTAGGGTTGAATAGACTCCTCTAGGAATTGGCAAAGCCTCAGTGTAATCTTCAGACTCATTGGAGAAAAGAAGAGGAAAGGGAGGTTTTGATGGAGACATTCAAATAGATTCCAGACTTCAATATGCACGAAAACATAGCATTTACCCCAAAAAACAAACTTAAGGACAAGGGGTCATATGAAGCTTTTTTTCATTGAGTGAGTGATGGGTACCTGGAATAGCAAACCGCTAGAGGTAATTGAGATAGCCTAAATTATGACAGAATTCAAGCATTTTGGGGGCAAATACAGATGACAGTAATAAGAGAAGGCGAGTTGGACTAAAGAAAAGGAGAACATAGGTTTTGTGTTTTGATTTAGGAACATATAGGCACACCATCCTGAAATGATAGAGGCTAAAGGCTAGTTCATAAAGTCTACTTACACAGAATAGCAGCATTGCTATAGCAAAACTCTTGGAAATGATGGCAAGGTTGACCTCTTTATACTCTTAGAGCTTTGGCATGTTCTTAGAACAGTTGAGGGAGAACAACCTAACATAGCCTACATGACAACTTGACTACCCCATAACACAAATAACAAATGATTAAGTTGTGACCTCTGGGAGGAGGTCAAGCACATACAGACTAAATGCAAAGAAGAGACTCTAAGATAACCACTGTGCAGAGAGCGATAGCATGATCAATTAAGAAATGTAACTAGATCCTAAATAGGGGAGAGTTGGCAGCGACAACGGAGCACAATGAGTGGGCCAAGCTATCCTTAGCTGCCAACATCTGCTATGTTGTTATGTCATTCTACTTTCTGAGGGTAAATTTACAAAGTCACACCTAGCTAATGTGTGCTTTCATATGCTTATTTTAAATCTATTTTATAAAGGCAACTCTATGTAGACTTGGCCATATAAAATACTAACGTAACTGGCAGAGAATGTACCTTAAATTAATGCGTGATGACCTACACCAGCCCTAGAACTGGTGTAAATTACCATGTCTACTTTTTTTTAAAGTATGCACACAAATTATAGTATTTTACAATAAATGTACATACGTGTTCGCACTGCCCATATTACGCCCAAATTCCACTCATGTGTACACCCACAGTGAAAGTACGTGTGATGCAAACTATGTGCATACTTTCCCTTTAGTTGGAATTTGGTAAAAGGTCATTGATGTATATAAGTAGTCAAATAACTAAATACTGACATTTAGGTGCCTCCTTATAAAATTACCTCTCTTTGTGTCTGTGAGGTGGGTCCTCCGCCCAGGGCAGAGGCACGTGGGAGGAAAGTTGATTGAAGAAGCTTCCATTGATGTCATTCTCTAGAAATAAATGGAGGATTTAACTTTCTAGTGCTGTGAGCCAAAGGATCTTGAAGATATACCTAACTGCAAAAATGCAATGTGTGCCTTTGAGTCAATCCTGACTCCTGGTGACCCAGAAGCTCCTGGGTTTTCTTGGCAGTGTCGCTGGAGGTAGATTGCCAGGCCTTTCTTCTTAGGCAATGGAGGGTTCAGTGACTTGCCCAAGGCCACAAGGAGTGCTAGTGGGAATTGAACCCTGGTTGCTTGGTTACCAAGCCAGTGTTCTAACCACTAGGCTACTCCTCCACTCCATTAGCCTTGAGAAAATGAACATTTTAGTACTCATTATACAGTATACCATTTTTCAGCCACTAATGTAAATGAGACCCCGTAACAAGCCTCTTTGCATGCCCCATATCCCTACACATCTGCCACAGGCCACCCCTGGATCATAACAATGTTTTATGGCATCTCTCTTCCACAGCTCCTACACTATATGAAGAAGGTACATTTCATGAACAACATGGGGGAGGAAATTTACTTTGACAGTGGTGGCAACTCACCCACTGTATACGACATTATCAACTGGCACCTGCAGCCTGATGGAACCATTCATGATGTGACGGTGGGAAGTTTTGACTTCAGGGCTCCTAAAGGACAAGAGCTATTCATTAACATCAGCGCCATCCAATGGTACACACAACACACAGAGGTACAATCCTAGCGTATGCACAGTTAGAGGGCACAGTTAGCTGTGGTGAGATTTGGTGCTATGGACCCAAATACTTTCAATACCATTACATCTTCAGCAAGTCACCTAGCCTGTGATGAAATTGTCCCTATCGAAAGTCATTTTATAACAGGCTCTAGGTTGATGTGCCTATTTCCAGCTTATTTTCTCAAGACACTTAGGTGCCTATCTGTCTTTATAAAATACTATTTATTTATTTATTTAGCAGCATTTATATACTGCTTTTTGCCAGGTCAAAGCGGTTTACATAGGACAGTAAAATACCAGTCAATTTACACAGAAACATGGTAACTATATACAGTAAACGTTGGATATATTTGCATAAACAGTTAACTATGTACAATGGGTATCAAATCTTAGTAATATATAATACTGCAACAGATCCTGCAGAAATCATGCCTACATTGAAGGCGCAGGTATTTGCACTGTGTAAACTATGTGCATGCATAATTTATAAAATCCTATCGTAAACTGCAACTTTGACCGCACTCTGCCCAATCTCCTCCTCCGAATACGCCTGCACATATTTTTACATGTAACCTAATTTTATAAGAGAAAAACATCAAGGTAGGCAAGGAGTAAAACAGACAATTGAAGAAATAAATCAATAAATACTACACCATCACTTAACAGATTGAAAGGTGCACACTTAAAAGTGTGACAAAATGATGCGTTTCCCCTTCCTCCATTTGCAAACTCATACATGTCTGGGGGGGGGGGGACTGGGAGTGACGAGTCATGTTAAAATGTGGCTCATTACATAGCAGGGGCTGTACAGCTCCTCTGTGAGTAGTTTCATGTGTATGTTTGTCTCTACGTTTTGTGTGTGTGTGTAGCAGAATAGGGCGTTGTGCTGTGAGGTATGTGCATGTGGGTTGGTGGAGTGAGGTGCGCTTTGTGGGTGGGGTATGCCCTTAAGCATATGTGTTGGGAGGTGGGGTGCAGTGTGCACAAATAGATGCTTGTGGAGAGGGAGTGTTTGTGAACATGTACATGTATATGAGGGCAGTCATGCAGTTAACACAGAGTAACTGCATGGCTGATAATGTGTGATGCAGTTAATAACTCTTGAGGTGATATTAACTGCTGTGCTCTACGCTGCACCAGCACCATACGATAATGACTTCTGTGTTAACTGTCCCTGCCCAATACCCATCCCAAAATGGCACTTTCCAGGTTAGCCATTTAGCATCAGAATTAGCACATACTGTGTTAACTGTTAGCACAAGTCCAGGCTAGTGGCACATGGCAATTCCTACACTGAAAAACTAACACAGGGCAGTAAATAGGCCCCTAAGTGTCATGAGGAAATACCAATCTACTTTCATTGGTTTCTTGCTCTCTCTCTCTCTGTTCTACGTCCCCTTAACAAGGAAGAGGCACAGTCAGGGTCATTTGTCTTGTTATGTTGGTGAGCACAGATGATTAAGAAGACATGAGCATCAATGACAGATGTGACCATGCCACCAATATCAGAGAAACAGATCCACCTGCCCTGGTGCCCATAGCCAAGACCATTTAGTCTATGTAATCTTGCTTCTTTCCAGAAATGTTCAATTAACGTCCTATAAATGAAATATCCTCTTTCAGAACATGCTGTCCTTCTCTCTCTTTCTCTCTCCCTTAGGTTCCTCACTCTGTGTGCAGCGAGAGCTGCCTCCCAGGATTCAGGAGGGCCGCTCAGAAGGGACGGCCCCTCTGTTGCTTTGACTGTATCCCATGTGCAGAAGGGGAGATTTCCAATGCAACAGGTATACAGCATTTGTTCATTCTTTGGACATTTTCATATTGTCTGCGTTGCGACAAAGTCGAGGGTATATTTTTTTACCTATGGTCTAAAGAAGAGAGTGCTCATATTACCATGACCTTCGCCAATAGATATTCTTTTTCAGCTCGAGAGAGAAAGACGTGACTCATGAAAAGAAGTAGAAGAGATTTAGTCAAGGATAATATGCATGCATGCATGACAAAATGATACCTGAATAGGAATCTGAATTCTTGGAATTTAGATATTTATTGCTGTTACAACATTACCTGCTGAAGAAGGTCTGTAAGGCAAGGAAGGCATCCTATGAGGACCGCACCCGCACTCATCATGAATATGTCCTCCTGGAATCTTAATCATCAGTCTTGAACCATAGTATGCTACTATATAGTGATAAGAGCAGCTCCTACTGCATATCTTTATCTTTACTGAATTACTTGATATACCGCCCAACACCAGGGGCATCTGAGCGGTTTACAATAAAAAAAACATTACAAGCTGCAGGAAAAGGAAAGGAACGCCATAACAAGACGGGAAAGGCGAGAAAAGAAAAGAAAATAAGTTAGCTAGCTAGTAGAAGATCGTAACCCCCTATGGTAAAGTTAATTGCTCCCTTTATGACTTTGCTCAGGGACAAGCCCAATGCCTTTGCTGAAATTTGCAATTTATAAATGAATTCTAAAACTAAAAATGTATAAATTCATATATTACTCTGATAGACGTTTTCAGGAAATATCACTGTCCCTTATCTAGGGAGAACTTTCTCAGTATCAGGAAGGAGATGGTTTTCTCACCATACAGCATAAACATCTAATTTTCTTATTTCTAGATTTGAATACCTGTTTGCAGTGTGCAAGTGACCAGTGGCCTAATGAGAGAAGAAGTGAATGTACCCCAAAGATAATAGAATTCCTCTCCTATCAGGATACCTTGGGGAGCATTTTGGCAGTTGTTACCATTTCCTGTTCCATCACCACAGCTGCTGTGTTGTGCGTCTTTATCAAGTACCGAGATTCACCCATCGCCAAAGCCAATAACCGGGACCTCTCCTTTCTTCTCCTGGGTGCCCTGGTACTGAGTTTTCTCTGTCCTCTGCTTTTTATTGGAGATCCTCAATCGGTGACCTGCTTGCTTCGCCAACCTGCCTTTGGCATCATCTTTGTCCTCTGTGTCTCTTGTGTGTTGGCCAAGACCATCATTGTGGTCATTGCCTTCAATGCTGCCAAACCAAACAGTAATTTGAAGGGGTGGTTGGGACCTCGGGTGCCTATTACGATAGTTTCTGCTTGTATACTTATTCAGGTCCTCATCTGTGTTACGTGGATTATGATCTGCCCTCCATTCCAGGAGAAGAACATAAAACTGAAGACTGGTATTATCATTTGGCAGTGTAATGAATGCTCAGATGTTGCACTCTGGTGCATGCTGGGATACATGGGGCTCTTGGCATGTATCAGCTTCCTGGTGGCCTTCCTCGCACGGAAGTTGCCCGACAGCTTCAATGAAGCAAAATGGATCACGTTTAGCATGCTTGTGTTTCTAAGTGTCTGGTTGTCCTTCATCCCAGGCTATCTGAGCACCCAGGGAAAGTATACAGTTGCTGTGGAAGTTTTTGCGATCATTTCTTCTAGTGCAGGGATTCTCATATGTATTTTTTTCCCCAAGTGTTTCATTATGTTGCTTAGACCTGACAAGAACACCCGCGAGCATGTTTTAGGGAAAGGGGCTAGAAACAAGAAAAGTAGGGCCATTTAGAAAATCATTAGACCCCTCACTTCTGCATCACATTACTGGCCAGATTAGTCCTGGGAATACTCATTTTTGCATTTAGCAATACCTTAAGCGTATCACAAAAAAAATTAGGAGATGCAGGAGCTTTAAAGACCACACTGTTTCCTTTTTTTAGATACAACTTATTAATAATTATGTTGGGTTCTATAGTCAAAGTCAAAGTTTCAAATTTAGACCCTGCAGACCAATCAGTTTCTAATTCTGTAAGGAGTCACCTATTTTTAGTCATTTACACATGCATTTTCATCAAGTACCATGATACCTTTATCATTAAAACCAACAACCAGGATGTCTCCTTCCTTCTCTTGGGGTTCTTGGTGATGAGCTCTTTCTGTTGTGTGTTCTTTATTGGGAATCCTCAGTCAATAATCTGCTTGCCTCATTACCTTGCCTTCAGCATCATCTTTGTCTTCGGTGTCTCTTATGTGTTATTAAAAACCGTCATGTAATCATAGCCTTCAATGCCACCAAACTCAACAGCAACTTAAAAGGGGGAGTGGGACCCCTAGTGCCTATAGTGACAATTCGTGCTTGCATGCTTCATTAGGTTCTTCTGTGCCAGCTGGCTGCTGCTCTACTCTCCCTTCCCAGAGAAGAACATAAAACTGAAGACTGGAATTATCACATGGCAATGTAATGAATGCTCAGATGTTACACTCTGGTACATGCTGAGATTCATGGGGCTCTTGGCATGTGTCAACTTCCTGGTGGCCTCTCTTGCATGCAAGTTGTCTGATAGCTTCAATGAGGCTAAATGGATCACGTTTAGCATGCTAGTGTTCCTCAGTGTGGTTGCCTTTCATCCCTGGCTACCTGAGCTCCAGGGGAAGTAAACAGTTACTGTGGAGATCTTTGGAATCATCTCTTGAAATGCAGGGATCCTCATAAGACATTTTTCCCCCAAGTGTTACATTATACTACTGAGACCTGACAAGAAGACTTGGGACCATCTCTTCAGGAAAGGAGCCAGGAACAAGAAGATTAAAGCCATCTAGGAATCTATCATGTGATTACTGGAAGCCATACTAGTCCTGTGAAAAATGCAAAGATTTGTATTTTGTGAAATCTTATAGCACATCACCACAGAAGATTGGAGGTCTTTAGGATTATACCTTCCAGTGTAGGGATTCACTTTTGCATTTTTTTCTCCAAGTGTTATATTATATTACTGAGGCTTTGTGATGGAGTATATGGGGAAACTCCCCGTCCCCCACAGGGACTCTCCCAGGCCAAGGCCACCTTATACCATAGTTATGCTATTGACCTTGCCTGCCAGCCTTAGCTCTGACCACCCTACCTCTAACAGTGCCTTACCAGCCTGTATTATCCAAATTGACACCCCTCTTTAATGTAAAATGTTTATTGTTCATTGTGCAATACCTGACGTTTATTGTACTGTTCTTTGATGCCTGTTCTTTGTAAAGCGTTTATTCTTGTTCTATGTAAACCACGCTGATTTTGAAATAGTGTGGTATATAAAATCAAATTAATGAATAAATAAATTGCTCTGGTAAGAGCTTAAACCCCTGTCCCTTTAAGAAAATAGACTGGAGAATGCTTGGGGAGAGTATGGCCAGGTCCCGGGTTTAAACCAGGAAGCAGGAGACCTAGGGGGGGGGGTTCTGGAGCATACCTGAAGACTACTTACCTGTAAGAGAGAGCCTGCTGTGGAGGTAGGAAGCGTATTTGAATTTATTACTATCTGCTCAGCCTTGCTGCTGGAGTTCTACTCGGTTGGAAAGACTGTTGCTGGGCTGTGCTGCCGAAGTGAAGAAACTTTGAGGAGCTAGTTTGGTTTTGTTTTGGAAGTGCCAGTCTGTGCTGGAGCTACGGTTCAGCTAGTCAGCAGAGTAGTCCTGTTGAGAGCAATTAAGGACTTATTACAGCTGGGGAAAAGTCTAGGACAACAGAGGGTTCAACCCTCCATGTGCCTATAAACCAAGGAGGTCCAGGGCAGTTATCTGCATGCTTTTCCCCAAATAAAGTATATTTTCTTTAAACCTCTCTTGGCTATGGAGTCCTGTGTTGTGCCTCACGCTGGCCACATCTACCACAAGCTTCATATGAACAGGGAACAGTTCTTAAAAAAGTAACAGGGAAGAGAGGAAAATAAAGGTAACATAACATCGTAACATAGTATATAACTGCAGATAAAGACGAGTATAGTCCATCTAGTCTGCCCAGCAAGGCAGCAAGGGTAGGTGCACCTGCCGCTCCGTGCAGGTCACCCCTCCCCCTGCCTTTGTTTAGGGGTGTACCCACTGCTCCATGCAGGTCACCCCTATTTGTTGAGATATAAATGTTTATTTTGATTTTATCATTTTGCTATAAAAGGTATCCACTGTTTCTTTCCCATGCCATTTTGAATTCTGCCACTGTATTTGCCCCCACCACTTCCATCGGGAGGGCATTCCAAGCATCCCCCACCCTTTGAGTGAAAAAGTATTTCCTGACATTGCCTTTCAGTTTACTCCCTTGCAGCTTCATGTTATGCCCTCTAGTTTTACAGCTTCCCCATCTTTGGAAGAGGTTTGTTTGTTCATTAATATGATTCAGACATTTAAATATTTAAAGAGTATCTTCCCTGTCCCTCCTCTCCTCCAGAGTGTACATATTTAGGTCGTCAAGTCTCTTCCATAAGTCTTCTGACACAGGCTCCAAATCATTTTGGTTGCCTTCCTCTGAACCGTTTCCAGTCTTTTTATATCCTTTGTGAGATATGGTCTCCAAAACTGAAAATACAATATTCCAAGTGAGGTCTCACCAGTGACTTCTATAGTGGCATCAGTACCTCTTCCTTTCTGCTGGTAATTCCTCTTTGTATGCAATCCAGGATCCTTCTGGCTTTTGCCACCACCTTGTCATACTGTTTCGCCACCTTGAGATCCTTAGAAACAATCACTCTAAGGTTCTTCTCCTGGTCCATGCACACCAACCTCTCACACCCTATCGCACACAATTCCCTTGGATTTCTGCTTTCGAAGTGCATGACACTGCACTTCAGATATTAAATCTTAACTGCCAAGCATTAGGCCATTCTTTCAGCTTTTGTAGATCTTTCCTCATGTTAACCACTCCCTTAGAGGAGTCCACGCTGTTGCAGATTCTTGTGTCATCTGCAAAAGACAGACTCTTCCATGCAATCCTTCAGCAATATCACTCACAAATACATTGAACAGTACCAGTCCCAGGACAAAACCTGGGGCACACCACTAATCACCTTCCTTTCATCCGAGTGAATTCAGTTTACCATCGCCTTCTGTTGTCTGTCAGTCAACCAATTTCTGATCCAGTTCATCACCTTGGGACCCATCCCCAAGCTGTGGAGTTTATTGATAAGCCTCTTATGAGGAACAGTATCAAAGGCTTTGCTGAAATCTAGGTAGATCACATCCATCACATGCCCTTGATCTAGTTCTCTGGTCACCCAGTCAAAGAACTCAATCAGATTTAGTTTGTAAAACCATGCTGTCTCAGATAATGCAACCTGCTGGTTTTGAGAAAGTCCACTATTCGCTCTTTCAGGAGCGCCTCCATTACTTTTCCCGCCACAGAGGTATGGCTTACTGGCCTGTAGTTTGTCACTTCTTCCCTATTACCACTTTTGTGAAGCGTTACCACATCAGCCCTTCTCCAGTCCTGTGGAACTTCTCCTGTCTCTAAAGATCTATTAAAAACATCATTTAATGGCCCTGCAAGAACCTCTCTGAGCTCTTTCAGTATCCTGGGATGTATCCCATCCGGTCCTATGGCCTTAGCCACTTTCAGTTTTGCAAGCTGCTCTAACACATCATCTTCAGTGAATGGTGTGGTATCTACTCCATTTCCATTTGTATATTTGTCCATCACAGGTGGTCCTTCTCCAGGATTTTCTATAGTAAAAACAAACAGAAGTATTTGTTTAGCATTTTCGCTTTTTCAATGTCACTTTCCACAAATCCGTTCCCGGCACTTTTGAGTCCTGCAGTTCCACCTCTGATTTTCCTCTCCCGAATATATCTGAAAAGATGTTTTGTCGCCACACTTCACATCTTTAGCCATCTTTTCTTCAGCCTTTGATTTTGCTATCTTTATTTCTCTTTTTTGTCTCTTTTAGTTTGATCCTGTATTCTTTTCTGTGTTCCTCTGTTTGCAAACTTCTGAATTTTGTGAAAAGAGTGTTTTTTGCCTTTATTTGTGAAGCCACTGCTTTGGAGAACCAAATAGGTTTCCTTTTCCTCTTGTTTTTATTTACTTTCCTTACACTGGAAATGAAGGGGTGTTTATAACAGAGTAGGACTTAGGCATACAGAGGGAGCTGCCTGTGGGAGTCACAGCAGTGGAAAGGGAGAGGTACTGCAGGACTGGATTGAGGTGCACTGAATTCCACCTTTGGGGGGTAATATTATAAGGAGGCACATAAAGTTCCAAACCATCTATGCATATAAATTACGATATTTTATGGGCATGTTTGCTAAGAGTTATGCAGTTAGGTGGTCATTCTGATCCTTGTCTAGTGGGTCTGGTCGTCTGGACATCCGAACTGGATGTCCAGACCCACTAAACACCTGGATCGCACTAGTGGGAACAGATCTCCCTGCAAATATAGCTGACGTGCAGGGAGCTCTGTTCATGGGTGGGAGGGGGTGGGCCAGGGGAGGAGCAAGGCCAGGCAGTGGGTGGTGACTAACCCTGGACATACAGGGCTGATTCAGATGTTGGCCCTGTATGTCTGGGGTCTGCAATGTAGACGAGGGATTTATTCCACCAAAGAGGTGGAATAAGACCCCCCTGGACAGCTGGGGATGGCGGTGCAGGACCTGGAGGACAAGGTGAGGGGGCACAGGGGGTTCCCCGCAGCCCAATGCTGGCCTTGGAAGGCCAATCGGGTGTTGGGCTGCAGGGAATGTGGGGTTTGCCGCCGCTGCCGGGAATCACAGCTTGTGAATGGAGCCATGGTACCATGGCAATAGGACGCCATGCCACCGCGCATCCATTCATGAGCCAGGCTGGGCTAGCCGGGTAAGTGCAGGACGTCCAGCCTGTCAGAATCGGGGCCACCCTGCACATCCAGGTCAGTAGACCCAATTCTGATCCCTTGGGCACGTCTAGCCCCCGTGGCATCAGAATTGGGTGTATGCCCCGATTCTGACAGGTTGCAAAGGCAGGGGACGGGCAATATGGAATGACCGCTTTAACATACAAATGGCACCAAAAATGAACATGTGAATGGTGCTTGACCTGCACTAAAATATGGAGGTGTGCCCAGCATGTCCAACTCCCGTTCTGGCCCAGCAATGAATCCTGAGTCCAGTCCTCCCCTCATGTACTGAAGGGTAGTACGGGGAGCACAGGATGAGGATGGGAGGGGAAGGGCCGGAGGCAGGAAATGGGCGGAGTGGGGGCAGGCCCTGTACGTCCGGCAGGGGAGAGATAGACGTGGGATTTATTCCACCTGGAGGTGGAATAAGTCACACTGACTGTGAGGTTTGGGCCAGGCAGCCCCACCAAACTGGCTGGGCAGATGCAGGGGTGTCTCCACCACCTGATCCCGGCCCTGGTTGCCCGCACGGCAGGGAAATAAGGGTTTCCTCTGTTGTGGCATTTCTGTGATCCTGCTGGGCATTATGGCAGGAGCATAGGGCGAGCTGGATGGGCTGTAGGGATGATGCCTTGTACCGCTGAATTGGGGCTATGCTGGACCGTCTAAATGCCCAATC
This sequence comes from Ichthyophis bannanicus, assembly GCA_033557465.1. Lineage (NCBI taxonomy): Eukaryota > Metazoa > Chordata > Amphibia > Gymnophiona > Ichthyophiidae > Ichthyophis > Ichthyophis bannanicus. The sequence continues at coordinate 100,308,359 of CM066048.1, read as the reverse complement.
TTGCAACCGCTGGACCGTCTAGCTCCCATGGTTGCAGAATCGGGTGCAATTTGGGGCCATCCATTTTTTGGATGTCCGGACGGCCTAGATGTACCCCTGTCGGAATCGAGCTCTTATGTTTCTAAAGCTGGTATTGTGCCACCCCCTGCATTCTTTACCTTTGGTGATATCAGCACGAGTGTGCTTAACTCGACCCACTGAGTTGGCAGTAAATGCACCCGTGCGAATTGCAATATCGCTGGGGAATGTGCACCAAGAGCCACCAAGTCTCTGCCCCAGCCTGCCTACTCAGGTAGCATGGGATTCTTAGCGTAACCGCATTTTCAGCATGCAATTCTTTTGACCACTGCGCACTTGGCACACTGAACCCAGTGGTACGCGGTGGTGTGTTATAGTAAACATGCCCATTATTGATTTACACGCATGAAAAGGCATCTTCATGCATACTTTAGCCAGTCGTGAAGATACGCGCATCAGCCCGGTGGCGTGGACTTGTACATGCGCATGGGCAAAGTTTGGGTAGAACACACAAATACACGCGTAAATTATAAAATACTATAATTTCTGTACATTTTTTACAAATCTAAGCATGGGTTTTTTCACCAACTCTAGGGCTGGTATAAGTGATCACACCTTAAATTAACATGCACGCACATGACTTTACAAAACAGGTGTGAAATATGTGCAGAAAACTGCACGTTAACTATATGGGACTTTATAATTACCCACTTGGAGGGTAATTTTATAAGTGGGAGCCTAGCTTAAGAGGGTTTTTAGGTGCATAGTTAGGAGCTATTTTGGAAAGAAGATTAGGTGCCTATTTTTCTTTATAAAATGCTAGCACAGATGGCAGAAAACAGGCCATGAATATAGGCGCAATCCCTTATAACTGCTTGGAAGCAGGTTGCACACACTTTCCGCACATACACGTGTAGATTTATTTATTTATTTATTTATTAACAATTCTTATATACCGCACTATTAGACATCAGCGCGGTTTACATTGAACAGAAAACATCCGACAGTTTACATATGTCTGGTCATTACATTTAACAGGAAGAATAACTTGGCGAAATAGGGAAACTAAATACAATGCAGGGTTATCTGATAAAGGATATCCTGGTTAACTATATACAATAGTGGTACAATAGTATATGGAACAACTAGTTATTTACATTGTGAAGTTGGTCTGTCAAAGTACTTTATAATCTGTGCGCATTCCAGCTAAGCACCACACAAACTCTGGCCATGTGCACACCATCAAATCAATGCTGTACTTTTAACGCTGGTCACTTTGTTAGTAAAAGGCCACAAACGCACAAAAATGACTAAAATAGCCACTTTTCGGCACCTACTTTTTCACTTAAAGTAGATGCCTCCTTATAAAATCACACCTAGCTAGGGACCATTTGAATGTAAGCTAGAATTCTTTGGGTCACACTTTTTATCTCCCCAACTCTAAGCTCAGACCTTCAACTCTCTCTCATGCTCTCTGTACGTGATCACAAAATGTGTCACTTTATTTTCCTGTGCCTCAGACTGACTATTCTTAAGTTGTTCCTAATTATAACCTTGTACCTTCTACCCTTTCCTCACTGAAAATGTAAATGTCGTCAAGGCAGAAGAAAATGCTTCCAGGTCACCCATCCCAGGGATGGCTGAAGATGTACTTCTGAGATACCATTTTTGGGAGGGTAGCTCAATGTGATGGATAAATCTGGATTCTTAATAGATATCATCATCTTTAAGAGGTTTGCACAGTTTTGGATGTTTCCACCTTTTATTTTTATTGTCAATTAAAATTCGCAATGCATATCAAAAGCCTAATCCTATTCAGAAAAGCATTGAAATACCATTTGTTCACAAAATGCTACCCAGAAGACAACCTAGACATTAGCAAAACTAGCACCTCAATACAACCAGAAAAGGGCTAGTTGGTCAACCTTCTCTCTAGTCCTATGGCGAACCACCCGAAAAGCACATGCAATATCCAAACGAGTTTATAATATTGTATATAGCATTAAGTTAACCTGTGCATAGTTCTCCCGGTTGTCCCTTGTTGAATTTCCCTGTTCATTGTAAACTCAATGTTACTTGTATGCATTGTAGTGTGTTCTTGTTCAATGTACACCGCACTGATTGTAATAGCGCGGTATAAAAGAAATGTTAAATAAATAAAATAACTCCTCTCTTCCTCCTCCAATGGGATATAGAAGAAATTAGACACAATTACAGTGTAATTCTCTGGAGGGAGGTCTCTCTCTGTCAGAGGGGGGGGGGAGGAGGAAAGAGTATAAATGCAGGCTGGATCTGAGGAAGGTCACCATTGCAATGATTTTGTCGGGTCCTGGGAGTCACCAGGAAGGAACAAACTCTACAAGGATTATTGATTTCAGATGTCAAAATGAAACATCCCATTTATTTTAGGTTTTTTTATGCTTTTTTTCACTATTGGGTCTTCCCCTCCTGTTTGCAGTGCTGTGTATGCACATAATAAAGGTATTTGGTGTCCAGAGGGATTATAGACTGGTTATGTTGGTGGACCTGGACTTTCTCCTTGTTTAATAGCACATGGCTTCGAGGCACAAGGTGGGCTGGGGGAAGAAAGGAAAGTAGATTTAGAGAGGAGGAATGAAAACGAGAGACAGGGTGCTGGAGAAAAAGAGTCAGAGAAAGAGAGAGAACAGGAAGAAGCAACGTCCAAGAGAGAAAGGAAAGGAGATGGAGACAGAGAGCTCAAAAGAGACTGAGAAAAATAGATGTCTTAAATCTTCCTAGTTCTGTTCATTGCAAACTGGGCGTGATCCACCAAGGAAAAGTTCTAAAAAAGATATAAGGAGGTGACCTGCCTCTGCACGTGAGAATTTGCATATTAGGAAGTAGCAATCAAAGTTGGTTCCATGTACCTCTGTCCCGTTGTGACTGTCTCAGGCATTTTCTGCTGGTCTTTACTAGTTCGTCATCCTACGTCATAGACCAGTAAGCACCATGGCTCTGCTGGTCTTGGCGATTCTGCTGGTGATGTCCCCTCCTAGCTGCCATGCTGCCTACACATCCCAGGGCTGCACCCTCCAGAGCCAGGAAGAAATTGGCTCTATGCAGGATGGGGACATTGTGATTGGAGGCATCATTACAATGCACCAAAGCATTATCAGACCTGAGAAGCAGATCATCGGACAGCCCACTCTCTGCAATACGTAAGAGCTCTTCTTTGTATTTTCATTATTGGTCATAATTTTACACACTATCAATGTGAATAAATCGCGTATTTTCAGTAAGTTATGGGCCTTTACACGTGTAATTTAACTGGTCACTATTCTATAGGTAACACTGACGGTACATATTTTCACTGTGGATGCACACAGAGGCAGAGCACAAATTCAAACACATAAATTATAAAATATTACAACTTGCGCTCATTCTTGAAAAATCTAGACTTGGGCGTTTAGTAAGTGATTGTGCCTAGATTTGATGCTCGTTTCCCAATAGCTACATCACTACTTTACTTTATTAACTACGTGCATTCTTGACTGTATAAAACAGGTGCAATTAACAGACATAAAAACACTTGTTAACCTGGGCATGCCATATAAAATTGGCATTATTAAGACTACAGTAGTCTTCTAACAATCAGCTGTGTAAAAATGATCCATGAGGATGACGCCTCTGTGTGCATCTGTTCTGTCCTATGACATCCTGCAGATGTGTATCTGTGTTTATGTCTAGCTCCATAACTCATTTTGGATAGTGCCTGTGCTTGTCTTTGCTCTTTGACTCTCTCAGAGGCTGCCTGTGTGTATGTTTGTGCATTTCTGCTCTGAGTCTCCACTCACATCTTCCTTCACTGGCTGCAGATCACATTTTTTATCCCTCATAGCTGTTGTTCTGCATGAAGGGAGACATTGCTTTTGTCTCTTACCTTTGGTTGCTTCCTCAGTCAGTCACCTAGTCAGCATCTGATGATGTCACAAGCAATGAGTTCAGATTAACCGTAAGAAGTTAGTGTCATAGTTCTGTGTGCAGCCCCTCTTATAGGGACTCGTATTAGATTAGAAGCTCACTTAGTTTGAGGTCCAAGTCTTATGGATTGATTGCAAAACCTAACATGGATTTACTGATAGAGGGAAGAGCCCAAGGCGCAATAAAGTTCAAAGAGATACTTTTAGACAAAATCATGGTTTTCCAAAATAAAGAGATTTCACTGAGAAAAATTGATCAAGGACTTCTCAGACGTAACCTAGGGACCCTGCAGCTGGTTGGGCTTTCAGGTTTTCCACATTGAATATGCATGAGATATATTAAGCCTCCAGTGTATGCAAATTTGGCTTATGGTTTATGCATTTTCATTGTGGCTATCCAAAAATACGGATTGGCTGTGGGATCCCCAGGACAGGTTTGGGAAGCCCAGATTTAATCCAAAAAACAGTCACTGATAAAAGGTATATATGCAAGATAATAGCAAACAAATAAAAAAAATGCAGACGGGAATCCTGACCCTTTTCTCTATACACGTCTGGGATACCCTCTTTCCTTTCTTTTCCTAAAAAACTCTCAGAGATGGACAGGAGACAGACCTCCTTCAACTCTCACTCCCGACCTTCTAATCACCACAATCTCCCAGCGGTCAATCTGTGGTTGTACTACTGTGGTCACTCTTGGAGGGGAGTATCATAGCAAAATGCTTCAGTCCACTCTACAGTCAAGTCTAGCCATATGATCTCTGCGGGAGGAAAATAGACCCAGTAAATGGTGCAACAGCCTCTCTATAAGTAGATAAAGAGTCATAAATGACTGACAGAACTGCAACACACTGCCATAGCCAGGAACTGGAGCTCTTCTTTCTTTAGAGTAATTGAGAAAATAAAGCCCAAAAGATAAAGCCCAAGTAAAGACCAGTTCATGGAAAATTCTAGAAAAGTTCTGAAAGCTAGGTAAATATGATCTGAAAATCATAGGACAAAAAACACACAAGCATGCAGCAACCAAAAGTGACCAGAAGATGACCCCCATAACAGTGAACACATCCAATGAATGTGGGATTCTAATTACTCCTCAGATTCAACACCAAGGCATATGGCTGGGCCCAAGCAATAGTATTCTCTATCAATGAAATCAACCAAGATCAAACCCTCCTTCCCAACATTAGCCTGGGCTTCCAGATCTATGACACCTGTTTCGCAATCAGCAGAGCCCTGGGGGGCACCATGTGGATGTTGACAGGACTAAAGAAGCCCATATTGAACTACCGATGCCAGAACCAGGCATTATTAGCTACCATTATTGGCGAATCCACTTCTACCTCCTCCATAACCATAGCGAGAGTGCTTGGACTTTACAGATACACCCAGGTAAGATGTGTTCTTATCTGAAATGGCATTATTCAGCAATGATATTGAGGACACCTTGAACTGTGAAGGCAAATATTCAGTCATTGGCTATCTAGTTAAATACAACAGGACAATTTTATCTGGTTAACTTTAGGCCTTGAATTTTTTTAACCAGACTTGCTCAGTCATATTTAACTGGATAGCCCTGAATATCGGCGCCATCTTGTTAAATTATAACTATGACCCCATTACTTCTATCGTCCCTCCTATGTTTAATCAGTTAAATTGTAACCTGATGTATTGTGCGATTAAAATTTAAGAGGCGAGTCAACCTGAAAGATGGTTTATCTGTCCGAATATCGATCCCACAGAATATGTCAGCAACTAAGGACCATAAGGTCAATCCTAACCTCCTTGGCATTACTATCTCCTCTCCTCCCTCAGAAAAACATTTTGCTTGAACCATGGCATCTAGAACTCTTGATACTGTTCTCATCTTCACCACCCTTTTGGGAGGCAATTTCATGCATTTGCTACCCTTTTATGAAGAAATGTTTCCCTTAGATTATTCTTGAGTCTTCTCTCTTCACCATCATCCCATGACCTCTTGATCTAGAACTTTCTGGTACAGTAATAAAGCAAGGCATGGAAATCAAACTCATAAATCACTTAGAGAACAAGTGACAAAAGATGTCTACTTGGTCTTATTCTCAAAACGAGTTGTACCTACATAGTAACATAGTAACAAAGTAAATGACGGCAGATAAAGACCAGTATGGTCTATCTAGTCTGCCCAGTAAGATGGCAGGAGTAGGTGCACACCCTCCTGCCACTCTGTGCAGGCCACCCCTCCCCATGTCTCTGTTTAGGGGTGAACCCACCGTTCCATGTAGGACAGATGGTTCAGTTTATTTTGATTTTATTCTGTTGCTGTAAAGGGGATCCACTGTGTCTGTCCCATGCTATTTTGAATTCCGTCACTGTGCTTGCCCCCACCAATTCCATCGGGAGGGCATTCCAAGCATCCACCACCCTTTCAGTGAAAATGTATTTCCTGACATTGCCTTTCAATTTACCACCTAGCAGCTTCATGTTATGCCCTCTAGTTTTACAACTTCCCCGTCTTTGGAAGAGGTTCGTTTGGAGGAGAGGACGGATAGGGGAGATATGATTCAGACCTTTAAATACTTAAAGAGAAATAATGAACAAAGTGTACATATTTAGGTCTTCAAGTCTCTTCTCATAAGGCTTAAGACGCAGGCTCCAAATCATTTTGGTTGCCTTCCTCTGAACAGTTTCCAGTCTTTTTACATCCTTCGCAAGATATGGTCTCCAAAACTGAACACAGTATTCCAAGTGAGACCCCACCAGTGCCTTATACAGTGGCATTACTACCTCTTCCCTTCTGCTGGTAATTCCTCTTTGTATGCAGCCCAACATCCTCCTGGCTTTTGCCACCGCCTTGTCACACTGTTTTGCCACCTTGAGATCTACAGAAATAATCACAACAAGGTCTTTCTCCTGATCCATGCACACCAATCACTTGCCACCTATTGCGTACGTTTCCCTTGGATTTCTGCTACCCAAGTGCATGACACTGCACTTCTTTGCATTAAATCTTAATTGCCAAGCATTAGACCATTCTTCCAGCTTTTGTAGATTTTTTCTCATGTTAAGCACTCACTTGGAGGAGTCCACTCTGTTGCATATTTTCGTGTCATCTGCAAAAAGACAGATCTTTCCATTCAGTCTTTCAGCAATATCACTCACAAATACATTGAACAGTGCCGGGCCCAGGACCGATCCCTGGGGCATCCCGCTAATCACCTTCCTTTCATCCAAGTGAGCTCCATTTACCATCACCTTCTGTTGTCTATCAGTCAACCAATTTCTGATCACGTTTATCACCTTGGGACCCATCCCCAAACTACTGAGTTTATTGATAAGCCTCCTATGAGGGACAGTATCAGAGGCTTTGCTGAAATCTAGGTAGATGACATCCATCGCATGCCACTGATCTAGTTCTCTGGTCACCCAGTCAAAGAACTCAATCAGATTTGTTTGGCAAGATCATCCTTTGGTAAAACCATGTTGCCTCGGATCTTGCAACCTGTTAGTTTTGAGAAAGTCCACTATTCGCTCTTTCAGGAGCTCCTCCATTACTTTTCCCACCACCGAAGTAAGGCTCACGGGCCTGTAGTTTGTCACTTCTTCCCTGTCACCACTTTTGTGAAGAGGTACCACATCAGCCATTCTCCAGTCCTGAGGAACTTCTCCTGTTTCCAAGGATCTGTTGAAAACATCCTTTAATGGCCCCGCAAGAACCTCTCAGTATCCTGGGATGTATCCCATCCGCTCCCATGGCCTTGTCCACTTTCAGTTTTGCAAGTTGTTCTAACACATCATCTTCTGTGAATGGTGTGGTATCTACTTCATTCCCATTTTTATATACATTTCAGAACAGATAAAAGTAATCTGCTTAAAAATAAAATGCATTGATTTAAAATCAACCAGTTCCTTCAAAATAATTAAATAACTTATTTCTGGGCTCTGTTCCAATTTTTGTAGTTCTGCTGAAACTTTGGCTAAAACTAATGTACAGATGCATATAATAATGATAATAAAAATATTATTAATGCTTTTTCAGATAAGTTATTATTCAACGAATCCAGTGCTAAGTGACAGAGTCCAGTTTCCATCCTTTTTCCGGATGATTCCCACTGATGATGTCCAGGCTTTGGGGCTTGCCCAGCTTGTGGCTTATTTTGGCTGGACCTGGGTGGGGCTACTGTCTAGTGAGGGTGACTATGGTACCATGGGATCCCAGATTTTGAAAAAAGAGCTCTCTAAGCTGGGAGTCTGTATTGCCTTTCATGAAATGTTCCCTTTGGTTTCACAAGCCATGAAAATCAAACGTATCGCAGAGGTGGTCAAGGAGTCATCTGCCAATATTATACTGGTTTATTCACCATACTCTTATTTCAGATTTGTGATAGAGGAACTGTCCAGAGAAAACATCACTGGTAAGGTGTGGATTGCTTCTGAAGGTTGGTCAAATCACTTTCATCTCTTAAATAGAGAACAGGCTCATATTTTGTGTGGCACCATTGGATTTGCAGTTCATGAACGTAACATGCCAGGGTTCAAGGACTTTCTTCTCAAACTTCAACCATCCACCTCTCCTGGTGACATATTTATTAAATCATTATGGCAGGAGATCTTTGGGTGTCATTGGCCAAACCTGGAGGACCCCTTCACTACCTTGAACTACACGGGTGGCAACACCAATAGGATCATGTGCACAGGAGATGAGAAGCTGGAAGAGTTTAACGGTCAAATTCCACGACAGTTTGACATGACAATCAGCTACAATATGTACAATGCAGTTTATTCTGTAGCCCATGCTCTTCAGGACATGTATTCCTGTGTGCCAGGGGAAGGGCCCTTCACCAACAGAACATGTGCTAACATCCAAAGTTTCAAACCATGGCAGGTGAGAAGCAGCAGTATGTTGGAATTATACATATCAGCCACTAAGAAAATGTATTTATTTCACAAGTACTGTTGACTGTCACAGAAGAAAGGGCGTTATGAATAGTCTTAGGTGACTAGAAGGTTCCAGTTAGAGCAATAATGCAGTAGGGAAATTTAACAGTATGTAAGGCATATACAGCCTATTTCCAAGATGGGCACATCTGGGCCGTCTGGATGGCCCCAGGCAAGACAGGCCCATTTTGACTCAATTCTGGTCCTCGGGAACAAAATGTTCCCATAGCAGCCAGATTCGGGCCCGAGGATGACCTAGCGTGCCCATGGATGGCCCGGCATGCCCCTTCCACCTGTGGGGACATCCTTCTCGCAGGTGCCCCTCATATTCATGGCTCCAGTCCCCCAGTTCCCTGCCACCCGACCCATGGCTGGCCTGCTGTGGCCTGGATCGGGCAGCAGGGACCCCCCTGTACCCGGCCCTGGCCCTATGTGGGGATCCGTGGGCCCAATTGGGCCAAAAGTGCTGCTTATTCCACCTTTGAGGTGGTATGAGCACTTCATCCCCACGGACCCGTCAGCACGTACAGGGCCGTGACATGAATCAGCCCTGTACATGCTGCCGGTTGGGCCCGCCCCTGATCTGCCCCCTCCCGCCCCCTGCCAGCTCTGCCCACTTTGATGTACAGGACGTATGGGGAGAGCCAGTGGGGGAATCAGCCCCAGATGCTTTGTAGAGCTTCATTTCCCACTGGGACAGGAATGAACTCCATAAGGAACAAGATAAAGGAGGTAGTAATGTTCTTTTATAAGTCAGTACCAAATCCCTAAAGTTGAGTACCATGTTTAACTCTAGTGGCTGTTCCTTCATAAGAACATTTGTACCTCTTGTTTTGTAGATGAGTTATGGGTTTTCCTACATAATCAATAGTCAAACAAATGGTATAGAGGACCACTCACTAATTAGGGTTGAACAGACTCTAGGAGCTGCAGCTTCATAAAAACATTTGTGGATGAGTTATAGGTTTTCCTAAATAGTCAATGGTTGAACAAATGGTGCAGGGGATCATCTGAGGTGAAGCACTCACTAGTTGGGGGTTAAATAGACTCCTCTGGGGATTGGCAAGACTTCGGTGTAATGCTCAGACTCATTGGAGAGAAGGGGGGGAAAAGGGAAGATACAATGGAAATATTAAATTATTCTGCACACTTCAATAAGTACAAAAACATAGCAGTTACCATAGAAAAGAAACTCAGGGCAAGGGGTCATGATATGCAGTTCAAAGGGAGGAAGCTTAGAGAAAATACTTTTTGTATTTTACTGAATGACTGACAGATACCTGGAATAGCAACCAACAGAGGTAGAGGTATCCTAAAGTACAAAAGAATTCAAGCATGTTTAGGGCAAATACAGATGACAGTAATAAGAGAAGATGAGTTGGGTAAAAGGGGCTTAGGTTTTGTGTTTTCATTTAGGAACATATACAGTATGCCCACCAACCTGGAGTGGTAGAGGGGCATAAAATCAACAGTTTGCTTATACAGATTAGCACTGCTACCACCAAACTCCTGTAAACAATGGCAAGTTTGATCTTTATACAGTAGTAGAACTTTGGTATGTTCTTAGGACAGCTGGGTGAGGAGCAGACAACCTAAAATGGCCGATAAGACAGCATGACTACACTGGAGGGCAAGTAACAATGAATAAGGAGCGACTTCTGTCACGGTAGTCAAGCTTGTAAGAGACTGAATGCAAAGAAGAGACTTGTAAAATAACCACTGTGAAATCTTAGTACACAGAGTAATATTAAGATCAATTAACTAGATTTTAAGTAGGGTTGGGCACAATGAGTGGGCCAAGCTATCTTCATCTGTCAATATCTACTATGCTGATATGTCATTCTACTTTCTGTTTCCATGAGGCGAGTCCTCCAGAGTATGACTAAGACACAGAGGTGGGAGATTGAAAAAACTTCCATTGCTGTCACCCCTTCTCTACAAATAAACGGAGGATTTAAATTTCTAGTGCTATGAGCCCACAGTTTTATAGATATACCTAATTATCTATGCTGAAATGAACACAATTTTAGTAATTTTTACACCGTATACCTAGATTATGAAAAGGCCAGTCCTATCATTGAACAACTGTCTTTTTCACACAAGGCCCCACTTTTCGGCCGCTAATGACTTATGCAAATGAGGCCCTGCAATGAGTCTCTGCATATGCCCTATATCCCTCCACATCTGCCACAGGCCACCCCTGGATTGATCATAACAATGTTTTATGACAAATCTCTTCCCTAGCTCCTGCACTATATGAAGAAGGTACACTTCATGAACAAGATGGGGGAGGAAATTTACTTTGACAGAAATGGCAATTCACCCACTGTATACGACATTATCAACTGGCGCCTGCAGCCTGATGGTACCATCTATAATGTGAAGGTGGGAAGTTTTGACTCCAGAGCACCTCACGGACAGGAGCTGTCCATTAACATCAGTGCTATCCAATGGAACACACAACACACAGAGGTAAAGTCCTACTATATGCACAGTAAGATTGAGCAGGAATTCACTGAAAAGCTGATGTAAAACTTGGAAATACTATTACACCTTCAACCAGTCGCGTAGCTTTACATAGGTGCCTTGTAAAGTGCACTTCACTTGCACTCTTCTCCCCCAATACACATTCTTCTTATCTATTCCCCCCTTGCACTTCGCTCTGATCTCTGGGACTCCCTTTTACTAACCGTCTCTGACCTCTCCTTAGCCTTCCCCCATCTTCTTATTGTAGGAGACTTCAACCTCCACCTTGACTCCCTCTTCCTCTAGGGATCACTCCTTTGTCTCTCTCTTGCACGATTTATCTTTCATGCAACATGTCTCTTTTCCCACTCATACTGCAGGTCACTCTCTTGACCTACTTATCACCTCAAACTCCTCCACCCTCCTGCTGCAAAGTCTTCGTTCCTCCCACCTACCCTGGACAGATCACTTCTGCCTGACCTTCCACTGCTCCCACTCCAAGTCCTCCTCATCATCCTCTCCTCAGTCAACACATCTCCCTTGCCCATTCCCCCCACTACGGTACTCTCGTCGCATTTCTCCACTCACTCTTCAGCATTTTCCGCCTGCATCAGAACTTCTTCCCCCTGATTTTCCCTCCCTCTCTCCTAACTCACAGGCCTCTCTTTGGTTCTCTAATCTCTCTGCAGCTCTTGACCGCCTAGCCCCTCTACAACCTCGCCCTTTACGTCATTGTCCCTCACAACTCTGGTTCCACATCGGTCTTTATCTCTTATGCACTCACCTCCGTCGAGCTGAACGGCTATGGCGAAAGGCTCCCTGTCCAGCTACTCTCTCCTCTTTCAAAACACATCACTTATACTATCGCTCCAAAGTCCCCCTTGCTAAACAGACATTCTTCTCTAATGCCATCTCCTCAGCTCCTAACCAGACCCACCACCTCTATTCCACTCTCAAATCTCTTACATGCTCCGACTCTGCTGTCGCCCCTGTTCAGCCAACCCTTCCCCCACCACTCCTTGCATCATTCTTCAGCAACAAGATTTCATCCCTCAGGGCTTCACTACCCTATTGTCCTCCTCCTATCTCGTCCCCTCCTCCCACTTCATCTCCCCCTCCCATTTCCCAATTCTCACACACATGGGCCTCATTCTATCTACTCGCCACAGCTGAACTTCTCCAATTGATTATCTTTTCCAACAAGACATACTGCCCCCTTGACCCTATCCCCGCCTCCTGGCTCCTCACTCCCTCTCTTGCACTCATCCCCTCCATCACCACCATGATTAACACCAGTCTTTCCACAGGCACTTTCCTCACTCTTGGAAGCATGCTCTCTTTCACCCCATTATCAAGAAACCCTCACTCAACCCTCTAGTTCCGGCTCATTACCACCCCGTCTCTAACCTACCCTTTCTCTCCAAGAGCACAGCTGTCTCACCATCTCAATTCTACCAACTTTCTTCACCCCCGTCAGTCAGGGTTCGACAGGGTCACAGTGTTGACACTGTTCTTCTTGCTTTCACTAACTCTCTGCATGCAGCTCACGACTGCGGTGATTTTTTGGTAGCGGTATCCCTGGACTTATCTGCTGCTTTTGACCTAGTCGATCACTCTCTCCTTCTCCTTCGTCTGTGTGAGGCCGGCCTCTGCAGCACAGTCTACCGGTGGTTCCACTCCTTCCTCTCCTCTCGGTCTTGTGCGGTTCTTTCTTCATCCTCCTCCGTTCCACCTTCTGACCCTTTCCCACTGCCCTGTGGGGTCCCCTAGGGTTCTGTTCTGGCACCCCTTCTCTTTAATCTCTTTCTAGCTCCACTTGCTCTACTGATACAGCAATCTGGGATCTCCACCTTCTATTATGCAGACGATCTAGTACTTCTTCACCACACTCCCCCCCCCCCCCTTCACCCTGATCTCTCTACTCTCAACTCTTGTCTTGCAGACGTCACTGACTGGCTCACCTCTAATTGTCTTCATTTTAACCTAACTAAAACCGTTGCAATCTGGTTCACTCATGGCAGTCCTTCCCCACCCCTGGCACCCTCTTTCTCAGGATCCTCCATACTCATAGTTTTATGCTTCCACTATCTGAGTGTTCTTTTCGATTTTGATCTCTCCTGCAGGCCCAATTTCACATATCACCAAAACTTCCTTTTTCTTCCTTCGCCAAATTCGTGCAATTCGCCCTTTCCTCATACCACCTGCTCTCACTACTCTTCTACTATCACTGGTTATGTCCCGTGTCGACTTCTCTAACTCTGTTCTCATCAGCCTTCCAAAGTCACAACTAGGCAGACTACAACAAATTCAGAATACTGCTGCCCGTCTCATCACACACTCCTCCCATCGTGACCCTGTAACACCTCTCCTTCTTCGCCTCCACTGGTTGCCCATCTCCTTTCGCTTTCAGTTCAAACTACTAACTCTGGTTCATAGAGCCCTCTACACTAGCACCCCTCAATACCTGGCAGATCTTATCACATTTCACACCCCCAGACATACCCCCTGCTCATTCCATCTGAACCGCCTTCATCTCCCTTCTCCCTCTCTCGCCCACCTCCAGTCCACCCGCTCATCTGCGCTCTTTTTCATTGGCCCTGCACTCTGGAACTCACTGCCCACCTCCCTCAGGTTAGACCCCCATCACATCACCTTCAAACAGAACCTAAAAACCCACCTTTTTTCCTTAGCCTTTGACCTTCCCTCCCCTTTTATTTGACCCGCCCCCAACTACAATTGTTACTCTGCTCTCTGCCCTGTGTGCCTATTTACTACCACTGTCCTATTATTGATTGTAATTTCCTTTCACTTTCTGGCCTTGTGCCCGCTTTCTGAGTTATTGTAAACTGTGAACCCCTCTGATTGTTAATAGGGCAGTATATCACATAAATAAACATAAACATTGTCATGAAATTGCCCCAGTGCAGAATAATTTTATAATAGGATGTTTAGATTAATAGTGCAAGAAGGCTCTGTCAGACGGCTGCCTGGGTGAGAATGTTCACAGTCTTGGCAAGTGCATATATCAATATGATTTGCAAGGGATTGTGGGAAATGTAGTCCATTCACATCGGACACAGCCACTCACAATAATTAGTTGTGCTTGAGTGTAAAGCCAATAAGATATTTATTTATGGGGTTATTTCTCCCAACACAGATATGCTTGGTAGCACATAAAACAGGATACTTGCTTTCAGTGTTAAACTTAGAAAAACAAAATCAGGAAAACAGATGAACTTGTCAGGCAATCAAATGAAAAGAATAAAGACCTGGTTGGTAACAAACTGGTCTTTTCTGTAGGCTTTAGCTAATATTTTCTTAGCAGTGTTTCAAACAACAAGCAAAACCCACAAAGAAGGGAAAAACTGTTCTTTTCAGGTTAACTTCTTATATCTTCACACAGATTCAGAAGTGATTCCCTCAGAGCTCACAAGCAATTAGGTAAGGCTCAATTGCTAGCAGTTATCCAGCTGAAACCCCTTAGCTGGCTTGCTTTCTACTGCGTGGCTCAAAATCCTATTCAGGAGCTTTTCTGAGTAGATTAAAGAACAAGTTTGTATTTCTTTGTGATGGTTGTTGTACTTTGTAACAGTAAATTACCAAAGGAGTTTAGACAAAGAGCAATCCATGTATTCACAGCCTGCATCTGCAACCCCTCCCCCTTCTTCAACAATCATGGGTTCAATATCATGGATTGGTACAGAGGAATTTCTCAATGGAGCACTCTCAGGTGAATACTTGTTTCCCTGCTGTCTTTCAAGGGTATAGCTAGGGCATAGATCAGTGTTCATACCTGAGCTTCCATTGCTGTTAGAGTTCCTCTCTAAATAGCCTGGCCAGTATGTAGTCCAGTTCTTATGTCCAGCCTTCCAATCCAGATCCCTGGACACTGGACCTCTCCTCACATCTTCTGGCACGGGTCTTAGGGTCCCTTCCAAGTGCAGCCGTCTCCCTCACAGGTACCCTCTGGAGATTCCTAGCTCTGCAGCGCCATTCCTCTGGCTTTCCCCAGTCCAATGGTGTATGGTGGCCCTTGGAATGCCTTCCAATATACGTACTGCTCTGGACTCCTTTAGACCGCCCAAATGCTTTTCTCTTCTTTCTTCCAAAGGGTTTCTTGCCCTCTCTGTCCGTCCGGTTTGGCTTCTGTTTCTGATGATCCTCCAGATGATGAAGATGTCCAAGCTGAGGATCTCCAAGATGAATCTGAGGATAATTCTCTGTAGAATAAACTCTACCTTTATTCTGCTTAGATGAGTGCTCCACTCTAGCACAGCGCAGCTGTGCTGAATCAGGCCCTGCCCTTTGAGATGAGTGCTTGGGGATTACCTCATAGCCCTCTTGATTGAACACACGTTTTCCCACTTCAGCTCCTCTAATGGCTGTAGGAAACCTGGTGCATTCTGGGACTGGTAGTCTTTTATGGGAAAATTCTGTTTTCTTATTTCTACCAGAACTGACAGGTTGCTTGTTCAGAGACACTTCACCTTTTCTATAGCTCCTTCCTGAGCTATGATAAGCTTCCTTATCACAGCTCCTATTTTTAGCCTATTTTATAAAGACATATTGAGGGTAATTTTATAACCAGGCACCTAGATTTAGGCACCTAGAATGCACTTATCCTCTGCCTAAAGAAAAGTTGACAACTACGTTCCTTTATAAAATAGGGCAAAAGTGGTGCCAAAATCTAGGCGCCTGCATTTACACCTGGTTTGTCAAGTACGCAACAAAGCTATAACATAAGCGTGTAGATCTAGGCTCCGCCTATGCTCAACCCAAGCCCCGCCCCTGTGCATACCCACACTAAAAGCACCCACGATGGCACTAAAGCACATGCTTACCAAATAGCATCTGCTTAAAGAGTGCGTCTAAATGCTCATTTAGTTGTCTAAGTCCTTTAAAATTGTAGCACTATATAAGTGATTATTATTAGTAGTAGTAGTAGTAAAAAAGGGACTTAACTGCTTAAATGTGCCTTTCTTTAAGCTCCCCCCCTTATAGAATCAGCTGCAATGTGCCTATCTTATCTATAAAATATTAGCACAGACCCTGCAGAAATTGTGCCTGCATTGAAGAGTTCATAAAATCCATTCTTCAATCGCAACTCTACCCGCCCTCTGCCCAAACTCCTCCCTGAATATGCCTTCTCTAAAGTCGCATAGTGGTTCATGCCTAATGCACCATGTGTGTTCTTATGCATGACCTAATTTTATAAGATCCTATTTATTTAATCAGCATTTGCTATACCGCTATTCACCCACAAATTGCGCAGACTTTTATGTGAGCCAGGTATAAGCGTATTTGGGCACGCGGTTTGGGCCAAGCGCAGGTGGAGTCAGGATGTATGCACACGGGTTATATAATATGCCATAGGTGTACCTCGGCGGCGTGCCTTTCCACCTGCTTCCAAGGTCACAATTCTGCAGGTTTGTCCTGCTATTTTATAAAGGCACAGAGGCGCCTATGGGGGTTATTCTGAAGCAATTCCACATATAAAGGCGGGCTTTTCCATGTGGAAATGGCAATTTTAGAATGGGCAGAATTTACACCTGGATGTTCTTATTTTGGATAAATTGGAAGGAGCTGTGTTGGAAGCATAGTTAGGGAGTGGACTGCGTGGGTCAAAAATCTATACGTGCATTTTCCATTTCATGTATGACTGCAATTGTCCACGTTAGGAATTACACCTCCTCCCTGTCACTCTTAGGTTTTCAAAACATGTTTATTTCAGAAGTATTAAGGGTGCTATCTTTCTTAATTCCCCATTGTTGGCATCCTTTATACATGTAGGCTGGAACCCACACGTAAGCGTTGGCACTTAACACTTGGAAATTATGAGATTCCACCTTCCATATCTAAATGCCAGGCACTTACATGTAGAAGCTGCCAAAATCCCCCCCACTAATTTTTCCTACATGTAGATTTGCAAAATGGCTCCTCCAGCTCTGCATATCAGCAAGTACGCGTGGACTCCTGCACTATTTTAAAAAGGGTTCCATGTTTAGCAGAACCTTTTCTAAAATATTGCCGGAATTGTGTAGGCTGCAACTTCCATGTCTCAATCCCGATCTCCATGCACTATCTAAAGGGCGCCTTCATGTATCTTTACAAAATAGCCTCAACATAGATGCCTACTGGGTGACCTATTATAAAATTGGCTACAAAACGGACCATAACGATCTAAGAATGTTCTAGAGGAGATGAGAGGAGAAAGTATAAGCTACAGACACTCAAGTACCTCAAATGTATGATGCACAAGAAACATTTATCAGTGGAAAGGAAGTTCTAGAAAGAGGTCAATAGGGGTAGGAAAAGGAATAACTAAAGGAATTACTTTTTGACAGAAAGGGTAGAAGGTGCATGAAATAATCTCATATGGGGAGGTGGTAGAAATCAAGAGTAACAAACTTCAGGAAAATGTGGGACAGGAATAGATGAACCTTAGCTGTGAGGAACCTAATGGAAAGCTGGAGAGCAAGTTAGATCTAGACTTTGACAACTGTTGGGTTACCCTAAGTGGAGCAGACAGTCTTAATGCTGATCAGGGTCACACTCTCGGATTTGGATGACTAGATTTAGGTGAATTTTTCAGATAAAAAACCTTCCAACATAGTTCAACTGAAAATGTTCCTACACTGACTGACTTAACGGATAAATGAGTCTTTTAATATCTACTTATAAGGCTTTTTTCCTATTTTGTGCCCATGGTAGGAAAACCGCAGTAAATCACACCCTAAGATATTGAGTCTCCTATTTACTAAAATGCACTAAGGTCATGCAGTTACTGCATAGCAATTGTCAAAATGAATGTGAACTATAAATCCTCTGCATTAACTCTTTGGAGGGTCTTCCCAGTATGTTTGGTGGTATTGCCATGTACTAACTCAGAGATAGTTTTGTTAGAAAAACTAACTGCAGCGCCTCTTGAGGTAGCATTAACTGTTCTGCTCTGTTAACATGAAGTAACAACCTTCATGTTAACAGTAAGGCACAGACTCCACCCAAAAATGGCAATTTCTCTGTTAACTGTTTAACAACAGAATTAGCAGTTACTGTATTAAATGTTAGTGCAGGCCCAGGCTCTAAGTACATGGTAATTCCCACATTAAATAGCCAATGCCGTTTTGTAAATAGGTCTTGAGTGTCATGGTTTCTTGCTCTCTTTCTCTGTTCTACGCCCCCTTAACAAGGAAGAGGCACAGTCAGGGACATCTGCCTTGTTATGTTGGTGAGCACAGAGGACCAAGAGGACATGGACATCAGAGACAGATGTGACCATCCCACCAATATCATAGAAACAGATCCATCTGCGCTGATGGCTATACTCGTAGCTGAGACCACCTAGTCTCCATCTAATCTTGCTCCTTTCCAGGAATGTCCAATAAACATAGGGTTGCCAACCGGCCGGTTTTCAGCCGGCCTGGCCGGTTTTTCCATGGCCAGGCCGGCTGCCGGCACAGATGTAAAACCGGCCATTGAAAAGCCGGTTTTTTGCTCTGGCCGCAAGATCGGGAGCGGCCAGAGCAAAAAAACGGCTTTTGTGCCGAAGTCCGCAGCGCGAACGCGATTCCCCAAGGCAGTGCAGCCGCTGCTTCTGCTTTGTACAGAGCAGCGGCTGCACTACACTTACATTGAAAACTAAAGACAAACTGTGTGAAGAGCCCTCCGGTCATCGCAGAGCCCGAGGAAGTGATGTCATGGGGGCGGGCTCCTCACAGGCTGTCTTTCCTTTTCAAATTAACTTTAGCTGCAATAAAGTTAATTTGAAAAGGAAAGACAGCCTGTGAGGAGCCCGCCCCCATGACATCACTTTCTCGGGCTCTGCGATGACCGGAGGGCTCTTCACACAATTTGTCTTTAGTTTTCAATGTAAGTGTAGTGCAGCCGCTGCTCTGTACAAAGCAGAAGCAGCGGCTTGGGCAGAGGGGGGGGGGGTGATGGTGTGAGTGAACCTGCAAAGGGGGGGGGGTGTGAGTGAACCAGCAAGGGGGGGGGGGTGATGGTGTGAGTGAACCAGCAATGGGGGGGTGGAGGTGGGAGTGAACCATCAGGGGGGGGGGGAGGGTGTGGGGGAACCAGCAAGGGGGGGTGATGGTGTGATGGAACCAGCAAGGGGGGGGAGTGTGAGTGAACCAGCAATGGGTGGGGGGGGTGTGAGTGAACCAGCAAGGGGGGCGGTGATGGTGTGAGTGAACCAGCAGTGGAGGGGGGGGGGGGGTGGTTTGAGTGAACCAGCCAGGGGGGAGTGAGTGAACCAGCAGTGGAGGGGGGGTGGTGTGAGTGAACCAGCAAGGGGGGGGGGGGTGATGGGGTGAGTGAACCAGCAGGGGAGGGGGGGTAAGTGAGTGAGTGACCCAGCAGGAGGGATGAGTAAGTGATAGGGGGGTGGGTGAGTGAACCAGCAGTGGAGGGGGGGGTGGTGTGAGTGAACCAGCAGGGGAGGGGGTTGGTGTGAGTGAACAAGCAGGGGAGGGGGTGAGTGAGTGACAGGGGGGTGGGTGAGTGAACCATCAGGGAGGGGAGGGGAGGGGAGGGGAGGGGTGGTGTGAGTGAACCAGCAGGGGAGGGGGGGTGAGTGAGTGAACCAGCAGGGGAGGGGGGTGAGTGAGTCAGAAGGGGGTGGTGAGTGAGTGAACCAGCACTGAGGGGAGGGGGGGTGAGTGAACCAGCACTGAGGGGGGGTGTGACTGAATCCTCGGTAATTTTTGTGGGTGGGGCTGGGGGCGGGGCAGGGGTGGGACTGGGGGCGGAGAATGGGTGGAGCATGGCGAGCCACAGGTGTCGGGTTTTTCTCGGTGAAAAAGTTGGCAACCCTAAATAAACATCATGCAGATTAAACATCTTCTTTCAGAACATAATGTCCTTTTTCTCTTTCTCTCTCCCTTAGGTTCCTCTTTCTGTGTGCAGTGAGAGCTGCCTCCCAGGATATAGGAGGGCAGCTCAGAAGGGAAGGCCCCTCTGTTGCTTCGACTGTATACCATGTGCAGAAGGAGAGATTTCAAATGCAACAGGTATAAAGCTTGTGTTCATTGTTTGGGCCATTTTCATACTGTCTGCACTTGGACAAAGCCCATGGGTATTTTTTACCTATGGCCTTTGCACCAATTTTCAAAGAGGCTGTTCATGTGCACTCTGACTTAGAAATGGATATTTGCATCAGCTGTTGGCATGGTCACTCTTCTTATGGAAAGGAATGCATGTAGACTTCAAGAATACAGTCTTCTGAATCCACCCAAAACATGTCACTGGGAGTGCCTCCCCTAAAGATGTCTAAGGTATGCGCATGTGATATATATTCGGTTTTTTATGGATAGAAAAATAGAGAATATTAGACTAACACTAGAATGAGGCAATAGGTTGTAGCAACACTAATTATGCAGCAGTGATAATCACCATCTCACAGGCTCGCTCGCACTTCAAAAAGATAGAGGAAAGAGCTATCTGACTCATTCTCACTCCCGGGTGAAGACACAAGACCGGTATCTCAGGGGCAGCTGAGGAAAAGTTAGGGTCTTTGGTAGGTCTCTCTCATTTACTTCAACAGCTACCAAAGTTCCACCAAATGAAAGATGGTTGGGAAAATTGTATTCAGTCCCAAGGAAAGCACACACACTTTCGCAAAACAAGAAATCAAAGGAAGTGAGAAGTACAAACACGGTCCTTTATTGATGACCCAAAGATGGCTGCATTTTGGCAAAGTCTTCATCAGGGGGAACCTCAAAGAGAACATTAGTACAATCAAAAATAAATAATGGATAACGTGTAATATATATAAACAGAATGAAGAGAGCTGGACAAGAGTCACCAGAGCCTGCAGAATCAACAATCCAACTCCATCAGTAGCCCTGGAAGTGTAGGGTGTGAAAACATCCCAGGAAATGGAAGAATCAGAGCTCAAGTACCCCAAAGTTGCAGTATCAGTGACCACAAGAAAGTGAAAGGTAATAGTGATTGGTGACTCTCTTCTAAGGGTACTGAGGCATCTATCTGCTGACCAGACTTGATGTCCAGAGAAGTGTGCTGTCTGCCAGGTGCCAAAATTCAAGATATTACGGAGAGTTTGCTAATACATCCAGGCAGCATTCCGGGCCAGGATTCCTGGAGAGATTTCAGCACAGAAAGGTAGATCTGAGAGTCGTCAGCATAACGATGGTACTGAAAACCATTGGAGGAAATAAGTGCACCAAGAGTGAGAAACGGAGAGGTTCCAAGACAGAACCCTGAGGTACACCAACTGAAAGTGAGATGGCGGTAGAGGAGGAACTACCAGAACATACACTACAAGTCTGATGGGAGAGATAAGAAAAAAAACCCAGGACAGAACAGAGCCCCTAAATCCAAGCAAGGACAGGGTATCGAGGAGAAAATAGTGATCAACAATGTCAAAAGCAGCAGAAAGGTCAAGAAGGATAAGAATCATGTCGAGGCCTTTGGATTTGGCAACAAACAAGTCACTGGAGACTTTGGCAAGAGCCGTTTCTGTGAAATGTAGAGAACGAAAGCTAGCTTGCAGTTGGTCCAGAAGGTCTTGAAAGAAAGTCAAGACAGTGGCAGTGATCCACTTGTTCAAGTAGTTTTGAAGCAAAGGGGAGGAGAGATAGATCGATAACTGGAAGGACAGGTAGTGAAGGCTTTTTGAGGAGAAAATATTTGATGCCTCATTCTGCCCAAGCCATGTGCAATAACTCACTCTTTTTGAGCTTTCTGGAAGCCAAGAGATGATATCAGCGCCCCCTTCTGTTCTTGCACCCTGTGCAGCCAAACCAGTCACACCGCCCTTGGTATGGCCTTGGACAGTATAACAGTCTTTGTTACCAGACATTTCTTCTCTTTTTGTAAATTACTATAACATATAATTTGAATAGCAGTAGATTAAATCTCATAAATAAAATATATAAATAAATATACAAGTCTCATAGATGCTTTCAGATATCATTTTTTGCTTATCTAGGAGACAGTTTTCTCACCATACAACATAAATATCTAATTTTCTTATTTCTAGATTTCAATACCTGTTGGCAGTGTGCAAGTGACCAGTGGCCCAATGAGAGAAGTGAATGCACCTCAAAGATAATAGAGTTCCTCTCCTATCAGGATACCTTGGGGAGCATTTTGGCAGTAGTTACTATTTCCTGTTCCATCACCACAGCTGCTGTGTTGTGCATCTTCATCAAGTACCGAGATTCACCAATTGCCAAAGCCAATAACCGGGATCTCTCTTTTCTTCTCCTGGGTGCCCTGGTACTGAGTTTTCTCTGTCCTCTGCTCTTCATTGGAGATCCTCAGTCGGTGACCTGCTTGCTTCGCCAACCTGCCTTTGGCATCATCTTTGTCCTTTGTGTCTCTTGCGTGTTGGCCAAGACCATCATTGTGGTCATTGCCTTCAATGCTGCCAAACCCAACAGTAATTTGAAGGGATGGTTGGGACCTCGTGTGCCTATTATGATAGTCTCTGCTTGTACACTTATTCAGGTCCTCATCTGTGCCACCTGGCTGCTGCTGTGTCCTCCATTCCCAGAGAAGAACATGAAACTGAAGATTGGCATCATCATTTGGCAGTGCAATGAATGCTCAGATGTTGCACTCTGGTGCATGCTGGGATACATGGGGCTCTTGGCATGTGCCAGTTTCCTGGTGGCCTTCCTCGCACGCAAGTTGCCCGACAGCTTCAATGAGGCAAAATGGATCACGTTTAGCATGCTCGTGTTCCTGAGTGTCTGGCTGTCCTTCATCCCAGGCTATCTGAGCACCCAGGGAAAGTACACAGTCGCTGTGGAGGTCTTTGGGATCATCTCTTCCAGTGCAGGGATTCTCATTTGCATATTTTCCCCTAAGTGTTACATTATGTTGCTTAGACCTGACAAGAACACCCGCAAGCATATCTTAGGGAAAGGGGCTAAAAACACAAAAAGCAATGCCATCTAAGAAATGGCAGATCTCTCAACTGTGCGTCACATCACTGGCCATAGTAATCCTGTAAAATACTCCATTTTACATTTAGCAATATTTTTAACATATCACCAAAAAATATAGGCAGTACAGGAGCATTAAAGATCATAATGTTCCTTCTTCAAATATGACTTATTGATAATTTTTACAAATTAAGTTGTGTTCTATATTCACAGCCATTTGTCTGGGTAACTTTGGGGGGGGGGGGGGCAACTACAAAGTAAACAGCAAGGTTTCAAATTATGGCCCCATATGGCAACTGATCTGTCAGCTAATGATAGTCTTAAACTGGACCGCTATCTGTGGAAATCAATATTTAAAGCCATTTTTATAGGCACCTTCCTGCCCAATTTAAGAACCCTGTTGTAAAATTACCCTCTAAATGCAAAGTCATGAGATAAAAAGTACTAGTGGACTTTTACCCAGTGTGGACAGGTTGAAAAGTGCCTCCTTAAATAAACATTTATTTATTTAGCAGGTTCTTGTACTGCTTTATCATTTCAGTCAAAGCAGCTTACATTGTAACTTAAACTTGGCAATGTACATTGAACAGGGTTTCTGAGGCAATGGAGGGTTAAGTGATTTGCCCAAGGCCACAAGGAATGCTAGTGGGAATCCTAATCATTAGGCTACTCCTGCACCCCGCAAGTTGGCCATTAATGGCACAGTTTTTAAAAATGAGTCGCATTGATGCAAAGTCCACATGTACTTTCAGCTAAGGATTTGTACCAGTTTTGAAAGGGAAAGTATGACCGTGCTGTCCCTTTAAAAATTGCTCTGGGTAAAAAATACACACAGATTTATTTTGCAAATGTAAGCTATGCATGTTGTTATTTCCTGTCTCTGGCCTAATCAGGCCTCCAAAGCTATCTACATTTTACCCAGCCAGTGTTGTTGATCCCAATGGGTAAAAACTGGGCAATTTTCAGACCCTCCATTTACCCAGGTAAATCACTATTTAGCTAGGTAAATGTCTTTTGGAAATCATCTGTCCTTGGGATGGGAGAGAGGTTAAGCTCTTGCTGTCTTAAAAGCACTCAAATGATAAGCATCTCATTTAGCATCAGTCTCTAGCCTTCGGGGTGGGTTCTCATTGCTGACTGGTTTAAGGGAAAAATATTTATGTTATCCTTTCTGGCTTTGGGTCATGGCATCAACGTAACAATACAAAGAAGAGCAAAACCGCTCTTGCTGGAACAGTCAGATGAACACAAGAGGCAAGAAGCGTGCGGTGGTCATAGGATACTTTAATTAAATAACCCCAACGCGTTTCGGCAAACGCCTTCATCAAGGGGGCATGCAGCTTGCAATAAATATAAGATAAAAAATAATAATTAAAAACTTAATCATAGATACAAATGCACATATAAGTACTTAAAAAATATCATATAAAATGAAATATGACTGTGCATTTTAAGCTTATTTATTTTGTTTGTGTCAGGTTTTAGTTATATAAACAGAACATAGGATTATTTTAAAGGTGCAACACATCACAGTGCACTTTAGTGAGTAAACCCACACGTTTTTGTATAGACACAATATACTATATTCTTGTTTAGTTACAACTTTCCTTTGTGTTTTCACTGCCCTGCGTTGGTGTTTTTCTGTATTTATGTCTACATTTATGATTATTTACAATGTTTATGTCCCACATGTCATATTTCATTTTATATGATATGATTTTTTAAGTACTTATATGTGCATTTGTATCTCTATGATTAAGTTTTTAATTATTATTTTTTATCTTATATTTATTGCAAGCTGCATGCCCCCTGAGGAAGGCGTTTGCCGAAACGCGTTGGGGTTATTTAATTAAAGTATCCTATGACCACCGCACGCTTCTTGCCTCTTGTGTTCATCAACATAACAATTATTTGTTATAAGCCATCTTCAACTGGCATAGGCAAGGGTGGGCTCTGTTCCTTGAGAGGCTGGTCAAGTTTTCTAGTTTTCATGCCCGTTCATTAAGATTATCCAGAGAACCTGACCAGTTGGTAGCTCTCAAGGACCGAAATGTCCACCCTGTTTCAAGTATCAGTTTTATTGGATACTGCCCAATGGTGGAAATGATTCTCAGATCTCATTGGACAGTTATTGCCAGACTTATGTTGGGCATCCCCACTTAATAAGCTTCTGTCCTGCTTCACTTGGCTCAGGGGGCATTTTCATCCTTTCCCCTGTTGTTGGCACATGGCTAATGCATGGTACCATGCCAACTGGCGTTTGGCAACATTCACGATTAGCGTATACCCAATATGCCGAAGTTAAGCACCATCAACAACCATGTTCCACCCTTAACCCGCCCTGTCTCTGTCCAATCTCATGCTACCCAGTTAGCACAGGACCCTTCACTAACCTTTAGCATGGTGCGCTTTCTGCGTGCTTAACCCTCCATTAACAGTTAGCATGCTTTGGCAAACATGCCTCTTAGAGCGTTTCCTGACAATTTAACTATAATATTGCGCCAAATTAATTGAAAGTGATGAAAAAAGCAACATTAAAACTATGACAACCAGAGTCTCTGAAGATCTTCAGCAAACCAACAATCCCAGTATGACAACTTTAATTAACGAGGTTCCATGAAATCTGCAGATGGCTTTGTTGGTCTCCAGAGTACACTGCTCACATGAATGGGCTCCCTTAGGGAAATGCACTATCCCTTCGTCTGTTACCCAACCAGATCTCTATGGACACTCCTCTCCATCTCCCCATATATTTTAATGTAATGCAAATGTTTTATTTGTATTATATCCACTGTAAATACAAAGTTAAAACAAAATAAAAAGAGCATTATTAAACCACACAAAATAAAGCTGGAATTTGTGTAACTTTGCGTTAGAGATTTGAGGGTGCAGGACTCAGGTGCATGAACAGAGCTGTGTGTGTGGATGATGCCACCCATTTCCATCCCGGCTCCGCCCTAAGCCCGCCTATCCACACACTGCTCAGGTAGCATGGCGATTTTAGTGCGGGAGCCTTATGGCCCCGCACTCCGCGCTACCACATAGCCAAAGCATGTGTTAGCCCTGTGCTAAACCCTACGCTCCCGGCTAGCATGCTTTCAGGTGCGGCTCATTATCCTTATCAGGAATACATTTATTAAGGACCTGAGATTAACTATTACTGATGTGAACAAAGTCCATTTAACATATAAGGTATAGTTGTATAAGTATCCCCTGCAAACCTTAGCAAGTAAACAACTTTAATATCTGAACAAAACCTTAAAACTAAGATGCAGACAGCAGTCCAGCAGCGAGATGGGGGTTTTCCAGTCTTTTGCATTGAGTGTCACATGTATGATTTTCTCCCAGTTGGTGAGGGGTCTTACGTGTGCACCAGGTGCAAAGAGCTCTTTGCTCTCAGGGAACGAGTCCAATCTCTGGAGGCTAGAGTAACAGACTTGGAGGACATAAGGAAGACAGAGAGGTATAGAGACAAGACCTACAGGAATGTACTGAAGTCCCACCTCAAGTCTGGCAACCTCTCTGTTGCCATGGAGGTCACATAACAGGAGAGTATCACCCTGGTGTGACAGGAAGTGATCATGTAGCTAGGACCTGACCTCCAGGTGATGTAAAATCCTATGACCTTCCCTCCCCTGACCCTAAAAGATACTAATCTCCTGTCCCCTTCTTTGTTCCCCCTCCTTTCTTCTCTCTCCCCTCTGGGTGAATGTGTGCTTTCCTGTCAATAATTGTAGCTCCGTTCTGTTTCTGACCATGGCCACTGTGCATTTTTCCATATTGTAAACCGCCCTGATGTTTTGAAGGTGCCGTTGATCAAGTACGATAATAAAAAATAATAAAGAAGGTTTCTCCAAGGCCGTGTGCCCATGATGGAGGGTTAGGACGGCCGTTATAGTTGGTGATTCGATCATTAAGCATGTAGATAGCTGGGTGGCTGGTGAACATGAGGATCGCCTGGTAACATGCCTGCCAGGTGCAAAGGTAGCGGACCTCACACGCCACCTAGATAAGGTCTTAGATAGTGCTGGGGAGGAGTCTGCTGTCTTGGTACATGTCGGTACCAATGACATAGGAAAGTGTGGTAGGGAGGTTCTGGAGGCAAAATTTAGGCTTTTAGGTAGGAAGTTGAAATCCAGAACTTCCAGGGTAGCGTTCTCCAAAATGCTTCCCGTTCCACGTGCAGGACACAAAAGGCAGGCAGAGCTCCGGAGTCTCAATGCGTGGATGAGACGATGGTGCAAGGATGAGGGTTTTGGATTTGTTAGGAACTGGGGAACATTCTGGGGAAAGGAGGGGCTCTTCCAAAGGGATGGGCTTTACCTTAACCGGGATGGAACCAGGCTGCTGGCATTAACCTTTAAAAAGGAGATAGAGCAGCTTTTACTATTACTACTACTGAACATCTGTATAGTGCTACAAGGAGTATGCAGTGCTGCACAGACACGTGTAAAAGACGGTCCCTGCTCACCGGAGCTTACAATCTTATAGAGACAGACAACATAGTAGCTGTAGATATGGGATACAGCTAGGGGGAATGGTAAGGAAATACAAAGGAGATCAGGTGAGTCAAGATCTGAAAACAGCAGCGAAGAGGTGAGTTTTCAGCCTGGATTTGAAAAGGGTCAGAGAAGGTGCCTGACAGACAGACTCAGGTAGTTTGTTACAGGCATAAGGAGCAGCAAGGCGTAAGGAATGAAGTCTGGAGTTAGCAGTAGAAGAGAAGGGCACAGATAGAAGTGATTTGCCATAAAAGCAGAGTTCCCGAGGAGGGGGTGTAGGGAGAGATAAGAGAGGAAAGGTAGTGAGGAGCTGCAGAGTGAATGCACTTATAGGTCAGCAGGAGAAGTTTGGACTGGATACAGAAACAGATAGGAAGCCAATGAAAAGACTTGAGAAGAGGGGTAAAGTGAGCATGACAAGGCTGGTAGAAGATTAGCCGCGCATCTAAGTGTTGAAGAGATTGAAGTGGAGAGAGATGATTCAGAGGGAGACAGGGAGAGTTATCCACAGAGATAGAGAAAGGAGGGCTTAGGGGAGAAAAATAGGTAGCTCAGTTTTGGCCATGTTCACTTTCAAGCGGCGGTGATACATCCAAGCAGCAATGTCAGAAAGGCAGGAAGAGATCTGGGCCTGGATTGCTGGAGACATTTTAGGTCTAGAGAGGTAGATCTGGGAGTCATCAGTGTAAAGATGGTACTGAAACCTATGGGAAGAGACGAGTGCACCAAGGGACAGGGTATAGAGAGAGAAAAGGAATGATCCTTGGGGTACACCAACAGACACCAACAGAGAGTGGGATAGCAGTAGAGAAGGATCCACCAGAAGAAACAGTGAAAAAGCGATGGAAGAGATAAGAAGAGAACCAGAATAGCACAGAGCCCTTAAAACTAAGTGAGGACAAGATATCAAGGAGAAGGTTGTGGTCAACAGTGTCAAAAGCAGCAGAAGGTCAAGAAGGATGAGGATCGAGTAAAGGCCCTTGGATTTTGCCAGTAGCAAGTCACTGGAGATTTTGACAAGAGCTGTTTCGATAGAATGGAAAGAACGAAAGCCAGATTGTAGAGGATCCAGAAGGGCTTGAGAGGAGAGAAAGTCAAGGCAACAGCGGTTAAGCACACATTCAAGTAGTTTAGAAATGAAGGGGAAGAGGGAGATGGGTCGATAGTGAGAAGGACAGATTGTGTCAAGTGAGGGTTTCTTGAGGAGAGGTGTGACCACAGCAGGCTTGAAGACTGCTGGTAAAGTTATAGTGGAGAGCAATAGGTTGAGAATATGAGAGATGGAAGGGACTACAAGTGGAGGAGATGGAGCTAAGGAGATGGGTGGGAATAGGATCAGAGTAGCAGATAGTGAGTTTGGATGAGGAAAGAAGGTGAATGGTTTTCTCCCCGGAGATCATAGAAGAGGAAGAAAAGGTAGCAGAGGTGTGGGAGGAGGGAATTGAAGTGAAGAGGGGAGGAGGGGGGTAGCTTTTAAACTAGATAATAAGGGAAAGCTGACAGTAGTCCAAGAGCACATGATTCGGAACAATGTATCCATGAAGGATACTAGCAAAATATTGAAGTTAGGGCATATTAACAGAGAGGATCCAATAAAGACTAGAGTAACCCAAATGCCCATAAGTACAGAGCAGACAGAGCTTAAAGATTCCAAATTACCACTGCCTACTGATAACCAGGTTTATATGAATAAAATACTATCTCTAAAATGCTTGTATGAAAAAGCTAGAAGTCTAAAAAATAAGATGGGAGAGTTAGAATATATAGCACTAAATGAGAGGTTAGATATGATTGGTATCTCGGAGACTTGGTGGAAGGAAGACAACCAGTGGGACACTGTGATATCTGGGTAAAAATTATATCGCAATGATAAGAGTAGATCAGATTGGTGGAGGGGTTACGCTCAAGGTTAGCGAGGGCATTGAGTCACAAAGGATTAATGTGTTGCAGGAAACAAAATAAACATCAGAATCTCTATAGATTGATATTCCATGTAAAAAGGGGAAGGTGATGGCTGTGGGGGTGTACTGCTGACCACCTGGCCAGAATGAATAAATGGATGATGAAATGCTCAAAGAAATGAGGGAAGTTAAAAGTAATAATAATGGGCGATTTCAATTACCCCGGTATAGACTGGGTCAGTGTCACGGCAGGACATGCTAGAGATAAAGTTTCTAGATAAAATAAATGACTGCTTCTTGGAGCAGCTGATTCATGAACCAACAAGAGGGGAAGCCATTTTGGATCTAATCCTTAGTGGTATACAAGATCTGGTGCAAGAGATAAGGATGTTGGGGCCATTTGGCAATAGTGATCATAGCATGATCACGTTTGATTTCATAAATGGAGAAAGGACAGCAAAGATACTGCCTTTTAACTTTCAAAAAGGAGATTATGATAAAATGAGGACATAGTTAAGAAAAAACTAAAAGGAGCAGCTACAAAGTTTAAAGATTTATATCAAGCATGGGCGTTGTTTAAAAATACTATCTTAGAAGCCCAAACCAGCTGTATTCCATGCTTTATGAAAGGTGGAAGGAAGTCCTAAAAACTGCCAGCATGGTTTAAAGGTGAGGCCAGAGAGTCTGTTGTAGCCAAAAAAGCATCTTTCAGGAAGTGGAAAAAGGAGCCAAATGACAAAAACTGGAAACATCATAAGCACTGGCAAGTTAGATACAAGGCACTGATTAGGCATGCAAAGAGAGAATTTGAGAAGAAGCTTGCTGTGGAAGCAAAAATGTATAAAAAAGACTTTTTCAAGTATATTTGTATCAAAATACCTGTGAAAGTCAGTTGGACCATTAGATGACAGAGGGGTAAAAGGGGCACTAAGAGGGAACATGGCCATAGCAGAGAGACTGAATATATTCTTTGCTTCAGTCTTTACTGAAGAAGATGTAGGGAAGTTACCCATGACTGAAATGGTATTTAAAGGTGATGAATCAAAAGAATTGAAAGAAATATCAATAAACCAATTTCTAACCCAAACAGTAACTTTAGGATCCATCCCTAGGGTGCTCAGTTTGTTTATAAGTCGCCTGTGAGGAACGGTGTCAAAGGCTTTACTGAAATCTAAATACACCACATCTAGGGCTCTCCCTCGGTCCAACTCCCTGGTCACCCAGTCAAAGAAATCAATCAGATTTGTCTGACAAGACCCATCTCTGGTGAATCCATGCTGCCTCAGATCCTGTAATCCGCTGGACTCCAGAAAGCTCACTATTTTCTCTTTCAGCAGTGTTTCCAATAATTTACTCACCACCGAAGATAAACTAACCGTCCTGAAGTTTTCAACCACATCCTTACTTCCGCTTTTGTGTAAAGGCACCACATGAGCCTCTCTCCAGTCCTTTGGCACCACTCTTTCTCAAACATTTCTACCATCTCCCACAGGACTATCTCAGACCTGGCATTTGGAACAAGAATATTCTCTACTTATGCCATCACCTTAATGACATCCACTGATACTTTCCCTTCTGGGTGGACCCTTGGGTGATCTTATATACTTAAACTGTAAATAGCAAAGGATCTATAGATAGAGCAAAGCACCAAGTGGACAGTCTTGCCTATGTCTTAAGTCTTGACTAGATCTTAAATCCCATTCATGGTAGAAACAGGACAATTATTAAAAAAAAATCTGAGGATATAATAATGTCTCAGAGTCTCATAGAAGCTAAGTATGGTGAACTAAACAGGGGAGGAGTAGCATAGGGCCCTGGTGGTATTCTGCTTACCCCCCCCTCCCCCCCACTGCATGCACAGAGCCACTGTGCTTGCAGCAGGTGATGTGGGCGTGATGGGGAGGGGCATGGGCAGGCCTGACCCTTGGATGTACAGGGCCGATTCCATTGACAGCCTCGGAAGTGGAATAAGGGCAGGCCCCCCCCCCCCCCCCCCAGATTCCATCTGGCAGCCCCCCACGGGACACGGTGGCCCACCACCGGAGCAGCAAGCCACCAGAAATATGTCCCCACTGCCCGATCCGGGCTCTGGCAGTCCCCACTGGGTGTCAGGTGCTTGCTGGGTGCTTGGGCACTGCGGGCACGCATGGGCCTGCAGGGTGGATGTCCTTCAGGCCATACTGGGGCATGCCAGGCCATCCTCAGATCCAATTCTGTATGCCACGGGAAAATTTTGCTCCCTCGTTACAGAATCGGTTCCTAATGGGCCCATCTTGCTCGGGGCCATCCAGATGGCATGGTTGTGCCTCTTCCTTAATCAGGCTTATAGTAATTAGAGTAGCAGGTTGTAAACCAAATTAAGCCATGGTTGATATCTTGCTACACCCACTGACACTCTTTGTGAGTGAAGGCACTTCACCCTCTAGTACCTCAGGTACAAGTTAGAACATAAAACAATTTTGGCAGGAAAATAACTCATATGCCTTAATATGTCACTTGCCTTGAGCTTGGATTTGGCAAATACAACTAATACATTTTAAAATAAATGATAGCTGCGGGGTAACTGGGTGGCGCGGCGAGAGGCGGAGCGGCAAGGGTCCGGAGGAGGAGAGGGTGTTGGGGGACGAGGCAGCATTATTTAAAGTCACTGCCTCCCATCGCGCAGGGCGTGCAAGGGAGCCAATGTGCAAAGGGGAGGAGGCGGGAAGAGAAGGAATGGCCCTAGCGGTCCCTGCGCGAGGCGTGGAAGAGGTCTGTGGCTGGTTTGAGGTGGATCGCAGTGAGGAGGAGCACAGTCCTTTGCGGTGAAAAAGAAAAGTGAGGCAGGGAAGTGAGTGAGAGGAGGTGCAGCGGAGAGCGGAGCAGAGAGCTTCAGGCGGCAGCAGCTGTGGTCTATGGCGGCAGTGGCGCTGCAGGGGAGAGAGCGGCCACAAGATTGGGCCCAGCGGGGCAGTGGCCGTGAGTGCGAGGCAAGTGCTTCAAATTATTAGCTCAGGAGGGGTTGGACTGCGGGCATTAATTAAAAAAAAAAAAAAAGAACACAGGAAGGGACGGAGTGCGGGGAGCAGGCCATGTGAGTAATGTCAGCATGCAGGAGGCAGAGAAGGGTGAGGCGAGGGCCTGTGAGGGCAAGGGAGACCAGAGGGAGGCAGATAAGGCAGGCAGGGGAGACTGGGGCCTCTGATCCGGTGAGGGGGGCAGGGGAGGAGGAAAGACATAGGGGAAGAAGAGCAGTAGGTGGGGGCAGATTGGGGGGGGTCCTGGTTCCCGGGGGCGCCAGGGAAGGGGTTGGGGTCTCCACAGGGGGCGGGGAGGGGGAAGTACAGGCATGGGGGTCCCGTTTGTGGGCCAGGAAGTGGAGGGGCGAAGAGGAGGGGCGAGTGTTCCTCCGGGGGCAGGGCTTGGGGCAGTGAGGTGGGGGATGGACTGGAGGGTGTGCCCAGGGAGACTGTGGTGCTGAGCAGCCCCAGGGTACTGGGGGAGGAGGTGTGGGGGGGCCAGAGTACGGGGGGATCAGGTCACGGGTAGTTCCGGGTGGCAAGGGCAACAGCAGAGGGCAGGGGGGGAGGGCAAAGGGGTTATCGGCCGGAAAGGGGGTTGGGGTCCTGGGAGCATTGGTTGGGGGGGGACAGGGTCCTTCGGGGGTGGAGTGGCTCGGGGCTTGGCAGCCGGCATGGCATACGGTGGTCCCTCCCTCAGTATTTCCATTTATGTCTCCACAGGTACCGGCACTGGGGCGTTACCCTGCAACGTCAGGTGCAAGAGGGCAAGTTGGAGCGGAGCAGCCAGAAGGTCAGCCGACGGGGCGCCAGAGTGCTGAAGTGGTGATGTCGGGGAGACCAGGGGAACTGCAGCAGGATGGCGGAGACCAGTGCCAGGCAGCGATGGCAGTGCCAGCAGTTGGTGCAGTGGAGACGAGAGCGACTGGTGAATTGCGAGCAGACCAGGGAGAGGTGGCAAGTCAGATGGATGAACCGGCTAGTTCAAGGGGGAAGGCGCGCAAGAAGTGAAGGCACGTGTGTAAGAGGCAGCGTGCGTCGGATTCCTCCTCATCTATGTCATCCTCATCGTCGTCGTCCTCCGCGAGTGCCAGAGGCGCAGGACTCGAGCTGGGCAGGGGAGGCGAGGGGCCAAGCATGCAGATTGGGAGAGCTCCGTCTGTGGCCGCGTACGCGGAGTTATGGGAAAGTGTACCGAAGAATTTGCATCGGAAGATCAAAAAATGGAAATATATTGATATCTTCCGATTGTTAGGAGGGGCGGAGGAGGTCGGGGGATAGCAGGAAGAAGAGGAAGGAAGATGAGAAGACAGGACGGATAAAGAAGGTATCTCGGAATGTGTTGAACTGGACCAGGGTGTTTCTGCATCTGGCAAGTGTTTGGGGGCATCACTACCCTGGGCAGTATGGGATGTTGTTAGCTTACGCATATGCTATTTTAGAGCGGTGCAGACACGAAGGATGGTCATGGTTGAACTATGACGAGAAGTTCCGGGATAAAATGGAGGAGAATCGGTTCTTTTCCTGGGGTGCTCAGGATATTAATTTATGGTTGACCCAAATGGCGGCTAGGTCAGGTGCGTGGGGGCTTGGGGGAGGTAAGGTGGGCATGCTGCTCGGAAGTGCGGGTCATTCCTTTCGGCCTACCGAAGCACCAGTGCCACAGAGAGGGGGAGGTACTGGAATTGGGGACGTTTGCTGGAGTTTCAACAAGTCTTCGTGTCCCTTTCCGGATTGCAAGTTCAGGCATGCATGCTCAAGTTGCGGTGGTGGGTATGCAGTGGCAAAATGCGTCAGGAAAGGGGCCGCCCCGGCTAGTGTGCCGGGCATGAAGTAAGACTGGAGTAAGCAGTCTTGCCCCTACCCTGATAAGGGTAGAGGCATTGCAGGCTCATCTGCGGCAATACCCAAGGCAAGGAGAACGGGGGGTGTTAGAAAAGGGGTTTCGGGAGGGCTTTGTGATATCAATGTCGGGCAGGGTAGTAGGTCGTACAGTGCACAATTCACCCTCAGTGTGGCGTTTAGCAGCCATAGTGCGGCATAAATTAGGCAAGGAGCTGGAGTTAGGGAGGATCTCAGGTCTGTTTGAGGAGAGGCTGTTCCCAAATTTAGTGGTTTCTCTGCTGGGGGTTATACCGAAAAAAGAAGTTGGGAAGTTTTGGATAATTCATAATTTGTCCTTCCCGGAAGGGACCTCGGTCAACGATCATATACCTCGGGACAAATGTACGGTGCGATATGCCTCATTTGATACAGTGGTGGAATTGGTGAGGCGGGCGGGGAGAGATGCATGGATGGCCAAGGTGGATATTGAGTCGGCTTTCCATTTGCTACCGGTGCACCCGTCTAGTCTTCCACTGTTGGGGTTTCGGTTTGAGGATAAGTTTTATTATGATAAGTGCATGCCTATGGGCAGGGCCGGATTTACCTTGAGTGAGGCCCTACGCCAACAAAAATTGTGGGCCCCCAGTAGGGGCGGCCCAAGGGGGGTGCGGGGCCTCATTTGCATAAGGGGCCTCATTTGCATAAATATTTGCATAATGTTACCATATACTAACTTTTAGTAAACGTGCCTCTTAATGAGTGTATGGATAAAGAAAGACTAAAAGATTTCTACATTACTATAATCCAGTGCCAACTGCCAGACACATTAGGAACTACTACAAACACTGCCCATTTAGAACCCATAGCAAACCCGCCGTATCCTAACAGCACTACCAGGACTCACAAAGCACCATACTCTACCAATCAAAAGGCAACACTGCAAATATTAAACCAATACATTTCAGAGAACAACAATACATGACCTACTGGGGAAAGAGAACAAGTGGCAATGTCAAATAGGAATTATATAAACAGAACACCTCAGCTCAGTTACACATACAGAACATAGACCATCACCAAACAAGTAATCACAATTTAGAAACAGGAAGACAATAATTAAACTGGGAAACCCAAAAGCCAAACTTGGAATGTACAACACTGTAGAAATAAAACTATACATTAATTTGCTCTTGTACTAAACAAAGCGCAGACGTTAATGATGCACATTTACCAGAGCTGACATATTCCAATTAATAAATTCAAAATAAAGAGATATTTTTCTACCTTTTGTGCATTTTTTTCAGCTGCAATTGCTCCATCCACTTTCTTCTGGTTTCCTCGTGTCTTCTGCTAACTCTCCATCGTCTGCTGTCCATTTGTCCTTTCTTCTCTCTTCTAGTTTTTTTCCATTCTCTCTCTACATCTGCTTTAACATACTAATCTTTCTCCTTTTGCTCTTTCCTCATTCCTATTTCATCCACTCAAATTTTACCCCTCCATCCTCAATCCCCACTTACTCTCCCAATACCCGGCCAATTGTAGATTTTTTATCCCTCCCACACAAAATATTTTTCCCTTCTCCATTTTACTCTTCCAGCCCCATCCCATTCTAATCCTCCCCCAACATCAGCTCCCTTCTAGTTCCAGCCTCACCCAGCATCCATTCCCTTCTAGTCCCTGCATCAGCCCATTTCCAGTCCTAGCCACCCATCAGCCCATTTCCAGTCCTAGCAACCCCCCAACCCAATACCAGTCCTAGCCCCCCCATCAACCCACTTCCAGTCCTAACCCCCCATCACCCCATTTTCAGTTTAAGCCCCCCCTATAACCCATTACCAGTCCTAACCCCCCATCAGCCCAGTTACTACTTACAAAAATGTTTTCTTTCGCGTTTTAGTTTGTGAAAACTTTTCAATAATTGTATCAAAAGTCAACGCAGAAGTAAAGTCATTTTCAATTGACATGACTGCCAGAGAATTCAGTCTTTTCTGCGTCATCGTAGAACGAAATCTATTTTTTATCAGGGAAAGCTTTGAAAAAGAACGTTCCCCTTCGCAGATAGTCACGGGAAGCGTTGAAAACAAGCGGAGGGCAGTGGAAACATTCGAAAATGTTGAATCCACTACAGGATTTTTTTCAGCCATTTCAGTAGGTTTTGGGGTTCACGATCCAAATTCAAATCTGCGGCCATTCCAGAAAACGCCACAAATTCCTCTTCACACCCGCTTTCCAGATCACAATTGTATTTTTGCTGCAAATGGATTACATCTTCTCTGAGAGAGCCAACATCATTCTCCTTCAGTGATTTGATGAAAGCGAAGTCTTCAGAAATCTGCTTGTAAGCATTCCGGCGTTGAGATAAACATGCAAGCAGTTTGTCAAGTATGACATATACACTCTCAACACGGAATTTTTGTGCACCTTGTAAAGTAGCATTCGGCTCACCTGCTTCTTCAACAACCTGGCATCTTTTTTGTCGATTCCGAATGAAACGAGAGGTGTAGTCTTGTTGGATGTCCTCCATGAGCTCTTTTGCTTCTTTCTCCAGGTTGTCGAAGTCATCACGCATTCCAGCAACGAATGTTTCCAAAGAAGTAAAGAAAGAAACGCCGACACTGATGTCAATAGACACACTTTGCAAGGCAGTGTTGATTTTTTGAAATCACTGCAAGATCTTGTCCCACAGAACACACATGAATGCGGTTTCCAACAGACACATTTTACCTGCCAAGGCTGCTGCTAAGCGTCGGGCATCACCCTTCTCGTCTTCATTTTCTGCGATACTATTCAGCATAGTATAGATGTTGGCATAGTTGAGATGTAGTGCTTTCACGGACTCTGAATGGCAATGCCAACGGGTAGATCATAAAGCTTTGAAAGTCAGAATTCGTCCATTTTCGTTCGGTGTGAGTCCTGATGTCAATGAACTCCACTGCTTTATTGAACCAACCGAAAAGGCATACAGTTCTTGGACGAGACCAAAAAAGTTAACAGCGTCCAGACAGCAATTTACACTAGCAACTCCAACCAAATTTAATGAATGTGCTGCACAAGGTATGTAGTCAGCCATTGGGTTAATTTCCCTCAGTTTTGCTTGGAGACCGGCGTATTTCCCAGCCATGTTTGCTGCGTTGTCGTAGCTTTGTCCTCGGCAGTTATCCGGAGACAATGACATTTCATTTAGTATATTCAACACATCTTGGTAAAGGCTGTCGGCTTTGTGACTTTCAATTGGAAAAAATTTTAGAAACCGTTCAGTTGTTTCACCAAACTTGTTAACGTAGCGCACAATAAAAGTTAGTTGGTCGATGTGACTAACGTCTGGAGTGGAATCAATACATATGGAATAGTACTTCGCGTCGTGAATTTCATTTAAAATGACAGCCAACACGTCTTGTCCCATTTGCTCGATGAGTTCATCACATACAGTGGAAGACAAATAGCTAATTTTTCCACTTCCTTTATTTCCAAAATGAGATATATGGTCGGCAAGGAAGGGGTCGAATTTGGCTAAAAGTTCCAAAATTCCCAGATAGTTTCCGTTTTGCACAGAACCAAATAATTCGGTATCTCCTCGAAATGCTAGGCCACGTTGAGCAAGGAACTTTATCACTTCAACAACACGCCGAAGAACTGACTGCCAATATATCTTCTCTTCGTTCATCTGTTTCTGAAGCTTTTCGTCGATGCACCCTTTCGCTGAAACACGTGCTAACCAGGAACTGACTGATGCTCGGTGTTCTGCACTACTTTCGTGAAGCTTGATCACTTTACCGCAGTTGCTCCAATCGTTGAATCTACAGGAGGCAAACTGCGACGTGGACCTTGAAAGCAACTTACAGAAAAAACAATAAATGTTCCCATTTGATGGCGAATAAAGCAGCCAGTCTCGGTAATACTTCTCATCATTTGCTTTTCGTCCGTAAAGAAATTCCTTCGCAAAACAGCGTGTTCTATTTCCCATAGTTCTTTCTGATGACATGAAACTATCATCGTGATGTTGACATGCAGCTGGACCATTAACAATCCAATAATCGACGTCAGAAGCTGGAAGGAATGTTTTCCAGAGACCCACATCATGAGGTGGTGGTGGTGGAGAACTAGAAATATTCTCCTCAGGTACATCGGGTTGTGGAGTAACATCAGCAGTATCGGAAGGTTGAGGAGTAGTGTCAGTAGTATCCAAAAGTTGTGGAGTAGCCGCGTCATTCACATTCAAAAATTCTGATTCTGAGGCAGCTTGAATTTTCGTCGATGGAAGAAGAAAGCTGGTAATCTTGGGAATTTTGGTGGTTGATTCGTTTTCTAGCATTTTCTTTTTTCGTTTAGATGCGCCACTTTCATATTTTTTCATGACTATTGTAAGGGGGGACTGAGAGAGACTGAGAGCGCTTGAGTTCTACCAGGAAAAATCCCTGCGCTTGTAGCCTGTAGCCTAAGCACTTAGTAAGCAGTAGCAACCAGTACAGAGAAGCCAGGGGCAATTGGGAAGCCTCAAGGAAACAAACCAATAGCGGACAGGCAAAAAAAAAAGCTTTTGATGCATGCAGTTAGAACCTCATGAAGATGAGTGGACGGACCAGCTTTAGGTCAGGTAACCTATATGCAGCCTGACGCCTATATACACTGTAACCTATGCACTGTAACCTATATGCAGCCTGAAGCCTAAGCACTTAGTAAGCAGTAGCAACCAGTACAGAGAAGTCAGGGGCAATTGGGAAGCCTCAACGAAACAAACCAATAGCGGACAGGCAAGGACTACCCCGGTAATGCTCGCGTGGTTTGCACGTGCCTTGTCCTCGCGATGGGCGCCATTCCGCGTGATGTCAGAGTGTATTGTTGTGAGCTGTCAGCTGCTGAGCGCTGCTGCGACTGTGCGTGAGCCCCCAACTGTGCCCGTGCCCCCCCGCGCTCGAAGCCGAAGACCCGAAGAATGGAACCATCAATGAGAAGAGAATGAGATGCAAAGACAAGAGGAAGAAGAAGGACCGCACCTACCGCTTCCGGACCTGGTGTAGCTGAGCAGGCTGCCGGCATCGTGGAGGCTGAGGCGGTCGGCGCTGTCACTTTGGAGCGAGGGGAAGGCTGACGCTGGCTGGAAGTGACGTCAGAAGGCTCAGGAAGTGAAGAGGAGCCGGGTAAGATGGCCGCCGCCATCGGAGGCAGCATTGAAATGGGAGCCCCATGTTCACTGCGGCGGGAGACGGAGGTCTGGGAAGGCGCGTCTCCGGCCGAGCTTGCGACCTCGGCGTTTTCGCTACCGGGAAAAAGTTACTCTTCTCCGCCAGACTTTAAACTCTCTCTAGAGAGCGAGGGATGGGGACTCTTGTGGGCCCTTGCAAGCTGTGGGCCCTATGCCATGGCGTACATGGCGTATAGGTAAATCCGGCCCTGCCTATGGGATGTTCTGTGTCCTGTGCTTACTTTGAAAAATTTAGTACCTTCCTGCATTGGGCGCTGGTGCAGGAAGTAGGTTGTGGGAACGTGGTACATTACTTGGACGATTTTTTCTTTGTAGGAGCAGCAGAGTCCACGGAGTGCCAGAGCTTATTGAGCAGCTTCTTGGACTTGGCAAAGGAAATTGGGGTACCGTTAGCAGAGGGGAAGATGGAGGGCCCGGCCAGGCAGCTAACATTTTTAGGGGTGGAACTGGACTCATGGGATATGGTAGCGTGGCTCCCGCAGGATAAGGTCGAGAAGTTGGTGGCTAATGCGATGACGTCCAATAAGTTGAATTTGAGGGAGTTGCAGGCATTAATTGGGGCATTAAATTTCGCTTGCTGAGTCATCCCGATAGGTAGGGTGTTTCTGCGACGGTTGGCAGGCGCAACAGCGGGGGTGCAAAAGCCGCATCATAGGATTCGGCTGTCAGCGGTGATGAGGGCGGATTTACGAATTTGGGACATCTTTCTGAGGGATTTTAATGGGACAGCAGTGCTGATGGCGGGAGAGGTGTCCTCGGTGGACTTACAGTTGTACACGGATGCTGCAGGGGGGTCTGGTTTGGGCATTTATTTTGGGGGGGCCTGGTGTGCAGATCACTGGCTGCAAGAGTGGCATGACTCACGTTTGGTGAAGAATGTGGCGTTTTTGAAGCTGTTTCCTATGTTGGTGGCGTTGGAGTTGTGGCCAGAGTGACTTCATAACAGACGGGTATTGTGGTGGTGTAACAATGCAGCGGTGGTTAGCGTGATCAATCATTATTCCCCGCACTGTGGTCAGGTGGCAGAGCTGATGCGGGAGGTGGTGCTAGTTTGCTTATGCCTG
Organism: Ichthyophis bannanicus; assembly: GCA_033557465.1. Classification (NCBI taxonomy): domain Eukaryota; kingdom Metazoa; phylum Chordata; class Amphibia; order Gymnophiona; family Ichthyophiidae; genus Ichthyophis; species Ichthyophis bannanicus. The sequence goes on along the minus strand of CM066048.1, from coordinate 100,267,615 downwards.
AATGTGGTGATCAAAGTGAGACCTATCCCAGGGAGTACTAATGAGGTTGCTGATGCTCTCTCATTTTCAGTGGGACCGGCTTTGGAAAATGGCGCCAGGAGCAGACACAGTTGGAGTGATGGTCCCAGAGCGCTTATGGCACGTTGGCCTGAAGAGATGCTGAGTTTGTTGCAGAGCTCGGTGGCGAGAATAACATGGTCGGCATATCATCGGGGTTGTAACAAGGTGGAGAGGTTTTTGGTGGCACAGGGGTGGCCGTTAGACTCGGTGTCTTGACCAGATGTTGGCCCAATATGTAGTTGCTCCAAAGAACAAGGGAATTCTAAGTCAGCGGTCCGGGCCCATTTGGCGGGGTTCACGTTTTTTGCGAGAGCGGTGGGATGGGCTCAGGCAGCTGGTGGGTTTTTAACCAGGCGGTTATTGCATGGGTGGGGATGGGCAGAGCCAAGGGCTAGGGACAGCAGACGGCCGATTACGCACGACTTGCTGGTGCAGCTTTGTGTAGCTCTACCGCTGGTGATGTCATCTAGTTATGAAGCGATATTGTTTAAAGCAATATTTTGCTTGGCATTTTTTGGTGCCTTTAGGATTGGTGAGCTGGTGGCCAACACAGGGCGGTCGGGCGGAGTCGGGGGTTTGCTCCAGAAGCATGTCCAGGTGGAGGGTGGGCGAGTGCAGGTGTTACTGGCTCGCTCAAAGACAGACCAGCAGGGGCGAGGGTGGTGGGTAGTGCTCCGGGAGATGGAGGGGGTCACCATGTGCACGGTGGCGGCCTTGCGGAATTACCTGCGGTGGCGCCCGGCAGTAGGGGGAGTGCTGTTCCTCCTTGCGGATGCAAGGGTGGTGATGCAATTCCAAGTGACAGCAGTGTTACGGTTGGTGCTGCAGCGGATAGGTGAGGAACCGCTGCAGTTTGTGGCGCATTCCTTCTGCATTGGGGCAGCAATGAGTGCAGCAGCAGAAGGACTGTCCGAACAGGAGGTGCAGCGCATCAGGAGATGGCGTTTGAATGCCTTTTTGGGCTATGTCCATTTGTAAGGGGTGGGGGAAAAAACAGGAATTCTGTGGCTAATTTTGTTTTCTTTTGCAGATAGCGGCCGAAATCCCAGGGCTGTTGGCTGATCGGCCATTCGTTTGTGCATTGGGCAAGTCAGTGAGCGGCGGTGCAGCCTCTGGGGGCTAATCTGGGCCTGGATCCTAGGGTGGTGTCTGTCTCATGGCTGGGTGAGCGAGGTCTGCAATGGATACAGCTGCTCCCCTTGCTTCGGCACCACGGGGGTCTGCGGAGGGCACCTAACCTTATTGTAATACATTTGGGGGGCAACGATTTGTCAGCTTGGACCTGCAGGCAACTGATCAGAGCAGCCCAAAAAGATTTGGGGGAAGTGCTTCAATTATTTCCAGGGGTAATATTGATGTGGTTGGACATTATCCCAAGGCCAGGTTGCTGGGACCAGCGACGCTGGTTAAGGGGATTAACTAAGATTAACCGGCAAATCGGCCGGTGAGTGTGTGCAAAAGGGGGTGACCAAATAATGCATTCATGGGTGGAAGTGGGCTGTGCGGGCTTGTACGGCAGGGATGGGGTACACTTATCCCTGGTGGGATGGGCTTTATTACTGAATGACTGGCAGGAAGCATTAGAAGGGGTAGTGCGGGGGGACGTTCGCTGGTTGCAGCTTTTGGGGGGGGCGGCGCAGTGACGCTGAGGTCACCTGTGCCGGTGGCGGGATCCCGGAGGTTTCCGGGATCCGGAGCCAGACGAGAAGCTTGGGACGGGGGTGGGGTACCCCCGACCCGGACAACCCCTGGCTGGCTTTTGCTAATCATATGGTGAAGTCGGTGCTAAGGAAGTGGGCCAAGCGGAGGCGAACTCACTTTGCTAGTAATATGGCTGGTGAGGTATCATTCTGCTATGGTATGCCTATGGATTGTTATGGGAGTTGATTGTTAATTGTTAATGGTTAATAAAGCTGCGACCAGATGTTTACCAAAAGAATCGGTGTCAGAGTTTTTGTGTCAAATAGTGGGAAAGGTGGGGGAGGGGAAGTTGAGGGGAGGTAGAGCATCGAGTCCGCCCTACCCGGTTACTCACAGCTGAAGGCTTTTTTGTAATTCAGATTCAGCAAGCAAAAAGGAATCCCTTTCATGCAGGCTAGATTGTTAGCTGTGTTAGAGCACTGGCCGGTAACTTCCATGGAAATAAGGACTGAGCCACTATGGCTAAGTGGTTCAGCAAAATCTTGGCTAATATTTTATAGTCACCAAATATATGGTTCTCCAGTGTGTCAAATGTTCTTTTTTCCCTCTTTTATCTAGTAAGATCAGCAGGGATGTCGTTTCTTTCACTATAACATCAGCAAAATTTGCTCCTTCCTTTCTGACCACACTACTAAGATGCTCATCCACTCTTTAATCACCTCTCATTTAGACTATTGCAACCTCATCCTTACTGGTCTCCCTATGAATCATCTCTCTCCCCTTCATTCTGTTCAAAATTCAGTTGCACGTGTAGTCTTCTGTCAGCCTCTCTTCTCAAGTTGCTTCATTGGTTCCCTATCTGTTTCCATATCTAGTTCAAACTTCTCCTACTGACCTATAAGTGCACTCATTCTGCTGTTCTTCACTAGCTTTCCTTTCTTATCTTTCCCTACACCTGTCCTCGGGAACTCCACTCATCTGGCAGATCCCTTCTATCTATGCCTTTCTTTTCTACTGCCAGCTCTAGACTTTGATCTTCCTACCTTGCTGCTCCTTATGCCTGGAACAAACTACATGAGTTGGTATACCAGGCTTCATCTCTGGCCCTTTTCAAATCCAGGCTAAAATCGTACCTCTTTGAGGCTGTTTTTGGATCCTGATTCACATAGTCTCCTGTTCTCCAACTATTTGTTTCCTTACCATTCCCCTAGACATATCCTAGTCCCCAGCTGTTGTGTTGCCTGTCTTGACTAGATTGTAAGCTCTGAAGAACAAGGATCATCTTTTACATGTCTCTGTACAGCACTGTGTATGCCTTGTAGCGCTATACAAATGATCAAAAGTAGTATTAGTAGTAATAGTAGTGGTAGAGACCTTTGCCTGGTTCTTAGCCTGGTTCTTATCCAACATTGTCAAAGTTTTGCAGTTAATTTATCATGTTCTGGAAATCTTTTGCATACTTTCAAGTCTTTGACAATATGCTGTTATGTATCCTTCCATACCTTCTGAAGAGTTCTGCATATTGTCCTCCGGGTCCTATATTCATGTGGAACCCAATTCTTAAAGGGGCACATCCAGGCTGTCCGGATGGCCCTGAGCAGTGTGGGCCCATTAGGATCTGATTCTGTACTGTGGGAACAAAACGTTCCCACGGCATACAGAATCAGGCCTGAGAACAGCCTGGCATGCCCCTGCACGCCTGCAGGGACAACCTCCCTGTAGGCTCCCCTGGCTCCCGCAGCTCAGACCACTTTCTTCCCTGCTGCCTGACCCACAGCTGGCCAGCTGGTGCCTGGATCGGGTGGCGGGGACTCCTCTGCACCCGGCCCCGGAAGGGGATCCCCGGCCCCAATCACACCATTTGTGCTGATTATTCCACCTTCAAGGTAGAATAATCAGCACATCCCCCCAGACCCCGCAGGACATACAGGGCCATGACCTGATAGGCCCAGTACATCCTGTCGCCTTGGTCTGCCCCTGCTCTGCCCAGACCCTCCCCGTCCTGCTGCTCTAGCTGTGCGGGGTGAGCCAGAGGGGGAATAGGGTCAGGACGGCTTGTGGGGCTGCACGTTCCACCAGCCACAGCTCAGAATCAGGCCCATAGTATACCTGCTTTTATTTCTTCTTTAAGGTCTCACACAGCTCTGAAAAGGCCAGGACTCTCCTTCATTCTCCTGTCCAAAACCGTCAGTGGTTTTTCTGTGATTGCATGTAGCTTCTCATTTCTGCATTAGTCTGGTTGTATGTGAACATGTTGATGTTTCCCACAGCTCATGACCAACATTGGCTCTAAGGTGCATGGGAGCCCTCCACCCACATTCCTATTATTGTGGATGGTGCAGCAATATTACAGTTTCAGTCATGAGATGCAGGCAAGTTCTTCAGGATTCCCAGGGGGACCTGCCTGCCCCTCACAAGTGAAACCATGCTATTGCTGCACCACCTTCCATGGTAGAAACATGGTTAGAGGACTCCCACGCACCTTAGAGGCAATGTTGCATCATATCTGACTGCATCCTACTGAGCCATGGCCAGAAGTAGGTCTATATTCTCTTTTATTTCTTTGTTCTTCAGGCAACTTCTTTGAGAAGAGATCGGAGGCAGCTCTTGTCATCCCACCACTCTTAAAATGAAAATGGTAAATCTACCTCATTGTTCCTCTTCCCTTTCCTCATTGCCACTTTTCATGATATACAGAAACCAGAAAATTCGGCTAGTTATCCAATCCTAGGCATGGCTATGTGTGTCCTAAATTCCCACATACGGTATGCACCCAGCATGATGCAGAAACTGTTATTGTTAATAAGATTATCATCATTATTCAGAAATCTGCAAACCTCCTACCTATGTTAGGATCTGGTTTTCAACATTTCAACCCTTTAATTTCATAAATTGCAATGAGCAAAGAGTAACAACTCTCTTCCTCCTCCAGTGGGATACAAAAGAAATGAGACAAAATTGCAATATAATTCTGTCCAGAGGGAGGTTAGAGAGGAAAACATATAAATGTAGGGAGGATCTAAGAGCAGTCATCACTGTGGTGATTCATCTGGTCCTGGGGAGTCTGTGGAAAAGATTAGACTCTCTATACTTGATACAGCCGGGGGGGGGGGGGATATCGATTTCAGGTATTATAAGACCTCCCATTTATTTCAAGCTCATGAATATATTGTTATGGCTTTCCAATATACTTATTAAAAAGACAAGATCTTATTATTTTATTTTGAGTGCTATGGGTGGACGCATGGTCGGGAGGGGGATTTATAATGTTCCTGGCTACTTTTAGTCCATGCATGTAGCAGTCAGTGTTAAAAGGCAAACAATGTTTGTGGTTGTCCTTTGCTCCCCCAAATTTACATGCATTCATGGGAACTAGGCATGTGAACAAATCAAAAGGTTTCGGTTTGCTTTTTGGTTCGTTGGGCTATTTTTTCCTGATTTTCAGACTTTTTTCAGTTCATTTTACACATTCGTCTTAAAAGCTTTTCTTAAAAGCACATTAAAGCTTTTTAACATACGCTAATCAGTTTAACACACATTAATTCAGAAGCTAAACCATGTTAAATCAATTTAGCACATTAGTGACCCAATTGAATGCACATCCCTAACAGAAGCACCCCTTAACTCAGCTAAATGTGTACAAGTTCTGGAAACACTAATTTGGCAAGACATGTAGACTTTGTCATGCCTGGATCTGACAGGGAAAGAAAAGGATTCAAGTTCACAAAGTTCCTCAAAGATGATTTGAGAAATGCCGGTGACATTTAGCATATTATCATTCCTTTTGGTCATTACTAGCTTGGAATAAGGAATAGTCCTTAAATATATGACGTGACCTGTACATATCAGTACTGACCGACTGACTCAGGTGTTTCTATTTACTACTGCATTAATGGTTCCTCAGCCCGCACCGTCTGCCAATCGGCATCATGCCACTTCTGCAGTTGATGGTTCTGCTGGTGATGCCTCCTTCTCTTTGCTGTGTTCCCTCCATGGCCGGGGGCTGCATCCGCCAGAGTCAGAAAGAGGTGGGCTTTATGCAGGATGGGGACGTCCTGATTGGAGGGATAATTCCAGTGCACCTCAGCTGGCTGAGACCAGAGAACCAGATCACTGGGCAGCCTGATCTCTGCAATACGTAAGATGTTTGCTTTTCATCTTGATGCCCCTGCAGTGTTCTGGAAGGGCTTCCATATGAGAGTGAGGCACGTATGGGTGCAGCCTGCATGTGTCTCTGCTTTCTGACCCCCCTGCCCTCCGTGTGTGTATTTGTGTCTCTGTTCTATAATTCCCTATGAATGCTGCTTGTGTCTATTTATTTCCCAGCTCTCTTCCTGTGTGTTTTTTCTGCTCTGTGATTCTCAGCCTGCATCTGCCTCAGTTTTATTGATTATAAACCAGCCAGCTGCTTTCCTGTGTAAAATGAACCTTCACCTTTGAACTTTTTGGTTTTATTAGTGCATCATCGGACCCTTACCTGTTTTTCATCTGATTATGTCACAAGCAATAAGCCGAGTCTGACTTTTGGACATCAAAGTCAAATCTATTACAACTACTTCTTATCTTTTCTATAGTTCTACTAGACATAAAGCTTAGGGGTGACTCGTGACAGAATGAGCTGCATTACACCGCCATAGTCAGGATCTGTAACTCCTACCTCCTTAGACAAGTTGAGAAGGCAGAGCCCAGCATGCAGTTTACTAGAAGGCAAAGAAAACAAGCTAGGGAGATACAATCAGGATGTCCCACCACAGAAACATAAAAAGCTTGAGACGACCAAAAATGACCGTATGATGACCCTCACATCTGCAGGCATGCCGTCTGAGTTTGGAATTCTTTTTACTCCTCAGATTAGACACTAAGGCATATGGCTGGATGCAAGCCTTGGTGTTCTCCATTAACGAAATCAACCAAGACCAAATTCTCCTCCCCAATATCAGACTGGGCTTCCAGATCTATGATACCTGTTCCTCAATCACTAGAGCTCTGAGGGGCACCACGTGGATGCTGACAGGGCAGGAAAAACCCATCTTGAACTACCGGTGCCAAACTCAGGCTTCATTAGTGGCCATCATCGGAGAATCCAGTTCTACTTCCTCAATGTCCATGGCAAGGGTGCTCGGACTTTACAGATTTTCCCAGGTAAGACATGGTCTCCTTATCTAAAATGTACCCATTCTGCATCACGATTGATAGATAGGTAATAATCATGGTTGTGAAGACCAAGATTCATTCAAGCACTTACAGATCAATGAACAAGTTATCTCCTTGATCTTATTTTCTTTAAGAATTTTACCAGAGGCAGAGAATAAACGAGCTTAATCCTATTTGAGAACAAACCCACCAAGGAGACAGAATGGCTTTCCAATGAGGAAAGATTGAAAAGGTTAGGGTTCTTCAGCTTGGAGAAGAGATGGCTGAAGAGAGATGTAACAGAGGTCTATAAAGTAATGAATGGAGTGGAACTGGTTGTTTAATCTTTTAAAAAGTGCAAAGGGGCCATTCCATGAAGTTACTAAGTAGCACATTTTAAGCAAATTGGAGAAATTTTTTTTTTTGCTCAACTCACAAATAAGCTCTGGAATTTGCTGACAGGAGGATGGGGTAACAGTAGTTAGCATACGTAGATGGGTTTGAAAAAGATTTGGATAAGTTCTCGGAGGAAAAGTCCATAAACTGTTATTAACTAGTAGACTTAACGGATCCACTGCTGATCTTTGGGCATAAGCAGCACAGAATCTGGCTACTATTTGGGATCCAGCCAGGTACTTGTGACCTGGATTGGGCACTGTTGGGAACAGAATACTGGGCTTGAAAGACCTCTAGTCTGATCCGGGATGGTCATTATGGTCTTAAGAGTCAGTCCAACAACATTAAACAGCTTCTTCATAATGCTCAAACTCCCTTTATTTATTTATTTTTTTGTTTATATTTTTCTGCTCCTTGATTTTCTTCTAATCCCCCTCTGTTTTTTGGGCGTTCTCTTGAAGTGATTGCTTTTTGGTTCTCTAAGGATTATTTACTATACTGTATTTCCTCCTATTTTTTTCTGTTGGTTTACTGAACTGTCAAAATGTAAATAGCAACTGAAAAAAACCCCTTATATTTCCATGCTCTGTTCCTCTCATGATGAGTTTATCTAAGCTTAGCAGAAAAGAAGTGTAAGGGCATCTATGTAATGCTGATAATTTTGTATGACTGGAAAATTCTAGGCCTGCTTCTATTTTAGGGCATCTGACTTTTCTTCGATTCATTTGTAGCCCTCTTATCATTATATTTCTAGGCAGGATACAATGAACATTCATAATAAAATCCTAAGAACTATACACACTGAACCCTCTGTTCTTTCAGATAAGTTATTTCTCAACAAGTCCCTTGCTGAGTGACAAGTTCCAGTTCCCTTCCTTTTTCCGGATGCTTCCCAGTGATGATGTCCAAGCCCAGGGACTAGCCCAGATGGTGGTCCACTTTGGCTGGACGTGGGTGGGGCTGCTCTCCAGTGCAGATGACTATGGCACTCTTGGATCCCAGATTTTGAAGGCAGAACTCCTAAAGTTGGGAATTTGTGTTGCCTTTCATGAAACGTTCCCTACGATTTTCACAGCTATGGAAGTTCATCTCATCTTAGAAGTGGTTAAAAAGTCATCTGCTAAAATCATACTAGTTTATTCTTCTTACTCTTATTTCATGCCTGTGATAGAGGCGCTATCCATAGCGAACATTACGAGCAAGGTATTGATCATCTCAGATGGTTGGTCAAGTGCCTTCCACCTTTTAAAGAGAGAATATGCTCATATTTTGAGTGGCACCATTGGGTTTGCAGTTCATGAAGGTGAAATGCCAGGGTTCAAGGAATTCCTTCTCAAACGTCATCCTTCCGCATCTCCAAATGATATATTTATCAAACCATTGTGGAAGGAGATCTTCAGGTGCCATTGGTCAAACTCAGAAACCAATTTGACCACAGTAGCCAACATGGACATCACCACACCCAGGACCATGTGCACAGGAGCTGAGAAACTGGAGGATTTTAATGAACAAATTCAACATAAATTTGACATGAGCATCAGCTACAATGTCTACAATGCAGTTTATTCTGTGGCCCAAAGCCTTCGCGACTTGCACTCCTGCATGCCAGGGAAAGGGCCCTTTGTCAATAACACATGTGCTGATATAGAGAATTTCAAACCATGGCAGGTAAGAAACAGTAGTAAGCATGATATTTACCTCGTATATAGGAAAGACAACTTTCAAAGCAAGTTAGGCAAGCAAAAAATGTTTTGCAACTGAGTTAATCGGCTGCCTGAACATTGCACATTTTCTTTAACAAGATGCATATATCTAGGCACACTAAAAGGAAGCATTCCTGGGGTATATTTTTTAACATATCTATAAATTATCTGGAATTAGGAACAATTTTCAATAACACCAAATTATTCAAAGTTGTAAAATCGCATGCGGATTGTGTGAGATTGCAAGAGGACCTTGAGAGACTGCTTATCCAAATTGCAGTGAAATTGAATGTGGACAAGTGCAAAGTGATGCAGGTAGGAAAGAATAACTCAAAGTATAGCTAAGCAATGCTAGGTTCCACCTTAGCAGTCATCATGTGGGAAAAGCTTCTGGGTGTGATCATAGGCAATACATTGAAATCTGTCCAGTGTGTGGCAGGGGTCAAAAAAGCAAACAGAATGTTCTTATCCCTAGAGCAGAGGTTCTCAACCTGGTCCTCGGGACACACCTGGCCAGCCTGGTTTTCAGGATAACTGCAATGAATATGCATGAGAGAGATTTGAATACTATGGAATCAGTGCATGCAAATCTCGCTCATGCATATTCATTGTGGCTATCCTGAAAACCTGGCTGGCTAGAAGTGTCCCGAGGACAGGGTTGAGAACCCCTGTGCTAGGGATAAGTAGCATGGACCTGGCTTCTTTTGGAATAAGTCAGGTACTTGTAAGCTGTATTGTCCATTGTTGGGACAGGACATTGAGCTTGATGAACCATTGGTATTTTCAGTTTTACACACTTAGGGGCCCTTTTACTAAAGTATGGTACATTTTTGCACTTACAGTGTACAAGGAGCAAAACCCAATGCTCGGTGAGTGCATAAGCTATGTGGTAACTATCGGGGGCGTGGCCTGCATTTCACCTGCAGTTACCATGCATTAAGGTCATTCGTAATGTGTGTGGGTGATCTTAACTGCAAGATTGATGGCAATGTGCAGTCCACACCCACTCTCCACCCAGTCCCCACCCCATCACATGCGCTAAGATGCTCATTAACTGCTTCGCACATTTTGGTAAAATGGACTCTTACTTTCCGGCAAAGTTTTACCCCTAAGAAACAGTGGGTGCAAGTGACTGCGCATACTCTGTACTGGGGCAAGTTTCAAAACAAAAATGCGCACATCCCTCGAACTTGGGAAATGGTGCAACACCAACAGGTGAAATACGTGCACCGTCTTTGTCCTAGTATGGATCTAACAGGGGCAATTTGCTGAAGATGTTTCCACATGTAAAGTCTGATTTATGTGCAGAAATTCCAAAGTGGTATATCCATGCGTAAGTATATATGATGAGTAGAAAAAGGCGCTCATACTTGCAAAGAAGCACCCACAGATGGAAGCGAGGGTGAATAAAGACCGCATTTACCCGGGAGATTAAGCCAAAGATGGTTTGTTCCACACGACCAAAAACCACATTTATTCTTCATAGGAACCTACTTTGCTAGGCTTCAGCACATACCTTCATCACAGGTCTCTGAAGAAATCTATTGAATATAGGTTATTACAAAGGTACAATCCAATCATAAAGAAATAACAGCAATGTGCGCTGTAATGTGTGTGTGTGCAGTACAGCCTCCAATTTGCAGCAACTCTGCTGCTTACAGCGTCAGAGCAGGTGCAAAATTGCTTATCAGCATTTGCACATTATTGGGGCGACTTCTGGTGCTTGTTTCATAAAGGCACACAGGCAGCAATGTTGCCTTTATCAAACATATATTAATCAAACCCCCAGCTTCAAAATCTCTACTTTATATAAAGCAATTAAAAAAAATACTGTCTTTCAAACGTATATAATTTTTTGTCGGACCCCACTACTGAAGGTGCCAAGCCACCAATGTGGCACTAACCTCCCATGGAGGACTTTAATCTTTAAAGCAACTTCTTCCTATTGGTGTCCACAACCACTTTAAAAAAAAAATTCAGTGTGTCACAGTTCAGTCAGCCCTGATGTCGGCCCTGTACCTCCGGGGCCGGCAGGCTGAATGGGAAATTTATTCCACCTCTGAGGTGGAATAAGTTCCCCTAGATGGCAGGGGGCGGCAGGCTCTGGTGGTGGAAAATGTAGGAGGGGTGCAGGAGATTCCCCACAGTCCGAACCAGGCCTTGGGAGGCCAGATTGGGGGTCGGGCTGCAGGGAATGAAGATAACCATCAGTGGCCAGGGATCGTGGCTTCTAAATGGAGCCACAGTACCATGCAACCGGAAGCCATGGCACGACAGATACATTAAGGAGCCTTGACTGAGTTAGCCGGGCAGAGGCCTGTACGTGCAGGCCGACCAGAATAGGGTCCCAGCCTGCACGTACAGGCCTAGATGGGATTCTGGTCCCATGGGGGCTAGATGTGCCCCTTGGGATCAGAATCCCATCTACCTCTGTGCGCCTGGTTCCGACCAGATGCACAGCAGGCCAGGACATCCAAAACAGAATGAAGCCTATAGAGGCCAAGTACAAAACGTGCATGCCTGGGCCATGGGGACGCCTAAAACTTGAACGGGGCCACGTGCAACCGCAGGAGTTATACGTACCTGTGATTGTGGAATCAGGCTAATAGACAGCCCAGCGTGCACCCGATTCCCTGGAAGGAAATGTCTTGGAGGCTGCCCATCCCCACAGCATAACGCTCCGACTGGTGTGCTAGTGCATTGGTGTCCTGTCGCCATGGCACTAGCACATCCAGCCAGAATCGCAGAATGTCCAGATCAAGAGCAGCCCCAGCACACCGCTGACCAATGGGGTTAGGATGGATGCAGCCCGCAAACAGTGCTGTGCCCGGCACTTATTCCACCATCGGGGTGGAACAAGCCAGATGTCATTCTCGGTGCCGGGATGCATACAGAGGCCTGTCCTGAATAGCCTCTGTACGACCTGGTCCCTGGCTATGCCCAGCTCCGCCCCCTCCTCCTCCTCTCACCCACATTCAGCGCTCCCCGCACAAACACTCCATATGTGCAGAGAGCGCTGGCAGCAGAATAGGGCTCAGGGGCTGTGCGTGGGGTGGATGTCCAGACCCCGTTATTCAAGGATCAAAATGCTCCCCATAGTGGTTGTAGACACTAATAGGAAGAAGTAGCTTTAAGGTTTCAAAAGTTCTCCATTGGAGGCTGGTGCTAGCATTAGTGGGGTCTGAAAAGTATATAATTTTTTGTCAAAGACAGTAATTTAAAAAAATTGCTTTCTAAGTATAAAGCAGAGAAGTCATTTAGAAGCTCTGGTTTGATTAATAAATGTGTGATGCTACCTTGCATTTTGGACAGTGAATAATGAATAGTCTTTATAGAAAGCATAGAAACATAATGGCAGAAAAAGACCATTTGGCCTATCCAGTCTGCCCTTCTATACCATCTGCAATACTCCCCTTGTTTCCTTTAGAGATCTTCTGTGTTTGCCACTGTTTTCATCTCTACTACTTCCACTGGGAGACTATTCCATGCATCTACCACTCTTTCCAGTAGGAAATATTTCCACATATTATTCCCGAGTCAATCCCCTTTCACCCTCATCCTCTGTCCCATTATACTACTTATGTCCCTCGTAGCAGAGCTTACTTTCAATCGAAAGAGGCTCTCCTGCTGTGCATTTATGCCACGGAGGTATTTAAATGTCTCTCTCTATCATATCCCCCCCCCCCCATTCTGCCTTTCCTCTAACATATACATATTAAGTTCTTCAAGTGTCCCCATATGCTTTATAATGCAAATGCAATGCAATGTGTGCCTTTGAGTCAGTCCTGACTCCTGGTGACCCAGAAGCTCCTGGGCTTTTTTTGGCAGTGTCACCAGAAGTAGATTGCCAGGCCTTTCTTCCGAGGCAGTGGAGGGTTAAGTGACTTGCCCAAGGCCACAAGGAGTGCTAGTGGGAATTGAACCCTGGTTGCTTGGTAATGCTTTATAATGAAGACCATTAAACATTTTAGTAGCCACCCTCTGCACCAACTACATCCTGTTTATATCTTTTGGAAGGTGCGGTCTCCAGAATTGCACACTATACTCCAAATGAGGTCACACCAGAGACTTATACAGAGGCACTGTCACCTCCTTTTTGCTGCTGGACATTCCTCTCCCTATGCACCCAAGCATCTTTCTGGCTTTCACCGTCGCCCTTTCTACCTGTTTAGCCACTTTGAGATTATCAAAAACAATCACACCCAGATCCTGCTCTTCTTTCATGAACAGAAGTAATTCTTCCCCTACACTGTACCGCTCCCTTGGATTTTGGCAGCCCAAATGCATGACCCTTTTGAGCTTCTCACATAGGCATCCTGTTATAAAATTAGGCATTAAAACGTGTTCCTAAAAGTATAATTTTCAAAGCCATTTCCTTGAATGAAAAGTGCTTTACTTTTACCCACAGTGAACAGAGATGATCCCAATGGTGGGTTTGCTCATACATGTGTCTCTTTGGATTTCCACATATAAGAACATAAGAATATAAGATATGCTATACTAGGTCAGACCAAAAGGTCCATCAAGCCCAGTATCCTGTTTCCAGCTGTGGCCAATCCAGGTCACAAGCATCTGTCAGGTTCCCAAAAGGTAGAACGATTCCATGCTGCTTGTCCCAGGGGTAAGCAGTGGATTTCCCCAGCCCACTTTAATAATGGTTTATGGACTGTTTCTCCGGGAACTTGTTCAAACCTCTTTTAAACCTAGCTGTACTAACAGCTTTTATTACATCCTCCGGCAATGAATTCCAGAGTTTAATTACACATAGAGTGCAAAATATTTTCTACGATTAGTCTTAAATGTGCTACATTGTAGTTTCATTGCATATTCCCTAGTATTTTTATTTAATTATTTTATTTATTTAAAAGGATTTATATACCGCTTTATCCTATAAATCAAAGCGGTTTACACTTCAACCAAATCATGTTACATAGTGCGAGGGTGTAGGCATTGTGATAAGGAAGCTTATCATAGCTCAGGAAGGAGCTATAGAAAAGGTGAAGTGACTCTGAACAAGCAACCTGTCAGTTCTGGTAGAAATAAGAAAACAATTTTCCCATAAAAGACTACCAGAATGCACCAGGTTTCCAACAGCCATTAGAGGAGCTGAAGTGGGGAAACGTGTGTTCAATCAGGAGGGCTATGAGGTAATCCCCAAGCACTCATCTCAAAGGGCAGGGCCTGATTCAGCACAGCTGCGCTGATTAGGGGGGAGCACTCATCTAGGCAGAATAAAGGTAGAGTTTATTCTACAGAGAATTATCCTTATCCTGAGAATCAGCTTGAGCTTGATCATCAGTTTCATCTGAAGGATCATCAGAAGCAGAAGCCAAACCGGACGGACAGAGAGGGAAAGAAACCCTTTGGAAGAAGGAAGAGAAAAGCCTTTGAGAGGTCTAGAAGAGTCCAGAGCAGTACGTATACTGGGAGGCATTTCAAGGGCCAGCATACACCATTGGACTGGGGAAAGCCAGAGGAATGGTGCTGCAGAGCTAGGAATTTCCAGACGCTACCTGTGAGGGAGACGGCTGCACGTGGAAGGGACCCTAAGACCCGTGCCAGAAGGTATGTGAAGAGAGATCCAGTGTCCAGGGATCTGGATTGGAAGGCTGGACATAAGAACTGGACTACATACTGGCCAGGCTATATAGAGAGGAACTCTAACAGCAATGGAAGCTCAGGTATGAACACTGATCTTTGCCCTAGCTATAACCTTGAAAGACAGCAGGGAAACAAGTATTCTCCTGAAAGTGCTCCATTGAGAGATTCATCTGTGCCAATCCATGATATTGAACCCATGCTTGTTGAAGAAGGGGGAATGATTGCAGATGAAGAATGTGTTTATATGGACTGCTCTCTGTCCAAACTCCTTTGGTGATTTTCTGTTATAAAGTACAGCAACCATCACAAAGAAATACAAACTTGTTCTTTAATCTACTCAGAAAAGCTCCTGTGTAGGATTTCTGGCCACGCTGTAGAAAGCAAGCCAGCTAAGGGGTTTCAGCTGGATAACTACTAGCAATTGAGCCTTACCTAATTGCTTGTGAGCTAGGAGAGAATCACTTCTGAATCTATGTGGGAAGATATCAGAAGTTAACCTGAAAAGAACAGTTTTTTTCTTTCTTTGTGGCTTTTCGTTTGTTGTTTGATATATGCTAAGAAAACATTAGCTAATGCCTGACAAGTTTGAATGTTGTTTTCCTGATTTTGACTTTGTTTTTCCAAGTTAAACACTGGAAGCAAGTAACCTGATTTATGTGCTACCAAGCATATCTGTGTTGGGAGAAATAACCCCATAAATAAATATCTTATTGGCTTTACCCAAAAGCACAACTAATTATTGTGAGCAGCTGTGTCTGGTGTGAATGAACTGCATTGCCCACAATCCCTTGCAAATCATATAGATATATGCACTTGCCAAGACTGTGAAGATTCTCACCCAGGCAGCCGTCTGACAGCATGCAGTGACTGTTTAGGTGCGTTTACATAGGTGTAATTATAGTATAACTAAATTACAGGATGTGCTATATGCAATGCATGCCTTTGAGTCAGTCCTGACTCCTGGTGACCCAGAAGCTCCTGGGTTTTCTTGGCAGTGTCATCGGAAGTAGATTGCCAAGCCTTTCTTCTGAGAAAATGGAGGGTTAAGTGACTTGCCCAAGGCCACAAGGAGTGCTTGTGGGAATTGAACCCTGGTTGCTTGGTTACCAAGCCAGTGTTCTAACCACTAGGCTACTCCTCCACTCCATGAGCTATATACAATGTGCTATATAGAAGGAGGAGGTGAAGGGTTGACTAGGGTGGGTGGGAAGTGGGAGTGGGGAGGTAGGAGCAAGGCATGAAGGGGGTGGGAGGTGAGCGAAGGCAGGAACAATTAGGATGCAGAATGTTGGGGTCTTTGGTCAGGTCATGTGATGTCACTGTAGAATTCTATGTAGAGCGTGGTTTTGAGCAACTTCCTGAAGTCCTTCATGTCCATAGTTGATCTGAGGCAGTCCGGGAAGGAGTTCCACAGAGCGGGAGCAGCCAGGGATATTGCTCTCCTTGAAGTAGATAACTCACTTTGGTGAAGGCTCTGGGGGTTGTGATGGTGTCTGTGGTGCCTCTCCTCCTAGATCTGGTGCTTGAGTCAGAGCTAATGAGGATCTGCAGACTGTTCGCTGAGAGGTTCAGTTTGATTTTAAAGATGTTTAATAGGGTTTTATATCGGAAGCGAGAACTAATTGGAAGCCAATGGAGGAGGTTCAGAATGGGGGTGATGTGATCGTGCCTTGCAGAACCAGTTATTATGCACGCAGCAGTGTTCTGCACCATCTTCAAGGACCGGAGTGAGTGTTTTGGGAGCCCAAGGTATATGGGGTTGCAGTAGTCTAGAATAGGTGTGATGAGAGCTTGACAAACAGTACGGAAGTGATCTTGGGAGAGAATCGGCTTGAGGTGTCTGATGATTCTCATTTTGAGGTAGGCGTTCCTGGTGCTTTTGCTGATGTGAGACTGGAGGTTCAGATCTCTGTTGAGGGTAACTCCGAGGTATTTCACTTCAGGCTTTATGGGTATTGTGATGTTGTTCAGATTGATAGTGGGTGGGGGGATGAAGGCGGAGTTTCGGGTGATACTTTTTGAAGGTGTAAGCAACCAATCAACATTTACCTATTTCATTACACTGATTATTTTATAGACCGCTATCATTTCTCCCCTCAGTTTGGATAGCTTTAAATCTTTTAAGTCTTTTCTTGTAACAGTTTCCTTTCATCCCCTTTAAAAGTTTTGTTGCTCTTCCGTGTACTTTTTGTATTTCCACCATATCCTTTTTTAGATATGATGACCAGAACTGCACACAATAATATACACAATGGTTTCCCAAAATTGTTGTGCACATTCTTCTAGCGGGTATAAATGTGCATGAATAGTTTTCCTGGGCTGATCTTCAAATGAATGTACGTGCCATTTTACACTTTGAAAATCCAGCAAGAGTTTGCATAGTGAGAGTATGTCCACACTTTCACTTGCTTCCCAAATATCGTTGTTTGGTCATTCTACTTTGTGATGAGTTTTTCCAGGACAGAGCTTAGACATACTGGTGGGAGCATTGATTAAGGAAGCATTCGTTACTGTCAATCTCCTCTATAAATAAAGGATTACACCTTTAAATACATTAGACCTTTAAATACTTAAAGAGTATTAATGAACAAGCAAACCTCTTCCAAAAAGGGGAAGCTGTAAAACTAGAGGGCATAACATGAAGCTGCAAGGGGGTAAATTGAAAGGCAATGTCAGGAAATACTTTTTCACTGAAAGGGTGGTAGATGCTTGGAATGCCCTCCCGATGGGAGTGGTGGGGGCAAATTGTCACCACCAGGTGGGCAGACTGCCTCCTGGCTAGCAGGCCTGCGTCTGATGGCAAAGAATGTAGTTGCACGACACGAGTGGTTGAAGGCAAATAAGGATTTATTCCCCTCCCGGGGTCGGATCATTCAAATAAACAGAACACAATACTTCAAAAGAAATGAGCCATGCTTTCTGGCAAAAACATAAAGGAGAAAAATAGGACAACTTCCTCTTGCTTCAAAGTAAAGTATAAAGTTAGGCATTCAAATTCAGCACACAGTTTCACTGTGTGGAAACCAGCATTCAGTAGTTATAGTGTTTTCCCTTCACCCTATGCACAGCCCTGACTAGCACAAAGACATTATTTTATCTGACAAATTCAGTGTGCAGTCCATTGGGTCACCGTTGGAAGAACACTCACTGAGTGTGTCCACAATCATTGGTTCTTGTATGCATTCAGAACTTCCCTTATTAAAATCTGCTTGCAAGTTCCCCTGTGCCGTGCCATCACAGTGTCTCTCGGCAGCACTCCCTCTAGGGCTAGAATAACTGCTCTTGTATTCTTTCGTGTCTGGGAGAGAGGGAAGCCACCATTCAGGGTTATTATAAACTCCCTTCCTGTAGGAGGTTCCAGCCCTGGTGAGCTTACTGCTTCTATCCTCTGGTTGGGAAAGATAAGGTCCTTCTCCCCTCTTACTATCAGGTTTCAGCCTGCGGGGTTTCCTTCTAGGTTTAGGAACTTCTATAAGGTCATCTTCAGACATGCACACATCCTCTGGATAATATCCTTCTTTCTCTGAAGGTATTGAATGCTCTTTGCTCAGCTCTCTGCTCAAATCCCTTGGTTGGGAGTTACAGCCCTGCCCCCACCTAGGACTTCCTGCATGAGGCTTCTCTGCATTCACACTGTAGGAATTTCTATCATTCACAAACTTTAACTTCTCACCATACTCATTCCTCAGGTCACAGCTTCCTGATACATGCAATTTGGCTTTAGGCTTCCACTCACTCCGTCTGGAACGTTGCCTCCGTGCTCCAAAGTGTTTGCAATCAGCAGAACATTCACACCTGTTCTCTGCCCTTGCTAGCTGCTTCCTCCCGTAGGACTCTGAATAGTTTCTCTGGTGAGCTCTTCCTGGCTCTAACTCTGACTCACTTCCTGGGTCAAAGTAGGAAACTCCTCCTGCTTCCTCTCGGCCAGCTGCTTCAGGTAAGACAGCCTGTTCTCTTTGCTTCGTCAGCTCTACTAGTCCTTGTAGTCCGTGTATTCCCTGTATTCCTCCCTCTGAGTTCCCTGCACAGCCCTTATAACGGCTGTAAGCTCTTCCCCTTTCCAGGTGTACGTTATTAGGAACTGGGGAATGTTTCTCAGCTGAGTGTTTTTTCAGACCTCGTGGCTGAGTTTGTTTCTGTTGTCCCTGACAACAGCTGCTCACATGGCCTGCTTGCCTGTCAGTTTCAGGACTAAAATGCCGTGAATCTTGTGCTTTTAAGGTGGAGAATGGGGCTTCTTCATCACAAAATACAGTGACAGAATTCAAAAAGGGCATGGGACAGACACAGTGGATCCCTTTACAGCAACAGGATAAAATCAAAATAAACATAACTCTCTTATAGCTCAACAAATAGGGGTGATCTACATGGAGCAGTGAGTATACCCCTAAACAAAGGCAGGGGGAGGGGTGACCTGCACGGAGCGGCAGATACACCTACTCTTGCCACCTTGCTGGGCAGACTAAATGGACCATACTGGTCTTTATCTGCCGTCATATACTATGTTATACTTTCTTGATCTTTGGGGCTAGGGTTTCTGAGAGCATTAATTTTACCATGTTAAAATGCTCAGAATGAATGACTGCTCATTTGCATGTCTACGCCATGACCATCACACATAATATTTCTCATCTCCAGCTCCTGCACTACATGAAGAAGGTGCACTTCGTGAACAAGATGAGGGAAGAGATATACTTTGACAACAGTGGCAACCCTCCTGCTGTGTATGACATCCTTAACTGGCATTTGCAGCCCGATGGTAGCATCCAGGCTGTGACATTGGGGAGCTTTGACTCTAGAGCACCCAAAGGCCAGGAGTTGTCCATCAACATCAGTGCCATCCGATGGAACACCCAAGACGCGGAGGTATGGTGTTAAACGAGGCCTGTCATTTCCCTCTCTTTAAACCTCTCTCCCTCACTGCCCTTTTCACTGTCCGGAGCATATGCCAATACTCTGTAGCTTCTTTGCAGAAAACGCCAGGATACCACTGGCATGACACACACTCAGTGAGATCAACTTATTTTCATTTTAAACTATCCACAACCAAGGAAGTCACCTCCCCGTAAAACTACATGTTTGGGGGATGTACAGCAAAAACGCTTCAACAATTTTTTCCTATGGTCAAATAGTCAGACAGGTCTCAGGGAACTGTCACGGCCAGTTTGTTCTTGGAAGTCTTTTTTGTGATCTCCAAATGTTCTCGGGATGTCTCTTCAATAAAGATGTTTCCTACTGGCTCAGAACAGAAATCAATTGTTGATGGCATAATGCATTAGAACCTTTTAACATGTTTACTTTAAATTTAGCACTACATTTTTGAAGATGCACCAATAGACTGAATGCATCCTAATGAAATGAATTTGATCCCAAGTTGCTGGGTAATGGTGGGTTATGAATACATGATGAAATTGAATTGAATTAAATGAAAAGATGCATTTGAATGTGAAGGCACATTTGAATAGTGCGTGGAGGTCAGGCTGCGATGTGCACTGTTCTGCCGTACGTGGAGCGTTTTCTAAAATAGTGCAGGAGGGCACACGCATTTACCAGGACATGGAGACGGAGGGGCCATTTTGCAGGGGAAAAATCAACAGAAGAAACTTGGAGGCTTCCACGTGTAAGGCCTGGCAAACATTTAGCAAACCTACAAGTACAAATGCTGCTGATTAGCTAACCTTTATCTGGTTTCAGTTCTGAGGGGGAAATAAACAAAGGAGGATTAAGGAGAAGGACCCCCTTAAGCCCTCCAGTAAAGGGCTGGATGAAATTAACACTCTTTAAAAAGCTAAACATGCCGGGGAGCAGCTGTAAATCCTGATATGGACCATTGCAGTCACGCACATCTATTCCCTACATGAAATGAGGAACCACTTATAGAGTTTTGACTCACCTAGGCCCCTCCCTAATCATGCCCTGACACGCCCCCTTGCAATTTTTGCATCCTAAGGACATTCTTGTTTAAACTCAGCCCTTTCTAAAATCACCCCTTTCACGCGGAGGCCATGTCCATGTGTAAATGCCTGATACTTCCCATGGAAATTGCAAATAGGGCTTCTAAAATAACCCCCTAATGTCCTAGGAAGGGCAATTTTGAAAGTGATTTATGCAGATGAAAAGTATAATACCCACATCAATTGGCTTTCCCTTAACAGAGCTCACCTAGAGGCATCTTGAGGCATACCATAGAAAGAGCGAGCGCAGGTAATTGTACATGCATTTTACCCATGGCAAGTTTCAAAGCGTGCTTTCACTTTGAAAACTGGCACAAAGCACGCAGGTAGAAGGGGTACATGGTTCTTGTCCTAAATGTGGGCAGCTTGAAAATTGTCCCCGTAATGACCAGTAATCTCAGTAACACATCATTAAGACACAGACACACACTAAGGTCATCAAATATCCAGAGCATTAGTGAACTTTCACCCTAACTCCTATAAATTCGCTACCAACAGCCATTCCCAGAGTCATCTGAGGCTTTCGGATCATCAATTTTAGGAAAAGGCACAGGCCGGAGAATTCTGTTTGCTAATAAGTTCTTAGTCTCAGGCCAGTGTGAGAAGACATACATTAGTCAGTGAAGGAGAGCGGATGTCTGATGCAGTATCGAAACATGATATCACGTCAGATCATGCTTCCATAAGATGAACACGTTGCCAATTCCATTGCAAGATAAGTGACTTAATGGATATGATGTTTCTGAATTCTTATGATCATGAGTAAATGAAATAAAAATACAAAAACATATTTTAAAATCAAATTATTTGGGACTGATAATGAAATCATTTCAGCATCATTTATTTGTGATAGCAAGCTCTTCATAAGTTGATCTGATGGTCCCTTAAAAATTATTTTTCACTTGCAAGGTGGTTATATTTTTATTTTATTTATTTATTTACATTCTCTTATATACCGCGCTATTTTGCATCAGTGCGGTTTACATTGAATAAACTGAAATTACATTGAACAGGGCATTATAACTTGGAGATAACTATTTTACAGGGAACATGGGCTATGGAGGGTTAAGTGGCTTGCCCAAGACCACAAGGAGCAATTTTGTGGTATTATTGATTTCTGGCAATTATTGGGAATTTTGTTTGGTAAGAGATATAATTATTATGTCAGTGCTTCTCAAACCTCTCCTGGTGTCACACTTTGACAGTCAGGTTTCAGAAGCATCACAATGAATATGCATGAGACAGATTTGCATATAATGGGTCTTCTTCCAGGAGACAGTTGGGAAGCATCGCCAAAATATTCTCACCGGTTTCTCTCTCTTTCTCTGTTCAAAGCCTTAATTACCACACAAAACCAGGTCCATTTACCTTCTTACAGTGATAGAACAAAGGAAACATGAACGTCAGTGATGGTTGTAACCAGCACACCAATGTAACAATATTGCATATCCAAGAAATAGAACTACGTACACTGCTCTTCCTTAGCTTGACCTTTGAGCTTGTAGCTGTTTCTGCTTCCTTCCCAGAAATCTTCAATGCTCATCTTATCAATTAAATATTCTGTTTCACATATTCCCCAACCCCTGGTCTCTCTCAACACAGCTATAAACATAGATAGATCTATCAAAGGGCTAAAGGGGCACTAAGAGGCGACAAGGCGATAGCAGAGAGACTGAATGACTTCTTTGCTTCAGTCTTTACTGAGGAAGATGTAGGGATGTTACCCATGACTGAAGTGGTATTTAAAGGTGTGGAAGAATTGAAGGAAATATCGCAACATCGGGAAGATGTATTACAACTATTTGATAAACTGAAGAGTAGCAAATCACCTGGGCCGGATGGTATACATCCAAGGGTGTTGAAAGAACTGAAATATGAGATTGCAGACCTGCTATTAGTAATCTGTGAACTTTCATTAAAATCATCTATAATACCTGAAGACTGGAGGATCGCCAATGTAACACCAATTTTTAAAAAGGGTTCCAGGGGTGATCTGGGAAACTACAGACCGTTGAGCCTGACGTCAGTACCGGGAAAAATGGTAGAAACCATCATAAAGAACAAAATTACTCAGCATGTAGATAGTCATGGCCTAATGGGAGACAGCCAACTTGGCTTTAGAAAAGGAAGATCTTGTCTTACTAATCTGTTATGTTTTTTTGAAGGTGTGAATAAACAGGTGGATAAAGGTGAGTCGGTTGATATAGTGTATCTGGACTTTCAGAAAGCCTTTGACAAGGTCCCTCATCAGAGACTTTTGGCAAAACTAAAGAGTTATGGGATAGGAGGCAGTGTACTATTGTGGATCAGGAACTGGTTAAAAGATAGAAAGCAGAGGGTAGGGCTAAATGGCCAATTTTCCCAATGGAGAAAGGTGAATAGTGGTGTACCCCAGGGATCTGCTGGGATCTGCTGGGTCTGCTGGATCTTCTGGGTCTGCTGCTTTTTGACATATTCATAAATGACCTGGAAAAGGGAATAACGAGTGAGGTTATCAAGTTTGCAGATGACACAAGACTATTTAAAGTTGTTAAAATCCAAGAGGATTGTGGAAAATTGCAAGAGGATCTTGATAAATTGGAAGACTGGGCATCAAAATGGCAGATGAAATTTAATGTGGACAAGTGCAAAGTTATGCACCTAGGGAAGAACAACCCAAACTATGGTTACATGATGCAAGGTTCCACATTAGGAACCACCACCCAGGAAAAAGATTTAGGCGTCATTGTGGATAACATGTTAAAACCCTCGGCCCAGTGTGCAGCGGCGGCCAAGAGAGCAAATAGAATGCTAGGTATCATAAGGAAAGGAATGGAAAATAAAACAAAAGATATTATAATGCTTCTATATCATTCCATGGTGAGACCGCACCTTGAATATTGTGTGCAATTCTGGTCGCCGTATCTTAAAAAGGATATAGCGTTATTAGAAAAGGTTCAGAGAAGAGCCACCAAAATGGTAAAGGGGATGGAAGGATACTCCTATGAAGAAAGGTAAAAAGGTTAGGGCTCTTTAACCTGGAAAAGAGACGGCTGAGGAGAGATATGATAGAAGTCTATAAATTAATGAACGGAGTGGAACGTTTAAAAGTAGATCAATTGTTTACGTTATCAGAATATAGAAAGACTAGGGGACATGCAATGAAGCTACAGGGTAAACTATTTAAGACTAATAAAAGAAAATATTTTTTCACTCAACGTGTAATCAAACTCTGGAATTTGTTACCGGAGGATGTAGTAAAGGCTGTTAGTGTAGCTGGATTTAAAAAAGGTTTGGACAAGTTCATGGAGGAAAGGACAATAAACCATTATTAAGAAGGGACCCAGGATATCAATGCTTGACCCAATACAAGCATTGTGGAACCTGTGTCTTTTGGGGAAACCTCTAGGTACTGTGATAAGGAAGCTTATCATAGTTCAGGAAGAAATACAAGAGGTGAATTGGCTCTGAATAAGCAATCTGTGCTGGCTGGTAAAAGCACTAAAACAGCTTGTTTACCTAAAAGACTACCAGACCCATAATGCACTGGTTTACAGAAAGCCTCTAGGAGAGCTGAAGTAGGGAAACGTCTGCCTAATCAGAGAAGCAATGATGTAATCCCTAATCACACATCTCCTAGGGCAGGGCTTGATTCAGAACACCTGGAGTGTGCTAGGGTGGAGTGGCCATCTAGGCACTTTAAAGCTAGAAGAAATTCATCATACAGACAGCAAGGACAGCAGAGACAACAGCAACAGCAAGGGATCGTGAACAGAAGGAAGAACAGCCAGACGTCCAGAAGGTCTAAAAGAGGAGCCCAAGGCAGTACGTATGTTGAGGGAGATTCCAGGGGCAAACATTCTTCATTGGACTGGAGGAAGCCAGAGGCTTGGAGATATACGGCCAGGAACCCCCGGACAGCACCTGCAAAGGAGACGGCTGCATCTATAGAAAGAAGGAGCTCTGATACGTATTTAAGGAGGTATGGGAAAAGGGACCTGAAGTCCAGAGATTCTGACTGGAGAACTGGGCACAAAAGCTTTGCTACCTACTGGCCAAAATACCCAGAGAGGAGGCCTAATGACAACGTGATCTCAGGTATGAACTTTGATCTGTTCCCTAGCTTTGCACAAGGAAGACAGCAGGGAAACAGTTTCTATCCTGGTAGAGATCAATTAGGGAAATCCTCTGAGCCAGGGAATGAAAGTGATCCTATGATATTTCAAGAACAAGGGGAAATATCAAATGGGGCAGTTGAATGCATGGATTGTTCTCTGTCTAAGCTGCTGTTCTAAAGTAATCCTCAGATAAGGATCAAACACCAAAAGGAACTGTACTGTTTTTTTTAGCTTCCTAGAAAAGTTTCTTAGAGAGAAAGCTTTGGGGAAGTGGAGCCACATGGAGAGTGGGCCAGTTGCTGTTTGCAGTTGATTAAGCACCTGTGATTAAGGCAATACAAGTGCACACGTGGGACTTTGGAAAAAAAGCTTCTTCTCTGTGTGAAAGGAAGAAAGCTGTGTGTGGATTTTTTTATAAGAGAATTTTCCTTTTGGTTTATTTTTCCATTCAGCACTGCTAAGAAAAGTTATTAGCAGTGACTTGAAGGAAGACCTTTTCTGTTCCATCAAGGTCTTTATTAAGTTGTTGCATAAGTAATTCAGTTGCCTTATTTTTGTTTTATTGCTGGAATAAAACTCCTGGAGAAGTTATCCTGTTGATGTTACCAAGCATATCTGTGTGAGGGAATAACACCCCATAAATAAACTCTGATTTTTGCTTTACACTCGAGCAACTACAATTCTTTAAACTTGTTAAACGGCTGGTTTTGTGTGAATGAACTACAACACCCATAATCCTTTGCAAGTCAAGTTGATTTATAGCCTTGCCAAGATGGTGAAACTTTCACAACCAGCACCCCGTTTACAGTACGTATGACCTAGATTGGCCACTGTTGGAAACAGGATACTGGGCTTGATGGACCTTGGTCTGACCCAATATGGCATATCTTATGTTCTTATGTTCTCTTTTTTGCCATCCATTCCCAGGTACCACGTTCCAGGTGCAGTGAAAGCTGTAGTCCCGGGCACAGGAAGGCAGCTCAGAAAGGACAGCCCCTCTGCTGCTTTGATTGCATCCCATGTGCGGAGGGGGAGGTTTCCAATGTGGAAGGTATATAGTGTTGGATTATTGTATTTATTGGGTTTCGCGTAATTGAAAAGATAATTTGGTTTCTAGGTAATATGACATCACAAATGGATTCAAGATCTGTTGGTGGTGGAATGACCACCTCCTACCAAATAGTACTAGATTGATAGTTCCTATTCCATTCAAGAGATGGACCACAGCTCAAAAGAAGCAAAATTATTAAGCCAAAGCTAGACTTTAAATGACAGTCTCCATGCCACTCAAGTAGGGGCATGAATTCCTTAAGCTTGCATAGCTTTTCAGTCATCATGGCTATTAATATGTCTGCTGGATATGATGCAAAAAGTGAATTGCAGCCACCAAGCTAACCATTTTCTAGTAACATTCTTAATGGATGCAGAAATCCAAAGAAAGAACCTGAGAATCCTTAGATTTCAAATATAGTATGCTACCACTAAAGTAATGTGCCCAGCTTCTCCTGAATGTTGTTGTTGTTAGGTGCCGTCGAGTCAGTGTCAACTCCTGGCGACCCTCTGGTTAGTTGACCTAAACTTTGTTCAGTCTTCAGCCAAGCAGCTCATTGTTGATAGAGTGGTATCCATAGCTTATGTTATTGTATCAATCCATCTCATTGCCAGTCTTCCTCTTTTACGGTGACCTTCTACCTTGCCAAGCATTATGTCTTTCTCCAATGCTCTCTCTCTTCGCATGAGAAGTCCAAAGTATGAAAGTTGAAGTCTTGGTTTGCAGCTTGTTATGCTGTGAGGGCTTGTGCATCAGTGATCCCCTGAATAGCTAGTAAAAGATCCTTGGCTCTCATAGCCAAGATCATCACAACCAGAATTTGACTTACCACAATCATATGGTTGATGTCTTCACTGCAATCTAGTGAATTAGAAATCTGTGACCTGGTAGAATTAAAAAATAAAACCATAAAGTTTATCTTTGACTTGTACGTCCATGGTTAGCCTGGAAACATCTCTCTTTGCTTCTGTACAGAAAACATAGCAGACAGACTATGCATCATATATATCTGATGTTCTGATTTCTAGATTCCAACATCTGTTGGCAGTGTGCGAGTGATCAGTGGCCCAATGAGAGAAGAACTGAATGTGTTCCAAAGAGAATAGAATTCCTTTCTTTTCAAGAAACTGTGGGAACTATTTTGGCTATTGTTGCCATTTCCTGCTCCATCACCACAGTTTCCATATTATGCATCTTCATCAAGTACCGAGATACACCCATTGCCAAAGCCAATAACCAGGAACTCTCCTTCGTTCTTCTGGGGGCCCTAGTGCTGAGTTTTCTGTGTCCTCTGTTTTTCATTGGGGATCCTCAGCCAATGACCTGCTCGCTTCGCCAAACTGCTTTCGGTATCATTTTTGTCTTTTGTGTCTCTTGTGTGTTGGCCAAGACCATTATTGTGATCATCGCGTTCAATGCCACCAAACCTAACAGTAATTTGAGAGGATTGTTGGGTCCAAAGATCCCTATTGTGACAATTTCTACTTGCACATTTCTTCAAGTCATCATCTGTGTCACCTGGTTGCTTCTCTGCCCTCCCTTCCCAGAGAAGAACATGAAACTGAAGACTGGCATTATTGTATGGCAGTGCAATGAATGTTCACACATTGCATTCTGGTGCATGCTGGGATACATGGGGCTCTTGGCATGTGTCAGCTTCTTAGTGGCCTTCCTTGCCCGTAAGTTGCCCAACAGTTTCAATGAGGCCAAATGGATCACTTTTAGCATGCTTGTGTTCCTGAGTGTCTGGTTGTCCTTCATCCCAGGTTATCTGAGCACCCAGGGGAAGTACACGGTCGCTGTGGAGGTCTTTGGGATCATCTCTTCCAGTGCAGGAATTCTTATTTGCATTTTTTTTCCCAAATGTTATATCATATTACTGAGATCTGACATGAACACTAGGGAGCAGCTCTTAATGAAAGGATCTGGAAACAAGAAGATGATAAAGGGCATCTAGGAACCAGTCATCTTTCATTTCATATCAGATGTTTACTGTCTGCAGTATAGTTTTAGCAACCACAATGATACTAAAGAAAACCAGAAAATTTTATAGATTCTTATATAGTATACTGTGTCACTAAGAGTAATACAATATTGGAGTTTTACAGACCAGTTGGATCTCTTTCTTTATAAGTGACTCACTCAAGAGAACAGTTTTCAAATATTGTTGAGTTTTAATTGATATTTTGATTTCTGCAATATCCACAAACTAGTCTTTCACTGGGCATTGGCAACTAATCTCTCATTTATCCATGATGATCTTAAATGGAATCTACCTGTCTGCTGAATTTCTCCTGAGCCATAAAAAAACAGAATTTAAAGAGCTCACATGGGATCCTCTCTGATTTTTCTGATGACTGGTGCTAGTCCTTCATGATGAAAGGGTGTTAGCCATATTTGGGGGAATATTAATTCTAATGGAGATCGAGAAGGCTTGGTGGTATAATTTAAATCCATAATTGCTGACGGCTATCTGTGCTTTTTTCATTTTCTATATTAATGTATATTTTGTCTATTGAATATCTTAGGAGAAAATACACTGGCTACACAGAGCAATGGACGTGGGGACATAAACCAGCAGTTCTATCAAATCTATGAATGTGCTGATGTGAATCTGACAGTAAAAAGATATTTACTGCAGTTTGGAATGTGGACGCTCTAGGGCAGCGATGGCGAACCTATGGCACGCGTGCCAGCTGTGGCACGCGAAGGCCTTGCAGCTGGCACGCGGGAAGGTCCGCTAGGACAGGTGTCTGCCTCCCTTCGTCTGCAGCCGCGGCTCCCTGCCTGTTAGGGAACCGCGGCTGTGCTTGTAAAATCGTTGCGGAGCCCTTCCTGTCTTGACGGGCTCCGTGCAGCATTGTCCCGCCTCTAAAGGAAGTTGTACTTACAACTTCCTTTAGAGGCGGGACAAGGCTGCACGGAGCCCGTCAAGACATGAAGGGCTCCGCAACGATTTTACAAGCACAGCCGCGGTTCCCTAACAGGCAGGGAGCCGCGGCTGCAGACGAAGGGAGGAAGACCTGGGGAGAGGGGGGGGGGGCTACCATCGACATGGGGAGGGGGGGGGCTACCATCGACATGGGGAGAGGGGGGGGGCTACCATCGACATGGGGAGAGGGGGGGGGCTACCATCGACATGGGGAGAGGGGGGGTCGACATGGGGAGAGGGGGGGGCTACCATCGACATGGGGGGGAGGGGGGCTTACATGGAGGGAGGGAGCTGACATGGAAGGATGGAAGGAGGGGGGCTTACATGGAGGGAGGGGGGACTGACATGGAGGGAGGCTGACATGGACAGTGGGGCTGCCCGGGAGGGTGGGAGCTGACATGGACAGATGGAAGGACGGGGGCTGACATGGAGGGAGGGGGGCTGGCATGCACAAAGGGGAGAGACAGGGACATACTGGACAGACGGGATAAATGCTGGAGAGAGGCGAGAGACATTGCGGCTTAGGATTATAATGGGCAGATGGGGGAGCTAGCACTGGTAATGGGCAGATGGGAGGGGACTAGGACTGGTAATGGGTTGAAGGCTAGGACTGGGAATGGACTGATCAAGGGGGGTGGTTGGGACTGGTAATGGGCTGATAGGGGGGTATGACTGATAATGGACTGATGGGGGGCTAGCATTGGAAATGAGCTGATCGGTGAGGTTAGGACTGGAAATGGGCTGATGGGGGGATAGGACTGGTGAGGGGGGGGGTAGGACTGGTGGTATTGGGCTGATTAGGGGAGGCTAGCACTGGTAATGGGGTTGAGGGGGGATTAGCACTGGAAGTGAGCTGATTGGGGGGCTTTGACTGAGAATGGGCTGATTGTGGGGAGGGGAGGATAGAGCTGCTGGCCCTGGAAGAAAACTGGGGGCTAAGGCTACAAATGGGCTGATGCGAGGGGATGGGAGAATGGAACTGGAAGGGAGTGGATCTGAGAGGGGCTGCCATGGTATTTGTACTAGAAGGGACTGGTCAGTGGGGAAGGAGGGGGACTGGAAGGGAATGGACACCAGTGGCAATCATGGGAATGCAAGTTGACATTGGAAGGTACTGGGAGTGAGGACTGGAAAGGGGCTGATACTGGGGAGGGTTACTGGGACTGGAAATAGGCTGATGGAAAGAAGTGAAGAAAACGAAAGAAGAGATAAGAAATGGCAGATGGACCATAGACCACAGAAACAGAGCTAAGAGAAGACAGGAAAGCAGAAGCCTCAGATCGGGACCAGCATGATCAGAGAATAAATTGGTCAGACAACAAAGGTAGAAAAAATAATTTTATTTCATATTAGTGATTTGACTACAAAATCATCATAATTTTGAAATCAAATATTGTTACTTGTTGTGATTAATTAACCGTATTTTCCGGCGTATTTTTTTTGGTGTGCGCTGGAAGAGGGGTAGTCTTATACGGCGAGTATAGGCCAAACACCTATATTTTAACAGGAAAAGTAGGGGGTCGTCTTATACGCCCAGTCGTCTTATACGCCGGAAAATACGGTAAGTAAATTTAACGTTTTCTATGAAAAGTAGTTCTGAGGGGGGTCAAAAAAATATTAAAAGAAAAGTGACAATAATATAATAATATATTTATAATGTGGATTACATTTGGGCCCTCATATTTACCTCAGGCTATGATTGTGATTGTGATTATGATGGTACACTGTAAGAAACAATATATGCAGTGTTAGATTTGTTTTAAATGTCGCAATGGTTTTGCGGCTCCCAGTTTTTTTTTTTCCCTTCGGAAACGGGTCCAAGTGGCTCTTTATGTCTTAAAGGTTGCAGACCCCTGTGCTAGGAGAAAGGCCCCAGCCCGGCCCCGCGCTTCCCCTTCCGGTCGGAGCTTCTGCGCGCCTCTCGCCGAGAAGCTGCACGCTAGGGCTCGTGCGCCGTCCTCTCGCGAGATTATAGGACCCGCGCGGGAGCTGGGTTCCAAAGAAGAGCAAAACCTACCACTTTCATGATGAATGGGAAATGGACTACTTCTTCATCATGGTTAAAGACAAGTGTTGTGTAATTTGTAACGCCCCAGTATCCTTGCCCAAAATGGGTGATCTGGAACATCATTATAAGGCTCTAAAATATTGTTGTTAAGGTTTAATTGACGTGCTGGCACTTTGAGGAAATTCTTTGGTTTTGTGCGGCAGTTTGGGCACTCGGGCTCAAAAAGGTTAGCCATCACTGCTCTAGGGGGTCATTTTCTAAAGACACACAAGGCATGTGTCATCTAAAACTGCATTTAATACACAGAAATCACTTCATAAGTTAGTTGGACCTCGGTGGAGATGTCAACAAAGAGCCAAAAAAGAAGGGAAAATCTCCCTCAGAGAAAGCAAGAGCCCAAAAAGCACAGCAAAGGAATTCCAGAACTCTGCAAGGTCTTTGTTAGATCCTGAAACACAACAGTGTCAGACTCTAATAAAGAACAGGCACTCAGCACGGACAACTCTGTTATCAGTGCTGCTCTCAGATTTTACTCCTTTACTAGTAAGGGGTATGTTAACTAAACTTGGCTAATGGATAACCTGGGCTATCTGCAACAAGGTCCCTGTGTTATTCTGGGACCTACTTGCAGATAGCCCAGTTTAGTAAACATACCCCTAAGTCTTGTTTTCTTGCATCGTTTAGTCATACAAAATAAAGTAAGAGTTTGTGTGCTTTATATTAGAGATAAGAGTGCTGCAGAGCAGAACTGAGGAATATTGGCAGAGTTGTGTCAAAGGCGGGACCACAGGACGGGACCAGTAAAAGGCGAGAGTGAAATACACATATATGCAGTTCTGCCAAAGCAAGCGAGTGTCAACACTGGAATAGCGAAGAGTACTACAGGGCAGGACTGAGGTTCACTGGCTTACACAGTTGTGGGGGACTTGTGAATTAGTGTGTAGGTTACTGAGTTATAAGCCCGGAGTCCCTCTATCTTCCTCTGCATCAGTTCTTATCCTCAGCACTGAAAACGACTCTCTTTGGTGACTTCAGAAGTATTCGGTTTGGGCTCCCATGTATGAACATGTTAAACCTGTTCAATGCACACAGAAAAGGCATGCTATGCTCTAATGACAGCATGCATGCTAAATTAGCCTTTTCCATATGCGCTATTGGGTGCATGCTGAAATTAGTACATCGACCTACGGTATCTAAATGATGCAATATGATACACAAATTAGGATTCAGCAGGTATGCATAAGGAAGCAAGGCCCAAAATCTAAGCCACACTCTTGAAGCGGGGCATCTGTGTTGCCTTTCATGAAACATTTCCTATGATTCCGACAGCTTTGAAACTCAAGCTCATCGTGAAGATGGTAAAGGGATCATCAGCTAATATCATACTGGTCTATTCCCCTCACACTTATTTCATGCCTGTTATAGAATAGCTAGCTAGAGCAAATATTATTGGCAAGATTTGGATCGCCTCTGAAGGTTGGTCAAGTGCTTTCCGCCTTTCAAAGAGAGGGTATGCTCATATGTTGAGTGGAACCATTGGTTTTGCCATTCATAAAGGGGAGATACCAGGGTTCAAAGAGTTCCTTCTTAAAAACTTTACCCTTCTACCTCTCCAAGTGACATTCATCAAACCATTATGGAAGAAGATCTTTGGGTGTAATTGGTCTGAAAATGATGATAACTTGACCTCAATGGCCAACAGGGATGCCAATTCACCTGTCTGCAAAGGAGCTGAGAAATTAGAAGAATTTGAAAGTCAAATTCCACAAGAGTTTGAAATAAGAATTAGTTACAGTATGTATAATGCAGTTTTCTCTGTGGCCTACACATTGAAGGACATGCGTGCCTGTGTACCAGGTGAAGGGCGCTTCACCAACAGCACATGCGCTGACATCTGGAATTTCAAACCATGGCAGGTGAGAAAGTGTAATATTTTTTATATTCAAACTGTATGTTGGAACAACCAAGGAAATGTAAAGGTCAATATTCAGAAGCAGCCCAGCTTTAAATATATAGGAGTAGATATTCAGTGGTGACATCCAGCATGTTTGAAGTACCTGGTCGCCACCGCTGAAAGTAAAACTAGATATTCTGGGCCAGCGCCTATCTGGCATCCCACACTGAAGATCCATTTTTTTGCCGGTGATCCCAGCAGCTATCCAGTCAACGCTGATATTGAGCCACTAACTGTATAACTAAACCACATAAAGTTAGGACGGCCATTAACCTGCCTTAACTTTAAGTGGAAGCAAGTCACCTAAGGGTGCTGGCCGCATAGCACAACCGTCACCCACGATGGAGAGGAAGGGAAACAGGAAAAGGAAGGCTGAGCAGGTAGGGCATGGGAAAGAAAGGAGGCAGGGGAGTATTTAGAGGGAAGAAGGGAGGGGCAGGGCCAGCTGGTGTGTAGCTCTCCCCACCCAAGCCCTCCCTGGGGCATGTAGGGCTGGGAATAGGGGGGGGCAAGAGTTAGATCGTCACAGCCAGCAAGACCTCACCGAAGGGGAAAAGGGGCCAGGTACGGAGAGGCAGGATGCCTGGTTCCAATTGTGGCGGACCAGGTGAAACAGGGCACCTGAGTCCAATGAGAAAAAGGGGGGCTCAGGTTCAGTGGGGGGCCTGGGTCCATGGGGGTACTGATCTCAAGCTGGCCACATGGTGTAGCGGTCAGCAGGTTTAGCTGCCTGGCAATGGAGCGGACTGCTGGTTGGGCCAAGGGAGGATGACAGCTTGCAAATGGTGAGGTCCCCAGCTCAGGAAGGGATGAGGGTAGCTGGCAATTTTTAGTAAGAGCAACATGAGCTGTGACATATTTTACCCACTTGTTTTTGCAAAGGTTCAATGTTCAAGCTAATAAAGAGAGTAATGTTGTACACGTAGCCCCAGGCGCAGAGTACGCATGTCTTTGGTGGGAAGAGGAGTAGGGAAAGGGGGGGAGACCTGGGGGAGGGCAATGCAGGTTAGGGTACACAGACTCCCCCACTGGTTTGGCACAATGTGCTGCTGCGACTACCAGCGCTCCACTCACAAACCACCTTGGATTTAACTGGACATCTTTCCTGCAGTCTGTGGCACTAGCCGGAGGGTGTCACTGAATATCAGGATCTCCGGGCTTTAGTCAGCCAACTGCTAAACCCCTTTTGAATATCGCCCTTATAACTTATATATCAATCCGTATACGTGCGGCTACTGGAAATCCATGCATAACTTTAAAAGAATAGCTATAGATGTAAAGTTAGACCTGCTACTTGTGCATCGCCACATCGACCTGCTGCAGGGCCCAATATTCAGTGGCAGAAGGCAGCTGATCTAATGCAGATAGCCACCGCTGCTGAATTTTAAATCTGGATATTCAATGTCAGGATCATATGCGGCCATGGCACGGAATATCTTTGCTGTCATTGACATTGGTACTATGGATAAAGATCTCTGAAAGTGTTCAGAGGCTTGAGGCTGAAGAGCAGACTGAGTCTCGGAAGCTTTTCCAGCTAGCCAATTGTTTTGGCTTGAATAAGGAACTCATTTCTTCCAGCTGTAATGGAGTAGCAGACTGTGTGGTGCAATCACTACAATTCCCATACTACAGTGTAGAGAGGGAGATGGTCACTTGTGGAGCCCTTCTGAATGAGTAGCCATATTCCTCCCTAGGTTTTCCTCTAGCATGCTCCCTTCTGTCATTAATATTGTATTTTATACCACTCTGAAGATCTTTATCGACACAGAGATAGACGGTTCTTCATCTCTCTGTTCTCCTTTGACCTTTCAAATATAGCAAACTGTCTCTCCCACTTCCTCTCTCTATATTGACAAGCAACCATCACGTTGCAGGCTTAGTAGTACACCCCTTGGAATCCAACAGAATGAATCAAGAGGAAAAGAAAACTGAACATGCTTAGTTAAGGGTACTGATCCAGTGTGAGCT
The DNA here is from genome assembly GCA_033557465.1 of Ichthyophis bannanicus. Classification (NCBI taxonomy): domain Eukaryota; kingdom Metazoa; phylum Chordata; class Amphibia; order Gymnophiona; family Ichthyophiidae; genus Ichthyophis; species Ichthyophis bannanicus. The sequence goes on along the minus strand of CM066048.1, from coordinate 100,233,117 downwards.
TATGCTAACTAGCAGGAGCACACTAAATAATAAATTAATTAACTTTTCTTAAGAACTCACAAATTTCTACATTGTATATACTTATTTTACAAAATGTATAGTTTTTATCATGTTTGCTATGAAGACAGAGTTATACCCCTATTAAAATAACATAACAGGAACATAAAAAAAAATTAGTGTTGATCTATTTGTGTTAGCAAAGTACAGGGCTTTTTTCCAGCAATATGTAATAATTCCTACAAACCATCACCTTTTTACCACATTGAGATCATGATGGCTGGCACAGATGATACTTTCAATGTGCTAGAACATGCCAGTACAACCTACTAGCACATACCACCCAACAATGCTATATGCAAATTTGAGTTCAAATTTCTTTATTAATGTTTTTACCATTTACAAAACCAAAGAGTTATTAACTAACACAACAGCAACCTATCTGCTATGTCAATATTCCATGGTCTAAGCTCAATAATCTGACACTTATTGATCTAATCGTTTCCATCTTTACATCTATCTACTTTTAAGAACTCATATGTACATATTAAGCAAGTTAAGGGGCATTTTATAAAGGGTGTCTAGGTGCAGTTGGGGACATCCAGTTGAAAATGTGCCCGAAAAGGCTAGTCATGTTCAAGTCAGGGCACAATTTTGAAAATGTCGATGTCCCAATTTGGACGTCATCGAGGACGCCTACATTGACGTTCATGCGGCAGTAGTCCAGGCAGGAGACGCATCCCAAATGGCCATTCTTAAAGCAGCAGAGAGAGACCAGCATTACTGGTGTCCCCAGTTCCTAGTAACGGTCATTGTGGTTGTGGATTGTACCGGGAATACCAGATAACTGTCTCCTTTACATCCTGCAGGGGGTATATCAGCAAAATGAGCACTTTTCTGATGCTTAGTCATGCTGTGGAGCAGGTGCAATTTTTGAAGTAGGCCTAGACATGCCGGCCATTTCTGAAATCAGATGAACATGTCTAATCTAACTGGCATGTAAATAGTTCTTTGTATCACAGCTTAATATGTACTCTGTGACTAGATTTTTGTTCAATGTAAACCGCCCCGATTGCTGGAAGGGACGGTACAGAAAAACTGTTTAAATAAATAAATAAAAATAATTTCAGCAAATCGTCCTAGATACATCCAAATAGCAACTAAGGCTTCTAAAATGACCACTATGGTATTCTACAGGCCGTTCTCATTTTCCATATTAATTCTTTCAAAGGGTCCCGTTACCCCCCTTCAAGTCCCTGTCATCACTAAGCACTTACATCTGTTTACAATGCAATAGTCGCAGACCAGGATTTTTTTGTTCACAAACTGTTCACGTGTTAGCTATTCCCTCAATGAAGTGATTGAATTTGGCCTCATCTAGAGAGCATACAATTTCCAATGTTGCAGCTTATTTATGAAATAGTGCGCCATCCCAACCTAAGTCAAAAGCATCCTCTCTCTTATTCAAAAGAAAACTAAAGACATGGTTGTTTAAATGTTTGCTGGAGAGACTTTGATTTTGATCATAGAGGACTCTGATCTGTGTAGATGTGGGAGCTGGATATCTTGATATATAATTGCATGATTTGTATTCTTTTTAATTTTTTTCAGTTTGATGTTCAGTTTCAGCTATTATTCTGATGATTTGCAATTATTTGTATGTTATCTTTATTGTATACTGCTTGTTTTGTCATTTTTGTATTTTATTTTATTGTATATCACCTAGATCTCCTTTTCAGTCGTTTATATATTTGAATTTAAATTAAATTAAATTCCATCTCATTCTCCTTATTCTCCCAGTGCCTATTCCCCCAGTGACTGTTTTTCTTTAATGTGTTGTAATAGACTCGGCCCAGATACTGGATGAATCCTGGATGCTGGATAATGAATACATTTATTTTGCTAGACAGGGAATCCTTCCTTTCTCTAGCTGAAAAGAATCTCTCTCCCCAAGGGACTGGTTCTTGTCATGCATACAGGGCCTGTCCCAGAGTTGCTTCAAGGTACAGGCACCCTAGGCAAACCTTGAGCCTTACCACCCCCCCCCCCTCCTCCCCCTCCCCATCTGTCAGCATTTATTGTTTAGCTTGGAATGCCCTGTTCTTTGCCACCACCACCCCAGAAGTCGCCACCCTAGGCAATTGCCTAGTTTGCCTACTAGTTGTGCCAGCCCTGCATGCATGCCACACTTGACTGGCACTTTCACCTCTGTTGAAACCCAAAATCTACGTAAAAAGAGTTCCATCTAACAAGGGACTGGTGGTTCTAAAAGTGCTAACTTTAAACAAGAATACTTGGGGTATGTCCAACAAAAAGTGCTAGAGACATCTACAGTGGAAGTTCAGACAAAATAGCAGCACAATCATTTATGGCAGCAATAGAATCTTTAACACAAAGAATTCATTTCAGAGAACATCCAGTGCAGTTCATTCACGTGAGTCACATCAGAGTTTTGGATGAAAGATGAGGTTGCCACAAACCACTTGTCGTTTCCTCTGTTGTCACCATAATTCCTCCCATGAACTCTTCAGAAAAGAAAATGGCCTTAGGTCTGCGAGGAAAGTTTTTCATTTACTCCCCTCCATGGCAAATATGAAAACACTAAGTTCCGTCTTAGCAAGCACGACAGGAAATTAGCAGAGAAGCAGGAAGGCAGAAAGCTCCGCGTCTCCGAAACGGATGAACAATAAGTCATAGAAAAGAAGGCAGAATACTGAAAAAGAAATTCTAAAAACCTTGCGCTCATTCCTTTGTATCCACTAGATGTCCTAAGGGCTCTTTTTCCACTGTTTGAACAAAACAAAAATGATTGTAAAACATAGGCAAAGATTAAGGTTAAGACCTCACCTTGGACAAGAGTCACATCCCTCCCCAACTCAACCATTTTCCCGCCCTTAGGAAAACTCCACATTAAAGAATTCTTCAGTAAGCTCACTATTTGAGATGGATAGATAAAAAAAAAAAAAAAAATGGTAAACCAGGTATAACTTAATATATTTTTGGATAAGCTTTTGAAGGTTAAACCTTCTTCAGGACAGGGCAGTTTAAGCAGTAGATGACAATACTGTAATATTACATAATGTCATCAGAACAAGGATATATTTTGAGGCACTTCTTCCTCTCATAAGAGGATAAGTTTTGAAATTCCATTCCAAAGCACCACCTGCATCCTTCAATGGATGTAGTCTAGACCTACCGTGGGTTAGACCAACACCAGCACTGAAACCATCAGAAAACATCCATTAGCAATTCTCCTCACCATCTATATCTCTATAAAACGCCTTCCATGGGTCATTCTTGGCTTCAAATGAGAGGCTTCATGAGTAGATGGCCTCTAACAAAATGCAGCTTGCACGGATGTGCCTGCAAACACAAAAAGGAAAGATACAACAACCATCTGTTCAAGGTGCTGTGGCATCTCTTGTGGAAACAAGACAAATGGTACTTCATGCCCAATATTCTTTATACACAGCAAATAACAGCAGAAAACACATGCACATAGTAAAGAGGGATAATTGAACCTTTATTTAGTCCTTGTGACCTTGGAGAAGTCACTTTATTCTCCATTACCTCGGAAGAAAAGGCCTGGCAATCTACTTCGTCATATCTTGCCAAGAAAACCCTGGGGCTGCTGGGTCACCAGGAGTCAGCATTGATTTGATGGCACTTAATATATTGTATGATCTCTTTCTATTTTTGCAATTTTATAGAAAAAGCAAAAGGTAATGAAATGTACTCCCACAATAAGAAGGAAACTGAAAGTTCTTCGGGTGGTATGCACAGAGGAAAACCGTAAAGTAGTATCACTGCAACTGGACATAAATGTCCCTGCAGCAATCTTTGGGACAACCATCTTGACTCAATCCTCGACCTCAGTTCATAGTTCAAAACCAACCCTATTCCCCATATCGGGCCCAGCCTCGAAGATGTTCTGTTTTCCAGTGGTCAACAAGAAAATCCATGTACAAGGACAGGAAAATACCTGCTGTACTTGAATGTAACTTGCCTTGAACTAATAATGGAAAGGCATGCGTTAAATACTAATCAATTCATTACTTAAAAGGAAACACAGGGGATTGCTACCTGCCACAAGGCAGTAGGCAGAGTTGGGCCGGGAGAGGGAAACTGTGTGTAAAGAAGCAATCAGTCTACACATGTCATTTCTAGCAGGTTTCCATGCAAGCCCAAAACTGTGCAAGCACTATGTAGCCCTTTTCTGCATGATGCAACCTCCTTTGGGGGTTTAATTATTACTCCCCTCCTCCCCCATCTCACTGTCTCTCACCTTAGCTGAATGTAATTAGCAGAGCTCACCTGATTAGGTTAATCCATCCTAAAGATGGAGGCATATGTCATTAAGAAGTATGATTGGTCGCCTCCCACATGGCTTTAGATCGGTCTACCCTTCATTTTCATAGTCAATTGAAATCAATTCAGAAGTACTGCTCCGATGGGATAAAGAAATGAGGCACAATTATAGTATAATTCTCTCCAGAGGGAGATTTTTTTCTCAACAGAGACAGGGGAGGAATGAATAAAAGTGCTGGCAGGAATCGGGGAAAATCACTATTGTGGTGAGACGTCAGGTCCTGGGGAGTCATTGGGAAGGTTCAAATTGTTTACGGTCTACAAGGATATAGCCAGCAAATATTAATATCAGGTATTATTAAAAAATACATGGTTTATTGTTCTTGTTTAGTAAGGTCTTCTCCTTCCTTTTCCAGGATTGTTTAGGGATGTGTTCACATGATTAAGTAGGGAAAACTGGAGGGATTATAGAATTATAATATTGACATTAATCGACTTTGTAATCCTAAAACTGAGATTTCTTCTGCCTGTGAGGGGAGGCTTCAGGACTCAAGAGGTCACTAAACAGAATGAAAGGGAAGGAATAAAATAAATTCAAAGAAAGTAAGAAAAAGGAGCGAGACAAAGCCAGTCACAGAGATACAGCGAATGAGAGAGAGAGAAAGATGCAAGCAGGAGATATAAAGTTCCACATCAATAAAGTTTCTTGACAACTCCAGACTCTATTCCTTCCACCATGCAGTGCCGTATGCTTGAAGAAGACTATTCAAATTTGTATGTCGGGTTCCACCTCTGGCCCTATTCAAATCCAGGCTAAAAATGCATCTTTTTGAGGCTGCTTTTGAATCCTGACCCCCTTATTGTCCTGTCTACACCCATAGGCATTTTCATAATTTCCTCTAAGAATTACCCTAGTCCTTCGTTTATTTTTCTTGAATAGATTGTAAGCTCTGTGGAGCAGGGACTATGTATGTGTACACTGCGGCATATCCCTAGTCACACTGTACAAATGATAAGTAGTAGTAATAATAGAATCTGAATTTGAAACAGGCAAAGTGACCAACCGTGAAAGAAACGGAAGTGAAAAGGAGGGGGGATAACATAGGGAGGTAATGAGAGATGTTCTCTACTTTTAACTCAAGAGGTCGTCATTTGATGTGCCATTAAATCACATTGTTTTATTGTCCTAATGTATAAAAGCTTGGATCTTCTAAATCAGTGCATTTCAGCCCTCTACTGGAAGCACATCTAGACAGTCGGTTTTTCAGGATTACCACAATGAATATGCATTAGATAGATTTCTATACAATGGGTCTCCAATATATGCAAATCTCTGTCATGTATGTTCACTGGGGTAATTCTGAAAACCTGACTGGCTAGTTGTGCCTCTAGGAAAGGACTGAGAAGCACTGGTCTAGATCTTCTACTCGGGGCATCTCCTGCTCATTGAGCGTTAAGATGGTTGACTTTCACAAAGAAGTCTAGGGATGTGCAAGACTCTATGGGGGTTACATTATAAAGTCATTTTAGCATGTATATGGCAATATGCATGTGTAAAATAGTTCTTATGAAATGGCTTCCCTAGTGGATCCACCCCCCCCCCCCCCCCCGGACACAGGGATCTCTCCCCCTCATGAAGGGTCTTTAGCCTAGACTAGTCTATTCAAAGCTTACCCAAGAGGGTTGCTGTAAGTGTTGCTGGGGGCACAGTCTGGGAAGAGCATAGATGGATTTTTGCATTGGTTATAAAACTACCCTAATGTACGTGCCTACTTCCATACCCTATGCATAGACATGTATGGAATTGCTGCTGGCTTTGTGCCAGTATTTTATAAAGACTCATAAGCACCTATGTGTCTTTACAAAATCAAGCAACAATAGACATCTTCTTACCCTCTACACCTAGGTGCCCTGCTATAAATTTACACTCCATATGCATTACAAATGACCAGTGAAGCGACCTCCCTCTGCTCACCAAAGTTTACACGTTAGGGGAATAGTTTTATAAGGAGCGGTGTAGTTACATGCCATCAATGCATGTAATTGGCATCTTTTCAGTGCTACACATGCTAATGGATATTGACCGGGGGGCCCAGGGCAATTATTCCTGTTTGCATCCTCCTAATGCCAGCTCTGACTTTGACTGGTTGCTATTCTATAAGTATGCGTGCAAGACTAATGGTGTGTACTCTCACTGTGGGAGTGCACATGGATGGAACATGGGCGGAGCACAAATTTACATGTGTAAATTATAAAATATTATAATTTACAGGGGTTCTTGACCAATCTAGGCATGGGCAATGGTGCAAGTGCTCGCATCTAGATTTAATGCTCATTTTTATGCCCCTATTTTATAACATAAAATATGTGCAAACTTGACTTTTTAAAAAGGGCGCGATTGACGCACAGAAGAGTACACATTAACTTAGGAACACCTTATCAAATTATCCTCTGCGGGTTAGCGTTTTACTTTGTGCTACCAAACTCATATGATCTTCTCAGGTAATTTTTCCGATCATTAATATTTCCTCAGCAACCCCTATTTCTCCATCTGCTTCATGATAGTCCTGTGGATGGCAGTTCTGCTGGTGATGTTGCCTACTCCATGCCATGCTTTCTTCACATCCCGGGGTTGTACCCTCGAGAGTCAGAAAGAGGTGGGCTTTATGCAGGATGGGGATATCTTGATTGGAGGGATAATTCCAGTGCATCTCACTTGGATGAGACCAGAGAACCAGATCACCAGACAGCCCATTCTCTGCAATATGTAAGATGTCTGCTTCTTATTTTCTGCTTAAGCCTCCTCTGTAAGAATAATCATGATGCTATTTGTGCGTGTCTCTGCTCTGTTACCTTTGTGTGCGTGTGTATTTATGCACGTGTCTCTTCTGTGACTCCTTGCAAATGTTTGTGTGTTTCTACTCTGACTCTTTGTGGGCGTCTACATACCACTGCTCTAAGACTTGGATTACAAACCAGTTAGTATTCATTTGACCTGGCTTATTTTCAGTATAACCCTCTTCCTATGTCCTTTACCTCAGAGGGAATTTCAAGAGTTATTTCCTGTTGGATTGAGGGTGGGGAAATAAATGGCCACGGTGTCCAAGATCTGGGGACAGCTGTTGGGCACTTGCTGACTCTTGCTTCTCCCACAAGTTCTGTATAGACAACTCCCTTAAGACCTGATTTACTATGTTTTTCCCTCCCTTCTATGTCTGAGAGGAGAAAGGCTTAAAAAACAAGGGCCTGATATTCGAAAGGCATTTACATGATTTTACAGCCTGGTGGGGAAGAGAGAGTGTGGGGAGAAGAATGAAGGACGGAGGAGCAAACTATATTGGAGAAGGAATAGAGTTCAGGGGAACATTGTGGGGAAAAGAATGGTGGATGGGGAGCAGACTGTGTTGGAGAAGGGATAGAGTTCAGGGGAACATTGTGGGGAAAAGAATGGTGAACAGAAGAACACATTTTGAGCAAGAAGGATGAAGGTCAGGGTTAGAGATAGGCGTGAAGGATGGAGAGCAGAGACTGCGTGAGGAGAAGAATGGAAGGCAGGAAGAGAGGAAAGATGATGGGAAGAGACTATGAAGAGAAAAATGGATAGGGGAGACCATGTGAGAAAAAAGGATGGAGGGCAGGAGAGAGACAGAGAGAAAGATGGATAAAAAAAAAAGACTGTAGACAGAGGGATAAGAAGGTTGTGAATGGGAGGGATGAGAAGACTGCAAAGGCAAGGAAGATGATGGGAAAGAAAATTACAGAGACAAAGATTATTCTGTTTGGCCAAAGCCAGGATTAGCAACAGATTGTTGCTTTATTGAACTAAGATTTCTGGGAGGTTACTATATAGTTGCACAGTATTAGATTAAGGCTAAATCCCAATAAGAGCGAAATGGCGCAGCTGAGTAAAGGAGGTTGAATGCTTATAGTGAAAGTGAATTCAAAGGAGTACAGTTGGAACCCGAGACATCTATTGGCGTTTTCATTGTTCAAATAAATATTCAATGGAGCAAAGATAAGCAAGTGTCAAGGATTGTGCATAGCTCATTCTCATCGTTACGCCAATCTGAAAATTTGGTCTTTTGTAGATAGGAAGGATCTTTTGACAGTTATCTATGTGCTATATTACCAAAGCATGTATAACTATAGTGCTGTGTAACGGGCTTACCAGCAGCTGAATATAGCTGCTAAGGTAATCTTTGAGAAATGCCTCTTTTAAAGGAGTAAAAAATGATCCCTGCTACCAGTGACAAAAAATAAATCACTGCAAAAGAAAGTCACCAATGTAATCCCTAAAAAAAAACTTTTAAGGTGTTTTTTGTCAGAGTCTACCGAGGGAGGAAAAACCATTTGTCATCTACACCAGCCGGTAAACTTCATTTTAATCAATTTAGGTACAATTCTTAACCAAACTTTTAGAAAAAACACACTTATCTTTAGAAATATCCAACAGCTTGATAAATTGTCATTCAGAAGACACGATGTGCACGTTTCGGGACAAAAATCCCTGTTTCAAGTGCTTTTCAGTGATCGTGCTGACATAAACTGCCATTAAACGCCAGCCTTGCAATAAGATAGAAAGACTTATGTTGGTTAAATCCACTTCTCTCGTTGATAGACCAAAGTTCTCACCCCCATAACAAGGGGGCCATTCGTCATTAATAATTGTAAATATTGCTTTAATATATTATCAGGTCAGGTTTGGACGCATCCTACCACCGCAAGGTCTTATTGATTAAAATGAAGTTTACCGTCTAGTGTGGATAACAAATGGTTCTTTCCTCCCTCGGTAGACTCCGACAAAAACACGTTAAAAGTTTTTTTAGGGATTACATTGGTGACTTTCTTTTGCAGTCTTTTAAAGGAGTTGAATTGGCTGTCAGTATTTCAGTGTTTGGTGATGGATCATCCATTCTGTATGTCAAACTTACATCAGCCTTGTGTGATGGACAGGGTTTTGTGCTCATACCCAGGGCCGGATTTCCCTATACGCCAACTACGCCGTGGCGTAGGGCCCACAGCTGGCAAGGGCCCACAAAAATTGAACAACTTAGCTTTTTTAAAATTAAATTAAAAAAAAAAAAAACGCTGGCTGCTGCCGCGGCAGCATGGACTGTCCCACAGGGCCCCCTCTGCCCGGCTGAATCCCTCCCTCTGTGCCGGCTTTGAGAGGCGTGAAGGGAGAGTGTCTCTCTCGCATCTCTGTTAAGCCCGCAGGTGCTGATGGGAAATTTCCCATCTGCCCCTGCGGGCTTAACAGAGACGCGAGGGAGACACTCTCCCTTCGCGCCTCTTTCCCATCAGCACCTGCGGGCTTAACAGAGACGCGAGGGAGACACTCTCCCTTCACGCCTCTCAAAGCCGGCACGGAGGGGCTCAGCCGTCGCAGAGGGAGGGATTCAGCTGGGCAGAGGGGGCCCCGCGGGACAGTCCATGCTGCCGCGGCGGCAGCGGCAGCAGCCAGCGTTTTATTTGTTTTAATAAAGTTTACTTGAGCCGATGGGGGGGGGCTGGGACTGGAAATGGGCTGGGGGGGTTAAGACTGGAGGTGGGCTGACACGAAGAAACCAGAAGAAAGTGACTGGAGCAATTGCAGCTGAAAATAAATGCACAAAAGGTAGAAAAATCTCTCTTTATTTTGAATTTATTAATTGGAATATGTCAGCTCTGGTAAATGTGCATCATTAACGTCTGCGCTTTGTTTAGTACAAGAGCAAATTAATGTATAGTTTTATTTCTACAGTGTTGTACATTCCAAGTTTGGCTTTTGGGATTCCCAGTTTAATTATGACGTCAGGGCCAACAGCGCGCAGCTGATCCGGCGTGCTCGTTTTTATCTTTTCTGGGGGCCCACAATTTTTGTTGGCGTAGGGCCTCACTCAAGGTAAATCCGGCCCTGCTCATACCACAAGTTCTGTTGGAAGTTTCCCTCATTCTACGGATAAAGGTGAATGTTACACAATGCGGGTGCTTCTGGTGTTTTGCCCTGAATTTATGGAATTGATGGCCAGATAATGTCAATGCCAAGAAGCTTGCTTCAGGAACTTGTAAAGGCATGGCTGTCTGAGGAGGCTTTCAATAGGGAGGGTGGGTCAATGCTGGATGGTTTGGAATACTGCGGTCTATGTGTCTTAATGTATTGTGGGTCTTCTTATGTTTTCCCTGTTAGGCATTGTGAGCTCAAGGCCGGCCCGTCCATTGAGCAAGAATGTTTTTTGCACAGGGCCCCGCGTTTCAGGGGGCCCCGCGCAAAGAACATTCTGCTTTTTTTTTAAATGACTTAAAAAAAAAAAACCTGGCTCTGGCTGCTACCGCTGCCGCTACCACCGCGGCAGCGGCACAATGGAGTGTCCCGCGGGGCCTCCTCTTCTCCTTCAGCCCCTCTGCAAAGGCTTTGAGATTCGCGAAGGGAGAGCGTCTCCCTCGCGTCTCTGTGAAGCCTTCAGCCCCTCTGCAAAGGCTTTGAGATTCGCGAAGGGAGAGCGTCTCCCTCGCGTCTCTGTGAAGCCCGCAGGGGCTAATGGGAAATTTCCCATCTGCCCCTTCAGACGCGAGGGGCTGATGGGAAATTTCCCATTAGCCCCTGCGGGCTTCACAGAGACGCGAGGGAGACGCTCTCCCTTCGCGAATCTCAAAGCCTTTGCAGAGGGGCTGAAGGAGAAGAGGAGGCCCCGCGGGACACTCCATTGTGCCGCTGCCGCGGTGGTAGCAGCAGCAGCCAGAGCCAGTTTGTTTTTTTAATTGTGCCATAAGCCCGGGGGGGGGGGTTAAGACTTGCAAGGGGGGGTTTTAAGATTGGCAAGGGGGGGTTATAAGATTGTCAATGGGGGGGGGTTAAGATTGGCAAGGGGGGGTTAAGATTGGCAAAGGAGGGGTGTTAAGATTGGCAAAGGGGGTGGTGTTAAGATTGGCAAGGGGGGGTTAAGACTGGCAAAGGGGGGGTGTTAAGATTGGCAAGGGGGGTTAAGACTGGCAAGGGGGGGGTTAAGACTGGCAAGGGGGGGGGTTAAGCGGCAAGAACTGGCAAGGGGGGGGGTTAAGACTGGCAAGGGGCTGGGGGCTGTCTGGAAATGGGGCGATGGGGGGGTTAGGACTGGTAATGGGCTATGGGGGGGCTAGGACTGGTAATGGGCTGTGGGCTGTTGGGGGGGTTAGGACTGGTAATGGGCTATGGGGGGGAGTTAAGACTGGAAATGGGCTGTGGGCTGATGGGGGCTGTCTGGAAATGAGGTGATGGGGGTTAGGACTGCTAATGGGCTATGGGGGGGTTAAGACTGGTAATGGGCTGTGGGTTGATGGGGGCTGTCTGGAAATGAGGTGATGGGGGTTAGGACTGCTAATGGGCTATGGGGGGGTTAGGACTGATAATGGGCTACGGGGGGCTAGGACAGGAAATGGGTTGATGGGGAGGGGTTAGGACTTGAGGTGGGCTGATGTGGTTAGGACTGGTAATGGGCTGTGGGCTGATGGGGGGGGTTAGGACTGGCAATGAGCTATGGGGGGCTGACTGGAAATGGGCTGATGGGGTTAAGACTGGAAGTGGGCTGATGGGGGGTTAGGACTGGTAATGGGTTATTGGGGGGCTTAAACTGAAAATGGGGTGATGGGGGTTAGGACTGGAAGTGGGTTGATGGGGGGCTAGGACTGGTAATGGGTTGGGGGGTTGCTATGACTGGAAATGGGCTGAGTGGAAGGGGAGGCTTGAACTGCAAATAGCTGATGGGGAGGGAGCTTGGAATGGAAATGGGCTGTGAGGGAAGGGAGCTAGGACTGAAAATGGGCGGACGGAGCAGCTAGGATAGGACTGGAAATGGGCTGTTGGGGGGAGCTAAGATTGGAAATGGGCTGTGGTGGGGGTTTGAATTGAAATGGACTCATGGAGGGGCTAGAACTGGAAGTAGGCTCATGGGGGGCTTGGACTGGAATTGGGCTGAGTGGAGGGGAGCTAGGATTTGACATGGGCTGATGGTGGGGCTAGGAAATGACTAGAAATGGGCTGATGGGGGCTAGGATTGTAAATGAGCTGATGGAGGGACTCAGACTGAAAATGGATGGGGGAGCTAGGACTGGAAATGGGTTGATGGGGGGCTAGGACTGGAAATGGGTTGATGGGGGGCTAGGACTGGAAATGGGCTGATGCAGGGACTAGAAGGGAATGGATGCTGGGTGAGACTGGAACTAGAAGGGAGCTGATGTTGGGGGAGGATTAGAATGGGATGGGGTTGGGAGAGTAAAATGGAGAGGGGAAAAATATATTTTGTGTGGGAGGGATGAAAAATCTACAATTGGCCGGGTATTGGGAGAGTAAGTGGTGATTGAGGATGGAGAGGTAAAATTTGTGTGGATGAAATAGGAATGAGGAAAGAGCAAAAGGAGAAAGATTAGTATGTTAAAGCAGATGTAGAGAGAGAGAATGGAAAAAAAAACTAGAAGAGAGAAGAAAGAACAAATGGACAGCAGACGATGGACAGTTAGCAGAAAACATGAAGAAACCAGAAGAAAGTGGCTGGAGCAATTGCAACTGAAGAAAATGCACAAAAGGTAGAAAGATATCTCTTTATTTTGAATTTATTAACTGGAATATGAAAGCTCTGGGAAATGTGCATCATTAACGTCTGCGCTTTGTTTGGTACAAGAGGAAATTAATTTATAGTTTTATTTCTACAGTGGTGTTGTACATTCCAAGTTTGGCTTTTGGGGTTCCCAGTTTAATTATTGCCTTCCTGTTTCTAAATTGTGATTCCTTGTTTGGTGATGGTCTATGTTCTGCATGTGTAACTGAGCTGAGGTATTCTATTTATGTAATTCCTATTTGACATTGCCACTTGTTCTCTTTCCCCAGTATTCTCTGAAATGTATTGGTTTAATATTTGCAGTGTTGCCTTTTGATAGGTAGGGTATGGTGCTTTGTGAGTCCCGGTAATGCTGTCAGGGTACGGCGGGTTTGCTATGGGTTCTAAATGGGCAGCGTTTGTAGTAGTTCCTAATGTGCCTGGCGGTTGGATTATAGTAATGTAGAAATCTTTTAGTCTTTCTTTATCCATACACTCATTAAGAGACATATTTACTAAAAGTTAGTGTCTGGTAACATTATGCAAATATTTATGCAAATAAGACCACTTATGCAAATGAGGCCCCGCACCGAGTCTCCGCACATGGCCCCGCACCCCCCTTGGGCCGCCCCTGTGTGAGCTGCTCTAGTGTCTTAATTGACTTTCAATAGGTTATCAAGAACCAGTGAATAAATAAAATGGTCAGTTTATTTATTTAACAGGTTTTTTATACCGCTTTATCATTTCAATCAAAGCAGTTTACATTGTAACTTTAACTTGGTAATGTACATTAAACAGGGACATTGATAACTTGGATTTTTCTGAGACAATGGAGGGTAAGGTGACTTGCCCAAGGTCACAAGGAGTGCCAGTGGGAATTGAAGGAATGAAGAAAGGAAACAGTGAGGGAAGGAGAGATGACAGGAAGTTATTAAAACAAGGAAAAAGTCAGAAATCAAAAAAAGAAGACTAAATTAAATGAGAACAAAAAGGATGGAAAAAAAGAGGTAGAGGGAAGACCATTCCACATTGAAAGGTTAAGAAACAATGTTTATGTAATTAATATGTAACTTGTGTGTGTCTGCACGCGCGTGCATGCGTTTGTGTGTGTTTTTTTGCTTTGTGATTCCCAGCTCACATCTGTACCACTTCACTTCCTACAAGCCAGATTCATGCAGCTATCTCGTCTTTTCATTGCATTAAAAGATAATTAACTGATCACAAGCAACAAGGCCAACTTGACTTTCAGAAGTCACCATCTTGGTCCTGTTGTTAAGGTGTCATTAGTAACCTCACATTACTACAGACAGGGATAAGAAATCATATCTTATTTAGGGAAACTGCAATGAAAAAGCTCAGAAAGTAGTGCACAATAAGTAAAAAAAAAAAAAAGAAAGAAAGAAAGTAGAGAAGTGTGATCTGGAAGTCATAGAACAGACAAGCATAAACGTGAAGCAACCAAAGGTGACCAATGGATGACCCTCACAGCAAAGAGCACACCTAATGAGTAACAAATTAATTTTATTCTTTAGATTATATACCAGAGCATATGGCTGGATGCAAGCCATGGTATTCTCCATCAATGAAATCAATCAAGACCAAATCCTCCTTCCCAACATCAGCCTGGGCTTCCAGATCTATGATACCTGCTACTCAATCACTAAATCCCTAGAGGGAACCACTTGGTTGCTGACTGGTCAACAGAAGCCCATATTTAACTATCGATGTCAGACCCATGTGTCATTGGCGGCCATCATTGGAGAATCTAGCTCCACTTCCTCCATTTCCATGGCTTGGATCCTGGGTCTTTATAGGTACCCTCAGGTATGGTGCCTTTCTTACCTGAAACTCCCTCATTTGACATAGAGTTTGGTGGTAAAAGTGTCTAAGACAAGTGACTGTTTGCTTTTCTGGATAAGTAATAGAAAATATCCTGTTGGCCATAGTCTCAGAAGAGGTTTGGAAAATATGTAGGACACACACCATAACTTGCTTCTGAATAAAACCCCTTGATTTATCCCAGTAGCATCAGATATCTCCTCCTTTAACTGCTTTCATGTATTATGTTACTCTGTTTAAAATGAACAAACTACTTTTCTTTCCAAGAACAGTTACTCACCCGATCTTTCTACCCATGGTTTGGATAAAATCCCATACAATAATGATAATAAAAATGTTAATGTTATTGAAGAAATCTTAGATCCTTGTTTTTTTTTAAATTTAATTTAACTCCGACCTTTTCACTGGTAGTTCGAGACAAATTACATTCAGATACAGCAGGAATTCTCCTGACCCACTTACAATCTAGACTTGTATTTGAAACAATGGAGGATGAGGTGACTTGCCCAAAGTTGCAAGAAACATCAGTGGGATAATCAGGATTTGAACTTGGGCATTGCTGGGTTTGAACCCAATGAGCTTACCACTAGGCTACTTTCTTCATTTAAATGGTGCTATCTTCTGTTTCAGATAAGTTACTTCTCATCAAGTCCTGTGCTGAGCAACAAACTAAATTTTCCTTCCTTTTTCCGGATGCTTCCCAGTGATGATGTCCAGGCCCTGGGACTGGCACAACTGGTGGCCCATTTTGGCTGGACGTGGGTGGGAATATTGTCTAGCTCAGATGACTATGGCACTCTAGGGTCCCAGCTTTTGAAGGCAGAACTCCTGAAGATGGACATCTGTGTTGCCTTCCATGAAACATTTTCTATGGTGTCCACAGTTCAGAAACTCAAGCTTATCATGGCGGTGATCAAGGAATCATTAGCTAATATCATACTGGTTTATACTCCACGGTCATATTTCATGCCTGTTATAGAGGAGTTATCAACAGCAAATATTACTGGCAAGGTCTGGGTTGCCTCTGAAGGATGGTCAAGTGACTTTCGCCACTTAAAGAAAGAACATGCTTGTATGTTAAGTGGTACCATTGGATTTTCAGTTCATGAAGGTGACATGCCAGGGTTCAAGGAGTTCCTTCTGAATCTTCATCCTTCCACCTCTCCAAGTGACATATTTATCAAACCACTATGGAAGGAGTTATTTGGGTGCCATTGGCCTGACTTGGAAAACAACCTGACCACACTGGTCAACATAGATGAAGGTGCACCTAGAACATTGTGCACTGGAACAGAGAAGCTGCAAGAGTTTGTAGGGCAAATTCCACGAGCATTTGACATGAGAATCAGCTACAACATATATAATGCTGTTTACTCTGTGGCTCACACCCTACATGACATGTGGTCCTGTGTACCAGGAGAAGGACCTTTCACCAACAGCACATGTGCAGATATCTTGAATTTCAAACCATGGCAGGTAAGAAGGTGCAATTATTTTCATACACGTTGAAGCACCTAAGGAAATGTAACTTTTGAAGTGAAAGCAGACATAGTGGAGGATATCAATGTAAATGCCAATCAATTCAAAATAATCTAGACTAATCAATTAAAATTTATTGAACTAAAACCTGACATGGCCAAGTTTCGATGAATAACTACCTGCATCAAGGGTATATCTGAAACAAATAGAAATGGGCGGCAATCAATGATAAAACACCCGTTTTTGAATCCACAATAGCAACGAATGCTAAGAAGGAAAAATACTGCCAATGGGAGCCAACTGATTGCCAAGTAATTACTATTTGTTGTTTCTGATGTACCCCTACCACAGGTAGTTGTTTGCCAAAACATGGCTTTCGGGTTTAAGTTCAATACATTTTAATTGATTACTTTGGACTCCTTGGCATTCTTAAGTGATATCCCCCGCCGTGTTGTTTTTTTGCATTTTTGCTGGATTGTGGGGGTTTTCTGCAGTTGAGATTTTCCACTCTAGTTAGAATGACAGTTCCTCTTTGGTGTGTGGGATCCTCCACCTGCTTTCTAACCAAGTGCCAAGTGATTATTCTGTGAATCAAGTAGAGAGGGAGAAAATTCTCAAGCGCTGCTACTACTACTATTCATCATTTATATAACACTACAAGGCGTATGCGGTGCGATACATATAAAAGACAGTCCCTGCTTGTCAGAGCTTACAATCCAATCAAGACAGACAGTACAATAGCTGAGAACAAGGGTAAAAATAAGGAATCGAAGGAAAGCAAGAGATCAGGATCCAAAAGCAGCATCAAAGAGGTGAGTCTTGAGCATGGATATGAAAAGGGGCAGAGATGAAGCCTAACGTACAGACTCCAATAGTTTGGTTTTTTACCTTGCTGCTCTATATGCCTGGGATAAAGTCTAGAATTGGCAGAGGAAGAAAAGGGCAGAGAGAAGCAAACCAGTAGAACAGTGGAGTTCACGAGGAAGTATGTAGGGAGAGAGGAGAGAGAAAAGGTAGTGAGGAACATTTGTAGGTCAGAAGGAGAAGTTTGAACTGGGCACTGAAATGGAACAGGAGCCAATGAAATGACTTGAGAAGCGGGGTTATATGAGTATATCGGGGCTGGCAGAAGATTAGCCGCGCAGCAGAGCTCTGAACAGATTGAAGGGGAGAGAGATGACTCGGAGGGAGACCAACAAGGAGGAGGTTGCAATAGTCTAGACGGGAGGTGACTAAGGAGTAGATAAGTGTTTTAGTAGTGTGTTCAGAAAGGAAGGGGCAAATTTTGTTAATGTTATAGAGAAAGAAATGACAGCATTTAGCAATCAATTGCATGTATGTAGAGAAGGAGAGGGAGGAGTCAAAGATGACCCCAAGGTTGTGGGCTGAGGAAAGAGGAAGTAGAAGAGTGTTATCTACAGAGATAGAGAAAGAAGAAAGGGAAGAGGAGGGCTTAGGGGGAAAAATAAGAAGTTTGCTTTGGCCATGTTCAATTTCAAATGGCAGTGAGACATCCAGGCAGCGATGTCAGATAGGGAGGCAGAGATTCGGGCCTGGAGTGTTGCAGAAAAATCAGGTGTAAAAGATAGATCTGAGAGTCATCAGCATAAAAATGGTGCTAAAAGCCATGAGAGGAGATAAGAGCACCAAGGGACTGGGTATACAGCGAGAAAAGGAGAGAGCCCAGAATAGACTCCTGCGGTACATTAACTGATAGTGGGATAGCAGCAGAGGAGGAACCACCAGAACAAATACTGAAACAACGATGGGAGAGATAAGAAGAGAACCGGAACAGCACTGAGCCCCTAAAGCCAAGTGAGGGCAAAATGTCAAGGAGAAGATGGTGATCAACAGTGTCAAAAGCAGCAGAAAGATCAAGAAGAACGAGGACTGAGTAAATGCCCTTGGATTTATCCAGCAACAGGTCACTGGAGACTTTGGCAAGAGCTGTCTCAGTAGAATGTAAGGGACAAAAGACAGATTAAAGTGGATCTAGTAGAGCTTGAGAGGAGAGACATTCCAGGCAACAGCAGAGAACTGCACATTCAAGATGTTTGGAAATGAAGAGAAGGCAGCAGACGGGTCAATTAGAAGGACAAGTGGGGTAAGTGTAAAGGCCGGTTAGAGGGATAAAACAGGGGCACTAACACGGTTAGTGCTGCTGAATATCCATGGGTGCCTTTGAATATCGGGCCCAATAATAATAATTTTGTCCCAATGTCTTTGAGAAACACCAAATTACTATGTTGAATCACACAAAATTAATAACTGTTTTATAGCAAATCTGCACCATGACCATGATGCATAACTTTTTTTATTCTTTGAAGCTCCTACATTATATGAAGAAGGTGCACTTCAGAAACAAAATGGGAGAGGAAATATACTTTGATAACCATGGTAACCCTCCTGTAGTATATGACATTATCAACTGGCACCTGCGGCCTGATGGTACCATTCAAGATGTGAAAGTGGGACAATTCAACTCCAAGGCATCTGAAGGCCTAGAGCTCTCCATCAACATCAGCACCATCCAATGGCACATGCAATACACCGAGGTACAACCAGGGATGAATTAAGGATGCCTTTGGCCCAGGGTGTTATCTCCACCATGGTAACCCTCCCCAACTTCCATTCCCCTTTACCCTTCTCCTTAACCTTAATCTAATTCTGCCTTGGTCCCATCTAGACTGGTACCCCAGTGACTGCCCCATCTACTTCCACCTTGATTGGTCTCCGGGCACAATCTTACTATAAATACCACTAGAGAACGCTGGAATTTTCTTAAAACTTGTGAAGGGCCTGAAGATAGGGATCCAAGTTCTTTGAATACTATTCTGACTTGAAGAATTCATACTGGGAGTCATTCCAATGTGCGAATAGCGGGGATGTATGTTCTGTTTGGATGTACAGCCCCTGCTATTCACTGGGGGCCTATTCCAAAGACAGAGCTCCCCATACATGCAGGGGCTTTGTGCGGGGAGCTCTGGATGGGGGTGGGAGGGGGAGGGCCAGAGAAGGAATCTGGACAGAGCAGGGGTGGGTCACACAACCCAGGTGTACAGGGCCGAAACAGGTCACGGCCCTGTACGTCTGGTGAGGGCAAGATGGACGGGGAACTTATTCCACCTCTGACGATGGTAGGCAGTGACTAAGGACCACCCCGAAGAGGTGAGCCGCAGCAGGCCTCTCCAGGAGTCAGGCGGCAGGGAAAAGCAATTTTATGGTGTTGCAGGGAACTGGGGCATCCTGGTGCCATGGTGACAGGATCCCACAGCACTGGGGTTCCATCAGGAGCATAGGAAGGGTTAGCCAGGGAGAGCGCTGCGCGTCCCAGCCCGATTCGGCTCCCGCGGGGATGTCTAGCTCCTGTGGATGCAGAATCAGGGTCAAATCTGGCCCGTCCAGGTTTTGGACATCCAGACAGGCCAGACGAGCCTCATTGCCTCTCTATCCTGTTCTCTTTAAACTCATAGGGGGTCAATAATGAGCCAGTGTGGCAACTGGATTAAGTTAAATGCTGGTTGCAAAGTTTAACTTAATCTGCATAATCAGTAGGGATGTGCAAGTCATATTTTTTACATTTTGTTCCATTTTTTTTAAATTTCAGGGGCAATGTCATCACCAGTGTGCCCTTTTGCTCAACAACATGAACAGTGCAATAGTCGCTGCTATGCTTCAATAGTGCTCCTATTGATAAACAGTGTGCCCTATTGAGTAATAGTGCAGACTATTGATAACAGGGTTTTTTTTCTGTTTCAGATTAAAAACGACATGGAACAATATGGGAAATGTTGATTTGAATCAATGCATGTTCATAATATTCACCACCATCTGCTATAGGACTATTGCTGCTAAATGGATAGGGGACTATTTTGGAAACAATATTTGCGATTTAAATTTGTATATTCAGGCATGTACATGTTTAAATTAGATCCACGTGTAAATAGCTATTTTAAAAAAGGTCCAATTTACATGTAGTTGTCCATTCTAAGTCAAAAGTACACAAGGGCATGTCAGGAGCATGGCCTGGACGGGACAAAAATCTTACATGTATATTTCCCCTTGTGCGAGACCAAAATTTTCCACGTCGAGATTTATACTTATCTGACAAAAACAGGGATTTTGAAAATGCTTGTTTTGGCATGAGACATTAAGGAGGATATATCTTTTAATCCCACAATGTTTATATGCCCTCACAAATTGAAATGAGGTAAAATCAGAGACCTCTGTGGTGATTAAGAGCTGTTGCATGTCCATGTTTGCGAATGGCCCAGATACACATCTAAGTGGGCCACAGGCCTGTGTGTTGAGCAGTATATTAAAAAATTGAATAAAGATAAAATGGCCAACATTTACACATGCGCATTGTGACATTCTAGCACTTTACACATGTAAGTTGCCGAGTTTCTTCCATCAGTTTATCCCACGTGTATATTTGTGAAGTGGCTCCTCCCACTGCAGACAGATATTAAGCCCCATGGGTTCCTGCACCTCCATATTTGTATTTAAGAAAAGGTCTCCATCTTTCGCAGAACTGTTTCCAGGGGCCAAACAAACCAATCTCCAGTCCTGCCCCCAAGCTCTCTATTCCTGATGCTGTGTTGGGCTGCCTATGACTTTTTCTAAAATACCATCAGAATTGAGTACATCCTACCCTTGACATCTCAGCTCCGATCGCCACTTCCTATCTAAAACTGCATTACTCAAATCTCGCTCCTCCCCTAATCCAGGCTGTTCAGTCAGACATTTGGCCAGATATTGTCCATTATATTTTCTAAAAAGTCCAGTTTACATATGGAACACAGAAGATCTCTAAAGGAAAAAAAGGGACTGTAGAGCTTAGTAGTTGGTGTGGTAGGGCAGACTGGATAGGTCGTATGGTTTATCTGCCATCATGTGTCTATAAGTAAGTTAAAGGTTCACAGGCCCAACAGTCTTAAAGGGTATTGCTAACATTTTCTGTGTGCTACCGTAGCATGTAAAACCTACATAGGTTTTCTCATGCTGCTTCTGCCTGATGTGGGGTTGGTTTGATTTGATGTATTTACTCAGTATACTGCTAAACAACCCAAAGGTCATCAGGCAGTTTATAAGAAATTATAATTCAAGTAAATAAAATATCGGCATCACAAAGGTATCAGACAAAAACCCCTCCCCGTATTACACTACCCCCCAAAGTTCCTATCTAACAATCATACATTGAGGGATTTACGAAAATGTTAACTGGGCTGTCCCCTAAGTTCACGTGCAACAGCATCCCATCAGCTCAGCCCCATTGCTAAAAATGCTACTCCAAGTAGTTGACAAACATACTTTGTCCAGCGAAGGAAGCTCTAAAAGGTTTCTTTCTGAGAAGGGAAGCAGCCTCATTGGTAAGTATGGCAAAAGCCTGTCAGCCATATTTGACCGTATAGGGCCGACCCCTATACAAAAGCCAAGTAGACCAGCCATATGACTTTGACAATACCACTGGCGGCCAATGCAGGCATCACAATAATAGGGTTACATGATCACATCTATGTCACCCATGCAGCTGATGCATTTAGAGGCTGTTCTGTGAATAACCAAGCAACAAAGAACTACAATAGCCCAGTCGGCTCATTACTAGAGCCGTCACCAAAATAAGTAGATTCTCCAAATCTCAGAAAGGTTTCAGCTTTCAAATCGTCTGAAGCCGATTAAAAACAAAACCAAACTCTAACCAATGTGTCGAGCCCTATCTAGCTTGTTCACTTTGCTCTACTGCTACCATTTCCTTGGCCTGTAGCAAATGTGCAGCTCCTGCTTTGCAAGGCACTATGGGATACAGATGGTATGAAAGGCTCTCTGTACAACAAACATCTCTTCTCCTTAAATTATCTTAACGGAACTGAGACTTTACTGGATAAATGGGAAGGAAGGAGATAAAACGGACAGACACTAGAGCCCCTCCCTGCCTGTAGCTATGTTACTCTAATCCCTACCCCAGCCCCTCCCCATCTGTACCTATGTTGCTCTGCTCTCTTCTCCAGCCCTACCCAGTCTTTTTCTATGTTTCTTACCTTAACTGTCTCTGCTATATCAACAAATAGAGGTGATCGGCATGGGGGGGGGGGGTGACCTGCACGGAGCAGCAGGTGCACTTACTCTTGCCACTTTGCTGGGCAGACTAGATGGACCATAATGGTCTTTATCTGCTGTCATACTATGTTACTATGCTGCAGTAAGCGTGCGTTCCTAGGTATGAAGATCAGATAGTGCCTTTGGCATTGGGAGCAACTGCCTTATTTGTCAATGTGTAAATCTGAGTTTACTAATCAGAATCATGATTTCTGACTAGTGTATCAGGGTTGCATGACTAAATTTATTTATTTATTGGGTTTTTTATACTGCCTTATCAAAGATTCAAAGCGATTTACATTTCAACTCACATATAACACACATTATAACAGGGAGTTTAACAAGGATGCTAAAGGGTCTATTCTGTAACACATCCCCCTTTCCCGTCCCCAACGAAGCCTCCCCATATGAATAAGGAGTTTGTATGGGGAAGTTAGATGGGGCGGGAAGAGGCGGCACAGAGGTGAAGTTAGGAGAGGCAGTGGGTAGTCCATGGCCTGGACATACAGGGCCGATTCTGATGTCGGCCCTGTATGACCTAACGGGAAACTTATTCCACCTCTGAGGTGGAATAAGTTCCCCTAGATGTTGGGGGACAGCAAGCCCAGGGAGTGACAAAAGGTAGGAAGGGGTGCAGGAGATTCCCCACAGCCCGACCCTGGCCTTGGGAGGCCAGATTGGGGGATCGGGCTGTGGGGAAAAACAAAGTCAGCAGTGGCCGGGGATCATGGCTCCTCCATTCAGGAGTTAGCCGGGCAGCAGTCTGTACATGCAGGCCGACTGGAATCAGGTCCCGGCATGCATGTATAGATTTAGATCCTGTCTGTGGGGACAGACGTGCCCCACAGTATCAGAATCACCTCTACTACTATGCGTCTGGTTCCGAGTGGACACACAGTGCCCCGGGGCGTACAGATTGGAATAGGCCTCCACCAATGTAACTTTCATTATAGGAGGCTTAACACGGAGGCTTACAGCAATTAATTATTATATCACAGGGATATTTAGTGGTATATCGTGTATGACCATACGGCGATTGCCATTATGTCAGTCCATAATGATCCTGGAAGAGATGTGTTTAATGCTCTTCTAAATGTTGGGAAGTAATGCCAAGCTGGATATGAATCTCACTAGCATTGTCTTCTATTTCACTGTTCAAAAAAGAGAACAAAAATCAGAGTCATTTATCTTCTTTAATTGACTGGCATGACACACACAGAGGATATGAGCATCCGTTTTGGAGGTGGCCATCATACTAAGGAGTCTGGCTTGTAGGTGGCATTAGTTGCACCCATGATGGCTGCAGAACCAGCAGCTATTGCACTCTGCTGACACTCATGGTAACCATTCATTGCAGACGCATCCACTCTCTGTCCACACCCTGCCCATTCAAGCGTCTAATGCATGGTCTGCAGATGGCGCTGAAATATCTGCGCTATCTGCAGTTGCCTTGTGTTAGCTGTAAGCACGGGAACAGCACATCACATTATCAGCACATTAACAGCTAACGCTTAGTAGTCGCACCTCTAAATGTCAGGATAGGGAGTATCCAAAGCAACAGAACCACCGGTTCCAATGTCCCCTCCCAGAAATGTGCAATTTCTGTTTATTAATTAAATAACCTCTTTCACTTCCTCCTTTCGATGCATTTTTTAAAACACCCTCTCTTTCTCTATTTGTTTCCAAACCCTAAGGTACCACGTTCTGTGTGCAGTGAGAGTTGCGAACCCGGCTACAGGAAAGCTGCTCGGAAGGGGCAGCCCCTCTGCTGCTTCGATTGTCTCCCATGTGCAGAGGGGGAGATTTCCAACATGACAGGTATATGCTATAGGACCGTGATGTTTACTGGAATTCAGATAACTAAAAAGAGAAACATTTCATTACTGGCTAGTTATTGCCTTATGACATTAGGAAGGTACTGTCTTGGTTCAGCTCCTACCTTACAGATCGTATTTTCAAGGTTTCAATCGATCACGTACATTCCTCCCCTCGGCAACTGCAGTGTGTGATGTCACAGGGCTCTACCCTGTCCTTATGCTCTTCAATATTTTCCTTAATCCCGTGGCCTCCCTTATTCAGCCTTCCGAGATTTCTGCCTACTTTTCCGCAGATAAAATTCTTCTCCCATGGGCGTAGTGTCATTAGCACATGGTGACCTACATGCACCACTGATTTAGAAAAGGTGTTTGCCATGTACCACTAATCTAAGAGGCCATCCACGCTGTAACTTATGTCACAGCTATGGACCAGCCCAACACCTCTCTCCAGCCTTTTCCTGTTAGATCATCCTTGTTCCAACTGGGCAGCATTCCATAGAAAAGGTGCCACATGGTTCAAAAGCTGATGATCCGTGAACGGTAAGGTTCTGCTACTAGGGATAGCAAAGACTGGAGAAAGGTGCCAGGCCTGTCCACAGTAAAGAGAGCAACCAGAAGTCACAGAGGTGGTTAGTTCCCCCGTTTCTCCTGTCAGGTGGGCCAGAGTAAACACAACCCTTTCCCAATCCTCCTCCTTTCCATACCCCCTGATGAATAGTCCAGCTAGTGTCGGGGCATTCTGGGGGCAGATAAGAGGTAGCACCCGGGGATAACCAGCTAGAGGGGATATTCAGCCGCTAGCCGATTATCCTTCAGCAGCGAAAATTAGGTACCTGAAAGACTCACCTAACTTTCGCCGCTGAAGCTTACTGAGCAGCAACTGAATATCACCACCACCACCCAGTTAGCTTTTTATTTAACTGTTGGATATTCGATGCCAGTGGCCAGATATGGTCCTGGCATTGAGCATCTGGGTTTAAAAGTTCAGCAGCGAGAGCTAGCTGCTATAGAAGCACTAGCCGCTGCCACGGAATATCTCCCCCCCCCCATTGATTTTAACACTAGCTTTAATGTAGGAACTGGGTTAAAGAGACAACATGATATTTAATATAACATTCAATCACCCAGAGAACATAAAATGGTTGTCTGCTGATATTTTAAGTCATAGAGGGTCAGATATAATTCCCTTGCAACATCTCCAAAATCCTTGTCTTTGAGTTACGTGACAGCCACACATTTTCTGCTGTACCACCATCTTAAGCAGTCACCCTATCTTCCTGTCTCCCACAAGAATTTCCTTAAGATTCCAACCTGGAGTTCCTCATTGTGACTCTAGGTCTCACTCTCCCTCCTGCAGCCCCATGTGCTCTGGCTTTGGGTCTTGGACTAGTCACCCGGGGAGAAAGAGAAGGAAAAGAGCCTCCCAGAAAATTGTGCTTTTAATATATCGAGCCACACAAATCCTAGACTCCTCCCCTTGGGGAAATGTCTAAAATTAACATGAGTCTCCTGGGACAGGGACTGAAGCAGAATCCATGATGACCTCTTGACACAAAGATTTAGTCAAAGTTAAAATACATTCATAGCTCAGAGAATGGAATCCAAATGCCGCTGCCCATATCCTGCACGGAGCCTTCAGAGGAGACCACATAACCCCTATTCTGCAAAATCTCCATTGGCCCCCTATCTACTGCAGACTCACCTTCAAAGTTCTACTGATTACCTTCAAAGCTCTCAACAGGCTATCCTCCACCTCCCTCACAAACCTGGTTCATCCCACTCCTCAGAATAGATCCAGGAGATCAACAGCTGCCAACACACTTGCTGTTCCCAATGCAATAACAAAATGCTCCCTCGCTACAAAGAACAGAGCATTTGTGTTTTACGCACCCATTCTTTGGAATGCCCTCCCTACCACCATCAGGTCAATTTCTGACCTCGCACAGTTCAGGAAGGCTCTAAAACACCACCTTTTCCTTCAGCACTACTCTCTGTCCGGTGACATGACATAACTCAGCATATCATCTCTATCCATCAGAATGACATAACTCAGCACACCCTTTAACTTTCATGTTAACAAAACCATAGCCGTTGATATAATTACATAACTTGTATATAGTCACCTGTACATATTTATCCCTGTTAAAATCTAAGTTTTACCTCCTGTAGAAACTTGTATATAATTATCCCTGTTGAAATCCAAGTTTTATCTCCTGTTCCTTGTAAGTTTCAATGTACGTTCCACTCTACATTGTACTATTTATTATTTGTAAACCGCACTGATTCTAAAAAGTGCAGTATAAAACAAATTTAAATAAATAAATAGGGATTTGAATCCCTTTGAAGTTGGGTATATATTCAGTCATAGTGGCAACTATCATGCCAGCAGCCAAAGGTGTGAAAGCCAAGGTCAGGATTACATATGCGGCCCTAAAGCTAAATATTTTTCAGTAATATTTTCAACAGCTATATAAATTCCAGGAATAGCGCAATCAAAGGCTCCAGTCATATTATATCTCCACTAACTGATGTAAATAGACAACTGCTCCCCTTTTATGACTTCACCCAGTCACTCAACTCCAATCTGTAATTTACAAACACATTCTAAAAACTAATACACCCCAAATTTATTGGATAAACTATAGAGTGAAGAACATTATATGGAACCCTACTAGCTATTCTTATGGTCTTCAAGTAGACTTTGCAACAAAAATAAACCTCAAACTGACGCATTCAGTTTTTCCAACAAGGTATTTAGGTTGAGGTTGCCCTATGCCTTCCGTTCAGGGTTGCAGCTCACACTCCATGCATATTAGCCCCATGAAGCAAAGTTACCCCGATGTTTCATTTACATCCTCCTGCCATTCTGTGTCTGTCCTATGCCTTTTTGAATTTTGTTGGCAGTCTTATCTCCATCATCACCTCCTCTGGAAGAGCATTCGAAGCATCTCCACCATGTTCCTCCTCTCAAAGATCATTTCATTATCAAGATGGGGAGTGGGAGCACGTTCTCTCTGCAAATCATTACCATCTGCTTTTCTGATTTCTAGATTCCAATACCTGTTGGCAGTGTGAAAGTGACCAGTGGCCCAATGAAAGAAGAAGTGAATGTGTCCCAAAGATAATAGAATTCCTCTCCTATCAGGAAGTTTTGGGAATCCTTTTGACAATCATTGCCATTTCCTGCTTGATTGCTGCTGCTGTCATATTGTTCATCTTCTTCAAGTACCGAGATACCCCCATCACTAAAGCCAATAACCGTGAACTCTCCTTTCTTCTCCTATGTGCCCTGGTGATGAGTTTTCTATGTTCTTTGCTCTTCATTGGGAAGCCTCAGCAAATAACCTGCTTGCTTCGTCAACCTTCCTTTGGCATCATTTTTGTACTCTGTGTCTCTTGTGTTTTGGCCAAGACCATCATGGTGGTCATTGCTTTCAATGCCACCAAACCCAACAGTAACTTGAGAGGGTGGTTGGGACCACGGGTCCCCATTCTGATAGTTTCTGGTTCCACACTTATTCAGGTCCTCATCTGTACCATCTGGTTGCTGCTTTGCCCTCCCTTCCCAGAGAAGAACATGAAACTGAAAACCGGTATTATCATATGGCAGTGCAATGAATGCTCAGATATTGCATTCTGGTGCATGCTGGGATACATGGGACTCTTGGCTTGCATCAGCTTCCTAGTGGCCTTCCTCGCACGCAAGTTGCCCGACAGTTTCAATGAAGCCAAATGGATCACGTTTAGTATGCTTATATTCCTTAGTGTCTGGCTGTCCTTCGTTCCGGGTTATTTGAGCACTCAGGGGAAATATACAGTTGCTGTGGAGGTCTTTGGAATTATCTCTTCCAGTGCAGGGTTACTTGTGTGTATTTTTTTTCCTAAGTGTTACATCATTTTACTGAGACCTGACAAGAACACCCGAGGGCAGCTCTTAGGGAAAGAGACTGGAAAGAAAAAGATAAAGGCTATCTAGAAAACTGAGAAATACACACTGGTTGTGTAGCAAACTCAGAGAGAGGTCACATAGCTCTCTGGAAATAAACACATCTATATTTAAAATTAATAAATACTGAAAAGCAAACATATTTTTTAAACCAGTTTTTTATACCGCCTTATCCTTCAGTCAAAACGGCTTACATTATAACTTTCAACCATTTACATTGCAACAATGAGATGGGAGGGGAGAGGGAGTATGACATGCAGGGATGTTGCAGATAAAGAAAACAATACAAAACAACTATATTTGAAGGCCCCAATAATCATAACACAGTGGAGAAATGACCTCAGTAAGATTTTACCAAGTCGATGACATTTTTATTATTTGGAGTGGTTCAGAGGGGGACTTATTGCAATTTTGTCAGTGGTTGAATATAATAGACCCACATATTCAGTTTTCAAATGCAATATGATTCTTCATCAATATCATTTTGGATGTACGAGTAACACGGACAGTTGGGGGATTCCGGACTTCAGTCTATAAGAAGCACTGTTGCCATTATTCTAGTGCCATTCCAGTTTTATTTAAGAATTGTTTGCCATTTTCTCAGTTCCTCTGATATCATAGGAATTGTAGTTCTACAGTGGAGTTTAAGGAGCAGTCTGCATGTTTAGCGAGAGCTTTCCACAATCGTGGATATCCATGTAGGATTGTGGAGCAAGCGGGGCAGCAAGCTTTATTTGATGATCACAGTTGGCCATTGTCTTCAAGGGCCACCGGTTACGTGAGAGTAGTAGTGATTTGGGTTATGTGCATTTTGTGACAAAATATACACCATTGAGTGGTATATTATGCAAGTTTATTTTTTTCTCATTTTGACATGCTTCATACTATCCCTGGTTTGTGTGAGCATGGTATTCACGCATGGGCGGAATTTACATAACATTTTGGCTCCTACTGTTACTGAACGGTCTTTGAATATGTCAAGGGATGGTGGTCATTCAGCATGTGGCCATTGCTTGGTTTGTGCCGTTATGGTGGCATCTCGGTCATTTGTGCATAATGACCGTTAATTTATGTTGTGGTGGAAAACTGATTGTCGCTCAAGTTTTGTCATGTATATGCTTAAATGCCCATGTGGGCTAGCTTAGATTTGTAAAACTTTGTGGGAACTTCGAATACGGTTGTTGGAACATCAGAGTTGGTTAAAAATCTGGTTCCTCATGTGCCAATGGTTGAGTATTGCCAATTGAAATCTCATGATTTTTCTGACCTAAAATGTTGGGTCACTGACCATGTCCCACCATTGCAGTGCAGGGGGAAATCGAGATTTGTTGTTGGTTCAAGGGAATAATAGTTTTATTTTATTTAATTTTTTTTTTTTTTTTTTTGGAGGAAGATGAAAACCATAAGGTGAAAAAAATATTTTTATTGACCTTTACCTAATTTTACAGTGTGGGTTAAGATGTACTGTGGGCTATGGATTGCTGGTCCTGAAGCACATGAATAAGACTGCGTTAATGTTAATAAACTATGAAACCCAGTCTGAGGCAGGGGATAAAACAGGCATATTACTGATTGAACATTCTGTCAAAGCTTCTTTTCTGTCCTCTGTTTCTGAATCTTTCATTTCTGTGAAATCCACCACTGCGTCTCTGGCCTCGGAAATTGGACGAGCTCCTTTCTCTCATGTGTGGGGATTCTTCCAGCTCTGGCAACTCTGAGGCTACAGACAACTGCCAACGCCTGGAGTCCTTCCATTTATCCTGTATTTCCTTGAGATCAGATGCAGGGACATCAAAGCACACCCCCACTTTTCCCTTAATGAATCGCATTCTGGACACTTTCTTATCAATATCTTCACCAAACTGCTCTTTCAGACCACGCCATGCATAGCTCATGCTGTGCATCTCCACTGAACACTGTAGGGTCAGTGTCACAAATCCAGCATCCGAATTAAGCAGGGATCGTTGTTCTAAAGAAGTGGCTCCTGAAATGTGAGCTAGTGCCGCTGCAAGTGCTTCCACTGCCCCCCTTTCTTCGATCAGATGCTCTGCAGACTGTTTGAAATGTTCTATTTTATTTAATTTTTTATTTAGACAGATTTGTATGCCACCTTATCCTTCAATCAAGGTGGTCACGTCACATCACAATTGGAGGGTTACATTTAACATTAGGGTACATGTAAACATTTAGACAGTACAATTAAAGGTAACATTTAACATGAAGGTATTTATTAACGTGGTATGATAGATCTGGGTGTGTGTGGGTAGGATGGGTGTGTACTTAGTTGGCGGCGTAAGTGGTATTTCAGTTTGGGTATGGGATGTTGCCTGGATGCTCATATGTTTCTATAAATAAAAATGTTTTGAAGTCCTTGCGGAAGTCTGTGAGGTCATCTAATGCTCTCAGGCTCGTTGGGAGGGAGTTCCATAGTGTGGATGCCAGTAGTGATGGTGCTCTTTTTGAAGTTGTTTGGTTTTGTGATAGCCTGCAGGTGTGCCGATGATATTGTCGTTATTGGTTCTTCTTGGTCTATTGCTGTTATCTCTTGTTATGATGTTTTGGAGTGCATCTGCTGAGAGATTGTGAAGGACTTTGAAGATGATCATGATTGTTTTGTATTTAGGTCTTGTCACTATTGGGAGCCAGTGCAGTTGCTGTAGGACGGGAGTGATGTGCTCGGTCCTTGGTGTGTCTGTAATGATATGTGCTGTGGTGTTTTGTACCATCTGTAGTGGATGGAGTGTCTGCTGAGGTAGGCCTTGATATAGTGAGTTTCCGTAATCAAGCAGTGGTGTAATGAGTGCTTGGCACACTGTTCGGAAGTGGTCCTGACGGAGCATTGGTTTGATTTGTCTGATTGTTTTCAATCGTTGATAGGCCTTGTTTGCTGTTTTGGTGATGTGGGATTTCAGGTTTAGAGCTCTGTCTAGTGTGATGCCCAGATACTTAACTTCTTCTTTGACTACTATGTGTTTGTCTAGTTTGCTGATAGTTTGAAGGTGGGGTTCCTGGTGATGAACATTGCCTCAGTTTTATCGTAGTTGACCGTTAAGTTGTTGGCTATGAGCCAGTCATTCATGTCTTCGAGGCATTTGGTTATTGTGGTGGTGTTTAGTGCTAGTAGGTTGATTGGAGCGTACACCATGATGTCGTCAACATAAATGTGATAGTGAAGTTTGTGGTGCTTGATGATGTTGCATATGGGCTGTATGTAAACGTTAAAGAGCATTGATGATAGTGCTGAGCCTTGAGGTATTCCTTGTGTGACAGGGAATTGTAGTGATTTCTTTTGGTCACATTTGACTTGCTGCATTCACCCTTCTAAATATGATGTAAATCACTTCAGGGTATTTTTGCATAGTCCTATCTTTTGTAAGCGTTGCAATAGCTTGGTGTGGGACACAGTGTCGAAGGCCGCCGAGATGTCCATGAACACTAGCAGGAAGCCTTTTTTTATGTCGTCCATGCCTCTTAGGAGATTGTCAAAGAGGGAGGTTAGTAGTGTTTCCACGCTGTGTTGGGGCTTAAATTCATGCTGATGTATGTCCAGTGGGGCATTTATATCAATATGGTCCCGGTTGCCTTTGCACTGCCTTTTCCACGATTTTCGCAAGGAATGGCAGGCTGGAGATAGGACAATATGATTTTGGTTCGGAGGGGCTCAGATTGCTATTTTTAAGTATTGGTCGTATCATTGCTTGCTTTAGGGGTTGCGGCATGTATCCTTGTTGGAGTGCATCTTTGACGATTTTTTGAATGTGATGAGAGAGTTGGCTTTTTGTAGCTTTGAAGCATGTCACTGGGCATGGGTCTGATGGTGAAGTTGTTGTGTTTAGCCCAGATATAATGTCTTCTACTTGCTGCTTTGTTGGTATGTTGAAGCTCTCCCATGTTTGATGTTGTTTTTTTATCATGTGATCGTTTGTTTGTGGTATAGTAGGGCTTGTTTGGTTGGTGTTTTTTGACTTTATGTAGTCTGCATATTTTTGTGGGTCAAGATGGTGGGTGCTTTTTTGCATATCATCCTTGGTGAGCTTTTGGACAATGCTAAAGAGTTCTCTTGGTCTATTAGTAGCTTTCATGATTAGGTTGGTATGGTGTTGCTGTCTACGCTCATTTATTAGATTGTTATATTCCCGTTGTTTGTCTCTGTATTGTGTTAGGAGGTTGTGTGATTTGTTCCATCTCCATTTTCTTTCCTGTCTTCTGAATGTGCGTTTTGCAACTCTGATTTCATGTGAGTACCATGGGGCATTGGATGTCTTGCGTGTTTGTGGTTCTTTGATAGCTGGGGCAGATGCTGCATTGGATATTATTGTGTTCCATTCTTCTGTTTAGGTCAAGGGTGTCGTGTTCCTGTTGAAGTTGTGGAGTGATTTCTTTTATGAATGAGTCTCTGTTAAATGTTTTGAACCGTCTAGTTATTCTTTCATCTTCTTTGCGTTGGGCGGGGTTATTCAGGGTCATGTTGAATTCATATCACATGGTGGTCTGACCAGGGGACTGGTGTGATTGTTGGTTTTGTGGTCTTGTTCTGTTCCACTAATTGCATTGGCATGAAGACCATGTCCAGGGTTGTACCATTCTGGTGCGTTGGGGCGTTAATTGTCTGGCAGTATTTTAATGACTCCATGGCTTTTAAGAACGTTGCGGTTTCTCTGGTGGGTGCGGATGTTAGGTTGTAGTCACCTAGTGCAATGAGAGGTTTGTTTCTTCTGTTATGTGCGCACATCATTTCGATTACTGTGGATAGGTGTTTAGTTGTGGTTCCTGGTGGTCTGTATGTGAGGGAGATGCTTAGGTACTTGTTGGCTATAGTGAGTGTGTTAGATTCAATTGTGTTAGTGGTGGCCATTGTTTTGAATCTGTATTCTTTTCTGGTAAGTATTAATACTCCTCCTCCTCTCCTTTGTGCTCTGATGCAGTTAAATGCCGAGTATCCTGTTGGGGTTACTTGGTTTAATATGACCTGGTCCGAGTCGTCTAGACAGGTCTCGGTGATGCATATTATATCAAGCTTCTTGTCATGGATTAGGTCAAGGATAGTATTTGGTTTGTTCTTGATAGATCTGGCGTTTGGAAGAGCACACCTGATGTTTGTTGTTATGATTGGGTTTGTATGTTCTTTATTTGTGTGGTGTGTGGGTGTATAACGTTTGGCAATGTATGGATTTTCCAGCTACATACAATTGCCCCTGCTGGCATGAATGACTGTATTGAGTGGTGTGATAGGGCTGAAGCTAGTGAAGCTGTGAATTTGGAAAAAAAAACGCTGTCTTCTACAAAGCAGATGACTTGCAGGAGCTGCAATTGCATAGCAACACAGCTAGAGGGAGCAGGCACGAACCTGCAGAGGCTGAGCGAACACACCCAAGTACTGATTATGCAGGGACTAATCAGATGCACCTGAAGAGCAGGCCAGGAAACTCAAGAGGAGAATGGCTTTATAAGCAGAGAGCTGCAGCCAGACTAGGGAGGGGAGAAAGAGGAGAAGAAGCCAGGATCCAAGGGAGAGAGACTCCAGGATCCAAGGGAGAGAGACTCCATGCCTAGAGGGAGGCCTGAGCTCACCAGAAGGATTGAAAAAGGAACTTAAAGGTACTGGAAGGAAAGGTCCTGACAGTGGAATCCCCCATACTGAGAAGCAGAGAGGCCTGGATTCGTTACCTGGCCGTCCCAAGCTTCAGGGATGACAAGCAGTGCCCAGGAGACTCACAGAAACAGTCTGTAAAGGTGTTAAGGAGACCGTATCCAAGGAAGGGTACCTGATAAGGAAAATACCCGCAGCACCGACTTCAGGAAGCCAAGGTACAGTGGTACTTTAATTCTAAAAAGAGACTTAGCTCCTAGAAGGGCTTTTGAATCAGATAACCATTCTGAGAGGAATGAAAGAAGGCAGGAGTTCTGGAAGCCACGCCATAGAGGCTTAAGAACAAGCCATGCTTCCTACTTGAAACCCCTTGAACAGCCCAGCTGGAGGATAGGTGAAGGAAATACTAATTTGCACACTATAGCAGCCAGGGAGAGCTCAAATACAGGAGAAAGCACAGATGAGCTGGAACCCATGCAAGTGGAGCCTGGGGATTTAGAAGCATTGTCACAGGAGGAATTAATGGACTGCTCTATTTGTGTTGCGGGAAGCCTGGAGTCACTCCCAGAGCTATAGTTTATCAGAACATGCACTAACAATGATTTTGCTTACATTGAGCTAAAGGAGAGCTGGTTTATTTGTTTCACTCTGAAGTTTAGAAAATCCTTTATATTCTACAAGAAACTGTGAAGCCTGTAACAGTTTTACTTGTTTAATAACACTTTGGCACAAACCTGAAAATAAGGAAAACTTTACTTTTGTTACTTAGCGAACCTCAGTGCTAAAAGGGAAATAAAAGCTTTTTGTTTACCCTCTACTTGGCATCCACAACTCATTTCTATAAGGAGAAAGGACTACAAGGACCAAGGTCCAAGAAGAAAGGACTACATCTGGCCCAAAAGAGTCTTTTACTTCTACAATTGATTTAAATGCACAACCTGTCCCTGCAGCCACCGGCCACCAGGGGGGTGGTGACAGTGGTCTGCTTGCTAGTAGGTTGGGGATGATGGATGGGTTTGTTTTTAAAGTCTATTAGCACAGAATTTGGTGTGCTATATTGTTGTTTTGTTTTAAGTAGCTCTGGGGAAGTGTGGTAATTTATCCTAGCTTTGCAGGTTCATGTCTGTATAGTTTTATTGTGGGTGATTGATAGGTTACGCATTGAGTTGAGGGCAGGAGTTGCTGTGAAGGGGTGGTCCCAGCCCTATTTAAAATGCATGCGTGTCATTTTTTAGATGAAGATGATAAATTGTGTTATGGACTGGATGTGACGGTTCCCCCGGAAGGTGGAATTGAGCGAGTACTTTGAGAGAGCTCCAATTTGGGACTTTTTAAATGGTTTGGCTTTGGTTTGGGTGTGAGTCTTGTTGAAGGCATAGTAGATTTTATTGTTGTTTTCTGTGTTTGTACTTTCTTTATAGGAATGTGCTGATGTGGCGTCCTCCCTGAGGCAGCCCAGTGGCGAAACACCTGACGTCGGACGGGCACTGTTGTGCCTAAGCACGGCCACATCTCAACTAAGTGGGGCAGATAGTTCTATTGTATTTCTTGTGTGCTATATTTATTTATATTGTAGCAAACACAGATTTTGTATTTTGTGTGTGTTATAAAACAGTGGGGGGTTTTGACCTATGATGTGATGGTCGCGTAGCATGTGTTCTTGTTGTTGTCCTAGTTACGCTGACATAAAGGGCCATTGCGTCGGCTTGGTAAAACCTTTTACGTAGGTAATTTCTTCACTGTGTTATGATTATTGGGGCCTTCAAATATAGTTGGTTTTTTTGCATTGTTTTTTTCTTTATCTGTAGTTCACTGTTCCAAGGGCTTGAGGTTTGCAGAGTTTAGAGATGCAAGGATTTTGAACATAAGAACTTATATACAGGTCAGTACAAGAAAGGGCAGGTCAGATGTTTACTTGTATTAATGTTGTATTCTTCCTCCTCTAGCCAAGATGGGAAAATTTATTATTGGTATTTAGCTCACATCTCTCCAGGAAAAGATCAAGGCAAGAGTTGCATTCGGGTACTTCCCTGTCCCAAACGGGCTGACAGTTTAAGTTTTTACCTTAGGCAATGGAGGGGTAAGTGTTTTGCCTAAGGCCACAAGGCGTACCAGTGGGATTTGAACATCGACCTTTCTGGATTTAGGCTGCTTCCTCAACCATTAGGCTACTCCTCATGAGCTATAGTTTGCTCTTCTTGGCCAGAGCAGGTGAATTAGGTGTTGTGTGAAAAGTTTGCATTAATAAATGGAATATTAAAGTAAGTTTTATTTGCTTCACTATAGAAAGAAGAGAGTATTACTGTCTGAAGTACTAATTTGAAGATAGCATGATTTTCCCTTGCAAAGAGAAGGATGTTTATGTGAATAGCATTTGTGAAGCAATTTGAGTTATTTTGCAGCAAACCAAAGAACAACGAGAATATTCTATAGCACTAGCTTTGAGAAAGCTCAGCAACAACTAAGTAGTGAAAGAACTTTGTACTATCTGCATTTGAGTCTACACACTTCCGGAGTTGAGGAGTAGCCTAATGGTTAGGGTAGTAGCCTGAGACTAAGAAGTGCCTGGTTTAAATCCCACCGATACTCCTTGTGGCTGTGGGTAAATCACTTCAATAGTAATGATAAATAAACTTCTCTGTGGACAAGCAGGAGGTTAAGTTCTCATGCACAGATGATGGAGCTCTCCATGAAAATGTACCCCAGCTTTTTGGAGGCTTGCATGTCTTCTTCCCGCCTGCTGCATCAGCACCATCTTCTGCTTTCCATGGAGCCCCATGGATGTGTTCGAATTGCTCTCCATTGGTAATCACGTTTCTCCCCTTAGGGGATATTTAATTAATTAATTTATTTATTTATTTATTATTTATTGAATTGAAATTTTGTTGCCTTGCCTTCCATCGCGGATCCCTGGTTTTTTCGTTCCATTATGTTTTTCAGACTAATCCAGCAGCAATGATGGTGCCCTGGTCAGGCCTATCCACCATCAAGCCATTTGATTTTGCCATGGCTATTTTTCCGACCATGTCCTAAAAACCAACCAGCAGTTTTACCAAGTGTGCCTGGACCATTTCTGTTACGAACAAGCACAACTGATGCCTCCAGTGCCTAGGGCCCACTCATTAGCCCTCTTCTTGTAATTTCTGCATGCAAACAAGAGGCGGTCTCAAGGGTCATGAAAAATGGTGGAAAATGCTACTCAGCACTCCATAGCCCAATCCATCGACTTCAACATTGATGTCAGTTTCCATGCCTTCAAAAGTAGCTCAAGACGGAGGAAGAGTGTCAACATCGAGGAGCTCTTGAACTCATTCAGAGCAGAGTACCCGCACTGCCCTGAATCATCAGCCATCAGTTGGCCTCCCAGCGATGAGGGAACTGGCATCACTCCCATCAACATCGAACAGTGATCAGACCGAGCACTGGTGAATTCATAGGGGCCCTGCTCGACACAACTCAGGTGATGGCTTTCCTTCCACAGGACCAGTTTCAAAGACTGACAGCCTTAGTACAGGACACTCAACTAAGTCAGCGAGTGACAGCTCACAAGATACTAACCATCCTAGGCCACATAGGGGGGTCATGCCAATCCCGAATAGTGGGGCTGGATGTCTGACATCAACGTGCAGCCCCCGCTATTCCCCTAGACCCAATTCTGAGTGCAGAGCTCCCTGCATGTATGGCTGAGATATGCAGGGAGTTCTGCATGAGAGCGCTAGGGACAGGCCAGAGGACGAGCAAGGGTGAGCCAGAGGCATAACCCACAGCCTGGATGTACACGCCTATTCCAGTGAAGGTCCTGTACGTCCAGGGTTGCTGGATTAGACAGGGGACGTAAACCACTGCAGAGGTGGACTAAGTCTCCCCTGAGAACAGAGACCTGCACCGGCGGACCCCTCCTCCAAGGACAGTGGCTGCAGGGGAGATGCCCTGCTGCCTGATTTGGGCTGTAACAGGCCCCTCCGGGGGTTGGGTGGCAGAGAATGGCAGGTATGTTGCCAGCAGCGCATCGGGGTCTCTGCATGGTGTCCCAATGCCATGGAGATGGAATGCCATGGCACTGGGAGCCATACAGGCACCTCGGGCAGATTGTGCAGGGAGGGGGCTGGATGTACAGATTCCATGCTTCTTGTATTGTCACATCTCTCTTTGTCTTTTAGATTGTGAGCCCTTTGAGCAGGGACTGTCTTTCTCTGTGTTTTTACAGCGCTGCATACGCCCAGTAGCGCTTAATAAATGAATAATAAATTTATATATTGTAGATTTATATTTATTAAAAATTGATGTCTTTTGTCAGTACAATAGAGCAGTTACAATTAATGCAATAAATACAACAAAGACAATAAGTATAAAAATAACAGACAGGTCTACAGAAACATTAAAAAAAAAGAGAGAAATCAATATACGGTATGCAACAGAAAAAAAACCCATAAAATGAAACACCAGACAGTTATAAAATATACATATGTTATAATCTACAAACTATAAAAAAATTAATATCCAAATTAGTACACCTCATAAAATGACAATACCAGAAATCCCAGCCAGCCTGAACCAGCAACCCACTATCCAAAAATTTGAGCAAGAAAATAAGATTCAGGCTGCTTTTGAAATCTTAGGTATGAACTTTCTTCTCAAAGAAACAGGGACAATGAATTCCAAAGAGCTGGCACTAAATATGAAAAAACAGATCAATGTGCATCCCCTAACCAATCATAACTGTCAGCCACATACATCCTTCTCCCAGAGGGTACCAGTAACAAAAACACTTTGGAATACCAGATGCTGTAGGCTTACTGCATAAAAGACAGTCCTGGCAATTTACTTCTGGTTGCCCCTTGCCAAGAAAACCCAGGGGGATAGTTACAACACATACAAATATCCACAGGGTCGCCAGGAGTCAACATCAACTCAGTGGCACTTAACAACAAAGTACCAATGCCAAGATGATCGTTACCTGAACATCAGTTGTCAGGGCTCCTGTGACTTTTCCATATGATACTCCTCCACCCTCTCACTTGGTTTGCAGCTTGTCGTGCTGTGAGGGTTTGCGTGCATCAGTGATGCTGAGAGCTAAACTATCGGTAGTTTAACTACTGGCAGGGTCTCCCAAGATGGACAGGTCTCAGCTGAGGTGGCAGACCAAGACAAACCACCCATCTGGGCAGCAGCAGAATGGGACAGTGTTGACGGCAGAGGATCACATTTTTGTGACAACGGCAACACCAAATTTAAACTGCGCGGAAGAAAGGCCCGGCAATCTATTCTGTATCTTGCCATGAAAACCCAATGGATAGTTACAACAAAACAAATTGTGCTATGGTGCTGGAAGATGAGACCCCCAGGTCAGAAGGCACTCAACTAGCTACTGGGGAAGAGCTGAAGACTTTTCAGAGTAAAGCCAGCATTTATGATGTGGTTGGATCAAAGCCCTTGGGAAGTCTGACTGCTGATGTAGCTGCGCATGAAATGAGAGTCAGAAGCTGTAAAGATGTCTTACACATTGGAACATGGAACGTACGAAGCATGAACCAAGGGAAGTTGGAGGTGGTCAAGAATGAAATGTGTCACTCGGTTGCCGGTGACACAAAGATTATACGCCACTAGGTAGCACCGTTAAAGAACAAAGAGTCCAAGTGTAGGGTAATAAAGGCTTTTATTCCCCATTTAAAGCAAGGTTCAACTAAGAGATATTTTAGATAACAGAAACAGTCCTTTGTTTCAAAAGGTACCAATATTCACTGGCTAGTTAACTGTTACTTCACAGTTTAAAGCAGGTTTTCTTCAAAGTAATATTCAGTATAATAAACATCAAATTATACTTCATTTATTCTTCTGTGGAGCATACACACTTTGGAGCATAGACAGTGCACCAATCACATTCCATTTCCTCAGGCAAAGGTGAGGGAATAGTGCTGGGAGAATCCACTTCCATCAAATCCTCTCCCCTATACTGATTCAAAGGGCTTCCACTGTCCCTGTCTATTTCAGCATGGTAATCTACTACTTGGGAGTTTGGCTTCACATAACCAGGGACTCTTAAGGCTGGCGGTAGTTTAGTGAACCAGTCTGCACTCTTGTTTCCCTTAGGAGGAATCCTTCTTTTAGCATAGCTTTTAGCAGTACAATCATTACAGTTAATGTTCAATGCCTCATACCTGGGCCCACTGAGTAAAAACTTCCGTTGCTTATAAAACTGCTTTTCCCTCTGAATAGGTGAAACTGGGCAATGATCCTCTAGGGATAAGCTTCTGTCAGAACCTCCCTCTCTGGTTCTTAGCTTTCTTCTCTCTATGTTACAAACAGGCAGAGTATAGGAACTAGGCATGGCAGAGCCTCTCACCTTGGAGCAACTTCCACCAAACTCCCCTTGCACAACAGGTCCAGTTTGGGCTTTCTGGCTTCCCACCTTGTGAGGTCTGTTTCTCCTCCAGCTTCCAGCTTGGCTTCTTTCACAGCAATCAGGCTTATGTCCTTGATAGCCTCCAGGGTTCTCTGCTGTTTCTCCTTCTAGTCCAGCTCCAGTTCCTTCTTCCTCTTTCTCCTCCTTCCTCAGCTCCTGCTGCTTCACATGCTCATTCCACTGCCTCCTCTGCTTATGCCACTGCTGTCCAGAAGCATTCTGCTCTGGCTTATAAAGTGAACCGTTACTGCTGACTTCCTGGTTCCCTTTCAGCTGCAGGTGATCAGTGAGATTAGATTCATTAAGACCAGTATGTCTGTTCCTGCTCCCTCTAGCTGTGCCTGGAGGTAACTGCACATCTAGTTCTTCTAAAACAGGATTTCTTTTCTTAAAACCAACTTTATTAATGCCCGCATCATGACAAATGGAACGTGTACAACTTGATCTGTTGGGTGTCAGCGAACTGAAATGGACTGCAATGGGGCACTTTGCATCAGATGATCACATGGTCTACTATGCTGGAAATGAAAGACAAAGAAGAAATGGTGTTGCATTTATAATAAAGAAGAAACTTGCAAGAACTGTAATGAAATACAATGCAGTCAGCGAACGCTTAATCTCTATTCGTCTACGAGGATTGCCTATCAACACAACTATAATTCAAGTATATGCCCCAACAACAGCTGCTGAAGAGAATGAAATTGAAGAGTTCTATGAACAAGTACAAGCTGAAATTGACAGAACATGCAAACAGGATATCCTGATAGTCATGGGTGACTGGAACGCAAAAGTTGGCAACAAAGAAGAAGGCAAAGTAGATGGAAAATATGGACTTGGCAACAGAAATGAAGCTGGAGAAAGACTGATAGAATTCTGCAAGACCAATGATCTATTCATCTCAAACACCTTCTTCCAGCAACACAAGCGGCGACTGTACACATGGACTTCACCGAATGGATTATATAAAAATCAAATTGACTACATATGTGGAAGTCAATGATGGAAAAGCTCTGTAACATCAACAAAGACAAAACCTGGAGCTGACTGTGGTACAGATCATCAACTACTAGTATGCAAACTCAAGCTAAAGTTGAAAAAGAGCAAACCACTCATGAATGCAGCAAAATATGACCTTGAGAATATACCACTGGAATTTAAAGACTGCCTGCAAAATCAATTTGATGCTTTAGATACAAATGACAGAG
Organism: Ichthyophis bannanicus; assembly: GCA_033557465.1. Taxonomy (NCBI): domain Eukaryota; kingdom Metazoa; phylum Chordata; class Amphibia; order Gymnophiona; family Ichthyophiidae; genus Ichthyophis; species Ichthyophis bannanicus. The sequence goes on along the minus strand of CM066048.1, from coordinate 100,191,882 downwards.
CTCTGGAAGAGTTATGGAATGACATCAAGAAGGTTGTGTTGGAAGAAAGCGAGAAGTCTCTACAAAAAGTGAAAAAGCAAAAACGGCCAAAATGGATGACGGAAGAAACTCTGAAAATTGCCCAGAAATGCAGAGAAGCTAAAGCCAGAGGAGAAAGAAAGACAATCGCAGAACTCAGAGATTTCCAACGTGCAGCAAGACAGGACAAGGAAAAGTACTACAATGACACTTGCAAGGAAATAGAAGCAGAAACTATTAGAGGAAGAACAAGATCGGCTTTCCTAAAGCTACGAGAGTTAAAGAAAAAGTTCCAGCCTCGAATTGGAATGTTACAAGATGCTCAAGGTTCTATGTTGAATGATGCTGAGAAGATCAAGAAAAGGTGGAAGGAATATACAGAGTTTTTATATGATAAAGATCAAGTGGACCAACAGCCGTTTCAACCTGTACCTTATGATCGGGAACCATTGGTGATGAAAGAAGAAGTTGAAGCAGCATTGAAAGCCTCATCAAAGAACAAAGCACCAGGCATTTATAGCATTCCCATAGAAGTATTGCAGCAATCTGATGCAGCTGTTACCGTACTCACAAGACTCTGACAAGAAATATGGAAGACAACATCATGGCCAACTGACTGGAAAAGATCTGTGTTTATACCAATACTAAAGAAAGGTGATCCAACTGACTGTGGAAATTATCGCACAATCGCTCTGATCCCACATGCCAGCAAGATTCTACTGAAGATTATTCAAAAGAGACTACAACCATACCTGGAACAAGAACTACCTGAAGTGCAAGCAGGGTTCAGGAAAGGGCGAGGAACGAGAGACATCATTGCGGATGTGAGATGGATCCTTGAAAAGACTAAAGAATACCAAAAGGATATCTATTTGTGCTTTATCGACTATAGCAAGACTTTTGACTGTGTAAACCATGAGAAACTCTGGGCCACATTAAGAAGCATGGGTATACCAGAACACCTGATCGTTCTCTTGCGCAATCTGTACATTGATCAAGAAGCAACAGTTCAAACGGAACAAGGAGAAACAGAATGGTTTAAAATAAGCAAAGGTGTAAGACAAGGCTGCATACTTTCCCCCTACCTGTTTAATTTATATGCAGAACAAATCATCAGAGAAGCAGGATTATATGAAGACAACAGAGGTGTGAAGATTGGTGGAAGACTCATCAACAACCTTCGCTATGCTGATGATACCACATTACTGGCTGAAAGTGAAGATGATCTGAAACATTTGCTTCTCACAATCAAAGAACATAGTCTCAAAATGGGCCTGCACCTTAATGTAAAGAAGACAAAGATCATGACAACTGGCATAATCAACAGGTTCATCGTTGAAGGAGAAGAAATTGAAATTGTGAACAACTTTAACCTACTTGGATCAACTATCAATAAAGAAGCAACAAGCAGTCAAGAAATCAGACGACGCATTGCTCTTGGCAGAATGGCTATGAAAGACCTAGATAAGATTCTCAAGAGTAGAGATGTCTCTCTCCATACAAAGATTCGACTTGTTCAAGCCATGGTATTTTCAATAACATCATATGGATGTGAAAGCTGGACAGTGAAAAAGATAGACAGGAAGAAAATTGATGCCTTTGAATTATGGTGCTGGCGGCGAATACTGTGTATACCATGGACTGCCCAAAGAACAAACCAGTCGGTACTAGAGGAGATCAAACCTAAGCTTTCTTTAGAAGCTCAGATGACAAGACTTCAACTTTCATACTTTGGACACATCATGCGAAGAGAGAGATCATTAGAGAAAGACATTATGCTTGGCAAGATAGAAAGTCAACGCAAAAGTGGAAGGCCAGCAATGAGATGGATCGATACAATAACAGCAGCTACGGGTACCAGTCTGTCAACAATGAGCCGCCTGACTGAAGACCGAACACAATTTAGGATAGCTATCCAGAGGGTCGCCATGAATCGACTCCGACTCGACGGCACTTAACAACAACAACTCCTCCACCAACAACCTTAGATGGAGACAAACCCATCTAAGTGAGCAATTGTGTTGTCACTTAAACTTCAAGATGTTACTTGTTTTTCTTTTGGTGACCAAGCTATGATGAGGGGGATTGTTTAATTAATACTAAGGAGCATGAAAGTGGAGTGGAGGGGGGGGGTAGATGTTATTGTGTAGAATGGGGAGCTGAACCCCTTTGCTCTTGACTTTGTGCCTTGCTTTGAATCTGATGAGTTAAAGTAGATTATAGGAGGGTAGCTTTATAAACTCCTTTGCAGTCAGCGCGTGTTTCCATGTATGTATTTGGTGCGTATTGTATAAAGAGAAGCACATGCATAGGGGTGTACTGATGTGCCTTAACCTAACCCTGGCGGTTACACCAGCCCTAGAGCACACAGAGCTGCGCACACGTGTAAATAATAGCATAGGCATGTAAATTTAGGCCTCAGTATGATCCGCTCTCCTACACGCCCCAACTGAAAGTAGGTAAGATGGGACTTAACGCTTGCACTTACAGAACAACAGCTGTCCAAAGCGCCCACGTGCGTATTCATTCACGCACGCAAGTCCTTTAAAATAGGGACTTACATGCATAAATTGAATGTAACTTTCCACACACTCCTTATAAATTGTCCCCTAAATGTCTTATTGTTAGGATTATGATTATTAATATTACCAGACAGACCCATCTACTTGCTAATTCTATCATCACAGTCTGCTGACTGACCTGCATTTATATTATATGCTTTATAATTCATTCTGGCAGACCTTATACTTGCTGTTCAAATAGAGCACTTTTAAATACCTTATTATAATGCATTACAATGCAGAAATCATAATTATTAATAATACTATCATCATTTTACGATGTAGTAAAGGCTGTTAGTGTAGCTGGGTTTAAGAAAGGTTTGGACAAGTTCCTGGAGGAAAGGTCCATAAACCATTATTAAGAAGGGACCCAGGATATCAATGCTTGACCCAATACAAGCATTGTGGAACCTGTATCTTTTGGGGAAACTGCTAGGTACGTATGACCTAGATTGGCCACTGTTTGAAACAGGATACTGGGCTTGATGGACCTTGGTCTGACCCAGTATGGCATATCTTATGTTCTTATGTTCTTAAGAGTTTTGCAAATTCCCTACTAGTATTAAGCCTTGGCTTTGGAACGTTTGCTCTTCATTTTCATAATTTCACTTGAAATCCACAAAGGATAAGACGAATCTTCCTCCTCCGATGGGATAAAGACAAAATGGGACACAGTTACTGTATAATTCTCTCCAGAGGGAGTTTCTCCCCGTCAAAGGGAGGGGGAAGAGTGTATAAATGCAAGCAAGATCCAGGAGCAGCGATGACTGTGGCGAGGTGTCAGATCTTGGGGAGTTATTGGGAGGATATAGCCAGTGATTATTAATATCAGGTATTATAAAACAAAAACACTTGCATTTGTTTCTGGTTCTTGCTTGTATTTTTCTGGTTTGCGGTATGACTTTCTTTTCAAGTTTTTCCCTGCAATTCCAGTCCTGTACATGCACATAATTGAGGCCAGAAGAACTGTAGATTTTAGTGGTTGTGGCGTTGTTTGCAATCCCAAAGCTGGGCGGTTCATTAATAGGTTCATACCCTTGAGAGCTTCAGGGCACAAGAGGTCAATAAACAGAGTGAGAAGGAGAAAATAAAAACGAGAGAGGGAAAAGAAAGGAAAACAGGAAAAGAGACAGAGGAAAAGATGCAAAAAAAAGAGACCAAGAAATGCTCTCTACATTTGCATGTGAGATCTTAATTTTGCATGTTATGGAATCACATATTTTTATATTTTCTTTGCAAAACCTTTGGTGTTTGAACTGGGATAGCTGTCTTGTGGATGGGCTCCCTTGCTGAACAGTGGGGAACTCTGTGTTGAGCCCCGGACTGATTGCAGATAAAATGATAGCATTGTTGATCTCACAGTGGGCTTGGGACTTAATCAACTGCAAAGCGTTTGGGAATTGCTGAAAACCTTAAGGCATAGGAAAGTAACCTATACTGCATGACAGGAATAAACCCCCTCCCAAAGAAAAAACAAAAGGCAGGGTTGGGGGGTGGGGGGAACCACGTCACGTCACAGGTTCTGCCCTGGAAACCCTACTGGGCAGACTAGATGGATCATGTAAGTCTTTATCTGCCATCAACTATTTCACTATGTTACTAGTTATGACAGGGTTTGGAGAGAAAGAAAAAACACCTCACATTTCACAAATGTCCCTGTTTTGTTTTGTTTTTTTCTTTTTTGGTGGGTCAAACATAAACCTACCCAAATTTTGACTACTGCTAGTTGGACTTAATCCTCCAGGGACCCATTATTAAATACATCTGATGAGCTGACTGTCAGTTCACATCAAGAGACTATGGGTTAGAGTTTTTCGTTCGTGTTAGTGACCCCTTGTGATTATTTCAGGTGTTTCTGCTGCTTAATATTTCCTCAGCTCGCCCTGTATGCCAGTCTGCTCCAAGATGCTGCTGGGGTTGGTGGTACTGCTGGTAATGCCCCCTCCTCTCTGCTGTGCTCACTCCATGTCTCGTGGTTGCACCCTTGAGAGCCAGACAGAGGTGGGCTTTAGGCAGGACGGGGACATCCTGATTGGAGGAATAATTCCAGTACACCTCAGCTGGCTGAGACCAGAGAACCAGATCACTGGACAGTCTGTTCACTGCAAAACGTAAGATGCCTACTTTCCATCTACATTTTAAGCCTCTTGTACGATTCTAAGAGACACATATGTAAGAATGATCCCTACAGAATTTCCCCAAATGGGTCTCTGTTTGGCGGGGAAGGGGGGGGGGAATCTACCCTGTGATTTCCAGTTCACATTTGCCTTAGTATGATGATTACTTACCACCTTCATTGATCAGTCTGATTGAAGTGCTCCTCTGGGTCTTTTCCTTTAATTGCATCAGACACTCCTCTGGTCACCATCTGATGATGTCACACCATAAGCTCAGTTTAACCTTCAGAAATCAGCCTTATAGTTCTATAGATTAGGATCATTACTACAGATAGCAGAATGCTGGGCAAATCCCTTCTTAAGAAATAAGAACATAAAAGATATGCCATACTGGGTCAGACCAAGGTCCATCAAGCCCAGTATCCTGTTTTCAACAGTGGCCAATCTAGGTCATACGTACCTAGCAGTTTGCCCAAAAGACACAGGTTCCACAATGCTTGTACTGGGTCAAGCATTGATATCCTGGGTCCCTTCTTAATAATGGTTTATGGACCTTTCCTCCAGGAACTTGTCCAAACCTTTTTTAAACCCAGCTACACTAACAGCCTTTACTACATCCTCCGGTAACAAATTCCAGAGTTTGATTACATGTTGAGTGAAAAAATATTTTCTTTAATTAGTCTTAAATAGTTTACCCTGTAGCTTCATTGCATGTCCCCTAGTCTTTTGATATTCTGATAACGTAAACAATCAATCTACGTTTACCCGTTCCACTCCATTCATTAATTTATAGACTATCATATCTCCCCTCAGCCGTCTCTTTTCCAGGTTAAAGAGCCCTAACATTTTTAGCCTTTCTTCATAGGAGTATCCTTCCATCCCCTTTACCATTTTTGTGGCTCTTCTCTGAACCTTGTCTAATGACGCTATATCCTTTTTAAGATACGGTGACCAGAATTGTACACAATATTCAAGGTGCGGTCTCACCATGGAACGATAGAGGCATTATAATATCTTTTGTTTTATTTTCCATTCTTTTCCTTATGATACCTAGCATTCTATTTGCTCTCTTGGCCGCCGCTGCACACTGGGCCGAGGGTTTTAACATGTTATCCACAATGACGCCTAAATCTTTTTCCTGGGTGGTGGTTCCTAATGTGGAACCTTGCATCGTGTAACCATAGTTTGGGTTGTTCTTCCCTAGGTACATAACTTTGTACTTGTCCACATTAAATTTCATCTGCCATTTTGATGCCTAGTCTTCCAATTTATCAAGATCCTCTTGCAATTTTCCACAATCCTCTTGGGTTTTAACAACTTTAAATAGTTTTGTCTCATCTGCAAAATTTGATAACCTCACTCGTTATTCTACTTTCCAGGTCATTTATGAATATGTCAAAAAGCAGTGGACCCAGCACAGAACCCTGGGGTCCACCACTATTCACCTTTCTCCACCTTCAAAAAAACATAACAGATTAGTAAGACAAGATCTTCCCTGTCTAAAGCCATGTTGGCTGTTTCCCATTAGGCCATGACTACCTACATGCTGAGTAAGTTTATTCTTTATGATGGTTTCTACCATTTTTCCAGGTACTGACGTGAGGTTCACCAGTCTGTAGTTTCCCGGATCACCCCTGGAACCCTTTTTAAAAACTGGTGTTACACTGGCGATCTTCCAATCTTCAAGTATTAGAGATTATTTTAATGATAGTTCACAGATTACTAATAGCAGGTCTGCAATCTCATATTTCAGTTCTTTCAACACCCTTGGATGTATACCATCTGGCCCAGGTGATTTGCTACTCTTCAGTTTATCTAATAGTTGTAATACATCTTCCCGATGTATCGATATTTCCTTCAATTCTTCCGCACCTTTAAATACCACTTCAGTCATGGGTAACATCCCTACATCTTCCTCAGTAAAGACTGAAGCAAAGAATTCATTCAGTCTTTCCGCTATCGCCTTGTCGCCTCTTAGTGCCCATTTAAATCCTCTATCATCTAATGGACCAACTGACTCTCTCACAGGTTTTTTGCTATGAATGTACTTGAAAAAAATCTTTATTTCGCGTTTTTGCTTCCGCAGCTTCTCATTCTGCTAGTTTCCAATGAGCAAGCAATTTCTAAGAAGTCAGGAGAATCTGCCCTATGACAAAATTAACAGCCTGTTTCTCATTTCTGAGACCTAAGAAAAGCATTCTTTAAGTGTTATTACCATAAAGTATTAAGAACATAATTCCAGTGGACTAGACTATGTTCTGCATAAAACAGAAAGACACTATTGAAAGCCAGATCAGCCATATTCTACACTTCTATTTTTCTTCATGCAGTGCTTCTCTTTGTGGGCTAAAATACTTTGAATTGTCTTCCCACGCCTTGCTCTTTCCTCTTCTCCGGTTATGCATTCTTCCTGCATTGCCCCTTCCCCATTCTTCTGCTTTCCTTCTCCCTTTCTTGCAGTTTCTCCTCCTGCCTTTTCCTCTATTCTCCTACTTGGTCCCTTCCTCCTGCTGTCTTTTCCTCTCCCCTTCCCTCCACCGTCTCTCTTATTTTCAGTCTCTACTTCTCCCTCTACTTTCCTTATTGTCTACTACTTCTACTTATCATTTATATAGTGCTACAAATCTTCCTCCTCTCCCACTGTGGCTTCTTTCATCCCACCCTAATAAGTGCAAACTGGGAATAAAGGTCATAGATCTCTTCCAGAGACAGTGAGAATTATATGGCTGAACCCTCCGCTTACTACATCTCTTAGTATGATCCACCCCAACTTCCTTTGGGTAGGGCAAGGCAGGGCTTCCAAAACCTGTCCTGGAGACCCCACAGACAGTCTGGTTTTCAAGATTTCCAGAATCCTCAGCATATGCAAATTAATCTCATGCATATTCATTTGGGAAATACCAGGTTGGAATAGCAAAAATATCCCTCACTCATGTTATTCACAAGCTCCCAGGTTAAATAAATAAACAGCTACATGTTCTCCGTAAAGTCTTTTCTATACCGCGCTCTTTAAAATCTTGGGGTTATGTGATCCCTCCTGGCGGCTCCTTGTAGAATTCTGGTGGCTGCATTCACTGCAAGCTGAAGTGGGTTCAATGTATTTTTTGGCAGTTCCTGTAGAATTGAGTTTGCATAGTCAAAGTGGGGGATAACCAAGGCTTGGTAGATTGTCCAGAAGTCATCTGGCTCTAGTAGGGGTCGTAGATGCTGGATTGTCCGTTTTTTGTGGTATACTGCTTTAACAGTGTTTATGTGGGCTTTCATATCCAACTGTTGGTCTAGTGTGACCCCTAGGTAGTGGATCGTGGGATTGCTTTGGAGCTTGGCGCATCTTACTTTTAGTGATGTGGGGGGAGGGATGAAAGCTTGGTTCCTGGTGATGAATAGTGCCTCAATTTTCTTGAAGTTTATTCTGAGGTTTTGAGTGTGGAGCCAGTCAGTGACAGTGTCGAAGCAGGTAGTTAGTGGTGAGAAGTTCGGCTGGTTGGTTGAGAAAGGCATGTAGAGTAGCACGTCATCAGTGTATACGAGGCATGATATGTTGAAGGAGCGGGTGAGTGCACAGATGGGCTGCATATATATGTTGAAGAACAGTGCCGAGAGAGAGGAGCCCTGTGATACGCCCTGTTCCTGTTGGAATGGTTTGGAGGTCATGGGGCCGGTCCATACATGTTGCCATCTGTCTGTCAGGTATGATTTGCACCAGCTTAAGGCAGTGTCCTGGATCCCTTTTTCTGTGAGGCGCCCTAGGAGCAGTTCATGGTCGACGGAGTCTAATGCTGCAGCAATGTCCAGGAAGATTAGGGCGTATCCTCATCTGATGTTGTCCAATCCTGTGATTAGTGTGCTGAAGAGAGTGGTCTGGAGTGTCTCGACTCCTTGCGATTCCCTGAATCCATGTTGGCATGGATCAAGGGGAGCGGTGGTCTCAATATGGTGCTGGATTTGTTGTTGGACGACTTTTTCAATTATTTTGGCCATTAGTGTGATGCTTGAGATTGGTCTGTAAGAATCCACCTTCTGGAGGTCAAATTTACTGTTTTTTAGGTGTGGTCTAAAGGATGTTAGCTTCAAGCTTCGTGGGAATGAGCCCATTGAGAAGGATAGACCCATGAGTTTGGCCAGGAATGGGCTGAATTCTTTGTGCAATGTTTTTATCCAGAATGCTGAGCAGGGATTGTTTGGAGCTGTGGTGGTGTTAATAGCAGTGATAGTGTCCTCGATGCCTTTTTCTGATGGTGTTGAGAAGGAGAATAGTGGCGTTGGGTGGCGTAATCCATATACAGAGGTGGGTGGTGTAGTTTTGTCAGTCTGGATTGTTTGACACTGTAGGTAGTCCATGAATTCCTGTGGCTGTGGCATGCTTAGTTGGGTGGGGGAAGTTTCTTTTGTGAGGGTCCTCACCAGGTTGAATAAGTCCTGTGGTTTGTTCAGGGAGCGCTGCAGAATTTCTGTGTGGTATTGTTTCATTCTCTCTTGACTGCCACACAGTGTTTCTTCAGGTGGGAGGTGTAAGTGCCCTGCTCATCAGTGGAGCGTGATCGTCTACATCTTCTTTCAAGCTTCCTTAGGTGACAGAGTGATGTTCGTAGTTCGGGAGAGTACCACAGAGCAGTCTTTCTTCTCCTTGGTGGTATGTCCACAGTTGGTCAGTGGGCAATGGAGCTGAGACTATTGTTCCAGGTGGAAAGCATTTCCTCGAGGCTAGGTTCTGTGAGGTCGAACAGTGGTAGGGTTTTACTGAATATCTCTTCCTTGTCAAAGGGCTGGAATCGTGCTTTTGGTGTTGGGCAGGCATCGGCTGTGGTACAGTTGCTTGTATGATCCAGATGTGTGGGCATTTGGAATCTTAGTAAGCTGTTGTCAGACCATGGGACTGACGTGATCGATAGGGCAAGCATATGGTTCGGGCCTGTGGCCGACCACAGAGCGAAGATCAGGTCCAGCTTGTTTTCTTTTGAGTGAGTGGGCGCGTTGATTACTTGATCATAGTCCAGCTCGTTAAGCGCATTGAGGAACGCTCTGGAGTGAGTGTCTGGGAGGGCAGGTATATTGAAATCACCCATGATCCAGTTTGGTGTGTGCGGGTTCTTGGTATTGCAGGCAAGGTCGATTATTGTTAAGAGGTCATCTGGGGAGGGAGACGGGAATTTGTAGATTAGGTTGATGGAGTTGTGCTTGTTGGTTATGGTTATGGAGTTGAGGTGTATGGTGCTGCTGGCCGAGGTCTATTGAAATTGGAGCTCTGTTTTTGTAAGGGCAAATGCTTCTCCACCCCTACGGTTGGCTCTGTGGCAGGTGTGGATTAGAAGTTGGGTGGAATGAGTTGGTTAAGCATGACCGTATTGGAGTCAGTTAGCCGTGTCTCAGTAACCAATAGGATGTCAAGGTTGTGGCAAGTTATCAGGTCGGAGATGACTGGCCATTTCTTCCGGACTGAGCGAGCGTTTATGAGGGCGCATTTCAGGTTGCTGTGTTGAGGGCACTTCTCTAGCTGAGATTTTTGGTGTGCTGAAGTGAGATGTAGAGTAGGTGCGGGTGCAGGGTGTGTTTGGCCTCTGCTGCTGCTTGGCGGGAGGTACCCAACCATCTCCTCCCAGAACCCCATAGGACTGGTATGGGGTTGTAGGTGGAGGTGAGGGTGAGGGCGCTGTTGATTGTTTGAAAAATGAGGGAACAGCCAGGGATAAATTACATGCATGGGGGACCATACTTAAAACTCAGCCATGTCTGGTAACCCTAATCATCAATAGCTAATTGAGCAGCATAACATTGCTATGGACAGGCACTAGAACAGGGGCCTCCAACTCCAGTCTTGGAGGGCTGCAAACCAGTCAGGTTTTCAGAATGTCCCTAAAGAATATGCATGAGATAAATTTGAATACAATGGGGCAGTGCATGCAAATATATCTCATGAATATTCATAAGGGATATCCTGAAAATCTGACTGGAGTTGGAGATCCCTGCACTATAATGTCTGAATTCTTAGGGGAATTAAGAGGACAAAATCCAGGATGCAGTACCCAATTCTCACCTTGAGACACATCAGGTTAGTTAGATGCATATTCATGGTAGTAATCCTGAAAATCTGACTGGCGGGGTATACCTTCAGGAGAGGGTTGGACCACACTGCACTAGAAGTTAAAGAAAATGTGAACTGACAAGCAATTATATGTACACACACCTTAAAACGGCAACATATTAAAATTGAAGAAACTGCAAGCTACTGAGTGGCAGTCTTCATGGAAGTGAACACACCTGCTAAGTATGTAATTCTATTTATTCATCAGATTAAACACTAAAGCATATGGCTGGGTGCAAGCCTTGGTATTTTCTATCAATGAAATCAACCAAGACCAAACCCTCCTTCCTAACATCAGTCTGGGCTTCCAGATCTACGACACCTGCTACTCATTTACAAGATCCCTGGAGGGCACTGTGTGGATGCTGACAGGGCAGGAGAAGCACATCTTGAACTACCGATGCCAGAGTCGTACCTCACTGGCAGCCATCGTGGGAGAATGCACTTCCACCTCCTCCATTTCCATGGCAAGGGTGCTAGGGCTTTACAACTTCCCCCAGGTAAGACGTGCTCTTCGTTTCTGAAACCTCCTCATAAAATCAGCGAGATTGGTGGTGTAGTGATCATGTCAAATATAGATACTCACACAAGCACTTATAGGCTGATGGACAAGTAGGAAGAGGTGTTTTGATAGACACAGACATGGCCAGCCCAAGCATGAGGCAAGACTCCACTGAGGACAGCGGTTTCTGAGGGGTGGCAAAAAGCAGCAGGCCATCAACGCAAGACAATAGATCCTGACATTCACATGAATGCAAAGAGGCATCAGCGCATTCCTTTCCCTGCGGAAAGAGCAGGCACGCACACACATGCAAAGCAAAGTTTAATACTTAAAAAAACAGGACGTCCAATTGTGCATTTTTACAGGAGTTTGTGGATTATCGTGATTGTTGAGTTTAATTATGAAAATATCAGGGTAGGGGGACATAAGGCTGAAGGGTCACCTGGGATGCCCAATACTCTTGCACAGGCTCTGGACACAGAATAGATTTTTAAAAACCTGCTTGAATATACAACTTACTGAGTTATGCCCAGGAGCAACAGACTGTTATAAAAATTAAAAAAACAAACAAAAACCCCGAAACCCACATTTCCATGCTCGGGTCTTCTTCTGCGGCTTCTACCAAAGGTTAGAGTAAAAACAGTGTATAAAAACTTACATAATGTTGACAATGAAAAATATTGTTGTGCGATTGGAAAATCCCCATGTTCTGCATTTTAGGAGACTTGAGCTTTCCTTCCCAACACCTTCCCATTTTCTCTTTCAGATAAGTTATTTTTCAACGAGTCCCCTACTGAGCGATAAGCTCCAGTTTCCATCCTTTCTCCGGATGCTTCCCAGTGATGAAATCCAGGCCCTGGGACTGGCCCAGATGGTGGCCCACTTTGGATGGAACTGGGTAGGGCTGTTGTCCAGTGCTGGTGACTACGGCACTCTGGGATCTCAGCTCTTGAAGACAGAACTCTTGAAGCTGGGCATCTGCATTGCCTTTCATGAAACATTCCCTATGATTTCCCCAGCCATGAAAATTAAGCTCATCATGGAAGTGGTTAAAGGATCATCAGCTAATGTCATACTCGTTTATTCTTCTTACTCATATTTCATGCCTGTGGTAGAGGAGTTATCCAGAGCAAACATTACTGGCAAGGTGTGGATCACTTCCGATGACTGGTCAAGTGCCTTCCACCTCTTAAAGAAAGAATACACTCATCTCTTGAGTGGTGCCCTTGGCTTTGCCGTTCATGAAGGTGCGATGCCAGGGTTCAAGGAATTCCTTCTGAAGCTACATCCTTCCACTTCTCCAAGTGACATATTCATCAAACCATTATGGAAGGAGATTTTCAGATGCCAGTGGCCCGACTCTGAGGTCATCTTGACCTCCTCAGATACCACCACTCCCAAGACCATGTGTACGGGAACCGAAAAGTTGGAAGAGTTCATGAATAAAAATTCACGTGAATTTGACACAAGCATTAGCTATAATATCTATAATGCTGCTTACTCTGTGGCATATGCAGTACAGAACATGCGCTCCTGTGTGCCGGGAGGAGGGCCCTTCACCAACAACACATGTGCCGACATCTGGAATTTAAAACCATGGCAGGTGAGATGCAGCAGTAAGTTTTATGTGAGAACTATGGGGACAATTTAATTTTTTTAAAAAAGGCTCCGTTTTTAAATTAGGTACCTGAATTTTGCATATCTAAATCTAGGTGGATTTTCAGAGAAATTTAATCACCTGAACTTTCAGTTGAAAATTCCTTTCTGTAAATTTAGGAGTTCAATTCATTTGCCTAGATTTAAGTGCTAGTACTGAAAATAAGTGCAAAATTCCTTACTTGTTTTCCTGTTCTAATTCTGCCTGTGTAGCTTTTCAGCAGCATTCATTCAGGCACTGAACGCCCTGATCATATTTTAAAGGGCTAAACAGATGCCATTCTGTTCTCTGTGAGCTTGAGTTTAGCCTTATGGAACAATTTTAAGTGTGCTGGTGAGACAGTTAAATGGAAACACTTCCAGTGCTTTTATCCTTCTCCAAGGAAAAAACAGAAGATTTCAGTTTCCAATGGTCTTTCAAGAACACCATATTTATCTATTTATTTCATTTATTTAAAAGGATTTCTATACTGCTTTATCCTTAAATCAAAGCGGTTTACAATAAACTCAAATGTTTACAGTACATATAACGTGGGTAAGGGGGCATGCGGGTGGGTATTGCAATGGAGTTGCAGTAAAACTATATACAAAATAAGATGATTACAAAGTTACCTATATACACAAGGCTAGATAATAGAGGATCACATGGGCAAGGTAGGTTCAAAATAAGGGAGCAGGGGGAGAACATCTGTATTATGCATCCGAGCCGGTTTTTAGGGGGGGGGGGGGTTAGGCAGTCTCTCCAAAGTGTTCAATATAGAGGGTATTTTTAAGCATCTTCCGAAAGTCTTTAATATCTGAGGTGGCAGGAAGAGAGAGTTCCATAGAGCAGAAGTTGCGAGGGAGAATGCACTACCGGATGTGGTTTTGCCGACTCTGGTGAAGACACCGAGGGTTGTGATCATATTCGTTGTGTAGCGCCTCCTGGATCTGGTGCTCGAATCAGTGATGAGGGTCTCTAGATTGTATGCAGGGACGTTTTGTCTGATTCTGAATATGTTTAGTAATGTTTTGTCCTTGATGCGGGAGCTAATGGGGAGTCAGTGTAGAGAGTTCAAGATGGGGGTGATGTGGTCGTGCTTCACCGATCCAGTTATAATGCGAGCAGCTGTGTTTGGTGCCATCTGTACTGTGCTGAAATGATCTAAATTCGTAACTCTCTCAATGCAAGCCTTGAATATGAAATAGAGAAGGGCAATTGCCAAAGGGATTTGCACAGTTCAGATTTTTACCAGTGTAAAAATACCCACTGAAAACTGCCCTTTGCCTTGGCTAGTCATAGCATGGAAAAAGGGCATAGTCAGGTCAGGGGACGGAAAGTATATGTGGGGCTTTCTGTCTGGAAGGCATGAACATAGTTTCTGCAAATAACTTTTCTTCAGACCACAAGGGGTTCCTTTTGAAAATGAACTTGCAATCCAGGCGCACTTTAAAAACAACAATTCTCTTCACCCCCCTCCCCAGCTCCTACACTATATAAAGAAGGTGCGCTTCAAAAACAAGTTGGGAGAGGAGATATATTTCGACAACAGAGGCAATCCGCCTGCCATATTTGATATCGTCAACTGGCAACGGCAGTCCAGTGGCACCATTCGAGATGTGAAGGTGGGAAGCTTTGACTCCAGGGCATCCAAAGGGCAGGAACTATCCATCAATATCAGCATTATCCAATGGCACACGCAACGCATGGAGGTACTATGCTACAAAACACAACAACAAGGAGGCATTTGTTGTCCCTCCTTTCTCGCCATTCCCACTATCTGCACAATTTAGATAATTTAAGTTAAAAAAACAAGCTTGTTATAGTGGACTCGCCCTCCCTACACGTTCTGAGTGTTTGCAGCATAACCTTTTGAATGTCATTTTTTGTGGCTATGGAATGAAGCCAAGGTGTCAGATGATCCTGACTATTAGGTGTCTTCCAAGGTTCTTAATGTCCCAAAATGAACAATAATCCCAGTGGCATGCTTTTAAGCGATATACTTGCTTGCTTTGCAAGGTTAGTGTATTAGTACTGCCGTACAAGCCCTGTAATTTCACCACTGACACCTACTCCCACTGCCATCTGTGAAGCATACAATATACAATTCCATCATCGTCTTTGTAAATTCCTGAATCGGGTCACAACCTGGAAAATTATGAGTAAAGCTGAGAGAGTTTACATGATAATCAGCACTGATGTCTTAAGCCAAAGGGATTTGCACAGTTCAACAGATTTTCACCAATGTCAAAATATCCACGGAAAACTGCCCTTTACCTTAGCTGGTCATAGCATGGAAAAGGGGTGTGGTCTAGTCAGGGGATAACTGCATGCAATGTAATGTGAGTCAATGCTGACTCAGCAACTCCTGGGTTTTCTTGGCAAGGTTTGACCAGAATTCAATTACCAGGCATTTCTTCCAAGGCAAAAGAAGGTGAAGTGATGTGTCCAAGGAGTGCTAGTGGGACTCAAGCTCTGGTCTCCTGCTTATGAGGGCACTGCTCTAACCACTAGGCTACTCCCCCACATTAGAGGATACGTTTTTGATAGGGCACCTAACTACAAGAATTCGCATGATACCTTTATGACTGTAGGAGAAAAAAACCCTTTTTTTTTCCAGAAAGAAACTGTAGAAATCGTGCTTGAACATTGTTTTTTTACCCGGCAAAAAGCATGCATACATTCTGACATCTTTCAAAATTATGGCACAAGTTAACGGTGTTCATGGCATGCTACAACAAGCTCATGTTTGAAAAGTTCTGCATACGTGCATAGTTTCCAAACATGCCTGTAAAATTCCTTCCAGTCCACTTTTTTTCTATGCAGTCCAAAGTACATGACTTACTTCGAGTTACCCAGATAAGGCCGACTTAGGCAATATAACCCTTTTTGTGTCTACATAAAAGGCACTTAAGTCTTTGAAAATTAACTGATAAATGATCAAACATGGGTAAAAATGTTTACAAGTGAGAGGCACAACCAAGGCCATTTAACTTGTTGCCTCGGTCAGTCCTGTTGTCCACAGAAGACATGAGCATCCATGATAGATGTGGCCATACCACTCGTGTCAGAATTTGCAGTATCTAAAGAGAACTGCTGCCCCGTGTCCAGAGATTTGTACCAGCTCCTGTACAAATGTGGAATTACCATCCTGTAAATTAAATGTCCTCCGTCACCTCATCCCCTTCAACATCGACTTATCATATGCAGAGATCTATAAGAGATTTACCTCTGTCGCATTCTTCTCGCTCTTAGGTCCCACGTTCTGTGTGCAGTGACAGCTGCCTCCCTGGATTCAGGAGGGCAGCTCAGAAGGGACAACACTTCTGTTGCTTTGACTGCCTACCATGTGCTGAAGGGGAAATTTCCAATGCAACAGGTATACACTATGAGGGGGCTTTACGAGCAGAGTTTAGCAGGGATGTCCAGTTTAGACGTACATCCCCCGCCAAATGCTTAGGCCCGCTCCCAAAGCTCCCTGCACATACAGAGGAGATGTGCGGGGAGCTCTGGATGAGGGTGGGAGGGGGTGGGCTGGAGGGGAGTGTGGGCGGAGCAAAGGCAGGACCCTGACCCTGGACGTAGAGGGCCGATTCCGGTCACAGCCCTGTACATGCAGGGAGGTAAGGATGGCTGGGTAACTTATTCTGCCTCGGAGGTGGAATAAGTCACCCCGAGGGAGGTGATCAGTGGCAGCGGACCCCCCGAAACTGTGAAGAGGCCCAAGAGCTCTGATGAGCAGGGACTGTCTCTTACATGTCTGTGCAGCGCTGCGTACATCTTGTAGCTCTATACAAATGCTCAATAGCAGTAGGAGGTTCCCCACAGCCCGATCCTGGCAGGCCCTATCAGGGGTCGGGTGGCAGTGAAGTGCATTTTACAGCAGTCGCAGGGTATCTGGGCTCCTGCATGGCAACCCGGTGCCATGGTGATGAGATGCCAATGCACCGAGGCTCCATACAGGAGCATTGGGAGGGTTAGACGGGGTGGGGCTGTACGTGCAGGGCAGTGGAATCAGGGCACATCCTGCCCGTCCAAGCCCTTTGCACCCAGCTCTGCTCCCATGGGAATGTCTAGCTCCCGTGGGTGCAGAATCGGGTGCAAATCCGGCCCATCGAGATTTTGGATGTCCAGACGGGTCCCGATTAGAATTGGCCTCCAAAGGATCAGTGTATTTAATGGATTTCATAACTGAAGCTGGAAAGAAATAAAAAAACATTCCACTAATGACCCCCAATATGATATCCCTTGGCTCCAACTTGGTCAGTCTGGGCCACAAGAACCTGACAGATCCCAACTTACACGAAAAATCACAACAAATCAGCAACATTAACATAAAAACAGGTTCCCCTGTATTCTTCTGTTGCTAAGATAATTATGACCCTTTATGGATCCCCCCCCCCCCATTCAGTCCTGAAAACATTCAGATTGTCAGGATTTGTGCAGCGACTGTGCCTGAGATCTGTTTGCATCAGATAGAGACAGAGCATGTAACTCTGTCTCAAGCATATTCACTGTGCAATTCCCGACAACCGGACTGAGCTGGGTCCCTCCAGAAGCACACTGGGGGACACATTGAATGTCTTCACAGCAATCTGTTATTTACAAATGAGTTCTGAAAAAAAACAACCCTGGACATTTCTAGTATATAGGATGGTGAATGGGCAAAATACAGAGATGAAAATATTGAGGGCAATAGTCAAACTGCCTGTGCTGAGGCAAACGCCATGGGTAATTTTTAGTTTTACCCCATAGGATCTGCACCAATTAAAGCAAAACTGTGCAGGTCGCTTTTTATTGTCCCTGGAAAAAGTATCTGCGGAGATTTGCACCCCCTTTCCCTGCAGGTGTAGTTGCCACCCTAACCTAACCCCATCCCAAACAAGGGGTTTTATTTATTCACATGTGCTAACCAGTGAATGTGCCTTAATGTGCATTAACAAAGATAATTTTGTAGAGCTTTTTCCACATGTAAAGTCTGTTTTATATGCAGAAAAGGGCTTCCATAAAATTGTGCGACCGTGTACTCACTTAAAATGTACGTGCATCGAACACATGGGCCTACTTTTGGACCATCTGCCTACAGGCATTCCAGGGGCTCTCTATCTTTTTATTCATCGCTTGAAATACCGCCCAAGCGTATGCGTCAGGGCGGTGTACAATAAAATAAAATCAATTAGAAAGTAGAAACGAGAGGGACAGGAAGAGACAGAAAAGGATAGCTAGACAAGGTGGATGAGGGTGGAGAAAAGGCCTGATTTATTTATTTTATTTATTTATTTTAATTTCTTTTATACCGCACTCTTCGACATCAGCGCGGTTTACAGAGAACAAAACAAAAACCAGAACAGGCTGTTCGGAGTTACATATAACAGGATTATCAACTTGGAAAACAAGGGAGAACTATTTACATGGAAAATGTAATCTGTTAACTAGATCACATGCTCGAACTATGTACATGAATTAGCACGAATGTTGGGAACTGGTGGGGCAAGGTAACTTTAGGGATTGGGGCAGTCGAAAGCCTGCTGAAAAAGGAGAGTTTTGAGTGAGCTCTTGAAGCGTTGAAAAGACAGTTCGGTATGAAGGGCAAGGGGGAGGGAGTTCCAGAGTGCAGGGGCCAGGAAGAAGGCGGCGGAATGACGTGTAGATTCTAGGTGAGCTGAGGAGGGGGAGGGAAGGAAGAGGCGATTACCGGGTGCTGAGCGGAGGAGACGGGGAGAAGGCTGCAGGCGGATGGAGTCAGCTAGATATTGGGGAGAGCTAGTGTGTAGTGCTTTATGGGTGAGAATGAGAATTTTATAGAGGAAACGGAAGTTGAGTGGAAGCATATTTTATCAAATACACTGGCAGAGTGCACATAGGCCTTTACGCCAACTCTGGAGCAGGGGTAAATTTCTGTAAGGCTACTGGCGCGCAACTGGGGCTCGATCTGAGAGCCCATTTTATAGAGACACATAGGGTGAAGTTAATAAGCTGCGGCAGTCACTAAGATGCAGTAACTCTACCACAGGTTAGTAACTCCTGTGGTAAATGACTAATGCATATTGTGATCAACCTTGCAAGACTGCAGTATTCTGCTTCCCAAGAATATCAGGCTCCTAATGCATGGTTCTATGCTCCTGGGAGCCTTTCTTAAAGGGGCTGGGGTGGAAGGAAGAGCAGCCCCCCTCCAGCTCAGCAAAGGCCCCCCCCCCTTGAAGAAACCCTCCACACTGACTACCTCTGAGGACACATATCATAGCCTCAATTCCAACACCACTACCACCATAGGTCCCTCCAGACCCTCAATCTTAACCCTCACTCCCCATAACCCCCCCCCCCAAACCTACATCAACATTCTCTACTGGTTTAGGGGTAGCAGGCTGGAATAATTCCTATTTGCTCCCGCCCCTGCTGGTGCCAGGTTTAAAATGACACCCATGGTCCCTAGCAGAGTCTTGCAGTAATATACTAGGGGTCAAGCTGACATACAAGGGCATGATTGGGGATTCTGGGGTCCTAAGGAGGTCAGAGGGCTTCGGGGGGGGGGGGTCTCTCTGCGATAGGGAGTCTTTGCTGGACAGGAGTGGGAGGGAAAAGGGGGAACCACCAGACTGAATTGTTTTTCTACCATGCTGACCCCTTTAAGATGTGGCCTGATGCTCCCGAGAAAATAAAATGTCCCCAGTTTTGAACTGGCATTATTTTTCCTGAAAGAACACAGCTTACAAAGTTCAATGCAAGATGCATTATTCGACATCCATAACAATGAGGTGTTTTGCATAGATTTGCATCTCATTATTACGGAATGCACATTACGGTAAAATGTAAAGCATTAATGTAAAGTAACACATGATTTTGCCATTTAACGGGTATTAAGGGTCAAAACGCATGCGTTATCCCCTTCACACACATTAGTAACTAGCCCCCATAGGCACCTATTTAGCCTTTATAAAATAAGCTTAAAATAGGCCCCTAGTTAGTAAAGATGCCCAACTAAGAATAATGGGGCCTATGTTATTTAACATGCATTAAATTGCATGAGTATGCATTAATGTGCGTTAGCATGCATTACCGGTTAACACCCTTTAATAAACAGAGCCCATTGTCAGTAAATTAAGGTCTTTTTAGAACACATGTCCTTTTTACCTGCAGCAAGCGTGAGTACTTGTGGAAAGTGCTTTGAAATAGCCATCATTATATATAACTGGAAAGAACCGCTCATGATCAGGACAGTAGGAAGTTTGCTTACCATGCGTCATAACTGTCTGATTTTCTGTTGTGTAGATTCCAATACTTGTTGGCAGTGTGCAAGTGATCAGTGGCCCAATGAAAGAAGAAGTGAATGTGTCCCCAAGACAATAGAATTTCTCTCCTATCAGGAAGCTTTGGGTATCATTTTGGCTATTTTTGCCATTTTCTGCTCCATCATCACAGCTGCCATATTAGGCATCTTCATCAAGTACCAAGACACTCCTATTGCCAAAGCCAATAATCGGGAACTCTCCTTTCTTCTTCTGGGGGCCCTCGTACTGAGTTTTCTCTGTTCTCTGCTCTTCATTGGGGATCCTCAACCAATGAATTGCTTGCTTCGCCAACCTGCCTTTGGCATTATCTTTGTGCTCTGTGTCTCTTGTGTGTTAGCCAAGACCATCATGGTAGTCATTGCCTTCAATGCAACCAAACCCAACAGTAACTTGAGAGAATGGCTTGGACCAAGAATTCCCATTTTGACAGTTTCTGCTTCCACACTTCTTCAGGTCCTCATCTGTGCCACCTGGCTGCTTCTGTGCCCTCCCTTCCCAGAGAAGAACATGAAACTGAAGACTGGAATTATCATATGGCAGTGCAATGAATGCTCAGATGTTGCACTCTGGTGCATGCTGGGATACATGGGGTTCTTGGCATGTGTCAGCTTCCTAGTGGCCTTCCTTGCCCGTAAATTGCCCAGCAGCTTCAATGAGGCCAAATGGATAACATTCAGCATGCTGGTATTCCTGAGTGTCTGGCTGTCCTTCATTCCAGGTTATCTGAGCACCCAGGGAAAGGATATGGTTGCTGTTGAGGTCTTTGGAATCATCTCCTCTAGTGTAGGGATTCTCGTTTGCATTTTCTTCCCCAAGTGTTACATTATGCTACTAAGGCCTGACAAGAATACTCGGAAGCAGCTCTTAGGGACTGTGGTGAGAAGTAAGAAATAATGAAACCTCAGAACCTATCCTGGCATGGTTACTGTCTACTCCTGTTCAAAGTAGCCATAGTGATCCTGGAGAAAAAAAGTTGACACTTTGATTTATATTTGGATCACCGTGAAAAAGAAGATGCAGTAGGAAGTTTTTCAAGACCATACGGGTCCCTTTTGGTAAGGGGAAGCAACCTAGTGGTTAGAAAATTGGGCTGAAAACCTGGGACACTAGGGTTCAGGTTTTGCATTTTTTAATGATACACCTTAGACAAATCACTTCAGCATCCATTGACTGAGATATAAAACTTATAGTAGACTAAGCCCATATGACAAGGACCTTTCAACTGTCCCTGTGTTTGTAATTTACCTTAGGAACAGAAAGTAATAAAATCTGAATAAGACTCATATTATTGTTGGCAAAATAATTTAAGCAATAACTATAAATTTGATCTAGTGGAGTGGAGGAGTGGCCTAGTGGTTGGGGCAGGGTACTTCAGGCCGGAAGGTTGGGGGTTCAAATCCCACTAGAGGATAGCAACCTTGGGCCGGAAGGACTGGGGTTTCTAGTCCCACAGGTGCTCCTTGTGGTCTTGGGCAAGCCATTTAACCCTCCATAGCCCATGTTCCCTGTAAAATAGTTATCTCCAAGTTATAATGCCATGTTCAATGTAATTTCAGTTTGTTCAATGTAAACCACACTGATGCAGAATAGCACAGTATATAAGAGAATGTAAATAAATAAATCTATGGTGACTATCAATTGTATGTCTATTTTTATTGACTTCACAAGATTTTTTTTTACCTAGGTTTTCATTTAGTGAACATGACATTGACAAAATATGTGGCACAGTATGGAAGTAGGTATCCACCAGATGACAAAACGATACATAAAAAAAGATCACAACCACAGAATGAGGGAGACAAACTAATCCACATGCCTCTAGAGCCCCCATCACCCCATCCTTTGATACTTGCCGAGTTACCATCTTGCTCAGTGGCTATGGGCCGGATTCTGGGATGCGGGTTGCCATTCGGGCCCAGTTCCCTCTCCAGCTCTCCCCATACATCCTGAGCATCAGGACAAGGAGAACCAGCAAGGGGAGGGGGGGAGGTGGAATCGGGGCAGAGAGGGGGCGGGCCAGTCTGGCGGGATGTACAGGGCTGATTCAGGTCACAGCCCTGTATGTCCTGCCAGGCCTGTGCTGCTTATTCCACCTCAAAAAGGTGGAATAAGCAAAAAAACAAAAAAAAACGGCGATCGGGCCCGGGGATCCTCCCATAGGGCTGGGACCAGGTATGCGGGGTCCCTGCCACCTAATGCAATCCACAGTCAGGTAGCAGGGAAAAGGGAGGCCGACGTCATGGGAGTCGGAGGCACCTGCAGGGAGGCTATCCCCGCAGGGGCATGCCGGGCTGTCCTCGGGCCTAATTCTGGTTACTGTGGGAACGTTTTGTTCCCGTGATCCAGAATCGGGTCCAAACAGACCCATCTTGCTTGGGGCCATCTGGATAGCCCGGACATGCCCCTAGCTGAATCAGATTCCTCGGCCCCTCACCTGCATTCAAACACACCGCATTCCACCAAAACATGTTTCTCCAGGAAGGGACCACCACCCTTCCACCCCTCATCTCCTCCAGCCATCAAGTATGATCCCCAAAACTAGAGCCGCAAAAATGACCTTCAGCCTCCCATCACAGGTGGAAACATCCAACACAACTGCAACTGATCTGTTATTTAATGATGGTTTTAAACTGGGTCTAGCTGTCTGCTGACCAGTACACAGGGAGGACATTTTTAAAAGACAGTTCCAAGGGTAAAATAGTGTTTTACACACAGAAATAGGTTTTTATGAAATTGCCCTCCCAATATGCAGGTGAAACGTGCATACATCCTGTCCATATTATCTCCTGTTATAGGCTTCAAATCCCACCCCTCCCACCGACGCCCTTGTGACCTTGGGCAAAACACATCATTCTCCATTGCCACAGGATTATTTTAAGTTGGGCAGCTGGGGGTACAGGGGCTGCTGGGCCACCATGGATTTGCTTTCTGTCGGGTACACTGGCCCCCTGGCTGCCCCTGAGGCCATTAAAATACTGTTGGGGTACATATGCAAATTAGCCATGCAGTGCCCCTATTTCTCTAGGAGAGTATGCCAAACTGGCACCGACTTCTGAGCGCAAGTGTTTGGCTTGCTCTCCCAGTTTAACGCTGCCATTTGCACCACGGTTTAACGTGTGGCTAATTCGCATATTCACCCCTCTCTGCATGCCGGCACTGAAGTCACATGCTATCAGTGCACTGCAAAAAAGGCATACAGAGTTAATAGCATGCGACTTCAGCACTGGCTTTCTGGGCTTCACGTGTTAACATGGGTTGCTTTAATGCACAGTAACATACATAAAATGTGCATGAATACGAGTTATGCACTTATGCCCTTACTAAAATGCATTAAGGTTTTACAATTAGCATGTATTAACTGCAAAGGTTAGCCCACGGTAGCTAAAAATCGATGCAGTAATTGTTGGAGGCATTTCCAGGACTTGAGAGATGGCAACCACACCACAAATGTGGGCGATGGTCACCGTCTTGTGTTATCGGCATGGCTGCTAATGCAGATTGTAGTTGCACATTTTATATCATGCTAGCAGTTAGCTTGTGTTATAAATATCCACATTAACTGCAAGATACAGTCCCCACCCTTCCCCTGCCAACTGTTATTAAATTTCGTGTATGTTATACAGTAGTAGTGGAGTTTAGCATTCTGGGCACTGTGCTAAAAAGTAGCAAGGGGCCCTCGTGCGAAAAATCTCAAGCTATCCTGGTAGCGTGTGTTGGGGCATTGACTGCGCAAGACATGAGTGGAGAAAAGGCATTGCCAGCATCACATCCAGCACAGGCACTAGCAAGTAGGAGAGCATCGCCCTGGTGTGCCAGGAAGTGATCCTGTAACTAGGACCTGTCCTCCAGGTGATGTAAAACCCTCTCGCAACAAGGAAGTTTCTCCAGGGCCATGTGCCCATTAGGGAAGGGTTAGGACAGCCGTTATAGTTGGTGATTCGATCATTAGGCATGTAGATAGCTGGGTGGCTGGTGGACGTGAGGATCGCCTGGTAACATGCCTGCCTGGTGCGAAGGTAGCGGACCTCACGCGCCACCTAGATAATGTCTTAGACAGTGCTGGGGAGAAGTCTGCTGTCTTGGTACATGTCGGTACCAATGAGATAGGAAAATGTAGTAGGGAGGTTCTGGAGGCTAAATTTAGGCTTTTAGGTAGGAAGTTGAAATCCAGAACTTCCAGGGTAGCATTCTCCGAAATGCTTCCTGTTCCACGCGCAGGACCCAAAAGGCAGGCAGAGCTCCAGAGTCTCAATGCGTGGATTAGATAGACAATGGTGCAGAGATGAGGGTTTTGGATTTGTTAGGAACTGGGGAACATTCTGGGGAAAGGAGGGGCTCTTCCGAAGGGATGGGTCCAGGCTGCTGGCATTAAACCTTTAAAAAGGAGAAAGAGCAGCTTTTAAACTAGATAATAGGGGAAAGCCGACTGTCACCCAAGAGAGCATGGTTCAGAAGAATGTATCCTTGAAGGATACTACCAAAAACAGAGAGGTTCCAAAAAAAAGTAAAGTAGCCTAAATGCCCTCAAGTATGGAGCAGACAGAGCTTAAAGATCCAAATTACCCATGTCTACCAATAGCCAGATTAATATGAATAAAATACAGTCTCTAAAATGCTTGTATGCAAATGCTAGAAGTCTAAAAAATAAGATGGGAGAGTTAGACTATATAGCACTAAATGAGAGGTTAGATATGATTGGAATATCAGAGATATGGTGGAAGGAGGACAACCAGTGCGACACTGTGATACCTGGGTACAAACTATATCCTAATGATAGAGTTGATCAAATTGGTGGAGGGGTTGCGCTCTATGTTAGAGAGGGCATTGAGTCAGAAAGGATTAAAGTTTTGAAGGAAACAAAATTTGCTGTAGAATCTCCAAGGATTGAAATTCCATGTAAAAAGAGGAAGGCGATGGCAGTGGGGGTGTACTATCGACCGCCTGGCTAGAATGAACAAATGGATGATGAAATGCTCAAAGAAATCAAGGAAGCTAACAAAAGTTACAGCGCAGTAATAATAATGGGTGATTTCAATTACCCCGGTATTCACTGAGTCAGTGTCACGGCAGGACATGCTAGGGAGATAAAGTTCCTAGATGAAATAAATGACTGCTTCTTGGGGCAACTGGTTCATGAACCGACCAGAGGGGAAGCCATATTAGATCTAATCCTTAGTGGAACATCAGATCTTGTGCAAGAGATAAGGGTGTTGGGGCCACTTGGCAATGGTGATCATAGCATGATCACGTTTGATTTAATTAGTAGAGGAGGGATAGTAAGGAAATCCACCGTACTACCTTTTAACTTTCGAAAAGGAGACTATGATAAAATGAGGAAAATAGTTAAGAAAAAACTAAAAGGAGCAGTTGCAAAGGTTAAAGACTTACATCAGGAGTGGAGGAGTGGCCTAGTGGTTGGGGCAAGGTACTTCAGGCCGGAAGGTCGGGGGTTCAAATCCCACTAGAGGATAGCAACCTTGGGCCGGAAGGACTGGGGTTTCTAGTCCCACAGGTGCTCCTTGTGGTCTTGGGCAAGCCACTTAACCCTCCATAGCCCATGTTCCCTGTAAAATAGTTATCTCCAAGTTATAATGCCCTGTTCAATGTAATTTCAGTTTGTTCCATGTAAACTGCACTGATGCAGAAGAGCGCGGTATATAAGAGAATGTAAATAAATAAATAAATAAATAAAATAAATAAAATCAAGCTTGGGTGTTGTTGAAAACTACTGTCTTGGAAGCCCAGACCAGCTTTATTCCACGCTTTAAGAAAAATGAAAAGAAGTCCAAAAAACTGCCAGCATTGTTTAAAGGTGAGGTCAGAGAGGCTGTTGTTGCCAAAAACGCATCTTTCAGGAAATGGAAAAAAGAGCCAAATGACAAAACCTGGAAACAGCACAACCACTGGCAAGTCAAATGCAAGGCATTGATAAGGCAGGCAAAGGGAGAATTTGAGAAGAAGCTTGCTGCGGAAGCAAAAATGTGAAAGACTTTTTCAAGTACATTCATAGCAAAAAACCTGTGAGAGAGTCAATTGGTCCATTAGATGATAGAGGGGTTAAAGGGGCACTAAGAGGCGACAAGGCGATAGCGGAGAGACTGAATGAATTTTTTTGCTTCGGTCTTTACTGAGGAAGATGTAGGGATGTTACCCATGACTGAAGTGGTATTTAAAGGTGCGGAAGAATTGAAGGAAATATCGATACATCGGGAAGATGTATTACAACTATTAGATAAACTGAAGAGTAGCAAATCACCTGGGCCGGATGGTATACATCCAAGGGTGTTGAAAGAACTGAAATATGAGATTGCAGACCTGCTATTAGTAATCTGTGAATTTTCATTAAAATCATCTGTAATACCTGAAGATTGGAGGATTGCCAATATAACGCCAATTTTTAAAAAAGGGTTCCCGGGTTGATCCGGGAAACTACAGACCAGTGAGCCTGACGTCAATACTGGGAAAAATGGTAGAAACCATCATAAAGAACAAAATTACTCAGCATGTAGATAGTCATAGCCTAATGGGAGACAGCCAACATGGCTTTAGACAAGGAAGATCTTGTCTTAGTAATCTGTTATGTTTTTTTGAAGGTGTGAATAAACACCAAATGGACCTTGGGTTTTCCCTTCACTTCTTGGTGACTGGAGAGCCGAAATCCTTATTTCATTCTGTTTTAAAATTTCTAAAAAGCGAAGCTAAGGAAAAAACCCACAACTACTGCAGCCTTGGTGAGATCTGAGTAGGTTTCACAGAAAAGAGTTTTCTATGGAAGACAGGAGCCTGGAAACAAAGCCGGATAGGAGCTGTAACACTGTAACTGTTCTTACCATCTGTCTTTTTTCATCTGTTTGTTTTTGAGGAGGGGGGGAAGGCGGTCAACAGTTTCCTATCACTCTGCTTTTTTTTCTGGACTTACAGCGCAGTCAGAACCAGGACTGGGATCTGGGGATGTTCTCTCCTGTTTTATTTTCCTTTCCTTTTGCCCAGTGACAGTGCTCAGCTGGGATCCATGCACCAGAACCTCTTCCAGAACCCTGCAATCATGAACTCTAAATATAGCCACTAGGTGTCACCATTGTATAATGACTGGGACATCCAGGGTCTGTGAGTGTTGCTTCCTCAGCATCTCCAGCTCAGGCCAACCTGGGTAGCAAAAGAACCTGAACAGGGAACCAAACCCAGGCCTTTGCACAGCATCTACCTCTGAGCTGAGACCATAACAAGATTTGAAAAGAAAGTTCTTCCCAAGCAGGACCAGTGCTACCTTTGGGTAAACTAGGTGGGTTCCTAGAGTACCAGGTTTTAATGGACAATTTGCTCCCCCCCCCCCTTTACAGCTACTAGTAGTACTTCCATGCCATATTTTCCAGGTCCAGTGGTGACAGCAGTAAACAAGCCGGAGAACCATGTGGAGGAAAGCCTCAACCCATGCCACCTGTGCTCCGAAACTGCAGTAGTACCAGCTCCAGACACAAGTACGAAGTCTGTACCAGAGGGGGTGGGACCAGCTGCATGCAGGGGTTAAGGCTTCCCTCCGCACAACAATCCAGCTTGTTTACTGCTGTTGTCACTAGGCCTGGGAATATGGCATGTCAGGGACAGCAGCAGCAGTGGTAAGGGGGGGGGGGGCGGTGGGAAGACTGACTGAATGACTGACCTTGCACTGGCCCTGCTTCCAAGGACAGCTAGTGGAGGCTTAAACATTAACAGAACTCAAGAGATCCTGATATAGGCACAAAGGGCCCCTAGTTGTGAGGATGTGAAGAAAAAAAAAAATCAGATTTCACCAGGTTCTGCAGCTTTACACCAAGAAATAAACTGGAAAGAGACCAAATAGGTCTTACTATTAGTAGTATTATCGCTGTGATTTGCAGAGCACATACCAACGAGGTAGAGAAATGCGTAAGAGACAGTTCCTGCTCCTCAGACATTTTACATAGTGAAACAAGACAGATGAACAAGACACACAGACAAAAAAGAATGACGAAGGCTTTGAGCTGACAAGGGAAACATGATTAGGAAAGGGTACCAGGTGGGAATAATCAAGGAAGGGGCAACTTTAATAGAGCAAAGCTACGAGGAATGACGTTTTGTTAAGAGTCTATATAAGCAAAGGCCCTGTGGCCCTTATCTAATATCTACCTTTGTGTTCTGTAGTTTGGTGACCTCTTCCCAGTTCAAATGTCCATTTTTTAATATATTTTCAAAATGCTTCATAAAAATACACTAGTTATTACACTTTCATTAAAAGCAGAATCAAATCAAATTTATCTGATAGAAGATTCAATTTCTCCAACATGAATAACAATCTCTCTGCTTCATGGAACATATTAGTTCATTGCAACATTTGCAGCATTGTACAGTTAGTTACTGGTTCCAGTGCCGTTCTAGCATCCATAACACAGTCTTGACAACTTCAAAAAAAAGTTTGCATTTTGCAATACCTTTATCAAATCACCAAATATATATATATTGCATAAGTCTTTGAGACCACCGATGTTCCTTCCTCAGATCTGACTCACTCGTGAGCCCTGTTAGTAAATTGGCCTGAAGAGGGTAACAACTTGATCACCATCTTGGATTCCAGGACACCTTATATTATGCGCACAGGAGCTGAGAGACTAGAAGAATTTGAAGGTCAAGTTCCATGTGAGTTAGACATGAGAATCGGTTACATTTTATACAGTGCAGATTACTCTGTGGTCTACATCTTGACGGGCATGCACTCCTAGGCACCAAGAGAAGGGCCCTTCACCAACAGCACATGTGTTTTCATCCTAGCATGCCTGCGGATAGCTATACATTTAAAGCAAAGACCTGCTTTGCCACTTGGATATGTAAGTTATACGGAATTTTATAACAAGGTACCTAAGTTAAAGCAGCCATACGACACCTATTTTAATCCTATTTTATAAGGACAAGAAGATGCCTCCTTGTTTTTATAAAATACTAATATAAGAGGCAGAGACTGCACCTTAAATTCAGGTGCAAACATTTACACCTGCTATATAGCAGGCATAAATGAATATACATAAAATTCATGGTATTTTATAAACACCATATGAATTTGAGGACTCCACTATGCTTTGCCTGGACTTTGCCTGCAATTAGTAGAAAGACCACAGGACGTGCAATGGAGCTACAATGTAACCCCATTTAAGACTAATAGAAAATATGTTTTCACTCAGTGCTTAATCAAACTCTGTAATTTGTTACCGGAGAATGTCGTAAAAGCTGTTAGTGTAGCTGGGTTAAAAAAGTTTTGGGCAAGTTCCTAGAAGAAAAAACTCCATAAACTATTATTAAAGAGGACCAGGGAAATCCATTGCTTACACCATGACAAGCATTATGGAACCTGTACCTTTTTGGGAACCTGCCAGGTACTTGTGATCTGGATTGGCCATTGTTGGAAACAGATACTAGGCTTGATGAACCTTGGTTTGATCTAGTGTGGTATTATGTTCTTACGTTCTTAACTACACTTACCAACAAAGTATATGCCTTCATGTCAACACACATACCTTATAAGAGGCCATTAATGCATGTAAACTGCCACCCATTCATATGCCTTTATAAAACTACGTCCTTAGTGGATACATTTTGCCTCTGAACATAAGGGTATCATCCATCCTTGCTCTGCCCCAGAGTATTGAGTATTTGCAGGATAGGCTTCACCTCAGAAAGAATGGGAGGTGTCAATGATACAACAGATTGGATTGGTGTTAGGAAAGATTTATTTTCAGCAATGGCTCCTGTTATGGAATGGATTGCCAGAGGAGTTGAGGGGTGAGAGGGAATATTTACAAGGTACATGTGTGGGGGGGGGGGGGGGAGGCACAGACTTGGGTCTTTCGAGAAGTCCTTGGAAGTTCTTGAACTAAGGGAGGTGAGTAAGCTGAGGTCAGCATGATGGGGTCAGGAAAGGGTCAGTATGGTTGGTGGGTGGGGAAGGATTTGGTCTTGGTAGTTTTGGTTTGGAGAGATATTGAGTTGGATTTTATTGGGTTATGATGGGGTTGAGTGAAATGGGTGTTTGATTTTAATGCTATATTGTTTCACTGTAAATCATCTTGGATTGTTGTAGGTAAGATGATAAATACAATGTTTTAAATAAACATGATATTGGTATTGTGTCTACTGCAAATTAAAATTGCATTACTGACACAAGAAAATAATAAAGTTAGCATTACTCTACTTTACATGAGAGATGCGAGGCTCAGAAATGAGGTACACCCACAGACCTGTGTATACATTAAGAATGGGATTGAATTTCAAACCTGGAATATCAAAATACTGAAGGGCGGGCAGGCAGGATTCGGGTATTCTTCACACATTTGTAAACCAAGTCTACCTGAATATCAGCCAGAAGTAATGGGATAAGGTCTTTCATCTCTCTGTGTTACTGTTTACCAGTGATAATGAATTATAGTGTTGTTCCTTCCACTCTCTCCAAACTGGCAGAAAAAGCTACCAGATCATCCATCCCAGAGATACCTGCATATGTGCCTCCGACCTACTAATGCTGCTGGAATTCATAAATCCTTCTTATTGTTAGTATTAACATTATCAGTATAAAGTATACACATTTCCCTTCCTCTCACTGAGCCTTGACTTTAAGCCTTTCTGCACGTCATTTTCATAATCAATTGCAAATGAGTAATGACTTTCTTCCTCCTCTGATGGGATACAGAAGAAATAAGACACAATTAAAGTATAATTCTCTCCGGAGGGAGGTCTCTCCCAGTCAGAGGGAGGGGAAGAAAGAGTATAAATGCAGGCTGGATCTGAGGAAAGCCACCAGGTCCTGAGGAACCACTGTGAAGGATCAGACTGCTCAAATTCTACAAAGATATGGCTAAGGATTATTGACTTCAGATGTCATATCGAGACCTCCTATATATTTCTGACTTGGCGGTATGGCTTGGTTTTTTTTCACAATATGGTGCTCCTCTTCTATATTCAGTGCTGCCTCTGTATTCACATGATGGAGGTCCTCATTAATAACGCCTGCCCATGTGGGCAGGCTTCAAGGTTCAAAATGTCAATAAATAGAATGAGAGGGAGGAAAGAAAGACAAGAGACTAAGAATGAGAAAAAGAATCAGAGAGAGAGAGAAAAAACAGTCAAGACAGAGGCAAGAGATGCAATGGGAGATTGAATGGTGCTTTCTACATGTTGATTTTACATTGAATAAAATCAAAATATAAAAAACTTTGGATATCCCAATTTGGAAAGAAAGAGAGAGAGGGAGAGAGATACTCAGATTTCACAAAATTCTTTCCTTTTTTGTTAGCTAAAACGTCATGGGTTCTGGTCATTATTGGCTCTGCATTATCCCTCCAGAGACCAGTCCTTAAATATTACATCCTATACATTGACCTTTCTCTGCACATTGGACTTGGTACATCAGAATTTTGCAGGTTAGAATTTTTTTCTCTTTCTGCAGCTGACTTCTGATTCTCTCAGGCATTTCTACTAATTATTGACACTTTTTCAGTCAAAATTGGAGCATACTATGGCACTGCTGGGGTTGGCGGCTCTGCTGGCGATGCCTCTTTTCCGCAGATCTCTCTTCACATCCTATGGTTGCACCCTCGAGAGTCAGAAAGAGGTGGGCTTTATGCAAGATGGGGACATCCTGATTGGAGGAATAATTCCAGTGCACCTCGGCTGGCTGAGACCAGAGAACCAGATCACTGGACAGTTCAATCTCTGCAACACGTAAGATGCCTGCTTTCCATATTTATGTTAAATCTCCCAAGAGGTTCTAAAAGTCTCCCAAGGGTTCTAAAGAAAGACCCCTGTAGGTGCTGCTTGTGTGTATGTGTCTGTTCTGTGTCTCCCTGCAGGTGCTGCCTGTATGAGTATTTCTGCTCTGACATCATAATGGTGCTGCCCTTTTGTATATTTCTGCTATAGAACTCCCTGCGGGTGCTGCCTGTATCAGTGTTTCTACTATGTGATGTCATAATTGCACTCTAGAACTCCTGACAGGTATCACTGGATTGTGGCCTTTCAGTGTCTGACTTAAGTTTCACTTCCTGATGCAGTGGAACTTAGTGGTACTTAGCATGTTGAGATGATGTCACAGGCAAGCAGCCGAGCTTGACCTTCAAAAGTAACATTTGACTGAAAAACCTGGACCACTTGTTTCCATGCTGCTATTTGTGAGCTAGTGGATAGTTTATAAAGAGTTCAGGGGCTTAAGATTCATTATATTTTAAAATTTAAATATACAATTTTATAATGACAATGTAGCCAATTCTTTAAATTTTCCTACCACAAAATATCAATGACTCAATTCAAATGATCAGTATGTGGTTAGAAGTGAATGGAAACAGACAATATAAAAAAAACAAATTAGGCAATAAAATTCAGCTTTTCCTAACATGACATTTATGTAGGATTTAT
Organism: Ichthyophis bannanicus; assembly: GCA_033557465.1. Lineage (NCBI taxonomy): Eukaryota > Metazoa > Chordata > Amphibia > Gymnophiona > Ichthyophiidae > Ichthyophis > Ichthyophis bannanicus. The sequence goes on along the minus strand of CM066048.1, from coordinate 100,159,263 downwards.
GTAGGAGTATTAGTGTATGTGTCTCATATCCCCTTGTGTTAATGCATCCCCCAACCGCTTTGACCAGGTGAAAAGCGGGATATAAATGCAGCTAAATAAATAAATTTAATACAACTTATAATTCCTTCAAACAGCATTCCCTCTCTTTCTCTGTTTTATCCCCCTTTTTCCTCTCTGTCCTACCCACCTCTGCTTCCTGCTCTCTTCCCACGCTCCTGCGGTTTCTCTTTCCTTCCGTTGTTCTGCTGTAATTAGCCTCTTTTCTGCTCTCTCCTGTTTTTTCCTTATTTCCGCCTGTCTCCTCCTCCATCCTCTTTCTGCTCACTCATTTCCCTTCCTCTCTGCCCCCTATTGTAATGTTTCTTCTGCCTCCTTTCCCTCAGCTCAGTACACTCTCCCCTCATGTCTCCTCTTCTTCCCCCCCCCCCTTTCTGCTTTCTAGTCGCATCCATTTCTTAGGCCATGTACTGTATGTTGCTATCTGTCTTTCAACTCTTCCCGCTGTTTCCCATGTTCTATTCCAGTATCCTATTCACTGCATTATCCTTGCCCTCCCATTTCTAGTTCTGATTGACAGTATACTGCAATTTCTTGGAGTGGAGTAACCCTGAGGTTCATTTCTATCATAGCATGTGCAAAATTAACCCATTTGGAGATACACCCTCTCCAGTAGACATGCTGCCTAATGGTGCAATTCTATTTACTCCTCAGATTAAACACCAAAGCATATGGCTGGGTGCAAGCCCTGGTGTTCTCCATCAATGAAATCAACAGAGACCACACCCTCCTCCCCAACATCAGCCTGGGCTTCCAGATCTATGACTCATGCTACTCAATCACCAGAGCCCTGAAGGGAACTGTGTGGATGATGACAGGCCAGGAGACATCTGTCTTGAACTACCGGTGCCAGAGCCAGACATTAGCAGCCATTATTGGAGAATGCATTTCCACTGCCTCAATTTCTATGGCAAGGATGCTAGGACTCTATAAGTATCCCCAGGTAAGATAAAACATGGGCTGTTTAGCCAAACATCACCATTTAGTAATAACTAAGGAATGAAAATCAAGACTCCTATAAATATTTGTAGACTGATGAACATAAAGAGCTTGAGAAGATAAGGATGATGAGACTCATCTAGTCATCCCAATAGACTTCTTTCACATGCCAAAACACTGTTGACCTCCACCTTTCTCTTCACTTTTTGATCATCAGAGATCATCTGTCCCGTCCAAGACTTCTTTACTTTTGAGTTTATTTTATTTATTTAGATACATTTATAGACCACTTATCTAGCAAGCCTTATCTGAGCAGAAAAATAAACATAAAATTGACAACAAATAATCCATAATTACAAAAGCAAATATTATCTTGTAACAACAACTTCATGGAAATGAATGTGCCTTTAGACATTTCCAAGAATCAAGATAATCACGTTCTATTCTAACTTCCAGCAGGTTGTTCAAAATATAAGCTAATAACTTTGCTTCCAGGACCTCCAAGAGGAGGCCATACCATGCACCCATTACCTGTCTGCAAAGAACTTTTTCAGTGTAATTGTGGTAAACTGCGGCTGAGCAATGCCACAAGGCTCTACAGCCAATAGGAGGTTTAAAGAAAATACACTTCATTTTCAGGATAAACACCAAAGCAAATTGTCCTGGCCCTTCTTGGGCCTGCAACACTCTTAAGGTTACAGACACACTGCTCTTCAGGCTTTCCTCAGCTGTAGCAGTTTCTTAATTAGTCTTAGCAGCACTGGTCTGCTGGGTGAGAGAACCCTGTTCCAGCTCAGGTAGTTCTCAAGTAAGAAAACAAACTACTTCTTCCCCAAAGTTCCTTCACTCTGGGGCACAACTCAGTAGCACTCTTTCAGTCTTTAGAAACAGGGCAGCATATCCACAAATAAAGTAAACAGCAGCTCTCTATAGCACAAGAGTCCTTCAGCTAGGAAGAAGTCTAACTGCAAGACTGAAGGCACAGCAACAAATGTAAACCACAGTTCCTACCTTCTCAGTAAGCTCGTAGTAACTGGTCACCTCATATTACAGAAACCCCCCAGGCTCCTCTCTCCCTCCAGGTCTCCTGCTTTCTGAGTGAAACCCTGGGGCCAGGCCACACCCCTCCTGAGGCATTCTCCAGCCTTTCCTCTTAAAGGGACAGGGGTTTCAGTTCTTACCAAAACAATACCTTACCTGTTCTAAGCTTGGCTGGGGAATCTCCCTAAGGGGGACAGGGAAGCTTTTATACACTCCATCACAGTAATTATGTATTCCTTTATTTAAATTTATGAGATGCCTGTCCATAAAAATTTCTCCTGGTGACCTACAGCAATGTTACTATTATAATTTTTATTTGTTTGATTCAATGGTCACTTTGCCAGAGATGCCCAAGCGGATTACAAAATATACACCATAAAGCCTAAGAATTTAAAGTTAATCAAATATTTTATGACAATGAAAAAGCAGTAATATAGGAAGATTATCAAGCAGATTAAAACAGAGTTCAAATAACTGGCAAAAATCAGAATTAAGTAAATCAGATCCTAAAATCCACATACCCTTAACCATCAAAAAATCAGCCATCTTACAAATAGTGGAAACTAAAACATTACCATAAAACCTCTGTCTAACGTTTTCAGCAAAGAAACACCAAAAACCCAACAAACCAAAAAAGACAAAGTTAAAAGAACACCCTTCACTAACTTCCTGAAAGTGAAGCTTAATAAAGAGTTACACGGTTTAGGAATGATGCACAACGAAAGCCTTCTTGTTGGTCTCCATCAAGCTCACCTCTGTTGGTGTCAGTACTCGCAAAAGGACTTCCCCAGCAGATCTTAGTTGTCTGACTGGGATGTATCAGTGCAGGCATACACAAGTACTGGGGAGCTTTTATTATGCAGTGCTCTGAAAGTCAGATAAAGATCTTCAAAAGTCCACAACCACTGCTAAATACATAACTTATACCTTCCTCACTGTCCCCTCTTCTCTCGGGCAGAGGTTATGTAGAGGCCTTTTTAAAACTTCCAAAAGGTTCAGGGATCCCCAGCTCATGCCTACCATTCTTCCCAGGTCCCCACCCATAAGATTCAAGACTATCCCCACTAAACCTCTATCTTCCTTCCCCTTTCTGTCTCCACCAGTCTCTCTCTTGTCTGTACCAATCTCAGTCTCTTTCTTTCTCCCTCATCCAGTTTCCTCCAGTTTCTCTCTCTCTCTCTCTATTTAGCCAGTCCCTACCAGTCTCTCTCTTTCTCACACCCTGTCCCCACCAGCATCTTTCATTTTCTTTCTTTTTTTGTGTCCTGAGGACCTCCTGTAATAGTCTCATGGACCCCAGGTATGCATATATATTTCTACTTTAGGGTAATCTCACAAGACGTTGATGTCTGCTTCTCTGTCCTTCTGTTTCTCCTTCTCTGAACTGCCTCTTCTCTATGTGCTTGTTGAGGTTTAGCCTCCAGAGCTGGATACAATAACTCCACATTCGAGCTTACCAATGATTTGTTCAAAGGCATTAACTCATCGTCCCCCTCTGGCTCTAGCCTTTGCTCTGTCATTCTGAGATCATTAGTACTATCACTTGCCAGTCTCTGTCCTGACTGGTGCAAATCAATTTCTCTTCCTCCTTCACATAGTATTCCCTTGGATTTCAACAGCCCAGTTTTTTCACAAATTTTAGCTGCCAAGAATTCACCAATCATTTAGATTATCACCAGGTTTCTTCACCTATTCCGGAATGTCTACTTTTTTGCAGATCTTAATTCATCTGCAAAAAGACAAACCTTTCCTTCTAGCAATTTTGTCCAACTCAGTACATTACACTCAGGCCCATCTCTAGGTTTAACAACTTATTTATGAGCTACCTATGCAAGACAAAACAAAATCATTCCTAATATCCAAGTATATCATGTTCAGTTCATGTCTCAGATCTAATTCTCTGGTCATTCAGTCAACAAAATTGGTCAGATTTGTTTGACACAATCTCCCTCTGAGAAAACAAACTGCCTTAAGTCCTTTAACCTATAGGACTGAAAATATTCCTCTATCCTTTATTTTGATAGTGTCTCCATTGATTAACCTTCCACCAAGGTCATTCTACTTGTTCTATCTGTTGTTCATAGGACTACAATGACCCATCTTTTGGATATTAAGATGAAATGATATATCAAATTAAATAGATTAAGGGCCCAATTTTCAAAGGCATTTACATGGGTACTGCCTTCAAAAATTCCCTGGTTTGTTCCTTACGTGCCCGATGCTATGCGGTTAGCAACGATCATGTCAGGGGTGTTCCAGGGGGGAGTGTGGGCAGAGGAAAGGGCTAAGCATGTCCAGATTTTCACGTCCATCGCCACAGAAGTGAAAATCCATCTTGAGGGGGTCAGTGGGCAGGCTATCAGACCCTAACTAACTAAATAAATCTACCTTTCTCTAGTGCTTCAGAATCATGTGCATTGTGAAAGACGTCGTTAGAACATGACCTGCTCACTTAAACCAGCAGCATTTTGTGGGGCCAAAAATGGTGATGGAATTTTAAACGGCATGGTACAGTAGGAAAAGGAGCATTTCTGCTCAAAGCAAAACTTGAATGACCTTTCACACTTCAAAAAAAAAAATACTGCAGAAGTAGCTGTCACAGAGCGGCAATTACAACTCAGAGTAAAATTCAGAAAGGAGGGATAGCCTGCACAGAGAGGTAGATCAAAAACCATGTAAGAGGCATAGAGCGGGGTAACCTGCAAGGAGTGGCAGTTAAAACCCTAAACTCCCCGCTGGGCAGATTAGGTGGGTGGTGTTGGTCTTTATCTGGCATCATTTACTATGTTACTGTATTAGACGGTTCCCTTAAAATGATCAAACTCTTAATATTTTCAGCTTTTTCCCTCTCTTGGTGCATGATATACAGACTCTTACATAATGATAAGGCAAATAATATTCTACTATCAGAAGACGCTCAGCTAGTTGTGTTTTAGAGATCTCACCTATTCTCCCCAACACTGAACTCTCTGCTCTTTCAGATAAGTTATTTCTCAACGAGTCCTGTGCTGAGTGACAAGTTCCAGTTTCCCTCCTTTTCCCGGATGCTCCCTAATGATGATGTACAGGCCCTGGGATTGGCTCAGCTGGTGGCCTATTTTGGCTGGACATGGGTAGGGCTGCTGTCCAGCGCAGGTGACTATGGTACTCAGGGATCCCAGCTTTTGAAGGCAGAACTTTCTAAATTAGGCGCCTGCATTGCTTTCCATGAAACATTCCCTCTAGTTTTTCCAGACATAAAAATCAAGCTTATCTTGGAAGTGATTAAAAGATCATCAGCCAATATCATTCTTGTTTATTCTTCATACTCTTATTTTGTGCCTGTGGTAGATGAAATATACAGAGCAAACGTCACTGGTAAAGTGTGGATCACATCTGATGGTTGGTCGAGCTCCTTCCATCTCTTAAAGAGGGAATACAATCATGTTTTGAGTGGTTCCCTTGGGTTTGCCGTTCATGAAGGTGACATGCCCGGGTTCAGGGAGTTCCTTCTCAACCTTCATCCATCTGCCTCTCCAAATGACATATTTATTAAACCACTATGGAAGGAAATCTTTAGGTGTCACTGGCCAGAGGAAAACTTGACCATTTCAGCTAATGTGGATGCCAACACACCCAGGATCATGTGCATGGCAGTCGAGACGCTGGAAGAATCAAAAGTCCAAACTTCATACTTGTTTGACACAAGCATCAGCTACAATATCTACAATGCGGTATACGCTATAGCATGTGCCCTGCAGGACATGCATGCTTGTATACCAGGGGAAGGACCCTTTGCCAACAGCATGTGTGCTGACATCAAAAATTTCAAACCATGGCAGGTAAAATGCTATAATAAATTTTATGTTAGAAAGATATGTTTGAGCAATCAAACAGTTGTCATTCTTTAGAAATTCTGTTCTGACAGCTCTTGAATTAGACCTACCAGAACAGAATTGAGGAACACTGGTGGGACAACTTCCTAGGGACGTTTTCTTCCTATCATCCAACTTTATGCATAAATAGAGTATTACACTTTCCAGTGCTGTGGGTTCAAGATCTTTCTGGAAGATCGCATTTACAGTACTAGGTAGAAATGAACAAAATCATTAAATGTTCCTTTGCATGCAGTGACTATGATCATGAAATATCTGAGTCTTACTCCCCCAGCTACTGCACTATATGAAAAAGGTGCACTTCAAGAACAAGATGGGAGAGGAGATTTATTTTGACAACAGTGGTGATCCCAATGCTGTATTTGACATTATCAACTGGCACCTGTATCCTGATGGTACCATCCATGATGTGAAAGTGGGACACTTCAACTCCAGGATGTCCAAAGGGCAGAAGCTGTCCATCAACATCACTGCCATTCAGTGGCACTCACAAGGGACAGAGGTATAAATCTATTATATGCATATCATAGGGGGAACAGTAATATTTTAAGAAAACTGTTGTGAAGCCTGTAGATAGGGATCCAAACACGGTCATTCACTGTGCACAAATTGTGGAGCCTTCATGATCCACTCTCTTCAAAACCTTCTTATTTACTCTTTCTACTCTGTAGCACCTATGCCCTGGGGTCTTTAAATTCTGGACTGGTAGCTCCACACCTCTGACTCAAGCCATGACATTAAGTGAGTCATTTAAAATAGAACATGATGGCAGAGAATGATTGTGAGGTCCTGGTGGTCTTATGAGTTTATTAATTGGTGCACTACTATAGACTAGTTGACGTCTAGCTTTTCCCTCCGGTTCTTCACAACTCAGGATCCTGCATCCTATCCCAGATTTTCTTGAATTCTGTTACTATTTTTGCCTCCATTCCTCATGGAAAGGGTGGTCATTGCATGGAATGGCATACAATGACCACCCTTTCCATGAGAAATATTTTCTGATGTCTCTCCCAAGTCTATCCCCCTGGATTGGATGATTTCTTGTTCTAGAATGTCCTTTCTTCTGAAAAAAAAAACATTTCTTTGTATTATCTATACTTGTGAAGTATTTGAATATCTCTGTCACGTATCCCATCTGTCCTTTTCTCCATTGTATACATGGTCTTTATGTTGCAGAACTCTTTAGAACTTGTTCCCTTGCTACCCTTTCCTTGGCCTTTACTAAGGCCACTGCTCTAATGACTAGCCTTACTCCTCCATTCCAGCCTTTAAATTCAATTGCATCTTTCATATCATTGTTTTCAATGAAAAGTTAAAAAAAATATACAAAAATCTAAAAAAGGGTTTGAGAGATGGAGCAAGATGGTGGTGGGACAAGACACAGAGTTTAGAGCTTTGTGGTAGTCAGTACTCTTTCAAAGGCACTTATATTTGCTGGTATGGATGAGCATAAGGGTTAGTTCCAGGTATATCCTGCAGATCTCAAGACTGCTGGGGCCAATGGTCAGTGAATACTTGACTCCTTTGTCCAGAATGGATGCTGGTTGGCAGAAGGCCTGCCTGAATGAGGAAGCTAATTTTTCATTCAGTCCAGAGCTGAGAGAGACCCCTCAAAGGCCCAGAAGTGGGTCTATACTCATTGGACAGGACACCATGCTGGAATTTGGAAGTAGTTTGAGTGCAGCTTTGGGTGAAGGGACTCTGCTGGAAAATTCAGACCCCAGCTCAAGTAGTGTGGGCCCAGTGTTGATAGACCCCTCAATGGGTGTGCTCCTGATTCAATTGCTTTGAATGGGGAGACTGCCATCAACAGAACAAATAGAAAGGCTCGAGGGAGATGAGATGATAGCTATCATGCATATAGAAGTCTCTGAAAAAGCATTTGGAGTAGATAACAGTGAATACTAACTTACTTCAGGTCCAGTGCAATTTCCAGGCTGAAACCTTTTGCCACATGCAAGAAGTGGCAGACTTAAGAGGCTGTAATGCTAGTTTGGAGAAAAAGAAATAGCTAATCATAGACTGGAAAGCTTAGAAAATTGGCATTGGCATTTGAATGTGTCATCGTTGAAGTTTCCCAAGTCCTTTTATAACTCCTAAGTCCTCAAACAGAAGAAATGTCAGCAAAAAGTTTGGATTTAACTCAATTGCGGGAGAATTCACAACCAGTGAATACTGCACAAACTACTTTGGCCTTCACCCTCGAACCATATGAAAAGTGGATTCTTAGATTATTATAATGAAAATACAATGTTACTTTTTTGGACTGAAAGATTTTTATTTTTCCTGATTTCTCTCAGGCTAGGCACAATGTCTTTTTGGCTAAGCATCAGCAACTATTAGCTCTTGGGTCAACTTTTTTCCTTCAGTTTCCTTTTAGATTTTTTCCTTAATTAGGAAATAATACTTTTTTACTTCTGGATCCAAAGTAGTTATTGAATATTGAATTTTATTGAGAATAGGATCCCACCTTCTTGAATGATAAGTCTCTAAGGAAGTGTAAGCTTTCAGGTTATTTTTCTGCTCAGTTATGTTATTGTATTTTGCTATGTGAGTTTCAGATGATGATCCAACTCCTTTGCAATTTCTATCCACCTCCTACTTTTTATTCCTGTTGGAGACCATTGATGTTTTTTTCACCTTTACTTATGGATGATTTCCTTTTTTAACTTCGTGCAATGCTCTCATTACTTTTTCAAGAATTCTTGAAATGTAAGATTTTAAATCCTTATAAATAAAAGAGATTTAAAAAAAAAATTCTCTCTCTTGCTCTCTCAGGTACCATGTTCTATGTGCAGTGACAGCTGCCTCCCTGGGTACAGGAAGGCCGCTCAGACAGGAAGGCCCCTCTGCTGCTTTGACTGCATCCCATGTGCTGAAGGAGAGATTTCTAATGTTACAGGTACACATACAATGTAAGATCACAACGTTTAATTTCGATAGCTTCAAAAGGATTGTACCATTAGGGCTCAACTAGTGCAATTTTGAATCCAGTGCTGGAAGGGACAAGATCAACTGGGGTTCAACTCGTGCTTGATTACTGCAGACCCCTATGGATTTCTATAGATGGAAGAGTCAAGGAGGGTCGTATTATGGGGTAGAGTCAGGGTTAGGGGGAGGGTCTTTAGGGAGAAGAATCTCCATGGAGTGACTTAAGATCTGCAAGAAGTCTTCTGGGGAGGTGTGGACTGAAGGAGCATGAGCTTCCGTGCTATTGTACAACTGCATTGACCTGATTAAAATGGCAGCTGAGAGCATCAGGCTACATGTTAGCAGTCCAATGCCACCTTTGAGCTAGCCTTATTTCATCCTGGAATAATGCAGCTTGTGAAGTTCAACACAAGCTGCATTATTTATTTACTGTAGGATTTACTCACATGGGCCACTGAGCTACCACAGGTTAGTAACTCCTGGGGTAAATTAAAGTGTGGTAAAACCTAAGGGGGACATATTCAAAAGGATTCATGCAGTTAACAGACCTGCTAACCATGTTACTCCTGGTGCGGGATCTTCAGTGGCACATAACCCTTTTGTGCCGCTGACTATCACCTCCTAACACCACTGCACACCCTGAAGCTAACTGCATAGCATTGGAGCGTTCTATGGTTGGCGCTTGACCTAACCAGTCAGGAATAATATTCAGCCGCTGGCCATTTAATGTAAATTGGCAAAGGTTAAGCACATAAAAGGCTGGCCTAACTTTATACATTTTAGCTATTCAGCCAGCAGCTATCACCACTGCTAACCGGGCAAATTCGATTTTCAATGACAGTGGCTGGATACGACCCTGATATTGAATATCCGGGTCTAATTTTATATAGTGAAGGCCAGTCGCTTTGCATGTGCTGGCCACCATCATTGAATAACAGCCCCTACAACCTAGAAACTTCTTCGCTTCTTCAGTCATTGCATCTACATTAGAGCCTTCTAGAATTAGTGCACAGGGCTAGACAAGTGACTGAGGATAATATTTCACCACTGAGTGAAGTGGGCAACCTCTCCTGCATAATTCATAGAAGACCAATGCCCATCATAGGAAAAATAATTGTTCATTCTTTATGACTTCCAGTACTCACATGAATGACTTTGCTGAAGTGTATAACATCCAGACAAGTTCTGAGCAATCAGCAAATTCCATATCTATGGGTAGGTGAATTAGTGAAGTACAGAGATAAGAATATCACACATAATGCTAACGAGTCTTCCTTGCTCATCAAAGAGACATATCCAGTTGCTCTTCTTGCAAGCACCTCTCATTATTAGGGTAGGGGTGGTAGGCATTTTTCTCAGTAAACATTTGATATTTTTTTTATCTAGATTCTAATATTTGTTGGCAGTGTGCAAGTGACCAGTGGCCCAACGAGAGAAGAAATAAATGTGTTCCAAAGAGAATAGAATTCCTCTCCTATCAGGAAGTCTTGAGTATCATTTTAGTTGTTGTTGCCATTTGTTGCTCCATTGCCACAGCTGCTATTTTATACATTTTCATCAAGTACCGAAATACCCCCATCGCCAAAGCCAATAACCGTGAGCTTTCCTATCTTCTTCTGGGAGCCCTGCTGCTGAGTTTTCTCTGTTCTCTGCTCTTTATTGGAGATCCTCATCCCATGAAATGCTTTCTTCGTCAAACTGTCTTTGGCATCATCTTTGTTTTCTGTGTTTCTTGTGTGTTGGCCAAGACAATCATGGTGGTCATTGCTTTCAAGGCCACCAAGCCCAACAGTAACTTGAAGGGTTGGTTGGGACCCTGAGTGCCTCTTGTGATAGTTTCTGCTTCTACACTTCTTCAGTTCATCATCTGTGTTATCTGGCTGCTGCTCTGCCCTCCCTTTCCAGAGAAAAATATGAAACTGAGGGCCGGAATTATCATATGGCAGTGCAATGAATGCTCCGATGTCGCACTTTGGTGCATGCTGGGATACATGGGGCTCTTGGCATGTGTCAGCTTCCTGGTGGCCTTCCTCGCACGCAAGTTACCCGACAGCTTCAATGAGGCAAAATGGATCACGTTTAGCATGCTCGTGTTCCTGAGTGTCTGGCTGTCTTTCATCCCAGGCTATTTGAGCACCCAGGGGAAGTACACGGTCGCTGTAGAGGTCTTTGGGATCATCTCATCCAGTGCAGGGATCCTCATTTGTATGTTTCTACCTAAATGTTACACTATGTTACTGAGACCTGACAGTAATACCCGGGAGCAAATCTTAGGAAAGGGTGCAGTAAGAAAAAGATAAAGGCCATATAGGAATCTATCATGCTTGTTCATTCTACATCACATGATTAGTATCTTTTGTGCAGTTTTAGAAACAGTCCTGGAAAAAGTGGACACTCTGTGGTTCCTTTTATTGGACCATCAATAGAAAGATGTTGTGACATCTGAGCTTTTGGGGCTATTCAATTCTTTTCTTCAGATGTGTCTTGCTCATAATTACTATTTGTAAATTGTGTTTGCTTATCATTCATTTTGAGTCAAATTATCTCAAGGCAAGTTATTACTCTTTTATCATTCCTCTTGAGCTATTGTTATTTTGATTAATTGTAGATTATCATTTTATTTTCCATTGGAAGGTTATAACGATTTCTGCAATTATTTTCTCTGGAGCTTTTCATTTTGTTGCAGTTGTCCATTTTATGTATTTCTTTTGTCTGTGTATGGTAATGAAAAATGTTTATGCATAATTTTTGCATACATAATCTGTGTTTGGTTTTAGTCTGTTACTTATAAAATTTTTGCATTTAGATCTTTTAGTATTGGAAGTACACTTTCTGCTGGAATGTCATGGAAAGACGGGCTATAAATGTAAATAAAATATAATAAATTAAGAATGTAAGAACTGCTGTTTGGATTTCTTCAGTATCTACAGATTATTTCTATTTCTATGGATGCTGACAATGGATCCACCACTTCATGAAGGTCTTAAACTGGATCTGTCTGCTGGAATTCTGTCCTAATGAGCAGGGTGATTAGATATGTAGTATATTTTCAAAAGCTTATTTGGGACCTACACAGGTAAAATAAAGAAGTACACATGTAGACTGGCTGAATGCACTTAAATGGATATTTGGCTAGCTAAAACCAGTTTCTTATATTGATAACACACATGGTCTCAAGCGCCTCTCACTTTTACACATCATGGCAGCAAGAGTGTTGATACAGACCAAATCCTCCAACCAAGTAAAGCTAATTTGCAAAAGTTACACTGGCTTCTGGTTGAGAGTAGGATAAAATTCAAACTGTGATGATGTGAAAATATGTTTGAATGGCAGAATACCAAATCTCCAAAATAAAATTAAGATTCTTTGCTTGTTTCCGAATGCCTGTCGCTCTCACGCATTACTTGAGACTTCAAAGGACTGACATTTTTCATTGAAGCATTCATTGCTTCCTTCTTCTAAAAATCATTTATATTGACTCATTTTGTCTTCTAATTTTGTTTTCATTTTATTTATTTATGCATTTGAAACACATATCTACTACTGCTACTACTACCTATCATTTATATAGCGATTTTAGGCAAAAGCAGCGCTGTACATATATACATAAGAAGCAGTCTCTTCTCAATAGAGCTTACAACCTATTCAAGACAAACACAAGTAGAATACAACACAATAAAAGAATTTAAATATAACTAACTAAACTTAAGCCTAAATTAAAAGTTATTTAAACCTGAAACTCATGCCTTGTCTCCCACTTCCCTCCATTATCCACAGACAGAAAAAACAGCATAAACCAGCAAAAGATCAATTTTCCCTTCTCATTAAATTATTTAGGAAAGATCCAGGCTTTAATTTCTTCCAGAATATTCTATAGTCCTGCCGTAATCTTAGCTCTTCTGAAAGTTGGGAACCGCTGCCAAAAAGATTGAAACTCTGTCTCAACCACCTCATTTCCTTAAACTCAGGGGGCAACCAAATTTGACACCTGATCCCCCAAGCATACTACTTTAGCTTGGCATGAAGGTAGCCTCTCCCATTCATCCTCAGCATCCTAAAAGCCAAGGCCAGCAACTTAAATTCAACCTTAGATTTCACCGACAACCAGTGAAAATCATCAACAAAAGGGAAGCTGGCTTTCTCTTCAGATGTCCCCTGATCATCCATGCTACTACATTTTGAATCACTTGAAGGTGCCTCAATAGCCCAGCAACCCAACATATAGACCATTACAGTAGTCCAGATGGGGTGGGCGGGATCAGCAGTACTTGAACTACAATATACAATTATTCTCCCAGGGGATAACTTTATAAGGACATTTGCATATACCTGTGGCCACATATATGTGTAAATGGCCTGTTATAAAATTCTGACTAGTGTAAAAGTATATGCATCGACATGGAGTCACGTCCTTTGCCAGTAGGAATAGCTGGGAACATCATGTGGGTGGAGAGCATACAGAGTTTATAAGTATGCATATAGATTATAAAAGACTTTCACTTACATGCATATTTACGAAGTTTATACACAAACGTTTATGTTTATTGGTTTGATATACCGCCATTCAAATAATAGCATAGCAGTTTACAAAAACAGAATATACAGGAAAGGCCCGATAGGCTGGGAAAGGAAAAGAAGTTACAATGTATGACAGGAAAGCACTCAAGACACTTAAATACACATAATCAAGGAGAAAAGGAGTGAGAAAAAGGAGGAAAAGGGAAGTTTCACACAAAGGGGGAGGGGAGGTCAAAAGCGGAGGAAAAAAGGTGAGTCAGATAGATGTAAATATCCATGCTTGCATCCGAGGCTCAGTTTCTGCCACTTCCACTAGTATTTTATAAGGACACATAGGCACCTCCGTGTCTTTATAAAAAAGCACCTAAGTTGGTGCCTACTTGCCCTCTTAAACTAGGCACCCCCCTTATAAAATTGCTCTCTAAGGTGTGCATTCTATAAAGGGCATGGTCAAAGTCACACACTAAAAATATGCATACGTCCCTAGTCTAAAGGATTTATGTGCATGAATGGGCACTTACATCATCAGCAATATAACAGGCTGGCTAGAGCCAACCCCAACCCACAAGCGACACTCACAACATGTAAAAGCAGCATCTCCACCACTATCATCTGGTGAGCATTTACAATGGCATCACCGGAGCACCTGGAATACATTATCAGTCACCTTAACACCACAACCTCCCCACTCGATCCATGTCTGGTCAGCTGGATCATAGAAACCAAAAAATCATTTCCTCCCATCATACATAAGATCACACAACTCTCCCTCACGCAAGGATACATGCCCCCTGAGCAGAAGAAATCCTCTGTGGGACCATAAAAAAATCCTAGGCTAGACCCAAAACTACCTAGGCGATAGGCGATCTCCAGTATACCCTTCCTCACAAAAATCATTGAAAATGCAGTCTTACTGCAGCTCCAACAGCACGTCGACCTATATGCCCCACTCCATCTATATCAATACAGTTTCAGTCCGGAGTGGAGGTTCTGTTAACAGCCCTCATGGACATTTTCGTAAGAGGTACCGAGAAACTATAACAGGCCTTCAAAATGATATTTCTGGACATCAAGACTACCTCACAGTCTTCCAAGCATTAGTCCTACCCCACTTTGACTACTGTAACATCCTCTTCCAAAGTCTTACAAACTATGCCTTCTATCCCTTGCAGCTAGCACAGAACATGGCTGCCTGCAACCTATCCATCTCCCCTCAAGCCAAGCACATAACCTCAATACTAAAACAATTACATTGCTCACCCATCAAAGCCCGGGCAAAATGCAAAGCCATAGTTACTACCTTGAAAGTATCCCATGAACTCTCAGCAGCCTACCTACAGTCACATCTACAAAAAACAACAACAATAGGAACAGAAGTACACACCTACAAAACACCCTCAAGATCCCCTCCGCTATCACAAAGAGCAATGGAGTCACTGTCAACAAGGCCTTCATGCTTTATGCCCTGGTCATCTGGACTGCTCTACCAAATCACTTATGTGCAATAAATGACCTAATGGACTTCAGAAAAAAATCTAAAAACACATCTTTTCGATGAACATTTCAGAGAAGAAACATGACCTCCCCCCAAACTCTGACCCCCCCCCCCCCCCGAACTCAGACTCTCCAGGGACCCTTCTTCTCCCTTCACCCCAAGGACACCCCCTCCCACCCATTTCTCTTCCCTAGTCAACACCTGTGGTACCTACCTTGTAATTCACGCTCAACCTGTTGTTTTTTCCAATGCCGCAGTTATTACTTCCAACTGTTAGATGAAGAGAGGAGCTCAGCGTGAAAGTTGCGATGTAAAATGGATGAAACATGCTGTGTGAGGAACCCCTGATGAAACATGTTGATAGTGAAACGCGGCAGCGCTGAGATTGGCGTTGGGAGATTGAAGCAAAGATAAACACAGTTCTTTTTGAATATAGTCATGTTAAATATATTGAGAGACATTATGTTCTGAATGAGCAACACCTATGGTCATTGATGCAAAACGGAGCATTAGGTTGGTGAAATATTACAACCGTAGCTCCATTAAGGTCTAAGACCAGTTGCACATTGAAATTGTCTTCGACATATAATTTGCAAGATTGGATTTGTTAATGATTGAATAACGCTGTGGGAACACAATTATAATTGGAATTCTCTGGTTAATATTGGAGCAACATTAGTTTATGCTCAACAGTTTTCTTGCTCTGAAGAAGAAGACCATTTAGTCTATTGGCAGAAAAAAAAGCCAGTTGGGTTTTTCATTTGCCTGAAACATCTAGTAACCTTCCATATATGTTTTTCGTTTGGGCAGCAGCCACAGCTACCTCTTTAGCAAAATTGCTCTGAAATGAAAATTTATAAAAATGAAACAAACAAAATGAAAATTTATTGAAACAAAAGAAAAAGAAAAATAATTTATTTTGCCTGCATATCCCTACTCAATACTGGAAAAGCACAGAGTGCTGCGGGAAAGTGTACTGACTAAGTTCTATGTGCAAATAGGAAGGTGTGCATCTTAAGATAGCAGATGGCTGGCTCATCTAGACTAGCCAGATAGGGCAGAGTGGAAGGACATTGATTGAAGGGCATGGATTGGCATATATGTCTGGAAATGACACACCAAGCTGCATCTGAGTCAGGCATTTGGGCTGCAAAAATCAAAGGGAGCGGTGTGGTATAGGGAGTGAAGTGCTCCTGTCCATGAAAGAAGAGCAGGACCTAGGGGTGATTGTTTCTGCTAATCTTAAGGTGGCTAAACAGGTAGAAAGCACAACGGTGAAAGCCAGAAGAATGCTTGGGTGCACATGGAGAGGAATGGCGAAGAAGAAGGAGGAGTGGATAATGCCTCGGTATAAGTCTAATTTAGAGTACTGTGTGCAATTCTGGAGACCACACCTTTAAAAGGATATAAACAGGATGGAATCAGTGCAAAGGGAGGCTTCCAAAATGGCTAGTCATAGGGGGACAAGGAAACAGGGGCTCCATGGCAGCGGGCAGGTTGTGCCATGGAGAGGACGTTCCCGCGGTGATGCAGGGGCATGCTGAGCCGTCTCCCAGGTCCCAATCCTGCACCTGCAGGAACATCTGGCTCTCATGGTGCAGAATCAGATCCCAGACGTGCCCCTACTGGAATCGGGCTCCACATGTATTGTGCTCAATTTGTTACTTTATTTTTGGGACATTTAATTTTCTATACTGCTTAGATATTCGTTGATAGCTTTCAGCATTGACTCTATCACATAAAGCTGAAAGCTGAAACCTGAACTACCATGTAGATAATTAACCACAAGACAGAATTTTTAGACAGTAGTATTTATTTATGCAAATTGCTTTTAGCCTGTGCCCTGCTTCCCTGAATACCAGGTGCTGTAGGCTTACTGCACAGAAGAAAAACCCGGTCATCTACTTCCAGTTGCACCTTGCCATGAAAACCCAGGAGATGAGTTGGCATCAACTCAACGGCCCACAAAGCAGCTTTGAAATTACTCTCCTTCTGCCTCAGTTTATCCAGCTGACCCTGGGGCGTTAATAACACTGTTCCTTCTGAACCTCTGCTCATTAGCACTGTTTTGTTGCATCCAGCAGAAGAAAATACTCTCAGGTCACTCATCCTAAACATGGCCTTATGTGTTCTTCTGACCTACTACTTCTCCTGGGATCCAGCATGATGCATAAAATCTAATAATCATTGTAGTTAAGATGTTTGCACACCTCCCACCCACACTGAGCCTTGATTTTAAACGTTTTTATCCTTCATTTTCATAACAAAATACAGCAATGAGTAAAAGCTTTCTTCCTCCTCTGATGGGATGTAGAAAAAAATGAGACACCATTAAGGCATAATTCTATCCAGAGGGACAACTCTTCATCAGAGGGAGGGAAGTAAGGCATTATAAATGCAGGCAAGATCTGAAGGTAGTCACCACTCCACCGAGTCTTCAGGTCCCAGGCAATCATTAGAAAGGATCAGACATCTGAAATCTACAAGGATTTAACCAAGGAAAATTGATTTCAGGTATTAACAAAACCATTTGTTTCTGACTTCACAGCATGAGGATTTTTTTAACAAAATAGTCTTCGCCTTCTCTTTCCAGTGCTGTATATATGCACAAGACAGAGGAATTTGAAGACTGGAAGAAGTATAGATTTGTAATGTTGGCATTAGTCAATTGGCTACACAGTCTCAGACCTGAGCTTGCTCCTGTTTATTAGCACACCCCGGGAAGGCAAGCTTCTGGGCTCAAACACCAATAAATAGAATGAGAAAGGGGGCAGGAAGATGCTATAATAAGAGAGTGAGAAAAAGAGAACCAGAAACAGAGAGAAAGAGATAGCAAGAGGATAAGAGATAGAAAGAAGATCAAAGACTAAGAGATGTTTTCTAAATATAAGTGAAAAATCTAAATCTTACATGCCATAAATCATAATTTCTTATTTTCTTTATAAACCTTCTGATTTTAGACATTCATGTGACAGATTATAGATAGAGGCTGAGGTTTCACAAAGAACCGCCTCATGATTTTAGTGAAACTTACACCTTCTTTTTTCTAGTCATTACCTGCTGGGAATAATCCTCTGGACTGGGCCTTAAATGCTACATCCTAGACATTGACCTTTCTCTGTGCACCAGAATTTGCACGTTAAGGGTAATTTTATAAGGAGCTGCCTAGATTTAGGTGGCAAGAACACATCTAAATTGAAGTATTTTGGTCATTTATGCAATACTATGCACTATTTTAGAATTATGCACATACTGTAGATCCAATGGTGTGTATTTTCACTGTGAGTGTGTGCATGGGTGGAATTTGGGCGGAGCTAGAAGGTATGCATGTCAATTATAAAATTCCATAATGTATGTGTGTACTTACAGAAAATACGTACTAACATTTACACCAGTCCAGGAGCTGGTGTATATGTTTGTGCTAATATGTACAACACATTCTCTCATCCTTATGCTTTATTTTATAAAATCAAGTAGGTGCATTCTTGACTTTATAAAACCGGCCTAAAATATGCACATGAAAACTACCCTCCAGATGTCTGCAGATTGGAATTTTTTTTAAAGCGTTACTGACCCCTTCGGGGTGTTTCTCTCGATTACTAATATTTCCTCAGCCCACCCGGCATGTGCACAATGCAACTTCTGGGCTTAGTGGTCCTGCTAGCGATGCCCCCTCCTCTCTGCTGTGCTCTCTGCAGTCTACAGAATCAGAATGAGGAGGGCCTTACACAGGACGGGGACATCCTGATTGGAGGAATAATTCCAGTGCACCTCAGCTGGCTGAGACCAGAGAACCAGTTCACTAGACAGCCTGATCTCTGCGATATGTAAGATGTCTGCTATTTATTTCTACCTTAAAACTCTTGTGTAGTTCTAAAGTCTCCCATGTGACGAGTATCCCTAAAGGTGCTATGTGTGCATCTTCTCTTTCAGTTCTACTTTTGTGTGGACATGTTTCTCTTATGTGAACCTTCCTGCACAAAAACATTTTGCTTGGCTAGTAAATAGCATGCAATTTTTTAGAAACCTAGAAAGCAAATTCTTTTTAAGCTTTCTTTCCACCAAAAGGTTTTCAGTCAGTTCAAGCTCTCAGGGGCATGTTCTGCAGAGAATAGAAATAAAGTCAAATCAGCTAAAAAAAAATGATTTCCGCTCTTTCTAGCACAAATCTTATGTGGGATATAGATACAGACTACCGCATAATACTTGGAATCCTGAATCTTCTACGTTCTTTCCTCTGCTCCCCACTGTCTTACCTGCCTGTCTTCTCATTCTTCTCTCCTGCTGTCTTCTGAGTCTTCCGGCTATCTCTCATCCCTCCCTTCCTCTAGCTGTATTTTGCCTCTATCTCTCTCCTCTTCCTGTTTATTTATTCCCCTTCACGCTTGCTGTTTCGTCTATCCCTTCTCTCCCCACTCCTGTAGGATTGGCTGTAGGCTTCGCAGGGCTGGGGACATGAGGAAGATCCTTACTCCGTGCCCTGTGACACTAGTTGCCCTGGGGCTTCCTGAAAAGAGGAGGCTGCTGCTTGTTTGCTTAAGGTTTGGGGAAGGAGCCAGCGACAAATAGTTACAAATGGTCTGATAACGGACCAATCGTGATCCTCACAGGAGTGAACATAGTGCCTGAGTGTGGATTTTCATTTACTCTTCAGATTTAACACCAAGGCATACGGCTGGGTGCAAGCCATGATCTTCTCCTTAAATGAAATCAATCGAGAGCACACTCTGCTCCCCAACATCAGCCTGGGCTTTCATATCTACGATACCTGCTACTCAGTTACCAGATCCCTGAAGGTCACGGCATGGATTCTGACGGGCCAGCAGCAGGCCATCTTGAACTACCGTTGTCAGAGTCAGACATCATTGGCCGCCATCATTGGAGAATCCAGTTCCACCTCCTCCATGTCTATAGCAAGGGTACTGGGGCTTTACAGGGTCCCCCAGGTAGTATGTGGCCTTATTATCTGAACTTTCCATGATAGGCATCAAGCCTATAATTATCATTATCGTGATTTATACAGATATCTGCAGCGTGAGAGACATGAGGTGATTTTTTAAACCTTTCTTGCACATAAAAAGTTTGTATACAATTAGGTCATGCCTAAAACTATGTGCAGTGCAGGTAGGTCCGTACTAGAGTAGGCATGCTGAGGGAAGGAATTTGGACAAAACATGTACAGTCGCAATTTATGCACATATTTTTTAAAATGCAAACATATGTGTATATTTTATTTGCCAACAGTTACACCTTCTCCCAAGCAGGTATAAATGTCAGCACCCACAAGGTACTATTTCTGCAGGATTTGTGCTAACATTTAATAAAGACACGTGGAGCCCGATTCAGAGAAGACGTCCCGGAGGAAGACAGGTCCGTTAGGACTCGATTCTAGACCGCAGGAACAAAACGTTCCCCAGCACACAGAATCGGGCCCATGGACAGCCTGGCGTGCTCCTGCCACCTGCAGGGACATCCTCCCCACAGGTGTCCCCGATTCCCGTTGTTTAGGCCCCCCTCTTCCCCACCGCCTGACCCATGGCTGGCCAGCTAGGGCCTGGATCGAGCGGCGGGGATCCCCCTGAATCCAGCCCCAGCCCCAAAGAGGGATCCCCAACCGCGATCACCAGGTCAGTGCTGCTTATTCTACCTCTGAGGAGGAATAAGCAGCATGTCCCAATGGACCCCACAGGACATACAGGACCATGACCTGAATCGGCCCTGTACGTCCTGCCGGACTGGCCCACCCCCACTCCACCATAGCCCTGCCCCCCACCTGCTCTCCCCGTCCTACTGCTTAGGACGTGCAGGGACAGCAGGAGGGGGAATAGGGTCACTGAACCAGGCCCATAGGCTAAAAATAGACACCTTCTCCATCTCCAAACCTTGGTGCCCTATTATAAAATTACCCTCATAACAAACATGGTGCAATAATCATGTGAGACATGAAGTATAAGACTCATAAAAGCACTTTTATCCTGATGACCCAGTAAGAAAGTATGCCCCCTTTGATTTTGCTCACAAAGCATTTTGGCAAAGGCAGAGAATAGGCAGAATAATACCTGCTGAGAATAGAACTGCAAGAGTTACCACAGCAACATCAGAGAGCTCCACCAAAACATCCAAATCATTTTACCAGGTTCAGGTTGTTGCATCTACCCAAAGTAGCTTAAAGGTAGTAAACAGATGCCTATGTAATAATAACAAAAATAATATTAATGATGTTGCACTTTTAGAAAATTCATAGTTCCCAGTGTTTTAGGGGATCTGACCTTTCCTCCCTTTCTCTAACCCCTCTGCTTTTTCAGATAAGTTACTTCTCAACGAGTCCCGTCTTGAGTGACAAGTTTCAGTTTCCGTCCTTTTTCCGGATGCTTCCCAGTGATGATGTTCAGGCTTTGGGAATGGCTCAGATGGTGAGTCACTTCGGCTGGACGTGGGTAGGGCTGCTGTCCAGTGCAGGTGACTATGGAGTGGTAGGATCTCAGCTCTTGAAGGAAGAACTCCAGAAACTAGACATCTGTGTTGCCTTTCATGAAACGTTCCCTTTGATTTCTCCAGCCACAAAAATCAAGCTGACCATGGAGATGATCAAAGGATCATCAGCTAACATCATATTGGTTTATTCTTCTTATTCTTATTTCACATCTATCATAGAGGAAATATACAGAGCAAACATTACTGGTAAAGCATGGATTGCTTCTGACAGCTGGTCAAGGGCCTTTCATCTCTTAAAGAAAGAACATACTGATATGTTGCGTGGCACCATAGGGTTTGCAGTTCATGAAGGTAACATGCCAGGATTAAAAGAGTTCCTTCTCAAGCTCCATCCATCCACCTCTCCCAGTGACCCATTTATCAAGACATTATGGAAGGAGATCTTCAGGTGCCACTGGCCTGACCAGGATAATATGACCACATTAGCCAGCATGGAGGCCAGCACACCCAGAATCCTGTGCACTGGAGCAGAGAAGCTAGAAGAGTTCAGAGGTCAAATTTCACATGAGTTTGATACAAGCATCAGCTACAATATCTACAATGCAGTTTACTCTATAGCACATGCCCTGCAGGATATGAGCTCCTGTGTGCAAGGGGAAGGGCCCTTCACCAATAGCACATGTACCAGCATCTGGAATTTCAAACCATGGCAGGTAAGATTTAGCAGTACATCTTATGTTTATAGTGTATGCTTGAGAAACTACAAAAATATCTTTCTTTAGTCATTCTACCTTCTAAGCCCTTACGTAGGGTCCTCCAGAGCAGAACTGAGGCACTGCTGTGGAACAACTGACTGCAGAAGTTTCTACTGCTATTACCATACTCCATAAATACATAGAGTCTTCAGTTTCCAGTGCTATTTGCCCAGGATCTTTCAGGAGCATCTAATTCAATATATTAAAATGAGATAAGCAACTGTAGTCCTGCATGCCAACACTACAACCATGATGCATAGTATTTTACATCATCAGCTCCTGCATTATTTGAAGAAGGTGCACTTCAGAAACAAGATGGGGGAGGAGATATACTTTGACAGTAATGGCAACCCTTTTGCTGTGTATGATATCGTCAATTGGCAGCAACAGGAAGATGGTACCATCCATGATGCCAAGGTGGGAAGTTTTGATTCCTGGGCACCCAAAGGGCAAAAGCTGTCCATCAACATCAGTGCTATCCAATGGAACACCCAACATGCAAAGGTACAAACACGTGTAGACACAAGAAGAAGTTTTCAAATACTTCTTGTGAAGTCTAAAGATATGTCTTAAATGAAACGTGTTGCCTCCTTGACCTACTTTTTTAAACTCTCCTTATTTATAATGTCAATGGCATATTGCCTGTTGTTTATTGTTTCTCACAAAGGCTTGTAAAAATGAGACAGGCTATCATAATAACATAGTAACAGAGTAAATGAAAACAGATAAAGACCAGCATGGCCATCTAGTTTGCCCAGTAAGGTGTTTAGGGTTATAGCTGCTGCTCCATGTGAGTTAGCACCGCCCCCCCCCCATGCTTTTACTTTGGATTGTAACTGACACATCATGCATGTTAATGATGTTACCCCCACCAGATGCTTTTAATTTGGGTAACTGTCGCTCCTTGCAGGTTATCCCCCTTTATAAAGTCATTTACGTTTTGCTTTGAGTGGGAATGCGCCTCTTGCTATATAGGTAAACTCTGTATTTACCCCATGCCTTTTTGAATTCTGTCACTGTTTTGTCTCTCCTACCTCCACTGGGAGGGTTTTCCAGACATCCACGACCCTATCCATGAAAAGGTATTTACACAGAAACATCAAAAATGACGGCAGATAAAGACCATATGGCCTATCTAATCGGTGCATCCATCCATAAGAACTATTAAGTTCTACAATCCCTTCCTCTTCCTCAGAGATCCTCTGTATTTGTCCTAGGTTTTTTAAATTCAGATAAAGTTCCACACATCCATCACCCTTTCTGTAAAGAAATACTTCCCCAGATTATGCCCTTTCACCTTCATCCTATGATCCCTCATTCCAGAGCCTCCTTTCAACTGGAAGACGACAATCACCTGTTTATATCATAGAGGTATTTAAATGTCTATCATATCTCCTGCCTTTCCTCCAGAGTATATATATTAAGATCTTTAAGTCTATCCCCATATGCCTTATAATGAAGACCAGGGACCATTTTTGTAGCCACCTTCTGGATCTATTCCATCCTGTTTATATCCTTTTGAAGGTGCAGTCTCCAGCATTCTACAAGGTACTCCAAATGAGGTCGCACTAGAGATTTATACAAAGACACGATCATCTCCTTTTTCCTGCTGGCCATTCCTTTCTCTATGCACCCAAGCATCCTTCTGGCTTTTGCCTTTGCCTTTTCCAGCTGTTTGGCCACTTTAAAATCATCATCTACAATCACTCCTAGGTCCTACTCTTCTTTCATGCATTGAATTATTTCACCCTCTATACTACGCCACACCCATATATCCCCCCATTGCTGATGCTGCTTTTAAATTTTCCTCCTTTCAACTTCATTTCACGCCCCACATTACTTTCTTATAGTATGGCATTGATTGAGTCATTTGTCTTTCCACTGCTTAAATTCTTTCTTGGCCTGCTGCATGTACCAATCAACTAGGGGATGTGTATTGGTGTGCGCACATTCCATTCGTTTGAGCATCAAAAAATTTAAAATGCAGGCAAATCACTTGTTTGCATGCATATGTATGAATTAACAAGCAAAAAAATCAACCTTCATGCTTAAAAATATTTTAGAGCACATATAATATTCCCAAATCAGAAGTAAGTGAAACGAACATGAAAAAAATGTCCAAGATCCAGAAAAATTTGTTTAAAGAGAATGCAAACAAAACTTTAATGGGAGACAGCCAACATGGCTTTACACAAGGAAGATCTTGTCTTACTAATCTGTTATATTTTTTTGAAGGTGTGAATAAACAGGTGGACAAAGGTGAGTCGGTTGATATAGTCTATCTGGACTTTCAGAAAGCCTTTGACAAGGTCCCTCATCAGAGACTTTTGGCAAAACTAAAGAGTCATGGGATAGGAGGCAGTGTACTACTGTGGATCAGGAACTGGATAAAAGATAGAAAGCAGAGGGTAGGGCTAAATGGCCAATTTTCCCAATGGAGAAAGTTGAATAGTGGTGTACCCCAGGGATCTGTGCTGGGTCCGCTGCTTTTTGACATATTCATAAATGACCTGGAAAGTGGAATAACGAGTGAGGTTATAAAATTTGCAGATGACACAAAACTATTTAAAGTTGTTAAAACCCAAAAGGATTGTGGAAAATTGCAAGAGGAGCTTGATAAATTGGAAGATTGGGCATCAAAATGGCAGATGAAATTTAATGTGGACAAGTGCAAAGTTATGCACCTAGGGAAGAACAACCCAAACTATGGTTACACGAGGCAAGGTTCCACATTATGTGATGCAGCAGACCCTCTTGCAGATAGAAGAAAAGTTTTAAATCCAGAAAAAAACAGGTATAAGCTGCAATATCCTGAAGATCCACATAGAGGGAGCATGAGAGTCAGTACAGAGTCTGAAGAACCACGCCTCTATGGGCAGGACTTGGGCCCAGTCAGTTTGGATTTAAGCAGAGGCAGGTCTGAATCAAGAGGAGAAAGATATCCAAGGGGAGAAAGATATCCAGAGGAGAAAGATATCCAAGGAGGAAAAGGTATCCGGAGATATATCCAGGAGGAAGGAGAGAAAGATATCCAGGGAGATATCCAGAGAAGTATCCTGAGAGAGGAGGACAGAGACTCAAGAGCCAAAGAAAGGGCAATCTTGAAAGAGAGAGAGAAAGCAGGCCTGAGGAGCAACGAGAGTGCTGGCCTGGGAGAAAAGTGGAGAACACAGAGGACTAGTGAGCAGAGAGAAGCTGAAGGAGCGAGGCCACCAGGCAACGACAGCCTCAGGAGTGGAGGCAAGGGCAGATGGCAACAGCTGCAGCCGTGGCACAGAGAGGTTCGTCCATATACTATCGTGGGAGAACTTGGGCCATCCTGAGTTAGAGGACAACCGGACTAAGCCTCAAGCCTTCCCTGAGAAGGAAAGAAGAAAGCTCAAAGGTAAAGCTTCTATTACTTGCAATTGTTTGCTCAAGCCTAACATAAGAGAAAGACAGGGGAAGGAAGTTTCTCCTTGTAACAATGACATTTATAAGCAAAAGCTAACAGACAATTTCTCTAAGAGGAGAACTGTAAATACTAAGCATTGTGCTGAGAGAGCTTTTAAAACTATAGCTGATGAGGAGCCATTGTTTTACCCAGTGGCCAGAAACCGACGCCCTAACCTAACTACCAGACAATGGGAAACTGTACGGCACGCTTTTAAAAAGCCAGAGTTCAGTTATGCAGAAGCCTCAGACTCAGAGCTATCAGACATAGAATTTATGCAAGTGGAATCTGCAGGCGAAGAGTCTGACGAGCCGATGGAATGTACATATTGTACAGCAGTGAAGCTGTAGTTTATTTCTAGCTCCATGAATGCATAAGTGAATGCAGTGTTTTGTCTTACCTCAAATTACTGTGAAGTTAACAGCCATTACTTTGACCGTTTTATTTGTGCTTTAAACCTGATGCAAGGATTTGTTCAGTTGTGTTACTTTCCAAAGCCGTTTATCCTGTTTTTGAACCATTTTTGTGCAAAGGGGAAATAAAGCCTTTTTCATTTTTCCCTCCATTTTCGTGTGAACTTGTTCTTTTTGGGAAGTTGGTAACAAGGCCGGCACAAGGGACTGCTACCCTTGACCCTCGCACCTGTCCAACCCCAATCACCATAATCTTGTGCGCTCCCCAGCCCTTCCGTGGAAAACTACGCCGCCACCAGGGGGGGTTGCGGGGGACAATTAGGAACCACCACCCAGGAAAAAGAATTAGGCGTCATTGTGGATACCATGTTAAAACCCTCGGCCCAGTGTGCAGCAGCGGACAAGAGAGCAAATAGAATGCTAGGTATGATAAGGAAAGGAATGGAAAATAAAACAAAAGATATTATAATGCCTCTATATCGTTCCATGGTGAGACCGCACCTTGAATATTGTGTGCAATTCTGGTCGCCGTATCTTAAAAGGGATATAGCAATTTTAGAAAAGGTTCAGAGAAGAGCCACCAAAATGGTAAAGGGGATGGAAGGATACTCCTATGAAGAAAGGCTAAAAAGGTTAGGGCTCTTTAACCTGGAAAAGAGATGGCTGAGGGGAGATATGATAGAAGTCTATAAATTAATGGACGGAGTGGAACGGGTAAACGTAGATAGATTGTTTACGTTATCAGAATATAGAAAGACTAGGGGACATGCAATGAAACTACAGGGTAAACTATTTAAGACTAATAAAAGAAAATATTTTTTCACTCAACGTGTAATCAAACTCTGGAATTTGTTACCGGAGGATGTAGTAAAGGCTGTTAGTGTAGCTGGGTTTAAAAAAGGTTTGGACAAGTTCCTGGAGGAAAGGTCCATAAACCATTATTAAGAAGGGCCCCAATGATATCAATGCTTGACCCAGTACAAGCATTGTGGAATCTGTGTCTTTTGGGGAAACTGCTAGGTACATATGACCTAGATTGGCCACTGTTGGAAACAGGATACTGGGCTTGATGGACCTTGGTCTGACCCAGTATGGCATATCTTATACTTTCTTTGGGCTGCGTACCGCTACAAACAACCACTGCAGTTTCTCCTGCTTTGCAAGATACTGCAGAATATAGATGTTATTAAGTCAGTTTAATTTCACCTTTAATGTATCTATGCATTGTAGAACTGCCTTCCAGTCTACATGTTTGTAGCATGCACAGTAGAAATGTCGCAATGTTTATTTTTCTGTGACTGTTGAACAAGGCTGAATTCACAGTGAACAGTCAGTGAGTGTTGGAATTTTGCCCACTAATTTTAGGAGTAAATATTCAGTAATTCACCTATCTACAGTTAAGAATATAATTTCATACATGCGCCTCAGCCAGGTGCAGATAAAAGTGCATGCACTGCTGAACAAGCCACAGACACACAGGATGGGCAGTTTTCAAATAGCCCATTTCCACAGATAAAGCACTCACTTTCCTAGGGGAATGACTTTATTAAGAGGGCAATTGCCCTTCCTCACTAGAGGAGTTGTCTAGTGGTTAAACCAATGGGCTGGGGAGCCAGAGAAACCCAATTTCCCCATGATACTCTTTGTGACCTTGCGCGAGTGACTTTAAGGCAAATTTGAGATAGTAGTGGAGAGCAGAATTGAGACATTGAGGTCAGGATATGCACAATCCCACTGGTATTTTAGAAGAGGCTCCGCCAATCATGGAGCCTTCTGTAGAATACGACAAGGGCATGGAGGAGGGCAGATGCATTTACCAACACATAGATCCAAAGGAGACAGTTTACAGATCTACACATGGAAAAAAATCAGTGGAAGCAATGCTGCAACTTATACGTTTAATTTCCAGAGGTGGCACCTGTTTATGGGCCATTTTGCAAACCTGTATTTATAAATGTCATTAATTGATTAAATATTGGGTTGTGTGATCTTATGTAAATGCCTCTGATCTCTGGAAGGGGAGGTATATAAAAACTTGTTAAATAAATAAAATATAAAGGCAGCAATCTTCCTTTATTTTGAATATGGAGGAGTAAATAGACAACAGGGGATCAAGGAGGATAAGTCCCTTAGTCCCTCCTATAAAGAGCTGACCGAACCGAGCACTTTTTAAAAACCTATACATGCCAGGGAGAAGCTTTAAATTCTGACGTGGTTATTTTTGGCTATGCACGTGGATTCCCTTTATGAAATGGGGAATATAGAATATATGCAGATTTTTGACCCATCCAGGTCACATCTAATTGTCATTTACATGTGGATTCCATTCCCACATGGAAATTTCAAATAAGACTGCTGAAATAATCCCTAAATCTAGTGGTGGGATCCGAACAGACTAAAAACCGGTTCAGTCCCACACCTCCCATGCACGTGACAGCCAAGTTGCTGCACTTCACGTGGAGGTGTTGCAGAAGCCGTACGTTTTGGCTGCTGCCCTCCACTGAAGTGCAGCAACCAGGCCGTTGCCCTGTGCCCCAGTTCCCTGCCTGACAATGCTTTGATGGCTTTGGGGACTTCTCCCAGTGCCGCAATCCCCTGCTACCGTCAAACATTGTCAGGCGGGGGGATTCGCGCCATTGCAGTGCCGGTGTTTCCATGCCATCTGTGGCCCAGTTTGGCAAATGCAGGCCGAGGCAGGAACCAGTTCGCGCAAACCGGCCCAATCCCACCACTGCCTAAATCTCCCACTGCCTCAGGCATTGACTTTGTGAGGAGTGTTGGGCAAACACACATCATACTATGATACGGTGCTACAGACATCCAGTAGCACTATCAAAAATGATCAGTAGTATTCTATAAGCCTGCAGCTGCTTCCCATGAAATGTTCAAGTATCATCCTGCAAATTAAATATCTTCTTTCATATCGGTCCCTTCAAATCTATATTTAAAATGTGCAGAGATATAGAAAAGTTCTCCTTTTTTCTTCCCTCACCCTCAGGTACCACGCTCTATCTGCAGTGAGAGCTGCGGCCCTGGGTACCGGAAGGCAGCTCAGAAAGGACATCCCCTCTGCTGCTTCGACTGCATCCCATGTGCAGAGGGGGAGATCTCCAACGTGACAGGTATACAACATAAGATCACACAACCCAATATTTAACTGCTGTGGTCAACTCTTCTTTTTATGCCAGGCACAGTGGTTAATGGAAATCCAGATATTCTTACTGGAGAGTGGCTGGCGCTGAATTTCCGGAGACTATGGTCAGTGCTGACACTATCTGGATAGGCTAGTCACATACCACTTAGGATAGATTTTTTGTGTTATCATAAGTCATGCAGATAATTATCCGGAAAACAGTGCTGGAAATTGCCACTATCAGGATAAATCAAACGATAGGAGACTATAGTAGGTAAAAGCGGAAGGCAAGGACCACGGCCAAACATAGTAGGGGTGTTCAAAAGACTTTATTAGCAGACCCAACTCAAACGTTTCAGCCTAAGGCCTTCTTCAGGGGTCAAAGAAGACAAAAAGCAATGTATAAAAGGTGGACCAGACCACTCTTCCCACTCTGTTGTCTATAAAAATCGTGGATCCTTCTCTAGGATAGCACTGTGTTTGGCCGTGATCCTTGCCTTCCGCTTTTACCTGCTATCAGGATAAATGCCAGCTTCACCCCAGCTCTCCCTATGGAGTACCCCAGCACTATCTGAATAGTGCCAAGGTGATCAGAGGGAATATTCAATGGTAGGATTCTCTGAGGTTGAGAGTATTTACTCAATTTTTTTTATAGTACAATTCTATTCTCTGCTAGTTAGTGCCATTATGACATCACAAGTGGATCTCAAATGACTGCTTCATTCAAACTGTGGGCCTGAAGAAGAAAGTCAAAACACTTACAAAATGAGAACTTCCATTCAAGAACTGAAGCCACCACTCTTGAAAAAGTAAATGACAAGATACAGCTAAAGCTCAAATGCACTCATGATGCCCACCATAGCACGTAAATAGGAAAGTAAATCCCTTAAGGTTAGATACTTGTTGCAGTGCTATTATTATGATGCCTCGTGAAGAATGCACAAAGAATGGACTTTTCAATGTCACACATGCCACCATCAATATAAATATTCTCCAGAAATATTTTCAAGGACTATAGAATTCAAAGAAATGAACATGGCAATCATAAGGCCCCACTGATGCAAGGTTCCACATTAGGAACCACCACCCAGGAAAAAGATTTAGGCGTCATTGTGGATAACATGTTAAAACCCTCCACTCAGTGTGCAGTGGTGGCCAAGAGAGCAAATAGAATGCTAGGTATCATAAGGAAAGGAATGGAAAATAAAACAAAGGATATTATAATACCTCTGTATCATACCATGGTACGACTGCACCTTGAATACTGTGTGCAATTCTGGTCGCCGTATCTTAAAAAGGATATAGAGTTATTAGAAAAGGTTCAGAGAAGAGCCACCAAAATGGTACAGGGGATGGAAGGATACCCCTATCAAGAAAGGCTAAAAAGGTTAGGGCTCCTTAACCTGGAAAAGAGACGGCTGAGGTGAGATATGATAGAAGTCTATAAATTAATGAACGGAGTGGAACGGGTAAACGTAGATTGATTGTTTACGACGTCAGAATATAGAAAGACTAAGGGACATGAACGTGTAATCAAACTCTGGAATTTGTTACCAGAGGATGTAGTAAAGGCTGTTAGTATAGCTGGGTTTAAAAAAGGTTTGGACGAGTTCCTGAAGGAAAGGTCCATAAACCATTATTAAAAAGGGACCCAGGATATCGATGCTTGACCCAATACAAGCATTGTAGAACCTGTGTCTTTTGGGGAAACTGCTAGGTATGTATGACCTAGATTGGCCATTGTTGGAAACAGGATACTGGGCTTGATGGACCTTGGTCTGACCCAGTATGGCATATCTTATGTTCTTATGTTCTACCGTAGTATAGCACTGAGCGACATAAGCAGCTCTTCCAGCGTTGCTAATAGAAGATCTTTAAGCCCCATAGCTAAATCTCGGTTTAAAATGGAGTTCTATAAATTATTAGTAAATTCCAAACTTATGCTATAGAGAACTGGTAAAATACAGTCATTATAAAATCAGAAAGGAGACATCAACTGTAGCTTTATTAGAGAGAATCTCATAGGAGTATGTTTACTAAGCCGGGCTAACGGTTAACCCAGGCTATCCGCAACTAGGTCCCATGTTATTCAATGGGACCTAGTTGCAGATAGCCCGGGTTAACTGTTAACTTGGCTTAGTAAACATACCCCATAGTATCAGGAGAGGGGGCAGGTTTCTCAAATGTGCATCATATATATATGATTTTTCTGATTTCTAGATTCCAATATTTGTTGGCAGTGTGCAAGTGACCAGTGGCCCAATGAGAGAAGAAGTGAATGTGTCCCAAAAACAATAGAGTTCCTTTCATATCAGGACATCTTGGGAACCATTTTGGCTATTGTTGCCATTTGTTTCTCCATCACTACAGCTGCCATATTGTGCATCTTCATCAAGTCTCGAGATACACCCATCGTCAAGGCCAATAACCAGGAGCTCTCCTTCCTCCTCTTGGGAGCCCTATTGTTGAGTTTCCTCTGTTCACTTCTCTTTATTGGGGATCCTCAACCTAAGACCTGCATGATACGTCAACTTGCATTTGGTATCATATTTGTCCTCTGTATTTCTTGTGTGTTGGCCAAGACGATCATGGTGATCATTGCCTTCAATGCCACCAAGCCCAACAACAACTGGAGAAGATGTTTAGGCCCTCAGCTGCCCATTGCTATACTTTCTGCTTCCATGCTTCCTCAGTTCCTCATCTGTGCCACCTGGCTGCTTCTCTGCCCTCCCTTCCCAGAGAAGAACATGAAACTGAAGACTGGAATTATCATATGGCAGTGTAATGAATGTTCAAATGCTGCATTCTGGAGCATGCTGGGATACATGGGGCTCTTGGCATGTGTCAGCTTCCTGGTGGCTTTCTTTGCACGCAAATTACCCAGCAGCTTCAATGAGGCCAAATGGATCACATTCAGCATGCTTGTGTTCCTGAGCATTTGGGTATCCTTCATCCCAGGCTATCTGAGCACTAAGGGGAAGTACACAGTCGCTGTGGAGGTCTTTGGGATTATCTCTTCCAGTGCTGGGTTACTAGTTTGCATTTTTTTCCCCAAATGTTACATTATGCTACTGCGGCCTGAGAGGAATACCAGAGAGCAGGTTTTAGGGAAAGGGTTCCGGAATAAGAAAATAAAGGCCATCTAAGAATCTGTCCCACTACTTCATTTTCATAACATAATTACCATAGCAGTTATTTATAAATTATGTTCATTTAGATTTGCTGCTGTTTCATTTTAATCAAGATCTACTGTCCTGTAGGCTTTCGTTATGCTTCAATTGGTTGTCTGACTGCTTTGATATGTTAAATTATAAATGCTTCTCACTGCAGTAGGTCATTAGTCCTTTAATTTTTGAAAGCTGTCCAGGATCATTGGCCATTTCCTTTTTTTCCCCAAACACATTGCCAAGTACCGTCCAGTAATACTAAATAAATAATGTAGGTGTTCTCTTTCAGCCTGATGGCTAGGAGCACTGTAATACATTTTTTTTTACTTGACATTTTCATTCTGTTCATTTTTATTTCCACCTCAATCAGAACATAGGCTGAGATGTAGGGCAACTAACCTGATATTTTCCCTTATTTTATACCTCCCCCCCAAAAGCTATCTAATCTGGTCATTGCAGCAATGGTTCTGGCTTGTGGGCCATGCACTAAGGCCCCTCTCAGATCATTGCAACTCTGGGCTCTGAATCCAGCCAATATGTCTATGTTTATGTTCATATTTATGTTTATTACTAAACTGCCCTTCAAAATGCATCAGAGTGGTTTATAGCAATTACAAGCATAAAAGTATAAATCACAGCTTTAATATTGAGATCTTTTCTCCTCTGTATAAGTTTTGTGAGGATATAATTTACTACAATTATATAGTCTGAGAGTATTTTTATCAGTCTCCCTGTTAATTATTATTTAAGGTTTTTTTGTATTTAAAAAGTATATGTCAAGAGTCAATTGATTGGAATATTTGTTATTTCTGAAAATTGGTGTAAGTTAGCAATAGTTTTGGTGTTCTAACATGATCCAGAAGTTTTTTGTTCTCTTGGTTACCAAGCCAGTGCTCTGACCACCCATCCACTGATAATTCACACTTCAAAGCAATGCTCAGAACTGTCAGAGTCTGAAAGTGAAATTGAATAGCCAAAAAAAGATGGAGAAAGCCTAGACATAAACTTCTGAGCCATAAGCCATATAGCTTGTGTCATGAGGTGGATCAGCCAGAGCCTATGGAAATAGGAAAAACTGAGCAGAACAGTTCTAATAATGACAGGCTAGAGCAGCACATGGAGCAGAGTTGCTATAGGCAACGTACACAAACTGAATTACCAGGTGTGAGAGCACGCCCAAGCAGTAGGTTACCTCACAGCCCATTAGGTAATGAGGGACAGCTGGGAGGAGGCGGGGCTCAAGGAAAACCAAGAGTGATGCAGTTAAAATTCACTCACCGGAGGTTAGAGTCAGAGCCGACAAGAGAGCCGACAGGAGAGCTGATTGCAGAGCCGATTGGAGAGCTGATCAGAGAGCTGGACAGGGAGCAGAGCTTCACACGGAGTCTTACACAAAGTTCTAGAGGAAGAAACCCAGGAGAGAATACCAGGGATTTGCTTCAGAGAGCAGTGCACAACTGAACAAAAGCCCAGTGGACTTGGCCATGAAGGTATTTCTGGAACCAGGCTGAGAAAGGCTGTGGGAAAGAATCTTCCTAGTAACAGGTACAAGGAGGGCAAGAGTTTTTATCTTGAGGATACTTTTGTGCCCAAATGAAAGCAGAAAGAGAAAGGCAGTGAGAGGCTTTCATCTTGGCAAAGCTCCGTTAAGTTCCCTGTACCCAGAAGCTCCGTGAGAACTAAGCCAGAAGGTAGGCTTATTCCTTCTAGTATAAGAGAAGCTGAAAGTAAGAGTTTTACCTACACTTATCCAAGAGTGTGTGGCTCTCAGGAAGGAAACTCTACTGTGTGTGGTAACCTCCCATTTTACTCTAGCAGAGAGGAGGAGGGGAACTCTTAACCGAGAAGAGGGACTGTTTAAAAATAGCCTAAGTTACAATCCTAGGGAGTATAGCTCCGCAGAAGTATGTGAAGAAATGCAGTGTGATTTCTGTGAGGAAACATCTTCTGAGTCTTGCATGGATTGTACGTTAATAATTTCTGATGAGATTTCTTCATTGTGCTGAAGTGGCTACAGAAATTCTGTTTAAGGAAAACAGCAGTGAAGAAACTTGCTTGTTTAAGAAAAAGGACTGTTTGCATTACCTTTTGTTTATTGCCAAGCTGAAGATACAATATACAAAAAAACCCCAATTTTCAGTGATAAATCGTACTGACAAAATCAAAAAATCACCAAACAAACCCCCAGAAAAATGTATCAAAAAAATCTTTCTTTTTGTCGGATGTTTACAGGAAAGGAACATATATCAGTGTTATGTCCACCACTCAGTTACATCCATTTTATTATAATAAATTTCATATAAAACCATGAAAAACTCTACTTAGCTGGATTAGCAAGTCGCAGACTACTCAAGCACGCTCAAGCATGACGTGCACATTTCGGGTCAGAAAATGACGGTTGAATCTGATTATGGCAGCACTTGAAACAGGGTTTCTGACCCGAAACGTGCACGTCGTGCTTGAGCGTGCTTGAGTAGTCTGCGACTTGCTAATCCAGCTAAGTAGAGTTTTTCATGGTTTTATATGAAATTTATTATAATAAAATGGATGTAACTGAGTGGTGGACATAACACTGATATATGTTCCTTTCCTGTAAACATCCGACAAAAAGAAAGATTTTTTTGATACATTTTTCTGGGGATTTGTTTGGTGATTTTTTGATTTTGTAAGCTGAAGATACAAGCATTTATTTTGTTCCAGTAGTTTACCTTTATTTTTATACCAGAAGTATGGTCTTTTGTCTTTTGTTCCAATGTGCTGAAAATTCACCCGGGAAGGGAAAATAAAAAGTCCTCTCTTTAAAGCCTTGCTACTCGTCTACAACTACATTCTTATATTAGCTTGTGGGACTACAGCTCCCAGGGGGCATTTCAACACCTTCTTGATACCAACCCCCGCTGTTTAAAAAGAGGCCCCACTATAGCTCCCATGCTTTAAGCCTCTGGGAACCTATAGGTGGGTGACACTTGACATTTCTGTACATTAAATTTAAGGCTACCTGGACCTGGAAGGGTAATAATCTTCTGAAGAAGGCTCTAGTGCCTGGTTTGGAAATCACATCTACATATCATCGTTTTTGATTGGCCTTTTTCACATCCTATCAAGATTCATGTCTGCCACCTGCCTCAGCATTGACCACTGTGGACTTCGTTACTATTATGCCACTTTATTATTCTTTCCAACCCAATGCAAGTTATAAAGAATTATATAAAAGGGGCGAGAATGTCTGTCTGTCTATCTGTCTAGGGGTCAAATGAGTCTCTGAAAATTTAACAGAATAGGATGAAACTTGGCAAGTGGGAAAAACTGGGAAAAAGATGCATCAAGTTCAAAAACAGGCCAAATCAGACTGGGGGTTCCAGAGAACTAAGCCCCCCCCCAAAAAAAAAAATGAGTACAATGTATTTCTGGGGGGGAAGGAGTTCTAGCTTCTGTAGCATAGAAACACATATAAAGTGAAACACTGCAGTTAAGGAAATGCTCCTTTACAAACACCCTCCCCCTGTTCTCTTCTCTCACAGTCCCTCTGACTGTACTCACCAAGAAAAAATCCCCCATCACAACTGACCCACAGCCATGCACATGGCCCACAACCTCAACAAATTCTCCCTGGCAACTGCCCTACCAAACCCCCACCCCCCATTTCCCTCCCCCCCCCCCCAGTGCTGCCTCAATGAAAAAGAAATACCACAGCTGTCTCACCATCCTGCACACTACCCCACCCCCCAAAAAATATACCTCCACCATTGCCCCACTATACTGCATCATGCCCCTCTGCAAAAAAAAAAAAATTCTCCTGCAAGTGCCTCACCACGCTGCAAATTGTCCTCTCCCAAAATCTAGAACCTCTCAACTGCCCCGCTAGCTACAAACAAGGCCAGTGCAAGGACTGGAGGCCCCTAGACTGGTCCTCCATTCAGCTGCCACTCCCGTGGCCCCCCACCCCCATTACCACCACTGCCGCCCCTCTCCAGAGCCTCCAATGACTCCCAAACCGCAATGCAGCGCTTACCAACGCACTCCGGCACTGCGTCACTGTTGGTTTCTCTCCAACACAGTTTCCGGTTTTGCCACCAGAGAGGGGGGCACCAGCAGTGGCAATGGGCACCCTCAGAGGGCTGGCTCTCTAAGCGACCACCTAGTTCATCTAACAGTAGTGCCGGCGGCCATGGTTACAAACCGCCCAACCCCCCCCCCCCCCCCCCCACATGTGCTCCCCCACTCAACAAACTGCCCCATTTGGAAAACCTAACCTCTCCTGCCAAATAGCCATATTTAATTTAATTTAATTAGCAGGTTTTTATATACCGCAACTTCCATAGATCAGTTGCGGTTTACAATGAACAACAATGAACAAGCAAGGCTGTTTTACAAGGAACGGCAGTAAACATCATGCTGTTTTTACATATAACAGTGTTAACAATAATAACAATTTCGGTAATAACAATAATGGGTTCAATCTATCAAAACAGATTGATAGTTGAGAACTATATACATTGAACATGTTTAGAACTAAAATACATATCCCCAAAAGCTATTGAAGCTATACATATCCCCAAAAGCTATTGAACATGTTTAGAACTAAAATACATATCCCCAAAAGCTATCCTCCCTGCAACTGCCCCACCGCCCCACCCCCAAAAACTACCCCACCGTAACTGCCCTGCTCTCTTGCAAACTGCCTCACTCACTTTCTCATTTTTATCAGATAGATTACAACTTGTTTGCTTAAATGCTGTTGCCTCTATGCTTAGAGGAATTTATTGTAACCGGCACAGGAATCCTCCCTTTCACTGCTATTATGAGTTCCCCCGAGGATATGCATTCCTTTGGTTTTGGAGTTTTATCTTTACATGGATGAAATTAGCTTCTCATACTATTGCATTAGGACGTTGATAGAGTAATGGGCGGTTGAGTAACTGTCTAGGAGAAATTGCTAAATACCTACGAGCTGATAGATTGGTATTGATTAATCAAAAGTCTGAGATCATAAAATGTGGTCGTGTAGAACATGGCTAAATCCAAACTTCTTATCTTTCACCCTAAACCCTCCTCCCTCCTTTCTCTATCACTGTTTACAATACTCTTCTTCTTCCTGTTTCCTCAGCCCTCATCTTTGACTCCTCCCTCTCCTTCTCCACACATAATCAACAGATTGCTAAAACCTGTCATTTCTTTCTCTATAACATTAACAAAATTTGCCCCTTCCTCTCTGAACACACTACTAAAACTCTTGTCCACTCTTTAGTTACCTTCCATCTTGACTACTGTAACGTCCTCCTTGCTGGTCTCCCTCCGAGCCATCTCGCTCCTCTTCAATCTATTCAGAGCTCTGTTGCGTGGCTAATCTTTCACCAGCCCCAATACACTCTACTCTTCTGAAATCACTTCACTGGCTCCCCTCCTGTTTCCATATCCATATCAAACTTCTCCTTCTAACCTATAAATGCATTCACTCAACTGCCCCTCGTTACCTTTCCTCTCTCCCTACACCCCTCCTTGTGAACTCTGCTTCTCCTCTGGCTTTATTCTCTTTATGCCCTTTTTTTCCTACTGCTAACTCCAAACTTTGATCTTTTCACCTTGCTGCTCCTTACATATGCCTGGAACAGAACAAACTTCCTGTATCTTTACGTCAAGTTTCATCTCTTTCCCTCTTCAAATCCATGCTAAAGGCTTACCTCTTTGAGACTGCTTTTGGATCCTAATCTCTTGTTCCTCTTGTGTCTCCTCTCCCTATTGAACCCCTTATTTCTCTTATATTGCTACTGTACTGTCTGTCTTAACTAGATTGTAAGCTCTACAAGCAGGGACTGTCTTCTATATGTGTTTATATAGCGCTGTGTATGCCTTGTAGCGCTATACAAAAGATTAATAGTAATAGTTGTAGTAGACCTTAGAGATTTGCAGCCCAAAGTGATATTGGGGGAGGGGGGTGGAGCATCTTGCTGGCCTTTCTGTTAAGGAATTTGGGTGTGGAACCTGATTCTAGTCTTGGCCAGAGCCCCCTACTTCAGAACTTTTATGCAGGAAGTAACTGCACATTGCATCTGGTGAGATGCCTGTGATCTTTGCTAGATAGTAGAGCATTTAACATAGTAATGCAACTGCAGCCCTCTCCCTGGAGTGCAGCTGCCATGATTTATGCAATCCAGGGAGAGGAATGCATGAAAACTGCACTGATGTACCAGCGACCCTTCCAGTGGAATCGTGTGTGACTTCTACAGCAAGATTATTCGCTAAGTATTTTAAAGCCTGAATTGGCAGTGCCATTTTTGAATTGGAAAGGATTTGGAACTGTTTTTGAATAGAAAATATCTGTGCGAAATTTATAAAAATGAAATGAAACAAACTGAAAATTCACTAAAACGAAATCAAATAAAACGAAACATCCTACAAATGAAACGAAACAAGTTTTTTATTTTTTTGTCTGCACACCCCTACATGGAGCTGAATCAGAGAAAACGCTGCACAAGATAACATTGGAGTGGCTCAGTGGTTGGGACAGGGGTTCAATTCCTGCATGGGACAAGTAACCTCAGGTTGGAGGGACTGGGGTCTCTAGTCCCATGGCCACTCCTTGTGGCCTTGGGCAAGCCACCTAATCCTCCATTGCCTCAGGTACACTTAGATTGTGAGCCTTTCAGGGACAAGGGAATAAAAAGTACCTGTTTGTGTGTGTATATATATGTAAAAAGCTCTAATATGCATAGTAAAGGGTGATATATTAAGTGCCTAAACTGTTTCTTCACCAAAAGAGTGGTGGATGCAGAACTATTTCCCAAAAGAGGTGGATTAGACAAAACTAGTATTGTAAGGCCCTGTTACTTACAAGAGACCGATTACTAATTAAAGACTAATTTCCTGTATAGTCCAGATCCAAAAGTCAGTACAGGTGCAATCAGAATCTCTGTTTATTAGATTACTGATGAACAATACAGGCAAGGGAGAGGAGAATTTCTGTCAGTCATCAGACCTCAGAATCCCTCCTCCCACTGAGTACAATAGTCGTGTTACATATATACGTTTTTTGCTTCCGTGTATGCAGTCTCCACATTCATCCCTCTGTGAGGCCTCTCTGTGTCTTTTCTCCCCCCTCCCTTCGTTTCCTGCTGTTGACCTCTCTGACCCCTCTGTTCCTGTTTCAACATCTCTAAGGCCTCTGTCCTGCCCATACTCACCAACTGTCAAAAACCGTCTACTGTCTTCAGGGCTAACGGCCCAGCTTATGCTGTTTGCATGGTTTCCTGTGTATGTGCCTTCTGCAAAACGTCTCTGCATGGATCCTTCAATCCAAGTATACACTTTGCTAAGGCTTATAATATATGATATTTCCTTATATGGTTCTTTATGCTGGCCTCTTTTTCCTTGCCCACTGTATAGTAGTTTGGTTGACATATTTTTATTAGAGCAGAACAGAGGCCATTGAGTGATTATGAACCAGGAACATATACTTAAATCTTATAATCCCTACAATTCTCCCATTTTTTTTTTTTTATTGTGGAGGAGATAAGACCAAGTCAGAGAATTCTGAAGTGGGGACTGCAGCATAGGAAGCATTCACATGTGTATGGCATGTTTGAACAGGCATAAGGGAAGTGGACACTTTGGTACACTGTTTCTTACAACAGGAAATGGCAAGAGAAACAATACAACAAAAGGACAAGGCAAAAATTAAAAAGATGTCAGCAGAAATTAAAAGGCCTTTTAGACCAGTACCTAGCGAGTGAAACCAGGAGGTAAGGGATGAAAACCAATTACCTACATTCAGTCCTCCCTTAAAGTCATCAATATATAAATCTGACAGGTGGCGTATCTTATCCATAGCATTAAGCACAAACACTGAATGATTCGCTATGACTATACAACAAATAGTGGCATTAATAAAAGAGCAAAAGGCCTCATTCAGAAGCAAGGAGCAAATCTAGGGCTTGTCTATTTTTGCAGGGTCATTTGGGTATTTTGCTCTAGGGACTCTGATAGCTTAGTTATAGAATCAGTAACAGCTTTCATTTGTACATACAGTAAGCATTGCAGACGGCGTATAGCCATACCAAGTTCAGCAGTTATGGCAGGGGTCTGAAGTGAGAACTTCTTTGGAGATGTAGGTTGTATTGTGAACACGCAGAAGTAAAACTAATTGTCCATCAGGATGAAGGAAACAGATGGTGTCCCAAGGAGCAGGTTTGGCAGCAATTATCTTGGTCAGCAACAGTTCATACAGGAAGGAAGTAGATCAAACAGAGGTGACAGTTGTGGTGGGCTGGATACAGACTGTGTAGTAGCCACCCGATAAAAAGGATTAAATACAACAGCAGTGAAACCCTGATATTCTTGGATACATGACAGCATTTAAAACATAATGCAGCAGACACCCGCCACTCTCCAGAGAGAGAGCAGAAGGAGAGAACACACAATACTGTTTATACCATTATACCATTCTATATAAATTGCAAACAAGCTTGAACCAGTTCAAAAGGTCACACAAAAGTCAGCATTATGTAGTTGCAGTAGGGATCGCAGTTGTCCACAGGTGTGCTGCATCAGATCTGAAATAACTTCTTATCAGAATGTCCTTCACTCGCTCCACCAATTCAGTTGCCTGAAATTCTACAAGTACAAACAAAAGAATGCTATTTCCCTTCCCCCTTCTTCCTCTTGGATTGCGTTCTGGGATTGCTGCTCACACACAACAGCTAATCCTGCTTCTAAAACAATTGTTAAAAGTCAGTATTGTGGCAAACAAAGGGGAGGCAGAAAATATAAATTTAGATTCTTAAACAATGTCCCAGTCCCACTAACTTAATTGGTGTAGTTTTGAATGGATATATGTGCTCATTCTAAACAGAACTCCTGGAACTGAAATTTAAAAGACTTACACTTTTGCTCTGGACACTAACACATAACTTTAAAAACAGGTGAATTTATCCTAAAATCCAATATCGTAGCAAATAAAAACTGGGAAGATGAGGGAACGCCCATGGTGGCACTGGCCTGTAACAACACACACAGTAATTTACCCTGAATCTTACAGTTCGGGAAGCAGACATTTAAAACTGATACTTTTTTCATTAAAAGACTGGTGGACATCTAGAATGCAAACACTTCCCTTTTTAAGTTATTTCAATCACTGAGAGTTACAGCTAACCTCGACCTCCATGAGGTGCTTGCCATAATATATAAAATCCCTGTTTAACTTTTAATTTTGCTTAATAGCATATACAATCAGAACAAAATCCAAACATGATTAACTTCTTATTCACTCAGGATTTAAATCATTCTCAAGTTGCAATCTGCTCTGAATACCACATTATCCTGCAGGGATCTTTACTTTGAAGGTCAAATAAAAAAAATGAAACAGTTTTCTTCTGTTGTACCAGTAGCAAAGAATTCTAAGCAGTACAATTTCAGAGATCATAAAATCTAATTAAGAAAGCGTTGATTGCGTGAGTGTTATACTAAACCAGGCACTTCCAGAAGGGAAACGGAGAAGGGAAACGGCTGCACTGGTAATTTTTGCTTCAAAAGCAAAATAACTTTTGAATCACACTCTGCAGGTATCATAGCTGTTATTGTTCCTCTATTACCAATTTTGTTTCCAGAATATATATTACCACAAAACAATAATCATATATCAAAGCATGGAAGATCTTCCCATTCATTCACAACAATTATAACTATCACACATAGAACAGAATCAGGTCCCTAAGTTTTCTAAACAGTTTTTTTTTCTTTTTTCTTTCTCTCAACATCATTTCCGTACCTAGAAAGCTAGCAAGCTAATTACAAAGGAAAAAATACTTCACCGAAAGAGTTCTGAACTTCATCTCCTGTCACACTGAATAAATCCTTTATTTAAACAAACAAGAGAGACTGCTCAATCGAGAGTTTCCTCTAGGTAATGCGTCCATTCCCAGAACAAATCCCTTAGCAGCCTTTCTCCCTCCCTCTAGCTGAAAACAGGCCACCATCTTATCCTAGACAATTAGCTATCTTTCATCAGGCGACATATAGGAGCAATTATTCATTAAACACAGTCAGGCACTGGCCAGGTAACTGGCAATGTTCAAAGAACAAACCTCAAAGTTCAGAACTCCATAATTACAATTGATGTGTACTCTGTTATGTAACTAGACTAGTTCTTTTCAATTGATCTAATTGTCGCCCTCTCTGGTCTGTGAGCATCCCAGATAAGGAGATTTCTTCCATTGTTCTAAAACAAAAAAAAGAAAACAATCTTTTATTCTCCTTCACTGTCCCTCAGCCTATAATCAGTAAGCCTGGTGTTTTCACTGTGTAGGGGTGAAAATAGACAAAACTTTCTCTATTTCCTTTCCTAATAAGGGATTATCTCTCATCATCCGTTCGACCGGAGTCACTGGGGAAACTAGATTTACCATTATGTCCTGATTGCCATCTTTCTTTCTCCTAAACAGAGACATGATTCCTACGTGCAACCTTTTAAGGGTCTCAATACCCACCCTCTTTATTTACAGAGGAAGGAAGTGCACGAAATGTCCAGGACACCTTTCAAACAAGAATTCGCTTCATTCAAGCCCAGCCAATCTCCTCGCGGAGGTATGGAACCATGAGCAAGAACACACACACGCTTCGTGTCAGACGACACGTACTGTCTCAATCACTTATCACTCAGTCCCAGTTTATAACAGCAAATTATTCTTACACTTTATTCATATAACAAAAACAAAAACAAAAACAAAAATTAAACAACACTTACCAAGCTTGGTTAAAAATACTTATACTCACGACGCTGTCATTACAGCCGTCGTCATCCTAGGGAATCCGTCACTCACTTCTTCTCCGGTCTCTACTACGCACCGGGAACGTACCTCCCTCTTCTTTGAGGGGAATCCAAATCTTTACGTACCTCCCTCTTTTTTCTTGAGGGGAATCCAAATCTTTAAATTTGTATCTTGGTCATAAAGACCCACCCGTAGCCCAATCCCGGGTGTTCGGCACCAATTGTAAGGCCCTGTTACTTACAAGAGACCGATTACTAATTAAAGACTAATTTCCTGTATAGTCCAGATCCAAAAGTCAGTACAGGTGCAATCTGAATCTCTGTTTATTAGATTACTGATGAACAATACCGGCAAGGGAGAGGAGAATTTCTGTCAGTCATCAGACCTCAGAATCCCTCCTCCCACTGAGTACAATAGTCGTGTTACATATATACGTTTTTTGCTTCCGTGTATGCAGTCTCCACATTCATCCCTCTGTGAGGCCTCTCTGTGTCTTTTCTCCCCCTCCCTTCGTTTCCTGCTGTTGACCTCTCTGACCCCTCTGTTCCTGTTTCAACATCTCTAAGGCCTCTGTCCTGCCCATACTCACCAACTGTCAAAAACCGTCTACTGTCTTCAGGGCTAACGGCCCAGCTTATGCTGTTTGCATGGTTTCCTGTGTATGTGCCTTCTGCAAAACGTCTCTGCATGGATCCTTCAATCCAAGTATACACTTTGCTAAGGCTTATAATATATGATATTTCCTTATATGGTTCTTTATGCTGGCCTGTTTTTCCTTGCCCACTGTATAGTAGTTTGGTTGACATATTTTTATTAGAGCAGAACAGAGGCCATTGAGTGATTATGAACCAGGAACATATACTTAAATCTTATAATCCCTACAGTATCTGAATGTTGTTATACATTATTCAGTATAAAGAGTAGATCT
Source organism: Ichthyophis bannanicus (assembly GCA_033557465.1). Lineage (NCBI taxonomy): Eukaryota > Metazoa > Chordata > Amphibia > Gymnophiona > Ichthyophiidae > Ichthyophis > Ichthyophis bannanicus. The sequence goes on along the minus strand of CM066048.1, from coordinate 100,115,380 downwards.
ATCAAAAATCTCCATCCTCTACCTACTAATAGGATGTGAAACTTTAGAATGAGAAGGAAAAATAATCAAAGAAACAGGATGAAAGCTTGGTAAAAAGGATTAACGAGCAGGATATTCAGCTGCCGGAACCAGCGCGATTAAAGCGGCTCACCGTCATCGCTTGAAATTAAAACCGGATATTCTATGCTAGAACCATATCCAGCCAGCGGCATTGAACATCTGGTTTGCCCGGATAAAAACTGAGCTATCCATTCAGTGGAGATATTCAGCCATTAGCCAGATAGATAAAGTTAGGGCAACTTTTTTTGACCTAACCTTAGCTGATTAGGATTAAACGGCCAGCGACTCAATATCGCCACCAAGTGGCTAACCCTTGCTGCTGCCTCAGGAATGCCACAATGCTAAGCGGTTAGCGTCAGGGTACTCAGCGGCACTGAGAGGGAATATCCAGTGGCACAAACCAGGTATCTGCCGCTAAATATCCCGCTCAGTGGGATTACCACGGTTAGCAGGCTTGCTAAATTTTATTTATTTATTTATTTATTTAACTATGTTTATATACCGTTAATCTGTGAGTCCAAGCAGTTTACATATAGCAACTTGGCCTAGGTGGCTTATACAGAACAGTATTAACTTAGAGAATTACATAGAACTGTAAACATAGAACTACAAACAAAACAATTGTAACGTAATATGAATAAACATTATATCAACTATCTAAACGTGTTGTAGTACTATTATAGACAGGGGAGGAGGGTTGGGTGAGGGTGAGGATCAGGCGGTGATGGGGAGCTGGGGGGGGGGGAGCTGGGATGGAATGGTTGCACTGGTGGCTTTTAGTAAGATCTTAGGTTACGTTTTTTCATTAGTGAAGTGTTCAGGTTTTTCCTGAAGTCTGTGTGATCATTTGTGGCATGGAGACTGTCTGGTATTGTGTTCCACAGTGCCGGTGTAAAGAGAGAGAAAGCCCTCTTAGATGTGGTGGAGCTGATTTTTGTGTTTAAAGAAGATATGCAGAGTGTGTTGACTGAGTTGGTGTGAAGTTAGTGTTCTTGGAGATGTACAAGACTTCAGTTTTCTTGAAGTTTATGGTCATGTTGTGTTCAGCATGTCAATGTGTTACGGAGGTGAAGCATTTCATTATATGGGTGATGGGTGGGTCAGTGGTATTGATAGGAGCATAAACCATGATATCATCTGCATATAAATAGTATAACTGTGTGCTTGTATGATAGAACAGATTGGTTGAAGGAAGAAGTTGAATAACAATGAGGATAAAGCTGAGCCTTGGGGGACTCCCTCTCGCTGAAAGTAAGGCTCTGATGTTTCATTGCCCAGTTTTACTCAGAGTTGACGATCTGATAAATAGGATATGAACCACTCTAGCAAGGTGCCTCTTAGTCCAATTGTTTGCAGATGATGTATGATCAGATTATGTGGAATGGAGTCAAAGGCTGCCTTGACATTAAGGAATATTAGGATGAAACCTTTGTTTGATTTGTCAATATCTTTTATGAGGTTTTCAGAGCAGTGAGGAGTGATTCTACTCCATGCTGAGGCCTGAACACATATTGTTGGGAGTCAAGCGGAAAGTGAGTGTCTGTGTATTTCTGGAATTATGAAAGTACTATTTTTTCTATCACTTTTGTCAAGAATGGCAGGTTGGCAATTGGTCAGTATGAGGCTGACTGTTTTGTGTCAGATGAACCTTTTATTGTTGGATGAACAGAGACCAGTTTTAGATCAGTGGGCATATATTAAATTTGCAGTGAAAGTTGTGTGATTTTGAGTATTATGGGTAGTAGGTCTGTTCATGCAGCCTTGACCTAGCAGATTGGACAAGGGTCAAGTGGATATGTGATAGTGTTGATATCTATGATCATCTTTTCCAAGTGTTCATGGGAGATGGTTGAAAAGGAGTTCCAGATGATTCCAATGCTTATATGGTTATTACTTGGGTGATCTGTCATTGTGTGTGTGTGGTTGCCTAGGGGACATGTCAATGTCTGGAAGCAATCTTCCATGGCTTGCGGGGTGAGATCTCTAACTTCTTGCTTTTGTGCGGGGGTCTTTTATTAGGTTTTTGACTAGTTCAAAGAGCTCTTTTGGACGATTTAGTGAAGGGGGTTAGTGAGGTGGTAGGTGTGAGGAGAGAGGCCAGGCAGCGTAGTGTGAGCAGGATGATTGTGATGGCCATTGTGTAGCTAAGACAAGAGTAACTGTGCACACCTAGATTGAGCAGAAGTGCACATAAGTCATTGCATTCTGTAATTTACATGTGTAAATTTGTTGTTGTTGTTGTTAAGTGCCATTGAGTCGGAGTCGACTCATGACGACCCTCTGGAAAGCTATCCTAAATTGTGTTCGGTCTTCAGTCAGGCGACTCATTGTTCACAGACTGGTACCCGTAGCTGCTGTTATTGTATTGATCCATCTCATTGCTGGCCTTCCTCTTTTGCGTTGACCTTCTATCTTGCCAAGCATGATGTCTTTCTCTAATGATCTCTCTCTCCGCATGATGTGTCCAAAGTAAATTTAGGCTCCGCTTATGCTCCATCCAAGCTCCGCCCCATGCATATCCCAACTGAATGTAGGTGCGATAGGACTTACGCACGTGTTTACTGAATAGCAACCAACTACAGCACACACATAGGTGCCCATTCACGCATAGTTACCTCTATTTATTAAAATAGAAAGAATTGTTACATGTCAGGAGAGAGGTTCTCAGTAAGAGATTAGCAAGGAGTGCTGAAAGGCATTCCTGAAGTGCAATGGCTGAATTTTGAGGAGCCTCAGTACTGAGATTACAGCAGATGCCATAGTACAGGACTGAGGTGGATTGGCAGAATTGTGTATGTGGGTCTGAGTGCTGAAGCAGCCTACCAGAGCTGAGGGTTCACAGAAGGATCATATTGGGATAACAGGAGGTGATGCAGGGCAGGATTGAGGCCCTTCACAGTTCTATGTGGAAGAACCTTGCACGGCGCCTGTCTAAATTCTCTCCCCTTTCATGGACCTTCACAACACAGCAGTCGAGTAAAACCAATTATGCTAAATAATTGAATGACATTCTCGCTTCCACGGCAGTTACAAAAATGAAGTAACCAAATAAAAAGCCACTGGGACTAAACACAGAAATGAGGCATAAATATAATTCTGCCCAAGGGAGTTCAATGGCAATTCAAGGAGGGTCATCAAATGGTATAAATGAAAGAAGTCGAGATTTTGGGAACAGTCTCTGTTGTGGCACTGTGTCTGGTCCCAGGCTGACAGACAGAAGAACTGGAGCGGAGGACACTGTACCCGGAACACCTCTAGGGAGAAGAGGATAATAAAAGGTAAATAAATTAAACACATATGTCTGCTGTTTCCATCTTATTTTCAAATCTTTGGGGTACTTGCCTTTTTAGTCTTTTTTTCTACACAGCCTGGCTAATTTGAAGGTATGACAGTGGGACCAAAGATGCAGACAGAATATGTTCATATTTGTGTGAGACAGATGCAGGAAGAATGAGCAGGAGCAGATAAAAAAAACAAACACCAAGGAAAAGTGAAACAGAGAAAAAAATATAAAAAAAAGGAGATGGAAAAAACAACACAAATGATAAGAGAGAAAGATACAGTAGACAAAGGACAAAAGGGTTTTTTTTTCACTTAATAGTTTCTTTTTGCTCCTTTCAATGTTTTAAAAGCATAAAATGGAACTGGAGCAGGGAATCCCGTTGCATGAGCCTTCGTTCGCTTACAGCTGGTGTTTTTAACCCTGTTTCAGACCAGTCATTGCAACAATGGCCTTTGGCCAGGGACAATGACATCAGGGATCTACCCAGTGTCAGAAAACACTGAAAATCCAAGAATAACTTTAAACTTGTTTAACGTTATACCTGCAATTCTTGTCTCTTACATGCCTAAGTGCTACATTCAGCAGCTGAATTTTGCCAATGAACATATAACTTTTCTGCCTGCCTTCACCCGTCACTAACTATGCCACTTTTTTAAACATATAATTTTGTCCATTTGCAATTTAAATGGCCAAACTACCCTTCCAGCTTAATGTGGTCGGTGCTGCCACAAACCTCATAAATGCTTTTGAGAATTAACCAAACAAAGCAAATACCTAAGTGATGTTTCCATTTGTTGAGATAAAAGAGAGCATCTAAAAACACATAGGAGGTCATCCCAGAACACGAAGAAGCCCTTTGGACGTGCAGCACACACATTTTTCTAGCGGCCAGGACCAGGGCTGGCCCAAAGGTTTCTGCTGCCCTAGGCAGAAACCCTGGCCTCGTTGCCCCCCCCCCCCCCGCTGATGCCACCCCCTCAACTGACACTGCCCCCCCCCCCCAGTTGCCACCAATTCCATCAAGGGAGGGGGGCAGATGCCACTTTTGGAAAACCTACCACTGCCCTCCTCCCCCCTAAACATAATTGGCAGCAACTGGGTAGGGCGGTGGCCACCATGTGTGCTGCCGCCGTTGCTGTTGCCGCCCACCCAGGCCAGCTGCCTAGCTCGCCTAGTGGACGGGCCAGCCCTGGCCAGGACTTAGAAACTTTTCTGCTCTGCTCTGCAATGCGTCCCATAGAAATGAATGGCTGTGACAGGATGTGGCTGCAGTCTGGACAACCACAAGATGCAGTTGTGAAGAGTAGAATGCAGAGCTGGGGGAAGGTTCTATGGTAAAGACAAATTAATAAACACCCCTACAGAACTATTCAGGAGGTGCAATGGTGATTATTCTGCCTATGCTGACCATTGCTGTGTGAGCTAGAGGAAATAATCTAGGGCACCCTAACAATTCCTGTCTTCCAAGAAATGGGACTGTTGATGCAGGGATTGCATGTGGGTGAATATTCAATGGATTCATGTGTGGGTGAGAAACACAGATTAGTAGTACTCGGCATCTTTACTGCAGATGTATGTTTTGTGCGACTGCAAGTGAGAAGGTGTTTGTGTGTGTGTGTGTGTGTATGTGGTTAGAGGAATGCATGGGGGGGACCCGCCGCAGCGTGAGCAGGTGCCAGTGTGGTCAGCCAGGATACATCAGCAAGGGGTCTCTATGCCTAAATGTCAAAGCATATCCCTGTCAGCGATAAGGGACCCTCAGAGTGAGCGCATGCAACAGGTCACACAGCACCATCAGCTGTCTCACAAATGTGCACATTTGTATAGACAGATGCTGGTGCTCTTGGGCATCTAGTAGTGCTGTTTGCGCTGGTGCATGCGCTCGATCTGAGGGTCCCTAAATATTGTCAGGGATATGCTCTGACATTTAGCCTGAGAGGACCTTTTCTGATTTCTTTTATTTATTTATTTATTTAATTAACGTCTCTTCTATACCGCGCTATTCAGTGTGGCGTACATACATAGCATTGTACAAATTGTTGTCAGAGATGACCAATGCAAGCACAACTAAAATGTTCTCCTACTGCCATGTATGTTGTGCTGCAGGGTATATCAGGACAAACATATCACTTTCTACTTGCTGTTGTAACATTTCTGCGTGCACAGAGATCACTTTGCACTGTTCTGGGAATGCAAAGGACGAGCTTATATGGTCTATTTTGCATCCATTTTCATGAATACTTTGTATGAGCACCACACCGTCAGTGTGAGGAGCAGCTTTGGGGATGCACATTTTAACTGAGGAGGCATGGCCGAATGGAGATAGGCAGCATCAGATATGTGCATCTTTTTGGAATTTGTTGAAAGCAAGGACGTCCAGGCTGCTTGCTGCATATACCCGTGTTCCAGAGTTTGTGCGTGCCACACCGAAAACATGCATCTGTACCCGCGGTTGCGGAATCGGGCTTCAATCAGGCCCATCTTTGATTTGTATGTTCCCGCAGGTCAGACATGGATGTTATGGAAATGGGCTCATAGAGAAAAGAGGTAAAAGGATAGTAAAGGAAAAAGAGAAAAGCAAACACACAGGGAGGGAAGGGAAAGAGATGAGCAGAGTAGAGATGAGTATGAGAAGGAAGACCAATGGAAGACAGAAAGGGAAGAGAGAGAAGAGCGCAGAGAGACATGAGGAAACAAGAAAGACAAGACCAGGGTCATGCAGGACAGAGATACAGTATACAAGTAAGGGAAGATGCACAGGGAAGGTCATAAAAGGTAAACAAAAAAAATTGCAAAAAACGCCCTTTTCCTTTGACCAAGTTACTAAATGAGAAATTCAGTATATGTAGATCCCAGGTCATCATCCTGCGCAGGGCAGGGACTAGGCAGGAGAAGAGAGAAATCATGGGATGGGTTGGCCCATACGGAACAAGGAATAGGCAGAGCATGAAGGACATCGTGGGGATGGGATTACCCATGCAGAGCAAGGTATGGCTGGCATCATGAAATGGAAGGAACCACAAAGGAGCAGAAGTAAAGCACACCCAGAGCAGGGACACCTTTAAGTAGAGGCTGTGGCCAGAAGCAGGCGGCAGTGGTTATAGCCTGATGAGGTTCATTGATGGATCAAGATTTTGGAAGGGTTGGGGAATTCTTTCTTTTAATTTTTTTTTTTTACAACTTAATCACTACCTATAACCATTTCAGACCCTTTTTTTGTACAGAAGGGATCCCCATGACAACCAGTGATCCCCAGCAATTACTGTAAGAAATTTCCAAGCCATGATTCCAGCCAGGCTTGTATTCCTGCTGATGTTGCCATTCCCTGTCAGCCTGGTTGAGGGCCCAGGATGCAGTCTTCGAGGTCGAGAGGAAGCAGGTTTTAAACAGGATGGGAACATCCTGATTGGTGGGATATTCCCAGTGAACTTCGACTGGCACATGCCCCTAGTGCCTTCAGCTGAGCAGCCTGTCCTCTGTCACACGTAAGACTTATTACTTCAGTACCATGTTTGTACTCTTTATGTCATGCTCTTGAAAGTGTCTTCCCCATTTATGAACTGAAGTGCTAAACCATGGCTTTGAGAAGACCCTCAGCAATCTGACCCTAAGGACCTATCATTGCATCTAGCTCTATTAGCAAGAGGTTCTTATTTATTACAGCTTAGTAAATCACCTTTCATAAGACTAATCTTCTTCCACAATTATTTTTCCCATTTGGATTTCTCTCCAGGTTCAGTGTTAGGGCCTATAATTGGGTGCAAGCCATGGTCTTCACTATCAATGAGATTAACCAAGACCAAGTCCTCCTTCCTAACATTTCCTTGGGCTTCCTGATCCATGACACCTGTTTCTCCATGGGGAGGGCTGTAGAAGGCACTGCCCGGATAGTGAATGGGAAGAACAAGCCCATCTTAAACTACAAGTGTCAGAGTGAGGTACCACTGGCAGCCATCATTGGTGAATCTCGATCTACCACCTCTATTTCCATGGCCAGGTTGCTGGGGCTTTACAGATACCCTCAGGTAAGAGTCCATTTTCTAAATCTAGTTGACTCCATGGCTTAACAAAGCAGTCAATTTGAGAAGTTATGGGAAGGATGCCAATTTTTTTTTCTTAGAACTAGGATTTGTCCACTGATATGAGTAACTGCTTCTGCTTTTCCAGATCAGCTATTTTTCTTCTAGTCCCCTCCTGAATGACAAGATACAGTTTACATCTTTTTTCCGCACCATCCCGAGTGATGATGTCCAAGTCCGTGGGCTTGCCCAGCTTGTGGTATACTTTGGCTGGACTTGGGTGGGTCTGGTATCTAGCGAGGATGATTATGGGGAATTTGGCTCCCAACTGCTGAAAAAAGAACTGCAAGCATTTGGAGCCTGTGTTGCTTTTCACAAGACATTTTCAGTACCACCAGTGAGAGGGGAACTCTACCACATCATTGAGGTGGTCCAAAGATCCTCTGCCAATGTCATCTTTGTCTTTTCTCCTGACCATTATGTGCTACCAATGATGGAGGATCTCGCCAAGCATCACATCACTGGTAAGGTGTGGATTGCAACAGAGGCGTGGTCAACTTCACCTACAGTTTCCATCAATGAACTTTCTAACCTATTAAGGGGTACCATTGGCTTAACTGTCCACGAAGCTGACATGCATGATTTTAAAGAATTTCTGCTTAATCTACACCCTTCTTCTTCTCCTAATGATGCATTCATTAAATCATTTTGGGAAGAAATCTTCAAGTGCCGATGGAAAAATCATGAAGATCCTCCAATCCAAGCTACTAATGACGTCAATGCCACTAGAGACATCTGCACGGGGAGTGAAAAACTAGAGGATTTTAAAAGCCAAATTTCCATAGAGTATGATGGCAGGATCAGCTACAATGTCTACAATGCAATTTATTCTGTGGCACATGCCCTACAGAATATGAAATCTTGCATGCCGGGGGAAGGACCTTTCATCAACAGTACATGTGCTAACATACACATTTTCAAACCATGGCAGGTAAGAGGAAAATTATTTCTTTTATTTAACATTTTTTATATGCCATATTTCCTAGGATCAATGCAGTTTACATGTAACAACTTTGAAACAGTCAACAATTGACGTGCAAACTAAGCAACAATAAGGGAGGGTATAACATGATGCTGTAAACATTAAGGAGTTAACTTATTATACATAATAATAATTTAGAGCAGAATTAAAAGGTCAGAAAGCTTATATGCAATGTAATGGTTTAAGTGATGAGGCTGGAGTTATGTACAACTTCTTAAAGATTGAGCTGTTATAAGTAGAGGGGCATGGGGAGACTAACAGAGAAGGTGACCGTAAAGTTGGAGTAATGGAATACAGGCATACTGGCGCACAGGATTATCACAGATGTTTTGTCTTTTTGTCAAAATAGTATCTAAAGAGTAGAGTTTTTATTTTTTTTATGGAAGCGTGTGAGGTTGTCAATGCATTTAAGTTCTGTAGAAAGGCTGTTCCATGGGTCTGAGGCATACAGAGAGAAGGCACGTTTGTAAATTGTCTGGTTGAATTTCAGCTTATCAAGAGGTACGACTAGTCTATTTTGAGAACATGTTCTTCTGGCTCTGTTGTCTGGTTGTCTCTTAAGGATGGACTATAAATAATCGGTGGACGTGTAAAATTTTGAATATGGTTATGAAACTTTGTATTTAATGCAGGATTGGAGCAGTAGCCAGTGCAGCTGCTTGAGGATTGGGGTGATGTGGTCTGTTCTTGAGGCTGCAGTATGCTGAACCATTTCAAGTGGGTGTAAGACACTCTTAGGGATGCCCTGGTCAATATTACCAAAATCTAAGTGTGGAGAGATCATTGCCTGGAAAACTGTTCTGAAATCCTGTGGTTCAATCAGAGGGCGCAATTGTTGCAGGGTCTTAATCTTCTGGTATATCATTCCTGTGGTTCTCTTGATGTGGTCTTGTAGGGTGAGCCACTGATCGATTGTTGTTCCTAGGTATTGGATCTGATCCTTAGCTCATCATTATTGCCTTTTAAAACTGTGGGAGGTGAGAAGTCTTGGCTCTTAGCTGGTACTGCAGTAACCAGTTGGAGATGTCCTTAAAGCATTTAAAGATACGAGTGTAGCATGTTGTTGTAATGGAAAAGGGAGCATAAATCATAATAGCATCAGCATAGATGTGGTATAGTATGTTGAGATCATGAATGATATTGCAGAGTGCTTGCAAGTATTTGTTCAGTAGTAGTGAGGAGAGTGCAGAGCCTTGTGGAACTCCATGAGTGAGCCTGTATGGAGATGACTTGGTGGGTCCTATTTTCACCTGCTGATGACGCCCCGTTAGATATGAGCGGAACCATTCAACGGTTTTTATGCTGTGAAATGGGGGTGTTTTAGGTAGAAATCTCCTCCGTTTTTCATACATTAAGCAAAACCTTAAATGTTAATGTTCAAAGCATTTTGTCCCTATAAATCATTTGTGGAGAGGCAGAGTATATATAGGTTACACTTTCAAATCTATGCATGTACTTTTCAAGCGAAATTCTCACCAGAAGCAGGTGTAAGTGATCACATGCCCCTCATACCCACAGTGATTTTTATGGGGAAAGTCCACTCATACTTTCCCTTCGAAAATTGCTGCAGACACCATGGCTAAATACCATAAACCCTCTACACACAGCCTTGCCACACGGACACAGAAACCAAAGACCCAGTCCTGGGACCCCCCGGGAATATATGTATGTCTCGGAACCCCTATGTTAATTGTATCCTTGATTGAAGGATAAGGCGGTATACAAAACTGGCTAAATAAATAAATAAATAGTATTATGGACTTTGTACCACTGCGGGCATTTTAAAATCACCCCCTTAAAGTTATACCTGTCCATTTCCTCCTCTGTCTTCAAGTTCAAAGTTTATCACTGGACAAAACAAACAGCAGCATAACCCTTCTGATTTCACCCATTTTAGCCTCAGTTGAATTAACCTAGTTTCAGCTTGGTGTTTGTGTTGTGTGCCTCCGCTTCCTTATAATTTTGGATTAGCTAGACCCCGCTATACCAACATTTTGTGTGGAGGTAGGTACATGGGGGGGACATCTGACTTTTCTACTTTTCAGAGATAGTAATTCAGGAGGAGGCCACAGAAGGGGGCCAAAGATGGCACCTTCCAAAAAAAAAATTGCATGGAGGGGACTGAAGTGAGGCTATCTGGAATTTTATGCTTTCTATGTGTTTCTTTGCAAATATCTGCGTACCAGCCTGAACCCACCAGGACCTCTCTCCTCCCACTCTCCCTCTGTCTCCTCTGATCTGCATTCTCCTCTCTTCTCCCTCTCCTATGACTCCACATCGCTTTGTGTTCTTGATGTTAACTCTCCCTAATCTTTTCCTCTCATTCTGACAATTCCATGGCCCTACTTCTCATTACCCGCTCCTTACTGTCCCCACCTTCCCTATCATTTTGTCTTCTACCTTATCATCTGCCCTTGAGCTTCACTATTCTCTTCCTCTCATTCAGCCTTCTCTGCTCTCTCTGAGGGAACCTCACCCTCGCTTCTGTCGTGCCGCCTCCTCTTTCCCCGTTTTTTCCTATTCCTTCTCCTTCTCTCATCTGGAGATGTCAACCCCAATCCTGCCCCCCCCCCCCCCTGACTTTTTGCATACTCTCAGGGCAGACCAATGCATAACCTTTCTAATTTTGTTCATATTCCTCTCCTCTTTCCCTTTTTCATGCACATTGTGGAATACACATTCTGTCTCCAATAAACGTGCCTTCATTCATGACCCTTTTTATTTCTAATACTCAACATCTCCTGGTTCTTACCAAAACTTCTCTTCTCCCTAGAGATTCTGCTTCAGTCACTGCCCTCTGTCATGGAGACTGCCTATTTTCTCATACATCTCGGCCCATTGGCAGTGATGGCAGTGTTGGGTTCTTACTCTCATTCCTGCCAGTTTTAGCCCCACCTGCCTCCATCTAATTCCTTTGAAGTCCATGCTTTCTGGGTAGCTGTCATTTAATTGACCCCCCTCCCCACAACAAGTCCATTTCTACCCCTCACCAACTTTGACTCCTGGCTCTCCTACTTTCTGGATGCATCTTCCCCTTCCCTTATTCTTGGAGATTTTTAACATTTACGTTGATGACTCTTCTGACCCTTATGCCTTAAAGCTCCTTTCCCTAACCTCCAGTTGTGCTCTGCCACTCCTACTCAACAAGCATGGCCACTGCCTTGACCTCATCTTCTCTGCAAATTACTCATCCTCAAACTTCTCCACCTCAGTTCAGCCCTTATCTGATCATCACCTGCTAACCTTCACCCTTAACTTCTCCCCATCTTGGTCTCATCTGATCTCCACCAACATGTTTAGGAATCTTTACACTATTGACCCTTCAGCTCCCTCCACAGCTGCCTTAACATCTCTTTCCTCCACTATGTCATCTGAGTCCCTTGATGGGGCAGTATTGTCCTATAACACTATACTCTCCTCTGCTCTGGATGCACTTGCTCCTCCCATTCCACATCCTGTGAGGTGCACCGTACCTCAACCCTGGCTGTCCTCGACAACCAATTACCTATGCTCCTGTGCCCACTTGGCTGAGCACATTTGGCTTAAATCACGTACTCTTGCTGAATACCTACCTTTCAAATTCCTCAATGTCCCTCCTCCCCCAATCCCTCCTTCACTGTCTGCTCAGACCTTGGCTGACTATTTCTATGACAAAGTCCAGAAGATTAGCCTTAAATTCTTCATAAGGTCTTCATCTTCTCCCTCTTCAATCCCAAATCCTTCTCTCACCTTTCGTCATCCTTTCTTCCTTTTCTGAAATAACTGAGCAGGAAAGTTCAAATCTTCTCCTCCAAACTGACCACCTGCTCTTCTAATCCCATCCAAACCATCTACTAAGCTCTATCTCTTCCACTGTCATTCCTTCCATCTGTTATATACTTAACCTATCACTTTCCACTGCAACTGTTCCTGTGGCCTTCAAACATGCTGTGGTTACACCTTTCTTCAAAAAGCCTTCACTAGATCCTACCTGTCCTTCAAGTTATTGGCCTATCTCTCTACTCCCCTTTTCTTCAAAACTACTTAAATAAGTGGTTCATTGCCGCTGTCTTTCCTCTCAAGCCCTTCTGGATCCACTGCAATCTGGCTTTCATTCTCTACATTCCACAGAAACAGCTCTTGCCAAAGTCTCCAGCAACTTGTTCCTCACCAAATCCAAAGGCCTCTACTCGATTCTCATCCATCTTGACCTTTCTGCTGCTTTTGACACTGTTGATCACCATTTTCTCCTCAATAACCTGTCCTTGCTTGGATTTAGGGGCTCTATTCTGCCCTGGTTTTCTTCTAATATCTCCCATCACACTTTTAGTGTATGCTCTGGTGGATCCGCCTCTACTACCATCCCACTTTCAGTTAGTGTACCTCAAGGCTCTGTCTTGGGATCTCTCCTTTTCTCTCTCTATATTCTGTCCCTTGGTGCACTTATTTCCTCCCATGGTTTTCAGTACTATCTTTATGCTGATGACTCTCAGATCTACTTTTCTGCGCCTGAAATCTCTCCAGGAATCCAGACCCAGATCTCTGCCTCCTTAACCAACATTGCTGCCTGAATGTCTCACTGCTGTCTGAAACTGAACATGGCCAAAACTGAATTTCTTATCTTTCCTCCTAAACTCACCTCCCCCCTTCCTCCTTCCTCCTTTCTCTACTTCTGTGGATAACACAACTCTCTTCCCTGTTTCCGTAGCTTGCAACCTTGGAGTCATCTTTGACTCTACTCTCTCTTTTCTGCACACATCCAACAGATAACTAAAATCTATCACTTCTTTCTCTACAACATTGGCAAAATTCATCCCTTCCTTTCTACACACACTACTAAGACCCTCATCCACATGCTAGTCACCTCCCGTCTAGACTATTGTAACCTGTTCCTCACTGGTCTCCCTCTGAATCATCTTCCTCCCCTTTAAACTGTTCAAAACTCAGCTGCATGGCTTATCTTCCACCAGTGTTGCTATGCTCACGTAACTCCTCTTCTCAAGTCACTTCACTGGCTCCCTATCAGTTTCCTCATCCAATTCAAACTTCTCCTACTTCCCTTCAAGTGCATTCATTCTGCAGCTCCTCACTACCTTTCCTCTCTTATCTCACTCTATACTCCTCCTTGGGAACTCTGCTCCTCTGGCAGATTCCTTTTATCTGTGCTCTTCTCTGCCATTGCCAACTCCAGACTTCGTTCATTCATCTTGCTGCTCCATATTCCTGGAATGAACTACTCAAGTCGGTGCGTCGGGCTCCTTCTCTGGCCCTATTCAAGTTTGGGCTGCTTTTGGATCCTGATACTTCTCAGTTTCTTGTCCGCCACATATGTGTATCTTTCCATAATCTAGTTCCCAGTTTTACGATGTTTTTTCATCTTGATTAGATTGTAAGCTCTGATGAGCAGGAACTGTGTCTTTAATCTATACGTACAATGCTGTGTACCCCTTGTAGTGCTATAACAAATGATTAGTAGTGGTAGTACATTCAGATGCACTTATCTGCACAGTAGCACCTGCTATCCAGACACGTGCTTTATGCTTATGGTTTATTAAAAATCTGATACACTTCAAGGCATCAGAGTGATTTACATAAAAGCAAAAATATCAAAAGCGCAAAAAAGGAACTTCAATAAAATTTGCATAGAGGGATAAATTCTAACATACAAAATGCATGAGAAAATGGGAGGGAGGAAGACCAAGAACAGGTAGGAATAAGGTAGTATATAGAATGTGATAGGATAGATTGAACAATACAGAGTAGAGGGGGGAACTATGGGGATGGAGAACAGGCTGGGTCTATCTGAAAGTCCTACTGACCATCCCGGCACATTCCATATAGTGTCAGGGAGAAGCTTAGGTGGAACATGGATCGTCCCACAAGTAGCCCGATAATGTAGGACAGCACAGAGGCTGCCCTAAGTTATCTGGATAGCTATTGGACTGCATACCACCACTATCTGCACAGCTTCCGGAGCTGACCACGGTATATGTATGTTCAGCACTGGCTGCTCTACGGATAGTGGTGCTGAACTGCATATGTATTTTATTTAACCACTGCAGGCGATATTGTAAAAAATACTGACTGTGGAGGCTATCAATCCATATATATATATATATATATATATAAGGACAGGTAGGATCCATATATATATTGAAACCGATTATAAATTATTTCAAAAATCTTTTCCAGCTCTTGCACTACATGAAAAAGGTTCATTTCAGGAACAAGATGGGGGAAGAGTTTTATTATGACAGGAATGGCAATCCCCCCGCCATGTATGACATTATTAACTGGCAGCAGCAGCCAGATGGCACCATCCACTACATCAAGGTGGGAGGCTTCGACTCCAGGGCACCCAAAGGACTGGAGCTTTCCATTAACATCAGCGCCATCCGATGGAACACGCAACACACTGAGGTACCTGTCCATTCAAAGCCCAGATGGGGCTAACCTGATAGCTCAGTAGCAAAGCCAAAGGCATGGAAACGATTTGATTTCAAGTTCAAAGCCCGACATCTACTTCTTTAGCCAGCCAGGGCTGGAGAGTACAGAGGAGGCAGCATGCACAGCCCTTGGAGAAGGGGAAGGGCAAAGGCACCCAAGGTAATCACTCAACAGGGACCTAGTGGCCAGATGCACATCACACACACTATGGAAGACTTGGTAGTATGTAGACCTTGGCCAAGAATGATCGCTGCACTAGTAGGGGTAAAATCCTGGATTGTTATAAATGAGGGCTCTACGTGCCAACGTATCAATAAAGGCTGATTTCAGTTGAGCTAGGAGCCCTAAAATACAGGAGAAAACTGCTAAGTAAAAAAAAAGGCTTTAAATAATTTTTTCCATAAAATATTCATTGTTATTCGTTAATCCCTATCATTGCTGAAAATATTGCTTAATAAGAGTCTGATTCTGAGAGAAAAAGGTTCATATCAGGCAAGACAAGAATCAGTAAGAGAAATGGCTTTTGACTTTACCTCATGCACTAAAAACTAACATACCCTGATCTATTGTGATGCATTTTCAAATCAAACTGCTTTAAGTGGTTGAGTTCTTGACCTGATTTACGATCTACATCTCTTCAGGGGATCTGAAAATTAGATATAATGCCTGGCTCTCATTTACCCTCAGATCCATCTAGTCAGGTCCACAGATTGACAGTGCTCCAAGTAAGGACTCTGTCCACTGGATGGATGAGATATCTGGGTCAGCACTAGAACCTCTCACCTGTCAGAGATGGTATAATAGAAGCAGGAGTTTATTACTATTGCCTGTGGACAGAGGTCTCAAGTAAAAGCTCCAGTTGGTTAAATTCTAAGATGCCTTAGAAGTTCATGATTTCATTATGCTTATAATAATATGACCTGGTGAACTATATTTGAAATATTCAGTTACATTTCCATGGGATCTTTCATTTTTCACTCCCGTCAGGTCCCACGCTCATTGTGCAGTGAGAGCTGCCCTGCTGGATATCGGAAAGCGGTTCAGAAAGGACAGCCGCTGTGTTGTTTTGACTGCCTCCAGTGTGCGGAGGGGGAGATTTCCAACATGACAGGTATCACCTGGCATGAGGGGAGGGGTAATTTAAATAAAAATTAAAAGAACACATACTAAATAACTCAGTATAAGGCTACAATACATGGAGAAAGATGAAGACAGATTGTTGATTGATACACTCAGTGTAATACAAAAGATTCTAGAACGTTGGAACAGAACTTTCCTGAACTTATGGGCCAGTTTCCTAGCTAGACCATTGACCCAATTGTCATTCAACAGTAATGGTTTGCATCCTCTCCATTATTACAGGCATATAGATTTTTGTGTCTTTTTATATAGCAAACCAATTTGATTCCTCTTTCAGATTCCACCACTTGTTGGCCGTGTCCCATCAACCATTGGCCTAACTGGAGAAGAAGTGAATGTACCCCAAAGACAATAGAATTCCTCACCTATCAAGAGCCTCTAGGGGGTACTCTCACTGCTGTTGCCTCTTTCTCCTCTGTCACAACGGCTGCTGTATTATGCATCTTCATCAAATATCGTGATACGCCCATTGTCAAAGCCAATAACCGGGAGTTCTCTTTCCTGCTTCTGGGGGCTCTGGTGATGAGTTTTCTTTGTTCGATGCTCTTCATTGGAGAGCCTCATTCAGCAACCTGCTTGATACGCCAGCCTGCCTTTGGCATCATCTTTGCTTTCTGTCTCTCTTGTGTGTTGGCCAAGACCATCATGGTGGTCACCGCCTTTAATGCTACCAAACCTAACAGCAATTTGAGAAGGTGGCTGGGACCAAGGGTTCCTATTGTGATTGCTTCTGCTTGTACACTTCTTCAGATCCTCATCTGTGCTGCCTGGCTATTGCTCTGTCCTCCTTTCTCAGAGAAGAATAGCAAACTGAAGACTGGGGTTATCATATGGCAGTGCAATCAATGCTCAAATGTTGCTTTCTGGAGCACGCTAGCATACATGGGGTTCTTAGCATGTGTCAGCTTCCTGGTGGCCTTCCTTGCACGCAAGTTGCCCGACAGCTTCAATGAGGCCAAATGGATCACATTCAGCATGCTCGTATTTCTAAGCGTCTGGCTGTCCTTCATCCCAGCTTATCTGAGCACCCAGGGGAAGTATATGGTTGCTGTGGAGGTCTTTGGGATCATCTCTTCCAGTGCAGGGATCCTTGTTTGCATATTTTTGCCCAAGTGTTACATCATTTTACTGAGACCTGACATGAACACCAGGGAACAGCTCTTAGGGAAACAAACCAAAAATTGGAAGATAAAGGCTATTTAGCTGTGGAATTCTCTGTTGAAAATAGCCAACTATATTTTTGCATAATCTGTGCCCAGTGCTAGCCCATCCACTAGGCGGACTAAGGGACCACTTAGGGCGGCAGACCTCCATGTGCAGCACGGCACACATGGCCTGCTGCCCCCTTCCCCTCCATGTGCTGAGTCACATCACACCGCTGCCACCGATTCCAGCAACAGTGTCAGCTCAGCTCAGCAGCAGCAGCCTACGGCAGGCCATGTGCTTCGGCACATATGGTCTGCTACTTCTGACCCCATGAAGTTGTGTCGGAAGGGTCAGAAGTGGCAGACACATGGCCTGCTGCCCCCTTCCCCTCCACATGCTGAGTCACATCACACCGCTGCCACCGATTCCAGCAACAGTGTCAGCTCAGCTCAGCAGCAGCTGCCCACGGCAGGCCATGTGCTTCGGCACATATGGTCTGCTACTTCTGCCCCCATGAAGTTGTGTCAGAAGGGTCAGAAGTGGCAGAAACATGGCCTGCTGCCCCCTTCCCCTCCACGTGCTGAGTCACATCACACCGCTGCCACCGATTCCAGCAAGTGTCAGCTCAGCTCAGCAGCAGCAGCCCACGGCAGGCCATGTGCTTCGGCACATATGGTCTGCTACTTCTGACCCCATGACATTGTGTCGGAAGAGTCAGAAGTGGCAGACACATGGCCTGCTGCTGCCACTGAGCCACTCCATGGCCCTGCTGCCAGAATCCAGAGGCAGCAGCATGACTCAGCATACAGGGGGAGGGGGTGTGGCACAGCCAGGCCTTCTGCCTAGGGCGGCAGAAGCCCTTGGGTCAGCCCTATCTATGCCTGAGAGAGGATGAGAAAAAGAATGGTTCCTCAGTTACTTTCATCCAATCACCTATTCAGCTATAATCACCAAAATTGCTTTGAGCCCAACGAAGGGGCATTGCAGGACCCCTTGTAATCATTCCAGTACAATCGGACAGTGCTGCATACATAGATGGTGTGGTTATTTCTTTTTAAATAACTTTTGCCCTATGACTGTACAGTGTTGTGTACACGGACAGCGCTTGGTAAATAATGATCATTGTTGTATGATTGTACAGAGCTATATGTATTGATGACCATTTATAAACAGTAAGAACAAAAAATTTAAGTTACTATGTAAAGTTACAGTTTTATTTGAGCTAACTGTAGGCTCTTTTGGTGTGCAGCTCAAACTTTTATCTTGGTTTGAAGGGCATCAGTGTCCCACATTTCTGTGGCCAGTATCCATCCTTAGGCTTGTACTGTGTGTATTGTAGGGTGCCAATACATGTATACGTGAGGTTTTTCCTGTCTGTAGTGTGCACGAGTATAGTTTTTGCAAAAGATTTAGGGCCTGATTCTCAAATAGGCAGGCTATGCACCACCACGGCGCATAGCCTGCCCACCAACCCCCTTAGCCCAGATTTTCACTTAGGCAGTGGCGGAAGTGAAAATCCGGGTTTCTCTGGATGTACCGGCAGCTGCAGGGGCTACGTGAGTAGCATTGAAAATCGCTGCTACCCGGGTAGTCCTTTCCTCCACTCCGAAATGCCTCAAACATACCCTGATTCTATGTGCATAGCCTGCGTAGGTGCCCTTCGAAAATCCCAGATAACTAGGAAAGTTACCTGTGTAAAGGCCTTCAAAAATCAGGCCCTTGGGAAATATTACCCTGCACCTGCTTGCGCTACAACAGCACACAGCATTGACTCTCTTTCATAAACTTCCACAGTCAAATTAACCTTTACACCATAATTGAATAATGATACTCTTGCTATGATTAAATTAAACATGCTTGAGGCTCTCTCCAGAGACAGTTCACTGGCGGAGGGTGGCGAGTTATTAGGATATAAATACAAGGGGAAGTGGGGGAGGACATGCGATCACTATTACGACAGTTTCTGAGGACCTAGGGCGTCACATGGAAAGGATTCAACAGCTCTAGCCCGGACTGGAGATGGGCAAAAAGGTAAGAAGACAGCTAAAGAAATCAGCACCAGTCTTAGTGGTGCTGTGTGTGTAAGCTCACTTTCCTTTTTTATTACTTTTGTCTTGAGCTCACATCTTCGCAGCAATACATTCAAGTAGAGTAGATATTTCCCTGATCCATCCCTGAAAGCTTACAATCCAAGCCTGTATCCAAGACAGTGGAGAGTTAAGCGATTTGCCCAAGATCAAAAGGATTTGAACCCAGGCTTCCCTGGTTCCCAGCACACTGTTCTATCCACTAGACCACCCCCCCCCCCCCTCCCTGTCTTTGTCCTGTGACCTTCCTTAGAACTATGACCTTGACTTGAACGTCGTTCATGTTTGTGGTCCAAGGGAGTTTAGTGAACCCCTCACTGGTGCAATGCAATGTGTCTGGTTAGTTTCTTTTTCATTTCTGTTTCCGTTCAAGTTTGAGATGGTAATATTTCTGGAATATTTCAATGCACGTAAAAGAATATTTAGATATGATGCATAAATCAACATCTCATTCAATAAAAGATTTATAGCCTTATTTACTCACACAAGCCCCGGTATTCTCTACCGGACCTATTTAGTAACATGGAGAGTAATTTTATTCAGTAATAGGTTGCCTATGCAGGAAGGGCAAGTGTTTGCCTTTTTGGGTCTATTCTATAAAGCTACCTAGGTGCGGGGATTTTTTTGAGGGGGTACTCAGTGGGACTAAGTACTAGTACCCTTTTCATTCCCTGCTAAAACTGACCCATTGCCCTCATGCATTAATAAAAGTGCCCTGCATATGAGTATTGCCACCTTTTTGGCTAGCAAAAAGCCAATGCTCAGGCACTTATGTGGACGTGTACAATTTCCCCGTCAGCACCGCAGAGATTCTGGGTAAAACAAACCTACAAACATTTATGTCTGCTGGTGTGCTTACATAGGCAAATTCTATAAAGAATGCATGAAAACTGCCCCCCTAAACACGCCTACTCCAGAGTCACATGCAAGTAGACCCATCCTTGCCTAGAATGCACATGGCATATACATGCGAATACGGCTTTATAAAATTACTCCCTAAGCTCATCGCTCGCATGTTAACAGTTTAATGCAAGTTAGTAAAACGAGACCTTTGATTTGCCTCTAGGGTTGCCAACTGGCTCCAGATGCACCCGACAGGCTTGCTCCAGTCCTGGGTTTACCCTGTTGCATGCAGTTACTTGTAGTTTTCCTTTTCTTATGGAGTGCAATGGAGAAATCAGAACTACATATCCCTGAATGCAATGAGGTAAAACCAGGACTGGAGCAAGCCTGTCGGGCGCATCTGGAGCCAGTTGGCAACCCTATTTGCCTCTCACACCTCTCCCAGCACACGCATACACATCCACCCAATATTTTTGATTTTGTCACTCTGTACCTACAAAAAAGCCCACTGTTTCTTGATTCTAATAGTTTCTAATAAAGTTACCCTCTGTTGCCTGACGTACAAACTTAGGGCTAAATTTACTGAACCCGTTTTTATATGTTACTGCATTCATTTATAATTAATGCAAGTTATCAGTAATATGATCCACTGGTAAAAAAAAAAAAAAAAAAAAGGCTCGTGTTCATGCACAGAAATGTATAATAAAATATTAACACGTTACTAAATCTTACTTTTGTATTTTAAGTCCTTAAGGGACAGGGACATCCCTAATGTATCTAAATGTTACTCAATTTGAGTTACCAATAGGAAAGGCATAAGCTAAAAACATAAAAACAAATTCATTATTTATTTATTAATTATCCCCTTAGAGGTCTTGGTGTCCCCCCTACCACTGATTCAGAGGGCTAACCCAGCACTGGCCAAGAGAGATTCAGGAGGTCAACCTAGCACTGGTAAAGAGATAAAACCTTCTTGTCCTTGATATCAAGGTCGTCGAAGAGGACATAGCACCTAGCCTACTTCTCCATGTAAGAATCTGCTCCAACCACTGAGACTGGAATGAGGATTCCCTGCTGTAGTACATTTTAGAAATTAGATCTGAGATAAAAGGTTAAACTAAACAAATGTAGTTTAGTGGGATTTTAATTTAACTCACACCTTTTCCAGTAGTAGCTCAAAGTGAGTTACATTGTGGTACAGCAGGAGTTTCCCTCTTCCTGGAAGGCTTAAAATCTAAGGGGCTGATATCCAAAGGCATCCATCGGTGCTTTTAAAGCATTTGGCTGCCACTGCTTTAATTAGACTCAGATGGGGCTGGCCCATCCACTAGGAAGACTAGGCAGCTGCCTAGGGTGGAAGACCCTGTGAGAGGCCTGAATCCATTTTGAAAGCAGCAGCTCAAAGCTGCTGTCCCCCGAATCCATCTCTCATCTTGCGATAGTGGCGGCCTGACTCCATTTTGAAAGCGGCAGCAGCTGGTTTTGCCAAGCAGGACTATTGCTGTTCAGTTAGTGACAATATTCAGCAGCTAAATGGTAGCCATTGACTGGTCCTAACTTTATCCAGTTAGTGGCTGAATATGACTGCCTACTGGATAGCTGCCAGGACCATTCCCACAGACCAGCCCAGTCTTAGCCAGGCATCTTTTCTATAGTCTGCAATATTCAGCAGTACTATCCAGATTATGTTGCTGAATATCAGGATCTTCATGGTTTAACCAGTTAGCAAGACCTGCTAACCAGCTAAACCCTTGTGAATATTGCCCCTAGGCTTGTACCTAAGGCAGTGAAGCAGAAGTGCCCTGCTTGAGACCACAAGGAGCAGCGGTGAGATCTGAACCCTGGCCGCCCCAGTTTATAGCCTGCTGTTCCAACCATTAAGCTACGCCTCCACTCCACAGGCAGCCCTTGTCATACTTCCTTAGTCTGCTAATGTGTGGGCACCGAATAGCGACACTTTTGCATGGAAACTATGGGCTCAATTTCCAAAAGGCATTTACATGGTTTACAGCCCAGTAAACCATGTACATGCCTTAAAGGAGGATATTCAACGGCACTTACATCCCCTTCTAACTCTCTTATGTACTCCAATGCTAGCCAGTTAGCAGCGGGGCATATTGGGAGCATTCCAGGGTGGAGCAGAGGTGGAGGCTGTTGCTAACTGAGCAGCAGCGATATTGCATGCTGTCCGGTTAGTGACCTGCATCTAAAAGACAGGCGAGGAAACCGGGCAGCATGCAATATCGCCGCTGCCCGGTTAGGTACTGCGACTTCTGGCGTGATCGGCGATCCCTGGATATTCAATGCTGGGACTGCATATGACCCCTCTATTGAATATCTAGGGTTAAGGGTTGACGGGCATGGCTATGCGCCGTAGGGGCGCATAGCCTGCCCAACTCAATATCGGGCCCTACATGTATAGGCACTAAAAATTGATGCCTACATGCAAAGCTTATATGTTTGGCTTGGACAGCCCAAGTTATGCCTAGTTTTCTATGTCCAAGCCAAACATATTATCTATATGTATAGGGGTCAAATATCAGCACCCATATGCATAAGTTAGATGGATTTGTTCTTTAACCCGTGGAACACGCCAGATCCACCCTTTTCATTCTACATATAGTGTTAGACATATATCTGAATATGCCCATATTGCTATACATACAAAGCCCTTAAATTTTTAAGGAAAAAAACACTTAGGGACTGATATTCAAAGGATTTATGCACCTAACTTTGCAAGTTATACTCCTAAATTTGTCTCTTTACTAGGGCTGAGCCTAAAGTTTTACTTAACATCTAAATTTAGGAGCATAAAAAGTAGGTGGTAACGGGGTGGATTTAGGATGAGGAAAAAAAAAGTTAGGAGCCTAGCACCTATTTTCACCACTAGGCACCTAAATCAGGCTCATAAATCTAGGCAAATGAATGGGAGGCCTAAATTTAGGAGCATAAATTTTAAGCACCTAAATTAGGATGAATTTTCCGCAGAAAAATTGGGCTCCTGAGTGTGGCTGAAAATAGGGCACAAATTTAGGAGCGTAACTTAGGAGCTCAGCTTTCTTTGAATATTGGGCCCTTAGATTTTCTGTGCTGCGCAAAACATGTAACTGCTTTTTGAACATTTACCTCCACAAGTTTCCCCTCAGTAAATGTTTCCATTCACCCTGTTTCCTCAGTGAGTGCCGGGAGCCATTCCCCTCCCACCATGGTGCTGTCTAGGCTGGTGATCTTGTTGCAGCTGGTTCCTTCCCTCTCCTGTGCTACTACTACCACCGGGGGCTGTGCCCTCCCCAGCCAAGAGGAGATGGGCAGCAGGCAGAATGGAGATATCTTGATTGGGGGACTGATGCCGGTGCATCTCAGTTGGGTTGAACCCAAAATAACTTTCACGGAGAGCCCCAAGTCTGTTCTCTGCCAAATGTAAGTCACACACTTAACATCATCACCCCAAAGAGTGGTTATTAACCCAGTCCCTAGGATACACAGCCAGATCAGGTTTTCAGGATATCCAAAGTGAAAATGCATGAGATAGATTTGTGCACAACTGAAGCAGCATATGAAAATCTGTTTTTTCTATATCCATTGTGGATATCCTGAAAGCCTGATTGACTAGGTCTGTCCTGAGGACTAGGCTCTAAAACATGTGGGAGGAGTGGCCTAGTGGTTAGGACAAGGTACTTCAGGCCAGGGGGTTGGGGGTTCAAGTCCCACCTGAGGATAGCAATCTCAGTCCAGAGGGACTGGGATTTCTAGTCCTATAGCCTATAGGCACTCCTTGTGGTCTTGGGCAAGCCACTTAACCCTCCATTGCCCATGTTCCCTGCAAGTATTAGCGTATGTGTGTCATATCCCCTTGTGTTAAATGTATCTCCCAATTGACTGCTTTGACCTGGTGAAAAGCAGGATATAAATACAGCTAAATAAATAAAATAAAATAATGTGAGCTACCAACCTCTTAAATGCCTCTACATGATGTGATAGTGACGTTTTGTGTAACAAAATACATAGAGCTGTAAGGGACTTTAAGAGGTTGTCTAGAATCTTGCACCCAGCTTGTCCTAACCCATCCCAGAGAGGTGTCTAAACTCAGTATCAAGCCCTCTAGAAACCAGGATTCTGCCACCTCCCTGGCTATCTTCTTCAGAAGCTTGACTACTATCACAGACAGAAAGCTCTTCTTACTGCCTAATATAAAATCTTCTTTGCTGTAATTTAAGCCCATTGCTTCTTGTGCTTTCTGAACCAGGGGTGTAGGGGTGAACCAGGGGTGTAGGGTGACTGTTTATTTTGGTGGCACACCAGAAAATTTGCTGCTGCCACCAAGTAGTTGAAAAACAAGAATTTTGAGATGCTGTAGCCTCTAATGGAATTATATCCGATCTCTCTCAGACTTAAAATCTCAGCACATAAATTTATAAATTAAAAGTAATCCATGAAAGTAATCTCACAAAATGGCTAGCTAGAAGGATCAATGATGTTTCCCCTTACTACCAACCATAGAAAAAATATTCTAATTCTGCAGTCACTTCTGTAACAGCGACACCACCTTTCTTCATTAGGAAGCACTGTGTGAGGTAACATAAAACCCTTCAGTAAAGAAACTCAGAAGGCAGCTCTATAACAGACTTGCCTGGCAAAACCACATTAAGTCCCAAAAGTCAGGCAGCAAAATCCCTATGTAAGAACATTGCTGGAATATTGGTAATATTGCATGCTCACTAAAGCATAAAACGCCTAGGAAAAGTCAGCAAATATTCTAGAACTCCAGTAACGCCCACTAGGCAAGGTCGGTAGCGCTACTTATTTGTATAGCGCTACAATGCATACCCAGTGCTGTACATATACCGCTGAAGAGTGGTCGGTACCCTAAGCAAACCTTTAGCCCTGCGCTTCCCTCAGTTATCTTTCAAACCTCTAGCCTCCCTCCCCCCCCCCTCAAGATTTTCATAATTAAACTATTTGAAAATGTCCTACCTCCTTGTAGGTAAAAATACATACTGATGGTTCTTTGTGTGGTTGTCAGGACTGACAGTTTTGCTTTGACTCAACTGCTCTCGGAAGAAGCTGCTGTCCTAGGCAGCTGCCTAGTTTGGCTAATGGTTGCGACGGCCCAGCCCGATGGGAACTAAAAACAACCTGAATTGCTACAGATTCCTACAGACAACCTGCATCGTAACAGAGTATCTCACTGAAGTTGCAGAAGGAAAACATAGACCGTCATCTAGTAAACCAATAAAAAAAAAGAGTCTACAGGTTAGAAACAAATATCCAAATAAAAAATGAAATAGACCCCCCCCCCCCAAAAAAAAACCCAAACAAACAGACTGTGAGCAGCAGAACACTGGAGAGAAAAAGAGAATTACATTTCCTGCTTACAGAGCATTATACAAAAAATCCACATTTTCAAAGCTGACATATTTCACTATCTAAAATGGAAAATACTTTTTTTGTACCTTTGTTATCTGATCTTAATATGTACACCTTAGAGGAAAGGCGGGATAGAGGTGATATGATTGAGATGTTTAAATACCTCCGTGGCATAAATGTTCAGGGAGAGAGCCTCTTTCAATTGAAAGCAAGTTTTGCTGCGAGGGGACATGGGATGAGGGTGAAGGGAGAAAGATTCAGGAGTGATATGCGGAAATATTTCTTTACGGAAAGAGTAGTGGATCCATGGAAGAGTCTCACAGTGGAGGTGGTAGCGATGAGGACAGTAACTGAATTCAAAAAAGCATGGGACAAACACAGAGGATCTCTAAAGGAAAAATAAGGGACTGTTGTAGTTGTTGATATGGAAGGACAGACTAGATAGGCCATGTGGTCTTTTTCTGTCGTCATGTTTCTATGTTTGATCATTTTGTTTTTCTGGTTAGGTAGGTCGTGGTCTCTCTTTACTACTTCTTTGTGTTAGTCTTCTCCTAAGTCCTTTTCCAGGATCTCATCTCCATATTCTGTTTCTTCATGGTCAGTCTCCTCCTCCTCCTCCTCCCCTACATCTATCTCTCATTCTGATATATTCTGTTTCATTTTTTTCTCCATTTCTCTCATCTGTTTACAGTATAGCTAGATTTCATTCCTCCTTCTCCCCCGCATCTTGTATCTCTGCCTCTTATCACGTCACCAACCCCACTTCCTTCTCTACCATTCTCTCCACTCCACCTCCAGTCCCTTTACTATGTCTGACCTCTATCCAGGTTCCCATTCCCCCTCTTACCTCCCCTACTTCCACTGCCCCGTCTCTCACCTCCTTCAAAGGCCTAAGAACATAAGAAATGCCATACTGGGTCAGACCGAGGTCCATCAAGCCCAGTATCCTGTTTCCAACAGTGGCCAATCTAGGTCATATGTACCTAGCAGTTTCCCCAAAAGACACAGGTTCCGCAATGCTTGTACTAGGTCAAGCATTGATATCCTGGGTCCCTTTTTAATAGTGGTTTATGGACCTTTCCTCCAGGGACTTGTCCAAACCCTTTTTAAACCCAGCTACACTAACAGCCCTTACTACATCCTCCGGTAACAGATTCCAGAGTTTGATTACACGTTGAGTGAAAAAATATTTTCTCTTATTTGTCTTAAATAGTTTACCCTGTAGCTTCATTACATGTCCCCTAGTCCTTCTATATTCTGATAGCGTAAACAATTGATCCACGTTTATCCGTTCCACTCCATTCATTAATTTATAGACCTCTATCATATCTCCCCTCAGCCGTCTCTTTTCCAGGTTAAAGAGCCCTAACCTTTTTAGCTTCTCTTCATAGGAGTAGCCTTCCATCCCCTTCACCAATTTGGTGGCTCTTCTCTGTACTTTTTCTAATAACTCTATGTCCTTTTTAAGATACGGTGACCAGAATTGCACACAATATTCAAGGTGCGGTCGTACCATGGAGCGATACAGAGGCATTATAACATCCTTTGTTTTATTCTCCATCCCTTTCCTTATGATACCTAGCATTCTATTTGCTTTCTTGGCCGCCGCTGCACACTGGGCGGAGGGTTTTAACATGTTATCCACGATGACTCCTAAATCTTTTTCCTGGGTGGTGGTTTCTAATGTGGAGCCTTGCATCGTGTAACTATAGTGTGGGTTGTTCTTTCCTAGGTGCATAACTTTGCACTTGTCCACATTAAATTTCATCTGCCATTTGGATGCCCAGTCTTCCAATTTATCCAGATCCTCTTGCAGTTTTCCACAATCCTCTTGGGTTTTAACAACTTTAAACAGTTTTGTGTCATCTGCAAATTTGATAACCTCACTAGTTATTCCTTTTTCCAGGTCATTTATGAATATGTCAAAAAGTAGGGGACCCAGTACAGATCCCTGGGGTACTCCACTATTCACCTTTTTCCATTGGGAATATTGGCCATTTAGCCCTACCCTCTGCTTTCTATCTTTTAACCAGTTCCCGATCCACAATAGTACACTGCCTCCTATCCCATGACTTTTTAGCTTTGCCAAAGGTCTCTGATGGGGGACCTTGTCAAAAGCTTTCTGAAAGTCCAGATACACTATATCAACCGACTCACCTTTGTCTACCTGTTTATGCACACCTTCAAAAAAACAGATCAGATTAGTAAGACAAGATCTTCCTTGTCTAAAGCCATGTTGGCTGTCTCCCATTAGGCCATGACTATCTACATGCTGTGTAATTTTGTTCTTTATGATGGTTTCTACCATTTTCCCTGGTACTGACGTCAGGCTCACCGGTCTGTAATTTCCCGGGTCACCCCTGGAACCCTTTTTAAAAATTGGTGTTACGTTGGCGACCCTCCAATCTTCAGCTATTACAGATGATTTTAATGAAAGTTCACAGATTACCAATAGCAGGTCTGCAATCTCATATTTCAGTTCTTTCAACACTCTGGGATGTATACCATCCGGTCCAGGTGATTTGCTACTATTCAGTTTATCAAATAGTTGTAATATATCTTCCCGGTGTAGCGATATTTCTCTCAATTCCTCTGCAGTATCACCTTTAAATACCACTTCAGTCTTGGGTAACATCCCTACATCTTCCTCAGTAAAGACCGAAGCAAAGAATTCATTCAGTCTCTCTGCTATAGCCTTGTCCCCTCTTACTGCCCCTTTTACCCCTCTATCATCTAATGGTCCAATTGACTCTCTCACAGGCCTTTTGCTACGAATGTACTTGAAAAAGTCTTTATTTCGTGTTTTTGCTTCCGTAGCAAGTTTCTTCTCAAATTCCCGCTTTGCCTGCCTTATCAATGCTTTGCATTTAACTTGCCAGTGCTTGTGTTGTTTCCAGTTTTCATCATTTGGCTCTTTTTTCCATGTCCTGAAGGTTGCTCTTTTGGCAGCAACAGCCTCTCTGACCTCACCTTTAAACCATGCTGGCAGTATTTTGGACTTTCTTCCACTTTTCTTAATACGTGGAATACAGCTGGTCTGGGCTTCGAGGATAGTATTTTTAAATAACACCCAAGCTTGCTGTAAGTCTTTAACCTTTGGAACCGCTCCTTTTAGTTTTTTCCTAACTATATTCCTCATTCTATCATAGTCTCCCTTTTGAAAGTTAAAAGGTAGTACTGTGGATTCCTTTACTATCTGTCCTCCACTGATTAAATCAAACATGATCATACTATGATCACTATTGCCAAGTGGTCCCAACACCCTTATTTCTTGCACCAGATCTGGCGTTCCACTAAGGACTAGGTCCAGTATGGCTTCCCCTCTGGTTGGTTCATGAATCAGCTGCTCCAAGAAGCAGTCATTTATTTCATCTAGAAACTTTATCTCTTTAGCTTGTCCTGCTGTGACACTGTCCCAGTCGATACCGGGGTAATTGAAATCACCCATTATTACTACTCTGTTGTGGCTTTTGTTAGCTTCCTTGATTTCTTTGAGCATTTCATCATCCATTTGTTCATTCTGGCTAGGCGGTCGATAGTATACTCCCACTGCCATCACCTTCCCCTTCATAAATGGAATTTCAATCCATAGAGATTCTACAGCAAATTGTGTTCCCTGCAAAACTTTAATCCTTTCTGACTCAATGCCCTCTTTAACATAGAGCGCAACCCCTCCACCAATTTGTTCAGCTCTATCATTACGATATAGTTTGTATCCAGGTATCACAGTGTCCCACTGGTTATCCTCCTTCCACCATGTCTCTGAGAGTGCAATCATATCTAACCTCTCATTTAGTGCTATATATTCTAATTCTCCCATCTTATTGTTTAGACTTCTAGCATTGGCATACAAGCATTTTAGTGACTGTATTTTATTAATTTTGTTAATATTAATCTGGCTATTGGTAGGCATGGGTAATTGGGAATCTTTATGCTCTGTCTGCTCCTTACTCAAGGGCATTTGGGCTACTATACTCCCTTTTGGAACCTCACTGTTTTTGGTAGTATCCTTCAAGGATACCTTTGTCCGAACCATGCGCTCCTGGGTGACTGTCGGCTTTCCCCTATTTTCTAGTTTAAAAGCTTCTCTATCTCTTTTTTAAAGGTTAATGCCAGCAGTCTGTTCCCATCCTGATTAAGGTGAAGCCCATCCCTTCGGAAGAGCCCCCCCTTTCCCCAGAATGTTCCCCAGTTCCTAACAAATCCAAAACCCTCATCCTTGCACCATTGTCTCATCCACGCATTGAGACTCCGGAGCTCTGCCTGTCTTTTGGGTCCTGCACGTGGAACAGGAAGCATTTCGGAGAACGCTATCCTGGAAGTTCTGGATTTCAACTTCCTACCTAAAAGCTTAAATTTAGCCTCCAGAACTTCCCTACCACATTTTCCTATGTCATTGGTACCAACATGTACCAAGACAGCAGACTCCCCCCCAGCACTATCTATGATCCTATCTAGGCGGTGCGTGAGATCTGCTACCTTCGCACCAGGCAGGCATGTTACCAGGCGATCCTCACGTCCACCAGCCACCCAGCTATCTACATTCCTAATGATTGAATCACCAACTATAACAGCTGTCCTGACCCTCCCCTCATGGGGACATGGCCCTGGAGAAACGTCCTCGGTGCGAGAGGGTTTTACATCACCTGTAGGACAGGTCCTAGTTACAGGATCACTTCCTGCCACACCAGGGTGATCCTCTCCTGTCACGCGACCTCTCTCCTCCATGGCAACAGGGATGCTGCCAGACTGGAGGTGGGACTTCAGGACTATATCCCTGTAGGTCTCGTCCATGTACTTCTCTGTCTTTCTTATGTCTTCCAGGTCTGCTACTCTAGCCTCTAGAGAACGGACTCGTTCCCTGAGAGCAAAGAGCTCCCTGCACTTAGTGCATATGTAGGACCTCTCACCAACTGGGAGAAAATCATACATGTGACACTCAATGCAAAAGACTGGAGAACCCCCATCTCGTTGCTGGACCTCTGTCTGCATCTTAGTTTAAAGCTTGTGTTTAGGTCTTTTAAATTCGGTATATAATAAGGATTGGTGTAGATGCTTATACTAATAAAAGTGTATCTAATACCCCTAATACACCCTGTGTACCTGAAGCTTAATTAATCTCAGGTCCTCTGTGTATGACTGATTTGGATTAAGAGCTGCACCTGAGAGCAGCCCCTTTCCTCTAAGATGTGCAAGTACCTATAAAACTACAATTACCCCAGGGGTGGGTGGTTGCTGGGGAGGGAGGGAGGGAGATAAGTCCTATTAAAGAGGGCAGTTACAAGGTACCCTGTCAACCCTCAGCAGGGGGATGGGGGTACCACACAAAGCCCAGTTAGTTGAGAGAGGCAAGGTAAGTACAGTCTGTCATGTCCTTTGTCTCTCACCCTTTTCATAGCCCTCTGCCTCTTGCAGCTCTCTACAGCATCCATTGCCCCTGTCTCTCAGCCATCCTCAGCATTCATCCCCCTACTTCTTCTCTGTCTTTTCCCTTTTCCCAGCATCTGTCCCACCCACCTCCTTTACCAATATCCATTTACCCCATCTTTTCTCCTCCTTAAACTCAGCATCCATCCCTCTGCCTGTCCATCTTCACCTTTCCCTAGATATTTCCTTGCTTCTGCCCTGTCCACAGTACCTGTCCTTTTCTTCTCTCACAGTCGCCTCCTCGCAATCAAATAATCAGATCCATCTCCAGACCCTAGCCCCCTTCTCCCACCTACCCCCTCATCAACCTCCAGCCTCTGCATCAACTCCCTACTCCCAGCCTCTTCTCCCACTCCCATATCAGACCCCTCACCCAGCCCTATTCTCAGCATTAGCCTCTTTCTCCAACCTGCAGTGCACCTTAAAGCGACTGCCAAATTTGCTTGCTTTGTTCTGACACTCTGTCTGTCCTCTGGTCACCAGCACCATACAGGAATCAAACTCAGAAGCAAGTACATAGAATAGGTGCCTTTTCAGCCTACGCATATAAGTTAGGGTTGCCAACTGGCTCCAGATGCGCCCGACACACTTGATCCAGTCCTAGGTTTACCCCACTGCAAGCAGGGACATGTAGTTCTGATTTTTCCATTGCATTCCATAAGAAAAGCAAGACTACATGTCCCTGAATGCAATGGGGTAAACCCAGGACTGGATCAAGCCTGTCGGGCGCATCTGGAGCCAGTTGGCAACCCTAATATAAGTACCCTGTTATAAAATTTCTGTCCATCTGTCTACTCACTGGGAAGCTTAATTCTCTCTCTACCTTCTCCCTTTTCATGTTTCTTTTCAGGTTCAGCCTCAGGACTTTCCGTTTTGTCCTGTACATGATTTTCACTATTGAAGACATCAACCAAGACCAGACGATCCTCCCCAACATCACGTTAGGCTTCCTGCTATTCGACAGCTGTGTCTCTTTACTGAGAGCCCTGCAAGGCACTATGTGGATGCTGACAGGCAGGGATAGGCCTATCCTGAACTACCAGTGCCAGAGCCAGGCCTTGTTGGCAGCTATTGTTGGAGAGTCCCGGTCTATCACTTCCATTTCCATGGCCAGGCTGTTGGGGCTTTACAAATATCCCCAGGTAAGAGCTGGGGCATTCTATAAACAGACCACAAGGTCAATATAAGAATTGCTGCAGCACTGCTTTGAAATCCTCCTAACCCCTTATTTTCCTGGTTAATACCTGTTTCTAACTATTTCTCATAATTAATGACACTCCCTAATCTCTTATTTGTGCTGTTTGACTGTTTTGAATAGACTACGGGAGTCAGTTTAGAAGCCCTATTCATTATTTGGATATCTGGAAATGGTCATTCAGAAATCCTAAGAGCCATTTTTGAATACCTCAAGTGTACACCTGTCTGGCACAATCACATCTGTGAAGCAAGGGGGCGGGGGTCTGTGGCTGGACTGGTGAACAGTGTGGCAGGAGGTGGCTAGGAGAGGGAGGGGTTGCAGATGGGAGACTGTGGTGCGCTGGTTAGGGCTTGCTTGACTGATGTGAGTTTGGTGTGTGGGGCATGAGGGGGGGAGTGCTTCTGAGTGTGGATGTTGCAGAGGGGGCCGAGTACAGAGGAAGCTAGGAGGCAGCTGGGGGGATGGGGATAAAGATTCTTATGGTTGGCAACTGCTGGTGAGCTCAAGAGGAAGAGGTGAGCGTAGCACAACAGGTGATGCCCATAGGCTGTGGGCAATTTGATGGTGGGGGAGGGATGAGTGACTGTATCTGGGCAATAGGGGCAAGAAAGGAGATAGGAGTTGGTTAGGATGGGCACCATAAGGGTAGGGGGACTTCTAATGTGAGGGGGCTTAACCTGCCATGCAAACATCATCTCTTTTTTAAGGAAATTGACAGACTGCAGTGGGACAGTCTGTGTCCAAGAGACTCACCTCAGATGTTGCGACCATGCTCTCCTACAGGGTGAGCACTATCAGCAGGGCTATTTTGCCTCTCAGAGTGGGGGGGGGGGGAAATAGGGTGGGTGGCTCTATTGATTAGGAACTCTCTCCCACTGGAATAAATTGGTGTGGTGCAGGATATGGAAGGGCATGTTACTCTGAAGGGGATCCTGCTGCAGGGTAACAAAATTACAGTGTTGAGAATCTATGCTCCGAACCAAGGGCGGGGCATTTTCTTCAAGCAGCTGGGTAGGGACCTGTCAGGCTTTGTTGAGGGATCAGTGGTGGTGGGTAGTGACTTTAATGTGGCTCTTAATCCACAAATGGATGTGCGGGGGGGGATGAAGGACGGGGGAGGGAGGACACAGGAAGCGTCTGAAGGGGTTTATGCAGCTCTGGCAGCTGTGGGACTCTTGGAGGAAAAGCAACCCCCAAAGCTGATCATATTCATATTTCTCACCACCTCACCAGTCCCCTTCCCGAATAGCCATGTTGCTGGTTAGCCGGGACCTCCTTGCGGGGCTAGAGGGGGGGGTCGAGCATGAGCCAATTACATGGTCAGATCATGGGTCGGTTTGAATGCAGGTGCAGGGCTGAGGAAGGCAGCTGGGTTGTACCTTTCGGCATATGATCAACAGCCTCCTCTAGGATAAGAATGTTGTGGAGGCCGTTGCTAAGAATATAGCAACCTCCACTTCCTTCCAATACAAGCAAGAATCAAGTACAAAGCTATCCTACTCATCCACAAGACTATCCACCAAACACGGAACACCTCACTCCACCCCCTACTGCCTCGCCCATCCCACAACAGATCAACCAGACATTCCTCCAATAACTCCATCGCCGTCCCCCACAAAAGAACCAAATCCACACAACGGACCTGCAACAGAGCCTTCGAACTTTATGCTCCATCCCTCTGGAACTCTCTACCGAACCACATCAGGAACAACGCTGACATCACATCATTTAAAAAACAGCTGAAGACAATCCTATTCCGTGAACATCTCTGAACAGAAATACCACCCTATCCGCATGATCTAATACTTAGATTCAGCAGAAGTATACATGTCTATGTCTACCCAAATCATTAATTGTTGCCCCTTGGTGATGGTCCCACCCTGAAAAATTGCCCCCCCCCCCTTATGTTATATGTTACACCGCTTTGACCCGGTGAAAAGCGGTATATAAATGCAGTTAAATAAATAAAATAAATAAATAAAATATAGAGGGTTTTTTTGCTCTTAATCGCACTTGAGATGTTCTGTTGGCAGTTGTCTAGGATGCCTTAAGGCATATCTTCAGGGTAGGCTTGTGCTGTGAGGGACTCGTAAGAAAAAGCTATGCAGCCAAGCCTTGGAGCAGGGCAACAATTGGCTCAGAGAACTAGAGCAGGAGCATGTGAGAACCAGGGAGCAATGAATTTGTCAGGAACTGGAACAGGTGAGAACATGAGTCCGGGCACTGCAGCTGGAGGATGTGGCCTTCCAGCTCTAGTGTGTGCATCAGCGGTATTAAGAGCATGGGGATCGGCCTGGGAAGGTGTTGGCTTACAGTCTCAAGGTGCAGCAGGCCGCTCCTGTGGTGGGGAAAGTTACAGTTGGTGGATGTGAGATGGGAGGTGGGTGTTGGGTGTTGGGAGTTTTGGAAGGACTTCCAGCAATTTTATCAAGAACTTTATCAGGCAGACAGTGAGAAGGACATAACGGAGGTGGAGAGGTATTTGGAAGGGGTATCTCTTCATGCTCTGTCTGAGGCGAAGAGGGAACACTTGGGGCAGCCCGTATCAGTGAGGGAGGTGCAAGGAGTCACTCGAGCCTTGGTGTCAGAAGTACTTACACGTGTCCAGGACCAGCCCATCCACTAGATGGGCTAGGTGGCCACCTAAGGTGGTGAACCTCTGGGGCAGCAAGGCATGGTATCCACAGCAGGCCATGTGCTTCAGCCACGCCATCCCACCCTTCCAAGCCACACTGCTGCCACCCCCCACTGCTGCCGATTCCTTCATCGGGGGTTGGTAGAGAGGGGAAAGCTCAGCTTGGCGCAATGGCAGTGGCCTGCAGCAGACCATGTGCTTCAGCACACATGGCCTGGCACTTCTGACCCCCTCTGAGAGGAAGTTGTGTCAAAGTGATTCAGAAGCGGCAGGCAATGTGTGCCAAAGTACATGGCCTGCTGCAGGCCCCCAAACCAAGCTGAGCCTTCCTCTCTCCACCGACGGAATTGGCAGCAGCGGGAGGGGGTCTAGTGGAACTGCATGGTCAAGGAGGCGGCATGGCTGGGGCTTGTGCCTGCGGCAGCAGGAACCCTTGAGCCAGCCCTGCATGTGTCTGCCTTCACTACTGCTCCACAGAATTTCAGACCTTTTGACATGGACGTCTGAGATTTCATCTACATGGCCTTTCTAAAATAGTCCCTGATCGACAGCACTCATGAAGGCACATGCGTACATGTACAACACTAGGTATGTCTAGCAGTTTAGCTTACTAGATGTTCAGGATTGTCCCCGATATTAGCACTGTGCCCTCAACTCCCACCGGTTTGGCAGTTTCAGCAACGTGAACAGAGAGAGTAGAAAAATCTGTATTTTCAACTTGGTAATTGGAATATGTCAGCTTTTAGAATTCACATCCATTATCTTTATATT
This sequence comes from Ichthyophis bannanicus, assembly GCA_033557465.1. Lineage (NCBI taxonomy): Eukaryota > Metazoa > Chordata > Amphibia > Gymnophiona > Ichthyophiidae > Ichthyophis > Ichthyophis bannanicus. The sequence continues at coordinate 100,079,936 of CM066048.1, read as the reverse complement.
TCGCACAGTACGGGAGAAATGTATCACTGTTACTATTTCTCTGTTGATTTGCCTGCTCGGAAGTGATGTTGTTGCTGTTCTCGAGCCGCTACTGCTGGAAAAACAACAGATGTTCTCCTTGAATTCACTAACTCTGCAATTCCACGTTATCTAGGTTTTACCTCTTTTCTCATATCCAAAAGCGGCATCAGTACAGATTAGGCTTCAGGTCCTCGGGTTTCTCCAGTACCACATCTAGAAGTCCTGTAATTCCTACTTTTCTTAAAGGGAAATAGAAGTACAACTTCCACCATGCAGTGGGAGAAAAAAACTAAATTAACGGGGTCTATTTCTGCTGACTCTACTGCTGTTTAATTCCCAAGCTGAGGCTTTTGTTTCCAACAGGTAGTTTGTTTGTTTTTTAATGTATTTTAAGGTATTTAGATCCCAGTCCAGAACCGATTACAAAAAAGTTACATGTGGGGTTCAATAAATTAAACAAACATGATATTTAGGGGGCTAGTTTGTAAGCTGCAATAAAATGTCTCATTTAACATGGAAATCACTAACCACTATAGCAGGTTAGCGACTCCTGTTGTAAAAAAAATAACGCAGCTCACACTGAACTTTTCAAGCTATGTTATTCCAAGGGAAAAATAATGCCAGCTTTTTCCTGGCTGGGAGCAATAGGCCTCTAACATGCCGCCCGATGCTCCTGACTGCCACCTTAGAGGGGCTGTTGGGGTTGTCAAACTGTGAGGCCCCCCAATCCAGACCCCCAACTTCCTGAAGACAACCCCTGAAGGGCTCTGTTGCAAATTTTCATGTCATCTGCAAAAGACAGGCTTTTCCATTCAGTTCTTCAGCAATATCACTCACAAATACGTTGAACACTACCGGCCCCAAGACTGATCCCTGGGGCTCGCCACTAATCACCTTCCTTTCATCCATTCCATTTACCATCAGCTTCTGTTGTCTGTCAGTCAACCAATTTCTGATCCAGTTCACCACCTTGGAACCCAGCCCGAGGCTATTTAGTTTATTGATAAGCCTCCTATAAGGAACAGTGTTAAAGGCTTTCCTGAAATCTAGGTAGATCACATCCATCGCGTGCCCTTGATCTAGTTCTCTGGTCACCCACTCAAAGAACTCAATCAGATCTGTATGGCATGATCATCCTTTGGTAAAACCATGTTGCCTTGGATCATGCAACCTATTGGTTTTAAGAAAATCTACTATACTCTCTTTCGGGAGCGCCTCCATTATTTTTCCTGCCACCGAGGTAAGGTTTACTGGCCTGTAGTTTGTCACTTCTTCCCTATTATCACTTTTGTGAAGAGGTACCACATCAGCCCTTCTTCAGTCCCATAGAACTTCTCCTGTCTCCAAGGATCTCTTGAAACATCCTTTAAAGGCCCTGCAAGAATCTCTGAGCTCATTCAGTATCCTGGGATGTATCCCATCCAGTCTCATGGCCTTGTCCACCTGCAGTTTTACAAGCTGTTCAAACACATTACCTTCTGTGAATGGTGTGGTATCTATTCCAGTCCCATTTATATATTTGTCATTCATAGGTGGTCCTTCTCCAAGATTTTCATTAGTAAAAACAGAAGTATTTGTTTAGCATTTTCACTTTTTCAATGTCCACATAATGTCTGGATTTTTCACTTAGTTCGCAGGTAGAACTTCTGAGAATGCTATAGTGTTAACAATGTGTTTGAGTTTCTCTCCTGGAATCTGGAAGTCCCTTTGAACTGTAGAGGCACTGTTTCTAGCCAGGTTATTTGTACCCAAGTGGATGATAACATAAATTTTGGAGTGCTGATTTTCTGCACTAACTATGCCAGCAATTTGGTTTGTATTGCTGCTGGCTGAAGAACCTGAGAGGCATTTGACCATCTTCTCTCCTTTGAACAGTGTACCCAAGTTGGTGCCTCTAGTGATGGAATCTCCAAGTAGTAATAGTTTCCTGTTTTGTGATTTTTTTCTTCATATTTGGTGCATAACCGGGTAAGGCGGACCGGCCCACCTCCCCTCCGAACACCCCCCCCCCCAACAGACCTTACAATAAATACACAACACCTATATGGGAATTCAACTGGTCGCAGCTTTATTGCCTTAAACATTAAACAACAGCAATCCAACTTTAACATTACTTTCCCCCCCTCCCAGCAGAGCGAACCTTCACCAGCCATGTGAATAGCAAAGTGATGCCGCTTCCACTTCCGCCTTGTCCAGGCCCCGGCAAATTGCCTAGCCTCCCTCTTCCGGCTTCGCCATATTATTAGCAAAAGCCTGAGGGACCGTCCAGGTCGGGGGTACCCCACCCCCGCCCTACTGCTTGGCTCCGGCTCCGGACCCCGGAAACCTCCGGAATCCCACCACCGGCTCCGGCCCTTCCCAGCCGGAGCCGCCCCCCCCCCCCCCCGGCAAAGCTGCGACCAGCGCCCCTCCTGTTCAGCACATCCTCCAAGGCCTCCTGCCAATCGTTAAGGAGCAAATCCATCCCCACCGGGGACAAATGGACCCCATCCGCCCGATACCGGCCCGCACATTCCACATCAACCCAGGGGTGCAAACGTTGGCACCCGCCCTGCTCCCCCACCCATCTGCCTATTTGGCGTGTAATCTTGGTCAGACCCCGCGACCCCCGTCGCTGAGCCGTGCAAGCAGGCCTTGGAATGATGTCTGACCACAGCAAAAGCACATCTGGAAACATTGCCCATACTGCTGAATCACCGCCTGCACATCCAGGACACCAGATCGTTGCTGCCCAAGGGAATCACCACTGCGTCCGGCAGCCCTCGCATCCGCCCGCGGTGCCGCAGCAAAGGCAAGAGCTGCATCCCTCGCAGACCGCATTCGCCCAGCCATGAGACGGTCACCCCGAACAGGTCCAATCCAATATTCTGCCCCACCGGGCGTGTAGCTGCTCGCCGACCGGCCCAAAACACAAAGGAGTGGCCAATCACCCAACAGCGACACCAGCCAGGAACAACTTCTGGAAAACAAAAGAACCACAGTTAACCAGCCCCCCAGCGCCCTTAGAGGCGCACATATCATCGATAAGCCCAAGAGGTCCATCTTCCGATCCGCCGCATGTCCCCTTCAGGTAATCCCGCGGCCGCCGCACTGATTGAAAGCGGGTGAGGACCCTTCCGTCCTCGTGCATAGACAGGCTACCCCGCCCACCAGGATGTATCTGTAAATAGGCCTTCAACAGCTCAACTGGCACGAGCCCTTCCCCAACTGATCCGTCATGGAACGCGCCAAGTAAAGACGCACCCTGCCCTCCATCCACCGCACGTGGCGGACTTGCAAGCCCGCCATGCTGGCCCCCCACCCAGACTCCGCAATTAGTTTGCCTATGCGGAAGGCATCGAAAAAACGACATAAATTACCGCCCGAAAGAGGACACCCCCGTAGCGGGCCGAGACCACTTGGGGCAAAACCACCCACAAGTGCTGGAACAACTCGTGAGTAATGGGCCGCCTGCCGTCCTTAGGCGAAGGACAGGAGCAGTCCCAACCCTGCAGCAGCCTGCGTGGTAACCCCCCCCAACCGCCCCCCACCCCACTGCCTTAGCGAAGAACAAAAACCCCGCCAAATTCCTACTCACCGTAGCCCACGGAAATCCCGCGGCCTTCGCCGCCACCATGGTCCCCACCCCCATTGAAGCTCAAGCAAGCACCGCACCACGCTGCAGCTACCCCGCTGATAAGCCGCCCACGTAGCTGCCGCCACCGAAAACTTCCAAAAGCTCTGTCATCTCCCCTGGCCAAGCTGCCATAAGTGCTCCAGGATAGACAGCCCCTCCTCGCCTGCCTCCGGAGCCAATGTTCGGAACAGCTCCCACTTGAAACGGGAAAGCGCATCAGCGAACATGTTAGTACTCCCTGGGATATGCCGCACCCGGACCACAGTATTCAGTCGCCTGCAGGCCAAAATGACCCGTCGCATCAAGTCCGCCACCTGTGGACAGCGCGGCGTATAGTTATTGAGCACGCTCACCACCGCTGCGTTATCGCACCACCAAATAATACGACGATTGCGAACCCTGTCCGGTCACGCCTCCAACACAACCCGAAGCGAAAACAACTCCAAGAAGGTTACACTGGCTGTGAGCCCCGCTGCCTTCCATGTCGCCGGCCACTCCGCCGCACACCCAGAGCCCCCAAAGTACACCCCTAGGCCCAATCCCCCGGCCGCATCAGTAAACAACTGTAAATCCCAACAGGAGATCGCCCGGTCCCTGAGCACCGTAGTGCCATTAAATTCCCGCAACAACTCATCCCAGTTGACGAGGTCGGCCCGAATGCTCCGCGACACATGCAGCTGGTGATGCGACATGGCAAGACCCGCCGTAGCCGCCGCCAAACGCCTCATAACACTCGACCCATCGGGATAACCCTACCTGTGAAATTCAAAGACCCGACCAATGCCTGCATCGCCTGCAAGGTCATCCGCCGGGAAACCAAGGCGTTCGCCACCAGACCACGGAGTTGCAACACCTTAACCTCAGGCCGGTGAGCAACCAACTCCACGGACTCCAGCTCCAGTCCGAGAAGGTTGGCCGAGTCGCCGGGCCCTCTGCCTTCCCCTCAGCCCACGAGACTCCCCACTCCCCCGCCAGTTGCACGCGACCATCCAGCAACATGGCGCACTGCCCTGACTGCGCCGCCCCGACAACCAGAAATTCATCCAGGTAATGTACCACCTGAGCACACCCCACCTGTGCCCCCAAAGCCCCATGCATGAAAGTGCTACCGCTCAAAGTGCGCACAGGAGATAGAGCACCCCATCTGCATACACCTATCGAAGTAATAACTACCCTCGAAGCAAAAACCCCAACAACGGGAACGCCAAAGGGTGCACTGGAAATAAACGAAAAGCAAATTCAATGTCAGCCTTGGCCATCCGGCACCCCCGCCCGCACCCCCACACTAACCCCACCGCCTCGTCGAAGGCAGCATACCGCACCCCGCAGAAAGCCTTGGGGATCCGATCATTAACCGAAGCCCCGATGGGGAAGGACAGGTTATGGATCAGCCGAATTTCCCCGGCTTCGTTTGTGAATGGCGGCCCCTCAAAAGGGCCCGCCACCCTCCCCAACCCGATCTCCACTGCCAACAACACCGCCAAAGCGCCTTACTGACGGGGCATTCTGGACGCTACTCACCACCGCCTTACTGACGGGGCATTCTGGACGCTACTCACCACCACCACTCCCGGAACCCTTCCCGAAAACACCCTTCCAAAATAACCCTATCCTGCCCCCTGGGGTACCTCCCCAACCACTCCCGCAATGCGGCGAAGCGAATAGAGGTCGGGGGCAGCCCCAGCCAGCTCTCACTGCGTGTGCCTAAATTGGCAATCACTAAATGGGCAGGGGACTTGTTGAAGCGCCAACACACGTCTCCAGCGCCCCCCCATCCACCGCTCTCTGCCCCACCCCAGCCTCGCCCGCATGAAAAGGCCGCAGCGCCCCAGAAGCACTGCCCCCCCGCCCTTGGGGCCACTACCCGGCCCCCCGGCCACCCTGCCTGACATCTGTGTCATCCATAAATGGCTGTCCTGCGTACCCCACGACAATGGACGGTTTTCCTCCATCCCGTCTCGAAAGGTCTCCTCGCAGTTGAGCCAAGCCCAACCGTCATGCGAATGAGAAGCCTCCAAGATGGAGTCCGCATAAGCCAGCAGCATGCCGTAGTGCTCCGGATGCGCCCTTCCCCACACGCTAGCCAGCCTCAAAAATGCCCGCGCCCAATTTGTCACGTTGCGTGCCACATTCCTCACCCTTCCTACCTATTCATCCGCCTTCCTCTTCCTCCTACTGTCCCCAAAACGTGTGCGACCCTCCAGCCATCGAAAGATGTCAATATAAAGATGCTCCATAATTCAACGCCGCAGCTTCCGCGGCACGCCTTCCCATAGCTCCGAGAACGCTACAACCGTCGGTGCCGCTCCCACAGCAATAACCGGCGCCGCCGCACCCCCGTCGCCCTCGCCCTTACTCCCGCCCGATGCAGAGGAACACGATGACGACCTTGAGGATGTCTGCGACCCGGATCCCGAGCACGACGCCGCAGGCGCGAATGCCGCCGCTTTTCCACGTACGCCCGTCCCCTTCTTTCCCCCCACCCACTCACCAGACTCACCTGCCACAGCCATCGCCTCCCCTGGAACCGCTCCCGCCTCCGGCCGATCTGGCACTACGCTCGCCGAGTCCTGTGCCACTCCCGCTGGTCCGGCCAGGGGCCGGCTCCCGGCTCGCTCTGCGATGTTCCAGCAACCTGTTTGACAGTCTCTCCTGCCCCGGTGTCCCTGGGAACTGCCATCCTGGAAGGCCCTGTGGAGAGAAAAAACGAAAAGACGCCACCGCCACCCATCCACCCCTGCACTCCTGCCTGGCCCCGCCACCCCCCCCCAACAACCCGCGACTCATCCGTTGATGTCCCCGCCCCACCCCCGTGCACCCCCCTCTGCCAGCCCTATGGCCTCCCAATCTAGCCCCTCTTGTGCCAGGCCCTCAACGGGCCACACAGCCTGTCCACCCTCTGCCACTGCCCCACTCCGCGCACTGCGCCCCCCGCCATGTCGCGGAGCCCTCCCCCGTGCTCTATCCTCCCCAGAGGACTCCTGCCCCTGGTGGCTGTCGCACTAGCCACCTTTTTTGCGCCCCATAGCGCTACCGGTGGGCCCCATGCGCCGCCCCCCACCCTGCCCCCCGCATCCTCTACCCCTGGGAGTCTCCCCACGAACCATGCCACATTGCTGCCCCCCCCCCGTGCATTGCTCACAGCCCCCCGCCTGGAGCCGCACCCTTCCCCCCATCCCCCTCCGAGTCTGCCTACCCACCCCCCCCAGGAACCCCATACTTAGCAGGCCGTGATTATTCTTAAAGCAACCCGCAGGGTTAACTGTCTCCCGCTGGGGCTTCATAGTGACATGTTTTTGGGGGGTTTTTGCCCTCCGGGGCCCGCTGCCACCCACTACCCCCGAATCTACACCTCTGCGGCCCGCTCGCCTTTCCCCGCTCTCCCACTGCACGCCCTGCCACAAGCTCCCCCGGCAAAGCAAGAAACGGGCCCTAAACGATTTTCTCCTTATTAACTGGGAGCACAGAGTCCAGGTAGGATTCAAACCCACAACCTCAACAAACCAACTAGCCAGCGAGCTCACCCGGCAAGCAAGCAACGTCCAGCTCCTCCGGCTCCCAGAAGGGAAAGGCTGAAGGACGCCGCAACGCCCCCGCCTCCCCCCCCCCCCCAATGCTCGACTACTCTCCTCCCATTGGCTCCCGCGCCCTGCCCATTGCCGCGGGAGCTAATGAGAGCCCTCTCGCCGCCACGGGCCCTCCCCCGCGAACCACGCGGCAGCGACCCGTCGGGAGCGCGGCCGGCCGCCCCCCCGGTTAACTCCGGCTGCGTTCATGCCCCTGCGGGGGGGGCCATGCGGCCTTGCCATTATATGAAGAAAAAAAAATCACAAAACAGGGAGAGAGAGATCATTAGAGAAAGACATCATGCTTGGCAAGATAGAAGGTCAATGCAAAAGAGGAAGGCCAGCAATGAGATGGATCGATACAATAACAGCAACTACGGGTACCAGTCTGTCAACAATAAGCCGCCTGACTGAAGACCGAACACAATTTAGGATAGCTATCCAGAGGGTCGCCATGAGTCGACTCCGACTCGACGGCACTTAACAACAACAACAACATTTGGTGCATTATCAGTAGATTGGGCATTAACCTTCTCATTTAACAGCACTTCAGTTTTCACTAATTGGGCACTCTCATTTTCCAAGGCAGAGAAGGCATTATCTCTTGATGGAGAGGATGTCTCTGTGTTACAGGTCACAACCTACCAGAGCCCACTGTGATCCATTTATTCCTGGGCTATTTGATTCTTTGTGGGAGAGGTGATGGATTATTTTCAATTTGTACCCTAGAGGAGGTGTGTTAATTGCAGTGAATTCTTCCCTTAATAGAATCAGTTCTTTATGCATAGCAGATAACTTGAGACATATAGGACAAGCTCTTAGGCTCCACATTATTCTTCTTAGAATAAAGGCACCACATCTACTGCAGTGAATATACGACATGCTGATTAAGATAGTTATAAAGCAGTTCTAGGACAAGGAGAAAATATAGGTGTTACACCTAATTAGAGGACAGATGTCTATCTATATGACAACTATATAGGCAATGCAACCCCAGGGTGGGTGGTAATCTAAGTGTCCCTGGCCAGTAGACCTTATATGAACCAAGGGCGCACTCAGATTTCTGACTGAACCCTAGCTGAATTTTGCACTTATATGGAAGCTTGATCCCCAGCGATAATACCACAAGACTACCATTAGGTTTCAAGTGTTGCATTTTGAACCCAATATTGGCATGGGCAAGAACAACTGTGGATTGCTCCTTCCCTATGACTACTGGACCACCAATGATGGAGGTATGCCTGGGGAGGTCTACAGGGTGAAGGAGTCTTCTTAGAGGGGTGCTTTGGGAGTCTTCTTGGGGAAGTGCTTCAGGAGTCTGCTTGAGGGTGGGTGCATTAAGGATTTTCACTAAAGGGAAGTCTGGACTGTAGTGGGGCCTAACAATTAGACAGTTCCACTAGCTCCTTTAAGATGGCCGTCAGGAGCTTCGGGCCACTTGTTAGAGGCCCATTGCTCCTGGTCAAGGAAAATAAGACCAGCTTTGAGTTGCTGAGTTCACCTGCAAGCTGCATTATTAGAGTTGCATAACAATGAGGTGTTTTGCATACATTTGTATGCTTTGTATCTCATTATCATGTATCTTATGGTATAAATATGCATTATGGTATAAAATAATACACATTGCTGCCATTTAACATGCATTAAGGGGCAAAAATCATGTATTATTTCCTTCATGCAAGTTAGAAAATGCCCCCCTAAATCAAAACTATAAAAAGAAAAGAAAATATACATAGACCCAATAATATTGTCATGAACTGTGCTGCTTATGCCTACCATTTATTTACTTAACAGGCTTTCTATACCGCATTATCATTAAATTAAATGCAGTTTACATAAAACTCAAAACAAGACGTATACATTGAACAGGGAGATTTAACTTGGACAAAATCATAGGGTATCAAGTAAAGTAAATGTGAACTGGAGGCTTGGTTGATGTGACCATTTCAAAGTGATCCTTGAAGAGATGAGTTTTTAGAGCTCTTCTGAACTCCTCGATGTGGGAGGTGGATCTTATATTGACTGGCAAAGAGTCCCAAAGTGAAGGAACAAATGAGGAAATGGCCCACTTGCATGAGGGAGGAGTAGCCTAGTGGTTGGGGCAAGGTACTTCAGGCCGGAAGGTCAGGGGTTCAAATCCCACTAGAGGACAGCAACCTTGGGCCGGAAGGACTGGGGTTTCTAGTCCCACAGATGCTCCTTGTGGTCTTGGGCAAACCACTTAACCCTCCATTGCCCATGTTCCCTGTAAGTATTAGTGTATGTGTCTCATATCCCCGCATGTTAAATGTATCCCCCAATTGTGTTGTGACCGCTTTGATTGAAGGATAAGGCAGTATACAAAGCTGTCTAAATAAATAAACTGCCTCACTCTTGTACGATGCTTTGGGATGGAGCTAATAAATTTCTACTCGCTGATCTTCTTTGCCCGTTATTATTTTCCATTGTGATCACTGATTGAAGGAGTGCAGGTCTCCAGGCTCCTTCCCTTCCCTCCACTCATCTAAAGCAAAAGCAGCAGCAGCAGTCAGCGCAGGGGCCCTTGTGTCACTGTGCAGAATGCGCTTACACAACCCAGTACTCGGCATGGATTTCCAGGAAGCTTACCCAGAGGGGGCAAGGGCCTATGAATGTTCATTGACTCACAGGTCACATGCTGGCTGGTGACTACCACTACATGGTGTATGTCACACTGAAAGTCCAGAGAGAAGGGCAAATGGCCATGTTTCCATGACCCCATCCACTGATGATGCAACCCGTTGAAGGTCCCGACCCCAAGTTTGAGAACCACTGCTTTAATCAAAAATTCCTCTAGCTGTGAAAGATAGGAACTATGGTGGAGGAAGAATACTAGTTTAAGAAGTGCTCTCTCTGGCTGATCAATAGAGTTAATGGTTCTAGACCAGACTTTTGCCAGTTCAAGTCCAGGCTGAGACATATTTCTTCGCAAATTCATAGGTTAGCAGGGTGCCTCTGTGTAGCGTAGTTTCTTCATTGGCATAAAAGTAGACTCGGTATCATAACTTTAGGAGGACAACAGGATTGTGTTTTCTTTAACCGACATACATGGCTGCTCTTTTCTAGATCAGTTATTTATCCTCCAGTCCTTTGCTGAATGATAAGTTCCAGTTCCCATCTTTCTTCCGGACACTTCCAAGTGACGCCATTCAAGTCCTGGGGCAAGCTCAGCTCATTTCATATTTTGGATGGACGTGGGTGGGGGTCTTGTCTACTGACGATGACTATGGTATCCTATGCTCCCAGATTCTGAAAGAAGAGCTACAGAAGTTAGGCATCTGTGTTGCTTTCCATGAAACTTTCTCACTGGTACCATCAAGCATGAAAATCAACCACATCGTTGAAGTGGTCAAAGGTTCCTCAGCTAACGTCATCTTGATATACTCATCTGAGCCATTTATAATCCCAGTACTGCAGGAGCTTTCCAGGCAAAACATCAGTGGCAAAGTGTGGATTGCCAGCGAGTCTTGGGCGACTTCACCTGGTGTCTCCGCTAAAACGTTCTCCAACCTCCTGAGGGGTACCATAGGATTTGCAATCGCTGAGGGCAAAATAAGGGGGTTCCAAGATTTTCTCCACAATTTCAAGGCATCTTCTGCTCCAAATAACCATTTGGTTAAACAGTCCTGGGAGGTGATTTTTGGGTGCCAGTGGCCTGACTCCCAAACCAATCTGGCAACAGTCAGAGGAAATCTCACAGAAGCTACCAGATTTTGTACTGGAACTGAGAGCCTGGACAACGTAATTAGCTCTGAAGTGATTGAACCGAGGATCAGCTACAACATCTACAATGCACTTTACTCTGTGGCACACGCCTTACAGGATATGCACTCCTGTGTACCATGGGAAGGGCCCTTCACCAACAGGACATGTGCCAATATAACAAGGCATAAGCCATGGCAGGTGAGATGCAGAAATGTGTTCATTTTACAGTAAGAGTTAAATTTCCATGTGCCTCTGTGCCAACCCTTGGCTGTGTCAGGCTCGTGGTTAGAGCAGCAGGATGGGAAGCTGGGCTCAAATCCCACTACTGCCCCCGTGTGGTTGGGCAAATCACTTAACCCTCTTATTGCTTCAGATACCAGCTTAGATTTTAAAGGCTCCAGGGACAGGCAAATACCTACTGTGCCTGAATGTAAGTCATTTTGAGCAACTAGGGGAAAGGTGTGAGGTAAATCCAAAGCCCTCTCTCCCCATGCCTCTCTCACTTTGACGTATGTCTCTTTTCTGCTCGATCTTTTTCCCCCTTTTATCTCTCTCTGAGTCTTTATTTCATTTTCAGTTACTTACAGTTACAGTTTTATTTAACTTGATATACCACCTAGGCAACTAGGCAGTTAAAGTAAAAGATAATGATACTAAACAAAACCAAAACACAGGAAGCGAACAGAGGTAGACGAGAGGACAATGGATGACGATGGAGGAGGAGGACCAAGGTTACAATGTAGTAGCGAGTGTTAATAATGCTTCTCTTTACTTCTGTCATTTTCACTCTGTAGGTTCTCTCAAACATCAAATAGTACTTTTAAGGGATTTTTTTACACCTAGATGCCCCCAGAAACTAGAACAGCTCCTGAGGCTAATTTATGCTCTTCTCTCTTTGTAACTCTCCACTTTCACCTACCCAACAGCTCCTGCATTACTTAAAGAAGGTGCACTTCAGGAACAAGATGGGGGAGAAGATATATTTTGACAGTGATGGAAACACCCCTGCTATGTACGACATTATCAATTGGCAGCAAGAGCCACTAGATGGTGCTATCCTAAACGTGAAGGTGGGAAGCTTCGACCTCAGGGCACCCAAAGGGCAGGAGCTGACTCTGAACATCAGCGCCATCAAGTGGTACACTCCGAGCGCAAAGGTACAAACCTACCATACTACTCTAGCCAATAAGATGTCATGACACCCGTGGAGCCTGTTCAGCACTCCCACCAGGAGACCCAATGCATTCTACTGGCACTTAAAGTTTGCCTCTGGCATTATAGTCCTAATTGTGCCACTCCCTGGGGGATATATTGTTCTAGTCACAGCAGCAGTACATGGTCTCCTTTTTATCTTCAGGACTTCACCTAGTTTTTAGTCCTCTTAAAGTTTTCATTAGTTTCTATTGCTTATTTTCAGCTGCACTGGGTCCGTGATCAAGTTCACCATGGCCTATAGCTGCATCAGGGATATTATCTTCTCCCGAAGGTTTTGCGCTAATGTTACCACCATCGTTAGCCTTAGTGCATAAGCCACAGGCGGGCTCCTTTTTATCCTGAATGGCATGTGGCCAATATGTATCCTTCTTTTTCCTTGCTACCATACTTTTACTGTAACGTGGCCTTTCTCACATATGTTCTAGATTTTATACAGTGGGACACCAAGTGAAAGTACTCAGCAAGACTTGGGGAGAAAAGTTATTTTCTCCTACTCAGAGTTACACAGGAGAGCAAGTGAACATTAAGGCACAGCAAAGTTCATTGAAGTTGTGTTATGACTGCCATATGGACCAGCATCTTGGAAGTTTGAGGTGGTCTCCTCATAACTCTATGCTCAAAGCACTGGGCAACAGTGTTGGTCTAGTCCCTGATGTCATAGTGGGAGATCATCTCACATCCAGTGGTCACTAGATGGTGTGGTCCGTGTTAGAACCATGGCTGATAAAATCCATTCAAAAGCGAGGGTCTTAGACTTTACGAAAGCTAAGTTTGCCAAGACGGGACAATATCTCAAGGAGTCATTAGCGGGATGGGAACAGCTGGGGGATGTAGAAAAACGATGGGCAAAACCGAAAGGGGATATTTTAAGGGCATCAAACCTTTTTGTTAGAAAGGTAAATAAATGTAAAAGGAAAAGGAGGCCACTAAAGAAATAGCTGAAAAGGTGAGGAAAAAGAGGGTGGCCTTCATAAAATACAAGAGATCAGAGAGAGGAAGACAAGCATCTATATATGGAAAACTTAGAGAAGCTAGCAAAGTAGTCAGGAAAACAAATATACAAAAAGAAGAAATAGCCAATGCAGTAAAATGGGGTGATAAGACATTTTTCAGATATGTTAGTGAGAGGAGGAAGGCAAAAGTGGTATTGTCAGACTCAAGGGTGAAGGGGGGAATATGTAGAAATTGATGAGGATAAAGCGGAATTGCTTAACAAATATTTCTGTTCTGATTGATTTCTTTGAATGGGTGACCAGGGAGTTGACTGAGGGAGAGCCCTAGATGTGGTGTACTTAGATTTCAGTAAAGCCTTTGACACCGTTCCTCACAGGTGACTTATAAACAAACTGAGCACTCTAGGGATGGACCCTAAAGTTACTGCTTGGGTTAGAAATTGGTTGGGTGGGAGGCGACAAAGAGTACAGGTAAATGGAGCTCATTTTGAGGAGAAGGAAGTTACTAGTGGTGTGCCCCAGGGATCTGTCCTTGATCCGATTCTTTTTAACATCTTTGTTAGTGATATTGCGGAAGGGCTGTCGGGTAAGGTTGCCTCTTTGTGGATGATACCAAAATCTGCAATAGAGTAGACACTCAGGAAGGTTTAGATAACATGAGAAGGGATCTAGCTAAGCTTGAAGAATGGTCTAGAATTTGGCAGCTGGGATTTAATGTTAAAAAATGTAAGGTCTTGCATTTGGGCTGCAGCAATGAAGTACTTTTGTCCACTAAAGAAGAGCGAGACCTAGTCGTGGTTGTGTCTGATGATCTTAAAGTAGCTAAACAGATAGAAAAGGTGACAGCAAAAGCAAGAAGGATGCTTGGGTGCATACGGAGAGGAATAGATAGGAGAAAAAAGGAGGTGATAATGCCTCTGTATAAGTCTTTGGTGCGACCTCATTTGGAGTATTGTGTACAATTCTGGAGACCACACCTACAAAGGGATATAAACAGGATGGAATCAGTACAGAGGGTGGCTACTAAAATGGTTAGTGGTCTTCATTATAAAGCATATTAGGACAGACTTAAGGATCTTAATATGTACACCTTAGAGGAAAGGTGGGATAGAGATATGATTAAGACGTTTAATACCTCCGTGGCATAAATGCACAAGAGGAGAGCCTCTTTTGATTGTAAGCAAGTTCTGCTATGAGGGGACAAGGGATGAGGGTGAAAGGGGATAGATTTATTTATTTATTTATTTATTTATTTAGACAGTGTTGTATACCGCCTTATCCTTCAATCAAAGCGGTCACAACACAATTGGGGGATACATTTAACACATGGGGATATGAGACACATACACTAATACTTACAGGGAACATGGGCTATGGAGGGTTAAGTGGCTTGCCCAAGACCACAAGGAGCATCTGTGGGACTAGAAACCCCAGTCCTTCCGGCCCAAGGTTGCTGTCCTCTAGTGGGATTTGAACCCCCGACCTTCCGGCCAGAAGTTATATGCGGAAATATTTCTTTATGGAAAGAGTGGTGGATCTGTGGAATAGTCTCCCAGTGGAGGTGGTAGAGATGAGGACAGTATCTGAATTCAAAAAAGCATGGGACAAACACAGAGGATCTCTATAGCAAAAAAAGGGGACTGTTGTAGTTGTTGATATGGAAGGACAGACTAGATAGAAAAATGACGACAGAAAAAGACTGCATGGCCTATGTTTCTATGTGATCACAGATGAATGGCCAGGAGCAGGACCTCAGAAAACATCCACAAATAGGAAAAGAAGTGTGAGGGATCTTTAACGATTCTCAGAAGACTGTGTTTGGGAGGAAAAAGCTAAACTAAAAGTAGACAAAGCGATGGGACCGGATGGGATACACCGAGAATACTAAAGGAACTTGGGGACATTCTAGCGGCTCCACTGACTGATCTTTTCAATACCTTGTTGGAGTCGGGGATGGTCCCAGAGGATTGGAGAGAGGCACATGTAGTCCCCTTACACAAAAACAGAAGTAAGGATGAGGTTTGATAACTACAGGCTGGTTAGTTTAACATCTGTGGTGAGTAAATTATTGGAATCCCTGCTAAAAGAGAGCATATTGAGGTTTCTGAAGACCATTGGATTGCAGGATCCGAGGCAACATGGAATCAACCGGGGGCAGGTCGTGTCAGACAAATCTGATTTGTTTGACCGGGTGACCAGGGAGTTGGACTGAGGGAGAGCCCTAGATGTAGGGCACTTAGGTTTCAGTAAAGCCTTTGAAACAATTCCACACAGGCAACTTATAAAGAAACTGAGCACCCTTGGGATGGAGCCTAAAGTGATTAACTGGGTTAGAAATTTCTTAAGTGGGAGGTGACAAAGGGTACAGGTAAATGGAGCTCACTCTGAGGAGGAGGAGGTTACCAGTGGTGTTCCACAGGACTCTGTCCTTAGTCTGATTCTTTTTAACATTTTTGTTAGTGATATTGAGGAAGAGCTTTAGGGTAAGGTTTGCTTCTTTGCGGATGATGCCAAAATCTGCAATAGAGTAGACACCCAGGAAGGAATAGATAACATGAGGTGGGATCTAGCTAAGCTTGAAGAATGGTCAAGAATTTGGCAGCTGAGATTTAATGCTAAAAAATGCAGGGTCTTGCATTTGAGCTGCAAAAATCCAAGGGAGTGGTACAGTGTAGGTGTGGGGGGGGGGGGCAGCATAGCAATTCCTCCCTTCCATTGTTCAGCAAGCCTCAAGGCGGCAGCAGCAGGAGTGTAGTGAGCCAGAGGGAGATGGCACAGCAGCATGGTGGCCTGGGGGGGGGGGGGGGATTCTGTCTAGGGCAGCAGAAACCCTTGGGCTGGCCCTGTTCCCAGCCCTGATGGATCAATCATCAAAAATATGGCTAATTATTTTCTGTTTCTTTATGCACACTTCTAAAAAGCAAGCTTAGAATTTTAGAAAAAATTCCCATGGACCAACCCTTTAATTTCTATCCATCAGGTCCCACAGTCTGTATGCAGCAAGGACTGCCCTACCAGATACCGCAAGGCAGCTCAAAAGGGAATGCCACACTGCTGCTTTGACTGCCTCGCATGCGCGGAAGGGGAAATTTCCAACAAGACAGGTTTGCAACACATAGCACCTTTCCTACTTTCTTCATGTCGGGGATGTACAAACACTTAGAAGCACAATACTGTACACGGCTTAAGAAATCCTTCAGTACATGAAAGTCCAAAAAGTTACAGGAATGTGCATGGCCCCCCAAAATTCATTCCTTTTTGAAATTTTCCCACTTTGATGGTTTCTTTGTGCATACATTGTAAAACATTTTTTGTATGTGTGCTATGGCTTTCAGATTGATTGTATGCACTTCAATTCGTAGGTTTATGTGTGTGCAATCAATTTTGCATGCCCTAAAATTTTAAGGGTCACCAGACAAACCAATTGCATGACGACGCATGCACAATCCCTACAGGCTAGTCAGGATTCTCGAGTGCTTAGAGTACAGAGCTCTCACAATGTTTCTCTCACTGTGAAGGTTCTACACTCGCTCCAGCACCTAAAAGGGCCACATTCCATTTTCCAGCTGTGATCTTCAGAATTTTAAACTGCAAATTTCTAGCTTGGGGACTCTACCACTTCGGCAAAAGAAACATTTCAGCTCCCTGAGCTATCCTTTCCCCATTATCGTCTGGGAAGGTAGCATTCCACTTTACATACAAGACCTACATTTACCAAAGTGCATTGCTGCCTTAGTGCATGTTAATGCTGTTAACATGCAATACTTAATCAGCAATTGCCAATCACAGAATGAAGGTAGATATCAAAATCAGAATCAGGAAAACTTCATTCTATAAGCACCCAAAGGGAACAAAAGAAAGCTTATGTTGGAAACTTTAATAAAAGGAGACAAGGATCTCAGTAGTATTTGACAGGCCATCATAGGCATCAGACAGATATCCCTTGACTTACACTCGCTACATCAATGATCCTAAAAAACTCCTCTAATATCAATGTCAAAACAAAGAAGAATTTTTTTCAATTATTTCCAATTTTTCAATTGTTTCTTTTTCAAAACATCTTTCATCCCACACAGCATGTCAAGATAGATGTCATCAACATCACCTGTTCAGCTAAAGCAATATTACAGATAATTCATCTTATGCAACACTTAGCATACTCCCCAGCGCCACTATGACGCCACTTCAGGCAACACGTTCGATCTGCTGGAGCAAAGTCAGAACCATTTCACCAAGGTCAGGGGGTTCCACAGGGATCCTCCCTCTCCGCTTTGTTGTTCAATATATACATGCAACCTATCTGTAAGATCATCCGGTCCTTCAATGTAAGTTGCATGATTTATGCGGATGACGTCCTCCTTTATATGCCTTTCGACTTAGACAAATTAGACCTATCCCCCCTGACCAATTGCTTTAATGCCATATCGGAATGGCTCACGTCACAAAACCTCAGGATCCAACATAAGAAGACAGAGGTGCTCTTCATATCGAAGAATCTGAATTTTATCCCCCCCACAATACTTGAAGGTGAAAGAAGCTGATCTACAAACAAAGCCCACAATAAGGTACCTAGGTGCTACACTTGATCAAAACCTCGGCATGAAGGCACATATAGCTAATACTGTAAGATCTATATACTACAAGATCCGTTCACTCAGACATCTTCGCCCCTTACTTGAACCAGAAGACTTCCATACCATCTACCAGGCTCTGATCATGCCTCACTTGGATTATGCAAATGTCATTTTACTAGGCTTCCCTCAAGCCACCTTGAACCCCTTACGGCTCGCAATGCATAGCGCAGCGAGGGTTCTACATGGGGCATCTAGGAGTGACCATGTGACGCCACTTTTGAAGCAGTTACACTGGCTTCCTATTCATGCCAAGATCATCTTCAAGACATTGTTAATGACCTTCAAGGCAGTAAATAATCTCTCCTCCAATTCATTAACCGACCTCATCAAACCCATAACCCCGAATAGATCAAGAAGATCAATAGCTGTAAATATGCTAATGATGCCTCGAGAACTCACAAGATGTACCACAACGACAGCAAACAGGGCTTTCAGTCTCCGTGCTCCAAAACTCTGGAACGCCCTGCCAACAAACATTAGAGCAATCACTAGCCTAATTCAATTTAGAAAGGCCCTCAAACACTACTTATTCCTCAAATACTTCCCAACGATCACAGAAGCATGCCCCCGCTCCAAGACTGATAGTGACACCAAATCACCTAGTGAGCCATGATACCGCACGTAGTAAGGTGTCCTATGACCATTAATTATACGTTTTTATTTTCTGTAATTTGATGATTTTTTGATAATTTGGAGTGGAGGAGTAGCCTAGTGGTTGGGGCAAGGTACTTCAGGCCGGAAGGTCGGGGGTTCAAATCCCACTAGAGGACAGCAACCTTGGGCCGGAAGGACTGGGGTTTCTAGTCCCACAGGTGCTCCTTGTGGTCTTGGGCAAGCCAATTAACCCTCCATAGCCCATATTCCCTGTAAAATAGTTATCTCCAAGTTATAATGCCCTGTTCAATGTAATTTCAGTTTGTTCAATGTAAACCGCACTGATGCAGAATAGCGCGGTATATAAGAGAATTAAATAAATAAAATAAATAAATGATGTAAATAGTTATACTCGCATGCCAAGTTGGCTGTCCTGTTATTTGTAATTACCTGTTATCCAAGTTTTGTAATCCTGTTTTACTGTAAACTCAGACACATGTATATGTTCTGAATTTTTTTGTTCGATGTAAACCACGCTGATGTCGAATAGTGCAGTACATAAGAAATGTAAATAAATAAATTTCGCCCGTGCTTCCTCAGGGGTTTCCAAATCCTCAGAACCATAGTGATGCTATTTAGAATCAGTCACATCCCGCCTGTCACGCTGTTCAGCAACCACCACTCTGCAAAAGTAGACCTCCCTCTTGCTGCAAATTTTCAAAGGGAAACGCCACAGGCAGCTTCCATTGAAAAATTAGCTTGTAGACCCACAGATACAAAGAACCAGTGGGCCTGCTCCATGGGGAAATTAGAGGTGGCCTCTCCATGTAGTAACATTACACATCTGAAATTCCTGATAACTCTTAAGTCTTAGACCTCACAAGCATTCATTCTGTCTTACAGATTCTGCTAACTGTTGGCCATGTCCAAACGACCAATGGCCCAGCCAGAGAGGAAGTGAATGTGTCCCAAAGTCAATTGAATTCCTCTCTTATCAGGAGCCACTGGGGGCCACACTTGCTGCTGCCGCCTCTTTCTCCTCCATCTCCACAGCTGCCATATTGTGCATCTTCATCAAGCACCGGGATACTCCCATCGCCAAAGCCAATAACCGGGAGCTGTCCTTCCTTCTCCTGGGGGCCTTGATAACAAGTTTTCTTTGTTCCTTACTCTTTATTGGAGTTCCTCGCCCAACGACGTGCTTGCTTCAGCAGCCAGCCTTTGGTATCATCTTTGTCCTCTGTGTTTCCTGTGTTTTAGCCAAGACCATCATGGTGGTCATCGCTTTCAATGCTACTAAGCCCAGTAGTAACTTGAGGGGATGGCTGGGGCTCAGGGTGCCCATTCTGATAGTTTCTACTTCCACACTTCTTCAGGTCCTCATCTGTGCCATCTGGCTGCTCCTCTGCCCTCCCTTCCCGGAGAAGAACATGAAACTGAAGACTGGAATTATCATATGGCAGTGCAATGAATGCTCAGATATTGCACTCTGGTGCATGTTTGGATACATGGCATTCTTAGCATGTATCAGCTTCCTAGTGGCCTTCCTTGCACGCAAATTACCTGACAGCTTCAATGAGGCCAAATGGATCACGTTTAGCATGCTTGTGTTCCTGAGTGTCTGGCTGTCCTTCATCCCAGGTTATCTGAGCACCCAGGGGAAGGACACAGTTGCTGTGGAGGTCTTTGGGATCCTCTCTTCTAGTGCAGGGATTCTAGTTTGTATTTTTTTCCCCAAATGTTATATCATATTACTGAGACCTGACATGAACACCAGGGAGCAGCTTTTAGGAAAGGGACTAGGAAAAACGGGAAGATAAAGGTCATTTAGAAATCATTGAGAACAAGAGATGACATTTTATCCTTCAATTTGTATGTCATGAGAGCCATCTCACCAGCTAGGAGCATATTGCAGTTCTAATTCCTTCCCATACTTTATCTGAAACTGAGACTCAAAGGCACAATAATCTATTCACTATCAGAACTTCCCTACTTATGAGAACAAACCAGAATGGCAAGATATCCTATCGTATCAGAAACCCTATCCTGAACCAAGAGAGAGAATCAGCAGCAATTTCTATAGCAGATGCATTTTTCCAGCGGGTCTCCCATTGGGTAGTCTCTCTTTCCATCCTTCTGTGGTAATTCCATGTGGTTTGTTGGTTGTATTTGTTGTTTACCATTTGAGGAAGGAAAGACAAGAAAGCAAAGCTTTCTGTAGACATTGCACAGCTTTCGGCTGCAAATGCAAAGCTTTCTTCTGGTCCTAAAAGCAAATGTTTGTGGGCCATAATTGCCATTTCTTATGATTTTGAGACATAAGATATCAGAAAATAACACGTATTACCCAGGAACACAAGAAAAAAAGTAAACATTTGTTACATAGTGTAATGAAATGCTTTCTGCAGAGGTTGCAAACCTGTCTGATCCTCACCTCAGCGGTCACACCGGGAGACATCCAGGGCAGCCCTAAGCCCCTCCAGCAACCCAGGACCTATCAACAACAGAGACAGGATGACACATGCAATGCATATATAGACAAGGTCTCAGTTACAGCTAAGATTGATAAGCATCCATCCATCCACAGACCCAATATAAGCGTCATTCAAAATGCCACCCTCCCTGTACATAGCACTCACACTAATACTACTCCTACTAACCCATTCCACCCCTGCTGCCCCCCATGGTTCAATCCCTATACTACACAGCCTCCAGCAAATGGTAACTGAACAAAAGCCACTCAGACCCCCTCTTGACAGAATGAAGTGCAGACTCGTTCAAATATATATTGCAGCACCGCACATGACACCTAGCAATCAGCAAACACACCCCCAGCATCATGGAACAATTAAGTGTGCCCTAGTAAAGATACGATCAGCTAAAAGAAAAGTACACACCACTATTGACTTCACAAATGACAACAACATAGACATAATGTTCATTACAACAATGGACAATGGACTATTAAACCAACTCACTTGTCTCCACTATAAAACATACAACTGCTCAAGATCATCAAGGAGAGGAGGGGGAGCCTCATAATAGCCAAAGGACATCTCAACCTCTCCATCTCCAGACACCTTTGACCTATTTACATCAGCAAATGCAAACTTTATTGTAAGCCTAACATACAGAAAACCCACAGCAAGAGGTGATCTCCCCACCCTGCTAGAAGATGTTTGCATTCATGCAGCATCAAACAAACCTTACTTCTTGCTAGGTGACCCGAACCTCACCTCCAAAGCTCCTAGAAAAGCTGCATCCTTTGACGCAATGGAAGCACTCCAACTAAAACAAATAATACAGGAACCCACACACAATAGAGGTAGAACCCTAGACCTCATTTTTGCTCCCACCTACATATTATCAGAACCCTACAAATCAAAACCAGACATTGCACCAGTACCATGGTCTGATCAAGCCATGATCACCTTCATATTACCTCTAGGTCTCCACACACACAAGGCCCCCCTTGATCACAATTGTAAGCAATGCTTCAAACAATTTGATAAAGAATCCTTCCTAAAGGAGATATGTCCCCTACTGAAGGCTGAACTAAGATCTAGATCACCTACTATACACTTGGAACAGCACAATAGCCTCCTCTGCCATGGTCCTACAACAAAAAAAGACAACCACACAATGCCTCATACCATGGTACTCCAATGAAACAAGAGAACTAAAGAGAAAACTCAGGCAAATTGAAAGGAGTTGAAGGAAAACAAAAGGATGACACCCTCAAGGAAACATACCTAATTAAACAGAAGGAATACAGTTTACTACTAAACAAGTGCCAAAGAGAATACCACACAAACACTCTTCTGAAATCCCTCAAATGCCCAAGAGAGATCTTCCTAATCTCTAACTCAAAGACCCCAGGCAAGAAAATGAACTATGAAACATTTCCTGCGTTAGTCCCCAAGTTATGCCAAACTACCTCAGTGTCAAATACATCTCAACCCAAACATGGATACCCCCAACACTGCTACAACCTTATACTATACTCACAAATTGACCTCCTTCAGAATGATCACAACAAAAGAACTTGATAGCACCATCTCAGCCATCAACACTACAACCTCTCTGCTTAATCCATGTCCAGTATCATGGATTAAACACACCAAAGCCGAATTATCTCCAATAATACAAACAATTGCAAATATCTCCCTCTCACAAGACTACATACCACCTGCTTTGAAGATTGCCTCAATTTGACCAATACCATCACGTGACCCCTCCGCACCCAGCTCATACAGATTCATCACCAGCATCCCCTTCATAGCCAGGATAGTTGAAAAAGTGGTCCAACAACAGCTCCATGATCACATAAATACCCATGCACCTCTAGACAACCAACAACATTGTTTTAGGGCACAGCACAGCGTGGAAACATTACTAACATCTCTATTTGATACCATAATCAGAGGACTCTCAAAGACAGGGCAAGAATTTATAATGATTTTCCTCAACATTTCCTCTGCCTTCAATTCCATAAACCACCAAACACTCCTTACCAGACTACAAGAAATTGGCATATGTGGCACAAACTTAGACTGGTTGAAATCATACCTTACAGACAGACAACAAGTCAGAATCGTCACCTCAACTTCTCTCCCATTCACACAACGACAAGAAGTTCCACAGGGCTCTGCCTTGTCAGCCCTGCTCTTCAATATCTACATATAACTCATCTGTGAAGTTATAAAATTATACCACATATTTTATCACATATATACAGATGATATAATGATATATACTCCTTTCTCTACAAGATCTCCATACTACACCACCATTACCTCCTGCTTCAACGACGTCACTCAGTGCCTATCAGACATGAACCTCTCAGTAAACTCTAGCAAAACAGAAGTACTTCAGATCACAAAAGATCCAAACTTCATTTCCCCAGCCAAAATAAGTACAAAAGACATGCAACTTACTGTGAAATCAGAGGTCAAATATCTGGGCATCTCAATCTATCAGAACCTAAACATGCTGCCCCATGTAAAAAGAACAAGAAACATGGCCTACCACAAAGTGAGAATTCTTCAAAACCTCCGCCTGCTACTTGATATCAGTGACTTCCAATCTATATCCCAAGCCATTATAACACCCCACCTAGATTTCTGCAATATAATCTACCAAGGCCTCCCAAAACATGCCATATAGCCCCTACAAATAGCCCAAAATACGGCTGCTTGAATGATTTCCTGCACATCAGGACAAGATCACATCACTCCAATACTCAGAAATCTACACTGGCTACCTATTGCCTCAAGAGTGAAATATAAAGTCATCATAACAGTCTTCAAAATACTGCAAGACCCGTCAGCCAACAGTCTCAAATCATTAATAAATAGAGCCCCAGAATCCAGAGCACGAAGATCCTGCAACCAAAACTTACTCATGATCCCGGCACTCAGAACGAGATGCAACCAACAGACATGCAACAGGGCCTTTACCCTCTTTGCCTCCACGATTTGGAATTCACTGTCTGAACCTCTGCGATCTGCTGAAACACTTCAAGATTTTAGATAAAGATTCAAAAACATACTTATTTACCGAGCACTATGGGTATGACACCAATGACTAAACATAAAATTACACACTACTAGCATAGAGGCAATACCAGGACGATCCTCCTCCACCTTACCCACTCCAATTATCCCATCCCACTATACCCTTAAGAGATTTATAAGTACCTAGGTTCTTTCTACTCTGAACTCATCCGAGTTCACCTTGCTGCTCTAATGAGTTCACCTAATTGTTACACCCTGTTATACTCCAAGTTGATTGTACCTAAAGAGTTTATTGTAATTCAAACTTAACTGAGTTCACCAAGTTGTTCCATGTAAACCACTTTGACTACCCAGAAAAGCGGTATATAAAAAGTGCTAAATAAATAAATAGCTACTATGAGTTAAATTGAAGAGAGAATCACGTGAACCAGTACAAGGCTTACTTTAACCAAATTCTTCCTGATTCTTTTTCATCTTTCTGCTTTGCAATTTTCCGCTCCTTAAAGCGTTCCTACAGCACCACCCACACAAAAAAAATAAAGTTACTTTGCAGAGGCAGAGCTTTCACGGCACGACATTATGAAATTCTCAGTACCTTACCAATGATGCATTTAGTTACACCAGGGCAATACCTTTAAGAACACAGCATGGTTGCATGACTCGATACCTCTTACTAATTCATGTGCTGCCTTTTGCTAAGGAAGGTGTATGTCCTGTGTTGCCGGTTTAACATAAGTCCCAAGTGTCCGATTACATGAGATTCGACTTTGGCTTATCTGATCTTTTGCTACTCTCCATAAATATGAAAACCAGAGCGTTTGCATTTGACATATTCTTGCTGAAAAAGGACAGAAGGGGAGGGGAAGGAATGACGATCTACTGCAAAATAAGGATTTCCAGCCAGCTTCAGGTTGCCCCTTTTTCTAAGAAGAGCCCAGATCCTGAAGGGGAAATTGGTGCAAGCTGGAAATTTTCATCATTGACTGAGAGGCTGTCGGGTAAATCATTTAATGCATTGGCTTTTAACATACTTTCAAATACATTTTATATGACGGCTGTCGAAGAGCAGTTTTTTAAGAACTTGTCAGAGTCGATGTCTATAATATTTTATTTTTACCCATCTACCCAAACCTTAGAACAACACTTGAGATGGTTCACCAACTAGCATCTATGTGCCATAATGTAAAAGGACAAAAACAGCAGCAAATAGACAATGAAATGCACTAAAACAACCAAAATAAAACCAAACCTTTTCACCATTTCCCCAATTGCTGAAAAGGGAAACAATGACCCGAAGACCTGACCCTGGTTCTCCAGTCAACAAGTTTTACTGCCCTTTTTCCAAACTGGTTTTTGAACCCGTGGTGTACCAAGGGCATGGTGGTGGGCGTGGCCCACCCCAGGTGCCAGCTGGAAGCGGTACACCCCCATTATGCCCACATGGAGCACCCAGCTTGGCAAACTTTTTTTTTTATTTTATCTTTATGAAATTATACAATTATTACCAAGAATTAACAAAAACTCTTGAACAAAAAATAGAACAAATGCATGAAATTATCCAAGAAAATATAATACAGTAAGCACAATCAGTGCCCAGCAATTTGTTCAACCAGCCAAGAAGGAGGAGAAAAGAACAAGAAAATCACTACATAATGTGACTACAAGGCAAGTGACCCACATTCACCCTCACAGAACTTCCGCAGGAGCATCAATTGCAGCTTTGAGACCTCAAGCGTTCACGAAGGCCAGCAGCTGGGAGGGCTCATACAACATACAGGAAACATGATGATATTTTACCAAATATTTACAGGGATGTTTAAGAAAAAGGGAGCGCTCCCAGCTGCTGGACTCCCGGACGCAGAAGGAGGAACTCTCTATGTCTCTGCTGAGTGTCCCTCGATAAATCTGGATAGATACGCACAAGCAAGCCCTTAAACGATAAATACTATTTATGAATAAACAAACATTCTCAACATCCATTCTCTATCAAAGACATTATTTATGTAGATGGCACCGCAGGCTTCTCCTGCAATCTTTCCAAAATAGCTTAGACATTTTGGCTATCGGCTTGTTGAGTCCAACAGTCACACTTGTAGGACTCTTCTTCCCCGGTGGGAGATAAAACAGCTTTGCTACTGGGGGATGGGATTCCACCAGTACTCCCAGAATCTCTAGCAAATAAGATTTAAACATATCCTGAGCAGAAACAGATTTAGCTCAGGGAAAATTAATGAGCCTCAAATTGCAAGCTCTAGATAAATTCTCCAATTTCTCAATCTGGGCAGTAAGGACAGAAGCATTCTTCAAACAAGCCTCTGATTGTATTTCCAATGCTGATAGTCGAGTTTGGAGAGTCCCACAGTCAGCATGTAAAGCAGTGATCCTGTTGGCATTCTGCTCAATTGCACCAGTGTTTTAAGTTAATTTAGCTGATAGAGTTGAGAACTGAGAGACCAAAGTCTCTCCTAATGACACAATCGCCAACCAGATAGATTCCAGTGTAAAATTCTCCAGGTGAGATAAAGAAAAATGTACTGGATTAGCAGCAGTGGAGAGTCCTCCCTACATCGGAACACTAGTTGCCTCGCTGCCACTCCCGGCAGCTACTCCTGCTACCCAAACTCCAAACGGAAATGCCGAGGCCTTTGCACCCTGCTGCTCCTCTGGAATATGCGGGGCTTCCGCACTACCCGCTCCAAGGTCCGGCCTTCCCAGACAGGAAATCCTCTCAGCCGAGGGGGTGTCTCGATGCGGTCCACCAACTGGAAATTGTTGCGTGCAAATGACCTTTGGAGTTCCCTATGCCTCGGGTGAGAAATCTGACAAGCCCAAAGCAGACGCTGAGCTTTCCCGCTCCAAACAACTTCAGCCAGGACCTCTTCCCCCAAATTCGCGGGGCACCGTGGGGACTGTAAAAGAAAATGGTCTGATGCACCGACTGTACCTGGTAATGGCAACCAAGTAGCCAGGGGCAATGAAGGTTTTATCCCCCCCCCCCCCCCTTTTAACCGTCCGCTTTTTCCCCATACTTCAAGCCGCCACCATGTTAAGCCTTAGTGCGCCATCTTGACTGCTCCACAACACCAGCATGGCAAACTTAACTTAAAGCCGTGAGTGATTTGCCACCCTTCCTCTGCTCCATTCCCAGCATTTGTTCTCTCCCAGCTAAGTTGTGAAGCACAAGACTTCAGCCCAGAAGAGAAGAGCTGCTGGGCCATGAGTGGAGGCAGTGTGCAAGCCATTCATGGCTTTAAGTTTGCCATGCTGGGGGGTGCAGGCCAAGGGGGGGGGGAACCTGCCCTGCCCTGCATGCCCATGGGGACTTGGAACACCACTGTTTGAACCCTGATCACTCATTACAGCTCATCCATCCATCCATCCAACACACAACATTTAAAAGTTAGATTCCGGTCTCATGTCTAACGGGGGAAAACTCGCTTCCTTGTCTTCTCATCTCCTCACTTTAAAGCCTGCAGTCCAAGTGGTAGAAAACCAGAGGGGAAGGTACAGATAATTCAGCAAACTGGGTGGGCCAACTGGTCAATAACGGCATCTTCTGCTACCTTTGTTTTTACTCCCAGTCCTTGAAGGCCTCCAACATGTCAAGTTTTCAGGATATCCCTAATGAATAAACATGAAAGAGATTTGCATGCCCATTGTATGCAGACCTCTACCATACATATTCATTATGGTTATGCTGAAAACCCAGCCCACCTGGCGAGCTTCAAAAACTGGGCGTGAAGACCAAGTAGCTAAACTGGGACCAGTATTCAAAAGGGTTTCTGGTTAGGACCTGCTAACTGAATAAGTCCTGGTAGCCCAATACTCAGAGGCACTTTCTGCATTATACCACTGAATATTTCTTCTGACTGCCACGGCACTATCCGTGGTGGTCCGTGGGCACAGCTGGGAAGGAACTAGCACTTATCTGGACTGCAGCAATATTCAGCACGACTATCCAGAGAAGTATCCACATGCGAAAACCGTCCTACACGTATGCAGATTGGCTATCCAGAAAGGGCCCAATTCCATCCTGCGTGTAGATCCCCTCTGTGCATCTGGTCTGAAACGGACGCACAGAGGGGATCGCGATTCTGATCCCGTGGGGCACATCTAGTCCCGCGGGATCAGAATCATGGACGATTCAGTCCGGCCTGCACGTGCACGACTGCCCCCAGCTAACTCTATTGAAGAGTTGCGATGCTGGCCGCCTGAAAAAGGGGTTTATTCCCAGCAGCCCGACCCCCAATCTGGCCTCCTAAGGCCAGGTTCGGGCTACGGGGAATAAACCCTAGCCCCCCCCCCCCTCCCGCCCCATCTGTATTCTGGGCTGTGCAAAAAATCATGTCCAGGGAAGTTATTCCACCTCAGAGGTGGAATAACTTCCCCGGACATTTCACCGGCCCTGGACATACAGGGCCGACATTAGAATCGGCCCTGAATGTCCAGGGCTGGCGACTGCCCACTGCCCGTCCAGACTCTGCCCCCGGGCCGCTCCTTCCCCACCCCCGTCTAACTTCCCCACACAACCGGTGAGGAAGTTAGTCAGGGGCAGGAGCTGGCATGAACAGCAGGGATGGACATCCCATCGGGCCGTCCATCCTCACTATTCGTAGCACACAATAACCCCCAAAGTGTCTGAATATCCCCTATCTGGACAGCCACAGCCCTGACCACAAAATCTCGCTATTCAGCGCATCCACTGTCCAGATACTGCCACTAAATATTTGGCTTTTTTGTTTTTGCCTGGGCGTTCAAAAAAATGCTGACTGCCACGGGCTCAATCTTACCTCCTATGTTACTATGGGTCTGATGTTTGAAAGGGTCTTTTTTTCTCATATCTGGCCCCATATTACTGTGTGAGGAAATAGCAGATGTTTAAGAAAATCCCTGAAGCAAGGTGAAAACACAAGCAGAGGTGATTTATCTGCTATGCATAATTCCTCCCTCGGCCCGCTAAGAGGAAATAATCAGTTATGTGGCCTTTCATATTACTTGAACTGGAGCAAGAACGATTTGCATTAATGTAGCTGAATTATCCACACATGAGTATCCTTCCATGAAAAACGATTATACTGGGGATTTTGTGGTTCCACTAAATGAACTGAAACATGAATTACTTTCAATATTTCCTCTGAAATGTTCTTGTTATATAAACTTTATGTACTCAGCTTTGTCACCTTTTTTGAAACATGAATTTTATTGTCTACCAAGTAATCAATTGTCTCTAGAAACATCAAATAAATTACTGGATTGCTGCTGACTGGGTGTGTGGTAATAAGCCTTGAATTCTCTTATTTCTTTCTTTTAGTCTTACGACTTACTGTACAAGGGTCTTCCTGCTCCCCACGAGTTGCTGTAGCCCATCCTGTAGGAGATGCAGTAGGAGCCATCCTACTGTAGCCCATCCTGTAGGAGATGCTGTAGGAGCCATCCTACTGTAGCCCATCCTGTAGGAGATGCAGTAGGAGCCATCCTGTAGGAGATGCAGTAGGAGCCCATCCTACTGTAGGAGCCATCCTACTGTAGCCCATCCTGTAGGAGATGCTGTAGGAGCCATCCTACTGTAGCCCATCCTGTAGGAGATGCTGTAGGAGCCATCCTACTGTAGCCCATCCTGTAGGAGATGCTGTAGCCCATCCTGTAGGAGATGCAGTAGGAGCCCATCCTACTGTAGGAGCCATCCTACTGTAGCCCATCCTGTAGGAGATGCTGTAGGAGCCATCCTACTGTAGCCCATCCTGTAGGAGATGCTGTAGCCCATCCTGTAGGAGATGCTGTAGGAGCCATCCTACTGTAGCCCATCCTGTAGGAGATGCTGTAGCCCATCCTGTAGGAGATGCAGACTCCTACAATAGCACCGAGGATGTTCTTATGTAGTTAGTCAGGTCAAGCGGGTACCTCGGAGTCTGGTGCTCACTCAGGTGGAGGCTGACAAGAAGTCATTAACCTCGTCTTAGCTTCTTTCTACTTCATTGTGGAAGAAGGTAAGAGGAAAATAAAATCAACTTTGGATAGGACCGATGCCAGTGTGATATTACGGACGTTAAATTACAGAAAGGCAGTGAATTTCAAAAATGGAATAAATGAGAATAACAGAGTTCCATAAATTGAATTTTCAGTTAACTTTATTTTAGGAAACTAATAAATTTATTAAATATTTTCCTTAAAACTAGGAGCGCTCAAGAATTACAATTTCTAATTAAAATTGCAGAATAAATCTGGTGTTTACACTCTATTGCACAATAAAACATTAAAAATGGATAATCTTCAAAGAAGTTTCTTTTATCTTGTAGTAGTATTTATTTCCTTCCAAGATATTACTAACTTAGATAACTATTCCCAATTATATTATGGAATAACTTCTGTTTAACTTTCAGATTATCATATTCTTTCTTTTGAAATACTATTCTTTCCAGTTACAAGTCATATGAAGAATCTCTTTCTGGTAAGTCTGTATATCCTTTAAATTAACTTAACTTTTTCTCCAAATATTCCAGTTCAAATCCTACTAAGGAACTCTTCTGTTTCCTTTTTGCAGATATTTTGAAATTCTCGCCCTCTAACTGGTAGGTTTTCCGAGTACCAGTATTCTTTCTGGTTTTCCTATACAGGGTGGCCCAAAAAAAAGTGAGAACATGTCATAAATTAAAAGCTTAAATAGTTTACTTATTTACCTTTTTTAGCTATATAACGTCTTTATTTTGACAATTTCCGGTCACCGTCTTTTTTTTCTAAATTTGTCAATCGTTTACATCTGTCTTTTTGAATTTTTAAATAACTTTTATGCTACAAGATGTTCTCACTTTTTTTGGGCCACCCTGTATGCTTGTTCTATTTGAGTTCAAATATATGTTTCTTCTTTTTTGTACCAGTACCTCTTCCCAGTTCTCTCTCTTGCAAAGGGGCCCAGTCCAGATATCCTCATGTCAAAGATGGCTTCGGATCCCTCACTTCAGGAGAATCAGAAGTCAGGAATTCTTCCGGTCCAACATTATCTTCTCATTGTGTGATACAAATTTCGATATTCATACAAGCCAATCTGACATAGAAAATATTTTCCAATACTTTTTTGAACATTTATTTCATTCAGATACTGTTAAGATAATAATCTGTGTGATCAGTTTCTCAGTTTCTTGAAGTCTCCTAAACTACACCGCACAGCACAAAATGAATTAGGATCTGGAATTACCGCAAAAGAAATAATTGAAGCTATTAAATCCTTTCTATCTGGTAAAACTCCAGGCCCTGATGGATTCATCGTAGATTTTATAAAACTTTTCCTGATATTCTTAATCCCTTCCTCTTAGATCTATATCGCTTCATATATACTAACCCAGAACAACAACGGAACGTCGCTCAAGCTCATGTTGTTCTTATACCTAAACCTGGTAGAGTTCTTAATTATCCACAAAATTACAGGCCCATTTCACTATTAAACTTGGATTACAAAATTCTTACTAAAATTCTTGCAACCCATATTAACAAAGTCCTGCCTTCTTTAGTTCACAAAACTCAAATAGGATTTATGAATGGAAGATGCATAGACGATAATATAAGATTATTTTATGATCTTGATTATGTCGCGAGTAAACGACCATTTCCATCAATTGCTTTATCATTAGATGCAGAAAAGGCATATGACAGAATTGAATGGCCTTATCTTTATAAAGTAATTGAATGGTTTCATTTGGGAGATGATTTCCTACGATGGATAAAGTTATTATACTATAATCCCACGTCCCAATGTATAGTCAACAATAATATCTGCAAACCAATTTAGCTTCATTGTGAAACCAGACAAGGATGACCTTCATCACCTCTACTTTTTAATTTAGCCCTTGAACTCTTGTTAATAGGAATACGTTCCCATTCTCGCATTACTGGTATCAAAACCAAACATTAAAACCAAGCTTGCAGCATATGCTGATGATCTTTTACTTTTCTTAACAAACCCCTTCAATTAGATAAAAATCTTAATCTCTATTTGGCATTCCCATGAAATTTCCTTATGGCATAACCACAAATTTAAAATAGATCTCAAAGTCTTATCATGGTCGAAATGGCAGTCATTAGGTATATGGTGCCTTGCACATCTGCTTCATGGTTCGAATCTTGTCTTCTTTCATACCTTAATGTCCCAATACAAAATTGCAACCCGACTAACTTTTTGTTTGGCTTCAATTAACGCATGTTCTAAAAAAAGCTCTATTAAACTTGATACACTAGTTCCCATACCGTCTCTTTATGTTCTCTTAGATAAGATTTTCAGCAAAGGTCATATTGCCTCATCCTTTTATAAAGTACTAACTAAACCTACTTCCACGTCTTCTGCTGTTTATAAAGTTTGGGGGAATGATCTTCATTTACCTGAAGATGTTACTATAGACTAGCATCACTTTTGGCTACTTGCCAATTGTCCCACATTATTGGCTAGTTTACTTTAGTTATTATATTTAATTTTTTAT
Source organism: Ichthyophis bannanicus (assembly GCA_033557465.1). Taxonomy (NCBI): domain Eukaryota; kingdom Metazoa; phylum Chordata; class Amphibia; order Gymnophiona; family Ichthyophiidae; genus Ichthyophis; species Ichthyophis bannanicus. The sequence continues at coordinate 100,047,630 of CM066048.1, read as the reverse complement.
TGTGCTCTTTGGACCCCCACCAAAATATGTAAAGCTGGCTTATCAACCTCCAATAAGTGTTGGCACTGTGAAACCTAAGAAGGTACATTCAAATAATATATGAAGAAGAGTAAGATGATTAATAATTTTTGGCAAAAATTTGGAAGTACATTCAAAAGCTGCTTCACTTTGATATACCCTTAACTGCAAACAATGTTATTCTGAAATCCTCTTCTCCATCTTTACCAATTGACAATCCCAATTCCCCAAAAAACTTTATGATATTTTAATTTCTCTATCAACTCAAATAATTCTTCATAGTTGGAAAGATTCATCTTATTTGAATTTTACTTTTTGGTGGCATACCCTAGGACACATTCAAAATTTTGAATTAAAGCAGCTGAAAAGACTAACAAGCTATCCAAGGTTAAGAAACTGTGGGAACCTGTCTCCTCTCTCCTATTATAATGACTATCCCTTTAACGCTCTTGCGATTATATCATGATTTTATATTATGACTAACTTGCATACGAAACTTGTTATTTTATGTATTTTCTTTCTCCTCATTTAATCATTACTAGATGCTCTTATTTTTCATAATTGCGTCTCCACATAGTATTAAAATATATAATTCATGCTAATTGTATAACTGTTTCATTTTAGCTAATGATGTTAATATTCATGCACTGGCTTGTGTGTTTCACTTTGGTCTTTTTATTTCTTTTCTCAATTTGTCTTGTTTCTTTAATGTTTTCATAAAATTCAATAAAAATGTTGAAATGGAGAAAACCTAAGTAACTCCACCACAGGCAGGAACTCCACAGTTGCCAAGTTACCCAGTTCCAGGAGTGAGATTTTAAGCCATTCCTGGATTTTTGACACTCATTGTGATGCATTATGGGACCTGCAGCACTGATCCCAATGGTAAAATCATGGACTGCTAATACCATACTGCTTTGCAATACATATTTAAAACCAGAAATGGCCAAAAAGCTCACTCCTGGAACTGGGTAACTTGGCAACTCTGGAACTCCCAAACTTGGTCCTCCAGAGGGAACAGCATGTCTGTTTATCAGAGCAATCAAAATGCACAAATTATTCCCATTTTTCGGAACAAATATATCTTAGGGTTGCCAACTGGATCCAGATGCGCCGACAGGCTCGATCCAGTCCTGGGTTTACCCCATTGCATGCAGGGACATGTAGTCTTGCTTTTCTTATGGAATGCAATGGAAAAATCAGAACTACATGTCCCTGCATGCAGTGGGGTAAACCTAGGACTGGATCAAGTGTGTCGGGCGCATCTGGAGCCAGTTGGCAACCCTAATATATCTATGCATCGACTGTAGCCATTCTGAAAATCAGGCTTTTTTGAGGACTGGAGTTTCAAGACCCACTTCCTCCAATTCCTGGGTCCTACTACCAGGGCTGGTGTTAGGGGGTGACAAACAGGGTAACTGTCCTGGGCCCCCATGTCACAGGGGGCCCCTAGCCTCCCTCAAACTGAAGGAAGCATAGTCTGGATTTTGGGGCCTCCTCACCAGTTTCTGCCCTGGGGCCTGCACATCTAATATTGGCCCTGCCCAGTATGTTTTAAGTTTGTGCAAATATATCTGGAGCTGCCAAACTACCCTGTTCCAGGAGTGAGACTTATTAGCCGGATCTGGTTTTGAACATATTATCTCAAAGCAGTGTGGTATTTATAGTTCCTGATACTACGCCTTGAAATCAGGACTGCAGGTCCCATAATGTATCTCAAACGGGATTGTTAGAAATTAAGAACTGGCCTAAAATCTCTCTCCTAGAACTGAGTAATTTGGCAGCTCAGTATATCTCATCGCACAGAACCTGAAAAACAGACCAATGGGCGGGCGGGGGGCCAAGCACAGGGCTGAGTACCTTTGCCTCAGCTTCATCACCTCACCCAGATTATCCTGAACAGGCTGATCCAGTCCTGCTTTTGCCCAATGACATTCACAGAGCTTAAGTTCCAATTTCCCTCTGAAGAATAGGAACTACAGCATGTACTGGAGCAAAATCAGGACTGGATTAGCCTGTTTGGCTTGACCTGGATGATGTGGCAAAAAACATTTCCTTCTCTGTTTTTCTGGAAAATTCCTCAAGGACTTCCAAACAGGATACATTCAAGACAAACAAAAGCCCGGCTTTATTTCCCAGAAGCAGTACCAGAAACTGTGTATCAACTTGGTTTTTATGTGTGTGGTTTTGTTTAATTAGCTCAGTCCATTGTTCCTGAGAATCTAGATCACAAGACGCCCCAACAGCCGAGGGAGCTGCAAGCTCTTGGATTCTCTGTCTTTGCAGAGGGAGATAGTCCTGCAGAACAGGAAAAAACTAAGAGAAGTCCATCGCCATGGTCCTTGCCATATTTCTGTTGCTGCTTCACTGGGGTATGTAACTTCTGCAAACTCCTCTTTTCACTTTTAATCACTAGCGAGGGGGGAGAGGCGCCAGGTGTCTTCCTCTATTAACTCATAGCTAATGTAATCCATAACCTGTGCACTAAGGACATCCCTTTATAAAGGACATTAGAAATTAGAGTTGAGGAATAGCCTAATGGTTAGAGCAAGCAGGCTGAAAACCAGCAAAGTCAAGGTTCAAAGCCCACTCATGTTCCTTGGGCAAGTCATTTAACCCCTGTTGCTGCAGGTACAGCTTAGATAATAAGCCCTCGGGGGGACAGGAAATACCTATTGTACCCAAATGCAACTACAATTGGAAAGGCACGAGCCAAACACAAATAGATAGACCTTGGCATTGGTTGGGAAGATGAGGAGCATCACCAAGACCAGTTCAGTTTCTCCCAGTGGTCCTGGAGCTCTCCGGTCAGCATAACCCTTCACTCGGTGGTCTGCATCTCGCTTGGTGGATGATGTTCCCCCTGCGACCCTTTTTATGAATTATCAGGGCAGGAAGATGCCAGACTGAGGACTGTCTCTCTCTTGTACTGTGACCTATCCATTTAGGGCAACAGTCTCAGAGAAGGAACCTGCAGGTGGAAGACGCTTCAGACTCAGACATGTTATCAGGGCTTTCATTCTTCTTTAAAGAGATTCTGGATGGTGGAAAAATTCACATGTAACCCTTCAAGTAAGCCATTCACTCAGACTCAGGCCTTCCTATCAAGGACACACATGAAGGATAATATACCTGCTCCCTTACTGTGCCCCATGCATGACTTACTGTGTATCATCTATGCAATAGGTGTGCTGGTATCTGTCCGGGGCTGTGCAGTCTGTGTTGTTTGTCAGCGTCTGCAAGACAACATTCCTATACTGTAGTCCAACAGGCGTAATTTGCAAATGGTGTGAGCGAGTATACTGCAAGACCCCAGAAAGCACAGTCACATAGCCCAGTGGAGGCAGAGGCCTGGCAGGCTTCTAAAAAGAGGTCTTCTGCATATTTATAAGCATGAGGGGGACAGGGAGAGAGAAACTTTAAGAGGCATTAGCTAGTTACTATATAATCAAGGGTTTTGTCTACCTAGTACTTGCACCTGGGAAATGACAGGAAGAGAGGACTGGAGTAATTCTCTTTTCTTCTCTGCTTTGTTCACTCCAGGGCTGCTTTACCCCCTGTTCCCTGGGAAAGCAGACGGCTGAATGAGGGTGGAGTACAGGCTCATAGGGCTGGGATACAAGTTTAGTGTTCCTGTGCTGTACCTCAACTGTTGGTCAATGCCCTAAATTTCACTCTGCAAAGGATTGCGCTCTGCTCCCTACTTCACCTGGGCCAGAGAGGGGAGGAAGAAAGAATGTGAGAGGTCTACAGCTCTCTGTGCTCCTGGGGCTCCAACAGGGGAGGGGGGAAGGGATGAGATTGATGCTTCAGAGTTGGGGGGGGGGGGGCAGGGACAGAGAGAAAGGCCATCATGGGAGGTGGAGAGAGGAAGGCATGTGTTAGTGTACTGAAAAGAGAGGCAGTAAAGAGATAGAAGACCACCAATGATGATCTTCTCCCTCAGCTTCCCCTCCCCCAATGCTTTTCCCTACTTCCTCCTCTGATGCTGTTTCCCTGATTTCTCCGTCCCAAGAAGGACCTTGTATCTAAGTGCTGGCATCTTTCTTTCTAGGAAAAATGCCTGGTTATTTATTAAGGATAACCCCCCCCCCCCCCCCCACACACACACACACACACACACACTAGCCCCTAGACATGAACTACACCATGGACCTTTATTTTAAAGATGCTTGCTGCACGCATTGACCCCTATACACAACTTCCAATGTATAATTGTAAACTTTCTCTTCATTTTTGTGCAGACTATGTCAGCTCTCAGAGCATTTGTGTAGATCAGCCGGAAGGAATACAAGTCAACGAGGGCGATAACGTCTCTCTACCCTGTAAGTTCACCTTCCCCAGGGATATGAATCCTCAGCAGGAGCTGAAGGTTTCCTGGAGATTTAGCAAGGGCCCGGGCTGCAGGAATTACATTTACAGCCAGAGCAGTAGCTCCAGCGGCAAGACGCCGGGCGGCCGCGTGACAATCATCAGGAATAATGCAGGGGGACAGTCTGCCGAGCTCTATATACCCCAGGTGACCCTGGCCGATCACGATCGCTACTGCTGCAAGGTGGGAATCGTCACCCAGCACAGGATGGACAGAGTGTGGGAAAGCGGCGCTGGCACTGAACTCAGAGTGCAAGGTACGAGAGCAGGGCCCGTGAGCAAAACTTGCACTGCGGCTGCCCATAAAGAGGCAGAGCAAGTGAGTGAATATGACTATATGGGGAATTTCTACTGGAGGACACTACCAGGGTAGCGTGGGGTTAGCGCACTGCTTGGGCACCATGCTAAAAAGTAGTACAGGGCCTCTGCACTGAAAACCCCCCATGCTGCCCTGGCAGCACACCCCAGGGTGGGGATATGGCAGAATTTGGGCATTCCTAGTACATCGTGGCTACTGCAGGCTTTAGTGGCCTGTGATAGTGCAGGTACAACTAACCCAGCCTCAGTAGCATTAGCTGTACCCGCCTGTCAGCCAGGGCTGGTGTTACAGAGTTGCAAAAGGGGTAGTGTCCTGGGCCCCTTGTCTGCCTCAAACTGAAGGAGGCATAGCTTGCAGGCAGTCTTTGGGGCCCCCTCCCCAGTTTCTTCCCCAGGCCCCTGCCTGTCTAACCCTGCACCTGCTGTTGGCTAGCGCTGTGCTGGCGTGCTAGCCCAAGCAAACGACAGCAGGATGGAAGAACACTGCAGTTACCACACATCCTCCATCCTGGTAATGTAGCCCACATGCATGTTATCAGTGTGGGGGTTAGTAAACATGCTCCTGTGTGAGGGGGAACTTGCACTGCTGCTTGTGCTGTCCCTCTTTTGTGATGGGACAGCATGTCTGTGTGTACAGATTGGCTTGTTGCCTATGTTATAAGGAGTTAAGTGACTTGCCCAAGGCCACAAGGAGTGCTAGTGGGAATTGAACCCTGGTTACTTGGTTACCAAGCCAGTGTTCTAACCACTAGACTACTCCTCCACTCAGCAGCCTTGATACAACTAGAACATGTGAATCCTGCAGTGAGTATTTAACAGTCTGTTCTCCTCAGATTCTTCAGCTTTCCGGGTGCACCAGCCAGACTTGCTGCTCCCCTTAGAGGGGGATTCTGTGACCATCCCCTGCAGCTTCTCCTATCCCGCAGACCTGGACCCAGTGCTAGAGGTGAACATTCTCTGGAGAGCTGGAGAGGAAGACTTCTGTGGAGATTTCATCTACAACCATTTGGAGGGCTTCATACTGCAACCTTACGTGGATCGTATTTCGCTGGTGGGGGATCCCTTGGGTGAGCGGTCTGGCTCCGTCCGCATTGATGATCTCCAGGCCTCGGACAGCAAGAAGTACTGCTGTCGTGTGCAGATGCGAACCAAGAATGGTACTCTCAGCGTGTGGCAGAATCGCTTTGGAACCCGCCTGCAGGTCGGAGGTAAGAGCGCATATCAAGCCAGGGGTCCGGCAGCGATGTGACGGATCAAAGGGGCAAAAATGTTACTGCTTTATCTTGAGGCAAAAGCACTGTTCTGCTATTTAAATCCACAAGGCAGGCTGGGTTCACAGTAGTTATTGTGAGGCTTCGGCCCAGCAGTGGGAGATGCTTCTCCGACTGCTGGGAAACAATACTTTAAATGGAGAAAGGAGGAAAGCGTCTGCGCAGCAAAGTTCTTTGAAAGATAGAGATGTTAGTCAGCTGCCAGGCCCTATATCATTTTTCACGAGGGGGAGGTCAGAGAGGGGTATTCCCTGCCCCCTCTCCCCATGGAGGGGCCCTCGGCAAAATTTTGCTTGGGGGCCCCTCACCACTGATGCCACCATATCAGAGTTATTTTTTGACATTAAAGACAGTAATGCCTATCACTTATATTTCTTCCTCGTTCAAATGTACATCTTACCATCTCTGGTATAAAGGAACGGTAATTAAAGCACATGCCACCAGAGTTTGATGTTTTCAGTCTTGTAAAACAGATGTGAGAAGACGTCATCAGACCCATACACTTCTCATTTAAAATCACCCGATGTCTTCTGAAAACTACAAAAAAACCCCTCTTTTATAGGCCTGTTTTGATCCAGTGAAAGCGTTATACAGTATATATAAGCATTGCTAAATAAACAAATCCCTGTTCCCAGAAATGATCTCCCATTTCTCTGGCTTGCTGCCTAAACTCTGCGGTGGAGAAATTGCCCCACAGGATATATTCTTCAGTCTCTGGATGAATGCTAGAAAAATATTATGAAGCGTTTTGGCCCATTGATTTCCTAAAAATAGATGTTGAACATGCAGTCTTCTGCCCAGTGATCATGGTATCCATGAAGGACGTAGAAAACAAATCTGTCATACTGTATAATGAAAACCACATTAGTATCACATTGATTCAAGCTTCGGAAAATGCATTTGATTTTTCAATTGACCCAGACAACAAAATAGAAATGCTATCAACAAACCTCTTTGAAAACTCTATAAATTTAAAACGTTTAGAATTGGCCATATACAAATTGGCTACACTTGACACCATTGTCAATCCGATTACTGTACTTTAATTCTGAAAATATTTACCATTAAACATAATGTAATTCTTTTTAACGCTAAAGTAGCCAAATGTAAAACAAGAGGTAGGCGCCTTGTGTAGTTTTATTCATTAGTGGACGGATCTGGAAGTTGGTGATGAAGTGTGAAAGTCATAGGTGATAACCCTAAGCACTAATCATATTTCTTCGAAGTTCGTTCTTCCATTTGCTTAAAATATTTCAGTATGATTTTATTTTGCTGTTCTTTATATGAATTTTCTTTTGAAATTCAAATTCCATTTCCTTTGGAAAACTATTTAAATAGTTGAGGGTCATTATTGGTTGGATTATCCCAGTTTCTATCCTTACTGGGTCCAATTTGTATTGTACAGTATGCTATGCTATGTTTACTACTGCCATGGTTTCTTGGGTAATTTATTTTTATTTTTTCATTTTATTTTCAAGCCTTCACAGATCGGGTGCAGAGACCTGGCTATCTCGTAACTCAGCCTGCAGAGATCTCAGCTCTCCAAGGTGAATCAGTCAACCTCACCTGCATGTTCACCTACCATCGGGACCCTAGAGAGATGGATCCTGTGTGGACTGGAGTCTACTGGCGAGCCAGGCATATCTGGGGGGACTATCTCTACCACCCCAACCCTGAGCTCATCCACCGCCAGTACAGAGACAGGACGCAGATGGCTGGATTCTCTGGGATGGAAGGAACCACCACCCTATGGCTGCATGGTGTGAACCAACTGGACAGCAAAACTTACTTCTGTTTGGTGGCCTTCAGATTCTGCGGTGACAAGAGGATCTTTGTCACTGAGACCCAGCAAGGAACCAAGCTTACAGTTCAAGGTATGGGGGGCACATGGTAACCATTTCTTCACTACTTAAGGGGTTGTTAATATCAGGTTCATTCAAAAGCATTTGGCTGGTAGCAGAACCTTGGAACCGATTAAGTGCCACTATTACGACTAAAACTACAGAGAGTGATATTCAGCAACACTAGACAGAATGTCGCTGAATGTTCTTGCTGACCGCCTTGCTACTATCCTCTGCTGGCGGAGCAGCAAGTTATCCATAAAGCAGGAATTTTCACTATATGAATACTGGCCAAATAATTTAGGACAGCAAAAAGCTGCCCTAAATGGCTGCCCAGTTCGTTATCCATACAGAGGCCTTGAAGATCACCACTAGATAGATAGTTCTGGTGCTGACCACAGTGACTAGCTATTCACCACAGCTAGATAACAGCACTGAATATCCACCTTTAATTCAACTGCAGAGACTGGTGTTTACAAAAATCGCTGATTGTCCTGGCTAAATATTGTCCTATATGATTTTATTTTCAATTCTTTTCCTGCCCTTTAGCAAAGTAATTTGGTTCATATACCAGTTTATTTTCTTCATATACCATCTTTTGAATCAATATCAAGGCAGTCTATAATTATTAACCAAAATAACAAACAGTTAACGGTTTATAATTATGAACATACAATCAAAATCAGCAAATTAAAGACACAAACAAACATTTAAAAAATTAAATTAAAAATTAAGATCATCCGGGATCCAAGATGGCAGTGGGACAGGAATGTTAACACTGAGTTTCGCAGTTGACTGAGCCAGAACACTACGCAGTCATGGGCAATGTTCCCTCTAATTTTCTGTAGGCTGTGTGCGCATAAAATATCAGCTGTGCAGCTTTTGAAGGAAGGTTAAATTTTTGTGCGCTACATAACAACACTCGGAGTTATATACTTTAAAATTTGACTACACGTCAGAATATAATATGTACACCACATTGATTGCACTAGAAAATATTGTAGAACTTGTGAAAACCGTAAATACACAACAACTTTTAAATTTTAAGGCGTCTGTGTTGTTTTCTATCAGAATCAGAACTGTAATTTTTGTGCGCTCTGCTGTAAAGTATGTGCGCTCACACGGCGAGGTGTGTGCGCGCGCACATGCGCACAGCTTAGAGGGAACAGTGGTCATGGGGGAAATAAAGGGATGTCTTAGGGCTTACTCCATTGATTACTCACAGGGACCTCCGCTCATGCACTCAACGTTCAATCAAATTTGCAGAATTTGGTGTTTTCAATGTCAGATTTGTCATCCTGTCTGGGGCTTGGTATGGGAAATGCTGTCGTGATGGGACCAGATAACTACAATGTTCCAGCCCAGCATGAGTGGCGTGACCCTCTGGAGCAAAACGCAAGAGTTAGAGGTTGTGGTTTCTTGCATCATTTCTGAGTAAAGCTCTCCCAGTGGGGTGCAGAGGCCACAGAGCCTTACCATGCCAGAAGGGAGTGCCGTGGCATGGAGGTTATCGAGCATGCCTGTGAAGGAGCCAACCAGAACATCTACCTCAGGGGAAGTTGCATGTGGAGCTATCACAGTTAGTTGGGCTCTGAAAATAAGATTGCATACAGGCAAGTAACTCTCATTAAGCCCCCGGTTATCACCCTTAATTCTTTGTGGAGTGCCAATTCTGGTATGGTGCAGTCCTTGGACATACGATGGATGGTTTTTATAGCTAGCTACAGGACTACAGGCTAGAGTTAAAGCTCATGAGTGGAGGATTAGAGACATGGATGATATTTGAGCTATTTGAGCCACCTTATTTCCAATTTGCATACTTGTGATACAGATTTGATAAAGGACAAGTTGATGGTTCACCACAAATTGGAAATATTGGAGAGCCATAATATAATACTGAGTTTTGAAATGTCTAAGTTACTATTGGTCTCTCCTGTTGACATGCTTAAAAGGTATTACAGGGAGATCCTTAAGTTTCCAGATGAGTCTATGCCTCCCACTGCGAGAACCTTTCACATTCCAGCAGGGAAGCCTGGGAATACGTGAGAGCGCCTTTGAAAGGCCATCAGGTGTGCCTGGAATTTCTACAGTCACTCTGAACCTGACAGGTCTCCTGGGAGTGTCTCATGAGGAGATGCTATCTAGGCAAACCCTACTCGTGACACGCCCTTGAGCCAGAAAAAGTGTGGTCTTTGAGGACATTCTTCAAATATAGGGATATGAGTTTTAAGGGCCAAAAAATATCTGTATTTCATGAGGTGTCAAGACGTAGACTATTTTTAGCAAAGCGGCATGAGAACTTCCTTGACAGCTATTTTTAGCCTAAACTTTCCTTGTGTATGTCAGAAATTGTATTTCAAGGAAATAAATATTCTTTCCTGGGCCCTAGGCAGAAGCTTCAGTGTCTGAAGGACCGGTGTGATAAAGTTTTGGAGAGGGCATGGTTGGAGAAGGCGGATAATGTTATAGTCTGCTTCCTGTGACTATCTTGATCAATAGTGGAACATCTTCCTGCTTCTTTTGTTAGAAATGCATACAGTACTATTCGTTATACTTGGCCTTTGAGAAATATTTGTAGATAACCTGTTTTTTCTTTTTTATATACCTTGGGTCTTCTAATATTTTGCTCTCTATATATGCAGATTTCTTTTTTATGCAGAATGCATAGCATTTGGTGTTTCCTCAACAAGTATTCACTTATAATATAATAAAAATATAATTAAATAACATTAGAATGAAAAAAAATAAAAATAAGAAATTAAAAATTAAAGACGAGTCTGGTATCCGTCACTGATATACAAATACCATTTTGCCTATTAAAGGTGAAAGGCATCAGAAAAAAAAAAAGAGTTTTTAATCCTGTTTTACAAATTTTATAAGAACAATCAGCCATGCTGTTAGAAGATAGCGAATTCAATAACTTCACTAAGGTGCTACATAGCTAAAAGTAGATTTATCTCGTAGTCTCCAAACAAATTCTCGTAGGTGGAGGAGGAGCTGGTAAATTAATCTTAGACACTGGGAACGGTAATAGGATAGAAGAGCATCTATTCGATACTAGGAGCAGTAGGCGGAGATGAAGGACGTCATTAACATGTGTTATTTCAGGGCTGGATTTAAGGTTTTAACATCCATAGGCAGAACTGTAGGGTGAGGGCAGGGTTCTCTCTTGAAGCTTGGACAGCCAAGGGGGGTCCCCTGAAATCTGTAAAGCAGGGGAGGGAGTGTTGGGTCAGCGTGCCATGATGAAGCCTTTGGAAGTGGCACCAGTGGATGGCCCTAAAGGGAATGAGAGACGGCTCTTTTTTAACATGGGTACTTGGCGCCTTCAACATTTGGTGCCTTAAGCAGCTGCCTATGTTGCCTGTGCTTAAATCCAGGCCTGTGTTCTTTACTGCAAGGCTCGTTGCACGCCATGTATGTGAAAGGCATTCACACTCTCTGACTGCTAGAAAATGGCCTCCAAAGTAACTTATTCCTGGCCACGCATACAGGGTCCACGCAGAACTGGGGATTAGACCCAAGGCAAAGGGCCTGAGGTCACACACACAGGGCATCCGTAACAGCTGGGGATTGAAATTCATAGGTTGTGAATCCATACAAAATCAATTGTATGGATTCACCACAATTGTATGGAAACACCACAAAGAAAATTTACTACAAACTTAAAATACTTAAACAACTTAGACCTCTTGTTTACATACATGATTTTATCAGTATAATCCAAGCCACTATAATCCCCCACTTTGATTTTGCGAACATTATTAGGTACATCAAAACAAAACATCAAAAGACTGCAACTCGCACAAAACTCAGCAGCTAGGATTATAACAAAAACACACTCTCATCAACATATAACACCAATTCTAGCATCCCTTCACTGGCTTCCAATTCAAAACCGAATAACATATAAAACACTAATAACAGTATTTAAATCACTATTTGATTTGACACCAACTACTATAAGTAATTTAATTACCAAAGAACATCCAAAACCTACTCAAAGAAAAAATCAACTAAACAAACTTAAAACCCCCATAGATTTCATAAAAACAAATAAATCAACAAACAACAGAGCGTTCTCACATGCAGCCCCAATAGCCTGGAATTCCCTCCCTGTTGAACTAAGAATATTAACAGAGATTAATGAATTCCGAAAAAAACTGAAAACACACCTCTTTACAATGCACTACAACACTATAGAACAGCCATCAAAAGAATTAGACAAAGGCTAAACAGTTTTATCTACATCTCACTATAACAGAAAAGAAAACCTGCCCTATCCGCATCTGTACTACTCATAATGATTATATCCCACATAACTTGTATATGTATTTAATAATATAATGTTAATGTACATAATGTATATAGTGTTGCACTGTTCAGTGCTATCTGTTCAACATTTCTGTTTACTGTACATTGGTTATAGTTATATGACGTTATATGTAAAACAAATCCATGATTTGTTGCCTGTTGTTATTTGTGAACCGCAGCTGATCTTAGGAAGCTGCGGTATATAAGAGATTGTTAAATATAAATAAATAAATAAATAAATTGAATTAGCACAACAAAACGTTTCTCTCTCTTACGTAGCAGAAATAAACCCAGAACCAGAAGCGACAACAGTACCGCAACCCACAACTGAAGGACTTCACAAGAATCCAGAGGGTGAGCGAAAATAAATTCTCTCTTTTTCTTAAGCTCAGACATCAAAATAATCGGCATCGACTAAGAGAGAGACAATGAGATAATTGTGCCTGAGGATCAACAAGGCAGCAGCAAAAGCCAGAGGGATAGTGGAGTTCACAAGGAGAGGCACAGTCAGCAGCAAAGGAGGTTAAAATGCCTCTATAGATGTCACTGATGAGAGCTCAGCTATAATATTATGTCCAACCCTAGGGCCACACCTTCAAGGATACAGACTATAGATGAAGTGAAGGCCTGGACCATCTCTCGGAACAGGCAGAGGAATCTAAAGTGATCTCAACACGTTTTGAAGTCTGTTACCGACACAGAGGATGTTTTTGTGCAAATAGGAAAGGAACAGTGGAGGCATAAACTAGTAGCACCACGGGCGGGGGAGGGGGGTCAGGGGGGTAACCAAGCAGCAGTTATGCTCTTATTAAAAGTAGTACAAGTGCAGTGAGCTTTGAAGGCGGCTTTAGGTCATAATCACTACTCTGTGAAGGTTACTCCAAAACAGCCTGTGCTCAAGAAGACACTGGGGGTAACCGACAAGGAGGAAGGACAAGACTGCTTTGGGTATCTTTATCTCTATCTTTATTAAAACATTTGATAAACCGCTATGGCCAAGGCATTAAGCGGTGTACAATAAAATAAAATAAAAGTCAACACTGCAAAATTAAAGAAATGTATGGAGTGACCATAGTGAAAACCCAAAGTTCAGTGGGCATGGGGAGGCCGAATGTTTCAGACATCGACTTCATTCATTTTTGCAGCTGTATAGATTAGAAAACTTGGTGATAAAAGATGGAAGGGGACCTGGATGTTGGATTTAGTCTTGGTCTTTAGAGGGTAATTTTAGAACAGGGTGCCTAGATTAATAAAGCAGGGAGGCACCTATTTTTAACCTATTTTAGAAAGACGCATCCAGGGGCGTGGGCCACATGCGGAAGGTACTAGTTGTTACTCCAAGTAAGCTCCTACTTTGAGGCTAGTTTCTGAAGATACATAGGGACCTGTTTCTAAAGTGCATTAATAGTGCAGGTTTCAGCACGTACCAAAAACGTGGCCGCACTAAAAATCCCATGCTAACCGCTTAGCGTGGGTTGAGGTGGAGCCTAGTTGGTTCGGGGGCAGGGCATGCACGCTGTGGTTAGCTTGGGCATCTTTAATACACCCCAGCTGTCAATGTTGCTCTTAGCATGGGTGTGCTTACCAGTTACCACCACCTCACGTGCCATTAAGTGCACCCGCATTAGTTGCGGCAAACTGCTTAGCACGGGGGTGTTGCAGAACTCATGCTAACTACTTGGGTTCATGCCGGGCACACCTCCATGTGTTAGCACAGACCCATCACCACCCCAGACCATGTTTTGGGGCTTAATGTGCGGCACTGACACATTTTAATAAACCTGCTCCATAGGTGCATAGGTGTCTATAAAATAGCCTCTGCATAAACCTGCACAACTGCAGCTAAAATGCACCCACATATGTCTACCCCTGCTCAAGAGTAAATGTAGAGGGTTTGGGTTTTTTAAAACTATGCACAAGCTTCATGACTCCACCTACGTTCCCTCTAACTATGCCCCTGAACACGTCTATACGTAGGTCACCTAAATATATGTTCCTTCTTGCTACCCTGCATACGTTTATGCAAGTTACCTGTAGGGTAATTTTATAAAAGGCCTTTTAAGTGCATAAAAAGTCCTTTGTAACGTTACCCTCATAATGGCTTGGGAAAAAAAAAAAATAATGGTTGGTTGACCAGTACTATCTGTAAACTTAGTAAGATCCATCCAGTCTACCCAGTTTGTTTCCTTTGGCATGCCATAGACCCCAGTTGACCTCTGGCTTTATTTTCATTTCTTTCCCATATCTGCAATCAAATGTGTGCTTCCGAAGGGCCAATCTTCTAGGTCCCCTTCTTTGGATGCTACAGCATGGCAGAATGTGAAGATTTTGGGGGTGTGAGTGGGGCTCTAGGCATTACCCAGAACCCTCCGAGGAGAATCTGGCACCATATTCACTGCCCATTTTTTTTCTCTATCAGGCTCCTTCCTTCTGGCTCATACCTTCTGCTATTCTTTCTGTCAGATCCAGATTCCCTGGTCTCAGGCAGCAGCAAGTTGAGGCCCTCTTGGATGGTTGGCCCCTGGAAATTGCTAAGCGATTATTTACCCTTCCAGCTCGTGGTGATTCCAGGCTTGCAGCTGCTCTTCCTACAGTGGTGAGGAGGTACAGCAGGGCTCTCTACCTTCCTATTCTTACAGAGTAATAAACCCATGTTCTGCGAGAGAATGTCCGTGAACATCTGGCTGTGTAAATGACTGAGCCCTTGAAATGCAGCATGGAAACTATATATCAGTGACTGAGCTTGTGAATGGTTCTGTTCAAGATAAGGGACCCAATATCCAGAGGCACCAATCCTGATAGTAGCAACCCATAGAGTGCTGTGGAACGTGGACTGAGCTAGGGTTTCCAACTGGCTCCAGATGCGCCTGACAGACTTGATCCAGTCCTGTGTTTACCCCACTGTATGCAGGGACTTGTAGTCTTGCTTTTCTTTTGGAGTGCAATGGAGAAATCAGAACTATGTGTCCCCCTTAGGGTTGCCAACTGGCTCCAGATGCGCCCGGCACGCTTGATCCAGTCCTAGGTTTACCCCACTGCATGCAGGGACATGTAGTTCTGATTTTTCCATTGCACTTCATAAGAAAAGCAAGACTACATGCCCCTGCATGCAATGGGGTAAACCCAGGACTGGATCAAGCCTGTCGGGCGCATCTGGAGCCAGTTGGCAACCCTAGTCCCCCTGCATGCAATGGAGTAAACCCAGGACTGGATCAAGCCTATCGGGCACATCTGGAGCCAAATGGCAACCTTAGGTGGAGCATGAGGGGGGTCTGTGGGGGTTTTCCAGACAGAAGTGATATTACTGTCAAGTTATCTAGATAGTCTATGCTGATAGCAGATTGAATATGCTTACTGCGGAGCTGAATATTGACCCACAAGTTGCCAGCTCATCGCAACAAGAACCAAACAGGCTAATCTAGTCCTGGTTGAGCCCCATGGCACTCATGAGGTTATAGTTTTGATTTCATAGGGAAATCAATGGGGAAATCAGAACTACAACTCCCTGGATGCCATGGGGCAAAACCAGGGTTGCATCAGTCTATTTGGTTGACCAGGAGGTAAGATGGCAGCCCTAATTCTTGAGGGAATGAATCTACAAGTGAGAAAGTAAGTATGGGCCCGATTTTCATCTGGCAGTGCTATGCACCGTGTCAGCACATAACCTGCGCCCCTTCCACCTATCCCGGATTTTCAATGCCAGGGTCTTATGAAGCCCCAGTATTGAAAATCCAGGTTTTGCTGCCCAACCCGGAAGCTGTAGGAGCTAGCCAGCCTATCTTTACGGTGCAGAGGGCTAAGCAGGTAGCATCAAAAATCTGTGCTATCCGGTTAGTCCTTTCCTCCGCCCCGGAACACCCCTAACATACCTCGATGCTAACTGCATAGCATCTGAGCGCATTAGGGACATATCCAAGATTTTTGAAGGGCACTTCCTGTGTAGGTGCCCTTTGAAAATCCCGGATAAGGCATTTACACAGGTAACTAGGACAGTTACCAGTGTAAATGCCTTTCAAAATCAGGTCCCTATATGATTGATCCTTTGAGCAGGGCTGGCCCAGCCACTAGGCAAACTAGGAGATTGCCTAGGGTAGCAGCTTTTGGAAAGTGGCAAGGAGCAGCAGTACTTAAAGCAAAACGATAGTCACAAAAATTCAAAGAGCCATCAGCGTGCAGTGTTTCCTCAGAGAGTGGGTACATTTTTCACAGAGCCTCTTTACACAGCTACATAGCAGTTATATAGTGACGAGGATTTCTATGTGCAAAGCAAAGTTTATATTTAAGTATGATGTCCAACTGTGCATTTCTACAGGATTGTTCTAGAAGGGGTGATCATGATATTTATGTTTAATTAGCAGAATCTGAGGTGGAGGCCTAGTGGCCTGAAAGCTTATGGTGGATGAGTGTGTGGGGGGGGGGGAGGTAGCAGAAGCCAAAGGCTTGCCTAAGGTTCCTTATACCCTTGAACTGGGCCTGTATTTGAGACAGCGAGTCTATGAAGTGATGATCTTGTGACTGAACCGGTGAGCATGAATTTTAATCAGCAAGCGTGAGCTGAGGAGTGTGTCTGTGGGTGTAAGCATAAATCAGTGACTCGCTATGCCAGTGACCAGGGTGTGATAGTGTGAAGCTTGAATGTGAGGTTAGATTTTTCACTGAATCCACCTGGTTATACCGAATCTTCCCATCTCTCTATAGGATCCTCTGCTGAAGATCCTGCATCTGTGTCTCTCTCTCTTCAGCTGTTATAAAAGGAACCAGAAGGAACCCAGCTCAACCACAGCAGAAAACACTTCCTGTCAGCACTTTAGCTGTGTCAGAACCTTGAAAATGTTTTACTAAGCTTTCTTTATCTGCAGTCTTCATTATAAAATGAAGCGCTATGCTAGCAGTTCTGTATGTAACAATAGGCTGAGGAGGAGAACGGGAATTTAGTGCTTTGCTCAATAAAGATCTTTTTCTGTATGCATAGAAGTCGAAGCCTGAGGGGCGTTGGGGTTACAGGGATAAGTACAGCCAGTAGAAGAAGAGGAATAGCCTAGTGGTTAGAGCAACAACCTGTTATCCCAGCGATCTGGGTTTGATTCCCACTTGCACTCCTTGGGCAAGTCACTTTACCCTCTATTGCCTCAGAAGAAAAGGCCTGGCATCCTACTTCTGGTGATACATTGCCTCTGTATAGATCATTGATGAGGTTGCCATGTCCTTGTTCAAAAAGGCCCTTAAATGTATTGGAGATCATATCACCGGCTTAAAGATCCTAGCAACTCTGTGCAAGAGCAGCAATTAAAAAACTAGAGAATAATAAGAGAGAAAGAACAATAGGAAGGGAAAAAATAGAGCAAAATGGGGAGTAAGAGAAAATGTAAAAAGGCTGAGGAGGAAATGAGCACATACAAGGAGAATAGAGACAGTAAAAGTGAAAAAAAAAAGAGAACAGAGCTAGAACGTTTGGGTTTCGGGAAAAAAAACCACATAAAATTTGTAGGTCTTTCCACCTTCTGAAGCTATAAACTGCCTGATGCCTCACATAGTTTCTGACACAGTGGATAGGACTAGGCTAACAAAGATCTTGCAGAACTAACAAACCATACTGTCTCCGACCAAAGAATTGAGTCTGTGATGTCTATGTGATTATTTCCTTGTGGCGTGTGACATAGATCCTGCAGCACGTGCCCAGAAGATGGGTTCACTGAGTAAGGCTGTCATGCATGGGGGTACCAGCAACTGTCCAGAACACAGGTGCACCAAAGGCTGACAGATATTAGTGGTGCTATAGACTGACAGTGCTACACAATAAAGAATTAAATTCTTTTTATTTTCCTTGTTCGTCTCAGTGTTTCTTTCATGCCTCTTGGTGACAGCTGAATCACCCTAGCGGATTGGCAGGCTCATGTCTGATTATAGGACATCAGAGGCAAAAGGTGTGAATTTGTGCGTGCGTTCTACACCCATCGCAACTCTGACGCCTGCACTCTGAACATCTAAGATCCGGGAATGCATGGACACTTTCCAGGTGTATACTTGTAAGTCCCTTTTCCCCCCTGTAAAATAGGCTTTACTCGTGGAAAAAGTCTTATGAAATTAAATATTGAAAGCTATTTGTGAGGGTAAGACAGCATTTTACACACAAACGGGCAGCTTTAATATAAACCCTCTCCCGTCATGGGTAAACGTATCCATGCTTGCTACAGCACAGGCTCTTTTACCTGCCATTAGACAAGGAGTGGGATTAGGTCAGGCAAGAGGAGATACACCCATGTGCTTGCCAGTACTTGCATAATTCAGTCTCTTCCTCCTCCCCTTCCCCTAGGTTGTTAACTACAGGCCTAGAGTGCGAAATAGGAAAGGCAATGGTGGAACTGGCTGTCTCCTGCTTCCAGTACTAGCATCCAGTTTGGCTGCCTCATGGGGAACAGATTGTGCACATAATTTAAGATGTCACATCATGGAGCCTGATGCTGTATCCAGCCATTGGTATTACTATGATGTGATGTCATAAATCATGCCCAAAAGCTACCTGGGGTCCACTATAATGTTAATCCAGCCTTGCTGCAATCCGCACATTCAGAGTCCAGGTCAACCCCAGGGTATCTGAAGCCCTTGGCAACCCTTCAGCCATACACCCTCCAGGGGCAGATCAAAGGCCTACCCCACAATCCAGAGTCTCTATCCCCCCACCCACCAAGGCATCCAATATCTCCCCTTCCCTACCACCACCCAAAGTCTCCAGCATCTCCAAGAGATGTGAAGGATGGACCATCCCAAAGAGTGAAATTGATGGTCAAAACCAGGTTTTTCAAATGGCAAGTCTGGGGTATAAACCTAGAAAGATTTAAGTGTAGTCATGCTTTGCAAATGGAAAAAAAAGCAGCGTAAGATTATACGTGCTTTTCTTTGGTGCTCCTAAAAACATATAGACAAAGTAGAGTCAGTATGAGACAATTTTCAAAGGAAATCACCCTGAGCATCTTCTCTGGGCAAGAAACTACCCACCATTCACTGGCTACACGTACGTTCACAGGTTTCACAGCAAGTGTACGGAAAATGGAGGGGCAGGGGAAGAGAAAACACACAGGAAGGACAGCTCAGATTGCTTCCTACTGGTAGAGCCACTTGGCTTTTCTTCTACTAGGCTTGCCTCTCATGAAAGCAGCAGGGCCGACCCAACCACCAGGCAAACTAGATAGTTGCCTGGGGCAGCCGCTTTGGGGGGGGGGGGCAAAGAGCAAGGCATTCAAAGCTAGACAATAGATTCTGAGAGCCAGGGGGTGGGGGGGGGCATAAGGCTTAAGGTTTGCCTAGGGTGCCAACACCTTGAACCAACTATGGGGCTGGCCCTAGAAATCAGGACACTGTCACTAAAGCTTTACTAATAAGTGAGAAAAGATGCTCCGAGAGTGTGCGAGGGAGGGAGCCTTCCAATGAGCGTGACCCACTCAACAGATCTCATCTCCCCTTCCCTACCTCCCCAAGGTGTCTCGCATCTCTCCTTCCCTTCAGGGCTGGTGCAAACGTATTAGACACTTTAGGCAAACCTTCAGTATTGTGCCACTAATAATTAACTTTTAATCTCCTAGCAACTCCTCCCAAAATTGTCGATAATTAAACATAATCATAATCATCTCAGCATCAGCAAAAGCCACTAAGAAGGACAAATGGACTATTTGCCTTTGGCCATTCTTCCTGCAAATAAAAGTACACACTGGTGGTTGTTTGAGTTTGTGTGCCTGCTAAGACCCATCGCTTTACTTTGAGTGTAGTGGCTCTTTGCTGCCTTCCAGAAGCTGACGCCCTAGGCAAACACCTAGCCTTCTACTAGTCGGGCCAGCCCTAACAGTGGCAAAGCTGAGGTTTAGAGTTTAGGGACAGGGGGATAAAATGACTCGCTCAAAGATCACAGAGAATATCAGTGATAAAATACAGCAACTTTCGGATGCACTTGTTCCTGCGTTTTGGCTGTGATGTGGCACATGTGTCCCTGAGCCCTAGGAGACAAATCATAACTGAGAGTAAAGAGCGAACTGGGAATGGCTTGGCAAGCAGGAGATTGCTTCTGGCGATTAGTGGCTTCAGAAGCAGATGGCGGGGAGAGCATTTTTAAATAATGAACTGGCAAGAGACTTGCCTGCTGCAGAACAAGATGTTAAAGGCAACTTAAATTAATGAGTCAAGCGTGTGTACAAAGGACTAACTGAGTTAAGTTATTGTATTTGTTAGAAAAGCACCAACCCTTTGTCCCCTTCACACGCAGATAGAACTCTGCCGATGCATCTCAGTCCTCCACCGTTCCAAAACGGAGGCCCACACACAGTTCTGTTAATGCACCTTATTCGTGCTTAACAGTACCGATACCCCCTCCAGCTCTGACTGCCCAAGTTCTGCATTGCAGCTGTCCTGCTGTTTCCATACTGAGACACACACACACCTCTACCAATGTACTTTATCACTCCTGACCTTGGCGTTCCTTGATAATCCAGTACTGAGACCTACACACACAGTTTTGCTAATGCACCCCAGTCCTGCCCTGAAGCATCTCCTGGTAATCCAGTGCCAAGACTCCCACCTATAACTAACTCTGTCAATGCACCTTAATCCTGCCCTGTAGTACACCCTCCTGTCAGGGTCACAGTAACTAACAGAGTAAGCAAAGTCCTATGGGTCGCTGCCCTGCTGCATGTCTCAGTTGTTTCATTTCATCAGCTATGGCACTGTGCCATCTTTAGGGGGATGGGGAACAATCAGCTAGTCACACGCTACTACCCGCTGTTCCTGTACTGTGGGCCCTGACACACAGACAGCATTACTCAGAGGCAACAACATCACCACTGGTGGGTAAGATACAAGATCTTAGGACTGTGTGTTTGAAGTTTAGTCTTCCTTTTCTCATGTTCAGATCTCGACACACATGGTGAAAATACTGCACAAAGTTTAATCCTTTCAAGGACAGCAGTGGGTAAGCTGTATCTGCACAGATCAGCAGTGCAATCCCAGCCACAAAGTCAAAGAACCAGCTGCGCTTTTAATCACTTTGTCCTCACATCTTTAATGATGCTTCTTGCGGCCTCGGGCAAGTCAGTTAATCCTCCATTGCCTCAGATACAAACTTAGCTTGTAAAGTCTCCCGGGACGGGGAAATACCACCGTGCTTCAATGTAACTTGCCCTGAGCTACTACTGCAAATCCGAAATAAAAAAAAAGTCAAAATAAGAAATGGCTGGATTATGCCTTTCACCATAGCTTTTTAAGTCAATATTCAAAGTCATATGTCACAAGTTATTCATTATTCATCTGGAAAGAGGGTGAGATTTGGGGCGTTCCAGGGATAAACAACTAACATATCTGTCTACGCATCAATATTCAGCTGCTAAACAATGTAAAATTTGGAGGTAATGTAATAACGGCCTTTGCATCTGTAAAGGTTGTGTTGCATGAGGAAAATGGCTTTTTCTCACATTATCTCACCGTATGTATGATTATAAATATATGTGGTGAGAAGATGTAGGGGTCCTGGGGGCGTAGTTTGAGCAGAGCAGGGTGGAGCTGCTATGTACTCAAGTAGTTTAGAAAATGCGGGAGTCCACGCATAAGGTACATATACACATTTGCACCTGCCCTAAAGCAGGATTTTATCAAGCTTCATAGGCTTGATACAAAGGACTTATAGTTGTCATCTTTCTGGACGTCTCTCAGACGCCCTGGGCTCAATATTCCAAAGGGCCGACATGCAAACACCATGGTAGTCAGCTTAAGCACTTCCATATTACCAGTATTCAGAGAGCACCTCTCAACCCTGATATTCAGTGGAAGCTCCTATTGGGATTAGCGGATAGGTGCCAGCACTTAGCATTTATGCAGCTTGGAACTTAAGCCTGCTTTTCATACAGCTCAAATTCTCTGGATATATGGCAGCTGAAGAGCGGGCTGGCATGATCCTGCGCCATCCACAGACTGACTCTGCACTAACCAGTCAGTGCCGGGACGGTCTGCGGAGAAATTCAGCAGTACTGTCCGGATGTTAACTTAGCCTATTAATTTAAAAGCTGGCTGTGATGGCTGAGTGCCATTACTGAATATTACCACCACCTCCCCTTTGTGATTTAGGCTTTAGAGGTCCTGGAACTTCCTTTGAAACACACATATGAACCCCACACGTGCCTGATTTTGGAAATGGGGGGAAAACACGCTAGCGTACACTTTTTCGCTCGTCTCCTCTATTTTTTAATGAGCCTATCCTCCCACTGTAGCGTTAGCAAACCCTATGGGGTTATTTTATTTTTCATATTTATTTATTATAAACATTTATTTCTCACCCATGGCATCATTACTGGGCGAGTTAAAACATTACAGGGGGGATTTTCAAAGGCATTTAGGACTTTGGCAGAGCTGCAAATTACCTAAATGCTGTTCGACGGGATATTCAGTGGTATTTATGTGGTTAGGGCCTCCACTAAATGCCCCGATGCCAGCCGGGATGTTCCAGGGGCGGAACATAGGCGGCACCCAGGGATAACCGTCTAGGCGCAATATTCAACAGCTAGATGGTTATCCCAAAGCGGTAAAAACTAGGCACCTGAAATGCTCACCTAACCTCAGGGGCGGCCCAAGGGGGGTGCGGGGCCATGTGCAAAGACTCATTGCGGGCCTCATTTGCATAAAGGGCCTCATTTGCATAAATATTTGCGTAATGTTGCCATGCACTGACATTTATTTAATTAACATTCTTTTATATACCGTTTTTCTGCAATTCAAAATGGTTTACAATGAACAAAAGTAACAGTGTATTTACAGCTGCTTTACATGGAACAAAAACAATTTGAATAATGGTTGAACATTTACAATAGAACTATTTACATTAATTGGGGGGGATTAGGATAAGGGGATGTAGGTAGGGGGATGGAGGGGTAGTGGGGGATTCTAGTTTAATGAGAGTTAATTAGGAGTAAGATTGGGGTTCTGGGGTTTAAGGGGGCAGAGAGAAGTATTCAGAAAAGAGCATTTTAGTATTTTAATAAACATGCCTCTTAATGCGTGTCTGGATAAAGAAAGACTACCAGATTTCTATATTACTATATTCCAGTGCCAACCACCAGGCACATTAGGAAGTACTATAAACCCTGACCATTTAGAACCCATAGCAAACCCGCCGTATCATAACAGCACTACCAGGACTCACAAAGCGCCAAACCCTACCTATCAAAAGGCAACACTGCAAATATTAAACCAATACATCTCAGAGAATACCAATACATCCCCTACTGGGGAAAGAGAACACGTGGCACTGTCAAATAGAAACTACATGAACAGAATACCTCAGCTCGGTTACACATGCAGAACATAGACCGTCACCAAACAAAGAACAAGGGATCACAATTTAGAAATAGGAAGACAATAATTAAACTGGGAACACCAAAAGCCAAACGTGGAATGTATAACACTGGAGAAATAAAACTATAAATTAATTTCCTCTTGTACTAAACAAAATGCAGACGTTAATAATGTACATTTCCCAGAGCTGACGTATTCCAATTAATAAATTCCAAATTAAAAAATTTTTTTCTACCTTTTGTTGTCTGTGCATTTTATTTTTCAGTTGCAATTGCTCCAGTCACTTTCTTCTGGTTTCTTCGTGTGTTCTATTAACTCTCCTTTGTCTGCTGTCTATTTGTCCTCTCTTCTGTCTTCTAGTTTTTTTCCATTCTTTCTACATCTGCTTTAACATACTGATCTTTCTCCTTTTGTTCTTTCCTCCATTTCTTTCTTTTTTCCTTTTTCATCCACTCAAAATTTTACCCCTCCATCCTCAATCCCCACTTACTCTCCCAATACCTAGCCAATTGTAGATTTTTCTTCCCTCCCACACAAAATATTTTTCCCCTCTCCATACTCACTCCCCCAGCCCCATCCCATTCTAATCCTCCCCCAACATCAGCTCCCTTCTAGTTCCAACCCCACCCAGCATCTGCTTCCTTCTAGTCCCATTCTCCCATCCCCCCTCCCTGCATTAGCCCATTTCCAATGCTAGCCCCCCATCAGCCCTTTACAGTCCTATTCTAGCCCCCCCATTTTCAATCCTAGCCCCCCATCAGCCCATTTACAGTCTTAGCCTAGCCCCTCCATCAGCTCATTTACAGTCCTAGCTCCCCCCCCCACACTCAGCCCATTTCCCATCCAAGCCTCCCCATGAGCCCATTTACAGTCCTAGCTCCCCCATCCATTTCCATTCCTATCCTAGCCCCTCTCCAGCCCAAGCCCCCCCCCCCACTCAGCCCATTTCCAGTCCAAGCCCCCCTCCCCATCAGCTATTTCCAGTCCTAGCTCTCTCCCCCGAAGAGCCCCGTGGTTGTCTAAAAGGCTTTAGGGGGAACCAGAGAGTCCCCAGCTCACCTCTGACAGCTGCCGAAGTGAAGAGCGCCTTTTTTCTTCACTCCGGCAACTGTATTGTAGTTTAGGACCCTGGCGCGCTGAGGTCAAAGGGGACTTCCTGGCACTCAGCATGCCAGCGTCCTATACTGCAGTACAGCTGCCAAAGTGGAGAAAAAAAGACGCTCTTCACTTCGCAGCTGTCAGAGGTGAGCTGGGGCCTCTCTGGCTCACTCTCAAGCTGCCCTGTCTGCCGGTGTTGAATGCGGAATGTTGTTGGCGCAAGGCCCTGTGTGAACAACATTCTCGCACAATAGATGGGCCGGCCCTGCCTAATCTTTGCTGCTTTAGCTAACCGGCCAGCAGCTGAATATTGCCCTGGCATTGAATATCTATTGTAGGTTCAAAATTCAGCAGCCGCTTTTCCTTCCCTCACTTGCTATCTTCCTCAACCTGCCACAATTAGGAGCCAGCTCTTCCATAGAGTCTTTAGGCTGTGGCTGCAGTGGGGCCTCTCCATTCATGGGAAATAAGTGGTTACATCATTGCCATTGGCCTAAAGATGAATGTGCCTGATTTCACCATACAGTGAGAAAAAGACTTTCACCTGGATAGACCTTGGTATTTTAACACATTCCATTTGCTTTGATCTAAGCACAACAGAGGGTTTCTTAACAACTTAAGAACATAAGAACTTGCATACTGGGTCAAAGCAAAAGCTCAACAAACGTGATCAATCCAGGTACCTGTCCTATCCCAAAAGTAGCCAGTTGCATGCTACTTATCCCTAGGGATAGCAGTGGTTTTCTCTGGGACTACCTCAATAACTGTTTATGGAATTTTCCTCCAAGAATTTGTCCAGATCTTTTGTAAGCCCAGCTACACTGCCTGCCTCCAGCAACAAAATCCAATGGCATCATTAGAATTGTTTGATCTTGCTGTGGAGACTAATTTCAACCTTCCCAATCAAATAACCCCTAGAGGTCATCTCAGGTCTCATCGGGATGATGTACCACTTGAGGGAAAGATACAGGAGAGCAAGGCAGAGCTAGAAAACACAATGGCAAAGATCTCCATGCAATCATATACTTGCCATGTATGCTAAGGTAGACCATAATAACTGACAGCCACACACTGAGGAATGCCAGCATACTGTATCCTCATTGAAGCCGTCAGGAAGGTTTCTGGCTAGGAAGGCTACTATGAAACTGATGGTGGCCAGAAGCTTGAAAACAGCCCAGCACACCAGAAATTAATGGGAGACCCTTCATTACATTCTACAAGTATCATTCCAAGCCAAGTATCGGAAAGGAGGGGAGAGAAGTAACCAAGCGACACACACAATAACCTAAATCAGGGTACAAATACTGATAAACACATAGGACATTTGAGGTCCCACCCATCTCCTGAAGTTACTATTAGCATTGGTAGCCTTAAAGGCAAGGACTAACATGATAGTTCTGGCTAACATGCAAGAGATGCAAAGCAAAAGTGATGCCTCATGCAGCTTGTCTGAGGAAGCGTTTCTCCAGAGCAGGGTAGCCAATGAAAGTTAAGAAGCAGAAAAAATATAAGGTAAGGGCCAGGAGCAGGAGGTAGCCTATACTGCTCTTGTTGGCTTTGACAATGAATGCATTTCTATAAGAGATGAACAATCCCAAGGAGGCAACTGGAATCAGAGAGAATATAATATTGACGCCATGAACATGAGAAACATTCAACAGAACCTGAACGAAAACATAAGAAATAATTTACTGGAGTTTTGTAATTACGTATGTCAGTTGCTGATGTTCTGCAGGGCTACTCGTTCACTTACCGGTGCTGATAGAGACCTCTCCTGGGAACATGGCACACAATAGAAGCAACAAATGGCCTCCCCTTCTTTTTCAGGAGGGTAACTAGGACTGCATACTGAGGATGAGACCTAAAGACAAGAAGTAGTGATTTACAATGCCCACACTGATGCCACTTTCTTTTAAAGAGGAGGCCAGGTGCTTCTATTAGACAAACTCGATGGTCGCCATTGCTAGCTGGAGTGACAGTCTTTCACAACGCCATTACCGCTGTTCTCACTGATGATCAGTGTTGTGAAAGATTGAGCCATTATGGCTAGCAATGGTAATGACAATATGAACTGGGCTTCTCCTAACAAAAAGCTAAGTATTTGAAAAAGACTGGAGAAGATTTGGTAGTAATCATTCTGCTGGAAAAAAGAAGCCATATAACAGGTTTTATGGACACAAATTGGGGCATTTAAAGTTTTAGAGCTAAAAGGACAAACTTTGGAGGTGAATGGCTTTCACTCCATAAGCCTGAGTATTAGCTTATCTGGCAAAAAATTAAACATTTAAAATTTAAATTAATTTAAAGTATGAATTAAAAACATTTATGAAAGAGAAGGAGGTTTCATAGTATTGTACATTGGTTATAAATAAGTTGAGCACCATTGGTATGGGCCCTAAAGTGATTACATAAGAACATAAGATATGCCATACTGGGTCAGACCAAGGTCCATCAAGCCCAGTATCCTGTTTCCAACAGTGGGCAATCTAGGTCATACGTACTGTCCCAACGCCGCCCTAGTGGCGAAGAAGCGTCACGGTAGAGTGGGTGGACACAAAAATATTTGTAATTGAGTTTGGCTTAAAGACAGGGCCCAGGTTTTCTTTGTAGTCCTAGTAGCCTTCTGGTAACCAAAAGCTCAAAAGAACATAATAGTCCGAGTGAAGGGAGAATAAAGGCTTTTATTTCCCCTATTGCACAAAAGGTTCAAAAGCTTAGATCTTTACAGCAACAGAAATTGTCCTTATTTCAGGTTGAAAGAAAATAAACAAGAACTGTATTTAACCTGTTAACTTCACAGTAATAACATGAGAAAACAAAGATTCACACATTCCCCCGGCTACAGCTCTATTCCTTGTCTAAAGGCTCAAAGCCTTCCGCCTGACAATAGCTGCAATCCATTTCAGGGTCCGAAAGGGCGTCAGCGACGTCCACCTGCATTGGTTCAAGGTCAGCGATATCTGGTAGCTTGCATTCAGGCTTTTTATACAACGTTTGCACGATGTCCCAATGTTCTGTGCTCAAAGGTAAGCCCTGGTTTTGTGTAGTCTAGACTGAGAACAGTCTCTCTTGCACACGGCTCTTTTACTGGAGAGTCTCTTACTTGATATAGGTTTGTATCCTGAAGTATAAACAGTTCTAGTAGGACAGCGTTCCTCTATTCCCTGTTCCTCCTGTGTCACAGCGTTCAGGAAATTACCTTTCTTTCTTGGCTTATCCTGGCAAGGTAAGGATTGAGGCCAGTTCCTGCTGGGGTTTGGCCTTACTTGCACAATGGTAGGCTTTCGGTTCTCCCGGAGGCCTTCTGCTGGTATTAAACCACATTCAAACCCAAGCTTCCTTCTGTCTGAGCCCAGAATGTTACCTTTTAAAGAAGTTCTTTCATCTTCTTCTTGGTTACTCCATGTTATGTCCTTCAATGGTTGTTGGCCTCTGCCAAACTCAGGTCCAGGACTTTCTAGCACAGTCCTTCTGCTTCCAGGGGTAGCTCCCTTTCTGTATCTCTCCCTCTTGGTAGGCGTGTCCTCTCCACTCCTGGGATACTTGGAGCGAACTCCTTCACCTGGCTCTGCTGAGTCTGCTGGGCCTGTTCCTTTCCCCAGGACTCCTATTTCCTGGTCCTTCTCTCCCTCTTGGAAAGCCTGTCTTCTCCAGTCATCTGGGCTTTTTTTTAAGAGGAACTCTTCCATCCTCTGATTGGGTGCAGGCCGGTATTGCATCACTGGCTCTGGGGCGTGGCTCCTCAATCCTTCTCAGGTTCCACTTGCTCCCCCTATATGGCTCCTTGTAATGCTGCAGCCAGTGTCTGCCTCTTTTTTCTAAGCTTAAAGCATTTTCTCCTGTCTGCAGAGGGTCTGCAGTACCACAGTACCTAGCAGTTTCCCCAAAAGACACAGGTTCCACAATGCCTGTACTGGGTCAAGCATTGATATCCTGGGTCCCTTCTTAATAATGGTTTATGGACCTTTCCTCAAGGAACTTGTCCAAACCTTTTTTAAACCCAGCTATACTAACAGCCTTTACTACATCCTCCGGTAACAAATTCCAGAGTTTGATTACACGTTGAGTGAAAAAATATTTTCTTTTATTAGTCTTAAATAGTTTACCCTGTAGCTTCATTGCATGTCCCCTAGTCTTTCTATATTCTGATAACGTAAACAATCGATCTACATTTACCCGTTCCATTCCGTTCATTACTTTATAGACTTCTATCATATCTCCCCTCAGCCGTCTCTTTTCCAGGTTAAAGAGCCCTAGCCCTTTTAGCCTTTCTTCGTAGGAGTATCCTTCCATCCCCTTTACCATTTTGGTGGCTCTTCTCTGAACCTTTTCTAAAATCGCTATATCCTTTTTAAGATACAGCGACCAGAATTGCACACAATATTCAAGGTGCGGTCTCACCATGGAACGATATAGAGGCATTATAATATCTTTTGTTTTATTTTCCATTCCTTTCCTTATGATACCTAGCATTCTATTTGCTCTCTTGGCCGCTGCTGCACACTGGGCCGAGGGTTTTAACATGTTATCCACAATGACACCTAAATCTTTTTCCTGGGTGGTGGTTCCTAATGTGGAACCTTGCATCTTGTAACCATAGTTTGGGTTGTTCTTCCCTAGGTGCATAACTTTGCACCTGTCCACATTAAATTTCATCTGCCATTTTGATGCCTAGTCTTCCAATTTATCACTATCCTCTTGCAATTTTCCACAATCCTCTTGGGTTTTAACAACTTTAAATAGTTTTGTGTCATCTGCAAATTTGATAACCTCACTTGGTTAGAAACTGGTCGAGTGGTAGGTTACAGAGGATAGTGGTATATGGAGTTCATTCCGAAGACAAGGGAGTTACCTGTGGGGTGTTGCAGGGATCATCAGTCCTTGGTCCAGTTCTGCATGTCACTTACGAAAATGTTAAAAAGAAGGGCTGTCAGATAAGGTTTGCCTCTTTGTGGGTGAAATTAAATCTTCAATAGGCTGGATACCCAGGAAGGAGTGAATAACATGAGGAGGGATCTTCAAAATCTTGAAGAATGATCTAGAATTTGGTAGCTAAGATTTAATGCTAAAAAATGCAGGGTCATGTATTTGGGCTGCAAAAACTCCCAAGGCACGGTACAGTATAGGGAGTGAAGTACTTCAGTACATGAATGAAGAGCAGGGCCTGTGAGTGATTGTATCCGATGATATTAATATGGCCAAACAGGTAGAAAAGGCAACAGCAAAAGCCGGAAGGATGCTTGGGTGCACAGGGAGAGGAATGGTCAGCAAGAAAAATGAGGTGATAATGTCTTGGTAAAAATCTCTGGTGAGACTACATTTGGGGTTCTGTGTAGAATTCTAGAGAATGCATCTTCAAAAAGATACAAGCAGGATGGAATCGGTCCAGAGGCTGGCAACTAAAATGGTCAGCAGCCTTTGTTATAAAGCATATGGGTACAGATTTACAGAGCTCCGTATGTATACTCTGGAAAAAAGAAGGGAGAGGGGAAATATGATAGAGATACTTCAATACCTCTGTGACGTAAATGCACGAGGAAAGCCTCTTTCCATTGAAAGGAAGCTCTGGTACAAGAGGGCAGAAAATGAAGGTAATAGGGGATAGTCTCAGGAATAATTTAAGGGAATATTGCAGATGTGTTGCACAGCCTCCCAGTGGAGGCGAGGGAGACAAGGATTGCATCTGAATTTAAGAAAGCATGAGACAAGCAGGGGTTGTAGAGCTTCATAGTTGATATGAATGAACGGGCAGACTGCATTGGCCTTATTCTTCTGTGCAGGCTGTGTGCCGCATAGCCCTGCCACTGACCCTTAAACCCTGATATTTAATATCAGCGTTATATGTGGCCCAGGCATTGAATAGCCAGGTATTGCCGCACGACCCAGAAGCCGCCAAAGCTAACTAGGCAGCAACAATATTACATGCTGCCTGGTTAGCGCCTGCACTGTAAAGATAGGCAAAGGTTTTCCTCGCCTATCTTTTTGGCACATAGCATTCACCGGGCAGCATGTAATATTGCTTCTGCCCAGTTATCTCATGCCTCCGCCCCAGAACGCCCCAGTGCTAGGCAGATAGCATGGGGGCAAGTAGGGGACATAGATGAGATATTCAACGGCACTACCTGTGTACCTGCCGTTGAATAACCCCATCTAAGGCATTTACACAGTTTACTAGGCTGCAAACCATGTAAATGCCCTTCAGTATCGGGCCCATGGATTTTATATGCCATTATTTCAATGTTTCTATGTTTCTCTCACTGTCAAAAATCCTCAAACTTTGCTTCAAGGATATTTACTATTGTAACAAGCAGGGTCTCCACCAGGTGTGGCGAGACCACTCTCTCTCTCTCTCTCAACCGCCATGTCTTACACTCAAGGAAACCAACCAGGTTGGATGTCTCTTCCTTGTTTTATTCCAGCCTCATCTTTGCAAACACCTCACAAAACATATTCAATAAAATAGGAAAACAAAACAACTTAGGAGTCCTCTCCCCTCCTTACTTCCCTTCAGCAGGTCCCACCATTATGCCACAGCTTCTCAGCCACAGTACTCGGTAAGCTTTTCACTGCTCAGAGGTACCATGCAGCACAAGTCCCAAATCAAACGAAAAAACGGATAATCTGGTTCAGGTTTTCAGTCTGCAGCACAACACAGTTAGTAGCTTTAACACTGCCGATTGTCCTTCAGCTCAAGTTTCAAAACACTTTCATAAGAACATAAGATATGCCATACTGGGTCAGACCAAGGTCCATCAAGCCCAGTATTCTGTTTCCAACAGTGGCCAATCTAGGTCATACGTACCTAGCAGTTCCCCAAGGGACACAGGTTCCACAATGCTTGTATTGGTTCAAGCATTGATATCCTGGGTCCCTTCTTCATAATGGTTTATGGACCTTTCCTCCAGGAACTTGTCCAAACCTTTTTTAAACCTAGCTACACTTACATCCTCCGGTAACAAATTCCAGAGTTTGATTACACGTTGAGTGAAAAAATATTTTCTTTTATTAGTCTTAAATAGTTTACCCTGTAACTTCATTGCATGTCCCCTAGTCTTTCTATATTCTGATAAGGTAAACAATCGATCTACGTTTACCCATTCCACTCTGTTCATTAATTTATAGACGTCTATCATATCTCCCCTCAGCCGTCTCTTTTCCAGGTTAAAGAGCCCTAACCTTTTTAGCCTTTCTTCATAGGAGTATCCTTCCATCCCCTTTACCATTTTGGTGGCTCTTCTCTGAACCTTTTCTAAAATCGCTATGTCCTTTTTAAGATACGGCGAAGTTCCACAAGGATGAAGGGCTCCGTCATCCACCCTTCCAGTTGCTTCTCACCGGCCCTCCCCAAACAATCTCCTTCTCCTACCGAGCTGACAATGGCTGATACACATTCCAGTTTCTCAAAAATAGAGCAATCTACCTGCCGTCCCATGTCCACGGCTGTTTCCTCTTCTTCTGCTGGTAGCTACTCCATCCCCTCCCTGTTGCTTCCTGGGAAGGGAAGGACCCCCACCCCCCTTCTCTGGGCTCCAGTGACTACTTAAAGTGGTGGCAAGGAAACTCCACATCCTCATTACTGAAGTGGTGGCTTTCCCTGGCTGAATCTATAGGGCTACCCTGCCCCCAGCCCTTAAGGGGACCTGCACCTATTTTTTTGTGTTCTGCCTCCTTATGTTTCCCTCACCTGAGTCAGCTCAAGGGACAGGGACCCTCTGGTTGACTTTTCCCCTCTCCCCAACTCTTCTTCCACCAAATTATTGAGATGGCACTGCCCAACGTGGCCCTTCTTGAACCCAGTTATCCGTGGCATCCTGGAAGAGCTCCAGGACTTCTATGACCTGAGTTATATGTATTCAACCCTGATGCTTCAGGGGGCTCTCAATGCTGATCTCAATCCAGTGACATCTGATGGAGAGCTGCTGTTGTTCCACTAAGGCAGTCGTTCTCAACCCAGTCCTCTGGGACCCCCAGGCCAGTCAGGTTTTCAAGATTTCCATAATGAATATGCATGAGATAGATCTGCATACAATGGAAGCTGTGCATTCAGATCTATCTCATGCATATTCATTGTGGATATCCTGAAAACCTGACTGGCCTAGGGGTCCCAGAAGTCTGGGTTGAGAACCACTGCACTAAGCTCTCCAGGATCAGATAGGTGTAATTTCACCAGGTGCCAACATCCTGAAAGAGCAGATGCACAGGTGCTCCTACCATTTTCTGCTTTTGATACATTTCATGCCCACCCTTCACACTCTGGTGGATGTAGCCTGCTGTTTTTCACCACTTTTTAATCAATACCTTCAGCACAGGGATATTGCTTGCTTTGCTCCTCATGCTTAGGGAATCACTTTCTATCAGGTGCAGTAAGTATGCATATGACATATACCATAAAAGACCCCCCTTTTCACTGCCTTAACCATGTTCTTTCTACTGTTTGCTAGAAAATAGCCAGGAAGCACAATTGTCTTTCTTTGGCCTAGCTGCCAGCTCTCCATCATTGTCCTTATTTCCACTAAGATATGGCTATCATCCATCATCTGGGCATGCAGCACAGACCAACTATACCCTGCTGCTGGTGCCTACAGCCTACCCCTGCCTCATCTAGTTGTTAGCAGTGTGCCATCAAGGAGAGGTCGGCATGTATAGCTTTCTGACTACTCTAGATGTCAATTGGGAAAGGCATGCTACTACCATCTATCTTGGCCAGCAGTGCCTGCAGCTGGACAAAGCACTGATTATGCAGGCTAGGGATCAACCATCTACTAAAAATTGTCATGGTTGTTGATGACTGAGATATAAAGTACTCTCAAATCCCATGTAGTCAACCGCCTGCAGAGGTGAAGGGCAACCTTCAATGCTGCCTGCTACTTGCCACAGGAACGTGATGCTGACCACCACACCATTAACCTTGTTTGAATATATAGATAGCACAACTAGGCATTAATGTAATACTTTGTCTCTTTGTAAGTCATGTCATCCCTTCAATGTAAACCTAGTCTGTGTAACCCACCACTTTGATTGAAGGAAAAAGTGGTATACATATCTGAATAAATAAATAAATAAATATCCTCAATGATGATTTGCTTAGACAGATGTCAAGGTTGCTTGCCTGCTACCTCACTGGTGAACAGGCTGGGGGGGGGGACTCCACTTGAAAAACATAGTTCCTTTCTTCTACAGTTTTCCTGCTGCTGCTACTTGCAATGTAGGGTGTGTCCCCAGCCTAGTATCAGCACCCTCTCTTAACCCTTTCTCGGAAGGGTGTGTTTCTCCAAATGATATAGCATATTACTGTTTGAAAAATGACCCATTAGCTTTCCTTTCCGAATAGCCTTCCAACAGTATATCTGTTCTGTATAATGAAGAACCTCAAGCACTTTAAATGCTTCCAAACCTCTCTTCTTCTTTGATCACTGCTGCTGGAACTGAACCTGAGGTCAGACCAGAAGATGAAAGACCAGGAACATCCTTCACATACTCTACTATCTGCTCTTCCTATGGGATGCTCTTGGATCTAGCAGTATCATTTCCTGACTCTTCACCATTTAGCATGCTAACAGCTAATTTTCCAGATCTTCCGCAACTACAAAAACTTCAATATCTGATGAGTCTGTTGGAACTTCCTCATATGATAGTTCATCAGATTCTGTATCTGCCAAAACCCACACCACACAAGTGTCAGCAGAGAGCAGGAGGTACCTGCTACACTGTTATGTTGGCAATAACTATACTGTACCTACTGCTGGTCTCCTGTTCCCCCATACCAAACCCCCAACCTGCACTGGTCTTTCACATTTCCACTGGAAGTTGTAGCTGTTGGCATTCTTAAAGAAATCTCTCTTCAACTTGACTGGTTGACTACAGGGATTGAAGACCATCCTTCCGTTTCTTTCTACTTGGCTCTATTACCATTTTGATGCTTACCTCTTCCAAGCATTGTGATTCAATCAGACTAGATTGTAACTCTGTGAAGAACTGTCTCTCAGTTACATGTATACCTGCTGGCACTTGAGAAATAATAAATTGTCATAGTAGTTGTAGATTACTATCTACCTGCCTATATTTCTCTGTGCTGTATGTGTTTTGATTGGGTTCCTTTTCTCTTTGACTGTCTTCTATGCTATCTCACTGACTCTGGAGCTAGAGGATCTGAAATATTTTTAAAATTCACCTTTCTCTGCCATTAAGACAGAAGTAGTACTGGTTGATTCTCTCTCTCTCTCTCTCTCTCTGAGCCCTTTCTTGATCTTTTGAAAGATTTTCTATTTTCTGGACCTTTTGAATTTCAGAAAGTAACTTTATGACGCCAACAATTTTCTGCTATATTCTTGTCCAAATGCAAAAGAAAAAAATGGCGTTTGACTTGATATTTGTTTTCAGTTTCCTGCTGAGCTGGTGACCTCATCAGCCATTGGATTTGGGAAAGATGAGGCAGGGATAAGCTGTCAAAACTTCAACATAATTAGTAAAGTGCCTCATGACTCTTCTCCTTCCCAAACTGGCTCTGCGATATCATAGACCACCATGCCATAGACTGATTTTGCTGAACACAAAATCACAACAGAGGATTCAGCTCATTAGAGCTCTACAGTTATTCAGTTCATTTAAAAGTCTGTGAACCAAAAATGCATTCATTCTGTGCATTGTACCATTATTTTTTAAACAAATGCACATCCCTAAATTATATAATAATAGTTTGAAATCATTACTTGCTATATTCTGCATTCAGCAAAGTCTCTGGTGTGGTCATCCACCCAAAGACTTTCTAATACATCCTGAAAAACCAGCAGATCACAGTAGGATTTCCCTATCTTAAGAGATCACAGATGATAAGTATGAAACAGATAAATAAGTTATCTGCTATGAAATATTCAAGTACTTAATGAAAGGACTGAGTTTTACAATTAAAATATAATGAAACAGCAATGATTGTAGGCTGATTCCATCTCTACTCACTTATCCCTAGATTTAATTTATTTGAGACCTTTCACGATTTATTTTGGGACAGATAGCCAGACTTAAGCCCATTTTTAAAGACATTTTTATTATTCTGGACAATAGTTTGCTTCTTCATAAGGACAAGAAACAGGAGTCACATAGGCATATGATACCTGCTAATCCAGACATCAACCATAGCTATTGCAAAGAGTTTAAAGCTTATTTTTAATAGCATATCAAATAATTCAAATTGCAACTGTAAAATGATAACAATGTACAGAACAAAACAGTGCCAATGTCATAGTTACCTAATCCTCTAAAATCTCTTGCTGTGACTACCCATCCTTCCCATCAGAGTTTTCTTTGAATTCAGATCAGGCCTCACCAAGATGATGTAACATTTAGGAAAAAAGATACAGAAGAGCAAGGCAGAGCTGGAAGACAAGATGGCAAAGACCTCCATGGCAACCATGTATTTGCCGCTGGTGCTGAGGTAGGCCGGGATAAATGATAGCCACACACTGAGGAATGCTAACATACTGAAGGTGATAGATTTAGCCTCATTGAAGCTGTTGGGAAGTTTTCTGGCTAGAAAGGCCACTATGAAACTGATGATGGCCAGCAGCCCAAGGTAGCCCAGCATACACCAGAAAGCAATGGGAGACCCTTCATTACATTCGGCTATTATCTTTTCAGGCTTAGTGTAGATGTCATAGACTGAGAAAGGAGGAGAAAGCTGTAACCAAGAGACACACACAATAATCTGAATGAAGGTACAAACACAGATGGCTATATAGGAAAATTTGGGCCCCACCCATGTCCTGAAGGCATTGTTGGACTTGGTGACTTTAAAGGCCAGAACTACCATAATGGTTTTGACCAACACACAAGATACACAAAGAGCAAAGTTGATGCCAAAGGTAGCTTGTCGAAGGAGGCATTTCTCCAGGCTAGGGTAACCAATGAAAGTCAGTGAGCAGAGGAAACAGAGAGTGAGGGACAACAGCAGTAGGTAGCTTAGATTGCGGTTATTGGCTTTAACAATGGGTGTGTTCCTATAATAGATGAAGAGGCCTAGGGAGGCTAGTGGAATCAAAGAGAAAATAGTACTGATTATTGCCAAGGTGGCCCCCAAGGGCTCTTCATAGGAAAGAAACTCTATGGTTCTTAGGATACATTGGTCTTGTCTGTCATTTGGCCAGTGATCCCATGGGCACCTGGAACATTCTGAAGAATCTGAAAGATGAAATCAGCAAGAACTTTACTTATCCCTGAACTTATATATTTCAGATATTGATGGATCAATGATACTACTCATTCATTCACCTGTCTGGTTAGAGACCTCACCCGAAGGGCACAGGACACATCGGAAGCAACAAACAGGCTGACCTTCTCTAATAGCTTTCCTGTAGCCTCGAGGGCAGCTGGGAGAACACACCGAGGGTGGGACCTGGAAAAAAGAACTAATAACTCATGATGTCTACTGTGATCCACCTTTAGAAGGACTAACTGTTCCTCCTTCAAGGCACTCCTATAAATAGGCTATACTTATTTTTAATGCTTGAAGATCTGTATTAGATTATCTAATACAGATGGTCCAATGGATAAAATTCAGAAGCCAGTGGGGCAAATGATCTATGCAATTTCATCCAATGGAATGAAAAGCAAATACCAAATATATTTGAAGTCAACAAATGAATCAATATTAGAGGAGTCTTCCATGTGATAAAATGTCAGTGAACAAATGCAACCAACTGGATGAACCTGCCTTAGAAGTGCTTTTTATTGGATGGCATGTTATTTAATACATTCATCCCCTTAAATTAATCCCTATTGGATGCATTGTCCATTGGATACCATTTTATTAGTTCAATTGGACTTACTAAACAAATTTTCCAATAAAGATTTATTGGACCAATTCTTGGACTCATCAGACAAATCTACATCAGAAAAAATGTCAATTTCAAAATTTACCAATTGGATATGTCGGCACTGGAGCAAACATTCATTGGACAAATTATTACTCTCTGGGTGAATTGTTTCTATTGGATGAAATGTCCTGTGGCAAATTTTCCTTGGATGTATCATGCTCATTAAATCATGTCTACAATGAAAAATGCTCTTACACTGATTTTAACAACTGGATGTATCTCCCTTGAACAAAATGGTCAGTAGGCAAAATGTCATTAGAAAAATTATGCTTGGATGGGTGAAATATCATTTTAGGACTTCCCTTGAAACTAACGTTCATTTTTTTTTTAAACATCTCATGTCACTGAGTTTGTAAAGAGAGCTCTATCTAGGCATCTGCATGATAAATTCTCTGGTAGCTAAAATAACTATTCTTCCTTCATCTGGTGACAAGTGGTATACAGGTAAAAAAAATTGTTCCATTTCATTTCCTGTTTCGTTTGCAAGTTTTTCATTTTATTTTGTTTTGATTTCATACATTTTTTCATCTTGTTTCATTTTGTTTTCATAAATTTTCATTTCAGGACAATTTTGTTAATGAGAACGGTAGCTATGGCTTCTGCCCAAACAAAAAACATAACCGAAAGGTTATGAGAGGTTGAAGTCAAATAAGAAACTCAAGTGACTTTCTTGTCTAACAGTGTAAGACTGGTTTTAAACCAGTGACCTTTGGATTACAAGGCAGGCAATTTACAGAACAAGCATCTGGTCTCCATGAGGGTTGGGACCAGTCATATTGTATTGCTAGTGATCTTTTTTCCTGTTTCCTGATTGTCCCAAAGTTTCTGTAGGTGTATGGAAAATGCTAACTGGATTTTTTTGTCTTGTGAATGAATCTATTAAAGTCAAAGCATAGAGTAACAGGCAAACTTTCAGTTGAATTAATCATCATCAGACTCAAGAGACATTTACCAAGCCTAATCCAGATTCTGCATGTCTAATTAGTGGTAAATGTCTCTGATAGTGTACTTAGACATGGTTTCACAGAATTTCTAGCACAAGAACATGACCAAAAAAATATTTGGAGTAAATCTCTACAACAGGAGTCAATAGATTCACAAGGCAAAAAATCCAGTTAGCATTTTCCATGCAGATCCAGAGCAGACAAACTTTGGGCAAATCAGGAAGCAGAAAGTAAGATCAGCAACAGCATTAAGATCAGTGAAACCTGACAGCTTTTCCACAAGATGTCTGCCTTTCAACCCCACAGTTACTGATTTGAGGCCAGCCTGTGATGAAACTGGTAGAAAAATGAATTTCAGTGTTGTCTTTGGATTAAAAACAATATAAAATGAAATTCTGAGTTGATGGTTCCACATTCTACCATTGACTATTTTTGAGAATTTCCTGCCTACAGTTCTATCCCATCAAACTGCATGTGAATGGAAAGATCTTCCCCAAGGATCTCTTCATACCTGCACATCCCCAGAACCCCACCGGATGGCGCTAATGTTGATGACAAGGCGCTGCCCCAGAGGGGCACTGAAGTTGTAGCTGCCCACCTTCACATGTCTGATGGTACCTTCAGCCCCCATCTGCCAGTTTACAATATCATAGTGAGCAGGAGAATTTCCATCCCCATCAAAAAAAATTTCATTTCCTATTTTGTTCTGAAAATGTACGTGCTTGATATAATGCAGAAGCTAAAGGAAGAAAGAAAAAGGAATTTTACTATGAGATTTCCATTTTTATTCTTTCACACCATTGGCTATTTATGATTGAATGCATCTGCAGTTCAAATAAAAAGAGAAAGGAGTGGGAAAAGGGGCATGAGAGACACAGATAGTGTAAGGGACAAAAAGAAAAAGGAGAAAGAGATAGAGAGAAGCAAAAGAAAGGAAAGAAACAGAAAAAGTTGGGAAAAAAGTTAATGAGTGATGGAGAGAAAGTAAGACCAGGAAAGAAAGAAAGGAAAGCATGAGGACAGAGAGACAGAAAGGAGAAATAGAGAGAAAAAAGAACAAGATAAAGGCATAGAGAAGAGAAAAAGAGATAGGAAGGAGAGACAGATAGAAAAGCGGAGAGTGGAGGGAGGTGATATATGCCTCGGTTAACCCTAACATAAGTTTTCCCATTAGCAAGTCCATTCATTGCTTCTCAGTGACAATGAGGAAACCCACTTTATGGTGTTCGGTACTCATTCTTTAGCAGTGAGGCCTGCAAGACCTTTTCTCTATAGAACAGGAGAAAGCCTATTGAATCATGCCCTTAATGTATCAGTAAGAAAGACTAGTTCTTACTTGCCACGGTTGGTAATTGGCAACATTTCCACAGCTGTTCTGCAAGAAAGGACCACTTCCTTGCTGACAGGTGCTCAGGTCTTGTAGAGCATGCCCAATGGCATAAATTGTGTTGTAGACATTGTAGGTGACTCTTAAATTAGTGATATCTGTGTACGTATTCTGAAGACTCTTCAGATCCTCAGTTCCAGTGCACACCCTGGTTTGGTTATCCCAGGATCCCAAGAGGGCTTCTTTCTCAGGCCACACACAACCAAAGGCTTCTTCCCAGAACTCCCTGAGAAATATATCGTCTGGGGTCCGTATAGGATGAGCACTCATGAGAAATTCTTTCAAGCCTGGCACCTCTCCGCTGTGGAGAGCAAACCCGATAGTACCTAAAAGAATTCCTGCATACTTCCGCTGGGATAGAAGAGAGGATGTGGACCAAGCCTCGCTGGCTATCCATATTTTCCCTGTCACATTCTGTTTCACCATCTCTTCCATCACAGGCACAAGCTCAGAGTCACCAGAAAAAACAATGATGGCATTAGCCGTTGAATTTCTGATTATGTGAACAATGTGAAGAGCATTTCTGTTGTCTCGGTTTGTGAGGATGTTCTCTGAGAAGGCCACACAAGCTCCAGCTTTAACAACCTCTTCTTTTAGCTTTTGCATCCCCTGCTGGCCATAGTCACTGCCCAAAGTCAGGAACCCAACCCAGGTCCATCTAAAGTGCATCACTAACTGAGCCAGCCCTAAAGACTGGAAGGCATCACTGGGGACAGTCCGAAAGAAAGATGGAAACTGGATGCGATCGCTCAGCAACGGACTCGTAGAGAAATAACTGATCTGCAAAATAAACAGAAACATTCTTAGTCTTTTATAGACAGGATGAAAGGATTTTAACTGCAGCAAAAATGCTTGAATCTCTAATGAACAGGAAGCTATGAATCTTATTTGTATATCCAATACAGATAATTATTTTTGTTTAGTTGAATGTTCTATGACTGATTTAGATTTGTATGTGTAACTATTGTGGTTCTATATTGCATTCAAGAAATATTCTGAATAGAAGGTTAATTCTCTTAGTTCTGCTCCTTTCTTAATAAGAACCAGGACATGATACAGGAAGTAGGAAAAGATGAAAATTATAAAGAATTCTGAGTATAACTCTCTTCAGCTAGCTTCAAAAGAAGCCGCTGCCGGGCGGGAACCCCAGGAAAGCCCGCAGCCATCTTCTAGCTCCCTCGATCGGGGTCGAGCACCTGAGCAGGCCAGCCAGCCTTCCTGCTCGGGGACTCCTGCCCAATCGGGGCTGTGGGAGGAGGAGCAACACCTTCAAAAGAAGCTGCCACCGGGTGAGCCCGCGCCTGAGGGCCTCACCAGAGGGCCCTTTGGCGTGACTCTTAGGCGTCGGCCCTCTAGAATAGATCTACAAGGACGTCATCCATCTTCCTCTGCTCTCTGTAAGTGGTTGTCCTTCACACAATGGATTGAACGGGCCCCCCTAGGCAGTCTCCGCCTCTAAAAGTGAAGCATCTGTGGGTTCTATCAGAGATGCCCTCCAGCTCTCCATTCTGCTGCCTCACTGCGGGAGACGCTCTGCAGATCCTCCATCTTCTCTCACAAGTGTGGGACGCTCTCCAGCTCTCCATTTTGCTGCCTCTCTGCCAGATATTTTTTGTATGTTTACTTATACTTGCTGATATATGCCAGTATTTATTTATTTTTATTTATTTATTTATTTAACATTTCTTATATACCGCCTTTCATAATATCAAGGCGGTTTACATTGAACAAACTGAAATTACATTGAACAGGGCATTATAACTTGGAGATAACTATTTTACAGGGAACATGCGCTATGGAGGGTTAAGTGGCTTGCCCAAGACCACAAGGAGCACCTGTGGGACTAGAAACCCCAGTCCTTCCGGCCCAAGGTTGCTGTCCTCTAGTGGGATTTGAACCCCTGACCTTCCGGCCTGAAGTACCTTGCCCC
This sequence comes from Ichthyophis bannanicus, assembly GCA_033557465.1. Lineage (NCBI taxonomy): Eukaryota > Metazoa > Chordata > Amphibia > Gymnophiona > Ichthyophiidae > Ichthyophis > Ichthyophis bannanicus. The sequence continues at coordinate 100,005,941 of CM066048.1, read as the reverse complement.
AACCACTAGGCCACTCCTCCACTAGGCCACTCCTCCACTCCAGCATATATCAGCATATATTTGCTGATATATGCTGATATACGCTGTTAGATGCTGATATATGGTGATAGCTTGCTAATATTCACTGTTATTTGCTGTTATTTGCTTATATTTGCTGATATATCACAACACTAGTCCATATATTTTATATCACAACACTAGTCCATAGTTAGTTCTCCTTCACAGACAGCTAATAAGGTCAGCCCAAACATTTTAGCAATACCACATGGCCAACTCCCTTCTCGCCATTACCAGCTTTTATTTCCTGATAAATTCCATCCAAAACACATCAGCCTGCTCAGTCAGCCACAAGCATATCCCTATCCTACACAGTCTAGACAGAAGAAATTTTACCAACCCCCCCCCCCACCACCACCACTCACTTCCTCATTCTCACCATGTCAGACATTCACACTTGCTCTATGTAACTCTCAACCACCCTGACGATACCGAGCTCGATTCAACTCCAGGACATAGACTTCTGAATTGCGCACTCATTAACTCACGATCAGTACGCAAGAAATGGCCAATTATCACTGATCTCATCACTTCCCGCAATCTCGACATTCTAATGGTTACAGAATCCTGGCTTTCAGACACAGACTCAGTCCTCATAAACCAGCTCATCCCTACAGGTTATTCAATACACACCTGCCACAGAGCCACCAGAAGAGGGGGTGGAGTTTTCATCCTAGCAAGATCTGAGCTTCAGTTCAAGCTGCTCTCCTCCAAGAGTCTCATGCACATGGACATAGTGACCGTAACCAACAAACACACCACCATTAATCTTATCTATAGAGCCCCTTCCTCCCCCCCCAGAAGAGCTCTCCAGCATAATAGACTTAGCTTGCAACCCGACATACCCACATAAACTTAACTAGTTAATCGGAGACTTCAACCTTGCTTCCCTGCAACCTACCCATTCTAACACCTTCCTCCAAGCAATGACTGACCTCAACTATGCACAGATGGTGAATGCTCCTACTCACCTTAAGGGAAACTCACTCAACCTCATATTTGCCCCCAATTAGAGTCAAATCGCAACATCAATCTTGCTTTCACCCCTGTTCCTTGGTCAGACCACAACCTAATCACTTTCCAAATCCCTTCACAGCAAGTTCAATCCCCATCCAACCATTGTAACTCAGGATCCTCAAGAATGTCGCACTGCTTCAAAGCCCTGGACAAGGATGAATTCGTCAGCAGTGTTCTCCCAACTCTTCGTCAACCGGCTCAAGACCTTGAAGATATGATACTTAGATGGAACACCATATTGAATTCATGTTCTCAGCGACCTTATACTAATAAATCGTCAGCTTCCTACAATCCATCAAAAAACAGGAAAGCTGCCACATGGTTTACTGATGAACTAAGATCATCTCTTCGTCTTCTAAGGAAGTATGAACGAAAATGGAGGCGCTCACGCTCTACAACGGACCAAATAACTTACAAAGACCTCCTAAAAGTCCACCGTGAGACAATATCAGAAAAAATGAGAACATACCACACTGAGCTTCTCCTTCGCTCCCTAAATAAACCTCGAGACCTCTTCAGCATTGCAAAATCCTTAATCAAGGAACCCTCCCCCCTCAGACAGAATCAATTCATCCTCAACTTTATGTAGTCTATCTCCAATCCAAGACCATCAAAACTAATGCGGCACCGTGTTCTACACCTCATTTCATCTTTAGATATGTCCCTGCTAACAGAGTTTAACCCCCCATCCCTGCTAACAGAGTTTAACCCCCCGTCAGAGAAATACATTACAGATTTTATTGCTACGATCAACACCACTACAGCCCCGAATGACCCTTGTCCAGCATACTGGATCAGAACAATGCGTGCTGAACTCAGCCCAACTCTATCCTACATCATGAAGCTCTCCTTTTCATCAGGAACATTCCCAACAGCTCTTAAACAGACATACATACGCCCCCTCCTGAAAAACAGCAAACTTGACCCAACAAAGACAGATTCATACCGACCGATCTCGAGCATACCCCTTCTAGCTAAGCTAATTGAGAAAGTGGTACAAAGACAGATTCAACAACATATCAACATTTCAGCCCCCCTCGACCCTTGCCAGCACGGGTTTCGAGAATCACATGGTGTTGAGACCCTACTAGCAACACTTACCAACACCTTAACCAGAGGTATTGACAAATCAGAAAATGGGTTTGTACTTATCTTCCTCGACATCACTGCAGCATTTGATTCGGTTAATCATGAGCAACTCCTCACCCGACTCCATGAAAAGGGAATCCAAGGCCTGGCCTGGAATTGGTGCAAATCCTATCTTGCCAACCGATGGCAACATGTTCGGATAGGTCCGTCAATATCTGACCCATTCCAACAACAACAGGGAGTACCCCAAGGCTCCTCCCTCTCTGCTTTACCTTTCAATGTATATATGCAGCCCATATGTGATATTATACGCTCGTTCAACATTTCCAGTCTGATATACGCAGATGATGTCTTGCTGTTCACTCCAATCAAAATTATGCAGCCTAACCTCTCCCCCCTAGTTCATTGCTTCAACGCAATCACGGACTGGCTCCTAACTCAGAACTTACGCATAAATTTTAAGAAAACTGAGGTATTATTTATCACGAAGAACAAGAGCTTCTCTCCCCCCACTATCTTGAAAATGAGAGATGCAGAGCTTCCATGCAAAAATGTTATACATTATTTGGGAATCATGCTCGACCAACAGCTCAATTTCAAGGAACACATAATGAACACCACCAAGGCTACTTACAACAAAATCATGACATTAAGACATCTCAGACCTCTGTCAGCACCAGGCGATTTCAGAACAATATTCCAGTTGCTTGTAACACCACATTTCGATTACGCAAATATTATCCTTCATGGTCTCCCCAAGAGCACACTCAACCCATTGCAAATGGCAATGAACGCAGCAGCCTGTATTCTCTGCAGCCTATCGATGAGCGATCACATCACGCCCATACTTATGGAGTTGCATTGGCTACCGTTGGACAGCAGACTCACCTACAAAGCACTACTCTTAACTTTTAAAGCAATCAACCTCAAAGCCCCCTCATCCTTAACTGCCCTCATCACTCCCACCCCCAACAACAGACTCAGGAGATCAGTAGCTACAAACATGCTTACTATCCCTTTGGAAGCGACAAAATGCATGCAAACTACCAGGAATAGATCTTTTGCCTTCTTTGCCCCGAGATGCTGGAACAACCTCCCCTCGCATATCAGAGCAATTAAGGACCTTTCTCATTTCAGGAAAGCTCTTAAGCACCATTTGTTTCTCCTACACTTTTCCCACCCTAACCCAACGCAACCATCCCCCACACCACATCTTACTCATGAGGATACTAACACACCCATAACATGATTTACACAAAACACAATCCAGACCCTTCCAGCTTGGGTTATATGTTTTATTTATTTATTTTATTTAACATTTTCTTCTATACCGCGCTATTAAAATCAGCGCGGTGTACATCGAACAAGAATACTGCAATGTATACAAATAACATTGAGTTTACAAATAACAGGGAATTGTTAAATAATTTTCCAACACTACGGTAATACTTGTATATAGTATATAATGCAACTGTACATAGTTCCCCTGTTCTATCCCAAGTTATACAAATGCAATGTGTGCCTTTGAGTCAGTCCTGACTCCTGGCAACCCAGAAGCTCCTGGGTTTTCTTGGCAGTGTCACTGGAAGTAGATTGCCAGGCCTTTCTTCTGAGGCAATGGAGGGTTAAGTGACTTGCCCAAGGCCACAAGGCATGCTAGTGGGAAATGAACCCTGGTTGCTTGGTTACCAAGCCAGTGTTCTAACCACTAGGCTACTCCTCCACTTCCTCCAAGTTATACATCCTGTTATAATGTAAGCCTATGGCCGTTTGTCTGTGGCAATACTCCTGTTTTTTGTAAACCGCACTGATACGTAAAAGCGCGGTATAGAAGAACTGTAAATAAATAAATAAATAATGGCCTGTTTTATTTAACTTTATTCCCATTCGTACAGGATAAGAAACGAGCCTAAGTAAATCAGCCCCCAAACGTCACTGTTACTTAGCTAAGTGGTCGAGACCCATGGTGCAATCTCGCTTCCTATTCCTAGGCAATGACCAGATCAGAACTTTGGGATGACAGCTGCCAACAAGAATCTCAGCTAAGTTAAATGATTATTGACATTCATTAACCTCCAAGAATTTATCAAGTCTCAGTGGCACACCTAAGGCCACAGCATTTCTATAAGGGGCTTGTTTACAAAGCCGCGGTAGCGGTTTCCAATCGTTATCAGAGCCGCGGCCCTATTGAAATCAATGGGGCTGCAGCTCCGATAACGATCAGAAACTGCTACCGCGGCTTTGTAAACAAGCCCCTAAGTATACCCATAACGGGTTATTTAGCCTGGAGAAATCTGATTCAGTTTCAGACTTGGCTAATGATCACTGGACCTGCTGGGGCTGGACACATTATGGGGTCATTCTGTCAGGAGTACATCCCCACTATTTGTCCCCCTGCTGCCCTGGTGCAAAGGTTCCCTGTACGTAGAAGCTGTGTTGTACAGGGAGCCATAGAAGGGGGTGAGAGGGGGCGGTCTGGAGGCAGGGCAAGGGTGGGGTGTGGGCAGAGCGAGACCCCAAATGTACATGGCAACGAGATACCATGGCACTGTGGCTCCATTATGAAGCCACAATCCATGGCTGTCGAGCCAAAATGCCCTTTCCCCGCAGCCCAACCACTGATCCGGCCTTCCATGGCCAGAGTCGGTCTACGGGGAACCCTCTTTGTCCCTCATCTGTCTGTCCTGCCATCCGCCACCATCCCCTGATGTCCAGGGGGACTTATTCCACCTCTGAGGTGGAATAAGCCCCCGTCTACCCGGCTGATCCCAGACATACAGGGCCAACCTCTGAATCGGCCCTGTCCAAGCCCCACCCTTGTTCGCCTCCAGACCACCCACTCCCATCCCCGTCTATGGCTCCTCGTACAACACAGCTTCTACGTACAGGGAACCTTAACATCAGGGTGGCAGGAGGACGATATAAATGTCCAGATGTGGAAAGGCTGCCACATTTTTCCAGAATCTTCTTAGGTTAATATATTTTGCTTTCTTCCCAATGAACCTGAATTTTACATCCTCACAATTTCTTGCTCATTCGTACCAGTTATGATGATCAGTCATCATGTTATGACACTATGGGGGTATTTTTATAAGGTGGTGCCTATTTTTAGGCACTAATAGAGTATGCAGATGTTGGTATTTTAATCATTTATGCACGGAAGTAGATACGTACACTTGTAAATAACCTCCTATTAAATATCAACCGGCATAAAAGAATACGGGCTAATTGCACGGCGCGTACTTTCACTGCCAGTGTGCATAATGGTGGAATTTGGGCAGAGCAAGTATGCACACTGATTTTAGAATATAATTTATGCGTATATTTGCAAAAAGTAGCATGGTCAAGCTCGCAGACTGGCATAAAGTGATTACACCTTAATTTAAGACGTGTTCTCCGTCACTTATGCTTGTGTTTTATAAAGACAAGGAAGTGTCTACTTGTCTTTATAAAATAGGCTTAATTTAGACATGTTAAAATGTGCTTTGACTGGATGCCCTGTTATGAAATTACCTGCCATCAGGTCATCTCTTCTCTGGGGACTTACCTGGGGGTATCTTGACGGACCTAACAACCGAGCCATGGGGATGGAACTGAGAGACCCAGCATCCCCTACTACGGTTGCCAGCTGATTCTTCTGGCATCTATAGTTGGGGGAAACCTTCTCTAATCCTGTCATCATCCATAGGGTCCCCTCAAGGGCTCGTTGAAGAATTAAACATGAATCGTAGACCCAAAACCCCAAGGTGATGTTGGGTAGGAGATTCAGATCGCTGTTTATCTCCTCAATGGCAAAAATCATGCTTTGCATCCACTGGTAATTCTGGAAAGCAAACCTGGAATAGGCATGAAGAGCTGATGGTCACAGCATTTATAAAATAATTATTTAAGGCAATAAATACTACATCATCACATAGTACAAAAATACACAGTTATACCAATGAGCTTCAGTCCTGCCTTTCAACAAGCCCTGGTACTGAGAAACACACATATGCACAGCTCTCTTAATGAATCTCAAGTTTTCCCTGCAGCACACTTTATTCTTGAATGCTCCTCACTTCTAACCTTCAGCATTTCACTTAGTCCAGTACTAAGACATAGACATAGAGCTCTGACAATGCACCTTAATCCTGCCTGCAGCACCCACTGATACTTTAGTACTGTTGACCCCCCCAAATATACACACACATAGCTCTCCCAATGCACCCCTATCTATCATGCACCAATTGACTTTTGCCCAAAAAGACATTTTGCTTCTTAATATAATTTCAGTTACAGTTTAACCACCCTAGATATCCTTGTTTTTAGATGCCTTTTCCCCTACTCCCACATTCCCAGTTCTTGTATAAAATTGAACAAGATCATTTATGTTACGGGTTGTGGTCGTTATATAGGAAGGCTGAATACTGCATCGACTGGTTCATCATTTACTAGTCTCAAATTGAAATTTGTCGTGATATGCCATGTTATCTACTTTTTCTCTCACTCAAGGCGCCAACCTGAGGGGCCACCACTTGGGTAACTCGGAGTAGCAGTGCGGGTCATTGAATACAGGTCATTAAGGTCAGGCTCAACCAGTTCAAGGTTTAATCTACTACAGATCCATGCAGTACATGCAAGATGGCAAAACAAGAATTTGAGTCATCTTAGGCCTGATAACATGGAATCATCTAGCCCCCCTAGCAGGAGGGTGCAGCTCTCTGGATTTTTCCACACAGACCAGGCCATGGATCAGTACATAGAAAACTAGACTATAGATTCATACTTGAGGAGTTTTAGCAACTCAAAGTTAAATGATAGTAGAAAATAAAAATATTGCCTTACTTGTGACAAGGAATTGATGAAGGACCAAATGTGCCAGGAAGAAAAGAGTTCTCATGGTAAAATGTGCTGAGATGGACAGGGAAAATCCCCCCAATCAGGATATCCCCAGGTCTTGCATACCCTGGCCCCAAGGATCTGCGGAGCTTGCAGCCTTCCTCCATACCCAAGGAAGGGGAAACTGACATTAGCATGTACGTCAGCAACCACAGGGCCACCTTCCAACAGAAGAAAACTCCTACTCTACCCCTTAAACTCATGGCCTTGATCACTGCTGCAAAGCTATAGAGGTCTCTAATGCTTCTCCACCTTACCATATAATAATGATTATATCTGAACAAACATTAGCTAAACCAGTAAACTATCTCATGACTGGCCAAACTATATCCTTATTCTGTCTTTTCCCTATAGGAAATGCTGTGATTAATCTTAAACAGACTCACTGAAAAGCTGTGAGACAACATCAAAATGATCTACCTTTTTTACCTACTATTTTCTGAAAATAAATTAAACTAGAAAAAAGCTAACTATAACTGGGATAGCTGGATAGAAAACTGATTTTTGGCCTCACTAGTAACTTTAAAATAAACAATTGGCAGTCTTGAATTTCCCTTAAAAGATGCTGCTTATATTCTTAAAATAACCTGTTTAGAAACACCAGAAAGGTGATGATAATTTTAATCTTAATCTTAAACACCCCCATGGTGGATTATCATAAATGTCCCCATATTGGATTTTTACAGTAAAAATGCTTTCACTCTTAAATTCCCCTAAAACTGAGCTCTTTGTATTCATGCCTTAACATTAAACCACACTTCCTGGAGCCTTGAGTTTAGTCTTCACGTTATCCTGACGTTAAGGTGACAGTTGAGCTTGTCTTGGGAATCTTCTCTAAAGATGTTTTGCTGAAGTCCATTCATACTAAACTGTCTGCCCTCCTTGAAAATTCTTCCCAAATAAACCTCAGACTCTCCATACAAAGGCTACATAGCACAGAGAGGTTGGATAAAGAACCTCTCCTACATTATATATATATATAAAAGATTATTCCCAGTAGGCGGATGATTAGTTCTTTTGACTATCAAAGTGTGACGGAAGGTGCAGCTGTTGCTAGGATTATCTGCATTATCTTATTAAATTCAATTTAGGAAGGGAAATGAGTTTAGGGAAGGCATGCATAAGAGAGGTCTACAGATGTTACAGCTTTGGGGTATCATCAGAAGGTCATATAGAACCAGTCCCATTTAGGCACACCTTCAAACAAGGACCAATGTGAGTTACAATAATAATTCAATGCTACATAAAATAAAGATAAAAATAAATTAAACATGTATCATTAGTCAAATAAAACATGCAACCTATTACATACCCACCTACTCTCATAGTCCTTATACTGTACTTGGCCAAATATCTCCCTCTAATCCTCTCACCATCACTCCCAATGCTTAGACCACTGGTGATAGCAGCCACAACATTGGATTCCATACAGAAGGGAAAGACTGGGAGAGCAGCATACATTGAAGGTCTTACACACCTACAAAATATGATACTGCAGTCATTATCAACACAATTTGACTCCCTACTTTAGTAAGAACAGATCTGAAGGACAGGAGAAATTGGCATGGGCTTTGTTGGTTGTTGGGGAGCTGGATATTGAAAGCAGTGTTTGGCTAGAGGCAAGGCTTGTTTATAGGGCAAGTGGCCTGCTTTTCGTTTAGAAAAGTAGGTACCTTATATTTTTAGGATATTCCTAGAAATTTGAACAGTAGATAAAAGAGCACGTTTACTAAAATGAGATGTTAGTGCATGGTGAGGCACATTTTTTAGTGTGAGGACAGGGCTGGCCTGCGCTAGTTGATGAGGCATGCCTTGCATGACCCCGGGCAATTAGCATGGGTTTTGCTCTGCCCCCACCCCACCCCCACTAAACCTTTGCTGTGATTAACATGAGTGAACTTAAAAACACCCATCAAGGTGGTGGTAGGTGCATCTATATGGATTGCAGTATTGCCAGTTAGCACGTGCTAAGACGCTGTGGACAATGTGGACATTCCTTCCCTGAACCACAAAGTCTCCCCCCACCCTGCAATAAGCAGTTAGCATGGGATTTTTGCAATGGCTGCATTTTTAGAGCACAATAATTGTTACCACAGTGCACTTAGCGTGCAGTAAATCCCACGCTAACCATTAGCATGTTTTAGTAAACATGCCCATAAGTATTGATAAGAAACACTTGCAAACACATTGGCACACTATAGCTGGTGATCAAATTTCAACTATAAATCCAACAAAAATTTGAAATCTTTATTTGCAATAACATAAAATATACAATTTGCAACTGTAAATTGTCATTATTCAGTAAAGAAAATATCCAAAACAAAAGACTACTGTGTTCCTAGATCTCTGTTCTATACTGTGTTCCTAGATTGTTTTAACTTTCTTGCTGTGTCCTCCCTTCCTTCCCATCAGATTTTCCTTTGAGTTCAGTTCAGGCCTCATCAGGATGATGTAACATTTGGGGAAGAAGATACAGGAGAGCAAGGCAAAGCTGGAAGACAAAATAGCAAAGATCTCCATGGCAACCATATATTTGCCACGAGTGCTAAGGTAGGCCGGGATAAATGATAGCCATACACTGAGGAATGCCAACATACTCAAGGTGATAAATTTAGCCTCATTGAAGCTATCAGGAAGTTTTCTGGCTAGGAAAGCCACTATGAAACAGATGGTGGCCAGAAGCCCCAGATAGCCCAGCATACACCAGAAAGCAGTGGGAGACCCTTCATTACATTCAACTATTATTTTCCCAGGATGAGTTTGAATATTATATTCTAAGAAAGGAGGGAAGAAAAGTAACCAAGAGACACACACAATAATCTGAATCAGTATACAAACACTGATGACCACATACGACATTTGGGGCGCCATCCTTCTCCTGAAGTCACTGTTGGGTTTGGTAGCCTTAAAGGCGAAGACTACCATGATAGTTTTGACCAACACACACGAGATGCAAAGAGCAAAACTGATGCCAAAGGCAACTTGTCTGAAGAAACATTTCCCTGGGCTGGGGTAACCAATAAAATTCAGTGAGCAGAGAAAGCATAAGGTAAGGGCCAAGAGCAGGAGGTAGCTAAGGTTACGGTTGTTGGCTTTGACGATGGGCGTGTTCCTGTGATGGATGAAGAGTGCCAAGGAGGCAAAAGAAATCAGAGAGAAAATAATGCTGATTGCTGCCAAGGTGGCCCCCAAGGTTTCCTCATAAGATAGGAACGTGAAGGTCTTCGGAACACAATGGTCTTGTTTGGCATTGTGCCAGTGATCCCATGAGCACCTGTAGCATTCTGCCGAATCTGAAAGATAAAATTGCTAAGAACATTATCAAGTTAAATAGTTATATATTTCAAACATTAATGGATCAGCAATACTGCTCGTCTACTTACTAGTTTGATTTGTAATTTCTCCCGGAGGGCACAAAACACACTGGAAGCAGCAGATGGGATCACCTTCTCGAATAGCTGTTCGATAGCCAGCAGGGCAGCTCAGACTACACACTGAAGATGGGACCTGAAGTAATAACAAAGAAAATTTTTGATGGTTAACATAATAAGTTATTTTCTGTAAGAATAAGAGAATTAAGCTCAGGCTCTACAATAATCTACCTTTCCCACAATGTAAGTTATGTAGGAGGTGCACAGGATTAGAAGACCATGCTAACTGTGATAGCTATGGGACATGTTCTCTTTCTTCAAGGTATAGTTGTGGTCACAATTATTGGCCCCCTTGCAGTTCAGCCCTAAATGTCCAATATCTTCTAATAAAAAGTGGCCAGTGAAATGGCTTTGGACTATATATGCGCACATATTTGACACATAAAAGAATCAAATAAAACAAGACCAATTAAAAAAGGAAATAGTAGGAAATATTATAAAAACTGGGACATTGCCAGGACATGATTATTCACACTCAAAGTGATCCCTAAAGTTACCAAAATATATTCCCATAACTTAACGGACAAAACTAATAATTTACCCAAAAAGATTTTTGTCGGATTGCCTGTAATGAGGATGTCAAACATTCTCTAGTAACAGACCCTCCATTTTATTCAAAGTTTAAAAAGGCTATTTAGCCAACTTTGCATGAGGCCATACGGCCCAATGGACCAGCCACTGCAAACAGTAATGTTTATGAGCCATAGATTTTCTTTGTTCAGATCCCAAAATGAACAGGAACTTATTTCAAAGTATCAAGTAATGGCATCAATATCGCTCATGAGAAAACAAAACTACTCATCTGTCAAAATGAAGTATCTTTTGATGAGTTAGCTCAAAAGCAGAGACGTAAATCAATCTGTCCGCCTGCAAAATCTGTTCTCCTGGCTTGGCAATTGCTAAAGGCAATCAACGTCCATGCTGTAAAGTTTTCCACTGGGCGTTCAGCAGTTACCCAACAGAACGAGCCAGGAGGGCAGATTTTGCAGGCGGACAGATTGATTTATGTCTCTGCTTTTGAGCTAACTCATCATAAGACGCTTCATCCGACAAAAACCTTTTTGGGTAAATGATTAGTTTTGTCCGTTAAGTTACGGGAATATATTTTGGTAACTTTAGGGATCACTTTGAGTGTGCCTTCTTTTTTAGGGATATTATTGTGGTTACACTGGGGGGGGGGGGGTTATGAGTTTATAGGACATGATTATTGGCACCCTTATAAACAATTTATGGTCATTCAAAAAAGTGTATGCGGATATCCAAATCACAGAGATGACCTTGCAGCCATTTTATAAATGGCTTTTTAAGATATCTCTGTTGCAGGGATGCTTAAGCAGGCAAGGGGTGTAGCGGTGGCATGTCCAGGGTAGTGCTATGGTCTTAGATGCCCCCAATCGATTTCAGAACCTTTGAGGATGTCTGTGTCCACATCCAAATTTAGAACCGCTCCTGGTACGGCTAGACCGGAAAAGTGCTAGTTGGTGCCTTAAAACATCTGGAGAGTGTAGAGCAGTTGGCATCCACTATTCTCAGTACTCTCCACAATCACAATGCTATGTTTTCTTTTAGTGGGAAACTTATATTGTGTTTGATCCACCACCTCTAGTCTTTTAGACATCCCCGCTATCTAATGCTATGCTGGGGATGCCTAGGTGGACTGCCTTGCAAACGTCCATATCGGACACATCCACATTTGCAAAATTGTGCCTGAACTTGGACGTGCCTGCATTTTTTCTGCATATTCTGGGTTGGCCATCCAAATGTGCCTTCATGGGAATGGTGCCCATCTCCACCTGGACATTTCAGCATCCCTCTCTACAATCTATCTAAAATGGAACTCATATTGTCCATTGGGTGAAATATCATAGATTCAGTTGTACTGCAATTATCCACTGGAAGAAATGCTATTGGAAAGATTGCCGTTGGATGACTTGCATGAATCAGATGAATCAGCATTGAAAAAACTGTCCATTGGACCATATCTACTAATAGTTACAGCTGGATAATATAATATTGAAGAAATTATACATGGGGCATTGGATTAATTGTATACACTACAGAAATTGTCCATTAAATGATACATCATTGGATGAATTGTACTCATTGGCCCCAACCATATAAATGTTTTTATAACTCTGGCCATTTAAATGGAAAAATGACCGAAGTTATTTGTGTAGAGAAGGGTGCGGTTTGGTGCAGATGAGGACAGGCAAAAAAAACGTTGTACATTCAACAATGAAATTTAGCTACTGGGCTAAATCCAATTCCTTTGCTTCCACTGGACAAATTGCATTTGTTAAAATTGTTTACTAAATGAAATGGCAAGGGAAGGGCAATCTTTTTCAAACCATTTTATGCAGAAAAACAGGTGTCTAGCTGTGAGCCATATAGCAAGCTTCTTTGAGAATTCCACCCTAGCAGAGGCAGTAAAAATTCACAGTGTAGACATTTTTATCTGCAATGCAAAGACTGGGTTAGTTTAGGGGAGTGGAAGTACGTGTAGGAATTTCATCTTGAAATCTCTGTGTATACTTTCACTTGGTTACTTTGCCTCTATTTCAAAGTAAGTATTTTTATATAGTATGCAGATATAAAATAGTCACATTTCCCCACTGAGCCGAATTTTCAGAGGGAATCGCCACAGGTCTGAAAGTCGGACAAGCAGTATAAGAATTGCTCCCTTTAAGACGAGTCTTGATCGGATACTTATTTTTGACAAACATCCCATTTCACAGAGTCTGTGACCTAAGCTCTATCAGAAGCCCTGCTAGGACAAATGAATGTTTTTTCTTGATCTGCTGCCTATTTTTGGAGACTTCCTGCCCACAAGCAGGTTGTCTTAAGATCAACTGTATGTGAATAGAAAGATCTTCACCAAGGTCTTCTTCATACCTGCATTTCCCCTGAATTCCACACGATGGCGCCAATGTTGATGAGGAGGCGGTGCTCTGGAGGAACACTGGCATCATAGCTGCCCACTTTCACATGCTTGATGGTACCCTCGGGCCCTTGCTGCCAGTTTACAATATCATATTGAGCAGGAGAGCTTCCATCCACTTCAAAAAAGATCTCTTTGCCAACTTTGTTATGAAAACGGACATTTTTGATATAATGCAGGAGCTGGGTGAAGGGAGAAAGATGAAGGGGTTTTACAGTAAAGGTTTCCTTTCTAATCTGTGATGCATTTGATACTTACGATCAAGTGTATCTGCAGTTCATAAAATGGAGAGAAAGTAACAGAAAAGGCAAGAATGAGACAAACATAGTGAGAGTGGGAAAAGAGAAGTAGAAAATAGAGAGAACAATAGAAATGACTGAGATAATCTAGAAAATGGTAAAAGGAAAAGAAGATCCTGAGTGATGGGAGAGCATTCCTTTGGGGTCAGGGAGGTAGTATAGAAATTAAATAAATCAATGAAATGAAAGAGAGTGATAGAGACAAAAGAAATGAGAAGAAGTCACAGGGAGACATGAAGAGAAAGAGACAAATGAGAGAAAAAGACAGACTAGAGAGAGAAACAGAAACACCAAAGAAACTGGATGAGAAATAAGTGAGAAATAGCTGGGGACATGCTTTGAATCAGAGGAAGTGGTGAAAGAGATGGAAAGAGATAAAAGAGAGATGATTTACGAGATATAGTGCCATGCGTCTCTACTAATCCAAATACAGGGAGGATAATCTTGTTAAAAGTCACCTAACATGCTTCCGATGTCCACATTAATTACACCAGTTTTCAAAGGGATAGTATGTCCATACACATTTCCATAGAGAACTCAATGTACAAAAAAGGTCTGAAGTCATCTCAGTAACATCGACATAAAACCTTTCAAGTACCATAAACATAAACATAAACATAAACCAATAAAAATTGCTACAAAAGCCACTCAAGTCCTATAGAGCAAATCCCATTTCTCTCCCTCCTCTGTGTCCAACATCTCCTTCCCATCCAGCTTCTGCTCCATGAGTGTCCATAATCTCTTCTCCTTCTCCTTCTGTCCCCATGTGCAGCATCTCTTCCATCTCCCTATACTCCCCATCCAGAATCTCTTCCATCTCCCTATACTCCCCATCCAGAATCTCCTCCATCTCCCTATACTCCCCATCCAGAATCTCTTCCATCTCCCTATACTCCCCATCCAGAATCTCTTCCATCTCCCTATACTCCCCATCCAGAATCTCTTCCATCTCCCTATGCTCCCCATCCAGAATCTCCTCCATCTCCCTATACTCCCCATCCAGAATCTCCTCCATCTCCCTATACTCCCCATCCAGAATCTCCTCCATCTCCCTATACTCCCCATCCAGAATCTCTTCCATCTCCCTATGCCACCCACCCAGAATCTCTTCCATCTCCCTATACTCCCCATCCAGAATCTCCTCCATCTCCCTATACTCCCCATCCAGAATCTCCTCCATCTCCCTATACTCCCCATCCAGAATCTCCTCCATCTCCCTATACTCCCCATCCAGAATCTCTTCCATCTCCCTATACTCCCCATCCAGAATCTCTTCCATCTCCCTATGCTCCCCATCCAGAATCTCTTCCATCTCCCTATGCTCCCCATCCAGAATCTCTTCCATCTCCCTATACTCCCCATCCAGAATCTCTTCCATCTCCCTATACTCCCCATCCAGAATCTCTTCCATCTCCCTATACTCCCCATCCAGAATCTCTTCCATCTCCCTATACTCCCCATCCAGAATCTCTTCCATCTCCCTATACTCCCCATCCAGAATCTCTTCCATCTTCCTATACTCCCATCCAGAATCTCTTCCATCTCCCTATTCTCCCCATCCAGAATCTCTTCCATCTCCCTATACTCCCCATCCAGAATCTCTCCATCTCCCTATGCTCCCCATCCAGAATCTCTTCCATCTCCCTATACTCCCCATCCAGAATCTCTTCCATCTCCCTATACTCCCCATCCAGAATCTCTTCCATCTCCCTATACTCCCCATCCAGAATCTCCTCCATCTCCCTATACTCCCCATCCAGAATCTCTTCCATCTCCCTATACTCCCCATCCAGAATCTCCTCCATCTCCCTATACTCCCCATCCAGAATCTCCTCCATCTCCCTATACTCCCCATCCAGAATCTCTTCCATCTCCCTATACTCCCCATCCAGAATCTCCTCCATCTCCCTATACTCCCCATCCAGAATCTCTTCCATCTCCCTATACTCCCCATCCAGAATCTCCTCCATCTCCCTATACTCCCCATCCAGAATCTCTTCCATCTCCCTATACTCCCCATCCAGAATCTCCTCCATCTCCCTATACTCCCCATCCAGAATCTCTTCCATCTCCCTATACTCCCCATCCAGAATCTCTTCCATCTCCCTATACTCCCCATCCAGAATCTCCTCCATCTCCCTATACTCCCCATCCAGAATCTCTTCCATCTCCCTATACTCCCCATCCAGAATCTCCTCCATCTCCCTATACTCCCCATCCAGAATCTCCTCCATCTCCCTATACTCCCCATCCAGAATCTCCTCCATCTCCCTATACTCCCCATCCAGAATCTCTTCCATCTCCCTATACTCCCCATCCAGAATCTCCTCCATCTCCCTATACTCCCCATCCAGAATCTCTTCCATCTCCCTATACTCCCCATCCAGAATCTCCTCCATCTCCCTATACTCCCCATCCAGAATCTCCTCCATCTCCCTATACTCCCCATCCAGAATCTCCTCCATCTCCCTATGCCACCCATCCAGAATCTCCTCCATCTCCCTATACTCCCCATCCAGAATCTCCTCCATCTCCCTATACTCCCCATCCAGAATCTCCTCCATCTCCCTATACTCCCCAACCAGAATCTCCTCCATCTCCCTATACTCCCCATCCAGAATCTCTTCCATCTCCCTATACTCCCCATCCAGAATCTCCTCCATCTCCCTATACTCCCCATCCAGAATCTCCTTCATCTCCCTATACTCCCCATCCAGAATCTCTTCCATCTCCCTATACTCCCCATCCAGAATCTCTTCCATCTCCCTATACTCCCCATCCAGAATCTCTTCCATCTCCCTATACTCCCCATCCAGAATCTCCTCCATCTCCCTATGCCACCCATGTTCAGTGTGTTCCCCTCTTCCCTATGCCTCCCAGCACCCAGCATCACTCCCTCTACCTCCCTATGACCTCCTGCATCCAGCATCTCCTCTCCATTTTCCTGTGACCCCCCTCCAATGTCCTGTATTTCTCCTCCATTCCACAATGCCCCTCCCTCATGTCCAGTATCTCCCCTTCGTCTTCCTAGTTCTCCCCCCACCCCCATGTCCCATATCTTGTTTGTCTTCACTTCGCCATTTTTACATAGTAACATAGAATATGACAGCAGATAAAGACCAGAATGGTCCATCTAGTCTGCCCAGCAAGGTGGCAAGAGTAGGTGCACCTGCCGCTCCGTGCAGGGCACCCCTCTCTATGCCTTTGTTTAAGGGTGTACCCACCACTCCATGCAGGTCACACTTATTTGTTGACATTTAAGAGATAGTTAAGTTTATTTTGATTTTATCCTGTTGCTATAAAGGGGTCCACTGTATCTGTCCCATGCCTTTTTGAATTCTGTCACTGTATTTGCCCCCACTACTTCCATCAGGAGGGCATTCTGAGCATCCACCACCCTTTCAGTGAAAAAGTATTTCCTGACATTGCCTTTCAGTTTACCCCCTTGCGGCTTCATGTTATGCCTTCTAGTTTTACAGCTTCCCCATCTTTGAAAAAGATTTGTTTGTTCATTAATATTCTTTAAGTATTTAAAGGTCTGTTTCATATCTGTCCTGTCCCTCCTCTCCTTTAGAGTATATGTATTTAGGTCTTCTTCTCATACGTCTTCTGGCACAGGCTCCAAATTATTCTGGTCATCTTTCTCTAAACCGTTTCCAGTCTTTTTATATCCTTTGCGAGATATGGTCTCCAGACTGAACACAATATTCCAAACGAGGCCTAACTAGCGACTTGTACGGCGGCATTAGTACCTCTTCCTTTCTGCTGGTAATTCCTCTCTGTATACAACCTAGCATCCTTCTGACTTTTTAAACATTGTTTGCAATCATAGGCAGCAGCATTTCCTGTAGTCTTCTCTTCCCCTTCCCCCTTCCCCCTCCCCCACCGCTGCAACATATCCACAGAGCGTCAGTCACAGCGGCAATAAAAAGATACAATAAACACGGGGCCTCTGCGACACAGGTCCCGCCACTCCTGCCCCCTCTGATGTGAAGCATGCATCAGAGGAGGTGGAATCGGTAGGACCTTCCACTTGGAGGAGCGCCTGCGCGGCAGAGGCTCCATGTTTATTGTATTTTTTTATTGCCGCTGTGACTGCCGCTCTGTGGATGTGCTGCGGCAGCAGCGGTGGGGGAAGGGAAGACTATGAGAAATGCTGCTGCCTGTTGCTGAAAGTTTAATAAAGAAAATCTGCATTGCGGCAGGGCTGGGGATTCACTGAATCTCTTTAAGGCCGTGACCGCACCGCTCAACTGAAAATAATACACACTTACATTCGTTATTTAGTACATACAATATTTTTGAGAAAATCAATACAGTTACTTTAGAATATCCAAAAGTATGTTCATAAGGCCATTCCCCTCCTCGGACCTGATTCTGATTGCTACAGGTGAAAACGTGTACAAAATTATATTAAATATACCTAAGTCTAGGTTATGTGTGAAAGTAGGTTTGAAAATTATTCCCATAACTCTTCCCAACAATAAACTCATTCCATCTCTATAAATAGCAAATGACAATGGGTGGTCCTATCATATGTTATCCAATCCTCATTCTTTTGTTACCCTCAGAATTGAGGGAGGAGTCTTTTCAATCCGGCAGTTGTTATTTTCTTACGTTTCTGCTGTTGCCTTATATTGTGTAGGTTTTAAACACCGTTGATTCTTCTTTTATGGATTTTTGTTTTATTAAAAAATTTATTGTGTAACTTTTTTATTAATTATTATATCTAAATGGTGTAAACCGCTTCAATGGACTCTAACCAGCCCAAGCAAGGGTATATCAAATAATTAAATTAAACTAAACTAACTATATGAATAAGAAACACCAGTTCTTACTTGCCAGGGCTGGAAATGAGCAACATCTGCACAGCTGTCATGCAAGAATGGGCCTTTCCTTTGCTGGCAAAAACTCATATCCTGTAGAGCATGTGCAATGGAATGAACAGTATTATAGACATTGTAGGTGACCCTTAGGTTAGTGACATCTGTGTATATATTCTGAAGACTCTCCAGGTCCTCATTCCCTGTGCATAATTTGGTTCTGTTATCCCAGTACCTCAAGAAGGCTTTCTGCTCTGGCCAATTGCAGCCAAAGACCTCTTCCCAGAATTCTCTAAGAAATATGTCTTTGGGAGTCTTTGCAGGGTAAGTGCTCATTAGAAACTCTTTAAATCCTGGCATCTCTCCACTGTGGAGAGCAAATCCGATGGTGCCAAAAAGGATTCTCTCATACTTCTGCTGGGATAGAAGGGCAGAAGTTGACCAAGCTTCACTGGCTATCCAAACCTTGCCAGTCACATTCTGCTTCACCATCTCATTCATCACAGGGACCAGCTTAGTGTCACCAGAGAAGACAACAATGGCATTGGCCTTTGAATTTTTAATTACGTGGACTATGTGGGCTGTGTTTTTATCTGCTTGGCTCGTGAGGATGGTTTCTGAGAACGCCACACAAGCTCCAGCTTTTATAATCTCTTCTTTTATCTTTTGCATCCCCTGCTGGCCATAGTCACTATCCAAAGACAGAAACCCAACCCAGGTCCATTCAAAGTGCATCACTAGCTGGGCCAGACCCAGCGACTGGAAGGCATCACTGGGAACTGTCCGAAAGAAGGTTGGAAACTGGATGCGATCGCTCAGCAGCGGACTTGTGGAGAAATAACTGATCTGTGTAATGAATAGAAACAGTCTTAATAATTCCATAACTTAGGTCCAAGGATTTGACTATAGACCTTATTGGCACTATAGTGAACTGGAAACCTTGAATCTCCTCTCAAGTTTTATATACATCCAGCACAGATAGGTGGTTTGAAAGAACTCAAATATCTGAACTTAGGATTGACTTAAATGTACCCTTCCATTATTCTAGATGATCTCCTGATCTGACTATGATTCTGTGATTCTGGTCATTCTCAAGATAAAGAATCCCTTCCATTTGTTATTATTTTGATATTTGTATGTATGTTAGTACATTAAGGTCTATATTTGGACCCTACTATTGTGTGCTGTGTATTACCCCTGTTTCTCTCTATCAGCCCCAACTTTTCTGTCTTGATTTTTGACAAATCCCAAAATATAATCAAACTGCTTCTGATCGCTGGAAGTAGCGGTATATAAGTGTTTACTAAATAAATAAAATAAAATAAATAAATAAAATTTGTGAAACTCAACAACAACTTTCCCTCTCAGTTGTATGGAAGTCTTCTGTCCACGTTCCTACGATTATAGGTGGTTCAGAAATCTCAGTTTCAATCATGAAGGGCAGGCAGGTCCCCTGAGAGTCCTACAGAACTTACCTGTTCTTCACAATTGAAGCTGCAAGACTCCCAAGCACCTTACAGGGATCATTGCTCAATGGCTAAAAAGAAGCCACACACCTCCTAAACATTCTTAGTATGATGTTTATTTTATGTTTTCTTCTATGAACTTGAATTTTTGAGCTTCGAGTTGTTTACTATCTCTCTCTCCCTCCAACCCAACAATACATAGGTACATAGTAGATGATGGAGATGTTGGAAAAAATAAACAAACTGACTCATCCAGTCTGCCTAGTAATATTTGTCTTCACTGCAAGAATATATCCCAGTTATTAGCTATGAACAAAGGATTAACTACTTATAGGTTATCTACAGTAAGTGAGTTTTGCTAATTTCTTGCTAATAGTTCTCTAGATAGATGACCGTACAAAGTATTTGGTACACCCTAACCCCAAGTCCTACCAAATAATCTAGGCATCTACCAAAGCTAGTATTCCCTGAATATCCATCCTTCTAGGACTCCGTGGCCTTATTTTACAGTAAACAGCCACAACCAACTTGGTTGGTTTTGAGGGAGTTGCAGCCTGTTGATAACTCAGTGGCTACACCACAGGCTGCAGTTGTCTACATT
Source organism: Ichthyophis bannanicus (assembly GCA_033557465.1). Lineage (NCBI taxonomy): Eukaryota > Metazoa > Chordata > Amphibia > Gymnophiona > Ichthyophiidae > Ichthyophis > Ichthyophis bannanicus. The sequence continues at coordinate 99,985,342 of CM066048.1, read as the reverse complement.
TCAGGTTTCGTTTCTCGTTGCTTAATTTTGTCTCTATCACCATTTCCTTTGCCTTGAGGGAGTGAAAGTAGTTTTTTTGCAATATTTCTCTTCTCAGCCTTGTTCCCATCGCCATCATAGTATATGACATCAGAGAAGAGTCTTTAGACTCATCTAGTCTGTCCATCTTCACCTAGCGCAATGCCATAGATCCCCAGCTGATCTCTGGCTTTCACCTCACTCCTTTTGCCTCCACTATTTCCCCTGTGAGTCCATTCCACTCATCTACCAGACTTTCAGTAAAGAAATGTTTTCTCATGTTGCTCCTGAATCTTCATCCCTTGAGCCTCATATTGTGGCCTCTTGTTCTACAACTTTCTTTCTTCTGAAAAATAGTTTTTGTGCCTGATTTGTATCTTTATTGAGTCAAACAGGCATGGTGTTGCTATGTGGATTTTTCACCTTTATGATTACCCTCCTCCCCATATTCTTCCCCTCACAACACAACAAATATGGTCCCTGGTTATCGTTCCTGCTATGACTTAGCAAGATGTCTTGATGGACCTACCTGAGGGTATCTTGACGGACCCAATAATCGAGCCATGGGGATAGAACTGAGAGACCCAGCATCCCCCATTATGGTTGCCAGTTGATTCTTCTGGCACCTATAATTCGGGACGGCTTCCTCCCATCCCGTCAACATCCACAGAGTCCCCTCGAGGCCCCGCTGCAGGATCAAACATGAATCGTAGATCTTAAAACCCAGGGTGATGTTCAGTAAGAAATTTGGATCCCTGTTAATCTCTTCAATGGCAAAAATCATACTCTGCATCCACTGGTAATGCTGGAAAGCGAAACTGAAGACACATCAAGAGCTGACTATTCACAAACACAATTTATACCACACTTCTTTATGGAAGTATATATCTTTATATACTACAGACTCATGGATGCAAAAATGGCACAACCTGGACCTCACCAACTCTAGTTATATGGAATCATCTAGTCCCCCTAGCAGAAGAGGTACAGATATGTGGACTTATGTGCACATACTGTGAGATGAGAGCATGGACAAGTATATAGCAGAACTATGCAAAACAGATCCATACTCAAAGGGTTTTCATGGATCAAATCTGCCATAGCCTAAATGATCAAACTATAAAATCCCAGAATAACCGGCATTCAAATTATAAGAACTTCTGATTGTGTGAAATACCGTAGATCCCCTCTTGTCCCCCAAATATTTTTGTCGGGGGGGATCGAGTAGCAAAGTTACATAGATTGGAGCAGCATTGGATATTCACTTTACGAACTGTTTCTCCTGAAGGTTTGAATCGAGAAGTTGATTGGTTAGGATTTTGACACTGATATCTTTCACTGCAGGGAACCCCGTGACGGGTGGGTATTCCCTTCATGTGATTGGTGTTCTCGGATGATGGACGGTTCTGCTAGTAGCCTATCCTGAGCAGGTATCCCTGATTTGACCAGCCAACTGTTCGGCGTTTTTTGGTGGTTATGAGGAAAGGTGGACACACTGAAGTTCATTGGGAGCACTTGAAGCAGGGGCTACAGCCTCGAAACGTGCACGTCATGCAGTTGATCAGATTAGTGTGGTTTTTAGCTTGGTTTGTGAAGAACAGCATCATGAGAATATTTTGACGAATAAAAGGGGCATGTACTGTGTGTGAGGGGGAGTGTAACTCTCTTCCTCTTGCGGTTTATGCCCGACAAAAATATTTGGGGGACAAGAGGGGATCTACGGTATTTCACACAATCAGAAATAGCCTAAATGATAGCAGACAATAAAAACATGACCTTACTTGTGGCAGATGATTGGAGCAGGCCCCGATGGGACAGGAAGGGAGAGAGTATCATGGTAGACTGTGCTGTGATGGATTGGGAAAATCCCCCCAATCAAGATATCCCCAGGTTTCGAGTACCCTGAATCCAAGTGTCTGTGGAGTTGGCACCCTTCCTCCATACCCAAGGAGGGGGAAACTGGCTCCAGGGTGGCCATCAGTGACCAGAGGATCCCCTTCGAAAAAAAGAAACCCCCTACACTGCTTCTTAAAGTCATGACTGTCTGAAAGACCATGACCTCTGTTCCAGCCTAGAGAGATCTCTAGTGCTTCCCAACCCCACCAATCAAATAATGTTTATACCTTAACCAAAATTAGTAAAACAGCAGTATCAAATGTCAGGCTTATAACTGAGTGAAATATATCTTTATTCAGCTTTTACCTATGGGAAAATCTTTCTAGAGGAAAGATTTTGAGCCAAAATCAGAATAATTTGCTCATACAACCTTGCACTCCCCTGAAAATAAATCATCAATGTCTTAAACTAACCTAGAAATTAACTCTCTATAGCTCAGGCTAAAGACAGAAAACAGATTTTCATCCTCTATAAACAACTGACAGTCTCAAATTCTCTTATACATTACTAGTCACAATTTTAAAATAATCTCTTTAAAAGCTCCAGCAAAATTCTGGTAGTCTTCACATGACCTTAGAAATAAACCAATTGCATTCTATAAGTTACTTAATCATAAACTGAATGAAGCCTTGGTTAATCTGAATACACCCATATTAGGTTTATGCAATAAGCTCTTTGCAGTCTTAAATTGTCCTAAAACCTAGCTCTTTGGAATCATGCCCGAACATTGCATTGCATTTCCTGGCCACCAACTTTAATCTTGATATTAAAATGATGTTAAAGTGACAGCGGATTTCATGTCAAGCCTGTATGATGGGAGATCTTCTCTAAAGATGTTTTTCAGGGTCTATGCAAACTATGCTGTCTACCCTTCTTATAGGAATCCTCCTATCAAAGCCTCCAAGCTCTCTTCTGCTCACGCTGAAGCTGGGTAATGCAGACAGACACCTCTTGCATTCTTTTCTATGCACATATATAAGCAAATCCATCCCCAGAAGACTACTGATCAGAGCTTTTGGCTATCAACACATGAAGGAAGCAGCTGTTTTTCGAACTTGACGTAAATCATCTTATTAAATTCACTTTGGGGAAGGAAGTGTGGCTGGCTAATGAGGACATTAGAGAAAATGATTAGCTGCTGCTGCTTGTTTCTTTCAATAAAAAGAATATAATTTAATTTAAATAGCACGTTCCATGAACACAGCACAGTTTGAAATTTCTCTAAGTTCCTTGCTCAGTAGAACTTATGTTTTAACGTTTCAGGATTAGTCGGGTCAAATGATTTGCTGAAGATTGACAACCCGGTCAAAAGCTGAATGAAACTGAAACTAAGGCCTGCAGTTTCACAGCTCTGGAGCTTCATCAGAAGGTCATAAAGTGGGACTGGTGGAATCCATGAGATTTGAGCTTGGGTCTGTGCTCGTAACATTATTTCAGCTCTGGAAATTGGTGGTAGAAGTGAGATTGGAACCTGGTTCTGTAGGTGCTACACCTTGGGGCTCTCATCTCTAAGCCACAGAGGCTCCTTATCGGTAGTAGAAACCAAGGAACAAAATCATTTAGGTACATCAGCAGCTATTATTGGCCAGGTTTGCTGCATATGAATTCAATTTTTGTCCCTCTTTACACAAGTAGCAATAGGAGAAAAGAATGGGAATTACAAATCAGATGGTCCAGTTTTGCTGGTGGGGAAAATGAGCAGATACTCTTCTGAAGGAAAGGATTGTATCTTAAATCCAGTGGACAGCAGGATCTGAGGCAGCAGCATGGTTTTATCAGAGGGAGATTATGTCCAACAAATTAGATGGATTTCTTCAATTGGCTAAGTAAAGAATTAGATTCACAGCAGGTAATGGATGTGATGTACTCGGATTTCCAGTTTCTAATATTGTTCTACATAATAATAATAACAATAAAGATTTGTTAACTGAGGGAGAAAGACTTTGGAGAAAAAATTGATGGCAATACCAATAGTAATTGGAGCTCTTGGAGCAATACCGACTGGATTCCTAAAATACTTGGAAACTTTACATTTAAAGGACATAACCCCATTAGTTTAGCAATAAACTACCCTCCTTGGAACAGCATACATTTGTACTATCTCTGGTTCCCAGGTCCTTGGGTAGGACTCAAATTAATAGAGTTCAAACCAGTCAGCAGTGGCTTTAAGGTGCCAAACAAAGTCACAATGACACATGTATTCTTGTTTCATGCTCCACTGACAAAAGGCACTCAAAGTGGTACAATGATTCAAGAAATTATAAACAATAAAAATTAAACAAATGCAAATTAAATACAATAATAACAGTAAAAAATAAAATCACACACAATAGCATAAAAAACATCAGACTCAAAGATATGCACCAGAAACCACTCATCCTTCTCTCAGAGGCTCATAAATAAACTGAGCAGTTTGAGTATTGCTTCCATGGTAGTAAACTGGATTAGAAGCTGATTGAAAGACAGAGGATGGAGCATTGTAGCAAATGAGGTTTGCGCTGAAGAAATAAAGGTATTAAATGTAGTTTAAGAATTGGTATTAAGGCCAGTTCTGATCAACAAACATCTTTATGAGCAATATGGTACTGAGGTTAGGAAGACAAATTTATCTTTATCTGAATGACACTAGGATCTGTAACAAAGAGGAAACTCTTGAGAGATTAGACAGAATAAGAAGCAATCTAAGAAAGTTTGATGAGCAATGGACTGCTTGGCAGCAAAATCTCGATACTAACAAATGAAAAGTTATGCAATTAGGAGGTAATTTTATGATGTCATTCCCTCGTGTATGTAGCCACATACCGACAAGAGTAAAAGTATGTACTATGGCGTGAAGGTACACACTTTGCCAGTAGACGTAGCCAGGTGCACAGTCTGGGTGGAGCATGGATAGAGATCGCACTTATGCATATATGTTATAAAATACCTTCATCTACTTGTGCACATATATAAGGTACACATGAATATTTATACCTATTCGCTAGCAGGAGTAAGTGATCGCACTTCCATACAAGGCACGCTCTCTACCATGTATGTAAGTATGTATTTATTTATTTATTTAGCAGGATTTATATAATGCCTTTCACCGGGTCAAAGCAGATTCTGTAATGCCCATGGAGGATCGCCAATGTAACGCCAGTTTTTAAAAAGGGTTCCAGAGGTGATCCGGGAAACTACAGACCGATGAGCCTGATGTCAGTACCGGGAAAAATGGTAGAAACCATCACAAAATTACTCAACATGTAGATAGTCAAGGCTTAATAGGAGACAGCCAACCAGGCTTTAGCTAAGGAAGGTCTTGTCTTAATAATCTTTAATATTTTTTGAAGGTGTGAATAAACAGGTAGACAAAGCAAGGAGTCCCACAAGGCTCATGACTATCAGCCGTACAATTTAATATTTACATTCAGCCTATTTGCTCCATAATTAAATCATTCAACATTCTCTACCACATTTATGCTGATGATGTGCAGCGTTATGCTCCCTTCTCTACAGTCAACCCAAACTACTCTAAAATCATTGACTGCTTCAATGCAGTATCCGACTGGTTGATTCAACATAACTTAAAAGTTAACTACAAGAAATCCGAGGCTCTCTTCATCACTAAGGATCCTTCATTCATACCTCCTCCCACCCTACGAGTAAGGAATACTGAGATAAGCACTGTGGCAAGGAGGCCTATCCGGAGTCTGGGGGAGGACAAAGAGACAGGGAATTCACCCTAGTAAAGGGCCCCCTTTCACCAAGTCAGGGTAGGAAAGCCATAAACACCTCCAGGAATCAGAAAACTTCCACGTGGCCCACATTTCATGCTCCCCCTAGTGGAATGAAGGGGAGAGGATACAGGGCCCAGAACCCCTATGGCAGGGAATTCTCCAAGCTCTCAGGTGCCTGAAGTCAGGCTGATTGCCGTCACCTGAGTAGGGAGGGGTTGGAGCTAGAGCCCTGGAAGTATAAACCTAGGCCAGAGTATGAGAGAAGGGGAGGAGAAGCAGGAAGCCAGGCTGCCACGAGGAGAGGCACAGATGCAAGCAAGGGAAGCTTGACTAGTGCTGAGCAGAGCAGAGGAGCTGAGCTTCCAGGAGAAGAGAGTGCTAATTAGCATATAGCATGTCTGCAGAAGAGTTTGGAGCCAGGAACAAGAGAGACTCCAAGATCCCCTGGGAGGCTGTTAGCTGAGCACTGTGAGCAGGATGGGGAGTCAGAAACTATGCAGCTGAGAGAGCCCGAGGTGAAGCTGAATGATGAGGACACTCCCATGGACTGTTCCTTGTGCCAAGCTTTAAACCTGGGAACGTAGAGAAAGCAAGCCAGTCCTGAAAGAAAATCTTCCAGGAAAAAAGTACCCATATTCCACAAGCAGGGTGGCCGTGATTCCCATGTGTTTGTAAAGGGGACGTTTACGGGGACTAAGGAGCAAGCCTAGAACTGTGATAAGCTTGTCAATCACCTGCTGCTGGAATGAGGACACTGGGGTAAGCTAAAGTCGCTATTGGAACAAAGCTTTCTGTTGCCCCTAGATTGTATATGTTACTTGGAAGGTAACCAAGAAAAGTTTGAAGCTGAATAGAAGCTAAACTACCACAGACTTTAAATGTGATTTTGTTTTTGTGCTTTAGCCAGCAAGGCTAAAAAGGGAATGCAATATCCTTGCTGTTAAAGATTGTGTATCCTGAACTATAGAGAACCTTTAAACAGCATTTTTGTGTTTGGGTTTGTTTTGGACAATGCTCTACTTCAAAGAGTCCTGAACAAACAGTCCTATATGTTGTATGATCGAACCATTGTGTACAAAATAAATTTCTGTCATTTGCCTTACCTCTTTGAGCCTGACTACACCTTTCTGCCTGATGCACCCATACCACTAAACAAAGACTACATTTCCCAGAGGGCACTGCGGGGAAATAGTTTGAAAAAGCTGAAAAAGCGGATAGCAGAAAGTTCCTCTAATAACCACGCCCCTCTAAGCTAGAGGTGAGTGGTGGTGGCGTGACAGCACCAAGCAAGAAGTACGATACTTGGGAATCACTCTAGACCAACATTTGACAATGGAGCCACACATAAACAATACTACCAGAGCAATATACCTGAAATTATGGACCCTTTGCCAGCTCTGTCCCATGCTTGCAGCTGTAGACTTCCAGACAATTTTCCAAGCATTGATTACCCTGCATTTTGACTTCGCAAACATCATTCGCTATGGTATTTCAGATTATGCAATTCATTCCCTTCAAATGGCAATGAATACAGCAGCACGAACCCTCGTTGCGGCCTCAAGATATGAACACGTTACCCCAATCCTGAAACAGCTCTATTGGCTCTCCTTCTCTGTTTGTCTCAAGTATAAAGCTCTCATCATAGCATTCAAAATTCTACACAACCTCTCAGCAAATGCCCTTAATGAGACTCTACAATGACAGTTGACAACAGATTAAGAAGATCTACCATGTCAAATACTCTTATGGTCCCTTCTGTAGTAAGAAAGAGTTCACAATTCGTTAATAGGTGAGCATTCAATTTATATGCACCAACCCTCTGGAACTCCCTTCCCCCCTATCCGTGCCATCTCTGACCTTTCTACCTTTAGAAAACATCTAAAGATACATCTATTTCAACTATACAATGAACAGGTAACCTAAATTACTGCACACCTCCAAATCCCTTCTACCAAAAACCTCAAATCTTCTACAATGCTCATTATATTATACAGTTACATTGTATATAGTTTTCCTGTTATGGCCCAAGTTATACCCACCTAAGTTATACAGGGTTACTGCACCAAACCTGTTCTATTTATTCGGTTTGATTGCTCATAAGATTGTTCCATGTAAGTTAATATGTTAATATGTTATCTACTTGTTCTATGTAAGTTCTGCTCTATTATGTTCTCTGTAAACCTCACTGAATATGAAATAGCGCAGTATATAGAAACCAATAAATAAATAAATAAATAAAAAGTGAGTCGGTTGATATAGTGTATCTGGATTTTCAGAAAGCCCTTGACAAGGTCCCTCATGAGAGAGTCTTGGCAAAATTAAAAAGTCATGGGATATGAGGCAGTATACTATTATGGATCAGGAACTGGTTAAAAGATAGAAAGCAGAGAGTAAGGCTAAATGGCCAATTTTCCCAATGGAGAAAGTTGAATAGTGGAGTACCCCAGGGATCTGTTCTGGGTCCACTGCTTTTTAACATATTCATAAATAACCTGGAAATGGGAATAATGAGTGAGGTGATCAAATTTGTAGATGACACAAAATTATTCAAAGTATTTGAAACCCAAGAAGATTGTGAAAAAATTGGAAGAGGACCTTGATAAATTGGAAGACTGGATGTTCAAATGGCAGGTGAAATTTAATGTGGACAAGTGTAAAGCTATGCACCTTGAAAAGAACAACCCAAAGTATGGTTACACGATGCAAAGTTCCATATTAGGAACCACCACCCAGGAAAAAGATTTAGGTGTCATCATGTATAACGTGTTGAAACCCTCCGCCCAGTGTGCAGCGGCGGCCAAGAAAGCAAATAGAATGCTAGGGATCATAAAGAAAGGAATGGAGAATAAAACAAAGGATATTATAATGCCTCTGTATCGTTCTATGGTGCGACCGCACCTTGAATATTGTGTACAATTCTGGTCGCTGTATCTTAAAAAGGATATAGCAGAATTACAAAAGGTACAGAGAAATAGTAAAGGGAATAGAAGGATACCCCTATGAGGAGAGGCTAAAACGTTTAGGACTCTTCAACCTGGAAAAGAGACGGCTGAGGGGAGATATGATAGAGTCTATAAATTAATGAATGGAGTGGTACAGGTAAATGTAGATTGATTGTTTATGCCATCCAAATATAGAAATACTACAGATCATGCAATGAAGGTACAGTGTAACCTATTTAAGACTAATGAGAGAAAATGTTTTTTCACTCAACGCGTAATCAAACCCTGGAATTCGTTACCGGAAGATGTAGTAAAAGCTGTTAGTGTAGCTGGCTTTAAAATAGGTTTGGGCAAGTTCCTGGTCCATAAACCATTATTAAAGGGGTCCCAGGAAATCCACTACATGCCCCAATACAAGAATTGTAGAACCTGTGTCCTTTGGGGAAACTGCTAGGTACTTGTGACCAAGATTAGGCACTGTTGGAAACAGGATACTGGGCTTGATGGACCTTGGTCTGACCCAGTATGGCACATCTTATATTCTTATGTTCTTATGATTACATAAAATAATCATTTAAGCACAAAGAACAAATCAACTTATGTACAATGAGCAGATAACTTATGTACATGAGGATTATTTACATTGGTGGGCTATATACATGGTGTGCAGGGGGGGGATTACATTGGAGCTTATTTTGTTTGACTGGTGTTTGCTGGTTTTGCATGTGTTTGAGGAAGTGATTGTATGAGGGGCCAAAGTACTCAATGACTTGGTGGGTCTTCAAGTGCTTTCAGAAGTTATGGAGGTCTGGTATGTTTTGGATTGGGTCTGGAAGGGTGTTCCAGATAGATGGAGCATACAGTTCAAAGGATTGTGTACATGCTTGCTGGTTGGTTTTTGCTTTTTCATGTGGGATGATGAGAGTGTTCTTTGTTGATTATCTTCTGGGTCTGTTTTATTCTGGAGTCTGGAGTAGAGTCTAAAGGTGTGAGGTGGTGTGGCAGTGGATTGCCTTGTGGGTCAGGAGAATCTTGTATTTGATCCAGTTTTTGAAGGGCAGCCAGTGTAGGTGCTTCAGGATCGGTGTGATGTGATCATACTTTGAGGCTCCTTTGAGTATGCATGCGATGGTGTGTAGAGCAGTACCTAGGGAGAGTAAGGTGGACTGTGGTAGGCTTTGGTAGATGGAGTTGGTCCGATTCTTTTTAACATCTTTGTTAGTGATATAGCGGAAGGGCTGTCGGGTAAGGTTTGCCTCTTTGCGGATGATACCAAAATCTGCAATAGAGTAGACACCCAGGAAGGTGTAGATAACATGAGGAGGTATCTAGCTAAGCTTGAAGAATGGTCTAGAATTCGGCAGCTGGGATTTAATGTTAAAAAATGTAAGGTCATGCATTTGGGCTGCAGCAATCCAAGGGAGCAATACAGTATAGGAGGTGAAGTACTTTTGTCCACTAAAGAAGAGCGGGACCTAGGCGTGGTTGTGTCTGATGATCTTAAAGTAGCTAAACAGGTAGAAAAGGCGACGGCAAAAGCTAGAAGGATGCTTGGGTGCATACGGAGAGGAATGGCTAGCAGAAAAAAGGAGGTGATAATGCCTATGTATAAGTCTTTGGTGCGACCTCATTTGGAGTATGGTGTGCAATTCTGGAGACCTCACCTTCAAAAGGATGTGAACAGGATGGAGTCGGTGCAGAGGGTTGCTACTAAATGATTAATGGGCTTCATTATAAAGCATATGAGGACAGACTTAAGGATCTTAATATGTACACCTTAGAGGAAAGGCGGGATAGAGGTGATATGATTGAGATGTTTAAATACCTCCGTGGCATAAATGTTCAGGGAGAGAGCCTCTCTCAATTGAAAGCGAGTTCTGCTATGAGGGGACATGGGATGAGGGTGAAGGGAGATAGATTCAGGAGTGATATGCGGAAATATTTCTTTACGGAAAGAGTAGTGTATCCGTGGAATAGTCTCCCAGTGGAGGTGGTAGAGATGAGGACAGTAACTGAATTCAAAAAAGCATGGGACCAACACAGAGGATCTCTAAAGGTAAAAAGTGGACTGTTGTAGTTGTTGTTATGGAAGGACAGACTAGATGGGCCTTGTGGTCTTTTTCTGTCATCATGTTTCTATGTTTCTATGAGTTGTAGTAGTCAAGATGAGATAGGATCAGGGTCTGGAGAACGGACAGAAGTCTATTGGTTCAAGGAAGGGGCATAGTCATTGGAGAGTCTTGACTTTGAAGTAGATTGTGTTGGTAATCTTGAGTATCTGTGGGATGAAGTAGAGTCATTGATCCAGGATGATGCTGAGGTATTTGATTTGAGTTTGCACTTTTATTTGAATGTTGTTAACAGTAAGGGAGTTAGGAGGATTGAATGTAAAATCTTTTGTGATGAATAAGGCTACTGTTTATTTGTAGTTGATTGCCAGATTATTGCGTGTTAGCCATCCTGAGATTTCGTCGAAGCATCGTAGGAGGTTTGTGAAGGTAAGTTGTTTTGAGTTGAATGGGCTGTATATTATGATGTCGTCAGCGTAGATATGGAAGTTGATGTTGTGGGATGTGATAATGGTGCAGAGTGGTCGTAGATAGATATTGAAGAGGAGTGATGATAGTGTGGATCCCTATCTGTGATGATAATTTTTGCACATAAGACAGCATTTTATGGATTGAAATGGGCTCTTATAAAATTAGGTCATGCCCAGCAGGACACACGGTGCAAGAAAGTGCATTCTTGCAAAGTAGGCATGCACAGGGCACAGTCTGGGTGGAGCCATGGGCAGAATCATGATTTGCACATGTACGTTATAAAATATGTGCATATATGTGTGAAAACTGTGCTGACCGTACACCTGCTCTCAAGCCAGCATAATGCCTGTGCCTTCAATCTAGGCGCAATTTCAGTAGGATATAAATAGGCCCTTTCTGGCCCATCTAACCTAGACATACTATTACCTCCATAGAGTGGAAAAAGTCTAAGGGAGTGATCCAAAATGTGGGATGGGAAAGTGATGTCCCCAGAACAGGAAAAAAGCCTTGGAGTGATGCTATCAGATGGCGTTTTAGAGGTCGTCAGTAAGGTCTTACCTGCAGGGATGGATTTCCCAATGGGCTGTTTTCCTGAATTTTGGGCTTTTTTTCAGTGTATTTCATACATTCATTCTAATCAAAGATTTGAATGCTTATTGCAACTTTTTAACAAGCGCTAATAAACTTAACCCATGTTCATTTATAAGTTAATGTTCATTAAATCGATTTGGCATGTTAATGCTCTGAATGTGCACTAACAAACACGCACTAATCAGTAAGAACAGAAACGTTTTTCTGGCTAACTTTGAAAGTCAGCGAGACAGGCATTGAATTTAAAATTCTCCCCATGCTTTAAAATTTCCTTGGAACTAATAAAAGATTTTGACATAAAATTAATGCTAAAGAGTGGAGGAGTAGCCTAGTGGTTAGAACACCGGCTTGGTAACCAAGAAACCAGGGTTCAATTCCCACTAGCACTCCTTGTGGCCTTGGGCAAGTCACTTAACCCTCCATTGCCTTGGAAGAAAGGCCTGGCAGTCTACTTCCGGTCACATTACCAAGAAAACCCATGTCTCAATCATATCATCTCTATCCCGCCTTTCCTCTAAGGTATACGTATTAAGATCCAAATGCCACAGTACTACCTTTTAACTTTCGAAAGGGAGACTATGATAAAATGAGGAAAACAGTCAAGAAAAAACTAAAAGGAGCAGTTGCAAAGGTTAAAGACGTACATCAGGCTTGGCTGTTGTTGAAAAATACTATCTTGGAAGCCCAGACCAGCTGTATTCCACGCTTTAAGAAAAGTGGAAAGAAGTCCAAAAACTGCCAGCATGGTTTAAAGTTGAGGTCAGAGAGGCTGTTGTTGCCAAAAAAGCATCTTTCAGGAAATGGAAAAAAAGAGCCAAATGACGAAACCTGGAAACAGCACAAGCACTGGCAAGTCAAATGCAAGGCATTGATAAGGCAGGCAAAGGGAGAATTTGAGAAGAAGCTTGCTGCAGAAGCAAAAACGCGAAGTAAAGACCTTTTCAAGTACATTCGTAGCAAAAAACCTGTGAGAGAGTCAGTTGGTCCATTAGATGATAAAGGGGTTAAAGGAGCACTAAGAGGCAACAAGGCGATAGCGGAGAGACTGAACGAATTCTTTGCTTCAGTCTTTACTGAGGAAGATGTAGGGATGTTACCCATGACTGAAGTGGTATTTAAAGGTGCAGAAGAATTGAAGGAAATATCGATACATCGAGAAGATGTATTACAACTATTAGATAAGCTGAAGAGTAGCAAATCACCTGGGCCGGATGGTATACATCCAAGGGTATTGAAAGAACTGAAATATGAGATTGCAGACCTGCTATTAGTAATCTGTGAACTATCATTAAAATCATCTCTAATACCTGAAGATTGGAGGACCGCCAATGTAACACCAATTTTTAAAAAGGGTTCCAGGGGTGATCCGGGAAACTACAGACCGGTGAGCCTGACGTCAATACCGGGAAAAATGATAGAAACCATCATAAAGAATAAAATTACTCAGCATGTAGATAGTCATGAACTAATGAGAGACAGCCAACATGGCTTTAGACAAGGAAGATCTTGTCTTACTAATCTGTTATGTTTTTTTGAAGGAGTGAATAATCAGGTGGACAAAGGTGAGTCGGTTGATATTGTGTATCTGGACTTTCAGAAAGCCTTTGACAAGGTCCCTCATGAGAGACTTTTGGCAAAACTAAAGAGTCATGGGATAGGAGGCAGTGTACTATTGTGGATCAGGAACTGGTTAAAAGATAGAAAGCAGAGGGTAGGGCTAAATGGCCAATTTTCCCAATGGAGAAAGGTGAATAGTGGTGTACCCCAGGGATCTGTGCTGGGTCCGCTGCTTTTTGACATATTCATAAATGACCTGGAAAGTGGAATAACGAGTGAGGTTATCAAATTTGCAGATGACACAAAACTATTTAAAGTTGTTAAAACCCAGGAGGATTGTGGAAAATTGCAAGAGGATCTTGATAAATTGGAAGACTGGGCATCAAAATGGCAGATGAAATTTAATGTGGACAAGTGCAAGGTTATGCACCTAAGGAAGAACAACCCAAACTATGGTTACACGATGCAAGGTTCCACATTAGGAACCACCACCCAGGAAAAAGATTTAGGCGTCATTGTGGATACCATGTTAAAACCCTCGGCCCAGTGTGCAGCGGCGGCCAAGAGAGCAAATAGAATGCTAGGTATGATAAGGAAAGGAATGGAAAATAAAACAAAGGATATTATAATGCCTCTATATCGTTCCATGGTGAGACCGCACCTTGAATATTGTGTGCAATTCTGGTCGCCGTATCTTAAAAAGGATATAGAGTTATTAGAAAAGGTTCAGAGAAGAGCCACCAAAATGGTAAAGGGGATGGAAGGATACTCCTATGAAGAAAGGCTAAAAAGGTTAGGGCTCTTTAACCTGGAAAAGAGACGGCTGAGGGGAGATATGATAAAAGTCTATAAATTAATGAGCGGAGTGGAACGGGTAAACGTAGATCGATTGTTTACCTTATCAGAATATAGAAAGACTAGGGGACATGCAATGAAGCTACAGGGTAAACTATTTAAGACTAATAAAAGAAAATATTTTTTCACTCAACGTGTAATCAAACTCTGGAATTTGTTACCGGAGGATGTAGTAAAGGCTGTTAGTGTAGCTGGGTTTAAAAAAGGTTTGGACAAGTTCCTGGAGGAAAGGTCCATAAGCCATTATTAAGAAGGGACCCAGGATATCAATGCTTGAACCAATACAAGCATTGTGGAACCTGTGTCCCTTGGGGAAACTGCTAGGTACATATGACCTAGATTGGCCACTGTTGGAAACAGAATACTGGGCTTGATGGACTTTGGTCTGACCCAGTATGGCATATCTTATGTTCTTATGTTCTTATGCCATGGTGGGGTATTCAGGAGCAGCTTTCAGATAGGACCTGAATATCCTGACTGTGAGGCCCTAAGCTGTTAACTGCTGGCACCTCTTCACTTAGACCGATATTCATCCAGGATTTCTCCAAATAGCAACTTGGGACAGCCTTTCTGGTGGTCCAAGCTGCCTGCACAAACCTCAGCTGAAGATCAGTCTAACCGGTTAAGTGACGGCACTCGCCCACTTAGCGCCAGCATGTTTCCTCTCTGCCCACAGACCCCCATGCACTAACTGCTAATACTACCACTAATCCTTTGTATAGCGCTACAAGGCGTGTGCAGCGCTGTACATAAAGATGTAAGACACGGTCCCCGCTTATCAGAACTTACAATCTATTTAAGATGAAGCATCGCAAAATTGGGGGCTAGAGTATGGTAAGATACACATAAGTAATGAACAAGAGAGTGAGGGGCATCAGGATAAGAGGTGGGTTTTTAGCCTGGATTTTAATAGGGTCAGAAAAGGAGCCCGATGCACAGTCCCAGGAAGTTTGTTCCAGGCATATGGAACAGCGAGGTCAAATGGATGAAGTCTGGAGTTGGCAGTGGCAGAGAAGGGCACAGATAAAGGGGATCTGCCAGAGGAGCGGAGTTCCCGAGGAGGAGTGTAGAGTGAGATGAGAGAGGAAAGGCCGTGAGGAGCTGCAGAATGAATGCACTTGTAGGTCAGTAGGGGAAGAAACTAGAAAATGTTGGGGTGGTCTGTGGGGATATTCAGTGGCACTCTCTAGATCAGCGATGGCGAACCTATGGCACGCGTGCCAGCTGTGGCACGTGAAGGCCTTGCAGCTGGCACGCGTGAAGGTCCGCAGAAAAAGAAAAAGCGGGCTCTGGCTGCTGCCGCGGACGCGGACACGGCAGCATGCAGTGTCCCGCGGGGCCCCCTCCGCCCGCTAAGCCCCTCTGCAAGGGCTTTCAGATTCGCGAGGGAGACAGCGTCTCCCTCGCGTCTCTGTTAAGCCCGCAGGGGCTAATGGGAAATTTCCCATCAGCCCCTTTAGACGCGAGGGACTGATGGGAAATTTCCCATTAGCCCCTGCGGGCTTAACAGAGACGCGAGGGAGACGCTCTCCCTCGCGAATCTGAAAGCCCTTGCAGAGGGGCTTAGCGGGCGGTGGGGGCCCCACGGGACATTGCATTCTGCCGCTGCCGCGGCAGAAGCCAGAGCCAGCTGCTTTTTTTTTTTTTTTAAATTTGCCATGGGGGGTGGGTTAGGACTGCTAATGGGCTAGGGGGGGTTAGGACTGCTAATGGGCTAGGGGGGGTTAGGACTGCTAATGGGCTAGGGGGGGTTAGGACTGCTAATGGGCTGGGGGGGTAGGACTGCTAATGGGCTGTGGGCTGATGGGGGCTGTCTGGAAATGGGGTGATGGGGGGTTAGGACTGGTAATGGGCTATGGGGGGGGTTAGGACTGCTAATGGGCTAGAGAGGGGGGGTTAGGACTGCTAATGGGCTAGGGGGGGTTAGGACTGCTGATGGGGAGGGGTTAGGACTTGAGGTGGGCTGTTGGGTGGGGTTAGGACTGGAAATGGGCTGATGGGGGGTTAACACTGGAGGTGGTCTGATGGGGTTAGGACTGGTAATGGGCTATGGGGGGGTTTAGGACTGATAATGGGCTATGGGGGGCTGGGACAAGAAATGGGCTGATGGGGAGGGGTTAGGACTTGAGGTGGGCTGATGGGGTTAGGACTGGTAATGGACTGTGGGCTGATGGGGGGGGTTAGGACTGGCAATGGGCTATGGGGGGCTGACTGGAAGTGGGCTGATGGGGGGTTAGGACTGGAAGTGGGCTGATGGGGGGTTAGGACTGGTAATGGGTTATAGGGGGGGGCTTAAACTGAAAATGGGGTGATGGGGGGTTAGGACTGGAAGTGGGTTGATGAGGGGGGGATAGGACTGGTATTGGGTTGGGGGGTTGCTAGGACTGGAAATGGGTTGGGGGGCTGCTAGGACTGGAAATGGGCTGATGCAGGGACTAGAAGGGAATGGATGCTGGGTGAGGCTGGAACTAGAAGGGAGCTGGTGTTGGGGGAGGATTAGAATGGGATGGGGCTGGGAGAGTAAAATGGAGAGGGGAAAATATTTTGTGTGGGAGGGATAAAAAATCTACAATTGGCCGGGTATTGGGAGAGTAAGTGGGGATTGAGGATGGAGGGGTAAATTTTGAGTAGATGAAATAGGAATGAGGAAAGAGCAAAAGGAGAAAGATTAGTATGTTAAAGCAGATGTAGAGAGAGAATGGAAAAAAACCCAAGAAGACAGAAGAAAGGACAAATGGACAGCAGATGGAGAGTTAGCAGAAGACACGAAGAAACCAGAAGAAAGTGGCTGGAACAATTGCAACTGAAAAAAAATGCACAAAAGGTAGAAAAATATCTCTTTATTTTGAATTTATTAATTGGAATATGTCAGCTCTGGGAAATGTGCATCATTAATTTTTGCGCTTTGTTTAGTACAAGAGGAAATTAATATATAGTTTTATTTCTACAGTGTTGTTGTATATTCCAAGTTTGGCTTTTGGGGTTCCCAGTTTAATTATTGTCTTCCTGTTTCTAAATTGTGATTCCTTGTTTGGTAATGGTCTGTTCTGCATGTGTAACTGAGCTGAGGTATTCTGTTTATATAATTCCTATTTGACATTGCCACTTGTTCTTTCCCCAGTAGGTCATGTATTGTTGTTCTCTGAGATGTATTGGTTTAATATTTGCAGTGTTGCCTTTTGATAGGTAGAGTATGGTGCTTTGTGAGTCCTGGTAGTGCTGTTAGGATACGGCGGGTTTGCTATGGGTTCTAAATGGGCAGCGTTTGTAGTAGTTCCTAATGTGCCTGGCGGTTGGTACTGGATTATAGTAATGTAGAAACCTTTTAGTCTTTCTTTATCCATATACTCATTAAGAGGCATGTTTACTAAAAGTTAGTGTATGGTAACATTATGCAAATATTTATGCAAATGAAGCACCTTATGCAAATGGAGCTTTAATTGACGTGCTGGCACTTTGAGGAAATTCTTTGGTTTTGTGCGGCAGTTTGGGCACTCGGGCTCAAAAAGGTTAGCCATCACTGCTCTAGATAGTGCCACTGAATATCACTTTCAGCACTCTTAGCTGACCGGCCAACCATTACCCTACCAGCTAAGAGTTCTAAATATCGATTCCTTGGTCTTTTTCTGCCATCATTGACTACTCAATGTTGCAATGAGATATCAGGGTAATGTATGAAATGTCCAGTGCAAGAATGTACCATCAGCTTATCAGCTAGACTTACTAATGTGTGTTTTTGCATTACCGCGTGCTAATACTGTTAACGCATGTAATTAGTCCCATTGTATAAAATGGGTTGTGTAATACAATAATTCATGTTCATCTCATTAGTGTGCACTAAGGCAGTAGAACACATAGTAACTCTAGCTATATGCTCTTCAGATGTCTTCAGTTCCTGCAACCTGACAGAGTCACTAATGTGCTCAGCCCCTCAGAATATATCCAAGTCTCCAGCAAACACAGCTAATCCCCAGTGGGTCTCTAACAGAAAAACTTTGGAAGTCCAAGGGAACCTGGTACTCATGGAACATAGCATCCCCTATGAAATAAACAGGGACTTCATAGAAGGTTTACATTGCAACTTAAACTTGGTAATGCACATTAAACAAGGACATTAATAACTTGGATTTTGTTTGCCAAGGCAATGGAGAGTTAAGTGGCTTGCCCAAGGTCACAAGGAGTGCTAGGGGATCAAACCCTGGTCTCTTGGGTCCCAAGCTAGAGCTCTAGCCATTAGGCTTCTCCTCCATATGAAATGGCTATGTCTCAGTTCAATTACTAAGTGATATTTCAATTCCAGGGATCACATTTCTATTAGGGTACACACACGATGCATATATTTGGCTGGGCACCCATACCAAAGTCCAGTTTTGAAACTTCCGTATTTCTGTAGATTGAAAACATTGATTAAGGGCTCAATTCTGGGATGCGGGTTGCGGGGCCCAATTCCCCTCTGGCTCTCTCCATACTTCCTGAGCAGCAGGATGGGGAGAGCTGACGGGGGGTGGGGGGGTGGGAGGGGGCAGAATCTGGGTGGAGCGGGCGGGCAAGCCCAGCAGGATGTACAGGGATGATTTAGGTCACAGCCCTGTACGTCCTGCCGGGTCAAAGGGGACACGCTGCTTATTCCACCTCGAAGATGGAAAAAGCAGACCGACCCGGCGATCGAGCCCAGGGATCCCCCCTGGGGCCAGTGCCAGGTGCAGGGGATCCCTGCCGCCTGATCCAAGCACCAGCAGGCCAGCCATGGGTCAGGCGGTGTGGATGAGGGGGACAGAAGCCACGGGAGTCAGGGGTGCCTGCAGGAAGGACGTCCCCACAAGCAGCAGGGCAAACTAGGCCATCCATGGGCCCGATTCTGTGCACCGCGAGAACCTTTGGTTCCCACAGTCCAGAATCAGGTCCTAACTGGCCCTTCTTCTCAGACATCCGGACGGCCAGACATACCCTTCCCTGAATCGGGCTCCACGTATCCATGGGATCCAGAAATAGGAAACATATTGATATGCAACTCCTGATAAACATCAACTAACATTTCAAAAAAAGAGCTTAAATATTCATTTGATTGTGAACCAGATGTCACTAAATGCCCTAGTAACAGGAAATAACTTTTGTGTGCTGACCATTTAGGAGATAGTTGGGGTCCTGGTAGAAGAATAGATGTATATGCTCCTAGGAATATACTAGCTGAGCTTCCTGTAGGAAAAAACAGGTGAGAACTAGAAGTTTCCAAAGCTAGAGTTTTGGAGGAAAAGTGCCTTTTGCCTTTTTTTGTGCCTCTCAGAAGCAAGCCGAGAGCTCAGCAGCCAGGAGACTCATTCTCTGTGGAGGGTGGGCACTAAACAACTCATGGGGCAAATGAAAAGTAGAGCGCCCCAGGCAATTGGTGAGGAGATTGTTATCTTCTGCCTCCGTTCCATTTTCCTGACAAGAAGGAACACAGAGTTCTTGTATCAATGGCCCTGCACAAAGGAAAAGGAGTAGGGTATGGCGTGCTAAGAGTAGGGTATGGAGTGGTAGCCAAGGGTCAGCACAAGCCTTGCTAGAGAACAGAAACGTTTTGCCTTTTGCTATTTTCCTGTTTCCAACGGTGGTCAATCCACAGATTCCACAATGCTTATCCTGGGGTAAACAGTGGATTTCCCTGGTCTTCTTTAATAATGGTTTATGGACCTTTCCTCCAGGAACTTGTCCAAACCTTTTTTAAACCCAGCTACTCCAGCAGCTTTACTACATCCCCGGTAACAAATTCCAGAGTTTGATTATTCGTTGAGTGAAAAACTATTTTCTCTTATTAGTCCTAATTGGGCTATGTTGTAGCTTCATTGAGTGTCCCATAGTCTTTCTACATTTTGAAGGAGTAAACAATCGATCTACGTTTACCCATTCCACTCCATTCATTAATTTATAGACCTCTATCATATCTCCCCTCAACCGTCTCTTTTCCTAGATAAAGAGCCCTAGTCTTTTAAGCCTCTCCTCATAGGGGTATCCTTCCATCCCCTTTACCATTTTGGTGACTTTTCTCATTTTCAAATTTTGCTATATCCTTTTTAAGATATGGCAACCAGAATTGCACACCATATTCAAGGTGCGGTCGCACCATAGAATGATACAGAGGCATTATAATATCCTTGGTCTTGTTCTCCATTCCTTTCATAGTAACATAGTTGCACAGTATATGACGGCAGATAAAGACCATCATGGTCCATCTAGTCTGCCCAGCAAGGTGGCAAGAGTAGGTGCACCTGCCGCTCCATGCAGGTCACCCCTCCCCATGCCTTTATTTAGAGGTGTACCCACTGCTCCATACAGGTCACCTCTATTGGATGAGATAGCAGAGACAGTTAAGGTTATTTTGATTTTATCCTGTTGCTGTAAAGCGATCCACTGTGTCTGTCCCATGACATTTTGAATTCTGTCATTGTATTTGCCCACATCACTTCCATCGGGTGGCATTCCAAACATCCACCACCCTTTCAGTGAAAAAGTATTTCCTGACATTGCCTTTCAGTTTACTCCCTTGCAGCTTCATGTTATGCCCTCTAGTTTTACAGCTTCCCCATGTTTGAAAAAGGTTTGTTTGTTCATTAATACTCTTTAAGTATTCAAAGGTCTGTATCATATCTCCCCTGCCCCTCCTCTCCTCTAGCATATACATATTCAAGTCTTTTCTCATATGTCTTCAGGCGCAGGCACCAAATCATTTTGGTCGCCTTCCTCTGAACCATTTCCAGTCTTTTTATAGCCTTTCTCCAAAACAAAACACAATATTCCAAGTGAGGCCTCACCAGCGACTTGTACCTCCTCCTTTCTGCTGATAATTCCTCTCTGTATGCAACCCAGAATCCTTCTGGCTTTGGCCATCACCTTGTCACACTGTTTCACCACCTTGAGATCCTCAGAAACAATCACTCCAAAGTCCTTCTCCTGGTCCATGCACACCAACCTCTCGCCCTCTATAACATACGATTCCCTTGGATTTCTGCATCCCAAGTGCATGAGACTGCACTTCTTCACATTAAATCTTAATTGCCAAACATTAGACCATTCTTCCAGCTTTTATAGATCTTTTCCACTCCCTCAGGGAGTCCACTCTGTAGAAAATATTCATGTCATCTGCAAAAAAACAGACTTTTCAATTCAGTCCTTCAGCAATATCACTCACAAATACATTGAACAATACCAGTCCCAGGACTGGAACCTGGGGCATGCCACTAATCATCTTCCTTTCATCCAAGTGAGTTCTGTTTACTGTCACTTCTGTTGTCTGTCAGTCAATCAATTTCTGATCCATTTCACCACCTTGGGACCCATTCCCAGGCTGTTTAGTTTATTGATAAGCCTCCTATGAGGAAAAGTGTTAAAAGCTTTGCTGAAATCTAGGTAGATCACATCCATCTCATGCCCTTGATCTAGTTCTCTGGTCATCCAGTCAAAGAACTCAATCAGATTTGTTTGGCATGATCGTCCTTTGGTAAAACCATGTTGCCTCGGATCATGCAACCTATTGGTTTCAAGAAAGACCACTATTCTCTCTTTCAGGAGTGCCTCCATTACCTTTCCTGCCACTGAGGTAAGGCTCACCAGCCTTTAGTGTGTCATCTCTTCCCTATTACCACTTTTGTGAAAAGGTACCACATCAGCCCTTCTCCAGTCCTGTGGAACTACTCCTGTCTCCAAGAATCTATTAAAAACATCCTTAAAAGGCCCTGCCAGAACCTCTCTGAGCTCTTTCAGTATCCTGGGATGTATCCCATCCGGTCCCATGGCCTTGTTCACTTTCAGTTTTGCAAGCTGCTCAAACACATCATCTTCTGTGAATGGTGTAGTATCTACACCATTCTCATTTGTACATTTGTCAATCACAGGAGGTCCTTCTCTAGGATTTTCTTTAGTAAAAACAAAACAGAGGTATTTGTTTAGGGCCCGATTCCAATGTGGATGTAGAAGCCCTCTGTGCGCCTGGCGACCACCCACCGTCCGCCCTAACTCCACCCCCTATTTGCCCCCTCCCCACCCCTGTATTTGGGGGACAGAATAACCCCCTTAGCAATTTTGATTTTTCAATGTCACTTTCCATGAATCCATTCTCGGCACTTTTGAGTCTTGCAATTCCATCTCTAATCTTCCTCTTACTACTACTACTACTACTACTAAGCATTTATAAAGCGCTACCAGGCACATGCAGCGCTGTACAATGAAAACATACAAGAGACAGTCCCTGCTCAAAAGAGCTTACAATCTAAAAAAGACAAAGCAAGTAAAGGAGAAGAAAAAGAACAGCAAAATCAAGAGCCAAAGGTACAGATGAAAAGATGAGCTTTTAGCTTAAGTTTGAAGAGGGACAAAGAAGATGCCTGGCATAAAGACAAAGGAGGTTTATTCCAAGCGTAAGGTGCAGCAAGGTGAAACGAGAGGAATCTAGAGCTGGCAATAGAGAAGAAGGGCATAGCAAGAAGCAATTGGGTAGAAGAACGGAGTTCACGAGGGGGAAGTAGGGAGAAATGAGAGAAGAAAGGTACTGAGGAGCCACAGAGTGAATGCACTAATAGGTCAGAAGGAGAAGCTTAAAGTGAATACGGAAATGGATAGGGAGCCAGTGAAGAGATCTGAGGAGAGGAGTGATGTGGGCAAAATGAGGCTAATGGAAAATCAAACGTGCAGCGGAGTGCTGAATAGACTGAAGGGGGAAGAGATGAGACTGAGGGAGACCAGCAGAAAGCAGGTTGCAATAATCAAGACGGGAGGTGATTAGGGAATGGATGAGGATTTTAGTAGTGAGCTCAGAGAGAAAGGGGCGGATTTTGCCAATGTTGAAGAGAAAGAAGCGACAGGTCTTAGCGATGAGTTAGATATGTGAGGAGAAAGAGAGCGAAGAGTCAAAAATAACACCCAGATTGCGAGCAGATGAAACAGGTTGGAGAACAGAGCCATCAACAGAGACTGAAAAAGAAGATGGAGAAAGGGAAATTTTAGGAGAAAAAAACAAGACGTTCAGTCTTGGCCATGTTCAATTTCAGGTGACAATGGAACATCCAAGCAGCAATGGCAGAGAGACAGCAAGAGATCTGGGACTGCAAAGCAGGAGAAAGATCAGGAGTAGAGAAATAGAACTGGGAGTCATCAGCATAGAGATGGTACTGAAAACCATGAGAGGAAATAAGCGCACCAAGGGATTGGGTAAAGAGAGAAAAAAGAAGGAGACCCAAGACAGAGTCTTGGGGGACACCAACAGAGAGCGGGATAACAGAGGAGGAGGAACCACCAGAACATACACTAAAGGAGCGATGGGAAAGATATGAAGAGAACCAGGAAAGGACAGAGTCCCTAAAGCCAAGCGAGGACAATGTGTCAAGGAGAAGATCATGGGCAACAGTATCAAAAGCAGCAGAAAGTCAAGGAGGATAAGGACAGAGTAAAGGCCTTTAGATTTAGCCAGGAACAAGTCACTGGAGACTTTGACAAGAGCAGTTTCAGTAGAGTGCAAGGGATGAAAACAGGATTGTAAGTGATTGAGAAGAGAATGGGAAGAGAGGAAGTCAAGGCAACGGTGGTAAACTGCACATTAGAGCAGTTTAGAAATAAAAGGAAGGAGAGAAATGGGGTGATAATTAGAAGGACAAGAGGGATCAAGTGAGGGTTTCTTAAGGAGAGGCGTGACCACAGCATGTTTAAGTCGGCCGGGACAGTAGCAGTAGAGAGCGAGAGGTTGAGAATATGAGAAATGGAGGGGACAATGGTAGAGGAGATAAAGGAGAGGAGATGGGAGGAGATAGAATCAGAGGAGCAAGTGGTGAGCTTGGAGGAGGAGAGAAGAAGAGCAGCCTCATCAATAGAAATGATAGGAAAGGAAGAGAGGGTAGGATGAGAAGGAGGGGGAGATTGAGAACAGGAAGGGGAAATCAGGGATTTAGAGGGAAATTGGAGAGTGATCTTATGGATTTTATCATGGAAGTAATCAGCCAGGGTTTAGGCAGAAAGGGAAGGAGAGATCAGAGGCGGAGGCACTTTGAGGAGAGAATTGAGAGCAATGAAGAGACGGCGAGGATCAGAGGCATGAGAATTAGTCAGGCGTACAAAGTAATCTTGTTTGGCAAGAGCTAAAGCAGATTTGAAAGAGAAGAGCATGCATTTGAAATGAAGGAAATCTTCAGTGGAGCGTGATTTGAGGCAGGCACGCTAAGCAGAGCGGGTACAGGAGCGAAGAAAGCGAACAGTGGGAGAGAGCCAGGACTGAGTTAAGGAACGCCTCTTCTCCCGAATATACCTGAAAAAAGTTTTGTCATCACGCTTTACATCTTTAGCCATCTTTTCTTCTGCCTTTGATTTTGCTATCCTTATTTCTGCTTTTGTCTCTTTTAGCTTTATCCTGTATTCTTTTCTGTGTTCCTCTGTTTGTAATCTTATGAATTTTGTGAAAGCTGTGGTTTTTGCCTTTATTTGTGCAGCCACTTCTTTGGAGAACCAAATAGGTTTCCTTTTCCTCTTGTTTTTATTTACTTTCCTCACATATCTATTGTCACCCACTAACGTACCCAGAGGCTAAAAAGGGCTTGGGCCGTTTGATGGGGCAGTATTTTTATGGCTAGAGCTCCTAGGAAGGCTTTAGCAAGGCCTTCTGGATCCTGTAGTTTTCACCGTTAGCCAAAGAAGTGTAGTTGAAGCAGAGGGTAAGGTTTAAACTCAGGCTTTATTCCCCGTCCGGGGTGGATTCATAACAGTGGAATTTAAAGCAGGTCAGACCCTTCGTCTGATAACACAATTAAAGAAAAATGCTTTCAACACAACTTAGCTTTCTTCAGCAATAAACCATGAACAAAAAGTAACAGAAAACAGTTCCTTTTACTCACGGAACTCTGGCACCTGTTTCTTCTCATAAACAGTTCTGGCTGCCTTTAACATAGAGATGCTATACAATCAGATAATGTGTACGTGCAGTCCATCTCATTTTCCTCTAAAGATTCCTCAAGAGGTTCACTCTGCATCTCCTCTTCATCAGAGTAAACTTCTGGCTCCCCACTGCCGTTAAAGTTATAAGGTTCTTGTCGGGGAGTTAAAACACTCTCCTCCCCCACTATACCAGTGGCCCGTGGGTAACTACCGTATTTCCTGTAGTTGGGTTCCTGAGAACTACAGAGCTCTTGGTACGTGCATAGAAAGTCAGGGTATTGCAAACCTCTCTTATTAGGGTAAATACACCTACCTTTAGGCACTGCTGTTTCCTGCTCTCTCGGATAAGCACAGCTCTGCTTTGAAGCCCCTTTTCCACGGTGTTTCTCTGACTCATTCAAATGTGCTTCAGGGTAAAAGTTTTCCCTTTCTGCATTTCTGGTGTTAGGTAATTTATATCTTAAAGCCTTGGCTGTTGGACTGCCTTCTCTGCTTGCCTCACAGCAACGCTCCTGGGAATATTGAGAGGCCGTGCACTGCTGTTCCCAACAGCTTCTCTGAGAACCACCAACCTCCTGTGCTCTGGATAATCCCCTTGGCTCCGTCCTCACAGCTCCACGGACACTGCTCTCAAGCTCAGCAGTTCCTAACGCTTCTCCCGTAGTTCCAACTACAGCCCTTGTAGTTCCTACTACTTCTCTCTCAGTTCCACTTTCTCCTTCAGTTCTCCCTCTACCTCCCAGTAAGTGATTTTTAAGTACATTCAAATTGGTGTTAGCCTGGGCTTCGCCCCCATGCAGGTGCTCTTCATTTTCTAATGAATTCTGTGCTCCCTTTCTGTTCGGGCGTTCCCTAACACCACGTGGCTTTGCTTTCATCTGTTGCTCATAGCAACCTTCCCCCATGTGTGAACCTGAGCTGTCAGTTTCCCTTACATTTTGCTCACAATCCCCTACTTCCATGGGTTCTGATGGCGCTACCTTATGACACTATCTGTTGCCCTCTTTTATTACTTCCTTTAGTTTAGCCTACTGCAATTCCACTTACCTTAGCTCATCCCACCCTGCCAACTCCTCCTTCAGGCACTTGGCCATTTTAATGAAGTTAGCGTTTTTGAAGTCTAGGACTTTGAGCTTGCTGTGATTGTACTTTGCCTTGGCTTTTATCTCAAACCACACTGTATAATGATTGCTGCTGCTCACAGGGGCATCCACATGGACCTTTGACATGCTATCTCCATTGGTGAGTACTAAATCCAGCATCAAACTTTCCCTGGTCAGTTCCATCACCATTTGTCACACTAATGCATCTTGGAAGGCATCCACAATTTTTTTACTTCTTTCCAGATTTTCAGAAGGAATAGTCCAATCCACATCGGGTAAATTAAAGTCACCCAAGATGATCACTTCCCCCTTCATGGCTATCTTTGTAATATCGATAATCAAGTCTCTATCAATTTCTTTGGTTTGAGTTGGAGGCCTGTAGACTACACCAGTATGAATGACAGTGCCATTACCTCTTTCCAACACAATCCACAGCACTTCTTCTTTTCCCCACGTCCCCTGCATTTCAGCAGCTTTAATATTGCTTTTGACATATAGGGCTACTCCTCCTCCTTTTCTACCCTCTCTATCTCTCCTAAATAGATTATAGCATGCTATGGCTATATCCCATTCATGTGACTCGTTAAACCATGTTTCTGTAATGGCCACAATGTCCAAGTCCATTTCCACCATTAGGGCTTCCAAATCAGGAACTTTGTTGGCTAGGCTTCGAGCATCCATGCTCATTGCTTTCCAGCATTTGTTGGCTGGCTTGCCTGTATTTTGCATGGATTTTGTTCTACATGCCTCTTCCCACTTGTCATTGATGTGTGGGTTAATAGTGTCTCTGTTTCCTATGTTATTATGTTTTTGCTGGGAGTAACGTCCTGAACTTGTTCTTCTCCATTCATCACCCCCTTTCCCTAAATTAAATGCCTGTCCACATAACGCCTGAATTTTTCACTTAGGATACTTTTCCCTGTGACAGTATAGCCTCTTGTTGGTCCATCTATTTCCTCAATTGCCTATATATCTAAATCCTTCTTGTTTGCACCAGGTTTGGAGCCGTGTATTAAAGTTGATTATGCGATGCAGCCTTTCTGCCCCCTTACCAAGAACAGGTAGAACCTCTGAGAATGCTACAGTGTTTCCTTATGATTCCTAGCATTCTATTTGCTCTCTTGGCCACCGCTGCACACTGGGTGGAGGGTTTCAATGTATTATCCATGATGATGCCTAAATCCTTTTCCTAGATGGTGGTTCCTAATGTGGAACCTTGCATTGTGAAATTGTAGTTTGGGTTGTTCTTTCCTAAGTGCATACCTTCACATTTGTAGATATTAAATTTCATCTATCATTTGGATGTCCAGTCTTCCAATTTATCAAGGTCCTCTTGCAATTTTTCACAATCCTCTTGTGTTTTAATAACTGAATAATTTTGTGTCATCTGCAAATTTGATCACCTCACTCATTATTCCCATTTCCAAGTTATTTATGAAGATGTTAAAAAGAAGCGGAACCTGCACAGATCCCTGGAGTATTTATTTATTGGCATTTCTTATATACCGCGCTATTATAATCAGTGCGGTTTACATTTAAACAAAATATACAACAATGTAACAGGTTACACTGAGTTTACAATCAACAGGGGATACAAACCTGGATGAACAGGGGGATGAAATATGTACAGTGCTATGTAAGTAAAATTTTAAAGATCATACAAGGGACAAGGTTAGGCATTGTAATGTGTAAAGCGGGTATGTAAAAGGAGGAGTGTCGAGCTAACCATTTTCTAGAAGGGGTTGTGTTACATGTGGGTTTTGGTGATGATGTCTAGTATGTTGAGTACTCCACTATTCCACTTTCTCCATTGAGAAAATTGGCCATTTAGCCCTACTCTCTGCTTTCTATCTTTTAACCAGTTCCTGATCCACAATAGTACACTGCCTCCTGTCCCATGACTTTTTAATTTTGCCAAGAGTCTCTTATGAGGGATCTTGTCAAAGGCTTTCTGAAACTCCAAATACACTATATCAACCAGCTCACCTTTGCCTACCTGTTTATTCATACCTTCAAAATAATATAACAGATTAGTAAGACCAGATTTGCCTTAGCTAACTCCATATTGGCTTTCTCCCATTAAAACATGTCTATCTACATGTTCAGTAATTTTATTCTTTATAATGATTTCTACCATTTTGCCTGGAACTGATGTCAGGCTCACTGGTCTGTAGTTTCCCAGATCACCCCTATAATACCTAAGGGTTACTCAAAGAAAAGGAACACCCTGGGAAACACTCACAAAAAGAGCGTGATACCTCTAAAGAAAGAATGATGATATCAATCTCAGAGAACTGAGACATTGAGAAGAAGGTACCCAGGACTGCCTGAGATAAACCAGGTTGAGGCCATCGGAAAGAGAGCTGAGAGGCCCGTAAGTGTAAGGAAGCCGGTAATCCATGATTAAATCAAGGCATGTGTGAGTCATGAGCATCTGCTGAGCATGAGTAATCCAAGGTGTGTAGAGAAATTGCACCTGCACAATGTGCAGAGGTATATTTGGAAGAAGGGAAAGGAGTGGAATTAGTGTTCAGACATTAAAGCCCCAATCAGCTAAGAAACCAGGAAGCGGAGGAGATCATGTGAGGGTGAAGAAAAATGAGTTTATCCATTTCAGAACCCAAAAGGAGAAATTCTAAAATCCCAGAGGGGGCTACAGAAGAATTCCCAGGAAACATAAGAAGATTGACGGAGAAGGGGTTTAACCGAGCAACAGAGAGACCTGAAGGTTAAGAGAAGCACCTTTAGTCATTTTGAGTTTATTATTTCTTGTACATTTAAAAGAATGAACTTTGTTTGAAAGAACCACCCAATAAATTATTGGGGGGATATTCAAAGTGATTATTTATTTGTATTTATTTCAGTGTTTTTCTATACTGCCCCTTTCCAAGATCAAAGGAGGTTTACAATAAACGAACAAATTACATAGAACGATGTAATAAATGGAACATTAAACATAACTATCTACATATGGAACTATTTACAGGTTTTGCAGAATTACATTTGACATTTGTGTTGGATAGAGTTACAATAGTATTTGAGGATTTCAAGGTGTGTGGCTTTGAGTTGACTACATGTCATTTTTACCATAGTTTTTACCAAAGTGTTTGATGAATAGTGGTGTTTTGATTTCCTTTATGAATGTTTGTACGTCTTTGATGGATCGCAACGTGTCTGGTAGAACATTCCATAGTCTGGGTGCAACGTATAAGAATGCTTGGTGACTTGTTTTGTTTTGCGGAAGGTCGGTGGGATTGGTTAGCAGACCTGATAACTGCATTAATCACACTCAATATCCGTGGATGCTGCCATGGGATGTCCCGATGCTAGCCAGCTAGCATCGGAGTGTTCTGGGGACAGAGCAACAGTAGCACCCAGCGATAACTGGGAACAGCGATATTGAGCCCACTTATCGCTAAGTGATGAAAGATAGGCACCTGAAAGGCTGGCCTGACTTTCTCCCCTGAAGCTGATTAGGCCGTGGTTGAATATCGCCACTGCTTCGTTAGCTTCATCGCTATCCAGCCAACCTGGATATTCAACGCCTGTGGCCGGATATGGTTCTCGCATTGACTATCCATGTCTGAAGTTCAGTCACCAACACCGAATATCAGACCCTAAAATTTTATTTCACAACCCAGTGTGCAGAGATTTAATTTTAAAAGAGTAAGGAGATGGTACAGAGAGGTTAAAGGTGCTGCTGAAAAGTTGAACTCCACATCAGGATGTTGGAGACTTTATCAAATACAAATTAGTACTGAACAAACCAGAACTGAGGTCTTACAAGCTATATCATGTGCTTAGATTGCTTTAATCTTATTGCTGTGCCTCCCTTTCTTCCCATCAGATTTTCTTTTGAGTTCAGTTCAGGCCTCACCAGGATGATGTAACATTTGGGGAAGAATATACAAGAAAACAAGGCTGAACTAGAAGATAAGATGGCAAAGATCTCCATGGCGACCATATACTTGCCTCGAGTGCTGAGGTAGGCCGGGATAAATGACAGCCACACACTGAGGAATGCCAACATACTGAAGGTGATAAATTTTGCCTCATTGAAGCTATCAGGAAGTTTTCTGGCTAGGAAGGCCACTACGAAACTAATGATAGCCAGAAGCCCAAGATAGCCCAGCATACACCAGAAAGCAGTGGGGGATCCTTCATTACACTGAACTATTATCTTTCCAGGATGAGTGTAGATGTTATACTCTGAGAAAGGAGGGGACAGGAGTAACCAAGAGACACACACAATAACCTGAATTAAGGTACAAGCACTGATGATTGCATAGGACAGTTGAGGCCCCACCCATCTCTTGAATTTACTGTTTGGTTTGGTGGCATTGAAGGCAATGACTACTGTAATGGTTTTGACTAACACGCAAGAGATGCAAAGGGCAAAACTTATGCCAAAGGCAGCTTGTCTAAGGAGACATTTCTCTGGATTTGGGTAACCAATGAAAGTCAGTGAACAGAGAAAGCATAAGGTAAGGGCCAAGAGCAGGAGGTAGCTGAGGCTGCGGTTGTTGGCTTTGACGATGGGCGTGTTCCGGTAATGGATAAAAAGTCCCAGGGCAGCAACAGGAATAAGAGAGAAAATAATGCTGGTTGCTGCTAAGATGGCTCCCAAGGGCTCTTTATAGGAAAGAAATTCTATGGTCTTCAGGACACACTGATCTTGTCTGGCATTGGGCCAAAAATTCCATGAGCACCTGGAACATTCTGCAGAATCTGAAAGGGAAAATAAATATGGTCTCTAATGTGCTTTGTAACATTTATTTCCGATTTTAGTGGATCAGAGGTTCTGCTCATTCACTTACCTGTCTGATTAGAGACCTCCCCAGGGGGACACAGGACACACTGGTAGCAGCAGATGGGAACACCTTCTTTAACAACTTTCCTATAACCAGGAGAACAATGGTGACTGCACGCTGAGAGTGGAACCTGATCACAAAAAGTGTTTCATGAAGACTTTTGGCATACGTTGTTTCCATTAAAAATAAGGGAATTAAGCTCAGGTCTTCTAATGGTCAAACTTGCCTAAAGAGGAATCTGAATGGTTTTAATCAAGGTTGGAGGAATATGTTGACTATGGTTGTGTGGAAGCCTGTGCTCTTCCGCTATTGCTTCCCGTAAGTAGTCATTTAGGGCCTGATTTTATGAGGGATGAATGGAAAGTTACATATGTAAGTTCCTATTTTAAAGGGTGTGCATAGGGGCGGGGCTTGCATGGTGTTACATATACTGCTTTGTAGCTTCATGGCATGTCCCTTGCCATTGTACTTTTGAA
Organism: Ichthyophis bannanicus; assembly: GCA_033557465.1. NCBI lineage: Eukaryota > Metazoa > Chordata > Amphibia > Gymnophiona > Ichthyophiidae > Ichthyophis > Ichthyophis bannanicus. Next base: position 99,953,944 of record CM066048.1, on the reverse strand, counting down.
AAGGCTAAACAATCGCTTTGCATTTACCCATTCCCAGTCTTTAATATACATTTTACAAGAAGCTCTGCCTTAGTCATTTACAGTGCCTTGCGAAAGCATTCATCCCCTTGGTTTTTGTCCTGTTTTGTTCCATTACGTACAGCCTGGAATGAAAATGGAGGTTCATTTGGATGTTAGGTAATGGATCTAACAATATAGTCCAAATTGGTGAAGCGAAATGACAATAAAATACCTTGTATATATAAAAAAACAGGTAAAAACTGAAAAGTTGTGAGGGCATATGTATCCATCCCTTTTGCTATGAAAGCCCTAAATAAGATCTGGTCCAACCAATTAACCTCAGAAGTCACATAATTAGTTGATTAGGGTCCACCTGTGTGCAATCAATGTCACATGATCAGTCACATGATGCCTGTATAAATATACCTGTTCTGAAAGGCCCCTGACTCTGCAACACCACTAAGCAAGCAACATGAAGACCAAGGAGCGCTCCAAACAGGACAGAGTCAAAGTTGTGGAGAAGTATAGATCGTTATTAAAAAATATCCCAAATTCTGAATATCCCACGGAGCACCATTAAATCCATTATAATAAAATAGAAAGAATATGGCACCACTACAAACCTGACAAGAGAAGGCCGCCCACCAAAACTCACAGACCGGGCAAGGAGGGAATTAATCAGAGATGCTGCAAAGACACCAAGGATAACACTGCAAAGATCCACAGCGGAGATGGGAGTATCTCTCCATAGGACCACTTTAAGCCATACACTCCACAGAGTGGGGCTTTATGGAAGAGCGGCCAGAAAAAAGCCATTGCTTAAAGAAAGAAATAAGAAAATGCGTTTGGAGTTTGCACAACAGCATGTGGCGGATTCCACAAACACATGGAAGAAGGTTCCCTAGTCAGATGAGACAAAAATTGAACTTCTTGGCCATCATGGGAAACGCCATCCCTACTATCCGTGCCCCCTTCTGCCAGCATCTACGTTCCCCGCTGGTTGTACAGGGAAGCTAGACGGGGGGCAAGAAAGGGGAGGATCAGGGGTGGTGTTAGGGCGGGCAGTAGGCGATCGTCGGCCCCAGACATACAAGACCGATTCTAATGTCAGCCCTGTACATCTGGGGCGGCGACTTGAACGGTGAAGTTATTCCACATCCGTGGTGGAATAACTTCCCTGGACATTGGGGATCGGCGGGCCCGGGGCCGGGAAAGGGCGGCAGGGGGCAAAGAGCATTCCCCGTAGCCCGACCCTGGCCCTGTGAGGCCAAATCGGGGGTCAGGCTGTGGGGAATAAACTGGGTGTTCTAGCGGCACAGATCGTAGTTTTTAAATGGAGCAGTGATGCCATGGAAACGAACGCCATGGCGCCACGACTCCATTTAAAAGCCTTGACTGAGGTAGTCGGGCTTATCTTGTATGAGCAGGCCAGGCTGAATCGCTTTCCCAGCCTGCATATTCAGGACCAATCGCAATTCTGATCCCGCAGGGCTAGACGTGCCCTCTGTACATCCAGTTCAGACTGGACATACAGAGGGTTCTACATCCGGGATGGAATTGGGCTGCATCTGTGGCGCAAACCCAACACTTCCCATCACCCTGAGAACATCATTCCCGCAGTGAAACATGGTGGTGGCAGCATCATGCTGTGGGGATGTTTTTCATCGGCAGGGATGGGAAAAATGGTCAGGATTGAAGGGACAATGGATGGCACTAAATACAGGGCAATTCTTGAGGAAAACCTGTTTCAGTCTGCCAGAGATTTGAGACTGGGATGAAGGTTCACTTTCCAGCAGAACAATGACCCTAAACATACTGCTTAAGCTGGTTTAAAGGGAAACATTTAAATGTCTTGGAATGGCCTAGTCAAAGCCAAGACCTCAATCCAATTGAGAATCTGTGGCATGACTTGAAGATTGCTGAACACCAACGCAACCCATCTAACTTGAAGGAGTTGAAGACGTTTTGCCTTAAGGAATGGGTAAAAATCCCAGTGGCTAGATGTGCTAAGCTAATAGAGACATACCCCAAGAGACTCGCAGCTGTAATTGCAGCAAAAGGTGGCTCTACAACGTATTGACTTTGGGGATGAATGCATATGCACACTTCTGCTTTCAGGGTTTTTTTTTGTCTTAATTATTGTTTGTGTCACAATAAAGGATATTTTGCATCTTCGAAGTCATAGGCATGTTGTGTATATCACATGGTGCTAACCCCCAAAACTTCATTTTAATTCCAGGTTGTAATGCGACAAAACAGGACAAACATAGAGAGGATGAATACTTTTGCAATGCACTGTAAGTGCTACGTTACCTCTTTACATGCGTTCTCATGATGGAAGTACTTTGCCGGTGGGTGTGCACATGGGTGAAGTTTGGGCAGAGGGTGTTAATATGCACATAGATCGTAAAATACTATAATTTATGTCCATACCTGAAAAATATAGACATGGATATCTATACACGCTCTAAGGCCAGTGTAAAATGTCTACACCTGAATTTAAGGCATGATCTCTGCCATAGACGCTAGTCTTTTATGAAGACAAGAAGGCGTCTAGTTGTCTTTATAAAACAATGCTTACAAAGGCACCTAACCATGACACCCTGTTATAAAATGACCATCATGGTGGGCACATTTTAAACTGATTAACAAGTGATGTTGCCAAAGATTTTTTCCTTTTAGAGAGTAAAAAAATGAGGGATTGAGGGCATTAACCCCCTCAATCCCTTTATTTATTTTTATTTATTTATTTAAATTTATTTCTATACCGCTTTTCTATAATTCAAAGCGGTTTACATTGAACAAATAACGCACAGAGCGCTATGCAATAACTAGAGGACTTACAAAAACATTTGTATACAATCCCTTGTATTAAGCAGTGGCCAAAATGAGCATTTTTATAAGAATTAGGCAGAAGAGCTGAAAGGGTAATCCTTTGGATTACGTGTATTTCCCAGATCATTCCCATGATATGACCCCGTGACGTCTACACGTGTAAATAGCATCTTTACGAAAGCGCTGTTCACAAGTACAACCAAGTAACCCATGCAGATGCTTCTAACATAATCTACTAAATCACCCAAAAAAATGCAACATGCTAAATGTTGTTTTTGAGTCTCGACCCCCCCCCAAAAAAAAAACACCTGCCTGAAAATAAAACGCTAAATTTAGAATTTATAATCACCTAGAAAAGGATTCTCCACCCAGTCCTCAGGACAAATCTAGACAGTCAGGTTTTGAGGATAACCACAATGAATATGCATGAGAGAGATTTGCATGCAATGGAGGCAGAGCATGCAAATCCATCTTATACATATTCATTGTGGTTATCCTGAAAACCTGACTGGCTAAGGGTGTCCTGAGGAATGGGTTGAGAATCACTGACCTAGAACCATTAGCCCCAAATATATAGCATTAATTGACCCCATTGGATAAAGGAAAAGGTCATTGGATAGTTTATTGTTAGACTGGCTATTCCTATTTGACCAATTGCATTGTATAACTTGTTCACTGAACAAAATGTCATTTTAGGATTTCTCTTGCTTATTTTAGAGCATCATCCTAATTCATTGCATCTAAAGAAAGCCCTTTCTGGGGCGCATAGTGAATTCTCTAGCAGGACAAAAAAATTCCCTTTCTTCCTTGTTCTTTTGGGGCCTGATATTCAAAGGCGTTTACATGATTTACAGATCTGCCAACTGCGTAAATGACGCTGAGTTGGGCTATTTAGTAGCACTGATACAGTTAGTGCCACTGAATGTCCCCGATTATCTCCGCTATATGCCATGATGCTAAGCGCTTAGCATCAGGGCGTTTCGAACATTCTGGGGCAGCACCAGTCACTAACCGGGCAATGGTGATACTGCACCACTGAGCGGTTAGCACCCGTGGGTAAAGGATAGGCCCTGGAAAAGCTAGCCTATCTTTACCCATGAGAGCTAATCAGGTAGCGGCTCAATATCGCCACTGCCTGGTTAGCTTCTGTGGGCTTGTGGTCTGTACAACAACCCCGGATATTCAATCTCGGAGCCACATATGACCCCAGCATTGCATATCCAGGGTTAAAGGTCGGCGGCAATGGCTATGCACTGTAGCAGCACATAGCCGTCCCAGAAGAATAGCGGGACCTTGATGTTTTTGGAACAGTTTCTGCCCACAGCGGCATATTACCTAGGACAAAGCAGACTGCATCTGAATAGGGCCTCTTCATACCTGCGCTTCACCTGACCCCCACAGGATGGCGCTAATGTTGATGATGAGGCGTTGCCCTGGAGCAGCACTGGAGTCGTAGCTGCCCACTTTCACATGTTGAATGGTGCCCTCAGCATTCAGCTGCCAGTTTATGATGTCATAATGGGCAGGAGAGTTTCCCTCCCCATCGAAAAAGATTTCCTTGCCAACTCTATTCTGAAAATAGACATTCTTGATATAATGCAGAAGCTGGAAGAAGTAATGACAATATTTATGATTATGTGTATCTGCAGTTCAAAGAATAAAGAAGAGGCAATGACATAAAGTGAAAAGAGGAAAAATAAGAGAGAGTAAAAAAGGGAAAGAGAGAATAAAAGAATCAGAATCATAGAGATGGGGAAATGGTGAGAAAATCAGACGGAGAAAGAAAGAAAGATTGAGACAGATAAAAGAGTAAGAGAGGCAGAGGAAGAAAGGGAGAGACATGGGGCAGAGACACAAAAAAAAGACAGAGAAGGAAGAAAAGAAAAAAGATAAAAATAGAGAAAAAGAGTGGAGAGAGAGAGATGACTTATGAAGTGAAGTACAATATCAGAATGGCCTGTCCTACCCTAACATATAAATATTTCCATCAGCTATCCCATTCCATGTTTCTCATTAACAATGCCTAAGACCTTCTTAGATGCAAAAACACAGAAGCTCCCTAAAGGAAAAAAAAGGACTATAGTGGTTGGTATGGAAAGGCAGATTAGATAGGCTGTATAGTCTTTTTCTGCTGCCATATTTCTCTGTTTACATAGAAACATAACAGCAGAAAAAGTCCACATGGCCTATCAGGTCTGCCCTTCCATATAAACTACAATAGTCCCCTTTTTACCTTTAGAGATCCTCTATGTTTGTCCCATGCTTTTTTTAATGCAGATACTGTCCTCAAGTCCACCACCTCCAATGGGAGACTATTCAACGCATCTACCGCGCGTCTCCCTGTTTCAAAACTCACTCATTTGCAGATTTCTTCCCATAGACACAAAATAGGATAAAAATACTAGTGAATCAGGCCCTAACTGTATTGATCTAAAAAAACACTGGTTCTTACTTGCCATGGTTGAAAATTGGCAACATCTGCACACGTGCCATATCGGAAGGGGCCTCTCCCCAGATGGCAGGAGCTCAAACCATGTAGAGCGTGTGCAATAGCATAGATGGTATTGTAGACATTGTAGGTGACCCTTAAGTTGGTAACATCTGTGTACAAGTTCCGAAGACTTTCCAAATCCTCAGTTCCTGTGCAAAATGTGCTTCTGTTATCTCTGGATCTCAAGAGGGCTTCTTGTTCTGGCCACTTGCAGCCAAAGGCCTCTTCCCAGAATTCTCTCAGAAACACATTGTTTGGGGTTCCTGCAGGGTAAGTATTCGTGAGGAATGCTTTGAAACCTGGTATTTCTCCACTGTGGAGAGCAAATCCAATGGTACTGAAAAGAATTCCTGCATACTTCTGCTGGGATAAAAGAGAAGATGTGGACCAAGCCTCACTAGCTATCCAGATCTTCCCAGTCACATTTTGCCTTACCATCTCATTCAGCACGGGGACCAGCTCAGAGTCACCAGAGAAGACTACTATGGCATTAGCTGTTGAGCTTCTAATTACATGGACAATATGAACTGCGTTCTTGTCTGCTTGGTTTGTGATGATGGTCTCTGAGAAGGCCACACAAGCTCCAGCCTTGAAAATCTCTTCCTTTACCATCTGCACACCCTGCTGGCCATAGTCACCATCCAATGCCAGAAACCCGACCCAGGTCCATCCAAAGTGCATCACTAGCTGGGCCAGCCCCATGGACTGGAAGGCATCACTGGGGACAGTCCGAAAGAAAGACGGAAACTGGATGCGATTGCTCAGCAGTGGACTTGTGGAGAAATAACTGATCTGTGAAATGAAGAGAAAGATGCTTAGCATTCCCATAGATTGGGTGCAAGGATTTTGACTGTGGAACATCTGCTTGAACCTTTAGTGAACATGAATCTATGGATCCCCTTACAAGTTACATATGCATCCCAAACAGATAGCTCTTTTGACAGCTCTTATTATGCTGGACCTTTTATGACTGACTCAAATATGTGTGTTTATTTATTTGCATTTATTTAATAATGCATTCAGAAAATACTGAAAGCCGAAAACCTCTTTTTTACAATTCCTGTGCTTCTCTTTACGTCAAAGCAAGAAACAAGAAATAAAGCGCGCAACAGAAAAGTGAAAGGTCATAAGGAATTCTGGGAACCCCGCACTTCAGTTTGCAAATGAGCTTCATTAGGTGCCAATATTCCTCAAATCTGTGCTCATTGCATGAATCTTACTATACCACAGTGGTGTCCTCAAAGGAGCCTTAAATACTGTTGACTATGAGTCATGGTGCAATATTGTTTTCTACTCGCAGCCAGAACTCTGGACTGGCAGCTACCAACTAGAATTTAAGCTCAACTGAATAACATTCAAAGCCTATTAACCTCCAGGGACATCAGATGCCGGTAATATGTCTAAGGCAGTAGCTCGTTCTGTAGCTATGCCCCATAGAAGGGGTTGTTTAGCTTGGAAAATGAAGCCTGAGGGATGACTTCAACAATCAATTTTTCTTCATCATGCTCTAGTAGCAGGACAGAACGTTACAAGATTTACGCAGTAGCTGGAGAGAGTTAGGCTTAACATAGAGAAGATCTTTCTTTATAAAGCCTACTTATTGCCCGGCCAGTCCTACTGCTTAAATCTGACTTCTAGTTCTAGTGTCCTACAGATGCTGCAAATCTTCATTTGGAGGATCTATGATTCAGCTCCTATTTTTCCCTATGATACATCTCCTAACGTTCTCCCACCCCCTATCTGGCTATTGCAATGATGGTCCTCAGATAAGGAAAAACAGGCACTTTTCCAAAGCTCACTACAAGTGTATCCTGTGATACCATCTGGGCAGAGCCCAGGGTGTTAAGTTAGGCTAGGACTCCACACTTCTGTCACTTGGGGCTGCGTTAGGTGGGCGAAAAGATTACTTTCAAAGCCGTATTGCTGAGATGCCCTGCTTCTTCACATCCATGCCAGCAGGGCTCATTCCGTTCGGGACATAGATTCCCTCTGTACGTCCGGTCTGAGCCAGACATACAGAGGGGATCGCGATTCTGATCCCGCGGGGATACTCAGAATCACGAACAGTCCTGTACATGCAGGCCGGGACTGTGATTTAGTCTGGCCTGCACGTATAGGATCTTCCCAGCTAAGTCAGTCAAGGCTCTTCAATGGAGCCGCGGCACCACGGCGTCATGTTGCCAAGGCATTACTGCTCCATTGAAGAGCCGCAATGCCGGCCACTGGAAAAAAAAAGCTTATTCCCTGCAGCCCGACCCACGATCTGGCCTCCTAAGGCCAGGTTCGGGCTGCAGGAAATGTCCTCTGGCTCCCCCCCCCCTGCCCCATCCACACCCCGGTATTGAAAATATAACACATCCAGGGAAGTTATTCCACCTCGGAGGTGGAATAACTTCTCCACACATGTCACCAGCCCTGGAAGTACAGGGCTGGCATTAGAATCGGCCCTGTATGTCCAGGGCCGGCGACCGCTCACCACCCGCCCTAACTCTGTCCCCGAGCCACCTCATCTAACATCCCCGCACAACCGGCAGGGAAGTTAGACGCGGCAGGGGAAGGCACGAATAGCGGGTATGGACGTCCCATTTGGACGCCCATCCCCGCTATTTGTAGCACAGAATTGGGCCCTCAGTGTCCAACAAAGGCAATTGTTCAGTCTGAATGGCTGTTCCAAACAAAGCTTTAGACGGAATTTGAGTATGCCCAAAGAAGGAGCTTGACAGCAGAGACTAAGGAGAAGAGGTGTCTTGCCTTTCTGTAGTATGAAGAGTAAAGATGCAGAAGAGAGTTGAGTGAAAGGCTATTTTTGTTTTCATACTAGCTTTAAAGAAGCTGTATGGTAAAAAAGGAAAGGGAATTGGATTTAGCTCATGCCTTTCGCATTCAGGTATAGAAGGTATTTTCCTGTTCCCAGAGGGCTTATAATCTACCTGCGACAATGGAGGCTTGAGTTTACAGAGAATGTGGGGGTCTCTGAAACCACGCCTTGCAAGAGGAGTTTATTGCACCCTTGCATAAGGCTAGCCTGTACTAGCCATTTGATGTTCCTACAGGGTAACAATGATGCTCCAGAAGGCCCAGGGACTGAATCTGAACGTGAACCTGGGTTTCTAAAGTGACAACCATTGGTCTATCCCAAGAAGATCTTATTAACTGTGAGTAGAGGAGTAGCCTAATGGTTAGAGCAGAGGACTAAGACCCAGGGCAACCCAGTTTAAATCCCACTGCTGCTCCTTGTGACCTTGGGCAAGCCACTTAGCCCTCTATTGCCTTAGGTACAAACTTAGACCATGAGCCCTCTAGGGACAGGAAAACACCTACTTTATACCTAAATGCAAATCACCTTGAACTCTAAGAAAGGCATAAGCTAAATCCAATTTCCTTTCCTTGTACAGGAGAAAGATGGTTCAATGGGAGACTGTGAGGAGCAGTTTAAAGATCTTAATATGTATACTTTAGAGAAAAGGCGGGATAAAGGAGATATGATAGAGAAGAGTCTCTTTCAATTGAAAGCAAACTCTGCTACAAGGATGAAAGGGGATAGACTCAGGAGTAATATGCAGAAATATTTCTTTACGGAAAGGAGGTGGTAGAGACGAGGGCAGTATCTGAATTCAAAAAAGCATGGGACAAACACAGAAGATCTCTAAAGAAAAAAAGAAGACTATTGTAGTTGATATGGAAGGAAAGACTAGATAGGCCATGTGGTCTTTTTCTGCCGTCATGTTTCTATGCTTCTAAGTTTAGTTTGCAGGAGTGTATGTGTGAGGGAATGGATAAACAGCCAAAAGATTACATGATCTCCTGAAGTCCATTTCAGACTTATTATTTAATTTTATTTACTTAAAAATGTATATCCTGCTAATCTACCAAGTACACCAAACAAAATACAACATTTCAAATAGTGATCCAGTCTTTAAATATTGTAGATCAAGATACTTCTCCTCTTCCTTCACAGGCAATATGACATGTGGTACTTTATGGATGGTGCCAGTTTTATCGCAGTAATGGCACAACATCACACGTTGCGTGTTATTTTCTGAGAACAGTTACATATATTTTTTTCTATAACTCTAGAAGATATTTTGAGACCCCTTCCATCACTATCATTCCATCATTGTGGCTGATCTTTTAAGACAGTGATATGCTTGAGACTAATTTGCATGCATTGTACCTTCAGTGCAAGCAAATTTATCTCATGCATATTCATTGTACCTTCAGTGCAAGCAAATTTATCTCATGCATATTTATTGGGTGTGTCCTGAAAACCTGACCCTTTTGCAGTCCTCGAGGGCTGAAAGGGAATACCACTGTTTTAATGTCTCACCCAGCCCCTTCTTTTTATGATTTTAGATGATCTAAGAAAGCCTTGTACAGCCCTCTTTTTTATGATTCTTGATGACTTTTAGAAGTCATTTCCAGGTTTGTATTACTCTGGTTCAACATGACTTCTTGAAATTTCTTCCAGCTTTCTGTTTCCACAGTTCTTTCTATGAGCCAACCATATTGGCCATTGTCACCATAAAAGACAAGTGCACTCATGCCGGAATGATCTTAAAACATGCAATTATTATTAGTCCATTGATATTTAGTCATCTTAACTCAATGGCTATCAGATGCATAAAGGTTGCTGTCCATCTTCAGAATATTGTGAGAATGATTATTTTTCTTTTTCTTTGAATTTTAAAGTTTTCAGTTTTTCTCCTTGAACGCTTTCCTTTTCAACTTTCTGATCCGCAATCATCACTGTTGTTATGATAAAGAAAGGTAATTTCTTCACCTACCTGGGGGTATCTGGATAAACCCAACAATCGAGCCATGGCGATAGAACTGAGAGACACAGCATCTCCTACCACGGTTGCCAACTGACTCCCCTGGCACCTGAAGTTGGGGATAGCCTCATCCCATCCTGTCAGCATCCATAGGGTCCCCTCTAGAGCTCGCTGATGGATTTTACATGAATCATACACTTGGAAGCCCAGGGTGATGTTGGGTAAGAGATTCTGGTCCTGGTTAATCTCCTCAATGGCAAAAATCATACTTTGCATCCATTGGTAATGCTGGAAAGCAAACCTGGAAGGCACATAGAAAGCTGACCTCTTGACGACAGCACTGATAATATCATTATTTATAGTGTCATCTATCTTTATTCTCACATTTCAAGAAAGGCATTGATAGTACGAAACCTTAGTTCTGCTAATGCACCCTAGTCCTGGCCATCAGCCCCCTCTCTTATTCCAGTACTAAGAAAAAAAAAATCAATATCCATGACTCCTATGCCTGTTCTGCAACAATCCATACAATTCCAGTACTGAAGTCCCCACCTACACACCCATATACAGCTTTGCTATTAATCGTCCTACAGATCCAGCCTATGGTTAGATCTTGCACCAAATTATTTTAAAACAAAGCCTAAATTCCTATTTTTGAATCACATATAACTTATAGTGCTAACCACTCATGTGGTCCCTCTTTCAGAAGTATATCCATTCTCCATACCCTTAACTTTGCATCTGTGCAAAAAATATCTTTTTAAAGCAATGTCTTCTATTCAAGGCTGGGTAGGATCATTTACGTTACAAGTTGTGATAATTGTTTAGGATGGTTGAATGTTGCATCAGCTGGTTTCAACATATAATAAATTCCATGTTGCAATTTGTCATGATTTACACATGCCATCTACATTTTCTCTCACATAAGGGTGCAACCACAGGGCTATCATTTGAGTAATTCGAAGTAACAGTTCTTGAGGGGATCAAGCAGACATAGTTTAAGGTGGACAGGCAGCCTAATGGTAAGAGCAATGGGCTGAGAACCAGGAAAGTACAATTAAAGCCCACTGCTGTTCCTTGTGATCTTGGGCAAGTCACGCAACCCTCCATCGTCTCAGGTACAAACTTAGAGTGCAAGTCCTCCAAGGGATAGGAAAATATCTACTGGACCTGAATGTAACTCACTTTGAGCTACTCCTGAAAAAGGTGTGAATGAACTCTTTAAGGGAAAAAATAGGTCAATATTCAGAAGTAATTGCTATCTGGAAAAATGCTGCTGGATGGGATTATTTGGCAGTTTTCATTGGATAAAGTGAGGATAGCCAAAAGCCGTCTTAATTTTATCCAGATTGTGGACTGAATAGGACTCGCCTCTCTCTCCATATAATCAGCACTGGCTACAATCCAGATACTGGTGCTAAATATTCCAATTTATTTTTTTTTACCACCAACTGTGACAACTGAATATCAACCCAAATGTTGCCAGAATCTGGACTTGATTCATCTTGGTCCTGGTAAAAAGATCTTCTAGTCACCCTATCACGTAGGTAGAGATATTGTGTGTTACTGCACATAATGGGTCATTTTATTAAGGGTTACTACACATTAGCAAATTAGCATGCGCTATCGGCCGCAAGGCTAATTTATTCCTAATGGCCCCACGGCAGAAAGTGCATGCTAATGCTATTAGAATGCACCAGCTATTAGTACATGAATCCCATAGTGTGGGTTGAGATCATGAGCCAGAACCTTGCAGAAGATTAATGCTTGAAGGATTTTAGTAGAACAAACCTACAACAGCCTATTGGATCATGGAGAATAAAAGTAGAAACCTTACGTGTTGCAGGTAATCGGAGCAGGACCCGATGAGACAGGAAGAGTGGGCGTCTTGAAGGTGCCAATATTTACATGAACGGGGAAGATCCCCCCAATCAAAATATCCCCACTTCTCAAGTACCCAACTTCTAAGGATCTGTGCACTCGGCACCTTTCCTCCATGCCCAGAGAGGCAGAAGCTGACAGGATAATGAAGAATTGCAACCACAACGCTCCCTTCCTAATGAAGAAAATGCTGCCACTGCTCCTTAAAGTCATGGCTCGGACGAAGACTTTGATAACTTGTCCAAAGCTTGACAGGTCTCTAATGCTTAAATCAAATAATCATTTAATTTGAACAAAAATCAGCTATATCGCAGATTCAGTAAGTATAAAAATAACTTTAGGAATGGGAAAAATAGATCTTTATTAGTTCTTTGCTTTTATGGATAACCTTAAAGCAGACTTGGTGAAAAGCTTGAGCCAAAATATTGTACTAACCTGAAAAGAAACTGCTCATTATCTTAAACTGACCTAGAAATAAACTCAATGTAGCCCAAGCTAATCTGATAGAAAACTGATCTCCTGCTTCAATATTACCTTGAAATAAACAAGTGTGGGTCTTAAATTTCCCTTAAAATAACCTGTTCAAGGATTCAGATAAAGCGTTGGTAGCCTTCATATGACCTTAGAAGTAAACCATTTCTCGTCTTTTAAGTTAACTTTATAATAAACTTAATAATGCTTGGATTAATCTTAAAACATCCCCATATTTGGCTTTTGCAATAAACCTACTTAAAGTGCCCTAGAGCTGAGCTCTTTGTAATCATGCCTAATTAAACATTACACCACACTTCCCGAGACCTTGGCTTTAGTCCTTATGTTATCCTGATAGTACAACGACAGTGGATTTTCTGTGAGATCTGGGTTCCGGTGGATCTTCTCTAAGGACGGTCACACTTCAATGTCTGCTTTCTTTGTAGGACTCCTCTTGTAAAGGCTCTGAGCTTCTGGGAAATTCAGACAGGCACTTGAGATGCATTCTTTTATAGAGAAAGAAATCTATTCCCAGCGGAGAGCTAATCAGAGCTTAAGACTCTTAATGAATGCGTAGGGGGTTTCTGCATTATATTGCTCAGTTCAGTTTGGGAAGGGAAATGAAATTGGGGAATAAGCTCAGAGAAAATGATCAACTGCCTGTTTGTTTCTTTCAACTCAATTTGCTAAATCAAAAGAACATGATTTATTTCCTATAGCACCGTCCATAAACCCAACCGCAGTGTAAGATATATGCTCTGTTTACGGGTGCCTACTTTGTAGGGCTTATTAGCTAAATTCGGAACGCAGAAGTGTGAAATGATCTACTGACGGTCAACAAGCGAATCGGAATCAGAGGGGGACTGGCAGTGAGATCGGCAGGTGTCACGGCTCTTGGGCTTTATCAGCAGTTTACGCAGGAACAGGAGACCGCTATGGTTTTCGAAGGAAGTAGCTGAAAAAGTGAAGAAAAAGAGGGAGGCCTTCATGAAATACAAGAGATCACAGAGAGCAGAAGACAGGCATCTGTATTTGGAAAAACTTAGAGAAGCTAGCAAAGTAGTCAAGAAGGCAAAGATTCAAAAGGAGGAGGAAATAGCCAATGCAATAAAATGGGGGGATAAGACATTTTTCAGATATATTAGTGAGAAGAGGAAGAGCAAAAGTGGTATTGTCAGACTCAAGGGTGCAGGGGGGGAATATGTAGAAGCTGATAAGGATAAAGCGGAATTGCTTAACAAATATTTTTGTTCTGTGTTCACAGATGAAGAACCAGGAGCAGGACCTCAGAAAACACCCACAAATAAGAACAGAAGCGAGGAACATCTTGAACTATTTTCAGAAGACTGTGTTCGTGAGAAACTAGCTCAACTTAAAGTAGACAAAGCGATGGGACCGGATGGGATACACCCTAGAATACTGAGGGAACTTGGGGACGTTCTAGCAGCTCCACTGACTGACCTTTTCAATGCCTCGTTGGAGTCAGGAGTGGTGCCAAAGGACTGGAGAGAGGCTCATGTGGTGCCTTTACACAAAAGCGGAAGTAAGGATGTGGTTGAAAACTACAGGCCGGTTAGTTTAACTTCGGTGGTGAGTAAATTATTGGAAACGCTGCTGAAAGAGAAAATAGTGAGGTTTCTGGAGTCCAGCGGATTACAGGATCCGAGGCAGCATGGATTCACCAGAGGCAGGTCTTGTCAGACAAATCTGATTGATTTTTTTGACTGGGTAACCAGGGAGTTGGACCGAGGGAGAGCTCTAGATGTGGTGTATTTAGATTTCCGTAAAGCCTTTGACACTGTTCCTCACAGGCGACTTATAAACAAACTGAGCACCCTAGGGATGGACCCTAAAGTTACTGCTTGGGTTAGAAATTGGTTGGGTGGGAGGCGACAAAGAGTACAAGTAAATGGAGCTCACTCTGAGGAGAAGGATGTTACCAGTGGTGTGCCCCAGGGATCTGTCCTTGGTCCAATTCTTTTTAACATCTTTGTTAGTGATATAGCGGAAGGGCTGTCGGGTAAGGTTCGCCTCTTTGCGGATGATACCAAAATCTGCAATAGGGTAGACACCCAGGAAGGGGTAGATAACATGAGGAGGGATCTAGCTAAGCTTGAAGAATGGTCTAGAATTTGGCAGCTGGGATTTAATGTTAAAAAATGTAAGGTCATGCATTTGGGCTGCAGCAATCCAAGGGAGCAATACAGTATAGGAGGTGAAGTACTTTTGTCCACTAAAGAAGAGCGGGACCTAGGCATGGTTGTGTCTGATGATCTTAAAGTAGCTAAACAGGTGGAAAAGGCGACGGCAAAAGCTAGAAGGATGCTTGGGTGCATACGGAGAGGAATGGCTAGCAGAAAAAAGGAGGTGATAATGCCTCTGTATAAGTCTTTGGTGCGACCTCATTTGGAGTATGGTGTGCAATTCTGGAGACCGCATCTTCAAAAGGATGTGAACAGGATGGAGTCGGTGCAGAGGGTTGCTACCAAAATGATTAATGGGCTTCATTATAAAGCATATGAGGACAGACTTAAGGATCTTAATATGTACACCTTAGAGGAAAGGCGGGATAGAGGTGATATGATTGAGATGTTTAAATACCTCCGTGGCATAAATGTTCAGGGAGAGAGCCTCTTTCAATTGAAAGCAAGTTCTGCTACGAGGGGACATGGGATGAGGGTGAAGGGAGATAGATTCAGGAGTGATATGCGTAAATATTTCTTTACGGAAAGAGTAGTGGATCCGTGGAATAGTCTCCCAGTGGAGGTGGTAGAGATGAGGACAGTAACTGAATTCAAGAAAGCATGGGACCAACACAGAGGATCTCTAAAGGCAAAAAGTGGACTGTTGTAGTTGTTATGGAAGGACAGACTAGATAGGCCATGTGGTCTTTTTCTGTCGTCATATTTCTATGTTTCTATGATAGAAATCGTGTGATGAAATCTTAGGTCTGCCAGCGTGACATGTTGATTCTGCGGCTCCTCACTACTCTCATATCTCTCCCTATACACCTCCCTCACAGCTCCATTCATCAAGCAAATCTATGTCCTTCTCTTCTACTGCCAGCTCCAGACTCCATTCCTCCCACCTTGCTACACAAGATGCCTGGAATAGACTACCTGAGTCAGTATATCACTCTCCATTCCTGGTCCTAGTCAAATCCAGGCTAAAAACTCATCTCTTCAAGGCTGCCTTTGGATCGACTTCCTTGTTTTCCTGCATTCACCCATATGTATTTTAATTATTTACTTTAAGAATTCCCTAGTTCCCTGGTGTTTTGTTTGTTTGTCTTAGCAGATTGTAAGCTCTTTGGAGCAGGGACTGTCCTTTTAGTGCTGTATATGACTAGTAGCACTATATAAATAATAGTAGTGATCAGGTCTTTTTAAACACCATCCACAGCATATAAAAAAAATATTTCCATTCAGCATCACTATAGAGCAGTGGTTCTCAATACAGTCTTTGGGACACACCTAGCCAATCGGGTTTTCAGGCTATCCACAATGAATATGCATGAGATAGATTTACATACAATGGAGACACTGCTTGCAAATCTCTCTCATGCATGTACACTGGAGTAGAGTGTAGTAGCCTAATGGTTAGAGCAGCAGGTTAAGACCCAGAGAAGCCCAGTTTGAATCTCACTGAGGCTCCTCAGGCAAATGACTTAACCTTCCATTGCCTCAGGTACAAACTCAGGGGCATGTTTACTAAAGTGCGCTAGCTGAGAGTGTGGGGTTTACATGCGTTTGAGCTGTGTGGTAGCAAGGAGTGCACGGCTCAAAAATGAGTGTGTTAAAAATCCCAACAGTAGCAGTGTAATGTGTAAATAGGCGGAGTCAAGGTGCACAGCGGTCACGCGCTAGTTACACAACAATGCTGCTAGCGCACCTGCCTCTGAACAGGCACTAGCTTTACTTGCCATGCTTCTGCACGCCAACCACGCCCTGCGGATGCGAGCGCCAAGAAACATCAAGGGCAGAAGCAGGACAAACACACTGGAGCAATAGGGGGCCAATAGGAGATGTGAGCTGAAGACCAAGGCACGTACGGTTGACATGGATGGAACACACCAGTCTGACAACCTCAACACCAGGACCTGCAG
Organism: Ichthyophis bannanicus; assembly: GCA_033557465.1. Taxonomy (NCBI): domain Eukaryota; kingdom Metazoa; phylum Chordata; class Amphibia; order Gymnophiona; family Ichthyophiidae; genus Ichthyophis; species Ichthyophis bannanicus. Next base: position 99,937,389 of record CM066048.1, on the reverse strand, counting down.
GTCTGCCGTTACCCTGCTGGGACAGCGGCAAACCTTCATGAAGACATCATTAGGTGTCCTGATGGAGTGCTGTTCACGTCTACATATGCACTGGATAAGTATCTGAGGACTGCTGGTGTTGGGCGCTGTGGAAGTGTCAGGAGATAAGGCCTGTGCTTAGTGCTGCAGTAAGTACTGGCCTCAGAGGCAGAGTTGGAGCCAGCAGAATACAGTGGCGGGAAGGGCATGCAAATTAGGTGATACACTTCATGGCTAAATGATGGTGTGGCAGCCCAGGTGCCGTCTGACCCCTGCCTCCTCTGCATGTGGGGGGATAAGTAGCAGTGAATATATGCACCTAAAGGGCCATGCCATTGCCATGGACCATGGACCTGTGGGCTGATACCCCTCACCCTGAACAATGGAGGATGTGGCTGAGGCCTACCAGCTCTGAATACTTTTCTCATTGAATGTAGATTTCTAGCATTTGAGTTTGCTGATTGGTGTCTCCTTCCTCCCCCCTTGCCCAGGGGCTGTGTGGGATTTAGTACTGGTATGGAGGCTCTCTGTGGCTAGATCACTTTGACCCCTCCTCTCTTTAGTTGATGTTAGACCACAGGCATGGGTGTTCTTATAAGGTGGGCCATGGATCCTATGTGCCTTGTGTACAGGCTGCCGAGTAGCTGTGCTGATCAGACTTGGTCTCCAGACTCTCCTGGCCCTTGCACCTCCCTTCCCCCAACATGGGGAACTCACTCCACAATGGCTAAGACACTGCCCAAGCCATCATTAGAGGGTGGAATGAGCTGTGGAGCCCACCCCATCCCCAAAGGTTTTATCTAGCCTAGGTGAACAGGGACTTTGGCGCCTCAGGGTGAGGGGGTCTATATCCCTGTCCTCCATGATGGACACTGTGGACATCCTGCCTGACCCCATACAAGGCTCCCTGCATCTCCAGATACCACATTTGCACCCTATCACCTCTAGTCTGAGATGCAGCACATACTCTCTGCATTTGTTTGCTTTACTGATTTGCATGTCTTGCCCTCTTGTACTTAGCTCCTATGCTCTGAGCTGTACATGGCAGTTCAGCCCACTCCAAGCCATCTGTTAAACTGGCCAGTAGCTACCTTCCTGCATGAGTGCCAGGGGCACAGTTCTTGCTGTCCACAGTGAGTCGGAGGCCCACAATATCATGCTTGTAACTTTCTATTTCCAGATGCACGCTGTGACTGCGCACACTGCGCGCCTGCATTATGTCTGCATGTTCCTTATTACCATGCTAGTGTTACGACTGACGTTGCAGTAGTAGAGTACCGCAGCACTGCCCTTTGTGTCTACTGTGGCCGCTGGGCTCCAGCATGGTAGGAACACATGAATTTTGCGTATTAACGCCATGCTCTGGTTAGGTGTGTCCTGAGAACTGGGTTGAGAACCACTGCTGGTGGTGCTCGATACACATATAGGGACACATTTTCTAAGGGTTGCATGGAAACCTAGGCGCTTTTTATGTATATAAATCCCTTATGCACTTCAGTGGGCACTTAAAGCATGGATCGTCGCTGTTCTCTAAGCGAGTGCCTAAGTCCCATCCTGCGTATTTTCCATTGGGGTATGAGAGGGCGGAGCTTGGGCAGAGCAAAGGCGGGGCCTCAATTTACCCACTTAAGTTATAGAATACTAGAACTTGCGTTTTCTGCAAATCTAGGTGCGGGCGGTTATGCCTGTCCTAAAGCAGGCCTAACCACCATGAGTAGTTAAGGTGCATCAGAACACCTCCGTTTTATAAAGTAAAGTGCGCGCTTTGCTTTATAAAATAGGCCTTGAATACATGCATGGTAGTGCGTATTCACTGCGCAGGAGTTTATGAAATTACCCTGATTATCTGGTCACTACCGTCACCTATACATATGGGGACAATATTTAGCTGCTAGACTCATAGCAAAGTGGGATTTAATTTAGGATGCTTTTTGCAGGTCTAAATTAAACTGCTTAGCTATAAAAACAGTGGCTGAATGTTGCCATCATCTGTATAGTTAGTCATTCCATGGGGAAGGATATTGATAATGCCACAATTTGTTTGTATACATCTTTTGGATTGCATTAATTGCCCTTAACAAGGGGAAATCGTGCCAAAATAAGGCCGTGTCAGGCTGAATAAATGTATTCTGAGTTATCTCGTGGACCTCTTCCTGTTTTCATTTAGAAAGGGTGCAGTTTACATGTGGCTGATTGTACCAGGTCCGAAGTGCACAGGGGCATGTGGAGGGCGGGTCAGAGTATAGCTTGGGTGGAATAAAAATCTCCCCGTGTGTTCCCCATTTCATATACGGAATGCACATGATCATCCTAAAGTGTCTCCGTCCAGATTTACTCCTGCACCCTGGCACGAAAACACATTCAAAAAGTTTTCTTTTGGCCAGTCCTTCACAGGAGGGATTATGGGAAATATACCCTGCAATCCCCCAATGTTTATTCCCCCCTCCAAATTGAAATGCAGTAAAACATTACATTAATTACACGCATCTGCAAGTCTAGATTTGTAAAATGGGCCAACTATTCGTGCAAACGCTGGCGTTTCTATGTGGCCCTTGTGAAATGCGGGCACTTCCACGTGTAAACTGCTAGGTTTCCGCCATCGACTTTTTTCCCCATGTGTCTTTCGGAAAGTGCTCCCTCCGCAGCCCATGGATGTGTATTTTAAAAACAGGTCCACATTTAACAGAGCCGTTTCTAAAATACCGACACGGTTGTAAACGTGATGACCTCAGCATCTCAATTCTGATTGCCAGGTCCTATGTAAAATGGCCTTTTTAGGAATAGCATGATTTTTGCCTGTTTCATCTTCCATTATCGTTAATGAATGTGTTTTTTTCCATTTTCCATTTATACTCGTCATGCCCCTGTTTCTGCACACAGGTAATGCACACATTGTGTCCCTCTGGTCTATATTCCTGTCTCTGTACATCCACATTTTCATATGTGTATGATCTGTGCTCTATTGCAAGTGGACCGGTTTCATTATTTTGCTTGGCAGTTGAGCATTGATCTACATATTTTTATTGATTTGTACGGATGTGAGTCTGGCACTAAATGAGATTCTCCCGTTGTTGTTGACGATTTCTCTTGCTCAGAATAGTCAATGAACTTTCTTCTCATATCCCATGTTATGTTTCAATTTCCCAAAATATGGCCATGTAAGGTCTTTCTAAGTTCCTTTGTATTTTTTTTATTTTGGCTTGTCTAGGAAATGTCATTATTCTTGTTTTCATTCACTCTGGGGGATATTCAAAGGCATTTACACGGTTTGCAGATCTGCAAACCATGTCAATGCCACTGAGCTGAATATTCAGCGGTACTAACATGATTTGTGCCACTGGATATCTGCAGGTGCTGCTGTTACACACCCCAGTGCTAAGCAGTTAACACTAGGACGTGTAAGGGACATTCTGGGGCAGCGGAGGTGTGGCCTATCACTAACCAGGCAGCGGCAGTGTTAACCAATGACCGGTTAGCAACACGTGGGTAAAGTAAGATGCGGCAAAGGCTGGCCTAACTTTATCCATGGAAGCCAACCAGGCAGCAGCTGAATACCACCACCGCCTGGTTAGCTTCCTGGTTCTGTGGCAACCTGAATGTTCAATGCCGTGGTCAGATATAGCCCCAACATTGAATATCCGGGGTTAGAATTCAGAGGCGACGGATAACCGCTTTACAAGCACTAGCGCCGCAGCCGCTAAATATCCCCCCCTCATTGTTTTTATGATTGTCTATTTATTAACCCTCTTCTGTTATACACAATGCCCTTGTGACATTATAGTTCTCTTTTACTATTTCTAATGGGTGCCTCTTAATAATTTTCCTCCCTGGGTTTCTCCCGTCTATTCCAGCACATATTTCTATTGGATGTCACACAGCTTATGTACTTCAGGGACCCAAATTAAAATCCATTTTTGAAAGTATCCATATACCTACGGATTTGGAAAAATAACTTATGTATCACCATAAAGCTCCAGAAATGGAAAGCAAATAAGCAAATAAGATCTGGGTGTCCAAATCAACAACAACTTCAGCAAACAATTGAAAATTCTATTGGAAATAAAAGAATAAAAACTGCAATCCATCATTCATAATAATGCAAATGTCCAGAACATTACAGTCCTTAGGTCGTACAAACTCTGTATAAGGTGCCTAGATCATTTTACTCTTCTTGCTTTGTCCTCCTTTCCTTCCCATCAGATTTTCTTTTGAGTTCAGTTCAGGCCTCACCAGGATGATATAACATTTGGGGAAGAAGATACAGGAAAACAAGGCAGAACTAGAAGACAAGATGGCAAAGATCTCCATGGCGACCATATACTTGCCTCGAGTGCTGAGGTAGGCCGGGATAAATGACAGCCACACACTGAGGAATGCCAACATACTGAAGGTGATAAATTTTGCCTCATTGAAGCTATCGGGAAGTTTTCTGGCTAAGAAGGCCACTACGAAACTGATGATAGCCAGAAGCCCAAGATAGCCCAGCATACACCAGAAAGCAGTGGGAGACCCTTCATTACACTGAACTATTATCTTTCCAGGATGAGTGTGGATGTTATACTCTGAGAAAGGAGAGGACAGGAGTAACCAAGAGACACACACAATAACCTGAATTAAGGTACAAACACTGATGATTGCATAGGACAGTTGAGGTCCCACCCATCTCCTAAATTTACTGTTTGGTTTGGTGGCATTGAAGGCAATGACTACTGTCATGGTTTTGACCAACACACAAGAGATGGAAAGGGAAAAACTGATGCCAAAGGCAGCTTGTCTGAGGAGACATTTCTCTGGACTTGGGTAACCAATGAAAGTCAGTGAGCAGAGAAAGCATAAGGTAAGGGCCAAGAGCAGGAGGTAGCTGAGGCTGCGGTTGTTGGCTTTGACGATGGGGGTTTTCCGATAATGGATAAAGAGTCCCAGGGAGGCAACAGGAATCAAAGAGAAAATAATGCCGGTTGCTGCTAAGGTGGCTCCCAAGGGCTCTTCATAGGAGAGAAACTCTATGGTTCTTGGGACACACTGATCTTGTCTGGCATTGGGCCAGTGATCCCATGAACACCTGGAACATTCTGCAGAATCTGAAAGATGAAATGAGCAAGATATTTCCTGAGGTCAAGAGTCATTTTCTTCAGATGTTAATGGATTATTCAAGTTGCATATCCACTTACCTGTTTGGTTAGAGACCTCACCCTGGGGACATAGGACACACCAAAAACAGCAGATGGGAACACCTTCTCTAACAATTTTCCTATAGCCAGGGGGACAACTCTGACTGCACACAGAGAAAGGAACCTGAAAGCAATAGAAATACAGATTTATGATCACTAATGTTATAAGTTATTTTCTATAAGAACAAAGGAAATAATATAATTCATTTCAATGACCAACCTTGCATGAAGAGGAATCTGTAAGGTAGGACATTTAAATTTGATTTTATGGAGGAATGTGTGTTCTTCCTTCAAGATATCACAAAAGTAGGATTTAACTATACCCAGTGTTTTTGGACCTAAGTCAATGTGTATAATGACAGAAGCAAAAATTGATAATAAAAACTTTTTCAGGTACATTTGAAGCAAAATGCCTGTGAAGGAGTCAATTGGACCATTCAATGATAGAGGGGTAAAAGGGACGCAAAGGGAGGACAAGGCCATAGCAGAAAAACTAAATGAATTCTTTACTTTGATCTTTACTGAAAAAATGTAGGAGAGATACCCGCCAGAAATGATAATGAAAGGTGAGGAACTGAGACAAATCTTGGTGACCTATGAAGATGTAACAGGGCAATTTGACAAATTAAAGAATAGCAAATCACCTAGACCAGATGGTATGAATCTCAGGATGCTGAAAGAACAAAAAATGAGATTGTGGACTTACTATTAGTAATTTGTAAATTATCATTAAAATTGTTTATAGTACCTATAGACTGAAGGATGGCCAACATAACGCCAATTTTTAAAACAGGTTCCAGGGGTGAACCAGGAAACTACAAACCAATGACCTTGACATCAGTGCCAGACAAAGCAGTAGAAACCATTATACAGAACAAAATTACTGAACACGTAGATTAAAGGGACTAAACCAACATAGATTTAGACAACGGAAGTCTTGCCTCATCAATCTGCTACGTTTTTTTGAAGGTGTGAATAAACTTGTAGATAAAGGCAAGCCGGTTGATATAGTATTTTGGGATTTACAGAATGCCTTTGACAAGATATCTTCTGAGAGACTCTTGGAGAAATTAAAAATTCATGGGATATGAGGTGTTAAGGTCATATAATCCTAACCTCGGCCCTTTCTGTTCTTACTCTGGTGCCAGTGCAAGTAAGAAGAAATAAAACACATCGCACAGTTATACAATAACAAGTTCTGCAAAAGCTTTAGGGAGGCAGTCATGGGGCTGCAAACTTCAGCTGTCACCCATAATTCCTTCCCTCCGCTGTATGCAGCACTTCCTTTTATTTACAAGAACTACCATGTTATTCATTTTTGTCTTAGCATCATTGCATCATACTTTCCCTTGATCTTTGTCGATCTGTACTTCATATGTTATATTGAAAACTTATAGACACAATTAACTCTCATTTGACATGCCAAGTTTTGCAAGAATATATATTTTTTGTAAAGAATAGAGCCTTGACTGTCTCACAAATATCCATACACGTTATCTGTAACACTGTTAGCACATTCCAAGCTGTTTTCACCCTCAAAACATTTCCTTTTCCTATGAGATCCAAGTCCCCCTTCTAGTCCCTTTCTACAGGAGACACTATCCTATTGTGGATTGGGAGCTGGTTAAAAGATAGAAAATAGAGAGTAGAGCTAAATGATTACATTTCTCAATGAAGAAAAGTGAGTAAGAGAGTACCCCAAGGATCTGTGCTGGGTCCAATGTTTTTTAACATATTTATAAAGGACATGGAAATGGAAACAAGTGAGGTGATCAAATTTTCAGACAACACCAAATTATTCAAAGTTGTTAAATCACAAGAGGATAGTAAGAAATTCCAAGAGGACCTTGAAAAATTCAGACACTGGGCATCCAAATAGCAGATGAAATTTAATATGGACAAGTGCAAAGTTATGCACTTAAGGGCATGTTTATGAACCATACTATCAGGATAGCGTGGAGTTAGTGTGCAATTTGGGCACCATGCTAAAAGATAGCAACAGGTGCCCATCTAAAAATGGCATGCTACCCTATTAACGCACATCTGGGTGGGAACTAGATGGGACAAGGCCATTCCCTGCACATCGTACCTAGCGCAGGCATTAGTGGTCTGTGTTAACCGTCCTTGATGTAGGTAGCACGGGTTCAACAAATGCTACCTTAATGAGTGGCATTGCACCCATGACCCGATCTCCATGGTACCGCTCAGTTTTCCTGTAGTAACTTCAGGGAATGGATTTACACACCCCTCTGCAATTAATGAGCAGACCCATGCTGGTGACACGACCCACGCGTATGTTACCGGTATAGAGCTTAGTAAACATGCCCCTTAGGGAAGAATGATTCAAATGATAGCTATAAGATGCAAGGTTCTACATTCAGAGTCACCATCTAGGAAAAGGATCTCAGCATCATCATGGACAGTACACGGAAATCTTTCAGTCAGTGTACAACCATAGCCAAGAAAGCTAATGAATTCAAGAGTTTGATTACACGTTGAGTGAAAAAATGTTTTTTCCTATTAGTCTTAAATGGGCTACATTGTAGCTTCATTGCATGTCCCCTAGTCTTTCTACTTTTTGAAGGAGTCAACAACTGACCTATGTTTACCCGTTCTACTCCACTCATTCATTTACAGGCCTCTATCATATCTTTCCTCTGCCATCTTTTTTCCAAGTTGAAGAGTCCTAATCTTTTAAGCCTTTCCTCAAAGGGTTATCCTTCCATCTCCTGTACCATTTTGGTGGCTCTTCTCTGTACCTTTTCGAATTCTGCTATATCCTTTTTAAGATATGGCAACCAGAATTGCATACAATATTCAAGGTGGAGTCGCATGGAATGATACAGAGGCATTATAATATCCTTGGTTTTATTCTCCATTCCTTTCCTTATGATTCCTAGCATTCTATTTGCTTTCTTTGGCCACAGCTGCACACTGGGCGAAGAGTTTCAATGTATTATCCACTATGGCGCCTAAGTCCTTTTCCTGGATGGTGGTTCCTAATGTGGAACCTTGCATCGTTTCACCATAGTTTGGGTTGTTGTTCCCTAAGAGGGTCATTCCAGAACATGAATAAGGGGTTTGTATGTGCGGCAGGGACATTTATGTGCCGAAAACATCCCCGCACTGTATTCTGAAACACTGCTATCATACACGGCGCTAGCATGGGGATCTCAGAACGTGCCCAGAAGGGGCAGAATGGGGACATGGTCAGCTGCAGAGACATATAAGGCATATTCAGGAAAGGCCCATGTACATTTTAAGTGTTCCCGGAAATGTCCACGTTATTCCTGCTGAAACATGGAATAAAGCCAGGACTTAGAAAATATTCTGCTGTGCTCTTCAATTTGTCCCATATTGAAGAATGGTTGTGACAAGTATGTGCTGAACTGGTGTGACTGCAGTTTGGAAAAACAAAAGATGCAGTTATAAAGAACAGAAAGCAGAGTTGTAAGCTAAAGAAACATTTATAAGCACCCTCACAGAAATGTTAAGAAGAGCAATAGTGTTTATTCAGGCTATGCTAAATGTGCTGTTTGTGCTAAAACAGCTGATCCAGGGGATCCTAACAAATCCTGTGTTCTGAAAAATGGGACTGTTGATGTAAGAATAGTATGTCAGTAAGTCTGGAAACAAATCATGTTGGAGTGAGAAAGGGAGATCATATGTATAGTCTTGCATAGCAGCTGTTAGTCATAGGTTTGGTTTGGCAGAATGATGTCTTTTGTGACTGCTAGTGAGAGTGCGTGGTGTGGAGGTAGCATGGAAGAATCTGGTGTGCTGATCTGCAATTCAGGGAGGCCATGGCTAGCTGGCCGGTACCTGGACCATATGGATGAATGCAGTGTCACCAGATGCCAGTGTGATAGGGCAGCCAAACATCACACTGATGTACCAACATCCCCCAGATTGTGCCATGAGGCCTACATCCTTCACCAGTCCAGACTGCGAGAGTGATGATATATTTGGAGGCTGGCTACCTGAGTATGATGGCACAGGGATCTCCCCTACCATGCCCACACAGGCCTGACCAGGGGAAGGCAGACAGGGTTGCCCCAGAGATAGCAGATGTATACAGACTGGCATATACCACAATGGGACAGCTGCTGTGAGAAATGCCAGTACCCAGATATGTGGGAATCAGATGCCATAGCCAGAAGGCCCTACTACTACGACAATTTGTATAGCGCTACAAGGCATATGCAGCATTTTACAGACACATGTAAAAGATGGTCCCTGCTCAACAGAGCTTACAATCTAGTCAAGACAGATAACACAGCACCAGTGCACAGGACACATTTAGAGGGAATGGTAAGGAAACCCGAGAGAGCTTAGGAGGATCAGATCCAAAAGCAGCAACGAAGAGGTGAGCACTCAGCCTGGATTTGGGAAGGGTCAGAGAAGAAGCTTCATGCACAAACTCAGGTAGTTTGTACTAGGCACAGGGAACAGCAAGGTGAAAGGAGCAAAGTCTGGATTATGCAGTAGAAGAGAAGATCACAGATAGAAGGGATCTGCCAGAAGAGCGGAGCACCCGAGGAGGGGTATAGGGAGAGAGAAGGTAATGTGGAGCAGAAGAATGAGTGCACTTAAAGGCATGAAAAGACTTACTATGTTGCTCAAAAATACTATGCATCCTTTGGGGAACTGCATTGTTAGATTTAGGTTTGGTGGACTTGGTAAGGGTCCATCTAAGCAGTTTAAAGTGTGTTTGTAGAGATGACCAAGGCAGGAATCACTGGGGTCAATTCCTAATGCTAAGTACCTTTTAATGCAGGGTATGTCCTGACATACATGTCCATATTTTCATTCTCTTATATCATATTAGAGTACACTGGGATTACCTAGCACTTTTCAGGGCCTGTGGAGAACTAGTATGTGGTCTAGGCTGCAGCAGCAAACTACTTTCAGTGTGAAGAGCAGCTTAGGGGATGCATATTTTTCCTGAGGGCATGGCGTCCATGGGTACATCGTGGAGACAGGTGGGATCCAAAACGTGTAGTTTTTCAGAGTACGGTGGGCACAGGGACATCCAAAACATTTACCTGTGTCTGATAATATTGACGAGGGACATGTTTCTCTATTATAACGCATGGCCCATGTCTGCACCTGTGCCTGGGCCATGCACCTGACGCATGTATGGGCTGGCTGAATAGCGCTATGCCCGTTCTGCGTCGACCGTGTCTACCTCCCCGATTAGGAACCTGCGGATGTGTCTAGACCTGCGGATATAGAATTTGGTTCAAACAGGGCCCATTTTTAATTCAGAAGTATCTGCAGGCTGGATGTGAATGTTATGGAATTGGACTCCACATGCATAACTTTGCACTTGTCCACATTAAATTTCATCTGCCATTTGGACCTCCAGTCTTCCAATTTATCAAGGTCCTCTTGCAATTTTCTACAATCCTCTTATGTTTTAACAACTTTTAATAATTTTGTGTCATCTGCAAATTTGATCACCTCACTCGTTATTCCTATTTCCAGATCATTTATGAATATGTTAAAAAGCAGCAGGATAGTACAGATCCCTGGGGTACTCCACTATTCACCATTCTCCATTGAGAAAATTAGTTATTTAGCCCTACTCTCTGTTTTCTAGTTAACCAGTTCCTGATAAACAACACTGCCTCCAATCTCATGACATTTAATTTCACCAAGAATCTCTCATGAGGGACTTGTCAAAGGCTTTCTGAAAATCAAGATATATTATATCAACTGGCTGGCTCACTTTCATCTACCTGTGTATTCACACCTTCAAAAAAATATAGCAGATTAGTAAGACAAGACTTTCCCTGTCAACATCCATGTTGACCTTCTCCCATTAAACCATGACCATCTATGTTTTCAGTAGTTTTATTCTTTATAATGACTTCTACCATTTTGCCCGGTACTGATATCAGGCTCACTTGCCAATAGTTTTCTGAATCACCCTTGGAACCCTTTTTAAAAATTGGCGTTATTAGTAGGAGAAAATTATTGGATAAATTATTGAGGGATGGAGTATCCCCATTGTATTAACTGCATTGCACAAATTATTCAATGAAGAACATCTAATTTTAGAAACTGTCTGGAATCAGATTCATTGAGTTTGTGAAAAGAACTATATCTTGGGCCTAGCCTGATCATTTCTCTGACAGGATTAATATCAGTTTCTCCCTGATTTGCTGATTATTTCTGTAACGTCACGCCAATGGTGGTATACCATCTAGAAGAAAACCAAGTTGTATTTGAACAGAAAGATCTTGACCAACATCTTCTCCATACCTGGGCATCCCTTGAACCCCACAGGATGGCGCTAACGTTGACAATGAGACTCTGACCCGAAGAGGCACTGGAGTCATAGCTGCCCACCTTCACATGTTTGATGGTGCCCTCAGAACTGAGCTGCCAGTTTACAATGTCGTATTGGGCTGGAGAGTTTCCATCCCTGTCAAAAAATATCTCTTTGCCAGCTTTATTGTAAAAACGAACATTCTTGACATAGTGCAGAAGCTAAAAGAAAGAAAAAGGATGAAGACGTTTTACGGCTTTATTATTTATTTATTTAATTGTATTTTGATTTCTGAATCATCTTCCCTGATATGCTTCAGGAGATTTACAGTTGTTAAAATAAAAAATACCAATGCATGAGATAAAAGAATTATTTATTTATTTATTTATTTAGACAGTTTTGTATACCGCCTTATCTTTCAATCAAAGCGGTCACAACACAATTGGGGGATACATTTAACACGCGGGGACATGAGACACATACACTAATACTTACAGGGAACATGGGCAATGGAGAGTTAAGTGGCTTGCCCAAGACCACAAGGAGCATCCGTGGGACTAGAAACCCCAGTCCTTCCGGCCCAAGGTTGCTGTCCTCTAGTGGGATTTGAACCCCCGACCTTCCGGCCTGAAGTACCTTGCCCCAACCACTAGGCTACTCCTCCCTCTTTCTTAAGGCCTAGGATACAATACAACAATTTAAAATGCAACATAAAACAGAACAAAAGAATTAAAACAGCAAGGAAAGTGTACCAAAACCCTACAAAAGAAATAATCCTGACGATCCACTATAATCACAATTCTAAACGATGCTGAAAAGCATTGTCCAAAAAGCCGGGCTTTCATCGGTTTCCGAAAGCTGCTGTACGGCTAGGAAAATTCTCTTTGTAATTTGTAGAATGGTTAATGGAGATTTTTCATTCATTACATGTACTTTGGTTCAAAGAATGGGGTAGGAGGAATATAAAAAAGGAGGGAATGAGAGTGATAGGGAGATCAATGGGGGAAAGACAGAGGGGAAACAACAGAAAGGAATAAGAGGGAGTGGGAAATTTTAAAAAGCAGAAAGAAATAGTGGGGAGAAAGGTGAGTGATTGAAAGAAAGATATATCAAAAGGGAGACATAGTAAAAAAGGAAACAATGGAGAAAGAGAAGGAGAAGCAAGAGAGAAAGAAAAAGAGAAGGAAGAACATGAGAGGAAGCAGAAAAAGATAGAGACAGAGAGACATGGAGGTGAGAGAAAAGAGTTAAGAAGTACAATATCACATTTGGCTCTTCAAACTCAAATATATAACTCTTCCTATTAATACATCATTCAGTGCATCTCCTTGTCACTGGGGAAGCCCATCACATGATGTCCAATAATACTTCTTCACTAAAAGCATAGAGAAAAGAAACATCAATTCTTACTTGCCACGGTTGGAAATTAGCAATATCTGCACATGTTCGCCATAGAAAAGGACCTCTCCCCTGCTGACAGGAGCTTAAACCGTGTAAAGCATGAGCGATGGCATAAATTGTGTTGTAGACATTGTAGGTGACCCTTAGGTTGGTAACATCTGTGTACAAGTTCTGGAGACTTCCCAGATTCTCAGTGCTTCTGCAGGGCTTGGTTCTGTTGTCCTGAGATCTTAACAGAGTTTCATGCTCAAGCCACTTACAACCAAAAGCCTCTTCCCAGAATTCCCGGAGAAAAATATCATCTGGGATTCTTGATGGCTGGGTACTGATGAGGAACTCTTTAAAGCCTGGCATCTCTCCACTGTGAAGAGCAAATCCAATGGTGCCAAAGAGGATTCCTGTGTACTTCTTCTGGGAAAGAAGAGAGGATGTGGACCATGCCTCACTGGCTATCCAGATCTTTCCAGTCACATTCTGCTTCACCATCTCATCCATCACAGGGATCAGTACTACGTCAATGGCGAACACAACAATGGCATTGGCAATAGAGTTTTTGATTACCTCAACAATGTGTATTGCATTCTTATGTGCTTGTTCTACAAGGATGGTCTCTGAGAAGGCCACACAAGCTCCAGCCTTGACAATCTCCTCCTTCACCATCTGCACACCCTGCAGGCCATAGTCATTGCCCACAGCCAAGAACCCAACCCAGGTCCATCCAAAATGCATCACTAGCTGGGCCAACCCCGGGGACTGGAAGGCATCGCTGGGGACGGTCCTGAAGAAGGATGGAAATTCAATGCGATCACTTAGCAAAGGACTCGTGGCAAAATAGCTTATCTGTGATATGATCAGAAAAATTATATGCAGTTATGTAAACTGGGAAGAAGGATTTTGACTGTGAGAGAACTTCAGAAATATCTAACAAAGAGGAATCATTGATCCCCTTATGGAGAGATAGTCTGACAGAACTTGTTAGGTTGAAACATTACAGGACAATTATTAACTTGTCCACATTTGGGCTAAAATCACATCTACATTTTATCTGTGGGCTGTGCACAATTGTCAACGCAAAATTATCTGTATGAAAGGTTAGAAAATGAAAATAAATAGCTCACACTGGATTGTCTTAATGTGCAACTAATCATATAGTGTGTCTGACTGTTGCAATTCTTATAGTAAAATGTATTTTTATAACCTAATAAAGAGATTTAAGAAAAAATCAAGTTATAAAATGCAGTCTATACAAGATCTATATTTATTGGGTTTTTTATACCGCTTTATCATTTTAGTCAAAGTGGTTTTACATCATAACTTAAACTTGGTAATGTACATTAAACAAGGACATTGATAACTTGGATTCTTCTCAGACAATGGAAGGTTAAGTGACTTGCCCAAGGAGTGTTAGTGGGAATTAAACCCTTGTCTTGTGGTTCCCAACCCAGTACTCTTACCATTAGGCTACTCCTCCCCTCCTATTTCTTCTGTGACCTGAATTATTCATTGTTAAACTCTTCCTCCATATTCTGCGCCCGCCCCCCCCCCCCTCATCTACTAGTTATGGTCATCAGTTGTCATTGCTGTAAAATGACGCTAGAAGATCATGTCTTCTTCAGGGACCTACCTGTGGGTATCTGGATAAACCCAACAGTCGAGCCATGAGAACAGAATTGGGAGACCCAGCATCCCCTACCACTGTTGCCAGCTGATTCTGCTGACATCTATAGTTGGGGATAACCTTATTCCATCCTGTCAGCATCCATAAGGTCCCCTCAAGGGCCTGTGGAATGATTTTGCACGAATCATAGACCTGGAACCCCAAAGTAATGTTGGGTAAGAGATTCTGGTCCTGGTTAATCTCCTCAATGGCAAAAATCATACTTTGCATCCACTGGTAATGCTGGAAAGCAAACCTGGAAGGCACATAAAAAGCTGATCTCTTGAAGACAGCACTGATAAGATCATTATTTATAGTGACATATATATTTCAGGAATGCTGCTGAAGTAGGAGAGCACATCTCTGTGAGTACATCTCAGTCCTGAGTCAACAGCCCCTTTCTCATTCTAGTACTGAGAAACACGCATGCACGCACACACACACACACAAACAGATCTTCCATTGCACCTCCCTCCTGCCTTGCTGTATCCCCTGAATACAAGCAAACAGGAACATGCTCAGTCATTCTACTTCCTGCTGTTCCAGGTCACAGCAAACATATTCTCACTTGCCCCTGATTACTTTAAAATGTAAATGTGTGAGCCACATAAAATGCCCTTCGTCGTCCCTGTTTCCTCCTCCTTTCCATGCTAACCATCTTCACTTGCCCACTACCACCACCAACTCCATGTTTACAGAAAAATCTCTGTTTAAGGCTGAACGGGATCATTTATGCTGCCTCAGACGGTTCATCATTTACGTAGTAGTGTCATATTGCAGTTGATATGAAAGACAAATCATCGACAGTTTCTCTTATCCAAAAGTCCATTCATGCTAGAGTGCAACAGTTCTCCAAAAAGAGTGACCAGCTGCCTGCAAGTCATTAAGGTCAGACTCAACCAGACAAAAAGCAGTGGCCATAGGTTCTTTGATACAGAGATTACAAAAGCTGGACCTGAGTCATCCTGAATCTTCTAGTCGCCCTAGCACAGGGATGCTCAATCCAGTCCTTGGGACTCACCTAACCAGTCAGGTTTTCAGAATAGCCACAATGAATAGGCATGAGAGAGATTAGCATGCCCTGCCTCTATTGTATGCAAATCTCTCTCATGCATATTCATTTGTGGTTATCCTGAAAACCTGAGTAGCTAGGTATATACCAAGGACTGGGTTGAGAGCCCCTACCCTAGCAGAAAGGTGTGGACATTCTAGTCTGCCCAATAGGGTTCCAGAATTGTAGAGTGGTACGTGCCGCTCAAGGCAGGCTACTTCCCTCCATTTACGAAGTTATTTACGTTTCTTTTGATTCCATCCTCTTACTATGTAGTGATCCTCTGTGTCTGTCCCATATCTTTCTGAATTCCCTCTATTTTTGCTCCCAGAACCTCCATCGGGAGGGCATTCCAGGCATCTAACACCCTTTCCATGAAAAAGTATTTCCTGATGTTGCTTTTAAATTTACCTCCTTGCAGCTTCATTTCATGCCCTCT
This sequence comes from Ichthyophis bannanicus, assembly GCA_033557465.1. Lineage (NCBI taxonomy): Eukaryota > Metazoa > Chordata > Amphibia > Gymnophiona > Ichthyophiidae > Ichthyophis > Ichthyophis bannanicus. The sequence continues at coordinate 99,921,378 of CM066048.1, read as the reverse complement.
AGTTCTGCAGCTTCCCTGTCTTTGAAAAAGGTTTGTTTGTTCATTAATACCCTTTACATATTTAAATGTCCTGTCTCTCCTCTCCTCCAGGATATACATATTTAGGTCTTGAAGTCTTTTCTCATATTCCTTCTGGCACAGGCCCCAAATCATTCTGGTCACTTTCCTATGAACCATTTCAACCTTCCTCTGCACCATTTCAAATTCATGGTATCTAAACTACCATTCAATTCCAATGGTATCTTAGACGCGACTCCGTTAAATGTGGGTCTGTTTCTGAAATACGTAGAGAGAAACGCAGGAAGACACATGGATTTAAATCCTCTTGCAGTGAGAGGAGCCATTCTACAAATTTACATGTGTCAAAAATCGACCAAGGAAACATGGAAACATATACATTTAAGTGCCAACATTTCCTAACTTGCACAGGTATATGTCGGCACTTACATGGGCATTTGAGTTATTTCACAAACGTAGACATGTAGACACAGACAATGCTATCCTTAACTCATTTCAGTTTGGAAGGGAACATAAAAAAGTCCGTAAACCACTACTAAAAAGGACTGGGGAAATCCGCTGCTTACCCCGGGATAAGCAGCATGGAATCCATCTACATTTTAGGAATCTTACAGGCACTTGTGACCTGGATTGGCCACTATTGGAGACAAGATACTGGGCTTGATGGACCCTTAGTCTGAGCCATTATGACATGTCTTATCTTCTTATGTTCTAACAAACTAGAGAAGATTAAGGAACATGGCCCCCTTAATCCCTCCTGTAAAGGGCCGGCCAAAACACACACTTTTTGAAAACCTACATGTTAGCAAACAGGTGTAAATCCCAATAAGGAGAATTTGGGGTTTATATATACATTCCCTATATTACTATATTAGGGGTTCTCAACCCAGTCCTCAGGACACACCTAGCTGGCCAGGTTTTCAGGATAATCACAGTGAATATGCATGAGAGAAATTTCCATGCACTGCTTCCATTTAATGCAAATCTCTCTCATGCATATTTATTGTGGTTATCCTGAAAACCTGACGGGTTAGGTGTGTCCCGAGTATTGGGTTGAGAACCCCTGCCCTATATGAAATGGGGAATATGTGAGTAGAGATTTTCAACTCTTGCAGGCCACACCCAGAACACGCCCCCATTATGCCTCCTTGAAACGTTCCTGTGTCAACTAGACCCTTGCTAAAATGGGCATTGAAACATGGATGCAATTTATATGTGCATAGGCTGATTATACACTTAGATATCATGACAAAGGCTTCCAAAATAATCCCCTAAATCTACCACAACCTATTTGTTCATGGAAAATAAACATAGAACTCGTACGTGTGGCAGGGAATCGGAGCAGGAGCTGATGGTACAGAAGAGGAGAGAGTCTCGTAGGTGACCCTGCTCGTATGGACAGGGAAGATCCCTCCAATCAGGATATCGCCGGTTCTCGAGTAACCGGTCTGTAGGGCTCTGTGCAGCCGGCATCCTCTCTCCATACCCAAGGAGACAGAAGCGGGCAATGGGATGAAAATTTGCAATGTCCAAAAGAAGAAAACTGCTCCATGGTTCATTAATGTCACGGCTTGGAGAAAGACCCCCAACACGGCCCTACAACTAGAAAGGTCTCTGGTGCTTCCTGGCACTACTAATCAAATAATTGTTAAAGCTGAACAAAAATGATCTATACAGCAGATTCAATGTGTAGAAAACTACCTTATGCTTAGTGAAATGCTCTATTCCTAAGGGAAACGCAGACTCAATGAAAATACTTCTACCAATATGAAAATAATTCACTTGTTCTGACCTGAAAATTAACTGCTCACTATCTTAAATTGTCCTAGAAAGAAGCTCATTAGAGCTGAGGCTGATGATAGAAAATAGATTGTCAACTTCAATATTAACTTTGAAATAAACTGGCAGTTATAAATTTCCCTTAAAATACACTGTTTAGGGACTCAAATAAAGTGCCGGTGGTCCACACATGACCCTAGAAACAAGCCACTGGTAATCAATTTAATCCTATAACACTGATAAATGTTATAACAATTCTATATTAGGCTTATGCAGTAAACCTGCTTTCACACTTAAATTGCCTTGAAACAGAGCTGTTTGTAATCATGTCTTAATATTATAATACACTTCCCGAGCCCCTGATTTAATCTTCCTGTTAAAGAAACAGAGGGCTGTGCGTCAGTCCTGGAGCCGGGGTGTCTTCTCTATGGACGCTTTGCAAGAATCGGTTCACACTACACCGTCTGCCTTCCCCTTGTAAGATTCCTGTTGCGTAAGGCCCTGAGCTTCTCCCCTCTTCAGGCTGGAGCTGGGTGATGCAGACAGACACCTTTCATTCATTCTTACATATATATAAATTAACCCATTCCCAGCAGACTGCCGATTAGAGCTTTGACTATTAATGAAAGTAGGAAGGCGTCGCTATTCCTGGGAGTTGCTACATTATATTATTAAATTCAGTTTGAGAAGAGGAATGGGATTGGACAATGAGGACCTCAGAGAAAATTATCAGCTGCCCGCTTGTTTCTTTCTACACAACTCACTGAATCCAAAGGACATGGGGTCTGATATTCAGTTCCTACAGCAGCTCACTGTTGGGACTGAACCTTTAAATCCATATATTCAATACTGGGCCATATCCAGACTCTGCCGTTGAATATCTAGGTTGCCCGGATTGCTGCAAAGCTAACCAGGCAGCGACTCAATATCGCCGCTACCAGGTTAGCAACACGTGCCACCCCAAAACAACCCCCTCCCCTCCAGGCATGCCTCAGTGCTATCCCATTAGCATAAGGGCACATAGCGGCAGATCTGCAAACCTTGTAAAAGCCTTTGAATATCGAGCCCATGATTTATTTTCTGTGGCACTGTCAATGAACCCAAGTACAATGTAAATGATAGCCCCTGCCTTCATGGTCACCTACTTTAAAGAGCTTATGACATAAAGTTGGAGTGCAGACAAGTGAAATGATTTGCTTTCGGTCAGCAAGTGAATCAGAAGTAGAGAGGAACTGGCAGTGAGCTCTGGGGCTTCACCAGAAGATCAGACAATGAGACTGTTGCAGTGTTGGTACTGGGAACCTTATTCTGCTCGGGTCATGGCTCTGGGTCTCAATGCATCCCCACATTTGGAATGAAAAGATAGAACCAACCCCATTAAATACTTCTTGAAGATAACCTACATTCATATTTACTGAACCAACCAGAAGCACACGACTGGCAGCCAGTTCTCTTAAAATCGAGCAAGCTGCCTCTAGTCTTTCTTATTGGAGGTTGGGTGACATTTGACCCAGTAGCTTTAGTCCACATTTGCAAAGTCTTCTGCCTTCAAACAGAAGAGCTATTCCAAAATACCACTAAGGGTCGGCTGGTGCCATTTTAAATATGACCCCCACTGGGGCAGGTGTACTAAGGATTGACCACTAGTGAACAAATAACTTTTGACTATCAGCCCAAATATTTTTTGATTAAGAATCAATATCTTAGAGCTCTAGGATACGAGTATGCCTCAGTAGTTAAATATTCCTTTTGATCTTAATAATCCTGGATGTGTGCTCAAAATAATATTTATAGCATGGCTGCTATCAGCTTCCAGTTTCATTATTAGTGTACATTGGGCATGTCTGATGTTTGCAGCAGAATAGATCATCTTGTTATCCCCCCAGTCCTACCAGTCCTTTTCTGAACTCCACCTACTTCTCTAAGGAGGTCAATTTAGAAAGTCGTCCTATATGTAAAGCCTCTTTCACATACAAAAACAGGATTCCTCATTTTCTGAGGTTGACAAGATTACTTTTTTGGTTTCATTTGATGTTAACTCCTTTTGTACTAATATACCTCAACAAGGTGCTTTGGAGGTTATTGCTGAAACATTGGAAATCTGCATGGAACAGAATAGAATCTCTCATCATCTGCTACTTCAATTTCCAGAAATTGTCCTCAAGAGGAATTATTTTTGGTTCAAATCAACTTTCTATGAACAAATCTGTGGTGTGGCTATGGGTGCTACTCCCGTCCCTTCAGTTGCCTCTTTGTTTCTAAGTTTGAAGATATATATCTTTATGGTTCTACCAACTACTCATTGATACTTTTATGGAAGAGATACCTGGATGATGTCTATATGCTCTGGTCTGGATCTCAGCAGGAGTATCTTACCTTCTCCTCTTGGATTAATACATTGGACCCTCATTTACAGTTTACTATGTGGTACACATCTACACAATTTGCATTTCCTGATGTGATAGTTCTACTTTTCAAACATAGTTGTCACCTGCTCAAATTCAAAGAAAGTTTACCTATTAATCAATTGTTATGGCTACAGAGAATTTGTTCCGAGAAAGAGGAATTTGATATTCAATCTTCAACTCTTTAGGATCGATTCCAGTCTTGTGGCTACCCAACAAGTTTGATAACCGGGTAAGGCGGACGCGGAGCTCAGCCCTCTACCCAGCCCCATTTCACCACCTTCCCCCCCCACCCCCCCTCCCCGCCCCAGCCCCTGAAATAAGCACACACTACAAGTTATTGGCATTCTAACTGGTTGCAGCTTTTATTAACATAACATTATCCAAACCATCCAACAACAACCATCTTTCACCATACCGGTTCCGGCAGCGGGACGACCCCTCACCAGCCATGTGAGTAGCAAAGTGAGTTCCATCCCGCTTCCGCCGGGAACCGTCCCCCGGCAACTCCATCTCCCCCCCTCCTCCGGCTTCACCATATTACTAGCAAAAGCCCCGAGGGGTTCTCCGGGTCAGGGGTACCCCACCCCCGCCCTGCGGAGTGCCAATACTCCAGACCCCGGACACCTTCGGGATCCCGCCACAGGCTCAGAGGCACCTGCCCCTGAGCCCCCCCCCCCAAACACCAAGCTGCGACCAGCCACCCTGCCCTGCATCCCGTACTCCACGGCCTCCTGCCAATCGTTCAGGAGCAATTCCACCCCAACCGGGGATAGACGTACTCCATCTGGCCGATACCTCCACCCATGGATGCAACATCCTGCCAACCCCCTTTTTCACCCACCCATCGGCCAATCTGCCGATGAACTTTAATCAACCCCCGAGACCACCACCGCTGTCCCCAGCAAGCTGGCCTCGGAATTATATCCGACCATAACAAAACAACCTTCTTAAGGTCCCTTTTTGCAGCTCTGATCAGCTGCTTAACCGTCCAGGCCCCCAAGTCGTTGCCGCCAAGATGCAGCAGCAGCAATGCCGGGGATCCACGGACAAGCTGGTGGTGCCGCAGCAAAGGCAAGAGCTGCGACCAATGAAGACCGCGCTCGCCCAGCCATGATATGGTTACCTCCGCTTCGTGCCGCCCAATGTTCGCCCCCCAGGGCCTCGTCGCTGCTTGTTGACCTGCCCAATATACAAACGAATGGCCGATCATCCAGCAGCAGCACGGCGTCAGGCCCCCAACCCCCTCACAACCGCACATACCCCGGAATGCATCAGAGTGCCACCTGCCTATCCGCTGAATCACTTGCTCGTTTACACCCTCCTTTGCAGCGCTCGTGGACGTGCCAATCCGAAATGAATGAGGTGCCAAGTCGCATGGCTCCAAACCCTCCCAGCACACCGCCATCCGCAGGACTGCTGTGAACTGAAACCACGTGAACTGAAACCACGTGAGAGAGCACAATTCTCGTGCAAGAAGAGAAATCCCCCCTCCCCCGCGTGGCCTCACCCGCAGGTAAGCCTGCAAGGCCACCACTGGACAATTAAAGGAGTCCCCACTGGCTTTCAATATTACCCATACACCCTTGCCCGCCTGATCAGTCCTGGACCTTGCCCACCATATACTCAACTCCGTATTACACGCCCACCCATGATGCACATGTAAAGCCCCTCTCCCTACTGCCGCCCTAGACGGTGCCACCAATTCCCCCACCCAGAAAAAAACCCAAAGAAGGCCACGCAAAACACCCCCTGAAAAAGCGCGACCTCGTATGCCGACGCCGCCACCAAAGGCAGCACTGCGCACAGCTGCATGAGCAGGTCATGCGTGACCGGCCGCCGCCTAGGATCCCGCTGCTCCCGCAGCCTTCGCCGCCAAAATGTAACAGCCCATGATACGGTCCAGGACAGGACCTTGCCGCCAGCCCAGGGCCGCTAGAAATTCCACCACTCTGTCGCAGCCTCCGCAATAGGGCCGCCAAGTCGACGGTGACACCGAGCTCCGCAACAGGTGCAGCACGCCCTCAGGCCAGTCTGCCATAAGTGCTCAGGGACCAGCCTTCCAACCGCATCCGCCTCCGATGCCAATCGCCGGAACAGGTCCCACTTGAAACAGGAAAGAGCATCAGCCACCTGGTTAGCACACCCCGGTACATGACAAGCCCTCACCACCACATTCAATCTCAAACAAGCCAGCACAACCTCCCTCATTAGGGACGCTACCCCCAGGCAACGCGGAGCATACCTATTAATAACGCTAACTACAGCTTCGTTATTGCACCACCACAGCACCCGTCGATTGCGCAGCCTGTCCGGCCACCATTCCAAAACCACCAGCACCGGAAACAGCTCCAAGAAGGTTACACTGTCGGTCAGGCCCGCCACCTGCCACTCCCGCGGCCAAGGCTCCGCACACCAAGCACCCCCGAAATAAACACCTAAGCCCAAGCCGCCTGCCGCGTCCGTAAAGAGCTGTAAATCAAAGGTAGACATTTCTTTTTCCCGTATAACCACTATGCCATTGAAGCCTTGCAGGAACTCATCCCACACCCCCAGGTCCGCCCTCATGCTCCTGGAAACCCTGATGCGGTGATGCGGCTTGAGTGCACCCGACGTAGCCGCCGCAAACCTACGGCAGAACAGCCGCCCCATCGGAATGACCCGACAAGCAAAGTTCAATGAGCCAATCAACGCCTGTAACTCGCTCAGCGTCACTTTCGCTGACCCCATCACGTTTGCCACCAGAACCCGCAACCTCGCCGAGCCGAGCCACCATGTCCACTGAATCTAACTCCACCCCCAAAAACGTGAGGCGCGTCGCCGGTCCCTCCGTCTCACCCACTGCCAACGGGACACCCCAGACCCGCGCTAACCTGACACATCCGGCCAGCAACTCCTGACATTGACCCGACTGCCCACGAATAGAAAACCGTCCAGATAGTGGACCACATTCGCGCATCCCACCGACACCTGCAACACCCAGTGAATGAACGAACTAAACATCTCAAAATAAGAACAGGATACCGAGCAACCCATCGGCAAGCACTTATCAAAATAATAGCGCCCGTCGAAACAAAAACCCAGCAAATGAAATGAGTCCGGATGTACCGACAGCAACCGGAAAAGCGGATTCGATGTCCCTTTCACCATGAGGCACTCCTACCAACATTCCCGCACGAACTCCACCGCCTCGTCGAAAGATGCGTAACGAGCGGCACACAACTCCCGTGGAATACAGTCATTGATAGACGCAACCCGGGTTCCTTCTTGGGTACAATGCCCAATGGGGAAACCACGAAGTGCTCCGCTAAGGGCCCGGCTATCCTACCCAAATCCACTTCCGCGGCCACCTTGTCCTGAACAATTTGACTAAAACGCCACACCGATGGTGAGTTATGCGCCCTCTCCGAACCCCCTTTCTTACCACCGGTATGATGAAGCCATACGGAAAGCCCCTCTCAAGCATTACCCCCCACCCCGTGCCTCCTGTAGCGCTTCAGCCAAGGCCTAAGAGCCTCAAACCGAAGAGGCGTCGGGCCAGGTCCAACAATATACTAATGCTTAGGCGCAGGCGCCGGAACGCCCAGTGCCCCTTTCCTAACACAGTTGATGGCCGGGTGCCCCCCTCCACAGACCGAACAACTAAGCCGGAACTGACAGTCTGGGAAGGGGCAAGAGGACTGATTAAACGCCAACAAACGTCTCCGACTCCCGCGCCACTTGGTTTGTTGCAACCCGAGAGCCCCTCCCCCACAAAAGGGCTGCCCCGTGCCCACTGCCAACGCGCTACCCCCTGTTTGTCCGCTACCGCCCCTGCACCCCCTACCCTTGCATTGCCTCTCGCTGACAACTGCGTCAGCCAAAGGTCAATGTCCCGCGTCCCCCAAGACAGCACCTACTCCCCTCCATTTTGTCCTGAACTTCTCCTCGTAGTTGAGCCAAGCCCAACCGTCATGAGTCTGTGCCGCTTCCAAAATTGAGTCAGCGTAAGCTAGCAACATCCCATATTGCCCCGGGTAATGATGCCCCCATACGCTCGCCAACCGCAAGAAGGCCCTCGTCCAGTTTACGACCCTGCATGACGCCTTCCGGACCCTCCCCGCCTTCTCATCCTCCCACCACTTCCGTTTACTATCCCCCGACCGCTTCCTGTCCCCCAGCAGACGGAAGATATCCATATATCGCCTCTTACAAATCTTCCGGCGCAGCTTTCGTGGCACCCCCTCCCATAACTCTGAATGAACCGCAAGTGAAGAGCCCCTCCCGCTGGACGCAGCTCCCCCCTCAGCCCCGCCACTGTCAACTCACTCCCTGAACCCCCAACTCAACGAAGAAGATGAAAACCCATCCGATGACGACGTAGAGGACCTTCCCCTCCGCCGCCACTTACGGGAGTGCCTACCCTTCTTTTTTGCCTTGCCCTTCCCCTCCCCCCATACCCAATCGCCCAACACTTCGTTCACCCTGCCCCTCAGGCAACTCACCAACTGAAGCAGTCCCCCGCTGTGACGCCCCTGTCAGGCCATCCGCTGCCGGTGGCCAGTCCTCCACCTGGTTCACCCAAGCTTCCACCGTCGGACAACTTCTCGTAGGCTCCGCGTCCATCTCGCCACCTCGACCCGCCGCAACTCGCAGCTGCTCCGAGCTCCGCGTCTCTCCAGCCAGCATCTGTGAAGACAAGAAGAGAAACAACGGAGGGGAACCGGCCATGGCCCAAGACGGCTGCCAGGCCCCCAACCATTCGGCCCTGGAAGACCCCTGTCCCACTACCCGCCAATGCTCCCAAGCCGCGGGATAGAAGCCCCCAGGTACTAAAGGGCAACCCCTTGGGCCCGTGGACCCCGACCACCCCCATCCTCCTTGTGACGTCCCCCCACGCCTATCTGCCCTGCCCACCATGCCTGAAACCTGCCCTGCCACCGCCCCCCCGGAGGCCCCCCTCGGAGCCCCCCCTGGCACTGCCCCTGCCCCTTGCCTACCCCCCAGCTGGCCTTCCACGTGCCGCAGCCCCCCGTCCACCAGGCCCCCGAGACCGCCAGGGCTCTCGTCCCTCCCGAGGAGGCATGTCCAGCCCAAGCACCAGTCTCCTACTAAACAGAGTAATTCTGCAATCCAACAAATCCCTTCAGGGTTTTTTTTTTTATACTGGTCTGTTTTAGTTTTATTTTATATTTAGTTATTTATTTATTTATTAACTCGCTCCCAATTACTGCAAACCCTAGCAAGAGGTTCACTTGCCTGGCCCACCCCCCCCCCCCCCCCCGCCGCAGCCGTCCACGTGCAGCCCTCCTGCACACTCGCCGCTCACCGGCCCGCTTCAGCTACCACTCCACTAATCCATCCAGGGAAACCCACCGCGAGCTCCACAGCCCAGCAGCCCACGATCCGTCCGGCCAGACCCGTTGCAAACTCCGACGCCGACCGCATCCTCCAGCACCGGAGCTCCACAGAAACGCCCGTCCTCGTCCTCCGCCTCGCCGGACTGATAGCTCCCCCGGCACGCTCCTGATCCCACAAGGTGCCCCCACCCTTCCCTCCACGGTCATTGGCTCCCACTCAGCTCACTCACCCACGGGAGCCAATGACTTTAAAAATGGACTTGCCGCCGCTTTTAGCCCCACCTCTTCCATCCCCGAGGTCGGGGCCACGCGCCGCGCCGCCCCCCCGGTTATCTGCGGCCGGCGGGCACGTGGCCCCACGGCCTTTTCGTTCATTGGGTGTACAAAAGAGCTAAATTTGTAATCACAAGCTACTGCTTAATTATAATAGAACTGAAACTCCAGATCATACAGTTTGTGCTCTTCTCTCAATTGCCAATGAGAATGGTTAAAGTGATGAAGTCCCACTAGCACATTCTTTCACTTAATCAAGAATTTAAAGAGCCCCCTCCGTTTGCCTTTCTAAGAGACAGAAATATCGAGGAAAATGTAACCAGATTTCTTCAGTAGGAAGGGAATAATGATGATAAATGTCATTCTGCTTGCAATCATTGCCCATGATGTCAATTTAGTTTGCAGGGGCCTGAATAGCATAGCTCAAATAAGAATTTTACTTTTCGAGCGAATGCTTTTTCAGATTGCAAGTCTTCTACTGTTATTTACCTGATTACTTTCCTCTGCCCATTGCAAATATTGGGAGTACTAAAAGGAAAGTACAATGGCATCTGAATAACCAGAAAAGCCATATATTGACTTGTAATTTGATGGCCCCACTGATCGAGCAGTAGGTAATTGGCTGTATTAAAACAACTTGGCATGGAGATAACATTGACTCTCTGCTTAATATGCATGAACAATCTTGGATATATCATTTGAACACCATAGCCCTGAGTGGGCTTAACATCGACATTGAATGGATGATGTTGGGAAGGTCTCCTTTACTGATTGATTTGCTGTCCTCAGGGGTGGCCCAAGTGGGATGCGGGGCCATGTGCGGAGACTCGGTGCAGGGCCTCATTTGCATAAGGGACCTCATTTGCATAAATGTTTGCATAATGTTACCATACACTAACTTTTAGTAAACATGCCTCTTAATGAGTGCATGGATAAAGAAAGACTACAAGATTTCTACATTACTATAATCCAGTGCCAACAGCCAGACACATTAGGAACTACTACAAACACTGCCCATTTAGAACCCATAGCAAACCCGCCGTATCCTAACAGCACTACCAGGACTCACAAAGCACCATACTCTACCTATCAAAAGGAAACACTGCAAATATTAAACCAATACATTTCAGAGAATAACAATACATGACCTACTGGGGAAAGAGAACAAGTGGCACTGTCAAAAAGGAATTACATAAACAGAATACCTCAGCTCAGTTACACATGCAGAACATAGATCATCACCAAACAAGGAATCACAATTTAGAAACAGGAAGACAATAATTAAACTGGGAACCCCAAAAGCCAAACTTGGAATGTACAACAACACTGTAGAAATAAAACTATAAATTAATTTCCTCTTGTACTAAACAAAGCGCAGATGTTAATGATGCACATTTCCCAGAGCTGACATATTCCAGTTAATAAATTCAAAATAAAGAGATATTTTTCTTAATCATATCCAGGAACAGGTTGTATCTAATTCAATGAATATCTCAAATTTGGAGCAGGATTTGTCTTTGCTAAACGTGTCGGTAGAAGAAATTTCTGTTAAGAATACTCAACTGGAGACTTTGTCTGAGTCCTTTGTCAAAGACTCTAATCAGATGAAGATGAAGCTGGAGCAATTTGAGAAGTTTTCTAAATTAGCTAATCTTAGATTGATTAATTTTCCTTCAGTGCTAAATATTTCTCCAAAGGACATGTTTAAATCATATTTAGTTGAATGTTTGGGGGTCCCAGTAGATTCTTGTCCTCCTGTAGTTAAAGTTTACTATCTTCCTACAGCCCGTAAGGTCTCGACTTCCTCCGGGGCCACCGGGCTGGGTGGATTTGATGAATTGAATGTGTCTGAATTGCTTGAGATTTCGGATAATGCATTAGTAAAACCTGTAACTTGTATTGTTATTTTTGCCTTAGTATCTGATCGCGATTGGTTATTGCGCCTATTCTTTAGAAAAAGAAATGTTTTATTTAAGGGGTGTCTTGTCCGCATATTTCCTGACCTGGCTAGGGAGACCAGACGCCGTAGGAGTGAGTTTCTAATCCTGCGGCCACGGGTTTCCCAGCTAGGAGGGGTTTTTTTCCTTAAGTACCCTTGTAAGTGCTTGATAAAACTGCAAGGGAATTCCTATATTTTTTTGTATCCCTTTCAGTTACTTTCCTTTTTAAATACTCGAGGCTCCTTAGGGGGTGAGTCACAAGGTTCTTGAAGATGTGTGATTTAATTTAGGGCTGTTCGTATGCTTGTTCTTTTTTGCATATTGTGTAATTTTCTTTTTTCCTATTGGATCTCTCTCATCTTGTGGGCTGTTAGTGGGGTTTTTTCTTTTTTTATTGCCTTGTGATTTTCTTTCTGGATTTGTTTGTATTTACTGTAATTTCCCCCATTTCAAATGCAAGTGTTTTACTTGTAAGGTTTGTTGGAAAAACAATAAAAATATAAATAAAAAAAATAAAAAAAAAGAGATATTTTTCTACCTTTTGTGCGTTTTTTTCAGTTGCAATTGCTCCAGCCACTTTCTTCTGGTTTCTTCGTGTCTTCTGCTAACTCTCCATTGTCTGCTGTCCATTTGTCCTTTCTTCTCTCTTCTAGTTTTTTTCCATTCTCTCTCTACATCTGCTTTAACATACTTTTGCTCTTTCCTCATTCCTATTTCATCCACTCAAATTTTACCCCTCCATCCTCAATCCCCACTTACTCTCCCAATATCCAGCCAATTGTAGATTTGTCTTCCCTCCCACACAAAATATTTTTCCCTCTCCATTTCACTTTTCCAGCTCAATTCCATTCTAATCCTCCCCCAACATCAGCTCCCTTCTAGTTCCAGCCCCACCCAGCATCCTCTCCCTTCTAGTCCCCGCATCAACCCAGCATCCTCTCCCTTCTAGTCCCCGCATCAACCCATTTCCAGTCCTAGCCCCCCATAAGCCCATTTCCAATCCTATCCTAGCCCCACCATCATCCCATTTCCAGTCCTAGCTCCCCCATCCATTTCCAGTCCTATCCGAGTCCCTCCATCAGCTTACTTCCAATTCCAGCCCCCCATCAGCCCATTTCTAGTCCTTTCCTAGCCCCACCATCAGCCCATGTCAAAGCCTAGGTCCCCTCCACTCAGCCCATTTCCAGTTCTAGCCCCTCCATGAGTCCATTTCAATCCAAACCCCCACCACAGCCCATTTCCAATCTTAGCACCCCCCAACAGCCCATTTCCAATCCTATCTTAGCCCCTCCATCAGCCCATTTCCTGTCCTAGCCCCCCACTCAACCCATTTCCAGTCCTAGCTCCCTCCACTCACAGCCCATTTCCATTCCAAGCCCCCCATCAGCTATTTTCAGTTCAAGCCCCCTTCCACTCAGCCCATTTCCATTCCTAGCAACCCCCCAGCCCATTACCAGTCCTAGCCCCCCATAGCCCATTTCCATTCCAAGCCCCCCATCAGCTATTTGCAGTTCAAGCCCCCCTTCCACTCAGCCCATTTCCAGTCCTAGCAACCCCCAGCCCATTTGCAGTCCTAGCAACCCCCCAGCCCATTACCAGTCCTAGCCCCCCCATAACCCATTACTAGTCCTAAGCCCCCCATCAGCCCACTTCCAGTCCTAACCCCCCATCAGTCCATTTCCATTCTTACCCCCCCCCCATAGCTCATTACCAGTCCTAACCCCCCATCAGCCCATTTCCAGTCCTAGCCCCCCCATAGCCCATTACTAGTCCTAACCCCCCATCAGACCATTTCCAGTCTTAGCCCCCCATAGCCCATTACTAGTCCTAACCCCCCATCAGACCATTTCCAGTCTTAGCCCACTCCCATAGCCCATTACTAGTCCTAACCCCCCCCCCATCAGCCCACTTCCAGTCTTAGCCCCCCATAGCCCATTAACAGTCCTAATTCCCTCCCCCCCATCAGCCCAGGTAGATTAAAAAAAAAACAAACCGGCTGCTGCTGCTGCTGCTGCTGTGGCAGCAGCGGAATCAAGCGTCCCGTGGGGGCCCCCCTGCTCTGCAGAGCCCTCCCTGCAGCATCAGCTCACAAAGCGCGGGCTTTTCAGAGCCACAAAGAGAGAGTTTCCCTTTCTCATGGTTCTGTTAGCCCTGCCGGGGCTGATGGGATTTCATCAGCCCCAGCGTGCTTAACAGAGCCGCAAGAGGTCAGAGAAGCTCTCCCTTCGCGGCTCTGAAAGCCGACGCTGACGGAGCTGATGCTGCAGGGAGGGCTCTGCCGGGCAGGTGGGGGGGCCCTGCAGGATGTTGATTCTGCCGCTGCCATGGCAGCAGCAGCAGCTGTTTTGTTTTTTTTTTAATCTACCTGGGCTGATGCAGAATGTTTTTTGCGCGAGGCCCCCTGAAACGCGGGGCCCTGTGCAAAAAACATTCTTGCTGAATGGACGAACCGGCCCTGCTCCCCTGAATGCAGTTTCAAGTGTGCTTGTTGTGGACAAATGCAAATGCACGTAAATCACAGTTTTCCCTCATTAATGGCTTTGAAAATTGCCCCTCATAAGAATTACAAATAGGAAGCTTGATGACATTACCGTTTAGATTTTCTTGTAAAAAGAATACCTAAAAACTGGAAAAAAATGGAGGGCTAAATATTTTTCAGTAGTTGTTGTAAACGTGCCTTCTTTTACTGTGAGCCCCTCCCCACTTATGTCTTGCTTTCCAGCTGTCATGGAGGAGAATGATGAGGAAAGAGAGATTTATTTATTTTATTTATTTGAACATTTTTTTTGTACCGCTCCTTCCAGCGATCAGGGGCGGTTTACGTGGAACTACAACACAGTGGTACATGGAACAGATTTAATCATTACATAATTTAAACAAGAAACTTAGAACAAGAACTGTATACATATTAGTGCACACTATTACAGAGGCTTAGCGAAGACTGGATTCTCTTAGCTATTTACAATGAGTTAAAGTAGGGAAATAGGATGTGTTAGGCTGTCGGGGTGGGAGGGAGGGTGGAGTGATTGGATGTATTGTGTAAGCCTGTTGGCTGACTGTGTCACCCTAGGCAGCTGCCTAGATGGTGACCCAGTTTGAGTTGTGGAAGAATAATGACTCAAGAGTCGTGTCCAAAGTGGAATTAAGGATGGGATTTATTCCCTGTCCCATGCGGATGGCTTTCAGATAAGGATAACACAAATTAAGCTGTTACATCACAGGCAAAAGAACACTTTAACAAAACCAAGCTTCTTCTTTGTTTTCCCCAAAACACAAAAGTATTATCTTCCTCCAAAGAAATCAAAAACACACTTCCTTTTCTTCTCTTTAACGCAGAGATTCTAAATCATCTGTTACTCCCAAACTGCAATCCATTGGCTCCTGAATATTCTCTGGGATAGTGCTTTCCCACTGCATCCCCTCTTGGGCTTGACCTGCGTAGGATCTCTGAGTTTTTGCAAACCTGTATTCAGACCTCTGCTCTGGGGTAAACTCTGTTCTTGGGAGATATAAGTGCTGCTGCTGGGGGTCAGAGGCAACAGGAGCTGGGCTGGGGAATTCTTCCCAGTCCCTAAGCCATTGAGGGAACTCTTGCTTCCTATATGCTTTGCTTCTCCTCCCCGAATCTACTCCACTCCCTTTATAATACAGAGGGTACTTATCTTTCCCACGAGAGAATATGGCTTCTAGTCCTTCTTCCTCTAGCCAGGGTTTTCTATCAGAGCTGCAGACTGCTTTGCCCCGGCAGTATCTGTTGCTGGGTCTAGCAGGGTAGCACTTGCTTCCTGCTTCCTGTGAGACTCTCAGAGTGTGACCTTTGCTCTCTGGTGATCTGACTGCTTGCCTGGGTGCGAGGACCCCTCTGGTTGGGAAGACCTTAGCTCTATCTCTCCTGATCCACTCGGGTTCGTCAGACTGCTTCTGCTCAAACCTGGATCTCCAAGACAGCGGGTCTCTTACTGTTTGGTCTGGAGTTCCCAACTCAGCCTCTCTGAGGATCTCTCTGCTCCTTGTCTGTTTCTCCAGGCTAGGTTCCAGACTCTCCTCCACACTCTGGCTGCGCTCTAGGCTTGTTTCCCTTGCTTGGGGAAAGCTTGTTCCGTCTCTGAATCTGAAACTGCATCTGGGTCTCAGTCTGACTCTGCCTGTGAGTTCATCCTCCTCTTCACTTGATTTTCCCCTAGTTTTATTGAGCTGCCTATTGGACGTGGAACGTGACTGTTCCCACAGGTGAGCCTGATTAGAGCTCTGAATTCTCTCTGCGTCACTGCAGCCCTGAGGAATGTTTGTTTCTTCACTCCCTGCCCCCTCGCACTGTGAATGTCTCCACTGACCCTGTGACTGTGAGGTAAGCTCTTCATTTCTAAACCCTTTTAATACTTTAGACTCTGCGCTGTCTACCTCGTGACAATTGTTTGATAAGTGAGCATTATAATATTCTGATAAAAGGTGTGGAACGTTAGGAGGTCTTTGATTGCCCTGCTTTGGTCAGGGAGAGCGTTCCAGAGTATAGGAGCTGTGTATCTGAACACCCTATTGCTTGTATACTGTTTGGTTTTGCGTATTAGGGATGGTACTTGCTGGAGGTTTTGAGCGCGCTTTCGCTTCTGTCTGGGGTCAGTTTGAGATTTTATTATAGTGGAGGAGTAGGAGGGGGAGATATCGTTGTGCAATTTAAAAGCCGTGAGATTGCTCTCCTATAGGTCAGTGGAGGACGCTACTCTTATAGCCACGCTGTAGATACCTGCTTTGATTGGAATAGTTTTCAGGTTTAATTCTTAAGGTTTCCAGCTCTGCTCCTTTTGTCGGCAGCTGAGATCCAGGTCCTGGGAGCTGCCAGATAGCAACCGCATCTGCTGCAGCCCCTCCACTTTTCTCTTCCATCCCCTTCCTAGTGCTGACTGTTGGCATAGCGATAGGAAGCGGTGAGGGAGCTGCAGTAGGTACTACAGAGCAAAGAAAAGACAGCCCACGCCAGTTCCTCCCTTTCCTGTCTGCCAGCAATGGACAGAAGATAATGAGGACAGGAAGAGGGGACGGAGAAGGCGCAGCTGCAGGCCCACAGTTCTCCATGCTCCTGGGACTCGGCTGCAGACAGACGGAGCAAAGTGGCTCTATTCTGCTCTGTGGTATCTGCTATAGCTCCTCCCCCTCCTACGCCCCCTGCAACAGACATCACATGAATAAGGTCTTCAATTTTAGAGCTGTGTCCCCACCTGTTTGATAGTCTCCTATCCCCGAATCCAGTAATGGGCATGGGGGGGAGGGGAGGGACAAAAAAAACTTATTTTCAGTTTAGCGATATGAATATGTCATTTTTTAGGATTTACATCCATTATCTTTATATTTTACACAGTACAGGGGAAATGCATCACTGTTTCTATTTTTCTGTCAATTTGTCTGTTTGGAAGTGATATTGCTGCTGTCACGGGATGGTCGGGGGAGGCAGGGTAATGACTCATCTCTTCTCTCCCCCATGCCTTGCTGCTCAAACATGGAACTAAGATGGTGTCCCTTCCTCTTCTCCTCCCCTCCACCCCTTTGGATAAGACGGCAGAGCGACTCTTCCCTGTTGCTTGAAATTCAGGGAACTGGCATTTTGAACTGGGGAACAAGTCCAAGTGCTCTTTTCTAGATTGCCAGTCTAAGGTCTACCCTGTTAGGAATGATTTGCAAAGCTGTGACTGCGGCTCCAGGCCACACATTCACCAATAACTATTGCCCAGAAACAGCGTCTCATCTGTATTTTGGCATCAAACTCTCCGTCTTAGAAGGCCTGTTTGAAAAGCAAAGCTCAGCTCCCTCCCTCCTTAATTCCATTTCTTTTCGAGGTAAACCTGCCGCTGCCAGCATTTTTTGTTAGCGCAATGGCAGCACTGAGGAGTAGAGCAGATCTGACAGAACCACAAATGGATTTTCTGGCTGAGTTGACGAGATTAGTAATTTTTGAGAATTTTTTTATTTTTGAACAAACTGTTTATCATCAAAGATCTGGGGTGGCGATGGGGGCCACCTGTGCCCCCTCCATAGCTAATCTCTACATGGGAGAGTTCGAACAGAAATGGTTGTCATCATCTCCGTTTCAACAATATATCCCCTTTTGGGGTAGATACATTGATGACATTTTTATGTTGTGGTCTGGTCAAGAGAGCCTTTTGACTTCATTTTTTCATTGGTTAAATCAACAAGATTCTCACATCCAGTTCACTTACCTTTATAATAAGGATAACATAACTTATCTGGATGTAGCAGTTACAAAAGGAAAAAATCACTGGTCTACTTCAATTTACAGAAAGAAAGTAGCTAGAAATGCTCTGTTACACTATCACAGTGCGCATCCCATCCAACTTAAGAACAGCCTCCCCTTCTCACAATTCCTCAGATATAGACGTAACTGTTCTGAGGATGTTGCTTTAAAAGAGCAATCGAAGATTCTTCAACAAAATTTTGAAAATCGGGGATACCCAAGGCGTATTATAAAACAGGCTTATACCCGGGCACGATTTATAGAGATCTCTTATTATCACAAAGTGTAACGAAGGGCAGGTTTGATGAGACACAAATAAATCTGATAACCAAGTTTTCACCTTACAGTGGCCAACTTAAAAAATTTTTGAATCGCCATATGAACGTACTCCACAGCATTCCGGGTTTAGCAGATAAATCAATCCGATGCTTGTGGCAATGCCACAAGAATCTAAAGGAACTTTTGAGTCCGGCGGTACTAAGACCAGTAGAGGCAGATGGAGTTACCACACAACGTGGTCATAAAAGATGTGGCAGCTGTAACATTTGTCAGATCACTTTGGAATTGACTGAATTCAAATATCATGAATCCACCTATGCTTTGAAGAGACAGACAACCTGTGGTTCAAGCCACGTAGTGTATGCAATTCAATGTCCATGCCTATTATTATATATAGGCAAAACTATACGCCCGCTTTGGGTTAGGATTAATGAACATCATAGCCGGATACAATGCAGGAAGATTGAAGCAACGATAGTGGCTCATTGCCTAACGTTTTGTCATCAATATGATCAACTTCGCGTATTTTGTATAGATCAAGTGACGGCTGGATTCCTTGGTAAGACGAGGGATCAAAGTTTGCTTATGTGTGAACAGCGTTGGATTTACACTTTAAACACTGTACATCCGGACGGATTAAACGCCCAAATAGATTGGTCAGCATGTGTTTGACACTAGCACTTTATAGTTCGACGTCTGTGAAGAAAACTTACAACGGGCTTACAACATAAAGCTCACAGTGAGGAATGTAAACAGAGCTAATTTACTGAAATCTGGATCCTCTATTGCTGATTGCTATAAGGTCACATAGCTAAAGGGAGTATTGGTTCTTTAAATTTAAATCTAAAACCAACGTCATACAGTCAGGGGGCGGGTTTGGAATAAAAGACAGCCTTTTCCTTTCTACTACGCATGTGTTGGCATCTCTCTGTGTGAAGACGAGTTCAGTGGGGAGTTTTCAAAGGTATGAGATTCTTTGCTTCTGGAATATGTCTATGTGAAATCAGTATAGTCTTCAACAATCCATATGCGGTAAAAAGTACTGATTGTGTCTTTTGATTATCATCTAGAGCTCACTGGGACAAACATTTGCATGTTAAAATCAAGCGGTCAAACAAATTCGAAATCCCCCGAAGAAACCACTTGCGCGGTGAAACGCACAGGTGCTGAGAATTTGCGTTGGGATTGCATTCTGAAAAAAGCTCACAGATAAGCATTTTGCTATGTTTTGCTATGTTTCCAGGTCTTCATTCTTTTGAATATATATACCAATGATTTAAGAACACACCTACGTTTGGATAGCTTGTTGGAAAGCATCATTGTAAACTAGAGATGGGAAACACATCGGGTCCTTGATGCAACATAGGGGTTTAGTAGCTATAGAGGCGCAGTACCTCATATGCTCTATCCCCGACTGAGTCTGAGACCCGTTCCCAAATTATTACAGTACTTTTGGTGTTAGTTAGATAGTGGAGCAATATTTTGTGCTTATAGCATTTTTTGTTAAACATCGGCAGCCATGCATAAAATAAATCCAGCTATTCAGCAGGAATTTCTCGGTCTTTGTAATTCATATTCCCAAGCCTAAAATGGAGTCTTCTGCGGTTCTGTGACAAAGTAATGAAACAGGTTTATTGTTTATTATTTTCATTAACTGCCTTTTGTTAGGGACAACAAGGCAGGGTAAAACTTGTGAGAATGGTAATGGTGATGTTGTATATGCGTTTATGAAATCAAATCGTCTGAAAAGGAAAAGGTACTGTATGGTCTCAAGAGCTCATATAGTAATAAATACAATGTGAATCATTTTTATTCTGAGCTAACACCTGCAAAGAATTCAATTTTCCAAAAAGAAAAAAAAACGTTGACTACTAGAATTCCGTTCTATATGAGAAAACAATGACTATGAAAACTTATGACTTACTCGTGGCATGTGATGGGCTTGGGGGGCTCGATGAAAAGCGCCTCTGATTCCCTCAGGTTGTGTATCGGGAAAATGTCTCCCATGATAATGTCTCCAACCTGCGCATAACCAGTCTCCCCTGGACTTTTCAAGCTGCATCCCTTAGTATCCGCCAAGCAGACATACAGTAGCATCACAAGCAGAAGCCACAGCCCAGGCAGCTTCAGTTCCATGGACTGTCCAAGGCCTACCGTTAAAGCATGAGTCAATGAGAGCAAAATGATGTCAACCGAAAGAATGACAACCATCTGGAATCTGCCAAAAGATAGGCGCTATCCATTCCTCAAATGGTGTTGGGTGCTTCTTTCGAGGAAATGAGACAGACCTGGTGGTCATCGATTAATATTGTAGGTAACAAAATTTGTTTGCGGTGAATACCGCTTTGTATCTTGAAAACTATATTCACAGAATGTATGTGTACACCAAGTTTATATTGTTAAATGTATTTGTAGGTAACACAAAAACATTTACTAATATCACAGCGCGGTGTGTAAGACTAGCACTCATCGTTGCGTTATCCCTATATTTATAGTGTATCCTGCCCACTCTTCTCCCTCTGGAGAATATTGAGTCATGATTGAATGTTTTAGGATTCCCAGTCTAATTTTACTTTCTGATCTCTATAGAGATATATTTTCTCTGATTTAATAATGACTTTAAATGGTCCTGAAAAGGGGGAGAGCCTTGGGGATGGAAGGTTTCAGTGCTATCTCTCACAAGGGTGGTGTCTCTTTCCATGTAGTGCTGTTGTGGACTGGATCATGTTGGTTAAATTTTCACTGAAAATGGCAGAGTTGACTGTTGGATTCCACAAAACCATACAACATATGAAAATAAAACAGAAAATTTGATTTTAAATGGTAAGCCAGCAATAATATTAAGGCAACTAAATAGAAAAAAATATAAACTTTAATACATGGGAGTGCAATGCTTTAGAAAGAATTGACAACATCTTAGATGGGGTGGAATCTATGGCATTTTTCCATGTCCTAAAGCGTTTACAGGAAAGTGCTACCATTATCTGTTCTGTATCACTTGTGATAAGGAAGCTTATCATAGCTCAGGTAGGAGCTATAGAAAAGATGATGTAACTCTGAACAAGCAACCTGTCAGTTCTGGTAGAAGTAAGAAAACAGAGTTTTCACATAAAAGACTACCAGTCCCAGAATGCACCAGGTTTCCAGCAGCCATGAGGGGGGCTGAAGTGAGAAAACGTGTGTGCAATCAAGAGAGCTATGAGGTAATCCCTAAGCACTCATCTCAAAGGGCAGGGCCTGATTCAACACAGCTGCGCTGTGTTAGGGAGGAGCACACATTAGGACAGAATAAGAATAGAGCTTATTCTACTGATAACAGCTACAGAAAGAGCTTCAGGGAGAGCTTCAGCAACGGCTACAAGCTCCAGCCCAGTTACAGGTTTAAGCATCACCTGGAGAAACAGAAGCCAAGCCAAGCGGATAGAGAAAGAAGGAAACTCTCTGGAAGGAAGAGAAGAAAGCCCATTGGATGGTCTGGGAGAGTCCAAGGCAGTACCCATACTGGGAGGTATTCCAAGTGCCAGCAGAGTCCATTGGACTGGAGTCAGCCAGAGGAATGGAATGGCAGAGATAGGAATCACCAGTGGCTACCTGGAAGAGAGAAGACTGCACGTGGAAAGGACTTTCAGACCAAGGCCAGAAGGTATGTGAGAGGAGATCCAGTGTCCAGGGATCAAGATTGGAAGGCTGGACATCAGAATTGGATTACACACTGGCCAGGCTATACAGAGAGGAATTATGATAGCAGGAGAGGCTCAAGTATGAACACTGATCCAGACCCTATCTATAATAGTGAATGGCAGCAAGGGAATAAGCATTCTCATGATAGTGCCTTATTGAAAGACTCATCTGTGCCAATGTATGATAGTGACCCTATGCTGATTGATGAAGGGGAAATTACAGCAGATGAGACTATTCATTACATGGATTGTTCTCTATCTAAATGCTATTGCTAGCTTTCTGTGAGCAAACAACTCAGCCATCACAAAGAAACCTAACTTTGTTCTTTATTTCCACTGCAAACAGCTCTTAAAGCAGGATTTGGGTTCACACAGTAGCAGCCAGCCAGCTAAAGGGTTTCAGCTGGTCAATTGATAGTAATTAAAGCTGCACCTGATTGTGTGTGTGAGCAAGGGAGAATCACTGCTGGGATCTGCGTGGAAAATAAGCAGAAGTTAACCTAACAAGCAAAGTTCATTTATTTCTTTGTGCCTTTTTATTTGGTAATTATTTGCTAAGAAAACATTAGCTAATTGCCTGACAAGCTGAAGGTTGTTTTCTGATTTGCTTTGTGACTTTATGTTATCCATTTAAACACTGCAAGCAAGTATCCTCATTTATATTGCTTCCAAGCATATTTGTGCTGGGTGAATTAAACCCCATCAATAAAAGAATAATTTTATTGGCTTTACCACTTGGTTTCACAACTCAATTATTGTCTTCAGCTGTGTTTGGGAGTGAATGAACTACATTACCCACAATACCTTGCAAGAATCATATGAATATATGCATCATCAAGATTGTGTAAGTTCTCACCCTAGGCAGCCGTCTGACACACTTCATCAACGGGGCATGTATAGTAAAAGGCGTACCAGTAGCACGCATTTGTGATGCGGTCCTAACATGGAGGCCTGTGCTAACCTTTGGGAGTGCGAGCGGCCATCCCCCTGCCAACAGCGCATTGGTAAAATGCTGCACCGCACTAACCAGCAGGTGGATGCACTTTCCACCATCTGTTGAGGTGACATTATGGTCACCCGTGCTAACGACTACATTTGTGGTTAGCACACATCCATGTCAACCATACTAACAGCAATGTGCCATCAATACCCATCTGCCCCAATCCACCCAGTTCCCACCTAATGGTGCGCTATCTGGTTAGCATGAGATTTTTACAGTGGGGCCAAATGCTAACAGCATCATGTGCTTAGCGCGCAGCAAATCCTATGCTAACCGCACACTTTAGTAAACATGCGCCAATGTGTTGCCAGCCTCCAAACGTTTCTTGTAGCCATCTATAAGTTTCGTACATCTGTCTACTTGTAGTTTCTCCCACTCTGTGATTTGTTTCAGCTCATGAACATTTCCAGGATTCCTTTTACCAATGGCAGATTTCAGCTCTTTCCAAAGGTTATCAATTGGATTGAGATCAGGACTGATTGCTGGCCAGTTTAAAACAGTCCATTAGTTCCTTTTTAACCATTCTTTTGTACTTTTGGGTGTATATTTTGGGTCATTGTCCTGCTGGAGGACTCACAACCTTCAACCCAAACCTAGCTTTCTGACATTAGGTAGCACATTTCACTCAAACATTCCTTGGTACACCTCTGATTTCATGATTCCTTTAATACGTTCCAGGTCTCCAGCTCCTGAGACAGCAAAACAGCCCCACAATATCATGAAACGTCCACCATATTTAACTGTAGGAAGGGTGCTTTTTCCTTATAAGTTTCATTTCTTCTCCTGTAAATTTATCGCTGGTCTGCATTGCCAAGTTTGGTTTCATCTGTCTACAGAACAGTTTCCCAGAAAAATTATGGTTTTTCAAGGTGGGTTTGGGCAAAGATCAAGCATGCCTTTTTATGTCTGTCTTTGAGCAGTGGGGTCCTCCTTGGCCTTCGCACGTGAAGTCCTTCTTTGTTTAGTTTGCGGCGTATGGTGCGGTTTGAAACCACCACTCCAGATTGCTCCAGGTCAGCCTTAAGCTCTTTGGATGTTGTATGTGGTGTTTTTACAACAGTTCGCACTAACATTCAAAAGCTTCTTGGATTAATTTTCCTCTTCCCACCATGTCCTGGGAGGTTCTTGAAAGTTCCATGGGCAGAAAACTTCTTAATAACATTGCCAACTGTAGACACAGGAATCCCAAGGTCTTTGGAGATGGCCTTGTACCCATTTGAAATTTGATGTTTGGTGATAATGGCTTTTCTGATAGTCTCAGGTAGCTCCCTTGTCTTCACCATTGTGAAAATGGAACATGGAGTGAATGTGGCCATTTTAAACATTACAGCCATCATTCATTGGTTGATTCAAGTCATGTGAGTACTGAATTGATCACAGGTGCGTCTAATTTTACTGCAGTGGGAATGTGGTTCTTCTTTTCAAATTGATTTGAATTGTTTATAAGGGTGCCAATAATCATGCCCTGGCAATGTCCCAGTTTTTATACTATTTCCTAATATTTCATTTTTTAATTTGTCTTGATTTATTTATGGTTTATGGTCTATTATTTGATAGACCGCCCTTCAAGTGGTCTCAGCAGAGTGGTGTAAAACAATGTCTGAAATAAATATAATAAAATAGAAAAGAACTCCAGTAAAAACAGGAAAGTAGAGTCATTCAAACCACATGAAAGATAAGAACAAAAGAGGGACATACAAGACAAATTAAGTAGGCAAGTCATAAGCAGTATTAAACCAAATGTGTTTTCAGAAGGAACTTGAAGGAGGGATATGTGTCAAATATATGTCCAAAGCCATTTCACTGACCACTTTTTTTTAGGAGATATTGGACATTACGGGGTTGAACTGCAAGGGTGCCAGTAATATTGATCACAACTGCAGGTTAAGGCAGGAGCAGGATGATGTTAGCTTTTACAGGATGTTGAAAACGTGTTTATTTCCATGTTAGCAGTGCTGGAGGTTAATTGCTGGGATGTAGGTAGGTGGTGACAGTCTCATTTGTTATGCCAACTGTGTTTTTTATGTTTTTATGGTATTTTTTTGTGGTTTTAAACTGCTTTGAATGTTGTTTTACAGATTGGCGGTATATCAGAGCTTTTTAAAAAATAAATAACCGTTTTTATAAAGGCATATAATCCAGTGTAAAAGAATATAAATTTCAACTCTTCAAAAATCCATGCCAGAACATGCCTACACCCGTGTCACATAAAAACACGTGTGTTCTCGTCACTGCACACTGTGGCACCGCAGACCAGCTGCAAGCAGATGGAAAAGTTTTAAACACGGAAAAAAGAGATAAAGAACAGCTGCAGCGACAGGAGGAACCACATAGAGGGAGCCAGAGAGACCTCTGGAGGTCTGAAGAACCACGCCTTAAAGCCAATGACGTAATTCCAGCCAACACCCAAGGCAGAAGGGGAGGAACTCCTTTTAAATGCTCAGTTGACTGGAGGAGGAGGAAAGCAGTCGGGAGAGCAGCCGACAGAGCAGTCGAGGAGAGACAAGGAGACTGGCAAGGATACGTGCCAGAACACAGTCAAGGAGACTGGCAAAGAGACAAGCCAGAACACAGTCAAGGAGACTGGCAAGGAGACCTGTACAGCCAAAGAGGTTGGAGAAAAAGAGAAAGACAAAGAGGTTGGCAGACAGCTTCAGACAGACAAGGAGACTGTCAGGAAATTGTGCAGGAAGCTTCAACTCCCGAGCTACATGGAGATCTGGAGAATCCAGGGAGAGGACTCCTGACCAAGGGAACCAGCCTAACCGTGCCAACCAAACCAGGTACAGGAATCTACTGTAAACATTATAAAGAAGGGAGAGATAAATTCTCCAGGAGAGAAAGCTTTTATAAAGCTGCTGACCCTGAAGGAAATTGGACTATAAGGGAGAGACCCAGGCCTAAGTTTGATAAGAGCCTGAGGCCTACCTGTGTAGCAGATAATCTAGGACCTGCCAGGCCCAAACCTCAGCCTACACCTTTCAGAGAGCAACATGGAAGCAAAGGTAAATGCTATTTTTATAATGGTAATAATTTGAATACTGTGACACAGAAAGGGGCAGACACTAGAGTCTGTTGTCCTCACAGAGGCCTGCCTGAAACAAGGTTCAAACCTGCACTTAATAAAAAGCTTAACAAAGAAAGTACTGTATGCAAGCGAAACTATCCTCAGCAGAGAAGTTTACAAATACAGGACTTACCTTGCAATGCTGATTACTGGCGTTTAATCCAAGCACTAAGCAGAGAGCCTGAAGGAAACCTCCCAAACGCTCTAAGCAGTGAACCGATGCAGGTGGAATACCAAGAGGATCCTTTAGACATTCCAATGGAAGTGAATTACTGCCTGTCAGAAAGAATTGAGCCCTAAGAGAGGCATAGCTGGGGTGAGCTAAGAATTGAATGTTATATTTCATGTGCCTGTACTGTGAAGAGAACAGTGTTTTCAATGCTTATGTTTTCCTTTACCTGAAGCAAGGACATTTTCTTTTTATGTGTTGTTTTTGTACTCTGGGCTAAAGAACCTGTTTTGCAAAAGAGGGAAATAAAAGCTTTACCATTTCCCTAACTCGGACTATATTTTCTTTGGAGAGTTAGTAGTACAGAAGGCTACCAGGCCTACAGAAGCCTGGGCCCTGCATAAGAACCAACCTCCTCCCTAAACAAACTTTTCTCCTCTCTGTCCACGCCCTTCTGTCGTGCCACGCCATCACCACTAGGGGGGCAGTGTGACAACACGTACTTTCCTAAGTGTCATTTTACATGTATATGTTTGCATAGATCCATGCAAAAGCCTCTAGCGAACTACTCCCGCTATGGTCAAAAACTGAAGGTGAGGAAGTTCTACACTCTCTGGCTGTCAGTGAACAAATAACGTCCTGTAACTATTGACCCACTTATTTTTAATTTATTATTTAGATGAAAGTCTACTTTATTTACATTTATTCTCATATGCTGTACCATTATTTTGTATTCATTTTAGGACATAAAGGATGTAATTTTAGAAGGATTAGATGTAATTTGTAGAAAGCTGATTTATACAGTTCAGTGGGCATACACCTGTAAGTAGAGATTTTAGAATAATCACTGCTTAGCCATAATTACACACGGCACACATGGATTTGAAGGAGTCATGTAACGGGCATGTTTTTTTGTAAAATGGATGTTCCCACTGTGTGTGCTGCAAAATATATGTGTTTTCCCATGGCCTTATATGTATTTTACAAAGGGCTCTGCATTCAATGAGTCTTTTGTAAAATAAGCAGCAAATAATGACTGCCCTGTCTTGGATTTCTACTACTATTATTATTATTATTATTATTAATAAACATTTATAAAGCACTACAAGGCATACACAGCGCTGTACAAACATAGGTAGAGACAGTCCTCGCTAATCAGAGCTTACACTCTAATCAAGACAGACAAAAGATAAGAATGAGGATAGAACCGGGAAGGGTACGGAGAAGAATAGGGAAGGGTAAGGAGAAGAATAGGGAAGGGTAAGGAGAAGAATAGGGAAGGGTAAGGACATCCGTTTTCCATCCTGAAATACTGAGGTTAGGCTTCTCTATGGTGTGAATCAATTCTCTTAGATTACGTCATTATTGTATGAATAACACTGACTCCCTATAGTGTTAAGAATTCAATTTTCAATCTTATTGTTAACCCACTTTGCATTCTACTCCTGTCAACCACTATATCTTGCTGCTCTTCGATATCTTATATATCCTCGTGCCTCACTTGAACTCTCCAACTTTGTAGACTGTGCCTTCCATCCCCACTAGTAATTCGGAGCCACGTTGCCCATGAATCCACTTTTTCTTAGAGCTTTGCTATAATGGAATGGTCTTCCTCCTGATGCCCAGGTCCGAAGCAAACTACGGTACTTGATGTTCAAAAGAGCTTAAAGACATGCATGTTTGTATGGATATTTAATTATCTCATTTGATTTCACTGAACTGGGTTGATAGGATAGTCATGGTTGCAAAGGAGGTTCGGTAGGAGCTGAGGTTGTCTTCTACATTCCCCTAATCTTTGTTTATCTGGGTTTTGGGGTGAGTATAAGTCAAAAGCAACATTGTATTAGTTCTATTGTGGCTTGTCTGTGTCTGTAAATGTTCTAAGTCTTGTTATTGAGCGTCTGTTTTGTTCCTCTGATCTTTGATTTTATTTCATTAACCACCCTGGTGTTTTTATGAGAAACGGTATGTCAAACCTACTTATTTATTTATTTAGACTGATTTGTATGCCACCTTATCCTTCAATCAAGGTGGTCACATCACGTCACATTACAATTGGAGGGTTACATTTAACATTAGGGTACATGTAAAAATTTAGACAGTACAGTTACATAATAGCATTGGGACAGTACAATTAAGGTAACATTTAATACGAGGGTATTTAATAACGTGGTATGATAAAATTGTTAAACAAACATTATACAAAATTAGCCTTCATATCATAGCAAGTGCAGTAACTCACAAGTTTATTATCTCAAAAGAAATATTTTCTCTCTCATACTTTAATCTATAATATTTTGTCCCATCACTTCTGATTACCAATTCCCAGGGTCAACTCCAAATACCAAAGGTCACCATTTACCCCAAGCATGACTGTCAGTAGACAGTGCTAACTGTAAACTACATACATGTCTCAAACCGCAAGTAACCGGGGCAGGTCGGACCCGGTGCTACCCCGCACCCCCCCAATCTGATTAAACCTTCCCCCCCCAACCTCCAAAACCTTTCCATACAAAATAACACCAACACAGTATCTTGGGATCAACTGGTCGCAGCTTTATTAACAGTAATAACATTCCATAACATACTTAAACAGCACCTTCTTAATAACCCCCCCGAGCAGAACGAGCACTCACCCGCCGTACTATTAGCAAAGTGACCTCATTTCACTCCCGCCGTGGCCGGGCCAGCGGCAAACATGTACTCCCCCTTTTACTTGGCCTCGCCATATTACTAGCAAAGACTGGCCAAGGGTCATCCGGGTTGGGGGCACCTGCCTCTGCCCCAATTCCAGTCAAAGGCTCCGGACCCCGGAAACCTCCGGGTTCCCGCCACCCCCCCCCCAAGCTACGACAACCCATTCCAGAACCACAAGCACCCCACAAGCCAATCAGACAAGCAAAACAAAAGGGAAGGGCGGGAGGGTGGGCAACACCAGCCTTCGCACCCTTCGCCTTGCACCACTCCTGGAGACTGGTGCCGTTCGCGCGCCTCCCCGGCATGCTGCGGTCTCAGCTGTTCCCATTGGCTCACCCAAACATCTATCCCTGGCGAGCCAATGGCTTTGAACTCGGCCCACGAGTACCGCCCCGCACACATGGATACGAGCAGGGTCCCCGCACCGAGCTGCGCGCCCGGTTACCAACGGCCGTCGGGGACCCTGCCCCACGGCCTTACCATAACTTGGGCAGGTCAGACCCAGTGCTACCCCGCACCCCCCCCAATCTGATTAAACCTTCCCCCCCCCCCCAACCTCCAAAACCTTTCCATACAAAATAACACCAACACAGTATCTTGGGATCAACTGGTCGCAGGTTTATTAACAGTAATAACATTCCATAACATACATAATCAGCACCTTCTTAATAACCCCCCGAGTGGAACGAGCCCTCACCCGCCGTACTATTAGCAAGGTGACCTCATTCCACTCCCGCCGCGGCCGGGCCAGCGGCAAACATGTACTCCCCCTTTTACCTGGCCTCGCCATATTACTAGCAAAGACCGGACAAGGGTCATCCGGGTTGGGGGCACCTGCCCCCACCCTAATTCCAGTCAAAGGCTCCGGACCCCGGAAACCTCCGGGATCCTGCCACCCAGTGTAGAAGACGTTAACGTCCCTACGCCGTCCCCCCAAGACCAAGCTGCGACCAGCGAGTCTCACGCTGCAAGATATATTCCAAAGCCTCCTGCCAGTCATTCAGCAGTAAATCCACCCCCACCAGGGATAAATGCACTCTGTCGTGTCTATACAACCCCGCACAATTTACATCAATCCAAGAGTGCAAAATCTGATACCCCCCATGCTCGCAGACCCAACGCCCAATCTGCCGGTTGATCTTAGCCAAACCACGCGACCAATGTCGCTGCTGCCGGCAGGCAGGCATTGGAATGATATCAGACCACAAAACAACAATGTTATGAAACAACCGAAGAACTTCAATCAGATCCCTCTTCACTGCTCCAATCAGCTGCTTACAAGTCCATTCAGTCAGGTCATTGCCTCCCAAATGCAGTAAAATCACTGCAGGAGCCGTCCTCACCCTCCAGTGGTGCCGAAGCAAAGGTAGGAGCTGAGGCCACCGCAGACCACTCTCACCCAGCCATGAAACCGACACCACCACCGGGTCGAGACCCAAATTAGACCCCAATGGCCGCTCAGCTGCCTGCAGCCCCGCCCAATGCACGAATGAACGTCCAATCATCCAACATCCAAGAAGGCATCACACAGCATCTGAAAGAGAAAAAGTCAGGCCCGTGGACCGGCTCGCTCATAATCGCACGTAACCCTGAAAAGCCTGCGACCTCCATCTGCCAATATTCTGGATTTCTCCCTCCGACAGCCCCGCTGCCGCAGCACTGGTGGCTGCTCCAATGCGGAATGAATGTGGTGCGAACCGTTGCGGATCCACACCCATATGCCTCAACGCGATCTGCAGGACTGACGCCACCTGGAAACGCGACACACAGTGCAAATCCTCATGCAAGAAAAACAGCCTACCCTCAACCGGGCGTACCGACACATACCTTTGCAAGGCAGCCACTGGGCAGGTGGGAAGGCCAACTACTTCATGCAGAACCACCCACAATCCTTTCCCCATCTGGTCAGTCTTTGATCGGGTCAACCGCACCCTCAGCTGGCCTACCCCTAGCAGCACATGTTGACACAAAAGGCCCCAACAACCCGCAGCCCGACTAGAGCTTGCCACCAACTCCCCCATCTGGAAAGCTCCGAAAAAGGCCAGACAGAAAATTGCCCGAAACAAAGTAGCTTCATAGGCGGACGACGCAACTCCCGGTAGCACCGCACACAGGCGCACCAGTAGCTCGTGCGAAACCGGCAACCTCTGGTCCCCAGAAGGCGGAGAAGCTCGCTCCCATCCGTGCAACAACTTCCGAGCCAAGAAGCCCGGCATAGAGAAGCCCCAACCTGCTGCCCTGGCAAAAAAGGTAAAGCCCGCTAATTGACTGCGCACCGATGCCCTGGATACGCCATTCCCTTTTGCCCGAACAATATAATGGCCCAGTAAGCCGTCTGCAGCCATGCCGGGCTGCCATCCGTGCGACATCAGAAACTCCCACACTATGTCGCAGCCTCTCGTGTACGCCGACCATGTCGCCGCCGACACAGAATTCCGTAGTAGCTTCACCATGTCTGCAGGCCAATCTGCCATAAATGCTCTGGAACCGCCAATCCTTCCTCCTCCGCCTCTGGAGCCAAGGTCCGGAACAGCTCCCACTTAAAACGAGAAAGGGCATCCGCAATGCTATTAGTGTAGCCAGGAATATGCCGGGCCCTCACACATACATTCAAACGCAAACAAGCCAGAACTATATCCCTCATCAACCCCGCCACCTGAGGACAACGCAGAGAATACCGGTTGACTACCGCCACCACCGCCTCATTGTCGCACCACCAGACCACTTTACGATTCCAGAGCTTGTCAGGCCACAACTGCAGCACCACCAACAGGGGAAAAAGCTCCAAAAACGTAATGTTCTTAGTCAGACCTGCTGCATGCCATGCCTGTGGCCAGCTAGCTGCACACCACTCCCCCCCGAAATAGATACCCAGCCCTGTGCTACCCGCCGCGTCCGTGTACAACTGTAAATCTGCACTGGACAACTCTGCCTCCATAAGGACTGAAATCCCATTAAAACCTTCCAGGAATGCGTCCCAAACCCTCAAGTCTGCCTTCATGACCTTGGACACTTTGATGCGGTGATGTGACTTCCGGACCCCCGCTGTGGCCGCCACTAATCGTCACAGAAAAACGCGGCCCATCGGTATGACTCTGCATGCAAAATTCAAAGAACCAATCAGTACCTGCAACTCCCGCAAGGAGAGCTTAGAGGACGCCAACCCATTAGCCACCAGCACCCGCAACCTCAGCACCTTCTCCATCGGGAGGCACGCCACCATGGCCAGGGAATCAAGCTCTAAACCCAGGAAGGTAATACAAGTGGCTGGACCTTCCATTTTACCGACGGCCAACGGGAGCCCACAAGCGTCAGCCATGTCCACAAAGCCCTCCAGCAACCGCTGGCACTCCGCAGACTGCGCCGCCCCGACAAAAAGGAAATCATCCAGGTAATGGACGACATTCCCACAACCGACCTTCTGAACCAATTGCCAATGCAAAAAGGAACTAAACCTCTCGAAGTAGGCACAAGATACAGAGCACCCCATAGGCATGCATTTGTCCACGTAGAACTCAGCCTCAAACAGAATCCCAACAAATGAAAAGTAGCCGGATGCACTGGCAGCAAGCGAAATGCAGCTTCGATGTCTACCTTCGCCATCCAAGCACCAGGGCTACACCGTTTCACCAACCTAACTGCCTCATCAAAGGAAGCATAGCGAACTGCGCACAGCTCCTTTGGGATATGATCATTAATGGACGCTCCCATGGGAAACAACAAATTTCCCCGGCTCCTTCTTCGGCACACCCCCAAGCGGGGAAACCACTAGATTCGCAAAGGGTCGCTCCGCGAAATGACCCGCAATTCTGCCCAAGCTGAGCTCTACTGCCAGCTTCTCGCGGACTACAGATGCAAAACGCCGCACCGATGAAGAGTTGCCCATGGACCTACCCGACACCTTCCCTCACACCGGAATGCGGAAATCAAATTGGAACCCCCTCTCCAAAACCCCTCTGTCCACCCTCCACGGATAACACCTCAACCACTCTGCTATAATCTCCCAACGAATAGGAGAGGGGGCCAATCCCGCTAAGTCGACATTACTTCGGAGCGGAAGGTGGGAGGGAGCCCGCAACTCCCTTCCTAACGCATTTACTTGCGGGATGTCCGCCCCCGCAGGCCGAGCAAGCATGCCAGAACTTGCAGTCCGGAAATGGGCAGGAGGACTTATTGAACCGCCAACAAATGTCCCCAGACCCATTCCCTGCCGCTTTCTGGGGGGGGAGTACCCCCTGTTGCGCGAAAGGAATGACCCTGTCCCGACACACTCCCCATCAGGGCTCGCACCCCACCCCCACCACTCGCATCCGCCCTGACCGACATCTGGGTAAGCCATAAATTAATATCCTGCATACCCCAGGTCAACCACTTACTCTCTTCTATCTTGTCCCTAAACTTCTCGTTGTAATTCAACCAAGCAAACCCCCCATGTGTCTGCGCAGCCTCCAGGATGGAGTCCGCATAAGCCAACAACATACCATAATCTCCTGGAGACTGATGACCCCACACGCTTGCCAACCGCAGAAAGGCTTGTCAGACGGCTGCCTAGGGTGAGAACTTACACAATCTTGACGATGCATATATTCATATGATTCTTGCAAGGTATTGTGGGTAATGTAGTTCTTTCACTCCCAACCACAGCTGAAGACAATAATTGAGTTGTGATACCAGTGGTAAGGCCAATAAAATACTTCTTTTATTGATGGGGTTTAATTCACCCAGCACAAATATGCTTGGTAGCAATATAAATGAGGTTACTTGCTTGCAGTGTTTAAATGGATAACATAAAGTCACAAAGCAAATCAGAAAACAACCTTCAACTTGTCAGGCAATTAGCTAATGTTTTCTTAGCAAATAATTACCAAATAAACAGGCACAAAGAAATGAATAAACTTTGCTTGTTAGGTTATCTTCTGCTTATTTTTCCACGCAGATCCCAGCAGTGATTCTCCCTTGCTCACACACACAATCAGGTGCAGCTTTAATTACTATCAATTGACCAGCTGAAACCCTTTAGCTGGCTGGCTGCTACTGTGTGAACCCAAATCCTGCTTTAAGAGCTGTTTGCAGTGGAAATAAAGAACAAAGTTAGGTTTCTTTGTGATGGCTGAGGTGTTTGCTCACAGAAAGCTAGCAATAGCATTTAGATAGAGAACAGTCCATGTAATGAATAGTTTCATCTGCTGTATCTCCCCCTTCATCAATCAGCATAGGGTCACTATCATACATTGGCACAGACGAGTCTTTCCATAAGGCACTATCATGAGAATGCTTATTCCCTTGCTGCCATTCTCTATTATAGATAGGGTCTGGATCAGTGTTCATACCTGAGCCTCTCCTGCTATCATAATTCCTCTCTGTATAGCCTGGCCAGTATGTAATCCAATTCTGATGTCCAGCCTTCCAATCTTGATCCCTGGACACTGGATCTCCTCTCACATACCTTCTGGCCTTGGTCTGAAAGTCCCTTCCACGTGCAGTCTTCTCTCTTCCAGGTAGCCACTGGTGATTCCTATCTCTGCCATTCCATTCCTCTGGCTGACTCCAGTCCAATGGACTCTGCTGGCACTTGGAATACCTCCCAGTATAGGTACTGCCTTGGAATCTCCCAGACCTTCCAATGGCCTTTCTTCTCTTCCTTCAAGAGAGTTTCCTTCTCTCTCTATCCGCTTGGCTTGGCTTCTGCTTC
Organism: Ichthyophis bannanicus; assembly: GCA_033557465.1. Lineage (NCBI taxonomy): Eukaryota > Metazoa > Chordata > Amphibia > Gymnophiona > Ichthyophiidae > Ichthyophis > Ichthyophis bannanicus. The sequence goes on along the minus strand of CM066048.1, from coordinate 99,886,793 downwards.
TCGAGATGATGTTGGTGCTTGAGCTTGGAGCTGTTGCTGTATCTGTGTCTGAAGCTTGGCTGGAGCTTGTAGTAACCGTTATCTGAAGAATAAGCTCTATTCTTATTCTGTCCTAATGTGTGCTCCTCCCTAACACAGCGCAGCTGTGTTGAATCAGGCCCTGCCCTTTGAGATGAGTGCTTAGGGATTACCTCATAGCTCTCTTGATTGCACACACGTTTTCTCACTTCAGCCCCTCTCATGGCTGCTGGAAACCTGGTGCATTCTGGGACTGGTAGTCTTTTAGGTGAAAACTCTGTTTTCTTACTTCTACCAAAACTGACAGGTTGCTTGTTCAGAGTCACATCATCTTTTCTATAGCTCCTACCTGAGCTATGATAAGCTTCCTTATCACAGGCTCTAACCCAATTTACCACATTACGAGAAACTTTCCTGACTCTCCCCACCTTCTCATCTTCCTTGCGCTTCTTCCTACTCTCGCCCGACTGCTTCCTGCCCTCCAACAAATGGAAGATGTCAATGTATCGCCGCTTCAGAATCTTTCGATGCAAGTTTCTGGGCACCACTTCCCATAAGTCCGCGAACGAGACCAACGTAGGCATACCCTTCCCCCCTGAGGACGCGGCCAATGCCTGACCCACCCCGCCACCAAACGCGCAGAGCCCGATGAAGATGACAATGAGGAAACCGAGGAGGAAGACGACCCCGAACTGTGCCAATGCCTACAGGAGTGCCACCTCTTTCTCCTAGCCGCACGCCCCCTTTCTTCCCGCGCACCTGTCGGCTCCGGCCTGACCCCGCTGTCCACCTGCAACTCACCTGCCGCCACTGCGTCGCCGGCCAGCGACCCCCTCGACGGAATCTCTGGCTCCATGGGCCCCGCATCCCCTGACTGCATTCCGCCAACATCGACTGGGCCAACTACAGGCCTCCCAGCACTTCTCGAGGAAGCTCCAGACTCCGCAGACGAGGAGGCCCACTGCGTTCCACGTCCTTGACCCGAAGCCCGATCCATGGGTGACACCTGTGGAGACAAAAAAGGAAAGGAGGGAGGGGGTGCAACCGAGGCACCAGCCAGATGCCAAGCCCCCAACCACTCGGCCCTGGACAAGCCTAGCCCTCTCCCCCGCCAGTGCTCCCACGATGACGGCACACCCTGTGACCCAACACCCCCTAAACCACCCGACCAACTCATGTGGAACGGATGTCCCTGACCGACGAGGGAAGGGGCCCCATGCCAAGGCGTGACCCATCCCCCAGCCCCCGGCCCCCCACCCCAACCTAACAACCCTGGCCCACCCAGATCATGCATGCCAACCCCATCCGTCAAATTCCCCACACTCCCTTCAGCCGCGCTGACCCCCCCTATATGCGCCCGCAAAAGCCTCTCCAGAATCCACCTCCTCACTAGCTCCAGACCCCTGCACTTGCTGCCCGGAGCAACCAGCTCGCTGTCCCGCATCACAAACCCCTCCCCCCTGTGTCCCCGCCTCGAAGACCTCCCTGCCCGTGCCCTGGGAGCGGCTGCCACCCTCCCCCCCTTGTCCCTGTCCCCTTGCCACCCAGAGGGTCACTGCCCCCTGCAACATGCGCTACTCGACCCCTATGCATCATCCCCCCCCCCGCTTAGACACCCTGGAGGCACTCCTGGGCTCCACTGACGGCCCTGCCTGCCCTCCTCGCCTGCCCACCGGGGCCTGCCCTCCCCCCTGTTGGGCTCCTTTCCTCTTCCCTGCTGCCCGCGCCGCGCCGGCATTATCCCCCACTAGGAAAATTAACCTATCAAGACAATAAACCTTAAGGCCTGAAATCAGCCCCACTTGCCTTCTCCCCACTCCAGAGGGAGCAGCACTGCTCTGGGACAACTCCGGCACCGCACACTGCTCCCGAACGCACCAGCACCTCCCAGACAGATCTGCACTGCTCCCCAGGACGTCCCGACGCCGCAGCCAACGACCGGATCAGGCCGCACAATCCGCAACACCAGCCTTCGCACCCTTTGCCTTGCACCGCTCCTGGGGACTGGGGCTGTTCACGCGCCTCCCCGGCATGCCGCGGTCTCAGCTGTTCCCATTGGCTCGCCCAGACATCTATCCCCGGCGAGCCAATGGCTTTGAACTCGGCCCACAAGTACCGCCCCGCACACGTGGATACGAGCAGGGTCCCCGCACTGGGCCGCGCGCCCGGTTGCCAACGGCCGTCGGGGACCCTGCCCCACGGCCTTACCATGACTTAGACATGGTGTAAGCCACTTCTACTACTCAAAATAAAATCAATGGAAAGTGAATGAGAATAGAGATTTTTCTATTACTAAATTTTTAAAGAGATCAATTATGCCAAAAGAATTTCACAGATGAGCATTTTTATTACGATAGGATGATGTTAAAAAACACAGCTAGATTTAGCAATTAACATTTATAGGTTACTCAGTGATCAGATGCTTAAATAACCTCTATCTCTTTTTCTTCCCATGCCCTTTTCCTAAGAGCTGCTCCCTGGTGTTCATATCAGGTCTCAGTAACATAATGTAGCATTTGGGAGAAAAAATACAAACAAGAATCCCTGCACTAGAAGAGATTATCCCGAAGACCTCCACAGCGACCGTGTACTTCCCCTGGGTGCTCAGATAGCCTGGGATGAAGGACAGCCAGACACTCAGGAACACAAACATGCTAAACGTGATCCATTAGTCCTAATTGAAACTGTCGGGCAACTTACGGGCAAGGAAGGCCACCAGGAAGCTGGCACATGCCAAGAGCCCCATGTATCCCAGCATGCACCAGAATGCAACATCTGAGCATTCATTACACTGCCATACGATAATGCCGGTCTTCAGTTTCATGTTCTTCTCTGAGAAGGGAGGGCAGAGCAGCAGCCAGGTGGCACAGATGAAGATCTGAACAAATGTGGAAGCAGAAACTATCATAATAGGCACCTTGAGTCCCAACCAACCTCTCAAGTTACTATTTGGTTTGGTGGCATTGAAAGCAATGACCACCATAATTGTCTTGCTCAACACACACGATATACAGCGAACAAAATTGATACCAAAGACAGGTTGACGGAGCAAGCAGGTGATTGGCCTAGGATCTCCAATGAAGAGCAGAGAACTGAGAAAACATAGCACAAGGGCTGCCAGGAGAAGGAAGGAGAGTTCCCTGTTATTGGCTTTGGCGATGGGTGTATCTTGGTACTTGATGAAGATGCACAATGTGGCAGCTGTTATGATGGCACAGAAAATGGCAACAACAGCCAAAAGGTTACTCAAGACCTCTTGATAGGAAAGGAATTCTTTTTTTTTTGGAACACATTCACTTCTTCTCTCATTCGGCATCTGGTCACTTGGACATGGCCAACAGTTAGTGGAATCTGGAAAAGAAATCAATCCCTTTTCTGTACCATTGAGCATAATGAGGGAAATTTTCAAAGGCATTTTGTGCATAAAGCAGGTTTTATATCCAGAAATGAGACTTTTGAAAACTGTCTTTGCTTGTATGATTGTACACACATATTGGAGAGGCATGTTGAGGGGAAGGGCAGAGCCGGAGCACTTTTGGATTTCCAAAAGTACGTTTTCACTGTAATAGAAACATAGAAAATGACAGCAGAAAAAAGACCACATGACTTGCTAGTCTGCACTTCCATATCCACTACAATAGTCCCCTTTTTCCTTTGGAGATTTTCTGTGCTTGTCCCATGCTTTTTTGAATTCAAATACCATCCTCATCTGCATTATCTCCACTGGGAGACTATTCCACACTTCTACCACTCTTTCTGTAAAGAACTGCAAACTGCTTTGAATTTGATGAGAAGGAGGTATAGAAAACACGTTAAATAAATTAAAAATAAAAGAAATAAAAACTAGTTTAGTAGCCACCCTCTGCACCAACTCCATCCTGCTTATATCCTTTTGAAGGTGTGGTCTCCAAAACTGCATGCGATACTCCAAATGTGGTCACAACAGAGACTTGTACAGAGGCACTATCACCTCCTTTTTTCGGCTGGCCATTCCTCTCCTAGGCACCCAAGCATCCTTCTGTTTTTTGCCGTCACCTTTTCTACCTGCTTAGCCACTTTCAGATCATCAGAAACAATATGCCCAGGTCCCGCTCTTCTTTCGTGGACAGAAGTACTTCACCTCCTCACTGTACCACTCTCTTGATTTTTGCAGCCCAAATGCATGACTCTGAATTATTTAGCATTAAATCTCAGCTGCCAAATTCTAGACCATTCTTTTAAGCTTAGCTAGATCCCTCCTCATGTTATTTACACCTTCCTGGGTGTCTACTTTATTGCAGATTTTGGTATCATCTGCAAAGAGGCAAACCTTACCCGACAGCCCTTCCGCAATATCACCAACAAAGATGTTAAAAAGAATAGGACCAAGGATTAGATCCTTGCAGCACACCACTGGTAACCTCCTTCTCCCCAGAGTAAACTATATTTATCTGTAACCTTTATTGCCTCCCACTCAACCAATTTCTAATCCAGTCAGTCACTTTAGACTTCATCCCTAGGCTGCTCAGTCTGTTTATAAGTTGCCTGTGTGGAATGGTGTCAAAGGTTTTACTGAAATCTAAATACACCACATCTAAGGTTCTCCCTCGGTCCAACTCCCTAGTCATCCAGTCAAAGAAATCTGTTAAATTTGTCTGACAAGACCTGCCTCTGGTGAACCCATACTGCTTCAGATCCTGCAATCCATTGGACTCCAGAAAACTCACTGTTCTCTGTTTCAGTAGTGTTTCCAATAATTTACTCACCACAGAGATTAGACTAACCGGCTTGTAGTTGTCAACCTCATCCTTACTTCCGCTCTTGTGTATTGGGACCACATGTCCCTTTCCCAGATTCTCTGGGACCATTCCTGACTCTAAAGCAGCATTGAAAAGGTCAGTCAGTGGAGCCACTAAAACGTCCCAATGTTCCTTCAATATTCTCGGATGTATCCCATCCGGTCCCATTGCCTTGTCTACTTTTAGTTTAGCTAGTTTCTCATGAACACAGTCTTCTGAAAATCGTTCAAGATCCCCGTTACTTCTGTTCCTCATTGTGGGTGTTTTCTGAGGTAAGAATATAAGATATGCCATACTGGGTCAGACCAAGGTCCATCAAGCCCAGTATTCTGTTTCCAACAGTGGCCAATCTAGGTCATATGTACCTAGCAGTTTCCCCAAGGGACACAGGTTCCACAATGCTTGTATTGGTTCAAGCATTGATATCCTTGGTCCCTTCTTAATAATGGTTTATGGACCTTTCCTCCAGGAACTTGTCCAAACCTTTTTTTAAACCCAGCTACACTAACAGCCTTTACTACATCCTCCGGTAACAAATTCCAGAGTTTGATTACACGTTGAGTGAAAAAATATTTTCTTTTATTAATCTTAAATAGTTTACCCTGTAGCTTCATTGCATGTCCCCTAGTGTTTCTATATTCTGATAAGGTAAACAATCGATCTACGTTTACCCGTTCCACTCCATTCATCAATTTATAGACTTCTATCATATCTCCTCTCAGCCGTCTCTTTTCCAGGTTAAAGAGCCCTAACCTTTTTAGCCTTTCTTCATAGGAGTATCCTTCCATCCCCTTTACCATTTTGGTGGCTCTTCTCTGAACCTTTTCTAAAATCGCTATATCCTTTTTAAGATACGGTGACCAGAATTGCACACAATATTCAAGGTGCGGTCTCACCATGGAACGATATAGAGGCATTATAATATCTTTTGTTTTATTTTCCATTCCTTTCCTTATCATACCTAGCATTCTATTTGCTTTCTTGGCCGCTGCTGCACACTGAGCCGAGGGTTTTAACATGGCATCCACAATGACGCCTAAATCTTTTTCCTGGGTGGTAGTTCCTAATGTGGAACCTTGCATCGTGTAACCATAGTTTGGGTTGTTCTTCCCTAGGTGCATAACCTTGCACTTGTCCACATTAAATTTCATCTGCCATTTTGATGCCCAGTCTGTCAATTTATCAAGATCCTCTTGCAATTTTCCACAATCCTCTTGGGTTTTAACAACTTTAAATAGTTTTGTGTCATCTGCAAATTTGATAACCTCACTCGTTATTCTACTTTCCAGGTCATTTATGAATATGTCAAAAAGCAGCGGACCCAGCACAGATCCCTGGGGTACACCACTATTCACCTTTCTCCATTGGGAAAATTGGCCATTTAGCCCTACCCTCTTGTCCCTTGTTCTTGTCCCTTCATCTGTGAACACAGAACAGAAATATTTATTAAGCAATTCTGTTTATCCTCATCAGTTTCTACATATTCCTCCTCTTTGCCCTTGAGTCTGACAATACCACTTCTGCCCTTCCTCATCTCACTAATATATCTGAAAATGTCTTATCCCCCCTTTTTATTGCATTGGCTATTTCTTCTTCTTTTTGTATCTTTGCTTTCCTGACTACTTTGCTAACTTCTCTTTCCAAATATAGAGGCCCGTCTTCCTCTCTCTGTGATCTCTTGTATTTCATGAAGACCTCCCCTCTTTTCCTTCACCTTTTCAGCTACTTCTTTTGAGAACCATAGTGGTCTCCTTTTCCTTTTATTTATCTTTCTAAAAAAAAATAGGTTTGTTGTCCTCAAAATATCCCTTTCATTTTTGCCCATTGCTTTTCTACATCCCCAGACGCTCCTATCCCGCTAACGACTCCTTGAGGTATTGCCCCATCTTGGCAAAGTCAGTTTTCCTAAAGATTAAGACCCTCGCCTTTGAATGGATTGTATCAGTCCTAGTCCTAATACTGAACCGCATCATCTAGTGATCACTGGGTGTGAGATGATAGCATAGGCAGATTTGTGTTTGTACTTGTCTGAAATGTTTCCCTTTGAAAACTGATGTAAAGTCTGCAGATAAAAAGTACCCACACCCTTTACGCATATGTGCCATATTTGAAAGATGTACCTAATATTAGCATTAGGCAATGTTTCAAAGGTGAATCCATTCACCATGTACTTCACGTCTGTTTTTATGGTTCATGGTTCTTTATTTGATATACTGTTGCATCATATATATTAAAGCGGGGAATTAATGAAAGGGTAGACGACAGGATAGCACATGTATGAAAGAACTTTTTAGGGGGGGGGTTTTCAAATGTCATTTCAGTTTCCTAGGGGATTTCTCATCTATTTCTTTAAAAATACAATTTGAGCATGTTCCTTCTATACCTGTCATGTTGGAAATCTCCTCCTTGGCACATGGGAGACAGTCAAAACAGCAGCGTGGTTGTCCTTTCTTGATCGCCTTCCTGTACCCTGGGGACAGCTCTCACTATATTCAGAATGTGGGATCTAGAAAAAGAGCGCATTCTTCGGCTAAAACCATACATATAGATTTAAACTAGGAACGCAGAATTCCTACCTATCTGGGGACTGTAATGTGCAACCCATTCCAAAGTTGACGTCCTAGCCTTGCGGTGCATGGACTACATACCTTTGTAGTTCGTGTGTTCCACTGGATGGCGCTGATGTTTACATGCATTTCCTTCCCTTCGGGAGACCTGGTGTCAAATCTTCCGACCTTTGCATAGTTAATGATGCCATCAGGTTGCAGCTGCCAGTTGACAATGTCGTACATAGCTGGGGGGTTGCCACCATGGTCAAAGTACATCTCTTCCCCCATCTTTGTATGCCTTTACCTTCCTATTTATACACATATAACTTTATGCCTGCTATTTGGCTACATGAATTTAAACTTACACGCTAAATGGAGAGCAACTGAATTTCACTACTCTCCATATAACTCCAAACACTGTCTCCAGAATGCCCCTTTCTCCTCTTCTCCCAAAATGTATTACTTCTGACTCTATAATCAATGTGTTTATACCTCAAAAATTTCCTGTCATGATTTGACAATTTCCAATCTGTAATCAAACCGCTGCTGATTGCTGGAAGTAGCGGTATACAAATGTATACTAAATAAATAAATAAATCTATACTGATTCATCTGGTACTCCGCGGCTGAGAAAATGTAAATAAAAGGACCTTTACAATATTAGCTTGAGTATGCTCTGAATTCTAGGTTGTCTTTTAGCAGTAACTAAACTGATCCTTTTATTGGCCTGGCAAATTTCTCTTACGCTTTTTGGTTAACCGTTCAGTCTGAACAGGCCTTTGTTGGGCTATGGCACCATAAGCCTTCAGTCGTGATTACCAAGGGATTTCCCCCTAGTTTATATGCCCTACCAAGTCATTGCAGCAGAAGTCTTTATCTGGGGCCTTGCATCAAAATCATGGGCTCTAAGCCCATCTGCAATTCTTGCTTCCATAGCATTGCAACTGTGTTTTGCCCACAGATCAGAAGACTTGGCGTGGGAATCAAACCTAAATTGCCAACATGTCAATGCCAAGAACTGTCCTTAAACTGATTGTTTGAAAAGTGCAGTATCCCATATTTATTAAGTAATCACAATTACACAATAACAAAAGATTGTTGAGCTGTTTTACTTGCCACGGCTTGAAATCCTGGATGGCAGCACACGTATTGTTGGTGAAGGGTCCTTCTCCGGGCATGCAGGAATGCAAATCTTGCAGGGCATGCGCTATGGAGTAGACTGCATTATAGACATTATAGCTGATTCTTAGGTTGGATTCACCAAAATAAGGGCTGTTGACGTTTTCCAGATTTTCGCCTCCTGTGCAAGGGACTTGGGGTGCACTTAAATCCCCATTGACCACGGTTCGGTTGTGTTCAAGACTGGGCCATTGACACTTGAAGGCCACCTCCCAAAATGACCAAACAAATATGTCATCTAGAGAAGTAGAACGGTGAATTTTGAGGAGGAACTTTTTGAACCCAGGCATCTTACCTTCATAGATGGCAAATCCAACGCTGCCACTTAAAAGGCTGGAAAAGTGCTGTGTGCAGACACTGGGGTCAGTTGACCAAGCTTCACTGCCGATCCACACCTTCCCTGTAATATTATAACTTACAAGCTCCTTCAGAATTGGCAAAATATATGGAAAAGAAGAAAATAAAACTATGACATTGGTGGAAGATCTCCGAACTACCTCAACTATATGGTTGGTCTTTTTGGCCAAAGGAACCACAGGAATAGTTTCCTGAAATGCAATACAGGCCCCAAACCTCAGCAACTCCTCCTTCATGATCTGAGCTCCCATTTCACCATAGGCATCTTCAATGAATAGAAGCCCCACCCAGGTCCAACCAAACCTCAGCACCAACCGAGCCAATCCCTGGGCCTGCACAGCATCACTAGGGATGGTCCGGAAGAAAGAAGGAGACCGAGTCTTGTCGCTGAGCAGGGGACTACATGCAAAATAAATGACCTGGAAAAATAAGACTTTCCATTATTTATTGCACACTATAAAAACTATACAAGATGAATAACAAATTCTTCCTTCAGTGTGTGGCCACTCGCACTCCATGTGAAAGCCTTGGCTGAGCCAGTCACCTTCACTGATGAAAAATGATGCAATACAGGAAATTCAGAAGATATTCTGGGATATGATTTCAAGGTTTTCCCTTGCCCTTTATTCTCTGTGACCTTGTGTAAAATCACTTTAACCCCCATGGCTCTGAAAACCAATTAAAAACATGACACTTTTCTTAATCTTGTAGTCAATGTAGTCAATTTGATTTTTATACAATCCATTGGGTGAAGTCCATGTGTACAGTCGTCGCTTGTGTTGATGGAAGAAGGTGTTTGAGATGAATAGATCGTTGGTCTTGCAGAATTCTATCAGTCTTTCTCCAGCTTCATTTCTGTTGCCAAGTCCATATTTTCCAACTACTTTGCCTTCTTCTTTGTTGCCAACTTTTGCGTTCCAGTCACCCATGACTATCAGGATATACTGTTTGCATGTTCTGTCAATTTCAGCTTGTACTTGTTCATAGAACTCTTCAATTTCATTCTCTTCTGCAGCTGTTGTTGGGGCATATTCTTGAATTATAGTTGTGTTGATAGGCATTCCTCGTAGACGAATAGAGATTAAGCGTTCGCTGACTGCATTGTATTTCATTACAGTTCTTGCAAGTTTCTTCTTTATTATAAATGCAACACCATTTCTTCTATGACTTTCATTTCCAGCATAGTAGACCATATGATCATCTGATGTAAAGTGCCCGATACCAGTCCATTTCAGTTCGCTGACACCCAACAGATCAAGTTGTGCACATTCCATTTCATTCTTGACCACCTCCAACTTCCCTTGGTTCATCCTTCGTACGTTCCATGTTCCAATGTGTAAGACATCTTTACAGCTTCTGACTCTCATTTCATGTGCAGCTACATCAGCAGCCAGACTTCCCGAGGGCTTTGATCCAACCACATCATAAATGCTGGCTTTACTCTGAAAAGTCTTCAGCTCTTTCCCAGTAGCTAGTTGAGTGCCTTCTGACCTGGGGGTCTCATCTTCCAGCACCATAGCACAATTTATTTTGTTGTAACTATCCATTGGGTGTTTATGGCAAGATACAGAAGTAGATTGCCGGGCCTTTCTTCCGCGCAGTTTAAGTTTGGTGTTGTTGCCGTTGTCACAGAAATGTGATCCTCCGCCGTCAACACTATCCCATTCTGCTGCTGCCCAGATGGGTGGTTTGTCTTGGTCTGGCACCTCAGCTGAGACCTGTCCATCTTGGGAGACCCTGCCAGTAGTTAAACTACCGATAGTTTAGCTCTCAGCATCACTGATGCACGCAAGCCCTCACAGCACGACAAGCTGCAAACCTAATAATAATCCAGATTCTCTGATTTACGCACCCATATGAACCCTGACATGTTGTGCAAGGATCTTGTTGAGTTCTGTAATTATTATGGCTCAGATAAGCTACTAGGTGGTTGGGAGGTGGGGGTTTACTCCTCAAGTGTTACCATGGGTGAGTATAAATCCATTGAGTGAAAAGAAAGACCACACTGTTTGCCTCACCACCACAGCAAATGTATGTGGCTCACGGAATCTCAGTGAAAAGCTGCTTTGTAGTATAAATACTTCTGTCATGGCAACTGTTGGGAGATGAGTGGAGTGGTAGATCTCCACCTTCACACAGGCACTTATTTTTTCCTTGGGGCAGCTATAAATGCCGATGTCTAGATTTTGTCAAGGTGGATTCCCCCTGTAAAATGTAAAATATCTTAGGCCGGCCCAAACCGTTCACTCTCCATGCCCTTAGCACACTTCCTGCCAAACTAGTGCAAATAGTCCTTTTCTAAAATGGCACCTACAAATGTGTACCAATCTACACATGTAAAATGCTGCTGTTTACACCTGCAGAGGCTTCTAAAACAACCACACAATCCACCTATATCTACCTGGATCACCCTAGCCAATAGTTGCTAGGGCACTGACCTGACATCCCCCCAGCCATCCCGCCCCCATGTGGAGGGGACATAATATTGGTAGGCAGTGATGGGGGGGATGTGAGGATGTCCATGTATGCCCTCCACCCCAGAACGCGCTCCCTAGGCCAGTGCCTACCTACACAGTGGATGGCCTAGGACTGCGCACTACCAGTACCGACAGCAAATGGCCATGTCAGCTTGGCAGAAGGGTGTGTTGGAATTGGAGGTAAGGTTTTTTTAGTGCCTTGTGGATACTGGTGAGGACCTTGTCTTTGATTCTTGAGATGATATGAAGCCAGTGAAGGGATTTTAGTATGGATGTGATATGAGTCTGTCTGGAGGCTTGGTAGATGGTTCATACTGTATTAGTTTGGGCAAGCTCTAGTGGGAGAAGAGTGTGTTTGGGCAAACCCTGATATATTGAGTTGCAATGGTCAAATAGGGGGGTAATAGTGGCTTGGCACACTGAGTGGTAGTTTTCCGTGGAGAGAAGGGGACATAGCTTTCAAAATATTAGAATGAAATAAAATGAAAAATGAACAATATGTTTACTTTCTTTTATTTTCTTCCTAAAGCAAGGGGTATTGGAACTTGAAAGGTAGACAGGAAAAAAAACAAAGATATGGGGAAAGAGGCAAAAACCAAGAGGAAGTAAAAGAAAAGAAAAAGATGAGATAAGTAAAGAGCAAAAAAACATACAAGAGAGGGAGTGCAAAATTAGCAAATAAAGATCATTTCTGCAGTATTCTGGTTTGATGCTTAATAGGAGTGTGAACTTAAAATGATTTGGTTTTGTTTTATTTTTGTTTTGGTTTTTTTTGGTGAGGGTCTCTTTTATTACTGGTTTATTTTGTTTCCTTTTGTTTATTTGAAACAGAAAAGCAAAATGAACAAACAATATAAAGGATAAAAACAAAATGGTGTTAAATCTCAGTCTCCTCCTGTTGGGATATTTTGGCTTAGGGATAGTTCTGCTCAGCTCTGCTTCATATGCCTTCCATGTTTGCACTCCTGATGGCCTGCAACGTACACAAGCATCCTGTTTATGGCACAGAAGACAGCGTGTGAGCTACAAGAGAGAGCTTGTATGTGGTCTGCTGCAAAGGAGTCTGGGTCTGCTGCAAAGGAGTCTTGGTAACCATTCTTTGTGCAGAAGTGTGCAGAAGCTTTGGCCCAGAGAAATACAGGCTATGCAAAGACCTTTCACCCACATACTCTCAGCCCTAGAAATTACGTTTAGTGCCAAGACACAGAAAAATACAGGCCCCACACAGGAAGGCAGAGAATGATATGCCTGACAGCACCAGATAAGCGAAGACCTTGGAGAAAGGCAGTTGCTGGCCCAATTTGGCCCACATAATCATGGGGAGGGTCCCAAGGAGAAACTTTGCAGACTTTGTAAAAATCTGCACGTACTCCATAGAAAAACCCTGCATATGACATCAGAAGCGATGCAGTACTTTCTAGAACTTTGTGACAGAGAAAGATATGTATATAAGGGGGCGGCTCTCTAGCTCGGGGGCGATCTGCTCTCTAACTCCGGTACAGAGAGTAGGTTGCCTGCCACCATTTCAGACAGAGTCTTTTGCTATCTGCATTTGCAAATTGTTTTGGTACCCAAATAAAGAGCTTTTGTAGCTAAGCAGAAGTTGTCTGAGAAATTTGTTGTTGATTGGTAATATTTGGGAAAACCTTTGTGGGTTACCAGGCTCCACACTCCCAGCCCCCACTGCCCCCACCCCCACAAACACTCAACTAGTATCTTTTGGCCCCTTCCCATCACATCTTAACCTATCTGTGGGGAACAAAGTCCAAAGAGAAAAGGAGTAATCCTCATTTAATTCCTGCCCTGCCAGTGCCATACCTCAAATTAGCACCAGCCAATCTGAAGATCGTACCAATTTAGAGTATTTCTATACTACAAAATGCAGCGCCTTGAATTGGCTGATCCCATTTTAGGGATAGTAAATAAGCAGTTGGAGGTGGATCGGGGGGAGGGAGGAAAAAGAAAGACAAGACTTATGTTTTTCTTGGTGGCACATTTCATAAGTGAGGGACCAGTGTAAGAATGAAACAAAATGAAAAATGAACCATATGTTTGCTTTCTTGTATTTTCTTTCTAAAGCAAAATGAAACAAAAAAGGAAATGTCACTGGCCTGTCCTAATGTATGATATGAGGGTCATTCTAAAAGGGATTTGGACGTTTGCAGGCATGCGTGGGACTCCTTGGAGATAATAGCCTGCATGGAAGAGGCAGTTCATCCAAGAACAGCATTAAAATGATTATACCGTGCCTCTATAGAGGCCCGAGGGGTAGCTTGAGACTATTGGAGGACTAGATGGTGAGGCAGTCTCTGTGGTTGCAGGTTCGGGCAGTGCTGCTCTCTTCTGGACCATGATGGCAGAGAGAAGACTGGTGGCAGAAGCTCTGCTGATGGCTCACCATTATCCAATAATTTTAGGAAATGGAAAAGGTGCTGGTACTCGGCACCATCGAGAACCCCCTAAAAAAAGGCCCTGCCAATTAGCAAAGACAGTTTCAGATGTGGCTTTTGATTCTCAATGTTACACATGACTCAATTACCAATCATTTTCATCTCCAAACATGACTTCCAGGGTGTCAGTGGCCATTATTAACAACAGACCTGACCTCAATAGAAAATGGCCCAGACATGGCACCGGACTCTAAAGGATATACATTCTTGTGAATGAAGCCAACAGAAAGTGACTGACCAAAAGATTCTAACATTATAATTAGATTCTCAAACAGATGAATTAGTCCAAAGAGATAGACAGATAGCCATCTTTATTATGATAAGATAGTAGAGAATACAGCTAGATTTAATCATTCCAACGGAAAGGTTTCTCAGTGATCAGTGGACTACACAGCCTTCATCTTTTTTTTCCCAGTGACTGTACCTAACAGCTGTTCTCTGGTGTTCATGTCAGGTCTCAGTAATATAATGTAACATTTGGGGAAAAAAATACAACTGAGTAATCCAGCGCTAGAAGAGATGATTGCAAATATCTCTACAGCAATCATATACTTCCCTTGAGTACTCAGATAACCTGGTACAAAGGACAGCCAGACACTCAGAAACACAAGCATGCTAAATGTGATCCATTTGGCCTCATTAAAGGTGTCGGGCAACTTGCGTGCAAAGAAGGCCACCAGGATGCTGACACATGCCAAGAACCCCATATATGCAAGCATGCACCAGAAAGCAATTTCTGAACATTCATTGCACTGCCATATGATAATGTTTGTCTTCAATTTCATGTTTTTTTCTGGGAAGGGAGGACAGAGTATCAGCCAGATAACACAGATGAAAACCTGAAAGAATGTGGAAACAAATACTGTCACAATGGGCACTCTGGGCCCCAGCCACCCCCTCAAACTACTATTTGGTTTGGTAGCTTTGAAGGCAATGACAACCATGATAGTCTTGGCCAACACACAAGAAACACAGAGGACAAAGAAAACACCAAAGGTAGGTTGACGAAGTAAGCAAGTTATTGACTGAGGTTCTCCAATGAATAACAGAGAACAGAGAAAATTCAGTATGAGGCCTCCCAAGAGAAGAAAGGAAAGCTCCCGATTATTGGCTTTGGCAATGGGAGTATCTCGATACTTGATGAAGATGCACAAAGTGGCAGCTGAAGAAAAAGCACAGATGATGGCAACAACAGCCAAAATGGTGCCCAGGAATTCTTGATAAGACAGTAATTCTATTTTCTTTGGGACACATTCACTTCTTCTTTCATTGGGCCACTGGTCACTTGGACATAGCCAACAATTTGTTGAATCTAGTAGAGAAAATCAATCCCATTTTTAGAATTTGTAGATAACAATAGGATTTGCCTGATACTTCAAACATGAACCCATTCATCGTTGACTTTACAGCTCGTCTAGATCTACCTCTATCATCTAATACAAATGATTTTATAAATTATTTTATGGGAAAGAGGTTTATAATATTTTCAACCTTTATTTCAGTGTCATTGATTTCTCTGCAATTGTTTCTTTAGAGAAGATTTGAACATATTTCCTTCTGTACCTGTTGTGTTGGAAATCTCTCCTTCAGCACATGGGAGGCAGTCAAAGCAGCAGAGGGGTTGTCCTTCCTGTGCTGCCTTTCTGTATCCAGGGTAGCAGCTTTCACTACATACAGACTGTGGGATCTAGAAAAAGAGCATGGAAATCTTCAACCATATTACAGGCATAAATTTAACATATCAGAAGAATCTAAATGTAATAAGTCTGAAAATATCCAGATTACTGTTAACTAACTGAAAAGTAACCCAAACTCAGTCACCTACCAATCAAAAAGAGCTCCACAAAAGCATAACAATTTTTACAAAAAAGCATATGAATTACCTTTGCAAAAGAGCCCAAGTTTCATTGTGCATAAATCCAGGAGCTGCTTGGATACTAGGAGTCAGCATTGACTTAAAGCACAAATTGCATTGCAGGAGCCCAAATTTCATGGTGCATAAACATCTTACCTGTGTGCTTTGCATATTCCATCGGATGGCACTGATGTTTATGCGCATCTCCTGCCCTTTGGGTGCCCTTGAGTCAAATATTCCCACTGTCACATAGTTAATGGAGCCATCGGGCTGCCGGTGCCAGTTGATGATGTCATAAACAGCGGGGGGATTGCCATTGCCATCAAAGTACATCTCCTCCCCCATCTTGTGCATGAAGCGCACCTTCTTCACGTAATATAGGAGCTAAGAGGAAAGGACATCACAAAGATGAATCGATCGCTCATAATAAGAATGTCTCTTCCTATGTCCCCATCCTCAGAATAGGCTCCTTGGTCCAGACTTTGACTGGAAGTAGCACTGTTCTGGTGCACAGTTAGCGTATAGAATGAGCTGAGAATCATAAATGTCAGGGTTCAAATCCCAATTCCCTACTGGTGTGCCTAGTGACTTTTGGTAATTCACTTCATCCTCCTTTGCTCAGGTGTAAGCTTGATGCTAACCTACTATCATAGGGAAATACCTTCGGTGCCTCAATATGACATGGCTTTTTAAAGTCAAATTCAATAGACAAGTTTTGAAATATATAGCATTAAAGCACAAGGCTATACATTTAAGCCAACCATGTTCACAAATGGCTCAGTGTGATCCAACTAGGGTTTCCTTTTGTCGTAGAACAGAGCTTATGTTTAGATTGCTGCAACACTCATACAAGTTGTCCCTTCTTTTTCTTAATAAAGAAGATACAACTTACTATGTGTTGGAAGGAATGAGGGCAACCAGGATTCCATTTGGGGATCCTGAAGTTTCTGTTTGATATTTGATGAGTCCGTCTCATGCCTGTACAGTGTTTACTGAGATGGTGGAATCAGATACTGTATCCTGTAGAGTCAGAAGGTTAATCACCCATCTTCTACATGTATGAGACATACCACTGCCTATTATTGGGAAACTGATCTAGCATTGCCAGGTGATGGATATTTCCAGTACTGAAAGTCTCGCACATATTCTCAAGAAGAGAACTCAAATGTTGCAGTCATTTTTGGAAACAAAGGAGTTTGGAAGTGGCGGCTAGGTTTATGTGGATATTTAAACACATAAATGGCACCTCTTCTGTAAAGGCACAAGGTAGTTCAATACAATGTACTTATTCCAAAATGTCTCCCACACACTTTGAGATAAATACATTGTATTGGATTCCCTTGTGCCTCGGGTCAACCTCCATTTCTTGCTTTTTTGATGCATTTCATCTCTTTTGGAGGTTCCTTCTCTTTTGCTTTTTTGGACCTATTCTGTAGAGTCAAACCTGTGTGGCTTTAATTTTCTAGAATATTGTGGTAAATGGCCATGAACGCCTGTAAATAAAGCCGTAGTCACCTCTACCAGCTCTAGGGCAGCTGTAAACAAATATGTGTATATTATGTACATTGGTCTAGATTCTGTAAAGTATGCATGTAAATTTGTGCTCCACCCACATTCTGCCCAAACCTAGCCCCTGTGCACACTCATCATCGGTCTGTGGTGCATTCTTTCAGAATAACGACTGAGTAATCTCATAAGAACATAAGATATGCCATAGTGGGTCAGACCAATAGTTCATCAAGCTCAGTTTCCAGCAGTGGCCAATCAGTTCAGAAATACCTTTCAGGTGCCCAAAAGGTAGACAGGTTCCATGCTGCTTATTCCAGGGGTAAGCTATGGATTTTCACAATCCACATTAATCATGGTCTATAGACGTTTCCTGCAGGAAGTTGTCCAAAACGCTTTTAAAACCCATCTACATTTTTATTACATCCCAAGGTAACCAATTCATGAATTTGATTACACATTGAGTGAAAAAATATTTCTTCGATTAGTCTTAAATGTGCTATATTGTAACTTCATTGCATGTTTCCTAGTCTTTCTACTTTGTGAAGGAGTAGACAACCAGTCTACATTTATCCGTTCCACTATACTCATTGTTTAATAAATCTATATCAAATCTCCACTCTGCCATCTCTTTTCCAAGCTGAAGTTCCCCAACTTTTTCAGCCTTTTCTGATAGGGGTATCTTTCCATCTCCTTTATTATTTTGGTCGCTTTTCTCTGAACCTTTTCTAATTCTGCTATATCCTTTTTTAGCAATTCCGCTATATCCTTTTTTAGCAAAAGGCCTGTTAGAGAGTCAATTGGACCATTAGATGATGGAGGGGTAAAAGGGGCAGTAAGAGGAAATAAGGCTATAACGGAGAGACTGAATGAATTCTTTGCTTCGGTCTTTACTGAGGAAGATGTAGGGATGTTACCCAAGACTGAAGTGGTATTTAAAGGTGATACGGCAGAGGAATTGAGAGAAATATCGCTACACCGGGCAGATGTATTACAACTATTTGATAAACTGAATAGTAGCAAATCACCTGGACCGGATGGTATACATCCAAGAGTGTTGAAAGAACTGAAATATGAGATTGCAGACCTGCAATTAGTAATCTGTGAACTTTCATTAAAATCATCTGTAATACCTGAAGATTGGAGGATTGCCAATGTAACGCCAATTTTTAAAAAGGGTTCCAGGGGTGATCCGGGAAATTACAGACCAGTGAGCCTGACGTCGGTACCGGGGAAAATGGTAGTAACCATCATAAAGAACAAACACAGCATGTAGATAGTCATGGCCTAATGGGAGACAGGCAACATGGCTTTAGACAAGGAAGATCTTGTCTTACTAATCTGATATGTTTTTTTGAAGGTGTGAATAAACAGGTAGACAAAGGTGAGTCAGTCGATATAGTGTATCTGGACTTTCAGAAAGCTTTTGAAAAGGTCCCTCATCGGAGACTTTTGGCAAAACTAAAAAGTCATGGGATAGGAGGCAGTGTACTGTTGTGGATCGGGAACTGGTTAAAATATAGAAAGCAGAGGGAAGGGCTAAATGGGCAATTTTCCCAATGGAAAAGGGTGAATAGTGGAGTACCCCAGGGATCTGTACTGGGTCCGCTACTTTTTGACATATTCATAAATGACCTGGAAAAGGGAATAACTAGTGAGGTTATCAAATTTGCGGACAACACAAAACTGTTTAAAGTTGTTAAAACCCCAGAGGACTGTGCAAAACTGCAGGAGGATCTGGATAAATTGGAAGACTGGGCATCCAAATGGCAGGTGAAATTCAATATGGACAAGTGCAAGGTTATGTACCTAGGGAAGAACAACCCAAACTATGGTTACACGATGCAAGGTTTCACATTAGGAACCACCACCCAGGAAAAAGATTTAGGAGTCATCGTGGATAACATGTTAAAACCCTTCGCCCAGTGTGCAGCGGCGGCCAAGAAAGCAAATAAAATGCTAGGTATCATAAGGAAAGGAATGGAAAATAAAACAAAGCATATTATTATGCCTCTGTATCGTTCTATGGTACGACCGCACTTTGAATATTGTGTGCAATTCTGGTCACCGTATCTTAAAAAGGATATAGTGTTATTAGAAAAAGTACATAAAAGAGCCACCAAAATGATAAAAGGGATGGAAGGCTACTCCTATGAAGAAAGGCTACAAAGGTTGGGGCTCTTCAGCCTGGAAAAGAGACGGCTGAGGGGAGATATGATAGAGGTCTTTAAATTAATGAATGGAGTGGAACGGGTAAACGTAGATCGATTGTTTACGTTATCAGAATATAGAAAGACTAGAGGACATGTAATGAAGCTACAAGGTGATCTATTTAAGACAAATAAGAGAAAATATTTTTTCACTCAACGTGTAATCAAACTCTGGAATTTATTGCCGGAGGATGTGGTAAAGGCTGTTAGTGTAGCTGGGTTTAAAAAAGGTTTGGACAAGTTCCTGGAAGAAAGGTCCATAAACCATTATTAAAAAGGGACCCAGGATATCAATGCTTGACCCAATACAAGCATTGTGGGACCTGTGTCTCTTGGGGATACTGCTAGGTATGTATGACCTAGATTGGCCACTGTTGGAAACAGGATACTGGGCTTGATGGACCTTGGTCTGATCCAGTGTGGCATATCTTATGTTCTTAGATATAATGGCTAGAACTGCACACAATATTCAAGGTACAATCACACCATGGAGCAATTGGTTTTATAGTATCTCCATTCTTTTTTTTATGATTCTTACCATACTGTTTGCTTTCTTGGCTGCCATTATATACTGGGCAGAGAGTATCGACATATTATCCACTGTGACACCTTGATCCTTTTCCTGGGTGAAGATTCCAAATGTGGAACCTTGCATCATGTAATCATAGTTTGGGCCGTTCTTCTCTAAGCACACTTCTTCACATTAAATTTCATCTTCAGTGTGGATATCCAGTTTCTCAGTTTCTTAAGGAATTCATGCAATTTATCACAATCCTCTTGTGTTTTAACAACTTTGAATAATTTTATGTCATCTGCAAATTTGATTACCTCACTTGTTCCTTTTCCAGGTCTTTTATGAATATGTTAAAAAGAAGCGGGCCTAGCAGAGATTCCTGGAGTACTCCACTATTTATTAAGTATTTATTTATTTATTTAACAGCTTTTTAATACCACTTTATTTTATTTATTTATTTATTTATTTATTAAATAAATAAATAAATAAATAAATATTTATTTATTTATTTAACAGCTTTTTAATACCACTTTATCTGCAAGTCTTCACTAGTCACCTTTCTCCATTGGGAAGTTGGCCATTTAGACCTACTCTGTATTTCTCTCTTTTAACCAATTCCCCATCCACAATAGAACACTGCCTCCTATCCCATAACTTTTTAATTTCCTCAAGAGTCTCTCATATTGGACCTTGTCAAATACTTTCTGAAAATCCAGATACACAATATCAGCTGACTCACATTTATCTAACTGTTCATTCCTGGCTATGCGTCAGGAGGCTGTGGTGCTTGGTGCTAGCTTCAGATTACGATATCCGTGTAAATGTTAAGTTTCATATCTTGGGGTTAAGTACATCTTTTTCTCTCCTGGGCAGCTGTGTGCCTTCATAGACCTTAAAGAGATCCTTATCTCCTCGGTTGTGGGTGAAGGGGGTGGTTAGGAGGCAGTGGACGCATTTTCTATGGTGGAAGGGGTGTGTCTATTCCTTTGTCTTGGTAATTTATTTACTTTGCTACAGTATCTCGATTATTACCTCTCCACTGCTGCTTTATTATTATGGTCTACTTTTGGTATGCATGGGTAATGTGAGTATTACAAAAGTACTTAAGGTCTTGTCAAGTGTTTATTCTTGTAAATTTGTTTAATTTTCTTATATTTTGACCCTTTGAGCTATTGTACTCAAGGTTTCTGTCACAAGTTCTAACTTGTAATTGTGTTTAAAACTAATAAATATTAAATAAATAAATAAAATTAGTATTATTTTGGCTGCTCTCCAATATTCAGTACTAAATATGATTTTAACGGTAGCTTACAGATTACTATTTGTATAAAAAAGGCAGTATAGTAATAAACTAAACTATAATACTAGGTTTGCATTCTCATTATTCAGTTGTTCAGCACCCTGGGATGGGTACCATATAGTCTAGTTCAGTGATGGCTAACCTTTTTGAGCCCGAGTGCCCAAACTGCCGCACAAAACCAAAGAATTTCCTCAAAGTGCCAGCACGTCATTTGCATAAGTGGTCTTATTTGCATAAATATTTGCATAATGTTACCATACACTAACTTTTAGTAAACATGTCTCTTAATGAGTGTATGGATAAAGAAAGACTAAAAGATTTCTACATTACTATAATCCAGTGCCAACCGCCAGGCACATTAGGAACTACTACAAACGCTGCCCATTTAGAACCCATAGCAAACCCGCCGTATTCTGACAGCATTACCAGGACTCACAAAGCACCATACCCTACCTATCAAAAGGCAACACTGCAAATATTAAACCAATACATTTCAGTGAATACTGGGGAAAGAGAACAAGTGGCAACGTCAAATAGGAATTTCCTCTTGTACCAAACAAAGCGCAGATGTTAATGATGCACATTTCCCAGAGCTGACATATTCCAGTTAATAAATTCAAAATAAAGAGATATCGTTCTACCTTTTGTGCATTTTTTTTCAGTTGCAATTGGTCCAGCCATTTTCTTCTGGTTTCTTCATGTTTTCTGCTAACTCTCCATCGTCTGCTGTCCATTTGTCCTTTCTTCTCTCTTCTAGTTTTTTTTCCATTCTCTCTCTCTCTACATCTGCTTTAACATACTAATCTTTCTCCTTTTGCTCTTTCCTCATTCCTATTTCATCCACACAAATTTTACCCCTCCATCCTCAATCCCCAATTACTCTCCCAATACCTGGCCAATTGTAGATTTTTCATCCCTCCTACACAAAATATTTTTCCCCTCTCCATTTTACTCTCCCAGCCCCATCCCATTCTAATCCTCCCCCAACATCAGCTCCCTTCTAGTTCCAGTCTCACCCAGCATCCATTCCCTTCTTCAAGCCCCCCACTTCCCCTCAGCCCATTTCCATTCCAAGCCCCGTCCCCATCAGCTATTTGCAGTTCAAGCCCCCCACGTCCCCGCAGCCCATTTCCATTCCAAGCCCCCACCCCAACAGCGATTTGCAGATCAAGCCCACTTCCACTCAGCCCATTTCCAGTCCAAGCAAACCCCCCAACCCATTACCAGTCCTAGCCCCCCATAGCCCACTCCCAGTCCTAATCCCACCAGCCCATTTCCAGTCCTAACCTCCCCATCAGCCCACTCCCAGTCCTAATCCCCCATCCCGCAATTGTTAGTTTTAGCCTCCCCAGCGCCTATCACCACTCCTAACCCCCCCAGCGCCCATCACCACTCCTACCCCCCCCCGCCCAGCGCCCATCACCACGCCTAACCCCCCCAGCCCGCCCAGTGCCCATCACCACTCCTAACCCCCCCCCAGTCAGCCCAGTGTCCATCACCACTCCTAACCCCCCCCAGCCCAGTGCCCATCACCACTCCTAACCCCCCCCACCCCATCACCACTCCTACCCCCCCCCCATCCCAGCGCCCATCACCACTCCTAACCCCCCAGCCAGCCCAGAGCCCATTACCAGTCCTAACCCCCCCCAGCCAGCCCAGTGTCCATCACCACTCCTAACCCCCCCCAGCCAGCCCAGTGTCCATCACCACTCCTATCCCCCCCATCCCAGTTCACCTCACCACTGCTATTTCCCCCCAGCCCAGCCCTTCACTACTCCTAACACCCCCCAGCCCAGCTCAGCCCAGCCCAGCCCAGCCCATCACTACTCCTAACCCCCCCAGCCCAGCCCAGCCAATCACCACTCCTAACCCCCCCCCAGCCCAGCCCAGCCCAGCCCATCACCACTCCTAACCCCCCCAGCCCAGCCCATCACCACTCCTAACCCCCCCAGCCCAGCCCAGCCCATCACCACTCCTAACCCCCCCCAGCCCAGCCCAGCCCATCACCACTCCTAACCCCCCCTCCAGCCCATCACCACTCCTAACCCCCCCAGCCCAGCCCAGCCCAGCCCATAACCACTCCAAACCCCCCCCCAGCCCATCACCACACCTAACCCCCCCCCCCAGCCCAGCCCAGGGAAAATTAAAAAAAAAAAGAAAACCTGTCTGCTGCCGCTGTCGGGGCCGCCGCGGCAGAATCGAGCGTGCCGCGGGGCCCCCCTGTACCCACCCGGCAGAGCCTGTCCTCCCCGTAGCAGCTCTCTCTTTGGAGCTGCAGTCAGACGCGCCGGCTTGCAGAGCGCGAGGGAAGAGTTCCCTCGCTGCTCTGTTAAGCCCGCGGGGGCTGATGGGAAGTTCCCATCAGCCCCCGCGGGCTTAACAGAGTCGCGAAAGGGAAACTCTTCCCTTCGCGCTCTGCAAGCCGGCGCGTCTGACTGCAGCTCCAAAGAGAGAGCTGCTACGGGGAGGACAGGCTCTGCCGGGTGGGTACAGGGGGGCCCCGCGGCACGCTCGATTCTGCCGCGGCGGCCCCGACAACGGCAGCAGACAGGGTTGGTTTTTTTTTTTCGATTGCGAACCTTCCCGCGTGCCAGCTGCAAGGCCTTCGCGTGCCACAGCTGGCACGCGTGCCATAGGTTCGCCATCGCTGGTCTAGGTGATTGCTACTCTGTAGTTTATCAAATTACTGTATTACATCTTCTAGGTTTATCAAGATTTGTTTAAATTCCTCCAATACATCACCTTTAAATATCATTTCTGGTATGGGTTACTTCCCTACATCTTCTTCAATAAAGACTGAAGATGCCTCCAAGAATTCCTCTGCAGTCAAGCTAAAAGCATACTCACTACAGAAAACCATATCTATTTTTAGATGGGCTAAGATACAAAAAATTCAAGCAAAGCACTCTAAAAATTTTAATCTGACCTAAATATGACTAGATTACTTTAGGAATTGCCCTATGAAATTATCTTTTTGATGCATTTACAGAGAAATTAACAGCAGCTAAGTACTAAGAAAATATTGTGATTTGGTTATTACCTGCCATGGTTTGAAATCCCAGATATCAGTGCAAGTGTTGTTGATGAAGGGTCCTTTTCCGGGCACACAGGAGTGCATGTCCTGTAGGGCATGTGCCACTGAATAAACTGCATTGTAGACGTTGAAGCTAACTCTTAGTTTGGATTCACTAAAATAAGGGCTGTTGTAGTTTTCCAACTTTTCTTCTCCAGTGCAGGAAACTCTAGCAGTACCAATGTCCTCTTTGATCATGGTTTGGTTGTTTTCAAGACTGGGCCAGTGACATTTAAAGGCCAGTTCCCAGAACTCTCTAACAAATATGTCGGCTGGAGAGGTGAAAGGGTGGATTTTAAGGAGGAACTTTTGCAACCCTGGCATCTTACCTTCTCTGATAATAAATCCAATACTACCGCTCATAAGGCTGGAGAGCTGTGGTGTGGAAACACTGCGGGCAGTTGACCAAGATTCACTGGCAATCCACACCTTCCCTTTAACATTTCTCCTTTGGAGCTCTTCTATTATTGGCAGCATGTAAGGGAAAGAAGAAAACATAATAATGGCATTGATGGTAGAAAACTTCAGAACCACCTTGATGATGTGGTTGGTCTTTGTTGTCGAAGGCACAACAGGGATAGTTTCATGAAAACCAATACAGGCCCCAAAATTCAGCAGCTCCTCCTTCACAATTTGGGACCCCATTTCACCATAGGCATCTTCAGTGGATAGCAGTCCTACCCAGGTCCAGCCAAACCTCAGTACCAACTGAGCCAATCCCTGAGCCTGGACAGTGTCACTGGGGGTGGTCCGGAGAAAGGAGGGAAACCTAGTCTTGTCATTGAGCAGAGGACTAGAGGCAAAGTAGCTCACCTGGAAAGAGGAAAGTTCACTGTTTATTTAGCACAAAATCTCCTTCAGTGTGTAGCAACCTAACCTGGGCAAATCACCCTCACAGCTCACTTCAATAAATGATCTATGAAACCAAACTTGACTGCTGCTAAATACAAGAATAAAAAAGTGCTAAAGCACCAGAAAATAATTCAGAAGAAGATTTGGGACATGAGTTGAACTCTTTCCTTTATCACTTTAAACATATCAGTTTATTTCATTGTACCTCTACTATCCTCTTTCTGATCACAGCCTGTCAAGAAAAGCGAGGGACTGGGTCACCAGGAAACAGTATTGACTCGATTGTACACAACTATAAAGTGTAATATCGAATGATAACAAGGTCTATTTCGTAATTTTGATTTGTCACAAATTTAAAAAACAAATTGTGTTGATTTAACTACTTATTTATTTTTATTTAAATTTATGGCTTGCTTATTCACAGTACTAAGCAGATTACAAGGCAAACATAAGAAATAAAGTACAGACTATGATCTATTTTATTGAACCAACATAAGAATTCCAAAAGATGCTGCTATAAATTTTAAGACCTTCTAGGTTGCTTCAGATTGTCTAACCATCTATCTTTAGCTCTTTGAACAAAGACGCACAAGTCTTACCTGTGGATATCGGTGAAGTCCCAGCAATGTTGCAATGGCCATTGATTGACTGGACCCTGACTCTCCAATGATAGCAGCTAATCGATATGTGTTCTGGCAATGATAGTTAGGGATACGCTTTTTATTTCCTGTGAGGATCCACATAGTGCCCCTCATTGTCCTTGCCAATGCCAGGCAGGAGTCATAGATCAGGAAGCCCAGAGAAATATTGGAGAGGAAACTCTGGTCATGGTTGATTTCATCAATGGCAAAAGCCAGGGATAGAGCCCAACGATAGCGCCTTTCAGTAAATCTAAATAGAAAGAAACAAACATATAGTGAAAATTCAGATAAAACTAGTGAAGAGTTCTGGTAGTCACAGAGATACTGGAGAAAATGGATTCTGTCCAGGTTCTCTGCAACAAAAGTATCTGAAAGATGGGATGATGTGGAATCAACATCTCATGTGTAGTATCAACTTTGGATACATTTTTACACTGTTCTAAAAAGGCATTATAAAACCTGTAAAGAATGCAATTTCCACAAGGATCAATATGATTTCTAGAGCTCTTGGCTGTTGAACTTGAAATGAACATGAAATCCATAAGACTTACCCAAGGCATGTGATTTGATTGGGATACTCCCGGAAAGTTGTCTCCGATTCCTTGCAGGTGTGCACCGGGATGATGCCCCCAATGGTGATGTCTCCAACTTGTGCATAACTATTCTCAAAGTGACTATTCAAAGCACAACCCTGGGCATCGTTTGGGCAAACTGGTATTGGTATGGCAAACAGGATCACCAGCATAAGCAGCCTCATTGCCATAGCCATCCCATGATCCACGACTGAAGTTTGAATCACTGAGAATAAAACTGTGCCAGATGAGGCAAAGATGGGGGCCATCTGCAAGAAAGGAAAAGCTGGGTGCTGGGTATATGTTGGAAGGGTCAGACTTGGTGGTCAGTAATAGAGAAGTAATGAAATTGGTTTGAAGGGGGTCGTTTCAGAGATCTTTGCTGCTTTGTATCTTGTAGCCCTTAGTGACAGAATAGTTTTTTATTACAAATGTGTGCATAGTTTATGTATATATTTATGCACATTTGCACATACCACATTTGTGAGTATCCTAGCACCTTACTTAAGGGAAGTGGTCTTCCCTGGATCTTCCCTGTATTTATCTGTTTCCTGCCCATCGTTGGACTGGGAGCAAATTCTCTCTAGAGTCATAACTGAATTAATTAGAGTTCTATTCTAATTGCATCATCTGATTCCTGTAGGAGACATAATTTCTCTGATTTTAAATATGACTGTAAATGGCCCTGTGGGAGAGACCAGCGAGAAGGAGGTTTTCGGTGCTGTCCCTCTTGACGTTGCCCTTGTCGTGAACAGGATTATCCCAGTCTGAATTCTCACTGCAGATGGCAGAGTTGCTGAATGTTGCATCACTCAATCTTTCTCACTGGATTCATTCAAAATGGGCTTATGAGGATTTTAAATTTAAGGACTGAGGAGGAGAAGGACTTATTTAGGAACAGAACAACTGAGAAAAGAGGTGGTCAAGGAAAATTTTAGTTATGTGGAGACCTAGAGTTAGACTGATACTATTAACTTAGTTCAGATACGCTACCAAATCCCAAATCATTTTGTAATGTCATTTGGTCACATCTTACCTTGTTCATACTGATGTGGATGCCAAAGAATATGAACGTTCTCTATTCTTCTCATCATCACCTTGGCCATCGTGTCCTAGGCTTTCAGTCCCTTTTGCCATTCTCTCAACCATTCAGTCCTAGAGGTGGCAGTCTCTGTATCCCTCCGCCATGCCCTGAGTCATCATGTCCTAGATAGATTTCTTGTGGCCATCCCCAGTCATTCAGTTATAGAGATCACAAGCTCTGTTCCTCTGTCTAATACCTTGATCCATCCAGCCCTATAACTGATAGGGTGTATATCCCTGTGCCCATCCCCAGAACCATCTTCTAGAGGAGATAGCCTCTGTATCTAATCCAGCCTCCTTTATAAAATAGATTCTTTTATAGTGTAAATCCTCAAATATGGGGATTGTGGCATGTGGTGATTTCACATAGTTTGCAAATGATGCTTCCATGTAGTTATTTAAAATTAATAAAATATCAGACAAGTTCCTAAAGTAAGATAGTAGTTGAGTTTTCTAATGTTTCAATGATCCTTTGTTCAAGTGTAAAGCTTAGAAAACTAATAATTTTATCCATAGTTCTGAACCCCATTTATAATATATGTATATGATTTTGTAGGTGAAAATCTGTCTTTCACTGTGACAAGAAACAGGAAGGAAAATGAGAATGATAGGAGAAGAACCTGCAGATAATAGAGAAGAGAGAGCATAAGAGGGACATGAAAGAGAAGGATAAAATATGAGGGGCAAAGAAAATAGTGATAAAAAAGCAACAGAAGGTTAGGGACATAAAAAGAGGCACAAATGAAAAGAAACAAAAAGAGTGAACTTATTAGCAGGGGTGGCTCTATAATAAGGCGGAGTGAGGTGAGGGTGGCCTCAGGTGGCAAACTTTTTGGGGCGGCAAAAAATGCCCCCAAAATAGTCGCCTCACTCCTCCTTTAGAGTTTTAAAAAAAAAAGGTGGACAAGCTGCTGCCATGGCTGCAATAGCGGTAATAATTTAAAATTAAAACAAAACCAGTGCAGAGCCTTCCGGCCCTATGGAATCCCTGCTGCTGTGTCCCGCTCTAGCATCACATCCTTTTGGGGGCAGGATGCAGCAGCAGGGGTTCCATAGGGCTGGAATGCTCCAAACTGGTTTCCTTTTAATTTTAAATTATTACCAATATCACAGCCGCTGAGGAAGGGGAAGAAGGGGGAGCGGAACAGAGCTGACATGGGGTAAGGAGAGGGAGCAGAATGAAGATGAAATGGGGCAAGGAGAGGGAGCGGAATGGAGCTGATGCAGGGGAAGAGAGGGAGCAGAATGGAGCTGACATGGGGAGAAGGAGAGGGTGTGGAACGGAGCTAACACGAGGGAAGGAGAGGGTGTGGAAATGTGCTGACAGGGGGAAGGAGGTTGAGTGGAACGGAGCTGACATGGGGGGAAGGAGAGGAAGCAGAACAGGACTGACAGAGGGGGAAAGTGGGGGCTGGAAGGGAGCTGACAGAAGCGGAAAGAGAAGGCTAGAAGGGAGCTGACAGATTGGGAAAAAGGGAGCTGAAAGGGAACTGACAGAGAGGGAAAGAGATGACTTGAAGGGAGCTGACAGAGGGGGAAAGAGGGGGCTGGAAGGGAGCTGACGCAGGGGAAAGAGGTGGTTGGAAGGGAACTGACAAAGGAGGCCTGGAAGGGATCTGATGCCTGAGGATGGTACAGATAGACAATAGACCATAGAAAGAGTGCTAAGAGAAGTGAAGGGATAGCTTTGTAGGTAAGAACCTGCCTACAGAAGACAGGAAAGTAGAAACCTCAGATCAGGACCTGCATGATCAGAGAATAAAATGGTCAGACAACAAAGGTAGAAAAAAATAATTTTATTTTCAATTTAGTGATTAGACTTTGTGCAATCTTTATATTTTACACAGTATGGGGAACTGCATCTCTTATTTATCTGGTGTTGTACTGCATGCAGAGTCTGGCTTCTTGGGGTTTTGGTTTCATTTTTGTCTACATATTTTTATTTTGACTTTACGCTGTGATCACTTATTCTGTACTTGTTGAGAGTCTGTGTTCTGAGTGTGTGACCAAGGCCATGTGTTCTGTTAACATGAAGTTTGTACGCAGGGATCTGTACTATAGTAATTTACCTTGTTCAGCTTTTAAATAAGTGTTAGATATTCTAGAGCCTGCTGCAGTATTTATAGTGCTGCTTTCTTCTGGGTAGGCACCTTGTATGAGTGTTAGAAGTTAATGCTGGCATGTATGGTATGGTAGATTTGGCCTTGTAGATCTTTGGTGACTTTAGTAGGGTTTATATTGTTTCCCAATATGCCTGATACTGGAGAATGTTTATTAATGAGATGACCAGAATTAGATATATTGTTTTTTAATATATTGAGCTCTGTGGGTGAATGTCCTACTTCTGTTCTGCACTCATGGGCGAAGGAGAGGTTTCTGTGGATGCAGAAATTATATTCAAAAAGAAAAAGTGAGAACCATAATGCAGTTTATAACAGAATAAAATGAGTTATAATTTGGTCTTATAAAATGTGCTGTGGTTCTCACTTTTTCTTTTAGTTCTTCGGTGTTCAAGCATCTTGCATTTGCATTTCCTTTGTTTTTTATGGGATATATATTTACGTTAACACTATGCTCGTCCAGTGCGCTGTTTCAGGAATTATGTTGGGATCGCCAAATCCTTCTTGGTTGGAGTGGGAGGTGTTGTGTTGGGGTCACAAAGTCCCTCTTGTTTTTCAGAGGGTGAGAAGTGCTGTGTTGGGGCGCCAAGTGGCTCTTGTTTTTGTGGAAGTGGGAGATGCTGCATGGATGCTGTTGAGCCCATCTTGTTTGGCATATTTAGCAGCGTGTATCCTAGGCTCTGCTCTGGTAACATATGAACTGTCATGAGGCTGGTACTAATCAAGATGCAAAGTTGAAAAGAAACCCTGTTTCTCACAGAGATCTAGATGTGCAGTTACCTCAAAGCACAGCTAGAGGGGGCAGGAGTGATCATACAGAAGCTAATAAGGCTAGGAGATCTAACCAGTTGCACCTGGGAATGAGCCCGGGAGATTCAAAGAGAAGATCCCTTTATAAGCAGAAGTTTAATTCTAGCAAAGCAGAGTGGGAGAGAAAAAGCCAAGCAGTAAGGAGCATGGCTGCAGAAAGGGAAGCAGCAGAAGAACTTGGAGAAGGAACAAGGAGCACGGCTAAGGAAAGAAGGAGAGACCTGAAGGAAGGGATCCTCCTTGAGCAAGCCCAAAGGAACGGCATTCACAGAGGTGGAGTTCAGAGGGGCCAAGCTACCAGAGCAGCTGTTCAGAAGGAGTCTGCTGGGGAAAGCAGTCAGGCTGGTGAGTGTGCCACTCCCTGCTCAAGCAACGTTCCTGAGTCCAAAGCTGAGAGACGTATCCAGAAAA
Source organism: Ichthyophis bannanicus (assembly GCA_033557465.1). Classification (NCBI taxonomy): domain Eukaryota; kingdom Metazoa; phylum Chordata; class Amphibia; order Gymnophiona; family Ichthyophiidae; genus Ichthyophis; species Ichthyophis bannanicus. The sequence goes on along the minus strand of CM066048.1, from coordinate 99,856,038 downwards.
TCAGAGAACCAGCTTTGGAGCAAGACCTGCAGTCACTGGAACCTGCTGGACAAGTTTTACCAGGTACTCAAGGAAAAGCAGTTGCTAGAAAAGCTACTTTACCACTGAAGCATAGAGCTGAATCCATACCAGGTTTTGCTAAGCTGCCAGGAAGCACAGCACTGCCACCATGACATAATGGCGTAGTTGTTTGGATTTGGTTATCAACCTAAGACATACTGGAAAGAAAAGAAAAATTACCAATACTAAAGTGAGAGGAAAAAAAAAAAGGAAAACCCAGACCGGAGGAGAAGAAAACCCGGATCGGAGAGGAAAACCCGGATCGGAGGGGAAAACACGGACCGGATTCAAAGGAAATTCGGAAGGGAAGGCGTGGTTGCTGACTACAGTGGCAGAGTGCTACAATGCAGAGCAGCACCACCCTTGCTGAAAGTTGGAGTCAACACTTCTGCCAGGTAAACGGTAGAAGGGCATGATTTAATTTGGATACAAGTTAAAGTAAAGGGGAAATTAAAAAGAAAAAGAAACTAGTGTAGGGCTGATTCTGGTACAGCCGCACTTGGATTTTCTTGTTTGTCTTTGTTTCCTAGGAAAACTCTCCGCCATGGATCAGCGAGAGATGTTCAACTGGATGGCTATGCAATTCAGCAAGCAAGGCGAACTGGCTGCGCAGACACAGCAGAATGCAATCCTGGCCATGCAGGAACAGCAGAAGCCAGTCTTGCAGATGCTGGAAACCTGGCTAGACCATCAGAAGAAGGCACAGGAAGCAGCCGCTGGACATCCAAAGCAGAGCTCAGGACTGGGCAACTGTCCGGTAGGACTAGGGTCATACGACTCTCTGACTTTGGGGAAGTTAGGGGTGAATGATGACGTGGATGACTTCCTGGACTCTTTTGAGAGAATAGCTCTTTCCGTAGGTTGGCCGGAAGAGCAGTGGTCCATTAGATTGGCAGTTTCCCTTACAGGAGAGGCACTGTCAGCCTATAGGGCAATGCCCGCTTCGTTAGCGAACAATTATAGCGAGGTAACGAAGGCCATCAGGGATCGCCTGGGTCTGACTCCTCTCGTCTATAATCATAAGCTACGTGCGGCACACCTTGAAATAGGTGAAACCCCAAAAACATTAGGTCACAGGCTGAAGAGCTTAGCCGAGAAGTGGCTAAGGCCTAGTGAAAAAAACATTGAAACGCTGATGGATATGATAATCCTTGAGCAGTTCATGACTGCAGTACCTAGTAGTATACAGAGCTTCCTTATCCTACAGAATTGTCACACTACTGTGGAGGCTATTGCCTTAACTGAAAGGTATTTAGAGGCCGAATTAGCCACCCAGCGTACTGGGGAAGGTGCAAAGATGGCAGTAGCGACATTCAAGCAGGCATCAGGAAGTCTCTCACAGTTTAAAACGCAAAACACGAAAAATGTTAAGAATATAGAGAAAAGTCACTCTAGGAGATGTTTTGGCTGTGGAAAAATGGGACATGTTAGGAGTGAGTGCCGAGTACGTACTGCTCTCATGGGGGAGAACAGAGAAATGTTGTCTGAAGGATTTGTACTTGATGTAACTGTACAAGGGGTTGCTGCCAAAGCTCTTCTTGACTCTGGCGCGGACCAGACGATGATTTCGCGCAACCTCTGGTCTGTTATCAAAGAGCAAGCTGCGTCCGCCCCAGATCAACCAGAGGCCAGAGTCAAGATAAAATGTGTGCATGGCGCTGCCACCTTTTATCCTGTGTATAACTTACTTGTAAGAGGTTTGGGAATAGAGAAGAGAATGTTGATAGCTGTAGTGCCCCGATTGCCTAAAGAGTTAGTCTTAGGTAGAGACTGGCCACAGTTTGAAAGATGCCTAGAGAAGGGTCTAAATCCCAGAGAAGTTTTCGTCTCCACTCGCACCCAGACGAAAGCCTCGGAAGAACCCTCATGTTCAAGAGAAGGAAGTTTAGCTGACCTCCCAACCCATGGGGATTTAGTAAATGCCTCTCCGTATAGGGACAGAAAGACAAAAGCTGAGAAGCGTAAAGAAAGAAAGGGACGCTCTCAAGGCAGAGCCGATTTGGAAGCAGGTGAAGAACTACCCTGGATTCCAGCAGAGCTCGTGGAAAAGTTCCCTTCCTTTGCCGGAGAGCAACGAGATGACCCTGCACTAGCACGAGCATTTGAGCACGCTCAAACAAAGAGAAATATTTTCCCAAGGTTTATAAGGGAAGAAGGGCTGCTATACAGGGAAAGTATAGACCCACGGACTAAAGATATCCGCAAACAGCTGGTAGTCCCAAATACGTTTAAACCTGCAGTGCTGAGGTTAGCCCATGATCACCCAGTGAGCGGTCACAAAGGGGTACAAGGGACCCTTGACCAGATACTGGCCAGGTTCTATTGGCCAGGAGTTTTAAAGGAGGTCTCACGTTTTTGTGAGTCCTGCGCCTCCTGCCAACGGGTGACCTCCATAAGACCACCTGGAGTGCCATTACTGCCGATGCCAGTAATAACCGATCCTATCAGAAGGCTAGCCATGGACATAGTTGGACCCCTCATAAAAACGCCTAGGGGTTTCCAATATATATTGGTCATCATGGACCAGGCAACACGTTTCCCATGGGCGATGCCCTTGAGGAACATATCAGCAAAATCCATTGCCATGGAGCTTATAAAGCTATTTTGCGAGGTTGGATTCCCTCAAGAAGTTTTGACAGACAGAGGCACGAACTTCATGTCCAAATACTTAGCCCAGGTGTGGGACGCTCTTGGCATCAGGCATCTCAAAACCGCCGCATATCACCCCCAATGCAAACTATCAAGCAGATGCTGCGACGGGCACTGGATGGAGAAATGGCAGAGTGGGACACGATGCTCCCATTTATATTGTACGCCTGCAGAGAAAGAACACAGGTTTCATTAGGCACATCGCCTTCTGAACTGATGTATGGGAGATTGCCCAGAGGAGTTCTCGATATCCTGAGAGAACAATGGGTGGAACCTGTACAAAATGAAGTAGGGATACCACAATTTTTGAGAAGTTTAAGAAGCCGGTTAAAACAGACCTCACGTTTTGCTGAAGAAAAGCTGAAGGACAGTCAGAAAAAGCAAAAACAGTACTATGACAGAGATACCAAGCCCCGATGTCTAACGGCGGGTGAGAAGGTAATAGTCTTGGTATCAGGCCCCACTCCGAAGTTTGAAGCCCGCTGGAAAGGACCTTACATAGTGGTCAAACCACTTGGTCCAGCATCCTATCTAATACGGGATGCAAAGGGACATGAACAAGTGTACCACATAAATGTTCTTCGACTCTGGCTCAAAAGGCTGGCTTTGTTTACGTCAGCTCAGAAGAGGTCTAGGATTACGTGCTTTAATAGTGATAAATATTCAGCCCGTAATATTTTAAGAGGGGGGATGTGTCATGAGGCTGGTACTAATAAAGATGCAAAGTTGAAAAGAAACCCTGTTTCTCAGAGATCTAGATGTGCAGTTACCTCAAAGCACAGCTAGAGGGGGCAGGAGTGATCATACAGAAGCTAATGAGGCTAGGAGATCTAACCAGTTGCACTTGGGAATGAGCCTGGGAGATTCAAAGAGAAGATCCCTTTATAAGCAGAAGTTTAATTCTAGCAAAGCAGAGTGGGAGAGAAAAAGCCAAGCAGTAAGGAGCACGGCTGCAAAAAGGGAAGCAGAAGAACAAGGAGCAGAAGGACTTGGAGAAGGAACAAGGAGCACGGCTAAGGAAAGAAGGAGAGACCTGAAGGAAGGGATCCTCCTTGAGCAAGCCCAAAGGAATGGCATTCACAGAGGTGGAGTTCAGAGGGGCCAAGCTACCAGAGCAGCTGTTCAGAGGGAGTCTGCTGGGGAAAGCAGTCAGGCTGGTGAGTGTGCCACTCCCTGCTCAAGCAACGTTCCTGAGTCCAAAGCTGAGAAACGTATCCAGAGAATCAGAGAACCAGGTTTGGAGGAAGACCTGAAGTCACTGGAACCTGCTGGACAAGTTTTACCAGGTACTCGAGGAAAAGGAGTTGCTAGAAAAGCTACTTTACCACTGAAGCATAGAGCTGAATCCATACCAGGGTTTGCTAAGCTGCCAGGAAGCACAGCACTGCCACCATGACAGAACATAAGAACAAAAGAAATGCCATACTGGGTCAGACTAAGGTCCAACAAGCCCAGTATCCTATTTCCAACAGTGGCCAATCCAGATAACTAGTACCTGGCAGGTTCCCAAAAAGGCACACAGGTTCCACAGTGCTCGTTCCGAGGTAAGCAGTGGATTTTCCAGGTCCTCTTCAATAATAGTTTATGGACCTTTCCTCCAGGAATTTGTCCAAACCTTTTTTAAATCCAGCTGCACTAATAGCTTTTACTACATCCTCTGGGAACTAATTCCAGAGTTTGATTATGCAGGGTCATAGGCTAACTGCAGGGAGGCAGTTATATCTCCCTGTAGTTACCGCATTCCAGCATGGCAAAACAGTTGCCGGTGCAACTAAGGCCACCCACTGAGGTTGCATTAGTTGCACTCATGCTACTTGCGTTGAGCCATTATGTTAGTTTCTGCTGACAATGCAGATGTCTGTGTGTGAGAATTCTTTCTCTTGCCTCACGCTGCAGTAAAGTATAATTTTGGGAAAGAAATCCTGTAAACCTAATGCAAACCTAATAATTGGTAAAAACATTTTTTGACTACATATGATTATTTTTAGTTTGTACTGACATATTCCCTACTTGGTGAATATCTATCTCTGTTCTGCATATGTGTGACTGAGACTATATATTCTGATAGCATGGAGTTTCTATATAGGGAGCTGTAGTAATCCAGCTTGTTCAGCATTGTGTTGCTGGAGCCAGAGTCTGATCTTCTTGAAGCATTTGCTAATATTAGTAAAGTTGGGTGCAGTAATATTAAATAGGGTGAAAAACATGATGCCATCTGCATAGAGTTGATACTGGATCATGTGATCTTGGAAAATATTGCATCTAGGTTGAAGAAAAATGTTGAAGAGTAGTGTGGATAGGCTGGAGCCTTGTGGTACACCTTGGACTTGGGTGAAAGACTGAGAGATGTGTTCATCAATTCTTACCTGCTGGTCCTGTGTTCCAGGTTGGAGTGGAACCAGTTAAGTGTGGTGCCTTTAAAACCAATTTCATGGAGTCTTTCAAGGAGCTGGTTGTGAGGAAGGGAATCAAAAGCTGAAGATATGTCAAGGAATATTAGCAGACAACCTTGGGTAGACGTTTGGATGAAAGGGATCACTGTGTCTAGGAGTGAGGAAATCAAGGTTTCCACACCATGATTCCTTTTAAAACCATGTTGGAAAGGGTCGAGGAGAGCATGGTCATCAATGTAGTTCTGTAGCTGAGTTTGAATGATTGTTTCTGTTATCTTTGCAAGGAGGGGGATACTTGAAATCGGTCTGTATAATGTGGGGATGGTGGGGTCAAGCTTGGTTCCTTTTAGTATGCTAGGAGTGAGGAAATCAAGGTTTCCACACCATGATTCCTTTTAAAAACATGTTGGAGGAGATCACGTGAGCACATGAGCGGGTGAGGAGCAGTCCTCGTTGCGCTCCCGGGCCACCCACAGAAACTTGCTATTAAACCGGCAGACACCGAAATTTGTGGAGCGTTGCTGGCTGGAGCTGGTGTACTGATATCCATACCTGAGTGCTGTATCAACTGTGAAGCTTGAGAGGCTCGGAGCGCGCAATGAGAGCGGCGTCAAAGAGGGAGAAGCCCTCAAGAACGAGGGAGACCAAAATGGCGTCTGCGGCCCGAGCGGGCAGTATGCCGGGATCTCCGAGCACCGATGGTGGGGAGTCTAACTCGGAGGAGATTGCTCAGGAGGTGGTGAAGATGCTCGAGCCTAAATTTGACCATGTATTAAAGAAACTGGAGGAAATGGGAGAAACTTTTGCTGACATTACCCGACGAGTGGAGGAGGTGGAACAACGTGTGAACGTATTGGAGGAAGGAGAGCTGGCGCTAGAAAGAACCAGTGCTAAGCAGCAGCAACAGATCGAATCATTACTCCAAAAAGTGGATGATCTTGAGAACCGTTCCCGGAGAAATAACATAAGGATGGTCGGTGTTCCGGAGACATGGACAGATCACCAGCTTACCCAACTATTTGAGGAGTGGCTGCCCAAGGAGCTGGGGCTAGCAGAGCTGGTAGGACAAATAAAGGTGGAGAGGGCCCACCGTCTCGGGCAACGGATGGATCATCGTGAAAGACCGCGCCCAGTGCTGGCGCGCTTACTAAATTTTCAGCATAAAGCCGCTTTGCTGCAAGCTTACCGTAAGCGCAGGGATTTGAAATTAGAAAATGCTGCAGTTCTGCTGTTCCAGGATTACTCTGCCTCCCTTGCGGCTAAACGCAAAGCATTCTCACCAATCTGTGGTACTTTGGTGCAACAGGGAGTCCGGTTTGCCCTTATATATCCTGCGCTATTAAAAATCTTTCATAAAGGTGAGGCGCATACTTTTGAGAAACCTGAGGAAGCCCGCAAATTCCTGGCTACGGTGTCCACGATCCGCACCGGGGATATGGCCTCGTGAGGGACATTTATGGGCCGGACTGCCTGGGGGTATCTCTGGAATATTGCCGGGAGGTGAAGGGCGCTCATTGCCTGGATCTGGCCTCGTATGGATATAATTAGCAGGGGGCGGCTGGACGGGCCAAGTGCTTGGGCCTAGTGCGCTCCAACGGACAGACATTCATTACCATTACATTTCTGGGTCCTCTACCAGATAGTGGCCCGGAGGTGCATTGAACAGTGATCTAACTCCCGTTACCAGGGAGGGTCTTGCATTGTGAGACCTAGGGGATGATATGTTGTGGGGGGGAGGGGGAAGAGGGGATAATGTTCAAATTTTTGCTGTTATTGTTCTTTGCTTTGCGGGTATATGTGTTATGGAGAGTGTGCATGGAGGGCTGTATGTAGTGCGTGGGAGGAGGAGGAGTGTATGTGTTAACGGGGGGTTGAGTGGGGGTGTGAAGAGTTGTGTATGGTGGGGTGGGGGGTTTACTCTGTGAGGGGAACTGATGCACATGGGGACTGTATGTGGTATAGGGAGGTTGGGGATTTGGGGGAGGGGGGTGTACTGTCAAAATGGGGGAAGGGAGTAGGGTGGATGCTGTGGGGAAGGGTGGATGGGGGGGAGGGGAGGGAGGGAATAGGAGGGGTAGCCTGATTTTTTGGAGCACCATGAGAGTAGGTTTCATTGTGATAGGCCTCACAAGTTGCACAGTTATGTATTGGCGTAGGAAGTGCTCCGGGGGCGAGGCTGGGCGCCCCTGGGAGCACACACAAGGGTGTAGCTGGATATGCACACGCTCATACCGGAAGTATGCCTAAGGTCAAAATAATATCGTGGAATGTTGGAGGGATAGGGTCTCCGGTCAAACGCACAAAAATTCTGCAGACACTTAAAAGAAAAGGTGTTCACATAGCCATGCTCCAGGAGACTCATTTGAGTGTGCAGGAGCATCGTAAATTGGCCCGGGATTGGGTGGTGACTGCACATGGAGCAGCTTCAGGCACGAAAAAAGCGGGGGTGGTGACGCTGGTAAAGAAGGGTGTGCCATTTGACGTAACACAAATAAAGGCGGACCCACATGGTCGCTACATTTTCCTGCATGCAAGGCTATATAATGAGTCAATATGGCTGCTTAATGTGTACGCCCCGAATGTCTATGATCACACCTTCTTCAAAACTATAGTGCAGTTGGTAGCCAAGCCAGGCAAAAATTCTGTAATTGTGGCGGGCGATTTCAATTGCCCGCACGACCCTCGCATGGATAAGTCCCAAACGGGTGAGTCGGGCTCGTGGACTCGTAAAGGGGTGGGATATGTATGTAGAATGGGTGCACTTGTTGATGTATGGCGGGTCCTTCATCCGGGTGTGTGTGAATTCACCCACCAATCGCGTGCACACCACACATGGTCGCGCATAGATTACATGCTGGTTAGTGAGCAGGGATTATCTAAGATGCTACAAGCGGGAATAGACCCTATAGTTATCTCAGATCATGGGCCGGTTTGGATTATCTGGGAGTCCCAGGGTCCAAGACGGGAGGGGTGGAGGTTCCCTACATATCTGTGGCAGGATGAGGCCTTCCAAGGTTTCTTGGAAAAACAATGGGATGAGTATGCTCGGTTTAATGACACCCCCCAGTGTTCCCCACTCCTTTTCTGGGAAGCTAGCAAGGCGGTGCTGAGGGGGGCCATTATATCGTATGTGGCTACGCGACGCCGGCATCTTGATAGCAGTATATTTGTCCTGGAACGTAATTTGCGAGACCTCCAGGGTAAATTGGGCAGGGGACGAGATAGGGCCTTACAGCAGGAATATACAAGAACGCAGGTCACTCTGAATGAGCTGATTGGAACTAGAGCCAGTCAATCCATGCAGTATTACAAACACCGCCTGTATCGTTACGGGAATCGCTCTGGCACGATGCTGGCAAAACTTGTTCGGGATCCGCGTGGGACGCGTTTCATTCCGGTGCTGCGGGAGGAATCGGGGGCTATCTGTCACAGGCCAGCCCAAATAGCGGAGATTTTTCGAGCTTTTTACGCACAGGTATACAGCGAAGAGGAACGGGACTATACCAAAGGTGTTGAGTTTCTTTCTGCGCTCAATTTGCCTCAGGTGTCGGAGGAGGATTTGCGAACCTTGAATGCGCCGCTGACGATTCAAGAAGTCTGCCGGGGAATTAAGAAGGGCAAATCGCATAAGGCCCCAGGACCCGATGGGTTCAGTATTGAGTATTATAAACTGTTGGTGGATCGATTGGCCCCTTCTATGGTGGTGATGTATGATGAGGCGCATGTGCGGGGTCTTTTCCCCAGAGATATGCGCTGTGCAGATATTACGGTCCTTCTGAAGCCGGGCAAAGACACATTGGAACCGGCCTCATAATTGTGACATGAAAATCTTGGCATCTATATTGGCAGCGCTGCTAAACCCGATCTTACCTCGGCTTATTGATGAGCGACAAGTTGGTTTTGTTCAGGGCAGAGAGGCGTCTGGAAACATTGCCAAGCTGCTGTTAGGTATGGAGTATTGTCTGCGAAAGGACGAAGCTCTCTTGCTGGTGAGTCTAGATGCAGAGAAAGCCTTTGATAGGGTGGCATGGGAGTATCTTTGGGATGTCCTGTCGGGCTTTGGTCTCCATGGAGATTTTGTACACTGGATAAGGGCGCTGTATGCACAACCTGCGGCCAGGGTGGGGGTAAATGGGATTTTCTCCGAGACATTTGTGTTGGAGAGGGGTACCCGTCAGGGTTGCCCGATGTCCCCACTCTTGTTTGTCCTGGCGCTGGAATCCCTCCTCCGAGCAATCCAACAACATGAGGGGATTGTGGGCATTAAGATGGAAGGAGAGGAATTGCGTTCGCGGATGACATGTTGATTTGTTTAACACGACCGCAGGCCTCATTACCGCAGCTCCTTCAATTGATATCTCAATATGGTAGCTTCTCCGGTTTGAAAATTAATACTCAGAAGTCTATGGTATTAGATGTAGGCGGGAGGGTGAAGCCCGTGTGGGAAGGGGATTTTCCGTTGGTCTGGGCAGAAGGGGCTGTTAGGTACCTTGGGATCCAACTACCTGATAGGCCTGAATCGTTATATGCTGCGAATGTCCCTGTCCTCTTAGCTAGACGTTTGCAAACTTTTCAGGGCTGGCGAAGCCTCCCTCTTTCACTGAGGGGCCGGATTGCCTTATATGTGATGGTAGAATTCCTGAGATGGCTTTATGTGTTGCGTATGTTACCGATTTGGATTACCAATAGGGATTGGAAGCGTTTTGAAACGGGTTTGCGGGGGTTTCTGTGGCGTGGGAAGCGTCCTAGGATTCCTTTACATGCTCTTGTCCTTCGGAAGGACGAAGGTGGGCTGGAGATGCCATCGTTATGCCATTATAATTTGCGTTATGTAACTAAACATATCGGCGCTCTATTAGAGGGGAGGGGGGGTTCGGTAATAGGACAGCAGCTTGAGGAGATGTGCCACCCGTACCACCCTCTATACCTTTTACAGGTTGGCAAGTTGCCACAGGGTCTACGAGAAGGGGCGGGGGGGATGTATATGGGGGCCTTACGAGCGGCCTGGCGCACGCTATGCGCCCGCTTTGGATTTAACTGGAGAGGCTCCGCTTTGCTTCCGTTGGTGGGGAACCCTGACTTTGCACCTGGATTCTCCAGGATCAATATTTTTTGCGGTTGGTGGGAGAAGGGGGTGGTTTGTCTGGGTGACCTCTTCACCGTAGATGGACAGATACTGGATAATTTTCCGAATTTACAAAGGCGGTATAATCTCCCTAGGCATGATTTTTACGGGTATCTCCAAGTGCGGTACTATGTACAGGGAACTCATCTGATGCAGCGGGACCGGGGGGAATGCCGAGCACCTAGGACGGTTTTAGAGAGCAAAGTCGACTACCAGAGAGAAGCAGAGGTTTGTAGGGTGGTGGTGCGGCCCAGTAGGGGAGATGATATTCTTCTGGAACTGGTACAACGCTGGAGTAGATATGGGATGGCTTCCCTAACCGTGGAGTTGTTGCGTACGGCCTTTTTGAACATTGGGAAAGGAGTGGAGTGGATATATCTGCAAGAGCTTCAGTATAAATTTCTGTGGCGTGCTTATACTAGCGACATGTAGGCGCACAAGATAGGGCTGAGGACCTCAGGCATGTGTGGATGGTGTGGAAGGGAGCCCGGAACTCTTCTTCATAAATTCTGGAATTGTCAATCAGTTCGGGCCCTCTGGGAGCAAGTTTCTCGGAAGTTGGTGGGGTGGCTGGGTATTGTATTTCATGCTAATAGCGAGGTTTGCCTTTTCCATAGCTGGCAGCTGTGTACTGACCGATATACCAGGGGGCAAAGAGAGTTACTAGAGCGAGGTTTCCTCGTGGTAAAAAAGTCTTTGCTGCACCGTTGGATTGAGACTGCTCCCCCTAGCCTTGTGCTCTGGGAAGCCTCTCTGTTTGAACTGCTCAGTATGGAAAAAATGACGGCGAAGTCAAGGGGAGGCAAGAGTTGGGATGCCTTTATGGCTTTGTGGTCACCTATGATCGCACATTTGTCACCCAGGGAGAGGGCACTGACTTTAAATGTATAAGAGAAGGGTCTATGCAACTGAAACTCGGGGTATCCTGGACGTGCATGGCGCCAATAGACCTGGGGGTATTTCATATAATATTATGTGTGGTGGTTGCAGCTGGTGAGGGATGAGTGGTTTGGTGCATATGTTCTAAGTGGGGGTTTGCACTGCTATTGGTTGTAAGTGTTCAGGCTTGGGAGGGGGGTGAGAGGGGGGTGGGAAGGTGGGGGGGAGGATGAGGGGAGTTGGGGGGGGTTTCGGTTGAGGGGATGAATATTAGGATTATGTGCATGGGTCTCCAAATGTAGCAGGTTATACTGCACGACTTCAGACATTGTTCAGTTGATATTTTGTCATAACATGCACAAGTGGCAATACTTCATATTTGTGTGGGTCAATGGAGACCTAGACGGTGTAGAGAGCCACACTGCGGAGTGACATGGCTGACCGGTACCCACTGCCAGGGGCGGCGGTACACTTTGGATCATTCCATTGACCTCCGCTAGTACTGAAATGTAATTGTTACTGCTGTTTTGTTCTGTGTTATATTAACAAGTGTTTACTTGTGGTACTGCATCCTGTTGCTCTTAAGACTGTTATTTTACGGCGGTGCAGGCAGACCACTCGGCGGAGTATCTGCAAGGAGTGATGGTGCTGTTATTTTGTAAGCGGAATTGGGTCCCAATTGGGCTCTGCACGATATTTTTGATGTTGTCTGATCCCTGACAATGTTTCTGTAATGCTTTAATTTTGGAAACTTAATAAAAATGACTTGAAATAAAAACATGTTGGAAAGGGTCGAGGAGAGCATGGTCATCAATGTAGTTCTGTAGCTGAGTTTGAATGATTGTTTCTGTTATCTTTGCAAGGAGGGAGATACTTGAAATCGGTCTGTATAATGTGGGGATGGTGGGGTCAAGCTTGGTTCCTTTTAGTATGGGTTGAATTGAAGTCATCTTCAGGGGGGTTGGCATGATGCCTGAGTGGAGAGAGGCTTGTACTATGGCTAGTATGTAGGGGCCAAGGGTTTCCTTGGCACTTTTTATCCATGGGACTAGACAGGGGTCTAGGGCTGAGGTAGAGGCATTAAGATTTTTATGGTGGTAGTTATGTTGTTCAGGGAAGGTAGGTCAAATTCCTCCCATGTTGCATTAGGGGTAATATTGGATGGTGAGAGAACAGCGTGGTGGGTTGATAGATGCTGGGTTGAGTGGAATTTAGAGCGAAGGTGGTCAGCTATGGTCTGTGGGGGTATTTTAGCATCATGCACCTGTTTGGTTCATTTAAGAGAGATTTTGCAATGGAGAATAATTCCCTGGATTTATTTATAGAGTGCATGATGACATTCTCATTGTATTCTCTCTTCCATCTTAGAGTTTCGGCGAGGTAGGCCCGGAGCTTTTCAGAGTATGTGTTAAAGATTGAGGGGTCTCTAAAACATCTCCAGTTGCGTTCTAGTTGTCTAAGATCTTTCCTCAGTTCATGTAAAGAAGTGGAGAATCAGGGAGCTCGTTTACAGTGATTGTTGGATGATGGTCTGAGGGACGCTTGAGCTGCAGAAGCCAGGATTTTGTTCCATCCTTCGATTTGGGAATTGGATAATGATAAGTCATCAGCAGAGTTTCTGCCATCAGTCTTCTCTCTGCCAATGTGACCCAAAAAAGAACAGCACTGCCCAAATCTGCAGACACAGGTTTGAGAGACTGCTATTAAGAAGGTCAAGGTGGGGAGTAACCTGCTTGAGGAACAGGTTAATATCGAATTGCTTACATTTGCGGGAGATCTGGGGTGAGATAGGTAGTGGCATTTGGTGGTGTCAGTGAGGGATGGAAAAGAGGCTCAGTGAGTGGTCTGACCAGGGGACCTGAAGAATAGAGTGTGAGGTTTGTCCATTAACTATAATGGATTGAGGCATGAAGATCAGATCAAGGGTATTCTCTTTGATGTGTGTTGGTGATTTTAAGATCTGAGAGAAATGTAGAGCATCCATGGCATCTAGGAAGGTTGAAGCCTGTTTCTGTGTAGTAGAGGCGAGGTTCAGATCTCCTAAAATGATGAAAGGGTGGGAGGCACACGCCGTTTCGAGAATTGTGGAAAGGTCGTGGGCCTCAGTTTGAGGTGCTCTGTATATTAGACAGAGCGAGAGTGCATTGTTGGAGACTTTGAGAGTACCCATTGCTGAGTAGGTGGGGGGTGGGGGGCAAAGCTGGCTCAAAAGGATGGTGTCACTTTCATTAATTTACTTACCAAAGAAGTCAGATTAATCAGTTTGTAGTTACCAACTTCTTCCTTACTTCTATGTTGTGAACAGGAACCACATTCGCCCATCTCCAGTCCTCTGGAATCACCTCTTCTCTAAAGTAGCATTGAAAAGGTCAGCTAGTGGAGCAACCAGTACTTTTCTTAATTCCTTCATAAATCCCGTCCGCCCCTTTGCTTTGTCTACTTTTACTTTAGCTAGCTCCTCATGAACACAGTCTTCTGAAAATAGTTTGAGGTCTACTTCAGTTCCATTCCTATTTGTCTGTGTTTTTTGAAGTCCAAGTCCCACTCCCAGCCCTTCATCTGTGAACACAGAATAAATACCTTTGTTAAGCGAGTCCACTTGACCCTCATCAATCTCTCGGTCCTTTCCTTCACCCTTGAGTCTCACAATGCTGTCTTTACACTTCCTCTTGTCACTAACATACCTGAAAAAAGTCTTGTCCCCATGTTTTACTATATTGGCTATGTTTTCTTCCATTAGCCTCTTTGCTTTCCTGACTACTTTATCGTTTCATCTTTCATAATACTGCTAAGGTTTTTTTGGGAGGTTATATTAGAATTTATTTAGATTTTAAACACATAAAAAGACTAAGAGAAAAGGTTTTCTGTCCTTATGCTCAAGGACATCTAACATAAGAGCAGTCTCACTCAATGATATCCTACAAAATGTTATCCTTCACAGAAAAACGGTGACCACATGAGGATATACTGATATTTTATGCACATATCTACTTAAATACCTCCCATACCTGAATGTACCTTACCTTGAACTTCTGATAAAAGGTGTGAACTAAATCCAATGGGCCCGATATTGACTTAGGCAGGCTATGCGCCCCTGCCAGCTGACCTTTAACCCCGGATATTCAATGCTGGGGCCATATGCAGACACAGCATTGATTATCTGGGGAGCGCCACAAACTCCAGGAACCGCAGTATCTAACCGGGCAGCAGCGATATTGCATGCTGCCCGGTTAGCTCCTGTGCCTTAAAGATAGGCAAGGGTTTTCATTGCCTATCTTTTAGGCGCAGGTCGCTAACCGGGCAGCATGCAATATCGCCGTTGCCCGGTTAGTGACAATCTCCGCATCCGGTCTGCCCCAGAACACCCCTGACACACCTGATGCTAACCAGATAGCATTGGGTTGTGTAATGGAGTTAGAAGGGGATATTCAATAGCAATGATCATGTAAGTGCCATTGAATATCCCCATTTAAGGCATTTACCTGGTTTACGGGGGCTCTAAACCGTTTAAATGCATTTCGAAAATCGGGCCCAATATTTTTATGTGCGTTTTCAGTGAAGACATACATTTAAGTCTGAATGATGAATATAGAGGCATAATTTTGTATGATTATGTTATCCGTATAAAGTTAGGTTTGTGCTTTCATGTGTTAAGATCTGAATGCATAAGTTATGGGAATAGCAGTGAATATCAAAGTTCCTTATCGTTCTTCCAGTTCAGTCCTTCACCTCTGGGTAGTGTACCTCCTCCTGCAGCATGGAGACTGGGCATGTCAGAATTGTGACATCACTGGATGTACCCTGCTGGTCTCACCCATCAGCCCCAGTGTGTCCAGTCTCCATGCAGCAGGAGAACATAGTGAGCCTAGGTGCTGGGCTCACTAGAGGAACAGATAAAGAGCATTGCTTAGTGTAGTTAGATTAGGGGTTTAATTTTATTTCCTATTTCTTTCTTTATTTGGTTTCTGTTACTTTAAAAAAAGAAAAAGGTTTATTTTGAGAGACTCGAACTGGTGCGGTGGGGTTCTCCCTCTCTCTTCTCAAGTTTGACCTGAGTATTGGAGCTCCTCTCCCCTCCTGATTAGAATGGAGGAGAGTTGTGCAGCGATGAAAAAGACCAGCCTGGGAGCTCCGTTTGTTGCTGGGCTCTCTCTGCGGAAGCTGCTCACAGTTCACTGTGAGCAGCGTGGCGGATCGTAGGGCGGCCGTTGCGGAGCATCGGGACATCTAATTGCCTTGCGGGCATTTTTAGACCTCGGCAAAGGTGAGTGTCTCAGCGGCACGCAAATAAGTGGAGAGGCTTCAGGGATCCGGCACGGGGTGCTGCGGCGACGAGCAGGCCCTGCTGGTTTTCTCGGGCCGTGTTTTCCCACTTTTTTCAGGCCGCGAGGCAGAGGCAGTTTTTGGTATGTTGCTCAGCCGCCAAAATTTAACAGATTCAGGTAGAAATAAGTTCATTGAAATTAATTTAAAATATTTTCATTTATTTTCAATTATTTTCATTTATTTTGATGTATTTTGATTTAATTTGAGGCTCTTGGTTTTCCCTTTTTAGTTCTGAGGCCTTTTAGGGAGTTAAAAAAAACACTTTTCATAGCAGAAGAGCTATTTTATTTTATGTTGGAGGGTCCTTCCCTCATTACTGAAAGATATTGATTTTAATTTATAGCTAATGCCATCACGTCCACAGTGTTTGGTCTGTGGCGCACGCAGAGGCACAGTTTCCAACACAGGGGTCTTCAGGGGTTGTGCGTTGGCTTCAACTACTATGGAACAAGAAATCAAGAGAAACTTGTGAAGAGACTCAGAGCACATCTGCAAGGGGAGATGGTGAGTCCCTGCTGGAAGTCCCGTCCGTACCCCTTCTAGAAAATCAAGCAGGACCATCTAGTTCTGGTGCCCCAATAGGACCTGGGGCAGGCCTTGGAAGTTTCTTTCCAGATTTTGTGCTCATAATGTATCAAGCGCATTGCTTGCGGCAGCAGGAGACGGTGACAGAGCCTTTGATGCTGGGAGCTCCGGGGCAGCAATCAGACTCAGAAAAGGTTGGCAGCAGTCTGGTGAGGTCTCTTAAGAGGGCTCGATCTCTTGACGATCAGCCCTTGAACTCTTGCTGGATACAGAAGATGTAGATTTGGAACCAGAATCGGGAATGGAAGAACTGGAGGAAGGGGAGATTCTAGAACCTGAGCATCAGGCGAGGATCATAAGAGTATTTTGCAAGGAAGAGCTTACTGCGCTCATTACAGAGTCCCTTCAGGCGCTTAACCTCACTTCGGTCCAGCCATCAGAGGAGAAGGGTCTGGAGGACCCCCTCATTCAGGCAGTGCGACAAACTCAGGTGGTGTTTCCGGTTCACCGAGTTGTGGACTGGATGATTCAAGATGAATGGGATGTGCCAGAAGCAGGGTTACGAGGCGTGAGAGCCAGGGGCGGCACAAGGGGGGTGCGGGGCCATGTGCGAAGATTAATTGCGGGGCCTCATTTGCATAGGGAGCCTCATTTGCATAAATACTTGCATAATGTTAACATGCATTTTTAGTAAACATGCTTCTTAATGAGTGTCTGGATAAAGAAAGACTAACAGATTTCTACATTACTATATTCCAGTGCCAACCGCCAGGCCCATTAGGAAGTACTATAAACACTGACCTTTTAGAACTCATAGCAAATCCACCATATCATAACAGCTCTGCCAGGACTCACAAAGCACCAAACCCTACCTATCAAAAGGCAACACTGCAAATATTAAACCAATACATCTCAGAGAATACCAATGCATCTCCTACTGGGGAAAGAGAACAAGTGACACGGTCAAATAGAAACTACATGAACAGAATACCTCAGCTTGGTTAAAATGCAGAATATAGACCGTCACCAAAGAACAAGGGATCACAATTTAGAAATAGGAAGACAATAATTAAACTGGGAACCCCAAAAAGCCAAACTTGGGATGTACAACAACACTGGAGAAATAAAACTATAAATTAATTTCCTCTTGTACTAAACAAAACACAAAAGATGTTAACAATGCACATTTCCCAGAGCTGATATAGTCCAGTTAATAAATTCAAAATAAAAAAGTATTTTCTACCTTTTGTTGCTTGTGCATTTTCTTTTTCAGTTGCAATTGCTCCAGTCACTTTCTTCTGGTTTCTTTGTGTCTTCTGCGAGTTATCCATTTTCCTTTCTTCTCTTTTAGATTTTTTTCCAAATTTTTTCTCTATATCTGCTTTAACATACTGATCTTTCCCCTTTTGCTCTTTCCTCCATTTCTTTCCTTATTGCTTTATCATCCACTCAAATTTCACCCTTCCATTCTCAATCTACACTTACTCTTCCAATACCCAGCCCTTCGTAGACTTTTCTTCCCTCCCACACAAAATATCTTTTCCCCTCTCCATTCTCATTTCCCATCCCTTTCTAGTCCTCCCCCAAAATCAGCTCCTTTATAGTTCTAGACCCACCCAGCATCTGCCCCCTTCTAGTCCCAGTCTCCCAAGCTTCCACATCAGCCCATTTCCAGTCCTAGCCTCCCATATGCTGTTTTCCAGTTCCTTTCCAGCCCCCCCATCAGCCCATTTCCACTCCAAGCTCCCCATCAGCCCATTTCCAGCCCTTTTCCAACTCCCATCAGCTCACTTCCAGTCCTATTCCAGCCCCCATCAGCCCATTTCCAGTGTCCTATTCCAGCCCATCACCCATTTGCAGTCTACGTTCCCCCCCCCCATCAGCCCATTTCTAGTCCTATCCTAGCTCCTCATCAGCCCATTTCCAGTCCTAGCCCCCATATGCTCTTTTCCAGTTCCATTCCACTCCCTCATCAGCCCATTTCCTCCATGCTCCCCCATCAGCTAATTTCCAATCCTAGCCCCCTCGTCAGCCCACTTCGCCCTATTCCAGCCCCCATAAGCCCATTTCCAGTCCTAATCCAGCTCTTCATCAGCCCATTTCCAGTCCAAGTTCCCCCCCATCACAGCCCATTTCGTCCATTCCCCCCACCATCACAGCCCATTTGCAGTCCTCTCCCATCACAGCCCAATTGTAGTCCGTTCCCCACATCACAGCCCATTTCCAGTCTGTTCTCCCCCCCACCACAGCCCATTTCCAGTCTGTTTCCCCCCTGGTGGTCATCGATTAATACTGTAGGTAACAAAATTTGTTTGCGGTGAATACCGCTTTGTATCTTGAAAACCATATTCACAGAATGTATGTGTACCCCAAGTTTATATTGTTAAATGTATTTGTAGATAACACAAAAACATTTACTAATATCACAGCGCGGTGTGTAAGACTAGCACTCATTGTTGCGTTATCCCTATATTTATAGTTTATCCTGCCCACTCTTCTCCTTCTGGAGAATATTGAGTCATGATTGAATGTTTTAGAATTCCCAGTCTAATTTTACTTTCTGATCTCTATAGAGATATATTTTCTCTGATTTAATAATGACTTTAAATGGTCCTGAAAAGTGGGAGAGCCTTGGGGATGGAAGGTTTCAGTGCTATCTCTCACAAGGGTGGTGTCTCTTTCCATGTAGTGCTGTTGTGGACTGGATCATGTTGGTTAAATTTTCACTGAAAATGGCAGAGTTGACTGTTGGATTCCACAAAACCATACAACATATGAAAATAAAACAGAAAAATAGATTTTAAAATGGTAAGCCAGCAATAATATTAAGGCAACTAAATAGCAAAAATTTATATTTTAATACATGGGAGTGCAATGCTTTAGAAAGAATTGACAGCATCTTAGATGGGGTGGAATCTGTGGCTTTTTTCCATGTCCTAAAGCGTTTACAGGAAAGTGCTACCATTATCTGTTCTGTATCACTTCATCAACGGGGCATGTATAGTAAAAGGCGTACCAGCAGCACGCATTTGTGATGCGGTCCTAACATGGAGGCCTGTGCTAACCTTTGGGAGTGCGAGCGGCCATCCCCCTGCCAACAGCGCATTGGTAAGATGCTGCACCGCACTAACCAGCAGGTGGATGCACTTTCCACCATCTATTGAGGTGACATTATGGTCACCCGTGCTAACGACTACATTTGTGGTTAGCACACATCCATGTCAACCATACTAACAGCAATGTGCCATCAATACCCATCTGCCCCAATCCACCCAGCTCCCACCTAATGGTGTGCTATCTGGTTAGCATGAGATTTTTACAGTGGGGCCAAATGCTAACAGCATCATGTGCTTAGCGCGCAGCAAATCCTATGCTAACCGCACACTTTAGTAAACATGCGCCAATGTGTTGCCAGCCTCCAAATGTTTCATGTAGCCATCTATAAGTTTCGTACATCTGTCTGCTTGTAGTTTCTCCCACTCTTCAACTGTGATTTGTTTCAGCTCATGAACATTTCCAGGATTCCTTTTACCAATGGCAGATTTCAGCTCTTTCCAAAGGTTATCAATTGGATTGAGATCAGGACTGATTGCTGGCCAGTTTAAAACAGTCCATTAGTTCCTTTTTAACCATTCTTTTGTACTTTTGGGTGTATATTTTGGGTCATTGTCCTGCTGGAGGACTCACGACCTTCAACCCAGACCTAGCTTTCTGACACTAGGTAGCACATTTCACTCAAAAATTCCTTGGTAGACCTCTGATTTCATGATTCCTTTAATACGTTCCAGGTCTCCAGCTCCTGAGACAGCAAAACAGCCCCACAACATTATGAAACGTCCACCATATTTAACTGTAGGAAGGGTGCTTTTTCCTTATAAGTTTCATTTCTTCTCCTGTAAATGTATCGCTGATCTGCATTGCCAAGTTTGGCTTCATCTGTCTACAGAACAGTTTCCCAGAAAAAATTATGGTTTTTCAAGGTGGGTTTGGGCAAAGATCAGGCATGCCTTTTTATGTCTGTCTTTGAGCAGTGAGGTCCTCCTTGGCCTTCGCCCGTGAAGTCCTTCTTTGTTTAGTTTGCGGCGTATGGTGCGGTTTCAAACCAACACTCCAGATTGCTCCAGGTCAGCCTTAAGCTCTTTGGATGTTGTATGTGGTGTTTTTACAACAGTTCGCACTAACCTTCAAAAGCTTCTTGGATTAATTTTCCTCTTCCCACCATGTCCTGGGAGGTCTTGAAAGTTCCATGAGCAGAAAACCTCTTAATAACATTGCCAACTGTAGACACAGGAATCCCAAGGGCTTTGGAGATGGCCTTGTACCCATTTGAAATTTGATGTTTGGTGATAATGGCTTTTCTGATAGTCTCAGGCAGCTCCCTTGTCTTCACCATTGTGAAAATGGAATGGGGAGTGAATGTGGCCATTTTAAACATTATAGCCATCATTCATTGGTTGATTCAAGTCATGTGAGTACTGAATTGATCACAGGTGTGTCTAATTTTACTGCAATGGGAATGTGGTTCTTCTTTTCAAATTGATTTGAATTGTTTATAAGGGTGCCAATAATCATGCCCTGGCAATGTCCCAGTTTTTATACTATTTCCTACTATTTCATTTTTTAATTTGTCTTGTTTTATTTATGGTTTATGGTCTATTATTTGATAGACCGCCCTTCAAGTGGTCTCAGCAGAGTGGTGAAAACAATGTCTGAAATAAACATAATAAAATAGAAAAGAACTCCAGTAAAAACAGGAAAGTAGAGTCATTCAAACCACATGAAAGATAAGAACAAAAGAGGGACATACAAGACAAATTAAGTAGGCAAGTCATAAGCAGTATTAAACCAAATGTGTTTTCAGAAGGAACTTGAAGGAGGGATATGTGTCAAATATATGTCCAAAGCCATTTCACTGACCACTTTTTTTTAGGAGATATTGGACATTACAGGGTTGAACTGCAAGGGTGCCAGTAATATTGATCACAACTGCAGATTAAGGCAGGAGCAGGATGATGTTAGCTTTTACAGGATGTTGAAAACATGTTTATTTTCATGTTAGCAGTGCTGGAGGTTAATTGCTGGGATGTAGGTAGGTGGTGACAGTCTCATTTGTTATGCCAACTGTGTTTTTTATGTTTTTATGGTATTTTTTGTGGTTTTAAACTGCTTTGAATGTTTTTATAGATTGGCGGTATATCAGAGCTTTTTAAAAAATAAATAACCGTTTTTATAAAGGCATATAATCCAGTGTAAAAGAATATAAATTGCAACTCTTCAAAAATCCATGTCAGAACATGCCTACACCCGTGTCACATAAAAACACGTGTGTTCTCGTCACTGCACACGTACTTTCCTAAGTGTCATTTTACATGTATATGTTTGCATAGATCCATGCAAAAGCCTCTAGCGAACTACTCCCGCTATGGTCAAAAACTGAAGGTGAGGAAGTTCTACACTCTCTGGCTGTCAGTGAACAAATAACGTCCTGTGACTATTGACCCACTTATTATTAATTTATTATTTAGATGAAAGTCTACTTTATTTACATTATTCTCATATGCTGTACCATTATTTTGTATTCGTTTTAGGACATAAAGGATGTAATTTTAGAAGGATTAGATGTAATTTGTAGAAAGCTGATTTATACAGTTCAGTGGGCATACACCTGTAAGTAGAGATTTTAGAATAATCACTGCTTAGCCATAATTACACACGGCACACATGGATTTGAAGGAGGCATGTAACAGGCATGTTTTTTTGTAAAATGGATGTTCCCAATGTGTGTGCTGCAAAATATATGTGTTTTCCCACGGCCTTATATGTATTTTACAAAGGGCTCTGCATTCAATGAGTCTTTTGTAAAATAAGCAGCAAATAATGACTGCCCTATCTTGGATTACTACTACTACTATTATTATTATTTTTATTATTATTATTATTATTAATAAACATTTATAAAGCACTACAAGGCATACACAGCACTGTACAAACATAGGTAGAGACAGTCTTCGCTCATCAGAGCTTACACTCTAATCAAGACAGACAAAAGATAAGAATGAGGATAGAACCGGGAAGGGTACGGAGAAGAATAGGGAAGGGTAAGGAGAAGAATAGGGAACGGTAAGGAGAAGAATAGGGAAGGGTAAAGACATCCGTTTTCCATCCTGAAAAGGGTTCTGACCATTCAAAATACTGAGGTTAGGCTTCTCTATGGTGTGAATCAATTCTCTTAGATTACGTCATTATTGTATGAATAACACTGACTCCCTATAGTGTTAAGAATTCAATTTTCAATCTTATTGTTAACCCACTTTGCATTCTACTCCTGTCAACCACTATATCTTGCTGCTCTTCGATATCTTATATATCCTCGTGCCTCACTTGAACTCTCCAACTTTGTAGACTGTGCCTTCCATCCCCACTAGTAATTTGGAGCCATGTTGCCCATGAATCCACTTTTTCTTAGAGCTTTGCTATAATGGAATGGTCTTCCTCCTGATACCCAGGTCCAAAGCAAACTACTTGACGGTCAAAAGAGCTTAAAGACATGCATGTTTGTATGGATATTTAATTATCTCATTTGATTTCGCTGAACTGGGTTGATAGGATAGTCATGGTTGCAAAGGAGGTTCGGTAGGTTGTCTTCTGCATTCCCCTAATCTTTGTTTATCTGGGTTTTGGGGTGAGTATAAGTCAAGTGCAACATTGTATTAGTTCTATTGTGGCTTGTCTGTGTCTGTAAATGTTCTAAGTCTTGCTATTGAGCGTCTGTTTTGTTCCTCTGAACTTTGATTTTATTTCATTAACCACCCTGGTGTTTTTATGAGAAACGGTATGTCAAACCTACTTATTTATTTATTTAGACTGATTTGTATGCCACCTTATCCTTCAGTCAAGGTGGTCACATCACGTCACATTACAATTGGAGGGTTACATTTAACATTAGAGTACATGTAAAAATTTAGACAGTGCAGTTACATAATAGCATTTGGACAGTACAATTAAAGGTAACATTTAATACGAGGGTATTTAATAACGTGGTATGATAAAATTGTTAAACAAACATTATACAAAATTAGCCTTCATATCATAGCAAGTGCAGTAACTCACAAGTTTATTATCTCAAAAGAAATATTTTCTCTCTCATACTTTAATCTATAATATTCTGTCCCATTACTTCTGATTACCAATTCCCAGGGTCAACTCCAAATACCAAAGGTCACCATTTACCCCAAGCATGACTGTCAGTAGACAGTGCTAACTGTAAACTACATACATGTCTCAAACCGCAAGTGACTTAGACATGGTGTAAGCCACTTCTACTACTCAAAATAAAATCAATGGAAAGTGGATGAGAATAGAGATTTTTCTATTACTAAATTTTTAAAGAGATCAATTATGCCAAAAGAATTTCACAGATGAGCATTTTTATTACGATAGGATGATGTTAAAAAACACAGCTAGATTTAGCAATTAACATTTATAGGTTACTCAGTGATCAGATGCTTACATAACCTCTATCTGTTTTTCTTCCCATGCCCTTTTCCTAAGAGCTGCTCCCTGGTGTTCATATCAGGTCTCAGTAACATAATGTAGCATTTGGGGAAAGAAATACAACCAAGAATCCCTGCACTAGAAGAGATGATCCCGAAGACCTCCACAGCGACTGTGTACTTCCCCTGGGTGCTCAGATAGCCTGGGATGAAGGACAGCCAGACACTCAGGAACACAAGCATGCTAAACGTGATCCATTTGGCCTCATTGAAGCTGTCGGGCAACTTACGGGCAAGGAAGGCCACCAGGAAGCTGGCACATGCCAAGAGCCCCATCTATCCCAGCATGCACCAGAATGCAACATCTGAGCATTCATTACACTGCCATACGATAATGCCGGTCTTCAGTTTCATGTTCTTCTCTGGGAAGGGAGGGCAGAGCAGCAGCCAAATGGCACAGATGAAGATCTGAACAAATGTGGAAGCAGAAACTATCATAATAGGCACCTTGAGTCCCAACCAACCCCTCAAGTTACTATTTGGTTTGGTGGCATTGAAAGCAATGACCACCATAATTGTCTTGCTCAACACACACGATATTTATTTATTTATTTTATTTATTTAACATTTTTTATATACCGTCTTTCTACGAATCAAAACGGTTTACATAGAACAATAAAAGCAGTGTATTTCAACTGTTTACAAGGAACGAATAACAGGATTCAGAATAAAAACACGAGGAACTAAATTATATTATACAATTAATTACAGTGAACAATGATCAACTATTCACATATTTACATATGTATGTGCAAAGCTACGGAAGGGAGTATTGTAAAGATTGAAGGAACAAGGGCAGGGAGGTAAAAAACAAGGGGTACAAACAGGGAACAAAATTGATACCAAAGACAGGTTGGCGGAGCAAGCAGGTGATTGGCCTAGGATCTCCAATAAAGAGCAGAGAACTGAGAAAACATAGCACAAGGGCTGCCAGGAGAAGGAAGGAGAGTTCCCTGTTACTGGCTTTGGCGATGGGTGTATCTTGGTACTTGATGAAGATGCACAATGTGGCAGCTGTTATGATGGCACAGAAAATGGCAACAACAGCCAAAAGGTTACTCAAGACCTCTTGATAAGAAAGGAATTCTATTCTTTTTGGAACACATTCACTTCTTCTCTCATTCGGCATCTGGTCACTTGGACATGGCCAACAGTTAGTGGAATCTGGAAAATAAATCAATCCCTTTTCTGTACCATTGAGCATAATGAGGGAAATTTTCAAAGGCATTTTGTGCATAAAGCAGGTTTTATATCCAGAAATGAGACTTTTGAAAACTGTCCTTGCTTGTATGATTGTACACACATATTGGGGAGGCATGTTGAGGGGAGGGGCAGAGCCGGAGCACTTTTGGATTTCCAAAAGTACGTTTTCACTGAAATAGAAACATAGAAAATGACAGCAGAAAAAAGACCACATGACTTGTCTAGTCTGCACTTCCATATCCACTACAATAGTCCCCTTTTTCCTTTGGAGATTTTCTGTGCTTGTCCCATGCTTTCTTGAATTCAAATACCATCCTCATCTGCATTATCTCCACTGGGAGACTATTCCACACTTCTACCACTCTTTCTGTAAAGAACTGCAAACTGCTTTGAATTTGATGAGAAGGAGGTATAGAAAACACGTTAAATAAATTAAAAATAAAAGAAATAAAAACTAGTTTAGTAGCCACCCTCTGCACCAACTCCATCCTGCTTATATCCTTTTGAAGGTGTGGCCTCCAAAACTGCATGCGATACTCCAAATGTGGTCACAACAGAGACTTGTACAGAGGCACTATCGCCTCCTTTTTTCGGCTGGCCATTCCTCTCCTAGGCACCCAAGCATCCTTCTGTTTTTTGCCGTCACCTTTTCTACCTGTTTAGCCACTTTCAGATCATCAGAAACAATCATGCCCAGGTCCCGCTCTTCTTTCGTGGACAGAAGTACTTCACCTCCTCACTGTACCACTCGCTTGATTTTTGCAGCCCAAATGCATGACTCTGAATTATTTAGCATTAAATCTGCCAAATTCTAGTCCATTCTTTTAAGCTTAGCTAGATCCCTCCTCATGTTATTTACACTTTCCTGAGTGTCTACTTTATTGCAGATTTTGGTATCATCTGCAAAGAGGCTAACTTTACCTGACAGCCCTTCCGCAATATCACCAACAAATATGTTAAAAAGAATCGGACCAAGGATAGATCCTTGCAGCACACCACTGGTAACCTCCTTCTCCGCCAGAGTAAACTATATTTATCTTTAACCTTTATTGCCTCCCACTCAACCAATTTCTAACCCAGTCAGTCACTTTAGAGTTCATCCCTAGGCTGCTCAGTCTGTTTATAAGTTGCCTTTGTGGAATGGTGTCAAAGGTTTTACTGAAATCTAAATACACCACATCTAAGGCTCTCCCTCGGTCCAACTCCCTAGTCATCCAGTCAAAGAAATCTGTTAAATTTGTCTGACAAGACCTGCCTCTAGTAAACCCATGCTGCTTCAGATCCTGCAATCCATTGGACTCCAGAAAACTCACTGTTCTCTGTTTCAGTAGTGTTTCCAATAATTTACTCACCACAGAGGTTAGACTAATCGGCTTGTAGTTGTCAACCTCATCATTACTTCCGCTCTTGTGTATTGGGACCACATGTCCCTTTCCCAGATTCTCTGGGACCACTCCTGACTCTAAAGCAGCATTGAAAAGGTCAGTCAGTGGAGCCACTAAAACGTCCCAAAGTTCCTTCAATATTCTCGGATGTATCCCATCCGGTCCCATTGCCTTGTCTACTTTTAGTTTAGCTAGTTTCTCATGAACACAGTCTTCTGAAAATCGTTCAAGATCCCCGTTACTTCTGTTCCTCCTTGTGGCTGTTTTCTGAGGTCCTGCTCTTGTCCCTTCATCTGTGAACACAGAACAGAAATATTTATTAAGCAATTCTGTTTATCCTCATCAGTTTCTACAAATTCCTCCTCTTCGCCCTTGAGTCTGACAATACCACTTCTGCCCTTCCTCATCTCACTAACATATCTGAAAATATCTTATCCCCCCTTTTTATTGCATTGGCTATTTCTTCTTCTTTTTGTATCTTTGCTTTCCTGACTACTTTGCTAACTTCTCTTTCCAAATATAGAGGCCCGTCTTCCTCTCTCTGTGATCTCTTGTATTTCATGAAGACCTCACCTCTTTTTCTTCACCTTTTCAGCTACTTCTTTTGAGAACCATAGTGGTCTCCTTTTCCTTTTATTTACCTTTCTAAAAAAAAAGGGTTGTTGTCCTCAAAATATCCCTTTCAGTTTTGCCCATTGCTTTTCTACATCCCCAGATGTTCCTATCCCACTAACGATTCCTTGAGGTATTGTCCCATCTTGGCAAAGTTAGTTTTCCTAAAGATTAAGACCCTCGCCTTTGAATGGATTGTATCAGTCCTAGTCCTAATACTGAACCACATCATCTAGTGATCACTGGATGTGAGATGATAGCATATGCAGATTTGTGTTTGTACTTGTCTGAAATGTTTCCCTTTGAAAACTGATGTAAAGTCTGCAGATAAAAAGTACCCACACCCTTTACGCATATGTGCCATATTTGAAAGGTGTCCCTAATACTAGCATTAGACAATGTTTCAAAGGTGAATCCATTCACCATGTACTTCACGTCTGTTTTTATGGTTCATGGTTCTTTATTTGATATACTGTTGCATCATATATATTAAAGCGGGGAATTAATGAAAGGGTAGACGACAGGATAGCACATGTACGAAAGAACTTTTTAGGGGGGGGGGTTTTCAAATGTCATTTCAGTTTCCTAGGGGATTTCTCATCTATTTCTTTAAAAAGACAATTTGAGTATGTTCCTTCTATACCTGTCATGTTGGAAATCTCCTCCTTGGCACATGGGAGACAGTCAAAACAGCAGCGTGGTTGTCCTTTCTTGATCGCCTTCCTGTACCCTGGGGACAGCTCTCACTATATTCAGAATGTGGGATCTAGAAAAAGAGCGCATTCTTCGGCTAAAACCATACATATAGATTTAAACTAGGAACGCAGAATTCCTACCTATCTGGGGACTGTAATGTGCAACCCATTCCAAAGTTGACGTCCTAGCCTTGCGGTGCATGGATTGCATACCTTTGTAACTCTGGTAACCCAGAGGCCCTCCTCGCCTCCTTCCCATGTCTTAGCATCCCACAATAATATTCCCCCACAAATTCACCAACAACTGTAGTTTGGTACAAACATTTGGTCGCAGCTTTATTTACACCAGTAACAACCGACCCAACACGGGCCTGAATATAAAACAATCCAACATAACCCAGCCCCACACCCCATTGCCGGAGGATGCCCCCCCACCCGCCATCTTAGTAGCAAGGCGGAGCATCCTCCTCCCCCCCAAACCCCTCCGCCTGCCTCGCCATACTAGTAGCAAAGGCCGGCTCCCACCCCCCCGCTACCGGGCCGAGACCCCCAACCGGGCTGTCTCGCCCCACCCCCAGGAGCACTTCGCCCCCACTGCTCGTAAACCAGTTCAAGCCCGCGCCGCTCCTGCGAGCGCTGGCTCTGTACCCCGCCCCCACCAGCTGCAACATCTCAAAACCACCTCCATAATGGGCGGGCGGGCGGGAACGCATCCGATTCCCGAGGAGCCGCGGCAAGAAGGAGACGGCCACGCGGCTCCTCGCAGACACTGCTCCGCCCCCTTCAGCCCGCGGCCAATGAAATTGCTCCGCCAACGCGACGGAGCGATTTCGAATGCCGCACGCACGTCCTCCTCTCTCTCACCCCCCCGCCCCCCTCACATACTGGAGGCCGAGGCCGGGCCCGGGCCCAGGTTACTGACGGCCGTGGGACCGGGCCCGCGGCCTCGAGCATTAACTCTGGTAACCCGGAGGCCCTCCTCGCCTCCTTCCCATGTCTTAGCATCCCACAATAATATTCCCCCACAAATTCACCAACAACTGTAGTTTGGTACAAACATTTGGTTGCAGCTTTATTTACACCAGTAACAACCGACCCAACACGGGCCTGAATATAAAACAATCCAACATAACCCAGCCCCACACCCCATTGCCGGAGGATGCCCCCCCACCTGCCATCTTAGTAGCAAGGCGGAGCATCCTCCTCCCCCCCAAACCCCTCCGCCTACCTCGCCATACTAGTAGCAAAGGCCGGCTCCCACCCCCCGCTACCGGGCCGAGACCCCCAACCGGGCTGTCTCGCCCCACCCCCAGGAGCACTTCGCCCCCACTGCTCGTAAACCAGTTCAAGCCCGCGCCGCTCCTGCGAGCGCTGGCTCTGTACCCCGCCACCGGTGCGAGGTATTCACTATCCTCGCACTGCCCCCCCCCATAAAGCTGCGACCAATCCATACTAGCGCTTCCTGCCAATCATTAAGCAATAAGTCCTGTCCGACCGGGGACAAGTGTACCCCGTCAGTACGACACAGTCCAGTACACTGGTGGTCCGCCCAAGGGCGCCGGACCTGCCCTCCCCCGGCCTGCTGCCACCAACGGCCGATCTGCCTTTTGCCTTCGCTAGCCCACTCAGCCACCGTCGCTGAGGCAGGCAGGCCGGCCGCGGGATGATGTCCAACCAGACGATTGCCACGTCTGGCCACTGCTCCTGCAGCGCCCGAAGGACCCGCTGCACCGCTCGAATGAGCTGCCGGCACGTCCCACTGGAGAGATCGTGCCCACCAAGATGTATCAGTAGTCCCACTGGCGCTGTCGTCGCTCCGCATGCTCCCGAATCCATGGAAGGAGCGCTCGCCCAGCCAAACCAACTGGAAATCGTCCCAGAATCCGGCATAAGCCCAGCGGGCCCCGTGCCTTCCCCCATGTAAGCCCGCCCTGCAGTACACCTGAAAAAGAAACACAGCATTAGCACCCCCCCACACCCCCCACCCCTCCCCAGCACCCCAACTCACAACTGGTCAGGCGCCCATAGCCTGCGTAGGCCCCGGATGGCACATCGCCCGATCCGTTGAACCACCTCACCCCCAGACCAGCATCAGCAGCGCTCATCGCCGACCTTATCCGGAAGGCTTGAGACGCATACTCTCGCTCATCCAAGCCCAGACGCCGCAAGGCCCATCGGAGCACCGCCATAAATTGAAACTGGGTAACCACACTCCAGTCCCTGTGACAGAAGAAACCACCCGCCAGAACCGGTCGCTGACGCCAATAAGACGCCAAGTTCTGCACCGGACAGGATCCCAGACCCAGAATTGCCTAAAACCTACAGGTCGGTCTGCGAATGGGCCACAAAATATCCGCACTCGCGCCTCCTGCAGGCCTCAGGAGTCACGGGACGGCGCCAATCCGAGACCGTTGGCTGCGCTCGCACCCACCCAGCCAATAGCCGCCTCACCCCATAAAGGGCACCCTGACTGCCCCAGCCGCCACCCTGCTGAAACAAGGAGAAACCGGCCAACGCTGCCCGCGCCGCCGACCGGGACCACCCGGACTCGCGTGCCCACGCTATAAAGGAACCCGCCAAGAAATCCTCCACTCTACCAACTCTCCCGCCTTGCACCATCGGACCGCAACAAGAAGATCAATCCCACGTCCCCCCTCCGCCAACGGTGCTCCGGCCCCAACGCCGCGGTCTCGTCCGCCCCCGGGGCCAACGCCCGCAACGGCTTCCACTGAAAACGAGACAGAGCGTCCGCAATAGCATTCTGAGCACCCGGCACATGGCGCGCCTGAGCCGGGAGATTGAGACGAAGGCAGGCCAGCCCAACACACACCTCAAGCAGCTACCCGCGGGCACTTGGGCGGATGCCGATTGATGACTTGCACCACCGCGGCGTTGTCGCACCCGAGAACCACCCGCTGAACCCGCAAACCGTTCTGGCCATACCCAGAAGGCCACCCGAAGGGGGAACAATTCCAGGAACGTCACGTTACGCGTCACCCCTTCGCCGTCCAGGATGCCAGCACGGCGCCGCACACCATGAACCAGGGCCGTACCCTCCCATACCCGAACTACCGGCAGCATCCGAAAACAATTCCAAGTCCCGATGGGATAGTACCGCAGACCGCCACACCGAGCAGCCGTTATACCCCCCATAAATGCATCCCACACCCGCAATTCGGCTCACATCCCCGACGTCGCCCGGATACGATGATACCCACAGCGCTCGCCAGCCATCACGAAGGATAGCCTCCCCGCCAACGGCCTCCCCATTGCAATGACTCGGCAAGCAAAATTCAAGTGGCCGACCCACCTCTAAAGATCCGTTAGCGCCACCTTCGAGGCGGAGCCCACCTCTGCCACCACAACCGCCGTCGTGCTATGTTATCCGTAGGTAAACATACCTCAAGCTTCACTGAGTCGATCTCACTCCCCAATAACGAAAGACACGTCACCGGCCCCACTGTCTTACCCTCCGCCAAAGGGATGCCGACTCCTCAGCCAGGCCCAGGAAAAGCCCCAGCCAGGATCCACAGGTTGCGGACCGAGCAGGCCCCACGAACAACGCGTCGACATAATGCACGATACTCTGGCGCCCCGACCTCCGCACCAACACCCAGTGCAACACGAGCTGAAGGCCTCGAAGCAAGCACGCAAGATCTCACAACCCAATGGCCTGCACTTATCGCAATAATACTGAGCATCGAAACGAACACCCAGCAAGGGGAAGGCGGAAGGGAGAACCGGTGAAATCCGAACGGCAGATTCAATGTCCGACTTCGCCAGCAAATCCACTTACCGCATTGGCGCCCCAGCTCCAAGGCCTCATCGAAGGAGGCATAGCGCACCGCGCACAGTTCCCGCGGAATGTGGTCGTTCCCCGAGGCCCCAAGGGGGGCAAGACAGATTGTGTATCTGCCGATAACGCCCCGGCTCCTTCTTCGGGAGAACCCCCCAGCGGAGATGGCTTGCCCAAGACCACGAGGAGCACCTGTGGGACTAGAAACCCCAGTCCTTCTGGCCCAAGGTTGCTGTCCTCTAGTGGGATCTGAACCCCTGACCTTCCGGCCTGAAGTACTTTGCCCCAACCACTAGGCCACCCCTCCACTCCATGCCGAAATCCGAAGGGGGGTCGGCGCCAGCCCCCCCGCTACCCTCTTCACCTACCCGCCGCCGGCAAACCCAGCACCGTCCGTCGGCTACATTGGACGGCCGCGTGACAGGCACCACAACGCCGGCGGGTGCGCCGAAACTTGCAGTCCGGTTCATTGAAGTGCCAACAAAGGTCTCCGCCGAGACAGCTCGCTGCGCTTTTCCTCGAATCGGGCCCCGGGCCCGCTGGCCAAAAGGACCGAAAGCCCGGCATAGCTGCAGTGCCCGATGCCCTAACCGGACCTGCCCCCCCCCCGAGGATTAAAATCCTTCAGTCCCCTCGACAGCTGCCGAATCTCCTCCATCATATCCCCAAACTCCTCTTCGTAAGTAAGCCAGGCCCAACCTTCGTGCGCCCAGGACGCCGCCACGATAGCGTCGGCATAAGCCAGCAGCTCATCGTACCGACTCGGGTCCTCATGCCCCTTACGCCCAAGTCCAATTTTTAAGGTGTTCCAGGACACCTTTCGCACCCTCCCCGTCTTTTTTCTCCTCCTCACGTTTCTCGCGACTCTCCCCTGAGCGTCTCTGCCCATCGAGCAGCCGGAATATCGACGTAACGCTACGATCCGTCGCCTCAACTTGCGCGGAGCACTCTCCCACAACGCCGCCCACCACATCAGCGAGGACCCCGCCCCCTCACCTGCTCGCGGCCCGACCGTGGAGGCCGCCGAGGAAGTATCCGATGACCACGAGGACGAAGACGACGCCCTCCGCCGATGATGCCGCCGTTGCATCCGCGACGCTTAGGCTTTACTTGCCCGCGGCGCACCCTCACCCGACAGCTCCACCCCCCAACCGTATTCCCGGTACACTCACCTAGCGCAGCCAGCTCCGCCGTCCCTTGCATCACCGAGGTGGACCCCGTCCGCTCCACAGAGATCGGATCGGTCTGGCCCAAGCTCCGCGACTTCTCTGTCGAGCCGACTCCCACACCGCCTGCTGCCGCCACTGCACTCCCGGGAACCTGCAGAGGGAGAGAAGAACCAACACACGGGGAGGGAGGAGAACCAACACGCGGGGACGGAGGAGCCCCAACCCCCGGAGGAGCCATCCCCTAAGGCCCCACCCCCACCCAGCTCCCCCTCCTTAGACCCCCACCCCTGAGGACCCCCAACCCCCCGGCCGCCCAGCCCGCCGCTCCCCAGGGAAGCAGCCCTCTGCCATTCTGGAAACCGGCCCCCCCCCACCAATCCCCTCCCCAAACCCCCACCTCCAGGTGCCCACACCCCTAGACTGCTCAGACACCGAGGACCAGGCCGCCCAATCCGCTCCATGCAAACCCGGCCGCCCCCTCCCCTGCGACAAGGGGGCCCCTAGGCTCCCGTGCCACCCAGCGCACAGGCCACCCCCGCAGGGCAAACGCCCGGGACCTGAACCCACCCTACCCCCCCAAGCCCCATCCGCTCCCCCCTCCCAGCCCCATCCGCACACCCCCCAGCCCCTCCACAACCCCCCCCAGCCCATCCGATTCCCCCCCCAGCCCAACCGCTCCCCCACCTTCAGCCCATCCGCTACCCCCCTCCAGCCCATCCGCCCCTCCCCCTCCAACCCATCCGCCCCCGCTGGAAAACACATTAAACACTGAATTTACATTAGGATCGTACAAGATTCATTTACAGTTAACTTATTTGCAGATTGCGTATCCACAGGAAGAGCCCGCATCCACCGGGAGAGCCCACCATCATGGCGAGTTCCAAAGGGGGTGCACGTCTTCAGACCATGGCAAAGCAATCTATGTGTGCACTTGCAAAATGGAGGCGGGGCCATCCACACCAGCTCCAGGGCTCATCCCAGTGAGCATACCCCAATCCAGCAACCTTCCTGCCACATACGCCAGCATTCCATGAAGGCAAGCAGGCTCCCACCCATCACCACAAAATAGGCTGAACTTAGGAGCTTCAAAACGCTCCCCAACCAAGTGCCTCCCCACAGAACTCCCTGCACACGTGAATAGGCGCAAAAGTCCTCAGCCTCACCCCATGCACAATTTATACAGGTTTATACCAGCACCCTCCAAAGCCACCCAGACCTCTCTGTATCTTCACTAGACAGGCCAAAAATAAGTGCCCACTCACCGGACCCGACAACGCAAACGCATCCGATTCCCGAGGAGCCGCGGCAAGAAGGAGACGGCCACGCGGCTCCTCGCAGACACTGCTCCGCCCCCTTCAGCCCGCGGCCAATGAAATCGCTCCGCCAACGCGACGGAGCGATTTCGAATGCCGCACGCACGTCCTCCTCTCTCTCACCCCCCCCCCCACCCCCCTCACATACTGGAGGCCGAGGCTGGGCCCGGGCCCAGGTTACTGACGGCCGCGGGACCGGGCCCGCGGCCTCGAGCATTAGTTCGTGTGTTCCACTGGATGGCGCTGATGTTTACATGCATTTCCTTCCCTTCGGGAGACCTGGAGTCAAATCTTCCGACCTTTGCATAGTTAATGATGCCATCAGGTTGCAGCTGCCAGTTGACAATGTCGTACATAGCTGGGGGGTTGCCACCATGGTCAAAGTACATCTCTTCCCCCATCTTTTGCATAAAGTGCACCTTCTTCATATAATACAGGAGCTGATGGAGACCACAAAGCTGAATTAACCATACTCATCACAAGCTTGATTCTTCTTCCTCCAACTCCCCAACCACAGAATAAGCACTTATGTTCGAGATCCTGACTTCCAGTAGGACGTTTTTGCATAATATCAGCAGCTTTTGAACCAGACAGCATTAAACAAGATGGTTATACTAGCTTTAATCATGTGGTTTGCCATGTTCATAAAATGTTAATGCACTAAATAATGACATAAGGCTCGATTTTGAGCATATGATTGTTTTAGCATCCATCACAATGCTGTCATTGAAGAAATTTGCTAAATTCAGTGAGTTTTATTTTCAGTGGGATGGTGCCCATACAATTTTATATGGATAACTTATGCATATAAAGATATACATATATTCAGTGATATTATATGCACAAGTGTAAAGCTAAATATATGTATATCTTTGTATGCCTTTACCTTCCTATTTATACACATATAACTTTATGCCTGCTATTTGGCTACAGGAATTTAAACTTACACGCTAAATGGAGAGCAACTGAATTTCACTACTCTCCATATAACTGCAAACACTGTCTCCAGAATGCCCCTTTCTCCTCTTCTCCCAAAATGTATTACCTCTGACTCTATACTGATTCATTTGGTACTCCGCGGCTGAGAAAATGTAAATAAAAGGACCTTTACTATATTAGCTTGAGTATGCTCTGAATTCTAGGTTGTCTTTTAGCAGTAACTAAACTGATCCTTTTATTGACCTGGCAAATTTCTCTTACGCTTTTTGGTTACCCGTTCAGTCTGAACGGGCCTTTGTTGGGCTATGGCACCATAAGCCTTCAGTCGTGATTACCAAGGGATTTCCCCCTAGTTTATATGCCCTACCAAGTCATTGCAGCAGAAGTCTTTATCTGGGGCCTTGCATCAAAATCATGGGCTCTAAGCCCAGCTGCAAGTCTTGCTTCCATAGCATTGCAGCTGTGTTTGGCCCACAGATCAGAAGAATTGCCAACATGTCAATGCCAAGAACTCTCACTGCACCATCGGCCTGTCCTTAAACTGATTGTTTGAAAAGTGCAGTATCCCATATTTAT
Source organism: Ichthyophis bannanicus (assembly GCA_033557465.1). Taxonomy (NCBI): domain Eukaryota; kingdom Metazoa; phylum Chordata; class Amphibia; order Gymnophiona; family Ichthyophiidae; genus Ichthyophis; species Ichthyophis bannanicus. Next base: position 99,820,840 of record CM066048.1, on the reverse strand, counting down.
TAAGTAATCACAATTACACAATAACAAAAGATTGTTGAGCTGTTTTACTTGCCACAGCTTGAAATCCTGGATGGCAGCACACGTATTGTTGGTGAAGGGTCCTTCTCCGGGCATGCAGGAATGCAAATCTTGCAGGGCATGCGCTATGGAGTAGACTGCATTATAGACATTATAGCTGATTCTTAGGTTGGATTCACCAAAATAAGGGCTGTTGAAGTTTTCCAGATTTTCGCCTCCTGTGCAAGGGACTTGGGGTGCACTTATATCCCCATTGACCACGGTTCGGTTGTGTTCAATACTGGGCCATTGACACTTGAAGGCCACCTCCCAAAATGGCCAAACAAATATGTCATCTAGAGAAATAGAAAGGTGAGTTTTGAGGAGGAACTTTTTGAACCCAGGCATCTTACTTTCATAGATGGCAAATCCAACGCTGCCACTTAAAAGGCTGGAAAAGTGCTGTGTGCAGACACTGGGGTCAGTTGACCAAGCTTCACTGCCGATCCACACCTTCCCTGTAATATTATAACTTACAAACTCCTTCAGAATTGGCAAAATATATGGAAAAGAAGAAAATAAAACTATGACATTGGTGGAAGATCTCCAAACTACCTCAACTATATGGTTGGTCTTTTTGGCCAAAGGAACCACGGGAATAGTTTCCTGAAATGCAATACAGGCCCCAAACCTCAGCAGCTCCTCCTTCATGATCTGAGCTCCCATTTCACCATAGGCATCTTCAATGGATAGAAGCCCCACCCAGGTTCAACCAAATCTCAGCACCAACCGAGCCAATCCCTGGGCCTGCACAGCATCACTAGGGATGGTCCGGAAGAAAGAAGGAAACCGAGTCTTGTCGCTGAGCAGGGGACTACATGCAAAATAAATGACCTGGAAAAATAAGACTTTCCATTATTTATTGCACACTATAAAAGCTATACAAGATGAATAACAAATTCTTCCTTCAGTGTGTGGCCACTCACACTCCATGTGAAAGAGTGGAGGAGTGGCCTAGTGGTTGGGGCAAGGTACTTCAGACCAGAAGGTCGGGGGTTCAAATCCCACTAGAGGACAGCAACCTTGGGCCGGAAAGACTGGGGTTTCTAGTCCCACAGGTGCTCCATGTGGTCTTGGGCAAGCCACTTAACCCTCCATAGCCCATGTTCCCTATAAAATAGTTATCTCCAAGTTACAATGTCTTGTTCAATGTAATTTCAGTTTGTTCAATGTAAACCGCACTGATGCAGAATAGCACAGTATATAAGAGAATGTAAATAAATAAAAGCCTTGGCTGAGCCAGTCACCTTCACTGATGAAAAATGATGCAATACAGGAAATTGTGGGATATGATTTCAAGGTTTTCCCTTGCCCTTTATTCTCTGTGACCTTGTGTAAAATCACTTTAACTCCCACGGCTCTGAAAACCAATTAAAAACATGACACTTTTCTTAATCTTGTAGTCAATGTAGTCAATTTGATTTTTATACAATCCATTGGGTGAAGTCCATGTGTACAGTCGCCGCTTGTGTTGATGGAAGAAGGTGTTTGAGATGAATAGATCGTTGGTCTTGCAGAATTCTATCAGTCTTTCTCCAGCTTCATTTCTGTTGCCAAGTCCATATTTTCTAACTACTTTGCCTTCTTCTTTGTTGCCAACTTTTGCGTTCCAGTCACCCATGACTATCAGGATATCCTGTTTGCATGTTCTGTCAATTTCAGCTTGTACTTGTTCATAGAACTCTTCAATTTCATTCTCTTCTGCAGCTGTTGTTGGGGCATATACTTGAATTATAGTTGTGTTGATAGGCATTCCTCGTAGACGAATAGAGATTAAGCGTTCGCTGACTGCATTGTATTTCATTACAGTTCTTGCAAGTTTCTTCTTTATTATAAATGCAACACCATTTCTTCTTTGACTTTCATTTCCAGCATAGTAGACCATGTGATCATCTGATGTAAAGTGCCCGATACCAGTCCATTTCAGTTCGCTGACACCCAACAGATCAAGTTGTACACGTTCCATTTCATTCTTGACCACCTCCAACTTCCCTTGGTTCATGCTTCGTACGTTCCATGTTCCAATGTGTAAGACATCTTTACAGCTTCTGACTCTCATTTCATGCGCAGCTACATCAGCAGTCAGACTTCCCGAGGGCTTTGATCCAACCACATCATAAATGCTGGCTTTACTCTGAAAAGTCTTCAGCTCTTTCCCAGTAGCTAGTTGAGTGCTGTAGATTGCCGGGCCTTTCTTCCGTGCAGTTTAAGTTTGGTGTTGTTGCCGTTGTCACAGAAATGTGATCCTCCGCCGTCAACACTATCCCATTCTGCTGCTGCCCAGATGGGTGGTTTGTCTTGGTCTGGCACCTCAGCTGAGACCTGTCCATCTTGGGAGACCCTGCCAGTAGTTAAACTACCGATAGTTTAGCTCTCAGCATCACTGATGCACGCAAGCCCTCACAGCACGACAAGCTGCAAACCTAATAATAATCCAAATTCTCTGATTTGCGCACCCATATGAACCCTGACATGTTGTGCAAGGATCTTGTTGAGTTCTGTAATTATTATGGCTCAGATAAGCTACTAGGTAGTTGGGAGTTGGGGGTTTACTCCTCAAGTGTTACCATGGGTGAGTATAAATCCACTGAGTGAAAAGAAAGACCACACTGTTTGCCTCACCACCACAGCAAACGTATGTGGCTCACGGAATCTCAGTGAAAAGCTGCTTTGTAGTATAAATACTTCTGTCATGGCAACTGTTGGGAGGTGAGTGGAGTGGTAGATCTCCACCTTCACACAGGCACTTATTCTTTCCTTGGGGCAGCTATAAATGCCAACGTCTAGATTTTTTCAAGGTGGATTCCCCCTGTAAAAGGTAAAATATCTTAGGCCGGCCCAAACCGTTCACTCTCCATGCCCTTAGCACACTTCCTGCCAAACTAGTGCAAATAGTCCTTTTCTAAAATGGCACCTACAAATGTGTGCCAATCTACACATGTAAAATGCTGCTGTTTACACCTGCAGAGGCTTCTAAAACAACCACACAATCCACCTATATCTACCTGGATCACCCTAGCCAATAGTTGCTAGGGCACTGACCTGACATCCCCCCAGCCATCCCGCCCCCATGTGGAGGGGACATAATATTGGTAGGCAGTGATGGGGGGATGTGAGGATGTCCATGTATGCCCTCCACCCCAGAACCCGCTCCCTAGGCCGGCGCCTACCTACACAGTGGATGGCCTAGGACTGCGCACTACCAGCACCGACAGCAAATGGCCATGTCAGCTTGGCAGAAGGGTGTGTTGGAATTGGAGGTAAGGTTTTTTTAGTGCCTTGTGGATACTGGTGAGGACCTTGTCTTTGATTCTTGAGATGATAGGAAGCCAGTGGAGGGATTTTAGTATGGATGTGATATGAGTCTGTCTGGAGGCTTGGTAGATGGTTCATACTGTATTAGTTTGGGCAGGCTCTAGTGGGAGAAGAGTGTGTTTGGGCAAACCCTGATATATTGAGTTGCAGTGGTCAAATAGGGGGGTAATAGTGGCTTGGCACACTGAGTGGTAGTTTTCCGTGGAGAGAAGGGGACATAGCTTTCAAAATATTAGAATGAAATAAAATGAAAAATGAAGAATATGTTTACTTTCTTTTATTTTCTTCCTAAAGCAAGGGGTATTGGAACTTGAAAGGTAGACAGGAAAAAAAACAAAGATATGGGGAAAGAGGCAAAAACCAAGAGGAAGTAAAAGAAAAGAAAAAGACGAGATAAGTAAAGAGCAAAAAAACATACAAGAGAGGGAGTGCAAAATTAGCAAATAAAGATCATTTCTGCAGTATTCTGGTTTGATGCTTAATAGGAGTGTGAACTTAAAATGATTTGGTTTTGTTTTATTTTTGTTTTTGTTTTTTTTGGTGAGGGTCTCTTTTATTACTGGTTTATTTTGTTTCCTTTTGTTTATTTGAAACAGAAAAGCAAAATGAACAAACAATACAAAGGATAAAAACAAAATGGTGTTAAATCTCAGTCTCCTCCTGTTGGGATATTTTGGCTTAGGGATAGTTCTGCTCAGCTCTGCTTCATATGCCTTCTATGTTTGCACTCCTGATGGCCTGCAACGTACACAGGCATCCTGTTTATGGCACAGAAGACAGTGTGTGAGCTACAAGAGAGAGCTTGTATGTGGTCTGCTGCAAAGGAGTCTGGGTCTGCTGCAAAGGAGTCTGGGTAACCATTCTTTGTGCAGAAGTGTGCAGAAGCTTTGGCCCAGAGAAATACAGGCTATGCAAAGACCTTTCATCCACATCCACATACAGTGAGAATTCTCAACCAAACATCTAACACTTTCAATCAAACACAAGGCCTTCCACAGGGATCTGCACTATCAGCACTATTATTTAACATTTACCTACAACCAGTCAGTAGCATCTTTAAACGTCATGGCGTCTATTACCATATTTACGCCGATGATATAATGTTCTACCTCCCATTTAAAATCCCGCACCCTCCACTACAATAAATAACAGAATGTTTTAAAGAACTAACAATATGGCTCAAGGATCAGAACTTACAAATTAATTTCTCAAAAACTGATGTACTATATATTACTAAAAATCAAACATACACACCCCCAAGCACCATTACCCTAGATAACCATGAGATCAACATAAAAAAAGAAATAAAATACCTAGGTGTGATACTTGACAATAAACTCAATATGGATTCACACATAAAATATCTAACAAAAAACATACACTACAAACTTAAGACATTGAGACAATTAAGACCATTGATTCACTTACAAGACTTCATAACTATAATTCAAGCTATCATAACCCCATACTTTGATTTTGCAAATATAATCCTTAATGGCATCACAAAGCAAAACATTAAAAAGATACAACTAACTCAGAACATAGCAGCAAGGATAATAATGAATATAAACTCAATAGAGCATATCACACCGATCCTGGCTGAACTTCATTGGCTACCTATTTACAGCAGAATAAAATACAAGATTCTTCTAACAACATTTAAACTAATAAATAACTTAGCACCATCTGTACTCAATTCATTCATCAAGGTAGAAACAGATAAACGATCACAAAGGAGCAGAAACACAAACACTATATCAGTACCAAAAGATTACACAAAAGCTAGAAAACAAACCAACAAGAGGGCTTTCTCCCATTCAGCACCTATCCTCTGGAATAATCTACCTGACAACATTCGCCTACTGTCGGACATAAAGGAATTTAGAAAGAAATTGAAAACCCATTTATTCTCTTTACACTACAACACGCTATCTAATCAGATTACACAAAGAGACACAGGTTAACAACCATACTACAACACTTCAAAACACATAACAAATAACAAATAATAACTTAACCACACAATAATTAACCACACCACTCATACATACAGATAACTGTGATCTGTTATATTTAAAATAATTTATGCATCACAATTGATCTATGATATAATTTGTAAATACCTACAATGTAAATATGTTCTAATAGTTTACTGTTCAAACCTTATATTGTTACTTGTAAATAGTTCCTCCTGTTCTATGTAAAATGACTAGGTATGCTATTTCACATACCATATAACTTACTGTTCATTGTAAACCGCACTTGATACTTGGGAAAGAGCGGTATAGAAATAATTGTTAAATAAATAAATAAATAAATAAATAAAATACTCTCAGCCCTGGAAATTACGTTTAGTGCCAAGACACAGAAAAATACAGGCCCCACACAGGAAGGCAGAGAATGATATGCCTGACAGCACCAGATAAGCGAAGACCATGGAGAAAGGCAGTTGCTGGCCCATTTTGGCCCACATAATCATGGGGAGGGTCCCAAGGAGAAACTTTGCAGACTTTGTAAAAAGCTGCACGTACTCCATAGAAAAACCCTGCATATGACATCAGAAGCGATGCAGTACTTTCTAGAACTTTGTGACAGAGAAAGATATGTATATAAGGGGGCGGCTCTCTAGCTCGGGGGCGATCTGCTCTCTAACTCCGGTATAGAGAATAGGTTGCCTGCCACCATTTCAGACAGAGTCTTTTGCTATCTGCATTTGCAAATTGTTTGTTTTGGTACCCAAATAAAGAGCTTTTGTAGCTAAGCAGAAGTTGTCTGAGAAATTTGTTGGTGATTGGTAATACTTGGGAAAACCTTTGTGGGTTACCAGGCCCCACACTCCCACCCCCCACTGCCCCCACCCCCACAAACACTCAACTAGTATCTTTTGGCCCCTTCCCATCACATCTTAACCTATCTGTGGGGAACAAAGTCCAAAAAGAAAAGGAGTAATCCTCATTTAATTCCTGCCCTGCCAGTGCCATACCTCAAATTAGCACCAGCCAACCTGAAGATCGTACCAATTTATAGTATTTCTATACTACAAAATGCAGCGCCTTGGATTGGCTGATCCCATTTTAGGGATAGTAAATAAGCAGTTGGAGGTGGATCGGGGGGAGGGAGGAAAAAGAAAGACAAGACTTATGTTTTTCTTGGTGGCACATTTCATAAGTGAGGGACAGGTGTAAGAATGAAACAAAATGAAAAATGAACCATATGTTTGCTTTCTTGTATTTTCTTTCTAAAGCAAAATGAAACAAAAAAGGAAATGTCACTGGCCTGTCCTAATGTTCGATATGAGGGTCATTCTAAAAGGTTTAGTCGGGATTTGGACGTTTGCAGGCATGCATGTGGACGTCAAAATCATGGACACGTCTCCGTAACCATTCCACAAATGGCGTTCATAGATGTCTCAAGTACGGGGACATTCAAGTAGGCACAGGGGTGCGGCGGAGGCGTGTCTGGTGAGGGGCAATGGACTTATCCCAGAAGTGGCAGAGCCATCTGCAGGTATATGCATATTTATTCCTGCTCCAGGCACAAATAGGTATCAGGAAAATGTTGGTTTTCACCTTTAAGCATCCAGAGAGTGTAGAGAAGATGGAAAAGTAAGTACCTAGCTTTAGATTAAAAAGTCCCACGCTGGGATTTGAACTCTGGCCACCCATTTCTAAAGCCATTATTCTAACCATTATGCGATCTGATGTTTTGGTTCTGAAATACTCCCCTGTGGATGTCTATATAGACATTTGATACATGTTTATTTATTTATTTATTTATTTTTCTTATATATTAAGATCAGTGCGGTTTACATTATAACTGAACAATGCAACAATGTATTAAATAACAACAATGTGCTTACATATAACAGGGGTACAATCATGAATGGGAGATAACTGGGGAAACTATTTATAAGATATATACACATAAAATTTACATAGAGCTATATACAACTATTACTTAAACTCTTCGTATGGTCTGAACTTGCATGTGCCTGCCTTTCTTTTCAGACATTCTGGATTTGATGTCACAGATTGCACTTAGACGTCCCATTTGGAATATGTCTCTATGTTTTTAGTTCAATATAATATATCACAGAGACCTTTAGAAAGCTAATAATCTAATACAATACTGCCTTTCAATAGGTATATCTGAAGCTCAGGGTTTAAGTGAAGGATACTGCCATCAGCTTACAGTACCACGTCTTTCATGGGGAGTGAGCTATACAATAGCTTGCATTAGAAATGTAATAGGTGATCTTCTTATAAGTCATGAGAAACGTAGGTCTAATGTCCTCCACTTTCTAGCACCTCTGCATAGCAGTTTTTTTCCAGATTTGCCTAGATGGAGAAATCCCCTTTTGAAAATAACAAGAAAAAGACTTGCAGTCGGAGAGCGTGGGACTCCTTGGAGATAATAGCCTGCATGGAAGAGGCAGTTCATCCAAGAACAGCATTAAAATGATTATACCGTGCCTCTATAGAGGCCCGAGGGGTAGCGTGAGGCTATTGGAGGACTAGATGGTGAGGCAGTCTCTGTGGTTGCAGGTTCGGGCAGTGCTGCTCTCTTCTGGACCATGATGGCAGAGAGAAGACTGATGGCTCATCATTATCCAACAATTTTAGGAAATGGAAAAGGTGCTGGTACTCGGCACCATCGAGAACCCCCTAAAAAAAGGCCCTGCCAATTAACAAAGACAGTTTCAGATGTGGCTTTTGATTCTCAATGTTACACATGACTCAATTACCAATCATTTTCATCTCCAAACATGACTTCCAGGGTGTCAGTGGCCATTATTAACAACAGACCTGACCTCAATAGAAAATGGCCCAGACATGGCACCGGACTCTAAAGGATATACATTCTTGTGAATGAAGCCAACAGAAAGTGACTGACCAAAAGATTCTAACATTATAATTAGATTCTCAAACGGATGAATTAGTCCAAAGAGACAGACAGATAGCCATCTTTACTATGATAAGATAGTAGAGAATACAGCTAGATTTAATCATTCCAACGGAAAGGTTTCTCAGTGATCAGTGGACTACACAGCCTTCATCTTTTTTTTCCCAGTGACTGTACCTAACAGCTGTTCTCTGGTGTTCATGTCAGGTCTCAGTAATATAATGTAACATTTGGGGAAAAAAATACAACCGAGTAATCCAGCACTAGAAGAGATGATTGCAAATATCTCTACAGCAATCATATACTTCCCTTGAGTACTCAGATAACCTGGTACAAAGGACAGCCAGACACTCAGAAAGACAAGCATGCTAAACGTGATCCATTTGGCCTCATTAAAGGTGTCGGGCAACTTGCGTGCAAAGAAGGCTACCAGGATGCTGACACATGCCAAGAACCCCATATATGCAAGCATGCACCAGAAAGTGATATCTGAACATTCATTGCACTGCCATATGATAATGTTTGTCTTCAATTTGATGTTTTTTTCTGGGAAGGGAGGACAGAGTATCAACCAGATAACACAGATGAGAACTTGAAAGAATGTGGAAACAAATACTGTCACAATGGGCACTCTGGGCCCCAGCCACCCCCTCAAACTACTATTTGGTTTGGTAGCTTTGAAGGCAATGACAACCATGATAGTCTTGGCCAACACACAAGAAACACAGAGGACAAAGAAAACACCAAAGGTAGGTTGACGAAGTAAGCAAGTTATTGACTGAGGTTCTCCAATGAATAACAGAGAACAGAGAAAATTCAGTATGAGGCCTCCCAAGAGAAGAAAGGAAAGCTCCCGATTATTGGCTTTGGCAATGGGAGTATCTCGATACTTGATGAAGATGCACAAAGTGGCAGCTGAAGAAAAAGCACAGATGATGGCAACAACAGCCAAAATGGTGCCCAGGAATTCTTGATAAGACAGTAATTCTATTTTCTTTGGTTCACATTCACTTCTTCTTTCATTGGGCCACTGGTCACTTGGACATGGCCAACAATTTGTTGAATCTAGTAGAGAAAATCAATCCCATTTTTAGAATTTGTAGATAACAATAGGATTTGCCTGATACTTCAAACATGAACTCATTCATCGATGACTTTACAGCTCGTCTAGATCTACCTCTATCATCTAATACAAATGATTTTATAGATTATTTTATGGGAAAGAGGTTTATAATATTTTCAACCTTTATTTCAGTGTCATTGATTTCTCTGCAATTGTTTCTTTAGAGAAGATTTGAACATATTTCCTCCTGTACCTGTCGTGTTGGAAATCTCTCCTTCAGCACATGGGAGGCAGTCAAAGCAGCAGAGGGGTTGTCCTTCCTGTGCTGCCTTTCTGTATCCAGGGTAGCAGCTTTCACTACATACAGACTGTGGGATCTAGAAAAAGAGCATGGAAATCTTCAGCCATATTACAGGCATAAATTTAACATATCAGAAGAATCTAAATGTAATAAGTCTGAAAATATCCAGATTACTGTTAACTAACTGAAAAGTAACCCAAACTCAGTCACCTACCAATCAAAAAGAGCTCCACAAAAGCATAACAAGTTTTACAAAAAGCATAAGAATTACCTTTGCATAAGAGCCCAAGTTTTATTTTGCATAAATCCAGGAGCTGCTTGGATACCAGGAGTCAGTATTGACTTAAAGCACAAATTGCATTGCAGGAGCCCAAATTTCATGGTGCATAAACGTCTTACCTGTGTGCTTTGCATGTTCCATCGGATGGCACTGATGTTTATGCGCATCTCCTGCCCTTTGGGTGCCCTTGAGTCAAATATTCCCACTGTCACATAGTTAATGGAGCCATCGGGCTGCCGGTGCCAGTTGATGATGTCATAAACAGCGGGGGGATTGCCATTGCCATCAAAGTGCATCTCCTCCCCCATCTTGTGCATGAAGCGCACCTTCTTCACGTAATACAGGAGCTAAGAGGAAAGGACATCACAAAGATGAATCGATCGCTCATAATAAGAATGTCTCTTCCTATGTCCCCATCCTCAGAATAGGCTCCTTGGTCCAGACTTTGACTGGAAGTAGCACTGTTCTGGTGCACAGTTAGCGAATAGAATGAGCTGAGAATCATAAATGTCAGGGTTCAAATCACAATTCCCTACTGGTGTGCCTAGTGACTTTTGGTAATTCACTTCATCCTCCTTTGCTAGGTGTAAGCTTGATGCTAACCTACTATCATAGGGAAATACCTTCGGTGCCTCAATATGACATGGCTTTTTAAAGTCAAATTCAATAGACAAGTTTTGAAATATATAGTATTAAAGCACAAGGCTATACATTTAAGCCAACCATGTTCACAAATGGCTCAGTGTGATCCAACTAGGGTTTCCTTTTGTCGTAGAACAGAGCTTATGTTTAGATTGCTGCAACACTCATACAAGTTGTCCCTTCTTTTTCTTAATAAAGAAGATACAACTCACCATGTGTTGGAAGGAATGAGGGCAACCAGGATTCCATCTGGTGATCCTGAAGTTTCTATTTGATATTTGATGAGTCCGTCTCATGCCTGTACAGTGTTTACTGAGATGGTGGAATCAGATACTGTATCCTGAAGAGTCAGAAGGTTAATCACCCATCTTCTACATGTATGAGACATACCACTGCCTATTATTGGGAAACTGATCTAGCATTGCCAGGTGATGGATATTTCCAGTACTGAAAGTCTCGCACATATTCTCAAGAAGAGAACTCAAATGTTGCAGTCATTTTTGGAAACATAAAGGAGTTTGGAAGTGGCGGCTAGGTTTATGTGGATATTTCAAAACACATAAATGGCACCTCTTCTGTAAAGGCACAAGGTAGTTCAATACAATGTACTTATTCCAAAATGTCTCCCACACACTTTGAGATAAATACATTGTATTGGATTCCCTTGTGCCTCGGGTCAACCTCCATTTCTTGCTTTTTTGATGCATTTCATCTCTTTTGGAGGTTCCTTCTCTTTTGCTTTTTTGGACCTATTCTGTAGAGTCAAACCTGTGTGGCTTTAATTTTCTAGAATATTGTGGTAAATGGCCATGAACGCCTGTAAATAAAGCCGTAGTCACCTCTACCAGCTCTAGGGCAGCTGTAAACAAATATGTGTATATTATGTACATTGGTCTAGATTCTGTAAAGTATGCATGTAAATTTGTGCTCCACCCACATTCTGCCCAAACCTAGCCCCTGTGCACACTCATCATCGGTCTGTGGTGCATTCTTTCAGAATAACGACTGAGTAATCTCATAAGAACATAAGATATGCCATAGTGGGTCAGACCAATAGTTCATCAAGCTCAGTTTCCAGCAGTGGCCAATCAGTTCAGAAATACCTTTCAGGTGCCCAAAAGGTAGACAGGTTCCATGCTGCTTATTCCAGGGGTAAGCTATGGATTTTCACAATCCACATTAATCATGGTCTATAGACGTTTCCTGCAGGAAGTTGTCCAAAACGCTTTTAAACCCATCTACATTTTTATTACATCCCAAGGTAACCAATTCATGAATTTGATTACACATTGAGTGAAAAAATATTTCTTCGATTAGTCTTAAATGTGCTATATTGTAACTTCATTGCATGTTTCCTAGTCTTTCTACTTTGTGAAGGAGTAGACAACCAGTCTACATTTATCCGTTCCACTATACTCATTGTTTAATAAATCTATATCAAATCTCCACTCTGCCATCTCTTTTCCAAGCTGAAGTTCCCCAACTTTTTCAGCCTTTTCTGATAGGGGTATCTTTCCATCTCCTTTATTATTTTGGTCGCTTTTCTCTGAACCTTTTCTAATTCTGCTATATCCTTTTTTAGCAATTCCGCTATATCCTTTTTTAGCAAAAGGCCTGTTAGAGAGTCAATTGGACCATTAGATGATGGAGGGGTAAAAGGGGCAGTAAGAGGAAATAAGGCTATAACGGAGAGACTGAATGAATTCTTTGCTTCGGTCTTTACTGAGGAAGATGTAGGGATGTTACCCAAGACTGAAGTGGTATTTAAAGGTGATACGGCAGAGGAATTGAGAGAAATATCGCTACACCGGGCAGATGTATTACAACTATTTGATAAACTGAATAGTAGCAAATCACCTGGACCGGATGGTATACATCCAAGAGTGTTGAAAGAACTGAAATATGAGATTGCAGACCTGCTATTAGTAATCTGTGAACTTTCATTAAAATCATCTGTAATACCTGAAGATTGGAGGATTGCCAATGTAACGCCAATTTTTAAAAAGGGTTCCAGGGGTGATCCGGGAAATTACAGACCAGTGAGCCTGACGTCAGTACCGGGGAAAATGGTAGAAACCATCATAAAGAACAAACACAGCATGTAGATAGTCATGGCCTAATGGGAAACAGCCAACATGGCTTTAGACAAGGAAGATCTTGTCTTACTAATCTGATATGTTTTTTTGAAGGTGTGAATAAACAGGTAGACAAAGGTGAGTCAGTCGATATAGTGTATCTGGACTTTCAGAAAGCTTTTGACAAGGTCCCTCATCAGAGACTTTTGGCAAAACTAAAAAGTCATGGAATAGGAGGCAGTGTACTGTTGTGGATCGGGAACTGGTTAAAAGATAGAAAGCAGAGGGAAGGGCTAAATGGCCAATTTTCCCAATGGAAAAGGGTGAATAGTGGAGTACCCCAGGGATCTGTACTGGGTCCGCTACTTTTTGACATATTCATAAATGACCTGGAAAAGGGAATAACTAGTGAGGTTATCAAATTTGCGGACGACACAAAACTGTTTAAAGTTGTTAAAACCCCAGAGGACTGTGCAAAACTGCAGGAGGATCTGGATAAATTGGAAGACTGGGCATCCAAATGGCAGGTGAAATTCAATGTGGACAGGTGCAAAGTTATGCACCTAGGAAAGAACAACCCAAACTATGGTTATACTATGCAAGGTTCCACATTGGGAACCACCACCCAGGAAAAAGATTTAGGAGTCATCGTGGATAACATGTTAAAACCCTTCGCCCAGTGTGCAGCGGCGGCCAAGAAAGCAAATATCAAACATCAGCCAAACATCAGACAACAGCCTGCACACCCTCATACAACCAGACACCAGCACACGTCCTAGAAGAAAACAAACACACAACCGAGTCAGCACCCCAAGTGAATACAAACACACACGCAAGGACACAACAGACAGAGCACTCTCCATGGCTGCCCCAACAATATGGAACAAACTACCGGACGATTTGAGGGCAACTACAGACCTCAAGGACTTCAGAAAGCAGCTGAAAACCATGCTGTTCATAGAACACTATGGACACATCACATAAACTAAGTAACTGTATAGCAGCACACGTTACCACCTAACACTATATGTATATAAAATGTTTTTAGCACCACTGTATATAGCCCACATTGTACATAGCTCAAACCAATCTAGCACACAACACAACACACACCCAACGAAATCTCCACCCTCACTGCATGGATAACACACTCACACTACCAGATTGTTTGCTGTGATACCACCTTGATTATTATGATAAGGCGGTTTAGAAATACTGTTAAATAAAATAAATAAATAAATAAAATGCTAGGTATCATAAGGAAAGGAATGGAAAATAAAACAAAGGATATTATTATGCCTCTGTATCGTTCTATGGTACGACCGCACTTTGAATATTGTGTGCAATTCTGGTCAACGTATCTTAAAAAGGATATAGTGTTATTAGAAAAAGTACAGAAAAGAGCCACCAAAATGATAAAAGGGATGGAAGGCTACTCCTATGAAGAAAGGCTACAAAGGTTGGGGCTCTTCAGCCTGGAAAAGAGACGGCTGAGGGGAGATATGATAGAGGTCTTTAAATTAATGAATGGAGTGGAACGGGTAAACGTAGATCGATTGTTTACGTTATCAGAATATAGAAAGACTAGAGGACATGTAAAGAAGCTACAAGGTGATCTATTTAAGACAAATAAGAGAAAATATTTTTTCACTCAACGTGTAATCAAACTCTGGAATTTATTGCCGGAGGATGTGGTAAAGGCTGTTAGTGTAGCTGGGTTTAAAAAAGGTTTGGACAAGTTCCTGGAGGAAAGGTCCATAAACCATTATTAAAAAGGGACCCAGGATATCAATGCTTGACCCAATACAAGCATTGTGGAACCTGTGTCTCTTGGGGATACTGCTAGGTATGTATGACCTAGATTGGCCACTGTTGGAAACAGGATACTGGGCTTGATGGACCTTGGTCTGATCCAGTATGGCATATCTTATGTTCTTATGTTCTTAGATATAATGGCTAGAACTGCACACAATATTCAAGGTACAATCACACCATGGAGCAATTGGTTTTATAGTATCTCCATTCTTTTTTTTATGATTCTTACCATACTGTTTGCTTTCTTGGCTGCCATTATATACTGGGCAGAGAGTATCGACATATTATCCACTGTGACACCTTGATCCTTTTCCTGGGTGAAGATTCCAAATGTGGAACCTTGCATCATGTAATCATAGTTTGGGCCGTTCTTCTCTAAGCACACTTCTTCACATTAAATTTCATCTTCAGTGTGGATATCCAGTTTCTCAGTTTCTTAAGGAATTCATGCAATTTATCACAATCCTCTTGTGTTTTAACAACTTTGAATAATTTTATGTCATCTGCAAATTTGATTACCTCACTTGTTCCTGTTTCCAGGTCTTTTATGAATATGTTAAAAAGAAGCGGGCCTAGCAGAGATTCCTGGAGTACTCCACTATTTATTAAGTATTTATTTATTTATTTAACAGCTTTTTAATACCACTTTATCTGCAAGTCTTCACTAGTCACCTTTCTCCATTGGGAAGTTGGCCATTTAGACCTACTCTGTATTTCTCTCTTTTAACCAATTCCCCATCCACAATAGAACACTGCCTCCTATCCCATAACTTTTTAATTTCCTCAAGAGTCTCTCATATTGGACCTTGTCAAATACTTTCTGAAAATCCAGATACACTATATCAGCTGACTCACATTTATCTAACTGTTCATTCCTGGCTATGCGTCAGGAGGCTGTGGTGCTTGGTGCCAGCTTCAGATTACGATATCCGTGTAAATGTTAAGTTTCATATCTTGGGGTTAAGTACATCTTTTTCTCTCCTGGGCAGCTGTGTGCCTTCATAGACCTTAAAGAGATCCTTATCTCCTCGGTTGTGGGTGAAGGGGGTGGTTAGGAGGCAGTGGACGCATTTTCTATAGTGGAAGGGGTGTGTCTATTCCTTTGTCTTGGTAATTTATTTACTTTGCTACAGTATCTCGATTATTACCTCTCCACTGCTATTTGATTATTATGGTCTACTTTTGGTACGTATGGGTAATCTGAGTATTACAAAAGTACTTAAGGTCTTGTCAAGTGTTTATTCTTGTAAATTTGTTTAATTTTCTTATATTTTGACCCTTTGAACTATTGTACTCAAGGTTTCTGTCACAAGTTCTAACTTGTAATTGTGTTTAAAACTAATAAATATTAAATTAATAAATAAAATTAGTATTATTTTGGCTGCTCTCCAATATTCAGGTACTAAAAATGATTTTAACGGTAGCTCACAGATTACTATTTGTATAAAAAAGGCAGTATAGTAATAAACTAAACTATAATACTAGGTTTGCATTCTCATTATTCAGTTGTTCAGCACCCTGGGATGGGTACCATATAGTCTAGGTCAGTGATGGCTAACCTTTTTGAGCCCGAGTGCCCAAACTGCCGCACAAAACCAAAGAATTTCCTCAAAGTGCCAGCACGTCCATTAAAGCCTCATTTGCATAAGGTGCCTCATTTGCATAAATATTTGCATAATGTTACCATACACTAACTTTTAGTAAACATGCCTCTTAATGAGTATATGGATAAAGAAAGACTAAAAGGTTTCTACATTACTATAATCCAGTACCAACCGCCAGGCACATTAGGAACTACTACAAACGCTGCCCATTTAGAACCCATAGCAAACCCGCCGTATCCTAACAGTACTACCAGGACTCACAAAGCACCATACCCTAACTATCAAAAGGCAACACTGCAAATATTAAACCAATACATTTCAGAGAACAACAATACATGACCTACTGGGGAAAGAACAAGTGGCAATGTCAAATAGGAATTATATAAACAGAATACCTCAGCTCAGTTACACATGCAGAACAGACCATCACCAAACAAGGAATCACAATTTAAAAACAGGAAGACAATAATTAAACTGGGAACCCCAAAAGCCAAACTTGGAATATACAACAACACTGTAGAAATAAAACTATAAATTAATTTCCTCTTGTACTAAACAAAGCGCAAAAATTAATGATGCACATTTCCCAGAGCTGACATATTCCAGTTAATAAATTCAAAATAAAGAGATATTTTTCTACCTTTTGTGCATTTTTTTTCAGTTGCAATTGCTCCAGCCACTTTCTTCTGGTTTCTTCGTGTCTTCTCCTAACTCTCCATCTGCTGTCCATTTGTCCTTTCTTCTGTCTTCTTGGTTTTTTTTTTCCATTCTCTCTCTACATCTGCTTTAACATACTAATCTTTCTCCTTTTGCTCTTTCCTCATTCCTATTTCATCTACTCAAAATTTACCCCTCCATCCTCAATCCCCACTTATTCTCCCAATACCCGGCCAATTGTAGATTTTTTATCCCTCCCACACAAAATATTTTTCCCCTCTCCATTTTACTCTCCCAGCCCCATCCCATTCTAATCCTCCCCCAACACCAGCTCCCTTCTAGTTCCAGCCTCACCCAGCATCCATTCCCTTCTAGTCCCTGCATCAGCCCATTTCCAGTCCTAGCAGCCCCCCAACCCATTTCCAGTCCTAGCAACCTCCCAACCCAATACCAGTCCTAGCCCCCCCTCATCAACCCACTTCCAGTCCTAACCCCCCATAAGCCCATGTCCAGTCCTAGCTCCCCCATCTATTTGCAGTCCCATCCGAGTCCCTCCATCAGCTCATTTCCAAACCCAGCCCCCCATGAGCCCATTTCTAGTCCTTTCCTAGCCCCACCATCAGCCCATGTCAAATCCTAGCTCCCCTCCACTGAGCCCATTTCCAATCCAAGCCCCCCATGAGCCTACTTCCAGTTCTAGCCCCTTCATGAGTCCATTTCAATCCAAACCCCCACCACAGCCCATTTCCAATCTTAGCACCCCCCCAACAGCCAATTTCCAGTCCTATTCTAGCCCCTCCATCAGCCCATTTCCTGTCCTAGCCCCCCTCACCCATTTCCAGTCCTAGCTCCCTCCCCCTCACAACCCATTTCCATTCCAAGCCCCAATCCCATCAGCTATTTGCAGTTCAAGCCCTCCTTCCACTCAGCCCATTTCCAGTCTTAGCCCCCCCATAGCCCATTACCAGTCCTAACCCCCCCATCAGCCCATTACCAGTCCTAACCCCCCCATCAGCCCATTTCCAGTCTTAGCCCCCCCCCATAGCCCATTACTAGTCCTACCCCCCCCCCAAATCACCATCACCATCACCATCACCAGCCCACTTCCAGCCTTAGCACCCCCCATGGCCCATTACTAGTCCTAACCCCCCCCCATCAGCCCATTTCCAGTCTTAGCCCCCCCCATGGCCATTTTACAGTCCTAACCCCGGCCAATTACCAGTCATAACCCCCCCCCTGGCCAATTACCAGTCCTACCCCCCCCCCCCGGCCAATTACCAGTCCTACCCCCCCCCCTGGCCAATTACCAGTCCTACCCCCCCCCTGGCCAATTACCAGTTCTAACCCCCCCGATCAGCCCCTTTCCAGTCTTAGCCCCCCCCCATGGCCAATTACCAGTCCTAACCCCCCCCCCCCTGGCCAATTACCAGTCCTAACCCCCCCCCTGGCCAATTACCAGTCCTACCCCCCCCCTGGCCAATTACCAGTCACACCCCCCCCCCCCCCGGCCAATTACCAGTCCTAACCCCCCCATCAGCCCCTTACCATTCATCGCCCCCCCCCCCATCAGGGCCAATTACCAGTCCTAACCCCCCCCCATCAGCCCCCTTCCAGTCTTAGCCCCCCCCCATGGCCAATTACCAGTCCTAACCCCCCCCCCCCATCAGCCCATTTCCAGTCTTAGCCTCCCCACCATAGCCCATTACCAGTCCTAAACCCCCTTCCCCCCTATCATCCCAAATTAAAAAAAAAAACCCAAACAAAGCGGCTGCTTCTGCCGCGGCAGCCTCAAGAGCTCTGCCGCGGCAGCCTCAAGAGCTCTGCCGCGGGGCCCCCCCCCCTGCCCGGCAGAGCCTCCCTGCATCATCTACCTTCAAGTCGCAAAACGCGGGCTTCTTTCAGAGCCGCGAGAGTTTCCTTTCTCGCGGGAGTGCCGCGAGAAAGGAAACTCTCGCGGCTCTGAAAGAAGCCCGCGTTTTGCGACTTGAAGGTAGATGATGCAGGGAGGCTCTGCCGGGCGGGGGGGGGGGGCCGCGGCAGAGCTCTTGAGGCTGCCGCGGCAGAGCTCTTGAGGCTGCCGCGGCAGAGCTCTTGAGGCTGCCGCGGCAGAAGCAGCCGGTTTGTTTGGTTTTTTTTTTTTTTTAAATTTGGGACCTTTTAAATGCGGACCTTCCCGCGTGCCAGCTGCAAGGCCTTCGCGTGCCACAGCTGGCACGCGTGCCATAGGTTCGCCATCGCTGGTCTAGGTGATTGCTACTCTGTAGTTTATCAAATTACTGTATTACATCTTCTAGGTTTATCAAGATTTGTTTAAATTCCTCCAATACATCACCTTTAAATATCATTTCTGGTATGGGTTACTTCCCTACATCTTCTTCAATAAAGACTGAAGATGCCTTCAATAATTCCTCTGCAGTCAAGCTAAAAGCATACTCACTACAGAAAACCATATCTATTTTTAGATGGGCTAAGATACAAAAAATTCAAGCAAAGCACTCTAAAAATTTTAATCTGACCTAAATATGACTACATTACTTTAGGAATTGCCCTATGAAATTATCTTTTTGATGCATTTACAGCGAAATTAACAGCAGCTAAGTACTAAGAAAATATTGTGATTTGGTTATTACCTGCCATGGTTTGAAATCCCAGATATCAGTGCAAGTGTTGTTGATGAAGGGTCCTTTTCCGGGCACACAGGAGTGCATGTCCTGTAGGGCATGTGCCACTGAATAAACTGCATTGTAGACGTTGAAGCTAACTCTTAGTTTGGATTCACTAAAATAAGGGCTGTTGTAGTTTTCCAACTTTTCTTCCCCAGTGCAGGAAACTCTAGCAGTACCAATGTCCTCTTTGATCATGGTTTGGTTGTTTTCAAGACTGGGCCAGTGACAGTTAAAGGCCAGTTCCCAGAACTCTCTAACAAATATGTCGGCTGGAGAGGTGAAAGGGTGGATTTTAAGGAGGAACTTTTGCAACCCTGGCATCTTACCTTCTCTGATAATAAATCCAATACTACCGCTCATAAGGCTGGAGAGCTGTGGTGCGGAAACACTACGGTCAGTTGACCAAGATTCACTGGCAATCCACACCTTCCCTTTAACATTTCTCCTTTGGAGCTCTTCCATTATTGGCAGCATGTAGGGGATAGAAGAAAACATTATAATGGCATTGATGGTAGAAAACCTCAGAACCACCTTGATGATGTGGTTGGTCTTTGTTGTCGAAGGCACAACAGGGATAGTTTCATGAAAACCAACACAGGCACCAAACCTCAGTAACTCCTCCTTCACAATTTGAGACCCCATTTCACCATAGGCATCTTCAGTGGATAGCAGTCCTACCCAGGTCCAGCCAAACCTTAGCACCAACTGAGCCAATCCCTGAGCCTGGACAGTGTCACTGGGGGTGGTCCGGAGAAAGGTGGGAAACCTAGTCTTGTCATTGAGCAGAGGACTAGAGGCAAAGTAGCTCACCTGGAAAGAGGAAGGTTCACTGTTTATTTAGCGCAAAATCTCCTTCAGTGTGTAGCAACCTAACCTGGGCAAATCACCCTCACAGCTCACTTCAATAAATGATCTATGAAACCAAACTTGACTGCTGCTAAATACAAGAATAAAAAAGTGCTAAAGCACCAGAAAATAATTCATAAGAAGATTTGGGACATGAATTGAACTCTTTCCTTTATCACTTTAAACATATCAGTTTATTTCATTGTACCTCTACTATCCTCTTTCTGATCACAGCCTGTCAAGAAAAGCGAGGGACTGGGTCACCAGGAAACAGTATTGACTCGATTGTACACAACTATAAAGTGCAATATCCAATGATAACAAGGTCTATTTCGTAATTTTGATTTGTCACAAATTTAAAAAACAAATTGTGTTGATTTAACTACTTATTTATTTTTATTTAAATTTATGGCTTGCTTATTCACAGTACTAAGCAGATTACAAGGCAAACATAAGAAATAAAGTACAGACTATGATCTATTTTATTGAACCAATATAAGAATTCCAAAAGATGCTGCTATAAATTTTTAAGACCTTCTAGGTTGCTTCAGATTGTCTAACCATCTACCTTTAGCTCTTTGAACAAGGACGCACAAGTCTTACCTGTGGATATCGGTGAAGTCCCAGCAATGTTGCAATGGCCATTGATTGGCTGGACCCTGAATCTCCAATGATAGCAGCTAATCGATATGTGTTCTGGCAATGATAGTTAGGGATACGCTTTTTATTTCCTGTGAGGATCCACATAGTGCCCCTCATTGTCCTTGCCAATGCCAGGCAGGAGTCATAGATCAGGAAGCCCAGAGAAATATTGGAGAGGAAACTCTGGTCATGGTTGATTTCATCAATGGCAAAAGCCAGGGATAGAGCCCAACGATAGCGCCTTTCGGAAAATCTAAATAGAAAGAAACAAACATATAGTGAAAATTCTGATAAAACTAGTGAAGAGTTCTGGTAGTCACAGAGATACTGGAGAAAATGGATTCTGTCCAGGTTCTCTGTAACAAAAGTATCTGAAAGATGGGATGATGTGGAATCAACATCTCATGTGTAGTATCAACTTTGGATACATTTTTACACTGTTCTAAAAAGGCATTCTAAAACCTGTAAAGAATGCAATTTCCACAAGGATCAATATGATTTCTAGAGCTCTTGGCTGTTGAACTTGAAATGAACATGAAATCCATCAGACTTACCCAAGGCATGTGATTTGATTGGGATACTCCCGGAAAGTTGTCTCCGATTCCTTGCAGGTGTGCACCGGGATGATGCCCCCAATGGTGATGTCTCCAACTTGTGCATAACTATTCTCAAAGTGACTTTTCAAAGCACAACCCTGGGCATTGTTTGGGCAAACTGGTGTTGGTATGGCAAACAGGATCACCAGCATAAGCAGCCTCATTGCCATGGCCATCCCATGATCCACCACTGAAGTTTGAATCACTGAGAATAAAACAGTGCCAGATGAGGCAAAGATGGGGGCCATGTGGAAGAAAGGAAAAGCCGGGTGCTGGGTATATGTTGGAAGGGTCAGACTTGGTGGTCAGTAATAGAGAAGTAATGAAATTGGTTTGAAGGGGGTCGTTTCAGAGATCTTTGTTGCTTTGTATCTTGTAGCCCTTAGTGACAGAATAGTTTTTTATTATAAATGTGTGCATAGTTTATGTATATATTTATGCACATTTGCACATACCACATTTGTGAGTATCCTAGCACCTTACTTAAGGGAAGTGGTCTTCCCTGGATCTTCCCTGTATTTATCTGTTTCCTGCCCATCGTTGGACTGGGAGCAAATTCTCTCTGGAGTCATAACTGAATTAATTAGAGTTCTGTTCTAATTGCATCATCTGATTCCTGTAGGAGACATAATTTCTCAGATTTTAAATATGACTGTAAATGGTCCTGTGGGAGAGACCAGCGAGAAGGAGGTTTTCGGTGCTGTCCCTCTTCACGTTGCGCTTGTCGTGAACAGGATTATCCCAGTCTGAATTCTCACTGCAGATGGCAGAGTTGCTGAATGTTGCATCACTCGATCTTTCTCACCGGATTCATTCAAAATGGGCTTATGAGGATTTTAAATTTAAGGACTGAGGAGGAGAAGGACTTATTTAGGAACAGAACAACTAAGAAAAGAGGTGGTCAAGGAAAATTTTAGTTATGTGGAGACCTAGAGTTAGACTGATACTATTAACATAGTTCAGATACGCTACCAAATTCCAAATCATTTTGTAATGTCATTTGGTCACATCTTACCTTGTTCATACTGATGTGGATGCCAAAGAATATGAACGTTCTCTATTCTTCTCATCATCACCTTGGCCATCGTGTCCTAGGCTTTCAGTCCCTTTTGCCATTCTCTCAACCATTCAGTCCTAGAGGTGGCAGTCTCTGTATCCCTCCGCCATGCCCTGAGTCATCAAGTCCTAGATGGATTTCTTGTGGCCATCCCCAGTCATTCAGTTATAGAGATCACAAGCTCTGTTCCTCTGTCTAATGCCTTGATCCATCCAGTCCTATAACTGATAGGGTTATATCCCTGTGCCCATCCCCAGAACCATCTCCTAGAGGAGATAGCCTCTGTATCTAATCCAGCCTCTTTTATAAAATAGATTCTTTTATAGTGTAAATCCTCAAATATGGGGATTGTGGCATGTGGTGATTTCACATAGTTTGCAAATGATGCTTCCATGTAGTTATTTAAAATTAATAAAATATCAGACAAGTTCCTAAAGTAAGATAGTAGTTGAGTTTTCTAATGTTTCAATGATCCTTTGTTCAAGTGTAAAGCTTAGAAAACTAATAATTTTATCCATAGTTCTGAACCCCATTTATAATATATGTATATGATTTTGTAGGTGAAAATCTGTCTTTCACTGTGACAAGAAACAGGAAGGAAAATGAGAATGATAGGAGAAGAACCTGCAGATAATAGAGAAGAGAGAGCATAAGAGGGACATGAAAGAGAAGGATAAAATATGAGGGGCAAAGAAAATAGTGATAAAAAAGCAACAGAAGGTTAGGGACATAAAAAGAGGCACAAATGAAAAGAAACAAAAAGACTGAACTTATTAGCAGGGGTGGCTCTATAATGAGGCGGAGTGAGGTGAGGGTGGCCTCAGGTGGCAAACCTTTTGGGGTGGCAAAAAATGCCCCCAAAATAGCCGCCTCACTCCTCCTTTAGAGTTTAAAAAAAAAAAGGTGGACAAGCTGCTGCCGTGGCTGTAATAGCGGTAATAATTTAAAATTAAAACAAAACCAGTGCAGAGCCTTCCGGCCCTATGGAATCCCTGCTGCTGTGTCCCGCTCTAGCATCACTTCCTTTTGGGGGCAGGATGCAGCAGCAGGGGTTCCATAGGTCTGGAATGCTCCAAACTGGTTTCCTTTTAATTTTAAATTATTACCAATATCACAGCCGCTGAGGAAGGGGAAGAAGGGGGAGTGGAACAGAGCTGACATGGGGCAAGGAGAGGGAGCGGAATGAAGATGAAATGGGGCAAGGAGAGGGAGCGGAATGGAGCTGATGCAGGGGAAGAGAGGGAGCAGAATGGAGCTCATATGGGGGGAAGGAGAGACTGTGGAACGGAGCTAACACGAGGGAAGGAGAGGGTGTGGAAATGTGCTGACAGGGGGAAGGAGGTTGAGTGGAACGGAGCTGACATGGGGGGAAGGAGAGGAAGCAGAACAGGACTGACAGAGGGGGAAAGTGGGGGCTGGACGGGAGCTGACAGAAGGGGAAAGAGAAGGCTAGAAGGGAGCTGACAGAGTGGGAAAAAGGGAACTGAAAGGGAACTGACAGAGAGGGAAAGAGATGACTTGAAGGGAGCTGACAGAGGGGGAAAGAGGGGGCTGGAAGGGAGCTGACGCAGGGGAAAGAGGTGGCTGGAAGGGAACTGACAAAGGAGGCCTGGAAGGGATCTGATACCTGAGGATGGTACAGATAGACAATAGACCATAGAAAGAGTGCTAAGAGAAGTGAAGGGATAGCTTTGTAGGTAAGAACCTGCCTACAGAAGACAGGAAAGTAGAAACCTCAGATCAGGACCTGCATGATCAGAGAATAAAATGGTCAGACAGCAAAGGTAGAAAAAAATAATTTTATTTTCAATTTAGTGATTAGACTTTGTGCAATCTTTATATTTTACACAGTATGGGGAACTGCATCTCTTATTTATCTGGTGTTGTACTGCATGCAGAGTCTGGCTTCTTGGGGTTTTGGTTTAATTTTTGTCTACATATTTTTATTTTGACTTTAAGCTGTGATCACTTATTCTGTACTTGTTGAGAGTCTGTGTTCTGAGTGTGTGACCGAGGCCATGTGTTCTGTTAACATGAAGTTTGTACGCAGGGATCTGTACTGTAGTAATTTGCCTTGTTCAGCTTTTAAATAAGTGTTAGATATTCTAGAGCCTGCTGCAGTATTTATAGTGCTGCTTTCTTCTGGGTAGGCACCTTGTATGAGTTTTGGAAGTTAATGCTGGCATGTATGGTATGGTAGATTTGGCCTTGTAGATCTTTGGTGACTTTAGTAGGGTTTTATATTAGTTCCCAATATGCCTGATACTGGAGAATGTTTGTTAATGAGATGACCAGAATTAGATATATTGTTTTTTAATATATTGAGCTCTGTTCTGCACTCATGGGCGAAGGAGAGGTTTCTGTGGATGCAGAAATTATATTCAAAAAGAAAAAGTGAGAACCATAATGCAGTTTATAACAGAATAAAATGAGTTATAATTTGGTCTTATAAAATGTGCTGTGGTTCTCACTTTTTCTTTTAGTTCTTCGGTGTTCAAGCATCTTGCATTTGCATTTCCTTTGTTTTTTATGGGATATATATTTACTTTAATACTATGCTCGTCCAGTGCGCTGTTTCAGGAATTATGTTGGGATCGCCAAATCCTTCTTGGTTGGAGTGGGAGGTGTTGTGTTGGGGTCACAAAGTCCCTCTTGTTTTTCAGAGGGTGAGAAGTGCTGTGTTGGGGCGCCAAGTGGCTCTTGTTTTTGTGGAAGTGGGAGATGCTGCATGGATGCTGTTGAGCCCATCTTGTTTGGCATATTTAGCAGCGTGTATCCTAGGCTCTGCTCTGGTAACATATGAACTGTCAAGAGGCTGGTACTAATAAAGATGCAAAGTTGAAAAGAAACCCTGTTTCTCACAGAGATCTATATGTGCAGTTACCTCAAAGCACAGCTAGAGGGGGCAGGAGTGATCATACAGAAGCTAATGAGGCTAGGAGATCTAACCAGTTGCACCTGGGAATGAGCCTGGGAGATTCAAAGAGAAGATCCCTTTATAAGCAGAAGTTTAATTCTAGCAAAGCAGAGTGGGAGAGAAAAAGTCAAGCAGTAAGGAGCACGGCTGCAGAAAGGGAAGCAGCAGAACAAGGAGCAGAAGGACTTGGAGAAGGAACAAGGAACACGGCTGAGGAAAGAAGGAGAGACCTGAAGGAAGGGATCCTTCTTGAGCAAGCCCAAAGGAACGGCATTCACAGAGGTGGAGTTCAGAGGGGCCAAGCTACCAGAGAAGCTGTTCAGAGGGAGTCTGCTGGGGAAAGCAGTCAGGCTGGTGAGTGTGCCACTCCCTGCTCAAGCAACGTTCCTGAGTCCAAAGCTGAGAGACTTATCCAGAGAATCAGAGAACCAGGTTTGAAGGAAGACCTGCATTCATTGGAACCTGCTGGACAAGTTTTACCAGGTACTCAAGGAAAAGGAGTTGCTAGAAAAGCTACTTTACCACTGAAGCATAGAGCTGAATCCATACCAGGTTTTGCTAAGCTGCCAGGAAGCACAGCACTGCCACCATGACAGAACATAAGAACAAAAGAAATGCCATACTGGGTCAGACTAAGGTCCAACAAGCCCAGTATCCTATTTCCAACAGTGGCCAATCCAGATAACTAGTACCTGTCAGGTTCCCAGAAAGGCACACAGGTTCCACAGTACTGGTTCCGAGGTAAGCAGTGGATTTTCCAGGTCCTCTTCAATAATAGTTTATGGACCTTTCCTCCAGGAATTTGTCCAAACCTTTTTAAAATCTAGCTGCACTAATAGCTTTTACTACATCCTCTGGGAACTAATTCCAGAGTTTGATTATGCAGGGTCGTAGGCTAACTGCAGGGAGGCAGTTATATCTCCCTGTAGTTACCGCATTCCAGCATGGCAAAACAGTTGCCGGTGCAACTAAGGCCACCCACTGAGGTTGCATTAGTTGCACTCATGCTACTTGCGTTGAGCCGTTATGTTAGTTTCTGCTGACAATGCAGATGCCTGTGTGTGAGAATTCTTTCTCTTGCCTCACGCTGCAGTAAAGTATAATTTTGGGAAAGAAATCCTGTAAACCTAATGCAAACCTAATAATTGGTAAAAACATTTTTTGACTACATATGATTATTTTTAGTTTGTACTGACATATTCCCTACTTGGTGAATATCTATCTCTGTTCTGCATATGTGTGACTGAGACTATATATTCTGATAGCATGGAGTTTCTATATAGGGAGCTGTAGTAATCCAGCTTGTTCAGCATTGTGTTGCTGGAGCCAGAGTCTGATCTTCTTGAAGCATTTGCTAATATTAGTAAAGTTGGGTGCAGTAATGTTAAATAGGGTGAAAAACATGATGCCATCTGCATAGAGTTGATACTGGATCATGTGATCTTGGAAAATATTGCATCTAGGTTGAAGAAAAATGTTTAAGAGTAGTGTGGATAGGCTGGAGCCTTGTGGTACACCTTGGACTTGGGTGAAAGACTGAGAGATGTGTTCATCAATTCTTACCTGCTGGTCCTGTGTTCCAGGTTGGAGTGGAACCAGTTAAGTGTGGTGCCTTTAAGACCAATTTCATGGAGTCTTTCAAGGAGCTGGTTGTGAGGAAGGGAATCAAAAGCTGAAGATATGTCAAGGAATATTAGCAGACAACCTTGGGTAGACGTTTGGATGAAAGGGATCACTGTGTCTAGGAGTGTGGAAATCATGGTTTCCACACCATGATTCCTTTTAAAACCATGTTGAAAAGGGTCGAGGAGAGCATGGTCATCAATGTAGTTCTGTAGCTGAGTTTGAATGATCGTTTCTGTTATCTTTGCAAGGAGGGGGATACTTGAAATTGGTCTGTATAATGTGGGATGGTGGGGTCAAGCTTGGTTCCTTTTACTATGGGTTGAATTGAAGTCATCTTCAGGGGGGTTGGCATGATGCCTGAGTGGAGAGAGGCTTGTACTATGGCTAGTATGTAAGGGCCAAGGGTTTCCTTGGCACTTTTTATCCATGAGAGTAGACAGGGGTCTAGGGCTGAGGTAGAGGCATTAAGATTTTTATGGTGGTAGTTATGATGTTCAGGGAAGGTAGGTCAAATTCCTCCCATGTTGCATTAGAGGTAATATTGGATGGTGAGAGAACAGCGTGGTGGGTTGATAGATGCTGGGTTGAGTGGAATTTAGAGCAAAGGTGGTCAGCTATGGTCTGTGGGGGTATTTTAGCATTATGCATCTCTTTGTTTGGTTCATTTAAGAGAGATTTTGCAATGGAGAATAATTCCCTGGATTTATTTATAGAGTGCATGATGACATTCTCATTGTATTCTCTCTTCCGTCTTAGAGTTTCGGCACGGTAGCCCGGAGCTTTTCAGAGTATGTGTTAAAGATTGAGGGGTCTCTAGAACATCTCCAGTTGCATTCTAGTTGTCTAAGATCTTTCCTCAGTTCATGTAAAGAAGTGGAGAATCAGGGAGCTCGTTTACAGTGATTGTTGGATGATGGTCTGAGGGAAGCTTGAGCTGCAGAAGCCAGGATTTTGTTCCATCCTTCGATTTGGGAATTGGATAATGATGAGCCATCAGCAGAGTTTCTGCCATCAGTCTTCTCTCTGCCAATGTGACCCAAAAAAGAACAGCACTGCCCAAATCTGCAGACACAGGTTTGAGAGACTGCTATTAAGAAGGTCAAGGTGGGGAGTAACTTGCTTGAGGAACAGGTTAATATCGAATTGCTTACATTTGCGGGAGATCTGGGGTGAGATAGGTAGTGGCATTTGGTGGTGTCAGTGAGGGATGGAAAAGAGGCTCAGTGAGTGGTCTGACCAGGGGACCTGAAGAATAGAGTGTGAGGTTTGTCCATTAACTATAATGGATTGAGGCATGAAGATCAGATCAAGGGTATTCCCTTTGATATGTGTTGGTAATTTTAAGATCTGAGAGAAATGTAGGGCATCCATGGCATCTAGGAAGGTTGAAGCCTGTTTCTGTGTAGTAGAGGTGAGGTTGAGATCTCCTAAAATGATGAAAGGGTGGGAGGCACACGCCGTTTCGAGAATTGTGGAAAGGTCGTGGGCCTCAGTTTGAGGTGCTCTGTATATTAGACAGAGCGAGAGTGCATTGTTGGAGACTTTGAGAGTACCCATTGCTGAGTAGGTGGGGGGTGGGGGGCAAAGCTGGCTCAAAAGGATGGTGTCACTTTCATTAATTTACTTACCAAAGAAGTCAGATTAATCAGTTTGTAGTTACCAACTTCTTCCTTACTTCTATTTTGTGAACAGGAACCACATTCGCCCATCTCCAGTCCTCTGGAATCACCTCTTCTCTAAAGTAGCATTGAAAAGGTCAGCTAGTGGAGCCACCAGTACTTTTCTTAATTCCTTCATAAATCCCGTCCGCCCCTTTGCTTTGTCTACTTTTACTTTAGCTAGCTCCTCATGAACACAGTCTTCTGAAAATAGTTTGAGGTCTACTTCAGTTCCATTCCTATTTGTCTGTGTTTTTTGAAGTCCAAATCCCACTCCCAGCCCTTCATCTGTGAACACAGAATAAATACCTTTGTTAAGCGAGTCCACTTGACCCTCATCAATCTCTCGGTCCTTTCCTTCACCCTTGAGTCTCACAATGCTATCTTTACACTACCTCTTGTCACTAACATACCTGAAAAAAGTCTCGTCCCCATGTTTTACTATATTGGCTATGTTTTCTTCCATTAGTCTCTTTGCTTTTTTGACTACTTTATCGTTTCATCTTTCATAATACTGCTAAGGTGTTTTTGGGAGGTTATATTAGAATTTATTTAGATTTTAAACACATAAAAAGACTAAGAGAAAAGGTTTTCTGTCCTTATGCTCAAGGACCTCTAACATAAGAGCAGTCTCACTCAATGATATCCTACAAAATGTTATCCTTCACAGAAAAATGGTGACCCCATGAGGATATACTGATATTTTATGCACATATCTACTTAAATACCTCCCATACCTGAATGTACCTTACCTTGAACTTCTGATAAAAGGTGTGAACTAAATCCAATGGGCCTGATATTGAGTTAGGCAGGCTATGCGCCCCTGCCCGCTGACCCTTAACTTATTTTATTTATTTATTATTTATTTATTTACATTCTCTTATATACCGTGCTATTCTGCATCAGTGCAGTTTACATTGAACAAACTGAAATTACATTGAACAGGGCATTATAACTTGGAGATAACTATTTTACAGGGAACATGGGCTATGGAGGGTTAAGTGGCTTGCCCAAGACCACAAGGAGCACCTGTGGGACTAGAAACCCCAGTCCTTCCGGCCCAAGGTTGCTGTCCTCTAGTGGGATTTGAACCCCCGACCTTCCGGCCTGAAGTACCTTGCCCCAACCACTAGGCCACTCCTCCACTCCGGATATTCTTAACCCCGGATATTCAATGCTGGGGCCATATGCAGACAAAGCATTGATTATCTGGGGAGCGCCACAAACTCCAGGAACCGCAGTACCTAACCGGGCAGAAGCGATATTGCATGCTGCCCGGTTAGCTCCTGTGCCTTAAAGATAGGCAAGGGTTTTCATTGCCTATCTTTTAGGCGCAGGTCGCTAACCGGGCAGCATGCAATATCGCCGTTGCCCGGTTAGTGACAATCTCCGCATCCGGTCTGCCCCAGAACACCCCTGACACGCCCGATGCTAACCAGATAGCATTGGGTTGTGTAATGGAGTTAGAAGGGGATATTCAATAGCAATGACCATGTAAGTGCCATTGAATATCCCCATTTAAGGCATTTACCTGGTTTACGGGGGCTATAAACCGTGTAAATGCATTTCGAAAATCGGGCCCAATATTTTTATGTGCATTTTCAGTGAAGACATACATTTAAGTCTGAATGCTGAATATAGAGGCATAATTTTGTATGATTATGTTATCCGTATAAAGTTAGGCTTGCACTTTCTGTGTTCAGATCTGAATGCATAAGTTATGGGAATAGCAGTGAATATCAAAGTTCCTTATCGTTCTTCCAGTTCAGTCCTTCACCTCTGGGTAGTGTACCTCCTCCTGCAGCATGGAGACTGGGCATGTCAGAATTGTGACATCACTGGATGTACCCTGCTGATCTCACCCATCAGCCCCAGTGTGTCCAGTCTCCATGCAGCAAGAGAAGACAGTGAGCCTAGGTGCTGGGCTCACTAGAGGAACAGATAAAGAGCATTGCTTAGTGTAGTTAGATTAGGGGTTTAATTTTATTTCCTATTTCTTTCTTTATTTGGTTTCTGTTACTTTAAAAAAAGAGAGGTTTATTTTGAGAGACTCGAACTGGTGGCGGTGGGGTTCTCCCTCTCTCTTCTTTAGTTTGACCTGAGTATTGGAGCTCCTCTCCCCTCCTGATTAGAACAGAGGAGAGTTGTGCAGCGACGAAAAAGACCAGCCTGGGAGCTCCGTTTGTTGCTGGGCTCTCTCCGCGGAAGCTGCTCACAGTTCACTTTGAGCAGCGTGGCGGATCGTAGGGCGGCCATTGCGGGACATCTAATTGCCTTGCGGGCATTTTTAGACCTCGGCGAAGGTGAGTGTCTCAGCGGCGCGCAAATAAGTGGAGAGGCTTCAGGGATCCGGCACGGGGTGCTGCGGCGACGAGCAGGCCCTGCTGGTTTTCACGGGCCGTGTTTTCCCACTTTTTTCAGGCCGCGAGGCAGAGGCAGTTTTTGGTATGTTGCTCAGCCACCGAAATTTAACAGATTCAGGTAGAAATAAGTTCATTGAAATTCATTTAACATATTTTCATTTATCTTCAATTATTTTCATTTATTTTGATGTATTTTGATTTAGTTTGATTTAATTTGAGGCTCTTGGTTTTCCCTTTTTGGTTCTGAGGCCTTTTAGGGAGTTAAAAAAAACACTTTTCATAGCAGAAGAGCTATTTTATTTTATGTTGGAGGTGCTTCCATCATTACTGAAAGATATTGATTTTAATTTATAGCTAATGCCATCACGTCCACAGTGTTTGGTCTGTGGCGCACGCAGAGGCACAGTTTCCGACGCAGTGGTCTGCAGGGTTTGTGCGTTGGCTTCAACTACTATGGAACAAGAAATTCAAGAGAAAGCTTGTGAAGAGAC
The DNA here is from genome assembly GCA_033557465.1 of Ichthyophis bannanicus. NCBI lineage: Eukaryota > Metazoa > Chordata > Amphibia > Gymnophiona > Ichthyophiidae > Ichthyophis > Ichthyophis bannanicus. The sequence goes on along the minus strand of CM066048.1, from coordinate 99,789,267 downwards.
TCAGAGCCCATCTGCAAGGGGAGATGGTGAGTCCCTGCTGGAAGTCCCGTCCGTACCCCTTCTAGAAAATCAAGCAGGACCATCTAGTTCTGGTGCCCCAATAGGACCTGGGGCAGGCCTTGGAAGTTTCTTTCCAGATTTTGTGCTCATAATGTATCAAGCGTATTGCTTGCGGCAGCAGGGGATGGTGACAGAGCCTTTGATGCATGGAGCTCCGGGGCAGCAATCAGGCTCAGAAAAGGTTGGCAGCAGTCTGGTGAGGTCTCTTAAGAGTGCTCGATCTCTTGACGATCAGCCCTTGAACTCTGGCCGGATACAGAAGATGTAGATTTGGAACCAGAATCGGGAATGGAAGAACTGGAGGAAGGGGAGATTCTGGAACCTGAGCATCAGGCGAGGATCATAAGAGTATTTTGCAAGGAAGAGCTTACTGCGCTCATTACAGAGTCCCTTCAGGCGCTTAACCTCACTTCGGTCCAGCCATCAGAGGAGAAGAGTCTGGAGGACCCCCTCATTCAGGCAGTGCAACAAACTCAGGTGGTGTTTCCGGTTCACCGAGTTGTGGACTGGATGATTCAAGATGAATGGGATGTGCCAGAAGCGGGGTTACGAGGTGTGAGAGCTATGAACAGGCTCTACCCCTTAACGGACAAGAAGGAGAGGTTCCGTTCTCCACGTATAGATGCAGCGATGTCAGCATTCATGAAAAAGATGACTATTCCAGTGGAAGGCAGTGCAGCCTTGAAGGATGCGCAAGACCAGAAGTTAGATGGCTTATTGAAGCAGGCCTTTGAGGTTATAGCTCTCTCATTGCAAGCTTCTATTTGCGAGGCCTGAGTGGCGAGAGCTTGCCTCAAGTGGTCGCAACGATTGCAGCAGCCGTCTCAGCAGGCGCAGGAGCGCTTAATGGATGTGACACAGCTTGAATCAGGTGCGGCATATGTAGCAGATGTCCACTATGATTTGATTAGGACGTTGGCGAATAGTATGGCTTCCTTGGTAGCCGCGTGCCAGTACCTGTGGTTAAGAAATTGGGCGGCGGATGGTTCTTCTAAGTTGCGGCTTAGTTAGCTTCCGTTTAAGGGGAAGTTGTTGTTTGGTGACGATCTTGACAAATTGGTCAAGGACTTGGGAGACTCCAAAGGTGGAAGGCTGCCGGAAGATAAGCCTAAGCAAGGGAGGTCCCTGCCGGCTACGCGAGGTCAGTTTCGAGACTTCAGGCGATTTCGTACCTCTCGATTGGGGGGTTTCCAATGAGGAAGATTTGGTTCAAGAGCACAAGGGTTTCATAGTTTTTGAGGAGCAGGAAGGGGGTTCGCAACTACCTCCTCCACGGCTGCCCGAAAACCACAATGAAGCAAGGCCGACCCGGGTAGGAATTCAACCGATAGGAGGGCAGCTTCGGAAGTTTATTCCTGCCTGGGTCCAGATAACGTCCGACCAATGGATGTTGGAGGTAATACGCGAAGGTTATGCTCTTGAATTTGCCTGTCTGGTACTAGATTCATTCACTCTTTCTCCTTGCAAAGGGAAGCAGAGAACATTCGCGGTTCGGCAAACATTGGATTGTCTCTTACAGTTAGGAGCAGTAGTGCCTGTTCCGCAGGAGTTGTATAGCGTCGGTCGTTACTCTATTTATTTCATAGTACCAAAGAAGGATGGGTCTTTACGTCCTATTCTGGATCTCAAGGGAGTAAATCGCTGTCTACCAGTGCCTAACTTTTGAATGGAAACATTACAATCGGTAATAGCGGCAGTTCAGCAGGGGGAATGCTTGACATCCCTCGATCTTACAGAGGCGTATTTGTACATCCCTCTCAGATCAGCTCATCAGAAATTTCTAAGGTTCGCACTTCCGTGGCATTTTCAGTATCAAACATTGTCCTTCGGTTTGGCGACGGCTCCGCGCACCTTCACCAAGGTTATGGTGTTGGTAGCAGCGGCGCTACAAAAAGAAGGAATCTTAGCTCACCCATACCTTGATGATTGGTTGATTCGGGCAAAATCCAAGGCCAAGAGCGTTCAGGTTACAAGCAGAGTAGTGAAGTTCCTTCAGAGTCTCGGCTGGGTGGTCAATGCAGCCGAAAGCCGGTTAGTTCTGGCTCAGGTCCTAGAGTACTTGGGAGTACGGTTCGACACCCGATTGGGATCAGTATTCCTGCTGGCTCTTCGGCATCTAGTATGCAAGTTTGCATCGACATCGGCTCCATCAGCTTGGCGTTATCTTCACATGCTAGGGACAATGGCAGCAACCCTGGAGATAGTCCGATGGGCCAGAGCTCACATGTGTCCTTTACAGAGGTCGTTACTCCGGAGTTGGTCGCATCAGAATGATTCTCTGAACAAGCGTCTTCCCTGTCCCTTGCGGGTCAGGCGGTCCCTTCAGTGGTGGCTTTGCCCAGGAAATCTTGCGGCAGGAATGCCACTGGAGAAACTGCAGTGCCTCCCAGTGTTGACGGATGCAAGTCTCGCAGCTTGGGGAGCTCATTGCGGGGATCTCTTCACACAAGGAACTTGGAACAAGCAGGAGGCCCAGTGGTCGATCAACCGTCTGGAACTGCGAGCGGTTGTACTAGCATTTCAAGCGTTCGAATCCATGGTGAGAGACCGAGCAGTGCGAGTGTTATCGGACAATTCCGTGACAGTGGCTTACCTCAATAGGCAGGGGGACACAGGAAGCACTGCCATGGAGGAGGAAGCAGGAGCTCTGTTCGCTTGGGTGGAGCCACGACTACAGGCGATCTCGGCAGTGCACATTGCGGGAACGGACAATGTGATGGCGGATTTTCTCAGCATAGTCCGAGTGGATGCTGGAGAATGGGAACTTCATCCGGAAGTGTTTGCACAGATTGTCGCCAGGTGGGGTCCTCCGATTATGGATCTCATGCTGACCTTTCGGTCAGCCAAAGCGAATCGCTTTTTCAGCAGAAGACGACGAGAAAGGATGTTGGAGGGGATCGATGCCCTGATGCAGCTATGGCCATCGCCCGGTCTTTTCTATGTCTTTCCCCCATGGGTGCTCATAGGACGAGTGGTTCAGCGCATCAAGGCACATCAGGGGAGAGTAGTGTTAGTGGCACCAGATTGGCCGAGGTGTCCGTGGTATGCCGATCTAGTTTGGCTACTCGATGGGGAGCCCTGGCGACTGCCGTCAACGGCAAATCTTTTGACTCAGGGTCCTCTTCGAATGCCTCAGGTGGATCGGTTCTCGCTTACGGCTTGGCCATTGAAAGGGAAAGAGCAAAGGAGTAATCCCCATTTAATTCCTGCCCTGCCACTGCCATATCTCAAAATAACACCAGCCTACCTGAAGATCGTACCATTTTGGAGTATTTCCATACTCCAAAATGCACCACCTTGGATTAGCTGGAGCCATTTTAGAAATAGCAGAAAAGCAGATGGAGGTGGATTCAGGGCAGAGGATGGAGGAAGAAAAAAGAAATACCAGGAAGATTTATTGTTTTCTTGGTAGCACATTTAATAAATGTTGGAGACGTGTGAGCATGAAACAAAATGAAAAACGAACAATATAGTGTTTGTTTTTCTTTTATTTTCATCCTAAAGCAAAATGAAACAAAAAAGGAAATGTCGCTGGCCTACCCTTAATGTTTAATAATATTTTTAATTCAATATTATATATAAAAGAGACTTAGGAATATATTTACTAAAAAGCAGTAGCGGCTTGGCTCCGATATCACACAGAAGCCGCTACCGCTGTTTAGTAAACATGCTCCTTAGACAGCTAATCTGAGCCTAATATAATACTGCCTTTCAGTATGGATATCTGCAGCTCAGGGATTAAGTGAAGGATCCTGACCTCAGTTTACATTACCATATCTTTCATGGGGAGTGAGCTATACAATAGTTTGCATTAGAAATGTGGTAGGTGATCTTCTTATTGAAGTCATGGGAAACGTAAGTCTAACGTCCTCCACTTTCTAGCACCTATGCATATCAGTTTTTCCAGATTTGCCAGGATGAAGAAATCCCTCTTGAAAATAACAAGAAAAAGCCTTGCAATTGGAGAGAACGGGACTCCTTGGAGATAGTAGCCTGCATTGAAGAAGCAGTTCTTCCTAGAACAGCACTAAAATGATTACGATGCGCCTCTATGTAGGCCCAAGGGGTAACCACATAAACATTGTTTATTTATTTGCTTGAGGCTGTTGGAGGACTAGATGGTGAGGCAGCCTCTGCAGTTGCGGATTCTTTTTTGAGTCACATTGGCAGAGAGAAGACTGATGTCAGAAGCTCTGCTGATGGCTCATCATTATCCAATTATTTTAGGCAATAGAAAAGTGCTGGTACTTGGTACCACCGATAATCTCCTTAAAGGCCCTGCTGATTAGCAATGACAACTTCAGATGTAGCTTCTGATTTTCAGTGTTACACATGACTTTCAATTACCGATAATCATTTTCAACTTCAAACATGACCTCCAGGGTCTCAGTGGCCATTGTTAACAACAGACCTGACTTAATCACAGGTCTGCGACTAAAAAGCTGTTTGATTATTTTCATCTAATTTCCATGTATTTTGGTGTGCTGAAAACAAATTAAAATATTGAAAAAACTCCTAGACGCCATGATTTGCCACAACATGCAAAATTGTCTTCAAATGTATCAAATTTTTTCAAATTACTATTAATTAATTCAAATTATTATTAATTAATTCACATAAGTGCATTTAAGATATAAAATGCCAAAAAAAACTTAAAGGGGTTGTCTGAGTTATGTAAAAAAAAATATAGCACTGTAAATCTGATGGTCAGCAATATATACATAAGCTAAGCAGGTTTTAAGTCCGTGCTTCTAATGGTAGAAGGGGTTAATCTTTCCTGAAGAATCCAGTGGGAGGGGAGACACAGGGCAGATAGCAGCAGCTCCGGTCAGTGCAGGGGGGCGTGGCCAGCACTGTGACATCTCGTGTCCAGACACAGAGCTGCTCTCTCCTGCATGCCACACTTGTGCACGAATCATCATCAGGTTCTTGGTTCTAGGCTGTTCACACTTTTTCATCGCAATTCGTGTTAGCTCGTCATTCTTCAACCGTTATGTTATGGCTCCGCGAAAGTGTATTAATTTGCCAGACAGTTTCTGTTTCATCTGTGGTGAATATACAGTGTTGAAGCAACAGCAGAATATTACAGACTTTGTGAAAAAAGTATACTTTGCATACTTTGGACTAAAAATTGGAGATCAAGATAAAGTCTGGGCGCCTCATAAAGTGTGCAAACGGTGTGTTGAGGACCTCCGAAACTGGTTCAAGGGTAAGAAAAAATCTTTCCGTTATGGGATTCCTATGGTATGGCGAGAGCAAAAGAACCATAGTGACGACTGTTACTTTTGTTCATGCGATGTGAAAGGGTTTAATTCCAAATGGAAGCATTCCATTTCATACCCCAATCTTCACTTGGCAATTCGTCCCATCCCCCATGGCACAGATATACCAGTACCCAAGCCCCCCTGCTACCTTGGAAGAGATACCTAGCTCCGATGAAGGTGAAGTCATACCTGAACCAGATGACGAATCAAGTTCTGACTTTGAAGATGATACAAGACCAAAATTGTGTTCTCAGGAGGAGATGAATGATTTGGTAAGAGACTTGAATCTTCCCCAAAGATGCCGCTGAGTTACTCGGATCAAGGCTGAAAAGCAGGAATTTATTGTTGCCAGGAGTGTCATCTTCATGGTTCAGACATCGTGAAAAGGAGTTTGTTCCTTACTTCGCCCAGGAAGACAAGTTGGTTTATTGCATCGATGTCGAAGGTCTGATGGGTCAATTTAAAATCCAATATGATTCAGAGCAATGGCGTCTTTTTATAGATTCTTCAAAAAGAAGTATCAAAGCAGTTTTACTCCACAACGGTTTTTACACTTCCATACCTGTAGGTCATTCCGTACACTTGACAGAAACCTATGAGAACTTGGAATTGGTTCTTCGTAAACTTAAATATGAAGACCATGGTTGGCAAGTGCGTGGGGACTTGAAGGTCTTGTGCATGCTGCTCGGGCAACAAGCTAGGTATACCAAATATCCTTGTTTTCTGTGTCTATGGGGCAGTCGAGACCGACAAAATCACTGGACCAAGAAAAGTTGGCAGCCGAGGGTGCTAACAGTCGATGAAAAAAATGTCCTCCGAGAAACTTTGGTACCTTCCCATGAAGTTCTTCTACCACCTCTCCACATAAAATTGGGATTGATGAAGCAATTCGTAAAATCACTTCCAAGAGATGGAGAATGCTTCAAATACTTGGTCACCAAGTTTCCAGGCCTGTTGGAGGCAAAATTGAAAGAAGGTGGGTTCGTCGGACCAGACATTAGAAGGCTTATAGTTGATCAAGAGTTTGTCAATACCATGACAGATCCTCAAAAAGAAGGGTGGATTGCATTTAAAGAAGTCATACAGAAATTTTTAGGCAATAACAAAGATCCTCACTACAAAAAGATCGTCGGACGAATGCTGAAAGCATTTCAAGCCTTAGGTTGCCTGATGAGTTTGAAAGTGCATTTCTTCCAGTCCCACCTTGACTACTTTCCTGAAAATTTGGGAGCTGTGAGTGAGGAACAAGGTGAACGATTCCACCAAGACATTAAAGAGATGGAAAGGAGATACCAGGGAAAATGGAGCATTACAATGAGGGCAGACTACTGTTGGATGCTTCAGAGAGACATTCCAGATGCTACTCACAAGCGTAAATGCACCAAGAGGAGCCTCACAAGGAAGAAGAATCGAGTTTAGTATGTGTAGGTGAGCTCATTTCAGTTCATAAAAGGATTTTCATGAAAATATTGTAATAAAACTTTAATTTTATGTCTATTTCCATTTATTTTGAGGTATTGCCTTATTTAACATAGTTACCTAAATTGCCAGGAAACGTGATGTCCTATGACAAAATGGAGGTCATTTTCGGATTCAGCGCACCAAAAAACATAAAGATTACGTGGAATAACCAAAACAGCTCTCGAAAAAAAAATCTTTTGCAGACCTGTGAAATGGCCCAGACATAGCAGTGGACTCCAAATGATAAACACTCTGAATGAAGCCAACAGGATGTGATTGACCAAAAGATTTTATTAGAGTCTCAAACAAATGAATTTATCCTGAAGAAGTACACAGATGGCCATCTTTACTATGATAAGGTACTAGATAATACAGCTAGACTTAACCATTCTAACTGAAAGGTTATTCAGTGATCAGTTGACTATATAGCCTTTATCTTTTTTTCCCAGTGCCTTTACCTAAGAGCTGCTCTCTGGTGTTTGTCAGGTCTCAGCAATATGATGTAACATTTGGGGAAAAAAAATACAACTGAGTAATCCAGCACTAGAAGAGATGATTGCAAATATCTCTACAGCAATCATATACATTCCCTGAGTACTCAGATAACATGGGACAAAGGACAGCCAGACACTCAGAAACACGAGCATGTTAAATGTGATCCATTTGGCCTCATTAAAGGTGTCAGGCAACTTGCGTGCAAAGAAGGCCACCAGGATACTGACACATGCCAAGAGCCCCATATATGCCTGTCCTCAGGATATCAACATGTGTAAAGTCCATACATTCAAAGAATCAAAAATTGTAAAAAGCTTCTTTTTTATTTGTTTTTTTTTTCAATGCTTTTAAAAAATATATATACAGCCCAGGTTTTCTTCTCTAGTATCTTATCTCAAGGAAAATTTATTTAAAGGAAGAATCCCCGAGTGAACTAATTCAATACAAAATATGTTTAAAACAAGGGTCTCTTAAACATATTATGTTTTAAACATATTTTGTATTGAATTAGTTCACTCGGGGATTCTTCCTTTAAATAAATTTTCCTTGAGATAAGATACTAGAGAAGAAAACCTGGGCTGTATATATATTTTTTAAAAGCATTGAAAAAAAAACAAATAAAGAAGCTTTTTACAATTTTTGATTCTTTGAACGTATGGACTTTACACATGTTGATATTTTACGTTCATTAAAATAGACCTAAAATTAGAACTATTTGTGTGTCCTCAGGATATAACATATAAGACGCCAAATTCTCTTTGAATTGGAAGTACTGGAGTTTCAAATGTTGCGTTTAATGAAAAGTTTGGTTGAAGTATGAATTGCCATTTACCATTGGAATTACAGCTTTGGAAGACCCTCCTCTGACACAGATGGTGGTTGCTCACTATCAAAATGTGGATGCTTGCAATGGACTACGTTACAATCATAGGGGGATACTTGAGCTGAAGATATTTTGGGCTCTATGACACACATTTTTATGAAAATTATTTCTATTAAGATTCTTGAGTAGTGGTGATATAAAATTAAAATTAAAAGGACTCCAGATGAGGAGGCATTTGCTTTTGGTCTGCCAAAAATAAGGACACCTTGATTTTTTTCTCTGTTATAGGTATCTTTATGAAATAAGCACAAGAAAGCACATTTTTCATATTTTTCAGCACCTCGTTATAAAATTCCTTTCCATATTCAACTCAAAAAGAGATCCTGTCTCCTTGAAACTAGTTGTCTTCCATAAACCCTCTTAAAGTAAGTAATGCAACACACTTAGTGCATGACTAACCTCACTTTAACAATTAGCAAACATTAGTTAACATGCCCCTAGGTGTGCAATTTTCATCTTGTTTCTCCATGGTATGTCACAAAATCTCTCAAGCAGAGAGATATTCTTTCATGACTTTTATTTGAAAGTACAAAAGGAGGGGATATTCAATCCCTCCACCTTCTTAACAGCCCCTTTTAAAAAAATAACCCTGACTTTAAAATAAAGGCAGGGGTTTATTTTCCTTTAAATTCTTTTATTTTCTTTCTTCTACTTTATATTTATTCACATTTTACAATTTACAGGCTATCACGCTTGTTCGTGAAATGTGGGTAACTTAAGAAACACACAAAGATCAAATCAGGAAATCTACAATATGTAGAGAAAAGGAAAATGTAAGCATACGACTACCCATCCCCTAGTCCACAAATGGAGAATCCAAGATGAATAATCAAATAAAGATATATCTAACATTTACTTCAAGGAAAACTGAATAGGCACAATCAGCCTTACTCTATGATCTGGGTAAGAGAGTCGGATCTCCCGCTTCCTAGGGACTCACGGGCATGGAAAAAGGAAACCAATTGTGAGGGAAAAAGAAAAATATAGGATCGTCCCTGGAACTTCACAAGACACGTGCAAGGGTAGTTCAAGAAAAAAAAAACCTCCCAGCTGCAGTAGGTCAAGGAAGATATGACTTGTACAACCCAAAAAAGGAAATGAGGACAGATATCAACGCTAATGCTATCAAATAAGTGGCAGGAACAGTTACTTCAGTGTCCGATGTATTCAAGATTTCACATACAGTACATTCAAAACATCAGCTATCTGGGGGCCAGGAATCTCCAACCCAGCAGAAACCTTCTGACTACATGGAAGATAGTAAGCTTTAACCAGCGGAGGGCATGATTCAACTGGAACCCCTAAAACCTCCTGCATGTACTTTTTAAACATATCCTTAGCAGTAACATTAGGAACTTTTGGGAAATTAATTAACCTAAGGTTAGCTAGACGATTGAAATTATCTAAATGTTCTATTCGAACCTTCAAAATGTTAGAGTCTTTAATGAAGGCTTCAGAGTGTGTTTCCACCACTTTTGAACGAGATATTAAATCCGTTACCGCAGTTTGCAATGTTTCTATAGACTGAGCTGTTCCTTGCGCAGGCCTCAGCCGTTTGTTGACTCTTCACATGCAAAATTTGAATTTGAAGTGTAATGGGCTCCCCCAGAAGCTTAGTAGCCATCCAAATAGACTCTAGTATAAATTGCTCCAGTCGTTTTAATTCAAATACGAAAACTGTACTTTCCACAGTTACCGACATACTCCCTCTCTTTGGTAAACTCCTCTTCACTTACAAGGCACATTTTAATTTAAGAAGTTTGATTTGCACATTCTACCACAATTTTAATTTTATTTCTAGTCACTCTTTTTTGAAGAGATCTAGTGGTTAGGACAAGGTACCTCAGGCCGGAGGGCCGGGGATTCAAGTCCCACCTGGGGACAGCAATCTCAGGCCGGAGGGACTGGGATTTCTAGTCCTATAGGCACTCCTTGTGGTCTTGGGCAAGCCACTTAACCCTCCACTGCCCATGTTCCCTGTAAGTATTAGCGTATGTGTCTCATATCCCCTTGTGTAAAATGTATCCCCCAATTGACCGCTTTGACCCGGTGAAAAGCGGGATATAAATACAGCTAATTAAATAAATAAATAAGAGATTCCTAGGTAAGTTTAATTTTGGTCACATCTTTTAACATTAATTTGTCATTCTAACACCACAGGTCACTTTACCTCTATTCAGACCTTTACCCTTTTAGAACACCAGGGACAGCTGAGAAATCCTTTGAGTGCAGGACCAGGAGATCCTGCTTCCCCTCAGCTCTCCCCCAAGTTTCATGATCCCTCACTGTGGCATTGACTCTTTTGTCCCCCCTCCCCCCACAACATTACTAATAACAGCAAGAGTGTCCACAATGCTCCTACTGCAAAAGAGCTCCCAGCCCCAACTCCCTGCACCCCCCTCCCCCACAATATTACCAGTAACAGCAGGAGTGTCCACAATGCTCCCACTGCAAAGGAACTCCTAATCCCAACGCCCTGCAACCCCCCCCCCCCAACATTACCAGTAACAGCAGGAGTGTCCGCAATGCTCCTACTGCAAAGGAGCTCCCAGCATACTACTTCCTTGGTTGCAGTACAGCCTGATGCCAACTTCAAATACACATACTGACACCCAGCTCTGCTCCTGTCTTGTCTGCACTCCACCATAGCTGGTCGGGTCCTTCTGCCTGCACTGCTATCGCCCCACGTGCCATACCCACTGCCTTCTGCTTTCTACTCCACCTGCCTTCTTTGGCCTGGGCTACAACTTCCTACATGCCTCGACCCACTGCCTACCCAGAGCAGTCCTGCCCTCTGAAGTCTCTCTCTTTCCTTCCCACTAGTCACTGACACCTCCATGAGACCCCTGACCACCAATGCAAAAAATTAGCTTCTTGAATTTTCTGAAATTTATTCATTTCTTCCTTAAGGAGATCTTTGAAAGACATTCTATGGAGATTCTGACCATCCCAACAGAGGCTTTCCCTCCCGCTACTAAAATCTACTATCTGTGAGTTAAGAAATGAATTGAGACAGTGGTTGTGTGGGAAGAGAGTAAACTACTTCTGAACAGTTTATATGTCCCCCAGAATCTAAAAGAAATCCATTTTTGAAGATATTGATTTTTGAAAGTATAGGGTCCAGAAATGAAAAACATGTTGGCAAATGACACCTGGTTATCTAGACATCAACAATAACTTCAGCAAAACATTAAAAACGTCACTTGAAATAAAAGAATAACAATTGGAACCCATGATTCATAATTTTGAAAATGCACAAAATGTAACAATACTGAGAGCTTACAAACTATATTATGTGACTAGATTGCCTTAATCTTCTTGCCGTGCCCTCCTTTTCTTCCCATCAGATTTTCTCTGGCATTCAATTCAGGCCTTATTATGATGATGTAACACTTGGGGAAGAAGATACAAGAGAGCAAGACAGAACTAGAAGACAAGATGGCAAAGATCTCCATGGCAACCATATACTTGCCACGGGTGCTGAGGTAGGCCGGGATAAATGACATCCACACACTGAGGAATGCCAACATACTGAAGGTGATAAATTTTGCCTCATTGAAGTTGTCGGGAAGTTTTCTGGCTAGGAAGGCCACTATGAAACTGATGGTGGCCAGAAGCCCAAGATAGCCCAGCATACACCAGAAAGCAATGGGAGACCCTTCATTACACTGAACAATTATCTTTCCAGGATGAGTGTAGATGTTATACTCTGAGAAAGGAGGGGACAGAAATAACCAAGAGACACACAGAATAATCTGAATTAAGGTACAAGCACTGATGATTGCATAAGATAGTTGAGGCCCCACCCATCTCCTGAAATTACTGTTTGGTTTGGTGGCATTGAAGGCAATGACTACTGTCATGGTTTTGACCAACACGCAAGAGATACAAAGGGCAAAACTGATGCCAAAGGCAGCTTGTCTGAGGAGACATTTCTCTGGACTTGGGTAACCAATGAAAGTCAGTGAGCAGAGAAAGCATAAGGTAAGGGCCAAGAGTAGGAGGTAGCTGAGGCTGCGGTTGTTGGCTTTGACGATGGGCGTGTTCCTATAATGGATGAAAAGTCCCAGGGAGGCAATAGGAATAAGAGAGAAAATAATGCTGGTTGCTGCTAAGGTGGCTCCCAAGGGTTCTTCATAGGAGAGAAACTCTATGGTTCTTGGGACACATTGATCTTGTCTGGCATTGGGCCAGTGATCCCATGAACACCTGGAACATTCTGCAGAATCTGAAAGATGAAATGAGCAAGATATCTCCTGAGGTCAAGTCATTTACTTCAGATGTTAATGGATCATTCAATTTGCTCATCCACTTACCCGTTTGGTTAGAGACCTCGCCCAGAGGACATAGGACACACCGAAAGCAACAAATAGGAACACCTTCTCTAACAACTTTCCTATAGCCAGGGGGACAACTTTGACTGCACACCGAGAATGGAATCTGACAGCAATAGAAATACAAGGATTTATCATCGCTAATGTAATAATTTATTTTCTTTAAAAACAAATGAAATAATATAATGCCATTCAATGACCAACCTTGTCTGAAGCAGAATCTGTAAGGTTTGTGTTTATGACTAGAGGGACATTTTACATTTTTGGGCAACTTCTGCAAATAGGTTAGATTTGGGTGTTCTTCCTTCAAGACATCACAGAAGTACAATTTAACTATTCCTGTTGTTTCTGGATCTAAGTCAATGTGCAAAATGACAGTCTTCAACTTCAACCAATTACTGATTCCTCCAACAGCACAATTTTTCAGCTGCAAAGGTTAGGAGTTTATATCAGGCATAGACATTGTTTAAAAATGCCATCTTGGAAGTCCAAACCAGATGTATTCCATGTTTTAGGAAGGCCAAATGACTGCCAGCATGATTTAAAGGTGAGGTGAGAGAGGCTGTTATAGCCAAAAAAAAAAATCTTTAAAAAAATGGAAAAAGGATCAGAATGAAGACAACAGGAAACAACACAGCACTGGCAAGTCAGATGCAAAGCATTGATAAGGCAGTCAGAAGATAGAACTGGAAAAGAAGTTTGCTGTGGAAGCAAAAACTTACAATAAAAATGTTTTTCAAATACATTTGAAGCAAAATACATGTGACCGTTAGATGATAAAGGAATAAAGGGGGCACGAAGGGAGGACAGGTCATAGCAGAGAGACTAAATTAATTCGTTACTTCGGTCTTTACTGAAGAAAATGTAGGGGAGACACCCAAGCCAGAAATGATATTTAAAGGTGATGAATTGGAGGAAATGAGACAAATCTTGGTGAACCTGGAATAATAATAATAATAATAATGTAATAGTGCTGAGAGAACTCAAAAATGAAATAGTGGACTTTTTAGTAGTAATCTATAATACCTTAAGATTGGAGGGGGGCCAACATAAAGCCAAATTTTAAAAAGAGTTCCAGGGGTGAACCATGAAACTACAGACCGGTGAACCTGACATCAGTACCAGGCAAAGTGGTAGAAACCATTATAAAGAACAAAATTACTGGACACATAAAGAATTATGGTTTAATAGGACAAAGCCAACATGGATTTAGCCAAGGGAAGGTGTGAATAAACATATAGATCCATATGAGTCAGTTGATATAATATATCTGGATTTTCAAAAGGCCTTGAACAAGGTCCCTCATTAGAGACTCTTTCGGAAATTAAAAAATTATGGGCTAGGAAGCCGCATTCAATTGTGGATTGGGAACTGGTTAAAAGATAGAAAACAGAGAGAAGGGCTAAATAGTCAAGTTTCTCAATGAAGAAAAGTGAATAGGGAAATGTCCCCCAAGAATCTGTACTGGACCTACTGCTTTGTAACATATTTATAAATGATTTGGAAACGAGAACAACAAGTGAGGTGATCAAATCTGCAGATGACAAAAATATTCAAAATCATCACATCACAAGAGGATTGTGAGAAATTCCAAGAGGTCCTTCAAAAATAGAGAAACTGGGCATCCAATAGCAGATGAAATTTAATGTGGACGTGCAAAGTAATGCACTTAAGGACATGTTTACTAAACCACGCTACCAGGGAAGCACAGAGTTAGTGTGCAGTTTGGGCACCACATTAAAAAGTAGCAAGGGGGCCCCCATATTCGAAACCCCGTGCTACCCTGGATGGGACAAGGGTATTCCCAGCACGTTGTGGCTAAGGTGGACATTAGTGGCCTGTGCTGTTCTTGATGCAGGTAGTGCAGGTAGAACAAATACCACCTCGATGGTCTCCGTGGTACCGTGCAGTTTTCCTGTGCTAATTGCAGAGGTATAGATGTACACACCACCCTGCAGTCAACAACCATTCCCGTGGTGGTAGCACTGTCCACACGGATTGTACGTTACTGACTCGGGGCTTAGTAAACATGTCCCTTAGAGAAGAGCATTACAAACTATAACTATAAGATGAAACGTTCCACATTTGGAGTCACCACGAAGAAGGATCTTGGCATCATCGTGGATAATACTTTGAAATCCTTTGCTCAGTATACAGCCATAGCCTAGAATGCTAGAAATTATAAGGAAAAGGCGTGGAGAATAAAACTGAGAATATCATAATGCCTCCGTAGTGCTCTTTGCTGTGACCGCATCTTCAGTATTGTCTGCAATTCAGGTCATTGCATCTAAAAAAAGATACAGCTGAATTAGAAAGGTGACCAAAATGAGAGAGGGGATGAAGCGATGCTCCAATGAGAAACGGTTAATGCTCTTCAGTTTGGAGAAGAGACAGCTGAGGGAGATATGACAGAGGTTTATAAAATAATGAGTGGAGTGGAATGAGTAAATGTGAATCAGTGGTTTATTTCTTCAAAAAGTACAAAAACTAGGGGACATGCAATGAAGCTGTTAAGTAGTACATTTAAAACTAATCAGAGGAAATATGTGTTCACTCAATGCATAATTAAGCAGTAGAATTAATTGCCAGAGGATGTAATAAAAGCTGTTAGTGTAACTGGGTTTAAAAAAAGATTTGGACAAGTTCCTGGAGGAAAAGCCCATAAACCATTATTAAAGTGGACTGAGGAAATCCTCTGCGCTTATCCCTTGGATAAGCAGCATGGAATTTGTCTACCTTTTGGGATCTTGCCAGGTACTTGTGACCTAGATTGGCCACAGTTGGAAACAGGATATTAGGCTTGATGGACCTTTGGTCAGACTCAGTATTTTATTTTATTTATTTTATTTGCATTCTTATATACCGCGCTATTCTGCATCAGTGCGGTTTACATTGAACAAACTGAAATTACATTGAACAGGGTATTATAACTTGGAGATAACTATTTTACAGGGAACATGGGCTATGGAGGGTTAAGAGGCTTGTCCAAGACCACAAGGAGCACCTGTGGGACTAGAAACCACAGTCCTTCCGGCCCAAGGTTGCTGTCCTCTAGTGGGATTTGATCCCCCGACCTTCCGGCCTGAAGTACCTTGCCCCAACCACTAGGCCACTCCTTAACCAGTTCCCCATCTCTTCAGAGCCATCCAAAATGATTGTATGTTACATTTTAAAAAAACACATCATAAAAATAATTTTAAAAATCCCAGAAAAACTGTAACACAGCTAGCACATTTTTCAGACACGTCTTACGGGCTGCAATCATCCACTCAGCTACTCTATGGAAACTAATCATTTCCCCAACACATCTAAAAGAACATTCTACTGGAAGCTCTTATAATCCAATTCCTATCTAAGCAATTTGGGAAGTTTATTCCAAATCCCAGGATCTGCCCCTAAAAATGTTTTCTCCCTTATTATCAATAGGGGAAAAATATTTTGGATAAATGATTCTGGGATGGATTATCTCCATTGGATTAATTGCATTGTACAAATTGTTCAATGAACGACATCTCATTTTAGGCCTGTCAAGTCAGATTCATTGAGTTTGTAAAGAAAAACATATTTGGGGCGCAGCCTGATTATTTCTCTGACAGGAAGATTAATATTTGATTCTTCACAATTTTCCGGCTGTTTTTGTAGAATGTCATGCTAATGGTGGTATGCCGTCTAGAAGAAAACCAAGTTGCATTTGAACAGAAAGATCTTGACCAACATCTTCTCCATACCTGTATATCCCTTGAACTCCAAAGGATGGCGCTAATGTTGATGATGAGACTCTGCCCCAGAGGGGCACTGGAGTCATAGCTGCCCACCTTCACATGTTTGATGGTGCCCTCAGAACTGAGCTGCCAGTTTACAATGTCATATTGAGCTGGAGAGTTTCCATCCCTGTCAAAAAATATCTCTTTGCCAGCTTTATTGTGAAAATGAACATTCTTGACATAGTGCAGAAGCTAAAAGAAAGAAAAAGGATGAAGACGTTTTACTGTTTTATTATTTATTTATTTTTATTTTGATTTCCGGATCATCTCCCTTGAACAACTTGATAAAGGGTACCAACAAGCCCAACACAGGATACTTACTCATCTTCCTAAACATCAAGGCAGCATTTGATTCAATACCTCACAACCTAATCATCCAACAACTTCAAGTCCTATCTGACAAATAGACAACTGCAAGTAAAAACTGGCTTCACAAAATCAGTACCATACATCCAAAGTCAAGAGTCTCCCAAGGCTCTGCCCTCTCTGCATATTCAATATCTTCATCCAAACAATCACACAATCATACCAACATACCATATATGCTGATGAAGTCATGATCTATGCACCCATCAACACACTTAACCCAGACTTAACAAACATAAGGAATTGCTTCACCTCTATCGGTAAATGGCTTATCACTCACAACATGACCATAAACATCAAGAAAACTGAAGCCCTCTACATCACCAGGGACAACAGTTTCACCCCACCAGACACCATAAATATTGATGGAACTTAAACTACAAGTTAAACAAGAAGTATGATACCTAGGAGTCACCCTTGATCAGCACCTAACCTTCTCCACCCACATCAAAAACATCACCAGGATCATCTACTACAAACTTAAGACAATATAACACCTCAAACCTTTCTTAACACATCAAGACGTTCGCACAGTTCTTCAAGCTCTCGTCTTCCAACACCTGGACTACTGCAATATTTTCCTCCAAGGCTTACCAAAGACATCCTTCCACCCACCCCAAATTGCCCTCAACAAAGCAGCACATACCCTCTGCAATGCACACTTAGTTGAACACATAGCACCTTTGCTCAAACAACTACACTGACTATCCATCATCAAACGAATAAAATATAAATCCATCTTTCCACCCTTCCAACCTTCAAAGTCATCAATGGCCTGTCCTCCACCCATCTTCAAACACTAATACACAAAAGACAACAGAACAAGAAGAACTGAAGCCCAGAATACACTAACCATCTCAACACTCTACACCAGAACCAACTCTACCACATCAAAGAGAGCTTTTTCCTTTTTTGCACCGTCTCTCTGGAATTCGATCCATCACAAGCTGTGGGCCACAAAGTACATAATAAAATTCAGAAAGGCCCTTAAAACTCACCTGTTCACAGACTGCCTCGCTGAGGATAAGACATAACCACCCACCATGCAACATCCTCAGTCTCCCTACACCTCCCTCCTCTACCTTAATCCACTTGTTAACCCCCCCCCCATGCTTCCCCTGATAACCTGCACCCCCAAATTTTAAGTTCTCTCCAAGTTGACTACCTTGTTGTAATTCAAACTGTTCTATTTAATATAAACCGCTTTGATCACAGGATAAAGCGATATAGAAAAGCTGTTAAGTAAATAAATACTTAACAAGATTTACAGTTCCTAAAATCAAAAATATCAGTGCATATGATAAAAGCCTACATAAGGCCTAGAATGCAAATGACAACTTAAAAGATAAAATAGAACAAAAGAATGAAATCAGCAAGGAAAGTGTACAAAAAACACAAAACTGATAATGTTGATGATCCACTGTAATAACAATGCTAAACTATGCTGAAAAGCATTGCCCAAAAAGCCAGGCTTCATCAGTTTCTGAAAGCTGATGAACGGCTAGGAAAATCCTCTTTGTAATTTGTAATATGGTTAATGGATATTTTTCATTCATTTTATGTACTTCGGTTCAAAGAATAGGGTAGAAGAAATAAAAAAAGGAGGGAATGAGAGTGATAGGGAGATCAATGGGGGAAAGACATAGGGAAACAACAGAAAGGAATAAGAAGGAGTGGAAAATTTTAAAAAGCAGAAAGAAATAGTGGGGAGAAAGATGAGTGATTGAAAGAAAGATATATCAAAAGGGAGACATAGTAAAAAAGGAAACAATGGAGAGAGAGAAGGAGAGCAAAGAGATAGAAAAAGAGAAGGAAGAACATGAGAGGAAGCAGAAAAAGATAGACAGAGAGACATGGAGGTGAGAGAAAAGAGTTAAGAAGTACAATATCACATTTGGCTCTTCAAACTCAATTATATAACTCTTCCTATTAGTACATCATTCAGTGCATCTCCTTGTCACTGGGGAAGCCCATCACATGATGTCCAATAATACGTCTTCTGCACTAAAAGCATAGAGAAAAGAAACATCAATTCTTACTTGCCACGGTTGGAAATTGGCAATATCTGCACATGTTCGCCATAGAAAAGGACCTCTCCCCTGCTGACAGGAGCTTAAACCATGTAAAGCATGAGCGATGGCATAAATTGTGTTGTAGACATTGTAGGTGACCCTTAGGTTGGTAACATCTGTGTACAAGTTCTGGAGACTTCCCAGTTTCTCAGTGCTTCTGCAGGGCTTGGTTCTGTTGTCCTGAGATCTTAACAGAGTTTCATGCTCAAGCCACTTACAACCAAAAGCCTCTTCCCAGAATTCCTGGAGAAAAATATCATCTGGGATCCTTGATGGCTGGGTACTGATGAGGAACTCTTTAAAGCCTGGCATCGCTCCACTGTGAAGAGCAAATCCAATGGTGCCAAAGAGGATTCCTGTGTACTTCTTCTGGGAAAGAAGAGAGGATGTGGACCATGCCTCACTGGCTATCCAGATCTTTCCAGTCACATTCTGCTTCACCATCTCATCCATCACAGGGATCAGTACTACGTCAATGGCGAACACAACAATGGCATTGGCAATAGAGTTTTTGATTACCTCAACAATGTGTATTGCATTCTTATGTGCTTGTTCCATAAGGATTGTCTCTGAGAAGGCCACACAAGCTCCAGCCTTGACAATCTCCTCCTTCACCATCTGCACACCTTGCAGACCATAGTCACTGCCCACAGCCAGGAATCCAACCCAGGTCCATCCAAAATGCATCACTAGCTGGGCCAACCCTGGGGACTGGAAGGCATCGCTAGGGACAGTTCTGAAGAAGGATGGAAATTCAATACGATCACTTAGCAAGGGACTCGTGGAGAAATAACTAATCTGCAAAATGAACAGAAAGATAATATGCACTTCTGTAAACTGGGAGGAAGAATTTTAACAGTGGGAGAACTTCAGGAATTCTAGCAAAGAGGAAGTATTGATCACTTTACAGAGAGCTAGTCTGTCAGAACTTGTTAGGTTGAAAAATCACAGGTCAATTATAAACTTGCCCACGTTTGAGCTAAAATGGCACCTACATTTTATCTGTGGGCTTTGCACAAATTGTCAAAGCAAAAGTCTGTGTACGAAAGGATAGAAAATGAAATTAAATAGACCACAGTGGAATTGTCTTGATGTGCAACTAATTATCATGCAATGTGCCTGATTGTGGCAATGCCTATAATTTTTATAATCTTATAAAGAGATTTAAGGAAAATTTTAAAATACAGTCTATGCATGACCTATTTCTTCTATGACCTGAAATATTCATTGTTCAAAATGGTAAAGTGGATGTAAGGATACCCCTATGAGGAGAGGCTAAAAATGTTAGGGAACTCTGATGGGAGATATGATAGAGGTCTATGAATTAATGAATGGAGTGGAACGAGTAAACGGAGATCCATTGTTTACGTCATCAAAATGTAGAAAGACTAGGGGACATGCAATGAAACTACAGGGTTACCCATATAAGACTAATAAGAGAAAATATTTTTTCACTCAACGCGTCAAACTCTGGAATTTTTTACCAGAGGATGTAATAAAATCTGTTAGCACAACTGGGTTTAAAAAAGATTTAAGCAAGTTCCTGTAGGAAAGGTCCATAAACCATTATTAAAGAGGACCCAGGAAATCCACTGTTTGTCCGAATACAAGCATTGTGGAGCCTGTGTCTTCTGGGAAAACTGCTAGGTAATTGTGATCTAGATTGGCCACTGTTGGAAACAGGATACTGGGCTTGATGGACCTTGACCTGACCCAGTATGGCATATCTTATGTACTTATATTCTCAATTAAACTAGATTTGTTGGGGATGGGTGAAGAAAGCCTCCAGGTAAGTGAAGATTTAAATACCTCTGTAGAAATGTGTAAAGAGGACAACATCTGGAAAGCAGTGTGTATAAAATGACCGTAGCATAGAAAATAAGATCCTGGATGTTGAGGCTTTAATGGAAGAGGCTGACTTGGATTTAGTGGCGGTTATGGAAACATGGTTCATGACTGGGATGTAATTATACTGGGCTATACTGCTAAACCTTCGGGCAGTCTGCCAGGGATAGAGCTCCCCATACGAACAGGCAATTTGTACGGGGAGCTCTGTTTGTGGGAAGGAGGGGGCAGGGCAGAAGCGGAGCGAGGGTGGGCAGTGGGTGGAGAGTGACCCAGGACATACAGGGCTGATTCTGTAGCATAATGGTTAATGTAATGGGTTATGAGCAGGGGGCCAGGGTTCAAATCCCTGTGTGGGTTCTTGTGATCTTAGACTACTCACTTAACACTCTCTGGATGTTTTAAGATTAATCCGAGAAAATATTTTTTCACTCAATGAGTAATCAAACTGTGGAATTCGTTACCAGAGGATGTAATAAAAGTTGTTAGTGTAGCTGGATTTAAAAGAGGTTTGGACAAGTTCCTGGAAGAACAGTCCATAAACCATTATTAAAGAGGACCAGGGAAATCCACTCATTACTCCGGGATAAGCAGCATTAAATCTATATACCTTTTTGGTAACCTGAAAGGTACTTGTGACCTGGATTGGTCACTGTTGGAAACAGGATATTGAGCTTCATGGATCTTGGTCTGATCCAGAATGGTATATCTTATGTTTTTATAATTACTATGGATACAAGTTAAATTTGCAGATGACACAAAACTATTTTAAAGTTGTTAAAACCCAAGAGGATTATGGAAAATTGCAAAAGGATCTTGATAAATTGGAAGACTAGGCATCAAAATGGCAGATGAAATTTAATGTGGACAAGTGCAAAGTTATGCACCTAGGGAAGAACAACCCAAAACTATGGTTACAAGATGCAAGGTTCCACATTAGGAACCACCACCCAGGAAAAAGATTTAGGCGTTATTGTGGATAACATGTTAAAACCCTCAGCCCAGTGTGCAGCGGCGGCCAACAGAGCAAATGGAATGCTAGGTATCATAAGGAAAGGAATGGAAAATAAAACAAAAGATATTATAATGCCTCTATATCGTTCCATGGTGAGACCGCCCTTGAATATTGTGTGTAATTCTGGTCGCCGTATCTTAAAAAGGATATAGCGTTATTAGAAAAGGTTCAGAGAAGAGCCACCAAAATGGTAAAGGGGATGGAAGGATACTCCTATGAAGAAAGGCTAAAAAGGTTAGGGCTCTTTAACCTGGAAAAGAGACGGCTGAGGGGAGACATGATAGAAGTCTATAAATTAATGAATGGAGTGGAACGGGTAAACGTAGATCGATTGTTTACGTTATCAGAATATAGAAAGACTAGGAGACATGCAATGAAGCTACAGGGTAAACTATTTAAGACAAATAAGAGAAAATATTTTTTCACTCAACGTGTAATCAAACTCTGGAATTTGTTACCGGAGGATGTAGTAAAGGCTGTTAGTGTAGCTGAGTTTAAAAAAGGTTTGGACAAGTTCCTGGAGGAAAGGTCCCTAAACCATTATTAAAGTGGACCCAGAATATCACTACTTGACCCAATACAATCATTATGGAACCTGTGTCTTTTGGGGAAACTGCTAGCTACATATGACCTAGATTGGCCACTGTTGGAAACAGGATACTGGGCTTGATGGACCTTGGTCTGACCCAGTATGGCATATCTTATGTTCTTATTTTCTTATGACAAAGTAGGAAGAAGGGGAGGAGGAGTGGCACTATATGTAAAAAATAATATTGAAGCTTGTCACACTTATAGCCCCTTACAGCAGTGTGGAAGGGCGTGCTTGTTATAGCAGATTCCACCACTTCTGCAATGTACCTGACTGACTGACTTTGAAGTGCACCATGGGAAAGGTAGTCCAGTCAGGTTACACTTGACTTTTAGGCAGAACAACACTCTTTTGTAGTTGGTCGAGAGTTAAGGCATTGACAGAATTTATTTATGAGGTAAACGCAAATAAGATTCACAAATTGTCACCTATAGGATTTCTTCTCCAGGATTATATTTAGTACAACAGGATATAACCGAACTTAAGCACAAACAGCTTGTAATGTCTTTCAATGCAAAGCAGAAAGTCCTTTCCACAGCCACTGCTAGCAAACGTGCCTAACAGTGCTGTTTAAAACAAAACCAAAAATATCAGCTTCACATAAACAGCTCTTTTTTTCTGTTCCAAAAGAAACTTCTTAAATCCACCGTGCGTACGGCATAAGCTCTGCACTGCACTGACTTCAGCTGGTCAATGAGCAAACAATTAAGCAGCTGCAGACATTCTCAGCACAAGTATTTTCCTTTTCAAAGAACATTTTCACTTCACATACAGGCTCTCTAGGGTACTGGACTCTGGAAGGTTCCCTTATAATGTATTCCCTCTCAGGACTTCTTTGTGCTTGGCAGTTTGGCATAAAGAACAGTCCATGTAAGAATCATTCTCTTCCAGAACTAATTCCTGTTCTCCTAGCTACATGGGTTCTACTTCTGGCTCAGAGGGCTTAGCTGACTGCCTCCCATCAGGACAAGCACTGTCTCCAGCAAATCTGTAATGCTCCCCATCAGACAGGCTTCCACAACTCATACCTGGGTCAAGGCTTGGTTCAGTGGTTCCTCCCTCATATTCTGGCCAGCATGTATCTGAGCTTCCCTGTCTTGTCCTCCAGCATGGGCTCTTGGTTCTCAGGGCTTCAGCTCCATTTCTCCTCCAGTAGGTATTCCTACTCCTTCTCTTCTCTCCTCCTGAATATTCTGTCCTAGCTTTAAACCTCCCAGGCTCTAACCCTGCCCTTTCTCCTCTCAGGTGTTGCCAATCAGTCTGCCTCTTGGCAGCTGAGAAATGGGGAAAGTCAGTGACGTAAGAGTTCCTTACTCTGAGCTTGCTTTCCCCCTCCTTCTCACCACTAGGGACACTCTGCAACCTATTGCAGCCTGGTACAATCTGGTTTCTAGGTACAACTGAGGTTTTGTATCTCTGACCTGGCAATACAGGTCCCTTGATAAGGGTAAATTCCCCCTCTTTATCCTTGTTTCCTGGGCCCTGATAAGCTTCCTTATCACAAGCTATAGAATTGCAGGGCTTAAAAGGAAGAGAGGAAGCACTATGGGTTAACTAGAAAAAGGGAAAGGGAAATCCATTTGCATTGGAGTTATATATAAATCCCTGTCACAGGGAGTAGAAGTGGACAAAGATGTAATAGAAGACATACACAGCATTGCCAGGAAAGGGGAAGGTGATTTTAATATGCCAGAAGTAGATTGGCACATCCCTGCGGCAGTGTCATCTAGAAGTACGGAGATCCTAGATTCTCTATAGGGAGAACTATTCAGGCAACTGGTAACAGAACCCACACTTAATGGAGCCATACTGGACTTAGTACTTAGCAATGGGGAAAGTGTTTTTGATGCTACAGTGGGAGATCATCTCGCATCCAGTGATCACCACATGGTATGGTCCTGCATTAGGACTAGGGTTGATGACATCCATTCAAAAGCGAGGGTCTTAAACTTTAGGAAAACAAACTTTTCTAAGATGGGACAATACTTCAAGGTGGTGTTAGTGGGATGGGAACAGCTGGGGGATGTAGAAAAACAGTGGGCAAAACTGATAGGGGATATTTTAAGGGCAACAAAATGTTTTGTTACAAAGGTAAACGTAAAACGAAAAGGAGTTGTTGAGAAGGTGAAGAAAAAGGGAAACCTTCATGAAATACAAGAGATCACAGAGAGAGAAAGACAGGCATCTATATTTGGAGAAACTTAGAGAAGCTAGCAAAGTAGTCAGGAAAGCAAAGATACAAAAATAAGAAGAAATAACCAATGTAATAAAATGCAAGGATAAGACATTTTTCAAATATGTTAGTGAGAGAAGGAAGGGCAAACATGGTATTGTCAGACTCAAGGGTGAAGGGGAAGAATATGCAAAAACTGAAGAGGATAAAGCAGAACTTCTTAACAAATATTTCTGTTGTGTGTTCACAGATGAAAGGTTAGGAGCAGGACTTCAGAAAACACCCACACATACAGTATAAACAGAAGCAACAGGGATCTCAAATGATTTTCTGAATGTGTTTGTGAGGAACTCACTAAACTAAAAGTAGACAAAGTCATGGGTCCAGATTGGCTACATCTAAGAATACTGAGGGGACTTGAAGACATTCTAGTGGCTCCACTGTCTGACCTTTTCAATGCCTCTTTGGAGTCAGGAGTGGTGCCAGAGAAGTGGAGAAAGGGACATGCGGTCCCTTTACACAAAATGGACGTAAGGATGACATTGAGAACTACAAGCCAGTTAGTCTAGCCTCTGTGGTTAGTAAATTATTTCTCATCATCAAGATCTAATCAAAAAGCTGAACACAGATGACTCAATTCAGTGATATAAATGCCCAGCAACTTGCCAGTCACTACATGGAAAAATCCAGATGCCTAACAGAGAGCATACCGAAAATGACACTTGAAGAACCAACCAACACCACAATATGGAACTCATTTTTTCTAAGTTGCAGTGAACAGATTGAACAATGTATTAAATCCATCAATACAACCACATCACACCTTGACCCCTGTCCAGTAACATAGAAACATAGAAACATGATGACAGAAAAAGACCACATGGCCTATCTAGTCTGTCCTTCCATAACAACAACTACAACAGTCCACTTTTTACCTTTAGAGATCCTCTGTGTTGGTCCCATGCTTTTTTGAATTCAGTTACTGTCCTCATCTCTACCACCTCCACTGGGAGACTATTCCACGGATCCACTACTCTTTCTGTAAAGAAATATTTCCGCATATCACTCCTGAATCTATCTCCCTTCACCCTCATCCCATGTCCCCTCGTAGCAGAACTTGCTTTCAATTGAAAGAGGCTCTCTCCCTGAACATTTATGCCACGGAGGTATTTAAACATCTCAATCATATCACCTCTATCCCGCCTTTCCTCTAAGGTGTACATATTAAGATCCTTAAGTCTGTCCTCATATGCTTTATAATGAAGCCCATTAATCATTTTAGTAGCAACCCTCTGCACCGACTCCATCCTGTTCACATCCTTTTGAAGGTGCGGTCTCCAGAATTGCACAACATACTCCAAATGAGGTCACACCAAAGACTTATACAGAGGCATTATCACCTCCTTTTTTCTGCTAGCCATTCCTCTCCGTATGCACCCAGGCATCCTTCTAGCTTTTGCCATCGCCTTTTCTACCTGTTTAGCTACTTTAACATCATCAGACACAACCACGCCTAGGTCCCGCTCTTCTTTAGTGGACAAAAGTACTTCACCTCCTATACTGTATTGCTCCCTTGGATTGCTGCAGCCCAAATGCATGACCTTACATTTTTTAACATTTAATCCCAGCTGCCAAATTCTAGACCATTCTTCAAGCTTAGCTAGATCCCTCCTCATGTTATCTACACCTTCCTGGGTGTCTACTCTATTGCAGATTTTGGTATCATCTGCAAAGAGGCAAACCTTACCCGACAGCCCTTCCACTATATCACTAACAAAGATGTTAAAAAGAATCGGACCAAGGACAGATCCCTGGGGCACACCACTGGTAACATCCTTCTCCTCAGAGTGAGCTCCATTTACTTGTACTCTCTGTCGCCTCCCACCCAACCAATTTCTAACCCAAGCAGTAACTTTAGGGTCCATCCCTAGGGTGCTCAGTTTGTTTATAAGTCGCCTGTGAGGAACAGTGTCAAAGGCTTTACTGAAATCTAAATACACCACATCTAGAGCTCTCCCTCGGTCCAACTCCCTGGTCACCCAGTCAAAGAAATCAATCAGATTTGTCTGACAAGACCTGCCTCTGGTGAATTCATGCTGCCTCGGATCCTGTAATCCACTGGACTCCAGAAACCTCACTATTTTCTCTTTCAGCAGCATTTCCAATAATTTACTTACCACCGAAGTTAAACTAACCGGCCTGTAGTTTTCAACCACATCCTTACTTCCGCTTTTGTGTAAAGGCACCACATGAGCCTCTCTCCAGTCCTTTGGCACCACTCCTGACTCCAACGAGGCATTGAAAAGGTCAGTCAGTGGAGTTGCTAGAACGTCCCCAAGTTCCCTCAGTATTCTAGGGTGTATCCCATCCGGTCCCATCGCTTTGTCTACTTTAAGTTGAGCTAGTTTCTCACGAACACAGTCTTCTGAAAATTGTTCAAGATGTCCCTCGCTTCTGTTCTTATTTGTGGGTGTTTTCTGAGGTCCTGCTCCTGGTTCTTCATCTGTGAACACAGAACAAAAATATTTGTTAAGCAATTCCGCTTTATCCTTATCAGCTTCTACATATTCCCCCCCCCCCCTTCACCCTTGAGTCTGACAATGCCACTTTTGCCCTTCCTCTTCTCACTAATATATCTGAAAAATGTCTTATCCCCCCATTTTATTGCATTGGCTATTTCCTCCTCCTTTTGAATCTTTGCCTTCTTGACTACTTTGCTAGCTTCTCTAAGTTTTTCCAAATACAGATGCCTGTCTTCCTCTCTCTGTGATCTCTTGTATTTCATGAAGGCCTCCCTCTTTTTCTTCACTTTTTCAGCTACTTCCTTCGAAAACCATAGTGGTCTCCTGTTCCTTTTGCCTTTATTTACCATTTTAACAAAAAGGTTGGTTGCCCTTAAAATACCCCCTTTCAGTTTTGACCACTGTTTTTCTACATCCCCCAGCTGTTCCCATCCCACTAACGACTCCCTGAGGTATTGGCCCATCTTCGCAAAGTTAGTCTTCCTAAAGTCTAAGATCCTCACCTTGGAATGGATTCTAACAGCCCTAGTCCTAATACTGAACCACACCATCTGGTGATCACTGGATGCAAAATGATCTCCCACTACAACATCAGAAACACTTTCACCATTGGTAAGCACCAAGTCCAGTATGGCCCCTTCACGTGTGGTGTCTGTTACCAATTGCCTGAATAGTTCTCCCTGTAGAGAATCCAGGATCTCCTTACTTCTAGATGATACTGCAGCAGGAATGTGCCAATCAACATCTGGCATATTGAAATTTCCTATCAGTAGCACTTCCCCTTTCCTAGCAATGCTGCGTATGTCTTCAATTAACTCTCTGTCCACCTCTTCCTCTTGTGAGGGAGGTCTGTATATCACACCAATGCAAATAGATTTCTCTTTCCCTCTTTCTAGTTTAACCCACAATGCCTCCTCTCTCCCTTTTAAGCTCTGTAATTCCAAAGCTTTAATAGTAGTTTTTACATATAGTGCCACTCCTCCTCCCCTTCTTCCTACCCTGTCCTTTCTGAATAAAGTATAGCCAGGTATAGTTACATCCCAGTCATGGTTTTCTGTGAACCATGTTTCTGTAACTGCCACTAAATCCAAGTCAGCCACTCCCACCAAAGCTTCAACTTCAGGGATCTTATTTCCCACGCTACGGGCATTAATACACACTGCTTTCCATATGTTACCCCTGTTACCCATTTCCATAAAGGTAGTTAATGTATCATCTACCTGGGGGCTTTCACTTACCTGGGGGCTTTCTTCACCCATCCTCAATGAATCTAGTTTAAAGCCCTCTTCAGTAGATTAGCCAGTCTACTACCGAAGATGCGTTGACCTTTCTTGGACAGATGGATGCCATTTATTTATTTATTTACATTCTCTTATATACCGCACTATTCGGCATCAGCGCGGTTCACATCGAACAAAAATCTCAGTACAATCAACATGCATGAGTTTACAGATAACAAGGGAAGGAACTTGGATCACACGGGGAAACTATTTACAGACTATTTACAGATGTGGTACAACTAAATAGTAACATGTTACTAGTAACAGGTGCTAGGAATATCTCTGCTCTGCAACCCTTGGAACAGCATCCCATGGTCTAGGAAACCAAAACGCTCTCGATGACACCATCCACGCAGCCATGCATTCATCTCCATTATGCGAGCCTCTCTGCCTTGGCCTTTACCCTCAACAGGGAGGATTGAAGAGAAAACCACCTGTGCACCTAACTGCTTCACCCTCGGTTCCAGAGCCATGAAGTCACTTTTGATACGTTCCGAGGTATACCTGGCAGTATCATTTGTTCCAACATGGATTAGCAACATTGGGTAATAGTCAGTGGGCTTGATGAGTCTCGGCAAACTCTCCGTAACATCTTGGATTTTGGCACCAGGCAGACAGCATACCTCTCTGGACATCAAGTCTGGTCGGCAGAAGGACGCCTCAGTACCCCTCAGAAGAGAGTCCCCAACCACCACTACCCTTCGTTTCCTTCTGGTCACTGATTCTGCAACTTTGGGGTACTTGAACTCTGGTTCTTCCCTTTCCAGGGATGCTTTCACCTCCTCCACTTCCAGGGCTGCATAATGGTTCTTCAATTCAAGGGCTGGAGAAGTTGGATTGGTGATTTTGCAGGCTCTCGTGACTTGTGTCCAACCATCGACATTCTGTTGGCACCCATCTTCTCCTGTGCTGGAGAGCTTGGTTGCTGCAAGAAGCATCTCATCAATGTACTTCTCACTGTCTTGAATGCTCCTCAGCCTCGCCACCTCCTCTCTGAGTTCCTCCACTTGTTTCCTCAGAGCTTCAGCATGCAGGCACCCTGCACATGGAACCGGTCCTTCAACTGGCATTAGGACCTCTGTCTGGACCGAGGCAGAAGCTGTAACGGGGGCAACAGCTTTAGCAATACGATTTTTCCCAGCCATTGTTCTGTTCGTGGAGCTTAGGTATCTGTTAAAGCAAAAGAGAGAGATCTACCAAGTGCCAGCCGGTTTCGCAGCTGTCCTTTCATAGAAAAAGCAGTTAAATCTCTTTAATTATATTCAAAATGTGCTGGTCCAATTCTCTGTGATTTGTTAAAGGGGGAGGTGCCCTATAAAGCAAGACTGCTCACTAGGGGTGGGTGGGAGTCGGGGTGGGTAGGGAGGGAACTAACACCTGATTAGGTGTTAGCAGTTTCTAAACCTGAGGAGGTTACTGGAGTTCAGTAACCTACTGTGCTCAAGGAAAGTTCCCCTAAAGCAGCAAAACGAAAGTAACCTTGCTTTAAAAAATATACAAAAAAACCTTTTAAGAGCTCCCAGTCAGAGAGCTAGCAATGTAATATAATAAAACAAACAAACAAACCCTCAAATCCTTACTGTTTGTTTGATCTGTGGAGCCCTGGTTAGGAAAGCCTCAAAAGGGCAGGGCAATGGAGCCTTTTATGCAGGCTTCAACTGCACTCAGGAAACAGGCCCACTAATTCCTGATTAGGTGTTAGCAGTTTCTAAACCTGAGGAGGTTACTGGAGTTCAGCAACCTACTGTGCTCAAGGAAAGTTCCCCTAAAGCAGCAAAAAGAAAGTAACCTTGCTTTAAAAAATATACAAAAAATCCTTTTAAGAGCTCCCAGTCAGAGAGCTAGCAATGTAATATAATAAAACAAACAAACCCTCAAATCCTTACTGTTTGTTTGATCTGTGGAGCCCTGGTTAGGAAAGCCTCAAAAGGGCAGGGCAATGGAGCCTTTTATGCAGGCTTCAACTGCACTCAGGAAACAGGCCCACTAACTCCTGATTAGGTGTTAGCAGTTTCTAAAGCTGGATTAAAATAACCAGAACAGAGCTAACACCTTACATCCAAAAAATAGTCAATCTGTCTCTATCCCAAGGGCTAATGCCAAAAGATCTAAAGGAAGCTACCATCCACCCAATTTTGAAACATGGCTCACTTGACAAGCGCTGCCCCAGCTCTTACAGACCAATATCAAGTCTCCCATGTTTATCCAACATCATTGAAAATTCAGTGCAGAGACAACTACAAGACGTCATAGACACAAACGCCCCACTTGATCCACACTAATATGGTTTCCAAGCTTATCATGGAGTAGAAACCCTCCTAACTTCCCTGTTTGACAAAATCATTCTAGGAATTGAAAGCACTAGACAAGCCTACATACTCAAATTCCTAGACATAGCGTCAGCTGTTAACTCCATAAGTCATGAAATTCTAATCAACTACCTAAAACGTGTTAGAATAGGAGGCACTATAATCAAATAGTTCAAGTCCTATCTCTCTAACTGCACACAACAGGTAAAATTCAATAATACCCTCTCTAAACAATTCAACCAGACCCAAGGGGTCCCACGCGGTTCAGCGTTATCTGCTTTACTATTCAACATCTATCTCCAGCCAATCTGCGACATAATCAGAATGTACAAAGTGGATTATAGAATATACGCAGACAACATCATGCTCTTCACAACAGTCCAAACATTAAACCCAAACTATGATAAAATAGTCAATTGCTTCAATGATGTTTCACACTGGCTCAACTCAGTTAACTTAACAATAAATCCAAAAAAGACCGAAGTCCTGATGATCTCCAGGAACAAAACATTCTCGCCACCCCAGCAACTTCAAGTAAACAACGCCTCTCTCAAAATCAAAAAAAGAAATAAAATACCTGGGAATACTACTAAACCAAACCCTCAACATGATCAAACATGTTCACATGACAACACAAACAATCTACAACAAAACTAGAATGATACAAAATCTAAGACCCCTTCTATTGACGGATGACTTCCGCACAATAGCTCAAGCACTGATCTGCCCACACTGATTTTAGCAACATAATCTTCCAAGACCTCCCCAAACAAACTTTGAAAACACTAAAAATGGCACAGAACATGGTTGCAGGCACCATAATTTTATTTTATTTTATTTATTTATTTGTTTATTTAATGTCTCTTCTATACCGCGCTATTCACATCAGTGCGGTGTACATTTAACAGAACCTTATACAATGCAGTCGGGGCTGCATTGTATTTACAATAAACAGGGACTATAACTTGGACATAACTGGGGTAACTTTCTACAAATTCTTTAAACTAATAACTGTACTGTACACACTGAAATTTACACGGAGTTGCACCGGTGGGGCTAGCTGCCCTCCAGTGTGCTGGGTGTGCTGTTGGGGGAGTCTTGGTGATTGGGGTGACTGTTTGCGAGCTGTCCTTTGAAGCTGTCCTCTGAGTAGTACCATATGAATAGGTGGTGCTTCAGCACCTTCCTGAATTGGGCCAGATCGGTGATTGCTCGAATGGCTGTAGGGAGGGCATTCCAACATCTGGGTGCATAGAGCATGAACGCCCTATTAGATGTCGCGTGGGTGCATTTTGTTATTTCCTTTGGAATTATCTGTGTATTGACAGCTGTGTATCTTCTGGATCTGTTCGGGGGTGTGAGGTGGATTCGCTCGGTGATAGAGGTGGAGGGTTGATTGTTTATGGCCTTGAAGGTCATTACTAGGATCTTAAAGCATAGTCTGCCATGGATTGGTAGCCAGTGGAGTTTCTTCAGGATTGGTGTAATGTGGTCCATTCTTGAGGCTCCATATAGAATTCTGGCGGCTGCATTCATTGCGAGCTGGAGTGGATTCAATGTTGCTTGCAGGAGCCCATATAGGATTACATTGGTGTAGTCGAAGTGTGGGATTACAAGGGCTTGATAGATTGTTCAGAAGTCGTCGGGGTCCTGTAGAGGTTGTAGATGCCGTAGTGTCCGTACTTTATGGTATATTTTCTTGACTGTGTTTCGTATGTGGGTTTTCATGTCCAGCTGTTGGTCCAAGGTGACACCTACGTAACGGATTGTGGGTTTGGCTAACAGCTCGGCATTCTTCACCTTTAAGGAGGCTGGAGGGGTGAAACCTTGGTTCCTCGTGTTGAAGAGGACGTCTGTCTTGTTATGGTTTATTCGGAGATTTTGCGTATGGAGCCAGTCAGCAATGGCATCGAAGCAGCTTGTTAGAGGGGAGAGGTCTGGCTGGTCCATTGCAAATGGCATGTAGAGTAGTACATCGTCTGCGTAAACCAGGCAGGCGACATTAAATGAGCAGATCAGGGCGCAGATGGGCTGCATGTATATGTTGAACATCAGTGCCGATAGCGAGGACCCCTGTGGCACACCCTGTTTTTGTTGGAACTGTTCCGAGGTTGTGGTACCAGTTCTTACGTGCTGCCATCTGTTGGTCAGCTTAGGGCTGTGTCCTGTATTCCCTTTTCCTTGAGATGTCCCAGGAATATCTCGTGGCTTATGGAGTCAAAAGCCACTGCGATATCCATGAAGATAAGGGCAAACCCTTGTCGAATGTTGTCAATTCCCGAGATTATGGTATTGAAGAGGGTGGTGAGGAGGGTTTCAACACAATGTGCCTCCCTGAATCCGTGCTGACATGGGTCCAGTCTCGATATGGTGTTGAATTTGGCGTTGGACTACCTTTTCAATTATCTTGGCGAGTAGTGGGATGCTTGAGATTGGTCTAAAGGATTCGACCCTCAGGGGGTCCAGTTTGCTGTTTTTCAGTAGTGGCCTGATGGAGGTGTGCTTCAACCTTTGTGGGAATGATCCAGTTGAGAATGACTGATCTATGAGTTTAGTCAGGAACTGGCTGAGATCGCAACGTAGTTCTTTTATCCAGAACGCTGGACAGGGGTCATTTGGTGCAGTGGTGGTGTTGATGGAGGCGATGGTGTCCTCTATGTCTCTCTTTGACAGGGCGGTGAATTTGGTCAGTGGTGTTGGGTGGGGAGACTTGTATAAAGGTGTGGGGCTTGTGGTCTTGTTGGTCTGGTGCATTTTTGATTGGATATAGTCCGCAAATTCCTAAGGTTGTGGCATGTATGGTTGGTTCGGGGCTGGTTCCCTTGTTAATGTCTTCAGTATATTGAAGAGGTCGTGTGGTTTGCTCAGCGAGCACTTCAGAAGATCCGTATGGAATTGCTTCCTTCTCTCCATTATTGCTTCTCGGTGCTTTCTTAGGTGTAAACTATATGCACTCCGTGCTTCGGTGGAGCGTGATCGGCGCCATCGTCTCTCTAGCTTACATAGGTGAAGGAGTGATGATCGCAGTTCAGTGGAATACCATGGTGCAGGCTCGCGTCTCCTTGGAGGTTTGTTCATGGTTGGGAGCTGAGCAATGGCGCTGAGGTTGTTGTCCCAGCTAGAGATCATTTCCTCCAAGTTAGGGGCCGTTGCGTTGAGAAGTAGAATGACTTTCTCGAGTATTTCTTCTTTGACAAAGGATCGGAATCATCTTGCTGATGGTTTGGGGAAGATAGTAGTTCTGCTGGTGTTATGACTGTGACAGTGGGCAGGTATTTGAAATCTAATCAGGCTGTGGTCGGACCAGGGTACTGGGGTTATAGACATCGCCAGGTCATGAGTCGATTCCACAGCTGTTTGTGGGGCAAAGACCAGGTCCAATTTGTTTCTTCTCACGTGGGTGGGTACGTTGACTAGTTGCTTGTATCCTAGCTCATCGAGTGCTTCGAGGAAGGCTGTGGCTTGGGTATCTTGCAGAGTAGGCAGGTTGAAATCGCCTAGTAACCAGTAGTACGTTTTGAAAATAGCCAGATCAGAACGCATAACCCCAATCCTGTACCACCTACATTGGTTGCCAGTGACACAGAGAATCAAATATAAGGCATTAATGACCACATTCAAAACAATACACAAAACAGCACCAACTTAACTTAACTCACTAATACAGACACAACAAGAGGCAAGACGACGAGAAAACATGAAGAACTTACTAACAATACCCATGGTTTTCAAAAACACAAATCAATCAACAACTAGCAGGGCATTCTCATTGTACTCCCCAGTACGTACTATGGAACATACTACCCAACAACCTACGTGAAATAAAAGATCTATTTATGTTCAGAAAAAAACTCAAAACCTTCTTATTTGCTGAATACTTCCAACCCAGAATGGAAAAACTAGACCCCCAAATAAATATGAAAGCAACCACTCATATAACTAAGGCTCACATCATTACACAAGAATACCACCTGATGAATTTAATGAATTGTAACACAAAACGTACTGACTTATGTAAATAATTAAGTGTAAATAGTTGCCCTATACTATTGTATCCTTATGGCCTGCATGCAATGTAATTACTGCTGTAATGCTGTTTATTGTTTTTGTTCAGTTTGTTCCTTGTTGCATGTAAACTGCCAAGAGCAGTGTAAGTCTTCTTGTTCTCTATAAACCGCCTTGATTATATGGATAAATTGGTATATAAAACAAATAAATGAATAATAGAGAGAATAGTGAGCTTTCTAGAGTCCAATGGATTGCAGGATCTGAGGAAGCATGGATTCACCAGAGGCAGGTCTTGTCAGACAAATTTGATTGATTTCCTTGAGTGATCAGGGAGTTGGAGCGAGGGAGAGCCCTAGATGTGGTGCACTTGGATTTCAGCAAAGCCTTGGACACCGTTCCACACAGGTGACTTATAAACAAACTGGGCACCCTAAGGATGGACCCTAAAGTTACTGATTGGGTTAGAAATTGGTTGAATGGGAGGCTACAAAGGATACAGGTAAATGGAGCTCACTCTGAGGAGAAGGATGTTACCAGTGGTGTGCCACAGAGATCTGTCCTTGGTCTGATTCCTTTTAACATCTTTGTTAGTGATATTGCGGAAGGGCTGTCAGGTAAGATTTGCTTCTTTGTAGATGATACCAAAATCTGCAATAGAGTAGACACCCAGGAAGGAGTAGATAACACAAGGAGGGATTTATCTAAGCTTGAAGAATGGTTTAGAATTTGGCTGCTGAAATATAATGCTAAAAAAGGCAGGGCCATGCATTTGTGCTGCAAAAATCCAAGGGAGCAGTACAGTGTATGGGGCAAAGTATTTCTGTCCATGAAAGAAGAGCGGCACCTCAGCATAATTGTGTCTGATGATCTTAAAGTAGCTAAACAAGTAGAAAAGGCAACTACGAAAGTCAGAAGGATGCTTGGGTGTATAGGGAGAGGAATGGCCAGCAGAAAAAAGGAGGTGATGGTGCCTTTGCATAAGTCTCAGGTGCGACCTCATTTGGAGTATTGTGTGCAATTTTGGAGACTGCACCTTCAAAAGGATATAAGCAGGTTGGAGTCGGTGCACAGGGTGGCTACTAAAATGGTTTGTGGTCTTCGTTATGAAGCATATGAGGAAAGACTTAAAGATGTATGTATACTTTAGAGGAAAGGCAGGATAGGGGTAATATCATAGAGACATTTAAATACCTCCATGGAATAAATGCACAGGAGAATCTCTTTCAATTGAAGGAAAGCTCTGCTACGGGGGGACCTAGGATGAGGGTAAAAGGGGATAGACCCAGGAGTAATATGCAGAACTATTTCTTTATGGAAAGAGTTGTAGATGCGTGGAATAGTCTCCCAGTAGAGGTGATAGAGATGAGGACAGTATAGGGCTCATTCCATCCTGGACGTCCAGCCCCTCTGTATACCTGGTTTGACCGGACGTACAGAAGGACTTGAGATTCTGATCCCGCGGGGCATGTCTAGCCCCACAGGATCAGAATCACGATCAGGCCTTTACATGCAGACCAGGACTACAATTCAGCCTGGCCTGCATATACAGGCACTACCCAACTAACTCAGTCAAGGCTTTTAAATGGAGCTGAGGCGCCATGGCATCCGGTTGCCATGGCACCGTGTCTCCAATTAAAAGCCGTGATGCCAGTCGCTGGACTACAAAGGTGATTTCCCCACAGCCCAACCCCCGCTCTGGCCTCTTAAGGCCAGGGTCAGGCTGCAGGGAATGTCCTCTTGTCCCCTCTGCCCCATCCATGCCCCGGGCCCAAAAAAAAAAATGTCCAGGAAGTTTTTCAACCTTGGAAGTGGAATAACTTCCCCGCACAAGTTGCTGACCCTGGACGTACAGGGCCAACATTAGAATCAGCCCTGTACGTTCAGGGCTGGTGACTACCACTGCCTGCCCACCCATTCCACGCCCCCTTCTAACTTCCCCATACTATTGGTGGGGAAGTTAGATGCCGGCAGGGAAGGCACGAATAGCGGGGATGGATGTCCCATTGGGACATCCATCTCTGCTATTCGTGTGACAGAAAAAAACCCTATCTGAATTCCAAAAAGCATGGGACAAACACAGAGGATTTCTAAAGGAAGAAAGAGAACTATTGTAGTAATTAAAATGGAAGGGCAGACTAGATTGGCCATATGGTCTTTTTCTACCACCATGTTTTTATGTTTCTAGCTCTTCCTGCCATATTCTGCCTTCCTCCCCCTTCTCTACACCTCCACCCCCCCCCCCCACCCCCCAATCTACAGGTACAGTCGTCAGTTGTCATTGCTGTAAAATGACACCAGAAAGTCATGTCTTCTCCAGCGACCTACCTGTGGATATCTGGATAAACCCAATAGTCGAGCCATGAGGACAGAATTGGGAGACCCAGCATCCCCTACTGCTGTTGCCAGCTGATTCTTCTGACATCTATAGTTGGGGATAACCTTATTCCATCCTGTCAGCATCCATAAGGTCCCCTCAAGGGCTTGGTGAACATTTCTGCATGAATCATAGATCTGGAACCCCAAAGTGATGTTGGGTAAAAGACTCTGGTCCTTGTTAATCTCTTCAATAGTAAAAACCATACTCTGCATCCACTGGTAATTCTGGAAAGCAAACCTGGAAGATACATAGTAAGCTGATGCACTGAGGAGATCATTATAGATAGCAGCATATAGTGTTTCTTTATGACCACGTTTCAAGAAAGCTATTGATAGCAGAAAAGTGCACAGCTCTGCCAATGCACCTCAAACCAATATTCCCCTCTTTTATGACAATAATGCTAAGGAACGCCTACACACAGATAAACAGATCTGCCTTGCACCTCACTCCTATCCTGCTACAAGTCCTGCTCTTCAAGTACACATAATCCACCCAATCACACATGCACAGAGATTTGCCATTGTACATCACCCCCGGACGTACACGCGCGCGTGCGCACACACAAACACACACAGAGCTTTGCCCAGTATTCACCCTGCAGTTCCAGGTCCCATGCCCCAGATTACCACAAGATCAAATTCCAATGGATGAGCAAAATAACCTCATTTACAATGTTGAGTACCTTAAGCCCTTGACACATGGATGCAATTTATATGTGCACAGGCTGATTATACACTTAGATATCATGACAAAGGCTTCCAAAATAATCCCCTAAATCTACCACAACCTATTTGTTCATGGAAAATAAACACAGAGTTCTTACGTGAGGCAGGGAATCGGAGCAGGAGCTGATGGTACAGAAGAGGAGAGAGTCTCGTAGGTGACCCTGCTCGTATGGACGGGGAAGATCCCTCCAATCAGGATATCGCCGGTTCTCGAGTAACCGGTCTGTAGGGCTCTGTGCAGCCGGCATCCTCTCTCCATACCCAAGGAGAGAGAAGCGGGCATTGGGATGAAAATTTGCAATGTCCAAAAGAAGAAAACTGCTCCATGGCTCATTAATGTCATGGCTTGGAGAAAGACCCCCAACACGGCCCTACAACTAGAAAGGTCTCTGGTGCTTCCTGGCACTACTAATCAAATAATCATTAAAGATGAACAAAAACTATCTATACAGCAGATTCAATGTGTAGAAAACTACCTTATGCCTAGTGACATGCTCTATTCCTAAGGGAAACGCAGACTCAATGAAAATACTTCTACCAATCTGAAAATAATTCACTTGTTCTGACCTGAAAATAAACTGTTCACTATCTTAAATTGTCCTAGAAAGAAGCTCATTAGAACTGAGGCTGATGATAGAAAACAGATTGTCAACTTCAATATTAACTTTGAAGTAAACTGGCAGTTTTAAATTTGCCTTAAAATACATTGTTTAGGGACTCAAATAAAGTGCCGGTGGTCCACACATGACCCTGGAAACAAGCCACTTGTAATCAATTTAATCCTATAACACTATGATAAATGTTATAACAATTCTATATTAGGCTTATGCAGTAAACCTGCTTTCACACTTAAACTGCCTTAAAACAGAGCTGTTTGTAATCATTTCTTGATATTATAATACACTTCCCGAGCCCCTGATTTAATCTTCCTGTTAAAGAAACAGAGGGCTGTGCGTCAGTCCTGGAGCCGGGGTGTCTTCTCTATGGACGCTTTGCAAGAATCGGTTCACACTACACCGTCTGCCTTCCCCTTGTAAGATTCCTGTTGCCTAAGGCCCTGAGCTTCTCCCCTCTTCAGGCTGGAGCTGGGTGATGCAGACAGACACCTTTCATTCATTCTTACATATATATATAAATTAACCCATTCCCAGCAGACTGCCGATTAGAGCTTTGACTATTAATGAAAGTAGGAAGGTGTCACTATTCCTGGGAGTTGCTACATTATATTATTAAACTCAGTTTAACAAGGGAAATGAGATTGGAGAATGAGGACCTCAGAGAAATTATCAGCTGCCCGCTTGTTTCTTTCAACTCAATTTACTGAATCCAAAGAACATGATTTATTTTCTATAGCACTGTCCATGAATCCAAGTGCAGTGGAAGGTATATGCCCTGTTTACAGGTCCCTACTTCATAGAGTTTGTGAGTTAAAGTTTGAGTTCAGACAACTGAAACGATTTGCTGACAGTCAGCAAGAATCGGGGGTAGAGAGGGACTGGCAGTGGGGTCTGCGGGTGTCACAGCACTGGGACCTGACCAGAAAATCACACAGTGGGATTAATAAAAACCCCATAGGATAGAAATTTAGGTTGGGAGGTTATCACAAATCTGTTCTCTCAGCCCTGGATAACACAATGAATGTGGTGGTAAACTGGAAATGGTGGGATGAGGAACTTTTTTCTACATTTGTCCCAGTTCTGCGATTTCAGCCCTGGGTCTCATAGCATCCCCACATGTACACTGAAAAGACTGAACCCGCCCTCCTATGTGCACCTCGGAGGCAACTTTCATTCAAGTTTACTGAATCATCTGGAAGCACGTGGCTCGCAACCAGTTCCCTTAATTTCAACAGAACTTTCTATTGCTTCTTCCTCTTGAAGGTTAGTTATCTCCAAGTTATAATGCCCTGTTCAATGTAATTTCAGTTTGTTCAATGTAAACCGCACTGATGCAAAATAGCGCGGTATATAAGAGAATGTAAATAAATAAATAAATAAGGTTTAGAGTGTCATTTTAAAAGGTTTAGTCGTGATTTGGATTCTGAAGACTTGCACGTGGATGTCGAAATCATGGACACGTCTCTATAGCCATTCCACAAATGACGTTCGCAGACGTTTCCGGTGCAGGGACATCCAAGTAGGCATGGGGGTGTGGCAGAGGTGTGTCCAGGGAGGAGCAATGGACTTACACGTACCAGTTCAATCTCAGAAATGGCAGAGCTGTCTGCAGGCACGTCCACGTTTATACCTGCTCAAGGCACAAATAGGCATCAGAACAGTGCTTGTTTTCACCTTAAAACATCCAGAAAGTGTAGAGAAGATGGAAAATTGTGACTAGTTGTAGTCCACAAAGGCCCACACTGCTCTTAAGCCACTGCTCTAACTATAATGCTATTAGACGTATTGGTTCTGAAATGCTATCCTAGGGACATCTATACAGACGTTTGATATATGCGCATGTCGGGCTTGTCCATGTTTCCGAAATCACTTGCACATGCCTGATTTTTTTTCAGCTGTCCCTGATTTCACTTGGGTGTCCCATTGTGAAATGTGCCTCCCAGTGATTTATATCCCACTGGCTAATAGTCTTAGCTGCAACATCTAGGGTGAAATAGGAGCAATCTGTGAGGGGTCCAAAGCAAACATGTAGACAGGATTTAAGCTTAGGTTTCTGAGGGGGAGCCTGGGACACCATTCATCCTGTGCCCAAGGACACCTTAATCTTAGATCCTGCCCTACATTCATTATATATGACATCACATGATCATCAGTTACTTAGGGAAATCCCTACTGCACTTTAATATAACTGATCTTGAACCACTACTGGAAAGGTGTGCAGTAAATACAAATAAATAAACAAATACATAGGGCCCAAGATTCAGTCCACGGAGGTCGGTGTGTGTAAAGCACCTTTATTTATTTTTATTTTATTTAGACAGATTTGTATACCGCCTTATCCTTCAATCAAAGCAGTCACAACACAATTGGGGGATACATTTAACACACGGGGATATGAGACACATACACTAATACTTACAGGGAACATGGGCAATGGAGGGTTAAATGGCTTACCCAAGACCACAAGGAGCATCTGTGGGACTAGAAACCCCAGTCCTTCCGGCCCAAGGTTGCTGTCCTCTAGTGGGATTTGAACCCCCGACCTTCCGGCCTGAAGTACCTTGCCCCAACCACTAGGCTACTCCTCCCTCCTCTGCCCTTGCCGTAGGCAGAACTGAAACCGGATATCCAGTGCTGGGCATCGAATATCCTCTGGCGCTGATCCAGCCAAACAAGACTAACAGGTCTGAACACTAGTACATTAGTCTACCTCTCAATGCCCAATCCAGAACCAAGCAGTCCAGAAGAAGCTCCACCCTTAACCTCGTACAGATCCCAGAAGATCAAGAATAAGCAGTCCACCTGCAATCGAGCCTTTTCATTATTTGCCCCCACGGTTTGGAGCTCCCTGCCACCAGCACTAAGAGAAATCACAGACTATTTGGAATTCAGAAAGAAGCTCAAAACACACCTCTTTCTGAATGAATACAGCACGGATATACACTCTGAAACCCAACCACCTTAAAATGCACTCTAAGGACACAATGGACAAATTCTCCTTTAGTCTGTACACAGGGCATTGAGCAAGAATGTTTTTTGCACAGGGCCCCGCGTTTCTGGGGGCCCCGCACAAAGAACATTCTGCTTTTTTCAAAATTAAATTTAAAAAAAAAACGCTGGCTGCTACCGCTGCCGCTGCCGCCGCAGCAGCAGCAGAATGGACTGTCCCACGGGGCCCCCTCTGCCCGGCTGAATCCCTCCCTCCCTCCGTGATGGCTGAGCCTCTCCGTGCCAGCTTTGAGAGTCGCAAAGGGAGAGTGTCTCCCTCGCGTCTCTGTTAAGCCTGCAGGGGCAGATGGGAAATTTCCCATCAGCCCCTGCGGGCTTAACAGAGACGCGAGGGAGACACTCTCCCTTTGCGACTCTCAAAGCCGGCACGGAGGGGCTCAGCCGTCGTGGAGGGAGGGAGGGATTCAGCCAGGCAGAGGGGGCCCCGCGGGACAGTCCATTCTGCTGCTGCCGCGGCGGCAGCGGTAGCAGCCAGCGTTTTTTTTTTAAATTTAATTTTATTTGAGCCGATGGGGGGGGGGTTAAGACTGGTAATGGGCTATGGGGGGTTAAGACTGGAGGTGGGCTGATGGGGTTAGGACTGGTAATGGGCTGTGGGTTGTTGGGGGGGTTAGAACTGATAATGGGCTATGGGGGGGTTAAGACTGGAAATGGGCTGTGGGCTGAAGGGGGCTGTCACTTAATGCGCTAAGGGCGGTGCTAGGACTGGAAATGGGCTGGGGGGCTTAAGACTGGAGGTGGGCTCATGGGGTTAGGACTGGAAGTGGGCTGATGGGGGGTTAGGACTGGTAATGGGCTATGGGGGGGTTAGGACTGATAATGGGCTATGGGGGGGCTAGGACAGGAAATGGGCTGATGGGGAGGGGTTAGGACTTGAGGTTGGCTGATGGGGTTAGGACTGGTAATAGGCTGTGGGCTGCTGGGGGAGGGGGGTTAGGACTGGCAATGGGCTATGGGGGGCTGCCTGGAAATGGGTTGATGGGGTAAGGACTGGAAGTGGGCTAATGGGGGGTTAGGACTGGTAATGGGTTATTGGGGGGGCTTAAACTGAAAATGGGGTGATAGGGGGTTAGGACTGGAAGTGGGTTGATGGGGGTCTAGGACTGGTATTGGGTTGGGGGGTTGCTAGGACTGGAAATGGGCTGATGGGTGGCTAGGACTGGAAATGGGCTGATGCAGGGACTAGAAGGGAATGGATGCTGGGTGAGGCTGGAACTAGAAGGGAGCTGATGTTGGGGGAGGATTAGAATGGGATGGGGCTGGAAGAGTTAAATGGAGAAGGGAAAAATAATTTGTATGGGAGGGATAAAAAATCTGCAATTGGCCGGGTATTGGGAGAGTAAGTGGGGATTGAGGATGGAGGGGTAAAATTTGAGTGGATGAAATAGGAATGAGGAAAGAGCAAAAGGAGAAAGATTAGTATGTTAAAGCAGATGTAGAGAGAGAATGGAAAAAAACTAGAAGAGAGAAGAAAGGACAAATGGACAGCAGACGATGGAGAGTTAGCAGAAGACACGAAGAAACCAGAAGAAAGTGGCTGGAGCAATTGCAGCTGAAAAAAAATGCACAAAAGGTAGAAAAATATCTCTTTATTTTGAATTTATTAATTGGAATATGTCAGCTCTGGTAAATGTGCATCATTAACGTCTGCGCTTTGTTTAGTACGAGAGCAAATTAATGTATAGTTTTATTTCTACAGTGTTGTACATTCCAAGTTTGGCTTTTGGGATTCCCAGTTTAATTATTGTCTTCCTGTTTCTAAATTGTGATTACTTGTTTGGTGATGGTCTATGTTCTGCATGTGTAACTGAGCTGAGGTGTTCTGTTTATATAATTCCTATTTGACATTGCCACTTGTTCTCTTTCCCCAGTAGGTCATGTATTCTTGTTCTCTGAAATGTATTTGTTTAATATTTGCAGTGTTGCCTTTTGATTGGTAGGGTATGGTGCTTTGTGAGTCCTGGTAGTGCTGTTAGGATACGGCGGGTTTGCTATGGGTTCTAAATGGGCAGTGTTTGTAGTAGTTCCTAATGTGTCTGGCAGTTGGCACTGGATTATAGTAATGTAGAAATATTTTAGTCTTTCTTTATCCATACAATCATTAAGAGGCACGTTTACTAAAAGTTAGTATATGGTAACATTATGCAAATATTTATGCAAATGAGGCCCCTTATGCAAATGAGGCCCCGCACCCCCCCTTGGGCCGCCCCTGTCTGTACATAAGTTAACCAATATAACCAGCAGAACCATAGCTGTAAATAGTTAATGTAATCTATGTTGTACTGTTAACTTCCTGTTTCATGTAAAACAATGAGCTGATCAGGCCCGTTACACATTTGTTAATTGTGACCCACCTTGAATTGTAGAAAGGCGGTATAGAAATAAGTTTAAATAAATAAAATAAAAATAAATATTGCAGCCAAATGGCCAAAAACTCATAAAGTGAGGCTTAATGCAGAGAAATGTGAGGCTATTCAGTTCCCTCAAAGCATTTTAATACTTTCCATGGCACCTCAAATTCTGAATGTTCCTCTACAGCTCAGAAAGGTTCTTACAGTTCTAGGAGTGAAACTGAACTATTGGCTTATTCTTTGACCATCAGATCTCAGCTTTAATCTGCCCCTCTTGCTCTTTTCTTAGGAAAATATGGTCTCTCAATTTTTTTTTATTTTGGAGAAAGGAGACCTTCAGTGTCTAATTTATACCCTAATTTTTAACCGGTTAGACTACTGTAATGCTCTTCTTGCAGGGAGCAAAGTCACATTAATAAAAAGATTGCAAGCAATGCAAAATAGTCCAGTCCAGTTGTTACATGGCAAGGACAGATTTCACCATGTCACACCCTTATCCTGTGATTAGCTCTGGTTGCCTATTATTGCAAGCATTTATTTTAAAATATTTATTCTCACTCACCATGTTTTTGATTCAGAAAAATCATATTACCTTGCCTCTTTGTTATTACCTCACTCTTTTGTACACCCAATTAGATCAGTGCATGTTAGATCAGTGAAGATTTGGCATGAGGTGATATATAAATCCACCTTTTCCTTTTTAGCCCATCTGTGTTTGAATGACCTTCCCACAGAGGTAAAGGGTGAAAGGAATCATTTAAAACTTAAGTCAGCGCTTAATATTTTTTTATTCCATCACACTTTTAATCTTTATATTTGATTAATTTAAACATCTTAATGTTAGCGATGTTCCATTTTAAGCATCTTAATTTTAGCAATGCATGGTTACTGCTTTGTCGCAGGTTGCAATGTTTGCGTTTTGTCTGATCCCCCTATCATTTCTGTCAGTGGGAGGGTGGCGCTAGGTTTTAGGAGAAGCGCATATTGTATTAGCTAAACTATTGTATCTTTTCCATGGTCTTTTTCTTCTTTTTCTTCTATGGTTATGTGTGTAATAGGAATTATCGTGCTTTGTTGGGCATAAGTACCGAAAAGTGATAGATCAAGTGGAACTAAACATTAATAGAGGTTCTTTTAGAAACTTTATTCTACTACTACTACTATTACTACTACTGAACATTTGTATAGCGCTACAAGATGTACGCAGCGCTGCACTGACACATGTAAAAGAAAGTCCCTGCTCATCAGAGCTTACAATCTAGTCATCGCGATTTGCACGTGTAACTATGACCACGTAC
Organism: Ichthyophis bannanicus; assembly: GCA_033557465.1. Lineage (NCBI taxonomy): Eukaryota > Metazoa > Chordata > Amphibia > Gymnophiona > Ichthyophiidae > Ichthyophis > Ichthyophis bannanicus. The sequence goes on along the minus strand of CM066048.1, from coordinate 99,744,450 downwards.
ATGTGTAAATCGCATCCACATGTAAAAGGCCATTTTAGAAAGGATGTCCAAATCATGACTAAGGCTTTTAAGATGACCCTCATAGTAAAAAAAAAAAAAAAGATAAAACTTCATGTATGTATGTTTTGGAGGTAGCCTCCCTTGATGTTTCCTGATATATAATGAGCCCTCATCTGCCAAAAACCCATGAGCTGCCATGTCTTCCCTTAAAATCAGTAGGAACATCTTAAGTCTCTTCCTATCGGAGGACTGATGATGTAAGACCCACTGGCTGGAGACCAGGTGGACAGTCAAGGTTCAAAGCGGAGCAATATGTTAGTTGTCCAGGGCTAAGATGATATATGGCATTACATGGTCATCGGAGTTCATGGCTTCAGTGATCTGCATTCTCCAAGAGTCTCTGATGACCACAGCCCTTCCAAATACATCAAAAATATTCAAGGCTCCAGTTAAACTAGTAGATTTCCAGTCAGATTTTTATTGGGCTCCAGCAGAGGGGCTCAAAGGAACAAAAATGATCCACAAGGAGATAATGAAGGAATTCCTTGAAGGGTTAATTTTCCCATAATTGTATCATGAAATGGCAGTGACTTTATTGCACAATTAAGTGTGTCACATCTTCTTCTCACCTACTTTAGCATATATATTTGTTTATTTTTAATTTTTATTTTGTTTCCCTATCATGTACATCATGAAACAATCAAGCAAAGAAAGAAAACAACATATAAATAATAACCCACAAGATTTAACACTCAATAGTCCACATCCAGGGGAGACTGAATCTTACATACATTAGGAAATGAAATAGCAATCAGTAACCTGGAAAAAAAACAAATATTAATCCCAAAAAGAACTAAGCAGTCGAGCAAAACAAGAATGCTTGCCATGTTTTAAGTTTTCAAATGTGATTTCAAGAAATCCTCCAATTGTGAAACTTCAAAAAAAAAACGTATCCATTCCTGACGTCACCTGGCATTTACACATAAATTTAAGAAAGAAAGAGGCAGCAGATTCTAAAACATGCATCCGCAAGGCCAAAAAGGCTTTGCCCTGCTCTTGGGTCTGCCTGGAGACGTCAGAAAATATGTTAATATTTTGCTCACAAAATAATGCAGTTTTTGCTTGGAAATAAAACCACAATACCATATTTTTATCCAATTCAGAATTGAAAGATACAAGTTAAGTGGTCCGAATAGGAATCTCATCTAAAGAAGACTCAATAAATTCAGATATATCCCGTTTTGGCAGGTGCTAACGTATCCTGCCTTTCACCCACTATTTTAATTCTTCCCAGAAAATAATTGATATTATTTAAAGAAAGTGTTACCACCTTCTGGTACCTGAAAACCTCCTTTACATATTTCTGAAAAAAAATCAGAGGAAATGAACTGAGTAATTGGGAAGTTAAGGCATTGGGGGGGTTTTGCCCAATAAGCATTTTCCAATTGTTCTTACTGACGATGAAGCAGGAAGCTATCTTTAATCATAGCAGAAAAAGTCCCATGTACTGTAGCCACCTGCGTTTCCACTTTCTGAAGACAAGAATCCATAGAAATAATAAGTGAATCATGCTGGGCAAACTTTGCCACAGATTCTTGGGTAAAATCTGCAATCTGAGAAAAAGTTCTACTTAAGGAGGATTCCATCCTAGAAAGCACTTGCCAGATGTCAGACAGGCAAATGTCCATTTTTGAACCCCCAGAATCCAAGGCACCAGGAACAGTGATCATGGTTGTAGATGCTATTGGTATCTAGAACATCTGAGGCAGTGGAACAGCTGCACAAAGGTCACGCACATCACTGGAGGATCATCCCATGGACCTTAAACCCGGGGAACATGACAACACCTCCAACACTGGTGAGGAAGTCACAGGAACCAAAACACCATTGCCAGACTGCGAGGATGGGATAGTACCCCCAGAAGCCAAAGTGGAGCTCGGAGAGGAGATGGAGAAACAAGCAATCTGCTGGGCCAGAATTAACTTTCATATTGTGCTTGTCCATCGGTCCAAACATTTTAACAGTTTTAGAAGGATTGCTAGTACTCACATTGGTCATCTTCTTCTTCCGTTTTCCCATTTCAGGAGTAGAATCTCCTCAGTGTTCCTTGCTTCTCTGTGCTCCGAAGGGGCTCCAAAGGGGTAGACCGTGCCCCTTTGGACACACTGCTTCAGAGGTGCCCATGGTGCAGGACCACGCTTTTGAAGGCCCCTCAGATGACATAAGTGCGCTCTGTATTTTTGTTCTGGGCAGCCAATTGGACAGGCTCTGCCGTTGCCGATCTCAGACACATAGCACGGTATCCAGGTAGGCCAAACACCAATCTCCCCACCCAGCATATATTTTTATTGGGTGTCAAACGCTATACAGGAAACCAGGACCCAAAGATAAAGTCCATATTTTAAGGTATCTGAATAGTGAAGGGGAATGAATATTTCTGTAATGTAGTCCATATCAGAGCAAAAGAAGCTACAAAAGTATCTGTAGGATAAAAGAGACCAGAAAAACAGATACCAAGACTGGCAGTAATATTCAGTCCGCTATCCAGATAGTATCCAGATAACTTGGCACCCTTCCCATGCACCAACCTGGATAGTGCTGAAGCTGTCTGGAGGGTTTTCAGTGACTATCTATATAGTGCCACTGAAAATCCACAGATAGTTCCACCTAAGGGAATTCAAAGTATTCAAATAACAGTTGCCATTATCAGGAAAATTCCTGGTTTATCGACCCAAATATATCTCCCTAGTATCCAGAAATGGAAAAGATGTCAATGTATAATCCTGATAATCCAGGCGTCAAGTATAATTTCAATCAAAAGCTTAAATCTTTATGTGATTCACTATAAAAGAATGAAATATGCATCTGTGAGCTGCCATTCATAGTGTTAAAGACATACAGAACAAAAATGAAATCCTGATTTTTTACATTGTAGGGGTAATTTTACAAAGATTTTACAACATGTAGAGAATACTTTACAGACAGAAAATGGCTGTTACAAAATACAGAGGTAAACAGGCGGACAAGTATGGCGGAACTTGCGTAAGCATTCCTGGAGTAGAGAAAGGGAAGAGTTTCATATTTTATGAAATGCACATAGACACACATAGTGGGATGTTTACTAAAGATTTTAATGCGTATTAATGAAATTAACTTCATTAATACACGTTAACGTTTAGTAAGCATGCTCTATAGTATACGTCTTCTTTGGAGCAGGTGTTAATTTGAGCAAGAGAACTATCGAAGGTCATGGCAGGAGTCTAGTTTACACAGACAAGTAAGTCCCTACAGGATATGTCTACTAAGCTGCACTACCTGTTAACGTGGCTGATAATGTGGACTGATACCATGCGCTAACAGACAGCGCAGGGAAAATGCAGAAAGTGTAGCGATTTTCTGTACTCTCTACAGAAACTGTGGTTCCCGCAACGGTGAGCGGACTAGTTTGGGTGTATCTGCAATGCACAGATTCCGCAGGTGCAAACACTGCACAGTCGCCATCACAGTTGCAGACAGCACAGGTGCAAACAACACTACCTCAATGGGTGACTTTATGTGCCTCGCGGTGCTGCCAGGCCACGCTCTTTGCAATTTTGGTGCATTATCTACTGGGGAAATGCTGTACACCCCCCCAAAAGATAGCCCACCACATTTGCAGCTAAAGTGGTGCTATTTGCACTATAATGGCGCATTCGCTGCAAACGCCCTGATATGGTCTAGGAAACACACCCCTATGTTGCCTATATAAGATAAGTCAGCAAAAGCATTCTCTGGAAAATATTACACCATGGTAGTATTCTTGTCTTGTCTTGATAAAGGACCATCAAATACGGAGACATCTAAAATGTGAGTAACTGTGAACAATATATCCTGCTTTTTTGACATTTTTTTAAGGCAACCCATTATCAAATGACTCCCTATGAGTCATTTTTAATAGGGCACCATGATTAGGTGCGTGAAAACTCTACCCATGCTGTACACAAACTATGCCCCCAGTTATGCCTACCAGCAAAGTACAAGTCTTCATGCCAAAGCACATACTTTTACACCATCAGTATTTTATAAGAGGTCATTTAGACATGTATGTGGCCACATACTCATGGGAATTATTTTCTAAAATTACCTCTTAGATGTCTAAATCCCATAAGCCTTCTTTTTGTGGTCGCCCTTCTTTCCCATCAGACTCTTCTTTGAGTTCAGCTCAGGCCTCATCAGGATGATGTAACATTTAGGGAAGAAGATACAAGACAGTAAGCCAGAACTAGAAGACAAAATGGCGAAAATCTCCATCGCAACCATGAACTTGCCTCGGGTACTGAGATAAGCTGGGATAAATGATAGCCACACAATGAGAAATGTCAACATACTGAAGGTGATAAATTTAGCTTCATTGAAGCTATCGGGAAGTTTTCTGGCAAGGAAGGCCACTATGAAACTAATGGTGGCCAGAAGCCCAAGATAACCCAGCATAGACCAGAAAGCAATGGGAGACCCTTCATTACATTCAACTATTATCTTTCCAGGCTGAGTGTGGATATTGTGCTCTGAGAAAGGAGGGGATAGTAGTAACCAAGAGACACACACAAGAGCCTGAATCAGGGTACAAACACTGATGACTAAGTAAGACATTTGAGGCCCCATCCATCTCCTAAAGTCACTATTTGGTTTGGTAGCTTTGAAAGCAATAACCACCAGGATGGTTTTGACCAACACACAAGAAATGCAAAGAGCAAAACTGATGCCAAAGGCAACTTGTCTGAAGAGACATTTCACTGTGCTGGGGTAACCAATGAAAGTCAGTGAACAGAGAAAGCATAAGATAAGGGCCAAGAGCAGGAGGTAACTGAGGCTGCGGTTGTTGGCTTTGACGATGGGTGTGTTCCTATAATGGACATAGAGTCCCAGAAAAGCAATGGGAATCAATGAGAAGGCAATGCTGACTCCTGCCAAGGTGATCCCCAAGGGTTCTTCATAGGAGAGGAACTCTATGGTCCTTGGAACACACTGATCTTGTCGACCATTAGGCCAGTAATCCCATGAGCACCTGGAACATTCTGCAGAGTCTGAAACGTCAAAGAAGCAAGAACTTTATCAAGCCTTCTAGTTGCATACTTATGATGTTAATGGGTAAATGATATTGCTCATCTACTCACTTGTCTGGTTAGAAACCTCCCCTGAGGGACACAGGACACACTGGAAACAGCATACAGGCTTGCCTTGTCTAACAGTTTTTCTATAGCCAGAGGGGCAGCTGGGACAACACACCGAGGGTGGGACCTTAAAAAAATTGATTCACAATGCCTACAGTGATGTTATTTTTTATAAGGAATAAATAAATTAAGATTAAGACTTTTCGAGGGCAATTTTCAAACTGGGCATACAAGTATTAAATCTGAGGTTACCTTTTCCCTGTAGATTTTATGCTCCTTTTCAAAAAGAAGACATTTCCCTTTGAAAATCATTTAGGAAAAAGCATGTGCACCTCTCTCTACATAAAACGTTTTGCTTAGAAACACTATGTGCACAATTCATGCACGGATGTGGTAGTCAATTTTCAAAAAGTCTATTTTTACACAGAGGGCCCTTTGTAATGCATGGATGCCTTTGAAGATTGGCCCCCTAATGAGCAAGTTTGTCTACAAAGAAATCTGTATGGTATGTGCTTAGGATTCAAGGGGCAAGGTGACTCATGTGGCACGTCAGCTGGTGCTTTTCCATCAGTGCACTCCCATAAAGTAGACTTTAGTTACATTTATTGCTTGGGGAGGTCGGAATTTGGTCATCCAATGACAGAGGGCTCAATGGCTACAATTTCCCCAGTGAAACAAGTGGCCCAATTAACAAGTCACTTGACTTTACAATTCAGCCAATAAACCAAAAGAAAAAAAAACAAGTTGGAAAATTATTTTATTAGATGCAGCACGTGTCCGCATTGTGTAAATCTGCTTTAGAGATCTTCCCCTGGAACCTGGAAGAATGTTGATTGCATGAAATGTTATTCAATAAATTCAACCCATTCGATGAGTTATTATTGGATGGCTTGTCCACTAAATGAAATGTCATTAGTTTAACAGGAAAAATGTCATTGGACCAAGAGTCCTTTTATCTTTGGATGAATTATAGTGATTGGACATATTTGAGGCAAATATCATTCTTTATATTTTACCAGATGGATAAATTAGTAATGAATAAATCATTCACTGGACAGAATATCATTGGATGAATTCTAGTCATTGAAAGGTGATTTTATAAGGAACCATCTAGATTTAGACGCCAAGACTGTGCACAAATCTCAGTATTTTAGTTGCTTATGTGCATACTTGGCCACTTACATGCATCAATGGCCTCTTTTACACTGGGCATGATTTTATAAGTATGGACATAGATCCAATTGCTTGTACTTTCACTGTGGGCATGCACAAGTATGCACATAAGTTATAATATCTTATCATTTGCATGGGTTCTTTATAAGCCTAGGCGTGGGGTAAGCAACCTTAACATAAATTAAGGTGTGCCTACTTTTCTTTATTAAAAAAGGTTGGGGCTGCCTTAAACTAGACCCCTGGTTATAAAATTACCCTCTGTATGACTAGTTTAGTGAACAATATATTGTCAAATAAATTGTGCCCATTGGATGAAACGGAATAATTTCCCTGAAAGAAAATCCATTCAGTGAATTATAACAGTTGGATAAATCATTACTGAACATGTTTTTCATTAGGCAAAATGTCGTTGGATTTTTTATCCTTGGATAGTTTGCCCCATTGGACAAATCATATTGTATGAATTGTTCACTGAATGAAATATCATTTTGGGAGTTGTCTTCAAATGGATGCTTATTTTAAAGACACCTCTCATTTTATGAAACTGTAAAGAAAGCCCTATCTAGTGATCTCTGTGATGAATTTTCTGCTAGGACAAATAATCGATTCTCTCTCAACTGCTGTCTATTTTTGGATTATTTCCAACCCTCAGCTTCATGGCATCTACACATAAAGAAAGCTGAATCAAATAGAAAAATTTCATTGAGGTCTTCTTTGTACCTGCCCATCCCCTGAATTCCACAGGATGGCGCTCATGTTGATGATGAGGAGCTGCCCTGGAGGAGCACTGGAGTCATAGCTGCCCACCTTCACAAGTTTGATGGTGCCCTCATTGCTCTGTTGCCAATTTACAATGTCATACTGGGCAGGAGAATTTCCGTATGCATCAAAAAAGATCTCTTTACCAACTTTGTTATGAAAACGGACATTGCTGATGTAATGCAGAAGCTGGAGGAAGGAAGAAAGATGAAGGAGAATTACTGGAAATGTTCCTTTTCTACTTTACAACAATACAGAATACAATGGCAGAAAAGAACCAAAAGGCCCATGTAGTGTTTCAGTTTACTTCCTGGTGCAATGCCGTAGACTCCAGTTTTCCTTCACTTCTTCACAACGTGAGACTTTCTGAACTTTTCCCAGGCTTTCTTGATTTTGTTACCTATTTTGCCTTGTCTCCCCCAGAATGTTATTCTATGCACTGATTGCCATTTCCATGAAGAAATATGTTACCCGAGTCTACCCATTGCAATATCACACCATGACTTCTTGAACCGCCTTTATCCTGAAAAATATTTGCTTCTAGTGCATTCTTTATGATTTTGAGCTATTTGAATGTTGTTATCATATATCCCTGCCTCTTGTTTCCTATCCTGTAGAATGTATTTAGCTAACTAGGTCCTTAAGAGATCAAGTTTCAAGAAACTGCTGATTGGGCAAGATAACAAGGTCATTTTCACTTACTTATCTTTAGCCAGATATTCAGCCAAAACCAACCAGCTAGTTTATGGACTGAATTTTATCTGACTATACTGTATATTATCTGTACCCCAAATTCAGGACACCACACTTTTATTCATTGAAGCTTAGCTGCCAAATACTTCACACTCTTTGAACTATGGAGATCACCCATTGGTGTCCATCCTGTTATAGGTCTTTGTGTTATCTGTGAAAAGACAAACCTTTACTGCTAACTACAACTTCACTCAAAAAAAAAATATTAAACAGAACAGGTCCCCTGATCATCCTTCTTTTCATAGAGTAAATTTCACATGCCACTGCTTTCTGGTTTCTATCACTCAACCAGTTCCTAGTATACTCCGCCATCTTGGAACCCAACTCTAGACTGCTTAGTTTTGAAACACTCCATCATACATTATTACTTCAGCACAGGGCTGGTCCTACCATTGAGCGGCTCTATTTTTTTGCACATGGTTCTGCTTTTTGACCGTGATTTATAGTTCCTACTGACTTATGCAAATGAGGCCCCACAATGAGTCTCTGCACATGGGCCTGTATCCCTCTGCATCCCCCATGAGCCACTTCTCCTTCAACGTTGGGAAGCTATCAGAGCCTTTGGAGATATTTGGTATTGGTGTCATTCTTCCTTTATTGATAATGCACAGACTCATGGAAGAGGAATCGATGTAATCCTTCAAGATGGTATGTAAGGTATCACAAACTCTATCATTTTTCAAACTCTATTTAATATTTATTTTAGCCCGGTAGCTTCAATTGTTTTGAAAAATGTGGTGTCGAGTATTAAAGGAGGACCAGCATTCTGCAGTTACTAAGCTGAATGAGTTTTATCGATGTTGGCTATTTGCTTGGTGATGCACACAGCAGGTTGAAGATGAACCACACTATGACCAATGGACCGAGGGTGAGTAGACTGGGCAGAAATCAGGAGATTTACCCGTCTTTCTAGGGAACACAGTTGAATCCTAGTAGCTTAGTGAAGAATTTAGGTTTCTTTTTAGATCGTCCCTGTAACAGACTGAATAATATGACAGGGATCTGGGCCTACAGGGAGGTTTTCAAAAAAATAATCAGTTAAGCCTGTGTTCAACATAAACAATTCTTTAATTCCTCAAACAAATGTAGTGTCTGGCTTATCAATTGCAGGTTCAGAGGCAAGAGCTCAGGTAGGCTACGTCTACAGCGTAAACTAGTAATCCTTCAGCTCAATGACTCCTAACTCAATGACCTATGCAAAATGGGGCTTCAAGTGTGTTTTTTAACACTTGGCATTATGGGGAGTCCAATTATTTATTTGTTTTATGCTTTTACGTGATTAACTGCCTTAAATTATTATGGTGAAATTAGGTGATAAATAAATAAAAAATACTGGCACTTACTTGCCAGGGCTGGAACTCTGCAACATCTGCACATGTGTGCTGCAGGAAGGGGCCTCTCCCCCGCTGGCAGGAGCTCAGATCCTGTAGAGCGTGTGCAATGGAATAAACTGTATTGTAGACATTGTAGGTGACCCTTAAGTTTGTAGCATCTGTGTACATATTCTGAAGACTCCCCAGATCTTCATTTCCTGTGCATAGCTTGGTTCTGTTATCCCAGGACCTCAAGAAGGCTTCCTGCTTTGGCCAATCACAGCCAAAGGCCTCTTCCCAGAACTCCCAAAGAAATATATCTTCTGGGGTCTTTGTGGGGTGAGGGCTAATGAGAAATTCTCTAAAGTTCGGCATCTCCCCACTGTGGAGAGCGAATCCAATAGTGCCAGAGAGGAATCCTGCATACTTCTGCTGGGATAGAAGAGAGGATGTGGACCAAGCCTCACTAGCTATCCAAATTTTCCCAGTCACATTCTGCCTCACTATCTCATTCATCACTGGGACCAACTCTGAGTCAAGGGAGAAAACAACAATGGCATTTGCTGTTGAGTTTTTGATTACCTCAATGATGTGCATCGCATTCTCTTCTGCCCGGTTTGCAATGATAGTCTCTGAAAAGGCCACGCAAGCTCCAGCTTTGACAATCTCTTCCTTTACCATCTGTACCCCCTGGTGGCCATAATCATTGTCCACTGCCAGGAACCCGACCCAAGTCCATCCGAAATGCATCACTAGCTCGGCCAACCCCAGGGACTGGAAGGCATCACTGGGAACGGTCCGGAAGAAGGATGGAAACTGGATACGATCACTCAGCAAGGGATTTGTGGAGAAATAACTGATCTGTGAAATAAATAGAGACATTCTGAGTTGGCAGCAAATTCTATAACAATGCTCCCAAAGGTAGGAAAAAAGACTGAGGCACAGCATGATAGCTGCACTTGTCGGCACAGTTTTATATAGTGATTAATTACAGACCTTTATTATAACTCTAAGCTTGCCAATAAACAAAAGGGCCATTCAAAACACATGGTATTTCTTTTAGTCTGAAAAGGAAAGTCTTTCTTTTTCAGACAGGCTTTTTGTCAATTGTAATTTTTCAAGATCTCGGTTTTTAAATGAATGCAGAGTCGATATCCTCGATCCATTGAGAAGTGCTAAATGATTGGGTGATGTTTGTTTGGCTATTGAATAGCATTGCTTCTACTTTAGCGTCCAGGGGCATCTTTATAACAGGCTGGCTGGATTGAAAGGGCAAGAAGGTATCTCTTTCCAGCCTACATTATAAACATTCAAAGGTGCCTATGTGTCTTAATAAAATATTAGGGCTAAACCAGCAGAAATTGCAGCTAGTTTGAAGCTGCACACATTTATGTCTGCTCAGGAGCTCATGCAAATGCACACATGTATTATCTTTGCAACCATGCATATTTTATAAAGACCATGCATTCTTTGCTACTCTGATCGATCTCCCCCCAGACTCTGCACAAAACATGCCTATACTTGCTTTGAGTAAAAGCACGTGCCTTCTCACCACATATACAGAGCGCGATTCCATAACATGCACATCCAGCCCGCGGACACATCTAAATGAAAAAAGAGGCCCCATTTGACCCTAAGTCCACATACGTAGGTCTGGATGTGCCCGCAGGTCTGGAATTGGGGACAGAGACATGTTTGGCATACGCCCAAACCCTGGGACATGGGTATATGTAGCAAGCGACATGGACATCACTACCTTCGGCAAATTCCAAAAGGATGTACAGGGTCTTTGCTGACCTTCTCCATATGGCCATACCTCCTCAGTTAAAACGTGCATCCCCCGAAGCTGCTCCTCACACTGACGGTGTGGTGCCCATGCCGACTACCCATGAAAACGGATGATACAGATGTGCTGACGCAAAACAGACCATATAAACTAGTTCTTTGCATGACCAGGAAACTGCAAAGTGATCTCTGTGCACGCAGAAATGTTACAACAGCAAGTAGAAAGTGATATGATTGTCCTGACATACCTTGCAGCACAACATACATGGCAGTAGGTGAACATTTTAGTTGTGCTTGCATTGGTCATCTCAGACAATAATCTGTACAATGCTATGTATGGAGAAATCAGAAATGGTCCTCTGCAGCTAAATGTCAAAGCATATCCCTGACAATATTTAGGGACCCTCAGATTGAGAGCATGCACCGGTGCAAACAGCACTATTAGATGTCCCAGAGCGCCAGCATCTGTCTATACAAATGTGCACATTTGTGAGACCTCTGATGGTGCTGTGGGCCCTGTTGCATGCGCTCACTCTGAGGGTACCTTATCGCTGACAGGGATATACTTTGACATTTAGCCATAGAAACCCTGTTCTGCTGTATTCTAGCCAATCACACTGGCACTTGGCCATGCTGTGGTCATCCCTATGGACCAGGTACTGACCAGATAATGATGTCCCCCCGAAATTGCAGTTACACACACTAGATCCCCCCATGCATCCCTCTAACCACACACACACACACACACACACATACTGTCATTTGAAGTCACCCAAATCATAGATCTGTAGAACAGATGCCCTGCACCTCTAGAAAACAGTTGGTATAACATGATGGCATGGGATCCCAGGACTACTAATCTGATCTGCGTTTCTCATCCACACATGCATCCATCCTATACAAGCCCTACATCAACAGTCCCACTTCTCAGATGACAGGAAATGTTAGGGTGCCCTAGATCACCTCCTCTAGTGCACACAGCAATTATCAGCATAGTCGGAATAATAACCATTGCACCTCTGAATATTTCTTTAGGGGTGTGTAATAATGTGTCTTAACCAAACAACCTTCCCTTACCTCAGCATTCTATTCTTTACAACTGCATCTTGTGGTCTTCCAGACCACAGACACACCGGTTCACAACATCTTTGTCACAACCATTCATCTCTATAGGACGCATTGCAGAGCAGAGCATAAAAGTTTCTAAGTCTTGGTCTTATTCCACGTTTCCGCTGGTATAACATGGAAGTCCACAGGAAACACTCAGAACGTACATGAGCCTTTCCTGCACATCTCTGCTACTGACCATGCCCCCATTCTGCCCCCTCCCACCCATGTTCTGAGATCCCCGTACTAGCACCATGTATGTGGAGGGCCACAGGTATACCAGAATACAGTCATAGACATTTTCGCTAGAAAAACGTCTATGCTGCACATCCAAGGATTTATTTCTGTTCCGGAATGGCCCCCACAGCTTTTACATGCAGAAAAGGTTTATTAAATTACTCCCTTTTAATGTTTTACTGTTGTGCATTATGCAGTAGTTTTTATTGACTGGCAAGCTTTACGTTTTTTAAATAACTAATCATTTGTGAACCATGCTCCCAAGTAGAGAATTCCAAAACTGGGAAGCTCCTCCAGTTAATCACATATTATTTAGCGTGGGAGCACAAGAAAAGTTTCTTGAGCTGATCTTAAGGTCCTAGGAGGAACATATAATATTATAATGCTGAGCTTCTTGTCCCAGTGGCCTTCTTGAACACTGTAAACCTCCATTCACTGGAACAAGCAATTCCTTCCCTGTGTTCCCTGCTCTCTTTCTCTGGTGCTGGCCCTTGGCTGAGAGCCACAGACCACAGCTCACTTTAGACCCCCAGTGTAAGGATGATCCTTACTGGGTGATTTCTGTTGCTGCAGAGTGATAGGAAAACAAAAGACGTGCACCACCAAAAAACAAAGATCAACCAAAGCAATGAGAAAAAACAACATAGATAATAATCACAAATCTTTGTTGGTATGGTTAAAATGGAAGAGTTCCACGTCCAACTTGACCAGGTTTAGGCCTGCATCAAGGGCGAATTCACGCAAAATCTCTACATAAATTAGAGTCAACCATTATTCAATTGTATGTTTTTCCCCATTGTATTTCCATTTGGTTGATTCTAATTGATGTGTTTGATCATTATGTTGTTTTTCCTACTGTTTAGGTTGAGCTACAGAGAGATAGCCAGGGCATGCTTCTCTTTGAGAGTTGTGGGCACTGCTTCTATAACATTGTTCTAAGCCTAGCTGGCACAAGCATTAAGAACCAGGTTCAAAAATTCAACTTGGGCACCATATGTGACCATCCTTATTACAGCCCCAAGGATGAAATTTCTAATGGAGTCAAGCACTGGAACAAATTCCTAAGAAGGTGCTGGAAAGAACATCATTAGAGGTTTATAACATAAGATAAAATAAACATTTCTCTGGGATGATAGAGTAGAGCAGATCTTGCCTAGAATCAGCAGATAAATAAGATGATCTGCTCAAGTCCCAACCCTATCTTCTAAGGTTCTTTATTCAACTTCTGCAAATACCTATGAACCTCGTTTGACAATTGCCCCGGAGAAAGTCATTTCTTCTGCAGGAACCTACCTGAGGATATCTAGATGGACCCAATAATCGAGCCATGGGGATGGAACAGAGGGACCCAGCATCCCCCACCATGGTTGCCAGCTGATTCTTCTGGCACCTATAATTGGGGACAGCTTCCTCCTGTCCCGTCAGCATCCACAGAGTCCCTTCAAGGGCTCGCTGCAGGATTAAACATGAGTCGTAGACCTGAAACCCCAGGGTGATGTTGGGTAAGAGATTCAGATCACTGTTTATCTCCTCAATTGCAAAAATCATACTCTGCATCCACTGGTAATTCTGGAAAGCAAACCTGGAAGACACATGGAAAGTTAATGCCTCAGACGGCAGATAAAATCTTTATACTTCGCAGCATATCGTGTGCCTTTATGTCCTTAGTGTGGTTTTTTTTCAGTTAATAAACTGTCATTACCTTACCACTCAAGGCAACTACAAAGGTGTTTTTTTTACCTGAGGTTGAATACTTCTCTGACTGAACTACCTTTCCCATAAGGCATTACAAGGCAATCAGTCAGTTAAAGACCAAAAGGTGCATCTCGCTAATGACAACCACGCCCCTCCATACTGCATGTAAGGGGCTATGGGTGTGACAGGTGGTAAATTGAAAGGCAATGACAGGAAATACTTTTTCACTGAAAAGGGTGGTGGATGCTTGGAATGTGTTCCTGATGGAAGTGGTGTGGGCAAATACGGTGATGGAGTTCAAAAGGGCATGGGACAGACACAGCGGATCCCTTTACAGCAACAAGAAAATATCAAAATAATCTGAACCATCTAATTCCTTAACAAATAGGGGTGTACTACAAGGAGTGGTGGGATCACCCCTAAACAAAGACATGGGGAAGGGGGACCTGCACAGAGTGGCAGGTGTACCTGCTCTTGACATCGTACTGGGCAGACTAGATGGACCATACTGGTCTTTATCTGCCGTCATTTACTATGTTACTATGTTACATTCCAGGAAATCTATAGATGGTAGGAACGTACGCAGCTCTGCCGGTACACCTCAGTCTTGACCAACAGACTCCTCTTTCATTCTATTACTGTGGAACCTCCATTCACATAAACACAGATTCACACATCCATACACATAAACACTCGCTCCGGTCCTGTACCACCCCTTACACACTGCCCTGCCAATGCACACCTTACTTATCCAGTACACTGTTTTGCTATTACCCCAAATTAATTAAAAGGCTGAAATTCCATTATGTTATCCACAAGGTACTGGTTTCAGAATTAACTACTAGAGGAATTCCTGTTTTGGGAAGATTTTCCCTTCCTACTTCCCCAATTCTGCATCTGTGGGAACAAAACTGTTTAAGAATTGTGATCCTTCTTTAAGACTTAGCAGGATCATTTGTGTCGTCAGTTGTGGTATCTCCATAGCTACTTAGGGTAACGGAATGCTTCCCCAGCTAGTTCACCATTTACCAGGTCCATGTTGCAGTATGTTATGATATTCATATATTATCAACAGAACTCAAAGTCCCATTTCCACTAGATAAATATTGGCTAGCAAACACAGGATATCCAAGAGAAGGGATTCTGGATTTAGTTCATGCCTTTTTATAGAAGTAGCTCAAGGCAAATATAGTCAGATACAAGAGGCAGGTACAAGAGGCATTTTCTTGTCCCCAGAAGGCGTATAATTTAAGTTTGAATCTGAGGTAATAGAGGACAAAGAGACTTGTACAAGGAGTGGTAACGGGATTCTAATCTAGCTTTCCTGGTTGTCAACCCACTGCTCTAACCATTAGGTCACTCCCCTACTCAAAAGAAGAGATCAACAAACCTCCCAAGTTAACTGTCTGCATATTGTTGGACTCTCTTATATAATGGACATTTTGGCAAAACCAGCACAGTGACTGAATGCCCTATAGCCTTGGTCTTCACTCTCAGCTCTCAAGGGCTCCAACACATCAGGTTTTCAAGATATCCCTAATGAATATGCATGAGAGAGCTCTACATACATTGGAGTTAATAGGTATACAAGTATCTCTCCTGCATTTTCATTAGGGATATCGCAAAAGCCTGACCTGCTGATGGCCCACGAGGACCAGGAGTGAAGACCAATACCCTATTGTGTAATCATAGGTTCCAATGTCCAGCCATTCATTTTTCTATATTTTCACTTGCCTTTAAAAAGAACAAAAGAACACATATGAAAATAATACTTCCCCCACCAGACCTGGCATGGTCTCCATGTTTCATTGGCTTGGCTTAAGGTCTTAGGCAGATGACAGAAATACATGAAACATTATAAATTCCTCTGTCTCCTGAGGCAGCCTTGGTAAAACATAATTCACACATTTTCAATATTTTCTCTCACCCAAGGCTCCAATCTCAGGGCCACCACTTGAGTGACACTTGTTGTTGTTGTTGTTGTTGTTGTTGTTAAGTGCCGTCGAGTCGGAGTCGACTCATGGTGACCCTCTGGATAGCTATCCTAAATTGTGTTTGGTCTTCAGTCAGGCGGCTCATTGTTGATAGACTGGCACCCGTAGCTGCTGTTATTGTATCGATCCATCTCATTGCTGGCCTTCCTCTTTTGCGTTGACCTTCTATCTTGCCAAGCATGATGTCTTTCTCTAATGATCTCTCTCTTCGCATGATGTGTCCAAAGTATGAAAGTCGAAGTCTTGTCATCTGAGCTTCTAAAGAAAGCTTAGGTTTGATCTCCTCTAGTACCGACTGGTTTGTTCTTCGGGCAGTCCATGGTATACACAGTATTTGCCGCCAGCACCATAATTCAAAGGCATCAATTTTCTTCCTGTCTATCCTGACACTACACCAGCTTATTCCAGGATATGATGGTTAAGATGAGCCAGTTCAAGGTTTGATCCTTTAAAATAAAAGCAGGAATTACCAGTTCCTCAGTGTCAAGGTAGCAAATTCTGGCTTTGACTTATCCTAGCTAGGTACTTGTGACCTGGATTGACCACTGTTGGAAACAGGATACTGGGCTTGATGGACTTTAGTCTGACCCAGTATGGCATATCTTATGTTTTTATGTTATATTCTTAGCCTTGATGACATGGAGCCAGCTAGTGTCCCTAGCAGGTGGAAGCAAATAAGTGGAGTTATCCGCACATAAAGGGCAGTTCATATTTCTTTACTTATGTATTTAAAATACTTACATATTGCAAATCCTAAAAAATACCAAGTGTTTACAAAATTACATAATAAATCATACAAAATACATACAATAACCATCAAACAAACAGAAGCACCCTAAAGCCAATCAAATTAACAAAGTAAAAATAGACCCCACCATCATAATCAAGAGTATGCCTGGGTAAAATAATGAGCCTTTACTTTCTTCCAGAAATCTAAAAAAGTCCAGCAACAATCTGAGATCATCTGATAATTGATTCTATTCTTTTGTGCCAGAAAAAAATAGAATAATCTACTTAGAATCTTGATACTATGAAGGTGAGGAATCTTATAAATTCTCAACAACCTCGCCCTCTGATCATAGTTGACGTGCAAGACTATAAACGTCTAATGAAATAGAAATTAGAAGACAAATACCCATACTAGCTTGGGAGACCAATGAGGTGCCTATATTGAGGCTATTCTATAAATATGAATAAGGCTTCTATGTGTTTTTGTGAAATAACCTCACCAAACCTGCAGAAATAGTGCCTAAAATGAGCCCTCGTACATTTATACCTGCTTGTGAGTAGATATGAATGTATGTACATGAAGCAGACGTGTGAGCACATGTTTCACAAACAATGAATGCAAATCGTGACCCTGCCCGCACTCCACTCAAACTATGCTGCCAAAAATGCCTACACTCTGGTCGCACAAGAGTACGCACCTTCCCATCATCATGCATACTTTTATGCCTAAGTAATTTTATTAGGCATTTTAAGCATGTAAAACAGAAATTATGCTGAAAGGATTTTAGTGGATCAAATCTACCACAGACTAAATCTTCACAGAAACTAAACCTTTGATCTTACGTGTGGCAGGTGATCGGAGCAGGACCCAATGAGAGGGCAAGAGGAGTCTCTCGGTAGGTGTTTTCATGAAGAGGGAAAATCCCCCCGATCAAGATATCTCCAGGTCTTGAGTATCCCGTCTCAAAGGATCTGTGGAGCTGGCATCCTTCCACCATATCCAGGTAGGGGAAAGCTGGCACCCAGGTGGACATCAGCAACCATACAATCCATTTCCAACCGAAGAGAACTCCTACATGACTCCTTAGAGTCACAACTTGGGGAAAGACCACAAACATTGCCCCAGTTCTACAAAGATCTCTTGTGCTTCCTGACCACACAAGTAAATATCATATAGACGGCAAAATATATCCTGATTTTCCTAAAATGCAATTAATCTTATAGTAGATTTAGAGTTAATGAAAAGGCTTGCATCAACCTCTACATAAATTATTTTTTTATCTTTAATTTAACCCTATGATAAACTTAGTAAAGTTTTGATCAATCTGAAAGCATCGCCTGTATAAGGCTTATGCCATCAAAATCCTTGTCATTTTAAACTGCCTTAAAAGGAGTTCTTTGAAATCACAATCCCTGGGCCTTTGACTTTAGCTTTCCTGTTATGTTGATGTTAAACTGATGATGTTGGATCTGGATGCCAGAGGATCTTCTCTAAAGATGTTCTGTTACTGTCTATTCACTTTATGTTGTCTGTCCTCCTTAATGAGCCAACTAGTGTCCTTTCTAAGCCTCCAAGCCTCCCCCTCTTTCACACTGGAACCGAGTAATGCAAGCAAGTTGAATAAAGGCCCCTTTCTTTATATTAAGAAATACGTTCCCTGAAGACAGCTAATGAGAGCTTTGACTATTAACATATGAAACAAGGTGCAGCTGTTACTGGAAATTGCTTCATTGTCTTATTAAATTTAATTTGGGGAGAGAAATGACACTAGGAAATAAGGACTTCAGAGGGGTCCACAGGTGTTACAGCTCTGGGCTATTATCAGTTTTCTGCTGTTTTTCATTCAACATATATAATAACACTAACCTAATTTAATTAGGATAGCACACCTAAGTGCAAGATATCTCCCTTGTTCAGAGGTCCCTTCTCTATAGAACTTATGGGGCAAAGTTTAAGTGCAACAAGTGAAATAATATGTTGACTGTCACCAAATGAGTCAGAGGCAGAGTGGATTTGGAAGTGAGGTATCCAAGTGTCATAGCTCTAGGAATTCACCAAAAGGTCACACTGTGGGATTGGCGGCAGTGGTGGAATTAGAACCTGGGTCTGCAGATGGTTTATGGTTTATTCAAATGTTAATATACTGCAATTCATACAAAAACAAAGCAGTTTACAACAATAAAAAAAAATTATAAAAGAAAAAGAACTCCATCAAAAAGCCATTCAAATACAACTGCAGGGCCACATAGACCAGAACGCGCCACTAGACCCCCACTAACATGGGTTCAAACCACACCATAATGTAGAAATGCTACTAACCTCACTCTTTGACAACACAGTCATTCATAGTCTCCTACCCGACCGCCTACAGCATAAAGGGATTCAGAGCGCAGCCCTCAACTGGTTTAGATCCTACTTGAGTGGTCGTCAACAACAAGTACTCATTGGAACGCAATCATGCACTTTCCAACAAACCCAAGGAGTCCCACAGGGCTCATCTCTCTCAGCCCTGCTTTTCAACATCTATATACAGCCGATCTGCTCTATAATACAGTCCTTCAACATCCTCTACCACATTTATGCTGATGATGTCTTACTCTACACCCCTTTCTAAATAGACAGCCCAGACTTCTCCCTCATTATAGAATGCTTCAATAAGTTCTCTGACTGGCTTTCTACATGCAACCTTACAGTGAATTGCAGGAAGACCGAAGTCTTATTTATAACAAAAGACCAATCATTTATCCCTCCAACCTCCCTATGGGTGAGAGATGCAGAGCTCATGATGAAGCAGGAGGCATGCTATCTTGGAGTTACCCTTGACCAATGGCTGAGTATGGTTACACACATACAGAATGTCATCAAGGTAGTCTACCATAAAATAAGAACCCTCCATCATCTACGCCCGCTCCTGGACCCCTTGGATTTTCGCACAGTATTCCAAGCCCTCATCTTCCTGAATTTTGACTATGCCAATATAATTCTTCAGGGCCTTCCAAAACACACCCTCCAATCACTCCAACTGGCCATGAACACAGCTGCCTGAACACTCCAAGGGGTATCCAGATTTGAACATATCTTGCCTATCTTGATGCAGCTACACTGGCTCCCAATAACTAGTCATCTGATCTATAAAGCCCTGTTACTCATGTTCAAGATTCTTCACAACATGTCAGCACCCTCCTTGATAGCAATCATTCAATGTACCCCAGACAACAGAACTAAAAGATCAAGTATGGTAAACAGTCTGGTTACACCTCCATCAATAAGGACTCAGGCCACCAAGAATTGCCCCTTTTCCTTATACGGTATGCTCCAAGTCTTTGAAACATCCTTCCTGCCTCAATTCAAGCCATCACTGACCTTTCAACCTTTAGAAAGGCCTTAAAAAACCACCTGTTCCAACTAGTTTATGACCATATACCTTAAATAAGGTGGCAATTACCTTTCACCTATGTACCCTTGGTTCTGATAATAACTTGTAAATAGTTCTCTCCTGTCCAAGTTAAGGTCCCTGCTTATGTTTAATTTACCGCTTGTTCTGTTAAATACCTGTTCTTTAAACTTGGTTCGATGTAAAATAGCTGTTCTATGTAAAGTTGATTTGACTGTTTACGTTCTATGTAAACCGCACTGTTTTCTAAAGAGTGCAGTATATAAAAGCAAATAAATAAATAAACATCATAAGGGACATAGACATCAAGACCTGATTCCTCCTCATATTTATGGACATTTTATCATCCTTTGATACCGTATCCCACAATACATTCCTGTAATGTCTTCAAGAAATTGGCCTATGCAACACCATACTAAAGTGGTTTGAATCCTACATAAGTAACAGACTATAGCAAGTCAAATGTGGGCCAAACAAATCCATGCTGTTCTCCATACCACAAGGCATTCCCAAAGCTCTGCACTTTCCTCAATTCTCTTTAACCTATACATACAACTCATCTGCAATGTCATAAAAAAAAGCATAAAATACAGTACTGCATGTAGGTTGATTGGGGTATAGACCATGAGATTGTCAGCATATATGTGGTACTATATTTTATGCTTTTTTATGACATTGCAGATGAGTTGTATGTATAGGTTAAAGAGAATTGAGGAAAGTGCAGAGCTTTGGCATATTTGGCTGTACCCGTGATGATGCAAGCTGCCGTGTTTTGTGCCAGTTGTAGCAGATGGATGGTTTGCTTTGGGAATCCTTGGTAAAGTCAGTTGCCATAGTTTAGTATGGGGGCGATGATAGCCTTGCATACTGTATGGAAATGGTCCTGGCTTAAGACTGGTTTTAGTCTCCTGATGAGTTTTAGTCTGTGGTATGATTTTGCTGTGGTCTTGTTTATGTGAGACTAGAGGTTAAGGTTTTTGTCCAGGGTGATTCCCAAATATCTCACTTCACTTTTTACTATTATCATCTTGTGCAGAAGATTGATTGATTGTGGAGGGTTGAAGGTGGTGCTTCTGGTGTATAGTGCTTCTGTCTTGCTGTAACAACAATCTAACAGTAAACTACAGCAAGACAGAAGCACTATACACCAGAAGCACCACCTTCAACCCTCCACAATCAATCAATCTTCTGCACAAGATGATAATAGTAAAAAGTGAAGTGAGATATTTGGGAATCACCCTGGACAAAAACCTTAACCTCTAGTCTCACATAAACAAGACCACAGCAAAATCATACCACAGACTAAAACTCATCAGGAGACTAAAACCAGTCTTAAGCCAGGACCATTTCCATACAGTATGCAAGGCTATCATCGCCCCCATACTAAACTATGGCAACTGACTTTACCAAGGATTCCCAAAGCAAACCATCCATCTGCTACAACTGGCACAAAACACGGCAGCTTGCATCATCACGGGTACAGCCAAATATGACCATATCACCCCTATACTCAAACAACTACACGGCTTCCAATCCACGCCCGTGCCATGTTCAAAATGGCACTAAACATATTTAAAATCATACACCACTCCTCAGCGGACATCCTACAGAACATGATCATAAGAGACTCAGGCATACAACCCAGGTGAAACAACAACAAACATATGCTCATCATGCCCACAGAATACCAAAAAAAAAAACCATTCTGCATCCAGAAGAGCGCTCTCACTCTCTGCACCCACCTTACCAAACTCCCTTCCTGATAGCATGCGAGCCTCAGGAGACAACAAGGACTTTTGAAAAAAAGATAAAGACCCTCCTGTTCATTGAACACTTTGGAAACATGCATAGCCTAGCAAATACAATGGCCTGGACCCCTCCCAAACCCTACAGATCAACGGCATGCACAATCCAATACCTCAGCCAAACTGTAAATAAGTCAATCTTATCTTGTTAACTGCCCTGCATGCCAACCCCTCCCCTATATTCTAGTTTATTGTACTCGGTTTAAGTTATGATATAAACTGCTTTGATTGAAGGATAAGGTGGTATAGAAATCTGGTTAAATAAATAAATAGGATAATATAGAATAGAAAAGAAAGGGAAGAGGGGTATGGGATTCAAGTGCAGTCTTTAGTGTATGTCAAACACACCTTCAAAAAGGTGTGTTTTTAAACAGGCTTTAAAAGCTGTGCATGATGTCTCAAGACGCAGAGCAGGTGGAAGGGCATTCCAAGGAGTGGACGTTTAAAAAAGAACATAGAATGACATGTACATTGTAATCAAGCCTTCGGGAGCAGTAGGAGACAATTAGCATGTATAGCTCTGAACGTCTGGACTGGGCCATGTAATGTGAGAAGAGATGAAAGATATGAAGGGGCATCTGTATATACAAACTTATGGACAGGCTCAAAAATATATAATTAATACAAGAAGAGACCGGGAAGCAGTGATGTTGTATTATAAGAGGTGCAATGTGGGCCAAATGAAGAGCATGTGACAAAACTCAGATTGCGGTGTTCTAAAATGATTGAAGTGACTTTACCAGATGGCACGGGGTCTTCAAGTGTCACAGCTCTGTGCCATCAGCACTTGGTCACACACAGTGATCGTGGTCTTAGAAGTGGGGTTGGAGTCTTACTTCACAGGTATCACTGCTTTGTGGTCTCAGAACTGGGCTATGCAGAGAAAATTGTGGCTGTAAGCTAATCTTGCAAGTGTCGCAAATCTGGTTTTTCAACAGTGGGTCCTGCAGCTCCCCCTCTTCTATAGTTGAAATACTGAACCAATACCCATTAGTTGCAACTAACCTACATTTGTGTTTATAGATTATATAATGGCCTTTATCATCCTAAAGTAGGTTTAAGTTAAATGCATAACTTACATTGATAGTAGTTGAGTATAACCGCTCTCCATATAATTTGATAGGTTACCCTCCTTCTGTCCCAAACCTGGCCCCTTAACTTTATGGATAATATCAGGCCGTTCAGATCAATTTTCAGCCTGATACTATCTGAATAAGGGCTAAAACTCTGCATATTACAAAGTTACACATTCTTCAACCAGCAGTGGACTTTGTTGGAACGTCAGTCCACTTGTTTCCGGTATCTTTAGTGTTCTGAAATGTAAAGTCTGTTTTCAGACACTTGGTGTAGGCCCTAACATAATTCCCTCATAAAGTCTGATTCTCAAAAAAAGATGAACTCCATTTAGGAAGTTAATTTTGGGGCTTAATTTTGTCCCCTATTTTCAGCCAAACTTAGGAGCCTAAGGGACATGTTTACTAATGTGTGCCAACCATCATCAAGGGGTTTCGGGCATCGTAAGTCTGTCGCACTAACAATGCTATAAATCCACACTAACTGGGTAGCATGCAATTAGGCAGTGACTGGATGGGTTAGCAGTGGATCATGGCAGTGGACAGCACATCATGATAAGCACAGGTGTTTTGAGTACACGCTAACCACGAATGTTGCCATTTTAGCACCAGTGAATTTGACACACTCAATGGACAGCAATAAGTGCACCTGTATGCCTTTTAGTACAGTGCCATGCATTAGCAATACAATAACAACAGGGGGAGGGGCGCACATGCACCCAAACTTTGTTGTTCCTCTGTTCTAGTTTCGCGGCTCAAACAAATGCAACCAATGTGCTCTGAAGTAAACATGCCCTTAAGGTTTTAGCTAAAAAGTCACCTAAATTTAGAAGCTTAAATGTTATGGCCTGGATTTTCAGACGGCAAAGAAAATCTCTTACTTTAAGTACCAGCACTGATGCTGCTAGGTGTATAGGTGGCAGAACTGAATAAACAGATGGTGTGGTCAGTATACCGGCACTCACCGTTTATTTTATTGCTTTATTTCACTTAAGAGATTCGTGTTCCATTCTATACAATGATCTAGGTAGATTACCACAAAACACTTATAATCCAATTATATATTATGACATGAACCCTTCCATCAACATAGACACGCAAAATACATAAAGTAAAATTTAAATCAAATGACCATCAGTAAAATATCATCTTAGGAACAAAATAAAATAACATAAAATTGCAATATTAAAATTGAATTACGAGAAGCAGCGGTGAAGTTACTGGGGCTTGGCAGCTGAGCTGTTCTTTCCAGCAATTGGCGCCTGCAGTAGAAGCCACTCCTACCTTCCCGTGCTATCGGAGGTCTCCTGCAAGTACTTAAACGCTGGCTGCCTTTCACGGCCACGGTCACGTGCCAAAAGAGGGCGTGGCCTATTCAGTGCCAGTTAGGCTCCTTGGCCATTTGAGATGCCCAGAGGAAAAGTAAGTCTGTGAAACAGTCCTCTGCTATGTCTGTTTCTACTCTGACAGAGATTACTGGTCCTATGGCTCAGCATGTTGTTTTTATACGGGACTCGATGTCAGACGTTCAAGATCTTTCCTCTCCTTTCCCTGGTGCTTCTCTTAGTTCCATCGATAGGACTCCACCGCCTAACCCAGGGCCTTATCAAACTTGTACTGTGGGAGAATTTTCTCCCCTCTGGTCGCCTCTAATACTGGGAAGGAAGAGGTGGTGCCTGTTGGCCTCCTCTTCCATTCCAGTGGGGTTTCTCCATTGGTTCCTATTCAGGCTGTTCATGCAGGTTGCGATCAACATTTGTCTTCATCTATCAACCCTGCAGAGTTTACATTGGTGGATATTTGGAAGCTAGTCTCTGATACAAATAATATGTTAGCTAGATTTATGGATCAAACTGTTACTTTTTCTCAGCAGGCTGTTCTAAGAGTTCAAGAGGTTGAAGCAAATGTTTTGGGTATGGTTCAGCGTGTTGGGAAGGTTGAAGCTCAAGTTAGCTCCTTCAGTCAGCGAGTACTACAAGTTTAAAAGATACTTTGCTTTTGTACAAACAAATTGAATCTTTGGAAAATGCTTCTCGAGCAAAAAATATTAGAGTGTTGAATTTTCCTAAGACTCGTTTAATGTCACCTTCAGTTCTGTTTAAGCAGTATTGCAAGGATGTGTTGTTGAAACCAGAGGCTGACGCCATTTTGATTTCTCATCTTTTTTATTTGCCAGAGCTTGCAGCATCAGTAGTGTGGCTTTGTTGGGGAAATAGAGTGATGTGCGTATAACTGCTTCTTTGGAAAATTCTGATGTTCTAATTCCCTCCCGGGCCACACTAGTGATATCTTTGTCTAATCTCGTGGATAAGGCTGTGATTATGAAGGCCTTTTTTCAAAAAAAGATTTGCTTTTTCATGGACAAAAGTTATCTATTTTCCCTGATGTCTCCCGCTTCACGCAAATTCGGAGAAAGGCCTTCCTCCAGCTTAAGCCATGTGTTTTGGCTGGGGGCGGGAATGTTTTTTCTCCGATTTCCCTGTAAATGTTTGATTACTCTTCAAGGGACCAGATATGTTTTTCCTGATCACACTCAACTAGAAAGTCTTTTAGAGTCTAAGCAGGTTTGAGATTAAAGTATTTATGTAATAGATTTGTTATTCTGTAGTTGGGGGTAGTAGCCTATGTATTTATTTTGCCCCCGGTTTCCTTTGGTGCTGTTTTCTCCATGATGTGGGCTATGTAGCGGTTTGGTTTTTTGCTCTTTTTTGGATTTGTATTGTTACGATTTCATCGCTCATTTTCTTTTTTTATATGTGAAAAAAAAATTTGAATTACTTCAAAAGTCCCAGAAAAAAGCTAAGTCTGCCTGGGAATCTGTAAAAATAGTGCTCAATGTACCTACATGTGCTGCATTGCCTAAACGTGATTGGGGGATGCTTGTTGGAATAAACGTTTTGCCTAGATTTAGAAGTCTAACTTAAGTGTCTAGTGCTCAGATTCAGTGATCAGCTCATACTTTATCTCCCAATATAAATCTGTCCCTGTTTCCACTCATTTTTCGGGCTCCTAAATTTAAATGTTTAGTGATATTAGGAGCCAGACTTCCTACCCAGATAAATCCCAATGAGAGAGAAATTCAGCGGCCATTCTTCATGATATTTTTACAGACTGCCTGCAGTATCCAGATAGTGCCACAGCAGTCTAGGGTTGGAGCCAGGGCGAAGGCAGGAGCTCAGCGCCACCATCCGGCTAACTTAGGACAATGAAACAGTAGCCAGATAAGCTCTACGGATAGCAGCTGAAAGTCGCCACAACCTAAATAGTGCTGGTCAATCACTGCAGTATCCATATAGTCAGTGCCATCTAAAGTAGACAAAGCGATGGGACCGGATGGGATACACCCTAGAATATTGAGGGAACTTGGGGACATTCTAGCAGCTCCACTGACTGACCTTTTCAATGCCTCGTTGGAGTCGGGAGTGGTGCCAAAGGACTGGAGAGAGGCTCATGTGGTGCCTTTACACAAAAGCGGAAGTAAGGATGTGGTTGAAAACTACAGGCCGGTTAGTTTAACTTCGGTGGTGAGTAAATTATTGGAAACACTGCTGAAAGAGAAAATAGTGAGGTTTCTGGAGTCCAGCGGATTACAGGATCCGAGGCAGCATGGATTCACCAGAGGCAGGTCTTGTCAGACAAATCTGATTGATTTCTTTGACTGGGTGACCAGGGAGTTGGACCGAGGAAGAGCCCTAGATGTGGTGTATTTAGATTTCAGTAAAGCCTTTGACACCATTCCTCACAGGCGACTTATAAACAAACTGTGCACCCTAGGGATGGACCCTAAAGTTACTGCTTGGGTTAGAAATTGGTTGGGTGAGAGGCGACAAAGAGTACAGGTAAATGGAGCTCACTCTGAGGAGAAGTATGTTAGCAGTGGTGTGCCCCAGGGATCTGTCCTTGGTCCAATTCTTTTTAACATCTTTGTTAGTGATATAGCGGAAGGGCTGTCGGGTAAGGTTTGCCTCTTTGCAGATGATACCAAAATCTGCAATAGAGTAGATACCCAGGAAAAGGTAGATAACATGAGGAGGGATCGAGCTAAGCTTGAAGAATGGTCTAGAATTTGGCAGCTGGGATTTAATGTTAAAAAATGTAAGGTCGTGCATTTGGGCTGCAGCAATCCAAAGGAGCAATATAGTATAGGGGGTGAAGTACTTTTGTCCACTAAAGAAGAGCGGGACCTAGGCATGGTTGTGTCTGATGATGAGGACAGTATCTGAATTCAAAAAAGCATGGGACAAACACAGAGGATCTCTAAAGGAATAAAGGGGACTGTTGTAGTTGTTGATATGGAAGGACAGACTAGACAGGCCATGTGGTATTTTTCTGTCATCATATTTCTATGTTTCTATGTTTCTACTGTCCAAATACTGGCACTGAATATCCAAATATTTTTACTCATGGCAACCAGTGTTTGAAAAAAACATTGACCTCCGCAAGTTTAATATCAGCCCATAGGAGTATAACTAGATACTCAGCCCTTGTACATTTTTCGAAAAGGTCAATTTGGGAGCCTAAACCCTTAGAAAAGTGACCCCAAAGAGTTTAAAGTTTTATTAAATCTAATCTACAATGACAAAAAATGTAATTGTAAACTCTTATTCAGAATAATAATGATGTATAGAAACAGAGAGTGTAGAATTCTTAATTACTGTACATTGTGAGCAGCATTCTGTCCGGGACATCCATGCCCCTGTGCGTCCAATTGGAATCGGACACACAGGGGCAGACGCGATTCTGATCCCTTGGGGCACATCTAGCCTCATGTGATCAGAATTGCAACAAAGCCTGTACGTGCAGGCCTCGGACGCATTCCCAGTCAGCCTGCACGTACAGTCCTCCACCCGGCTAACTCAGTCAGAGCTCCTGAATGGAGCCATGACACCATGGCGTCCAGTTGCCATTGCACTGTGGCTCCATTCAGGAGCCACAATCTCCTGCCGCCAACCTGTTCTGCAATTCTCCATAGCCCGACCCCCAATCTGGCCTCCCAAGGCTAGGGTCGGGCTGTAGGGAATCCCCTGTACCCCCTCCAAGCCCTTCCGCTGTCCAGGCAGCCATCCCCCACCATCTGGGGAACTTATTCCACCTCAGAAGTGGAATAAGTTCCCTGTACAGCCTGCCGGCCCCGGATGTACAGGGCCGCCATCAGAATTGGCCCAGTACATCCAGGGCTGTGGACCACCCACTACCTGCCCTAACTCCTCCCCCTTCCTGCCCATTCCTAGCTTCCCCATACAAACACCTTGAACGTATGGAGAGGTTAGCCGGGGATGCAGAGGGAGTTGAATAGCAGGGATGGACATCCCATGTGTCTCTAAATCTCAGTCTTTCTTCCTTTAACCTTTCTTCCTTCTCAGCAGACTCATCTTTGAGTTTTTCTCAGGCATCAGCAGGATGATGTAACATTTGGGGAAGAAGATACAGGAAAACAAGGCAGAACTGGAAGATAAGATAGCAAAGATCTCCATGGCAACCATATACTTTCCATGGGTGCTGAGGTAGGCTGGGATAAATGACAGCCACACACTGAGGAATGCCAACATACTGAAGGTGATAAATTTTGCCTCATTGAAGCTGTCGGGAAGTTTTCTGGCTAGGAAGGCTACTAGGAAGCTGATGGTACCCAAAAGCCCAAGATAACCCAGCATACACCAGAAAGCAATGGGAGACCCTTCATTGCATTCAACTATTATCTTTCCAGGATGAGAATGGATGTTATGTTCTGAGAAAGGAGGAGAGAAAAGTAGCCAAGAGACACACACAAGAACCTGAATCAGGCTACAAGCACTAATTACTACATAGCACAATTGGGGCCCCACCCATCTCCTGAAGCCACCATTTGGTTTGGTGGCATTGAAGGCAATGACCACTATGATTGTTTTGGCCAATACACAAGAGACACAAAGAGTAAAAATGATTCCAAAGGCAGCTTGCCTAAGGAGACATTTCTCTGGACTGGGGTAACCAATAAAAGTCAATGAACAAAGGAAACACAGGGTAAGGGCTAGGAGAAGAAGCAGACTAAGGATGTGATTGTTGGCTTTGACGATGGGCGTATTCCTGTAATAAATGAAGAGTCCCAATGAGGCAAGAGGAAGCAAAGAGAAGGCAATGCTGACTCCTGCCAAGGTAGCCCCTAATGGCTCTTCATAGGAGAGGAACTCTATGGTTCTTGGGACACACTGGTCTTGTCTGGAATTTGGCCACTGATCTGCTGGACACTTCCAACACTCAATGGAGTCTGAAAGAGAAAATTATTAAGAGCTGCATTGGTTTCTGTAAGTCCTTTTTATATCATTATTGCAAGTAACCTTTTGTATGGCCAAAATGTTTCTAAACTGCTTACCAGACTGGTTGGAAATCTCCCCCAAAGGACACATGGTACACTGAAAACAGCAAATGGGTTTTCCTTCCATTGCCACCTTCCTGGAGCCTGGGGGGCAGCTGGAACTGCACACTGAGAGTGGAATCTGAGCAGAAAAAATGTGAACACATAATGAGAGAAATTTTCAACGTATAAGCAGGCTACAACATCAGGCCTACTTTTAGTAGAGTACACTTGAAGGAATGCATTCCTGTAGCTGAGGAGGAAATCCATGCATAATTTGTGTCCTTTGGCAAATTTCCAAGAGAAAATGAACTATAAAGTACCCCTGGACTTTGCAGAAATTCAGGCTTTATGAAAATTACTTCCACGGAAGATGATTTTAAAAGCATTTCCACAAGTAAAATAGCATTTGAGGTGCAGAAATAGGCTCTTGTAGAATTAACCTTGCAATATATGGTTAAAGCTGTGTGTACATAACTTGTTTGTGCTCATATTAAACTGGACAGAGCCAAGGTTTAAAACGTTCTCTGTAACCTGGACTCTAGAATGTTGTTCAATGTAAACCACCCTTGATCGATGGAAGGGGCAGTATACAAGAAATGTTCAAATAAATAAAATAAGGTGTTTTCCAGGGGTGAATTTGTGCAGGAGTTAGTGTTTAGGCATGCGCTTTAATATATTCAGACTCTTAATGACTATCATTCTTTAGATCTTAAACAGTGAGGGTTTCATGACAGCCATAGTACAGAAATGGTGCTGATAGCTTTAACAGGTGATATAAGAAAAAATCCAGACAGAGGATATGATTCACGAATAATTCTTCATGACCTCTCGGCTGCCATTGATACTGTGAACCATAATATTATGAAAGAATGTCCTGAGGCCCTCTGTATCAAAGGCATTGTGCTCAGGTGGTTGAGATTTTTTCTTGATTGTAGAACACAAAGGGTGACTCTTGGGAACCCTTTTATTAAAGGATAGCAAGTGATTGCAATTACCGCACCTTAACTGCAAATGTAAGCACATACCCCCTGCAGTAAATGCAGGAGACATGCCCAGCAGAGCAGACACCACATGGAATTCACATTCCCTGCCATGGTAGGTAAGGTGGGATCAATTACACTATATGCTGAGGCAAAGAACGCTGCCCCAGCCCAAATTTGTTGAGCCCAATGATGTGGCTGTGGCCGTCAATGTTACCACACACCCCGATTAATCCCACTGCTTAAACTCCCCTGATCTGATCCTAATGCAAATAATTCCCTTTCTGATTCCCCTACCCAAACACGATGATGCTCTTGCCCCAACATCCATTCCCCCTCCTCTTCAGAACCCTCTTCCCCGGACAGGGAAATGACTGTTCATCATTTCATCGAAGACGAGTCTTAAAGCTGTTTTGCTGCATAATGGCAATGTTTTGCCATCGATTCCAGTTGGTCACACAGTCCATATGAAGGAAACTTATGACAACATAAAACAGTTGTTGAGATGCATAAACTATGAGCAACATCAGTGGCAGCTTTGTGGTAATTTGAAAAGCGTTGCTCTCTTGTTCAGTTTGCAGACTGGATACACAAAATACTGTGGTTTTCTTTGTGAATGGGATAGTTGTGTGACAGATTCCCACTATATCAACAATGATTGGCCATTCTGACAGTCATTGGAGCCTGGAAAGAGAAATATGCAGTATCCACCACTTATTGAATCACAGAAGATTTTGTTATCACCCTTACACACTAAACTGGGTCTAATGAAAAATTTTGGCAAGGCCATGGGCAAAACAAAACCAGCTTTCAAGTATCTCAGCGGGAAATTTCCAAGACTCAGTAAAGATAAGATAAGATAAAGGAAGGTGTCTTTGTTGGTCATCAGATTCATGTACTTCTATGAGATTTAGCTGTGCACTATGTGGCAAAGAAAGGACTACATGGAAAGCCTTCCAGTTAGTGGCAACAAGTTTTCTTTGAAACAAGGCAGGCAACTACAGGAAGTTGGTAGAAAAACTTCCCAATGCATACAAAAGTCTTGGCTGCAACATGTCACTAAAGATACATTTTTTGCACTCTCGTCTTGATTTGTTTCCACCAAATTGCGGAGCAGTGAGCGATGAGCATGGCGAGCAATTTCATCATGACATTGCAGCGATGAAGAAAATATGTTAAGGCAAATGGAGCCTGTCAATGTTTGCAGACTATTGCTGGACAGTGACAAGAGGTACTCCGTTTACAGAACACAAGAGACAAGCCAAGAAATGCCGAGTAGACACCAAATAAGGTCTGAAATGAATACTAATGTATACATAGTCATTTCTTGCTTTCTGTTTCATACTAACTTTTTTAATAAATTGTATTTAAATAACCCTTTGACTGATAATTAAACTTTTAAACAAAGACAGTAGGTGAAATATTATCAGTGTCATATATATGGCAACCATAAACACATGAAAAGACATAGGTTTATAATTTGTGATTAAAACTCTACTACCAACACATTATATATATATGTGCAAAATGGAAAAGCTTAGATATCTAGAAACCAGTAGCCAATCAGCAGTTTTAATTGTCATCTTTGATTTCAGTGCATCAAAATCCATAAGAATTGGCAGATTTTGTCTCTGAAGCAGACAACCTTTAAAAAATTATAGACTAGTATAATCAAAAATATTTCTGTTAGAAAATGTATGTACAGAAAATGCAAGTACAATCTCTGCATATATATTTTTCCAGGGTCAATGATCAGTTTTGATCGGAGTGACTACCTAATTGGGCTCTGATAATGCTTTGACTGTGGGTGCTATCCATGGTGCTGAACCTGATCCTATCAGCTGTAAAGCTCCTTCTTAAACAGATCGCTTTTCATTACCAATGGCTGCATGCTGACTGCGCTCCATGGGATATAGTGGAGTTCTTCTTTATTATCATGATCTTTTTAGCTGATACATTGACACCTTATACCTACTGGCTATATCAGTTCTTTTTTATTTATGCAATTTCAAAATTTACATTGAATGAGAGCATTGAATGAGAGGAAATATAGTAAAAAAATAAAAAAGAAAAACAAGGGAAATTAATCATATCTATGTCAATTAAAGTACTATAGACCACAATTAAGCCCCCCATTGAGGCAAGAAGTAGAAAACGAAATACAAATATATATGGGAAAAATAATTCAAATTCTCGGCAGCATCTCAAAAACAGCTTCCTCTGTCAGTACTAACTAGCGGATCCTTCAAGGAGCACCACCTGAGCAGAGGATTCTTCTCTGGTGGAAACCAACTGTTGAAATTGAGCAGGCTCAAATAAAACAAACTGTATACCCTGCTATACAACCAAACATTTACAAGGAAAAAACAATTTCATAGTCAGTTATATCGAGTTCCAACACCCTCACCAGACGAATTACCAACAATAATCAATCTTGCTTGCAATTCCAGTATCCCAAGCTGGATAATGGGAGATTTTAACCTGCCTTCTCTAACAACTGCACATGCAACAGCC
This sequence comes from Ichthyophis bannanicus, assembly GCA_033557465.1. NCBI lineage: Eukaryota > Metazoa > Chordata > Amphibia > Gymnophiona > Ichthyophiidae > Ichthyophis > Ichthyophis bannanicus. Next base: position 99,711,651 of record CM066048.1, on the reverse strand, counting down.
TTCATTGATGCTATGAAAGATCTGGGATACAATCAGATTATTGAATCACCTACCCACATCAAGGGAAGCACACTTGACCTGATCTTCGCCCCACAGATAGCAACAAATATAGCTCACCACTTCGCCACATCAATAACTTCAGTACCCTGGTCTGATCATGATCTTATCACATTTCAGATACCCACCATCCATCAGACTAACAGCACTATCAAGGCACAAGCCCCACCGAGCTCTCTATCTACACGTTTTAAGCCTTTTGTTAAGGATAAAGCCCTTGAGGAAATCTTACCTCGCCTTATTATCACACTATCTGACCCAGATAAACTAGTTTCCAACTGGGACCACGCCCTTAAATCAGCTGCCTCCCTTCCAACCACAAGAATAAACATCAAGAAGCGAGAACATGCTCCATGGTACACCAATGACCTTAAAGCGTCGCTCCTTCACTTACGTAAACTAGAGAGACACTGGCGCCACGCCCGGTCCCCTGAATCTCTATGTACATACACCTCTTATCTACAATCTCATCGAGCAATGACAATGGAAAAAATAAAACAATACCATGCAGATATTCTAAAGCGATCGCTTAACAAACCCCATGATCTGTTCAGCATAGTTAAGTCCCTAACAGGTGACCCAGCTCCCGCCCAAACAACTATGCCTCACCCACAAGATTATGCAAACTACCTACAATCAAAGATAATCCAAGCCAACAAGTTATCAACCTGCACAATCTCCTCTACTACATGTAAAACCCCTCTACTCAAATTTTGCGAAGTATCCAACAAAGAAATACAAAATATTATCACATCCATTAATCTTACCACTGCCCCTAGTGACCCATGTCCAGCTAGTTGGATCAAAGAATTACGCCAAGAACTTAGTCCCGCTATAAGCAGAATCACAAACCAATCCCTCTCCATAGGATCTTTCCCACAAAGCCTGAAATTTACTTCAATCCGCCCATTATTAAAAAACAACAAACTTGATTCCTCCAAGTTGAATCCTTTCGCCCAATATCAAGCATCCCCCTACTCGCCAAAATCATTGAAAAGGTAATTCAATGACAAATCCAACAACATATTGACGATGTAGCTGGATCCATCTCAACATGGCTTCAGAGAAGCTCATGGTGTCGACACCATCCTCACAACTCTCTTCAATGATCTAGTTACAGGACTTGATAACATCCGCCAGGGATTTGTCCTCATTTTCATGGATATTGCTGCAGCCTTTGATTCAGTCAACCATGAAACTCTGATACTCCGTCTTGTGGAGAAAGGAATACAAGGCTCAGCTATAGCATGGTGCAAGTCCTACCTATCTAACAGATGGCAACAAGTCAGAACAGGTCCCATGACTTCTGACCCATTCCCTCTCAATCAAGGTGTACCTCAGGGTTCATCTCTATCTGCATTAATGTTCAACATATATGCAACCAATTTGTACCCTAATCCGCTCCTTCAACATCCAGTGCCTAGTCTACACAGACGACGTCCTAATCTACTCACCATTCCTGATTGATCAACCTGACTTTTCACCTATATCAAGCTGCTTCGAAGCTGTATCACAATGGCTTACAACACAAAATTTAAGGATCAACCATAGTAAAACAGATGTCTTATTCCTCACCAAGAACCAGATGTTCTCCCCACCCCCCACATTAAAAGTAAACAATATTGAGTTGATAGCAAAATCAACTATCCGCTATCTCGGCATCACGCTTGACCAATGACTCGACATGTTTACACATGTGAAGAACATCACAAAAGCAATTTACCATAAGGTCCGGATACTACATCACCTGCGCCCCCTATTGGACTTTAATGACTACCGAACTATCTTCCAAGCCTTGGTGCTCCCACATCTAGACTTTGCAAATATTATCCTTCATGGCCTCCCTCAGTCAACACTGGGACCTCTTCGCCTTGCAATGAATGCTGCAGCAAGGGTACTTGCAGGTACATCAAGAGCTAAACATATAACCCCAGTCATGATGGATCTCCACTGGCTTCCACTTCAGGCTAGAATCCAGTATAAGTCCCTAGTACTAACATTCAAAGCCCTAAGGAACCAGATCACCTCACCCATCAGCAAACTCATTCAAAGACGGCTGTTCAACAGGATCAGGAGATCTAATCAAGCAAACACTAGAGATCCCCAACATTCTAACTAAGTGCAAAAAGGCTACTGCCAATAGAGCCTTCTCCCTATTTGCACCCATGACCTGGAATGCCCTCCCCACTGAGCTCCGTTCCACCCCAGACCTATTGTCATTTAGAAAAGCCCTCAAACAACACCTTTTCCTCATCCATTACCCAGAATCCAATCCCAGAAACAACCACCCATCCTCACATCCTACACCCTACTCCACCCCACCCAAAATCCAACACCATAAAGAAAATGACTAGCTCTACCACCATATCCCCTCTCTTATTTATTATTGGTACTGATCACACATCTTATTGATTAAACCTCTTATAAATATGTTGAAACCAAGCTATACTATATGTATAATTTCTCACCATACTATATGTATAATTTCTCACCATACTCCATGAATAATTACTCTGTAATTAGTTACCCCTGTTACCTCCAGATTATCTCGTCCATGTTCAATGTAAAAACTCAATTGTCGTGTGACATTGCAGTATGTTTTTTGTTCAATTGTAAACCGCACTGATTTTAATAGCGTGGTATATAAGAGAAGTAAATAATAAATAATAAATAAATAAATAGTCACGCCAAGACTTATAGCTTTATTCCTAAGAGCCAAAAATTCTTGGCATTTCTTTTGTATATCCCTAGATACATCAGGAAATATATATATTTTTGAGCCAAGAAAAGTAGTTGACAAGTTATGGATAAACAACCTCAAGACAGCATTCCTGTCTGACTCAAAAGCAAAACAAGTCGCTAAAGTTGTCCTACCCATAATAACCTCCAAAGATGATTCCAGGAAGGCAGTCAAATTTTCTGAGTCCATTGTATTACCTACCCTAGGACCCACATCCAACTTTGACAGCTAGTAGAGTAAGAGATACTGGGCCCAAACAATTAGTGGCAAAGCTTCCCCAGACATTTTTAACACTTCACTTAGATATTTCCTCAACATATCCACTGATGTAATTAAAAGACATTTCAGAAAACTGAGAAATCTCAAATTATTCTTGCGAACACTGTTCTCCAAATAGAGCCGTTTCCTGTTCAAAACTTCTTTCTCTTTAATCTGGGCTGTACTTATGGACTGGAGACTTCCCAAAGCTGATTCCACCCAGTCTAGCTTCACAGCTTGCTGATAAGAGACAGCTCCTATTCAGCTGCCTTGGGCTTTATAGTATCCATCTCAGACTTGACCATGCCAGCAAGAGTAGCCAAAGAAGTATCCATTGCCTTGATGGTGTCCCATAATGCTTCCAGGTAATTACAGTCACTCTAACCGCTGCTACTGCTGCTGGAATGCACTGACTAGAGCTCCTCACTAGACCCTTGAAGGCTTATCCAGTCACTGAGGGTGCTTCCACTGTCAGCCGCGAACCTAGGGGAATCCCCTCGAATGCTTTGGCCTCACCATAGTGTCCATGTCCAGTCTAGGTGGAGGTGGGGCTGAGCATTGCTCGGGGCTCAGGGAAGTGCCACTTATGCTACCATCTATGGACAATGCTGCAGACAATACTGAGGAGGCATGTGATTCTTGAGAAGCAGGCATCGCAAACTGGAGCAGGGACTGCACCATAGCCTTTGGAGTCGAAGTGGAGGTAGGCACCACAGCTTTTCTCTTCTTCTTGGCACAAGCCTGAGGCATCAGGATAGGCAATCTCCACAGCTACACAGTGGAACCTGCTGTGCTGCTGCTCACATCACCATGTTGCCCTCATCTGCTATATCAGGTTTTACCCCTGATGAAGGCTTTGCTGAAACACATCTGTGTTGGGTGTATAATATTTTTTTGTACTCTTCAATAAAATTTGTTGTTAACACCTTCCTCTGGAATTGAACATTTGACTTGTGTGAGTAGGCTGTGCTCTTGTGTTTGGAGTATAGATATCCACATAATACATAGGCCAAAATAACACACATATACATGTATTTAGCTATTTAAACTCTTGGTACAGTAAGGTATGAATGATTAGGCATCTACCAGCTTTGTCCTTCTAATTACATGACTATACCTCTACACCATCAACCTGTTTACATCTAAATTTAGCCATCAAAATCCTTTGGATGCATAGAATGTTCTTTGGAATATTTATTACTTGATCTCATAGATATAATCTGTATTGCAATTTTAGCTGTCTAACTACTATGCAAAAGTCTTTAGAAACTTGCCCCATCAGTTCAGTTGACAAATATATAAACATACAAATCTAAGGATCCTTTTTACTAAAGCCCATTAGCTACGAAACATGCATTTTAATGCATGGCAACTGGCAGATGGGAACACTAACATACAAACATGTCTGCCAGCACATGCTAAAATGCACATTAATCAGCGAGTGCAAGATAGGGAGAAGAATGGCGGGAGAGTGGGAGTGGAGAGTGCACTACCACTAGTGCGCAGTGCCAATGCAGCTCTTAATGTGGGTTCACTTAACAACTCCTCTATAGGAGTCATTAAGTGAACTTACCATGGTGGAGCACACCTTAGATGAACGTGTCATGCATAAGCTGCCGGGAACATGCTGGTCATGTCTCCTAATTGCTAATGTGGAGGCTTTGCAATTAACATGCATTTATTTGGTGCATTAATTGCAAATCCTTAGTAGGCTATTGGAAAAGGGACTGTAAAATCCAGATTGTTGTTGTATGATTTCTGCATGTTATGAAATTCCTCCTATAATTTTCCCATGGTGTCTTTTTCTAATGTAAAGATTGCATAGGCAATTTCTTTATACATATTTGCCCCCATCATGAACCTGCACATTCATCAGAACTAAAAAAATGTGTTTATAGTTTACCTTCTGGCTATCTCCAGGCCAAAGGATAGCGCTGGAATTGATGAGGAGGTTCCGTCCTGGAGGGGCCATGGACACGTAGCTGCCCACTTTCACATGCCGCATGGTGCCCTCAGGACTCCACTGCCAATTTACAATTTCATACCTTGCCGGGGGGTCACCATTACCATCAAAATACAATTCTTCATCAACTTTGTTTTGAAAATGTATATTTTTGACATAATGGAAAAGCTGCAAGGAAGAAGAATGGGTTAGAAAGGCTTTTCTTTCATAGGTTCCCCGAACCCTTCAGGGAATGATATAAAGCAACTCTCCAGTGTACAGTGACATACAGAACATCCATCCTGCAGGTCATGGGAGTGTTTACATTGGCAATAGCAGATGGAATAAAGACTCTGTTCATGGAAGGACTAGACGAGGCTCATTTTATAAGGAGACACTTACTTACACGCTGTTATATAAAGAAATACAGGCACCTACTTTTCTTTAAAAAATACTAGCTTATAGGGCAGAAAAAAATGCTTTACATTAAGGCACGGACATTTGCAGTGACCATATTATAATAGATTATAAAATATATAATATACCATAGATTATAAAATATTATAATATATAATATTTTACATGCATAGATGTGTGCTCCATCCATACTCTACCCAAACTCCACCCCTGTGCACACCCACAGTGAAAACAGATACACTATTGAATCCACACATGCACTTATAAAATCGTGCCCAGCAAAAGAGCCCATTTGTGCATGTAAGTGGCCACTTACATGTGTAAATAGCTAAAATACCAAGATTTAGGCATGTTTTTACCCCGTAAATCTAGGCAGGGCTTTGGTCAGCATCTCATCATCCCCGTCCCCTTCCTGTACAAACTTCAGTTCTATCGTTCCCACTAAACCTTTCTGACAACGTTCCTCCAGAGGAAAGAGGAAACAGGCTGATGTTTTATGAGGCTGTCTTCAGGATATGGACTATTTATTGTGCCTAAAATACCACCACGGTGTTTATTATTTGAAACTTGTATTCTTTTATAGCACTGTGCTTTCTTAAACATATGTGTTTTCTCCATGAGGGTACCTCTAGGGTACAGATCAGGGATTTGCTCCTCTCCACTCCCAGCCCAACTCATAATCTCACAATTTTCACCTAACACATTCTATCTGGAAATAATTTCAAGGATACCATTGCTCATTATTTATGAAAGATGATGCTGATATTGAAGCACTTGCCAAGCAAGAGTACTATGTCCAACTGACTAACTCACTTGCCTCTGACCCTCGCCATCTCCTCACTATCTTCAATTATCTCCCCAAGGTGCCTTCCCCCAATCCATCCTTCATTTTCTGCCCAGACTTTGGTTGACTATTTCCTGGACAAAATCCAGAAGATTAGTCTTATCACAGGGTCACCTTCACCACCTTCAATCCCAAATCCTTCCCTCAACTTCTGTTACCTTTTACTACTTTTCTAAAATCACTGAGGAGGAAACTGAAACTCTTCTCTCCTGCTCCAAACTCGCTACTGTCCTCTCATCCTATTTCCACTCATCTACTAAGCTCTAGCTCTTCTGCTGTTGTCCCTTCCATCTGTTATATCATTAACCTATCGCTTTCCACTGCAACTGTTGCTGTGGCCTTCAAACATGCTGTGGTTGTACATCTCCTCAAAAAATCTTTACTAGACCCTACTCATCCTTCCAGTTATAGGACTGTCTCTCTCCTCCACATTGCTTCCAAACTACTTGAACGCTGTCTTGACTTTCTTTCCTCGCAAACCCTTCTGGATACATTTAAATCTGGCTTTTGTTTTCTACATTCTACAGAAACAGCTCTTGCTAAAATTTCCAGTGATGTGTTCCTCAGTCCTCATACTTTTTAACCCTTTACCTGCCTTTGACACTGTTGATCACCACCTTCTCCTTGATACCCTGTCCTCACTTGGATTTAGGGTCTCTGTTCAGACTCAGCCGCGAATTACCGCGGCGGCGCACAGACGCGCACGAGCCAGCCGCGGGCTCGGCGGGGAGGGGGAGGGACGGGGGGACGGCGAAAAGGGGGCGGGCAGAGGGCCGCGAATAAAGCAACGTGCTCGGGCCTGTCCGGCCTCTTTCGCCGTCCACCCCCCCGATTCGCTACCTCAAGGAGCAGCGGACAGCATCATCGGGAGCAGCGGACATCATAAGCGATCGTCGATCACCTCCGACGAAAATCAGGGATAAACGAACAGCGGAGCATTAAAGCAGAGAGGTCAGAGCTGCACAGGACGGTGGAACAGCGAAGTAAGAATCGGGCTAGGGGGGGGGGGGAGAATATGTGAGGCTCGGCCAGCGCGGCGAGAGGAGGCACATATAAGGCGTAAGAAAGTAAAGGTTAATTACTGTACGGCCGAGAAAGCAGCTTGGGGGGGAGATATTTGAGTTAAAGGCCAGCAATGGTGGACATAAGTGGAGTCAGCGGCCTTTGAGGCCATCAGCCATGCGGGGCAACGGCCTACAGTCCCGTGGAGGGGGGGGGAGGGGGGGAGTACCTTCGGGGGAAGATGGAGAGAACACAAACGCGAGTCAGCTCCAGAGGGTTGCTGATGGAATTTCCTGCACCCTGAACGGTTCAGGGTAGGGAGAGCCGGGCGCAGGCCGCATGGCAGTTCAGCACACCACTACAGAGTTAGAATGGTAACATACCTTTGTGTGCGCGTGAGCCCATGTTGCAGAGTAACGGCAGATCAGAAATAAAAGCATGTTTCTTGCTATTGTACAGAGCTGCTGGAGGTTAGGAGGAGCGTGGCTGCCACCTTATGGTCACAACGTGCATTTAAGATTGAAAAACGTATTATTTACATAGCAGCTAGTGGATAAGTGAAAATGTATGATTTGAAGATGTAATAAAAAAAAAAAAAAAAAAAAAAAAAAAAAATGATGATGCAGAGAGGGAACACTATAGGCGAATTATAGTAAGGTGGGGGGCTGGGAGGATGACATATATACTGCATCTGAAAGGGATACAGGGGAGAGTATAATGGGAACGGTATGGATGTTACAACAAGGATACAGACAGTAACGTATATTCCCCATTACCCCCCCCCACCCCAAAATAGCAGATCTCACCCTAGGACAGAGATGCCAAGGAAGGAGAAACAGAAAACCAACACGCAGAGAGCATCGCAAGCTGACGGCAGGGCAACCATTAGAGCGCGAGCAAGCAAGACTGGCGGCAATAAAAGGACTCAAGGGGAGACAATGGACAAAGCAAAGCAACCGAGGCGCAGCAACAGGAAGAAAGCGCCGCAACAGCAGCAAACCGCAGCGCAGGCGCAAGGACAGGAGCTTGACAACATGCTACAGATGATACGGGAGCAGGTTACCCAGCACGGCCTCTCCTCGGTCAAACAACGACTAGGGACCACAGGATTGATAAGTGAGACGCAGCCGTCGACAAGCACGGGCGTGTTAACGCAGGCCACAGAGGATGGTAAGTCCAAGGGGAACAGGGGGGCCTCAGAGCTAGTATCGTCATCATCCGACGGCTCTAGCTCAGACAGTGATAGTGACACAACACTAGCAGATGTGATCAAATATGCATTGAAGAAAGTTAAAAGAAAGAAGACCCCAAAACAGACGAATCCACTAAAGCAAGCATGGGCGGGGCAGACTCAAGAAGGGGAGCAGTTCGGGAGCACCCAATCAGGGAGGCTTACGAGAACACTGCAAGATTGGCGCGACACCAGTCGCGATCCACGCTGCGGGGTGAGCTCCCTGGCCGTGGCAGTACCCAAAAAACTAAAGAAAAAAATCTGGAAGCGAGAATATTGACATATTCTCCCTCCTGCTTAAGGACCAGGACGAGGACGCCAGTAATGCCAAAGACAAAGATAGAAGGAACGAGAGGGACAGGAAACCTAAAATCCCCAAATCCCTCAATAATTGGGTATCGGCGTTCCACATCTTTATGAGTGTGATCATGGAGAAGGAACCAGACTCAGGCCCATACCTGACCAGATACCTGGATACGATCACTAGGGCATATAAACAATATGGTGGATGGGCTTGGCTGAACTACGATGTGAAGTTCAGAAGAAGCATGGCCGAAGATCCCACCCTAGCTTGGCATCACAGAAATCTGGACTTATGGTCAGAGGAAATGGCACACAATAGGCCATGGTGCCAGGACGGGATGATGCAACCCCTCCCAGGCACCCAATGGCACCAGCCTAACCAAAGCATACAAGGGAGGCCAGTTAATCAATGGACGGGGAGGCGGGCATGCCGACAGTACAACGCGGGGAGCTGCACATGGCAGCCCTGCAAATTCAGACACATATGCTCAATATGTGGAAATGGGCACCCCGCCGTCTCCTGCAGAGCAGCAAGGGAGGCCAAGCCGTATAGAGCCTTGCAGCAGCGCTCGGCAGAGGGAGCTGGCACCCACGCCCATCAAGCTTGACAATATGCGCCCATGGCTCAGAGCCTACCCAAAGCGGGACATGGCGAACAGCTTAGAAGTGGGCTTCTCTCAAGGTTTCCGCATCCCTTCACTAATAAATAGAAAAGAAGCAATACCGCGGTTTATTAAGAACCCACCATCTGTACAAAAATACAACACCATAGCACGCAGTAAACTAAACAACGAAATAAGTCTAGGAAGAGTGGCAGGTCCTTTCCAGGTACCACCATTCAAGGAACTCATAATCTCACCCCTAGGGGTCATCCCAAAAAAGGAACCGGGGCACTACCGGTTAATTCATAACCTGTCATACCCAGAGGGGAGATCCGTTAATGACCATATTGACCCAGCATTATGCTCAGTCAAATATGCAACCATTGACCAGGCAATTAAGCTGATTCGCAATAAAGGACGACGCACGCAGTTGGCAAAAGCCGACATAGAGTCCGCCTTTCGGCTATTGCCGGTGCACCCAGAATCTTTTCCACTGCTGGGTTTCGGGTTCAATGGTGAATTTTACTACGATAAATGTTTACCCATGGGATGCGCGGTATCATGTGCATATTTCGAGCAATTCAGTTCTTTCCTGCACTGGGTAGTGGAGGATATTGCAGGACCTGACACAGTGGTCCACTATCTAGATGATTTCCTATTCATTGGAAAGGACCATGACGATTGCCAGAGGATCTTAAGCATCTTTGAGCAAACGGCCAAGCTGTTCGGGATCCCATTAGCAAGAGAAAAGACCGATGGCCCGACTGGAATCATTACTTTCCTAGGCTTACAGCTGGATGTGATAGCGCAGAGGTCTCGCCTTCCCGCAGAGAAGGTGACAAAGTTGGGGAAAGAGCTGCAGTTACTTCACACTCAGCGCAAGGCGACCCTGCAACAATTTCAATCACTCCTGGGCCTGCTATGCTTTGCATGCAGGATAATGCCAATGGGGAGAGTTTTCTGCCGCCGCATGGCGTGGGCAACGAGGGGGATCAAGAAACGGCATCACCGGATCAGAATCACCAAAGAAATACGGGAAGACCTGCGGGTCTGGACGCAATTCCTCCACACCTTCAATGGCCTTGCCTTCTGGCAAGCATCCCCGGTGTCAAATGCGGAACTAGAATTTTTCACAGACGCGTCGGGGGGGTACGGTTTCGGCATCTACTATAAAGGGGCATGGTGTGCGGAAGCATGGCCCCCGCATGGCATGCTGAAGGGACCACCAAGGACATCACGTTCTTGGAGCTTTTCCCGATTATGGTGGCCTTAACCATCTGGGCCTCAGACCTAGCCAATAGAGCTATCACCTTCCATATCGATAATCTGGCAGTGGTATGGGCGGTGAATGGGATGAGAGCTAGGACACCACGGGTGGTAACATTACTAAGAAAAATCGTTTCGCTATGCCTAGGGCACAACATAAGCATTAGAGCGGAACATATCGCTGGCAAAACCAATAACATTGCCGACGCTCTTTCTCGTTCTAAGATCAAGCTTTTCCAACAACTGGCGCCCGACTCGGACGCGGTCAAGACACCAGTCCCCGAGCACATCTGGGAGTATGGCCCACCGAGGTATGGGAGCTCATGCTGTGCTCCCTAGCAGAAAAAACCCGCAAAAAATACGTAGCAGCATGGGAGATGTACCAATCCTTTTGCAGCGAGGCTGGAATACATCATGAAGACAGATTTGAAGTGTCATCGCTTCTGAGATGGATTTTGCAATGCAAAGGCAGAGGGTATACAAAAGGGGCGGTGCAAGCACGCCTAGCCGCTTTATCATTTTTGCAAAAGCCATGGGTGAGAAGAGTCCGAATGCGGAGTTCGTCATTAGGAAAGTGATGAGAGGCTGGTCCTTAGGGCAGCCCGGAAGGGTTGACCAACGCCGCCCGATCACACACCAAATGCTACAGCAACTGATGGGGATCACTAGCCAGGTGTGTTATGACAACTACGAGGCCAAGCTATTCAGGTGTGCCTTTTCATGGGCCTTTTACGGAGCATTCCGAGTGGGCGAGATAGTTGCCCCCTCATCGGCAAAGAACGGGAGGACATATGGCGGTCTGGAAGAACGAGACGTCACTATTAGTAAAGATGCAATAGTGTTGAACTTGCGCAGATCCAAAACGGATACCGAAGGCAAAGGGACGCAAATAGTCCTGTCGGCACTGCGTAAGGACCCTTCATGCCCGCTGAGGAATGCTCTGGCCTATCAACAACTACGGGCACACACAAACCAGCAATGGTTCGTCCATGCAAACGGCGCCCCACTGTCACGTTTTCAATTCATCAGAGTACTCAAGCAGGCGATAGAAAGAACAGGACGAGATGCAAGCTTTTACGGCTCGCACTCATTTCGAATTGGAGCTGCTTCAACGGCAGCCAGCATAGGGATGTCAAGAGCCCAAATTATGAGTATCGGACGATGGCGTTCGGACCGATACAAAACCTACATACGGCCAACAGAATAAAAAAAAAAAAAAAAAACCCCAAACCTAATTACGGTAAAGAGAAGATAACTTGTATATCTCGATCTGGGATAACTTCTATATGCCAATGTAATGTTTACAATTTTGAATTCAGTGTTATGTTACTGTAGGGATATTGTTTACAATTTGGAATTCAGGGTTATGATACTGTATCGATGCTGGAAGTGTGGATGTAACCATATTTGTGATCCAATTTAGGAACAAGTCCTTGCCTATGGCCCCGTGAAGCATGGATATGCGGCCATTCATTTGTTCACTGGGCACAAAAGCGAGCAAAAGGCCGGCCTCCGGGTTTAAATCTGGGACTCCCGGGCGCAGAAGTCTCAGTGGTATGGCTCGGACGACGCGGTATGTTATGGGATCAGTTGGTACCATTCCTGCTACAAAGGAAGGGGCGGACCCGGGGCCCAGCCATGCTTGTGGTGCATCTAGGGGGCAACGATCTCGCTGCTATGCGCAGTGTCGAGCTCACCAAGAAGATGCAGAGAGACATGCTGATGCTGGCTAACGCATTTCCCGAGACGCAACTGGCATGGTCACATATCATACCGAGGCGGGTATGGAGGGGCGAGATATCGCACAAAGCGGTCGAAAGGACTAGACAAAAAGTGAACAAGTGGATGGCCCGCTTCATGGGGATGATGGGAGGAGACAGCATCCGGCACGAACTCATAGAAGAAAGATGCCCGGGACTCTATCGGCCGGATGGTGTACACTTGTCAGACATAGGGATGGACATTTTTCTATGCGCAATACAGGATGCTGTTGAGAGACTTTGGAAAAAGAAGCTGTTGGCCACAGCGGCGTCTTGAAGTGTGGGGGCCCCGTCAACAAGCGAGGATTCGCAGTTGACGGGGTTGGCAAGAGAAACGCACCCGGTGAGAGAGAACACAGCCTAGGCTTTAAGTAAAGGGGGAGAGTTGCAGGAGAGAAACCTGGACCTGCCCCGGAGAGATAGATCAGGTCACCAGAACACGGCGCAGAGGGCCCACAGGCCTCGCTTTGACGGCGGGCAAATGGGGTGAACCAAGAAAGTTAAACCTGCTTGAACGGCAGGCGTAACACCGTGGAGACTAAGAGAGATGGAGAAGAATAAAGATGGGGAAAGCTTGAACGGCTACCTCATAAGGACAGTAAAAAGGACTGCGGGATAGTGGCTGTGTCTTCTCGAGGGGCGGAAAGAAAACAAATGTTACAGTGTTTTGTTGAATGTATTGGGCATGCTGTGGCCAACAGTGTTGAAGCTGTTAATACCATTGTAAAAGAAGCAATAAATGTATGGAGTTTTGTTGAAAGAAAACCGGCAAAGCGTGTGGACTTATTGGGGGGAGAGAGGGAGGGGGAGGGGACGAAAGGGGAGGGGGGGGGGGCAAAGCACGAGGCGACAATGCTCGTTGCACGGCTGAGACTCAGCCGCGAATTACCGCGGCGGCGCACAGACGCGCACGAGCCAGCCGCGGGCTCGGCGGGGAGGGGGAGGGACGGGGGGACGGCGAAAAGGGGGCGGGCAGAGGGCCGCGAATAAAGCAACGTGCTCGGGCCTGTCCGGCCTCTTTCGCCGTCCACCCCCCCCGCTTCGCTACCTCAAGGAGCAGCGGACACCCTCCCGACCCGCCCGATCGCCAAACGGAGGGGAATAGTCGCAGCATGCGAGAGAAGGCAAGAGAAACGCACCCGGTGAGAGAGAACACAGCCTAGGCTTTAAGTAAAGGGGGAGAGTTGCAGGAGAGAAACCTGGACCTGCCCCGGAGAGATAGATCAGGTCACCAGAACACGGCGCAGAGGGCCCACAGGCCTCGCTTTGACGGCGGGCAAATGGGGTGAACCAAGAAAGTTAAACCTGCTTGAACGGCAGGCGTAACACCGTGGAGACTAAGAGAGATGGAGAAGAATAAAGATGGGGAAAGCTTGAACGGCTACCTCATAAGGACAGTAAAAAGGACTGCGGGATAGTGGCTGTGTCTTCTCGAGGGGCGGAAAGAAAACAAATGTTACAGTGTTTTGTTGAATGTATTGGGCATGCTGTGGCCAACAGTGTTGAAGCTGTTAATACCATTGTAAAAGAAGCAATAAATGTATGGAGTTTTGTTGAAAGAAAACCGGCAAAGCGTGTGGACTTATTGGGGGGAGAGAGGGAGGGGGAGGGGACGAAAGGGGAGGGGGGGGGGCAAAGCACGAGGCGACAATGCTCGTTGCACGGCTGTGTCCTGGTTTTCTTCTTATCTCTCCCATTTTTTAGTATATGTTCTAGTGGATCCTCCTCTGCTGTCATTCTTCTTTCAGTTGGTGTACCTAAGGGGGGGCTCTGTCTTGGGACCTCTATTTTTCTCTGTCTATATTCAATTCCTTGGTGCACTTACTTCCTCCCATGGTTTTCAGTACCATCTTTATGCTGATGACTCTCAGATCTACCATTCTGTGCCTGAACTCTCTCCAGAAATCCAGGCCCGGATCTCGCCTGCGTATCCAACATTGTTGCCTGGATGTCTCACCATCATCTGAAATTAAACATGGCCAAAATGAGCTCCTTATCTTTCCCCCTAAACCCACCTCCCCCCTTCCTCCCTTCTCTATCTCTGTGGATAACACTACACGCCTCCCTGTTTCCTCAGCTCACAACCTTGGGGTTATCTTTGACTCTATTCTCTCTTTCTCTGTGTACATCCAACAGATGACTAAAACCTGTCACTTCTTTCTCTGTAACATCAGCAAAATTTGTCCTTTCCTTTCTGAACACACTACTAAGATCTTTATTCACTCTCTAGTCACTTCTGATCTTGACTATTGTAACCTGCTCCTTGATGGTTTCCCTCTGAATCATCTCTCTCCCCTTCAATCTGTTCAAAACTCAGCTGCATGGTTTATCTTCCACCAATGTCACTATGCTCATGTAACCTGTCTTCTCAAGTCACTTCAATGGCTCCCTATCTTTTTCCACATCCAGTTCAAACTTCTCCTACTGACCTACAAGTGCATTCATTCTGCGGCTCTTCATTACCTTTCCTCTCTTATCTCACTCTACACCCCTCCTTGGGAACTCCGCTCCTCTGGCATATCCCCTTTATCTGTTTTCTTCTGTGCCACTGCCAACTCCAGACTTTGTTCTTTCCACCTTGCTGCCCCATATTCCTGGAACAAACTACCTGAGTCAGCATGTTGGGCTGCATAGCCTCATTGCATAGACTGCATTGCATAGCCTCATTGCATAGACTGCATTGCATAGACTGCATTGCTACCTCATTGCTTGTAAAAATAACATATGCTGCATAGCCCCTCTCTGTTCCTCTTCCGTGGCTCCACTTCACATTATCTTCCTTTTATTCGTACTCCCAAACTGTTTCCCCTCCTACCTGCACCCTCACTCCTCCACTCCTCATCCCCCTTTCACTACCCTCACTTCCCCTCCATTCTGTCTCCTAACAAATAGCTCTTGAGCTTCATCACTTTCTCCCTCTCATTCAACCATCTCCTCTCTCCCTAAGGCAACCTCACCCTCACTTCTGCCGTACTGCCTCCCCTCTACCCCATACTCTGCTACTCCTTCTACTCCTCTCCTCCGGTGATATCAACCCCAATCCTGGCCTCCCTAGATTTTGGTCTCACTCTGAGAAGAGATCCCCACGCAACTTGTCTAATCCTATCCATATCCCTGCCCTTTCCCCTTCCACTCTCCCTTTTCTCATCTGCCTTATGGAACGCACACGCTGTTTCTAATAAAGTCGCTTCTGGTCCCCCTAGAGTTTGGTCTCACTCTGAGAAGAGATCCTCACACAACTTATCTAATCTTATCCATATCCCTCTCCTTTCCCCTTCCACTCTCCCTTTCTCATGTGCCTTGCGGAACGCACACTCTGTCTCTAATAAACTCACTTTTACTCATGATCTCTTTATCTCCAATGCTCTACATCTTCTTGCTCTAACTGAGACCCGGCTCCTCCCAGATGATACCACATCTACTGCTGCTCTCTGCCACAGGGTCTATCAGTTCTCCCATGCACCTCGTTTCACTGGCCGTGGTGGTGGTTTTGGGTTTCTACTTTCTCCCTCCTCCCAATTCCAACCCCTCCCACTGCCTCAGTCTCACTCCTTTCTCTCTTTCGAAGTCCACTCCATCCGCCTCTTCACTCCACTTCCTCTCTGGGCAACTGTTATTTATCGACCTCCTGACAAGTCTGTTTCTACCTTTCTCACTGACTTTCTCATGGCTTTTCTTCTTTCTGGACTCCACTTCCCCCACTCTTATTCTTGGGGATTTTAACATTCATGTCGATAACCCCTCTGATCCTCAGGCTTTAAAGCTCCTCTCCCTCACCTCCTCATTTGACCTCCAACTTTGTTCCACTGCCCCCACTCACCAGCACGGCCACTGCCTGGACCTGATATTTTTCTCTAGTTCCTTACCCTCGAACTTCTGTAACTCAGTTCTTCCCTTATCTGACCATCACCTTTTAAGCTTTAATCTTCATTTCCCACCGGCCCAGTCTCATCCTGTCTCCTCCAGCCTATTTAGAAACCTTCAAGCTATTGATCCCTTGACTCTCTCGTCCACCATTTCTCCATCTCTTTCTTCCACTATGTCATCCAAGTCTGTTGACAAGGAAGTAACTTCCTATAATGCTGCACTCTCTTCAGCTCTGGATGCTCTCGCTCCACCCACCCCACGTCCTGTGAGATGTTCTGCACCCCAGCCCTGGCTTTCATCCACTACCTGCTATATACGTTCCTGTGCCCGTTCTGCTGAGCATGCTTGGCTCAAATCCCACTCCCCTGAAGATTTTCTACACTTCAAATTCATGCTTGTATCTTTCCAGTTAGACATAGCTCTTGCCAAACAAGACTACTATGTCCATCTGACTAGCTCTCTTGCCTCCGATCCTCGCCATCTCTTTGCTACTCTCAGCTCCCTCCTCAAAGTGCCTCCGCCTCTGATCCCTCCCTCCCTTTCTGCCCAAACCCTGGCTGACTACTTCCATGAGAAAATCCAAAAGATCACCCTCCAATTCCCCACAAACTCAGTTATTTCCCCTCCTCCCCCTCTCCACTCCCAACTCTCCCCCCCCCCTTCCCTTCCTACCCTCTCTTCCTTTCCTGTCATCTCTGAAGAGGAAATTGCACATCTTTTTTCTTCCTCCAAACTCACCACCTGCTCCTCTGATCCTATCCCTACCCTTCTCCTTAGCCCCATCTCCTCCACCATTGTCCCTTCCATCTCTCATATTCTCAACCTTTCGCTCTCCACTGCAACTGTCCCTGCAGACTTCAAGCATGCTGTGGTCACATCTCTCCTCAAGAAACCCTCACTTGATTCCACCTGTCCTTCTAATTGACTCATCTCTCTCCTTCCCTTCATTTCTAAACTACTTGAATGTGCAGTTCACCACCGCTGCCTTGACTTCCTCTCCTCTCAGGCCCTCCTCGATCCCTTACAGTCTGGCTTTCGTGCTTTACATTCCACTAAAATGGCTCTTGTCAAAGTCTCCAGTGACTTGTTCCAGGCTAAATCCAAGGGCCTGTACTCTATCCTCATCCTTCTTGACCTCTCTGCTGCTTTCGACACCGTTGACCACAATCTTCTCCTTGATACCCTGTCCTCGCTTGGCTTTAAGGGCTCTGTACTATCCTGGTTCTCCTCCTATCTCTCCCATTGCTCCTTCAGTGTGTGTTCTGGTGGCTCCTCCTCCTCTGCTACCCCACTCCCAGTTGGTGTACCCCAGGGATCTGTCTTGGGTCTGCTCCTTTTCTCTCTCTATACCCAGTCCCTTGGTGTGCTTATCTCTTCCAATGGCTTTCAGTACCATCTGTTTACTGATGACTCCCAGATCTACCTCTCTATGCCTGAACTCTCTCCGGCAATCCAGACCCGGATTTCTTCCTGCTTCACTGACATTGCTGCCTGGATGACTCACCACAGCTTGAAATATGTTAAGATGTTCTATGTAAAATTAAGATGTTCTATGTAAAACAAACTTAGCTTTGTTAAATGTTGTTGTTTGTACACCGCAACTGATCTCTGGAAGATGCGGTATAAAAATGAGTGTTAAATAAATAATAAATGTCCAAGACTGAACTTCTTATCTTTCCCCCTAAAACCTCCCCTCCTCTTCCTCCTTTCTCAGTCTCTGTGGATAGCTCTGTACTCCTTCCTGTTTCCTCGGCCCACAATCTAGGGGTTGTCTTTGACTCCTCCCTCTCTTTCTCCACACATATCCATCTCGTAGCTAAGTCCTGCCATTTCTTTCTCTATAACATTAACAAAATCTGCCCTTTCCTTTCTGAACACACTACTAAATGCTTATCCACTCCTTAATCACTTCCCGTCTTGACTACTGTAACCTCCTCCTTGCTGGTCTCCCTGTGAGTCATCTCTCTCCCCTTCAATCTGTTCAACACTCTGCTGCGTGGCTAATCTGCTGCCAGCCTCATCATGCCCATATTACTCCTCTTCTCAAGTCACTTCACTGGCTCCCTATCCGCTTCCGCATCCAGTTCAAACTTCTCCTGCTTTCCTACAAATGCATTCACTCTGCGGCTCCTCACTACCCTTCTTCTCTTATCTCTCCCTACAACCCCTCTCAGGAACTCCGCTCTTCTAGCCAACTGATTCTATCTATGCCCTTCTCTCCTACTGCTAACTCCAGACTTCGCTCTTTTCACCTTGCTGCACCCTACGCCTGGAACAAACTACTTGTGTCTGTACATCAGGCACCTTCTCTAACCCTCTTCAAATCCAGGTTGAAAGCTCATATCTTTGCTTCTGCTTATGGATCTTGACTCATCTGATCTCCTTTTCCTTTCCCTTGTTTTTACCCCGGCTTATACCTCTTGTGTTTTGTCTTGATTAGATTGTAAGCTCTGATGAGCAGGGATTGTCTCTTACATGTCGGTGCAGTGCTGTGTACGACTTGCAGCGCTATACAAATGCTCAATAGTAGTAGTAGTAGTAGTAGTAGTAGTAATAGTAATAGTAGTTGTAGTAGTAGTAATAGTAGTTGTAGTAATAGTAGTAGTTGTAGTAGTAGTAGTTGTAGTAGTAGGGCTCCTTCTCTCGTCCTATTCAAATCCATGCTAAAAACCCACCTCGTCAAGGCTGCTTTTGGATCCTGATGCTCCCCCCTCTCTTGTTCACTATTTATGTGTTTCTTAAAATACTCTAAGCCCCAGTTTAGTGATGTTCTTCATCTTGAATATATTGCATATGTACAGCACTGCATATACCTTGTAGCGCTATACAAATGATAAGATATGTAAGTATGTAGATATTTAAATATGTAAATCCTCTGTTCTCGTTAGCTCCAATTTATTTCACCCCTAGCTTCTATGAAATTGCAACTCAACTGAGTTTGATTGTTGTTTGCTTTCTTTAAACCACTTTGGCATAAAGACAGTATTTAAAAACCCTGTTAAATAAATAACTAAAAGTTGTAGTAGTAGTTGCGATGGTCCTGGTCCAGAGGCTCCGTCTGGAAGCTTGCCATCATGGCTCTGAATCCAGGCACGTAGTGTGACCCTCAAGTAGTGACCATGACTTCCTATCCCCTCAGCAGTGTCTTGGGCCTCAGTGATCCAGGGAGAGGACGGTCTAAGTCAGAAATTGGTCAAGGGACCTTCTAGTGGCAACTCTTTATTGGAAAGCTCAGAGCCATCACCGATGCTAAGGATTTTATGAAAAATCTGAAAACAACACTCTACTCTGAACACTTTGGTGACATCACATGATTATTTATTTTTATTTCTACCTTTTCGTTATCTTCCCTTTTTATTTTCCTTTTTATGTTCTTGTATTTAGGCTTTGTAAATAAGTTAATTTAATATAATCCTTGTTGGTTCCTTCCCTTGTTTTTTGTAAGTTTTGAACTTCATTGTAAGCCGCTTTGATTTTAGTATAAAGCAGTATGTAACTCCTGTTAAAGAAAATAAATAAATAAATAAATAGTGCAACCAGCTGGGTGCTGAACTTGCAAAATCATCGATAGGAAGACTTCAAAAATTAACTTGGATGAGGAACAAAATCTTATGAACCAACACGTTTGTACAACAGTCTGAGACCAGAAGAACTAGGCAGATTAGAAGGATTAGTCTTTGCTTGTAATCCGAGAGAGGGTAATTTTGTGAGAGTGCCTAAGCTAGGAAGGCACACTGGTGCATATAAGAACACAGAGCCCAATTAGCTGCACCTGCTCCCCAGATAAATACTGCTAAGCCCTTGATAGACCTGTAAACTGCGTAGATTCCCCTAAGTGGGATATTCATGGTTAGTGCTGCTGAATATCCCCAATTAATGCCCCTGTATGCACCGATACTAACCGCTTAACATCGGAGCATGTTGGAGGTGATCGGGGGGGGGGGGAGCAGAGGTGGCACCAGTTGCTAACCAGAGAGAAGCGATATTGCACCACTGCCCAGTTAGCAACCCGTGGGCAAATGCTGTGCCTATCTTTACCCATGGGAACTAATTGGGCGGTGGCTCAATATTGCTGCTGCCCGGTTAACTTCTGTGGCATCAGAGGTTGTGCGGCGACCCTGGATATCCAAAGCTGGGACCAGACAGAGTCCTGGCATTGAATATCCAGGTTAAGTCTTCAGCGCTGTTGGCTAGTCACTGACGCTGAATATCGGGCTGGATATTTATAGGCACTATCTGGATAGTGCTGGGACAATCCAGAGGCAGACAGGGCAGAGACGTCAGTTATCCAGATAACAGTGATTTTTCAGAGTTGCTATCCAGATAACCTAAGGCAGGTGAAAAGCTGTCCTAAGTGCTATCCAGATAGAAGCTGAAAATCACCACTATCCAGCTAATGAATATACAATCCAGGTATTGCCAGAGGATGAGATAAAAGCTGTTAGGGTTTTGCCATTTTTTACCTGCTAAAATGAGGTCACAGCCACAAACTTCTGGAAAGCCCTGGAGGGAGGAGTGGCCTAGTGGTTGGGGGCAAGATACCTCAGACCAGAAGGTCAGGGTTTCAAATCCCACTAGAGGACAGCAACCTTGGGCCAGAAGGACTGAGGTCTCTAGTCCCACAGGTGCTCCTTGTGGTCTTGGGCAAGCCACTTAACCCTCCATTGCCTATGTTCCTTATAAAATAGTTATCTCCAAGTTATAATGCCTTGTTCAATGTAAATCACCCTGATATCATGAAAGGCAGTATATAAGAAATGTTAAATAAATAATAAAAAAATATACCACATCAAGGCATGTGCTATACATCAGTGGTACACACTTTTATGCATTTATACCCCAGGGCCATTTCATAAGAACTTTTTGTTTATAATAAAACACCATTTTATGCGGAAAATGGCTCATAGATTAACTTGTTACTAAGTTAATTAAGAAAACTGTTTGCAATCCTATAAAATGAGGGAAAGTTGGCCACAGTTGTATGATTATAGGGGTGATTGTATGATCTCGTGCTCAGGTTCAACATTAAACTTGTACAGTTTAACATAATTTAATTTTAATTTAATTAATTTAATTTTAAATTGTTCCATGTAAAGTTCAAGTTTGCAATTTAGTTCCATGTAAACCGCTGTGACTGGTAGATATGGTGGTATAAAAAAGTTGTTAAATCAATAAATAGAATAGGAATTGTACAGATGTGCTTGTGCCTAGTTGCGGCAGTTCCACCTGTTCTAGGGCAGTCATAATTGCCGATGCCTAGATCAGCACAGGCACGCACGTCAGTCCTAATATTCTATAACGTACACGTGTAGATTTAGTCCCTGCCTATGCTCTACCCCTGTGCACACCTCTACTGACCATACATGTGATGGGACTTACATGCACACTTGCAGAATAGGGACTGCCCAAAGCTCGTCTGAAAGGGCCCACTCACACGAATATGTCCTTCAGAATAGGACCATACACACATTTCAAGCTTGTCACTCTCTGTGGACCCTATAGACATTCAGCCCCTGTGTGTGCCATAGGTTTACTGTAAAGGTGAAATCATCTGAATGTTGGTTCCTACCTGCCAAGGATGGAAATCATGAATATTGGCACATGTTCTATGCAAAAAGGGTCCTAGGTCCTTCCTGCAGGAAATTAGATTATGCAAAGCGTGTGCAATGCTGTAAACGGCATTGTAAACATTATATGTGGCTCTTGAATCAATTTCAGCACCGTAGAAGTTCTGGAGGTTGCCCGGCTCCTCGGCTCCTGAACACACTTTAGTTCTGTTGTTCCACCAGGTCAAATGGGCTTCCTGTTCTGGCCACAAGCAGCCAAAGGCTTTTTCCCAGAACTTCCTAATAAAAATATCTCCTGGAGACTTTGAAGGATGGAGGCTGCGGAGAAATTCTTTCAGCCCTGGGATCTCTCTGCTGTGGATAGCAAACCCAATAGTACCAGCAAAGAGCCCTGTGTACTGGTTCTGATGAAACAGAAAATCTGTAGACCAACCCTCGCTGGCTATCCAGATCTTTCCAGTCACATTCTGCCTCACCAGCTCATCCATGACAGGGATCAAAACAGAAATAGACGAGAAGACAACAATGGCATTTGCTGTGGAGTTTTTGATCACCTGGACAATGTGGACTGCATTCTTGTTTGGCAGCCTGTTATCGAGAGTTTCTGAGAAAGCCACACAAGCCCCGGCCCTAATAATCTCCTTTCTTACCAGCTGAGCTCCCTGCTGGCCATAGTCATTGTCCTGAGCCAAGAATCCAACCCAGGTCCAGCCAAAATGCATGACTAGCTGGGCTAGTCCCTGTGATTGGAAGTCATCGCTAGACACAGTCCGGAAGAAGGATGGGAATGAGATCCGGTCACTCAGGACAGGGCTTGTGGACAAATAGCTGACCTGTAAAGAGATGATTATACCTTTTCAGCAACATTCACAAAGCAAAGATCCTGTTGAAAAATAAGATAAAACCTGATGATACAATTAAATACAACTGTGACATTATGCTCATGGATTTAAAACAAAATTTGCAGCGTTGGTCCCTTTTGCGCATGTCATGGTGGGGGAGTTTAGACTCCATTGAGATGATGGTTCTGCCAAGCATTTTGTATAAGTTAGGAATGTTTATGGTTTCTTGTTGCTCGCTTATCGTTCTCTCACTATGGAATGTTGCCAGGATATTGTCAGCTATCCTTTTATGCACAGGTTGATAGGTTCCTGTCGGGGTTCCTATGGAAGCATAAGAGGCCACATATAGCCACACTTAAATTGGCAAGAAAGAAGGATGTTGTGAGTTTTCAGGACTTTGAAACCTATCATACGGCCATACGTTTAGGTTATGGCACAGAGTGACTTGCTGAGGATGCTTCATTGCCATGGTTAGCAATGGAAGAGATACTTCCAAGTCCTTTTTTGTTGTCGGTATTACCAACAATGAATGTTCTTCGTTCTAAATTGAGTGCCCTCTTTTAGTCAGTACTGTCAAGGCATATTTAAAACACAAGAGGATTGTGAAAAATTGCAAGAGGACCTTAATAAATTGGAAGACTGGACGTCCAAATGTCAGATGGACAATTACAAAAGTTATGCAACCCAAACTATGGTTACAGATGGTTGCAGAACAATCCAAACTATAGTAACAGGATGCAATGTTCCACATTAAGAGCCACCACCCAGGAAAAGAATTTAGGCATCATCGTGGAAAAATATGTTGAAACCCACTGCCAAATGTGCACCGGTGGCCAAGAAAGCAAATAGAATGCTAGGAATCATAAGAAATAGAATGAAGAATAAAACAAAGGATATTATAATGCCTCTGTATTGTTCCATGGTGCAATCACGCCTTGAATATTGTGTGCAATTCTGGTCACCATATTTTAAAAAAGGATATAGCAAACGTAGAAAAGGTACGGAGAAGAGACACCAAAATGGTAAAAGAGATAGAAGGATACCCCTATGAGGAAAGGCTTAAAAGGCTAGGGCTCTTCAACTTGGAAAAAAAAGATGGCTGAGGGGAGATATGCTAGCGGTCTATAAAATAATGAATGGAATGGAACGGGTAAACGTAGATTGGTTGTACTCCTTCAAAAAGTAGAAAGACTAGGGGACACTCAATGAGAATACAATGTACCACATTTAAGACTAATAGGAGAAAATATGCTTTCATTCAACAACGTATCAAACTCTGGAATTCGTTACTAGAGGATACAGTACAAGCTGTTAGTGTAGCTGGGTTTAAAAGAGGTATAGACAAGTTCCAGAAGTGAAAACTTCATAAACCATTACTAAAGAGGACCAGGGGCATCCACTGCTTACCCTGGGATAAGCAGCATGGAGTCTGTGTACTTTTTTCGAACCTGAGAGGCACTTGTGATTTGGATTGGCCACTGTTGGAAACAGGATACTGGGCTTGATAGACCTTGGTCTGACCCAGTAGGGCATATCTTATGTTCTTACATCAAATTAAAATATGAACACTCAAAGACAGCCTTGTTTAGGCATGTGAAGGGTAATTTTATAACAGGGCACCTAGGCTAAGGAAGTCAATATGCCCCTATTTTAAGCCTATTTTATGAAGACATTTAGGCGCCTCCTTGTCTTTACAAAATGCTAGTGTAATGAGATCCCGCCTTATATTCAAGCATAAATATTTACACCTGTTCTATAGCATGTGCAAATGAAAGCATGTAAAGTTTGCAAGTATGCACATAAATTAAGGTATTTTATAGTCAATCTGCATATTTTAACTCCATCTGTAACCTGGCCAAATTAAATTTCTCTCCAAAATATAGTCATTTTTCTGAAATCCTGTATCTGAAATCACACAGCATACACAGGCTTTTGGTGAAATCTGTATCATGTTTTGAGCCTCTCACGCTGCCTCAGATTCTAATTTCCTCTCATCTCCATTACAAAATAGGCTTAAAAAGAGGCCCCTTTTTGGACTCCTCATATAGACATCTTGTTATAAAATCAGATCCTATGTGGGTTCTTTTACCTACAAATAGGAGCTCTTTTATTTTATTTTATTTTATTATTTATTTTTAGTATTTAACTTGCAAATTTCCAGGAGAAGATCAAGTTACATTTAGGTACAGTATGAATTTCCCTGTCCCCAAAGGGCTCACAGGCCTTATTGAAATGAACCCGGGTTAAGTGCCATTGTACCAATACAAATAAAAGATCTGTGCGCATCATAAATGCACATTATAACCTTTAGTAAAAGGGCCCCTCAATCTTAGCAATCTTGAAAACAAGCTCTTTCCATGGATAAACCTCTGTTGTATGCATACAAATGGCTTTTAAATTACCCCTGTAATGTTTTGTTATCATTGTTAAGCTTTTATAAAGAGCTACCAAGCAAATGCAATGCTGTACAGACACAAAAGAAGTTTTGTAAATAGTAGCTACCCACTTTGACACACCATATGCTCCTTAATGGGCTTTTCTAAAAATAAAACACAGATATGATTGTAAGACATCAGAGAACCGAGACTGTATGAAGACAACCGAAGTGTGAAGATTGTGGAAGACTCATCAACAATCTTGCTATGCTGATGATATCATAATACTGGCTGAAAGTGAAGACGATCTGGAACATTTGATTCTCAGCATCAAGGAACATAGTCTTAAAATGGGTCTGCACCTTAATGTAAAGAAGACAAAGATCCTGACAACTGTCCAAGCAATAAGTTCATTGTAGATGGAGAAGAAATTGAAATAGTGGACAACTTTAACCTACTTGGATCAAAGAAATCTGACATTGCTCTTGGCAGAATGGCTATGAAGGACCTAGACAAGATTCTGAATAGCAGAGATATTTTTCTCCATACAAAGATTCAATTTGTCCAAGCAATGGTATTTTCTATAACGTCATATGCATGAGAAAGTTGGACAGTGAAAAAGATAGACAAGAAAAAAAATCAATGCCTTTGAATTATGGTGCTGGCGACAAATACTGGGCGTACAACCATGGACTGCCCAAAGAATAAACCAGCCAGTACTAGAGGAGATCAAACCTAAGCTTTCTATAGAAAGTCAGATGATTAGACTTTGACTTTCATGTTTTGGACACATCATGCGAAGTGAGAGATCATTAGAGAAAGACATCATGCTTGGCAAGGTTGAAGGTCAATACAAAAGAGGAAGGCTAACAATGAGATGCACCAATACAATAACAGCAGCTATAGATGCCTGACTGAAGACCGAACACAATTTAGGACAACTATCCAAAGGGTTGCCATGAGTCAACACTGACTTGACAGCACTTAACAACAACGACATGATTGTAATAAAAACCTACCTGAGGGTAGCGATACAGACCAAGCAACCAGGCCATGACGATGGAGCGTGTTGAACCAGATTCACCAACAAAAGCAGCAAGTGGCTGATTACTTTGGCACTGGTAGTTCACAATGGGCACCCCTCTCCCTGACAGTATCCATAGTGTCCCCTCTAGGGTCCGGCGCACTTCAATACATGAGTCATAAATCCAGAATCCCAGGGAGATATTGGGTAAGAGACCTGGGTCACTATTAATCTCATCAATGGCAAAGACCATACTCTGCATCCACTGGTAGCGCTGGAAGTTCAACCTAAACAAGACAAGAAAGATTGAATTTAAGATCTTATTCAATTAATACCACATGAATGACTGGCTTTATGGTGTCATTTAGGTGATACCAAGGACGATGCAGATGTCAGACCTGTAGATTGCTTTTTTGAGCTCTTCTGTTAAGTTCAGCTCATAAAAATCACACTCAGTCACTGTAGATCAACCCATATCACATGATAATGGATGAATTGCTTTGTCTATTAACATGCAGAACACAGAATGAGCTTCTCCTTCCATTGTCACTGTGCAGTGACAGAGTGCATGTAAAGCAGAAATCTTTACTTATCACCTGAGTAGGCTTGACTTAGAAGCACTGGAACATGCCCTTCTGCAGATGCAGAGATAGCTTCACTTTTTCAAAAAAACATTTTTAAAATTTTGAAAAATTATACAGAAGGAAAATATAGTATAATACTATGAATATGTCTTCCTAAATAAGGAGACAAGGAGGCGCCTAAATGTCTTCTTAAAATAGGCTTGTAATATACACTCAGTCAATTACATTGTCAAGTCTACATCAAGGAGAGTATTCCACAAAAAAAAAAGAAAAGAAGAAACCCCCTTGACATCTCTTGAAACAAGTGCACAAAAACCCCATTAATCTGAATCAAGAAAGAAGAAAAAGAATTAATTAATTAAGAGGGACACGCTTTCCCCAGGAGAAAACCCTCTACCTGGTCATCTTCATAGAACACAAACCTCTTACCCTGATACACTGTCTGACATAGCCCCTGAGGTCTAAGCTCTAGGAAAGCTTTTCGACATTTCGGGGTTACCCTAGATACATCAGGAAAAATTTGGATGGGCTGACCACAAAATTTCTCAGATTTCTTGGGGAAATATAATTTCAGAGCTCTAATTTTGTCCATCCACCGCAACGTTGGCTATACATATGTCTAATATAATAACTGCAAAACCCTGTGTATTTCCCATCTCAGTGAAAGAAACTATATAAGCCTGTGTGCGGTTGGATTCCCTCCCTGTTCCTGAGAGCAGAAGAAAGAAAGAAATTAATAGAAAGAGAAAATGTAAAATAATCACATAGAAAATGGTTTTTAATAAATATCCTACGTTTGACAGACAATTGGTGCAGGTTTTGCCCTGAATGAGGTCTCCGGGTAGAGCTTCTCATAATGAGCTTGGAAGATACCCCCAATTAAAACATCACCACCTCTCAAGTATCCAGTCACCTCAGACCCAGAAAGGCGGCATCCTGGCTTCAATATCTGGGACACAGCCATCGGCATTAAGCAGGACACGAGTAAGCAAAGCATCCCTTCCTGACAGAGCGAGGCACGTACAGCTCCCTGTAACAGGAAGTATCCAGTAACTCCGAGGGGCTTTCTTTCCCACTAGTGAGAAAAAAGCTCTCCTGCAATCCACTATATTGAATAGATGGTACTGAAATGGTTCATCCTAGCTGAGGCATGGAGAGCTATTATCCTAGACTGAAACCAGTATGAGATCTGCATCTCTCTGCTTAGCCTCAGAGCCCCTCTCCCACCCTCATCCTTTCCAACCACTTTATAGGGCTGATTTGTGCCAGGGGATCCCGTCTCCCTGGGAGCAACAGATTGCACTAACGATTCCTCCCTTAATTAATCTGTAAATGTGATGACATTTTTATTCTCCAAACACTTCTTATTCAGCAGAACAATAACAGGAGTGGCCTAGTGGTTAGGACAAGGTACTTCAGGCCGGAGGGACGGGGGTTCAAGTCCCACCTGGGGACAGCAATCTCAGGCCGGAGGGACTGGGATTTCTAGTCCTATAGGCACTCCTTGTGGTCTTGGGCAAGCCACTTAACCCTCCATTGCCCATGTTCCCTGTAAGTATTAGCGTACGTGTGTCATATCCCCTCGTGTTAAATGTATCTCCCAATTGACCGCTTTGACCCGGTGAAAAGCGGGATATAAATACAGCTAAATAAATAACAGGGTTCA
The DNA here is from genome assembly GCA_033557465.1 of Ichthyophis bannanicus. Lineage (NCBI taxonomy): Eukaryota > Metazoa > Chordata > Amphibia > Gymnophiona > Ichthyophiidae > Ichthyophis > Ichthyophis bannanicus. The sequence continues at coordinate 99,683,304 of CM066048.1, read as the reverse complement.
ACTGTAGATCAGTCCTATGGCCGGTCTTTATTCCAACCCCAGAAGGTCTGGTTCACTCATAACACAGGTACACTAAAAAAATTTTTTTTTAAACTGCCTCTAATGTTTCGATTGATTTTTACGTTTTTTGGTGCGCTGAATCCAAATCTGATAACCAATTTGCTCCATCACGTACAGATTTTTTGCTACATTGGGTTAGCAGTTTGAGGTGAACGTTTCAGATTGAGTGCGATCGAGATAAAAGTTTCTTGGATGAATTCTTTATACTAATTGTTTAGTAGTTATTCAAATAAGAATAAAGAAAATTGTAACAAGGCAGCACATAAGAATAGAGTAATGTCAACAAAACACACTGTGATGGTAGCAAAATTGTCTGCACTTAAAACAGCCACATACATGTGCACAAACATTGAGCATATAAGAGCGAGGTTAGACACAAAGCAAAGCAAAGAAATGTGCAAAAAATGTTGTACAGGTATGTATGTAAGAATAGAAAACGCAAACCGCACCATTGCAATACATGAAGACAAACACCCGATGGTGTGAAAATAAAATTCTAATAAATGAGATCCGACACTGTGGTAGTAACTAGCAAATTTTTATTTCAAAGTTTAGTAAAAACACGGTATTTGTCAACACAGTTTAGATTTTAAAGTCATTCTTGGGTCAATCAATCTCCTGGTGGGCCCGTTTCTTCTTCCCCCGAATGCTTCTCTTGGTGCGCTGCTTGGCGTATTTTTCATCTGGGGTTTCCCGCAGCAGCAACCAGCAGAAATCAGCCATCATAGTGGTGTTCCATCTTCCTTGGTACCTTCTCTCTGCGTCCTTGATGTCCTGGTGAAACCTTTCACCTTGTTCTTCACTGTACGCCCCCAAGTTTTCGGGAAAGTAGTTCACATGGGAGTGCAAGAAATGGACTTTCAGGCTCATGTTACAGCCTTGTTCTTTGAAGGCATTGAGCATCCTGGCAACAATATCCTTATAGTTCTCATCCCGCCTGTTCCCCAAGAATTTGAGAACAACATCCTTGAAGGAATCCCAGGCTTCTTTTTCCTTCTCAGACATCGTTTCAGCGAATGCTCCATCTGAAATGAGTTTCCTTATATCAGGGCCAACAAACACTTCTTCCTTTAGCTTTGCTTCAGAAAGTCGGGGGAACTTTGAGCAAAGGTACCGAAAGCACTCACCATCTTTTGGAAGGGACTTGATGAATTGCTTAATGAGACCCAACTTAATGTGGAGAGGTGGTAATAGAATTTTATCACGAGGTACCAAGCTCTCATGAAGAACATTTTTCTCACCGGGTCTCAAATACTCCCGAATTGGCCAGTCTTTTTTCCCCCAGTGTAGGTCGCGGGCCCGGCTATCCCACAAGCAAAGGAAGCAGGGATATTTGGTGAAACCGGATTGCTGCCCTAATAGCATGGATAGAATTTTAAAGTCTCCACAAATCATCCACTTATGCTCATCATAACGAATCTTCTGAAGAATCAGGGCCAAATTCTCATATTTTTCTTGGAGAATAACAGAGTGAGCAATAGGAACTGAAGCGAATGTGTTGCCATTATGAAGAACACCTTTTATGCTGTCTTTTGACGAATCAATGAACAGCCGCCATTCAGCAGGATCATACTTGAGTTTAAACTTTTCCATCACTCCGTATATATCGTTGCAAAATACCAAATCTTCCTCTTTGCTGAAATACTTCAAAAATTGTGTCTCGCGGTTGCGGTACCAATAAAAAGTTGTTCCTGGTGACAATAGATTTTTCTGTTTAAGCCGAGAACCTAGCAGTTGGGCAGCATCTTTTGGGAGTCCTAAATCCCGGACTAAATCATTCAATTCAGCTTGAGAGAAAAGTTCAGGTTTCGGATCTGGTTCAGTTTCAAACTTGGAAGTACTGGACTCATCGGGAAAAGCCATCTGATGAGTCTCATCATGATCAGAACCGTCCACACAAATATGATCCAAAGATTTTGGTGGTTCAGGCACAGGTACTTCGTTGCTATGAGGCATAGGCCTAATTGCTGAGGGAAGGTTGGGGTAACTTATTATGTTCTTATTTTTTAAGTTGTATCCCTTCACAATGCAAGAGCAAAAATAGCAGTCACTGCTGTGGTCTCTTTGTTCATGCCACATCATAGGTATTCCGAAACGAAATGCTTGTTTTTTACCTTTCATCCATAAGCGTAGATCTTCCTCACATGTCTTGCACACTTTGTGAGGAGCCCACGGTTTGTCTTGATCGCCTAACTTCAAACCGAAATAGGCGAAATATACTTTTTTAATAAATGCAGAAATGTTCCTCTGCCGCTTTTTCACGGTATATTCCCCACAAATAAAACAAAAACTGTCCGGAGAGTTGACGCAACCTCTGGCTCTGTGAGCCATCACAAATACACAGCACTGCAAACTACAACTGTAGTGAACCACTTCGGAATAAAGCTGGATTACGACTGAGCAAACAAAAGGTAATAATGAACTTGCAAGAAACTGAAATTTGACAGGAACGTTCATGTCGCAACCACCGTGTTTGAGCGAGCGAACGAGGCGAGGCGAACAGGAAAGAACATGCGCCAGCGCGAGTACTGGATTTAGCCCCCCGCCTCCCAATTGTCCTGTTAATGTATAAAATGAATACAAAACACTCTAATATCATGAGGGAGTGTTTCTAGTTAGTTAACCATTACAACCTCTATTTTGGGCCAAGAAAATAAACTGCAGTCGGCTAAAAAGAAATTATGTGAACATTCCTTATATGGGTAAGAAATCTAATTTTGCAAGAAAACGTGACGTGATGGAACATTTTGGCTATTTTTCCTGGATTCAGCACCCCAAAATCTATAGGAATCAGTTGCAAAACTGGAGGCAGTTTTTTGGTAGTGTACCTGTGTAATTATTTCCGTTTATTTTTTTAAAATCTCCTGCTATATGTCTTTATCAGAATATATTTGTGCTCTGATTTCCAAAGGAAGATTACTGCTGTCACTGCGGAGCCCTCTGGTCATCTGGTAGAGAATCGCTGAGGCTTCTTTATTTTATAATGATATTATGCTATAAAGTATATCATTGACATTTCTCTGGTTTGCTGGAGGAAGCTGAGAATACTCAATATAGGTGCAGGTTCCCAGCTGACCAGAAAAATCATCCCAGCAGAGGAAATGAGAAGAGAATGGAGAGAGGTGGGAAAGCATTCGGACCTTGAACTGACTGCCGGAACTCCGAGATAATGTGGGGTCAACGCAAAGTCTCTCCTCTTGAGGCAAAAAGAAGGACATGAGTTTGTGGAGGCAGATCCCATAACATGCACGTTCGGTCTGCAGACATGTCTAAATTGAAAATGGGCCTCAATGGAACTTAATTCTGCATCCGTGGGTCTAGACGTGCCAAAGGAGGTAGACGTGTCTGGCACGGCATGGGCAAAGCACTATTCAGCCAGTCCATGCACTATCTGGCATTTGGCCCACATGGGTGCAGGCATGGACCATGCGACATAATGGAGAAACACATCACCTGCCAATATTATGGGATACAGGTAAATGTTTTGGACGTCCCCATGCCCACTGTATTCTGAAAGGTTGCACATTTCGGATCCAGCCCGTCTCCGCAATGTGCCAGCAGACACCACGCTTTCTTGGTAAAAACGTGCATCTCCTAAGCTGCTCTTCACACTGACAGTAGTTTGCTGATCCAAATGACATAAATACCAATGAGAAATGACTGCTCTTGCAACCTAGACTATATACCAGTCCCCCTCAGGCCCTGAAAAGTGCTATGTAATCCCAGTGCACCCTAATAAAGTACAAGAGAATGTAAATATGGCCACGTATGTCATGACATACCTTACATCAAATGGTAGTTGGCATTATAAAATGCTCCAGTGATCCCTGCCTTGGTCATCTCTACAAACATGCTTTAAACATCTAAGGATGGACCCTCACCAAGTGCACTAAACCTGAAACTAACATTGCAGTTCCCAAAGGATGCACAATATTGCTGAACAACAAATGTATGCCCTATTCATTCCCAGGGGCGGCCCAAGGGGGGTGCGGGGCCATGTGCGGAGACTCGGTGCGGGGCCTCATTTGCATAAGGGTCCTCATTTGCATAAATATTTGCATAATGTTACCATACACGAACTTTTAGTAAACATGCCTCTTAATGAGTGTATGAATAAAGAAAGACTAAAAGACTTCTACATTACTATAATCCAGTGCCAACCGCCAGACACATTAGGAACTACTACAAACACTGCCCATTTAGAACCCATAGCAAACCCGCCGTATCCTAACAGCACTACCAGGACTCATAAAGCACCATACCCTAACTATCAAAAGGAAACGCTGCAAATATTAAACCAATACATTTCAGAGAACAACAATACATGACCTACTGGGGAAAGAGAACAAGTGGCAATGTCAAATAGGAATTACATAAACAGAATACCTCAGCTCAGTTACACATGAACAGAACATAAACCATCACCAAACAAGGAATCACAATTTAGAAACAGGAAGACAATAATTAAACTGGGAATCCCAAAAGCCAAACTTGGAATGTACAACACTGTAGAAATAAAACTATACATTAATTTGCTCTTGTACTAAACAAAGCGCAGACGTTAATGATGCACATTTCCCAGAGCTGACATATTCCAATTAATAAATTCAAAATAAAGAGATATTTTTCTACCTTTTGTGCATTTTTTTTCAGCTGCAATTGCTCCAGCCACTTTCTTCTGGTTTCTTCGTGTCTTCCGCTAATTCTTCATCGTCTGCTGTCCATTTGTCTTTTCTTCTCTCTTCTAGTTTTTTTCCATTCTCTCTCTACATCTGCTTTAACATACTAATCTTTCTCCTTTTCCTCTTTCCTCATTCCTATTTCATCCACTCAAATTTTACCCCTCCATCCTCAATCCCCACTTACTCTCCCAATATCCGGACAATTGTAGATTTGTCTTCCCTCCCACACAAAATATTTTTTCCCTCTCCATTTCACTCTCCCAGCTCCATCCCATTCTAATCCTCCCCCAACATCAGCTCCATTCTAGTTCCAGTCCCACCCAGCATCCGCTCCCTTCTAGTCCCCGCATCAGCCCATTTCCAGTCCTAGCCCCCCATAAGCCCATTTCCAGTCCTAGCTCCCCCATCTATTTGCAGTCCCATCCAAGTCCCTCCATCAGCTCATTTCCAATCCCAGCCCCCCATGAGCCCATTTCTAGTCCTTTCCTAGCCCCACCATCAGCCCATGTCAAATCCTAGCTCCCCTCCACTCAGCCCATTTCCAATCCAAGCCCCTGTTGAGCATACTTCCAGTTATAGCCCCTTCATGAGTCCTTTTCAATCCAAACCGCCAACACAGCCCATTTCCAATCTTAGCACCCCCCAACAGCCAATTTCCAGTCCTATTCTAGCCCCTCCATCAGCCCATTTCCTGTCCTAGCCCCCCCCTCACCCATTTCCAGTCCTAGCTCCCTCCCCCTCACAACCCATTTCCATTCCAAGCCCCCATCCCCATCAGCTATTTGCAGTTCAAGCCCTCCTTCCACTCAGCCCATTTCCAGTCCTCGCCTCCTCATATCCCATTGCTAGTCCTAACCCCCCTTCAGCACTTTACATCCTACCACCCCATAACCCTAGTTCCATTCCTCGCCCCCCATCAGCCTATTTCCAGTCTTAGCCCCCCTCCCATAGCCAATTACCAGTCCTACACCCCCATCAGCCCATTTCCAGTCTTAGCCCCCCATAGCCCATTACCAGTCCTAACCCCCCCATCACCCTATTTCCAGTCCTAGCCCCCCCATCAGCCTTTTTCCAGTCTTTGCCCCCCCCCATAGCCAATTACCAGTCCTACCCCCCCCCATCAGCCCACTTCCAGTCTTAGCCTCCCCCCCCCCCATGGCCCATTACCAGTCCTAACCCCCCCCCCATGGCCCATTACCAGTCTTAACCCTCCCCCCCATCAGCCCATTACCAGTCCTAACCCCCCCCTGGCCCATTACCAGTCCTAACCCCCCCCATGGCCAATTACCAGTCCTAACCACCCCCCCCGGCCCATTACCAGTCCTAACCCCCCCCATGGCCCATTACCAGTCCTAACCACCCCCCCCCCATCAGCCCACTTCCAGTCTTAGCCCCCCCATAGCCCATTACCAGTCCTAACCCCCCCATCAGCCCATTTCCAGTCCTACCCCCCCCCATGGCCCATTACCAGTCCTAACCACCCCCACCCCTTCAGCCCACTTCCAGTCTTAGCCCCCCCATAGCCCATTAACTGTCCTTACCCCCGCATAAGCCCTTTTACATTCCTACCACCCCACTTCCAGCCTTAGCCCCCTCCCCATAGTCAATTACCAGTCCTACCCCCCCATCAGCCCATTTCCAGTCTTAGCCCCCCCATCAGCCCATTTCCAGTCCTACCCCCCCACTTCCAGCCTTAGCCCCCTCCCCATAGCCCATTACCAGTCCTAACCCCCCCCCATCAGCCCATTACCAGTCCTAGCCTCCCCCCCATGGCCCATTACCCGTCCTAACCCCCCCCCAGCCCACTTAGCCCCCCCCAGCCCACTTAGCCCCCCCCCATGGCCCATTACCAGTCCTAGCCTCCACCCCCCATGGCCCATTACCAGTCCTAACCCCCCCATCAGCCCACTTAGCCCCCCCCATAGCCCATTACCAGTCCTACCCCCCCCCCCCATCCGCCCACTTCCAGTCTTAGCCTCCCCCCCATTGCCCTTTACCAGTCCTAACTACCTCCCACCCCTCCTGGCCCATTACCAGTCCTAACCAGCCCCCCCCGGCCCATTACCAGTCCTCACCACCCCCCCCCCCCATCAGCCCACTTCCTTTTTCGCCTCCCCTCCCATAGCCCATTACCAGTCCTAACCACCCCCCCCCCCTATCATTCCAAATTAAAATAAAAAAAAAACCAAACTGGCTGCTTCTTTCTGCCGCGGCAGCATCAAGAGCTCTGCCGCGGCAGCATCAAGAGCTCTGCCGCGGGGCCCCCCCCTGCCCGGCAGAGCCTCCGTGCATCCTCAGCAGCTTTCTTCAGGTCCAAACCGCAGGCTTCTTTCAGAGCCGCGAGAGTTTCTTTTCTCGCGGCTCTCTTAATCCCGCGGGGCTGATGGGAAATCCCATCACCCTCGGCGGGATTAACAGAGCCGCGAGAAAGGAAACTCTCGCGGCTCTGAAAGAAGCCCGCGTTTTGGACATGAAGAAAGCTGCTGAGGATGCACGGAGGCTCTGCCGGGCAGGGGGGGGCCCCGCGGCAGAGCTCTTGATGCTGCCGCGGCAGAGCTCTTGCTGCTGCCGCGGCAGAAGCAGCCGGTTTGGTTTTTTTTTTTAAAACTTGGGATGCTGAAGAATGTTTTTTGCGCGGGGCCCCCTGAAACGCGGGGCCCTGTGCAAAAAACATTCTTGCTCAATGGACGGGCTGGCCCTGTTCATTCCTATGGCATGGGAGTCCACTCATTCTGCTGCTCCACTACCTTTCCTCTCTTACCTCTCCCTACATCCATCCTCGGGAACACAACTCTTCTGGCAGATCACTTCTATCTGTGTCCTTCTTTCTACATTTCAATTGTCTTATGTGCTTCCATAATGTTTTTTTATACCTGGTACTTTTTATTGTTCATTTTTAACAAACCCTCTAAGCGTTTTTTCAATCTTCTGAATTTTTGAGGCTTATTATATTTATTAACTCACTGTTATATCTCCTCCATTGTAATACAATGATGGTAACGCATGTCTCTCATCATCATGTAGGACCCCATCGTCTATTTAAGATTTTGAATGTTTTTGTCAGATGAGGCTTAATATGTTTTTTCAGCAGTTTATATTTTATCAGAGGTCTTAAAAACTAGAGGATGTATTTTTTCCTTGGATGTAAAGTCCAGAAACGTTTTCTCCTATGATCTGATTTGATAGGCCAACTTAGATCTTCACATGGAATTTATGATACTTTCATTTTATGCACACGTAAGTTGTCACCAGCACCCCTTTTTGGCCCTGTTAGGCGCCCGCCTAGGGCTGTGAGGTGTGGGTTACCTTATTAAAGAAATAGTCAGTAGCCGTTTAATTAAGGCAAAAGAAATAATTTGGGTTTTATTCCCCGTCCCACATAGGATTCTTTATGAACAGCACAAAGGAACACAAAAGAAAACTGTTTCTTCACAGTATAGAAAATAAACTTTGCCAGCACAAGGTATCACAGAACTCTTGCTTGCCTGGCTAACATAGGGATGTAATTTCATCAGACAGACAAAGCGTGCAATCCATGGAATCCAGTTCTATATCACACTCCTGGTTTTCCCATTGCATCTGCTCATAGTCTGTGTTTGGAGGCATATAACAATCTTTACAACTGAAATCCTCACAGCTCTTCCCTTGAATGACACTGGTTATTCTATTTGGTAAGTGCTCTACATCAACAGGGTTCAAGAGTCCTGTGCTAGGAACTGTATCTCTCAGGTTCCTTCTCCAATAGGGATTTTCCTCCTAATTACTGGGCTTTGCTCTGCTGGCAATGCCTGGCTTTTTCCCTCTAGCTACAACAGGGTACTTAGCTTTTGTCCCTGGGTAATGAGCTTCTCTCTCTGGGCTTTGGCTGGCTCCTCTCCAAGACTTCCACGTCTCTGTAGCCGGGTCCAAGCTGAAATCACTTTCTGAAGAGAGTCTGTGTCTGCTGCCTCTTGCTACCGGGACACTTCCGTTACTTCCTGGTTCTAGCAAGGTCTGCTGGTTGAGAGGACTTCCTTCCTCTTGGTTACTCACTCTCCAGTGACCGAGGCCCCCTCTGGCTTGGGAGACTCCTCTGCAGCTACAGCCTGCTCCACCCTTTGGCTTCTGCTCCTGCCTTTGCTGCCTTGGCTCCAGCCCCTCCCTTTGCTCTTCTACTGGGCTTTCCCTGTAGTTTTTATGCTCCTGTTCTCTGCACGTTGTACGTGCCCTTCCACTCAGGTGAGCTTGATTAGCCTTTTGGCTTTCTACTGCGTCACCTTTGGTGAATGGAAAGTTTTCTCCACTATACTTGGGCTTTTTAAAAGCTGAATATGTTTGCTGCCTATGTGTTTGTGAGGTAAGCTCTTCCTCTTTTCCTATTACCATAGGCTCTGAGCTAGCCATTTCCTCATATAACATAGGCTCTGTACTAGTTACCTCATCACAAAGTATAATATTGTGCTAAAGATCACTTCTCCGTTGTAGCCACATATTACAAGCTTTGACACTGAGGGGTCTCTTTCATATAAAGCCTTCAATTTATTTTAGAATCTACCCTCTGGCTTCCCTCCTATTCGTCCTTCCCCTGCTTCTGCAAGAGCAGCACTGCCGATGTTAGGCATAAATTTTTTTTCTCCTTTTTGAAAAGATGTCAGTGGGATTAGGTCAAATGTTCATACAATTCATGATATGGTATGCAGTCACACAAATTGCCACTATCAATCTAAATGGATGTGGGTTTTCATTTCTAACATGCTAATACCCCTGACCACATGACTGCTGCGGGACTATACAACTCGGGGGTCTTTAGGACCATGTGCTTACTGTTGGAGTTAATGCTTTCTAAGACATAAAGGCCCTCATTCTCGAACGCAGGTTGTGGGGCTGCACGTCCTGCCGGGACATGCAGCCCCGCAATCCACCTAGATTCTATTCCTCTACCGGCTCTTCCCATACGTCCTGTGTTTCAGGACAGGGGGAGCTGGTAGAGTTGTGGGGGGGGGGGGTGTACCTGGCAGCACGTACAGGACCGATTCAGGTCACGGCCCCTTACATGCTGCTGGGCCTGCTGGAATGTGCTACTGGGATTTGGTGGTATAAGCAGCATTTTGTGGCTGATCGGGAGCCCAGACCGGGTCTGGGTATGGGGGAGGGGTCCCCACCGCCTGATCCAGGATGTAGGATGCCAGCCTTAGGTCAGGCGGTGGGGAAAAGAGGGGCCAGGAATGCAGATGTCTGAGGCACCTGCGGAGAGGACGTCCCCGCAGGCGGAGGGGGCATGCTGTCCTCAGGCCCAATTCTGGCTCCTGCAGGAACATTTTGTCCCGCAAACCAGAATTGAGTCCTAACAGCCCTGTCTTCAGCGGGGACATCCAGAATGGGGCTCCACATGAATATTTTCAATATATTTTTAACATTGTTATTATCATATAGAATAGATTAAGAGGATGCATTTTTGTTTACATACATTTTTGTTTCGTGTACTCTTTTCTCCAAGAAATCAATAGCCCATGTATAATTTGTTTCTCCTTTGAAGATATGTTTTGCGCCAAACTAGTACTTTAAAAAACCGCACTAGGTCAGACACAGATCTTTCTACCAGTGGTAAATGACGCTTGGCTGCGGTAAGCAATACACAGTCCTTTTTTCCTCCTCCTAACTAGCGCCTTTTGTGTGCCTGTTCTTTGATCAAATTAATACATTTTGAAGTTATTTTGATCTTCTAAGTCATGAGTTTGCATTTGATTACTGATCTCATGTTACTCTATTGTATCTGGTAGTGATATTAATGTTTAAGTAGAGTAACCGGTTGTGCACACTATAGGCCTGATTCCATCCCGGATGTAGAAGTCCTTTGTACGTCCAGTCTGAACCAGACGTACAGAGGGCATTGTGAGTCTGATCTCACGGGGCATGTCTAGCCCCGCGGATGAGAATCGTGATCAGGCCTGTATGTGCAGTCAGGGGCTGCGATTCAGCCCAGCCTGCACGTACAGGTACTGCCTGACTAACTCAGTCAGGGCTTTTAACTGGAGCCGCAGCACCATGGCGTCCGGTTGCCAAGGCCCTGTGGCTCCATTTAAAAGCCACGATCCCGGCCGCCAGCTCTTGCAAAGCATTACCCATAGCCTGACCACCTGCGTGGCCATGGCCCCCATCCCATCCACATCCCGGGCCCGCCAATCCACAACGTCTGGGGAAGTTATTCCATCTCAGAGGTGGAATAACTTCCCCATACAAGTTGCCGTCCCTGGATGTACAGGGCCAACATTAGAATTGGCTCTGTACGTCCAGGGCCAGCGACCGCCTGCCCTAACTCTGCCCCCGATCTGCCCCCTCCCCGCCCCCATCTAACTTCCCTGTACAACCGGGGAAGATAGATGCCAGCAGGGAGATGTTTATGTTTATGTTTATTAAAATACTTTTTATACCGCCCCATACCAGTGGCGTCTAGGCGGTTTACAAAATTAAAAATATAAAGTTACAGATATAAAATTACAATACAGGCTGTTAGAAAAGTTAAAAAGAACGCCAAATTAAAATATTAAAGGATAGAAGAGAAGCAGAAAAAAAAGAGGCACAGCGAATTAGAAGAGGAAAAGACATCAACTTGGGGAAAGAGAAGAAGACAAGGACGGGGGTGGGAGATCAAACGCTAGACAAAACAGATGGGTTTTTAGTTGTTGCTTGAAAGCTTGGTATGATTGCTCTGCACGGTGGGGGGGGGGGAGTGATCCATCCCCGCTATTTGTGGCACAGAATAACCCCGTATATTGATCCAAAGTGCATAGACAGTAAGATGTTCTTGCTCATTTTATATACACAAATTGGTCCTCTCTTGATTTTATGGTAATATTTGAAATTCTCTTAGCTTCATTTCAGCCGTTTTCATATTATTTATGTTTTCATTCCTCTGTTTTTATTCCTCTGTATGTAATGATCATTTTATTTATTTTATATACCTTGGTTTTCATTTCTATGGAAGTTTGTGGATTATTCAATATGTTTTATTTATATGTTTAATTTTAATGTGTTTTTTAATACTTTTAAAGCTAGTTATGACTAGATGGCATTAACTGCCCTATTATATATATATATATATGTATTGTTCTTTTAATATGATTTACTTTTTTTTTTAATTATATCATAAATGCAATCCTAATACATAGTTCAAAAGAAATACACAATCTGAGATGAATCAATACAAAGAAATATCAATAATCAAACTAAACTCAATACTGTGTAACAGCCCACATCATGGAGAAGACAGCTTAAAGGTACCTGGGAAAATTCTTAATAAAGGCTACAACCACCTTTGGTTTCCTTGTAAATGGTTAGTTACTATTCAGGGTATAGATTATGTTTTTGTTGAATCATCTCTACTAGATGCGATCCTGCTGTCCCTCCAAGCCTGAATTTGCTTCTTTTATCTTTCTTTAATGATAAGATTATTTTGTTAGGTGGTTGTAGCCTTTATAATATGATTTACTTTTTATTGATTGATTTTATTTATTTATATATTTCTTGTTGGATGTTTACAGTTACATACCCCCTGATGAAGGCATAAGGAGCCAAAACACTGCTAATGTAGGGGTGTAACCAATAAAGTCTAAGAGAAGGTGTGCTGGTTTCCTTGCTCCTTTTGTGTCCTAGATACTAGCCAGCCATTCATGGCCTCCCTGAATTACATAACACAAAAGACATCATTCTGCCAAACCAAAGCTGTAACTAACAGCTGCTATGCATATCATAAGAATATAAGATATGCCACACAAGGCACGGGGGCACACAATACTCAAGGTGTGGTCACACCATGGAACAATACAGAGGCATTATAATATCCTTTGTTTTATTCTCCATTCCTTTCCTTATGATTCCTAGCATTCTATTTGCCTTCTTGGCTGCCGCTGCACAGTGGGTGAAGGGTTACATAAGAACATAAGATATGCCATATTGGGTCAGACCAAGGTCCATCAAGCCCAGTATCCTGTTTCCAACAGTGGCCAATCCAGGTCACAATTACCTAGCAGTTTCCCCAAAAGACACACAGGTTCCATAATGCTTATATTGTGGCAAGCAGTGGATTACCTGGATCTTCTTTAATATGGCTTATGGACCTTTGCCTCCAGGAACTTGTCTAAAACTTTTTTAAACCCAGCTACACTAACAGCTTTTACTACATCCTCTGGTAGAGTTTGATTACGCATTGAGTGAAAAAATATTTTTTCTAATTAGTCTTAAACAAGTTGTACTTTAGCTTCATTGCATGTCCCCTAGTCTTTCTACTTTATGATGGCGTACACAATCAATCTACGTCTACCCGTTCCACTCTATTCATTAATTTATAGATTTCTATCATATCTCCCCTCAGCCATCTCTTTTCCAGGTTGAAACGCCCTAACCTTTTTAGCCTCTCTTCATAGAGGTATCCTTCCATTCCCTTTACCATTTTGGTGGCTCTTCTCTGTACCTTTTCTAATAATGCTATATCCTTTTTAAGATACGGTGACCAGAATTGCACACAACATTCAAGGTGCAGTCGCACCATAGAATGATACAGAAGCATAATAATATCCTTTGTCTTATTCTCCATTCCTTTCCTTATGATTCCTAGCATTTTATTTGCCTTCTTGGCCACCGCTGCACAATAGGCAGAGGATTTCAATGTGTTATCCACGATGATGCCTAAATCTTGTTCCTGGGTGGTGGTTCCTAAGGTGGAACCTTGCATCTTGTAACCATAGTTTGGGTTGTTCTTTCCTAGGTGCATAACTTTGCACTTGTCCACATTAAATTTCATCTGCCATTTGAGTGTCCAGTCTTCTAATTTATCAAGGTTCCCTCACAATTTTTCACAATCCTCATGGGTTTTAACAACTTTGAATAATTTTGTGTTATCTGCCAATTTGATCACCTCACTCGTTATTCCCATTTCCAAGTCATTTACAAAGCATGATGTCCCAGGACTACACATATGATCTCTCTTTCTCACTCCAACATGATTTGTTTTTAGACTCACTCACATACTATTCTTAGATCAACAGTCCCAGTTTTCAGAACACAGGATTTATTAGTGTCCCTTCATTATCTCTTTTAGCACAAACAGCACATTTCAGCATAGCCAGAACAAACACTATTGCTCTTCTTAATTTTTCTGCAAGGGTGTTTATTAATGTTTCTTAATCTTACAACATTCTCTCACCTCAGCATTCTGTTCTTTGTAACTGCATCTTGTGTTTTTCCAGACTGCATTCAACACCAGTTCAGTACTTGTCACAGCCATTCTTCAATATAGGACAAATTGAAGAGCACAGCTGAATATTTTCTAATTCCTGGCCTTATTCCACATTGCAGCAGGAATAGCAGGGATGTCCACATGGATATCGCAGAATGTACACTGGCTTTTCCAGAATACACTATGCATGTCTCTGCAGCTGACCACGCCCCTTTTCTACCCCTTCTGGACATGTTCTGAGATCCTCATGCTAGCGCCATGGACATGCACCACAACAGTGTTTCAAAATAGGGCTGGGATCGTTTTCAGCACATAAACGTCCCCGCCGCACATATACACCCCTTATTCGTGTTCTGGAACGACCTCCATAATGGGCAATGTTATAAACCTTTTCCATGTGTAAAATGTGGATTTATGCACAGAAAAGGCCTCTTATAAAATAAGATCATGCCTAAAAAGCAGGCGCAGTACAAAAAGAGTAGCGTGGTTAGCAGAGGAGTTTGGGCATAGCGTACCTGAAAAGTACTGGGATCATGATCCTAAAAAAATGACTGAGAATGAAGAGGTTATGATCATCTGAGATACTCCCATTCCAACTGATAAAAAGCTGGATGCAAGAAAGTTGAGGAAAAGCACTCCAGAATAGCATTGTAAGGCAGGAAATGATTCTGCAACCAGGACTTGACCAGGAGACACAATGTCCTCTCACACTGAGGATGTCTCCAGCGGTTTCTGCCCAGGAGGGAAAGGTTAGGATGGCTGTTTTGTAAATGATTTGATCATTAGGCATGTAGATAGCTGGGTGGCTGGTGGTTGTCAGGATCATTTGGTCACGGGGATTCTAGACAGTGCTGAGGAGAAGCCGGCTTTCTTAGCACATGTAGGCACCAACAGCGTGGGAAAATGTGGGAGGGATGTTCTGGAGGCCAATTTTAGGCTTTTAGGTAGAAAGTTGACATACCGGACAAAAGGGTACCATTCTCAGACATGCTGCCTGTTCGATGAGGCAGGCAGAGCTGAGGAATCTCAATACATTGATGAAACAGTGGTGCAGGGATGAGAGCTTTAGGTTTGCCAGGAAATGGGGAACATTCTGGGAAAGAGGGTTTTTTTACAGATGAATGGGCTCCACTTAACCAGGGTGGAACCAGGCTATTGGCACTAAACTTTATAAAGGACATAGAGCTTGATTTGGTTTTCCTCCTCAGTACATTCAGGTGCTGAAAACCTTATACTATCCCTCTAAAGCCTTATCAATTTCAGTGGAGGCTTCTCTTCTTATTTTCATTTGGGTAGACAGAACTGTCTGGGGTATCCCCTTTCTCCTTCATTCTAGTACCAAAGCCCCTGCTCTGTGCTATCATTGGTATCCTGAACACCTGTGAGGTTCATATTGCTGAAGCAGAGGTCAAAAGTCTCTGCATATGTGGATGATATTTTATAATAACGGACCCAGCCTGATTTGTCCCAGTAGGCATCACATTCATTAATGAAGTTGGAAACTGGTGGATGTTAGCTTGGTTTGTATCTTGTTCGTTTGCTAGGTAGCAGGTGGTTCAGCTGGGGGGGGGGGTATCTTCATCTTGCTTGTTGGAGCATAGGGTACCTCAGGATTATACCTTTTTCCCCTGTTGAATATTTTGTTAGTACCCTTGTGAAGGCAAATGCATGCTGCCAGTATGACTTTTTATATCAATGTTGATAATGTGCAGGTTCTTATCCCTTTCTTAGAGACGGGAAAATTTGGAAATATTGGTCTAGAGGCAGTTGTCTGTACTTCTAAGGTCATTTTGGCTTATGGGTTTAAAACTAAATCTCTCTAAGACTTAAGTATTGTTGTTAGCAAAGGAGGGGAAAGTGGAACCCAGTCCCATAGGGATAGGGAACAATTTAGTACAGGTCACTTCTAGCTGCTGGGACCTTAGGTCATTTTGGACTCATCTTTGAGCATGGGCACCCTTGCTATCTCTGTGGTTAGGAATATATTTCTTTTATTGAGGCAGATTTGCCAATTGAAGCCTTATTCTGCAGAGTGTTTTCTGAGTGAGGTTACACAGGCAATGGTGATGCCCCGGCTTGATTATTGTAATGCTTTGCTGGTAAGGCTTCCTCAGAAGGACTTGTATCATTTGCAGCTGATGCAAAATAAAAAAGGCTGCAAAAGATTGATCATGTGACCCCTGCTTAGATTCAGCTGCACTGGTTGCCAGTAGCATTTCATGTCGAATTTCAGGTGCTGATGTTGGTGGACAAGGTATTGCATAATTTGGCACCTGATTATTTAAGTTCTAGAATGACAATTTATTCGCCCACTCGTGCTTTGCATTTGCAGTATGATAGACTGTTGGCGATACCATCTTTTTGGGTTGTGCTGAGCGTTCAGCATAGGGATAGGTATTTTTCAGTGCATGGTCCTTGCTATGGAACTCTCTTCCTCGTGAGCTTTGGCTTTTAGAAGATTTTCAGCTGTTTCATAGGGCCATAAAGACTTTGCTAGTTTAGGAAAGCTTTTGGCAGTGATGTGGGAGTTAATCGCTCATTAGTAGGGTTGGTTTTTGGGCGGGATGGTATGGGTTATTATCATTACTGAATCTGTGTTGTTGTGATGTTTTAGTTTATTGTACACCACCCCAGTAGAGTTCCCGATAGTATGGTTAAAAAATGTAAATAGATAAATAAAATACTTAGGCATTAAACTTGGTGCTGACCAACACACCACATTGCAGAACAACACGGTTCTGTTCCTGAAGATGGTCACGTCTTCCTCTTTTGTGGTGGGGCATCATTCCCTAGTTTCCTTTTAATTGAAAGAGGCTCTCCTCTTGTGCATTTATGCCATGGAGGTATTTGAATATCTCTATAATATCCCCCTTTTCAGCTTTTCTTCCAAAGTCTACATATTGAGATCTTTAAGTCTGCCTCCATATGTTCTATGATAAACACAACTGACCGTTTTAGTAGCTACCCTCTGCACCAACTCCATTCTCTTATATTTTTTTGAAGTTGTAGTCTATAGAATTGTACACAGTTACACAAGTGAGGTCTCATCAGAGACTTACATACAGATACTATCATCTCCTTTTTCCTGCTGGCCGTTCCTCTCCCTATGTACTTAGACATCCTTCTGGCTTTCATTGTCATACTTAGACATCCTTCTGGCTTTCATTGTCATCTTTTCTACACAGGAAAAATGCTTTACATGAGAGTCATTTGATAACAGGGCATCTAGGTTTGTGGATGGAGAAAGTGCCATGCAATGAAGCTACAGGGTAAACTATTTAAGACTAATAAAAGAAAATATTTTTTCACTCAACGTGTAATCAAACTCTGGAATTTGTTACCGGAGGATGTAGTAAAGGCTGTTAGTGTAGCTGGGTTTAAAAAAGGTTTGGACAAGTTCCTAGAGGAAAGGTCCATAAACCATTATTAAGAAGGGACCCAGGATATCAATGCTTGACCCAGTACAAGCATTGTGGAACCTGTGTCTTTTGGGGAAACTGCTAGGTACGTATGACCTAGATTGGCCACTGTTGGAAACAGGATACTGGGCTTGATGGACCTTGGTCTGACCCAGTATGGCATATCTTATGTTCTTATGTTCTTATGCCTGTTTTACAAAGACACATAGGAACTGACAGTATGAGTCCTTATAGGAACCATACTGGACTAAACTAATGATCCATCCAGTCCAGCATCTTATTTCCAACAGTGGCCAATCCAGGTCACAAATACCCGACAGGATCCCAAAAGGTAGAGAGAGTCTATGCTCCCAGCCAATCAGTACACCAAATTAGATCTAAATTGTTCAGCTGTAACTTCTCATCATATATTATTCTTTATTTAGCATCAACAGCATGCCAGTCATACCATATATACACTGCAGATATGGTGAATGCTTACTCTAGAAAGTTTAAAATCTTCTAACATATGAAGGCAACAGAATACTGAGTGACCTATCCAAAGTCACCGGAGTAAAAGAGTCATGACATGCAGTGGGGTTTCTAGTTCCTCAACCAACCCCTCAGGTCATGAATATATGGAATAGAACCCTTGCATTGGTAATTTATTCCCAATGGTGACAATTCTAGCTGTAAGAAGACACTGCCATATTTCCACTATTGTGTTGGCTCATCTCAGTCAATCACTGTAATGATACACCCTAAGAATCTTGAAATCTCAATGAGCTAGGTGACATGTTGAACAATCCCACTATGCCCACCACCCACAAAGGAAAAGAGTCAAGGAATACCCTATGGTGGACTCTGCACATAGGGATGGTGATGAGGACTAAGAGAAAGGATTTGTCCCATTACATGTGCAAATATACGTCAATGAACAAGTGTAGGTGATACTTTTATTTGTATATATCCAAGTGGACTATCACAGCACCTAGAATTCTGTGAGACCCATATAGTGTAGCAGAGTGCTACATGTTCACTCTGCTTATATTGTGTCAACATCAAGACATACCTGGATTTTAAACCATAGTCTGATATAAGCTGCTTTTATTATAAAGAAGTGGCAACTTAAATATCGGCATGATTGAAGCAGCTCTGGAAGCTTTTCTCCTCAATCTTCCTGTGCTATACATTTATAATTTAGCAACTCATAAGTTTATTTAAACGAGATCTTGGTCATAATATTTAAAAAGCTTGTGGTGGATATTCTACATATCTCCATGTTTGGTTAGGTTAAAGGCAAAATAAACCTTCATTGATCCCAACTTTCTTCAAATTGCACAACTGTAGCTCAGGGAAAGGTAATTAAAGGACATTGTGCATCTTATATTATATTAGAAAACAAGAAACAACCTTCAAAGTATCTCCCAATATCTCACAGACCAGTTGCAAGTACCATTGCTCATAAACTCAAGCGAAACCTAGATTTCTCAGTAACACAACACATGAAAATATTAAGACATCATCAATTGGTGTAAAATGTTGACGGTCCTCTTTGTTGCTAACCTTGATGTAAGGTCATCATGAGATTTCAGTCCAGACCTACCCTTCTAGCCTCCATTGCTAAATAGAATAAGGTCTAGCTATGACCATAAAAATCAGGCTTGAACTGAATTCTCATCATATATTAACAAATAGATGAAAAACACTGGGGTAAAGGTTGGAAAACAAGGAGTGGATCAGCATTATCATAACAAAGTATAAAGGGCGCGGGCAGGGTCCCGGCGCCGCGCGTAACCGGGTGCCCGACCCGGCGCGGGACCCTGCTCATGTCTCGTGGGGGGGGCCGCATCACGGCGCTTGGTAATGCGGTGCGCGTCTTTTAAATGGATTGGCTCCGCTTGGTTGGGGGGCGAGTGGAGCCAATCAGGAGGGTCTGACCATGTGCTCCAGTGTGCGCGCGGTCATGGCTGGAGCTCATGCGGCCAGACTGGAGAGCGAGTGGCCCACCCGCCCACCCCTTATTGTGTTGGGGAGGGGTGAGCGTTGTAGCGGGTTGTCGCAGCTGGAGGGGGGTGAGCAGCAGGATCCCGGAGGTTTCCGGGGTCCGGAGCCTTAGGTGCCCTCGACCCGGACTACCCCTGGAAGACTTTTGCTAGTAATATGGCGAAGTCGGATAGGGGTGGTTGGAACGTTGCCGGTGGTGTGACCGGGGATGGAGCGGAGGCGAGGTCGCCTTGCTAATTGCATGGCTGGTGACGCATCGCGCCGCTGGGGGGGGTTTGTTGGATTTCTGTTCATTGTTCAATATGTTGTTTTGGAAATAAAGCTGCGACCAGTTGTTACCACAAAAGGCGGTCTATGCAATTTGTTGGAAGGGTGGAAGATGTGCAGAATGGACGGAGGATAAGTTGCATGAGGGGGGAGCGACGGGTCTGGCTACCCGGTTACTGGAGTAGGGTTGGTGATGCTGGAGAAACACACTGAATTGAGTCCCCACCAGCTGAAAGAACTCATGTAAATCTATAGGGAGGTATTTTCGGTGATGGTGGCCAGGAATGCTAAAACGGCTGGCTGTCACCGCTTTAAGTTAAACCTGGATATGTAGTGCCGCTGCCAGCAGTGAATATCCAGTTGTACTGGATTGCTCTTTTGTAATCCAGTTAGCGGCAATATTCAGCCTCTAATGGCATTGCAGCAGCTGAATATCTCCACTAACTGTCTAGCTAACGTAACTATCCACACTCTGTCCCAGAATGCCCTGGTGCAACCCGGGTAGCGCAGGGGCATTTAAATCGCTTAGTGGCAGATATTTAGTACCACTGAATATCCTGGTCAGCGGGTTTTATGTGATGTGCCAAATTGGCAGACTGCATAAATTTATTTATTTTATTTATTTAACAAATTGTGATATACCACTTTTCTACAAGTCAAAGCGGTTTACAAGGAACTAGGTTTTTTACAATGAACAAGTTATGAACAGCATTAGAATTTCTGCAATGAACATTATGTAAAATTGAGAATACATGAAATTATATACAAGGGGTTGAGGAGCTGGTGTGGAGGGGTGGTGGGTCATAGGGGTTTCATGGGGTGGGGGTGAGGTTGTGGGGTTTCATGAGGGTGCGACAGGGGAAGGATGTGAATGTGGGCATGAGTATCTGTTGATTTGATTTGTCAGTTACTCATTGGCAAAATGCTTCTGGAATAGGTGCGTCTTGAGTTGTTTATGAAAGTCCGTGGAAGACCTGATGGTTCGAATATCTAGGGGTAATACATTCCAGAGGATGGGGGCATCAAGTGAGAATGTTCATGCTCTTGTGGTCTGTTTGCAATTACGAGTATGTGGTGGGGTATTGAGGAGATTCTGTGTGCCTTTTCTCCTTGCCCTATTAGAGTTCAAGTTATGAATTAGGGTGTGAAGTTCCTCTACTGATTTCCCATCTAGAGTTTTGTGGATGAGGGTTAGAACCTTGTATTGCATTCTTGAGTTGATGGGGAGCCAATGAAGGTGTTTGAGAACTGGAATGATGTGGGTTTTCCATGAGGCTTAGAAGATGATTTGAGCAACATTGTTTAAGGTGAGCTGCAGTGGATAGATTGTATATTTGGGTAGTCCTTGATAAATTGAGTTACAGTAATTGAATAGAAGAGTGATAGTGGCCTGGCAGACTGTATGAATATGCCCCTCATAGTCTTTTGGAAACATGTTGTGTTATGCACTGGTTTTATTTCAATCTAACCAACTGCATTAGCTGACATGGAGAAATATATATGGAATTATAGAGATGTTTAGAGGATAATTTTTAGAAATCCACATAGATGCCAAATAAGTATGTTTGCATCCACATATCTTTTAGCTTATTTTCAGAAAGAAGCCATGGGATATGTTTGCTAAACTGCATTAGGCTTTTGTAACTCATGCACCAAAAAAGTGCAGATAGCACTGTGTTAGCTGCAAAAGACCTACATTATCTATTAAGGGTGTTCACAGCATTTCCCCAGCACTGGAAGTACAGAGAAGGTGATCGGCAGCATCATGCATGCAGCTAACGCCGCCCATTGAGGTGTTAGCTGCACCATGCTGTCCACAGATTAGACGGTTACCATGCGCTGTTGAGGCCTGCAGTAACTGCATGTTGCAGACACTCCCGCTCTCTGCCCTTATCCCACCCACTTCTGCAGATAGTGCACGTTCTCAATAGGGCAGAATATCTCTGCATTATCTGCAGCTTGCCTGCGTTAACTGCATGCATCCAGAGAACATGCACTATCTGCCACATTAGTTGCTAACACGGTTTAGTAAACACGGCCCTAAGTAGTTTCCCTCAGAAACTTTGCTAAAGCCGATGTATATACAAAGGTATCCACCTATTCTGCATCTGTAATAACTGCAAATGTACCATTATTGGAAACGTTGCTTGTGTATTTGAAAATTCAATGTACACACAGATTCCACACTCTTTTACCAATCTCACTATACCTCCAGAAATGCAAATAGTTTGAATGGCTAAGTATAACCACCTGGTGAACATTTCTAACAATATTTAGCATCCAGGAGCAGTAAATTTTCAAACAGATACATCTAGTCATCTATCACCATAGTTAGGCAGTTAGATGGTTTTGAAACTCTATTCCTTAATGGACAGTTGCATCACAATTTAATTGTTTCATGGTTATTCTTCTTCCCATTAGATACTCCTTAGTGTTCAATTCTGGCCTCACCAGGATGATATAACATTTGGGGAAGAAGATACAGGCAAACAAAGCAGAACTGGAAGACAAGATAGCAAAGATCTCCATGGCAACCATATACTTGCCGTGAGTGCTGAGGTAGGCCGGGATAAATGACAGCCACACACTGAGGAATGCCAACATACTGAAGGTGATAAATTTTGCCTCATTGAAGCTGTCGGGAAGTTTTCTGGCAAGGAAGGCCACTAGGAAGCTGATGGTACCCAAAAGCCCAAGATAGCCCAGCATACACCAGAAAGCAGTGGGAGACCCTTCATTACATTCAACTATTATCTTTCCAGGATGAGAATGGATGTTATGTTCTGAGAAAGGAGGAGAGAAAAATAGCCAAGAGGCACACACAAGAACCTGAATCAGGCTACAAGCACTAATTACTACATAGCACAACTGGGGCCCCACCCATCTCCTGAAGCCACCATTTGGTTTGGTGGCATTGAAAGCAATGACCACCATGATTGTTTTGGCCAATACACAAGATACACAAAATGTAAAACTGATGCCAAAGGCAGTTTGTCTGATTATGCATTTTTCCAGGCTGGGGTAGCCAATGAATATGAGTGAGCAGAGCAAACATACAGTGAGGGCCAGGAGCAAAAGGTAACTTAGACTGCGGTTGTTGGCTTTGACGATGGGTGTATTCCTGTAATAGATGAAAAGTCCCAGTGAGGCAAGAGAAATCAGAGAGAAGACAACACTGGCTGCTGCCAAGGCAGTCCCTAATGGCTCTTCATAGGAGAGGAACTCTATGGTTCTCGGGACACACTTATCTTTTCTGGAATTAGGCCATTGATCTGATGGACACTTCCAACACTCAATGGAATCTGAAAGAGGAAATTGGCAAGATTTGTATTGGTCCCTGTAATTTATTTTCCTTTCTTTTTTCTTACTGTGCTTTTAAGTAAGTTCTTGCCTGGCTACAAATATATTTCATCTGCTTACCAGTCTGATTGGAAACTTCCCCTGGGGGACACGGGGCACACTGGAAGCAACAGATAGGCTTTCCTTCCATTGTCACCTTCCTGTAGCCAGGGTAGCAGCTGGGGCTACACACTGAAATTGGAATCTATGCATAAAACATATGAGCACACTATAGATTTTGTGAAAATAATCATGTCAAGATTTAGCCCATGAAGGTCAGTGCTGTTAAAGTGTTTGACTACCATGGGCAATAGTAAAACTGGATATTCAGCTCCGGAGTCTATCCAGGGTATAGCACTGAATATTTGGTTTTGCAACGGACTTGTTTTGCTAGCCAGTCAGTGGCAATATTCAAACACTAAAAGGGTAGCAAAACCACATAAAATAAAGATAGCCATTGACCTGTCCTAAATTTATGCAACGGATTGAAAATTGCTGCTAACCGTATAGATGTTGGGACCACCCCAGCCCCAACCATGGACCAATTTACACTATCCAGATTGTGCCAGGGTGGTCTGTGGGGATCTTCAGCAATACTGACCAGTTAATTTATTAAAACTTGCTATTCCACCTTTCCCCAAAAATGATACCAAAGCAGTTTACCATAGAATAAAAAATATTAAGCACACAAATGAACTTTCCATAATTTAAAAAACAAAGATAGAAAAGAAAGGTAATAGAAAAATCAATAAAGGTAAAGAGGAGAGCTCTGTTTCTATAAATCATCAGCAACAATCTGATCACACCTGGCCAGCAAAAGCCTGGGTGTGCCGTTGAATATCAGGAACAGTGGGGTTTATGTGGCTTGCAAATTCTACAAACTTCATAAACCCTTCTAAATATCAAACGCAATAATTATATGGAGCAAGGGATTTAATGGAAGCCATACATTCTATTTCTAGAGAACTAAAATTTTCTATAAAATGAGAATGCTGTGTGGTGTTAATTTTACTTTTAAATTCCATGGTGTATTAGAGAAAGAAACTTGACAAACCTGGAACTGCAGATGAGGCTTCCCCTGGTGATACTGTAGAAGAGCAATGCAGCATGGTGTGGAGTGGAGACATCATCACACCCTGTTAAAGAAAACATTAGCAGAGGAGAACCTCTTGGTCCACCCCCACTCCTGTCTACTGTGTCTGCCAATCTGTAGTCTTCCATTTCCCTACAGCTACCCCTTAGGTCCCATCATGTCTGTCATGAGCTTACTTGAATGCCACCAGTTATGGTGCCAACCACCTTCATTTGAAGTCTGTTCCCAGGGCTCCATCACTCAGTTAAAAAATATGTTCTCAGATTTTACTGAACCTTACTCTCTTCAACTTCAAGTGATGGTCCCTTGCCCCCCATCTTTTCATTCTGAGGAAAGCATTATCTTCTGATTCAGATGCATTGAACCTGGCTACTAACCATGGTGCTGAACATGGTCTTCTTAACTATACCGAAGTCAGGATTCATTAACTGGATAATTTTATCCAGTAATCTTATCTGGATATTTAGTCTGAATCTGTCCATACTAAATTCAGTTTAGTAGTAGTAGTATTTAGCTCATGTCTTTCCAAGAGAAGATTAAGATACGTTGCATTCCAGTACTGTGTACATTTAAAGTAGTCTGGTAAACTATGGGCTTAATATTTGATCAACCAAGGGTCCTGCGTAATGTCGACCAGCCAGAGTTGATTATCATCAACAGTGACTAGCTGTAGTTAATCCAGGTCCTAGGAAGATACCCAACACCAACTCTTTTCTTTTCCAGCTAAATTCTGTATAGACTGAAACAAAATTTATCTGAGCAGGGGATGGGGAACATTTTACATGTGAATGCTTGTCTATCTAATTACCAAACTTAGCTAGACAAGCCTTTCAAATGTGAAGCTTGCTTTGATAATCATTAGTCATTAGGCAATACCTGAGCATAGCCATCCATAAACATATAGGCCTGTGATGGCGTGAATGAAAAGCTCCCCATCCCCATAGGGAAACTCCCCAGCCAAGTTTAAAACAAGGGAGGTATTGCTCTGGTGAGAACTTAAACCCCTGTCCCTTTAAGAGGAAAGGCTGGAGAGTGCCTGGAGAGGGTGTGGTCTGGCCGTAGGGTATATCCCAGGAAGCAAGGGACCTAGAGAGAGAGGAGGCCAGGGTTCTCTGGAGTATACAGTGACACTTATCTCCAAACAGAGACTGCTGAAAAGGTAGGAACTGTGTTTAAGTTTGCTGCTGTGCATTCAGCCTTGCTGCCAGACTTCTACCCAGCTGGAGGAATGTTGTGCTATAGAGAGCTGCTGTTTAGTTATGGATATACTGCCCTGCTGCTAAGGACAAAGAGTTCTACTGAATTCTGCCCCAGAGTGAAGGAACTTTGGAAAGAACTAGTTTGATTTCTTACTTTAGAACTGTCTGTGCTGGAACAGCGTTCTCTCACCCAGCAGAGCAGTTCTGCTAAAACTAATTAAGGAACTGTTACAGTTGAGAAAAGCTTGGGAGCGTGTATCTTTAACCCTACCTGTATTGCAGGCCCAAGAAGGGCCAGGATATTTTGCTTGGGTGTTTATCCTGAAAGCATATTTTTTCTTTAAACCTCCTACTGGCTGTGGAGCCTTGTCATTGCTCATCCGCAGTATACCACAAGGCCCAAATGGCATGCACAGGGAGATGTTTAAATCACTGGTGCGTGTATGTATTAATTAAGCATTTGACATATTGAAACATTCATACATATCTTTTTTCCATACCTACATTTAACTAACTGTTCTTAGTTGTACATCTTGTAGGACAGAACATTTTATTACACATCTACTGGACAGTTAGGTCATCTGTATTGCAATGTTAGCTGCCCATGAAATCTTTTGAAATTTCACCACTAATACATACTAAAAATTGGTGCATGTTAACGATGAACAATTAGCAAAGTTTAGTACATGACTGACAAATATTTGTTCTGGCTAGGGTGCCTGTTCAAGCATCAATATTAAAACCAATTCATTCATATTTTACCTTTCTGCTGACCCCAGGCCAAAGGATAGCGCTGGAATTGATGAGGAGGCTCCGTCCTGGAGGGGCCATGGAGTCGTAGCTGCCCACTTTCACATGCTGCATGGTGCCTTCAGGACTCCACTGCCAGTTTACAATTTCATACCTTGCCGGGGGGTCACCATTACCATCAAAAAACAATTCTTCATCAACTTTGTTTTGAAAATGTATATTTTTAACATAATGGAAAAGCTGCAAGGAAGAAGGACGGGTTAGAAAGACTTTTCTTTCATAGGTTCCCCGGACCCTTCAGGGAATGATAAAAAGCAACTCTCCAGTGTACAGTGACATACAGAACATCCATCCTGCAGGTCATGGGAGTGTTTACATTGGCAATAGCAGATGGAATAAAGACTCTGTTCATGGAAGGACTAGATGAGGCTCATTTTATAAGAGACACTTACTTACACGCTGTTATATAAAGAAATACAGGCACCTACTTTTCTTTAAAAAATACTAGCTTATAGGGCAAAAAACATGCTTTACGTTAAGGCACGGACATTTGCAGCAATCATACAGCTGGAGTAACTGCCCCTACCTGGAATTCTCAAGCGTACAGGTAAATTATAAAATATTACAATAGATTACAAAATATATAATATACAATAAATTATATAATATGCATACTTTTCTGCTCTGAAAAATGCTCTACCCAGACTCCACCCCTCTGCACACCCACACTATTGAATCCACGCATGTACTTATAAAACCGTGCCCAGTAAAAGAGCCCATTGGCGCATGTAAGTGGCCACTTACATGTGTAAATAACTAAAATACCAAGATTTACACGTTTTCTCCATGAGGGTATCTCTAGGGTACAGATCAGGGATTTGCAAGCACAAGATTAAAAGGTCATCTCCTCTCCAATCCCAGCCCAACTCATAATCTCACAATTTTCACCTAAGACATTCTATCTGGAAACATTTTCAAGGATACCATTGCTCATTACTTATGAGAGATGATGCCATATTCCCAGGAATCCTCTGCCCACATCAGATGGATTTTATGCCTTTTGGAGCCAGGCATAAAACTGAAGGTAGAGTTTTCCATTACTACGGATCTATGAGAAATGTTCTTGGAAAGCAGGCTGTTCGTGGCTGGGTACCATTCAGCAAGGTTATAAGATTAAAAAGGGAAGATATCGGAACCATGACCTCACGATGGAGCTGAGCAAAGAGTAGCTAGTTTGGAAACAGGTTAAAACTTCCTAGGAGACAGACATTGGCCAAGTACCATCCAGCAAAATTTACTGGACAAAATTTCCAGGCAGCCATTTTTCAGAAAACAGCCTCATTATTTTAGATGGCCATATAGATTTTTTTGACCAAGCAGTTTCCAACAAGTCTGGGATATAGTACTGTGAGCCTTCGTTCATAACTATCCAGAGAATTTTTTCCATACTTTGTCTTCCCACCATACAGTACATAGTATGATCATTGCAGGGACCATCTCCTGGCTCTTACTAGCTCTTACTTGAAAAGTGGCTTCTCCCTGAAGACTCTGCTTCAGTTGCCACCCACTATCTATTTCCCCATACACTTTGGCCTATTGGCCATGGTGATGGTGTTGGCTTTCTACTATCTCATTCCTGCCAATGTCAGCCCCTCCTACCGCCTCCAGTCCTTTGCTTCCTTTGAAGTCAATGCCATCCGCCTAGTGGAGATGGTAGAGATGAGGACAGTATCTAAATTCAAAAAAGTATGGGACAAACACAGAGGATCTCTAAAGGAAAAAAGGTGACTCTTGCAGTAGTTGATATGGAAGGGCAGACTAGATAGGCCATGTGGTCTTTTTCTGCCATCAGTTTGTATGTTTCTAGTTACTCCACTATCTCTCCAAGTAATTGTCATTTATCGATCTCCTAACAATTCCACTTCTACCTTTCTCACTGCCTTTGACTCCTGGCTCTTCTCCTTTCTGGATGCATCTTCCCCTTACCTTATTCTTTGGGATTAGAACATTCACATTGATGACCCTTCTTACCCTTATGCCTTAAAGCTCCTTTCCCTAACTTACTCATTCAACCTCCACCTGTAATCTGCCGCTCCTACTCACAAGCATGGCCACTGCCTTGACCGCTTTGACCCGGTGAAAAGCGGGATATAAATACAGCTAAATAAAATAAAAATAAATAAATCTTCCCTTCCAGCTGTTCATCCTCAAACTTCTCTACCTCAGTTCTTCCTTTATCTAACCATCACCTATTAACCTTCACCCTTAACCACCCCCCATCTCAGTCTCATCCGATCTCCACCAAAATGTTTAGGAATCTTCAAACTATCAATCCTTCAGCTCTCTCCACTGCTATATTATCACCTCTTTCCTCCACTGTGTCATCTGAGTCCATTGATGAGGCAGTTTCTTCCTTTAACACTATACTCTCCTCTGCTATGGATGCACTGGCTCCTCCATTTCTATGCCCCATGAGGCATACTCTACCTCGACCCTGGCTGTTCTCAACAATCTGCTACCTACATTTCTGTGCATGCTCAGCTGAGTGACTTTGGCTTAAGTCATGCATCTTTTCTAATTTCCTACATTTCACATTCATGCTAACCTCTTTCCAGTCAACCATAGCACTTGCCAAGTAAGAGTACTATGTCCATCTGACTAACTTTCTTGTCTCTAACCCTTGCCGTCTCTTTATTATGTTCAACTCTCTCCCCAAGGTGCCTCTTCCCTGAATCTGTCCTTCACTTTCTGCCCGGACTTTGTTATTTCCATGACAAAGTCCAAAAGATTAGCCTTGAAATCTTCACAGGGTCACCTCCACCCCAGCTTCCTCCTCTTCAATTCCAAATCCTTCCCTCAACTTCTGTCACCCTTTCTTCCTTTTCTGAAATCACTGAGGAAGAAACTGCAAATCTTCTCCCATCCTCCAAACCTGCTTCTCTCATCCTATTCCCACCCATCTACTAAGTTCTATCTCTTCTACTGTTGTTCCTTCCATCTGTTATATCCTTAACCTATCATTTTTCACTGCAACAGTTCCTGTGGCCTTCAAACATGCTGTGGTTACACCCAGGACAAGCCCAAGGGATTCAACCACCCTAGGCAGATGTCCCAGGCGTGCTGCCCCCCTACATGCACCGTGCCACCCTCCCCCACTGAACATCATGCCACCCTCCTTCCCCAGCACACCAGCAGTGGCAGGCCATGTACTGAAGCACATGGCCTGCCGTGGGCTGCTACTGCCTAGCCACCTGCAGCCAGAATCAGCTGCAGTGGGGGGGGGGGCATTGTGGTTCAGCATGGGGGCAGGGGGGCATGGATGGGCACATGGGGGGGGCAGCAGGCCATGTGTGCTGAAGCACATGGCCTTCTGCTCACAGAAGTCTGCCACCCTAGGTGGCTGCCTAGTCTGTCTAGTGGATGGGTCAGCCCTGGTTACATCTCACCTCAAACAGTCTTCACTATACTGTACCTGTCCTTCCAGTTACTGGCCTGTCTCTCTCCTCCACTTTGCTTCAAAACTACTTGAATGAGCGATTCACTGCCGCTGTTTTGACTTTCTTTCCTCTCAAGCCCTTCTAGATCCATGTCAATGTGGCTTTTGTTCTCTACATTCTACAGACACAGCTCTTACCAAAGTTTCCAGCTACTCGTTTCTCAATCCTCATACTTTTGCCTTTCACCTGCCTTTGACATTGTTGATCACCACCTTCTCCTCAATACCCTGTCCTCACTTATATTTAGGGGCTCTGTCCTGACCTGGTTTTCTTCTTATCTCTCCCATCGCACTTTTAGTGTATGTTCTAGTGGATCCTTTCTACTGCCATCCCGCTTTCAATTAATGTACGTCAGGGCTCTCTCTTGGGACCTCTTTTCTCTTTCTCTACACTCAATCCCTTGGTGCACTTATTTACTCCTATGGTTTCCAGTACCATCTTTACGCTGACAATTCCCAGATCTACCTCTCTGTAGCTGAAATCTCTACAGGAATACAGTCCCGCATCTCTGTCTGCTTATCCAACATTGCTGTTTGGATGTCTCATCGCCATCTGAAATTGAACATGGCCAAAACTGAGTTCCTTATCTTTCCCCCTAAACTCACCTCCCCCCTTCCTCCCTTCTCTATTTCTGTAGATAACACTACACTCCTCCCTGTGTCCTCAGCTTGCAACCTTGAGGTCATCTTTGACTCTACTCTCTCTTTCTCTGCACACATCCACAGTTATCTAAAACCTGTCATTTCTTTCTCTATACAGCAGCAAAATTTGTGACTTTTTTTCTGAAAATACTACTAAGACCCTTATCCACTCTCTAGTCCCCTCCCATCCTGACTATTGTAACCTGCTTCTCGCTGGTCTCCCTCTCAATCATCACTGTCTTCTTCAGTCTATTCAAAACTGAGCTGCATGGCTTATCTTCCATCAGCGTCATGTAACCCATCTTCTCAAGTCACTTCACTGGCTCCCTACCTGGTTCCACAACCAGTTCAAACTTCTCCTACTAACCTACAAGTGTATTCATTCTGTGGCTCCTCACTACCTTTCCTCTCTTATCTCACTCTACACTCCTCCTTGGGAACTCCACTCCTCTGGCAGATCCCCTTTATCTGTGCCCTTCTCTGCTACTGCCAACTCCAGACTTCATTCATTCCACCTTGCTGCTCCATATGCCAGGAACAAACTGTCTGAGTCTGTGTGTCAGGCTCCTTCTCTAGCCCTATTCAAATTCAGACTAAAAACTCACCTCTTCAAGGCTCCTTTTGGATCCTGATGCTCCTCATTCTCTTGTTCACTACTTATATGTTTCTTACTATGCTCTAGGCCCCAGTTTTGTGATGTTCTTCTTCTTGATTATATTGTAAGTTCTGATGAGCAACGACTTTGTCTTACATCTATACGTACAGTGATGCCTATGCCTTGTAGTGTTATACAAATGATGAGTAGTAGGAGTAGTGATGGTCCTAGCCCAGAGGCTCCTTCTGGAAGCTTACCATCATGGCTCTGAATCCAGGCATGATGTGTTACCCTCAAGTAGTGACCATGACTTTCTACCCCCTCAGCAGTATCCTGGGCCCCAGTGATCCAGGACGAGGAAGATCTAAGTCAAAGACTGGACAAGGGACCTTCCACTGGCAACTCTTTATCGGAAAGCTCATAGAAAGGCATAGCGCAACCAACTGAGTGTTGAACTTGCAAAATCTACCCAGGATGATACAAAACAAGGAATGGAGGAGGAGCCTGGCTTGGGAACCAGAAGACCAAGGTTCGATTCCTACTAGAACTCCTTGTGGCCTTGGGCAAGTCACTTAACCCTATATTGCCTCAGGAAAAATCTAAGTTATCAATGTCCCTATTTAATATACATTACCAAGTTTAAAGTAAAGTGTAAACCACTTTGACTGAAATGATAAAGCAGTATAAAAAATACCTGTTAAATAAATAAAGGAAGACTCCAGAAATTAACTTGGATGAGGAGCAATATCTTACAAACCATCAAGTTTCTACAACCGTGTGAGACCAGAACTAGGCAGATTAGAAGGATTAGTCTTTACCTGAAGTCCTAGAGCGGGTAATTTTGTGAAAGTGCCTAGGCTGGGAAGGCACATTGGTGCATATAAGAACACAGAGCCCAATCTTTAAAAGCATTTATCCAATTAGCAGCACCTGCTCCCCAGATAAATGCTGCTAAGCCCGAAACTTACAGGCATTATCTGGACAGTGCTGGGCCAGGGCAGAGACAAAAGTTATCCAGACAGCAGCTCTGAAAAATCACTGCTATCCAGATAACCTAAGGCAGGCAAAAAGCTGTCCTAAGTGCTATCTGGATAGCAGCTGAAAATCACCATTATCCAGCCAATGAACGCACAATCCAGATATTGCCAGAGGATGAGGTAAAAGCTGTTAGGGTCGTGTCATTTTTTTACCTGCTAAAATGAGGTCACAGCCACAAAATTCTGGAAAGCCCTGGCCTACTCATATATGACATCGAGGTATGTGCTATACACTTTTATGGACTTATACCCCAGAGCCATTTCATAAGTACTTTGTTTTCATGATAAAAACACTGTTTTATGCGCAAAATGGCTCATAGATGAACTTTTACCATGCTACTAAATTAATTAAGAAAGATGTTTGCAATCCTACAAAATGAGGGAAGCTTGAAAGTTTGGCACAGTTCTATGATTATGGGGGTGATTCAATAATTTCGTGCATGGCTTTACATGGTGAGGGCAAATACAGTGACAGAATTCAAAATGGCATGGGACAGACAGAGTGGATCCCTTAATAGCAACAGGATAAAATCAAAATAAACATAGCTATCTCTTATATCTCAACAAATAGGGGTGACCTGCATGGAGTGGCAGGTGCACCTGCTCTTGCCGCCTTGCTGGGCAGACTAGATGGACCATACTGGTCTCTATATGCCATTACATACTATGTTACTATGTATGTTACATTATAGACTAGGATGTGCTTGTGTCTAGTTGCGGTAGTTCCACCTGCCTTAGGGCAGTCATAAGTGTCCATGCATAGATCAGCACAGGCACGCACGTCAGTCCTAATATTCTATAACGTACACGTGTAGATTTAGTCCCTGCCTATGCTCTACCCCTGTGCACACCTCTACTGACCATACATGTGATGGGACTTACATGCACACTTGCAGAATAGGGACTGCCCAAAGCTCGTCTGAAAGGGCCCACTCACACGAATATGTCCTTCAGAATAGGACCATACACACATTTCAAGCTTGTCACTCTCTGTGGACCCTATAGACATTCAGCCCCTGTGTGTGCCATAGGTTTACTATAAAAGGTGAAATCATCTGAATGTTGGTTCCTACCTGCCAAGGATGGAAATCATGAATATTGGCACATGTTCTATGCAAAAAGGGTCCTAGTTCCTTCCTGCAGGAAATTAGATTATGCAAAGCGTGTGCAATGCTGTAAACGGCATTGTAAACATTATATGTGGCTCTTGAATCAATTTCAGCACCGTAGAAGTTCTGGAGGTTGCCCGGCTTCTCGGCTCCTGAACACACTTTAGTTCTGTTGTTCCACCAGGTCAAATGGGCTTCCTGTTCTGGCCACAAGCAGCCAAAGGCTTTTTCCCAGAACTTCCTAATAAAAATATCCCCTGGAGACTTTGAAGGATGGAGGCTGCTAAGAAATTCTTTCAGCCCTGGAATCTCTCTGCTGTGGACAGCAAACCCAATAGTACCAGCAAAGAGCCCTGTATACTGGTTCTGATGAAACAGAAAAGCTGTAGACCAAGCCTCACTGGCTATCCAGATCTTTCCAGTCACATTCTGCCTCACCAGCTCATCCATGACAGGGATCAGATCAGATATGGACGAGAAGACAACAATGGCATTTGCTGTGGAGTTTTTGATCACCTGGACAATGTGGACTGCATTCTTGTTTGGCAGCCTGTTATAGAGAGTTTCTGAGAAAGCCACACAAGCCCCGGCTTTAATAATCTCCTGTCTTACCAGCTGAACTCCCTGCTGGCCATAGTCATTGTCCTGAGCCAAGAATCCAACCCAGGTCCAGCCAAAATGCATGACTAGCTGGGCTAGTCCGTGTGATTGGAAGTCATCGCTAGACACAGTCCGGAAGAAGGATGGAAATGAGATCCGGTCACTCAGGACAGGGCTTGTGGACAAATAGCTGACCTGTTAAGAGATGGTTATACCTTTTCAGCAACATTCACAAAGCAAAGATCCTGTTGAAAAATAAGATAAAACCTGATGATACAATTAAATACAACTGTGACATTATGCTCATGGATTTAAAACAAAATTTGCAGCGTTGGTCCCTTTTGCGCATGTCATGGTGGGGGAGTTTAGACTCCATTAAGATGATGGTTCTGCCAAGCATTTTGTATAAGTTAGTAATGTTTGTGGTTTCTTGTTGCTCGCTTATCGTTCTCTCACTATGGAATGTTGCCAGGATATTGTCAGCTATCCTTTTATGCACAGGTTGATAGGTTCCTGTCGGGGTTCCTATGGAAGCATAAGAGGCCACATATAGCCACACTTAAATTGGCAAGAAAGAAGGGTGTTGTGAGTTTTCATGACTTTGAAACCTATCATATGGCCATACGTTTGCGTTATGGCACAGAGTGGCTTGTTGAGGATGCTTCATTGCCATGGTTAGCAATGGAAGAGATTCTTGCAAGTCCTTTTTTGTTGTCGGTATTACCAACAATGAATGTTCTTCATTCTAAATTGAGTGCCCTCTTTTAGTCAGTACTGTCAAGGCATTGTTAAAACACAAGAGGATTGTGAAAAATTGCAAGAGGACCTTAATACATTGGAAGACTGGACGTCCAAATGTCAGATGGACAAGTACAAAAGTTATGCAACCCAAACTATGGTTACAGATGGTTGCAGAACAATCCAAACTATAGTTACAGGATGCAATGTTCCACATTAAGAGCCATCACCCAGGAAAAGAATTTAGGCATCATCGTGGAAAAATATGTTGAAACCCACTGCCAAATGTGCACCGGTGGCCAAGAAAGCAAATAGAATGCTAGGAATCATAAGGAATAGAATGAAGAATAAAACAAAGGATATTATAATGCCTCTGTATTGTTCCATGGTGCAATCACGCCTTGAATATTGTGTGCAATTCTGGTCACCATATTTTAAAAAAGGATATAGCAAACGTAGAAAAGGTACGGAGAAGAGACACCAAAATGGTAAAAGAGATAGAAGGATACCCCTATGAGGAAAGGCTTAAAAGGCTAGGGCTCTTCAACTTGGAAAAAAAAGATGGCTGAGGGGAGATATGCTAGCGGTCTATAAAATAATGAATGGAATGGAACGGGTAAACGTAGATTGGTTGTACTCCTTCAAAAAGTAGAAAGACTAGGGGACACTCAATGAGAATACAATGTACCACATTTAAGACTAATAGGAGAAAATATGCTTTCATTCAACAACGTATCAAACTCTGGAATTCGTTACTAGAGGATACAGTACAAGCTGTTAGTGTAGCTGGGTTTAAAAGAGGTATAGACAAGTTCCAGAAGTGAAAACTTCATAAACCATTACTAAAGAGGACCAGGGGCATCCACTGCTTACCCTGGGATAAGCAGCATGGAGTCTGTGTACTTTTTTCGAACCTGAGAGGCACTTGTGATTTGGATTGGCCACTGTTGGAAACAGGATACTGGGCTTGATAGACCTTGGTCTGACCCAGTAGGGCATATCTTATGTTCTTACATCAAATTAAAATATGAACACTCAAAGACAGCCTTGTTTAGGCATGTGAAGGGTAATTTTATAACAGGGCACCTAGGCTAAGGAAGTCAATATGCCCCTATTTTAAGCCTATTTTATGAAGACATTTAGGCGCCTCCTTGTCTTTACAAAATGCTAGTGTAATGAGATCCCGCCTTATATTCAAGCATAAATATTTACACCTGTTCTATAGCATGTGCAAATGAAAGCATGTAAAGTTTGCAAGTATGCACATAAATTAAGGTTTTTTTTATAGTCAATATGCATACTTTAACTCCATCTGTAACCTGGCCAAATTAAATTTTTCTCCGAAATATAGTCATTTTTCTGAAATCCTGTATCTGAAATCACACAGCATACACAGGCTTTTGGTGAAATCTGTATCATGTTTTGAGCCTCTCACGCTGCCTCAGATTCTAATTTCCTCTCATCTCCATTACAAAATAGGCTTAAAAAGAGGTCTCTTTTTGGACTCCTCATATAGATATCTTGTTATAAAATCAGATCCTATGTGGGTACTTTTACCTACGAATAGGTGCTCTTTTATTTTATTTTATTTTATTTTATTTTAGTATTTATTTTTAGTATTTAACTTACAAAGTTCCAGGAGAAGATCAAGTTACATTTAGGTACAGTGTGTATTTCCCTGTCCCCAAAGGGCTCACAGGCCTTATTGAAATTAACCCGGGTTAAGTGCCATTGTACCAATACAAATAAAAGGTCTGTGAGCATCATAAATGCACATTATAACCTTTAGTAAAAGGGCCCCTCAATCTTAGCAATCTTGAAAACAAGCTCTTTCCTCTGTTGTATGCATACAAATGGCTTTTAAATTACCCCTGTATGTTGAACCAGTCCTGAGTGAAACAGTATAAGTGTAAGTGTATGTGGCCGCTTGGCCTGCTCTTGAACGTGGATATCAATGTTAATAAAAATGATTTCACTAAATTACCCCTGTAATGTTTTGTTATCATTATTAAACTTTTATAAAGAGCTAACAATGCTGTATAGACACAAAAGAAGTTTTGCAGATAATAATTACCCACTTTGACACACCATATGCTTCTTAATGGGCTTTTCTAAAAATAAAACACAGATATGATTGTAAAACATCAGAGAACCGAGACTGTATGAAGACAACCGAAGTGTGAAGATTGGTGGAAGACTCATCAACAATCTTTGCTATTCTGATGATATCACAATACTGGCTGAAAGTGAAGACGATCTGGAACATTTGATTCTCAGCATCAAGGAACATAGTCTTAAAATGGGTCTGCACCTTAACGGAAAGAAGACAAAGATCCTGACAACTGGCCAAGCAATAAGTTCATTGTAGATGGAGAAGAAATTGAAATAGTGGACAACTTTAACCTACTTGGATCAAAGAAATCTGACAAAGTATTGCTCTTGGCAGAATGGCTATGAAGGACCTAGACAAGATTCTCAATAGCAGAGATATTTTTCTCCATACAAAGATTCAATTTGTCCAAGCAATTGTATTTTCTATAACGTCATATGCATGAGAAAGTTGGACAGTGAAAAAGATAGACAAGAAAAAAAATCAATGCCTTTGAATTATGGTGCTGGCGACAAAAACTAGGAGTACAACCATGGACTGCCCAAAGAATAAACCAGTCAGTACTAGAGGAGATCAAACCTAAGCTTTCTACAGAAAATCAGATGATTAGACTTTGACTTTCATATTTTGCACACATCATGCGAAGAGAGAGATCATTAGAGAAAGACATCATGCTTGGCAAGGTTGAAGGTCAATACAAAAGAGGAAGGCCAGCAATGAGATGCACCAATACAATAACAGCAGCTATAGATGCCTGACTGAAGATCAAACACAATTTATGACAACTATCCAGAGGGTTGCCATGAGTCAACACTGACTTGACAGCACTTAACAACAACGACATGATTGTAATAAAAACCTACCTGAGGGTAGCGATACAGACCAAGCAACCAGGCCATGACGATGGAGCGTGTTGAACCAGATTCACCAACGAAAGCAGCAAGTGGCTGATTACTTTGGCACTGGTAGTTCACAATGGGCACCCCTCTCCCTGACAGTATCCATAGTGTCCCCTCTAGGGTCCGGCGCACTTCAATACATGAGTCATAAATCCAGAATCCCAGGGAGATATTGGGTAAGAGACCTGGGTCACTATTAATCTCATCAATGGCAAAGACCATACTCTGCATCCACTGGTAGCGCTGGAAGTTCAACCTAAACAAGACAAGAAAGATTGAGTTTAACATCTTATTCAATTAATACCACATGAATGACTGGCTTTATGGTGTCATTTAGGTGATACCAAGGACAATGCAGATGTCAGACCCGTAGATTGTTTTTTTGAGCTGTTCTGTTAAGTTTAGCTCATACAGCTAAAAATCACACTCAGTCACTGTAAATCAATCCATATCACATGATAATGGATGAATTGCTTTGTCTATTAACATGCAGAACACAGAATGAGCTTCTCCTTCCATTGTCACTGTGCAGTGACAGAGTGCATGGAAAGCAGAAATCTTTACTTATTACCTGAGTAGGCTTGACTTAGAAGCACTGGAACATGCCCTTCTGCAGATGCAGAGATAGCTTCACTTTTTCAAAAAAACATTTTTAAAATTTTGAAAAATTATACAGAAGGAAAATATAGCATAATACTATGAATATGTCTTCCTAAACAAGGAGACAAGGAGGCGCCTAAATGTCTTCTTAAAATAGGCTTGAAATATACACTCAGTCAATATACATTGTCAAGTCCACATCAAGGAGAGTATTCCACACAAAAAAAAAGAAGAAGAAGAAGAAACCCCATTGACATCTCTTGAAACAAGTGCACAAAAACCCCATTAATCTGAATCAAGAAAGAAGAAAAAGAATTAATTAATTAAGAGGGACATGCTTTCCCCAGGAGAAAACCCTCTACCTGGTCAACTTCATAGAACACAAACCTCTTACCCTGATACACTGTCTGACATAGCCCCTGAGGTCTAAGCTCTAGGAAAGCTTTTCGACATTTCGGGGTTACCCTAGATACATCAGGAAAAATTTGGATGGGCTGACCACAAAATTTCTCAGATTTCTTGGGGAAATATAATTTCAGAGCTCTAATTTTGTCCATCCACTGCAGCGTTGGCTATACATATGTCTAATATAATAACTGCAAAACCCTGTGTATTTCCCATCTCAGTGAAAGAAACTATATAAGCCTGTGTACAGTTGGATTACCTCCCTGTTGCTGACAGCAGAAGAAAGGAAGAAATTAATAGAAAGAGAAAATGTAAAATAGTCACATAGAAAATGGTTTTTAATAAATATCCTACGTTTGACAGACAATTGGTGCAGGTTTCGCCCTGAATGAGTTCTCCGGGTAGAGCTTCTCATAATGAGCTTGGAAGATACCCCCAATTAAAACATCACCACCTCTCAAGTATCCAGTCACCTCAGACCCAGAAAGGCGGCATCCTGGCTTCAATATCTGGGACACAGCCATCGGCATTAAGCAGGACACGAGTAAGCAAAGCATCCCTTCCTGACAGAGCGAGGCACGTACAGCTCCCTGTAACAGGAAGTATCCAGTAACTCCGAGGGGCTTTCTTTCCCACTAGTGAGACAAAAGCTCTCCTGCAATCCACTATATTGAATAGATGGTACTGAAATGGTTCATCCTAGCTGAGGCATGGAGAGCTATTATCCTAGACTGAAACCAGTATGAGATCTGCATCTCTCTGCTTAGCCTCAGAGCCCCTCTCCCACCCTCATCCTTTCCAACCACTTTATAGGGCTGATTTGTGCCAGGGGATCCCGTCTCCCTGGGAGCAACAGATTGCACTAACGATTCCTTCCTTAATTGATCTGTAAATCTGATGAAATTTATTTTCTCCAAGCACTTCTTATTCAGCAAAACGATATCATGGTGCAACTGTAGACCAACCTATGGCCGGCCTTTATTCCGACCCCAGAAGGTCTGGTTCACTTTTATTATAATTACGAGAGTATTTCAGTTTCTTTTTTAAAAATCTCCTGCTATATGTCTTTATCAGAATATATTTGTGCTCTGATTTCCAAAGGATGATAACTGCTGTCACTGCGGAGCCCTCTGGTCATCTGGGAGAGAATCGCTGAGGCTTCTTTATTTTATAATGATATTATGCTATAAAGTATATCATTGACATTTCTCTGGTTTGCTGGAGGAAGCTGAGAATACTCAATATAGGTGCAGGTTCCCAGCTGACCAGAAAGATCATCCCAGCAGAGGAAGTGAGAAGAGAATGGAGAGAGGTGGGAAAGCATTCGGACCTTGAACTGACTGCCGGAACTCCGAGATAATGTGGGGTCAACGCAAAGTCTCTACTCTTGAGGCAAAAAGAAGGACATGAGTTTGTGGAGGCAGATCCCATAACATGCACATTCGGTCAGCAGACATGTCTAACTTGAAAACAGGCCCTGTTTGAACCTAATTCCTCATCTGCAGGTCTAGCCATGCCCATGGGTCCGGAATCGGGGAGGTAGGCATGTCCAGCACGGCACGGGCAAAGCGCTATTCAGCCAGTCCGTTCACGCATCCAATGTATGGCACGCACATGGGTGCAGGCACGAGTCATGCAATATAATGGAGAAACACATCCCCTGCCAATATTATGGAACACGGGTAAAAGTTTTGGATATCCCCACGCCCACTGTATTCTGAAAAGTTGCACATTTCGGATCCTGCCCGTCTCCACGATGTACCTGTGGCCGCCACATCTCCTCGGTAAATATGTGCATCTCCTAAGCTGCTCTTCGCACTGACGGTAGTTTGCTGATGCAAACTAGGCATAAATACAAATGAGAAATGACTGCTACTGCAACCTAGACCATATACCAGTCCTCTACAGGCCCTAACAAGTGCTATGTAATCCCAGTGCACCTTACTATGGTACAAGAGAATGTAAATATGATTATGTGTGTCAGGACATACTTTGCATCAAATGCTACTTGGCATTATAAAATGGCCCCAGTGATTCCTGCCTTGGTCATCTCTACAAACACGCTTTAAACTGCTAAGGATGGACCCTCACCAAGTGCACAAAACCAAAACTGGCATTGCAGTTCCCCAAAGGATGCATAATACTGCTGAGCAACAAATGCATGCCCTTTTCATCCCTATGGCCCATAAGTGCATTCATTCTGCTGCTCTGCACTACCGTTGCCCTCTTATATCTCCCTACACCTCTCCTCAGAAACTCTGCTTCTATCTGTGCCCTTTTCTTCTACTGCCATCTCCAGATCGCTCCTTTCACCTTCCTGGTCCTTATGCCTGGAACAAACAACCTGAGTCTGTATGTCAGGCTTCCTTTCTGGCCCTTCTTGAAGCCAGGCTGAGCGCTCACCTCTTCATTGCTGCTTTAGGATCTGATCCACCTAATCTGCCTTGTGTTTCCTTACCATTCCCTTGTAGCGCTATACAAATGATCAGTTGTAGTAGTGGTGGTAGTAGGGTCTTCTGGCTATGGCATCTGCTTCCCACATATCTGGGTACTGGCATTTCTCACAGCAACTACACCTGTCCCATCGTGGTATATGCCAGTCTGTATACATCTGCTATCTGCAGGGCAACCCTGTCTGCCTTCCACAGTCTGCTTTGTGGCACTGCTCCCCTGGTCAGGCCTGAATGGGCATGAGAGGGGAGATCCCTGTGCCATCATACTC
Organism: Ichthyophis bannanicus; assembly: GCA_033557465.1. Classification (NCBI taxonomy): domain Eukaryota; kingdom Metazoa; phylum Chordata; class Amphibia; order Gymnophiona; family Ichthyophiidae; genus Ichthyophis; species Ichthyophis bannanicus. The sequence continues at coordinate 99,642,342 of CM066048.1, read as the reverse complement.
AGGTAGCCAGTCTCCAGCTATTTCACCACTCTCGCAGCTTGCATGGATCCTGGACCAGGGAAGGATATAGGCCTCATGGCACAATCTGGGGGATGTTGGCACAACATCAGTTATGTCTCCCAGTGCCTGGCACAGCTGTTGTATGGTTTCCCTATCACACTGGCACCTGGTGACACTGCAGTCATCCATATGGTCTAGGTACCGGCCAGCCATTCATGACCTCCCTGAATTGCAGATGAGCACACCAGATCCTCCAGTGCTACCCCCACACCACACACTCTCACTTGCAGTCACAAAAGACATCATTCTGCCAAACCAAACCTATGACTATCAGCTGCTATACCATGATCAGGACCGGCCCAACACATGTGCGAGAATGTTGTTCACATTGGGCCCCACACCAGCTTCATGCTGCACATGCAGTTTGGCTCCCAACCATTTTAAAGGCCAGCTTCAGAGAGAGCCGGGGAGGCCCGAGACCCCAGCTCACCTCCTCACAGCCGCCGGAGTGAAGAGCGGCGTTTTCCATCACTCCAGTGGCTGAGTTCTCATGCAGCCCACCCGCTGAGTGCCAGCAGGGCCGTACTGAGCTAGAATTGCGCCCTATGTGTCTTGCACATTGGACGCGTGCCCGCCCTCCTCCCCATACCTCCATCCAGCTGCTGCCTGCTCTTGCCCTGCTGCTGCCACCCTCTGTTTTCTCCACGGCAGCGCAAGCAGCAGGGAAAGAGCAGAAAGTGGCTGGATGGAGGAGGGGGTAGGGTGCACGCCTGATGTGCAAGTCGCCAGCACTTTAAGAAGATCTGTCCCTCCCTGTTCTGATGTTGCGTTAAAGTGCCACAAAAAGGCTTATGGGGTGCATATCAGCTACCTGCTGTTGCCCTGCCCTGTTGAGAAGAAAAAAAAAAGTAAAATCCAAAAAACTCAAAATCACCAAATAAAGAAAACTGGTTCCCTCACCCGTGTTTTTCTGAACCTCTCATGAATGCTTACTCCCAGGGATCTAACCTACAGGACATCCTTGTTAAATTGGCCGTCCTACTGATCGCCCTGTGCAGCCATTGTTGGAGGATTCCGGCCACTCTCAGTGTGGAAGCTGTCAATTTTGCTCCACAACTTTATTGGGATCCTTTTGGAAAGACCCTGCTTCTGGATGGTCATTTTGATGTTGCTGACCTACTTCTCGTGTATCCACTTTTGTGGTCTATCTCATATAATGTCCATGAGACTTACTTTATGTGGGCCATACCATCTGTTCTATCAAGATCAGACTTGGTGAACATGCCTCCCAATTGCAGCTGAATGTTCGCTCAGCTCCAATAGTGGATCATTGTTTGACTTACCAACACCGGTTCAGTGATCTCAAATGAAGAGTCATCGATCAGGTCCCATATGACCCCGTAGGGGAGACAGAACCTCTCGTCTACAATGGTTGGAGCAACGATGGATTTACATTCTTAACTCTGTACATCCTCACGGCTTGAACCGTAAGATTGATTGATTGGTTTAGCCTGATTTGATCTTATCCAATGAGCAGGGGATTCCCTGATAACAATGGGGTAATTCCCTTTCTCATTGGCGGTTCTATTGATGATGGCCATTCGATCAGCCAATGATGTAGCATTCAGTTCTCTAAAGCCTATCATTTATTGTTGGTGTTGGTGTGGCTGTTGGCAGTTCAGCTTCAATGAATGGTGGAACAGCGCATTAAACGGCACTTGAAACAGGGTCGTTGGCAGACCCGAAATGTGCACGTCGTGTAGTGTCCTGGCTACATTTGCTGCAAAATGACCTACTGCCACATCTGACTTTTCAGTTAAGTACTTTCTACGGCCCTTTTTAGAACCTTATTGATTAAAATGGACATGGCCGTATTATGTGGGTGAGATTTATGCTCCCCCCCCCCCCATCGGCTTGTCCGATAAAACATTTTCTTTATTTGGTGATTTTGAGTTTTTTGGATTTGAATTTGTCACTTTTTGGGTTTCTTCTTTAGAGAGAAGAAAAAGTGGCAGCAGCAGGGAAACTGCAGGCATCCAAAATGCGCTCCTAAGCCTTTGTGCTGTGTGTGGCTGCACCGCTCGCGCAAGGCTACGTACGGTACTAGGTGCCAGGAAACAGGAAATGCTGTTCAACCTCCGGCATAGGGACTGGGAACAATTTAGTACAGGTCACATCTAGCTGCTGGGACCTTACATCATTTATGACTCATCTCTGAGCATGGGCACTCATGTTACCTCTGTGGTTAGAAATATATTTGCCAGATGAGGCCTTATTGTGCAGAGTGTTTTTTGAGTGAGGTTACACAGGCAACGGTGATGCCCCAGCTCGATTATTGTAATGCTTTGCTGGTAAGACTTCCTCAGAAGGACTTGTATCATCTGCAGCTGATGCAAACTTCTGCTGCTAGGTTGGTCAAAGTACTGCAAAAGTTTGATCGTGTCACCCCTGCTTAGATTCAGCTGCACTGGTTGCCGGTAGTATTTCATGTCGAATTTCAGGTGCTGATGTTGGTGTACAAGGTATTGCATAATTTGGCACCTGATTATTTAAGTTCTAGAATGACAATTTATTCGCCCACTCGTGCTTTGCATTTGCAGTATGATAGACTGTTGGCGATACCATCTTTTCGAGTTGTTCTGAGCGTTCAGCATAGGGATAGGACTTTTCAGTGCATGGTCTTTTGTTATGGAACTCTCTTCCTTGTGAGCTTTGGCTTTTAGATTATTTTCAGCTGTTTCATAGGGCCATAAAGACTTTGCTAGTTTAGGAAAGCATTTGGCGGCAATGTGGGAGTTAATCGCTCATTAGTAGGGTTGGTTTTTGGGTGGGATGGTATGGGTTGTTATGATTATTATTGAATCTGTGTTGTTGTGATGTTTTATTTTATTGTACACCACCCCAGTAGAGTTCCCAATAGTGTGGTTAAAAAATGTAAATAGATAACTTTAATGCCTAAGTATTTTATTTAGCACTGACCAACACAACACATTGCAGAACAACACGGTTCTGTTCCTGAAGATGGTGCAGGACAAGGTGTCTGCTTGGTCACTTCTTCCTCTTTTGTGGTGGGGGCATCATTCCATAGTTTCCTTTTAATTGAAAGATGCTCTCCTCTTGTGCATTTATGCCATGGAGGTATTTGAATATCTCTGTAATATCCCCCTTTTCAGCTTTTCTTCCAAAGTCTACATATTGAGATCTTTAAGTCTGCCTCCATATGTTCTATGATAAACACAACTGACCGTTTTAATAGCTACCCTCTGCACCAACTCCATCATCTTTATATTTTTTTAAAGTTATAGTCTATAGAATTGTATACAGTAGTCAAAGTGAGGTTTCATCAGAGACTTACATACATACTCACCTCCTTTTTCCTGCTGGCCATTGCTCTCCCTATGTACTTAGACATCCTTCCGGCTTTCATTGTCATCTTTTCTATGCAGGAAAAATGTTTTACATGAGAGTCATTTGATAACAGGGCATCTAGGTTTGTGGATGGAGAAAGCGCCTATTTTATAAAGACACATAGACACCTACAGTATGAGTCCTTATAGGAACCATACTGGACTAAACTAATGATCCATCCAGCCCAGCATCTTATATCCAACAGTGGCCAATCCAGGTCACAAATACCTGACAGGATCCCAAAAGGTAGAGAGAGTCTATGCTGCTTGTCCCAGGGATAAACAGTGGATTTCCCTGGTCCGCTTTAATAATAGTTTATGGACTTTCCTCCAGGAACTTGTCAAACCCTCTTTTAAATCCAGCTACTCTGCCAGATTTTACAACATCCTCTGGCAAATTCCAGAGCTTAATTATGCATAGAGAGGAAAAACATTTTCTCTGATTAGATTTAAATGTTCTACTTTGTAGCTTCATTGCATGTCCCATAGTCTTATTAGCTTTTGAAGAAGTAAACAACTGATTCACATTTACTTATTCTACTCCGCACATTATTTTATTGACAGTCCTTCAAGGCTTTTTGAATTCCTCAAGTGTCTTATGAAAGAACTTGTCAAACGCTTTCTGAAAATCCACATACACTATATCCACTGGCTCACCTTTATCCACCTTTTATTCACACCCTAAAATGTAGCAGATTAGTAAAGCAAGACTTCCCCTTGCTACATCCATATTGGCTTTGTCCTATTAAACTAGGACTATCTTATATGTTCATTCATTTTGTACCATTTTGCCTGGCACTGACGTCAGGCTTATCAGTCTGTAGCTTCCTGGCTCACCCCTGGAACCCTTCTTAAAACATAGGTGCTGCCTTGACCGCTTTCCAATCTTCAAGTATTATAGATGATTTTAATGATAGTTTACAAATTACTAATAGTAGGTCTGCAATTTAATTTTGAGTTCTTTCAGGTGATATCCCACTAACCACTCTTCCTACTGACTTTCTATGGCTAATTTACAAAGATATATAGGGGCCAATGTTGTCTTTATAAAATAGCCCCAAAACAGACCTCAACTTGAGTTTCCACAAAGGCAAATGTTTATAAAATTCCCCCCACAGTGGCCAAGAACACAGGAATGGGGAAGATACAGGTTTACCAGCTACCTGTAAAGATATAACTTTCTTTGAAAATGGACCTCATATCCTTTCATTGGCATCAGTCACCCAAGACGTGGAGGAGGGGCCCAGTGCATTTAAGAAAGCCCCAGAGTAGCCCAATGGTGAGAGCAGTGGTCTAGAAACGGGGGAGCCAGGGTTTGCATCTCATGCTACGCCTTGTGATTTTGGGTGAGCTCTTAACGCTCCATTGCCTAAGGGACAAACTTAGATTGCAAGCCCTCCAAGGACAAAAGAAATGTCTTCTGTATCTGAATGCAACTTGACTTAAACTTCTGAAAATGGTTTGAGCTAAACGAAATTCCTTCTTCTCCTCATAAGATCTCTGATAGCATAGCAGGTGACCTTTATCTACCACTATCTTCATTTTTCAATGTTTCTATTTCATTACATCATAGTTATAGCAACCCAGAGAGAATTGCTGTGGCAAGTGATATGCGATCTAAGGATGGGTCCTATTCCACCATGTCTGCAGCATTAATTCTCATTCTCTATAGTCCCAGCCAATCAGTACACCAAACTAGATCTAAATCATTCGGTTGGAACTTTGACCTTCTCATCATATGTAATTCTTTATTTAGCATCAACAGCATGCCAGTCATACAATATATGCACTACAGATATGGTGAATGCTTACTCTAACATATCAAGACAACTGAATACTGAGTGACCTACATGAGTAAAAGAGTCACAATATGCAGTGGGGTTTCTAGTTCCTCAACCACTAAGCCCTGTGCCACACCCTCATATCATGAATGTATGGAATGGAACCCTTGCATTTGTAATTTATTCCCAGAGGTGACAACTCTAGCTGAAAGTAGACACTGTCATATTTCCACTATTGTGTTGACTCATCTCAGTCAATCACTGTAATGATACACCCTAAGAATCCTGGAATTTGAATCATATTCAGTGAGCTAGGTAACACGTTCAACAACCCAACAGTTTCCACAAAGGATAAGTGGGAGGTGAGAAAGGGTACAGGTAAATGGAGCTCACTCTGAGGAGGAGGAGGTTACCAGTGATGTGCCACATGGATCAGTCCTTGGTCTGATTCTTTTTAACATTTTTGTTAGTAATATTGTGAAGGGCTGTCGGGTAAGGTTTGCCTCTTTGCAGATGATACCAAAATCTGCAATAGGAAGGAGTAGATAACATGAGAAGGGATCTTGCTAAGCTTGGTCAAGAATTTGGCAGTTGAGATTTAATGCTAAAAAATGCAGGGTCATGCATTTGGGCTGCAAAAATCCAAGGGAGCAGTATAGTATAGGGGATGAAATACTCTTGTCCAGGAAAAAAGAACGGGACCTAGGCTTGATTGTTTCTGGTGATCTTAAAGTGGCTAAACAGGTAGAAAAGGCAACAGCAAAAGCCAGAAGGATATTTTGGTGCATAGGGAGAGGAATAGCCAGCAGAAAAAAAGGAGGATATAGTGCCTCTGTATGAGTCTCTGGTGCAACATCATTTGGAGTATAGTGTGCAATTCTGGAGCCCACACCTTCAAAAAGATATAAACAGGATGGAGTTGATGCAGAGGGTTGCTACTAAAATGGTTAGTGGTCTTCATTGTAAAGTATATGGGGACAGACTTAAAGATCTTAATATGTATATGTTAGAGGAAAGGCGGAAAAGAGGAGATACGATAGAGACGTTCAAATACCTCTGTGGCATAAATGCACAAAAGGAGAGCCTTTTTCATTGCAAGCAAGTTGCTACAAGGATGAGGGTGAAAGGGGATAGACTTGGGAGTAATATGTGGAAATATTTCTTTACAGAAAGAGTGGTGGATCCGTGGAATAGTCTCCCAGTGGAGGTGGTGGAGATGAGGACAGTATCTGAATTCAAAAAAGCATGGGACCAACACAGAGGATCTCTAAAGGAAAAATGCGGACTATTGTAGTTTATATGGAAGGGCAGACTAGATAGGCCATGTGGTCTTTTTCTGCCATCATGTTTCTAATATTGACCTGCTAGATGTTTTGAGTTGGTGAAAGATAGTGAGAGGGCATTCTTCCCTTCTCTGTACGGTTGTTAGCAGGCAGAAATGAGCATTTTTCAAATGTCTTTTTGTACCTAGGGGCAGATACAGACATGAATGTATCCACCGGTGGATTTAAACATGCGGCAGCGATCTAAAATTGACCACGCATATTAATCTTCTTCAGAATGCGTCAGACATGCTACCATCATTCCCCCCCCCCCCCCTACAATGTAGATGCGACCGTGCTGAATACGTGTAACTCAGGACGTTCTAAAATGGCTCTTGGGACATGGATGTGACTGGGATATCTGAATACCATATCATGACTAGTGTTTCCAAAAGAACCCCCATAGGCAACCTGTTATAAAATTAACTCCTGCATGTTCTACTTGCACAGACGCAGATGCAAATGACTGCAAAACTTTTACTTGCTGTAACTTTCCAAGTGGACATGCATGTACGCTTTCACTAGGAGGTTGATATTCAGATATGTTTATCTGATTAACTTCATCTTGTTTTAAATCTCCTGGGCTGCCGTTTGGCTTCCCCTTTAACCAGACAACTTGTCTGACTAAAATTTAAGTTAAATATAGGAGAGGTGAGAGGCCTGCTGGGCCTATGGTTTAACTGCAGATCACCAATTTTCAGTGCTGTCTGGTTGAAGAAATCTGTTAAAGTTGGACCATGTAGCTAGCAGGTCTAAGTTAACAGGATAAAATATTCCGTTTACTTGAACAAACTATTGTCAACCAGTTATGCTGCTGAATATTAAGAACATAAGATATGTCATACTGGGTCAGACCAAGGTCCATCAAGCCCAGTATCCTGTTTCCAACAGTGGCCAATCTAGGTCACAAGGACCTAGCAGTTTTCCCAAAAGACACAGGTTAACTGAAATATTTCATCTGATTAATTTTGACTGGATAAGGTGGAGGAGTAATGTAGTGGTAGAGCAGTAGCATGCAGCACAATGAGATCAGTCTTCAAATTTCGCTAACGCTCCTTGTGGCCTTGGGCAAGTCACTTAACCCTCTATTGCCTCAGGTAAACCCACTGGAGACAAAGAAATAACTATGGTATCTGAATGTAACTTGAACTGCTACAGGAAAGTTGTGAGCTCAATACAAATACTGACCTCTGTCAGTATTGATGCAAAGCCCATGGTTGAAAGGAAGAACGGTCACTGTCCCAGTGCAAATGGTTTGAAAAGCAGCCCAGTGGTGTATGCTGAAAGTGATACTGAAAAATATATAAGTTACAAACAACTCAAGAATGCCTAGAACAAGACCAAAGGATCTTCAGAGGCAAGGAAGTGAGGACAACGTTGGAGATCCAGTAGAGTCTATAGTATCGCAGGAAGCATGGAAAATGGGCAGACTAGATGGGCCCTGGGGACTTTATCTATATTACGTTTCTTGCAAGCCAGTGGAGTCTTTGTACTTACCACCCTGCTGTATCACTTCCTCAATGGCTTTTCTTATAGCCTGGCAGCTTCCTCCTGTCCCTTTGGACTTCCAAATCAAACAGAAACACTCCCACTGGATTATGGTGCCTTGAGCCTTTACTTATTGTTACCTAGGCATACTCCCATTTTATAACTCCTCCCCTTCCATGTAGACCAATCATTCCAAAGGAGGTCTTTGCCCAGGAGTCACAGACCAAAGTTCCTTCCATAGCCTGGTACACCCCATCCCCTAACTCTGACTACTATGTGTTACTACATTGCAAAGGCTCTCCCCCACCCAGCCACCCACCCCTGATCCAAAGGCCCTCCACTGTATTCCCAGTCCAGGATGGCTTGAGAGGCAGAGGTCAGGCTCAGCAATTGAACCAAGGTCTTCCAAACTTTTATCCACTAATTTGGCCTTACACGTTTGTTGTGTTGTCAGAACAATGGCTCTATCAGTGGGATAAAGACTGTATCATTAGAACAATGACTGTATCATTTGTAAAACTATTGTGTTATTGGACTAATGGTCATATCAGTTGGATAATAGTAGTATCTCTAGATCAATGACTGTATCACTTGTACAATTCTGTTGCTGAGACAACCAATGTTAGATAAATCCCAAGCCAACCTTAAAATTAATTTTATATCCAGATGAGGAAATAGATAGCTTATAGCTTTAAAAGACAGTACATAGTCCAGTGCCAGTATCTTTAGTATAATAATTAAGAAGCGATGATCACAGATACTAAGAAGTACAGACAGGTCATGTGCTTGCATTCTTTTAATCATGTTGCTTGCTAGGGCATGTCCCCCTCCCCATCAGATACCCCTTTGTGTTCATTTCAGGCCTCACCAAGATGATGTAACATTTAGGGAAGAAAATACAAGACATTAAAGCAGAGCTAGAAGACAAGATGGCAAAGATCTCCATGGCAATCATATACTTTCCTTGGGTGCTGAGATAGGCTGGGATAAATGACAGCCACACAATGAGAAATGCCAACATACTGAAGGTGATAAATTTAGCTTCATTAAAGCTGTCAGGAAGTTTTCTAGCTAAGAAAGCCACTATGAAACTTATGCTTGCCAGAAACCCAAGGTACCCAAGCATACACCAGAAGGCAATGCGAGAACCCTCATTACATTCAACTACAATCTTTCCGGGCTGAACAAGGTGGTTGTACTCTGAGAATGGAGGAGATAAAAGTAACCAAGAGACACACAAAAGAACCTGAATCAATGTACAAGTGCTGATGACTACATAAGACAGTTGAGGTCCCACCCATCTCCTGAAGCTACTGTTGGGTTTGGTGGCATTGAAGGCAATGACCACCATAATGGTTTTGGCCAACACGCAAGAGATGCAAAGAGAAAAACTTATGCCAAAGGCAGCTTGTCTGATGAGGCACTTCTCTGGAGTCGGGTAACCAATGAAAATCAGCGAGCAGAGAAAACACAGGGTGAGAGCCATAAGCAGGAGGTAGCTGAGGTTACAATTATTGGCTTTGACGATGGGAGTATTCCTGTAGCAGATGAATAGTCCCAAAGAGGCAGTCGGAAAGAGAGAGAAAATCATGGTAGCTCCTGCCAAGGTGGCCCCCAATGGCTCTTCATAAGAGAGGAATACTATTGCCTTTTTGACACATTGGTCTTGCTTTGCATTTGGCCATTGATCTGATGGGCATTTCCAACACTCAATTGAATCTGAAAAAGGACATTAGTAAAAACGTGAATGGGTTGTTTGCAAATGAGCCAAAAAAAACCCCACTGTAAAACAAAGACAAATCAGGAGAGTGGTTCGAATGAAAAGAGCTTGAAAAAGTACAGGAGTAGTCAAGGGTTTGGAAATTGCTTTAAAAATTATGTAAAATCCTATCTCTAGGAAGCAAGAATACATTAGCAATTATCAAGAGGGTGAGTAATTTTTAAAGCCATTTCCATAGCCAAAATGGTGTATAACCATGGAAATGGACTATTATGAAATTGCTCACTATGGGGCATGATTATTAAAGAATGCGCCGGTAGTTCATGTTTGGCTGTGAATCTAGCATGGAGGCCTATGCCAACGTCAAGGGGAGTGTGCATGTATCCCCTACCATTAGAATGTTGCAAACACACGATACCACATGACATTAAGCGCACCTGTGCTTGGGAAGGATACAACGGGCAGTGAGCAGAGGAGCCTTTGGTGTTTGTCCAGGTGTAAAAACATATTTGCTACCTGGAAGATGGAGGGTTGAAAAGGGGAAATGACAAAGTCTACATGCTCAGAGTGCTGATACAGGTGCATTAACCTCCCAAAAAGGAAGGCAAGGTTGGCCAGCATGAAGAGACAGAAGGGCTTTAGTCCATTCACCTAAATGCATCAGTGAAGAACAGAATGGGAGAAATTTCAAGTTTGCCTTGATGCATAGTATACATGAGCTGTTAGAGGTCATTTTATAAGGAATTTCCTAAATTTAGGCAAATGGGGCAGTTTTAGTCATTTACATGCGAAGGACGTCATTTTATACGGAGCTGCGTAAAATTATGTGCCATCAACATGCGTAAGTCACATAATGCATATGACTTATGCCATGGAGGGGCCTTTACCTGCATTTATTAGGTGGGTGCTATCCTTGGGTGTCAGGCTGATGGGGTGTACTTTTGTTATAAGTGTGGCCAGGAGCCAAATATGGGCGGAGCGCAAATTTACGGGCATAAATTATAAAATATTTTTACTTACACACATTCTGTACAGATCTAGGGGTGGGCATTTACACTAGTCCTAGGGCGGGAGTAAGTGATCCTGCCTAGATTCAATGGATGTATCTCACCGCTTATCTCCCTATTTTGTAAAGTAAAGTGCGCCTTTCTTTAGAAATTAGGCATGAAATATGTATATTTCAATGCATGTTAATGTCACAAGAATTCTTAAAATTACCCTCAAAAGGGCCACATACGTGCATAAATGAGCGCGCTCCTGATGGGCTCCATTCTGTAAGCATGTGCGTAAACGCAATGATGTATACTTACACTGTCGACATGCAGCAGGAGAGGTTTAGCTGGAGCATAAAGTTACCAGGTTACCCAGTTCCAGGAGTGAGATTATTTTGCCAGTTCTGGTTTTAAATTAGCATTGCAATGCCGTATGGTATTTGTAGCCCCTGATTTCGCCCATTGGAATCAGTGCTGCAGATCCATAATGCATCAGGAAGAGATTGTCAGAAATCCAGGACTTAGCTTAAAATTTCATTCATGGAACTGGGTAACTTGGCAACTCTGGGAGCATTGGTAGGATGGAACGTTCAGGGTCAGCTTAAGAGATGAGCCAGTGAGGCAATGGCTCAGGACACAACAGAGTAGGGGCACAGAAAGCCTGCCTCATTAGCTCTCTCCCAGCCTGCCACCTGCTTCCGCTGCCATGGCTCTATTAACATTCAACACGGAGGTGTCGAATGCCATGTTCAGTGAGAGGAACAAACACTGCCCCTGGGCCAGCCAAACACCGTGCAGCTGCAATCGCCGGCCTTCCCCTCCTGTCCACCTGCAGGGATCCAATTTCCCGCAGGCAGACAAGAGGGATCTGTGCCACAGTCACAGTGCTATTCTACCTGTGGAGGATAGGATCCCCATGGGCAACCTGCTGCTTGCCGGGTCGTAATCACTGGCCTTCCCCTACTTCTGCCTGCAGGAGATCGGATCCCCAAGGGCAGAAGTAGGGGAAGCCTTGATTGCAGCAGCAAAGTTTTTTTGGTGGGAACTGGGCCCCTGTGGCCCCCCTTTCCAATACCTATGGTTCAACACAGCCGCGGGAGCATTTACTTTTGCTCCCGCAGCAGAGCTGTAGTCAATCTGCTAGCATCACAGCATTTTATCGTGCAGAAAGCAAGCATTTGCATGCATGAATGCTTGCTTTTTGCATTATATAAATGCCGTGGTGCCAGCAGCTTGAGTACAACATAGCCATGGGAGCAAAAGCAAATGTCCCCGTGGCTATGTAAGACATCAATACAGCTATGGCACAGGGGCAGAGATAAGAAAAGAGGTGGTTCTGCCGCTCTAAATTGGTTCCGTTCATACTTGTCATAGTAACATAGTATATGATGGCAGAAAGACCAGTATGATCCATCTAGTCTGCCCAGTAAGGTGGCTAGAATGGCTGTAACTGCAGCTCTGTGCAGGTCACCTCTTTCTATGCCAGTGTTTAGGGTTGTACCTGCTGCTTCATGCAGGTCAGCCCCCCTCTATTTATTGAAGTATAAAAGATATTTAAGTTAGCTTTGATTTCATCCTCTTGCTATAAAGGGATCCACTGTCCCATGCCATTTTGAATTCCGTCACTGTATTTGCCCCCACCACCTCCGGGAGAGCATTCCAAGCATCCACCACCCTTTTAGTGAAAAAGTATTTCCCGATATTGCTTTTAAGTTTACCGCCTTGCAGCTTCATGTTATGCCCTCTAATTTTACAGCTTCACCTTCTTTGAAAAAGGTTTGTTTATTCATTGATATCCTTTAAGTATTTAAAGGTCTCTATTATATCTCCTCTGTCCCTCCTCTCGTCTAGGATATACATATTTAGATCTTCTAGTCTCTTCTCATACGTCTTCTGACGCAGGCTCCAAATCATTTTGGTCGCCTTCCTCTGAACTGTTTCAAGTCTTTTTATATCCTTTGTGAGATATGGTTTCCAAAACGGAGCACAATACTCCAAGTGAGGCCTCACCAACAGTTTGTACAAGGGCATTAATACCTCCTCCTTTCTGCTGGTTATTCTTCTCTGTATACAACCCAGCATCCCTCTGACTTTGGCTACCACCTTGTCCTATTGTTTCACCATCTTGATATCCTCAGACACTGTCACTCCAAGGTCCCTCTCCTGATCCGTGAACACCAACTCTCTCCCCCTATCGCATACGATTCCTTTGGATTTCTACATCACAAGTGCCTGACTCTGCACTTCTTTGCATTAAATCTTAACTGCCAAGCATTAGACCATTCTTGTGGAGGTCAGTTCCAGTCAGGGCATGTCCAGGCTGTCTGGATGTCCAAAATCTGGACAGCCCATATATGCACCCGATTCTGCTTCCATGGGAGCTAAACGCCCCGCAGGAGCAGAATCAGGGCCTGGACGTCCTGCTATATGTCTCACCGATTCCCCAGCTAGCTCAGCCTGGGTTCCTGCATGGAGCCGTGGTGCAGCGCTGTCCTGTCGCCATGGCACTGTGGCTCTATGCAGGAGCCCCAGTTTCCCACACAACACCAAAGTGCCCTTTTCTCCACTGCTTGACCCCCAGTTGGGCCTGCCAAGGCTGGGATCAGTCTTCAGGGAACCCATTGCCCATCTCACCACTGTCTGGGGTCCCGGGCTGGCCAGCCTCCGACACTGGGAAGGACTAATCCCTTGTCTAACTGGTCATGACGTATATCCCCGCTAAATAGGGTCAGAATAGACCCTCTAGTGTTTTTAGATCTTTCCTCATGTTGTCCATTCCCTCAGAAGTGTCCACTGTGGTGAAACATTTTGTGTCATCTGCAAAGAGGCAGACTTTTCCATTCAGTCCTTCCGCAATATCACTCACAAATACATTAAAAGTATTGATCATTCAAATCAATCATTCCAAATTTCAATTACTAATCACCTATCAGCCTCTTATCCTCAATCATTTGACATTCCTCAGAGATCCATCCTTGCCCCTATCCTGTTCAGTCTCTTTATATCTCCTCTTGCCCTACTCATTCAGAATCTCAATATTAGTGCCTTATTTTATGCAGATGGTATTCTACTAATTATTGCACATCAGACTTGGGATCCCTCTTTTCAGATAGAAGTTAATTCCAAACTTGATTCCATTGCTTCCTGGCTTCAAGGACACAAATTGATACTGAACCCTCTCAAAACCAAAGCTCTTTGGATATCTCATGAACACCACCCCTCCACCCCCCCCCCCCCACCCTCCCCACAGCCATCATGTTTAAGAATTTGCTTGGGGTGATCAACTTACTTTCAACCCTCATATTTCTAACACTATACACAGTTGCTTTTTCTTTCTAAGACAGATTAAGTCAATGAAGCCCTTTCTTGATAATCAAGCTTTAAACATTGTCTTCCGCTGCCTTCTCATCAATAAGTTAGATTATTGCAATTCACTATTATCAGGTGTAACTCAAATTAAACTAAAATGCCTTGAGATAAAACTTCTTTAGAATGCCTCCTACTCTGATCACGTGATTCTGCTTCTTTATGCACAACACTGGCTGCCCATCCACTATCACATCAAATTTAAAATACCTCTCTTGGCTCACCAGGCCTTCTATATGGGATTTCCTCGTTATCTTCACTCACTTTTTATTCCTTATTGCCCTGCATGAGCACTTAGGTCTGCCAATGGGAATTATTTGGTCATCCCAACCAGGCATGTCTTGCGTTTAGAAATCTATCACTCCGTGGCTTTTAGTATTTAAGCCCCTTACCTTTGGAACTCCCTTCCCACTGAACTTCATTCGGAAACGTCTCACAAAAATTTCAAGGCTAGCCTCAAAAGCTTTATGCAGGCTTTTCAATGATCTTCCTGTCCTTTCTTGTATTGCTTAACACTTCCCTTTCCTACCGTTTCCTACAGTAACCAATGTCTTAATTATTACATTGTTTTGCCGCTACAGGTTTTTCCCTCCTACTGTATGGAGCTCGTTGCTTTATGTTTTTTGTCTTTGTGTACTTTATGTTTCCTGCATTACAAATATCCAAATAGTCAAACTTCCATAATGCTATTGCCACTGGCAGTATATCTAATCTGGTAAATAAATAATAAACTAGAAGGGAGCTGATGCAGGATGAGGAAGGGAGGAACAGGAAATAGGTTGATAGTTGTGGAGATGGCTGGGAATGGAAATGGTCTGATAATGGGGCTGGCTGGGACTGTAAATGGGCTGATACTGGGGCCGAGGAGATGGATGGGACTGGAAATAGGCTGATTCTTGGACTGAATGACTAAGACTAAAAAGTCTGTTACTGGGACTGGAGAGGCTGGATGGGACTGGAAATGGGCTGATACTGGGGCCGGTGGGATGGGACTGAAAAAGGGCTAGGAACCAGAAGGGGACTGGCACTGGTGCTGTGGGGGGGGGGGGGACTAGGAATGGAAGGGAGCAACCTCTAGGCCCAGGAGCCTTGGACTGGAAGGGGGCTGATGCTGGCAAGTGTTGGTTTGGTTGGGAAAATAAAGAAGATGATGGGAGAGTAAGAAGAGAGTGGAGGACAGATATTGTGTGGCATAAGGAAGAAGCAAAGTCATAACCAGGGGAAGGTTGAGAGGGAGGAGTATAAGAACACATGCTGTAGTAAGAAGGAGGAAAGACAAGGTTAATGAATACTGGAGAAGGAAGTAGATGGGTGGGTGCCAGGTAGGAGGCAGGAGGGCAGGCACCGGGGACATGGGGAAGTGAGAAAGCAGGGACTCTGACAGGGAGGCTCTCTGGGTGAGAAAATCGGAAATCCGCAGCAGAGGGGGATGGAAGTGACAGATTGGTCAAGAGAGAAACAATGACGCAACCCCAAAGGTGGTGGGTAAGTACTACAATGCGGTTTGAGGGCCATTGTCACTGTTGCTGGCCCTAGAGAGGGGTGTCAGTGATATTAATGGGTGCAGAGGCCAGTGGGGGGGGGGGACAGCAGGATGGAGGGCCTGCCTAGGGCACCTCCAGTCCTTGCACCAGTCCAGCTTTACGATTCACCCTCTATTCAGATAAACTGTATATTTAGTTTAGGCCTGCGGAATAGCCTAAACTCTTTATTCAATGCACAAAATATACAGATTAAGTTAAATGGTAGTGCTGGCATTTAACAAGCCAGTGGGCTGAAAATGTATCCCTGTTTCCACAGACCCAAGGGGGGAGGCGGTGTAAAAGCAAAAGTTGGCACAGGGTGTTACAACCTCTTGACCCGGCACTGGCAAAGTTACACGCTTAAATTATAAAATACTATAATTTATGTGCCTTCTTTAGAAATCTATCTGCTTTAGGGTTGGTGTAAGTGCCTTAAATTAACATGTATTGATGACAGCTTACACTAGTGTGAGTTGTCACCTACTTCTCTTTATAAATTAATTCCTAAGTAGGCGTCTACTTTCAGGCATAAAGTAGATGCCTCCCTATAAAATTACCCTCTTAATGCATGTATTAATGTGTAGTAGCAAACTTTCAAACAGAAAAATAACAATCACAAAGTGATCACACTGAAAACATCTACGAACTTTGCACATATTATTTGAGTAGATGGATGGGTGGCGGCAAAATAGCTCATGAAAAATTTGAAAATCTAATGTATGCATACTGTTTTCCTCCCATAATCTAAATATACGCTCAAGAATGCTTAGTTTAACTTGGCTTAAAGAATGTAAATCTTGGAAACCCCCATGCATCTTTAGCTGGATTCAGCGAGGGTAATTTGCAGACAGTTATTTAACCTGGATAAATTGTTATTTATCTGGGTAAATGGCTTTGGAAATTATCCTCCCATGTTAAGGAGCAATCTCCAGCAACTTTGTGCTACTAGCTACTGGGAAATAACCTTAGCGCAGTGGGTAATGGCAAGGGCAACAATTACAGCAGTGGAGGTGGTCAAGCCAGTATGACTGACAGCTGAGAGATATCCTTAACTTGAACAGCACAGCCAGAAGTAATCATGGAAACTGTTTTTCTTGCTGATACCTACTAAGTTACCTTTTTGGTCAATTACTTATCCACTTACCAGTCTGGTTGGAAATCTCCTCCAAGGGACAGAGGACACACTGAAAGCAGCAGATGGGTTTTCCTTCCAAAGCCACTTTCCTGTAACCTGGGGGACAGCTGCGGCTGCACCTTGAAAGAGGGGTCTAAGAGCAAAGCATGCAGATTAGCCACAGTTCCTATGAAAACAATCATTCCTTCTCAGTGGCTCCTAAACCTAGAGATCTAGTGTGACAACGTTGATTGGTGCTGTGAGCTAAAGGGCACTTTTTGTATTATATAAGGGATCATATGAACTCAATGGGGCCGCGGCTCCGATAACGATCGGAAACCACTACCGCGGCTTTGTAAACAAGCCCCTAAGTTGCATTAATGGTAAATAATAGAGGTGTTTACAGAAAAAGAATTTGGTTCATTTTGGGGTAAATTTCAGATTTTTTTTCTCCCATTTTCAGACATTTGTTCGTCTATTTCATGCATTCATTATAATAAAAAAATTAACGTATTAGAACTTAACACTCGCTAATCAACAACACACATTAATTCATAGGTTAAAGCAGGTTAAATCTATTTAGCATGCATGAAACTAAAGGCACACTAACAAATGTAGATTCCTAGCAAATAATAATTTATGATTTATTAAATGTGATATGCTCAGGCATCAAGGCGGTTTACCACAGACTGACTAAAAAATTCAAAAAGAGAAATTAAAAGTAAAGACAGGAGTAGAATTAGAGAGGCTAGTAGAAAGGAGAATAAAGCTAACAGAAATAAAAGAGTTGCAGAATGACAGTTAACGTGTATTAATAAAGCAATGAAGGTTAGTAAATAGATCCCATAGATTGGCAATATGATCATGCTGTGCTCATGACGTCAATATGGTTGCTCACCAAGGTGCTAAATTGAGATTATTTTATTTATTTACATTCTCTTATATACTGTGCTATTCTGCATCAGTGCGGTTTACATTGAACAAACTGAACTTACATTGAACAGGGCATTATAACTTGGAGATAACTATTTTACAGGGAACATGGGCTATGGAGGGTTAAGTGGCTTGCCCAAGACCACAAGGAGCACCTGTGGGACAAGAAACCCCAGTCCTTCCGGTCCAAGGTTGCTGTCCTCTAGTGGGATTTGAACCCCTGACCTTCCGGCCTGAAGTACCTTACCCCGACCACTAGGCCACTCCTCCACTCCAAGCCCTACTAAACAATGACCAGCTTAGGACAAACTAAAGTGCAGTCGTTCACAAAGATCAGCTTGCAGTCATACCAAGTTCATGAGGTTTGAGTTTATAGTAGCATAGGGAGTAATTTTATAACAGGTCACCTTGGTTTTCAGGTTGTTCCATAAGGACAACGCAGGCACCTCTGTGTCTTTATAAATGAGCTTCACAAATACAGCAGAAATCACAGTTAAAGTGTACCCGCATATTTGATACCTTCTTAGGAGCAGATGTAACTGTTCACACAAGTCGTATGTGCAAAGAAATGTATTTTCTAAGCTACACATGTGGAGGATAAGTCTTTAAGGTTCACCTAGTTCAATGCACGTTGTCATGCGCTTATTTGGCATCTGTTCAATAAAGTAAAGTCCGTGCATATATTGCCTTATAGAATAGGGGCATAAGTGGTGAGATACATGCGCAAATCTAGGCAGGACCACTACACCAACCCTAGGCTTGGTAGATGCCTGTGACTCTAGCTGTTGAAAGCGCACGTAAAATATAGTATTCTATAATTTATGTGCAAACATTTGTACTCTGCCTGCACTTCACCCAAGCTCCATCCCCCCCGCTCCAAAATTACCCATCATTTACAGAATGGCACCTGCCTAAACTAAGTCATAGATGGTCCATAACTGTACGTGGATCATTATAGAACTACCTTCTTAATTCATGACTCTATGCATGATCCACCTAAACAAGCCTACACTCATGTCACATGAAAGTATGGATCTTCTTGTCACTGCAAGTATTTTTACACTTGCATGCAGTCAGACAATTTTAAAAAAATCCCTTTTCTGTACATAAAAGAGGGTTTGCCCATGGGAAAAAATTTCATAAAATTATTCTCATAGGGAGTGCAGCATAAAATTCACCAGCAATGACTAGTACAGAGCTGTGTATCTCTTAGGGGTGAGAATAAAGTGTTCTCCTCAGGTCTTGCCAAGTATCTCCACATAATAACCCCACTGTATAACACCAGTGCCAAATCTCAGCAAGGCGACACTGCAGTTAAACTATGGTAGGAAAGAAAAGGAACAATACATACTGGTGACACGTCACCCAGGATAAAAAAAGGTGCCCATCCCGAGCTTTCGCACTAGGGCACTGCCACTGAAAATAACACCCCTGCCACAAATAAAGGCCCTGGTGAACTTGTTCATAGACCCACTGCAGCAAGAGATAAACCACAGAGGTTCATGAAAATGTTAAGAGGATGAACTACAATTAAATGGAATCCTGCAAATAAAGAGGTGAGAATGTACTGCTACCTACATTAGTAGCAAATCTGAGAGGCTTCACATACCCTGGCTTAGGAGTCCAGTTCATGGTATGTGCAAAACTAACCTATTGGAGAAATTGCCCCCAAAATAATTTTATACCAGGATGCCTATGAATGAGTGTGCCCATGTTCCATCCAGACTCTACCCTAGAATACCCTACACCTGGTTCCCATAAAAGCACAAAGGCGTTTTATGCACATAAATAGGTCTTTACTCATGAAAAATCCTTTATAGCAGCGATGGCGAACCTATGGCACGCGTGCCAGCTGTGGCACGCGAAGGCCTTGCAGCTGGCACGCGGGAAGGTCCGCAATCAAAATATGCGGCATTAAAAAAAAAATAAATAAAAAGCTGCTGCTGCCGGGGCCGGGGCCGCCGCAGCAGAATCGAGTGTGCCGCGGGGCCCCCCCCGCCCAGCAGAGCCTGCCCTCCGTCCCCGGTATCACCTTCTCTCAGCTGCCTCTAGTCAAACGCGCCTGCTTTCAGAGCGCGAGTGGAGTTTCTTCCTCGCTGCTCTGTTATGCCCGCGGGGGCTGATGGGAAGTTCCCATCAGCCCCCGCGGGCTTAACAGTGCAGCGAGGGAGAAACTTCCCTCGCGCTCTGAAAGCCGGCGCGTGTGACTGGAGGCAGCTGAGAGAGGTGATACCGGGGACGGAGGGCAGGCTCTGCTGGGCGGGGGGGTCCCGCGGCACACTCGATTCTGCCGCGGCGGCCCCGGCCCCGGCAGCGACAGCTTTCTTTGTAAAAAACATTTCGCTGGGGGGGGGGGTTAGGAGTGGTAATGGCTGGGGGGGGGTTAGGACTGGTGATGGGCTGGGGGGGGTTAGGAGTGCTAATGGCTGTGGGCTGTTGGGGGGTTAGGACTGGTGATGGGCTGGGGGGGCTAGGACAGTAAATGGGCTGATGGGGGGTTAGTAGTGGTGATGGGCTGGGGGGGTTAGGAGTGGTAATGGGCTGGGGGGGGTTAGGAGTGGTAATGGCTGTGGGCTGTTGGGGGGTTAGGACTGGTGATGGGCTGGGGGGGTTAGGACTGGTGATGGGCTGTGGGCTGTTGGGGGGGGCTAGGACTGGTACTGGGCTATGGGGGGCTAGGACAGGAAATGGGCTGATGGGGGGGTTAGGAGTGGTGAAGGGCTGGGGGAGGTTAGGAGTGGAGATGGGCTATGGGGGGCTATGTGCTATGGGGGAGCTAAGTCTATATGGGCTGATGGGATTAGGACTGGAAGTGGGTTGATGGGGGCTTAGGACTGGTAATGGGCTATGGGGGGCTAGGACAGGAAATGGGCTGATGGGGAGGGGTAGGACTTGAGGTGGGCTGTTGGGTGGGGTTAGGACTGGAACTGGGCTATGGGGGGCTAGGACAGGACCTGGGCTGATGGGGAGGGGCTAGGACTTGAGGTGGGCTGTTGGGTGGGGTTCCGACTGGTAATGGGCTAGGGGGGCTAGGACAGGAAATGGGCTGATGGGGAGGGGTTAGGACTTGAGGTGGGCTTTTGGGTGGGGTTAGGACTGGAAATGGGCTGATGGGGGGTTAACACTGGAGGTGGTCTGATGGGGTTAGGACTGGTAAGGGGCTATGGGGGGGCTGGGACAAGAAATGGGCTGATGGGGAGGGGTTAGGACTTGAGGTGGGCTGATGGGGTTAGGACTGGTAATGGGCTGTGGGCTGATGGGGGGGTTAGGACTGGCAATGGGCTATGGGGGGGGTTAAGACTGGTAATGGGCTGTTGGCTGTTGGGGGCTGTCTGGTAATGGGCTATGGGGCGTTAGGACAGATAATGGACTATGGGGGGGCTAGGAAAGGAAAAGGGCTCATGGGGAGGGGTTAGGACTTGAGGTGGGCTGATGGGTTAGGACTGGTAATGGACTGTGGGCTGATGGGGGGTTAGGACTGGCAATGGGTTATGGGGGCTGACTGGAAATGGGTTGATGGGGGTTAGGACTGGAAGTGGGCTGATGGGGGGGTTAGGACTGGAAGTGGGCTGATGGGGGTTAGGACTGGTAATGGGTTATAGGGGGGGCTTAAACTGAAAATGGGGTGATGGGGGTTAGGACTGGAAGTGGGTTGATGAGGGGGGGCTAGGACTGGTATTGGGTTGGGGGGTTTCTAGGACTGGAAATGGGTTGGGGGCTGCTAGGACTGGAAATGGGCTGATGCAGGGACTAGAAGGGAATGGATGCTGGGTGAGGCTGGAACTAGAAGGGAGCTGGTGTTGGGGGAGGATTAGAATGGGATGGGGCTGGGAGAGTAAAATGGAGAGGGGAAAAATATTTTGTGTGGGAGGGATAAAAAATCTACAATTGGCCGGGTATTGGGAGAATAAGTGGGGATTGAGGATGGAGGGGTAAATTTTGAGTAGATGAAATAGGAATGAGGAAAGAGCAAAAGGAGAAAGATTAGTATGTTAAAGCAGATGTAGAGAGAGAATGGAAAAAAAAAACCAAGAAGACAGAAGAAAGGACAAATGGACAGCAGATGGAGAGTTAGCAGAAGACACGAAGAAACCAGAAGAAAGTGGCTGGAACAATTGCAACTGAAAAAAAATGCACAAAAGGTAGAAAAATATCTCTTTATTTTGAATTTATTAACTGAAATATGTCAGCTCTGGGAAATGTGCATCATTAATTTTTGCGCTTTGTTTAGTACAAGAGGAAATTAATTTATAGTTTTATTTCTACAGTGTTGTTGTATATTCCAAGTTTGGCTTTTGGGGTTCCCAGTTTAAATAATGTCTTCCTGTTTCTAAATTGTGATTCCTTGTTTGGTGATGGTCTGTTCTGCATGTGTAACTGAGCTGAGGTATTCTGTTTATATAATTCCTATTTGACATTGCCACTTGTTCTTTCCCCAGTAGGTCATGTATTGTTGTTCTCTGAAATGTATTGGTTTAATATTTGCAGTGTTGCCTTTTGATAGTTAGGGTATGGTGCTTTGTGAGTCCTGGTAGTGCTGTTAGGATACGGCGGGTTTGCTATGGGTTCTAAATGGGCAGCGTTTGTAGTAGTTCCTAATGTGCCTGGCGGTTGGTACTGGATTATAGTAATGGAGAAACCTTTTAGTCTTTCTTTATCCATATACTCATTAAGAGGCATGTTTACTAAAAGTTAGTGTATGGTAACATTATGCAAATATTTATGCAAATGAGGCACCTTATGCAAATGAGGCTTTAATTGATGTGCTGGCACTTTGAGGAAATTCTTTGGTTTTGTGCGGCAGTTTGGGCACTCGGGCTCAAAAAGGTTAGCCATCACTGCTTTATAGAGTTACCTCCATAGCTTCTCCATCCTATATTTCTGAATACCTTTTTCTTGATTTCATTATATTGTCAGCATTTGCTTTGATATGGCTATCAGAGTTTAAAGTTGTCAGTCACAATTGGTGACCATGTACAATTTTGGAGTTGGTGTAGTCAGTGCAGAGGGTGGCTACTAAAATGGCCAGTGGTCTTTATCATAAGGCATGTGGGGACAGACGTAAAGATCTCAATATGTATACTTTGGAGGAAAAGCGGGAGAGGGGCATTATGAAAGAGATGTTTAAATATTCTATTATCTTTCCCCTACCTTCCGCAGTCCATTGTAATATTGTTAATCACTCTGATGCTTTGCTAGAGTGGTCTATCAAATGCACAGGAGGAGAGCCTTTTTCAACTGAAAGAAAGCTCTGCAACAAGAGATCATAATATAAATGTAAAAGGGGATAGACTTGGGAGTAATTTGATGAAATATTTCTTTTGAGAAAGGGTGGTAGATCCACGGAATAGCCTCCCAGTGGAGGTGGTAGAGACAAGGTCTGTATCTGAATTCAAGAAAGCATGGGACAAACACAGAAGATCTCTAAGGGGGAAAAGGGACTGTAAAGCTTAGTAGTTGATATGGAAAAGCAGACTAGATAGGCCTTATGGTCTTTATCAGCCATCATTTTTCTATGTTTCTATGCCATTTCATGATCATTGTCAAAGGTTGAGTTGACCAGAGTTTGTAATCAAGACCAGTCCTATTAAAAGCAAGATTAATAATGATTTGACTCCACAGGATACCTGATGAGGACGTCAGAAAATGCTTACTTGCCAGGAAGGCATACCTTATAGCGTATTTATGACCATACAACGCAATATGAATGTTTTCCACAATGTGCCTTCTTTCATAATCATTTGTGATACCAAATTATCGACCTTAAGCAAAACAAAGATGAATCAACATGTTCTTGCTTTACCCCTGTTGTCCCCGTTGTCCACAGGATAGCACTGGTATCGATGACGAGATTCTGTCCTGAAGGAGCACTGGAATCATAGTTGCCCACCTTCACATGCCTCACGGTGCCATCAGGACTCAACTGCCAGTTCACAATCTCATACCTAGCTGGAGGGTTGCCATTACTATCAAAAAATACTTCTTCCCCAATTTTGTTGTGGAAATGCACATTCTTCACATAATGAAGAAGCTGAAAGGGGAAGAGAGAGAGATTAATGAAGATTTATACTTTGAAAATATCCCTTGATTTTCTAGATGGGGATTTAGAAAATGAAAATTGCCCAGTTACCCACACTGACGTGCATTGATACTATAGGTCATGAAGGGGTCTACACGAGCAAGATCATATCTGGTATAGAAGCTATTTGAAGCACAGAGGTATGGTCACCTTTCCCCCTTCACTCTCTCCCCCCTCCAGCACAGGAACTTGTCACTTTCTGAACATTTACGTCCATCTGAAAGCGTGGCGTGCAAAGTGTCTTAGGAAACTGCTTTCAGAACATGGTTTATTTATTTGTGAATAACCATCCCGCCGTATATAGTTTTACTATTTCAGGTTCAGATTCGATGCCAGCATTGCTTTCACTTTGTGCAGCTCCTGTTTGATAGAGCCAATCTACTCCCGTCTATAGAAAAGAAATTCTCAGTCTGTCCCAGCACCTCATTACCATACTCTCCCTCTATCTTTGTAATTGTAGAAACCCAAGAAACATGCAATACCTAGAGATTTTTTTTATTAGACAGCCAGAACCACAGAAAAATATATTATAATGCTACAGTATTGCGAACTATCTTCTGCCCTAGTTGTCGTACTCTAAAGATCGTGCAAGCAGTCTATCCATGGAAATGCAATTAGGAGATTCAAGAACCAGTGTTGTAAAAGAAGAAACATCTTAGAAACAGAGAGGACTTGAAAGGTTTGGACCACTAGGATCGGTTTTCAAAGACCCACTGACTTGATATGGTGAGTTTTCAGGCAAACCTAGCCCACTAGGCTCTTAGCTAAAAGTGTTACCTAAGTCGAGCCATGCGACATTTCACTGACAAGACTGTGGGCTGCTGTTTGTGAGGCAAAGGTTTCTCACCTAACCTCAAACTGGTTAAAGCTGGAAATCAGTGGTATCCAGCTAAGTCAAAAGCCTATCCAGGATGAACCCTACACCCACCCCATTTTTGACCTGCTAAAGGTGGCCACCTTGTTAATTTAGGTAGATCAAATTTAGCCAGACAGTGGCTAAAATCTTTTGAAAGCATCCATAGTTAGTCACATAAGCTTTTTGAAAATCCACCACAGTGTGTGCAGTGGACATTCTCTGGGTATTCATTGTAGGTTCTAAGTGAAGTCAACACTAGCTCTTACTTGCCACGGACGGAAGTCATGGATATTGGTGCAGGTCGCATGCAGAAAGGAACCTCCCCCTTTCTGGCAGGAGCTCAGACTCTGCAATGCATGTGCAATGGCATAAATTGCATTATAAATAATGTAAGTCGTCCTAAAGTCTGTTTCAGCAGAGTAAATATCCTGGAGGTTGCCCGTCTCCTCTCGTCCAGTGCATAGCTTGGTGGTGTTTTCCCAGGACTTTAGGGGGAGTTCTAGAGATGGCCACTTGCAGCCATAAGCCTCTTCCCAAAACATTTCAATAAAAATATCCCCTGGGAGCATGGTAGGGTGGACCCTGCTGAGGTACTCTTTAAACCCTGGTATCTCTCTGCTTTGTACTGTAAACCCAATGGTGCCAGCAATCAGTGCATATTTCTTTTGGGAAAGAAGAGGTGATGTAGACCAAGCCTCGCTGGCTATCCAGATCTTTCCTGTCACATTCTGCCTCACCACCTCATCCATCACAGAGATCAAGTCAGAAACAGTACAGAAAACAACTATAGCAACCGCTGTAGAGTTTTTGATTGCCTGGACGACACTAAAAGAATTCTTGTTGGGAAGGCTGGTAAGAATCGTTTCAGAGAAGGCAATGCAAGCTCCAGCCTTGACAATCTCCTGCTTTACGATCTGAATCCCCTGCTGGCCATAGTCATTGTCCGTTGCCAGAAGTCCTACCCAGGTCCAACCAAAGTAGGTGACCAGCTGGGCCAGACCCTGGGATTGAAAGTTGTCACTGGGGATAGTCCGGAAGAACGAAGGAAACTCTGTTCTATCACTCAGGAAGGGACTTGTAGCGAAATAACTGATCTGTTGAGGAATCATCATTGGTTTCATGAATATTCAGTGAATTAAGGACTCATTTTCAAAGCAGTCAAACTTTTGAATTACAAAGCTTCAACTAACATTCGATTTTCCCCCAAAAATGATTTCATTTCAATGTTCATAGTGGTTTAGCAGTGCAATGTCTGGCACTGGGGTAAATCTCTATGATGCAGCAGGAGTGGAGGAGTGGCCTAGTGGTTGGGGCAAGGTACTTCAGGCCGGAAGGTCAGGGGTTCAAATCCCACTAGAGGACAGCAACCTTGGGCCGGAAGGACTGGGGTTTCTAGTCCCACAGGTGCTCCTTGTGGTCTTGGACAAGCCACTTAACCCTCCATAGCCCATGTTCCCTGTAAAATAGTTATCTTCAAGTTATAATTTCAGTTTGTTCAATGTAAACCGCACTGATGCAGAATAGCATGGTATATAAGAGAATGTAAATAAATAAATAAAATAAATAAAAAATTACTTGATTGGCTATGAGGTGATTGATTCCCATGGCTCAATATAACACTGACTAGCTATAGAATGAATGATCTTCACAATACTCTATGATGACAGTCAGTACAGTGCAGAATAGGAATAACTACCATTTTATTTTTCATTTCAATATTTTTAAAATATCCAAATAAGCAACATACAAACACATTTCAGCAGGAAAGCTAGAGACGGTTGTATCATGTCCCTACATCCCCTCTGTTCATTCCAGATATCTCAGCATCTATGTTCACAACTATTCCTTAGTTGGAGCTCAGACTTCCACAAAAGGTTCCCTTTTCTTCCCTCTGTTACTGATGGTCAGTATAATGCAGGATAGGAATAACCACTATTACAGATTTCCAGAAAATTTTAATTTATTTTTGTTTAAAACTCAAACATTAACGTTACACTTTTTTAAAATAAACATCAGTATAATAATGTCATTTTCTGATCATCAATGATTATGATACACCTACAGTACCTGAGGATAGCGGTACAGCCCCAGTAACCGTGCCATGAGGACAGAGCGTGTCGAACTGGATTCACCAACAAGAGCAGCAAGCAGCTGGTTCTCTTGACAGCGATAGTTCAGAACAGGGTCCCGTCTCCCTGACAGGATCCACAGGGTCCCCTCCAATGTCCGTTGCAGTGCGACACAGGAATCATAAATCCAAAACCCCAGGGTGACATTGGGTAAGAGATCTGCGTCCTTGTTAATCTCCTCAATGGCAAAAACCATACTCTGCATCCACTGGTAGAACTGAAAATGCAATCTGAACAGACAAAAGACATTGTCTGCTTAATACATGTAGAATGGGATGCTCTTAGGATGAATTCCATCATGAATTCCAAGTATTTTCCAAACCCTGCTTAGCTTTAAAAAAAACATGTTATCAGTAACTGCACCATACACAATGCTCAAGCTGCCTTTTTCCTTTTAATTGATGTCAACAATTAGCTGAATTCACTAGTCATATGGCTACTCACAGTATCTGTGAAATTAACAAGAGCGACCTTTGCCATTTATTGTTACCATGCAAGGAGAGTCTTTGAGCAATCTGAGTAGATACGAGCATATAATCTCTCTTGTCAAGTCACTAGATTGTCTCCTTATCCTCTTCCGCATACCCACTTACCAATGCATTCATTTTGCAGCCCCTCACTACCTCGCCTCTCTTATCCCTTCCTACACAAATAGACAATATACGTATATCTTAACATAATGACTTTTCAGCCTATATTCTAAAGAGAAATAGGCTTATGAGTATATCAGTCTTCCTAATGACTTCTGCCCATACCAAACTTTCAGGACATATCAGGAGGACAAGAAAGTTCTGACAGAAGTGGCCTTTTTTGGGACCCACACATACGTGTGGGCTGCAGAACGGGTGCGTCCCAGAAAGTAGACTCCTTTAGCTCTGTGCGAAACTTCCTATAGTGGAAGGAGCAAGATACAACTATATGGAGTCAGGTTGCCCCCAGTTCCTGGTGAATGAGAAAAGACAGAAGCTCATACAATAGAAAATAACATTAGAAGCAGTTTACATTGTTTTTAAAAACCTTACTTTTGACAGATGATCGTTGCAGGTTTTGCCCTGAAGAAGATCTCAGGGTAAACCTTATGAAGGTGGGCTTGAAAGATGCCCCCAATCAGAATATCACCTGTTCTCAAAAATCCGGTTGCATCAGACCTCGGGAGGCGGCACTCTGGTACCATTCTGTGGGACACAGATATGGGGAGCAGGCAACAGACGAACAGACACAGCAGTCCCTTCTGACAGGAGACACCCATGGATCTCTTTAGTGAAAGGGCTCCAATGATGTGGAGAAACATCTCATCCACTGATGAGACATAAAGGCTCTTTGGTAACTCCCCAGATATTACCATGGATTAAGCAGTATTCAACCATACCAGTCACAAAGAATAAAAGAGCCACGTTCACCAATACAGAGCTGTTCAATAAATACACTGAAAATCATCGGGTTACTGTGACCACTTTATAGGAAACCCTTCAGGTACAAATGTACCATCCTGCCGAGATACAGTGAGGTACTCTCTGAGCACTGAAACTCATATGAGAAAATATAATCTGGTTCTCACCTTCAGCCTCACATCCTCACTATCCTCGACAAGCCTAGAACTTTCTCTGACTTATTCGCTCCGACTGCCGAGGTAAAGGCTTCTTTATAGTGGTCGTCTCTCTCAAAAGATTTTATCCTCTATGGAGCAGCCAATTATAATAATGACTCATTCCATAATTAAGAAATATCACCCCTAAACACTTAACTGGATGAGTATCCTTAGGGGAGAAGAAGGGGGAAGTCAGCCGTGATTAGTCTGTAGCTTATTAGTACTCTGATGAAAGTGTTTCTCCACACCTGTACAGATTTACCGCTCATGTAGACCATGTGGCCAGAAGACTGACCACAGAAGGAGAGAAGAGTAATATCAGCTAATTATGAAGCAGAACCAATGTACAATGATTATTCACAGAGGGCCCGATTCTGTTCCAAACGGAGATCCCCTCTGTGCGTCCGGTCTGAACCGGATGCACAGAGGGCATCGTGATTCTGATCCCGCGGGGGCACATCTAGCCCTGCGAGATCAGAATCGCGAACAGCAATGTACATGCAGGCCAGGACTGCAATTCAGTCAGGGCTTTTAAATGGAGCCACGGCACCATGGTGTCCTGTTGCCATGACACCACAGTTCCATTTAAAAAACGCGCTGCCAGCCACCAAGAAAAAGAGTTTATTTCCCGCAGTCCAATCTCCAATCTGGCCTCCTAAGGCCAGGGTCGGGCTGCGGGGAATAAACTCTGGCCACCCCTGCCTCATCCAAGCCCTGGGCCTTCCAAATAAAAATGTCCAGGGACATTATTCCACCTCAGAGATGGAATAACTTCCCCGGACATTTCGCTGGCTCCTGACATATAGGGCCAACATTAGAATCAGCCCTGTAAGTCTAGGGCCAGCGACCACCCACTTCCCGTCCACTCTCCGCCCCCATGCCGCCCATTCCCTGCCCCCATCTAACTTTCCCGCACAACTGGCAGGGAAGTTATACAAGGGCAGGTGGACGCCATGAATAGCAGGGATGGACATCCCATCAGGCCGTCCATCCCCGCTATTCGTGGCTCAAAATAACCCCCAGAGGACATAAATGTATAAATTCACTTCTGCATACTTGTGGCTTCTTATAAAATACCAGCCGGCATAAAAGGACACACTTTGGAGTTAAGAATCACACTTTGCCGGTGAGTGTAGAGATGGACCGGGTTTAGGCAGAGCATGGAAGAATACGTGTAGATTATAAAATATGATAATTTACAAATGTAATTGCAAAATACAAGCACAGATATTTCCACCAGCTCTAGGGTAGGTATAAATGTCCATGCTTGCAATGTAGGGCGCGTTAGACTACCTCCGCTGGCATTTCATAAAGACAAGTAGGTGCCTTAAACGTGCTTTAAAACCTGCTTTATCTAGACTCCTCCTTATAAAATAACCCTTATTATTCACACATCTGAAATGTCCTTGCTCCAAAGAGACAAAGAGGTAGATATTCAAAAGACAGAAGTGGCCAACTTCAGGTGTAGGAAATTTAGAGCTTCCAAAGTGAAAATTCCCCCACTGAAATGCAACATTTAGGGACCTAAATCCACAGGGTTCTAATTGGCTCCTAAAAAATAGGAGGAGCTAAGCTGGGTGTTGAGATAGAAAATTCATGGAGCCAAAACTAAGCACCGAGACAGAATTCCCAAATTTAGACCTAGCAATCTTGTGCCTAGAGCCACTGATCTTTCATCCAAGCCACAATCCTCTCCCTCCTGAAAACCAATATTTTAACCTGCAATGCTGACACCTTAAAAACCCCCATCCCTACCCATGGCACAACCCCCTGTGTGTCATCTTCTCCCAGTAGAATGGTCCATGGCCCTATCCTAAGAAGATCTAAGGTCCTCTGCTCCTCCAGAATCTCAGCTCCCAATTCAGGAGGGTCGCACTCTTCACAGACAGGAGGGACATAATCTCCCCTTGGCCAGCCCTGTGCTGAATTCCCAAACTTGTCCAATGTCTGAAAGTGAGTGCAACTCTAGAACATTACCTGCAAACGTACATATGGGGGTAAGATGTATTCCATAGTTTGATCCAAAATTCCATTCATAAAAACTCTACAATCTTCTGTGCAGTTAACACGCATTACCAGTGAAGTGACAATGAGGGGCCCCCAAGCAAAATTTTGCTAAAGGCGCCCCATTGCGGTGGCAGTGGCACGCCCCCACCCCATGCAAGCCCCCCTTTCGTGCAGTGGCGGCAGAAGCAGCGCAGTAAACTTACTTTATCATTTTTGCTGCGCTGCTCCGCTCTTGGAAGTTCGCTGTGGGGAATGAGGGCCCCACAGCACAGAAACGCACATATTCTATAACTTACGTGTGTAAATTTAAGCCCTGCCCTAGCTTGGCCAATGCGCACTTCCTAACCAAAAATGTACGCGATGGGACTTGCACACAAGCTTACAGAACACAGATCACTTGAAGCACGCGCAGAAGTGCCCATTCACACACACAAATCCTTTAAAATAAATACTTAATGCATAAATAGCACTAAATTTGCACTTTGTTAAAGTACAGGACACGTTATCGTTCCTGCATATATTGAGCCCTTTTATTGCATTGCTCTATAAAAAGAAAAAAAAAAGAACTGTCCATATGTTGCACAGAAGGTTCAAGCATGGTTGTAATACTGTTGTGTCACAAACAAGATGTCTGAGGTCAGTTTGCATTAAAATGTCTGTATTCAGCAGCCTCATACATAGTCGTATAGCAAGTTCTACATATAAATATACATGAATGCATACATAGAATATCTGGATATCAGGCTTATACTTATACTTGGACAGCCTTCGTTATAGCTGGTTTGGCACATCCGAGCTAAATGCATAAGCTAGAGGGTCATTTTAGAAGATCGGTTCGTGATTTGCAAGTCTGAAAACATCCAATCAGACGCGCCAATCACATTCGTGTCTCAAGAACCATTTTACAAAGCCTCGAATTTACACATGCCTGGCACGACCACACCTATACGGCACGGGGACATGGTGGAGACGTGTCCAGCGCATTCTGGTGAAGATACATGTGCATGGGAGAGTTTAGAGCAACGCCACGTGTTTATGGCAGTGGGTGGACACATCCTTATCTCTACTTGCTCCTGGGCACGAATAGGCATTTGAAACGTGCGGAGGGCTGCAAGGTGTGCCGTGGCTGACATCAGGCCTGGCCTGCAGGCCTGGGAGGACATTGGAGGAGGCAGGGGTTGTGATCAGGGAGCCACAAGTGACCGCGGCTGTCCCCGATCACAAGAGGAGGAAGGCAGGAAACATTGGGGAGCGCCGTAGTTACTGTGGCTGACCTCGATGTTGGTGGGGAATACCTGAAGGTGGCCGCGTCTCTCTCCAATGTAGGAGGGGGGATTGAAAATGGCCGCAAATCCTCTGGGGCCACTGGGAAAGACCTAGAGTAAAGAGAATGGGCAGGGTAGGCCCCAATGTTGGAGGAGAGGCCAGAGGCCTTAAAAGAGGGCCTGGAGAGATACATTTGGATCTGGGAAGTCCTGATAGTGGGGAAGAAAATAAATAAATGAGGGGAGGTGCTTACAAGTGCTGGTTGGGCAGGAAGCCTCCGGGAGAAGGAGGAGGTAAGGAAAGGTTTGGACCTGCCTTCAGGAATAACAAGAAGGGGCAGAGATGATCCTAAAGGGGCTCTGCCCTATAGTTAACAGCCAAAAATAATAAAATGATTTTAAAGTGGAAAAAAAAAAGGAGTGAAAGGGTCAGGAGAGGAGAGAAATTCTGGTGAGCATTTTAATGGGTTTTTGTGTGCATTTAATTGGCTTTTTAAAAAATGAGATAAAATTAGTAAAATTGAACAAAGAAGGTAGGAAGGGGTCCAGGAGGGGTGAGGGAGACTTGTAAAGGGCTGGAAAGTGATTTTAAAGCTGTTTTGTAATACAGTTTTAGGGCAATTTGCATAAGTTATAAATGAACATAAGATATACCATACTGGGTCAGATCAGGGTCCATCAAGCCCAGTATCCTGTTTCCAACAGTGGCCAATCTAGGTCACAAATATCTAGCCGGTTCCCAAAAAGACACATAGGTTCCACAATGCTTGTATTGGGGCAAGCAGTGGATTTCCCGGATCCTAATGTTTTATGGACCTTTCCTCCAGGAACTTGTCCAAACCTTTTTAAAGCTAGCTACACTAACAGCTTTCACTACATCCTCTGGTAACAAATTCAAGAGTTTGATTACACGTTGAGTGAAAAAATATTTTCTCTTATTAGTCTTAAATGGGTTATACTGAAGCTTCATTGCATGTCCCCTAGTCTTTCTACTTTTTGATGGCATAAACAATCGATCTACGTTTACCCGTTCCACTCCATTCATTAATTTATAGACCTCTATCATATCTCCCCTCAGCTGTCTCTTTTCCAGGTTGAAGAGCCCTGACCTTTTAAGCTTCTCCTCATAGGGGTATCCCCTTCCATCCCCTTTTCCATTTTGGTGGCTCTTCTCTGTACGTTTTCTAATAATGCTATATCCTTTTTAAAGATACGGTGACCAGAATTGCACACAATATTCAAGGTACAGTCGCACCATGGAACGATACAGAGGCATTCCTTTCCTTATGATTCTGAGCATTTTATTTGCCTTCTTGGCTGCTGCTGCACACTAGGCGAAGGGTTTCAACATGTTATCCACGATGCCCAAATCTTTTTCCCGGGTAGTGGTTCCTAATGTGGAACTTTGCATTGTGCAACCATAGTTTGGGTTATTCATTCCTAGATGCATAACTTTGACTTTGTACTTGTCCACATTAAATTTCATCTGCCATTTGAATGTCTGATCTTCTAATTTATCAAGGCCCTCTTGCAATTTTTCACAATCCTCTAGTGTTTTAAAAATACTTTGAATAATTTTGTGTCATCTGCAAATTTGATTACCTCACTTGTTGCTCCTGTTTCCAGGTTATTTATGAATATGTTAAAAGCAGCGGACCCAGCAGAGATCTCTGGGGTACTCCACTATTCACTTTTCCCCATTAGGAAAATTGGCCATTTAGATCTCCCTCTACTTTCTGTCTTTTGGCCAGTTTCTTATCCACAATAGTACACAGCCTCCTATCCCATAACTTTTTAATTTCACCAAGAGTCTCTCCTGAGAGACCTTGTCAAAGGCTTTCTGAAAATCCAGATACACTATATCAATGCCTCACCTTTGTCTACCTGTTTATTCACACTTTAAAAAAAATAGAACAGATTAGTAAGACAAAACCTTCCATGGCTAAAGCCATGTTGGCTTTCTCCCATTAAACTATGACTATCTACATGTTCAGTAATATTGTTCTTTACAAGACTTTCTACCATTTTGCCTAGTACTGACATCAGATTCGCCAGTCTGTAGTTTCCCAGATCACCTCTGGAACCCTTTTTAAAAATTGGCGTTATATTGGCCATTCGCCAATCTTCAGGTATTACAGATGATTTTAATGATAGCTCACAGATTACTAATAGTAGGTCTGCAATCTCATATTTCAGTTTCTTCAACATCCTTGGATATATACCATCTGATCCAGGTGATTTGCTACTCTTCAGTTTATCAAATAATTGTAATACATCTTCCCAGTTTATCAATATTTCTTTCAATTCTTCAGATGCATCACCTTTAAATACCATTTCAGTCATGGGTAACTTCCCTACATCTTTTTCAGTAAAGACCAAAGCATTCATTCAGTCTTTCCACTGTAGCCTTTCTCCTCTTAGTGCCCCTTTTACCCCTCTATCATCTAATGATCCAACTCACTCTCTCACAGATTTTTTGCTACGAATGTACTTGATAAAGTTTTCAGTATGTGCTTTTGCTTTCCCGGCAAGCTTTTTTTCAAATTCTCTCTGTCTGCCTTGTCAATGCTTTGAATCTAACTTGCCACTGCTTATGTTGTTTCCAGTTTTTGTTATTTAACTCCTTTTTCCATTTCCTGAAAGATGCTTTTTTTGGCTACAACATCCTCTCTGACCTCTCCTTTAAACCATGCTGTCAGTTTTTTTAACTTTCTTCTACTTTTCTTAAAGTATGGCATACAGTTGGTCTGGGCTTCCAAGATAATATTTTTAAACACCACCCATGCTTGATGTAAACCTTCAAACTTTGAAGCTGCTCCTTTTAGTTTTTTATTATCTATTTTCCTCATTTTATTATAATCTCCCTTTTGAAAGTTAAAAGGTAGTACTGTGGATTTCCTTTCTGTCCTTCTTCCATGTATTAAATAAAACCTGATCAAGCTATGATCCCTATTGCCAAGTGGCCCCAATATCCCTACCTCTCACACCAGATCTTGTGTTCTACTACAAAATGGCTTCCCCTCTTGTCAGTTCATGAACCAGCTGCTCCAAGAAGCAGTCATTTATTTCATCTAGAAACTTTATTTCCCTAGCATGTCCTGCCATGACACTGACCCAGTCGATGCCAAGGTAATTAAAATCATCCATTATTATTACTGTGTTGTAACTTTTCTTAACCTCCCTGATTTCTTTGAGCATTTCATCATCCATTTGTTTATTCTGGTCAGCTGGTCAATAGTACACTCCCACTGCCATCGCCTTCCCCTTTTTTACATGGATTTTCAATCCATAAAGATTCTACAGTGTATTTTGTTTTCTGCAAAACGTTAATCCTATGTGACTCAATGCCCTCTCTAACAGAGTGCAACCCCTCCACCAATTTGATCAGCTCTATCATTGCGATATAATTTGTACCCAGGTATCACAGTGTCCCATTGGTTGTCCTGAGACAATCAATGATACCAACCATATCTAACCTCTCATTTAGTACTAAATATTCTAACTCTCCCATCTTATTTTTTAGACTTCTAGCATTTGCATACAAGCATTTTAGAGGTTGTATTTTATTCATATTAATCTGGTTATCGGTAGACGGGCTAATTTGGAATCTTTAAGCTCTAGGCATTTGGGTTACTTTTGTCTTTATTGGACTCTCTCTGTCGATATGCCCTAACTTCAATCTTTTGCTAGTATCCTTCAAGGATACATCCTTCTGAACCATGTGCTCTTGGTTTATTTGAAGTTTTAAAAATATAGAAAGTATGCCTTTCTCAAAATAACTGTAATGATGTGTAAATGAATAATTTTAAGTGTTTATTAATAGAAAAACTGAATGATTTATGCATGGAAAGTGCCTGTATAATAGCTGTGGTGGAGGGATTCCAACTGGATACTTTGCTGCAGTGTGGCACAGCTGTTAGCAGGGCTCTTACTGAAATAGTTTAGTCAAAATCTCTCACTGAGCCTGCTGAGGAAAAATTACAGGTTGTAAAATCTTTAGTGTAGGGGGAAATTAGTGGGATTTCTAAGGAAAGGATTTTAGTGGTAAGAACAGGGACTCCCAAGGATTATTTGATGACATCACTGAATGTAGGGACACAGTTTAGAGTGATTTATGTTAGTGAGAATGCTTGAGGAAAGTCAGTTGGGGACTGTTGTTGAATGAATGAGGGTGTGTGTTGGGATGTCTGGTGGCCGAGGCCTTTGAATGTGCTGAAAAGTGTGAAATTTGAGTGTTAAATGTGGTGTGACTGAGTTTGAGTGGGTTTGGGTGCATTTTCTGGGAAATTAGAGATCTGAAAGAAGAGGTCAAGAGAGATCTAATGAGCTAGAAAGGGTTAAATTTGAATCATCTCCATTTGAATCCTAACATTAATTAAGTAGGAGGGTATTTAAATATTTATTTTCTAATTTTGGAGACAAGGTGAGGTTCCAGCCGGAGGGCTGGGAAAGGAATCAGAAGAGTATCTCCCTCGAGAAAGGGAAGGAGTAAGGGTCAGGGTTAGGTAAAGATAAGGAGGGTTTTTGGTGGGGAAAAGTTTAATTGGGGTGTAGGGATTGGGTACAAGAGAAAAAGCATAGGTAAGGTTAACAGAGAATAAAAACCCTTCTCAGGTAAGATTTCCTCATAGTAGAGGAGCTGTAGACGGAATTTGAGAGAGAGAGTGAGGAAGTGGAGTGAGTGAGCTCTGAGGTAAGAGTGGATGTGAATAGAGTGGTTGAGTAGAGTGTTGGAAAGTGAGGGTGAGTAGTAGAATGAAGTTGAAAGGGATAGAAAGTAGTTCATCCTCACCATTAAGATCTGGGTATTATTGTATATGCTTCCACATTTACTATCCTTGGATTGCTTGCAAGTAGCTATTTGATTGAGGGATTTCTCTTAGTATAGGGGCGGGAGGAGTGATAAGACTGGGAACCAAAACTGTAGCTATACCTGCTAGAGAAAAGAAAGAAAAAAGAGAAGAAGAGATCCTGTCGTCCAGTGTCCTGCCAATGATGTTCCAGGCCCCACTGAGAAGACAATGAATGGATAAGTAGCTACTACACTAGGAGTGGAGGAGTAGTCTAGTGGTTAAAACACTGGCTTGGTAACCAAGCAACCAGGGTTCGATTCCCACTAGTACTCCTTGTGGCCTTGGGCAAGTCACTTAACCCTCCATTGCCTCGGAAGAAAGGCCTGGCAATCTACTTCCAGTGACACTGCCAAGAAAACCCAGGAGCTTCTGGGTCGCCAGGACTGACTCGAAGGCACACGTCGCATTTACACACATGAACTGAGTTTATTTTTAATTGAGCTCTATTATTAACTTATTTTATTCAGAGGGTTATCCAAATCTCATTCAAGACAAGCTCACAACTCAAGTTTCCAAATTGTGTTTATTTAAAGCCAAAGTGTAAATTTTCATAACACTCTTTGTTGAAACATTTGGGAAATGTTCACTCATATATAATCCTCTTGGACTCAGACAATAATAAATGTTTCTTATAACCTCCATTGATCTGGTCCTATCCATTTAGATTATAATATTTTCCCTATTTGTGTGCCCTCTCTTCCACAGAGGGGGGATCACCAGAGGGACAGTATAACTCGCAGACCATCTCCTTAGATAGCGTCAACTCAAGGTACCACGTTCACTGTGACATTACATCAAGGGGAAATTAGAGTTAGCACTTCCCAGGCTGGGTGGTTGCAGTAAGTACATGTTTCTGAAATCGTCCATTGACCTGCACGTATCTGGGCCTATATTCTGCAGGTCCCTGTTTCCTACTTAGTTTGTAGGGATGTTTATCTGTTGAGGCAGAGAAGTCATTTTGAGTAGATATTTGCACATGTTTTAGGAAGACTTTGAAGGCGTTTTTATTTCCTGGAGAATGATGGGAAGAGGTCTGTTTGTGAGTGTCAAGGGGAAGGAGGATGCTGTTTTTTTAAGTTTGAATAGCTTATAATTATACACCATTTTGACTGCCTGTTCAGAAAAGTGATATGAACTGTTATAAATAAATAGATAATATAACTAGGTCCATCCTCCCAACAATTTACAACGTGTAAGTACTATCATTTCACAACAAATGCATGTAAATATCGCCACTTGCACGTGTATCTGGACCATTTTGCCAACCTAGACATGCAGATGCTCTTGATAAATTACAGAAGACTCTCTCTTGCCCCCATTTCAAGTTGGAGGGGAAAATAAATATTTGGGGGATTAAGAGGAATACCCTCCATCCCTCCTGTAAGGGAATGGCCTAATGGAGCACTTTTTAAAACCCTATTCATGCTAGGGGGAAGGTGTAAATCCAAATGTGGACTATTTTGAGCTTGCACATGTAAACCGTATATGAAACGGGGAATATACATGTAGATTTTTGTCCCACCTAGAGCATGTCTCAACATGTCCCCATCTACTTTCAACTTGGTGCAGTCAGACACGTGTAAATGTCGCTCTTTCTAAAAAGGCAATTTTCACATGTGCATGGCTGCTTATACATATTTAGATTGCAAATAAAGCTTCTAGAATAACTGTTAATGTCTCGAGCATTCTAACAATATTCCGATACAGCGGAACCATGATCGGGATGTCATCAGCATATAAAACCCCCCAGAAACCATGGTTCTTAATGACTAGCCATGGTGGTTGCACAAAAATATTTAAAAGAACTGGGGACGGGGCCAGGACTGTACCATGCTAGAAATCACTCTGTGTGAATAATCAATCTGGCACCTCCCTCCACCCCAGCCACGTGCAGTAACTCACTCCTTTTGAACTTCCTGGTAGCCCAGTGTTGATATCGGTGCCCTTTCTATACTTGCATCCTGTGTGGCTGCACCATTCGCACAACCCTTGGTGCAGCCCTGGACGGGACCAAGCCTTGTGGAACCACATGGTAGCAACTTAACAGCTGACATCTTCTCTCTCCATCGTATTCTAAAGCTCCTTCCTTGCAGAAAGGCGGCTATCCAGGCCAGGATGTTCGTAGCCATACCCAGCGGTTGACATCTTTGCATCAAAATAACTCATTCCAGCAAATCAAAGGCAGCCGTTACATCTAAAGTAACCACCAAGACCACTTCACCTTTATCCTTGGCCTGAGAGATAATATTACTCACCACCACCAAGAATGATTCCGCCATCTGAAGGATCTGCTTTCCCTAGGGTAGCACAACATGTGGCTTCTGCACACCTCCTTTCCCCCTGGGGATTTTCCCTCTCTTTCACTCAGATTCTCTGATTGGATGATGCCTCTCTCCTGAATGACCCAGTACGGCACTTCTTATATTCTTAAGACAGAAACATTCAAATACCTCAGGGTACAATAATGCAAATGAGGCGTTTTTCAGTGGAAAGGTTGTCAAGTAAAAGATGATGATATGAACTCAATGGTTGTACACTCAGGAGTAATGAAAGGAAGTGTTTTTCAAGAAAGGGTGATGTATGCATGGAACAGCTTCCTAGGGAAGGTGGTAGAGGCAAAAATAGCAATAAAATAAAATTCAGAGGGTTCTTAATTGAGAGGAAATGATGGAAGGGTTACCAGATAGCACCAGGTCATGAAGGACAATGGAAGCAAAACTAGGAAGGGTTCAGTGGCCTGTCCTCCATAATTTAGAGCCATCTGGTAACTCAATGCCAGTGGAACACAGCATATGTAAATAGCAGCAGGGATAGTAGGGCTACCTGGAGATAGATCTAACAAGCAAGTTATTCACAATTATTTCCTACCCCTTGCCCCCTGGGCTCCTGAAAATATCACTCAGAGATTCCTTGGGTGGTCTCCAGAGGTAGAACACAAGCAGGCAGCAGATTTTCACAAGGGAGACATGGGGGAGACAGGGGAAAAGGGAGGTAAGACATAGAATAGACAGAAAAAAAGTAGACAGGGAGAAAGAAAGAGAGGGCTGAGGACCCTAATCCCCTGCATGTGTACCATGCACAAAATAGAATAAATCAGGAATGACTAGGACTACATCCAAGACCACGGAGCAGCTGAGGCGCCTCTCCTCTCACAGCAGCAGCTGTTGTTGATGTGTGCCATTGACTCAATGCTGACTCCCAACAGCCCATCTTCTGGTTAGGGAAGGTAAATCTCCAGTGCATCTGTGGAGCGTGCGTAATCATGAAAATAAGAAGGAAGTTTCTTCACTCCGCCCTCCCCTTCTACATCCTCAGAACTCACACAGGCTTTCACAGGTTAGAAGAGGTTAACTGCAAGAATTGCTCTATCCCCCACTGAAGGGGATCCCACAAGTAAACAGAGGAAATATTTATATATATATATGTATCCGAGAGGCAGCTTTAGTCACAGAGAGGACTCCTCCACACATCCACAGGACAGTTCACAGCTAGAAACAGGACTTTCCATTCATCTATAGGCACAGACAGAGCCCTAAACAGCTAGAGACGCGACTCTCCGAACATCCTCAATCACAGATAGGACGACCCCCAGTCAGAAAGGACTCTTCATACAGTGACAGTCACAGACAGGGCTACTGTATTGTCAGGTAAGATATCATAAGGGTTGTATCAAAAGCAACCCCTGCATGAAACAAATACAATACAGCCCTGTGGGCGACACACTGGTACATAGGAACTCTGGGTTCTGATCAGTGACTCTTCCACTGTGTGCGCACATTACTTATTTCAGCTGAATATCCTGCTTTAACAAATGCTAAGCCCAAGGTAGGTTACAACAAAAGTAAGTTAATAGATATACAAATACAAATATGCGTGTGTGACTTTATCTCTTCGTCTCTCTGTCTGTCTTTCTGCATCTCAGCTCCTATCCCCGGCTTTGCCAATGGTTTTCTGTGTGTGACCTTGGAAGTCACTTTGGGGCCTGTTTACTAAGCTGAGCTAGCGGTTAGCACAGACTTAGTAGACACGCCCTAAAGTGACTAACTAAATAGCCCGTGCTAACTGTTAGCCCAGCTTGGTAATCATGCCCCTTTGTCTCCCTGTGATATACCGGGTAGCAATGTGCATTCCTTAGCCTACATTTGGTTCGTTATCGTTTCTTAAACAACTTAGAGATACTAAATTGAATTAACACCCGTTAAAAGATTTTTTAATGTGAATGCATGAAATGGACAGGCAAAATGTTTGAAAATCAGGCAAAAGGTCTGAAAACGAACTGAAAATGTTTCACGTGCACATTCTTATGGAGATGCATCAAGAACTGATTAGCAGTGAAAGTCCGAAAATGTATTAATCCAACAAAAATGCATCACCTTATTTTGTTTTTCTTATTATTTATCAATCATTGAAAACGTGTAATTGAATCGTTTTTATTCTCATTCTGTCCTTCTCTGTTAGAGTGATTGTGTAGT
The DNA here is from genome assembly GCA_033557465.1 of Ichthyophis bannanicus. Lineage (NCBI taxonomy): Eukaryota > Metazoa > Chordata > Amphibia > Gymnophiona > Ichthyophiidae > Ichthyophis > Ichthyophis bannanicus. Next base: position 99,601,447 of record CM066048.1, on the reverse strand, counting down.
ATAACTATACAGCCATATACAGTACATCCGTATACCTAGACATACCTGCAATCCTTTTGTTGAGAGACATAAGCCTCGCCTAGTGGTAACTGAAATGCTTCTGTTTCTGCAGAGGTTCTCGGGATTCATGTCACCGGACGCTCCAGGCCTGCTCCTCCTCTGTATTCTGCTCTCCCTTCCCTTCACATCAGTGACACAGCCAGGATGTCACCTGCAGCTGCTAGGGGGTGATGGATTTTATAACAAGGAGCTCATTATCCTTGGGGGTGTTTTCCCCATCCATTACGATAAGGTGTTCCCCAAGACATCATTCACCAGACCGCCAGGGAGAGCAATCTGTGAAAAGTAAGAGGATCATGTCTGAAATCCCACTGAACCCCAGTCCACAGAGTAACACAGTCCTAAAGATGGCAGGCTCTGCATCCCTTGTCCATCACCTGTCCCATCCAGTCCGAGACATGACAAACTGTGTCTCTGGCTCATCCAGTCCTATAGAGGATAAACTCTGTTTTCCTGCTTCCATCCCCTGTGCCCTCCTCTCCTAGAGGTGAAAGGTTCTGTATCTCCAATCCTAGTGGTGAGAAGCCCTATATCCTTATACCCATCAAGTAAGCTATCTAGTCCTAAAGATAATAGACTCTATGTCTTTCTGCTAATCCCCTGAGCTATCCAGTCTTGGAGGAGACAGATTTTGCAACCCCTCAACAATCTTATCTGTTGATCAGTGGTTTGTCTTGTCTGTTTCATGAGATACCTGTTATCCCTTTCCCTAGATTCAGCTTCAGGTCCTACCGTTGGGTTCTAGCCATGCTCTTTGCCATCAGGGAGATTAACCAAAGTCCCACGCTCCTGCCAAACATCACCCTGGGATTCTGCATCCTTGATTCATGCAATGCCATTGAGAGGGCTCTCAAAGGCACCATACAGCTCATGTCAAGGCCCATGGACCCTCTACTCAACTACCAGTGCCAGGATTCTACCACCAGGCTGGGGGCTGCCATCGGAGACTCAGGATCAGCCCAGTCGGTGCCCATGGCTTGGCTTCTGGGACTCTACCACATCCCACAGGTAGGGAACTGCAAAATAAGTTATTCAGCATTAGAACAAAATGAGAGAGGAGGTATGAAATGGATTATGTTCCTTCCCCCATCCATGACAAAATGTCACTGCCTCCTCTTGACACTGCATCCCAGACATTGTTTTAGCACATGTGAAATACGTTTCAAAAAAAAATGCACAGTTGGCATCAACCCTATCTACCTATCATGTCACAGCAATACACAAGGAATGGGACACTGGTAATTCAATACTGTCTTTCTAGAGAGAACCAAGACAGCTTTACCCTTGGGAAACTTCAGGTTTGTCAATTTGGACACTGCAATAGTGGCTACTGCTTATGTATTATTAGATAATCTTTATCTTTATTAAAACACTTGATAGACCGCCCAGGCCGGAGCATCAGGGCGGTGTACAATAGCAAAAATGACAGCCGCTAGAAATGAAGAAAGAAAAGAACGCCAAAAATAATAGGACAGAGAGAGACAGACACACAGATAGAGAACAGAGAGGGCCCAAGGAAGGGCAGGAGGGGGGGAGGGGAGGAGGGGGAAGGAACAAGGGAAAATCAAGGGGGATGGAGGGCACGACTGGGGGACGAGGCACCATCAGCAGGGAGGTGAGACACAGACTGATCCATTCCTAGTTTACCCCATTGCATCTATGGAATTGTAGTTGAAATATCATGAAGAAAAGTAAGAACTACAAGACCTCTATAGGCAAAACCAGGACTGGATCAGTCTGTTCCTGATGACCTGAAGCTTACAGAAAATTTTGCAAAGAGATACAACACCCACACTTGAAGCAATCAAGTCACCAATGTTCTTCCTTCCTTCTCCCAGATCAGCTACTTCACACCAATCCCCTCCCTAAGCGACAAGCACATCTTCCCCTCCTTCTTTAGTATTGCCCCAGGAGACTACTCTCAAGCCTATGGCCTCTCCCGACTCATTGCGCACTTTGGCTGGACATGGGTGGGGATCCTTGCCCAGGATGGAGACTATGGCCAGCTGAGCAGTCAGATCCTTACTGAGGAGCTCTCCAAGATTGGGGCCTGTGTGGCCTTCTCTGAAACTGTTCCACTCGTCTACTCTGGAACAAGGATCCATCAAATTGTGGAAGTGGTCAGGAAGTCCTTAGCTATAGTTATCGTGGTCTTCTCCTTGGAGGCCTACCTAAACCCAGTGTTGGAGGAGATATCAGCACTTAAACTAACTGGAAGAGTCTGGATTGCCACTGAGGCCTGGTCTACTTCCCCAAGCCTTTCGAACCAGAACCTATTCAGAACCCTGAGTGGCACTATTGGGCTTGTAATTCGTAATGGGAAGATGCCAGGATTCAAAGATTTTGTTTTCAGCCTTCAGCCTTCTAGGTTCTCAAATGATACTTTTGTGATGCTCTTCTGGCAAGAAGCCTTTAAATGCACATGGTTTCAAGCTTCTGGAGAACAAATGTATGCAGGAGAGACCAAACCCAACCCCTGCTCTGGGATGGAAAACTTAGCAAATATTGACATCTATTCAGATATTGATGATTTGAGAGTAACATACAACGTTTACAAGGCATGCTATGCAGCTGCTTATGCCCTAAAGAATCTTTTTTCATGCCAAGATGGAGAAGGCCCTTTTACTAAGAAGACGTGTGCTACCTTGAAGTCCTTTAAACCATGGCAGGTACTCTAGAGGCAGAATGTGAGCATGTTCCAGAGGTAATGCATTGAGTCCCGATGAACTGAGTCAGCATGTTCACTTTTAAAAGGTCAAAGGGTACATGGATTTTTTAAGGTATCATGAATGGGACACACAAGCTATCAGCAGTGTTTGAGGTTTTGGGAATGTAGGTTAGACAGTTTTGTAGTGAGAAAGAAACATCTCAAGCTTGACATTTTTGGAGAAGAAAAAGGGGGATGTGGGGCCGAGCAAGTGATAAAAAGCAAGAGATGGGAAAGAGAAAGGGAAAAGATGTCTACAGTTTCACTAAGTTTGCTGACTGGCTCCTCCTAGTCATTGGGAACATGCTGATCCTCTTCAGGTTAGCTATTGGTATGGATGGGCGCACTGATCTTTTATCTGCCATCGTTTGCTATGATTTTATGGTTTTATCCCAGAGCGTCTATGAACTTTTAGTTCCTCCCTTTCCTTAAACTGGAAAAACCCAACCTAGAGGCAATGAAGCAAAACTGTGGCTTGCTTAATCTGTCCAACAATGTAAAGCCCACTAGTGACTCTTAATTACTAGAGATAGTGAATGTAAGATACCACCTGTATAAAATCACAGGCATGCAGATATTTTAAAAATTGTTGCAATGTTGTGGAAATGTAAGCTTCCAGTATCCAGGCAAACAGGAAAACATCTGGGTGAAATGTCTTGGATTAAAACTTATCTCCTCAAATGTGGGTAGAGGTCCAAATGGGTTCCAGATCATGTATACTTTTAGCTATATGAAAAAGAGGTGTTTCTGTGGGTGTGTTAAGGTTAGGAGAGGCAAAAAGCGCTTGTACATTACATTTCTAAAAATGCGCACATCGCCCTCCAGCTATTGTAATTCTCAACTCATCCCAACTCAACCTAACCAAGACTCCAGAGTAGTCCCCAATGAAAAACATCCGTTGCAGTTGTCATAAGAATATAAGAAATGCCATACTGGGTCAGACCAAGGTCCATCAAGTCCAGTATCCTGTTTCCAACAGTGGCTAATCCAGATCACAAGTGCCTGTCAGGTTCCCAAAAAGGTACATAGGTTCCACAATGCTTGTCCCAGGGTAAGCAGTGGATTTCCTGGGTCCTCTTTAATAATGGTGTATGGACCTTTCCTCCAGGAACTTCTCCAAACCTTTTTTAAACCCAGCTACATTAACAGCTTTTACTACATCATCCAGTAACAAATTCCAGAGCTTAATTATGCGCTGAATGAAAAAAATAATTTCTCCTTTTAGTCTTAAATGGGTTACATTGTAGCATCATGGCATGTCCCCCTAGTCTTTCAACTTTTTGATGGAGTAAATAATCTGTTTATCCGTTCTACTCCATTCATTAAATTTATGGACTTCTATCATATCTCCCCTCAGCCATCTCTTTTCCAAGTTGAAGAGCCCCAACCTTTTAAGCTTCAACTCATAGGGGTATCCTTCCATCCCCTTTTCCATTTTGTTGGCTCTTCTCTGTATCTTTTCTAATTCTGCTATATCCTTTTTAATATATGAGGACCAAAATTGCACACAATATTGCAGGTGTAGTCGCATCATGGAACAATACAGAGGAATTATAAAACATCCTTCTGATTCCTAGCATTCTATTTGCTTTCTTGGCCGCTGCTGCACACTAAGCAGAGGGTTTCAACGTATTATCCACGATGATGCCTAAATCCTTTTCCTGGGTGGTGGTTCCTAATGTGGAACCTTGCATCGTCTAACTGTAATTTGGGCTGTTTTTTCCACGGTGCATAACTTTGCACTTATCCACATTAAATTTCATCTGCCATTTGGACGTCCAGTCTTCCAATTTATCAAGGTCCTCTTGTAATTTTTCACAATCCTCTTGTGTTCTAACAACTTTGAATAATTTTGTTTCATCTGCAAATTTGATTACTTCACTTCTTGTTCCCATTCCCAGGTCATTTATGACTATGTTAAAAAGCAGCAGACCCAGCACAGATTCCTGGGGTATTCCACTATACACCTTTCTCCACTGGAAAAATTGGCCATTTAGCCCTACCCTCTGCTTTCTATCTTTTAACCTGATCCTGATACTCATTAGTACACTGCCTCCTATCCCATGACTTTTTAATTTCACTAAGATCTCTCATGAGGGACATTGTCAAAGGCTTTCTGAAAATCCAGATACACTATATCGACCGACTCACCTTTGTCTACCAGTTTATTCATACCTTCAAAAAAAATAACAGATTAGTAAGACAAGATTAAATTGGTTAAATCCATGTTAGCTTTCTCCCATTAAACCATGACTATCTATATATTCAGTAATTTTATTCTTTATAATGGTTTCTACCATTTTGCCCAGTACTGATGTCAGGCTCAGCGGTCTGTAGTTTCCCGGATCACCCTGGGACCCTTTTTAAAAATTGGTGTTAAATTGGCCATTCTCTAATCTTCAGGTACTACCGATGATTTTAATGATAGTTCACAGATTGCAGACCTATTAGTCATCTCATATTTCAAATCTTTCAGCACCCTTGGATCTATACCATCCGGTCCAGATGACTAGCTACTCTTTAGTTTCTCAAATAGTTGTAATACATCTTCCCGGTTTATCAAAATTTGTTTCAATTCTTCTGATACACTACCTTGAAATATATTTTCAGGTATGAGTAACTTCCCTACATTTTCTTCAGTAAAGACCAAAGCAAAGAATTCATTCACTCTCTCCACTTTGGCCTTGTCTTCCCTTAGTGCCTCTTTAGCCCTTTATTATCTAATAATTCTCACAGGTTTTTGTTACAAATGTACTTGAAAAAGTTTTTATTGTATGTTTTTGCTTCCACTGCAATCTTTTTTCCAACTTCTCTCTATGCCTGCCTTATCAATGTCTTGCATCTAATTTGTCAGTGCTTATGTTTCCCGTTTTTGTCATATGGTTCCTTTTTCCATCTCCTGAAAGATGCTTTTTTGGCAACAACAGCCTCTCGGATCTCACTTTTAAACCATGCTGGCAGTTTTTTGGTCTTCCTTCCACCTTTCTTAAAGCGTAGAATATAAGTGGCCTGGGCTTACAAGACAGTATTTTTAAACAATTCCCATGCTTGATGTAAACCTTCAACCTTTGCTGCTGCTCCTTTTAGTTTTTCCTTAACTATCTTCCTCAATTTATCATAGTCTCCCTTTTGAAAGTTAAAAGTTAGTACTGTGGATTTCCCTAGCATGTCCTGCAGTGACATTGACCCAGTCAATACCGGGGTAATTGAAATTACCTATTATTGCTGTGTTGTAACTTTTTGTTAGCTTCCTTGATTTCTTTTAGTGTTTCATCATTCATCTGTTCTGGCATTCTGAACACCCCCACTGCCATCGCCTACAGTGATGTTTTGTTTCCTGCAAAAACTTTATCCTGTGTGACCCAATGCCCTCTCTAACAGAGTATAAACCCTCTATCAATTTGATTTACCCTATCATTGCGATATAGTTTGTACCCAGGTATCACAGTGTCCCATTGGTTGTCCTCCTTCAGCCATGTCTCTGAGATACCAATCATATCTAACCTTTCATGTAGTGCTATGTATTCTAGCTCTCCCATCTTATTTTTTAGACTTCTTGCATTTGCATACAGGCATTTTAGAGGTTTATTTTATCCATATTAACAATCTGGTTATCAGTTGATAAGGATAATTTGGAATCTTTCAGCTCTGTCTGTTCTGTACTTAAAGGCATCTGGATTACATTTATCTTTATTGGAACCTCCCTATCAGGATGCCCTGACTTCCGTCTTTTGCTAGTATCCTATCTTGGTCTAGCGAAACCTAGGCCTCACCCTGTGCCCTTTCACCCTCTTTCCGCAGCTCCTCCACTACCTGAAGAAGGTCCATTTCCAGGGCAACCTGCAGGAAAACTTGTACTTTGATGTCAATGGGAATTCTCCTGCCATCTATGATATCATCAACTGGCAGCTGAGGCCTAACATCAGTGTCACCTTTGTCAAGGTGGGCGCTTTCGACACCAGTGCCCCTAAGGGCCAGGAGCTCTTCATCAATAGCAGCGCTATCCTGTGGAACAAAAGAGACCAGCAGGTATGCAAGAGCACTCTCTGCCACTGCCTCAGAACTTCAGGGCTCTCGAGTGGAAAGAAATATATCAAAGATACGTTTATAGCGCGCAGTCTGCTTTCTCTCTGCAGATCCCCCACTCGGAATGCTCTGAAAGCTGTCAGCCCGGTCACAGAAAGAAACTGCGCAGAGGCGAGCCAGTCTGCTGCTTTGATTGTGTTCTTTGCTCGCCTGGAGAAATTAACAACCAGCTAGGTGAGTATAAATGGAAACTGTGCTTAATGTAGGGCAGTGTATGGGATGAAAGCTAGCCCTGCCTCTGTCTCTGCTGTCCCTATTCTGTAATGAGGTCATGGGTGGGAAGGGGTGTATGACGGAAGCTGGCACGGTTGCTTTGGTGTTGAACTTGTTCTCTGGTGAAGCAGTGTGTGGGGGAAGCTTACTCTGCTGCTGCCCACAGTGCATGTGTGTATGAAGCTTGCATGACTGCTGTACTCATTCTGTGGTGGGAGAGTGTGCGCGTGTTTGTGTGTGTGTGAGTGTGTGTGTGCATGCATGACAGAGAGAGAGAGAGAAACTTGCACTGGTGTGCCTATGCTAAGATGGGGGAATATGCATATGTGTATGAGGTTTGCACTGATGTTGGCTATATCGTTCTGTAGTGGGGATGTGTCCATGAGAGGGAAGCTTGCAGTTCTGCTATTAACAGCTCTCCTTTTTAGATTCCACCGAATGTTTGAAATGCCCAGATGATCACTGGTCTAATCATGCCCGCGACCGATGCATCCCCAAAGAAGTCGAATTCCTTTCCTACACTGAGCCCTTGGGTGCCACATTGGTTACTATAGCTGTAACAGGCTCCATGGTCCCCTTTGCCATCCTGATAATTTTCCTCAAACACAAGGACACTGCCATTGTCAAAGCCAACAACCATGTGCTCAGCTATCTCCTCCTAGTGGCTCTCACGCTCTGCTTTCTCTGTCCCTTGGTCTTCATCGGTCAGCCTCACGTTGTGACCTGTATGTTCCGGCAGGCCATGTTTGGAGTCATCTTCACATTTGGCATCTCCTGCCTACTAGCCAAGACCACATTGGTGGTCATCGTTTTCAAGGCCTCCAGGCCTGGCAGTCTCTTTCAGAAATGGGTGGGCTCTCGGGTATCTAGTGCAATTGTCTTCTTCTGCACTTTTTTACAGACCATGTTGTGTGTGATTTGGTTGTCCAGTTATCCCCCCTTCCCAGAGCACAACTTGAAGTCAACACTGGGCAAGATCATTATGGAGTGTAATGAGGGCTCAGCCTTGGCCTTCTGGTTCATGCTAGGATACATGGGTTTCTTGGCTGGGGTCAGCTTCCTGTTGGCCTTCCTAGCTAGGAAGCTGCCCGACACCTTCAACGAGGCCAAACTCATCACCTTCAGCATGCTGGTGTTTGGTAGCGTCTGGGCCTGCTTCGTCCCTGCCTATCTCAGCACTAGAGGGAAATATATGGTTGCCGTGGAGATTTTCGCCATCTTGGCTTCCAGTGCTGGCTTGGTCACCTGCATATTCATCCCTAAGTGCTATCTCATTCTCCTCAGACCAGAGAAGAACACCAAAGAACATCTCATGAGCAAGAAAATGGTCCAGTTTGCGACCATCCAATAGGCTCAAAAGGCCGGAGTCAGCACCTGCAGAAACATATACACATGTCCTACATCTCTCAAGTAGCCGCCTGAGGAGGTCTGGGGAAGGAGGGTGGCAAAAGGTGGCAATGCAGATTGCAGATGTTTTCATGGAGATCCATGAAAAGGTGCATAATGACAGTGCTTCATAATTAATAATCGCTGCTCATTGACTGTACAGTGCTGTGTACACTGATGGAGCTTTATAAATAGTAATCATCGTTCTGTGACTGTACCACCACCAGTTGTTTACAAATAGTAATCACTGATATTAAATGACATCTGTCTTGCATGCTCATAAATGCAAGATCAATACGGAGCAAATGGCCGATTATTGGAGACTATGCTGAGAATCACAATCTAGACATTCTATTTATTACGGAATCGTGGCTCACTGATGCTGACACTATCCTCACTAACCAACTCAAGCTCCCCAACTACGACATATTCAACTGTCCAAGAGTAGGGAGAAGAGGGGGCGGTACTCTCATCTTGGCCAGATCTTCACTACAGTTCCAATGCCTAGCCTCACAGAACCACAACAACCTTGATACCATCACGATTGCAAACAAACATCTAGCTACAGCGCTCTTCTACTGTGCCCCTTCTAATGATGCAGATGACCTCTCCATAACCTTGGAACTAGCTTGCAACCACTCTCTGAAGACTAAACCTCTCTGGATTCTGGGCAGCTTTAATCTTCCAGCCCTTGTTAAGAAAAACTCCACAGCATTTATTGATGCTATGTCTACTCTAAACTACAATCAACTTATACATACTGCTACGCACATTAAGGGAAACACCTTAGATTTGATCTTTGCCCCTTCCGAGACTCTAGAAACCAACAACATTCCCCCGCCACAAGTTCTTCCAGTTCCTTGGTCAGACCACATGGCGATTTTATTCCAGATCCCATCCACCCTTCCAAGCACTAAATCCTCTATCCACCATAACAACACCTCCAGCCCGTCGCTTCAGACCTTTCAATAAAGAAGCCTTCCTTGAGGAAACTCTACCTAATCTCAACCTTAACCAAACAACCTCAGAATTAACCGATTTTATTCACAAATGGAACTCCACGTTAAGCAAGGCGGCACTGCTATCTCAGCCCACGCAACCCAATAAAAGATCACATACTGCTATCTGGTTCACAGCATATCTACGCACCTCTCTACGCAGACTGAGGAAGCTAGAGAGGAAATGGCGCCACTCTAGGCTCCCCCAGGATCATGATACTTACATGAAGAATCTGCAAGAGCACCGCATTAATATCACCCAGCGAAGGAAAGAATACCACACCAGCATTCTGATGCGCTCCCTCAACAGACCTCGTGATCTCTTTCGACTAGTTCAGTCTCTCACTAAAGATGCATCTTGTCGACAAACTGAGAATTTTCTACATCCCCAAGTCCTGGCCACCCATTTTTATAATAAAACTAACGTGCTCTCCCACAATCCTAGAAATACGGGCACTGTCAGCTCTGATAGCGGTAGCACCAATATCCCTGCTTTTGTCTCCTTCCATCCATACTCAGCTCAACAGTTTGAAAACTTAATCAAAGGACTCAACTCTACCACCTTACTTGCTGATCCTTGCCTTTCTCACTGGATTAAATCAGCAAGTTCTGAATTTAGCCCTCTTATATCAAGAATATCACACCTCTCCTTCTCTAAAGGCCTAGTTCCATCACCACTGAAGACCGCCACCATCAGACCCCTACTAAAGAATCAGAAGTTGGACCCTCAAGACCCAAATTCCTATCGCCCTATAGCTAGTCTACCCTTCTTGGCAAAAATATTGGAGAAGTCAGTCCAACAGCAGATCCAAGACCACATCAATTCGTACTCGCCTTTGGATCATAATCAACATGGGTTCCGCCAACAACATGGTGTCGAGACCCTGCTTACCTCACTGATGAACAACCTGGTAAGAGGCATGACTAAAAAACAAGGCTTCATTTTGATCTTTCTAGATATCACTTCAGCCTTTGACAGTCTCTCAGCAAAAGGGCATCAAGAACCTGGCACTTGAGTGGCGTCGCTCTTATCTAACAGACCGCCAACAACAAGTTTGTTTAGGTACTCAAACATTTTCAAAATACCAGCAAACCTAAGGAGTACCTCAGGGCTCCTCCTTATCCGCATTATTCTTCAATTTATATATTCAGCCTATCTCCATGATCATCCAGGCCTTTGGCATACTCTACCATATCTATGCTGATGATGTGCTACTCTATTCCCCATTCTCTACAAACACCCCTAATTACTCAAAAATAACAGAATGCTTCAACGCAGTTGCCGACTGGTTAAACGCACATAACCTTAAAGTGAACTGCAAAAAGACTGAGGTACTATTCATCTCAAAGGACTCAACCTTCAAACCACCAGCTACAATACAGGTTAGAGACACTGAACTGAAAACGAAGCAGGAGATCTGTTATCTAGGGGTTACTTTGGACCAGCACCTGAATCTGGATGCGCACATAAACAATATCACCAAGGCTGTCTATCTTAAAATTCACTCCCTCCGTCAACTCAAGCCACTACTTGAACCTACGGACTTCAGATCTGTCTTCCAAGCCCTCATTATGCCCCACTTCGACTACGCTAACATCATTCTTCATGGCCTTCCCACTCACACACTCCATCGATTACAAATGGCCATGAATACTGCTGCACGAACCATCTTTGGGGTCTCCAAATAGAAGCATGTGACACCTTTACTATTGCAACTTCACTGGCTTCCTATTGGCGGGCGCCTCAAATTTAAAACCCTCTAGATTGCATTTAAAATCCTCCACCAGCTCTCTGCAACCGCCTTGGAGGACTTCCTACACTGGACACTGGACAGCAAAATCAGGAGATCAATCATGGTAAATACCCTCGCCGTTCCCACTATAGCCAGTAAAACCTCCCAATATGTTCGGAACAGAGCCTTCACTTTATTTGCCCCCAGCTCTGGAACTCCCTCCCCGCACCAATCCGGCTTATCAATGACCTATCCACCTTTAGAAAGGAAATAAAAACATACCTTTTCCAGCTTGACCATGTCACATAACCCACTATAGCCTTACCACTATTCAATGATAGATACTTATCCAACACCAACTGTAAATAGTTTCTGATGGTAGACACTAAATCTATGCTCATCATAAAACTAAAACTATGTTATGATGTTTTATTTATTTATTTATTTATTTATCTATTTCTTCTATACCGCCCCTTCCAGAGATCAGGGGCGGTTTACATGGAACAAGTAAACAAATTTGTATACTAATGTATACATTACATGGAACAGAGAATTTTTAACTTTATACAGATAATAGTTATTATATTACACGGAACAGAGATTTATAACATTGTAACTTTAGACAAATAACTGTGCATTAATTGTCGGAACTATATACATTTTATATACATTAATACGTTTCTGTATCGTAGTGTTGATCAGAATTTTTCTACCTTTTTACAGGTAGTCAGAGTTTTCTACCTTTCATATGTGTGTGTGTGGAGAAATTTATTTCCTTTTTTTTCATCTCATGTTGTATTCTGTTACTGTTTTATTTGTTAATTCTGTTATCTACTGTAAGCTCTGTTACCGTTGCTTGTTCAATGTATGAACGTTCAATGTAAACATGTTCTATGTATCAAGTTGTTCCTCTGTAAACCACACTGAATCTAAATAGTGCGGTATATAAAACCAAATGAATAAATAAATAAATATTCTAACTGTACAGGGCTGAGTACACAAATGAATCTTTTTAAATAATAATCAGTGTTCCAAGCCAATACACTGAGGCCCCATTGTAAATAATCATTTTTCCTCTGTAATTTTGTGTATTCAGATGACATTTTTTAAATAATATAATTGAACACTAGAATTTAGCCTGGTAACCTTTTGGGTAGTTGTCACTGCTGTTTATTGCCACTAGAGGTCAGCATAGGAATAGAACTAAATCACTCCTGCACTCTACTGGGATTGATAAAGTTTGTCAACAATTTCGCCCCACCCTCAATCCCTGCCATTCCCAGTTCTATCAGATACTATTAATTAAATCCCACCCCTTTGTCTGCCTCTCAGGATTCTGATAGGGGTATTCTAGAGCAAAATTAGGGATAGAGTTTTCAATATGCCGCAAGACCCTGGAACTAAAGGAAATATTATAGGGAAGATGTATGCATGGATTAAAACTGTAATAAAATCTATGCGCACATGACGTGAGGCAGTGACTGTAGTTAGTTTCACGTGTGTGTGCATGACAGAAGCTGTAACCATAATATGAAAATTGTCTGAAATCAAGACAGCCGCGGACAGCAATTCTATGTGGAAAGCGCTTAAATCAAACCCAAACCTCAATTAGCCATTCTGACTGATAGAACCTAGACTGAGAAAGCGAGGTTACTTACCTGTAACGGGGGTTCTCCGTGGACAGCAGGATAAGTCAGCCATACTTGGTGATGTCCTCCGGGCGGCGCCAGGTTCGGAAGTGCTCTCAAGTTTCTCAGGTAGCCCACCTCCCGGTTCCGCCCCCTAGCCTGGCCAGTTCTTCTTTATCAAGCTTGACAACAAGGCTAAGGAGCGGATCTTCAGGCAGACCTCCTCCAGGGGAGGTGGGAGGGAGCGTGTGGCTGACTTATCCTGCTGTCCACGGAGAACCCCCGTTACAGGTAAGTAACCTCACTTTCTCCATGGACCGCAGGACTGCGTCAGCCACACTTGGTGACTCCCTAGCTGCGCGCAGTGCGCTGAGGTGGAGGAGGGAGGCATGAACAGAGGACTACGGATAGTGGAGGGAGTCTTTTACTGGAACATAGTGCCCAAGAACAGGTGCATGACACAACATGTTGTAACAGTGCATAAATGTGCAATAGCAACACAACTAACAGTGCAAACAAGGTGCAATAACAGTGCAATCAGTGAAAGTATCGGAACAGTGCAAAAATAACACCGTGCAACAATGCAAGTTTAAATGGAGCAGCGCAACATGATTAACATGAGCATTAAGGTGCATCTGAGTTCAGGTATATGCCGTAAGGCCAGTCTTCACAGTGTAGCCCGTGGAGTCCGCAGGGCGGTGGCAAGGACCACGCTGCCAAACGCCGAGTCCTCCTGGGAGCGGAGGTCAAGGCAGTAGTGTTTTTGGAACGTGTGAGGGGATGACCACGTAGCAGCTTTACAGATGTCGGGCAGGGGAACTGATCGCAGGTTGGCTAGAGATGTGGCCATTGCTCATAGTCGATGAGGACCAACTCTGAGCGGTTGACTCCCGTCAGGGTTGAGGCAGAAGGATACGCAGGAGGCGACCCAATGGGAAAGGGTCCGCTTTGTGACAGGAAAGCCGGGCCTGAGAGGGTCATAGGACATGAACAGTTGCTCGCCTTTACAGGTGGGTAGTGTCCTGGCCAGGTAGATCCGAAGTGCACGGAGACAGTCCAGAGTGTGCAGGCGTCGCTCCTCCTCCGAGTGGTGAGGTTCCAGAATGAAGGCAGGGAGCTCAATGGATTGGTTGACGTGGAAGGCCGACGGCACTTTGGGTACGAATCTGGGGTTTGTATGCAGGGAGGCTCGGTCTTGGTGGAGTTGCGTGTAAGGCCAATGTGCAACTAGTGCCTGGAGTTCGCTGATCCTCCTGGCTGAGGTGATGGCCACCAGGAATATGGTCTTCCAGGAGATGTATTTCATATCCGCGGTTAGCAGAGGCTCAAAGGGGGCCAGAGTGAGGCTGTGGAGGACCACGCCGAGGTCCCAAGGAGGAACCGGGGGCCGTAGATTCGTCAGACCTTTCATGAAGCGTGCCGTCAGGGGCAGCGCCGCTATGGAGTCGGCGCCTTCAACTGGGGCGTGCACAGCCGCAATAGCTGACAGATGTACTCGGATGGATTGTGTCTTGAGGCCGAGGTCGGAGAGGGAACTGAGGTACTGCAAGATCTGGGCGACTGGGCAGGAGATCGGGTCGAGCCCTCGAGTATCACACCAGAGACTGAATCTCTTCCACTTGAGGCCGTAGGATTTCCTGGTTGAAGGCCTCCTGGCCGCCAGGACCACGTCCTGCACCTCCGTGGGGAGCTCAAGGGAGGCCAGGTTTACCCGCTCAATATCCAGGCAGTGAGCGACAGGGTTTTGAGATTGGGGTGTCTCGTGAACCCTGAGTTCTGCGTCCGAAGATCCGGACACAGGGGCAGGTGCATTGGGGCATCCTGTGCCAGGCGCCTCAGGAGTGCAAACCACATTTGTCGCGGCCAGTGTGGAACCACAAGGATGACTCGTGCTTTGTCCTGAACAATGCATTGCAGAGTCGCTGGGATGAGGGGAGTTGGAGGGAAGGCATATACCAGAGACCACCCCCCCCCCCAGCACACGTCAAATGCATCCCCCGACAGCCTCTTGTTCGATGGGTGTCTCGAGCAGAACTGGGGGCATTTGGCATTCTCCTCGGTGGCAAAGAGGTCGACCTCCGGGACTCCCCACCGCTGGAAGAGGGATGTGGCCACCTTTGGAAGGAGAGCCCATTCGTGGGGTTGCAGTTGTCTGCTCAGCTTGTCTGCTAGGCCGTTCATGTCCCCAGGAAGGTAAGAGGCGCGCACCCAGCACTCGTTCTTCAGGGCTAGCGCCCAGATTGCCAGTACCTCCTTGCAGAGGGAGCAGGAGGCCGTGCCCCCTTGCTTGTTGAGGTAAAACATGGCAGCTTGGTTGTCGGTCTGGATGAGGATGGATGTGCCCCTTAGCTGCGGCAGGAACGCTTTGAGGGCGTACTTGACCGCTCTCAGCTCCAGAAGGTTGATGTGCAGCTGTCGTTCGCTCTGAGACCATGCTGCCTGCGTGCTGAACTGTTGGAAGTGGGCACCCCAGCCGGAGCAGGAGGCGTCCGTGGTGAGGGTAGTCTGGTGTTGAGGCGGGTGTAAGGGTTTGCCTGCGGAGAGGTTCGCTGGTATAGTCCACCAGCGGAGCTGAGACCTGGTATGGGGGTTCATCGGGATTCTGGAGGCCAGCGACTGCGAGTGTTGGTTCCAGTGGGTTCGGAGATGCCACTGCAGCGGGCGCATTTGCATTCGTGCCACTGAGATGACCGCAGTCGTGGCTGCCATGTGCCCCAGGAGGCGCAATACTGATCGTGCCGAGGGGTTCGCTGTCGCTGCTGTCCTGGAGGCAAGCGAGTTGATGGCTAGCAGCCTGCGGTGCGGTAGGTAGGCTCTCAAGGACTGAGTGTCGATGATGGCTCCAATAAACTCCATCCATTGAGAAGGGAGGAGTTGCGATTTCTTGTAGTTGATTACGAACCCCAGGGCGGAGATCAAGGTGGTGGTGGTGCGCAGGGACGCTAGCAGCTCGTGGACTGAGGGTGCCGAGATTAGCCAGTCATCGAGGTATGGAAAAACTGCGATGTTCTGCTTGCGGAGGTGAGCCGCTGCGACCGCCACACATTTCGTGAAGACCTGTGGGGCCGGAGAGAGTCCGAAAGGAAGTACTCGGTACTGATAGTGCTGTCCCAGCACATGGAACCTGAGGAATTTCCTGTGGGCTTTGTGAATGCTGACATGTGTGTACGCCTCCTGCAAGTCCAGGGATGCGAGCCAGTCGCCGGCCTGGATCAGGGGTAGGATGGAATTGAGGGAGTACATCCTGAACTTCTCCTTCACTACAAATCTGTTCAACTTGCGAAGGTCCAAGATGGGGCGTACCCCTCCCGACTTTTTCGGGATGAGGAAGTAATTGGAGTAAAACCCCGTATCGATCTCTGTCTGAGGGACCGGTTCGATCGCCTTGGAGGACAGGAGGTGAATCAGCTCCAGTGCCATGGCACGCTGCAGGTGTGGAGATGTGTTGCTGGTGGGCCTGCTGTGTTGGTAGGGTGGTGTAGAGAATCTGATGCGGTACCCCTTGTGGATGATTCGTAGCACCCAGGAGTCGGAGGTAATCCTCTCCCATTCCGGGAGGAAGAAGGAAAGGCGCCCCCGATCTGGGAGGGGGCAGCCCATGGTTGTCAAAAAGAAGGGCCACCTTTGGCGGGCTGCGTGTTGGTGCCCTTCTTCTGTTTGCGGTCTCTCTGGAAGTGGCGCTGTTGCGAGGGCCCTTGGTAGGAGTTGGACTTATACCTGGGGCCCTGCCACTTCCTGTTGGATGAGTACCTCTTGTCATAGTTGTAAAGGGGTTTCCATTGGTAATTTGATTTTTGGGTGTTACCGTAGCGGTCGAAGCCATCCTCCGCTAGGGTCTGCAGGGTGTTACAGTCTTCCTTCATGCTGTTTACCGTATCGGCTACTTTGTCTCCAAAGAGGGATTCGCCCGAGCAGGGAGCGTCGGCGATCTTGTCATGGGAGTCATTCCTCAGTCCGGACGCCCGCAGCCATGCCCATCTCCTGGCAGAAATCGCTGTGCCTGCTGTACGTATGGACGTATCGAAGGCGTCAAAAGCCGTGCTAGCCAGGTGTCTGTTACACTCGATCAGGTCAGTCAGCGCGGCTGAGAAGGAGGCGAGAGACTCCTTAGGGAGGGAGGAGGCTGCGTTTCTGATGTTTATTTTTAGTTTCTGTTGGAGACACAGGTGTCCTGGAACAAGGTCTGCTGAAACTGGTGGGCGGCAATCCTTGCTCTGAGCATGGCCCCTTGAAAGACCTTCTTTCCGATGTCGTCGAGCAGTTTGTTGTCTCGTCCGGGTGGGTGGTTGGTGTGTACAGGCGAGGACTTGGCATTCTTAAGGGCAGAAGAGACCACTATGGAATGGTGAGGTAGCTGCGCTTGTTCAAATCCCGAGGCAGGCTGGAGTAGATATTTGGAGTCCAGCCTCCTGGAAGTTGCGCGCCCTGATGCCGGCGTCTGCCAAAGTCTGGAGTGGTTGTCCTTCAGCTTGCGGTGCAGGGGCAAGGCAAGGGGGGTTTTAGGGGCAGACAGGTATTTGAGTACCTCAGGCTCTGCCTCCTCTGCCATGCTGGATGGGGTTAGGCCCAAGGTAGAGGACATCTTGCTGAGGAACTTGGGATAAGTCAGGTCATCTGGGGGGGGTGGCGGTCCTTCTTTTTCCGGGGAAAGCCGGGTCCCGGAGGCTGACAGGTCCGTGGCAGCGGATCCCACGACCGCCACTTCCACCTCCTGCTCCTCTGCGGAACTGTCCGGGGAAAGGATAGCTGAGGGTGGAGGAGGTTCAGGCTGAAGCTGACTGCAAACTGCGGCTGTTACCTGCAGCGGAGGGTTCCGGAGGTGTGGAAGGGAAGGTGCAGTAGCAACCGTTGGGGTGGGGCGCTGTTTGCTGAACCAGCTGGGTGAGCAGTTGGAGGATAGTTGAGGAATTGGCAGAGCTGGAAGAAGTAGAGGAGCTTCTGTGGGAGCGGGCTCTGCGTCTGGAGGAGTGTCGTTTTGATCTGTGCCTCCTGCAGTGATGAGAGTCGTCGCTGGAGTCAGAGGAGCTGTCCGAGTATTCCTTTGTGCGCTTGCTCCTTTTGTTGTGGCCCCCGGAACCGGCGTCGGGGGTTGTAGGGGCGCCACTTCTCTTCCTCTTCTGTTTCTGGGGGCGGGGAACCAGAGACATCCGAGGCTCCTCCGCGGTGTTTCCGGTGCTGGCCAGACT
The DNA here is from genome assembly GCA_033557465.1 of Ichthyophis bannanicus. Classification (NCBI taxonomy): domain Eukaryota; kingdom Metazoa; phylum Chordata; class Amphibia; order Gymnophiona; family Ichthyophiidae; genus Ichthyophis; species Ichthyophis bannanicus. The sequence continues at coordinate 99,583,450 of CM066048.1, read as the reverse complement.
CCCGAGCATCGAGGAGTGATGAGGTAGATGGTCCTGAGTCGGCGGTGGATGACGTCCGTGGGCAGGGTTTGCAGACACCCGCAGCAGGGAGCCCGACATCAGAGGAGGGGCTGAGCTGGCGGCGGGAGATTCGGAGTCCGGAAGGGAAGAGAGGGACTCACCTACGGCGCCATCTTTAGGATGTGGAGGTGCCGCATGGCCGGGGGCCGCCATGTGGTCAGGAGCAGGGCCGAGAAAGCGGATGTCCCAGCTGGGGCCCGGAACAGGCAGTGCTGGAGATCCGAACGTCGGGCCGGGGATGGAGGCCCGAAGGGGCACATCCTGGGCCTTGGAGGCTGCGGCAGAACTTGTTATAGGATGCCGATCCAGGCCGGAGGGTTCTCCGGTTTGGCAGAGGGTGCACAGATCGAGATCTGTGGAGCGCAGCTTCTTCCCGCAGGGGCATTTCCTCGATCCTGGTTTAGGCATGCCGTGAGTATCTCTGGATTTTTGCTTTTTAATATGTACGAAGTAAGGAGAGAGAGCAGATCCATCTTGATGGCAAGGCGGAAGAAGAACTGGCCAGGCTAGGGGGCGGAACCGGGAGGTGGGCTACCTGAGAAACTTGAGAGCACTTCCGAACCTGGCGCCGCCCGGAGGATGTCACCAAGTGTGGCTGACGCAATCCTGCGGTCCATGGAGAACGTCCATAACCTTTAGAAAGAGATCAAAGCTGAAGATTTTCCAAGATCAAAAGCACATTCAAGAGAAAGTAAACTTGTTAGAAAGGCTAACCGAAGAACATCAAAGACCATTAAACACCCCTCTGTTTTAAGGATAGAAGAAATTTAAAAAATATCTTTCAGACAAGCCCACAAAAGCCATGAAACACTCAGATACAGCAATGCACAAGTCCAAAAAGCACTAATAACCTGATTCTATTTTCCAGCCTTCTCTAAAACCTAGTCAGACAGGTTAATTAAGCACACCGACCTATAAACACAAAGATACCAGTATCCCAAATCACTCCAGAGGATTCTGCATCATTACTAGAAAACTATAGCATCCCCCACAAATGAGTTCTGCAATTCCTAACAGCAAACGCCTGCACAGAAGTCAGATTGGTTTACTCCCAAAACAACGAACTACTGACCACATCTTTTCTGGCTACTGGACCTTGGTTTACCGGATCATGATGACTAGGGAGTGCGGCTGGTTTTTCTACTTACTGTTTTGTTCTGTCTTTGTCTTCTTTTCTTCCTATACTTTTCTTTACGATGCTGGCCTCTTGTCTAGATGTTGCTGCCCTTTTATCCCCCCTAGTGATTCTCCTTTACTTTTCTCTGTTTTATTTGTTTCTCCTCTGTCCGCTTTGCTGTGAATAATCGAAAGGCGGCATAAGACATTTTGAAATCAACTAAACTTAAAAATTCTGATTAATAAATATGTCAAGGAATACCACTTTGGGGAAACAGTTGCATGTTTTATTGATGTTAAACGTGGTTTTGGACTTCCAGTCTGGACGGCGAGGTGAGCAGATGCTGGTGAATACAGCTCTCTCCCTTCCCTGCTGAAACTGCCGAAAAAAACCCTCCCGAACCCGGCAAAAAAGAGTGTGCCAGCACGATGCTGAAATCAGTCAAAATGAAAGCCACAAAGACCTTACGGGACATGTAGGTGGTCAAAGCTAAGTCGCTGACACCGGTACCGAGCACCCCTTCAAGGGCCCTGTCGCCCTACTCCTTGGCAGCCAGTGAACAAGAAAAAAAAGAGACCTGGAGTAGGAACCCGCCTTAATGACAGTGTTGCAAGAAATCAGAGCCACTAAAGCTGAAATAGTGGACAAGGTGTTAAAGAAAAACAGATGAAATGTTTGTGGTGCTGGGGACTCGTTTAGAAGAGACGGAGGCTAGAATAAGCGCGACGGAGGATAACCAGCAGGGCCAGCAGGCAGAAGTGAGCGCACTGGATAAACAAGTAAGCTGGATGTCTGCAAAGAAGAAAGATCAAGAAAATAGAGACCGCCAATCTAACTTGCGTATTTGTGGCATCCCAGAGGGGGAAGAGGGCCATAGACCCGAACGCATTGATGAGAGGCCTGTTGCAGGCACACTTTCCTGGCTGCCCAGCTCATGGAGAATATGAGCTGGAAAGGGCCCACAGAGAGCTGCAGCCCAAACCGGAGAGCACCAGCAGGCTGAGGGCCTTTATAGTGAAGCTGCTGCGATTCCCAGACAGGGAGTTTATCATTAAAGTAGCTAGACAGACCAGTCATGTGGATTACAAATCATGGCGTGTAATGGTTTTTCCAGACTTAGCAACAGAGACGGTCCAGCACCAGAAGGAATTATTGAAGAGCAGAGACTATCTGACAAAGGCAGGAATTTACGAAACTCTTTGGTACCTAGCGCGCCTGACTGTAGTGGTGAATGGGGTGTGCATATTTTAACACGCTGGAGGCAGTAGCAGCCTGGCTAAAAACTGAGGAAGCCGCTCATATGAAGAACAAAGAGAAGGAGAGAGATCCAGATGAGAATGACCGAAAACCGACGACGACGTAGCACGGACAGCACAGCAAGACCAAGGGGAGCAGCGGTGGCAGAACAGACGGAAGTAGCGCGGAGCAGCCCGGGGCCAGTGGATAACATGCCCGCAGCAGCGCAACAACCAGCAGAAGAGAGGGAGAAACAGCAGAACTCACTTCAGGCGGAATGTGGAAGGGACAAGCTTGCAAAGTGGTAATAACCTGCAATCAAAGCATGTAAGCTGGAGAGGGGGAATGGTGCAGAACAGCGTAAAGAGACTAAATGGGACTTATTGATTGCAAACGCAAGTATCAATGGGGCCTACAGCAGGCCTCTGGATTGTGACATCCACAGTTTAATCAAGGGGCACAAAGCACAAGGAGTATTATAAGGGGGAAACCCAAGAACGATGGGGCAGGAGGGGGAGGGGGAGGCGGGAAAGATAAAAAGGGGGAAAGTGTGAACGGGGGGGGGGGGGGAGGGGAAGAGATGGAGCCGATCCGGGGAAGAAACAAAATACTAAAAAACCTGGAAATGAGAATATATCTTAAGAAATTGTTATTTGTTGGGGGAGTTCAGAAATTGGTTGGGGGGAGGGAACATGGGGCGGAGAAAGACTGGGATGATGGCGGGTAAAGAAATGCAGAGGGGCTTCTCAGTGGCCACTATTAATATGCAGGGACTTCATGGGCCCATTAAGCACGAGAGAGCCCTTGCCGTGCTTAGTACAGCCCATACTGATGTGACTCTTCTCCAAGAAACACATTTGACAACCTAAGAACATGAGAAACTACGCACTGGGGGATATGAACAACTGTTTTACTCCGCCTATAGCTCGAAAAAGTGTGAGGTGGCCATATTAATCCATAAAAGGGCTCCTTTTGTGAAATACTCCTCCGGGAGAGACGCACAAGGGTGGGTGGTATGGGTCATCAGGAGAATAGAGACAGCAGGAGGTGTCCTTTCTAAACCTGTATGCCCCCAATAGGAGTAAATGGGAATTTTTTGAAGATGCAATGGGGGGTTTTGGGAAGGAAGCCAAAGGGGATTGGTTTGTGGCGGGAGATTTGAATTGTGCATTGGGGAAATTAGACAGATCCAACTATGTTGACCGTACACACCACTGGAAGGGAAAGGAATTGCAGGATACCAAGCAGAAGTGGGGGCTGGTAGATATCTGGCAACAGCAAAATGGAAATAGTAGGGAATAGACATGCTATACCCCAAGGACTCCAGACTAGACTATGTGCTGATAAGAGGGGACCAGACCCAGAACTTTAAGGATGCACAAATACACCCAATAGTGGTGGTGGATCATGGGATGGTAGAAGTTAGATGGATCACACAGGGAAGGGGGCACAACGCAGTTGGTGGCGAGCGAACATATTGTTACTGCAACAGGATAAGGTAAATAGGACAGCTGAAACAGGAATGGGGTACGTATTTAAAAGAAAAACAACACAGGAGACACCTCCGAGGGAACATTGTGGGATGCAACAAAGACCTATTTAAGAGCATTCTGTTGCAAGTTGCAACCACAAAAAAAAAGGGAAAGGGAAAAGGAACATCTCAGATTAGTGGAATCGGTAGGTTGGTTGCAGAAAGAACATATGGCAACGGGAGCAGAGGGGGTAACAAAACAATTGGGGATAGCCAGGGCGCAGCTCCAGTCACTGAATGCTGACAAAACCACTCACTTGCTTAGGCTGACAAAGCGGAATTACATGGAACGAGGGAACACAGCAGGAAAGTTACTGGACTGGCAACTAAGAAAAAGATGGGCGGCTCGCTTGATGGGAGAACTACAGGGCCCAGGAGGTAAACGGATCTATACCACAGCGGGACTGTGTCAAGACCTCTAGGCCTTTTACAAGGCCCTATACTCCTCAGAGGGTACCCCAGAGGATGAAAGGATAGCAAGTTTCCTGGAGAAACTGCAACTCCCTCAGTTGGAAGGGGACACAGTGCACCTGTGCCAACCTATCAAATAGGGAAAGGTGATTGCGGCAATAAAAACCTTCCCAAACAGAAAGGCGGCGGGGGAGGATGGATACCCGTCCCAAATTTTATCACCTGTTAAAAACAGAGCTAGCACCCCTGTTAGTGAGTGTGTTTAACAGAGCACTAAGAGGTGAACCATTGCCGGCCTCTATGGCATTAGCAAACCTGATCCTTTTGCATAAGGACAGTAAGCCACCAGATCAGCCCCATAGCTCTAATAAAATGCAACGCTAAGTTGTTCGCAAAAGTGTTGGCCTGCATCTAGAGGGAATACCACCATGTCTCATCCACCCCCATCAAACGGATTTTGTAGTGGTTTGCTCCTGCCGCAACAGAAATGCCTGTGTCCCCGATTCCGGAACCGTGGGCGTATCTATACCCGCGGCTGCAAAATGAGGGTGAAATCTGTCCCGTTTTCGATTTGGATCCGCATGTTGCAGTGGGTCTGAGATTAGATAGTTATTTCTAAGCGATGACTTTGCCTGCCAAGTTTCCTGCCCTAGTTCCTCTAGTGTTACTTCTCAGCGTCATTGACATAGCCATATTGGAAGTCATGATGCGAAATATACCACTGGAAGACTAAAGATATCATTGGATAAGGGCAGACTCCCTCCCTTCTGATGTACGTAGGGAGGGAAAGGCTAATATTACCAGTATGGGTAGCAAAGGGCGTTCTGTCAATCAGAAAGTGCTAGTAACAAATGCATTGTGTAGCTCAGTTGCACATTAAGCGTGGTGTGGATTGACTGATAACATATCGTACCCTCATCGGTGTAAATTCTGCCCCTGAAGTGCAGTGGGGCCCAAGGAAGAAGAAGGCCCACTTACAGCCACTCCTGGATCTTTCTTAGGAAGTGACCTTTCCTGCTCAGGGGGGGAGGGGGGGGGGCCTTTTCAAAACCCATCACAATGGTAAGAGGAGATATCTTTAAAGTCTGGGGCATCTGTCTCTCACAGAAGCAACAGACAGTGTACTAAGAACATTATATTATGGTTTACTGAATTTTCTATACTGCCTTTACCCACAGAACAAAGTGGTTTACCATAAAACAATTGTTAAAATAAAGAAAAGGAACTCCATGAAACATATAGGAAAGAGTATTGAGTTTTGATGTTAGCAGCAATTCTTGATTAGTGCTTTCTTGGTGATGCTTAAACTGAGTTTGAATTATGCTGGCTGAATATAGAAACATAATGACAGAAAAAGACCACATGGCCTATCTAGTCTGTCCTTCCATAACAACAACTACAACAGTCCACTTTTTACCTTTAGAGATCCTCTGTGTTGGTCCCATGCTTTTTTGAATTCAGTTACTGTCCTCATCCCTACCACCTCCACTGGGAGACTATTCCATGGATCCACTACTCTTTCTGTAAAGAAATATTTCCGCATATCACTCCTGAATCTATCTCCCTTCACCCTCATCCCATGTCCCCTCGTAGCAGAACTTGCTTTCAATTGAAAGAGGCTCTCTCCCTGAACATTTATGCCACGGAGGTATTTAAACATCTCAATCATATCACCTCTATCCCGCCTTTCCTCTATGGTGTACATACTAAGATCCTTAAGTCTGTCCTCATATGCTTTATAATGAAGCCCATTAATCATTTTAGTAGCCACCCTCTGCACCGACTCCATCCTGTTCACATCCTTTTGAAGGTGCGGTCTCCAGAATTGCACACCATACTCCAAATGAGGTCGCACCAAAGACTTATACAGAGGCATTATCACCTCCTTTTTTCTGCTAGCCATTCCTCTCCGTATGCACCCAAGCATCCTTCTAGCTTTTGCCGTCGCCTTTTCTACCTGTTTAGCCTGAAGTGCAAGCAGGGTTCAGAAAAGGGCGAGGAACGAGAGACATCATTGCGGATGTGAGATGGATCCTTGAAAAGACTAAAGAATACCAAAAGGATATCTATTTGTGCTTTATCGACTATAGCAAAGCTTTTGACTGTGTAAACCCTGAGAAACTCTGGGCCACATTAAGAAGCATGGGTATACCAGAACACCTGATTGTTCTCTTGCACAATCTGTACATTGATCAAGAAGCAACAGTTCGAACGGAACAAGGAGAAACAGAATGGTTTAAAATAAGCAAAGGTGTAAGACAAGGCTGCATACTTTCCCCCTACCTGTTTAATTTATATGCAGAACAAATCATCAGAGAAGCAGGATTGTATGAAGACAACAGAGGTGTGAAGATTGGTGGAAGACTCATTAACAACCTTCGCTATGCTGATGATACCACATTACTGGCGGAAAGTGAAGATGATCTGAAACATTTGCTTCTCACAATCAAAGAACATAGTCTCAAAATGGGCCTGCACCTTAATGTAAAGAAGACAAAGATCATGACAACTGGCATAATCAACAGGTTCATCGTCGAAGGAGAAGAAATTGACATCGTGAATAACTTTAACCTACTTGGATCAACTATCAATAAAGAAGCATCAAGCAGTCAAGAAATCAGACGACGCATTGCTCTTGGCAGAATGGCTATGAAAGACCTAGATAAGATTCTGAAGAGCAGAGATGTCTCTCTCCATACAAAGATTCGACTTGTTCAAGCCATGGTATTTTCAATAACATCATATGGATGTGAAAGCTGGACAGTGAAAAAGATAGACAGGAAGAAAATTGATGCCTTTGAATTATGGTGCTGGCGGCGAATATTGTGTATACCATGGACTGCCCGAAGAACAAACCAGTCTGTACTAGTGGAGATCAAACCTAAGCTTTCTTTAGAAGCTCAGATGACAAGACTTCGACTTTCATACTTTGGACACATCATGCGGAGAGAGAGATCATTAGAGAAAGACATCATGCTTGGCAAGATAGAAGGTCAATGCAAAAGAGGAAGGCCAGCAATGAGATGGATCGATACAATAACAGCAGCTACGGGTACCAGTCTGTCAACAATGAGCCGCCTGACTGAAGACCGAACACAATTTAGGATATCCAGGGGGTCGCATTGAGTCGACTCCGACTCGACGGCACTTAATAACAACAACAACAGCTACTTTAAGATCATCAGACACAACCACGCCTAGGTCCCGCTCTTCTTTAGTGGACAAAAGTACTTCACCTCCTATACTGTATTGCTCCCTTGGATTGCTGCAGCCCAAATGCATGACCTTACATTTTTTAACATTAAATCCCAGCTGCCAAATTCTAGACCATTCTTCAAGCTTAGCTAGATCCCTCCTCATGTTATCTACACCTTCCTGGGTGTCTACTCTATTGCAGATTTTGGTATCATCTGCAAAGAGGCAAACCTTACCCGACAGCCCTTCCGCTATATCACTAACAAAGATGTTAAAAAGAATCGGACCAAGGACAGATCCCTGGGGCACACCACTGGTAACATCCTTCTCCTCAGAGTGAGCTCCATTTACTTGTACTCTTTGTCGCCTCCCAGCCAACCAATTTCTAACCCAAGCAGTAACTTTAGGGTCCATCCCTAGGGTGCTCAGTTTGTTTATAAGTCACCTGTGAGGAACAGTGTCAAAGGCTTTACTGAAATCTAAATACACCACATCTAGAGCTCTCCCTCAGTCCAACTCCCTGGTCACCCAGTCAAAGAAATCAATCAGATTTGTCTGACAAGACCTGCCTCTGGTGAATCCATGCTGCCTCGGATCCTGTAATCCGCTGGACTCCAGAAACCTCACTATTTTCTCTTTCAGCAGCGTTTCCAATAATTTACTCACCACCGAAGTTAAACTAACAGGCCTGTAGTTTTCAACCACATCCTTACTTCCGCTTTTGTGTAAAGGCACCACATGAGCCTCTCTCCAGTCCTTTGGCACCACTCCTGACTCCAACGAGGCATTGAAAAGGTCAGTCAGTGGAATTGCTAGAACGTCCCCAAGTTCCCTCAGTATTCTAGGGTGTATCCCATCCGGTCCCATCGCTTTGTCTACTTTAAGTTGAGCTAGTTTCTCACGAACACAGTCTTCTGAAAATTGTTCAAGATGTCCCTCGCTTCTGTTCTTATTTGTGGGTGTTTTCTGAGGTCCTGCTCCTGGTTCTTCATCTGTGAACACAGAACAAAAATATTTGTTAAGCAATTCCGCTTTATCCTTATCAGCTTCTACATATTCCCCCCCTGCACCCTTGAGTCTGACAATACCACTTTTGCCCTTCCTCTTCTCACTAATATATCTGAAAAATGTCTTATCCCCCCATTTTATTGCATTGGCTATTTCCTCCTCCTTTTGAATCTTTGCCTTCTTGACTACTTTGCTAGCTTCTCTAAGTTTTTCCAAATACAGATGCCTGTCTTCCTCTCTCTGTGATCTCTTGTATTTCATGAAGGCCTCCCTCTTTTTCTTCACTTTTTCAGCTACTTCCTTCGAAAACCATTGCGGTCTCCTGTTCCTTTTGCCTTTATTTACCATTTTAACAAAAAGGTTTGTTGCCCTTAAAATACCCCCTTTCAGTTTTGCCCACTGTTTTTCTACATCCCCAGCTGTTCCCATCCCACTAACGACTCCCTGAGGTATTGGCCCATCTTCGCAAAGTTAGTCTTCCTAAAGTCTAAGATCCTCACCTTGGAATGGATTCTAACAGCCCTAGTCCTAATACTGAACCACACCATCTGGTGATCACTGGATGCAAAATGATCTCCCACTACAACATCAGAAACACTTTCACCATTGGTAAGCACCAAGTCCAGTATGGCCCCTTCACGTGTGGTGTCTGTTACCAATTGCCTGAATAGTTCTCCCTGTAGAGAATCCAGGATCTCCTTACTTCTAGATGATACTGCAGCAGGAATGTGCCAATCAACATCTGGCATATTGAAATCTCCTATCAGTAGCACTTCCCCTTTCCTAGCAATGCTGCGTATGTCTTCAATTAACTCTCTGTCCACCTCTTCCTCTTGTGAGGGAGGTCTGTATATCACACCAATGCAAATAGATTTCTCTTTCCCTCTTTCTAATTTAACCCACAATGCCTCCTCTCTCCCTTTTAAGCTCTGTAATTCCAAAGCTTTAATAGTAGTTTTTACATATAGTGACACTCCTCCTCCCCTCCTCCCCAGGTATAGTTACATCCCAGTCATGGTTTTCTGTGAACCATGTTTCTGTAACTGCCACTAAATCCAAGTCAGCCACTCCCACCAAAGCTTCAACTTCAGGGATCTTATTTCCCATGCTACGGGCATTAATACACACTGCTTTCCATATATTACCCCTGTTACCCATTTCCATAAAGGTATTTAATGTATCACCTACCTGGGGGCTTTCACTTACCTGGGGGCTTTCTTCACCCATCCCCAACGAATCTAGTTTAAAGCCCTCTTCAGTAGATTAGCCAGTCTACTACCGAAGATGTGTTGACCTTTCTTGGACAGATGGATGCCATCTCTGCTCTGCAACCCTTGGAACAGCATCCCATGGTCTAGGAAACCAAAACGCTCTCAATGACACCATCCACGCAGCCATGCATTCATCTCCAGGATGCGAGCCTTTCTGCTTTGGCCTTTACCCTCAACAGGGAGGATTGAAGAGAACACCACCTGTGCACCTAACTGCTTCACCCTCTGTCTCAGAGCCATGAAGTCACTTTTGATACATTCTGAGGTATACCTGGCAGTATCATTTGTTCCAACATGAATTAGCAACATTGGGTAATAGTCAGTGGGCTTGTCAGACGGCTGCCTAGGGTGAGAACTTACACAATCTTGACGATGCATATATTCATATGATTCTTGCAAGGTATTGTGGGTAATGTAGTTCATTCACTCCCAAACACAGCTGAAGACAATAATTGAGTTGTGTAACCAGTGGTAAAGCCAATAAAATACTTCTTTTATTGATGGGGTTTAATTCTCCCAGCACAAGTATGCTTGGTAGCAATATAAATGAGGTTACTTGCTTGCAGTGTTTAAATGGATAACATAAAGTCACAAAGCAAATCAGGAAAACAACCTTCAGCTTGTCAGGCAATTAGCTAATGTTTTCTTAGCAAATAATTACCAAATACAAAGGCACAAAGAAATGAATAAACTTTGCTTGTTAGGTTAACTTCTGCTTATTTTCCCCACAGATCCTGCAGTGATTCTCTCTTGCTCACACACACACAATCAGGTGCAGCTTTAATTACTATCAATTGTCCAGCTGAAACCCTTTAGCTGGCTGGCTGCTACTGTGTGAACCCAAATCCTGCTTTAAGAGCTGTTTACAGTGGAAATAAGAACAAAGTTAGGTTTCTTTGTGATGGCTGATGTGTTTGCTCACAGAAAGCTAGCAATAGCATTTAGATAGAGAACAGTCCATGTAATTAATAGTTTCATCTGCTGTATCTCCCCCTTCATCAATCAGCATTGGGTCACTATCATACATTGGCACAGACGAGTCTTTCCATAAGGCACTATCATGAGAATGCTTATTCCCTTGCTGCCATTCACTATTATAGATAGGGTCTGGATCAGTGTTCATACCTGAGCCTCTCCTGCTATCATAATTCCTCTCTGTATAGCCTGGCCAGTATGTAATCCAGTTATGATGTCCAGCCTTCCAATCTTGATCCCTGGACACTGGATCTTTTCTCACATACCTTCTGGCATAGGTCTGAAAGTCCTTTCCACGTGCAGTCTTCTCTCTTCCAGGTAGCCACTGGTGATTCCTATCTCTGCCATTCCATTCCTCTGGCTGACTCCAGTCCAATGGACTCTGCTGGTATTTGGAATACCTCCCAGTATAGGTACTGCCTTGGACTCTCCCAGACCTGCCAATGGCCTTTCTTCTCTTCCTTCCAGAGAGTTTCCTTCTCTCTCTATCCGCTTGGCTTGGCTTCTGCTTCTCGAGATGATGTTGGTGCTTGAGCTTGAAGCTGTTGTTGTATCTGTCTCTGTAGCTCTTATCTGTAGAATAAGCTCTATTCTTATTCTGTTCTAATGTGTGCTCCTCCCTAACACAGCGCAGCTGTGTTGAGTCAGGCCCTGCCCTTTGAGATGAGTGCTTAGGGATTACCTCATAGCTCTCTTGATTGCACACACGTTTTCTCACTTCAGCCCCTCTCATGGCTGCTGGAAACCTGGTGCATTCTGGGACTGGTAGTCTTTTATGTGAAAACTCTGTTTTCTTACTTCTACCAGAACTGACAGGTTGCTTGTTCAGAGTCACATCATCTTTTCTATAGCTCCTACCTGAGCTATGATAAGCTTCCTTATCACAGGCTTGATGAGTCTCGGCAAACTCTCTGTAACATCTTGGATTTTGGCACCAGGCAGACAGCATACCTCTCTGGACATCAAGTCTGGTCGGCAGATGGATGCCTCAGTACCCCTCAGAAGAGAGTCTCCAGCCACCACTACCCTTCGTTTCCTTCTGGTCACTGATTCTGCAACTTTGGGGTACTTGAACTCTGGTTCTTCCCTTTCCAGGGATGCTTTCACTTCCTCCACTCCCAGGGCTGCATAATGGTTCTTCAATTCAAGGGCTGGAGAAGTTGGATTGGTGATTCTGCAGGCCCTGGTGACTTGTGTCCAACCATCGACATTCTGTTGGCACCCATCTTCTCCTGTGCTGGAGAGCTTGGTTGCTGCAAGAAGCATCTCATCAATGTACTTCTCACTGTCTTGAATGCTCCTCAGCCTCGCCACCTCCTCTCTGAGTTCCTCCACTTGTTTCCTCAGAGCTTCAGAATGCAGGCACCCTGCACATGGAACCGGTCCTTCAACTGGCATTAGGACCTCTGTCTGGACCGAGGCAGAAGCTGTAACAGCTTTAGCAATACAATTTTTCCCAGCCATTGTTCTGTTCGTGGAGCTTAGGTATCTGTTAAAGCAAGAGAGAGATCTACCAAGTACCAGCCGGTTTCGCAGCTGTCCTTTCAGAGAAAAAGCAGTTAAATCTCTTTAATTATATTCAAAATGTGCTGGTGCAATTTTCTGTGATTTGTTAAAGGGGGAGGTGCCGTATAAACCAAGACTGCTCACTAGGGGTGGGTGGGAGTCAGGGTGGGTAGGGAGGGAACTAACACCTGATTAGGTGTTAGCAGTTTCTAAACCTGAGGAGGTTACTGGAGTTCAGCAACCTACTGTGCTCCAGGAAAGTTCCCCTAAAGCACCAAAAAGAAAGTAACCTTGCTTTAAAAAATATACAAAAAAACCTTTTAAGAGCTCCCAGTCAGAGAGCTAGCAATGTAATATAATAAAACAAACAAACAAACCCTCAAATCCTTACTGTTTGTTTGATCTGTGGAGCCCTGGTTAGGAAAGCCTCAACAGGGCAGGGCACTGGAGCCTTTTATGCAGGCCTCAGCTGCACTCAGGAAACAGGCCCACTAACTCCTGAATATCTCGGTCACACACACGACACAGAGAGCCCCCTCCCAATACAGAATAAGGGACCAGAAATTAGAGATCGAAATGTGCAGACATCTGAACTGTAAACCCCAAGAAGCCAGGCTGCGATGGCAACACTGGAGAAACAAACAGAAACCGCAATTTCTTCTTGTACAAGAGGCGCAGATTTCACAAAGACAGAGAGAAAATCAAATACATCCCACAAAAGAAAAAAATGAACAGAAAAAAACTCTATAATCCCGGGGGAAACAAGAGAAACAAGCAAAATATGTTGTATCCTGTGACCAGGCCAGAAAAGTAGCAGACCAGAGACGGTTCAGATCAGCAGTAGAACCTAGAAATTGTTCATGTTCTCTATTTTAAAGCATTTTCCTGTATCACGTTTGGCAATATATGTACAAACTTATCAGGCCATTAAAGTTTGCTTAATCTGGATCTGCAATGTAAGTGGGGCAGGGGTTAGCAGTGGCAACTACTTTCCTGTTTAATACATCTTTTTTCAGGTTGGTGTCTTCGAAAAGGGGCCACAAAATGAATGCGAAATTTAGATTTTAGTTTACTCACTATTCCAAATCTGAGTTCAAGGTGAGAAGCAGGGAGAAAGAGCCAGGAATCTCCAGCACCGGAGAAAGGAAACTAAAGCCAGAGGCTAATATCTGATCCTCAGTTCCAGGATCCTTGTGCCCGTTTCTCTAGAAATGAAACTTAAAGTCAGCGACTGGTTTCTCTCTCATATGCTGAACAGTAAGAAATACAGAGGGTCAGCCCAGGTCTGCCACTTGTCAATTAAAAAGCTCAGGACAGTAGGAATTCAGCCGGGAGAGTGCCAGGACAGAGGGGCTGGAATGGTAGCACGAAGAGGGGAGCGGGGCCTTTTAAGTCAAATCTTTGCCAAGAGCTACCAAACAAATCCCATCCCATCCCCTACAATAGGGTTTCCCAGTGCATTTTCCCTAGCAAAAAAGGTATTAGTACTTATAAGCAGGGCTCTTTCATTACATGAGGACCATGGGTCAATTGTAGCCAGCAATGAAAAAGATGCCGGTGTCCAATACCACCAAGTACCCCCTCAAAAAAAGCCCTGGGACTTCTAAAACCTATTCAGAGTGGGGGACATCACAGTTTCTTGGGTTTTCAGGATATCCACTATGAATATGCATGAAATAAATTAGCATATATGGTATATGCAAATTTGTTTCATGCATATTTCCAGTGGATATCCTGAAAGACCAGCTAGCTGTGAGGTCCTCAGGACAGGCTTGGAAAGTCCTATGCTACAAAATTATCTCAGCTGGAAAAAAGTCAGTCCTGTGGCTGATCTGTGACAGTGTCATGAACCTGGTTTTCCCGCACAGCACTGTATATTTCCCAAACCCAACTTCTAATCCTCGGGATGGCCAGGGTTAGGGATGCTGCAGAGAGGGCATTCACAGCCCCTGATGGGAGAGAAGGGAGTCTCAGCCATTGCTCAACAGTGACACCTAGTGGCCAGATTCAATCCATATTAACCTGGTTCCGGAGGGAGCCATGGTTTGAAGCACCCAACCTAGCACCATTACTGCAATGGCTGATCTACATAGTGGTAGAGGAAGGGGGGCAATAGATAACAAGAAAACCCCTAATGGTTGTGATGAAGGCTCGTGGCACCATCAAGGCCAATAGAGCAGAAGGCAACTGTTAGGTCAAAAAAATGCTTGGGGGAGGAAGAGTAATTGGAAATAAAGTATGGGGCAAAATATTTAAGAGGGTAGTGCTGCTGAAGAGTAGAGGGCGAGAAATCTTTGTATTATGCTCATGGGATCATTGAAACAGCTGCCTGGTGACAGTGTTTTATGAGTGTCTCTTGGTGCTGTCTGTTTACCCTGTGGGTGTGGAGAGCGCTGCACCTGTAATCATAAGCAGGTGACTCAATGCTGGAGATGTTCTAAAGAAGAGAAACAATTTCTTAAACGATGGAATCTTCTGACTGCCACTTCATGATAGGTTTGGATTTACTTATAAAATGCATCTTGAGCAAAATGATCATTAAATACAAGTCACAGAGAGCAGTGGGAGGGGGTCTGTGGGGTCTACAGAACCATGGCACAAAATGGTGGACTGTGGAAGAGACCTCTGGGGATCCAATCTATTCCCTGCTTCCAGGCATGATCCTTTGTACCTAATGGGGCCCCCCTCCCTTATGCCACCTCTGCTGTCCTTCTCTGCGACATGCAGCAGTGACAATACATTTAAAAAGGCATCGTAATGCTGGAGTTACCTTCTTTTCTCGCGCCATGGTGCCATTCGCACTTCTGCCCCCTCTCTGATTCCACTTCCTGTTAAAGTGGAATTGGAGGGGGTGGAAGTATGATTGGCACTGCAGCACTGGAAGAGAAGGTAACTCTGGTGCCACGGTGTCTTTTTAAATGTTCTGCTGCTCCTGCACCTCCTGGAGAGGGGTAGCAGTGACAGCGATGGTGCAAAGGCCGCTTTTACCTATGGGCAGCATGGCCCCCGTTGTGCAGTTGCCCCTTTTGCCCATAGGTATAAGTAGCCCTATCAAAGAGGTTTACAGAGGAAAATCAAGAATTAAGATCTGTAAAACAAAGATCAAGGGAAAAAATGAAGCAAACAAAAGTTCATAGGAGAGGAAAAGCAGTTAACATGAGAACATGATGGTGGACAATGAATAGCATGAAATCAAAACCCTCCAAAAATGCAGATGTCACCACTCCCCTAGGTAACTTGTGCCAGTGTGTTTGCCAGCCTTCAAAAACACATGACAACAGTTGAAGTCTACAGGGCCCTTCCATTTTCCTTTCCCATTGCAGTACCAGTACCCGTGATCTCACTTCACCACCTTCTCTGGAAGACAGGTCCATGCGTTCACCACCCAAGCAGAGAAGATGTATCTCCAAAGGTGACACCTGAGTCTACCCCTTTCACCCTCACATTGTGACCTCCTGTTTCGGAGAAGGCAGACGGCCAAGTCGATACAAGAGCCGAAGTAGAGAAAGAGCAGTGGAGGAAGCATCCCGCAGACTAGACTGTTGCCTAGGGCAGCAAAGAGCTGCTGCAGTCAAAGCAAAACAGTAAGGGGCATGTTTACACAAAGGTTAACGAGGTAAAAGACATTAACGTGCAATAAATGCCGCTACTGCCATAGGAATAAAATGGGCCACGGTGGCCCTCAATGCACAGTGATATCCATTACCACAATTTAACTTTTAGTAAATGGGCCCCTTAGTCCTGAGACAGCCAACTCAAAAACCATCAGCATGGACAGGAAGGATGGGCAACTAACTGGGTAAATGGCTCTTGGAAGTTGTCTTCATTGAGGGTAATTTTATGACGAGCCTGGATTAACGTGTGTTTTTACGCACATCAATTGCACCTCTTTTATAAAATCAAGTACGTAGTGAGAAATGCATGTTGAATCTAGGCACGATCACTTAGACCAGCCCACGTACGCTCTGTCCAAAACTACCTATGTCCACAGTGAAAGTATACACCATTGACCTAACGTGCCTACTTACAGAATTGCACGTAAAGACCTGTCGATGCGCATAAGGCATTGAAAGTGCATGAAATCTGCATGTCGATGGCATGGAACTTCAACTGAAGCCCCTTATGTGTATGTATATGCAAACGATGTTTACAATTTTAAAATATGAAGACCGATTATGCATTTTTACAGGAATGTTCTCATACAGCTCGATTTGGAATTTCTGAAGGATCATGATTGTTGAATTTATCAAAATGTCATGGGGTGGGAGAGAGACTCTAAAGATCAGAAAGTTAATTGAGGGGGCCCAAGGCTGAAAGTTCCTAACACCCTTGCCATAGTTATAGGAGGAAGAAAGGCTGAGTGGGATACTAGATGGTGGGGGAAGAGAGCAAATGAAGGAGGGATAATGGTTTGTCCTCCACATTTTTTACCCCACAAGCTGCCAAGTCATCTGGTTCCCAGAGGAGGGAGAATGTTTGGCCAGGACTGGCTTTGAAGTTACATCCCAAAAGTAATGTGGTATTTGTAGTCCCTCAATTCTACCCATGGAAATCGGTGCTGCAAGTCCCATAATGACTCATGATGGAGCTGACAGAAATCTTTTTTCGCGCATTACAAGATCTCAAAGATTTCTGAAAGAAAACAAAAACTTGCCTTTTCTATAAGCATTTCTCCAAGGCATCAGACTAACTATGCCCTACCATGCCCCCCCCCCCCAGCCTAATCTCCATCTGTCCCAAGCCTGTTCTGCATCTCATGTTTATATTGTTAAAACAAAATAAACAACTACAAATAAATTATGGTACTAAGAGTTTACAAAACAATAACACCCCACAACTCTCAGACCTGGAGCTACTCTACAATACACTATACCAAATTTTATTAGGCCAAAAATCAGTCAAGCACCTTATAAATAAGACCAACATAGGGGGAGCAGCACACTCTATTATATAAATATTTAACTAGGGAGAAAAAGCCTCAGGATAACATCTCGTTCCTCTATGTGGTTACTGATAGCCATAGGAGATACGAGTTCAACATCACAGGCTTAAAAACTCCCAATATTTATGAATGTATACAATCTTATAATCTACTTCTAAAATTGAATAAAGTCTTAAACTCAACAAAGCAGAGAATACTACGAGGCTCCTCATCAATAGCCACAGCTAAAACCACCAGCCAAACTGAATTCAATCAAATCACATAGGCAGGGTGAGCTCCGAAGAGCGATTCTCCAGTTATAATACCTGTGGAGGAAATGGATAAAGTCAACAAAACTTTATCCGTCATTAACTGACTGTCTTATACAATTTACTTACCTGAAGACCGCTGCTTCTATCGCGTCGTCCTCTCTACTATCATGAAACCACCAGAGCTGCCAGCAAGACATTTCCTCTCCCAGCAGCTGCTTTAACTCGCAGCCAGGCATCTCTGCAAAATTCTGAAAATCGCCAGCATACTACCCCAATCTTGAATCTATAAAATACATAAGATTAACCCTTCAAAGTTCTTTGTTTCACTAATATAAAACTTCTTCAGGTGTTAAACTATCAGCCAGAAGAAATTCTGTGCAAGAACCGGCTTCTCTTTTAAGCTTTAATCTTCATCTCCCGCTACCTCAGCCTCGTCCTGTCTCCTCCAACCTATTTAGAAACCTTCATGCTATTGATCCCTTGACTCTCTCGTCCACCATTTCTCCATCTCTTTCTTCCACTATGTGATCCAAGTCTGTCAACGAGGCAGTAACTTCCTATAATGCTGCACTCTCCTCGGCTCTGGATGCTTTCGCTCCGCCCACCCCACATCCTGTGAGACGTTCTGCACCCCAGCCCTGGTTTTCATCCACTACCCGCTACCTACATTCCTGTACCCATTCTGTTGAGCGTGCTTGGCTCAAATCCCGCTCCCCTGAAGACTTCCTACACTTCAAATTCATGCTTGTCTCTTTCCAGTCAGCCATAGCTCTTGCCAAACAAGACTATTATGTCCATCTGATTAACTCTCTTGCTTCTGACCCTCGCTGTCTCTTTACTACTCTCAGCTCTCTCCTTAAAGTGTCCCCGCCTCTGATCCCTCCCTCCCTTTCTGCCCAAACCCTGGTTGACTATTTCCATGACAAAATCCACAAGATCACCCTCCAATTCCCCACAAACTCAGCTATTTCCCCTCCTTCCCCTCTCCACTCCCAACTCTCCCCTCCCCCCCCCCCCCCCACACCTCTGCTACCCTCTCTTCCTTTCCTGTCATCTCTGAAGAGGAAACTGCACACCTTTTTTCTTCCTCCAAACTCACCACCTGCTCCTCTGATCCTATCCCCACCCGTCTCCTAAGCCCCATCTCCTCCACTATTGTCCCTTCCATCTCTCATATTCTCAACCTTTCGCTCTCCACTGCAACTGTCCCTGCAGACTTCAAGCATGCTGTGGTCACACCTCTGCTCAAGAAACCCTCACTTGATCCCACCTGTCCTTCTAATTATCGACCCATCTCTCTCCTTCCCTTCATTTCTAAACTACTTGAATGTGCGGTTCACCGCCACTGCCTCGACTTCCTCTCCTCTCATGCCCTCCAGATCCCTTACAGTCTGGCTTTCGTCCTTTACTCTCTACTGAAACGGCTCTTGTCAAAGTCTCCAGTGACTTGTTCCTGGCTAAATCCAAGGGCCTGTACTCTGTCCTCATCCTTCTTGACCTCTCAGCTGCTTTTGACACCATTGACCACAACCGTCTCCTCGATACCCTGTCCTCGCTTGGCTTTAAGGGCTCTGTACTATCCTGGTTCTCCTCCTATCTCTCCCATCGCTCTTTCAGTGTGTGTTCTGGTGGCTCCTCCTCCTCTCCTACCCCGCTCCCAATTGGTGTACCCCAAGGATCTGTCTTGGGTCCGCTCCTTTTCTCTCTCTACACCCAGTCCCTTGGTGCGCTTATCTCTTCCCATGGCTTTCAGTACCATCCGTATGCTGATGACTCCCAGATCTACCTCTCTATGCCTGAACTCTCTCCGGCAAACCAGACTCGGATCTCTGCCTACCTTTCTGACATTGCTGCCTGGATGTCTCACCACTGCTTGAAATTGAACATGGCTAAGACTGAACTTCTTATCTTTCCCCCTAGAACATCCCCTCCTCTTGCCCTTTTCTCAGTCTCTGTGGATAGTTCTGTACTCCTTCCTGTTTCCTCGGCCCGCAATCTGGGAGTTGTCTTTGACTCCTCTCTCTCTTTCTCCACACATATCCATCTCGTAGCTAAGACCTGCCATTTCTTTCTCTATAACATTAGCAAAATCCGCCCTTTCCTTTCTGAACACACCACTAAAACGCTTATCCACTCCTTAATCACCTCCTGTCTTGACTACTGTAACCTACTCCTTGCTGGTCTCCCTTTGAATCATCTCTCTCCCCTTCAATCTGTTCAACACTCCGCTGCACGGCTAATCTTCTGCCAGCCTCGTCATGCCCATATTACTCCTCTTCTCAAATCACTTCACTGGCTTCCTATCCGTTTCCGCATCCAGTTCAAACTTCTCCTGCTGACCTATAAATGCATTCACTCTGCGGCTCCTCAGTATATTTCCTCCCTTATCTCTCCTTACAATCCCCCTCGGGAACTCTTCTAGCCAACTGCTTCTATCTCTGCCCTTCTCTTCTACTGCCAACTCCAGAAGTCACTCCTTTCACCTTGCTGCACCTTACGCCTGGAACAAACTACCTGTGTCTGTACGCCAGGCACCTTCTCTAACTCTCTTCAAATCCAGGTTGAAAGCTCACCTCTTCGCTGCTGCTTTTGGATCTTGACTCATCTGATCTCCTTTCTTTCCCCTTGTTTTACCCCTGCTTACACCGTCTGTGTTTTGTCTTGACTAGATTGTAAGCTCTGATGAGCAGGGATTGTCTCTTACATGTCTGTGCAGCACTGAGTATGACTGGTAGCGCTATACAAATGCTCAGTAGTAGTAGCAGTGGCTTCCGACACCATCAACTTTAAATTAGAGACAGCAACCAATCAGGAACAAAACAGCATCTGATTGGAGCGGTCAAAACACTTACAAGGATTTATTGAGAAAAGGGTACATTTGGAACACACACAGGCAACACAATGCCATATACACCAAAAAAATAAATATAATTAGAGGAAGACCCCCCAATCAATTTTACTATTTAATCCCATTGGCTCAAGAGTATTAAGGTTAAAGATCCCGTGCTGCTCATACTGCGCTAGAACTTTACCTCAATCGCCTCCTCGATGCTAAGCAATAACTCTACAACGAAGATCTTGAAATTCCTGATGATTTTGCAGGCAAGTGCTGTACGAGTGGTGCTTCCTCACGAGCTTTCAAGAGGTTATTTTTATGTTGTGATAACTGCATCCGCAATTGCCTCACTGTCTTCCCAACATAATATTTATTACAGGGACATCGAAGCATAGAGACCACATACATAGATATACAAGTGGTCAACCAATGATGGCAAAAAATGGAGCTATTGATCCTGAAGCTAGGTCCTTCTTCCATAATTCACAAAAAATGCAGCAACCACACTTATAGTGACCTATATTTAAATCACTAGAAAAATCCTTAGGAACCGCCGGGCACAAATGATCCCGCAAATTGAGCCCCCTACTGTATACCTTTTGAGGTCTTGTCCCTACCAAGCAAGAGATGGCTGAGAGTAATGACCAATGTCGCCGTATTGAAGATGCCAACATTCTTGATGTCGCAGAATACTATCAACACAACTATAATTCAAGTATATGCCCCAACAACAGCTGCAGAAGAGGATGAAATTGATGAGTTCTATGAACAAATACAAGCTGAAATTGACAGAACATGCAAACAGGATATCCTGATAGTCATTCATGGGTGACTGGAACACAAAGGTTGGCAACAAAGAAGACGACAAAATGGTTGAAAAATATGGACTTGGCAACAGAAATGAAGCTGGAGAAAGACTGATAGAATTCTGCAAGACCAACAACCTATTCATCTCAAACACCTTTTTCCAGCAACACAAGCGACGACTGTACACATGGACTTCACCCAATGGATTGTACAAAAATAAAATTGACTACATCTGTGGAAGTCAACAATAAAAAAGCACTATAACATCAACAAAGACAAAACCTGGAGCTGACTGTGGTACAGATCACCAACTACTAGTATGCAAACTCAAGCTAAAGTTGAAAAAGAGCAAGCCACTCATGAATGTAGCAAAATATGACCTTAAGAATATACCACTGGAATTTAAAGACTGCCTGCAAAATCGATTTGCTGCTTTAGATACAAAATGACAGAGCTCCAGAAGAGTTATGGAATGACATCAAGAAAGTTGGGTTGGAAGAAAGCGAGAAGTCTCTACAAAAGGTGAAAAAGCAAAAACGGCCAAAATGGATGATGGAAGAAATTCAGAAAATTGCCCAGAAACGCAGAGAAGCTAAAGTCAGAGGAGAAAGAGAGACAATCACAGAACTCAACAGAGATTTCCAACGTGCAGCAAGACAAGACAAAGAAAAGTACTACAATGACACATTGCAAGGAAATAGAAGCAGAAACTATTCGAGGAAGAACAAGACTGGCTTTCCTAAAGTTACAAGAGTTTAAGAAAAAAAATTCCAGCCTCGAATTGGAATGTTACAAGATGCTCAAGGATCTGTGTTGAATGAGGCTAAGAAGATCAAGAAAAGGTGGAAAGAATATACAGAGTTTTTATATGATAAAGATCAAGTGAACTAACAGCCATTTCAACCTGTACCTTATGATCTGGAATCATTGGTGATGAAAGAAGAAGTCGAAGCAGTATTGAAAGCCTTATCAAAGAACAAAGCACCAGGCATTGATGGCATTCCCATAGAAGTATTATAGCAATCTGATGCAGCTGTTACCATACTTACAAGGCTCTGCCAGGAAATTTGGAAGACAACATTATGGCCAACTGACTGGAAAAGATCTATGTTTATACCAATACTAAAGAAAGGTGATCCAACCGACTGTGGACATTATCGCGCAATCACTCTGATCCCACATGCCAGCAAGATTCTACTGAAGATTATTCAACAGAGACTACAACCATATATGGAACAAGAACTACCTGAAGTTCAAGCAGGGTTCAGGAAAGGGCAAGGAATGAGAGACATTATCGCAGATATGAGATGGATCCTCAAAAAGACTAAAGAATACCAAAAAGATATCTATTTGTGCTTTATTAGCTACAGCAAGGCTTTTGACTGTGTAAACCATGAGAAACTTTGGGCCACATTAAGAAACATGGGTATACCAGAAACCTTATTGTTCTCTTGCACAAACTTTACATTGATTAAGAAGCAACAGTTCGAACAGAACAAGGAGAAACAGAATGATTTAAAATCAGCAAAGGTGTACAACAAGGCTGCATACTTTCCCCCTACCTGTTAAATTTATATGCAGAACAAATCATCAGAGAAGCAGGACTGTATGAAGACAACAGAGGTATGAAGATTGGTGGAAGACTCATCAACAACTTTCACTATGCTGATGATACCACATTACTGGCTGAAAGTGAAGACGATCTGAAACATTTGCTTCTCAAGATCAAGAAACATAGTCTTAAAATGGGCCTGCACCTTAATGTAAAGAAGACAAAGATCTTGACAACTGGCAAAATCAATAAGTTCATCGTTGATGGAGCAGAAATTGAAATTGTGGATCAACTATCAATAAAGAAGCAACAAGCAGTCAAGAAATCCGACGACACATTGCTCTTAGCAGAATGGCTATGAAGGACCTAGATAAGATTTTCAAGAGCAGAGATGACTCTCTCCATACAAAGATTTGACTCGTTCAAGCAATGGTATTTTCAATAACATCATATGGATGTGAAAGTTAGACAGTGAAAAAGATAGACAGGAAGAAAATTGATGCCTTTGAATTATGGTGCTGGCGGCGAATACTGTGTATACTATGGACTGCCCAAAGAACAAACCAGTCAGTACTAGAGGAGATCAAACCTAAGCTTTCGTTAGAAGCTCAGTTGACAAGACTTTGACTTTCATACTTTGGACACATCATGTGAAGAGAGAGATCATTAGAGAAAGACATCATGCTTGGCAAGGTAGAAGGTCAACGCAAAAGAGGAAGGCCAGCAATGAGATGGATCAATACAGTAACAGCAGCTATGGGTGCCAGTCTGTCAACAATGAGTGAGCTGCCTGACTGAAGACCGAACACAATTTAGGACAACTATCGAGAGAGTCATCATAAGTCGACACCAACTTGACGATACTTAACAGCAACAACACGGACTCTAAGGGGCTTGTTTACAAAGCCGCGGTAGTGGTTCGCGATCGCGATCGCAGCCGCGGCCCCATTGAAATCAATGGGGCCGCGGCTCCGATTACGATCGCAAACCGCTACCGCGGCTTTGTAAACAAGCCCCTAAGTCCCCATTCTCAGCACATACAGACCAACAGGCATCTAGAAGCCACTCACGATGATTAGAGGATGCTGTTGGGTAATCACAATCTTTACATTTGATTAGTAATATTTGTGCTTGATGACAAAATTCAGAGTCTGTAGAACAAATTTGATGACATCTTAACAGTTAAGAAAAAGGAAGGCTGTTCTTTAAATGATATGGGTGAAGACTTTGATACTGTAGCAGCGTATTTCTGTCAGAAGGCTCAGTATACAGTGTAGTCTCAAACCCATCTTCAGATTTCATTAGTCACATCCAAAAAATGAATCTCTAGCTGATGACAATGCATCTCAAAAGAAATTGCAGTATTACATGCATTCAAATAGCATAGAAAATTCTGTAAGTGGCTATATGTACCACTCCACAGCAGAAAAACATCATCTATATATCACCGCCATTCTATAATATAAGTCTCACAAATTGAAGGGTACACCCAACGATCCTCAAATGCACTCATATACAAATTGGCCATTGATGGCGCAAAAGTGACTCTCATCGCCATTCCAGAAATTTGTTGATGCAGATCTTCTTTATAAAGAAAAAAATTCCTGGTTAAGGCAATTTCAGCCAGTTCTAGAGGAAAGGACATAGGAACTCTATATGGCAATGATCTGGCTTCCCAAACCACTCGTAGCACATCAAGAGCTTCACCTTGAGGAACAGAGATATATAATGAAGCGGTCTAATGTTACAAGCTACTGTACTGTAGATACCTGTGTAATCTGTTGCAAGACCTGCAAAAACTTTGTAGTATCTTTTAAAAAAGAGGGCATCTTCGGGACTTCATCCCTTTAAACTATATCCAAGAACCGCTCCACATACTCCAGTAAATAATTATTACTTGATAATATTGGCCTTCCAAGTGGATGGTGCATAATCTTATGGATTTTAGGTAGAAGATATAAAACAGGTATCCTAGGGAAAATAGAATTCACAAATACTTTTTCCTTTTCCGACGAGAAACCAGCAGATACAGCCATATCGGTCAGCTGCTGGATTTTAGATCGCAACTAACTCGTTTGATCCGCTATCAATTTGTGATAACAAGATGTATCACAACTGACGGCGAGCTTCAGCATCATAATCTGATGTATTCATTATTACAATTGCACCACCTTTATCTGCCTGCTTAATTGTTAAAAAAGCATTTGTTTTTAATTCCCGAAGTGCTTTTATCTCTATGTCAGATTAGACTGATAATGCCTACAGTGTTGTTCCATCTCCTTCAAATCATTTAACACTAATGTCTTAAAGGTGTGTAAGACAGCATTCAAAGACCCAGAAGGTATCCAAGACTTTAAATGTACCACGACTTATCAGGGGCAGAAACCTTATCAGAAAAAAATACATGAAGTTGCAAAGACCTCATCAAACGTTCAACTGCAAGATGATCTTGAAAATGATCTATAAATGGTCCTTATATATAAGAAAGACCTTTGGACAACAACTGAATCTGTGTGAAAGTCAAGTCTACACATGATAGATTAATCACTGCTCCTGTCTTTGGAAATTGTCCCACTACAGACACTTTTTCTTCTTCTGTAATCTTGTGTATGGACCCTGATTATCTAAAGACTGATAGTCTCCCCCGATGGATGATTTTGTAGCTTATCTTTCCCTCGTTTTCCTAAAAAAGGCTCCTTTCGGTTATCTCTACCCGTATCCTCTTCACTAGACAGGGAATTCTCAGAAGTCAGGTCAAAACTCACCGTTTTACGGCTTTATATAAGCAAAACAAAGATTTTTGTAAGGGTAATCTTATGTGTTTTATAGATTCAAGACTGGGGTAATATGCTGGCGATTTTCAGAATTTTGCACAGATGCCTGGCTGCGAGTTAAAGCAACTGCTGAGAGAAGTGTCTTGCTGCCAGCTCTGGTGGTTTCTTGATAGTAGAGATGACAACATGATAGAAGTCGGCTATCTTCAAATAAGTAAATTGTATAAGACAGTCAGTTAATGAGTTAATGAGTTTCGTTGACTTTATCCACAGGTATTATAACTCGAGTATCGCTTTACAGAGCTCACCGTGCCTATAATGTGATTTGATTGAATTCAGTTTGGCTGGGGTTTTAGCAACGGCTATTGATGAGGCGCCTCGTAGTATTCTCTGCTTTGTCAAGTTTAAGACTTTATTCAAGTAGATTATAAGATTGTATACATTAATAAATAGGAGTTTTTAAGCCTGTGATGTTGAGCTCGTTGTATCCCCTATGGCTATCAGTAGCCACATAGAGGGACGAGATGTTATCCTGAGTTTTTTTCTTCCTAGTGTGCTGCTCCCCGTGTTGGTCTTGTTTATAAGGCGCTGGACCGATTTTTGGCCTAATAAGATCTGGTATGTTTATATTGTTGGCACATTCTACTGTATATAGTTACCTATGTTCATGTTGCCATGAAGGTTGATGCTACAACTATGGTCTAATGTACAATATGTTCTCCGCTGTTTGCTGTATTCATAGTTGCTGGTTTTATGTATGTGCTCTTCTGTTCAAGTCAAACAGCAGATCAAAAAGACGGCCAGAACAATATTCCACAAAGCAAAGACCACTCATCGATCCACAGGACTTTAGAACAGTCATGCAGGCCATGACACTCCCCCACCTGGACTACTGCAATGCAATTTATCATGGACTACCAGCCACCCACACCAACTGCCTTAAACACCACTGCAAGAATCATCGCGAAGGCAAAAAAACACGATCACTTCACCCCAGTCCTGAGAGAACTTCAATCGTGCCCCTCGAAGCAAGGATTAAATACAAATCCCTCCTACTTATCCACAAAGCCCTCCATCAAACCCAGACCACACAACTGAAGACCCTACCTCGCCCTACTCTCAACAGACCAACCCGTCAGACCACCAACAACACTCTCACTATCCCCCATGAACGAACTAAGTTCAATCAGCAAACATGCAACAGAGCATTCGAACTGTACGAACCCTCCCTCTGGAACTCCATCCCGAGCCAGATCCGAAGCACCAAAGACCTCTCCGTATTCCGGAAACAGTTAAAAACCATCCTGTTTCATGAATATCTTGGACCTGAAACAGACATCTCTCAATAACTGTTCACCTGAACCCTCTGACCTACCCGCGGGCAGCGAGCAGACAGCAACCATCTAAGAGACTTCCGTAAAATGTCAACTGTCTAGTAAGGTTACTTTCTGTGAAGATCAACTATGTTATCCCCCTGGTGATGGCCTCCCTCCCTCTCTCTATCAACTTGATTATTCCCTCCCTCCCCCCCTTTTATGTTAAACCACTTTGACCCGGTGAAAAGCGGGATATAAATGCAGTTAAATAAATAAATGTAAACCAAGTTACTGTTTGATGTAAACCATCTTGACATGGCAAAAGGCGGTATATAAAACCGGTTAAATAAATAAATGAAAGTGTGGTCAAGTCAAAGCTGACTCTTGGCAACCCAGCAGCCCCTGGGTTTTCTTGGCAAGGTATAACCAGAAGTTGATTGCCAGGCTATTTCTTCCAAGGCAATGGAGGGTAAAGTGAGTTGCCCAAGGTCGCAAGGGTACAAGGCTGTTGCTCAAACCACTAGGCTACTTGGCAGTTCTGTGCACAGCCTGTATTTTATGTGCTTACTTTTCAAGCAAACGTCTAGCCACAGGAGAAGCAGGTGTGGGTGGCCTGCTTTATATCCACATCACTTTTCAAAGAAAAAGAGTGTATGTGTAGTATGCTTCCTCCTTAAGAACTAATGTGGAACTACACAAGTTACCCGGTTCCGGGAGGGAGATTTTAGACCAGTCCTGGTCTTCTGAGATTCCTGTCAGGGTGCATTAGGACCCTGCAGCACTGATTTCAATGTGTTGAATCAGGAATTACAAATACCACACTGCCTTAGGATATAAGTTCAAAATGAGGACTGCCAAAAGGTTTCCCCTGGAAATGCGTAAGTTGGCATTCTGCTAGTGCAAAGCTCCCAGATAGTAGCGCCTGGGATCTTTATTGCAATGTTGAAGACAGTTTGAAAGTTGCCCTTTGCCGTTTTGGTTTCTACTTCAAGTGTCATCGCCATAAGGGCTTAGCATGCAAACTCAGACAGAAAGGCTTCCTTAAGGTTGTGCAAGTATGTGCGTGCAGATGTGTCATCTCTATGTATAGGGGAGAAGGGAGAAAAGGCACACGCTAAACATAGGAGAAAGAGCTCGGGCTGTTACAGCAGAAAAGAAACCGAAACCTGCACGCTCATGCTTTGATGTGAATCAGGGCTTAGGCGGTATCAGCAGAGGCCCTGAAAGGGAAAGAGAGCAGAGGGGATGGGCTGGAGGGTGATTCAGAGAAAGCAGGGAGGGCCCGGCCAGGAAAGAACTGAAAAAGACGCCTGCGACCTTGTCTCTGAAGCCTAGAGAAAAGGGGAAGAAACAAGGGGGGAACGGGCCCAGGCTTCGGCATAGAAAACTGTGCATAACATTTCTAACAAAGTAGCAAAAAAAAAAAAAGAAGATGAAAAACCAAAATCAGCCGTCCTACAAGCTCTCAAGCCTTTTAAACGTTTCCTGAAGAGGACGGACAGGAAGCTGGTCTTTTGTCTTCGGTTCACTGCTCTGACTGTGGAGAGTCCACAGTCCCAGCGGGAGTTCGAACTGCGCTTTGGTAAGGGTTCAAATCAAGCTCCGGAAAAGTTAAGCGAGGCGGGCTTGGGAGGGGAGAGCAGAAATGGGCTTCATGCTTTTCTTAAAAAACCAAAGGGAGGGAAGGAGAGAGAAAAGCCAATTCGGGGCTTTAGCAAAGGACTCGAAAGCATTTAAAGAAGTCAGTCAGCTGTTGAATCCCTCTAGGAGCCTTGCATGCCAAGATAGGCTATCGGGGGAACTGCTCAACCTGCTTTTGTTAAGAAAGGTAAATTAATTAAAGGGGGATGCGGGAAGTCAATTTTGCAATCGTCGCATTAAGCTGGGTGTTGCCTGCTCTCTGGTGCCAAGGCTTTGTTGGGGGGAAAGTAGCATAACTCTTACGCTTTATGAAATCACTAATCTTTTACTGCAGTGGTTTTTCTACGTATTTGAGGAAGGGGATTCGGCCCGAGGACGGTGATGAGTTTTCTTGTGCATTCAGTGCAGGCCGGTTCTAGGGGAGGGGAGGGGAGGGGGTGGCCTGATTGCTGGAAACAGCAGTGGAAGAAAATCAGGTAATATTAAATCTTTCCTTTGCGAAGCAGCTGTCTTGAGAAATGAAAAGCTGTGGGGGGTTTGTAGGTAGGGAAGGAAAACGAGGGGTCCGCCTGCTTGTGCAGTCTGGCATTTACATTAAAGATGAATATGTGGTCCAGGCGGGGCCTGCTGTGATTTTAGAGTAGGTTGCCTCTTGGGAGGGGATTTTGGCATGTGAAGGGTTAGAGGCCATTGGGCCCAGCCCTCCTGTACCAGGTCCGAGAGTGCAGGACCCTTTGGGTTTGTTTCTTTATTTGGGGATTTAGCACACACCTTTTTCAATAGTAGTTCAAGGTGAGTAACATACAGGTACAGTAAGCATTTCCCTGGCTCCAGAGCATGACTGTCCTGGAGGTAGTAGAGGGTTAAGTGATTTGCCCAAGGTCACAAGGAACATCAATGGGATTTGAGCTTAGAACCAGGGAAACCAGGGTTCCTCTGATGTCTCTCTCTCTTCCTCAGATTGAGGTAAAAAGAATTTTTCTCCTCTTCCCTTTCAGGTCCCTAAATAAGTTTTCTGGTCATCTTTTTAAGTTGTTGTTTGTTTTCTTTTTTTTGTTCTTTTTTGGGGGAGGGGGGCATGTGCATGAGTGACTGCTCTTTTCCCTGCATAGCTCCACTTTTCAGCCTCTACTGACAATATTTATGCAAATTAGGCCTAAAATGAGTATCTGCATCTGGCCCCATAGGTCACCCCTTTCCCAGGGCTAGCCTCCGATTTCCCAAACTTTGATACACTTGGCTATTGCAGAGGGAAAACAGAAGATGAAGTTTGGGCTGCATTTTGTCTTTGTAACAGCCATCAAACTAAGGGCACTTTCATTTTAAGGATGGCTCCGTAGATGCTTCTCATGGGTGAGAAAGGGTGGAAAGCACATAGTGACCTACAGCGTCCATTTTCAATCGGCAGCAAATTTAGGCGAAAAAAAAAAAATCTTGAGCATCAGAGGGCTCATTGACATCCCTTTCCCAGAGGCTCGGGGACAAGGTAGGTCCTTTTAAAGGTTATCAGTAAGCTGATGTAGTCACGTCTGACTGTTTTGCCTCGATTTCTCTTTTCAACAGCCCTTTCCTCATTTTGGAATTGCCTTGCTTCCCATGGCCGGCAGCAATGCCACTGCACCAGCACCAGACTCGTGTGGGATCCCTGCCAGTGTCAGTCCATGCAAACGCTTATGGAGTCAGGCTTCCCTCCGGCGCGGCCACCAGACACGGCGTCGACGACACAGGCCACGAGCGACCCTGATTTCCCTCATGCAGGAAGCACCCAAGGATGTAAAAGGGCTCCTGAAGCAGGCTGTTGACCTTACCGCAGTGGTACCCCGCCCGGTGCTGGTAGCGACGCAGAAGAGGGACACCTTGGAGATAGTGGAGAGAGCTCTGCAGGAGGTGGAGGCGGTGGGGCAATCAGACCGGGAACCCGTAACTATAGAGCATTCAGAGGATGAGGAGTCGACTATCAGCCACATCCTGGAGCTCATAGCCCAGCTGGAGTACCATACGCACCCCATGGAAGGTATTGAAATCTGCTCAGACTTCCTGCTTGGCCGCTGCTTCCGGGGACGACTGTGTCAGTGGCATCACACTTCCTTGCCCTACCACTGGCAACTATGGCACCAGGGCACCCACTGCTGGGAGAATGTGGGGGCTGACGGCCAGGAGATTCTGGAGCGGATTTACAGTGATCCAGCCAGGACCCAAGTCCAGGCAGTTTACCGGTAAGTGTTGCCCTTTTCTCAAAGGGGGCAAAAACTGGCTTTGCTTTGTTTCACTTAGTACACTCTTTGCGATCTCTGATTGAATCCCAGCCCCTTTAGAAATGAATCACAGCAGCATAGTATTATCTGCAGATAGTGGCAGTTTGGAATAAATATTCTGAAATCACTGACTGGGGGATCCCAAAGACTCTGATACAATAAGGCAGTCTCGTGACCATGAAAGTACTGTACTGCATTAGTGTTTCTAGTGATAGATTCGCTCAGCCGAGGACCTAAACTGGGTGAACTGGTCTATGCAGCATCGATGCCATCAAAGAGTAAGGCAGGTGATGTCAAACACACACTGAGCTTTGCTTGCTATATCCTCTCTGCAGGAATATAAAAATATATATATTTGAGTCATTAAACTGAAGTAGATGTCAGATGCAAGAGTCACAGGACATCAAGACCACAGTGATTTCCTGAAAAAGCTGTAATTTAAAAGACAAAGTCTATGGTTACAGCTTTAATGAGTATTCCTTTCATCTGTCATAGGGGTCTGCCTTTTGTCATTGATCTACAGTCCATGTTGGTTTGGGGCAGTGAGGTCTTCAAACATGTGCGGCGACTGAACACTGCAGTCTCTTCTGATGCCTCTTTCCACACTACATACAAATACTACTATCTACTGGAGACTGGCTGGCAGGAGTACTGCTCGGTAAGAAACCTTTTCCCCTCTAGAAACTGGCCCTGCTAGGATCAGCTTTACAGGAGGTGGAAACAGCATCATTCATTAGGGTGCCTGGGTTCATAGCCCAGCTGTGCCCCCAGATGACTCATTTCACCTCCCTGTGCCTGGGATCGTGGGGCAGAAACACATTTGAGTAGCACCTGAAGGTAGTTGCAGATACATAAACAGATACATACAAAGCACCTGCAAGGATATGAATAGACGCAAAGGCAGCAGTTGCAGGGAACCACAGAGCAGAGATGTGTGAACGGCACCTGCAGGGAGCCCGACGCATTCACATACACCCACAGAAACACGTGATTATATAGTTCTTTCTCTCTGATCTGTGCACACTTTCTTCTTGTGTTTAGTCCTTCACACAGCGTATTCTGGAGGCCCTGCAGGCAGGAGCCACGGAAGTGCGTTGTAGCACGCTGCAATACCAATACCTGCTGGACCTGCGAGCGGGGTACCAGCAGAATCTGAGCACTGGTACCAAGAGAGCTATTCGCTGTCGGCCCACTTTCCAGTCACCTGTTCTGATGTTGCCCCAGCTCAGGTAACAACACAGGCGTCATCGCGTTGTGTTCAGAACACGTTCTCATGCCCTAGAAGTGTATCTACACACTAATAGATGCACACACTAATGTTCCCTGTAAATAGTTATCTCCAAATTATAATGCCCTGTTCAATGTAAACCGCCTTGATATCATGAAAGGCGGTATATAAGAAATGTTAAATAAATAATAGCAGAAGTATTAATGTTTACAGGCTGTGCAGGGGAAGGGGTGTGAACAGTCATGCTGTGGGGACACTGACCTCCCAGCCCAAGGGTGCATGTCGTCAGAGTGAAAGGAAGCTGGGCTCCTTGTGGTCTCCTCATTTTGGCAGTTGTTAGGCTGTATAAACATCAATTAATGCATGAATAAGCCCCTCCACTCCAGAAGTGGCTCTGTGTTTGTTATGATTGGTAATTGCAAAGCATCTTGGCCCTGGCTTTCTCCAACTTACTGAAGCTGGTAGAACAGGCTCTGATGCTGTTTGATTTTTGTCTGCCTTTGTTTAGGACTCTGTCCGGATCGCAGCTCTGTACGTTCTCCCCGACTCTAGCCACTGGCCCCTCTGGCCTTGGCCCACAGTATCCCGAGACCTGGAGGCCAATAGACCCTGCCCTAGACTTCTCCCAGGAGGCCATGAGCCCCCAGGAGCGGGCATACCACCTCATCTACAACCTCTTCCACAAAACCATGCCCGAGAATAAGTACATCATTGATGGCATCAGCCGGGTGCAGAACCTTTTCCTGTGGGACAAGTACAAGCGGTAAGGAATCCCCTTCTTACCCCCTATCTCAAAACTCAAACCTATGGACTATTGCAACTCACTGTACCAGGGCTTAAAGGTATCTCAAGTCAGTACGTCAATTAATTTAAAACACAGCTTATTAGACTAATAGGTGGGCAAGGAAGTATGACCACAGCCCCTCATCTGAAGGAACTTACTTTTATCATGTTTGCCATGCTGCTTTCACTCTTGTTAAGTTTGCAGCAGGTTCGGCGGCTGTTACCTGCTGGGGAGAAATCTTGCAATAGCAGCTGCACTGTGAGACTTCAGCCTGGCAGGTAACAGCTGCCTTACCACCGCCTTTGGCTTATGAACAGTGCAGTTCCAGTATGACTCGGCTGCCTTCAGGTCAGTTGGTTTCACTTTTAAGCAATCTTCAGTAAGCCACTGTCCCTGGATTATTCAAATTAGCTCTCAGGCTGGCTGTCCTTGCCGGGCTGGAGTGAGTACGTTGTTTCTCTTTCCTCCTCCTCCTCCTGATTATCATTTCTATAGTGCTACAAGGCATACGCAGCCGCTGTACAGATGCATGCAAAAGATTGTAAGCTCTGATGAGCAGGGACCATCTAGTCAGGACAGACAACACAACAACTGAGGACAAAGATATATCTAGGGGAATTGGAAGGAAACAGATAGGACACTAAGTGACTTCAAAGAGGTGAGTTTTCAGCCTGGATTTGAAAAGGGTCAGAGAAGGCACCTGATGGACAGACTCCGGTAGTTTGTTCCCGGCATAAGGAGCAGCAAGGTGGAAGGATCAAACTCTGCAGTTGGCAGTAGAAGAGAAGGGCACAGATAGAAGCAATTTGCCAGAAGAGCAGCGCACCCGCAGAGGAGTTTAAGAGAGGAAAGGTAGTGAGGAGCTGCAGAGTGAATGCACTTATAGGTCAGTAGGAGAAGTTTGAACTGGATACAGAAATGGATAGGGAGCCAGTGAAGCGACTTGAGAAGAGGTTATATGAGCATATCGAGACTGGCGAAAGATTAGCTGCGCAGCTGAGTTTTGAACAGATTGAAGGGGAGAGATGATTCAGAGGGAGACCAGCAAAGAAAAGTTTGCAATAGTCTAGACAGGAGGTGACTAAAGAGTGGATAAGTGTCTTAGTAGTGTGTGTAGAAAGGGAGGGACACATTTTGCCAAAGTTATAGAGAAAGAAGCAACAGGTTTTAGCTATCTGTTTGAGAAAGAGAGAGTAGAGTCAAAGAGGACCCAAGGTTGTGAGCTGAGAAAACAGGGAGGAGTGTAGTTTTATCTGCAGAAATAGAGACGGGAGGGAGGTGGGTTTAAGGGGAAGGACAAGGAGCTCACTTTTGGCCATGTTCAGTTTCAGTTAGTATTTCTGTTATGTTGTAATATTTTCCTGACCTTTATAATATTAGATTGTTATATACATTTTAGTACTATAGATATAGATAGATAGAGATATATTGCATTGAGTCTTTTATTTTATTGCAAGCTCCATTGTTACGGTGGTCTAATATAGTATATCAAATTCCAAGAAATGAGTGGCGGAGGAGACTCCAGCAGAAGGCAGGGAAAGCACAAGGAATAAGGTGTCTGTATGAAGTTGGTGAACATAAAATAAATAAAATGCAGGAGATTGGAAGGATTATATGCCCTTTCTTGAGACACTTTTAAAACTTTTCTTATGTCTCCTTCCTGTAGAAAGAAAGAGCACATGTCCCGGAGAATATCGGAAGAAGAGAAAATCTTGAACGAGCGGCACCTTTTCCATGGAACCTCGCCCTGTGCCATCGATGCCATCTGCAAGCAGAACTTTGATCCCCGCTTGTCGGGCAAGCATGCCACTATGTATGGACAGGGCAGCTACTTTGCCAAAAAGGCCAGTTACTCCCATCGCTATGCTCCCTGCTCCTCTGGGGTTCACCATTATGTTTTCTTCTCAAAGGTGCTGGTGGGGAAGTCAACTCGGGGCAATAGTACCCTGCGGCGCCCACCAGCCCTAGTACCAGGCGATGCTACCAGTGACCTCTATGACTCATGTGTGGACAGCCTGGAGGATCCGCAGATCTATGTAATTTTTGACAGTGATCAATGCTATCCCTACTTCATTATCAAATACAGGAAGATTCCTGGTTCTGTGAATTTGGACTAACCACCAGGACAATGCTATTGGTCTTTCCCTATATGTGATACTGCTGAGTAAAACTGGAATACAAAGTTCAGCCTGTGTTCTTTCCATGAACATTTAAAGATTTGTTTGGTATTGTTTACACTCTGATGGAAGGAGCTTTGTTGCAACAAAGCCTATTGCTGAAAGGTCTTCTACTTAGTATTGGCATGAGACTTTGAGCTCTGGACCTCTTAATAGGTACCTCCCATGATACTCATCTGGAATGAGAAATTAAGTCCGTTCATGTCCTGGTGGAGGCTGTGCCTTGTATTTTAGGTCCAATTGTTTGGTTGTTGGCAGCATAGAAAGGGAGATCTGCCATATTCTGGTTAGTAAGTCCTTAAAGATCTTGTGGACTGGAAGGATCATCGGTGTATTTTAGGATGCCCATATAATCCCATCTGGTGTTAAAAGCCTCCAGAGTGCTAGGTAAGAGAGATGTAAATAGCTTTGAAAGAGACTTGGTGTAGGAATTGTCTTGCGGTACAAGCTTCCTTGGTAAATGCTAAGGAGGAGTTTGGTTGGGGGAATTCTTCATGACATACTGATCTCCTTCCCTTTCTTCTGGGTTGTGGAACTGTATACTTCAGAACAGATTTGGAGTAAACACTCTCCCATTGCTGCTAGTGAAGCTCATGTCAGGGTAGGAGGTGGAGTATTCCTAGCTCTCTTCTGAAGATGGAGAATAGCCTTGGAGGCAGTGCATTTTTCTTTAAAATAAAAAAAAAAAAAAAAAAAGTACAGGGCTCTTTCATTAATACATGAGTACCACGGGTCGCTTTTTAGCAGGCAATGAAAAGGGGGCTGGTACGCCATACCACTGTGTACCCCTCCAAGAAAAAGTCTGCCTGGAGGTAATATGACTACAGGGTGAGTTTCCAAATTTCATAGAGATCAAGTCCAGCCCGAAGGGAGAAGTAGGTTTGTCTGAGCTCCATAAATTTTGGAGGGCCATACCGACTTGACAAAGGTTCAGGTTATCCTGTAGGACCTTCTGTAAGAATTTGAGCAGGAGTGTGTTTAAACTCTGGGGAGAGCTGGTGATGGTAGATATCAAAGGCAGGTTCCACAGGGTAGATGGTAGGCACTGAGTAGTGGTTCAACATTGCTTGGTGAGTTTCTAGTAAAGGTTTTCAAATGGCTTCCTTGTTGGTCATGCCTTTGGTTTGACTATTTTGGTTTGTTCTGATCTTTTTTTCTATTTGTGTGGTTTGGTTTTGTTTTTTTAAGTAAGGAGAAAACCAAGCAGAAAAGATAGAGGATCAGAAGGCTGTGAGGCAGTCTAGAATATTTTGGTCTCTGGGAGAGCTAAAGTTTGGTGTGGATGTGCCCAATGATGTCACCAACAGCGTAGCTGCATTTATCCTGTTTATTGACAGTGAAATGTTTTTAGAACATGGGGCCAAGTGTAGACTGTCTCCCATTTTGTGTTTATGGGGAAAACACGTCTTGTCCTTGATGTAGAAAAACTGAACATTTATCCTGTCTTCTCCCTATTCTGTTTTTCCAGAAAGCCACTGTTTGTTCAGGTTTATATTTGGTTATTTTCTGTATTCTGATTTAAAGAAATGATTCAGAGGCTGTAACGTGGTGGTTTTTCCAGTAACACTGCCCTGTATGGACACACATGATGACTAAAGCTGTTCGGATTTCTCTGCATCCATCTCAGAAGGGAAGGAGAACTGCCTTGTATCCAAAGGTGAGTCATGGCAGCAGAAAATAAGGAAACAAGCAATCGACTTAACCTCATACACCACTTTCCCTACAGTGTACATAATGCATCACTTGCCAGTGCAGTTGGTATGGGGGTATTCCATTTCCTTCTGATGTCCATGTTAAGGTGTAACGAATATATATCGACTCGACAGAAGGCCAGGGCAAAATGGATGAGCCTGGCGCTCAGCTGGCAGAGTGACTGGAATAAGTTGAACAGCAGCCACAGAATTTAACTTATTCTACTGTAGATATTCAACGGCACTAGACATATAAGCAGAAGTGCTGATGAATACAGAGCCAGTGTCAGGACAGTGACCACACTGTTTACTTTAGGCCCAAATTAAACATAAATTATCTGTGGCGGAATGTTGTTGCTAATTGTTAAGCTTCTTCGCCTTCCTCCACCTCTTTCTTATACAGAGTATAGATTCATTCAGGAGCATGCTTACTAAGGCTCACGCCGGTAACTTGCGTGTGACCCAGGTTATGAGGGCGGGTTTGTGCAGTAACTGCAGGCAGGCGTACACAGCCATCCCCCTGCAGTTACCACGCGTCACTGCGGTAAAGTGACTATGATTTTATTAGATTTGATATGCCACCTTTGATACATCATGCAAAGAGAGAGATCATTAGAGAAAGACATAATGCTTGGCAAGGTAGAAGGTCAACACAAAAGAGGAAGACCAGCAATGAGATGGATCGATACAATAGTAGCAGCTACGGGTGCCACTCTATCAACAATGAGCCACCTGACTGAAGACCGAACCCAATTTAGGACAACTATCCAAAGGGTCGCCATGAGTCAACACTGACTTGTTGTTAAGTGCCATCAACAACGTGCCACCTTTTATAATCAAAAGCAAAGTAGTTTACAAAATAAGGTGGTGTTTGAAGCCCCTGCCCCCCCCCCCCCCGTGTGGGTGCAACTAACACCCACACGAGCTGTGAGGTGGTGGGAACACCCTATCCCACCCAGTCGTGTGCTACAAGGGTAGTGGGGTGCCAATACCACATACTAAAACGTGTCCTCCTCAGACAGATTTTTGTCCTGATTCTATTCATGCAATAGAGAAATTAAGCATTCATCGGCCCTGGTAGCAGGTCATTTCACTTGAATATCAGCCCATGAATTTCTTCTGTACATCCTTTATAAATTTCCTGTATAAAAGGAAGCTGTCTCAGCGAGAGTAAATGCTACCATTTTGCTGGGCTTGTGTAAGAGCGAGGTCACAGAGGACTCTCTTGGAAACAAAATAGGCTTTCTACACATGAATATCACGTTTCAAACCTAGCTCCATGATGGTAGTATCATGCTTGGAATATATGATTGTCTTCTCCAGAACCTAAGTTATGTTTTATTTGCCAAAAAAAAAGCTGATGATAATACTGTTACGAACTTCATGATACTGGACTATATGATTATAATTTGGATTGAGTTAATAACAGCATGATGCTTTCTTTATATCCAGTTCGATGCTGGTTCTTTAGAATTTTGAACTATATCGTTTGACTGAGACACACAACCTTTCAAGTGTAATAAAGAAACAAAAAAAAATCCTTAAAAAATTCCTCATTCTGTTTTTACCTTTATGTGGTTTCCTACACTGCACACAGTCGATGTCATAACGTGTTACATAAAATTTGGCCTCGAACATATGTTTTAGGCTGCAGTTGAAATCCTGCCTCATTGGGCTATGTGGCAGTAACTCAGCCCCTCTGGCTCGCCTCGCTTTCTTCCTTATACTTCACAGATAGCCATACCAGCATTGAGAGTAGCAAGGGCTCTGGAGAAACAACGTGCAATGTACTGGCCGTAGTTGTTTGAAGTCTGTAAATAAATTGATGCGAGCAAGGACAAAATCCCAACCAACTTAATGTTTGTTTTCGCAACTGTTGAACATTCCTCTTGTGCTTTCATTGATGATGGGGTTTAATTTTTGTATACGTAGGAGGTGTCTTTTCTGACTTTGGAAACTTTTATTTCAGAAGTTGGCCCTTTCCAATGCCGCTGATTAACCTCTCCTAAATGTCCTGAATTCCCTGACACTAACTGTGGAGCAGGGACAGTACCAAAGGTTAACCGGTCAGCAGTGACATTGAGCTGCTGGTTAGGTAACCCTAACTAGCTAAAATTAAGACAAAAAACAGCTGACCTGGGTTTAGCGATCTGGCTAGTGACTAAATATTGCTGCTGACTGGATAGCTAATTTGTTATACAGGCAAACCAGATCTTCAGTGCCGGTGGCCAAGTATGGCCCTGCCTTTAAATATCTAGGTTACATTTAAAGCAGCAACATCCAGCTGCTTTATTCATCCCCCCCCCCATAGACTATGCCTGCAAGATGTGTCTAATCTGCCCAATTTCCTTTCTATCATAATCCCATACGCTTCACTTCACTCCAACGAGGAATCTCTGTGCTGTCCCATCCCCGGCCGCCTGAATTCTGTCACTGTTTTGCTGCCTCCTTTTCCTAGGACACTATTCCAGGCATCCACCATTCTTTCCATAAAATAATATTTATTTGGCTTTAGCTCTCCCCTATTCATTGGTAGTAGATTAATTACGGTTCAGGTGCAATAAGTATTTCTCTGTCCTCCAGAGGGTCTACAATGTCAGGGCAACATTTACTATAATGTGCTATCACATTAGCACACATTATTGTGGATCCCATGATATGCCATAGGACTTCTTTACTAATAACATGATGTGGAAGAGTAGCCTAATGGTTAGAGCAGTGACCAAGAGAAGTGGGCGGGTGGGCTTTATTTATTATATTCCTATACCACCACAGTATTCAAAGCAGTTTACATTATATCATTAAAACATCAATTCTCTATCCATCCCCTCCAACCAACCCCAAATATCTGCACTGCCTTTACCTCCTCGCTGAGGGAAAAGCGAGGTTTTCAAATTTTTCCTAAAAAAAAAAAATCACCAAGGCCTGCTTCGTCCGCAAGGTTTCTGGGTGTTTATACCACCAAATCAGGGCTGCTGTCCTGAATGCCATATCACTCTGTGTCTTCTACCTCAATTGTTGACAACCTGGTACTACAAGGAGATGCCCTTTAGAATATAAGATATGCCATACTGGGTCAGACAAGGTCCATCAAGCCAATATCCTGTTTCCAACAGTGGCCAATCTAGGTCATACGTACCTAGCAGTTTCCCCAAAAGACACAGGTTCCACAATGCTTGTATTGGGTCAAGCAGTGATATCCTGGGTCCCTTTTAATAATGGTTTATGGACCTTTCCTCCAGGAACTTGTCCAAACCTTTTTTAAACCCAGCTACACTAATAGCTTTTACTACATCCTCTGGTAACAAATTCCAGAGATTGATTACACATTGAGTGAAAAAATATTTTCTCTTATTAGTCTTAAATAGTTTACCCTGTAGCTTCATTGCATGTCCCCCTAGTCTTTCTATATTCTGATGGCGTAAACAATTGATCTACATTTACCCATTCCACTCCATTCATTAAATTTATAGACCTCTATCATATCTCCCCTCAGCCGTCTCTGTTCCAGGTTGAAGAGCCCTAACCTTTTTAGCCTCTCTTCATAGGGGTATCTTTCCATCCCCTTTACCATTTTGATGGCTCTTCTCTGTACCTTTTCTAATAACGCTAAATTCTTTTTAAGATAAGGTGACCAGAATTACACATAATATTCAAGGTGTGGTCGCACCATGAAACAATACAGAGGCATTATAATATCCTTTGTTTTATTTTCCATTCCTTTCCTTATCATACCTAGCATTCTATTTACTCTCTTGGCCACCGCTGCACACTGGGTGGAGCGTTTTATTTATTTATTTATTTATTTATTATTTATTACAAGCTCTTATATACCGCTCTATTCAGCATCAGCGCGGTTCACAATATAACAACAGACCAGAACAACAAACTGTTTGGTTTTACAGAGAACAAGGTCAGAGAACTTGGATAAAACATGGGACGGCATTTCTGCAACTATTTACATGAGTATTTACAAGTATACACAACAGAAGTTGTTATTAGTTATAGGGTAAGGATCGAGATTGGTTAGCTGGTCAAGTAATATTGGGGGAAAAGGTGGGATTTGAGAGCCTTTCTAAAAAGGGATAGATCAGTGATAGCACGAATCTCTGGGGGTAGGGCATTCCAGCACTTGGGGGCATAGAATCTGAAGGCCCTGTTAGATGTCGTTGATAGGCATTTTGTCGCTGCTTTAGGGATAACTAGTGCATTTGTTGATATCGTTCTCCTGGATCTATTGGGTGGAACAGTCTGAACGAGGTCTACTAGGGAGGAAGAGGTGATGATTTTAGTGGCCTTGAAAGTTAGTAGTAATGTTTTGAACAATATTCTGCCATGTATGGGGAGCCAGTGGAGTTGCTCTAGGATGGGTGTTATATGGTCCCTTCTTGATGTTTTAACATGTTATCCACAATGATGCCTAAATCTTTTTCCTGGGTGGTGGTTCCTAATGTGGAACTTTGCAAGGTGTAAGCAGAGTTTGGGTTGTTCTTTCCTAGGCGCATAACTTTGCACTTGTCCACATTAAATTTCATCTGCCATTTGGATGCCCAGTATTCCAATTTATCAAGATCCTCTTGCAATTTTCTACAATCTTCATGGGATTTAACAATTTTAAATAGTTTTGTGTCATCTGAAAATGTGATAACCTCACTCGTTTTTCCCTTTTCCAGGTCATTTCAGGGTATGTCAAAAAGCAGCGGACTCGGCACAGATCCCTGGGGTACTCTACTAGT
Organism: Ichthyophis bannanicus; assembly: GCA_033557465.1. NCBI lineage: Eukaryota > Metazoa > Chordata > Amphibia > Gymnophiona > Ichthyophiidae > Ichthyophis > Ichthyophis bannanicus. The sequence goes on along the minus strand of CM066048.1, from coordinate 99,542,150 downwards.
CACCTTTCTCCATTGGGAAAATTGGCCATTTAGCCCTACCCTCTGCTTTCTATCGTTTAACCAGTTCCTGATCCACAATAGTACACTGCCTTCTATCCCATGACTTTTTAGTTTTGCCAAGTCTCTGATGAGGGACCTTGTCAAAGGCTGTCTGAAAGTCCAGATCCACTATATCAACCGACTCACCTTTGTCTATCTGTTTATTCACACCTTCAAAAAAACATAACATAGAACAGATTAGTAAGACAAGATCTTCCTTGTCTAAAGTCATGTTGGCTGTCTCCCATTAAGCCATGACTATCTACATGTTCAGTAATTTTGCTCTTTATTATGGTTTCTACCATTTTTCCTGGTACTGACGTCAGGCTTACCGGTCTGTAGTTTCCAGGATCACCCCTGGAACCCTTTTTACAAATTGGTGTTACATTGGCCATCCTCCAATCTTCTGGTATTACAGATGATTTTAATGATAGTTCACAGATTACTAATAGCAGGTCCGCAATCTCATATTTCAGTTCTTTCAACACCCTTGGATGTATACACCCCTGCTGGATCTTAACAGCCTCCCAGGCCAGTACCAGCTTAACAGATCTCACAGATAAGCTGGTCCTTGTCCTTTCACTGTTTTAAACGTTAACAGCAGTAGCTTAAAAATACTCTGTTGTTGAATAGGCTGCCAATGTAATTCAGACTTGCACTTTATCTGCCGTCATATACTATATTACGCCTTGGGCAAGTCATTTAACCCTCCATTGCCTCAGAAGAAACATCTGGCAATCTATTTCCAGTTATGTCTTGTCAAGAAAGACATCAATAACATTTGTCTTTGCTCCTTTGTTGTTTACATTTGAATGGAGTAACATACAAATGAATCTAGCCCCAAATTTGTACCTGAGGTGATTGTGGGTAGTATTTCAACACTGGCTTCTCTGGTTCTCAACTCACCACTCCAATCACTAGGCCCATGGTTCACAACCTAATCCTTGGGGCACAGTCCGCTAGTCAGTCATGTTATATGCATGAGAGCAATTTACATGCAGTACTTCCGTTGTATGCAAATCTTTCTTAGGCATATTGATTGCGGATATCCTGAAAACCTGACTGTCTGGCTGTGCCCTAAGAGCTGACTTGAGAACTACTGCACTAGGCTACTCTTCCACTCATGAAAATGAATTAGTCCACAGGGAGGACCATTTTCAAAGATGTTTACAAGGGTAAAGAGTGATATACCTGGAATAAATTGGCCATCTGAAAAATTCATTCCTGTAATGCAGCTGAAAGCATGTCCTTTGTTCATAGCTGCATGGAGTGGAGACATTCCTGGATGAGGGTTTGAGAATGGGAAGGAAAACCAACTTGTGTAGATTACTTTTCCATTTTCTGTATCTTAGAGCCCATAGCAAAAGTATTCCCACAAAAAGTGAAGGAAAAAGGCTTGCAGGTACAATAGTCTGTACCCACAGCAGGATTCAAAGCAAAAGTACACGTCAACTTTCCATTTAAAAATTAGTACACAGTTTGTGGGTGGAAAATGCCACTTGCACACTTTGTTCTAATGTAGTTTGAAAATTGCTGTCATCGTAACACAAAAGTCAGTATTCAAATGTGTCTAGCTAGCTAAGTCTTTGAAAACCTATTGTAATTAGTTAACTATAGTTCATAAATTTCTCTTGCTAGTTAACTTTAGCTGGGCAAGTCTAGGAGTAACATTAGGGCAGCACCGGCTGTAAGTGGCTAGTGCTGGATTTGGCTGACCAGATTTAGTACTGCAAAAGCAGGTGTAAATATAGAGGCCTATTCACTACTGGACATCCAGCCCGTGTACATCCCCTTAGAATTGGGTCTACCAGCTTGTACCTGCAGGCTGGGTCCCAATTCTGATGGGCCGCATGTCCAACCACATCCATTGCGGTTCCTGAAAGGCTCCATTCAGGAACCGCAATGCCATAGCATCCCGTCGCCAAGATTGTCCTTTCCCCCCAATCCAGCCTCCATGGCCAGGCTCCGGCTGTAGGACTCCCCCCTGCACGCCTCCATGTTTTGTCCTTGATGGCCGCCGTCGCTACCTTGCATCCTCTGAGGTGGAATAAGTCCCCCATCTAACCAGCCTACCCCAGATGTACAGGGCTGACCTCAGAATCAGCCTTGTATGTCCGGGGTGAAGACCTGCCCTCTCCCACCTCCGTCTAAGGCTCCCTGTACAACTCCGCTGTTCATATAGGGAACCTTGCACAGGGACAGCAAGGAGGACGTAGCAGGGATGTACGTCCAGACAGGGTGTACATCCCTGCTATTCGGGGCTCAGAATAGATCCCATAGGCAGCCACCCTTCCTGATATTAAAAAAAAAAGTTTCAGCACCCAAAACACCTTCCTGATTTTAGAATATTCAAATGCAATGTGTGCCTTTGAGTCAGTGCTGACCTCTGGCGACCCAACAGCTCCTGAAGTTTCTTGGCAGTGTGACTGGAAGTAGATTGCTAGGCCTCCCTTCTGAGGCAATGGAGGGTTAAGTGACTTGTCCAAGGCCATAAGGAGTTCTAGTGGGAATTGAACCCTGGTCTCTTGGTTATCAAGCCAGTGCTTTAACCACTAGGTTCCTCCTCCATTTCTTTTAGAATATTAAAATATACTAAAAGATGTTGTGGTCCAAATTACCTACCCCTGACTGGCATTAAAAATTTCAAAGAAAGATTTTGGTAGCTCAAACCCTTATGTCCTACCGATCCCCCTCCAGGTCTTTATAAAAAAGCTGTAATTATTCCAAAGTCCATCCTCTTTATCTTAGGCATCCTATGTCAAAAACAACAACAAAGGGACCCTTTTATGAAAGGTTAACATGCATTAATGAAATTAACGTGTGTTAAGTGCTATTGCACCCATTGAAATAAAAGGCTACGGACACTTAACACAGATTTACTAAAGATTTTAATGCACATTAAAAAAGTTAAAGGACTCCAAAGTGTCCCCACCTATCAATGTCCACCCTGCCCCTCTCCCATCCAAATCCCCAAACGAGCAAGAGAAGAATCCTGGTGCAGGTAGATGTTGCAGCAGGGATCCAACAGGCTCAGCTCATTCAGAGTACTCCTCGCGAAGTAGTCAGATGGGCAGTGGGCAAGTTGTCTAAAATTTGAAAAAGGTTACACAGGACAGCTTGTCCGAATTGAGCATCAGCTCTGGAGTCTTTGTCCAGGTAATAGTGCGCTGTGAAGGTATGCAGGGAAGGCCATGTCACCATTTGGCAGATCTCTGAGATAGGGACAGACTGGAGATTAGCTACCATAGTAGCCATGGCTCTCACATGGCATGGAAGAGACGGCCCAGCCTGTAAATAAGCGAAGGATATGCAATCTGCTAGCCAGTTTGAAAGTGCTCTTTTGGATATTGGTATCCCTAGATGACTTTGGTCAAAAGAGACAAACACCTGAGAGGATTGGTGATAGTCCTTAGTGCAGTCTAGATAAAACACCAATGCCCTCTTGCAATCTAGGGTATAAAGTCTGGCATCAGCCAGGAAGGTGTGAGGCCTTGGAAAGAATGTTGGTAGCAAGACAGATTGGTTCAGGTGGAAGGAGGTGACGACCTTCGGCAAGAATTAGGGTGTGTGCAAAGGACCACCTTGTCATGGTGAAAAGTGGTATAGGGAGCATAGCTCACCAAAGCTTGCAGTTCACTGACTCTTTGAGCTGAAGTGACTGCTATGAGAAAAAGAAGCTTCCATGTTACAAACTTTAAAGGAGGTGAATCATTGATTCAAAAGGACTGTACATGAGCTGTGCAAGAACAACATTTAGATCCCATGGTGCGGGAGGTTGACAGAAAGGCGGCTTGGTTAGAAGACCTCGCATGAATCTGGCTACTAAGGGGTGCACCAAGATGGGGCGGTTCTCTAAAGTATGGTGGGAGGCTGTAATGGTGGATAAATGTACTTGCATGAGTTGGTCTTAAGGCCACAGGAGGACAAATGGAGCAGATATTGGAGTAAGTCCGGAATGGGACACATGAAAGGATCTAGTGTTTTATGAGAAAACCAGATAGAAATCATGCGCCATTTAAAAGCATAAGAACGTCTAGTTGAATCTTTTCTCGAAGATAGATCTCCACGAGAACGTATTGCAGGTACTCCTAAGTGCAAGAGGATAAAGTGCTCAGTCTCCATGCTGTCAAGCGGAGTGTCTTGAGGCTAGAGTGCAGAAGGGTCCCCCCTGTTCCTGAGAGAGTAGGGTTGGTGAATAATCGAGCCTGAGGAGAGGTGCTTGAGCAAGTTGAAGAAGAAGAGGAAACCATGGTTGTCTGGGCCAGTAAAGGGCAATGAGAATCACTTTCTGGAGTTTGAAGGGTGTTTTTGCTATGAGTGGAAGGGGAGGGAAAGCATAGAGGAGATTCTGTCCCCAATGGATGAGGAACACATCCGACGTCTCACTGTGAGGGGAAGGAATCCTCGAGCAGAAACAAGGTAGTTGGGCATTGAGGGGAGAAACATACAGGTTGAGTAGTGGCATCCCCCTGAGGTGGAACAAGTATTGCGCTACTTGAGATTCTAGCATCCACGCATGTGGATGGAGGATGTGGCTTAGTCTGTAGGCTAAGTGATTCTCTGCTCCTGGAAGGTATACTGCATGAAGCTGAATTCCTTGAGAATTGCCCAGTTCCAAAGGTGAATGGCTTCCATAAATCTTTGTAAAGGCGATTTAAAAAAAACCTTCAAATAAACAAATAGGGCTGGAGAACCTGTTCCCCCTTGCTTGTTTAGATAAAAAATAACCACCTGGTTGTCTGTCTGTATGAGAAGAGACTGTCCCTTGAGCTGGGGTGAGAAGACTCTGATGGCATTGAAGACCCTGAGCTCTAGGAGATTGATCTGGAGAAGTGCTTCTTGAGTAGACCAAAGGTCTTGTGTTGTAAGGCCATTCAGATGGGCTCCCCAGCCTAGTTTTGATGCATCAGTCGTTAGGGTATACTGCGGTGCAGACTTCTGAAAAGGTGATCCTAGGATCAGGTTATATGGTGTGCACCACCACTGAAGGGCTGGTCTCATTTGCGGAGTGATGTTGAGGTTGGATAGGCGACCTGTGGACTGCTTCCATTGTTGTTAGAGAGTCCACTGCCTGATCCTCATGTTGAGACGGACATGGGACACAACATGGACTGTGTAAGCCACGTGGCATAAGAGGCGTAGAGGTGTTCTGGCTGTAACAGATTATTGTTGCTGGACCTGTGTGGCTAAGGCAATGAGATGAAGGTGTCTGTCCTCTGGCAGGAACACCCTGCTTCTTACCATGCCTAATCAAGCTTCTATGAACTCAAGATCCTGTGTTGGTGTGAGATGTGATTTTGGATAGTTTATCACAAACCCTAACTCCTGGAGGGCACGAATTTGTTTATTAAACATTTTTATACTGCAAATTCCAGGGATCAATTGCGGTTTATAATTTAACAATTTGAGTAGTGCAGGAACAAGTACATACTCGCTTACATATAACATTTTAACTATGTACATTTTGAATAGTGATACATCAAACTGTATGCAAACTCATGCAATGTGCCCTCAGGGGAGCTGAAAGCAACCTATGTACAAATCATGTGATGAGAATGTGTAGCTCATAGTTAAGGAGTTGGTAGATTTGCTTGAGATGAAGGGGATATAGATATCGTTGTGCTGAGCTGGTCGTGGATGCCAAAGTGTGAGGTAAAAAGATGAGTTTTGAGGCTCTTTCTAAATGTTTGGAGGTCGTTCAGTTTTCTGAGGTGGTCGGGGAGGGCATTCCGGGTGCAATATGGGAGAAGGCCTTGTTGTTAGTTACCTTTCTGGAGTTTCTGAAGTCCTTAGGGAGAGTAAGTTGTTTTTGTTACAGGCACGTTGAGAGCGGCTGTTTTCCTTGGAGATGAGTGTTGATAGCTGGTGGGATGGAGCTATGCAATTAAATAAACGTGATTATAAGGATTTTGTATGTTATTCTGTAGTTTATGGGCAACCAGTGAAGCTTGTATAAAGCTGGGGTGATGTGTTCCATGGAGTTAATATTCAGTGTTATTCTTGCAGCAACATTTTGAGTTATTTGAAGTCGTTTTGTCATGTTTGGTGATACCTTGTAGGATGGTGTTAGCAAAATCGAGCTGGGGAGTAATCATTGCTTGTATTACTGATCTCAGATCTTGAGGGTGTAGTAGTGGATGGAGGAGTTTGAGCTTGTAAAATGAATGGTTTGATTTAGGGCAGAGGTGACTGCTGAAGCGTTATCTGCCCTTAGCAGACAGTCATCTAAGTAGGGGAACAGAAAGATCCCCAAAGTTCACAGGTAGCCTGCAACAACAGTCAAACACTTTTTGAAGACTCTGGGTGTTCAGGCCAGTCCGAATGGGAGGAATTGGTACTGGTAGTGATTGTTCTGAAAAATGATCCTGAGAAACTTTCTGTAATCTGGATGTATGTATAAGCATCTGTTAGATCCAGAGAACACAGCCAATCGTTTTGTTGGAGGTATGGCAGAAGAGTGTCTAGAGAAATCATCTTGAATTTCTCCTTGATGAGAAATTTGTTGAGATTTCAGAGATCTAATATAGGTCTGTGACCTCCTGTCTTTTTTGGAATTAGGAAGTATCGGAAGTAGAATCCCAGACCTTGCTGAGATGGGAGCACCTCCTCTATGGCTCGTCTCAGCAGTGAATTTCCTGCTGAAGCACAGAGGAGTAAAGGAGATCCAAGGAGGGCTGTCCCATAAAGTGAGTGGGAGGAAGATCCTGGAATTTCCATTCTGGACCCTGACTGACTAGATGTAAAGTCCAGGGCTCGGAAGTGATGTTGATCTAACGGTGTGCAAAAAGCACCAGTCTTCCTGGGATCATAGGAGGAAGAGGAAAAATTATAGGAAAATTGGCCATGCTCTTTTTGAAGCAGTCAAAAATTCTGAGGCGGTTGAGTAGTAGCTGCAAGCTATGGTTTGGAAACCTTGTGTTTCCGGACCTGTTTCTGTTGTGGGGCAAAGTAGCCAGAAAGCATAGTTATTCACCTGTAACAGGTGATCTCCGGGAACAGCAGGAATTTAGTCCTCACATATGGGTATTGTCGGTACCGTCAGAGCCTGCGTGGGAATACTCCCCAGTGTCTAATAGGAACACTTTTGGGAGCATCCCTCAGCACATGCACGCTGCCTTCCCACCTTTCCAACTGTCCCTCTTCAGTTAAGTTTGTAGCTGAGTGAAAGGATAGAGGGAGAGAGGAAAGAGACAAAGAGAGAGATAGAGAAAGACAACTCCTAGGGGAGGTGGGTGGGTTGTGAGGACTAAATTCCTGCTGTTCCCAGCGATCACCTGTTACAGGTGAGTAACTATGCTATCTCCAGGAACAAGCAGGAATGTAGTCCTCACATATGGGGACTCCCTAGCTGAAGATGCCAGGGAGATAGCCCCAGGAAGGTGCCTCCGTCAAAGGTGAGAATCCATCCTTCCTCCCATGGATCTCTGCCATCCCACCAGGGTTGGTGGGTAGGAGTTGGTTTAAGTTTGAAAGAGATTTTGAAGAACAGCTTGGCCAAAGAAGTCATCCCGACGGGAGGCTTTATCTAGGCAGTAGTGGGCTGTGAAGGTGTGTACCGAAGCCCAGGTGGCTGCTCGACAAATGTCATCGATAGACACAGAGTGGAGATTAGCCATAGAAGCTGCCATGGCTCTCACATTATGAGCTGTGACATAGTCATGAAGAGGAAGACCCTTACTCTCATAAGCAAAGGATATGCATTGGGCAATCCATTTAGCTAAAGTTCTTTTGGAGACTGGAAGTCCCAAATGACTAGGGTCAAAAGCTACAAAATGTTGCGAGGCCTTTCTATGTTGCTGTGTTCTTTGTATGTAAAAGGCTAAGGCCCTTTTACAATCCAAAGTATGAAGGTTTCTTTCTGCATTAGAGGCGTGAGGCCTCGGAAAAAATACAGGAAGATAAATTGATTGGTTTAAATGAAAAGGCGAAACCACCTTTGGCATAAAGTGTGGGTGAGTTTGAAGAACAACCTCATCATGATGAAATCTAGTATAAGGAGGATCAGCCACTAAAGCTTGCAATTCACTAATGCGACAGGCAGAGGTGATTGCAATTAGGAAGATGACCTTCCAAGTCAAAAACTTAAGGGCTGTAGTGGCCAAAGGTTCAAAAGGCGGCTTCATGAGCTGCCTGAGAACTAGATTTAGATCCCATGCCACTGGTGGTGGCTTGATGGGAGGTTTAGTTAATAAAAGGCCTCTCATAAATCTTGATAGGAGTGGATGAGAGGAAATTGGTTGTCCATTTAGAGGCTTATAAGAAGCTGCAATTGCACTAAGATGGACTCTTACCGAATTGGTCTTTAACCCAGAATTCGATAAGTGAAGGAGATACCCTAGTATCCATTCTAGGGGTATGACCAGGGGGTTTAATCCTCTCTTGGAGCACCATATAGTAAAACATTTCCACTTGAAGGCATAAGATCTTCTTGTGGAAGGTTTCCTAGAAGCCTGAAGGATATCTTTTACCTGCTGGGACAGGTTGAAATCCTGGAGATCTAAGCCTTCAGCAACCAGGCCGTGAGGTGCAGGGGCTGGGGATTCAGGTGCTATAGCGTCCCGTTCTCCTGGGAAAGGAGATCTGGAGCATGCCCTAACTCCAGAGGTGCCGCTTGAGAGAGATGCAGAAGCAGTGAATACCACGTTTGGCGTGGCCATTGTGGTGCTACGAGAATCATGCGATCCCTCCCTGTCTGAAGCTTGAAGAGTGTTTTGGGGATTAGGGGAATGGGTGGGAAGGCATAAAGGAAGTCCTGACCCCAGTGAAGGAGGAAGGCATCCCTTGCCTCACAGTTGTGCACCGGAATCCTGGAACAGAACCGGGGAAGTTTGGCATTCAGTGGACTTGCAAAGAGGTCTATGTCTGGAGTGCCCCAGAGATGAAATATCTTTGCCACCTGGTCTAGGTGGAGTGACCACTTGTGAGGTAGCAGTACTCGACTGAGTTTGTCTGCCCAAAGGTTTTGAATGCCTGGAAGATATACCACTAGAAGGTGAATTTGATGCTCTCTGGCGAGGGCCCACAGTCGTAAAGCTTCGTTGCATAATGACAGAGAGCCTGTCCCGCCCTACTTGATCACATAGAACATGGCTACCTGATTGTCCATCTGGACTATGACTGTCTTGTAGCTGAGCTGGGCGTGGAACACTCGAAGAGCTAAATAAATTGCTCTTAATTCCAGGAGGTTTATGTGTAAACCAACCTCCTGTGGAGTCCAGGTGCCCTGGGTAGAGAGATGATTCAGGTGTGCTCCCCAACCCACCTGTGATGCATCTGTTGTTAGGGTGGCCTGAAAGAGGGGTTGATGGAAAGGAGACCCCACTGTCAGATTTTCTAGTGAATGCCACCATTGGAGGGACAAAATTAGTCATTGAGAGATTGTTATTTTGTCCGACAAATGACCCGTGGCCTGTGTCCACTGTGTGGAGAGGGTCCACTGAGATGCTTGCATGTGGAGGCAAGCATATGGGACTACATGAACTGTGGATGCCATGTGTCCCAGTAACTGCAGTAGTTCCCGAGCAGTGAGGGAGGATTTGCCTGCTGCTTGGGAAGCTAGCTGCATAATGCGAAGACACCGGGCTTGTGGAAGGAAAGCCCTTGCCTGTCTGGTATCCAGACAGGCTCCTATGAATTCTAGGCATTGGGAAGAAACTAGTTGAGACTTTGGGAAGCTTATTTCCAATCCCAACTATTGGAGGATTCGCATTGTACGGGACAGTGCAGTGCTGGCCTCTGCAACTGTGGAGGGTCGAATGAGCCAGTCGTCTAAGTAAGGGAAGACACAAATCCCCAGGGTTCGTAGAAATGCTGCTACTACTGCCATGCATTTCATGAACACCCTTGGTGCTGAAGCCAGACCAAAAGGAAGAACCCTGTACTGGAAATGTCTTCCCTTGAAAAGGAAACGTAAAAATTTCCTGTGATCTGGATGGATGAGAATGTGAGTGTATGCATCCTTTAGGTCTAGAGAGCAAAGCCAGTCCTGGCTTTGAAGGTATGGCAGAAGAGTTCCTAGAGAAATCATTTTGAATTTCTCTCGAAATAGATATTTGTTCAATTCTCTGAGGTCTAGAATGGGTCTGTGTCCCCCTGTTTTCTTTGGAATAAGAAAATAGTGGGAGTAGAACCCTGTCCCCTGTTGAAAAATGGGTACTTCCTCTATTGCCCCTTGGGCAAGAAGTGTGGAGACCTCGTGATCTAGCAGATTGTCTGCAGAGGTTTGTGAATTGAATTGCTTTAGAATTGTAGGAGGGGGTATGCTGTGAAAATGAAGTTTGTACCCCTCTCCTACAATGGACAAAGTCCAATCTTCTGCTGTTATCTGATGCCATCTGTTGACAAAGTGGCATAACCTGCCTGGAATATTGGGGGGTTGGGGACCCCTCAGAGGCAGGAAGGCAAAGCTCTCTAGGAAGGAGGCAAAGCCCTTGAGGGGGCTGAACCTGGAGAGCTGGTTGGGCTTTCGGGCCTTTTGGTTTCTTTTGCTGTCTGGTTTGTCCCTTTTGGGCAACCTGACCTGGAGTCCGGCTCTGCTGGGTATAGGAAGGATAAAACTTCCTCTTTTTGCTAAAAGAGGGTTTTTTAATAAGGTTTCCTTTTGGCTGGAGTGGCTGTAGACTTTGACAATCTATCTAAGGTAGAATTGTCAGCATCTAACTCGTTAAGCCTTTTCCTGCCAGTTCTTGCCGAAGAGATTGTTGCCTAACTTGTCCTGTACCCAAGTCTGATGCCTGTAGCCAGGCAATCCGTCGAGCACCAATGGCAATGGCAGAGGTTCTGCTGATGCATTCGAAGCAGTCAAAGGCTGCACGATTGACAAACTTGGAGACATCTTGAGCATACTTAACTAGAGCAAGGAAATCTTGTCTCTTATCATCTGGGAGAAATGGGCTCATAAGTTCCAAGTCTCCTGTGACTTCCTTAAGGAACATTCCATATATAGGATATATGAACTGATCCTAGCTGAAAGCATGGAAGCTTGAAAGGTTCTGCGTCCAAAAGCATCCAGAGTCCTGCATTCACCACCTGGAGGATTGGATGCATGCCTCTTTGCACTTTTCATCCTACGCATGGCTGGTTCCACTACCATTGAATGATGTGGCAGCTGAGTTTTCTGAAATCCAGGACATGGTGGAACTCGATACATAGTATCAAGTCTCCTTGAGTGAGGAGAAGTAGTCAGAGGTGTCTCCCACATTCTGAGCATCAAGCTATGCAGAATTTCATGGATAGGCAGAGTAGCTGCCTCCTTAGGAGCTTTAGGATATTGGAGGATTTCCAATTCCTTTGCTCTGGTTTCCTCTTCAGGAGCTACTGTGATTGAAAGACCTTTGGCCATATCACGGATGAAATCCTGAAATGACATGTCCTCTGGAGGTGACATTCTGCGTTGGGGAGAAGAGGGATCTTCTAGGAGAAACCCTCTAGTGCCAGCAGAATTGTCAGAGTCTTCGGAATCGGAAGAATCAAAGTATTCTTGACCCCGATGCTCTTGCAAAGCATAATCCCGGTACCGATCAAAGTCTGTACCAAGGTGACCCAGTACCGCTTTATCCACTCCAGCCAGAGGTGGCATGGGAAGAGTTCCCACCGGGGCCAGTATCATCGGCACCGGCACCGTCTGTGTCGGCACCGGTGCCCTTGGGACCACCGGTACCGTAGCTGAAAGAAGAGCTGTGATACTGGGTTCGATAGCAAGAAACCTCTGGTCTATCAACACTGCCGATGCCTGGGTGTCGGTACTGGTAAGAACGGCTGGAACCCTTGAGCATGGCACAGGTAGTTCTTGTGAGGTTGAGGCCTCAAAATCATCCTGAAGCCCCATCGATGCTTTGGAAGCTGAAGCCTCCTGCCGGGGCTGTTTTGCCGGTGTGGTTCCCTCAAGGGCAATGCCAATGGCCTCTCGATGCTTAGCAGGAGAGCTACCCTTTGAGGACCGGCTTTTGTGTTTAGTTACCTGAGATCCATGGGAGGAAGAAGAGGCCCTTGACGATGTCGATGCAATGGATCTAAACAGTTAGGTCTAGTTTTTTGAACGTACTACTGTAGTTTATGATAAATCGTTCAATGTTGAATCTGAAGCAAGTCAGAATACCGCTTTACAGCACTTTACAGGTCTCAAAAATCAGCTTCCACTCTTGTCTTTTAACTTGCTATCTTTTGAAAAATACTCTATTTAACATCAGCGACCCAGGTGCTTAGAAAATTCTTATACTTAAAAAATAACAACTTTATTAGAGGACTTTCTTAAAAATCTTCACCCCTTGTGATCATTCTAATGGAGCGGATCTCGACGCTCTCATATGGCGCCTTTGCGGCGTTTCAAAAGCACGTTTTTCTTCAGGAGATCCTTCCCTTACCTTAAAAACACAAACAAATTATTTTAAACATGAAACTACCCCTACCTATTATATTATCAACTTTATTATAATCTAAAAACTCTAACTTACTCTTACAACGGATGCTGCCCACATCCATCCATTCTCTCATTCTTGAAAAGACGCCGCGCATGCGTACGGACCATAGCTTCCCCTATTTAAATCCCTCTGATGTCGTAATGTTAAATTGAATATCCACTTAATGGAATATTAAAACCCTACCTTATTACTCTTTATGACAATATAACAATATATGTCTAAAACGAATGATTCATCTAACATGAGTAACATGGAGATCCCTACTCGAAGTTACCTGCTCTTATGTTAGTCATCTACTCAGATACTATTAATATGGAGATCTAAAGCAAAGTTCCCTGTTACTATGTTAACCGTCTCCTATCAATCGTCTTCAAGTACATAATTGCCAATCAATAGTTAAATTCAATCCCTCTGGGCTAACAGTATTCATCTTATATATCCACTGTTGTTCTTTTAATAATAAGGTTTCATCTAATGTTCGGCCCGCCAAAGAGTGCTGTACTTGTTCAACTACTAAACAGCGTAACTGTTCAAAAGTGTGCTTTTGGGCTATGCAATGCGCTACTATAGGTGCCTCCAATCGTCGGCATTTTAAACGACTTCTATGTTCTCGTATCCGTACACGCAATGAGCGTGTTGTCTTACCTATGTACATCAGTCCACATGGACATATGATGCCATATATCACTGCTTCCGAAGCACAATTTGTATGGCTATAAAGAGTGAAACTGGTGCCATGATACTGAAATTGTGACTGCTCTAGCATAATCAAGCAAACATCACAGTCTCCACATTTTTTATGACCACCCTCTTTTCGCTCAAAACTTAACTGGGGGAGTACAGTGGGGCTCAGATACTCTTTTAAGTTCTTCCCCCTCTTCCATACACATCTTATCTTTTTCTCTTGTAGACCAGGCACAGCTGCTAGTATATTACTATGTTTTCGGCAGATCTTTTGTATGTGATAGCTCATCGGGGAATAAGTTGTAATTAAATTCACATTATTTTCTTCATATTTTATTTGAGCTGGTGGTCGCATTACTAGTAACCCCGGTCAGTGATTATAAAGCGCGCGTTGATAAGCACGTTGAATTATTGACCGGGGATAACCCCTTTGTTCAAAATCATGTTTTAACTGTCGTACTTGTTGTTTATAACTTTGAATATCAGAACAATTGCGCCTAAAACGCAAAAATTGTGAAAATGGAAGGGAATCTTTAAGCTGTTGTGGATGTTTACTACGATAGTGAAGGAAAGTATTCCTATCTGTGGGTTTCCGAAACACTGATGTCTGCCATTGATGTTCACCTCGAGTGACATGTACATCCAGATAGGTTATTTCTTGTCGATGATATTCATAAGTAAATTTGATATTAATATCACATTGATTCAACCAATCAAAAATTTTTTTCAATGAATCCTGAGACCCCTTCCACAAAACAAACATGTCATCTATATATCTGCGCCATATTAATATCGAATCTTGAAATGGAGATTGAGCTACCCACTTCTGCTCAAAGGCATGCATATAAAAATTTGCGATTGACGGAGCACAGGTCGCCCCCATTGCCACTCCACTAATCTGTTGATATAATAGGCCCTCAAACAAGAAATAATTATGATAAATAGTTAGGCCTGCTAACTCTACTAAAAACTCAATCTGAGCTATAGAGAGATCTCCCCGTTGCTCCAATGTGTCCTGAACAACATCTAATGCCGCAGCTTGTGCGGCGTCTTTTCAAGAATGAGAGAATGGATGGACGTGGGCAGCATCCGTTGTAAGAGTAAGTTAGAGTTTTTAGATTATAATAAAGTTGATAATATAATAGGTAGGGGTAGTTTCATGTTTAAAATAATTTGTTTGTGTTTTTAAGGTAAGGGAAGGATCTCCTGAAGAAAAACGTGCTTTTGAAACGCCGCAAAGGCGCCATATGAGAGCGTCGAGATCCGCTCCATTAGAATGATCACAAGGGGTGAAGATTTTTAAGAAAGTCCTAATAAAGTTGTTATTTTTTAAGTATAAGAATTTTCTAAGCACCTGGGTCACTGATGTTAAATAGATTATTTTTCAAAAGATAGCAAGTTAAAAGACAAGAGTGGAAGCTGATTTTTGAGACCTGTAAAGTGCTGTAAAGCGGTATTCTGACTTGCTTCAGATTCAACATTGAATGATTTTCTCATAAACTACAGATGCAATGGATCTGGCATCTGAAGAAAAGAGGGTACCGAGCTTTGCGGCCCGGTTCTGTCTTCCTCTTTTGGTCATCCCCATGCAGGAGAGGCATTCAGTTGGAGAATGATCAGGTCCTAAACATTTTAGACACCAATCATGGGTGTCGGTGACAGAAATGGTACCGCCACACTTAGTATATTTTTTAAAACCACTAGTTGGCTTTTCCATGATTTAGGAAAAATGGGGCCTAATGCCCAAAATGGTGCATAGCACCAAAAAGGAAAGTTTCTGAAAAGAAACAGTCTAAGGGTTTGTTTGGTTTTTTTGTATGAAAAGAAAAGAACCGGCGGTACCGGTAGGCGTCGTGCTGTAGGCAAACACGACCAAAAGAGAGAATTTTAAAGGCGGAATTTTCTGCGGTGACAGGGAATAGGTCCTGTTGGCTCTGTGGAAAACGAAGAACTGAAGAGGGACAGTTGGGAAGGCAGCACGCATGTGCTGAGGGATGCTCCCAAAAGCGTTCCTATTGGACACTGGGGAGCATTCCCGCACAGGCTTCGTCGGTACCCATATGTGAGGACTACATTCCTGCTTGTTCCTGGAGATTAGGAATGATATGGAGGATAAAGCGTAGTTACTCACCTGTAACAGGTGATCTCCGGGAACAGCAGGAATAAGTCTTCACATATGGGTACCGTCAGCACCGACGGAGCCTGCGTGGGAACGATCCCCAGCGTCCCAAAAGGAAAGCTTTTGGGAGCATTCCACCACGCATGTGTGCTGCCTTCCCGCCCAACTACCTCTCTCACTTCAGTTGAGTTGAAAGCTGAGACCAAAGGAGAGAAGAAGAAGAAAAAGAGAAAGACAACTCCTAGGGCAGGTGGGTGGGTTGTGAAGACTTATTCCTGCTGTTCCCGGAGATCACCTGTTACAGGTGAGTAACTACGCTATCCCCAGGAACAAGAAGGAATGTAGTCTTCACTTATGGGGACTCCCCAGCTAAAAATGCCTAGGGATGACCCCAGCATGTTGCGGATCTAAGTAAGATGGGCCATGCTTCCTCCCAGGGACCTCAGGCATCCAAGAGTGTATGGTGGGAACTGGGAAGGAGTTGATCTAGGAATGGAAGAGATGCTGTAGAACAGCTTTACCGAACAAGGCATCCCGACAAGAGTCATTGTCTAAACAGTAGTGGGCAGTGAAAGTATGCACAGAAGCCGAAGTTGCTGCTTTGCAGATCTCATCCATAGCAACTGAACGAAGATTAGCTGTTGAGGCTGCCATGGCTCTAACATTATGAGCCGTGACATGGCCTTCAAGAGGGATTCCTTTACTCTGATAAAGAAAATACAGTCTGCGATCCACTTAGAGAGAGTTCTCTTAGTGACTGGAAGTCCTAAATGACTACAGTCAAAAGCCAGAAAAAGCTGCGAAGACTTTCTAAATGGCTGAGTTCTGTGAAGATAAAAAGCCAGAGCCCGCTTACAATCTAAGGTATGAAGATTTCTTTCCGCGCTGGAGGCATGTAATCAAACTCTGGAATTTGTTACCGGAGGATGTAGTAAAGGCTGTTAGTGTAGCTGGGTTTAAAAAAGGTTTGGACAAGTTCCTGGAGGAAAGGTCCATAAACCATTATTAAGAAGGGACCCAATACAAGCATTGTGGAACCTCTGTCCCTTGGGGAAACTGCTAGGTACATATGACCTAGATTGGCCACTGTTGGAAACAGAATACTGGGCTTGATGGACCTTGGTCTGACCCAGTATGGCATATCTTATGTTCTTATGACTGGGAGATAAACCGACTGGTTTAAATGAAAAGGTGCTATCACCTTTGGCATAAAATGAGGATGAGTCCTCAAGACTACTTTGTCATGATGGAACCTTGTATAAGGTGGGTCAGCCACTAAAGCTTGCAGTTCACTAATGCGTCTTGCAGAAGTGATAGCAATTAGGAAAATGACTTTCCATGAAAGAAATTTTAGCTCCGAAGTTGCTAAAGGTTCAAAGGGAAGCTTCATAAGTTGACCCAGAACAAGATTAAGATCCCATGCCACCGGAGGTGGTTTGATGGGAGGTTTAGTTAAAAGGAGACCCCTCATAAATCTTGAAACAAGAGGATGAGAGGAAATTGGTTGTCCAAAGGGTTTATGAGATGCAGCAATAGCACTAAGATGGACCCTAACAGAATTGGTCTTGAGACCAGAAGCTGATAAGTGAAGGAGATAGTCCAGAAGGGACTCTACTGGTACGAAGAGGGGATTAAGTCCCCTCCGGGAACACCAGATTGAGAACCTCTTCTACTTAAAAGTGTAAGAATGCCTTGTGGAAGGTTTTCTGGAAGCCAGAAGAATATCCTTCACTTGTTGTGAAAGGCCTAGATCTTGAAGTTCTATGCCTTGAGTAGCTAGGCCTTGAGATGAAGGGACTGGGGATTGGGATGCAGTAGGGATCCATTGTTCTGTGACAGAAGATCCGGAGCACTCCCCAACTCCAGAGGAGTGGCTCGAGAGAGACCTAAGAGAAGAGGATACCATGTTTGCCTTGGCCAGCAGGGAGCTATGAGTATCATGCGACCTCTGTCTCTGGAGTTTGAGTAAGGTTTTGGGAATTAGGGGAATTGGTGGGAAGGCATAGAGAAAATCCTGGCCCCAATGGAGCAGGAATGCATCCCTCTCCTGACAATTTTGAGCTGGCAGTCTGGAAAAGTACCGGGAAAGTTTGGCATTCTGTGGACTTGCAAAGAGGTCTATGTCTGGTGTTCCCCAGACTTGAAACACTTGGGCAAGTTGATATGAATGGAGAGACCACTCGTGTGGCAACAGGACTTGACTGAGCCTGTCCACCCAAATGTTTTGAATGCCTGGAAGGTATACTGCCAACAAATGAATGTGATGCTCTCTGGCAAAGGCCCACAGTTGCAAAGCTTTGTTGCATAATTGCAGAGAGCCTGTTCCGCCTTGTTTGTTTAGGTAAAACATGGCCACTTGATTGTCGGTTTGCACCAGAACTGTTTTGCTTACGAGATGAAAGCAAAAGACTTGAATAGCATTGGAAATGGCCCTTAGTTCTAGGAGGTTTATTTGAAGAGAAGCCTCCTGTGGGGTCCAGAGACCCTGGGTAGACAGATCGCCCAAGTAGGCTCCCCAACCCAACTTGGATGCATCTGTCATCAGGAGGTAGGGATCTGAGGTAGGGATTGCTGAAAAGGAGAGCCTACTGTAAGGTTTTCCAGAGATTGCCACCAATGCAGAGACGCAGTCAGGCATGTGGTAACTCTGATCTTGTCTGACAGGCATCCTGAGGCCCGGGACCATTGGGAAGCTAAGGTCCACTGGGCCGCTCGCATATGAAGGCGTGCATAAGGAATCGCATGAACTGTAGATGCCATGTGTCCTAGAAGTCGAAGCATCTGTCTAGCAGTGAGGAAGATTTGTAGCACTGCTTGAGATGCTAGTTCGATGATGCGCAGACAGCGAGGCTGAGGAAGGAAAGCCTTTGACTGCTGTGTGTCCAAGCGAGCCCCTATAAACTCGAGGGATTGAAATGGGGTGAGCTGGGACTTTGGAAGGTTTATGATCCATCCTAAGTACTGCAGTATTTGCATTGCTTGGGAAAGAGCATGACTTGCCTCTGGAGCGGACGGTGCTCGAATGAGCCAATCGTCTAAGTAAGGAAAGACAAAAATTCCTAGAGTCCTCATAAATGCTGCTACTACTGCCATGCATTTTGTGAAGACCCTTGGAGCAGAGGCCAGCCCGAAAGGAAGGACCCTGTATTGAAAATGTCTTCCCTTGACTAGGAATCAAAGGAATTTTCTGTGATCTGCATGAATAAGGATATGCATGTAAGCATCCCTTAAATCCAGAGAACATAGCCAATCTTGCTCGTGAAGGTATGGAAGAAGAGTGCCGAGGGAGATCATCTTGAACCTTTCTCGGACTAAATATTTGTTCAGTTCTCAGAGGTCCAGGATTGGTCTTAGTCCCCCTGACTTCTTTGGAATGAGAAAATAGGGGGAATAGAATTCTGTGCCCTGCTGGGACTTTGGAACCTCTTCTATAGCCCCTTGAGCCAAAAGAGTGGTGACCTCTTGCCACAACAAGTCTGAGACCGGTGGTTGAGATTTGAACTGTTTTATTAGCGTGGATGGGGGCAAGCTGAGGAAATGGAGCTTGTATCCCAGACTCACTATAGATAGAGTCCAATTTTCTGAAGTGATTTGTTGCCATCTTTTGGCAAAATGGCAAATATGGCCTAGAATATTTAAAGGTTCTGGGCTTAGAACAGGAAGAATGGCGAAGTTCTCTAGACAACAGTCAAAGACCCTGAGGAGGCTGGGCTTGCTGAGCTTGTGTCTTTCTTTGTCTAGTTTGTTGTTGCCCCTTCTGGGGAACATGTGTTTGCTGGATGGAAGATGGATAGAATTTCTTTTTCTTAGAGAAAAAAGTTTTTTGAAAACCTTTTTCTTGGCTGGGTTAGCTGTAGATTTTGACAACCTGTCTAAAGTTGTATTATCAGTGTCAATTTCATTAGCTTTAAGCTGCCAATCCTTGCCAAAGAGATTTTCTCCTGTGCAAGGAATGTTACCCAGCTTATCTTGCACCCATTCCTCCAAGTCTGAAGCTTGGAGCCAGGCAATACGACATGCTCCTATGGATATAGCAGAGGTTCTGCTAATACATTCAAACAGTCAAAGGTAGCACGATTCATAAACTTAGAGACATTTTGAGCATGTTTGACCAAAGTCAAATAATCTGTCCGTTTATCCTCTTGAAGAAAAGGGCTCAAAAGCTCCAAGTCTTTTGTAACCTGCTCAAGAAACATTCCCATGTATAATATATAGGAGCTGATTCTTGCTGATAGCATGGAGGACTGAAAGCATCACGACCAAAGGCATCCAGTGTTCTAGACTCACGACCTGGTGGATTGGAAGAGTGTCATTTAGCACTCTTAATCCGCCTCATGGCGGACTCTACCACCATAGAATGATGTGGTAACTGAGTCTTCTGAAACCCTGGGCAAGGTGGTACTCGATACATAGTGTCAAGACGTCTAGAATGTGGAGATACTGATAAAGGAGCTTCCCACATTCTTAACATTAGATCATGTAAGATCTGGTGTAGAGGAAGCATAGCTGCCTCCTTTGGAGCCAAAGGATATTGAAGAATTCTCAATTCTTCTGCTCTAGGCTCCTTTTCTGGTACTACTGTAATGGCAAGACCCTTTGCCATATCACGTACAAAATCATGAAAAGACATATCCTCAGGAGGGGACATTCTGCGTTGAGGAGAAAGAGATGAATCTTGCAAACGTTCAGCTCTGGTATCGGTGGAATCATCTGAGTCATTGGAATTGGAAGACTCAAAAGGAGGACGTGCCGGGTTCTCCCGAAGCAGATGGCGTCGGTGTCGGTACCGAAATGAGTCGGTATCTGATCCCTCATGCTGGAGAAAGATTACAGGCTCGGCATCAGGGGAAGCATGCCTGTTGAAACAGGTACCGAGGGCACTGGCACTGGTATCGGTACCGGTGCCTGCGGAACCGTCTGCAGCGACTTTAGCGGTACCGAAGTAGCTAAAAGAGTCGCTAGACTGCGTTTGATAGCGAGGGAGTCTTTTGTCCATCGCTACTGCCGATGCCGGGGCGTCAGTACCGGTGGAAGCGGCCACAACCCCCGAGCATGGCACCAGTAGTTCCTTCGAGGTCGAGGCCTCGGGAACATCCTGGAGCCCCGATAAAGCTTTGGAGCCCAAAGACTCCCGCCAGGGCTGTTTAGCCGGTGAATGGCAACGCCAGTGGCATCTCGATATTTAGAGAGAGATCTACCCTTCAAGGACCGGCTAGTCTTGGAAGACTTGTGTTTAGTTACCTGAGATCCCTGGGAAGAAGTAGAAGCCCTGGAAGACATCAATGCAACAGACATTGTGTCTGGAGCAAATAGGGCACCGAGTTGATTTGCTCGATTCTGAAGACTTCTTTTAGTCAACTTCCTGCAGGAGAGACACTCCTTAGGGCAATGGTCAGGACCTAAACATTTAAGACACCAGTCATGGGTGTCGGTAATAGAAATTGTACCGCCACATTTTGAACACTTTTTAAAACCAGTGGCTGTTTTTTCCATGATAAGGGAACAGAGGGCCTAAAGCCCAAAATGGCGCCAAGCACCAGAGCAGGGGAAAAAAAACCCTGGGAAAGCACTAAAATTAAGTTATTTTAGAAGAAAAGAAAGAAAAGCACCGGTGGTACTGGTAGGTGTTGACGGAAGGCAGACGCGACCACAAAAAATATAAATTTAAGAGAAGATTTTCTGCGGTGACAGGGGACACGTCCTGTTGGCTCCACGGAAAACGAAGAACTGAAGTGAGAGAGGTAGTTGGGCGGGAAGGCAGCACGCATGCGTGGTGGGATGCTCCTAAAAGCTTTCCTTTTGGGACGCTGGAGAGCGTTCCCGCGCAGGCTCCGTCGGTACCCATATGTGAAGACTACATTCCTGCTTGTTCCTGGAGATAACCTTTTCTTAGGGAAGAAAGGTTTCTTAGTGATAGTCTTCTTCTTAGAAGAGTCTGCTGTCTTCCTTGAAAGCCTCTTCATGGTGAGGTTGTCAGTTTCTATCTCACAGCCTTCTCCCTCCACCTCTAATCAAAGAGGTTTTCATCATTACAGAGTATGTTGGTTAACTTATCCTGGGACCCACTGTTCCTGGTCAGATGCTTGGAGCCATGCTGTTCTCCTAGCCCCAAAGCAGGCTGCAGCAGATCTGCTATTGGCCTCAAACACATCGAATGCTGCTGCTCTTGTTAAAAACTTTGATGTATTCTGGGCATGTGTTTCCAAGACCTGATAAGCCGCCTGCTTGTCAGGGGACAGCAGGGTGGTAAACTCTGACAAGTCTCTCGAGACATTTTTGAGAAACATGCCCATATATAGCATTATAGGAGCATAGAGGCTAGCATGGTAGCTTGGAATGCCTTCCTTCCAAATGCATCCAGGGTCCTGGCCTCTCTCTCGGGGGCACTGAGGAGTGATTTTTCTGACTTTTTATCCTCCTCATGACAGACTCCACAACCATGAAGTGGTGGGGGAGTTGTGGCTTCTGGGGAGGGAGGGACCTTACTCACTGCAGGTGTTGACAAGGGGGGCCTTCCACATTGGAGCCATTAGACTCTTTAAGATGTTATGCACTTGGAGAGTAGCAGCCTCCTTCGGCGCCGATGGGTATTGGAGAATATCGAGCTCCTCAGCTCTCGGTTCCATTTCTGTAGCCACTGAAACATCGAGAACTGCCGCCATGTCCTTAATAAAATCTTGAAAAGACATGTCCTCGGGTGGAAAATGCCAACGTTTATAAGGTGGTGATGGATCCGACTATACCTCCCATTATGGGTATTGGAATCAATGGATTCCCCCTCGGGGGCCTCTTTGGAAACAGAGTCCGGAAGGAAGTCAAAATAATCCTTATGAGATGTTCGATACCTTCGCTGCTCTGATGTGGAGGGTATCGGACACGGTGGTGCCTTGGTATCGGTTGCTCCGAGGAGCTATGCAAGGCAGGGGATGCCTGCGTAAGCGTGCTGAGCTCTGTGACCATTGTTGACATTGGTGGAACCAATACCGGCTGCAGAGCACTCAATGTCATCGGAGTTATTGCAGCTAAGAGCTTAGTGATGCTGCGCTCAATGGCGATGACATGGTCATCCAATGACAGTTCCAGGAGAGGAGTGGCTCCAGACACAGCTGTGTAGTCTACAACTCCCGCTGTCAGTATTGGGGGCTCCATGGAGCATTGGACCTTGGGGGCTCCATGGAGCATTGGACCTTGGGGGCATCCCCGAACCCCTGTGTGGCTTTGGAGAGCAACACCTCCCACTGGAGTTGCTTTGATGGATGGTCTGCATCAGAATATGATGAATGACGGTGCTGATGCTGAGGTCGATATCTTCTTTTTCTTAAGCACTGGTGACTCCGAGCCATGAGTTTCTTTTGCTGGTGAGGACTTGGACGCATGGGAAGACTTTGAAGGAGTCGACACCTCTGAGAAGTGCACCATAGAAGCTAAGTATGTAGGAAACAGCTTAGCCTTCTGTTTGTCCTTTTTTTTCTACCTCAAGAAGTCATGTGGCGACAGGATGGACAAGAATAGACATCGTGGTCTGGGCCTAAACGTTTTAGGTACCAAGAATGCTCGTGATAGAAATTGTGCTGGAACACTTGGAGCATTTGTTGAAACCACTCTGGAATAATATGGAGGGCAAAATCGAAATGGGCAATGGTGCCCGATGAGGCTGTAGGCCTCAAACAAAATTTGTGAGGAAACTGAAAATAAAGTAAAAATTATGTAAAATAAAAATGGGGAACCGGAATAGACGGGGAGTCGAGTCTGCCGACAGGAAGGCAACCTAAGTACTTTGACAGTACTAGCAAAAAAATTATTGAAGTCTCTAGACGTGGCTGACAGGGACAAGGTCACGATGGCTTCACAGAAAAAAGATGACTGAGGAGACCAGAAGGAAAGGCAGGAAAGCAGCCACGCATGCATGGAGGAACACTCCCAAAAGCATTCCTATTGGATGCTGGGGCATGTCCCATGCCGGACTCCGTTGGTGTCGACATCACTCATATGTGAAGACTGACTTCCTGCTTGTTCCTGGAGATAATATGTAACCCTGACCGATTGTACCACAGAGATAAATGAGGCCTATGTGGCACTGGAACAAACAAAAGGAAACTTATAAAATGTTGAAAAACCTGACCTAGGGAATAATAAGGAGGAAGAGGAAACAGCAGCAGCAGGTAGATAACTATTGTACGAGAACGTACAATAACACTTCAGGAATGTTAAAGAAAAATCACAACACTCGGGAAAATGGTCCATCCCCATGGAAAAACAAAGATTGAGCTTCTCAGGCATGGCGGTAGCAGGTTGGAATGGGTGCGCACATGCACAGAAGTTTCTAAAAGCTTCTGGAAAAGTAGCTAAGAAAGTTCCTGCACGGCTCCTTTGGTGATGTCACCCAAATCTGAAATCTTATCCTGTTTGTCCACAGAGAAATGAAACATCTCCGTCTGGGAGACCATATCCTTCCCACTCTAGCCAGGCCGTGCATAAATCAATCATAAGAATATGCATTAAAGGATTCTAAAGCATTTCCTGGATCCTTCTCACATTCCCTCAGTTGTTATGGCCAAAATAATCTTGGTCACATTTGCAGACAGGATGAAGAGTCTCGATAGCTCTGGTAAAGTATCACCTCTAGGCAAGTCTTATATTGGTATGCCAAAATGCGTCACAATCTTGTATAATGCACAAAGCGTAGTTACTCACCTGTAACAGGTGTTCTCCAGGAGCAGCAGGAATCAGTCCTCACATATGGGTGACGTCGGCGCCGACGGAGCCCTCGCGGAGCAATTTTCCCCAGCTTTCAAAGAAAGCCTTTGGGAATTGCAGCGCGCATGCGCGGTCCCCTTCCCGCCCAAAGGTGCCATCTTGGCCAGTCAGATGACATAGCGAAAAGACAGCAGAAAAATTGCAAAAACTAAATCAGAAGATTGCAACTCCAAGGGGAGGAGGGAGGGTTGTGAGGACTGATTCCTGCTGCTCCTGGAGAACACCTGTTACAGGTGAGTAACTACGCTTTCTCCAGGACCAAGCAGGAAGTCAGTCCTCACATATGGGACTCCCCAGCTTAAGGCTACCGGAGACCCTAAGTCCAAAAATGAGCTCCCTCTAGCTCAGCAGCACAGAAGGAAGGAATCTTCTCTGAGTAATCTCCAACCGGTAGCCCAACATCCGGGATGGAGGGTAGGAGTTGCCTAAACCTCGAAGAGATTACGGAGGACTGCCTGTCCGAAAGCACTGTCCCTGATGGACTCCCTCTCGAGGCAGTAATGGGCCGCGAAAGTCTGGCTCGAAGACCAAGTAGCGGCCCGGCAGATGTCTGCCAATGGAACAGAGCGGAGGTAAGCCACTGACGCAGCCTTCGCCCGAACCCGATGAGCGGTGACTCGACTCTCCAGCGAGAGGCCTGCCGCCGCATAAGCCCAAGCGATACAGTCAGCTACCCAGATGGACAGAGTGCGCTTGGAGACGGGGAGCCCCAATTTATTAGGGTCGTAAGACAGGAAGAGCTGAACCGTCTTACGGTGCTCCCGCGTACGATCAAGGTAGAAGTTCAGCGCTCTTCTACAGTCCAGGGTATGCAAGACCCTCTCAGCTCGGCTGGAGTGAGGCCTGGGAAAGAAGGTCGGAAGCACCACCTCCTGATTGATGTGAAAAGGGGAGACCACTTTTGGAAGAAACTTAGGGTGAGTCCGCAGGACTACCCTATTCTTGTAGAACCGAGTGTAGGGAGGATCAGACACCAGGGCCTGCAGCTCACTAACGCGTCTAGCGGAAGTGAGGGCTACCAGAAATAAGGTTTTCCAAGAGAGAAAACGGAGAGGACAGGTAGCCATTGGTTCAAAAGGCGGGCAGGTGATCCGCTGTAAAACCACGTTCAGGTCCCAGTCAGGGGCTGGGGGGCGCAATGGTGGTTTGAGAAGAAGGAGGCCCCGGGAGAACCGAGCCACGAGGGGGTGGCCGGAAAGAGGCCTGCCTTCCACCGGCACATGATGTGCCGAAATAGCACTGAGGTGAACCTTGACCGAGTTGGACTTGAGCCCAAGATTGGAGAGGGAAAGCAAGTACTGCAAGACCACCGACACCGGGCAGGAGAAGGGATCTTGAGACCGTTGAGCACTCCAGTTGGAAAAGCGACGCCACTTAAGGGCGTAGGATTTCCGGGTAGAGGGTCGCCTGGAAGCCAGCACGACTTCCTCCACCTCCGGAGGCAACAGGAGGTGAGCAAGGACTACCCTTTCAGCAGCCAGGCCATCAGATGGAGAGATATGAGGTTGGGGTGTAGGAGGGACCCCTGATCCTGGGTCAGGAGGTCGGGTTGAAACCCCAGAGGCAACGGGGTATCCACCGCCAGCTGCATCAGAAGCGGGAACCACGGTTGCCGGGGCCACCGGGGAGCGATCAGGATCACGGAGGCCTTGTCCTGAAGAACCTTGAAAAGAGTTCGAGACACCAGCGGCATGGGAGGAAAGGCATACAGAAGGCCCGTGGACCATGAGAGCAGAAAAGCATCCGCCGCCACTCGGAGGGGATGCGGTTCCCGGGAGCAGAATCGAGGAAGTTGCCTGTTCAGAGGACTGGCAAAGAGATCCAGAGTGGGAAGGCCCCACCGGAGAAAGATCCTCTGAACCACCAACGGGTCCAATTGCCACTCGTGCGGTTGGAGGATTCTGCTCAGTTTGTCTGCCAGGTGATTTTCTTGACCTGGGAGATAGACCGCTTTGAGGAGGATTCCCCGGCCGACGGCCCAAGCGCAGAGCTTTTGTGCTTCCCGGCAGAGAAGGAAGGAGCCCGTGCCCCCCTGCTTGTTCACGTAGAACATAGCAACCTGATTGTCCGTCTGGACCAGCACTGACTGGCGAGACGTGAGGTGGGAGAAGGCCCGTAGAGCCAGGCGAATGGCCCTGAGCTCCAGGAAGTTGATCTGCTGGGCAGATTCCCATGGGGTCCAGAGACCCTGAGTACATGACCCCTGGCAATGTGCTCCCCAACCCAGGAGAGAAGCGTCGGTCGTCAGAACCTGAACCGGCGGAGGAGACTGGAAAAGCATTCCGAGCACTAGGTTGGGTAGGTGAAGCCACCATCGCAGAGAAGAGACTAGCGGGCTGGAGATGCATACCGAGTCCGCCAGTCTCCCCGAGGCCTGACGCCATTGAGAGCGAAGGCACCACTGAGCCGGCCGCATGTTCAGGCGGGCATTGGGGGTCACATAGACCGTGGACGCCATATGGCCGAGCAGCTTCAGGAAGAGCCGGGCCGAGACCCGGGAATGGCTATGAAAACGGTTGGCGAGAGCCATGAGCCGTTGAGCCCTGTCGAGCGGCAGAAAAGCCCGCGCCTGAAGCGTGTCCAACCTGGCGCCGATGAACTCGAGGTCCTGAGAGGGGAGCAGAGTGGACTTTTCGAAGTTTATGACAAAGCCCAAGTACTGGAGCAGAGCCACAGTACGCTGTGTGGCGTGAGTGGCCTCCGTGGCGGACGGGGCCCTGATGAGCCAGTCGTCCAGGTACGGAAAGACGAAGAGGCCTTGAAGCCGGAGATAAGCCGCTACCACTGCGAGACATTTTGTGAAGACTCGTGGTGCAGAGGATAGGCTAAAGGGCAGTACTCTGTATTGGTAATGATTGCCCGCCACCACAAACCTTAGGTATTGTCGGTGGCTGGGGTGGATGAGGATGTGAGTATAGGCATCCTTTAGATCCAAGGAGCATAGCCAATCTCCCTGCTGGAGGTAGGGCAGCAGGATTCCAAGGGTAAGCATCTTGAACTTTTCCCTCTCCAGGAACTTGTTGAGGTTCCGCAAGTCTAGGATGGGTCTGAGACCTCCAGTCCGCTTCGGTACCAGGAAGTACCGGGAATAGAAACCGTGACCCCGCAGGTGGTGGGGCACCGGCTCCACTGCCTGTTCCCGAAGAAGACTTGCCAACTCCTGAAGGAGTAAGTCCCGGTGGAGAGGGGTTCGCAGAGGCTCCCCTGGAAAGTAGGGGGGAGGAACCTGGTGGAAGTGCAGCCGATAGCCCTCTCGAACTATGCGGAGCACCCAGGCGTCTGACGTGATGTTGGACCACCTGTGGGCAAAGTGGACCAGCCGGCCTCCCGTGCTGAGAGAAACCAGCGGAGGGGGAGAGGCTATGCTGAACGAGTCAAAAACCCCCACCCTGCGGAGCAGGGGCCGGTGGCGCAGGCTTGGGGGCTTGCTGCCTACGGGATCCGTTACCCCGTCCCTTGGCCTGCTGACCCTGATAGGGAGCTGCGGAGGCCTGATAGTGGGGGTAGTGTTTATAGGCAGCCGCCTTCCTTGGGTAAAAGGGCTTCTTTCCCGAGCCCTTCTTCTTCTGGGAAGGGGCAGAGGTTTTCCTGGAGAGCCGAGTCCGGGTGAGAGTCTCAGTCTCGAGCTGGGCAGCCTTCTCGTCCATAGGTTTACCAAAGAGGTTATCACCTCTGCAGGGGACATCGACCAACTTGTCCTGCACCCAGGGCTCGAGGTCGGAAGACTGGAGCCAAGCCTGGCGGCGGGCTCCGATGCCGGCTGCGGCCACTCGAGCCGATGCCTCGAAGCCATCATAGGCTGCTCGAGAAATGAACTTGGAGCACTCTCGAACACCAGTGGACAGGGCCAGGAACCTCCACAAAGGTTCCTCGGAGAGACCAGCAGAGAATCCGGCTAGTTCTTTAGCCAGGTCCCGGAGATACATGCCCATGTAGAGCTGGTAAGTCTGGACCCGACAAGCAAGCATAGAGCCCTGAAAACACTTCTTACCGATGCCATCCAGGCTGTGGGCTTCCCTGCCGGGAGGCACCGAGGAGTCCATCTTCTGGCTCTTGAGCCGATGCATGGCTGATTCCACCACCATGGAATGGTGCGGCAGCTGTGCTTTCTGGAAGCCAGGGCTCTTGCGGACTCGATATATGGCTTCGACCCGCTTGCTTAATACCGGCGACGCCGCCGGGCTCTCCCACATGCGGAAGAGAAGTCGTTCCAGCATCGGAGGAACCGGTACAGTAAAGTGCTCCTTGGCAGGAGAGTCATACTGGAGGGCATCGAGCTCTTCGGCTCGAGGCTCCTCCTCGGGATCCGCAGGGAAGGCCAAGGCCTTGGCCATATCCCTTACGAAGTCCGAGAACCGGGCATCCTCCGGGGGGGACTGCCTCCGAGGCTCGGACTCGGGGGAGTCAGAAGGGACACACCGAGTCCGGAAAGAACCAGGTGACTCATCCACCTCGGATTCCCAGGCCGACTCCTCGGAAGAGGAGTCGAGCGGCTCCGGTCGGGCGGGCACAGACGCCGTCCGCCCCGACGCCGAGGGAGTCGGCGACGACGACCTCGGCCCCGAACGGGAGGCCGAAGGTGACCTCGACCGAGGATCGACTCGAGCCCGCATGGACTCGAGGATCGGCTCGGTCTCCGGGGTCGACTTAGACGTCGACGTCCCGGCGGTTAGGGCAGACGCGCCAGCGAGGCCAGCGATCAATGCCCGCTGCTGGTCCATGAAGGCAGTCAAGCTGCGCTCCAAGGCCGTCAACCTGAGTCCGAACTCAGGAGACCCAGCAGCCCCCGACTCGGACCCCGACGGCGGACCAGTCGGAGGCGAGTCAACGAAGACAACAGCACTTGCGTGAGCAGAGGAGTCCAGTTCCAGACGAGGCTGTTTGGACGGCCGCTCCAAAGACCCGGGACGGCTGTCGGGGCTATGCGACCTGGCCCTCGAGGAGCCAGGAGCGTCCACCGACGCCGCCCTCGCGGGTTTCTTCTTCCGCTGATGTTCCCGGTTAGGGGACCCCCGCTCAGAAGAACTCCGGCAGTGCTCAGAGCCAGATTCTCTGGACACCGAAGCTTCTGACGAGGTCCGGGTATGGCTGGGGTCAGAGAAGATTCTCTCCCGCTGATGCTGCCGACTCCGCAAAGACTTCGCGGACATTTTGCTACAGGGCCCACAGATCATTTCTTCATGATCGGGGCCCAGGCAACGGAGGCAGCAATCATGTGTGACATAAGTTTCTTACACTTAACACACTTTTTAAAGCCACTGGCGGCCATCGGGGGAAAAAGGGCCCCTGCGAGGTCGAACGAACGGGCCGCCAGGGAAAAAGGCGCGAAGATGTCGCTTAGGACAGAAAAAAACGAAAAAGAAGGGGAGGCCTCGCAACCGGCGTCGTGAGGCCGGGCGGAAAAAGGACCGGCGTCGAACCGAAGAATTACTGACAAAAATAAGGAAAAAATCAACTTTTCGGCGGTGACTATTAGACGACTGTAGGGCTCCGCGGAAAAAAGAAGACTGGCCAAGATGGCACCTTTGGGCGGGAAGGGGACCGCGCATGCGCGCTGCAATTCCCAAAGGCTTTCTTTGAAAGCTGGGGAAAATTGCTCCGCGAGGGCTCCGTCGGCGCCGACGTCACCCATATGTGAGGACTGACTTCCTGCTTGGTCCTGGAGAAATACCACTTTCCATGGTCTCCACAGGCCTTAGATAAAGAAAAAAGACAGACAGCAGGGGCTTCTTGGGTAGTTATATATATTTTCATTTTTTCCTTTTTAATTACAATCACAGCACAGTCCCCTCCATTTTGTAGTTTCATGTTTGATGGCCAAGACAAAAACCCAGATGTAAAAAAAAAAAATCCTTTTTTAAAATCAAATCTACATGAAGGAAAATTGTAATCCCCCTAAACCCCAAACCCCTTCATAAAACAGAAGTGATGATGACAATTGTAAAACAAAGCATAATTTATATGTACAACACACAAAATGAAAACAGAAGAAAACAAAAAAACTGCTTTGGGTAAAATTAACATTTTCCCATCTATTTGTAAAGTTGTAGATGTTAGATGAGAAAGGAGTGGAACAATATCTTCTTAGAGCTAGTGGCATGAGTCACTGGACCCCAGTGCTCTGACCACACTTGCTGACACTATGGAGCATGTTTGCTAAAGGTTAATAATACACATTAATGAAATTAACACGTGAAATGCCACTGCACCCATAGAAATAAAAGGGCTGTGGGCACTTATCACATGTTAATTTTAACAACATGCATTAAACCCTTTAGTAAACATGCTCCTGTATGTACCCTATATGTGTGCAGCGGGACCTGCTTACTGCAACAGGCCCTACCACACCAAGGAAACAACAGAACTGAAAAGCTACATGGAAATGAAAATCATGTAACTGTTAAAATAAGCAGAAAAGGTTAGGCGTGTCAGCCCCTTCTTTATCCCCTACCCCAAAACATATGCACAACTAACTGCAATTCAGTGAAGCTACTGATGGAAGGCAAATTCCACTCCTCATCCCAGTTAAGTTAGTGCAAAGTATGCTGCAACTCTGAGCCCAATGCTTTTGATATGAGTGTTTGGCGAGTTACAAATCTCCCTATACCAGGAGGTTTTAAGTGTTAGGTGTGCGCAGAATGAGAAGTTTGTCTCACCTCCGTTGATTTCTGTTCCGTTAATTCTCACCACCAGTCTAGAATTTACAAGATATTTTCCACGCCACCATGGGTGGCAGACCAATCTAATCTCATCTCAGGAGATTTCCCACAGCTGCACCATGTGACCTGATGTTCTCTCTTCTATGATCACCCTCAGACTATTACTAAATGAGCAGAAAATCATTTGGGCCGATTTTCAAAACCAATTACGTATTCACCAGTGAGCAGCAAAAGAATAATTGCCCTATGTGTATATTTTTAAATGTTATAAATATAGAAGTTTATAAAGTTGTAAATACAGGGGCCAGTCAGGTGGCTAGATAATGGTACTGTGCACATCTATGCAGAAGGTCGCTGACTTGATCTGCCATGCCCCAGGCTGGCCGGGGTTGAGGATGCTGCAGTGGAAGTGTTCAGTTCCTGGCAAGGGAGGGAGCCCTGGTCATCAATAAGGGTGATACCCGATGACTGGATTTAGAGCCCACGCTTCAAGGCTCCTAATGGAGCTCCCATCCTCTTGACCATCACTGCAAATGACCAAGCTAGAACAGTGGGAGAGTCTATTACAGAAGTTAAGGGAAAATTTCAAGGTAGTTGTGAATGAAATGCTCATGCCAGTATCCCAGGACTTGGTCTTACTGGTTCCCACAGGCGTTGCCAATCACTACCTACTACTCTCCAATGCACTTTTTCCTTAATACTAAAGTGTGTCCCTGGTGCAGGCTAGTTGCTGAAATATGTTGGGCATTTGATGAAGTTTCTGACAGAAGTACCTGTGCTGAACTGTTGTTCTTTGTAGATTTTTATCAGATTTGGGTTTCCAATAAACCAGTGGTTTGAAAATCGTCCCCAGTAGGATTACATATTTGTACATGGGTAAAGCTTTTAAATATTATCCCCTTAAATAGTAAAGATTGTTATCATAACAGCTTTTTATTTCAACTATAAAAAGAGAACGGGTGGGAGGCAGTTGAGGTGGTCACTTGAAGGAGCCTGTATGAGCAAACGTCACATGAGCCATTTTCCACAAAGAATGGGGATGCTTTCTATTGTATTCTTGGGATTGGCACAGATGCATAGAGACTTTGTTATCTCCTGAACTGCTGTTTCCACTGCTGGAGATAAAAAAAGGTGTAGCTGCAGGTGGTCTTGAGTAACCTGAGATGTCATTGGTCTGCCTCCTGCAGTGAGACAGAGTATACCCTAAGGAATCCAGATTGGTGGTGGAAAAATACACAAGCCCCACCAGGGAAAGCAGAACTACAAGATCCTGTGTGCTTTGCCATTTGTGAACTTGGCTGGATCTTCCACCTCCACTCCCTCCAAACTAAAAATCCGAACACCACAATCCCTTTTAGAAACATAAATCCTTTAAAATGTTGCAGGATAGTAGTATTCATCCCATAGCAGTCAGTGTATTTTTTTTAAACACCAGCTGTGATGGGTATAATAACATCTTGATATTAAACGCTGGTATCTACATACTGGCTGGTGCTGATTATCCAGATTTAGCGGTCGGGGTGATCCAGATAGCAGGGATATTCAGTTGCTATCTGGATAGGCAATCTGCATGGCACTTGGAACAGCCTTTTTGCTGTCCTAAGTTATGTAAATTATCTGAATAGCAGTGGTAAAAACTTTGGACTATTCAGGTAAATGCTGGCTCTGCCTCAGCTCCTCCCACAGAACACCCTGGCACTATCCAGATAGAAGTGCTGAAGATCTCTCTGACTGGGCCTGATCTGGTTAGCACATCCTGCTACCCAGATAAGTTATTCTGAATACTGACCCCTTGGTTTGCAACCACAATAAAAAAAATATACAGAGATGCATTTAAAATTAAAATCTTTTGTCCACAATCTTGAAGAAAATAAAAAGTATTTAAAACATTGAAAAGACCTCTCACAAGGTCCACATTCTTTCTTATGGCTGGGTAATTGTGTACCTCTCCCATCTCGGGTACCATGTGCACATGCCTGAGCGTTTCGGAAGGGAACACAGCTTTTGCTTCTGCTCTGTATGATGGAAGAGCGGGCTCTGAGTCTTGGAAGCTGGGCTACACGCTGCCATGGCCTCTGGAAGGAGCAAATGGGGCCAAGAGCACTTACTACAGACAGACGTCCAGCGGAATTCCCATAGATTTGCTGGCAGAGGTCAGTCTCTCGTTTTTGAAACCTTGACACCCAGAGTGACTACCCGCCCAATTAGCAGAGAGAGGCACAATTTGCATATCGATAGCTCTCACATGCCCTGATGTTCAGTAGAGTCTCACCACAGGGGAACCTACAATTATCTTTTTTCAGTTTAACATTCAAAGTATAAACATTACCCGGGAGCCGATAAACAGTCTGCAATAGACACTCGCCCCAAAGCTGTCAGAGTTACAGGGCTGCTTCTGCCTCCAGTTGTAAAAATTATTTTGCAAAACGAAGATTTCCAAGACACTCACAGATCAGTGTAACACTCAACCACCCTGCCTCCTGCTTTTTGCTATTCGCGGAGATCACCAAGCTGTGCTCTTCCTGCCTGCCATGGTGCAGTCCCATTGCACAACACCCCAGAAGGAATGAATGTAGCCCAAGCTGCAGCAGGCACCCAAGTTTCACAGTGAAGGGGCATGTGAAGAAAGGTGAAATTCACCCAGTACATTGAGGCAGGTGCAAACTGGAAGTCACAGAGCAGCAGCACAGACAGACAGCTCCCGAAGGGATCTTTATAAAACAGGAATATCAGTATAAGGAGGAAATATCCCACTGTTCTCCACAGGCCTCCAAATAGTTACAGAAATGAACTGCAGGCATCTTCATAGCTTGAAGCAGGATGCAGTGGATACCATTGGACTCCTTAACCATGCACATGGACACTTCTTCTGAGGACGTTTGAAAAAGGGGAAATATGTCTTCAAAGACGCTGTAAGCAGTTGAACAGCAAGTGTGTGGGAGTGGGGGATAGACCTCTTAACCCCAGAAACTCCTGTAAAGGCCCTTTGGAAATGCAGGGCAGTAGTGGCGGCAGGATTGAAGAGGAATGAAGGCAGCTAAAGGTTTGTCAATCATCAATGCAGATGACTTCCCCCCTTTTCCCTTCCTTCTTCTCTAGGCTGTCGGTAGCAGCTTCCTTTTCCTTCTTCACCATTACAGGGGGCCCATTGGCAGCTGGAGAGAAAGAAAGATGTGAGAGTGAAGTAAGTGCTGTTTTTCCAGGGTTTTATTTCAAAGGATCTTAATACTACTGGAAGGTGGCAGACATATGGTGCAGCCATGTTAATACAAGTTTACCTGCTAGCCCCAAGGTCTTTTATATCGGTTAGTGTGTTGCATTAAGCAATCTTTCTATATGGAAGACAATTTTCAAAGCCTGAGTAAATGACAATATAGTGACTCAATGCTTCCATGGTAAGAGTAGTTACTCACCTGTAACAGGTGTTCTCCAGGAGCAGCAGGAATCAGTCCTCACATATGGGGTGATGTCGGCGCCGATGGAGCCCCCGTGCAAAGCATTTCCCCAGCTTTCAAGGAAAGCCTTTGGGAATGCAGCGCACATGCGCGATCCCCTTCCCGCCCAAGGATGCCATCTTGCTCAGTCTGATGACATAGCTAAAAGACAGCAAAAAACAAAATGAAGTATATGACTGCAACTCCAGGGGAGGAGGGAGGGTCATGAGGACTGATTCCTGCTGCTCCTGGAGAACACCTGTTACAGGTGAGTAACTACTCTTTCTCCAGGACCAAGCAGGAAGTCAGTCCTCACATATGGGACTCCCGAGCTCTAGGCTATCGGGAACCCAAAGCTGAAAAAATGGCTCCCTCTCAAGAGCCTCAGCATCCGTGATAAGAATATCTTTTGAGAACACCCCCGTACGGTAGCCCAGCACAAGGGCCGGAGGGTAGGAGTTGCCTAAACCTCAAAGAGATTACGGAGTACCACCTGTCCGAAAGCACTGTCCTGTCGGGACTCTCTCTCGAGGCAGTAGTGGGCTGCAAAAGCCTGGCTTGAAGACCAAGTAGCGGCCCGGCAGATGTTTGCCAACTGAACAGAGCGGAGATGAGCTACTGACACAGCTTTCGCCGACACGGTGGGCCGTGACTCGACCCTGCAAGGGGAGGTCAGCTGCCGTGTACGCCCAGACGATACAATATTCTACCCAAGTGGACAACGTACGCTTGGAGACAGGTAACCCCAGTTTATTAGGGTCAAAGGAGACGAAGAGCTGAGTAGCCCTTCGATGCTCCCGCATACGTTCTACGTAAAAAGACTCTTACAGTCCAGGGTATGCAAGACTGTCTCTTACAGTCCAGGATATGCAAGACTGTCTCAGCCCGGCTGGAATGCGGCCTGGGAAAGAAGGTCAGAAGGACCACCTCCTGATTGAGGTAGAAAGAGGAGACCACTTTTGGGAGAAACTTGGGATGGCTCCGTAGGACCACCCTGTTCCTATAGAACCGTGTGTACAGTCTATCAGAAACCAGAGCTTGTAGTTTACTCACACGTCTGGCTGAGGTAAGAGCTACCAGGAAGAGCAAATGGCAAGCAGCCATCAGCTCAAACAGTGGGTAAGTTGCTGCAAGACCACGTTCAAATCACACTCAGTCGCCGGTGGACGAACCGGAGGCTTGAGAAGCAGACCTCTGAGGAAGCAGGACACCAATGAGTGAACCGACAGAGACTGTCCCTCCACCGGTGAGTGGTGCGCTGATAGAGCACTGAGGTGGACCCAAACAGAGTTAGACTTAAGGCCTAGGTCTGAAAGGTGAAGTAAATACTGCAGTACTACTGGTACAAGGCAAGAGAAAGGATCTTCATTGCGCTGAGCACACCATACCATAAACCTACGCCACTTGAGGGCATAGGACTTTCTGGTGGACTGCCTCCTAGAGGCCAAAACCACTTCTTCAACCTCCTTAGGTAGAAGCAAGGGAGCTAGCACTATCCTTTCAGCAGCCAGGCCATCAGATTGAGGGACCTGAGATTGGGATGCAGAAGGGAACCCTGATCTTGAGACAGGAGATCGTGTTGCAACCCCAGAGGGAAAGGAGTTTCCACCCCCAACTGTAGCAGAAGTGGAAACCGCGGTTGCCTCGGCCATCTGGGGGCTACCAGAATCACCGAGGCCTTGTCCCAAAGAATCTTGAACAGAGTTCGGGCCACCAGCGGTGTGGGAGGAAACGCATACAGGAGGCCCGTAGATCAAGAGTTCAGAAAAACATCTGCTGCCATTCTCAGGGGATGCAGCTGTCTGGAGCAAAACCTGGACAAATGACGGTTTATTGGACTTGCAAAGAGATTGATGGATGGAAGTCCCCATTGTAGAAAGATCTGCTGGACCACCAATGGATTCAATTGCCATTCGTGGGGCTGGAGAATCCTGCTTAGCTTGTCTGCTAAGAAGTTCTCCTGACCAGGTAGATAAACTGCTTTGAGAAACATGCCTTGTTTGACTGCAAAGGAGCAAAGGGCCTGCGCCTCCTGACATAGGAGTCTGGACCCTGTGCCCCCTTGCTTGTTCACATAGAACATTGCTACCTGATTGTCTGTCTGAACTAAGACTGACTGGTGAGAGACAAGCGGATTGCTCGCAGCTTCAAAAGATTGATCTGCTGTGTGGCCTCCCAAGGAGACCAGAGGCCTTGAGTGCACATACCCTGGCAATGTGCACCCCAGCCCTTTAAGGAAGCATCGGTCGTCAGCACCCTTGTGTGTGCTGGAGCCTGAAAAGGTAACCCCCTGAGAAGGTTTGGGAGATGAAGCCACAACTGCAAGGAGTCCAAAAGTGGTTTGGACACCTTTACTCTGTCTTGGAGGTCACCTGTGGCCTGCGTCCACTGAGCTCTGAGGCACCACTGAGCAGCCCACATGTGCAGACGAGCATTCGGAGTCACATGTACCGTGGATGCCATGTGGCCCAGGAGCCGCAGGAAGTGCCTGGCAGAGACCTGAGAACTGCTGTGGAACTGGTTGGCCAAGTCCATCAGTCTGTGGGCCCTGTCCTCGGGCAAGTAAGCTCTTGCCTGCAGGGTGTCTAATCTTGCCCCTATAAACTCTAGGTTCTGTGAGGGGAACAAAGTGGACTTTGCATAGTTTATGACAAAGCCCAGATGCTGAAGAAGAGAGACAGTGCGAAGAGTGGCTTGTCTGGCCTCCTGGAGAGACTGGCCCCTAATGAGCCAGTCGTCCAGGTATGGGAAGACAAAAATTCCCTAATTCCTGAGATAGGCCACCACCACCGCCAGGCATTTGGTGAAAACTCTGGGGGCGGAAGTTAGGCCAAAGGGAAGTACTCTGTACTGAAAATGGTTTCCTCCCACCACAAATCTGAGATATTGTCTGTGGTCTGGATGAATGAGGATGTGAGTATAAGCATCCTTTAGGTCTAAGGAGCATAGCCAGTCTCCCTGCTGGAGGTAGGGCAGCAGTATCCCAAGGGTAAGCATCTTGAACTTTTCCCTCTCCAGAAACTTGTTTAGGTTTTGCAAGTCTAGGATAGGCCGGAGGCCTCCTGTACGTTTTGGTTCCAGGAAGTACCTGGAGTAGAAGCCTTGCCCTTCCAGGTGGTGAGGCACCGGTTCCACCGCCTGTTCCTTTAGAAGACTTGCTAACTCGTGAAGGAGGAGGTTTCTGTGCAGAGGTAGTCTTGGAGGCTCCCATGAAAAGTAGAAGGGGGGTAGCTGGTGGAAGTGGAGCATGTAGCCCTTTTGGACTATGCTGAGGACCCAGGTATCCCCTGTGATGGCTGGCCACCTGTAGGCGTAGAGGGTCAGCCAACCTCCTGTGCCGAGTGGAGCCAGCTGAGGAGAAGAGGCTATGCTGTGGGAGTCAAAACCCCGCTCCCTGCTGTGCAGGAGCCGGCGGCTTGGGGGGTCTTCTGCCTACGGGGCCCATGCCCCTGCCCCTTGGCCTGCTGGTTCTGTTGGGGACCTGGAGAGGCATGATAATGAGGGTAGGATTTGTAGGCAGCACCCTTCCTCGGGAAAAGGGGCTTCTTTCCCGAGCCCTTCTTTTTCTGAGAAGGGGCAGAAGTCTTCCTGGACAGCCTCGTCCTGGTGAGAGTCTCAGTCTCGATTTCCGCAGCCTTTTCAGTCATGGGCTTACCGAAAAGGTTTTCACCTCGGCAGGGGACATCGACCAACTTGTCCTGCACCCATGACTCCAGGTCTGATGACTGCAGCCAGGCCTGACGGCGTGCACTGATGCCGGCCACAGCTACCCAGGCCGAAGCCTGAAAGCCATCATAGGCTGCTCGAGATATAAACTTTGAGCACTCTCAGATCCCTGTTGACAAAGCCTTGAACCTCTGCAAAGGTTCCTCGGAGAGGCCAGCTGAGAACCCGGCAATCTCCTTTGCCAGGTCCCGTAGGTACATACCCATGTACAGCTGGTAGGTCTGAGTCCAACAAGAAAGCACTTATCCACGTGCAATGACAGAAACCAAACGAAACCGTGGATTGCAATGGAAGGAAACCGTTTATTCAATTTAAAAAAACCAACCAAGGCCCGACATAGGCCGTGTTTCGCAACACCTTCTTCAGGGGCTAAATTGGCTAAACACAAAATATAATGAACAAAAGAACGTTAAACATAATATAAATAATTATAAAAAAGGACTGAGAACAATCTCTAATACATAGAAATAAAACAAAAAAATCTTTTTTAAAAAATAAAGATGATAAAATATATAATTTATATGAATTAGCACGCTTAAAAAACAAATCGGAACTACACATAAAAAGTAATATGAGATTAAAAGTCTGAAAACAAACATGCAAGTGAACTCATAATAAAAAATTCATAATAAAAATTATATATGGGTACTCATAAAGTTATAAATACATGCACATTTATTGCAATAATACCATAACAAAAAAATGTGTGAGTGAGCCTATGACCTACTGGAGTGTGACAACGAAATAGGCAAGCAAAAGGGCATCTAAACAAAGGAATGGGACCAAACATATAAATAAGACACTGTTCATAAATAGAATAATAAATATAAATTGTCTAAAATGGACCCCAAAAAAGGATTAACAGTGTGTGTGCTTAAAAAGAAAGTGTGCTTAAAAAAATAAAAAATAGAATTACATTAAATGCCTGTCTTATGAACCTCTCACTGATGTCTTGAGAGATGTTCAAGGAGATCTAATCCAAATGGTACAAAAGAGCTACCAAACCACGATGTCAGATGATTGGAATAATAACACCCTAAGGGGGTATTAGTTAGAAACTTTTGGTATTATATGTAAGTTGAATGATAACCCTACCAAAATCTACCATAAAATACATTACACTATTTAAAAAGATATGGAACTATTCCTAAATATAATACGTTATAAATTAATTAGCATATTATTGTAAAAAGGACCCATAAGTAAGAAAACTTTATAGCCCTGCCTGTAATAAATAAACATAATTAAAAAATACTCAAATCGCGTGTGAGATGCGCAATTCTGTAATTGCAGTACAAAACACAAAACAACCGGGGTAAAAACTTCTTATTTAAACCATGTAGTAAAGTTGTGCCCACCGTGCCGATATTAAAAATGCCAATTCAAAAAAAACTATCAAGGCAGGTTAAGGACCAACGACTTGGTGGGGAGTATAAAAATAAATGAATATCAAATTAAAACCAAACGTGATTGATGTTAAAAAACTAATAGAAGAATGCATATGAATTTGTACTCTCTCAAACAGCCGGAGCAAAGGAACCAGCTAAACCCTGGACTGTATATAGATATTGTACTACCGAAACTAACATGATGAATGTTGAATGAAATCACAGTCATGACGCGTTCAAGACCCGCCATCAGGTAGCATATTTAGTTTCGGTAGTACAATATCTATATACAGTCCAGGGTTTAGCTGGTTCCTTTGCTCCGGCTGTTTGAGAGAGTACAAATTCATATGCATTCTTCTATTAGTTTTTTTAACATCAATCACGTTGGGGGGGGCCATCTCCGAGGCTCGAACTCCAGTGAGTCCAAAGGGACGCACTGGGTCTGGAAGGTGTCCAGGGACTCCTCGTCTCCCACGCCAACTCCTCCGAGGAGGAATTGAGCGGCTCCGGCCGTGTGGGCCTCGGTGTCACCCGCCCCGACGCCATCGGCCCCGCACGGGAGGTCGAGGGAGACCTTGACCGAGGATCGACTCGAGACTTCATTGACTCGAGGATTGGCTCGGTCTCCGGGGTCAACTTGGATGTCGAGGTCCCAGTGGTCAGGGCAGATGCACCGGTCAGACCGGCGATCAGCACCCACTGCTGTTCCATGAAGGCAGCCAAGCTGCTCTCCAAGGTTGTCAACCTGAGTCCAAGCTCAGGAGGACTCAGCAGCCCCCGACTCGGGCCCCGACGGCGTCGGGCCCGACGTCGGCTCCCCAGGAGCAGAGTCCATGAAGACAACTGCACTTACTTGACTCGGGGACTCTGGCTCCACACGAGGTAACTTGGACGGCCTCTCCGACTCCGAGAGCCCGGGGCGTCAGTCAGGGCTACTCGACCTGGCCCTCGAGGATCCAGGAGCCTCCACCGACGCCGCCCTCGCGAGCTTCTTCTTCCTTCTGTGCTCCCGGGTGGGAGACTCCCTCTCAGAGGAACCCCGACGCTGCTCGGGGTCAGACTCCTGAGATGTCGAGGCCTCTGATGAAGTCCGGGCCCGGCCGGACACGGAGTCATAGAAAATACTCTTCACGTTGATGCTGACGGCTCCGAAGCGCCGACGACGACATTTTGCCACACGGGCCACAGGCCAGCGGGTCATGGTCGGGCCCGAGGCAGCAGTCATGTGTGTCGGTGAGAGACATAAGTTTCTTGCACCGATCACACGTTTTGAACCCGCTGGCAGCCATCAGGGGGAAAAAGGGCCCCTGCAAGGTCAAAAGACCGGGCTGCCAGTGAAAACACAAAAAGAGCGTGAAAGCTAGTCACGAAGGACAAAAACCGAAAATCAAAATTCTGGACTCGATACTGGTGTACCGAGCCCAGGCGGGAAAGGGAACCGGCGTCGAACCGGAACAGAAAAAGCCAAAATAGCTGAAAAAAATTGACTTTTCCCGGGTGACACGAACTCACGTCCGTTGGGCTCTGCGGAAAAATAAAGACTGAGCAAGATGGCACCCTTGGGCGGGAAAGGGACCGCGCAGGCACGCTGCATTCCCAAAGGCTTTCCTTGAAAGCTGGGGAAATGCTCCGCACGGGGGCTCCGTCGGCGCCGACATCACCCCATATGTGAGGACTGACTTCCTGCTTGGTCCTGGAGAACACATACTTTTAGCTGGGTTACCATGCAGAATTAAAATGTGTGTTTAGGTCAGGGGAGGAAAGCAGCACACATTTGATTTTCAAATGTGCACACACAATCTCCCTTTGTCCTGCCCGTCCCAACCCCACCAGCTGCTCACACAAACAGTATGAGCAAAATATATGCACAGTCTCAGCTCTCACACTTTGCAGCTACTTTCCCTTTGAAAACTGGCTACATTGTGGGCTATTCAGAACTACCCTGTAAGAATTTCTTGTAAAAAAAATATTCAGACATTAGACCTAGAAGATGAAATATCAGTTCAAAAGGAAGGCCTTGTGAGTCATGATTGCTGCCAAAAGACCAAGGGCATCTGTAAAGCCTCAGAGGAGTTTGCAGAAAAGGAGAGAGGTTGTATGGGTGAGAGCAATGGGGTTTGACAGTGAGTAAGCATTCAGTAAGACTTGCTCTAATTAGTGCTTCAAGCATGTATCACCTACAACATCTCCCTCTAGTGGCCATTGTTACATTTACAGCCAGTAGCTCTGCCTCAAGGAGGGTGAAATTAGACTTACCTGCTAATTTTCTTCCCTGGAGTCCCTTCAGTCCAGTCCAGTCCAGATGCGTGGGTTATGCCCCATCAACAGCAGGTGGCAACTGGGAACCACTGACTTTGATGATGTCATCCTATAAGGGATCTATACAGACCTATAAACCAGTATTTTGAACAACAGACTCCACCACAATGGTGACATTTACTTAACAATTAATGTCCTATCCTCGAGTCCTGCTAGACCAGTTCAGACAAGTGGGTTGTGTTTCCCTACCTGCAGATTGGTGGAGATAAAGAACCAATGAAAAATCCAGGTTTCAATAACATCACTCCCATGTCTCTATTCACTTCAGCCACCAAAAAGGTCCCTTCAGTATTCATCCCAAAGCATATGGGAGAACATGGCAAGCCTCACACAACCTCAACGTGGGCAACAACGAGTAATCGAACTATAGAAAATCGCAATAGAGAACTATATACAGGAATGCATAAACAGAAAGCTCTCTGAAGAAGATTAAGGTTATCGCAGCAGAACAGAGCAAATACAATTCCAGGGGCAGGCCCTGGACTGGTCTAGAAGGATTCAAAGAAAGGACATTAACTAGTAAGTAAAATGCCACCTTCCAAATCGTCTTGTTAGACTAGTCCAGACAAGTGGGATGTACCGAAGCTACAACTCCACTGGGCAGGAAGAGGACAAAGCAGCTCGCAAAACCCTTGAACCAAAGGCTGTGTCCGCCACATGTGGACATCCAAGCGGTAATGCTTGACAAAAATGGAAAGTGATACCCATGCTGCTGCCCGAGAAATGTCTACAATGATTACCGAGCTCTGCTTGTGCTTGGGTAGAATGGACGCACAAACCCTCCAGATCAGGTCAGTTCCGCAACAGATATGCCAAGGCAATGGTTTCCTTAATCCAGCATCCCAAAGTTGACTTGGCTGCCACATTACCCTTGCATGGGCCAGCAAACAGCACAAGAAGATGGTCAGACTTATGAATGGAATTCGTAACCTCCAAGTACCAGAGAAGCACTCTTCAAATATCCACAAGGTGCAGTTCCTTATCCTTCCCCCAACACTGCTTCTTCATTTATCACTTGAAGTTTGGGCAGAGGGGAAAATTTGGAACAACTGTTAACCACAAAAAAATTTTTTTCAACAAACAGAAAAGAACCCAGGAAGGTTGGTGATGTAACCAGTGCGCTGTTGCTTTACCAAATAAGCATTTAATTCAAGCGTGATATATTGGTCTGAGACCTCTTGGTGTTGTGGTTTATTCAGATGAATTATTTTATTTATTTTTATTTATTTATGCTTATTTCTATACCGCTTTTTCCAAAGATCAAAGGCGGTTTACAGGTAACATTTAGTGAACATGGTTTTACATAGAACATCGTTTTTTTCATAACTATGTACAGTTAACATGATAAACGATAACATGGAACATTGTTACAGAACTAAATACAGTTTAACATGGATTATTGTTACAGAACTATTTACATTTTAACATTAGCTAGTAATGCTTTGTCTATTTACATTGATTCTTTGCTAAATTAAGCTTTGTTTCTTAAATGTAGTGAGTGTTGAGGCTTGTTGAGCTGTAGTTAAGGAGGATTGTTATGGTTGTGTGGTGTGTTGGGTGGATAGGATTCATTTAAATTTGTGAAGTGTTCTTTAAATAGAAATGTCTTCAGTTCTTTTCGAAATGTTTGAAGATCTTTTATTTTGCGGAGTTCTAGCGGGAGTTTATTCCATAGGGTGGGGGCTGCATAAGAGAAGGCTCTTGAGCTTGTGGTCTTCTTTGTTTTCCGGATGGATTTTTTTATTTCTAGTGAGTAGGTTGCGTTTTGTCTGCGGGCTCTAATTTCTTTTGGAGCTTGAATCAGAGTGGTTAAATGTGAGGGTGAGATGCCGTTTGTTATTTTAAATGTGGTTAGGAGTATTTTGTATGTTATTCTACTATTTATGGGAAGCCAGTGTAGTTCGGCTAATACGGGAGTTATGTGGTCAGCGAGGCGGGCTTGTGCTGTTACTCGAGCACAGATGTTTTGAGCTCTTTGGAGTAGGTTGGTGCTTGTAAGAGGGAGGCCAATAAGTATGCTATTGCAATAGTCGAAATGAGGAGTGATAAGTGTGCTGATGACAGATCTGAAGTCATGTGTGTCAAGTAGTGGTCTTAAGTGTTGGGTGATCCTAAGTTTATAGAATATGGTTTTCACTGTTTGTTTTATATGAGGAAGCATACTAAGTGTGTGGTCTATTATAATGCCTAGGTATTTTACTTCTTTTTTAACTGGGATTATTGTGTTGTTAATTGTTATAGTTTCAGGGAGATTAGAGTCTGGTTTTCTTGATACTATCATTGCTTCAGTTTTTTTTAGGTTGATGCTGAGATTATTGTTTTCTAACCAAGTATTTGCTTCACTGATACAGTCTAGTAAGTTCTGGTATGTGGGATTATTTGTGTTTATCGGTAGGGTGAGCATGATATCGTCAGCATATATGTAGTGGTTTACTTTATATTTTTTAAATATATTTGTGATGGGTTGAAGATACAGGTTGAAAAGAAGGGCAGATAGTGCCGAGCCTTGTGGGATACCTTGTCCTTGTGTGAAGGGCTCTGAGGTGGTTTGTCCTAATTTAACGCGTATCGATCTGTTTGTGATATATGATATGAACCATTGCAGAATTGTTCCACCTATTCCTAGGTTTAGGAGTCTATTAATGAGTGTGTTGTGGTGTACATTGTCAAAGGCTCCAGTTATATCAATGAATATGAGGATGTATCCTTGGTTGTGTGAGTCAGTGCCTTTGATGAGGTCGTTCATAAGTGTTATTAGTAGGGTCTCGACTCCGTGGGATGGTCTGAAGCCGAATTGGTGTGAGTCAAGTGGAGCATGAGTGTCAATAAAGTCTTGTAGTCGTATCTGTATTATTTTTTCTATTATTTTGGCAATAAATGGTATGCTGGCTATTGGTCTGTAGGAGTTCGGGTCTTTCGGATTGAGTTTATTATTTTTTACTATTGGGCGTAAGGAGGTAAGTTTTAGTGCTTCAGGCATGATACCTTGTGATAGTGATTGGTTCACTATATTTAGTATATGGATAGCAAGATCAGCTT
The DNA here is from genome assembly GCA_033557465.1 of Ichthyophis bannanicus. Taxonomy (NCBI): domain Eukaryota; kingdom Metazoa; phylum Chordata; class Amphibia; order Gymnophiona; family Ichthyophiidae; genus Ichthyophis; species Ichthyophis bannanicus. Next base: position 99,497,567 of record CM066048.1, on the reverse strand, counting down.
TGGTGTTCTTTATCCATGATACGGGGCATGGATCAAGGGGGGAGGTAGTGGTGTTGATCATTGATATTACATTGATCAGGTGTTTGTGATCAATGTTTTGGAAGGTTGTCCATGTATTTTTTGTTTCTATGTCTGTGAGCGTAGTTATGGTTGTGCTAGATGAATTATTTTTTAGTTTATTAGCAAAATGAGTTGCAAGGGTTTGTGCACTTATTGTTGTTTGTTCTGGTTCTGTTGTTTGGGTTTTTGTTAGTGCTTTTATAATTGTGAATAGTTCTCTTGGGCGGTTGACTGCCATGTTTATCATTTTTGTATGGTATTCTCTTTTTGATTTATTAATTGTGTCCTTGTATTTGTTGAGGAGATTCATGTATTGATCTTTATTATCGCTCGTTTTATCTTTCCGCCATCGTTTTTCTTGTTTTCTTAGTTGCTTTTTTAGGTTAGAAAGGTCTTTATTGAACCATTTTTCTGATTGTTTTTTTATGAATTGTTTTGGATTAGTTTGTTTGGGAGTGGCTGCTTCTTTTATTATTGAGTTCCATTGGTCTATTAAGGTGTTGACTTCTGTCGAGTTATTTGTGAAGTTGGGTAATACAGTATTTAGGAAGGTATCTTTGTTAAAGTGGGCAAAACGGGATTTATAATGTGTTGGAGTTGTTTCAGTGTTGTTATTAGGTAGTGAGTTTAGTGTGAAGGTTATTAAGTGGTGATCTGACCATGGTACTTCTGTAATAAGGGGTGATGATTGGAGTTTATGTTTATTGAATGGTGTGGGAATGAATACAAGGTCTAGTGTATTTCCTTTTATGTGAGTGGGAGTCTGTATGATTTGGTTGTAACCCATTTCTTTCATGGCATCCATGAAGTTGGAAGTGTGTTGTTGGTTGAGCGAAGGAAGGTTTAGGTCTCCTAATATGATAAGTGGTTTTTTTTGCGAAGCTGTACATGCAAGGTCTAGGATGGGCGTAAGATTTTTGTGGTCCGCTGAGGGGGGTCTGTAGATAAGAGATATTGCAAGGGTTTTATTCTCTATATTTATGATGTCCATACTGTCAATGTTATTCATACTTGTTAGTGAGTATTTGAGTTCTTTTTTTGTGATGATAAGGGCTCCGCCTCCCCTTTTTGCTTCTCGGTGGCAGTTGAATAGGTCGTACTGGTTCGTGTTAAGTTGATTTAGGAGGATTGAGTCTGTAGGTGAGAGCCATGTCTCCGTGATAAGAAGGATATCAGGCTTTTATCAGTGATTATGTCATTTATTAGTGATATTTTATTTCGTATGGATCTTGCATTTATAAGAATGAATTTTTTGATGGTGTTTGAGTTAGGAATTCTGTTTGTAGGTTTATCTAGTTGGAGATTTATTTGTATTAATCTTGCATGTCTGGGGGCATTTGGACGGTGAGTTTGGTTGAATGTATATGGGTATGGTTGAAGTGTGTTTTTGTGTGTGCTTTGAATGATGGGAATGGTATTGTATGGTGCATGAATAGGTTTGTATGCATGGATGTTGTGAACTAAGTGAATGGTTAGTATAATGATAAGAAGGTAAGATTGATACTTTGTTAGATCCATGATTCTTCAGGAGTGAGCTGTGAAATGTGCTGTAATATGACAGTGAAAGATTGCACAGTGTCTACAAATGATGTTACTGGTAGTAGAATATAGGTGTAAATCTATTGACAATAGATATTATGTTGTAGCAGTTGCTAGGTACTGAGAACAATAACTATATGTTGAAAAACAGTTGTGATATGTGAGAAGATCGTGGGGTTACTGCGTATAGTGATTAAGTTGCTGCAATCGCTAATTGCTGTGAACAGTTGCTATACAGTGAAAAATTGTCAGGTATGAGATAACAGTAAAAGATCAAAAACATCAAAGCTGTCAGGTATGAGATAACATTCTGAGAAGACAATTGTCAGTTATGAGAAAACAGTTACAAATAGTGGCTGCAAGTAAAAACAAATTGAAAGTACCTATAGTGTTACTGCTAACAGTAAATTATTGTGCTTCTGTCAACATTACTGAGAATAACATTATAGTGTTACTAACAGCGGTAATTATAGAATAACATTATAGTGTTACTAACAGCGGTAATTATATTTCTACTGACAACAGTATATGTAGTGTTCTTTGTGGGACTATTAACAACTATTGTTATGACTAGATATTGATTTAGGGATGTCTTTCACGGTGTCCATTAATGTATCATATGTCTATGATATATGGTATACTTGCGATTGTTGAGATCGTTGGAGGAGATGAACCACTCGTTGCAAAGATGGGTTAGAGAGGTTTCACAATGCTATTTCGTTGTTTCTTTTGTGGAGTTGACTGTGTTTGAGTTTCTGCGGTGCGCGAGTTCAACTCTAGGGGATCTTGGCGGTATTTGCTCCACTTGGAGAGTTTCTACCTTTTTTCTTTTGTTTTCAGAGTGCCGGTTAAGCGCCTTAGCCTAAGGGCCGTGCCAAAGGGCCCTCTTGCGCGGCCCTCAGGCGCGGGCCCGCAAGGCGCGGGCGCGCTTGTTGGCGCGAGTTTTTAAAGCCCTCAGCTGTGTCCCGATTGGGTGGAGGAAGTGCCGCTGCTGCCGCTGCTGCTCCTGATGCCGGAGGCTCTATCCCCGGGCTGGGGAGAGCTGTGGATGGTGTCGGGGGTGCAGAGGACCACGCGCTTGTTGGCGCGAGTTTTTAAAGCCCTCAGCTGTGTCCCGATTGGGTGGAGGAAGTGCCGCTGCTGCCGCTGCTGCTCCTGATGCCGGAGGCTCTATCCCCGGGCTGGGGAGAGCTGTGGATGGTGTCGGGGGTGCAGAGGACCACGCGCTTGTTGGCGCGAGTTTTTAAAGCCCTCAGCTGTGACCCGATTGGGTGGAGGAAGTGCCGCTGCTGCCGCTGCTGCTCCTGATGCCGGAGGCTCTATCCCCGGGCTGGGGAGAGCTGTGGATGGTGTCGGGGGTGCAGAGGACCACGCGCTTGTTGGCGCGAGTTTTTAAAGCCCTCAGCTGTGTCCCGATTGGGTGGAGGAAGTGCCGCTGCTGCCGCTGCTGCTCCTGATGCCGGAGGCTCTATCCCCGGGCTGGGGAGAGCTGTGGATGGTGTCGGGGGTGCAGAGGACCACGCGCTTGTTGGCGCGAGCTTTTAAAGCCCTCAGCTGTGTCCCGATTGGGTGGAGGAAGTGCCGCTGCTGCCGCTGCTGCTCCTGATGCCGGAGGCTCTATCCCCGGGCTGGGGAGAGCTGTGGATGGTGTCGGGGGTGCAGAGGACCACGCGCTTGTTGGCGCGAGCTTTTAAAGCCCTCAGCTGTGTCCCGATTGGGTGGAGGAAGTGCCGCTGCTGCCGCTGCTGCTCCTGATGCCGGAGGCTCTATCCCCGGGCTGGGGAGAGCTGTGGATGGTGTCGGGGGTGCAGAGGACCACGCGCTTGTTGGCGCGAGCTTTTAAAGCCCTCAGCTGTGTCCCGATTGGGTGGAGGAAGTGCCGCTGCTGCCGCTGCTGCTCCTGATGCCGGAGGCTCTATCCCCGGGCTGGGGAGAGCTGTGGATGGTGTCGGGGGTGCAGAGGACCACGCGCTTGTTGGCGCGAGCTTTTAAAGCCCTCAGCTGTGTCCCGATTGGGTGGAGGAAGTGCCGCTGCTGCCGCTGCTGCTCCTGATGCCGGAGGCTCTATCCCCGGGCTGGGGAGAGCTGTGGATGGTGTCGGGGGTGCAGAGGACCACGCGCTTGTTGGCGCGAGCTTTTAAAGCCCTCAGCTGTGTCCCGATTGGGTGGAGGAAGTGCCGCTGCTGCCGCTGCTGCTCCTGATGCCGGAGGCTCTATCCCCGGGCTGGGGAGAGCTGTGGATGGTGTCGGGGGTGCAGATAATCTTTTGAGAATCCAAGTTCCTTGACCCCCCTGGCATCAATTTATTGAAAACAAGTTGATAATAAATCTTTTTTTGGAAGACTGTATATATAGATGCATAGTAACGTTTAAAAGAAGAGATTATCATCAAATAGAAGAGATTGTTTACCACTGAAGTTAAAGTTTGAGTGGAGTGTTTTTATTGTTATTAGGATTATTATACGCTCCGGTTAGGCCAGTTTTTTCATTGTATTGGTCTTCAAGAGGGAGGGCAGGCAGACTACCTGGTTCACGTGAAAAAGAGAAGCACCAAAGGGCAAGGAGGAAGGCACAGATCAAATGGAAACAGCCTCCTTTTAAAAAGACAGACAGATAAGGATTTCGGCAAGACAGAGCCTGCGGCTCAGAAATTTGCCTTGCGGAACAAATTGCAACCAAGAAGACTGTCTTGAGTGTCAAATCCTTCAAAGTAATACGCTTCAACGACTCAAAGAGCGCCAACATCAGGGTCCTGAGCACCAGACACAGATCCCAGACAGGGATCACAGACCAAGGGGAGGATGCAGAAGCTGAACCCCCTGGAGAAAGCGTGAGACAACCAGGTGCAAGGTCAGAGAATTAACAGCCACTAGACCTTAGAAATGGGACAAAACTGCCACCTACACTTTCAGGAAGATAAGGGAAAGGCCTTTCTCCAGGCCATCCTGTAGAAGGCCAACATAGATGGTCGCTTCAGGAGCCAACTGCCGAGTGCCGCACTATCGCTCAAAGAGGCACCATATCCACATGTATGCTAGCATAGTAGCCCTCCTCCGGGCTCTGAGCAGAATAGAGATCACCGCTGGAGAGTAGCTCTTGCACTCTGGCCATCTCATTTCAAGAGCCAAGCCATAAGCAAGAAGGAAGTCTGGTCCTCCAGGACGATCGGTCCCTGCCGCAATAGGCCCCAAGATGGAGGCAACTGAAGAGGAGGCACCTACAGAAACCGCATCAGGTCTCCTTGGCCAATCTGGCCCCATGAGAACAATCCTGCATGGGAGACATTCTAAACATATGCTTCACCAGGGGCTACGGAGGAAACATGTACAGCAGGTGCTGACTTGGCCAAGGCTTAGTCAGGACAATGACGCCCTTGGACGCTGTCTCCGTGTGGCAATTGAAGAAATGGCAAACTTGGTATTGGAGCAGGTTACCATAAGATCCATTTCAGGGTGACCCCAGCGACGCAGCATCAACTGAAATGCCTCCTGATTCAACTCCCACAAACCAGAATCCAAAGAGAGCCAGCTGAGGAAGTCTGCTTCTACACTGTCCACTCCAGCAATGTGCCGAGCCAACAAGGTTAGAGGGTTTTTCTCTGCCCAGGCAAACAGGAGATCCATCTCCAGAGCTACCCAGGCACTCCTCGTGCTGCCTTGCCGATTGGCAGAAGCCACCATTGCGGCATTGTCTGAAAACATTCAAACCACCCAGCCATCGACTAGAGGCCGGAAACACAGAAGAGCCATCCTGATGGCCCTCGTCTTGAGGCGGTTGATGGACCACACAGCTTCCCTGTGGTTCCAATGACTCTAGGCCATACAGCCTTGACAATGACCCAGCCGAAGAGACAGGCATCCGTCGCCATGAAGATCCAGGAGAAATTGTCCAGTGACGCACCCTTCCTCAGATGATCAGGCTGCTGCCACCATTGCAGACTGGACCTCGCCATCAATGGGAGAGGAAGCCTGTGCTCGAAGTTCTGAGAATTCAGGGACTACTGGAATGGTTGCATGTCAGCATACACCCATGGCACCATGTCTGCGGAAGCCACCATCAATCCGAGGAGCTGAAGATAATCCCAAACTCTGGGAGCCTGCTGTGCACAGAACAGTGCCAGGCAATCCAACAATTTTTTTTTACTTTCTCCTCTGGCCCACTTGAGTGTCGAAACATGCTCCCAGAAACTCCGGGGACTGGGAAGGCAACAGCTGGCTTTTTCTCCCAACTGATCGCCCAGCCATGACTCTCCAAAAAGGATGCCACCCGAGATATCTCTGAAAGGAATGGGCCCAGATGAGTCTGTTGTCCGAATATGGATGGACAAAGATCCCTTGGCACCACAGCGCCATAGCCACTACCACATGATCTTAGAGAATGTTCTCATGGCGGTGGATAGCCCAAAAGGGAGGGTGGCGACTGAATGCGAGAGCCAAGCATGGCAAAATGCAGATACTGCTGCTGATCTCCCTGGATCGGGATATGAAAGTATGCCTTGGACAGATCCAGAGACATCAGTGGAGTGGTGGAGTGGCCTAGTGGTTGGGGCAAGGTACTTCAGGCCGGAAGGTCGGGGCTTCAAATCCCACTAGAGGACAGCAACCTTGGGCCGGAAGGACTGGGGTTTCTAGTCCCACAGGTGCTCCTTGTGGTCTTGGGCAAGCCACTTAACACTCCATAGCCCATGTTCCCTGTAAAATAGTTATCTCCAAGTTATAATGCCCTGTTCAATGTAATTTCAGTTTGTTCAATGTAAACCGCACTGATGCAGAATAGTGCGGTATATAAGAGAATGTAAATAAAATAAATAAATAAATCATGAACTCCCCTCAGTGCACTGCTTGCATCACGGAGTGCAAGGTTTCCATTCGGATATGCAAGTGCTCATTGACCTCCTTGAGGTTCAAGATGGGCTGGAAAGAACAGTCCTTTTTGGGCACCACTAAATTGATGATTTATCTGCTCATGCTCCACTCGTCCAGTGGGATGGACACTACTGCCTTTAGGTGCAGCAACTTGTCCAAGATGGCACGCACAGAGGCACTTTGATCATAGACCCACAAGGGGAGATGACTTAGGCATCCAGAATCAAACCAGGGAATGGGTCCCCAAACCTTCACTGCGCAGCCAGGAAGATCCTCCTCTGGAAGGACAGAGTCCCTGGGCCCAAGTGCTCCACGAAAGGACTGAGAACCAGCCTGAAGCACAGAAGCAGAGGGGAAGAAAGGTTTTCCAGGCTGGCAATGACAAGAGGCCTGAGACGCCAGGAATCTTGGCAGCATGCTCTCAGTGGACAGGCAGAGACTGACAAGAAAGAGGCACCAGCCCACTTCACAGGCCCCTTGGACCTGTCTTCCGAAAGGCAGCAAGATTTTGACTCACCCAAGTCCTTCACCAGCTTCTCCAATTTGGCTCTAGATAGAAGCTTCCAGTTGATTTTGGCTCCAGCACTGGGCAGCGGACATCTTCCAAAGCCCAGTTGGCCCATCACCATGACACCATCGTCAGGGCACCATCCCTGACCAAACGTGCCAGGTTATACATGACATCAGAAAAGAAGACCAGAGTCAACTCCTTAAGAGGGTAGTATCATCTGGCGGAAGAGATTGAGTCCACTGGAACTGGGCTCAAGACGTCAGGCTGGTAAATACCACCAGCTGCAGAATAGCCATCGCCACAGTGAACTGGCTCCACAACAATGAATCCAACTTGTGGTCCAGAAAATCTTTTGAGGTTGATCCACCTTCCACAAGAATGGTGGTTCGTCTGGTAACTACCGTGACCTGCACATCCACCTTGGGAATGCCAAACTCCTCAATGCACTCCTTCTCTGGGAGAGCGTAGATTTTCTTACACCCCTTAGTTGGGGAGTCAGGAGAGTCCCACTCCGACCAGATCATATCCTTGATCACATCTGGGAACAGAAGGACCTTAGTGGATTTCCACACCCCTTGAAGGAGCGGGTGTACCTTCAGCTCCTACTAGGTGCCGGCAAGCATAAGTCAAGTTCAAATGCAGATGAAACCCTGGCCATCAATGCCACCAGCTCCTCCTTCGGGAATGGGCAGATCACTCCGGCCTCTCCACAATCTTTTGAAGGCAAGAGTACTTCTTCGTCCACAATAGAGCCCAGTACTGAGTCATCTGAATCAGAGTCAGAGTCAGCTGTTCCCCATCTCCAGGGGGTGCCCCTCGCCCAGGATACTTAACCAAGGGTAATCAAACAAGGCTTCCACTCACAAGACTGAATCGAGAGGCCGCAGGCTCTGAATTTCCACACCGGAAGGACCAGGCCTGCTGCAAGAAGAACGGATTCCGTGGATAATCCTGAGTCTGGAAACTCTTCTCTCAGAAATGACCCCCCAACATCAAAGGGCACAGCCACCACAGACCTCCTATACGACAATGAGCGGCTCACAGAGGCGCAACTGAGCATTACAAATCCTTACACGTCAGGGCTCACTAAGAACTGACAGGGTGGGTTCTGGATTGGACTGGAGGGACTCAAGGAAAGAAAATTAGCAGGTAAAGTCTAATTTCACCTTCCTCATTATCCCTCTAGTCCAGTCCAGTCCAGATGCGTGGGATATCCCAGAGCAGTAATTAACCACAGTAGGGGCATATAAGCCCACCCTGCAACACTTGTGCCCCGAACTGCGCATCTCTCTGTGCCTAAATATCCAGGTGGTAAAGGAGTACAAAGGAATTAAGTGACAACCACATCGCCACCTCACAAATATCTTATCAGAGGAACCAGTCCAAACTTTGTTCACAAGGCTACCTAAGCCCTAGTGGAGTGGGCCTGCAATCCTTCTGGAACAGAGTGATGCTTAAGCAAATAGGCAGAAGCAATAGCCTCCTTCAGTCAACACACAATCAATGCCTTTGCTGCCATCTTCCCTTTGCGAGGGTCCCCCAAAAAGGACAAAGAGGTGATCAGATTTCCTAAAGTCTCGGGTCTGCCTTAGATACTGTTAAAGGACCTGCCGAATAACCAGCAGCTGCTGGACATTTCCTTTGTCCCGAACACTGCAGAAGGCTCTCTGGAATCTGCCTACCAGCCCCCGTTACAGCTTCTGCCTCGGTCCAGACAGAGGTCCTAATGCCAGTTGAAGGACCGGTTCCATGTGCAGGGTGCCTGCAGGCTGAAGCTCTGAGGAAACAAGTGGAGGAACTCAGAGAGGAGGTGGCGAGGCTGAGGAGCATTCAAGACAGTGAGAAGTACATTGATGAGATGCTTCTTGCAGCAACCAGGCTCTCCAGCACAGGAGAAGATGGGTGCCAACAGAATGTCGATGGTTGGACACAAGTCACCAGGGCCTGCAAAATCACCAATCCAACTTCTCCAGCCCTTGAATTGAAGAACCATTATGCAGCCCTGGAAGTGGAGGAGGTGAAAGCATCCCTGGAAAGGGAAGAACCAGAGTTCAAGTACCCCAAAGTTGCGGAATCAGTGACCAGAAGGAAACAAAGGGTAGTGGTGGTTGGAGACTCTCTTCTGAGGGGTACTGAGGCGTCCATCTGCCGACCAGACTTGATGTCCAGAGAGGTATGCTGTCTGCCTGGTGCCAAAATCCAAGATGTTACGGAGAGTTTGCCGAGACTCATCAAGCCCACTGACTATTACCCAATGTTGCTAATCCATGTTGGAACAAATGATACTGCCAGGTATACCTCGGAACGTATCAAAAGTGACTTCATGGCTCTGGGACAGAGGGTGAAGCAGTTAGGTGCACAGGTGGTGTTCTCTTCAATCCTCCCTGTTGAGGGTAAAGGCCAAGGCAGAGAGGCTCGCATCCTGGAGATGAATGCATGGCTGCGTGGATGGTGTCATCGAGAGCGTTTTGGTTTCCTAGACCATGGGATGCTGTTCCAAGGGTTGCAGAGCAGAGATGGCATCCATGTGTCCAAGAAGGTCAACGCATCTTTGGTAGTAGACTGGCTAATCTACTGAAGAGGGCTTTAAACTAGATTCGTTGGGGATGGGTGAAGAAAGCCCCCAGGTAAGTGAAAGCCCCCAGGTAGGTGATACCCATTTCCATAAAGGTATTTAATGTAACAGAGGTAACATATGGAAAGCAGTGTGTATTAATGCCCGTAGCATGGGAAATAAGATCCCTGAAGTTAAGGTTTTGGTGGGAGTGGCTGACTTGGATTTAGTGGCAGTTACAGAAACATGGTTCACAGAAAACCATGACTGGGATGTAACTATACCTGGCTATACTTTATTCAGAAAGGACAGGGTAGCAAGAAGGGGAGGAAGAGTGGCACTATATGTAAAAACTACTATTAAAGCTTTGGAATTACAGAGCTTAAAAGGTAGAGAGGAGGCATTGTGGGTTAAACTAGAAAGAGGGAAAGAGAAATCTATTTGCATTGGTGTGATATACAGACCTCCCTCACAAGAGGAAAAGGTGGACAGAGAGTTAATTAAAGACATACGCAGCATTGCTAGGAAAGGGGAAGTGCTACTGATAGGAGATTTCAATATACCAGATGTTGATTGGCACATTCCTGCTGCAGTATCATCTAGAAGTAAGGAGATCCTGGATTCTCTACAGGGAGAACTATTCAGGCAATTGGTAATAGACCCCACACGTGAAGGGGCCATACTGGACTTGGTGCTTACCAATGGTGAAAGTGTTTCTGATGTTGTAGTGGGAGATCATTTTGCATCCAGTGATCACCAGATGGTGTGGTTCAGTATTAGGACTAGGGCTGTTAGAATCCATTCCAAGGTGAGGATCTTAGACTTTAGGTAGACTAACTTTGCGAAGATGGGCCAATACCTCAGGGAGTCGTTAGTGGGATGGGAACAGCTGGGGGATGTAGAAAAACAGTGGGCAAAACTGAAAGGGGGTATTTTAAAGGCAACCAACCTTTTTGTTAAAATGGTAAATAAAGGCAAAAGGAACAGGAGACCGCTATGGTTTTCGAAGGAAGCAGCTGAAAAAGTGAAGAAAAAGAGGGAGGCCTTCATGAAATACAAGAGATCACAGAGAGAGGAAGACAGGCATCTGTATTTGGAAAAACTTAGAGAAGCTAGCAAAGTAGTAAAGAAGGCAAAGATTCAAAAGGAGGAGGAAATAGCCAATGCAATAAAATGGGGGGATAAGACATTTTTCAGATATATTAGTGAGAAGAGGAAGGGCAAAAGTGGTATTGTCAGACTCAAGGGTGCAGGGGGGGGGGGGAATATGTAGAAGCTGATAAGGATAAAGCGGAATTGCTTAACAACTATTTTTGTTCTGTGTTCACAGATGAAGAACCAGGAGCAGGACCTCAGAAAACACCCACAAATAAGAACAGAAGCAAGGGACATCTTGAACAATTTTCAGAAGACTGTGTTCGTGAGAAACTAGCTCAACTTAAAGTAGACAAAGCGATGGGACCGGATGGGATACACCCTAGAATACTGAGGGAACTTGGGGACGTTCTAGCAACTCCACTGACTGACCTTTTCAATGCCTCGTTGGAGTCGGGAGTGGTGCCAAAGGACTGGAGAGAGGCTCATGTGGTGCCTTTACACAAAAGCGGAAGTAAGGATGTGGTTGAAAACTACAGGCCGGTTAGTTTAACTTCGGTGGTGAGTAAATTATTGGAAACGCTGCTGAAAGAGAAAATAATGAGGTTTCTGGAGTCCAGCGGATTACAGGATCCGAGGCAGCATGGATTCACCAGAGGCAGGTCTTGTCAGACAAATCTGATTGATTTCTTTGACTGGGTGACCAGGGAGTTGGACCGAGGGAGAGCTCTAGATGTGGTGTATTTAGATTTCAGTAAAGCCTTTGACACTATTCCTCACAGGCGACTTATAAACAAACTGAGCACCCTAGGGATGGACCCTAAAGTTACTGCTTGGGTTAGAAATTGGTTGGGTGGGAGGCGACAAAGAGTACAAGTAAATGGAGCTCACTCTGAGGAGAAGGATGTTACCAGTGGTGTGCCCCAGGGATCTGTCCTTGGTCCGATTCTTTTTAACATCTTTGTTAGTGATATAGCGGAAGGGCTGTCGGGTAAGGTTTGCCTCTTTGTGGATGATACCAAAATCTGCAATAAAGTAGACACCCAGGAAAGTGTAGATAACATGAGGAAGGATCTAGCTAAGCTTGAAGAATGATCTAGAATTTGGCAGCTGGGATTTAATGTTAAAAAATGTAAGGTCATGCATTTGGGCTGCAGCAATCCAAGGGAGGAATACAGTATAGGAGGTGAAGTACTTTTGTCCACTAAAGAAGAGCGGGACCTAGGCGTGGTTGCGTCTTATGATCTTAAAGTAGCTAAACAGGTAGAAAAGGCGACGGCAAAAGCTAGAAGGATGCTTGGGTGCATACGGAGAGGAATGGCTAGCAGAAAAAAGGAGGTGATAATGCCTCTGTATAAGTCTTTGGTGCGACCTCATTTGGAGTATGGTGTGCAATTCTGGAGACCGCACCTTCAAAAGGATGTGAACAGGATGGAGTTGGTGCAGAGGGTTGCTACTAAAATGATTAATGGGCTTCATTATAAAGCATATGAGGACAGACTAAAGGATCTTAATATGTACACCTTAGAGGAAAGGTGGGATACAGGTGATATGATTGAGATGTTTAAATACCTCCGTGGCATAAATGTTCAGGGAGAGAGCCTCTTTCAATTGAAAGCAAGTTCTGCTACGAGGGGACATGGGATGAGGGTGAAAGGAGATAGATTCAGGAGTGATATGTGGAAATATTTTTTTACGGAAAGAGTAGTGGATCCATGGAATAGTCTCCCAGTGGAGGTGGTAGAGATGAGAACAGTAACTGAATTCAAAAAAGCATGGGACCAACACAGAGGATCTCTAAAGGTAAAAAGTGGACTGTTGTAGCTGTTGTTATGGAAGGACAGACTAGATAGGCCATGTGGTCTTTTTCTGTCATCATGTTTCTATGTTTCTATGTAAGCTGACGAGAATCAGAATCTTCTCCCGAATCAGAAAACACTGGCAACGTGACCACTACATTAAGGTGAAACACTGACACCACCTTATAGAGAAAGGAAGAAATTGGCCCAAGGACTACTTTCTCCTTAGAAATCTGCAGAAACAGCTCCCTACACGACAAGCCCTGCAGCTCAGAGATCCAATGCGCTGAACAAATGGCTACCAAAAAGAAAGCCTTCAAAGTGATATTGGGAGTGATATTGGATCAACATTTGGACCTCAAGGAACATATAAGACGCACCGTAAAATCAATATACTTCAAGATAAAAGCCCTATGGCACCTGAAACCGATGTTGGAACCTGACAGCTTCCGAACTATCTTCCAAGCTCTAGTTACACCGCACTTTGATTATGCAAATATTATACTCCATGGCCTCCCTAAGATCACCATCAATCTCTTACAGTTAGCCATGAACGCAGCAGCACGTATCCTCCACGGAGCCCCAAGGAGTGACCACATCTCCCCCATTCTGATGGAACTTCATTGGCTTCCAATACACTCTAGGATCCTATATAAAGCCCTCCTTATTACCTTTAAGGCCTTCAATAAACTATCTCCTACAGCCATCTCGGATAGCACAGTTACTTACCTGTAACAGGTGATCTCTGGGAACAGCAGGAATTAGTCCTCACATATGGGTACGTCGGTACCGACGGAGCCTGCGCGGGAAAGCTCCCCAGCTGGAAAGCTTTTGGGGCCTCCCACTGCGCATGTGCGCTGCCTTCCCACCTTCCTGACCAACTCTCCTCAGTTCGAGTTTAAAGCTGAGATAATAAAGAGAGGAAAGGAAAGATAGAGAGAGATACAACTCCTAGGGGAGGTGGGTGGGTTGTGAGGACTAATTCCTGCTGTTCCCAGAGATCACCTGTTACAGGTAAGTAACTGTGCTATCTCCAGGAACAAGCAGGAATAAGTCCTTACATATGGGGACTCCCTAGCTGAGATGCCCGGGAGATCCCCTGAAGGGTATGAGACCCTGAAAGGTTCCTCATCTTCCTATGGATCTCAGGCATCCATTCAGGGAAGGTGGGCTGGAGTTGTTCAAGAATGGAACAGGTGTTTGAGGACAGCCTGACCAAACAAGGCATCCCGGCGGGAGTCCTTGTCCAAACAGTAATGGGCTGTAAAGGTATGAACCGAGGCCCAGGTGGCTGCTCGACAGATCTGGTCAATGGACACAGAGTTTAGATGAGCCATAGAGGTGGCCATGGCTCTCACATTGTGAGTGGTGACATGGCCCTCCAGAGAAAGGTTCTTACTCTGGTAAGCAAAAGAGATACACTGAGCAATCCAATTGGACAGTGTTCTTTTAGAGACTGGAAATCCTAAATGAGAAGGATCAAAAGCAACAAAGAGCTGAGAAGACTTTCGATGTTGCTGTGTCCTGTGGAGGTAAAAGGCAAGAGCTCTTTTACAATCTAGAGTATGAAGGTTCCTCTCTGCACTGGATGCATGAGGAGCTGGAAAAAAGACAGTAAATATACCTCTTGATTAAGATGAAAAGGGGAGACCACTTTAGGCATAAAGTGGGGATTGGTCCTAAGGACCACCTTATCATGATGGAACCTTGTATAAGGTGGATTAGCCACTAGAGCTTGCACTTCACTGATACGGCGAGCTGAGGTGACTGCAATAAGGAAAATAACCTTCCAGGAAAGAAATTTCAAGGAGGTAGTGGCTAAGGGTTCAAAGGGTGGCTTCATAAGCTGACCAAGAACCAAGTTTAACTCCCATGCCACCGGAGGAGGTCGAATGGGAGGTTTAGTTAAGGTTAGGCCTCTCATGAATCTTGCAATAAGAGGATGAGAGGAAACAGGTTGTCCATTGATGGGCTTAAGGGATGCTGCAATAGCACTCAAATGGACTCTTACCGAATTTGTTTTGAGTCCTGCATTGGAGAGATGCAGGAGATATTCCAAAAGAGAATTCAAAGGATGTGCTAGAGGGTTAAGACCCTGTTGAGCACACCAAATGGAAAATCTTTTCCATTTAAAAGCGTAAGAACGCCTAGTGGAAGGTTTCCTAGAGGCATGGAGGATATCCTTCACTTGCTGCGAAAGATTGAAGTGTTGAAGCTCTAGGCCTTCAGTAACCAAGCTCTGAGGTGAAGGGACTTGGGGTTTGGGTGCCACAAAGTCCCCTCCTCCTGAGACAGAAGGTCTGGAGCCGCTCCCAAGTCCAGGGAGGGGGCTTGGGAGAGATGCAGAAGTAGAGGGTACCACACTTGGCGTGGCCAGCGTGGAGCTATGAGGATCATGGACCCTTGATCCCTTTGAAGTTTGAACAGAGTCTTGGGAATCAGAGGAATGGGTGGAAAGGCATATAGGAAGTCCTGACCCCAATGAAAGAGGAAGGCATCCTTGGCCTGAACTCCCTGACACGGAATCCTGGAACAGAACCGGGGAAGTTTGGCATTCCACGGACTTGCAAAGAGGTCTATGTCCGGGGTCCCCCATTTCTGGAAGATTCTGAGTACCTGATCCATGTGCAGGGACCATTCGTGTGGAAGCAGAACTCGACTGAGTCTGTCTGCCCAAGAGTTTTGGATTCCTGGAAGATATACTGCCAGGAGATGGATTTGATGCTCTCTGGCGAAGGCCCATAATCTTAGAGCTTCGTTGCAAAGCGACAGAGAGCCAGTCCCTCCTTGTTTGTTTATGTAAAACATGGCTACTTGATTGTCCGTATGAATAAGGACCGTCATGTTGCTGAGGAGGGTATGAAAAACTCTGAGAGCTAGAAAGATTGCTCGAAGTTCCAAGTGGTTGATATGAAGGGTGGTCTCCTGTGGAGACCAAGTGCCCTGAGTGGAGAGATCTTGAAGATGAGCTCCCCAACCTGTTTGGGAGGCATCTGTTGTGAGGGTTGCTTGGGGCAACAATGGTTGAAAGGGGGCCCCCAACAACAGATTTTGAGTGGACATCCACCATTGGAGAGACCAAAAGAGATGTTTTTGAGTTTGCTATTTGGTCTGAGAGAGCTCCGGATGCTTGAGTCCACTGGGTGGACAAAGTCCATTGAGCTGCTCTCATATGTAGGCGAGCATAGGGCACCACATGTACTGTGGAGGCCATGTGGCCTAATAGTTGTAGCATCTCCCTGGCAGTCAAGTGGCTTCTGGACTGAGTCTGGGAGGCTAAGTGCACTAGACGTTGGCAACGGGCCTGAGGAAGATAGGCCCTTGCCGTGGTGGTATCCAACCAGGCCCCTATGAATTCCAGGGACTGAGTAGGGGTGAGTTGAGACTTTGGCAGATTGATCACAGGTCCCAGATACTGCAGAATGCGTCTGGTGCGATCCAGGGAAGTCTGAGCCTCGGACTGAGATGGAGCTCGGATGAGCCAGTCGTCCAGGTATGGGAAAACAAAAATTCCCAGGGCTCGTAGAAATGCAGCTACTATTTCCATGCATTTGGTAAATACCCTTGGAGCAGAGGCTAGACCGAAGGGAAGTACTCTGTATTGGAAATGTTTTCCCTGGAACAGAAACCGTAGGAATTTTCTGTGGGATGGATGGATGAGTATATGTGTGTACGCATCCTTGAGATCTAGAGAACAAAGCCAATCCTGACTCTGTAGGTATGGAAGGAGAGTACCTAGAGAAAGCATCTTGAATTTCTCCTTGCATAGGAATTTGTTCAATTCTCTGAGATCTAGAATAGGTCTGTACCCCCCTGTTTTCTTGGGAATAAGAAAATAAGGGGAGTAAAACCCTGACCCCTGTTGAAGAAGAGGAACCTCTTCTATTGCCCTTTGGGCAAGAAGGGTGGTCACCTCCTGACCTAACAGATTCAGGAGAGAAGGGGGAGAATTGAAACATCTCACCATGGTATGGGGAGGAAGGCTGGAGAAATGTAGTTTGTAGCCCTCTCTGATGATAGAGAGGGTCCATTGTTCTGATGTGATTTGCTCCCATCTGGGAGCAAAATGAGTTAACCTTCCTGGAATGGTGAGAGGATCTGGATGTTTTAGAGCCAGAAAGGTTAAGTTCTCTAGAGATGAGTCAAAAACCCTGAGGGGGTTGGGACTGCTGGGCTGTAGCAGCCCCTGCAGGTTTTGCCCTGGCCTGTTTAGGCTGCTGACGCTTAGGAGCAAAGCGAGCTGCAGAAGATTGTTGGCCAGTATTTGTAGCAAATCTGGCCTTCTTATAGAAAGGCTTCTTGAAAGATTTTCTCTTAACAGGGGCAGAGGTAGACTTAGACAGTCTATCTAAAGCAGCATTTTCTGCATCCATTTGGGTGGCTTTGATTTGCCACTCCTTACCAAACAGATTCTCACCTGTACAGGGCAGATTTCCCAACCCATCCTGGACCCAGGGTTCTAGGTCAGAGGCCTGGAGCCAAGCAATTCTGCGAGCCGCTATGGCAATACCTGAGGCTCTGCTAGCACCCTCAAAGGAGTCAAAGGCTGCTCTGTTGGAGAACTTTGATATATCCTGGGTATGCTTTAGCAAAAGAAGGAACTCCTCCTTTCTATCCTCTGGGATAAAGGGGAGAAAATGGTGTATTTTCAATGCAATCTCCTTCAGAAACATGCCCATATAGAGGCTGTATGAATTGATTCTAGCAATAAGCATACTTGCTTGGAAGATTTTTCTACCAAAAGCATCCAAAGTCCTACATTCTCTCCCTGGAGGAGTAGAAGAGTGTCTTTTGGTACTCTTTATCCTTTTCATAGCTGACTGCACCACAATAGAGTGGTGAGGGAGCTGAGTTTTTTGAAAACCAGGAGAAGGAGGGACACGATACATGGTGTCCAACCGACGAGAATGTGGAGATAGGGTGAGAGGAGTCTCCCATAAGTCCATCATGTGTTCTTGAAGAATTTCATGAATGGGCAAGGTGACTGCCTCTTTGGGAACCTTAGAGTATCCTAAAATATCTAATTTTTTTGCTCTAGGTTCTTTTTCAGAGGTTACTGAAATAGAGAGACCTTTAGCCATTTCAAGAATGAAGTCTTGAAAGGACAAATCCTCTGGAGGAGACATTCTCCTCTTTGGAGAAGAGGGCTCTTCAGGTAAAGTTAGGGATACTTCAGCAGAGTCATCTGATGAATCAGAATCATCAGAAGACTCGAAGTATCGTCTGTTTGCTTCCAGGGATCGATAAGCGTATTGACCGGTATCGACATCGGGGGTACCTGGAACCGGATCGGTACCGGGGAAACCCTGGAACCGGGAACCGGAATCGGTATCCTGGTCGATGTGGATGCCCTGGGTACCGGTTGTGGTACCGGAACCAGAGTCGGTACCGCTGGCTGCGGTACCGATGGCGTCGCAGCTCTAATAAAAGCCATAATAGCCTGCTGCATGGATTGAACTGTATGATCCATAGACGCCACGACTGTCTGGATGTCGGTACCGGAAGAATGAGCCGGTACCCCAGAGCAGTCTAACAGGTGATCGGTCGAGGCCGTGCCATCGATGTCAACCTGTAACCCCATAGGAGGAGCTTTGGAAGCCGGAGCTTCCCGCCGGGGTTGTTTAGCTAGGGCAGGGTCCTCAGGGTCAAGCCCGGGGGCATCTCGATACTTGGAGGGAGATTTGCCCTTTGAGGACCTGCCAGAGGAATGTTTGGTTACCTGAGATCCATCAGGAGAGGAAGACCTGGAAGATGTCGATGCTGGAGTATCTGTAGAAAACAGCATGTGAAACCTGGCTGCCCGGTTTTGTAAGCCACGTCTAGACATCAAAGAACAGGATGGGAAATCCGGAATGGAATGGTCAGGCCCCAAACATTTAAGACACCATTCATGGGTGTCTGTGACTGATATAGTACCGCTACACTTGGTGCATTTTTTAAAACCAGAGGCTTGTTTCTCCATGAGGGAGAATTCTGTGAAGGCCTAGAGGCCTCACAGAACAAACACACCAAGTGGGGAAAATAAGATTTTTTTTTTTTTTTGTAAAGAAATAAAGAAAAAAGACCGGCGGTACCGGTCCGGAATCGGGGAAGGCAGACACGCGGCCAAAGAAACAAATTAAAATAACAACTTCTTCACAGGAACACGACCTGCTGGCTCCGCGGAAAAAGAAGAACTGAGGAGAGTTGGTCAGGAAGGCGGGAAGGCAGCGCGCATGCGCAGTGGGAGGCCCCAAAAGCTTTCCTTCTGGGAAGCTGGGGAGCTTTCCCGCGCAGGCTCCGTCGGTACCGACGTACCCATATGTGAGGACTTATTCCTGCTTGTTCCTGGAGATCTCATCACTCACACAGAGAACAACAGGCCTAGAAGATCGTCTGCTGTGGACATGCTAATCATACCAAGTAACTCCATAAAGTCTAACCAATCAACTATCAACAGAGCCTTTGTTAATTTCGCCCCCAGATGCTGGAACAAACTCCCTCCTGGCATTAGAGCGACCAGGGACCTTAGACAATTCAGAAAGGCCCTCAAACACTACCTTTTTACAACTCACTTCAAGCTGCCGGTTGTACCCCCCCCCCCCCTCCCACACCTACCCTCACAACCCCACACCTATCCTATATGAATGCATAAAGCTGACATATGTCCCTACAGGTAGTTTCAAAGATTGTATATAGTTCACCTTGTTTACCTCCATGTTAACTCCCTGTTATCTGTAAACGAAAGCCAAATTAACTGGCCTATGTGTTTTATTGTTACAATGTAAACCACACTGATGACAAATAGCGTGGTATATAAGAAATGTTAAATAAATAAATAAAGTAAGGTATTTCAAGGAAGCTTGTCTCAGAGGTTCGAATAGAGCCCCCACAAGGGCCGACAAAACCAGGTTCAAGTCCCATGTTGGAACATACTGCCTCACCGGCAATCAAATATGCTTCACACCTCTCAAAAAACGAACCACATCCGGAATCAAAGCCAAGAGACTCCCTGAGTCCAGTCTCGAAGACAGGCTAAGGCTGCCCACTTGAACCAGTAAGGAATTTAAGGCAAGACCTTTATCTAAACCTACCTGCAGAAATGCCAGGATATCCGAGAGCGAAGTAGTGAGAGAACCAACTCTCAAAAACTCATCATACACAAACATATGCCAAAGATGTCGATCTCTTCCTGACCCACAGCAAAGTTGACCTGAGTGGAGTAACCTCTTTTCTTCAGCCTAGCCTTTCAAGAGCCAGGCCATAAGCGAGAATCAACTCATGTCCAGCATGCGAATGGGACCCTGAGAAAGTGTAGTTACTCACCTGTAACAAGTGTGGATGATACTGGCGTCGACAGAGCCTGCACGGATCTACTTCCCAGCTTTCATAGAAAGCCTATGGGAGTTACACCACACATGCGTAGTCACTTTCCCGCCCAAGGGTGCCATCTTACCTCAGTATAATTACATAGCTTAATCAAGCATAAAAAATGAAAAACAACTCCATGGGGAGGAGGGAGAGTTGTAAGGACTGATTCCTGCTGTCCCCCGGAGAACATCTGTTACAGGTGAGTAACTATGCTTTCTCCGGGAACAAGCAGGAAGTCAGTCCTCACATACAGGACTCCCAAGTTACAGGCTAAAGAAAAAACCCCGTAGAAGCCATGGGCAACCCAAAAAACAGACCATAAAAGGAAGCAGGGAGCTCTGGTTGATGGAAGTCTGGTTCTGCAGTACCAACATCAAAGATGCAATCCCCTCACCGGTAGCCTGAACACAAAGGGCTAGAGGGAAGGAGTTGCACTAGTCCCCAAAGAGGTGTCAAAGAACTGCCTGGCTGAAGGCACTATCACACCGTAAGCTCTCTTCCAAATAGTAGTGCACTGCGAAGGTATGGACAGAGGACCAGGTGTCAGCCCAGCAGATATCCAGCAAGGGCACAGAGCGCAGGATGGCCAAAGAGGCTGCCATGGTGCACACTGTGAGCAGTGACATGATGTTGCAGAGAAAGCCAGGGAGGCCTCTGCCCTGGAGGTGTGAAGCCTTGGAAAGAAGGTGGGGAGTACCACCTCTTGATTCAGGTGGAAATCATAGACCAACTTCGGTAGGACCTTGGGGTGGGTCCAAAGTGGAGTGTTCCCAAAGGCTTTCCTATTGGTAGCTGGGGAGCTTCCCGTACGTGCTCCATTAGTACCCGATGTCACACATATGTGAAGACTACATTCTTGCTTGTTCCTGGAGATACTGAGGGTATTTCCCGTAAGCTTTCTTGGTCTTCGGGTGGAAGGACATTTTCCACAAAGCCTTCCATCGGGAAGGGTCAGCAGTCTTCCTGGACACCCTGGTTCTGGTCAGGAATTATGTCTCCAGTTCAGCTGCCTTCTCCATCATGGGCTTGCTGAAGAGATTCTCTTCCTGGCAAGGGACATTGGCCAACTTGTCCTGAACCCACTGCTCCAGGTCAGAGGACTGTAGCCAGGCAAAGCAGTAGGCACTAATGCCCACCGCAGCCACACGAACCAGTAACTCAAAGACGTTAAAGGCTGCCCGAGTCTGAAACTTGGAGCATTCCTTGTCTAAAGAAACCAGGGCCTGGAAACACTCAAGAGGTTCACCTATCAACCCAGTCGAGAACCCAGCGAGCTCCTTCACCAGATCCCGCAGGTACATGCCCATGTGCAGCTGATATGCCTGGATCTGGGTTATGAGCATGGGGCCCTGGTAGCACATTCTGCCAAAGGCATCCATGGTGCATGCCTCCCTACCCGGGGACACAGAGGAGTGCATCTTCTGGCTTTTGATCTGACGTATGACTGACTCCACCACCATGGAGTTGTGAGGCAGCGGTGTCTTTTCAAAGCCGGGGCTCTGGCCGACTCGATACTGAGAATTCAGTTGACAGTTCACTATCAGCACCATCCCTGGGTTCTCCCAAATCCTGAACAACAGTCTATCAAGAATGGAGGGCATGGGCACAGTCAATGTCTCCTTTGGGGGAACCTCAAACTGTAGGATCTCGAGATCCTCAGTCCGAGGCTTGTCCTCGGGCACTGCCACAAAGGCGAGAGCCTGAGACACCTCCCTCATGAAGTCCAGAAAGGCTAGGTCCTCTGAAGGGTACCACTGATGATGAGGAGGTAGAGAAGGGTCGGAGAGGACATCCCGATGGAGGACATTGTTGGGAGACTCCTCATCTGTCTCTAAATCCAAATTGGCATTGGAGGAATCGTCGAACGCCAAGCAATCGTTCAGTCGGCTCGGCATTGACATTAAGCCCAGAGCCACGTCCATCGTTGGGGAATCACCGATGGTGATGGCATCGAGGACCTGACACGATCCCCTGACTCCGTGGGAGTCTCCTCCCGCTGGGGCTGCTTGAAGGGCTGCTCCCGGTCGTCAGTGTCGGGTCGAGGACTCCAAGCGCTGGAGGTCTTACCTCCCAGTCCAGGATCGGATCTTGCCTTCGGTTTCAACGACGTCCTGGACCCATAGGGAAGGTCTTCGGAAGACTATCCCCGGTCTGAGGTTCTGTGACCCTAGGGTTCCGAATGAGCATGGGCGCGTGATGACGAGTCATCGGATGTTGATTCCGAAGCAGACTTAGAACCAAACAGCTCCCCCTGCCGCCTTTTACAATCCTTATGGGTCTTCGCTGACATCTGTTGGCAGAGTGGGCAGATAGACACATCATGGTCCGCCCCGAGACATTTTATGCAGCAACTGTAGTGGTCCATGATGAACATAGTGCAGGGGCACTTGCCACATTGCTTAAAACTGCTGATCGAAGTCATAGCAGGAAAGACAGCACCCGCAAGGTCAAATTCTGAAGTCTAGATCAGCGAGACCACAATCAAAGACCCGCGTGCTGAGGAAACAAGAGAAAAAAGGGGACCCGAGAAAAACATGATGCCGAAGCGGTGGATTCAGGCGGCGAAAAGGTGATTGGAACCGATCACGGAGAAAAGGACAAAGAAAACTTGGTAAAAAAAAAATTGACTTTTACCAGGAGCAGAGATAGCAGAACGCCGTGGAAAAAAGAAGACTGAGGCAAGATGGCACCCTTGGGCGGGAAGGTGACCACACATGCACGGTGTAACTCCCAAAGGCTTTCTGTGAAAGCTGGGGAGTGGATCTGCGCGGGCAACGTCAGCACCCATATATGAGGGCTTACTTCCTGGAGAAAGCAGACTGTCCAGTGAGCTGTGACATGACCATCAAGGTTCAGGCCTGTCCAGGCATAAGCGAAAGAGATGCAGTCTGCCAGCCAAATTGAAACAGAGCATTTGGAAAAACGGCAGCCCCTAGCTTATTGGGGTCAAAATAAACAAATAGCTGAATAGACTTTCTATAGGTCTTTGTCCAATCCAAATAGAAGGCCAAGGCGCACTTGCAGTCCAACATGTGCGCATAGTTTTCCCTCTCTGTGCATGAGGTTTTGGGAAAAACGTTGGAAGAAAAACTGACTGATTAAGATGGAAGTCTGATACCATTTTTGGAAGGAATTTAGGATGAGTGCGAAGAACCACTCTATTATGGTGGAATTTGGTGTAAGGCAGATGCACCACTAGGGCCTGAAGCTCGCCTACTTTGCGAGCCAACAGAAACAGGACCTTCCAGGTCAAGAACTTCAGAGGACAGGAATGGAGTGGCTCAAAGGGAGCCTTCATGAGCTACATAAGAAGTACATTGAGATCACAGACACTGCAGGAAGCTTGGAGGGAGGCTTCAAGAAAAGCAAACCTCGCATAAAACGAACAACTAAAGGCTGTACAGAGATGGTAAGCATCAATTGCATTGAGGCAGACCTTGACGGAGTTGGACATGTCCAGATCACAGAGGTGTAGAAGATATTCAAGCAGTTTTTGTGTGGTATAGATGAAAGGGTCTAGGGCCTGACCATTTAAAAAGTAAGACTTTCTCGTAGAGGCCCTCCTGGAGGCCAAAAAGACCATCTGGCAGGTTGAGCTGAGACCACATTAGCCTCTCAACATCCATGCCATGAGGGCCAAGGCCCGGATGTTGGGGTGCAACCTCATCCCAACCTCCTGCGTTATCAGATCGGGCATTTTGTAAAGACATGAAGTGCTGAGGTCTGGTCAAATGACAGTACCTGGTACTGGAAGTGTTGTCCACCTAGGACAAATCTGAGATATTTTTTTCTGTGAGCTAGATGTATCTGTATGCAGATTTATGCATCCTTCAGATTCAGGGAGCATAGCCAATCTCCTTTTTGCAGGTAAGAAGGCAGGGTGCCCAGAGAAATCATTTTGAACTTTTCTCTTGCCAAGAACTTTTTCAAATCTCTAAGGTCTAGGATGGGACAGTACCCCCCTTCCCCACCTCCATTTTCTTGGGGAGCAGGAACTACTTGAAATAAACCCCCCGACCTCTGTGCTCTAGCGCACGAGATCAATCATGAGAGCGGAGATTTCTCCCTGAAGCAGTTCCTGATGTACAGTAGAAGGTTCAGATAATACACCCTCGGGGGCAATTTGGTGGCAGTTCCAAAAAGTGTAACTTGTAAACGCTCTGAATGCCACTTGTGGGCAAACAGAGTGAGTTGTCCTCCAAGCAGATGGTTCCCAGTCGCGGTTGATGGAAGAGTGGCGATGCTCCAAAGGAACCCCTCAAAACAATACCCCTGGGTTTGGCTAAGGAGTCGGTTGGGCCTTCTGGGGCTTTTCCTGCCATTGCTGCTGGTGAGGGGCCTACTTGGGCTAGGAGGTCTGGGATGCAGGGTAGTACCTATGCCTATGCGGGTAGTAGGAATTTTTTTGGGATGAGCCCTGGTATCTCTGCCAGTGGGAGGCATGCTTGGACATATACCTGGACAGCCTGGTGAGAGTTTATTTATTTATTTCTCTTATATACCGCACTCTTCGAGATCAGTGCGGTTTACATGGAACATCGGGTGTTTTACGGTGGGGGATTACACCGTAATTACATATAACAGGTAGCTCAAGTTGGATAACAGTATTAACTAGAGTGATGTGCTGTTTCTCTATGTTTCCCTGCTTGCCGAAGAGATTTTCTTCCTGGCATGGAACATTCGCCAGCTTGTTCTGTACGGACTGTTCCAGGTCCAATGACTGCAGCCAGGCGAGTCTATAGGTGCCAAAGCCTATGGCAGAATTCCAAGATGCTGTCTCAAATATGTCATAGGTAACCCGTACCATAAACTTGGAAGAGTCCTTGCCATGGCCCACCAGAGCACAATAATGCTTCTATGTCTCAAGGGGCAGAAAATGGGCAAGGTCAACCAAGTCACATATAATGCCCTTCAAGAACATGCCCACAGAGCTGGTAAAAGGCCACGCAGGTGACAAGCATGGAACTCAGAAAACACTGCCTCCAGAAGGAATCCAATGTTTGGGTCTCCCTCCTGGGGGCACTGAGGAATGAGTCTTAGAACTCTGGATTCTCTTAGGGCAGATTCAACCACCAACGAATGGTGAGGAAGCTGAAGCTTCTTGAGCCTGGGAGCCTTCTGCACCCTGTACATAGAGTCCAGCCATCTACTAACGGGAGGTACAGTGAAGGGGTTCTCCCACATTCGTGTCTGCACTCTGCAGGATATGGTGCACGGGCATTGTCACTGCCTCCTTAGGGGCTGAGGAGTAGTGAAGGATTTTCAATTCCTCTGCTCTGGGCTCATCCTCAGTCTCCAAAGAGAATGGGATGGCCTTGGCCATATCCCGTACAAACTCCTGAAAGGTCATGTCCTCAGTAGGGAACTTGCATTGCTCATGAGGTGGAGAAGAGTCCGAAAGGAGCTCCGGGGATCTGTCCTCCAAGTTCTTCGATTTCATATTGGTGACCCAACCCTCAGAGAAGAAGTCAAAGTACCTTTGAGTCTCTGCCTGAATCACCATCTTGCTTCGAGGGGATCAAGAGCTCCTTTTGGAATGGTGTTGCACTAATCCCTCCTAGACTTCAAGGGTGCATTGAACCCCAAGAAGCTAGAGAGGGATATCAGGCGAGCAGGCACCAGTGTCGGTGTCCTTCGATGCCCCGATGTCGATGCCTCTTCCGCAGGCAGTGCATGCATCTCCAGGTATGGCCACACGGCAGCGGACGTCAATGCAGCCGATGTCAAGGCCCTGGCATGCTGCATTGCTAGCAGTACAGCAATGCATTCCTTGAGTGCTTGTAAAAATGTGCTTCTCCATGACTGCTGATTCCAAAGGCTGTGGGGCCTAAGCAACTTCGACTGATGTACTCAGTGTCTCTAAAGGGGTATATCTCAGCCTTCGTGTGCTGTGTGCAGGCCCAACAACTCCTCCTCAAGAGCAGCTGCCTCCTTCCCTGCCATGAAGATCAGGGGTCCCATTCTGTATTGCCTCCGCTGAGTAGCCAGTTCTGTCTATGTCACTAGGAGTGGGTACAGGTCACAAACAACCATTGGGTTCTCAACACTGTTCAGCACAACTACATCCTTGAGTGTACAGAGCCCATTGCAGATGCGTTCATAGTCTCTCCACGTGGGTCTGTGACCAAAAAAACCGCCATCAAGACCACCCTGGAGAGGATCCTGCACCTTCAGGCCATTGTACCTGTGCTTCCCCTGCAGACAGGAAAAGGAAGGTTCTCTATCGACTTTATTGTTCCAAAGAAGGATGGTTCCATCAGATCTATTCTGGATTTGAGGGAGCTAACATGCCTCTGGGTGTCTCTTTTTCAGATGAAACCCTAAGATATATCATCAAAGTGGTCCGGAAGAGAATTTCTTACTTTGCCAGACCTTGCCAAAGCCTAATTTCACATCCCCATTCAGGAGGATCAACAATGCTTCCTGTGGTTTGCCATTCTGGGTGCACACATTCAGTTTTGTGCCCTACCCTTCAGCCTTGCCACAGCACCAGAATCTTTTCCAAGGTCATGGTGGTCATTGTGGTTACTCTCCAGCAAGAAGGCATCTGTGTTCACTCATATGTGGATGACTGGCTTATTCAAGCTAAGTCGCAGTCCAGGACTTCCTGAGTAACAATCTGGGTGGTACAGTTTTTGGCGTGCTTGGGCTGGGTGGTAAACCACAACAAGAGTCACCTTATACCCTATGAATCTCTGGAGTATCTTGGGGCACTTTTTGACACCCACGCAGGTAGGGTCTTTTTGAAGGCCGAGAGGCAGACCAAGCTTTTCTCTCAGCTAACGGGCTTCTGGCGTCACGTTTCCCAGGATTACCTCCAGATGCTGGGCACAATAACAGCAACGACAGAGCTGATGCCCTGGGCTTCAGCTCACATGCGGCTGCTCCAGAGAGAATTCCTGGCCCAGTTGTCCCCTCTCACACAGAACTACAATTTCTGGCTTCCACTTCGCCTGCCCGTGGTGCAGAATCTTCTCTGGTTATCCCGTCCCTCCAATTTGATGAAGGGCTCCTGAAGAGTCTGCACTGGTTCCTGATGACATCCAATGCCAGCCTATCCAATGCTTTTGGTCAGACAGCTCAGGGTCAGTGGACCAGGTGCAAGTTGTCTTAGCCAATCAATTGCCTTGAGGCACAGACCATTCACGTAGCCCTCCTGCAGTTTTGCCACATGGTCCGGGGCCAAGCTGTCTGGGTTTTCTGGGATGATGCCAGGGCAGTGGTATCTATCAACAGACAGGGGGAACAAGAGTATGGGAGTAGCCTTCAAGATGAGTCTGTTGTTCCCCTGGGTGGAATGCCACCTGCTGGCATTCTTGGTACAGCACATTGCAGGTGTTGAGAATATTGAATCAGATTATCTCAGTCAACACATCCTCGATCCAAGAAAGTGGGATCTTGCAACGTCAGCATTCCAGCACATTCTGGAGTTCTGGAGGTGCTCGTACCTAGATCTGATGGTGACCCAGGACAGTGCCAAAGTGGAAAGGTTCTTTAGCATCAAAAGGAGGTCAGCTCCATCGGTGTTGACATCCTGGTGCAGCTTTGGCCGCTGGAGCCCCTTCTGTAGGTCTTTCCTCCATGGCATCTGATCAGGTGTGTGATCTGTAGGATAGAGGACCATCTGGGACTGGTGATTCTGGATTGGCCCTGGAGGCCCTAGTATGTTGAACTAGTGAGGGGCTATTGCATTAGGGCCTATACTGATGGATAACCTGGCTCCCTTCTCACTTATGGCTTGGCCCCTGAGAGCCCACCTCAAACATAAGGGTTACTCTTCTGTGGTGATCTCCACATTCTTGAAAGCGAGATGAGGCTCCACGTGAGTATATTATCCCCATCACTATGCAAGTCACTATCTTGTGTCTTCTTATTTTCTTTCAACTACGTCTGACCATGTGCACGTTCACAGCTCTGTCTACAACCACAAAGGCAACTGACAATGTTTCTTTGAAACTTTGGGCACACCAACATTTTAAAAATACATACCATCTCTGACTCATGCTCATCCTCACTCTTTTCCCACACAAAGGTTACAAGCCCAAGTCCCCTCTTCTGTAGCTTGGTCCCAACCTCCCAACTGAAAGATAGCATCCATTGAATCAGCATTTGAATCCCTCTAAAGTGGATTCCCTTAACCCAAGCACTTTTAAGTCGTTACCTGGCAGAGCAAACCCTCTCCCACTTACCCTCCACCTTTCTCTACTTGCCCCCTTTCTCTCTCTATATCCTCTCTTTATTTCCTCTTTCCTATTACCAACTGATGGCATTCCTTTGTTTCATTTTCAACTAGCATTTTGATGTGAACCACAATGCTTGCTTGCAGATTTTGTGGTATATCAAATAAACCCAAACATAATGGCAGCTAGGTCTCAGCTGTCAGTGCCCCTCCGATGTCCTAGAGAATGAGCTCTCCTCCCTCTGGGGCACCTTTGAGCAGTGCTCACACAAACTCCCATCATTCTGGATGCCCTGCCTCAAAAGGTTCAGACGCCGATGCACCAGGGTCTTCACCTGATGTTCGGCATGGTCACCCCTTGATGTCGACAAAGATGAGGCCAAATGACGGGTGTTCGGTTCTGATTAAGTTTAAGAGCTCCTCAATGCTGATGCACCACCAGCGTCTGATGCAGCTTTTGAAGCCATTGAGACCGATGTCATCAATGCCGAAGGCGATGGATTGGACTTTTGAGCGCCAAAAAGTGATTTGCGCTACTTCTCTTGACCTTTGAGTCTCCTTGTCATCTGCAAACACAAATTACAAGAAGAGGGCTGATGATCAGATTCCAGGTGCTTTAGGCACCAGTCCAGGGCCGGCCCATCCACTAGGCAAGCTAAGCAGCTGCCCCAGCCCGGTGGGTGGCAGCGGCACACATGGGCGGTCACACTATCCCCATCAGCTGCCACTAATTCCATTTGGGGGGGGGGGGGCTTTTTGCTGCCACTTTTGGAAATACTGCCGTTGCCACTGCCCGCCTCCCCCTCCCAAGATTGAATTGGTGGCAGTTGGGGAAGGGAAGCAACAGCAGCTAGGGGGGCAGCGAGGCAGGGGTTCAGCCTAAGGTGGCAGAAACCCTTGTGCCGGCCCTGGCAGATATGGTCCTAGAGCACTTGGAACACTTCTTAAACCCACTGGCGGGTTTCTGGGCCATGGTATCTGGAAATATAGCCAATGCCAAGTCAAAGGGCTCGATTTTGATAGGCCCGACCGGGGTACTACTGGGAAGGCAGAGTGACACAGCAAAAAGAAAAAGCGATTAGAAGAGAAAAAAAAAGTAAGAGAAACAGAGAAACCACGATTGGCAGGCAAAACGAAGGAAAAGGCCAAAAAAGGGGCAAAACTCAGTGAAAACACAGCCCCGCAGGGAAGAAGGAAAGATTACTTAGAGGAGAAGACTGGAACATGACCATGGGCTCCACAGAAAATGAAAGACTGCTTTAAGATGGTGCCACGGTAGCAGGCGGGAAAGAATTGCACAGGCACGGTGGAGCCTCCCGAAAGCTTCCAATAGAAGCTGGGGAGCATTCCCCTGCAGGGCTCCATCAGGGATGTCACTCATATGTGAGGACTCATTCCTGCTTGTCTATGTAGAATGTGAAGATACACCTTGGAAAGATTCAGAGAAGTCAGAAAGTTGCCTTTCTGCATGGCCACAATAATTGACCAGAATGTCTACATGTGAAAATGGGGCACCCACAAGGATCGATTGATATATTTATATTGATATAATCCTGTTGTGTATATACATGTAAATACTCATGTAAATAGTTGCAGTAATGACTTCCCCATGTTTTATCCAAGTTCTCTGACCTGTTCTCTGTAAAACCAAACAGTTTGTTGTTCTGGTCTGTTGTTATATTGTGAACCGCGCTGATGCTGAATAGAGCGGTATATAAGAGCCTGTAATAAATAAATAAATAAATATTTCAAATCCAGAATGGGTCAAAAGGACCCTTCCTTCCTGGGCACCACAAAATAAATTTTACACCGACCAAGTCCATGCTCTTCCAGTGGAACTTTGACTACGGACTCGAATTGAAGCAGCCTCTCAAGCAGGAGTCTTGCAAGGTGACAGGAGTGGCCTAGTGAGTTGGGGCAAGTTGTCTCCAGCCGGAGAGGGCCAGGGGTTTGAATCCCTCTGGAGAACAGCTACCTCGGGCGGAGGGACCAGGGTTTCTAGTCCACAGGCACTCCTTGTGGCCTTGGACAAGCTACTTAACCCTCCGTTACAAAACGTAGATTGTGAGCTCTTTGGGGACAAGGGAAATATATACCATATCTGAATGTACATTGTTTTGACCTGGTGAAAAGCAGTATATAAGCATTGCTAAATAAATAAATAAAAAGCATCAGAGGAGCTGTGTCAACTTGAACACATAACCCTCGTGAATAACTTCTAAAACCCACTGGTCGGAAGTAATCTGGACCCAGGCAGAGTAAAAGGTTTGTAGATGACCCCCCTACTGGAACCACTCCCACCTGGGCCTGCAACTCCTCATTGTGACATTGTCTCCCGAAGTCCCAGATGAATAGTCTCTTCCTTCCTCTTGACCCCCTCAAAGGGGCTGGCCTCTTGTAGGATACCGCGATCACTGAAAGGAACCAAAACACAATCCTTATCTCTTCGAACATCCTTAAAATGTCCCCTAGCAGGAGCCATAGACTTTCCCCTATGAGGCTTGTCCTACAGTAATCTTGGGTCTTTAGACTCTCCGAGATCCTTTACCAAATTTTTCAGCACCTCTCCAAAAAGCAGCTTCCCCTTGAAGGGAAGCTTACTAAGCCAGGCTTTGGAAGTCACATCTGCTGCCCAGTTCTGGAGCCACAAAAGAGGTCACTAATTAAGTGAGGCCCTAACCAGATCATACCATGCATCTGCCAGATAGGCTGACCCCAACACTAGCTTAGCTGCTTCCAATGGGTCCCCAGGAGACCCCGTAGCAGACGGGTAAACTCTAAGCTCATCATAAGGATGCCCTAACCACATACTGTAGGAACAACAAATTGAGGCCTACAACGCCAAGGCCGAGATCTCAAAAGACTGCTTCAACACCACCATTTCCAACTTCCTATCCTGGGCATCCTTTCAGGCCGCTCTGCCCTCCCCAGTGGGATAGTTTCTTCTTCATTACAGCTGAAACCAGAGCATCCACCTTTGGAAGCCTCAAGGGGACTTTCTCTTCCAGTGGAATGGGATAGAGATGCGTCATGGAACGGCTGACCTATAAACTGGCCTCCGGGACCTCCCATTCCACAGAGATCACTTCTCTGATGGCACTATGCAGTGGAAAAAAGTTGGAGGGTTTACGGATTCCCTGCAAAAAGAGATCCTCCAAGTTTCCCTACTTTGCTGGGGGTTGTTCCACAATATTGAGCTACCGACTGGGAGATAAGAGCTGCCATTTCTCACACCTAAAGATCCTAATGACTGACAGATCCTCCCCCGGAGGAATCTCGCCGTCCTCCAGCTCCATCCCTGAAAGGTCCCAGCGCCCCAACGGCTCTTCCATAAGGTCTTCAGAGCCCCCCCGGAAGAATCCTGGTCATCTCAAGCCTCCTCCTCCAGTCTCCGGCATTTAGCCACAGGCTTGTCTGGATCCTGAACTCTGGGGTTTGGGAACATCCCCTCTACCCTTGCCACTGACACTAAGAGGACAGATTTGCACCAGGCCCTGCTTCATGCATGCCTGATGCGAAAGCAGCACTAATTCAGGTATCTGACAGCCTCCATCGCCAGGCCTCCTGGAGTAGCGATCAGGACCCCCGAGGGCTCCTCTGCCTCTGACCTGGTTGCCTGCATCATGGTCATTTTTCCTGCCAAAACCGCAGCTGTGGAGAAGTAGGCTGCCGCTCTAATTCACCTCCCATGCTCACCGGGGACTACATTTCCATTAGCGGCTTCCCTCGGATAAAATCCTCTCCGTCATGGCCTTCAGTGTCGCAACTACGGTACAATCCAGCCTCAGTCAACTGCCCGCGATGGCTCCCACAGGCTGCATGGACCGACAGCATTGACAGACCATGGCCACGCATTCTCTCCAGCAACAAATGCACCCGCCGTCTCACCTCACATAGCTGACCAACCTCCCCGAAATGGTCGATCACACTGTCCAATGCTCTGCCGGTGCTCTCTTGATGCGGCAGCAACAAGAAATAAAGCTTGGCTGTCCACCCTTTTTGTTTTCCAAGATCTTAAAGGGGCCAAGCTCAGCTGCAGATATGTACTAAAGCCTTCTCCCAAAAGCTGAGGAAAAGGACTGGAGTACCCCAAGGGCCAATAATTACTCCAGACGTGAGGTGGAGAATTGTGGGGGAGGGACCCAGACCACTGGGTTCTGCATCCCTAAGCCCAAAAAATGCTTAAACTCAGCAGTGGGCACTCTGAGAAGCAGCATCAATCTTTTTCCTCTTTTTTCATTTTTTTTTTTTTTGTCTTACAGTGAAGTCTGCTGGAGATGGAGAAATACTGATTTCAGTAGGTCTGTACAAATCCCTTATAGGATGACATCATCAAAATAAATGGTTCTCATCTGCTTACAGCTGAATATTATATCCATTATGATTTGTGTTTTATGAGAATAAACCCAACTCCAAATTTCATTTCACACACAGAAACTTACACTGTCCTTTAACATGTAAAGCGCAGTTACTCCGGGAACAGCAGGAATTGAGTCTTCACATATGGGGTATCATCGGCAACGATGGAGTCCGCGCGGGAACGCTCCCCAGCGTCCTATAGGAAAGCTTTTGGGAGCACCCCACTGCATCTGCGCTGCTGCCTTCCCGCCTTTCCAACTCCCTCTTCAGTTGGGTTTATAGCTGAGACAAAGGAGAGAAGGAAAGAGAGAGAGAGAGATAGAGATACAACTCCTAGGGGAGGTGGGTGGGTTGTGAAGACTCAATTCCTGCTGTTCCCGGAGATCACCTGTTACAGGTGAGTAACTACGCTATCTCCAGGAACAAGCAGGAATGTAGTCTTCACTTATTGGGACTCCCAAGCTTAAAGATGGACCCCAGAAGCTGCGAAACCCAGGCTGAGGTGGGTCATGCTTCCTCCCAAGGATCTCTGGCATCGAAACCCGGGACGGCGGGTAGGAGTTGTCCTAAGTCTGAAAGAGATGCTGGAGAAGAGCCTGGCCAAACGAGGTATCCCAATGGGAGTCCTTGTCCAAGCAGTAATGGGCTGCAAAGGTGTGGACCGAAGACCAAGTGGATGTTTTGCAAATGTCGTCAATCGACACCGAGCGAAGGTTAGCGATAGAGGCAGCCATTGCTCTCACATTGTGAGCTGTGACATGACCTTCAAGAAAAAGTCCCTTACTCTCATAGGTAAAGGATATGCAGTCTGCAATCCACTTAGAGAGAGTTCTCTTGGAAACTGGTAGGCCCAGGTGACTGGAGTCAAAGGCAACAAAAAGCTGTGAAGCCTTTCTATGTTGCTTAGTCCTCTGAAGGTAAATAGCTAAAGCTCTTTTACAATCCAGAGTATGAAGATTCCTTTCTGCACTAGAGGCGTGAGGCCTAGGGAAGAAGATAGGAAAGTAAACCAACTGGTTCAAATGAAAAGGTGAAACCACCTTTGGCATAAAGTGAGGATAAGTCCTAAGGACTACTTTATCATGGTGGAACCTTGTATAAGGAGGATCAGACACTAAAGCTTGTAGCTCACTAATGCGTCTGGCAGAAGTGAGAGCAATGAGGAAGATTACCTTCCAAGAAAGAAACTTAAGAGATGTAGTGGCTAAGGGTTCAAAGGGCAGCTTCATAAGCTGCCCAAGGACAAGATTTAAATCCCATGCCACGGGTGGTGGCTTAATGGGAGGTCTAGTCAAGAGCAGGCCTTTCATAAACCGTGCTACAAGCAGTTGAGAGGAGATAGGTTATCCATCCAAGGGCTTGTGGAAAGCAGCAATGGCACCAAGGTGAACCCTTACTGAATTAGTCTTAAGGCCAGAGGATGATAGGTGGAGGAGATACTCTAGTAACGCCCCCACTGGAACTGAAAAAAGATTACGCTCCTTTTTTGAACACCAGATAGAGAACCTTCTCCACTTAAAGGCATAGGCACGCCTTGTGGAAGGTTTCCTAGAGGCTAAAAGGATATCCTTAACCTGTTGAGAGAGGTTGATATCCTGGAGCCCTAAGCTTTCAGCAGCCATGCCATCAGGTGTAAGGACTGAAGATTCGGGTGCAAAAGCGTCCCGTCTTCCTGGGATAGGAGATCTGGAGCACATCCCAAGTCTAGAGTCCTGGCTTGAGAGAGACATAGAGGCAGTGGATACCACGTCTGTTGTGGTCAACATGGGGCTATGAGGATCATATGGCCCCTGTCTCTCTGAAGCTTGAACAGAGTCTTGGGGATGAGGGGAATGGGTGGGTAGGCATAGAGGAAGTCTTGATCCCAGTGGAGGTGGAAAGCATCCATTGCCTGACTGTTCTGAGCTGGAATTCTGGAACAGAATCGGGGAAGTTTGGCATTCTGAGGACTTGCAAACAGGTCTATATTTGGAGTTCCCCAGATCCAAAAGATTCAAGCAATTTGCTGCGGATGAAGAGACCACTCGTGTGGCAGCAGTACGCGACTGAGCTTGTCTGCCATTAGATTTTGTGTGCCTGGAAGATACATTACTAGTAGATGAATCTGAAGGCCTCTTGCAAAGGACCAGAGGTGTAGAGCTTCATTGCACAACGCCTGAGAGCCTGTTCCACCCTGTTTGTTCACATAGAACATGGCTACCTGATTGTACGTCTGGACAAGAACTGTCTTGTAGCTCATGTGGTCCTGAAATACTCGGAGAGCATAGAAAATGGCTATGAGTTCCAGTAGATTTATGTGAAAATGAGCCTCCTGTTCGGTCCAAAGACCTTGAGTAAGAGATCTCCATATGAGCCCCCCAACCTGACTTGGATGCATCCGTCGTCAAGGTAGCTTGGTGGAGTGGCTGCTGAAAAGGTGACCCTATGAGAAGGTTTTCCAGTGATTGCCACCACTGAAAGGACGAAATGAGGTGTGCAGAGTTTCTGATTTTGTCCCCCAGATGACCTGACACCTGTGTCCACTGAGAGGCTAGGGTCCATTGGGCTGCTCGCATGTGTAGGCGAGCATAGGGGACCACATGAACAGTGGACGCCATATGCCCCACCAACTGAAGCATTTCTCAAGCAGTTAGGAAAGTTTTCATAGCTACTTGAGAGGCCAGTTGGAGTATCTGAGCACAACGGAGTTGTGGCAGGAAAGCCCTCGACTGTCGTGTGTCTAGGAGAGCCCCTGTGAACTCTAGTGATTGAGATGGGGCGAGCTGGGATTTTGGGAGGTTTATGACCAGTCCCAAGTATTGCAGGATTTGCATTGTGCAGGATAGAGCTGAGCTAGCTTCTGGAGCTGATGATGCTCGGATTAGCCAGTCTAAGTAGGGGAAGCAAATATCTCTAGAGTCCTTAGAAATGCTGCTACTACTGCCATGTATTTTGTGAAGACTCTTGGGGCAGAAGCCAGGCCAAAGGGTAGAACTCTGTACTGGTAATGTCTTCCCTGAAAGAGGAATTGAAGAAACCTTCTGTGTTCTGCATGAATAAGGATATGTGTATATGTGTCCTTTAGGTCTAGAGAACATAGCCAATCCTGACTCTGCATGTAAGGGAGAAGTGTTCCAAGAGAGATCATTTTGAATTTTTCTCGGAACAGATACTTGTTCAACTCCCTGAGGTCCAGAATGGATCTGTACCCTCCTGTCTTCTTTGGTATGAGGAAGAAGGGGGAGCAAAAGCCCAGGCCCTGTTGAGAAAGAGGTACCTCCTCTATTGCACCCTGAGCAAGGAGAGAGGTGACCTCTTGACACAAGAGAGTGGTGAAGGGGGACCGAGAACTGAACTCTCTTGGAATAGAGGGAGGGGGCATACTGTGGAAGTGGAGTTTGTACCCCTCTGTCACTATGGAGAGAGTCCACTGCTCTGATGTTATCTGCTGCCACCTCTTGGCAAAATAACAGAGTCTGCATGGAATGTTGAGAGCCTCTGGACCTTTTAGAGGTAGGATGACTAGGTTCCTTAGGAAGGAGTCAAAGACCTTGTGGAGGCTGTGCCTGCTGAGCTGGTTGAGCTCTGGGGGCTTGAGCCTTCCTCTGTTGCTTGGGCTGCTGCTGCCCCTTTTGGGGAGCATGGACTGGGCAGTGGACAGTATGGGTATAAGACGGATAGAATTTCTTCTTTTTGCTGAAAAAAGGTTTTTTAACTGCCTTTTTCTTAGCTGGATTGACAGTGGTCCTGGAAAGTCTATTCAAGATAGTGTTCTTGGATTCAAGCTGAGAAGCTTTATCCTGCCAATCCTTGCCAAAAAGGTTTTCTCCCGTGCAAGGAATATTTCCCAGCTTGTCTTGCATCCACTGTTCCAAATCAGATGCTTGTAAACAAGCAATTCGACGTGCACCGACAGAAATAGCAGAAGTTCTGCTAATACATTCGAAACAATCAAAAGTTGCCCTGTTCATGAACTTGGAAACATTTTGGGCATACTTAACAAGAATGAGGAAATTGGCCCTCTTGTTATCGGAAAGAAGAGGAGCCATGAGTTCTAAATCTTTTGCAACCTCTCGAAGAAACATACCCATGTAGAGTATGTATGAACTTATTCTGACCGATAACAGAGGCCTGAAAACATCGACGACCAAAAGCATCGAGAGTCCTCGCCTCACGGCCCGGAGAATTAGAAGAATGCGTCTTAGCACTTTTGATTCGGCGCACTGCCGATTCCACCACCATAGAATGGTGTGGTAATTGTGTTTTTTGGAACCCGGGACACTGTGGTACCCTGTACATTGTATCGAGTCTTCGAGAATGTGGAGACACCGTTAAAGGTGTTTCCTACATCCTAAGCATAAGGACATGCAAAATCCGGTGTATGGGAAGGGTTGCGGCCTCTTTTGGGGCTGCCACATACTGAAGAATTTCTAGTACTTCAGCTGTCGGTTCCTTCTCAGGCATCACGGTGATCGAGAGGCCCCGAGCTATATCTCGTATAAAGTCTTGAAAAGACATATCTTCCGGGGGAGACATCCGACGTTGTGGAGAAGGAGAGGGATCCTCCGGAAGAATCACTCTGGTACCGGCAGAGTCATCAGAATCATCTGAATTGGAGGACTCAAAGTATCTACAGGCCAGGTACTGTTGTACTGCCTGTCGCCAGTACCGATTGAAGTCGGCATCGGAATGCCTCGATACCAGACCCTCCATGCCAGACACCGATTCAAGGGTCGGCATGGGTGGAAGCATGGAGAGTGGCACACCAGTGGCTACAGCTGCATCTGGTACCGTTATCAGTACCGACGGCTGTGGAACCAATTGCAGCGGCTTTAGCGGTACCGAGGCTGCTAACAAAGCTGCAAGACTGCGCTCAATGGCTAGGATACATTGATCCATAGAGCCCACCGATATCTAGGTGCCGGTACTGGCAGAGCAGGCCCTGACCCCAGAACATGGCACCAAGAGTTCTCCAGAGGTGGAAGCCTCGGGAACATCCTGGGACACCGTTAATGCTTTGGAGGCAAGGACCTCCTGCCGGGGTTGTTTGGCCAGTGTATTCTCCTCTGGGGCAACGCTAAGAGCATCTCGATGCTTAGAAGGAGATCTACCCTTCGAGAACCGGCCAGTCTTGGAAGGCCTGGGTTTGGTTACCTGAGATCCATAGGAGGAAGATGAAGCCCTGGACGACGTCGATGCAACGGACATTGCATCTGAGGAAAAGAGGGTGCTGGGTTTCGCAGCTCTATTCTGCAGGCCCCTCTTAGTCATCTTTCTGCAAAGGAGACACTCCGATGGAAAATGGTCAGGACCCAAACATTTAAGACACCAATCATGGGTGTCGGTAGCAGAAATGGTACTGCTACATTTTGAACATTTTTTTAAACCACTAGTTGATTTCTCCATTTTAGAGAAAAAAAAAGAGGGCCTAGTGCCCAAAATGGCACCGAAGCACCAAGAGGGGACAGACCCTCAGGTAAAAAGCTTCTTTCTTTTTTTTTTAAAGAAAGAAAGAAAATAAAGAAGACACCGGTGGTGCCGGTATAGGCGTCAAATGGAAGGCAGACGCGACCACAAAAAAAGAAACTTTTCTGCGGTGACAGGGTTTGATGCCCATCGGCTCCGCGGAAAACAAAAAACTGAAGAGGGAGAGTTGGAAAGGCGAGAAGGCAGCAGCGCAGGCGCAGTGGGATGCTCCCAAAAGCTTTCCTAGAGGGCGCTGGGGAGCATTCCCATGCGGGCTCCGTCGGTGCCGACGATACCCCATATGTGAAGACTACATTCCTGCTTGTTCCTGGAGATTAAATCTTATGCTAAGTGTG
Organism: Ichthyophis bannanicus; assembly: GCA_033557465.1. NCBI lineage: Eukaryota > Metazoa > Chordata > Amphibia > Gymnophiona > Ichthyophiidae > Ichthyophis > Ichthyophis bannanicus. The sequence continues at coordinate 99,459,455 of CM066048.1, read as the reverse complement.
AGCCCTGTCAGACGTTCTGCTCCCAAGGTGGTCATACTGACCTGTAATAAAGGATCCAACAGGCATTTGGCTATAGTTGTGTCCAACAGATGGACTTGTCCCCAGATGAGCAGAGCTGAAAGAGCCCGTGAAGGTTGGAGGAGTAGTGTAGGGGCCAGGAGGAAAAGCCTGGAAGAGAAAGGCATTGAATCAGAGTTGGCACCAGAGGTGAACATCATGACCTAAGAGAGCAGTTAGAAGATTAAAATGTATGCAGCATTGTCAATGCAGTTAACAGTCACTGACGAATTCTAGCACTTTAACAATGGCTCCAAAGAGGCAGTTCATGTCCTGGTGATTACTGCTCACTGTAGAATAATAGCAGCCCCCTTCTAGGGCTTAAGTTATTACCGGTGCAGTCTGGGCTTCACTTCCTTTGTTGGCCAAGCGGCTGAGGATGCTGCGTTCAGACATCTGCAGGCGGGCAGCAATAGGAGGGATGCGGGACAGCGTGGCAGGTAGGCGGGTCACATCTGCCTTCATGTCACTTAGCAACTCTTCCAACTGGTTCAGCACTGCAGGAAGATGAGTACCAGGAAGCAAAAAGACAGACAGACTGGTCACTGTCTGATCCAGGAGACTGCAGCAAAATCATTCTTTCTGAAGGAGTGCTACCTAAGCATTGTTGGGTGTCCTTCACAGCACTCTCCCACCACAAGAATCATACTGCAATTTAATCCTGTAAAACAAAATGATTTAGCATTGCCCTATATGCTGAATTCTTACTCTTGTGCCACATTGAAAGGACTCTCCTCAACCCCTGAGCTCAGCTGTTATACTTATGTAGTACTACATTGATGGGACTCCTGTTCCTTGCCCCTCCGAGAACTCAGCTTCACATATGTGCTGCACCATGTGGGCAAGCTTTTTTCCTCCTGCCCCCTCCCTCAGCTTATAAGAACATAAGAGATGTTATACTGGGTCAGACCAAGGTCCATCAAGCCCAGTATCCTGTTTCCAACAGTGGCCAATCCAGATCACAGGTATCTGGCAGGTTTCCAAAAAGACACACAGGTTCCACAATGCTTGTCCCAGGGGGTAAGCAGTGGATTTCACAGGTCCTCTTTAATAATTGTTTATATACCTTTCCTTCAGGAACATGTCCAAATCTTTTTTAAACCCAGTTACACTAATAGCTTTTACTACATCCTCCGATAACGAATTCCAGAGTTTGGTTACGTGTTGAGTGAAAAAATATACTCTCTTATTAGTCTTAAATGGGTTACACTGTAGCTTCGTTGCGTGTCCCCTAGTCCTTCTACTTTTTGATGGAGTAAGGTGAAATTTTACTTACCATTAATTTCCTTTCTTGGAGTCCTGCTAGACCAGTCCAGACCAATGGGTTATCTTCCCTGCCAGCAGATGATGGAGACAGAGAAAAAACCCAAACTATGCCGTGACATCATCACTGGTATAAAACCCTGGTGCAGCTAAGCATCCCTTTCAGTATTTTCATAACAAGCAAATGGAAGATGTACTAGAATCCTCCAAAAGGGCACCCAATCTAAGTAGATTATATAATTCTGCACGGATCAATGTCTGCGATAAAGGAACAAGGACAAACTATATACAGAATATCTGCATGATCCAAGGGACAAGGCTGAGAAAAGGATAGTTCCTGGACTGGTCTAGCAGGACTCCAGGAAAGGAAATTAACAATAAGTAAAATTTCACCTTCCAGATCTTTCTGCTAGACCAGTACCAAAGCTACTCCACCACAGGGTGGGAAGAAAGTGCAGCAGAAAGTACACCTGAACCAAACTATGCCGCTGCTTGTATGTGAACATCCAAATGGTAGTGCCATACAAAGACATCTAAAGAGGAACATGTTGCTGCCCTGCAAATGTCCAAGGGTAAAGCACGAGACAACTTTGGCCAGGAAGTTATCTGGGTCCGTGTTGAAAGAGCCTTTAGGCCCAGGGGAACAGGCTTACCACATAGTAAGTAGGCCAAAGCAATGGTGTCTTTAATCCAGCGACCAAGAGTCACCTTTGAAGCTGTCTACCCCTTAAGGGGCCCGGCGAAAAGAACAATGAGGTGATCCAAGAGACGGAAAGGATTCATCACCTCAAGGTAACGCAAAAACGCATGCTGCACATTGATAAAACAAAGGTCCTTATCTGATCTGGTACATTGCTTGGGAGAAAAGGCAGGTAATGAGAGCACCTGATTGACATGAAAAGGAGAAAGCATTTTGCACAAGGAGGGCACCAGGCGCAAGGTTACACCTTCAGATGAAAAGGTCAAAAATGGGTCTCAGCAGGAGAGCACCTGAAACTCCGAGATCCGCTGTGCTGAGGTGATAGCCACCAAGAAGTCCTTAATGGTAGCTCACTTGTGCAGTTCGAAGGAGGAACACATGACAGCCCGAAGGACAAGCTCCAAATCCCAAGGTGGAACTACAGGGTCTACTGGGGGATACAAGGTCTGAACACCTCAGAGAAAATGCGCCCCATCACGGTGCGCAGCCAGCGAATGCCCCGCATCTTGTCCTTAAAAACAGGAGAGAGCTGCCACCTGCACCTTCAGCGAGCTCCAAGCCAAACCCTTTCTGAGCCCATCCTGGAGGAAAACTAGGATCAAGGGAATCAATGTGCACCACAGAGAAATCAAATGCTGACAGAACCAGTGCTCAAAAAGACACCAAACACGGACATAAGCCAGGGAGATGGAGCGTCGCCTGGTCTTCAGCAAAGTGCCCACTATTGCTGTGGCAGTCCAAAGGAGAGCAAAGAACATCCACAGCAAAATAGAAACACAAACAGGCAGGTGCAAAGGCAGATGGCGGTCTAAAACTTTATTGTGATCCAACCCCAATTCATTTCGGCTGTGAAGCCTTCTTCAGGGGGAATGCTTCTAAAAAACAATTATAAACAATGATAAAGTTAAAAACAATAATTAAAACGATAACTATAAAATATAAATGAATTAAAATGCTAAAACAATGAATAAGACAAATAAATAATAAAAAGAGCAAGGTTGAGTAGTGTAAAAAAAGGTCATAAGGACACACTTCGCGCTTAGATCCTGTTTTCAAGGAACCAATGTCCTGCTGCAGCACAGCTCCTATATTGTTCTGGCGGATCAAAGCTCTGCGCTCCGCTGTCAGGCAGGTTCTTTCATTTTTCTTGTGCACAATATAGTCTGGTCCCTTTAAACTTTAAGAAACACATAATTTCCTGTCTAGATAATCCAGAAGGACAGTTTACAATTGTTGCCTTATGTAGATTTGTAACAATGTATCCATCATTTTATTTTGCCATAGCTGTACCGGAATTCAGTGATGTGCTATAATAGTTCCATTATGGCAACTTTTTGTTTAAAAAGATACCATTAGAGGGGGATTAATAGACCCTTCATATTTTTAACGCAGTTATTATGCAAATATATGGTGGCAATTTGCTGTCAACATATCTAATAAGGAAAGAACTATGCGATAGTGTCTCTAGGTTTTTTAATATTTCGCTTTTGCATACTTTTCCTATTTAAATGATCAGTTTTGTGACCAATCTCGCAATTCATCGTTTTGTTCGATAGTTTTTTGTTTGATGGAATTCACATTTTGACCTCCCGTTTTGGCGCGAATGTGTCACTGGCTTTAAAAGAACGCCAGCAAAGCAGAACGCATATCTCTAATGCTTCCTAATACAAGAAAGCTTAATGTATTATTGTGAGGCTAGTCCTTGTAATGTTTAACTGCATTATATTATCACTTGACCTTATACAGTACAGCCTCAGACCATGATTATTGATTCACAGAACTTACTTTAGCTCTAATTCCACAGGACTTTACTACACGATTCAGTATCTGTACAACGAGCAACATAACAAGTGTGTGTTTTGATGTTTAAGCTGTTCTCCTCATTCCTTCTGGTTTTAATACTGTCAGTGCTTATTATTTTACAGTTGTACCACAAATGTCTTTCACTTTTGAAGTTTCTATACTTATAATTGCACTATGAATTAGCAGAACGCTCTGTTAACCTTTCACTGTTCACTACACATCCCACAATCAATGTGCTTGTCCCTGGCTATTAGTCCACTTGATTGTGTTTTGTGTGTCCTTATGATCTTTTTTTACACTACTCAGTCTTGTTCTTTTTATTATTATTTATTGTCTTATTCATTGTTTTAACATTTTAATTAATTTATATTTTATGGCTATCGTTTTATTTTTTGTATCATTATTGTTTTTAACTTTATCATTGTATATTTATTGTTTATAATTGCTTTTTAGAGGCATTCCTCCTGAAGAAGGCTTCACAGCCGAAATACGTTGGGGTTGGTTCACAATAAAGTTTTAGACTGCCACCTGCCTTTGCACCTGCCCGTTTGTGTCACTACTGCTGAGGAACAGCCCTTCCACATTAGACGACACTTCCCAATGGCCGAGCCATAATCAAGAAGGGAGGCAGATCTTCCAAGAGCATGGGATGCTGTCGTAGCAACAACTGCCGGGCACAGAGACTCAGGGGCTTTGAGATAAGAAAGAAAATGAGGTCTGCATATCATAGACGATGTGGCCAGTTTGGGGCAACCAGGATCACCAGTCACGGATAACCCTCTATCTTCCGAAGGGTGTGGGCTATCATGGCCTATGGGGGGAACACATGCAGAAGAGGATCAGAGGGCCAGAGCTGGACCAGCGCGTCCACTCCCCTGGACTTGATCTTCTTGCGACAACTGAAAAAGGAGGGAAGGCATTGACGGCAGTTGCCATCAAGTCCGCCCCTGGATGTCTCCAATGGTCTACTATCCGACTGAAAGCCCACGGGGTGAGTTCCCACTCCCCGGGATCGAGGAGATGATGGCTGAAGTAATCGGCCTCCAGATTCTCTTCTCCCATGATATGCTGAACAGAGATCGCTTGCAGGTGCAGCTCCACCCAGGGAAATAAAGGACATCTCTCTTGCCACCCTCGGGCATTTTGTTCCATCCTGGCAATTGACATATGCCACTGTTGTGGCATTATCTGAGAGGACTTGCACCGCACAACCTTGGAGCAAATTGCAAAATCGCAATAAGGCCAGACAGATGGCCCTCGCCTCAAGGTAATTGATGGCCCATTTGGCTTCCACCGGGAACCACTGACCTTGAACTGTCCTGCTGAGGCAGTGGGCTCCCCAATCAGTGACACTGGCATTGGTTATGACAAGCACTCAGGTCATCGTATGAGAGGAACCCCCCAAAGCATCTTTTCAGGAGAGGCCCACCAAATGAGGCTGCATTGCACAGCTGGAAGAAGCAGCAGATGAACCCTGTAGTCTTGTGAACAGGGGGACCAGTTAGTCAACAATGCCTGTTGCAACAAGTTCCAAGGTCGCGGCCATCACCCCTAAGAGCTGCAGATAATCCCATGCCATGGAAACAGAATTCACCACAAGCCCCCAAAGTTGGCAAATGAACTTAGACCATCGCTTCGCTGTTAGGAAGACTCTGCCCACCTGTGTGTCCAAACGAGTCCCAACAAACTAGGTTCTGGGATGGCATCAGACAGCTTTTGCTGTGGTTGATTATCCAGCCAAGATGCTCAAGGAGCTGCATCACGGGAGGCAGAGAACCGACTGCCTCCAAACTAGACTTGGCCTGGATGAGCCAGTTGTGCAAATAAGGGTGAATGCAGACACCCTTGCACCTGAGGATCGCCACGACTACCACCATCACTTAGGAAAAAGTCTGGTGAGCAGTTGCCAGCTCGAAGAGAAGCACACAGAATATGTAGTGAGAACACAGCGTCGCGAATCTGAGAAAACGCTGCTGGCCCTCTTGGATGGGAATATGAAAATAGGCCTCCGCCAAATCCAAAGCAGTGAGGAACTCGTCCTTCTGCACCGCATGAATGACTGATAATAGCATCTCCGTGTGAAAGCACGGGATCTTCAGACTGCTGTTGATGCCCTTGAGATCCAGAATGGGATGGAAAGAGACATCTTTCTTGGGGATGACAAAGTAGATGGAATATCTTCCCTGGCCTTTTTTGATGGGAGGCACAGGAAGGTTAGCCTGAAGAGCCAGGATGTGCTGAAGTGTAGCTTGGACAGCTGCCTTTTGATGGTGGAACCGCAAGGGGAAACGACAAAGGAATCTTTTATGAGCCTAGCGCACTCCAACACATATCCGTGCCTTATGATGTTCAGAACCCAGCAATCCATCATCAAACAGGCCCATTTGTGATAAAAAAGACAAAGACGACCTCCGACTTGTGGGAGTCCAGAATGGATCCCCAACTCGTCAGTGGGAAAGGTGGGAGAAACGCTACCTCCCTGCAGCAGAGGTCTGCAAGTATGACCCATGCTCGCCTCAAAAGGACTAAGACTTCAATCCAGAACCTGAAGAGGGCGCAAAATGCTTTCCCATTCAATAACAGTGGGAGGTGCAGAACTTCGGACATGAAGAAGCCCCCGAAGAAGAGAAGGAACACTTGGAGGAAACCTTGGGCTTATTCTCTGGCAATCTCTGCGGTTTCACCTCCTCCAAAGTCATTAACCAATTTATCAAGATTCTTGCCAAAAAGAAGTCTGCCCTTAAAAACAGCAATTTAGCCAAGAGGCCCTTAGAGGCCACATCTGCTGACCAATTTCTGAGCCATAACCAATGGCAGGCTACTATTGCCACCGTGACTCTTCGTGCAGAGAGGCGTAAAAGATCATAAAAACATCTGCCAAGAATGCCGCTAGAGACTCGAGGTGGGGCGAATTAGCATCCTCGGGAAGAAGCTGGACCCATCAGAAAAGCATGCGAGCACCAAAACCTTCACAAGCCGCCACTTGCACCACCAGAGAGAGAGCTGAGAAGGTTGTCTTCAAAAGCCCTTCTACCTTCTGATCCTGCTGATCCCAGAGGGCCACCCCACCCTCAACAGGAATGGTGGTGCACCTGGTAACAGCAGTGACCAAGGTTTCAACCTTAGGAAAATGCAAACACCTGTCTAGCTCCTCTTGTGACCATGAGTAAATGCGCCCCAAGTACCAAACATTTTTAATGGCTGCATCAGGACAGTCCCATTCGCTGGAGACCATCTGTTATAATTCCATAGGAAAGGGAAAAGCTCTGGAAGGTCTCCCGATGCCCACCAAGATGGGATCTGAGGTCAAATGAGCCTGAGCACCTCTCGAAACGTCTGGGATGTGCAGCTCACTGGCAATTTGAACAATCATTGGGGATCTCTTCCCGTCGGCAAAGACGCACCTCCCTCGAGTCATTGTTATCTATTGGAGATACCTCCCCGTCCTCTATGTCAGATGCACTGGATGCCGAATCTTCCTGGGAACATACATCTGGCTCATCACCACCCAAGGACTCTACCTCACTCCTATAAGTCACCATGGCAGGACAAGCACCCTCCCAGTCAGAATCAAGACCCCATGAGCGCTTGAAGAGTCCGCCTACAGGAGCCGTTGGAACAGCAGCAGGGACTGGGACCAGCTGAGCAGGAGCAAGGCCCTGGCCCCCCTTCCAGAGACCCCAGGCATGCTGAAAAATCAAGGAAAACTCGGTTGCTGATGGATCCAGGACCTGAAATGACAGTGGTGTCTGCTGCAGGGCTTGTGGTCGGGAGGCCTGCTGCGGCAGCAAGATGGGAGGAGCCAATTCCCTTCTGAAGACAAGCCTAGCACGGCAACCAGCGCCGGGAGTCCAACGGGAGGAACTACTGCCAGTGGAAAGGAAGGAGGAGCCTCTGCCGATGCCATGGCTAGAGCCACCAAAGACAACACCTACTATGCAGAGGTCACCCTGGGATTGGCTGCGCAAGCAGCGCAAAGGTGATCTATGAAAAACTGCCACCATTTGCTGCTGTCGAGAAACCAGGGGAGAGAAGAAGGCATGCCAGAAGAGAGTCCAAAATGGCATTGGGTGGGAAAAAAACAGTCCACAGCAGAACCACTACAACCATACATTCAGTTTGGCGGTCAGGGCCCTCAGCCACAGACATCAGATCGTTTCAGGCGGCTTCCTAATGCAACTCTCCTCAACTTCCCGCTGTGACTCTCTGGAGGAAGACGATGACGGGGCTGGTGGTGGTGGGGAGGGGGCCCCCAATCAGCCATGTGCTCCGAAACAGTCTGCCTATTGATGGAGACATTTTACTTACCATTAATTTCCTTTCCTGGAATCCTGCTAGACCAGTCAAGACTAGTGGGTTATGTTCCCTTGCCAGCAGATGTTGGAGACAAAGTACCAAAAGCTTCAATGATCCAGTCCAAGTACATATACTAGTTCCCCTAGGGGTCGCCTTCAGCATACTCCTGGAAAAGCAGTGGAACACATCACTGCACAGAGCATGAAACTCAAAAATCGTCCAATCAGTGAAAACAAAAATGACCCAAGGAGTGCAACTACGTACAAGATGCTGCAAGGCACCTAAAACAGCCATACTTTAGTTATGGCCCTGCTGAGAAGGCGGAACAGCTCGTAAGGGCTACTGGAGGAACGGCAGAAGATGTGCCGGCTGAGAGGAAACAAGGTCTTGAACCCCCCTTCCATAGCCACCAGGCATGCTTTAAGATGAACGAAAACTCTGCTGCTGGGGGGGGGGGAGGGGGGGGTCCAACGGCTGCTGTAGCTGAAACACTTGTGACTGCTGTGGCTGGGAGCGCTACGACTGTGGAAAGAACAGAGGGAGCGCAGACTCCCCGTCAGCCACAGAAGTAGGTCCCGCGGTGAAATTCAGCATCGCAGGAAGAGCAGGTCCCACCTGAAGAAGGGGGAGGAGGGGAGGGCACCCTGGGCAAAGATGCACTGATACCTGATATGGAAGGCGGCAACGAAGCCTCAACTTCATCGGGAATTGGAACTGCTAACAAGGATGCTGAAGTGGTAAAAGTCTCCCCCGAATCGGCTGTGCAAGCGGTGCAGAGACAAACAAGGGAACCATCACTGCTTAATGCAGCTGGGCACACGGGCAACGAGACAGGCATTGATCCTAACGCACCACTGAGTTATACTAGCTCTCATAGCTAGGAGCTCACTCCAGGAGGAAGAGAGATAACCAAGAGGGGTATCCCTGGGGTCTCGGCCAGCCAAACTGCACTGAAACCAGTCTCAAACTGGCCAGGAGCTGTAGACCTTAAGGAAGGAAAAATGATGCGCTGCCTGCACAGGCCAGGGTCATCAGGCAGGAAAGGTAGGATCGCAATAAAACTCATGGTTAGGTGCAGCAGCCCCTTTTTATCACCGGCGAAGTTCAAGTGGCGATCCTCTGCAGTTGCCTGCTGGAAAAGGCGGCAATCCACTGCGGCCTCAGTGCTGAGATACACTGAGAGTACAGGGGAGCGGGGGCAGGGATGCACGTAGGAAACCCTGATCAGCCATGTGCTAAGGAGCTACACAGAGTTGTGCAGATCTTTTATAGTTGTGTTTTTTTTTTTTAAAGAAAGAAAAGTAAAGAGAGCAAGATAAGAAAAAGGCCAAAAGACAGCTAAGGGTCCCTCAGAAGGATCCTCGTCATCCAACGCCTCCACCAAGCTACACTGGCTCTCCTAGCCAGGAGCTAGCCCCAAAGAAAAAGATCAACCAGAAAGCGTAATTACTCACCTGTAACAGGTGATCTCCGGGAACATCAGGAATCAGTCTTCGCATATGGGTGATGTCGGCATCAATGGAGCCCGGCGTGGGAACACTCCCCAGCATCAATAGGAATGCTTTTGGGAGCATTGCTCTATGCATGCGTGCCTGCCTTCCCTCCTGGTCTCCTCAGTCAGGTGAATAGCGGAGAAAATTGAAAAAAGTAAAAAGGGGCAATTTGAAGGGGAGGTGGGCAGGTTGTGAAGACTGATTCCTGCTGTTCCTGGAGATCACCTGTTGCAGTTGAGTAACTATGCTATCTCCAGGAACAAGAAGGAAGTCAGTCTTCACATATGGGACACCATAGCCCATGACAACTGAGCGAGGAGAAAAAGGGTCCCGGCGCAGTCGAAGGTTGCAGCAGGGATCCGACAGACTCAGCCCATTCGAAGCACTCCTCGCAAGATAGTCAGATGGGCAGTGGGCAAGTTGCCTTGATTTGAAAAAGGTTACGGAGAACAGATTGCTGAACTAAACATCGCTTCTGGAGTCCTTGTCCAGGCAAAGATATGCAGCGAAGACCATGTGGCTGCTTGGCAGATTTCTGCAATGGAGACGGAATGGAGATTGGCCACAGTAGCAGCCATGGCTTGGACATTGTGGGCTGTGACGTATTCTTGTAAGGACAGCCCAGCCTGCAAATAAACATATGATATGCAGTCTACAGTCCAGTTAGAGAGAGTCCTCTTGGTAACTGGTAAGCCTAAATGACTGGTTGAAGGAGAGAAAAAGCTGAGAGGATATACGATGACCTTTTATACGGTTGAGGTAGTAAGCTAGTGCTGTCTTGCAATCAACAGTATGGAGCTGCATCTCAGCCCTGGAGCTATGAGGCCTAGGAAGGAAAGTTGGCAGCGAGATTGACTGGTTGAGATGGAAGGAAATGACAACCTTTTGAAAGGACGTGGGATGTATCCAGAGGACAACTTTATCATGGTGGAATCTGGTATATGGAGCATAATCCACCAACGCCTGAAGCTCACTAACTCTGCGAGCTGAAACCAGCGCTACTAGAAAAAAGGGCTTTCCAAGGAGCTGAGACCAAAGGCTCAAAGGGGCTGAAAGGGGTGGTGGACGTAGTAGCAGCTTGGATGAGAGCAGACCTCTCATGAATCTTGATACCAGTGGGTGCACCGAGCCAGGGTAATTGTCTAAGGCCCGGTGAGAAGTGGCTATGGCACATAAATGAACTAGTACAGAGTTGGTTTTAAGTCCTGATGAGGACAGGTGGAGCAGGTATTGGAGGAGATCTTGAATTGGACATGTGAAGAGGTCTAAAGTTCTCTGTGTGCACCATAGTGAGAACCTGTGGCACTTGAAAGCACAAGACTATTTGGTCGAATGTTTCCTGGAAGACAGAAGAATGTGCAAAACATCTTCTTGAAGTCCTAAATGCGAGAGGACGAAACGTTCAGCAGCCAAGCCGTCAAGCAGAGAGTGTTGAGGCTGGGGTGCATGAGGGTCCCCTGCTCCTCAAAAAGGAGATCTGGTGCAGAGCTTAGGTTGGAGGGGGGAGCCTGGGCTAGTTGAAAAAGAAGAGGAAACCATGGTTGCCTGGGCCAGTAAAGTGCAATGAGAATCATTGTTCCCTGGTCGGTCTGGAATCTGAACAATATCTTTGTAATGAGGGGAAATGGGGGAAAGTAGACTCACGGCACAGTGTAGGAGAAAGGCATCCGAGGTCTCTCTGAGTGTGGATGGAATTCTTGAGCAAAACCAAGGTAACTGAGCATTGCAAGGAGAAGCAAAGAGATTAAGTAGTGGATTTCCCCACAAGTGGAACAAGTGATGCGCTACTTGGTTTCAACCGCCACTCGGGCATTTGTAGAATGCAACTTAGCCTGTCGGCTAATTGATTTTCCACTCCTAAGAGGTATACTGCATGAAGGTGGATACTTCGAAAGACTGCCCAGTTCCAGAGGTGTATTGCCTCTATGTATAGAGGACGAGAGCCTGAACCTCCCTGTTTGTTGATCTAGAACATGGCCACCTGATTGTCCATCTGGTTGAGGACTGAATGACCTGTCAGGTGGTGAGAGAATACACAGATGGCATTGAAGATTGCTCTGAGTTCCAAGAGATTGATGTGAAGTGAATTCTCCTGAGGAGACCACTGACCCTGGGTGGTGAGACCGTTGAGGTGAGCCCCCCAAACGTGCTTTGATGCATTGGTTGTCAGGGTAGACTGTGGTGAAGACTTTTGAAAAGGTAACCCTACGGCTAGGTTTTGTGGGTTGGTCTACCATTGAAGAGGTGTTCTCATCTGAAGAGAAATTGTGATGAGGTCGAGCAGTCGACCTGTGGATTGTGTCCACTGGTGTGACAGGTTCCACTGTCCGACCTGCATGTTGCGTCAGGCATGTGGTACCACATGTACCGTGGATGCCATGTGGCCCAGTAAGTGAAGGAAGGTCCTGGCCTCCACCGCTGATTGGTGTTGAAACTGAGTGGCCAGGGAAACTAACCAAACTCATCTGTCGTCCGGGAGGAAAGCTCAGGCTTGAATGGAGTCCAGTCGAGCTCCAGGTTCTGGGTCAGAATCAGATGTGACTTTGGATAATTTATGACAAACCCTAAGTCTTGCAGGATGTGGATGATTTGTTGAAGGGCGATAATGACTTTTTGGATGGTATCTGCCCTTAGCAGCCAGTCATCTAAGTAAGGGAACAGAAAGATTCCCAGTGTCGGGTGGTAGGCTTCCACGACAGCCAGACTGTGAAAGCTCGTGGAGCTGAGGCTAGGCTGAAAGGCAGGACCTGATATTGACAGAGGTTTTTTCTAAAAAGTGAATCTGAGGAACTTTCTGTAACTTGGGTGGATAAGGATGTGTGTATATGCATCCTTTAGATCCAAAGAGCATAGCCAATCATTTGGTTGAAGGTAAGGAAGAAGGGTACCTAAAGAAATCATTTTGAACTTTTCTTTGACCAAACATTTGGTGATATTTCGGGGATTTAAGATAGGTCTTAGGTCTCCTCTCTTCTTTGGGATAAGGAAATATCGGGAGTAGAATCCTTGGCCTTGTTGAGATGGAGTGGTCTCCTCTATTGCTCCCTGTGTGAGTAGAGAGTGGATCTCCTGTTGTAATAAGGATGTGTGTTGGAGATCCACACAGAGTTGGGCCATAAAGTGAATGGGTGGGAGCTACTTGAAGAGGAGCTTTAGGCCGCAGTTGACTAGCTTTAAAGTCCAAGGTTCTGAGATGAAGAAGCCCCATCGATGTGCAAAATGGACCAGTCTCCCTGGAATTACGGGAGAGGATTCTATGGGACAACTGGCTATACTCTCTTGAAAAGAGTCAAAAATTCTGTGTGGGCTGAGGTGCAGGGGTAGATTGTGGTTTAGCTATCTTAGCTTTGCAAGGCTGCTTAGTACCCTTCTGTCTCTGCTGTTGTTGAGGAGCAGAGTAGGTTGGGTTAGTAGGGAGGGTAGAGCCTCTTTTTCTTAGGGTAAAATGGTTTCTTGGCAGCACGTTTCTTCTTGGAAGAATTTGCTATTTTTTTTTGAGAGCCTCTTCATCATGAGGTCATCAGTTTCTATCTCCCCTGCCTTCTCTCTCCATCTCTGCCAAAGAGGTTTTCTCCATTATAGGAAATGTTGATCAATTTATCCTGGGATCCACTGTTCCAGGTCAGATGCTTGAAACCAGGCCATCCGCCTAGCATCAATGCAGGCTGCAGCTGCCATGCTGTTGGCTTCAAAAGCATCAAATGCTGTCCTCCTCAGGAATTTTGAGGTGTTTTGGGCATGAGATAATAGGACTTGATGAGGTGCTTGTTTGTCAGAAGGTAGCAGGGCTGTGAACTCAGCCAGGTCTCTAGTCACATCCTTAAGGAACATGCCCAAGTATAGCATGTATAAGTCAACCCGGGAGGCAAGTACTGTTGCCTGAAAAGCTTTCCTGGCAAAGGCATTCAGGGTTCTTGCTTCTCTGCCTGGAGGTAGCGAGGAGTGGTTCTTCTGGCTTTTAATCTTTCACATGGCTGACTCAACCACCATGAAATGGTGTGGACGTTGTGACTTTTGAAAACCTGGAGAGGGTGGCACCCTATAAAGGATATCCAGACGTTTACTGACCATGGGTGTCGACATGGGAACCTCCCACATCAGAGTCATTAAGTTGTTTAGGATGTTGTGCACCGGGAGGGTTGGAGCCTCCTTTGATGCAGAGGGATACTGTAGAATATCCAGTTCTTCGACCCTTGGTTCCATCTTGATAACTACCAATATCCGTAGAGCAACTGCCATATCTTTTATAAAGTCCTGGAAGGACATGTCTTTGGGTGGTGGACATCGTCTCTCATAGGGAGTCAATGGCTCCGAAGGTATATCTCGATGTGGATCGGTATCAGTGGACTCCGGGTCGGATACAGAACAGGAATAGGAATCTGGTAGGAAGTCGAAGTAATCCCTGTCCGGGCCTTGATACCTTCAATGGTCAGAAGATGTAGAGTGCTTCAACGTAGATGGTACCGAGCAAAGCAGTATCAAGAACCGCAGTGCCGGTTGCTCCGTTGAGCGATGTTTGGTGGGTGGACGTAACAGAAGCTCCAGATAGTGCTGCATCAATAACCCTCGTCTGTGTTGGAGGTATCAACAGCTGCTGTGGAAGAGTCAGACATTGGTGCCACTGCAGCTAAAATTGCTGTGATGCTGTGCTTGATGGTGATGACCTGGTCATCGAGCAATGATACTGGGGAAGAAGTGGCCCCAGATACTGCAGTCTGGGCTACAACTCCTGATGCCGGTAAAGGGGACTCCACAGAGGACTCAGTCTCGGGGGCATCCCCTAAGGCTTTGGAGGGTGAAGCCTCCCGCCGAGGTTGTTTAGCTGGATGGTCCCCATCAGAATACGTTCGGCGCCGATGCCAGTGCTTGGTGTCCGATACAGACGCTGACCTCGATGCCAATGAATGGGAGCTCCTGGATGCCAAAGCTGATGTCTTCTTGAGATGCGCTGGGGACTCCGAGCAATGCTTTTCTTTCTGTGTAAGTGTTGATGATGACTTGGAAGCATGGGATGATTTTGATGGAGTCGATGCCCCCGAGGAGTGCACCAAAGGAGCTGAGTTTGCTGGAAACAGCTTAGCCTTCTGTTTGTCTCAGTTCTTTCTCCCTCTGGAAGTTATATGGCGACGGGGGAACAAGATTCTACATCGTGGTCTGGGCCTAAACACTTAAGGCACCAATCATGCTCATTGGTTACAGATATGGTACTGGAACACTTTGAGCATTTCTTAAAACCACTCCGGGACTTTTTCATTGTTGGAAAAAGGAGGGTGGTATGATCAAACTATGCCCGGGTGGGCACTAGCCCCAAAAAACAGTGGAAATAAAATTAGTTTTAGAATATATAATTAATTAAAGAAAAAAACAATAAAAAGGGAACCGGAATCGACAGGGAGTCGAGTCGGTGGACCGGAAGGCAAAAAGCTAAAGTACTCGATGGTACCACTAAAAATTTAGAAGTCACTTGACGCGGCGATACAGGGACAGGGTCCCAACGGCTCGACGGAAAAAAGACGGACTAAGGAGACCAGGAGGGAAGGCAGGCATGTGTGGAGCAATGCTCCCAAAAGCATTCCTATTGGATGCTGGGGAGTGTTCCCACGCTGGGCTCCATTGATGCCGACATCACCCATATTTGACTTCCTGTTAGTTCCTGGAGCTAGCCCCAAAGTAACAGATCAACTAGAAAAGCGCATCTCATACACTCCCTGGGATCTAAACTGGCCGAGCTACACTACACCCAGACTGGGCAGGAGCTATAGGTCTCTCTAAAATACAGGAACAGAAGAAAACCATCTGCTGAGACAGAAAATACTGAGGGCTCCCTCTAGCTGTGCTAGGTTTTATGCCAGTAGTAATGTCACGGCATAGTTTTGCTTTTTTTTTCCTCTGTCTCCCATCATCTACTGACAGGGTTGATCTGTTATTTTGGGGCTAACTCCTGGCTAGGAGAGCCAGCATAGCTTGGTGGGGGCGTTGGATCACGAGGCTCCAGAGGAAGGGGAGGGGGGGCAAGTGGTGGTAGAACTCTGGGGAGGGGAGCCCAATCAGCCAGATGCTCTGGAACAGACAACCTATTTATTTTTCCATTTCATCCTGCTAGACCAGTCCAGACTAGTAGGTTATGTCCACCTGCCAGCAGATGTTGGAGACAGAGAAAGTACCAGAAGCTTCAGTGACCCAGTCCTGGTTATATGTAGTAGGTCCCCTTGAGGTCGCCTTCAGTATTTCTCTGTCTCTAGCATATGGTGGTTGTCTTTTTTTCTGCTCCTGACGGTCACCTTGAGGGTATTCTGCCAGTGGGTATTTTTGACTGGTGGAGATCTCCAGGGCGTACAAGGAGGTGCCTACCCTGGAATTTCCCACTGCATTTCTGTGTTGAGCTGCTGATCAAGGGGATTACGGTAGCTCCTCATATCCAGGAGGCAGGCTCCTGGTCAGGAGGACCAGTAGAACCTACTCAGAGGGGAACCTTCAGTATCTTCTAGCCAGCGAAGACATCTGTTGCTCCATATTTTTTGTTGTTTAAAAAATTTAAAAAGTTACAGAAGTTAGATCGGCTTTAGTGCTTCAGAATGGCTCTCAGCTGGCTGGTTCTCAGAGGACTCGCAGTGAGTTTTGAGTCCCCCCTCCCCCCCATCTGATCGGCCATCTCAAGTCTGTCTAAATTGGGGAATTAATTGAATGTGATGCGCTCAATCGGCCAGAGCCTTCTTTCGGGAGGAAACTGCTGCCATCGGCTACAGCCTCTGCCATTTCCTGTGGCATTGGGCCTGCCGCACATTGCGCTTGTCACAGTGGCGGCCATTTTGGAAGTGCTCTTTCCCTCCTCTGCAGCTTGTCACGGCCTCTAGGGGACAGTTTCTTTCATTTTCCTCAGTGAGGGCTGCCCGTTTTAATGATGCCTTCCTCTTTGCCTCGCTGCCTCTCTTGTGGCTGGAAATGTCGGTACCTTGTGGACCGGTTTTGCATGTCATGTTCGGCAGACCCTGGTGAGTCCTCCAAATCAATGCAGGCTCATGATCGGAACGCTGCAGGGGGTACAACGCTGCAGGATTTCTCCTCTTCCACCTTAGTTGGGGCACCCATAGACTCCACAGCGGTTTCTTGTTTGGGAGATACCCCTCCCCCACACCTCCTGCTCCCTCAACTGCCACAGCCTTCTGGAGTGGCGAGCCCATCCCAGCTGGCTACAGATCATGTCTCCAATCAATTTATAGCCCTCTTTCAACAGGCCTGAGACCTCTGACTGCTTCTCAGGCCATGGCTCCGGTGACCCCGAAATCGGTGCCAGATGGGGGCTACTCCTCCCAAAAACGCTCTTGAGATGACAGAGAATGCTCATCTAAGGAAGTCTCCTGGGCCACAGGGGACTGGGATTCCACACTCCCTTATGATGGAGACCGCCTTTCAGTGGATGATGGAGTGGAGGAGTAGCCTAATGGTTAGAGCAATGGCTTGGGAACCAAGCAACCAGGGTTCAATTCCCACTCCTTGTGGCCTTGGGCACGTCACTTAACCTTCCACTGCCTCAGAAAAATCCAAGTTATCAATGTCCCTGTTTAATGTAAATTACCAAGAAGCTACAATGAAATGATAAAGCGGTATTTAAAAAACCTGTTAAATAAAAGAAAGAAAAAAGATCACGTGAGCACATGAGCGAGTGAGGACATGTCCTCATCGCGCTCCCGGGCCGTTGCCCTAGACCGGCTGGAAAACTACATTAATTTCGGTGTGTGGGGAAAGAAGGCTGAGCGGTGCGGGTACCCCTGAGAGCTTGGGAGTTGTGAGAATAGCGGCAAAGGTATGCGTGCTGCGGCAAAGAAGGAGAAGCCGCATGGGCCCCGCGAGTCCAAGATGGCGTCCGCTCTGCGTCCTGGCAAGAGCCCGGACTCCCCGGGCTCTGGCAACGGAGAATCCGGGGCGGAGGAACTGGCACATGAGGTGGCTAAACTCCTGGAGCCTAAATTTGATTCTGTGTTGCAGAAGTTGGAGGAAATGGCGGAGACGTATGCCGAAGTTACTCAAAGAGTGGAGGAGGTGGAACAGCGCATTACAGTATTGGAGGAAAGCGAGGTGCAACGGGAAGCTGATGCTAAGCAGCACCAGAAGGAGATTGAAACGCTGCTTCTTAAAGTGGATGATTTAGAGAACAGGTCTCGCCGGAATAATCTGCTATTGGTGGGAGTGCCTGAGACCTGGTCCGATCAACAGCTTGCTGGCCTGTTTGAGACCTGGTTACCAAAGGAGCTGGGCCTGGAGGAACTGAAAGGACATATCACAGTGGAGAGAGCGCATCGTTTGGGCCCGAAGAGGGGTCCCACTGAGCGACCGCGGCCGGTGCTGGCCAGGCTGCTCAACTTTCAACACAAAACTGCGTTGCTTCAGGCATATCGCAAGCGGCAATCTCTGCAACTGGATAATCATTCAGTCCTTCTGTTTCAGGACTACTCTGCCGCATTAGCGGCAAAGCGGAAGGCGTTCGCATCTCTTTGCAGTGAGTTGGCGGGAGCGGGAATCAGGTTCGCGCTCATCTACCCAGCTGTGCTTCGAATTTTCCACGAAGGGAAGACGCACACGTTTGAACACTCCCGGGCTGCGAAACAATTTGTGGGTACCCTGCTCACAGGCCAGAGAGCGAACAAAGGAAGCCCTAGCTCCTGACATGGGACTGTATGAATAGCACGAGTTGCTGGGCATGGGCAATGCCACTAGTACCCAGACTGGTAAATGGTGTCTGGTGAGGCTGGGGCAGTGTTGCTCCTTGCCCAAGAGGCTGGACTGGTAACTGTTACGTGGTTTACTGTTCAAGGGGACATTTTTTATGGTTTTATAGTTTTCTGGTTCAAATCTAGTTGGTTATATTTATATGACCATCCCCACCCCCCCCACCCCTAAGTTTCTGGCAGTGCTGGGGGGGGGGGGGGACGGCCCGGACATGTGGACTGTGATCTTTCCCATTGGGGGAGTATGGCAGAGGCTCTTAAGTTGAGAGGGGGAAGGGTAGGGGGGTTTGTGGTGAGGGGGAAGGGGGAAGGGGGAAGGGGGAAGGGGGAAGGGGAAGGGGGGAGGGTGGAGAGGGGAGGAGGGGAGGGATGGAGGGTGGAGAGGGGAGGAGGGGAGGGATGGAGGGTGGGGCGGGGGAAGGGGGAGGGGTGGGGGGCGGGGGAAGGGGGAGGGGTGGGGAAGGATTTTGGTTGGGGTATTGGGCGGGGACAGCACCATCATGAAGTTCTGCTGGCGGGAGGGGCATCTACACAACCTGGAAGTTTTGGAACAGTGGGTGGGGTGGGATGAGGTCCCAGAGATGAGGCTGGGCGTCTCTGGGTGGATGTTTTGCTACATTGCCTGCTGGTCTTCTTTGTACTGGAGGTATGCCTGAGGTTAAGATAATTTCTTGGAATGTGGGGGGCATAGGCTCTCCGGTTAAGCGCACTAAGATATTGCAGGGGCTGAAAAGAAAGGGAGCACACATTGCCCTGTTACAGGAGACCCATTTGAGCGCCATCGAGCATCGGAAATTGGCACGGGACTGGGTAGAGGTGTCTTATGGGGCAGAGTCGGGAACGAAGAAAGCTGGGGTGGTGGTGTTAGTGAAGCGGGGGATCCCTTTTGAAGTGCATACAGTACAAACAGATCCAAATGGACGATACATTTTGTTGAAGGGTAAACTGTATAATGAACCAATGTGGTTACTGAATGTCTATGCACCAAATGTTTATGATCATGCCTTTTTTACCAAGCTGGTGTAGTTGTTAAAGCATGCCGGGAGGGCTAAGATCATTGTGGCTGGGGATTTTAATTGTCCGCATGACCCGTGTTTGGATAAATCTCATCATGGGGGGGAGGGGACTTGGACCCGTAGGGGGATAGGCTACCTTTGTAGGCTGGGGGACCTAGTGGATGTTTGGCGAGTTCTGCATCCCGGGATTAGGGAATATACACATCAATCGAGAGCGCATCTCACCTGGTCCCGTATAGATTACATTCTTGTTAGTGAAGGGGGGCTCCCTCGGGTGTTGCGGGCGGAAATAGAACCCATAGTGGTTTCGGATCATGGGATGGTCTGGATTGCCTGGGAGTGTAAAGGGCCGACGGGAGTGGGGTGGAGATTTCCAGTATACTTGTGGGAAGATGAAGCTTTTCGAACTTATCTTGCAAAGCAATGGGATGAGTATGTCTTATTCAATGATACTCCGCACTGTTCCCCGCTTTTATTTTGGGAGGCTAGTAAGGCGGTGATGCGGGGAGCGATTATCTCTTACACGATTCTGCGTCGTAGACACTTGGATCGTAGTATTTTGGTATTGGAGCGCAATCTCAGAGCTGTGCAGCGCCAGTTGTGTAGGGGTAGAGGTGGTGTTCTCCAGAGGGATTATGCACGCTCGCAGGCGGCACTAAACGAATTGCTCCAGAGGAGAGCTGCGTTCTCGATGCAGTATTATAAACATCGGCTCCATCTCTATGGTAATAGGTCTGGGAAGTTATTAGCCAAACTGGTTCGAGACCCTAGAGGTACTCGGTTTATCCCCGTGCTTCGAGACGAGGCAGGCACATTACAGCATCAGCCTGCACTAATTGCGCAGATTTTTCGAGCCTTTTATATGCAGCTGTATCGTGAGGAGGAGAGGGATTATG
Organism: Ichthyophis bannanicus; assembly: GCA_033557465.1. Taxonomy (NCBI): domain Eukaryota; kingdom Metazoa; phylum Chordata; class Amphibia; order Gymnophiona; family Ichthyophiidae; genus Ichthyophis; species Ichthyophis bannanicus. The sequence continues at coordinate 99,439,205 of CM066048.1, read as the reverse complement.
AGCAGGGGGTAGATTTTCTGAGTAAATTATCTCTGCCCAGGGTCTCGGATAAAGAATTGGCAAGGCTTAATGCGCCGTTGTCGGTGCAGGAGCTTTTGACCGGCATTAAGAGGGGGAAAATCCCATAAGGCTCCCGGGCCGGATGGCTTTAGTATGGAATATTATAAAATGCTGGCTCCTCGTCTTGCCCCCTCTATGGTGGTGATGTTTGAGGCGGCTCATGCAGAGGGAGTTTTTCCTCGGGATATGCGCTGTGCGGACATCACCGTGATTCCAAAACTCGGGAAGGATTCGACGGATCCAGCCTCTTATAGACCGATTTCTCTTATTAATTGTGATCTGAAACTGTTGGCCTCAGTTTTGGTGGCCCGGCTTACTCCTTTATTGCCGTCTCTTATTGATGCCCATCAGGTTGGATTTGTGCAAGGGAGGGAGGCGTCCCGGAATATTGCGAAATTGCTCTTGGGCATGGAACATTGTTTACAGAAGGATGAGGCGTTACTTCTTGTAAGCCTGGACGCTGAGAAAGCGTTTGATCGGGTGGCCTGGGTTTATATGTGGGATGTTCTGTCTGCCTTTGGATTGCAAGGGAGTTTTGTGCAGTGGGTTCAAGCGTTATATGCACAACCCATGGCTCGAGTGGGCTCTAATGGTGTTTTTTCTGACCCTTTTGTGCTGGAAAGGGGCACTAGACAAGGTTGTCCTTTGTCCCCATTGCTTTTTGTGCTGGCCTTGGAACCGCTATTGCGGGCTCTGCAGCGTGATCCTGAGATTGCTGGTATACGAATGAGAGGGGAAGATATCAAAATTAGCGCTTTTGCTGATGACATGCTGCTCTGCCTCACGAAATTACCCCGGTCTTTAGATCGCGCGCTTCGGTTGATACAGGAATATGGGGGATTTTCGGGTTTAAAAGTTAATGCCATGAAGTCGGTAGTTCTGGATGTTGGGGGCAAGGTGTGGCCTGGGTGGGAAGGGGCGTTTCCGTTGGTGTGGGCAGATGGGGTGATTAAGTACTTGGGGATACAGCTGCCTGATCGGCCTGAAAACCTTTATCGCGCTAATGTACCTGGTCTGATAGCTAGAAGTATTACAACTTTGGCGGGCTGGCACAGTTTACCTCTGTCTTTGAAGGGACGGATTGCGTTGTTTGTTATGGTGGAGTTTCCTAGATGGTTATATGTGTTACGTATGCTGCCTTTATGGATCCTGGATAAAGATGGGAAGCGCCTTGAACATTGCCTACGTGGGTTTTTATGGGGAGGCCGTAGAGCGCGGATACCCCAGAGGGCCTTAATGAGGAGAGCGGAGGGGGGTTTGGAGATGCCTTCGCTGCGCAATTATAATCTGCGTTATCTAGCTCGCCATATTAGGGCGATGGTTGAGGGGGATGGGGGGTGCGCCCCCATTCGGCAGTTGGCCGAAGCGATGGCTCCGTACCATAGTTTGTATATCTTGCATGCAGGTCAGCTGCCCCCGGCGATAAGGGCTGGAGTAGGCGGGAGTTACTTGGGGGCTTTGCGCGCCGCTTGGAAGGTGCTTTGTCAGAGATTTGGTTGGGACTGGCATAAGTCACCTCTGTTGCCTTTGGTGGGTAATCCTGATTTTGGACCTGGGTTTACACAGCGGAATGTATTCTGTGATTGGGCGGAGAGGGGGCTTGTTTGTCTAGGAGATTTATATTCTCGTGAGGACGGGGTTTTGGATAGTTTTCAACAGGTGCAGCGGCGGTACCATATTCGTCAGCATGATTTTTATGGATACTTGCAAGTAAGATCCTATTTGGCATCTGTTACTGCGCGAGAGGGAGCTTGGTTAGCTTCCGGGTCCCCACGAGCAGTCTTGGAGAAGTTAGAGGAGCATCTCCCGGGGGAGGAGGTTTCTAGGCGGGTGCTTCGGCCGTCGGGTGGTAATGTGTTCCTTACTGAGCTTGCATATCGGTGGCGGAGAGATGGGGTGGAGGAAATGACGGCGGAGATACTGCGGGTGGCCTTTGAGGGGATACCGAAGGGACCGGTGTGGGTATATTTGCAAGAAATGCAGTATAAATTCTTGTGGCGAGCATATACTAGTGATAAATGGGCCTCTCATGTTGGTCTACAGATTTCTGCCGCTTGTGCGTGGTGTGGACGAGGAGTAGGAACTCTTACACATAAATTTTGGGGGTGCCCAAGGGTGCACGACGTGTGGATACAAGTCTGTGCTAAGTTGCAGGGATGGACGGGGTCGGGGTGTGTCATGCAGAGAGAGGTTTGTTTGTTTTTTTCATAATTGGGGGTTGGGCTTTGAACATTTCACCTTTTGGCATAGAGCGCTGCTCGAGCGTGGCTTTCTGTTGGTCAAGAAAGCCTTGTTGAATCATTGGGTATCTACTTCCCCTCCTTGCCTGGCGGTTTGGGAGAACTCTATGATTGACCTGATGTGTATGGAAAAGTTGACCGCACAACAAAAAGGGGGTAAGAGTTGGGAGGGGTTTTTGGAACTATGGTCACCCATGATTTTTCATTTGTCACCTAGGGAGCGGGGTGGTGTGTTAAATGTTTAATAGGGGTGTTCCTTGCTTCTTCGGGGAGGCTTATGCCACAATGATATAGCCTGTTACTCGCGTTTAATGCAGTAGCCTGCTATGAGGCTGTAGTCTGTTTTGTGGCTATGGGTCCTGTTCCTCCTGCTATATGATTTCCTCCTATATGATTTCTTTCTTCCATGATTCTTGTTGTGTTTTCACCGCTGTAGGTTTTCATCAATGTAATTGCTGTTCCTAATGCTGGGTCGGATGATGGTTTGTGATTGATTCTTGCTGGGGTGGGGGGGGGGGGGGTGTTAGGCTTAACAGTGTTAGCGAGGGATCTTCTTGTTGTTCTGATTTCTTGTGTGAAAACATCAATAAAAATGAGTTGAAATAAAAGAAAGAAAAAATGCAGACAGCACGTCTGATCGTGAGGATGGGGATGGTCCCCTCCATAAAATCAGGGAGATGATCAAGACAAAGCTCAAGATGTTCATCTCTTTCGCAAGGGAGAGCTTCCAGCCCTTACTGCACAGATTGTAGAGGCTCTTCGTATAGTGTACCCTCCAGACCAGCAAACACCGAGACAGACTAAATCTCAGATGGACCCTATCCTAGCCGGCATAAAGAAGCCCTCAAAGGTTTTTCCATTTCCTCTGGAGCTTCAACAGATGATCACCCTGGGATGGGACTCCCCAGATGCTTCTTTACGCACAGCAAAGCATTTGGGCTGCCATTACCTCTGGTCCCTGGTGGACTTAGATAAGTGGCTATGCTATCCTAAGGTGAATGTCCGCGTAACGACGGTCACCTAGCACACTACCATCCCTGTGGAAGGCAGCACAGCAATACGAGACCAGCAGGACCACAAAGTTGAGGGACTTTTGATGACTGCTTTTTTCTCTTCTTCTCCTGCCCTCCAGGCCTCCATCTGCGGTGGGTTAGCCATACGAGCCCTCCTCTGGTGGATTCAGCTGCTGCCTGCAGACCCTGCTTCAGTACGTTTGGAGTCAGTGTCTGCTTTTTTGGCAGATGCCCTATATAACTTTCTGCAGCTGGCAGCATGTTCAAGCCATGGTGGTCAGCTATTGGCTCTGGCTTCATCACTGGTTGGCAGCTGTTATGTCTAGGGCTCGTCTTGCAAAACGTCCCTTCAAGGGCAAGCTCCTTTTTGGTGAGGATCTAGACATGCTAGTGAAGGACAGGAGATGTCAGGCCTCAGTGCTTGCCAGAAGATAGATCTAAATTGACCTCACGCCATTCTGGACAGGATACATCTTTTTCCTCATCCTCCAGGTCTCATTCCTGAGACTCAAGGTGTTATCGGCATGGCAATTCCTTTGCCCCTTCCTCTTCAGGCAGATCCAGTCCCAAGTTGCAGCCCTTTCAAGGAATCTGCTAAACCAGAGACAACTATTCTTCCTCAGCTAAACAACCCTCTCGGCCCACTGACGACCTCAAGGTCCGCTCCGGGATGCCGCAGGTAGGCGGTCGACTAACTCTTTTCTCCCGCGAGTGGGCACGCATAACTACCAATCATTGGGTGCTCAACATTATCCGCCATAGCTATGTTCTCGATTGCACCAAGCCCATAAAAGATATCTTTCTGGTCTCACCTTGTGGCTCTCCCTACAAGCGCGTGGTTGTACAAGCTACTCTCCAGCGTCTCCTACAGCTCTAGGCCATATGTCCTGTTCCTCCTTCTGAGGGAGGTTCCGGACACTATTTCATCTATTTTGTCATCCCCAAGAAAGACGGCTCCTTTTGGTTTATTCTGGATCTCAAAAGAGTCAATCACCTCCCTTCAGGTGACTCACTTTCACATGGAAACCCTCCAGTCCGTCATTCAGATAGTGAGGAGAGACAAGTTTCTGGTGTCTCTGGATCTCATAGAGGCCTATTTCTATATTCCCATCTGTGAGGATCAGCAACGTTTTCTGTGTTTTGCTATCCTGGGGCACCACTATCAGTTCCGTGCGCTACCGTTTGGGTTGGTGACAGCGCCCCATCCTTTCTCAAAGGTCATGGTGGTGGTCGCAGCAACCTTGCGACGACAGGGGATTCATGGTTACCCTTATCTCGATGATTGGCTCATCCAAGCCAAATCACATACGGAAGCCCTCGAGGCAGTTTCCCGGGTGGTATTCTTTCTGGAGAGTCTTGGCTGGATAGTCAATCACGCCAAGAGCTGTCTGTGCCCCTCCCAATCCCTGGAGTTCCTCGGTGCCCATTTTGACACCCGACTGGGCAGTCTTCTTTAGGATCGTTTTCAGAAGTTCTCCGACCAGCTCCATGCCTTCCTGATACAAGTATGGCCCCAAGTATGGGAATATCTGCAGGTCCTCGGAGCCAGGATAGCCACAATCGAAGTACTTCCGTGGGCTCAAGTGCACATGAGATCCCTACAGTGCTTGCTTCTGACCCATTGGTTGCTGCTCTCCCAGAACTATTATATCTGGCTCCTGCTCCCAAGCACGGTTCACTGCAGTCTTCGATGGTGGCTCTCTCCAGCCAACTTGCTTCAGGGGGTTCCTTTGGAAACCTTGCTCTTGGTTGTAGTAATGACTGGCGCCAATCTCACGGGCTAAGATGCCCATTGTCTGCACCGGACGACTCAAGGCTCCTGGAGCCGTGACTTGCTCTTCTGTCATTTCTCCCATACCTCCACAATCAGGCAGTTTGCATCTTTTGTGATGACGCGACAACGGTGGCCTATCTCAACAGGCAAGGAGGCATCAATGCCCAGGAGATGGCCCTTCTCTTTTACTGGGCAGAGAAATACCTACAGGCCTTGTCAGCTCAGCATATCGCAGGAGTGCAAAATGTACAAGCCGACTATCTCAGTCGCCATGCTCTCGACCCCAGTGAGTCTAAACTCACTCCCTGGGCATTCTGTTGCTTACTGCACAGCTGGTGCCAGCTGAGCCTCGACCTGATGGCTACCTCGGTGAATGCAAAGGTGCCGGACTTTCTTCAGTCATCGGAAAGAGCCAAAATCCCAGGGTCTGGTCGCCCTAGTTCAGCCCTGCCTGTAGCGAAGCTCCTATATTTTTTCCCTCTGTAGGCAATGATCGGTCGGGCTCTCCATCGCATTGAGACTTACCCCGGATGCATGATTCTTGTGGTGCCTGACTCGCCACGGCACCCGTGATATACTGACCTGGTGCATCTTCTCATCATGCTGAGACAGGGCCCATCATGATGGACAGAGTAGTTACTCACCTGTAACAGGTGTTCTCCAGGAGCAGCAGGAATCAGTCCTCACATATGGGTGACGTCGGCGCCGACGGAGCCCTCGCGGAGCAATTTCCCCAGCTTTCAAAGAAAGCCTTTGGGAATTGCAGCGCGCATGCGCGGTCCCCTTCCCGCCCAAGGGTGCCATCTTGCTCAGTCTGATGACATAGCTAAAAGACAGCAAAAAAATTAGCAAAAACGAAATGATAGGACTGCAACTCCAAGGGGAGGAGGGAGGGTTGTGAGGACTGATTCCTGCTGCTCCTGGAGAACACCAGTTACAGGTGAGTAACAACTCTTTCTCCAGGACCAAGCAGGAAGTCAGTCCTCACATATGGGACTCCCAAGCTTAAGGCTACCGGAGACCTCAAGCACAAAAATGAGCTCCCTCTAGCTCAGCATAATAGAAGGAAGGAATCTTCTCTGAAAACGCCCCCGACCGGTAGCCCAACACCAGGGCCGGAGGGTAGGAGTTGCCTAAACCTCAAAGAGATTATGGAGGACTGCCTGACCGAAAGCACTGTCCCTGCGGGACTCCCTCTCCAGGCAGTAATGTGCCGCAAAAGTCTGGCTTGAAGACCAAGTAGCGGCCCGGCAGATGTCTGCCAACGGAACAGAGCGGAGGTGTGCCACTGACGCGACCTTCGCCTTAACACGACCCTCCAACGAGAGGCCGGCTGCCCCATAAGCCCAGGCGATACAGTCAGCTACCCAGATGGACAAGGTACGCTTGGAGACAGGGAGCCCCAAGTTATTGGGGTCAAAAGAAACGAAGAGCTGAACAGCCCTCCTATACTCCCGCGTACGGTCAAGGTAGAAGGACAAGGCCCTTCTACAGTCCAGGGTATGCAGGACCATTTCAGCCCGGCTGGAGTGCAGCCTGGGAAAGAAGGTCGGAAGAACCACCTCCTGGTTGAGATGAAAAGGAGAAACCACTTTTGGAAGAAACTTAGGGTGAGTCCGTAAGACCACCCTATTCCTGTAGAACCTAGTGTAAGGAGGATCAGACACTAGGGCCTGCAGTTCACTAACACGCCTAGCAGAGGTAAGGGCTACCAAGAACAAGGTTTTCCAAGAAAGAAAACGAAGAGGGCAGGTAGCCATAGGTTCAAAGGGCGGACAGGTAATCCGCTGCAAGACCACATTCAGGGGCTGGTGGACGCAAAGGAGGCTTAAGCAGAAGGAGGCCTCGGAGAAAACGAGCCACCAAAGGGTGGTTGGACAGAGGCCTGCCATCTACCGGTGCGTGATGTGCAGAGAGAGCACTGAGGTGGACTCTGACAGAGTTGGACTTAAGGCCCAGATTGGAGAGGTAAAGCAAATATTGCAAGACCACCGCCACCAAGCAGGAGAAGGGATTCTCAGACTGCTGAGCACACCACACGGAGAAGCGACGCCACTTAAGAGCGTAGGACTTCCGGGTGGAGGGCCGCCTGGAGGCCAAGACGACCTCTTCCGCCTCCCGAGGCAGTAGGAGGGGAGCAAGGACTACCCTTTCAGCAGCCAGGCCATCAGATGAAGGGACCGGAGGTTGGGGTGTAGGAGAGACCCGTGGTCTTCTGTCAGAAGATCGGGTTGAAACCCCAGAGGAAGAGGAGTGTCCACCGCCAGCTGCATTAGAAGCGGGAACCAAGGTTGCCTCGGCCACCGGGGAGCCACTAGGATCATCGAGGCTTTGTCTCTGAGAACCCTGAAGAGCGTTCGAGACACCAGCGGCATGGGAGGAAAGGCATACAAGAGGCCTGTGGACCATGGAATCAGAAAAGCATCTGGCGCTACTCTGAGAGGATGCGGTTGTCGAGAGCAGAATCTGGGTAGTTGCCGGTTCAGAGGACTGGCAAACAGATCCAAGGTGGGGAGTCCCCACTTGAGAAAGATCTGCTGAACCACTAATGGATCCAATCTCCACTCGTGTGGTTGGAGGATCCTGCTTAGTTTGTCTGCCAGGTAATTTTCTTGACCTGGGAGATAGACCGCTTTGAGGAGTATGCCGTGGCCGACTGCCCAAGAGCACAGCCGTCGTGCCTCCTGACAGAGAAGGAAGGAGCCTGTGCCTCCCTGTTTGTTCACGTAGAACATTGCTACTTGATTGTCCGTCTGGACCAGTACAGACTGGTGAGAAGTGAGGTGGGAGAAGGCTCTCAGAGCTAGGCGGATGGCTCTGAGCTCCAGGAAGTTTATCTGCTGCGCAGACTCCCAAGGAGTCCAGAGGCCTTGAGTACATGTCCCTTGGCAATGTGCTCCCATCCCAGGAGAGAAGCATCGGTTGTTAGTACCTGAGAAGGAGGAGATTGAAAATCCACTCCCAGTACTAGGTTTGGCAGATGAAGCCACCACCGCAGAGAAGAGACCAGCAGGTCCGAGACTTGTACTGAGTCCGTCAGGCTCCCCGTGGCCTGATGCCATTGAGTGCGAAGGCACCACTGGGCAGGTCGCATGTTCAGGTGGGCATTGGGGGTCACATGGACCGTGGAAGCCATATGGCCGATCAGTCTCAGAAATTGCCTGGCAGAGACCAGGGAATTGCTGCGAAAGTGGCTGGCAAGATTCATGAGCCTGTGGGCCCTGTCCAGAGGCAGGAAGGCCCGCGCCTGAAGTGTGCTTAACCTTGCGCCGATGAATTCGAGATCTTGAGAGGGGAGCAAAGTGGACTTTGCGAAGTTTATGACAAAGCCCAAGTGCTGGAGCAGAGACACAGTGCGATGAGTGGCTTGAGTGGCCTCTTGGGAAGACTGGGCCCGGATGAGCCAGTCGTCCAGGTATGGAAACACAAAAAGGCCTTGAAGTCTGAGATAGGCCGTCACCACTGCCAGGCATTTGGTGAAAAACCGTGGGGCGGAGGACAGGCCAAAGGGCAGGACCCTGTACTGGTAATGATTTCCTCCCACAACAAATCTGAGATATTGTCTGTGGTCTGGATGAATAAGGATGTGAGTATAGGCATCCTTTAGATCTAAGGAGCATAGCCAGTTTCCCCGCTGGAGGTAGGGCAGCAGGATTCCAAGGGAAAGCATCTTGAACTTTTCCCTTGACAGGAACTTGCTGAGGTTTCGCAAGTCCAGGATGGGTCTGAGGCCTCCTGTTCTTTTTGGTATCAGAAAGTACCTGGAATAAAAGCCGTGACCTCTCAGGTGGTGGGGCACCGGTTCCACAGCCTGTTCCTGAAGAAGACTTGCCAACTCCTGAAGGAGTAAGTCCCTGTGCAGAGGGAGTCTTGGAGGCTCCCCTGGAAAGTAGGAGGGAGGTACCTGGTGAAAGTGTAGAAGATAGCCCTTCTGAACTATATGAAGTACCCAGGTATCCGATGTGATGGCTGACCACCTGTGGGCAAAGTGGACCAGCCGGCCTCCTGTGCTTAGGGAAACCAGCTGAGGGGAAGAGGCTATGCTGATGAAGTCAAAAACCCCCACCCTGCTGAGCAGGGGCCGGTGTAGTGGGCTTGGGGGCCTGCTGCCTACGGGACCCATTACCCCGTCCCTTGGCCTGCTGACCCTTTTGGGGAGCTGCTGAGGCCTGATACTGAGGGTAGTATTTATAGGCAGCCGCCTTCCTCGGGTAAAAGGGCTTTTTCCCCGAGCCCTTCTTCTTCTGAGAAGGGGCAGAGGTTTTTCTGGACAGCCTAGTTCTGGTCAGAGTCACGGTCTCGATTTGTGCAGTCTTTTCAGCCATGGGTTTGCCAAAGAGGTTTTCACCTCTGCAGGGGACATCGACCAACTTGTCCTGGACCCATGGCTCGAGGTCGGATGACTGAAGCCAAGCCTGTCGGCGGGCACCGATGCCGGCTCCGGCTACTCGAGCCAATGCTTCAAAGCCATCGTAGGCTGCCCGAGAGATAAACTTCGAGCACTCTCGAATCCCAGTGGACAAGGCTTGGAACCTCTGCAAAGGTTCCTCGGAGAGACCAGCCGAGAACCCGGCAATTTCCTTTGCCAGATCTCGGAGATACATGCCCATATAGAGCTGGTAGGTCTGGACTCGACAAGCAAGCATAGAGCCCTGGAAACACTTTCTACCGAGGGCATCCAGGCTCCGGGCCTCCCTACCGGGAGGCACCGAGGAGTGCATTTTTTGACTCTTGAGTCTATGCATGGCCGATTCCACCACCATGGAATTGTGCGGTAGTTGTGCCTTTTGGAAGCCGGGGCTCTTGCGGACTCGATAAATGGAATCGACCCGCTTGCTTAACACCGGCGCCGACGCCGGGTTCTCCCACATGCGGAAGAGAAGTCGTTCCAGCATCGGAGGAACCGGTACAGTAAAGGCCTCCTTCGGGGGAGAATCATACTGGAGGGCATCGAGCTCCTCGGCTCGAGGCTCCTCCTCGGGATCCGCGGGGAATGCCAAGGCCTTGGCTATATCCCGCACGAAATCCGAGAACCGGGTGTCCTCCGGGGGGGACTGTCTCCGAGGTTCGGACTCGGGCGAGTCCGAGGGGACACACCGAGTCCGAAAACTACCAGGGGACTCTTCGTCCTCCGATTCCCAGTCGGACTCCGCGGAGGAGGATTCGAGTGGCTCCGGTCGGGCGGGCACCGATGCCCTCTGCTCCGACGCCGAAGGAGTCGGCGTCGACGACCTCGGTCCCGAACGGGAGGCCGAGGGAGACCGCGACCGAGGATCGACTCGAGCTCGGATGGACTCGAGGATCGGCTCGGTCTCCGGGGTCGACTTGGACGTCGACATCCCGGTGGCCGGGGCAGACGCATTGGCAAGGCCAGCGATCAATGCCCGCTGCTGGTCCATGAAGGCAGCTAAACTGCTCTCCAAGGCCGTCAACCTGAGTCCAAGGCTCAGGAGACCCAGCAGCCCCTGACTCGGGCCCCGACGGCGTCGGGCCCGACGTCAGCTCCTTCGGAGGCGAGTCCACGAGGACCACAGTACTCACGTGTCCAGGCGACTCCATCTCGAGACGAGGATGTTTCGAAGGCCTCTCCGACTCCGAGGACCCAGGACGGCTGTCGGGGCTATGCGACCTGGCCCTCGAGGAACCAGGAGTGTCCGCCGACGCCGCCCTCACGGGTTTTTTCTTCCTATGATGTTCCCGGGTAGGAGACCCCCGCTCAGAGGAACTCCGACGATGCTCAGGACCGGAGTCCCGGGACGTCGAAGCCTCTGACGAGGTCCGGGCCCGGCCGGACGCGGAGTCAGAGAAGATTCATTCTTGCTGATGCTGCCGACTCCTCAACGCTTTTGAGGACATTTTGCCACACGGACCACAGATCATCGGGTCATGATCGGGTCCGAGGCAGCGGAGGCAGCAGTCGTGTGTGTCGGTAAGAGACATGAGTTTCTTACAGAGATCACACTTCTTAAACCCGCTGGCAGCCATCGAGGGAAAAAGGGCCCCTGCGAGGTCAAAAGACAGGGCTGCCAGTGAAAAGGAAAAAAAATGGCGCGAACGCTTGTCACGAAGGACAAAAAACCGAAAAATAAAGAAACGGACCCGATACCGGCGTAGCGGGTCCGGGCTGGAAAAAGAATCCGGCGTCGAACCGAAAAAGAATAAATAAGAGAGAAAATCAACTTTTTCAGCGGTGAATACAAACAGCGTCTGTAGGGCTCCGTGGAAAAAAGAAGACTGAGCAAGATGGCACCCTTGGGCGGGAAGGGGACCGCGCATGCGCGCTGCAATTCCCAAAGGCTTTCTTTGAAAGTGAGGACTGACTTCCTGCTTGGTCCTGGAGAAAATCCTGCTCCTTACTTCCTTACTCTCGAAAGGTGCTAGCTAGTGCTTAAGGGCTATCCTTCTCAAGGTGCACCATCCTTCTACCTCTCTGGCATCTCTGTGAGGCCTTGTATATCCAATGAGATCTATCTCCCTGGTGGGTACAGGTTCCGGATATTCTGTCCTTTTCACAAGATGGATATGACAAGGGCCTGGCCCTCAACTCCTTGCAGGGTCAAGTTGCTGCCCTCACCCATTTCCGAAGGCCCATAGTAGGCTGCTCGACTGCTTTACATGACAACATTGGCTGCTTCCTTCATGGGGTACGGACCTTACGCCCTTCACTCTGGCCTGTGATCCCTCCTTGGGACCTTTCCTTCATGCTTAAAAGCCTAATGCGTCCCCCCTTCGAGCCCCTCTCGAGGATTACTCTTTGGGATTCGACCATGGAGACAGCATTTCTTGTAACCGTTCCCTCAGCCAGGCGAAGGTCAGAGCTGCGAACTCTCTCCTGTCGGGGACCACTTTCTTTCCTTCTCCTCAGAGTGTGTCTCTCCAGGCCATTCCTTCCTTTTTACCAAAGGTTCTAACGGACTTCCACCTAAATCAGACTATTTCGCTTCCCTCCTTTCCTAAGGAACAGTGCACAGGGAGTAACATCGGTCTCTGTGAAGTCGATGTCTGCAGAGTGCTTCGTCGGTACTTCAAGGTGACGAATGATTTTCAAAAGTTGGACCACCTTTATGTTCTTTTTTTCTGGGCCTTGCAAAGCACAGAAATGTCCAAAGCTACAATTGCATGTTGGGTGAAGCGGACTATCAAGTCCCGCTTATATTCCCCCTGTGGTAAGCCCATACTTGTTGGGCTTTGGGCTCATTCCATGTGGGCTCAAGCGACCTCTTGGGCAGAACGCTTGCATGTGGGTCCCCTTGACATTTGTCGAGCTACCTGGCCCTCTTCTGTATTTTTGCTCGCCATTACTGCCTCGATTTTCAGGCTCGGAATTTAGCGAGGTTTGGAGTCATTGTGGTAATGGCGACTGTCTCTTCCCGCCCTGGGGTTGTGTAGCTTTGGTACTCCCCACTAGTTTGACCTGTTCTAGCAGGATGAATTGGAAGGAGACATTTTACTTACCATTAATTTCCTTTCCTGGAATCCTGCTAGACCAGTCGAGAACCCACAAGCTCCCTGCATTTTGGCGGATAGCCTTCTCAGCAGAGCCATAACTTAAGTTCGGCTGTTTTAGGCACTTTGCAGTGTCTTGTACATAGTTGCACTCCTCCTGCCATGTTCGTTTTTACTGACTGAACGATTGTTGAGCTTCATGCACTGTGCAATGATGTTCTATTGCTTTTCCAGGGGTATACTGAAGGTGACCTCTAGGGGAGCTACTATATGTACCAGAATTGGGTCACTGAAGTTTCTGGTACTTTCTCAGTCTTCAACATCTGCTGGCAGAGGGACAAAGCCTACTAGTCTGGACTGGTCTAACAGGATTCCAGAAAAGGAAATTAACAGCTAAGTAAAATTTCTTCATAAACAGGCAGATAGTCTGTTCCAGAGCACATGGCTGATTGGGGGCCACCTCCTCAGACCTCCACCACCACCTGTCTCCCTCCCCTTCCTCCGGAGAGTCGCAGCGGGAAGCCACCTGAAGTGATCCGGTATCAGCGACTGAGGGCCGTGACCACCAAACTGAGTGTGCGGTTGTAGCAGTTCTGCTATGGACTCTTTTTTTCCTCCTGACACTAGTCTATGTTCCCATGCAGGCACGCATGCCATTTTGGACCCTCTTCTGGCATGACTTCTTATTTTTAAATAAAATAAAAGGAATTTTAGTAAAATGAAAATGAAGATAGTGACAAAAGAATCTGCTACACACCCGTGTAGAGAATCCTCCTGATCCTAAGCCCTCCACCGAGCTACACTGGCTTTCATAACCAGGAGCTTGCCCCCAAAAATGGTAAGAACCAGCCAGAGGGGTATCTCATATATGCCCTGGGGTCTCAAACAGCTAAGCTCCACTGGCTCACAGTCTCAAACTGGCCAGAAGCTCCAGGTCTCAGCTGCAGAAACAGGAACCACTATCTGCTGGAGACACAAAAAATACTGAAGAGGACTACTAGCTGCACCAGGGTTTTATGCCAGTGATGTCGTCACAGCATAGGTTGAATTTTTCTCTGTCTCCATCATCTTCTGGCAGGGGGAGATAACCCATTGCTCTGGACTGGTCTAGCAGATGGTCTGGAAACAACTGATCTACATTTATCCATTCTACTCCAGTCATTAATTTATAGATCTCTATCGTATCTCCCCTCAACCGTCTCTTTTCCAAATTGAAGAGCCCTAATCTTTTAAGCCTTTCCTCATAGGGATAATCCTTCCATCTCCTTTACCATTTTGGTGGCTCTTCTCTGAACCTTTTCTAATTCTGCTATAAACTTTTTAAGATTTGGCAACCGGAATTGCATACAATATTCAAGGTGCAGTTGCACCATGAACAATACAGAGGCATTATAATATCCTTGGTTTTATTCTCTATTCCTTTCCTTATGATTCCTAGCATTCTATTTGTTTACTTGACCGCCACTGCACACTGGGCAGTGTTTCAACATATTATCCATGATGACGCCTAAATCCTTTTCCTGGGTAGAGAGGTTCCTAATGTGGAACCTTGTATAATGTAACTGTAGTTTGGGTTATTCTTTCCTAAGTACATAACTTTGCACTTGTCCACATTAAATTTCATCTGCCATTTGGACATCCAGCCTTCCAATTTATCAAAGTTTCTTGCAATTTTTCACAATCCTCTTGTGGTTTAACAACGTTGAATAATTTTGTGTTATCTGAAAATTTGATAACCTCACTCATTATTCCCATTTCCAGGTCATTTGTGAATATGTTAAAAAGCAGTGGGCCCAACACAGATCCCTACGGTACTCCACTATTCACCTTTCTCCATTAAGAAAACTGGCCATTTAGCCCTACTCTCTGCTTTCTATCTTACAACCAGTTCCTGATTCACAAAAGTACACCACCTCCTATCCCATGACTTTTTCATTTTGCCAAGAACCTCTCATGAGGGACCTTGTCAAAGGTTTTCTGAAAATCCAGATACAAATACACTCATCTCTCATCCTTGTGCAGCACTATCTTTTTGTGATTCTCTCCCCTTAGCCCTCAGTACTTGACTGTTATTCTGGAATCCTCAGGCTTTAGTCCCTGAGTTCAGCTCTTACCCTTGTGCAGTACTGCATTGGCAGGCTTGTTGCCAGCGAGGGATTCCTTGGACAGGTGCTGGTGGCTCTCTGCAAGGCACTCCACCTCAGAAAAACGCGTGTTAAGTGCCATGGCAGGATGGGTGGGGTCCTGGGTCATGTTGAGGTATGCTGCCCTCCGTAGTTGCTCCTCAATCACCAGTGCCTGCTCTAGGAGCTGTGGGGATAAGAGAAGATGGACAAAGAAAGAGATGAGCATGATACATTGCTCCCAGTTTCCTGATCATTTTGTCCAGAGAACACAGCAATTGGCAAGATGAGCAACACAGCACCAGATGTGGGTCAAAACGTAACTAGAGATGGGGACATTTTCCTTACCTTTAATTTCCTTTCCTGGAGCACTGCTGACCAGTCCAGACAAATGGGTTAGATCCCCCAACCAGCAGATGCGAGACAGAGAAAACACAAGAACAGTGCCATAACATCATCACTGGCACCTTCTCCAGTACAGCTAGGGACACTGTTCAGTATATGTATAATAAGCAATGTAACTATGTAACTATGGACCCACATACCAAGTCCAAAAGGGACCCCCCTTTCCCCAGCCACAAGACTCTGAATAGGGAAACTATTTACAAGGATCTGAAAAGAGTGGCAGAAGATGGTTGGGCTTATCCCTGAACCTGGAACCAAAGCGGCAAGCCCGCCAGGAGACAATGGGGCAGGTTCTGGATTGGCCTAGCAGTGCTCCAGGAAAGGAAATTAACGGTAAGGAAAATTTCCCCTTCCAACGCACTGCTGGTAGACCAGTCCAGAAAAATGGGTAGTACCAAAGCTATTCCCCTGTCAGGCAGGTCAACAAAGCTGCAGAGAGCACTTGCGTGCCAATTCAGGCTGTCACTTCAGCTTGCACATCCAAGTGGTAATGACGTGTGAAGGTGCCACAGCCAATAATTCGACCCAGGAGGCCACTTATGCCTGGATAGAATGGGACATCAATCCAGAAGGTGCCGGCTTGCTAGCCAGGAGGTAGGCAGAGGAAATGGCCTCCTTGATCCAGCGACCCAAGGTAGTTTTGGTCACCGCATGACCCTTGCGGGGTCCAGCAAAGAGGACAAAGAGCCAAAATGCATTTGTTATTCCCAGTAACACAAGAGGATCCTGAGGATGTCCAGCTTGCGCAAGTTGGCATCCTTCCTGGCACACAGAGGCTCAAGGAAGGCTTGCAAGATGATCTCCTGGTTGATATGAAAGGCAGACAAGACCGTGGGTAGAAAAAGATGGGACCGGCCGCAAGGATACTCCCTCTGTGGAGAAGGACAGAAAGGGATCTTGGCAGGAGAGCACCCGGAGCTCTGAAATGTGACACGCTGAGGTGATAGCAATGAGGAAGATTGCCTTGAGCATGACATCCTTAAGAATGGCACGTCACAGCGGCTCGAAGAGCGGCCTGATAAGGGCACAGAGAGGACCATGGAGAGGGCCTGAACACCCCAAAGGAATAGACCTACGTCACAATGTGATGTGAAGGACTGGCCCTGGATGGGTCTCCGAAAGGCCAACAATGTTACAATGTGAACTCATACGAAATTAGTTCTTACCTGCTAATTATCTTTCCTGGAGCTTTCTCCGGGCCAGTCCAGGGACAGGTAGGGTTGTCAATCCTCTATAGCCACTGAGGACTGATCTCAAGTTTTGATGAGATGTGAAGCCACTCCCCCAGAGGGTTACCCAGCAGTCTTCTGATGACAAAGCAACTAAAAGAAAGAACTGAAAATAGCCAATGAACCCTGAAACACTGATAAAGTTCTATAGTCCTTGCCAACTGTAGAAGCCATAAAATAGGCTTTGAAAATGGTATGAAAATTTCTTTTTCTTTTTTTTTTTTTTTTAACAATTAGAACATAACAGTAGCTCGCACTGAATGAAATCGGAAAGTCCCAATGACGACCCCTGCCACGGACGAATGACTGAAAGTTGAAAGCTGTGCAGGAGACGACCAAGAAAACTCATAGCAGAAGAGGTGGGACCCTGGACTGGCCCGGAGAAAGCTCCAGGAAAGATAATTAGCAGGTAAGAACTAATTTCGTATTCCTAATCGCTTCTCCGGGCCAGTCCAGGGACAGGTAGGGCAGTACCAAAGCAGTACCTAATGATGGGAGGGACCCGCGAGGCCTGCGATAAGAGCCGCGGCCCCCACTATTGCATCGTCCCGGGCTTGAACATCCAACCGGTAATGCTTAGTAAAAGAATGTAAGGAAGACCAAGTAGCCGCTCGACAGATATCTATTGGAGGAACAAACGCAAACTCCGCCCAAGAAGTGGCCAGAGCTCGAGTAGAGTGAGCCCGTAAACCCAGCGGCGGAGAAAGCCCTTTAGCGTGTAAGCTGCGACAATAGCACTGCGAACCCACCGCACTATGGTGGATTTGGATGCCGGTTGACCTTTACGAGATCCGGCGTATTGGACAAAAAGTCTATCTGTTTTTCGAAAGGACTTGGAAACCCGAAGGTACGTACGTAAAACTCGTGCAAGATCTAAACGCTGGAGAGCCCGATCCAGTGGGGAACTGGAAGAATCAGTAAACACGGGCAAAGCTACTGTTTGATTAACATGGAAAACCGACAGCACTTTAGGCAAATAGGATGGCACTGTCCGTAGGAGCACACGCTCCGGCAGAAACTGAAGATAAGGCTCCTTGCAAGACAAGGCCTGTAAATCGGAAATCCGGCGAGCGGAACACAAAGCGACCAAAAAGGCCGTTTTCCAAGAACACTCGCGGATCTCCCGAGAACTGAGAGAAGCTAAAGATGATTGAGAAAAAGCCTCCAAAACCACATTTAAATCCCAAGGTGGAACTAAGGGACGTACTGGAAGACGGAGAATTCGCGTCGCCCGCAAAAAACGTTGGACATCTGGAGACGGCGAACGTACTCCCGAAAACAAGCAAGTGCCGCTACCTGAACCTTAAGGGTACTTAGAGCCAGACCTTTGTCGAAGCCATGTTGAAGAAAAAGGAGAAGCTGAGGCAAGGTAGACGACATAGGAATAACATCACGTTGAGCACACCACGACTCAAACAGACGCCAGACGCGCACATAAGCCAGAGAAGTCGTCGGCCTTTTTGACTGAAGCAAAGTAGCAATCACGGAATCAGCATAACCCTGACGCTTTAACCGAGCCAAGCTGTAAGCAAGAAGCGATCCACCTTGGGCATGAGAATCGGCCCTTGATGCAGTAAATTGATACGAGCCGGAAGAGGCCAAGGCGGAGCCATGAGAAGTCGAATGAGATCGGCATACCAGGGACGACGAGGCCAATCCAGAGCAATGAGAATCACTCGGCCTTGGTGATTCGCAATCCGCTGAATGACCCGACTCAACATTGGCCAAGGAGGGAAAACGTACAAGAGGGAGTCTGGTGGCCATGGCTGAACGAGAGCATCGAGTCCTTCCGACATGCGCTCTCTGCGTCTGCTGAAAAAACGGCCGACTTTGGCATTGGCAAACGTTGCCATCAAGTCCATCACCGGAGACCCCCAACGCAGTGTCAGATTGTGATAAACCGCCGCGTTGAGTTCCCATTCTCCGGGATCGAGAACATTGCGGCTGAGATAATCGGCTTGAACATTGTCCTTGCCAGCAACATGTGCCGCTGAGATCGCTGTGAGATGTGATTCCGCCCAATCCATCAAATCCTGACATTCGGAGAGGAGAGCGCGAGACTTGGTGCCCCCTTGACGATTGATGTAAGCAACTGTCACTACATTGTCCGAGAAAATCTTGACCGCCTTGCCTTTGAGCAACTCCGTGAAGCGAAGCAAGGCGAGACGAGCTGCTCGCAGCTCCAGATGGTTGATCGACCACGAACTCTCCTCTGGAGACCAGGAACCCTGAGCGACCTGAGTTTGACAATGTGCTCCCCAGCCGGAAAGACTGGCATCGGTGGTAACCAAGATCCAGGAGGGCTCCTCTAAAGGAACCCCTGCCATAAGATGTTCGGGAAGTAACCACCACTGGAGACTGTGTCTCACCTGATCTGGACAGGGAAGGCGCTGTGAGAGTGGGTGAAGCTGTGGTGACCACCGGGAAAGAAGCGCCTGCTGCAAAGGGCGCATATGAGCTTTGGCCCAGGGAACCAGATCCAGAGCAGCCGCCATGGACCCCAAAACCTGCAAATAGGTCCATGCCGACGGTGCTTGAAGAGACAGGAAGGCTTGAATTTGGTGCAAAAGGTTTTGTACCCGCAGATTGGGCAAGGAAACGGTCCCCCGCTCCGTGTCGAAGCAGGCCCCCAGATAGGTTAACTGTTGCCGCGGTAACAACTGGCTCTTGGAGGGATTGATCACCCAACCGAGCTGCTCGAGAAGCTGAACTACGCGTGCTGCCGCCGTCACAGACGCCTCCCGAGAATCGGCCCGGATCAACCAATCGTCGAGATAGGGGTGTACCCGAATCCCTTCTTTCCGAAGTGCCGCCGCCACGACCACCATCAGTTTCGTGAAGGTACGCGGAGCCGTCGCGAGACCGAACGGCAATGCGCGAAATTGGAAATGTCCCATGGGAAGCGCGAAACGTAAATAGCGCTGATGAGATAGTCTGATGGGAATATGAAGATAAGCCTCTGTGAGATCTATGGACGAGAGAAATTCTCCCGGTAGAACCGCCCGAATCACTGTGCGCAAGGTTTCCATGCGAAAGTGTGGTACCCGCAAAGTACGGTTTACACCTTTGAGATCTAATACGGGACGAAAAGAATCCTCTTTTTTGGGCACCACAAAATAGATCGAGTATCGACCGCAGCCGTACTGGTCCAACGGCACGGGCACAATCGCCTGCAGTTGCAAAAGGCGAACGAGCGTCTCGGAAATGGCTTGCATCTTCATCCCGGGCGCACAAGGGGAAAGAACGAAAGCGGGTTGCAACGGGAAAGCGAAGTCCAGTGCATAGCCTTTCTGAATGACTTCCAGAACCCATTTGTCGGAAGTAATTGCGGTCCAGGCCGCTAGAAAACTCTGTAAACGCCCGCCTACAGGAACTAACGGCTGGACCTGCTGACCTTCATTGCGGCTTCTTAACGGAAGGTTGAGAGGCCGTCCCGTAAGACCGGCCAAAACCTCTGGCTCCTCGAAAGGACGAACCACGAAAACTGGAGCGCCCCCTAGAATAAGGCGCGAAGCGGGCTCCCCGAAATCTACGGGACTCCCGAGCAGAGCCCCGAACCGCTCCCGCACCACGCAGTGGCTTGGGGCGATCTTCCGGCAAACGCCCGCCCTTGGAGTCTCCTAAATCTTTCACAATTTTCTCCAAGGCTTCCCCAAAAAGCAACCTTCCCTTAAAAGGCAATTTACTAAGGCGAACCTTCGAGGAAACATCTGCTGACCAGTTCCGTAACCACAGGAACCGCCGGGCCGCTACCATAGAGGCCATGGTTTTAGCTGCAATCCGTACCAAATCATAAAAAGCATCCGCAGCATAAGCTGCAGCCGATTCCAACTTTGCTGTATCGGGAACCTCCGAAGCGGACTCCCCCGCCGCATCCCCCTGCAGCCAGCGAATGGAAGCTCGAGAAACATAGGCTCCGCAAACAGCTGCTTGCAGTGCTAAAGCACTAGAATCAAAAGCTTGCTTGAGGAGCACCTCCAATTTCCTATCCTGTAGATCTTTAAGCGCCGCTGCGCCCTCCACAGGGATGGTAGTCTTTTTAGTGACCGCTGACACTAAAGCATCTACCTTAGGCATACGGAATAAATCCCGGTCCTCTTGAGGAAGGGGGTACAAGCGCGCCCTCCTCGCAGAGTAGCCTCGGGACACTCCCATTCCGAGTCAATCATTTGCCTAATTACCCGATGCATGGGGAAACAGCGCTGCTGAGACTTAAAGCCCTGCAACAAGGGATCCTCTAAAGGTTCTTGAGAGGAGGAAGGAGGAACCAGATGGAGAGCCGCTAAAGATTGGGCAATGAGAGCAGCGAACTCCTCCTTACGGAAGACTCTAAAAATATTGGGATCCTCCCCAGGAGCTATCTCCCCCTCCCCCAACTCTTCAGTGTCTGGATCCAAAGAGAGATCTGCTACATCTTCTGAGACAGCCTGACCCAGAAGGAAAGACTCCGGAGACAAAAAAGAGCCCAAAGGATCTGCTAGACCCTCTTTAGGCTTAGAAGATCCTTCCCCCGGATCTTCTGCACCCTGCACTCTATGGGGCAGGACCTCTAAAGCAGGACACGCTGCAGCCTGTTCAGGTTGAGCTGACTTCAGCAAAAACGCCCTGTGCATGGCTAGAATAAATTCTGGCGAGAAAAAAGAAGACACGTCTCCCTGAGCCATTAAAGTGGGCTGAGCAGGCTGATTGACAGGTAGAGGCTCCTTAGCTGACTTTGCTTTTCGTTTGTGTGGCCGAGGCTGCTCCGTCGGAGAGCTGACAGGCGCCGCCAAAATGGCAGACTTTCCCGCCTTTTCGGCGGGAAACAAAGGGCCCTCTAATTTATGCTCCGGCTTGTCTGCCATGTCGAAGAAACGAGGGATAACGCCAAAAAAAAAAAATCCTGTGAGAAAACAAAAGATGCCGTTGAAGCCGGAGAAGCGTCGCAAAATGGAAACGCTGAGAGAAAGGCAGAGCCGGAACGAGCGCCAGAAAAATGAAAAGACTTACCGCACAATCAAGGACCCGGCAGAGCCAAGCAGGTAGTCCCGCAGCTAGCGGGAAACTGCCCACCAGAGCAACGTTCGCGGCAGAGGTAGAAACTGGGGCTCCCAGAAATATTCCTCTGCCGACGGAGATGGAGCCGGTGAAGGGAGACAGGCTCTGCCTCTCACCGGAGGATTACCTCACTCGACGTCTCCGCGTAACTTAAAGGTGTAGCGCACCAAAATTTTGACACAAGGACACAAGAAAAATATCAGCCCTGCTAGAGCCAATATATATGAAAGAAAATAATAAAGAAACCAAACAGCAGAAATAAAACTGAGGGAGAAGCAGAGAGTCGATCCTCTTTAGCTGCTGAGGACTGAAAGACTGCTGGGTAACCCTCTGGGGGAGTGGCTTCACATCTCATCAAAACTTGAGATCAGTCCTCAGTGGCTATAGAGGATTGACAACCCTACCTGTCCCTGGACTGGCCCGGAGAAGCGATTAGGAATAAGAAATTACATCCAGGCCCTACTGGTATCTGTCTTGCAGGGAGACCAGCAACTGCGGTAACCGCGCATGCCCTGGAGGGAAGCAAACAGGCTAGAGAAGTGGATCGTCGCCGTGCCTTAAGGAGCAATTCCACCATCGCAGGTGAATAACCTTTGCGGCTCAACTGCTGCCTTTCAAGAGCCATATCGAAAGCAAGAAGGGACCCGGGTCATCCATCAGAATGGGCCCCTACCGCAACAGCCCCCTCCATGCCCCCAAGGGTAAGCAGCTTGGCCACTTGGAGGGGCACCAGATCCGCATACCACAGCCGCCGCGGCCAATCAGGAATTACCATGACAATCAGATGCGGGTGCTGCTCTATCTGGCAAAGCACCCTGGGGATCACTGGCTATGGTGGGAAGACATAGAGAAGGTGGCCCACCGGCCAGGACTGTGCCAATGCATGCAGGCCTTTGATCCAGGTGCTCTCTGGCGGGTGAAGGACGGAACCTTCACGTTCACTGGGGTTGCCATGAGATCCTGTGTCAGGAAGCCTGTGATAAAAAGCTTATCATAGTTCAGGAGGGAGCTATAAAAGAGGTGACTTGGCTTTGAACAAGCAACCTGTCTTTGCTGGTAGAAATACTAAAACAGAATGTTTTCATAAAAGACTACCAGTCCCAGAATGCACCAGGTTTCAAACAGCCTCTAGAAGAGCTGAAGTGGGGAAACGTGTGTTCAATCAGGAGAGCTATGAGGTAATCCCCAATCACTCATCTCCAAGGGCAGGGCTTGATTCAGCACACCTGGGCTGTGCTAGGGTGAAGTGTCCCTCTAAGCACGTTAAAAGTAAAAGATATTCTCCACAGAGACAGAACAGGCAGAACCAGGAGAACAAGGAGAGACAGAAGCAGAAGCCATTGGAGAAAGAAGAGAGAGGACTACAACAGCAAAAGCAACGTGGAAGGAAGAACAGAAAGACATCTTGGAGGTCTAAAGAAAGAGCCCATAGCAGTACGTGTGTTAGGAGTGATTCCAGAGGCAAGCATACTCCATTGGACTGGAGGAAGCCAGAGGATTGGGGTTATAGAGCCAGGAACTCGTAAACGGCACCTTTGAGGGAGACGGCTGCATTTGGAAGGGGCCCTAAGACCGGTGCAAGAAGGTATGTGAAGGGAGACCCAGTGTCCAGGAATCTTGATTGGAAGGCTGGACATAAAAGCTGGACTACTTACTGGCCAGGATACCAGGAGAGGAAACCTAACAGCAAGAGTAGCTCAGGTATGAACTTTGATCTATGCCCTAGCTCTTCACCTGGAAGACAGCAGGGAAACAAATATTATCCTGAGAGTGATCAATTAAGGAATTCCTCTGAGCCAGACAATGATATTGATTCCATGATATTTGAGGAAGAAGGAGATATTTCAAATGATCAGTTAGAATACATGGACTGCTCTCTGTCTAGGCTGCTGTTTTAAAGTAGTTTCTCACTAATACAACAACCACCAAAAGGAACTGTAACTTATTCTTTTATCTACCCAGAAAAGTCTCTGCAAGAAAGCTTTAGGGTAGGATTGAGCCACGTAGAGAGAGTGAACCAGCAAAGGGGTTTGCAGATGGCTAATTATTGGTAATTGAGCCAGGCACAAGTGCACGTCAGCTCTGGAAGGAAACTTCTTTTTGTGTGTGTGAATAGTAGAAAGTTATCCTTGATAAAGAACAGTTTTGTTTTGTTACTTTTGGGTTTTGTTTTTTTGCCTTTTGGAGCACTGCTAAGGAGGTCATTAGCAGGAGCCATCAAAAAGACCTTTTCTGTTTCCCATCAAGGTCTTTATTGATTTATTGCTTAAGAAGTTCAGTTACCTTATAACATGTTTTGTTTTTCCTGAGTACAATACTGAAGCAAGTGTCCTTTTGTGTTACCAAGTAAATCTGTGTGGGAGAATTAACCCCATGAATAAAATCTGTTTTCTTTGCTTACACTCGAGCATCACAACTCATTATTTTGTGAACGGCTGATTCTGGTATGAATGAACTACACCCCCCACAATCCTTTGCAAGTCATAATAATATTTTGCCTTTGCCAAGACTGTGGACATTCACGACCAGCGCCCCCGTATACAAGCCCCTACATCGAATGATGTAGCGGAAGGTCCACGGTGCGAGCTCCTACTCTCTGGGGTTGAGGCGATGTCTGCTGAGATAGCTTAGACAATGTCCTCACCTGCGATGTGCTGTGCCTGGAGATGGTGCTCGGCCCAGGGAAACAAAAGCTGCATCTCCCAAGCCACGCCGGGACACTTTGTGCCGCCCTGACAGTTCACATAGGTCACCACCATCGCATTGTCCAACGTCACGTGTACTGCCTGGCCGCAGAGCAGGGGTTGGAAGTATAAGAGAAACAGGTGAATCGTCTGGGCTTCCAGTCGATAGATGGATCAACCAAGTGCCTTGCGCTGATGAATGGAGACAATGGGCTCCCCAGCCGGAGAGGCTGGCATCGGTGGTAACAACCAACCACTCCGGCTGGTTATGTGGGGTCTCCCACAGCAGGTTGTTGCGCGAAGTCCACCAGTGAAGATTGCTGCGCACAGAGGGCGTCAAGAGGAGCAATGCCTTGAAATTCTAGGAGGGGAGACCAGCAACTCAGCAGGGCCTGCTGCAAGGGCTGCATATGTGCCTGTGCCCATGGCACCAAATCCAGGGTGGCCACCATCAACCTCAGAAGCTGCAAGTAGTCCCATGCACGAGGGTTGGACTGATGTGAGAAAATGAACAGCTGCCGCCAGAACTTACGCAAGCATTCCTCCGTGAGGGCCACCCTGCCCACCTGGGAGTCGAAACAGGTGCCGAGGAACTCCAGGCTTCAGGAGGGTGTCAGAGAACTCTTATTGTAGTTGACCACCCAGCCAAGGCGGTCCAGGACCTGTATGGCGCGCTGGATGGAATGCTTGGCTTTGACATACACCTGAGCTCAAATGAGCCAGTCATCCAGGTAGTGATGTACACAGACGCCTTCGTGACGTAATGCCATTGCCACCACCACCATGATTTTGGAGAAGGTCCGTGGTGCTGTCGCGAGGTTGAATGGAAGGGCGCAGAACTGGAAGTGTTGGCCGAGTACAGTGAAGCGCAGAAAGCGTTGATAATTGTCTCAAATGGGAATGTGTAGATAGGTTTCCATCAGGTCCAGTGTTGCCAAGAACTCTCCTGGCCTGGATATCTGATTGCAGTGTCTCCATGCGAAATTGAGGGACATAAGCTGCAGCTGACGCCCTGCAGATCGAGAATTGGGCACGATGAAGTTTCCGTATTCAATTCAAATTTCTCCTTCTAACATATAAATGCATTCATTCTACTGCCCTTCATTACCTTTCCTCTCTTCTCTCTCTCTTTACACCTCTTCTCGTGAACACTGCTCCTCCTCTGACTTTCTTCTCTCAATGCCCTTTTCTTCTTCTTTTCACTTTGTTGCTCCTTATGCATGGAACAAACTTCCTCTATCTTTAGGTCATGACTCTTTTACCCCCCTCGTCAATCCATGCTAAAGGCTTACCTCTTTGAGGCCGCATTTGGATCCTAATCCCTTGTTCTTCTTGTGTCTCCTTTCCTATTTGAACCCCTTGTTTCTCTTGTATTGTTCGGTCTGTCTTGATTAGATTGTAAAATCTATGAGCAGGGACTGTCTTCCTTATATATTTGTACAGTGTTGCGTACACCTTGTAGCACTATATAAATGATTAATAGTAGTAGTAGTAGTAGTGGAGTAGCGTCCCTGCCCATGCTCATCAGGCGGCACAGACCTGTAGGAGAGCCAAGCATTGAAGCGTAGCGCGAATTGCCTGACATTTGTGCTGGGAGCCACCTAGAAAGATCATGTAGGCATTGCGGATCAGTCAGGTGAGCACATAACCATGTGGACGACCTCCGATACCCAAGTGTCCAAAGTGATATGAGCCCATTCCTAGTGAAAGAAGAGGAGCCGCCCACTGATCCACGGCACAGTAGTAGAATATAATGAAGTCTTCCAAGTAGAGCAATATCATCGCGAATTGCGGTAGCTTGAATCATGATACTCGGACCGCGAAGAACCAGAGAGCACCAAGAGGATGCTTTAGGCTTGTCTTCAGGCAGGTGCTGAGGTGTGACCTCGCCCACCTTGTCCAAGTCCTCCCCAAACAGAAGTCCGCCCTTGAAGGGGGGGTCCGCGAGGTGCTCCTTAGAGGCAGCATCTGCAGCCCAATTCTGGAACCACAGACAGCAGCAGACAACATTGGCGGCTGCCACTGCCTGGGCAGCCAAGCGGAGCAGGTCATAAAAACCATCAGCCAACAAAGTGGCCACAGACTCCAAGCTTGCTGAAGAGTCATCTTCCGGAAGTTGCTGTATCCACCAGAGTAAGGCGTGGGCTACCAGTCCTCCACAGGCTGTGGTCAGAACTGCCAGCGACGAGGCAGAAAACACAGTCTTCAGAAGGTTCTCAACCTTGCAATCCTGGGGATCCTTGGGGGCTCCTCTGCACTCCACAGGAATGGTAGTCTTCTTGGTTACTGCTGTAATGAGGGAATCCACCATAGGGTAATGCAGCCAGCACTAGAGATCCTCCTCGGACCAGGGATAGATTCGGCCCAGACGGCGGGACATCCGAACTGAGGCACCAGTCATATCCCACTCATCCGTAAACAATTGTTGAAGCTCGGGAGGGGAAGGCATTAGATGGTGCTCTGACCCCTTTGAGAATAAAGTCAGACACGAACTGGTCCAGTGGCCTCCTGAATTCTGCAGCCACCTGGGTAATAAGCGTGGACAGTTCCTCGCAGCGGAAGAGTCGAATAACCCTGGATGTATGGTCCTCTTCAGAGTGCGAAAACTTCCTCTCTTCTAAGCTGGATTCTGAGGGGAATGAGCCCTCAATGTTAGTCCTCAGGAGAGTAAGTCCCTGAGCACCCAGATGAGCATTTTGCACTGTTATTTGGCCCCCAGGGATGCTCCTGGGGCAGCCTTGCATTTCTTGGGGCGGTTTCCAAAGTCCCCGAAGAAGCCTGGAGGCATGGGGGAGCTTGCGGAGGCAACATCTCGGCCCCCTTCCAGATCTCCCAGGCATGCTTAAAAATGGCGTCAAACTCCGTGGCGCCCTCTGACACGCAGCAGGGCTCAGCCTGGTAATTGAGACTGTCTTCCCCTTGAGGAAGCAGGTTCGGAGGGGCAATGTGCCTTGGGAGACATTGGCAAAGGCTCCACTCATTGATCCTCCAATGCCGGGCTGGGCACGGTAAGGATGCATCAGAAAGGGAGCACTGAGAACTCGATCCTGTTCCTGAAGACTGTCCCGGATCGGCGGCGCAGGCTGCACAAAGCTGTTCCATGAGGCTCCTCTTCTGCTTACCGCATGCAAGGCAGCGTGGGGCTTTGCCAGACATTGTGGAGGAGTGCACGCACATACGTGTCAGGCAACTGAAGGAAAAATGGCGGGAAGGAAGCCCAGCAGCTTACGCTCACACTAACACCGGCGCACAGCCTAAAGGACTGACAGGATCACTGAGAGGTATTCACAGTTTAGCAATCACAAAAGGTATGAGGCTCACATTGATGGCCTGGCCTCACGCCCTCAGGGGGAAAAATGGAGGGGGTAGAATGGTGAGTTTGCGGGGTCTGCCAGCACATAAAGGCAGAGAAGAAGCTGCAGTCGTCTTGCTGTCAGGCATGGTTAAAATAAGGCTTTTCCCAAGAAAAGAAAGGGGTAATTAAATGGCTTTACCTGCTGACGTTCTTTGAGGACTTCCAGTCCAGTACCGGTACTTGTGGGTTGTCAACTCTCACCAGCAGCTTGGAGACTGAGCATATCATCTTTTAATTCTGTTTCCTCTTTCTTTTTTTCTTCCTTTTTTTTTCTTTCTCTTCTCTACTTCCCCGGCACCAATCCTCCCCACAAGAGGAACAACAAGGCTAAGGTTGTTCTTGGGTCTAACGCTTTGCAGTTCATACCACGCCTCCTCCCGGGCTCCCAACATACTGATGACCTTCTTTCGGCCCGGGATTGCCAGAACTGAAAACATGAGGGAGGATTCGGGACTGGACTGAAGGTTCTCGAGGAAAGTCAATTAGCAGGTAAGGCCTAATCACCCCTTCCTTACTGTACCTCCAGTCCAGTACCGTTTTTTTTTGTTTTGTTTTTTTACTCCCCACTAACACTGTCTGTGCACTTATGTGGAGCCCCATACCAAGGACTCCAAAAACCTCGGGGAGCAAGAAAACGGCCCCAGATGAACAAGCAGGAATCCCCACAACTAAACCCTGCTAACTTTGTTTCCTGCGCGGCCGTCATGCAGTCGGGCCTCTCTCACACGTGGTGATCACCGCGATTGCAAAAAAAATGGCAAGAACGAGTTCCCTGCACTCCCTCCTACGCACAGGCACCTTACCTCTGCCGCAGTCCGTCTTTAACAGACTGCTATCTGTTCGCATAGCTCTCCCCGTGCTCAGCCGAAATTGCGGCTTCGGCGCTAGGGCTGAGAGGAAGGGGGAGCAGCCGCATCCCTGATCATCGTGCAGGCAACACCAACGCTACTGTGCTTTGCTGCTCTTCCTACTGGCTTCTCACCCAAAAACGTGGGTTTGGGAGCCGAATAGTTAGCCCCCCTTAAACTCCGACGCTACCTCCGGCGGTGGGGGGAGGGGGGAGGGAGGAGAAGGGCACCCCTCTGCAGCACTTTCCAATTGTTCCTCTCTGCCTTCCTCCTTCTTTTTTTTTCAACTCTCACAGCTATCTTCTCTTTTAATCCTCCTAAAACCTAACTCTCCTTAGTTGTCCCTCTAGTGAGTCCTGAACCACCAGGATCACCACCTCTCCAGCTGCTTGGAGACAGACTACTGGAGCGGAGAGGCAGTCCCTGGGCTATTTATACCAGAGTCATCAAAAGGATGACGTGCTCAGTCTCCAAGCTGCTGGAGGAGATGCTAAACCCAGAGGTTCGGGACTGGACTGGAGGGACGATAAGAAAGGCCTAATCACCCCTTCCTTACTGTATCTCCAGTCCAATCCCAGTACTTGTGGGATATATCATAGCAGTACTATCCTTGGGAAGGACCTGCAAGCCTGACATGGTGTAAGGTGGCTCGGCCACCAAGGCCTGAAGCTCACTGACTGTGGGCAGAGTTGAGTGCCACCAGGAAGGACACCTTCCAGGACAGGTAGCGCAAATGGCAGGTAGCCAAGGTTTGAAGGGCGGCTTGGTAAGCTGCGCCAGGACCATGCTGCTATCCCATTCTGCTGGGGGCGGACTGATGGAGGCTTAGAAAACAGTAGGCTGCACATGAATCGAGTAATCAGGGGCTGCACGGAAAGAGGCTTGCGCTCTATGGAGTGATGGTTCGTGGAGAGTGCACTCAGGTGCACCCGGATGGAGTTGGACTTAAGCCCGGACTGCAAGAGGTGGAGCAAGTATCGCAGTACTGTGTGCAGGAGAACGGGTTTGCCAGGTGCTCCGTGCACCATAAGGAGAATCTGCACAACTTGAAGGCATGGGCCCGTCTCATGGAGTCCTTGCGAGAGGCCAGGAGAACTTCTTCTACCTCTCTGGGAAGGTTGAAGGGTACTAAAGCTATCCATTCAGCAGCCATGCCGTGAGGGACAAGGATCCCAGGTTGGGGTGGAGGATCAAGCCCCCCCTTCCTGGGTCAAAAATCCCAGGGAGCACCTAGAGTGGCTGGAAACTTTGTCGAGAGATTAAGCAGAAGGGGAAACCAAGGCTGCCTAGGTCACCTTGGGGCCACCAGAATCTTGGAAGTCTTGTCCCGCTGGACCTTGAAGAGGGTCCTCGCTATCAGTGGTGTGGGAGGGAAGGCATACAGAAGACCCTCCGACCACGAGATAAGAAAGGCATCCGCCGCTACCCTGTCCGGGTGCAAGTGTGGGCAGCAGAAACGTAGTAGCTGAGTGTTGACTGGGCTGGCAAAGAGGTCGAGGCTCAGGGTGCCCCACAACCTGAACAGCCTCTGTGCCACCCCCAGGTCCAGGTGCCACTCGTGTGGTTGGAGGACCCTGCTCAGCCTGTCTTCCAGGATTGTTGTCCTGGCCCAGAAGGTATTCTGCCTGGAGGAGCATACCCTGACTGGTCATGTATGAGCAGAGGGATACTGCCTCCTGGCATAGGTAGTAGAAGCCTTTGCCCCCTTGCTTGTTCAGGTAGAACATCTTGACCTGATTGTCCATCTGGACGAGCACTGACTGGTGCTGCAGGAGGTGCTGGAAAGCCTTTAGCGCAAAGAAGATGGCCCCAAGTTCCACCAGGTTGATCTGTTGCTGGCTTTCCTGGGGTGACCATAGCCCCTGGGTGCACAGCTCCTCTCAGTTGGCACCCAGGGGCCCATAGGGAAGCATCCATCGTGAACTCTCTGGGAGCTCTGGAGTTGTAAGGGCATGCCCTGCTGCAGGTTCTGTGCAGTCTGCAACCAACTGAGTGATTCTGTCAGCTGACGGGACACAGTGACCTGGAGCCGGCCTGTGGCCTGGGTCCACTGTGAGCAGAGGCATCACTGAGGCCATGTGGCCAAAGAGACGAAGCATGGGCAGCACTGAGACCGTGTGGCGGTGCTGTACCTTGGCTGCTAGGGCCGTGAGGCAATCCACCCTGTCCAGAGGGAGCAAAGCCTTGGCCTGGAGGGTGTCCAATCGAGCCCCTATGAACTCCAAGTCTTGTGTTGGAGTGAGGTAGGATTTTGGGTGATTTATCATGAATCCCAGGTGTTGCAGGACCTTGATGGTGAGGCCTGTGGCCTGCAGCACCTCTGAGGCTATGTCCCCTCTTATTAGCCAGTCATCTAGGTAAGGGAAGACAAAAGCCCCTTGGAGACAAAGATAGGCGGCCACCACTGCTAGGCATTTGGTGAAAACCCTTGGTGCGGAGGTTAGGCTGAAGGGAAGTACCATTTACTGGTAGTGGTCATCCTCGACCATGAATCTTAGGTACTGCCTGTGACTGGGATGGATGAGGATGTGGGTATATGCATCCTTCAGGTCCAACGAGCATAGCCAATCTCCCTGCTGGAGATAGGGCAGCAAAGTTCCAAGGGAGAGCATCTTTAATTTCTCCTGCACCAGGAATTTGTTCAGGTTTCTCAGGTCCAGGATGAGCCTTAGTCCCCCAGTTCTTTTTGGGACCAGAAAATACCTGGAGTAAAACCCCTTTCCTCTCAGGTAGTGTGGTACAGGCTTCTCTGTCCCTAAGAAGGCCTTCAAGTTCTTGCATTAGCAAAACCTGGTGCAGGGGAGACTGAGGAGGCTCCCCAGGAAAGAAGGATGGAGGTATCTGGTACAGGTGGAGGAGGTAACCCTCCCCAACCACCTGAAGTGCCCATGAATTGGTGGTGATGGAAACCCACCTGTGGGCAAAATGGACCAGGTGCCCCCATGTTGGGAGCTGACCCTCCAGTGGAAGAGAAGCTATGCTGAGGGAGTCAAAACCCCGACCCGGGTTGGGCTAAGGCTAGCAACTGGGGCTGGGGCCCTTGGGCTTGCGCAAGCCCTGGCCGGTTTACTTGCCCTGGTGACCCTGATGGAGAGTCTGGGTAGATGGGTATGGAGGGTAGCCTCGATAAGGTTGGCCCTTCCTGAGGAAAGGAGGCTTCTTTTTCTCTGGCTTCTTCCTCGGGAGAGTGGAGGTCTTCTTCAAGAGCAGAGTCCAGGTAACATACTCTGTCTCGATTTCGCCCGCCTTGTCCTCCATCGGTTTGCCGAAGAGCTGCTCTATGAGGCAAGGGACATTAAGGAACTTCTCTTGCAACCATTGCTCAAGGTCCGATGACTGGAGCCAGGCCTGGTGTCGAGTGCCGATGGCAGCAACCCTATCACTGGATTTGAAGCTGTCATAAGTGGCTCGGGACAGATATTTGGAACACTCTCCAAAAGACTTCGTATGAGTCTGAAAGCACCAGAGGTAATTTTCATCGAGGCCAGCCCAGAAGCTTCAGAATTCCTTGGCCAGGTCTCAGAGAAACATATATACAGCATGCCAACATCGAACCTTGGTAGCATTTTTGCCTGAGGGCGTGGGATTCCCTGCTCAGAGTGCGTCTTTGGGCTCTTCTGCTGGCACATGGCTAACGACCACCTTGGAGGTGTGGGGGAGTTGTGCCATTTGGAAGCCTGGCCCTCGCTGAACCCGGTACATCGTATCCAGGTGTCGGCTCACAATCGGCACCAATGCCGGGGCTTCCCTTTATCTTTATCTTTATTTGCATTATTTGATGAACCGCCCAGGCCGAAGCATCAGGGCGGTGTACAGTACAACAAACGGGCTACTGAAAATAAAGCTAGAAAAGGAACGCCAAATTCAATAGGACAGGACAGGGTAGAAAGAAAGTCGGAAGGGGGAAAAGAGCCCAGAAGGGCGGGGAAGGCGAAGGGCAGGGGGCGGAAAGAGGAAAAAGGGAAATGGAAGTGGAACAGACAGGGAAGGGAGGTTTATGGAGGTTGGGGGGGACGACCAGAGGACGAGGCACCATTGTCAGAGAAAGGGAGATCAAAGGCTTGACAGAATAGATGTGTTTTAAGGAGAGTTTTAAAGCGGGGATAGGAAAGTTCCAGACGAAGGCAGGAAGGGAGTGAGTTCCATAAAGCTGGACCTAGGAAAAAGAAAGCTGAGTGTCGGGTGTGCTCTAAACGGGCCTGGGCAGGTGAAGGAAGGAAAAGACGGTTGCCGAAAGAAGATCGGAGAAGGCGAGGAGAGGGTTGGAGATGAATGACATCGGACAGGTATTGGGGAGTGCTGGAATGGAGGGCTTTATGCGTGAGGATAAGAACCTTGTAGATAAAGCGAAACCTAACCGGGAGCCAGTGCAAGGCAAGGAGAGAGGGTGACACATGAGAGCGGGCTGGGGAACCGGTAATGAGGCGAGCGGCAGCATTCTGTATTAATTGGAGACGGTGAAGCTGTAGGGAAGGTAGACCTGCATAGATGACGTTACAGTAATCTAACCGGGTCATGATTAAAGAGAGGACAAGGGTGGTAACAGAGGCAGGGGGGAGTGATGATTGGACGGCACGAATCTTACGTAAATGAAAAAAAGAGGTACGGATAACAGAAGAAATATGGTGGTGGAAGGAGAGAGATGAGTCCAGGGTGACACCCAGATAACGAAGAGTAGGAACCACGGGAATTGGAAGGGAAGACATTACAGGGGACAAACATGGAGAGGGAAGACCAAAGGAAAACCAGATTGCGGAAGACTTAGCGGGATTAGCATGCAGAAAGTTAGATCCAAACCATGAAGCGATAGAGGACAGACAATGGTTACGTGGTGTCAGGTCAGGGGTGGAGGAGGAGGTATGGTGAATCAGCAAGATATCATCGGCGTAAATATAAAAGGATATACCAGATTGTTGGATGAGCAGGGCAAGTGGGGCGAGGAAGGCATTGAAAAGTAATGGGGCGAGAATAGATCCCTGGGGAACACCGCAAACTGAAGGGGAGGGAGTAGAAGTGGAGTGCTGAGAGTGCACGGAGAAGGTGCGTGAGGACAGAAAGGAACGAAACCATTGCAGAACAGTCCCACCGATCCCAAAGTCAGACAGACGTGACAAGAGAGTGCGGTGATCAACCATATCGAAAGCGGATGAGAGATCCAGAGACACCACCAGGGAGAAATCACCACGGTCGTGAGCACAGTGAAGCTCTGAAAGAAGTGCTGTAAGAATAGTTTCGGTGCTATGGCCTGCACGAAATCCAGACTGACAGGGATGAAGAGCGAAAGTGGAGTCAAGGTGAATAGAAAGTTGTGAAAATACCAGTTTCTCGAGGACTTTTGAGAGAAAGGGGAGATTAGTGACGGGACGCCAGTTTGCAGGGACAGCAGGGTCAAGGGT
Organism: Ichthyophis bannanicus; assembly: GCA_033557465.1. Classification (NCBI taxonomy): domain Eukaryota; kingdom Metazoa; phylum Chordata; class Amphibia; order Gymnophiona; family Ichthyophiidae; genus Ichthyophis; species Ichthyophis bannanicus. Next base: position 99,405,595 of record CM066048.1, on the reverse strand, counting down.
AGGCTTCTTCAGGAGCGGACGAACAATAGCATGTTTCCAGCTGAAGGTGTTGCAGATGGAAAGAATGTAGGGCATGAGAGCAAGATCGGGGGTGAGTAGCCAAGAGGAAGGCAAAGGATCAAGAGGGCAGGTGGTCCGGTGAGCAGCTGAGATAGTTTTAATGAGTTCAGGGGCGGAGATAGGCGAAAAGGAGCGCCAGGTGTGGGGAAAAACGAACGATGGGGGCGGGGAGGCAATAAGGGGAGGAGGAGCAGAAAGAGAGAGATAGGAGGAGGAGAAAGAGGGGGGGGGGGCAGGCGGGGAAAGAGGAACGGAGGGAAAGGACCTTGTTAGTAAAGAAGGCGGCAAGCGTGGATGGACTGGGGGCTGACAGAAGGGAGAGCGGGGGGAGAGTAGAGGTTGAGGAGAGGGATTTGAGGACAAGATAGAGGCGTCTAGAAGAGCAGGAAGAGGTAGAAATAAGCCGAGAGTAATAAGACTGTTTAGCCAAGGATATCTGAGAACGATAGGAAAGGTGAGCCTGACGAAAGGTGGAGTAGGAGGAGTCGGCTGAGAATGGAGGGGATGAGGACAGTCAGAGTTACCTATAGTGGTGCCTTGTACTTGAGGATGTCGAGCTCTTCCGTACAGGGGTCCTCCTCCAACTCGGTAGTGACGAAGAGCGCACGACCCATGTCCCTGATGAACATGAGGAATGAAGCGTCCTTGGGCAGGGATCGGCGCCTTGCAGCTGGTGGAGATGGATTCGAGGGGAGGTCTTGGTGGGTTTGAGTCTCCGGAGATGTCGACATCGGACTCCAGTCAGAGTGGTCCAAGAAAGATGCGAGACCCGACGGCTCCAAGGGTGTCATCGGCACCGGTCTTCGATGCCTCGAGGCCAGGGCATGGCCAGAGGCACTTGCCTGCGAGGACCACCCCCCACCCCCCCCTGAAGATCAGGAGCGAGAACAAGATCTTTGCCAAGTGTGGTTGGCTCTCGGGGATCAATTTGGCGGTCTGGGGAGTCCTCGACATCGAGGTCCCTGCGGTCTCGAGATGAGCACCGGTGGGGCTGGGCATCGACGCCTGCTGGGAGGCGATGAACGCAAAAATGTTGCGTTCCAGTGCCAGCATTCGAGTTTTCCACTCGGGGGTAGCAGCCATTGACACAGACGCCGAGGTGACCGGGCTGGGTGTCGAGGAGGAGAGGTCATCCTCGATGGGACGGCTCTCGGGAGACTGAGGTCCATCGCCGGAAGGCTTGACGTCAGTCTTGGGTACCTTTCGGGGACGCTCCCGCTCAGACTCCTTGGATGCCCATCAGGGGACCATGCGCAGGATTTTCCATGCTTGCCTGCCTCTCAGGACGAGGCCCTTGAGGTCTTCTTTTTCTTCTGATGCTTTCACTCCGGGGACCCTTGCTCGGAGTGTCTGTGAGCTTGCTATGGAACCGCGAGAGCCTTATGCAACTCCAAGGATCTGTGCGGGGTCTTTGAGTGCGAGGTTACTAGGGAAACCAGGATCGAGTCTGCCTTGTGGAAGATGTCGTCCTGCTTAAGCCGGCGGCTTTGGATGGCATTTGCAGACATCTTCTTACACAAGGAGCATTCCTCCAGGTCATGGTCGGTACCCAGACACCAGAGGCAATAGTCATAAGTGTCAGTGAGGGACATGTTCCTGAAACACCTATCACATTTCTTAAAACCGGTGGTCATTGGGGGCAAAAGGACCCCAGGAAGGTCGAAGAACCTCGATGCGGCCAGCAGTTGGAAAAAGACACGAAAGCGCTTGGTGAAAAAAAAACTAAGAAAAGAGGCTCGAGGCTCAAGGCCCAATGCCAGAGCAGCAGGGCTCAAAGGTGGGAAAGGAACAGGTGCAAAACGGAATAGGTACAAAATGTACGAGAAAAATCAACTTTTTCTCCGGGGGGACAAGACAAACGTCTGTACGGCTCCGCAGAAAAAGGGAGACTGAGCAAGATGGCACTCTTGGGCAAGAAGAGGACCACGCATGCATGGTGGCATCTCCCAAAGGCTTTCCTTGAAAGCTGGGGAGATGCTTCCGCGAGGGCTCCGTCGGTGTCAACATCACCCATATGTGAGGACTGACTTCCTGCTTGTTCCTGGAGAACTGAGAGCACCTTGTGTAGAAACAAGATACTGGTCTGAGCACCACCTTCTCCTTAGAAATGATCAGGAGAGGTTTGCAACACAAGAGCTCCTGCAGCTCTGAAATCTGCTGTGCTGAACAGATAGCTACCAGGAAAACAAATAGTCTTTAACATTAAATCCTTCAATGTGCACTCCCTCATTGGCTCAAAAGGTGCTTCCCCCAGCACCGATAAAACCAAATTGAGGTCCCAAGGGGGGACCACCGATCACACTGGCAGCCAGACTTGCTTGACAGCTGTGAGGAAATGAAGTACATCTGGATGGGTCCCCAAGGAGAACCCTTGTACTCTGCCCTGATAATAAGTAATTGTTGCCATCTGTACCCACAGGGATCTACAGGCCAGTCCCTTCTCTAACCCTGCCTGCAGAAAGGCTAACACTTGTGGCACTAAAGCCGCCAGAGGACTACAGTGGTGGTCCCAACACTATGCCTCAAATATTTCCACACCCGAATACAGGAAAGCAAAGTTGAACGCTTGTAGGCCTTTAACAATGTCAATACGCTTGAGGGAGGAGTGGCCTAGTGGTTGGGGCAAGGTACTACAGACCGGAAGGTCAGTGGTTCAAATCCCACTAGAGGACAGCAACCTTGGGCCGGAAGGACTGGGGTTTCTAGTCCCGCAGGTGCTCCTTGTGGTCTTGGGCAAGCCACTTAACCCTCCATTGCCCATGTTCCCTGTAAGTATTAGTGTATGTGTCTCATATCCCCTCGTGTTAAATGTATCCCCCAACCGCTTTGACCCGGTGAAAAGCGGGATATAAATGCAGCTAAATAAATAAAATAAATAAATAAATATCACTGGGCCCGAATAACATCTCTTTCTGAACCGCGCCCTCTCAAGAGCCAGGCTGTAAGCGAGAATCGATCCACCTGCGGCATACGAATTGGCCCGTGTCAGGAGGTCTGGCTGAACCGGTAGCCTCCATGGACGGTCCACTGTCAATCTGAGCGGATCAGCATACTATGGCCTCCGTGGCCAGTCGGTAGCAATAAGAATGATGAGACCCCAGTGTGCTTTGATTCTCTGCACCATGCGATCTATGGAGAGCCTACAGAGGAAAGACAAAGAAGACTGTCCATGGGCCAGCGCTGTATGAGGGTATCCAGACTCTCTGACATTCTCTCCCTTTTCCTGCTGAAGAATCGACTCACCTTGGCTATGGTGAAGACTGCCATCAGGTCCATGACCGGCGGACCCCAGCGCCACACCACCTGTGCAAACACCGCTTTCACTGAGGGACCACTTCCTGGGATCCAGGCGGAATCGACTGAGATAGTCGGCTGTTACGTTCTGTTCCTGCCACATGCACCGCCGAGATCACCTGAAAACTGTCCTCTGCCCATTTCAGCAATGGCCCACTTTCGCGTTCAAGCTGCATGCTGCACACTGCACATGCCCCCCTGTTGAATGATGTAAGCCACCATCATGGCGTTTTCCGAGAAGACCCTCACCGCCATTCCAAGCAAAAGGGGTGAAACTCCCGAAGCACCAGGAACACCGCTCTCATCTCCAGCGGTTGATGGGCCATGCACTCTGTTCTTGGGACCAACAGCCTGTGCTATCTGACTCTGACAATGGGCACCTCAGACCAAAAAGCAGACATCTTTCATCAAGGGATTCCACACTGGCGACTCCAGAGGCATTCCAACCAACAATTTCTCTGGCCATAGCCACAACCAGAGCCCCAATCGTGCAGCCCTCAAACAGGGCAATGGCTGCGTAAGGAGGTGACTTTGCATTGACCACTTTCACAACAGGGCCCTCTGCAGAGGCCGCATGTGGGCCTGGGCCCAGGCCAAGGGCACTAACTCTATGGCTGCCACCATTGATCCTAAGAGCTGCAGATAATGCCAGGCCGTGGGAGTCTCCATGCAGAGGAATTGCTTCACCTGTTGCTGCAACGTTCGCATCCGCTCTGCCAGCAACACTACTCTGCCTTTGTCCAGGTATACCAGGTCTTGTGATGGCAACAGCTGGCTCTTTGCAAAATTGATGACCCAGCCGAGGCCCTGCAGGAACTCGACCACACATGCCATAGCCTTCCCGCTCTCCTCCACGGACTTTGCCCTGATAAGCCAATTGTCCAGGTAAGGGTGCACTAGAATACTTTCCTGCCACAGAGCCGCTGCCATGACCACCACCACCTTGGTGAATACCTGTGGTGCTGTCGCCAGCCCAGAAGGCAGCGCCTGAAACCGGAAGTGCCCCATCGACATGGTAAAACAAAGAAATTGCTGATGCTTGGCTCAAATGGGAATATGCAGATAGGCCTCTGTGAGACCTAATGAGGTCAAGAACTCACCCTCCCTGATGGCGACTATGATGGAGCAGAGAATCTCTATTCAAAAGCAAAGTACCTGCAAACACCGATTTACGTGCTTGAGATCTAAGATGGGTCGAAATGACCCCTCCTCCTTTTTGGGAACCACGAAGTAAATGGAGTATCGACCGCAGCCGCAGTGGCCCTGGGGCACCTCGACTACTGCTTCCAGCTGCCAAAGCCGCATGAGGGTATCCCCGACTGCCAGTAATTTTCTGTGTGCCTTGCAGGGAGACCTGACAAAGGCATCCACAAGAGAACAAGCAAACTCCAGTGCATACCCATCTCTGATGATTTCTAAGATCCACTGGTCAGAGGTAATCCGGACCCAGGCCAGGTAGAATTCTCACAGCTGACTCCCTACAGGAAGTACCCTGGCTGGGCCTCCCTCGTTTCATTGTGACTTTTTGGCCAAAGCCGAGGAGGAATAGAAGCCTCGTCTTGCTCCTTGAAACCCACGAAAGGCCTGCCTATGGGACGGGAAGCATCCTCTCTTATAAGGAGCAAAATACACCACCCAGAAGTTGCAGAAATCCTACGGCTGACCTTGTGATGGGAGAGGCAAACGTCCCAGCTTCTGCTTATCTTCCGGAAGTCTCCCGCCCATGGTCTCTCCGAGGTCCTTCACCAACTTATCGAGCGCTTCTCCGAACAAAAGCTTCCCCCTTAAACAGAAGCTTGCTAAGCTGTGACTTGGAAGAGACGTCCTCTGACCAATTTTGCAACCAGAGGTAGCAGCGTGTGGCAAGCACCGAGGCCATACTCTGGGAGATGCCCCTAATGAGACCGTAAAAGGTATCTGCTAACTAGGCCGCCTCTGACTCCAATTTGCCACCTTCGGGGTGGGCTCCGAGTCTCACCACTAGGGTCCAAGATCCCTTATGCCAAACAAACACGCTTTGGCCACAAATGCCCCACACACAGACATTTGCAACGACAGGGCATTAATATCAAAGGCAGGCTTCAGCAAGGTTTCCAACTTTGTCCTGAATGTTTTTTAGGGCGTTGCTGCCTTCCACTGGGATAGTGGTCCTCTTAGTAACTGCCGACACTGCTGCATCTACCTTGGGGGAATGCAGAATCTCCTTTTCGTGCTCTGGCAGGGGATAGAGTCAGCATATTGTCCATGTACCCTTCAGGACAGCCTCCAGAACCTCCCACTCATCCTGTATCATCTGCTTTATGACTCTGTGCAGTGGAAAAACCAACTGGGTTTGCCTGACCATCTGAAAGTGGATCCTCCAACAGGTCTCTTTCTCCTGCTGCACTCCTACCATCATGTTCAGCGTCTTCAACAACTGGGAGATGAGCACCACCAGCTCCTCCTTGTGGAAGACACGCACAATGCAGTATTATTCCGCGGGATCTCACCTTCTTCCAACTCCCTTGGCTCGACCCCCAGGTCCACCTCCCCTTCCTAGTCCACCGGGTCCTCTGAATAGAGGGACCCCAACTCTTCCCAGGGATCTCCCTTCATATGCCGCTGGCTTGTTCTCCGCTACCTGTGACTGGCAGCCCTTTCTTTTTCATCCTCTCTGGTGCTGCCAAGGGCTCTGCTCCCTGCTGCTTCATGCAGAATGCCTTATGAATGAGGAGCACAAACTCTTGGCGAAAAGGGTCCTGCTTGGGCACTACTCCCCACCGCCTCCTGAGAAGTCAAATATCCACCCCTAGATGAACTCCAGAAGTCAAATGAGCTGACCCTCCTGATCAGAGGTTGCCCCCCCACCCCTCCCCCCACTAGGTGTGCTGAACTGCGTCCAGTCCTCAAGGCCACAGCAGCAGTACATTTCTCAGGTGCTGTAATGAGCACAACCTACATCTGCTGAGACAGAGAAAATATCAAAAGGTGCCCCTAGTTGTATTGGGAAAGGTGCTAGTGATGATGTCACGGCACTCTTCTGGTGTTTTTCTGTCTCACATCTGCTGATTGGGGGATCTAACCCATTCATCTGGACTGTTTAGCAGCAGCGCTCTGGAATGCATATCTTCTACCACTCACTGTCTCCATTCGTCTTTTCCTTTCACTGATTCACATAATCGTTTTCACTTCTCTTGTCCATTGCCTCTCTATACTCTCCTTTGCTCTCTGTTTCTCTTCCATACTCATTAAAAATGCAGAGGAAGCATAGTTATTCTCCTATAACGGGCGTTCTCCGGGAAAGCACAGTTACTTACCTGTAACAGGTGATCTCTGGGAACAGCAGGAATAAGTCTTCACATATGGGGTTTCGTCGGTACCGACAGAGCCTGCGCGGGAACGCTCCCCAGCGTCCAATCAGAAAGCCTTTGGGAGCATCCCACAGCGCCTGCATGCTGCCTTCCCGCCTTTCCCAACTGTCTCTCCTCAGTTGAGTTTTAAGCTGAGACAAAGAGAGAGAGAGAGAGAGAGAGAGAGGGAAAGGAAAGATAGATAGAGAGATACAACTCCTAGGGGAGGTGGGTGGGTTGTGAAGACTTATTCCTGCTGTTCCCAGAGATCACCTGTTACAGGTAAGTAACTGTGCTATCTCCAGGAACAAGCAGGAATGAGTCTTCACATATGGGGACTCCCTAGCTTTAGATGCCAGGGAGAGATCCCAGAAGTTGTGTGTCCCTGGAACAGGGCTGCACTTCCCCACATGGATGGTGGGTAGGAGTTGATTAAGTATGGAACAGGTGTTTAAGAACAGCCTGACCAAACAAGGCATCCCGGCGGGAGTCCTTGTCCAAGCAGTAATGGGCTGTGAAGGTATGAACCAAGGCCCAAGTGGCTACTCGACAGATGTCATCGATAGACACAGAGTTCAGATGAGCCATTGAGGCTGCCATGGCTCTCACATTGTGATCTGTGACATGGCCCTCCAGAGAAAGGTTCTTGCTCTGATAGGCGAAAGAAATACACTGGGCAATCCAGTTAGAAAGTTTTCTCTTGGAGACTGGTTGTCCGAGATGAGAAGGATCAAAGGCAACAAAGAGTTGGGAAGACTTTCTATGTTGCTGTGTCCTTTGTAAGTAAAAAGCTAGAGCTCTTTTACAGTCCAGGGTATGAAGATTCCTCTCTGCACTTGATGCACGAGGCCCTGGAAAAAAGACAGGTAGGTAGACCTCCTGGTTGAGGTGAAAAGGCGAGACCACCTTAGGCATAAAGTGTGGATTAGTCCTAAGGACCACCTTGTCATGATGGAACCTTGTATAAGGTGGATTAGCTACGAGTGCTTGCAATTCACTAATGCAGCGTGCTGATGTGATTGCAATGAGAAAGATAACCTTCCAAGAAAGGTATTTCAAGGAGGTGGTAGCTAAAGGTTCAAAAGGCGGCTTCATAAGCTGACCAAGAACCAAGTTTAAGTCCCATGCCACCGGAGGTGGTTTAATGGGAGGCTTTGTTAAAAGGAGGCCTCTCATGAACCTTGCTACAAGAGGATGAGAGGAAATAGGTTGTCCATTTAGAGGCTTAAGGAAAGCTGCAATAGCACTCAAATGGACCCTTACTGAATTTGTCTTAAGGCCTGCATTAGACAGATGAAGGAGATACTCCAGCAAAGATTCCAGAGGTATGGCAAGGGGGTTAAGACCCTTCCCAGAACACCAGATGGTAAACCTCTTCCACTTGAAAGCATAAGAACATCTAGTGGAAGGTTTTCTGGAAGCATAAAGAACATCTTTCACTTGTTGAGAAAGATGAAGATCCTGGAGATCTAGGCCTTCAGCAACCAAGCCCTGAGATGCAGAGACTGGGGATTGGGATGCCATAACTTTCCGTCCTCTTGAGAGAGGAGGTCTGGGGCAGACCCTAACTCCAGGGAGGGAGCTTGAGAGAGATGTAGAAGCAGAGGGTACCACACTTGCCGTGGCCAATGTGGAGCTATGAGAATCATGTGGCCTCTGTCTCTCTGAAGCTTGAACAGGGTTTTGGGAATTAGGGGAATGGGTGGAATGGCATAAAGGAAGTCTTGACCCCAGTGAAGGAGGAAAGCATCTCTTGCCTGAGCTCCCTGAGCCAGAGTTCTGGAACAGAACCGGGGAAGTTTGGCATTCCACGGACTTGCAAAGAGGTCTATGTCCGGGGTTCCCCAAATTTGAAAAATCTTGGATACCTGGTCCATATGTAGGGACCACTCGTGTGGAAGCAGAACTCGACTGAGTCTGTCTGCCCAAGAGTTTTGAACACCTGGAAGATAAACTGCCAGAAGATGAATGTGATGCTCTCTGGCGAGAGCCCACAGTCGCAAAGCTTCGTTGCAAAGCGACAGAGAGCCAGTTCCTCCCTGCTTGTTTACATAGAACATGGCTACCTGATTGTCCGTGTGGATAAGGACTGTCTTGTGGCTGAGCAGGGTGTGGAAAACTCGCAGAGCAAGGAAGATTGCTCTGAGTTCCAAGAGACTGATATGTTGAAAGGGGGACCCCAGCAACAGGTTTTGAGGGGACTTCCACCACTGGAGGGACAAAATGAGGCGACTTGTGTTTGCTATTTTGTCTGACAGGCAGCCTAATGCCTGGGTCCATTGGGTGGATAAAGTCCACTGAGCTGCCCTCATGTGAAGGCAAGCATATGGTACCACATGTACGGTGGATGCCATGTGGCCTAGCAACTGTAACATTTCTCGAGCAGTTAGTAGGGGCTTCAACTCTGCTTGAGAAGCTAACTGCACCAAGCGAAGGCAACGGGCCTGGGGAAAATAGGCCCTTGCCCTTGTGGTATCCAGCAACGCCCCTATAAACTCCAGGGACTGAGTAGGGATCAAATTGGATTTTGGGATGTTTATTACCAGCCCTAAATACTGAAGGATACGCATTGTGCAGGTTAGAGTAGTCTTGGCCTCTGATTGAGAGTGGGAGCTCGAATGAGCCAGTCGTCCAGGTAAGGGAAGACAAATATTCCCAGGGTGCGCAGAAAAGCAGCTACCACTGCCATGCATTTCGTGAACACCCTTGGTGCAGAGGATAGTGCTTCTCCTGAAAAAGGAACCGAAGGAACCTTCTGTGAGTTGGATGGATGAGAACATGAGTGTACGCATCCTTGAGATCTAGAGAACAAAGCCAATCCTGACTCTGAAGGTATGGCAGCAGAGTTCCTAGAGAAACCATCTTGAATTTTTCCTTGACTAGGAATCTGTTCAATTCTCTGAGATCTAAGATGGGTCTGATGCCCCCTGTTTTCTTTGGAATAAGAAAATAGGGGGAGTAGAACCCTGTGCCATGTTGTTGAAAAGGCACTTCCTCTATTGCCCCCTGGGCGAGAAGAGTGGCAACCTCCTGCTCCAACAGGCTGAGGAAGGAGGTTGGAGAATTGAACTGGTGCACTCTTGTGAGAGGGGGCAAGCTTGAGAAATGAAGTTTGTACCCCTCTCTTATGATGGAGAGTGTCCAATGCTCTGCTGTAATTTGCCCCCACTTGGGAGCAAAGTGACATAACCTTCCTGGAATGGTGGAGGGCTCTGGTCCTTCTAGAGCCAGGAAGGCTAAGTTCTCTAGCGGAAAGTCAAAGGCCCTGAGGGGGCTGAGGTTGCTGGGCTGGAGCAGGCCTCGCAGCCTTTGCTTTGCTCTGTTTGGAGGATTGCTGATGTTTGGAAGGGAACTGAGCTGCAGAAGATGCCCGCTGACCATAAGCAGGATAGAATCTTCCCTTTTTAGAAAAAGGTGTTTTCTTGAACAACCTTTTCTTAGCAGGAGCAGCTGTGGATTTGGATAATTTATCCAAAGCAGAATTTTCAGCATCCATCTGATTGGCTTTTGCTTGCCAATCCTTACCAAACAGGTTCTCACCTGTACAAGGGATATTTCCCAATTCATCTTGAACCCAGATCTCCAAATCAGATGCTTGAAGCCAAGCAATCCTACGTGCACCTATGGCAATAGCTGAGGCTCTGCTTACGCATTCAAAGGAGTCGAAAGCTGCACGGTTGGAGAATTTGGAGATATCTTGGGCATGTTTGAGCCCAGTGAGAAAGTCTTGCCTTTTATCTTCAGCCATAAAAGGACTTAAAGTCTGCAAATGGTCAGTGACTTCTTTTAAGAACATTCCCATGTAGAGACTATAAGAATTAATTCTCGCAGCAAGCATGGAAGCTTGGAAGACACTTCTTCCAAAAGCATCCAGGGTTCTACATTCACGTCCTGGAGGATTAGAGGCATGTCTTTTGGCACTTCTAATCTTTCTCATTGCAGACTCAACCACAATAGAGTGGTGAGGAAGTTGAGTTTTATGGAAACCAGGACAAGGAGGGACACGATACATGGTATCCAACCTGCAAGAATGAGGAGAGGTGGTTAGAGGTGCTTCCCACATCCTCAACATGAGATCATACAGAATCTCATGAATAGGTAAGGTAGCTGCCTCCTTAGGAGTTTTAGGATACTGTAAAATATCTAACTCTTTGGCTCTGGGCTCTGTCTCAGGGGCCACTGTAATAGAGAGGCCTCGAGCCACCTCTCTGATAAAGTCTTGAAAAGACAAATCCTCTGGAGGAGACATCCTTCGTTTAGGAGAGGACTCCTCCCGTGGAAGAAGCATCACTGCATCGACTGACTCTTCAGAATCCTCAGAGGAATCGAAGTATCGTCTGTCTGGATGCTCTTGCAAAGCCCGATACCCGTACCAACCGGGATCGGGAATACCCGGTACCGGGGTATCGGTACCGGAGGGCTTCAGAGGACAGAGTACCGGCATAGCGGACACCGATGCCGATGCCACCGGTACCGGGATCGGTACCGATGGCGATGCTAGAGCCGGTACCGGCAGAGTCGTCTGTTGCAGTACCATGGGCGACGATGCCACAAGGAAAGCCGCCAGACTGCGTTCTATGGACAGAATCCTCTGATCCATCGATGCCACCAATGCCTGGAAGTCGGTACCGGTGGAAGCCACCAGTACCCCAGAGCATGGCACCAGGAGATCTGTCGAGGCCACGCCATCAAGATCATCCTGGAACCCCGATGATGATGCTTTAGAGGCCGAAGCTCCCGCCGGGGTAATTTTGCCGGTGCAGAATCCTCGAGGGCAAGGCCAGAGGCATCTCGATGCTTAGAAGGAGATCTACCCTTCGAGGACCGGCTGGATTTATGTTTAGTTACCTGAGATGCATGTGAGGAAGAAGCAGCCCTGGAAGATGTTGATGCCACCGAAGCCGCATCAGAGGGAAACAGGGTACTGAGCTTGGCAGCTCGGTTCTGCCGATCTCTTTTAGACATCATGGAACAGGACACACAATCTGTTATGGAATGGTCAGGACCTAAACATTTTAGACACCAGTCATGGGTGTGGGTGACGGAAATAGTACCGCCACATTTTGTGCACTTTTTAAATGCTGAGGCAGGCTTTTCCATATTTAAGGAAAAACGTTTTGGGCCTAAGGCCCAAAACTCAAGTGCACCTGAAGAAAAAGAACGGAAAAAAGTTTTTTGTTTTTTTTGGTTTTTTACAAGAAGAAAATAACAAAGACCGGCGGTACCGGTACAGCGTCGAAGAAGGCAGACGCGACACAAAAAAAATAAAGAAAAAAATAAGGAAATTCTTCTGCGGTGACAGGAACACGACCTGCTGGCTCCGCGGAAAAAGAAGAACTGAGGAGAGACAGTTGGGAAAGGCGGGAAGGCAGCACGCAGGCGCTCATACTCCCAAAGGCTTTCTGATTGGACGCTGGGGAGCGTTCCCACGCAGGCTCCGTCGGTACCGACGAAACCCCATATGTGAAGACTCATTCCTGCTTGTTCCTGGAGATTAGTAGGAATCAGTCCTCACATATTTTATTTATTTTATTTAAACAGTTTTGTATACCACCTTATCCTTCAAAGTGGTCACAACACAATTGGGGGATACATTTAACACAAGGGGATATGAGACACATAAACTAATACTTACAGGGAACATGGGAGGGTTAAGTGGCTTGCCCAAGACCACAAGGAGCACCTGTGGGACTAGAAACCCAAGTCCTTCCGGCCCAAGGTTGCTGTCCTCTAGTGGGATTTGAACCCCCGACCTTCTGGCCTGAGGTAACTTGCCCCAACCACTAGGCCACTCCTCCCTCACATAAGGGTGACGTCGGCGCCGATGGAGCCCGCACGAAGCATTTCCCCCAGCTTTCAAAGAAAACCTTTGGGAATGCAACCACGCATGGGAATGCAACCACGCATGCATGGTCCCCTTCCTGCTCAAGAGCGTCATCTTGATCAGTCTGTTTTATGTCCTTTTTTTTGCTATGTCATCTATGTAGGGAGGCAACTCCAAGGGGAGGAGGGAGGGCTGTGAGGACTGATTCTTGCTGTTCCCGGAGAACACCTGTTACAGATGAGTAACTCTGCTTTCTCCAGAAACAAGTAAGAAGTCAGTCCTCACATATGGGGCTCCCTAGCTCCAGTCGGTAGCCGTGAGTCACAGAAGGTGAGTCCCCACTGAGAGACTCTGCAAGACCCTAGCATCCAGCAACACTATCACTCTGGTAGCCTGAACACAGAAGGGTCGGAGGGCAGGAGTTGCCTACACCCCAAAAAATTACAGAGTTCTGCCTGCCTGAAGGCACTGTCCCTGCGGAACTCGCTCTCCGGGCAGTACTGAGCTACAAAGGTATGAATCGAAGACCATGTAGCGGCCCTGCAGATTTTCATCACCGGCACTGAGCGGAGGTTGGCAATTGACGTGGCCATAGCCCGCATGCGATATGCAGTGATCTGGTGCTCAAGGGAGAGGCCCGCTCTCTCGTAGGCGAGGGCAATGCAGTCCACCACCTAAGCGGACAGAGTTTGCTTCGTTACTGAGAGCTCCAGTCTACTGTGGTCATATGATACAAAAAGCTGAGGGGATTTGCGATGAGTCTGGGTCCTCTGCAGATAGGATAGGGCCTGCTTAAAGTCTAGCGTATGCAATGTGAGCTCCTCCCTGCCAGCATGGGGCCACAGAAAAATGGTGGTAAGGACCACTTCCTGGTTGAGGTGGAAGGGAGACACCACCTTAGGGAGGAATTTGGGGTGTGTTCCCTGTTCTTATAGAACCTCATGTATGGCAGATCTGCCACCAAGGCCTGGAGTTTGCTCACTCTCCGAGTGGACGTGATGTCCACCAGAAAGACCACTTTCCAGGAGAGGTATCTCAATTGGCAGGTGGCCAGAGGCTCAAACAGTGGCCTGGTGAGTTGGGAGAGCACCACATTAAGGTCCCATTCTGCCACAGGAGGGCGGAGAGAGGGCTTCTGAAGACCAGGGGCCGGCTTGAGAGGGGTTTCCCCTCTATAAGGTGATGGTGAGCGGCTATGGCACTCAGGTGCACCCTCACCAAATTAGATTACAGATCAGCATGCGAGAGGTGCAATAAGTACTGTAGCACTAGTCGCACGCAACAGGAGAAAGGGTTCTCTCCTTTCTCTGCACACCAGACGGAGAATCTTCTTCATTTGAAGGTGTACGCTTGCCTGGTGGAGAGTTTTTGGGAGGATCTCCTCAACCTCTCCTGGGAGACTGAAGGGAGCTAAGGCTACCCTTTCAGCAGCCACGCCATCAACGCTAACGACCCCAGGTTGGGCTGCAGGAGGGAGCCCTCCTCCTGGGACAGGAGGACTGGATCCCGACCCAGCAGGACTGGGAGTGCCACCGATAAGCAGCAGAGGGAACCAGGGTTGTCAGGCCCATCTGGGAGCAATCAGAATTACTGATGGCTGCTCGCTCTGGATCTCGAAGAGGTCTTGGCCACCAGCAGTGTCAGTGGGAAGGCACAGGATTAGGAAGGCATCCGCCACAACCCTCCCCAGTGTGGCTGGAAATGCGCAGAAGCAGGGCAGCTGCATATTGTCCAGGGAGGTGAACAGATCCATCATGGGCCTGCCCCAGAGGCAGAAAGGTCTTTACGCCACCATGTAGTTCAGACGCTATTCGTGTGGGTGGAGGTCTCTACTGAGTTTGTCCGCTAAGCAATTGTCCTGACCTGGAAGGTATACTGCCCGCAGGAGCATTCTGTGATATACTGCAAAAGAAAGGTGAGCCACTGCTTTCTGGTAGAGGGAGTATGAACCTGTGCCTCCCTGCTTGTTCACACAGAACATGGCGACCTGTTTGTCTGTTTGGATCAGCACCGGGCGATTGCACAGGAGTTGGTGGAACGCCCGCATGGCCAGGGAGATGATTCTGAGCTCCAGGAGATTGATCTGCAGGAGCAACTCCTCCGGTGACCAGCTGCCCTGAGTGCGGAGATCTCCGCAGTGTGCACCCCAACCCAGGAGGGAGAAGTCCGTGGTCAGGACCCTCTGTGGTGCGGGAGCCTGGAAGGGCATCTCTGCCTGGAGGTGGCATAGGGACTGCCACCAACTTAGAGAGTCCACCAGATGGCGAGTGACCCTGACCCTGTCACGCAAACTGCCCATGGCCTGAGTCCACTGGGAGCAGAGGCACCACTGGGCTGCCTGCATTTGCAAGTGGGCTAGGAGCATGAGGTGGACTGTGGAAGCCATGCGGCCCAGTAGGCAGAGGAGGCGGTGAGCCGGTGAACCTGCACCTCCCCTGCCAGCTGTACGAGACGATGGGCTCTTTCCTTTGGGAGGAAGGCCTTGACCTGTAGCGTGTCTAGCTAGGCACCTATGAACTCCAGGGTTTGGGTTGGGGAGAGGTAGGATTTGGGGTAGTTGATGATGAAACCTAGGTGCTACAGGAGGCAGATTGTCCGCCCTATGGCCTGGGTGGCCCCAGAGGCCATGCTGCCTCTGATGAGCCAGTTGTCCAGATAAGGGAAGACAAAGGCCCCTTGTAGGCGCATGTGGGTGCCTCAACCACTAGGCACTTTATAAACTCTTGGCAAGGAGGCCAGCCCAAATGGAAGCACCCTGTACTGGTAGTGCTCTCCTCCCACTATGAACCTTAGGTACTGTTGGTGGGAGGGGTGGATCAGAATGTAAGTGTATGCATCCTTTAAGTCTAAGGAGCACAGACAATCTCCCTGGTGGAGGTAGGGCAGCAGAGTTCCAAGGGAAGCATCCTGAACTTCTCCCTTACCAGAAACCTGTTCAGGTTCCGGAGGTCCAGTATGGGCCTGAGGCCATCAGTTCTTTTGGGGGCAAGAAAATACCTGGACTAGAACCCCTTTCCCCACAAATGTCTGGGTACAGATTCTACCTCCCCATCCTTGAGCAAGCCTGCGAGCTCTGAGAGGAGCAAGGTCTGGTGAAGGAGAGGCTGCACCGGCTCTCCTGGGAAGAACCCTGGGGGTGTTTGCTTTATCTTTATTAGAGACATTTGATAGACCGCCCTTTACCAAAGCATTAGGGCGGTGTACAATAAAATAGGGCTGCTGGGAAACAAAGGAACCTGGAACCTGCGGAGATAGTCCTCCTTTATCATTTGCAGGAACCACTGGACCGCGGTGACCTCCGCCCATCTGTGGGCGAAGAATGCCAGGCGGCCACCTGTGGGCTGGGGAAGGTCTCCCAGGGGAGAAGAGGCCCTGCCCAGGGAGTCAAAAGCTCCCCCCAGGCTGGGTGGGAGCTGGTGGCTTAGGCTTCTGAGCCTTTGGCTTCCTCTACCCATGGCCTTGGCTCTTGGGCTGGGAGCCCTGTTGCTGTTGCCTTGAGTAGGGTTGGTACTGGCTCTGGTGGAAGGACCTTTTTTTCCTCAGGAAAAGTGGTCTTTTTTCAGACGGTTTCTTCCGGGGAAGGGTTGAGGTTTTCCTCAAGAGCCTCTGCCTGGTCATGACCTTGGCCTCTATCCCGGCCGCCTTGTCGGCCATGGGTTTACCGAACAAGTTTTCCCCCATGCAGGGGACATCAAGCAGTTTTTCTTGCACCCATTGCTTGAGGTCGGAGGTCTGCAACCAGGTCTGGTGCCGGACTCTTATGCCTGCTGCTGTTACTCAGGCTGCGGATTCAAAGCTGTCATAGGCGGCATGGGAAACGGACTAAGAAGTCCTGGATCTCGGCGGTCAGGGCTTGGAACCTTTGGAGGGGGTTCCCCGGCGAGGACTGAAGAGAAGCCCGCCAGTTCTTGGATGAGGCCCTTAAAATACATGTCTATGTATAATTCATAGGCCTGTATCAGACAGCCCAGCATGGATCCTTGGAAGCATTTGAGCCCGAGAGTGTCGAGGGCTCGGGCCTCTCTGCCCGGGGGAACAGAAAGTAGTTCTTCCAACTCTTCAGCTTTTGCATAGCGGACTCCACCACTATGAAGTTGTGCGGGAGTTGGGACTTTTGGAAACCCAGGCCCTTCTTGACATGGTAGATGGCGCTGAGGCGTCAGCTGACCACTGGCACCGAGGCTGAGTCTCCCACATCTGTAGGAGCAGCCTCTTGAGGATGGGCTGCACTGGCACCATGAGTTTCCTTTTATGGGGACTTATACTGGAGGATTTCCAGTTCTTCGGTGCGCAGGTCCTCCTCTGACGGTCGGGACCAAAAGGGCCTAGGCCATGTCCCAGATGAAGTTGTGAAGACCACGTTCTTGATGGGGGGAATGGCGTTGGGGCTCTGGGGGAGACAGCTCTGAAGGAACATCTCGGTGTCTAGAGGTCTCGGGCGAGGCCTCGATGTCGGTCTCCCAATCAGAGTCGGAGGGTGTCGAGGACTACGAGGCTCGGGATGCCCGCGCCCCGAGGCTGGCTCCAAGAAAGCAGAGTCCTCGGGTGGATCTCGGGTCAAACTCCCGGAAACTGGCTGGGGAGGACCAGATATTTGATGATCGGGACCGAGATCTTGATCGGTGCCGAGGGCTCGCCCAAGGCCAGTGGTGCTCAGGGCCTGGCTCGACGCCCGGGGACTCCCCCACAGTCGGGGGCCTCATTGTCGGGGCAGATGATGTAGACAAACCCATCATCGCCTACTGCAAGGCCAGGGTGGCAAAGATATTCTGCTCCAGGGCCACCATTCTGGATTCAATGCCAGAAGGTGCCCCAGCTGATGACATGGGCACTGAGGATCTCGGGCCTGATGCTGGCACTCTCACGAGTGCATCTTCGATGAGGACCATGGCCTCAAGAGCCTCGTACAATCACCGCCAGCCGAGGACTCCTTCTTAGAGACCTTAAGGGGGCGCTGCTCAGAGTCACCCAAGTCCTTCTGTGGGACCTTACTGAGTTTCACTGGTGGAACCTCGACTGGTCTTGAGGATTTTTTCTTTTTCTCTCCGGGGTCTTTACAGAGGAGCCGCTGCTGCGGAACTCTGAAAATGCCCGGGCCTCGCAGGAGGTGCTCGGCTTTGGGATCAGCGACAGGGAAGCCATGGCTGAGACGGACCGCGGGAACATCCTCTCCTGCAATTCCGACCTTTTCTTGTTGGTTTTCGGAGTCATGGCCTGGCACAGGTTGCAGGTGGTACTGTTGTGGTCCAGGCTGAGGCAGCGTAAGCAGCAGTCAAGGGTGTCTGTAACTGACATGGTTTGACTGCAGCAGTCACACTTTTTGAACCCACCTGGGTTCATGGTGGGGGACACCCGGCCAGGGATGACGACCCCCAGGGGAAAAAGGGCATGAACGCCAGTCAAAAAGAAGGGGGAGCCGAGAACGACACCGGCTCGAGGCAGGAAGAGGAACCGATATGCAAACAGGGAAAAAACAACTTTCAAGGATAATTTTTTGAGGATTTTTCCGGGAAAAACGGGACAAGCGTCCATTGGGCTCCGCGGAAAAAAGGAGACTGATCAAGATGGCACCCTTGGGCGGGAAGGGGACCACGCATGCACAGTAGCATTCCCAAAGGCTTTCTTTGAAAGCTGGGAAAATGCTCCATGGGGGCTCCGTTGGCGCCAACGTCACCCATATATGAGGGCTGACTTCCTGTTTGTTCTGGAAGAAGCAATTTTTCAAGCTTCCAACCTAGGTACTTTGTACCAATGAACCATGTGCCTGAAGCTCAAAGTGAAAGTATGTGCATACTTTCACTTTCAAATCTACCATGGGTACACAATCTCTGTGGGCTCTGCACTTGCTGACTATACAAGTAAGATTTCAATGGAAATAACAGGTAGATCTGAAAATAAAATCTATGCATATTATCTTCCCAACCCACCCAACACACACCGCCGGGAACTCTTTCCCTAAATGTGACTCAATTTATGTGCATTGTGAAAGAACACGCCTACTTTTTTAGCCACTTAGAAGGTGATTTTTATAACAAGGTGCCTAGAGCAATTTCTCCAAATGGGTTAGTTTTACGTATTCTTCTAACTTACTGCCAAAGGGTAAACTAAAAATATAATAAATATAAATAACCTTAGTAACACCAATCTACAAAACTTACGCAGTTCTTTAATTAATGTATCTGACAACTCTCACACAATCATATAAGGTATAAATGACCTTATATATATGGGTGGGTCCTGGACTAGTTTAGCAGGATTCCAAGAAAGAAAATTAACAGTAAGTGAAATTTCACTTTCCAAATCATCTTGCTAGACCAGTCCAGACTAGTGGGGAATACCAAAGCTACACCACCGTAGGGCAGGAAGAAACATCTGCAGCTAAAACCAAAGCCCCAAATGAGCTGCTTCCCAAGCTTGGAGATCCAAGCGATAATGATGAGCAAATGTAGAGAGGAACGTTCATATTGCCGCCCTGCAAATATCAAACAGGGAGACCCGCGATCTTTCAGCCCAAGAAGTGGCCTGAACTCAAGTGGAATGTGC
Organism: Ichthyophis bannanicus; assembly: GCA_033557465.1. Classification (NCBI taxonomy): domain Eukaryota; kingdom Metazoa; phylum Chordata; class Amphibia; order Gymnophiona; family Ichthyophiidae; genus Ichthyophis; species Ichthyophis bannanicus. Next base: position 99,386,545 of record CM066048.1, on the reverse strand, counting down.
CCGAAGACCCGCGGGAACTGGCTTATTTTGGGGGATATAGGCCGATTCAATGGCCTCCTTAAACCAGCGTGCCATCGTTGCCTTGGAGACGGCTGCCCCCTTCTAGGGACCAGTGAATACAACAAAGAGATGGTCAGAAAGATGAAAAGGACTGGTAACCTTGAGATAGCGATGCAAAACCCGGCTCATATCAAGATGATGCAGAGCTTCCTAACTAGCTAAATCCTGTTCCTGGAAGAATGCAAGAAGAGAAAGAGACTGATTAAGATGGAAGTCTGATATGACTTTTGGCAAAATGGCCGGGACTGTTCAAAGAGTAACCTCTTCAGAAGAAGAGAAAAGGATCCTGGCAGTTCCGAGATACGTCAGGCAGATGTAACTGCCATTAAAAACATGGCCTTAAGCATGCAATCTTTAAGGGAAGAAGCGCGGAGCGGCTCGAAGGGAGCTCGAGATAGGGTGTGCAGCACCAGGGAAAGATTCCAGCTGGGAACTATCATGCAAAGTGGCAGTCGCTGAGAACGGACACCCCACAGAAATCGGGAGATGTACACATGAGAGGCGAGGGAATGCCCCAGAATCGGCCCTCTAAAGCATGTTAAGGCAGCAAAGAATTAAGGGCAAGGCCCTGATCAAATCCCTGTTGGAGGAAAGAAAGAATAACTGGCACCCCTACTGTCCATGGGGAGACAGATTGCCCAGAGCACCAGAAGGAGAAGAGGCACCAAACTAGAGCATAAGCCTTAGAGGTTGAGGGATGCCATGCCTTAAGTAATGTGGTGATAACCTGTGGTGAATAACCCTTGCGCTCTAGCCAAGGCCGCTCAAGAGCCAGGCCATAAGCGACTAGGGAGTGGGGTCGTCCATGAAGATGGGGCCCTAACGCAGGAGACCTCGACGTGTGCCCAGAGGTAGGGCGACGCATGTAGCAGGCGCACAAGATCGGCATACCAGGGACGTCATGGCCAATCTGGAGCCACAAGAACTACTCTGACCAGATGGGTCTCTATCCTTGTAGTACGCGGCTGATCAGCAGCCCTGGAGGAAAGATATACAGAAGGTGGGAGAAGGGCCAGGGTTGAGCTAGGGCATCCAGCCCTGAGACCGCAGCTTTGTTCGCCGACTGAAGGAGAATGTCATCTTGGCATTAGATGAGGTGGCCATGAGCTTGCATAGGCCCACGGAACGAGTTCCTACTTGCTGGGATCCAAAGTATGTCGACTGAGGAAATCCGCCTGAACGTTCTCCACTCCCGCAATGTGTTGGGGCGAGAGCATTTGTAGATAGTGCTCCGCCCAGGGGAACAGAAGAGTCATCTCCCTGGCTACTCCCGGACACTTGGTTCTGCCCTGTCGGTTGAGATAAGACACCGTAGTGGAATTGTCTGAGAGAATCCGCACTGCACGACCTTGAAGGAGAGAGTGGAAGGATAGGGGCGCCAGACGGATGGCACAGACTTCAAACCGATTGATCCAAAAGGATTCGCAGGCTGACCAGGAACCTTGGGCTGTGTATTTGAGGCAGTGTGCTCCACAGCCTACCAGACTGGCATCCATAGTAAGAAGTATCCAAGGAGAGAGCCACCACCTGAGGGTGTGATTTATCGAGGGCGGCAGTGGCAGCGGAGTCTGAAACTCTTGGGTGGAGGGAGACCATCGTGATAGTAGGGCGCGTTGAAGTGGATGCATGTGTGATCGGACCAATGGAACCACCTCGAGGGTGGTCGCCATGGTGTCGAGGGCCTGCAAATAGTCCCAGGCCACAGGTGAAGGCAGACACCAAAATGCCTGAAACTGAGCCACTAGCTTGCGGCACCAGTCCTGAGAAAGACTGACTTGGCCTACTGCTGTATCGAAAGGAGTGCCCAAGAAATCGAGCGTTTGCATTGGCTGAAGATGGCTCTTGGCCTGGTTGACTACCCAGCCAAGATGGCTCAGAAAACTGACCACCTGAGCCACCGCTGACTGCGCCTTCTGATAAGATTTGGCCCGGATGAGCCAATCGTCCAGGTATGAATGGACATGGATACCTTGGCGCCACAGCACTGCTGCAACCACGACCATGACCTTGGAGAAAGTGGGTGGGGGGGGGGGGGCCATGGCAAGACCAAAGGTCAGGGCTTGAAACTGATCATGTTTGCCGAGCATCAGAAACCGCATATACTGCTGGTGTTCCTTGTGAATGGGAATGTGAAAGTAAGCTTCTGTCACATCGAGAGAGGCGAGAAACTCTCAAGGTGCACTACCTGGATGACTGATCTAAGTGACTCAATTTGGAAGCGCAACACATGAAAGCAGCGATTGACGTCCTTGAGATCTAAGATAGGGTAGAAGGAGCCATTATTCTTAGGTACTACAAAATAGATGGAATAGTGACCGCAGCTTCTTTCAGAAGGAGGGACCGAGCAAATGGCGCGTAGCTGGAACAAGCGCTGAAGCATCAGGCAGATGATCCACATGGGGAAACTAGGCAGACATTCGAAATCGGCACAGTCAATTCTAGAGAGTAGCCTCTTGAAACCACCTCGAGTACCCATTTATCCAAAGTCATTTGGGTCCATTCATGGGAAAAAAGAAGCAGACGACCTCCGACATATGGCATCTTGGAATGGACCCTGAGCCAATAAACGGGAGGGACGTGAGGGGCCTGAAAATTTGTCATTGGAGAACTTGTCTCTGGTGTGGCGAATGCCACGAAATGACTGAGTCATGGCTCCCAACCTGGTGTAAGATGCTCTGGGTTTGCCGGGGCGATATCGACGAACGTCTTGGAAGCAGCCCTTGTAAGCAGAGGATGACGAGGATGCCCCGGCCGGGCGATGAGAATTAGCCGCAGCCTGTCCTCCGGCAAGTGCTGAGGTCTGACGTCCCCCAGATCCTTGACGAGCTTCTCAAGATCCTCGCCGAAGATGAGTTTACCTTTAAAGGGAAGCTTGGCGAGGTAGGATTTGGAAGTCACGTTCGCATTCCAATGGCAGAGCCCAAGCCAGCGGCAAGCTACCGTACCTGCCGACACTGAGCGTGCGGAGAGGCAAAGATAATCATACAGGGCATCTGCGAAACAGGCAGTGACTGATTCCAGGTGAGGCAATGCTGGATCCTCCAGGAGGAGCTATCGCAGTAGGGCCCATGCAGGGAGTCCTCCGCATACTGCTGCCTGTAACACTAAGGAAGAAGAAGAGAAGGAAGTCTTCAGAAGACCCTCTTCCTTCTGGTCAATTTGGTCCCTAAGGGCACTACCACCCTTCTCAGTGATGTTAGTGACGGCCATCACGATAGCATCCACTTTTGGAAAATGCATCCATTTCTAAACATCCTCTGGGAACCAGATATAAAAATGGCCCAAATGGCGCGTGGAGCGCAAGGACACATCTGGGCTGTCTCACTCCAAGGTGACCAGCTGCTGAAGCTCTGTAGGGAAGGGAAAGGCTTTGGAAGGCTTCTTTATATCCACAATGATGGGATACACTTGAGGTTTAGCTGGATCTGGAGGAGCAGACATCTCAGAGGTGAAGCGCTTCAGTAATCTGGGCAATGAGAGCCGGGAGTTCCTCTTTTCGGAACAACTGGATATCCTATTCTTCATCTCTAGGTTCCTGATCCTCTTGCTGCTCCTCTAGGGACAAAAGCTCCCCTTCCTCTATGTCAGACGCAGAGTGAAGAGAGAAAGAAATCCTTCAACTGGCACTTACCGTCCTCTCTAACAGGGTGCATGTCCCCTGATGGCGAGGAGGATCCTCGGAGCTGGGAAGTAGAGGAAGTGGCAGGAGCTTCAGCCAAACTGAGTCTAGAATGTTTCTGCTTAGGAGATGGAGCAGGAATTGGCCCTAGTAATGCGCCAGAGCGCCACACATCCCAGGCCTGGTGGAAAAATGACAAATTGCTCCTATAAAGAAAGGCTAAAAAGGTTAGGGCTCTTTAACCTGGAAAAGAGACGGCTGAGGGGAGATATGATAGAAGTCTATAAATTAATGAATGGAGTGGAACGGGTAAACGTAGATCGATTGTTTACGTTATCAGAATATAGAAAGACTAGGGAACATGCAATGAAGCTACAGGGTAAACTAAGACTAATAAAAGAAAATATTTTTTCACTCAACGTATAATCAAACTCTGGAATTTGTTACCGGAGGATGTAGTAAAGGCTGTTAGTGTAGCTGGGTTTAAAAAAGGTTTGGACGAGGGGGAGTGGCTTACCTAAGATGGCGGTGTGAGCGTTTTTTGTGTCGAGTATGCCTAAACGAAAAGGCCGGCCCAAGGCTACTCCCGCGGTCTGAGCCTGCCAAATCCGCTGGTCCGATGGATCGGTATGCGCAGTTGATAGAGCAGAAGTTAGGGGAGATTTGAGCGGGCACTGTAGTACCGGTTGAGGTGGATCCGGAACTGCTTGCCCTGGATGTGTCTCTCTCCCCGGATGAGCGTGTGCCACATCCTCGTGTCAGCACTCCAGAGACCCCTCCAGTGAGAGGAGAGGAGGACCTACCAGGATGTGGTGGACCTGCCTCTCGTGTGCGGGCTCTACTCGAGGAGAGTCCTGGAGTTCAGCCCTCAGTTGTGGGGCCTGTGAGGGAGGTTGATGATACAGCAGGTTACCGAGCTGTGGGAGCAGACGTGCAGGAATTCCCCTTGTTGGTAGAATTTTCTAAAGGTACTCTTTTGACACGCCCGAAGGTGATCTCATTGTAGTCGATTTTGGAGGCGATTTCGCAGCTATCTTCTGTGGTGCGTCAACATGTGGATTTGGAAACTTCGCGTTTGGAAAAGTTGGAGACTCTGTCTGCTGGAATGCAGGCTGAACTTGCTGACCTTCGTAGGAAGATTCAGGCTGGAGAACAGAATGTGACTCAGGTTTCTGCACTGTCTGAAAATATTCTTAAAGATAATTTAGCTATGAGAATGAAGCTGGAAAATTTGGAGAATGTTGTGAGGGCGTCTAACATCCGATTGTTAAATTTTCCTGTGGTTGTTGGGTTTCTCCGGTTGAATTGTTTAAACAATATATGCATGAAACCTTAGGGGTACCGACTGATTTAACTCCTCCGGTCGTGAAGGCTTATTTTCTGCCTTTGGGTAGGAAAGAGGGTAAGAAAATTGAAGGTCCTTTGGAAATGGATATCTTAGATGTATCTGCTTTGTTGCAATCACCTAAAGAGGCAGAATTAAAGGTGTCTACTATGTTAGTGACCTTTGCTATACCATCAGATAGGGATTGGATTTTGAAGCTATATTTTAAGAAGCGTTCAGTGCTGTTTATGGGCAGAAAGATTGCTATATTCCCTGATGTCTCAAGAGAGACCCAGAAAAGGCGTAGTGCTTTTTTGTTATTAAGACCTGCCATTGTTCAGATGGGTGCCTTATTTTTGCTTCGTTTTCCTTGCAAATGTATAATTTACTTTAATGAGCATAAATATGTGTTTTTTCAACCAGCGGAATTATCTGCATTTGTTAGCTCTCATACTGTGATATCATCTCCTCAGTGATTAGACTCATCATTGTTGTCTTCCACCACCATTCTAGATTTATATGATCTTTTTTCCTATTTTAGAAGTGGGAGGATTCACCTGTTCCTCTCTACCTCCATACTTGTCTTCCCCCTACTGATTTGTGGACTAACTATACTCTTGTGCTCTCTCTTAGTGGTAAACTGTTTTCAGTATTTTCAATTCTTATGGTGCAAGGTGTTGTTTTCTGTACAAGCGTTTTGCTTGATTGTTATTGTAAAATTGCATAAATAAATTAAAAAAAAAAAAAAAAAAAAAAAGGTTTGGACAAGTTCCTGGAGGAAAGGTCCATAAACCATTAAGAAGGGACCCAGGATATCAATGCTTGACCCAGTACAAGCATTGTGGAACCTGTGTCTTTTGGGGAAACTGCTAGGTACGTATGACCTAGATTGGCCACTGTTGGAAACAGGATACTGGGCAAGATGGACCTTGGTCTGACCCAGTATGGCATATCTTATGTTCTTATGCTGATCCCAATTACCCGAATCCTGTTGCGGAGAAGAAGGATGCTGCGAAGGGTGACACTGGGGGTCAGTGATGAGTTCAACAGCGGCAGTGAGCTGTGCTCGGGAAGGAGGATTAGAGGAAGAGATTCTGTAACGAGTTGAGAAGGCGCAGGCATAGCAGGTGAAAGGCAGCAGGTGTCAGTGTCAGTGACATGCTTGAAGAGGGCCCCCCTGAATCAGTCCCACATGTAGTACAGAGACTGTTGTGAAGAATCCTATGCTTCCTCCCACACACTAAACAGCGTTGTAGGGAGGGAGACATAGCTGCAGGCACCGGAGAAAGAAGAAAAATGAAAATGCAAGGAGAGATTGCCCTGCACAAAATGGCCACTGTACTTCAAGGTGTTTTGGCGGGAGCAGCGGGAGAAGCCACAGAATGTGTCCGGCCCAGGCCATGCACAAGACCGAGAGGACCGGTGCGCTGCCTAACTCCCAAAAAACAGACACCTGAGGAAGGAGAGAGAGCTGCGATGTGGAGGATCGCAGGGTGGGGGGGAGGTGAGAGAGCAACCCTGGAGCGAACGGCAGAGCCGAGCTGTAAGCCAGTAGGTAGGCATGACGGGGAATACACTCACTGTTCTGCGCTGCTGGAGCTAAGCAGGAGCTGAGAGAAAGAAAAGACTGAGCTGTGAAAGATGACGAGGCAGATTGTCAATGCTGGAGCCTTGGAGCTGGTTCTCTCTCTTTTTTTTTAAATTAATTTTATAAAGAAGCCAAGAGGCAGCCTGCTAGGAAAAAGCCTTGAACTGAAGAAGTTAAAGTTGAAAGAAGACTGACGTGGAAGGCTGCTGAAGTAAAAGGCTGCATTGTACTTCACATACAGGGGCACTTTCCTTCAGAGGTGCTCTACTGGTCCTCCTGACTAGGAGCACCTCTGGAATTCGCAGATAACGTGGGATGTGGTGATAAAGGGAACCACTGTGTGCTCAAAAATTTCAAAGATAGGAAGAAAATGCTCCCAAAGAATTCTTTTGAACCCGTCAGGAGCTAGGAAGTTCACCATCTGCTGAGACAAAGAAAATATTGGAGATGATCTCTAGAGGTGCACGGCTATATACCAAGGGTGATGTCACAAAGCTTCTGTGATTTTCTCTGTCTCACCAATCTGCTGGCAGGGGGACACTACCTACTAGTCTGGACTGGTCTAGCAGGATGATTTGAAAAGAGATATATAAGAGAGAGTTCTCTACACCTAAGAGTTTATATTTTAGTCAAGACAGACAACGCAACTGGGGATTAGGATATATCTGGGGTAATGGTAAGGAAACACATAGGAGATGAACAAGAGACTAGGGGAAGCTGAAATTTTACTTACTGTTAATTTCCTTTCCTGGAATCCTGCTAGACCACTCCAGACAAGCGGGTCATGTCCCCCTGCCAGCAGATGGTGAGACAGAAAAGAGAAGCTTTGAACCCTCCTCCTTAGTATATAAACTCCTGCCCCTAGGAGCAACTTCAGTATCACCCTGGCAAGCACAAAAACACCAGGGCTAGCAGGCAACTGAACCAATGCAACAGTTCAAAACTACAACACACACAACTGAGAGCCAAGGCCCCTCCTCAGCTGATTACAGAATCTGCATGCGAATAGAGCCCCCTAACGCTGCTCAGTATTTAACTCTTTGTAGGGCGGCGCTCGGAACACAGGGAGGGTCCTGGACTGGTATAGCAGGATTCCAGGAAAGGAAATTAACGGTAAGTAAAATTTCACCTTCCACATCATCCTGCTAGACCAGTCCAGACAAGCAGGGAGTAGCAAAGCTACACCCCTGTATGGAGGGAAGATGAAACCGCAGCCAATACGGTGGCGCTGAAGGCCGCTGCTTCCCTGGCTTGGAGGTCGAAGAGGTAATGCCACACAAAGGTAGACAGAGATGACCAGGTCACCGGCCTGCAAATATCACATGGGTGCACCCGTGACCTTTCTGCCCAAGACGTGGCTTGGGCCCGAGTAGAATGCGCCCGAAGCCCGAGCGGAACTGGCTTACTTTGTAAAATATAAGCCGACTCAATGGCCCTCTTAATCCACCGCACTATGGTAACCTTGGAGGCGGCAGCCCCTTTCCAAGGTCCGGAGTGTAGGACAAAAAGGTGATCCGAGAGCCAGAAAGAGTTGGTGAACTTGAGGTAACGTCTCAGGATTCTGCTGACATCCAGAGGGCTGCAGGACCAGAGAACTCCCTGGCCCTTTTTCCCACCAGAAGGCGGGGAGCAAAATTGGTTGATTAAGATGAAACTCAGAGACTACCTTCAGCAGGAAGGCAGGGACGTGATGAATAGTGACCCCATCCACTGAAAAAGATAGGAAGGGGTCTCGGCATGACAAGGCCTGGAGCTCAGAGACTCGATGAGCAGAAGCCACCGTGACGAGCAGCACAGTCTTTAACGTGACATTCCTAAAGGATGTGGCCCAGAGTAGATCAAAAGGAGCACGGGAGAGGGCTCGCAGAACCAAGGATAGGTCCCAAGTGGGAACCACTACCCGCAAAACTGGTCGGAGGGAGCGGACTCCCCGGAGGAACTGCGAGACATCTAGGTGGGAGGGAAGGGAACGGCCAAAAATCAGCCCTCAGAAGCAGGTTAAGGCCGCTATCAAACCCATCCTGGAGAAAGGAAAGGATACTAGGAACCTGTACCTTCCAGGGAGAGAGCGAGTTTCGAGAACACCATGAGGAAAATAGCTGCCAACCCCTGGCATAGGCCCAAGAGGTGGAGGCCTTGTGGGCTTTAAGTAAGGTGGCCACAAATGCTGGTGAACATCCTTTGCGCACTAGCTGACGGCACTCAAGAGCCAGGCCGTAAGCGAGAAGGGAGCGGGATCCTCTATGAAGATGAGGCCTTGACGCAGGAGACCCCTCTGCGTGCCAAGCGGGAGAGACCAGTCATGTGCTAGACGCATGAGGTTGGCATACCAGGGCCGACGAGGCCAGTCCAGTGCTACCAGTATGACTTGGCCCTGAAAGGCCTCGATGCGATGCAGAACGTGGCCAATCAGGGTCCACGGAGGGAATATGTAAAGCAGGTGGTTCTGGGGCAACGGTTGTGCTAGAGCATCCAGGCCCTGGGAGCTCAGCTCTTTCCTACGACTGAAGAGGCGAGGCGCTTTGGAGTTGGCAGCCGTGGCCATGAAGTCCCACGCAGGCCGCCCCCACTTGCATACAATGGTCTTGTAAGCCCGAGGAGCGAGCTCCCACTCACCAGGGACCAGGGTATGTCGACTGAGAAAATCCGCCTGGACGTTCTCCACTCCCACTATATTCTGAGCTGAGAGGGCCTGGAGATGGCGTTCCACCCAGGGAAAAAGGAGACTCATCTCTCTGGCTACGCCTGGCGATCTGGTCCTGCCCTGTCGGTTGATGTAAGCCACCGATGTGGCATTGTCGGACAGAATCCGTACTGCTCGGTGCTGGAGAGAGGCTGAAAGGCAAGAAGGGCTAGGCGGATGGCTCGAGCCTCGAGCCAATTGATCGCCCAGGTGGCCTCACGAGCTGCCCAAGATCCCTGCACTATGTGGCTGAGACAGTGTGCACCTCAGCTGATTAGGCTGGCATCCGTTGAGTGGCCAACAAGGGCGCGCCCCTCAGAAGGTTCTGCAAAGAAAGCCACCAGCTGAGGCTGCTGCGAATCAAGGGCAGTAGTGGAAGCAAGGCCTGATAAGACTGGACAGCCGGGGACCACTGGGAGAGTAGTGCCCGTTGTAAGAGTGCATGTGCACCCATGCCTAGGGAACCACATCAAGGGTTGCTGCCATAGAGCCGAGCACCTGAAGATAGTCCCACGCCACAGGAGCTGGACGAAGGCGGAATGCATGAAGTTGGGCCGTGAGCTTCCGAATGCAATTGCGAGTGAAGCACACGCGTCCTGTGGGTGTGTCAAAGCGAACTCCCAGGAAGTGTCTGGTCTGAGCCGGCTGAAGTTGACTTTTGGCCTCGTTGACTACCCAACCGAGGCGACCTAAGAAGTCAACCACATGGGTGACCGCGGTCCATGTCTCCAGGAGGGATTTGGCCGGATAAGCCAGTCGTCCAGATAGGGATGGACGCATATGCCCTGGCGCTGCAGCCACAACAACTATGACTTTGGTGAAGGTTCGAGGGACTGTGGCCAGGCCAAAAGGCAGAGCCTGGAACCGATAATGCCTGCCGAGAATCATGAATCGCAGGTACTGCTGGTGTTCCTGGCGGATTGGAATGTGAAAATACGCCTAGGCCAGATTGAGAGAGGCGAGAACCTCTCCCGGGCACACGGCTTGGATGACGGACTTGAGCGTCTCCATGCGAAATCGCAGTACCCGAAGGCAGCGACTGACGCCTTTGAGATCCAGAATGGGGCGGAAGGACCATCTTTCTTGGGCACCATGAAACAGATGGAATAGTGGCTGGCGCCGCTCTTGGTTGGTGGGACTTCAGAAATGGCTTGGAGCAGGAGCAGATGCTGGAGGGTGGAGTAGACAGCCGCCCTCTTTGTGAGGGAACTACCCGGGGAGACCAGGAAGGTGTGAGGGATTGGTTCAGCAAGGTCTAGGGCGTAGCCCTTGGAGAAGACATCTAGAACCCACTTGTCCGACGTGATTCGGGCCCATTCGCGGGAGAAAGAACTCAGTCGCCTCCCACCCTGAGAATTTGGCCGCGCGGAGTAAGTATCCCTGCTGGGGCGGGCAACCTGAAAGGACTGAGGCCTGGCGTCTGACTTGTTGGAAGAAACCTCAGACTGTCCCAGGTGGTATCAGTGAGCGTCCCGAAAAAGTCCCTTATAAGAACTGGGAGCAGAAGAGGTGGCCGAAGATCGCCAGAAAGCTGCTTTCTGGCGATCCTTTGGTAGCTGCTGCGGCCTGACCCCCCCATGGTCTTTAATGAGCTTCTCCAGGTCCTCACCAAAGAGGAGATGACCCCGGAAGGGAAGCTTGGCGAGCCGTGTTTTGGAGGCAGCATCCGCATTCCAGTGTCTAAGCCAAAGCCAGTGGTGCAGTGAGGTGCAACAGATCATACCAAGCATCTGCCAAGAACTCTGCCACCGATTCCAGGCGGGGAAGCTCCGGGTCCTCTGGCAGGAGCTATAACCAGCGTAGCAGAGCCCACGAGACAAGCCCTCCACAGACTGCCTGGTCTGTGTTCCCTGTTCAGACCTGCAATCCCATGGAGGAGCCCCAGGGCCAGAGCTGAGCAGTTGCTGGATGGCTGCCGGTTTATTAGCTGCTCTTTTTTTTTTTTCATGCTGGGTAGTGACAGCACTGAACTGGAGCAGGCTGAGATGGGAGGCTGCACTGTTCCTCATGAACAGGAGCTCTCCCCTTCAGAGATGCCCAATGATCCCTATGACCAGGAGCAGCTCTGGAACCCCGGAGACCCCGTGAAATCAGGGAAAGTCCAGAGACCCACTTCATCAGGCCCCTGAGGATCCATCAGGAGCCAATAAGAGTAGACCATCTGCTGAGACAGCAAAAATACTGAAGCTGCCCCTAGGGGCAGGAGTTTATATACCAAGGGGGAGGGTTCAAAGCTTCTCTATTTTCTCTGTCTCACCATATGCTGGCACGGGGACACAACCCGCTTGTCTGGACTGGTCTAGCTGGATGATGTGGAATCAAGATTGAAAAGCAGTCTCAAAGAAGTGAGTTTTTAAACCTAGTTTTGAACAGAGTAAGAGATGGAGCCTGACACACTGACTCAGGTAATTTGTTCCAGGCGTAAGGAGCAGCAAGGAATATCTTCTGCTCATCTTCTCTGCAGTTTTTCTCTCTGCTTACCTTGAACCTCCTGGCCAGGAACTTGTTCTTCATCTCCAGAAAGTTGCCCTTGTTGGCCTCTGTTTTGAATGGCTCGTTTATGATGGCAAATTGGTTGTCGTTCTGGATGTCTTGCCAACGAGCATAGCCGTGACTATGCAATGCATTAAGGAAACATTCACAGTAGGACTGGATCTCTTCAGCATGCTCAAGCCATAACAAAAACAATAACGGATCTTAGGAAAGGGGGAGAGATTGGCACAGCTATATTCTGCAGGTAAAGGATACAGCACAATGCCGGCCAGCAGCCAGTAGTCATGTCTGCGATGCCAGATCTCATTCAACTTGCCAGAGGTGGTAGCGGCACGCTCTTCATTCTGCCACAGTGTATGCAGTTCTGTGGAGAGGAGAAGACTTAAGCGTTAGTACACATCCTCCCTGCTCACATGGAACTGTTGACAAGTCTATTAAGATGAGTGATCCAGTGTGAAAAGATGCCCAAAACAGTAGACGAGCTGTAACATGCCTAGACTGCTGGCAGCAAAGCTGGAACCCCTAAGCTTGACCTCTGGGGGTAGAGGGTATAAGAATGAATGAGAATATATATGATGAAGATGCTGTACTAACAGCAGATATATGAATACAAGGATTATTTACTCCTCAGTGGGGAGAGCTGCTTCCTTAGCTCACTGTTATACATCTTAGTTTGGATCCTTAGGCTCTCAAAGAGTAAGGTAATACATTCACCTGTGTTTTGTGGCAGTATAATAGGTACTCTCAAATACCAAAAGCAGTGCCCCTGGCTCTTAGCCATCTATCAGCCCCTCACAGAATTTCCTCTTCCCTTGCAACAGAGCCCCTGGCTCTTACCTGTCATTCCCTTCCCATGTCATAGTAACATAGTAAATGACAACACTCAGATAAAGACCAGTATGGTCCATTTAGTCTGCCCAGCAAGGCGGCAAGAGTAAGTGCACTTGCCGCTCTGTGAAGGTTACCCCTCCCCATGCCTTTGTTTAGGGATGCACCGACTGCTCCGTGTAGGTCACCCCTATTTGTTCAACTATAAGAGATAGTTATGCTTATTTTGATTTTATCCTGGACTTACCTATGGAGCTGTTTCCCTTGTGGAAGAGTCTTTGGCAGTCACCTGTCAGACTTATTTGGTATGGCAGACCTTTTGGTTCTAACATGGGAACCCTACCCTTTACGGTACAGCTCTTGGCTCTTACCTGTGAAGCCTCCATCTGCAATGTTAAACATGAAGCGGGATTTCTCCACTTTACTGTCCTCCTTCCTTCCATTATTTCTACCCTCTTCTTTTACGCTGCCTGGCTTGGACTCCTTACCGGACTCCTTCTCCATTTTTAGGTCATCTGCTCCAGAGACAAACAAAATAAGACTCACTGGCTAGCGACTGGCAACAAGAATGCAGACAGAAGAGCAATCACAGGCCTCACCTTTCTTCATTTCAGACACCTCTCCCTCCTGCCTCTCCTTTAGTTCTTCACTCTCTGTTAACTTCTCTTCAAGCTTTTCTAAAGCAGGTTTCTCTGGATCCAAGCCTGATAAAAACATGGCAAATATACTTACTCATGATGGCATAATTCAGGAATTATACATGCCTTAGACAGAGCCATAAGGTGAAATTAGACTTTACCTGCTAATTTTTTTTCCTGGAGTCTCTCCACTGAAGTCCACACGAGAGGGTTATGCCCATGTACCAGCAGGTAGAGACTAAGAACACAACTTAAAGTATGCTGTAAGTAGCCTGTGCCACGGACAATAGCCAGAATGAACTTCACCAGGCAGAGAAAATGGAGCCAATGACAGCCATATCCTCTCCTAGAAACAAGTAACAAGAGGAATCACCCAGATCCTCTAAAAGGAGTCAGTCAAGGAGAAATCGCACATATACAAAGGTATTACCTCACTATTCTCCTTTTCCTTTTTTTTTTATAAAGCTGGCAAGAAACCTGAACAGAAAACAGGAAGACATGGAACGCCGAGGACAACCAAGTTGACACCCTCGAAAACTAGCATGCACTGTCCCGAACGCGCCCTTTCAAATCTAATTCTGCAAGAGAAAACATGAGACAGCACTGTGGAAAAACACATCTCAGGTGGGTCCTGGACTGGAGGGACTCCAGGAAAGAAAATTAGCAGGTAAGATCTAATTTCATCTTCCAGTACAGTCCAAATGAGTGGAACGTAGCAAAGCAGTACTAACAATGGGTGGGAACAGACACCGGCCTGCAATATGCTGGTCCCAAAGGCTGCATGCAGATGGTCCTGCACATGCAGATAGTAATGTCGCACAAAAGAATGAAGAGATGACCACACTGCCACCTTACTAATGTTCTGAGGGGAAACCAGACCAAACTCTGCCCAAGATGACGCCTGAGTCCAAGTGGAGTGGGCCTGCAAGTCTGAGGGCGCCGGGCACCCCTTTAACAGATACGCAGATATAATCGCCTCCCGAATCCACCGGGAAATAGAAGCCTTAGAAGCCACTTCACCTTTCTGAGGACCGCCAAACAAGACAAAGAGCTTCTTGGAACACTGAAAGAGCTGAATCAACTTCAAGTACCACTTGAGGGATCTGCGGACATCCAACTTATGCAGAAATGGGCCACATAAGAATCCTGCGACCCAGAAAAGGTTGGCAGGGAGACCACCTGATTGAGGTGAAAACTGGACACCATCTTCAACAAAAAGGAAGGTCCCGGATGAAGAACCATCTTCTCTTTAGAAAAAAACAAGTAAGGCTCCTTACAAGACAAAGCCTGGAGCTCTGAAACTCAACGGGCTGAACAAATTGCCACCAGAAACACCACCTTCAACATCAAGTCCTTCACTGTGGTTCCCTTAAGCAGCTCAAAGGGAGGCACCCCCAAAGCCAAGAGCACCAAATTAAGGTCCCATGAGGGAACCATGGACCGACAGGGGGACAAAAAGGCTTAACGCCTCGAAAGAAATGAATCACATCCCCATGGGTTGCCAGGGCTTGACCCTGAACCTGACCCCAGAAACATGCTAAAGCTGCCATGGATTCTCAATGAGCCCAAGGACAAACCTTTCTCTAATCCGGTTTGCAGAAAAGCCAGAATATCAGGAAGCGAGCTCCAAGGGAGCAAATGCCACGCTCTCTCCACCAAGCCTCAGCTGAGCCCTCGCGTGCTAAGCTATAAGCGAGAACCAACCCACATCTGGCATCCGCACTGGCCCAAGTAAGCAAGTCCACATCCAGTGGCAGGAGGAATGGCTCCGCTATCAGTAGCCGCACCAGATCCACATACCAAGGACATCGAAGCCAGTCTGGCACAATCAGCACCACTCGCCCCTGATGGGACTCTATTCGCTGCAAGACCCGACCAATCAGAGGCCACGGAAGAAACATATACAGCAGATCTGCACTCAGCCAAGGCTGAACCAGGGCATTCAGTCCCTTGGATATATGCGTCCTGCGCTGACTGAAGAAACAATCTTCCTTGGTATTCTCCAGAGACGCCGTCATGTCCATCGCTGGCCACCCCCAGCGATCCACAATCCTCTGGAACGCAGACTCCGACAGAGCCCACTCTCCAGGATCAAAGTGAGCTGCAACTCAGGGAATCCACCTGGACATTCTCCTTCCCAGCAACATGGGCCACCGAGAGTGCCAGCAAGTAGGTCTCTGCTCACTGCAACAATGGAATTGCCTCTGCAGCTACTATAGAGCTCAGAGTGCCACCCTGCCAATTGATATACGCACTGTCATGTCATTGTCCGACAGCATTTGCACTGCCCTGCAACTCAGCAGCGGAAGGAACGCCTCCAAAGCCAGATGTACTGTCTACGTCTCCAAGTGATTATCAGCCAATGACTCTCCTCCTGGTTCCATCTGCCCTGAGCTGCCTGGCACTGACAATGTCTGCTCCAGCCGAACAGGCTAGCATGCATGGCACCACCACCCCAGTCCAGGGATTCGAGAGGCATGCCTGACATGAGCATCTCCAAATTCAGCCATCATCTCAAATTCATTTGGGCCGCCAACCAGAGTGGAAAATGAACTTCCATGATTCCAACTGGGAAGATCACCACAACAGCAAGTCCATCTAAAAGGCCTGCAAGTGTAATCTTGCCTATGTGGCAGCCATAGAACCCAGCACCTGAAGGTAGTCCCACATCCATGGGTGAGGGACCTCCTCAGCTCCCGCACCAAGGCCTGCAACTTTGCAATCCTGCCCTTTGGGAGAAAAAACATGTCCTTGTGGGTGTCGAACCAAGCCCCCAGATACTCCAAGGACTGAGAAGGCTCCAGTCTGCTCTTGGCCAAGTTTATTACCCAGCCTAAATCCTGAAGGTTCATGATCACCAGGGCCATCGCCTGGAGACTCTCCTGGAATGACTTGGCCTGAATCAGCTAATCGTCCAGATATGGGTGGATGAGGACCTCTTGTTTGCACAAGTCTGCCGTCAATACCACCATGACCTTGGTGAACATCCAAGGCGCTAGTGGCTACACCGAAGGCTAAAGCCTGAAACTGACAATGCCCCCTTGACACTAGAAATCGCTAGTGATTGGGGTGGATCGGAATATGTAAGTAAGCTTCTGTCAAATCCAGGGGGGGAGGGGTGTCTGAAACTCTTGCAGATGTACCACCACTATGACTGAACGCAAGGTGTCCGTGCGAAAGTGCAGGACCTTCAGGGCCCTGTTAACCCCTTTCAGATTGAACATAGGATGCAAAGACCCCTCCCTTCTTGGGCACCACAAAATAGATGGAATACTGACTGGTGCCCCAGTTGCCTGAAAGGACCAGTACAACGGCCTCTAACCACAACAGTTGCTCGAGCATCTTCTCCACAGCCTGAGCCTTGCTGGAAGCCTGGCATGTCAAGGATCATGAAGGCATCCAGGAGGAGCCTGGTGAGGGCGTAACCCTCTCTGATCACCTAAGCTCCCAGGCGTCCAACATAATCTGGGCCCAAGTGGGAATGAATCATTGCAAGTGACTGCCCATAGGCTGGATCCCCACTAGGGCCCCTACATCTTCATTGGGAAAACTTGGCAACCTCGGGAGCTCCCCAAGCCCCTCCTCAGCCTCCATGGGAGCCCTCAAGAAAAGGACAGGCCTTGCTGCAGGAAATGGGATCTCTGCGGATTCACCTCCAGGGCAGGACAAAACCTGCGAGAATACTGACTACAGCCCCTCAAGGGAACCCCTCTGCTGGCCCCTTTGGGCTTTTTCTCTGGCAGTTTAGGCACCTTGAAGCCTCCCAAATCCTTCACTAGTTTTTCCAAGTTTTCCCCAAACAGCAACCTCCCTGCAAAGGGGAGCTTGCTAAGCCATGCCTTAAAGGCCACATCCGCCAATCAATTGCACAACCATAACAGCCGGCATGCCGAGACCACCATGGCCATACCTTTAGCTGATGCCTGAAGCAAATCACAAAGCAAATCCACCGAAAAGGCCGACCCAGACTCCAGCCTAGCGGCTTCCATCCGGCCACCAAGATCTGCCTCACCTCCTCAGGAATCCTTTGCGAACACTGGAAACAGGCCCTAGCCACCTAAGGCCTGCATATAGCTCCATGCAGAGCTGGCACAGACACCTCGAAAGCCTGCTTCAACAGAGCTTTCATCTGCCTGTCTTGCGGGTCTTTTAGGGTCACACTACCCTCCACCGCAATGGTGGTCTTACGTGTAAACTGCCATCACCAGTGCATCTACTCGAGGCAAGTGCAACTTCTCCCTCTTCTCGAAGGGAATCAGGTACAGCTGTACTATGTTCCGCATGATGTGCAAGCCTGCATCAGACATGTTCCATTCCTCTGCAATCATCACCTTCAAAGCCCTATGAACCCGGAAAGGACCATGGGGGTTTGTGGATGCCCGCCAACAGAGAATTCTCTGAGGACTCCACAGGCTCCGATCTAGGCTATTCTGCAATTCGCAAAACTGCCAGGGACTGCAAAATAAGAAAGGATAGCTCATCAAAGTGAAAAATCTGCACTGCTGTCGGATCCTTCTCTACTGGGATCTCTCCCTCCTCCAGGTCCTTCTGAGAGTGCTCTTCCAGGAGGTCCACCATCTCCTCCAAGGGGTTCATGGATTCCAAGGAGTTCATAGATTCCAATAAACCCCACTGAGCCTAGTTCCACTTCCTCCTCCAATCTGTTGCAATGCGGGTGCTTAGCCACTGCAGAAGATTCCGATTCCCTACCCAAAGGAGACATGCTGGAGACCAGGGCCCCCTCACCTAAGCCCTGCTTCATGACAAGGGCCCGATGGAGCAGGAAAATGAACTCAGGGAAAAAGGGAGAGACTCTGGCCCCCACATTCCCCCTCCCCCGACAGCTCAGACGACATCCCGGGAGAAAGATCAGCCATGGGCTGCTCCATAGGGACTCCGTTCCCTCCAAAACTGCAGCACCTGATGCATTCAAAATGGCGGTGGTTCCTGCCAAACCCGTGGGCCCACTGCCATCTCTGGGAGCATTAGCTTGCTCTCTAATACCTGCCCCACAAGGTTACGGCCCTCCTGGGCCTCCCCCGATGCAATCCGTGGCAGCAGTATTTTCCCCAGAGGCAGTCACAGCATAGCGGCCTCGATCCATAGCCCTATGGTCTGCAGATTCTGCCCTGTGCCAACCTGCACTTCCCTGGCGGCGTCCCTGAACTTACCCGGTGGCCGCTCCCCCCAAAGACCTTGCTGTCTCAGTGGCCAGTCTACCGCTCTGCCTGCTCCTGTTTTTTTTTTTTTTTTTAAGGCACAGGAGCCTGCTCAATCCCGGACTCCCTCCAAAAGGTTGGGGAGGAGGACAGAAGGAGCACACTGGAGGACAGTGGCTGGGGGAGGAGGAGTGACCTGACACCACTGGTTCTGCACCCCATGCCTTCAAACACTGTCATCGGCCGAAAGCCAGCATCAGATTGCGCAGGCTATGCTCATCCACCTGCTGGAGACTGAGAAATACTGGCTATTGTCAGTGGCACAGGCTACTTATAGCATACTTTAAGTTGTGTTCTCAAGTTTCTAATTGCTGGTAGATAAGCATGACCCACTCGTCTGGACTGGATGGATGAACTGGAAAGCTCTGTAACTGCTTTAACAATTATGTTCCAGGTGTCATTCCCCAAGAAAGCAGAGGCACAAGGACATCACAAAGGTAATTTGATAACAGGGTATCTAGTCAAAGTGCATTTTAAACTTCCTAAATTAAGTCTATTTTACAAAGAAAGTAGCAGCTCTAGAGCTGGTAGAAATGACCATGCCTACCTTTTGCAAATATTTGCATAAAATATCATATTCTATGATCAATGCACATACTCAAAAGGGTCAGGTCAATCGATCATGACCCCCCTCATTATACTGAGAAACGTCTTAGACACCGTTTTCTTCTTTTTTGTTTTTTTTGTACTGATCAAGTGGACAGAAAACAAGAGATAGAGCCCACGGCCCAGTATTCCCTGCAAGGAGGATTGCTCCGCACAAAGCCTATCCACCTGCTCCGGACTAAGTCCACCACGAAAAGCACAACGCCACGTAAATAGAAGAAACCCAGTCTAGTACGTGCATTGTGGCAAGCTATTTCATCAATAATAAAGAACGCCTTCCTTTTTTTTCCACGTACTAGACTGGGTTTTTTATACCTGCTCCGGACTGACACCAAGAGATGACTTTCTTATAGTCCGGGATCGCCAAACTGACAAATGATACAGAAATTAGGGTGGGTCAAGGTCTGGACTAGAGGGAACTCAAGGAAAGCCGATTAGCAGTTGTCCTAATTTCACCTTAATCTAAGTCCCTCCAGTTCAGTCCAGAAATACGGGTTGTGTCCATCCACCAGCAGCTGGAGATAGACTATGCAAAACATTTAGTGATGTCACACTATATAGAGAGAGAAAGACTATCCCTTCTCCTGCACTACTGTCAGTCTCCAGCAGCTGGTGGATGTTCAGGCAGCTCTCTGTCTGAAGTGGACTGAGGTCTATCTAGAGTTAGTTGGTGGAGTTTGGAAGTTTGGTTTTGTTTAACCAGGAAGCCTGACCTGAGACAGAAGTTAGACTGCTGAAACGGAAACAGCAAGACCCAGAAAAAAAAGTAATTAGTTAAAAATAGCAAACTTTATGAAAATTGAAGGAGGCAGTCTCATCCAGAGCCCTTAAGTGGGTGAGGAACAACCTCTGCGGGTCTACCGCGGGCCGTTCAGTCGGCGTCGGTGGGTCCCGGCAGCAGTGGCGAACCTTTCATCAGGTTAGTTTTCTTCCTGCCACTGGCACAGAGTCCAGTAGTGCATAGGCCTGGTTTTTACAAGTAGCATCAGGGAGAGTGAGCCCTTGGGGCGCAGCTGTCCCAGTAATTGTTCGGAGGGCTCTTAGGGGCTCGTTCCAGCAGGTAGCATGTGGTTGTTTTGCAGCCAAGTGAGTGCACTCATAATTATGCATGGGGTAAACTAACATGTGCAGTGTGCGGCACACACCGAAGTTCTCTCTCGCAAACCGGCTGTTGCAGATCTTGAGAGGGAAAGCCAGCAGCTCAAGGAGGACCATTTGTACGTAGAGGCCAGCTCGATGGGGTCTCTAGGCTCTCCAGAGAGGCAGGAACAGCTGTGAAATGGTCTGGACTCAGCAGCGGGAGAGGTCCCACACTTCTTCAGTGACAGCCATTTTGTCCCCGGAGAACAGGGCTTCTGATGGGGGCTCAAATGCTCAGGCAGGGACAGCTGCAGGAGAAGGCCTAGTGGACCTTCGGGGGAACAGAATGGCAGAAGAAAGGGCTTTGTTTTCCCCAGAATTCATTTTACTCCTGAATAGAGCCTATACATTGAACAGGGAGAAGGGCCAGAGCTGAGGTAAGACGAGGGCTTCTCCTCAGGAGTAGGGGGCCAAACGGGTATCTCCAGATCCCGGATGGGGGACCCCCAAGTGTAGCAGATTGGCATCAGAAGAAAAAGGAGAGCAGCGACTTTCAGATGGTTCAGAAAAGGCAGAGGATCCGGGGGAAGGGCCCTCAGGCGCCAGAAAGAGATGGAGACGGGGGCGTTCCTTTTCACCTTCTGCCTCTGTCTAGTAGCCTATTTTTATTATATTGTACACTGCCCTGACACTTCGGCAAGGGCGGTATATCAAGCAATGCGAATAAATAAAGGATCTGCATCCAGGGGAAGATCTTGCCATAGTCAGAGTGTTTAAGAAGGATGAGCTCAAAATGTTGGCAGCGTTGAATCTTCCATTTCGGACGTCAGAAGAGAGGTTCCTTTGGAGAATCCCCTCCTACAAGGGATGCGATCCCCACAGAATTCCTTTCCAATTCACAAGGCTATCATGCAGATGATACAGACTGAGTGGGATCTACATGAGGTGGGTCTCTGGCAGCCGAGCAATGGCCCAACTGTACCCAGTGCCTCCAGCGGAGAAGGAACTGTTTAAGAATCCGAAGGTGGACGCATTGGTTACCATGGTAACAAAGAAAATCACAATTCCTGGGGAAGACTGAACGGGTCTAAAGGACCTGACCCACAGGACCATCGGTTAGAGTCGCTCCTGAAACAGGACTTTGAGGTATATGCTCTCTCCTCCATTGGTGGGGCATATGTGTCAAGAAACTGCATGCGCTGGGTGCAGGCTCTCCCTCAGTTGATCCATGACGCAAGCTCAAAACCGGTGGAGCTGGCCAAGTTAGAGTCTGCTTTGGCTTATCTGTCAGACCTTTGCTATGACCTGGTCCGAGCGTCCTCAAGAGTATGGCGCTGGTGGTCGCAGCAAGGTGCTTCCTATGGTTGCATAATTGGTTCGCAGATGTGGTATCTAAGGTCAGGTTGAGCAAGTTGCCTTTCAAAGGTAAGCTTTTGTTTGGAGAGGATCTGAAGGAATTGGTTATGGAGATTGGTGACACCAAAAGAGCTTGGTTGCCCGAGGACAGGCTGTGTGGCAGACGTCAGCCACAGCAAAGTCGAGGAGGAGTTCAGGATTTTCAACAGTTTCGGACAATACGATTTCCTCCGGCACAGCAGGGTCATTTTTCCTATAGGGAGTGGTTCTTTTGAGGCAGAGGGTCCGGACGTGGCTTCTATGCGGGATCCCTCAACCCCGCAAAGAAGCCGCAATGATATGAGAGGGATCCGGGAGCTGGGGGAACAGACAGGAGGAAGATTACAATGGTTCTACAGCTCCTGGGTCCAAGCCACTTCAGATCATTGGGTACTGGAAGTTGTACGCGAGGGATATGCTCTTGAGTTCCAGCAGCTGCTGGCAGATGCATTCATGCTATCTCCGTGCTCGGCATCTGCAAAGGCATGAGCAGTACGAGAGACAATACTGCGTCTGTTAGCATTGGAAGCGGTTGTTCAGGTCCCGGCCAACCAGTGTGGGTTTGGTCGGTACTCCATTTATTTCGTGGTGCCCAAAAAGGAGGATACATTTCAACCTATTCTAGACCTCAAGCACGTCAACAGAGCGCTCCGGGTCCCGTGATTTCATATGGAGATGCTGCGCTCAGTCATGGTTGCTGTGCAAATTGTTAAGTTCTTAACAGCATTGAATCTCACGGAGGCCTATCTGCACATCTGACCTGATCACCAGCGATTCCTGAGGTTCACGATCGCCATGGGGCATTTCCAGTTCCGAGCTCTTCCCTTTAGGTTGGCTACGGCTCCGCGGACTTTCACCAAGGTGATGGTCGTGGCCGCGGCAGCTCTGTGGAAGCAAAGGATCCTTGTGCATCCATATTTGGACAATTGGCTCATTCAAGCAAAATCCAGGGAAGAGACTCGCAAAGTGATTATCTTTTTATAGGACCTAGGATGGGTTATCAATCCTGTCAAAAGCAGACTGTCCCTAACACAGAAGCTAATTTATCTGGGGGCGCATCCCTGCCGAGAGCTTGTCCTGCCTGAGCCAGCACCATAACGCTATCTTGGTGGCTCTTGGACATAGTAGTGGCCTCATCAGCGGAAGGCGCTGTGCTGATCATTGGCGGAGTAGGGCCCTCTGCAACGGTCTCATGTGTACTCAGGCCCAAGGCACAAATTCAATGGAAGCTGCCATTGAACCCACCACTTGCAGGTAATGCCATGCCGTCAGAGTTTGCAAGCTGAGAATCTGTCAGACCTGCAGATGGAGGGTACAAATCTATTCCTCTGGCAGGGAGACCCGGTTTTGGGCTGTCTGGAACTGGACTCCTAAGTACACCAAATCCTGCGATGGCTGTAATCGGCTCTTGGAAAAGTTTACGACCCAACCAAGGCCCCGTAGACATGCAATGACCTTTTCTGTGGCCCTTTTGCTCTCTTCCTTGGATTTTGCTCCGAGCAATTGTCCAGGTAGGGATGTACCAGAGTACCCTCCTGACACAGCGCGACCACAACTATGACCTTTGTAAAAGTTCGGGGAGCCATTGCCAGTCCGAAGGGCAAGGCCTGAAACTGAAAGTGCCCCATAGGGGCCGCAAATCTCAACTTCTGATATTCAGGCCGAACAGGAATATGCAAATAGGCCTTCATAAGATCGAGTGACATCAGAAACTTGCCCACCCTGACGGCCACAATGACCAACCAGAAAGTTTCCATGTGAAATTGAGGCACTTTGAAACAATGATTGACGCCCTTGAGATCTAAGATGGGACAGAAGGCACCTTCCTTTTTGGGGACCACAAAATAGACTGAGTATTGACCCAACTTACACTGGTCAGGTGGGAAGGGCACCATGGCCTTTAAGGCCAACAGATGAAGAAGAGTGTCCTGAACAGCTCGAATCTTGTGAGGGGGCTTGCAGGGAGATCAGATGAAGGATTCCCAGAAGGGTTGAGCAAACTTGAGAGCATACCCCTCATGGATGATTTCCAAGACCCACTGGAAAGTCCCGCAGCCGTCCTGCTATGGGCACTAACCCCCCCAGGACTCCCCTCATCTCATTGCAGCTTCTTATTCATGGTCAAGGAAGAGGCTTAGAACCTCTTGCCTGAACCTCGAAAACCCCGAAATGTCTGTCCTAAGCTGAAAAGCACCCTCTCTGATAGAGCACAAAAGGAACCGAGCGGAACCTCCACAAAATCCCATGACGGAGTTCGCACTGCTTTTGTTTATCCTCGGGAAACCAGCCGCCCTACGGAAGACTCGCCCGAGCCTAGCCTCATCTCCTTGAGGGATTTCTCCTTCCTCCAGCTCAGCGGGTTCCTCGCCCATCTCCTGTCTCCCTCCTCCTCCGAGTGAAGGGACCCTGTGTCTTCCTTCAGGTCTGCAAACATCTCCGGCTAGGACCAGGCTCCCTTTCGGCCCTCTGCCCCTGAAGGCCTTCGGGGAGCCCTTTTTCAGGGATGTTCTTTCCTCACTGTTTCATGCAGAAGGCCCTATGCATGAGTAGAACAAACTCAGGGGAAAAACCGCTTTGGGCTAACTCCTCAGACGAATCCTTGGAAGTGGAGAGTCTGCGAGACCTGCCTCCCTTACTTCTCCCCTCCAATAGGGGCGGAGGGGGTAGCTGGACAACCTGGAAGCTAACTACCCGGCCTCTTCTGCGGGTGAAGAGCGCTCTCCCGGCTGCAGAGAAGGACCTCTGACCCCTGATGGCCTCCCTTTTCCAGCCTTATCAGTTTGAGAAACTAAAGTCTCCTCCACTGACCAGGATTCTGCCTCGCAGTCAGTGCGAGGGCACTTGCAGGGTGCAGCTGGGGAAGGCAGGGCTATATTAAGTGGAAGGAACTCCTGCAGGACTAGGCGAGGGGAGGAGACACCTTGCTCCCCTTCCAAAGGTTCCAGGCATGCTGGAAAAGAAAGGAGAACTTCGTAGGTGCAGAGTCCAGGTCATGCTGCTGTGGAAGGAGGGCGAGTGGAGGGGGGTCAGCCAGAGGAGCACAGGAGAGAGGTGCTGTCAGTCCTGAAGGAGCTGAAGTGACAGAGGACAAGGAGGGCACCAGGAGAGGAGGTCCTGAAGTATCCTGGTCCTCGGAGGCAGGGCGCCAGAGCAGCAGCAGCTTAGACCATAGAGGATTCCTCAGGATGATCCTCGTAGGCAGAACACATATCATTAACAAGGACCCTCATTTTCACCCACACCTCAAGGATTGCGGGAGAAAATCAGGCATAGCGAGAGCAATCACAGCATTAAAATGGTGCCAAGCCAAAAAGAAAATGGTACTTCGGCGGGAAATGCAGCAGGCAAGCAAGCACAGCCGCGGTCCGAGGGCTGGAGCCACAAGACTCACAGTTCATTACAGCGGCCCTGATGCCGCTGGCAGATGAAAACAGAAAGTGTGTACATCGGAAACAGGTCGGGCGCCGATCTGCTGCGCTGCAAAGTCCCTGGAGAGCTGGATGAGTGAGAGTAATGGCGGAGTGAGGGGAGAGGACAGAGAGAGCCCGAACAGCAGCACATGGGTGGTAAACAGTGAATCCTCAGACGTGCAAGTGCTCAAGCTCGGACAAGAAGAGACCGGGCTTCAATCTTTTTTTTTTTTAAATTAAAGAAAAGGGGAAAATAAAACCAAAGGGAAAGGTCCTAGGATCTCGGAGTGTCCACCTGACACAGTACCCCCCACCGAGCTGCACTGGCTCTCCTAGCCAGGAGTTCTCCCAAAAAGGACCACCAGATTGTATCTCCTATACCCCCTCCCCCCAGGGTCAGAATGGCCCAGTGGTCAGAGGTCTGAAAGGCAAGAAGGTTGAAGGCCACACTAGAGGTAACAGAGGAAGCATCCAACATCTGCTGAGACAGAAAAAGTACTGAGGGGACCCCTAGCTGTACTTGGCCTTTATACCAAGGATGATGCCACAGCTTGTTTTGGCTTTTTACTTTCTCCACCTCGACTTCTGTTGGCAGGGGGACACAACCCACTTGTTTGAACTGGTCTAGCTGGACAACCTGGAAGATAAAATTATTCTTTATGTGCTGACATTCCTTGAGTGACTCCAGTCCAGTCCCGACCTGTAAGTAATCTCACCCCACCAGCAGCTTGGAGACTGAGCATATTATCTTTAATGACTTCAGGATAGATAGGCAGCTGGCACCTCCTACCAGATTCCAGTATCTTACTGATAAAGCAGACTCACAAAAGCAACAATTAAGAAGGTACCTTATATCAACCAATTTTAGAAACCACCAACCTAATCCCAACAGGCAGAAAAAATCCCCTTAAAAGAAGAACAAGATTACTTATCA
This sequence comes from Ichthyophis bannanicus, assembly GCA_033557465.1. Classification (NCBI taxonomy): domain Eukaryota; kingdom Metazoa; phylum Chordata; class Amphibia; order Gymnophiona; family Ichthyophiidae; genus Ichthyophis; species Ichthyophis bannanicus. Next base: position 99,360,668 of record CM066048.1, on the reverse strand, counting down.
AATAGTAGGCCCATAGCATGCTTACACACTCCTGATGAATTCCTCTGGTCACTTCAGACCCCGTTGACGTGACTTCTTACTTGTTTCATATTCTTTTTTGCTGTTCCTGTCTTAGGAAATATCAAAAACCAACTCCCCATGCCCATAACTATGAGATGATCTTCTTCCGGCCCGGAGATATCTCTTTCACTGAGAACCAAAAAGGATGGGTCCAGAACTGGACTGGTGTCACTCAAGGAATGTCAATTAGCAGGTAAAACCTAATTTCACCTTCCTTATCGTTCCTCCAGTCCAGTCCTGACCTGTGGGATGTATCATGGCAGTACTAATCTTGGGAGGGACCCTCTGGTCCAGCCTGAAGAACCGCTGAACCAAACCTAGCATCCCCTGCCAATTGAACATCGAGCCGATAATGCTTCATGAAGGTACGCAGGGACAACCAGGTTGCCGCCTTACAGATCTCCCTTGGCGGAACCAAATGGGACTTTGCCCATGAAGTAGCCTGCGCCTGGGTTGAGTGGGCCCTCAACTCCCTGGGCAATTCCTTGCGCCACAGCCAAGTAGGCCAAAGAATTGGCCTCCTGCACCCATCTTGAAATGGATGCTTTAGAGGCCACTTTGCCCTTGCAGAAACCGAACAAACAGCCGATCGGATCTTCTAAAAGACTCTTTTCTTTTCAAATGGTGCCATAACACCCTACGAACATCCAAATGGTGCAGAAGGGGATCCTCCTTCATGCTTCCTGCTCCGGAAAACACCAGAAGCGTCATGGACTGATTGAAGTGAATAACCAATAGCACTTTGGGAAGAAAGGAAGGCACCAGCCTTAGAATCATCTTCTCCTTTGCAAGAATAAGAAAAGGCGCCCAACCCGAGAGTGCCTGAAGCTGATATTCTTCTAGCCGAACAAATGGCCACCAGGAATGCCGTCTTTAATGTAAGATCATTCAAGGTACAGGCACCCAATGGCTCAACGGGTGCCTCCGTCAGCACTGATAATACTAAATTGAGGACCCAGGGCGGCACAATTGATCGTACTGGCAGTCGAACCTGCTTCACTGCCCGCAAAAAATGGACCACATCCGAGTATGCTGCCAGGGACACTCCTTGGACTCTCCCATGATAACAAAAGATGGCTGCCATCTGCACTTGGAGGGTGCTGCATGCCAAACCCTTATCCAACCCGGTCTGCAAAAAGGCGAGGACATCCGTCACTGAAGCTGACAGGGGCCGACAATGGTGATCTGCACACCAGCCCTCAAAGACTCTCCACATGCGAATGTAAGCCAACGAAGTGGAGCACTGCCTGGCCTTCAACAGCGTTGCTATTACAGAGGCCGAATGGCCCCACCTCCGCAATCTAGCCCGCTCAAGAGCCAGGCCATAAGCAAAAATCAATCCACCTGTGGCATCAGGATCGGCCCCTGTGACAACAGATCGGGTTGAGTTGGTGGACACCACGGACAGTCAACTGCCAGTCGTACCAGATTGGCATAACATGGCTATCAAGGCCAATCGAGAGCTACTTAAACCAACAGCCCCCGATGTGCCTCTATCCTCTGCACCACTTGACCTATGAGCGCCCAAGGGGGAAACACATAGAGCAGCCCTTCCGTTGGCCAACATTGTACAAGCTCATCGAACCCTTCCAACATGTGCTTTCTCCTTCTCCTGTAAAATTGAGCTGCCTTTGCTGACTCAAACAATGCCATGAGATCCATGATCGGCTGCCCCCAGTGGTGCACCATCTCAGCAAAAACTGCATAGTTGAGTGTCCACTCTGCGGGATCCAGACATACCCGGCTGAGATAGTCGTCTGCTACATTGTCCATGCCTGCCACGTGCGCTGCCGAAAGCACCTGCAGATTCTCCTCCACCCAGGTTAACAATGAAGCCACCTCAATCTCTAGGTTCACACTGCTCATTCCCCCTCGCTGATTGATGTAAGCCACCGTCGTGAAATTGTCTGAGAACACTGACTGCATTGCCCTGAATCTGAGTCCGGAACTGCTGTAAAGCCAAGCACACTGCTCTTACTACCAGGCGGTTGATTGACCAAGCACTCTCCTGAGGGAATCAGAGGCCCTGCACTACTTGGGTCTTGCAATGCACTCACCATCCTGACATCTACCATCAGCTGGACCCATTGTAGTGCCTCCAGGGGCATGCCCACTTGGAGACTGTCTGACTGCAGCAACCACTGGAGGGTCCTTGATAGCGGATGGCACTGCACCGATCACCTTCGCAACAGTGTCCTCTGTAACAGGCACACGTGTGCCCACACCCAAGGCACGAGCTCGATGGTCGCTGCCATGGAACCAAACATCTGGAGATTGTGCTTTGCCGTTTGCAGCTTCATGCTGCAAAACTTCCGAATCTGTCCCTGTAGCATGCGTAACCAGTTCTCCAGCAAAGACATCCGACCTGCCACCATCTGAAATCAGACCCCCAAGTATACAAAATCCTGTGAGAGCCAGAGGTGACTTTTGGCGAAGTTGATCATCCAGCCGAGACCCGTTCACTTTTTTCCCTTGATTTTGCCCAAATGAACCAATTGTCCAGGTAAGGGCACACCAGAATTCCCTTCCCATTGCAGACCGGCTGCGACCACCACCATAACCTTTGTGAAAATGCGGGGCGCTATTGCCAGATCGAATGGCAGCACCTGAAATTGGAAGTGGCCCATGGGCACTGCGAACCGCAAGAACTGCTTATGCTCGGCTCGAATAGGAATGTGCAAGTAGGCTTCTATCAGATCTAGCGAGGCCAAGAACTCCCCCTCCCTGACTGTTACAATGACCAAATGGAGCGTCTCTATGTGGATCAGAGGCATCGATTTACATGTTTGAGATTTAAAATACATCTGAAAGATTTATTTATTTAGCTGCATTTATATCCCGCTTTTCACTGGGGCATGACAAAAATGGAGTATCGACCATAACCGCACTGGTCGTCCAGCACCCTTGCCGCCACCTGCAGGTCTAGAAGACGGTGGAGTGTCTGCTGCACGGCCACGAGCTTCTGAGTGCCCTGCAAGGGGAAAGGACAAACGCATCCACGAGAGGCCATGCAAATTCCAACGCATATCCCTCTGACGATCTTCAGCACCCACTGATGGAAGTAATTTGAGCCTAGACAGGATAAAATTTCCGCAGCAGATCCCCTTCAGGCACCCCCCCTCCCCCCCCCCCCCCCGCCTGGGTTTTCCTCATTTCATTGGGACTTCTTAGAGGCTGAGGAGGAGTGGGAGTAAAATCCCCACCAGTTCCCTGAAAGCCCCAAAAATACTTTCCTCAAGAAGGAAACCTTCCCCTCTGGTATGGAGCAAAACACACCATGCATCAGAAGTTTGAAGATTGCTTCGCACCGGAGCCACGAAACGGACCGGTTACTCTTTATCGTTTGGAAGCCGGCCTCCTAACAAGTCTCCCAAGTCCTTTACCAATTTATCAAGATCTTCCCCGAATAAGAGCTTGCCCTGAAAAGGGAGTGTACTCGAACACAATTTGGATGAAATGTCCACTGACCAATTCCTGAGCCAGAGATAGCGGCGAGTGGCCACCACCGTCACCATACTCTTAGACAAACCTCTGATCAAATCATATGCCCCCCATACCAGCCAGCCTACCTTTCTCCATCCCACAACCTCCTCTTGGTCATTTCTTGAGTGGGTCCCAACACACTATCACATCATTTTCTACTCCATCTGACAGAGTCATTCAAGACACTATCCTAAACATAAACACTACAACAGCACCCTCCGATCCGTGTCCAGCTCCCTGGATAAAGGCCCTGCGTGCCGAGCTCAGCCCATTCCTATCCAAATTGATTGATGTATCGTTCTCTACTGGAACATTCCTTCGAAGCCTGAAAAGCGTAGTTACTCACCTGTAACAGGTGTTCTCCAGGAGCAGCAGGAATCAGTCCTCACATATGGGTGACATCGGCGCCGACGGAGCCCTCGCGGAGCAATTTTCCCCAGCTTTCAAAGAAAGCCTTTGGGAATTGCAGCACGCATGCGCGGTCTCCTTCCCGCCCAAGGGAGCCATCTTAGCCAGTCTGATGACATAGCTAAAAGACAGCATAAAAATTTGCAAAAAAACTTAAGCAGATGATTGCAACTCCAAGGGGAGGAGGGAGGGTTGTGAGGACTGATTCCTGCTGCTCCTGGAGAACACCTGTTACAGGTGAGTAACTACGCTTTCTCCAGGACCAAGCAGGAAGTCAGTCCTCACATATGGGACTCCCAAGCTTAAGGCTACCGGAGACCCTAAGCACAAAAATGAGCTCCCTCTAGCTCAGCAGCACAGAAGGAAGGAATCTTCACTGAATTATTACCCACCGGTAGCCCCCATCCGGGATGGAGGGTAGGAGTTGCTCAAACCTCGAAGAGATTTCGGAGGACTGCCTGTCCGAAAGCACTGTCCCTGCGGGACTCCCTCTCGAGGCAGTAATGGACCGCAAAAGTCTGGCTCGAAGACCAAGTAGCGGCCCGGCAGATGTCTGCCAACGGAACAGAGCGGAGGTAAGCCACTGACGTAGCCTTCGCCCGAACACAATGAGCCGTGACTCAACTTTCTAACGAGAGACCGGCTGCCCCATAAGCCCAAGCGATACAGTCAGCAACCCAGATGGACAGAGTACGCTTGGAGACCGGGAGCCCCAATTTATTGGGGTCAAAAGACACAAAAAGCTGAGCCGCTTTACGGTGCTCCCGCGTACGGTCAAGGTAGAAGTTCAATGCCCTTCTACAGTCCAGGGTATGCAGGACCATTTCAGCTCGGCTGGAGTGTGGCCTGGGAAAGAAGGTCGGAAGTACCACCTCCTGATTGATGTGAAAAGGGGAGACCACTTTTGGAAGAAACTTTGGGTGAGTCCGTAGGACTACCCTATTTTTGTAGAACCGAGTGTAAGGGGGATCAGACACGAGAGCCTGCAATTCACTTACGCGTCTAGCGGAAGTGAGGGCTATCAGGAATAAAGTTTTCCAAGAAAGAAAACGGAGAGAGAACAGGTAGCCATAGGTTCAAAAGGCGGACAGGTGATCCGCTGTAAAACCACATTCAGATCCCAGTCAGGTGCTGGCGGGCGCAGAGGTGGTTTAAGTAGAAGGAGACCTCGGAGAAACCTCGCTACGAGAGGGTCGCTGGAAAGAGGTCTGCCGTCCACCGGCACATGATGTGCTGAAAGAGCACTGAGGTGAACTTTGACGGAGTTGGACTTAAGTCCCAGATTAGAGAGGTAGAGCAAGTACTGCAAGATCACCGACACCGAGCAGGAGAAGGGATCCTGAGACTGCGGGGCACACCAAGCGGAAAAGCGACGCCATTTAAGGGCGTAGCATTTGCAGGTAGAAGGTCGCCGAGAAGCTAGGACGACCTCCTCCACCTCTGCCGGCAGTAGAAGGGGAGCAAGGACTACCCTTTCAGCAGCCAGGCCATCAGATGTAGAGATCTGAGGTTGGGGTGTAGCAGGGACCCCTGATCCTGTGTTAGGAGATCCGGTTGAAACCCCAGAGGGAACGGATCCTCTACCACTAATTGCAGCAGGAGTGGAAACCACGGCTGTCTGGGCCAGCGAGGAGCCACCAGGATCATGGAAGCTTTGTCTCGGAGAACCTTGAAAAGAGTTCGAGAGACTAGCGGTATGGGAGGAAAGGCATACAGAAGGCTCTCCGACCATGAGAGCAGAAAAGCATCTGCCGCTACTCGAAGGGGATGCGGCTGACGAGAGCAGAAGCGAGGAAGTTGCCGGTTGAGAGGACTGGCAAAGAGATCCATCGTGGGGAGTCCCCACTTCAGAAAAAGTTTCTGAACTACCAAGGCATCCAGGCGCCATTCGTGCGGCTGGAGGATCCTGCTGAGTTTGTCCGCCAGGCAATTTTCTTGGCCTGGGAGATAAACTGCCTTGAGAAGAACGCCGTGGCTGACGGCCCAAGAGCAGAGCTTCTGTGCTTCTCGACAGAGAAGGAAGGAAGGAGCCCGTGCCTCCCTGTTTGTTCACGTAGAACATGGCAACTTGATTGTCCGTCTGGACAAGGACGGACTGGTGAGAAGTCAGGTGGGAGAAAGCCTTGAGAGCCAGACGGATTGCTCTGAGCTCCAGGAAGTTGATCTGCTGCGCAGACTCCCACGTGGTCCAGAGACCTTGAGTACATGCCCCTTGGCAATGCGCTCCCCAACCTAGGAGAGAGGCATCGGTCGTCAGCACTTGAGCCGGCTGAGGTGACTGAAAAGGCATTCCGAGCACCAGGTTCGGCCGATGAAGCCACCACTGTAGAGAAGAGGCCAGCGGCCCGGAGACGCGCACTAAGTCGGCTAGGCCGCCCGTGGCTTGTTGCCACTGCTTGCGAAGGCACCATTGAGCAGGCCGCATATTCAGGCGGGCCTTGGGGGTCACGTGGACGGTGGAAGCCATATGGCCAAGTAGTCTCAGGAAGCGCCTGGCTGAGACCAGGGACTGGCTGCGAAAACGGCCGGCTAGGTCCATGAGCCGTTGAGCCCTGTCGAGAGGCAGGAAAGCTCGTGCCTGAGGAGTGTGCAGTCTTGCGCCGATGAACTCGAGATCCTGTGAGGGGAGCAAAGTGGACTTTGCGAAGTTTATGACAAAGCCCAAGTACTGCAGAAGAGTCACCGTGCGGTGTGTGGCATTGGTGACTTCCGGAGAGGACGATGCTCTGATGAGCCAGTCGTCGAGGTACGGAAAGACATAGAGGCCGTGAAGCCGGAGATAAGCCGCCACCACCGCGAGACATTTTGTGAAGACTCGCGGTGCGGAGGATAGGCCAAAGGGCAGTACTCTGTACTGGTAATGATTTCCTGCCACCACAAACCTTAGGTATTGGCGGTGGCTTGGGTGGATGAGGATGTGCGTGTAGGCATCCTTTAGATCCAAGGAGCATAGCCAATCTCCCTGCTGGAGGTAGGGCAGAAGGATTCCAAGGGTAAGCATCTTGAACTTTTCCCTCACGAGGAACTTGTTGAGGTTGCGCAAGTCGAGGATGGGTCTGAGGGCTCCAGTCCTTTTTGGTATTAGGAAATACCTGGAATAAAAGCCTTGACCTCTCAGGTGGTGGGGCACCAGTTCCACAGCCTGTTCCTGAAGAAGACTTGCTAACTCCTGAAGGAGTACGTCCCTGTGCAGAGGGAGTCGTGGAGGTTCTCCCGGGAAATAGGAGGGAGGGACCTGATGGAAGTGGAGAAGATAGCCTTCTCTTACGACTTGAAGCACCCAGGCATCTGAAGTGATGTTGGACCACCTGTGGGCGAAGTGAACCAGCCGGCCTCCGGTGCTGGGAGGAACCAGCTGAGGGGGAGAGGCTATGCTGATGAAGTCAAAAACCCCCACCCTGCTGAGCAGGGGCCGGTGGTGCAGGCTTGGGGGCTTGCTGCCTACGGGACCCGTTACCCCGTCCCTTGGCCTGCTGGCCCTGTTGGGGAGCTGCGGAGGCCTGATATTGAGGGTAGTGTTTATAGGCAGCCGCCTTTCTCGGGTAAAAGGACTTCTTTCCCGAGCCCTTCTTTTTCTGGGAAGGGGCGGAGGTCTTCCTAGAAAGCCTAGTTCTGGTGAGAGTCTCCGTCTCGATTTGTGCAGCCTTTTCAGCCATGGGCTTGCCAAAGAGGTTCTCACCTCGGCAGGGGACATCGACCAACTTGTCCTGCACCCAGGGTTCAAGGTCAGACGACTGAAGCCAAGCCTGTCGGCGGGCACCGATGCCGGCTGCGGCCACTCGAGCCGATGCTTCAAAGCCATCATAGGTTGCTCGGGACATGAATTTGGAGCATTCCCGAATACCAGTTGTCAAGACCAGGAACCTCCGCAAAGGTTCCTCGGACAGCCCAGCGGAGAATCCGGCTATCTCTTTAGCCAGGTCTCTGAGATATATGCCCATGTAGAGCTGGTAGGTCTGGACCCGACAAGCAAGCATAGAGCCCTGGAAACACTTCTTACCAAGGCCATCCAGGTTACGGGCCTCCCTGCCAGGAGGCACCGAGGAGTGCATCTTCTGGCTCTTAAGCCTATGCATGGCCGATTCCACTACCATGGAATGGTGCGGTAGCTGTGCTTTTTGGAAGCCAGGACTCTTGCGGATTCGATAGATGGAATCGACCCGCTTGCTTAATACCGGCGACGATGCCGGACTCTCCCACATGCGGAAGAGTAGTCGTTCCAGCATGGGAGGAACCGGTACAGTAAAGTGTTCCCTGGCGGGAGAGTCATACTGAAGGGCGTCGAGCTCTTCGGCTCGAGGCTCCTCCTCGGGATCCGCAGGGAAGGCCAAAGCCTTGGCTATATCCCTGACGAAGTCCGAGAACCGGGCATCCTCCGGAGGGGACTGCTTCCGAGGTTCGGACTCAGGTGAGTCCGAGGGGACACACCGAGTCCGAAATGAATCAGGTGACTCTTCCTCTTCAGACTCCCAGGCCGACTCCGAGGAGGAATCGGTGGGGTCGGCTCGGGCAGGCGGAGGCGTCGGCTGCCCCGACACCGAGGGAGTCGGCGTCGACGACCTCGGTCCCGAACGGGAGGCCGAGGGTGACCTCGACCGAGGATCGACTCGAGTTCGCATGGACTCGAGGATCGGCTCGGTCTCCGGGGTCGACTTAGACGTCGACGTCCCGGCGGTCGGGGCAGCGGCGCCAGCGAGGCTAGCGATCAGTGCCCGCTGCTGGTCCATGAAGGCAGATAGTCTGCTCTCCAAGGCCGTCAACCTGAGTCCGACCTCAGGTGACCCAGCAGCCCCCGACTCGGGCCCCGACGGCGTCGGGCCCGACGTCGGACCCCTCTGAGGTGAGTCCAGGAGGACTACAGGACTTACCCGAGCAGGCAACTCCGACTCCAGACGAGGTCGCTTCGGGAGGTGCTCCTTCTCCAAAGACCCGGGACGGCTATCGGGGCTATGCGACCTGGCCCTCGCGGAGCCAGGAGCGTCCACCGACGCCGCCCTCGCGGGTTTTACCTTCCGTCAATGGTCCCCGGAGGGAGAACCCCTGTCGGAGGAGCTTCGGCGATGGTCAGAGCTGGAACCTCTGGACGCCGAGGCCTCCGACGAGGTCCGGGTACGGCCGGGGTCAGCGAAGATCCGTTCCCGCTGGTGCCGCCGACTCCTTAACGCTTTGGAGGACATTTTGCCGCAGGTCCCACAGATCAGTTCTTCGTGATCCGGGCCGAGGCAGCGGAGGCAATTATCATGTGTGTCAGTGAGTGACATATTTCTGTCACACTGAACACACCGCTTGAAACCACTGGCAGCCATCGGGGGAAAAAGGGCCGGGCTGCCAGCGAAAAACCGAAAAACGAAACTGACCAAAAATCAGAAAAACCGAAAAATAACAGAAGGACTCGCAACGGCGTCGCGAGTCCGGGCAGGAAAAAGACCGGCGTCGAACCGAAGAAAGAAATAGAAATAAATTACTAAAATCAACTTTTTCAGCGGGGACACGACGGGTACGTCTGTAGGGCTCCGCGGAAAAAAGAAGACTGGCTAAGATGGCTCCCTTGGGCGGGAAGGAGACCGCGCATGCGCGCTGCAATTCCCAAAGGCTTTCTTTGAAAGCTGGGAAAAATTGCTCCGCGAGGGCTCCGTCGGCGCCGACGTCACCCATATGTGAGGACTGACTTCCTGCTTGGTCCTGGAGAACAGACGGCTATCAGACCACTCCTAAAAAACAGTAAGTTGGACCCTTCGATGATGGAATCCTACAGGCCTATCTCCAGCATACCTCTCCTATCGAAAATCATTGAAAAGATTACCCAACGCCAATTACAAGATCACATAGATACTAATGCACCCCTGCCAGCATGGATTTCACGAAGCACATGGTGTTGAAACATTACTCACAACCTTATTCAACACCATAACCTTAGGTCTCGATAACATCAGACAAGGCTTTGCACTAATCTTCATGGACATTGCCGCCGCATTCGACACCGTAGACCACGAAGTTCTCCTGCTACGCCTCAGAGAGAAGGGAGTTCACGCTTCAGCTTTGTCATGGTGCGCTTCATACCTCACTGATCGCTGGCAACATGTCCGTTCTGGCCCCTCCAACTCCGATTCCTTCCCCTAAACTAAAGGTGTTCCACAGGGCTCATCTCTATCTGCCTTGCTATTCAATGTCTATATGCAACCCATTTGTGATATCATCCAATCATTTAATATCAACTGCCTGGTCTATGCTGACGATGTCTTGATGTACATGCCAATTTTGACAGAACATCTTGAACTATCCCCACTTATCAGGTGCTTTGATGCTGTCACAGACTGGCTAAATGCACAAATGCTTAAGTTAAATTTTAAAAAGACAGAAGCCCTCTTTGTCACCAGGAATCCGGCTTTTACTCCACCCCTGTCTATCAAGGCTCGCGACGCAGAGATCATATGCAAGACTACAGTAAGATACCTAGGTGTAACGCTTGATCAGCAACTTAATATGAAGGCTCATATCAAAAACATAACAAAGTCGGTCTACCATAAAATCCGGACCCTCCGCAATCTGCGTCAACTGTTAGAGCCTGATGACTTCCGAACTGTCTTTCAGGCCCTAATAATGCCTCACTTTGACTATGCCAATGCGATCTTGTATGGTCTACCTAAGTGCACGACTAACCCCTTACAACTTGCAATGAATTCAGCTGCAAGAATCCTTCATGGAGCTTCAAGAAGTTCTCATATTACCCCAATACTAAAACAATTGCACTGGCTACCCATACAAGCCAGGATCTCATTCAAGATCCTAATTATGACCCATAAAGCCATCAAGAAATACCCTGCTACTGCCATTACTGACCTAATTTCAATCACACCTCCCAATCGAGCAAGGAGATCGAATGCCGCAAATACTCTCATATTACCTAAAGCAAGCACGAAGTGTTCTCAATTCACTAGATCCAGAGCCTTCTCCTTCTTTGCTCCATCCTGCTGGAACGCACTACCAGCAACTATCAGAACCATCAGTGAACTCTCCCAATTTAGGAAGGCACTGAAACGTCACCTCTTTCTTCATCACTACGATGTTGCAGTCTTCCCCCCACACCCACCCACTCTCACATCTCAATGCAGCACCTCAAACTCATGCACGTCACATTCCCAGACTGATCACTCGCAATCACACCTTCCCCTCCAACCACCATGAGAAACTTATGCAGTGCCGCATAACTTATTATATTGTTGCATAAAGTAGAATGTATTTATTCATCGTGTCTCCTTGTTAAGGGACTGGTTATTTATACCCTATTTTACCTGTTATACCTGCTTAATGCATACCCAAGTTTAATTTTCCTGTTTAATGTATACCCAAGTTATTATACCTGTTTCACTGTAAGCACAAATCACGAAATTGAGATGTGCAACTCTTATGTTCATTGTAAACCGCACTGATGTCGAATAGCGCGGTATAAAAGAGACTGCAAATAAATAAATAAAATAAAAAATAAAAGGAATCTGCCAAATATGCCGCTCCAGATTCCAGTTTGGCTGCCTCGGGCAGTAGTGGGTGAGATTCCCCCTCCACTCTTTATAATCACTTGCACCCATCTCCAACATGCCCGTGCCACAAAAACACCACAAGCTTCCGCTTGTAAGGGCAAGGCAGGGTCTCTACCTTTCTGTCCTGGACATCCTTAAGGGCCAAACTGCCCTCCACTGGAATAATGGACTTCTTTGTAACTGCTGAGACTGCTGCATCAACTTTAGGGGAACGCAAAAGTTCTCTGTCTGCTCAGGGAGTGGGTACAAACGAGTCATAGTTGACATCCCTTTCAACGCGAACATCGCACTCATCCTGGATCATCTGTCTGATCACCCAGTGCATAGGAAACACCATCTACTGCTTCCTGACGGCTTGGAACAGAGGCTTCTCTTCCAGCAGAACCTCTGGACCCATATTGAGCGCTTTCAAGGAATGAGAAATCAAATCCACTAGCTCCTTCCTGCAAAAGATGTGGATAATGTGAGCCTCCTCACCCTGGGGAATTTACCCTTCAAGCTCCAGCTCCTCTGCACCCATATCCACCTCTATGTCTGGCTCCTTGGCATCATCGGAATGGGCCCGCCCCACATCCCCCCAATGGTCATCATCCATCTTCCTTCGGCTGGGTCCTGGCTCACCCTCTGTTATGACGCTCGTCAGGACCTCGGGTAAACTCCTCTTTTGCGGTTTTATTTGGGAGCCCCTCCCAGAGTCTCCTCTCTCTGTTTCCTTAAACAAAAAGCTTTATGCATCAGGAGGACAAATTCCAGCAAATATGCCCCAGAAAGACCCCCTGCCAAGGATTCCTTAGCCGAGGAGGACTTTTGAGGGCTTGGAGGATTTACTTTTTTTTTTCCTTTAGTTCCTAAGTAGGTAGAGACAAGGCTCTCTGTGCTCTCAAATGTGGGCACGCTCTCCGCTGCGGAGACAGATGCACAGTGAGTCCCTGAGGGTTGAGAGGAGACCTCTAATTCCCCCAAGGGTTCCAGCACTCTGTCTAACCTCCCCTCGAGGAGCCCCTCTTCTGCCAACTGAGCTTCTGCCTCACAATTGCAGCAGAAGCCTGCATTAGAGACCGAGCCCCTGTGTGAGCCACATGCAGGGCACAAGGTTTTAGAGTGCATGACTAGTTCCCCTTACAGCAGCCACAAAGGCCCAGCAGCCCCCTTTCATTTGTCTCAGCCCTGCTGCTGCTCCTAGTAGTCCGTATCTGTATTATTTTCTCTTTATTACTTTATTTTATCCTTCACCCTCAAGAATTAGAATTGACCAAAACGCTAGGGAAAAACAACAAAAAAAAACCCACGATATCTATCAACCAAGTGTCCGCAAAAGCCCCCGGCATGTGAATCCTGTCAGAAAACAAAAAAGAAAATAAGAAAGCTAGAGAAACACAGCACCCGAAATGGTGCTGGTTCCTGCGCTGAGCGGGAAGCTGTCCTTGAGCTTCATCCCCGATCAGGCTCCCCTTCAGCAGATTATGGCCTTGCAGCTTCCCCTGTCCCCCTGGACCGTTGACTGCCTCCAATGGGTTTTGCTCTCAAGTCCTGCCCCGATGCTCAGCTACGCTGTAGAGCTTCGGGGTCATTGGAAGTGCCCAGAGGAACTCAAGAGCCATGTCTTGCACCGGTTTGCAGCTCCTCTCCCCTAAAGGATCAGGAGCCGAACCTACCTCCAGGAAACAGATGAAGTGACCCTCTGCTCTCTAAGAGTAGTTAGTTACCTGTAACAGGTGTTCTGCAGGGACAGCAGGAATCAGTTCTCACTTATGGGTGATGTCGGCACCGACAGAGCCCACGCAGAGCAATTCCCCAGCTTTCAAAGAAAGCCTTTGGGATTGCTGCCACGCATGTGTGGTCCTCTTCCCGCCCAAAGGTGCCATCTTGCTCAGTCAGGTCCCAGAGCTAGAGCCCAGTGGCGAATAGGTGGAGAACCACCTCCAGACTCAGGCGACACAAATTGTCCTGGCCCGGGAGGTAGACAGCCCATAAGGTCATGCTCCGGCATATCGCGAAGGAGCAGAGGAGAACTGCCTCCCGACAAAGGAGGTGGGAGTCTGAGTTCCTTGTTTATGTAGAACATTGCAACTTTGATGTCGGTCTGCTCAAGCACCGACTTGCCCTTCAGGTGGTACTCGAAGACCTTCAGTGCCAACCTGACTGCTTGGAGCTCAAGCAGGTTGATATGCTGCAGGGACTCCTTGGGCGATCACTGCCCCTGGGTGCGTAGGCTGCCACAGTGGGCACCCCAGCCCATCAGCGAGGCATCCGTCGTCAAGACAAGCTCATGCTGCTGAGTCTGGAAGGGCATGCCCCGAAGGAGGCTTTCGGGATTCTGCCACCAAGCCAGGGAATGGAATAGGCTGTGTAAGACCTGGACAGGGTCCCGGAGGCATCCTGAGGCTTGGGCCCATTGTGTCCTGAGGCACCATTGCGCTGCCCACATCCGCATGCGGGCGTGGGGGACAACATGGACGGTCGAGACCATATGCTCCAGGATGCGCAGCATGGCCCGCGCAGAGACCCTTGTCCGACCTTGGACCTCAGCAGGCAGGGCGCAGAGCCACTCTGTGTGGGCTCGAGGGAGAAAGGCAGTTGCCCGGTCTGTGTCGAGAAGGGTGCCGATGAACTCAAGGGTCTGCACCGGTTTGAGGTGGGACGGAGTAGTTGATCAGGAAGCCCAGGCGCTCAAGCAGGAGGGCTGTGCGCAATGCCGAAAAGCGAGCCTCCTCCGCCGATGTGTCTGTGGTGAACCAGTCATCTAAGTACGGGTAAACCAGTATGCCCTGCAGTCGGAGGTGAGCTGCGGCCGTTGACAGGTTCTTTGTGCAAACTTGTGGGGCAGACGTGAGCCCAAAGGGGAGCCCCCTGTAAGGCATAGTTACTCACCTGTAACAGGTGCTCTCCAGGGACAGCAGGAATCAGTCCTCACTTATGGGTGACGTCAGCACCGATGGAGCACGCGCAGAGAAATTCCCCAGCTTTCAAAGAAAGCCTTTGGGATTGCTGCCACGCATGCGTTGTCCTCTCCCCGCCCAAAGGTGCCATCTTGCTCAGTCAGGTCCCATAGCTAGAGCCCTACTAAGCAGATGGCAAGGGAAGATAGAAATAGCAACTCTTCAGGTGAGGTGGGAGGGTAGTGAGGACTGATTCCTGCTGTCCCTGGAGAACATCTATTACAAGTGAGTAACTATGCTTTCTCCAGGAACAAGCAGGAAGTCAGTCCTCACTTATGGGACTCTCCAGCTACAGGCTACTGAACCTGCAACCCAAAAATGCCTCCGCGAGGCTGTGAGCAGAAGCCGATACCCGAAGGAGCCTGAGTCCTCGGGTCCCCGGGACTAAGCTCTCAGTAACCACCGAAGAAGGGTCGGAGGGCAGGAGTTGCTTATAACCCAAACAGATTATGTAGTACAGCCTGGCCGAAGGTGCTGTCCCGGTGGGACTCCCTTTCCAGGCAGTAGTACAAAGCGAAAGTGTTCACTGAAGACCAGGTCGCAGGCCGGCAGATGTCCGCCAGCGGCACCGAGCGCAGCGAAGCCACCAACGCCGCCTTGGCACAGACACCTGTCGATCCAGCGGGGCCCCAGCCTTTGCCTGGGTAAAGGTGATGCAGTCCACCACCCAGATGGAGAGGGTGCACTTGGTAACTGCCAGCCCCAGGCGGTTGGGATCATAGGTGACGAAGAGCTGGTCGGACTTGCGATGATCCCGGGTGCGCTGCAGATAGAGGGCGACAGCACTCTTGCAGTCGAAAGTATGCAGGATCGCTGATGCCCAGTTGACATGAGGTCTCGGAAAGAAAGTCAGCAAGACTATCTCCTGATTAAGATGGAAATCTGAGACCACTTTCGGAAGGAACTTGGGGTAGCAACGAAGGACCACTCTATTCCCGTAGAACCTGGTGTAGGGGGCCTCTGCCATGACGGTTTGATGTTCGCTGACTCGCTGTGCCGAGGTCAGCGCCACCAGGAAGACCACCTTCCAGGAGAGATGCTGGAGCAAGCACGTCACCATCAGCCTGAAAGGAGGCCACATCAACTGCATGAGCACAATGTTCAGGTCCCACTCCGCCGGCGGGGGCCAAACAGAGGGCTTGGAGAGCAAAAGGCCCGGCATGAAGCGGGAGACCAGAGGTTGGCCCGAGAGGGGTTTACCCCCGACAGGGAAATGATTGGCCGAAATGGCACTCAGGTGAACCCTGACCACGTTGGATTTCAGCCCCACCCGCAAGAGGTGGAGAAGGTACTGGAGAACCCACCGGGTAGGGCAGGAGAATGGGTCGATCTGGAGCCCAGAGCACCAGGTCGAGAAGTGCTGCCACTTCAGGGCATAGGCCCGCCTCGTCGAATCCTTCCTCGATGCGAGGAGGACTTCTTCGATCTCCTCTGGAAGATGCAGTGAGGCTAAAGAGACCTGTTCAGCCGCCAGACCGTAAGGGATAGTGAGGCCAAGTTCAGGTGGAGCACCTGTCCCTCCTCCTGCGTTAGCAGGCCTGGGGCACTGCCCAGGGGAACCAGAGGCTCTACCGAAAGCCAGAGCAGAAACGGGAACCAGGGCTGTCAGGGCCACAATGGGGCCATGAGGATCACTGAAGCCCGGTCCCACTGAATCTTGTGGAGGGTCCTCGCAATGAGAGGAGTGGGAGGGAACGCATATAGAAGCCTGGAGGTCCAGTCCAGGAGGAATGCATCCTGGACCACCCTGTTGGGGTGCGAAATCAGCCCGCAAAAATGGGGAAGCTGCGTGTTCACCGGGCTGGCAAACAGATCTATGGACGGAGTCCCCCAGTGGCAGAATAGGTGGAGAGCCACCTCTGGACTCAGGAGCCATTCATGCAGGCGAAGGAGCCTGCTGAATCAGTCCACGAGGAAGTTGTCCTGGCCCGGGAGGTAGACAGCCCTTAAGGTCATGTCCCGGCACACCGCGAAGGAGCAGAGAAGGACTGCCTCCCGACCAAGAAGGCCCCCTTCCTTGTTTATGAAGAACATTGTGACCTTGTTGTCGGTCTGCACAAGCACTGAATTGCCCTTCAGGTTGTACTCGAAGACCGTCAGGGCCAACCTAACTGCCCGGAGCTCGAGCAGGTTGACCTGGTGCAGGGACTCCTCGGGTGACCACTGCTCCTGGATGCGTAGGCTGCCACAGTGGACACCCCAGCCCAACAGCGAGGCATCCGTCATCAAGATGAGCTCGTGCTGCTGAGTCTGGAATGGCATGCCCCGAAGGAGGCTTTGGGGATTTTGCCACCAAGCCAGGGAACTGAACAGGCTGCAGGAGACCCGGACGAGGACTCTGAGGCGTCCCAAGGCTTGGGCCCATTGCACCCTGAGGCACCATTGTGCCGCCTGCATGTGCATGCGGGCGTGGGGAACGACGTGGATGGTCGAGGCCATGTGCCCCAGGAGGGGCAGCATGGCCCGCATCAAGACCCTTATCCAGCCTTGGACCTTGGCCGTCAGGGCGCAGAGCCGATCCGCGCAGGATCGAGGGAGAAAGGCAGTGGCCCGGTTCGTGTCGACAAGGGCGCCGATGAACTCCAGGGTCTGCACTGGTTCGATGTGGGACTCGGAGTAGTTGATCAGGAAGCGGAGGCGCTTGAGAAGGAGGGCTGTGCGCGACGCCGAGAGGCGAGCCTCCTCCACCGATGTGCCAGTGACGAGCCAGTCATCTAAGTATGGGTAAACGGGTATGCCCTGCAGCTGGAGGTGAGCTGCTGCCGTTGACAGGCACTTTGTGAAGACTCGTGGGGCAGATACGAGCCCAAAGGGGAGCACCCTGAAATGCAGGTACTTCCTGTGCTTGGTGTGGACCAGGATATGGGCATAAGCATCCCTGAGATTCAAGGAGCATAGCCAATTGCCCTGCCCTAGGATCTCATGCCAAGCGATAGCATTCTGAACTTTTCCCACACCAGAAACTTGTTCAGGTTCCTGAGATCGAGGATAGGGCACAGGCCCCCTGTCCTCTTCAGAATGAGGAAATACCGGGAGTAAAACCTCCGACCTTGGAGGTGCGGTGGGACCCTTTTGACCGCCTGCTGGCCGAGGAGGTTGATGACCTCTTGTTACAAGCAAGCCTGGTGCGAGGGAAGCTGAGTAGGCTAAGCTCGGGAGAAGGGAGTCTGTCCAGATGAAGATGATAACCGTCCCGGATCACCTGGAGGACTCAGGTGTCTAATGTAATGGCCGCCCACTAAGGGACAAAAAGGGATAGGCGTCCTCCCATGGGCGTAAGTGCTGCCGGGGGGGCGAGAGGCTATGCTTTTGGCGTCAAAACCCCAGAGCTGGCTGGGGTGGTGCTGGCGGTTGGGCCTTGGGCCCTTTCAGTTTCCGATAACCCTGAACACCCCCTTTTCCCTGAGCATTGGTCGTCGGCGCCACGGCAGACGGGTAGGGTGGGTATCCCGGGCAGGGAAAGCGTAGTTACTCACCTGTAACAGGTGTTCTCCAGGAGCAGCAGGAATCAGTCCTCACATATGGGTGACGTCGGCGCCGACGGAGCCCTCGCGGAGCAATTTTCCCCAGCTTTCAAAGAAAGCCTTTGGGAATTGCAGCGCGCATGCGCGGTCCCCTTCCCGCCCAAGGGTGCCATCTTAGCCAGTCAGATGACATAGCTAAAAGACAGCATAAAAATTTGCAAAAAAACTAAAGCAGATGATTGCAACTCCAAGGGGAGGAGGGAGGGTTGTGAGGACTGATTCCTGCTGCTCCTGGAGAACACCTGTTACAGGTGAGTAACTACGCTTTCTCCAGGACCAAGCAGGAAGTCAGTCCTCACATATGGGACTCCCAAGCTTAAGGCTACCGGAGACCCTAAGCACAAAAATGAGCTCCCTCTAGCTCAGCAGTACAGAAGGAAGGAATCTTCACTGAATTATTACCCACCGGTAGCCCCCATCCGGGATGGAGGGTAGGAGTTGCTCAAACCTCGAAGAGATTTCGGAGGACTGCCTGTCCGAAAGCACTGTCCCTGCGGGACTCCCTCTCGAGGCAGTAATGGACCGCAAAAGTCTGGCTCGAAGACCAAGTAGCGGCCCGGCAGATGTCTGCCAACGGAACAGAGCGGAGGTAAGCCACTGACGTAGCCTTCGCCCGAACACAATGAGCCGTGACCCGACTTTCTAACGAGAGTCCGGCTGCCCCATAAGCCCAAGCGATACAGTCAGCAACCCAGATGGACAGAGTACGCTTGGAGACCGGGAGCCCCAATTTATTGGGGTCAAAAGACACAAAAAGCTGAGCAGCTTTACGGTGCTCCCGCGTACGGTCAAGGTAGAAGTTCAATGCCCTTCTACAGTCCAGGGTATGCAGGACCATTTCAGCTCGTCTGGAGTGTGGCCTGGGAAAGAAGGTCAGAAGTACCACCTCCTGATTGATGTGAAAAGGGGAGACCACTTTGGGAAGAAATTTAGGGTGAGTCCGTAGGACTACCCTATTCTTGTAGAACCGAGTGTAAGGGGGATCAGACACGAGGGCCTGCAATTCACTTACGCGTCTAGCGGAAGTGAGGGCTATCAGGAATAAGGTTTTCCAAGAAAGAAAACGGAGAGAACAGGTAGCCATAGATTCAAAAGGCGGACAGGTGATCCGCTGCAAAACCACATTCAGATCCCAGTCAGGTGCTGGCGGGCGCAGAGGTGGTTTAAGTAGAAGGAGACCTCGGAGAAACCTTGCCACGAGAGGGTCGCTGGAAAGAGGTCTGACGTCCACCGGCACATGATGTGCTGAAAGAGCACTGAGGTGAACTTTGACGGAGTTGGACTTAAGTCCCAGATTAGAGAGGTAGAGCAAGTACTGCAAGATCACCGACACCGAGCAGAAGGGATCCTGAGACTGCTGGGCACACCAAGCGGAAAAGCGACGCCATTTAAGGGCGTAGCATTTGCGGGTAGAAGGTCGCCGGGAAGCTAGGACGACCTCTTCTACCTCTGCCGGCAGTAGAAGGGGAGCAAGGACTACCCTTTCAGCAGCCAGGCCATCAGATGTAGAGATCTGAGGTTGGGGTGTAGTAGTGACCCCTGATCCTGTGTTAGGAGATCTGGTTGAAACCCCAGAGGGAACGGATCCTCCACCGCTAATTGCAGCAGGAGTGGAAACCACGGCTGTCTGGGCCACCGAGGAGCTATCAGGATCATGGAAGCTTTGTCTCGGAGAACCTTGAAAAGAGTTCGAGAGACTAGCGGTATGGGAGGAAAGGCATAGAGAAGGCTTTCCGACCATGAGAGCAGAAAAGCATCCGCCGCTACTCGAAGGGGATGCGGCTGCCGAGAGCAGAAGCAAGGAAGTTGCCGGTTGAGAGGACTGGCAAAGAGATCCATCGTGGGGAGGCCCCACTTCAGAAAAAGTTTCTGAACTACCAAGGGATCCAGTCGCCACTCGTGCGGCTGGAGGATTCTGCTGAGTTTGTCCGCCAGGCAATTTTCTTGGCCTGGGAGATAAACTGCCTTGAGAAGAATGCCGAGGCTGACGGCCCAAGAGCAGAGCCTCTGTGCTTCTCGACAGAGAAGGAAGGAGCCCGTGCCCCCCTGTTCGTTCACGTAGAACATGGCAACTTGATTGTCCGTCTGGACAAGGACGGACCGGTGAGAAGTCAGGTGGGAGAAAGCCTTGAGAGCCAGACGGATCGCTCTGAGCTCCAGGAAGTTGATCTGCTGCGCAGACTCCCACGTGGTCCAGAGACCTTGAGTACATGCCCCTTGGCAATACGCTCCCCAGCCTAGGAGAGAAGCATCGGTCGTCAGCACTTGAGCCGGCGGAGGAGACTGAAAAGGCATTCCGAGAACCAGGTTCGGCCGATGAAGCCACCACTGTAGAGAAGAGGCCAGCGGGCCGGAGATCCGCACTAAGTCGGCTAGGCCGCCCGTGGCCTGTTGCCACTGCTTGCGAAGGCACCACTGAGCAGGCCGCATATTCAGGCGGGCATTGGGGGTCACGTGGACGGTGGAAGCCATATGGCCGAGTAGTCTCAGGAAGCGCCTGGCCGAGACCAGGGACTGGCTGCGAAAACGGCCGGCTAGGTCCATGAGCCGTTGAGCCCTGTTGAGAGGCAGGAAAGCTCGCGCCTGAAGAGTGTGCAATCTTGCGCCGATGAACTCGAGATCTTGCGAGGGGAGCAAAGTGGACGTTGCGAAGTTTATGACAAAGCCCAAGTACTGGAGAAGAGTCACAGTGCGGTGTGTGGCTTTTGTGACTTCTGGAGAGGACGATGCTCTGATGAGCCAGTCGTCTAGGTACGGAAAGACATAGAGGCCGTGAAGCCGGAGATAAGCCGCCACCACCGCGAGACATTTTCTGAAGACTCGTGGTGCGGAGGATAGGCCAAAGGGCAGTACTCTGTACTGGTAATGATTTCCTGCCACCACAAACCTTAGGTATTGGCGGTGGCTTGGGTGGATGAGGATGTGCGTGTAGGCATCCTTTAGATCCAAGGAGCATAGCCAATCTCCCTGCTGGAGGTAGGGCAGAAGGATTCCAAGGGTAAGCATCTTGAACTTCTCCCTCACGAGGAACTTGTTGAGGTTGCGCAAGTCCAGGATGGGTCTGAGGCCTCCCGTTCTTTTTGGTATTAGGAAATACCTGGAATAGAAGCCTTGACCCCTCAGGTGGTGGGGCACCGGTTCCACAGCCTGTTCCTGAAGAAGACTTGCTAACTCCTGAAGGAGTAAGTCCCTGTGCAGAGGGAGTCGTGGAGGCTCTCCCGGGAAATAGGAGGGAGGGACCTGGTGGAAGTGGAGAAGATAGCCTTCTCTCACAACATGAAGCACCCAGGCATCTGAAGTGATGTTGGACCACCTGTGGGCAAAGTGGACCAGCCGGCCTCCTGTGCTGGGAGGAACCAGCTGAGGGGGAGAGGCTATGCCGATGAAGTCAAAAACCCCCACCCTGCTGAGCAGGGGCCGGTGGTGCAGGCTTGGGGGCTTGCTGCCTACGGGACCCGTTACCCCGTCCCTTGGCCTGCTGACCCTGTTGGGGAGCTGCGGAGGCCTGATATTGAGGGTAGTGTTTATAGGCAGCCGCCTTTCTCGGGTAAAAGGACTTCTTTCCCGAGCCCTTCTTCTTCTGGGAAGGGGCAGAGGTCTTCCTAGAGAGCCTAGTTCTGGTGAGAGTCTCCGTCTCGATTTGTGCAGCCTTCTCAGCCATGGGCTTGCCAAAGAGGTTCTCACCTCGGCAGGGGACATCGACCAACTTGTCCTGCACCCGCTGCTCGAGAAATGAATTTGGAGCATTCCCGAATACCAGTGGACAAGGCTAGGAACCTCCGCAAAGGTTCCTCGGACAGCCCAGCAGAGAATCCGGCTATCTCTTTAGCCAGGTCTCTAAGGTACATGCCCATGTAGAGCTGGTAGGTCTGGACCCGACAAGCAAGCATAGAGCCTTGGAAACACTTTTTACCGAGGCCATCCAGGTTACGGGCCTCCCTGCCAGGAGGCACCGAGGAGTGCATCTTCTGGCTCTTAAGCCTATGCATGGCTGATTCCACTACCATGGAATGGTGCGGTAGCTGTGCTTTTTGGAAGCCAGGGCTCTTGCGGACTCGATAGATGGAATCGACCCACTTGCTTAATACCGGCGACGACGCCGGACTCTCCCACATGCGGAAGAGAAGTCGTTCCAGCATAGGAGGAACCGGTACAGTAAAGTGCTCCCTGGCGGGAGAGTCGTACTGAAGGGCGTCGAGCTCTTCGGCTCGAGGCTCCTCCTCGGGATCCGCAGGGAAGGCCAAAGCCTTGGCCATATCCCTGACGAAGTCCGAGAACCGGGCATCCTCCGGGGGGGATTGTTTCCGAGGTTCGGACTCAGGGGAGTCCGAGGGGACACACCGAGTCCGAAAAGAATCAGGTGACTCTTCCACTTCAGACTCCCAGGCCGACTCCGAGGAGGAATCGGTGGGGTCAGTTCGGGCGGGCGGAGGCGTCGGCCGCCCCGACGCCGAGGGAGTCGGCGTCGACGACCTCGGTCCCGAACGGGAGGCCGAGGGTGACCTCGACCAAGGATCGACTCGAGCCTGCATGGACTCGAGGATCGGCTCGGTCTCCGGGGTCGACTTAGACGTCGACGTCCCGGCGGTCGGGGCAGAGGCGCCAGTGAGGCTAGCGATCAGTGCCCGCTGCTGGTCCATGAAGGCAGATAGTCTGCTCTCCAAGGCCGTCAACCTGAGTCCGACCTCAGGTGACCCAGCAGCCCCCGACTCGGGCCCCGACGGCGTCGGGCCCGACGTCGGACCCCTCGGAGGCGAGTCCAGGAGGACTACAGGACTTACCCGAGCAGGCATCTCCGATTCCAAACGAGGTCGCTTCGGGAGACGTTCCTTTTCCAAAGACCCGGGACGGCTATCGGGGCTATGCGACCTGGCCCTCGCGGAACCAGGAGCGTCCACCGACGCCGCCCTCGCGGGTTTCGCCTTCCGATGATGATCCCCGGAGGGAGAACCTCTGTCGGAGGAACTCCGGCGATGCTCAGAGCTGGAGCCTCTGGACGCCGAGGCCTCCGACGAGGTCCGGGTACGGGTGGGATCTGCGAAGATTCTTTCCCGCTGATGCCACCGACTCCGTAACGCTTTGGAGGACATTTTGCTGCAGGCCCCACAGATCAGTTCCTCATGATCTGGGCCAAGGCAGCGGAGGCAATTATCGTGTGTGTCAGTGAGTGACATATTTCTGTCACACTGAACACACCTTTTGAAACCACTGGCAGCCATCGGGGGAAAAAGGGCCCCTGCAAGGTCAAAGGACCGGGCTGCCAGCGAAAAACCGAAAAATGAAACTGACAGAAAAATCAGAAAAACCGAAAAATAAGAGAAGGACTCGCAACGGCGTCGCGAGTCCGGGCAGGAAAGAGACCGGCGTCGGACCGAAGAAAAAAGCGAAATAAATCACGAAAAATCAACTTTTTCTGCGGGGACAAGAAGACCACGTCTGTAGGGCTCCGCGGAAAAAAGAAGACTGGCTAAGATGGCACCCTTGGGCGGGAAGGGGACCGCGCATGCGCGCTGCAATTCCCAAAGGCTTTCTTTGAAAGCTGGGGAAAATTGCTCCGCGAGGGCTCCGTCGGCGCCGACGTCACCCATATGTGAGGACTGACTTCCTGCTTGGTCCTGGAGAAGCCCCTTTCTCTGGAAGAAAGGCTTTTTGCTGTGCTGCTTCTTCCGCGGAAGAGAAGAGATTTTACGAGAGAGACAGATGCGAATCACGAACTCAGTCACGATCTTGACTGCCTTGTCCTCCATAGGCTTGCCAAACATCTGCTCGCCGAAGCAGGGGACGTCCATGAGCTTCTTCTGGACCCATTGTTCCAGGTACGAGGACTGGAGCCACGTTTGGTGCCGAGTCCCGATGCCAGCTGCTGCCACACGGGTGGCGCAGGAAAGGTATGTTGAGCAGTCTGCGACTGACCTCAGGAGGGTCTGGAATCTGAGGAGGTATTCGCCCCCGAGGCCTGCGGAGAAACCACTGAGTTCTTTGGCGAGATCACAAAGAAACATACCCATATACAGCTGATACACCTGGATGCGGCACGCCAGCATGGATCCCTGGTACACCTTGCACCCAAGGGCGTCGAGGGTGCGGGATTCCCTACCCAGTGGGACCAAAGAGTGTGACCGGGCTCTTCTGCTTCCGAATGGCTTATTCAATCACCATGGAGGTATGAGGAAGTTGAGTCTTCCGAAACCCCGGGCCCCGCTGGACCCTGTACATGCCATCGAGCCTTTTGCTGATGATGGGGACCGAGGCGTGTGCTTCCCACATGCTAAGGAGCAGCTGCAATAGGATGAGTGGCACAGGGACCGTAAGAGACTCCCCTAGGTGGAGACTCATATTGCAAAATGTCAATTTCCTCCGCCCTCGGTTCTGCCTCTTTCTGCGTGGGCAGATTGAGGGCCCATGCCATATCCCGCACGAACACCAAAAAAGAGATGTCCTTGGGAAGCGACCGCCTTCGCGTGGAGGGCAGGGATGGGTCAGAGGGAAGGTCCCTATGGGCGCGGGTCTCTTGGGAGGTGTCCCCGTCCGACTCCCAGCCTGAGACGTCCGAGAAGGACTCGGAATCGGGCTGATCCCCATGTCCAGTGGCCGAGGCCTGCTTGGAGCTAGAGGCACTGACTCTGGAAGACCTCGCCCCCAAGGAACGGGACGGCGAGTGAGACCGGTGCCGAGGACCACAGCTTATGGGGGGGTTTCCAAGGCGGTTTTCGGTATCCTTGTCGGGGGGCCCTCGGTCTTGAGGCGTGGGCCAGCTGTGCTGGGCAATAGTGCCTGCTGGACAGCTAAGAAGGCAGAAATGCTGTGCTCCAGTGCCAGCATACAGGCCTCCCACTCAGTAGTGGGGCCCTACGATGCCGACGTGATTGGGTCTAGCGTGGAGGAAGAGAGGGGGTCCTCTCAGGGACGACCCTCAGGAGACCGGGCATCATCACTGGAGGAGGCCTCCATATCCATACGAGGTTCCTTTCAAGGCTGCTCCTTGTCCGATTCTTGAGGACACTGAGGAGGGCTGAGGGAATAAGCACGAGACCAGTCGCGCTTGTCCGGAGCCCCCGACAGTGACTTCAAGGTCTTCTTTCGCTACTCCACCTCGGGTGAACCCTGATCGGAATGATGCCTGGGGTGCGGGGTTGCTGCGGTGGATCCCGCAAGCAGTGGATCGGCAGAGTGGGGAATCACCGGGACCCCGGGGCTGTCTTATGGAAAATGTCATCAGACTTCTGCTTATGGCTTAGCAAGGCCTTAGCAGACATTTTCTTACAGAGAGAACAGAGCTACAGGTTGTGGTCAGCCCCCAGACAGCACAGACAACAGTCATGGGTGTCCGTGAGTGACATATTCTTGGAGCATCTGTCACATTTTTTGAAACCAGTGGCCATGGGGGCAAAAAGAGCCCCTGCGAGGTTGAAGACCCTTGAGGCCAGTGGTTAGGAAAAGGGTGCGAAAAGGGCCCGAAGGGAAAAAATTAAAAGAAAGGGAAAAAACGGAGTCCCCTAGCCCACTGCCGAGGCAGAGGCGTAGGGGAGGACGGGGGAGGACTGGTGCAACCGGAAAAGAGGCCAAAAGGCCAAAAACAAAACACACTTTTTCCGAGGGACGAGGACGTGCGTCCGAAGGGCTCTACGGAAAAAGGGAGACCTAGCTAGATGGCACCTTTGGGCGGGAAGAACCACGCATGCGTGGCAGAAATCCCAAAGGCTTTCTTTGAAAGCTGGGGAATTGCTCTGCGCGGGCTCCATTGGTGCCGACGTCACCCATAAGTGAGGACTGACTTCCTGCTTGTTCCTGGAGAAAGGGACATTTTCTGCCTGCTACCGGCCTCAGCCTACTGGAAGATCCTCCGATGTAGCTTAACTCTGTGGAAGTCTCCTCTCCCCGCTGGCCCATTTCCTTTTCTTTTTTTTAAACAGCAACTTGATACAAAATGCCAGCCCCAGCTGATGTAAAGGATCAGCTTCTCTTTCCTCCACAAAATTAACCAAACCAATTGCTCTAACTTAGCCTGGCAATCTACTTCTGGTGATACATGGTCAAGAAAACCCAGAGGCAGCTGGGTCGCCAGGAGTCAGCACCAACTTGAATGCACTAAAAATGTTGTTCCTTTAGTGAGCCCCTACCTATGGAATTACACCTCTCCAGTTGCTTGGAGACTGATACTGGAGTCTGGTGGGAGGTGCCAGCTGCCTGATGTCATTAAAGATGACATGCTCAGTCTCCAAGCTGCTGGTGGGGGTGAGACTACCCACAGGTCGGGAATGGATTGGAGGAATGAAAAGGAACTATCAATATGCACCTGAGGCAGGGCATAGTTTGCTCATGACTGATTCCTGCGGGGGGTGTTGACAAACTCTCACACTGCCAGGACCATACGCCAAAGCGCCTGTGGAAACATAAAAGCCCTGGAAGGCTTCCACAGCCCCTCTAGAACAGGATCTTCATCAGCTTTTTCTTTATCCTCTGCCAGCACCTTCAGAATCCGAAGTGACAAGGAGATCTGTGCAATTAAAGCTGAAAGCTCATCTTTCCTAAACAGGAATATGACTAGGGAGTCATAGTCTTCCTCTTAATGAGACGATAACTCTCCCTCCTCTAAACGCCTGACACTACCAGAGCTGTTGAGAGCTCTTACTGAAGTCAGAGGGCTGGGATACTTTGAAGCCTTCCTCAGAGGTCAGAGGCATATCTGCGTGAGATGCAGGAACCCCGTTCACCTCCCCCAGTTTGGGGCATTTCTGCAAAGGAACCATGGCATCTGAGGCACAAAGGATTCTCCTGAAGATTAATCATCACTCTTACAGGCACTCTTGGGGACCCCAGAGCCAAACTAAAGCCCTCCTACCAGAAGCACCAAGCCTGGAGCAAAAACTTCAAAATAATCTGTGGATACCAGTCCTGGCTGACTGACCAAAGGTGGACCAAGTCTGGCTACTCCTCCCAAATGACTGCCTGACTTTCCTCGCTGGTTCCTGCCTCAGGCAGAAGGCATGAGGGGGGGAGCATCGGGGACTACATGTGTGGACTAACAACTTAGTGGTCTTGCCCACCTTTGCTGTGGCTTGTGGGGGGATGCAGTGCTTCCCACGGCTTGGCATACCTCCCGGTAGCCTCGTGGCAAGGCCAGGAGGAAGGACCATACTATCAAGAGCCCGAGTTGCACTGCTGGTCAGAAAAAGATACAAAGCCACTGCTGCCCCAAGCCAAAGTCGGAGTCACAGATCACCTAGAGCAAGAAGAAAAGAAACTGCCTGATTTAAGTCCCCTCTCAAGTGCCCGATGCCACTATGCACAGCAAAAGCTCCTCCCCTGGCAAGAGTGCTCACTCTTGAGCCCTTCCCTTCAATGGTGCAGAGGGGAGACACAGGTAGATTCACTGCAGGAAAATATTAGGAGGTGCAGACTTTAATTTTGTCTTTTTTTTTCTACCAGACTCTTTATCTTTATTATATTGCTTGATTGACCGCTCAAGCCAAGGCATCAGGGCGGTTTACAATAGTAAAATGCTGCAATCAGAGGAACACCAAAATATAAGACAGGAAAGTGGAGAGGTTAGGACATGTAGAAGCAAAAGGCACATGACAGAAAATCAAAGATTAGGAGGAAAGAGGTGAGGACAGGTCAAAAGCATGACAGAAAAGATGGGATTTCAGCAATGATTTAAACCTGGGATAGGAATGCTCTGCACGGAGGGGGGGGGGGAGGGAGGAGGAGGAATTCCACAGGGCAGGACCAAGGAAGAAAAAAGCAGAATGACGAGTGTGCTCAAGATGGGCCTGGGCTGGGGAAGGGAGGGCCAAGCGGTTGTTGTGTATTGTGCGGAGGGCGCGAGGAGGGAGATGAGTCTGGATGAGATCAGCGAGGTATTGGGAGGGTACCAGTGTGGATGGCCTTGTGGACTATGGTGAGGATCTTATACTGGTAGCGATATTGCAGAGGAAGCCAGTGGAGCTGAACGAGAAGAGGTGTAACATGGTCCCTGTGAGAAGCGTGGGTGAGGAGGCGAGCAGCAGTATTTTGGATGAGCTGAAGATGACGGATTTGGTAAAGGGGGACACCTGCCAGAACGACGTTGCCATAGTTGAGGAGGGATAGGAGAAGGGACACCGTGAGGGAGACCAAGGAAGAGACAGGCAGGAGGAAGCGTACTGCACAAAGCTGGCGAAGGGTAAAAAAAAGAGCGCTGAACGAAGAAAGAGATGTGGTGGTGGAAAAAGAGAGCCGGATCAAGAGTGATCCCTAAGTAATGCAAGGTCGAAGCGAGCAGAATAGGAGTCTTGGGTAAGGAGGGGGAGAGGTCCGGGATAGGGGCGTTGAAGGTGAGCCACATGGCCGCCAACTTAGAAGGATTCAAGTGACGATATTTGTCAGACAGCCATGAAGAAACACTGGAAAGGCATGCATTAAGGAGAGAGAGGTCAGGGGAGAGAGGGGAAGTGTGGAAAAGAAGGACTATGGAAAAGAAGGATGGGGGAAGCGGAGAGAAAGAAGAAATTAGATCTTACCTGCTAATTGTCTTTCCTTGAGATTTCTCCGGGCCAGTCCAGGGAAAGGTAGGGTTGTCAATCCCCCATAGCAACTGAGGACTGAAGACTTCAAATTTTGCTGAGAGGTGAAGCCACTCCCCCTGAGGGTAATCCAGCAGTCTACTTCTGTCAAAGCAACTAAAACAAAACAAACTGAGAAACCACCGATTAACCCTTGCAAACTGAAAATATCCTATAGTCCGTCAAAACTCGGAAGTCAAGAAATATGCTTCCTTTTTTTTTTTTTTTTTTTTTAAAATATACATACAAATATACGTAATAGAGAAGCACAGAGTGAACCCGCAAAGCCCCAAACCTTCCGCCCACAGAGGAACATGCAGAAAAGGTGGAATTCTTATGTTTATGCAAAAACAAATCGCATAGAAAAGCGAATGGGGTGGGACCCTGGACTGGCCCGGAGAAATCTCAAGGAAAGACAATTAGCAGGTAAGATCTAATTTCTTCTTCCTTATCGCTTCTCCGGGCCAGTCCAGGGAAAGGTAGGGCAGTACCAAAGCAGTACCTATATCCGGGAGGGACCCGCCAGACCTGCGACAAGAGCCGAGGCCCCCACCTTCGCATCGTCTCTGGCTTGAACATCCAACCGGTAATGTTTCGTAAAAGTATGCAAGGACGACCACGTCGCCGCTCTGCAGATATCCACTGGAGGGACAAAGGCATACTCCGCCCAGGAAGTCGCCAGAGCTCGAGTAGAATGAGCCCTCAAACCCTCCGGCAATGAAATATGTTGAGCAGCGTACGCTGCAGCAATAGCGCTGCGAACCCAATGAGCAATGGTGGACTTAGATGCCGCTTGACCCTTGCGAGGATCCGCACACTGTACAAAGAGTCTGTCCGTTTTACGAATGGGTTCCGATACCCTAAGGTACGTTTTTAAGACTCGTTCCAGATCCAAAAACTTGAGTGCACGATCCACAGGAGAATTGGACAAATTAGAAAAAACAGGCAATGCAACGGTTTGGTTAATATGAAAAACCGAAAGGACTTTTGGCAAAAAGGAAGGAACCGTTCGTAGCAAAACCCGCTCGGGAAGAAATTGAAGATAAGGTTCTCGGCAAGACAAAGCCTGCAAATCCGAAATACGTCGCGCCGAACACAACGCTACCAGAAATGCCGTTTTCCAGGAACACTCGCGGAGATTCCGAGAGCACAGGGAAGATAAGGGAGACCGCGAAAAGGCTTCCAACACTATATTCAAATCCCAAGGGGGTACGACGGACCGCAATGGAGGGCGGAGAATTTTAGCTGCTCGTAGAAAGCGATGTATATCCAGATGTGCCGAAAGACGGCGTCGCTGTACCGACCCCCGAAAAGTCGCAAGCGCGGCTATATGAACCTTAAGGGTACTTAGCGCCAATCCCTTGTCTAAGCCATGCTGGAGAAAGAGAAGCAGTTGAGGTAAGGTAGAGGACATGGGAGAAAGATTGCGGTGACTACACCATGTCTCAAAAAGACGCCAGACGCGCACATAGGCCAAAGAAGTCCCAGACCGCTTAGACTGAAGTAAAGTATCTACTACGGAACTCGCATAGCCTTTGCGTTCTAAGCGAGACCTTTCAAGAGCCAAGCCGTAAGCAAGAAGCGATCCACTCGAGGCATGAGAATCGGTCCCTGATGTAACAGATTGACGCAGACTGGAAGAGGCCAGGGTGGAGCGACCAGGAGCTGAATCAGATCGGCATACCAAGGACGACGAGGCCAATCCGGAGCGATGAGAATCACCCTTCCCCGGTGTAGCGAGATGCGCTGAATAACTCGACTCAACATCGGCCAAGGAGGGAAAATGTATAGGAGAGAGTCCTGAGGCCAGGGCTGCACTAGAGCATCGAGACCCTCGGACATGTGTTCCCTGCGCCTGCTGAAGAAACGGTTGGCCTTTGCATTTGCACAGGTAGCCATCAGATCCATGAGCGGTTGACCCCAACGCAACGTCAGATCGTGATAAACTGCCGCGTTCAATTCCCATTCCCCGGGATCTAGAAGGTTGCGGCTGAGATAATCGGCCTGCACATTTTCTTTGCCAGCTACATGCGCTGCCGAAATCGCCAGAAGATTGTCCTCTGCCCACACCATCAAATCCTGACATTCGGCAAGAAGAGAAGGAATTTTGGTTCCCCCTTGCCGATTGATATATGAGACCATCACAGCATTGTCGGAGAAAATCTTGACTGCCGTGCCCTTGAGGAATGGTGCGAAGCACAGAAGAGCAAGACGAACCGCTCGAAGTTCCAGTCGGTTGATCGACCATGAAGCTTCCTCTGGTGACCAAGAACCTTGAGTCACGTGAGTCTGACAATGAGCTCCCCATCCGGATAGACTGGCATCCGTGGTGACTAACACACACGCGGGCTCCTGCAAGGGAACACCCGCCGTTAGATGATCCCGCACTAACCACCAGTCGAGACTGCGCCTCACTAGGTCGGGGCATGGCAGGCGCTGTGAGAGTGGGTGGAGCTGGGGCGACCAACGGGAAAGCAAGGCTTGCTGTAACGGCCGCATGTGAGCCTTGGCCCACGGAATGAGATCCAGCGCGGCCGCCATGGACCCTAAAAGCTGTAAATAGGTCCACGCCGAAGGAGCTGTGAGCCGTAGAAAAACCTGCAGTTGGTGCAGAAGCTTCTCGACTTGAACTTCGGGCAAAGAAACCTTCCCGCGGGCGGTGTCGAAGACCGCCCCGAGATAAGTTAGGTGCTGCGATGGCTCTAGGTGACTTTTGGCCCGATTGATTACCCAACCGAGCTGTTCGAGAAGCTGCACCACCCTCGCGGTAGCTGTCAGCGCTGCTGAGCGAGACTCGGCCCTGATCAACCAATCGTCGAGATAAGGATGCACTCGGATACTCTCTTTGCGGAGCGCTGCTGCAACCACTACCATGAGCTTCGTGAATGTCCGCGGAGCCGTAGCGAGACCGAAGGGCAACGCTCGAAACTGGAAATGACCCATCGGAAGAGCAAAACGCAGATATCTTTGATGAGACAGTCTGATTGGAATATGAAGGTAGGCTTCTGTGAGATCGATGGAGGAGAGAAATTCCTGCGGACGTACCGCTCGAATTACTGTACGGAGCGTCTCCATGCGAAAGTGAGGTACCCGTAAGGTACGGTTTACTCCTTTGAGATCTAGCACGGGACGAAAAGAACCTTCCTTTTTGGGTACCACAAAATAAATCGAGTATCGACCGCAACCGTATTGGTCGAGAGGCACGGGAACGATCGCCCGTAGTTGCAGAAGGCGAGAGAGGGTGTCCGCAATGGCCTGTCTCTTGAGACCGGCCGGATAGGGAGACATGACAAAGGCCGGCACCAAGGGACAGGCGAAGTCGAGAGCATACCCTTTCTGTATGATCTCCAACACCCATTTGTCGGAGGTGATGGCGGTCCAGGCTGTTACAAAATTCTGTAGACGGCCGCCTACAGGAACTAAGGCCTGGACCAGCTGACCTTCATTGAGGTTTCTTAGCAGACGGCTGGGAGGCACCAAAGTAGGACCTGGCAAAACCTCTGGCCCCCCGAAAGGAATGTCCACGAAAAGTAGAACGACCCCTGGAATAGGGAGCAAAGCGCGCTCCCCGGAATCTGCGACTGGAGCCGCGAAATCCCGGCGCCCCTCTCACCGGCTTAGGCTTATCTTCAGGTAACCGACCCCCCTTGGAGTCGCCCAAATCCTTCACAATCTTCTCCAACGCCTCGCCGAATAGCAATTTCCCTTTATAGGGTAACTTACTGAGACGTAATTTTGAGGAGACATCGGCAGACCAGTTCCGCAACCAGAGAAACCGGCGCGCCGCCACTAGCGAGGCCATAGTCTTAGCCGCAATTCGCAGCAAATCATAAAAGGCATCTGCCATATAAGCCGCAGCGGACTCCAATTTAGCGGAATCCGCAGGTTCCGAAGAAGACTCCCCAGAGGAGTCTCCCTGCAACCACCTAATGGACGCCCTAGACACGTACGCCCCACAAACCGCAGCCTGCAGAGCCAAAGCCGAAGAATCAAAAGCCTGCTTGAGCAGAATTTCTAATTTTCTATCCTGCAGGTCCTTCAGAGCTGCCGCCCCCTCCACAGGAATAGTAGTCTTCTTAGTCACTGCAGAAATAATGGCATCAACCTTTGGCATGCGTAAGAACTCCTTTTCGTCTTGCGGAAGGGGGTACAAGTGCGCTAAAGCGCGACTGCCACGCAAGGTAGCTTCAGGACATTCCCACTCAGAGTCAATCATCTGCTTGATAATCCTGTGTATGGGAAAACAGCGCTGCTCAGCCTTAAAGCCTTGCAACAACGGATCCTCCAAAGGTTCTTGAGAGGCAGAAGGAAGAATCAAATGCAACGCCGCTAAAGATTGTGAGATAAGCGCTGAAAGTTCTTCCTTCCAAAAGACCCTAAAAATATTTGGATCTTCCCCGGGAGCAATCTCCCCTTCTTCCAAGTCCTCTGCCTCCAGTTCCATAGGGTCAGCCAATACCTGAGAGTCCCCTGGACCTAGAAGTACCGAGGACAGAGACAAAAAAGGATCCGCAGAACCCTTAACCACATTGGTAGCCTGAGAAGACCCTTCACTAGGATCTTCTGGCAACTGTTCATTAACAGAAAGAGGCTCAGAGCGCAGACCCTCTGAAACAATGTCAGGCTGTGAAGAGCGCATTAAAAAGGCCTTGTGCATCGCCAAAATGAACTCTGGCGAAAAAAAGGAGTCCATGCTCTCCTGCGCTGTAGCAGCTGATGGCAGGGGCGTTTTGAGAGGAACGGAGTCCTTAGAAGACTTAGCGCGCTTTTTATGAGGCCGGGACTGCTCTGCCGAAGAATTTACTGAGGGCGCTAAAATGGCCGCCTTTCCCGCGGGCAAAGATGGCTCTTCTAATTTCTGTGCCGGTTTGTCTGCCATTAGGAACAACGTGCCCCTGTGAGAAAACAATGAAGCGGACAACAGAGAACGGACCCGAAGGAAAAAACTGCTGACAGATAGGAAAGCAAACCGGAAGCAGAGCTGAGCGGTCCTACGCGACAGCGCCAGAAGAGAAATTAAAACTGACAGAAAACTCACCGAAATCGCCGAGAAGGAACGCAGTGAATCGGTAAAACAGTCCCGCTGCTAGCGGGATGTTACCGACCGGCCAGGAGAAGTGGAGAGGATAGACCCGGGGCCCCCAGGCTCACTCTGATGCGCTAGACAGAGACGGTGACAGAGGCAGGCTCTACCTCACACCGTAAAGTATGGCAGTCTGTCTGTCTCACATTTCATTAAAGTCACAGCGCCCCCAAAAAGTAACCGGACTATAGAAATAATCAGCCCTGCTAGAGCCAGATTATTATATTGAAAAAACAAGAAAAGAAAAGGCAGCAAAGCTTGTCAATGAGGGAGAAAGAGGGATTCGATCCTCCTTAGCTGCTGAGGACTGATAGACTGCTGGATTACCCTCAGGGGGAGTGGCTTCACCTCTCAGCAAAATTTGAAGTCTTCAGTCCTCAGTTGCTATGGGGGATTGACAACCCTACCTTTCCCTGGACTGGCCCGGAGAAGCGATAAGGAAACAAAAGAGAGTAAGGAAGGAGAAGAGAAGGCTGTGGCTGGAAAATAGGACAGACCTCCAGTAAGCTCAGGCCAAGGTTCAACCAGTTAGAATTGATGGGGAACCTGGCTATCCACTTCACCCCCCGTCCAAACAGAGAAATCAAGCAAACACCCTGGAGACATCCACTACATGGGCTCTACTGGGAAGGCACCTCATAGGATGACTGCCCAGGAGTCCCCAGATCCATGCTGCACCAGTCCAGCAGAGATAGATAAATACTGAGGGATCCTCCTAGCTTCACCAGCCTTTGTACCGGTGATGTCGTCACTGGAACTTTCTAGTCTCTCTGTGTCTCCAACATCTTCTGGCAGGGGGGGCACGAGAAGTCCAGACAATACTGCCTTTTCCCCCTACCCTTCTCCCAAGCACTGACTGTCCTCACCTTCTCCCACAAGAAACTCTGTTCTATCAGTACCTTGTTTTTCTTCTTGGATAGATGGCTCTCCTTCTAGCTCCTTCTCCCCCGACTGCTGTGATTCCTGGTCTTCTGCGGGAGGCTTTTCTACCATCTCCCCTTCTCCTTCTCCCTTCTCACAGAGGGGTGGGGTGGGGCTGGCCAGCTCTTCAGCAGTGGGCGTCTAGAGGAAACAGAGGGGTGAAGAACGAACAGGAAAGGTATCACATTTATGAAATGAGTAAATAGGAAAAATAAGAAGCCAGACATGCAGCGCGAGCTACCAGAATTAAAACCCTACACCATATAACTTGGCATCAAGATACAGTCAATTGTTTCACAAAGGCTACCTCTCATCCACTCCCCACCATCCTTTCATCCCTCCCCTTGGAACCTGCCCTATATCCTGCCCTTCCTCCCACTACCTCCCATATCACTAGTCGTACCTAGTACCTTGGATTTGTCTCCTAGCTTAACTCAGCAGCCACCCTGTATATAGCGCAGTTTTTGTATATAGTTACATTGCAATAATCCCTTCCCTCGCTTAATGTTCCACTGTTATAATGTAAGACGTAGCTAGCCCCTCGGTTTCTCTCCCGCAGAGCTCAACAACCTCTCTGCGTTTAGCGCAGTTTATATTTGTATATAGTTATATTGCAATAACCCTACAATGCACAGAGCTTCTTTGCAATATTCCCCTGCATGCCCTCCCACCCTCGTTTAATGTAACACCTTTGTTTTACGGTAAACCACTTTGATTTAAGGATAAAGCGGTATAGAAATCCTTTTAAATAAATAAATAAATCAGGTAGGAGAAAGCAAGTGCTGTGCACAACAGTAACTAAGAGAAGGAAATATGAAAGACAAACAGCTCTTTCCTTCTAAATAAGGATATATCAGCCACAGTAAATCAGAGTTCTTTCCCTGCTATTGCCTGAAGGACAGGGGAAATGGTTGGCGTCATATATAAAGTGTGAGACAGAGCTCCACAGCATGCATGCACCTCCGTCCCAGCTGTGTCACTGCTCTTGCCATCCTGGTCCTGCTTCTCCTCCTTGACGTCTGCCTCCTCTCTGTCAGCAACAACTCCCGTACTGTCCCCTCTGTCACTGGGTGCAGGTGTGGCTAAACCAAAGAAAAAAGTGCATGGATTCATCAGCAGCATTTCCCAAAACACACAAGTTCCAAGAGCAAAAGTAGAAAAGAGAAAAATAGGAGCAGCCCACTTGGATAGGGTTCCATGAAGCCAAGCAATAGACCTTGATTCCATTCCTGTTTATCTTTCCTGCCTTTGGCATCACAGGGAGAACTTTTCACTTACCGTTAATTTCCTTTCCTGGAATCCTGCTAGACCAGTCCAGACAAGTGGGTTTATCTCCCCTTACCAGCAGATGTTGGAAACAGTGAAAAAAATCACCAGAAGCCTGGGCTTTGGTAGACATAGGTATACCCCTAGGGGTCGCTCTCAGTATTTTCTCTGTCTCCAGCAGATGATGGTGTTTGTTTATTTTTCTCTTCAGGGTTCCTTTATTTTTTCCTTTATTTTGCCTTCTTTATTTACTATCTTCTAGCTGGACATGTCCTTCTGGAATTCCCAGCCCAATTGCTTGCAGCACTTGATGAGCTCCTGGTCATGAGGATCAGTTGAGCTCCCTTTCTCGCGTTTCTTCAGCGGTCCGGGTGCCCAGGAGTGGGATCTTTTTGTTCCTGCCTCGGGGAGCAGAGGAAGAACTGTCCTTATTGGAGAGAGAAGCAGGAATCGCCCTGAAGATTCCCCAGGGTTAGAGGAGCATGCTAAACACACCCTATCTCTCAAATCCTTCTGCTTTCTGCTGCAAATGATGCACCTCTGTAACGAGGAAGGCATTGTGAAAGGAAAACTGCCGTCCTGCCCCCCCCAGCCAAAACCGACCAGAGTAAAAGCACTGGAGCCAGCTAGGACCCGAGGCAGGAACACTGGTCTAATAACAAAACAGCCTAGAGGGAGGGGAAGGAGCTGCTGCGAAATGGGGCATCCGCGGAGTTTCCCGCTAGAAAATGGCCACTGTAAACGTGCCCGCATGGTTGGAAGGAGTCCCGAAGATGACTGCCGCACAAAAGCCCACCAAGCAAAACAAAAAAGATCCCACTCCTGGGCACCCGGACCTCTGAAGAAACACGAGAAACGCACTGTCAGGACACCCCACGAGGGGGAAAGAAACAGGCAAACCGAGCATCCCAGGAGGGGGAAGGAAAACAGGCAACCGAGCGGGAGCGGCGTGGGGGGGGGGGGTTAAACACTCACTGCAGACAGTTAGTATCCAGCAGAAGCAGCAGCCAAGCAGGGGAGCCAAGGCAGACGTATAGAACAGATACTGACATCCGAGCAGGTAGTATATACAATAACTGCTGCAGAGTGCTGAAGGTTCCCCCTGCTACTGGCAAACCAGGCCCTCTTGGCCAGGAGCCGGACTCCCCCTCATTGAAGGGAGCTCAACTGATCTTCATGACCAAGAGCTCACCAAGTGCTGTAAGCAATTGGGTTGGGAATTCCAGAGGGACACCTCCTGTGCGCTCTGGACACGCCCAACTAGAAGATAGTAAATAAAGAAGGCAAAATAAAGGAAAAAATAAAGGAATCCTGAAGAGAAAAATAAACGAACACCATCATCTGCTGGAGACAGAGAAAATACTGAGGATGACCCCAAGGGGTGTATTACCTATATGTTTACCAGAGCCCAGCCAATCAGGCTTCTGGTGATTTTTTTCTCTGTCTCCAACATCTGCTGGTAGTGGGAGATAAATTTGCTTGTCTGGACTGGTCTAGCAGGATGAATTGGAAATGAGGGCTGGCTGGCAAAGGAGTAAAGCAAAAGGCCTTGCAGAGAATGTTTAAAAAGCAAAAATGCAGAGATGGTTTCACCAAGGACCTCCTGAGAGGGGTAGAAGAAATGCTCTGCCTTGGCAACGTGAGATAACTGTGCTTACCAGATTTGAAAATGAAAGGGGGGCACTGAAAAGAATGGAACACACACCCTGAATGAAGGTGGTGAGGTGCTTGTCCTTACCTGGCTTGGAAGTGCAAGGGGTACTAGTGCAGCTTGGTTCGGGGGTGGTTGTTGATGTTTTGATGGTAGGTGAAGATGCTCTGGAAGACCTTTTTGAATCAGCACTAGGGTCAGGCATAAGCTCTGGCATACTCCAGCGTCCATTGATATGTTCAAATTCCTGCACCTGCCAGCAAAGGATAAGAGGCTTCACACACATCCCAAGGTCTGGGCACTCATTTAATGCACATTTCTTCTTTGACTGCACCCGCAATCTCAGTATGGCAATGTCTTACATAGAACTCATCACATGTGCCTCACTAATCCTGGCCATTGAATCATTACCTTCTTCTTCACAAGGGACATGACTCCAATGCGTGTCAGGACCTGTTGTCGGGACAGCCCTTCTCGTGGCACACCATCTGCAAAGGTTTCCGAGCCATCTGCCCCTGGCTCACATAGATGTCGCATGAAGAGAGAAACATAGGCCCTGCATGGAGAGGAGAATAATCTGAGACTGCAACATTAAAAAAAGCATTCACAATCTCAAAACTAAATGAGATCTTAAACCTATTAAGTGGTTGCTCGGACATGTTCCAGAAATGGGTAAAAGGGGCAACATCTGGAAGGAGAAATTTCTCTTTCCGTTAATTTAGCAGTCAGAAGACTAGTAGACATCCACCATCTGCTGAGACAGAGAAAATACTGAAGCTGACCCCTAGGAGTACGAGGTTATCTACCAAGGGTGATGTCATCAAGCTTCTGGTATTTTCTCTGTCTCATCATCTGCTGACAGGGGGACACAACCCACTTGTCTGGACTGGTCTAGCAGGATGAACTGGAAAGTGTGTGTATAAATGCCTGAAACATGGGAAATAAGATCTCAGATGTTGATGCTTTAATGGAAGAGGCTGACTTGGATTTAGTGGCAGTTACAGAGACATAGTTCATGGACAACCATGACCGGGATGTAATTATACCAGGCTATACTTTATTCAGAAAGGACAGGGTAGGAAGAAGGGGAGGAGGAGTGGCACTATATGTAAAAATAATATTAAAGCTATAGAATTACAAGGCTTAAAAGAGAGAGGCGGCACTGTAGGTTAAGCTAGAAAAACTGTAGGTTAAGCTAGAAAAAGGGAAAGAGAAAGCCATTTGCATGATATACAGACCCCCACATAGGGAGAAGACATGAGCAGAGATTTAATAGAAGACATACACAGCATTGCCAGGAAAGGGGAAGTGCTACTGATAGGTAATTTCAATAAGCTGGATGTGGATTGGCACATCCTTGCTGCAGTATCATCTAGAAGAAAGAAGATCCTGGATTCTCTACAGGGAGAACTATTCTGGCAGCTGGTAACAGAACCCACACATGGAGGGGCCATACTGGACTTGGTGCTTACCAATGATGGAAGTGTTTCTAATGTTATAGTGGGAGATCATCTTACATCCAGTGATCACCAGATGGTGTGGTTCAGTATTAGAACTAGAGCTGATAAAATTAATTCAAAAGCGAGGGTCTTAGATTTTAGGAAAACTAATTGTGTCAAGATGGGCCAATACCTCAAGGTTAGCGGGATGGGAACAGCTGGGGATGTAGAAAAACAGTGGGCAAAACTGAAAGTGGATATTTCAAGGGCAACCAACTTTTTTGTTAGAAAGATAAATAAAAGAAAAAGGAAAAGGAGGCTGCTATAGTTCTCAAAAGAAGTAGCTGAAATTGTGAAGAAAAAGGGGGAGGCCTTCATGAAACACCAGAGATCAGAGAGAGAGGAAGAGAGGCATCTATAGTTGGAAAAACTTAAGAGAAGCTAGCAAAGTAGTCTGGAAAGCAACGATACAGAAAGAATTAGAAATAGCCAATTTAATAAAATGGGGGGATAAGACATTTTTCCAGATGTGTTAGTGAGAGGAGGAAGGGAGAAAGTGGTATTGTCAGACGCAAGGGTGAAGGGGAGGAATATGTAGAAGCTGATGAGGATAAAGTGGAATTGCTTAACAAATATTTCTGTTCTGTGTTCAGATGCACGGCCAGGAGCAGGACCTCAGAAAACACCCACAAATAGGAACAGAAGCGATGGGAACTAGATAAACTAAAAGCAGAAAAAGCGATGGGACCAGATAGGACACATCCGAGAATATTGAAGGAACTTGGGGACAT
The DNA here is from genome assembly GCA_033557465.1 of Ichthyophis bannanicus. Lineage (NCBI taxonomy): Eukaryota > Metazoa > Chordata > Amphibia > Gymnophiona > Ichthyophiidae > Ichthyophis > Ichthyophis bannanicus. The sequence goes on along the minus strand of CM066048.1, from coordinate 99,321,021 downwards.
TCTAGCAGTTCCACTGACTGACCTTTTCAATGCCTCTTTGGAGTCGGGAATGGTGCCAGAGGATTGAAGAGAGGCACATGTGGTCCCTTTACACAGAAGTGGAAGTAAGGATGTGGTTGAAACCTACAGGCCAGTTAGTCTAACCTCTGTGGTGAGTAAATTATTGGAAACGCTGCTGAAAGAGAGAACAGTGAGGTTTCTGGAGTCCAATATATTACTGGATCAAAGACAGCATGGATTCAGCAGAGGCAGGACTTGTCAGACAAATCTGATTGATTTCTTTGACTGGGTGAACAGGAGGTTAGACAGAGGGAGAGAGCCCTTGATGTGGTGTACTTGGATTTGGAGCACCCTAAGGATGGACCCTAAAGTTACTGATTGGGGGGTAGAAATTGGTTGAATGGGAAACGACAAAGGGTACATGTAAATGGAACTCACTCTGAGGAGGAGGTTATCAGTGGTGTGCCGCAGTGATCTGTCCTTGGTCTGTTTCTTTTTAACATCGTTGTTAGAGATATTGCAGAACAGCTGTCGGGTAAGGTTTGCCTCTTTGCAAATGATACCAAAATCTGCAATAGAGTCAACACCCAGGAGTCGATAACATGAGGAGGGATCTAGCTAAGATTAAGAATGGTCAAAAATTTGGCAGCTGAGATTTAATGCTAAAAAATGCAGGGTCATGAATTTGGACTGCAAAATCCAAGGAAGCGGTACATTGTAGGGGGTGAAGTACTTCTGTCCACAAAAGAAGAGCGGGACCTGGGCGTGATTGTGTCTGACAATCTTAAAGTAGCTAAACAGGTAGAATAGGCGACGGCGAAAGCTAGAAGGATGCTTGGGTGCATACGGAGAGGAATGGCTAGCTGAAAAAAGGAGGTGATAGAGCCTCTGTATAAGTCTTTGGTATGACTTCATTTGCAGTATTGTGTGCAATTCTGGAGACTGCAACTTCAAAAGGATATAAACAGGATGGAGTCGGTACAGTGGGTGGCTACTAAAATGGCTAGCGATCTTCGTTATAAAGCATATGAGGACAGACTTAAGGATCTTAATATATACTTTAGAGAAAGGCGGGATAGAGGAGATTTAAATACCTCTGTGGCATAAATGCACAGGAAGAGAGCTTCTTTTGACTGAAAGCAAGCTCTGCTATGAGGGGACATAGAATGAGAGTGAAAGGGGATAAACTCAGGAGTAATAAGTGGAAATATTTCTTTAAGGAAAGGGTGGTAGATGCATGGAATAGTCTCCCAGTGGAGGTGGTAGAGATGAGGACAGTATCTGAATTAAAAAAAAGCATGGGACAAACACAGGAAAAAAGGAACATAGGGAACTAATGTAGTAGTTGATATGGAAGGGCAGACGAGACAGGCCATGTGGTCTTTTTCTGCTGTCATGTTTCTAAGCCTCCTGCTGGTCTGTCATATCCTTGATTACTGCACAGACTAAAACGAGAGTGTGTTCTGTCTTCAAGAGACAAGAAACATGCTCATGATATGTTCTATCATCAGCAAACACGAAGCTGAGATATTTATGGCTATACACCTGACTATCAGGCTACAGAAATGAAAGAAACTTCACACACGAAAATTTGAATTAAACATGTTAATAAAAACCCACTTCCAGAATGGGATCTCCACAAGCTCTACATAAGCCTTAAGAAATGGGCATTCTGCTGGTATGGTGCACAAGACTGCTGCAACAGAGGCACCATCAGACTAATTTCTCATCCTAACCTGCTGCGTCTGTCAAAGACTGTGCTGTGCACTGTGACAGGGTAGCTATGGCTCAAACAGCCTGCCATTGCATCCACAGCCCCACAGAGTGGGATACTGTCTGTCTGAAAGAGGGAAGGCAGCTTGGTCTCTTGCTGTGGCCCCCCAGGAAAGCAGACGGCAGCAGGAGGCTCAGGTGAGTAAGAAATTCATCACTTGGCAGCAGCAGCAGACCTGGCACCGCAGCAGAAATCCAGCTTCAGGAAATCCTAACACACTGGGGCAGGAATACTCACTTGAATTCTTTTTCTGTTTTGCCACGTAGGTCTCGCACCAGCCACTGGGAAGTAAAGGCATCCTGGGGGGGCATCCCCCATCTCATCACAGCATTCAAGAATGCTTTCCGCTGGCGGGTGTTGAAGCCCAAAACCTGGCAACCAGAAACAGAAGAAACATGAACATGCCTTGCCTCCCTTCTGTATTCTCAACAGTATAACTCAGCCCTTTCCTCCTAATACTGTGGCATATAGTCTTGTATGCCTCTATAAAGAGAGGCAATATCACTGCAACAGTGGCCTGCAAGGTATAGAGCAGTAGTTCTCAACCCAGTCCTCTGGGACCTCCCAGGCCAGTCAGGTTAGCGTAGTTATTCACCTGTAACAGGTGTTCTCCAGGGACAGCAGGAATCAGTCCTCACATATGGGTGACGTCGGCACCGATGGAGCCCTCTCGGAAGCATCCCCCCAGCTTTCAAAGAAAGCCTTTGGGAGATGCCACCATGCATGCCTGGTCCCCTTCCCGCCCAAGGGTGCCATCTTGCTCAGTCAGATGACATAGCTAAAAACAAAAGATGGTAAAGGAGCAACTCCAAGGGGAGGAGGGAGGGTTGTGAGCAATGTTCCCTCTAATTTTCTGTAGGCTGTGTGCGCATAAAATATCAGCTGTGTGCAGCTTTTGAAGGAAGGTTAAATTTTTGTGCGCCACATAACGACACTCAGAGTTATATACTTTAAAATTTGACTACATGTCAGAATACAGTATGTACACCACATTGATTTTAATCAAATTAAATGAAAATAGACGATTACTAAATGAAGCAGGAAATTTCTAGTAATTACAATCATAACTTTTAAATTTTAAGACGTCTGTGTTTTCTATCAGAATCAGAGCTGTAATTTTTGTGCGCTCTGTTGTAAAGTATGTGCGCTCGCTCGGCGAGGTGTGTGCGCGCGCACACGCGCACAGCTTAGAGGGAACAGTGGTTGTGAGGATTGATTCCTGCTGTCCCCGGAGAACACCTGTTACAGGTGAAAACTACGCTTTCTCCGGGAACAAGCAGGAAGTCAGTCCTCATATATGGGACTCCCCAGCTACAGGCTACTGAAAGCCCATAGCGAAAAAACACAGTTTCCTTCAAGGGGAGCCAAGAGCAGCAGCAATTGAGGCCATGTCAACAGGCTACAGTACGACCCCTGTGTCTGATGAGAACCAGCACTCTGGTAGCCTGAACACAGAAGGGTCGGAGGGTAGGAGTTGCCTAAACCCTGAAAAGATTACGGAGCGCAGCCTGGCCAAAGGCACTGTCCCGTTGGGACTCTCTTTCCAGGCGGTAATGGACTGCGAAGATATGCACTGAAGATCAGGTGGTGGCCCGGTAGATGTCCACCATTGGGACAGAGAGCAGGTTTGCCACTGAGGCCGCCATGGCCCTGATACAGTGCACCATGACTTGGCCTTCCAGCGGGTGCCCCGCCTGCACATAGATGAGGGCGATACAGTCCGCCACCCAGGTAGACAGTGTGCGTTTAGTCACCGCTTCCCCCAGTCTACTGGGGTCGTAGAAGATGAAAAGCTGAGCAGCTTTGTGGTGGCCCTGAGTACGTTGGATGTAGAAGGACAAAGCCCTCTTGCAGTCCAGAGTGTGAAGGACTGTCTCACCCTTACTAGTGTGAGGTTTTGGAAAGAAAGTGGGAAGCACTACTTCCTGGTTGAGATGGAAGGATGATACCACCTTGGGAAGGAATTTAGGGTGCATGCAGAGCACCATCCTGTTCTTGTAGAACCTGGTGTAGGGTGCCTCCACCACTAGGGCCTGAAGCTCGCTATCTCTGTGAGCAGAGGTGAGTCCGACCAGGAACGCCGCCTTCCACGAGAGGTATCGTAGGTGGCAAGTAGCCAGAGGCTCAAAGGGCAGGCGAGTGAACTGCCCCAATACTACATTAAGGTCCCACTCAGTAGCCAGAGGGTGAACCGGGGGCTTTGACAAGAGCAGACCCCTTAGAAAGCAGGTCACCAGCGGCTGGACTGAGAGGGGTTTGCCATCCACTGGGTGGTGTGCTGCCAGGGCACTGAGGTGTACCCTAGGAGTTAGATTTGAGACCGGACTGTGAGAGATAGAGAAGGTACTGTAACACCAGCCCCACCGGGCAAGAGAATGTGTCAGTCCTGTGCTCAGCACACCAAGCTGAGAACCTGTGCCACTTGAGCGTAAGCTTTCCTAGTAGAAGCCTTATGAGAAGCCAGCAGGACCTCCTCCACCTCACCCAGGAGGTTGAAAGGAGCTAGAGTCACCCTCTCAGCAGCCACGCCATCAGTGACAGGGACCCCAAGTTGGGATGCAGAAGAGAACCCCCTTCCTGAGACAGAAGCCCCAGAGTTCCCCAACAGGATGGGGTCCTCCATGGATATTCGGAGAAGTAGCGTGAACCAAGGTTGCCGGGGCTACCGAGGACTATCAGGATGAGTGAGGCCTTGTCGTGGAGGGTCCTGAACAAGGTTTTGGCAATCAGCGATGTGGGAGGGAAGGCGTACATGAGGACCTCCGACCATGAGACGAGGAACGTGTTCACCGCCACCCTGGAGGGGTGGGCCTGCCGGGAGCAGAAGCGAGGCAACTGGACGTTGTCTGGGCTGGCGAACAGGTCCATCACGGGTTCCCCCGGATCCGGAAGAGCCAGTGGGCCACACTGGTCTCCAGCTGCCACTCGTGCAGCTGGAGGACCCTGCTCAATTTATCAGCCAGTAGGTTGTTTTGGCCTGGTAGGTACACTGCCCGCAGAAGGATAGCATGTTGGACTGCATAAACCACTTCCTGGCAGAGGACACAAGACCCCGTGCCCCTTTGTTTGTTCACATAGAACATTGCCACCTGGTTGTTCATCTGAACTAGCACCGGCTGGTGATGTAGGTGGTGGCAAAAAGCTTGAAGGGCAAATATATTGCCTGAAGTTCCAGAAGGTTGATCTGCTGGGTGCCCTCATCCAGTGACAGACTGCCCTGGGTGCGGAGTTACTCACAGTGGGAGTCCCAGCCGAGCAGAGAAGTGTCCTGTGGTGAGGACCCTTAAGAGGCTCGGGGCCTGAAAAGGGCCTTGAGATATTTGGGGATCTGCCACCAGGTCAGAGAGTCCAGCAATTAGCAGGTCACAGAGGCTTTGTCCCAGAGATGCCCCATGGCCAGAGTCCACTGGTCCCGGAGACAACACTGTGTGGCCCTCATGTGGAGGCAGGCATCTGGAGTGACGTGGACCGTGGAGACCTTGTGTCCGAGGAGGCGCAAGAGGAGCCGAGCAGGCAAGGAAGGACAGTGCTGTATGTCACGTGCCAGGGTCCTGAGGCAGTCGGCCCGATCCCCAGGCAGGAAGGCCTTTGACTGGAAGGTGTCCAGTCTTGCCCCGATGAACTCCAGATATTGTGTTGGCTTGGGGTAGTTTATCACAAAGCCCAAATACTATAGGACCTGGATGGTGTGGGTGGTCGCCTGTTGCACCTCTGAGGCCATGCCTCCCTTTCTGAGTCAGTCGTCCAGGAAGGGGAAGACAAAAAGGAAGGTGGCCACGACCGCCAGGCATTTTGTGAAGACTCCTGGGGCGGAGGCCAAGCCAAAAGGCAGCATCCTGTACTGATAGTGTCCGCCCCCCACCATGAACCACATGTATTGTCTGTGGTTGGGGTGAATAAGGATGTGGGTATAGGCATCCTTCAGATCTAAGGAGCATAGCCAATCTCCCTGCTGGAGGTAAGGCAGCAATGTTCCAAGGGAGAGCATCTTGAACTTCTCCCTCACCAAGAACTTGTTGACGTTGTGCAGGTCGAGGATGGGCCTTAGGCCCCCTGTCCTTTTTGGCATGAGGAAGTATCTGGAGTAGAACCCTTTGCCCTTGAGATGGTAGGGTACCGGTTCCATCGCTTTGTTCTCGAGAAATCCTGCCAGCTCTTTCAGTAGAAGATCCCGGTGAAGGGGAGACCTGAGGGGCTCTCCCGGAAAATAAGGGAGAAGTGTCTGAGTCAGATGGAGGAGGTAACCCTCCTTGACCACTCGAATTGGTGGTGATGGTCGGCCACCTCTGGGCATAATGTGTCAGACCTCCCCCTGTGGGCTCCTTGGGGTAGAGAGCCTATGCCCAAGGGGTCAAAAACTTCCCACAGGCTGGGCTGAGGCCGGTGCCTGGGGTTTTGGAGCCTTCTGCTTACGAGGGCCATGCCTATGTCCCTTGGCCTGCTGACCCTGTTGGGGAGCCGGGGAGGCCTGGAAAGGTAGGCAGTTTCTGTAAGCAGCCCCTTTCCTCGGGTAGAAGGACTTTTTACCTGAGTCCTTCCGTCAGGGAGGGGCAGCAGTCTTTTTAGAGAGCTTGGTCCTTGTCATGAACTCTGTCACCAGCTCGGCAGCCTTGTTGGTCATGGCTTTACCAAAGAGGTTCTCTCCTTGGCATGGGACGTCGACCAATTTGTCCTGAACCCATTGTTAGAGGTCGGACGGCTATAGCCAAGACTGGCGTCAGGCACCGATGCCCGCTGCCGCTACCCGAGCTGCTGACTCGAAACAGTCATAGGCTGCCCAAGACAAACTTGGAGCACTCACAAATGGCCTTGGCCAGGTTCTTGAACCACTGCAGGGGTTCCTCGGACAGACCAGCTGTGAACCCAGAAAGTTCCTTTGCCAAGTTTCTCGGGTATATGCCCATGTATAGCTGGTAAGCATGGATGCGGCCGATGAGCATCAAGCCTTGGTAGCATTTTCTGCCGAGGATGTCCAAGGTACATGTCTCCCTGCCAGGGGGCACCGGGGAGTGTGTCTTCTGACTTTTCAGTTGACACATGGCCAACTCCACCACCATGGAGTTGTGTGGCAGCTGTGACTTCTGGAAACCTGGGCTCCAGCGGACTCGATACATCGAGTTGAACAGCTTGCTCACCATCGGCACCGATGCTGGGCTTTCCCATATTCGGACCATCAACCATTCCAGGATAGGAGGGACAGGCACCGTGAGCGATTCCCTCGGAGGGGCCTTGTACTGGAGGATTTCTAACTCAACCCCCAAAGTTCCTCCTTTGATTCCATTGGGAACACCAGGGCCTGAGATATGTCCTTGACGATGTCAAGGAACCCCATATCCTCCAACAGGGACCGCACCAGGGCTCCAAAGCAGGAGAGTCCGAGGGGATGTCACAATGGCGACGGGTATCAGACGATTCCTCATCCTCCGTCTCCCACTCGGAGTAGTCCTTCGAAGACTCGAAGGAAACACCGTCATTATGAGCCATTAGAAAGAAAGAGGGAGGAGAAGGGGAAAGGCTAGATGTGTAAAAACAATTAAAGCAATTCTGCAAAGCTATGCTATCAATAGAGGAATTGTCTACCCAAGTTCTGGAAGGTTATAAATACATTTCAAGATATCAGCTATATAAACGTGTATCCAATAGATCTGAGGTTCTAAATTCTGTCCTCAAGGGCCACAAATCAGTCTGGTGTTCAGGATTTCCACAATGAATGTGCCTGAGGAATGTTTGCATACAATAAAAGTGGTACAAGCAAATAATCAATATGCATGATATACAACTGTTACATTTGATGACACACCCTATAAAAACAGCATCTCAGAATGAGTTACAAAAATAAAATATGCATATTGAATACATTACATAAAATAGAAATTCAATTAATAAAATAAAGAGAAGTATACTCGTCAATATTAGAACCATATCCGGTCACTCTCATTGAATATCCAGGTCACTGCAGAACTTGTAAGCTAACCAGGCAGCAGCAATATTGAGCCATTGCCAAGTTAGCTTCCACAGGCAAAGTTAGGCTAGCCTTTGCCACACCTGAATTTACCCACTAGTCGCTAACTGGGCAGTGGCTCAATATTGCCACTGCCCAGTTAGCAACAAGTGTCGCCTCTGCTCCGCCCTGGAACACAAACATGCCCCATTGCTAACTGCTTAGCATCAGGGTGTGTAGCGGCAGCACCGATGGATATCCAGTGGCACTGTGTTAGTGCCACTGAATATCCCGTTCAACAGCATTTACACAATCTTAGCTAGTCTAAAACTCCCAAGCCAAATCATACTATGCTCTTAATATATAACCATTACTCTAACCCCAAGAAATTCTAAAACTAGACTGCTATTTTGGTGCTTGAGAACCAGATTTGGGGACCCCTGCATTAGATGGCACCAAAGTAGGACCACAGCAAGCTAGAATTGCACCCCATGCAACTTGCAAACCTGGCACCCCCCACATACCCAGCTGTGTGCAGGAACTTATTCTTAATCAGGCTTCATGGAAACCCCACTGATATCAGTGCCCCTTCTCTATCCTTGCCCTGTGTGTTCGCACTGCTCACATAGCCCTTGATATCATCACTGGCATAAAGACCTGGCAAAGCTAAGGGTCCCTTCAGTACTTCATGTAACAATCAATGAAAGGCATCTGATCCCCCCTAGGGAAACAATGGAACTAGGTACAATAGAACTATGTACAAAAGCACGTAACGAAGATGTCACAGCGAGGGATAGAGACACTGCAAGAATATACACAGACTGCAGATTCCACAGAATGTGGAAGTAAGACCAGTGTAAGCCCAAGCACCAGGTTAAGGGGAGGGTCCTGGACTGGTCTAGTAGGACTCTAGGAAAGGAAATTAACGGTAAATAAAATTTCACCTGCCAGGTCCTCCTGCTAGATCAGTCCAGATAAATGGGAAGTGCCAAAGCTACTCCCTGTCCAGGCGGGACTAGAATGCAGTGGATAACACCGCCGATCTGAATCCGGTGGCTGCCCGAGCATGTACGCCCAAGTGGTAATGCTGAGCAAATGTAGCTAAGGACATCCAAGTCGCCATGCAACAGATGTCCAAGGGCGAGGCGCTAGCAGATTAAGCCCAAGAGGCTGCTTGCGCTCTGGTCGAGTGGGTCTTAAGCCCCGAGGCACAGGACAGCTGTGCAGGAGATAGGCGGAGGAAATTGTTTCCCAAATCCAGCGACCAAGGGTTGCTTTAGACACCACATGGACCTTGCAAAGCCCAGCAAAGAGAACAAAGAGGTGATCAGAGAGCCGGAAGGAGTTTGTCACCTCCAGGTAGCGTAAGAGGTCTCAACGGAGATCAACATACCGAAGGCCTTTGTTGGGCCTGGAACACTGCTCGGGAGAAGTGGTCAGTAATGACAGGACCTGACTGACATGAAAGCAGGAGAGAACCTTCGGCAAGAAGGAAGGAACAGGCCACAGTGAAACGACCTCAGGCAAAAATGTCAAGTAGGGACCGCGGCAAGACAGTGCTTGCAACTCTGAGATGCACCGTGCTGAAGTAATCACCACGAGAAACACAGTTTTGAGAAAGAGATCCTTGATAGTGTTACGCTTAAGGGACTCAAAGGGGACTCGCATGAGGACCCAAAGAACTAGCCAAGGTTCCAAGGAGGAACCACAGGTCATACTGGGGTTTGGAGGGCATGTGCTCCTTGCAGAAAACGATGGACATCCTGGTGCGCACTGAGGAATTGGCCTACCATCCCTTGCAAAAGGTAGAAAGGGCCATTACTTGGATTTTAAGAGAGTTCCAAGCAAGACCTTTATCAAGCCTGTCTTGCAGAAAGGCAGAAATATATGAAAGCAACACTCGCCATGGGGATAGATGGTGCTGCTGACACCAGGATTCAAAAAGAAATTACACCTGGGAGTAAGCCAGGGAAGTAGATAGTCAATGTGCTTTTCAGCAATGTTGTGTTACCAGAGCCGCTGGATAGCTCTTACGTTTCAAATGGCGCCTTTCAATGGCCAAGCTGTAAGTGAGAACAGAGTGGAATCCTCCATGAGGACTGGCCTCTGGTGCAGAAGGCCACACTGAGTCCCAGGAAGCAGTGGCGTCTCCACTAGGAAATGCACCAGGTCCACATACCAGGGGCGCAGAGGCCAGTCCAGTGCCACTAGGACGTGAAGATACGAGTAGCACTCAATCTGGCGCAGGAGGTGGGGAATCATGGCCCGAGGAAGAAACACGTAGAGGAGCGAGTCCCTGGCCCAAGGCTGAATCAGCATGTCCAGGCCGCTGGTCCTGGGTTCTCTGCAGTGACTGAAGAAGCTGGATACTTGGCAAAGGCTTTGGTTGCCATAAAATCCAACCTGGGAGTGCCTCACTAGCAAGTGATATGCTTGAATGCCCATGGGGCAAGCTTGTATTCCTCTGGATCGAGAATGTGATGGCTGAAAAAAAATCGGCCTCCAGATTGTCCACCTCCGCAATGTGTTGGGCAAAAATGGCCACCAGGTGCAATTCTGCCCCTGGAAAAAGCAGAGACATCTCTCTAGCCTCTCCGCTACACTTTGTGCTGCCTTCACGATTGATGTAGACTACAGTTTGCAGTTTGTCATGCTGTGAGGGCTTGTGTGCATCAGTGATACTGAGGGCTAAGCTATCAGTCATTTAACTACTGGCAGGGTCTCCCAAGATGGACAGGTCTCAGCTGAGGTGCCAGACCAAGAAAAACCACCCATCTGGACAGCAGCAGAATGGGACAGTGTTGGCGACGGAGGATCACATTTCTGTGACAATGGCAACAACACTAAACTTAAACTGCGCAGAAGAAAGGCCTGGCAATCTACTTCTGTATCTTGCCACGAAAATCAATGGATAGTCACAACAAAAATTGCACTATAGTGCTGAAAGATGAGATCCCCAGGTCAGAAGGCACTCAACTGGCTACTGGGGAGGAGCTGAAGACTTTTCAAAATAAAGCCAGCATTTATGATGTGATTGGATCAAAGCTCTCAGGACGTAGCTGCGCATGAAATGAGAGTCAGAAGCTGCAGTGTTGTCTTACATATTGGGAAATGGAATGTACAAAGCATGAATCAAGGGAAGTTGGAGGTGGTCACGATGAGTTCTATGAAGAAGTACAAGCTGAAATTAACAGAACATGCAAACAGGATATCCTGATAGTCATGGGTGACTGGAACACAAAAGTTGGCAACAAAGAAGAAAGCAAAATGGTTGGAAAATATGGATGGCAACAGAAACTAAGCTGGAGAAAGACTGATAGAACTATGCAAGACCAAAGATCTATTCATCTCTAACACCTTCTTCCAGCAACACAAGCGACGACTGTACACATGGACTTCACGCAATGGACTGTACAAAAATCAAATTGACTACATCTGTGGAAGTCAACGATGGAAAAGCTCTATAACATCAAAGACAAAACCTGGAGTTGACTGTGGTACAGATCACCAACTACTAATATGCAAACTCAAGCTAAAGTTGAAAAAGAGCAAGCCACTCATGAATGTAGCAAAATATGATCTTGAGAATATACCACTGGAATTTAAAGACTGCCTGCAAAATCGATTTGCTGTTTTAGATACAAATGACAGAACTCCAGAAGAGTTATGGAATGACATCAAGAAGGTTATGTTGGAAGAAAGCAAGAAGTCTCTACAAAAGGTGAAAAAGCAAAACCAGCCAAAATGTATGATCGAAGAAACTCTGAAAATTGCCCAGAAACCCAGAGAAGCTAAAGCCAGAGGAGAAAGAGAGGCAATTACAGAACTCAGAGATTTCCAAGTGCAGCAAGACAAGACAAGGAAAAATACTACAATGATGCATGCAAGGAAATAGATGCAGAAACTATATGAAGAACAAGATCGGCTTTCCTAAAGTTACAAGAGTTTAAGAAAAAATTCCAGCCTCGAATTGGAATGTTACAAGAAGCTCAAGGATCTATGTTGAATGATGCTGAGAAGATCAAGAAAAGGTGGAAAGAATATGCAGAGTTTTATATGATAAAGATCAAGTGGATCAACAGCCGTTTCAACCTGTACCTTATGATCCAGAACCATTGGTGATGAAAGAAGAAATCGAAGCAGCATTGAAAGCCTTATCAAAGAACAAAGCACCAGGCATTGATGGTATTCCCATGAAGTATTATAGCAATCTGATGCAGCTGTTACCATACTTACAAGACTCTGCCAGGAAATTTGGAAAACATCATGGCCAACTGACTGGAAAAGATTTGTGTTTATACCAATACTAAAGAAAGATGATCCAACTAACTGTGGAAATTATCACACAATTGCTCTGATTCCACATGCCAGCAAAATTTTACTGAAGGTTATTCAACAGAGACTACAACCATACCTGGAACGAGAACTACCTGAAGTGCAAGCAGGGTTCAGGAAAGGACGAGGAATGAGAGATACCATCGCAGATGTGAGATGGATCCTTGAAAAGACTAAAGAATACCAAAAAGATATCTATATCTGTTATTTCCTACAGCAAGGCTTTTGACTGCGTAAACCATGAGAAACTCTGGGCCACATTAAGAAGCATAGGTATACTAGAACACCTGATCATTCTCTTGCACAAACTTTACACTGATCAAGAAGCAACAGTTCAAACAGAACTAGGAGAAACAGAATGTTTTAAAATCAGCAAAGGTGTACGACAAGGCTGCATACGTTCCCCCTACCTCTTTAATTTATATGCAGACCAAATCATTAGAGAAACAGGATTCTATGAAGACAACAAAAGTATGAAGATTGGTGGAAGACTCATCAATAACCTTCGCTATGCTGATGATACCACATTACTGGTTGAAAGTGAAGACAATCTGAAACATTTGCTTCTCAAGATCAAGGAACATAAGTCTTAAAATGGGCCTACACCTTAATGTAAAGAAGACAAAGATCATGACAACTGGCAAAATCACTACCACCAAGGCCTTGGAGAAGGTGCGCGGAGCTGTTGCCAACCCAAAAGGTAGGGTGGAGAATTGGAAGTGAGAGCCGAGGACTGCAAACCACAGGAAGCACTGCTGATCCTCCAGGATAGGAATGTGGAAGTAGGCCTCGGACAGATCCAGAGAGACAAGATATTTGCCACTGTGGACCGACTGGATGATGGAGCGTAGTGTCTCCATGTGAAACCGTGGGACACGCAAACTGCAGTTCACGCCTATGAGGTCGAGGATTGGATGGAAGAACCCATCCTTCTTTGGGACCACGAAGTAGATGGAATAACGGCCCTGACCTCTTTCCCCTGAAGGGACAGGAGTGATAGCCTGTAGCGACAGGAGGCGCTGAAGGGTGGCACAAACCGCTGCTCACTTGACGGCCGATCCACATGCAGAGATGATGAAAGCATCCTCAACGGGACTGGCGTATTCGAGAACATAACCATGCTGTATGATATTGAGTATCCAGCAATCGGTGGTGAGTGGGGCCCATTCACAGAAGTGTCAAAGGCGGCTTCCCACTTATGGAAGGGTCAAATGGGCCTCTGCCCTGTCAATGGGAAGGAGGGAGGAGGACTTCCCTCCAGATGAACCCTGGGAATAGGAGCGACAACCCCCATGAAAGGAGTGTGACTGAGTCGCAGATCCAGAAGTAGCTGAGGAAGGTTTGCTGGGCCGATATCTGGGAGTTACGGAACCTCTGTCGTGGAGAAGGAAGAAGAATGTTTCGAGGAACTCTTGGGCTTATCCTCCAGTAGGTGCTGGGGCTCGATCTCCCCTAGATCTTTAGCAAGCTTCTTGAGGTCTGCCCCAAAAAGCAAGCTACCCTTAAAGGGAAGCTTGGCCAAATGGCCTTTAGAGGCCCCATCAGCTGACCAGTTCTGCAGCCAGAGTCAGCAGTGCACCACTGTGACAGCCACTATGCTGTGAGCTGAAAGGCGCAGCTGGTCATAAAAGGCATCCGCCAGGACGGTCGCCAAGGACTCAAGGCGGACCGAATTGTCATCCTCTAGGAGCAACTGCACCCAACTGAGGAGGGCACGGGCGCCCAGGCTGCCACAGGCCGACACTTGTAACACTAGGAAGGAGGCGGAAAAGGCCATCTTGAGAAGGCCCCTGGCCTTACAATCCTGCAGGTCCCAGAGAGCCACTTCACCCTCCACTGGGATGGTGGTGCGCTTGGTGACAGCAGTGATGAGGGCGTCCACTTTGGGGAAGTGCAACCACTTGTCCAGATCTTCCGAAGACCAGGAATAAATACGGCCCAGGTGAAAAACCTGCTTGAAAGGCACCTCTGGAAAGTTCCATTCGCCGTGACCATTTGTTGGAGTTCGGCAGGAAAGGGAAAGGCTTTGGAAGGCTTCATGATACTCACAAGAATGGGTTGACCATAGAAGAAGAAGCAGAGTCAGCTCCCTCCGAGATGTAGAGCTCCTTCAACTATTTGAGAGATCACAAGAATTTCTTTGCAGCAACAGAGGCATACCACTGTGGCCTCACTTTCGTCCTCCACTGCAAAGAGCTCACCCTCTTCCTCCTCCTCGGAGCTTGCAGGTGATGAGGCCGCTGGAGAGGCAGTCTCGAGGCTTTCACCCTCACCTGAGTCACCCTCATCCCAACAGGCTACCTTAGGAAGGCGGGAAGAGACTCTGTCCCTGTCCGAGTTGGAGGCATGAGAGCGTTTGTGAGCACTGCCCATGGCTGGTGCCGAACTGGCTGAGCCAAAGGAAGACCTTACCCCCTTTCCAGAGGCTCCAGGAGTGTTGAAACAAAGAAAACTCAGCTGCTGCAAGATCTATGCTAGTTGTGGGAGGGGGAGGGGGGTGGGGGGCCATATCTCCCACAGTGGAGGATCCAGATTGCAAGGATGGCCCCAAAGGAAATGGCTGAGGAGAAACCAGGGGCAGAGATGGACCCCCTGACAAGGCATCGACCCTGTATGGCAAAACATCAGAGGGAAGAGGCGCTGAGGCTGATAATGTTTCCCCAGGGTCAGCAGCACATGCTGAACAAAGCTGGTTAACCAGTATTTATTTAATTTATTGATTTATTTATTTAACAGGTTTTATATACCGCTTTATCATGTCAATCAAAGCGGTTTACATTGAAACTTAAACTTGGTAATATACATTAAACAGGGACATTGATAACTTGGATTTTTTTTTCTGAGGCAATGGAGGGTTAAGTGACTTGCCCAAGGCCACAAGGAGTGCTAGTGGGAAACAAACCCTGGTCTCTGGGTTCCCAAGCCAGTGTTCTTAACCATTAGGATACTCCTCCACTCACTGTGCTGCTTCTTCCCGTAGCCCAAGCGCCTAGGGAAACTGGTCGGCATCACACATGCCATTCATGAAGGCTGAAAATGGCGCAAATCAGTAGAAGACAATAGTGCTAAGATTTCGTTGAGGTGGCGCAGAGGCAGCAGTCAGAAGGCGGGAAACAGGCTACGAATTGAAGTAGGCCGCAACCAGTTCACTCAGTGCTGAGGCAGCCAATGCAGGGCGGAAAACAGGCTGCGATGCCACAAGTACACTCACTGTGAGAAGCAGCAGCTCCTGCCACTGGCACAACAATTAACAGGGCCGCCAGGAATAGGTGAGAATGGCGATCTGCTGCATCCGTCAAGGCACTGCTCCCACGGAGGGTAGGGGTAGCGGGGGACGTGGTGACGGGAACAAGAAGAGGCTACGCGCTAAAGACTACAGAAGCCTACAGTAGATCTCAAGCAGGAAAGATATTGTTCTTTTCAGAGTCCCTAATAAAGAAAGAGATAAGGTGTAAAGGGAAAAAGGGTAAGAGTCCTAGGGTCCCCTCAGACAAACCCACACAATCCTACGCCCCCACCAAGCTGCACTGGCTCTCTTAGCCAGGAGCCTGCTCCAAAACAGATCCACCAGGACAGGGCATCTCTTATACCCCCCTCCCACCCCCCGGGATCTGAGGTGGCCCAGCTGTAGGGAATCAGCGGAGGGTTGAACACTGTAGGCCACACAGGAAAGCTAGGAACAGGAGATCCACCATCTGCTGAGACACAGAAAAGTACTGAGGGGACCCCCTACTGTGCCTGAATTTTATGCCAGTGATGATGTCACGGCATAGTTTGGCTGTTCCTTTTCTCTGTCTCAACATCTGCTGGTAGAGGTGCATAACCCATTTGTTTGGACTGGTCTAGCAGGAAGACCTGAAATAATTCTTTAGTTACTTACCATTTCTCATATACCGCCTTTCAATGTCATCAATGTGGTTTACATTTAACTCAACAATTATACATGGAACCAGTAAAGAGGAACTATGCTACATCAAACAGTGGTAACTACTGAAGGGGTAATCAGTCCAAGTCTGGATTTCAGGCCTGCTTTATATGTTTGCTTTATATGATTGCACCCTTGTCTGCCTGAAAATATACACAGCAACATATGATTGGCACAAGAAGACAAACATGTGGGTTATGAAACAGAGTATTTTGCGGCCTTGTATGGGAGAGCCTGGTGAACCACACTTTTGTGCAGAAGTGTACAAGAGACAATGTGAACCTAGGAAAACAGGAATACAGGCCCAGAAGCTGAGAAACTGAGAAAAACAAAACTGCCAGTTTAGCCATACTCTGAACCCTAAAGAGCACAGTGTCAGATCATACAGGACTCAGGTAGAGATGTCCAGTAAATACCAACTGTTGTTTAACGATAAGCATGGGAGGGTCCTGAGGAAAGAGCACTTGCAGAAGTTCTTCTGACCTTGCAAGTTTTTTGCAAGTTTTGCTCAGGTTTTTGCAAGTTTGGCCAGTGACGTCAGTAATTTGCTATGGAGAGGTATATAAGAGTGCTACTGTAGAGCATCGGGGGCAGTTTTCGCTCTCACTTAGGAGGGGGAACACTGCTCGCCATCTTTTCAGACTGACATTTGCTAGACTGCATTTATAATTATTTTGCTATGTCAAATAAAGAGTTTTTGTAGCCAAGCAATTGTTGTCTGGAACTATTAATTATCTATAAGTTAATATGTGAAATCCCTCCAAAACTAAGTAAAGATAGTCCGTCAATAATGAAATAAACAATCACAATGTAGAGAGAAACCAACGGTCTCAGACTGAATAGCTAGACACTCTCGGATATGGTTTCACAGAAAAAGCGCTGCTAAAATTGCATCAATGACCGTGTAAATAGGTTTCCACTACAATATAGAAATTTCAAAAATATGTTAATGTAAAACTTTCATGTCAATTTTTCGGACCGTTCTTTACATTCTTTTTCAAAAAGTATTCAGAGATTGTGCTTATCTCTTAGAGGATTGTTAGCAGTCCCAACGCCACCATTCCGGTACCCTTATTGCGTTTCGAATCTTCATCAGGGGGAACGGATTTATCAGACAATCTCTGTGGAAGGAGGAAGATTGTTAGAGTAAATAAATATAGCAAGTTACCTAACTGTATTGTGTACCATATCGGGAGTAGCTAGTTGCTCACCAGAATTCTTAAATACAAAAAGTTTAAATTCAATGATGTGCGGTCTCATCTGCATCCAAACTAGTTAGTGCTTATCAAAAAACGCCGCGCATGCGGCTTAGACAGACTAGTGTGCTTTTAAAGACCTCCTATGATTACGTAACTGTGACATCAAGCATTTAAAGACCAGAATATAAAAAGAAATCTACTTATTATGCTAATGCTTGAAGTTCCCCCGAAGGGGTCCATTTTCACGGGAAATATCAGACACAGACGCTCCAGTCTATTTTCGCATTGAGGCCCCCCAGAGTAACTGATTGGAGACGATGAATCCACTGTTGTTCACGGATCAGCAGGCTTTTTTCTCTGGATTTATCCATTGTGCCCACCGCTATCCAATCTATCCCAAAGCATTTCAAATCTTCAAATCCATGATATTGGGTACAATGGGATACCAAGGGGGCTTCTTGCACATTACACCGAAGCCTACTTTTGTGTTCATTTATTCGAATCCGTAACAGTCGGACAGTTTTACCCACATACAAAAGATTGCAGGGGCACTTAATAGCATATACAACATGGTCAGTTTCACACGTCTTAGAGTGTTTCAATTTATACGACCGATCATGATAAACAAAAGAAGAGCAGATTTCTTCCGTGACAAACAAATATTACAGTGCCCACGCGGCCTATGTCCTGTCCTTTGATCTGAAATGGGCAGCGGCTGTGGTCGTAATTTAGCGGGGCTCAATTTCTCTTTAAGATTAGAGTGTCGTGACCAAACACATCGAATCTTCATCTCTTGTGAACAAGGGAGACCACTTAAAACGTTCTGATGTCGTTTAAAAATCTTTTTAATACTCCCACTGAGAGGCGAAAATTTAGTAATGAAATTAATGACAATGTCGTCGGTGTTATTTGAAGTGGCCCGCGGGTGCAGTAATAAAGACCTATTATTATAGAGTGCTCGCCGGTAAGCCTCACAGATTATTCAACAGGCTTTCCGGCGAGCACTCTATAATAATAGGTCTTTATTACTGCACCCACGGGCCACTTCAAATAACATCGACGACATTGTCATTAATTTCATTACTAAATTTTCGCCTCTCAGTGGGAGTATTAAAAAGATTTTTAAACGACATCAGAACGTTTT
Source organism: Ichthyophis bannanicus (assembly GCA_033557465.1). NCBI lineage: Eukaryota > Metazoa > Chordata > Amphibia > Gymnophiona > Ichthyophiidae > Ichthyophis > Ichthyophis bannanicus. The sequence continues at coordinate 99,302,703 of CM066048.1, read as the reverse complement.
AAGTGGTCTCCCTTGTTCACAAGAGATGAAGATTCGATGTGTTTGGTCACGACACTCTAACCTTAAAGAGAAATTGAGCCCCGCTAAATTACGACCACAGCCGCTGCCCATTTCAGATCAAATGACAGGACATAGGCCGTGTGGGCACTGTAATATTTGTTTTGTCACGGAAGAAATCTGCTCTTTTGTTTATCAGGATCGGTCGTATAAATTGAAACACTCTACGACGTGTGAAACTGACCATGTTGTATATGCTATTAAGTGCCCCTGCAATCTTTTGTATTTGGGTAAAACTGTCCGACCGTTACAGATTCGAATAAATGAACACAAAAGTAGGCTTTGGTGTAATGTGCAAGAAGCCCCCTTGGTATCCCATTGTACCCAATATCATCATGGATTTGAAGATTTGAAATGCTTTGGGATAGATTGGATAGCGGTGGGCACAATGGGTAAATCCAGAGAAAAAAGCCTGCTGATCAGTGAACAACAGTGGATTCATCGTCTCCAATCAGTTACTCCGGGGGGCCTCAATGCGAAAATAGACTGGAGCGTCTGTGTCTGATATTTCCCGTGAAAATGGACCCCTTCGGGGGAACTTCAAGCATTAGCATAAGTAGATTTCTTTTTATATTCTGGTCTTTAAATGCTTGACGTCACAGTTACGTAATCATAGGAGGTCTTTAAAAGCACACTAGTCTGTCTAAGCCGCATGCGCGGCGTTTTTTGATAAGCACTAATTAGTTTGGATGCAGATGAGTCCGCACATCATTGAATTTAAACTTTTTGTATTTAAGAATTCTGGTGAACAACTAGCTACTCCCGATATGGTACACAATACAGTTAGGTAACTTGCTATATTTATTTACTCTAACAATCTTCCTCCTTCCACAGAGATTGTCTGATAAATCCGTTCCCCTGATGAAGATTCGAAACGCAATAAGGGTACCGGAATGGTGGCGTTGGGACTGCTAACAATCCTCTAAGAGATAAGCACAATCTCTGAATACTTTTTGAAAAAGAATGTAAAGAACGGTCCGAAAAATTGACATGAAAGTTTTACATTAACATATTTTTGAAATTTCTATATTGTAGTGGAAACCTATTTACACGGTCATTGATGCAATTTTAGCAGCGCTTTTTCGGTGAAACCATATCCGAGAGTGTCTAGCTATTCAGTCTGAGACCGTTGGTTTCTCTCTACATTGTGATTGTTTATTTCATTATTGACGGACTATCTTTACTTAGTTTTGGAGGGATTTCACATATTAACTTATAGGTAACTATCACCCTCTACTGAATGACCTATATAATTTGTGGAACTATTAATTGGCAATTGGTAATATTTGAGGAACCTTTGTGGATTACCAGGGCCCACACTATTTACGTTTAAGGGATGGGGGTTAGCATTCAGGTGGAGATCAAAAGGTTTTTATTTATAGTTTAGCCGAGGATGATATGTGAGTAATAGTGTAGCTGTTAATTGAGACTGGATATTAAGTTGTTGGACTATAATATTCAATAAAAAGATGAGTTTTTAACTTTTTCCTAAAATCGGAATTGTCATGGATTGAGCTTAATTGATTTGGAAGGAGATCAGATGTCTGCATATTGTCACTGATGTCACATTATACATTTTCATATTTGATGTTAGCGGTGAGATCCAAAGTATTCTGTGAAGAGATGTTTTAAGCTTACTGCAAAATTTGATTACTGTGTCAATAGCTTTCTCTTGTCTGGGAGTGAGTTCCAAATGGAAGGTGCATATACGGAAAGGCTTGGTTGTAAGCTGTTTGCTGGCTTTTTGCCTTGAGAATTCAGACGACAAGTATGTTTGGGTCTTTTGTCTTCTTGATCTGTTGTCGGAAGCCTTTTGAATTAGTGCTTGTAAATGGTTCGCTAACAGTTCTTTTTGACAAGTATTTCAGTCCTGTTGATATCATAGAACACAAACTACTGTGACATTCTGTTCTGAAATTGAGCTCCCTGTATACAGATTTCCCTCCACAGGAATTTCTGTTCATCTCCCCTGATTGGAATATACAGATACACTTTGGAGAGACCCAGGGAAGACAAACTCCCCCTGTTGTACTGCTGCCATCACCAATCATGTTTCCATTCAGAAACAGGGGACCCACAGGTATGCACTGACCATCTTTCAATCTAAGATTGGCAGGAAGATTCCCTCCATTTTCAGCAACACCAAATAGAGTAGCAGTCACTTCCGACCTTATCCAGGGGAATTAGAACTATTGCCTAGAGGGCTAGTAGCCCTTCCAGAATAATACTTACTGCCTCCCTTTTGGCCTGCAACTCACATGGGGATTCCAAAAAGATATCTGGGACATAGGAAGCTAGATCTAGAGAATAACCATGCTGGATTACCTCCAAGACCCACTAACCCAAGGTTATTCAGGCCCACTCCTGATAGTACGCCCATGAGGCGACTGCCCATGAGTAGTACCTTGGAGGGAACCCACTGATCCTTATTAGGTCTTCTTAGGGACATTATAGAGTGGCACACTGAATTCCCAGGGCTTCTTAAAGGTCCAAAAGGATCTCAGCTTCAACGTAAGTCCAAGGACTGACCTGAAGACCTGGAAGGAAGGAACCTCCTGTATTCCCCTAAACCATTAGTTTACTCCAGTCATCCAAGAACCTCACTCAATTCCTTAGCCAGCTTTTCTAGCTCCTCATTACAGAAACTTCTTCACAACAGAAACCTGCTCAGGCATGCCTTGGAAGCTGACTCTGCAGCTCACTGATGAAACCAGAGCCATCTCCTGGCCATCACTCCTGACACCAGGCCCTTGGAAGATATATGGATAAGACTGTGCAATACATATGCCAGCAAAGCCATCTTCACCTCCATCCATGCCAAGTCCTCACTCTCCAGCAATTGCTGGATCCATCAAAGCACCGCTGACACCACATAAGCTCTGCAAATAGCCACCTGCAGTGCTAGCATAGATACCTCAAAGGTCTGCCTCAAAAAAATCTCCACCTGTGAGTCCTGTGAGTCGCTCAGAGCAGTGCCACCCTCCACAGATATGGTTGACCTACTCATTCTATATGTATATGGAGGTGTCTACTCTGGGCATGGAAAAGAGAGCACCCTTCTCCTTAGGGAGTGAGCAGATCATGGCAATGGTTCTCCTGGCCCTCACGGGATTCTCAAGCATTTTCCACTTGGCTATGATCATACTGCGGATGGCCTTGTAAAAGGGGAAGGACCTTGTGGGTCACTTGATCCATTCTAGGATAGGATTACCCTCCTGGCTTGTCCTTGATCACTGCTTCTGAAATCTTTAAGGTAGGACTCATCCACTCAATGAGTGGAGTGAGTTTTTGCTTCCTACAGAGAAAAACCTCTCCCTACTCCATTGAGTACTCTTCTGAACCAGCTTCCAGCTTTAATCCAACCCACCAGACAGATCCAGGTCCAAATCCAGTCATGGAACACCTCTTTAGATCAGAGGGCTCACTTTAACTCCAAAGCAGAAGCCAAAGATCTTGGCACACAGTTCTTCCTGTACCTACTCCTGTGGTCCAGCCTCTGTGGCTTCTTCATGGTGAAGGAGGTCTGGTACATGAACTGCAGAAACTTGGGTGAAAAGGATGAGAAAATTCCACCAACTAAACTCTCCACCAGAGTAGAGGAATAGCATAGTGGTTAGAACAATTGCCTAGTACCCAGAAGATCAAGGGTTCAATTCCCACTGGCACTACTTGGGCGTCACTTTACCCTCCATTGCCTCAGAAGAAAAGGCCTGGCAACCTACTCCTGGTAATATACTGCCAAGAAAACCCAAAGGCAGCTGGGTCGCCAGGAGTCAACACTAACTTGATGGCACTGAAAAAACCCAAAACAAAACTCTCCACCAGTGGCACGACTCTTGCCTCAAGCTCTGCAGTGAGGACTGGAGGCTCCAAAGAATCTTGGCCACATTCCTGCCACTGAACATGTGCTCAAGATGGTGGCAGGCAGGCTCAACCACAATTGCTGCTCCACTCTCTTGGCACAGCACACCTGTCTCACATGCTGCTGGAAAGCCTACAGAAGTGTCTGCACAGGCCCCCACTGAACTCATTATCACATCAGGGGTAGCATAAATCTGCCACACTGCCAAGGTATTAGTTTCCATAGGCCTCCTCTTCCCTCCCCATGCTAACTGCATTGGGGGGACCACGAGAAAGCATAGTTACTCACCTTTAACAGGTGATCTCCGGGAACAGCAGGAATTTAGTCTTCACATATGGGTATCGTCGGTACCGATGGAGCCTGTGCAAACTGAGCAGGGGGCTTCCCTAGTTCTTAGCTGGATTCTAGCTATCCATCCCTGCTGCACTTCTTATTATCAGAGTGGATGAAAGCTCTTCTCTGCCTCTACCTGCTGATAGAGGAACATAACCCACTTATCTGGGATGGCATGGCAGAATGTGAAGACAGACAATTTTTTTTATTTAATGTACGAGATTTCCTTCTTTCTGGACTCATCCCACTCCCTTATTCTTGGGGATTTTAACATTCATGTTGCTAGCCCCTCTGACCCTTACACTTTAAAGTTCCTTTCCCTTACCTCCTCATTCAATCTCCAGCTTTGCTCTACTGCCCCCATTCACCGACATGGCCATTGCCTCGACCTAGTCTTCTTCTCTAATTGCTTACCCTTTAACTTCCATACCTCAGTTCTTCCCTTATCTGACCATCACCTGCTAAGCTTCATTCTTTATCACTCCCCACCTCAACCTTGCCCAGTCTCCTGCACCTCTTTAGAAATCTTCATGCTATTGACCCACTGGATTTTCATCTCGTTCCTCCACTATGTCCTCAGAATCTGTTGATGAGGCAGTAGCTTCCTATAACACTGTACTCGCCTCTGCTCTGGATGCTTTTGCCCCATCCATGCCACATCCTGTGAGGCGTACTGCACCTCAGTCCTAGCTGTCTTCCACTACCTGTTATCTACATTTCTGTGCCTGCTCAGCTGAGCACACTTGGCTCAAATCTTACGCTCTTGCGGACTTTCTACACTTCAAATTCATGCTTGCCTCGTTCCAGTCAGCCATAGCACTTGCCAAACAAGACTATTATGTCCATCTGACTAACTCTCTCATCTCTGACTCTTGCTGTCTCTTTACAACTCTCAACTCTTTCCTCAAGGTGCCTTCACCTCACTCCTTCCCTTTCTGCCCAAACCTTGGCTGACTATTTCCATGACAAAGTCCACAAGATCACATTCCAATTCCCCACAAGGTCAGCTCCATCCCCTCTCCCCCCCTTTCACGCCCAACTTTTCCCCTTAACCTCTGCTACCCTTTTTTCCTTTTCTATGATCTCTGATGAGGAAACCACACACCTTCTTTCCTCCTCCAAACTCACTACCTGCTCCTCTGATCCTATTCCCACTCGTCTCCTAAGCTCCATCTCCTCCACTGTAATCCCTTCCCATATTCTCAACCTATCGCTCTCCTTGGCAACTGTTCCTGCAGCCTTTAAGCATGCTGTGGTCACACCTCTCCTTAAGAAGTCCTCACTTGACTCTACTTGTCCTATCGACCCATTTCCCTCCTTCCCTTCATCTCTAAACTACTTGAATGTGAGGTTCACAGCCGTTGCCTTGACTTTCTTTCCTCTGAAGCCCTTCTGAATCCCTTGCAGTCTGGCTTTCATCCCTTCCATTCTACTGAAACAGCTCTTGCCAAAGTCTCCAGCGACCTGTTCCTGGCAAAATCCAAGGACCTTTACTCGATTCTCGTCCTTCTTGACCTTTCTGTTGACTTTGACACTGTTGACCACCACCTTCTCCTTGCTTATTTTAAGAGCTCTGTGCTATCCTGATTCTCTACTTATCTCTCCCATTGTACTTTCAGTGTCTGTTCTGGTGGATCCTCCTCTTCTGCATGGGGTGGTCTTAGACGCCTCCCTCTCCTTCTCCACAAACATCCAACTGATAGCTAAAACCCGTGTTTTTTTTTCTCTATAACATCAGCAAACTCCTTTTTGAAGGTAAGGAAGCAGGGTGCCTAGAGAAATCATTCTGAATGTTTTTCTTACCAAGAATGTCTTCCGATCTCTTAGGTCTAGGATGTAACGGAATCCCCCTGTTTTCTTGGGGATCAGGAAGTACCTGGAATAAAACTCTTGCCCTCTTTGCTCTGGTGACATGAGCTCAATCGCGAGATCTGGCAAGAGGATGGTGATTTCTTTCTGAAACAGTTCCTGATGAAGAGAGATGATGCTCCTCGGGGGCAATGTGGGTAGCAGATCCAATAAACGTAGTTTGTAACCATTTTAGACCATCTGTAGAACTCATGAGTCTGAGGTTTTGAGGGGCCACCTTTAGGCAAAAAGAGTGAGCCTTCCCCCGACTGGAGAGTCTTCCACTATGGTTACTGGTAAAGTGGTTATGCTCCAAAGGAACCAGTCAACCCCTCCCCCTCCTTGGCTTTGGCTGAGGATCTGTTTGGGCTTTGAGACTTCTCTTGACACTGCTGTGGGTGAGGAGCCTGTTTGGGCTGGGAGGTTTGGGACCCATGAACGTTAACTAAGCCTTTGAGAGTAATAGGTATTTTCTGTCTCCCTCCTTGGTACCTCCTGCAATAGGCGGCTGGCTCGGACCTGTGTCTTGAAAGATTAGAAAGGATGACATGCTGCTTTTCATGAAGCTCCAGCCTTCTTTTCAACCTGTTCTTCGAAGAGATTCTCTTCACGGTACGGCACATCAGCAAGCTTGTTCTACACAGATTGTTCCAGGTCTGAGGACTGGAGCCGGGCAAGTCATCAGGTGCCAATACCCAAGGCAGAAGCTCTCAATGCAATTTTGAAGACATCATAGGTTGCCTAAACCATAAACTTTGAGCAATCCTTGCAATGAGCCACTAGGGAATGACACTGTTCCAATTTCTCTAGAGGGAGTAACTAAGACAGCTCAGTGAGGTTGCACATGATGTTCTTCAAGAACAATCCCATGTAGAGCTGGTAAGTGGCCATTGGGGCTATGAGCGTTGAACTATGGAAATACCTTCTCCCTAACGAGTTCAATGTCCAAGTCTCTCTCCCCGAGAATGAGTCTTTAAACTCTTGGACCTCTTAACCCTGGAATTACCGAGATTTTTTGCACACACTGGATACTGTTGGGGTCATAAATGACCCCATGACGAATTTTAATTGTTAACCATGAAAATTTTAAACTAAACAGACAAAATATTATTCTGAATTAATTATTTATTATATGAAGGTTAAATGTTTTGAAATTTAATGCTTTATCATAAAATTACATGAAGAAGAGTTGCCATGAAAGCAGTTTTTGCATGCACTTGATGAACACAGTAAAGTACTACAGTCATTTGCATGAGACACAGACAATTTCTGAATGTTCTTTGCAAACATTGCGCTTGCAGGAGGTGCAAACTATGTTGCTTTTCTTGTCTTTTTCTCTGGAACAGCAGTGACACCTTGCCCTTTTCTTTTGGATCCCGACACTGCAAACAGCATCAGTGGCTTCTTCAATGCTGGAAGAAGTCTTGCTGCAATTACTCTGAAGCAGCCACTTTCCTAATTCCAAGAGGAATAGACGACGTCTGTGCTTTGACTTGGACTGCCATTCTGGATTTAGTGACATCCAAACAATGAAGGCTTTCAAAGCACTGATGTCCAACATGTTGTAGAAGATTGTCACAGGCCAGTGTCTTGTCATTCGTTTTGTGGTATACATGCGCAACATTTGATCTGCCGTAACTACTCCACCTTTACTAGAATTATAGTCCAAGATCTTGTGTGGTTTTTTGTCTGGACGTGTGTTATCTACTTCTTCTTGATCATGCAAACTGCTCAGAACAACCACCACTTTTCCTTTCTTCGGGCAATAGGAAACAAGAGTGGTGTCATCGCGAAAGGCAAACTGAAGTGAATACCTCTCAGCCCTTTGCTGTTGCAAATTCTGGAGGTAATTCTTTTCTGTTCTTTCGAATTGTCCCCAAAAGTGTCATTTTTTTTTCTAGCAATTTCCGTGACAGGGATAAACTGCAGAAGAAATTGTCAACAGTAACATTTCTGCCAGATCGCGTCAATCCTTCAGTGAGTTGCAGCACAACCCTTTCACCCTGATTCTGTTCCCTGTTTTGTCCGAGTTTCCTTCCTGTATATACTTGAACACGCAGAACATATGACGTTGCACTGTCACACAACATCCATAGCTTTATGCCATATTTCCCAGGTTTGCTGGGAATATATTGTCTGAATGGAACACGGCCACGAAATGTAAGTAGTTGCTCAGCCACGGTAACATTTTCACCAGGAACAAAGGCGTCACTTAGAGTTGCTTCCCAGGTATCAAAAACGTGTCTGATTGGAGCAAGCTTATCCACGCCTCGTTGTTCACGTCTGTTGGTTGCATCATCAAATCTGAGAGCACAAGAAATTTACTGAAAACGGTTATGGGCCATATTTTTTCCGAAAACAGATCAACCATCTTCAAGGTTCCACAACTGAAAGCACAGTTACTTACCTGTAACAGGTGATCTCTGGGAACAGCAGGAATAAGTCTTCACATATGGGTATCGTCGGTACCGACAGAGCCTGCGCGGGAACGCTCCCCAGCGTCCAGAAAGAAAGCTTTTGGGAGCATCCCACAGTGCCTGCGCGCTGCCTTCCCGCCTTTCCTAACCGCCTCTCTCCAGTTCGAGTTTTAAGCTGAGACAAAGAGAGAGAGAAAGGAAAGGAAAGATAGATAGAGAGATACAACTCCTAGGGGAGGTGGGTGGGTTGTGAAGACTTAATTCCTGCTGTTCCCAGAGATCACCTGTTACAGGTAAGTAACTGTGCTATCTCCAGGAACAAGCAGGAATGAGTCTTCACATATGGGGACTCCCCAGCTAGAGATGCCAGGGAGATCTCCAAGGTTGTGAGTCCCTGAGAAGGGCTCTACCTCCCCCCATGGATCTCGGCATCCAACCAGGGATGGGGGGTAGGAGTTGATTAGGTATGAAACAGGTGTTTGAGAACAGCCTGACCAAACAAGGCATCCTAAATCACCACTGTCTAAAACCATACAAACACATGATCAGCCTACAAATTGTATATATTGTATATATTGTGGTTGTACATAGTTACCCTGTTAGCCAAGTTGAATATCCTGTTCATATGTAAACACAAAGTACTATTGGAAATGTGTATGTTCACTGTTTATTGTAAACCGCGCTGATGCTGAATAGCGCGGTATAAAAGAGACTTTAAATAAATAAATAAATCCCGGCGGGAGTCCTTGTCCAAGCAGTAATGGGCTATAAAGGTATGAACCGAGGCCCAAGTGGCCGCTCGACAGATTTGGTCGATGGACACAGAGTTTAGATGAGCCATAGAGGCTGCCATGGCCCTCACATTGTGAGCAGTGACATGGCCCTCCAGAGAAAGGTTCTTACTCTGGTAGGCGAAAGAAATACACTGAGCAATCCAATTGGATAGCGTTCTCTTAGAGACTGGAAGTCCTAAATGAGAGGGATCAAAAGCAACACATAGTTGAGAGGACTTTCTATGTTGCTGTGTCCTTTGTAAGAAAAAAGCAAGTGCTCTCTTACAATCCAGGGTATGAAGATTCCTCTCTGCACTGGATGCATGAGGTCCTGGAAAAAAGACAGGTAAATACACCTCCTGGTTCAGATGAAAAGGTGAGACCACTTTAGGCATAAAGTGTGGATTAGTCCTGAGGACTACCTTGTCATGATGGAACCTTGTATAAGGAGGATTAGCCACCAAGGCTTGCAGCTCACTGATACGGCGAGCTGAGGTGACTGCAATGAGAAAAATAACCTTCCAGGAAAGGAATTTCAAGGAGGTAGTGGCTAAGGGTTCAAAGGGTGGCTTCATAAGCTGGCCAAGAACCAAATTCAAATCTCATGCCACTGGAGGTGGTCTAATGGGAGGTTTAGTTAAAAGAAGGCCTCTCATGAATCTTGCAATAAGAGGATGAGAGGAAAGAGTAGTTACTCACCTGTAACAGGTGTTCTCCAGGAGAAGCAGGAATCAGTCCTCACATATGGGTGACGTCGGCGCCGACGGAGCCCTCGTGCGGAGCATTTCCCCAGCTTTCAAAAAAAGCCTTTGGGAATTGCAGCGCGCATGCGCGGTCCCCTTCCCACCCAAGGGTGCCATCTTGCTCAGTCTGATGACATAGCTAAAACACAGCAAAAAATTAGCAAAAATAAATCATATGACTGCAACTCCAAGGGGAGGAGGGAGGGTTGTGAGGACTGATTCCTGCTGCTCCTGGAGAACACCTGTTACAGGTGAGTAACTACTCTTTCTCCAGGACCAAGCAGGAAGTCAGTCCTCACATATGGGACTCCCTAGCTTAAGGCTACCGGAGACCTCAAGCGGAAAAATGAGCTCCCTCTAGCTCGGCAGCACAGAAGGAAGGAATCTTGTCTGAGAACGCCCCCGACCGGTAGCCCAACACCAGGGCCGGAGAGTAGGAGTTGTCTAAACCCCAAAGAGATTATGGAGTACTGCCTGTCTGAAAGCACTGTCCCTGCGGGACTCCCTCTCAAGGCAGTAATGGGCCGCAAAAGTCTGGCTTGAAGACCAAGTAGCGGCCCGGCAGATATCTGCCAACGGAACAGAGCAGAGAAGAGCCACTGACGCAGCCTTCGCCCTGACACGATGAGCCGTGACTCGACCCTCCAACGAGAGGCCGGCTGCCCCATAAGCCCAGGCGATACAGTCAGCGACCCATATGGACAAAGTATGCTTGGAGACAGGGAGCCCCAACTTATTGGGGTCAAAAGAAACGAAAAGCTGAGCAGCCTTCCGATGCTCCCGCGTACGGTCAAGGTAGAAGGACAATGCCCTCCTACAGTCCAGGGTATGCAAGACCATCTCAGCCCGGTTGGCATGCGGCCTGGGAAAGAAGGTCGGAAGAACCACCCCCTGATTGAGGTGAAAAGGAGAGACAACCTTAGGAAGAAACTTAGGATGAGTCCGTAAGACTACCCTATTCCTGTAGAACCTAGTGTAAGGAGGATCAGACACTAGTGCCTGTAGTTCACTCACTCGCCTAGCAGAGGTGAGAGCTACCAGAAATAAAGTTTTCCAGGAGAGAAAACGGAGAGGGCAGGTAGCCATGGGTTCAAAAGGCGGACAAGTAAGCCGCTGCAACACCACATTCAGATCCCACTCAGGGGCCGGTGGACGCAAAGGAGGCTTAAGCAGAAGGAGGCCTCTGAGGAAACAAGCCACCAAAGGGTGGTTGGAAAGAGGACTGCCGTCCACCGGCGAGTGGTGTGCTGAGAGAGCACTCAGGTGAACTCTGACAGAGTTAGACTTAAGGCCTAGATTGGAGAGGTAAAGCAAATATTGCAATACCACCGCTACCAAGCACGAGAAAGGATTCTCGTTGTGCTTAGCACACCACATGGAGAATCTACGCCACTTAAGAGCGTAGGATTTCCTGGTGGATTGCCGTCTAGAAGCTAAGACGACATCTTCCACCTCTCGAGGCAGTAGTAGGGGAGCTAGGACTACCCTTTCAGCAGCCAGGCCATCAGATGAAGGGACTGGAGGTTGGGGTGCAAGAGAGTCCCCTGTTCCTGAGACAGGAGATCGTGTTGAAACCCCAGAGGCAGAGGGGTGTCCACCGCTAGCTGTAGCAGAAGTGGGAACCACGGCTGCCTCGGCCACCTGGGGCCAATGAGAATCAATGAAGCCCCGTCCTTGAGGACTTTGAACAGCGTTCTGGACACTAGTGGTGTGGGAGGAAACGCATACAGTAGGCCTGTGGACCACGAGATCAGAAACACATCCGCTACTACTCTGAAAGGATGCGGTTGTCTGGAGCAGAATCTCGGGAGTTGCCGGTTCAGAGGACTGGCGAAAAGATCCAGGGTGGTGAGGCCCCACCTGAGAAAGATCTGCTGAACCACCAATGGGTTCAATCTCCATTCGTGTGGTTGCAGGATCCTGCTCAGTCTGTCTGCCAGGTAATTTTCCTGACCTGGGAGGTAGACAGCCTTGAGAAGGATCCCGTGATTGACAGCCCAAGAGCACAGCCGTTGAGCCTCCTGACAAAGAAGGAAGGAGCCTGTGCCTCCTTGTTTGTTCACACAGAACATGGCAACTTGATTGTCCGTCTGAACCAGTACAGACTGGTGAGAGGCGAGGTGGGAGAAGGCTCTCAGAGCCAGGCGTATCGCCCGTAGCTCCAGGAAGTTTATCTGTTGAGTAGCCTCCCAAGGGGTCCAGAGACCCTGAGTACATGTCCCTTGGCAATGTGCTCCCCAACCGAGAAGAGAAGCATCTGTTGTGAGCACTTGAGATGGTGGAGGGGATTGAAAAACCACTCCGAGCACCAGATTCGGAAGATGAAGCCACCATTGCAGAGAGGAGACCAGTAGGTCGAATATCGTTACTGAGTCCGCTAGGCTCCCTGTGGCTTGATGCCATTGAGTGCAAAGGCTCCACTGAGCAGGCTGCATGTGCAGGCGGGCATTGGGGGTGACATGAACCGTGGAAGCCATATGGCCGAGTAGTCTCAGGAATTGCCGGGCAGAGACCAGGGAATTGCTGCGAAACTGGCTGGCCAGATCCATTAGCCTGTGGGCCCTGTCCAGAGGCAGAAAATCTTTTGCTTGAAGAGTGTCGAGCCTGGCCCCTATGAACTCCAAGTTCTGGGACGGGAGCAAAGTGGACATTGCGAAGTTTATGACAAACCCCAAGTGCTGAAGCAGAGCCACAGTGCGAAGGGTGGCCTGGGTGGCTTCCTAGAAGATTGGCCCCGTATGAGCCAGTCGTCCAGGTACGGAAACACAAAAAGACCCTGAAGCCTCAGGTAGGCTGCCACCACTGTCAGGCACTTGGTGAACACCCTGGGAGCGGAGGACAGGCCAAAGGGTAGTACTCTGTACTGATAGTGGTTTCCTCCCATAACAAACCTGAGATATTGTCTGTGGTCTGGATGAATAAGAATGTGAGTATACGCATCCTTGAGATCTAAGGAGCATAGCCAGTCTCCCTGCTGGAGGTAGGGCAGCAGGATTCCAAGGGTAAGCATCTTGAACTTTTCCCTCTCCAGGAACTTGTTGAGGTTTCGCAAGTCTAGGATGGGTCTGAGGCCTCCTGTCCTTTTTGGTACCAGAAAGTACCTGGAATAAAAGCCTTGACCACTCAGGTGGTGGGGCACTGGTTCCACAGCCTGATCCTTTAACAGACCTGTCAACTCCTGAAGGAGTAGGTCCCTGTGCAGAGGAGGTCTTGGAGGCTCCCCTGGAAAATAGGAGGGAGGTACCTGGTGAAAATGGAGAAGATAGCCCTTTTGGACTATATGAAGAACCCAGGTATCTGATGTGACGGCTGACCACCTGTGGGCAAAGTGGGCCAGCCGGCCTCCTGTGCTGAGAGAAGCCAGCTGAGGAGAAGAGGCTATGCTGTTTGAGTCAAAACCCCCCACCCTGCTGAGCAGGGGCCGGTGTTGGTGGCTTGGGGGCCTTCTGCCTACGGGGCCCTTGACCCTGCCCCTTGGCCTGCTGACCCTGTTGGGGAGCTGCAGAGGCCTGATAATGAGGGTATTGTTTATAGGCAGATGACTTCCTCGGGTAAAAGGTCTTTTTTCCCCGAGCCCGTCTTCTTCTGAGAAGGGGCAGAGGTTTTCCTGGAAAGCCTAGTCCTGGTCAGTCTCGGTCTCGAGTTCTGCAGCCTTTTCAGCCATGGGCTTGCCAAAGAGGTTTTCACCTCGGCAGGGGACATCGACCAACTTGCCCTGGACCCATGGCTCGAGGTCGGATGACTGTAGCCAAGCCTGTCGGCAGGCACCGATGCCGGCCCCAGCTACTCAGGCCGAATCCTCGAAGCCATCGTAGGCTGCTCGAGAGATAAACTTCGAGCACTCTCGAATACCGGTGGACAAGGCCTTGAACCTCTGCAAAGGTTCCTCGGAGAGACCAGCAGAGAACCCGTCAATCTCCTTTGCCAGGTCTCGGAGGTACATGCCCATGTAGAGCTGGTAGGTCTGGACACGGCAAGCAAGCATAGAGCCCTGGAAGCACTTCTTACCGAGGGCATCCAGGTTCCGGGCCTCCCGACTGGGAGGCACCGAGGAGTGCATCTTCTGACTTTTCAGTCGATGCATGGCCGATTCCACAACCATGGAGTGGTGCGGTAATTGTGCCTTTTGGAACCCGAGGCTCTTGCGGACTCGATAAATGGAATCGACCCGCTTGCTTAACACCGGCGTCGAGGCCGGTGTCTCCCACATGCGGAAGAGCAGCCACTCCAGCATCGGAGGAACCGGAACAGTAAAGGCCTCCTTCGGGGGAGAGTCATACTGGAGGGTCTCGAGCTCCTCGGCTCGAGGCTCCTCCTCGGGATCCGCGGGGAAGGCCAAGGCCTTAGCCATATCCCGCACGAAGTCCGAGAACCAGGTATCCTCTGGTGGGGACCGTCTCCGAGGTTCGGACTCGGGCGAGTCCGATGGGACACACCGAGTCCAATGAGTGTCGGGTGACTCTTCGTCCTCCGTTTCCCAGCCCGACTCCTCGGAGGAGGAATTGAGCGGCTCCGGTCAGGCGGGCACCGATGCCCTCCGCCCCGATGCCGAGGGTATCGGCGTCGATGACCTCGGCCCCGAACGGGAGGTCGAGGGAGACCGTGGCCGAGGATCGACTCGAGCCCGCATGGACTCGAGGATCGGCTCGGCCTCCGGGGTCGACTTGGACGTCGAGGTCCCGGTGGTCGGGGCAGATACACCGGTGAGACCGGCGATCAATGCCCGCTGCTGTTCCCTGAAGGCAGCGAAGCTGATCTCCAAGGCCGTCAACCTGAGTCCGAGCTCAGGAGACCCAGCAGCCCCCGACTCGGGCCCCGACGGCGTCGGGCCCGACGTCGGCTCCCTCGGAGGAGAGTCAACGAGGACAACAACACTTACGTGTCCAGGAGACTTCATCTCGACATGAGGATGCTTGGCAGGACTCTCCGACTCCGAAGACCCGGGACGGCTATCAGGGCTGTGCGACCTGGCCCTTGAGGAACCAGGAGCGTCCACCGATGCTGCCCTCGCGGTTTCTTCTTCCTGCGATGTTCCCGCGAAGGAGACCCCCGCTCAGAGGAACCCTGATGCTGCTCGGGGACGGAGTCCCGAGACGTCGAGGCCTCTGACGAGGTCCGGGCCCAGCCGGACGCGGAGTCAGAAAAAATCCTATCCCTCTGGTGCTGCCGACTCCTCAACGCCTTCGAGGACATTTTGCTACACGGACCACAGATCATCGAGTCATGATCGGGTCCGAGGCAACGGAGGCAGCAGTCATGTGTGTCGGTAAAAGACATAAGTTTCTTACACAGATCACATTTCTTAAACCCGCTGGCAGCCATCGGGGGAAAAAGGGCCCCTGCGAGGTCAAAAGACAGGGCTGCCAGGGAAAAGGGAAAAAAGAAAAAAGGCGCGAACGCCAGTCACAAAGGACAAAAACCAAAAAAAGAGAGAAAAGGACTCGATACCGGCATATCGGTCCGAGCGGGAAAAGGATCCGGCGTCGAACTGGAGAAAAAAGAGAAAAACAGAGAAAATCAACTTTTTCCTTGGGGAAAAACGAACTACGTCCGTCGGGCTCCGCGGAAAAAAGAAGACTGAGCAAGATGGCACCCTTGGGCAGGAAGGGGACCGCGCATGCGCACTGCAATTCCCAAAGGCTTTTTTTGAAAGCTGGGGAAATGCTCCGCACGAGGGCTCTGTCGGTGCCGACGTCACCCATATGTGAGGACTGACTTCCTGCTTGGTCCTGGAGAAATAGGCTGTCCATTGAGAGGCTTAAGGGATGCTGCAATAGCACTCAAATGGACTCTTACTGAATTCATTTTAAGGCCTGCATGGGATAAATGCAGCAAATAGTCTAGTAAAGAATTCAGAGGTATTGCAAGAGGGTTAAGACCCTTCTCTGCACACCAAATGGTAAACCTTTTCCATTTAAAAGCATAGGAACGTCTAGTGGAAGGCTTTCTGGAAGCATGAAGGATATCCTTCACTTGCTGAGAAAGATGCAAATCTTGAAGGTCTAGGCCTTCAGCAACCAGGCCCTGAGATGAAGAGACTGGGGATTTGGGTGCCACAACGTTCCCTCCTCCTGGGACAGGAGGTCTTGAGCAGATCCCAAGTCCAGGGAGGGAGCTTGAGAGAGATAAAGAAGTAGAGGGTACCACACTTGGCGTGGTCAACGTGGTGCTATGAGGATCATAGACCCCTTGTCTCTCTGAAGCTTGAACAGTGTCTTGGAAATTAGGGGAATGGGTGGAAAGGCATAGAGGAAGTCTTGCCCCCAATGGAGGAGGAGGAAGGCATCTCTGGCCTGAACTCCCTGACACGGAATCCTGGAACAGAACCGGGGAAGTTTGGCATTCCACGGACTTGCAAACAGGTCTATGTCCGGGGTTCCCCAAATTTGAAAGATCCTGGCTATCTGGTCCTCATGGAGGGACCATTCGTGTGGAAGCAGAACTCGACTGAGTCTGTCTGCCCAAGAGTTTTGAACCCCTGGAAGATACACTGCCATGAGATGAATTTGATGCTCTCGGGCGAAGGCCCACAATCTCAAAGCTTCGTTGCAAAGCGACAGAGAGCCAGTCCCGCCCTGCTTGTTCACGTAGAACATGGCTACTTGGTTGTCCGTGTGGATGAGGACTGTCTTGTAGCTGAGCAGGGTGTGGAAGACTCTGAGAGCTAGAAAAATTGCTCTGAGCTCCAAGAGATTGATATGTAGAGATGTCTCCTGTGGAGACCAGATGCCCTGGGTGGAGAGATCTTGTAGATGAGCTCCCCAACCCCTTGGAGAGGCATCTGTTGTAAGGGTTGCTTGGGGTAGCCACTGTTGAAAGGGGGACCCCAGCAACAGATTCTGAGTGGACTTCCACCACTGGAGAGACCAAAAGAGGAGACTGGAGGTTGCTATTTTGTCTGACAGGCACCCTGATGTCTGGGTCCATTGGGTGGACAGAGTCCACTGAGCTGCCCGCATGTGAAGGCGAGCGTAAGGAACCACATGCACGGTGGATGCCATGTGGCCTAACAGTTGTAACATCTCTCGAGCAGTTAAATGGGACTTTAACTGAACTTGTGAGGCTAACTGCACCAATCGTAGGCAACAGGCTTGGGGAAGATGGGCCCTTGCAGTTGTGGTATCCAGCAAGGCCCCTATGAACTCTAGTGACTGAGTAGAGGTGAGATGTGATTTTGGGATGTTTATTACCAGTCCCAGATACTGAAGAACACGCCTTGTGCAGGCTAGGGAAGCCTGGGCCTCTGTCTGGGATGGAGCTCGGATGAGCCAGTCGTCCAGATATGGGAATACAAATATTCCTAGAGTGCGTAGAAATGCAGCTACTACTGCCATGCATTTTGTGAACACTCTTGGAGCAGAGGCCAGTCCGAAAGGAAGCACTCTGTATTGGTAGTGCTTTCCTTGATAAAGGAACCGAAGGAACCTTCTGTGTGTTGGATGGATGAGGACATGGGTGTACGCATCCTTGAGATCTAGAGAACAAAGCCAATCCTGACTCTGAAGGTAGGAAAGGAAAGCACCGAGAGAAATCATCTTGAATTTCTCCTTGCATAGAAACTTTTTCAATTCTCTGAGATCTAATATGGGTCTGTAGCCCCCTGTTTTCTTTGGGATAAGAAAATAGCGGGAGTAGAACCCTGAACCCTGTTGAAGAAGGGGTACTTCTTCTATTGCCCTTTGGGCAAGAAGGGTAGCAATCTCCTGACCCAGAAGGTCGAGGAGAGATGTGGGAGAATTGAACTGTCTCACCATGGTGTGAGGAGGAAGGTTTAAGAAATGAAGCTTGTACCCCTCCCTTATGATGGAGAGGGTCCATTGCTCTGCTGTGATTTGCTCCCATCTGGGAGCAAAGTGAGCTAACCTTCCTGGAATGGTGAGAGGCTCTGGTTCTTCTAGAGCCAGAAAGGCTAAGTTCTCTAGTTGTAAGTCAAAGGCCCTGAGGAGGCTGAGGCTGTTGGGCCGTAGCAGTCCTTGCAGCCTTAGGTTTGGCTTGTTTAGGTGGTTGCTGATGCTTTGCAGCAAAACGACCTGCAGAAGATGCCTGGTGACCATAACCAGGATAATATTTTCCTTTTTTGGGAAAGAAAGCCTTTTTGAATAACCTTTTTCTAACAGGAGCAGAAGTAGACTTTGAAAGTCTATCTAAGGCAGAATTCTCAGCATCCATCCGAGTGGCCTTTGCTTGCCAATCCTTGCCAAAAAGGTTTTCACCTGTACAAGGAAGATTTCCTAATCCATCCTGGACCCAGGGTTCCAAATCAGAAGCTTGTAACCAAGCAAGTCTGCGTGCACCTATGGCAATAGCCGAGGCTCTGCTGGCACACTCAAAAGAGTCAAAGGCTGCACGGTTGGAAAATTTGGAAACATCCTGGGCATGTTTAAACCAGGTGAGAAACTCCTCCCTTTTATCTTCTGAGATAAAATGAGATAAAGTTTGCAGATGATCTGTAACTTCCTTTAGAAACATCCCCATATAGAGACTATAGGAGTTGATTCTGGCAGTAAGCATATTGGCCTGGAAGATTCTCCGGCCAAAAGCATCCAAGGTTCTGCATTCTCTTCCTGGAGGATTAGATGAGTGTCTTTTTGCATTCTTTATCTTCTTCATAGCAGACTCCACCACAATAGAGTGGTGAGGAAGCTGAGTCTTATGAAAGCCAGGAAAAGGAGGAACACGGTACATAGTGTCCAACCTGCGAGAATGAGGGGAGGTAGTAAGAGGTGTCTCCCATATGCCCAACATGTGATCATAAAGGATCTCATGAATTGGTAAAGTAGCTGCCTCTTTAGGAGCCTTAGGATATTGTAAAATATCCAATTTCGTGGCTCTAGGCTCTGGTTCAGGGGCCACTGAAATAGAGAGGCCCCTGGCCACTTCCCTAATGAAGTCTTGAAAAGACAAGTCTTCTGGAGGAGACATTCTTCTTTTTGGAGAAGAGGGCTCCTGAGGAAGGAGTACCGATGCTTCGAGAGAAGCCTCTCATTCATCAGAGTCTTTGGAGGAATCGAAGTATCGCCTCTCTGGATGCTCTTGCAGAGCCCGATACGCGTACCGAGTGGTATCGACATCGGGAGTGATCGATACCGATTCGGTACCAATGGGCATCACAGAACAGGGTACCGCTGCAGTCGACACCGAAGCCGATGCAATCGGTACTGGCACCGGAACCGATATTGGTGCCGGTGCCGGAACCGGTACTGACAACGGAGTTTGTTGCGGTACCGGAGGCGTCGCAGCTTGTATGAATGCCGTAATGGCACGCTGCATGGTCAGAATATTCTGATCCATCGACGCAACCAATGTCTGGATGTCAGTACCAGTGGAAACCATCGGTACCCCAGAACATGGCAACAGGTGATCGGTCGAGGCCACGCCATCGATGTCAACCTGTGACCCCATAGATGAAGCTTTGGAAGCCGGAGCTTCCCGCCGGGGTAATTTTGCTGGTGCAGGATCCTCGAGAGCAAGCCCGGAGGCATCTCGATACTTAGAGAGAGATCTACCCTTCGAGGACCGGCAGGACTTATGTTTGGTTACCTGAGATCCATGGGAGGAAGAAGCAGCCCTGGAAGATGTCGATGCCACCGAAGCTGCATCAGAGGGAAACAGGGTACTGAGCTTGGCAGCTCGATTCTGTCGACCTCTTTTAGACATCATGGAACAGGACTCACAATCGGTGATGGAGTGGTCAGGACCCAAACATTTTAGACACCAGTCATGGGTGTCAGTGATAGAAAGAGTACCGCTGCACTTCGTGCACTTTTTAAACCCGGAAGCGGGCTTTTCCATGAGGAAAATTTTTCTAGGCCTATGGCCCAAAATGAAAATAATGCACAGAAGTGGGAAACGGTAGTTTTTTTTTTTTAAAGAAGAAAGAAGAAAAGACCGGCGGTACCGGTCCGACGTCGAAGAAGGCAGACGCGCGAGCAAAGAAATAAAGAAAAATAAAGAACTTCTTCAGCGGTGACAGGAACACGACCTGCTGGCTCCATGGAAAAGAAGAACTGGAGAGAGGCGGTTGAGAGAGGCGGTTAAGAAAGGCGGGAAGGCAGCGCGCAGGCGCTGTGGGATGCTCCCAAAAGCTTTCTTTCTGGACGCTGGGGAGCGTTCCCGCGCAGGCTCCGTCGATACCGACGATACCCATATGTGAAGACTCATTCCTGCTTGTTCCTGGAGATCTATGGATTCATTTCGTGACTTGTACACGCTTGAGAGGATCAGAATTCCAAGAAAACATTGAAATTCTCCGTCTGTCAAATCTTTCCAGGTGTCGTCATAAATGTGTCTTCCTTGTTTGCTCATCCACATCATGATTTCATTCAATAAGTTCTTCCTCATGAACAAGTGGAATGCTGCGAGAGGGCCATCAACATTTCGTACAGCATACCTTGTAGGACCTTGTTGTATGGGTATGACATTAGTTCTAGCGTATCTTCCAGCAGCTTGCTTTATAGGTTTCCTGTTCCATGATGTGGCATCCTTAGATACATAAGGCTTCAATGGCAACATTTGTGCTTATAGTTGATGACCTCTTAGCTCCTCTACGACCACAACTAAGATTCCTCACAGATTATAATGACACCGAGGACTCCTGCCTTCTTCCCCGTCCAGCACAGCCTCGACCTTTGCCTCGACCTGTAACTTCACTCTTTGCTGCAGGCGATGTTACCGGCTCAACATGAGTCTCACATTCACTTGGCGACCAACTGCTGTCGCCATCTGAATCATGACTGTCATCATCAGATTTATCGCCCGAACTTGGCTGATATGCTTCTTCGCTTGCTGAATATGCTGCATCATCAGACGACTCAAAGCCATCACTGTCAGCATCTCGTTGCAATATTTCTCTTACTTGGGCAGCTGAATACTTTCGTTTTGACATCATAAACAATAACCTAAAATAAATAAACAAAGATAAAGTTGAATAAAACGCAAAGCAGTTTTACTATAGGTGTACAATTATCGTGATGAATGAGCTGAAAGCCTTTAGATTTCATCAGAAATAAAGAGAGAACGTATGATATCAATTACAGAAAATGTATAATTTTCATAAAATAAGAGTACAAAAAATAAATGATACATAATTAATGATAAATACCTTTGTCAGATCAAAAAATTCAAAAAACTGCAAATTGTATCACGATCCAAACCGGACGTAAGCAACTGGGGTCAAAAATGACCCCACTGGTACTCTGGTGCTGCAATTCATCACTAGTGTCACCTAGCAGATGAAAATTATTCCTCTCATGGCGCAATATAAAGAGAATATTGACATATGAAAAGTCATAAAAAGATTGCATTCTTGAACAACTAGTTTCCAAGATACGTGTTGTGAAACTTGCAATGGGGTCACTTTTGACCCCATCGGTACTTAAGGGCTGATTCAATCACCAAGGAATGGTGAGGAAGCTGAGGCTTCTTGAAATCTGGAAGCCTTCTGAATTACATGGACTCAAGCCTTCAACTGACTGGAGGCAAAGTGAAGGGGTTTTCCCATATTCTCATCTGCACTCTCTGCAGGATGCGGTGCATGGGCACCGTCACCGCCTCCTTAAGGGCTGAGGAGTACTGCAGGATCTCCAACTCTTCTGCCCCAGGTTCAGTCTCCAAAGAAAATGGTATGGCTTTAGCCATGTCCTTTACAAAATCTTGGAAGGTCATGTCCTCAGGAGGGGACTTACCCCGCTTATGAAGTAGAGAAGGGTCCGATGGAAGCTCAGAAGACCTGTGCTCCGATAAGTCTTCAGATTCCACATCGGTTACCCAGCCTTCTGAATCCGATTCAGAGAGGAAGTTGAAGTACTTATGAGTCTCTGCCTGGATATCTCTCTTGATCCAAGGATATAGAAAGCTTCTTCAGGAGTAATGATGCACCAATTCTCTTCTAGATTTTGAAGGTGCATCAGACCCTGAAATGCTAGAGAGGGATATCAGACAGGCAGGCACCGGTATTGGGGTCCTTCAGTGCATTTTCCACAGGCAAGGCATGTGTCTTGAGGATTGGCTGTACAATGTTTGATGCTGATGCAGCTGACGTTGAAGTCCTGGCATGCTGAACCATCAAGAGTGCCGCACTGTGTTCGAGAGCTTGCAGAAGGCGCTTCTCCTGGCTGCCGATATCAAAGGCTGTGGGGCCTCAGCAACTTCGACAGATGTACCCAGTATCTGTACTGGGGTATCAGTAGCTTGGTCTCAGCTCTCGGTAGGCTGTTGGTGCCCCTCCGATGTTCTGGAGGATGAGCTCCTCTCTCATTGGGGAAACTTCAAGGGGTGCTCATGTGGACCCTCATCGCTCTCAATGCAATGTCTCGATAGGCTCCAATGCTGATGCACCACTTGGTGCTCGGTTCGATCACCCGACATCGATGAAGACGAAGCCAAATACTTCCTCATCTTCAGGTGGCGATTAAATCAATGGCCGATGCTCCAGTACACTATGGGTGCTCGGTTCTCAGTGGGCTCAAGAACGCCTCGATGTCGATGCACCGTCAGCTTCCGATGCAGCCTTGGAAGCCATAGAGACCAGTGTCATCGATGCCAAAGATTTCTGAGCACCAAAACGTGATTTGCGCTGCTTCTCTTAACCTTTGAGTCCTCTTTTTGTCATAACACAAATTACAAGAAGAGAGCTGATGATCGGGTCCCAGGCACTGGAGGCACAAACTGTGGGTATCCATAGCGGATATGGTCTTGGTGCACTGGGAACACTTTTTGAATCCGCTGGCTGGTCTCTGGGACATGTTGTCTAGAAAGATAGTTGCAACAAAATCAAATGGCTCAATTTTGAAAGGATAAGGCCCGGCCAGTGCACCGGTGCCTACAAGGGCAAAAGGTGCTGCAGAAAAAGAAAGAAAATTAAATGATCGAAAATGGCAAAAATAAAAGGGAAAAGAGAAAAACGCTTGTGATTGCTGAAAAAAGTGAAAGCGCAGAATCCCCTCAGTGGAAGAGTATTGGAACACGTCTGTTGGGCTCATTGGAAAAACGAAGACTGGGTTAAGATGGCACCATGGCGGCAGGTGGAAAGGAGATGCACAGGTGCAATGAAGCCTCCCAAAAATTTCCAATAGGAACTGGGGAGCGTTCTCGCGTGAGCTCCATTGGAGGACTTCACCCATACATGAGGGCTCATTCCTGTTTGTCCATGGAGAAAGTAGGAATATTGGCTGCAACTGCAAAAGTCATTCCAGAGTGGCCTCCATTGCCTCTCTTTGTAACAATGAATTGTACGAAGAAGCTACGAAGACCTCCAAAACATGAACGGTGCAATCCAAAATATAGCCGCAATGGACCCACCGCTGAGAATGTGCCTCGTCCAAATTTTTTCACAATTTATGAAGGTCTAACCAAACACATTTTATCCCAACAGTGACTGGAGGTGCTTTAGAGGAAACAGCTCTAGTAAGAACCTGTATGATTCCTACAAGAGGACCAAAGTGTTGGTATACAGATAGTTTACTATTGCAAAAACAGAGAAAGATAAGATATATCAACACATTTTGACGAAATTATTGGATGATTTTTTTGAAATATAAATATATGGATTTCAAAATGAATTGATATATAGCTCTTGGCTTGTGAATGTTTTTGGGCCAGTGATGACAACATGAGCAAACCTGGCTTGATTGACTCAAGCTTTTTTAGGCTTTCCATGTTGGAAGCTGCTTGAGCTCTTCTAGACTCTCTGTGCTGGAAGCTATTTGGCTCCCTTATTTGAGGTTCACAAAAGTTTGCATATAATTAGTTTTAATTTCTGTTTGAGGTTTTAGTTTTTGAATGCATGTTGATGTGATACCCCTGTTTTGAGACAATTTGATTTTTTGATCGAGTGATGATGTCACGGCATAGTTTGAGATATTTCTCTGTCTCCATCATCTGCTGGCAGGGGGAGATAACCCATTTGTCTGGATTGATCTGGCAGGAAGATCTGGAAATCTAGAGGTTTCTGAACTCTGGAAGAACAGACCTGGTCTGGCACCATTTGGTGATGTCACCTCTTGTTTGGCTGGAGTAATCTAGCTCATCCATGGAGACAATTAGAATAATGAGGGAATAATACAAGATAGTGGAAACAGACAAAGAAAAGTAAGAAAAAAATTGCTTATCTTCTCTCTGTGCTGTATGTCATACACAGAGTCAATTCACAGATCTACATATTTCTTTCTATAAATATTAGCTGAGAAGGGACAAGTACCTAAAAATAAAGAACCCATTAATTATTCTAAGAAGACCATCTCTTAGGGAAAAAAGGGGCATTTCAGGCAGAACACAGATTCAGGGATTTACAATTTACAGCCCTTTACTTCCCAGCCAATTCTTGCAACCCTATGCCAAGGAATATTAGTCAGAAATTAAGAAACTGGATGGGAGAAGAAGAGAAAAAATGACATTTTACTTAATAATTAATGTCCTTTCCTTGAGTCCTGCTAGACCAGTCTAGACCAGTGCGTTGTGTTCCCCTACCAGCAAACTGGTGGAGACAAAGAACCAATGAAAAGCCCATGCTTCAATGACATCACTTCTATGCCTCTATTCGCCTTAGCCACGTAAGGAATTCGTAACCTTCAGGTACTGGAGGAGCGACTTCCAGACATCCACCAGGCGAAGATCATCATTTTTCCATTGACATTGCTCCTTCGGGAAGGAGGGCAGGCAGATCATCTGGTTCACGTGAAAGGGAGAAATCACCTTAGGCAATAAGGACGGCAAAGGCTGAATGCAAACGGCCTCCTTCGAAAAGGACAGATAAGGATCTCGGCAAGACAGAGCCTGCAGCTCGGAAATCCGCCTTGTGTAACAAATAGCAACCAAGAAGACCGTCATAAGCATCAAATGCTTTAAGGTAGCACGCTTCAATGGCTCAAAGGGCGCCACCATCAGGGCCCTGAGCACCAGACATAGATCCCAGGAACGGATCACAGACCGAAGGGGAGGACGCAGACGCTGAACCCCATGGAGAAAACACGAGACATCCGGCTGCAAGGCCAGAGACTTGCCCGCCACAGGACCCCGGAAACAGGCCAGAGCTGCCACCTGAACTTTCAGGGAGCTAAGGGTAAGGCCCTTTTTTAGGTCATCCTGTAGATAGGTCAACAGGGAAGACACTTTGCCACCTCAGGAGCCAACAGCCGTGTGCCACACCAATGTTCAAAGAGACACCATATACATACCTAGGCTAGCTTGGTAGACCTCCTCATGGGCCCCGAACATAGTAGAGATGACCGTGGGAGAGTAGTCCTTACGTACTAGCGGTCTCCTTTCAAGAGCTATGCCATCAGCGAGAAGGGAGCCGGTTCCTCCAGGATATCAGTCCCTGCTGCAATAGACCCGAAGATGGAGATAACCGAAGAGGCGGTACCTGCGGGAACCGCATCAGGTCTTCGAACCATGCTCTCCTCAGCCAATTTGATGAGACCAGGACAATCCTGCCCAGGACTATATACCAAATCACACATCCCACCAGGGGCCACAGAGGAAACACGTACAGCAGTCATGGACTTTGCCAAGGTTCGGTCACAGTATCGATGTCCTCGAACCCCATCTCTGTCTGGTGACTGAAGCAGCAGAAAAGGAGTAGGTCACCATCAGATCCATTTCGGGGTGACCCCAGCAGCGCAGAATCAAATGAAATGCCTTCTGACTCAATTCCTACTCTCCAGAGTCTAGAGAGTACCGGCTGAGGAATTAGTCCACTTCCACATTGTCCACCCCGGCAATGTGCTGGGCTGACAAGGCTAGGAGGTTCTTCTCTACCCAAGCAAACAGGAGAGACATCTCCAGAACTACTCCGGCGTTCCTTGTGTTGCCTTTGCCAACTGACATTAAGCCACCATCGTGACATTGTCTGAAAACACTCGAACCACCCGGCTCTCAACCAGGGGCCGGAAACGCAGGAGAGACAACCTGATGGCCCTTGCCTGGAAGCGGTTGATGGACTATACTGCTTCCTTGCAGTTCTCCAATGGCCCTGGGTTGTATTGTCTTCGTGATGGGCTTCCCCAGCCCAAAAGACTGGCATCCATCATCAGTAGGATCCAGGAGAAATCGTCCAGCGGTATGCCCTTCCTCAGAAGATAAGGCTGACCTTCACCTCAACGGGAGCAGAAGCCTGCGCTCGAATTTCTGAGAACTCGAGGACCACAGAGTCAACAAGGACTGCTGGAGCACTCGCATGTGAGCAAACGCCCATGGCACCATCTCTATGGTCACTGTCATCAATCCAAGGAGCTGAAGATAATCCCAGACTCTGGTAGCCTGCTGCGCACAGAACAGCATCAGGCAATCCAACTGTCTTTTGACTTTCTCTTCTGGCAGAAAATCTCTTCTCATTCGAGTGTTGAAACATGCTCCCAGAAATTCCAGGGACTGGGAAGGCAATAGCTGGCCCTTTCCATGATTGATCACCCAGCCACGGCTTTCCAAAAAGGACACAACTCAGAACGCCACCCGAGATGCTTCAGAAAGAGAACGGGTTCAGATGAGTCAGTCGTCCAGACAGGGATGGACAAAGATCTCTTGACGCCATCAACATGACCCTGGAGAATGTCCTTCGGGTGGTGGATAGCCTGAAAGGGAAGGTGGTGAACTGACAGTGAGAGCCAAGCATGGCCAAACGCAGATACTTCTGCTGATCCGCCTGAATCGGAATATGAGAATAGGCCTTGGCCAGACCCAGAGAAGTCAAGTACTCTCCCCTCACCACACTGCTTGAATCATGGAATGCAAGGTTCCATCCAGAAGAGCAGGATGTGCAAGTGCTCGTTGATCCCCTTGAGGTCTAGAATGGGCTGGAAGGAACCATCCTTTTTTGGCATCATGATATAGATGGAGTATTTGCCCTTGTCCTGATCATGGGGGGGATGGTGCCCATCCCTTCAGGTGTAGCAACTTATCTAGGTGGTCCACACAGTGGCACCTTTGATCACAGAACCACAAGGGGAAATGGTGAAGGCATCCGGAAACGGCTCTTTGCATTCCAGGACACAGCCGAACTGAATGGTGTCTAGTACCTAGTGATCCTTGGTAACCTGGGCCCATTCCTCAAAGAAAAGGTAAATGGAAGAACCAGGGTAAGGGCCCCCAAACCTTCGTTGCGCAGCCTGGGGGGGTCCTCCTCTGCAAGGGACAGAGTCTCTGGGCCCACACACTCTATGAAAGGACTGAGGACAAGCCTGAAGCCTAGAAGTAGAGGGGAAGAAAGGTTTTCCAGGTCAGTAATAACGAGAGCACCGAGACCCCTGGGTATCCGACCAGTGCATCTTTGGTGGACTGGGGAGGTTGTCAAGAACGGGGCAACTGGGCTTTGGAGGATGTCTCCGCTGCCCAGTGCTGGAGCCAAATCAAATGTCATGACACTGTCGTCAGGGCATCATCTCTGACTGCCATGCGTACCAGGTCATACATGATATCAGCAAGGAAGGACCATAGCAGGCTCCAAAAGATGGGTAGTATCATCTGGCAGAAGAGACTGAATCCACTGGAACAGGGCTCAGGATGCCAGGCTGGTACATACCACCATCTGCAGAATAGCCGCCACCATGGTGAACTGGCTCCTCATCAATGAATCCACCTTACAGCCCAGAAAATCCTTTTAAGGCCGATGGCGGTCCATCTGGTAACCACCATGACCTGCGCATCTATCTTGGGAATGCCAAACTACTCAACACTTCTCCTCAGGGAGAGTGTAAATCTTCTTACAAGCCTGCAACCTTTTATGTAGGGAGTCAGGAGAGTCCCACTCTGACCAGATCATATCCTTAATCACATTCAGGAATGGGAAGACAGAAAAATTTCACTTACCATTAATTTCCTTTCCTGGAATCTTGCTAGACCAGTCCAGACAAGTGGGTTATATCCCCCTGCTAGCAGATGTCGCAGACAAAGTACCAAAGGCTTCAATGAGCATGCCCTGGCATCAATGTGCTTCCCCTAGGTGTTGCCCCTTCAGTATACCCTGGCAACGCAGAGAGCCATCAGAGTCAGCCAACAAGCTCAAACAACAGAAGGAAGTGCAATGAGCGCACATCTAAAACCATAGCGCAACCAGCACCCAGTAGTGTGGACTAAGGCACACAGAGTGTAACTAGGTACAGGCTGTTGAGGGCAGTCACCTGATGTAAGACTTTGCTGAGATGGCGGTCCAAGAAAAAACGCAGTCAGTGAGGGCGGGCCCTGGACTGGTCTAGCCAGATTCCAGGAAAGGAAATTAACAGTAAGTGAAATTTCTCCTTCAAAATGTCCTGCTAGACCAGTCCAGACAAATAAGAAGTACCATTGCTACTCCCCTTAGGGCGGGACGCAACAGCCGCTGCCATAACACTGGCCCCAAAGGCCGCTGTATCTCGAATATGGAGATTAAGGCGGTAATGGCGAACAAAGGTAGAAATGGAGGATCAGGCTGCTGCCAGGCAAATGTCCACCGGGTCCACACATGACCGCTCCACCCAGGAAGTGGCTTGAGCCCTGGTGGAATGGGCTCAGAGGACCAATGGCACAGGCTTGCCATGCAAGATATATGCAGATTCGATGATTCTCTTGATCCATTGTGCAATAGTTGCTTTAGAAGCCTCGAGACCCTTGCATGGCCTGGTGAAAAGGAAAAAGAGGCAATCAGACTTTCAAAGAGAATTGGTTGCCCTCAGGTAACGGCAGAGGACCCTGCTGACATCAACTGCCTGGAGATTATGGTTGGTTTCCGTGTAATCTTTGCTAGAAAAGGTGGGAAGCATAATAGACTGGTTAAGTTGGAAGGCCGAAACCACCTTCAATAAGAAAGAGGGGACCGGGCGGATAGAGACCCCTTCTGCCGAAAATGACAGGAAGGGATCTTGATAAGAGAGTGCCTGAAGTTCGGACACACGCCAAGTGAAGGTAATTGTTATCAGAAAAGCAGCCTTAAAGGATAAATCGTGAAGAGTGGCTTCCTTGGATGGCTCGAAGGGAGGCTTCCGCAGGCTCCATAATACAAGGGGAAGATCCCATGGTGGGATAGTAGGCCAGAGTGGAGGGTGCAAAGATCTGACACCCTGGAAGAAGTGGCTGACATCGGCATGCGAGGCTACTGAGCGCCCGTAAACTGGCCCCCAGAAACATATGAAGGCGGCCACTTGCATTTTCAAGGAATCCAGTGCGAGATCTTGGACTAGAACAGGGGACTGTTACTTCTGGAGAGAGATCTGCAATTGTGAGTACATACTTCTGGGAATTTTCTGGAGAGAATTCTTTCTATTAAAACTATTTAATCTGTGAACCCACTATTTTTTGTTAACTCAGTCAGGGCCTAGTAGCAGCAGTTTAAGTTTAAATTTAAAACACAGAAGAGAACTTTCTGGTTACATTTCATACCCAGCAGAGAGCTTGTAGTTTTAATTCAATAGTCACTCAGGGCCTAGTATCAGCAAAGTACTTTTAGTTTAAATTTAAAACACAGAAGAGAGCTTTCTGGTTAAATTTGGAACCCAGCAGAGAGCTGTAGTTTAAATTTAATAGTCACTCAGGGCCTAGCATCAGCAAAGTACTTTTAGTTTAAATTTAAAACACAGAAGAGAGCTTTCTGGCTAAATTTAGAACCCAGCAGAGAGCTTGTAGTTTAAATTTCATAATAAGTTAGAGCCTAGCAGCAGCAAAGAGCTATAATTTAAATCAAATAAGAATATAGCTTACCTCAGCAGCACAGGACAGGGTACTGTGTAGCAGCCCACTTTTAATAAGTGTTATTTCCCTCCCTCCCTCCCCACACCCACCCACCGCTGGGATAATCGTAGCTTTATAGGTACTTACACATCTTAAAAGACATTAGGTGCTCTCAGGTGAAGCTCATTATCCAAATCAGTCATACACTAAGGACCTGAGATTAATTAAGCTTCAGGTGAACAAGGTATATTAAACGTATTAGGTACAGTTTTATTGGTATAAATATCCATAGCAACCCTTAGTAAGTAAAGAACTTAAAGATCTAAACAAAAACTTAAAACTAAGATGCAGACAGCGGTCCAGCAGCGAAATGGGGGCTTTCCAGTCTTTTGCATTGAGTGTCACATGTATGATTTTCTCCCAGTTGGTGAGAGGTCTTACGTGTGCACTAGGTGCAAGGAGCTCTTTGCTCTCAGGGAACGAGTCCGTTCTCTAGAGGCTAGAGTAGCAGACTTGGAAAACATAAAAAAGACAGAGAGGTACAAAGGGAGAATTTGAGAAGAAGCTTGCTGCGGAAGCAAAAACGCGAAATAAAGATTTTTTCAAGTACATTCGTAGCAAAAAACCTGTGAGAGAGTCTGTTGGTCCATTAGATGATAGAGGAGTTAAAGGGGCACTAAGAGGCGACAAGGCGATAGCGGAGAGACTGAATGAATTCTTTGCTTCGGTCTTTACTGAGGAAGATGTAGGGATGTTACCCATGACTGAAGTGGTATTTAAAGGTGCAGAAGAATTGAAGGAAATATCGATACATCGGGAAGATGTATTACAACTTGTCGTGACGGCATCCCCTAGTGGCCAATGGCGGTAAGGGCATGCTGTACAACAATTATTTTCAAGGAGCGTGGGGTATTTTAAGGCCAAAAATGGAGATTGGTCTTAGGTATTTCAGCTCCTTGTGAGAACTCAATAATTAAGCCACGAGTGTAGGGAAACAAGGCTTTTATTTCCCCTCTGTGCAAGGGTTCATTAAGACACTAGAAATCAAAGAATGTCCTTTGTTCATAAAGGTTCCAGTAATAAGCAGGTAAAACCAATTGTTAATATCTTCACAATTAGTTGTAAGGGTTAAAGGGAGGAATTCAATTCATTCCAGGGCAAAGCAATTAAACAAGACTTCTTATTTACAAGGTGGCTATGGATTCTAGGCTAGAAGCCATACACAAACTACAATCCATAGCTTCTTCTTGAGGAATGGGAATAGTGTTTGCATTTTCTATTTCCATAAATTCTGCTTCACTACTTTCCCCCTCAGAGCACACGCTGTCCCTGGCAGTTACAGGTTTATATGGACTGTCTCTGGTATCTTGCCTCCAATATGACTGTGCTTTAAAGTCTTTTGGTAGTTCTTCAAACCACTCTGGTTTCTTTCCTCTTCTTATAAACTGAATTTTAGCTTTAGCAGTGCTTTTAGGAGTTAAGCTTTCGTTAGCAGGAATAAAACTTTCATACCTTGAGTTTCTGTAGCTTGAAGCTCTGGAGCCTTCTCTCTCATGCAAGTCTCTGTGACAACAGGTTTTCTGTCGGTAGCTTCTGGGCAGTGCTGGACTTCCTGAAAGCTTAATAAAACCTGGTGTGGATTCTCCAGCTCTATGCTTCAGTGACAAAGTAGCCTTGTTAGAAACTCCTTCCCTTCGGGTACCTGGTAAAGCTTGTTCAGCATACTCCAATGCCTGCAGGCTTTCCTCCAAGCCTGGCTTTCTGTATATATCTTTCAGCTTTGGACTCAGGAACGTTGCTTAAGCAGGGAGTGGCATACCCTCCAGCCTGACTGCTTTCTTTAGCAGACTCCCTCTGAACAGCGGCTCTCGTAGCTTGGCCCCTCTGAACTCTACCTCTGTGGATTCTGTCCTTTTGGGCTTGCTCAAGGAGGATTCCTTCCTTCAAGGCTCTCCTTCCTTCTTCAGCCGTAATCCTTGTTCCTTCTCCTTCTGCATCTGCGTCTTCGTCTGTGTCTGCTTTGCTAGCATTAAGCTTCCGTTTATAAAGGGATCTTCCCTTTGAATCTCCCGGGCTCATTTCCAGATACAACTGGTTAGCTCTCCTAGCCTCATTAGCTTCTGTAGAGTCAATCCTGCCCCCTCTAGCTGTGCTTTGAGGTAATTGCACACCTAGAGGTCTGTGAAAAACAGAGTTTCTTTTCAACTCTGCATCTTTATTGGCACCAGCCTCATGACAAACTATTAGATAAACTGAAGAGTAGCAAATCACCTGGGCCGGATGGTATACATCCAAGGGTGTTGAAAGAACTGAAATATGAGATTGCAGACCTGCTATTAGTAATCTGTGAATTTTCATTAAAATCATCTGTAATACCTGAAGATTGGAGGATCGCCAATGTAACGCCAATTTTTAAAAAGGGTTCCAGGGGTGATCCGGGAAACTACAGACCGGTGAGCCTCACGTCAGTACAGGGAAAAATGGTAGAAACCATCATAAAGAATAAAATTACTCAGCATGTAGATAGTCATGGCCTAATGGGACACAGCCAACATGGTTTTAGACAAGGAAGATCTTGTCTTACTAATCTATTATGTTTTTCTGAAAGTGTGAATAAACAGGTGGACAAAGGTGAGTCAGTTGATATAGTGTATCTGGACTTTCAGAAAGCCTTTGACAAGGTCCCTCATGAGAGACTTTTGGCAAAACTAAAGAGTCATGGGATAGGAGGCAGTGTACTACTGTGGATCAAGAACTGGTTAAAAGATAGAAAGCAGAGGGTTGGGCTAAATGGCCAATTTTCCCAATGGAGTAAAGTAAATAGTGGTGTACCCCAGGGATCTGTGCTGGGTCCGCTGCTTTTTGACATATTCATAAATGACCTGGAAAGTGGAATAACGAGTGAGGTTATCAAATTTGCAGATGACACAAAACTTTTTAAAGTTGTTAAAACCCAAGAGGATTGTGGAAAATTGCAAGAGGATCTTGATAAATTGGAAGACTGGGCATCAAAATGGCAGATGAAATTTAATGTGGAAAGTGCAAAGTTATGCACCTAGGGAAGAACAACGGAGGATCTTGATAAATTGGAAGACTGGGCATCAAAATGGCAGATGAAATTTAATGTGGACAAGTGCAAAGTTATGCACCTAGGGAAGAACAACCCAAACTATGGTTACACAATGGAAGGTTCCACATTAGGAACCACCACCCAGGAAAAAGATTTAGGCGTCATTGTGGATATCATGTTAAAACCCTCGGACCAGTGTGCAGCGGCAGCCAAGAGAGCAAATAGAATGCTAGGTATCATAAGGAAAGGAATGGAAAATAAAACAAAAGATATTATAATGCCTCTATATCGTTCCATGGTGAGACCGCACCTTGAATATTGTGTGCAATTCTGGTCGCCGTATCTTAAAAAGGATATAGCATTATTAGAAAAGGTTCAGAGAAGAGCCACCAAAATGGTAAAGGGGATGAAAGGATACTCCTATGAAGAAAGGCTAAAAAGGTTAGGGCTCTTTAACCTGGAAAAGAGACGGCTGAGGGGAGATATGATAGAAGTCTATAAATTAATGAACGGAGTGGAACGGGTAAACGTAGATCGATTGTTTACGTTATCAGAATATAGAAAGACTAGGGGACATGCAATGAAGCTACAGGGTAAACTATTTAAATCTAATAAAAGAAAATATTTCTTCACTCAATGTGTAATCAAACTCTGGAATTTGTTACCGGAGGATGTAGTAAAGGCTGTTAGTGTAGCTGGGTTTAAAAAAGGTTTGGATAAGTTCCTGGAGGAAAGGTCCATAAACCATTATTAAGAAGGGACCCAGGATATCAATGCTTGACCCAGTACAAGCATTGCGGAACCTGTGTCTTTTGGGGAAACTGCTAGGTACGTATGACCTAGATTGGCCACTGTTGGAAACAGGATACTGGGCTTGATGGACATTTGTTCATTACCACTCACGTCAGCTTTTTAAATAATTTTCACCTTTCTCTAGTTTTGTTTTTGGGAAAGCCAGAGCCAATGGCATGCTACTGAATGAGCGGGCCGCGAGGCGCAGCACGTCATATAGGGCATCTGCTAGAATTGAGACTGCTGACTCTAGGCGCGCTGAGGTGGAATTTTCAGGCAGGAGCTGTATCCAGCGCAGAAGGGTTTTTATTTTATTTATTTATTTCTTTTTTATACTGCGCTATTTAGAATCAGTGCGGTTTACATGTATACTAACAGGTACTTTTTATTCCCTTGTCCCCGAAGGGCTCACAATCTAAGTGTACCTGAGGCAATGGAGGGTCAAGTGGCTTGCCCAAGACCACAAGGAGTGGCCATGGGACTAGAGACCCCAGTCCCTCCGGCCTGAAGTTGCTTGTCCCCATGTGGGAAATGAACCCCTGGCCTTCCGGCCTGAGGTAACCTGTCCCAACCACTGAGCCACTCCTCCCTAACCGCCACAGGCTGATGTCTGCAGGACAAGAGCGAAAGAAGAAAAAGCCATCTTCAAGAGACCTTCCATCTTGCAGTCGTTCTTGTCGCGGAGAGCTGCACCGCCTTCCACAGGTTTGGTGATATGCTTGGTCACTGCCATGACCAAGGTGTCCACTGTTGGAAAGCAGAGCCATTTATTGAGGTCGGCCGGGGACGATGTGTAGAGGCACCCCCAGACATCTGGCCATCCAGAGAGATTCATCTGGGGACTCCTATTTAAGGGACACCATTTGTTGGCGTTCCAGCGGGAAAGGAAAAGCCTTAGCTGGTTTCTTTATGCCCACCAGAATTGGGTCTGCCTGCGATGTATTCTGTGTGAACGTTGGGTCCAAACCATTGGGGATTTGGTAAGCCTCCACAATTTGTGAAATAAGCACCGACAACTCCTCCTTGTGGAAAAATGACATCGTGAGAATCTTGCAGGTCGTCATCTGGTTCCTCCAAAGGGGCCCATTCTCCATCCTCCCGGTCGGAGGCATTATTTAAGCTATTGTCCTCAGAGAGGCAATCCAAGTCAAGCTGTGAAGGGCAATTGCAATCTCTGGACTCCCTGGAGACTGCTATGGCTGAAAAGGACCTTGCTCCTGACCCCTGGGTGTCCGCAGCATGCTTCTGGGCCAACGATGGCTGTGAGGTGGGAAGATTGGGAAACCCTTGCGCTATTGGAGGCTCACTCCTCCAGAACTTCCAGGCCCTCTTGAACAGGACCATGAAACGGTCTGAATCAGGGTCCGAGGGCATCTGGGATGAGAGTTCCATCCCCGAGGGCTGAGACAAGAACCGAGGGGGAGAGGAGGCCTCTCCAATGCCATGGTGGTAAGGGAGGAGCGGTCAGATGCAGCAGGCATCTGTGCACTGCCCTCCTGGGATCCAAATGCCGAAGTGGAGGCCTCACCCGGATGAGAGGAGCATGTGGCACAAATCTGTTCTATCAACTGCTGACGTTTGCGACCGCATGCTAAGCAACATGGTTGTGAAGCACGCATAGCAATCAATTGCGTAGACTGTGATGGAACGCTGATATGGGAAGAAAATTCCACAGGTCTGCTGATGGAGCCTACCCTGTACTAGGGGTCGCCCTTTGGAATCACTCCCTGGGCGTATGTTATGGCCCGAAGAGAGGATAAAGCCTGGATTTTGCAGACTGTGGTGACATGGGTGTCCCGCGACAATATGGCCACCACATGCACGAGGCGTGAGATTGTGCTGCTGTCAAAATGTCTGCTGTGAGAAGGCAGGAAGAGCTGGAAGCAGACAGGAAGAGTTGGTAGCAGCGGCTGTTTGCGAAGGGCAAGATTCCTGAATAAATCCCTGGTAAGCAGCTGATTGGTGGGGGAAGAGGGGGGAGATAGTCACTCACTGTGATCCCGGATGCCACCTCACGAGTCTCGGGCTGTGGAGAAATGCAGGCTGAGAACAGTAGTAGGACAGCTGCTTGCTCAGATGTTTAAAGGTACTGTTGT
The DNA here is from genome assembly GCA_033557465.1 of Ichthyophis bannanicus. Classification (NCBI taxonomy): domain Eukaryota; kingdom Metazoa; phylum Chordata; class Amphibia; order Gymnophiona; family Ichthyophiidae; genus Ichthyophis; species Ichthyophis bannanicus. The sequence goes on along the minus strand of CM066048.1, from coordinate 99,267,077 downwards.
TCCTGTGGCAAGGCTGAGGGCTATGCTAAGCCAGAAACACTGAATGCTGTTTCCCTCTGATCCAGACTGCTCTGGCCTTCTTGACCAGACGCCTGTGATCCATGTGATCAGGGGCAGCCCCCAGAATTCATGCAGACATATGGGAAACTCCACAGGGGCACCTCCTGTGCACCCCAGAGACCTCCACAGATAAACAAGCAGGACTCGGCTAACACTGACAGATTGGAATGTCAGGAGCAAGAGAAGAAAACGTCCATCATCTGCTGGAGACAGAGAAATACTGAAGGTGACACCTAGGGGAAGCACACAGATGCCAGGACATGCTCACTTAAGCCTTTGGTACTTTCTCTGTCTCAAACATCTGCTGGCAGAGGGATGTAACCCACTTGTCTAGGCTGGTCTAGCAGGATGTTTGGAAAGTAGTGGATTTTTGCACTCCTTGAACCTTCAGCTCCTGCTCTGTGCTTTAATTTCCCTTCATCAAGTTCAAGGTGGATGAGACCCTGGCAGTCAAAACCGCAATTTCCTCCTTGCGGAATAGGCAGATCACACCAGCCTCTGCATAATCTTCTGAAGGCTAGAGCACTTCCTCATCCATATCTGAGCCCAGTACTGAGCCAGCTGAATCAAAGTCATAGTCAACATCTCAGATAGCTCACAGCTCTTCCCCATCTCTAGGGAGTGCCCCTCACCAGGGATGCTTAGCTAAAGGTAATCAAATAGGGCTGCCACATTCAGCCTGCCCCACAAGAGACTGTGCCTGAGGGCATCCAGAGGCTGCAGGGTCTGAATTGAAGCCAGAAGGACCGGGGAGGACAACCTTGAGTCTGGAAGCTCTCTTCTCGGACAGTACTCCCCAACATCAGGGGGCACAGGCGCCAAAGACCCCCTAGAAGACAATGAGTGGTCGCCGGAACCTCTGGCCAAATGAATATTCTTACCAACAGCACCATCCATCTCCTCCCACCCTGAGGCAGGCAAGACCAGACTAACTACATCCCCTGGCTAAGAGGGAGGAAAGCAGGCTCTCCAGGGATGACTCAGAAGCTGCCATGCAGGAAAAGCAGAGTCTAGAATCCAGGAATGAGGCACCTTGCTTGTCACAGGTCAAACAATGTTTCCTGGAAGAAGACAGAGAGAGTTAGGGCAAGTATCACAGCAGCGCACACTAAGGCTGCGTCGTTAACTGCGATTTTATGCTACGCGTGTTACAGGTGCTAGGGAAGGAGCGCATGTTGGAGCTGCTTGGGTGGAACGCACGTTAGGACCACGCGACCACCAGGCGCACAATAGGTAAAAATATTACCAATGTGTGCAGAAAACGGTGGGAAACCCCCACACCGCGCCAACGGTCACAACGGTCCACCCCGAATTGCGTCTCAAGACTATGGAATCTGGAGTCCCAAACAAGGACAATGACAAGGTCAAACCTTAATACTCACCCAATAGCTCTAGTAGAGAATCTGTGCTGGGATCAGCTCTACTCCCCTGGAACTGTTTCACCAGCTGGCTTTGCAACACTGTGTTTAAATGGCTGGCAGGCAGATCCCTCTGAGAGCCTTCTGCGATCTTCGGGAGAGAGCAGGGGGGACAGAGGAGGAGGGAGAGGGCGTTGAAGTTGTGGGAGGCTGCTGCACTCTTCCTGATCCTTCCAATTTGTGGCTGCTCAACAGGCCCTTATTATGATAAGAGTGTGGAGCTGAACCAATCTTCCCTCCTCCTATGGCTATCATAAAGACTGCAGTCTAGTGGAGCCTCCCACATCATGCTCAAGTGAGAGAGTCACCACCTTTCTGTATTCAAGGTGGTCGTTCATGAGTGTTTAATCAATCTCTTCCTTTCAATCCCCACATTTTCTACGGAGAGGAGAAAATCCATCCACCATCTGCTGGAGACAAAGAAATACTGAAGAGGCCTCTGGTGGCTGAGGCGAATAGAGGTATAGGAATGATTTCATTGAAAGTGGGCTTTTCATTGATTCTTTGTCTCCACCAATCTGCTGGTAGGAGAACACAACCCACTTGTTTGGACTGGTCTAGCAGGATGATATGGAATGGTGTGTTAACCAGGTGTCAGGGCTTCCTTACCTCAATGTTGCCTCCAACTCGTGCCAGCAGAGGTGGGAGAGGCTTGTCCTTCTCATTCCGCAACTGGCGCCGGGACTGTCTGCGACCTATCATTAGACACAGACAAGAAAAGGTGAGTAGCACTGCCTGTATCAGACTTAAAATTACTGTTTTGCACCACCAAAGGGTGAAATTCTGTCTTCCAGTGACTGAAGCCCTATTTCTGGGATTTGGGTTGGGGAGTGATATTATGTTATAGGGCTTCCACAGGTTAGTCTAAAGGGAAATCAAAGGCCTTCTCAGTTTCCGGAAGATGCAGAGTATGCTTGACAAAACAAGGAGGGGGGAATAGTTGAAGTGGAGATGGCTCCCCAAGGCAGGTGCTATAGTGCTTTATGCTTGTGGGAAGAACAAAACCAGAACATAAGAAAACCTCAGACACGCACAATAACTCCCAGATAAGAGCCAGATTAGCATGTGGCAGGGTTAATCTGAATGCAGTCACTCTTCTTGATGAACTTAGTCTGCATGCATGAGCCTGAAGTGAAGTCAGAACACTGGGGAGCGGATGGGTGGTATACCTTCTGGCCTCTCATCAAAGTCTTCATCTTCCTCTTCTGAGCCCACCGAGTACTCCGATTGGTTGTCTGAAACATCATGCCAGTCTGTAATTACAGCAACACTGTCACATGGTACAACAATGGACCCCACCCCCCACCCTCTCTAACCCCTCCCCCCCCCCCACCTCACACACAAGGACAAAAATCAGGCTGGGTATCTCTATCCAATATGTGCTTTAGGAGACTATAGTAGAAGGTAGAATAGTGAAAAAAATAGTTTATACCCAAGTGAACGTGTGCTTACCTGTTTAAAAACATTATCACTCCACAGTTTTCAAACTTTAAGTACTACTGACTACTACCGTTACTGAACATTTGTATAGCGCTACAAGACGTATGCAGTGCTGCACAGACACATGTAAAAGACGGTCTCTGCTCATCAGAGCTTACAATCTAGTCAAGACAGACAACACAGTAGCTGAAGGCATGGGATACAGCTAGGAGGAATCTTTATCTTTATTTCGGAATCTGCTATACTGCTTAATCAAAAGACAAAAAGCGATGTACAATACAAGAAAAAAAAAAGACTGCTGAGGAAATTAAGAAAGGAATGTCAATAAAGCGTAGTTACTCACCTGTAACAGGTGTTCTCCAGGAGCAGCAGGAATCAGTCCTCACATATGGGTGACGTCGGCGCCGACGGAGCCCTCGCGGAGCAATTTTCCCCAGCTTTCAAAGAAAGCCTTTGGGAATTGCAGCGCGCATGCGCGGTCTCCTTCCCGCCCAAGGGTGCCATCTTAGCCAGTCTGATGACATAGCTAAAAAACAGCATAAAAATTTGCAAAAAAACTTAAGCAGATGATTGCAACTCCAAGGGGAGGAGGGAGGGTTGTGAGGACTGATTCCTGCTGCTCCTGGAGAACACCTGTTACAGGTGAGTAACTACGCTTTCTCCAGGACCAAGCAGGAAGTCAGTCCTCACATATGGGACTCCCAAGCTTAAGGCTACCGGAGACCCTAAGCACAAAAATGAGCTCCCTCTAGCTCAGCAGCACCGAAGGAAGGAATCTTCACTGAATTATTACCCACCGGTAGCCCCCATCCGGGATGGAGGGTAGGAGTTGCTCAAACCTCGAAGAGATTTCGGAGGACTGCCTGTCCGAAAGCACTGTCCCTGCGGGACTCCCTCTCAAGACAGTAATGGACCGCAAAAGTCTGGCTCGAAGACCAAGTAGCGGCCCGGCAGATGTCTGCCAGCGGAACAGAGCGGAGGTAAGCCACTGACGTAGCCTTCGCCCGAACACAATGAGCCGTGACTCGACTTTCTAACGAGAGTCCGGCTGCCCCATAAGCCCAAGCGATACAGTCAGCAACCCAGATGGACAGAGTACGCTTGGAGACCGGGAGCCCCAATTTATTGGGGTCAAAAGACACAAAAAGCTGAGCAGCTTTACGGTGCTCCCGCGTACGGTCAAGGTAGAAGTTCAATGCCCTTCTACAGTCCAGGGTATGTAGGACCATTTCAGCTCGGCTGGAGTGTGGCCTGGGAAAGAAGGTCGGAAGTACCACCTCCTGATTGATGTGAAAAGGGGAGACCACTTTTGGAAGAAATTTTGGGTGAGTCCGTAGGACTACCCTATTTTTGTAGAACCGAGTGTAAGGGGGATCAGACACGAGGGCCTGCAATTCACTTACGCGTCTAGCGGAAGTGAGGGCTATCAGGAATAAAGTTTTCCAAGAAAGGAAACGGAGAGAACAGGTAGCCATAGGTTCAAAAGGCGGACAGGTGATCCGCTGTAAAACCACATTCAGATCCCAGTCAGGAGCTGGTGGGCGCAGAGGTGGTTTAAGTAGAAGGAGACCTCGGAGAAACCTCGCTACGAGAGGGTCGCTGGAAAGAGGTCTGCCGTCCACCGGCACATGATGTGCTGAAAGAGCACTGAGGTGAACTTTGACGGAGTTGGACTTAAGTCCCAGATTAGAGAGGTAGAGCAAGTACTGCAAGATCACCGACACCGAGCAGGAGAAGGGATCCTGAGACTGCTGGGCACACCAAACGGAAAAGCGACGCCATTTAAGGGCGTAGCATTTGCGGGTAGAAGGTCGCCGAGAAGCTAGGACGACCTCTTCCACCTCTGCCGGCCGGAGAAGGGGAGCAAGGACTACCCTTTCAGTAGCCAGGCCATTAGATTGAGAGATCTGAGGTTGGGGTGTAGCAGGGACCCCTGATCCTGTGTTAGGAGATCCGGTTGAAACCCCAGAGGGAACGGATCCTCTACCGCTAATTGCAGCAGGAGTGGAAACCACGGCTGTCTGGGCCAGCGAGGAGCCACCAGGATCATGGAAGCTTTGTCTCGGAGAACCTTGAAAAGAGTTCGAGAGACTAGCGGGATGGGAGGAAAAGCATACAGAAGGCTCTCCGACCATGAGAGTAGAAAAGCATCTGCCGCTACTCGAAGGGGATGTGGCTGACGAGAGCAGAAGCGAGGAAGTTGCCGGTTGAGAGGACTGGCATAGAGATCCATCGTGGGGAGTCCCCACTTCAGAAAAAGTTTCTGAACTACCAAGGGATCCAGACGCCACTCGTGCGGCTGGAGTATCCTGCTGAGTTTGTCCGCCAGGCAATTTTCTTGGCCTGGGAGATAAACTGCCTTGAGAAGAATGCCGTGACTGAGGGCCCAAGAGCAGAGCTTCTGAGCTTCTCGGCAGAGAAGGAAGGAGCCCGTGCCCCCCTGTTTGTTCACGTAGAACATGGCTACTTGATTGTCCGTCTGGACAAGGACGGACTGGTGAGAAGTCAGGTGGGAGAAAGCCTTGAGCGCCAGACGGATTGCTCTGAGCTCCAGGAAGTTGATCTGCTGAGCAGACTCCCACGCGGTCCAGAGACCTTGAGTACATGCCCCTTGGCAATGTGCTCCCCAACCCAGGAGGGAAGCATCGGTCGTCAGCACTTGAGCCGGCTGAGGTGACTGAAAAGGCATTCCGAGCACCAGGTTCGGCCGATGAAGCCACCACTGTAGAGAAGAGGCCAGCGGCCCGGAGATGCGCACTAAGTCGGCTAGTCCGCCGGTGGCTTGTTGCCACTGCTTGCGAAGGCACCATTGAGCAGGCCGCATATTCAGGCGGGCATTGGGGGTCACGTGGACGGTGGAAGCCATATGGCCGAGTAGTCTGAGGAAGCGCCTGGCGGAGACCAGGGACTGGCTGCGAAAACGGCCGGCTAGGTCCATGAGCCGTTGAGCCCTGTCGAGAGGCAGGAAAGCTCGCGCCTGAGGAGTGTGCAGTCTTGCGCCGATGAACTCGACATCCTGTGAGGGGAGCAAAGTGGACTTTGCGAAGTTTATGACAAAGCCCAAGTACTGCAGAAGAGTCACTGTGCGGTGTGTGGCATTGGTGACTTCCGGAGAGGACGATGCTCTGATGAGCCAGTCGTCGAGGTACGGAAAGACATAGAGGCCGTGAAGCCGGAGATAGGCCGCCACCACCGCGAGACATTTTGTGAAGACTCGCGGTGCGGAGGATAGGCCAAAGGGCAGTACTCTGTACTGGTAATGATTTCCTGCCACCACAAACCTTAGGTATTGGCGGTGGCTTGGGTGGATGAGGATGTGCGTGTAGGCATCCTTTAGATCCAAGGAGCATAGCCAATCTCCCTGCTGGAGGTAGGGCAGAAGGATTCCAAGGGTAAGCATCTTGAACTTTTCCCGCACGAGGAACTTGTTGAGGTTGCGCAAGTCCAGGATGGGTCTGAGGCCTCCTGTCCTTTTTGGTATTAGGAAATACCTGGAATAAAAGCCTTGACCTCTCAGGTGGTGGGGCACCGGTTCCACAGCCTGTTCCTGAAGAAGACTTGCTAACTCCTGAAGGAGTAAGTCTCTGTGCAGAGGGAGTCGTGGAGGTTCTCCCGGGAAATAAGAGGGAGGGACCTGGTGGAAGTGGAGAAGATAGCCTTCTCTTACGACTTGAAGCACCCAGGCATCTGAAGTGATGTTGGACCACCTGTGGGCGAAGTGAACCAGCCGGCCTCCGGTGCTGGGAGGAGCCAGCTGAGGGGGAGAGGCTATGCTGATGAAGTCAAAAACCCCCACCCTGCTGAGCAGGGGCTGGTGGTGCAGGCTTGGGGGCTTGCTGCCTACGGGACCCGTTACCCCGTCCCTTGGCCTGCTGGCCCTGTTGGGGAGCTGCGGAGGCCTGATATTGAGGGTAGTGTTTATAGGCAGCCGCCTTTCTCGGGTAAAAGGACTTCTTTCCCGAGCCCTTCTTTTTCTGGGAAGGGGCGGAGGTCTTCCTAGAAAGCCTAGTCCTGGTGAGAGTCTCCGTCTCGATTTGTGCAGCCTTTTCAGCCATGGGCTTGCCAAAGAGGTTCTCACCTCGGCAGGGGACATCGACCAACTTGTCCTGCACCCAGGGTTCAAGGTCAGACGACTGAAGCCAAGCCTGTCGGCGGGCACCGATGCCGGCTGCGGCCACTCGAGCCGATGCTTCAAAGCCATCATAGGCTGCTCGGGACATGAATTTGGAGCATTCTCGAATACCAGTTGTCAAGGCCAGGAACCTCCGCAAAGGTTCCTCAGACAGTCCAGCGGAGAATCCGGCTATCTCTTTAGCCAGGTCTCGGAGATACATGCCCATGTAGAGCTGGTAGGTCTGGACACGACAAGCAAGCATAGAGCCCTGGAAACACTTCTTACCAAGGCCATCCAGGTTACGGGCCTCCCTGCCAGGAGGCACCGAGGAGTGCATCTTTTGGCTCTTAAGCCTATGCATGGCCGATTCCACTACCATGGAATGGTGCGGCAGCTGTGCTTTTTGGAAGCCAGGACTCTTGCGGACTCGATAGATGGAATCGACCCGCTTGCTTAATACCGGCGACGAGGCCGGACTCTCCCACATGCGGAAGAGTAGTCGTTCCAGCATGGGAGGAACCGGTACAGTAAAGTGTTCCCTGGCGGGAGAGTTATACTGAAGGGCGTCGAGCTCTTCGGCTCGAGGCTCCTCCTCGGGATCCGCAGGGAAGGCCAAAGCCTTGGCCATATCCCTGACGAAGTCCGAGAACCGGGCATCCTCCGGAGGGGACTGCTTCCGAGGTTCGGACTCAGGTGAGTCCGAGGGGACACACCGAGTCTGAAACGAATCAGGTGACTCTTCCTCTTCAGACTCCCAGGCCGACTCCGAGGAGGAATCGGTGGGGTCGGCTCGGGCAGGCGGAGGCGTTGGCCGCCCCGACACCGAGGGAGTCGGCGTCGACGACCTCGGTCCCGAACGGGAGGCCGAGGGTGACCTCGACCGAGGATCGACTCGAGTTCGCATGGACTCGAGGATCGGCTCGGTCTCCGGGGTCGACTTAGACGTCGACGTCCCGGCGGTCGGGGCAGTGGCGCCAGCGAGGCTAGCGATCAGTGCCCGCTGCTGGTCCATGAAGGCAGATAGTCTGCTCTCCAAGGCCGTCAACCTGAGTCCGACCTCAGGTGACCCAGCAGCCCCCGACTCGGGCCCCGACGGCGTCGGGCCCGACGTCGGACCTCTCGGAGGCGAGTCCAGGAGGACTACAGGACTTACCCGAGCAGGCAACTCCGACTCCAGACGAGGTCGCTTCGGGAGGTGCTCCTTCTCCAAAGACCCGGGACGGCTATCGGGGCTATGCGACCTGGCCCTCGCGGAGCCAGGAGCGTCCACCGACGCCGCCCTCGCGGGTTTTACCTTCCGTCGATGGTCCCCGGAGGGAGAACCCCTGTCGGAGGAGCTTCGGCGATGGTCAGAGCTGAAACCTCTGGACGCCGAGGCCTCCGACGAGGTCCGGGTACGGCCGGGGTCAGCGAAGATTCTTTCCCGCTGGTGCCGCCGACTCCTTAACGCTTTGGAGGACATTTTGCCACAGGCCCCACAGATCAGTTCTTCGTGATCCGGGCCCAGGCAGCGGAGGCAATTATCGTGTGTCAGTGAGTGACATATTTCTGTCACACTGAACACACCGCTTGAAACCACTGGCAGCCATCGGGGGAAAAAGGGCCCCTGCAAGGTCAAAGGACCGGGCTGCCAGCGAAAAACCGAAAAACGAAACTGACCAAAAATCAGAAAAACCGAAAAATAAGAGAAGGACTCGCAACGGCGTCGCGAGTCCGGGCAGGAAAAAGACCGGCGTCGAACCGAAGGAAAAGAGAAATAAATCACTAAAATCAACTTTTTCAGCGGGGACACGACGGGTACGTCTGTAGGGCTCCGCGGAAAAAAGAAGACTGGCTAAGATGGCACCCTTGGGCGGGAAGGAGACCGCGCATGCGCGCTGCAATTCCCAAAGGCTTTCTTTGAAAGCTGGGGAAAATTGCTCCGCGAGGGCTCCGTCGGCGCCGACGTCACCCATATGTGAGGACTGACTTCCTGCTTGGTCCTGGAGAATCGACAGGACAGAAAGGATGGACAGTAGAGCACGAGAGAAGAGAAGGAGCAGTGAACTCTAGGGAGGGGGGAGAGGGTATGGTAAGGAAACACAAAGAAGATCAGGTGATTCAAGATCCGAAAGCGGCAGCGAAGTGGTGAGTTTTCAGCCTGTATTTGAAAAGGGTCAGAGAAGGCGCCTGATGTACAGACTCAGGTAATTTGTTCCAGGTATAAGCAGCAGCAAGGTGAAAAGAGCGAAGTCTGGAGTTACCAATAGAAGAGAAGTAGCAGTATACAGCCCAGGACATGCCAGAATGAGATTAAAAATGCATATCTTACAAAGAAAAGTGATTCCAGTTCCCCTTTCCACCAAAGGCTATATAATCTATCCTCCAACATGTTCTGCCCCTATGAACTTAGGGGAGCCAAGAGATTCTCTAGTCCCTGAGTTTACCATGAAACACTGATCATCACACTAAATGTATCTGAAACATAACTAAAGCTCTTCATCTCTTGATGCTTAGAGGTAAAACAAGTTGATGGCAAGACCTTTATTCACTCCAGCCTGAAGAAAGACCAAGATCTGCAGCAGAGACGCCGCGAGAGGCCGGAGACCGCGTGTAGCATACCAGTCTTCGAAGACCCGCCACACCCATATATATGAGAATGACGTAGATCTCCTCTGCGCCTATAGCAAGGTTGCAATTACTCGCGAAGTGTACACGCCTTTTCAGGAACCAGGCCATAAGCAGGAATCAATCTACCTGAGGCATGTAGATCGGCCCTTGCTCGAGAAGATCGGCTCTGGTCAGCAGCCACCAGGTACCTCTACCAACAATCGAGTCAAGTCAGCATACCAAGGTCAATGCAGCCAATCCGGGGCCACCAGAATCACTAAGCCGTGATGCACCTCGATCCTCTGAATGACTCTGCCTATGAGCAGCCATGGGGGAAAGACAGAGAAGCCTCTCCGCCAACCAAACCTGCGTCAGGGCGTCAAAGCCTTCCAACATCCTTTCTCTGCGCTGACTGAAGAAATGAGGTATTTTGGCATTTGCTGCGGTTGCCATCAGATCCATGACTGGTGCTCCCCATCACCGAGTGATGGCCTGAAACATGGAGTCCCGTAAGGACCACTCCCCGGAATCCAACTGCTGCAGACTGAGAAAGTCCACCCAGACGTTGTCCTTTCTGCAACATGCACTGCCCACAGTGCGAGATTCAGCTCCACCCACTGAAGAAGCGGTCCGATCTCCTCCGCCAATACTGCACTCCCAGTGCCCCCTTGGCGGTTGATGTAAGCTACTATCGTGGCATTGTCCGAGAACACTCGCACAGCCTTCCTTTGATTAGCCTCTGAAATTCTTGGCGCACCAAAAAGACGGCCTGCATTTCCAGCCAATTGATGGACCATTGGCCTTGTACCACCTGGGCAAGACAATGTACCCCCCCCAGCCTGTGAGGCTGGCAACAGTCATCACCACTGTCCATTCTGGCATCACCAGGGGCATCCCCGCCAGATGATTCGTAGGACTTAGCCACCACTGAAGGCTGGCCCGTACGTCTTGTGGATAGGGCAATAGCTTGGGCATCGGATGTTACCTAGTGCTGAGTAATGCATAATTATTTGCTTATTTATTTATATCTTGTAACTCTGCCTTTTATGTATACATTGATAGAATTATTAGTTCATAGTTCTATTAGTTACGTTTATTTTATGTGTCTAAAAACTTCTTTTTATAGCCTTGTCGGTTTTTCATTTATTAGAGTATTTAATATTATTAAATTATGTTTTTTAAATTATAGGATATTTAGTAACAGCAGTATGTCCTAATTTGTTTTATGTGAAATCACCTTTACATACATTGTTTACATATTTATAATTTCATTTATGTTTTAATGGATTTATATGTTTACTTTGTTTGCTTTTGGTGCTTTGTTTACTCTTAAAGATGTTCTTTAATTTATTTTTTTAATTATTGTATTAAAATTTATATGATTTTATATTTAATATGTTTTTATATGCTATATTTTTAGCCAAACCTAGCCTCTGATGATGATATAGCGAAACACGGCCTGTGTCGGGCCATTGGCTGAAAGTGGTTTAATAAAAGTATTCTTCCTGTGTTATCCATGTTTTTTGACTGGGTTTTTTAGGGCAATAGCTTGGACATCGGATGACGCTGATGAGACCAGCGGGACAGGAGAAACGTCTGCAACGGTCTCATGTACACTCGCGCCCAAGGAACCAAATCCAAAGTTGCTGCCATCAATCCCAGGACCTGAAAGTAATGCCAAGTGAAGGCGCCGCTAGACTCAATAGGCACCGAACCTGCTGCTGAAGCTTCTGAGCCCAGTCTAGGGGCAGAAACACTCGCCCCTGTGGCGTGTCAAAACGTGTTCCCAAGTACTGAAGGTCTTGCAACGCAGTCAGCCTGCTCTTGCCAAGGTTAACCACCCAACCGAGACTGTGAAGAAGCTCGAGCACCCATCGCGTCTGGACGAGACTCTCCTTTACTGACTTTGCGCTTATTAACCAGTCACCCAAGTAGGGGTGCCCTAACACATCTTCCTGCTGCAACGCCGCCGCCACGACTACCATAATTTTGGTAAATGTGCATGGAGTGGTGGCTAGGCCAAACGGCAAATCCTGAAACTGGAAATGGCCCATTGGCATCACGAAGCACAGGAACCGCTGATGTTCCTACCAAATTGGCACATGCAAGTACGCCTCTGTCAAGTCCAGTGCCGTAAGATACTCCCCCTGCCGTACTGCCAGAATCACGGAGCGGAGGGTCTTCATTTGAAAGTGCGGCACTCTTAACACTCTGTTGACCCATTTGGGTTCGAGGATGGGTCAGAGTTCTTGGGAACTACAAAGTAAATGGAGCATCGACCGGTACCTAATTGGTTGGTGGGCACTGGGACCACCGCCTTAAGGATGAGGAGGCATTGCAATGTGTCCTGGACCACCTGCCACTTGCCTGGTGCTCTGCACGGTAAAGCCAGGAAGACATCCCGCAAAGGCCGCAGAAACTCCAGTGCATAGCTGTCGCGGATGTCCGATGTGATTTGGACCCAGAGTAAAATTAATGCAGCCTGCTGCCTACCGTGAACAACTCTGCCTGAGCCCCCTGCATCACACTGGGGCTTCTTAGGCCCCGCAGAAGTACTGGAAGAGAAACCCCAACAACTTCCGCAGCTCCCTCGAAAAGACTGCCCCTGAACGCGAAATTGCGACCTCTGATAAGAAGCAAATTGATTTGCCCTGGACCTCCAGAAACTCAGAGGACCCTTAGCTGGAGGCAGATTCTTACTGCTCTTTGGTTTATCTTTGGGAAGTCGAACTGGCTTTGCTTCTCCAAGCTTCTTGACCAGTTTGTCTAGCGCCTCCTCGAAGAGCAACTTTCCCATAAAAGGAAGTTGACAAAGATAGGCTTTGGAGGACATGTTTGCTGACCAATTGCGAAGTCACAAAAAGTGCCACGCCTCCACCACCATCGCCATGCTCTTGGAAGAGGCCCTTTGCAGATCATAAAAGGCATTAGCCAAGTACACACATCCGGACTCCAGACGAGCCGTCTTGGAGGGATAAGACCCTCCTGTAATGCCTTGCAACCAACGCATGCAGGCGCGAGCCACATATGCTCCGCACACCGACGCCTAAAGCACTACAGCATTTACCTTGAAGGCCAGTTTCAACAACATCTCCAACTTCTTATCCTGTGCATCCTTAAGGGCCACCGTGCCCTCAACAGCAATCGTCGTCTTTCTGGTTACTGCTGCGACTAGCGCATCCATTTTGGGGACCTTCAGCAACTCCTTTTCTTCCGCTGGGAAGGGGTAAAGGTGCGCCATTGCCCAACCTTCCCACAGTCCCACTTCGGGAACCTCACACTCGAGCTCCATCATCTGTTTTAGTGCCCGATGGACTGGAAAAGCCGTTTCAGATCTCCTGATCCCTTGGAGCAGAGGATCCTCGAGCGTCACCTCTGGTTCCTGAGGTGTCTGTGAAATATTCAATGCGGACAGTGCCTGGGTGAAGTAGCGGCAGCTCCTCCTGCCGAAACACCTGCACTATGGAGGGGTCCTCACCCTGAGGGACCTCCTTGTCCCCTGGCTCTCCAGACTGGTACCTTGATGGGCCTTCGCAGCTCCCCTCAGGCTCCATCACACTCTGGTCCTCAGGCCGCAGCTTTGAAACCAAGTCCCTGGTTATCTCAGTCGTGCCCACTCCCCCTACACCCACGGAGGCTTCCCGCACCAACTTGGCGGGAGGGGGGGGGGGCAGACACCTTCCTGCTATCCACAGACTTGCCCTGTTTCAGACAAAACGCTTTATGTAGTAAAAGTACAAACTCCGGAGAAAATTGCATCTCATTGCAAGCCCTCTTTGCAGGCCCCTTCTCGTGCAGCCCTCCGCCTGACTTTTCAAGCTTCTGAAGAAGCGTGGGAATTGAATCCTTTCTGCTTCCCCCATTTGCTGCTGCTGGAGCAGAGACCTCTAAAATGGCTGTGGTTCCCACCGAAAACTCTTGGGCCGCCACCACGGAGAGCGCTTTGCCGAGGTCATGTGGAGGCGCCGACTCAGGAGAACTCGCTGACCCCGCTCCTCCCCCTGGGAACAGGGATGGACCGAGCCTTTTCACGCCTCACACCCCAGACCCCGAAAGCTGACTGCGCCATGAGCCGCACACACCGATTCAGGCATCCTGAAGGCCTGACTCCTGCTCTCTCTCTGCTATGTGAACGCGAGGCAGAGAAATGTGTCGACACCCCAATCCCAAACTCCAAGAGCGTCCTGCCTGCACACCACCGCCGGACGTGGAAGGCCCGACTGAACAGGACTCCTCTGCCCAACGTGAACATCCCTTGGGCTCAATGAGGATAACTGTCTGACTGAATGGCATGCACTCTCCAGGAGGGGTCCAGTCGCTGCTGCTGCCGCCGATGGCTGAGGAGAGCTGCGCCGGTCTTCTTCAGTCTAACTTTTTTTTCTTTTTTAACCAGGAACTCCTCCACCAAATGGTATGTACTATTAAAAATCTTTAAATTTCAAGCGTTAAATTTCTTTCTATAAACTAATCATCTCTCCAGTGCAGAGCCACTGCACTGGACTCCTCCACCTACTGGAGACTGAGCTGTATTGGTCTGGAGGGGGTTGTCCCTGCCCCCTTTTCTGGTGACATCATGAAGCTTGAAGGCTCAGTAGTTTCCATCTTCTGGAAGAGGAGCACAACCCAGGAGTCTGGCCTTGATCGAAGGGACAATATGCAAGGGAGTGGATGCTGAGAAGGCTGGAACTGGAGGGGGGTGGGGCTGGGGTGAGAAAAAAAATGAAACTGGGGGAGTGAAGATTGAGAGAGTAACAGATATTTTGTGTGGGAGGGAAGAAAAAAGGTCATACGGAGGGAAGAGTTGAAAGAGGGGCATAAGAGTGAATGCTGGGGTAAGAAGGAAGAAAGTCAGAGTTAATGAATATCTAAGAAAGAAGTAACTGGGTGGATCTAGAAGGCACATAGGTGAATAAGAGTGAGATGAGAAATGGGGGAGCTGGGCTGGATGTTAGAAGAGTGGATGGAAAGAGCTAGGTGAAAAGTCAAAAAGGGATTGAGGACGGAGGATTGAAATTGAGTGGCTGAATGAGTAAAGAAAGAAATGGAGAAAAGAACAAAAAGCTAAAGATCACTATGTCAGAGGCGGATGTAGACAGAAAATGGGAAAAAAATAGAAGAGAAGAAAGGACATGGGCAGCAGACAATGGAGAGTTAGCAGAAGACATGAAGAACGCATTACAGAGAAACAGGGGCAATTGCGAAAAATAAAATACCTAAACAAAAAAAAGGTAGAAAAAAAAAGTGAAATTGGGTCTTACCTACTAATTAGCTTTCTGTGAGTACCTCCAGTCCAGTCCAAACTTGTGCGTTGTCACACCTCACCAGCAGCTTGGAGACTGAGCATGTCAAAGCTGTGACATCAGATCTATTTATTTAACTAGGCTTATATACCGCTTTTCTACCAGTCAAAGCAGTGTACGTTCAGGTACTGTATATATATATTTTTCCCTTGTCCCCGAAGGACTCACAATCTGTTTGTTTTTTGTATCTGAGGCAACGGAGGGTTAAGTGGCTTGCCCAAGGCCACAAGGAGCAACTGTGGGACTAGAACCCCCAGTCCTTCTGGCCCAAGGTTGCTGTCCTCTAATGGGATTCAAACCCCTGGCCCCAGATACAGGGAACTGACACCACCTGCTACTTCCCAGTATCCTATTTGACAAAGCAGACTCACAGAAGACCCAAATAAGAATTGGGTCTATTGAACTATACAGCGTAAAACATGTTCAGGCAATAGTAACCCCCATAACAAAAAACGGTCACCTACCTAAGGCACCCTTACCCCCCAGTGTTAGAGACACCACCATGCTCCCTCCAGGCACCCCTGCTCCTCTTCTTCCAAAAACCCTCCACTGTCTGCCAACACCCCATCAGGAACCACCTTCGTTCATTCTTCCATTTCACCTATAGACACCAAGAAAAAAAGGGAACAGATCTGAATGGAATGTGTCCCTCCCATCCCTGTATCCCCTGCTCCCAGACCCCTACTATGTGATGTACTTCTCCAAGCCCGGGATCACCTTTGACAACAGACAGCAACCATAGGGAGGGTCTGGGACTGGATTGGAGGTACTCAAGGAAAGCTAATTAGCAGGTAAGACCTAATTTCACCTTCCTTATTGTCCTTCCAGTCCACTCCCAAATTTGTGGGATGTACCATAGAAGTACTAACCTCAGGAGGGATCCATGAGCCCGGCCTGTATAACTGCCACACCAAATCTCACGTTTCCTGCCTCCTGCACATCTAGGTGATAATACTTTACAAAGGTATGCAAGGACAATCAAGTTGCTGTCCTCCAGATATCTCCTGGTGGAATCATACCCACCTCTGACCATGAAGCTGCTTGGATTCTCGTTGAGTAGGCCCTGAACCCTGCAGGCACTGTTCGTTTCCGCAATAAGTAGACTGAGGAAATAGCCTCCCTCACCCATCTGGAAATGGAGGCCGCTTCCCCTTTACGCGGCCCTCCAAACAGGACAAACAAGCAGTCCGACTTGCGAAACGGCTCCGTGGTCTTTAAATATCTGCACATTCTGCACACATCCAGGAGCTTCAGGAGCGGATCTTCCGAGAATCTCCCTGCCCCCGAAAAGAGCGGCAGAGTGACAGACTGGTTAACATGAAATGCCGACAACAACTTAGGCAGAAAGCAGGGACCTGGACGCAGAGCCACCTTCTCCTTGGAAATGGAGAGAAAAGACTTGCAGCACGATAGGGCCTAAAGATCCGAAATCTTCCTGGCTGAGCAAATGGCCACTAAAAACACCGTCTTCAACATCGGATCCTTCAACATGCACTTCGACAGGGGCTCAAAAGGTGCCCCGATTATTTATTTATTTATTTATTTTTATTTAACAGTTTTTATATACCACACTATTCATCATCAGTGCAGTTTACATTAAACAACAAAATACCTGTCAATATATAACTGATCTAGGTTTACAGATAACAGGGAAGGTAAACTGGGTGTGAACCGGGGATAACTAT
This sequence comes from Ichthyophis bannanicus, assembly GCA_033557465.1. Lineage (NCBI taxonomy): Eukaryota > Metazoa > Chordata > Amphibia > Gymnophiona > Ichthyophiidae > Ichthyophis > Ichthyophis bannanicus. Next base: position 99,250,471 of record CM066048.1, on the reverse strand, counting down.
ATACAATTAAATATGTTACATCAAGGTTTGGTATTTGACGAGCTGCAGTATTTTTCACATTTTAAACCTTTGTTCTGGGTTGTTATGTGTAAGAGTTAGATGAGTGAGGCGGAAGACAACACCAGATTAAGGTACCCCGGTGGCACAACTGATCTCACCGGAGGCCTCACCTGTTTAACCGCTCTCAGAAACCGGGCCACATCTGGATGTGCCGCCAATGACACTCCTTGCACCCTTCCCTGGTAACAAGTCAAGGCTGCCACTTGCATCCATAACGAACTATAGGCTGGTCCCTCCTCCAACCCTGCTTGAAGAAATGACAAGACCTCCGGTGCTGAGGCTGCCAAGGGCTTACAGTCATAATCCTGACACCAATCTTCAAATACTCCCTACACCAAAATATAGGATAATGTTGTGGAGCGCTTTTGGGTCCTCAACAGGGTCGCGATTACCGGTGCTGAATAGCTAAGCTGCACTTCTTTAACTGAGCCTTCTCAAGAGCCAAGCCATAAGAGAAATTGAGCCACCTGAGGCATCCTGATAGGACCTTGCATCAACACGCCCCTTCCTCGTCAGCAGTCACCACGGCCGGTCCACCACCAACCGGACCAGATAAGCGTACCATGGCCTGTGAGGCCAATCCAGGACAATAACGATGACTAGGCCCTGGTGTGCCTTGATCTGTTGGACTACTAGGCCGATCAGTGCCCACGGTGGAAACATGTAGAGCAACCCGTTCCTGGGCCAACTCTGAACCAATGCATCCAGACCCTCTGACATCCGTTCTCTCCTTCGGCTGTAGAACTGTCCCGCTTTTGCGGACTCGAAGGACACATGAGATCCATAACCAGTGACCCCCATCTTTTCACAAACTGTGTGAACATTGCCTTGTTGAGCACCCACTCCCCAGGATTTATCCACACCTGGCTGAGATAGTTGGCTGCCACATTCTCCTTTCCGACCACATGGGCCTCTAACAGAGTGAGCTGTTTCTCCTCCGCCCATTCCAGCAGCGGAGCAATTTCTCCTTCCAGCAGTGCACTGCCTGTGCCTCCCTGACGATTTATGTTCGCTACCGTCATGGCATTGTCTGAGAAAACTCTTACCGTCTTTCCCTTCAGAGCTTTGCGGAACTCCTGTAATGCTAAAAAGACAGCCCTCATTTCCAAGCAGTTGATGGACCAGGAGGCCTCCTCCCGCGACCAAAGTCCTTGTGCTATCTGGGTTTCTCAATGCGCCCCCAACCAGACAGTCTTGTGTCCGTCATCAGGGGAAAACAACTGGGGGCCTCTAGCAGCATTCCCACTTCTAGCTTCTTGTCCCACAGCCACCAAGCTAGTGTCTCCCGAGCCTCTACAGTACATGGGAGCTGCCTGTCAAACTGGTCAAAGGTTATTCAGACCCAGGTGGGGAAACATTCCTGGAGTTGCCTCCCTATGGGATCCATTCCTGCCTGGGCCTGCCTCGCTTCAATGGGGCTTTTTATTGGACATGGAAGAGGTGGAATCTAATCCTCTTCTTGTCCCTCGAAAATCTCAAAAGGTTTGCCCTCGTGCAGGAAACCGCCCCCTCTGAAAGGGCGCAAATCTTACCGCCCAGAACCTGCAGAAATCCAGAGAACGGCCCCACGCCTGGGCTGACGAATGAACCGGCTTCTGCTTATCCTCAGGGAGCTTACCCCCCTTCAACTCCCATTAGTCCTACACCAACTTGTCTAAGGCCTTGCTGAACAACAACTTACCCTTAAAGGGAAGTCTGCTCAAGCGAGACTTTGAGGACACATCCGCAGACCAATTCCAAAGCCACAAGTATCATCTAGCAGCTACTACCAAGGCCATGCTTTTGGCCAGACTCCTGATTAGGTCATAAAAGGCATCCGCCATGTATGCCGCCCTGGATTCCAACTTAGCCTCCGCCAATGGTGGAGCCTACTCACCTGTCGCCTCCAAGATGCTTTGTGTCCAACGCAAGCACGGCCTAGCCACAAAAGCCCCACAAACGGATGCTTGCAATGAGATGGTGTTGATATAAAAAAAAAACGCTTTAGTAATGTTTCCAGCTTCCTATCTTGCACATCCTTAAGTGCCGAGCTGCCCTCTACCATGATAGTGGTCTTCATGACCACTGAAACCGCTGCATCCACCCTAGAAGTCCTGAATAGCTCCCTCTCTTGGTCTGGCAGTGGATACAGCCATGACATGGTCCGTGTTCTCTTGAGGGCGGCCTCCAGGATCTCCAACTTGTCCTGAATCATCTGCTTGATCACACAATGCAATAAAAACATCATTTGTGTTGTCCGTACTGCTTGGAACAATGGGTCCTCGAGAGGCTTGTTCTCCACTGGGAGATCTGCGGTCATGTTTAACATCTTTAACAACTGAGTAATCAGCACTGCCAATTCCTCCCGTCTGAAGACATGGACAATGCATGACTCCCCCTCCTGGGGAATCTCGCCTTCTTTCAGCTACACTGCCTCCTCTACTTCCGTGTCCTGGTCCTCAGCTTCTTCCAACCAAACAGACCCCGCTGCCCCCCAAGGGTCCTGATCCAACCACCTGTGATTTGCCGGCAGCTTGGTCTCCCCTCTTGAGGCTGAGCTAGGCTCACCTCCTTCCTGCTTTCTGGACCTCTTGCGGTTCCACTCCATGCCATCGACCCCCTGCTACTTCAGGCTTCATGAGGAGGACAAATTCTGAGGGGAAAAACCCTGGGCACTGCTTGAGTACTCTCCTGTGACGTGGTAGCTCGTGGAGTCCTGGTTGCCTTTTCTCTAGTGTCCGGAAGAGCATGGATCACGCCATCCTCTGCTGAGGTGCCTGTCAAGCCTCTGGGCAAGGAATGCCCCTCCTACACCCGTGGACGGACCTCTGCCTCCACCGTGGCCCTCCCTTTGGATGTCGTTGGCTTCTCCACCTGAAGACCATCCTTGACAGAGTGAGCCTCTGCTGAGCACCCATGGCAGAAGCCCTCCAGGGACATGGAATCCCTACAGGCCTCACATGCCAAACAGATGGCCTTAGATGGCATTGTGAATGAACTAGGTTCTCTGTTCCAATCTGTACCCTTCTTATCTATCTATTTATTTATTTTTTACAATAAACTTAAAGAAGATCTTCTCCATTTCTTGGCAGTAAAAACAACAAAAAGTGAAGGCCGGGTTCCCGCCCCCCCCCCCCCCCCCCAAGCATCCAAAAACCTCCCCCGGGGCTTTCCCTGCTCACTGGTGCTATGCATGAAAAGAAGATGTCTGACTTTCCCATGCAACCCCTTCGGCCTACCATGCAGTCTGACAGGACTCCTAGCTGTACTGCTGTGCCCACCCAAAATGCAGCTGATGCCCAATAAATGCAACCCCACCAGAGCCCTCCTTTGCAGACCCCTTGCCAATGGCAGCAAAGACCGCTTCACACCCCGGCCATTTGCTCAGCCTTCGCAGTGGCTTTGGCAATGGCAGGCTTCTCTGGGGGCAGCAAAAACACAAGTCTCTCTCCGATCCCGGCTCGTCACCCTGGCTGGGAACAGCAGCCGCTGCAAGCCCCGGGCCCAGGCAAGGTACTTTTTAGTTCCAAGGGAACCCCTGCCTGTCACAGCAATAGTGTCTCCAATTTGAATCCTTTTATTTTTGTTTTTTTTTTGCCTGCAATCACTATCTCTAACAACCAAGGAAAGATTCCTCTTTCAGAGCTTACTCTCTCCCCACCAGCCCTCAATTTGATGTTACAGCACCTTTCTCAGTTGTCCCTACAGTGAAGCCAAACTATGGGATCATGCCTCTCCAGCTGCTTGGAGACTGAGATACTGGAAAGTAGTAGGTGGTGCCAGTTCACTATATCTTGACATCACAGCTTTGACATGCTCAGTCTCCAAGCTGCTGGTGAGGCATGACAACCCACAAATTGGGACTGGACTGGAGGGACAATAAGGAAAGTATTTTATTTTAAATTTATGAATTGGAATACGTTCGCTCTGGGAAATGTGCTCTGATGTCTTTGCGTTTTGTTCAGTATAAGAGGAAATTAATGAGCAGGGCGGGGCAAGATGGCAGCTGAGTAACTCACGGTGTTGCAAGTTCTGCTTCTGAGGTCCTCTGTTGGTGGCATGAAATCTTCCTGACCGTTTTCGATGGGGCAGCGGAAGCAAAAGGCATACCTACCCTCGGGTAATGCTGGAGAGAGCGGAGCAGCTCAGTGGATTCTGGAGGCATGTGGCTTTGGTCTGGGAGCTGGACCAGCGTCTATGGCAGGTCTGCCAGGTGTGGAGCCGGAGACCTTGTGCGTATCAGGAGTTTGGTTGTCTCCTGAGTTGCGGATCCCCCTGCTGTGGCCTGGAAGTGATTGTGCTGGCTGATAGTGTGCTTCCCCTCAGCCAGGCAGTGAGTACACTGGCAAGGGGGAGTAAAGAGGGCATATCAGTATTGCACTCACCGTCCCCAGTGACTCGCGGGCTAGAGGAGGTAACATCAGAGGTGGAAGCTCTGACGGTAGCACTGGGGAGAGAGGGTCCTCCGGGAGCCGGAGAGTTGGTGAGACCCATATAGATAACTTTAGAATTGCTACGGGACGCTATTGCAGCTATAAATTCCTCCCCGAGGACAATCACTGGAACTGTGAGTACTGATTTTTTGGGGTTTAAGAGCTAATAATTGGAAGTATCCTGAATCCAGGAGGAACAGGGGGTGAAACAGGTAAAGTTGAAAGAATGTCAACAGCTGCATGGCCTGGAGGAGGCCAGGATGAAAGACAGGACTGTGTGCTCCAAAAAGTTTGAATACTTGGAGAATCAAGTTTGGAAATACAATTTGAGATTGTTGAATTTTCCTCGTTCTCTGTTTCAGTCACTTTTGGAGATGGTGCGTAGATACTTTCAGGTGGTGTTGATTCCTCAGAAAGATCTGCCCCCTTAATGAGGGTCCAGTACCTGTCCCTGGGCTCTAGTCCCCCTGCAGCTTCAGAGAGCTCCTCCAGTGTTGCCAGGACCTCACAGGGTTTCTGGAAAGTTCACTGGAGGTAGTAACTGGCCATGTCACCCTTCTCATTACCATGGCTTTGGAATCTGACAAATCCCTAATTCTGCGTTCTTATTTTAGGAATTTTGGGAAGCAGTTTTTTTTGCTTTTTTTGTTCGCATTTTCCCGGATTTAGCGCGAGATAACCAGACTAGGAGGAGCGAGTTCCTGGGATATAAATCCAGGGACTCTCTCTCTTGGTGGGTCTTTTCTGTTGAAATTTCCTTCTAGAACTTCTTATCAGGGGAATACTTTTTTTGTTTTTTGAGCCACAGCAGCTCCTGGAATTCCTTGTAGCTAAGGAGGGTGCAACAGTTGCACTTGGGTCCCATTCAGCTGATGCGGAAGTCTCCAGCAGCCAGTATATATATTATTAGTATTCAGCGAAGGAGTTTCCTTGCTGTTAATAATTTTCCTGGAGCCTTGCTGTTCCCTGGGCTAATATAATGGTTTTGTGGGCTAATATAATGGTTTTGTTTTTGTGTCTTTTGAAAATGTTTATTTAGTAATTATGTTTCACCATGATTTTTCTTTCATTCATGCATATATGCCTGGATGTTATTTTTAAAATGCAATGAATAAAAAATAAGAGGAAATAAATGTCTTAACTTAATTTTTCTAGTGTTGTGGTGCATTCAAAGTTTGGCTTTTGGGGTACCCAGTTCAATTATTATCTTCATATTTTTAAATCGTGACCCCTTGTTCTGTATTTTTTGACAGCCTGTCTGTTTTGTGTGTATGACAGAAATGTACTATTCTGATTTCAACTTTCTGTGTAGTAGGCCCACTTATTCTCTTTTCTCAGTAAGATATATTGTAGTGCTACCTTTTGATAATAGGGTTAGGTACTGTGTGAGTCCTGGCAGTGCTGTTATGATATGGCAGGTTTGCTATGGGTTTTAAATGAGCAGGGTTTTGTAGTTAATGCACCTGGCAGTAGGCACTGGAGGATAGTAATGCAGAAATATGGTAGTCTTTCTTTATCCTCACTCTACATGCAAATGGTTTTCAGACTCATTAAGAGGCATGTTTACTAAAGGTTAAAGTGCTTTTACAAATTTGAATGTGTGCTAAGTGCAGCAACACCCATTTATGTCTATGGGTACAGTGGCACTTATGCAAGTTAAGATGTTCTATGTAATAAGTTATAATGTTCAATGTTCTATGTAAACAAACTCGGCTTTGTTAACTGTTGTTAATTGTACACCGCAACTGATCGCTGGAAGATGCGGTATATAAATAGGTGTTAAATAAATAAATAAATAAAACACAAAATTAATGTTTAGTAAACATGCCCTTAAATCATTGGTAGGACAAAAAAGAGGCTTGTGAAGGACTTCTTTGAAAGCCACTTATAATTTTAGATGGGCAGGATATATATTTTAAAATAAAATAAATTAGATTTATACAAATGAGGCCCAGTGGATATGCAAATATTTATGCAAATGAGGCACCTCAATTAGTCTCTGCACTACCCTTGGGCCACCCCTGACTGCAACACCCTTGGGCTACCCCTGACTAATAATCCATCTGTGATCATCAGAGTGGGTAGAGGTGGGAGCAGGAAGAGAAAATGCCAAACATGTGCCATTCCCAGTCAAGGCACCTTTACCTCATCAGAGCACTTTCAAATAGAAATCATTGCCCACATCTGGGTAGGGAAAAAGACATTGAGACACTCTCCCAAGAGTCATAAGGAAACAACACACCCTTTACACTGATTCAGACTCTGTTTTTTCCCCTTACTTCCCATGGCCTGCAGATGCCACTTTTAACAGTGCTGGAAGTGAACCTCGCAGGCCCAGTAGCAAAAGCGTTGTATCTGGAACCTGGGCTGGGAATCTCTTTCTAGACCCAGCTGGATACTCCCTTCCTCCCTCCCTCCCAAGTAATGCCATGCATGCAAACAAATGGAGCCAATGAGTGCTGACCTTGATCTTCTTGTGCAGCATCATTGTAGTTGACCTGCTTCCGTACCCGTTTGCCTTTCCCCAGGTTGCGGGCCAGATCCTCCTGCTGCTGCTCGTAGTGATGTCGCAGCAGTTTCTCCCAGTAATCAGGGTCTACATTTTCCTCCTGCTTGATAATCTCCCGCTCCACCTCCTCCAGCTGTAAGACATTGTCCAAAGGTGAGCAGGAAATCCTGCCATCCCACCAGCCCATGCATTATTTATTTATTTATTTCTCTTATATACCGCGCTCTTCAACCTGCCTCACCTCCCAGACGCAAACAGGCAATACCTTCTGTGAAGCGTCGGGAGAGGGCTAATGGGTATCAGCACACTTCTGCCGCAGCAGATGTGCCCCCCCGGGCTCGTCCCCGTTACCGGAGCCCCAGACCCCGATCAGGAAGTTAGAGAGGGAGGCTCTTCACGTTAAAATTTAAAGGCACAGGCCCCTAAAATTTTGAACACCCCCCTCAACCCGATTAGGCTATCCTTTACTGCCAATTTAAACACCAAACTAAAGACAGGAATAATTAAAGAAAGAAATAAAGAAAAAAATCCCAAATTTAGTACAGTCTAAAAACTTAATTGCTCCTCTAGTGAACCGGGACTCCGGCTCACCACCTCCTAGCTGCTTGGAGACTGATCTAAACTGGAGAGGGAGGAGGCGGTGCCTGTGTCCTTATACCAGTGTCATCAAAGAATGATGTTGATCAGTCTCCAAGCTGCTAGAAGAGGTTCACAACTCCACAGTTTCCGGGACTAGACTGGAGAGCCGATAAGGAATTATTTATTTATTTCTCTTATATACCGCGCTCTTCAACATCAGTGCGGTTTACATGGAACATTTAGGTTTTACGGTGGGGTTAACCGTAAAAATACTAGCAAGCAGAGATGTTAATCTGCCCAAGCAATCCTCGCAATGACACAAAGCCCAAGGATAAAGGGGTCCATTAGCAACTACTCTCAGACGTTTTCTCAGGAGTTCAAGATGAGTTATATTCAGATACTGTAGGTATTTTCCTGTCCCCGAAGAGCTTACAATCTAAGTTTCAACCAGAGGCAATGGAGGGTTAAGTAATTTGTCCAAGATCACAAGGAGTGGCAGTGGCTTTCCTTGTTGACAACCCAATGCTTTCTTTGTTGGCTTTCCTTGTTGACAACCCAATGCTTTAACCATTTTTTCAGGTATATCCTTCCACTCTGGGAGCCCTTATCAAACCTGTTACTTGGGTGTTCTCCATGGACAGCAGGAATAAGTTCTCACGTATGGGTGATGCCCTCAGATGAAGCCAGCACGGGAACGCTCCCCAGCTTTCTATTGGAAATTTTTGGGAGGCTTCATTGCACCTGTGTACCTCCTTCCCACCTGCCGCTACGGCACCATCCTAATTCAGTCTGATAGCATAGCTGTAACAGAAGACAACTCCACGGGGAGGTGGGAGGGTTGAGAGGACTTATTCCTGTTGTCCATGGACAATACTTGCTGCAAAGTGTGTAACTACCTTTTCTCTATGGACAAACAGGAAGTAAGTCCTCAGGTATGGGACTCCCAAGCTACAGGCTACTGAAAACAGAGAAGGACACAGAGAAAAACAAAAGGGGCAACTCAAATGCGAAATGGTATGAGGTTGAACAACTCAACCACCAAACATGTACAAAAAGAGAGAATTGCTCTCATCCCTTTTTCTTTTTTTGGTAGCATGGACAGAATAGAAATGGCCTGGGGGGGAGGGGGTGGCATTGGATTCTAGCCGGGTCTATTCGCAGACTTCAATAGCGGGAAAGCCCTCTTCCTCTTGCCTCTCTCGCTGACTGTTCTGGAGCCCATTATTACCTCCCGTAAGTGGGAAGCCGTCTGCAACAATTTTATCGTGACTGGGCCCATCTGACGAATGATCATTGGGTGCTCAACATTATAAGACAAGGATATGTTTTAGAGTGTGCTCAAAAGGGTCAGCTGTAGTTTGAGTGTTCCATGGTTCTGCATGGAAATGCTGCTGTCTGTTATTCAGGTGGTCCAGAAGGATGAGTCCTTGCTTCCTTGGATTTGGCAGAGGCCTTTGTTCACATTCCCATCCAGGACAGCAGCACTTTCTCCAATTTACAATTTTGGTCTCTCACTACCAGTTTTGTGCGATGCTCTTCAGCCTGGCCACTGCTCTTTGGACATTCTCCAAGGTGATGGTGGTAGTTGTGGCAAGATTGAGGCACGAAGGCATCTGCGTACACCCCTATCTGGATGATTGGCTTTTCCGGGCCAGGTCTTGGCCGGAAACCATTCGGGCACTGCATTATGTGATCCAATTCCTCGAGCAGCTCGGCTGGGTCATCAGCAGTAGTGAGAGCTGCCTGATGCCATCTGAGAACCTGAACTTTCTTGAGGCTCATTTCGACACCTGCGTAGGCAAAGTCTTCCTTATGAGGAGCGCAGGGCCAAGTACCATGACCAACCTCATTTGTTTTGTGTGCAATTCTGGAGACCGCACCTTTAAAAGGATATAAACAGGATGGAGTTAGTACAGAGGATGGCTACTAAAATAGTTGGTGGTCTTCATTATAAAGCATATGGAGGACAGACTTAAAGATCTTAATATGTATAAAGGTGGGATAGAGGCGATATGATAGAGACATTTAAATATCTCTGTGGTATAAATGCACAAGAGAAGAGCCTCTTGCAACTGAAAACAAACTCTGCTATGAGGGGACATAGGATGAGGGTGAAAGGAGATAGATTCGGGACTAATATGCAGAAATATTTCTTTACAGAAAGAGTGGTAGATGCGTGGAATAGTCTCCCAGTGGAGGTAGTAGAGACAAGGACAGTATCTAAATTCAAAAAAGCATGGGACAAGCACAGAACTCTTAAGGAAAAAAGGATACTATTGTAGATGATATGGAAGAGCAGATTCGATAGACCATGTGGTCTTTTTCTGCCGTCATGTTTCTATGTTTCTAAGAATCCGTGCGCTTGACCATTCAGGTCTTGGAACTACTGGGCATCATTATAAATTACCCGAAATCCCACCTGCAGCCCGCCCAACAGTTGTCGTTTATAGGGGCCCTGTTCGACATGACTCAAGTGAGAGCCTTTCTGCTGTACAACCAACTTCTCAGATTGACTGCTCTGGTACGGGTGACTCAAAAGAGTCAGCCGATAACAGCTGGCAGGATCTTGCCTATGCTAGGCCACTGGCACACCTTCAGATGATGCAGGCTCAGTGGGATGTGAGTACTCCATGAACCTAGGCAAAGATCGACTCATGGATCGTCTGTGTATCACAGCCCCTCTCATTCAGTCATTACACTGGTGGACAGTCCATTTCAATTTGCTCAAAGGTCTTCCTATCCAGAATTTTCCATCCCAAAACGTTCTGAGGACAGACGTCTCCAGGCTAGGGTGGGGAGCTCAGTTCGGTGGTTTGCACACCCAGGTCATCCAAAAAAGCCTTCATCAGCTCCACGTCTTGGAGCTACGAACAGTGGCAAACACTCTTAAGGCCTTTCTGATCGACTGGCCAATAAAATTGTTCTGGTACAGATCCGGGAGGAATGGGCTCGTACTTCTTGAGCAGGGAGACAGTCAGGTTGTGGAAGTTGGCCATCATGAAGGGATGGACTTGAGAGCCACATACCTGCCAGACGAGCAAAAACCTCTGGCAGACAGACTGGGTTGAGTTCCCTGGCTGCATGAATGGATGCTGGACAGGGGAGTTGCATCTTGCATCCTTCGAGAGTGGGGCACTCCCTCAATAGATCTGTTCACCATGCCACAGAATGCCCAGGGGATCAGTTCTGCTGCAGAGTTAGATGACACAGCAGAGTAGCGTCAGACGCTTTCCTCCTTTATTAGAGGAAGGGTCTTCCATACGCTTATGCTCCAATGCCTCTCATTGCAAAGACCCTCCTGATGGTCATATTGGACACACAATAATTCTCGTCTTCCCTTACTGGCCCAGACAACCTTGGTTTCTCCTCCTGCTGCAGCTCTCCAGCCTAGAGCTGCTTAGTCCGGGCCTGGAGTGGAGGAGTGGCCTAGTGGTTGGGGCAAGGTACTTCGGGCCGGAAGGTCGGGGGTTCAAATCCCACTAGAGGACAGCAACCTTGGGCCGGAAGGACTGGGGTTTCTAGTCCCACAGGTGCCCCTCTCCTTGTGGTCTTGGGCAAGCCACTTAACCCTCCATAGCCCATGTTCCCTGTAAAATAGTTCTCTGTGTGCTGTGCTTTCCTGTCTAATCAATGTGTTTATACCTCAAAAATTTCCTGTCATGATTTGACAATTTCCAATCTGTAATCAAACCGCTGCTGATCGCTGGAAGTAGCGGTATACAAATGTATACTAAATAAATAAATAAATAAATAGTCTTGGCCATGCACCCGAACTGCTAATGCAGGAGGCCAGTACGATGTTGCACCCCAACATCTGGTCCTAGGCATGGATGGGAGGACATAACATGAAGCTTCAAGAGGATAAACTAAAAGGCAATGTCAGGAAATACTTTTTCACTGAAAGGGTGGTGGATGCTTGGAATGCCGTCCCGATGGAAGTGGTGGGGGCAAATACAGTGACAGAATTCAAAATGGCATGGGACAGACACAGTGGATCCCTTTATAGCAACAGGATAAAATCAAAATAAACACAACTATCTTTTATATCTCAGTAAATAGGGGTGACCTACACGGAGCGGTGGGTACCCCCCTAAACAAAGGCATGGGGAGGGGTGACCTGCATGGAGTGGCAGGTGCACCTACTCTTGCCGCCTTGCTGGGCAGACTAGATGGACTATATTTTTCTTTATCTGCTGTCATATACTATGTTTGTTACTTTGTTACTCAGTTCAATCTGCTGAACAGTGTAACCAAACTCCTTTTGGCCTGAAGGGGAACTTCTATGAGAAAGTCTTATCTTGCAAATGGAAGAGGTTTACTGTCTTGTGTAAGGGAGATCCTTTCATGTGCTCCACACACGTACTGCTTGGGTATCTTCTACACCTCTCCGAGTCTGGACTTAAGTCCATTTCCGTTAGGGTTGACCTTGGGGCAATTGGAGCTTACCATAGAGGTGTGGAGGGCAAGCCCATCTTGGTACAGCCTTTGGTTGTTCACTTTATGTGGCGATTACTTCTCTTGAAGCTTCCCGCAGTGTCTTGGGATCTCATTGCGGTTCTTGCACAGCTCATGAAAGCTCCCTTTGAGCCGCTCCATTCCTGTCCTCTATAGTTCTTGACGAGGAAGGTATTATTTCTAGTGGCGGTCACTTCAGTACACAGAATGAGTGAGCTTCAGGTCCTAGTGGTTCATCCGCCTTGCACCAAATCCCAACATATAGAATGGTCTTTTGTACTCATCCTGGATTCCTTCCAAAAGCGGCATCAGATTTTCACCTTAATCAGTCAATTGTGCTTCCAACATTTTTCCTGACATCTCTTGCACACAGAGGAGAAACTGTGTTGTGCATTTCTATCTGCAAGCGGGCCTTGGACCTCTATTTGGATTGGACAAAAGTCCATAGAAGGTCCATCTAGTTTTTGTTTCTATTGACCCCAATAAGCTTGGGGCTGCCATTTCCCAACACTCTCTTTCTGTTTGACTGGCAAACCGTATCTCTTTTGCTTATGCCCAGACAGGCTTGAGTCTTGATGGTCATGTCACTGCTCATAATGTCAGACCTATGGCTGCATTAGTGGACAACTCACACTCAGTCTCCATGGAAGAGATCTGTGGGGCTACAACGTGGTCTTCATTCCACACATTCTCATCTCACCACTGCCTAGACGGGAATCGCTGATGTGATAGCAACTTCAGCCATTCTGCACTCCGGAATCTGCAGCATTTCCATGGTTCTGCATGGAAATGCTGCGGTCTGTTATTCAGGTGGTCCAGAAGGATAATATTGTTGCAGACGGTCTCCCACTTACGGGAGGTAATAATGGGCTCCAGAACAGTCAGCGAGAGAGGCAAGAGGAAGAGGGATTTCCCGCTATTGAAGTCTGCGAATAGATCCGGCATCCTCCTTGAAAGGACTGGGACTTGGATCCTGTTCCAGAAGAGGAGGAGATCTGCTTATTCTGTTGATACTGATGAGAATCACGGAACTTTGGCAGCGAAGATGACTCCCTTGATGTCGAAGAAGTAGAGTGCTTGGAAGAATCCTTGGGTTTATCCTCCAGCAGCCACTGGGGCTTAACCTCTCTAAGGTACTTGACTAACTTTCCCAAGAATTCACCAAACAGTAGCCTGCCCCTAAAGGGCCATTTGGCTAAGCACCCCCTTAGATGTGGCATCCGCCAACAATTTCTCAGCCACAGCCCTCGGTGAGCCACTGTCGCTGCTGCGACTCCCCATGCAGAAAGGCATAAGAGAGCTTTATCTTTTATCTTTATCACAAAAGGCATTCACCAAGAAGGCCGCCAGATATTCGAGATGGGCTGAATACTTATCCTCAGGAAGGAGCTGAACCCAGTGGAGGAGGACATGTGCACAGATACTGCCCCATATTGTCACCTGAAGGGCTAGGGAGGAGGAAAAAAAGGCCATCTGAAGGAGTCCTTCCACCTTCCGATCCTGAAGGGCAGCTCCACTTCTATGGAATGGTGGTATGCTGATGACCGCCGTGATCAAGACGTCGACCCTGGGAAAATGCAACCACTTTCCAAGACTGTCGGTGACCAGGCATAAATGCAACCCAATCGCTGGGTCTTATTGAGGGGTACATCAGGAGAAGCTCCAGCAGGAAAGGAAAGGTTTTGAAAAGCCCATGATGCCAGGATCAGAAGAGGGAGTCGGGCCAGTCCAGAAAGCTCCAGAATTTGAATTTCAGTGGCAGTCTAGACAATTAAAGGGGGGGAGGAATCTCCACTATGCGACAAAGACGCACCACGCAAGAGTCGCTATGGTCGTCCCCCTGAAAGAGTTCCCCCTCCTCCGTATTGGAGCCAGCTGAACCGGAGTCATCGTGAGAAACACCAATCACCGAAAAATTCTGCCTCGCTCCAATAAGGAACTTTGGAGAGGGCCATGGACCCTCCCAGACAGAGTCCTACCCTCTCGATCTTTTGAGGGAACTGCCCACAAGGACTATCAGAGAAGCAGCTTCAGTGCTGTGGTCCCCAGGGAGCACAGGGGAGCGAGGACGGTGGTGGGGGGGCGCAGGGAGGAAATCCCAATCAGCCATATGTTAAGGAGCTACATGGAACCTTGTAGAAGACTCTCACACCTTTTATACTTTTTTGTTTGTTTGTTTAAAGGAAGAATGAAAAGAAAAAAAGGCCAAAATAAAGTTAAGGGTCCCTCAGAAAGATCCTCATGATCCAATGCTCCTACCAAGCTACACTGGCTCTCCTAGCCAGGAGCTAGCTCCAAAGTAACAGATCAACCAGAAAAGGGTATCTCATACACCCCCCTAGGATCTAAGGTGGCCGAGCTACACTACACCCAGATGCAGACTGGGCAGGAGCTATAGGCCTCTGTAGGCCTCTCTGGAAGAATGCACCATCTGCTGAGACAGAGAAAATACTGAGGGCTCCCTCTAGCTGTGCTAGGTTTTATGCCAGTGGTGATGTCATGGCATAGTTTTACTTTCTTTTCTCTGTCTCCCATCTGCTGGCAGGGGGAAATAACCCACTAGTCTGGACTGGTCTAGCAGGAAGATCTGGAAATGACAGTTCTTCCGCAATATCACTAACAAAGATGTTAAAAAGAAACGGACCAAGGACAGATCCCTGAGGCATACCACTGGTAACTTCCTTCTCCTCAGAATGAGCTCCATTTACCTATACCCTTTGTCACCTCCCACTCAACCAATTTCTAACTCAGTCAGTCACTTTAGGATCTATCCCTAGGGTGCTTAGTTTGTTTGTAAATCGCCTGTGTGGAATTGTGTCAAAGACTTTACTGAAATCTAAGTACACCACATCTAGGGTTCTCCCTCAGTCCAACTCCCTGGTCACCCAGTCAAAGAAATCAATCAGATTTGTCTGACAAGACCTGCCTCTGGTGAATCATGCTGCCTCAGATTCTGCAATCCATTGGACTCCAGAAAAAACTCACTATTCTCTCTTGTAGCAGCGTTTATAATAATTTACTCACCACAGAGGTTAGACTAACGAGCCCGTAGCTTTCAACCTCATCCTTAATTCCACTTTTGTGCAAAGGAACACGCATGTACCTTTCTCCTGTCCTCTGGGACCACTCCAAAGAAGCACTGAAAAGGTCAGTCAGTGGAGTCACTAGAACGTCCCCAAGTGCCTTCGATATTCTCAGATTATCTCATCTGGTCCCATCGCTTTTTTAACTTTTAGTATAGCTAGTTCCTCACGAACACAGTTTTCTGAAAATCGTACAAGATACCTGTCACTTCTTTTGCTATTTGAGAATGTTTTAGGTCCTGCTCCTGGCCCTTCATCTGTGAACACAGAACAGAAATATTTGTTAAGCAATTCTGATTTATCATCATCAGCTTCTACATATTCCTCCCCTTCATCCTCGAGTCTGACAATACCACTTTTGCCCTTCCTCCTCTCATTGACATATCTACAAAATATATTATTTATTTGCAGTACATATTTAGAAACCCAGACTTTATTGCACCTAATACAATTACACTACAAGACAGACATAGAACTCAAGGATGAAGTCAGATACTTAGGATTAGCTCTAGATAAAAACTTAAACATGATTCCTCACATAAAATCAGTCACAAAAAGCATATATTTCAAACTGAAAACTATCCAGCGCCTTACGCCACCCTTGCAAGACCACGATTTCAGGAATGTACTGCAATCACTAATAACCCACTCTTGGATCACTGCAATAGTATCCTCCAGGGGCTTCCTAAAAAAACCCACAAGCTCCAGCTAGCTCAAAACCTGGCAGCTCGCATAGCCACAAACTCAAGACACACCGACCACATAACACCAATTCTGAGTGACCTCCACTGGCTACCAATAACCTCAAGAGCGAAATACAAATATATGATGATTACATTTAAGCATCACTACAACATTGCATCCACCACCCTGTCAACTCTCCTCACAAAAACTGACAACTATAGATATAGGAGAAACTGGTCCCAAAACACTTATATTATTCCTTCACCCATCCGTACCACAAGACAATACACCAGCACGAGAGCCTTCACCTATGTGGCCTCAACACTGTGGAACTCACTTCCCGACCAGCTAAGAGCAACAAAAGACCTTATGCAATTCCGTAGGGACCTAAAGACTCACCTGTTTATAGAACATTTTGGTCATTCAGGGAACCCCACAAACTCCCAAGAAACCTAGCGAGTCCACAGAAGCCCATCAGTGACGCCAACAGATGAAACATGCCTTTTCATTTAAGACTGCCTTTACAATGATATTGTACATAGTTCTCTGTATATAGTTCGACCATGTTATATGTGAAATGTATATAGTTCCAATGTTTATTGTAAAAGTTGTACTTATGTTCGATGTAAACCGCCTCTGATCATGGGAAGAGGCGGTATATAAAACCTTGTTAAATAAAATAAATAAATAAATTTTTCTATACTGCCCCTTCCCAAGATCAAGGGCAGTTTACAATAAACGAACGAGTTACATAGAACAATATCAAGGTGGAACAATAAACATTAAACAACTATTTATATAAAGGTACTATTTACAGGTTTTACATGTATCAAATTTACAGTTTTACATTTGTCTTGCTTAGAGTTGAGGGCATTTAAGGATTGGAGGCCATTTCTCCTGATGTCAGTAGTTGAGGGGCTCATTATCCCCCCATTTTATTTCATTAGCTATTTCTTATTCTTCCTAAACTCCTTCCAGAGTGGTGCTCCTGACCAGCCAATCATCCAGAGAGGGGAAGACAAGTACTCCTAGCATCTGTATGTAAGCAGCCACTACTGCAAGGCATTGTGTGAAAACATGAGGTGCTGACACCAGGCCAAATGGCAGTAGCTGCTACTGGAAGCGTTATCCCCTCAGGATGGATCCAAGATACTTTTTGTGAGCTGGGTGCATCTATATATAGGTATATGCATCCTTCAGATCCAGGGAGCCTAGACAATCTCTTTTTTGCAGGCAAGGAAAGAGTGCCCAGAGAAATCCTTCCAAACTTTTATTTTGTTTAGATCTCTGATGTCTAGGATGGGATGGTACCCCACCCTGTTCTCCTGGGAACCAGGAAGAACTTGGAGCAAAACCCCCAACCTTATCATTGTGGTGGCATAAGCTGGATCTCGAGATCTGACAAGAGGGCGGTGATTTCTTTCTGAAGCAGTTCCTATAACTTCTAACCACCGTGGATGATCTGTAGGACCCATGAGTCTGAGGTCATGAGGGGCCACCTGTGGCAGAGTGAGCCATCCTCCAATCAAATAGTTCCCAGATGCAGTCGATGGAAGAGCGGCTATGCTCTGAAGGAACCAGTCAAAATCCTCACCTATGGTTTTGGCTGAGGAGTCCGTTGGGCCTTCTGGGGCTCTTCCCGCCACTGCTGCCAGTTAGGGGGTCTGCTTGGGCTGGGAAGTCTGGAACGCAGGGTAGTACCCACACCTACACGAGTAGTAGGACTTCCTATGGGTTACGCACTGGTATTTCTTCTGGTAGAAGGCGTGTGCAGACAAATGCCTGGAGCCTGGTGTGAGTAATGTGCTGCTTTTCTATGAAGCCAGCCTTTTCTTCAACCTGCTCCCGAAAAGATTATCTCCCTGGCACAGGACATTACCAGCTTGTTCTGCACAGAATAGGGTGCCAGTGCCTATGACAGCATTCTTAGATGTTGTTCCAAATATGTTGTAGGTAGCACGTACCTTGCCATGGCCCACAAGGGCACAATAATGTTCCAATTGCTCAGGGGCAGAAATTGTGCCAAGTCAGCTAGGGCACACCTGATGTCCATCAAGAACCTGCCCATGTAGTGATGGTGAGAGGCCACGTGGCAATGAGCATGTAAGTCTGAAAACACCGCCTCCCGAAGGAATCCAGTGTTTGAGCCTCCCTCTCTGGGGATGCTGAGGAATGAGACCTGGTATTTTTGGACTTTAACGGGGCAGACAGGCCAGCTGAGCTTCCAGAATATTCTAGCTTTCTCAAGCTGTCAACTGACTGGAAACCCCAAAAGTGAGTTTTTGCACATGTCTTCCGCTGAGAGGGAAGCAATGCACGAGTGCAGTCACCTGGGGGTCGAGAAGCACTGTAAGGTCACAACTCCTCTGCCCCAGAATCTTCCCAATCTCATACCAAAATGGTAGGGCCTTGCCCTACAACATTCTACAACACCCCAGAAGGAGACAGATGCCACTTATGAGGCAGAGAAGAGTTCCATGGAAGTCCAAGAGATGCCTCCAGCAAGGCCTATTGGTTGCCCAGCTTTGGAAACCATCTCCCAGAGGTAGTGGTGAATCCTCAACCGGAATGTCTGAACATCGAGGGCACCTACCTGAACATCAGAGGGGGATAGTGGCCAGACCGGCACCGGTGTCAGGGTCATTGATGCCCCAGTGTTGAGGCAAGGTCCCTAAGATGGACCGGTCGACGCTGATGCAGCTGACGTTGAGGCCTCAGCATGCTACACAGTCAAGATGTGGTGCGCTCCTCAAGAGCCCGTTGAAGACCTCCCAAGGCAGTAGGGTTTGATTGAAGGTTGGCTAGTCGATGCCAACGACGACGCCAAGGCTCTGGCATGCTGAGATCTAAGAGCACCTTGATGTGATCCTCAAAGGCTTCTTGAAGGCACCTCTCCATGTCTACCGATTCCAAAGTTAGTAAGCTACTCCAACTTATGCACCCTGTACCTATACAGAGATATCGGCAGCACAAATACGGCTCTTGGCTGACTGTCTGTGGCCCTCTCGATGATCAGAAGGATAAGCCTCCCATTTGACCCATGTCCAGGGGGCGGTCCTGCAGACCCTCATTGCCCTCGATGCTATGCTACAATGGGCTCCAATGTCAAAGTACCAGAAGCGGTGTTCAGTTAAATGACTCTACAACATTGATGTCCACAAAGCTGGATCTGTTCTCCTCTCCAGATAGAGATTGATCAAAGACCGATGCTCCGGGAACACCAGGTGCTTGGCTCTGAACTGGCTCAAGACTCCTCAATGACAATGTTCCACCCACAACCAAAGAGTTCCGGAAGGGGCCGATGCCACCAATGCCACAGACAATGGATCGGACTTCCATGACTCATGCTGCTTTCATGACTGCTGTCGACAAACATCCCAGGTAGCGGAAGCATCATATCTGGCAGATATGGTCCTAGCATACAGAACAGTTTTTGAGCCAGGGACCAGTCTATGCAATGAATATAAGCAGCTGAAAAAGCAAGACCTAGCTAAAGCACTGGTGCCTAAGAGCCCCCAAAAAATGGAGAAAATAAACCAATGAAACTGAAAGGAAAAGATATGCAATGGCATGGTGATTTGAAGAAACTTGGAAGCGCAGAATCCCTGCAAGGAAGAAAAATTGATTTTGATGCGGAGGATGATCGGAACATGTCCGCTGGGCTCCACGGAAAAATGAAGATTGAATCAAGATGGCGTTACCGTGGCAGACAGGAAAAAGGCATGCAGATGCAGTGGAGCCACCCAAAAGTTTCCAATAGAAGCTGGGGAGCGTTCCCATACAGTCTCTGTCGGAGGACGTCACCCATAAGTGAGGACTTAGTTCCTGCTTGTCCATGGAGAAGTTAAACTTATGCCACTGCAATTGAGGTAGGAAACAATACCACTAAAGCACACCAGTGATCCAACCCCTACAAGGCAGCTACTCCCCTCATTCACCTTGTCTTCTTCCCGCACTACATACTGGGCCACCTTAAAGGAGCTGAGGTATTCATTCATGTTCTGCACATCTGTGTCATCCGTGGCATCTTGGTTGCGGTCCAGCAATCTAGCAATCGCACCATTGTCATAGTGAATCACGCTACTGTCCTCCTCCTTGTTCTCTCCTGCAGAGAGGAAAAGGGAAATAAATGGGAAAGATGCTGCAAGGCTAATGCATCATGGCAGGATGCAGACATACATTCCCTATGACAGTCTTTGGGCTCAGAGTACAGTGTGGCCCTTCCTTACCTTCATTCTCATCCTTGAAAAGTTCCTCCGTCCCAAACTTCAGAATGTCATCCAGCTCCTGCTTGGACATGCTGCCAGCCTTGGAGCCAAGGCCCGGCCGCACTACCAGGTGTGTCAGCATCATCTTCCTCTTGGCTACCTGGGTGATGCGTTCCTCCACTGAGGCACGGGTCACAAAACGATAGATCATCACTTTTTTGGCCTGACCAATGCGGTGCGCCCGGCTGAATGCCTGCAAATGCCAAAAATCAAAAGGCTTGGAAAAAGTATCTTAAAACACTGCAACAGAGGAGACGGTGGAATAAACTAAAGAGATGACAACTACGCTTTAATTGTAATTTCTTTGAGGCTTAAGCATGTTGTCTAATGTTGTTGGGTATTACTGATGCTGCCTTACCATTGATCAGTGCCTCACAATGCGAAGATCATGCACAGACAACGTTCCAACTGCAGTCACTTCTCTGATGAATTGTGATGTTAGTTTATTTTGAATTAGGTAAGTCTATCCCTACTATCCATTTATTTTTTGAGCAGTTAGTCCCTAATTATTGTGATTCTTTTTATTCTAAGAAAAGAACTGGTCCACCAGTCCAAGAATGAACTGGGAAGGGCTCTTGCATTTTCACTGCCTGGACGGTAGTCATTTGGAAATTCAGACAGAGGGTTTCAGCTCTAAGAGCTGATTATCTGGCATGTGATGCTATCTAGTTTTACTCACCTATAACAGGTGTTCTCCAGGGACAGCAGAAATCAGTCCTCACATATGGGTGATGCTGATGTCGACGGAGCCCTCGCGGAAGCATCTCCCCAGCTTTCAAAGAAAGTCTTTGGGAGATGTCACCATGCATGCATGGTCCCCTTCCCGCCCAAGGGTGACATCTTATTCAGTCAGATGACATAGCTAGAGCCGACAAAAGATGGCAAAAATAGTATAGCAACTCCAAGGGAAGGAGGGAGGGTTATGAAGACTGATTCCTGCTGTCTCTGGAGAACACCTGTTACAGGTGAGTAACTATGCTTTCTCCAGGAACAAGGAGGAAGTCAGTCCTCATATATGGGACACCATAGCTACAGGTTACCGAGAACCTGTAGAAAAAACACGGCCCAGCCATGAGCAGCCGCAAATCAATCTGAGGACAGACTCTGAGGACCCTATGACCAGGGAGAACCATGGCTCCGGTAGCCTGAACAAGAAGGGTCAGAGGGCAGGAGCTGCCTAAACCCCAAACAGATTACGGAGTATGGCCTGGCCAAAGGCACTGTCCCATTGGGATTCCATCTCCAGGCAGTAGTGAGTTGCAAAGGTGTGGACTGAGGACCAGGGGGCGGCCCGGCAGATGTCTGCCATAGGGACATAGGGAAGGCTCACAACTGAGGCTGCTATAGCACTAATGTTGTGCGCAGTGACCCGGCGCTTCAACGACAGCCCAGCCTGATCGTAGGCAAGGCGATGCAGTCCGCCACCCAGGTGTACAGGGTCCACTTGGTGACCGCCTCCCCGTCGACTGGGGTCGTATGAAACGAAAAGCAGTGAGGCTTTGCGGTGGCCCCGAGTACATTGTAGGTAGAAGGACAGGGCCTTTTTGCAGTCCAGAGTATAGAGAACAGCCGCTGTCTTGTCGGCGTGGAGCTGTGGAAAGAAGGTAGGGAGCACCACCTCTTGGTTGAGATGAAAGGCGGATACCACCTTCAGGAGGAATTTAGGGTGGGTGTGAAGCACGACCCTGTTCTTGTGGAACCTGGTGTAGGGTGGCTCGGCCACTAAGGCCTGAAGCTCGCTGACTCTGCAAGCAGAGGTGAGTGCCATCAGGAAGGCAACCTTCCAAGATAGGTAATGCAAATGGCAGGTAGCCAAGGGTTCGAAGGGCGGCTTGGAAAGCTCTGTCAGACCCACGTTGAGATCCCATTCCGCTAGAGGCGGCTGAATGGAGGATTTGAGAGCAGCAAGCCCCTCATGAATCAGGTGATGAGGGGCTGCACAGAAAGAGGTTTGCCCTCTACGGAGTGATAGTTCGTGGACAGCGCGCTCAGGTGTACCCTGGAGTTGGACTTGTGTCCGGTCTGCGAGAGGTGGAGCAAGTACTGCAGCACCATATGCCCCGGGCAGGAGAATGGATCTACCCGTTGCTTCTACACCATACAGAGAATCTGTGCCACTTGAAGGCATAGCTCATCTCGTGGAGGTCTTATGAGAGGCCAGAAGAATGTCTTCCACCTCCCTGGGGAGAATGAGGGGCACTAGAGTGACCCATTCAGCAGCCATGCTATTAGTGACAGAGACCCCAGGTTGGGCTGAAGAAGCGAGTCCTCCTCCTGGGTCAGTAGTCCTGGGGAACTCCGTCAAGAGGCGGAACTACAGTGGAAACCAAGGCTGTCTGGGCTATCGTGGGACAACCAAGATCATGGAAGCCTTGTCCCGCTAGACCTTGAAGAGGGTCCACACGTTTAGTGGTGTGGGAGGGAAGGCATACAAAAGGCTCTCTGACCATGAGATGAGGAAGGCATCCAGGACAGATGCGGTTGGGGACAGCAGAAGCGAGGCAACTGAGAATTGGCTGGGCTGGCAAAGAGGTCCAGACTTGGGGTTCCCCATAGTCAGAATAGCCGCTGTGCCACACTGGGATCTAGGCACCACTCGTGTGGGACAGATGCGGTTGGGGACAGCAGAAGCGAGGCAACTGAGAATTGGCTGGGCTGGCAAAGAGGTCCAGACTTGGGGTTCCCCATAGTCAGAATAGCCGCTGTGCCACACTGGGATCTAGGCACCACTCGTGTGGCTGGAGGACCCTGCTCAGTCTGTCTGCTAGGGCACTGTCCTGGCCCAGAAGGTATTCTGCCCTGAGGAGCATTCCCTGACTGATCGCGTACAAGCAGAGGGCTACTGCCTCCTGGCAAAGGTGGTGAGACCCTGTGCCCCCCCGTTTGTTCAGGTAGAACATTGCAACCTGGTTGTCCATTTGGACCAGCACAGACTGATGCTGCAGGCAGTGTTGGAAGGCCCTGATCACCAAAAAAGTGGCTCTGAGCTCCAGCAGGTTGATCTGCTGCTGGCTCTCCTCGAAAGACCAGTTGCCCTGCGTGCACAGTTCCTCGCAGTGTGCACCCCAGCCCAGTAGGGAGGCGTCTGTAGTGAGAGAACCCTCTGGGGGTTTGGGTGTTGAAAGGGCATGCCTTTCCACAGATGCTGTGCATCCTCCCACCAATCAAGTGACTCTGCTAGTTAATGGGACACTGAGACCCTGTCCCGGAGCCTGCCTGTGGCTTGAGTCCACTGTGAGCAGAGGCACAACTGAGCTGCCCGCATGTGTAGGCAGGATTTGGAGACCACATGGACTGTGGAAGCCATGTGGCAGAGCAGGCAAAGCATTGTCCGCGCTGACACGGTGTGATGGTGCTGCACCTCAGTTGCCAGGGCCCCAAGGTGATCCAGGCCCTGGCTTGGAGGGTGTGCAGGCGAGCCCCTATGAACTCCAGGTCCTAAGTTGGAGTGAGGTGGGATTTGGGGCGATTTATCATGAACCTCAAATGTTGAAGGACCTTGATGGTGCAGGCCGTGTCCTGTTGCACCTCTGAGGCAGTGTCTCCCTTTACTAGCCAGTGGTCCAGGTATGGGAAGACGAAGGCCCTTTGGAGACGGAAGTAGGTGGCCACCACTGCCAAGCTTTTGGTGAAGACTCTTGTTGCAGAGACTAGGCCGAAAGGTAGTACCCTGTATTGGTAGTGGTGGCCCCCGACCATGAACCTTAGGTACTGCCTGTGAATGGGATGAATAAGGATGTGGATATAAGCATCCTTTAGGTCCAAGGAGCATAGCCAATCTCCCTGCTGTTGGTAGGGCAGCAATATTCCAAAGGAGAGCATTTTGAACTTCTTCCACACCAGAAATTTGTTCAGGTTTCTCAAGTCCAGGATGGGCCTTAGGCCTCCTGTTCTTTTAGGGACCAGAAAGTACCTGGAGTAGGACCCCTTTCCTTTGGGTGGCATGGTACAGGCTCCACGGCCCTGTCCTTAAGAAGGCCTACAAATTCCTGCAGTAGCAGGGCCTGGTGCAGGGGAGTCCAAGGGGGCTCTCCTGGAAAGAAAGGGGGCGGTGTCTGGTCCAGATGAAGGAGGTAATCTTCCCTGATCACCTGAAATGCCCAGGGGTCGGTGGTGATGGCAGCCCACCAGTGGGCAAAACGAATTAGACGCCACCCCATCGGTAGCTGGTCCCCTATGGTTGGAGAGACTATGACCTGGGAGTCAAAACCTCAACCTAGTCTGGGCTAGAGCTGGTGTCTGGGACTTGGGACCCTTAGGCTTACATGGACCCTGGCCCGCTCCCTTGCCCTGGTGGCCCTGCTGAGGAGTCTGGGGGGCCTGATATATGGGATAACCTCAGTAAGGCTGTCCTTTCTGGTGGAAAGGAGGCCTCTTCCCCAAAGATTTCTTCTTGGGAAGAGTGGAGGACTTCCTCGAAAGTCAAGTCCTGGTGACATACTCGGTCTCAATTCCCAAGGCCTTGTCCTCCTTTGGCTTGCCAAAGAGGTTTTCACCGAGGCAAGGGATGTCGATGAGTTTTTCATGGACCCATTGCTCGAGGTCCGATGCCTGGAGCCAGGCCTGGCGTCAAGCACCGATGCCTGCGGCGGCCACCCTCGCTTTAGACTCAAAACCGTTGTAGGCCTCTCGAGACAAATACTTCGAGCACTTCCTGACAGACTTCGTGAGGGTCTGGAAACGTTGGAAGTGGTCACCACTGAAACCTGCCGAGAAGCCCCTGAATTCCTTGGTTAAGTCTCAGAGGTACATGCCGATATACAGCCGATATGCTTGTATACGACACGCTAGCATCGAGCCCTGGTAACATTTACGCCTGAGAGTGTCGAGGGCATAGGGCTCTCTGCCCAGGAGCACCGAAGAGTGAATCTTCAGACTTTTCTGTTGACGCATGGTCGACTCGACCACCATGGAGGTGTGAGGTAGTTGCACCTTCCTGATGCCGGGTCCTCACTGGACCTGGTACATAGTGTCCAGGCGTCGGCTCACAATGGCACTGATGCCAGTCTTTCCCACATATGGAGAAGGAGATGCCCGAGGATGGAGACCATGAGGGCCTCCTTGGATGGGGCCTCGTATTGGAGGATTTCAAGTTCCTCCATGCGGGGGTCTTCCAATTCCGTGGTGAGGGATAGTGCTTCGCTATGTCCCGGACAAACCCGAGGAACAAGGTGTCCTTGGGCGGGGACCGGCACCTCGATGCTGGTGGGGATGGATCTAAGGGGAGGTCACAGTGTGCTCATGTCTCCAGAAAAGTCTTGTCTTCGGACTCCCAGTCTGAATAGTACATTAAGGACTCGAGGCCTGATGGCTTTAAGGGCATTGTTGGAGCTGGCCTTCGATAAACCACGGCTGGGTCTTGGCTGGAGCCAGAGGCACTTGCCGGGGAGGATCTCGCTCCCGAGCACTGGGAGCAGGATGGAGACCCTCGCCAAGGATCAGCTCAAGGAATGTGGCTCTCGAAGATCTCTTCAGCAGCCCGGAAAGTCCTCGGCATTGAGGTCCCTGCGGTCTCAGTGCGTGCGCTGGCAGGGCCAGGCATCAACGCTTGCTGCAAGGCAAGGAATGCAGAAATACTGCGTTCCAATGCTATCATCCTGGCTTCCCACTCAGGGGTTGCAACCTTCAACACAGATGCCAGGGTGACCAGTTTGGGTGTCGGGGAAGAGGTAGTCCTCAACGAAAGGGGGCTTGGGGGTCCGAGATCTGTTGCCGGCAGCCTCGACATCTCTCCTGGGTACTGTGGCCAGCCGCTCCTGCTGCGACTCCTCAGAAACCCTCCGGGGGCTGAGACACCTCGCATAGGACTTGCCATGTGTGTCCCCTTCCCAGGAAAAGGTCCTCGAAGATAGCGTAGTTACTCACCTCTAACAGGTGTTCTCCAGAGACAGCAGGAATCAGTCCTCACTTATGGGTGATGTTGGCACTGATGGAGCCCACGCGGAACAATTCCCCAGCTTTCAAAAAAAGCCTTTGGGATTGCTGTCATGCATGCATGGTCCTCTTCCCGCCCAAAGTGCCATCCTGCTCAGTCAGGTCCCCTAGCTAGAGCCCTACTAAGCAGATGGCAAGGGAAGGAAAAAAATAGCAACTCTTCAGGGGAGGTGGGAGGGTAGTGAGGACTGATTCCTGCTGTCCCTGGAGAACACCTGTTACAAGTGAGTAACTACGCTTTTTCCAGGAACAAACAGGAAGTCAGTCCTCACTTACGGGACTCCCCAGCTACAGGCTACCGAGCCTGTAACCCAAAAATGCCTCCATGAGGCCGTGAGCAGAAGTCGATGCCCAAAGGAGCTCGAGTCTTCGGGTCCCCGATGCGTTGCTCTCGGTAGCCGTCAAAGAAGGGTCGGAGGGCAGGAGTTGCTTATATCCCGAACAGATTACAGAGTACAGCCTGGCCGAAGGCACTGTCCCGGCAGGACTCCCTCCAGGCAATAGTGGACAGCGAAAGTGTTCGCTGAAGACCAGGTCGCAGCCTGGCAGATGTCTGTTAGAGGCACTGAGCGCAGCGAAGCAAACAAAGCCACCTTGGCTCAGATGCAGTGCGTGGTGACCCGCTGGCCCAGCGGGGTGCCCGCCTTTGTTTGGGCGAAGGTGATGCAGTCCACCACCCAGACGGAGATGGTGCGCTTGGTGATTACCTGCCCCAGGTGATTGGGGTCATAGGCGACAAAGAGCCAATCAGACTTGATATGACCCTGGGTATGCTGCAGGTAGAAGGCAAGAGCCCTCCTGCAGTCGAGTGTATGCAACACTGCTGATGCCTGGTCAGCATGCGGTCTCGGGAAGAAGGTCGGTAGGACTATCTCCTGGTTATGATGAAAGTCCGAGACCACCTTTGGCAGAAACTTAGGATGAGTGCGGAGGACCACCCTGTTCCCGTAGAACCTGGTGTATGAAGCATCAGCCATGAGGGTTTGAAGTTCACTGATTCAGCAAACCGAGGTCAAAGCCACCAGGAAGGCCACCTTTCAGGAGAGATGTCGAAGTGAGCACGTCGCCATCAGCTCGAAGGGCGCGTGTGTGAGCTGCATCAGCACCACGTTGAGGTCCCACTCTGCCGGCGGAGGCTTGGAAAGCAATAGACCTCGCATGAAGCAAGAGACCAAGGGCTGCCCCGAGAGGGGTTTTCCCTCAACAGGGAGGTGGTTCGCCGAAATGGCGCTCGGGTGTACCCTGACCAAATTGAATTTCAGTCCTGCCTTTGAGACGTGAAGGAGGTACTTGAGAATCCACCGGGTCGAGCAGGAGAATGGGTCGATCTGGAACTCGGAGCACCAGGTCGAGAAACATCGCCACTTAAAGGCGTACGCCCATCTCATCGAGTCCTTCCATGACCCAAGGAGAATCTCCTTGACGTCCTCCGAAAGATGCAGTGGAGCAAAGGCGACCCATTCAGCCGCAAGGCAGCAAGGGACAGTGAGGCCAGGTTCAGGTGGAACACCCAACCCTCCTCCTGTGTCAACAGCCCGGGGCGCAGCCCAAGGAGACTGGGGGCTCGGACGCAAGCCGGAGCAGAAGCGGGAACCAAGGCTGTCAAGGCCACGAGGATCACCGAAGCTTGGACCCGCTAAGCCTTGTGGAGGGTCCTTGCAATGAGAGGAGTGGGAGGGAACACGTAAAGAAGGCCGGAGGTCCAGCTCAAGAGGAACACATCCGGGGCCACCCTGCTCAGGTGCAGAACTGGGCCGCAGAAGCAGGGAAGCTGTGCGTTCGCCGGACTGGCAAACAGATCCATGATGGGGTCCCCCACTGATGGAACAAGATGCCAGCGACATCCGATCCAAGCGCCACTCGTGTGGGTGGAGGATCATGCTGAGTTTGTCTGTGAGGACATCTTCCTGGCCTGGGAGGTAGACCGCTCGCAGGGTCATCCCCCAGTGAGACGCAAAGGAGGATCGCCTCTCGGCAGAGGAGGCATGATCCTGTTCCCCCCTCCTTGATGATGTAAAACATGGCTACCCTGTTGTCGGTCTGTACGAGCACAGACATCCCCTTCAGATTTCCCTCGAAGGCCCTTAAAGCCCATCGGACTGCCCGAAGCTCGAATAGGTTGATTTGCTGCCGAGACTCCTCGGGCGACCACTGCCCCTGGGTGCACAATGCACCGCAGTGGGCTCCCCACCCCAAAAGGGAAGCATCCATTGTTAGGATGAGCTCGAGCTGCGGGGTCTAGAAGGGCATTCCCCGAAGGAGACTTCAGGGGTTCCGCCACCAACTCAGGGAGTCATGGAGACTGTGGGAGACCCGGATAGGGTCTCTGAGATGGCCAAAAGCTTGGCTCCATTGTGCCCTGAGGCACCACTGGGCTGTTCGCATGTGCATGCAGGCATGGGGGACCACATGGACGGTGGAGGCCATGTGCCCGAGGAGGTGCAGCATGGCCCGCGCCGTAACCCAAGTCTTGTTTTGGACCTGGGACACCACGGCCTAAAGGCGGTCTACTCGGCCAGTGGGAAGGAAGGAAGGCGGTCACCCGCACCATGTCGAGGCGTATGCCGATGAACTCCAAGGTCTGCACCGGTTCGAGGTGGTACTTGGAGTAGTTGAGCAGGAAGCCGAGGTGCTCGAGGAGGATTGTGCACGACGCCACCAGGCGGGCTTCGCCGGTCGAGGGCCCCGTGACGAGCCAGTTGTCGAGGTAGGGGTAGACGGGTCAATCACTCTACCCCACGACTTGCTATGCTGCCTGTACATAGTTACCCCGGTTAGTCCAAGTTACGAAACCTGTTAGTTGTAAGTACAGTTCAAGCTCTGCCTGCACTGTACAGATTTGTTGTTGACTGTAAACCGAGCTGATTTTAAATAGCGCGGTATAGAAAAGACTTAAAATAAATAAATTAAATACCCTGCTGCCTGAGGGAGGCGGCGGCTGCGGAGAGGCATTTTGTGAAAACCCATGGTGCGGACGTGAGCCCGAAGGGAAGCACTCTGTGTTGGTAGTGTTCCCCCTGCACCCTGAACCGCAGGCATTGTCTGTGCTGGGGGTGAACTAGGATGTGGGCGTAAGCATCCTTGAGATCCAAGGAGCATAGCCAATTGCCCTGCTGAAGGAAGGGCAGCAGGACGCCAAACGATAGCATTTTGAATTTCTGCCGCACCAGGAACTTGAGGTTTCTGAAGTCGCGGATAGGGCGCAGGCCCCCCATCTTTTTCGGGATGAGAAAGTAGCAGGAGTAGAACCCCTGACCTCAAAGGTGCCGTGGTATATTCTCGACCGCCTGTTGGGCGGGGAGGTTGGACAGTTCCCACTGCAAGGTGGTCTGGTGTGCGAGGAACTGGGCAGGCTCCGCTGGGGAGAAGGGAGGAGGGCGCCTGTCCAGGCGAAGACGGTATCCATCCCGGATTACCTAGAGGACCCAGGTATCTGACATGATCGATGCCCAGGACCCTCACGAGGCCCGTGGCTCTCCAGGGCGGATTTTGGTGTCCTTCTCGAGGAAACCTCAGTCTCAAGACGCAGGCCAGCCGTGCTGAGCACAATCACCAGCTGGGCAGCTAAGAAGGCAGAAACACTGCGTTCTAGTGCCAGCATTCGGGACTCCCACGCGGGCGTGGGGCCCTGTGACGTCAACACCGGTTTTACCGGGTCTGGCATGGAGGAGGAGAGGGAGTCCTCACCGGGACGACCCTCAGGAGACTGGGCGCCATCACCGGAGACCTCTGTATCTGTACGAGGTACCTTTCGAGCAGCTCCTTGTCCGACTCTCAGGAATGCTGCAGGGGACAGAGCGACTGAGGTGGGAACGCCCACACTTATCCGGAGCCCCCGACAGCGACTTTGAGGTCATCTTCTTCTTATGCTGCTCCACTTCAGGGGACCCCTGGTCAGAGTGCTGCAGAGAACGCGGAACTGATGTGGGGGATCCCACCAGCGGAGGAACGACAGAGGGCACCGCTGAGGATTCCGGGGCCACCTTCCGGAAAATGTCATCGGACTTCTGCTTATGGCTGAGCAGGGCCTTGGAGGACATTTTCTTGCAAAGAGAGCAGAGCTCCAGGTCGTGGTCGGCCCCAAGACACCGAAGACAACAGTCATGGGTGTCCGTGAACGACATGTTATTGGAGCATCTGTCACATTTTTTAAAACTGGTGGCCATAGGGTTAAAAAGGACCCCCGCTAGGTCGAAGACCTTTGGGGCCAGTGGTTGGGAGAAAAAAGGGTGTGTAGCCGCAACAGGGAAAAAATTCTGATGAAGGATATCGCCTCCCTCGATGGAAAAAAGAGAGAGCAGGGGAGGACGGAAGAGGACCAGTGCAACCAGAAAAACCATGGCTCAGGGGCCGAAAATGAAACACTTTTTCCGAGGGATGAGTACGTGCATCCGAAGGGCTCTGCGGAAAAAGGGAGAGACTGAGCAAGATGGCACCTTTGGGCGGGAAGAGGACCACGCATGCGTGGCAGCAATCCCAAAGGCTTTTTTTGAAAGCTGAGGAATTGCTCCACGCAGGCTCAGTCGGTGCCGACATCACCCATAAGTGAGGACTGACTTCCTGCTTGTTCCTGGAGAATTCTTCTTTTTCTTATGCTCTCGCTCTGGGGAACCCTTATCAGAGTGTCTGCAGTCCCGCTCGAGCACCGCGGGGGCTTTACACGACTCCGATGATCCTTGCGGGGCCTTAGAGCGCACAGCTACCAGGGCTGAGTCTGACCTGTGGAAGATGTCATCCTGCTTCTGCAGGTGATTCTGGATGGCCTTAGCGGACATCTTTTTGCACAGGGAGCATGCCTCTAGGTCATGGGCAGCACCTAGACAGCTGAGGCAACAGTCATGTGTGTCAGTAAGGGACATGTTCTTGGAGCACCAATCACACTTTTTAAACCCAGTGGCCATTGGGGCAAAAAGATCCCCAGTGAGATCGAAGACCTTCAATGCGGCCAGCGGTAAGAAAAGGTGCGACACTGCACTGAATGAAAAAAAACTAACAAAATAAGTACTGGGTCCAAAGGCCGAGGCGATGGGGCTCGGAGGTGGGAAAGGGACCGGTGCTAACTGGATGATACACAGAAGTGCACGAGGAAATCAACTTTTTTCTGGGGAAGAAAGACGAACGTCTGTAGGGCTCCGTGGAAAAAGGGGAGACTGAGTAAGATGGCATCCTTGGGGGGGGGAGGGGACCATGCATGTGTGGTGGCATCTCCCAAAAGCTTTCTTTGAAAGCTGGGAAGATGCTTCTGCAAGGGCTCCATCGGTGTCGACGTTACAGATATGTGAGGACTGACTTCCTGCTTGTTCCTGGAGAAAGAGAAATCCACAGCCTTGTTAAGTAATGTTTTTGTTTTAAAAGGGAGAAGCCTAGATCTTTCTGCTCTTGGTTGGATGGCTGCTCACCTGGATGTCATTGTGAGGATTCCAGTCTGAATCAAATATAATGACTGTGTCTGCTGTGGCTAAGTTGATTCCTAGACCACCAGCTCGGGTGGAAAGCAGGAAGCAGAATTGCTGGGCTCCAGGAGCTAAGGGAAAGAAAAAGGTGAGAGCTCACAGCACTTAGCCCAAACCCATTTACTTCCTGCTTGGTGAAATTTAGTGTTGGTCAAAAAATGCCCAAAGTCCTATATTTATGAATAGAGCAGATATGGCATCACATACACACACATACCCCTTCACTTACACATACACACACACTCCCACCAAAGAACAGGTTCAGCACGAGGGGCAGAAGTTCAGCTTCCATCATGTGTTCTAAAATCATCCCTAGAAGTGAGATGTAAATAGCCTCAATGCCCATTTCATCCTTAGTCTCTGGTAAAAATGCCCTCCAGGAAGCCAGTGAGTGCAATAATTATTATTCAGACATGAGCACTCTAAACCTGGGGGAAGTGGATCAAGATCAATGGCTCCCTTGACATAGTGACTGGGACATGAAAGGTTCCCCCTGTGCCCTGTCATCTATGAGCACCTACCATTAAACCTATCGATGGCTTCCTGCCTCAGATTTCCTGTGATGCCTCCGTCTATCCGCTCGTATTTATACCCTTCATAGTCCAGGAAGTCCTCCAGCAGGTCCAGCATCTTTGTCATCTGGACACATGGTAGAAAACAAGAGAGCTAAATTAAGTCCCAGGCTTTTGCCTTGGAGCCACCGCTGAACAGGGTGCCTTCAAAGTTGCAGTCACAGGGATAAGATCTCTCTCACCTAATGATCTAGAGTTCTTTGAGCTCACTGGCTCAATGGAAGAATGGTCCAAAGATGATACTATACAGGAACTCCTGCTAATCCACTCACCAGCTGCCATCTCCTGTAGACTCTTACAGTGGGAAGGGCCTCTTACAGTGGGAAGGGAAGGGATTGATCTAGAATTGTCCTCCTGTTCCTTTGGGATTCTGGCTTAATAGAAACCACACTTTACTGGGTTATGGTACTAATAATTTTCTATCCGGGTAATTTTCCTTATTTTAGATCCCTTTCCAGCTCACTTAGCCCATTCACTTCAGCAACAGTCCTTGATCAGGGCCATTCATCAGGAATTCTTCCTAATTATCACTCAAGTCCAGTCTAGACGTGTGGGTTATGCTCACCCACCAGCAGATGGAGATTGAGAAAACATGAGTTGAAAGCAGCCCTATAAGAAGCCTGTGCACCCTCGCTCAGCCAGTATTTCTCAGTTTCCAGCAGATAGTATGAGTTTGGCCTGTGATCTGAGATTAGTTTGTTGGTGGCATGGGGCCTGGTTGGGGTTCTGTAATGGGCCCAGGGGTGCAGAACCTGGGGATCCGAGTCTCCCCCCCATTCTCCCCCTAGCCATATCTAGGAGCTCCTCCATTCCTCCTCCCCAACCTTTGGGAGGAGGCCTGGGGTTGAGGCACTTTAAATTGATTTGATTGCTGGTTTATCAGTAGAGTTAAAGAAAAAAAAAAGACAAACCAGGAAGCTCTAAGAGCAGCAGCACAGTGTTTCCTCCCAGCGAGGTGCCTGGTAGGCAGGGCCGGTGCCAGACAGGGGGCAGGTGGACCAGGGAGCGGAGTGCCTAAAGATACAGCGCACAGTGGGGGAGTGAGCTGAGTTTTCAGCAGCAATCGGCCAGCATGGGACACTGAGGCTGTGGGACCGGTGCTATTTTGTGAGCCATCAGTCACTTTGGTGCAACGAGGAGGGGGGGGGGGGACCTCTCTGGGCAGTGGAAATCAGACTCGGGGGTCTTCACTCATGGTTTGTTTTCTTTCTTTGCGGGGCACTTCAGATTGGGCATGCGAATGCTGGCCAAAGCCACATATTGGCCTATGGCTCCCATCGGGGCTCCGTTTCCGCTGCGGGTCTTTGCTGCAGTTGTGAAGCAGAGTTCCAATCGGCTGAGGCAGGCCTGGTTGGGACCAAAAACAGCAAGACAGGTGTGGGGGCATCCTCTGAAGGGGTAGAGACCCCAGCTCAGCCATCTGTGGTTTCTGATCTCCCGCAGTTTTGGCAGGAACAGCAGCCATCTTAGAAAAGTCAGAAGGCTCTTCACAACCCGTAGCGGAGACCCTTGAAAATGTTTGTGTCCTAGGCCTTCTACTTCCAAGGAATCACCCTCAGAGGCTGGCCCAGGGGCCTTCTCCCCCGTGTTTGTGCTCCTTATGCATAAAGTCTTCTGCCTGAGGCAAAGCTCGGGAGAAGGCACCTCGGGGTTGCATGAGAGAGCCAAGAAGAGGGGGTTACCCCAACGCCCTTCAGGAAGTCGGGCAGAGGGTGAACCCATGCCTACCTAGAGATGTTTAGACGGTCAGTCGTAGGAGGATACCGGCTCCATACACTCAGAGGATTTGGAAGACCCATGAGCAGGGGCAGACCTGGGGGTAGAATCGGCAATGGCAGAGCTGGAGGAGGGGGAGATCCCACAAAGGGAGGACTCTCATATAGTGCGTGTGTTCTACTAGGAGGAGTTGGCAGCATTGATCTCCCATTTCCTAGGGGCGCTTAATGTGCCTCAGGGAGCTACCGCAGAGGAAGAATCCCTGGAAGATTCTCTGTTACCAGCTGTCAGGAAGATGA
The DNA here is from genome assembly GCA_033557465.1 of Ichthyophis bannanicus. NCBI lineage: Eukaryota > Metazoa > Chordata > Amphibia > Gymnophiona > Ichthyophiidae > Ichthyophis > Ichthyophis bannanicus. Next base: position 99,216,447 of record CM066048.1, on the reverse strand, counting down.
AGATGGTGTTTCCAGTTAATAGAGTGATTAAGAAGATGATCCTGGATGAATGGGAGGTACTGGAGGCAAGCTATGGCACAGTTATACCCATTAACCAGTCCAAAGGCGTGGTGTGGTGGAAAAACGGAGCTTTACTGAACAAATGCCAACCCGACACAGGCCGTGTTTCGTCACACTTCGTCAGGGGTTTATCTGGCATATACTGAAAATATAAAAACATATAAATACTTAAAAACATAAAGGAACAAAACAATAGCAACATGTTCCATAAATGAATAATAAAGTAATTAACAACAATAAGATAATAAATGATTCATTAAAAATAAAATAGAATAAAACATCATATGAAAATAAATAGATAAATACAGAGAACAAACATAAATACCTCTATAAAAGACCATTAAAACAAAGGTTCTTGTAACGTACTGTTTCAGACAACTATGAATCTGTATGCTCTAAAGAAAGGATAAATAAATAGATTAACAATCAAACAATACATATAGAAATTATGAACAGTGGAACATGGAAGGGCAGATAAATTTAAAAAGATATGGATGACTAAACATGAATGTATATAAAGCGAAGAAGAGAAGCAGGAGTGAGTCAGCGGTAAGGGAATACTTACAACTAATTCAAAAGGTACCATCTTAAACTTGCATAAAAATGGGAAAAGGGGAGGTTAAACATATATAACCACAAAGAACATTCTGAAAGACCACTAAAAACATCAAACTTAAAAACGGAGCTTTGTATCAAAACCAAAATGTTTAAAAAGGGGTTTAAACTACCTTTAAAACAGCTAAAAATATCACCTATAAAAGTAATAGAAGTGTGCACGTGAACGTGAAACACCATCCAAATCTTAACGCTGTAAAACAAGATTGAAAACACATCTTTAGAACAATTTGCTCATGATTATAGACCACAACCATCATAAATACCAAATCCAATCTATGAGCGTTTAATGTGCGTGATGAAACATCATCGTAAAGATGTCTCTAAAAAAAGGAGGAACATAAATGTGGATAATCAAACAGTAAAAACTTATAACAGAATTAAAATATAATGTTTAAAAAACAAATTTGAAAAAACTAGCCCGCAAAAAAGAAGGGGTACTTCCGAAACAGAACTCAAACATAAAGAATGTATGCTATAAAGAATCAAAAAACGACAACAGGCAATTACTGACTTCCTAGCACAACTTAAAAACCAATATCAGCCAACATATTGTGAAGCAGTCAATGTTACCTTTTCTTCAGCGGCAGACGCTTACAGTTGTCAAAAAAAACAATAGATGAAAAAACGCCTGCTCATGCACTTTAATAAAAGAGACAGAGGGGGCGGAGTCAACTAAACGAAGAGCGGTAAAAAACAGTATGAACAAAAAGATGGGTACTAAATGTCGATAAAAGGGAGGTCAGACTGCGAAAATGAAAAGAAACGTAGTGGATCTGTTTAAAAATTATAAAAAGGCAATAAACAATAGATGTCAAAAAACAAAAGATGAAAAAACGCCCGCTCATGCGCTTTGATAAAAGAGACAGAGGGGGCGGAGTCAAAATAAAGGTTAAACTAAAAGAAGGGTTGAACTAAAGAAATTTATCTATCCATAAAAACGAGCAACTAAAAACTAATGTGAACAAAATTATGATGGTAGCAGCCCGCAGGCATTAAAATGACACATTAAAATGGGTTTTCTTCCCATTTGCTCCACATCAACTCCTCTAAGTCCTTCGCAATTTGGTTTACTTCTGGTGCCCCAATCCCTTCCTTTGCCCCCATCCTGTCCAGCACCCCCCTACCAGTAGTCACTTCCCTGCGATATCTCGGAGTCACCCTAGATTCCGCTCTCTCTTTCAAAGATCATATCTCCTCCGTTGTACAGCGCTCTTTCCTCACTTTACGCCAACTTCGTGCCATCCGTCCCTTCATATCTGCCCCCTCCTTGTCTACCCTGCTATTGTCCCTGATTGTCTCCCGCCTAGACTATTGCAATGTAGTTCTAGCCGGCCTCCCCCAAACCCAACTGCGTAGATTACAACTCGTCCATCACGCCGCTGCACGTCTCCTCACCCATGCATCTCGTTTCGAGCACATCACCCCCCATTCTGATCCACCTTCACTGGCTCCCCCTTCCCTACTGCATTCAGTTCAAAATTCTCATCTACGTACACAGGACTATCCACACCGGGGTCCCTCTCTATCTTGCCAATCTCATACATCTACACTCATCACACCGTTCCCTCAGATCAGTTCACCTGAATCGCATGTCCCTCCCTTCCCCCTCACAGGCCCACCTCGAGTCCACCCGCTCCTCAGCCTTTTTCTTTTTGGGGCCGAGACTGTGGAACTCGCTCCCCGTTGCCCTCCGCCTGGAACCCTCATATAAGACCTTTAAATCCAAGCTAAAGACACACCTTTTTTGCACCGCCTTCAGTCTCCCTCCCCCACCTGCCTCCCCCCCTCCGTGATAGTATTGCCTGTATGTTGTTGTTACTTGGCTCTGTTCCTTTTTTGATGCACTATCTACGGCCTCTTGCTTTCTCCTTTCTGTCCTGTTCTTTATACAATGGCGTTCCTTTCCTGTTTCTGCTTCGCAGCGTGTATTTTGCCTACTATTGTACACCGCTCTGATGCCACCGGTAAAGAGCGGTATATTAAATCCGCAAATAAAGATAAAGATAAAGACATATAAAACACATTAAATTATAAATAAAATTATGTACAGTATAGTATAAAATATGATGAATCATACCTAAAACTATTACTTATAAAAATATATACTACAGAACCGAAGGCAATCAAAAAGGTGTACAATCAAAAAGGTATAGATTGCAGAGGAAAGGGTAGAAGGAATAAGCCTCAAAGGAAAACTGATAAATCTTTATCTAAATTTAGCCCATTGGGGACCAAGGAGTCTAATAAAAAAATGTATCTCTGTTCCAACCTCATAATCGTTTTATTAATGTCCCCTCCCCTCCAATTAATTTTGACTTTCATTATGACAAAAAATTTTAAATTCATAACTTTATGCTTAGCCTCTTGCCAATGTTGAACAAGAGGTTTATCAATCAAACCTCATTTGATACAACTCTTATGCTCAACAATTCTGGTTCTAATACTGGGAGTAGTTTTTCCAATGTACAATTTCTTGCAGGGACACTGAACAACGTATACAACATTGTGAATTTCACAGTTGGAAAAATCATCTATATGCCAGATAAACCCCTGACGAAGTGTGACGAAACACGGCCTGTGTCAGGTTGGCATTTGTTCAATAAAGCTCCGTTTTTCCACCACACCAGCCTTTGGACTGGTTTCTGCTTTTTGCGTGGTACTTGCTTTCGTAGTGTTGTACGGTTAGACCCATTGCCAGAGCAGGAAAAGGATCTGCTCTGGTCACCCAAGGTGGATGCCTTGGTGTCAGCGGTGACAAAGAAGACCACAATGTCGATGGAGGGAAGTGCAGCCCTCAAGGATTTGCAGGACTGGATGTTGGAAACCTTGCTCAAGTAAGTATTTGATATTAATGCCCTGTCTTTGCAGACGTCTGCCTGTGGAATCTATGTGGCCAGATCTTGTTTGTGATGGGCACAAGAGGTCCTGGAAGGTGATGGAGAATCACAGCATCCATCTCTGGAGGCGGCTAAACAAGAGTCCAGGGCGGCATACCTGGCAGACGCATTTTATGACCTCATTCCGGGGTTGTCCAAGAGCATGGCTTCAATGGTGGCCACACGGCAATTTCTGTGGTTGCAAAATTGGTCAGTGGATGTATCATCCAAAACTCGCTTGAATAAGCTCCCCTTCAAGTGTAAGCTCTTGTTCAGGGAAGCACTGGATAAGTCAGTAAAGGATTTGGGGGGTGGGGAGGTCAAAAGGAGGAAGGTTTCCCAAGGACAAGCAAAAGCCGGTCAGATCGTCAACCCCGGTCAGGAGTCAGTCGTGCTGCAGGGTGGTTTGGTTTGCGCCTTGTTAGAGGCCACTTCCCATCCCAGGGACAGGCCTTTTGAGGTTTCAGAGGAATCGGCAGAGGTTTTTACGCTGCTTCCTCTATCACAGCTAAAAAGCTGCAATGAAAATGAGGGGGACCCGGAATGGGGTAGTTCCCGTAGGGGGTCGCCTGCAGGAATTTTCCTTTGCCTGGGTCCAGATCACATCTGATCAGTGAGTGCTTAAGGTCATCTGGGAGAGTACGCACTCTAATTTGCCCGGCCTCTCGTGGATGCCTTCATGAGGTCACCCTACAAAGCACCCCAAAAGCTTCAGCAATTGGATGCAGTGGTGGAGGTCCCCGCAGACCAGTGCGGTTGTGGTCGATAGTCCATATACTTCGTAGTTCCCAAAAAGGAAGGCATGTTCCGACCCATTTTGGATCACAAGCATGTGAATCGTTGCCTCGATTTCACATGGAAACACCTTGGCCGTAAGAGAGGGCGAGTCACTGATGGCCCTCAATCTCACAGAAGTGCATCTACACATCCCAATTTGGCCCCAGCATCAGTGGTTTTTGCAGTTCATGGTGCCAATGGGTCACTTCCAGTTCCAGGCATCGCCATTTGGCTTGGTGACTGCGCCACAGACCTTCACCAAGGTCATGGTGGTGGTCGCTGCCACATTACGTCAGAAAGGAATTTTAGTGCATCCCTACTTGGATGATTGGCCAGTAAAAGCAAAGTTCCAGGATGAGAGCAGAAAGGCCATGGACCACATCATCGATTGTCTGAAGTGGCTTGTTTGGGTCGGGTCATCAATTTTGCCAAAAGCAGCCTGCAACTGTCCCAAGATTTTGTATACTTGGGAGCTTGCTTCTGGACAGACAGGAGGCTGATCTTCTTGCCCGAAGACAGGGTGCAGACTCTGCTGAGTCAGGTCTGGCATTTTCTCTGGATGGCAGCTCCAATGGCATGGCACTATCTTTCAGTTGTTGGGGTTGATGGCTGTGTCAGTCGAATTGGTTCCCTGGGTGTGAGCCCACATGCGGTGTTACAGAGAGCTCTGCTGCAGAGATGGTTGCCATAAAGGCATCTGCTCTTGAGAAAGCTGATTTGCCCCTTGTCCACCTGGGTAGCTCTCCGATAGTGGCTGAGCTCAGACAAGCTGTTAGTGGGGATGCACTTGGAGCTGCCAATGTGGGCTCCACTGACAACGGATGCCAGCCTCACTGTCTGGGAAGTTCATTGTGAGGCCCAAATAGCACAGGGTTGCTGGACGCCAGAGGAGAGCTCGTGGCCCATTGATCGGTTGGAGATGAGCAGTTTTCTCAACCTTTCAGAAGTTTCGGCCATTCCTTCACGGGAAAGCAGTTAGAGTGTTCTCTGACAATGCCAACACGGTAGCCTACATCAATCAGCAAGGTGGCACAGGAAGTGTGCAGTTGGAGGACAAAGTAGCCCGCTGTTAGTGTGGGCAAACTTGCAGGTGATCTCGACTGCACACGTTGCTGGCAGAGAAAACGTGGCAGCCGACTATCTCAGTCGTTTTCACCTAAACCCAGGCAAGTGGGCTCTCAATATGGTGGTCTTTACTCAGTTGATCAGACGCTGGGACAGCTGATCTTGGATATTATGGAGAACTTAGAGATAGTGAAGGCAGCCCGCTTCTTCAGCAGCGAATGTCTAAGGTCTAGATGTGCTAGTGCAGAGTTGGTCCAAGGACGGGCTTCTGTATGTTTTCCCCCCTCAAAGGGCGAGTGGTGCAAAGTATCAAGGCACATTGGGGACTGGTGATCCTGGTGGCTCCAGATTAGTCACAGAAGCTGTGGTATGCTGATCTGGTACAACTGACAGTGGACCATCAGTGGCAGCTGTTGGCGAGGGCCAACCATCTCTTGCAGGGTCCCATTCTGATGCCTCAGGTAGATCGATTCTCGCTTATGGCCTGGCTCGAGGAAAAGAGAGTACTCGGTGAAGGCACGCAAGCGATCCATGTGGCTCTCCTACGTCCGTGTGTGAAGAGTGTTCGAGGAGTGGTGCTCAGAGCATGGCTGAAGGCCTCCGTCGGCTTCTGTGACAGATATTCTAGCTTTTCTGCAGGTGGGGTTGGAGAAGGCTTGGCATGTAATTCGCTTCGAGTGCAGGTAGCGGCACTAGCATGCTATCATGAATGGGTCCAGGACCTATCCCTGGCGGCCCACCTGGATGTCATGCATTTCCTCAGAGTGGTGAAGCCATGTTCGGCCTCCAGCGAGATCCCTGGTACCTCCTTGGGACCTGAATCTGGTAATGTCGGTATTGACAGAGGCGCTCTTTGAACTGGTGGGGGCTTCTACTTTGAAAGATTTGACTTTGAAGACTGTGTTTTTGGTGGCAATCTGTTCAGCCAAACGAATTTCAGAACTGCAAGCATTGTCGTGTTGTGAATCGTTCCTCTCCATATCCAAGAGAAGGTGGTGTTGTGGCCAGTGCTCTCCTTTTTGCCCAAGGTGGTCTCGGCATTTCACTTCAATCAGCTGGTGACTCTCCCGGTATACTGCATATTTGTTAAGACGTAGAGAATTGCCCAAAGGGTTGCGGGCACATTCGACCTGGGCGCAAACGGCATCATGGGCAGAAGCTAGCCTGATTCTGCCATTGGATATCTGTAAGGCACCAACTTGGTCGCCATTGCATGCTTTTGTGAAGCATTATTGCCTTGATGTGCAGGTGGCGGGGGACTCATGATTTGAGTCTGCGGTACTTCAGGTTGGGCTCATGGGTCTCTCCTGAGGTTAGTACTGCTATGGTACATCTCACATGTCTGGACTGGACTGGAGGGACAATAAGGAAGGTGAAATTAGATCTTATCTGCTAACTGGCTTTCCTTGAGTCCCTCCAGTCTAGTCCAGGACCCTCCCTATATTCTGTGGACGCACAGACAGCATATGATGGCAACTCCGGTTCTAAAGAGTACAGCAAATTGATCAGTAAATGAGCCATCTGGTGGGGCAGGACTCCTTCAGGGGTGCCATGGACTACTATATTTGCAAGCAACAAAACAAAAAAAAACAAAAAAAAAGAACCACCAAAATAGTTTAGTTCCTGTTTCATGAGGGGAGGAAAATCAGGTTTGGGGGAAGTTACCATTTTTACTGTTAGTTATTAACTGTTGCTCATTGGAGTTCTGCTTTGTCAGTAGAATACTGAGGCTGGTAGATGGTGCCAACTGCCTATGTAGAGTGATGTCATCAGGATTTGGCATGCTCAGTCTCCAAGCTGCTGGTGAGGCATGATAACCCATATGTCTGGACTGAACTGGAGAGACTCAAGGAAAGCCAATTTGTAGGTAAGATCTAAGTTCACCTTTGTTATGATCATACTGGCTGAGTGAGGGTGCACAGGCTTCTCATAGGGCTGCTTTCAGCTCAGTTTTTCTCAATCTTCATCTGCTGGTGGGTGAGCATAAACCAAGCATCTTGACTGAACTGGAGGGACTATAGGAAAGAAAATGAGCAGGTAAGGCCTAATTTCACCTTCTGGAACTCTGTAATCATGGAACTCAAGTCACTCTAACCATGATTCCCTCTCCCTCGGGGGCTATAAATGCTGCCTCCACAGTATCCTCAGTCCTAGCTGGCCAGAAAGTAGAAGACCAGAATCAAGCTAAGCCCCTCCACATGACAGGATACAGCACTGTCACTGCGCCATCAGATCTGCCCAAGACCCTTAGAGGGTAATTTTATAACAGGTCACCTAGACAAAACACACTTAAATTAAGCCTTATCTTCTAAAAATAAATAGGCACCTACTTCTCTTTATAAAATACCAATGTAAGTGGCAGAGAATTTGCCTTCAATTAGGGTGTGATCACTTATACTACCCCTAGAACTGTTGCAAATGTTCACACCTACTTTTTGCAAGTATGTACAATAAAGAGAAAATTTCCATACCTGCTAATTTCCTTTCCTTGAATCCTGCTAGACCAGTCCAGACAAATGGGTTATGCTTCCCAGTCAACAGGTGGAGGTGGAATAGAGCAATTTTCAGTGATGTCATCACTTGTATATACAATGGTGTAGAACTACAAAAACGTTGTTGCTTACCTGTAACAGGCATTCTCTATAGACAGCCGGGGTATGCAGCAACACTTGCTGGTGATGTCTCAGACATTGCCAGTGTGCTGGACTCTCCCCGAGCTCAGAGATCTTTATGACTATGCATTCGACTTCCCGCTCCGAGCCCCTGTTTGTGTGCCAGTTCATTACTAAGCTGAGATGTCCATGTTGTGCTATTAGTAGTGTTCTTGAAGTTTGGATGTCTGACATAGATGTTGAATATGTACTTTTGCTTCAGTTGTGTTTGTTTGTTGCTGTTTATATCAAACTCTTTCTTTTTCTTTTTTTTTTGGTAGTGGGGCCAGTGGATGGGTAAGTGTGGCTACATACCCTACATATCTCTACTGTTTACGGCGAACCCCTGTTACAGTTAAGCAACTATCCTTTCTCCACAAGCAAGCAAGGGGATGCAGACACACTTGCTAATGAATCCAAAGGTAAGGACTGGCTGTGACATGATCCTATCTTAGCAGCCCAGGTGCACTAAGTAATAAGGAAGGCTGTTTTCCAAGTTAGATGTTTAAGTGAAACGAGCCCTAGAGACTCAAAGGGAGGTTTCATGAGCTCTGCAAGGACGATGTTGAGATCTCATCCTAGTATTGGTGGCTTGAGCAGACGTTTGGTGTTCATGAGGCCCCTCATGAACCTAGAGATAAGGGGGTGTACTGATACTGGCTTCCCCTCAACCAGGGAATGATAGGCTGCTATAGCAGAAAGATTTATTTTATTTAACAAGTTTTATATACCATCTTTCTTACATTCAAAGCGGTATACATAGAACATTGCAACTTTTAGAAATTACATTGAACAGGTAATCAAACTTGGAGTTCAGGGGAAAGATGCCGTACAAGATTTATAACAGGGAGTAACAATCAATGTTGTACAAGATTTAAAAAAGTGAGAAACAATTAATGCAGAAAGATAGGGTACACAGGGACAGCTGTGCAAAATATGTCTTTGTGTGTTAAATGTAAGGTATTGTAAGGGAATTCTCAAGTGGTAGCAAGTGAATTGACTGGCAGGATGATTGTAAAACTCAGGAGGAATGAGGCCCTACTATTCAGGGAAATCAGTTACTAGTGTAAGGATTATTCATTGGTTCATAATTCTCCTGGAAAAGAAAGGTTTTCAGGGGCTTTCTGAAGTCCATTAGGTCTTTGATTTCTCTTATGCTGACAGGGAGGGCGTTCCAGATCACTAGAGTGTAAATTGAGAATGCCCGTTTACATGTTGCTTGCCTTGCTCTAGATTTCATAGTGGGGGTGAGTAGTTCATTCTGTTGTGGTGTTCTTTTCACATAGTAACATAGTATATATCGGCAGATAAAGACCAGTATGGTCCATCTAGTCTGCCCAGCAAGGCGGTAAGAGTAGGTGCCCCTGCTGCTCCATGCAGGTCACCCCTCCCCATGCCTTTGTTTAGGGGTGTACCTCCCGCTCCGTGTAGGTCACTATTATTTGTTGAGATATAAGAGAGTTAAGTTTATTTTGATTTTAGCCTGTTGCTATAAAGGGATCCACTGTGTCTGTCCCAAGCCACTTTGAATTCCGTCACTGTATTTGCCCTCACCACTTCTATCAGGAGGGCATTCCAAGCATCCACCACCCTTTCAGTGAAAAATTTCCTGATGTTGCCCTTCAATTTACCCCCTTGCAGCTGCATGTTATGCCCTCTAGTTTTACAGCTGCCTCGCCTTTGGAAGAGGTTTGTTTATTCGTTAATACTCTAAGTATTTAAAGGTCTGAATCATATCTCCCCTGTCCCTCCTCTCCTCCAGAGTGTACATACTTAGGACTTCAAGTCTCTTCTCATAAGTCTTCTGACGCAGGCTCCAAATCATTTTGGTCACCTTCTTCTGAACCATTTCCAGTCTTTTTATATCCTTTGCAAGATATGGTCTCCAAAACTGAACACAATATTCCAAGTGAGGCCTCACCAGCAACTTATACAGTGGCATTAGTACCTCTTCCTTTCTGCTAGTAATTCCTCTCTGTATGCAACCCAGCATCCTTTTGGCTTTTGCCATCGCCTTGTCACACTGTTTTGCCACCTTGAGATCCTCAGAAACAATCACTCAGAGATCCTTCTCCTGGTCCGTGCACACCAACCTCTCGCCCCTATCACATACAATTCCCTTGGGTTTCTGCTTCCCAAGTGCGTGACACTGCACTTCTTCACATTAAATCTTAACTGCCAAGCATTAGACCATTCTTCTAGCTTTTGTAGATCTTTCCTCATGTTATCCACTTCCTCAGAGGAACTCTTTTGCAAATTTTGGTGTCATCTGCAAAAAGGCAGACTTTTCCATTCAGTCCTTCAGCAATATCACTCACAAATATATTGAACAGTACCGGTCTCGGGACCGAACCATGGGCACATCGCTAATCACCTTCCTTTCATCCGAGTGAATTCTGTTTACCATCACCTTCTGTTGTCTGTCAAGCAATTTCTGATTAAGTTCACCACCTTGGGACCCATCCCTAAGCTGTTTAGTTTATTGATAAGCCTCCTATGAGGAACAGTATCAAAGGCTTTGCTGAAATCTAGGTAGATCACATCCATTGCATGTCCTTGATCTAGTTCTCTGGTCATCCAGTCAAAGAACTCAATCAGATCTGTTTGGCAAGATCGTCCTTTGGTAAAACCATGTTGCTTCGGATCATGTAACCTGTTGGTTTCGAGAAAGTCCACTATTCTCTCTTTCAGGAGCGCCTCCATTACTTTTCCTGCCACCAAGGTAAGGCTTACCGGCCTGTAGTTTGTCACTTCTTCCCTATTACCACTTTTGTGAAGAGGTACCACATCAGCCCTTCTCCAGTCCTGTGGAACTTCTCCTGTCTCCAAGGATTTATTAAAAACATCCTTTAACGGCCCTGCAAGAACCTCTCAGGGCTCTTTCAGTATCCTGGGATGTATCCCATCCGGTCCCTTGGCCTTGTCCACTTTCAGTTTTGCAAGTTGTTCTAACACATCTTCTGTGAATGGTGTGGTTTCTAATCCGTTCCCATTTGTATTCTTGTCAATCACAGACGGACCTTCTCCAGGATTTTCTTTAGTAAAAACTGAAGTATTTGTTTAGCATTTTCGCTTTTTCAATGTCACTTTCCACAAATCCGTTCCCAGCACTTTCAAGTCCTGCAATTCCATCTTTGATTTTCCTCCTCTCCCAAATATACCTGAAAAAAATGTGTTGCCACACTTCACATCTTTAGCCATCTTTTCTTCTGCCTTGGATTTGCTATCTTTTTCTCTTTTTGTCTCTTTTAGTTTATCCTGTATTCTTTTCTGTGTTCCTCTGTTTGCGAACTTTTGAATTCTGTGAAAGCTGTGTTTTTTTGCCTTTATTTGTGCAGCGATTTCTTTGGACAACCAAATAGGTTTCCCTTTCCTCTTGTTTTTATTTACTTTCCTCACATATGTATCTGTTGCCCCTTTTATTGCCTCCTTTAGTTTTGCTCTCAGAGCTGGATCCTTGGTGACCAGTGCCTGCAGTGATTCTGGGTATAACTGTTGCATGATTTTGAAGATTATGAGTAACGATTTGTACTTGGTGCGAGAGTCTATCGGTAACCAGTGGAGCTGCTTCAGAGTTGGAGCATTATGATCATTTCTAGAAGTTCCTGCAATTATTTGAGCAGTTGTGCTGTGTACTAGCTGTAACGGGAACGTGGACTGTTTTGGGAGTCCCTGATATATTACATTGCAGTAGTCTAGTATTGGCATTATCATGGCCTGACACACTGTGCGAAAGTGTGTCTGGTTGAGTAGTGGCTTGAGCCATCACACTATATTCAGCTTGAAGTACGCCGCTTTTGTGGATCTGGTAATATGTGTTTGAAATGATAGGTGCTGATCCAGGTGCACACCAAGGTATTTTACATGTTCTTTAACGCTTATCTCATTATACAGGCATTTGAGGGACTCCTGTGGGGTGAAGATAGTGTTCCTGATCACAAAGAGCGCCTCAGCTTTCTTGGAGTTTATGTTGACGTTTTGTTGCTATAGCCAATCTGCCATTGCTTTCAAATATGCCATTTGATTAGAAAAAATGGGTTCATCTATGTTAAAAGGGGCAAAGACCATAATGTCATCTGCATAAATTCTATATTTTATCTTGTAGAGGTTGATAATTTTGCATAGTGGCTGAACGTAAATGTTAAAGAGGATGACAGAGAGCCAATCCTTATGGAATGCCCTGTGATTGATCTATTGTGTCAGAAAGGCTCTTGTTACATTTTACTTGAATTTTCCTATGGAATAGGTAAGAGGTGAACCACTGGATGGTAGTGCCATAGAGCCCTATTTCTTGTAGCCGTCTCAGCATGATATTGTGATTAATTTAATCGAAGGCTGCAGTGATATTGATAAATATGAGTAGTAAGTCACTTTTAATGTTATCTAGACCTAGCAGCAGGTTGTCCAAGAGTGATGTGAAGAGTGTTTCCACACTGTGTTGGGGTTTGAAGCCGTGTTGGTTTTGGTTAAGTGGAGAATGGTTATCAAGGTGATCCTGTAGTTGGTATGGAATTACTTTTCTCAATCATCTTGGTCAGGAATGGAAGGTTTGAGACTGAACAATAGGAGTTTGGATCCTTTCAGAGGTCAGTGCTTGTATTTTTTAAGATAGGTCGAACTGTTGCATATTTGAGAGTGTCAGGTACATATCCTTGACTGAGAAATAGCTGTGTGATGTTCAGTAGAAAAGGGCAGAGTTACTTAATCATGATCTTAATCCAAGAGATAGTAACAAACTGACATTGTTTGTAGGCCAGACTTATAGAGGTGTAGCAGGTAGGAGAGAACTAGGACAGCAGGGCAGAAAACCAGATTGTGCACAGTGCTGTGACCAAGTGGGCAAAGCGGACCCATTTGCGGCCATAAGACTGTGTGGTTGAAGATTTTCTTGAAGTGAGAAGGATAGCATGAACATCGTCTGGAACGGCGACGTCACACACAAGTGCTGATCAATCACCATCCTGTGAGGGAGAGACTGCGGAGGTTGGGATGAAGCAGATGCTTATGCTGTTGCGTCCCCAGAGGTATGAGATGTCATGGAGCAGAGCTGGAAGATGAGGATACCATACTTGTCTGGGCAACTGCAGATCTAAGAGTATGAGGTTTGCTTTGTCCTGATGTATCTTGAGTATGTGATCAGCGGAAATGGAGGAAATGCGTAGAGGAGGCTATGACTCTAGGTGATTGCAAAGTCATCATGCATTCACCTAAGTTCACATGGGCGCAGTGACATTTTCTGCCAATGCAAAGAGATCTACTTCTGGAGTGCTCCATCTTTGGAAGATCCAGTGTAGCACCGTGGAGTCCAGGGACCACTCGTACAGATCTAATTGTCTGCTGAGGGTGTCTGCAATTTGGTTCTGATATCCTGGTATGTAATGTGGGCCTGAGTACGGTATTCAGGCATTTATGAGGAGCCAGAGTCTGATAGCTTCTCGGAAAAGCTGTAAGGAGCCTTACTTGTGGATACAGAACATGGTGACTATTGGTCAAAATGAGTAGGATATTTCTTACCCAGGATCAGAGGATTGGAATAAACTGATTGCATAAAAGACCACTTGAAGTTCGAGGATGTTGATATGCATGCCACATTCTGTGGTCATCCACCTTCCTTGTGTGGAGAGATGGAGCAAATGCATGCCCCATCTGTACATTGAGGCATCGGTAGTGAGGGTCAGCTGATGAGATGGAATATGGAAAGGGCACCCTTGGGCAAGATCGGCTAGGGTGCTCTACTACTGCAGGGATTGATGTAGCTATTGGACATTGCCCCGTGTTAAGGGGATTCTTATCTGGAGAGATTGGCAATGCTGATTCCAGTTCAGCTTGAGGTGCCACTGCAGAAGGCACATGTACAGTTGTTCTAGAAGAACATGCACCGATGCTGCGATATGCTCCAGTAAGTGCAGTATGCTGTGCGTGGAAGTGAAGCATAGCTGGCTGAGCTGGGTAGACAGCTGCTAAATGATTTGAATTTGCTCAGCTGGGAGGAATGCTTTGACAAGATGGTGCTCTGTTGGCTCCTATGAATTATAGGAACAGTGGAGTGCAATTCAGATTTTTCCAAGGCTAAGATCATGGAGTACACCAGTTGTTGATGCTATGTAGAGGGCCACGTCTTCTGACAGGGCTGAGATGAACAAGTTTTCAAGGTGGGAATACATGCAGTGTTCATGACGGTGGAGATGAGCCACAACTACTGCAAAGCATTTTGTGAAACCCTTGGGACTGACGAGAGGCCAAAGGGAAGCACTCTGTACTGAAAATGCTGGTCTCTAAACGTGAAATGAAGAAATTTCCAATGCAGGGGCAAAACGGGGATGTAGGTATAAGAATCTCTCAGGTCCAAGGAGGCACGCCAATCATTGTGACAGAGGAGTAGGAGGATCATGGTGAGGGAGTACATTTTGAACTTTTCTTTCTTGATGTGGAGGCTGAGATTGTAGAGGTCAAGGATGGGACATATACCCCCAGGTTTCTTGGGAATGAGAAGGAATCTGGAATAGAAACTGTGATATTGCTGGTCAGGCCTTACCCTTCCCTATTTTGCCCTTTTTCTTCTCTTGTCTATCTTAATTAGATTGTAAGCTCCGATGAGCAGGGACCATCTTTATATGTGTCTGTACTGCACTGCGTATGCCTTGTAGTGCTATATAAATGATTACTAGTAGTAGTAGTAGGCTAAAAGGCAGGGCATGAAATTGAAAACTAAGGACCAGGACATAGAAGTGGGGGAACCGCTAATGTTACTCCCGTATTGGAATATGGCAGTATACTTTGTAAAGGTCCAAGGAGGATAGAAATTCCCATTGCTGGACTGACACAATGACTAACCTGAGGGTCTCCATGCAGGAGAGGCACTTTTAGCTTGGCACCAGTAGCGGGATTCGATCCAACCAGGAACAGGTTCAGATCGATCCCGCCACTGAAAGAGCCAAGCAGTGGCAGCACAGCACATGTTTGCATTGCTGATGCCACACACTCAGCCTGCTGGCAGTCACCGCAGGGCAGAAACTCCCTGGTGGCACAGCGGCCTGATCCCCCCACCTGCCAGTGGTTTGATGGCATCAGGGGCTTACCCCCCTGCTGCGGTCCCCCAATGCCGTCAAATCACTGGCAGTGCCGGCATTGGGTTGCTATTTTCGGCCCAGTTTGGCAAACCCAGCCCATGGAAGGAACTGGTTCATGTGAACCAACCGGATCCCACTACTACTTGGCACTGACGGCCTTCAGGTTCATAATGGGGGGAAGGACCCATCTTTTTTGGGCACCATGAAGTAAATGGAATATCACCGCTGACCTTGTTCTGCGAAGGGTTCAGAAACAATAAAAAGGCACTGAAGAGAAAATAAGAACATCAGATATGTCATATTGGGTCAGACCAAAAGTCCATCAAGCCTAGTATCCTGTTTCCAACAGCGGCCAATCCAGATCACAAGTACCTGTCAAGCAATGTTCCCTCTAATTTTCTGTAGGCTGTGTGCGCATAAAATATCAGCTGTGCAGCTTTTGAAGGAAGGTTAAATTTTTGTGCGCCACATAAAGACACTCAGAGTTATATACTTTAAAATTTGACTACTGTGATACAGTGGAGCCAATGGAGGTTAGTGAAAATATAGAACTCACCTCAAAATGGGCTAGGCAGAGAGATCCAGCATGGCTAAAAAGGGCTGAGCACCCGGTGCCATCAGCACAGGTAGGAAAGAAAGGGTTAGAACGGAACTTTCCTGTCTGCAACAGTGACGCAGTTAGAATCCAGGATTCTAATTACCAGCACCTGCCCCCAGGAGCAGACGTTACGTGCAGAGAGGGGAGGTACAAAGGGACCTGGTTAGAACCAGGAAGTCAGAACAGACCTGAGAACAGCCCTGAGAACAGCGCTGAGAACAACTTCAGGAATAAGGCTGAGAGCAACTACGAGAGAAAGTCTGGGAGACAGAACAAATACCTGAGAGCAAGTAAGCAGGACTCTGCAGGGGAAGGTGACACTCCGATGCAGCTAGAGTTTCAGCAGCAATCAGGCAAGTCACGGAAGCAGAGAGGGTTCCAAAGCTCCAGGAGAAGTTTTAATCCCAGGGAAAGCATTGAAGGTCTGGGAGGTCCAAAAGCTCTCAGAGAAAGCTCCAGGCAATTACCAAGGAGCGTTAGAGAAGCGTACCACTGGCAAGACAGCCCCCAGGAGGATTTCCTGGAAGGCAGGAAGTGGAACACTAGCCCCGAGAGTTTTTACAAACCTCGGAGGAACTTGCTACACGAGGCTAGAACTTTGCCACGAGAGAAAACCCCACAGCTGATGCCTGCAACCTAGATAAGGTAAAGAAGATAAAACCTTACATTGGGGAAGGAAGTGAAACTGGGTGTTTTTATAGTCCTTATTGGCAGCAAGGTTTTAACCTGGAAAAGGGTTCCAACTTCCAAGTGAGAGAGCCAAGAGAGACTGGCTATAAGAGAACTGATTACAGAAGAGGTTTTTACAATCCTGAGTTAGAGCAGTGCCTGGGAGAGGGGAAAGTTTACCCTCCCCCGACCAGTGAAGCTACCACTTGTTATATGAGTGAGCCTGGCTGCGTCAGCTACCAGCCAAGTATAAACCAAGATACAAGCAGTAATAATTACATTGACCAGGAGCCAATGGATTGTACAATTTGTCTGAATGATGAAATAACCTCTTTGCGTTAGACCTCTCTGTGCAAGGAACAAGAGAGAAGAAAATTGCTCAAGCTGTGTTTTGTTTAAGTTCTGCATTATTGTATTCCAAGCATTGATATTCGCCGGGGAACGGGAATAAACCCCACTTTACTTTATCACCTTGACTGTCTGACTCTCTGTCTTAAAAAGAAGTAGCAACAAGGTGACTCAAAACACCCTAGGCGACTGCCTAGGGCACTCACTGAGTCTCTCCCTACGTGGCTTGGTGACACTACACATCAGAATACTGTATGTACACCACATTAATTGCACTAGAAAACATTGTAGAACTTGTGAAAACCGTAAATACTTAACAACTTTTAAATTTTAAGACGTCTGTGTTGTTTTCTATCAGAATCAGAACCGTAATTTTTGTGCGCTCTGTTGTAAAGTATGTGCGCTCTTTCGGTGAGGTGTGTGTGCGCGCACATGCGCACAGCTTAGAGGGAACAGTGCTGTCAAGTTCCTAAAAAGATACACAGATTCCATGCTGCTTATCCCAGGGGACAGCAGTGGTCCTCTTTAATAATGGTTTATGGACTGGGGGGGGGGGGTTCCTAATAAAGATGGCGGCAGTTTGCGATTCGGAGTGAAAGCATTTTTTCTTGTTCCCGTATGGGTAGGAAACGTAAAGGGAAAGGGGGTCATTGCCCTCTCAGCCCTCTCATACCTCTATGCCGGTTTCCGCTGGTCCTTTGGATGCTTTTGTTGTATGCACCACCAGGGCTTCGGCGGATGCTGGGGAAGAATGCCGAGCTGCAGTAGCTCCGGAGTCGGGTGACTCTGCGCCTGCTTCGGCTTTATCTTTCTCTCCAGTGAGCCCGATGTTGAAGGTGTTTCGAGGACAGCCCCTCCCTGAAGGGTTCCAGGAGCTCGGCTCCCCTCCAAAGTTGTGGGAAGCTGCTGGTTCGAGTGGGCCAGGAACGGAGGGACTGCGGAACGAGGAGAGTGCAGTCCAAGGGCAGCACGTCTCTTTTTCAACATTGATGCCATTTGAGGAAGTGACCGCAGGGCAGGAGTTTCCTGTGGTGAAACGAGGACAAGTGTCAACAGCAGGAATGGAAGCTGTTCCATCGGAGGCTGGTCTGGGTTTGGTGTTTTCTCTTCAGCGTCCAGAGAATTTTACTCTGGAAGCTATCTGGCAGGCAATCCTTTCCTTAGGAGAAGCGTTGGTGCCACGGATTACATCGTTGGAGCGGAAATTGAATAATTCTGTGGTCGTTGTGGAGGAGCTGGAACAGAAGGTAGTGGCAACACAATCTGAAGTGATGGAGTCTCGGCGAAAAGTTGCAGCTTTGGAAGATCAATCTGATGCGTTCAGGAAAATCTTTTCCTCTATACAAGCTAAGTTGGAACATTTGGACAATCTTTCTAGAATTAATTATCTTTGATTAATTAATTTTACTAGGCTTATGACTGTATCTCCGAGAGAAATGTTTAGACAATATTTGGTGGATGTGTTGGGAGTCGCCCCTGAATTAATGCCGCCTTTGGTGAGGATTTATTACCTCCCTAAGGCTAAATTAATGGCTGGTGTGGTTAATTTAGGGGGGGGGGGGGGGAACCAGGATCAAGGAAATATTCTGCATGTTACGGATTTATTGGAAAGTTCTGAAAGTGAGATTCCAGTTCAGTCTACACTGCTGGTTACTTTTGCATTACTCTCCGATAGAGAGTGGCTCCTTAAGCTCTTCTTTAGGAAAATAAATCTGTAGTTTAAAGGGTTAATGGTTTGTACGTACCTGGACCTAGCCAGGGAGACACAGAGGCATCGCAGGGAATTTCTCCTGTTACGCCCTGGTATCCTACAGTTGGGGGGGGGGGGCTTTTCTTTCTTAAACACCCTTGTAAGTGTTTAGTGAAATATAATGCTGTTTCTTATATTTTTTTATGACTCCTCTCAACTAACAGCCTTTATTAATGGAGTCCTCTATTGGGGCTTCACCTGAGCTCTCTTAAATGTGTGCCGGAGTTAGTCAGCTGCACTTATTTTCTTCACGTTTGTTTGATATTAAATTAATTTGTATCTCTCCCCTTTTGTATTTGTGGGCTAGTGTGAATAGATATATATATATGGTCTCAATATGAGTTACTTTGTTTAATTTTTGTAATATGGTTATTTCTAATTGTATCTGCCCTTTTTCTTCAAGAATATTTTGTAAACTTTCTTGATTTAATTGTTAAAATACTATAAATAAATAATTTAAAAAATGGTTTATGGACTTTTGCTACAGAAAAACCCAGCTGCACTAATAGCTTTTACTACATCCTCCAGTAACGAATTCCAGAGTTTGATTATGCGTTGAGTGAAAAAATATTTTCTCTGATTAGTCATAAACGTGCTACATTGTAACTTCATTGCATGTCTCTTAGTCTTTCTACTTTTTGAAGGAGTAAACAACCGATCTACATTTACCCATTCCACTCCATTCATGATTTTATAGACCTCTATCATATTTCCCCTCAGCCACCTTTTTTCCAAGTTGAAGAGCCCTAACCTTTTAAGCCTTTCCTCGTAGTGTTATCCTTCCATCCCCTTTTTGGTGGCTCTTCTCTGTACCTTTTCTAATTCCTTTTCAAGAAATGGCAACCAGGACTACACACAATGTTCACGGTTTGGTTGCACCATGGAGCTATACAGAGGCATTATAATATTCTTGGTTTTATTCCCTATTCCTTTCCTTATGATTGCTAGCATTATATTTGATTTCTTGGTGGCTGCTGCACACTGGGCAGAGGGTTTTCTCGACTGTCACTTTCTTGGTCAAATAGCTCCAAGGAGACTCCACAAAGAAAGAAAGCTCGAGCACATACCTCTTTTTGAGGACCTCAAGGACCCATTGATCTGATGTGATGTGGGTCCATTCTGAGTAAAACAGTTGGAGACGATGACTTCCGGTAACGTCAGGGAGCATGGTGGCTGCTCTCTGAGGGAGCTCCGGGGCGCTGGGGAAATACAGCTAAAATACAGCTAAAATACGAGCGACCCTACCATAAGTGAAGAGCACGCAGCTAGAGCTTGATACCCCCGATATCAGAGAGGATGTCGGTGAAAAAGCGGTTGTCTGCATACTGCTCTTCATACGCTGCGGCGGCGGAGCGGGAGGAGGAAGGCCATCCTGACAACATGGCGGATGATCTGGTGGAGAGGTCCGACTCTGATGGGGACTCTGATGGTGGACCTGACTCGATGGGGAGCCTGAAGGAGTGGCTTACAGCTTTCAAAGAGGAGCTGAAGGCTGAGATGGGCTCCTTTAAGAAGGATTTGAAGGAGACGTTGGCCACGCTAACACAGGACATGAAGGAACTAGGGGCTCGAGTGGAGGTCACGGAGGAGCAATTGGAGCACCAGGAGGAGATGGTAAATGATCTGCGGAGTGGTTGGGCGGAGTTGCGGCAAGTCCAGGATGAGCTTAAGGCGAAAATGGAGGACCTAGAAGACAGGTCTCGCAGGAGCAATGTGCGGGTGCGGGGCCTCCCGGAGGAGCAGCGCTTTCAGGACTGTGAGGCGACGCTGACGCGGCTGTTTGCCGCTATTTTGCAAGAGGCAGACCCTGAAGGAGAGTGGGAAGGAAAGCCATTGCCCATGGATAGGGCCCATCGGAGTTTGGGCCCCCCGAGGAAGAATAAACCCCGTGACGTGATAGCGTGCATGAGCTCATATAAATTGAAGGAGAAGCTCCTCACCGCGGCACGGAAGCTTGGCCCGTACAAGTGGGAAGGGGCAAAGATCGAGCTATACCATGACCTCCCGGCAGGCACGCTGCAACGGAGGTGGGAGTTGAAAGGGGTCACATCGGTGCTGCGTAGAGAAGGCTGGCGTTATAAATGGCTCTACCCATTTGGGCTGCTGGTGACGGTAAAGGGCAGCACCCGCCGAATTCAGAGTGCTGATGGAGCCTGGCAGATCCTGCGGGAGACTTGGGAGTGGAAAATATCCCGGAGGCACAAATGAGAAGCCCGCCTAAGGAGCAACGTTCCCCTGTGCGGACTGCAGGGACGAAGTGGCAGAGAGTAGAAAGCAAGAGTCGGCGGCTGACAAGGCTCTCTAGAGGCAAAGAACGAGTGCTGGCGGCGGAGGAGACTGGGGACTAAGCAACTCTTTTCCAGAAAGCATGCAGCATATGCATGGGCCTTTTATAAACCTGTGGATGCCAAATCAATGGGACTTTGCGATTACCATATTATCACTAAAAGTCCTATGGACCTTGGGACAATTAAAGGAAAGATGGATAATAGGGAATATAAAGATGCACACGAATTTGCTGCAGATATCCGATTAATGTTCATGAACTGTTACAAGTACCACCCACCAGAACATGAGGTAGTAGCAATGGCAAGAAAACTTCAGGATGTTTTGAAATGATGTTTGCCAAAATCCCAGAGGAACAAGTTCCGAGTGTAAGATTATCAAAACCGCTATCCAAATCTAAACTATCTTGCACTGAGGATAGCAGCAGTTATACATTCTCAGAAGAAAGTTCATCTGGAAATTCAGAAGAGGAAAGAGCTCGGAGCTGATGGACCTGGCTCGGCCGGGAGGACTTTGGGAAACTCGGGTCTGGCATGGTGGTAATTCACAGACATACCATGGGACACTTATTGCTTGTTAAGCGAATTAGGGTGGAGGAGGCATGGCACTATTATTACATATAAGGTTGTACATGGAAGGTGCGGGGGGGGGGCTAGGGCGGGAGGAGGGGGGGGGACATGTATGCTGGGTGTCTGAAGGGGGAGATGGGGTGGAAGGGGTAGGAGGGGGTAACGGAGGGAGGTGGTTAAGGGAAAGGGCGGATGGAGGGAAGGGGTAGCAGAGGCGGGTACTTGAGGGGAGATGGGGATGGTAGAAGGGTCGGTAAGGGGAAGGGGGGGTAGGGGGGATGTGGAAGCGCCCGGGGAGTGTCACTGGGGGGTCAGGGAAACTCCGGAGGGAGTGGTAATGCAGGGGGGGGGAGAGTGGGAGGGGGAGGGAGGAGGAGGGAGAGTGGGGGGGGAGGGAGGGAGGGGGGAGGGGGGAAGTAGGCAGAGGGGGGGGTGATGGAAATGGAGGGGGAGGGTTAGGGGTGCATGACAGGTCCCTATGGGGAGGATAGGATCTATTAACACCAAAGGGCTAAATAATCCTCGGAAGCGGCAGCAGCTGTATAGAGAGGCCACAAGGCTAGACTGGGAAGTGGTGCTGGTACAGGAGACCCACTTGCGGAGGAGAAATGAGGGGCTGCTGCGGAATGCAAAATACCCGCAACAGTACTTTGGAGCATGAGGGGTATGGAAGCGAGCAAGACGGGGGGTGGCGGTTTTGATACGTCGGGATAGTACTTTTAGGGTGTGCAGGGTGGAGAGGGATGAAGAGGGTCGGGTGTTACTTTTGGGCGGGGAATGGCAGGGCGAGCAGGTTACTTTGGTCAATATCTATGCTCCGAATGAGCGGCAGGTGCAATTTTGGAGAGGGGTGCAATCTTTGCTAACCAGGCATGTGCAGGGGAGGCTCATTCTGGGGGGGGATTTTAATTTGGCTCTACACCCCAGATGGGACCGCCAAGCGGTGGGGGGAGATGGGAAGAATAATATTCGAAGGATCCTGAAGAGCATTATGGACACCTATCAGCTGAGCGATGTATGGAGGCAATTGCATGAGGGGAGCAGGGAATACACTTTTTACTCCGCACCCCATGATAGCTATAGCCGGATCGATTATATTTTGATGACTGCTGGGTGGGGCCCTAGGATCCAGGAAGCGGCAATAGGGAATATTACGTGGTCTGACCACGCCCCAACGTGGGTGAGGGTTGGGGGCCCTAGAGATGGGGGGGGGAGTGAGATTTTGGAGGCTCAATGAAAGTTTGCTAAGGAGAGAGGAGGTAGTGAAGGATGTCAAGGGATGTCTGAGGGAGTACTGGAACCTTAATGACACGGGGGATGTGGGACTGTGGGAGGGTATGAAGGCGGTAGTGAGGGGGCGGCTAGTGATGTGGGCCTCTAGATTTAAGAAGCAGAGGTTGGCAAGGGAGGAGGAATTGCAAACAGAGATACAGCAGGTGGCCGAGAGATACCAAGGCCGGGGGAACAAGAGTGACTTTAAGCACCTCAATCAGCTGAGGATGGAGCTTAATAAATTGCAGGTGGATGAGATCGGGTTCCAGATGGCTATGTTGAAGCACTGTTATTATGAATGGGGGGACAGAGCCGGGAAATTGTTGGCCAATAAATTACGGAAGCGGGAGGCCCAGACCACTATAATGGGGTTGGTGGGGGATAGCGGGGAGCAGCTGAGGTCGGAGAAGCAAATTGGGGAACGTTTTTGCCAATTCTATAGAGACCTATATAAGAAACCGGAGGGGGGGAGATTGGGGGCAGGAGAGGACTATTTAAAGGGTATTGAGCTGCAGAGCCTGGGGGAAGGGGAAGTTCAGGACTTGGAGGCAGATATTACCCGGGAGGAAGTGGCGCAGGCCCTGCGAGCGCTGCCGGCTGGAAAGGCCCCGGGATTGGATGGCCTGACGGGGGCCTTCTATAAAACCTTTCGTGAGGAATTATTGGATAGGTTGGTCCGGGTGGCGAATGGGGTGCAGCAGGAAGGGGGGCACCTCTCGGCAGATATGCTTACAGCAGGGATAACAATACTGCCCAAGGGGGGTAGGGATCCGCTGCAGTGCGGGTCATACAGGCCCATCTCCCTGATAAATGTAGATGTTAAAATTATTGCCAAAGTGTTGGCTAATAGGTTAGCTCCAAAGATGCCAGGGCTGATAGGGATAGATCAAACCGGATTTATAATGGGGCGGCAAGCTTCTGATAATATAAAGAGGGTGCTGGAAGCTGTATGGGGGGCGCACGATCAAGGGACAGAGGCCATGCTGTTGTCAATTGACGCCGAGAAAGCGTTTGACAGGGTGGATTGGGGCTTTTTATTTCAAACTATGCAGCAGATGGGCATAGGCCCTAAATTTATGAGGTAGGTACAAGCGCTGTACAGGGGCCCTAAAACGAGGGTTAAAATTAATGAGCCCCTAGAGCTGGAAAGGGGGACCCGCCAGGGATGCCCGCTGTCTCCACTCCTCTTTGCTATTGCTATTGAACCTTTGGTGCGAGCAATCAGAGGAAATGGGGGGGTGTGGGGGCTGCAGAAGGGGGGCGGTCATCATAAAATATCCCTATTCGCGGATGATGTCCTCATGGTGGTGACGCAGCCTGAAGAGTCCTTACCCGAGATTCTAAGACAGCTAGGAAGGTATGGGGAGGTATCGGGGTTCAAGGTGAACCCAGATAAGAATATTAATTTGTCCCAGCCACGGTTGGAAAGGTTGCAGCGGGTTTACCCATTTAGATGGGCTGAGAGGGCCATTCGATACCTGGGGGTCAACATTACTCCTCAGCCAAGAGGGATGTATGAGGCTAATTATGGCAACTTATGGAAGGAGATAGAACAGGACTTCCAGAGGTAGATGAGTTATGAAGTCTCCTGGCTGGGTAGGTTAGCATCGGTAAAAATGAATATCCTTCCACGAGTGCTGTATTACTTTCAGGCCTTGCCGGTGGCCATTCCAGGAGCACATCTGCGGCGCTTACAGCGGCAGGTGAATCAGTATATCTGGAGGAGACGCCCGCCCAGGATTGCGTGAGAGGTGCTCTATCGGAAGAGGGAGGAATGGGGACTGGGGGTGCCCAACATGCAGGCCTATTACTGGGCCGCCCAGGCTCGCCATGTGATGGATTGGCGTGAAGGGGGGGAGAGGAAGAATTATGTAGAGCTGGAGAAGGACAGTGGTGGGGGGAGGTCCTTAGCAGGGCTCACATGGATGGGGAGGGGGGAAAGGGGGGTGGTGGTGCGGGCTAACCCTTATGTGAGCCATGTGCTACGCGAGTGGGACAAGCTCAGAGGGGGGGCTGGGGAAGGTGGGGGAGCGCGCTTTTCGTTGATGAGGGAACTATGCCATATGGAGGAGTTCCGCCCTGGGAGGGAAGGGGGGGGGATACCGAAGGTGGGCAAGAGAGGGGTTGAAGTGCTTCTATCAGTTTATAGATGGGGGAGAGTGGATCCCATTTGCGACATTGCAAGAACTCTATGGGCTGCGCGATTGGGATTATTTCTATTATGGGCAGGTGGTAAATTTCCTCCGGCGGAAATTAGGGAAAGAGGGTCTTGAACGGGATTATACCCCGCTAGAGGTGGTTTGGTATGGGAAGAAGACATCCCCGTGGCTCACTTCGGCACTGTATAAGGCTATTCAGGGGCCCCTGGGGGGGAAAGCACAGATACATGCGGGAGTGGGAGGGGGATTTGGGGATGGAGCTAGAGGAGGGGCAATGGAAGAATGTGTTCGACCAGATGAGGCTATTGCCACTGTCGATAGCTATCAGGGAAAATTGGTGCAAGGTGGTCATGCGGTGGTATTATACTCCAGCCCGTTTGCATCGGATGTTTCCTAGGGTGTCCAATATGTGCTGGAGGGAGTGTGGGGAGGTGGGCACGTTCTTTCATATTTGGTGGAAGTGCCCGCAGATACAGCAATATTGGGGGGCGATCCGGGATTGGATAAGGGAGGTGGTGGGGCGGGAGGTGCCGCTAGATCCCAGTGGGTATTTAAAGGGGTGGTGGAGCGAAGGGGGGCCGGCCCAAGAAAAGAGGCAGGTAATGGCGTGTCTTGAGTGCGGCCCGTTGCGAGCTGGCTTATCGCTGGAGGCAGCGGGACGCACCGCAGGTGGGGCAGTGTGTGGAGCGCCTCAGACAAGTGTACTTGATGGAAAAACTGACAGCCGCACGAAGGCAAAGAGTGGATAGATTTGAGCAGCAGTGGGACAAGGTATTGCGTTATCTGCGGAAAGATACCCTGCAATAGAAGGGGGGGAAGGGGAGTTAGGGGGGGTATGGGGGGGGGAGGATAGGGGGGGCTAAGGAGTGTGGGGGGAGGGGGGGAAAGTGGGTGGAGGGGAGGGGTTGGGGATAACAGGGAGGGGGGACGAGGTGAGTCATGGAGGCTGGCGGGGGCAGTGGATGGCCTCTACTTATAAAAACACAATTCCACACGGGGGGAGAAGGCTAGTTGTATTGGCCTGGTTTATGATGCTGGAGGCGTAATATGCTCTAGTGGGAGGGGGGAGGGAACATCTTGTGTGCCGGGAGTTTCATGGGGACGGAAGTGCTGCTGTTGTCTGTTGAAATGGTGGGCATGAGGGGAGGGAAGTTAGTGTAAATGGTCAGTTTTTGGTATGTCTAGTTGGTATACTGACACAATGTTTGTATGTGTTTTTGCAATGGAATTGTTGTCAATAAAAAGTTAAATACAAAAAAAAAAAAAAAACAGTTGGAGACACCTCCAACCACCTTTCCTTAAAAGGAATCCTCCAGATCTAATTCAAGGGCTTGCCAGCTCCCATAGAGGTGTTTGCAGAGTCCCAAAATCGTAGTGATCCCCAAAAAGACAGGCCCTTCTTGGGTCTAGACTCATAGGAGGAACGGGCCATGCCCAAACTCTTTCCAGTCCTAAACCACATCCATGCTCCCCATTTCGACCCCCACAAAAGGGCTGTTCCTTGACAAGGAACCCAGTCCACTGCTGCGTGGACTACTTCCCAGGACAGTAATGATGAATTTCCTGAAATCTAGCTCTAGTTGAAAGAAAACTGCTGGATGCCCACAGTTTATCCTACGGCAGTCTCAGGACCTTGGACTTTCTCAAGCTCCTCCCTGAACAACAAATATCCCTTCAAGGGGAGCTTCCCAAGTTGCATCTTTGGTTACATCCACTAACCATTTTCTCAACCACAAGAGGCAACGCATCATGACTGTTATATCCTTTGCCAATGCCCTAATCAAGTCATTCAGCGCATCTGCCAAGAAGGCAGAACCAGCCTAAAGATGAGCAACCTCCAGAGCTCCTTGAGACTAATCAGCCATCAAATCCTCTGGGAGCTGCATGCTTCAATGCAGAGAATTCCGAATAACCTAACCACCACAGACTGCTACCTTCAATCTACTTCTAATGCCTGCTTCGGCAAATGCCTCCATTCTGTGATCCTGCAGATCTTTCAGCACCACACCCTCCTCCATGGGGATGTCATCTTCCTAGGTCCCTGCTGCCACCAAGATATCCATCTTAAATAGCCATAAGCACTCCTCTTCCATCACCACCAGATAAAGCCAGGCCATATGCATCCTCATCTTCAAGCGTCTGGAATATTCCACTACGATCATTTCTTTGATCACCCCATGTAAAAGGGAAGGCCTCAGAAGGCTTCCGGATTCCCTCGAGTAGAAGGTGATCTATTAACTTGGACTCTAATGGTGGCTCCTCTATCAGGTTCAAGATGGTAGACAACTGAACCATCAGGGAGGCCAGCTCATCTCTGTGAAACTGAAGCACTATAAAAGCTCCTTCCCTCAGAGGAACTTCATACTATGGCAGAGACCTGTCCAGAAGATCCCAGGGACCCTCCTCAGGAAGGCCCTGTGCCACTGCTTGCTTTGGGGAAGGGCCTACCACCAAACCCTGCCTAAGGTAGAAGATCCAATGCCACAATAGCACAAATTCACGAGAAAATCCAACTTCTGGGGTCAAATCCTGTGTCAGAGAAGGCTGCATTGAAGAATTATCCCCTGCAGCTTCTACAGAGGGAAGTATGGGAGGTTCCCCAATCTGGGCAGGAGTCATCACTGCAGCATATGAAATAGCAGCAATTCCCACCAAGAAAGCGTAGTTACTCACCTGTAACAGGTGTTCTCCAGGAGCAGCAGGAATCAGTCCTCACATATGGGTGACGTCGGCGCCGACGGAGCCCTCGCGGAGCAATTTTCCCCAGCTTTCAAAGAAAGCCTTTGGGAATTGCAGCGCGCATGCGCGGTCGCCTTCCCGCCCAAGGGTGCCATCTTAGCCAGTCAGATGACATAGCTAAAAAAGACAGCATAAAAATTTGCAAAAAAACTAAAGCAGATGATTGCAACTCCAAGGGGAGGAGGGAGGGTTGTGAGGACTGATTCCTGCTGCTCCTGGAGAACACCTGTTACAGGTGAGTAACTACGCTTTCTCCAGGACCAAGCAGGAAGTCAGTCCTCACATATGGGACTCCCAAGCTTAAGGCTACCGGAGACCCTAAGCACAAAAATGAGCTCCCTCTAGCTCAGCAGCACAGAAGGAAGGAATCTTCGCTGAATTATTACCCACCGGTAGCCCACATCCGGGATGGAGGGTAGGAGTTGCTCAGACCTCAAAGAGATTACGGAGGACTGCCTGTCCGAAAGCACTGTCCCTGCGGGACTCCCTCTCAAGACAGTAATGGACCGCAAAAGTCTGGCTCGAAGACCAAGTAGCGGCCCGGCAGATGTCTGCCAGCGGAACAGAGCGGAGGTAAGCCACTGACGTAGCCTTTGCCCGAACGCAATGAGCCGTGACTCGACCTTCCAAGGAGAGTCCGGCTGCCCCATAAGCCCAAGTGATACAGTCCGCAACCCAGATGGACAGAGTACGCTTGGAGACCGGGAGCCCCAATTTATTGGGGTCAAAAGACACAAAAAGCTGAGCAGCTTTACGGTGCTCCCGCGTACGGTCAAGGTAGTTCTGTTTCTTGTAAACCGCACTGAAAACAAATAGCGCGGTATATAAAAAATGTTAAATAAATAAATAAAGGTAGAAGTTCAATGCCCTTCTACAGTCCAGGGTATGGAGGACCGTTTCAGCTCGGCTGGAGTGTGGTCTGGGAAAGAAGGTCGGAAGTACCACCTCCTGATTGATGTGAAAAGGGGAGACCACTTTTGGAAGAAATTTTGGGTGAGTCCGTAGGACTACCCTATTTTTGTAGAACCGAGTGTAAGGGGATCAGACACGAGGGCCTGCAATTCACTTACGCGTCTAGCGGAAGTGAGGGCTATCAAGAACAATGTTTTCCAAGAAAGAAAACGGAGAGAACAGGTAGCCATAGGTTCAAAAGGCGGACAGGTGATCCGCTGTAAACCCACATTCAGGTCCCAGTCAGGCGCTGGCGGGCGCAGAGGTGGTTTAAGTAGAAGGAGACCTCGGAGAAACCTCGCTACGAGAGGGTCGCTGGAAAGAGGTCTGCCGTCCACCGGCACATGATGTGCTGAAAGAGCACCGAGGTGAACTTTGACGGAGTTGGACTTAAGTCCCAGATTAGAGAGTACTGCAAGATCACCGACACCGGGCAGGAGAAGGGATCCTGAGACTGTTGGGTACACCAAACGGAAAAACGACGCCATTTAAGGGCGTAGCATTTGCGGGTAGAAGGTCGTCGCGAAGCTAGGACGACCTCCTCCACCTCTGCCGGCAGGAGAAGGGGAGCAAGGACTACCCTCTCAGCAGCCAGGCCATTAGACTGAGAGATCTGAGGTTGGGGTGTAGCAGAGACCCCTGATCCTGAGTGAGGAGATCCGGTTGTAACCCCAGAGGGAATGGATCCTCTACCGCTAATTGCAGCAGGAGTGGAAACCACGGCTGTCTGGGCCAGCGAGGGGCCACCAGGATCATGAAGGCTTTGTCTCGGAGAACCTTGAAAAGAGTCCGAGAGACTAGCGGGATGGGAGGGAAAGCGTACAGAAGGCTCTCCGACCATGAGAGTAGAAAAGCGTCCGCCGCAACTCGAAGGGGATGTGGCTGACAAGAGCAGAAGCGAGGAAGTTGCCGGTTGAGAGGGCTGGCAAAGAGATCCATCGTGGGGAGGCCCCACTTTAGAAAGAGCTTCTGAACTACCAAGGGATCCAGGCGCCACTCGTGCGGCTGAAGGATCCTGCTGAGTTTGTCCGCCAGGCAATTTTCTTGGCCTGGGAGATAAACTGCCTTGAGAAGAACGCCGTGACTGACGGCCCAAGAGCAGAGCTTCTGTGCTTCCCGACAGAGAAGGAAGGAGCCCGTGCCCCCCTGCTTGTTCACGTAGAACATGGCAACTTGATTGTCCGTCTGGACAAGGACGGACTGGTGAGAGGTCAGGTGGGAGAAGGCCTTGAGAGCCAGGCGGATCGCTCTGAGCTCCAGGAAGTTGATCTGCTGAGCAGACTCCCACGTGGTCCAGAGGCCCTGAGTACGTGCCCCTTGGCAATGTGCTCCCCAGCCCAGGAGGGATGCATCTGTCGTCAGCACCCGGGCCGGCTGAGGTGACTGGAAAGGCATGCCGAGTACCAGGTTCGGCCGATGAAGCCACCACTGGAGAGACGAGATCAGCGGCTCGGAGACGCGCACTAGGTCTGCTAGGCCGCCTGTGGCTTGTTGCCACTGCTTGCGGAGACACCATTGAGCAGGCCGCATATTCAGGCGGGCATTGGGGGTCACATGGACGGTGGAAGCCATATGGCCGAGTAGTCTCAGGAAGCGCATGGCGGAGACCAGGGGCTGGCTGCGAAAACGGTCGGCTAGGTCCATGAGCCGTTGAGCCCTGTCGAGCGGTAGGAACGCTCGTGCCTGAGGAGTGTGCAGCCTTGCGCCGATGAACTCGAGATCCTGTGAGGGGAGCAAAGTGGACTTTGCGAAGTTTATAACAAAGCCCAAGTACTGCAGAAGAGTCACCGTGCGGCGTGTGGCGTTGGTGACCTCCGGAGCGGACGCTGCTCTGATGAGCCAGTCGTCGAGGTACGGAAAGACATAGAGGCCGTGAAGCCGGAGATGGGCCGCCACCACCGCGAGACATTTTGTGAAGACTCGCGGTGCGGAGGACAGGCCAAAGGGTAGTACTCTGTACTGGTAATGATTTCCGGCCACCACAAACCTTAGGTATTGGCGGTGGCTTGGGTGGATGAGGATGTGCGTGTAGGCATCCTTTAGATCCAAGGAGCATAGCCAATCTCCCTGCTGGAGGTAGGGCAGAAGGATTCCAAGGGTAAGCATCTTGAACTTTTCCCGCACGAGGAATTTGTTGAGGTTGCGCAGGTCCAGGATGGGTCTGAGGCCTCCTGTCCTTTTTGGTACTAGAAAATACCTGGAATAAAAGCCTTGACCTCTCAGGTGGTGGGGCACCGGTTCCACCGCCTGTTCCTGTAGAAGACCTGCTAACTCCTGAAGGAGTAATTCCCTGTGCAGAGGGGGTCGTGGAGGTTCTCCCGGAAAATAGGAGGGAGGGACCTGGTGGAAGTGGAGAAGATAGCCTTCTCTCACGACTTGAAGCACCCAGGCATCTGAGGTGATGCTGGACCACCTGTGGGCGAAGTGAACCAGCCGGCCTCCGGTGCTGGGAGGAACCAGCGGAGGGGGAGAGGCTATGCTTAAGGAGTCAAAAGCCCCCACCCTGCTGAGCAGGGGCTGGTGGTGCAGGCTTGGGGGCTTGCTGCCTACGGGACCCGTTACCCCGTCCCTTGGCCTGCTGGCCCTGTTGGGGAGCTGCAGGGGCCTGATATTGGGGGTATTGTTTGTAGGCAGCCGCCTTTCTCGGGTAAAAGGACTTCTTTCCCGAGCCCTTCTTTTTCTGGGAAGGGGCGGAGGTCTTCCTAGAAAGCCTAGTCCTGGTGAGAGTCTCCGTCTCGATTTGTGCAGCCTTTTCAGCCATGGGCTTGCCAAAGAGGTTTTCGCCTCGGCAGGGGACATCGACCAACTTGTCCTGCACCCAGGGCTCAAGGTCAGACGACTGAAGCCAAGCCTGTCGGCGGGCACCGATGCCGGCTGCGGCCACTCGAGCCGATGCTTCAAAGCCTTCATAGGCTGCTCGGGATATGAATTTTGAGCATTCCCGAATGCCAGAGGACAAGGCCAGGAACCTCCGCAAGGGTTCCTCGGACAAACCAGCGGAGAATCCGGCTAGCTCTCTAGCCAGGTCTCGGAGATACATGCCCATGTATAGCTGGTAGGTCTGGACACGACACGCAAGCATAGAGCCCTGGAAACACTTCTTACCAAGGCCATCCAGGTTACGGGCCTCCCTGCCAGGAGGCACCGAGGAGTGCATCTTCTGGCTCTTAAGACGATGCATGGCCGATTCCACTACCATGGAATGGTGTGGTAGCTGTGCTTTTTGGAAGCCAGAGCTCTTGCGGACTCGATAGATAGAATCGACCCGCTTGCTCAGGCCCGGCGAGGAGGCCGGACTCTCCCACATGCGGAAGAGTAGTCGTTCCAGCATGGGAGGAACCGGTACAGTAAAGTGTTCCCTGGCGGGAGAGTCATACTGGAGGGCGTCGAGCTCTTCGGCTCGAGGCTCCTCCTCGGGATCCGCAGGGAAGGCCAAAGCCTTGGCCATATCACTGACGAAGTCCGAGAACCGGGCATCCTCCGGGGGGGACTGCTTCCGAGGTTCGGACTCAGGTGAGTCCGAGGGGACACACCGAGTCCGAAAAGAATCAGGTGACTCTTCCTCTTCAGACTCCCAGACCGACTCCGACGAGGAATCGGTGGGGTCGGCCCGGGCAGGGCGCGGCGCCTGCCGCCCCGACGCCGAGGGAGTCGGCGTCGGCGACCTCGGTCCCGAACGGGAGGCCGAGGGTGACCTCGACCGAGGATTGACTCGAGTTCGCATGGACTCTAGGATCGGCTCGGTCTCCGGGGTCGACATAGACGTCCCGGCGGTCGGGGCAGCGGCGCCAGCGAGGCCAGCGAGCAGTGCCCGCTGCTGGTCCATGAAGGCAGACAGTCTGCTCTCCAAGGCCGTCAACCTGAGTCCGAGCTCAGGTGACCCAGCAGCCCCCGACTCGGGCCCCGACGGCGTCGGGCCCGACGTCGGCGGTCTCGGAGGCGAGTCCAGGAGGACCACAGGACTTACCCGAGCAGGCAGCTCCGACTCCAGGCGAGGTCGCTTCGAGAGGTGCTCCTTCTCCAAGGACCCGGGACGGCTATCGGGGCTATGCGACCTGGCCCTCGCGGAGCCAGGAGCGTCCACCGACGCCGCCCTCGCGGGTTTCACCTTCCGTCGATGGTCCCCGGAGGGAGAACCCCTATCGGAGGAACTCCGGTGACGGTCCGAGCTGGAACCTCTGGACGCGGAGGCCTCCGACGAGGTCCGGGTACGGCTGGGGTCAGCGAAGATCCTATCCCGCTGATGCCGCCGACTTCTCAACGCTTTGGAGGACATTTTGCCGCAGGGCCCACAGATCATTTCTTCATGATCCGGGCCCAGGCAGCGGAGGCAATTGTCGTGTGTGTCAGTTAGTGACATATTTCGGTCACACTGACCACACCGCTTGAAACCACTGGCAGCCATCGGGGGAAAAAGGGCCCCGGCGAGGTCAAAGGACCGGGCTGCCAGGGAAAAACCGAAAACGAAACTGACTAAGTCAGAAAAACCGAAAAAGAAGAAGAGGACTCGTGACCGGCGTCGCGAGTCCGGGCGGGAAAAAGACCGGCGTCGAACCGAAGGAAAAAAGAGAAAATTATGAGTAAAAATCAACTTTTTCGCGGGGACACGACGGGTACGTCTGTAGGGCTCCGCGGAAAAAAGAAGACTGGCTAAGATGGCACCCTTGGGCGGGAAGGCGACCGCGCATGCGCGCTGCAATTCCCAAAGGCTTTCTTTGAAAGCTGGGGAAAATTGCTCCGCGAGGGCTCCGTCGGCGCCGACGTCACCCATATGTGAGGACTGACTTCCTGCTTGGTCCTGGAGAATGGCATGCTCTGACCACCTGAATCATCCTCCATAACCAGCACAATACCAGCTGCATAGTCACCTTCTAACACGCTAAGGCCTGTCCTGACCTCGGTGCACCATATTCCATACCTTTCCAGCCCATCTTAGCATGCTTGTTCACAGCACGGCATAGGCAGCCTACTGAGCCACTAGAATACGTCAGGCTGCAGGTCACACAGCACCAGTTGTGCTTGACCTGGGCCGCCTTAACCAATCTGTGGTGGCCCTGAACTGAACATGCCTCCATCTCACACTGCAGAGACTTATTCCTGGCAAATCAGCTTCTGGAGCCCCAACATGCTGAGCCCAAACACCGCTGTTTTTTCTTTCTTTCTTTAAAAAAAAAAAAAAAAAAAGTAACTTTACTGCTCAGCCACTCAGCCTATCTGTATTTCTCCCAAAGGTTGGACAGAAGGTCAAATGGCTGCACCCCAGTCCAGAATTATCCCACTAGGGCAGGGAAAGGAGGGAGATACCAGATCCACTGGGTTATGCATTTGCAGGCTGGCCCAGTCCATCCTAGTCTTCTTGTTCAGTCCGATTACAGAATCTGGTGTAAAGATTTAGCACACCATTGCAATAAATTCTTTTTTTGTTTCTTTTGTTTTTACCCACCAATACAATTGTCCGGTCTAACTGATCTCAGGGCTGCATAGGCTTACCTAATCTACCATCTGGCTATGGGCTGCATAGGACCCTATATAGGGAGACAGGTTGACATCATGCCAGTAGTTCTCAGTCTCCATCTGCTGGTAGAGCAGTGTAAACCCACATGTCTGGAGGGACAAAGAGGAATTTGATTATTTTAGTCATGAGAATCCTGTTGCACCAGGAGAGAATAGCCTGGAGACCACTGCCCTGGGAGCCAAATTCTCCTGCTGCACACCAATCCAGCAAATGTCAGCCATCTGCTGGAGAAAGAGAATACTAGCAAGTGCCTTGTTTGTACCACTCTTATTGCAATGGTGGTGAAATTTTACTTACCATTAATTTCCTTTCCTGTAGTCCTGCTAGAGCAGTCCAGGACACACCAAGTATCTGCTCTGACGAAAAGAAGGCAGCAAAATCACCTGGTTGACATGGAAAGATGAAACTACGTTAGGCAAAAAGGAAGGCTCCGGGTGCAAATCGACCCTAAGAATGAAAAAGACAAAGAAGATAGAATAGGGCCTGCAACTCGAACACCTGATGAGCCTATGCCACAGCAACCAGAAATAGCCCTTACAAGGAAAGATCCTTTAAAGTGACCCTCTTCAAGAGCTCAAATGGAGCCACTGAAAGGCCCTGAGCATCAGCATGAGATCCCATAGCAACACCATTGGCTGAATCAAGAGGTTGCAGCAAACAAACGCTTTACAGAAAGCGAGCTATATCCATTTGAGAAGCAAGGGGCCAACCAGCAATTGGCCCTAAGGGAATTATAGGCAAGCCCCTTTTCAAACCCATTCGGCAGAAACACTTGCACGGACGATACCTGTGTGCGCTATAGGGAAAGACGTTGCTTGTAACACCACAGCTCAAACATCTACCACACTTGCACATAAGCCAAGTATGTAGAACTGCACCCGACTGCATATAATGTGGAAATAACTGCCGCCGATTAACCCTTACAGGGTAGTCATCACATTTCATGGGCGAGAAGGGAGCTGGATGTCTAGGACAGGCCCCTGACGTAGCAGACCCCTGCTGCCCTCCCAGAAGCAGAGGTCACACCACCAGGAGTCTCTGTAGATCCGCATGCCACGGGTGTCAAGGCCAATTTGGAGCCACCAGGATTACCATCCCTGGCTAACTCTTTATCTGGCAAAGAACATGAACAATCATTGCCCACAGAGGGAACATTTAGAGGAAAGTTGCCCGGGGCCAAGGTTAGACTAGTGCATCGATTCCATGAGACTTGCACTCCTTCTTCTGGCTGAAGAACGAGGACACTTTGCCATAATATCCATACTGGGTGGCTCCCAACCCTGAACTATGCGATGGAACACCCTCGTCGCTAGCTCCCGCTGAGAAAATCTGCTTGGACATTCTCCTCTCTCGCTATGTGCTGTGCTGAGAAAGCCTGAAGACGACGCTTGGCACGAGGGAACAGGTGAGCCATTTCCCGGGAAAGTACTGCACTTCTGGTTCCTCTCTGGCGATTGACATACACCACTGCCATGCATTGTCTGAGAGCATTCTCACCACCTGACCCAGGAGCAAGTGCTGAAACGCCGGCAAGGCCAAGCGAATGGCTCTGGCCTCAAGTCAGTTGATTGCCCAGCAAGCATCCCTGAGAGTCCACTGCCCCTGAACTGAGCGGCCCAAACAGTGAGCCCCCCAACTGGATAGCCTGGCATCCGTCATCACCACCATCCAAATTGGAGTTTCCAACGGCGTCCCCCAGAAAAGCTTGTCTATGAAAACTGACTGCCACCGTTGAAGGGTAATCCTGAGAGGAGGGAGACTAGTAATCCAAAAGGGCTGTTGTAAGGAACGCATGAGTGCCCACTCCCAAAGTACTACTCCAGAGTAACGGTCGTAGAACCGAGCAACTGCAGGTAATCCCATGCTCTTGGTGTCCTGCAGCCCTGACAGGCTAGGAGCTGAGACTGAAACTTGATCCAGTCCTCTCTGGTGAGGAACTCCTTCCCCTTCC
This sequence comes from Ichthyophis bannanicus, assembly GCA_033557465.1. Classification (NCBI taxonomy): domain Eukaryota; kingdom Metazoa; phylum Chordata; class Amphibia; order Gymnophiona; family Ichthyophiidae; genus Ichthyophis; species Ichthyophis bannanicus. The sequence continues at coordinate 99,180,523 of CM066048.1, read as the reverse complement.
TGAGTATCAAACTTTGCTCCCAAGAACTCCAAGGTCTGAGATGGCTGCAAATGGCTTTTGGCATGGTTTATCAGCCAGCCCAGGTCTCGAGGAAGATAACCACCCGAGCAAATCGACCGTCGAGCCTACTACTGCAACTTTGCTTGAATGAGCCAGTCATCCAAGAAGGGATGCACAAAGATGCCTTTTCAGTGCAGCGCTGCTGTCACCACCAGCATTAAAAAGGTCCAAGAAGTGGTGGCTAAAACAAAGGGCAAAGCACAGAACTGGATATGCTCCCCCAAGATGGTGAACCACAGGAAACGCTGATGATCCTCCCATATGGGAACATGAAAGTAGGCCTTGGCGAGGTCCAAGGAGACAAGGAACACTCTTTTCCGAACCGCCTTGATGACAGACCACAAAGTCTCCATATGAAACTTGTTGACCCATAAACAGAGGTTGATGCCTTTCAAATTAAAAATAGGATGGAAGGCACCATCCTTCTTTTGCACGATGAAGAAAATGGAATAATCTTCCCATTCCCCACTCAGTGGGTGGAATGGGAAAGTGAAGTAAACATTGTAGTGTGGACTTTAATGCAGCTCATTTGGCCTGAGAAACTCAGACACCACAAACGCGTTCCATAGGTTGAGAACCCACAAGTTTAATGTTATGCAGGCCTATTCCCAATAAAAAAAGCCCTGCAATCTTCCTCCTACCTGCGACACCTTGGAATGGATCTCATGCCTGTCAACGGGCTGGGCAAGCAGGAGAGGAATTTGAAGAAGCGTCTGGGTCTTCCTGAGATCGCTATGCCCTACAAAAGGGCTGAATCTTGATGCTCAAGATCCTTTCCAAAGAGAAGCCTGCCTTTGAAAGGCAACATAGCTAATCATGCCATAGGTAATCCACCGCCCGTCACCAATGCGCTACGATGACTGCTGCTACATCTCAAGCAGCTAAACACAGGAGAACATAAAATGCATCCACCAGAAAGGCCACTGCCGAGTCCAGACAGACTACGGTAGAGTCCTATGGCAAAAGCTGGATCCATCTCAAAAGCGCCTGTGCTGCAGGCCACCACAAGCTGAGACCGGCAAGCCGAGGGAGCAAGCCAAGAAAGACGTCCTCAGCAGATCCTCCAGCTTCCTAGCCTGCTGAACCTGGAGAGCAGTCCGCCTTTCCATGGGGATGGTGGTATGCTTAGTGACCACTGTCACCATGGCATCTACCTTAGGAAAACGCAACCACTTATCCAAATCCACCTGATACCACATACAAATCTTACCCAGACGCCGCCTGATCCTGAGAGTGGTGTCTGGCACATTCCACTCCACAGATATCAACTGCTGCAACTTCTGCGGGAACAGAAAGATTTGTGTCGGTCTCCAGGATAGGATAGGATCTGACTGGGACTTTGCTTTTTTCTCCTTTGGCAGATCTGCTATACGGAGAGTGGTCACAATTTAAGCAATCAAGGCTGGAAGCTCATCCTTCCTACAGACGCAAATATTTAAGGAATCTCCATCATCCTCTGGAGGTGATAACTCCCCGAGGTCCTTCACCAACTTGTCGAGCGCTTCCCCGAACAAAAGCTTTTCCTTAAACGGAAACTTGCTGAGCCTGAACTTGAACAGACATCCGCCGACCAATTGCGCAACTGCAGGTATCTACGCACAGCCAGCACCGAAGCCATACTCTTGGACAGGCCCCGAATGAGATAATAAAAGGCATCTGCCAAGAATGCCGCCCCTGATTCTAACCTTGCTGTTTCCGTGGCTATGCTCTGCACCTCACTCCAAGAGGCCCTGAGCCCAGCGCAAGCAAGCTCTGGCCACAACTGCCCCGCAAACCGACACCTGCAACGACAGGGCATTAATATCAAAGACTTGTAATAGTCCTGCAGAGGCATTTTGCCAGGTTCCTCTGGAGGGGTAGGAAGTCCCGCATACCCTTTTCGGTGATTATGAAACCTAGGGAAGAGGGTGGGGCTGGGTTTGACATCCCTGCGCAACTATAATTTAGTGTGCCTCCTCCGGCCCTTAACTGATTTAGTGGAGGTCGTGCAGGGTGTCCTCCCGTTGAAGTTGGTAAATGAGATGTCTGCACCGTATAACCCAGTCTATTTGTTACATGCGGAGGGGGGGGGGGTACTGACAGATGCTTGGAAAACATCGGTATACATGAAGGCTCTAGGGCAGGCCTGGAAAGTGGTGTGTCAACAGAGAGGTGTACGTTGGAAATGTACGGATTGCCTCCCTCTGGAGGGCAATAAGGATTTTGAGCCTGGTCGACAAGGGCAGGTTGCCAAAAGCTGGGGGAGAAGAGGACTAGTGTATATCGGACAACTACGGATGGAGGGAGTAGCAGAGTTAGATTCTTTTCAGTCCTTGGCACGGAAATATGACTTAGAACATACTACGTTCTATTTCTACTTGCAGATCCGACACTATGTTAGAGGCCTTCAACGTGGGTCTGGACTTCAGTTGGGGCAGGGGGCTCTATGGGAATTTTTCACCTCATTGGAGGGAGACACAGCCATGCGGACTCTGCGAAAGGAGCTATGGCCAGGGGGAGACTGGGGGGGCGATTGAGAGGCTTGCACAGAGATGGGCTCGAGAAGGCATGCCACAGATGACAGGGACAATACTTCAGGAGGCATTCTCTAAGATTAAGCATATCTCAGAGTCGGTGCGCCTCCAAGAAATTCAGTATAAATTTCTATGGAGAGCCTATGTTCCCAATGTCTGGGCGGCTAAGATGGGACTGATCTCGACAGATATATGTACGTTGTGCGAGGCAGGGCAAGGAACCCTAATCCATCGGTTTTGGGAGTGCTCCAAGATTTGCAGTTTTTGGAATGCAGTGGGGAGGAGGTTGAGAGTATGGAGGCCTCATGGTAGGGAGCTCTCACCAGAGTGGTGCCTCTTTGGTGTTCATTTAGAGGGGGACGAGATGAGGAAGGAATGGAGTCAATTGTATGAGAGGGGGTTCATCATAGTCAAACAGTGTATCCTGAGACATTGGTTAATCGCAGAGGTCTCGACAGTTCAGGAGTGGGAGATAGGAATGAGAGAACTATGACTCATGGAGCAGAAAACGGCTAAATTGGTGGGGGGCAGAGAGTTGGCAGGGATTGAGGCAGTTTGGGAGGTAGTAGGTTAATTCCCGCGGATGACTGGGCTCATCACGTAGGATAGGATTAACTTGGAGAAGGAAGGCGGGTGACCTGCAAGGCAGATGAGGGCTCTTGCCAATGTGGAGGTAGGGGGGAGGTTGGTTAGAGGATGGGGGTAGTAGATACTGACATGGGTAGTAGAGCAGTAGGGGTGGGGTGGGTGAGGGTGGGGGTGGGGAAAGGGAGGGTGGTTGGTTCTGGAAGGGGGAGTTAGTTCTGGGAGGGGGAGGGGGGAAAGGGGTGAGGGTGTGGTTTGATTAGGTAGGATACAATAGGAATGGAGAGGGTTATTAATCTTACACAAAGGGAGTGGAGGTAGCTTTGAGGATCGCATATAGGGACGGTTTCCTTTCTTGTTGATCTTCAAACTCCTCTTATTTTGATAGTTGGGTTTCCTTTGCTCCCTTGCACCTCCTTTGGGTGTTGATTACTGGTTACTGTTTATTGAGTATGTATCTTTCTTTCGTTTTTAACGGGTGGTTATTGTAGTGGTACGGTGGGAATATGGTTCAGTTGGGAGATAGGTCGGAAGGGTGACTAGTGTATTCCATGTTGTTGTGAACATTGCCTTGCAGAATATTGTATGGTTGTACTTGGAAGTGTGGAAATAATGGATGTGACTATTACTGCTTATAATAATAATAAAAATTATTTTCCAAAAAAATATCAGACTTGTTTCAGCAAGGTTTCCAACTTCTATCCTGAACATCCTTCAGGGTGGTACTGCCTTCCACGAGAATCGTGGTTTTCTTAGTCATGGCCGACACTGCAGCATCCACCATAGGGGAACACAGGATCTCCTTTTCCTGCTCAGGCAAGGGATAGAGTCCTGACATGGTCCATCTGCTTTATAACCCTATGGAATGGAAAAAACAATTGAGTTTTCCTGACCACCTGAAAAATCGGATCCTCCAACAGGAAAATAGGAATGGAAAATAAAACAAAGGATATTATAATGCCTCTGTATCGTTCCATGTACGACCGCACCTTGAATATTGTGTGCAATTCTGGTCACCGTATCTTTAAAAGGATATAGCGTTATTAGAAAAGGTACAGAGAAGAGCCACCAAAATGGTAAAGGGGATGGAAGGCTACTGCTATGAAGAGAGGCTACAAAGGTTAGGGCTCTTCAACCTGGAAAAGAGACGGCTAAGGGGAGATATGATAGAGGTCTATAAATTACTGAATGGAGTGGAACGAGTAAACGTAGATCGATTTTTTACGCTATCAGAATATAGAAAGACTAGGGGACATGTAATGAAGCTACAGGGTAAACTATTTAAGACAAATAAGAGAAAATATTTTTTCACTCAACGTGTAATCAAACTCTGGAATTTGTTACCGGAGGATGTAGTAAGAGCTGTTAGTGTAGCTGGGTTTAAAAAAGGTTTGGACAAGTTCCTGGAGGAAAGGTCCATAAACCATTATTAAAAAGGGACCCAGGATATCAATGCTTGACCCAATGCAAGCATTGTGGAACCTGTGTCTTTTGGGGATACTGCTAGGTATGTATAACCTAGATTGGCCACTGTTGGAAACAGGATACTGGGCTTGATGGACCTTGGTCTGACCCAGTATGGCATATCTTATGTTCTTATGCTCTTAGGTTCTCCTCCTGCGACTCCCCTGCAACCATGTTCATAGCCTTTAAGGACTGGGAACTGGCTTCTGCAGCTGAAACCTCAAAAGCTCTTCCTGTGATCTCTGGGAAGTCTTCCAGGGGCCTGAAGAGCATGCTGCACACGAACCTTCCATAAGGAAACACCAATGTTTACCACAGCCCTGGCAACACTGAGAAGACTTTGGCATTAAGAAGACTGCCAGTCACAAGATGGCCACCACAACACCACAAGGCGGGAAGAACATCAAGCAAAGCTTCTGTACCGCGATCATGAAATAAAGAAACAGAAAGAAAAGCCCCTTCGCAGAGCTTCCCTGCCAAAAGATTCTGTGAAAAGTGCCCCTCCCCCCACTACCAAAATGTCACGGGAGGACGGCTGAACACTGGCTGGCAGGCCCGCAGCTAAGCACTGTTCCTGACAGCCTCTGCAATAACCTCAGGATATTTGCAGCCCCCAGCCACTAAAAATATCAGAGACCTCCGCAGCCCTCCAGGCTCGTACTCACAGCTGAGAAGGTAATGTGGCTTCGGGGGGGGGGGGGGGCAGGAGAAAATAGAGATCAGCCCAGAACTCATGTTGTGCAAAAACACCGCTTTTCTACTTTGTGGTTTTTTTTTAAACAAAACATAACAAATAACAACTGAACTACAGAAGAACCAGGGCTTCCCCTGACAAAATTCCTGGCACCCCCTGCTCCACTGGTCCTCCTTGGCAAGGAGCAAATCCCCTAAGGCAGGCGAGAAATTCCAGAGGGCTATTCTAAAATATGCCCTAGTGATGTCTGTCAATTGGGCTAAATTGGAAGGCACTCCAGACGGCTGCCAGGAGCCCACAAGCTTCACTGCACCAGACACACGACCACCATCTGGAAACAGAGAAAAACTGAAGAGTGCCCCTAGCTGCACCAGGCTAAGTACCAGTGGTAATGCTACTGAAGTTTCTGGTCTTATCTGTCTCCATCATCTGATGGCTGGGGAGGCAAAACCACTTGTCTGGACTGGTCTTGCAGGATGCTCTAGAAGATGTCATTGAAAAGTTGTAGTCCTCTGTCTCCATCTACTGCCAAGATGGCATAAAAAAACACATACCCGGATTGATCTAGCAGGATGATAATGCAGCACAATTTCTATGACCTCCCAGTTCTGCTCTCTTGGCTGCCCAAGATGGTGAAATTAGATCTTATCTGCTAATTTTCTTTCCTTGAATCCTTCCAATCCAGTCCAGACGCATGGGTGTATGCCCTATCACCAGCAGATGGAGAATGAAAACACTGGTTTTGATGATGTCACCCCATAAAGGATCTGTGCATCTCTGAACACTCCAGTATCCTATTGACAAAGCAGACTCTATAGAGAAATTAGAATTGTAGTCAACTACTAAAGCAACTATGTACATAAAATCAACAGAGGAATTGAATATCACAGCTCCACACAGAACCGAGAACGTGAAACTCTACCTAAGCAAGAGTTGGCCAATCCATCAGCTCTTGATCGTAAGGCCAAAGGAAAACCCTAGACATGCACGCATACACTTTATCTCTTCCACGTCCGGGCTTGCCATACAACAAAATGGGTGGGTTCTGGACTGGACTGAAGGGACTTGAGGAAAGAAAATTAGCAGGAAAGGTCTAATTTTACCTTCCTCTTTGTCCCTCAAGTTCAGTCCAGATGCATGGGATGTACCAGAGCAATATTTAAGTTTGAATGGGACCCGCAAACCTGGACACCGAATCATACATCCCCTCTTGCCTGCACGTCCAGGTGGTAGTGCTGCACAAAGGAATGGAGCAATGACCAAGTCGCTGCTCTACAGATATCCCCCGGAGGAACCAGACTATATTCAGCCCTTGATGAAGTCTGAGCCCTTGCTGAATGAGAGCCTTCAGACCCTCTGGAAGTGATCTCCGCTTGAGCAAATATGCAGAAGCAATAGCTTTTTTCAGCCACAGCACAATAGATGCTTTCGAGGCCACCTCGCCCTTGCGCGGACCTCCAAAACAGCAAAAAAAGACGATCCAACCTCCTAAACGTTTGGCACACTTAAGGTAGCGCCGCAAGACCCTGCAAATGTCTAACAGATGCAATCGATGAGAGTCTGAAAGTGTCTTCCAAATCAGAGCATACAGCAGCGTTACCATCTAATTCAGGTGGAACACAGAAACCACCTTTGGTAAAAAAAAAAAAAAAAAAAGAGAACTGGATGAATTACCACCTTTTCCTTAGAGATCATGAGAAAGGGCTCTCTACAGGACAAGGCCTGCAGCTCTGAAATTCTCCACGCCAAACAGAGCTCCCAGAAAAAACACTTTCTTTCAGCGAAGCTTGACTAAGAGGCTCAAAAGGTGCTTCTGAAATAGCCGATAAGACTAAATTCAAGTCCCACGATGGTTACCAAATGGCACATCAGCGGTCTGACCTGTTTGACGCCCCTCAGAAAACAAACCATATCTGGATTAAGTTAAGGATCCTTCTTGAAGCCAACCTTGATAACAGGCCAGGACTGCCACCTGAACCTTCAAGGAATTCAAGGCCAGACTCTTTTCCAGGCTGGTCTGCAGAAAGGCCAGGATATCGGGCAGTAAGCAAGAGAAAGCCCAAAGACCCCTCTCCTCACAACAGCTTTCAAAATATGCCAGACTCGAACATAAGCTAGAGATGTCAATCACTTTCGAGCTCTAAGCAAAGTATTACTTACTTGCGCAGAATAACCTCTCTTCCTCAACATAGCCCCTCTTAAAGAGCCAGGCCGTAAGCGAGAACATCCAAGTTCAGCATGAGAATCCGACCCTGTGACAGCAAGTTGTCCACTACCGGAAGGTGCCACGGGACGTCCACCACCAACTGAATCAAATTGGCGTACCATGGCCTCCGAGGCCAATCCAGTGTCACCAAAATCACAAGCCCTCGATATACCTCTATCTTCTGAAGTACTCAGTCTATCAGAGGTCAGGGAGGGAAGACGTACAGGAGTGAGTTGTGTGGCCATTGTTGAGCCAAAGCATCCAAGCCCTCGGACATCCTTTCTTGGCTGCAGCTGTAGAAACATTCTACCTTGGCACTGGAGGCTGACACCATCAGATCCATGATGGGGTCTCCCCAATGACCCTAAAACACCGAGCTGTCCAGAGACCACTCTCCCTGGTCTAGGCGATGATGACTGAGAAAGTCAGCTTGAACCTTTTCTTTCCCAGCCACATCAGCTGCCGACAGCGCTAGAAAATGGATTTTTGCCCACTGAAGAAGAGGAGCCACTTTGCCAGAATTGCACTTCCTGTGCCTCCCTGACGATTTAGATAAGCAACCGTAGTTACACTGTCTGAGAATACTTACACTGCCTTGTGTTGAATCAGCAGCTGAAAGAACTGCAGTGCTAGAAACACCGCTTGCATCTCTGGACCAGTTGCTCTCCTCTGAAGACCACCACCCTTGCACCACCTGGGACTGACAATGTGCTGTCCAGCTGTGAAGGCTGGCATCGGTGGTGACCACCACCCACTTGGGTGGCTCCAGCGGCATTCTAATTCTCAGCTTGACCGAGGCCATCCACCATCACAGACTCGTCCTTACCTCCTGCAGGCAACGTAACATCTGCCATAACTTCTGCGGAGACCACCAGGACAACAAGGCCCTCTGCAGAGTCTCATATGTGCTCTTGCTCATGGCACTAGTTCCAACATCACTGCCATGAACCCCAGAAGCTGCAGGTAGTGCCATGCCAAATGAGATTGCATTCGGCAAAATTTGTGGACCTGAATCTGAATTTTCCTGACACGTTCTGGAGGAAAGGATACTAATCCTAACTTTGTCTGAAAGTGAGCTCCCAGATACATTAGATCCTATGTGGGCTCCAGGGAGCTGTTGTTGAAATTGATAACAGAGGCCATACTTTTCGCTGAGGCTCTCACCAGGTCATATAGTGCATCGACCTGATACACCGACCCCGACTCAAGCTTTACTGCCTCTGACAATGAGCCCAACAGGCCCGAATCCGACTCGGGTAAACACTGCACCCAACATAAACAAGCTTGCGCCACGTAGGCTCCACATACAGATGCCTTCAACGCCAGGGCAGTAATTTCAAAGGATTACTTCAGAGCATTTCCAGCTTCGATTCTGGGCATCTTTCAGTGCCGCCCTGCCTTCCACTGGAATGGTCGTTTTCTTGGTAACAGCCGAGACTAAGGCATTCACCTTCGGGAGCCAGAGGAGATCCTTTTCTGAATAGGATATAAGCATGCCATAGACCTACTAACCTGTAGCTCTGCCTCCAGAGCTTCCCACTCCACTTTAATCATCTCTTTTATCATTATTGTAACAAGGGATCCTCCAGGATGCCTTCTTTCTCTGGAGGACCATGTGAAATATTCAGTGCCACCAAAGACTTGTGCTATCAGCACCAGCAATTCCTCCTGGAGAAAGACCCCTATTATGGAGGGGTCCTCGCTGGGGGGATATTTTGACATCTTCAAGCTCTTCCTCTGACAGTTCACCCCAGTACCCAGACGGGCCTTCTAATGGATCCTCAGAACCCCCTGAGCACACCGACCCCTGGCAGTCCCAAAAGTAGTCATCTATCCTAAGGTACTTAGATGTCAGTTCTCCAGGCTCTTTGCCATTTGCCTTCGACCCTTCAAGCCCCTTTTTTGCCTCCACTCCACAAGGAGAATCAGGCCCCAGGCCCTATTTCATGAAGTAGGCCTCATGCAATAGGAGAAAAATTCTGCCAAAAATGGGAATTCAAAGCCAGCAGAAAACACCTACTATCCAAGTCTCTGCTCTCTCAAGGGTGCCAAAGTCCCCATCTGGCCCCCCAAGTGCTCTCTTATCTCAGTTTGTGCTGTTGTGCTTACGGCTGCATTTCCCACCAAAACCGTGGCAGTGGAGAAACTGGCTCAAGCCCTGCATCAGCCTCCATTTCTTAGCGCACCTCCAATTCACATCCGTGGCAGAATCCTGCCATGGACAGCAAACTGCGGTGGCTGCCACAGGTCACAACGACTCTACTTGCTGGCATGTCAGCATTCCGGTCACACGCACGCACACAAGCACCCAATAATCGGACCCCTTTCACGTCAGTTCGCTGCTGACAGGCTGAATTGCTTCAATTTACAGAGCTAAAAACAATAAAGAGAAGGCTGGTGTCTCTTTTTCTGTCTCTTGGCCTTTCTTTATCCTTTTTTTTTTTTTAAAGACCAAATCTTAAAGGGCCACGTTCCAACAGTCATAAACCCTTGGGCCCTCTTCCAAAAGCTGGTGAGTAGGAATGGTGGATTTTTGGTCCCAAGAGGGCAAACTTGGCCTGTGAGGTGAGAGACTAAGGATGGGGAGGGGGACTGGACCACCGAGTTCTGCACCTCAAAGACTGCACTTAGCTGAATGAACAGCTCTGGGTCCAATGCAGAGCCAACAACAATTCCTCTTCTCTTCCTCTTCTTAACCTTTGGTTCTTTCTTTTTTTTTTTAATCCATCTACAGTAGAGTCCAGACTGCACAGAAGCTCATCACCATTTGCTGGAGACTGAGCAAATACTGGAGTGTTCAGAGATGCACATATCCTTTATGGGTGAGATCATCAAAACCAGTGTTCTCAGTCTCCATCTGCTGGTGATAGAGCATAAACCCATGTGTCTGGACTGGATTGGAGGAATGAGGAGGAAATGGTTGTTCTTTGGTTAAATACAGAAAGTCGTCTGTACTAGAACTGAAGAGCTGTAGTCTACTAAGGTTAAATTAGACTTTACCTGCTAATTGATGTTCCTTGAATCTTCCAGTCCAGTCCCGGTACGTGTGAGTATTCACACCCCACCAGCAGCTTGGAGAGTGAGTATGTCATGATTTATATCATCATCCTGGATAAATAACTGGCACCTCCCTCCAACCTCCAGCATCCTATTGACAAAGCAGACTCATGGGAGTAACAAATAAGAGCTAGTCCATAATGAAAAAAATTCAAGTTTCTATACACTGTTTCACCCCTCAGAATTGGAAAAAAACACACCTCCACCCTATGTAAAGTGGTGCTCATCTGCAAGAAGCAAAAAGCAACTTGTCACTCTGGCCGCAGCCTCTACCAGCCATGCTTATGCTTTTTGTTTTTGAAGGAGTCTGCACACTCCTACGGCTTTCTATCAAATTCCCGAATTTCTTCAGGCCCAGGACCGCCATGCCTACAGAGACACGAAAAAGAAGGAGAGGTTTCCCGGGACTGGACTGGAGGACTCAAGGAACATCAATTAGCAGGTAAGGTCTAATTTCACCTTCCTTATTGTCCCTCCAATTCAGTCCCAGTATACGTGGGATGTACCATAGCAGTACTAACCTCAGGAGGGACCCACAAGCCTGGCATGAAGCACTGCTGAGCCAAACCTCGCATCTCCCACCACCTGCACATTCAAGCGGTAATGGTGACCAAGTTAAAGCCTTACAAATGTCTGTTAGCGGCACAAAAACTCAACTCTGTCCATGATGCTGCTTGAGCTCTGGTTGAATGAGCCTGCAATCCTTGAGACAGGAGTCTATGCCACAGAAGATAGGCTGAAGAAATGGCATCTCTTATCAACTGAGAAACAGAGGCTTTGAAAGCTTGTGATAAGGAAGCTTATCATAGCTCAGGTAGGAGCTATAGAAAAGATGATGTGACTCTGAACAAGCAACCTGTCAGTTCTGGTAGAAGCAAGAAAACAGAGTTTTCACATAAAAGACTACCAGTCCCAGAATGCACCAGGTTTCCAGCAGCCATGAGAGGGGCTGAAGTGAGAGAATGTGTGTGCAATCAAGAGAGCTATGAGGTAATCCCTAAGCACTCATCTCAAAGGGCAGGGCCTGATTCAACACAGCTGCGCTGTGTTAGGGAGCAGCACACATTAGGACAGAATAAGAATAGAGCTTATTCTTCAGATAACAGTTACTACAAGCTCCAGCCTGGCTTCAGGGAGAACTTCAAGAACAGCTTCAGCAAAAGCCACAGAAAGAGCTTGAGGAAGAGATACAGAGACAGCAACGGCTACAAGCACCAGTATCACCTGGAGAAACAGAAGCCAAGCCAAGCAGATAGAGAGAGAAGGAAACTCTCTGGAAGGAAGAGAAGAAAGGCCATTGGAAGGTCTGGGAGATTCCAAGGCAGTACTCATACTGGGAGGTATTCCAAAAGCCAGCAGAGTCCATTGGACTGGATTCAGCCAGAGGAATGGAGTGGCAGAGATAGGAATCACCAGTGGCTACCTGGAAGAGAGAAGACTGCATGTGGAAGGGACTTTCAGACCAAGGCCAGAAGGTATGTGAGAGAAGATCCAGCGTCCAGGGATCAAGATTGGAAGGCTGGACATCAGAATTGGATTACATATTGGCCAGGCTATACAGAGAGGAATAATGATAGCAGGAGAGGCTCAGGTATGAACACTGATCCAGACCCTATCTATAATAGAGAATGGCAGCAAGGGAATAAGCATTCTCATGATAGTGCCTTAATGAAAGACTCATCTGTGCCAATGTATGATATTGACCCTATGATTGTTGATGCAGGGGGAAATACAGCAGATGAAACTATTTACATGGACTGTTCTTTATCTAAATGCTATTGCTAGTTTTCTATGAGCAAACACATCAGCCATCACAAAGAAACCTAACTTTGTTCTTTATTTCCACTGCAAACAGCTCTTAAAGCAGGATTTGGGCTCACACAGTAGCAGCCAGCCAACTAAAGGCTTTCAGCTGGTCCATTGATAGTAATTAGGGCTGCACCTGATTGTGTGTGTGAGCAAGGGAGAATCACTGCTGAGATCGGCGTGGAAAATAAGCAGAAGTTAACCTAACCAGCAAAGTTTATTCTTTACTTTGTGCCTTTGTATTTGGTAATTACTTGCTAAGAAAACATTAGCTAATTGCCTGACAAGCTGAAGGTTGTTTCCTGGTTTACTTTGTGACTTTTTGTTATCCATTTTTAAACACTGCAAGCAAGTAACCTCATTTATAGTGCTATCAAGCATACATGTGCTGGGTGAATTAAACCCCATCAATAAAAGAAGTATTTTATTGATCTTACCACTTGGTTTCACAACTCAAATTATTGTCATCAGCTGTGTTTGGGAGTGAATGAACTACAATACCCACAATACCTTGCAAGAATCATATGAATATATGCATCGTCAAGATTGTGTAAGTTCTCACCCTAGGCAGCCGTCTGACAAGCTGCCTCCCCTTGTCTCGGACCACCAAATAAGAAGAGCAGACGATCCAATCTCCGAATGGACTTAGTCCTCTTCAAATATTGACACAGGACAGGATCCTCCACTGTCCCCCCCTGCTCCGGAAAACACTGGCAGCGATACTGACTAATTCAGGTGAAACACCACGAGCACCCTGAGAAGGAAGGAAGGTACCAGCCTCAAGATCACCTTCCCCTTTGACATAATGAGAAAAGGAGCCTGACACGACAGCACCTGAAGCTCCGAAATTCTTCTGGATGAACATATGGCCACAGAAACACGGTCTTCAGCATCAGATGCTTCAAAGAGCAAGCACTCAGATGTTCGAAAGGAGCGTCTGTCAAGAACGACAGCAACGGATTTAGATCCCAAGGGGGAATCACTGATTGCACTGGGGGCCAAACCCGCTTCACTGCACAAAGAAAATGAATAACATCTGGGTGCACCCTGAGGGGCAAGGCCACATAGCTGCCACCTGCACCTGCAAAGAACTACAAGGCAACTCCATGTCTAGACCTGCCTGCAGGAAAGCGAGGACGTCCAGCACCGTAGCCTACAGCGGGCGACTGTTCCATTCTTCGCACCAGCTCTCGCAGACTCTCCATACCCACACATATGCCAGAGAAGTGGACCGTCTACAAGCCTTTAATAAGGTGGCAATCACTGAGGTTAAATAACCATGCTGTGTCAACAGAGCCCTCTCAAAGGCCATGCCGTAAGCGAGAATTGATCCACCTGAGGCTTCACGACTGGGCCCTGTAAGAGCAGGTTGGCTCACACTGGTAGGCGCCACGGATGGACGATCACTACCCACACCAGATCAGTGTACCACGGCCTCCTCAGCCAATCTGGGCAATCAGCAGCACAAGCTCCTGATGGGCCTTGATCTTCTGCACCACTCGACCTATAAGTGCCCAGGGAGAAACACAGAGCAGCCCCTCCTTGGGCCATGTTTGTACCAATGTGCTGATCTCCTCCAACATGCGCTCCCTCTGTCTGCTGTAAAACAGAGAGGCCTTCACCAACTTGAACGTAGCCATGAGATCCATTATCGGTGGCCCCCATCGCCGAACCAACTAAGCAAAAATTGCTCCGTTGAGGGTCCATTCACCGGGATCGATCCGCACTCTGCTGAGGTAGTCGGCAGCTACATTCTCTTGAAGGCCACAGGCACGGCTGAGATGACCACTAGGTGACTCTCCACCCAGTCCATCAATGTCCCACTTTGCTCTCTAATTGTTCGCTGCTTGTACCACCTTGCCAAATGATGTAGGCCACCACTATGGCATTGTCAGGGAACACTCTCACCGCCTTCTCTTCCAGAAAGGCCTGAAACCCCTGCAGCACTAAGAAGATTGCTCTCATTTCCAGGAGGATGATGGGCTACACACTCTCCTCCGGAGACCACAGCCCTTGTGCAATCTTCACTTCGCAATGTGCCACCCATCCGGACAGACTGGCATCTGTGGTGAGCGGTATCCACTGAGGTGTCTATAACCTGCAAAGCTTTTAGCAGGCATGCCTTTGGAACCACTACCCGAGGGCCTCTCTCACACCTGACGGACAGGGCAGGGGGCAGGAGAGCGCATGGTACTGCGCCGACCACCACCGCAACAATGCCCTCTGTAAAGGCTGCATGTGAGCCTGAGCCCGAGCCCAAGGCACCAGCTCGATTGCAGCTGCCATGAAGCCCAAGACCTGCAGATAATGTCATGCTGTTGGCGCCTGCATTCAAAGGAACTGACTGATCTGTTGCTGCAACTTGCATGCTCTGTACAGAGGCAGGGACACCCAGCCAAGACTGGTTTGAAATCAAGCCCCCAGATACTCCAAGTCTTGGGTCGATTGTAGACAACTCTTGGCAGAGTTGACCACCCAGCCGAGATACTGCAGGCAGGCGATGACTCTCACCATAACTCATTTGCTCTCCTCTCTGGATTTTACACAAATGAGCCAATCATCCAAATACTGGTATACCAAAATGCCTTCCTGGCAAAGGGTCGAGGCCACCACCACCATGACCTTGGTGAAAGTCCGAGGAGCCGTAGCCAGACCGAACAGAAGTGCCTGAAACTGAAAATGCCCCATAGGAACTGCGAACCACAGAAACTGCTGATGTTTGTCTCAGATGGTAATAAGCAAGTGAGCCTCTGTGAGGTCGAGCAAGATTAAGTGCTCCCCTGCCCGAACTGCTACAATCACCGACTGCAGAGTCTCCATATGGAAGTGTGGTACTCTTAGACAACAATTAACCTGCTTAAGATCCAAAATTGGGTGGAAGGATCCCTCTTTCTTTGGAACTACAAAGTAAATGGAGTATCAACCACATCCGCACTGGTCTCTCGGTATCTCCACCACTGCGCACAAGGCTAAGAGCCGCAGCAACATATGTCGCATAGCCTGGCACTTTCTGTGTACTCTGCAAGGCGAGTTGACAAAGGCCTCTCTGAGGGACCGGGCAAACTCTAGGGGATAACCCTCCTTGATGACCTCCAGGATTCACTGATCAGAAGTGATCCGGGCCCAGGCAGCATAAAAATCCTGTAGCTGACCTCCTACAGGAACCATAATCTAAACCGCTCCTGATCTCAGGAAGGAGCGCTATAAAAGTGCACTGAAATAAATAAATAAATAAAAATAAACCATGTCCACCTAACTCGCCCTCGCTTTATTGCGATTTTCTGGATGCCGAGGAGGCAAAGAGGAAAAAACCCCTACCAGATCTCGTAAACCCCAAAAGATTTGGCCTGTAGCAAAAAAACACCCCATCTGATAAGGGGCAAAGTGGACTGCTCAAAAACGCCTGAAATCCCTAGGCTGCCTGTGCATTGGAGTCAATGGGCGAACAGGCTTCTGCTTATCCTCAGGAAGCCTGCCACCCTTAGTCTCGCCCAGATCTTTTACTAATTTGTCTAGATCCTCCCTGAACAGAAGCTTATCCCAAAAAGGGAGTTTACTGAGGCGGAACATGGAGGAGATATCTGTGGACCAATTCCGTAGCCACAAGTAGCGCCAAGCAGGGACCACCGAGACCATACCCTTTGACAAACAGCAAATGAGATCATAGAAGGCATCCGCCAAATACGTGACTCCTGACTCTAGCTTAGTTGCCTCTGGCGGTTGGAGCTAGGAATCTTCTGAATTCCCCAAAATTCCCTGCGCCCATCACAGACACACTCTAGCCACAAAGGTGCCACAAACCGAAGCCTGCAAGGACAAGGCATTAATATTGAAAGCCTGCTTGAGGAGGGTCTCCTATCTCGGACGTTCTTGAGAGCCGAACCACCCTCTACCGGAATCGTGGTCTTCTTCGTGACCGCAGAGACCACAGCATCCACCTTAGGGGTGCACAAAATCTCCCTAGCTTTATCCAGTAAGGGGTACAGATGGGGCATTGTCCGTGTCCCTTTCAGGGCAGCCTCCGGAACATCCCATTCGTCCTGAATCATCTGTCGAATGACTCTGCAAGGGAAAAACCCTCTGCGTTGTTCTGACAACCTGAAAGAGTGGATCCTCTAGCGGCTGTTCTTCTCCCAGGGTTCCGCCCTCACATTAAGCACCTTGGAGGAATGCACAATCAAAGCTGCCAATTCCTCCCTTCTGAAGACATGGATAATTCAAGAATCTTCATCCTGAGGAATCTCGCCCTCCTCCAGATGTGACCCAGCTTCCAGATTTGCTTCTGGTTCCTCTGCTTCCTCTAAAGGCAAGGGCGCCATCTCCTCCCAAAGGTCCTCCTCCATTCTCCACTTACTTGACCCTGGTTCATTCTCAAGTTGTGCCTTTGAGAGGATCCCAGGAAAACCCCTTTTTAGAGCTTTGTCCCGGACCCCCCCCCCCAACCCCTCCTACCCACTTTGCCTCATACAAAAGGCCTTATGCATGAGAAAAATGAACACTGGGGTGAACCCCTCCGGAAGGGGAGCCCCCAGTGCTCCCTTAGACGAGAAGACTCTATAAGCCTTCTTTCCTTTGTTCTTGACAGTCTTTGAGGGGGGAACTGCACTCTCGTTGCAGCCCCCGCCAGCCGTAGCTACCGCCCCTGGCAAAGGGGTACCCATCAGCTGTCGGGGGTTGAGAAAGAAACACCTCTGTTTCTGAACCCCCTGGAGCCCCCCTCCATTCTCTGCTCATGAAGTTCGGTCTCCACTGACCTGGACTCTGCTTTACAGTCCTGGCAGAAGCCTGCAGCCGAGACAGGCCCTATCCTTGACCCACTTGTTAAGCACACTGGCTTTGCCCACGAGCACCTGAGTGCTGCAGACCTGTCTGTTGGCAGTAGCTCTAAACTGATGCAGCTCTTTTTTTTATTTTTATTTTTTTTACCTGCCACAAAACTATGGAACTCCCCTCACATGAAAACAAGAAAGCGCGAGAGCCAACTCCCCAAGCGTCCACACTGAAAAAGTTCCTCCAGAAAGAAAAAAAAATGCAGTTTAAAATAACATGGCTGTGATTCCTGCCCTCAGTGGGAAATGGCGCCTGTCACCCACGTGGTTAGTGCAGGGCCTCCGCTCCCTTGGCCTACACCAACCCGCGTTCCTGCTCCAAGGGCTCCCTCAAAAAAAAAGAAATTAGCTGCGCCTGGCCTGCGAGGCCGTGCTGATGCTCAACCTGCTTAACTCGGCTTCGGCGTCAGTTGGCAAGTGACAGCGGCTGCTCTTCCGACGAGGACTCCTCACCCTGCACTGGGCTCCGGAGTCGCCGTCAAATTGCACACTCTGCAGGCAAGCCCCTCTTCACCGGCTAGGCTCCTGTTAGCAAGACCAGCTGTCACCAGAGCTTTCCCCCCCACCCTAAACTTTAATTTAATGGGTTTACTGATGCTCACAGACGCAAAAAAACCCAAGACTCTGATAGAAAATAATGGTTTCTATCGTCCCCTCAGAGACTCAGATATTGAAGGCTGGAGGGAGGTGCCAGCTACTTATCCAGGGTGATGTCATAAATCATGACATGCTCAGTCTCCAAGCTGCTGGTGGGGTGTGAATACCCACATGTACCGGGACTGAATTGGAGGGACGATAAGGAATAGATGGTATAATAATTTTTGGTATTTCATACAAGGTTAACTGTCTGCTGTAAATAAAAGGATGGTGATGTGGTAGCTTCCAGGAGGCTATTGTTGAGAAACAAATGGATGGATACATCAAAAGTAGAAATGATATAAATAAAAAAATACACTATGTGATTAATATGCAAATTCATAGCCACCGCTTAAAAATAAGTGAATTAGCCACTTGTCTTATGCCCAATGTTCAGTGGTCCTATCCATTTATATAATATGGTCCTAAACGGATAAATAACTTTAAAAGAAGCTATGCAATGTCCTCAAATGGATAATTTGAACAGATAGCAGCTGAATATTGCCACTATACAGAAAGATTTGGGTTGCTATATAGAAAAATTATGGATAGGTATAAACTGACTGCATAAGTGCTTCTGAATATTAACTCTTGAGATTCTAGCTACCTGGGAGAAGATAAGCACTCTGTGACCATGCTCTTTTAATTTACGCAGCATCTTCTGAAGCAGCATCAGCTTCCCAGAGGATTTGATGAGAGCACCCCCTTCGTAGGCACCACTGGGCAGTTTGGGAGATTCCTGGAGGCAGAGAAAGCTGATGGTTAGGTTGTGTCCACCTGATCACATACAGTAACTCACAGCACCCTATAAAGAGCTTGCAACTCTTGGACACGCATACAAATCCTGCCTGCAATCATACCTCCCTGGGATCTGTTCCTGGGACTGGTCCTGACACACCTTCAGTTGACTACATCCTAGAAATATGCCATGGAGGAGGTAAGAAAGAGTAGTTACTCACCTGTAACAGGTGTTCTCCAGGAGCAGCAGGCATCAGTCCTCACTTATGGGTGACATCGACGCCGATGGAGCCCCTGTGCGGAGCATTTCCCCAGCTTTCTAAGAAAGCCTTTGGGAATACTGCACGCATGCGCGGTCCCCTTCCCGCCTAAAGGTGCCATCTTGCTCAGTCCAATGACATAGCTAAAAAACAGCACACAAAAATGTAAAAATAAACTATGTACAACTGCAACTCCCAGGAGAGAAGGGAGAGTTGTGAGGACTGATTCCTGCTGCTCCTGAAGAACACCTGTTACAGGTGAGTAACTACTCTTTCTCCAGGACCAAGCAGAAAGTCAGTCCTCACTTATGGGACTCCCCAGCTTCAGGCTACTGGGGACCCAGAGCTGAAAAATGAGCTCCCTCTAGCCTCAGCATCAGAGAAAGGACTTCACTGAAAACATACCTCTACCAGTAGCCCAACCAGAGGGCTGGAGGGTAGGAGTTGCCTAAACCTCAAAGAGATTCCGAAGCACTGCCTGACCGAAAACACTGTCCCTACGGGACTCCCTCTCCAGGCAGTAATGGGCAGCAAAAGTCTGGCTTGAGGACCAAGTAGCAGCCCTGCAGATGTCTGACAACGGTACAGAGCAGAGATGAGCTACTGAGGCAGCCATTGCCCTGACACGGTGGGCCGTGACCCGACCCTGCAAGGGAAGGTCAGCTGCCCTGTAAGCCCAGGTGATACAGTCAGCCACCCAGATGGACAAGGTACGCTTGGAGACAAGTAACCCCAAGTTATTAGGGTCAAAAGATACGAAGAGCTGAGTAGCCCTCCTATGCCCCTGCGTACGTTCAAGGTAGAAGGATAAGGCCCTCCTACAGTCCAGGGTATGCAAGACTGTCTCAGCCCGGCTGGCATGGGGCCTAGGGAAGAACGTTGGAAGAACCACCTCCTGGTTGAGATAGAAAGAGGAGACAACCTTGGGGAGGAACTTAGGATGAGTCCTAAGGACTACCCTGTTCCTATAGAAGCGAGTGTATGGCCTGTCACAGAACAGGGCTTGAAGCTCACTCACTCGCCTGGCCGAGGTCAGGGCCACTAGGAATAGAGTCTTCCAAGAAAGGAAGCGGAGAGGACATGTAGCCATCGGCTCAAAAGGTGGGTGAGTCAATTGCTGCAAGACCACATTCAACTCCCACTCAGGGGCTGGTGGACGGAGAGGAGGCTTGAGCAATAGTAAGCCTCTGAGAAATCAAGTAAGCCTCTGAGAAATCTGGACACCAAGGAGTGAACTGACAGTGTCCCTCCACCAGTGAGTGGTGAGCTGCCAGAGCAGAGAGGTGGACCCGAACAGAATTGGACTTAAGGCCCTGATTGGACAAGTGCAGTAGGTACTGGAACACTACTGGCACAGTGAACATAAGAACATAAGATATGCCATACTGGGTCAGACCAAGGTCCATCAAGCCCAGTATTCTGTTTCCAACAGTGGCCAATCTAGGTCATACGTACCTAGCAGTTTCCCCAAGGGACACAGGTTCCACAATGCTTGTATTGGTTCAAGCATTGATATCCTGGGTCCCTTCTTAATAATGGTTTATGGACCTTTCCTCCAGGAACTTGTCCAAACCTTTTTTAAACCCAGCTACACTAACAGCCTTTACTACATCCTCCGGTAACAAATTCCAGAGTTTGATTACACGTTGAGTGAAAAAATATTTTCTTTTATTAGTCTTAAATAGTTTACCCTGTAGCTTCATTGCATGTCCCCTAGTCTTTCTATATTCTGATAAGGTAAACAATCGATCTACGTTTACCCGTTCCACTCCGTTCATTAATTTATAGACTTCTATCATATCTCCCCTCAGCCGTCTCTTTTCCAGGTTAAAGAGCCCCAACCTTTTTAGCCTTTCTTCATAGGAGTAGCCTTCCATCCCCTTTACCATTTTGGTGGCTCTTCTCTGAACCTTTTCTAAAATTGCTATATCCTTTTTAAGATATGGCGACCAGAATTGCACACAATATTCAAGGTGCGGTCTCACCATGGAACGATATAGAGGCATTATAATATCTTTTGTTTTATTTTCCATTCCTTTCCTTATCATACCTAGCATTCTATTTGCTCTCTTGGCCGCCGCTGCACACTGGGCCGAGGGTTTTAACATGGTATCCACAAGGACGCCTAAATCTTTTTCTTGGGTGGTGGTTCCTAATGTGGAACCTTGCATCGTGTAACCATAGTTTGGGTTGTTCTTCCCTAGGTGCATAACCTTGCACGTCTCCACATTAAATTTCATCTGCCATTTTGATGCCCAGTCTTCCAATTTATCAAGATCCTCTTGCAATTTTCCACAATCCTCCTGGGTTTTAACAACTTTAAATAGTTTTGTGTCATCAGCAAATTTGATAACCTCACTCGTTATTCCACTTTCCAGGTCATTTATGAATATGTCAAAAAGCAGCGGACCCAGCACCGATCCCTGGGGTACACCACTATTCACCTTTCTCCATTGGGAAAATTGGCCATTTAGCCCTACCCTCTGCTTTCTATCTTTTAACCAGTTCCTGATCCACAGTAGTACACTGCCTCCTATCCCATGACTCTTTAGTTTTGCCAAAAGTCTCTCATGAGGGACCTTGTCAAAGGCTTTCTCCAGATACACAATATCAACCGACTCACCTTTGTCCACCTGTTTATTCACTCCTTCAAAAAAACATAACAGATTAGTAAGACAAGATCTTCCTTGTCTAAAGCCATGTTGGCTGTCTCCCATTAGGTCATGACTATCTATATGCTGAGTAATTTTATTCTTTATGTAGATAGTCATGACCTAATGGGAGACAGCCAACATGGCTTTAGACAAGGAAGATCTTGCAGGTGAAAGGATCTTCCTGGCGCTGTTGACACCACAAGGAGAACCTCCTCCACTTCAGGGCATATGTTTTTCTGGTGGATTGCTTTCTAGAGGCCAAGACCACCTCTTCCACTTCCTGAGGCAGGCCCCAGGGAGCTAAGACTACCCTTGCAGCCTCCAGGGCCATCAAATTGAGAGATTTGAGATTGGGGTGCAGAAGGGAACCCTGATCCTGAGAGAGAAGATCGGGTTGGAACCCCAGAGGCAGTGGTGTTTCCACTGCTAGTTGAAGCAGAAGTGGGAACCAGGGCTGCCTCGGCCATCTGGGAGCTACCAGACGGACCGAGGCCTTGTCCCTTAGAATCTTGAACAAGGTTCGGGCCACCAGAGGCGTGGGAGGAAACGCATACAGTAGGCCCTGGGACCAAGAAATCAGGAAGGCATCCGCTGCTAACCTCAGGGGATGCGGTTGCCTGGAACAGAACCTGGGTAAGTGCCGGTTCAGGGGACTGGCAAAGAGATCTATGGATGGAAGTCCCCATTTCAGGAAAATCTTTTGAACCACTAACGGGTGCAGCTGCCACTCGTGGGGCTGCAGAAGTCTGCTTAACCTGTCTGCCAGGGAGTTCTCCTGGCCAGGAAGATAAACAGCTCTCAGAAACATTTTGTGCTTGAGCGCAAAGGAACAAAGGGCCTGTACTTCCAGACACAGGGGCTTGGACCCAGTGCGCCTCCCTGTTTGTTCACATAGAACATGGCCATCTGATTGTCCGTCTGAACTAGAACAGACTGGTGAGTCAAAGTGTGAGAAAAAGCCTTGAGGGCTAACCGAATAGCCCGAAGTTCTAGTAGGTTGATCTGTTGCGTGGCTTCCCATGGGGACCAGAGGCCCTGAGTGCAGCTCTGCTGACAGTGTGCACCCCAGCCCTGCAAGGAGGCATCTGTCGTCAACACCACTGTGGGAACAGGCACCTGAAAAGGCACCCCATGGAGCAAGTTGGGGGGATGAAGCCACCACTGAAGAGAAGTCAGGAATGGTTTTGACACCCTGACTTTGTCTGCTAAGCTCCCTGTGGCTTGCTTCCACTGAGTTCTGAGGCACCACTGTGCAGGCCTCATGTGGAGGCGGGCATTGGGGGTCACATATACAGTCGATGCCATGTGTCCTAGGAGCTGTAGACAGAGCCTGGCAGAAACCCTTGGCATGGTGAGAAACCGGGATGCCAACTCCATGAGCCTTTGAGCTCTGTCCTCTGGTAAGTAAGCCCTTACTTGCAGAGAGTCCAGTCGTGCTTCTATGAACTCTAGGTTCTGGGAGGGGAGCAAAGTGGACTTTGTGAAGTTTATGACAAAGCCTAGGTCTTGAAGGAGTGATACAGTTCGGAAGGTGGCCTGCCTGGCCTCCTGGTAAGTCTGACCCCTGATGAGCCAGTCGTCCAGATAGGGGTAGACAAAAACACCTTGAGTCCTCAAGTAGGCCACCTCCACAGCAAGGCACTTTGTAAAGACTCTTGGGGCGGAAGTTAGGCCAAAAGGCAGTACTCTGTACTGGTAATGGTTTCCTCCCACCATGAACCTGAGGTACTTTCTGTGGTCTGGATGAATGAGGATGTGGGTGTACGCATCCTTTAAATCTAAGGAGCATAGCCAATCTCCCTGCTGGAGGTAGGGCAGAAGTGTTCCAAGAGTAAGCATTTTGAACTTTTCTTTCTCCAAGAACTTGTTGAGGTTCCTGAGGTCTAGAATAGGCCTTAGGCCCCCAGTTCTCTTTGGCACCAGAAAGTACCTGGAGTAGAAACCGTGCCCCTGTAGGCGAGGAGGTACAGGCTCCACCGCCTTGTCCAGAAGCAGACCTTGAAGTTCTTGAAGTAGGAGGTCCGTGTGCAGGAGAGGCCTTAGAGGCTCTCCTGGGAAGTAGGCAGGGGGTAACTGCTGGAAATGAAGCATATAGCCCCTGTGGACTATGCTTAATACCCAAGCATCCCCTGTAATGGGTGGCCACCTATGGGCAAACAGGGTTAGACGACCTCCTGTGAAGGAATGGGGTAGCAGAGATGGAAAAGCTATGCTGTGGGAGTCAAAAAAACCCTCCCTGCTGGGTAGGAGCAGGAGCCGGAGGCTTGGGGGTCTTCTGCTTACGGGGCCCATGTCCCTGCCCCTTGGCCTGCTGACCCTGCTGGGGAGGCCTGGTACTGAGGGAACGGTTTGTAGGCAGCCGTCTTTCTCGGGTAAAAGGGCTTTTTACCCGAGCCCTTCGTTTTGTGAGAAGGGGCAGAAGTCTTTCTGGACAGCCTTGTCCTAGTAAGATGCTCGGTTTCAAGCTCAGCCGCCTTCTCGGCCATGGGTTTGCCAAAAAGGTTTTCACCTCGGCAAGGGACATCGACCAACTTGTCCTGCACCCAGGGCTCGAGGTCCGATGACTGCAGCCATGTCTGGCGTCGGGCTCCGATGCCGGCTGCCGCTACACGAGCCAAAGCCTCGAAGCCATCGTAGGCCGCTCGGGACATGAACTTTGAGCAGTCACGGATTCTTGAGGACAAAGTCTGGAACCTCTGCAAAGGTTCCCCGGAGAGGCCAGCAGAGAACCCGGCAATCTCTTTCGCCAGGTCTCGTAAGTACATGCCCATGTACAGCTGGTAGGACTCGACACGGCAAGCAAGCATCGAGCCCTGGAAGCTCTTTTTGCCGAAAGCATCTAGGTTCTGGGCCTCCCTGCCGGGAGGCAGCGCAGAGTGCATCTTCTGGCTCTTCAGACGATGCATGGCCGATTCCACCACCATGGAATGGTGCGGCAGCTGCGCCTTCTGGAATCCAGGGCTCTTACGGAGTCGATAGATGGAATCGACCCACTTGCTCAAGACCGGCGCCGAGGCCGGTGCCTCCCACATCCGGAAGAGGAGCCGTTCCAGCATCGGAGGAACCGGCACAGTAAAGGCCTCCTTCGGAGGAGAGTCATACTGGAGGGCCTCGAGCTCCTCGGCTCGAGGCTCCTCCTCGGGGTCAGCGGGAATTGCCAATGCCTTGGCCATGTCCCTAACGAACTCCGAGAACCTGGTGTCCTCTGGGGGGGACCTACTCCGGGGCTCGGACTGTGGTGAGTCCGAAGGGACGCACTGAGTCCAGAAGGTGTCGGGGGACTCCTCGTCCTCCATCTCCCATGCTGACTCATCCGAAGAGGAGTCGAGGGGCTCCGACCGCGCGGGTCTAGGTGGCACAAGCCCCGACACCGAAGGCACCGGCGTCGACGCCCTCGGTTCCGAGCGGGAGGTCGAGGGTGACCGTGACCGAGGACGACTTCGAGCCTTCATGGTCTCGAGTATCGGCTGGGGTTGACTTCAACATCGGTGGTCGGGGCAGATGCACCAGCGAGGCTGGCCATCAGTACCTGTTGCTGATCCATGAAGGCAGACAGTCTGCACTCCAAGGCTGTCAGCCTGAGTCCAAGCTCAGGAGACTCAGCAGCCACCAACTCAGGCCCCGGCGGCGCCGGGCCCGACGTCGGCTCCCTCGGAGGAGAGTCCACGAGGACTACAGGACTTACGTGTCCGACGGTCTCCGGCTCCACACGAGGCATCTTGGATGGCTTCTCCTGTTCCAAGGGCCCGGGACAGCGGTTGGGGGTCTTAGACCTGGCCCTCGAGGAACCAGGGACCTCTTCCGACGCCGCCCTCACGAGCCGTTTCTTCCTCTTGCGTTCCCGATCGGGGGATCCCCTGTCCGAGGAACCACAGACTCCCGAGATGTCGAGGCCTCAGATGAGGTCCGTGCCCGGCCGGAGGCAGAATCTGAAAAAATCCTTTCTTTCTGGTGCTGACGGCTTCGAAGTGCCTTGGTGGACATTTTGCCACACGGGCCACAGATTTTTGGATCATGATCTGGGCCGAGGCACCGAAGGCAGCAGTCGTGTGTGTCGGTGAGAGACATTAATTTCTTGCACCGATCACACTTCTTGAAACCACTGGAAGCCATCGGGGAAAAAAGGGCCCCCGTGAGGTCAAAGGACCGGCTATCCAGAGAAAAACAGAAAAAAAGGCGCGAACGCCAGCCACGAAGGGCAAAAACCGAAAAATAGAAAACGGGCTCGATACCGGTGTACCGAACCCAGCGGAAAGGGGAACCGGCGTCGAACCGGAGAAAAAAGATGAAATAATCGCTGAAAAAAACGTCAACTTTTCCAGGTGACACGGACAGGCGTCCGATGGGCTCCACGGAAAAAGAAAGACTGAGCAAGATGGCACCTTTAGGCGGGAAGGGGACCGCGCATGCGTGCAGTATTCCCAAAGGCTTTCTTAGAAAGCTGGGGAAATGCTCCACACGGGGGCTCCATCGGCGTCAATGTTACCCATAAGTGAGGACTGACTTCCTGCTTGGTCCTGGAGAAAGAGGAGAACTGGAACCCAAGGAGAGAGCTGTCATCGCAAAACAGGAATAGGAAGGAGGTACAAAGGTTTGGGAAAGTGAGGAGATGGTGTTAACATAAGAAAGAAAAGGGCAGGGAAAAGAGAAAATAGAAGAGCAAATGACTTACAAGAGCCGCCACGGGGAAAAGATAAGGGTGATTGCAACACTTTTTCAGGTCCATCATGATGTTCAAGAGAGACACCTGATTTCCACCTCCTCGTGAATTTAGGGCTTCAAAATTCCGGGTTAGGATGAATTTGTAATATTTCCTGATGGGAAGGCAAAGATGAGAAAGAGAACAGAAAGACAAAATGAGAAAATGACAGTAAGTGACAAAGAAGGAGATTCTAAAGTAGAAAAGGTGAGGAGAAAATCAAGAAGTGGGTGGCTCCTCTCTTACTTCTGCATTGGGCTCAGTTCCACACGCACAATCAGTTCTGTTTTGGCAGGCATGTTCTTAAAGACATCAGCCTTCAGCCGGCGCAGCATATGAGGCCCCAGCAGGTCATGGAGCTTCTTGATCTGATCCTCTTTTGAGATGTCAGCAAATTCTTCCAGGAACCCCTCCAGGTTACTGTGACAAATGGCAGAGAAGAGGAGCAGATGGGATCAACTTAGTATAGGGGCACATGTCACAAGGGAGACAAAAGGTGAAATTTTACTTATCGTTAATTTCCTTTCCTAGATTCCTGCTAGACCATTCCAGACAAGTGGGTTGTGTCCCCCTGTCAGCAGATGAGAAAGAGAAAAATTCTAGAAGCTTAGTGACGTCAGCCTTGGTAGATAATCTTGTACCCCTAGGTGTCAGCCTCAGTATATTCGTAGCAATAGCAAAACAGATTGGCTGAAAGTAGCCTCAACAAACCAGCTAGGAAAAAAAAACAATAAGCAATGAGAACCCAAGCATGCCACGGGCACACCCAGAATAGCCTATTAACAAGTCTTAACAACAAAAAGTATGTACAAGAACTAACCGGAGCTGTCAGGCATGGCCAAGTCAGAGTCAGAGACAGCACAGCAGGGAGGGTCTTGGACTGGTCTAGCAGGAATCCAAGTAAGGAAATTAACAGTAAGTAAAATTTCATCTTCCAGTTCATCCTACTAAACTAGTCCAGAAAAGTGGGGTGTACCAAAGCTAAATCCCTTTTGGGTGGGAAGAAACGGCAGTAGCCAAGACAGTTGTCCCAAACCGAGCCGCTTCCCGAGCCTGGAGGTCCAAGCGATAATGCCAGGCAAAGGCAGATATAGACGACCAGGTAGCCGCTCTGCAAATCTCCAGTGGAGCAACATGTGCCCTCTCCGCCCAAGTGGTAGCTTGAGATCTAGTGGAATGAGCTCAAAGACCAGTGGGCACAGATTTGATCTGCAGGATGTAGGCAGATTCAATGACCTGCTTGATCCAGCATGCAATAGTAGCCTTAGAGGCTGCCGAACCTTTACGCCGACCACTGATGAGAACAAAGACAATCGGAAAGGCGAAAGGGATTGGTGACCTTGAGGTAGCGGTGTAAGACCCTGCTAACGTCAAGAGAATGGAGCCCAAGAGCACCCCCAGGCTGAGGTTATTTTAGGAAGAAAGGGAGGACTACAGACTGATGGACACGGAAGTCTGAAAAGTCTTTAGGCAAAAAGGAACGAACCGGTCGAATTGTAACGCCTTCTGGGGAAAAAGACAGGAAGGGGTACTGGCAAGAAAGCGCCTGAAGCTCTGAGAGGCACCGATCTGAGGTAACTGCCACCAGGACAACAGTCTTAAGAGTCAAATCTTTAAGAGATGCATGGTGGGAGGGAGGGAGAAGGAGGGAGAAGTGGCCTAGTGGTTGGGGCAAGGTACCACAGGCCGGAAGGTCGGTGGTTCAGATCCCACTAGAGGACAGCAATCTTGGGCCGGAAGGACTGGGGTTTCTAGTCCCACAGGTGCTCCTCGTGGTCTTGGGCAAGCCACTTAACCCTCCACTGCCCATGTTCCCTGTAAGTATTAGTGTATGTGTCTCATATCCCCTCGTGTTAAATGTATCCCCCAATTGTGTTGTGACCACTTTGATTGAAGGATAAGGTGGTATACAAAACTGTCTAAATAAATAAATAAATAAATGGTGCAGGGGCTCAAAAGGAGATCTGGTGAACACGCGAAGGACCAAGGATAGATCCCAAGATGGGACAATGGGTCGCAGGGGCGGTTGGAGGATATGAAACCCCCCCCCCTCCTGCAAGAAGCAACCTAGATCTGGATGTGAGGCAAGGGAACGCCCCTGGATAGGCCCCTGGAAACAGGTGAGTGCAGCAATCTGATCCTTCAATTGAGAGCGAGCCAGTGATTGAAGCTGTCCTGAAGAAAGGATGTCAGGAATGTGCACCCTCCATGGGGACAGTGTTTCATGAGAGCACCACGAGGTGAAACAATGCCAAACTCTGGCATATGCCCGAGAGGAAGAGGGATGTCATGTCTTCTAAAGGGTAGCCACAACCTGCAGCGAATAACCTTTCCGCGCTAGGAGGCACCACTCAAGAGCCAAGCCATAAGAGAGTAAGGAGTTGGATCATCCATGAGTATCGGATCTGCCGTAGATGCCCCTTGCATGTGCCTAGGAGCAAAGGAGCTGCCAGCAAGAGGCAAATGAGATTGGCATACCACGGGTGATGTGGCTAGTCCGGGGCTACAAAGATGACTTGGCAGGAGTGGACCTCGATCCAACGGAGAAGTCTGCTGATCAGCGGCCATGGAGGAAACTCATAAAGGAGCTGATCCAGAGGCCAGGATTGGACCAGGGTACCAGGATCGCAAGAGGTCGGCTCCCTTCATTGACTGAAGAAGAGAGAGGCCTTGGTGTTGGAGGCAGTGGCCATCATGTCTACTTTGGGCTGGCCCCACCAGTTCACAATGATCTGGAATGCCCACAGAGCAAGTTCCCACTCGCTGGGTCCAGATGACGACTGGGGAAAGCCGCATGAATGTTCTCCACCCCCACAATGTGTTGTGCAGAGAGGGCCATCAGATTGTCTTCTGCCCAGGGGAACAAGAGGGCCATCTCCTGGGCTACCTCCGGACATTTGGTGCTTCCTTGGAGATTCAGGTAAGCCATAGTGATTGCATTGTTGGGGGTGGATTCAGACTGCACGGTGCCGAAGGAGAGACTGGAAGGCAAGTAGCACTGGTCTTACTGCATGAGCCTCGAGATGACTGATTGGCCAAGAAGCTTCCTGCGCTGACCAGGAACCTTGTGCCATCTGTCCCAGAGAGTGAACTCCCCAGCCAGACAGGCTGGCATCAGTGGTGATGAGCACCCAATGCAGAGTCTCCAGAGAGATCCCTTGCAAGAGATTGTGACAAGAAAGCCACCATCTGAGACTGCAGCGCACCCCCACTGGGAGAGGCAAACGTATGTAGTAATCTTGGGAACAGGGAGATCAACTTGACAAGAGGGCCCGCTGAAGTGGATGCATGTGGGCTCGAGCCCAGGCGACCATGTCCAGAGTGGCTGCCATGGTGCCAAGTACCTGAAGGTAATTCTAGGCTGAGGGAGTTTGACAATGAAGAAAGTGCCGAAGCTGCGTGAAAAGCTTTTTGCATCTGTTCCAGGTAAGATAGACACGACCCACCCGCGTGTCGAAGAGAGCCCCGAGAAACTCCAAAGACTAAGTAGGTTGTAAGCAGCTCTTTGCATGATTGATGACCCAACTGAGGCAACTGAGAAAGGTGACCACCTGAGCCACTGCTGCAACTGCCTTGTCTTGAGACTTTGCTCTAATGATCCAGTCATCCAAGTAAGGATGAACCCTGATGCCTTGTCGACGAAGAGCGGCCGCTGCTACCACCATGACCTTGGAGAAGGTGCAGGGTGCCGTGGCCAGGCCAAACGATAAGGCCTTGAATTGATAATGCCGCCCCAGGATTGCAAAACGCAGGTATTGCTGATGAGTTGGGTGAATGGGGATGTAAAAGTAAGCTTTGGCGAGATCAAGAGATGCCAGGAACTCCCCAGGCCTGACTGCCTCAATCACCGACCTAAGTGTCTCCATTCGAAAATGTGGGACATGGAGACTCTTGTTGACACCTTTCAAGTTCAGAATAGGTCTGAAGGAACCGTCCTCTTTGGGAACGACAAAATAGATGGAATAGTGTCCAGAACCTGTTTCTGCAGCAGAGACTGGGAACTGCAGCAGAGACTGGGAACTGCAGCAGGCGGAGTAGAGTCATCTTCACAGCCAGGAGTTTGTTTGGTGCCTTACATAGGAAAATAAGAAAAGAATGTGGAAGAGGCCTTGCAAGCTCTAGAGCAATCACCTCAAGGACCCACTTGTTTGACATGATTCGGGTTCATTCGCGGGAGTAAAGCTATAGGGGGCCGCACACAGGTGGCACCCCGAAATAGACCCTAAGCCCGTCAGCGGGAGGAGCTAGCGGCGCCTGTAAATCAGATAGTAGAGGCGAAGGTGTCTCTGTGACAGATCCCGTGAAACGTCGAGCAACTGTGGCCACTGTCACCGAGCGGGCAGACAGACGAAGTAGATCATAGAATGCATCCGCTACAAATGCCATGACGGATTCTAAATGGACAAGAGCAGGATACTCTGTGAGTGCATGTATCCAGTGCAACAGCACACGTGCAGCCAATCCGCCACATTCTGAGGCTTGAAACGATGGAGGATGAGGAAAAAACCTGTATTCAGGAGACCCTCGACCTTCCGATCGGTCTAAACCCAGGGATGATTGTATGCTTAGTAACAGCTGTCACTAAAGTATCAACCTTTGGAAAATGCAGCCACTGCTCTGGGTCCTCAAGGGCCCATAGATAATGCCGGCCCAGCCACCAAGCGGAGGATAGAGAGACATACGGAGAGCCCCACTGCAGGAAAACCATTTGCTGTAATTCAGGAGGCAAATGATAAGCTTTGGACAGTTTAATAGCCACAAAGATAGGGTCTGCTTGTAGCTTAGATGGATTCTGAACTTAGTAACACATAGTATACGACAGCAGATAAAGAACAGTATGGTCCGTCTAGTATGCCCAGCAAGACGGCCAGAGTAGGTGCACCTGCTGCTCCATGCAGGTCACCTCTCCCCATGCCTTTGTTTGTGGGTGTACCCACCGCTCCATGTAGGTCACCCCTATTTATTCAGATATAAGAGATAGTTATGTTTATTTTGATTTTATCCTGTTGCTATAAAGGGATCCACTGTGTCTGTCCCATGCCACTTTGAATTCCGTCACTGTATTTGCCCTCACCACTTCCATCGGGAGGGATTTCCAAGCATCCACCACCCTTTCAGTAAAAAAGTATTTCCTGACATTGCCTTTCAATTTACGCCATTGCAGCTTCATGTTATGCCCTCTAGTTTTACAGCTTCCCCGTCTTCAAGTCTCTTCTCATAAGTCTTCTGATGCAGGCTCCAAATCATTTTGGTTGCCTTCCTCTGAACTGCTTCCTGTCTTTTTATATCCTTTGCAAGATATGGTTTCTAAAACTGAACACCATATTCCAAGTGAGGCCTCACCAGCGACTTATACAGTGGTATTAGTACCTCTTCCTTTCTGCTGGTAATTCCTCTGTTTGCAACCCAGCATCCTTCTGGCTTTTGCTACTACCTTGTGTTGTAGGAACTTGCTGTGTTGTAGGAACAGAAAGGTGAAGGGGCTCCATAATTTACGCAATGAGGGCAGGGAGTTCCTCTTTACCTAACAGGCAGATGTCCTGCCTGTCCTCTCACCTCTGGCGCTTCCTCAGGAGGTGAGAGCTCTCCCTTTTTTCTGTCCAATTCCGAATTGAGCAAACAGCCCTCAGTGAGGCATTCCCCATCCTCCCCAGCATGGTACCAGTCCCCTGAGGGTGCAGGAGGAACTGTAGGCATAGCGAAGGATCTGGAATTTTTCTTAGGTGGAAGAGCTGGGGCAACTGGACTCGCAGAGGCACCTGAGCACCAAAAATCCCAGGCTTGCCTGAAAAACTCCATAAATTGCCCCTCAGGATTGACTGAAAGAATCTGTGGAGATTTTGGCTGCTGAAGGCCGGACCATTGAGGCTGCTAGAGTCCAGGAAATTGTGGTTCCTTGAGGAGCATCGGAGGAGGAAACTCTTGTGGCACTGGAGAAGCAGGAGAACCAGAGGATGAAGGGGCTGTGAGAGCAAATGGTGTTGCCAGAGTTACTGGTAGTGCAGGAGGAACAATAGCAGAAGAAGTGCCTCAGTGATCTGCCATGCAAGCCAAAGCATCGATTTGCAGTTAAAACCCAGCGCTTCTTCCCACACCCAAGGCAGCGTTGTACTAAGGAGGGCATACCTGTAAGTAGAAGGCCTGATGTGAAAGCATAGTTACTCATCTGTAACAGGTGTTCTCCACGGTCAGCAGGAATCAGTCCTCACATATGGGTGACATCAGAGCCGACTGACTCCCATGGAAGCATTTCCCCAGCTTTCAATAAAGCCTTTGGGAGATGCCACCACGCATGCGTGGTTCCCTTCCCACCCAAGGGTGCCTTCTTGCTCAGTCAGATGACATAGCCAGAGCCGAAAAAGAAGATGGCAAAAATACAGCAACTCCACGGGGAGGAGGGAGGGCTGTGAAGACCAATTCCTGCTGTCCCCGGAGAACACCTGTTACAGGTGAGTAACTACGCTTTCTCCAGGAACAAGCAGGAAGTCAGTCCTCACATATGGGACTCCCTAGCTACAGGCTACCAAGAACCTGTAGAAAGCCACGGTCAAGCCGTGAGCAGCAGTACCTGAGTCTGATGGCAAACTGAAAAAACCCCAGTGTCCAGGGAGAACCATCACTCCAGTAGCTTGAACTAGAAGGGTCGGAGAGTAGGAGTTGCCTAGACCCCAAAAAGATTACAGAGTATGGCCTGGCCGAAGGCACTGTCCCATAGGGACTCCCTCTCCAGGCAGTAATGTGCTGCAAAGGTGAGGACTGAGGACCACGTGGCAACTCGGCAGATGTCTGTCATGGGGACAGAGAGCAAGCTTGTAACCAAGATCGCCATAGCCCTGACACTGTGTGCCATAACCCAGCGCTCTAGCAGGAGCCCTTCCTGTTCATAGGCAAGGGCAATGCAGTCTGTCAACCAGGTAGACAGGGTCCGCTTGGTTACCGCCTCCCCCAGCCGACTGGGGTCATAGGAGAAGAAAAACTGGGAGGTTTTGCGGTGGCCTTGGGGAAGCTGCAAGTAGAAGGACAGGGACCTCTTACAATCCAAAGTATGGAGGATGGCTGCTGCCCTGTCGGCACGAGGTTGTGGAAAGAAGGTGGGGAGCACCACCCCCTGATTAAGGTGGAACGAGGACACCACCTTCATAAGGAATTTAGGGTGCATGCGAAGCACAACCCTGTTCTTATAGAACCTGGTATAGGGTGGCTCTGCCACCAAAGCTTGAAACTTGCTGACCCTGTGAGCAGATGTGAGTGCCACCAGGAAGACAACCTTCCAGAAGAGGTACTATAGGCGGCAAGAAGCCAGGGACTTGAATGGCGGCCCAGTGAGCCATGACAGTACCACAATAAGGTCCCATTCCAAAGGAGGTGGATGGTAATGAGGGGCTGCGCAGAGAGGGGTTTGCCCCTGGTGGTGTGACGAAAGAGCATGAGTTGGATTTGAGTCCAGCCTGCGAGAGATGAAGCAGGTACTGCAGCACCATCTGCAGCAGGCAGGAGAACGGGTTGGCCCGTTACTCTGTGCACCACACCGAGAATCTGCAGCATTTGAAGGCATAGGCCCACCTCATGGAGATCTTACGAGAAGCTAGAAGGCCCTCCTCCACCTCCCTTGGGAGGCTGAAGGGAGCCAAGGCTACCTGTTTAGCAGCCATGCTGTTAGCACTAGAGACCCCAAGGTGGGGTGAAGGAGGGAGCCATCCTCCTGACTCAGTAATCCCAGGGCATTCCCCAGAGGGACCGGGGGCTCCATTGATAGGTGGAGCAGCAGCGAGAACCAAGGCTGCCTGGGCCGCCTCGGGGCCATCAGGATCAGCGATGCCTTGTCCCGGAAAATGTTGAAAAGGGTCTTGGCAACCAGTGACATGGACAGGAAGGTGTACAGGAGGCCCCCGACAGGAGGCCCCCGACCACGGGATAAGGAAGGCATCCGATGTCACCTAGGACAGGTGAGGCTGGCAAGAGCAGAAGCAGGGCAGCTGAACATTGGCCGGGCTGGCAAAGAGGTCCACTAGTGGGGTGCCCCAGAGGCATAAGAGCCGCTGTTTGTGCAGCTGTAAGACCCTGCTCAGTCTATCTGCCAGGGCATTGTCCTGGCCCGGCAGGTACACTGCCCTCAGGAGCATTCCTTGACTGATCGCACACGAGCAGAGGGCAACTGCTTCCTGGCAGAGTGTGTAAGACCCTGTGCCTCCCTGCTTGTTCAGGTAGAACATCCTGACCTGGCTGTACATCTGGACCAGCACAGACTGGTGCTGTAGGCGGTGGAGGAAAGCTCTGAGCACCAGGAATATGGTCCTGAACTCCGGCAGGTTGATATGCTGTTGGCTCTCTGCCCTGGACCAGTTACCCTGCATGTAGAGGCTCCCGCAATGGATTCCCCACCCCAG
This sequence comes from Ichthyophis bannanicus, assembly GCA_033557465.1. Taxonomy (NCBI): domain Eukaryota; kingdom Metazoa; phylum Chordata; class Amphibia; order Gymnophiona; family Ichthyophiidae; genus Ichthyophis; species Ichthyophis bannanicus. The sequence goes on along the minus strand of CM066048.1, from coordinate 99,145,935 downwards.
CAAGGAGGCGTCGGTAGTGAGGACCCGCTGGGGCACAGGGTTCCGGAAAGCAATGCCTGCCTGTAGATGCTGTGTGGCTTTCCATCAGCTGAATAACTCTGCCAGTGGGCAAGTCACACACACCCTGTCCCAAAGCCAGCCCGTGGCCTGTATCCACTAGGAGCAGAGGCCCCACTGGGCTACCCTCATATGAAGGCAGGAGTTGGGGACAACATGGACAGTCGATGCCATGTGGCCGAGTAGACGGAGCAGGGAGTGAGCCAACACAGAGCAGCGGTGCTATATGTCTGTGGCCAAAGCTAGGAAGGCCTTGGCCTGAAGAGTGTCCAGTCGAGCCCCTATGAACTCCAGATCCTGTGTAGGGGTCAGGTGGGACTTGGGGCAGTTTATCACAAACCCCAGGTGTTGAAGGACACTGATGGTGCAGCCCATGGCCTGATGTACCGCTGTGGCCATGTCCCCTTTTACAAGCCAGTCATCAATATAGGGGAAGACAAAGGCGCCCTGAAGATGGAGGAAGGCCGCCACCACTGCTAGGCATTTGGTGAAGACTCTGGCTGCAGAGGCAAGACTGAAGGGTAGCACCCTGTACTGGCAGTGCTTGCCCCTGACCAAGAATCTGAGGTACTGCCTGTGGCTGGAATGAATGAAGATGTGGGTAAATGCATCCTTTAGGTCCAAGGAGCATAGCCAGTCTTCCTGCTGGATGTATGGCAGCAGTGTTCTAAGGGAGAGCATCTTGAACATCTCCTGCACCAGGAATTTGTTTAGTTTTCACGGGTCTAGGAAGTACTGTGAGTAGAACCCCTTGCCCCTTAGGTGATGGGGTACTGGTTCCACAGTTTCGTCTGTGAGAAGACCTGCAAGTTCCTGCAGTAGCAGGGCCCGGTGCAGGGTAGTCCGAGAGGGAAGAATGGGGGAGGCGTCTGGTCCAGGTGGAAAAGGTAGCCTTCTATGACTACCTGGAGTGCTCAAGTGTCAGTGGTAATGGGCAAAGTGGACCAGATGTCCCCCTGTGGGCAACTGACCTTCTGAGGGTGGAGAGGCTATGCCCAGGGAGTCAAAAGCTCCCCCCCAGGCTGTGCTGGAGCTGGGGGCTTTGGGATCTTCTGCTTGTGGGGGCCCTTCTGCTTGCGGGCCCTAACCTTTTCCTTTGGCATGGTGGCCCTACTGAGGAGTTGGAGGAGCCTGATACTGCAGGTATCCCCGGTAAGTCTGACCCTTCCTCGGGTATGGAGGCTTTATGCCAGGGGGTTTCCTCATCGGGAGGGTAGCAGTCTTCTTGGAAAGTTGAGTGCTCATAAGGAACTCGGACTTGATCTCCGCCACTCCCTATTCTCTCTATGGCATGGGACATCGATGAGCTTGTCTTGCACCCATTGCTCCAGATCTGAAGACTGCAGCCATGCCAGGTGTCGGGCACCGATGCCCGCAGCAGCTATCCTCGTGGTTGACTTGAAGCCATCATAGGCCGCCTGAGTCAGATACTTCAAGCACTCCCCAACGCCCTTGGTCAGGTTCCAGAATCGCTGGAGGTGATCATTCCAGAGGCCAGCGGAGAAAATGTAGTTACTCACCTATAAACAGGTGTTCTCCGGGGACAGCAGGAATCAGTCCTCACATATGGGTGACGTCGGCACCGACGGAACCCTCGCAGAAGCATCCCCCCAGCTTTCAAAGAAAGACTTTAGGATATGCCACCACGAATGTGTGGTCCCCTTCCCACCCACGGGTGCCATCTTGCTCAGTCAGATGACATAGCTAAAAGATGGCAAAAATAAAAGATGGTAAAGGAGCAACTCCAAGGGGAGGAGGGAGGGTTGTGAGGACCGATTCCTGCTGTCTCCGGAGAACACCTGTTACAGGTGAGTAACTATGCTTTCTCTGGGAACAAGCAAGAAGTCAGTCCTCACATATGGGACTCCCCAGCTACAGGCTACTGAAAGCCCATAGCAAAAATAGGCTACTGAAAGCTCATAGCAAAAATAGGGCTCTCTCATGGGGAGCCACAAGCAGAAGCAAATAGCCTGTGTACACAGACCATAGTAAGACCCCTGTGTCCGATGAACCAGCACTCTGGTAGCCTGAACACAGAAGGGTCGGAGTTGCCTAAACCCCGAAAAGGTTACAGAGCACAGCCTGGCCAAAGGCACTGTCCCATCGGGACTCTCTTTCCAGGCAGTAATGGGCTGCAAAGGTATGGACTGAAGAGCAGGTGGCGGCCCGGCAGATGTCCACCATCGGGACAGAGCGCAAGCTTGCCACCAAGACCATCATGGCCCTGACACGGTGCGCTGTGACACGGCCTTCCAGCGGGAATCTTGCCTGCTCATAAGCAAGGGCAATACAGTCCACCACTCATGTGTACAGCGTATGCTTGGTCACTGCCTCCCCCAGCCTACCGGGGTCATAGGAGATGAAAAGCTGAGAAGCTCTGCGGTGGCCCTGAGTGTGTTGGATATAGAAGGACAAGGCCCTCTTACAAAGCAAGGTGTGAAGGACCGTCTCCGCCCGAATAGAGTGAGGTCATGGAAAGAAAGTAGGACACACCACTTCCTGGTTGAGATGGAAGGGCGACACCACCTTCGGCAGGAATTTGGGGTGCGTGCAAAGCACCATTCTGTTATTGTACAAGCTGATATAAGGCGTCTCCGCCACCCGGGGCTGGAGCTTCCTAACTCTGTGAGCGGAGGTGAGCACAACCAGGAAAGCCACCTTCCAAGAAAGTTAGCGAAGGTGGCAGGTAGCCAAAGGCTCGAAAGGGGGGGGGGCACGAGTGAAAAGCCCCAACAACCCATTGAGGTCCCATTCAGCTGCCGGCGGGTGAACCAGGGGTTTTGATAAGAGCAGGCCCCGAAGGAAACGGGTAACCAACAGCTGGACCAAGAGGGGCTTACCATCCACTGGATGGCAGCGACTGAGGTGCACTCAGACGGAGCATGAGGAATCTGGACTGAGAGAAGTGGAGAAAGTACTGTAACACCAGAGCCACCGGGCAGAAGAAAGGATCAGCTTTGTGTTCGGCACACCAAGAAGAGAACCTGTGCCATTTTACAACCACTCTAGCCAACTTACTGAGCAGACTAGATGGACCATGATGGTCTTTATCTGCCGTCATATACTATGTTACTATATTTGAGAGCGTAAGCCTTTCTAGTAGAGGTCTTGCGAGAGGCTAGCAGAATGTCCTCCACCTCAACTGGAAGGTTGAAAGGGGCCAGTCACCCTCTCAATAGCCACGCTGTCAGGGACAGGGACCCCAGGTTGGGGTGCAGGAGAGAGCTTCCCTCCTGAGATAGGAGTCCAAGGGAGATCCTCAAGGGGATGGGCCTCCACCATTAACTGTAGAAGCACAGGGAACCACGACTGCCTGGGCCACTGAGAAGCTATCAGGATGAGCAAGACCCTGTCGTGGACGGTCCTGAACAAGGTCTTGGCAATCCGCGGCATTGGAGGGAAGGCCTACATGAGGCCTTCCGACATGAGACTAGGAACGCGTCCGCTGCCACCCTGGAGAGGTGGGCCTGCTGGGAGCAGAAGCAGGGCAACTGAAAGTTGTCTGGACTGGTGAAAAGGTCCATCACGGGCTCTCACCAGAGCCAGAAAAGTCAATCGGCTACCCTGGGGTCCAGCTATCACTCATGTGGCTGGAGAACTCTACTGAGTCTGTCAGCCAGCAGGTTGTCCTGGCCTGGCAGGTGCACTGCCCGCAGGAGGATCTCCTGTCAGAACGCATATGAGCAGAGGGTTAGAGCCTCCTGACAAAGGGTCCAGGACCCCGTGCCCCCCCCCCCTATTGTTCACGAAGAACATTGCCACCTGGTTGTCCATCTGGACCAAGACTGGCTAGTGAAGCAGGTGGTGACAGAAGACCCTCAGAGCTAGGTATACGGCTCGGAGCTCCAGGAGGTTGATCTGCTGGGTGCTCTTGTGGGTGACCAGTTGCCCTGGGTGCGGAGATCTCTGCAATGGGCTCCCCAGCCAACCAGGGAGGCATCTGTGGTGAGGACCTCGAGGGGCTTGGAGTCTGAAAAGGCATGCCCACCTCAAGATGCTGGGACTCCCCCCACCAGACCATGGAATCCGCCAAATGGCGGCTCACAGAAACTTTGTCTCGGAGGCGACCCGTGGCTTGGGATCACTGGTCCCGGAGACACCACTGCGCCACCCTCATATGGAGGTGAGCGTCTGGGGTGAAATGGACCATGGAGGCCATGTGCCTGAGAAAGGCACAGAAGCTGGGCAGGCACCTAGGGACAGTACTGTACGTCCCGAGCTAGAGACCTGTGACGATTTGTCTTGTTCCCTGGTAAGAAAGCCATTGACTTTAGAGTGTCGATCTTTGCCCTAATGAACTCCAGATATTGTGTCGGGAGGAGGTGAGACTTGGGGTAGTTTATGACAAAGCCCAAGTGTTGCAGGACCTGGATGGTGCGTGAGGTGGCCTGCTGCACCTCAGAGGCCATGCCTTCCTTTATAAGACAGTCGTCCAGGTAGGGAAAGACGAAGACCCCCTGGAGCCGGAGGAAGGCAGCCGCAACTGCCGGGCATTTTGTGAAGACACATGGGGCAAAGGCTAGGCCGAAGAGGAGTACCCTGTATTGGCAGTGCCTGCTCCCTACTACGAACCGCAGGTTCTGTCTGTGGTTGGGGTGAATGAGATGTGGGTATAAGCATCCTTGAGGTCTAAGGACCATAGCCAGTCTCCCCGCTGGAGGTATGGCGGCAGTGTTGAAAGGGAGAGCATCTTGAACTTCTCCCTTACTAGGAATTTGTTGAGGTTGCGCAGGTCGAGGATGGGCCTTAGGCCCTGTCCTTTTTGGCATGAGGAAATACCTGGAGTAGAACCCCTTGCCCTTGAGGACCTGCCAACTGCTTCAGAAGGTGGTCCCAGTGGCGGGGAGACCTGAGGGGCTCTCCCGGCAAATAAGGGGTGGTGTCTGAGTCAGGTGGAGGAGGTACCCCTCCCTGACTACCTTAGTGCCCAGGAATCGGTGGTGATGGTCACCTACCTCTGAGCATAGAGGACAAGAAGTCCCCCTGTGGGCTGCTGATCTCCTTGGGGTAGAGAGGCTATACTCAAGGAGTCAAAAGCTCCCCCCTGGCTGGGCCAGAGCTGGTGCCTGGGGTTTTGGAGCCTTCTGCTTACGTGGGCCATGCCCATGTCCCTTGGCCTGCTGACCCTGTTGGGAACCTGGGGAGGCCTGATAAGGTGGGTAATTTCTGTAAGCAGCACCTTTCCTCGGGTAGAAGGGCTTTTTACCTGAGCTCTTCAATCAGGGAGGGGCAGCGGTCTTTTTTGAGAGCCTGGTCCTCGTCATGAACTCGGTCTCCAACTCGGCATCCTTGTCGGTCATGGGTTTGCCAAAGAGGTTCTCTCCTTGGCAGGGGACATTGACCAATTTGTCCTGAATCCACTGCTTGAGGTCAGATGACTGTAGCCAAGCTTGGCGGCGTGCACCGATGCCAGCCGCCGCTACTTGAGTCGCCGACTCGAACCCTTTATCGGCCGCCCGAGACATGAATTTGGAGCACTGACGGACTGCTTTGGCCAGGTTTTTGAACCGCTGCAAAGGTTTCTCGGAGAGACCAGCCGAGAACCCGGCGAGTTCCTTCGCCAGGTCTCTGAGGTACATGCCTATGTACAGCTGGTAAGCCTGGATGTGGCCGATGAGAATCGAGCCCTGGTAGCACTTCCTGCCAAGGGCATCCAGGGTGCGTGCCTCCCTGCTGGGGGGCACCGAGGAGTACATCTTCTGACTTTTCAGTCGACGCATGGCCAACTCCACCACCATGGAATTATGCGGCAGTTGTGACTTCTGGAAGCCTGGGCTCTGGCAGACTCGATACAGCAAGTCGAGCCGTTTCCTCACCACCGGCACCGAAGCCGATATCTCCCACATTCGGAGCATCAGCTGTTCCGGAATGGGCGGAATGGGCACCGTGAGCGATTCCTGCAGAGAGGCCTCATACTGGAGGATTTCCAGTTCATCTGCCCGAGGATCCTCCTTTGACTCAATCGGGAATGCCAGGGCCTTGGACATGTCCTTGACAAAATCAAGGAAGCCCATATCCTCAGGAGGAGACCTCCGTCGAAGCTCCGAGATGGGAGAGTCAGATAGGACGTTGCAGTGGCGACGGGTATCGGGGGACTCCTCATCCTCTGTCTCCCACTCGGAGTAGTCCGTCAAGCATTCGTAGGAGGGCTGCACCGCAGGCTTTGGGGCTACCGATGCCCTGCGGCTGGCGCCCGGCAGACTTGCCGGGGATGACCACGGTCCCATTGAACAGGACTCAGAATGCAACCTCGGCCTCCGGGGATGTCTTGGACGTCAAAGGCCCAGTGGTGGGGGCGGATGAACTGGTCGTGCCGGACAACAGCGCCCGCTGCTGGTCTATGAAGGCAGGCAAACTGCGCTCCAGGGCCGCTATTCTGGACTCCAGACCAGAAGGCTCGGCAGCCTACGGCACGGGCACAGAGAGACTCTGGTCTGATGCCTGCTCCCCTGAAGGGGAATCCTCGATGAAGATAGTGTCTGGGGTCCAAGGCCAGTCTGCAGTCAGATCCTTCCGGTGGACCTTTGCAGGCCGCTCCTTCTCAGATGCCTCGGATGAACATCTCGGACTGCGGGACCAGGACCGAACCCGGGGAGCCCCCGGTCGGTCAGAACCATCCAAGGATGCTGCCTTCGAGGGTTTCTTCTTCTTCCTTGGTTCCCTCGAGGGAGACCCCCTTTCTGAAAACCCCTGACGAGGCTCAGGTTTGGAGCATTCCACCCAAGATGTCGGGGCCTCAGACAAGGCCCTGGCCTTCGGAGGCACCGGGGACTCGGGGAAAAACTTATCGTGCTGCTGCTGGCAGCTCCTGAGGGCCTTACTGGACATCCTCTTGCAGAGACCACAGGCTGATGGGTCATGATCAGGCCCCAGACAGCAAAGACAGCAGTCGTGTGTGTTTGTCAAGGACATAATTTTGAAGCACTGATCACACTTCTTAAAGCCACTGGTAGCCAAGGGGGAAAAAAGTACCCCTGCGAGGTCGAAGACTCTCTTGGCTGCCAGCGGGAAAAAAAAGGCACGAAGACACTGGGAAAAGAAAGGAACAAAAAAGCTACAAAAACGAACTGAACTGAACTCTACGCTGAAGCAAGAGGTTGGAAGGTGGGAAGAGGACTGACTTCCTGCGTGTTCACGGAAAACCCAGTAAGCTCCTTCATCAAGCCCTGAAAGTGCATGCTGATATAGAGCTGGTAAGCTTGGATCTGGCAGGCAAGCATCAAGCCCTGGTAGCACTTCTTACTGAGGGCATCGAGGGTACGGGCCTCTCTGCCCAGGGGCACCACAGAATGCATCTTCTGGCTCTGGAGCTGATGCATGGCTGATTCCACTACCATGAAGTTATGGGGCAACTGTGGCTTCCTGAAACTTTGGCCTCGCCAGACTCGGTATGTTGCATCGAGTCAATGGCTGACTATGAGCACAGATGCCAGTGTCTCCCACATGCAGAGGAAACGTCTCTTGAGGATTGCAGGGATGGGAATCGCCAGTGCCTCCTTTGGTGGGTAAAAATATTGGATAATCTCTTGCTCCTATGTGCAAGGATCCTCCTCCAACTCTGTGGAGATGGCCAGTGCTCTCAACATGTCCCGCACGAAGTCGAGGAATGGGGTTGCCGGAGGGGAAGGGTTCGACGGAACATCGCAGTGTTTGCTAGTGTCCAGTGATGTCTCATCCTCGAACTCCCAGTCGGAGTAGTCTGTAAAGGATTCGGCGCCGATTGGGCCTGCGGGGCAGGACCCAGACCAAGTAGCCGATGGATCATGGCAGCTTCGTGGCTGGAGCCACGAGCACTTGCCAGTGAGGATCTCGTTCCCAAGGAGCAGGACCATGATTGAGACCTCTGCCGAGGATTGATTTAAGGCGGTGGGCTCACAAGGATCTGCTCAGCAGCCGGGGAAGTCCTTGATGTTGAGGTCCAGGTGGTCTGGGTGGATGCACAAGTGGAGCCAAACATCAGTGCCTGCTGCGTGGCGAGGAAGGCAGACAAACTGCACTTCAAGGGATTACTGGGTCCAGTGTCGACAAGTAGAGGGAGTCCTCAACAAGGATAGCTGGGGGTATCCAATGCCAATCGCCAGAGGTCTCTGAATCCTTCTGGGGGACCTTGGCCGGCTGCTCCCGCTACGACTCCTCTGGCTCTCTGCGTGGATTGCGGGACCTAGCCAGAGCTTGCCTACCTTGTCTGTCCCGAGAGGAATTCCTCAAGGATTTTTTCTTCTTCTTCCATTCGTGCTCCAGGGAACCCCTGTCAGAGGCCCGGTGGCCCCAATCGGTAGCCGAGAGATCACTGCACGACTCCCGGGATTCGGATGGGGTCCTGGGAGTATGGCGTCACCAGGGACTCTGGGGCAGATTCTGACTGTTTGAAGATCTCATCATGCTTCTGCTGACAAAGTTTGATGGCCTTAGTGGATATCTTTCTGCAAAGGCTGCAGGCCTCAGGGTCATGGTCAGCCCCTAGATATTGGAGGCAGCAATCGTGCGTGTCGGTGAGGAACATACTTTTTGTGCACCGATCACACTTTTTAAAGTCACTGGTCATCGGGGAAAAAAGTACCCCAGTGAGATCGAAGACCTGAAGAGCGGCCAGCAGTGGAAAAAAGGTGCAAATCCGCACCAAGGATAAAACTACAAAAAAATAGATCCGAGCCGCAATACCGGGGCAAGCGAGCTCAGAAAAGAACCGGTCGCAATCGGAGAATTTAATCAACATTTTCCAGGGAAATCAGACACACGTCTGGTGGGCTCCGCGGAAAAAAGGAGACTGAGCAAGATGGCATCCTTGGATGGGAAAGGGACCACGCATTCATACTGGCATCTCCCAAAGGCTTTCTTGAAAGCTGGGGAGATGCTTCCACGAGGGCTCTGTCGGCGCAGATGTCACTCATATGTGAGGACTGGCTTCCTGCTTGTTCTCGGAGAAAACAGATAACCACGGGAGTTAGGGAAAAGACAGCCTGCAGAATCGTGCCAGATAAGATGGCAGCTGCCACGTGGTGTCTGTGAGGTGTTTTGGCAGGAAGGGAAGCAGCATGGTGAAACCAGTGCAGGCAATCAGGCAGAAGGAGTGGCTTTACGGGGGCCCGCACAGATAATCATGCCGAAAGACAGCCCCTGAAGAGAAGGATCTGCCCCGATGCCGAGCAAAGAACGAACTGCCCTGTTGACGTGCGGTAAGGCGGAAAGAAGAAATGCCCGAAAGGAGAGAGAGAGAGAAATATGCCCAGAGTGGAGCCGGGGGGGGGGGGGGGGGGGGTAGCGCACCCCAGCACGAAATGAACACTCACTGTCCTGAAGAGCCATAGAGGTAGTCACTGACGGTAAGGCCAGACAGCTGCAGCCGATGCAAGTTTCTTGCAATACCTTGACGTTCTGTGCAATCAAAGACTCACCTCGTTTTGGCCAGGTTTTTTTTTAACTTTAAGGAAAAAAAGAAAGGTGGTAAAAATATGAGCTGCCGAGCTGAGAATCTGCTGAAGCTGAGCTAGTAATGCAGAGGAGAGCTACATTGCTCCTCCTGAGCAGGAGCTCGTCCCTTCAGAGGTGTGCAGTGATCCTCCTGAACTGGAACACCTCCAAAATAAATGTGGGAATTTGCCAACAGGGAAAAGTAGGAGCACTGCAGTATAAAAATTCCCCAAGACAGAGTAAACTGGCATAGAAAGAAACCCAAGAAGGGAGCCAGGAGACAAAGACAAGTCCACCATCTGCTGAGAGAGAAAATACTGAAGCTGGCAGGGGGTACAGGATTATACACATGAGAGGCTAGGGAATGACCAGCTATAGGGCTGCAAAAGCATGACAAGGCGGCTACCTGAACCTTTAGGGAATTTAATGCCAGCTCCTTGTCAAAGCTATTCTGCAGGAAGGCTAAAATGGAAGGGGATCCAGAAACACCATGGAGAGACAGAGACCACTGACGGCACTATGTTTCAAAGAGACTCCAAACGCGGGTATAGGCTATGGAAGTAGAAGCTCACCTAGCCTTGAGTAAGATTGCAACCATCTACAACAAATAGCCCTTTTGAGCTAATCGGTGCCTTTCAAGAGTCAAGCTGTAAGCGAGAAGGGAGCCGGGTCGTCCATCAGGAACAAGCCTCGCCTTAGCAAATCTCGGCGAGAGCCAATACTGAGCAGTGCTGCCACGGGGAGCCGAATCAGGTCAGCATACCAAAGCTGTCAAGGCCAGTCTGGTGCCACCAAGATGACTGTTCTGCGATGTGACTCGATGTGGCGCAGGATTCAAGCAATCATGGTACAGCAAACAGGAACTTAAATTTGGTACTCATAATTGGGGAGCCTGAAACAGCAACAGTGCTGCCTCAATGCTACTCCACTGCAACCAAGGCCTGCAGCCACATACCTTTTGAAACCTTCATCTAATCTTCCGGGGAGAGCCAGGGGAGGAGGAGTGAAAAAGGGGCACCAAGGCTCCACAACTAACAAATTCCTCTGGGGTCCTGATCCAACAATTCTGGCTGTTCAACCTGCCTTTAATAAAATAAGGATAGAACTAAACTGATACCCTTTCCTCCTTTGGCAAACCCAGGAAGGTGCTGGTTTTAAGCTCATCAAGCTCAAGTGAGGAAAATTGCCCCTAAGAGCGCTTACTCACAAGCTAAATCAAATTTTCCTCAAAGTTTTCACAGAGCTGCTCAGATGTGTCCACACTGTGCTAGAGACAGAGAACTACTGGGGTAGTATGCACCTAGCTGCTTCAGTTATGACTGCAGGATGAGGTCATAAAAAACTCTAGGTGCCCGATATTGCAAGGCATTTATACGGTTTACAGCGCTGTAAACTTGTAAATGCCCCCAAGCGGGATATTCAGCGCCACTAACATGGTTAGTGGCACTAAATATCCAGAGTAATGCCACTATACATCTCGGCATGTTGGGGGCGGTACCTAGGAATAACTGTGCAGTGGCGATATTCCGCCGTTGCCCAGTTATCCCTCAGCTGTGAAAATTAGGCACAGCAAAAGCTGTCCTAACTTTTGCCGCCAAAGCTAATCGGGCAGTAGTCGAATATCACCGCTGCATGGTTAGCTTCTGTGCCATGCAGCTCGTTGGGGTGCACTGCGGCAGACCCAGATATTCAATTCCGATAGCCGGATATGGCCCTGGATTGAATAACCAGGGTTAAAGTTGAGCGGCGATAACTATGGGCTTTAAAGACGCATAGCCGTCAAATCAAAATCGGGCCCTAGATTTTTTTCTCTGTCTCCACCTCTCTTGGAAGGGGAACACAACCCACTTGTCTGGACTGGTCTAGCAGGACAATATGGAACAGGGATTTTGTCTAAGTGCCAGTTTTCCAGTGGCTCACCTGAAGCGGCTTCCCCATTGGGTACAACACTCCTGACATGAGATGCAGACTCTTCAGGATTCTGGGAAAGCAAATCCAAACTGATGTTGACAGGAATGACATCATCCATTTGAGTGGCTGATTTATTCTGCAGTCCTCGGAAAAAAAAAAGTTGCTTACCTTTAATGATGCTTCTCCATGGACAGAAGGATAAATCAGCCACACAGATGGGTGATGTCATTCCTAACTGCACCAGGCCAGACTTGCTCTCCCAGAGCCAGGAAGAGTCTGTGTGCCTATTGCTCCTTCCATTCAGTTTTCCTCATTAGCGGGCAAGTGCAGACATACCTCTCCATTATTCATTGTTTTCTCCTTCATTTTCAAAATGTGTTTACATTTTCTTTACATTGCATCAACCATTTGTGTGGCTGATTCAATCTGCTGTCTACGGAGAACCATTGTTACAGGTAAGCAACCTCTCTTTCCAAGTTGCTCAATGGAAAGCAGGCCAGCAATACAAAATAGTAGCTACTGCAGTTGCGATGTGATCAAGACAAAGGAACAGGTCCAATAAAACATGGTCTTCTGCCAAATTAAGTGTGGGGGCGGGGGGGGGGACTTAAAGGTGCCCATAAGAAAAGACTCACTTGAAACGTTCTGGGGTGAGAAAATTAAGGAGATGGAAAAGTTCCTCCAGGTTGTTCTGCAGTGGAGTCCCAGTCAGAAGGAGCTTATGGTCTATCTTGTATCCATTCAGTACTCTGAAGAACTAAGCAGGCACAGATAAGACCCTAATTTACTGCCACATCCCATTTTCTGATGCATAGACATTTCTGCAAAATTCACTCAATGTTGCAAAGTTCCTTTTTTTTGTTATTCTAGAGCACCTAATATATTCTCATTTGCTTATATGCATCTACATTTTGATTCTGAGCACATGCCCTGGCAGGCTGTGGTCAACATGTATGCATTTAATGCCACCCTTGTTTAATGGAATTAATGTTGTGCTATTACATTCCCTGCCCCCCTTTTTTATATTTACATTGTCAAGTAACTAGTCTTTCTATATTACTATGTGATTTCTGTGTAGATAATAATACTGAACAGACCTCTCGGTCTCATGGAATCTGTAAACTGCCATGAAGTTAATTTTTGTGTAAACGGCAGTAATAAATAAATTAAGCAATCTGAATCTCATTTTATTATTTCTTTTCTTTTTTTTTCATAAGATAAATGTATTTATTTATAAAAATGTAATATACCATTTTCCTGAAAAATTGGTTCAGAAAAAAATCATAAAACAGAATATTTAAGAAACAGATCATATAACATAATGCCCATTGTACCTGATAAAATTTCAACCCCTTCCTAAATTGCAGTAATTGAATATTAAAGCACAATTAAGATCTCATGGTTAGTGCTGTACCTAGCCCTGTGCAAGAGGTGCAGGCACACAGGGCCCAAAAGGACAGGGGTGCATTTGGAGCTGCCAGCCTCCGCTCTTCCCTACGCTGCCTGCCCCGATACTACCCCCCCCCCCCCTGCCCTGGCAGCAGCGATGACAGCAGCAGAGCAGACATCCAATTAAAAAAAAAAAAATCCGCAGGTCTCCAACTCCACGCCCACATGCAGATCCGATCCCCCCATCCTCTGACGCACACCCATGCCAGAGGAGGGAGGGACTAGAAAAGCCATTCAAGCGCGGAGTTGCAAAGACCCACGCCTGAATGGCTGGCCCGGTTCCCCCCCACCGACTTGAGCACACGCCAGAGAAGAGGCACCAGACCCACATAAGTAGGAAAGACCCACGTTTTCCCTTCCCCAAACTGGATGCCTGCTCTGCTGCTGACACATCCGCTACCCTGGCAACACTAAAAGCAGTGGCAGTTGGGCAAGGGCATGCTGCGCGAGGCAGAGCCGGCTGGATATAGAGGTAAGATGGGGAGATGCCAGGCATGGGGCAAATAATGGGGGAGGGAGGGGGCAGATGTGCAAGTCGCACAGGGCGCGTATATGGTTTGGTACAGCCCTGTTCATAGTAAGAAAGACTTATGCAGTGGCAGTCTAATCCAGCCTGTGCACCACAATCTTGAATTTGGAGCTAGCATTTGGTCATTTTCCATCTCCCCTCCTCCTCATTAATCTGGTCATAACACTGACCAAATACATCTGGTATACATATTTGTATGCAAATGAGGCAAGTGGATATGTCAATAATTATGCATATGAAGCTCCGCATTACCCATGGGCTGCCCTGTTTGCATGCAGGCCATAAAACAAACACTTCCCCTCAAATATAGTACAACACTTACATGGAAACAAAAAACAAATAAATAAAGTCCTGTCATATGAGAAAGAACTTCCAATTATTTAGCAGTGAAGGCTTTGCACTATAACTGCATAACCTTAGAAAAATCAGGAAACACAAAACATTTGTAACCCAAGAATAAAACATTTTTCTTTTTTTCAAGTTTATTTAAAATTTTTCAACAGGCCAATAAAAACAAACAACCCTCCCCGCCAAGAGAAAAGATAAAATATCCGAGGTTACACTACAGACATCAATGGTCTGACTAATATGCATCTAATGTTCTCCATATCCTTTCTATCTTCTCAACACAAGGAGTGTAAATGGAGGCAGCGCCTTCAAACTTACCAGTCTGACAGACAGCATGCCAACAAAAAGCGTAGTTACTTACCTATAACAGGTGTTCTCTGGAGACAGCAGGAATCAGTCCTCACATATGGGTGACGTCGGCACTGACAGAGCCCTTGTGGAAGCATCCCCCCTGCTTAAAAAGGAAGCCTTTGGGAGAAGCCACAACGCATGCGTGGTCCCCTTCCCGCCCAAGGGTGCCATTTTGCTCGGTCAGATGACATAGCTAAAAGACGGAAAAAATAGAAGATGGTAAAGGAACAACTCCAAGGGGAGGAGGGAGAGTTGTGAGGACTGATTCCTGGTGTCCCAGGAGAACACCTGTAACACCTGCTTTGCGGAGGTTCTGAGTGCGTTGGATATAGAAGGACAGAGCCCTCTTACAGTCCAAGGTGTAGAGGACCGTCTCCGTCCGACTGGAGTGAGGTCTTGGGAAGAAAGTAGGAAGCGCCACTTCCTGGTTGAGATGGTAGTGCGACACTACCTTCAGCAGGAATTTGGGATGCGTGCAAAGCATCACTCTGTTCTTGTACAATTTGGTATAGGGTGCCTCTGCCACAATGGCCTGAAACTCACTAACTCTGCGAGCGGAGGTAAGCACGACCAGGAAAGCATAGCTACTCACCTGTAACAGGTGATCTCCGGGAACAGCAGGAATTTAGTCTTCATATATGGGTATCGTCGGTACCGACGGAGACTGCGCGGGAACGCTCCCCAGCGTCCAATAGGAACGCTTTTGGGAGCATCCCTCAGCACATGCGCGCTGCCTTTCCAACTGTCCCTCTTCAGTTAAGTTTGTAGCTGAGTGAAAGGATAGAGGGAGAGACGAAAGAGACAAAGAGATAGAGAGACAACTCCTAGGGGAGGTGGGTGGGTTGTGAAGACTAAATTCCTGCTGTTCCCAGAGATCACCTGTTACAGGTGAGTAACGCCGCTATCTCCAGGAACAAGCAGGAATGTAGTCTTCACATATGGGGACTCCCTAGCTGAAGATGCCAGGGAGATAGCCCCAGGAAGGTGCCACCCTAGAAGGTGGGAATCCTTCCTCCCATGGATCTCTGGCATTCCACCAGGGTTGGTGGGTAGGAGTTGATTTAGGTCTGAAAGAGATTTTGAAGAACAGCTTGGCCAAAGAAGGCATCCCGACAGGAGGCTTTATCCAGGCAGTAGTGGGCTGTAAATGTGTGTACCGAAGCCCAGGTGGCTGCTCGACAAATGTCATCGATAGACACAGAGTGGAGATTAGCCATGGAAGCTGCCATGGCTCTCACATTATGAGCTGTGACATGATCCTGAAGAGGAAGACCCTTATTCTCATAAGCAAAGGATATGCATTGGGCAATCCATTTAGATAAAGTTCTTTTGGAGACTGGAAGTCCCAAATGACTAGGGTCAAAAGCTATAAAAAGTTGCGAGGACTTTCTATGTTGCTGTGTTCTTTGTATGTAAAAGGCTAAGGCCCTTTTACAATCCAAAGTATGAAGGTTTCTTTCTGCATTAGAGGCGTGAGGCCTTGGAAAAAATACAGGAAGATAAATTAATTGATTTGGCATAAAGTGTGGGTGAGCTCTAAGAAAGCACAGTTACTTACCTGTAACAGGTGATCTCTGGGAACAGCAGGAATTAGTCCTCACATATGGGTACGTCGGAACCGACGGAGCCTGCGCGGGAAAGCTCCCCAGCTTCCCTGAAAGAAAGCTTTTGGGGCCTCCCACTGCACATGCGCGCTGCCTTCCCGCCTTCCTGACCAGCTCTCCTCAGTTCGAGTTTATAGCTGAGACAATAGAGAGAGGAAAGGAAGATAGATAGATAAAAGATACAACTCCTAGGGGAGGTGGGTGGGTTGTGAGGACTAATTCCTGCTGTTCCCAGAGATCACCTGTTACAGGTAAGTAACTGTGCTATCTCCAGGAACAAGCAGGAATAAGTCCTCACATATGGGGACTCCCTAGCTAAGATGCCTGGGAGATCCCGTTCCAAGGGTTCGCCATCTTCGTATGGATCTCAGGCATCCATCCTGGGAAGGTGGGCAGGAGTTGTTCAAGTATGGAACAGGTGTTTGAGGACAGCCTGACCAAACAAGGCATCCCGGCGGGAGTCCTTGTCCAAGCAGTAATGGGCTGTGAAGGTATGAACCGAGGCCCATGTGGCGGCTCGACAGATCTGATCTATGGAGACAGAGTGAAGATGAGCCATAGAAGTGGCCATGGCTCTCACATTGTGAGCTGTGACATGGCCTTCCAGAGAAACGATTTTACTCTGGTAAGCAAAGGAAATACACTGAGCAATCCAATTGGAAAGTGTACGTTTGGAGACTGGACGTCCCAAATGAGAAGGATCAAAAGCCACGAAAAGCTGGGAAGAATTTCAATGTGGCTGAGTCCTGTTGAGGTAAAAGGCAAGAGCTCTTTTGCAATCTAAAGTATGAAGGTTCCTCTCTGCACTGGATGCATGAGGAGCCGGAAAAAAGACAGGTAGATATACCTCTTGATTAAGATGAAAAGGCGAAACCACTTTGGGCATAAAGTGGGGGTTCGTCCTAAGGACCACCTTATCATGATGAAATCTGGTATAAGGTGGATTAGCCACTAAAGCCTGCAGTTCACTGATGCGGCGAGCTGAAGTGACTGCAATGAGGAAAACTACCTTCCATGAAAGAAATTTCAAGGAGGTGGAGTGTAAAGGCTCAAAAGGTGGCTTCATAAGCTGACCTAGAACTAGGTTCAAGTCCCATGCTACCGGAGGAGGTCGGATGGGAGGCTTAGTTAGAGTCAGGCCTCTCATGAATCTTGCAACAAGCGGATGAGAGGAGACAGGTTGTCCATTTATAGGTTTTAAGGATGCTGCGATAGCACTCAAATGGACTCTTACTGAATTCGTCTTAAGGCCTGCATTAGAAAGATGCAGGAGATAGTCTAGTAGAGAATTCAAAGGAAGTGCTAGAGGGTCAAGACCCTGTTGAGCACACCAAATGGAAAAGCGTTTCCATTTGAAAGCATAGGAACGCCTCGTGGAGGGTTTCCTAGAGGCATGCAGGATATCTTTCACTGGTTGAGAAAGACTGAAGTCATGAAGGCTTAGGCCTTCAGTAACCAAGCTCCGAGGTGTAGGGACTTGGGGTTTGGGTGCCACAAAGTCCCCTCCTCCTGAGACAGAAGGTCTGGCGCAGCTCCCAGGTCCAGGGAGGGTCCCTGGGAGAGATGCAGAACTAGAGGGAACCACACTTGGCGTGGCCAGCGTGGAGCTATGAGGATCATGGATCCGTGATCCCTCTGGAGTTTGAACAGAGTCTTGGGAATCAAAGGAATGGGTGGAAAGGCATATAGGAATTCCTGACCCCAATGCAGGAGAAAGGCGACGCTGGCCTGAGCTCCCTGACACGGAGTCCTGGAACAGAACCGGGGAAGTTTGGCATTCCACGGACTTGCAAAGAGGTCTATGTCCGGGGTTCCCATTCCTGAAAGATTCTGCCTATCTGGTCCATATGTAGGGACCATTCGTGTGGGAGCAGAACTCGACTGAGTCTGTCTGCCCGAGAGTTTTGAACCCCTGGAAGATATACTGCCAGAAGATGAATTTGATGCTCTCTGGCGAAGGCCCATAATCTGAGAGCTTCGTTGCAAAGCGACAGAGAGCCTGTCCCTCCTTGTTTGTTTACGTAGAACATGGCCACCTGATTGTCTGTCTGAACTAGGACAGTCAGGTTGACAAGGAGGGTATGGAAGACTTTGAGGGCAAAGAAGATTGCTCGCAGTTCCAGGAGGTTGATGTGAAGGGCGGTCTCCTGCGGAGACCAAGTACCCTGAGTGGAGAGGGATTGTAGATGGGCTCCCCACCCTGTTTGGGAGGCATCTGTTGTGAGGGTTGCTTGGGGCAACAAAGGTTGGAAGGGGGCCCCCAAACAACAGATTCTTGGTGGACATCCACCATTGGAGGGACCAAAACAGACGTTTTGAGGTGAGTATTTGGTCGGAGAGCGCTCCTGATGCTTGAGTCCACTGGGTGGCCAAGGTCCATTGAGCTGCTCTCATATGAAGACGAGCGTAGGGCACCACGTGTACCGTGGAGGCCATGTGGCCCAGAAGTCGCAGCATTTCTCTGGCTGTCAAGTGACTGCTGGACTGAGCTTGGGAGGCCAAGCACAGCAGACGTTGGTCCCGGACTTGAGGCAGGTAGGCCCTTGCAGTGGTGGTGTCCAACTGGGCCCCTATGAATTCTAGAGACTGAGTAGGGGTAAGTTGAGACTTGGGAAGGTTTACCACCAGTCCCAGATACTGCAGAAGGTGCCTTGTGCGGTCCAGGGAAATCTGGGCCTCTGACTGAGATAGAGCTCGGATGAGCCAGTCGTCCAGATATGGGAATACAAAAATTCCCAGACCTCTTAGAAATGCGGCAACAACTGCCATGCATTTGGTGAATACTCTTGGAGCAGAGGCTAGACCGAAGGGAAGTACTCTGTACTGGAAATGTTTTCCCTGAAACAGAAATCGTAGATATTTTCTGTGGGATGGGTGGAGGAGTATATGTGTGTACGCATCCTTGAGATCTAGAGAACAAAGCCAATCCTGACTCTGAAGGTATGGAAGGAGAATGCCTAGAGAAAGCATTTTGAATTTCTCCTTGTACAGAAATCTGTTCAATTCTCTCAGATCTAGGATAGGCCTGAATCCCCCTGTCTTCTTTGTTATGAGAAAATAAGGGGAGTAGAACCCTGTCCCTTGTTGAAGAAGAGGAACCTCTTCTATTGCCCCTTGGGCAAGGAGAGAAGAGACCTCCTGATCCAACAGGTCCAGGAGAAATGGGGGAGAATTGAAGTGCCTCACCATGGTATATGGAGGAAGGTTGGAAAAATGAAGTTTGTAGCCCTCTCTGATGATAGAGAGGGTCCATTGCTCTGATGTGATTTGCTCCCATCTGGGAGCAAAGTGAGCTAACCTTCCGGGAATGGTGAGGGGCTCTGGTTGTTCTAGAGCAGGGGTCTCAAACACGCGGCCCGCGGGCCGCATGACCTTTGTGCCGCCCGCGATACACAGGGGGAAAAAAAAAAACCCGGCTTCTGCTGCCGCTGCCATGGCAGCAGCAGAATCAACTGTCCCGCGGCCCCTTCCCATCTGCCCAGCAATAGCGGCAATAGCAGCAATACCGCATGTCCCGCATGTCCCGCGGCCCCCCCGATCCCTTCCTGCTTGCCTGTCAGTTCTTCTCTGCTTCGGCTTTCAGAGCCGCGAAGGGAGAACTTCTCCCTCGCGACTCTGTTAAGCTCGCCGGGGCAGATGGGAAATTTCCCATAAGCCCCAGCGGGCTTAACAGAGTCACGAGGGAGAAGCTCTCCCTTCGCGGCTCTGAAAGCCGAAGCAGAGAAGAACTGACAGGCAAGGAAGGGGGGGGGCCGCGGGACATGCGGTATTGCTGCTACCGCCGCGGCAGGAGCAGCAGCCAGCTGTTTTCTAAAGTTTAAGTTTCCCGGGGGGGGGGGGGGAGCCGGATTGATGTGGGCTGCGGGGGGGGGGGGAGCAGGGTTGTGGTGGGCTGCTGGGGGGGGGGAGCAGGATTGATGTGGGCTGCTGGGGGGGGGAGCAGGATTGATGTGGGCTGCTGGGGGGGGGAGCAGGATTGATGTGGGCTGCTGGGGGGGGAGCAGGATTGATGTGGGCTGCTGGGGGGGGGGAGCAGGATTGATGTGGGCTGCTAGGGGGGGGAGCAGGATTGATGTGGGCTGCTGGGGGGGGAGCAGGATTGATGTGGGCTGCTGGGGGGGGAGCAGGATTGATGTGGGCTGCTGGGGGGGAGCAGGATTGATGTGGGCTGCTGGGGGGGGGAGCAGGATTGATGTGGGCTGCTGGGGGGGGAGCAGGATTGATGTGGGCTGCTGGGGGGGGAGCAGGACTTGATGTGGGCTGCTGGGGGGGAGCAGGACTTGATGTGGGCTGCTGGGGGGGTAGGACTGGAAATGGGGTGATGGGGGGATAGTACTGGTAATGGACAGATGGGGGTTAGGACTGGAGGTGGTCTGATTGGGGGGCTAAGAATGAAGATGGGGCGATGGAAGGGTTAGGCCTGGAAGTGGGCTGTTGGAGGGCTTAGGACCGATAATGGGCTATGGGGGGGTGGGGCTAGAACTGGTAATGGACGGGGGGGGGGTGCTATGACTGGAAATGGGCCGAGTAGTAGGGGAGCTTGAACTGCAAATAGCTGATGGGGACAGGGTCTTGGAATGGTAATGGGCTGAGTGGAAGGGGGCTTGGAATGGAAATGGGCTGATGGGGAGGGGGGCTTGGAAAGGAAATGGGCTGTGAGGGGAGGGAGCTAGGACTGGAAATGGGCTGATGATGCGGGGACTAGAAGGGAGCGGATGCTGGGTGGGGCAGGAGCTAGAAGGGAGTTGATGTTGGGGGACGATTAGAATGGGATGGGGCTGGGAGAGTGAAATGGAGAGGGGAAATATATTTTGTGTGGGAGGGAAGAAAAATCTACAATTGGCCGGGTATTGGGAGAGTAAGTGGGGATTGAGGATGGAGGGGTAAAATTTGAGTGGATGAAATAGGAATGAGGAAAGAGCAAAAGGAGAATGATTAGTATGTTAAAGCAGATGTAGAGAGAATGGAAAAAAACTGGGAAAGAAGAAAGGACAAATGGACAGCAGACGATGGAGAGTTAGCAGAAGACACAAAGAAACCAGAAGAAAGTGGCTGGAACAATTGCAACTGAAAAAAAAATGCACAAAAGGTAGAAAAATATCTCTTTATTTTGAATTTATTAACTGAAATATGTCAGCTCTTGGAAATGTGCATCTTTAACGTCTGCACTTTATTTAATACAAGAGGAAATCAATGTATAGTTTTATTTCTACAGTGTTGTACATTCTAAGTTTGGCTTTTGGGGTTCCCAGTTTAATTGTCTTCCTGTTTCTAAATTGTGATTCCTTGTTTGGTGATGGTGTATGTTCTGCATGTGTAACTGAGCTGAGGTATTCTGTTTATGTAATTCCTATTTGACATTGCCACTTGTTCTCTTTCCCGAGTAGGTCATGTATTGTTATTCTCTGAAATGTGTTGATTTAATATTTGCAGTGTTGCCTTTTGATAGTTAGGGTATGGTGCTTTGTGAGTCCTGGTAGTGCTGTTAGGACATGGCAGGTTTGCTATGGGTTCTAAATGAGCAGTGTTTCTAGTAGTTCCTAATGTGCCTGGCGGTTGGCACTGGTTTATAGTAATGTAGAAATCTTTTAGTCTTTCTTTATCCATACACTCATTAAGAGGCATGTTTACTCAAAGTTAGTGTATGGTAACATTATGCAAATATTTATGCAAATGATGCCCTTATGCAAATGATGCCCTTATGCAAATGAGGCCTGCATCTTGTGCGGCCCCCGGGTTACTCTACAAGTCCTCATTTGGCCCTCAAAGCAATTTGAGTTTGAGACCCCTGTTCTAGAGCCAGAAATGTTAAGTTCTCTAGGGGCAAGTCAAAACCCCTGAGGGGGTTGAGCCTGCTGAGGAGTGGTAGACACTGCAGGCTTTGACTTTGCCTGTTTAGGTTGCTGACGTTTAGTAGCAAAGCGAGGCTGAGAAGATTGTTGGCCAGTATTTGTAGAAAATCTGGCCTTCTTGTAGTAAGGCCTCTTGAAAGACTTTTTCTTGGCAGGAGCAGAGGTAGACTTAGAAAGCCTATCCAAGGTAGCATTTTCTGCATCCATTTGGGTGGCTTTAATTTGCCAGTCCTTACCAAATAAGTTCTCGCCTGTACAGGGCAGATTCCGTAAGCCATCCAGGACCCAAGGTTCTAGGTCAGAGGCCTGGAGCCAAGCAAGTCGTCGGGCTGCAATAGCAATGCCCGAAGCTCTACCGGCACCCTCAAAGGAATCAAAAGCTGCTCTGTTGGAGAACTTAGAAACATCTAAAAGTTGTTTCACCAGAGAAATGAACTCCTCTTTTCTATCCTCAGGGATAAAGGAGGCAAAAGGTTGTATCTTTAGGGCAAGTTCTCTAAGAAACATGCCCATATACAGACTGTAAGAATTAATCCTGGCTATAAGCATAGTAGCCTGGAAAATTTTCTTGCCAAAAGAGTCTAGGGTCTTACATTCTCGTCCTGGAGGGGTAGAAGAGTGCCTTTTGGTACTCTTAATCTTTTTCAGTGCAGACTTCACCACAATGGAATGGTGAGGCAACTGAGTCTTTTGAAAACCAGGAGGAGGGGGGACCCGGTACATGGTGTCCAGCCTACGAGAATAAGGAGACAACGTTAGAGGAGCCTCCCATAAGTCCATCAAGTGTTCTTGAAGGATTTCATGGATAGGCAGGGTGACTGCCTCTTTAGGAACCTTGGGGTATCCTAAAATATCCAATTTCTTTGATCTAGGTTCTTTTTCTGAGGATGTGGTAATAGAAAGTCCTTTAGCTAATTCAATAATGAATTCTTGAAAGGACAAATCCTCTGGTGGAGACATTCTCCTCTTTGGGGAAGAGGGGTCTTCATGAAGAACTAGAGACAGCTCATCAGAGTCCTCAGAGGAGTTGAAATCCTCTGAGGAATCAGAGTATTCTCTATTTGCTTCCAACGCACGATACGCATACCGATCGGTATCGACATCGGGCGTACCGGGTATGGGATCGGTATCGGGTAAAAACTCGGATCCAGCATGCGGAACCGATCTGCATTTGGAAGTCGATGGTCTTGGTTCCGGTATGGGAGACGATACCGGAACCGGACCCGGTATCGCTGAACGCGATACCGAGGGCGTCGCAGAATTGATAAAAGCCAGCATGGCCTGCTGCATGGTCTGAACAGTATTGCTCATAGACGCCACTGCTGCCTGGATGTCGGTACCGGTATGGGCCGGTACCCCAGAGCAGTCCAACAGGTGATCAGTCGAGGCCGTGCCATCGATGTCAACCTGTAACCCCATAGATGGTGCTTTGGAAGCCAGAGCTTCCCGCCGGGGTTGTTTGGCTGGGGCAGGATCCTCAGACTCAAAAGAGAGAGCCTCTCGATGCTTTGAAGGAGATTTGCTCTTTGAGGACCTGCCCACAGAGGGTTTGGTTACCTGAGATCCATCCGGAGAGGAAGACCTGGATGACTGTGATGCTGGATTATCAGAAGCAAACAGCACATGGAATTTGTTGGCCCGGTTCTGCAACCCACGTTTAGACATCTGGGAGCAGGATGGGCAGTCCGGAATGGAGTGGTCAGGTCCCAAACACTTAAGACACCATTCATGGGTGTCTGTGACTGAAATAACAGCACTACACTTGGTACACTTCTTAAAACCAGGGGTTGGTTTCTCCATGAGGAGAATTTGTGTAGGCCTGAGGCCTAACCGAAGTCACCAAGTTGTGCAGAAAAGAGATTTTTTTTTTTTTTTTTAAAGAAAAGAAAAGAGAGACCGGCGGTACCGGTTTCGGTATGGGGAAGGCAGGTACGTGGTCTAAAGAAACAAACTAAAACAATAATTTCTTCAGCGGTGACAGGAACACGACCTGCTGGCTCCGCGGAAAAAGAGAAACTGAGGAGAGCTGGTCAGGAAGGCGGGAAGGCAGCGCGCATGTGCAGTGGGAGGCCCCAAAAGCTTCCTATCAGGGAAGCTGGGGAGCCTTCCCGCGCAGGCTCCGTCGGTTCCGACGTACCCATATGTGAGGACTTATTCCTGCTTGTTCCTGGAGATCAACCTTATCATGATGAAACCTAGTATAAGGAGGATCAGCCACTAAAGCTTGCAATTCACTAATACGACGGGCAGAGGTGATTGCAATTAGGAAGAAGGCCTTCCAGGTCAAAAACTTAAGGGCTGTAGTGGCCAAAGGTTCAAAAGGCGGCTTCATGAGCTGCCCGAGAACTACATTTAGATCCCATGCCACCGGTGGTGGCTTGATGGGAGGTTTAGTTAAAAGGCCTCTCATAAATCTTGATATGAGTGGATGAGAGGAAATTGGGTGTCCATTCAGAGGCTTATAAGAAGCTGCAATTGCACTAAGATGGACTCTTACCGAATTGGGCTTTAGACCAGAATTCGATAAGTGAAGGAGATACTCTAGTATCGATTATAAGGGTATGATCAGCGGGTTTAATCCCTTCTTGGAGCACCATATAGTAAAACGTTTCCACTTAAAGGCATAAGATCTTCTTATGGAAAGTTTCCTAGAAGCCTGAAGGATATCTTTTACCTGTTGGGACAGGTTGAAATCTTGGAGGTCTAAGCCTTCAACAACCAGGCCGTGAGGTGCAGGGACTGGGGATTCGGGTACCATAGCTTCCCGTTCTCCTGGGAAAGGAGATCTGGAGCATGCCCTAACTCCAGAGGTGCCGCTTGACAGAGATGTAAGGACAGGAAGGACAGACTAGATATAGGCCATGTGGTCTTTTTCTGTCGTCATATTTCTATGTTTCAATGTAGAAGCAGGGAATACCACGTTTGGCATGGCCATCGTGGTGCTATGAGAATCATGCGACCCCTGTCTCTCTGAAACTTGAAGAGTGTTTTGGGGATGAGGGGAATGGCTGGGAAGGCATAAAAGAAGTCCTGACCCCAGTGAAGGAGGAAGGCATCCCTTGCCTGACAGTTGTGAGCCGGAATCCTGGAACAGAACAGGGGAAGTTTGGCATTCAGTGGACTTGCAAAGAGGTCTATGTCTGGAGTGCCTCAGAGATGAAATATCTTTGCCACCTGGTCTAGGTGGAGGGACCACTCGTGAGGCAGCAGTACTCGACTGAGTTTGTCTGCCCAAAGGTTTTGAATGCCTGGAAGATATACCACTAGAAGGTGAATTTGATGCTCTCTGGCGAGGGCCCACAGTCGTAAAGCTTCGTTGCATAACGACAGAGAGCCTGTTCCGCCCTGGTTGTTCACATAGAACATGGCTACTTGATTGTCCGTCTGGACTAGGACTGTCTTGTAGCTGAGCTGGGCGTGGAATACTCGAAGAGCTAAATAGATTGCTCTTAATTCCAGGAGGTTTATGTGTAAACCAACCTCCTGTGGAGTCCAGGTGCCCTGGGTAGAGAGATGATTCAGGTGTGCTCTCCAACCCACCTGTGATGCATCTGTTGTTAGGGTGGCCTGAAAAAGGGTTTGATGGAAAGGAGACCCCACTGTCAGATTTTCTAGTGATTGCCACCATTGGAGGGACAAAATTAGTCGTTGATAGATTATTATTTTGTCCGACAAATAACCTGTGGCCTGTGTCCACTGTGTGGAAAGGGTCCACTGAGCTGCTCGCATGTGGAGGCGAGCATATGGGATTACGTGAACTGTGGATGCCATATGTCCCAGTAACTGCAGTAGCTCTCGAGCAGTGAGGGAGGATTTGCCTGCTGCTTGAGAAGCCAGTTGCATTATGCGAAGACACCGGGCTTACAGAGGAAAGCCCTTGCCTGTCTGGTATCTAGACAGGCTCCTATGAATTCCAGGTATTGGGAAGGAACTAGTTGAGATTTTGGGAAGTTTATTACCAATCCCAAGTATTGAAGGATTCGCATTGTATGGGACAGTGCAGTGCTGGCCTCTGCAACTGTAGGGGTTCGAATGAGCCAGTCGTCTAAGTAAGGGAAGACTAAAATCCCCAGGGTTCGTAGAAATGCAGCTACTACTGCCATACATTTTGTGAATACCCTTGGTGTTGAAGCCAGAACAAAGGGAAGAATCCTGTACTGGAAATGTTTTCCCCTGAAAAGGAAACATAAGAATTTCCTGTGATATGGATGGATGAGAATGTGAGTATATGCATCCTTTAAGTCTAGAGAGCAAAGCCAATCCTGGCTTTGAAGGTATGGCAGAAGAGTTCCTAGAGAAATCATTTTGAATTTCTCTCGAAACAGATATTTATTTATTTATTTACATTCTCTTATATACCGCGCTATTCTGCATCAGTGCGGTTTACATTGAACAGGGCATTATTAACTTGGAGATAACTATTTTACAGGGAACATGGGCTATGGAGGGTTAAGTGGCTTGCCCAAGACCACAAGGAGCACTTGTGGGACTAGAAACCCCAGTCCTTCCGGCCCAAGGTTGCTGTCCTCTAGTGGGATTTGAACCCCTGACCTTCTGGCCTGAAGTACCTTGCCCCAACCACTAGGCCACTCCTCCACTCCAATCTGCTAGATCACGAGGTCAATTCTCTGAGGTCCAGAATGGGTCTGTGTCCTCCTGTTTTCTTTGGAATAAGAAAATAGGGGGAGTAGAACCCTGCACCCCGCTGAAGGAAGGGTACTTCCTCTTTTGCACCCTGGGCAAGAAGTGTGGAGACCTCGTGATCTAGCAGATTGTTTGCAGAGGTTTGAGAATTGAATTGCTTTAGAATTGTAGGAGGGGGCATGCTGTGAAAATGAAGCTTGTACCCTTCTCCTACAATGGACAAAGTCCAATTTTCTGCTGTTATCTGATGCCATCTGTTGGCAAAGTGGCATAACCTGCCCAGAATATTGGGGGGTTGGGGACCCCTCAGAGGCAAGAAGGCAAAACTCTCTAGGAAGGAGTCAAAGCCCTTGAGGGGGCTGAACCTGGAAAGCTAGTTGGGCTCTCGGGCCTTTTGGCTTCTTTTGCTGTCTAGTTTGTCCCTTTTGGGCAACCTGACCTTGAGTTTGACTCTGCTGGGTATAGGAAGGATAAAACTTCCTCTTTTTGCTAAAAGAGGGTTTTTTATAAGGCTTCCTTTTGGCTGGAGTGGCTGTAGACTTTGACAATCTATCTAAGATAGAATTGTCAGCATCTAACTCGTTAGCCTTTTCCTGCCAGTTCTTGCCGAAAGATTCTCCCCCGTGCAAGGAATGTTGCCTAACTTGTCCTGTACCCAAGTCTCCAAGTCTGATGCCTGTAGCCAGGCAATCCGTCGTGCGCCAATTACAATAGCAGAGGTTCTGCTGATGCATTTGAAGCAGTCAAAGGCTGCACGATTGACAAACTTGGAGACATCTTGAGCATGCTTAACCAGAGCAGGAAAATCTTGTCTCTTATCATCTGGGAGAAAAGGGCTCATAAGTTCCAAGTCTCCTGTGACTTCCTTGAGGAACATTCCCATATATAGGATATATGAACTGATCCTCGCTGAAAGCATGGAAGCTTGAAAGGTTTGGAGCCCAAAAGCATCCATAGTCCTGCATTCACGACCTGGAGGATTGGATGCATGCCTCTTTGCACTTTTCATCCTACGCATGGCTGATTCCACTACCATTGAATGGTGTGGCAGCTGAGTTTTCTGAAATCCAGGACATGGCGGAACTCGATACATAGTATCAAGTCTCCTAGAGTGAGGAGAAGTAGTCAGAGGTGTCTCCCACATTCTGAGCATCAAGCTATGCAGAATTTCATGGATAGGAAGAGTGGCTGTCTCCTTAGGAGCTTTAGGATATTGGAGAATTTCCAATTCCTTTGCTCTGGGTTCCTCTTCAGGAGCTACTGTGATTGAAAGACCTTTGGCCATATCACGGATGAAATCCTGAAATGACATGTCCTCTGGAGGTGACATTGTGCATTGGGGAGAAGAGGGATCTTCTAGGGGAAACCCTCTAGTGCCAGCAGAATTGTCAGAGTCTTCGGAATCGGAGGAATCGAAGTAATCCTGACCCTGATGCTCTTGCAATGCACGATCCCAGTACCGATCGAAGTCGGTACCGAGCTGACCCGGTACCGCTTTGTCAATTCCAGCCAGAGATGGCATGGGAAGAGTTACCACCGGGGCCGGTACCGTTGGTACCGGTATCATCGGTGTCGGTACCGGTGTCTCTACCGGTGCCCGTGGGACCACCGGTACTGCGGCTGAAAAAAGAGCTGCGATGCTGCACTCGATAGCGAGGAACCTCTGGTCTATTGACGCTGTCGATGCCTGGGTGTCGGTACCAGTAAGGACGGATGGAACCCCTAAGCATGGCACAGGTAGTTCTTGCAAGGTTGAGGCCTCGAGAACATCCTGAAGCCCCATCAATGCTTTGAAAGCCGAAGCCTCCCGCCGGGGCTGTTTTGCCGGTGTGGTTCGCTCAAGGGCAATGCCAATGGCCTCTCGATGCATAGCAGGAGAGCTACCCTTTCAGGACCGGCTTTTATGTTTAGTTACCTGAGATCCATGGGAGGAAGAAGAGGCTCTTGACGATGTCGATGCAATGGATCTGGCATCTGAAGAAAAGAGGGTACCGAGCTTTGCAGCCCGGTTCTGTCTTCCTCTTTTAGTCATCCCCATACAGGAGAGACATTCAGATGGAGAATGTTCAGGTCCTAAACATTTCAGACACCAATCATGGGTGTCAGTGACGGAAATGGTACCGTCACACTTAGTACATTTTTTAAAACCACTAGTTGGCTTTTCCATGTTTTAGGAATATGGGGCCTAGTGCCCAAAATGGCGCCTAGCACCAAAGAGAAAAGTTTCTGAAAAGAAACAGTCTAAGCCTAAGATTTTTGTTGGGTTTTTTTTGTATGAAAAGAAAAGAAAAGAACCGGCGGTACCGGTAGGCGTCGTGCGGTAGGCAAACGCGACCACAAGAAAAGAAATTTAAAGACAGAATTTTCTGCGGTGACAGGGAATAGATCCTGTCGGGTCCGCGGAAAATGAAGAACTGAAGAAGGACAGTTGGAAAGGCAGGAAGGGCAGCACGCATGTGCTGAGGGATGCTCCCAAAAGCGTTCCTATTGGACGCTGGGGAGCGTTCCCGCGCAGGCTCCGTCAGTACCGACGATGCCCATATGTGAAGACTACATTCCTGCTTGTTCCTGGAGATAGCCACCTTCCAAGCGAGGCAGCAAAGGTAGCAGGTAGCCAGAGGTACGAAGGGCAGGCACGTGAACTGCCCCAACACTACGTTGAGGTCCCATTCGGTTGCCGGAGGGTGAACCGGGGGCTTCGATAAGAGCAGATATAGGCAGATTCAATGGTTCTCTTGATCCATCAGCCAATGGTCTGCTTGGAAGCGGCAAGACCTTTGCAGGGCCCTGCAAAGAGTACAAAAAGGCAATCAGATTTCCTTAAAGAATTCGTTGTCTGCAAGTAGCAGCACAGAATGCAGCTGACATCCAGCGCCCTAAGATTATGCTTAGAGGCAACACAGTCCTGAATGGATAAGGTGGGCAGAAGGATAGGCTGATTAAGGTGGAATGGAGACATGACCTTGGGTAAGAAGGACGGCACAGGTCTGATAGAAACACCTTCTGTAGAGAAAGTCAAAAAGATCTCCCGACAAGAAAGCGCTTGGAGCTCTGACACCCATCTAGCAGATGTGATGGCCACCAAGAAGGCAGTCTTATCCCGCAGCATAGCCTCCTTAAGAGGCTCAAAAGGAGGTTTCCGCAGGCTGCGCAAGACCAGAAAGAGAGATCCCATGGAGAAATCATAGGACACAGAGGCGGGCGCAGTAATCTGACGCCTTGACGAAAACATTAGACATCGACATGTACTGCCACCGAGAGGCCTGCGATGGGCCCTCTAAAGCAAGTGAGAGCGGCCACTTGAACCTTCAAGGAGTTCAGCGCAAGTCCCATGTCATAGCCATCTTTTAAGAAAGCGAGGATGTCAGGGATCTGTATATGCCAGAGCTAAGCTGCGGCATGCGAACCAGGCCTCGAAGAGGTGCCAGACCCGTGCATAAGCCAGAGAGGTAGATGATCGACAAGCCTGAAGCAGAGTCATGACGACCCGCTGCGATTAACTTTTGTGCTCTAGGCAGCCTCAGATCAATCTCTGGCCAACCCCACTGCTTCAACCAAACAGTCGAAATTCAGAATAACCTAATAGTGAAGCTAATACAATTTTTTGTCGGAGCGGTTACCACAGTGAGGGAACAGGGAATATCCCAAACCGCTGTAGCCAGTCCCTTTTAATTAAACTTATAATAAAACTTTGTAAAGGTGCATAAAGAGACCACTTAGCTGCAAAAATCGGCGGTGACCATCACACGCCAGGAAATTATTTAACACAGAATCAGGCTGTGAAGACTAGCGAAGCCGCTTCAGGAACGACGTGGCACGTTTCGGGGTCCACAGATAATCACCCCTGCATCAGGTTCCAGCTTTTATTCTAGCCAGAGCAGCGTGAATAAAAGCTGGAACCTGATGCAGGGGTGATTATCTGTGGACCCCGAAACGTGCCACGTCGTTCCTGAAGCGGCTTCGCTAGTCTTCACAGCCTGATTCTGTGTTAAATAATTTCCTGGCGTGTGATGGTCACCGCCGATTTTTGCAGCTAAGTGGTCTCTTTATGCACCTTTACAAAGTTTTATTATAAGTTTAATTAAAAGGGACTGGCTACAGCGGTTTGGGATATTCCCTGTTCCCTCACTGTGGTAACCGCTCCGACAAAAAATTGTATTAGCTTCACTATTAGGTTATTCTGAATTTCGACTGTTTGGTTGAAGTTATATTGATCGAGATTGGGTATAATTTAGTTTTGGCAACCCCACTGCTTAACTATCTGTTGAAAGGCCCACGGGGCAAACTCCAATTCCCCAGGATCCAAGGCATGTCAGCTGAGAGTCGGCCTGCACATTGTCTAAGCCTGCAATATGCTGAGCTGATACCATCAGCACATATCTCTCTGCCCAGGCGAATAGGCAATTCATCTCTTTCGCAACTCCCAGACACTTGGTGCCCCCCCCCCCTTGTTTGTTGAGGTATGACACCAATGTGGCATTGTCCGAGAAGATCTGTACTGCTCTGTGACGGATGTATGGCAGAAAGTGCAAGGCCAGGTGCACAGCCCTGGTTTCCAGTGATTGATGGGCCAGGATGCCTCCCGAGGTTCCAGACACCCTGTGTGGTGCAGTCGCGACAATGCGCCCCCCAGCCGGAGAGAGTGGCATCGGTAGTCACAACTATCCATTGTGGTGTCTAAGGGGACCTCCCAGAGCAGGTTCCCCGGGTGGAGCCACCACCGAAGGCTGAGGCGCAGAGAAGGTGGAAGGAATAAATGAAGGTTGAAGTCCACGAAGAAGGGCAACCACCAGTGACCCCTGAAGAGGCCGCATATGCGCCCACGGGACAATGTCAATGGTGGCCGTCATGGCCCCAAGCACCTGAAGATAGTCCCAGGCACTGTTCCCTCTAAGCTGTGCGCGTGTGCATGCGCACACACCTCGCTGAGCGAGTGCACATACTTTACAACAGAGTGCACAAAAATTACGGCTCTGATTTTGATAGAAAACAACACAGACGTCTTAAAACTTAAAAGTTATGATTGTAATTACTAGAAATTTCCCGCTTCATTTAGTAATCGTCTACTTTCATTTAATTTGATTAAAATCAATGTGGTGTACATGCTGTATTCTGACGTGTAGTCAAATTTTAAAGTATATAACTCCGAGTGTCGTTATGTGGCGCACAAAAATTTAACCTTCCTTCAAAAGCTGCACACAGCTGATATTTTATGCGCACACAGCCTACAGAAAATTAGAGGGAACATTGGTCCCAGGCTCGTGGCTGCGCTGTCCGTAGAAAACTGTGGAGCTGATCGGTAAACTGATGAAACCGTTCCTGCGTGAAGCAAACCCTGCCTTGTTGGGTATCGAAGCGAGCTCCGAGAAATTTGAGAGATTGCGTGGTGGCGAGGGAACTCTTGGCATGGTTCACTACTTAGCCCGGGTCTTACAAAACTTGGACGACGTGACGAATGGCCTGTAGGGCCTCATGGTAAGACTTTGCCCAGATGAGCCAGTTGCCGAGATAGGGGTGCATCCGCACTTCCCTCACGTCTCAGCGCTACGACAGCCATGATCATGACCTTGGAGAAGGTGCGGGGCGCCGCTGCTAGGCTGAAAGGCAGCGTCCGAAATTGAAAATGTTGTCGAGGATGACAAACCGCAGGAACCGCTGATGGTCCATGTGGAAGGGGATGTGGAGGTAAGCCTCAGCAAGATCTAAGGATGCCAAGTACTCCCTCTGACCGTTTGAATAACCGACCATAGAGTTTCCATCCAAAACCAGGGAATCCGGAGCGAGCGATTAACTCCCTGGAGGTCCAAAATAGGGCACCATGACCCGTCCTTTTTGGGTACAACAAAACAGATCCGGACCCTCGTTCGGGGGCTGGGACAGGACAGATGGACTGGAGATCCAGCAGGCGCTGCAGTCGCATGCACGCCAGACGTTTTCAAGCCATGCAAGGGTAGATTAAAAAGGTGCCCTGGATGTGTGAGGCGCACTCGAGGGCATAGCCATGCTGAAAGATGCCTAAGACCCATTTATCTGTGGGAGAAAAGGGATAGGTGCCCTCCCACTGGCAGCATCCTGGAGTAGGGCTCGGGGGAGTCAACGGGACTGCCGGTGGTTTCCGGGGAACTTAGCTGTAGAGGTAGAGAAGGAATCCTTTGCTCTGCGAAATTCCCGAAAGGGCTGAGAGGTGGGCGCTGACCTGCGGGCACAGAGGATGATCTGCCAGGGTGGTAGCGGCGGTTGCTCCTGAAGCGAGATCATGATGCCGTAAAAAGCTGCGGATCCACCGGCTCCCCTACGCAAGGAAGATCGGGGTCTGTCCTCAGGTAGACGTTGAGGTTTCACCTCACCAAAATCCTTGACTAATCGCTCCAGATCTTCCCCAAAGAGGAGTTTGCCCTTAAAAGGTAACCTAACTAACCACTAAGAGTGAATATATAGTGACTAAATACTTTTTGTCGGAAGTTTTTGCCTTCTCTCAAGGCAAAAACTTCCAACAAAAAATATTTAGTCACTATATATTCACTCTTAGTGGTTAGTTTGGTTGTATAGTAGAGTGGAGGGTTAGCAGTTACTTAAAAAGGTAACCTGGCAAGGCGGGCCTTAGAGGCGGAATTGACTGACCAATGCTGGAGCCAATAGCGCGCTACCGTTACAGCTGTGATGGACTGGGCCACTAGTCTAATGAGATCATAGAAAGCATCAGCCCCGAAAGCGACAGCAGACTCCATATGTGCTGAGGCTGAATCCTCGGGCAAGAGTTGAACCCAACGCAAGAGAGCATGACCTGCCAGGCCACCACAGGCAGAAGCCTGCAAAGCAAGTGAGGAGGAGAAAGCTGTCTTCAACAAGCCTTCCACCTTGCAGTCATTCTGATCACGGAGCGCCGCTCCTTCTTCCACCGAAATGGTGGTGTGCTTGGTCACGGTTGTGATCAAGATGTCCACTATGGGGAAGCGAAGCCAGCTGTCAAGGTCAGCTGGTGACCACACAAAAGGTTGGCCTAACCATCGCACTGACCGGAGCGCTGCCTCCGGGGCTTGCCATTCCAGGCTGACCATCTGTTGGAGTAACAGGAAACAGGAAGGCCTTCACTGGCTTTCGATGCCTGCCAGAATGGGATCAACCTGTGACGAGATTTGAGCCGGAATTGCCTCGGGGCCGTCTGAAATATCAACAGCCTCTACAATTTGTGCAATAAGTGCTGCCAGCTCGTCTCTGTGAAACATCCTGACGTCTTGGGAGTCACAATGGTCCTCATCTGGATCTTCTGATGGGGACCATTTGCTGTCCTCACAATCTGAAACAGAATGCTGGCTGTCAGCATCCGAGAGATGGTCCAAGTCAATCTGAGGAGGAGAGTTGCCGAAACCAGCCACCCAAGAGACTGTCTTGGGTATGCGGAATGGGACCTCCATCCCCTGAGCATCCAAGGTGCATTTCCTGGTGAAATGTTGGCGCAAAGTAAATGAAATCGGTGATGGCGTTGAAGAACCCAGTGAGAGGGGCAGTGCACCTCGCCAGGCATCCCACGCTTTTCTAAAAAGAGTCATGAATCTGTCAGATTCAAGGTCCATGTCTGCAGGCGAGAGGTCTGGAACTGCCACCCTGGATCTTTGGGGGAGCAGCCGGGGGGGGGGGGGGGAGAGGGTCCTTCCTTTGAAACTGGAGTGGCACCAGGGGGAGCAGTTGCATGGTCTGTTGCTGGAGGGGGCTGCGTCCTGCCTTCCTGGGCTTCCAGTGGCGAGGTGGGTGCCGAGGCCTCACCGGGGTGGGCAGAGCAGGTGGCACAAATACAGTTTATTAATTGCCGGTGTTTACGCCCACAGGCAAGGCACCGTGACAGAGGCATAGTAGCGCTGTGCTGTCTCCCCCAGTGCCAAGTTAATGTGGTGGGCCCTTGTGCAGTCATGGAAGACTGAATCTCCTGCTAAGTTACCAGCTCTGGAGTGCTGCCTGGGGTTTCTGGGGAAATAGCATCCCTGCTGAGTTACCGGCTCTGGAGTGCTGCTTGGAGCCTCTGGGGAGCAAATGGCCGCCGCATGCAGCAGACACGAAAACCAGCACTTTAAAATGGCCGCCCAAAGGCAGGAATATGCAGGCCAGCAGGCTGGACCAGATGCACTGAAAACGTTGTTGAGCAGCCAGATATCACGTCGCTGAAGCAGGAGCCAGCGGCAGAGGAGAAGGGCAGCAAACAGAGGCGGAGTCTGAGCCGCGGTGAAAAGGTGGCTGTAAGAACGTGGTCAGCGGTGACTTCAGGAGCAGTCAGTTGTGCTAGTGCAGGAGTGGAACTACGGTGGTAGAGGGCCGAGTGGCATAAGAAGCGGTAGAAGCACTGTGGCATTCAGAGAGAGTGCCGTTGGCGGGAGAGGGGAAGGGGGAGGGAGACTTCGTCACTCACAGTTTCACTAATGCTGCAAAACAGCAGATCCGACAAGCTGTCTGTGAGCTGAGCAGTAGCTGGCCATGGTTCTATAAGTGGGATCCCAATACAAAAACAAAACAAAATAAATCGATGAATATCTGTGGCTGTACTAGGGCAGGCAGCTCAGGATCCGATGGCAGTGCTCAGCTCTCTCCAGACAGACCCTCGTGGCCTAGAGCCTGATCCCCTGTGCAGACGGCAGGCCTTTCTGATCCTCGTTATCAGTGGCTACTGCCCAGTTACTGGCTTCAAGAATGTGGGAAGCTCTGTGGGGACACTTCCAGTGTTCCCTAGAGACCTCCATTGTTGAAAGTTGACTGAATTAGTCCTGAAATAAAACTATTTGAGGAGCAAGGCAAATAACCAGAATCTGCTGGAGACAAAAAAATACTGAAGGCGACACCTAGGGCAGGCACATAGGTGCCAGGACATGCTCAGTGAAGCCTTTGGTATTATATCTGTCTCCAACATCTGCTGGCAGGGGAATATAACCCGATTGTAAGGATTGTCCAGCAGGAGATTTGGAAGGAGAAATTTTATTTACCGTTAATTTCCTTTCCTGGAATCCTGCTAGACCAGACCAGACTAGAGGGTTATTTACCCCTGCCAGCAGAAGGGAGACAGAGGAAAGAAAGTAACACTATGCCATGACATCACCACAGGCATAATACCTAGCACAGCTAGAGGGAGCCCTCAGTATTTTCATAACAAGCAATGAAGGTAGTCAAATCCTCCCAAGGAGCCCCTCAATGAGGAAACTACATACAATCACTACATGGTCTGAAGGGACAACTACACAGAAGGTTACAGTCCAAGGCACAAGGCTTAATGGGGCGGGTCCTGGACTAGTTTAGCAGGATTCGAAGAAAGGAAATTAACGGTAAGTAAAATTTCTCTTTCCAGATCTTCCTGCTAGGGTGCGGAGAAATGCTGCAACCACAGCCATGCTTTTTTTTTTTTTTTTTAAATTTCAACCTCTTTATTAAGGTAATATAAAGGCAATACAAAGCAATAAATGAATATACATTGAAACAATAAACCATTGATACAATATACATTCCGAATATATATCACAAAACAAACAGTCTCTAGCCCACAATATGGAGTGTGAATCTAAAACTACTAAAGAAAATAAAAAACATCCTGATAAGGAGCGAAAAAACTAAACACAGACTCTTATATACTTAGCTAGGGCCACAATAATAATAGTAATAATAATAATTACACTTTAACCAAGCCATTCAAAAAGGTTTCCAACTGAAGTGAGTCATAAAAAGTATAAGATTTACTTTGATATTTAATAACACACTTACAGGGATATTTTAACACAAATGTGGCTCCTAAAGTTAAAACACGTGGTCTAAGAACCAGAAAAGCTCTCCGTCTCAATTGTGTAGTACGACAAACGTCGGGAAATATCTGAATCGATTGACCAAAGAACTTTTCATGACGATATTTAAAATAGGAGCCATGCATTTTGTGAACACCCTTGGTGAAGAGGCCAGGCCAAAAGGAAGAACTCTGTATTGGTAGTGCTTCCTTTGAAATAGAAAGCAAAGAAATCTTCGGTGAGTTGGATGGATGAGAACATGAGTGTACGCATCCTTGAGATCTACAGAACAAAGCCAGTCCTGACTCTGAAGGTATGGCAGTAGAGTTCCTAGAGAAATCATTTTGAATTTCTCTTTGAACAGATATTTGTTCAATTCTCTGAGGTCTAAAATGGGTCTGTGCCCTCCTGTTTTCTTTGGAATAAGGAAAAAGGGGGAATAGAACCCTGCACCCTGTTGATGAACAGATACTTCCTTCTATTGCCCCTTGGGCAAGAAGCAGACTGACCTCGTGATCTAACTGGGAGTTGAGAGAGGTCTGAGAATTGAACTGTCTTACCATTGTAGGAGGGGGCATGCTGAGGAAGTGAAGCTTGTATCCCTCTCTCACAATGGACAGAGTCCAACTTTCTGCTGCTATCTGCCCCCATCTGAGGGCAAAATAACATAACCTTCCTGGAATGGTGGAAGGTTCTGGCCCATTCAGGGCCAGGAAGACAAAGTTCTCTAGATGGAAGTCAAAGTCCCTGTGGAGGCTGAGTCTGCTGAGCCGGTTGAGGCTTAGCAGCCTTTGTTTTTCTTTGTTTAGGTTGCTGCTGACCCTTCTGGGCAGACTGACCTGAACGATGCCCTTGTTGGGTATAGGAAGGGTAGAACTTCTTTCTAGTGAAGAATGTTTTTTTGTAGGACTTTTTCCTTGCAGGATCAGCTGTAGATTTTGATAATCTATCCAAGGTGAGATTATCAGCATCTAGCTCATTAGCTTTCTCTTGCCAATTTTTGCCAAAGAGATTCTCTCCAGTGCAAGGAATATTCCCCAATTTGTTCTGTACCCAAAGTTCCAAGTCAGATGCCTCGAGCCAGGCAATCCTACGTGCACCTATGGCAATAGCAGAAGGTCTGCTTATGCACTCAAAACAATCAAAAGCTGCACGATTTACGAATTTGAAAACATCTTGAGCATGTTTGATAAGAGCAAGATAATCTTGTCTCTTATCTTCAGGAAGCAGAGGGCTCATAAGCTCTAGATCTCCTGTAATTTCCTTAAGAAACATTCCCATATATAAAATGTAGGAACTAATCCTGGCAGAAAGCATAGAGGCCTGGAAGGTTCAACGCCCAAAGGCATCAAGAGTTCTACATTCACATCCCGGAGGATTAGATGCATGTCTTTTTGCACTCTTGATCCTTCTCATAGATGACTCCACCACCATGGAATGGTGGGGCAGCTGAGTTTTTTGATATCCAGGACAGGGAGGAACTCGATATATGGTATCGAGCCTACAAGAATGAGGAGAAGTGGTGAGAGGTGTTTCCCAGATCCTTAGCATGAGATCATGTAAGATCTCATGAATAGGCAAAGTAGCTGCCTCTTTGGGAGCTTTAGGATACTGTAAAATTTCCAATTCCTTCGCCCTAGGCTCTGTTTCAGGAGCCACTGTGATGGAAAGACCAAGCCACATCTTGGATAAAATCCTGGAAGGACATATCCTCAGGAGGAGACATCCTACATTTAGGAGAGGAAGAATCCTCAGGAAGAAGTACTCTGGTATCGACAGAATTGTCAGAGTCTTCAGACTCGTCAGAGGATTCAAAGTATCTCCTGTCCGGGTAATCGTGCATCGCACGATACCGGTACCGATCAAAGTCGGTATCGACAGGGTCCGGAACCAACTTGTCGGTACCAGAGGGCATAGCCTGCGTCGGTACCGGTAGTCCACCTGTCGACGTCGATGCTTCCGGTACCGATGTCGGTACCGGTACCGGTTGAATTGTCTGAAGCGGTTTCAGTGGCATCGATGCCGAGAGAAGAGCCGCCAGACTGCATTCAATAGCCAAAAATCTCTGGTCTATCGACACCGCCGATGCCTGGGTATCAGTACTAGGCGAAACGTACGGTAGCCCAGAGCATGGTACCAGTAGTTCTGCCGAGGTTGGGGCCTCGAGAACATCCTGGAGCCCCGATAATGCTTTGGAAGCCGAAGCCTCCCGCCGGGGCGATTTTGCCGGTGTAAGTCCCTCAAGGGCAACACCAGAGGCATCTCGATATTTGTAAGTAGATCTACCCTTTGAGGACCGGCTAGACTTATGTTTAGTTACCTGAGATCCATGGGAGGAAGACGAAGCCCTGGAAGATGTTGATGCCACAGATGCGGCATCGGAGGGAAAAAGGGTGCTAAGTTTAGCAGCTCGGTTTTGCCGACCCCTCTTCAACATCATCCCACAGGCAACACACTCGGAGATAGAGTGGTCAGGACCTAAACATTTGAGGCACCACTCATGGGTGTGTTGGTGACGGAGATGGTACCACCACACTTGGAACACTTTTTAAACCCCGAGGCGGGTTTTTCCATTGCAGAGGAAAGTTGGGCCTAGTGC
Source organism: Ichthyophis bannanicus (assembly GCA_033557465.1). Taxonomy (NCBI): domain Eukaryota; kingdom Metazoa; phylum Chordata; class Amphibia; order Gymnophiona; family Ichthyophiidae; genus Ichthyophis; species Ichthyophis bannanicus. The sequence continues at coordinate 99,107,425 of CM066048.1, read as the reverse complement.
CCAAAATGGCGCGTGGCACCAGAGGAGAAAAAAGCTGGAAGACTCCAAGAAAACTGTTTTGTTTTTTTTGTTTTTTTACAAGAAGAAAGAAAGAAAGAACCAGCGGTACCGGTGTAGCGTCGAAGGAAGGCAGACGCGACCACAAAAAAGAAGAATAAAAGGGATATTTTCTGCGGTGACAGGAAGTGCGACCTACCGGCTCCGCGGAAAACGAAGAACTGGAGACAGTTGGGAAAAGCAGGAAGGCAGCACACAGGCGCTGTGGGATGCTCCCAAAAGCTTTCTAATTGTACGCTGGGGAGCGTTCCCGTGCAGGCTCCGTCAGTACCGACGATACCCATATGTGAAGACTACATTCCTGCTTGTTCCTGGAGATCAGAACTGTCTTATTTTGCAAAATATAAGCTGACTCAAAGGCCAGCTTAATCCAACGCACTATGGTAGCCTTGGAGGCGGCGGCCCCTTTCCAAGGTCCGGAGTGTAGGACAAAAATGTGATCTGAGAGCCAAAAAGGGTTGGTGACCTTGAGATAACGCCTCAGGGTTCTGCTGACGTCCAGGGGGTGCAGGACTGGAGAACGCTCCGGCCCTTTCTCCCGCCAGAAGGCAGAAGCAAAATTGGTTGATTAAGATGAAACTCTGAGACTACCTTCGGCAGGAAGGCAGAGACTGGATGAATAGTGACCCCCATCCACCGAAAAAGATAGGAAGGGGCCCCGACATGACAAGGCCTGGAGCTCAGAGACTCGACGAGCAGAAGCTACCTCAACGAGCAGCACAGTCTTTAACGTGACATCCCTAAGGAATGCAGCTCGGAGTGACTCAAAAGGCACACGAGAGAGGGCTCGCAGCACTAAGGAGAGGTCCCAAGTGGGAACCACTATGCGCAATGGTGGTCGGAGGGAGCAGACTCCCCGGAGGAAACGCGAGACGTCCAGGTGAGGGGCATGGGAACGGCCGGCCCTCGAAAGCAGGTTAAGACTGCAACCTGGACTTTCAGGGAATTGAGGGCAAGGCTTCTGTTGAACCCATCCTGGAGAAAGGAAAGGATACTAGGGACCTGTACCTTCCAAGAAGAAAGCACGTGTCCAGAACACCACGAGGAAAATAGCCGCCACACCCTGGCATAGGCCCAAGAGGTAGAGGCCTTGCAGGCTTTAAGTAAGATGGCCACAACTGCCGGCAAATACCCTTTGCGCACTAGCCAGCAGCGCTCAAAAGCCAGGCCGTAAGCGAAAAGGGAGCAGGATCGTCCATGAAGATGGGTCCTTGATGCAGCAGATCCAGCCGCGTGCCGAGCAGGAGAGACCACAGGTGTGATAGATGTATGAGGTCCCTTAGCCCGCATGGGATTTTTGAATTGGAGACGTATGAGGTTGGCATACCAGGGCCAGCGAAGCCAGTCCAGCGCTACCAGGATGACTTGGCCCTGATGGACCTTGATGCGATGCAGAAGATGGCCGATCAGTGGCCATGGAGGGAAGATGTAAAGCAGGTGGTTCCAGGACCATGGCTGTGCTAGGGCATCCAGGCCCTGGGAGCTTGGTTCTTTCCTGCGACTGAAGAAGCAAGGTGCCTTGGAGTTGGCATCCATGGCCATGAGGTCCCACGCAGGCTGTCCCCCCCCCGGTGCACAATGGTCTTGTAAGCCCAAGGAGTGAGCTCCCACTCGCCAGGGTCCAGAGTATGTCGACTGAGAAAATCCGCCTGGACATTCTCCATTCCCGCTATGTGCTGAGCCGAGAGGTTCTGGAGATGGCGTTCCGCCCAGGGGAAAAAGGAGACTCATCTCTGGCTACACCCGGCGATCTGGTTCCGCCCTGTTGGTTGATGTAAGCCACCGTTGTGGCATTGTCAGACAGTATTCATATCACTCGCTGCTGGATAAGGGGCTGAAAGGAGAGAAGAGTTAGGTGAACGGTTTGAGCCTCAAGCCGATTGATATCCCAGGCAGCCTCGCGATCTGCTCAAGATCCCTGTGCTGTGTGGCCGAGACAGTGCACTCCCCAGCTAGCTAGACTGGCATCCATTGTTATGGTGAGCCATTGTGGGGACGCCAAGGGCGTGCCCCTCAGAAGGTTCCACGGAGAAAGCCACCAGCTGAGGCTGCTGCGAATCGAGGGCAGTAGTGGAAGCCAGGTCTGAAAAGACTGGACATCCGGAGACCACCGGGAGAGCAGTGCCCTTTGTAAGGGGCGCATGTGCGCCCGTGCTCAGGGAACCACGTCAAGAGTGGCCGCCATAGAGCTGAGCACCTAAAGATAGTCCCACGCCACAGGAGCTCAACGGAGGAAGAACGTGCAAATTTGGACCGTGAGCTTCTGAAGGCGATCGTGAGAGAGGTACACGCGGCCTATGGCTGTGTCGAAGCGCGCTCCCCAGGAAGTCTATGGTCTGAGCCGGCTGAAGCTGACTTTTGGCCTCGTTGACTACTCAACCAAGGTGACCTAAGAAGGCGACCACATGAGTGACAGTGGTCCATGCCTCCAGGAGGGACTTGGCGCGGATAAGCCAGTCATCCAAATAGGGATGGATGCAGATGCCCTGGCGCTGCAGCCATGATGACCATGACCTTGGTGAAGGTTCGAGGGGCTGTGGCCAGGCCGAACGGCAGTGCTTAGAACTGATAATGCCTGCCGAGAATCATGAAGCGCAGGTACTGCTGGTGTTCCTTGCGGAATGGAATGTGAAAGTACGCCTTGGCCAGATCGAGAGAGGCGAGAAACTCTCCAGGGCGCACAGCCTGGATGATCAACTTGAGCGTCTCCATGCAAAATCGTGGTACCCGAAAGCAGCAATTGATGCCCTTGAGGTCCAGAATGGGACGGAAGGACCCATCTTTCTTGGGCACCATGAAATAGATGGAATAGTGGCCGGCGCCCCTCTCGGTTGGGGGGACTTTGGAAATGGCCTGGAGCTGGAGCAGACACTGGAGTAGACAGATGCCCTCTTTGCAGGGGAACCGCATAAGGAGACCAGGAAGGTGTGAGGGATTGGCGCAGCGAGGTCTAGGACATAGCCCCTGGAGACGATGTCTAGCACCCACTGTTTCACTGCCTTCAGGAACTGTACCACATCCGGGCGAGTTCCTAATGACACTCCCTGGATCCTGCCCCAATAACAAGAAATGACTGCCACTTGCACTCTCAAGGAACTCGAGGCCAAGCCCTTCTCAAAACCTGCTTGCAGAAAAGCCAATACATCTGGTACTGTAGCCAAGAACGGCCTACACCGTATTTCTCCACACCAAGCCTCAAAGATGCGCCAGACCCGGATATATGATAGTGAAGTGAACTATTTGCACGCCTTCAGTAACGCTGCAATCACCAGTCCTGAATCACCAACCTCTTCAACCAAGACCTATCAAGAGCCATGCCATAAGTGAGAATCAATCCACCTGCGGCATTCGTATCAGCCCCTGGGTCAAGAGGTCCACCCGGGTTGGGAGACACCAAGGCCAATCCGCCTTCAGCTGCACCAGATCTGCATACCATGGGCGCCTCGGCCAGTTTGGGGCAATTAGAATGACCATACCCCGGTTGGCCTCGATCCACTGAACGATGCGACCTATGAGTGCCCATGGTAGAAAAACATATAGGAGGCTCTGTGTGGGCCAACTCTCCACCAGAGCATCCAGGTCCTCAGACATTCTCTCTCTGCATCAGTTGAAAAATCGGCTTGCTTTGGCTGTTGCAAAAGTCGACATAATATCCATGATCAGTGTGCCTCATCTTTTCACCATCTGCAAGAAGACTTCCTGGCATAGTGTCCATTTCCTGGGGTTCATATGCACTCGGCTCAGGTAGTCCACCGTCATATTCTCCGTTCCTGCAACGTGCGCTGCCAAAAAGCGCTTGAAGATGTTCTTCCACCTATGTTAACAGAGCCTCGGCCTCTTCTTCCAAGCACACGCTGCCTGTGCCTCCTTGCTGACTGATATAGGCCACTGTGGTCACACTATCCAAGAAGACCCAAATGGCCTTCCCCATGCCAGGACGGTGGATCGCATGTCTAGCCTGTTTATAGACCAACCGGTTTCACGAGTGGTCCACCGCCCCTGAGCAATGTGTCCTCGTAGTGGGGCCCCCAGCCCGACAGACTTGCGTCAGTCATCAGCAGGATCCAGCGTGGTGACTTGAGAGGTATTCCCACCATCAATTTCTCGGGATAGAGCCACTACCAGAGAGCTCCTCTGATCTTCATCGGACAGAGCAATTGCTGCGACAGGGGATGGTGCTAGTGGGACTACCGGTGTAGCAGTGTTCTCTGCAGCGGGCTCATGCATACCCTTGCCCATGGCACAGGTTTCTGCCATGGTTCTGAGCAGCTGCAGATAATGCCAAGCTGTCGGAACCTTCACCTGCAGGAACTGACACACTAGTTGCCACAACCCTTGCGCCCGTTGCACCAGAAGAAATACTTTTCCACTGAGGGTGTCTAAGCGCACTCCCAGGTACTCGAGCTCCTGGGACGGCTCCAACCAACTCTAGGACACGTTGATCACCCATCCGAAAGTTTGGAAGAACTTCACTACTAGTGCTGTTTCCTGTTCATTTTCTCTCCTTGATTTTGCTCATATGAGCCAGTCATGGAGGTAAGGGTGCACCAGGACTCTCTCTTGACGGATCGCTGCCTCCACCACCACCATGACCTTGGTGAAGGTACAGGGAGCAGTTGCTAGCCCGAAAGGTAACACCTGAAACTGAAAATGTCCCAAAGCGGAGACACTGTTGATGTTCTGGATGGATAGGAATGTGTAAATATGCTTCCATGAGATCGAGATATGTCAAAAACTCTCCTGCTCTCACTGCCACTGTCACTGCCACTGTCAAAGTCTCCAAGTGAAACCGGGGCACCCGAAAACACTGGTTCGATGCTCGAAGTCTAGAATAGGTCGAAAAGAGCCCTCCTTTTTGGGTGCCACAAAATAAATGGAGTACTGACCTGATCTGCACTGGTCCTAGGGAACTGGCACCACGGCTCCCAACTGCAGGAAACGTTCCAGGGTGTTTTTTACCGCCGCCACCTTGCCTCACGCCTGCAGGGAGACTGTATGAAGGACGGTCCCAGTGGTCTGGCAAACTCCTATGCGTAGCCCTCCTGGATAAGCTCTAGGACCCACTGGTCGGATGTGATCTGGTTCCAGACAGGGTAAAACTCCCGCAGCCGACCCTCTATGGCAGGGGTCTCAAACTCAAATTGCTTTGAGGGCCAAATGAGGACTTGTAAAGTAACCCGGGGGCCGCACAAGACGCGGGGCCTCATTTGCATAAGGGGCCTCATTTGCATAAATATTTGCATAATGTTACCATACACTAACTTTTAGTAAACATGCCTCTTTACTGAGTATGGATAAAGAAAGACTAAAAGATTTAGAAACAAGAAGACAATAATTAAACTGGGAACCCCAAAAGCCAAACTTGGAATGTACAACAACACTGTAGAAATAAAACTATAAATTAATTTCCTCTTGTACTAAACAAAGCGCAAACATTAATGATGCAACATTTCCCAGAGCTGACATATTCCAGTTTAATAAATTCAAAATAAAGAGATATTTTTCTACCTTTTGTGCATTTTTTTCAGTTGCAATTGTTCCAGCCACTTCTTCTGGTTTCTTCATGTCTTCTGCTAACTCTCCATCGTCTGCTGTCCATTTGCCCTTTCTTCTCTCCTAGTTTTTTTTCCATTCTCTCTCTACATCTGCTTTAACATACTAATCTTTCTCCTTTTTCTCTTTCCTCATTCCTATTTCATCCACTCAAATTTTACCCCTCCATCCTCAATCCCCACTTACTCTCCCAATACCTGGCCAATTGTAGATTTGTCTTCTCTCCCAGACAAAATATTTTTCCCCTCTCCATTTCACTTTCCCAGCTCCATCCCATTCTAATCCTCCCCCAACATCAGCTCCCTTCTAGTTCCAGCCCCACCCAGCATCCGCTCCCTTCTAGTCCCCCCATCAGTCCATTTCCAGTCCTATCCTAGCCTCACCATCAGCCCATTTCCAATCCTAGCCCCCCATCCGCCCATGTCCAATCCTAGCGCCCACCCCTCCCAGCCCATTTCCATTCCAAGCCCCCCGCCCCATCAGCCCTTTGCAGTTCAAGCCCCCTTCCAACTCAGCCCATTACCAGTCCTAGCAACCCCCCCCCAGCCCCTTACCAGTCCTAACCTCCCCATAGCGCACTTCCAGTTTTACCCCCCATCACCCCATTTTCAGTCTTAACCCCCCCATAGCCCATTACCAGCCATAACCCCCCCCTGCCAATAGCCCACTTCCAGCCCTAAACCCCATTCCCCATTTTCTGTGTTCCCCGGCTTAGCTCATTTTGATTCCTATCTCCCCCCTCAGCCCACCTCCAGTCCTTCCTAACCCCCACCTGCCCATTTCCAGTCCTAGCCCCCACCATAGCCCATTACCAGTCATAACCCCCCTGCCAATAGCCCATCTCCAGTCATAACCCCCCCCTGCCAATAGCCCATTTCCAGTCATACCCCCCCCTGCCAATAGCCCATTTCCAGTCATAACCCCCCTGCCAATAGCCCATTTCCAGTCATAACCCCCTGCCAATAGCCCATCTCCAGTCATAACCCCCCCCCTGCCAATAGCCCATCTCCAGTCATAACCCCCCCTGCCAATAGCCCATTTCCAGTCATAACCCCCCCACTGTTCCCTCTAAGCTGTGCGCGTGTGCGCGCGCACACACTTCGCCGAGCGAGCGCACATACTTTACAACACAGCACACAAAAATTACGGCTCTGATTCTGATAGAAAACAACACAGACGTCTTAAAATTTAAAAGTTATGATTGTAATTACTAGAAATTTCCTTCTTCATTTAGTAATCGTCTATTTTCATTTAATTTGATTAAAATCAATGTGGTGTACATACTGTATTCTGACGTGTAGTCAAATTTTAAAGTATATAACTCCGAGTGTCGTCATGTGGCGCACAAATATTTAACCTTCCTTCAAAAGCTGCACACAGCTGATATTTTATGTGCACACAGCCTACAGAAAATTAGAGGGAACATTGACCCCCCCCCTGCCAATAGCCCATTTCCAGTCATAACCCCCCCTGCCAATAGCCCATTTCCAGTCATAACCCCCCTGCCAATAGCCCATCTCCAGTCATAACCCCCCCTGCCAATAGCCCATCTCCAGTCATAACCCCCCCTGCCAATAGCCCATTTCCAGTCATAACCCCCCCTGCCAATAGCCCATCTCCAGTCATAACCCCCCTGCCTATAGCCCATTTCCAGTCATAACCCCCCCTGCCAATAGCCCATTTCCAGTCATAACCCCCCTGCCAATAGCCCATTTCCAGTCATACCCCCCCCTACCAATAGCCCATTTCCAGTCATAACCCCCCCTGCCAATAGCCCATCTCCAGTCATAACCCCCCCCCCTGCCAATAGCCCATTTCCAATCATAACCCCCCCCTGCCAATAGCCCATTTCCAATCATAACCCCCCCCCCTGCCAATAGCCTATTTCCAGTCCTACACCCCCCCCCCCCAGGTAAATTTAAAAAAAAACCTGGCTTCTGCTGCTGCAGCAGAAAATCAGCTGTCCCGCGGCCCCTTCCCCTCTGCGCGGAGAGCCCTGAGTGTGCTTCATCTGCGGCGTGCTTTTTAAGCCGCGAAGAGAGTATTTCCCTCTCGCGCGGCTTAAACCTAGTCACTTTTCAAGCCTCGCGAGAGGGAAATACTCTCTTCGCGGCTTGAAAAGCACCCGCTGATGGAGCACTCTCGGGGATCTCCGGGCAGAGAGGAAGGGGCCGCAGGACAGCTGATTTTGCTGCTTGAGCAGCAGAAGCCAGTTTTTTTTTTTTTGTTTTTTTTAAATTGACCGTCGATTCTGCCGTTGCCACGGCGGCAACGGCAGCAGCAGAAGCCGTCGCGGGCCGCACAACGTTCTCTCGCGGGCCGCGTGTTTGAGACCCCTGCTCTATGGCCTGCACTGCTACCTGGGCTCCCCTTGCTTCATTGTGGCTTTTTCAGTCCCAAGGACGGGAAGGCATTATAATAGCACCGCCCCGCTCCTCGAAACCCCTGAAAGCTCTGAACCCAAGAGGGGAATCGACCCCTCTGGTAAGGCGTAAACCATACGGTGCGGAATCGCCTGAAGTCCCAGGACTGACCACGTACCGGTGCCGAACTGCGAGCCTGCTTCAGCTTGTCCTTGGGGAGGCATCCTCCTTTGGACTCACCCAAGTCTTTCACCAACTTCTACAAGTCCTCTCCAAACAGAAGCTTCCCCTTAAATGAAAGCTTGCTAAGCCGCGCTTTGGAAGAGCCATCCGCCACACAATTCCGCAATCAGAGGTAGCGGCGAGCGGCCACCACCACCGAGGCCATACTCTTTGAGAGACCTCTAATCAGATTGTAGAAGGCATCTGGCAGGTATACAGTCCCCGACTCCAGTTTATTCGCTGCCACTACCGAATCTGGTGCCACATCCCCCAGTTCCAGAACCCCCTGCAACCACCGCAGGCATGCTCTGGCAATCCAGGCCCACAGACAGAAGCCTGTAACGAGAGGGCATCGATATAAAATGCTTGCTTCAACAAGGTGTCCAAATTCCTACCCTGGACATCCTTGAGTGCCATACTGCCCTCTACTGGGTTTGTTGTTTTCTTCTTAATGGCCGAGACCACCACATCCATTTTTGGAGAATGAAGCAGTTCCCGCTTTTGTTCCAGTAGTGGGTACGCTATGCATGGGGAACACCTTCTTCCGAACTGCCTGGAGTAGTGGGTCCTCCAATGCTTCTTCCTTCATAGGGAGGCTTGCCGGTATATTAAGAGTCTTCAATGATTCCGCAATGAGCACTGCCAACTCCTCTCAGCAAAATAACCAGTCTATTCGGGATTCCTCCTCCTGCGGAATCTCTCCTTCCTCTAGCTCCTCTCCATCCGCATCAAACTCCTTTGCCGGGCCCAAAATTTGTGTCTCTTCCAAAACTGGAGACTGCTCCTCCTAGTCCCCCTCTAGCCTATGCCGCTTGGCTGACTCAACGACTGGTTCCAGTTCTTGCATGGCAGCGAGCCTTTTTCCGCCCTGCTCCTGCGCTGAAGACTGGCTCCTCATTCCCTGCTGCCACAAGCAGAACGCCTTATGCATTAGGAGAATGAATTTGGGCAAAAAACCTCCTGGGGCCCTCTCCCCCCACGACCTTGAGACGTGGAGGGTGTGGGAAAGAACTGGTCATCACTGTACGGCTTTAGCAGAGGCAGCGCGACATCTGTGACCACCCTGCTTACCAATCTCTGCCCCTCTTGGTATTGAGAAGTACTCCCCTCCACTCCCAAGGAGACTGTCCGCCCCAAAAGATCTGCAGCGCTGTCCTGCAGTCTGTGCTCCATCGTCTGGGTCTCCCTCTCGCAGCTGCGGCACACTCCCGCATCAGAGACAGACCCCCCTAGGGCCTCACACGTCACACACTGTGGCCTATCTGGCATGGATGTACTGGTGATGACAGTCCTGTTAAGCCCCTCATGGCTAAGACGTCTTGCAGTTTAGAGAGGGTGAAGAGAACACAACTGTCAGCCTCTACTTCCCCAGTGCTGCCTTTTAGTTAGCAAATACTGTTTTGTTTTGCTTTGTTTTTTAAGGAAACAAAAACTGAGGCACCGGAATCTAAAAACAAACTGCAGGAGGCCCCCCACGCTACGTTCGGCTAGTCCTTCCCCTTCAATGTGCTGCTCTAAAAGGACACACTTCCCACGCTGCTGAAATCTACCGCTTTAAAATGGTGTGCTTCCCGTGCTGCTGAGTGAACGGCTGTCAGCCATACTGTCACCAGCCGACACGCCAAACAAACTCTTGGGGAAGAAGAAAAAACTGCTGCCTACGCTCCTAGCAGCATACCCCCACTCAATGGGCTGAAGGAAAACGAAAGGAAAACCGCTTCGGCACCTTCCCCCCATCGTGCTCAGCATCTGTTCCCCGGCTTCCGCATCGAGGCGGGAGTGCTGTAACAGTGCTGTCTGCAGGCCTTTGCCTCACTCGCAGCTCCTCACCTGGCCACGGGTTCGGGAGCCGCTATTGCTGTATGCCTGGTTCAGGAGCCCAAAAGCCCTCTCCTTCATCCACTAGGGCGGGGGGGGGGGGCACTCCTCTTGGTACACTGTTCCTAGCACTGAAAATAAATAGCTCTCATTAAACCTCTTTCTTTTTTTTTCCCCAATTAAACCTAATGTGACATGCACTTTGCCCAACTAAGAACTTAAGCCAGGTAAACTACCTAACCACTCCTCCTTAGTTGTTCCTTCAGTGAGTCCAGCCCTCTGGACCTCCTCCAGCTGTTTGGAGACTGAGCTTACAGGGGCTGGAAGGTGGAGTCAGCTGCCTTAGTACACGGTCGTCATCAAAAGATGACATGCTCAGTCTCCAAGCTGCTGGAGGAGGTTGACAACCCAGAGGTGCGGGACTGGACTGGAGGGATAAGAAACTTATAATTTCTCCCTGGAGAGTGTCTTTGAAGGCTTCCCAAAGGAAAAAAGGGGACTGTTGTAGTTGTTGATATGGAAAGATAGACGATAGGCCATGTGGTCTTTTTCTGTCATCATTTTTCTATGTTTCTAACAAATATGGATATTATCATTTTTATTTTGTTTGAAAAATTCAGGTATAAAAGTATTAAGCCTATTAATAAGATACTTCTAATAACCCAAGGATCTGTCGCGTACACTCCTTTTCTCTTTTTATACCCAGTCCCTTGGTGCACTCATCTCTTCCCATGGCTTTCAGAATCATCTTTATGCTGATAACTCCCAGATCTACCTCTCTATACTTGAAATCTCTCTGGCAATCCAGGCTCGGATCTCTGCTTGCCTTTCTGATATTGCTGCTTGGATGTCTCACCGCCGCTTGAAATTGAACCTGGCCAAAACTGAGCTTCTTATTTTTCCCCCTAAAACCTCCTCTCCTCTTCCTCTTTTCTCAGTCTCTGTGGATAACTCTCTACTCCTCCCTGTTTCCTCAGCTTGCAACCTTGAGGTCGTCTGACTCCTCTCTCCTTCTCCACACACATCCATCTGATAGATAAGACCTGCTGTTTCTCTCTCTCTCTAACATCAACAAAATCTGCCCATTCCTTTCTGAACACACTACTAAGACACTTATTCACTCCTTAATCACCTCCTGTCTTGACTACTGTAACCTATTCCTTGCTGGTCTCCTGCTGAATCATCTCTCTCCCCTTCAGTCTGTTCAACACACTGCTGCGCAGCTAATCTTCCGCCAGCCTCGTCATGCTCATATTACCTATCTTCTCAAGTCTCTTCATTGGCTTCCTATCTGTTTCCGCATCCAGTTCAAAGATCTCCTGCTGACCTATAAGTGCATTCACTCTGCGGCACCTCCATACCTGTCCTCTCTTATCTCTCCCTACACCCCTCCTCGGGAAAGCATAGTTACTCACCTGTAACAGGTGATCTCCGGGAACAGCAGGAATTTAGTCTTCACATATGGGTATCGTCGGTACTGACGGAACCTGCGTGGGAACGCTCCCCAGCGTCCAATTAGGAAGCTTTTAAGAGCATCCCACAGTGCCTGCGTGCTGCCTTCCCGCCTTTCCCAACTGCCTCTCTCCAGTTGAGTTTAAAGCTGAGACAAAGAGAGAGAGAGGGAAAGAGAAAGAGATAGATAGAGAGATACAACTCCTAGGGGAGGTGGGTGGGTTGTGAAGACTAAATTCCTGCTGTTCCCGGAGATCACCTGTTACAGGTGAGTAACTATGCTATCTCCAGGAACAAGCAGGAATGTAGTCTTCACATATGGGGACTCCCTAGCTTTAGATGCCAGGGAGAGACCCCAGAAGTTGTGTGTCCCTGGCACAGTGCTCAACTTCCCCCAATGGATCTCTGGCATCCAACCTGGGATGGCGGGTAGGAGTTGATTAGGTATGGAAAAGGTTTTGGAGAACAGTCTGACCAAACAAGGCACCCCGGCGGGAGTCCTTGTACAAGCAGTAATGGGCTGTGAAGGTATGAACCGAGGCCCAAGTGGCTGCTCGACAGATGTCATCGATAGACACAGAGTGCAGATGAGCCATTGAAGCTGCCATGGCTCTCACATTGTGAGCAGTGACATGGCCCTCCAGAGGAAGGTTCTTACTCTGAAAGGCAAAGGAAATACACTGTGCAATCCAGTTGGACAGTGTTCTCTTGGAGACTGGAAGTCCCAAATGAGAAGGATCAAAAGCAACAAAGAGTTGAGAGGACTTTCTATGTTGCTGTGTTCTTTGCAAGTAAAAGGCTAAAGCTCTTTTACAGTCCAACGTATGAAGATTCCTTTCTGCATTTGATGCATTAGATCTTGGAAAGAACACAGGCAGGTAGACCGCTTGGTTAAGATGAAAAGGCGAGACCACCTTTGGCATAAAGTGTGGATGAGTCCTAAGGACTACCCTGTCATGATGAAACCTTGTATAAGGTGGATCAGCCACTAGTGCTTGCAACTCACTGATGCGACGTGCTGATATGATTGCAATGAGAAAGATAACTTTCCAAGAAAGGAATTTTAAAGAGGTAGTAGCTAAGGGTTCGAAAGGTGGCTTCATGAGCTGACCAAGAACCAGGTTTAAGTCCCATGCCACCGGTGGTGGCCTAATGGGAGGCTTAGTTAGAAGAAGGCCTCTCATAAATCTTGATATAAGAGGATGGGAGGAGATAGGTTGTCCATTGAGAGGCTTGAGGGAAGCTGCAATAGCACTCAAATGGACCCTTACTGAGTTAGTCTTAAGTCCTGCATTGGATAAATGAAGGAGATACTCAAGTAATGATCCCAGAGGCATCGCTAACCTTTTGCGAATACCATATGGCAAACCTTTTCCACTTGAAAGCATAACAGCGTCTAGTGGAAGGTTTCCTGGAAGCATAAAGGACATCCTTTATTTGCTGAGGAAGGTTAAGATCACAAAGATCTAGGCCTTCAGCAACCAAACTCTGAGATGCAGAGACTGGGGATTGGGATGCCATAACCTTCCGTCCTCCTGTGACAGGAGATCTGGAGCAGACCCTAACTCCAGGGAGGGGGCTTGAGAGAGATGTAGAAGCAGGGGGTACCACACTTGCCGTGGCCAATGTGGAGCTATGAGAATCATCCGCCCCCTGTCTCTCTGAAGCTTGAACAGGGTTTTGGGAATTAGGGGAATGGGTGGAAAGGCATAAAGGAAGTCTTGACCCCAGTGAAGGAGGAAGGCATCCCTGGCCTGAAAACCCTGAGCTGGAACTCTGGAACAGAACCGGGGAAGTTTGGCATTCAACGGACTTGCAAAGAGGTCTATGTCCGGGGTTCCCCAAATTTGGAAAATCTTGATCACCTGGTCCGCATGTAGAGACCATTCGTGTGGAAGCAGAACTGGACTGAGTCTGTCTGCCCAAGAGTTTTGAATGCCTGGAAGATAAACTGCCAGGAGGTGAATCTGATGCTCTCTGGCGAGGGCCCATAGTCGCAAAGCTTCGTTGCAAAGCGACAGAGAGCCTGTTCCCCCCTGCTTGTTCACATAGAACATGGCTACCTGATTGTCCGTATGAATGAGGACTGTCCTGTAGCTGAGCAGGGTATGGAACACTCGAAGAGCAAGGAAGATTGCTCTGAGCTCTAAGAGATTGATATGTAGATGAGTCTCCTGTGGAGTCCAGGTGCCTTGGGTGGAGAGGTCTTGTAGATGAGCTCCCCAACCCACTGGTGAAGCATCTGTTGTGAGAGTTGCCTGGGGTAAGGGTTGTTGAAAAGGGGACCCCAGCAACAGGTTCTGAGTGGACTTCCACCAATGGAGGGACAAAAAAAGGCGATTTGTGTTTGCTATTTTGTCTGACAGGCACCCTGATGCCTGAGTCCATTGGGTAGATAAAGTCCACTGGGCTGCTCTCATATGGAGGCGAGCATAAGGAACCACATGCACGGTAGATGCCATGTGGCCTAGTAGTTATAGCATTTCTCGGGCAGTGAGAAGAGGTTTTAGCACTGCTTGAGAAGCTAACTGCACCATGCGAAGGCAACAGGCCTGGGGGAGATAGGCCCTTGCCCTTTTGGTATCCAGCAAAGCTCCTATGAACTCTAGAGACTGAGTGGGAGTTAGACTGGATTTTGGGATGTTTATGACCAGACCCAAGTACTGAAGAATACGCATTGTGCAAGATAGGGAAGTCCTGGCCTCTGACTCTGATGGGGCTCGAATGAGCCAGTCGTCTAAGTAAGGGAAGACGAATATGCCTAGAGTGCGGAGAAATGCTGCTACCACAGCCATGCATTTCGTGAACACTCTTGGAGCTGAGGCCAGGCCAAAAGGAAGCACCCTGTATTGGTAGTGCTTTCCTTGGAAAAGGAACCAAAGGAACTTTCTGTGAGTGGGATGGATGAGAACATGGGTGTACGCATCCTTGAGATCTAGAGAACAAAGCCAATCCTGACTCTGAAGGTATGGCAGCAGATTTCCTAGAGAAATCATTTTGAATTTCTCCTTGAATAGGAATTTGTTCAATTCCCTGAGGTCCAAAATAGGTCTGTATCCCCCAGTTTTCTTTGGGATAAGGAAATAGGGGGAGTAAAACCCTGTACCCTGTTGATGAATGGGTACCTCATCTATTGCCCCTTGAGCCAGAAGTATAGTGACCTCTTGATCTAACAGGTTGATGAGAGAGGTCTGAGAATTGAACTGTCTTACCATTGTGGGAGGGGGCATGCACAGAAAGTGCAGCTTGTACCCCTCTCTTATAATGGAGAGTGTCCAATGCTCTGCTGTTATCTGCTCCCACCAGGGGGCAAAGTGACATAACCTTCCTGGAATGGTGGAAGACTCTGGTCCATTGAGGGCCAGGAAGGCTAAGTTCTCTAGATGAAAGTCAAAGGCCTTGTGGAGGCTGAGACGTTTGAGGCTTGGCAGTCTTTGCTTTCTTTTGTTTAGGTGGTTGCTGACCCTTTCGGACAAGCTGACCTGCAGAACGTCCCTGTTGGGAATAAGAGGGATAAAACCTCTTCTTTTTCGAGAAGAAAGGCTTCTTGAAAGATTTCTTTCTGGCAGGATCAGCAGTGCCTTTGGATAGTCTATCCAAAGTAGAGTTGTCAGCATCCATCTCATTGGCCTTTTCTTGCCAATTCTTGCCGAATAGATTCTCACCTGTACAAGGGATATTTCCCAGTTTGTCCTGCACCCAGAGCTCCAAATCGGATGCCTGGAGCCAGGCAATTCTTTGTGCCCCTATGGCAATGGCAGAGGTTCTGCTTATGCACTCAAAGCAGTCAAAAGCTGCACAAGTGACAAACTTTGAAACATCCTGGGCATGTTTAACCAGTTTGAGAAAATCCTGCCTTCTGTCCTCAAGAAGAAGAGGACTCAAAACCTCTAAATCCCCTGTGACCTCTTTAAGGAACATTCCCATATATAAAATATAGGGACTGATCCTGGAAGAAAGCATGGAAGCCTGGAAAGTACTACATCCAAAGGCATCCAAGGTCCTGCACTCACGTCTTGGAGGATTAGAGGCATGTCTTTTTATACTTCTGATCCTTCTCATAGCTGACTCCACCACAATGGAGTGGTGGAGAAGCTGAGTTTTTTGGAAGCCAGGACAAGGAGGGACTCGATACATAGTATCCAGTCTGCGAGAGTGAGGAGAGGTGGTAAGAGGTGTCTCCCACATTCTCAACATGAGATCATGTAAAATCTCATGGATAGGTAGGGTAGCCGCCTCTTTAGGAGCTTTGGGATATTGTAAAATCTCCAACTCCTTAGCTCTGGGCTCTGTTTCAGGAGTCACAGTAATGGACAACCCACGAGCCACCTCTCTGATGAAATCCCGAAAGGAAATATCTTCTGGAGGAGACATCCTACGCTTAGAAGAGGAAGGCTCCTCCGGGAGAAGTATCCCGGTACCAGCAGAGCTGTCAGAATCCTCGGAGTCCTCCGAGGATTCGAAGTACCGTCTGTCCGGATGCTCTTGAAGAGCCCGATACCTGTACCGACCGAAGTCGGTACCGGGGGTAATCGGTACCGGTGTATCGGCACCAGAAGGCAACGCATGACTGGGTGCCGGCAAAGCCGATACCGATGTCAATACTATCGGTACCGGTACCGGTGGTCCGAGGGCATCGATGCCGCAAGGAGAGCCGCCAGACTGCGTTCAATAGCCAGGAACCTCTGGTCTATCGATGTTGCCGATGCCTGGTATCGGTACTGGACGCAACCGGTACCCCAGAGCATGGCACCCGTAGTTCTGCCGAGGTCGAGGCCTCGAGAACATCCTGGAGCCCCGATAATGCTTTGGAAGCCGAAGCCTCCCGCCGGGGCAATTTTGTCGGTATGGAACCCTCAAGGGCAATGCCAGAGGCATCTCGATGCTTGGAAGGAGATCTACCCTTTGAGGACCGGCTAGACATGTTTAGTTACCTGGAAGACGTCGATGCCACCGAAGCTGCATCGGAAGGAAAAAGGGCACTAAGCTTGGCAGCTCGGTTCTGTCAATCCCTTTTGGACATCATGGCACAAGCCATACACTCGGAGATGGAGTGGTCAGGACCTAAACATTTAAGACACCACTCACGGGTGTCGGTGATGGAGATGGTACCGCCACACTTGGTGCATTTTTTAAAACCCGAGGTGGGTTTCTCCATAGTGGAGCCTAGAAAAAAGTTTGGAAAAATAATTTTTTTTTTAAAGAAAGAAAGAAGAACCGGCGGTACCGGTATAGCGTCGGGGAAGGCAGACGGAACCACAAAAAAATAAAGAATAACAAAACAATTTTCTGCGGTGACAGGAACACAACCTGCTGGCTCCGCAGAAAACGAAGAACTGAAGAGAGGCAATTGGGAAAGGCGGGAAGGCAGCACGCAGGCGCTGTGGGATGCTCCCAAAAGCTTCCTAATTGGACGCTGGGGAGCGTTCCCGCACAGGTTCCGTGGGTACCGACGATACCCATATGTGAAGACTACATTCCTGCTTGTTCCTGGAGATCTCCGCTCTTCTAGCAAATCACTTCTATCTGTGCCCTTCTCTTCTACAGCTAAATCCAGACTTCGCTCCTTTCACCTTGCTGCTCCTTATGCCTGGAACAAACTACCTGAGTCTGTACGTCAGGCGCCTTCTCTGGCCTTTTCAAATCTAGGCTAAAAACTCACCTCTTCGCTGCCGCTTTGAGATCTTGACTCACCTCATCTCCTTTGTGTTTCCTTACCATTTCCCCTAGATGTATCCCATGTCTACACCTACTGTGTTGTTTGCCTTGACTAGATTATAAGCTCTGATGAGCAGGGACTGTCTCTGATATGTCTGTGCAGCGCTGCGTACATCTTGTAGCGCCATACAAATGCTCAGTAGTAGTAACAATCCATTCTGGAATGCCAAGACCGCATCGGTGCACGAGGCTGCCAAGGCAGAAAATCTATAGAAACAGCAGCATGGTCCAAAAATGGGAATTAGACTTACCTGCTAATTGTAGTTCCTTAAGGAACTCTAGTCCAGTCCCGGAACCATAGAGTTTAGAACCTCCACCCGCAGCTTTGGAGACTGAAAGATGTAATCGCTTTGATGTCACTGGTATAACTAGGCAAGCACCGCCCCTCTTCCACCAGTACCTATTGACAAAGCAGACTAAGCAGAGCAACAAATAAGCAGGAACAGGAAAACTAAATATGTAAACACTCTGTAAAAAACTATGTAAAAACTATCCGCTCATGAGGACTTTTCCCTTGCACCTCCGAGCCCACCAGGCCCTGCTGCTCAAGAAAGGCCTTACTGTGACACTCTTGTGCACCTCCCTAACAAAGAAAACCTCCTATTTTGTTTTGTTTTGTTTTGTTTTTTCACTTGAAACTTCAGGCTGTCCATTGTGTAAGACCCTGGGAGGGGTCTGGGACTGGACTAGAGTTCCTTAAGGAACTACAATTAGCAGGTAAGTCTAATTCCCATTTCCTTTGCGTCCCTCTAGTCCAGTCCCGGAACCATAGAGGATGTAACAGAGCAGTGAAGATCAACGGGAGGGACCCGCAAGCCCAGCCTGAAGTACCGCTGAGCCAAAACGCACATCCCCCCTCGCCTGAACATCAAGCCGGTAGTGCCTAGCAAAAGAATGCAACGAGGACCAAGTCGCCGCCTTACAAATGTCCTCAACCGGCACTAAACTGAATTCTGCCCAAGATGCCGCCTGTGCCCTGGTCGAGTGCGCACGCAGACCCACCAGAACCACCTTACCCCTCAACAGGTAGGCCGATGCAATAGCCTCCTTCAACCAGCTAGAAATCGAAGACTTCGCCGCCGCCTCTCCTTTCCGCGGACCTCCAAAGGCGACAAACAGCTGGTCTGACTTTCGGAAAGCTGCCGTTCTACGGAGATACTTCTTAAGCACCCGTCGAACGTCCAAACGATGCAACCGACCGCCCGACTGAGCCTTCTGTTCCAAAGAAAAAAACGGGAGTGACACTACCTGGTTAACGTGAAACCCCGACACCACCTTAGGCAAAAAGGCTGGGACCGTGCGCAAGACCACCTTGTGATTGAAAAAACACAAGTACAGCTCTTTACAAGACAGCGCCTGCAACTCCGAAATCCTTCTAGCGGAGCAAATAGCTACCAGAAAAACTGTCTTCAATGTTAAGTCCTTAAGGGAAGCCTTACCCAACGGCTCAAACAGCGCTCCAACCAACGCCTCTAACACAACATTCAGATCCCACGGAGGGACTGAATTACGCCTCGGCGGCCGCAGAAGCAGCACCACTCGTAGAAAATGCCGAATATCGCTGTGCGCCCCTACCAGCTGCCCCTGAATCTTCCCACGGAAACAGGAGATGGCCGCCAACTGCACCCTCAAGGAACTAGCCGCCAGACCTTGGTCCATGCCATCTTGCAAAAACGAAAGAATATGAGGCACCGAGGCCTTTAAAGGTTGCAGATCTCGCTCCCCGCACCATGCTTCGAACACACGCCACACTCGGGTATACGCGAGCGACGTGGAACACCTCCGCGCTTTCAGCAACGTAGAAATGACCGCCGCCAAGTACCCCTTGGACCTCAGCCTAGCCCTCTCAAGAGCCATGCCGTAAACGAGAATCGACCCACCTGCGGCATGCGTAACGGCCCCTGCAGTAAGAGGTCTTCACGAACCGGGAGCCTCCACGGCCTGTCTATCAGCAACCGTATCAGATCCGCATACCATGGTCTTCTGGGCCAATCGGGCGCTACCAGAAGGACCACGCTGCGGTTCCTCTCTATGCGCTGAACCACCTTTCCTATGAGCGCCCAAGGCGGAAACACATAGAGAAGCCCGTCCACCGGCCACCGCTGCACCAACGCATCGAGGCCTTCCGACATTCGCTCTCTCCGCCTGCTGAAGAACTTTCCTACCCTCGCTGACTCGAAGCTCGCCATGAGATCCATTATCGGGGTCCCCCAGCGCTGCACTAGCATCGCAAAGACCTCCGGGTGTAGACTCCACTCCCCCGGATCCACTCTGCGGCGGCTTAGAAAATCTGCCTCGACATTCTCTACTCCGGCCACGTGCTGCGCCGACAACGCCTCCAAATTCCGCTCTGCCCAGCGCAATAGCTGACTCGCCTCTGCCTCCAGCGACGCACTCCCCGTGCCGCCCTGGCGATTGATATAAGCCACTGTCGTCGCATTGTCGGACAGCACTCGTACCGCCACTCGACCTAAGGTCACCTGAAACTGCAGAAGGGCTAGATACACCGCTCGCATCTCCAGCCGGTTGATGGACCATTGCTTCTCCTGCAACGACCATTGCCCCTGGGCAAACCGGCCCTTGCAATGTGCCCCCCAGCCCACGAGACTGGCATCCGTCGTCACCAGCCTCTAGTGCTACGCCCCCTTCCAGGTTTTCAGGCTGCAACCACCACAGAAGCTCCTGCCGCACCTCCGGGGGACACACCAGTCGATGAGACAAAGCGTCCAGCTGATGAGACCAACGCCTGAGAAGAGCGCTCTGCAACGGCCGCATATGAAACCTGGCCCACTGCACGACCTCGATCGTGGCCGCCATCGTTCCGAGCACCTGCAAATACTGCCACGCCGTCGGAGCCCTGCACTCCAAAAACCTCCGCACGAGCTCCCTCAGGGCTTGTGCCCTCTGGCTCGGGAGTAACACCACTCCTTGCTCTGTCTCGAAGCGCGCCCCCAAGTATTCTAGAGTTTGAGAAGGAATCAGCTTGCTCTTCGCAAAATTGACCACCCAGCCGAGACTTTCCAAGAACTCCACTACCCGACCGGTGGCCGTGGCACTCTCCTCCCTGGACTTTGCTCAAATCAACCAATCGTCCAAATAAGGATGCACCAGAATCCCTTCCTTGCAGAGCGCCGCCGCTACAACCACCATGATCTTCGTGAACGTCCGAGGAGCCGTCGCTAGCCCAAATGGCATTGCCCGGAACTGAAAATGCCCCATTGGCACCGCAAAGCGCAGGAACATTTGATGCTCGCGGCGCACGGGAATATGGAGATACGCCTCCGTGAGATCTAATGACGTTAGGAATTCTCCCTTCCTGACCGCCGCAATGACCGAGCGCAAGGTCTCCATCCGAAAATGGGTTACTCGAAGGCAACGATTCACCCTTTTTAAATCCAGAATTGGCCGAAAAGTGCCCTCCTTCTTTGGAACAACAAAATATATGGAGTATCGACCGCACCCGTATTCATCCACCGGCACAGGCACCACCGCCCCGAGTTGCCTCAGCCGCCTTAGCGTGTCGGAGACTGCTCGGAACTTCCGCAGAGCTCTGCACGGGGAAAGGACAAAGGAATCTAAGACGGGCCGATGGAGCTCCAGAGCATAGCCTTCTCGAATGACCTCCAACACCCATTGATCCGTGGTAATTTGGACCCAGGCAGGGTAAAACTCCCGCAACCTTCCTCCCACGGGCACCTCCGCCACCTGGGTCCGCCTTATCTCACTGTGATTTTTTTCCTTTAGATAAGGGGAAGGAAGTAAAACCCCTGCCCGCCCCTCGGAAACCGCGAAAAGCCTGGCCACGCTGAGGAAAACGCCCCCTCTGAGATTGGCCAAAACGCGAGGACAGAAACCTCCGAAAATCCCTCGAGAGCCCCCTGGATCCAGTCGCCCCGCGGCCCTGCTTTAACCTATCCTCCGGGAGGCGACCGCCCTTGGACTCGCCAAGGTCTTTGACCAGTTTCTCCAAATCTTCACCAAACAAAAGCTTCCCTCGAAAGGGGAGCTTACTAAGCCGCACCTTGGAAGACCCGTCCGCCGACCAGTTATGCAGCCAAAGATACCGACGAGCCGCCACCACGGAGGCCATACTCTTGGCCAGTCCTCGAATAAGATCGTAGTGGATATCTGACAAATACGCTGTGCCCGACTCCAGCCGCGCTAATTCCTCCACCTGCTTATCCAGGATTCCTTCCTGCAGACGCTGGGACCATCGTAAGCAGCCTCTTGCCACCCACGCTCCCGCTATCGAGGCCTGCAAGGAAAGGGCACACATGTCAAACACCTGCTTCAACAAAGTATCCAATTTCCGGTCCTGCACATCCTTTAATGCCGCGGCGCCCTCAATTGGAATTGTGGTTTTCTTAGTAACTGCCGACACTGCCGCATCCACCTTCGGTGAACGGAAAATCTCTCTATCCTGGTCAGAAAGTGGATATAACCTTGCTAAGGCCCTGGTGCCCCGCAGCACCGATTCCGGGGAGTCCCACTCCTCTTGAATCATGTCCCGAAACACCCTATGAACCGGGAACACCCGTTGGGACTTCCTAACCGCTTGCAATAGAGGATCCTCTAACGCTTCCTCAGCCGTCAGCGCCACCGCGGGCATGTTTAACGCCTTTAGTGTTTCAGCAATCAGCGCCGGCAGCTCTTCGCACCGGAACACCCGGACCACTCTACTCTGCTCTTCCGCGCCCGGTAACTCTCCCTCTTCTAGCTCCTCCTCTGAAACGCCTTCCCCCTCTAAATCCGACACCTCTACCTCGTCTTCCACCCCCGAAGACGGGCTCTCCTCCACCGCCTCCCTATGCCTCTTGCCCGGGCCCGCCTCCCCCTCCAGGAAGCCCCCCAGCCGTTTCTGACCCTTTGGTCTTTGGGACTGTGCTTCCAGCCCGGGCTGCAGCAAGGCAAACGCTTTCTGCATAAGGGAGAAAAAATCCGTGGGAATACCAGACACACCTCCGCACTGGCTGCCTCCCGCCGCCGCGGAAGCGCCCGCAATCGAGGATGGCCCCGTCGCCGGCTCTGGGAGATCCAAGGAAGGCGGCTGGGACTCTACCTCCGAGGGGATTGCTGCTGGCTCTGCAGCTGGCCCCCCTAGCGCCTTTTCCATAACTGGTGCCTCTAAAGAACAGCCCCTGCACACACCAGACTCCAAAACCTCACTGCGCCGCACCCCACAGACGAGACAGCGGGGCTTAGCTGGCATCTTCTGTAGGAGTACACTACTCTACTTGTGCCACCTCCAGTAGTGAGAAACCCCAGGTTCCTGTGCTGAAAAAATCAATAAGCTGAGCACTGCAATGGCCCAGCCAGAGTCTTTTCACAGTAAGCACCGTTCACGTGTCTCTTTTTTTTTACATTAATCGAGGTAGAACTGCCCCACTAGCTGAAGCTCGTCAGACTAACTCTAAAACAAAGCCCCTAAGGCTGTGAAATGAACGATGGGCACTCTGTCTCTAGAAACGCGGCACCAAAAATGGCCGCCGCCAACATTCCCGCGCAAAACACACCGCTAGGAATAAACCACGTGGCAAAACTCCGAACTTCCTGAGAGCCGGAGGCCACCGCAAAAACCTCTCCTGAGCAAGTACTCACCGCCTCCGCGATCCTGCGATGGGGGAAGGAGGAGGTGTGCAGAGGAGTCCAATCTGCACTGGAGCACAGCCTTTTACTCGGCTTCAGCCCCGGCGGTGCCGTTTTGCTATGGTGCAGGGAAAAGCCCTCACTGGCTTGCAAGTCCCTGTCCTGCTGCTGCTCTCCCGTTCAGCCTTCCACCTGCTCCTCACCCCTTCTAAGCGGGTTCGGGAGCAGGGAGGCAACTGAGCAATCCTGTAATGCTCGTTTACACACTGGGGCCCTCTTTCACAAAAAGAAAAAAGGAGAGAGAGAGAGAAAGGGAGGGGGGAAAAAAAGAGAGAGAGGAAGAGGGAAAAAAGAAGACAGGTCCACAGCAAGCAAGAACCCTTCCGGCAGCAGCAGGTCTGCACCTAAAACAAACCCAATAAAGCGTAGTTACTCACCTGTAACAGGTGTTCTCCAGGAGCAGCAGGAATCAGTCCTCACATATGGGAGACGTCGGCGCCGACGGAGCCCTCGCGGAGCAATTTTCCCCAGCTTTCAAAGAAAGCCTTTGGGAATTGCAGCGCGCATGCGCGGTCCCCTTCCCGCCCAAGGGTGCCATCTTAGCCAGTCAGATGACATAGCTAAAAGACAGCATAAAAATTTGCAAAAAAACTAAAGCAGATAATTGCAACTCCAAGGGGAGGAGGGAGGGTTGTGAGGACTGATTCCTGCTGCTCCTGGAGAACACCTGTTACAGGTGAGTAACTAAGCTTTCTCCAGGACCAAGCAGGAAGTCAGTCCTCACATATGGGACTCCCAAGCTTAAGGCTACCGGAGACCCTAAGCACAAAAATGAGCTCCCTCTAGCTCAGCAGCACAGAAGGAAGGAATCTTCACTGAATTATTACCCACCGGTAGCCCCCATCCGGGATGGAGGGTAGGAGTTGCTCAAACCTCGAAGAGATTTCGGAGGACTGCCTGTCCGAAAGCACTGTCCCTGCGGGACTCCCCCCGAGGCAGTAATGGACCGCAAAAGTCTGGCTCGAAGACCAAGTAGCGGCCCGGCAGATGTCTGCCAATGGAACAGAGCGGAGGTAAGCCACTGACGTAGCCTTCGCCCGAACACAATGAGCCGTGACCCGACTATCTAGCGAGAGTCCGGCTGCCCCATAAGCCCAAGCGATACAGTCAGCAACCCAGATGGACAGAGTACGCTTGGAGACAGGGAGCCCCAATTTATTGGGGTCAAAAGACACGAAAAGCTGAGCAGCTTTACGGTGCTCCCGCGTACGGTCAAGGTAGAAGTTCAACGCCCTTCTACAGTCCAGGGTATGCAGGACCATTTCAGCTCGGCTGGAGTGTGGCCTGGGAAAGAAGGTCGGAAGTACCACCTCCTGATTGATGTGAAAAGGGGAGACCACTTTTGGAAGAAATTTTGGGTGAGTCCGTAGGACTACCCTATTCTTGTAGAACCGAGTGTAAGGGGGATCAGACACGAGGGCCTGCAATGCACTTACGCGTCTAGCGGAAGTGAGGGCTATCAGGAATAAGGTTTTCCAAGAAAGAAAACGGAGAGAACAGGTAGCCATAGGTTCAAAAGGCGGACAGGTGATCCGCTGTAAAACCACATTCAGATCCCAGTCAGGTGCTGGCGGGCGCAGAGGTGGTTTAAGTAGAAGGAGACCTCGGAGAAACCTCGCTACGAGAGGGTCGCTGGAAAGAGGTCTGCCGTCCGCCGGCACATGATGTGCTGAAAGAGCACTGAGGTGAACTTTGACGGAGTTGGACTTAAGTCCCAGATTAGAGAGGTAGAGCAAGTACTGCAAGACCACCGACACCGAGCAGGAGAAGGGATCCTGAGACTGCTGGGCACACCAAGCGGAAAAGCGACGACATTTAAGGGCGTAGCATTTGCGGGTAGAAGGTCGCCGGGAAGCTAGGACGACCTCTTCCACCTCTGCCGGCAGTAGAAGGGGAGCAAGG
This sequence comes from Ichthyophis bannanicus, assembly GCA_033557465.1. Lineage (NCBI taxonomy): Eukaryota > Metazoa > Chordata > Amphibia > Gymnophiona > Ichthyophiidae > Ichthyophis > Ichthyophis bannanicus. Next base: position 99,082,694 of record CM066048.1, on the reverse strand, counting down.
ACTACCCTTTCAGCAGCCAGGCCATCAGATGTAGAGATCTGAGGTTGGGGTGTAGCAGGGACCCCTGATCCTGTGTTAGGAGATCTGGTTGAAAACCCCAGAGGGAACGGATCCTCTACCGCTAATTGCAGCAGGAGTGGAAACCACGGCTGTCTGGGCCAGCGAGGAGCTATCAGGATCATGGAAGCTTTGTCTCGGAGAACCTTGAAAAGAGTTCGAGAGACTAGCGGTATGGGAGGAAAGGCATACAGAAGGCTTTTCGACCATGAGAGCAGAAAAGAATCCGCCGCTACTCGAAGGGGATGCAGCTGCCGAGAGCAGAAGCGAGGAAGTTGCCGGTTGAGAGGACTGGCAAAGAGATCCAACGTGGGGAGGCCCCACTTCAGAAAAAGTTTCTGAACTACCAAGGGATCCAGGCGCCACTCGTGCGGCTGGAGGATCCTGCTGAGTTTGTCCGCCAGGCAATTTTCTTGGCCTGGGATATAAACTGCCTTGAGAAGAATGCCGTGGCTGACGGCCCAAGAGCAGAGCCTCTGTGCTTCTCGACAGAGAAGGAAGGAGCCCGTGCCTCCCTGTTTGTTCACGTAGAACATGGCAACTTGATTGTCCGTCTGGACAAGGACGGACTGGTGAGAAGTCAGGTGGGAGAAAGCCTTGAGAGCCAGACGGACTGCTCTGAGCTCCAGGAAGTTGATCTGCTGCGCAGACTCCCACGTGGTCCAGAGACCTTGAGTACATGCTCCTTGGCAATGCGCTCCCCGTCCTAGGAGAGAAGCATCGGTCGTCAGCACTTGAGCCGGCGGAGGAGACTGAAAAGGCATTCCGAGCACCAGGTTCGGCCGATGAAGCCACCACTGTAGAGAAGAGGCCAGCGGGCCGGAGATGCGCACTAAGTCGGCTAGGCCGCCCGTGGCCTGTTGCCACTGCTTGCGAAGGCACCACTGAGCAGGCCGCATATTCAGGCGGGCATTGGGGGTCACGTGGACGGTGGAAGCCATATGGCCGAGTAGTCTCAGGAAGCGCCTGGCTGAGACCAGGGAATGGCTGCGAAAACGGCCGGCTAGGTCCATGAGCCGTTGAGCCCTGTCGAGAGGCAGGAAAGCTCGTGCCTGAAGAGTGTGCAATCTTGCGCCGATGAACTCGAGATCTTGCGAGGGGAGCAAAGTGGACTTTGCGAAGTTTATGACAAAGCCCAAGTACTGCAGAAGAGTCACAGTGCGGTGTGTGGCTTTTGTGACTTCTGGAGAGGACGATGCTCTGATGAGCCAGTCGTCTAGGTACGGAAAGACATAGAGGCCGTGAAGCCGGAGATAAGCCGCCACCACCGCGAGACATTTTGTGAAGACTCGTGGTGTGGAGGATAGGCCAAAGGGCAGTACTCTGTACTGGTAATGATTTCCTGCCACCACAACCTTAGGTATTGGCGGTGGCTTGGGTGGATGAGGATGTGCGTGTAGGCATCCTTCAGATCCAAGGAGCATAGCCAATCTCCCTGCTGGAGGTAGGGCAGAAGGATTCCAAGGGTAAGCATCTTGAACTTCTCCCTGACGAGGAACTTGTTGAGGTTGCGCAAGTCCAGGATGGATCTGAGGCCTCCCGTTCTTTTTGGTATTAGGAAATACCTGGAATAGAAGCCTTGACCCCTCAGGTGGTGGGGCACCGGTTCCACAGCCTGTTCCTGAAGAAGACTTGCTAACTCCAGAAGGAGTAAGTCCCTGTGCAGAGGGAGTCGTGGAGGTTCTCCCAGGAAATAGGAGGGAGGGACCTGGTGGAAGTGGAGAAGATAGCCTTCTCTCACAACATGAAGCACCCAGGCATCTGATGTGATGTTGGACCACCTGTGGGCAAAGGGAACCAGCCGGCCTCCTGTGCTGGGAGGAACCAGCTGAGGAGGAGAGGCTATGCTGATGAAGTCAAAAACCCCCACCCTGCTGAGCAGGGGCCGGTGGTGCAGGCTTGGGGGCTCGCTGCCTACGGGACCCGTTACCCCGTCCCTTGGCCTGCTGACCCTGTTGGGGAGCTGCGGAGGCCTGATATTGAGGGTAGTGTTTATAGGCAGCCGCCTTTCTCGGGTAAAAGGACTTCTTTCCCGAGCCCTTCTTCTTCTGGGAAGGGGCGGAGGTCTTCCTAGAGAGCCTAGTTCTGGTGAGAGTCTCCGTCTCGATTTGTGCAGCCTTCTCAGCCATGGGCTTGCCAAAGAGGTTCTCACCTCGGCAGGGGACATCGACCAACTTGTCCTGCACCCAGGGTTCAAGGTCAGACGACTGAAGCCAAGCCTGTCAGCGGGCACCGATGCCGGCTGCGGCCACTCGAGCCGATGCTTCAAAGCCATCATAGGCTGCTCGAGAAATGAATTTGGAGCATTCCCGAATACCAGTTGTCAAGGCTAGGAACCTCCGCAAAGGTTCCTCGGACAGCCCAGCGGAGAATCCGGCTAGCTCTTTAGCCAGGTCTCTAAGGTACATGCCCATGTAGAGCTGGTAGGTCTGGACCCGACAAGCAAGCATAGAGCCCTGGAAACACTTCTTACCGAGGCCATCCAGGTTGCGGGCCTCCCTGCCAGGAGGCACCGAGGAGTGCATCTTCTGGCTCTTAAGCCTATGCATGGCCGATTCCACCACCATGGAATGGTGCGGCAGCTGTGCTTTTTGGAAGCCAGGGCTCTTGCGGACTCGATAGATGGAATCGACCCGCTTGCTTAATACCGGCGACGATGCCGGACTCTCCCACATGCGGAAGAGTAGTCGTTCCAGCATGGGAGGAATCAGTACAGTAAAGTGCTCCCTGGCGGGAGAGTCGTACTGAAGGGCGTCGAGTTCTTCGGCTCGAGGCTCCTCCTCGGGATCCGCAGGGAAGGCCAAAGCCTTGGCCATATCCCTGACGAAGTCCGAGAACCGGGCATCCTCCGGAGGGTACTGTTTCTGAGGTTCGGACTCAGGCGAGTCCGAGGGGACACACCGAGTCCGAAAAGAATCAGGTGACTCTTCCTCTTCAGACTCCCAGGCCGACTCCGAGGAGGAATCGGTGGGGTCGGTCCGGGCGGGCGGAGGTGTCGGCCGCCCCGACGCCGAGGGAGTCGGCGTCGACGACCTCGGTCCCGAACGGGAGGCCGAGGGTGACCTTGACCGAGGATCGACTCGAGCCCGCATGGACTCGAGGATCGGCTCGGTCTCCGGGGTCGACTTAGACGTCGACGTCCCGGCGGTCGGGGCAGAGGCGCCAGCGAGGCTAGCGATCAGTGCCCGCTGCTGGTCCATGAAGGCAGATAGTCTGCTCTCCAAGGCCGTCAACCTGAGTCCGACCTCAGGTGACCCAGCAGCCCCCGACTCGGGCCCCGACGGCGTCGGGCCCGATGTCGGACCCCTCGGAGGCGAGTCCAGGAGGACTACAGGACTTACCCGAGCAGGCAACTCCGATTCCAGACGAGGTCGCTTCGGGAGATGTTCCTTCTCCAAAGACCCGGGACGCCTATCGGGGCTATGCGACCCGGCCCTCGCGGAACCAGGAGCGTCCACCGACGCCGCCCTCGCGGGTTTCACCTTCCGATGATGGTCCCCGGAGGGAGAACCCCTGTCGGAGGAACTCCGGCGACGGTCAGAGCTGGAGCCTCTGGACGCCGAGGCCTCCGACGAGGTCCGGGTACGGGTGGGATCAGCGAAGATTCGTTCCCGCTGATGCCGCCGACTCCTTAACGCTTTGGAGGACATTTTGCTGCAGGCCCCACAGATCAGTTCCTCGTGATCCGGGCCAAGGCAGCGGAGGCAATTATCGTGTGTGTCAGCGAGTGACATATTTCTGTCACACTGAACACACCTCTTGAAACCACTGGCAGCCATCGGGGGAAAAAGGGCCCCTGCAAGGTCAAAGGACCGGGCTGCCAGCGAAAAACCGAAAACGAAACTGACAGAAAATCAGAAAAACCGAAAAATAAGAGAAGGACTCGCAACGACGTCGCGAGTCCGGGCAGGAAAGAGACCGGCGTCGAACCAAAGAAAAAAGAGAAATAAATCACGAAAAATCAACTTTTTCAGCGGGGACAAGAAGACCACATCTGTAGGGCTCCGTGGAAAAAAGAAGACTGGCTAAGATGGCACCCTTGGGCGGGAAGGGGACCGCGCATGCGCGCTGCAATTCCCAAAGGCTTTCTTTGAAAGCTGGGGAAAATTGCTCCGCGAGGGCTCCGTCGGCGCCGACGTCACCCATATGTGAGGACTGACTTCCTGCTTGGTCCTGGAGAAAGCGTAGTTACTCACCTGTAACAGGTGTTCTCCAGGAGCAGCAAGAATCAGTCCTCACTTATGGGTGACGTCGGCGCCGACGGAGCCCTCGCGGAGCAATTTTCCCCAGCTTTCAAAGAAAGCCTTTGGGAATTGCAGCGCGCATGCGCGGTCCTCTTCCCGCCCAAGGGTGCCATCTTAGCCAGTCAGATAACATAGCTAAAAAAGACAGCATAAAAATTTGCAAAAAAAGAACTTAAGCAGATGGTTGCAACTCCAAGGGGAGGAGGGAGGGTAGTGAGGACTGATTCCTGCTGCTCCTGGAGAACACCTGTTACAGGTGAGTAACTACGCTTTCTCCAGGACCAAGCAGGAAGTCAGTCCTCACTTATGGGACTCCCAAGCTCAAGGCTACCGGAGACCCTAAGAACAAAAATGAGCTCCCTCTAGCTCAGCAGCACAGAAGGAAAGAATCTTCGCTGAATTATTACCCACCGGTAGCCCACATCCGGGATGGAGGGTAGGAGTTGCTCAGACCTCGAAGAGATTACGGAGGACTGCCTGTCCGAAAGCACTGTCCCTGCGGGACTCCCTCTCGAGACAGTAATGGACCGCAAAAGTCTGGCTCGAAGACCAAGTAGTGGCCCGGCAGATGTCTGCCAGCGGAACAGAGCGGAGGTAAGCCACTGACGTAGCCTTTGCCCGAACGCAATGAGCCGTGACTCGACTTTCCAAGGAGAGTCCGGCTGCCCCATAAGCCCAAGAGATACAGTCCGCAACCCAGATGGACAGAGTATGCTTGGAGACCGGGAGCCCCAATTTATTGGGGTCAAAAGACACAAAAAGCTGAGCAGCTTTACGGTGCTCCCGCGTACGGTCAAGGTAGAAGTTCAATGCCCTTCTACAGTCCAGGGTATGGAGGACCGTTTCAGCTCGGCTGGAGTGTGGTCTGGGAAAGAAGGTCGGAAGTACCACCTCCTGATTGATATGAAAAGGGGAGACCACTTTTGGAAGAAATTTTGGGTGAGTCCGTAGGACTACCCTATTTTTGTAGAACCGAGTGTAAGGGGGATCAGACACGAGGGCCTGCAACTCACTTACGCGTCTAGCGGAAGTGAGGGCTATCAAGAACAGTGTTTTCCAAGACAGAAAACGGAGAGAACAGGTAGCCATAGGTTCAAAAGGCGGACAGGTGATCCGCTGCAAAACCACATTCAGGTCCCAGTCAGGCGCTGGTGGGCGCAGAGGTGGTTTAAGTAGAAGGAGACCTCGGAGAAACCTCGCTACGAGAGGGTCGCTAGAGAGAGGTCTGCCGTCCACCGGCACATGATGTGCTGAAAGAGCACTGAGGTGAACTTTGACGGAGTTGGACTTAAGTCCCAGATTAGAGAGGTGTAGCAAGTACTGCAAGATCACCGACACCGGGCAGGAGAAGGGATCCTGAGACTGTTGGGTACACCAAACGGAAAAGCGACGCCATTTAAGGGCGTAGCATTTGCGGGTAGAAGGCCGTCGCGAAGCCAAGACGACCTCCTCCACCTCTGCCGGCAGGACAAGGGGAGCAAGGACTACCCTCTCAGCAGCCAGGCCATTAGGTTGAGAGACCTGAGGTTGGGGTGTAGCAGAGACCCCTGATCCTGAGTGAGGAGATCCGATTGAAACCCCAGAGGGAATGGATCCTCCACCGCTAATTGCAGCAGGAGCGGAAACCACGGCTGTCTGGGCCAGCGAGGGGCCACCAGGATCATGAAGGCTTTGTCTCGGAGAACCTTGAAAAGAGTCCGAGAGACTAGCGGGATGGGAGGGAAAGCGTACAGAAGGCTTCCCGACCATGAGAGTAGAAAAGCGTCCGCCGCAACCCGAAGAGGGTGGGGCTGACGAGAGCAGAAGCGAGGAAGTTGCCGGTTGTGAGGACTGGCAAAGAGATCCACCGTGGGGAGGCCCCACTTTAGAAAGAGCTTCTGAACTACCAAGGGATCCAGACGCCACTCGTGCGGCTGGAGGATCCTGCTGAGTTTGTCCGCCAGGTAATTCTCTTGGCCTGGGAGATAAACTGCCTTGAGGAGAATGCCGTGACTGACGGCCCAAGAGCAGAGCTTCTGTGCCTCCCGGCAGAGGAGGAAGTAGCCCGTGTCCCCTTGCTTGTTCACGTAGAACATGGCAACTTGATTGTCCGTCTGGACAAGGACGGACTGGTGAGAAGTCAGGTGGGAGAAAGCCTTGAGAGCCAGGCGGATCGCCCTGAGCTCCAGGAAGTTGATCTGCTGAGCAGACTCCCACGTGGTCCAGAGGCCCTGAGTACGTGCCCCTTGGCAATGTGCACCCCAGCCCAGGAGGGATGCATCTGTTGTCAGCACCCGGGCCGGCTGAGGTGACTGGAAAGGCATTCCGAATATCAGGTTCGGCTGCTGAAGCCACCACCGGAGAGACGAGATCAGCGGCTCGGAGACGCGCACTAGGTCTGCTAGGCCGCCTGTGGCTTGTCGCCACTGCTGGCGGAGACACCATTGAGCAGGCCGCATATTCAGGCGGGCATTGGGGGTCACATGGACGGTGGAAGCCATATGGCCGAGTAGTCTCAGGAAGCGCCTGGCGGAGACCAGGGGCTGGCTGCGAAAACGGTCGGCTAGGTCCATGAGCCGTTGAGCTCTGTCGAGCGGTAGGTACACTCGTGCCTGAGGAGTGTGCAGCCTTGCGCCGATGAACTCGAGATCCTGTGAGGGGAGCAAAGTGGACTTTGCGAAGTTTATAACAAAGCCCAAGTACTGCAGAAGAGTCACCGTGCGGCGCGTGGCGTTGGTGACCTCCAGAGCGGACGCTGCTCTGATGAGCCAGTCGTCGAGGTACGGAAAGACATAGAGGCCGTGAAGCCGGAGATGGGCCGCCACCACCGCGAGACATTTTGTGAAGACTCGCGGTGCGGAGGACAGGCCAAAGGGCAGTACCCTGTACTGGTAATGATTTCCTGCCACCACAAACCTTAGGTATTGTCGGTGGCTTGGGTGGATGAGGATGTGCGTGTAGGCATCCTTTAGATCCAAGGAGCATAGCCAATCTCCCTGCTGGAGGTAGGGCAGAAGGATTCCAAGTGTAAGCATCTTGAACTTCTCTCGCACGAGGAACTTGTTGAGGTTGCGCAGGTCCAGGATGGGTCTGAGGCCTCCTGTTCTCTTTGGTATCAGAAAATACCAGGAGTAAAAGCCTTGACCTTTCAGGTGGTGGGGCACCAGTTCCACCGCCTGTTCCTGTAGAAGACCTGCTAACTCCTGCAGGAGTAATTCCCTGTGCAGAGGGGGTCGTGGAGGTTCTCCCGGAAAAAAGGAGGGAGGGACCTGGTGGAAGTGGAGAAGATAGCCTTCTCGCACGACTTGAAGCACCCAGGCATCTGAGGTGATGCTGGACCACCTGTGGGCGAAGTGAACCAGCCGGCCTCCGGTGCTGGGAGGAACCAGCGGGGGGGGAGAGGCCATGCTTAGTGAGTCAAAAACCCCCACCCTGCTGAGCAGGGGCTGGTGGTGCAGGCTTGGGGGCTTGCTGCCTACGGGACCCGTTACCCCGTCCCTTGGCCTGCTGGCCCTGTTGGGGAGCTGCAGAGGCCTGATAATGGGGGTATTGTTTGTAGGCAGCCGCCTTCCTCGGGTAAAAGGACTTTTTTCCCGAGCCCTTCTTTTTCTGGGAAGGGGCGGAGGTCTTCCTAGAAAGCCTGGTCCTGGTGAGAGTCTCAGTCTCAATTTGTGCAGCCTTTTCAGCCATGGGCTTGCCAAAGAGGTTCTCGCCTCGGCAGGGGACATCGACCAACTTGTCCTGCACCCAGGGCTCAAGGTCTGACGACTGAAGCCAAGCCTGTCGGCGGGCACCGATGCCGGCTGCGGCCACTCGAGCCGATGCTTCAAAGCCATCATAGGCTGCTCGGGACATGAACTTTGAGCATTCCCGAATGCCAGTGGACAAGGCCAGGAACCTCCGCAAGGGTTCCTCGGACAAACCAGCGGAGAATCCGGCTAGCTCTTTAGCCAGGTCTCGGAGATACATGCCCATGTATAGCTGGTAGGTCTGGACACGACACGCAAGCATGGAGCCCTGGAAACACTTCTTACCAAGGCCATCCAGGTTACGGGCCTCCCTGCCAGGAGGCACCGAGGAGTGCATCTTCTGGCTCTTAAGACGATGCATGGCCGATTCCACTATCATGGAATGGTGTGGTAGCTGTGCCTTTTGAAAGCCAGGGCTCTTGCGGACTCGATAGATAGAATCGACCCGCTTGCTCAGGACCGGCGAGGAGGCCGGACTCTCCCACATGCGGAAGAGTAGTCGTTCCAGCATAGGAGGAACCGGTACAGTAAAGTGTTCCCTTGCGGGAGAGTCATACTGGAGGGCGTCGAGCTCTTCGGCTCGAGGCTCCTCCTCGGGGTCCGCAGGGAAGGCCAAAGCCTTGGCCATATCCCTGACGAAGTCCGAGAACCGGGCATCCTCCGGGGGGACTGCTTCCGAGGCTTGGACTCCGGTGAGTCCGAGGGGACACACCGAGTCCGGAAAGAATCAGGCGACTCTTCCTCTTCAGACTCCCAGACCGACTCCGACGAGGACTCGGTGGGGTCGGCCCGGGCAGGGCGCGGCGCCTGCCGCCCCGACGCCGAGGGAGTCGGCGTCAGCGACCTCGGTCCCGAACGGGAGGCCGAGGGTGACCTCGACCGAGGATCGACTCGAGTTCGCATCGACTCGAGGATCGGCTCGGTCTCCGGGGTCGACTTGGACGTCGACGTCCCGGCGGTCGGGGCAGCGACGCCAGCGAAGCCAGCGAGCAGTGCCCGCTGCTGGTCCATGAAGGCAGACAGTCTGCTCTCCAAGGCCGTCAACCTGAGTCCGAGCTCAGGTGACCCAGCAGCCCCCGACTCGGGCCCCGACGGCGTCGGGCCCGACGTCGGCTGTCGCTGAGGTGAGTCCAGGAGGACCACAGGACTTACCCGAACCGGCAGCTCCGACTCCAGGCGAGGTCACTTCGTGAGGTGCTCCTTCTCCAAGGACCCGGGGCGGCTATCGGGGCTATGCGACCTGGCCCTCGCGGAGCCAGGAGCGTCCACCGACGCCGCCCTCGCGGGTTTCACCTGACGTCGATGGTCCCCGGAGGGAGAACCCCTGTCGGAGGAACTCCGGCGATGGTCCGAGCTGGAACCCTTGGACGCGGAGGCCTCCGACGAAGTCCGGGTACGGCTGGGGTCAGCGAAGATCCTATCCCGCTGATGCCGCCGACTTCTCAACGCTTTGGAGGACATTTTGCCGCAGGGCCCACAGATCATTTCTTCATGATCCGGGCCCAGGCAGCGGAGGCAAAAGTCGTGTGTGTCAGTTAGTGACATATTTCGGTCACACTGACCACACCGCTTAAAACCACTGGCAGCCATCGGGGGAAAAAGGGCCCCGGCGAGGTCAAAGGACCGGGCTGCCAGGGAAAAATCGAAAACGAAAGCTGACTAAGTCAGAAAAACCGAAAAAAGGAAGAGGACTCGTGACCGGCGTCGCGAGTCCGGGCGGGAAAAAGACCGGCGTCGAATTGGAAAAAGAAATAAAATTATGAAGAAATATCAACTTTTTCGCGGGGACACGACGGGGACGTCTGTAGGGCTCCGCGGAAAAAAGAAGACTGGCTAAGATGGCACCCTTGGGCGGGAAGAGGACCGCGCATGCGCGCTGCAATTCCCAAAGGCTTTCTTTGAAAGCTGGGGAAAATTGCTCTGCGAGGGCTCCGTCGGCGCCGACGTCACCCATAAGTGAGGACTGACTTCCTGCTTGGTCCTGGAGAAACAAAATTACCCAAACTAAAAGAAAATGTTCAAAAAAGCTCTGCTTATTTGTTCCTACTGAGCCCTGTCCCGGGCTCAGAACCTCCAAGCTGCTTGGAGACTGAAAGTACTGGTGGAAGAGGGGCGGTGCTTGCCTAGTTATACCAGTGACATCAAAGCGATTACATCTTTCAGTCTCCAAAGCTGCTGGTGGAGGTTCTAAACTCTATGGTTCCGGGACTGGACTAGAGGGACGCAAAGGAATGTGTATCGGACATATGTCACAACATTTCATATCAGGAATGAATGACTACAGATCTAATTCTATTTTAGTGTTTAAAAAACTTTCAGCTCAAGGGGAGGCTGAATGCAAAAAACAAAAATAAACATACTATCCAGTATGGCAGTTTTTTCTTTTACTTTTTAAAGTGTGGGTGGACCTTGTCTACGATAACATTTGCAGAAACAAATCATTAAAATTCAGATGGAACCACAAACACCATAATTGACAGATGAGGGTGTGGTCACCCTTTCCAGACAAATAATAAAGCAAAGGCCTACTCTGCCATAGGTTCCAACTTCCATCGCACACAGGTATTTGATGCCATGTGGAAAATAATTTGGTCAATCAGGTTCTAGTTATATATGAACTGATAGGCTCCACTCCCACCACCACAGTTTATTTAGACCTTCCCATTCTCTGACCCCAGGAATGCTGGAAGCCTGAAGATCCAATCTGCATGAAAACTGCTTTCTCTCTCTCTCTCTTTCACCCCCCGTCTCCTATCTTACCTTGGATTGGTTGTTCTTCAGCCTGTGAGCCTCATCTACCACCAGGCATGCCCACTGGATGGAGCCCAGAACAGCCTGGTCGATGGTGATCAGTTCATAGGAGGTCAGGAGGACATGGAACTTCACTTGAGCTTCTCGCTGAATTTGGAAAAACATAAAGCGTACTTACTCAGCTGTAACAGGTGATCTCTGGGAACAGCAGGAATTTAGTCTTCACATATGGGTGACATCGGTACCGATGGAGCCCGCGCGGGAACGCTCCCCAGAGTCCAATAGAAAAGCCTTTGGGAGCATCCCACTGTGCCTGCGTTGCTGCCTTTCTACCTTTGTGACTCTCCCTTTTTAGTTGAGTTTGTAGCTGAGATAAAGAAGAGAATAGAGAGAGAGAGAGAAAAACTCTACAACTCCTAGGGGAGGAGAATAGATTAAGACTAAATTCCTGTTGTTCCCGGAGATCACCTGTTACAGGTGAGTAACTACGCTATCTCCAGGAACAAGCAGGAACGCAGTCCTCAGAAATGGGACTCCCTAGCTCCCAGATGCCAAAGGTCCCCAGAATTGGTAGATTTGCCTCAGAGCAGGTCTCAAGAGGGCATGGATCTTTAATGGACATCTGGCATTGAAAATTCCAGGACAGAGGGTAGGAGTTGACCTAAGTCTGAAAGAGGTGTTGGAATACAGCCTGACCAAACATGGCATCCTAGCGGGAGTCCTTGTCCAAACAGTAATGTGCAGCAAATGTATGCATCGAAGACCAGATGGCTGTTTTGTAGATTTCGTCAGTGGCTACAGAACGTAGGTTTGCCATCAAGGCAGCCATGGCACGAACATTATGGGCAGTGACATGACCTTCAAGTGATAGTCCTGCTTTATCATAAGCGTATGAGATGCAATCTGCTATCCATTTAGATAGAGTACGTTTGGATACTGGCAACCCCAAGTGACTGGGATCAAAGGAGATGAATAACAGAGCTCTTACGGTGCTCAGCTGTCCTTTGAAGACAGAATGTCAAGGCACACTTGCAGTCAAGAGTATGGAGGGCTATACTTTTTATTAAGTTTCTTGCTATACCGTAACCTTCAAGGATTAGCAGGGCGGTTTACAAAATTGCAAAATAGGAGGCGGCCAAGGTAGGCCAGGAAAGGAACTACAATTTATATAGGAAAACATCAAGCACACACAAGATAGAGAATGAGCAAGGGAGAGAAAGAGGGGAGCAAATAGGAAGTAAGCTTAAGTAGAGGGGTCCAGCGGGAGGTCATATGCTAGGCAGAAAAGGTGGGTTTTGAGAAGCACCTTGAATCTAGGATAGGACTGTTCCTGACAGAGAGGAAGTGGAAGGTTGCCTCTGCCCTAGAGCAATGAAGTCTAGGGAAAAAGACAGGCAGGTAGACAGACTGATTCAAATGGAAAGGAGACACCACCTTGGACATGAAATGAGGCCAAGTCCTAAGAACTACCTTATCATGATGGAAGAGGGTATAAGGTGGGTCAGCCACCAACGCTTGGAGCTCACACTGATGCGTCTAGCTGAAGTGAGTGCAACAAAGAAGATGACTTTCTAAGAGAGAAACTTTAGCGAGGTTGTGACTAAAGGTTCAAAGGGCAGCTTAAGGAGCTGACCTAAAGCCACATTAAGATCCCATGTGACTCGTGGTGGCTTGATGGAGGGCTTGGTTAATAAGAGCCCTCTCATGAAATGTGTTACAAGCGGTTGTAAAGAAATAGGCTGTCCATCCAAGGGATAATGAGTAGCAGCAATTGCACTGAGGTGAACCCTCACAGAGTTCATCTTGAGACCAGATGATAAAAGATGGAGAAGATACTGAAGGAGAGCCTCCACCGGAGCTGAGAAGGGGTTAAGATCCCTTTGGGTACACCAAGTGGAGTACCTATACCACTTAAAGTCATAGTGGTAGACAGTTTCTTGGAGGCTAGGTAGGATGTCTTTTACTTCCTGAGGAAACTTGAGACCTTGCAAGACTATGCTTTCAGCAGCCAAGACATGAGAACGAGAGACTGCAGGTTGGGATGGAATAGCATCCCCTCCTCCTGTGAGAGAAGGTCAGGAGCTGATATGAAACTGAGAGGGCAAGTCTGTGACAGACATAGCAGGAGAGGAAACTACGGTTGATGTGGCCAGTGTGGGGCTATGAGGATCAGCGTGTCCACTTGAAGCTTGAAAAGCATTTTGGGAATCAGGGGTATGGGAGGAAAGGCATATAGGAAATCCTGACCCCAGTGAAGGTGGAAAGCATAGCCCTGCTGACAATTGGCATCGGGGTTCTGGTGCAAAAATGAGGTAGTTTGGCATTCTGCGGAGTGGCAAAAAGGTCTATCTCCGGAGTTTCCCAGATGTGAAAGATGTAGGAGATTGTCTCCTGATGGAGAGACCATTTGTGCAGAAGGAGAATCTGACGCAATCTGTCTGCTAAGACATTCTGGAATCCTGACAGATATACTGCCTGGAGATGCATCTGATGAGCAATGGCAGAGGACAAAAGATGAAGAGCCTCCTTGCAGAGGGCCCAAGAGCCCGTTCCCCCCTGCTCGTTCATGTAGAACACAGCTACCTGATTGTCCGTCTAGACCAGAACTCTGTGGCCCTCCAGTTGTTGAAACACTTTGAGGGCATAGAAGATTGCACGAAGCTCCAGCATATTTATTTGGAGTTGTGACTCCTGCTCTGCCCAGAGGCCCTGAGTGGAGAGAGAGTCCAAGTGGGCTCCCCAACCCAGTTTGGAGGCATCTGTTGTCAGGATGCATCAATGTGGAGACATTTGAAAAGGTGACCCTACGAGGACATTTTCTGGGGTAGACCACCAAGCAGGGAGTTCATGAGAATGTTTGTGACTTTGATTTTATTTGTGAGGGTCCCAGAGGCCTGTTTCCACTGGGAGGCAAGAGTCCATTGAGTTGTCTGTATGTGCAGACGAGCATAAGGCACTTCATGAACCATAGAGGCCATATAGCCTAACAGTAGTAGCATCTCTCTGGCTGAGAGATTATTTTTGAACCTTACTTGAGATGCTATCCGTACTAGAAATGCCCTTGACCATCGTGTGTCTAGAATAGCCCCTATGAACTCTAGTGTTTGAGTAGGAACCAGATGGGATTTTGGAAGATTTCACACAAATCCTAAATCCTGTAGTACTTGGAATTGTACGAAGAAGGGATAGGTGAACTTCCTGAGAAGTGGCTGCCCTTATTAGCCAATTGTCTAAGCAAGGGAAGACGAATATTCCGAGAGTCCTTAGATATGCAGCTACGACCGCCATACACTTTGTGAAGACTCTTGGGGCAGAGGCGAGTCCGAAGGGAAGGACTGTACTGATAGTGATTTCCTTGGAAGATGAAGCGTAGATACCTCTTGTGTTCTGGATGAATGAGGATATGGGTATAAGCTACTTTGAGATCAAGAGAACAGAGAGCCAGCTCTGACTCTGGAGATAAGGTAGAAGGGGTTCCTAGTAAAATCATCTTGAACTTCTCTTGAACTAGAAACTTGTTGAGGTTTCTGAGATCTAAGATGGGTCTATACCCTCCGTTCTTTTTTGGAATGAGAAAGTTCGGAGACTAGAACGCCATCCCCTTCTAGGATGTTGGAACCTCTTCTATGGCACACTCTGACAGAAGAGAGGTGATCTCTTGCTGGAGGAGAGCAGTGAGTGAGGGTTGGGAATGATATTCCCCCACTAAAGTAGTGGGGGGTATGGCTTTGTAGATGAAGCTTGTACCCCTCTCGCAATATAGTTAGTGTCCATTGCTCTGAGGTTATCAGATGCCATCTGTGGGCATAATGGCAAAGCCCGCCTGCTATGTGGAGGGGGTGGGGGTTCTCTAGAGGCACGGTGACAATGTTCTCTAGGAAGAAGTCAAAAACCAGGCGTAGAGTGAGTCTGCGCTGCTGGTTATGGTTTAGGAGCCTGTGGCTTCTTCTGCTGTTTAGGTGGCTGTTGCTTCTTCTGGATACCCTGAGGCTGGTATTGAGAAGTTGAGGGTTAAGAAGAGTAGAATTTCTTCTTCTTACCTTAGAAAGGCTTCTTAGCTGCTTTTTTCTTGGTAGGGTAGGCAGTAGCCTTTGAAAGCCTATGGAGGGTGGTATTCTCAGACTCTAAACTGAGAAGCCCTATCTTGCCAATCCTTTCCAAACAGGTTTTCTCCTGTACAGCGACTATTTCCCAGCTTATTTTGAATCCACTGTTCAAGATCTGATGCCTGAAGCCAGGCAATCCTGTGGCACCTATGCAGATAGATGCTGTTCTGCTAATGCATTCAATGTAGTCAAAGGTTACCCTATTGACAAATTTGGAAACATTTTGGGCATGTTTGACTAATGTAAGATAGTCTGCCCTCTTGTCATCTGGGAGAAGAGGAGACATCGACTCCAGATCACTAGTCACCTCCCTAAGGAACATACCCATGTAGAGTATGTATGAACTTATATGGGCTGAAAGCATGGAGGCATGAAAGCACCAGCGGCCAAAAGCATCGAGGGTTCTCAATTCCCTGCCCGGGGGATTGGAGGAGTGCATTTTAGAACTCTTACTTCGACGCATAGCCGATTCCACTACCATTGAGTGGTGTGGAAGCTGCATCTTTGGAACACAAGGCTTTCCAGTACCCGATACATTTTATTTATTTATTTTATTTATTTAATACACACTTATATACCGCTGCTTCCAGTGATCAGCAGCGGTTCGATTCTTCTTTTGGGGGTGTCAAATCAGGACTGGGAGGGTACAGTAAATACATAGATCTGATGGGAGGTCACAGCACACAGGGTTAGTGTCTTGGGGGAAGAATTATACATATTTACATTTATACATACATATTTACACATTTCTGGCTGACAATTGTACATTTACACCTTTCTGGATTACACATTTTTACATTTATTTATTTATTTATTTATTTATTTACATACATTCTCTTATATACCGCGCTATTCTGCATCAGTGCGGTTTACATTGAACAAACTGAAATTACATTGAACAGGGCATTATAACTTGGAGATAACTATTTTACAGGGAACATGGGCATATTTACATATTTACATATTTGGATTACACATTTTTGGACTACACATTTTACATATTCATAGTCATGGCTGATTGTAGTAGCATTTGAAAAGGTGGGTTTTTATCTCTTTCCTGAAGATTGTAATGTCCGTGATTAAACGCAGCTCAGAAGGGAGTTGATTCCATATAGTTGGTGCAGAGAATGAAAAGGCTCTGCGAGATGTACTTGTTTTCACAGTTCTGATGGTGGTGGGGACCTGTAGGGTGCCCAAGTTGGTAGCTCTTCTGTCCCTATTTGCAGGTTGTGTGCTGATAAGTGAGGCCAGGAAAGAGGGGGCTATGTTGTTGATAAGTTTGAATGTGGTTACTAGCATCTTGTACTGTATCCTAGCTGCAATTGGAAGCCAATGTAGGTCGATTAATATTGGGGTGATGTGTTCTGAAATGCTTGTACCCATTATGATCCTGGCAGTAACGTGTTGGGCCATCTGAAGGATATTTAGTGATTTCTTGGGCAGACCTTGTAAGATGGCATTACAGTAGTCCAGGTGTGGCATAATGAGTGCTTGAGCCACGGACCGGAAGTCACTTGGTGCTATTATCTTCCTTAGAGGTTGTATCACTCTAAGTTTATGGAAGATGGCTTTGTTTGTTTTACGTAGGTGAGCCTCCATTTTTAGAATGCAGCAGTCGAGTGTGACTCCTAGATATTTGATTTCAGCCTTTGCTTTGTACGTGTTATTGCACAGGGTGATTGTATCAGGGGGCTTGAAGTTCGGTTTGCTGGATATATACATGACCTCCGTTTTTTTGTGGTTAATCGTCATGTTATTTTTCTGTAGCCATAGCAACATTTCATCCAGGCAGCCTTCGAGCTGTGTATAATTGGGGTCAGCAGTGTCCAGTTGTGTGTAGAGCATAATATCATCCGCATAGATGTGGTAGTTGATGCTATGTCTTTTAAAAATGACGCAGAGGGGTTGCATGTAAACGTTGAACAGTAGTGCCGAGAGAGCTGAACCCTGGGGTATGCCTGTGTTTGAGAGAACGGTTCAGCTTGTTCGCCATTGAATTGTACTTGAGGCCTACATGGTTTTGAGTTTTTGGGTATGGGGAGAAATGGTGAGGGGCTTCTCCCACATCCGGAACATAAGGTCCTGGAGTATGCAGTGTATAGGGAGAATAGTCGCCTCTTTAGGAGCTATAGGAGATTGCAGGATTTCCAACTCCTCTGCTCTGGGTTCTTTCTCCGAAGCAGGAGTAATGGATAGGCCCCTCGCCATATCCTTGATTAACTCCCGGAAAGACATGTCTTCGGGAGGGGACATGCGTCGTGGAGATGCAGAGGGATCCTCCTCATATCTCTGGTAACCATCATCATCTGAAGAATCAGAATCAGTAGATTCAAAGTATCGACAAGAGCGATGCTCTTGTTCTTGTAAAGACCGGTAACGATCGAGATCGGTATCAGTGCGAGAGACCTGCCGCGTCGGTACCTCGGAAAGGACTCTAGGCCCGGCATGGGCAGGAGTGTGCCAAGGGGCACAAAGCCCAGTGCAGATTGTATCGGCATCATCGGCTGTATCGGTACTGACGATACCAGCGGTAATGTCTTAACCAGTGCCGACACCGCTAATAGAGCCTCAAGACTCCGCTCGAAGGCTAGCATGCACTGGTCCATTGAGTTTACCGATACCTGGGTATCAGTATCGGAAGCTTGGGCTACCGTTCCAGAGCATGGCACCAGGAGTATTCAGGAGGTGGAGGCCTCGGGAGCATCCTGGACCCCTTGTAAGGCTTTGGAGGGGCGGTCCTCCCACCAGGGTAGTTTGGCCAGTCGATCCACTTCTAGAGCAATGCTCAAGGCATCTCTATTTTTAGATGGCCTGTCTTTGAAGAAGACTTGTGTTTCAATACCTGAGATCCATGTGAAAAAGACAATGTCCTCAATGATGTCGAAGCAAGGGAGACTGCATCTGAGGCAAACAGGGAACAGAGTTTTGCGGCCCAATTCTGTAGGCCTCTCTTTGTCATCTTTTTGCAAAGGGGACACTCAGATGGCTGGTGATCCGGGCCGAGGCATTTGAGACACCAGTCATGGGTATCAGTCGCAGAAATGGTATTACCACACTTGGAACATTTTTTAAACACTAGTTGGTTTTTCCATCATGTCAGTACACTGGATGGAAGGCCTGAAGAATTAAAGTTTGGGGTTTTTTGCTCTTTTTCACAGAAAGAAGAAGCAAAGATAAAAGTTCAGTTCCGGCGTCAACGGGAAGACAGATACGACCACAAAAAAATAAGAAAGAAGACATTTTCTGTGGTGACAGGATTTGCTTCCTGCTGGCTCTGTGAAAAACAAAGAACTGAAGAGGGAGAGTCACAAAGGTGGGAAGGCAGCAAAACAGGCGCAGTGGGATGCTCCCAAAGGCTTTCCTATTGGACGCTGGGGAGCATTCCCACGCAGTCTCTGTTGATACTGACATCACCCATATGTGAAGACTACATTCCTGCTTGTTCCTGGAGATACCACAGCGTCACCGTACACATGTAATCTGTTCATCTAAAGCCATTCATATTATGCCTTCTCCTGTTAATATGATGCCTCTTTACTGGGAGGCTGAATGTATCAATGACTTGCTGGACTGAGTCCAAGGTGATACAGGCTTGACATGTCAAACCGAACCTGAGGCCCTGCAGACTGGCAGTGTTACTAACTGCTATGCTAACCCTAAAGGTTAAAAGTGTCAGTGCCTTGCTAGGCTGAGTTTGAGGTGCTGCAGAATACTGCTAATATAAGAACTATCCAGATAAATTTGGCCCGATGACCTGACCCACATTTCCTCCCCTCCTCCTCCTAAACATATACGTTTTGGCTAGACATGTTAATGTCCAGCAGCCCAAATTAACCATAGTTAACCATATAAATAATTTTGAACACTGACCACTAAGTATTGGAATTTAGGCATGCAATTTATTGGCTTAGATTTAGGCCCCTATGTTAGATGCCTATTGCTGAAAATCAGTGCTCACTTTTATCCCCATACTCACTTTGTGCCTGCAGCCACCCAACTGTTAGGATCCTACATTTGGGAACTTGACTCTGGTTACTTATCAAAGGGGACAACTTGACTCTGGTTACTTATCAAAGGGGACTCTGGTTACTTATCAAAGGGGACAATTTAGGATTCTAAGCATTTAGGTTAAAATATCAAAACTTTCTGAAAATTGATCCCTAATTCCTGAAAGCAGCCAGGGCATGACAGGTTCTTGTGTTGGCGGCTCCCTGTTGTCCCTCAGATCTCTCCTCCCTCCCTTCCCAGAATGGCCCATCTCTTCATTTTCTGCAGCACACACCTTCATTTTAAAAGCCTTCTTGCCTCCTTTAATGGCATTGTCCTCAAAAGAGAACTCATTCTCCCGGATAACGGCACGACTGTCCTTGTCACCTGTGTAAGTCACCACATAAAAAAATGGAGCCCACATCTGGAACTCGCGCTCCCAGTTGATGATGGTGGAGAGAGGGGCACTAACCAGGAAAGGTCCCTTAGTGTGACCCTGTATATGGGAAAAAGGGAGACACAGAATAAAAGACAGGGATAGAACAGAAGGTGATGCAGAGGGAGAATGTAAACAAAGAAATAAAAGATGAGAGAACAGAGACAAGGAAAAGAGAGATGTCCAAAGACAAAGAAAAACATTCCATTACTAGTTAAAAATCACTATCAAGCAGAACATTTAAAATAAATGAAAGGTTGTATTTTTCATCAAAATAGTTATGGAAAGGGTCACACTGTGCTCTGGTCACCCATACTGTGTGGATGTCTTCTCTCCTTACCTCTTTATAGAGGGAGTACAAGAAGACAATGGTTTGTATGGTCTTTCCTAGCCCCATCTCATCGGCCAGTATAGTGTCAGTGCCTTGTGCCCAGGAGAAGCGCAGCCAGTTCAGGCCCTCCAGCTGGTACATATGCAGGGTGCCCCCCGTGGAGGTGACAAAATCAGGTTGGTTTTCGTATTTAACAGTTGGCTGTGGGTACAACATGGAAAGAAATCAGCAAACAAGGCCTTCCTTTCAGAGGGTGAAACACAAGCAAAGATTTGTGGGACAGGAAGGACTCGCTCAGGACTCACATCATTAATAGGAGAACGTGCTGGCTCACATGCCTCCAGCTCCTTTTTCTTTTTCTTATACCTGCGGGGGCACGACAGGTCGTCTCCTATGATGAGCTCTCTACAAGGAGACACCAATATGGAGAAGGGCATGTGTTACCAGTCAAGAAGCGCATTGCAGTCACCCCTAAGTCACACTACCAGGGTCGAATCTATGTACCTGTGCTTCCAATATGCTTCCTTGTGGAACTCGTATTCAGGGATGGCCATCTCCTCATCCTCCCAAGTGGATTGGTCATAGGGTAGGTCACGCCACTTTACCAGATAGTGATAGCTCCCCTTACGGTCCACACTGCAAATCAAAACAAGGCAACCCCTGAGTTCTACCACCTCAACAGTAGCAATTTGCTTTCTGGAGCCTGGCATTCTCAGTTTGGCATGCAATGGAACTAACACTTAAAAGCCAATATTCAATTTGTCCAGATAATTTTGAAATTATCTCAATAAATCTTTGTTTTTGGAATTCCACCTCTAACTCAACTAATCACATATATTTTGTTGTTCAGTGCTTGGGACATGGTGGGAAGTGCTGTTCATTCAGCCAACCAGCACTGATCAGCACTAGCCTCGCAAACAGAAGACTTAACGTTATCAAATAAAGTTATCAGGATAAATTTAACCAGTTATATTCAGTGGCAAGCCTTAGCTGATTAAGTCCACTGAATATCGGGTTAAAGGTTCTTGAAAAATCTTTCCACATAACTTTAAAGCTTACATAACTTTAAAGCTCTGAATACTGGCCCCTTACTTGCTAGAATAAAATGCTGTTGGGCCAATAAAACTGAGGGGCCTCCATTTTATATATGGATGGCTCCTTATTGTTCCTCAAATCCAGTTCAGATGCATGGGTTTATGCAGTTCTACCAGCAAAAGGAGACTGAGAACTACCCGTTTTATGACATCTCTCCATAAGGTGCCTGTGCAGTGCAGTTACCAACCAGCATTCCTCAGTCACCAGCATATGGGTGTTGTGTGTTCCTTGTGCAACCTAGTAGTGGTCTGAAATGTTAAAAGGAAATGGAGTGGGCACTGCTAGTTTCCTAGCTGGCTACAAGTACCTGTAGCTCTCTGCGCTTGGCTCTGCTGTAGAACATGTGGGGTACAGAACTGGGTTCCCCCCTCCCCCAGCTGTCCCCTTTAGCCTTGGCACTCACTAAACTGGAAGGTACAACTGTGGTCCCTCCTTTCCTCCTCCCTAACCTTTGGGAAGGGGGCCAGGAGCAGTATAAAAAGGAAAAAAAAAAAAAAAACCTGTCACCGGCTGAACAAAAAAAACACAGGGCAGCAGAGGCCTTCTACACCTTAGTGTTGGTGTTGAGGTGGACCATACTGGTCTTTAATTGCTATCACATATTGAGTTACTATGTTAGGTGAGTGAGCCATGCAAGGAGTGCACATGGCCTTCCATGCTGCTCACAGCTGGCGTGGCACAGCACAGTCTGTGGAGTTAAGTAGTCTACCTCTCCACAGTTAGCAGGCACAGCAACTGTAAGGGAGCAGGCCTGTTAAGCATCATGGATATGGGCTGACGCTGCAGCTGGCTTTGCTCTGGGACAGCGTGCTGCCAGGTTACATCAATATGTCATTCATGTGGTTTGGCAGGAAATGCCACCCTTTTAATGCCTCAGGAGCAGGCAGCTGGTCTGTCAGAAAGGCCTCCTCTTTGGAGCCTGATTTATGCTATCTTACAGAAAGCAGCCCCAGGTCATGGGAAGATCTGCTTCAACCTCAGATACCCTCCATCTCTCCTGTTTTAATGCATCACACATTCTGTATGTATAGGGGTCTGGTGCAAAGTCCAGCAAAGCATAAGGCCAGTGTGATCATAGAGCTAGTCCACTTGTGGACCCTCTAGTGCTAAGAGAGCACAGCAGGGTGGTGGAGGGGGAGTTTGGCTCCCTATCCATTTCTGTATACAGTTCAAACTTCCCCTGCTGACCTATAAGTGCATTCACTCTGCAGCTCCTCACTACCTTCCCTCTCTTATTTCTCCCTACACCACTCCTCTGGAACTCCGTTCTTCTGGCAAATCGCTTCTCTTTCTATTGCTAACTCAGACTTCGCTCCTTTCACCTTGCTGCTCCCTATGCCTGGAACAAACTACTTGAGTCTGTTTGTCAGGCACCTTCTCTGACCCTTTTCAAATCCAGGCTGAAAATTTGCCTCTTTGCTGCCGTTTTCGGATCTTGACTCACCTGATCTCCTTTGTGTTTCTCTACCATTCCCCCCTAGATATCTACAGCTACTGTGTTGTCTATCTTGACTAGATTGCAAGCTCTGACGAGCAGGGACTGTTTTTTATAATGTGTCTGTGCAGCGCTGCGTACGTTTTGTAGCACTATATAAATGTTCAGTAGTAGCAGTAATAGTAGGAGTCTGGAGACCCATCAGAAGGTATGGCCTCTATGGCATCAGTATTTTCCTGGGAATCTTGGTGAGATCTTCATGAGTTTTAAAAAAGGACCCAGAGGTCTCTCTGGAGGAGAGATTTCCTCCAGGAGAGGACCCCTTAGGGGTAAATGTTTGCATTAGTGATGAATGGCCATCCTTGATTGCACAGGCAGCCCTCTCTATAGTGAAGCAAAAAGCCTTGGATACACTTTCCGCTCCACAGAGAAGTACAGGATATGATGGTGGTGGAGGGGACCCTCGGCACATGTGCCTGAAGGTGGAGATTCATGGCAAGCCTCTATCCAGGGAAGGACAAGATTGCGTTTTCCCAGAGTGGTGCTCCTGGTCTCTGTGGTCACTGAGAAGACTTATCCTGGTGGAAGGAAGGGCAGCCCTGAAAGGGAGTCCCTTTTGGAGTCCTTTAAGTGTCAGCGCTGGCCCTGCAGGCGACAGCTGGCAGAGCTTAGGTTCCTGGGGCCTGTCTGCAGCAGACTGGGAGAGTTCTGATGTTCCGTTTTCAGAGATAGTGCATTTGGAATCGGGGGTTGCCATTCTGGCAGATGTTCCTTAAGACTTGGTGTGAGCTTCAACAAAGAGTGACTACAAAAGCCTTGGTCCGTAAGTGACTGTGGTTGAGAATTTGGAAGATAGATATAGTCTCCAATCTTTGTCTCCATCAGCTTCCCTTAAGGGGAGAACCCCTATTTCGCCGAAGGCCTGGAACAGTTGGTAGAGGTTCTAAGAGAGTACAGGATGTCCAGGCTTCCGGAGGACAAACCTATGGGGCCGTTTCCAGTTAACAAGAGGTCAACTACACACACTACTAAAACATCATCCACTCTTTAGTCACTTTCTGTCTAGACTATTGCAACCTCCTCCTTGCTGGTCTCCCTCTGAATCATCTCTCTCCCCTTCAATCTGTTCAAAACTCGGTTGCGCTGCTAATCTTCTGCCAGCTTCACTATGCTCATATAACACCTCGAGTTGCTTCATTGGCTCCCTATCTGTTTCCATATCCAGTTCATAATTCTACTGACCTATAAATGCACTCATTCTGCTGCTCCTCACTACCTTTCCTCTCTTATCTCTCCCTACACACCTCCTCAGGAACGCCACTCTTCTGGCAGGTCCCTTCTATCTGTGCCCTTTTCTACTGCAAACTCCAGACTTCAGTCCTTCCACCTTGCTTCTCCTTATGCCTGGAACAAACTACCCGAGTCTGTATCAGGCTTCATCTCTGGCCCTTTTCAAATCCAGGCTGAAAACTCACCTCTTCAAGACAGCTTCTGGATCATGATCTGCTTAGTCTCCTATGTGTTTCCTAACCATTCTGCAAGATATATCCTTGGCCCCAGCTGTTGTGTTGTCTGTCTTGACCAGACTGTAAGCTCTGATGAGCAGGGACTGTCTTTTACATGTGTCTGTACAGTGCTGTGCATGCCTTTTAGCACTATGCAAATGATCAATAGTAGTAGAGGTACAAATAGACTCTGCTCTACAAGGCCTCTCACTTCATAGCAGTCTAGGTTTTTGACTTATAGGCAGAACATTCAAGAAGGTTGCAGAGGTTGAGCTAGCACTGTTGAGGTGGCTTTAGTTGTGAATACTTGCAATGAGGGGTTTGGGGGCCCATGCGCTGATGCAGTTGGTAAGTGGGCATTTGAGGGGGCCATTTCCATGCATGGGTCTAGATTACATCGGTCTGATGGGTTCTTAAGATGGTTTGTGAGAGGTGTTCCCTTGAGTTGGCACGGTCTTTTGTCTGCACTAGTCTAGAGTCCCCCTGTTGGGTGCCAGGCAAGCTGCAAGCAGTTCAGGACACATTTATAAGACTTGCAGCTTGTGATGGTGGTATGCAACATCTCTAGTAACACAATAACTTCACCTGCAAGATGCTTTCCTCTTAACCCAAAGGTGGGTGGTTTGAGGCCAGCCTGTGACTTGGGAAAGAGAAACCATTTGGCAACAAAGCGCTGAGAGTTCCAAGATATCATATGGTGACCCTGTGGTCCGTAGTGGTGACAGTATGAAAAGGAGAATTTTTCCTTCCCTTCATCTGATGGGGTCATATCAACATGTTCTGTTAGGCCAGCACTTCAGAGGCCTTACGTTTTGCTGTCCCGGGAAGCCTCTCTTTTAGTTATAAACCTTGCCAATGTTCCTCTGATTTTTGCCAAGGTTAGGGTAGTAGTGGCAGCAGTTCTGAGGAAAAGAGGGGTTTGGTTCTTCTCTCTGGACGATTGGTTGTTTCAGGCAAAGTACTCACTAGAAAGTCGGGATCTGGCGGCAACCCAGGTGACAGTCTTTCTCCAGGAATTCAATTTAGTTCCATCCCAGTTCCTCAAGTACCTGAAAGTCCACTTCAGTGCAGTGGTGGGCAAGTTTTCCTGACAAGAGAAAAAATTCTCAAAGTCAAGTCTCCAATCCGGAGCATCATGACTGTGTAGTGCCCAAGGGTTTGTATCTATTTACAGGTCTTGGAATCAATGTTAGCAGCTCTGGGCCTGGCTCCATGGGCGTGGGCCCAAGACCGTACCTAGGCTAGTGCAAGCGGTGCAACCACACAGGGCGCAAAAACGTAAGGGCACATTTGAGCCCAGACCAAATGTTGAAGATTTTTTCATGGCATCCCTCTTGCTATTGCATCTCCTGCCCTCCTAAGCTGTCACCTCTGCTGCAACCCTATTGTCATTCTTCTGTTGCTGCCACCAACCCCATAGCTATTCTCCTGTTGCTGCTGCTACCATCACAATATCCCACTCCCCCTCCCCCCCTACTGACATCATCATTCCCCCATGGTGGTGGCAAGTAATTATCTAGAGGCACATGCGTGGAGACTTTCTCTCTCTGACTCTGTTGGTTCTGCCCCTCTGAAACAGGAAGTGCAAGTCAGAGGGAAAAACTGGCAGAGCTATCGGCATGCATGGTGCACATGGAGAAAATGTCTCCTGTCAGCACCATTCTATATATTTATCCACTGCTGCAGCCCATGTGTTAAAGGAAGAGGTAGCAAAGAGGGAAGATAGTGTAGTTACTCACCTATAACAGGTGTTCTCAAGGAGCAGCAGGAATCAGTCCTCACATATGGATGATGTCGGCGCCGATGAAGACCTCGTGCGGAGCATTTCCCCAGCTTTCAAAGAGAGCCTTTGGGAATGCATCGCACATACGCGGTCCCCTTCAAGCCCAAGGGTGCCATCTTGCTCAGTCTGATGACATAGCTAAAAGACAGCAAAAATCAAAATGAAGGATAGGACTGCAACTCCAGGGGAGGATGGAGGGTCGTGAGGACTGATTCCTGCTGCTTCTGGAGAACACCTGTTACAGGTGAGTAAATATGCTTTCTCCAGGACCAAGCAGGAAGTCAGTCCTCACATATGGGACTCCCCAGCTCTAGGCTACCGTGAACCTAGAGCTGAAAAAATGGCTTCCTCTCAAGAGCCTCAGCATCCGTGATAAGAATTTTCTCCGAGAACACACCCCGTATGGTAGCCCAACACAAAGGGCCAGAGGGTAGGACTTGCCTAAACCTCAAAGAGATTACGGAGTACCGCCTGAACGAAAACACTGTCCCGCCGGGACTCTCTCTCCAGGCAGTAATGGGATGCAAAAGTCTGGCTTGAAGACCAAGTTGCGGCCCAGCAAATGTCTGCCAATGGAACAGAGCGGAGATGAGCTACTGATGCGGTGGGCCATGACCCGACTCTGCAAGGGGAGGTCGACTGCCCTGTACGCCCAGGTGATGCAATCTGCTACCCAAGTGGACAACGTACGCTTGGAGACAGGTAACCCCATCCTATTAGGGTCAAATGAGATGAATAGCTGAGTAGCCCTTCGATGCGCCCGCGTACGTTCTATGTAAAAGGACAACGCCCTTTTACAGTCCAGGGTATGCAAGACTGTTTCAGTCCCGGTTGGCATGTGGCCTGGGGAAAAAGATCGGAAGAACCACCTCCTGATTGAGGTGGAAAGAGGAGACCACTTTTGGGAGGAACTTGGGATGGGTCCGTAGGACCACCCTGTTCCTATAGAACCGCGTGTACGGTCTATCAGAAACGTGAACTTGTAGTTCACTCACACGTCTGGCTGAGGTAAGAGCCACCAGGAAGAGCGCTTTGCAAGAGAGGAAGCACAAATAGCAAGTAGCCACCGGCTCAAACGGGGGCAAGTAATTTGCTGCAAGACCACGTTCAAATCCCACTCAGTCGCCGGTGGACGAACCAGAGGCTTGAGTAGAAGCAGACCTCTGAGAAATCGGGACACCAAGGGGTGAACCGACAGACTGTCCTTCCACCAGTGAGTGATGCGCTGACAAAGCACTGAGGTGGACCCGAACAGAGTTAGACTTAAGGCCTAGGTCTGAAAGGTGAAGTAGATACTGCAGTACTACTGGCACAAGGCAAGAGAAAGGATCTTCATTGCGCTGAACACACCAAACCATAAACCTACGCCACTTGAGGGCATAGGACTTTCTGGTGGACTGCCTCCTAGAGGCCAAGACCACTTCCTCAACCTCCTTAGGTAGAAGTAAGGGAGCTAGCACTATCCTTTCAGCAGCCAGGCCATCAGATTAAGGGACCTGAGATTGGAGTGCAGAAGGGGACCCTGCTCTAGAGACAGGAGATCGTGTTGTAGCCTCAGAGGGAACGGAGCTTCCACCGCCAACTGTAGAAGTGGAAACCATGGTTGCCTCGGCCATCTGGGGGCTACCAGAATTACCGAGGCCTTGTCCTGGAGGATCTTGAACAGAGTTCGGGACACCAGGGGCGTGGGAAGAAACGCATACAGGAGGCCCGTAGACCAAGAGATCAGAAAAGCATCTGCTGCCATCCTCAGGGGATGTGGCTGTCTGGGGCAAAACCTGGGCAGTTGACGGTTTAGTGGACTTGCAAACAGATCTATGGATGGAAGTACCCAGCGGAGGAAGATCTGCTGGACCACCAATGGATTCAACTGCCACTCGTGGGGATGGAGAATCTGGCTTAGCTTGTCTGCTAGGAAGTTCTCCTGCCCAAGTAGATAAAGTGCTTTGAGAAACATGCCTTGTTTGACCGCAAAAGAACAAAGGGCCAGTGCCTCCTGACATAGGAGCCTGGACCCTGTGCCCCCTTGTTTGTTCACGTAGAACATTGCCACCTGATTGTCCATCTAAACTAGGACAGACTGATGAGAGAGAGCATGATAGAAGGTTTGCAGAGCTAAGCAGATTGTTCGCAGCTCCAAAAGGTTGATCTGCTGTGTGGTCTCCTGAGGGGTCCACAGGCCTTGAGTGCATGAGCCCTGGCAATGTGCACCCCAGCCTCTCAAGGAAGCATCTGCCGTCAGCACCCTTATTTGTGCTAGAAGCTGAAAAGGTACACCCCTGAGGTGGTTTGGCAGCTGTAGCCACCACTGAAAGGAGTTCAGAAGTCGTCTGGACACCTTTACTCTGTCTCGGAGGTCGCCTGTGGCTTGTGTCCACTGCTCTTTGAGGCATCATTGAGCTGTCCGCATGTGCAAACGGGCATTCGGGGTCACATGTACAGTGGAGGCCATGTGACCCAGGAGTCGCAGGTATTGCCTGGCGGAAACAAGAGAATGGTTTTGGAACTGGCAGGCCAAGTCTATAAGCCTGTGG
Source organism: Ichthyophis bannanicus (assembly GCA_033557465.1). Classification (NCBI taxonomy): domain Eukaryota; kingdom Metazoa; phylum Chordata; class Amphibia; order Gymnophiona; family Ichthyophiidae; genus Ichthyophis; species Ichthyophis bannanicus. The sequence goes on along the minus strand of CM066048.1, from coordinate 99,054,702 downwards.
GCTCTGTCCTTGGGCAAGTAAACTCTTGCCTGAAGGGTGTCCAATCTGGCCCCTATAAACTCCAGGTCCTGAGAGGGGAGCAAAGTGGACTTTGCGTAGTTTATGACAAAGCCCAGATGCTGAAGAAGAGAGACAGAGCGAAGAGTGGCCTGTCGGGCCTCCTGGAGTGACTGGCCCCTGATGAGCCAGTCGTCCAGGTAGGGGAAGACAAAAATCCCCTGATTTCTGAGAAAAGCCGCCACCGCCGCCAGGCATTTGGTGACAACCCTGGGGGCAGAGGTCAGGCCAAAGGGAAGCACTCTGTACTGAAAGTGGTTCCCTCCCACCACAAATCTGAGAAATTGTCAGTGGTCTGGATGGATGAGGATGTGAGTGTAAGCATCCTTTAGATCTAAGGAGCATAGCCAGTCTCCCTGCTGGAGGTAGGGCAGCAGTATTCCAAGGGTAAGCATCTTGAACTTTTCCCTCTCCAGAAACTTGTTCAGATTTCGCAAGTCTAGGATAGGTCTGAGGCATCCTGTTCTCTTTGGTACCAGGAAGTACCTGGAGTAGAAGCCTTGCCCTTCCAGGTGGTGTGGCACCGGTTCTACCGCCTGTTCCTTTAGAAGACTTGCCAACTCCTGAAGGAGGAGATCCCTGTGTAGAGGGAGTCTTGGAGGCTCCCCTGGATAGTAGGAGGGGGGGGTAGCTGATGGAAATGGAGCATGTAGCCCTTCTGGACTATGCTCAGTACCCAGGTATCCCCTGTGATGGCTGACCACCTGTAGGCGTACAGGGTCAGCCGACCTCCTGTGCTGAGTGGAGCTACCGGCGGAAGAGAGGATATGCTGTGGGAGTCAAAAACCCCCTCCCTGCTGTGCAGGAGCAGGAACTGGCGGCTTAGGGGTTTTCTGCCTATGGGGCCCATGCCCCTGCCCTTTGGCCTGCTGGCCCTGTTGGGGAACTGGAGAGGCCTGATACTGAGGGTAGGTTTTGTAGGCAGCATCCTTCCTCGGGAAAAAGTGCTTCTTCACCAAGCCCTTCTTTTTGTGAGAAGAGGCAGAAGTCTTTCTGGACAGCCTTGTCCTGGTGAGAGTCTCAGTCTCAATTTCTGCAGCCTTTTCAGTCAAGGGCTTGCCAAACAGGTTGTCACCTCGGCACGGGACATCGACCAACTTGTCCTGCACCCATGACTCCAGGTCTGATGACTGTAGCCAGGCCTGATGGCGTGCACCGATGCCGGCTGCAGCTACCCGGGCCGAAGCCTCGAAGCCATCATAGGCTGCTTGAGAGATAAACTTCAAGCACTCTCGGATCCCTATAGACAAGGCTGTGAATCTCTGCAAGGGATCCTCAGAGAGACCAGCCGAGAACCCGGCAATCTCCTTTTCCAGGTCCCGTAGGTACATGCCCATGTACAGCTGGTAAATCTGGACACAGCGAGATAGCATAGAGCCCTGGAAGCACTTTCTACCGAGGGCATCCAGGTTCCGGGCCTCCTGGCCGGGAGGCACCGAGGAGTGCATCTTTTGGCTTTTCAGCATGTGCATGGCCGATTCCACAACCATGGAGTTGTGTGGTAGCTGCGCCTTTTGGAACCCAGGGCTCTTATGGACTCGATAAATGGAATCGACCCGTTTGCTAAGAACCGGCGCCGAGGCCGGTGCTTCCCACATACAGAAGAGCAGCCGGAACAGTAAAGGCTTCCTTTGGAGGAAAGTCATACTGGAGGGCATCGAGCTCTTCGGCTCGAGGCTCCTCCTTGGCTTCCACCGGGAATGCCAAAGCCTTGGCCATGTCCCTGACGAAGTCCGAGAACCGGGTATCTTCCGGGGGGGGGGGACCTTCTCCGAGGCTTGGACTCCAGGGAGTACGACGGGACGTATCGGGTCCGGAAGGTGTCCGGAGACTCCTCGTCCTCCATCTCACACGCAGACTCCTCCGAAGAGTCGAGTGGCTCCGGCCGTGTGGGCCTCGATGCCACCCGGCCCGACGCCGAGGGCACCGGCATCGACGACCTCGGCCCTGCACGGGAGGTCGAGGGAGACCTTGGCCGAGGATCGACTTGAGACTTGGACTCAAGGAGCTCAGGAGACTCTGCAACGCCCGACTCGGGCCCCGATGGCGTCGGGCCTGATGTCTGTTCTCCTGGAGGAGAGTCCATGAGGACAACAGATGTTACCTGACTCGGGGACTCCAGCTCCAGGTGAGGCAGTTTGGTCAGCCGCTCTGACTCCGAGAGCCCAGGACGGCGGTCAGGACTGCGAGACCTGGCCCTCGAGGATCTAGGTACCTCCACAGACGCTGCCCTCACGAGTTTTTTCTTCTTTTGTGCTCCCGGGCAGGATACCCTCTTTCAGAGGACCCACGACGGTGCTCGGGGTCAGACTCCGGAGATGTCAAGGCCTCTGACGAAGTCCAGGCCCGGCAGGACACGGACTCCGAAAAAATTCTCTCACGTTGATGCTGACGGCTCCGAAGAGCCTTCGACGACATCTTGCCGCACGGGCCACAGACCAGCGGGTCATGGTTGGGCCCGAGGCATCGGAGGCAGCAGTCATGTGTGTCTATGAGAGACATAAGTTTCTTACACCGATCACACTTTTTAAACCCGCTGGCAGCCATCGGGGGGAAAAGTGCCACTGCAAGGTCAAAAGACAGGGCTGCCAGTGAAAATAACAGAAAAAGCGCGAACGCTAGTCACAAAGGACAAAAAACGAAAAAGAAGATCCGGGCTCGATACCGGTGTACCGAGCAGAGGCGGGATGGGGAACCGGCGTCGAATCAGATAAAGGGACGCACAGAAAAATCAACCTTTTACCGGGTGACACAAATTACATCCGTTGGGCTCCACGGAAAAAGAAAGACTGAACAAGATGGCACCCTTGGGCGGGAAGGGGACCATGCATGCGCGCTGCATTCCCAAATGCTTTCTTTGAAAGCTGGGGAAATGCTCCGCACGAGGGCTCCGCCGGTGCCGATGTCACCCATATGTGAGGACTGACTTCCTGCTTGGTCCTGGAGAAACAGCGGCTACATAATTGGGGGTGGTGGTGGCATGGAGAGAGGATATGGATGGTAGCTTTGGGGGTTGAAACAGGAGGGGAAGTTTGGTGGCAGGGAATATGCGGCTCAGGCATGGGGAAAGGAAGGCTAGGGACACATAGAGGTTTGCTAGGAGAGAGAAAAAGCAAGAAATGCTGTGGGAGAAGAAGAGGATATGGTGGCTTGGCGGAGTAGGCATAGGAGGGGAAATTTGGTAACCGGTGATATACTGGCTCAGGACTGGGAAAAGAAAGTACAGAGGCAGAAAAAAGGGATGCTACTGCTAGGGGGAAGGGAATAGGGTGAAAAGAGTGATGCTGGACATGGAGGGTGAATAAAGTGACAAATAAGATGCTTCACAAGGGGAACAGAAAGACAAGAGAAATGCTAGGCATGGGAGGGAGAGAGGGTAGGGGTGGCAGGGAGACAGAAGGGAAATTCTGGACACAAGGGGTGTAGGACAATGGAGGAGAGATATTGGACATTGGGGGATAGGAAAACAAAGGGGAAATACTAAATAAGTAAATGCTTAGTCCAGAGGGAGCAGGGAATCAGAGGGGTGGTGTGGGATGGAGTTGGAGGAAGATAGAAAGAGAGATGCTGGACATAGGTGGGAGGGAGGAAAGAGAGGGGATGCTGGATTTGGGGGTAGAGAAGGGAAATAGTGAAAGACTGGGGACTGAGTGTTCGGGGTGAGGGCAAGAGATGGAAAGCTGTAGGCAGTTAAAAGCAGGAGATTGAAGACTGTATAGTAAGAAAGCACAGTTACTTACCTGTAACAGGTGATCTCTGGGAACAGCAGGAATTAGTCCTCACATATGGGTACGTCGGTACCGACGGAGCCTGCGCGGAAAAGCTCCCCAGCTTCCCAAAAGGAAAGCTTTGGGGGCCTCCAACTGCGCATGCGCGCTGCCTTCCCGCCTTCCTGACCAACTCTCCTCAGTTCGAGTTTATAGCTGAGACAATAGAGAGAGGAAAGGAAAGAGAGAGAGAGATACAACTCCTAGGGGAGGTGGGCGGGTTGTGAGGACTAATTCCTGCTGTTCCCAGAGATCACCTGTTACAGGTAAGTAACTGTGCTATCTCCAGGAACAAGCAGGAATAAGTCCTCACATATCGGGACTCCCTAGCTAAGATGCCCGGGAGATCCCCTCAAGGGTATGAGATCCTGAAAGGTTCCTTATCTTCCTATGGATCTCAGGCATCCATTCAGGGAAGGTGGGCTGGAGTTGTTCAAGAATGAAACTGGTGTCTGAGGACAGCCTGACCAAACAAGGCATCCCGGCGGGAGTCCTTGTCCAAACAGTAATGGGCTGTAAAGGTATGAACCGAGGCCCAGGTGGCTGCTCGACAGATCTGGTCAATGGACACAGAATTTAGATGAGCCATAGAGGTGGCCATGGCCCTCACATTGTGAGCGGTGACATGGCCCTCCAGAGAAAGGTTCTTACTCTGGTAAGCAAAAGAGATACACTGAGCAATCCAATTGGAGAGTGTTCTTTTAGAGACTGGAAGTCCCAAATGAGAAGGATCAAAAGCAACAAAAAGCTGAGAAGACTTTCGATGTTGCCGTGTCCTGTGGAGGTAAAAGGCAAGAGCTCTTTTACAATCTAGAGTATGAAGGTTCCTCTCTGCACTGGATGCATGAGGAGCTGGAAAAAAGACAGGTAAATATACCTCTTGATTAAGATGAAAAGGGGAGACCACTTTAGGCATAAAGTGGGGATTGGTCCTAAGGACCACCTTATCATGATGGAACCTTGTATAAGGTGGATTAGCCACTAGAGCTTGCAGTTCACTGATACGGCGAGCTGAGGTGACTGCAATAAGAAAAATAACCTTCCAGGAAAGAAATTTCAAGGAGGTAGTGGCTAAGGGTTCAAAGGGTGGCTTCATAAGCTGACCAAGAACCAAGTTTAAGTCCCATGCCACCGGAGGAGGTCGAATGGGAGGTTTAGTTAAGGTTAGGCCTCTCATGAATCTTGCAATAAGAGGATGAGAGGAAACAGGTTGTCCATTGATGGGCTTAAGGGATGCTGCAATAGCACTCAAATGGACTCTTACTGAATTTATTTTGAGTCCTGCATTGGAGAGATGCAGGAGATATTCCAAAAGAGAATTCAAAGGGAGTGCTAGAGGGTTAAGACCCTTTTGAGCACACCAAATGGAAAATCTTTTCCATTTAAAAGCGTAAGAACGCCTAGTGGAAGGTTTCCTAGAAGCATGGAGGATATCCTTCACTTGCTGCGAAAGATTGAAGTGTTGAAGGTCTAGGCCTTCAGTAACCAAGCTCTGAGGTGAAGGGACTTGGGGTTTGGGTGCCACAAAGTCCCCTCCTCCTGAGACAGAAGGTCTGGAGCTGCTCCCAAGTCCAGGGAGGGGGCTTGGGAGAGATGCAGAAGTAGAGGGTACCACACTTGGCGTGGCCAGCGTGGAGCTATGAGGATCATGGACCCTTGATCCCTTTGAAGTTTGAACAGAGTCTTGGGAATCAAAGGAATGGGTGGAAAGGCATATAGGAAGCCCCGACCCCAATGAAGGAGGAAGGCATCCTTGGCCTGCACTCCCTGACACGGAATTCTGGAACAAAACCGGGGAAGTTTGGCATTCCACGGACTTGCAAAGAGGTCTATGTCCGGGGTTCCCCATTTCTGGAAGATTCTGAGTACCTGATCCATGTGCAGGGACCATTCGTGTGGAAGCAGAACTCGACTGAGTCTGTCTGCCCAAGAGTTTTGGATTCCTGGAAGATATACTGCCAGGAGATGGATTTGATGCTCTCTGGCGAAGGCCCATAATCTTAGAGCTTCGCTGCAAAGCGACAGAGAGCCAGTCCCTCCTTGTTTGTTTATGGAAAACATGGCTACTTGATTGTCCGTATGAATAAGGACTGTCATGTTGCTGAGGAGGGTATGAAAAACTCTGAGAGCTAGAAAGATTGCTCGGAGTTCCAAGTGGTTGATATGAAGGGTGGTCTCCTGTGGAGACCAAGTGCCCTGAGTGGAGAGATCTTGAAGATGAGCTCCCCAACCTGTTTGGGAGGCATCTGTTGTGAGGGTTGTTTGGGGCAACAATGGTTGAAAGGGGGCCCCCAACAACAGATTTTGGGTGGACATCCACCACTGGAGAGACCAAAAGAGACGTTTGGAGTTTGCTATTTGGTCTGAGAGAGCTCCTGATGCTTGAGTCCACTGGGTGGACAAAGTCCATTGAGTTGCTCTCATATGTAGGCGAGCATAAGGCACCACATGTACTGTGGAGGCCATGTGGCCTAATAGTTGTAGCTTCTCCCTAGCAGTCAAGTGGTTTCTGGACTGAGTCTGGGAGGCCAAGTGCACTAGACGTTGGCAACGGGCCTGAGGAAGATAGGCCCTCGCAGTGGTGGTATCCAACCAGGCCCCTATGAATTCCAGGGACTGAGTAGGGGTGAGTTGAGACTTTGGCAGATTGATGACAAGTCCCAGATACTGCAGGATGCGTCTGGTGCGATCCAGGGAAGTCTGAGCCTCGGACTGAGATGGAGCTTGGATGAGCCAGTCGTCCAGGTATGGGAAGACAAAAATTCCCAGGGAGCGTAGAAATGCAGCCACTATTGCCATGCATTTGGTAAATACTATTGGAGCAGAGGCTAGACCGAAGGGAAGTACTCTGTATTGGAATGTTTTCCCTGGAACAAAAACCGTAGGAATTTTCTGTGGGATGGATGGATGAGTATATGTGTGTACGCATCCTTGAGATCTAGAGAACAAAGCCAATCCTGACTCTGTAGGTATGGAAGGAGAGTACCTAGAGAAGGCATCTTGAATTTCTCCTTGCATAGGAATTTGTTCAATTCTCTGAGATCCAGAATGGGTCTGTACCCCCGTTTTCTTGGGAATGAGAAAATAAGGGGAGTAAAAACCTGACCCCTGTTGAAGAAGAGGAACCTCTTCTATTGCCCTTTGGGCGAGAAGAGTGGTCACCTCCTGACCCAACAGGTGTAGGAGAGATGGGGGAGAATTGAAACACCTCACCATGGTATGGGGAGGAAGGCTGGAGAAATGTAGTTTGTAGCCCTCTCTGATGATAGAGAGGGTCCACTGTTCTGATGTGATTTGCTCCCATCTGGGAGCAAAATGAGTTAACCTTCCTGGAATGGTGAGAGGATCTGGATGTTTTAGAGCCAGAAAGGTTAAGTTCTCTAGAGATGAGTCAAAAACCCTGAGGGGGGGTTGGGACTGCTGGGCTGTACAAGCCCCTGCAGGTTTTGCCCTGGCCTGTTTAGGCTGCTGACGCTTAGGAGCAAAGCGAGCTGCAGAAGATTGTTGGCCAGTATTTGCAGCAAATCTGGCCTTCTTGTAGAAAGGCTTCTTGAAAGATTTTTTCTTGACAGGGGTAGAGGTAGACTTAGAAAGTCTATCTAAAGCAGCATTTTCTGCATCCATTTGAGTGGCTTTGATTTGCCACTCCTTACCAAACAGATTCTCACCTGTACAGGGCAGATTTCCCAACCCATCCTGGACCCAGGTTTCTAGGTCAGAGGCCTGGAGCCAAGCAATTCTGCAAGCCGCTATGGAAATACCTGAGGCTCTGCTAGCACCCTCAAAGGAGTCAAAGGCTGCTCTATTGGAGAACTTTGAAATATCTTGGGTATGCTTTAGCAAAAGAAGGAACTCCTCCTTTCTATCCTCTGGGATAAAGGGGAGAAAATGGCGTATTTTCAATGCAATCTCCTTCAGAAACATGCCCATATAGAGGCTGTATGAATTAATTCTGGCAATAAGCATACTTGCTTGGAAGATTTTTCTACCAAAAGCATCCAAAGTCCTACATTCACTTCCTGGAGGAGTAGAAGAGTGTCTTTTGGTACTCTTTATTCTTTTCATAGCTGAATGCACCACAATAGAGTGGTGAGGGAGCTGAGTTTTTTGAAAACCAGGAGAAGGAGGGACACGATACATGGTGTCCAAACGACGAGAATGTGGAGATAGGGTGAGAGGAGTCTCCCATAAGTCCATCATGTGTTCTTGAAGAATTTCATGAATGGGCAAGGTGACTGCCTCTTTGGGAACCTTAGAGTATCCTAAAATGTCTAATTTTTTTGCTCTAGGTTCTTTTTCAGAGGTTACTGAAATAGAGAGACCTTTAGCTACTTCAATGATGAAGTCTTGAAAGGACAAATCCTCTGGAGGAGACATTCTACTCTTAGGAGAAGAGGGCTCCTCAGGTAGAGTAAGGGATATTTCAGCAGAGTCATCTGATGAATCAGAATCATCAGAAGACTCGAAGTATCGTCTGTTCGCTTCCAGGGATCGATAAGCGTATCGACCGGTATCGACATCGGGGGTACCCGGAACCAGATCGGTATCGGGAAAAACCCCGGAACCGGGAACCGGAATCGGTATCCTGGTCGATGTGGATGCCCTGGGTACCGGTATCGGTTGTGGTACCGGAACCGGAGTCGGTACCGCTGGGTGCGGTACCGAGGGCGTCGCAGCTTTAATGAAAGCCAAAATGGCCTGCTGCATGGATTGAACTGTATGATCCATAGACGCCACGACTGTCTGGATGTCGATACCGGGAGATTGGGCCGGTACCCCAGAGCAGTCTAACAGGTGATCGGTCGAGGCCGTGCCATCGATGTCAACCTGTAACCCCATAGGAGGAGCTTTGGAAGCCGGAGCTTCCCGCCGGGGTTGTTTGGCTGGGGCAGGGTCCTCAGGGTCTAGCCCGGGGGCATCTCGATACTTAGAGGGAGATTTGCCCTTTGAGGACCTGCCAGAGGAATGTTTGGTTACCTGAGATCCATCAGGAGAGGAAGACCTGGAAGATGTCGATGCTGGAGTATCTGTAGAAAACAGCATGTGAAACTTGGCTGCCCGGTTTTGTAAGCCACGTTTAGACATCAAAGAACAGGATGGGCAATCCGGAATGGAATGGTCAGGCCCCAAACATTTAAGACACCATTCATGGGTGTCTGTGACTGAAATAGTACCACTACACTTGGTGCATTTTTTAAAACCAGAGGCTGGTTTCTCCATGAGGGAGAATTCTGTGAAGGCCTAGAGGCCTCACAGGACAAACACACCAAGTGGGGAAAAATTAGAATTTTTTTTTTTTTTAAAGAAATAAAGAAAAAAGACCGGCGGTACCGGTCCGGAATCGGGGAAGGCAGATACGCGGCCAAAGAAACAAATTAAAATAAGAACTTCTTCAGCGGTGACAGGAACACAACCTGCTGGCTCCGCGGAAAAAGAAGAACTGAGGAGAGTTGGTCAGGAAGGCGGGAAGGCAGCGCGCATGTGCAGTGGGAGGCCCCAAAAGCTTTCCTTTTGGGAAGCTGGGGAGCTTTCCCGCGCAGGCTCCGTCGGTACCGACGTACCCATATGTGAGGACTTATTCCTGCTTGTTCCTGGAGATAGAATGAAATTTGAAGACTGTATTGTAAGAAAGAATGAAATTTGAGTGGATGGAGAGGCAGAAAATCAAGTAAAGGAAAGCTGAAAGGAAAAGATCACTGTCTGATAGATGTAGAGAGGAAGTGAAGACGAGAAGTGCAATAAATGACAATGGACAGGAGATTGGAAAAAGAATTGATAAGAAAAAGGAAAGCAGAAACCAGCCTTTGGAACCAATGTGATTAGAAAAATAATACATCCAGACAACAAAAGGTAGAAAATAAGAATTTTATTTTTAATTTGATGATTGGTATACTTGGTGAGAATCCATCTATGTTCTAAGTGTACGGTCGAGGCCAGGTGTTCTGTTAGCAAGGAGCGTCTGTGTAAAGAGATTTGTAATAATCTGGATTGTTCAGTTTCCCCTGTAGGTGTATGGATTTTCTAGGATCCACAGCAATATTTCTGATGCTGTCCTTTTTTGGTAGGCTTCTTGTTGTGTGAGTTTTGGAAGTTAATGCTGTTGTGGAATGGTAGATTCGGGGCAATTTCTCCAAATGGGTTAGTTCTGCATATACCATGACAGTCATGAACCTTACTTCTAAGCAAGGGTATGTGGAGAATGATCTCATTCCCTCAAATTTTTTGCTAATGTTTGGCGTAGTACTTACCAAAGAGTTTGTAAGATGCCACATGTACTGTATAGGTAATTTAAGAAGGTATGCTTGGAAATTCTTCTTAATCAAGCCTATAGTACCCAGCACGTTGGGAAATATTTTTGTATCCTTCTGCCACATTTTATTTATTTTATTTACAGTCTCTTTTATACTGCGCTATTCAATATCAGTGCGGTTTACATGAAACAGAATGACTAGCACAGTGCAGCAAGCTGATCTGTGTTTACAAAGAACAGGTACTACAACTTGGATAAAACTGGGGTAACTATTTACATCTAGGCGACATGTTATTTTCTTGGTCTCAGACTGTATTTCTTGGTACTTCAGGATTTTCTGCCTTTCGACACGATTCACAGAATAATCACCTCTATTATCAATGCCGTTTTGGTGTTTTTCTCCTTTACCACTATGTCGGGTTTCTGCACATCCAATTTCTTATCCGTCGGAATGGGAATGTCCCAGGTAATCATAACCTCCTCATTCTCTGTAATTCTCTTAGGGTCATGATCCCAGTGCTTTTCAGGCACAGTGATGTTATAGTGTTTACACAGTTTCCAATGTATGAGATGTGCTACTTTGTTGTGCCTTTCTGTATATAAATTTTCTGCCATCAGAACTTTGTAGCCAGCTATGAATCTACATATGTCTGTTTTGCCAGTTTTTTCAATGCTTGCAGTTAAAAAAAAAAAAAAAAAGTTTGGACCATAAAAAATAAGAATCTAGCCTAGATACATCTAGTTCAATAAAGATCCATTATACTCATAGAAAATTTTATTTAAAAATTATAACTTAAAATTTTAATTCATTCCAAAAAAACTGCTCACTCTTCAAAAATCTGCATTACATTGCAAACACAAGCCAAAACCAATACTGTCAACTGTTATATTCCAAACTATTCATGAATTAGCACAGTTTTGCTACAGGGAAAACAGAAAACATTTATTCAATATAAATACTGATTTCCAAAAGCAGCCAGCTCATGTCATTGGGGGGGGGGGCACCAAGTTCGCAAGTTGCACAGGGCGCAGTTATAGCTTGGTATGGTCTTGCGTGGGCCCACATGTGTCCTCTAGAGAAAACCTTATCCTAGTGGGTGAGGCTTCTATTATGCAGAGTTGCAAGATATGCCATATGCCATACTGGGTCAAACCAAGGGTCCATCAAGCCCAGTATCCTGTTTCCAACAGTGGCCAATCCAGGTCACAAGTACCTGTCAGGTTCCCAAAAGGTATACAGAGTCCATGCTGCTTGTCCAATGGGTAAACAGTTGATTTCCCTGGTCTATTTTAATAGTGGTTTATAGACTTTTTCTCCAGAATCTTGTCCAAACCTCTTGAAACCAGCTACACTAACAACTTGTATTATATCCTTTGGTAATTAATTCTAGAGAATGATTACGCTTTGAGTGAAAAAAGAATTCTCCAATTAATCTTAAATGTGCTACATTGCATGTCCCCTAGTCTTTCTACTCTTTGAAGGAGTAAACAATTAATCTATGTTGACCCGTTCTACTCCATTATTTTATAGACTTCTATCATATCTCCCCTCAGCCATCTCTTTTCCAAGATGAAGAGCCCTAACCTTTTAAGTCTTTCCTCGCAGGGACATCCTGGATCAAAGAGCTTCGTCATGACATAAGCAACATCCTGGCCAAAATTCTGAACCAGTCCTTCACCACAGGATCATTCCCGCAGAGCCTCAAAAACACCTCTATCAAACCATTACTAAAAAATAGCAAACTAGATCCAGCCAAAGTAGAATCCTTCAGACCAATATCGAGCATCCCCCACCTTGCCAAGATCATTGAGAAAGCCGCCCAACAACAAATCCAGCAACATATCGACACCGAAGCACCATTGGATCCAGCCCAACACGGATTCAGAGTAGCACACGGAATAGACACCGTCCTCACAACCCTGTTTAACGATCTGATCACAGGAATCAACAACATACAACAAGGCTTTGTCCTTATTTTCCTGGACATATCTGCCGCCTTCGACTCAGTGAGTCATGACATTCTTCTACAACGCCTGAAAGAAAAGGGGATCCAAAACACAGCTCTAAAATGGTGTGAATCCTACCTATCCAATAGATGGCAGCAAGTCAAGGCTGGCCACTCATCCTCCGAACCATTTCTACAAACACAGGGAGTTCCCCAAGGATCGTCCTTATCTTCATTGATGTTTAACATTTATATGCAGCCGATATGCGACTTAATTCGATCCTTCAACGTAAAATGCCTTGCATACGCTGATGACATCCTCCTTTACATGCCATTCTTGATAGACCAACCAGTGCTCTCCCCAATAATTAATTGCTTCGAAGCAGTAACAGATTGGCTTTTATCCCAGAATTTACGGATCAATCACAGCAAAACGGATGTCCTATTTGTCACGAGGAACCTCAAATTCACACCCCCTTCATCTCTACGAGTCAACAATATAGAGTTGAAATCCAAACCCACAATTCGTTACCTCGGCATCACCCTGGACCAGCACCTGAACATGACAACGCATATAAAAAACATCACAAAGGCAATATACCATAAGATCAGAACTCTACGTCACCTCCGACACTTACTGGACTTCACAGACTACCGAACAACCTTTCAGGCTCTAGTCCTTCCACATGTTGATTTCGCGAATATTATTCTTCATGGCCTTCCACAGTCGACCTTAAACCCGCTCCGCTTAGCCTTGAATGCAGCCGCAAGAGTCCTCTCCGGATCATCAAGATCCGACCACATAACACCCATCATGAAGGATTTACATTGGCTACCTCTTCACGCCAGGATCCAATACAAATCACTGGTTCTTACCTTCAAAGCCCTAAATAACTACCCCCCTACGCCAATCAGCACGCTAATCCATGGCACCCTAGAAAATAGAAGCAGAAGATCTACTGCACGGAACACGTTAACAGTCCCCAACCTAATGACTAAATGCACAAAAGCTACCTCCAACAGAGCCTTCTCCTTATTTGCCCCTTTAAACTGGAATGCACTCCCCCATGAAATCCGTGGAATAAAAAGCATCATACTATTCAGAAAAGCTTTAAAACTCCACCTATTCACAAAATATTACTCAGAAACCTCCAGTAATAGAAGCACATCCAACAACCTGCAAACTTCCCCCATATACCTGCCGCCCCTGCACATCATCTCCTCAGATAAAGGTTAGCTTCACAAAACTAATGCAACACCCATTTAAATTAAAGTATTGTACATAGTTTGAGTTAATATGTATTTAGTTCCCCTGGTTTCCTTCCCATGTTCAATTTCCTGTTCTCTGTAAAACTCAATGTTGTTTGTATACATTGTAGTATGCTTGTTTGATGTACACCGCGCTGATTTTAATAGCGCGGTATAGAAGCAAATGTTAAATAAAATAAATAAATAAATAAAATAAAATATTTACCATTTTTGTTGCTCTTCTCTGTATCTTTTCTAATTTTGCTATATTCTTCTTAAAATATGGTGGCCATAATTGCAAACAATATTCAAGGTGTGGTCACACCACGGAGCGATACAGAAGCATTACAATATCCTTTGTTTTATTCACCATTCATTTCTTTGACTCCCAGCATTCTATTTGCTTTCTTAGCCACCGCTGCACACTAGGCAGAGGGTTTCAATGTGTTATCCACAATGACGCTTAATTCCTTTTCCTGGGTGGTGGGTCCTAATATGGAACATTTGCTTCATGAAACTGTAGTTGTATTTATTTATTTTAACAGTTTTTTTTAATACCGCTTTATCACTTCAATCAAAGCGGTTTACATTGCAAGTTAAACTTGGTAAACATACATTAAACAGGGACATTGATAACCCTCCATTGCTCAGAAAAATCGAAGTTAAGTGACTTGCCCAAGGCCACAAGGAGTGCTAGTGGGAATCAAACCCTGGTCTCTTGGTTCCCAAGCCAGTGCTCTAGTTTTTGTTGTTCTTCCCTAAGAGCATAACTTTGCCTTGTCCACATTAAATTTCATCTGCCATTTGGACATCTGGTCTCCCAATTTATTAAAGTCCGCTTGCAATTTTTCACAAATTTCTTGCGTTTTAACAGATTTGAATAATTTTGTGTCATTTGCAAATTTGATCACCTCACTCATTATTCCCATTTCCAGGTCATTTATAAATGTTAAAAAGCAGCGGGCCCAGAACAGATCCTTGGGGTACTCCACTATTCGGCTTTCTCCATTGAGAAAATTGGCCATTTAGCTCTACTCTCTGTTTTCTATCTTTCAACCAGCTCCTAATACACAATAGTATTGCCTCCTATCCCATGGCTTTTTAATTTCCTCAAGAGCCTTTCATGAGGGACTTTGTCAAAGGCTTTCCAAAAAACGAGCTACAGTATATCAACCAGCTCATCTTTATCTACCTGTTTATTCACACCTACAAAAAAAAATAACATAATGCAGATTTTTAAAGGCTTCTCCCAGCACTATCAGCCACTTTTGTGACTATAAAGGAGAATGTTCAGGCTGACTGCCTACGCATGGTTGTTGGTGGAGGTGATTTTCGGCCTGATTATACAAGATTGGGAAACCCTAGTGTTGGACCTTATGGTGACCACAAGTCAGGCCAAGATGAACAACTTAGAGAGTGGTTGTTGACATCCTGGTGCAAAGCTGGCTCCAGCAGAGGCTGCTGAATGTTTCCACTGTAACCGTTGATTGGCTGAGCGATTCAGAGAAGGTCCTGTTGTTTCTGCCTGTGGAGGAAGACTGTTGAATCAGGGTCCCCTTGTGAGGCCGGATGTGGGTCAGTCCTTGATTACAGCTTGATTCTTGTGAAGGCATAAATGAGACAAAGAGGGTATTCTGCAAAAGTCATTCCACATTGCTTCAGTCTAGGTGGAGTGCTTCCTCGGTGATTTAATGAGAACCTGGAAAATCTTTAGAGGCTGGAGCTGAGTGTTCCCCTGCTGGGCGAGTCTCTGGCTGATGTTGATTGCAGTCAAATCTAGTGAAAGAGGCTAGCGTTGAACTCTTGCAGGTTCAGGAGTCAGTGCCATCTTGTTTAGGCTATGCTGGCAAGATCAGTCACAGGCTGCTCATCCGGGAATACCTTGCTTTTTGGAAGGGGATCAAGCACTGCACCCTCTGCTCCTTCTGTTAAGACTTCCATGTTAGCATCCACGTCGTTTGAGCCATTTCAGGACATCACTTTGGCCAAGAGAATTCACAATTGCGGGAGTTTTCCCTCTGGCCACTCGTTTTGAGTGATCACTCCATAGAAGAAATTTTACTTACCGTTAAATTCTTTTCTTGGAGTCCTGGCAGGGGGAGATAACCCACTAAGTCTGGACTGGTCTAGCAGGAAGATATGGAAATGATCATTAGATTGGTTCTCTTTTCTGCCTAAGGTGGTTTTGGAATTTCAAGTTAACCAAGTTACCCTTCTGATATTCCATGGTTCAAGTCTAGGTGAGCTTCCTACCTTGCATCAGTTGGAGGTGTGGAGAGTGTGGAAGTGGTATTTATGAAGGACTAGGGTGAACTTAGGCTTTACCTGCTAATTGGCTTTCTTTGAGTACCTCCAGTCCATTCCCGACATGTGGGTTTTCATGCCTTACCAGCAGCTTGGAGACTAATCACAATAACTTTGATGACCTCACCATACTTAGGCAACTGGCATCACCTACCAGCCCCAGAATTCTATTGACAAAGCAAACTCATAAGAGCAGCAATTAAGAAAAAACATCTCTAAGAAAACAAGTTAAGTGTATTCCCCAATGCCGATAGCTTAAACTCCCTCCCCCCCCAAAAAAAGAGGAAAGCAACCTTACCGATCACTTCTGCACTCTTACTGAGTCGCATCCTTTCCCTACCAACATGAGAAAGGAATGACCCCTGCAAAGGAGTCCCATAACACTGCTGGCTGCACTAACCAAAAATACTGGACCACTAACCAATGAGATGACTTTCTTCAGGTCCGGGTTCGCCAGCACACATTGCGCCTCATACATCAGGGAAGGTCAGAGATTGGATTGGAGGTACTCAAGGAAAGTCAATTAGCAGGAAAGACCTAATTTCATCTTCCTTATCGTCCCTCCAGTCCAGTCCCGACCTGTGGGATGTACCATTGCAGAACTACGCGTGGGAGGGACCCGCAAGCCCAACCTGAAGTACTGCTGACCCAAAACACTCGTCCCTCGCTACCTGAACATCCAGGTGGTAATGCTTCACAAAAGTATTCAAGGACGACCACGTTGCCGCTCTGCAGATATCCTCCAGCGGAACCAAACTAGCTTTCGCCCACGATGATACCTGTGCCGGAGTCAAATGAGCCTGCAAACCTTTGGGCAAGACTCTGCGTCTCAAATAGGTAGGCTTAGGAAATGGCTTCCCTCACCCACCTGGAGATAGAGGTTTTAGAAGCAGCCTCACCTTTCTGCGGTCCCCCAAAGAGGACAAACAAGCGATCTGACTTCCGAAATGACTCTGTGCATTTCAAGTAACGTTTGAGCGCCCATCGCACTTTGTGAAGGCACAATTGGGGTGCCGCTGCATCATAAATGCCGGGAGAGACACTGATGATTCAGATGAAGAGACAAAACCATCTTGGGGAGAAATAATGGCACCAGTCTCAACACTACCTTCCTCCCTGGAAATAGAAAGAAAGGGCTCCCAGCAGGACAGCACCTGTAATTCTGAAATCCTTCTAACTGAGCAAATGGCCACCAAGAACATGGCCTTCAAAGTCAAATCCTTCAAGGTATAAGAGTTCAGCGGTTTGAAAGGTGCCTCTGCCAACACCGACAACATGAGATTGAAGTCCCAAGAAGGTATGAGCGACCGCACCGGAGGCCGAAGCTGCTTAACTGCTTTTAGAAAACGGACGACATCTGGTTAAGCTGCCAGGGAAACCCCCTGGACCTTACAGCGATAACAGGCTAAAGCTGCCACCTGTACTTGCAGTGCACTGCATGCCAGTCCCTTCTCCAACCCCACTTGTAGGAAGGACAGGACATCCGGAATAGACACTAAAAAGGGCTGACAATCACGGTCTGCACATCAGGCTTCGAAGACTCTCCACATTTGGATATACGACAGGGAGGTTGAGTGCTTACTGGCCCTCAGAAAGTCACAATAACTGCAGCCAAATATCCACATTTCTTCAGCCAAGCCCTTTCAAAAGTCAGGATGTAAGCAAGAATCCCTCCATCTGAAGCATTAGCAAGGGCCCCTCTGAGAGTAGATCCACCCGTGTCAGCAACCTCAATCAGATCAGGTTTGCATAACACGGCCTCCGTGGCCAATCTGGTGCCATGAGGACCACCAGTCTCCGATGCGCCTCGATTTGTTGCACCACGCACCCGATCAGCGGTCATGGTGGGAGCAGAGAGTATGCCCTTCATGGGCCAGCATTGTACCAACGCATCAAACCTTTCCAACATGCACTCTCTTCTCCTACTGTAGAACACAGCTGCCTTCGCTGATTCAAAGGTCGACATCATATTCATGATCGGCTGTACCAACTGAGCAAAGACCCCTGCATGGAGAGTCCATTCACCGGAGTCCAGGTGAAACTGACTGAGGTAGTCCATCATCACATTCTCCTTGCCAGCCATGTGCGCTGCTGAAAACACCTGCAGGTTTTCCTCTGCTCAGTGCAACAAGGGGCCAACCTCATTTTCCAGATGAATGCTGCCTGTGCCCCCATCGACTGATGTAGGCCACTGTAGTGGCATTGTCTGAGAACACTTACTGCTCTTCCTTGCAGAAGTCCCTGGAACTCCTGAAGAGCCAGAAACACCGCTCTGAACTCCACCCAGTTGATGGGCCATGCCTTTTCTTCCACTGACCAGAGGCCCTATGCAATCTTGGTCTTGCAATGTGCTCCCCAGCACGTGAGACTGATGTCCATCTCCAGGGGCATACCCACTAAGAGCATGTCCGGTCGGAGCCACCACCACAGCGCTGCTCTGGTAATTCCAGAGCAGGGTAGCAGATGCGTGAGCAAGTGGCACTGAGCCAACCACCTCCACAACAGCACCCTCTGCAATGATCTCATGTGGGCCTGAGCCCAGGGCACCAACTCGATTGTCGCCACCATAGATCCCAACAGCTGAAGACAATGCCAGACAGTGAGAGTCTTCATCTTGAGAAACTACCAGACCTGCCTCTGCAGGATATGCATTCTGTCAACTGGCAAGGACACCAGACCCTTGTCTGTCTGAAACCGAGCCCCCAAGTACACCGAGTCCTGCGATGGTTGTAGGTGGCTCTTAGCAAAATTGACAACCCAGCCGAGTCTCTGCAGGCAGACGATGACCTTCTCTGTTCGCTCTCGACCTTGGATTTTGCACGTATGAGCCAGTCATCTAGGTAGAGATGCACCAGAATTCCCTCCTGTCGAAGCGCAGCCGCGACCACCACCATGACCTTGATGAAGGTGAAGGGAACAGTCGCCAGCCCGAACGACAAAACCTGAAACTGTAGGTGACCCATAGGAACCGTGAACCACAAACTGTTGATGCTCTGACCAAATGAGAATGTGCGGATAAGCCTCTGTGAGATCAAATGTCAGATGGCCACTATTACGGACCACAGCGTTTCCATTTGAAAATGAGGCACTTTTAGGCAACGATTGACATGCTTGAGTTCTAGAATCAGACAGAAAGAATTGTCTTTCTTGGGCAACATGAAGTATATGAAGTATTGACCACAGCCGCATTGGTCTGGACCGCCACCACCGCTTCTAATTCCACAGCCGCAACACAGAGCCCCCCACGGCCTGATGCTTGCGAGGTGGCTTGCAGAGCGACTGAATGAAGACCTCTGCGATAGGACATGCAACTTCCAAGGCGTACCCCTCACAAACAACCTCAAACACCCACTGGTCTGAAGTGATCTGGATCCAGGTGGAGTAGAAGCCTGTAGCCGACCCCCCACAGGCACGATTCTCACCAGGTCCCCTCTCACTTCATTGTGGTTTCTTTGCTGCGGAGGTGGAAGAGGCATAGAAACCTTTGCCCATTCCGTAAAAGCCCCAAAAGGCTTGCCCCCAAGAGGGCAACTGGCCACTCTGGTAAAGTGTAAAGCACACAGCATGGAATCGCCTAAAGTCTGTTGATTGGCTGCGCACTGGAGCCACGATCCTAACCGGCTTTTGCTTATCTTCAGGGAGCCTGCCACCTTTCAACTTCCCCAAATCCTTAACCAACTTGTCCAGTGCCTCCCCGAACAAAAGCTTACCCTTAAAGGGGAATTTATTATTTTTATTTTTTATTTATTTACATTCTCTTATATACCGCACTATTCTGCATCAGTGCGGTTTACTTTGAACAAACTGAAATTACATTGAACAGGGCATTATAACTTGGAGATAACTATTTTACAGGGAACATGGGCTATGGAGGGTTAAGTGGCTTGCCCAAGACCACAAGGAGCACCTGTGGGACTAGAAACTCCAGTCCTTCCGGCCCAAGGTTGCTGTCCTCTAGTGGGATTTGAACCCCCGACCTTCCGGCCTGAAGTACCTTGCCACAACCATTAGGCCACTCCTCCACTCAAACACGCCTTCAAGGAGACATCCATCGACCAATTAGGTACCGCCAGGTGGCAACTACCAAGACCATGGTCTTTGACAAGCCCTGAATAAGGTTATAAAAGGCATCCACTAGGTAGGCAGACCCGGATTCCAAATTAGTCACCTCCAGAGGAGGAAGCTGTGAATCCCTCACATTCTCTGAGATCGCCTGTGTCCAATGCAAACACGCCCTGGACACAAAAAACCTACAGACTGACACCTGTAAGGTCAGGGTACTGACCTCAAAGGCCTGCTTAAGCAAAGTCTCCAGCTTCCCATCCTGCACATCCTTAAGGGCCGTACTACCTTCCACCAGAATTGTAGTCTTTTTTTTTTTTTCTTTTTTCTTTTTTTTTACTGTGGAAATTGCCACATCCATAAGAACATAAGAACATAAGAAATGCCATACTGGGTCAGACCGAGGTCCATCAAGCCCAGTATCCTGTTTCCAACAGTGGCCAATCTAGGTCATACGTACCTAGCAGTTTCCCCAAAAGACACAGGTTCTGCAGTGCTTGTACTAGGCCAAGCATTGATATCCTGGGTCCCTTTTTAATAGTGGTTTATGGACCTTTCCTCCAGGAACTTGTCCAAACCTTTTTTAAACCCAGCTATACTAACAGCCCTTACTACATCCTCCGGTAACAGATTCCAGAGTTTGATTACACGTTGAGAGAAGAAATATTTTCTCCTATTTGTCTTAAATAGTTTACCCTGTAGCTTCATTACATGCCCCCTAGTCCTTCTATATTCTGATAGCGTAAACAATTTATCCACGTTTATCCGTTCCACTCCATTCATTAATTTATACACCTCTATCATATCTCCCCTCAGCCGCCTCTTTTCTAGGTTAAAGAGCCCTAACCTTTTTAGCCTCTCTTCATAGGAGTAGCCTTCCATCCCCTTCACCAATTTGGTGGCTCTTCTCTGTACTTTTTCTAATAACTCTATGTCCTTTTTAAGATACGGTGACCAGAATTGCACACAATATTCAAGGTGCGGTCGTACCATGGAGCGATACAGAGGCATTATAATATCCTTTGTTTTATTCTCCATCCCTTTCCTTATGATACCTAGCATTCTATTTGCTTTCTTGGCCGCCGCTGCACACTGGGCGGAGGGTTTTAACATGTTATCCACGATGACTCCTAAATCTTTTTCCTGGGTGGTGGTTTCTAATGTGGAGCCTTGCATCTTGTAACTATAGTGTGGGTTGTTCTTTCCTAGGTGCATAACTTTGCACTTGTCCACATTAAATTTCATCTGCCATTTGGATGCCCAGTCTTCCAATTTATCCAGATCCTCCTGCAGTTTTCCACAATCCTCTTGGGTTTTAACAACTTTAAACAGCTTTGTGTCATCTGCAAATTTGATTACCTCACTAGTTATTCCCTTTTCCAGGTCATTTATGAATATGTCAAAAAGTAGCGGACCCAGTACAGATCCCTGGGGTACTCCACTATTCACCTTTTTCCATTGGGAATATTGGCCATTTAGCCCTACCCTCTGCTTTCTATCTTTTAACCAGTTCCCGATCCACAATAGTACACTGCCTCCTATCCCATGACTTTTTAGCTTTGCCAAAAGTCTCTGATGGGGGACCTTGTCAAAAGCTTTCTGAAAGTCCAGATACACTATATCAACCGACTCACCTTTGTCTACCTGTTTATGCACACCTTCAAAAAACATATCAGATTAGTAAGACAAGATCTTCCTTGTCTAAAGCCATGTTGGCTGTCTCCCATTAGGCCATGACTATCTACATGCTGTGTAATTTTGTTCTTTATGATGGCTTCTACCATTTTCCCTGGTACTGACGTCAGGCTCACCGGTCTGTAATTTCCCGGGTCACCCCTGGAACCCTTTTTAAAAATTGGTGTTACGTTGGCGACCCTCCAATCTTCAGGTATTACAGATGATTTTAATGAAAGTTCACAGATTACCAATAACAGGTCTGCAATCTCATATTTCAGTTCTTTCAACACTCTGGGATGTATACCATCCGGTCCAGGTGATTTGCTACTATTCAGTTTATCAAATAGTTGTAATATATCTTCCCGGTGTAGCGATATTTCTCTCAATTCCTCTGCAGTATCACCTTTAAATACCACTTCAGCCTTGGGTAACACCCCTACATCTTCCTCAGTAAAGACCGAAGCAAAGAATTCATTCAGTCTCTCTGCTATAGCCTTGTCTCCTCTTATTGCACCTTTTACCCCTCTATCATCTAATGGTCCAATTGACTCTCTCACAGGCCTTTTGCTACGAATGTACTTGAAAAAGTCTTTATTTCGTGTTTTTGCTTCCGTAGCAAGTTTCTTCTCTAATTCCCGCTTTGCCTGCATTATCAATGCTTTGCATTTAACTTGACAGTGCTTGTGCTGTTTCCATTTTTCATCATTTGGCTCTTTTTTCCATTTTCTGAAGGTTGCTCTTTTGGCAGCAACAGCCTCTCTGACCTCACCTTTAAACCATGCTGGCAGTTTTTTGGACTTTCTTCCACTTTTCTTAATGCGTGGAATACAGCTGGTCTGGGCTTCGAGGATAGTATTTTTAAATAACACCCAAGCTTGCTGTAAGTCTTTAACCTTTGGAACCGCTCCTTTTAGTTTTTTCCGAACTATATTCCTCATTCTATCATAGTCACCCTTTTGAAAGTTAAAAGGTAGTACTGTGGATTCCTTTACTATCTGTCCTCCACTGATTAAATCAAACATGATCATACTATGATCACTATTGCCAAGTGGTCCCAACACCCTTATTTCTTGCACCAGATCTGGCGTTCCACTAAGGACTAGGTCCAGTATGGCTTCCCCTCTGGTCGGTTCATGAACCAGCTGCTCCAAGAAGCAGTCATTCATTTCATCTAGAAACTTTATCTCTTTAGCTTGTCCTGCTGTGACACTGTCCCAGTCGATACCGGGGTAATTGAAATCACCCATTATTACTACTCTGTTGTGGCTTTTGTTAGCTTCCTTGATTTCTTTGAGCATTTCATCATCCATTTGTTCATTCTGGCCAGGTGGTCGATAGTATACTCCCACTGCCATCACCTTCCCCTTCATAAATGGAATTTCAATCCATAGAGATTCTACAGCATATTTTGTTCCCTGCAAAACTTTAATCCTTTCTGACTCAATGCCCTCTCTAACATAGAGTGCAACCCCTCCACCAATTTGTTCAGCTCTATCATTACGATATAGTTTGTATCCAGGTATCACAGTGTCCCACTGGTTATCCTCCTTCCACCATGTCTCTGAGAGTGCAATCATATCTAACCTCTCATTTAATGCTATATATTCTAATTCTCCCATCTTATTGTTTAGACTTCTAGCATTGGCATACAAGCATTTTAGAGACTGTATTTTATTAATATTAATCTGGCTATTGGTAGGCATGGGTAATGGGGAATCTTTATGCTCTGTCTGCTCCTTACTCAAGGGCATTTGGGCTACTATACTCCCTTTTGGAACCTCACTGCTTTTGGTAGTATCCTTCAAGGATACCTTTGTCCGAACCGTGCGCTCCTGGGTGACTGTCGGCTTTCCCCTATTTTCTAGTTTAAAAGCTTCTCTATCTCTTTTTTAAAGGTTAATGCCAGCAGTCTGGTCCCATCCTGATTAAGGTGAAGCCCATCCCTTCGGAAGAGCCCCCCCTTTCCCCAGAATGTTCCCCAGTTCCTAGCAAATCCAAAACCCTCATCCTTGCACCATTGTCTCATCCACGCATTGAGACTCCGGAGCTCTGCCTGTCTTTTGGGTCCTGCACGTGGAACAGGAAGCATTTCGGAGAACGCTATCCTGGAAGTTCTGGATTTCAACTTCCTACCTAAAAGCTTAAATTTAGCCTCCAGAACTTCCCTACCACATTTTCCTATGTCATTGGTACCAACATGTACCAAGACAGCAGACTCCCCCCCAGCACTATCTATGATCCTATCTAGGCGGTGCGTGAGATCTGCTACCTTCGCACCAGGCAGGCATGTTACCAGGCGATCCTCACGTCCACCAGCCACCCAGCTATCTACATTCCTAATGATTGAATCACCAACTATAACAGCTGTCCTGACCCTCCCCTCATGGGGACATGGCCCTGGAGAAACGTCCTCGGTGCGAGAGGGTTTTACATCACCTGGAGGACAGGTCCTAGTTACAGGATCACTTCCTGCCACACCAGGGTGATGCTCTCCTGTCACGTGACCTCTCTCCTCCATGGCAACAGGGATGCTGCCAGACTGGAGGTGGGACTTCAGGACTATATCCCTGTAGGTCTCGTCCATGTACTTCTCTGTCTTTCTTATATCTTCCAGGTCTGCTACTCTAGCCTCTAGAGAACGGACTCGTTCCCTGAGAGCAAAGAGCTCCCTGCACTTAGTGCATATGTAGGACCTCTCACCAACTGGGAGATAATCATACATGTGACACTCGATGCAAAAGACTGGAGAACCCCCATCTCGTTGCTGGACCTCTGACTGCATCTGAGTTTAAAGCTTGTGTTTAGGTCTTTTAAATCGGTATATAATAAGGATTGGTGTAGATGCTTATACTAATAAAAGTGTATCTAATACCCCTAATACACCCTGTGTACCTGAAGCTAATTAATCACAGGTCCTCTGTGTATGACTGATTTGGATTAAGAGCTGCACCTGAGAGCAGCCCCTTTCCTCTAAGATGTCCAAGTACCTATAAAACTACAATTTTCCCAGGGGTGGGTGGGTGCTGGGGAGGGAGGGGGGGAGATAAGTCCTATTAAAGAGGGCAGTTACAAGGTACCCTGTCCTGAACCCTCAGCAGGGGGATGGGGGTACCACACAAAGCCCAGTTGAGAGAGGCAAGGTAAGTACAGCTGAGAAGGCTGAAACTTGCACACCACTAAGACAAACACTAAATAATTAAACAAACAACAGTTAGACAAACAGTAAATAATTAAATAAACAGCTAGAACTCACAGTAAGATGTCCCAGGAGGCAAAAATCCACTCACTAGCAGAGCTCTGTAAAAGTTCAGCCTTTCTCTGATCAGAGAAAAGCAAACTAAAACAGCCTATGCACTCTGGGGTATCGCAGCAGTTCCTTTTCCTAATCCGGCAATGGGTACAAACGAGCCATAGACCATGTCCCCTTGAGACCTGCCTCCGGGACATCCCATTCATCCTAAATCATCTACTTAACCTGATACAGGGGAAACACTGCAGCTTCTGAACCACCTGAAACAAAGGGTCCTCTAGAGGGCTCCTCCTCCGGCAGTGCCTCCTGAGGCATGTTAAGAGCTAACAGCGAATGAGAAATAAGCACAGCCAATTCCTCTCTACGGAAGATGCATACAATCCTAGCATCATACTCCTGAGGAATCTCACCTTCCTTGAGCTCAGGTGCCTCTGCCTCCAGGCCTGCTCCCGTTCCAGGTGTCATCCCCCTCATCAGAATGTAACAAACCCATGTCCTCCCACGGTTCTACCTCCAGATTTTGACCACTAGTGCCTGGCTCAGCATCCAATGCCCTAGAGGAGGCTGCCTCTGGCAAACCTCACTTTTGAGCTCTCTTCTTGGTCTTTGCAGAGCCATCTACCCTCCGCTGCTTCATGCAAAATGTCTTGTGCACAAATCTGGGAGAGAACGCCCCTGGGAAGTCCTCGTCTTCCACTGATTTGGATGTGGAAGGACGGGGAGAACTGTTTCCCCTACCCTGAGGCTCCAGCAAAGGCGGAGATGGGCTGTTGTCCCTCCCCCCAGCCCAGCTGCCAAGCTCTGTAAGGCCGCAGAGGAAGGGTGCTCCTCCGTCACCTGGGAAGTAGATTCTGCCCCCCCCCCCCCTCCAAGGACATCCCATTCCCAGTTTTTTCCGATCTCTCCTCCAATAAACTGTCTTCCACTAACCAGAACTCTTTCACAGCTGCGACAAAACCCTGTGGCAGAAACAGAGCCGCAGCAGGATCAACAAGCCAGGCATGTGGCCTTTGCTGGCATACTATAACTTTAGGAAGTTGACCGACCTCCACAGCCTATTCCTGCCACCAGGAGGTTCAAAACCTGCTCCCAATCTAACTACAAATGCAGGCTGTTACTTCCCCAGTGCTGCTGCTCAATGTGTGCTTATGTTCTTTTTTCTTTTTTTAAAAAACCTTTGCTTCGGTAGTACACTCCGGGCACAACAAAATAATAAAACGAGCGGGAAGAAGACCTAGCATCCAATCCCGCCCCTAGAATATCTCCCCTGCTTTAATAGCACAACAGAGCAATCTAAAATGGCGCTGGTTCCCACTCTTCACAGCCCTGCGTTGCCAACCACATGATGTTAAGAAGTGTCGGACAGCCAGCCACTCCCTCCCCAAAAGCAAGAGAACCTGTGGTGGAGACCCTCACCGACGAGACGGCACTCCCGACTGTTTTCCCACAGTCCATGTCTCCCACCTGCTCTCCCAACACTATCTTACCGGCGTCAGCAGGAGTTCTTTGAGGGGCTAAGGTAGGAGCGATGCTGTTGCGGCTAGCAGCTCCTCATCGACTCAAGGGATTGGGCGCCACTGCCTGGCAATTAAGCAGAGCCGGCCCCAACAGAAGGGCTCAGATCGTCTAAGACTGTCCTCCAGAAGTTAAGAAAGGGTTTCTAGCTGTCTTTTTTTTCTCTCTTTGTAAAGCCTCTATTCAAGATTTAAAGACCCAGCGCCCCTTAACTGCAGCTCCCCCACAGACACTAATCTAATAAAAAACAAAAAAGGCGCTCTCTTAGTTGTCCCTTCAGTGAGTCCAATTTTGGGAATCACTCATCTCCAGCTGCTTGGAGACTGAGATACTGGGACAGACCTTTCTCGCCTAACCCACTATGAGATCATGTCACTGCCAACAAGGCAAAATAACTTTTTTTTTTTTTTTAAATGGTCTGAATGCAGACAAACGCCTGTGCCAAATCCTGCAGTACCGAGTACCCCCGGAACCGCCCGAGACTTCCCCGAGAGAACCAAAATCCACTGCTAGTCTTCATCTAATCCGATAGCTATACCCCCCGGGCTTGCCTTCCAGAATCGAGACAATCTGGGTGGGTCCAGGACTGGACTGGAGTTGTTCAAAGAAAGCAAATTAGCAGGTAAGTCTAATTTCACCTTCCTTATCATTCCTCCAGTCCAGTAAAGACAAAGTGGGATGTACCAAAGCTATACTAATTCTGGGAGGAACATGCAAACCCGTCCTGAACCACCAAAGCCCTAACCTGCACATTTCTGACTGCCTGCACATCAAGACAGTAGTGCCGAGCAAAAGTGTGCAGCGAAGACCACATTGCTGCCTGGCAAATATCGATTGGAGGCAAGAGTGTACACTCTGATCATGAAGCAGCTTGTGCTCTTGTAGAATGCGCTCTAAGACCCTGTGGGGGCTGCTGTCACTTTATCAGGTAAGCGGACGCAATTGCCTCCTTGATCCACCGTGCCACTAATGCTTTGGAAGCTGCTTCACCACGTCTTGGTCTTCCAAAAAGCACAAACAACCAATCTGACTTACGAAACGGGGCCATCTGCTTCAAATAAAGAAGGAGCGCCCATCACACATCTAGCAAGTGTAACTGCCTGTCCTCGACTCTCTCTCCCTTTGCAAACACCAGGAGAGTGGCCGATTGATTCATATGAAAGATTGACACCACCTTCAGAAAGAAGGACGGCACTAGACACAGCACCACCTTCTCCCAGGAAATTGACAGAAAAGGCTCTAGACACGACAATGCTTGGAACTCCAAAATCCATCTCGTGGAACAAATCACCACCAAGAAGGCTACCTTCAAAGTATATCTTTCAATGTCACTCCACGCAATGGCTCAAAGGGTGGTCCTGTCAATGCAGAAAGCACCTGTCGCAGAGGCCACACCTCCTTCACCGCATATAGGAACCGACCCAAATGCGTGTGAATGGCCAGGGACTCCCCTTGTATCTGACCCCTGTAGCACTCCAGGGTCGCCACCTGCATGCATAAAGAGCCTAGCGCCAGACCCTTATCCAGCCCAGCTTGGAAGAACGAAAGAATGTCCGATAATGGGGCCACTAAAGTTTTAATTCCCTTGTCGGAACACCATTTCTCAAACAAAACGCCATATTCACACATAGGCCAAAGAGGTTGAGCATTTCCTTGCCCGCAATAATGTGGCAAGGAGCTACGGCGAGTAAACTCGCTTTCTCAACTGTGCCCTCTCAAGAGTCAGGCCGTAAGCGAGAATCAACTGACCTGTAGCATGGGAACTGGGCCCCGCAACAACAGATTGCATCTCGCCGGCAGCCTCCAGGGATCGTCCGCTAGCAACCACGTGAGATCTGCATACTATGGCCGGCAAGGCCATTCCCCTGTGATGCTTGATGCGCTGTAGTAGCTGGCTGATCAGAGCTCACGGCGGGAAGACATACAGCAGGACTTGCTATGGCCACAGCTGTGTCAACACATCCAATCCTTCTGACATTCATTCCCAATGATGACTGGCGAAGGTCGCCATAAGATCCACCATGGGCTGGCCCCACCTTCGAGTCACCTCCTCAAAAAACAACTCAGGAAATCTGCCTGCACATGGTCTCTGCCGGCCATGTGAGCTGCCGAAATAGCGACCAGATTCGCTTCTGCCCACAGCAGTATTGGAGCAACTTCATCCTCCAGCATCCTGCTGCCTGTGCCCGCTTGACGATTCAGGTAGGCCACCATCACTGTGTTGTCCGAGAACATCCAAATCGCTTTGCATGCAACAGTGGCCGGAAGAACTATAGAGCCAAGAACACCGCTCTCATCTCCAAATGGTTGATGGCCTATTTGCTCTGCTCCACTGTCCCTGAGTCACCTGATGCTGACAGTGAGTTCCCCAGCCTATCAAGCTGGCATCCATCATCAGAGGTAACAATTGTATGACTCCAACTGCATTCCAGCCAGTAAATTCTCCTGTACCAGCCATCACTGCAGAGCTATCCTGAGAGCTGCAGGCAGTCATCGGACAGGCCAGCTTACGGGTAAGCGAATGTCCCCAGCAATGCTCTTTGTAACGGTCATATATGCGCCCTTGCCCAGGGTACTAGGTCTAATGTGGCCACCATCGACCCCAAGAGCTGCATGTAGAGCCATGCCGACGGGGCTGTCAACCAAAGGAAATGATGCACATAAGCTTTTATCTTTTCCTACCCTTTCTAGCAGCAGGGATACACGGCCCTCGGCTGTTTGAAAGCACGCCCTAAGTGTATAAGATCCTGTGAGGGCCCCACATGGCTCTTGGTGAAGTTGATCATCCAACCTAGCCAATGAAGCAGCAGGATTACTTGTTGTGTCGCCCACTGACTCTTGGTATTACTATGCCTAATCAGTCAGTCGTCGAGGTAAGGATGCACCAGGACCCAGTTTCTTCACAATTCGGCCACTACAATCACCATAATTTTGGTAAAGGTCTGAGGAGCTGTCACCAGACCAAATGGCAAGGCCCGAAACTGAAAATGCCCCATAGAAATCGCAAACCTCAGAAAGCACTAGTGGTCTAGGCATATGGGAATATGCAAATAGGCCTCCATCAGATCCAGTCGTTAGAAACTCTCTGTGACGTACTGCAACCATGATGGACCACAGTGTTTCCATATGAAAGTGTGGAACTTTCAACGTATGGTTGACGTGTTTTAGATCAAGGATCGATGTGTAAGTTCCCTCCATCTTGGGGACCACAAAATAAATGGAATAGCTCCCTTGTCTTAGCTGTTCTGTGGGAACAGGAACCACCGCCTCTAAGAGCAGAAGCCTTTGGAGCGTCTCCTACACCACAATGGCCTATCCGAGTGACTGGTAAGGGGACACTACAAAGGCCTTGGACAACGGTCAAGCAAACTCCAGCACGCAACTTTCTCCAATCACCTCCAGCACCCACTGGTCAGATGTGAGTTGGACCCAGGCAGACAGAAATCTCCGCAACCGACCTCCTACCAGCTCTGCCCGACCCTGGGTCCCCCTTGCTTCAGAGAGTCTTCTCTGGAGCCGAAGAGGCAGCACAGTAATATCCTCTATCAACTCCCCGGCCCCCGAAAGGAAATACCTCTACTGGGACAGCGTGCCAGCTGGAATGCCAGAAACCTCGCTGCTCAAAAGTGCTGGAAATCTCTAGGCTGGCCTCACACCGGTGTTGAACCTTTACCTTGCTTCCACTTATCCTCAGGGAGCTTGCCTCCCTTGGAATCCCCAGCAACTTTACCAACTTTTCCAGGGCTTCGCCAAACAGCAATTTACCCTTGAATGGAAGCCGGCTCAATGTCGTCTTTGATGAGATATCTGCCATCCAGTTCCGGAGCCACAAGAGTTGTCTTGCCACTACCACAGATGCCATACCCTTGGCTGTGGCTCGAATCAGATCATAAAAAGCATCCGCCAGAAAGGCTGCACCGGACTCCATGCAAACCACCTCCGCAGAGCTTACCCCCATGGGGCTCTCCGGCCCCGGCATTGCCTGAGCCCAGCGAAAGCATGCCCTCGAGACATAGGTGTAGGGGAAAATAAGTATTGTAAAGAGAGAAATACGTTTCTTGTTGTACAGAGGGACCACAAGGCCCACAAGGGAAAATGGACAGTTTGTGCATACCTAGATGGAAAGGAATGTGTTGTGCTAAGGCAACTTGATTGATCTTCACAGAGACTAGTACCATTTTGTACGGTTGCTGATAAGCAGTGCTGGGCTGCTGGGATGGGTTTATGACGTATGTATATGTTTTTGTTACTGTATAAAAGATAGACTGCACTTCTAACGTACGGAATAAACTTGTACACTTTTCCTCTGTGTGTTGTGTGAGTTCATTCCCCTGGATTCCAGACAGCCGGAGCAGCATACCGCAGATGAGGGTTCGGGACTTCCCTGGCCTGGAGTGACCAACAAGGGACAGACCCGTTACAATAGGCCCCACAAAAGGCCATCTGGAGAGCGAAAGCATTAACATCAAAGGCCTGCTTAAATGCTTCTAGTTTCTTGTCCTGGGGATCTTTCAATGCCGCCCTCCCTTCACGGGGATAGTGATCTTTTTTGTCACTGCAGACACGGCCGCATCCAACAGGGGGGCCCACAGTTTATCCTTATCCTGTTCTGTTAATGGGTACAGTCGCAACGTGGCCCGGCTACCCCGCAGCCCCGCCTCTGGTGCTTCCTATTCCATCTCTATCATTTGCTGAATTACTCGGTGCACTGGGAAGACTGCCTACGATCGCCTGCAGAACTGCAAAATCGGATCTTCCAATGGCTCTTCACCTGAAGAGAAGTCCTGCGCCATGTTGAGAGCCGCCTGGGAATGAGTGATCAGCGCTGGGAGCTCTTCGCTATGAAAAACCCTCACTAAATGAGGGTCCTCTCCTGGGGACATCTCACTTTCTTCCCGTTCCAGAGTAGGAGGTCCCTCCTCGAACATGTCTGAGGTACCTTCCAACGGGTCCTCAGACATTTTGGAATCCTCCCAGGACTGCGACTCCAGGCGTGGGCGCTTGGCTGCCAGCTCTCCCTCTGCCAGCACGGCTGACCTGTGTCATAGAGAGTCCCTCAGACTGTCCTGTCCTGCTCTGCCTCAGGCAATATGCCTGATGCAGCAGCAGGACAAAGTCTGGAGAAAAAAGTGATCTAGGATCTCTCCTGCTCCCCTCTAATGCCCCACCAAGGGCTGCACAAGAAGAGATGCTAACCCAGCCCTCATTTCCTCTCTGGAAAAAACAATGGGACAAAAATACCTCCCTTCCTGCCAAAACCGCGGGCCGAAGAAGCCTTGGTAGAACTGAATCTGCGTGTGTTCCCTGACTTCTGCCCTCCCCCTGAGCTGCTGACTCACCAGAGAACTCTGCCATCTCCTGATCCACTGCACAGGTCTCCCTTTCACAGTTCCCACAGAACCCAGCGGTAGAGAGCCTGCTGCGGCGTGTCCCACACCCGGTGCTGGACGTTTTTAAAGACGGCAGGAAAGCGAAAGCAAACGTGCTCCGACTCATCGATCCTGTGAGAGCTCTATGCCACAGCAACTCGCCAACCACGAGGTCATCCCTGGAGAGAACAAGAAAGGAAATGCTCTCCCCCGCCCCCCCCCCCCCCCCACCTCCCAAAGAAGTCCCCGGAGCTGGCACGCTGCCTGTAAGTCTCACTCACTTGCCGTCGCAATCAGCAGTGCTGGGGAATCACCATGCAAGAAGAAGCTCTGCCCTACTCACTGAGACTGCTCCCCTCAAGCAGAACCGAACTGATTTAAGAACCCCGGTCCCTCAGGTGACCTCCCAGGGCCCCCGGATTGCTCTCAGCATTGTCTCGTGTCTGTTAGTCTCCCATCAAAGGGATCAGCCCAGACCAGACTGCTCAAATTATTTCTACTTTCTTTAGGCTGCTTGGCTATTCAAGAAATAAAGGGATAGCTACCACTGCCCCCTACAGTCTTTCTCGTGCCATCCGCACCAGGTAGACTCTCCTCTAGATTCTGGAGGCTGAGATACTGGCCTTGATGAGTGGTACTGGGCCCTTATATAGGGAGACATCACCAGGGCTTTGAACATGCTCAGCCTCCAGCTGCTGACAGGGAGAGACAGCCCGCTTTTTTGGGACTGGACTGCAGGAATGATAAGAAAATGTTGGTTCGTCTCTTTGTGTTCTTCAGTGGCCCTAAGTTGGGCTGCGTCAAAAGCATCCATTGCTCACTGGGTGTGGGAATCTATTTCTTCTGCTTTCCCAGTCAAGGGTCATTCTGTCCCCTCTGGGATTGTAGGTCCATTTTGCTAGGGCATAGGCATCTTTTTGAGTAGAGCATGGTTCAGTTCAACCTTATAAGTTTGGTAATGCAGCCATGTGGTCATCATTACAGTTGTTTTCTTGCCATTAGAGGCTAGATGTGCAAGCGCAGCAGGAAGCAGCCATGGGGCCCGACTATTGCAAGCTCGCCTAACTGGTCCCTCCCACTCATGAATACTGCTTTGGTACTCTTAGGCATCTGGACTGGACTAGACGGACAATGAGGAAGGTGAAAATGGAAATTACACTAACCTGGTAATTGTAGTTCCTGTAGGATCCAGTTTAGTCCTCCACAATCGGGTACTGCCCCTCTCACTGCAGCCTGTAGACTGGACCAATCAAATCTTCTGTAGTACATATCCAGCAGGAGCTCCCAGAAGCCCCCCAGTGTACTAGTAACAAAGCATACTGAACGAAGCAACACATCAGATTATTATCAGATTAACATTAAACCTTGTACTTCCCCCCCTGGAATAACCAACTCCCTCCCCAAACGAGGAAGTCAGAACACTGCACGGCGCCGGAATCGACGCCCCTACATTGACACAGAGCTCCCCCCAGGTACTAAGGAGCTTACGGAACCCCAAAAGAAAGGGAAGAGCCATAGCTAGAAGCACGACTGCCGCTAAGGTCCGAACGGGACGCAAAACTATCTTAGAATCTCCCGCTCGGGATAGCGCGCCGCAAGATCATGCAGATATTCGGGAGGGAAGGAGGACTAAACTGGATCCTACAGGAACTACAATTACCAGGTTAGTGTAATTTCCATTTCCTGTGCGGATATCCAGTTTAGTCCTCCACAATCGGGATGTAACAGAGCAGTTAAGACCGGGCGGGACCTTGTAGGCCGGCGCGCAAAACCGCCGAACCAAAACAGGAATCCCGAGCCGCTGACACATCCAAGCGATAGTGCCTGCTGAAAGCATGCAGAGACGACCAAGTGGCCGCTCTACAGATCTCCGCTGGTGGAACCAGACCATGCTCCGCCCAAGAGGCCGCCTGAGCCCTAGTAGAATGAGCCCGGAGCCCCTCCGGAACCGGCCGCCGCTGCAACAGATACGCGGAGGCGATCGCTTCTTTAAGCCATCGAGCAATGGAGGCCTTAGCCGCCGCCTCCCCTTTCCGTGCACCCCCAAAGAGCACAAAAAGCCGATCAGTCTTCCGAAATGACTCGGTAGACTGTAAATACCGACGCAGCGTGCGGCCCACATCAAGCCGGTGAAGCCCCTTGTCCACCGACTCGACCGAGTCCGCCGAAATCACTGGTAGAAATACTGCCTGATTCAGGTGAAAAGGAGACACCACCTTTGGCAGGAAGGAGGGAACCGGACGGAGCACAACCCGCTCCGCAGAAAAAGACAAGAAAGGTTCTCGGCATGACAAGGCCTGTAGATCCGAGATGCGCCGTGCCGAGCAAATGGCTACCAGAAAAACCGTCTTCAACGTGAGATCCTTCAAGGATGCCCTCCGCAAGGGCTCAAAGGGTTCCCGAGCCAGGGCCCGCAGAACTAAATTCAAATCCCACGGAGGAATCACCGCTCTGCGGGAAGGCCGCAAATGAAACACGGCGGTCAAGAAACGCCGCACATCCGCATGAGCGCCAAGAAGGCGGCCCAAAACCTTGCCTCTATAGCAAGAGAGCGCGGCCAAATGGACCTTCAGGGAACTGGCCGCGAGACCCTTCTCGAAGCCATCCTGCAGAAAGCTGAGCACGACGGGCACCGAGACCGTCGCCGCCCGAACTCCACGCCGGGAGCACCAGTCCTCAAAAATTCTCCAAATTCGAACATAAGTAAGAGAAGTGGACGACTTTCTTGCCCGCAGTAAGGTGGAAATCACCGCGGGCGAATAACCCTTCTTTTTCAGCCGAGCCCTCTCAATGGCCAAACCGTAAGCGAGAACCGAGCCACCTGGGGCATCCGCAAGGGGCCCTGAAGAAGAAGATCCGGTAGCGCCGGAAGGCGCCACGGCACGCCGTCTCGAAGCCGAACGAGGTCGGCATACCAGGGCCTCCGGGGCCAATCCGGAGCCACCAGCAGCACCCGGCCCTGATGGCCCTCGATGCGCTGGACGACCCGACCGATCAGGGCCCACGGGGGGAAAACGTACAGCATCCCGGACGTCGGCCACGGCTGAATGAGAGCGTCGAGTCCTTCGGACATCCGCTCCCGCCGTCTGCTGAAGAAGCGACTTGTCTTGGCCGACTGGAAGGTCGCCATGAGATCCATGATGGGCGGACCCCACCGCCGAACTATCTGCGCATACACCTGAGGATTTAACTCCCACTCTCCGGGGTCCACCCGCACTCTGCTGAGAAAGTCGGCCTGGACATTGTCCGCGCCTGCAATGTGCGCCGCCGAGATCGCCGGCAGCCGAGTCTGCACCCAGCTGAACAAGGCCGTCGCTTCGGTTTCCAGGGCCACACTCCCTGTGCCCCCTTGGCGATTGATGTACGCCACCGTGGTCGCATTGTCCGACCAGACTCGGACCGCCCGGCCCAGGAGCAGAGGTTCCAGGGCCATCAGGGCTAGTCGGACCGCCCGAAGCTCGAGGCGGTTGATCGACCAAGACGCTTCCTGCGAGGACCACACCCCCTGCGTGAAGCGGGTCTCGCAGTGTGCTCCCCAGCCGACTAGGCTCGCATCCGTAGTGAGGGGGACCCACAGAGGAGGCTCCAAGGGAATTCCCCGCGTCAGGTTCTCGGAGGAGAGCCACCACCGAAGCGACCGCCGCACTGCCTTCGGGCAGGGCAGTCTCTTGTGCAAGGAATCGCACTGGTTGGACCAGCGACGAAGGAGCGCCCTCTGTAGCGGGCGCATGTGGAACCGCGCCCACGGAACCACCTCTAAGGTCGCCGCCATCGTTCCGAGAAGCCGTAGGTACCACCACGCCGACGGAGCGGGCATCCCCGAAATAGTCGGACAAGAGCCCGCAACGTCAGGACGCGGCGCTCGGGAAGGCACACCAGCCCCCGAGCAGTGTCGAAGCGCACCCCCAGATACTCCAGGTCCTGCGAGGGCCGCAGACAACTCTTTCTTTCGTTCACCACCCAGCCGAGGGATCGCAGCAGAGCTACCACCCTGCTCGTGACCCGCAGGCACTCTCGACCGGATTTTGCTCGTATCAACCAGTCGTCCAGGTAAGGATGGACCAAAATGCCCTCCTTGCGCAAGGCCGCCGCAACCACCACCATCACCTTTGTGAAAGTGCGCGGGGCCGTAGCCAAGCCGAACGGCATGGCCCGGAACTGAAAGTGGCCCCACGGGAACGCGAAGCGGAGAAACCGCTGATGGGCTGGGTGTATCGGAATGTGCAGATAGGCCTCGGTAAGATCGAGGGACGTCAAAAACTCCCCCTTTCGCACCGCTACAATGACTGACCGCAGGGTTTCCATGCGGAAATGCGGCACTCTGAGCGCGCGATTCACGCCTTTGAGATCCAAAATCAGACGCAGAGAGTCGCCCTTTTTGGGTACCACAAAATAGATGGAGTAGCGACCAGCGCCTCTTTCCAAGGGAGGCACTGGAACCACCGCTCCCAGCGCTAACAATCGAGCCAGGGTCACGCGGATGTCCCTCGTCTTTTGCTCGCCCCTGCTGGGAGACAGAACAAAGGAATC
Source organism: Ichthyophis bannanicus (assembly GCA_033557465.1). Taxonomy (NCBI): domain Eukaryota; kingdom Metazoa; phylum Chordata; class Amphibia; order Gymnophiona; family Ichthyophiidae; genus Ichthyophis; species Ichthyophis bannanicus. The sequence goes on along the minus strand of CM066048.1, from coordinate 99,018,727 downwards.
TGGAAGTGGGAACGCAAATTCCAGAGCGTAACCCTCCTCTATAATTTGTAGCACCCAGCGATCCGACGTTATTTGGGCCCAAGAGGAAAGAAAGTCGCGCAAGCGCCCGCCGACAAGCGGTCCTCCCTCCAGAGCCTGCCTGGCGTCATTGTGGCTTGCGTCCAAAGGAAGAACCCGATGAAGAGCCGGCTGCGGAGAAGCCTCTGCCGGCTCCCCTGAAAGCCCGAAATCCTTGGCTACGGGCTCCAAACCGGCCCCGCTGCGAGGACCACTGGCGGGAGGGCCGAAACCTGCGCTGATCCCGAAAGGATCCCCGCGCCGACGAGGTGGACCGGTTGGACCTTGGTTTATCCTCCGGAAGCCGGCCCCCTTTGGACTCACCGAGATCCTTTACCAATTTCTCGAGAGCCTCCCCAAATAATAATCTGCCCTTAAACGGCAGCTTACTGAGGCGGGCCTTAGAAGAACTGTCCGCCGCCCAGCTGCGCAACCAGAGGGACCGGCGCGCTGCTACCGCGGATGCCATACTGTTAGCCAACGCGCGGATCAAATCATAAAACAGATCCGCCAGGTAAGCCGAGCCGGACTCCAGCCGGGTCACCTCCACCAGACCCTGCTGGTCTAGTCCGGGGCTCGAGCGCAGTTGCTGTGACCACCGCAGACACGACCGAGCCACCCAAGCCCCACAGATAGAGGCCTGCAATGACACGGCATCCGTATCGAAGGTCTGCTTGAGCAAGTTATCAACCTTCTTATCCTGCCCGTCCTTGAGGGCCGCCGCCCCCTCAACCGGGATGGTGGTTTTCTTGGTCACTGCGGAGACCGCAGCATCCACCCGGGGGGACCTGAACAAGTCCCTGTCCTTGTCAGCAAGAGGATAAAGCCGATTCATGGTCCGAATCCCCTTCAAACCGGATTCCGGGTGCTCCCACTCCGCCTGGATCATCTGATCCACCACGCAGTGGACGGGAAAAACCACCTGGGCATCCCTGACTGCTTGAATCAGAGGATCCTCAAGACCCTCCTCCTCCAGGGACCGCACCGCCGAAAGGTTTAGCGCCTGAAGGGACTCCGTGACCAAAGGAACCAGCTCGTCCCTACGGAACACTCGAATGACCCGAGCCTGATCTTCCGGCCCAGGGATCTCCCCATCCTCCAAATCCTCCGCTTCAGTCTCAGGATCGCCCTCTGCCTCGGAATCCAGGAGACCCAGGGCGTCCTGCTCTTGTCCCCCCAACCGAAGCCGCTTGCCCCCGGGCGGTGAGGGACACTGGGCCGCCCCCAAGGGGAGGGAGGGGGGCCAGACAGCCGGCAACTGTCCGGACCTGCTCAGGCGAAATGCCTGATGCATGAGGAGTACAAAATCAGGGGAGAAGTCCATAGTTGAGGCAGCAACAGCCGCCTGCTGGAGCGCAGCCACTGAACCGCTGGCCGGAGGAACCGAGCCAGACTGAGGGATGCTTGGAGAAAGAACGCTGTCCCCGGAAGTAGAAGCATCCCCAGGGGTAGCCTGTTCCTGAACATTCACAGATTGCTCTAACTCAGAGGGCACTGCAGCACAGCCCCTGCAGATGCCAGAGTCAGTCCCTGCCGTCCTGCGGGACCCACAAATCACACACTGGGGCTTGGAAGCCATCCCAAGGCAACCTCTGCCCAGGGGAATAGAATAAGACAGCCACAGGAAAGCCCACACCACCTGGGCAAACCTATGCAAATCAGCCCCGATTTAAAAGTAACTTAACTTTTTTTTTTTTATTTTTTACAAGAAACAAAATATATCCCAGGATCCCTGGGGGGCCCTGAGCAAAATCGCCAGAAAGAGGAACCCCAAAAACGCTAGGGGAACCTGTGCACAGCGATCAAAAATGCCTGGAAAAGCACTTTTAAAATCCAAAATGGCCGCCGCACTTTTTAACCCGCGCTAAAAAACAGCGCGAAAATATAAAAACCACCAAATAATATGGAAAACAAATAAAACGACCCTCTAATACAGGGCACACGAGCAGATTGAATAAAAACTGCCAAATGGGCTCAGGAGAGCCTACAGAAACGCTGGCATCCCAGACAGAGCATTGCACACAAGAAAGAAAAAATGAAATGCAAACTCCTACCAGCTCAGGAACAGAAGATTCAGCCACAATCTCCCAGTACCAGGCACTGCCTCATAGGTATGGCAATTCCCCGTCCTGTCTAGGGGAAGCTCACCCAGGGCTGATAAAATGTGCTAGGCAGGCAACAGCAGCCAGCAGGTCTGACTTTCTCCTAGTCTCCTGTGGCACAGCTCCAGGGAGACAGGCTTCTTTTGTCTTTCTTATTTTTAAAGGCACAGCTAGCTACCAAAAACAAAAATAGTAGAGAAATGCCCCAAAACAAACCCTAAAAACAACTAACTAGTGTTGCTCCTGCAAAGGTCACTAAGTGTGCCCAGAGGACACACTTTTACGTCTACACACTGCAACGAGACTGGACACACTGGGGGGCTTCTGGGAGCTCCTGCTGGATATGTACTACAGAAGATTTGATTGGTCCAGTCTACAGGCTGCAGTGAGAGGGGCAGTACCCGATTGTGGAGGACTAAACTGGATATCCGCACAGGAATTAGGCATTACCTACTCATTTTCTTTCCTAGAGTCCCTCCAATCCAGTCCAGGACCCACCCGGGAGTCTTCTCCTGGGGAGCCTTTTGTTGGTGGTATTTATTTTTTTCTCAGCAGTTTAGGGATTTGCGGAAGAGTAAGACCATGTAGGGGACCTCTGCTTCTTTGTTTCCTTTCAATTTCCTCTGTGTTCTCTGATTATTTAGGTTCTTGCAGGGCTGGGAATGTCTCAAAGGCTCCAAGACTGGGAACTCTGGACCTTCTTTGTTGAGCTGTGAAACAGTTTAAATCTTTTTTTTTTTAATTGCATCTGCATTGTCACAAAAATATTGATTGATAACTGGATGCCCGGGACCTTTATTGAGCGACTTTATCAAAATGGTAGTTCTAAGTCTATCTTCTTGCAGAAGTGTGTAAACTCACGTGTCTGGACTAAACTAGAGGGACTCAAGGAAAGAAAATAAGCAGGTTAAGGCCCATGGTCCTCGGAGATACAGGAATCTCATAGTCCAGGATTACTGCAGAATGCACAGCACTAACTTGGTTGTGACCACAGAGGACAACAATAAGAAAATAAAGAGCACCCAACCTGTGGCTGAGGATGCGATGAATGCTCATCCATTCTGGCTTGATCCCATAACGGAAGTACTTTTCTTCCATCTCTGCATACTGTGGGTCTTTGCTCTTGCGCTTCTCACTCTTGGTGTCGTCCTCCCCAGAACCATAGTCCAAGGGCAGGGGCTCATCCATATCTGTCTTACGCTGGTAGTTCCTATACATCACCGTGTGGAAGATCTCCAGCTGAAAGAGGGGGATAAGAAAGCCATCAGCAGACTCCCTGCTTCACTCCTCATAAGCAGAAACCTTGAACACTCCTCATCTATGACTAAATAAGTCATCATAGTAAAGCATGCTCATTATGTTACTTACAACTCATATCTGCTCAGTTTACCTACAGCACTTTTTGTTTTGCATGCTCATTTAGTGCAGAAAGAAATTAGATTAAAAAGTTCAGTGTGTGTTCTTCCCCTGAAATGATAGCATCATCTAATTAATATCCTAAAACCTAAAGCATACAGTCCTGAGCTTGGCAGCCCAAGGCAGTAGCTTTCACACCACCATCACACTTAGGCACACTTCAACGGTCACTCTACCTAATTTCCAATGAACTGCAAGAACTATATTTTCCTTCTCCTTGGTTCACCCTTCAACACCCACCCATTTATGTATGCTTGTCAGTATACTGCTCTTGTATACTGCTGGCTGACTGCTTCCACCAATTTGGACAATATTTCTTATGGTACCTGTAGCTCCTTCACCCAGGAGCAGTGCCAGTAGGATAGGTTGACCCACTTGACAAAGAACTCGCGTTCTGAGCGCCCCTGCAGCACCTTGGGAAGCAAGAACCCAGCACCATCTTCTATGGGGGCACGGGGCAGTACTGCAGGGGGAGGCTCTCCCCACTTCCAGTAAAGGATCTTCTGCACACGACCTTTCAACTCCGGGCACTGTGGGTAGAAGCACAACAAAGATAAACATGGCTGCACTTAATCTGTATAAATTACATATATGAAAGACAATTTTCAAAGCCATTTACATGGGTAAAAAGTGATTTATATACACTGACTCACTATCTGAAAGAGTAGTTACTCACCTGTAACAGGTGTTATCCAGGAGCAGCAGGAATCAGTCCTCACATATGGGTGTCATCGACGCCGATGAAGCCCCAGCGGAGCATTTCCCCAGCTTTCTATGAAAGCCTTTGGGAATGCAGGCACGCATGCGCAGTTCCCTTCCCGCCTAAAGGTGCCATCTTACCTCAGTCTCTCTTTTTCCGAGAAGCCCACCGGACATGCGTCCTGTCATCCCGGATAAACGTTTGATTTTTTCGGCGATTCTCGCTATTTTTTCTTCCCGGTTCGACGCCGGTTCCGCTCCCGCTGGGTTCGGTACACCGGTATCGAGCCCGATTCTTCTTTTTCGGTTTTTGCCCTTCGTGGCTAGCATTTGCGCCCTTTTTTGATTTTTCCCTGGAAGGCCGGTCCTTTGACCTCGCGGGGACTTTTTTCCCAGATGGCTTCCAGCGGTTTCAAGAAGTGTGATCGGTGTAAGAAGCTGATGTCTCTCACAGACACACACGACTGCTGCCTTCGGTGCCTCGGTCCTGATCACAACCCTAAGACGTGTGGACCATGTGGGAAGATGTCTTCCAAGGCACTGCGAAGTTGCCAGCAGCAGAAAGAAAGGCTTTTCTCGGACTCAGCCTCCGGCCGGGCCCGGACCACGTCTGAGGCCTCGACATCTCAGGATTCGGATCCCGAGCGCCGTCGAAGCTCCTCGGACAGGGGGTCCCCCGACAGGGAATGCAAGAGGAAGAAGCGGCTCGTGAGGGCGTCGTTGGAGGAGGTCCCTGGCTCCTCGAGGGCCAGGTCTAAGACCCCCGACTGTCGCCCCGGGCCCGTGGAACAAGAGAAGCCTGCCAAATTTCCTCGCGTGGAGCCGGAGTCTGCTGGACACGTAAGCCCTGTGGTCCTCGAGGACTCTCCTCCCAGAGAGCCAACGTTGGGCCCGGTGCCGCTGGGGCTCGAGTCGGTGGCTGCTGCATCTCCCGAGCTCAGTCTCAGGATGACAGCCTTGGAGAGCAGACTGTCTGCCTTCATGGAGCAGCAGCGGGCACTGATGGCCAGCCTGTCTGGCGCATCTGCCCCGACCACCGGGACATCGACATCGAAGTCGACCCCGGAGACCGAGCCGATACTCGAGTCCATCATGGCTCGAAGTCGACCTCGGTCGCGGTCTCCCTCGACCTCCCGTTCGGGACCGATGGCGTCGACGCCGGTGCCTCCGGCGTCGGATCCTGACTCCTCGTCAGACGAGTCCACCTGGGAGACGGAGGATGAGGAGTCCCCTGACACATTCAAGACTCGGTGTGTCCCCTCGGACTCACTGCAGTCTGAGCCCCGGAGTAGATCCCCTCCGGAGGACACTCGGTTCTCGGAGTTTGTCCAGGATATGGCCACCGCGTTGGCTATTCCGGCGGACCCCAAGGAAGAGCCTCGAGCTGAAGAGCTTGAGGCCCTACAGTACGACTCTCCTCCGAAGGAGGCCTTTACTGTCCCGGTTCCTCCGATGCTGGAACGGCTCCTCTTCCAGATGTGGGAGGCACCGGCCTCGGCGCCGGTTCTAAGCAAGCAAGTCGATTTGATTTATCGACTCCGGAAGAGCCCTGGCTTTCAGAAGGCGCAGCTACCACACCATTCCATGGTGGTGGAATCGGCCATGCATCGTCTGAAAAGCCAGAAGATGCACTCTGCGGTGCCCCCGGCAGGGAGACCCAGAACCTCGATGGGTGGGTAGAAAGTGTTTCCAGGGCTCAATGCTTGCTTGCCGTGTCCAGTCTTACCAGCTGTACATGGGCATGTACTTGCGAGACCTGGCCAAGGAGTTGGCCGGGTTTTCTGCTGGTCTCTCCGGGGAGCCCTTACAGAGATTCAAGTCCTTGTCCTCGGGGATTCGGGACTGCTTCTCGGAAAAAGAGAGACTGAGGTAAGATGGCACCTTTAGGCGGGAAGGGAACCGCGCATGCGTGCCTGCATTCCCAAAGGCTTTCATAGAAAGCTGGGGAAATGCTCCGCTGGGGCTTCATCGGCGTCGATGACACCCATATGTGAGGACTGACTTCCTGCTTGGTCCTGGAGAAAACTGCCCTCCTTTAATGCTGCTAACACTGCAGTGTTCCATAATGTGTATACATTGGGCTGCATTTAGAAAAGTATTCTCAGGGTGCATTTAGGGCAGCAGAGGGAAAGTAAGCATATAGAGCCCAGTATTCAAAAGTTTTTATGCAGTTAACAGGATCTGCTGACTGCATATACCCTGCTCATCCTAATAATCAGCGGCACTAACTGGCCAGTGTTACTGAATATCCACACAGATCACCTTGACATAATCCATAGACTAAACCAGCATAAAAAACAATTATTTACTCTCAGGCTAGCTGCCTCTGAATGGTCAGCGGGGAAATAATGAACTCAGTATTACCAAGATCATGCCCTGAATCTGTTGGGAATCACAGCCTCAGTACTTAGCAGATTTGCTACAGTTCCACATATTGACCCCATAATCTACGTTTGGCTCATATTAACCAGTAACATTTCCCCTCTCCGTCACGAGCTCACCTGCAATCGACTTACTACTCTGCTTTTTTCTTTCTGCGCCCTTCCCTAAGGAACTCCCTTCCCATCGCACTCCATTTGGAAACTGTCTTCCCCAGATTCAAGTCTCTCCTGAAAATTCACCTCTTCTGCTCTGCCTTTGACCTTCCCTCTACCAGTCCTTGACTGACCCCCTCTCTCTGATCCCCTACCTACTTTGATTTTGCACTGTGTGGATGTGTTTCTTTCCTGTCTAATATTGTAATTCTTTTCCCTTTCTGGCTTTAGCCATCTTCTAGTTGTTTTGTTGATTGTACACTGCCCTGGTGTAATGAAAGCGTGGTTTATCAAGTGACTGAATAAACATAAACAAACCCCTAGCAGACTCTTGCAAAAAATAGCACTCCAATGTTAACCTCGAGCCCCTGCAGGGCTTTCTTCTGCCCAGGCTAAGAAAGGTAACAGCTGGTTCGCGACCACCCTGGAGATTAGTTTGCAGAGTGATCCTTTCTACCTTGGTCATAGGCCATTTTCTCCAAAAGGGTCTCCATTAGGACCCAATGCAGCAACATTTCCAGTACCAGAAGGTCCTAGAGTGCAATGATTGCATGGCGCTAGCCTTTCCGCAGGAAGAAAGCGTAGTTACTCACCTGTAATAGGTGTTCTCTTGGGACAGCAGGAATCAGTCCTCACATATGTGTGACATCGGCACCGATGGAGCCCATGCGGTAACCTCTCCCCAGCTTTCAAAGAAAGCCTTTGGGAGATCCACCACGCATGCATGGTTGCCTTCCCGCCCAAGGGTGCCATCTTGCCTCAGTATGATGACACAGCTCAAGACAGCAATAAAAAGAAAAGCAACTCCATGTCGAGGTCTTGAAACAGTAGCCGGGGTGGGGGAGGGGGGTGAGATTCAACACTCAGTGCGAGTCCCACTTCAGTGACTGTCAGCCAGCCAAGCAGAAGGCACGGGGGTCTGCTGCGCATAAAAGACTTTCTTTTTTTTAAAGAAAGATCCCGGAGCAGGATGTCATCACTGGCCAGGAGGTACTGAAGAGCCCCATTGACAGGCTCTACTGGTCCTCTTCACCAGAAACCTGTCCTCCTGCAGATGGGGAGCTACTCAGATCTTCTTGATCAGATGCTCAACCCAGCAAAGGAGTGGGAAACTTCGGAGAGCACCTCTTATGCATTCCGGAGACCTCCACTCAGGAAAGAAGTGCTGCCAGCTTTAAAAAATAACTGGCTAAACACACACAAAGTGAATGCCAGGAGAGAGAAACAAAAGGTACAACCCTGGTTAGCCCTTATCTATGTTTATCTTCCTCCTTCCTTTTGTATTTTTGTTAGCAGAACATTTCTGGAATTGTAACCTAGGCCCTCCTTCCCTCATCTAGCCCCTTGTCCTGTCGTCTTGTCTCCATCTCCCCTGATTCATTTTCAATTTTAATTATATTTAGTTATTGTTGCCCACCTAGCTGCCTTTGGCCTTAGGCGTATATCAAATAAATACAAACTGTAACAGTAAACTGTAAGACTGCTGAGCGAAGGTCACATCTGCCCGAGCATGGACATCCAAGCGTAAACACTTCACAAAAGTATAAAGTGATGCCCACGTATCCACCCAACAATGTTTAAAGGCACTACCAAGCTGCATTCCACACTTATGGATGCTTGCACCTGAGTGGGATGCACCTACAATCTCTCAGAACTGGCTGATTCCACAACAAATACATGGAGGCAATCATCTCACTGATCCAGCGCTCCAAAAGCAGAATAAGTGGCTGTGTTAACTTTATGCAGTTCCACAACCAGCACAAATAGACGGCTTGACTTGGAAAGGAAATTAGCATCCAAGCATCAGAGAAATACGCTCCAGACATCCACCAGGTAGAGGACCTCGTCCTTTCCCTGGCCCTGGTTCTTCGAAAGGAGGGAAACAGACTACCTGATTCTTATGGAAGACAGATACCGCCTTGGTCAAGAAGGAAGGAAGAGGACAAACACACATGGCCTCCGTCAAGCATGATAAGTAAGTATCCATGTTTGACAAGGCTTGCAGCATAAAGCTAAGTTTTGTTGAATGTAAAGTGATCAGAAAGATAGTCTTGAGGGTCAGAACTTCAAGCATAGCCCTCTTCAAAGGCTGAAAGTCTCTAACATTAAGACCCGGAACACCAGGCAGAGATCCCACGTAGCAACAAGCGAATGCAAGGGGAGGGGGAACAGATTACATACCCCCTATTGAAAATGGGGGGGGAAAAAAAAATCAGGGTGAGAGTCAGCGGACTACCCCACCGCTGGCCTCCTGAATCAGGAAGGCCGCCACTTGAACCTTTAGAGAATGAAGAGGAAGGCCTTTGTTTAGACCCTCGTGAAGAAAGACAAGCAAGTACAGTAAATCTCAGGTCTAGCCTGACTGGTAGCACCAACATTCAATACACCAGAATGCACACCTAGACCAGGCTGGAACACCTTCCTCTAACCTTAAGGAGTGTGAAACCACAGCAGCAGAGCATACTATATGTGTTGAAGTGGCTCTCAAGAGCCAAGTTGTAAACTAAAATTCAGCCAGGTCATCAAAAGAATCGGTCCTTAATGTAATGGCCCCTGAGCTGGGGCTAGTCACAGAGGAGGACCCTGCAGAAGCCTCATCAGGTTCTCAAACCATGGTCAATCCAACGCCACCAAGAACACCTAGCATAGATGCTGCTCTATGTGACACGATCCACCAGCGATCACAGAGGAAACATACCCAGTAGGTTACACCTCAGCCAGGACTGAACTAGGGCTTTGACATCCTCAGAGTCTGTCTCTCTGCAGCAACTTAAGTGGTCAGCTCTGGCATTAAACCAAATTGCCATCAGATCCATCTCAGTACAACCCCAGCTGTGCAGAATCCGCCAACGGGCCATTTTGACTTAGTTCCTACTCTTGGGAATCGAGAGAAGGTTAACTGAGCATACTGCCATCATGTCTAGACTGGAAGGATGATACGGAAGCACCAATATGCTTCCTAAGCCCTCTTCCTTGTTTCCATTTTTTTTCCCTTTCTTCTGGGCCTATCCTCTGGGACATGCACACGCCCAAGTCCTTACTCATCTTATCCAAATCTGCCCAAACAAGAGTCTGTCTTTAGAGAGAGCTGAAACAATCGGGACATGGAAGATGAAACTGCCGGCCAAAACCAAAACCATATCCAACGTCGCACCACTGTCGAGAGAACAATGTCTTTAGCTGCCCAGCAGACAAGATCATGTCTAGCCTCCGATAAGAAGGCTGTAGCAAACTTCAAGAGGGGTGTAATTCTCTATGCAAGGGACTGAAACCACTGGAACAGATCAAGACATCAAATGAAGAAAGGCAGCAGAGGCTGCAAACTGATTCCTCAAGATAGTATCCATCTTGCAATCCTGGGGTTGTTCAGGGACATTCCACTCTCCACTTGAATGGCAGCCCAATTTACACCTGTTGCAACCTGAGCATCCAGTCATGGCGGGTTAAACCACTCGAGTAATCCTCTTATGGCAGGGCAAAGGTCTCTAGCCAACTCTCGGCCCCTTCACTAGGGAATCTGGCAGGGGCCACTCCAAACATACCATACTCTTGATGATTTCTGGAAGGAAAGCAGTCTTGTACTTCCAAACCCCCCGCCAAAGGGGTGAGCCAGAGGCTTTCGTTTAGCCTCCAGAAGGTCAGACAAACTCAGCAGAAGACCCCTGAGCAATCAGGGCTTCCAACTTATCCTTCCTGAACAGGTGAATAACTCTGGACTCTTCAAGCACTTCAGAGCGAGATGACCATTTGTTTATCAGAGCAGAAGGTGTGCCTTAAACCTTGGGAATTTCAGGTCTTGACCAAAAGCCAGCCAATCCGAAATTCACAGTGCACCTAGGTGGAATTCGAGTCAAACTCTGACTCATCCGCTGTTCTTCCTCTCAGCAGACAAAAGAACTCGAGAATCTGGATTCTCCCAGGTCAGCCACGCCATGCTCAAAGCCCAAGCTTGCTGCAGGTGAAAAACTCTGGGGAGGACTGCCCAAGACCCAGGTGCTCCCCGCTGGCCAGAAGACCCCCACATCACCAGGAAGCAGCAGTAGGTGACGACCCCTTCCACAAAGCACTAAAACCGCCAGACCTGACGATAATCCTTCTCCAGGTGCATATGATAAAGATGGGGCACTTCTCCCAGCAGCACAAGAAGGGGCAAATCTTCTAAGAGTGTGCCCAAAACATTCATGCACCAGAGCAGAAACCAGATTCCAGCCATGAGCACTCTCTATCACTCAAGCAGTTAAGCAGTACAGGATGAAGGTGCGCTTAGGCACTGTGAGGCAACATGTCCAAATCTGCACAAACAGGGTTACACCCATTAATACTGTGCAGGCAAGCAACAAGCATCAGTGCTGCACATGCAGGAAACACGTACTAGGGCCATGCAGAGAAGAGCTGCATGTGTGCGCATAAATACCACATGGACAAGCTGCACACACTGGGGCTGCATGCCACCAGCATTCCAGGAAGAAGAGTAATGGGCATGGAAAAGCGCAGGAAGCGCAAACAATGTGCAGAGTTAGTCAAGGCGGGAAAATGCCGGTGCTGATTCTAATGGACACCTTGAGCGGCCCAAACCCAACTGAGTACCCCAGAAACAGATGAAGTTGGGAACCCCCATAAGAAAACAGATACAGACTGGCCCCGACTTACGTACCTGGATAGTTCCGCAACCCTATGCGTAAGTCAATTTTTATGTAACTCAAGAGCTTTCTGTATTTCATTTATCTGTTTCTGTGATGATTTCCCTTGTTGAAGGACCAATAGTAGAAGATCATCCACAAGACAGCAAGGGGTTAATCCTAGCTGTGTAATCCAACTAGGTGAAGCCATACATAGGTGTATCCTGTGAACTACATTCTATAGATCCCCTGACCACTTACATCAGAAGAGGGACCAGCGATCCCAAAATAGCAATGGCAAAACGGCAGCAGAAGTGGTAACCTTCTTCAAACTTACTTTAGAAGACATCTGCTGCGCCATGCCGCCCGACTCTGCTCTATACCCCTTCTCCTTCTGTAAAGTGCTGCCCCACGACAACTGAAGGCCCATAATAGCATGTCGGACCTTTTTTTTATCTAAGTCTGGATCAACGTATGTCGGAGCTATGCAAGTCGGGGTCCTTCCGTAGACTGGCTTAGCCTTTAGTACTCACCCCTGAGGAGCCCATGGCAAATAAATACCATTTTCTGAGCTACTCCTCTGTCACCACACATGCAGTTTCCTACCTCTGAACAATCCTCTTCAAGTTTCAGGGGAGAACAAGAAGGAGAAGGAGGGAGGGGACACTGAGGTTATGTGAATGGCTGAAGACTTCTTCCAGTTCCTTTTCTTTCAATCTTCAGATTGCTCAACAGGTCCTTAACAAGACAGGGCAGGGAACTGAACCATTTCCCTCCTTCTATGGCATCCGAAAAGATTACCAGTTTTAAGGATGACCCTAGTGGAGCCTCTCGCAAAGCACTCTAGTGAGAAAGTGGCCAACAAGAGTGGTTGCTCACAAGTGAAATTAATCTTTCCTTTCACTTCTTCCTTGTATTTTCTCAGATTTTAGGAGAGCTGAAAATATGCATCCATCATGTGCTAGGAACAGAGAATTACTGAAGGCTCCCTCTAGTGTTTACGGCTTATATGACATAATGACATCAAAAGAAGCCTATGGAGGTTTCCTCCGTCTCCTCATCTGCTGGAAGGGGAACACAACCCACTTTTCTGGACTGGTCTGACAGGATATTAAGGAAAGCATAGCTACTCAACTATAACACGTGTTCTTCGGAGACAGCAGGAATCAGTTCTTACATATGGGCGACACTAGAACATAAGATATGCCATACTGGGTCAGACCAAGGTCCATCAAGCCCAGTATCCTGTTTCCAACAGAGGCCAATCTAGCTCATACGTACCTAGCAGCTTCCCCAAAAGGCACATGTTCCACAATGCTTGTATTGGGTCAAGCATTGATATCCTGGGTCCCTTCTTAATAATGGTTTATGGACCTTTCCTCCAGGAACTTGTCCAAACCTTTTTTAAACCCAGCTACACCAACAGCCTTTACTACATTCTCTGGTAACAAATTCCAGAGTTTGATTACACGTTGAGTGAAAAAATATTTTCTTTTATTAGTCTTAAATAGTTTATCCTGTAGCTTCATTGCATGTCCCCTAGTCTTTCGATATTCTGATAACGTAAACTATCGATCTATGTTTACTCGTTCCACTCCGTTCATTAATGTATAGACTTCTATCATATCTCCCTTCAACCATCTCTTTTCCAGGTTAAAGAGCCCTAACCTTTTTAGCCTTTCTTAATAGGGGTATCCTTCCATCCCAATTACCATTTTGGTGGCTCTTCTCTGAACCTTTTCTAATAACGCTATATCCTTTTTAAGATACGGCGACCAGAACTGCACACAATATTCAAGGTGCGGTCTCACCATGGAATGATATAGAGGTATTATTATATCCTTTGTTTTATTTTCAATTCCTTTCCTTATGATACCTAGCATTCTATTTGCTCTCTTGGCCGCCACTGCACACTGGGCCGAGGGTTTTAACATGTTATCCACAATGACGCCTAAATCATTTTCCTGGGTGGTGGTTCCTAATGTGGAACCTTCCATTGTGTAACCATAGTTTGGGTTGTTCTTCGCTAGGTGCATAACTTTGCACTTGTCCACATTAAATTTCATCTGCCATATTGATGCACAGTCTTCCAATTTATCAAGATCCTCTTGAAACTTTCCACAATACTCTTGGGTTTTAACAACTTTAAATAGTTTTATGTCATCTGCAAATTTGATAACCTCACTCGTTATTCCCTTTTCCAGGTCATTTATGAATATGTCAAAAAGCAGCGGACCCAGCACAGATTCACCTTTCTCTATTGGTAAAATTGGCCATTTAGCCCTACCCTCTGCTTTCTATCTTTTAACCAGTTCCTGATCCACAATAGTACACTGGCTCCAATCCCATGACTCTTTAGTTTTGCCAAAAATCTCTGATGAGGGACCTTGTCAAAGGCTTTCTGAAAGTCCAAATACACTATATCAACCGACTCACCTTTCTCTACCTGTTTATTCACACTTCAAAAAAACATAACAGATTAGTAAGACAAGATCTTACTTATCTAAAGCCATGTTGGTTGTCTCCCATTAAGCCATGACTATCTACATGTTCAGCAATTTTGTTCTTTATGATGATTTCTACCATTTTTCCCGGTACTGACGTCAGGCTCACCGGTCTGTAGTTTCCCGGATCACCCCTGGAACCCTTTTTAAAAATTGGCATTACATTCGCCATCCTCCAATCTTCAGGTATTACAGATGATTTTAAGGATAGTTCACAGATTACTAATAGCAGGTCTGCAATCTCATATTTCAGTTCTTTCAACACTCTTGGATGTATATCATCCGGCCCAGGTGATTTGCTACTCTTCAGTTTATCTAATAGTTGTAATACATCTTCCCGATGTATCGATATTTCCTTGAATTCTTCCGCATCTTTAAATACCACTTCAGTCATTGGTAACATCCCTACATCTTCCTCAGTAAAGACCAAAGCAAAGAATTCATTCAGTTTCTTCACTATTGCCTTGTCGCCTCTTAGTGCCCCTTTAACCCCTCTATCATCTAATGGACCAAATGACTCTCTCACAGGTTTTTTGCTACGAATGTACTTGAAAAAGTCTTTATTATGCTTTTTTTGCTTCTGCAGCAAGCTTCTTCTCAAATTCTCCTTTTGCCTGCCTTATCAATGCCTTGCATTTAACTTGCCAGTGCTTGTGCTGTTTCCAGGTTTCATTGTTTGGCTCTTTTTCCATTTCCCGAAAGATGCTTTTTTGGCAACAGCCTCTCTAACCTCACCTTTAAACCATGCTGGCAGTTTTTTGGACTACTTTCCACTTTTCTTAAAGCGTGGAATACAGCTGGTCTGGACTTCCAAGATAGTATTTTTCAACAACACCCAAGCTTGATGTACGTCTTTAACCTTTGCAACTGCTCCTTTTAGTTTTTTCTTAACTATTTTCCTCATTTTATCATAGTCTCCCTTTCAAAATTTAAAAGGTAGTACTGTGGATTTCCTTACTATCCCTCCTCCACTAATCAAATCAAACGCGATCATGCTATGATCACTCTTGCCAAGTGGCCCCAACACCCTTATCTCTTGCACTAGATCTGGTGTTCCACCAAGGACTAGGTCCAATATGGCTTCCCCTCTGGTCGGTTCATGGACCAGCTGCTCCAAGAAGCAGTCATTTATTTCATCTAGGAACTCTATCTCCCTAGCATGTCCTGCCGTGACACTGACCCAGTCGATACCGGGGTAATTGAAATCACCCATTATTATTACTGCGCTGTAACGTTTGTTAGCTTCCTTGATTTCTTTGAGCATTTCATCATCCATTTGTTCATTCTGGTCAGGCAGTTGATAGTACACCCCCACTGCCATTGCCTTCCCCTTTTTACATGGAATTTCAATCCATAGAGATTCTACAGCAAATTTTGTTTCCTGAAAAACTTTAATCCTTTCTGACCCAATGCCCTCTCTAACACAGAGCGCAACCCCTCCACCAATTTGATCAGCTCTATCATTACGATATAGTTTGTACCCAGGTATCACAGTGTCCCACTGGTTGTCCTCCTTCCACCATGTCTCTGAGATTCCAATCATATCTAACCTCTCATTTAGTGTTATATATTCTAACTCTCCCATCTTATTTTTTAGACTTCTAGCATTTGCATATAAGCATTTTAGAGACTATTTTATTCATATTAATCTGGCTATTGGTAGGCATGGTTAATTTGGGATCTTTAAAGCTCTATCTGCTC
Source organism: Ichthyophis bannanicus (assembly GCA_033557465.1). Taxonomy (NCBI): domain Eukaryota; kingdom Metazoa; phylum Chordata; class Amphibia; order Gymnophiona; family Ichthyophiidae; genus Ichthyophis; species Ichthyophis bannanicus. The sequence continues at coordinate 99,003,095 of CM066048.1, read as the reverse complement.
CATACTCGAGGTCATTTGGGCTACTTTACTCTTTTTTGGAACCTCTCTGCTTTTGGTAGTATCCTTCAAGGATACATTCTTCCGAACCATGCACTCCTGTGCGACTGTCGGCTTTCCCCTATTATCTAGTTTAAAAGCTGCTCTATCTCCTCTTTAAAGGTTAATGCCAGCAGCCTGGTTCCATCCCAGTTAAGGTGAGGCCCATCCCTTCGGAAGAGCCCTTCCTTTCCCCAGAATGTTCCCCAGTTCTTAACAAATCCAAAACCCTCATCCTTGCACCACTGTCTCATCCACGCATTGAGACTCCAGAGCTCTGCCTGCCTTTTGGGTCCTGCGCGTGGAACGGGAAGCATTTCGGAGAACGCTACCCTGGAAATTATGGATTTCAACTTCCTACCTAAAAGCCTAAATTTAGCCTCCAGAACCTCCCTACCACATTTTCCTATGTCATTGGTACCGACATGTACCAAGACAGCAGACTCCTCCCCAGCACTATCTAAGACCTTATCTAGGTGGCGCGTGAGGTCCGCTACCTTCGCACCAGGCAGGCATGTTACCAGGCGATCCTCACGTCCACCAGCCACCCAGCTATCTACATGTCTAATGATCGAATCACCAACTGTAACGGCTGTCCTAACCCTTTCCTCACGGGCACATGGCCCTGGAGAAACTTTCTCGGTGTGAGAGGGTTTTACATCACCTGGAGGACAGGTCCTAGTTACAGGATCACTTCCTAGAACACTAGGGTGATGCTCTCCTGTCATGTGATCTCTCTTCTCCATGGCAACAGGGATGCTGCTAGACTGGAGGTGGGACTTCAGGACTAAACCCCTGTAGGTCTCATCTATGTACCTCTCTGCCTTTCTTATGTCTTCCAAGTCTACTACTCTAGCCTCTAGAGAACGGACTCGTTCCCTGAGAGCAAAGAGCTCCTTGCACCTAATGCACACGTAAGACCTCTCACCAACTGGGAGAAAATCATACATGTGACACTCAATGCAAAAGACAGAAAGCCCCTATCTTGCTGCTGACTGCATCTTAGTTTTAAGCGTGTATTTAGATCTTTAAGTTGTTTACTTACTAAGGGTTGCTATGGATACTTATACTAATAAAATGGTACCTAATAAGTTTAATATACCTTGTTCACCTGAAGCTTAATTAATCTCAGGTCCTTAGGGTATGACTGATTTGGATAACAAGCTGCACCTGAGAGCACCTCCTTTCCTTTTAAGACGTGTAAGTACCTATAAAGCTTGTGATAAGGAAGCTTATCATAGCTCAGGAAGGAGCTATAGAAAAGGTGAAGTGACTCTGAACAAGCAACCTGTCAGTTCTGGTAGAAATAAGAAAACAGAATTTTCCCATAAAAGACTACCAGTCCCAGAATGCACCAGGTTTCCAACAGCCATTAGAGGAGCTGAAGTGGGGAAACGTGTGTTCAATCAGGAGGGCTATGAGGTAATCCCTAAGCACTCATCTCAATGGGCAGGGCCTGATTCAGCACAGCTGCCCTGTATTAGGGGGGAGCACTCATCTAGGCAGAATAAAGGTAGAGTTTATTCTACAGAGAATTATCCTCATTATCCTGAGAATCAGCTTGAGCTTGATCATCAGTTTCATCTGAAGGATCATCAGAAGCAGAAGCCAAACCGGACGGACAGAGAGGGAAAGAAACCCTTTGGAAGAAAGAGGAGAAAAGCCTTTGAGAGGTCTAGAAGAGTCCAGAGCAGTACGTATACTGGGAGGCATTCCAAGGGCCAGCATACACCATTGGACTGGGGAAAGCCAGAGGAATGGTGCTGCAGAGCTAGGAATCTCCAGACGGTACCTGTGAGAGAGACGGCTGCACGTGGAAGGGACCCTAAGACCCGTGCCAGAAGGTATGTGAAGAGAGATCCAGTGTCCAGGGATCTGGATTGGAAGGCTGGACATAAGAACTGGACTACATACTGGCCAGGCTATATAGAGAGGAACTCTAACAGCAATGGAAGCTCAGGTATGAACACTGATCTATGCCCTAGCTATAACCTTGAAAGACAGCAGGGAAACAAGTATTCTCCTGAAAGTGCTCCATTGAGAGATTCATCTGTGCCAATCCATGATATTGAACCCATGCTTGTTGAAGAAGGGGGAATGATTGCAGATGAAGAATGTGTTTATATGGACTGCTCTCTGTCCAAACTCCTTTGGTGATTTTCTGTTATAAAGTACAGCAACCATCACAAAGAAATCCAAACTTGTTCTTTAATCTACTCAGAAAAGCTCCTGAAGCAGGATTTGACCCACACAGTAGAAAGCAAGCCAGCTAAGGGGTTTCAGCTGGATAACTGCTAGCAATTGAGCCTTACCTAATTGCTTGTGAGCTAGGAGAGAATCACTTCTGAATCTATGTGGGAAGTTATCAGAAGTTAACCTGAAAAGAACAGTTTTTTTCTTTCTTTGTGGCTTTTCGTTTGTTGTTTGATATATGCTAAGAAAACATTAGCTAATGCCTGACAAGTTTGAATGTTGTTTTCCTGATTTTGATTTTGTTTTTCCAAGTTAAACACTGGAAGCAAGAAACCTGATTTATGTGCTACCAAGCATATCTGTGTTGGGAGAAATAACCCCATAAATAAATATCTTATTGGCTTTACCCAAGAGCACAACTAATTATTGTGAGCAGCTGTGTCTGGTGTGAATGAACTGCATTGCCCACAATCCCTTGCAAATCATATAGATATATGCACTTGCCAAGACTGTGAAGATTCTCACCCAGACAGCCGTCTGACAAGCTACAATTATCCCAGGGGTGGGTGGTAGTGGAGGGAGGGAGGGAGGGAAATAACACTTATTAAAAAGAGGGCTGCTACACAGTACCCTGTCCTGTGCTTCTGAGGTAAGCTGTGACCAACTTCCTAGGTGATTTAACAGTCCTTGCTTGGATAGAAGGAGTCTTTCAAAATGGCCTTTTGACCTGCCACCTGGCGTTAACACCTACTGAAAAAGTTTCACAGGTCTCTTGCCCCCTAGGTCTCTTGCCCCACAGCACTCTCACTGGGAACCGGGTATAAGATAGACTTTAGTCACACCTGAGAGATTATGTGGCCGTTCTGTTAGAAGCCATACTCCTTCCTATTGGGATTGATGTTATAAAATGCCGTGAAGCACTAGTCTATATTGTAAGGACTTTACCTATATTTTGTTTAGGCAGTTGCTAATTAGAATGAGCACTGTTTACTCATATTGTTATGCTTATTGAAAAGGATCTACATTTATATTTTACATATACCTTTTGTTTACAAAAATTGTTTACTAAGTTTTTAACAATTGTTTGATGTTCTTAGCAGCCTTGCCAAATAAGGATACACTAGTATGGTATAAAAAAGACAGAAGGACCTATGCATGTAGTTTGATGGAATGATGTAAGTGGAAAAAAAGTGGTGTTGAGAGGAGTGTGATGGAATATTCATGTTGGAAAGGAGAACTCAGATTAACATTATAAAATGGTGAGGGTGAATTGAAATGTGAAATGATGTATCCGATGTATCCACCTAGAAAGAAAACTGACAATGAATACTCTACAATATTTGATTATGCCATCCCCATTAACTCCAATTTTGGAAGTCATCTAGCCCAGAGATATACCCAATAATTGGAAATAGACACTTGGAGATAGGCTGAGTGCACTTTTCATCCTAATGAGCTTTGGGGAGACCCACACTGGCCATGTGGTGCTTTTCAGATGCTTTTATCCCTTTTTGCCTCTATGTGTCCTGGCCCGACACATGAAGATAAGGGAGGAAAGTTACCTACACAAATTTTTACAAATTGGTATAATTCTAAAATTGTGGAACAATTGAGGAAGTGTGGGCATCTTGTCAAAATGTAGTAGTTAAAATGAGTTGCTTAGGATTTGGCTGTTGTATGCAAACAGCAACCCACGAAGTGGGGAACCTCCGAAACCTTAAAAAAAAAAAAAACTTTGTAAAGACACTAAACTGTCTTGCCTTTGACTCTGTTCAACAACAAAAAAAAAAACAACAAATTGCCCTAAGGGAGCAGACTGAAATTTTTCTCCCTTTGAACTGTTATATGGAAGACTGCTTACTTTTTATACTCCTGAGCCTCACATTTGATCTCTTGTATTTCCTAGCAGCAGAGGCAACTCTCTTCCCTCCACAGGTATGCTCAGCAGGTCCAGTCCTTTCTGCTGGATGACTCGGCTCTTTTCTTTCAATCCGGAGACTGGATTTTGGTAAAGACATACCACCAGCACACAGTACAAACCCCTTTTCCAGTATGGGACCGTTCCAAGTTCTTCTGATAACACCGATTACAGTGAAGGTGGCGGCTAAAAGATCCTGAAGCCATTGCCCTCGCTGGAAACATTCTCCATCTATAGATCTGGCTTCAGGATCAGGATGAGAAGTAGCTGACGCCGGGGCAGCCAAGGCCCTCGCAACTGGAGAGGAGAGGAGAGGAGAGGAGAGAAGACTCCTGAAGAAAAGCAGCTTTCGGCGTAGAGGTACCGAACCAACATATCCCTTCAAGGTTGGTGACCAGGTACAGGTCAGAGCACCTCACAAGCACAGTACCCTAGACCCGCCCTACGGACCTCCAACTACAGTGATCACCATCACATGGACAGCCATCCTGTGGGACTCCTGCCCTTCGTGGATCCATGCGTCAAGAATCAAGCGTGTATCGTCTCCACTGACATCATCTTCGGTTCCAGACCGCCCTCCAGCCTCCTGACCATCATGCACAAGACTGTGTTGACTCCTCCTTCCACTCATGTGGTGCCTCCTTCAGCCCATCTCTAGAACTGTTAATACGGCAATACTACTTGCCCAGACTGCCTTACCTTTTGTGTGCGCAGCTTGCTACAAGCTGGAGCTTTTCTCTCAACATCTCATTACTGTACCTTCTAATCTGTGTGAAATGCAGAAGTTTACTGTACTTGACAATTTAAACTGCACCCAGCCCCATGTTTCTTTTTCTACTTTCTTGTATAACATTGGTGTGACTCGCCCCTCTTTGGGATATGACTAGGTCCCTTGCCCATTGTAAACTGTCTCTAGTTTTAATGCTACAGATTGTTTTATTGTTTCTGCTTTTAGCCTGTCTAATACTGCTCTATACTGTTCTTCAACTACAGCAGTTTCTCATACTTACTCTCTGATGTATCTTCCTTTGGGCTGGTCTCAAAGGGCTGATTATCGCCCTATGGAGCGGTTTTATAATCCTTGTTCTTTTCTGTTGTATATTTTCATTTGTTCTTGGCTGCTGTCGGAAGGCCCTACAGAGCTCCACCACTTTTATGTACTCTTATACACCTGTTTCCACGGTGGCTGATGTACCTGAACTACCACGTACAGATATTCAGTTAATAATGCCTGTTTAGTTACAGTCAAACCTCGGTTTTCATGATTAATCCGTTCAAAAAAGTCTGACTAAAACCGAAACGTATGAAAACTGAAGCAATATTTACCATAAGAAATAATGTAAATCCAATTAATCCGTTCCAGACACCCAAAAATATTCACAAAAAATACATTTTATAGAGAATAACTATATTTTTACATACAGAAAACAATGAGAAATAAATATAAATGACTAATGAAATGGATAAATGAACATTTAACATCACTGAAAGCAAGCTAAGTACAGTACAGTACAGTATGTTAGCATCTGGCCTTAGCCACCCCTGACAAGCTGCTGTGCCCAGCTCTCTTCGGAATCATATTGGATTCAGCCCATTAAAATACCTTTACATTATCTGCTCAATTCTTCAGAATGGCAGAAAATCTTAATGATATAGCTTCAGACGTACCCTGCAAGAGAAAGAACTGCCTCCCACATTCATGCAACATCTCCTGCTTACGTTGACAGCTTTTCTTCCCTGCTACCTCCGAGCCTGAGGGGGCGCTCCAGAGAACGGGCAGGCGGTGGACGAGATCGGGGCCTTCCTCTCCGCGCAATCCTTGCCTCTCTAACTCTGACCAGGCTCGAGGATGTGTTTTTTACGTGCTCAGCTGGCTTTTGCTTCTCATCACGCTGGCGATCGGTGAGTCCGGGGGGCAGTGCTGCCGGGACCGGGCGGGCGTTCTGGCAGTGTATACAGACCGGTGTGCAGTGCGAGGGTGTATGTATTTACAGTACTGTACTTTACGAAAACCGAGGCGATGTACGAGAACCGGGACAAAATCTCAGTCAAAAAAGACGTTGAAAACCGAAGCGTATGAAAACCGGGGCAAATGAAAACCGAGGTTTGACTGTATTTTGTAGTAGATTGTTAGGCTGTTTTTCTAGTGGGCCTATACAGGCCCAAAGGGGGGAATTGTAAGGGGAAATCAGTTTCTTGTTATACAAAGGGACCATGAGGCCCATCTGTGAATACCTAGATAGAAAGGAATGTGTTGTGCTAAGACAAGATTCAGTGATCTTCACAGAGACAGGTACCAGTTTGTACAATTGCTAAAGCGTAGTTACTCACCTGTAACAGGTGTTCTCCAGGAGCAGCAGGAATTAGTCCTCACTTATGGGTGACGTCGGCGCCGACGGAGCCCTCGCGGAGCAATTTTCCCCAGCTTTCAAAGAAAGCCTTTGGGAATTGCAGCGCGCATGCGCGGTCCTCTTCCCGCCCAAGGGTGCCATCTTAGCCAGTCAGATGACATAGCTAAAAAAGACAGCATAAAAATTTGCAAAAAAACTAAAGCAGATGATTGCAACTCCAAGGGGAGGAGGGAGGGTTGTGAGGACTGATTCCTGCTGCTCCTGGAGAACACCTGTTACAGGTGAGTAACTACGCTTTCTCCAGGACCAAGCAGGAAGTCAGTCCTCACTTATGGGACTCCCAAGCTTAAGGCTACCGGAGACCCTAAGCACAAAAATGAGCTCCCTCTAGCTCAGCAGCACAGAAGGAAAAGAATCTTCGCTGAATTATTACCCACCGGTAGCCCACATCCGGGATGGAGGGTAGGAGTTGCTCAGACCTCAAAGAGATTACAGAGGACTGCCTGTCCGAAAGCACTGTCCCTGCGGGACTCCCTCTCGAGACTGTAATGGACCGCAAAAGTCTGGCTCGAAGACCAAGTAGCGGCCCGGCAGATGTCTGCCAGCGGAACAGAGCGGAGGTAAGCCACTGACGTAGCCTTTGCCCGAACGCAATGAGCCGTGACTCGACCTTCCAAGGAGAGTCCGCCTGCCCCATAAGCCCAAGAGATACAGTCCGCAACCCAGATGGACAGAGTACGCTTGGAGACCGGGAGCCCCAATTTATTGGGGTCAAAAGACACAAAAAGCTGAGCAGCTTTACGGTGCTCCCGCGTACGGTCAAGGTAGAAGTTCAAAGCCCTTCTACAGTCCAGGGTATGGAGGACCGTTTCAGCTCGGCTGGAGTGTGGTCTGGGAAAGAAGGTTGGAAGTACCACCTCCTGATTGATGTGAAAAGGGGAGACCACTTTTGGAAGAAATTTTGGGTGAGTCCGTAGGACTACCCTATTTTTGTAGAACAGAGTGTAAGGGGGATCAGACACGAGGGCCTGCAATTCACTTACGCGTCTAGCGGAAGTGAGGGCTATCAAGAACAGTGTTTTCCAAGAAAGAAAACGGAGAGAACAGGTAGCCATAGGTTCAAAAGGCGGACAGGTGATCCGCTGTAAAACCACATTCAGGTCCCAGTCAGGCGCTGGCGGGCGCAGAGGTGGTTTAAGTAGAAGGAGACCTCGGAGAAACCTCGCTACGAGAGGGTCGTTGGAGAGAGGTCTGCCGTCCACCGGCACATGATGTGCTGAAAGAGCACTGAGGTGAACTTTGACGGAGTTGGACTTAAGTCCCAGATTAGAGAGGTGTAGCAAGTACTGCAAGATCACCGACACCGGGCAGGAGAAGGGATCCTGAGACTGTTGGGTACACCAAACGGAAAAACGACACCATTTAAGGGCGTAGCATTTGCGGGTAGAAGGTCGTCGCGAAGCCAAGACGACCTCCTCCACCTCTGCCGGCAGGAGAAGGGGAGCAAGGACTACCCTCTCAGCAGCCAGGCCATTACGTTGAGAGACCTGAGGTTCTGGTGTAGCAGAGAACACTGATCCTGAGTGAGGAGATCCGGTTGTAACCCCAGAGGGAATGGATCCTCTACCGCTAATTGCAGCAGGAGTGGAAACCACGGCTGTCTGGGCCAGCGAGGGGCCACCAGGATCATGAAGGCTTTGTCTCGGAGAACCTTGAAAAGAGTCCGAGAGACTAGCGGGATGGGAGGGAAAGCGTACAAGAGGCTCCCCGACCATGGGAGTAGAAAAGCGTCCGCCGCAACTCGAAGGGGGAGTGGCTGACGAGAGCAGAAGCGAGGAAGTTGCCGGTTGTGAGGACTGGCAAAGAGATCCACCGTGGGGAGGCCCCACTTTAGAAAGAGCTTCTGAACTACCAAGGGATCCAGGCGCCACTCGTGCGGCTGGAGGATCCTGCTGAGTTTGTCCGCCAGGCAATTCTCTTGGCCTGGGAGATAAACTGCCTTGAGGAGAACGCCGTGACTGACGGCCCAAGAGCAGAGCTTCTGTGCTTCCCGGCAGAGAAGGGAGGAGCCCGTGCCCCCCTGCTTGTTCACGTAGAACATGGCAACTTGATTGTCCGTCTGGACAAGGACGGACTGGTGGGAGGTCAGGTGGGAGAAGGCCTTGAGAGCCAGGCGGATCGCTCTGAGCTCCAGGAAGTTGATCTGCTGAGCAGACTCCCACGTGGTCCAAAGGCCCTGAGTACGCGCCCCTTGGCAATGTGCTCCCCAGCCCAGGAGGGATGCATCTGTCGTCAGCACCCGGGCCGGCGGAGGTGGCTGAAAAGGCATGCCGAGCACCAGATTCGGCCGATGAAGCCACCACTGAAGAGACGAGGCCAGCGGCTCGGATACGCGCACTAGGTCTGCTAGGCCGCCTGTGGCCTGTTGCCACTGCTTGCGGAGACACCATTGAGCGGGTCGCATATTCAGGCGGGCATTGGGGGTCACATGGACGGTGGAAGCCATATGGCCGAGTAGTCTCAGGAAGCGCCTGGTGGAGACCAGGGGCTGGCTGCGAAAACGGTCGGCTAGGTCCATGAGCCGTTGAGCCCTGTCGAGCGGTAGGAACGCTCGTGCCTGAGGAGTGTGCAGCCTTGCACCGATGAACTCGAGATCCTGTGAGGGGAGCAAAGTGGACTTTGCGAAGTTTATAACAAAGCCCAAGTACTGCAGAAGAGTCACCGTGCGGCGCGTGGCGTTGGTGACCTCCGGAGCGGACGCTGCTCTGATGAGCCAGTCGTCGAGGTACGGAAAGACATAGAGGCCGTGAAGCCGGAGATGGGCCGCCACCACCGCGAGACATTTTGTGAAGACTCGCGGTGCGGAGGACAGGCCAAAGGGTAGTACTCTGTACTGGTAATGATTTCCTGCCACCACAAACCTTAGGTATTGGCGGTGGCTTGGGTGGATGAGGATGTGCGTGTAGGCATCCTTTAGATCCAAGGAGCATAGCCAATCTCCCTGCTGGAGGTAGGGCAGAAGGATTCCAAGGGTAAGCATCTTGAACTTCTCCCGCACGAGGAACCTGTTGAGGTTGCGCAAGTCCAGGATGGGTCTGAGGCCTCCTGTCCTTTTTGGTATTAGAAAATACCTGGAATAAAAGCCTTGACCTTTCAGGTGGTGGGGCACCGGTTCCACCGCCTGTTCCTGTAGAAGACCTGCTAACTCCTGAAGGAGTAATTCCCTGTGCAGAGGGGGTCGTGGAGGTTCTCCCGGAAAATAGGAGGGAGGGACCTGGTGGAAGTGGAGAAGATAGCCTTCTCGCACGACTTGAAGCACCCAGGCATCTGAGGTGACGCTGGACCACCTGTGGGCGAAGTGAACCAGCCGGCCTCCGGTGCTGGGGGGAACCAGCGGGGGGGGAGAGGCTATGCTTAAGGAGTCAAAAACCCCCACCCTGCTGAGCAGGGGCTGGTGGTGCAGGCTTGGGGGCTTGCTGCCTACGGGACCCGTTACCCCGTCCCTTGGCCTGCTGGCCCTGTTGGGGAGCTGCAGGGGCCTGATATTGGGGGTATTGTTTGTAGGCAGCCGCCTTCCTCGGTTAAAAGGACTTCTTTCCCGAGCCCTTCTTTTTCTGGGAAGGGGCGGAGGTCTTCCAAGAAAGCCTAGTCCTGGTGAGAGTCTCCGTCTCAATTTGTGCAGCCTTTTCAGCCATGGGCTTGCCAAAGAGGTTTTCGCCTCGGCAGGGGACATCGACCAACTTGTCCTGCACCCAGGGCTCAAGGTCAGACGACTGAAGCCAAGCCTGTCGGCGAGCACCGATGCCGGCTGCGGCCACTCGAGCCGATGCTTCAAAGCCATCATAGGCTGCTCGGGATATGAATTTTGAGCATTCCCGAATGCCAATGGACAAGGCCAGGAACCTCCGCAAGGGTTCCTCGGACAAACCAGCGGAGAATCCGGCTAGCTCTTTAGCCAGGTCTCGGAGATACATGCCCATGTATAGCTGGTAGGTCTGGACACGACACGCAAGCATGGAGCCCTGGAAACACTTCTTACCAAGGCCATCCAGGTTACGGGCCTCCCTGCCAGGAGGCACCGAGGAGTGCATCTTCTGGCTCTTAAGACGATGCATGGCCGATTCCACTACCATGGAATGGTGTGGTAGCTGTGCTTTTTGGAAGCCAGGGCTCTTGCGGACTCGATAGATAGAATCGACCCGCTTGCTCAGGACCAGCGAGGTGGCCGGACTCTCCCACATGCGGAAGAGTAGTCGTTCCAGCATGGGAGGAACCGGTACAGTAAAGTGTTCCCTGGCGGGAGAGTCATACTGGAGGGCGTCGAGCTCTTCGGCTCGAGGCTCCTCCTCGGGGTCCGCAGGGAAGGCCAAAGCCTTGGCCATATCCCTGACGAAATCCGAGAACCGGGCATCCTCCGGGGGGGACTGCTTCCGAGGTTCGGACTCAGGTGAGTCCGAGGGGACACACCGAGTCCGAAAAGAATCAGGCGACTCTTCCTCTTCAGACTCCCAGACCGACTCCGACGAGGACTCGGTGGGGTCGGCCCAGGCAGGGCGCGGCGCCTGCTGCCCCGACGCCGAGGGAGTCGGCGTCGGCGACCTCGGTCCCGAACGGGAGGCCGAGGGTGACCTCGTCCGAGGATCGACTCGAGTTCGCATCGACTCGAGGATCGGCTCGGTCTCCTGGGTCGACTTAGACGTCGACGTCCCGGCGGTCGGGGCAGCGGCGCCAGCGAAGCCAGCGAGCAGTGCCCGCTGCTGGTCCATGAAGGCAGACAGTCTGCTCTCCAAGGCCGTCAACCTGAGTCCGAGCTCAGGTGACCCAGCAGCCCCCGACTCGGGCCCCGACGGCGTCGGGCCCGACGTCGGCTGTCGCGGAGGCGAGTCCAGGAGGACTACGGGACTTACCCGAGCAGGCAGCTCCGACTCCAGGCGAGGTCGCTTCGTGAGGTGCTCCTTCTCCAAGGACCCGGGACGGCTATCGGGGCTATGCAACCTGGCCCTCGCGGAGCCAGGAGCGTCCACCGACGCCGCCCTCGCGGGTTTCACCTTACGTCGATGGTCCCCGGAGGGAGAACCCCTGTCGGAGGAACTCCGGCGACGGTCCGAGCTGGAACCCCTGGACGCGGAGGCCTCCGACGAGGTCCGGGTACGGCTGGGGTCAGCGAAGATCCTATCCCGCTGATGCCGCCGACTTCTCAACGCTTTGGAGGAGAGTTTGCCGCAGGGCCCACAGATCATTTCTTCATGATCTGGACCCAGGCAGCGGAGGCAATGGTCGTGTGTGTCAGTCAGTGACATATTTCGGTCACACTGACCACACCGCTTAAAACCACTGGCAGCCATCGGGGGAAAAAGGGCCCCGGCGAGGTCAAAGGACCGGGCTGCCAGGGAAAAACCGAAACGAAAACTGACTAAGTCAGAAAAACCGAAAAAGAAGAAGAGGACTCGTGACCGGCGTCGCGAGTCCGGGCGGGAAAAAGACCGGCGTCGAACCGAAGGAAAAAAGAGCAAATTATGAAGAAATATCAACTTTTTCGCAGGGACACGACGGGTACGTCTGTAGGGCTCCGCGGAAAAAAGAAGACTGGCTAAGATGGCACCCTTGGGCGGGAAGAGGACCGCGCATGCGCGCTGCAATTCCCAAAGGCTTTCTTTGAAAGCTGGGGAAAATTGCTCCGCGAGGGCTCCGTCGGCGCCGACGTCACCCATAAGTGAGGACTGACTTCCTGCTTGGTCCTGGAGAATTAGCAATATCAGGTGCAGGGCTATGCTGCTGGGATGGGTTTATGACGTATATATGTTTTTGCTACTGTATAAAAGTTAGACTGCACTTCTAACGTTGGAATAAACTTGCACACCTTTCCTTCTGTGTCGGTTGTGAGTTTTATTCCCCTGGATTCCAGCCAGCTGAAGCAGCACACCGCAGATGAGGGGTCGGGACTTCCCTGGCCTGGAGTGACCAACAAGGAGCAGACCCATTACAAAGACTGTAGCCAGGCAAGGCGGCAGGCACTAATGCCCACTGCAGCCACACGAGCAACCTACTCTAAGCCATCAAAGGTTACCAGAGTCTGAAATTTGGAGCATTCCTTGACCGAAGAAATCGAGCCTGAAAGCGCTCCAGAGTTCACCTGTCAACCCAGCCGAGAACGCTGAGTTCCTTCACCAGGTCCCTCAGGTGCATGCCCATGTACTGCTATATGCCTGGTTCCGGGTTGTGAGCATGGAGCATGCCAAAGGTATACATGGTGCGTGCCTCCCTACCTGGGGACACAGAGGAGTGCGTCTTCTGGCTTTTGATCCAACGCATGGCCGACAACCACCATGGAGTTGTGAGGCAGCTGTGTCTTTTCAAAGCCAAGGAGAATCGAGTTGATGGTTCACAATCTTCATAGTCACCGGGCTCTCCCACTTCCTGAACAGCCGCCTTTCCCTCACGGCTAGATCCTACGGAGGAGATTGCCAATAATGTGAGGCAGAGAAGGGTCAGCATGGACATCCTTATAGAGAATGGTGTCGGGAGGCTCCTCATCCATCTCCCAATCCAACTTATTGGAGGAGGAATTGCTGAGCAATCCTTGAGTCGACTAGGCATCAACAACGGCTGATGTCGATGCTCTGCGGTTGCAGGGCCCGGCAGCTTCTCCAGGATTGGCTGAGTCTCCTCCAGGAAAGTCCTCGCTGAGGACAGCCCTAAGATCAGCACTGACAACCCGTGGGTTCCAGGCATCAGGCCGCGCTGTGCCTCAAGAAACACAGCAAAGCTGTGTTCCAGGGCCGCCATCCTGGCATCGATGCCAGTTGGCTCCACAGCAGCTGACTCTGGTCTCAAGGTAGTCGAGCCCAGAGCCACACCCCTCGTAGGGGAATTGCCAATGGTGATGGCGTCGGGGGGGGGGGGATCTGTTCAGATCCCCTGATGCTGTGGGAGTTTCCTCCCACCGGAGCTGTTTGGAGGACCACTCCTGGCCATCACCATTGGGTCGAGGACTCCGAGCCTGGGCGCCGGATGTCTTACCTGTCAATCCAGGATCAGATCTCTTCTTCAACAATGTCCTGGACCACGGGGAAGGTTTTCAGAGGAAGATTGCCATTCCGAGGTTCCGCAACCCCGGGGGCTCTACCTGAGCCCAGGCGTGCAATGACGAGTCGTTGGATGCCAGCTCCGAGGGCAGGGATCCCACTCCGATGCCTGTTTCGAGGCAGACTTAGAACCAAACAATTCCCCCCCTTGCCATTTTTTATGATCCTTGTGGGTCTTTGCCAACATCTATTGGCAGAGCGGGCAGGTAGACACGCCGTGGTCCGCCCGAGGCATTTTATGCAACTGTAGCAGTCTGTGATGGACATAATGTGGGGGCAATTGCCACACTGCTTAAAACCACTGATCGAGGCAATAGAGCGAAAGGAGAAATTTTCACTTACCATTAATTTCCTTTCCTGGAATCCTGCTAGACCAGTCCAAGCAAGCGGGTTTAGCTCCCCTACCAGCAGATGTTGGAGACAGAGAAAAAAAAACACCAGACACCTGATTGGCTGAGCCCTGGTAGACATATAGCTGAACCCCTAGGAGTCGCCCCCAGTATTCTCTGAAAAAGCAACAACCAACGTAAAACCAGGAACCATGTAACTATGTACAAGGAGGCGACAGAGGCGATAAAGCCAGAGCCCCGCAACATGCGCCTTGGCTCCCCCGCAAGGCCACCTCTCGACCAGATACAGAATGGATGGGCCCTAAGATGGCACTCGTGAGGTCAAACTCCGATGTCTCGATCAGCTAGGCCGCGAGCAAAGAACAGCGCACTGAGAAAAAACAGAGAAAAAGGGGACCCGAGAAAAAACACGATGCCGAAGCGTTGGGCGACAGAAAGGTGATCAGAGCCAATTCCTGTTTAAAGAATGAAGAAAAATAGATGAAAATAAAATCAACGTTAACCGGGAGCACAGATGGGATGTCTGCAAGCTCCGCAGAAAAAAGAAGACCGAAGTAAGATGGTACCCTTAGGCGGGAAGGTGACCATGCATGCATGGTGTAACTCCCAAAGGCTTTCTGTGAAAACTAGGGAGTAGATCCGCGTGGGCTCCATCGGCGCCGATGCCACCCATATGTGAGGGCTGACTTTCTGCTTGTTCCCGGAGAAATCATATTTCTCCCTGAAATTAATATACTCAATCCATTCTCTTCAAAGTGTTAAGGCTCTACTAATCCATTCCAAAAAGCCAACAAAGAAAAAATTCATACTACAGTATTTAAATCTCCCTAAGATTGCACAGATTTAGACAACCTCTGCTGAAAACTGAGAAATACTAGTCTTAGGATGACTGCAAATGACCCTTATAGGGTGACATCATCAAACCAGTATTCTCAGTCTCCATCTGCACTGGAGAGGCTTAAGGAAACAATTAACAGGTAAGGCTTAATTTCACCACAATCAGCCCCTTTTCTGGCATACAACTGCCATACCGCTGCTTCCTGCAGCATTTCAGCTCCAGGCTCTCCTCCCCCTCTCACCCCCAAAAGCATTCCCAGAACTGCCTGCACACACCACCATTTCAGACGTTCCTCACAAAACTCAAATTACCCTCTTCCTGCCTCTCAGCTGCTTCTTTGTTCTCTTCTCCTTACCTTTTTTCAAACTGCTTAGAGGATAGAGCTGGGGGAGGGAAAGGTGAACCAGCAGAATCCTTTTCTAAGCCAAGTGAGGCCTAGAGTGAGAGAGGGACCTGAAATCCTCCAGGTATGTCCCCATGGGTCTAGAGGCACAATCAAAGGGCCAGGACCCCCCAGCTGTCAAATTTCAACCAGGTACCCAGTTCTCCAACTGGGCCCAGGAGTATGTCCCAGATTTGATCCAATGCTGCATTTATGGGTTATACCAGTCTACCATAAGCTGGAAGCAGAAAAGCTCAAGAGGAGCTGGCTGCACAGTACCCTTATAGAGAAGGGCTTACAAGCAATGGTTTTCAGTCTCCATCTGCTGGTAAAAGGGTATAATAAATTTTGTCTGGACTGGTCTAGTGGATGATAAGGAAAGGAGGATATGCAGGTGTCCCTGAAGAAACACTCACCGTACAGCGGGGACATAACCATTCCCCATTAGGGATCTCTGGCAATGGAGGGTTCAGACAGTGGATATGATAGGAGGAGATACAGGCGTCACAACACAGCAGCTCCCCACCATCTTTACACACTCGGCAATATTCCATGTGGTCGTCCTCCTCCTCCTTCTCACACTCCTCCTCAAGCTCTTCCTCATACTCTTCTTCCTCGTCTTTTGCCTCCCACTGGATGCCTTCCTTCTCCTAAGGCAGAGACAAGATAAAGACATAACCATTCCAGCCAGGAGAAAATGATGCCTAAAAAAAACCAAAAGAAACAATGTAACATGCTAACCCTGTCTAGGATTCCTTCACCTGGCACAATCACCTCTCCACCAGCACTAACACGCCTTCTACTCACGCAGTGTGGGCAGCTCCATTTGCCTTCTGGGGCCTTGTCCAGCTCAGGGTCCAAGCATACAAGGTGGTAAGCCCGGGGACAAGTGTCACACAAGATGATCTCCCCACCCTGCTGGCACACTTCACAGTAGTCCTGGTGATCTGTCTCATAGCCATCGGTGCCCCCTGCAGTTACTACCACCGCTGCCACAGGTTCTTCATCACCAGCAACTAGAGGGAACCAAAATATAAAGTTAGTGTAGACCCCATAAGCTCTAGCTACAATACACAATTTTACCAGAATAAGACAGACAACACAATTTAATCTACTATGTTAGAAGGTGAAATTTAAAAATGTACCCGTTAATTTTTTCTCTTAGTCCAGACCAGTTCAGGAAGAGAAATTAGACCTTACCTGCTAATTTTCTTTTGAGTCCCTCCAGACATCTCTCCTACCAGCAGATGGAGACAGAGAATCACAGAGTTGATGAAATCATTGTTCATAGGGTCCTACAGTGTCTCAGCCAGCCAGTATTTCTCTACGAAACAACCTAACACCTCCAAACAAGAGGGCCAGCAAGTCCAATAAAAATTCTCTAATGATAGCACCCTTCCCCAAAAGAGAACTGAAAAGACTAACTTACTGCGACACAAATCAAGAGACCAATACACCTGACCAAACCTTTCTGGGGCAATTTCTCCAAATGGAGTGGAGGAGTGGCCTAGTGGTTGGGGCAAGGTACTTCAGGCCGGAAGGTTGGGAGTTCAAATCCCACTAGAGGACAGCAACCTTGGGCCGGAAGGACTGAGGTTTCTAGTCCCACAGGTGCTCCTTGGGGTCTTGGGCAAGCCACTTAACCCTCCAAAGCCCATGTTCCCTGTAAAATAGTTATCTCCAAGTTATAATGCCCTGTTCAATGTAATTTCAGTTTGTTCAATGTAAACCGCACTGATGCAGAATAGCGCGGTATATAAGAGAATGTAAATAAATAATAAATAAATAATAAACTGGGTTATTCCATAATGTCCCTCCAGTCCAGTCCAGACTCCTGGGTCCTATTTCCCTTCCAACAGATGGAGACTGAGCATGCTAGCTTTTGGTGATGTCACAATATAAGTCAACGCTCCTCCCACCAAGCCAGTATCCTCAGTCTCCAACAGATGGGACAGAACTCTGTAGTCTGGGCTACACTGAGGGATTATTGTTGAGAAAAAAAAAAGAGCTTTGATGGAAATATTGGTACTTCCATACTGACATTGATAGTATTCCTCTGGTAAGGTCTTAGTTTTCAAGCAGTGGTTTCAGTGTGTGGTTGTGGTGAATGTACCTGCCCCAAGGGTCCAATGTCATTCAGTCGGCTGCAGGACCTCGGGAGGGGGTAGGGGCCCAGGAGTCAGACCTCTCTTCACTATGGTACTTCATTTCCCACGGTCTCTGTCACCTTAAGTGGTGTAGAGGTTAGCAGGGTGCTATTGCTTTAAAGTTTAACATTTCCTTTTCTCTCGCGGTTAGAGGCAGAGGTGCAGGCACTTGAAGGGGAGTAAGTGCGTCCCTGACCTTTTTGGAGTTAGGGATGCATTGGAATTGGCTGCCGGAGGGTATGGAGGATTAGGAACACACTGGGGTTTCATTGGGGGGTGTCCCATGCTAATCATGCCTTCCAGCAAGGCCGTCTGCTCAGAATACGGTGGCACTCATCTCTTGGCTGCGAGCTTTTGTAGAACCTGCGACGACAAGGACCAGGAAGCTGGCATCTCGCTTCGGGGCTCGCCTGAGGAGGCAGCAAGGCCTTCAGGAGCTTCAGACATGGCTTCTCAGTCGGCGCTGGCCTTGTCTCTGGCGGCGAAACCTGCGCTTTTGGCAGGAACTGCCACCATTTTATTTCCCTCGTACTCAGCCATGTTAGAGCCTGCAACGAGAGCCGCAGTTGGAGCAAGAGGGAGAAAGAGACTCAAATGCACCTTCGAAATTGAAAACTACTCTCTTTTCGACGGAATTTATTCTCATCATGCACCAGGCTTACTGCAGCAAGAAAAGCCTGGGGAAGTCTCTGGGGGCCACCTCTGCAGTCCTGGAACAGTGACAGCACACTGGGGAGTTCTCTTCTCCCTTGGGACCGTCAGGGGATCCCTTGCCCAGGGATTTGGCTGCTTTGGAGGAGGATCAAGGTTCTGACCATTCTCTGGGTCGGAGGATCCTTTGGAGGGTCCTGCCATGCTTCTAGGGGAGAAGCAAGCTTGAGAGGAGCAGAAGGGGAAGCTTCCCACGGAAGAAGACCCCAATATTGTGTGAGTCTTCTGTCAGGAAGAACTCACAGTGTTCATTACTCATTCCCTAACAGCGCTCAATCTCTCTGTGGACGCTTTGCCGTCGGAACCTCCCTTGGAAGACCCGCTTCTGCAGGGCATCAGGGTGTCGGAGACTGCTTTTCCGGTCCATAGGGCCTTGCAGCAGATGAGTGACTTGGAATGGGAGGTTCCCGAGGCTGGTCTTAGTGGCAGCAGGGCCATGCAGCATCTTTATCTGGTGGCAGCCGGTGGAAGAGATCTTTTAAAGCTGCCTAAGGTAAATGCCCTGGTCACAGCTGTGACCAAAAAGACTATCATTCTCGTGGAAGGTGGAGCAGCATTGAAGGATCCGCAGAATAAGAAGTTAGAGACGTTATTGAAGCAGGTCTTTGAGGTCAACACCTTGGCTCTCCAGGCCTTGGTTTGTAGCATATTTATTTATTTATTTTTCTTATATACCGCGCTATTCAGCATCAGCGCGGTTTACATGTAACAATAACTGTGCAGTGAAGACAATCTACACTGAACTTACAATATAACAGGGGGAAATGTACAGTTTTAACAGGGTAACTAAATTAAATTTACCCCGCTGCCGGGATACTCCACCCCCTCTTCAGCTCCTGCCCAATCCGGGCAGTGGGAGCCAGAACACCAGCAGCCGGCCGGGGATAAAAGCGGCGTCCCTGCCTGCAGAGACGCCGCTGCCGGGATACTCCACCCCCTCTTCAGCTCCTGCCCAATCCGGGCAGTGGGAGCCAGAACACCAGCAGCCGGCCGGGGATAAAAGCGGCGTCCCTGCGTGCAGAGACGCCACTGCCGGGATACTCCACCCCCTCTTCAGCTCCTGCCCAATCCGGGCAGTGGGAGCCAGAACACCAGCAGCCAGCCGGGGATAAAAGCGGCGTCCCTGCCTGCAGAGACGCCGCTGCCGGGATACTCCACCCCCTCTTCAGCTCCTGCCCAATCCGGGCAGTGGGAGCCAGAACACCAGCAGCTGGCCGGGGATAAAAGCGGCGTCCCTGCCTGCAGAGACGCCGCTGCCGGGATACTCCACCCCCTCTTCAGCTCCTGCCCAATCCAGGCAGTGGGAGCCAGAACACCAGCAGCCGGCCGGGGATAAAAGCGGCGTCCCTGCAGGGCGCGCCTGCGCCTGGCGGGCCCGCGCCTGAGGGCCTCGCCAGAGGGCCCTTTGGCGTGGCCCTTAGGCGCGGCACGAAGGCAAAACGTAGGAAACATCCAAGGATTTCAGCAGCGCCGACTGCATCCCCACGGATCCCGACAGAGGAGCAGACCGAGGAGGACGACATCACAACCGCAAGTAGAACTCTCACAGAACATAACACATCGCACACCACCAAACGCCCTCTTCCACAACACACTCCATAAAAGCTCCGGCCTCCCCTCCACGGAACAGGCTCCCGCACCAAGGCGACCGCCACAGATCCAGCTCTCTCTCCACGGGACAGGCTCCCTCCCCGGGACAGGCTCCCGCACCGAGGCGACCGCCACAGATTCAGCTCTACCTCCACGGGACAGGCTCCCTCCCCGGGACAGGCTCCCACACCAAGGCGACCGCCACAGATCCAGCTCTCTCTCCACGGGACAGGCTCCCTCCCCGGGACAGGCTCCCGCACCAAGGCGACCGCCACAGATTCAGCTCTACCTCCACGGGACAGGCTCCCTCCCCGGGACAGGCTCCCGCACCAAGGCGACTGCCACAGATTCAGCTCTCTCTCCACGGGACAGGCTCCCGCACCAAGGCGACCTCCACAGATCCGGCTATCCCTCCACGGGACAGGCCCCCGCACCAAGTACAGCTCTCCCCAAGCAAACAACAGACGAAGACCTAAGGAGACAGGCATCACCCTATCAGAACATCACAAACTACCAACATGCACACCACATACTTCCTCCCTCTCTACCTACTAGTCACACAACTCCTCCCACCTACCACACACCTCCACTACCCACAAACAAACACACCATGGTACCCTCCAACTGCATTGCCATATTTCGAACCACAACACACACACAAAGAGACACTCGGAACCTACCAAGCAAAGAGACCAAATAGACACAAATCAAACCCCAACACAGGCTCAAAGGAAGCACATGTAGCAACAACCTCTTCCACAAAGACAACAACAATTGAGCTCATAAACGCCAGATCCGTCTGCAACAAGATACACACTCTTGTAGACCACATAGAAGAGCGACAGCCCGACATAATATGCATCACAGAGACATGGCTCAACCCTACCGACAGTGTACTACTCAACCAACTAGTACCGAACAACTACTCAGCATACAACTGCCCACGCACCCACAAGCGTGGAGGAGGAGTCCTAATAATAGCAAAAACAAAACTTAAGTTCAAGACACAGAACAGCGTAGTTACTCACCTGTAACAGGTGTTCTCCAGGAGCAGCAGGAATCAGTCCTCACATATGGGTGACGTCGGCGCCGACGGAGCCCTCGCGGAGCAATTTTCCCCAGCTTTCACAGAAAGCCTTTGGGAATTGCAGTGCGCATGCGCGGTCGCCTTCCCGCCCAAGGGTGCCATCTTAGCCAGTCTGATGACATAGCTAAAAAGACAGCATAAAAATTTGCAAAAAAACTTAAGCAGATGATTGCAACTCCACGGGGAGGAGGGAGGGTTGTGAGGACTGATTCCTGCTGCTCCTGGAGAACACCTGTTACAGGTGAGTAACTACGCTTTCTCCAGGACCAAGCAGGAAGTCAGTCCTCATATATGGGACTCCCAAGCTTAAGGCTACCGGAGACCCCAAGCACAAAAATGAGCTCCCTCTAGCTCGGCAGTACAGAAGGAAGGAATCTTCGCTGAATTATTACCCACCGGTAGCCCCCATCCGGGATGGAGGGTAGGAGTTGCTCAAACCTCGAAGAGATTTCGGAGGACTGCCTGTCCGAAAGCACTGTCCCTGCGGGACTCCCTCTCGAGACAGTAATGGACCGCAAAAGTCTGGCTCGAAGACCAAGTAGCGGCCCGGCAGATGTCTGCCAGCGGAACAGAGCGGAGGTAAGCCACTGACGTAGCCTTCGCCCGAACACAATGAGCCGTGACTCGACTTTCTAAGGAGAGTCCGGCTGCCCCATAAGCCCAAGCGATACAGTCAGCAACCCAGATGGACAGGGTACGCTTGGAGACCGGGAGCCCCAATTTATTGGGGTCAAAAGACACAAAAAGCTGAGCAGCTTTACGGTGCTCCCGCGTACGGTCAAGGTAGAAGTTCAATGCCCTTCTACAGTCCAGGGTATGCAGGACTCGTTCAGCTCGGCTGGAGTGAGGCCTGGGAAAGAAGGTTGGAAGTACCACCTCCTGATTGATGTGAAAAGGGGAGACAACTTTTGGAAGAAATTTTGGGTGAGTCCGTAGGACTACCCTATTTTTGTAGAACCGAGTGAATGGAGGATCAGACACGAGGGCCTGCAATTCACTTACGCGTCTAGCGGAAGTGAGGGCTATCAGGAATAAGGTTTTCCACGAAAGAAAACGCAGAGAACAGGTAGCCATCGGTTCAAAAGGCGGACAGGTGATCCGCTGTAAAACCACATTCAGAGCCCAGTCAGGTGCTGGCGGGCGCAGAGGTGGTTTTAGTAGAAGGAGACCTCGGAGAAACCGTGCTACAAGAGGGTCGCTGGAAAGAGGTCTGCCGTCCACCGGCACATGGTGTGCTGAAAGAGCACTGAGGTGGACTTTGACGGAGCTGGACTTAAGTCCCAGATTAGAGAGGTAGAGCAGGTACTGCAAGATCACCGATACCGGGCAGGAGAAGGGATCCTGAGACTGCTGTACACACCAAACGGAAAAGCGACGCCATTTTAGGGCGTAGCATTTGCGGTAGAAGGTCGCCGAGAAGCTAGGACGACCTCTTCCACCTCTGCCGGCAGGAGAAGGGGAGCAAGGACTACCCTTTCAGCCGCCAGGCCATTAGGTTGAGCGATCGGAGGTTGGGGTGGAGCAGAGACCCCCGATCCTGTGTTAGGAGATCCGGTTGAGACCCCAGAGGGAACGGATCCTCTACCGCTAATTGCAACAGGAGTGGAAACCAAGGCTGTCTGGGCCAGCGAGGAGCCACCAGGATCATGGACGCTTTGTCCCGGAGAACCTTGAACAGAGTTCGGGAGATTAGCGGGATGGGAGGAAAAGCATAGAGAAGGCTTTCCGACCATGAGAGCAGAAATGCATCTGCCGCTACCCGAAGGGGATGTGGCTGACGCGAGCAGAAGCGAGGAAGTTGCCGGTTGAGAGGACTGGCAAAGAGATCCATCGTGGGGAGGCCCCACTTCAGAAAGAGTTTCTGGACTACCAAGGGATCCAAACGCCACTCGTGCGGCTGGAGTATCCTGCTGAGTTTGTCGGCCAGGCAATTCTCCTGGCCTGGGAGATAAACTGCTTTGAGAAGAATGCCGTGACTGACGGCCCAAGAGCAGAGCTTCTGAGCTTCTCGGCAGAGAAGGAAGGAGCCCGTGCCGCCCTGCTTGTTCACATAGAACATGGCAACTTGATTGTCCGTCTGGACAAGGACGGACTGGTGAGAAGTCAGGTGGGAGAAAGCCTTGAGCGCCAGACGAATAGCTCTGAGCTCCAGGAAGTTGATCTGTTGAGCAGATTCCCACGCGGTCCAGAGACCTTGAGTACACGCCCCCTGGCAATGAGCTCCCCAGCCCAGGAGGGAAGCATCGGTCGTCAGCACTTGAGTCGGCTGAGGCGACTGAAAAGGCATTCCGAGCACCAGGTTCGGCCGATGAAGCCACCACTGTAGGGAAGAGGCCAGCGGTCTGGAGAGGCGCACCAAGTCGGCTAGCCCGCCGGTGGCTTGTTGCCACTGCTTGCGAAGGCACCATTGAGCCGGCCGCATATTCAGGCGAGCATTGGGGGTCACGTGGACGGTGGAAGCCATATGGCCGAGTAGTCTCAGGAAGCGCCTGGCGGAGACCAGGGACTGGCTGCGAAAACGGCCGGCTAGGTCCATGAGCCGTTGAGCCCTGTCGAGAGGCAGGAAAGCTCAAGCCTGAGGAGTGTGCAGTCTTGCGCCGATGAACTCGAGATCCTGTGAGGGGAGCAAAGTGGACTTTGCGAAGTTTATGACAAAGCCCAAGTACTGCAGAAGAGTCACCGTGCGGTGTGTGGCATTGGTGACTGCCGGGGGGGACGACGCTCTGATGAGCCAGTCGTCGAGGTACGGGAAGACATAGAGGCCGTGAAGCCTGAGATAGGCCGCCACCACCGCGAGACATTTTGTGAAGACTCGCGGTGCGGAGGACAGGCCAAAGGGCAGTACTCTGTACTGGTAGTGATTTCCGGCCACCACAAACCTTAGGTATTGGCGGTGGCTTGGGTGGATGAGGATGTGCGTGTAGGCATCCTTTAGATCCAAGGAGCATAGCCAATCTCCCTGCTGGAGGTAGGGCAGAAGGATTCCAAGGGTAAGCATCTTGAACTTTTCCCGCACAAGGAACTTGTTGAGGTTGCGCAAGTCCAGGATGGGTCTTAGGCCTCCTGTCCTTTTTGGTATTAGGAAATACCTGGAATAAAAGCCTTGACCTCTCAGGTGGTGGGGCACCGGTTCCACAGCCTGGTCCTGAAGAAGACTTGCTAACTCCTGAAGGAGTAAGTCCCTGTGCAGAGGGAGTCGTGGAGGTTCCCCCGGAAAATAAGAGGGAGGGACCTGATGGAAGTGGAGAAGATATCCTTCTCGCACGACTTGAAGCACCCAGGCATCTGAAGTGATGTTGGACCACCTGTGGGCGAAGTGAGCCAGCCGGCCTCCGGTGCTGGGAGGAACCAGCTGAGGGGGAGAGGCTATGCTGAGGAAGTCAAAAACCCCCACCCTGCTGAGCAGGGGCTGGTGGTGCAGGCTTGGGGGCTTGCTGCCTACGGGACCCGTTACCCCGTCCCTTAGCCTGCTGACCCTGTTGGGGAGCTGGAGGGGCCTGATATTGGGGGTAGTGTTTGTAGGCAGCCGCCTTTCTCGGGTAAAAGGACTTTTTTCCCGAGCCCTTCTTTTTCTGGGAAGGGGCGGAGGTCTTCCTAGAAAGCCTGGTCCTGGTGAGAGTCTCCGTCTCGATTTGTGCAGCCTTTTCAGCCATGGGCTTGCCAAAGAGGTTCTCACCTCTGCAGGGGACATCGACCAACTTGTCCTGCACCCAAGGCTCAAGGTCAGACGACTGAAGCCAAGCCTGTCGGCGGGCACCGATGCCGGCTGCGGCCACACGAGCTGATGCTTCAAAGCCATCATAGGCTGCTCGGGACATGAATTTGGAGCATTCCCGAATACCAGATGTTAAGGCTAGGAACCTCCGCAAAGGTTCCTCGGACAGTCCAGCAGAGAATCCGGCTAGCTCTTTAGCCAGGTCTCGGAGATATATGCCCATGTATAGCTGGTAGGTCTGGACACGACAAGCAAGCATAGAGCCCTGGAAACACTTCTTACCAAGGCCATCCAGGTTACGGGCCTCCCTGCCAGGAGGCACCGAGGAGTGCATCTTTTGGCTCTTAAGCCTATGCATGGCCGATTCCACTACCATGGAATGGTGTGGCAGCTGTGCTTTTTGGAAGCCAGGACTCTTGCGGACTCGATAGATGGAATCGACCCGCTTGCTTAATACCGGCGACGAGGCCGGACTCTCCCACATGCGGAAGAGTAGTCGTTCCAGCATGGGAGGCACCGGTACAGTAAAGTGCTCCCGGGCGGGAGAGTCGTACTGAAGGGCGTCGAGCTCTTCGGCTCGAGGCTCCTCCTCGGGATCCGCCGGGAAGGCCAAAGCCTTGGCCATATCCCTGACGAAGTCCGAGAACCGGGCATCCTCCGGAGGGGACTGTTTCCGAGGTTCGGACTCAGGTGAGTCCGAGGGGACACACCGAGTCCGAAAGGAATCAGGTGACTCCTCCTCTTCAGACTCCCAGACCGACTCCGAGGAGGAATCAGTGGGGTCGGCTCGGGCAGGCGGAGGCATCGGCCGCCCCGACGCCAAGGGAGTCGGCGGCGACGACCTCGGTCCCGAACGGGAGGCCGAGGGTGACCTCGACCGAGGATCGACTTGAGTTCGCATGGACTCGAGGATCGGCTCGGTCTCCGGGGTCGACTTAGACGTCGACGTCCCGGCGGTCGGGGCAGCGGCGCCAGCGAGGCTAGCGATCAGTGCCCGCTGCTGGTCCATGAAGGCAGATAGTCTGCTTTCCAAGGCCGTTAACCTGAGTCCGACCTCAGGTGACCCAGCAGTCCCCGACTCGGGCCCCGACGGCATCGGGCCCGACGTCGGACCTCTCGGAGGCGAGTCCAGAAGGACCACAGGACTTACCCGAGCAGGCAACTCCGACTCCAGGCGAGGTCGCTTTGGGAGGTGCTCCTTCTCCAAAGACCCGGGACGGCTGTCGGGGCTATGCGACCTGGCCCTCGCGCAGCCAGGAGCGTCCACCGACGCCGCCCTCGCGGGTTTTGTCTTCCGTCGATGGTCTCCGGAGGGAGAACCCCTGTCGGAGGAGCTTCGGCGATGTTCAGAGCTGGAGCCTCTGTATGCCGAGGCCTCCGACGAGGTCTGGGTACGGCTGGGGTCAGCGAAGATTCTATCCCGCTGATGCCGCCGACTCCTCAACGCTTTGGAGGACATTTTGCCACAGGCTCCACAGATCATTTCTTCATGATCCGGGCCCAGGCAGCGGAGGCAATTATCGTGTGTGTCAGTGAGTGACATATTTCTGTCACACTGACCACACCGCTTGAAACCACTGGCAGCCATCGGGGGAAAAAGGGCCCCTGCAAGGTCAAAGGACCGGGCTGCCAGTGAAAAACCGAAAACGAAACTGACCAAAAATCAGAAAAACCGAAAAATAAGGGAAGGACTCGCAACGGCGTCGCGAGTCCGGGCAGGAAAACGACCGGCGTCGAACCGAATTGAAAAACGAGTAAAACTCACGAAAATCAACTTTTTTAGCGGGGACACGACGGGTACGTCTGTAGGGCTCCGCGGAAAAAAGAAGACTGGCTAAGATGGCACCCTTGGGCGGGAAGGCGACCGCGCATGCGCGCTGCAATTCCCAAAGGCTTTCTGTGAAAGCTGGGGGAAATTGCTCCGCTAGGGCTCCGTCGGCGCCGACGTCACCCATATGTGAGGACTGACTTCCTGCTTGGTCCTGGAGAACTCACAGATACACAGCAATGTAACACAATTAGCATCAAGAACAAAAATATTGCAATCTGCCTAACCTACAGAGCACCCCGCGCTCCACCCGACGAACTAGCCTTCACACTCGAAGAAGCCTGTGCCATAACAACAAACCAGCACTACTAATCGGAGACTTCAACCTCAAGTCCGCCAATACAAAAGATGCAGAGGCCTTCCTTCAAGCAATGACCTCACTTCAATTCACACAGATAGTCAATGCACCAACACACAGACTTGGATCATCCCCAGACCTCATCTTCGCATCAAACTACCTAACTTCAAGAGACCTAATTTCTACACCCACCATCACCCCAGTACCATGGTCTGACCATTACTTAATCGAGACAAAACTGCAATCACAAGAAGACCGGACAAACGAAAGAGCGAACATCCCACACACATAAAGACGATTCAAGTCCTTTGACAGGGACGAATTCATACAGGACACAATACAACACTTGAACATTGACTCAGAGGACCTGGAGGAACAAGTTTCCAACTGGAACAGCATTTTAGCTAACGCCGCCAAACCATCCGATGGCAGGACCGAGAAACAACACCACAACAAGAGACAAAACAAGCCATGGTACTCAGCAAAAATACGACAGGAAAAGAGGGAGCTCAGGAAGACTGAACGGAGATGGAGAAAAAACAAAACTTCCGACCAACATCTTTACCTAACAAAGCAAAAACAATACAATGAACACATCAACCAATCAAAGAGAGAATTCCACACAAACCTGATAAATACTTCCATCAACAAACCCAGAGAACTTTTTGAAATAGTAAAGACCCTCACAAAAGAGCAAGCAGCAGAAGGAGAAGTACAAGTTGATCCACAGAAATTCGCCGACCACATCAAAGACAAATTTCACTCCACAGAGCGCACAACACCCAGTGGAACCACCAGAACGAACGTACACCCCAAAACCTGGGGCACATTCTACTCACCCTCAAAAGAACAGATATCCCACATCATCTCCACAATCAACACAAGCACTGCTCCTACAGACCCTTGCCCAGTGTCATGGGTCAAAGCCACCAAATCAAGCCTCATCCCAACCATTCATAAAATGGTACACAACTCACTCACTCAAGGACTCATGCCACAGCAACTAAAGCTTGCCTCAGTAAGACCAATCACAAAGAAAACTACTCTCGACAAAAAGGACCCAGCAGCATACCGACCAATCTCCAGCATACCCTTCCTCGCAAAAATAATCGAAAAGACGGTTCAACTACAACTTCAGGAACACATTGACGAACACGGAACACTCGACGACAACCAACACGGATTTCGTCCCAACCATGGAGTCGAAACTCTACTGATCTACCTCTTCGACAGCATCATAAGAATAATTGACAACACCAGGAATGGAATTATAATGATCTTCATCGACATCTCCTCAGCTTTCGACACAGTTGACCACAATACGCTCCTGGAGAGACTAAAGAACACTGGTATACACGGTACCACATTGAAATGGTTCCACTCGTACCTAACCGAAAGACAGCTACAGGTCAAGGTGGGACATTTATTTATTTATTTATTTATGTATATATTTCTATACCGCCCCTTCCAGCGATCAAGGGCGGTTTACAAGGAACATTTTAACAACTGTACACAGATGTATACATTTACATTGAACAATTAGATTTAACTATTTACAATGAACGGTTGAGTATAACTATTTACATTAAACAAAACTTCAACTTCAAGGTGTATTAATAATACAAACATCCATTAACTTATTTACATTGGATATTTACAGTGGTTGTGTATGTTTTGGAATTTATTTCCTTTTTTTTGACGTAAATCGGAGGTGTGTTTGGGGATTCAGACAGGGGGGGAGTTATTTAGTTTTGAGTAAGGGGGTTCATGTGTGTATTATCATGGTTATGGAGGTGTTTTGGGGAATATGGGATTTCAAAGTGTTCAGTAAAGAGGTAAGTTTTTAGCTCTTTCCTGAACTGATGGAGGTCATTTATGACACGAAGGTCTATTGGGAGGTCGTTCCAGAGCGTAGGGGCAGTGAATGTGAATGCTCTGGAGCTGGTAGTTTTCTTTGTCTTCCTGAAGGCTTTTGGTGTGATAAGAGAGTGGGCTTCGTTTTGTCTGTGTGATCTAGTTTTGTTTGGTGATTGTAGAAGTGTGGAAAGGTGTGAGGGGGCTATGTCTTTTATGAGTTTAAAGGTTGTTAGGATAGTTTTGTATCTGATTCGGCTGTTGATTGGGAGCCAGTGTAGTTCTAGCAGTATTGGGGTTACGTGGTCTGTTATACGTGCTTTGGCTGTTACTTTTGCACAGATGACACCTCCCGACCCATAAATGTCCAACAAGGAGTACCGCAAGGATCCGCACTCTCAGCACTCCTTTTTAACATCTACATCCAACGAATATGCAACATTATGAAAGAGAACAACATCCAATACACAATATACGCAGACGACATCATGGTATACACCCCGATATCAATCGACAACCCGGACTTCTCTAAGATAACAGACTGCCTTACCCAAATGACGAGGTGGTGCCAAAACAACAACCTCGCAATAAACTACAACAAGACCGAAGCTTTAATCATCACTCGGAACCAAAGCTTCATACACCCACCAAACATAAAGATACAAAGCACCACGATACCGATAAGATCAGAGGTGAGATACCTTGGGGTTACTCTGGACAGTAAACTCAACCTCAAACCACACATAGACAAAACAATCCAAAAAGCCTACTACAAGATGCGAATCATCAGGAGACTGAAACCACTCCTCGCCCCAGAACACTTCCGTACCGTCTGTCAAGCACTGATAACCCCAATACTGGACTTCTGCAATCCGATATACCTTGGACTACCAAAACAAGCCCTCAAACCACTCCAACTGGCACAAAACACTGCAGCTCGAATCATATCCGGAGCTGCAAGGCAGGAGCACATCACACCTACATTAAAGGACTTACACTGGCTCCCAATCAGTGCACGCATCAGATACAAGACTATCATAAACCTATTTAAGATAAAACAGCACACATCAGCCAACAGCCTCCACACGCTCATACAACCAGAAACCAGCGCACGTCCTAGAAGAAGTCAAACACGCAACCGAGTCAGTACCCCAAATGAATACAAGCACACACGCAAGGACACAACAGACAGAGCTCTCTCCATGGCTGCTCCAACAATATGGAACAATCTACCGGACGATCTAAGGGCAACTCCAGACCTCAAAGACTTCAGAAAACAACTGAAAACCATGCTGTTCATAGAGCACTATGGACACATCACATAACCTAAGAGAATGTATAACAGCACACCAAACCTCCTAACACTGTATGTATATAAAATGTGTTTTTAGCACCACTGTAAATAGCCCACTTTGTACATAGCTCAAAACAAATCAAGCACCCAACACAGCCATCACACAACTAAGTTTCACCCTCACTGCATGTATAACACACCCACTTTACCTGATTGCTTGCTGTGATACCACCTTGATTATTAAGATAAGGCGGTTTAGAAATACTGTTAAATAAATAAATAAATTACAAATAACATATATTAAAGAGTAACTAACTATTTACATGTTGGCTTATCTGAGAATTGCAGCCGGTTTGGGTGGGGGTTAATGCTATTTGTCAGGTGGAACAGCATATATGTTGCTCGGGCATGTATGCGGTAGTTGCAGGCTCTGGGGAGCTTGGAGGTTGAGTCTCTTCAGGTCCTTCTGGAGGCGGCTCATTTGGGTGCGGCCTACTTGGTGCGGGCCTCTGCCAAAGGTATGGCATCGGTTGTTGCAGCTCATCAGCTACTTTGGCTCCATAACTGGTAGGTTGATGTGTCCTCCAAGCATCGCTTAAGCAAGTTCCCATTTGAGGTAAAACTTCTCTTTGGCAAGGATCTGGAAAAGTTGGTCAAGGAATTTGGTGAGTCAAAGCTGGCTAAGTTGCTAGAGGACAAACCTAAGTCAACCAATGCGGTGCCAGCCAGCCAGGGTCAGAGCAGGGTTTTCCACCATTTTTGGACATTGTGTTTTGCTCCTTACCAGCGACCGATATCCCATGCAAGGAAAGCCCTTTCAAGACGGCAGGGGTCCAGCCAAGGTTTCTTCCCCGGAGCTGGAGCCAGTTCTAAAAAAGCTACAATGACTCACAGGGGGCTCAGACAGGTGTCGTGTTCTTCAGGGGACAGCTTTGACAGTTTTACCCTGCCTGGGTCCAGATCAATGGGTTTTAGAGGTCATTCAGGGGAGCTAGCATTGGAGTTCGCTTGGCCTCTCGCGGATGCTTTTTTTGTTTCCACGTGCAGAGCAACCACCAAGAGTCAGGCTGTCAGGGACACCCTTCTGCATCTGCAGACAGTGGTTTCCGTCCGACAGACCAGTTAGGTCACGGTCGATACTCAGTATATTTTGTGGTGCCCAAGAAGGAAGGCTCCTTTCCACCCATCCTCGATCTCAAGTATGTCAGTTGAGCGCTGTGTGTTCCGCATTTTCGAATGGAGACTTTGTGTTCTGTTTTCATAGCAGTGCAGCAAGGGGGTTCTTAACCGCTTTCGATCTGACAGAAGCGTATTTGCCTGTCCCAATCCATCCAGATCACCCAAGGTACCTCAGATTTGCAGTCCCCACGGGCCATTTCCAGTTTCAGACCCTTCCATTCGGTCTGGCCATGGCTTCACGAACTTTCACAAAGATAATGGTGGTAGTGGCAGCTTCAATGAGGAATCAAGGAGTATTGGTCTATCCCTATTTGGACAACTGGTTGATCCAGGCATGTTTGCAGGAGGAGAGAGTGCCAGTTATGCAGCAGGTTCTCACAACGTTCTGGGCCTTGGCTGGGTAGTGAATCTGGCCAAGAGTCATCTCGCATCTACGCAGATCCTTTTATACATCAGGGCTCATTTCAACACAGCACGAGGAATGGTGTTCCTGCCAGAGGAAAAGATGGCAAAGATAAAGGCACAGATCCGCAGTTTCTTGAAGCAACAATCCCAGTCGGCGTGGTCTTATCTGCAAGTTTTGGGATCCATGACGGCGACAATGGACTTGGTGCCGTGAGCAAGGGCGCACAAGCGACCTCTTCAGAGGGCATGCTGTCATGATAAGAACATAAGAACATAAGATATGCCATACTGGGTCAGACCAAGGTCCATCAAGCCCAGTATTCTGTTTCCAACAGTGGCCAATCTAGGTCATACGTACCTAGCAGTTTCCCCAAGGGACACAGGTTCCACAATGCTTGTATTGGTTCAAGCATTGATATCCTGGGTCCCTTCTTAATAATGGTTTATGGACCTTTCCTCCAGGAACTTGTCCAAACCTTTTTTAAACCCAGCTACACTAACAGCCTTTACTACATCCTCCGGTAACAAATTCCAGAGTTTGATTACACGTTGAGTGAAAAAATATTTTCTTTTATTAGTCTTAAATAGTTTACCCTGTAGCTTCATTGCATGTCCATGATGGTCACTGCAGAAACATGCTCTGTCACGAAAGCTTCAAAGCTCCTTTGCCTGATGGAGGTCCGCAGCAGCCTGACCTGGTGGTTGAACGGCTCGAATCTGCTAAAGGGTATGTATTGCCTCCTCGCAGTGGTCCCAAGAGTCTGTTCCTCCCTGCTTGTTCACATAGAAAGCATAGTTACTCACCTGTAACAGGTATTCTCCAGGGACAGCAGGAATCAGTCCTCACATATGGGTGACGTCGGCACCGACGGAGCCCTCGTGCGGAGCAATTCCCCAGCTTTCAAAGAAAGTCTTTGGGATTGCATCGCACATGCACGGTCCCCTTCCCGCCCAAGGGTGCCATCTTGCTCAGTCAGATGACATAGCTAAAAAGACGGCCAAAATGAGAAAAAATTAATCAAAGGACTGCAACTCCAGGAGAGGAGGGAGGGTCGTGAGGACTGATTCCTGCTGTCCCTGGAGAACACCTGTTACAGGTGAGTAACTACGCTTTCTCCAGGAACAAGCAGGAAGTCAGTCCTCACATATGGGACTCCCTAGCTATAAGCTACCGAGAACCCATAGCTGAAAATGGCTCCCTCTAGAAGAGCCGCAGCAGCAGTGATAGGAATTTTCTCCGAGAACACAACCCCCACGGTAGCCTGACACCAAAGGGTCGGAGGGTAGGAGTTGCCTAAACCTCAAATAGGTTACAGAGTATCACCTGACCGAAAACACTGTCCCGCCGGGACTCTCTTTCCAGGCAGTAGTGGGCTGCAAAAGTCTGGCTTGAAGACCAAGTTGCGGCCCGGAAGATGTCTGCCAATGGAACAGAGCGGTTGTTAGCCACTGATGCGGCCTTAGCCCTGACAGAGTGGGCCGTGATTCAGCCCTGCAGCTGGAGGTCAGCTGCCCTGTACGCCCAGGCAATGCAGTCTGCCACCCAGGTGGATAACGTGCGCTTGGAGACAGGTAGACCCAGTTTACTAGGGTCATAAGAGATGAAGAGCTGGGAAGCTCTCCGATGTCCCCGCGTACGCTCCAGGTAGAAGGTGAGCGCCCTCTTACAGTCCAGGGTATGCAGAACTGCTTCTGCCCTGCTGGTGTGTGGCCTGGGGAAGAAGGTTGAAAGAACCACCTCTTGGTTGAGGTGAAACAAGGAAACCACTTTTGGAAGGAACTTGGGGTGAGTATGTAGGACCACCCTGTTTTTATAAAACCGTATATATGGTCTATCCGATACTAAAGCCTGCAGCTCGCTCACCCGTTGAGCAGACGTAAGCACCACCAGAAAGAGTGTTTTCCAGGAAAGGAAGCGTAGGTGACAGGTGGCCATTGGTTCAAAAGGTGGGCAAGTAAGTCGCTGCAAGACCACATTTAAGTCCCACTCTGTAGCCGGTGGGCGAATTGGAGACTTCAAGAGGAGGAGGCCTCTGAGGAATCGGGATACCAAAGGGTGAGCTGAAAGAGGTTGCTCATCCACTGGGGAGTGGAGAGCTGATAGTGCACTCAGGTGGACCCTGACAGAGTTAGACTTGAGGCCTAACTCCGAGAGGTGGAGAAAGTACTGCAATACCTGAGGTATTTGACAAGTGAACGGGTTCTCCGTATGTTGGGCACACCACCCTTCAAATCTACGCTACTTGAACGCATAGGATTTCTAGTGGATTGCCTCCTAGAGGCCAGCAGCACCTCCTCCACCTCCTTGGGGAGGAGTAGAGGAGCAAGTACTACTCTCTCAGCAGCCAAGGCATTAAGTTGAGGGATCTGAGATTGGGGTGTAGCAAGGAACCCTGTTCCTGGGTCAAGAGATCAGGCTGCACCCCCAGTGGGAGTGGAGTTTCGACCGCCAGTTGAAGGAGAAGAGGGAACCAAGGCTGTCTGGGCCACCTGGGGGCTACCAGGATGACATAGGCCTTGTCCCAAAGAATCTTGAACAGAGTGCGTGCCACCAGGGGCGTGGGTGGGAACGCATAGAGAAGACCCTGTGACCACGAGATCAGGAAAGCATCTGCCGCCACGCTCAGCGGATGCGGCTGTCTCGAGCAGAACCGGGGCAACTGAAGGTTTTGCGGACTGGCAAAGAGATCCATGGATGGGAGACCCCAGCAGTGGAAGATCTGCTGGGCTACATCCCGGTGCAATTGCCATTCGTGAGGCTGAAGAATCCTGTTCAACTTGTCGGCCAGGAGGTTCTCCTGACCAGGCAGTTAAACTGCCTTTAGGGACATGTGATGTGCTACTGCAAAAGAGCAGAGGTCCAGAGTCTCCTGGCATAGGATGCGAGATCCTGTGCCCCCGTTTGTTGATGTAGAACATCGCCACCTGATTGTCCGTCTGTATCAGCACCGACTGATGTGCCAGAAGATGACAGAAGACTTGAAGAGCTAGGTGGATGGCTCAAAGCTCTAGAAGATTGATCTGAGGCGTGGCCTCGCACGAGGACCACAGACCCTGAGTGCATGAACCCTGGCAATGGGCTCCCCAGCCCAGGAAGGAGGCGTCTGTCGTCAGCACTGAGAGGGAGGTTAGAATGGTACTCCCTGAAGCAAGTTGGGGGGGTGAAGCCACCATTGCAAGGCTGTCACCAGTAACTTGGAGACTGCTACTC
Source organism: Ichthyophis bannanicus (assembly GCA_033557465.1). NCBI lineage: Eukaryota > Metazoa > Chordata > Amphibia > Gymnophiona > Ichthyophiidae > Ichthyophis > Ichthyophis bannanicus. The sequence continues at coordinate 98,968,623 of CM066048.1, read as the reverse complement.
TGTCTCTGAGGTGGCCAGTGGCTTGTGTCCACTGGTCTCTGAGGCTCCATTGAGCTGTGCACATGTGGAATCAAGCATATGAAGTCACATGCACTGTGGAGGCCATGTGGCCTAGGAAGACCCTTGCAGAGACCTGAGGCCTGTGCTGGACCTGCTGAACCAAGTCCAGCACCCGCCTTGCCCTGTCCATGGTAGGTAAGCCTTTGTCTGAAGCGTGTCCAGTCTTGCCCCTATGAACTCCAAGTGCTGAGTGGGGAGTAAAATGGACTTTTCATGATTTATAACAAACCCTAGGTGCTGGAGCAGGGTGACTGTGCGAGCAGTGGCCTGCTGTGCCTCCTGTGCCGATTGGCCCCTGATGAGCCAGTCGTCCAGGTATGGAAAGACAAAGACTCCCTGGCTTCTGAGGAAGGCCGCTACCACTGCTAGGCATTTGGTAAATACTCTGGGAGCGGAAGCTAGGCCAAAGGGAAGCACCTTGTACTGGAAGTGGTTTCCTCCGACCACAAACCTGAGGTATTGTCTGTGGTCTGGGTGTATGAGGATGCGAGCATAAGCATCCTTTAAATCTAAGGAGCATTTGGTGGAGGTAAGGCAGTAGGATCACAAGGCAAAGCATCTTGAACTTTTCCCTCACCAGGAGCTTGTTTAGATTTCGCAAGTCCAGGATGGGGCATAGGCCTCCTTTTCTTTTTGGTATGAGGAAATACCTGGAGTAGAAGCCCTGCCCCTGCAGGTGGTGGGGCACCGGTTCCACCACCTGATCCTTTAGCAGACCTGCCAACTCCTGCAGGAGGAGGTTCCTGTGAAGAGGGGGCCTGAGAGGCTCTCCTGGGAAAAAGGAGGTGGGCACCTGGTGGAAGTGAAGCAAGTAGCCCTGCTGGACTACTTGCAGTACCCAGGCATCGGTAGTAATGGCTGGCCACCTGTGAGCGTACAGGGCCAGCCTTCCTCCTGTGTAGGGCCAAACCACTGGTGGGAGAGGAGCTATGCACTGGGAGTCAAAAAAAACCCTCCCGGCTGGGTAGGAGCTGGAGCTGGAGGCTTGGGGGTCTTCGGCTTAGGTGGGCCATGCCCCTGTCCCCTGGCCTGCTGCCCCTGTTGGGGATCTGGGGCAGCCTGGTAAGTGGGGTAGTTTCTGTAAGCCGTACCCTTCCTCAGGAAAAAGGGCTTCTTCCCCGAGGCCTTCTTCTTGTGAGAAGGTGCATATGTCTTCTTTGACAACCTTGTCCGAGTCAAGTACTCGGACTCGGGTTCTGCAGCTTTCTCAGTCATGGGTTTGCCGAAGAGGTTGTCTCCTCGGCACGGGACATCGACCAACTTGTCCTGAACTCATGGCTCTAGGTCCGACGACAAGAGCCAGGCCTGACGGCGTGCACCGATGCTGGCCGCGGCTACTCGGGCCGAAGCCTCGAAGCCGTCGTAAGCTGCTCAAGACATGAACTTCGAGCACTCTCTGATTCCCATGGACAAGGCCTTGAAGCGCTGCAAAGGTTCCTTGGACAGGCCAGACGAGAATCCGGCAATCTCCTTTGCCAGGTCCCGCAAGTACATGCCCATGTACAGCTGGTAAGTTTGGACACGGCATGATAGCACTTTCTGCCGAGGGTGTCCAGGTTCCGGGCCTCCTGGCAGGGAGGCATCGAGGAGTGCGTTTTTGGCTTTTCAGCCGGTGCATGGCCGATTACACAACCATGGAGTTGTGCAGCAGCTGCGTTTTCTGGAACCCAGGACTCTTGCGGACTCGATAGATGGAATCGACCCGCTTGCTGAGTATCAGCATCGAGGCCGGGGACTCCCACATTCGGAGCATCAGCCGTTCCAACATCAGAGGCACCGGTACAGTAAGGGCCTCCTTCGGGGCAGAGTCATACTGGAGGGCATCGAGCTCTTCGGCTCCTCCTCGGCATCCGCAGGGAAGGCCAAAGCCTTGGCCATATCACTGACGAAGTCTGAGAACAGAGTGTCCTCCGGAGGGGACCTAGTCCGAGGCTCCGAACCCGGCGAGTCCGATGGGATACACCGGTCCAGAAGGTGTCAGGAGAGTCTTCCAAGCAGAGTCCTCCGAGGAGGACTCGATGGGCTCTGGATTAGAGGGCTTCGGACCTGACTGCCCTGACGCCGAGGGCACTGGCGTCGACGACCTCGGTCCCGAAGGGGAGGTCGAGGGGGACCTTGGCCGAGGATCGACTCGAGACCTTCATGCTGCCTTCATGGAGCAGCAGCGGGAACTGATGGCCGGTCTTGCCGGTCCATCTGCCCCGACCACCGGGACGTCGATCCTCCAATCTTCAGGTATTAGAGATGATTTTAATGATAGTTCACAGATTACTAATAGCAGGTCTGCAATCTCATATTTCAATTCTTTCAACACCCTTGGATGTATACCATCCGGCCCAGGTGATTTGCTACTCTTCAGTTTATCTAATAGTTGTAATACATCTTCCAGATGTATCGATATTTCCTTCAATTCTTCCGCACCTTTAAATACCACTTCAGTCTTGGGTAACATCCCTACATCTTCCTCAGTAAAGACCGAAGCAAAGAATTCATTCAGTCTCTCCGCTATCGCCTTGTTGCCTCTTAATGCCCCTTTAACTCCTCTATCATCTAATGGACCAACTGACTCTCACAGGTTTTTTGCTACAAATGTACTTGAAAAAATCTTTATTTCGCGTTTTTGCTTCCGCAGCAAGCTTCTTCTCAAATCCTCCCTTTGCTGCTTTATCAATGCCTTGCATTTGACTTGCCAGTGCTTGTGCTGTTTCCAGGTTTCATCGTTTGGCTCTTTTTTCCATTTCCTGAAAGATGCTTTTTTGGCAACAACAGCCTCTCTGAGCTCACCTTTAAACCATGCTGGCAGTTTTTTGGACTTCCTTCCACTTTTCTTAAAGCGTGGAATACAGCTGGTCTGGGCTGCCAAGATATTTTTCAACAACACCCAAGCTTGATGTAAGTCTTTAACCTTTGCAACTGCTCCTTTTAGTTTTTTCTTAACTATTTTCCTCATTTTATCATAGTCTCCCTTTCGAAAGTTAAAAGGTAGTACTGTGGATTTCCGTACTATCCCTCCTCCACTAATTAAATCAAAGGCGATCATGCTATGATCACTATTGCCAAGTGGCCCCAACACTCTTATCTCTTGCACTAGATCTGGTGTTCCACTAAGGACTAGGTCTAATATGGCTTCCCCTCTGGTCGGTTCATGAACCAGCTGCTCCAAGAAGCAGTCATTTATGTCATCTAGGAACTTTATCTCCCTAGCATGTCCTGCCGTGACACTGACCCAGTTGATACTGGGGTAATTAAAATCACCCATTATTACTGCGCTGTAACTTTTGTTAGCTTCCTTGATTTCTTTGAGCATTTCATCATCCATTTGTTCATTCTGGCCCGGTGGTCGATAGTACACTCCCACTGCCATCGCCTTCCCCTTTTTACATGGAATTTCAATCCATAGAGATTCTACAGAAAATTTTGTTTCCTGTAAAACTTTAATCCTTTCTGACTCAATGCCCTCTCTAACATAGAGCGCAACCCCTCCACCAATTTGATCAGTTCTGTCACTACGATATATAGTTTTATCCAGGTATCACAGTGTCCCACTGGTTGTCCTCCTTCCACCATGTCTCTGATATTCCAATCATATCTAACCTCTCATTTAGTGCTATATATTCTAACTCTCCCATCTTATTGTTTAGACTTCTAGCATTTGCATAGAAGCATTTTAGAGACTGTATTTTATTCATATTAATTTGGCTATTGGTAGACATGGGTAATTTGGGATCTTTAAGCTCTGTCTGCTCCATACTCGAGGGCATTTGGGCTACTTTACTTTTTTTCGGAACCTCTCTGCTTTTGGTAGTATCCTTAAAGGATACATTCTTCCAAACCATCCACTCTTGGGCGACTGTCGGCTTTCCCCTATTATCTAGTTTAAAAGCTGCTCTATCTCCTTTTTAAAGGTTAATGCCAGCAGCCTGGTTCCATCCCGGTTAAGGTGAAGCCCATCTCTTCGGAAGAGCCTTTATAGGTACTTACACATTTTAACAGACAGGAGGTGCTCTCAGGTGACGCTCGTTACCCAAATCAGTCATACACTAAGAACCTGAGATTAATTATGTTTATGTTTATTTGAATTTGATATACCACTCAGGCCGAAGCATTAGAGCGGTTTACAATAATATATCATTAAGCTTCAGGTGAACAAGGTATATTAAACGTATTAGGTACAGTTTTATTGGCAACCCTTAGTAAGTAAAGAACTTAATGATCTAAACAAAAACTTAAAACTAAGATGCAGACAGCAGTCCAGCAGTGAAATAGGGGCTTTCAAGTCTTTTGCATTGAGTGTCACATGCATGATTTTCTCCCAGTTGGTGAGATGTCTTATGTGTGCACTAGGTGCAAGGAGCTCTTTGCTCTCAGGGAACAAGTCCGTTCTCTAGAGGCTAGAGTAGCAGACTTGGAAAACATAAGACAGAGAGGTACATAGACGAGACCTACAGGGATATAGTCCTGAAGTCCCACCTCCAGTCTGGCAGCATCCCTGTTGCCATGGAGGAGAGAGGTCACATGACAGGAGAGCATCACCCTAGTGTTCTAGGAAGTGATCCTGTAACTAGGACCTGTCCTCCAGGTGATGTAAAACCCTCTCGCACCGAGGAAGTTTCTCCAGGGCCATGTGCCCATGAGGGAAGGGTTAGGACAGCCATTATAGTTGGTGATTCGATCATTAGGCATGTAGATAGCTGGGTGGACGTGAGGATCACCTGGTAACATGCCTGCCTGGTGCGAAGGTAGCGGACCTCAAGCGCCACCTAGATAAGGTCTTAGATAGTGCTGGGAAGGAGTCTGCTGTCTTGGTACATGTCGGTACCAATGACATAGGAAAATGTGGTAGGGAGGTTCTGGAGGCTAAATTTAGGCTTTTAGGTAGGAAGTTGAAATCCAGAACTTCCAGGGTAGCATTCTCCGAAATGCTTCCCGTTCCACGTGCAGGACCCAAAAGGCAGGCAGAGCTCCGGAGTCTTAATGCGTGGATGAGACAATGGTGCAGAGATGAGGGTTTTGGATTTGTTAGGAACTTCAGAAGATCATAGCAGGCATCCATTAAAAACACGGCGACTGATTCCAGACGGGGTAGTGCAGGATCCTCCAGAAGGAGCTGAATCCAGCACAGTAAGGCCCATGCGGCGAGCCATCCACAGACCGCAGTCTGCAAAGCCAATGATAAAGAAGAAAAGGAAGTCTTCAGCAGCCTCTCTACTTTTTGGTCAATGGAATCCTTAAGGGCGGTTCCGCCCTCAACTGGGATGGTAGTGTGCTTCGTGACGGCCATCACAAGTGCATCGACCTTGGGAAAATGCTGCCACCTATCCAGGTCCTCTGGAGACCAGACATAAAAACGCCCCAGGCGTCATGCCGAACGCAGGGACACATCCGGGCTGTCCCACTCCAAGGTGACCATTTGCTGAAGTTCCACCGGAAAGGGGAACGCCATGGATGGCTTTTTGATCCCAATGATAATGGGGTCTGCTTGAGGTTTAGCTGGATCCAAAGGAGCTGCTGCCGAAAGGTGGAGAGCTTCCATATCCTGGGCAATGAGAGTCGGCAGTTCCTCTTTGTGGAAGAACTGGACATCTTGGCCCTCTTCCCAAGGCTCCTGTTCCTCCTGCTGAACCTCTGGTGGTGAAAGTTTCCCCTTCCTCTTTATCCGATCCAGAGACCAGGGAATTGTCATCTGAGTGGTACTCGCCGTCCTCTGCAGCAGCAGAGTGTATGTCCCCTGAGGGAGAGGAGGGACTTCGGGATTGGGGAGAAAAAGAGAGAGCGGCAGGGGCGCCAGCCAAATTGACCCTTGGCCACTTCCGCTGAGATGGTGGCATCGGCAGGGACCCGGACATGGAACCTGCACACCATGTATCCCAGGCTTGCCGGAATAGGGACAGAAATTGCTGGTCTGCAGAGATGGAAGCTGGCGGCGGCAGCTATGAGGAGGGAAGCTGAGCCAGGGAGCTATGCTCAGGCATGAGGAGTGGAGGAAGAGCATTATTAGTGAGCTGCGCAGCCGGCGGATTCCCAGACATGGAAGACAAGAGTGGCGGTGCAGCAAGAGTTGAGGGCATGCCAGGAGAGGGAGCCCCTGGATCAGTCCCACATGTAGAGAACATGCTATTTAATAAAATCCTGTGTTTCCTGCTGCATGCCATGCACTGTTGTAGGGAAGAAGGCACAGTAGCAGGAGTGGTAGAGGGAATTAAGCAGAGCATGAAAAAGTTTTGGAGTGGCAAGATTTCACCGCCCGATGGATGCTGCGTAGAAAAAAAAACCTGCTGCAAGGAGGGATTTCCCTCTACAAAATGGCCGCCGCAAGGACAGCATTTTGGCAGGGGCCGCTGTGGAGAAGAACACTACCGCAAGGAGGGATTCCCTCTTCAAAATGGCTGCCGCAGAGGACAGTTTTGGCGGGAGCCACGAGAAATAGGTCCAATAGCTGACGGCCCGATGAGAACAGGCAAGAACTTCCGCAGCCACTTCAGCTGGAGGGAAGAAGCAAGCCCCGACAACACCCGAGGGGGAGAGAAGCCCAGAGCAAGGTCTGATGAAGCATGGGGGAGGGGGGGATTGGAGCGCTGAAGCAGCAACTCACTGCCCTGTGCTGCCGCCGCTGATACAAGCTCGATGCTGAAGGCAATTTCAAGCTGGAGCCTCAAAAGGAGAGCCTGTCCTGTTCTCTTTTTTTTTAACTTTAGCTTTGAACTGAATTAAGAGCTGAAGGAGAGTTGAGGTGGAAGATTGCACTGTTCCTCATGAATAGGTGCGCTTCCCTTCAGAAGTGATCCACTGATCCTCTTGACCAGGAGCACCTCTGGAATCTTATGAAAAATAGAGGAACAGAGAGCCTAAGGCTAGGAACAACTCCAACAGAATCCCGAGGATCCGCTAGGAGCTAAAGGAGTCCACCATCTGCTGAGACGGAGAAAATACTGAAGCTGCCTCTAGGGGTAGGAAATTATGTACCAAGGGGGAAGTCTCAAAGCTTCTCTATTTTATCTGTCTCACCGTCTGCAGGCAGGGGAACACTTGTCTGGACTGGTCTAGCAGGATGGGGTGGAAACAGATTTTGTTGGATTTAAGTGGAAGTTATCAGAAAACCAGGCCGAAATTGCAGAAAGACAAGCATTGAATGGAGAGAAGTCAGGGGATGTTGGGTCTGTGTGATGAAGGACCTTGTCAAGTGGACAGGCCGGCCCTGGCAAGGCCCAAAAGACAACTTGCTACTTCACAGCTCCACTTCAGTCTCCATTTTGTTTTTTTGAAGAAACTTTAATGTGAGTTCAGGACTCCCTTTAGCTGCAACTAGTCCTCTCACAAGAGTTGGGGAGAGAGACAACAAGCAGCCCAATTGCCTTCCACCTGGTGGAGAGAGGGGATCCAGTTCCACTGGGTTCTGCATCCCTGGAATCTGTGGATCAGCCTCAGCTAATCCTGGCCCTCTTGTTTGACAAGGCCTAACAGCTTCATCATCTGCTGGGGACTGAGAAATACTGACTGGCTGAGACTCCAAAGGACCCTATATAGGGTGATGTCATCAACTCAATGATTTTTAGTCTTCATCTGCTGGTGAAAGAGCTTAACCCATGTGTCTGGACTAGTCTGGGGGGATGAAGAGGAACAGTGGGTTATAAATCTGACAGATCTGGCATTGACGGCAGGGGGACATAGTCAACTTTTCTGGACTCATCTGGCATGAATAAGGAAGCGATTAATTTTGGGTCTTAGATCCTTTAATGAAAGCGAAGGCGCATGCAAAAACAGGTAAGGAGAAATTTTACTTACCGTTAATTTCCTTTCCTAAAATCCTGCTAGACCAGTCCAGACTAGTGGGTTATTTCCCCCTGCCAGCAGATGGGAGAGAAAATAAAATAAAACTATGCCATGACATCACCACTATTATAATCCAAAGAATCAAAAACGTTTATCCACACTAACTTACTATCAAAAAGGATAAAACATATGCCCTTAGTAACTACATAACTTAATAATACAAAATTTTGATCAGTACTTAGCTGTCAGGTAAAGGAACATGTAGCTGCTACAGTGTAGTATCCCTCAAAGTAGCAGTCAAGCCGACAAAAACGTTGTGTCGCATCATGTTGTGCTTTGCCATGGTTGCTGGAGGAGCGTTTTTCAAAAAGCCATGCCCTAATAGTTGGACGAAAAAAGTCTTTCAATGAACTTACAGCGTGACGGTTTGCTAAGATGAGTGCCGTGGAGTAAGACGCTTCGGCGGAGCTCCATTTGGTTTCAGTTGCAGCGGTTTTTGTCGGGTTGACTGCTACTTTGAGGGATACTACACTGTAGCAGCTACATGTTCCTTTACCTGACAGCTAAGTACTGATCTTATGTTCTCCTCTATCGCACTGAATATTTCCTAGGGGACATTTTCAATTATCCCTTAGTTTGTGGTGAGGGTTGATTCCCTTTTAAATAGAATAAAAGGAGTATAGTGCTACGAGACGGAGTTTCTTTTATGGCACAAGCTCCGACAAAAATTTGTATTATAAGTTATGTAGGTACTAAGGGCATATGATATCACCACTGGCATAAAACCTAGCACAGCTAGAGGGAGCCCTCAGTATTTTCATAACAAGCAATGGAAGGTAGTCAAATCCTCCCAAGGAACCCCTCAACGAGGACAACTATATACAATCTCTGCATGGTCTGAAGGGACAAATATATAGAAGGTTGCAGTCCAAGGCACAAGGCTGAATGGGGCGGATCCTGGACTGGTCTAGCAGGATTCCAGGAAAGGAAATTAATGTTAAGTACAATTTCTCCTTCCAGATCTTCCTGCTAGATCAGTCCAGACTAGTGGGATGTACCAAAGCTACTCCATCCCAGGGTGGGAAGAAAGTGCAGTGGAAGAACACTCGAGTTAAACCGTGTGGCCACTTGGACATGCACATCTAGTAGTGCCACACGAAGGAGCCAAGGAGGACTAAGTAGCCACCCTGCAATTGTTCAAGGGTGATGCACGAGATGACTCCACCCAGGAAGCTGCCTGGGCCCAAGTCAAATGAGCCTTGAGGCCTGGATTAACAGGCATATACTGGGGAAATAGGCCTACCCTGCACCAAGTGGGCTGAGGCGATAGTGTCCTTAATACAGCGACCTAGAGTCAATGTGGACGCCGCTTGTCCCTTCCGGTATTCGGCGAAAAGATGAAGTGATTGGGAAGACAAAATTGATTCGTCACTTTCAAGTACCACAACAGTGCACAATGGAAGTCCACAAAACACAAGCCATTGTCTGGTTTGCTGCACTGATCTGGCGAAAAGGCCGGCAAGAACAGCATCCAATTGATGTGAAAGGGACAGAGCACTTTGGGCAAGAGGGGAATAACCGAATGAAAGGTCACCCCTTCGGCCGAGAATGTCAATAAAGGGTTGTGGCTGGAAAGCACTTGCAATGCTGAAAAGTGACAGCTACCAAGAACTCCTTTTCCAGGGACAAATCCTTGATTGTAGCCCACCTGAGCAGCTCAATGGGCGGACACATGAGCACTCTGAGAATGAGCGTCAAGTCCCACAGCGGAACTATGGGGTCTACTAGTGAACAAAGGGTCCGAACCCAATGGAGAAAGCAGCTCACATCCCAGTGCACCGCCAGCACATGGCCCACCACCAGACCACAAAAACAGAAAAGTGCCGTGACCTGCACCCTGATCGAGCTTGACAAACCCTTCTCAACTCTCTCTTGAAGGAAGGCTAGAATTGAGGGGATCAAGAACCTACCCATGGGGAAAGACAACATCGATGACACCAGTTCTCAAAAAGGCATAAGACAATGAGGTGAAGACCTATCTAGTCTTCAAAAGGGAATACCCCTTACACTAAGTGACTCTGCCATAGTAAGCCCCTCCTGTCCCGAAGGTATGGGGGCTGGGATGCGAGAGAGATGATGTCCGCATATCACAGTCGATGAGGCCAGTCTGATGGACCAGGATCAACAGGCTCAGGTGACCCTTGATGCTACAAAGGACTCTGGGTATCTGACACATGGGGTGGGACACAGAGCAGGTGATCTGGGGCAAGGGCTGGACCAGTACGTCCACCCTCTTGGACTTGGGCTCGGGCTCTGAACAATGTTTGAAGAAGGAGAAGACCTTGGCATTGGCTGCATCACCATCCAATCCACCCCTGGGAGGCCCCAATGATCCATTATCCGGTTGAATGCCCATGAGGCAAGTTCCCAGTCACTGGGATCAAGAAGGTGACAGCTCAGGAAATCCACTTTCTGGACTGGTCTCGCCCGCAATGTGCTGGACTGTACTACTACTACTACTACTACTACTACTACTTAAGCGCTTGGAGGTGCAGTTCCATGCAGGGGAACAGTAGAGACATTTCCCAAGCTAATCCCAGGCATTTTGTTCTGCCCTGGCAATTGATATAACCCACCGTGGTTGCTTTGCTGAAGAGGACTGGCACAGCGCTCCCGTGGAGCAGTTTGCTTAAATGCAGCAATGCCAGACAGATGGTCCTGGCTTCTAGGCGATGGATGGCCCATTTTGCTTCCACTGGAGACCGTCAAACCTATGCAGTCTGGTCAAGACAATGAACGCCACAACTGGAAAGACGGACATTGGTGGTGAGGAGCACCTGGGCTGGAGTTTCAAGGGGCATCTCCCTCAACATGATGTCAGGGGAGGCCCACCAGAGGAGGCTGTATTGATACGAGAGAGGAAGCAGGATTTGTACTCTATAGTCCTGTGAGCACAGGAACCAGCCAGTCAGCAAGCCTGCTGTAGAGGACACCAGCTCTAGGGTTGCAGCCATAGCTCCCAAAAGCAGAAGATAGCCCAAGTCGTATGAGTGGAGTTCCCATAAAAGTCCCGAGGTTGGTCATGGAAACTGGCCCTGCTTTCCCCATAAGGAAGACTTTGGCTACACAGGTATCGAAATGAGCCTCAAGAAAGTTCAGGTTCTGAGATGGCATCAGGCAGTTCTCGCTGCTGTTGATGACCCAGCCGAGCCACTCGAGGAGTTGGATCACACAATGCAGTGCCTGAATGGCTTCCAGCCGAGACCTAGCCCGGATAAGCCAATCATCCAGGAAAGGGTGTATGCAGACGCCCTCATGCCTCAATCTTGCCACAACTACCACCATCACCTTGGAGAACGTCCAAAGGGTGGTGACCAGGCTGAAGAGAATCGCACAAAACTGGTAGCGCTGCTGTCCTCCTGGACAGGAATGTGAACAAAGGCCTCTGCCAAATCCAAGGCGGCGAGGACTCATCCTTCTGGACCGCCTTGATAACAGACTGCAGCATTTCCATGCGGAACCAAGGAACTCTCAAACTGCAGTTGACCCTTTTGCGCAAACTCTAACACATATCCCTGTCTTATAATGTTGGGCACCCAGTGATCATTCATCAGATGGGCCCAATCATGATAAAATTGTTGCAGATGGCCTCCCACTTGTGGGAGGTAGGAATGGGCTCCAGAACAGTCAGCAAGAAAGGCAAGAGGAAGAGGGCTTTCCCGCCATGGAAGTCTGTGAATAGGCCCGGCATCCTCCTTGAAAGGACTGGGACTTGGATCATGTTCCAGAAGAGGAGATGATCTGCTTATTCTGTTGATAACTAACGAGAATCGCGGAACTTTGGCAGCGAAGATGACTCCCCTGATGTCAAAGAAGTAGAATGCTTGGAGGAATCCTTGGGTTTACCCTCCGGCAGCCGCTAGGGCTTGACCTCTCTGAGGTCCTTGACTAACTTTCCCAACAGCTCGCCAAACAGAAGCCTGTCCCTAAAGGGCAATTTGGCTAAGCGCCCCTTAGATGTGACATCCGCCAACAATTTCTGAGCCACAGCCCTCGGCGAGCCACTGTCGCTGCTGCGACTCTCCATGCAAAAAGGCTAAGAGATCTTTATCTTTTATCTTTATCACAAGAGGCATTTACCAAGAAGGCTGCCAGATATTCGAGATGGGCTAAATACTCATCCTCAGGAAAGAGTTGAGCCCAGTGGAGGAGGACATGTGCACAGATGCCGCCCCATGTTGTCACCTGAAGGGCTAGGGAGGAGGAAGAAAAGGCCATCTGAACGAGTCCTTCCACCTTCCGACCTTACAGATCCCGAAGGGCAGCTCCACTTCTACGGAATGGTGGTATGCTGGTGTCTGCCGTGATCAAGACGTCGACACTGGGAAAATGCAACCACTTTCCCAAGACTGTCGGTGACCAGGCATAAATGCAACCCAATCGCTGGGTCTTCTTGAGGGGTACATCAGGAGGAGCTCCAGCAGAAAAGGAAAGGCTCTGGAAAGCCCCATGATGCCAGGATCAGAAGTGGAGGGGGTCAGGGCCAGTCCAGAAAGCTCCATAATTTGCATTTCAGTGGCAATCTAGACCATTAAGGGGGAGGGGGGGATCTCCACTCAGCGACAAAGACGCACCACATGAGTCGCTATGGTCCTCCCCCTGAAAGAGTTCCCCCTCATCCATATTGGAGGCAGCTCAACCGGAGCCATCGTGGGAAACACCATCACCGAAAAATTCTGCCTCGCTCCAATAAGGAACTTTGGAGGGGGACGCGGACCCTCCCAGAGTCCTACCCTCTCGATCCTTTGCAGGAATCGCCTGCAAGGACTATTAGAGAAGCAGCGGAAAATGGGCCCGGCTGAGACGGTTCAAGGTCTTGACCCCCCTTCCATAGCCCACAAACATCTTGGAAGATGGGCGAAAAATCTACCACTGCAGGGTCCGACAGCTGCTGTGGCTGAAACATTTGTGACTGCTGTGACTGGGAGCGCTGTGACAGTGGAAACAGAGGACAGAAGACTCCCTGTCAACCACAAGAGCCGGTTCCATGGTGAAATTCAGGATTGTGGGAACAGCAGGTCCACCTAGAGAAGAGCACTAATAATCCCTGATGTGGAAGGTGGCAACGAAGCCTCGACTGCATCGGGAGCCAGAACCGCCAACAAGGACGCTGAATTGGCAGACGTCTCCCCCAGATCGGCTGTGCAAGTGGCGCAGAGACGATCAACAAGGGAACCATCGCCACTTACTGCAGTGGAGGCATCAGGGCAATGAGGTAGGCACTGATTCTAACGCACCATAGAGTTACACTAGCTCTCAGACAGGAACTTTCCCAAGGAAGGGAAGAACCACCAGAGGGGTCTCTCATATACTTCTTGGGGTCTCAGATGTCCAAGCTGCACTAAAACCAATCTCAAACTGACCAGGAGCTGTAGGTCTTAAGGAAGGAAAAATGGTGCGCGGCCTGCACAGGCCCGGGATATCAGGCGGGAAAGACGGGATCGCAGCAAAACACTCACAGTTAGGTGCAGTGGCCCCTTTTTGCTGCTGTTGCGCGATCTGCACAGGCCAGGGATGTCTGGCAGGATTGCAGCAAACTCACAGATGCAGTGGCCCTTTTTGCTGCTGGTGCATGGCCTGCACAGGCAAGGGATGTTGCTGAGACAGAAAAAATATTGAGGGCTCCCTCTAGCTATGCTAGGTTTTATGCCAGTGGTGATGTCATGGCATAGTTTTACTTTCTTTTCTCTGTCTCCCATCTGCTGGCAGGGGGAAATAACCCACTAAGTCTGGACTGATCTAGCAGGAAGATCTGGAAAGGGTACTTTTTTTGGGAGGGGGGAGGGGGCTAGGTCGGTAGTGATCATGCTGTGTGATGTGGGATACCGTGGGGGACAAAGTGTCTGAGACTGGCAAGCAAGTTTCAATTCCTCTCACAGTGGGGAAGATTCATGGATTATCTCTCTTACCTTTTTTCTTCTTCCTCCCTGGCCTGCCTCTTCTGAGCTTCTTGACTCGGCCAGAGCTATCAGAGCGCACAGAAGAACTGTGGACACTGGAATTGTCCAAGTCAGATTCCTCATCAAAGTCACCTTCATCACTCTGAAAGATATGCGGACACCCCCCCCACCCCCAAATATACTGGTTAGAACTGATGTGCAAAAATCAGATTTCACAAGGATGCATAATCTTCCCACCACTAACATTTCTCTGCCCTGTGCAGAGCACATAGTAATGTTTCCCTAGTCTGAAATATATGCTGCCTTTGAAGGCATAACCATGCTTCTTCCTGTCCCCCCCCCTTTCATTCTTTCCCATTGATACCAACCGAGCTGCTCTTCTTGCGTTTGGTCCCGATCATGCCCAATTTAATCTTCAAGGGAGCCATCTTTTTACCCTTTATCTTCTTCTTAGTCTCTGGTACTCGTGGGCTCTTACTCCGTTTCTTGTGCCCTGGCCCTGTTAAGATCAGCAGGATTAGCTCCCAACAGTACAGTATCAGGAAAATCTCATGACACACAGGGAGTGGGATGAGAGGGCAAGCAAAAATCATAAAGGGTCCCCAGCTCACCTTTTCCTTCTTTGGTTTTCGCTTTGCGAATTGGAGCTGGTTGGCACTCGGGGGCATTAGCCACAGAAGACACAGCTATGGATACCTGCTGTGCCACAGCAGCAGCAGCAGCTGCGGCGGCAGCAGCCACAGCAGCAGCTGAACCTTTGAAAGGGTTATTAGCACTGAACTCCCGCCACTTGGCACCTAGGATTGTCATCATTTTAGACATGGGTATCTTCGGGTTTTTTTTGGCAATCATAGGCCTAGGATAAAACAAGACAAAGATGTTACACTAACATATGTCATGGAGTCACAGGAATCCCTGAATAGACACGTTAAAGAAAACCATGCAACACATACATTTTTTTCATTCTTGTTATTAGTTAATTACAGAATCAAGTGACACCTCTTATGAATCAAAATATTGATCACTCGCTTCATTGGGAGGGCCAATGAGAATAAGAAAGAAAAAGAGAGCTGCAAGGCAGAGGCATAAAGCCTGCAAAGTCACTTTGCTTGCACCGCCCTGAAACAGTGCAACTTACACCCTAAGATTTAGATTTCTTGCAACTTCAAAGGAAAAGTCTTTCATAGGTTAGAAAAAAGGCATGCAAGCAAACACTTCTCCAAACAATGCTGCTGGAGACTTTTGTCCAACAGGCAAAGTCCTGCAGAGCTTGTTGTTCTTTATTTTTGTCCAAAACTTGAATCCAGTTAACAGACTACTAGGATACGAGACATAAAAGCAATGGATACTGTAGATTTTACAAAGAGACAGATTCTCTCAATAAATATAAAATATACATGCTGCAGATGACTAACTGGAAGAATGGCAAACAGAAAATAGTGTGGTTGCCATGTTAGTCCACTTATAGGTTAATAAATAAACATTTTAAAAAGAAGAATATAAAGGTGCTTTTAATGGATTGACTTAATCCATTGTTGACTAGTCTTCGAAGGTTAAAAGCAAACATCACATCAGGCATTACGAAGCAAACCAAGGTGTTACGGGGTAAAAAGAAAGTGCAACATAAAATTCACTAGCTGTGGTTGGTGAATTGCTGGGTATCTCTTAGGGGGAGAGAATATAGTTCCCTCCCCAAGTCTTGCTGAATACCATCATGTGGTGACCCCCTCATACAAAATCTATACTAAATCCCAGTCAGGCAACGCTACAATTGAAGTATGGTAGGAAAGAAAAAGAAAAATACATACTGGCCACATATCACTCAAGATAAAAAGGTGCCCACCTGTAGCCTCCGCACTAGGGCTAACAATGGTGGTAGCTATAGTGCACACCCTGCAGATACAGGTAACATCCCTGCTATGGATAAAGGCCATGGTGAGCTGTGTTCATGATCCCACTGTGGCAGGAGATAAACCACAGAAATTAATGAAAAAAAGTTAAGTGGATTAACTACGGTTAAGTGGACTTCTGCAGATAAAGAGGAGATAATGTACTACTACTTTTATACTACAAACCCTATGTTTAAATCAAGAGAGTATACAAAGAGAATCCACCAAAAACTGGAAGAAAGAGGAAAACTGCCACAAATAAAACTGCAAAAAAGCAATGGATGCAAGGTGAAATGAGGCCTTACCTGCTAATTTTCATTCCTCAAGGCATGGGTTATGTCCCATCACTAGCAGCTGGAGACTGAGCATCACAGGTTTTAATGATGTCACAGTATAAGGGTTCTGTGCACCTCCTCTCACACCAGTATTCTAATAACAAAGCAGACTCCAAAAGAGAAATGTCATATCAAATTGAAATAACTTCTTAATAACTTATTAATGAATGTACTATGTAACAATCCAAAAAACTACTATTCTAGAGAAATCAGAGGTACTACTCCAGAGAGAACTCCATCAGTTCCCTGAATACACTGCGTTGAGCCAAACCCAGACACCCAAAAATGGGATACATACTTCCTTATATCCGGGTGACTTAGAACCAAAGCTGAAAGAAAATGGATGGGTCCTGGACTGGACGAGAGACTCAACGAAAAAAACCTAGCAGGTAAGGTTTAATTTCACCTTCCTTATTGTCCCTTCAGTCCAGTCTAGACACATGGGATGTACCATAGCAGTAATTACGAATGGGAGGAACCCACGAGCCCGGCTTGCAAAACACGAGCCCCAAATAATGCATCCTTCCTGGCTTGGACATGAAGATAATGACACACAAAAGTATGTAGGGGCGACGACATAGCCATCTTACAGATATCCACTGGTGGTACCAGACTAAAACCTTTGCCCAAGACGTCGCCTGGTTGAGTGAGCGCACAAGCCAAGAGGCAAAGATCTGCACTTAAGCAAATACGCTGAGGCAATTCCCTCCTTCAACCACCATGCTATAGATGGCTTTGATGCTGCTTCTCCTTTACGCAGTCCCCCAAAGAGAATGAAGGGATAATCCCATTTCCGAAACGACTTAGTCCTCTGAAGATATCGCCAGAGCACCCTACGGATGTCCAGATGGCGCAACTAACAATCTTCCAAGTCGTTGCCCAAACCTGCAAAGACCGGGCGATATACCAACTGATTAAGATGAAAAGCCAAAAGCAACTTCAGAAAAAATGAAGGAACTGGCTGCAAGACAACTTTCTCCTCTGAAATCATAAGGAAAGACTCCCTACACGATAATCTCCGAGATGCATCATGCCAAGCAAACTGGGCCCGATTCCATTCCACACATCCGGGGCAGTCTCTCTGTGTGTCTGTCCAGAACAGGGGAGTCGTGATTCTGATCCCATGGGGCACGTCTAGCCCCGGGGGATCAAAATCACGAACAGGCTTGTACGTGCAGGCCAGGACCCTGATTCTGTCTGGCCTACACATACAGGCCTTCCCTGGCTAACTCAAGGGCTCTTCAATGGAGCCGCAGCGCCATGGCGTCCATTTGTCATGGCACTGCGGCTCCATTGAAGAGCCGCGATCCCCAGCCGCTGGCTCCAGAAGCGAATCTCCCGCAGCCCGACCGCCAATCTGGCCTCCTAAGGCCAGGGTCGGGCTGCGGGGAATGTCCTCGGCCCCCATGCCCCAGTCCAGCCATTCCCCGCCAAATAGGAGAACTTATTCCACTTCGGAGGTGGAATAAAGTTCCCCGTGCAAGTCGCCAGCCCCGGACGTACAGGGCCAACATAAGAATCAGCCCTGTACGTCCAGGGCCGATGACCGCCCACTGCCCTCCCTAACGCCACCTGCGATCGGCCCCTTTCCCAGAAATGGGGAAGGTACATGGGACAGGAAAGACGCATGAATAGCGGGGATAGACATCCCAACAGGACGTCCATCCCCACTATTCGTGCCTCAGAATGACCCTGATAGCCACCAGAAAAAAATGTTTTTAAAGGTAAGATCTTTAAGCGTACAGCTACCAAACTACATCTGGATGGAATGCTATGGAAATACTTTCTAGACACCTCCAGTAACAGGATAAGACTGCTACCTGAACACGTAGAGAAATTACTTGATCCACATACAAAGGCCCTGCAAGGCCAGTCTGCACCATCTGAATCACCAAGTCCCTGATGTGATTCTATTTCTGAAGTAAGCGTCTGATTAGGGCCAATGGAGGAAACATGGGACCACATTTCAGCCAGAGCATTTAGGCTTTCAGACATCCTCTCGTGCTGACGACTGAAGAACCGGTCCACTTTGACACTGAAAGCGGTCACCATCACATCCATGACCAGCAGATTCCAGCATTGCATTATCCTGCGAAAAACTAAGTCCTCCAGGGACCACTCCCCCAGATCCAACTAGTGCCTGCTAAGGAAGTCAGCCTGCACGGTCTCCTTTCCGGTCACATGTGCAGCTGAAATCGCTAGTAGATTTCATTCTGCCCACTACAGAGGTGGAGCCACCTCTTCTGCCAAACTTGCACTTTCTGTGCTTCCTTGCCGATTGATGTAAGCCACCGTGGTGGTTTAGTCTGAAAAAAAATTCTCACTGCTTTGCTCTGCAGCAAAACGGTAAAAGAATTGCAAAGCAAGAAATGCCACTCACATCTCCTGACGGTTTATGGGCCAAGAGCTCTCTTGTGGCGACCATCGCCCCTGAGCCACCTGCGACAATGTGCTCTCCAGCCAGACAGACTGGAATCGGTGTTCACAACTACCCACTCAGGTTACTACAGCAGCATCCCTGCCACTAGTTTCTCTGGAATCAACCACCTTTGAAGCTGTCCCTTGTCTCTGGCAGGCATGGTAAGCGCCTCAAGAGTGCATGTTTCTGGACAACCAATGTGTCAGCAGGGCCATCTGTAGAAGCCACATATGTGCCCTTGCCCATGGCACCAGCTCCAAGGTCGCTGCCATGGAGCCCAGGAGTTGCAGGTAGTGTTGACAGGGATTCAAAGTGGGATACCAGGACCCTCTGAATTTTGCCGACAACCTGAAGCTTGATTTGTAGCAGCTTAACAGTCTATGTGTAAAGAAGCCAAGATCATATTTTGTAGATGTTTGTGGAAAAACGAGACAGAATGTTTTTGTTGTCCTGACTAAGCTGCACAATGTCTGTGCCTAGTTTGACCTTTAACATGTAGTGTTTAGCTTGATCTGTAGAGAAGAGGCATGATATAGTGTGAAAAGATGAATTTGTACCATGTAGTTTTTTTCCTAATAAAAGAAGGTGCTGCAGCCCAGCTCAAGGGGGGGGGGAGGAATTTACAGGAAACTGTTCAAGTTTGCAGACCTGTGGGCATCCTCCCTTAATGCTTTAAGTAGTACTGTTACTGATATGATTCTCTGTGTATGTGTGTTGTGATTTCATTCCTTATTGAATTTAGAGAATTGAAGCCAAAGAACAGAAGTTGAATTTTGCTACCTGGTTTGCTACCTGGAGCTGGTGCAAAGACATTCTTTCAGTTGGTGCCGTAACAGATGGATCTCCTTTTTCTCTGCATTCAAGGCAAGAATTGTGAGTATTAAGTACAGACAGACTCAGTCTGAGGCATGGGCTTTAGCGTTTAAGAGAGGCAGTCCATCTTATTGTATATGTGTTAAACATAGAAATGTTAAACAAAAACCTGAAGTACGGCGGTATTCAATGACTAGTGGTAATGAAGCATTAGTATTTTCCCTGAAGAGGGACTTTTTCAGAGGAGCTTCGATGTTTGAAATATGAAATGGCAGTCTATTTATGGGACTGCACACTAATCCTGAGTAGATCATCCTTCATCCTTACATAGTGTGAGCAATGGTACATGTGAAAACCTAAAGAAAAATATAAGTTTGTATTAGAAGAGAAAGTGTATAATGATTTGTTTGCTTTTCTGATGTGTTTTAAAAGGATAATGTTTTCTAGTTGAAAAAGATTTAAACAGCCTAGCTTGTTAATTACTTGTTGTGTTTTCATATGCTGATTTTCTTCTTTATTAAGTCCGAGCCGTATTTCGCCAGATTTGCAAGTTGATATTTGAAATGTCTGTTTTCTTATCATTATCAGTGTAACGACTACACAGATTTGTTTTACATAGTAACATAGTAAATGACGGCAGAAAAAGACTAGTATGGTCCATCTAGTCTGCCCAGCAATATGGCAGGAGTAGGTGCACCCCTTCCCATGTCTTTTAGGGAGTAGGTGCACCCCTACATGCTGATTTTTGTTTTGGGTTTGGTAATCCTCAATTTAGGTAGCTATTTCAATATTGTGATTTTCTTATATAGCAGATTCAATTTAGTTTTTTTCCTGAAGTTATGGAAAGTGTTCCGTTACCAGATATTATTAGTATTCAATGTGTTGTATTCATTGCCCTTCCTATTGAGACTGACGAAATGTTTTGAAGAATACTTTTCATCTCATGGGGATTTTCATTATATTGAATGTTTAATGCTAATTAGGACATATGTCCTCCATTGCCCATGTTCCCTGTAAGTATTAGTGTATGTGTCTCATATCCCCTCGTGTTAAATGTATCCCCCAACTGTGTTGTGACCATTTTGATTGAAGAATAAGGTGGTATACAAAACTGTCTAAATAAATAAATAAAATATGTAGAGAGTTGTCATTTGGGATGAGCTGAAATAAATGTATATCTTCTACCTGCAGTTCACTTAAAAGTAGCGGTAGTTTTAATAGTTGTTTCTAGAAGCCTTAGTCTGTAAGGATGTATTAGTATGCTAAGAAAGCTACCAAAAATATATACATGCATAGACTTTCTATTGTAGGATTTTGATTGGTTCAGAGATCACATGACTGACAGACACATAACATGTAGCAGAATGTGACATTAAGAAATAACTTTGGTCTGTGTGTTGTGGAAATATTCTTAAAGCTACTATAAGCTGATACTTTATTTTGTT
This sequence comes from Ichthyophis bannanicus, assembly GCA_033557465.1. Lineage (NCBI taxonomy): Eukaryota > Metazoa > Chordata > Amphibia > Gymnophiona > Ichthyophiidae > Ichthyophis > Ichthyophis bannanicus. The sequence goes on along the minus strand of CM066048.1, from coordinate 98,947,932 downwards.
TATAATGGAAGACCACTGGCAGTCTTGAAGAATTTTATCTGATCCAAACAATTGAAGAAATATGAATTTTGATAATAAAATTGATGACTGAAATCATTGTTTTATAATAAGAATTTTAAAAACGTGGAACCCAGGAAGTAATTAAAAATCTTGTCCAGTGAATTCTGTAAAGCTTGAGCAAGTACAAAAACACTTAGAGGCAGATGACTAATGGAATATATTTTTAAACTAAATCAAGCCCATATTAGTGTTAGAAATAAGAATAAGATTACTTTCCCTTTTAAACCTGCCCCACTGTCTGAGTTGATTTCATTCCCCTTTATCTTTATAATGCTGGTCTTTTTTTCTTTTTGTTTATATTTGTTTGCTTCTTTTCTATGAAGGTAGTCTAATGATATGAAGTGATGTGTTGGTTTAATGAATATGTAAAGGGAGGTGAGATTCTATGATTGATTTGCAGCAGTAATGTTCATAGTACAGCTAGTATTTTTCCTCGCTATTCGTATGGGTTTGTACTGTAATATGAGATGAATTCTCCGAGTCAATGGATTGGGAAGAGGAAGACAGCACAGATAAATGGTAAATGTGTGTTATGTTTTCTTTTTTATGTTAGTAGATTAACTGAAAATCCTGGTACACATCACATCTATGAAAGTGTAAGAGACTACAGAATGGCCGTCCCAAGCTACTTGTAAGAGTTTATTGGAGGACTAATTTTAAATTCTCATGTTGAGTGCTTCAGTTATTATAGACCCCTGCCTCCTAAAATCACAAAAACCAAGATTAATTGAATTATTATCCCCGATTGAGGTAGATTCAAGATGTAAATTTACCTTGTGCAAGAGATTAATTGATCCTTTCTTATTAAGCAGCTTTGTACTAAACAGTGTAACAAAAAGAAATATTAAGTAATGATAATTGAATTTGTAATTGGTTTAAATTCTGTATTTGTAAAAGTTTTGTGATTATTAATGCATTATCTTTTCTTGAGCATAATTCTTGGTACTGGCTATGAAAGGACTATTTATGTATTTGTTCCTTTTGTTTTGTGTCCTGATTTCCTTCCTTTGTGGGCCTAGATGTTTATGTTAATCAGATAATTACTGACAATATTCAAAGTAATGCGAGTCAAACCTAAGATAAGAGAGTCTTCCTAAGAATTTTTTTGTAAACAATTGAAGAGAGTTTAATTTACCTGTCATAAACTGTCAGTTATGTTTTGATGTTTGTTACCCCTTAAGTAATAAAATTAACTATACCTTGTAAATTGTCACAGTTGGAAAGTAAATCACAAACATAATTAGTAGCATGTATAATTGTGCACCTGACAAGAGAGGTGTGTTTATTAGCATGTGGCCTAACATTTAATTTGATAAAAAAAATAACCTAATGAATGTAGATGCAACATAGAAGTATGCTATAAGTTAGCTTTGTCTACATATAATCAAATATGGGATAATTTAGTGCTAGCAAAGATGTAATGTAATTAGCATTAGATAACAGCAGTATAGAATTGTTGAACAGAATTATGTTAGGTAAAAGCAGTTGTGCTTGTTTGAGATTGTGAGGAATCAGAGAAGTGTTGTAGTAGTGAGTTTTAGTTCTGCAAAGTATATATTGCATGCACTGAATCCTACAGGTCGAAGACAAATACTGCAAATGAAAGGAAGTCTGCAATGCTACTGAAAGCCGAATAGAAGCAAAGATCAGCGATTCCAGCAAGACTGCTTAAAGATGTATATGCAGCCATGAAGCCTTGGTGGACAGTCACTGAAACTCTGTCCAACATGTGCATAGTGCAGCCCATGATGAAAATATGCTGCTGAAGAATTTTGAGTTGTAACTAGTACCATGATGTGAATGTGGGTGCAAGCTTCTGAACTACTGAAAGATCTACGAAGAGCAGTTGGCCACTGCCAGCAAATGGTGCTTGCAAGAAAGCGTAGTTACTCACCTGTAACAGGTGTTCTCCAGGGACAGCAGGAAACAGTCCTCACATATGGGTGACGTCGGCGCCGACAGAGCCCTCGTGCGGAGCAATTCCCCAGCTTTCAAAGAAAGCCTTTCGGATTGCCATGCGCATGCACAGTCCCCTTCCCGATGACATAGCTAAAAAGACGGCAAAATGAGAAAATAAAATAAGTGACGGCAACTCCAGGGGAGGAGGAAGGGTCGTGAGGACTGATTCCTGCTGTCCCTGGAGAACACCTGTTACAGGTGAGTAACTACGCTTTCTCCAGGAACAAGCAGGAAGTCAGTCCTCACATATGGGACTCCCTAGCTATAGGCTACCGAGAACCCATAGCTTAAAAACGGCTCCCTCTAGAAGAGCCGCAGCAGCTGTGAAAGGACTTTCTCCGAGAACGCAACCCCCACAGTAGCCTGACAACAAAGGGCCGGAGGGTAGGAGTTGCCTAAACCTCAAATAGGTTACGGAGTACCGCCTGGCCGAAAACACTGTCCCACCAGGACTCTCTCTCCAGGCAGTAATGGACTGCAAATGTCTGGCTTGAAGACCAAGTTGCGGCCCGGCAGATGTCTGCCAACGGTACAGAGCGGTGGTTAGCCACTGATGCGGTCTTAGCCCTGACACGGTGGGCCGTGACTCAACCCTGCAGCTAGAGGTCAGCTGCCCTGTACGCCCAGGTGATGCAGTCTGCCAATCAGATGGATAACGTATGCTTGGTGACAGGCAGACCCAGCCTACTGGGATCATAAGACAGGAAGAGCTGAGAAGCTCTCCGATGTCCCCATGTACGTTCCAAGTAGAAAGAAAGTGCCCTCTTACAATCCAGGGTATGCAGGACCACCTCTGCAAGGCTGGCATGCGGCCTGGGAAAGAAAGTTGGAAGAACCACCTCTTGACTGAGGTGGAAAGAAGAGATCACTTTCGGAAGGAACTTGGGGTAAGTGCGAAGGACCACCCTATTTCTGTAAAACCATGTGTATGGTCTATCAGATACCAGAGCTTGCAGATCACTCACACATCTGGCAGATATGAGAGCCACCAGGAAGAGGACCTTCCAGGAAAGGAAGCACAGATGGCAAGTGGACATCGGCTCAAAAGGTGGGCGAGTAAACTGCTGCAAGACCACATTCAAGTTCCACTCAGTTGCCGGAGGGCGAACAGGGGGCTTCAGTAGTAGACGATCTCTGAGGAATCTGGACACCAAGGGGTGAGCAGAAAGAGGTTGACCTTCCACCTGAAAGTGGTTCGCTGATAAAGCACTCAGGTGAACCCTGACAGAGTTAGATTTGAGGCCTAATTCTGAGAGGTGAAGCAAGTACTGCAATACCACTGGTACTAGGCAAGAGAAAGGATTTTCACCGCGCTGTTTACACCACACCTCAAACCTGCGCCACTTGAAGGCGTAGGACTTCCTAGTGGATTGCCCCCTGGAGGCCAGCAACACTTCTTCCACATCCCTAGGTAGGAGCCAGCACTACCCTTTCAGCAGCCATGCCATCAGGTTGAGGGACCTGAGGTTGGGGTGTAAGAGAGCCCTGCTCCTGGGACAGGAGGTCGGGCTACGTCCCCAGAGGAAGTGGTATTTCCACTGCCAGCTGGAGGAGAAGCGGAAACCACGGTTGTCTTGGCCATCAGATACCTAAGCTCCACGAACAGAACAATGGCAGGGAAAAATCGTATTGTTAAAGCTGTTGCCCCCGTTACAGCTTCTGCTTCAGTCCAGACAGAGGTCCTTATGCCAGTTGAAGGACCGGTTCCATGTGCAGGGTGCCTGCATGCTGAAGCTCTGAGCAAACAAGTGGAGGAACTCAGAGAGGAGGTGGCGAGGCTGAGGAGCATTCAAGACAGTGAGAAGTACATTCATGAGATGCTTCTTGCAGCAACCAAGCTCTCCAGCAGAGGAGAAGATGGGTGCCAACAGAATGTCGATGGTTGGACACAAGTCACCAGGGCCTGGCAAAATCACCAATCCAACTTCTCCAGCCCTTGAATTGAAGAACCATTATGCAGCCCTGGAAGTGGAGGAGGTGAAAGCATCCCTGGAAAGGGAAGAACCAGAGCTCAAGTACCCCAAAGTTGCAGAATCAGTGACCACAAGGAAACGATGGGTAGTGGTGGTTCGAGACTCTCTTCTGAGGGGTACTGTCCATCTGCCGATCAGACCTGATGTCGAGAGAGGTATTTTGTCTGCCTGGTGCCAAAATCCAAGATGTTACGGAGAGTTTTCCAAGACTCATCAAGCCCACTGACTATTACCCAATGTTGCTAATCCATGTTGGAACAAATGATACTGTCAGGTATACTTCAGAAAGTATCAAAAGTGATTTCATGGCTCTGGGACAGAGGGTGAAGCAGTTAGGTGCACAGGTGGTGTTCTCTTCAATCCTCCCTGTTGAGGGTAAAGGCCAAGGCAGAGAGGCTCGCATCCTGGAGATGAATGCATGGCTGTGTAGATGGTGTCATCGAGAGCGTTTTGGTTTCCTAGACCATGGGATGCTGTTCCAAGGGTTGCAGAGCAGAGATAGCATCCATCTGTCCAAGAAAGGTCAACGTGTCCTCGGCAGTAGACTGGCTAATCTACTGAAGAGGGCTTTAAACTAGATTCGTTGGGGATGGGTGAAGAAAGCCCCCAGGTAGGTGAAAGCCCCCAGGTAGGTGATACATTAAATACTTTATGGAAATGGGTAATAGGGGTAACATATGGAAAACAGTGTGTATAAATGCCCGTAGCATGGGAAATAAGATCCCTGATGTTGAAGCTTTGGTAGGAGTGGCTGACTTGGATTTAGTGTCAGTTACAGAAACATGGTTCACAGAAAACCATAATTGGGATGTAACTATACCTGGCTATACTTTATTCAGAAAGGACAGGGTAGGAAGAAGGGGAGGAGGAGTGGCACCATATGTAAAAACTACTATTAAAGCTTTGGAATTACAGAGCTTAAAAGGGAGAGAGGCGGCATTGTGGGTTAAATTAGAAAGAGGGAAAGAGAAATCTATTTGCATTGGTGTGATATACAGACCTCCCTCACAAAAGGAAGAGATGGACAGAGAGTAAATTGAAGACATATGCAGCATTGCTAGGAAAGGGAAAGTGCTACTGATAGGAGATTTCAATATGCCAGATGTTGATTGGTACATTCCTGCTGCAGTATCATCTAGAAGTAAGGAGATCCTGGATTCTCTACAGGGAGACCCCACACGTGAAGGGGCCATACTGGACTTGGTGCTTACCAATGGTGAAAGTGTTTCTGATGTTGTAGTGGGAGATCATTTTGCATCCAGTGATCACCAGATGGTGTGGTTCAGTATTAGGACTAGGGTTGTTAGAATCAATTCAAAAGGTGAGGATCTTAGACTTTAGGAAGACTAACTTTGCCAAGATGGGCCAATACCTCAGGGAGTCGTTAGTGGGAAGGGAACAGCTGGGGGATGTAGAAAAACAGAGGGCAAAACTGAAAGGGGATATTTTAAGGGCAACCAATCTTTTTGTTAAAATGGTAAATAAAGGAAAAGGAGACCGCTATGGTTTTCGAAAGAAGTAGCTGAAAAAGTGAAGAAAAAGAGGGAAGCCTTCATGAAATACAAGAGATCACAGAGAGAGGAAGACAGGCATTTGTATTTCGAAAAACTTAGAGAAGCTAGCAAAGCAGTCAGGAAGGCAAAGATTCAAAAGGAGGAAGAAATAGCCAATGCAATAAAATGGGGGGATAAGACATTTTTCAGATATATTAGTGAGAAGAGGAAGGGCAAAAGTGGTATTGTCAGACTCAAGGGTGCAGGGGAGGAATATGTAGAAGCTGATAAGGATAAAGCGGAATTGCTTAACAAATATTTCAGTTCTGTGTTCACAGATGAAGAACCAGGAGCAGGACCTCAGAAAACACCCACAAACAGGAACAGAAGCAAGGGACATCTTGAACAATTTTCAGAAGACTGTGTTCGTGAGACACTAGCTCAACTTAAAGTAGACAAAGTGATGGGAACAGATGGGATACCCCCTAGAATACTGAGGGAACTTGGGGATGTTCTAGCAGCTCCACTGACTGACCTTTTCAATGCCTCTGAGTCAGGAGTGGTGCCAAAGGACTGGAGAGAGACGCATGTGGTGCCTTTATACAAAAGCGGAAGTAAGGATGTGGTTGAAAACTACAGGCCGGTTAGTTTAACTTCGGTGGTGAGTAAATTATTGGAAACACTGCTGAAAGAGAAAATAGTGAGGTTTCTGGAGTCCAGCGGATTACAGGATCCGAGGAAGCATGGATTCACCAGAGGCAGGTCTTGTCAGACAAATCAGATTGATTTCTTTGACTGGGTGACTAGATGTGGTGTATTTAGATTTCAGTAAAGCCTTTGACACTGTTCCTCACAGGGGACTTATAAACAAACTGAGCACCCTAGGGATGGACCCTAAAGTTACTGCTTGGGTTAGAAACTGGTTGGGTGTGAGGCAACAAAGAGTACAAGTAAATGGAGCTCACTCTGAGGAGAAGGATGTTACCAGTGGTGTGCCCCAGGGATCTGTCCTTGGTCCGATTCTTTTTAACATCTTTGTTAGTGATATAGCGGAAGGGCTGTCGGGTAAGGTTTGCCTCTTTGCGGATGATACCAAAATCTGCAATAGAGTAGACACCCAGGAAGGGGTAGATAACATGAGGAGTAATCTAGCTAAGCTTGAAGAATGGTCTAGAATCTGGCAGCTGGGATTTAATGTTAAAAAATGTAAGGTCATGCATTTGGGCTGCAGCAATCCAAGGGAGCAATATAGTATAGGGGGTGAAGTACTTTTGTCCACTAAAGAAGAGCGGGACCTAGGCGTGGTTGTGTCTGATGATCTTAAAGTAGCTAAACAGGTAGAAAAGGTGACGGCAAAAGCTAGAAGGATGCTTGGGTGCATACGGAGAGGAGTGGCTAGCAGAAAAAAGGAGGTGATAATGCCTTTGTATAAGTCTTTGGTGCGACCTCATTTGGAGTATAGTGTGCAATTCTGGAGACCACACCTTCAAAAGGATGTGAACAGGATGGAGTCGGTGCAGAGGGTGGCTACTAAAATGATTAGTGGTCTTCATTATAAAACATATGAGGACAGACTGAAGGATCTTAATATGTACACCTTAGAGGAAAGGCGGGATAGAGGTGGTATGATTGAGATGTTTAAATACCTCCGTGGCATAAATGTTCAGGGAGAGAGCCTCTTTCAATTGAAAGCAAGTTCTACTATGAGGGGACATGGGATGAGGGTGAAGGGAGATAGATTCAGGAGTGATATGCGGAAATATTTCTTTACGGAAAGAGTAGTGGATCCGTAGAATAGTCTCCCAGTGGAGGTGGTAGAGATGAGGACAGTAACTGAATTCAAAAAAGCATGGGACAAACACAGAGAATCTCTAAAGGTAAAAAGGGGACTGTTGTAGTTGTTGATATGGAAGGACAGACTAGATAGGCCAAGGGGTCTTTTTCTGTTGTCATATTTCTATGTTTCTATCTGGGGGCTATCAAGATGACTGAGGCCTTGTCTTGAAGGACTCTGAATAGAGTTCGGGCCACCAGAGATGTGGGAGGAAATGCATACAGGAGGCTCACTGACCAGGAGATTAGAAAAGCATCTGTAGCCATCCTTTGGGGGTGTGGCTGTCTGGAGCAAAAGTTGAGCAACTGATGATTCTGTGGACTGGCAAAGAGATCTATGGTCGGATGCCCCCAGCAATGGAAGATCTGCTGGTCTACTTCCTGATTCAGTTGACACTCGTGAGGTTGGAGAATTCTGCTTAGCTTGTCTGCTAGACAGTTCTCCTGACCTGGCAGGTAAACTGCTTTGAGAGACATACCCTGTCAGACTGCAAAGGTCCAGAGGTCCAGTGTCTCTTGACACAGGATGCGGGACCCTCCCTGCTTGTTCACGTAGAACATAGCCACCTGGTTGCCTGTTTGTACAAAGACAGACTGATGTAAGAGAACATGAGAGAAGGTTTGAAGAGCTAGACGTATCGCCGGAGCTCTAAGAGGTTGATTTGTTGCGTCTTCTCTTGAGGAGACCACAACCCTTGAGTGCATAAGTCCTGGCAATGGGCTCCCCAGCCCAGCAGAGATGCATCTGTCATCAGCACTCTTGTGTATGAGGGAGGCTGGAAAGACACTCCCTCGAGCAGGTTGGATGGTTGAAGCCACCAGGTCAACGACCTTAGTAGTCGTTTGGACACTCTGATCCTGTCTCGGAGTCTTCCTGTAGCTTCTGTCCACTGATCTCTGAGGCACCACTGAGCTGCCCTCATGTGGAGACGGGTGTTTGGGGTCACATGAACCGTGGAGGCCATGTGTCCTAGGAGGTGTAGAAAGTGCCTTGCTGATACTTGAGACTTGTGGTTGATTTGGTGTACTAACTCCAGAAGCCTCTGTGCTATGCTCTCTGGCAGGTAAGCCTTCGCTTGAAGGGTTTCTAGCCTTGCCCCTATGAACTCTAAGTTTTGAGTGGGGAGCAAAGTGGACTTTGCTTGATTTATGACAAAGCCTAGATGCTGCAGTATGTTGATAGTGCAAGCTGTGACCTGTTGAGCTTCTTCAGGCGACCGGGCCCTGATGAGCCAGTCATCCAGGTACGGGAAGACAAAACTTCCCTGGTTACTGAGGAAGTCAGCCACTACCGCCAGACATTTGGTAAACACTCTGGGGGCAGAGGCTAGGCCGAATGGAAGTACTCTGTACTGAAAATGCTATCCTCCCACTACAAATCTGAGATATTGTCTGTGGTCTGGATGTATGAGGATGTGCATATAAGCATCCTTCAGATCTAAGGAGCATAGCCAGTCTCCCTGGTGGAGGTAAGGCAGCAGTATTCCAAGGGAAAGCATCTTGAACTTTTCCCTCACCAGGAACTTGTTCAGATTCCGCAAGTTGAGGACAGGCCAAAGGCCTCCAGTTCTCTTTGGTATGAGGAAATACCTGGAGTAGAAGCCTTGCCCTTGCAGGTGGTGGGGCACCGGTTCCACTGCCTGATCCTTTATAAGACCTGCCAACTCCTGCAAGACAAGGTTCCTGTGCAGAGGGGGCCTGAGAGGCTCTCCTGGAAAGGAGGGGGGGTACCTGGCTGAAATGGAGCAAATAGCCTTTCTGAACTATTTGCAGGACCCAGGTATCCATTGTGATGGCTGGCTATCTGTAGGTGTACAGGGTCAGCCTTCCTGCTATGCATGACCAAACCACTGGCAGGAGAAGAGCTATGCAGTGAGAGTCAAAACCCCCCTCCTGGCTGGGTAGGAGCCGGAGCTGGAGGTTGGGGGGCCTTCTGCTTACGCGGGCCATGCCCCTATCCCCTGGCCTGCTGCCCCTGTTGTGGAGCTGGGGTGGCCTGATAGGTGGGGTAGTTGCGGTAAGCAGCACCCTTCCTCGGGAAAAAGGTCTTTTTGCCCAAGCCCTTCTTCTTGTGGGAAGGGGCAGAGGTCTTCTTTGAGAGCCTTGTCCGGGTCAAGTACTTGGACTTGCTCTGCAGCCTTTTCAGTCATGGGTTTGCCGAATAGGTTGTCACCTTGGCACGGGACATCGACCAACTTGTCCTGAATACCATGACTCCATATCCAATGACATTAGCCAGGCCTGATGGCGTGCACCGATGCCGGTCGCGGCTACTCGAGCCGAAGCCTTGAAGCCGTCGTAGGCTGCTCGAGACAAATTTCGAGCACTCCCGAATCCCTGTTGACAAGGTCTTGAAGCGCTGCAAGGGTTCCTTGGAGAGGCCAGCTGAGAACCCGGCAATCTCCTTTGCCAGGATCCTCAAGTACATGCCCATGTACAGCTGGTAGGTTCGGACACGGCATGAGAGCATCGAGCCCTGGAAGCACTTTCTGCTGAGGGCATCCAGGAGGCACCAAAGAGTGTGTTTTTTGGCTCTTGAGCCACTGCATGGCCGATTCCACAACCATGGAGTTGTGCGGCAGCTGCGCTTTCTGGAACCCAGGGATCTTACGGACTCGATATATGGAATCGACCCGTTTGCTGAGAACCGGCATCGAGACCGGGGACTCCCACATGCGGAGCATCAGCTGTTCCAACATTGGAGGAACCGGTACAGTAAGGGCTTCCCTCGGGGGAAAGTCATACTGGAGGGCCTCGAGCTCCTCGGCTCAAGGCTCCTCCTCAGACTCAGCTGGGAATGCCAAAGCCTTGGCCATGTCCCTGACAAAGTCTGAGAACCTGGTATCCTCCGGAGGGGACCTTCTCCGAGGCTCTGAGCCCAGTGAGTCCGATGGGATGTACCGGGTTCGGTGGGTGTCTGGAGACTCTTCATCCTCCATCTCCCATGCCAAATTCTCCGAGGAGGAATCGAGCGGCTCCGGCCGTGAGGGCTTTGGACTCGACCGCCCTGACGCCGAGGGCACTGCCGTCAACAACCTCGGTCCTGAACGGGAGGTCGAGGGAGACCTTGGCCGAAGATAGACTCGAGGATCGGCTCAGCCTCTGGGGTCAACTTAGACGTTGAGGTCCTGGTGGTCAGGGCGGATGGACCAGTGAGACCAGCTATCAGCGCCCACTGCTGCTCCATGAAGACAGCCATGCTGCTCTCCAGGGCCGCCAATCTGAGACCAAGCTCAGAAGGCTCCGCAGCCTCCGGCTCGGGTCCCGATGCCGTTGGGCCTGAGGCCGGTTCTCCCGGAGAAGAGTCCACGAAGACAACAGACATTACCTTACTCGGCGTCTCCAGCTCTGTGCGAGGTAGCTTGGCCGGCCTCTCCGACTCCGAGGGCGGCGGTCAGGACTCCGCGATCTGGAACACGAGGGCCCAGGCCAATCAGAGGCCTCCAATGACGCCGCCCTCACAAGCTTCTTCTTCCTCCAGGGAGACCCCCGCTCAGATGACCCACAACGATGCTCGGGGTCAGACTCCCGAGACATCGAGGCTTCCAACGAGGTTCGGGCTTGGACGGATGCGGACTCCGAGAAAAGTCTTTCACATTGGTGCTGCCGACTCTTAAGTGCCTTGGAAGACATTTTGCCACACGGCCCACAGACCACCGGGTCATGGTCGGGTCCCAGGCATCAGAGGCAGCAGTCGTGTGTGTCGGTGAGGAACATTAGTTTTTTACACTGATCACACTTTTTGAACCCACTGGCAGCCATCGGGGGAAAAAGGGCCCCTGCAAGGTCAAACGACCGGGCTGCCATTGAAAAATAAAGAGCGCGAACGCTAGTCTCAAAGGACAAACAAAAAACTTCAACCGGGCTCGATACCGGTGTACCGAGCTGAGGCAGGAAGGGGAACTGGCATCGAACCGGACCAAAATGAAACCTTTGCAGTTTTGAAGCACTTTTTCCAAGGAAAGCAAGACCACGTCTGAAGGGCTCCGCGGAAAAAGGGAGACTGAGCAAGATGGCACCCTTGGGCGGGAAGGGGACTGCGCATGCGCATGGCAATCCCAAAGGCTTTCTTTGAAAGCTGGGGAATTGTTCAGCACGAGGCCTCCGTCGGCGCCGACGTTACCCATATGTGAGGACTGACTTCCTGCTTGTTCCTGAAGAATAATTGGTAAAGCTTTACTCCCTGTACACATTCTTACTGAGACCTAGCAAGGGCAAACAAACAGTGTCACATAGTTTTGATTAATTTGCAGAACGATTGTTATCCTTTTTCTATATTGTCAAATGGAGCATATGTATGAAAGCTTCTCCCAACCAGCAAGAATGAAGTTCACCTATGGAAAGAGTAGTTACTCACCTGTAACAGGTGTTCTCCAGGAGCAGCAGGAATCAGTCCTCACATATGGGTGTCATCGACGCCAATGAAGCCTCAGCGGAGCATTTCCCCAGCTTTCTATGAAAGCCTCTGGGAATGCAGGCACGCATGCGCGGTTCCCTTCCCGCCTAAAGGTGCCATCTTACCTCAGTCAAATGACATAGCTAAGAACAGCACACAAAAAATGAAAAATAAACTATGTACAACTGCAACTCCAAGGGGAGGAGGGAGGGTTGTGAGGACTGATTCCTGCTGCTCCTGGAAAACACCTGTTACAGGTGAGTAACTACTCTTTCTCCAGGACCAAGCAGGAAGTCAGTCCTCACATATGGGTGACTCCCTAGCTCTGGGCTACCAAGGAACCCAGGCTGAACAAGAGGACTCCCTCTAGTCCCAGCTGCAAAGAAAGGCTTTTCACTGACACAACCTCCACCGGTAGCCCAACAGAGGGCAGAAGTTGCCTAAACCTCAAAGAGATTCCGGAGTACTGCTTGGCCAAAAGCACTGTCCCTATGGGACTCCCTCTCCAGACAGTAATGGGCCGCAAAAGTCTGGCTTGAAGACCAAGTTGCAGCCCTGCAGATGTCTACCAAGGGCACAGAGCGGAGATGAGCCACTGAGGCAGCCATTGCCCTGACACGGTGGGCCGTGACCCGACCCTGCAAAGGAAGGTCAGCCGCCCTATAAGCCCAGGTGATACAGTCAGCAACCCAGATGGACAAGGTACGCTTGGACACAGCCAACCCCAACTTATTAGGGTCAAAAGATACGAAGAGCTGAGTAGCCCTTCCATGCCCCTGCGTACGGTCAAGGTAGAAGGATAAGGCCCTCCTACAGTCCAGGGTATGCAGAACTGCTTCAGCCTGGCTTGCATGAGGCCTAGGGAAGAACGTTGGAAGAACCACCTCTTGGTTAAGGTGGAAGGAGGAGACAACTTTGGTGAGGAACTCTGGATGAGTCCTAAGGACTACCCTGTTCCTATAGAAGCGAGTGTAAGGCCTATCACAGACCAGGGCCTGAAGCTCACTCACTCGCCTAGCCGAGGTAAGGGCTACCAAGAAGAGTGTCTTCCAGGACAGGAAGCGTAGAGGGCAAGTAGCCATCGGCTCAAAGGGTGGGCGAGTCAGCTGCTGCAAGACCACTTTCAACTCCCACTCAGGGGCAGGAGGACGGATTGGAGGCTTGAGCAAAAGCAAGCCTCTGAGAAAGTGGGACACCAAGGGGTGAACCGACAGAGAATGTCCTTCCACCAGTGAGTGGTGAGCTGCTAGAGCTGAGAGGTGGAACCGAACAGAATTGGACTTAAGTCCCTGGCACAGTACAGGAGAAAGTATCCTCTGTACGTAGCTGACACCACACAGAAAACCTTTTCCATTTGAGAGCATAGGTTTTCCTAGTGGACTGTTTCCTAGAGGCTAGGACAACCTACTCAACGTCCTGAGGTAGGCCCCAAGGAGCCAAAACTACCCTTACAGCCTCCAGGCCATCAAATTGAGAGCTTTGAGATTGGGGTGCAGAAGGGAACCCTGCTCCTGTGAGAGAAGGTCGGGTTGCAACCCCAGAGGCAGTGGGGGATCCACTGCCAGTTGAAGCAGAAGTGGAAACCAAGGCTGTCTTGGCCACCTGGGAGCCACCAGCAGGACCGAGGCCTTGTCCTGAAGAATCTTGAAGAGAGTTCGGGCCACCAAGGGCGTGGGAGGAAACGCATACAGAAGGCCCTGAGACCAGGGAATCAGAAAAGCATCCGCTGCTATCCTCAGAGGATGCGGTTGCCTGGAGCAGAACTTTGGCAGTTGCTTGTTCAGTGGACTGGCAAAGAGATCTATCTAAGGGAGGCCCCATTTTAGGAAGATCTTCTGACCTACCAAAGGATGCAGCTGCCACTCGTTGGGCTGTAGAATCCTGCTCAACTTGTCGGCCAGGTAGTTGTCCTGGCCGGGAAGGTACACAGCCCTGAGGAGCATGTTGTGCTTGAGGGCAAAAGAACAAAGGTCCTGAGCCTCCCGACAGAGGAGTCTGGACCCAGTCCCGCCCTGTTTGTTCACATAAAACATGGCCACCTGGTTGTCTGTCTGAACCAGGACTGATTGATGAGCCAGGATAGGAGAGAAAGCTTTGAGTGCTAATCGAATAGCTCTGAGTTCTAGGAGATTGATCTGCTGTGTAGCCTCCCAGGGAGACCACAGGCCCTGGGTGCACTTGTTCAGACAATGAGCTCCCCAGCCCTGCAGGAAGGCGTCTGTGGTCAGTACCACCGTGTACCCAGGAATCTGAAAGGGCACCCCTTTTAGTAGATTTGGTGGGTGCAGCCACCAGCTGAGGGAGTTCAGCAATTGTCTGGTCACCCTTATCCTGTCCCTGAGGCTGCCTGTGGCCTGTGACCACTGAGTCCGAAGGCACCACTGTGGCCTCATATGGAGCCTGGCATTGGGGGTCACATGTACTGTCGAAGCCATGTGGCCTAGAAGCCTCAGGCAGAGTCTGGCGGACTAGTGACCTGCTGAGAAACTGGTTTGCCAAGTCTATTAATCTTTGTGCTCTGTCTTCTGGCAAGAAAGCTTTTGCCAGTAGAGAGTCCAGCCTTGCTCCTATGAACTCCAAATTCTGGGAGGGGAGCAAAGTGGACTTTGCGAAGTTTATTACAAACCCTAGACTTTGAAGAAGAGCAATAGTTCTGAGGGTGGCTTGTCTGGTCTCCTGGCACGTCTGACCCCTGATGAGCCAGTCGTCCAGATAGGGGAAGACAAAGATTCCCTGATTTCTCAGGTAGGCCGCCACCACTGCCAGGCATTTGGTAAATACCCTGGGAGCGGAGGTGAGGCCAAAAGGCAGTACTCTGTACTGATAATGGTTTCCTCCCACAAGGAACCTGAGGTACTTTGTGGTCTGGATGAATGAGAATGTGAGTGTACGCATCCTTTAGATCTAAGGAGCATAGCCAATCTCCCTGCTGGAGGTAGGGCAGAAGTGTTCCAAAAGTAAGCATCTTGAACTTTTCTTTCTCTAGGAACTTGTTGAGGTTCCTGAGGTCCAGAATGGGTCGAAGGCCACCGGTTCTTTTGGGTACCAGGAAATACCTGAAGTAGAATCCGTGACCTTGCAAGTGGGGAGGCACAGGCTCCACTGCCCTGTCCACCAACAGACCTTGAAGCTCTTGAAGGAGAAGGTCTGTGTGCAGGGGAGGCCTTGGAGGTTCCCCTGGAAAGTATGGCGGAGGCAGTTGGTGAAAGTGGAGGGCATAGCCCTTGTTGACTATGTTTAACAGAACTCGAAAGTCTACTGTAACTTTTTTGACAAAGTACAACAAACAACTCTATATTAAATTCGAAAAAGCCAAGGCCTGTGATAAGGAAGCTTATCATAGCTCAGGTAGGAGCTTTAGAAAAGATGATGTGACTCTGAACAAGCAACCTGTCAGTTCTGGTAGAAGCAAGAAAACAGAGTTTTCACATAAAAGACTACCAGTCCCAGAATGCACCAGGTTTCCAGCAGCCATGAGAGGGGCTGAAGTGAGAGAATGTAGGTGCAATCAAGAGAGCTATGAGGTAATCCCTAAGCACTCATCTCAAAGGGCAGGGCCTGATTCAACACAGCTGCGCTGTGTTAGGGAGCAGCACACATTAGAACAGGATAAGAGTAGAGCTTATTCTTCAGGAAAACAGTTTCAGCTACAGAGGGAGGAAGAGATACAGAGACAGCAACGGCTACAAGCACCAGTATCACCTGGAGAAACAGAAGCCAAGCCAAGCAGATAGAGAGAGAAGGAAACTCTCTGGAAGGAAGAGAAGAAAGGCCATTGGAAGGTCTGGGAGATTCCAAGGCAGTACTCATACTGGGAGGTATTCCAAAAGCCAGCAGAGTCCATTGGACTGGATTCAGCCAGAGGAATGGAGTGGCAGAGATAGGAATCACCAGTGGCTACCTGGAAGAGAGAAGACTGCATGTGGAAGGGACTTTCAGACCAAGGCCAGAAGGTATGTGAGAGAAGATCCAGCGTCCAGGGATCAAGACTGGAAGGCTGGACATCAGAATTGGATTACATATTGGCCAAGCTATACAGAGAGGAATAATGATAGCAGGAGAGGCTCAGGTATGAACACTGATCCAGACCCTATCTATAATAGAGAATGGCAGCAAGGGAATAAGCATTCTCATGATAGTGCCTTCATGAAAGACTCATCTGTGCCAATGTATGATATTGACCCTATGATTGTTGATGCAGGGGGAAATACAGCAGATGAAACTATTTACATGGACTGTTCTTTATCTAAATGCTATTGCTAGTTTTCTATGAGCAAACACATCAGCCATCACAAAGAAACCTAACTTTGTTCTTTATTTCCACTGCAAACAGCTCTTAAAGCAGGATTTGGGCTCACACAGTAGCAGCCAGCCAGCTAAAGGCTTTCAGCTGGTCCATTGATAGTAATTAGGGCTGCACCTGATTGTGTGTGTGAGCAAGGGAGAATCACTGCTGAGATCGGCGTGGAAAATAAGCAGAAGTTAACCTAACCAGCAAAGTTTATTCTTTACTTTGTGCCTTTTGTATTTGGTAATTATTTGCTAAGAAAACATTAGCTAATTGCCTGACAAGCTGAAGGTTGTTTTCTGGTTTACTTTGTGACTATTTGTTATCCATTTAAACACTGCAAGCAAGTAACCTCATTTATAGTGCTATCAAGCATACATGTGCTGGGTGAATTAAACCCCATCAATAAAAGAAGTATTTTATTGATCTTACCACTTGGTTTCACAACTCAAATTATTGTCATCAGCTGTGTTTGGGAGTGAATGAACTACAATACCCACAATACCTTGCAAGAATCATATGAATATATGCATCGTCAAGATTGTGTAAGTTCTCACCCTAGGCAGCCGTCTGACAGGCCTCAGAATCCCCGGCTGCCACCGACTTAATGAAAGACCGTCGGATGGACTAATGCCACTATTGCATCAACGGCCTTCACTTGGCTTTTGAATTATTAATAGACTTGTTCATTATTTTTAATTGTAATTTATATTTAATCTTTAAACTGTTTCCCAAAAAGGACACTTATGTGAGCTTAAGGAAAGGATAGCGCTGGACTTTAAACTTAAAACCAGGAGCTTCTCAACTTCTCAACTTCATCCAACTCCTTCCAATTCACTTCTTAAAATGCCAAATAATTGGGATCAGTAAATATGATAGCTGGTATAAATGTAATGCTTAGCTTAAAATGGTGAACTTGTAACTTCCATCTTTTTCCCATGCATTACTTCAAAGGACAAGTTCACAACTTTTAAGACGATCCGCTTTAAATGGTGAACATACAGCTTCAGATGGAGTTGAGAAGCTCCTGGTTTTAAGTTTAAAGTCCAGCGCTATCCTTTCCTCAAGCTCACATAAGTGTCCTTTTTGGGAAACAGTTTAAAGATTAAATATAAATTACAATTAAAAATAATGAACAAGTCTATTAATAATTCAAAAGCCAAGTGAAGGCCGTTGATGCAATAGTGGCATTAGTCCATCCGATGGTCTTTCATTAAGTCGGTGGCAGCCCGGGATTCTGAGGCCTTGGCTTTTTCAAATTTAATATAGAGTTGTTTATTGTACTTTGTCAAAAAAGTTACAGTAGACTTTCGAGTTCTTTTACAGAGCATCATATTAAGTTAGTTATGTTATCTCTGTTCTAAATAAGGACCACAATTTGGGTTCTGGACTATGTTTAACAACCAACTGTCCCCAGTGATGTGGGGCCACTGGTGGGCAAAGAGGGCGAGGCGACCTCCTGTGCAGGGTTGGGAGAGCAGGGACTGAGAGGCTACGCTCAAGGAGTCAAAAACCCCCACCCTGCTGAGTGGGAGCAGGGGCCGGAGGCTTGGGGGTCCTCTGCCTACGGGGCCCATTACCCTGCCCCTTGGCTTGCTGACCCTGGGATGCAGCTTGGGCAGCCTGATACTGAGGGTACTGTTTGTAGGCAGTGCCCTTCCTCGGGTAAAAGGGCTTCTTACCCGAGGCCTTCTTCTTGTGAGAAGGGGCAGAGGTCTTCCTAGACAGCCTTGTCCTTGTAAGGTGCTCGGTCTCGAGCTGTGCGGCCTTCTCGGCCATGGGCTTGCCAAAAAGGTTTTCACCTCGGCAAGGGACATCAACCAACTTGTCCTGAACCTATGGCTCGAGGTCCGATGACTGCAGCCATGCCTGGTATCGAGCTGCGATGCCGGCTGCCGCAACTCGGGCCGAAGCCTCGAAGCCATCGTAGGCGGCGCGGGACAAACTTCGAGCAGTCCCGAATCCCCGAGGACAAGGACTTGAATCTCTGCAAGGGCTCCCCGGAGAGACCAGCAGAGAACCCGGCCAACTCCTTGGCCAGGTCTCGCAAGTACATGCCCATGTACAGCTGGTAAGACTGGACACGGAAAGCAAGCATCGAGCCCTGGAAGCACTTTCTACCTACACCATCGAAGTTCCAGGCCTCCCTGCCGGGGGGCACCGTGGAGTGCATCTTCTGGCTTTTCAAACGATGCATGGCCGATTCCACCACCATGGAATGGTATGGTAGCTGCGCCTTCTGAAAGCCAGGGTTCTTCCGGAGTCGATAAATCGAATCGACTCGCTTGCTTAGAACCGGCGCCGAGGCCGGTGCCTCCCACATCCGGAAGAGGAGCCGTTCCAGCATCGGAGGAACCGGGACAGTAAAGGCCTCCTTCGGAGGAGAGTCGTACTGCAGGGCCTCGAGCTCTTCAGCTCAAGGCTCTTCCTCGGGGTCCGCCGGAATAGCCAACGTGGTGGCCATATCCCGGACAAACTCCGAGAACCGGGTGTCCTCCGGAGGGGGATCTACTCCGGGGCTCAGACTGCGGTGAGTCCAAGAGGACGCACCGAGTCTTGAATGTGTCGGGGGACTCCTCATCCTCCGTCTCCCAGGCGGACTCGTCCGACGAGGAGTCAGGATCCGACCCCGCGGGGCCCTGGAACACCCGCCCCGACGCCGGAGGCACCGGCGTCGACGCCCTCGGTCCCGAACGGGAGGTCGAGGTAGACCGCGACCGAGGTCGACTTCGAGCCATGATGGACTCGAGTATCGGCTCGGTCTCCGGGGTCGACTTCGATGTCGATGTCCCGGTGGTCGGGGAAGATGCGCCAGACAGGCTGGCCATCAGTGGCCGCTGCTGCTCCATGAAGGCAGACAGTCTGCTCTCCAAGGCTGTCATCCTGAGACTCAGCTCGGGAGACGCAGCAGCCACCGACTCGGGCCCTGGCGGCACTGGGCCCGACATCGGCTCTCTGGAAGGAGAGTCCTCGAGGACCACAGGGCTTACGTGTCCAGCTGACTCCGGCTCCATGCGAGGAACTTTGGCAGGCTTCTCTTGTTCCACAGGCCCGGGGCGACGGTCGGGGGTCTTAGACCTGGCCCTCGAGGAGCCAGGGACCTCCGACGACGACGCCCTCACGAGCCGCTTCTTCCTCTTGCGTTCCCGGTCGGGGGAACCCCTGTCTGAGGAGCTCCGACGGCGCTCGGGATCCGAATCCCAAGATGTCGAGGCCTCAGACAAGGTCCGGGCCCGGCCGGAGGCTGAGTCCGAGAAAAGCCTTTCTTTCTGCTTCTGGCGACTTCGTAGTGCCTTGGAAGACATCTTCCCACATGGTCCACACGTCTTAGGGTCTTGATCAGGACCGAGGCACCGAAGGCAGCAGTCGTGTGTGTCGGTGAGAGACATCAACTTCTTACACCGATCACACTTCTTGAAACCGCTGGAAGCCATCAGGGAAAAAAGAGTCCCCGCGAGATCAAAGGACCGGCCTGCCAGGGAAAAATCAAAAAAGGGCGCCAATGCCAGCCACGAAGGGCAAAAATCGAAAAAGAAGAATCGGGCTCGATACCGGTGTACCGAACCCGGCGGGAGGGGAACCGGCGTCGAACCGGGAGAAAAAATAGCGAGAATCGCCGAAAAAATCTAACTTTTATCCGGGATGACAGGACGCACGTCCGGTGGGCTTCTCGGAAAAAGAGAGACTGAGGTAAGATGGCACCTTTAGGCGGGAAGGGAACCGCGCATGCGTGCCTGCATTCCCAAAGGCTTTCATAGAAAGCTGGGGAAATGCTCCGCTGGGGCTTCATCGGCGTCGATGACACCCATATGTGAGGACTGACTTCCCGCTTGGTCCTGGAGAATGAAGTTCACCTATTGACCAGATGTGCCTAGGACTCTGAAGCAAAGTGAAGCGAAAGGCATTCCCCACTGTGGCTGAAGACTTACTGTGGACTTGGACGTGTTGAAGCTACCATTCTTTTGTAGTGATTCTGTCTAGAATCAGAGGGGGAGACTGTTGACAGTGACTCAAAGTGGGAAACCAGGACACTCTGAAAGGGTTAATATGGAGAAGGGCTTGGGATTTTATGACAACCTGAAGCTGATCTGTAGCAGTTTAACAGTCTGTGTATAGAAGCCAAGGTCGTATTTTGTAGATGTTTGTGGAAAAACGAGACAGAATGTTTTTGTTTATCCTAAGTTGAGCAATGTCTGTGCCTAGTTTGACCTATAAGATGTAGTGTTTAGCTTGACCTGTAATGCAGATGCATGATGTAGTGTGGAAAGATGAATTTGTAGGTGTTTTTTTCCTAATAAAAGAAGGTGCTGCAGCGAAGCTCGAGGGGGGGGGGGAGGGTTCACAGGAAACTTCAAATTTGCAGACCTGTCGGCCCCCTCCCTTAAGGCCTTAAGCAGTACTGCTATTGCTATGATTCTCTGTGTATATGTGTTCTAATGTCATTCCTTATTGAATTTAGAGAATTGGAGCCAAAGAGCCAAGGTTGAATTTTGCTACCTAGTGAGCAGTAGGTCATGCAAAGAGATTCTTTCAGGCAGTGCCACGCCGATAGCTCTTTCATCTGAAAAAATTGCCGGACCTGGTCCTGAATATTTTTGGCCTTTCCAGAGGCAGCGACACAAGGCCTTTTTCAGTGTCAAAACATGCTCCTAGATAAACCAGGTCTTGGGACAGAACTAATTTGCTTTTGCTGAAATAGATTACCCATCCCAGACTCTGAAGAAATGCTATTATCTGCTGCATGGCTACTTGACTCTTGAGCTGGCTTTGTCCTGATCAGCCAATTGTCTAGATACAGATGCACTAGCACTCTTTCACACTGAAGAGCAGCCGCTACCACCACCCTGACTTTCATAAAAGGTTCTTGGCACCATTGCTAGGCCAAACAGAAAAACCCGAAATTGAAAATGCCCCATTGGCACTGTGAACCGGAGGAAACACTGATGCTCTGGGAGAATGGGAATGTGAAGAGATGACTCCGAGATCCAGAGCCGTCAAGAATTTGCCCTTTCATATTCCTAATATTAATGACCTCAATGTTTCCATGAGAAACTGAAGTACTCATAAGTCATAAGACTCTGTTGACATGCTTTAAGTTGATAACTGGGCGAAAGGAACCTTCCTTTTGGGAACAATGAAATAAATTGAGTACTGACCTTTTTCTACTTCGTCTGTGGGAATTCAACCACAGCTCCCAACTGAAGTGTGTCCGACACCGCCTTTACCTTGGTCGGAGCTCTCCATGGGGACAGTGTAAAGGCATCAGAGACAAGCCAAGCCAACTCCAGTGCGTAACCTTCTCGAATCACTGCGACACCCATGGTCGGAAGTAATCTGGACACAAGTGGAGTAATACTGTTGTAGCTGAACCCCTACTAGTATCAACTCCTCCTGGGCCCCCCCTCGCTTGATTGTAGTTTCTCGGAGGCCACTCCGGCTCCAGAATAATAACCTCTACCTCAAAAGGGCTATTCCCTATAAGGATAGCAAGCCCACTGAAATGGAGCAAAATGAATGGCGTAAAACCTGCGGATATTTCTAAACTGTCCTCTGACCAGAGCTGCTGACTTCCCTGGCTTAGGCTTATACTCCAGAAGACTGGCCCCCTTGGTTTCACCTAAATCATTCACCCGTTTCTCCAATGCTTCTCCAAAGAGCAGTTTCCCCTTAAAGAGCAGTTCACTGAGGCAGATTTTAGAAGAAACATCCGCCGACCAATTTCACAGCCAAAGAAAACACTGTGCCGCCATCACTGAAGCCATGCTCTTTGTAGAGGCTTGCACCAAGTCATAAAATGCATCCACCAGGTATGCTGACCCTGATTCCAACTTAGCAACCTTCGAATTTGATTGCTGAAAACTTGGCTTGGCATCTGGTAAGCTTTGCACCCACCTTAAACACACCCAAGCCACATAAGCTCCACAAATGGATGCTTGCAAGGCGAGTGCGTTTATCTCAAAGGACTGCTTCAGCAGAGTTTCTAGTTTTCTATCTTGCATATCCCTTCATTGCTCCTCTTTCAACTGGAATGGTTGTCTTCTTGGTCAAGCAGACACTAAGGCATCCACTTTCGGCAACTTGAGCAAGTCCTTTTCGACTGGCAGAATAGGGTACAAACGGGCCATAGACCTACCGCCCCGCAAGCCGGCCTCTGGAACTTCCCATTCCGCATTTATCTTTTCTCATTGATCTATGAATTGGAAACAAATTTGGAGGCGTACAAATGTCCTGAAGCAGAGGATCCTCCAATGTCTCCTCATCCACTGGGGTACCAAATGAGATATTCAGTGCTGCTAGGGACTGCGCAATTAGCATTGTTAACTCTTTACGATGAAACACTAGCACAATGTTTGGATCCTGCCCAGGAGGAATCTCCCCTTCCTCCAAATCTATAGGGGGATGAGTCCTCCCAGAGTCCTGACGGACCCTCCAGAGGGTCCTCAAAGGCTCTGGATAGAACAGATGCCCGATCCTCAGCCGGTTCAGCCTCCAGCCTTCAGCAGGAGACCCCACGCTATCTCTAGTCAGCGCCAATGCATCCAAGACTGCTCCCGCTGACACCGATTTGTCCCCTGAAGGATCCACCAGCCCCTGCTTTATGCAGTAGGCCTGGTGAAGAAGTAGCACAAAGTCTTGGGAAAAGGGAAGATATGAAGAAGTTAGCTCCAACACAGAATCGCTGCACTGGTGCTTTCCCGCTGGAACTGAAAATGGTTGCTGACCATCACACAGCTCTCCTGCGCTGGCAAAATGACCGCTGTTCCCGCCAAAAGCACGGGGGGATACTTAAGTTGTGCTGGGCTCTCTACCTCTGCCTGGGAGCTCCCCGGAGCCGTCTTGGTTTTTTAAAACGTTTTCTGCAGCCTTGCCTTCTTCCACACAGCTGCGGCAAAACTCTGCAGCCTGCAAAAAACCCCACTAAATTGCCACATGTGATGCAAACCGCCTTTCTGATCGGCATGGCTGACCCGTGCCAGATGAACCCAGAACCCGGCCTCAATCAGCCCTCTCACCCAATGTAAAACCGCAACCACCAAGGGACCATCTGAGACTCTGCTGCTCCCTTGCTGCATCGACGGCTGAGTCCTAAAACCACCAGTTTGAAGTCTCTTCTTTTTTTTTTTTTAATTGCATTAAAAGGCCAGGCTGCAAACTGAGTTCCCCTCAAATTTTCTGTGAAGGACAGGAACTTCCCCAGCCTACCATGAAGTTTCAGGGAAAACAGCTCTTAAACAGGAGAGGGACCTCGATCACCAAGTTTAATACCTCAAAAACACAAAGAACCACTTGCTGACTCAACAGTCTGGGTTCTCAAAGTAGTGGTAAACTTCACTGCTCCAAATTAAAATAACCCTTTCCTTTTTTTTTTTTTTTAATCGTCCTGTCAGTGGAGTCCGACTGCACAGAAGCTCATCATCAGCTGCTGGAGACTGAGAATACTGGTGTGAGAGGAGGTGCACAGAACTCTTATACTGACATATCATCAAAACCTGTGATGTTCAGTCTCCAGCTGCTGGTGGTGGGACACAACCCATGCGCCTGGACTGGATTGGAGGGATGATAAGGAAATTTAAGAACTTTAATTTCACAGATCAAAGTAAAGTAAATGATGGCAGATAAAGACCAGTATGGTCCATCTAGTCTGTCCAGTAAGATGAATGATAACATTTTGAATCAACTAAGAGCTTCCATGGAAAAAGAAATACAGGGAGAATGAGGAGACCTAGGTGAGAGTACCAGAAGAAAGGAATACACAGAAAAAGAAAGAGCAGTTGAGGGGGAGATTGAGCTTAGAGATCTGGAACTGCAGAAGAGTGAGATGAATAAAGGACAGGTCGACAAATCAACTGAAGAGGAGGAAGAAAGGGAGGAGAAAGACACAGAGGTGGAGGAATTCAAGATCGAACTCCTAGTACACATGTTAAAAGATGAATATGCTGGGTTCCAAGCAAGGGAAAGATTACCCAAGTTCAATTTAATGCCTAAGGTTAAAGGTATGATAAATTAAGGTGAACAAGGCCATATCCTGTATAAAGGATCATTTATTGACATCACCGAAATAAACTGAATACAATATTGTGCAGCTAAAATTATTACTGCAAGAATACTACTATCTAAAGTGCAGGGCCAGAAGAAAAAGAGAACAGTTCCTCCTTGAAAAAAGCGCATTGAAGGAAAAATACAATCATTGCATATGGAGGTATTCCTGATAGATGGGTATCTGAAAGGATTAAAATCATCAAAGATATTGAGGAAGATCCAAGATATCAAGCTGAAGCATGCTACATTAATAGAAGACCTGAAAGGGGAAATTAAGTCTTACATGATGATAATTTGCTTTCCTTGAATTCCTCCAGTCCAGTCCAGCCATAGAGTTATCATTCCCACCCGCAGCTGATCATGCCGTCTTGATGATGTCACTTAGGCTACTGGCACGTCCTTCAAGGTTCAGTATTCTACCACCGCAGCATTCTTATTAAAATTTAAGTAAAAACAATTCAAACCAAAAATTGTCCAGCAGAACTGTGAACTGGAAAGGTGTCCAGGATTCCCTTGCCCTGCTATTTCTGTCTGTCTTTCTTCCTCTAGTTTGTTACATTTTTTTTTTTGTGCATTAGCAATAAACATGTGGGCCTGGTGAAGAAAATGTCCCCGCCAGCTCTCGAACTCATGCCACGGTGAAATCTTCAGGTCTGGGATCGCCCTGGCCAAGGCCAGCAAACAAGGTTGGATCCTGGACTGGATGGGAGGAATTCAAGGAAAGTAAATTATCAGGTAAGACCTAATTTCCCCTTCCTTATTATTCCTTCAGTCCAGTCCAGACCATAGAGATGTACCAGAGCAATCGCTCTCGGGCATGAGGCTGGGCCCCTGGGCCCAAAGATCCAGCACCTTCGGCTGACACCAAGGACGGTCCACAGTCAGATGCAGCAGATCGGCATGCCACAGGTGAGTCCGGAGCTATCATCACCACCAGTCCTGGATGCGACTCTATCCTCTGCAAAGGTCTTCCTATCAATGCCCACAGCATGAAGATATACAGGAGTCCATCCACCGGCCACCTCTGGATCAGCATGTCCAAACCTTCCGACATCGGCTCTCTCCGCCTGCTGATAAAATGATTCACCTTTGCGTTCCCGAAAGTTGCCATGAGATCCATAAGAGGTTATCCCCACTGCCACACTGTGTTGGTGAACACGTCGTTGCACAGGCACCACTCCGCTGGGTCTAAAAACCAGTGGCTGAGATAATCGGCCACTACATTGTCTTTGCCGGCCACGTGAGCTGCTGATAGGGCCAGGAGGTTGGCCTCTGACCAGCTCAACAGGGGCGTGATCTCATCCGCCAGAGGAATGCTCTCCATACTTTCCTGTCGACTGATGTAAACCATCGTTGTGACAATGTCAGAGAACACTCAAACTGCCTTTCCCTGCAGGAACATTTAGAACTCTAGCAACAAGCAAAACACTGCTCTCATCTCCAACCTTCTGATGGACCACTGGCTCTCTTCCCATGTCCAGTGCTCCCTAGTTGCTTAAGCTGGCATCTGTCGTTACTGGTACCCATATGAGCCCTTGCCGAGGGTATCAGTTCTATGGCCTCTGCCATTGATCAGAGCACCACAGATAATGCCATGCCGATGGCACCACCATTTTCCAGAGCTGCCTGACCTGTGTCTGTATCTTCTGCATCCTTTCCTCAGACAATCTGACCAGCCCGACATCCGTCTAAAACCTGGCGCTGAGATAGACCAAGTCCTGGCTGGGCTGCAGATGACTCTTGGCCACTTTGACGACCCAGCCAAGCTGTGGCAGACAGGTTACCACCCATTTCATTGCCTCTCTACTCTCCAAGAAACTTTGCATGCACAAGCCATTCGTCCAAGTATAGGTGCACTAGTACTCTCTCTTTGTGGAGTGCAACTTCAACCAACACCATGATCTTTGTGAAGATCTTTGGCACAGTTGCGAGCCTGAATGGGAGAGCTCGAAAATGGAAATGGTCCATTGGTACTACAAAGCACAGAACCTTTGATGAGTCAACCGGATGGGAATGTGCAGGTAGGCTTCAGTGAGATCCGTGAGGAACTCGCTTTGGTGTATCGCGGCGATGATCAACCGCAATGTCTCCATCAGAAACCATGAAACTCATAATGCTCAATTTACGCAATTTGAGATCCAAAATGGGCCAAAAAGTTCCCTCCTTTTTGGGAACCATAAAATAGATTGAGTATTGACCGCAGCCACGTTGGTCCGGGGGAACCTCCACCACAGCCTCCAGCGGCTGTAGCTGCCATAACGTCTCTTGCACTGCCACATTCCGTGGCACCCTGCAGGGAGAGTTGACAAACGCATCACACAGGGGCCTAGCAAACTAACGCATAACTTTCTTGAATAACCTGGTACCCACTGATCAGAGGTAAGCTGGACCCAGGTGGCACAGAAAGAGTAATTACTCACCTGTAACAGGTGTTCTCCAGGAGCAGCAGGAATCAGTCCTCACATATGGATGACATCGACGTCGATGGAGCCCTTGCGGAGCATTTCCCCAGCTTTCTATGAAAGCCTTTGGTAATACTGCATGCATGCGTGGTCCCCTTCCCGCCTAAAGGTGCCATCTTGCTCAGTCAAATGACATAGCTAACAAACAGCAAACAAAAAAATGAAAGATAAACTATGTACAACTGCAACTCCCAGGGGAGGAGGGAGGGTTGTGAGGACTGATTCCTGCTGCTCCTGGAGAACATCTGTTACAGGTGAGTAGCTACTCTTTCTCCAGGACCAAGCAAGAAGTCAGTCCTCACATATGGGTGACTCCCTAGCTCTGGGCTACCAAGGAACCCAGGCTGAAAAAGAGAAGTCCCTCTAGTCCCAGCATCAAAGAAAGGCTTTTCACTGAAAGAACCTCCACCAGTAGCCCAACGGAGGGCTGGAGGGCAGGAGTTGCCTAAACCTCAAAGAGATTCCGGAGTACTGCCTGGCCAAAAGCACTGTCCCTACAGGACTCCCTCTCCAGGCAGTAATGGGCCGCAAAAATCTGGCTTGAGGACCAAGTTGCAGCCCTGCAGATGTCTGCCAACGGTACAGAGCGGAGATGAGCTACTGAGGCAGCCATTGCCCTGACACGATAGGCCGTGACCCGACCCTGCAAGGGAAGGTCAGCCGCCTTGTAAGCCCAGGTGATACAGTCAGCCACCCAAATGGAAAAGGCACGCTTGGACACAGCTAACCCCAAATTATTAGGGTCAAAAGAGATGAAGAGCTGAGCAGCCCTTCTATGTCCCTGCGTACGGTCAAGGAAGAAGGATAAGGCCCTCCTACAGTCCTGGGTATGCAGGACCGCTTAAGCCTGGCTTGCATGAGGCCTAGGGAAGAATGTTGGAAGAACCACCTCCTGGTTGAGGTGGAAAGAGGAGACAACTTTAGGGAGGAACTTTGGATGAGTCCTAAGGACTACCCTGTTCCTATAGAAGCGGGTGTAAGGCCTGTCACAGACCAGGGCCTGAAGCTCACTCACTCGTCTGGCCGAGGTTAAGGCTACCAGGAAGAGTGTCTTCCAGGAAAGGAAGCAGAGAGGACAAGTAGCCATCAGCTCAAAAGGTGGGCGAGTCAGTTGCTGCAAGACCACATTCAACTCCCACTCAGGAGCTGGAGGACAGACAGGAGGCTTGAGCAAGAGCAAACCTCTGAGAAACCTGGACACCAAGGGGTGAACCGACAGAGGGTGTCCTTCCACCAGTGAGTGGTGAGCTGCTAGAGCTGAGAGGTGGACCCGAACAGAATTGGACTTAAGGCCCTGATTGGGTAAGTGCAGCAGGTACTGAAGCACCACTGGTACAGCACAGGAGAAAGGATCCTCTGTGCGTAGCTGACACCACAGAGAAAACCTCTTCCATTTCAGAGCATAGGTTTTTCTAGTGGACTGTTTCCTAGAGGCCAGGACAACCTCTTCAACTTCAGGAGGTAGGCCCCAAGGAGCCAAAACTACCCTTGCAGCTTCCAGGCCATCAAATTGAGAGATTTGAGATTGGGGTGCAGAAGAGACCCCTGGTCCTGAGAGAGAAGGTCGGGCTGCAACCCCAGAGGTAGTGGAGCGTCCACTGCTAGTTGAAGCAGAAGTGGGAACCAAGGTTGCCTCGGCCACCTGGGGGCTACCAGAAGGACCGAGGCCTGATCCTGTAGAATCTTGAACAGGGTTCGGGCCACCAGAGGCGTGGGAGGAAACGCATACAGGAGGCCCTGGGACCAGAAAATCAGAAAAGCATCTGCTGCTAGCCTCAGAGGATGCGGTTGCCTGGAGCAGTTCCTGGGCAGCTGTCTGTTCAGGGGGCTGGCAAATAGATCTATGGATGGAAGTCCCCATCTCAGGAAGATCTTCTGAACCACCAAGGGATGGAGCTGCCATTCGTGGGGCTGCAGAATCCTGCTCAACCTTTCTGCCAGGTAATTTTCCTGGCCAGGGAGGTAAACCGCCCTGAGCAAAATGTTGCGCCTGAGTGCAAACAAGCAAAGGTCCTGCGCCTCCTGACAAAGGAGCCTGGACCCAGTGCCGCCCTGTTTGTTCACATAAAACATGGCTACCTGATTGTCTGTTTGTACTAAGATAGACTGGTGGGCCAGGGTTTGAGAGAGTCTTGAGGGCTAAGCGAATAGCCCATAGTTCCAGTAGATTGATCTGCTGCTTGGCCTCCCAGGGAGACCACAGGCCCTGGGTGCACTTGCTCAGACAGTGTGCACCCCATCCCTGCAGGGAGGCATCGGTGGTCAACACCACTGTGAACCCAGGTGGCTGAAAAGGCATCCCCTTCAGTAAGTTGGGGGGATGCAGCCACCAACATAGGGAGTTTAGGAATGGTCTGGACACCCTTACTCTGTCGCTGAGGCTCCCTGAGGCTTGCGACCACTGATTCCTGAGACACCATTGCGCAGGCCTCATATGAAGCCTGGCATTGGGAGTCACATGTACTGTCGAAGCCATGTGGCCAAGAAGCCTCAGGCAGAGCCTGGCGGAGACCAGTGACCTGCTGAGAAACTGGTTTGCCAAGGTCATCAGTCTTTGGGCTCTGTCCTCTGGCAAGAAAGCCTTTGCTTGCAGAGAGTCTAGCCTTGCCCCTACGAACTCCAAGTTTTGGGAGGGGAGAAAAGTGGACTTTGAGAAGTTTGTCACAAACCCCAGATGTTGGAGTAGAGAAATCGTTCGGAGGGTGGCTTGCCTGGCCTCCTGGCAGGTCTGACCCCTGATGAGCCAGTCGTCCAGATAGGGGAAGACAAAGATACCCTGATTCCTTAAGTAGGCTGCTACCACTGCCAGGCATTTGGTAAAGACCCTGGGGGCGGAGGTGAGGCCAAATGGCAGCACTCTGTATTGATAATGGTTTCCTCCCACAATAAACCTGAGGTACTTTCTGTGGTCTGGATGAATGAGGACGTGAGTGTACGCATCCTTTAGATCTAAAGAGCATAGCCAATCTCCCTGCAGGAGGTAGGGCAGAAGTGTTCCAAGAGTAAGCATCTTGAACTTCTCCTTCTGTAAGAACTTGGTGATATTTCTGAGGTCGAGAATAGGCCTGAGGTCCCCTGTTCTCTTTGGTACTAGGAAGTACCTGGAGTAGAAACCGTGACCTTGTAGGTGGGGAGGCACAAGCTCCACCGCCTTGTCTTGCAACAGACCCTGAAGCTCCTGCAGGAGGAGGGCTGTATGGCGAGGAGGTCTTGGAGGCTCTCCTGGAAAATAGGGAGGAGGCAACTGATGAAAATGAAGCAAGTAGCCCTTGTGGACTATGCTTAAGACCCAGTTGTCCCCTGTAATGGGTGGCCACCGATGGGCAAACAGGGCTAGTCGACCTCCTGTGCAGGGATGGGACAGCAGAGACGGAGAGGCTATGCCTTGGTAGTCAAAACCCCCACCCTGCTGAGTGGGAGCAGGAGCCGGAGGCTTGGGGGCCTTCTGCCTACGGGGCCCATGTCCCTGCCCCTTGGCCTGCTGACCCTGTGGGGGAGCGGGGTAAGCCTGGTAAGGTGGGAACTGTTTGTAGGCAGTCACCTTCCTCGGGTAAAAGGACTTCTTACCCGAGTCCCCCTTCTTATGTGAAGGGGCAGAAGTCTTTCTAGAGAGCCTTGTCCTCGTGAGGTGCTCAGTCTCGAGCTCAGCAGCCTTCTCGCCCATGGGTTTGCCAAAAGGGTTCTCACCTCGGAAAGGGACATCAACCAACTTGTCCTGAACCCATGGCTCGAGGTCTGATGACTGCAGCCATGCCTGGCATCGAGCCGCGATGCCAGCTGCCGCAACACGGGTCGAGGCCTCAAAGCCATCGTAGGCTGCTCGGGACATGAACTTAGAGCATTCCCGGATCCCCAAAGACAAGGACTTGAACCTCTGCAAAGGTTCCCCGGAGAGACCAGCAGAGAACCCAGCAAGCTCCTTTGCCAAGTCCTGCAAGTACATGCCCATGTACAGCTGGTAAGACTGGACACGGCAAGCAAGCATAGAGCCCTGGAAGCACTTTCTACCGAACGTATCCAGGTTCCGGGCCTCCCAGCCGGGGGGCACCGCAGAGTGCATCTTCTGGCTTTTCAGACGATGCATGGCCGATTCCACCACCATAGAATGGTGCGGTAGCTGCGCCTTCTGAAACCCAGGGCTCTTACGGAGTCGATAAATGGAATCGACCCGCTTGCTGAGAACCGGTGCCGAGGCCGGTGCCTCCCACATCCGGAAGAGGAGCCGTTCCAGCATCGGAGGAACCGGCACAGTAAAGGTCTCCTTCGGAGGAGAGTCATACTGGAGTGCCTCGAGATCTTCGGCTCGAGGCTCCTCCTCGGGGTCCGCCGGGATCGCCAAAGCAGTGGCCATATCCCTAACGAACTCCGAGAACCGGGTATCCTCCGGAGGGGACCTACTCCGGGGCTCAGACTGCGGTGAGTCTGACGGGACACACCGAGTCTTGAAAGTATCGGGGGACTCCTCGTCCTCCGTCTCCCAGGCTGACTCGTCCGAAGCGGAGTCGGGCTCCGACCGCGCGGGACCCGGGAGCACCCGCCCCGACGCCGAAGGCACCGGCGTCGACACCCTCGGTCCCGACCGGAAGGTCGAGGGTGACCGTGACCGAGGACGACCTCGAGCCTTCATGGTCTCGAGTATCGGCTCGGTCTCCGGGGTCAACTTCGACGTCAATGTCCCGGTGGTCGGGGCAGATGCGCCATGCTGATCCATGAAGGCAGACAGTCTGCACTCCAAGGCTGTAAGCCTGAGACCCAGCTCAGGAGACTCAGCAGCCACCGACTCGGGCCCCGGCGGCGCCGGACCCGACGTCGGCTCCCTGGGAGGAGAGTCCGAGGACAACAGGACTTACGTGTCCAGCAGACTCTGACTCCACTCGAGGTAGTTTTGACGGCTTCTCCTGTTCCATGGGCCCGGGACGGCGGTCGGGGGTCCAAGACCTAGCCCTCGAGGAGCCAGGGACCTCCTCCGACGCCGCCCTCGCGAGCCGCTTCTTCCTCTTTCGCTCCCGCTCGGGGGACCCCCTCTCCGAGGAACCCCGACGATGCTCAGGGTCAGACTCCCAAGACGTCGAGGCCTCAGACGAGGTCCGGGCCCAGCCGGAGGCCGAATCGGAGAAAAGCCTTTCCTTTCGGTGCTGACGACTTCGCAGTGCCTTAGTGGACATTTTCCCACATGGTCCACAGATCTTAGGATCATGATCAGGACCGAGGCACCGAAGGCAGCAGTCGTGTGTGTCGGTGAAAGACATCACTTTCTTGCACCGATCACACTTCTTAAAACCACTGGAAGCCATCGGGGAAAAAAAGAGTCCCCGCGAGGTCAAAGGACCGGCCTTCCAGGGAAAAAGAAGAAAAGGGCGCGAACGCCAGCCAAGAAGGGCAAAAACCGAAAAAATAAGATCGGGCTCGATACCGGTGTACCAAACCCGGCGAGAAGGGGAACTGGCGTCGAACCGGAGAAAAAACCACGAAGAAATCGCAGGGATATGAAGAAAAAAATCTAACTGTTTTCCGGGTGAACTAGGATGAACGTCCGACGGGCTCCACGGAAAAAGAGAGACTGAGCAAGATGGCACCTTTAGGTGGGAAGGGGACCGCGCATGCGTGCAGTATTCCCAAAGGCTTTCATAGAAAGCTGGGGAAATGCTCCGCAAGGGCTCCATCGACGTCGATGTCACCCATATGTGAGGACTGACTTCCTGCTTGGTCCTGGAGAAATCCCGGATCTGTCCTCCCACCGGAACCAGGCCGTCCTGGGTCCCTCTTATCTCATTGTGTTTTCTTAGGCCCCGAGGGGGAGGAGGAGGGGAAGAATCCCTTACCTGCCCCCCCCCCCCCGGACCCATAAAAGGACTGCCCTTAGGGCAGATAGCGGCCTTGGGAAGAAGAGGCAAACTACACTGCCCTAAACCTTCTAAAGTCTTGAGGTTGCCCGCGTGCCGTTTGCCCCACTCACGCCGACTTGGGTTTATCTTCAGGTAGGCAACTGCCTTTTGTATCCGTAATCTCCTTTACCAACTTCTCCAGTGCTTCATCAAACAAAAGCTTCCCGCAGAAAGGCAGCTTGCTGAGCCTCGCCTTCGAGGTCCCATCTGTCACCCAATTTTGCAACCAGAGCAACAGTCGCGCAGCCACCAATGAGGCCATTCCTTTGGCCACAAATCGAATCAGGTCATAGCAGGCATCGGCTAAGTATGACACTCCAGACTGCATCTTTGCCACTTCAGAGAATGTCCCCGGCTTTCCCTCATTGCAGTCCAGGATCCCTTGCGCCCAACGCAAACAAGCTCATGCCACATATGCCCCGCAGACAGACATCTGCAAGGACACAGTGCCAATATCAAAGGCCTTCTTCAACAGGGTCTCCGATTTACAATCTTGCATGTCCTTAAGCGCCGCACCCCTTTCCAAGGGGATTGTGGTCTTTTTTGAAAATGCTGCGACCAAAGCATCCACTCTTTATCCTGCTCCATCAGCGGGTACAACCTAGTCATGGTGCGTACCCCCTTCAAACCTGCCTCTGGCACTTGCATTCATCCTGGATCATCTGATTGATCACTCTGAATCAGAAAGACCATTCTGGGTTTCTGTACTGCTTGAAACAGCGGTCTTCCAATGGATCCTCTTCGGAGAGACCCCTTGTGGGACGTTAAGCAACGCCAATGACTGAGAAATTAGCATTGCCAGGTCCTTATGACGGAAGACACACATTAGCCGTGGCTCGTCCCCCTGTGGGATCTCTCCGTCCTCCAACTCACCTATGGTGGACTCCCCACAGATGTTTGCCTCTGCTTCTGCCTGCTCCTCTGATTCCTCCAAGGGCAGGGAGTCAGCATCTTTGCAGGGGCTAGGTGCCCCCGCCCGGCATTTAGCCAGAGGTTCGCCCTCAGTCCTGCACGCTTTCCTTTCTTTTTGCAGGGAGATACTGGGTTCAGCTCTGCTTTCGCTGGTGTACCCACCAGGGATGGGGGTTCTGAGGGATCCAGGATGGGCTTCTCTGCATCCCCTGAGTCCTCCTGTCTGCTATCCAACTGGTCCTCTGCCAATCGGGCATCCAACTCACAGCCGCAGCAAAACCCTGCAGCTGAGAGTGAACCCCCAACACCTTCCGCATGCAGCACATACGGGCTTTGGCATCTCTGGCTGTGGGAGGGCACTAGGACAAAGAAAAACAAACAAATGTGAGTGCCGCAGCCCCCAGCATATGGAGTCCTAGTGTACCGCACTGCTATCCTCTCTCATACATCTGGTACCCCCCTGGCACTCTCTCGACGCGGCCTGACCCACGCGGTAAAAAACAAAATGGTGCCGGTCCTGTCAGCACAGCCCGCAAAAAATAAAATTCGAGCCTGGCTCTTCTGCGCCCGCAGACTGATCCTGTACAGAGGATCTACCATGCCCGAAGGTCACTTCTGTGTGCCATTCGAAGGGCTGCTTTTCCCCACCGGAGGATTCCTCGCAATCCACTGGCTGCTGCACCTCGCCTTCTTCTTACGTCCTCTCCCACTGGGAGGGGGGGGGGGGGGAATTGGGAGGTAGAAATACTGGCAGTCTGCAGCCACAACCGTCAAGGCTTGCACCGACTGCTCCTTCCCCCGTCTGAATCTGTTCTCTGGTGCAGCCTTTTCCTTTTTTTTCCCAAATAATCAAAACTTTAGCCATGAGGATTGTCAGAGGGAACCTGTTTCTCTTTAACCCTCTCTTTTTAAGCTTGGAAGTTGTTCCCCATCACTCTCCAGTGGAATCCTGACTACAAACAGAGAGTCACCCCAAGCTGCTTGAAGACTGAGAATACTGAGCCTTGAAGGAGGTGCCAGTATCCTAAGTAGGTGACATCATCAAGACTTGGCATGCTCAGTCTCCAAGCTGTAGGTGGAGGTGACAACTCTATGATCTAGACTAGACTAGAGGAATGATAAGGAATTTATATGTTCCAACAATAAATTGAAAGTAGCAGCAGAAGCGCAAAAATTGCTAAGATATGAAGAAAATAGAAAATAAAGATATTAAAAGGAGACATTTTACTTACCGTTAATTTCCATTCCTGGAGTCCTGCTAGACTAGTCCAGACTAGTGGATAAAGTCCCTGTAGGCTTTGCTCCTTCGCAGCAAACATTCAAGGTTAGATGCAGCGGCCCCTTTTGCCGCCGGCGAAGTTCAGGGAGCAATCCTATGCAGTTGCCCACAGCCTTCCCCCAAAGTCTAGTGGGAGTCTGGAGAAGTAGACCCAGGTCAGAGACGTGCGAAGGAGCAAGGCCTATAGGGACTGTATTCACTAGTATGGATTTATCTAGCAGGAAGATCTGGAATAAACTAGAAATAACCCAAAACAGTTCTACAGGGAATTGGGAAAGAGCATTAATATGGTAAAAACACCACCAACCAAAGCTGAAACAGAAACCTTCTAGAGAAGCATATACAAGGACTCTATAGAGTACGACCAAGAAGCAGAACAGTTACCCTGCATACAGAAACATTTAGAAAAATAATCATCAAACCTATGGAATGGCCAGCAGGAATCAGTCCTCACATATGGGTGACGTCAGCGCCGATGGAGCCCGTGCAGTAACCTCTCCCCAGCTTTCAAAGAAAGCCTTTGGGAGATGTACCACGCATATGCGGTCCCCTTCCCGCCTAAGGGTGTCGTCTTGCCTCAGTATGATATAGTACAAGACAGCAAAAAGAAAAAGCAATTCCAAGGGGAGGAGGGAGGGCTGTGAGGACTGATTCCTGCTGTCCCCAGAGAACAAGCAAGAAGTCAGTCCTCACATATGGGGCTCCCTAGCTACAGGCTACCGAAAAAACCTGTAAAACGTCACAGGTGATCAGAAAAGGTGAGCCATGAGAAGCAGCAACAGAGTCGAGAAACCAGAGACCCACGAGCAGCCCTGAGTCTCAAGCGAGGAACCAGTTCTCTCCGTCCTCCGCTGGCAGGCAAGAGTTGCCTTATACCACAAAAAAATAATGAAGTACCGTCTGGCTGAAGGCACTGTCCTAGTGGAACTCCCTCTCCAGGCAGTAATGAGCTGCAAAGGTGTGGACAGGCCCAGATGGCAGCCTGGCATATCTCCGACAACAGGACGGAATGCAAGTTCTCTACAGAGGCCGCCATGGCCTGGACACTGTGCGCCATGACACGGCGTCCCAGCTAAAAGACCAGTCTGCTTATAGGCGAAGGCAATGCAGTCTGCTACCCAGGTGGGCAGGATATGTTTAGAGGCGGCTGCCCCCAATCAACTTGGGTCATAGGAGCCAAAGAACTGAGAGGCTCGGCAGTGGTCCTGGGTATGCCACAGGTAGAAGGCTAGTGCATGCTTACAATCCAGTGTTTGGAGAAAGGCTTTGGCCCTGCAGGCGTGAGGCCTTGAAAAGAAGGTGGGAAGCACCACCTGCTGGTTAAAGTGGAATGGAGACACCACGTTTGGTAGAAACTTGGGATGCATGCGGAGCATGACCCTGTTCTTGTAGAACCTAATATACAGTGGTTCCGCCACCAACACCTGAATGCCATATGCCCCAGCAGGCGGAGCATGAGGCGGGCTGATGCCGAGCGGCAGCACTGGGTGCTGGCTGCGAGCGCCTGGAAGCATAGGGTCCTGTCCCATGGGAGAAAAGCCTTGGCCTGGATGGTGTCCAACTGCACTCCTATAAACACCCGACTTTGAGACAGCAAGAGATTGGACTTCAGGTAGTTTATAACAAACCCAGATGCTCCAGGATGAGGATGGTGTGGGCCGTCGCTTGACGAGACTCAGAAGTGGTGCTTCCCTTTATGAGCTAGTCATCCAGATAAGGGAAGATGAAGACTCCCTAGAGTCTGAGGTGGGCTGCAACCACTGCCAGGCACTAAGTGAATACCATTGGGGCGAAGGTCAGGCCAAAGGGTAACATTCTGTACCGATAATGTTCTCCTCCAACTAGGAAGCAAAGGTACTGCCTGTGAAGGGAGTTGATCAGGATGCGAGTGTACGCATCCTTTAAGTCCCAGAAGCACAGCCAATCTTCCTGCTGGATGCATGGCAGCAACGTTCCAAGAGGACCATTTTAAACTTCTCCCTCACCAGCAGGTCAAGGATGGGACAGAACCCTCCGGTCCTTCTGGGAAGCAGAAAGTAGTGGGAGTAGAACCCCGAGCCCTTGAGATGAACTGGGACGGGTTCTACTGCTCAGTATGCTAGGGGGCCTGCAAGTTCCTGCTGGAGCAGGGTCTGATGGAGGGGATTCCTGGGGGGCTCTCCGGGGAAGAATGATGGGGGCATTTGGTGGAGGGCCCACGCATCGGTAGTGATGGAGGGCCACCTGTGGGCCTAGAGTACCAGACATCCCCCTGTGTGCTGCGGGGCTGTGCCTCCTGGGGGAAAAAGAGAGGCTATGCCCAAGGGGTCAAAAGCCCCTCCAGGTTGTGCTGGGGGCACGGGCTGGAGTATGGGGGTCTTAGACCTTACGTGGGCCATGTAGGGGAGCTGGGAAGGCCAGGTACTGGGGGTAGTTTTCATAAACCTTCCTCTTCTTCAGGTATAAGGACTTTCTGCCTGAAACCTTCCTCCGGGAAGGGTCAGCAGTCTTTTTGGAGAGCCTGGTTCTAGGCAGGAACTCTGATTCCAGCTTGAAAACCTTGTCTGTCATGGGTTTGCTGAAGAGATTCTCTCCCTGGCAAGGGACATCGACCAGCTTGTCCTGCACCCACTGCTCCAGGTGGGAGGACTATAGCCAGGCCTGGTGCCAAGCAGTATTGACCGCCACGGCTACTCTAGCCACTGACTCAAAGCAGTCATAGGCTGCTGGAGTGATAAACTTAGAGCACTCTGACTGCGGAGGCCAGGGTCTGGAATCGCTGGAGAGGTTCCTCTGAGAGACCAGCCGAAAATCCAGCCAGTTCCTTTGCCAGGTCCCGCAAGTACATGCCCATGTACAGTGATAGGCCTGGATCCAGCTGACAAACTTCAAGCCCTGGAAGCATTTTCTGCCCAGGGTGTCCATGGTGCAGGCCTCCCTGCCCGGGGGCACCGAGGAGTGTGTCTTCTGGCTCTTAAGCCTGCATATGGCCGACTCCACCGCCATGGAATTGGTGGGCAGTTGGGCTTTTTGGAAGCCAGAGCTCCAGCATACCTGGTACATCGAGTCCAACCGCCTGCTTACTATGGGCACCAAGGCGGGGCTCACCCACATGTGTAGGAGCAGCCGTTCCAGGATATGGGGAACGGGCACAGTGAGTGCCTCTTTTGGGGGAGCCTCGTACTTGAGGATCTCAAGTCCTCTGTGCGAGTGTCCTCCTCCGACTCGGTGGTGAAGGCAAGAGCCTTTGCCATGTCCCTCACAAAGTCGAGGAAGGCAATGTCCTTGCATGGGGACCAGCGCCGCCTTTCTGGGCGAGGCGGGTCGAGGGCACATTTCAGTGGCAGTGGGTGTCTGGGGACTCGTCATCCTCTATCTCCCAGTCCGACTCTGGATTGGAGGAGGAATCTAGGGCTGTCCAGGCCTCAGGGTTGTGCCCCGACGGCCTGGTGCTCAAAGCCAAGGGCACTAAGCGGGGAAGACCATGGCCCTGAGGATTGGGACTGGGACCGATGCAGAGGTGTCTCTCGAGGCAGAGAGCCTGGTGTTTGGAAGTGATGACCCGGAGGAACTGGGTATCAGAGTCCGCTGCTGGGCCACAAAGGCAGACAAACTATGCTCCAAAGCCACCATCCTGGCCTTGAGGCCAGATGGCTCCACAGCCTTCAGCACAGGCAGAGGACTTCGGGTCCAGCGCCGGCTCAGTCAAAGGTCTGAAGCCGATCTCGTGATGTTGACAATTAATGTAGGGGCAACTTGGTTGGCCACTCTCGGCTGTCACCCTCGGCGTTGCATCAGAGGCTACTGGTCCGGGGCCCGTGGGACTTCCCCACTTACCCTGACTAGTTGCCCGATGAGGTCTTTGAGGGCTTACAGCTCTTCTTGGCACAGACCTCATCGAGGGTGCTTCAGCTCAAGGCTCCATGGCCCTGGGGCTCCAAGGCGGCACGGCTAGAAAACAAACACACAACCGAGTCAGCACCCCAAGTGAATACAAACACACACGCAAGGACACAACAGACAGAGCACTCTCCATGGCTGCTCCAACAATATGGAACAAACTACCGGACGATTTGAGGGCAACTACAGAGCTCAAGGACTTCAGAAAACAGCTGAAAACCATACTGTTCATAGAACACTTTGGACACATCACATAAACTAAGGAACTGTATAGCAGCACACGTTACCGCCTAACACTAGATGTATATAAAATGATTTTAGCACCACTGTAAATAGCCCACATTGTACATAGCTCACACCAATCTAGCAAACAAGACAACACACACCCAACGAAATTTCCACCCTCACTGCATGTATCAACACTCACACTACCAGATTGTTTGCTGTGATACCACCTTGATTATTATGATAAGGCGGTTTAGAAATACTGTTAAATAAAATAAATAAAATAAATGGTCTCCGCGACGGTCCAAGGTCCCGGAGGTGGTCTTGAAGTGTGGTCTTGCGGACGATTCCGGGGCTGTCAGTCTTCTGGAAGATGGACTCATGCTGCTGCTGACGGTTCCTGAGGGCTTTGGGAGTCATCTGCTTGCAGAGACTGCAGACCAAGGGATTGTGATCTGGCCTGAGGTATCGAAGGTAGCAGTCGTGCAAGTCCATACGCAACATGTTATATGCAACATGGTGGCACGGCTAGAAGCAACTGAACAATGCCATAGTGGGAAAGACGCCCCTGAGAGGTCAAACTCACTTGGCCTGGCCAGGAAAAAGGCGCAAACCTGCGCCAACCGAAGTAAGGAAAAAAATGAATTAAAAGAATCTGAGAACGCAGTGCCGAGGCAAGCGGACTCTGAGGGAACCGGTATGTGACCGGAGAAAGAAAATAAAAGACAAAAATTCACTAACGTTTTCCAGGGGGAACAGACACATGTCCGATGGCCTCTGCAGAAAAAAGGAAACTGAGGCAATATGGCACCCTTAGGCGAGAAGGGGACCACGTATGCGTGGTACATCTCCCAAAGGCTTTCTTTGAAAACTGGGGAGAGGTTACCATGCAGGCTCCGTCAGTGCCGAATTCACCCATATGTGAGGATTGACTTCCTGCTTGTTCCCAGAGAAATCATGGCTTGATTATAAGAAAGCTTTTGACAGCATTCCACATTCATGGATAATAAAGTGCATTGAGATATATAAGATAAATCTTGGTTTGATAGAGTACATTAAGTTCATCATGCCAATATGGCAAACCACCCTATTTTTGAAGTATGAAGATGGTCAGTACATCATTCTTAACATCAAGATCCAGCAAGGAATATTTCAGGGAGATTCTCTATCACCACTTCTGTTTTGTATGGCGCTTAATCCAATGAGTACTCTCATCAACTCCTTGGGATATGGATTTAGCCTAAATCCTAAAGAAGGTAAAAACCCAGAGGTAACATCCCATTTACTATTTATAGACAACTTGAAGCTCTACAATTCCAGTGACCAACACTTAGCAGAGCAACTCTGTGTAGTGAAAAGCTTTTCTGATGACATCAGGATGACTTTTGGCCTTGACAAATGTGTAAGGCAACTTTTTTTTAGAGGAAAATTGAGCAAAATGGAAAACATCTCCCTGGCTGAGGGCTGTGACATCAATGAACTTGAACAGGAAGACACATATAAATATCTTGGAGTAGAGGAATGAACGAAATTCAGGCAGAAATTACTGAGAAAAGATCAGTAAAAAATACTATAGGAGGTTAAAATCATTAATGAAAAGTGCCTTAACACCGTGGAATAAGATACAACCCATCAATCAGCTGGTAATTCCTGTACTCTCATACAGCTTTGGGATTGTAGACTGGCCTCTTAAATATCTTGAAAAACTGGATGTGCAAAAAAGAAAACTCCTCTTTGCCCATGAAGTAATTTACAAGAATCCGTGTTTGCCAAGACTGTATATCCCTAGACCTGAAGGAGGGCTAGGCCTCAGAGACTGATTACACATACAGAACTACTATCATAGGCCTTCAGGCTACCTAACAGCATCATCGAATCCAAATACGCAAAAAGTGCTGAAATATGAAATTAAACGTCCAGAATCTGTCTCCATTTTCAAACTTGGACAAGCGTTCCGACGACTAGAAAGAAAGAGTGAAAATCCACAAGCACACACAGGAAAGAAAACAGAATTTGCAAAATAAGAGAAAAACACTCTTCAAAGAATTAGATCAGCAAAAAACAAGTGGCAATGCACAAACACAGTGGGAAATATGAAGTCTTACTTCAAGAATCCTTTGTTAATCAAGAAAGGACACATGAATGGTTAAGGAGAGGTGAACTGAAACCACAGAATGAGAGATTGATAGCTGCAGCCCCAGACAGTGGATTGCAGACAAGATGATTTACAGAAAGCATTGAAAAACTGGCAAAACAGACATATGTTGATTCTGTAAGAAAGAACTGGAAACGGTGATTCACCTCATAGCTAGCTGTGAAGTTCTGATGAAGGGAAAATTTCTATATAGAAAAGCACAACAAAGGTGAAATTAGACTTACCTGCTAATTGTTGTTCCTGGAGTAGACCCAGTCTGGTCCCGGACCTCTGAGTTGTCAACCTTAATCAGCAGCTTGGAGACTGAGGAACCACCTTCTTTTCATGATGTCACTCCTATATAACTCTGGCATCCGCCTCCCTCCATCAATACCCTAATGACAAAGCAGACTCACCAGAGCAACAAATAAGTTAAGACCTCACTTACAAACCGCAAGGTCTAACCCCCCAGCACTAAAACATGAAAAGTAATTAACTCACGAACTGTGAACACTGAGGGTGCCCAGACTAACCTCTCACCTGTCCGCCCACCCCCCTTAAAGATGACATCGAAACTTCTCTTCTTACCTGTCATCAGAGAAAAAACAGAAGACGGTGCTGCAAGCCCCCCCTGCAACACCGGGTGGGATGCGGGACCAGACTGGGTCTACTCCAGGAACAACAATTAGCAGGTAAGTCTAATTTCACCTTCCTGTTCGTAGCCCCAGTCTGGTCCCGGACCTCTGAGTAAGTACCAGAGCAGTAGATCTAACGGGAGGGCCCAGCCGCAACCGCTTGCAGCACCGCCGCCCCGAACCTGGCATCCTGCGTGGACTGAACGTCCAATCGGTAATGTCTAATAAAGGGAGACAAAGAAGACCACGTGGCCGCCCTGCAAATCTCCGCTGGCGGCACAGCGTGTAGCTCCGCCCAGGACGAAGCCTGGGCCCTGGTGGAATGGGCCCTCAGCCCCTCCGGCACCGATCTCCCCTTCAGCAAGTAGGCCGACGAGATCTCTTCCCGGATCCACCGGGCGATGGAG
Source organism: Ichthyophis bannanicus (assembly GCA_033557465.1). NCBI lineage: Eukaryota > Metazoa > Chordata > Amphibia > Gymnophiona > Ichthyophiidae > Ichthyophis > Ichthyophis bannanicus. The sequence continues at coordinate 98,906,072 of CM066048.1, read as the reverse complement.
GCCTTGGAAGCCGCCTCTCCTCGGCGAGGACCCGCGAACAGGATAAACAACCTCTCCGAGCGGCGAAACCCCGCCGTACGCCGAAGATATCTCTTCAAGGCCCGACGGACATCTAGCGTCCTCGAAGCGGGACCCGATGTGTCCGACCGGAACACCGGTAAGGAAATCTCCTGATTCAAATGGAACGCCGACACGACCTTGGGTAAGAAAGCCGGCACAGGCCGCAAGACCACCTTGGACTCGAAAAAAGACAAGAACGGCTCCTTACAGGACAACGCCTGCAACTCCGAGATGCGCCTGGCCGAACAAATAGCCACCAGGAACACTACCTTCAATGTGAGATCCTTCAAGGAAGCCGCGCTCAAAGGCTCGAAGGGCTCCCGCTCCAGTGCCGACAGCACAAGCGGGAGATGCCACTGCGGTACCGGCTGCCTTCTGGGTGGTCGAATTAACGCCACCGCGCGCAAAAAACGCTTGACATCCCGATGTTCTCCAAGGGATCTACCGGCCACCCGTCCGCGGTAGCACGACAGGGCCGCGACCTGCACCCGAAGCGAAGCCGCCGCCAGACCCTTGTCGAAACCGCCCTGCAGAAAGTCCAAAATCTGAGATAGAGACGCCTTGAGCGCCACCAAGTGCCGCTCGCTGCACCACGCCTCGAAAACTCTCCAGACTCGAACATACGCCAAAGACGTGGACCTCTTACGAGCTTTCAACAGGGTGGAAACCGCCGCCGGTGAATAGCCCCTAGTTCTCAGCCGAGCCCTTTCAATAGCCAAGCCGTAAGCGAGAACCGATCCACATGAGGCATGAATAGAGGCCCCTGCGCTAGCAGGTCCGGGCATGCCGGAAGCCGCCACGGCCGCGCAACCAGAAGCCTCCGCAGGTCCGCATACCAAGGGCGGCGCGGCCAGTCCGGGGCTATCAGGATCACCATCCCCCCGAAGCTCTCCACCCGCTGGAGCACCCGTCCAATGAGCACACACGGCGGAAAGACGTACAACAGCTGGCCCTCCGGCCAGGGCTGAATCAGCGCATCGAGACCCTCGGACATCCGCTCTCGTCGCCTGCTGAAGAAGCGGCTGGCTTTCGCCGAGCTGAAAGTGGCCATCAGGTCCATCACCGGGGTGCCCCACCGCCGCGTGATTATCGCGAACACCTCCGGGTGGAGGACCCACTCTCCTGGATCCACCCGCACGCGACTGAGAAAGTCTGCCTCCACGTTGTCCACTCCTGCCACGTGCGCCACCGACACCGCCAGAAGATGCCGCTCGGCCCACTCGAATAGAGTCTCGGCCTCTGCCTCGAGAGCCGCACTGCTGGTCCCGCCTTGGCGATTGACATAAGGCACGGCCGTGGCGTTGTCGGAGAATACTCTTACTGCCGATCCGTCGAGGATCGGCTGAAAACGTTCCAACGCCAGTGACACTGCACGCAATTCCAGGCGATTGATCGACCACGAGCGCTCCTGGGGGCCCCACTGTCCCTGAGTGAATTGGCCCCGACAGTGACCCCCCCAACCCAGGAGGCTGGCATCTGTCGTCAACGCTATCCACTTGGGCACCGCCAGGGGCCTCCCCTTCTGCAAGGAGCGGGGATCCAACCACCAGCGCAGCCTCGCCCGCGTCTCGTCCGGGCAGGCGAGTCTTTGAGACAGGGGGTCTCGCTGGTGCGACCAGCGTCTGAGCAGCGCCCTCTGCAAGGGCCGTATGTGGGCCCTCGCCCACGGGACCAGTTCGAGGGTTGCCGCCATGGTGCCCAGCAGTTGAAGATATTGCCACGCCGTGGACTCCTGTCTCTTCAAGAACTGCCGTACCAACACCCGCAACTTCCGCGCTCTCTGCCGAGGAAGGAACACCTGTCCGGTTCCCATGTCGAAGCGCGCTCCTAGGTATTCCATGTCTTGGGAGGGGACCAACTGGCTCTTCGTCCTGTTGACCACCCAGCCGAGGCTTTCCAGGAACCCGACTACCCGGGACGTGGCCAGCACGCTCTCGTCCCTCGACTTTGCCCTGATCAACCAGTCGTCCAGATACGGGTGCAACAGGACGCCTTCCTTGCGCAGAGCCGCCGCCACCGCTACCATCACCTTCGTGAAGGTGCGCGGAGCCGTCGCTAGCCCGAACGGTAGCGCTCTGAATTGGAAATGACCGAAAGGCACCGCAAAGCGGAGAAACCGGTGATGCTCCTGCCGAATGGGAATGTGAAGATAGGCCTCGGACAGATCCAGAGCGGTGAGAAACTCGCCCGGCCGGACAGCTGCAATCACGGACCGGAGAGTTTCCATGCGGAAGTGGGTCACCTGAAGGCACCGATTTACCCCTTTGAGGTCCAGGATAGGCCGGAACCCTCTGCCCTTCTTCGTGACCACGAAATAGATGGAGTATCGACCGCAACCGAGTTGGTCTGGCGGCACCGGCTCGATCGCCCGGAGGTCCAGCAGCCTTTGCACGGTCTCCCGCACCGCCGCGCACTTGCTGAGTGCCTTGCAGGGGGACCGCACAAAGGCCTCGCGCACTGGTCGCTGTAGCTCCAGCGCGTATCCGTCTCTGATGACCTCCAGCACCCACTGATCCGAAGTCATGTGGACCCAGGCGCCATAGAACTCCCGCAGCCTGCCTCCTACGGGAACCAGCGGCTCCTGGGTCCGCCGTATCTCATTGCGCCTTGCGCATGGCCGAGGCGGAGGAGGAGGTGGTCGAGGCCCCCCCCCCCCCAAAACCTCTGCCGGCTCCCCTGAAACCCCGAAACCCCTGGTTTCGGACGGGAAACCTGCCCCGCTGACCGGTAGTGAACCGTGGGAAGCGAGAGCGTCGAAAGTCCCGCTGTTGAGATCTGCTGGACGCGGCACCACGGCCTTGCTTGGGCTTGTCCTCCGGCAGCTTACCCCCCTTAGACTCGCCCAGGTCCTTGACCAACTTCTCTAGATCCTCTCCAAACAGGAGGCGTCCCTTGAACGGGAGCTTACTCAGCCTGGCCTTCGAAGAAGAATCCGCCGCCCAGGAACGGAGCCACAGGTACCGGCGGGCAGCGACCGCTGACGCCATACTGCTGGATAGACCCCGCATGAGGTCATAGTGCAGATCAGATAAATAGGCCGCCCCCGACTCCAGGCGGGCCGCCTCCACAGATTTGCCCTCCGCCTGCGCCGGTCGCACTTGTTGAGACCAGCGAAGGCAGGCCCTGGCTACCCAGGCCCCACAAATAGCAGCCTGGAGAGACAGAGCATTAGTGTCAAACACCTGACGCAGAAGGGCATCCAGCTTCCTGTCCTGGGCATCCTTGAGGGCCGCGCCGCCTTCCACTGGGATGGTGGTCTTCTTGATCACAGCCGCCACTGCAGCATCCACCTTGGGGGGGCGTGAAGACCTCCCGATCCCGATCCACCAGAGGATATAACCGTCCCAGCACCCGCGACCTCCTCAGAGCCGCCCCCGGGACGTTCCACTCTTCCTGAATCAGCTCTTGGAAGACCCGATGGACCGGGAAGGCTCGCTGAGACTTACGAAGACTTGCAACAAAGGGTCCTCCAGAGACTCGTCCTCTGACGGCCCCTGCGCTGGCATATTTAAGGCGCTCAGCGTCTCAGTGATCAGGGCTGGCAGTTCCTCCCTCCGGAAGACTCTGACCACCCTGGCCTGCTCCTCCTTGTCGTCGAGCTCCCCTTCTTCCAAGACCTCCTCAGGAAGCCCAGCCTCGCCTTCCTCCTCCGACAGGCGCCCCTCCGAGGCCAGGGAGGGCTCCACCGACTCCGCATCCAATCGCAGCCTCTTGCTGCCGGGTTGGTCCTCTGCGGGGGGAGCCGGAGAGCCACGCTTGGCGCGGACCCCCTCCGAAGACTCTGAAAGTGAGAGAGGCAGGCCACCCACTGCTTGCCGCAGCAGGGCCACAAACTCAGTGGAAAAAATGGACTCAAGTCCGCTCGCCCAGGGTACCTGGGGCACTTGTCCCGTCGTGGTGGTCGATGGCCCCGCCACCGGCTCCGCCCGGGAGGAGCCTGGAGGAGAGCCATCCGAAGGCCCCACCTCCGACCCCGGCAGCTCCCCCACGCTCACCCCGGGAGGGTCCAGAGTTGCTGCCTCCTTAGCGCAACTTTTGCACACCCCGGAGTCCAACAGGGAGGATCTCTTAGCCCCACAAATCATGCAGTGGGTCTTGGGCGACATATTTCTATAGTGCTTCGCTGAACCGGTGCAGGGCTCTGCACAAGCAATGCCTTCCCAATCCCCAAGGGAACCAGCCCCTCAGGAGAAGATGAGTCCGCTACACCTAGCTGTGCGGCGGGGTCCAAGGCACAGGCAAACTTCCGCTGCCTCCGTCTATACCAGGAAAGGCACTGACCCGTTCTATGGTTTGTTTGGTTTTTTTTCAAGCACGTCAAGAAAACTAAAACATCCCAGCCGGCTCCCCGGGGCCACCCGCACAACCGCACGGAGGCCTAGCCGACCGGAAAGGGCCGGGAAAAAACGCGGGAGCCAAAGGATCACTCCCGCGCGAGTGCCACGTGGCCGGGCCTGCACAGCCGCAAGGCGCACCCGCGCCGCGGTGAAGAGAAGAAGCGGCCGCTGAAATCGCGTTCCCCCCCGCTTGCCTTACCTGAGCTGCCAACGCAGCGAAGTAGAAGCGGAGAGCGTCACATACAGGTCCGTCCTGCAAATTTCGAGCGGCAGACTGGCTCCAGCTTCCCCCCTTTCCGTCCAGCCAGAGGCGCGCTCACAGGCAGATCCTCTGTTTGGCGCGTGGCTGGATGCAAATCACTCTCTCTGCCGGCTCAGCTCCCCTGCCCCAAACCGGGGGCGAGCCGACCCCTCCGACTCCGCCGAGCACCGGAAGACCGACAGAGGGAGAGAAAAGCCTAAGGCACCGGCAGGCACAGGCCCTATACCTTAAAGGTACATAACACCTTTCTTCCTTTTTTAATCTATTTTGCAATCAATAAGTTGTAGCCCTAAACCAAAAATCCGAGCTAATCCCTACACTCAAACTAAGGCTTAGTTGTTCCTCCAGTGAGCCCGGACCCCCGGGCTCAACCTAGTCAGCTGCTTGGAGACTGAGGTAACTGTTGGAGGGAGGCGGATGCCAGAGTTATATAGGAGTGACATCATGAAAAGAAGGTGGTTCCTCAGTCTCCAAGCTGCTGATTAAGGTTGACAACTCAGAGGTCCGGGACCAGACTGGGGCTACGAACAGGAAGTAGCATGCCTCATACATTGGAAACTCTTTAACCACTACATCACTGTGCCTGAAAAGCACTGGGATTATAACCTTAAGAGAATTACAAAGAATGAAGAGGTTATGATCACCTAGGACATTCCCATTCCAGAGGTTAAGAAACTGGATGCAAGGAAACCCGACATAGTGGTAAAGGAGAAAAACACCAGAACAGCATTGATTAGAGGTGTCGGTTCCAAATGGCTATTCTGTGAATTGTGTGGAGAGGGAGAAGATCCTAAAGTACCAAGAAATGCGATCAGAGATTAAGAAAATTTGCCAGAAAAATGCAGAAATATTTCCCATCATATTGGGAGCTACAGGCTTGACAAAGAATATCCAAGCTCATCTTGACAAACTACCCATACATGTTACATCTTACAAACTCCAGAAGGAAACTCTCTTTGGCATGATGCAAGTACTACACTGAGCATTAGCAGTAAATTTGAGAGACTGAGATCATACTCCATATCCTCTTGCTTAGAAGTAAGGTGCATAACTGTCATTGTATGCGCAAAACTAACCATTTGGAGAAACTGCCCAGAGAAAAAACAAGGTGATACCCTTGTGGTGGGGGGGGGGGGGCACTGCATCAATGATATTATGGTCAGAATACTAAGAGGAAATTTTAAAATAACCCAGAAACTTTCAGATTGACAAAGGACTTAAAGATCTGTGTTTCTTATTACATTATAAACCGTCAATTTGTATCGTTTTGTCACCATCTGACAATCCATCTCTCCCACTGCCCCCCCTCCCCAACACCACACACACACCGTTTTCCCTTGAGACTATAAGTGGAATGCTGTTGTGATTCACTCATATATTCTGGCATTGTCATCTTTTGCTCATACTGCCCTGATCCGAGGAAGGTGGTTTTAAAAGTCAAAAGTCTGTAAAAATGCATTAAGTTACTTGAATAAAAAGGTATCACACTATATTCTTTCATGGTTTTATTTTTATGTATTAAACAGAGAAATAACAGAAAGATAGACAGCCATTCAGACCTGCATTCTATGTGTTAAGAGGTACACCTGGATCAGTCTTGCTGTTTACCTGAATGGCAGAAACAGGGATGAAGTGGCTGATAGCTCTCCTGGCGCAGAAAGCACAGTTACTTACCTGTAACAGGTGATCTCTGGGAACAGCAGGAATTAGTCCTCACATATGGGTACGTCGGTACCGACGGAGCCCGCACGGGAAAGCTCCCCAGCTTCCCAGAAGGAAAGCTTTTGGGGCCTCCCACTGCGCATGCGCGCCGCCTTCCCGCCTTCCTGACCAACTCTCCTCAGTTCGAGTTTAAAGCTGAGACAATAGAGAGAGGAAACGAAAGAGAGAGAGATACAACTCCATGGGGAGGTGGGTGGGTTGTGAGGACTAATTCCTGCTGTTCCCAGAGATCACCTGTTACAGGTAAGTAACTGTGCTATCTCCAGGAACAAGCAGGAATAAGTCCTCACATATGGGGACTCCCTAGTTAAGATGCCCGGGAGATCCCCTCAAGGGTATGAGACCCTGAAAGGTTCCTCATCTTCCTATGGATCTCAGGCATCCATTCAGGGAAGGTGGGCTGGAGTTGTTCAAGAATGAAACTGGTGTCTGAGGACAGCCTGACCAAACAAGGCATCCCGGCGGGAGTCCTTGTCCAAACAGTAATGGGCTGTAAAGGTATGAACCAAGGCCCAGGTGGCTGCTCGACAGATCTGGTCAATGGACACAGAGTTTAGATGAGCCATAGAGGTGGCCATGGCCCTCACATTGTGAGCGGTGACATGGCCTTCCAGAGAAAGGTTCTTACTCTGGTAAGCAAAAGAGATACACTGAGCAATCCAATTGGAGAGTGTTCTTTTGGAGATTGGAAGTCCTAAATGAGAAGGATCAAAAGCAACAAAAAGCTGAGAAGACTTTCGATGTTGCCGTGTCCTGTGGAGGTAAAAGGCAAGAGCTCTTTTACAATCTAGAGTATGAAGGTTCCTCTCTGCACTGGATGCATGAGGAGCTGGAAAAAAGACAGGTAAATATACCTCTTGATTAAGATGAAAAGGGGAGACCACTTTAGGCATAAAGTGGGGATTGGTCCTAAGGACCACCTTATCATGATGGAACCTTGTATAAGGTGGATTAGCCACTAGAGCTTGCAGTTCACTGATACGGCGAGCTGAGGTGACTGCAATAAGAAAAATAACCTTCCAGGAAAGAAATTTCAAGGAGGTAGTGGCTAAGGGTTCAAAGGGTGGCTTCATAAGCTGACCAAGAACCAAGTTTAAGTCCCATGCCACCGGAGGTGGTCGAATGGGAGGTTTAGTTAAGGTTAGGCCTCTCATGAATCTTGCAATAAGAGGATGAGAGGAAACAGGTTGTCCATTGATGGGCTTAAGGGATGCTGCAATAGCACTCAAATGGACTCTTACTGAATTTGTTTTGAGTCCTGCATTGGAGAGATGCAGGAGATATTCCAAAAGAGAATTCAAGGGGAGTGCTAGAGGGTTAAGACCCTTTTGAGCACACCAAATGGAAAATCTTTTCCATTTAAAAGCGTAAGAACGCCTAGTGGAAGGTTTCCTAGAGGCATGGAGGATATCCTTCACTTGCTGCGAAAGATTGAAGTGTTGAAGGTCTAGGCCTTCAGTAACCAAGCTCTGAGGTGAAGGGACTTGGGGTTTGGGTGCCACAAAGTCCCCTCCTCCTGAGACAGAAGGTCTGGAGCAGCTCCCAAGTCCAGGGAGGGGGCTTGGGAGAGATGCAGAAGTAGAGGGTACCACACTTGGCGTGGCCAGCGTGGAGCTATGAGGATCACGGACCCTTGATCCCTTTGAAGTTTGAACAGAGTCTTGGGAATCAAAGGAATGGGTGGAAAGGCATACAGGAAGGCCTGACCCCAATGAAGGAGGAAGGCATCCTTGGCCTGAACTCCCTGACACGGAATTCTGGAACAGAACCGGGGAAGTTTGGCATTCCACGGACTTGCAAAGAGATCTATGTCCGGGGTTCCCCATTTCTGGAAGATTCTGAGTACCTGATCCATGTGCAGGGACCATTCGTGTGGAAGCAGAACTCGACTGAGTCTGTCTGCCCAAGAGGTTTGGATTCCTGGAAGATATACTGCCAGGAGATGGATTTGATGCTCTCTGGCGAAGGCCCATAATCTTAGAGCTTCGTTGCAAAGCGACAGAGAGCCAGTCCCTCCTTGTTTGTTCATGCAAAACATGGCTACTTGATTGTCCGTATGAATAAGGACTGTCATGTTGCTGAGGAGGGTATGAAAAACTCTGAGTGCTAGAAAGATTGCTCGAAGTTCCAAGTGGTTGATATGAAGGGTGGTCTCCTGTGGAGACCAAGTGCCCTGAGTGGAGAGATCTTGAAGATGAAGCTCCCCAACCTGTTTGGGAGGCATCTGTTGTGAGGGTTGCTTGGGGCAACAATGGTTGAAAGGGGGCCCCCAACAACAGATTTTGAGTGGACATCCACCATTGGAGAGACCAAGAGAGACGTTTGGAGGTTGCTATTTGGTCTGAGAGAGCTCCTGATGCTTGAGTCCACTGGGTGGACAAAGTCCATTGAGCTGCTCTCATATGTAGGCGAGCATAAGGCACCACATGTACTGTGGAGGCCATGTGGCCTAATAGTTGTAGCATCTCCCTGGCAGTCAAGTGGCTTCTGGACTGAGCCTGGGAGGCCAAGTGCACTAGACGTTGGCAACGGACCTGAGGGAGATAGGCCCTTGCAGTGGTGGTATCCAACCAGGCCCCTATGAATTCCAGGGACTGAGTAGGGGTGAGTTGAGACTTTGGGAGATTGATCACAAGTCCCAGATACTGCAGAATGCGTCTGGTGCGATCCAGGGAAGTCTGAGCCTCGGACTGAGATGGAGCTCGGATGAACCAGTCGTCCAGGTATGGGAAGACAAAAATTCCCAGAGCACGCAGAAATGCAGCTACTATTGCCATGCATTTGGTGAATACTCTTGGAGCAGAGGCTAGACCGAAGGGAAGTACTCTGTATTGGAAATGTTTTCCCTGGAACAGAAACCGTAGGAATTTTCTGTGGGATGGATGGATGAGTATATGTGTGTACGCATCCTTGAGATCTAGAGAACAAAGCCAATCCTGACTCTGTAGGTATGGAAGGAGAGTACCTAGAGAAAGCATCTTGAATTTCTCCTTGCATAGGAATTTGTTCAATTCTCTGAGATCTAGAATGGGTCTGTATCCCCTGTTTTCTTGGGAATGAGAAAATAAGGGGAGTAAAACCCTGACCCCTGTTGAAGAAGAGGAACCTCTTCTATTGCCCTTTGGGCGAGAAGAGTGGTCAACTCCTGACCCAACAGGTCCAGGAGAGATGGGGAGAATTGAAACATCTCACCATGGTATGGGGAGGAAGGCTGGAGAAATGTAGTTTGTAGCCCTCTCTGATGATAGAGAGGGTCCACTGTTCTGATGTGATTTGCTCCCATCTGGGAGCAAAATGAGTTAACCTTCCTGGAATGGTGAGAGGCTCTGGATGTTGTAGAGCCAGAAAGGTTAAGTTCTCTAGTATTAAGTCAAAAACCCTGAGGGGGTTGGGACTACTGGGCTGTAGCAGCCCCTGCAGGTTTTGCCCTGGCCTGTATAGGCTGCTGACGCTTAGGAGCAAAGCGAGCTGCAGAAGATTGTTGGCCAGTATTTGTAGAAAATCTGGCCTTCTTGTAGAAAGGCTTCTTGAAAGATTTTTTCTTGGCAGAGGTAGAGGTAGACTTAGAAAGTCTATCTAAAGCAGCATTTTCTGCATCCATTTGAGTGGCTTTGATTTGCCACTCCTTACCAAACAGATTCTCACCTGTACAGGGCAGATTTCCCAACCCATCCTGGACCCAGGGTTCTAGGTCAGAGGCCTGGAGCCAAGCAATTCTGCGAGCCGCTATGGCAATACCTGAGGCTCTGCTAGCACCCTCAAAGGAGTCAAAGGCTGCTCTGTTGGAGAGCTTTGAAATATCTTGGGTATGCTTTAGCAAAAGAAGGAACTCCTCCTTTCTATCCTCTGGGATAAAGGGGAGAAAATGGCGTATTTTCAATGCAATTTCCTTCATAAACATGCCCATATAGAGGCTGTATGAATTGATTCTGGCAATAAGCATACTTGCTTGGAAGATTTTTCTACCAAAAGCATCCAAAGTCCTACATTCTCTTCCTGGAGGAGTAGAAGAGTGTCTTTTGGTACTCTTTATTCTTTTCATAGCTGACTGCACCACAATAGAGTGGTGAGGGAGCTGAGTTTTTTGAAAACCAGGAGAAGGAGGGACACGATACATGGTGTCCAAACGACGAGAATGTGGAGATTGGGTGAGAGGAGTCTCCCATAAGTCCATCATGTGTTCTTGAAGAATTTCATGAATGGGCAAGGTGACTGCCTCTTTGGGAACCTTAGAGTATCCTAAAATATCTAATTTTTTTGCTCTAGGTTCTTTTTCAGAGGTTACTGAAATAGAGAGACCTTTAGCTACTTCAATAATGAAGTCTTGAAAGGACAAATCCTCTGGAGGAGACATTCTCCTCTTTGGAGAAGAGGGCTCCTCAGGTAGAGTAAGGGATACATCAGCAGAGTCATCTGACGAATCAGAATCATCAGAAGACTCGAAGTATCATCTGTTTGCTTCCAGGGATCGATAAGCGTATCGACTGGTATCAACATCGGGGGTATCCGGTACCGGATCGGTATCGGGAAAAACCCCTGAACCGAGAACCGGAATCGGTATCCTGGTCGATGTGGATGCCCTAGGTACCGGTATCGGCTGTGGTACCGGAACCAGAGTCGGTACCGCTGGCTGCGGTACCGAGGGCGTCGCAGCTCTGATGAAAGCCATTATGGCCTGCTGCATGGATTCCATAGACGCCACGACTGTCTGGATGTCGGTACCGGAAGATTGAGCCGGTACCCCAGAGCAGTCTAACAGGTGATCGGTCGAGGCCGTGCCATCGATGTCAACCTGTAACCCCATAGGAGGAGCTTTGGAAGCCGGAGCTTCCCGCCGGGGTTGTTTGGCTGGGGCAGGATCCTCAGGGTCAAGCCCGGGGGCATCTCGATACTTAGAGGGAGATTTGCCCTTTGAGGACCTGCCAGAGGAATGTTTGGTTACCTGAGATCCATCAGGAGAGGAAGACCTGGAAGATGTCGATGCTGGAGTATCTGTAGAAAACAGCATGTGAAACTTGGCTGCCTGGTTTTGTAAGCCACGTTTAGACATCAAAGAACAGGATGGGCAATCCGGAATGGAGTGGTCAGGCCCCAAACATTTAAGACACCATTCATGGGTGTCTGACTGAAATAGTACTGCTGCACTTGGTGCATTTTTTAAAACCAGAGGCTGGTTTCTCCATGAAGGAGAAAATTCTGTGAAGGCCTAGAGGCCTCACAGAAGAAACACACCAAGTGGGGAAAAAATAATATATATATATATATTTTTTTTTTTTTTTAGAAATAAAGAAAAAAGACCGGCGGTACCAGTCCGGAATCGGGGAAGGCAGACTACGTGGACAAAGAAACAAATTAAAATAACAACTTCTTCAGCGGTGACAGGAACACGACCTGCTGGCTCCGCGGAAAAAGAAGAACTAACTGAGGAGAGTTGGTCAGGAAGGCGGGAAGGCAGCGCGCATGCGCAGTGGGAGGCCCCAAAAGCTTTCCTTCTGGGAAGCTGGGGAGCTTTCCCGCGCGGGCTCCGTCGGTACCGACGTACCCATATGTGAGGACTTATTCCTGCTTGTTCCTGGAGATACCTTGCAGTTCAATCTTTCGAGAATCACTGACATGCAAGAGGCAAATTCCAGACTTCAAAAAGTCTGCTAGATTGGCACCATCTCTCGCCTATGTTAACACACACATCTTTCCTGACCAGATCACATAAGAGTGGGGTGGAAACAAAAGGAAAGCGACAAACACAGACTAGCTGAGGTTGTGTGCTATCACTCTCACCTCATGAACTGACTGAAGGCCTTGTAGTTGGTAAGCATGTGATAATCCTCCTCTGTAAACACATGGTCCACATCTTCCAACCCCCAGCCTGACAGCAGGCTGGCAGAGGTCTTCGGTTCCACATGCTGAAATAAACGTGCTTGTTTATTCTCTATGCTTGGCAGAAGTGGCAGCAAGAGCTAAAGGTGGAGGTATCAGATATTTAGTACAGATTGAAGAAACCTAAGCTATGAAAATCACATATAAAAGTATCTTAAAACAAGAGAGACAGCATCTTCTATCAAATAGTGATTCTCTGCAGCATGCTGCAGGAAATTGGTAATTCTATTTTTAAGCGCCCCATTGGATTATGGTTTCCAGTCATCCAAAAGCAAAACTGCATTCACCGTACCATAACAATCTGCTATGTAGACAATACATCACACTTCAGCAAGAGTGCAGACGGAGGGGCAGTGAGGCAGCAGGCTGAGTGAACTGAACACAAATAAATATATGCAGTGTTCAACAATCTTATTATAACAATGAATACCTCTGTAGCAATTGTGATATCAGGCCTGAATTCAGCAAAGAGTATGACATCATAAAGTAATCTCAATCAATCACATGTCAGCAGAATTCACCCAAGACCCTGCAGCAACACCAGCATTTGCACGCATTTTTGACATGCCTTTGTCTTTTGGGTATCCCCACCACTGCCCTTCCTCCGATGCTTGGTCTTCTTTATCTTCTTCTCTTTGTGTTTTCTCCTCCTCTTTTTCCCACTGACACCAAAATCGCTGCTGCCACCACTCTCTGACTTCTCCTGGAACTCATCATGGTCTGAATCCAGCTCATCCTCACTCTCCTGAGGAAAGAATGAGAGTCCCAAGATTGGAGCTTTAGTAGGAGTTTGCAGAGAAAGAGGAAAGTCACATGCCAAGGGAGTGGGTGAGCCAAGGTAGCTGATAAAGGAACTAGGGGGGAAGGAACAGCTTGTACAGGGCCAGTATCAAACATCACTGTGATCATAACTTGCAGGATATATGAAATTTCCTCTTGTGAAGCAGGACTATGGACTGTGAATTCTTGGCTCTCTCTTCTACGAGCACACACCTACTACAGGTTGACAAGGGCCTGACAGAGGGAAATGTCAGTACCCTCCAGTAGCACAAGTTAAGCTTGAGGACTAGCAGGATGAAAAGGGATAAAGGACTTGTTAGTATGAGATAAGATACTGAGTTACAAACAGTAAAATTTCTCTGGTTAGAGCTGGTGAAGAGAGGTTGCTAGCCTACAGATGTTCAAAGTTATAGAATATTCATAAGAACATAAGATATACCATACTGGGTCAGACCAAGGTCCATCAAGCCCAGTATCCTGTTTCCAACAGTGGCCAATCTAGGTCATACGTACCTAGCAGTTTCCCCAAAAGACACAGGTTCCGCAATACTTGTACTGGGTCAAGCATTGATATCCTGGGTCCCTTCTTAATAATGGTTTATGGACCTTTCCTCCAGGAACTTGTCCAAACCTTTTTTAAACCCAGCTATACTAACAGCCTTTACTACATCCTCCGGTAACAAATTCCAGAGTTTGATTACACGTTGAGTGAAAAAACATTTTCTTTTTTTAGTCTTAAATAGTTTACCATGTAGCTTCATTGCATGTCCCCTAGTCTTTCTATATTCTGATGACATAAACAATCAATCTACGTTTACCCGTTCCACTCCGTTCATTAATTTATAGACTTCTATCATATCTCCCCTCAGCCGTCTCTTTTCCAGGTTAAAGAGCTCTAACCTTTTTAGTCTTTCTTCATAGGAGTATCCTTCCATCCCCTTTACCATTTTGGTGGCTCGTCTCTGAACCTTTTCTAATAACTCTATATCCTTTTTAAGATACGGCGACCAGAATTGCACACAATATTCAAGGTGCGGTCTCACCATGTAACGATATAGAGGCATTATAATATCTTTTGTTTTATTTTCCATTCCTTTCCTTATGATACCTAGCATTCTATTTGCTTTCTTGGCTGCCGCTGCACACTGGGCCGAGGGTTTTAACATGTTATCCACAATGACGCCTAAATCTTTTTCCTCGGTGGTGGTTACTAATGTGGAACCTTGCATTGTACTCCGCTATGCTATGCACATGACTCACAGTTATATGCTAAATGTTTCAAAAGTACATTCAACCTTAACTGCTATGTGAACTTGCTTTCTTTATAGGTCACCACAGGTCAAGAAACTTAGGACTGGATTAAGCAGAGTTAGTCACCTGTAAGTGTGGTTCTCGGGATACAGCAGGATAATGCAGCCAAACTGTTGGTGGTGTCATCTGATAGCTCTCAGAACAGAGTTTGTTCTTTTAAATCCTAGAAACCTCTGGAAGGTTGTACTGGGGAAGCATGAGGACTGGACTAGTACATTTGCCCCATCTCCCAAGTCAATAACAAAGATGATTTTTTTTAAACCATAGAGGGAATGGCAGGAGGGATGGTATGTCTACATCATCCTGCTATCTACAGAGCACTTACATTACAGATAAACAACTCTGCTTTCTTCGGTGAAGGCAAGATAATGCGGCCACACCATTGGCAACTCCAAAGCTGTGGATTGTCCCTTTTGGATAAAGCATAGTTACTCACCTGTAACAGGTGTTCTCCAGGGACAGCAGGAATCAGTCCTCACATATGGGCGACGTCGGCGCCGACGGAGCCCTCGTGCGGAGCAATTCCCCAGCTTTCAAAGAAAGCCTTTGGGATTGTATCGAGCATGTGCAGTCCCCTTCCCGCCCAAGGGTGCCATCATGCTCAGTCAAATATCATAGCTAAAAAAACGGCAAGAATAGAAAAAATTAATAACAGGACTGCAACTCCAGGGGAGGAGGGAGGGTGGTGAGGACTGATTTCTGCTGTCCCTAGAGAGCACCTGTTACAGATGAGTAACTACGCTCTCTCCAGGAACAAGCAGGAAGTCAGTCCTCATATATGGGACTCCCTAGCTATAGGCTACCGAGAACCCTTAGCTGAAAAATGGCTCCCTCTAGAAGAGCCGCAGCAGCTGCAATAGGAATTCAGCCAAGAACGCAACACCCCCCGGTAGCCTGACACCAAAGGGTCGGAGGGTTGGAGTTGCCTAAACCTCAAATAGGTTACGGAGTACCGCCTCGCCAAAAGCACTGTCTCATCAGGATTAACCTATCCAGCAGTAATGGGCCGCAAAAGTCTGGCTTGAAGACCAAGTTGCGGCCCAGCAGATGTCTGCCAGTGGAACAGAGCGGATGTGAGCCACTCATGCGGCCTTAGCCCTGACACGGTGGGCCGTTACTCGACCCTGCAACAGGAGGTTGGCCACCCTCTACGCCCAAGCAGTTTGGGTCATGTTGTGGAGTAATAAATTATTATGAAAATTAAAGAAAATTACTCCAATGAAACAACCTTATAGCAGAAAGACTCGGAGGGTTCACACTTGTTATTTTGAATCTTTTGCACGGAAGTTGTCTCAGACTTCACGGCTATAGTTAACTGGGTTTTCTGGAATTCTTTATAAACACCAGCTTAGCCTTAGTACATCAATGACATTTTCCGGCTTTTTTTATATATAAAGTGTCCAAATACCCTCTCTCCTCCTGTGTATCAAATTTGTCTAAAATTGACTGTAATTGCACTCGTGCTTAAACACTTAAATTCACTTGGGACTCGTACTTAACTTTAGGAGTCTTCCAATAAATCTTATTCATGTAAATCTTCTCAATTGAAGTGCACAAGATTCAATTGAGAAGATTTACATGAATAAGATTTATTGGAAGACTCCTAAAGTTAAGTACGAGTCCCAAGTGAATTTAAGTGTTTAAGCACGAGTGCAATTACAGTCAATTTTAGACAAATTTGATACACAGGAGGAGAGAGGGTATTTGGACACTTTATATATAAAAAAAAGCCGGAAAATGTCATTGATGTACTAAGGCTAAGCTGGTGTTTATAAAGAATTCCAGAAAACCCAGTTAACTATAGCCGTGAAGTCTGAGACAACTTCCGTGCAAAAGATTCAAAATAACAAGTGTGAACCCTCCGAGTCTTTCTGCTATAAGGTTGTTTCATTGGAGTAATTTTCTTTAATTTTCACCCTCTACGCCCAGGCAATGCAGTCTGCCACCCAGGTAGACAGTGTGCGCTTGGAGACAGGTAACCCCAGAAGCCAAGTAGCCCTTCGATGTCCCCTTGTACACTCCAGGTAGAAGGACAACGCCCTCTTACAATCCAGGGTATGCAGGACTGCCTCTGCCTGGCTGGAATGCAGCCTGGGAAAGAAGGTTGGAAGAATCACCTCTTGGTTGAGGTGGAAAGAAGAGACCACTTTTGGAAGGAACTTAGGGTGAGTGCGGAGGACCACCCTATTCCTATAAAACTGTGTGTATGGTTCATCAGTTACAAGAGCTTGCAGCTCACTCACACGTCTGGCTGATGTGAGTGCCACCAGGAAGAGCACCTTCCAGGAGAGGAAGCGCAGATGGCAAGAGGACATCGGTTCAAAAGGTGGGCGAGTAAGCTGCCGCAAGACCACATTTAAATCCCACTCAGTTGCCGGAGGACGAAATGGGGGTTTCAGCAGAAGCAGACTTCTGAGGAATCTGGACACCAGGGGGTGAACGGAAAGAGGTTGCCCCTCCACTGGCGAGTGGTTTGCTGACAAAGCACTCAGGTGGACCCTGACGGAGAGACTTGTGACCTAATTCTGAGAGGTGAAGCAGGTACTGCAGCACCACTGGTACAAGGCAAGAGAAAGGGTTTTCGTTGTGCTGGTCACACCACACCTCAAACCTACGCCACTTGAAAGCATAGAATTTCCTAGTGGACTGCCTCTTTGAGGCCAGTAACACTTCTTCTACATTCTGAGGTAGGAGGAGAGGAGCCAGCACTACCCTTTCAGCAGCCATGCCATCAGGTTGAGGGACCTGAGGTTGGGGTGCAAGAGAGAGCCCTGCTTCTGGGACAGGAGGTCGGGCTGCGTCCCCAGTGGTAGTGGGGTTTCCACTGCCAGCTGGAGGAGAAGCAGAAACCAAGGGTGTCTTGGCCATCTAGGGGCTACCAGAATAACAGAGGCCTTGTCCCGAAGGATTTTGAACAGAATCCGTGCTACCAGAGGTGTGGGAGTAAACGCATACATGAGGCCCCCTGACCAGGAGATCAGGAAAGCATCTGCAGCCACCCTCAGAGGATGTGCCTGTCTTGAGCAAAATCTGGGCAGCTGGTGATTTTGCAGACTGGCAAATAGATCTATGGACGGTTGTCCCCAGCAGTGGAAAATCCGCTGGGCCACCACCGGATCCAGTTGCTATTCGTGAGGTTGGAGAATCCTGCTTAGTTTGTCTGCTAGGCAGTTTTCCTGACCAGGCAGGTACACTACTTTGAGAGACATACCCCGCCTGATGGCAAAGGAGTAGAGGTCTAGTGTCTCCTGACAAAGGATACGAGACCCTGTACCACCCTGCTTGTTCACGTAGAACATTGCTACCTGGTTGTCCTTCTGTATCAATACAGACTGATGCGAGAGGACACAACAAAAGGTTTGAAGAGCTAGGCGAATCGCCTGCAGCTCTAAGAGGTTGATTTGGTGTGCAGACTCCTGAGGAGACCATAACCCCTGAGTGCATGATCCTTGGCAATGGGCTCCCCAGCCCAGCAAGGAGGCATCTGTCGTTAGCACTCTTGTGTGCGAGGGAATCTGAAAAGACACTCCCTCGAGCAGGTTGTGTGGCTGAAGCTACCACTGCAATGAGTTCACCAGACGCCTGGAGACTCTTATCCTGTCTCTGAGGCAGCCGGTGGCTTGTGTCCACTAATCTCTGAGGCTCCACTGAGCTGTTCTCATGTGGAGATGGGCATTTGGGGTAACATGCACCGTGGAGGCCATGTGGCCCAGGAGGCGTAAGAAGTGTCTCTCTGAGACCTGCGCCTGAACTGTTGTGCCAGTGCTAGCAGTCTCTGTGCCCTGTCCTCCGGCAGGTAAGCCTTTGCCTGAAGGGTGTCCAGTCTTGCTCCTATGAACTCTAAGTTTTGAGTGGGGAGCAAAGTAGACTTTGCATGGTTTATGACAAAGCCTAGACGTTGCAACAGGTTGATAGTGTGAGAAGTGGCCTGTTGGGCCTCCTGAGGTGACTGGCCCCTGATGAGCCAGTCGTCCAGGTAAGGGAAGACAAAAATTCCTTGACTTCTGAGGAAGGCCGCCACTACAGCCAGGCATTTTGTAAACACTCTGGGAGCAGAGGCTAGGCTAAAGGGTAGAACTCTGTATTGGAAATGTTTTCCTCCCACTACAAATCTCAGATATTGTCTGTGGTCTGGATGTATGAGGATGTGTGTATAGGCATCCTTCAGGTCTAAGGAGCACAGCCAATCTCCCTGGTGGAGGTAAGGCAGCAACATTCCAAGGGAAAGCATCTTGAACTTTTCCCTCACCAGGAACTTGTTTAAGTTTCTTAGGTCGAGGATGGGTCTGAGACCTTCTGTTCTCTTTGGCATGAGAAAATATTGTCATGAAGAAGTCCCTTCTGAGCCTATAAAGGTAGGGCAAGATGAGGATTTGCTTTCAGAAACTGACAGGCAGTCTGAGCACATGGCTCAGTGTTTGCAAAGAAGAAGTAAACAAAGAGAGTCACGAGCTGGAGAGACAAGCCCCTGCAGTGATGTATTCCCTAGCTCAGGAGGTAATGAGGTTCATCTGTTTCAGGGCAGGGCACAGCTAAGCCCTGAGAGTTACAATGATAAAAACTGGTCATTAGCTTGGACCAGGCAGAAGCAGAACGAGAAACAGATGCAGAGCCAGAGGGGGAACTGGGAAGAGAACCAGGAAGAGAAAGGAAGCCAGCAAAGGAGCACGCTGACTAGAAGGAGTCAAGGAGGAGTGAGAACCAAGGGAGCCATATTCCTGAGGCCAGAAGGAAGCAACCCAGGACAGGGGTTGTCTGGTAAAGGCAGGAGAGAGGAGAATCTTCCTAAGAGGCAGGCTTGGCAAAGCTCACACGCTCCGAGGAGAGACACATGCTGGCAGGAGAATACTGGTACATCTGAGGGGAAAGTTAATAGGCTGAGAGGCAAGCAAACACCAGCTGTGTTTAAGAACCAGTCTAACCCTGCAGAGTGGAGAGTTCCTTCCCTTTCAAAGCCAAAAAGGTAGGCTTAATAATTCATATAAGTTTGAACCTAGCTAGAAAGCAGTTCCCTATAGTTACCAGAAAGTAGCAAACTCCCTGGACAAAAACTACAGCATATATGGTAGTTTACAACCCTGCTCAGGAGAGTGTTACAGAGAGAAACCACGTGAGGTCAGAGAAACCGTTTGTTTCAAAGATCAGGATAGCAGCTTACTGCCACACCCTGCTAGTCCTGATGCTGAGGAAATGCAGATAGACTCTGACCATAATGAAATAGTGGACGATCGGATGGACTGTACATTATCTTTGGCTGACCATGTGAATTCCCTATGCTGAAAAGTATCTGAGAGAGACGGTAAAACCAGCAGAAGAAAAGGGAACATTTTCTTTGCTAATTGAAGCTGTTGTGATTTGTTTTGTATCAAGCACTGCACGTTTAAAGCCTGAAGCTGACAAGGCTAACTTACCTGAGTTCATGTATAATTTCCTCAAGCCAATTGTATGGCATGTTTTGTCCTGAGTTATTCACTTGCATTTAATCCGCCGGGAAGGGGAAAATAAATTCTTGTCATTGCCTGAAAAGCGTAGTTACTCACCTGTAACAGGTGTTCTCCAGGAGCAGCAGGAATCAGTCCTCACTTATGGGTGACGTCGGCGCCGACGGAGCCCTCGCGGAGCAATTTTCCCCAGCTTTCAAAGAAAGCCTTTGGGAATTGCAGCGCGCATGCGCGGTCGTCTTCCCGCCCGAGGGTGCCATCTTAGCCAGTCAGATGACATAGCTAAAAAAGACAGCATAAAAATTTGCAAAAGAACATAAGCAGACGATTGCAACTCCAAGGGGAGGAGGGAGGGTAGTGAGGACTGATTCCTGCTGCTCCTGGAGAACACCTGTTACAGGTGAGTAACTACGCTTTCTCCAGGACCAAGCAGGAAGTCAGTCCTCACTTATGGGACTCCCAAGCTCAAGGCTACCGGAGACCCTAAGCACAAAAATGAGCTCCCTCTAGCTCAGCAGCACAGAAGGATAGAATCTTCGCTGAATTATCACCCACCGGTAGCCCACATCCGGGATGGAGGGTAGGAGTTGCTCAGACCTCAAAGAGATTACGGAGGACTGCCTGTCCGAAAGCACTGTCCCTACGGGACTCCCTCTCGAGACAGTAATGGACCGCAAAAGTCTGGCTCGAAGACCAAGTAGCGGCCCGGCAGATGTCTGCCAGCGGAACAGAGCGGAGGTAAGCCACTGACGTGGCCTTCGCCCGAACGCAATGAGCCGTGACTCGACTTTCTAAGGAGAGTCCGGCTGCCCCATAAGCCCAAGAGATACAGTCCGCAACCCAGATGGACAGAGTACGCTTGGAGACCGGGAGCCCCAATTTATTGGGGTCAAAAGACACAAAAAGCTGAGCAGCTTTACGGTGCTCCCGCGTACGGTCAAGGTAGAAGTTCAAAGCCCTTCTACAGTCCAGGGTATGGAGGACCGTCTCAGCTCGGTTGGAGTGTGGCCTGGGAAAGAAGGTTGGAAGTACCACCTCCTGATTGATGTGAAAAGGGGAGACCACTTTAGGCAGAAACTTTGGGTGCGTCCGTAGGACTACCCTATTCTTGTAGAACCGAGTGTAGGGGGGATCAGACACGAGGGCCTGCAATTCACTTACGCGCCTAGCGGAAGTGAGGGCTATCAAGAACAGTGTTTTCCAAGACAGAAAACGGAGAGAACATGTAGCCATAGGTTCAAAAGGCGGACAGGTGATCCGCTGCAAAACCACATTCAGGTCCCAGTCCGGCGCTGGCGGGCGCAGAGGTGGTTTAAGTAGAAGGAGACCTCGGAGAAACCTCGCTACGAGAGGGTCGCTGGAGAGAGGTCTACCGTCCACCGGCACATGATGTGCCGAAAGAGCACTGAGGTGAACTTTGACGGAGTTGGACTTAAGTCCCAGATTAGAGAGGTGTAGCAAGTACTGCAAGATCACCGACACCGGGCAGGAGAAGGGATCCTGCGACTGTTGGGTACACCAGACTGCAAAGCGACGCCATTTAAGGGCGTAGCATTTGCGGGTAGAAGGGCGTCGCGAAGCCAGGACGACCTCCTCCACCTCCGCCGGCAGGAGAAGGGGAGCAAGGACTACCCTCTCAGCAGCCAGGCCATGAGGTTGAGAGACCTGAGGTTGGGGTGCAGTAGGGACCCCTGATCCTGAGTGAGGAGATCCGGTTGTACCCCCAGAGGGATCGGACCCTCCACCGCCAGTTGCAGCAGGAGCGGAAACCACGGCTGTCTGGGCCAGCGAGGGGCCACCAGGATCATAAAGGCTTTGTCTCGGAGAACCTTGAAAAGAGTCCGAGAGACCAGCGGGATGGGAGGGAAAGCGTACAGAAGGCTCCCCGACCATGAGATCAGAAAAGCGTCCGCCGCAACCCGAAGGGGGTGTGGCTGACGAGAGCAGAAGCGAGGAAGCTGCCGGTTGTGAGGACTGGCAAAGAGATCCATCGTGGGGAGGCCCCACTTGAGGAAGAGCTTCTGAACTACCAAGGGATCCAGACGCCACTCGTGCGGCTGGAGGACCCTGCTGAGTTTGTCCGCAAGGCAATTGTCTTGGCCCGGGAGATAAACTGCCTTGAGGAGAATGCCGTGACTGACGGCCCAAGAGCAGAGCTTCTGAGCCTCCCGGCAGAGGAGAAAGGAGCCCGTGCCCCCCTGTTTGTTCACGTAGAACATGGCAACTTGATTGTCCGTCTGGACAAGGACGGACTGTTGGGAAGTCAGGTGGGAGAAGGCCTTGAGAGCTAGGCGGATCGCCCGGAGCTCCAGGAAGTTGATCTGCTGAGCAGACTCCCACGTGGTCCAGAGGCCCTGAGTACGCGACTCTTGGCAATGCGCTCCCCAGCCCAGGAGGGATGCATCGGTGGTCAGCACCCGGGTCGGCTGAGGTGACTGGAAAGGCATACCGAATATCAGGTTCGGCTGCCGGAGCCACCACCGGAGAGACGAGATCAGCGGCTCGGAAACGCGCACTAGGTCTGCGAGGCCGCCCGTGGCCTGTCGCCACTGCCGGCGGAGACACCATTGAGCAGACCGCATGTTCAGGCGGGCATTGGGGGTCACATGGACGGTGGAAGCCATATGGCCGAGCAGTCTCAGGAAGCGCCTGGCGGAGACCAGGGGCTGGCTGCGAAAGCGGTCGGCTAGGTCCATGAGCCGCTGAGCCCTGTCGAGCGGTAGGTACGCTCGCGCCTGAGGAGTGTGCAGCCTTGCGCCGATGAACTCGAGATCCTGTGAGGGGAGCAAAGTGGACTTTGCGAAGTTTATGACAAAGCCCAAGTGCTGCAGCAGAGTCACCGTGCGGCACGTGGCGTTGGTGACCTCCTGAGCGGACGCTGCTCTGATGAGCCAGTCGTCGAGGTACGGAAAGACATAGAGGCCGCGAAGCCGGAGATGGGCCGCCACGACCGCGAGACATTTTGTGAAGACTCGCGGTGCGGAGGACAGGCCAAAGGGCAGTACTCTGTACTGGTAATGATTTCCTGCCACCACAAACCTTAGGTATTGGCGGTGGCTTGGGTGGATGAGGATGTGCGTGTAGGCATCCTTTAGATCCAAGGAGCATAGCCAATCTCCCTGCTGGAGGTAGGGCAGAAGGATTCCAAGGGTAAGCATTTTGAACTTCTCCCGCACAAGGAACTTGTTGAGGTTGCGCAAGTCCAGGATGGGTCTGAGGCCCCCTGTTCTCTTTGGTATCAGAAAATACCGTGAATAGAAGCCTTGACCCCTCAGGTGGTGTGGCACCGGTTCCACCGCCTGTTCCTGCAGAAGACCTGCTAACTCCTGAAGGAGCAACTCCCTGTGCAGAGGGGGGCGCGGAGGCTCTCCCGGAAAATAGGAGGGAGGGACCTGATGGAAGTGGAGAAGGTAGCCTTCTCGCACGACCTGAAGCACCCAGGCATCTGCGGTGATGCTGGACCACCTGTGGGCGAAGTGGACCAGCCGGCCTCCGGTGCTGGGGGGGACCAGCGGGGGGGGAGAGGCTATGCTGAGCGAGTCAAAAACCCCCACCCTGCTGAGCAGGGGCTGGTGGTGCAGGCTTGGGGGCTTGCTGCCTACGGGACCCGTTACCCCGTCCCTTGGCCTGCTGGCCCTGTTGGGGAGCTGCAGGGGCCTGATAATGGGGGTATTGTTTGTAGGCAGCCGCCTTCCTCGGGTAAAAGGACTTTTTCCCCGAGCCCTTCTTTTTCTGGGAAGGGGCGGAGGTCTTCCTAGAAAGCCTGGTCCGGGTGAGAGTCTCAGTCTCAATTTGCGCAGCCTTTTCCGCCATGGGCTTGCCAAAGAGGTTTTCGCCTCAGCAGGGGACATCGACCAACTTGTCCTGCACCCAGGGCTCAAGGTCTGACGACTGAAGCCAAGCCTGACGGCGGGCACCGATGCCGGCTGCGGCCACTCGAGCCGAGGCTTCAAAGCCATCATAGGCTGCTCGGGACATGAACTTTGAGCATTCCCGAATGCCAGTGGACAAGGCTAGGAACCTCCGCAAGGGCTCCTCGGAGAGAGACCAGCGAAGAATCCGGCTAGCTCTTTAGCCAGATCCCGGAGATACATGCCCATGTATAGCTGGTAAGTCTGGACACGACAAGCGAGCATAGAGCCCTGGAAGCACTTCTTGCCAAGGCCATCCAGGTTACGGGCCTCCCTGCCAGGAGGCACCGAGGAGTGCATCTTCTGGCTCTTAAGACGATGCATGGCCGATTCCACTACCATGGAATGGTGTGGCAGCTGTGCCTTTTGAAAGCCAGGGCTCTTGCGGACTCGATAGATAGAATCGACCCGCTTGCTCAGGACCGGCGAGGAGGCCGGACTCTCCCACATGCGTTAGAGTAGTCGTTCCAGCATAGGAGGAACCGGCACAGTAAAGTGTTCCCTCGCGGGTGAGTCATACTGGAGGGCGTCGAGCTCTTCGGCTCGAGGCTCCTCCTCGGGATCCGCAGGGAAGGCCAAAGCCTTGGCCATATCCCTAACGAAGTCCGAGAACCGGGCATCCTCCGGGGGGGACTGCTTCCGAGGCTCGGACTCCGGTGAGTCCGATGGGACACACCGAGTCCGGAAAGAATCAGGTGACTCTTCCTCCTCAGACTCCCAGACCGACTCCGACGAGGACTCGGTGGGGTCGGCCCGGGCAGGGTGCGGCGCCAGCCGCCCCGACGCCGAGGGAGTCGGCGTCGGCGACCTCGGTCCCGAACGGGAGGCCGAGGGCGACCTCGACCGAGGATCGACTCGAGTTCTCATCGACTCGAGGATCGGCTCGGTCTCCGGGGTCGACTTGGACGTCGACGTCCCGGCGGTCGGGGCAGCGACGCCAGCGAAGCCAGCGAGCAGTGCCCTCTGCTGGTCCATGAAGGCAGACAGTCTGCTCTCCAAGGCCGTCAACCTGAGTCCGAGCTCAGGTGACCCAGCAGTCCCCGACTCGGGCCCCGACGGCGTCGGGCCCGACGTCGGCTGTCGCGGAGGCGAGTCCAGAAGGACCACAGGACTTACCCGGGCAGGCATCTCCGACTCCAGGCGAGGTCGCTTCGGGACGTGTTCCTTCTCCAAGGACCCGGGGCGGCTGTCGGGGCTATGCGACCTGGCCCTCGCGGAGCCAGGAGCGTCCACCGACGCCGCCCTCGCGGGTTTTTCCTTCCGACGATGGTCCCCGGAGGGAGAACCCCGGTCGGAGGAGCTCCGGCGACGGTCTGAGCTGGAGCCTTTTGACACGGAGGCCTCCGACGAGGTCCGGGTACGGCTGGGGTCAGCGAAGATTCTCTCGCGCTGATGCCGCCGACTTCTCAACGCCTTTGAGGACAGTTTGCTGCAGGGCCCACAGATCAGTTCCTCATGATCCGGGCCCAGGCAGCGGAGGCAAAAGTCGTGTGTGTCGGTAAGTGACATATTTCGGTCACACCGACCACACCGCTTAAACCCACTGGCAGCCATCGGGGGAAAAAGGGCCCCTGCGAGGTCAAAGGACCGGGCTGCCAGGGAAAACGAAAACGAAAGCTGACTAAGTCAGAAAAAACGAAAAAAGTAAGAGGACTCGAGACCGGCGTCGCGAGTCCGGGCGGGAAAACGATCGGCGTCGAACCGAAAGAAAACAAGGATAAAATAAAGAAGAAAATCAACTTTTTCGCGGGGACAAGACGGGGACGTCTGTAGGGCTCCGCGGAAAAAAGAAGACTGGCTAAGATGGCACCCTCGGGCGGGAAGACGACCGCGCATGCGCGCTGCAATTCCCAAAGGCTTTCTTTGAAAGCTGGGGAAAATTGCTCCGCGAGGGCTCCGTCGGCGCCGACGTCACCCATAAGTGAGGACTGACTTCCTGCTTGGTCCTGGAGAACCACTCGACTGCAACTCATCTGTGCTCAAGGAGTAAAGGGACTTACATTCCCAGAAGGCCTTGCAGAGTTAAAGCAAGCCCAAGCTCTCTGAGGCAGGAACACCACAGGCAGACCAAGTCTCAGCACCCTAGGCGTTGAGCTGGCCACCGTGAGGGTGACAATACCTGGAGTAGAAGCCCTTGCCCTGCAGGTGGTGGGGCACCGGTTCCACCACCTGATCCTGTAGAAGACCTGCCAACTCCTGCAAGAGGAGGTCCCTGTGAAGAGGGGATCTGAGAGGCTCTCTTGGAAAGGAGGGTGGTATCTGGCTGAAGTGAAGCAAGTAGCCCCTTTGGACTATTTGCAGGACCCAGATAGCCGAGGTGATGGCTGGCCACCTGTGGGCGTACAGGGTTAGCCTACCTCCTGTGCATGGCCTTACCACTGGTGGAAGAGAGACTATGCTTTGGGAGTCAAAACCCCCCTCCCGGCTGGGTAGGAGCCGGGGCCTGGGGGGTCTTCTGCTTACGTGGGTCATGCCCCTGTCCCTTGGCCTGCTGCCCCTGTTGGGGAGCTGGGGTGGCCTGGTAAGTGGGGTAGTTGCGGTAAGCAGTACCCTTCCTCGGGAAAAAGGGCTTTTTACCTGAAACCTTCTTCTTTGAGAGTCTTGTCCAGGTCAAGTACTCGGACTCTAATTCAGCAGCCTTCTCAGTCATGGGTTTGCCAAAGCGGTTGTCACCTCGGCAAGGGACATCGACCAACTTGTCCTGAAACCATGGCTCCAGATCCGACGACATTAGCCAGGCCTGGTGGCGTGCACTGATGCCGGCCACAGCTACTTGGGCCGAAGCCTCGAATCCGTCATAGGCCGCTCGAGATATGAACTTCGAGCACTCACGAATCCCAGTGGACAAGGCAGTGAAGCGCTGCAAAGGTGCCTCGGAGAGGCCAGCTGAGAACCCGGCAATCTCTTTTGCCAGGTCCCTAAGTACATGCCCATGTACAGCTGGTAGGTTTGGACACGGCATGACAGCATCGAGCCCTGGAAGCATTTTCTGCCGAGGGGTCCAGGTTCTGGGCCTCCCAGCCAGGAGGCACCGAGGAGTGTGTTTTTTGGCTCTTGAGCCTGTGCATGGCCAATTCCACAACCATGGAGTTGTGCGCCAGCTGTGTCTTTTGGAACCTAGGGCTCTTGCAGATTCGATAGATGGAATCAACCCGCTTGCTGAGCACCGGCATCGAGGCTGACTCCCCCCCACATGCGGAGCATCAGCCGTTCCAGCATCAGAGGAATCGGCACAGTAAGGGCTTCCCTCGGGGGAAAGTCATACTGGACGACCTCGAGCTCTTCTGCTCGAGGCTCCTCCTCGGTATCCAACGGGACTGCCAAAGCCTTGGCCATGTCCCTGACGAAGTCCGAGAACCGGGTATCCTCCGGAGGGGACCTTCTCTGAGGCTCCAAACCCGGTGAGTCCGATGGGACATACCGGGTCCGATGGGTGTCTGGGGACTCTTCATCTTCTCTCTCCCATGCCGATCCCTACAAGGAGGAATCAAGAGTCTCCGGCCACGAGGGCTTCGGCCCCAACCGCATCGATGCCGAGAGCACCGGCATCGACGACCTCGGCCCCGAGCGGGAGGTCGAGGGAGACCTTGGCCGAGGATCGACTCAAGTCCGAAGAGTCTCGAGGATCGGCTCGGCCTCCGGGGTCGACCTGGACATCAAGATCCCGGTGGTCGGGGCGGATGGACCAGTGAGACCGGCTATCAGCGCCCGCTGCTACTCCACGAAGGCAGACATGCTGCGCTCCAGGGCCGTCATCCTGAGATCGAGCTCAGAAGATTCCGCAGTCTCCGGCTCTGGCCCCAATCCCAGCTCTCCTGGAGGGGAATCCACGAGGACAACAGCGCTTACCCTCCTTGGCATCTCCGGTGTTCCCGGGAGGGAGACCCCCACTCAGAAAACCCCCCGACTGTGCTCGGGTTCAGACAGCTCCCGAGATGTCGAGGCTTCTGATGAGGTCCGGATCCGGGGGGGGGGGGGGGGGGATGCGGACTCTGAGAAAATCCTTTCACGCTGCTGCTGCCTACTTTGAAGTGCCTTAGAGGACATCTTCCCACACGGGCCAGACCTTTGGGTCATGGTCGGGCCCGAGGCATCAGAGACAGCAGTCATGTGTGTCGGTGAGGGACATTAACTTCATACACTGATCACACTTTTTAAACACACTGGCAGCCATCGAGGGAAAAAGGGCCCCTGCAAGGTCAAAGGACCGGGCTGCCAGTGACAAGAAAAAAAAAAAGAGAGCGTGAACGCTAGTCACTAAGGACAAAAATGCAAAGAAAATGACCGGACTCGATACCGGTGTACCGAGCCGTAGGCAGGAAGGAAAACCGGTCGAAGAGAGAAATTCTTCTGAAGTTTTGACGCACTTTTTCCGCAAGGAATTAGGGACAAATGGAAATTACACTTACCTGGTAATTGATGTTCCTTGAGGGAGTACAGTTCAGTCCTCCACCACTGGGTAGTGCAACTCCTCCTGCAACATGGAGACTGGACAAGTCAAACTTGTGACATCACCGGGTATATCCTGCTGGCCTTCTCCCATGATCCCCCAGTGACCTACTGTCAAAGCAGACTCAAAGGAGCAAACAAACAACCAGTTAAAGTACTAAATACAAAGCTATGCTCAAAACTTCAACTTTAAAATCACAAGGCCCCAAAAAGAAAGGCCGAAAACACCCTCCTCTGTGCCCCTGTCCCCCTGCGCACCAAACAGCGGAAGACAGAGAGCTAGAAGGAAGGAGAACTAAGGAAGAGTATAGGCAGAAAAGGTTGCTCTCGCGATTACCTGCCAATCAGAGCCCGTTGCCGACTCTAGGATCCGAAAGCACACTCGGAACTGACGCCTCGCGTCTGAAACATCCATCCCCGGGCGGGAATGAGGACTGAACTGTACTCCCTCAAGGAACATCAATTACCAGGTAAGTGTAATTTCCATTTCCTTATCGGTCCTACAGTTCAGTCCTCCACCACTGGGATGTACCAGAACAGTAATCATTGGGAGGGACCTATCCAGTCGGCTCGGCCCCTAAACGAACAGAGCAGGCACCGACCCCAGCCCGCTCCTCATGTCAACAGGCGGTAAGCCAACCAGGAAGACACGACCGAGAGCCCACTTGGATCCTCTTCACTGGTGAAAACAGCACAGAACTCTGCCCCAAGCAGCGCTAGTGCTTCAGAAAGACAAACTCGCCATCGCAAACACACTGAACGCCCTAGAAACAGACCTACTGAGAAGGCTACCGGAGCTCCGCCTGAAAAATCCGCTTGAGCTCCCCCTTGGCTCTCGACCCCACCAGGGTGTCAAGTGTTAGCAACCGCAGCTCTCCCGCAGAACCCGCCTCCACGGAGGGACAGGCAACGAAGAGACCTCCCAGAAAGCGACAGAACCTCACCTAAGGTCCAAGGAACGCAGGTTACAAGCAAAGTGTTCTTGCGTAAGTCCCAAACCGACAACTAAACAGGCACAGCCGGATTCCACGAGGGAGAACGGAACCGAGGTCCATCCAGACAGAGGTGGGAAGCAAAATGAGGGAAATGGAAAAACCACCAGCGTCAAACACCCTATTTGTCACACCTCTTAAGTGCTTTATTCTTTGCAACACAAAGTAGCTCTACAGCTATGTCCTGGACCAGTTGGAGTCTTTTTAATTGAGAATGTGGAATGCAGCTAAGCAATGAGTTGCAATAAAACAAGCGTGATCCACCAAGGGCATATAAGAGGGTGTCAAGTGCCCCAGAGTCCAGCGTTGTTTCAGAAGATGTGGAGTCTTACATGGTGTGACAAAAAAGAAAGGAGACTCTGGTAGCCACGCCCATGACGCAATGCCAGTAGGCCAACCGCTTACATGCCCTCCGGAATTGGAGGAACCATGCAGAAGTAGCAATCGCCGACGTGATCCATGGGCCCTCTCCAGATCATTGGAACCGCAAAAGACTTCGATGGTCTTTTCCCATCCATCCACAGCCCGAGATCTGCTACACATGTATTGAAGCATATGTGTGGCGCCTAGCTTTTATCCTGATCTTTTATTCTGCAGCCAAAATATAAATTGTAGGCTTTCTGAACCGCCACAGTCATATGCCATTTTGTGATGTAAAAGTCACATCACCACAACTAGAGCAGAAATTATCTGCATGATTAACACCAGGACGAGGAATCGCCAAATATGCTGTGAGTGACCTATCGGTATAAAATAAATGTCTTTTTTTTTTTTTTTTTTTTTTACTGTCAAGCGAGGCAAATTTAAGTAGTGACTGCATCAACTGGTTTTGGACAGTTATTTCGATTGGTTGCAAGTAAAGATTATGCAAGCTCACGCAAATGTTGCAGAATACACTGGTAATGGTCCCCACTGACTAATGAAGAGCACATATCTTAGCAACCAGACCCAGTCGGCCATTTTCACTATGACCTCTGAAAGGCATAGAATGGACCGGGCCACGGCCCCGTACCAATGCGTCGACGCTATCCAGTAGCCTCATATGTCCTCTGCTAAACATCGACCCGTCGCCGCAGACTGACAGGTCGCCATGAGGTCCAATATGGGCTGACCGCATCTGAGCACACGCGGCGCACACACCGCCTGATGCAATCTCACTCCTCCGGCAAACACTCAGACCCCTTTAAGGACATTCGCCACCACAGTGTCCCCACCAAAACACAGGCCGCCAAGGCTTCAACCGCTCACGCTGTCCCTTCGCTCGGGCCACCCTGACCACCCGACCGACTCCACCCTGCCGATTGAAATAGACCACCATCCCGGAGATCTCAGACAGCACCTACAGCGCTCGATCCGCTACTGTGTCCGCGAATGCCTGCCACGGCTGACGTACCGCGTACCGTTCCAGTCAGACGATGGAACACTGGGCGTGCTGCGTACACTAAAACGCCTTGTACATAAAGGATCCCCAAAATGTAGCCGAGTCTAACCACGCTCCGGCCAAGCTCCCGGAAGAAAGGGACAGAACCTTATAAAAAAGAAGTGGGGACAATTAGGAAGACTTTCCTGTTTGATTATTCTTTTTTTTTTTTTTTTTCCTTTTTACAACTCCATAAGGGCCACAAGGCACACAACCGAACAGGGCATTGTCCAGAGAACGCAAGGCCCCTCCTCCAGGCTGACTCCACATCCACAGCCTAAACCGGCAGTCACCTTGGCTGATGCCGAGCAGCGCGGAAGCCAACTTGTAAGCCCAGCATATGAAGTATGCCTACTAGTACAGCATTCCACAATGGAGGGACATGTAACCGGACGGCTTTGAATATGAACCTACAGATATCCCGCGCTTGCTCCAAGACAAGCACTGTGCAGCCTACTGGTCTTCTCGGAGCACCGCCACGACCCGAAGACCTAAACCGGCCAGCAAAAGACGACATACGCTGGGCCCGAAGGAACCTGGTTGAATGGATCCCAGCACTCCCTGTATCGTTAGGATCGGAGCCTCCCCCCAAGGACTCAGCCCTGGCTGGAACCGGCTGAGCATAACTCCAGGCCCTGCGGCGAGCCCCCACGAAGAAGTGGGACGCAACGATGCCTTGAGGAAAGGGAAGGCGCAATGGGTGAAGCAAGTTGCTAGCCGACCAAGGGAGTAAACCCCACACGCGCACCTCAACGGAAGGACGGAAGAACCGAGGATTCTGGTCCCACAGGTGCGCCTGCTAGCCTTTAACAACATACACCTCCGCAGGTACAAAAAAAACTTAAATTGTGAGCACCTTCAGGGGTAAGGGGAATAGACGACAGCCTCCGACTGTGGACCTCCTTGTCTTGCATAACAGACAGCAGCACCCCACCAAACAAATGATTGGGAATATATGACCTCAGAACCCCAAGGCAGAGGTAAAACAGTAGAACGTGCAGTGGACGTGAATTTCCAGATCTGCCAGCCCTCCTGCCCACATTGAGAAGAGGCAGAGAAGAACTGGACCGGCGGATCTGGAGGGGTGCCTCCTGGACAGCCGGGCCACCGAAGGGAAAGCTGATGACTGAGGCCCAAACGCCTCAGGATGGCCCCGTCTTGCATTGGCAACCCCATGCAACACCATGACAACCCCGCTCACGATATCCCAAGTGATCTCTGTCATTGCTGCAACAATCACCTGAGCATGAGATCACAGACAGAACACGGACATGCAGACGCACTCAAGGAGAGTGCACCTAAGAAGTATGAGCCTATCCAACATCCAGCACCACATGTCCAGGTGTCCCACTCCTGTCACCCAAAACACAGGACGCTTGAACCTAGGTGACCGTCATAGCAAAGACAGGGAGGCCTGACTGCCGCTATCAACCCTTCCAGGACCCTGGAACACTAAGCCCCGGACTGTGCCATCCAGCAACACTTCTCACGATCCCCAGCAGGGGCCTTTCCCCAGATGGCCCAGATGGGCAGAGTTCCCGCCAAATGGGCAAGCTGCGCTCTGATAACATAGTGCAGAAAACCAAATCAAAGTGTCTTAACCTAGCTAATTTTTGTCTAATAGTGATCATTCATAATATCAGCCAGGCTCAATCATAACATTAGTATTAATGATCTCTAAAGATTGAAGAGTTACTAATGTAACACTAATTGTTTTTTTTTTTGTTTGTTTGTTTTTAAAAGAGCTTCAAAGGCGATCTTGGAAACTACAGACCAATGAATCTGAGTTCAGTGCCAGTTAAATGATAGAACTTGTTCTGAAAAGCAGCACCAAGCTGTCTTTTCAAAGGGTTAATAAACATGTGAGTAAGCCAAATGATATGTATCTGGATGTTTTAGAAGGTACTTGACAAAGCCCCTTATGAACTTCTCCTGAGGAAGGAGATGATGTGCTATTATAGAATGGGAAATGGATCAAAAACAGGAACACAATAGGACTAACTGGCCAGTTTTCTCACAGGAGACCCGTAAATAGTGGAATGTCTCGGGATCTGCACTGGAACTGGCATCTGGTAACATCTACTGCACTGAAATGATCTGGAAAAGAGATCAGCAAGCATGGCGATCAAATTTGCAGATGGCATAACGACATTTAGAGGCTGTCTGCACAATTTCCAAGCGTATAAACATGGAAATAGCATCCTTATGTAAATGACAATTTCAGAAAGGGCTCAATTTGTAGGTGGTTGTGCCGCCGATGACCCTGAAAGCGTAGTTACTCACCTGTAACAGGTGTTCTCCAGGAGCAGCAGGAATCAGTCCTCACTTATGGGTGACGTCGACGCCGACGGAGCCCTCGCGGAGCAATTTTCCCCAGCTTTCAAAGAAAGCCTTTGGGAATTGCAGCGCGCATGCGCGGTCGTCTTCCCGCCCGAGGGTGCCATCTTAGCCAGTCAGATGACTTTTTTAGCTATGACAGCATAAAAATTTGCAAAAAGAACATAAGCAGACGATTGCAACTCCAAGGGGAGGAGGGAGGGTAGTGAGGACTGATTCCTGCTGCTCCTGGAGAACACCTGTTACAGGTGAGTAACTACGCTTTCTCCAGGACCAAGCAGGAAGTCAGTCCTCACTTATGGGACTCCCAAGCTCAAGGCTACCGGAGACCCTAAGCACAAAAATGAGCTCCCTCTAGCTCAGCAGCACAGAAGGAAAGAATCTTCGCTGAATTATCACCCACCGGTAGCCCACATCCGGGATGGAGGGTAGGAGTTGCTCAGACCTCAAAGAGATTACGGAGGACTGCCTGTCCGAAAGCACTGTCCCTGCGGGACTCCCTCTCGAGACAGTAATGGACCGCAAAAGTCTGGCTCGAAGACCAAGTAGCGGCCCGGCATATGTCTGCCAGCGGAACAGAGCGGAGGTAAGCCACTGACGTAGCCTTTGCCCGAACGCAATGAGCCGTGACTCGACTTTCTAAGGAGAGTCCGGCTGCCCCATAAGCCCAAGAGATACAGTCCGCAACCCAGATGGACAGAGTACGCTTGGAGACCGGGAGCCCCAGTTTATTGGGGTCAAAAGACACAAAAAGCTGAGCAGCTTTACGGTGCTCCCGCGTACGGTCAAGGTAGAAGTTCAAAGCTCTTCTACAGTCCAGGGTATGGAGGACCGTTTCAGCTCGGCTGGAGTGTGGTCTGGGAAAAAAGGTTGGAAGCACCACCTCCTGATTGATGTGAAAAGGGGAGACCACTTTTTGGAAGAAATTTTGGGTGAGTCCGTAGGACTACCCTATTTTTGTAGAACCGAGTGTAAGGGGGATCAGACACGAGGGCCTGCAATTCACTTACGCGTCTAGCGGAAGTGAGGGCTATCAAGAACAATGTTTTCCAAGACAGAAAACGGAGAGAACAGGTAGCCATGGGTTCAAAAGGCGGACAGGTGATCCGCTGCAAAACCACATTCAGGTCCCAGTCAGGCGCTGGCGGGCGCAGAGGTGGTTTAAGTAGAAGGAGACCTCGGAGAAACCTCGCTACGAGAGGGTCGCTGGAGAGAGGTCTACCGTCCACCGGCACATGATGTGCCGAAAGAGCACTGAGGTGAACTTTGACGGAGTTGGACTTAAGTCCCAGATTAGAGAGGTGTAGCAAGTACTGCAAGATCACCGACACCGGGCAGGAGAAGGGATCCTGAGACTGTTGGGTACACCAGACGGCAAAGCGACGCCATTTAAGGGCGTAGCATTTGCGGGTAGAAGGGCGTCGCGAAGCCAGGACGACCTCCTCCACCTCTGCCGGCAGGAGAAGGGGAGCAAGGACTACCCTCTCAGCAGCCAGGCCATGAGGTTGAGAGACCTGAGGTTGGGGTGTAGTAGAGACCCTTGATCCTGAGTGAGGAGATCCGGTTGTACCCCCAGAGGGAACGGATCCTCCACCGCTAATTGCAGTAGGAGCGGAAACCACGGCTGCCTGGGCCAGCGAGGGGCCACCAGGATCATGAAGGCTTTGTCTCGGAGAACCTTGAACAGAGTCCGAGAGACTAGCGGGATGGGAGGGAAAGCGTACAGAAGGCTCCCCGACCATGAGATCAGAAAAGCGTCCGCCGCAACCCGACGGGGGTGTGGCTGACGAGAGCAGAAGCGAGGAAGCTGCCGGTTGTGAGGACTGGCAAAGAGATCCACCGTGGGGAGGCCCCACCTGAGGAAGAGCTTCTGAACGATCAAGGGATCCAGACGCCACTCGTGCGGCTGGAGGACCCTGCTGAGTTTGTCCGCCAGGCAATTTTCTTGGCCCGGGAGATAAACTGCCTTGAGGAGAATGCCGTGACTGACGGCCCAAGAGCAGAGCTTCTGTGCCTCCCGGCAGAGGAGGAAGGAGCCCGTGCCCCCCTGCTTGTTCACGTAGAACATGGCAACTTGATTGTCCGTCTGGACAAGGACGGACTGTTGGGAGGTCAGGTGGGAGAAGGCCCTGAGAGCTAGGCGGATCGCCCTGAGCTCCAGGAAGTTGATCTGCTGAGCAGACTCCCACTTGGTCCAGAGGCCCTGAGTACGTGCCTCTTGGCAATGTGCTCCCCAGCCCAGGAGGGATGCATCGGTGGTCAGCACCCGGGTCGGCTGAGGTGACTGGAAAGGCATTCCCAATATCAGGTTCGGCTGCCGGAGCCACCACCGGATAGACGAGACCAGCGGCTCGGAGACGCGCACAAGGTCTGCTAGGCCGCCTGTGGCTTGTCGCCACTGCCGGCGGAGACACCATTGAGCAGACCGCATATTCAGGCGGGCATTGGGGGTCACATGGACGGTGGAAGCCATATGGCCGAGCAGTCTCAGGAAGCGCCTGGCGGAGACCAGGGGCTGACTGCGAAAGCGGTCGGCTAGGTCCATGAGCCGCTGAGCCCTGTCGAGCGGTAGGTACGCTCGCGCCTGAGGAGTGTGCAGCCTTGCGCCGATGAACTCGAGATCCTGTGAGGGGAGCAAAGTGGACTTTGCGAAGTTTATGACAAAGCCCAAGTGCAGCAGCAGAGTCACCGTGCGGCACGTGGCGTTGGTGACCTCCTGAGCGGACGCTGCTCTGATGAGCCAGTCGTCGAGGTACGGAAAGACATAGAGGCCGTGAAGCCGGAGATGGGCCGCCACGACCGCGAGACATTTTGTGAAGACTCGCGGTGCGGAGGACAGGCCAAAGGGCAGTACTCTGTACTGGTAATGATTTCCTGCCACCACAAACCTTAGGTATTGGCGGTGGCTTGGGTGGATGAGGATGTGCGTGTAGGCATCCTTTAGATCCAAGGAGCATAGCCAATCTCCCTGCTGGAGGTAGGGCAGAAGGATTCCAAGGGTAAGCATTTTGAACTTCTCCCGCACAAGGAACTTGTTGAGGTTGCGCAAGTCCAGGATGGGTCTGAGGCCTCCTGTTCTCTTTGGTATCAGAAAATACCTTGAATAGAAGCCTTGACCTCTCAGGTGGTGTGGCACCGGTTCCACCGCCTGTTCCTGCAGAAGACCTGCTAACTCCTGAAGGAGCAACTCCCTGTGCAGAGGGGGGCGCGGAGGCTCTCCCGGAAAATAGGAGGGAGGGACCTGATGGAAGTGGAGAAGGTAGCCCTCTCGCACGACCTGAAGCACCCAGGCATCTGCGGTGATGCTGGACCACCTGTGGGCGAAGTGGACCAGCCGGCCTCCGGTGCTGGGGGGAACCAGCGGGGGGGGAGAGGCTATGCTGAGCGAGTCAAAAACCCCCACCCTGCTGAGCAGGGGCTGGTGGTGCAGGCTTGGGGGCTTGCTGCCTACGGGACCCGTTACCCCGTCCCTTGGCCTGCTGGCCCTGTTGGGGAGCTGCAGGGGCCTGATAATGGGGGTATTGTTTGTAGGCAGCTGCCTTCCTCGGGTAAAAGGACTTTTTTCCCGAGCCCTTCTTTTTCTGGGAAGGGGCGGAGGTCTTCCTAGAAAGCCTGGTCCTGGTGAGAGTCTCAGTCTCAATTTGTGCAGCCTTTTCCGCCATGGGCTTGCCAAAGAGGTTGTCGCCTCGGCAGGGGACATCGACCAACTTGTCCTGTACCCAGGGCTCAAGGTCGGACGACTGAAGCCAAGCCTGTCGGCGGGCACCAATGCCGGCTGCGGCTACTCGAGCCGAGGCTTCAAAGCCATCATAGGCTGCTCGGGACATGAACTTCGAGCATTCCCGAATACCCGTGGACAAGGCTAGGAACCTCCGCAAGGGCTCCTCGGAGAGACCAGCGGAGAATCCGGCTAGCTCTTTAGCCAGATCCCTGAGATACATGCCCATGTATAGCTGGTAAGTCTGGACACGACCGGCGAGCATAGAGCCCTGGAAGCACTTCTTGCCAAGGCCATCCAGGTTACGGGCCTCCCTTCCAGGAGGCACCGAGGAGTGCATCTTCTGGCTCTTAAGACGATGCATGGCCGATTCCACTACCATGGAATGGTGTGGCAGCTGTGCCTTTTGAAAGCCAGGGCTCTTGCGGACTCGATAGATGGAATCGACCCGCTTGCTCAGGACCGGCGAGGAGGCCGGACTCTCCCACATGCGGAAGAGTAGTCGTTCCAGCATAGGAGGAACCGGCACAGTAAAGTGCTCCCTCGCGGGAGAGTCATACTGGAGGGCGTCGAGCTCTTCGGCTCGAGGCTCCTCCTCGGGATCCGCAGGGAAGGCCAAAGCCTTGGCCATATCCCTAACGAAGTCCGAGAACCGGGCATCCTCCGGGGGGGACTGCTTCCGAGGCTCGGACTCCGGAGAGTCCGATGGGACACACCGAGTCCGGAAAGAATCAGGTGACTCTTCCTCCTCAGACTCCCAGACCGACTCCGACGAGGACTCGGTGGGGTCGGCCCGGGCAGGGTGTGGCGCCAGCCGCCCCGACGCCGAGGGAGTCGGCGTCGGCGACCTCGGTCCCGAACGGGAGGCCGAGGGCGACCTCGACCGAGGATCGACTCGAGTTCTCATCGACTCGAGGATCGGCTCGGTCTCCGGGGTCGACTTGGACGTCGACGTCCCGGCGGTCGGGGCAGCGACGCCAGCGAAGCCAGCGAGCAGTGCCCGCTGCTGGTCCATGAAGGCAGACAGTCTGCTCTCCAAGGCCGTCAACCTGAGTCCGAGCTCAGGTGACCCAGCAGCCCCCGACTCGGGCCCCGACGGCATCGGGCCCGACGTCGGCTGTCGCGGAGGCGAGTCCAGAAGGACTACAGGACTTACCCGGGCAGGCATCTCCGACTCCAGGCGAGGTCGCTTCGGGAGGTGTTCCTTCTCCAAGGACCCGGGGCGGCTGTCGGGGCTATGCGACCTGGCCCTCGCGGAGCCAGGAGCGTCCACCGACGCCGCCCTCGCGGGTTTTTCCTTCCGACGATGGTCCCCGGAGGGAGAACCCCGGTCGGAGGAGCTCCGGCGACGGTCCGAGCTGGAGCCTTTCGACACGGAGGCCTCCGACGAGGTCCGGGTACGGCTGGGGTCAGCGAAGATTCTCTCGCGCTGATGCCGCCGACTTCTCAACGCCTTCGAGGACAGTTTGCTGCAGGGCCCACAGATCAGTTCCTCATGATCCGGGCCCAGGCAGCGGAGGCAAAAGTCGTGTGTGTCGGTTAGTGACATATTTCGGTCACACCGACCACACCGCTTAAAGCCACTGGCAGCCATCGGGGGAAAAAGGGCCCCTGCGAGGTCAAAGGACCGGGCTGCCAGGGAAAACGAAAACGAAAGCTGACTAAGTCAGAAAAACCGAAAAAACGGAAGAGGACTCGAGACCGGCGTCGCGAGTCCGGGCGGGAAAACGATCGGCGTCGAACCGAAAGAAAAAAGTATAAAATAAAGAGGAAAATCAACTTTTTCGCGGGGACAAGACGGGGACGTCTGTAGGGCTCCGCGGAAAAAAGAAGACTGGCTAAGATGGCACCTTCGGGCGGGAAGACGACCGCGCATGCGCGCTGCAATTCCCAAAGGCTTTCTTTGAAAGCTGGGGAAAATTGCTCCGCGAGGGCTCCGTCGGCGCCGACGTCACCCATAAGTGAGGACTGACTTCCTGCTTGGTCCTGGAGAAAAGACAGTAATGTTTCATGAAGGCATGGTAAAGAGGGCCATGTTGTGTCCTTGCATATGTCTAATACAGTTGACATCGTATGGTTGTCAATGAAGGTTGCCTTTGCACTGAGCTGGCTCTAATATGGTTGGGAAAAGGGATATCCATTGATGGTAGCAGAAAGTGATGCAATCTGCTATCCAATTTGAAAATGTGCACTCTGACACAAGTGCTCAACCAAAAAGCATCAAATGAGACAAAGAGTTGGGAATAATCTCTATGTTATTTGGTGTGGTGAAAACAGTACAAGAAGACTCTTCTGTAGTCCAATGTGTGGATAAATATTTCATCCAGATAATAATGAGATTTTGGGATGAAAATAGGCAGTTCACCATGGATTGGTTGATATAAAACTCCAAGCAGTAACTTTGGGCGAGTGCATAGAATCCATTTCGGGTAGGAATGGAGGATAACTGTATGAGGGCTTGCAATTCACTGACTCTCTTGGCAGAGTTGAGCAAATATCATATTAGATCTCACAATGGAGGCAGAGGTCAAAATAGGGGTCTTGTGTTCATTAAACTCCTTATGAATCTGGCTACTGCACACAAATAGAGACTGATTTTCCATGAACGTGATAATAGTAAGCAGTGACGGCACCAAGATGAAGTCATACTGAATTTGTTTTTAACCCAGTATTGGAAAGGTGGTGAAAATAATTTAGAAGAGCAAGGATGAAACAGTGGAAGTGATTATAGTGTTGGACCTTGAACCAATGGCTAAAGCAAAACCATTTGAACTGATACGATGTCCTTGTGTAGGGCCTACAGAAGGCTACAGGGATGTCAAATTCCAAAACAATAGATAGCTTGGCGATCAATTGCCTTTCAACAACCATGCAGTGAACCCGAAGGATTTCACATTGGGGTGCAAAAGATGCCCTCTCTCGTGTCATTAGGAAGCAGTGATTCCAGAAAGATGGATCAGTCCTGCATTAGGGTTGCAGTGTCTGTATAGCGCTGCGTTAGTCTTGTAGCGCTATACAAATGATCAGTAGTAGTAGAAGCCACGGGAACCAAACTTGTCGAGGCTAGTGAGGGGTTATAAGTATCATATGCACCAAGTATGTTCTGGTTTTCTTAAAAACTTGAAAATGAGGGGAATAGGCAGAAAAGCACATAAGAGACCTTGTTTCCATGCAACAGAGAAGAGAAAGCTTCTGCTTCACAGCTAGTCATCTTAAGCAAAGTACTAGGCATTTTGTTCTGTATTTAGTTGCAAAGAGATATATATTGTAAAAACTCCACTGTTTGAATCTGTAGTGAGCTACATTTCGGTTGAGGGAACATTTGTATGGGTCAAGTTCTAGATCAGCTGATCTGCTAGTTGATTTCGTTCTCCTGGAAGATAGGTGGCTTAGAGAAAAACTTGAATGGATAGTGATAGACTCCATATTTTGACAGCTTTTTGACAGAGCTTGTAAAAGCCAGACACGCCTTGTTTGTCGATGTAGAACATGGCTACTTGGTTATTAGTCTGGATGAGCACACCTTTCTCCTTGAACATTTATAGTGCATAGGAGATGGCTCACAATTTTAGATGTTTGATGTACAGTATATGCTAGCTGTGTGTCCAAACACCTTGAGTGTGAGATGGAGAAGGTAAACTCCACAATCTGAGGGGAGATGTATCCATGGTGAGTATTATGTGGTATTGAGGAAGGCGGAAGAAAAATCCTGGCAGTAGAATAGAGGGCATCTGCTACCAAGCTAGTGCATGTCATGTGTGTGGAGTCACAGTAATCTTCCAAGAAAGCTGTTGGTGGCGTTGGTTCCACTGAAACGTGAGGTGCCATTACAGTGGTCTCATATGCCACTTTGCAAAGGGGAGAATATTGATTCCAGCTGTCAGATGTCCCAGCAACCTGGGCATATTTCCAGGCTGATATTCGACCCAAGCAGTGCACGCCCAACCCAAGAGGTTGGCATCGGATGTCACCATTAACCATTGGGAACTCTCCAAAGGCATGCCCTTCTTCGAACTGGAGGGTCAGGACCACCACAATAGGCTCTTCACTACAAACTGGAGTGGAGGAGTGGCCTAGTGGTTGGGGCAAGGTACTTCGGGCCAGAAGGTCGGGGGGTTCAAATCCCACTGGAGGACAGCAACCTTGGGCCGGAAGGACTGGGGTTTCTAGTCCCACAGGTGCTCCTTGTGGTCTTGGGCAAGCCACTTAACCCTCCATAGCCCATGTTCCCTGTAAAATAGTTCTCTGTGTGCTGTGCTTTCCTGTCTAATCAATGTGCTTATACCTCAAATATTTCCTGTCATGATTTGACAATTTCCAATCTGTAATCAAACCGCTGCTGATCGCTGGAAGTAGCGGTATACAAATGTATACTAAATAAATAAATAAACATGTGCAAGGAAAGACAGATTTTGTAATCCTGAGAAAGAAGGAACCACCTCTACAGCAATGATCTTTGAAGTGGGTGCAGGTGTGGACCCTTGCCCAGGGCACAAGATCTATTGTGGCCACCACTATACCCAGCAGCTGCAGATAGTTCCAGGTCCTGAAGGTGGTGGCTGGCTCATGAAGACCATGAGCTGGTTGAAGAGCTTGTTCTGCCTTTCACTGGTGAGGCATACCCTGCCCAAGTAGGTATCAAACTGTGCCCTGAGATACTCAAGGGACTGCAAGGGGATAAGACAGCTCTTGCTGTGGTTCACTACCCATCCCAAATTTTCCAGGAACTGAACCTCTCGAGAAGTCACCAAAGTGTGCATCGGTCAATGATTTTGCTCTGATGAGACGGTCACCCAAGTGCCCTTGAGATGAGAGCCACTATCATAACCTTGGTAAAGGTCCTGGGGTTGATGAAAGGCAAGGCACAAAACTGGAAATGCCTGTCCAAGATGGAATAGTGGAAAAAGGTATAATTAGACTTTCCTTGAGTACCTCCAGTCCAATCCCAACTTGTGGTTGTCATGCCTCACCAGCAGCTTGGCGACTGAGCATGTCAAACTCATGACATCAGCAGATATAGGCAGCTGGCACCACCTACCTGCCCCAGTATCCTACTGACAAAGCAGATTCACGAAAGTAACAAATAAGGAGAGCAATGCCAACGAACAGTAAAAGGAAAAACATCAACTCTCCACACTCAGGCAAAAAGAACATCTCCCCAAGCTAAGGAAAGAGGCTTACCTTAAGGTTCAGGAACCTGAGATAGACACGGTCACTCACCTCCTCCAGCCGCGTCCCCAGAGAAGAACCCATCTCTGTCCTTTGCCTACGTTCTTTTATTTTTTTCTTTGATGCTTCTGCATGGCCAACTAATGGATGGCTGTATTCCGTCCTGGACGTCTGCAACAAAATAGAATTCTTCAGGCCCAGGATCGCCAACAGACCACAAATACCAGATACAGGGCGGGTCTGGGACTGGAGGTACTCAAGGAAAGACAAGTAGCAGGTAATCCTAATTATAACTTCCTTATCATCCCTCCAGTCCAGTCCCAACCTGTGGGATATACCATAGCAGTACTAATCTCAGGAGGGACCCGCGAGCCAGGCCTGTAAACCGCTGAACCAAACCTCACATTCCCCACTGCTTGTACATCCAATCGATAATGCTTTATAACTGTGTGTAAAGACGACCATGTCGCCGTCCTGCAGATATCTCCTGGCGGAATCAAATTTGCCTCCACCCATAACATGGCCTGGGCCCTCGTCAAATGCACTCGCAACCCTGCAGGCACCATGCACCACCGCAACAAATAAGCAGAGGAGATGGTCTCCTGCACCCACCGTGAAACGGTGGCCTTCGCGGCTGCCTCTCCCTTACATGGGTTTCCAAAAAGAACAAAGTCGGTCCGACTTCCGAAAAGGCTCATGCTTTGCAAGTAGCACTGCAACACCCAATGCATATCCAGGCAATGAAGGAGGGAGTCCTCCAGTGAACCGCCCCTCTTCGAGAGCACCGGCAGAGTAACAGACTGATTCACATGAAACTCTGAGAGCACTTTGGGCAGAAAGGACGGTACCGGACACAGCAACACCTTCTCCTTGGACAAAGAGAAAAGGCTCTTGACACGACAGGGCTTGCAATTCTGAAATTCTCCGCGGAACAAATTGCCACTAAAAAGACTGCATTCAACGTCAGAATCTTGAGAGCACACGCAGACAATGGCTCAAAGGGCGCCTCTGTCAAAACAGACAACA
Organism: Ichthyophis bannanicus; assembly: GCA_033557465.1. NCBI lineage: Eukaryota > Metazoa > Chordata > Amphibia > Gymnophiona > Ichthyophiidae > Ichthyophis > Ichthyophis bannanicus. The sequence continues at coordinate 98,863,260 of CM066048.1, read as the reverse complement.
CCAAACTGAGGTCCCAAAGTGGAACCACCAGCGCACCAGGGCTCACACCTGTTTCCCCACCTGCTGTGGGGAAAAGATGAATCCCCTTCAGGTACCTTTATTACAGGTTGAATCCATCTTGTGCTAACGTCTATAACTTAGGCCTAAGAAACAGCTTGCTAAAAAACAGCTTGCTCTCACTTCTTCACACTGAAATTGCAAATTCAGCAAAGATTGAACTGTGAAATGAACTCATATCCTATCCCAGAGAGCTTACACAATGAGAATCTCTGGACACTATACATCTAATGAAAGACTGTCACATGGGCCTACATGGGCCTCTCGAATGCACAAAGGAAAACGTAAACAACGAAGACCAACATCATTATCTACAGTTTATCTAACAGGAAACACGACTCGCAAAAGGCAAGTGAAAAAACAGGATACAAAAGCCAGCATACAGAGACAAGGCGAGTGAAACTGGAGACAGGATGCTACAGAGAGACATATGGGAAAGCAAATTTTCTTTGAATAATAAAAGAATGAGAGGAAATCTATTTATCAGCAATTTTTAGATATAAATATGGAGAAAGAATCTTAATAGACAGACAGACTTTAGCTGATCTCATTGGAGTGAGGCTAATTTATGTCTCCAGGACTGTCTGTACTTTAGCTAGGCGCTTTGCAGGTTATGCTATGAAATTGAAATTAAAATTTGTATCTTATTAACAGCAAAGCTTGTTGTTACAGGCCTGGCAAATCTAAATTAAAACAATTTTATGCTTTTATGGTGGCATGAGTAAATTATTTAAAGTCCTGTATATGTATGTTGGGGTCGAACACAAACAGCCAAAAACAAAAATAGAAAATCCCTAATTAGGGGAAGCCCAGAAAAGCCCCAACATTTTGGTGACCCCACGTGATTTTGGTGACTCACAACGCAGTGACGTCACTGGGAAGTGTTCTCCCGTGTTCGCTGGACGAAGCACAGGTCGAGAAGGAGGTAAGCGTGATTTTGAATTCCTGCAGAAGAAACTTCAAGAGGGTAAGAGACGTTTTTCTTATATATATTGTTGTTTTTTCATTTTGCATAGGTGTAGTAATTAGTAGAAAATAAAATTTTGCATACGTAGGATATTGTAAACTAGTTAGGATGTTTAAGAAAAAGACAAAAGAAACTGATTCTGATACTAGAAAAGTGGATGTACAAGAGCAGACTACATTACAGAAAGTTAGTAAGAGATATCCACTTGCTGCTAAAACTTTAGAACAGTTCTGCAAGAAGTGGCGTAACTGGGCACTACGAGACTCCGCTTTTGCCTGGCCAGCAAGCGGTACTCTAGACCCACGTTCGCTACATGATTTGCAAACTAAGATAGAAAAGGACAAAACAGGACAGAAATTAGTGCAACACTTACAACATGTTACATTATGGATGGAGGTAGCAAAAGAATGTGGTGAGGAGCCCCCTCCTTATAATCCTACACATAATCTGGGAGAAACAGGACTATATCCTACCTTAACTGCAGTTGCAGCTATAGGATACCAAGACCCTATTCCTATAGATCAGGAACCTAAACAATCCAAGGGGACCCTCCACAGTAACTTGAAAGAGACCTCACCCGAAAGGAGATTTTATAACCAAATGCCCCCGGGAGTGATAGAAGATCCTGAGATGAGGGCAGCATGTGAAGATATAGGGAAAGAAAAGGAAAAATGGGCAGAGATATCAGGGACAGTTAAATTAGAATATTGTAAATAGCCAATTTGTGAGAATTAGAAATATGGGAAAAAATATGAAGAAAAACTGTGCTTGCCCCTCTTGCATTCAAGAGGAGGAATTATTTTACTGATATGGATAATATAGCTAGTGCCTTACCTCCTCTTAGTAGAGGGGGGGCTTCCTGGATTCAAACGTTTGAGCGGGTTACGAAAGGGTATACTTTAGGGCTAGGGGATGTTAAAGCACTGTTAGCAAAACTCCTGGGAACGCATGCAACAAATCAAGTTTTTGCCAGAGCTAATTTACCCCAAGTTACTGTAGCAGAAACACGGTATGATGGGTCTGGGTTTAATGAGCACAGACCCCAGAGTTTGGAATGCTATAAAAGAACTATACCCCACCCAGAAGAATTTAGGGCCACTACTGAAAATGCGTTTTAAGATAGGAGAGGATATTAGTGCATATATTGCCCGATTTCAAGATTTGTGGGAAACCCAGACTGGGATGGTTTATTCTGACCAAGGTTTCCTGCCCCTATTTTTCCAAACACTTAGCAATACTTTGCCTAAATCAGTTCAATCAAGACTCGACACGATTGTGGGGTTAGAAGATGAGTCCTGGGCAAGACAGCAGTCACATACACCATTTTGTTAAATTAGCTGAAGAACAGATAAAACCTGAGAAAGATATGAAAAGTTTGCAGACAAAATTAATGGCATTACAAGTGAGAGAACTGCAGGAGGATTTTGATAAAAGTAAGATTAAAGAGAAGGATAAGGAAAATGACGATGAGAAGGAAAAAGAAAGAGAAGGTTTAAATAAAACAGAAAAGCAGCATGAGACAGAAAAGCAAAAACTTAGGGCCATTATAAAGCAGAAAAATGAAATTATTAGAGATTTAGAACAGTATGATATTGAAGACGACGACCCCTGGGAGAAATTTGGTTTATATGAAATACCACTTGTTTACAAAATGCTACCCAGAAGTCAACCTAGACATTATCAAAACTAGCTCCGCAATACAACCTGAAAAGGGCTAGCTGGTCAACCTTCTCTCTAGTCCTATTAGTGAACCACATTACAACATCCAAACGAGTTTCATATTACTGTATATAACATTAAGTTAATCTGTACATAGTACATTAAGTTAATCTGTACATAGTTCCCCCGGTTGTCCTATTGTTGAAGTTCCCTGTTTAATGTAAAACTCAATGGTACTTGTATGCATTGTAGTATGTTCTTGTTCATTGTACACCGCACTGATTGTAATAGCGCGGTATAAAAGAATTGTTAAATAAAATAAAATAAATAAATAAATAAATGCTCAAGCTTGGAACCAGACAGGACCAAACAATGGGGGTACTTGGAGAGGGGGACAGGCAGGACCATCTCAGGCACAGCGTTTTCAAAGTAGCACCCTTAGTTGCTGGAACTGTGGCAGAAGGGGACATCTTCAGCGTGAATGCCGAAGCCCCCCAGCCCAAGGATCAGCAAAACCACAAGGGCCACCCAATGCCTATCAGGGTCCTCAGAGTAGGTTTCCCCAGTGGCGGCCTCCTCAAGGGGGACCACAATGACTCTCTATGGTGATGCGGGCCATGCTCAATGAGCGTGAGCCGATAATTGAAGTCCGTCTAAATGGGTATAAAGTGCAAATGTTGTTGGATTCTGGAGCAACAACATCAGTACTAAATTCCTTACCCCCAGGCGTAAGCCTCTCTCATCAAACTACTGTGACAACAGGGTTTAATGAAGACCCAATTACTACCAAAATGACAGTACCCATCGAGGTAGAACTCATGGGGCAACATATCTGTAAACCCCTATTGTATGCCCCACACTGTCCAGTTAATTTGATGGGACGGGATCTATTATCCGCCTTTGAGGTACAGATGACCTTTATCAGCACACCATCTGTTTTGCTCCTGCAGACAGAGAGTCAGCCAAATTTTGCTAATATCCCACCTGAAGTTTGGGCTACCCCAGAAAACCCTTTTGGACTAATAAGGTCTGCATCACCTGTCCGAATTACATTAAAAGAAAATTGTCAGGGTCCAAAAAATTGCTCAATATCCACTACAGCCAGAAGCTGTAGTAGGAGCAAGTGAGGAGATTGATATGTTATTGCAAAATGGTATTATAGAACCCAGCACGTCTCAATTTAATACACCCCTGTTTCCTATTAAAAAGCCCAGTGGCAAGTGGAGAGTAGTCCATGATTTGAGAGGTCTTAATTCAGTGGTGGAGGCAGAATTCCCTCTTGTAGCAAACCCAGCTACATTGTTACAGCAAAACCCACCAAGGAAATATAGTACTGTTTTAGATTTATCAAACGCATTTTTTTGGGTCCCGGTCCATCCTGACAGTAGACCATTGCTGGCATTTCAATATAATGGACAACATTTTCAGTGGACTAGATTACCTCAGGAATATACAGATAGTCCCTCAATTTTTACTCGATGTTTAGACAAAGATCTAGCTCCTTTCAAACGCCAGCTACCTGGTTCAGTTTCACTTATCCAGTATGTAGATGATTTACTTTTAACAGCAGACACTGAAGAATTGTGTAAACAATATACCAGAGAATTGTTAGTGGTATTGGCTAACGGTGGTTACAGAGTGAACAGGGAGAAACTTCAGTACTGTCAATTACAGGTTACATTCCTTGGAATGACACTCAGTGAAAAGGAAAAACTACTAGGACCCATATTTCAGGAAGCTGTGCTCAAGGTCACTGAACCTCGCACTGTGAAAGAGTTACGAGCACTCTTGGGACTGTTAAACTATAGCCGTCTCTGGATGCAAGGATATAGTGTGAGGACTCAGACATTCAGGAGACATTTGAAAGGGAATCCGAAAGGTTCCCAGCCTATAACTCTTAGTGAGGAAGAAAGGTTATGTTTGCAAACCTTATTGAAGGATCTGAATGATTTGCCATCACTCTATTTACCTGATCACAGCCTCCCAGTGGATGTCTATGTGTTTCACAGCCCCACTGCCTGGGTGGCAGTTGCCACGCAGGGAGATGGTAAAGTAGTGGGACATTTGTCAGGATCTTTTTCTCTAGTAGAGCAAGGATTCACAAATTGTGAACAGGGATTAGTGGCCGCTAGTGCAGCAATTGAAAAATTGTATGGTTATATGACTCCCTTACAGGTAAACTTATATACTGATCATACATTGCATGTGCTTTTAAAGTCCAGTACCATTCATTTCTTACCCGCCAGAGTAGGTAAGTGTGTAGCTGCGCTGCTACGCAGCCATATTAGACACCACTTGATACCAAAGCAGAATCCTTTTAGGGATTTACAGGATCTCCTCCAGGTATCTACTATCACACATGACTGCCTGCAGCAAGTAGGAGAAGATGTCAGACCCACGTTAGGAATAGTGCCACATTCAGATGTGCCACAAGAGGCTGAATGCTGGTTCATAGATGGATCCCAGAGAGAAGGCAGAGCAGGTTTTGCTATCTGTAGAGTAACCCCACAGGGAGCAGTTACTTCCACAGCACAGTATGAGATGCCTCTAGGATACAGCGCACAGAGTGCAGAAATCGCAGCACTAGCACAAGTCCTGAGAGAAAATGAAAATAAACATCTAGTAATTTACACCGATTCTCAGTTTGTAAGAAGCTCAGTACACATATATAGTACCATTTGGGCCAAGAGGGGATATTTGTCAGCTAAAGACCAACCTCTCCAACAAGCTGAGATCCTAATGGAAGTGTTTGAAATGCTCAGAGAAAGAGCAGAGCAGGGCTATTTGACAGCATGTGAGTGGATTGCAGCACATCAGGAAGTTAAGACATGGGAACAATATGGAAACTCGATAGCTGATAGCCTAGCACAAGAAACCACTTATTCTGAAGTCCCTGAGACTATGGTAGTAACCCGTCAGCAGAGTAGCCAGCATGACCTTTGTAAATTGGAGGATTTACAGGAAAATGTGTTACAGAATGAATTACAGCGATGGGTGAATGCTGGATGTAAAAAGATCCACAACGTATGGATACACCCTTCAGGGAAGATGTGTTTCCTCTGCTACTTTGATAAATCTGTCAACTATGCTGCACTATGCAGATCATTGCAGTGTGACAGCCCTGGTCTCTCATCTTGGGGATACACTGTGGTGTCCTGATATGCGTAAGTTGGTTCAGGCAGTAGTTAGTGGCTGTCACACCTGTATCACTAGCACTCCCCATGCACGTCTTAAACCAAGTGGGGGTGCAATACCAAGACCACAAGGACCTTTTCTGCATTGGCACATTGATTTCACTGATATGCAGGTGAAAATGTCAGGGTAGACGATACCTATTGGTTCTGGTTTGTCCCTACTCACAATGGGTTGAAGCATTTCCATGCAAGAAAGAGACTGCTACTGAAGTCCTAAAAGTATTAATGGAACATATAATTCCCCGGTATGGGATCCCTGCCCAAATCTTATCAGATAATGGGTCCCATTTTAAAAATCAATTAGTTAAAGAATTTTCTGAAAAATTGCCCATTAGATGGCGATATGTTGCTGTCTATTCTCCAACCACAAATGGCCTTGTAGAAAGGTCTTATTAAAACACAGTTAAGAAAGCTAATGATTGGGAGTGGCCAGACCTGACTGCAAGCATTACCTCTTTGCCTATATCTATTGAGAAATAATCCTATAAAGCGGTTAGGTCTAACTCCTCACGAAATCATAACTGGAAGAAGGAGAATGTGCCCAGTTATGAAGTCAGGTACCCAAAATTTGCCCGACTTGTTTTCTGCTTATCTTACAGGACTTCAGATCAGTGTATCCTTGATTCAAAGGACGTTGGCTTCCCGCATACCACCAACAGCGTTAGTCCCATATGCTTTTGAATTGTGTGATCTTGTCTACCGCCGGATCCAGGTGAGGGACAAGTGGTACCATCCTATCTACTCTGGACCACACACTGTTACAGCTGTGACTCCAACCGCTGTTCAGCTTGATAACGGCACTTCGTGGATACACAGCAAAGATATTTTTCCAGCCCCTACCACCAGTAGTGTTCAACAAATGGTGGGTACAGAACAGTGATATCATTCACGACGGACACTTCTCCGAGAGATCTGAAAAAGAGAAGCTCCGTTTGGACCCACTACAAAGACAAAGACATTTACCTAGTGTCTGTTTAAGATATTAGTGTACACATTAAGCAGTTATACTATCTGAAGCCTTTTATCTCTTGTTAGTCCCTTTGTGTTAGATCCGTCTCCTGTAATTTTCATTCAGTTAGTAATCATATTTGTTGTATTTTGCTTAGTATTACTGTTTTTAGATTACTTATATAATTCATAAGGCCCGCCAATCCCCATTGAATCCCTCCCCTTTCATGGTATGGGCAATTCTGTGTGGAGCATTGGTAGGATCACTTCTAGTTCTTTTCCTTCCATACTTATATAGTCCTCAAATTGCTCCTCTGAATCTCTCTACACAGAAACTGAATAGTTCTTTCAATAGTTCCTCTAATATTTCCCAGAGTAGTCCCTTACGATCCCGAAGGTCCACCCCAGGAACTAATCTATGGAAATCCACAGTTCTTGAGGTTGTTCAATTAATGAATATCTCAGACTGTATCATATGTACCCCCCCTGCCAAAGGGAGTTGAGTATGCACCAGTCAATATAGTACCAGTACAACCAGTGGAGTACTCAGGGAACTTGGCTTGCCAGGATCCTACTGAATACTACACTTCTCCATGCTGGGCCCCTTCTAACTGCTCCCATACTTGGGAATATTTCAATTTATCTAACCCGGTCCCAGTTCAAGTCTATGCCCCTCCTCATTTGAAATATCCATATTGTATTGGTAATGGAGGGCTAGTCCATTCAGACACACCCCCTTCACTGAAGTGTAAAGCACAGTTACTTACCTGTAACAGGTGATCTCTGGGAACAGCAGGAATTAGTCCTCACTTATGGGTACGTCGGAACCGACGGAGCCTGCGCGGGAAAGCTCCCCAGCTTCCCAGGAAGGAAGCTTTTGGGGTCTCCCACTGCACATGCGCGCTGCCTTCCCGCCTTCCTGACCAGCTCTCGTCAGTTCGAGTTTATAGCTGAGACAATAGAGAGAGGAAAGGAAGATAGATAGAAGATACAACTCCTAGGGGAGGTGGGTGGGTTGTGAGGACTAATTCCTGCTGTTCCCAGAGATCACCTGTTACAGGTAAGTAACTGTGCTATCTCCAGGAACAAGCAGGAATAAGTCCTCACTTATGGGGACTCCCTAGCTAAGATGCCTGGGAGATCCCCTCCCAAGGGTTCACCATCTTCGTATGGATCTCAGGCATCCATCCTGGGAAGGTGGGCAGGAGTTGTTCAAGTATGGAACAGGTGTTTGAGGACAGCCTGACCAAACAAGGCATCCCGGCGGGAGTCCTTGTCCAAGCAGTAATGGGCTGTGAAGGTATGAACCGAGGCCCATGTGGCGGCTCGACAGATCTGATCTATGGATACAGAGTGAAGATGAGCCATAGAAGTGGCCATGGCTCTCACATTGTGAGCTGTGACATGGCCTTCCAGAGAAATATATTTACTCTGGTAAGCAAAGGAAATACACTGAGCAATCCAATTGGAAAGTGTACGTTTGGAGACTGGAAGTCCCAAATGAGAAGGATCAAAAGCCACGAAAAGCTGGGAAGACTTTCGATGTGGCTGAGTCCTGTTGAGGTAAAAGGCAAGAGCTCTTTTACAATCTAAAGTATGAAGGTTCCTCTCTGCACTGGATGCATGAGGAGCCGGAAAAAAGACAGGTAGATATACCTCTTGATTAAGATGAAAAGGCAAGACCACTTTGGGCATAAAGTGGGGATTCGTCCTAAGGACCACCTTATCATGATGAAACCTGGTATAAGGTGGATGAGCCACTAAGGCCTGTAGTTCACTGATGCGGCGAGCCGAAGTAACTGCAATAAGGAAAAGGACCTTCCAGGAAAGAAATTTCAAGGAGGTAGAAACCAACGGTTCAAAAGGTGGCTTCATAAGCTGACCTAGAACTAGGTTCAAATCCCATGCTACCGGAGGAGGTCGGATGGGAGGTTTAGTTAGAGTCAGGCCTCTCATGAACCTTGCAATAAGAGGATGAGAGGAGACAGGTTGTCCATTTATAGGTTTTAAAGATGCTGCAATAGCACTCAAATGGACTCGTACTGAATTCGTCTTAAGGCCTGCATTAGAAAGATGCAGGAGATAGTCTAATAGAGAATTCAAAGGAAGTGCTAGAGGGTCAAGACCCTGTTGAGCACACCAAATGGAAAAGCGTTTCCATTTGAAAGCATAGGAACGCCTCGTGGAGGGTTTCCTAGAGGCATAAGGATATCTTTCACTGGTTGAGAAAGATTGAAGTCATGAAGGCTTAGGCCTTCAGTAACCAAGCTCTGAGGTGTAGGGACTTGGGGTTTGGGTGCCACAAAGTCCCCTCCTCCTGAGACAGAAGGTCTGGCGCAGCTCCCAGGTCCAGGGAGGGTCCCTGGGAGAGATGCAGAAGTAGAGGGAACCACACTTGGCGTGGCCAGCGTGGAGCTATGAGGATCATCGATCCGTGATCCCTCTGGAGTTTGAACAGAGTCTTGGGAATCAAAGGAATGGGCGGAAAGGCATATAGGAATTCCTGACCCCAATGTAGGAGAAAGGCGTCGTTGGCCTGAACTCCCTGACACGGATTCCTGGAACAGAACCAGGGAAGTTTGGCATTCCACGGACTTGCAAAGAGGTCTATGTCCGGGGTTCCCCATTCCTGAAAGATTCTGCGTATCTGGTCCATATGTAGGGACCATTCGTGTGGAAGCAGAACTCGACTGAGTCTGTCTGCCCGAGAGTTTTGAACCCCTGGAAGATAGACTGCCAGAAGATGAATTTGATGCTCTCTGGCGAAGGCCCATAATCTGAGAGCTTCGTTGCAAAGCGACAGAGAGCCTGTCCCTCCTTGTTTGTTTACGTAGAACATGGCCACCTGATTGTCTGTCTGGACTAGGATGGTCAGGTTGACCAGGAGGGTATGGAAGACTTTGAGGGCAAAGAAGATTGCTCGCAGTTCCAGGAGGTTGATGTGAAGGGTGGTCTCCTGTGGAGACCAAGTACCCTGAGTGGAGAGGGATTGTAGATGGGCTCCCCACCCTGTTTGGGAGGCATCTGTTGTGAGGGTTGCTTGGGGCAACAAAGGTTGGAAGGGGGTCCCCAACAACAGAATGTTGGTGGACATCCACCATTGGAGGGACCAAAACAGACGCTTTGAGGTGAGTATTTGGTCGGAGAGCGCTCCTGATGCTTGAGTCCACTGGGTGGCCAAGGTCCATTGAGCTGCTCGCATATGAAGACGAGCGTAGGGCACCACGTGTACCGTGGAGGCCATGTGGCCCAGAAGTCGTAGCATTTCTCTGGCTGTCAAGTGACTGCTGGACTGAGCTTGGGAGGCCAAGCACATCAGACGTTGGCCCCGGACTTGAGGTAGGTAGGCCCTTGCAGTGGTGGTGTCCAACTGGGCCCCTATGAATTCCAGAGACTGAGTAGGGATAAGTTGAGACTTGGGAAGGTTTACCACCAGCCCCAGATACTGCAGAATGTGCCTTGTGCGGTCCAGGGAAATCTGGGCCTCTGACTGAGATGGAGCTCGGATGAGCCAGTCGTTCAGATATGGGAATACAAAAATTCCCAGACCTCTTAGAAATGCGGCAACAACTGCCATGCATTTGGTGAAAACTCTTGGAGCAGAGGCTAGACCGAAGGGAAGTACTCTGTACTGGAAATGTTTTCCCTGAAACAGAAATCTTAGATATTTTCTGTGTGATGGGTGGATGAGTATATGTGTGTACGCATCCTTGAGATCTAGAGAACAAAGCCAATCCTGACTCTGAAGGTATGGAAGGAGAATGCCTAGAGAAAGCATTTTGAATTTCTCCTTGTACAGAAATTTGTTCAATTCTCTCAGATCTAGGATAGGTCTGAATCCCCCTGTCTTCTTTGTTATGAGAAAATAAGGGGAGTAGAAGCCTGTCCCTTGTTGAAGAAGAGGAACCTCTTCTATTGCCCCTTGGGCAAGGAGAGAAGAGACTTCCTGATCCAACAGGTCCAGGAGAGATGGGGGAGAATTGAAGTGCCTCACCATGGTATATGGAGGAAGGTTGGAAAAATGAAGTTTGTAGCCCTCTCTGATGATAGAGAGGGTCCATTGCTCTGATGTAATTTGCTCCCATCTGGGAGCAAAGTGAGCTAACCTTCCGGGAATGGTGAGGGGCTCTGGTTGTTCTAGAGCCAGAAAGGTTAAGTTCTCTAGGGGCAAGTCAAAACCCCTGAGGGGGTTGAGCCTGCTGAGGAGTGGCAGACACTGCAGGCTTTGATCTTGCCTGTTTAGGCTGCTGACGTTTAGCAGCAAAGCGAGGCTGAGAAGATTGCTGGCCAGTATTTGTGGAAAATCTGGCCTTCTTGTAGTAAGGCCTCTTGAATGACTTTTTCTTGGCAGGAGTAGAGGTAGACTTAGAAAGTCTATCTAAGGTAGCATTTTCTGCGTCCATTTGAGTGGCTTTAATTTGCCAGTCCTTACCAAATAAGTTCTCACCTGTACAGGGCAGATTCCGTAAGCCATCCAGGACCCAGGGTTCTAGGTCAGAGGCCTGGAGCCAAGCAAGTCATCGGGCTGCAATGGCAATGCCCGAAGCTCTACCGGCACCTTCAAAGGAATCAAAGGCTGCTCTGTTGGAGAACTTAGAAACATCTAGAAGTTGTTTCACTATAGAAATGAACTCCTCCTTTCTATCCTCAGGGATAAAGGAGGCAAAATGCCGTACCTTTAGGGCAAGTTCCCTGAGAAACATGCCCATATACAGACTGTAAGAATTAATCCTGGCTATAAGCATACTAGCCTGGAAATGTTTTCTACCAAAAGAGTCTAGGGTCTTACATTCTCGCCCTGGAGGGGTAGAAGAGTGCCTTTTGGTGCTCTTAATCTTTTTCAGCGCAGACTTCACCACAATGGAATGGTGAGGCAGCTGAGCCTTTTGAAACCCAGAAGGAGGGACCCGGTACATGGTGTCCAACCTACGAGAGTAAGGAGACAACGTCAGAGGAGCCTCCCATAAATCCATCAAGTGTTCTTGAAGGATTTCATGGATAGGCAGGGTGACTGCCTCTTTAGGAACCTTAGGGTATCCTAAAATATCCAATTTCTTTGACCTAGGTTCTTTTTCAGAGGATGTGGTAATAGAAAGTCCTTTAGCTAGCTCTATAATGAAGTCTTGAAAGGACAAATCCTCTGGTGGAGACATTCTCCTCTTTGGGGAAGAGGGGTCTTCATGAAGAACTAGAGACAGCTCATCAGAGTCCTCAGAGGAGTCAAAATCCTCAGAAGAATCAGAGTATTCTCTATTTGCTTCCAACGCACGATACGCATACCGATCGGTATCGACATCGGGCGTACCGGGTATGGGATCGGTATCGGGTGAAAACCCGGATCCGGCATGCGGAACCGATCTGCGTTTGGAAGTCGATGGTCTCGGTTCTGGCATGGGAGACGATACCGGAACCAGACCCGGTACCGCTGAACACGGTACCGAGGGCGTCGCAGCTTTAATAAAAGCCAGCATGGCCTGCTGCATGGTCTGAACAGTATTGCTCATAGACGCCACTGCTGCCTGGATGTCGGTACCGGTATGGGCCGGTACTCCAGAGCAGTCTAACAGGTGATCAGTCGAGGCCGTGCCATCGATGTCAACCTGTAACCCCATAGATGGTGCTTTGGAAGTCAGAGCTTCCCGCCAGGGTTGTTTGGCTGGGGCAGGATCCTCAGATTCAAAAGTGAGAGCCTCTCGATGCTTTGAAGGAGATTTGCTCTTTGAGGACCTGCCCGAAGGAGGTTTGGTTACCTGAGATCCATCCGGAGAGGAAGACCTGGATGACTGTGATGCTGGATTATCTGAAGCAAACAGCACATGGAATTTGTTGGCCCGGCTCTGCAAACCACGTTTAGACATCTGGGAGCAGGATGGGCAGTCCGGAATGGAGTGGTCAGGTCCCAAACATTTAAGACACCATTCATGGGTGTCTGTGACAGAAATAACAGCACTACACTTGGTACACTTCTTAAAACCAGGGGCTGGTTTCTCCATGAGGAGAATTTGTGTAGGCCTGAGGCCTAACCGAAGTCACCAAGTTGTGCAAAGTAAAGATTTTTTTTTTTTTTTAAGAAAAGAAAAGAGAGACCGGCAGTACCGGTTTCGGTATGGGGAAGGCAGGTACGCGGTCTAAAGAAACAAACTAAAACAATAATTTCTTCAGCGGTGACAGGAACATGACCTGCTGGCTCCGCGGAAAAAGAGAAACTGAGGAGAGCTGGTCAGGAAGGCGGGAAGGCAGCGCGCATGTGCAGTGGGAGACCCCAAAAGCTTCCTTCCTGGGAAGCTGGGGAGCTTTCCCGCGCAGGCTCCGTCGGTTCCGACGTACCCATAAGTGAGGACTTATTCCTGCTTGTTCCTGGAGATTATTACCTACCATCCTGCACAACAGCGATTTACTATTTCCCCCAGGTCTATAATTCCTTAACTTTTCAGTTCCTTATAGCCGGGACAATTGGTTTGTAACCACTAATGCATCTTTGAATGTTACCTCTGCTTACTGGCAAAACACATACATGGTGGGTCCTATTTATAAAGATGGTTCAGCAGTCCAGACATCTGGATACAAAACTGGTACCCCTTATTCCTCTTGTTATTTTCCCCGTAATGATCAATCAACCATAAGGCAAACTTCAATTGCATGGGGACACAAAATGAACTGGATCTGGACCAAAAATACCCGATTCTCAGCCCTTGCAGGCCATTATTGGTATTGTCAGGGTTTTCTGTATCAGGCTATAGGTCTGAATCATCTTCCTTGTGCTCTGGTTAGGGCTGAGACCTATTCAGTGTTAATCCCTCTCAATGTCAGTCACTATCATACAAACACTCAGACACAAAAGAGACACCTCCCCCTGGTATGATAAATCTGAAGATGCTGCTCTCATGGCCTCTTATGAATATATTAATTCCACATATCCACTGACAAAAACACGACTTGATGCCCTAAGTTATACCTCTTGGATTCCTATATTTCAAACCCCTGCAATTACTGCTGAACTAGGTATGGCTATACGTAGGTTGCAATGTTTGCTTCATGTCCAAATGCGTTCTGTCACTGAATCCATTACTCTCCTAGCCAAATCCCTTGAACAAAATAATCAAATGACTCTGCAAAATAGACGAGCTTTAGATCTGTTGTTAGCAGCTGAGGGAGGAGCATGTAAATTCATTAATGAAACAAATTGTTGCACAGTCATAGCAAACCACACAACTTTTGTACTTAATGCAATGGATAGAATTAGACACTTGTCAGAATTACATCTGGATGATTTCAAAGGTGGAATTCAGGTTGGAGCATGGTGGAACGTTGCTGCTTCTTGGTTTACAGGCCTAGGCTCTGGCCTACGTGGCTTACTTAAAGCAATGAGCAGGCCAAACAAGGCTATATCAATTAGCTGCTGTATTTTTTCATTTATTCTAGCTTTCTGTAGAAGGTGTTTGACTAAGGTATCTACCACAACTCTAATTCTTACTTCCCAAAATCAAGCTAATGAATATATTTCTCTAGCTCATAGACCTAGAGTTAATAATATAAATGGTAACTTGTCTGAGGCCCATCCTCTTATACCAGATGGGTTCCACTTGGTAGCGGTCCAATATTCAGGTAACAAGTAACTCTATATGGATTTCCTCTCTTTTCAAGTTCAGCGTAGTTACTCACCTGTAACAGGTGTTCTCCAGGAGCAGCAGGAATCAGTCCTCACTTATGGGTGACGTCGGCGCCGACGGAGCCCTCGCGGAGCAATTTTCCCCAGCTTTCAAAGAAAGCCTTTGGGAATTGCAGCGCGCATGCGCGGTCGTCTTCCCGCCCGAAGGTGCCATCTTAGCCAGTCAGATGACATAGCTAAAAAAGACAGCATAAAAATTTGCAAAAAGAACATAAGCAGACGATTGCAACTCCAAGGGGAGGAGGGAGGGTAGTGAGGACTGATTCCTGCTGCTCCTGGAGAACACCTGTTACAGGTGAGTAACTACGCTTTCTCCAGGACCAAGCAGGAAGTCAGTCCTCACTTATGGGACTCCAAAGCTCAAGGCTACCGGAGACCCTAAGCACAAAAATGAGCTCCCTCTAGCTCAGCAGCACAGAAGGAAAGAATCTTCGCTGAATTATCACCCACCGGTAGCCCACATCCGGGATGGAGGGTAGGAGTTGCTCAGACCTCAAAGAGATTACGGAGGACTGCCTGTCCGAAAGCACTGTCCCTACGGGACTCCCTCTCGAGACAGTAATGGACCGCAAAAGTCTGGCTCGAAGACCAAGTAGCGGCCCGGCAGATGTCTGCCAGCGGAACAGAGCGGAGGTAAGCCACTGACGTGGCCTTTGCCCGAACACAATGAGCCGTGACTCGACTTTCTAAGGCGAGTCCGGCTGCCCCATAAGCCCAAGAGATACAGTCCGCAACCCAGATGGACAGAGTACGCTTGGAGACCGGGAGTCCCAATTTATTGGGGTCAAAAGACACAAAAAGCTGAGCAGCTTTACGGTGCTCCCGCGTACGGTCAAGGTAGAAGTTCAATGCCCTTCTACAGTCCAGGGTATGGAGGACTGTCTCAGCTCGGCTGGAGTGTGGTCTGGGAAAGAAGGTTGGAAGTACCACCTCCTGATTGATGTGAAAAGGGGAGACCACTTTAGGCAGAAACTTAGGGTGAGTCCGTAGGACTACCCTATTCTTGTAGAACCTAGTGTAGGGGGGATCAGACACGAGGGCCTGCAACTCACTTACGCGCCTAGCGGAAGTGAGGGCTACCAAGAACAGTGTTTTCCAAGACAGAAAACGGAGAGAACATGTAGCCATGGGTTCAAAAGGCGGACAGGTGATCCGCTGCAAAACCACATTCAGGTCCCAGTTCGGCGCTGGCGGGCGCAGAGGTGGTTTAAGTAGAAGGAGACCTCGGAGAAACCTCGCTACGAGAGGGTCGCTGGAGAGAGGTCTACCGTCCACCGGCACATGATGTGCCGAAAGAGCACTGAGGTGAACTTTGACGGAGTTGGACTTAAGTCCTAGATTAGAGAGGTGTAGCAAGTACTGCAAGATCACCGACACCGGGCAGGAGAAGGGATCCTGAGACTGTTCGGTACACCAGACTGCAAAGCGACGCCATTTAAGGGCGTAGCATTTGCGGGTAGAAGGCCGTCGCGAAGCCAAGACGACCTCCTCCACCTCCGCCGGCAGGAGAAGGGGAGCAAGGACTACCCTCTCAGCAGCCAGGCCATGAGGTTGAGAGACCTGAGGTTGGGGTGCAGTAGGGACCCCTGATCCTGGGTGAGGAGATCCGGTTGCGCCCCCAGAGGGATTGGATCCTCCACCGCCAGTTGCAGCAGGAGCGGAAACCACGGCTGCCTGGGCCAGCGAGGGGCCACCAGGATCATGAAGGCTTTGTCTCGGAGAACCTTGAAAAGAGTCCGAGAGACTAACGGAATGGGAGGGAAAGCGTACAGAAGGCTCCCCGACCATGAGATCAGAAAGGCGTCCGCCGCAACCCGAAGGGGGTGAGGCTGACGAGAGCAGAAGCGAGGAAGTTGCCGGTTGCGAGGACTGGCAAAGAGATCCACCGTGGGGAGGCCCCACCTGAGGAAGAGCTTCTGAACGATCAAGGGATCCAGACGCCACTCGTGCGGCTGGAGGACCCTGCTGAGTTTGTCCGCCAGGCAATTTTCTGGGCCCGGGAGATAAACTGCCTTGAGGAGAATGCCGTGACTGACGGCCCAAGAGCAGAGCTTCTGTGCCTCCCGGCAGAGGAGGAAGGAGCCCGTGCCCCCCTGCTTGTTCACGTAGAACATGGCAACTTGATTGTCCGTCTGGACAAGGACGGACTGTTGGGAGGTCAGGTGGGAGAAGGCCTTGAGAGCTAGGCGGATCGCCCTGAGCTCCAGGAAGTTGATCTGCTGAGCAGACTCCCACTTGGTCCAGAGGCCCTGAGTACGTGCCTCTTGGCAATGGGCTCCCCAGCCCAGGAGGGATGCATCGGTGGTCAGCACCCGGGTCGGCTGAGGTGACTGGAAAGGCATTCCTAATACCAGGTTCGGCTGCCGGAGCCACCACCGGATAGACGAGACCAGCGGCTCGGAGACGCGCACCAGGTCTGCTAGGCCGCCTGTGGCTTGTCGCCACTGCCGGCGGAGACACCATTGAGCAGACCGCATATTCAGGCGGGCATTGGGGGTCACATGGACGGTGGAAGCCATATGGCCGAGCAGTCTCAGGAAGCGCCTGGCGGAGACCAGGGGCTGGCTGCGAAAGCGGTCGGCTAGGTCCATGAGCCGCTGAGCCCTGTCGAGCGGTAGGTACGCTCGCGCCTGAGGGGTGTGCAGCCTTGCGCCGATGAACTCGAGATCCTGTGAGGGGAGCAAAGTGGACTTTGCGAAGTTTATGACAAAGCCCAAGTGCTGCAGCAGAGTCACCGTGCGGCACGTGGCGTGGGTGACCTCCTGAGCGGACGCTGCTCTGATGAGCCAGTCGTCGAGGTACGGAAAGACAAAGAGGCCGCGAAGCCGGAGATGGGCCGCCACGACCGCGAGGCATTTTGTGAAGACTCGCGGTGCGGAGGACAGGCCAAAGGGCAGTACTCTGTACTGGTAATGATTTCCTGCCACCACAAACCTTAGGTATTGGCGGTGGCTTGGGTGGATGAGGATGTGCGTGTAGGCATCCTTTAGATCCAAGGAGCATAGCCAATCTCCCTGCTGGAGGTAGGGCAGAAGGATTCCAAGGGTAAGCATTTTGAACTTCTCCCGCACAAGGAACTTGTTGAGGTTGCGCAAGTCCAGGATGGGTCTGAGGCCTCCTGTTCTCTTTGGTATCAGAAAATACCTTGAATAGAAGCCTTGACCTCTCAGGTGGTGTGGCACCGGTTCCACCGCCTGTTCCTGCAGAAGACCTGCTAACTCCTGAAGGAGCAACTCCCTGTGCAGAGGGGGGCGCGGAGGCTCTCCCGGAAAATAGGAGGGAGGGACCCGGTGGAAGTGGAGAAGGTAGCCCTCTCGCACGACCTGAAGCACCCAGGCATCTGCGGTGATGCTGGACCACCTGTGGGCGAAGTGAACCAGCCGGCCTCCGGTGCTGGGGGGAACCAGCGGGGGGGGAGAGGCTATGCTGAGCGAGTCAAAAACCCCCACCCTGCTGAGCAGGGGCTGGTGGTGCAGGCTTGGGGGCTTGCTGCCTACGGGACCCGTTACCCCGTCCCTTGGCCTGCTGGCCCTGTTGGGGAGCTGCAGGGGCCTGATAATGGGGGTATTGTTTGTAGGCAGCTGCCTTCCTCGGGTAAAAGAACTTTTTTCCCGAGCCCTTCTTTTTCTGGGAAGGGGCGGAGGTCTTCCTAGAAAGCCTGGTCCTGGTGAGAGTCTCAGTCTCAATTTGTGCAGCCTTTTCCGCCATGGGCTTGCCAAAGAGGTTTTCGCCTCGGCAGGGGACATCGACCAACTTGTCCTGTACCCAGGGCTCAAGGTCGGACGACTGAAGCCAAGCCTGTCGGCGGGCACCGATGCCGGCTGCGGCCACTCGAGCCGAGGCTTCAAAGCCATCATAGGCTGCTCGGGACATGAACTTTGAGCATTCCCGAATACCCGTGGACAAGGCTAGGAACCTCCGCAAGGGCTCCTCGGAGAGACCAGCGGAGAATCCGGCTAGCTCTTTAGCCAGATCCCGGAGATACATGCCCATGTATAGCTGGTAAGTCTGGACACGACAGGCGAGCATAGAGCCCTGGAAGCACTTCTTGCCAAGGCCATCCAGGTTACGGGCCTCCCTTCCAGGAGGCACCGAGGAGTGCATCTTCTGGCTCTTAAGACGATGCATGGCCGATTCCACTACCATGGAATGGTGTGGCAGCTGTGCCTTTTGAAAGCCAGGGCTCTTGCGGACTCGATAGATAGAATCGACCCGCTTGCTCAGGACCGGCGAGGAGGCCGGACTCTCCCACATGCGGAAGAGTAGTCGTTCCAGCATAGGAGGAACCGGCACAGTAAAGTGTTCCCTCGCGGGAGAGTCATACTGGAGGGCGTCGAGCTCTTCGGCTCGAGGCTCCTCCTCGGGATCCGCAGGGAAGGCCAAAGCCTTGGCCATATCCCTAACGAAGTCCGAGAACCGGGCATCCTCCGGGGGGGACTGCTTCCGAGGCTCGGACTCCGGAGAGTCCGATGGGACACACCGAGTCCGGAAAGAATCAGGTGACTCTTCCTCCTCAGACTCCCAGACCGACTCCGACGAGGACTCGGTGGGGTCGGCCCGGGCAGGGTGCGGCGCCAGCCGCCCCGACGCCGAGGGAGTCGGCGTCGGCGACCTCGGTCCCGAACGGGAGGCCGAGGGCGACCTCGACCGAGGATCGACTCGAGTTCTCATCGACTCGAGGATCGGCTCGGTCTCCGGGGTCGACTTGGACGTCGACGTCCCGGCGGTCGGGGCAGCGACGCCAGCGAAGCCAGCGAGCAGTGCCCGCTGCTGGTCCATGAAGGCAGACAGTCTGCTCTCCAAGGCCGTCAACCTGAGTCCGAGCTCAGGTGACCCAGCAGCCCCCGACTCGGGCCCCGACGGCGTCGGGCCCGACGTCGGCTGTCGCGGAGGCGAGTCCAGAAGGACTACAGGACTTACCCGGGCAGGCATCTCCGACTCCAGGCGAGGTCGCTTCGGGAGGTGTTCCTTCTCCAAGGACCCGGGGCGGCTGTCGGGGCTATGCGACCTGGCCCTCGCGGAGCCAGGAGCGTCCACCGACGCCGCCCTCGCGGGTTTTCCTTCCGACGATGGTCCCCGGAGGGAGAACCCCGGTCGGAGGAGCTCCGGCGACGGTCCGAGCTGGAGCCTTTCGACACGGAGGCCTCCGACGAGGTCCGGGTACGGCTGGGGTCAGCGAAGATTCTCTCGCGCTGATGCCGCCGACTTCTCAACGCCTTCGAGGACAGTTTGCTGCAGGGCCCACAGATCAGTTCCTCATGATCCGGGCCCAGGCAGCGGAGGCAAAAGTCGTGTGTGTCGGTTAGTGACATATTTCGGTCACACCGACCACACCGCTTAAAGCCACTGGCAGCCATGGGGGGAAAAAGGGCCCCTGCGAGGTCAAAGGACCGGGCTGCCAGGGAAAACGAAAACGAAAGCTGACTAAGTCAGAAAAACCGACAAAACGGAAGAGGACTCGAGACCGGCGTCGCGAGTCCGGGCGGGAAAACGATCGGCGTCGAACCGAAAGAAAAAAGTATAAAATAAAGAGGAAAATCAACTTTTTCGCGGGGACAAGACGGGGACGTCTGTAGGGCTCCGCGGAAAAAAGAAGACTGGCTAAGATGGCACCTTCGGGCGGGAAGACGACCGCGCATGCGCGCTGCAATTCCCAAAGGCTTTCTTTGAAAGCTGGGGAAAATTGCTCCGCGAGGGCTCCGTCGGCGCCGACGTCACCCATAAGTGAGGACTGACTTCCTGCTTGGTCCTGGAGAATCTATGTTAGGTATAGAATTAATGGGTTTCAGATCTCATGTAGCAACCTGGTCTCATCATGTCTCCATCTCTTCAGCGAGTCTCACTGGAAGTTCCGAATAGCCGAGTGTAGAAGGGCACACTATGGAGACCGCAGAGGGGACCTGAATGGGATTCAAGAGGGGAATGTGGGGAAAAGATGAATCCCCTTCAGGTACCTTTATTACAGGTTGAATCCATCTTGTGCTAACGTCTATAACTTAGGCCTAAGAAACAGCTTGCTAAAAAACAGCTTGCTCTCACTTCTTCACATTGAAACTGCAAATTCAGCAAAGATTGAACTGTGAAATGAACTCATATCCTATCCCAGAGAGCTTACACAATGAGAATCTCTGGACACTATACATCTAATGAAAGACTGTCACATGGGCTTACATGGGCCTCTCGAATGCACAAAGGAAAACGTAAACAACGAAGACCAACATCATTATCTACAATTTATCTAACAGGAAACATGACTCGCAAAAGGCAAGTGAAAAAACAGGATACAAAAGCCAGCATACAAGGCGAGTGAAACTGGAGACAGGATGCTACAGAGAGACATATGGGAAAGCAAATTTTCTTTGAATAATAAAAGAATGAGAGGAAATCTATTTATCAGCAATTTTTAGATATAAATATGGAGAAAGAATCTTAATAGACAGACTTTAGCTGATCTCATTGGAGTGAGGCTAATTTATGTCTCCAGGACTGTCTGTACTTGAGCTAGGCGCTTTGCAGGTTATGCTATGAAATTGAAATTAAAATTTGTATCTTATTAACAGCAAAGCTTGTTGTTACAGGCCTGGCAAATCTAAATTAAAACAATTTTATGCTTTTATGGTGGCATGAGTAAATTATTTAAAGTCCTGTATATGTATGTTGGGGTCGAACACAAACAGCCAAAAACAAAAATAGAAAATCCCTAATTAGGGGAAGCCCAGAAAAGCCCCAACACCGCAGAAAACGCAACACATCCAGATGCAATGCAAGTGAGACACCCTGCACCCAGCCCCAGTCACAGGCCAAGGCCGCTACCTGCACACGGAGCAAACCACACACCAGGCCCTTCTCCAACCCTGCCTGGAGAAAAGCGAAGACCTCTAGCATGGAGGTGACCAAGGGACAAGAGTCACGCTCCTCACACCAGGCCTCAGAGACTCTTCAAATCTGGACATAGGACAGCATAGTAGAACGCTTGCAAGCTTTCAGCAATGTCGCGATCACTTGAGTGGAGTAACTGTGCTTCCTTAACTGAGCCCTCTCAAGAGTCAGGCCATAAGCGAAAAGTGATCCACTTGAGGCATCCGGAGAGGGCCCTGCACCAGGAGATCATTCTGAAATGGCAAACGCCCAAGGCCAATCCACCATCAGCTGTACTAGGTTGGCATACCATGGGCGGTGAGGCCAATAAGAGGCAATCAGGATGATCAACCAGCAGTACACCTCAATCCTTTGCACCACATGCCCGATGAGCACCCATGGCAGAAACACATACAGGAGCCAGTCCACGGGCCATTGCTGGACCAATGCGTTAAGACTCTTGGACATTTGCTCCGTTCTCCGACTGAAAAACCGACTCGCTTTGGCAGTCTCGAAGGTCACTATGAGATCCATGACTGGAGGCTCTCAGCGCCGGACCACCTGCGCAAACACCTCTGCGTTGAGTGACCACTCTCCAGGATCCACCCGCACGTGGCTGAGATAGTTGGCCTCCATATTCTCTCTGCCGGCCACATGAGCCACTGACAGTGCCTGCAGATTCACCTCTGCCCACTCCAGCAGGAAACTACTCGTGCCCCCCTTGCTGGCGTTGTCTGAGAACACGCGCAACGTCTTCTCCCTCAGAACTCTGTGGAATGTCCACAGCACCAAGACCACCACTTGCATCTCCAACCATGTGGACCATGTGGCCTCCTCTGGAGTCCAGACCCTGGCGCTCTCTCGATTTCGCAATGCACCCTCCAGCCAGACAGGCTGGAATCAATCATCAGAGGCACCCAGTTGGGAGCCTCCAGGGGCATCCCTGCCAAGAGCTTGCCGGTACATAACCACCACCGGAGAGCCCGACAGACCAGTTCCAGGCAGGGCAAGCACCATTCCATCGGATGAAGCTGTGCCAACCACCTTTGCAGGCAAGCCCTCTGCAAGGGTCTCATGTAAGTCAATTGTAGCCACCATCAAACCTAACACCTGAAGATAATGCCACGCCATTGGGACTTCCTCGTGAGAAACTCCCAGATTTGCTGCTGCAGCTTGAGCATGTGGTCCTGAGGCAAGAACACCCTGCCTTCGTTCATCTGGAAGCATGACCCCAGACACATCAGGTCCTGTGTAGGGCGGAGCCGACTCTTAGACAAGTTGATGACCCAACCAAGGCTCTGGAGAAACAAGACTACCCAAGCCGTGGCCTAGATGCTCTCGGCCTGGGACTGCGCTCGTATGAGCCAGTCATCTAAGTAGGAGTGCACTAAAATCTCCTCCTGCTGAGAAGCGGCCATGACCACCGCCATGATCTTTGTGAAGGTGCGAGGAGCAGTCACAAGACCG
Source organism: Ichthyophis bannanicus (assembly GCA_033557465.1). Classification (NCBI taxonomy): domain Eukaryota; kingdom Metazoa; phylum Chordata; class Amphibia; order Gymnophiona; family Ichthyophiidae; genus Ichthyophis; species Ichthyophis bannanicus. Next base: position 98,840,441 of record CM066048.1, on the reverse strand, counting down.
AAGGGCAGCACCCGGAACTGAAACTGCCCCATAGGCACTGTGAAGTGCAGAAACTGCCTGAGATCTGGGTGAATGAGAATGTGCAGATAGGCTTCCATGAGATCCAATGAAGTCAAGAACTCGCCCTCTGACGGCCATGATGACTGACCAGAGCATCTCAATGTGAAACAGAGGCACTCATAGACAACGAGTCTCATGTTTTGAGATCCAAGTTGGGTCGGAAGGAATCCTCCTTTTTTGGCACAATCGACTCAATCCTCATTGGCCTTGCGGCACTTCCTCCACAGCATGGAGCCGTCAAAGGCACCCCCTACTGCCTCATTCTTGCAAAGCGCCCTGTACAGGGAGATGAAGGCCCCTGCAAGTGGATTGATGAACTAGAGGGCAAAACCTTCCCTGATGACCTCCAACACCCACTGTTCGGATATGATTTGGACCCAGGTGGGGTAAAACTCCCAAAGCCTTCCTTCTATGGGAACTAACCCTGTCAGGGCCCCCCTCACCTCAATGAGGCTTCTTTGAGGCATAGAAGGTGAAGGAGGTGGAATAAAATCCTCGTCCAGCCCTGCGAAACTCCCGAGAAGCTGATCCCCATGCCGGGAAACAGCCCCTTTCATAGGGCGCAAAACTCACTGCACAGAACTTGCAGAAGTCCCGAGGCAGACTCATCCTGGAGTCATTGACCGCACCGCCTTTGTCTTATCCTTGGGAGCAGACAACCATTAGACACCCCCAAATCCTTCGCCAATTTTTCCAATGCCTCTGTGAACAAAAGCTTCCCCTTAAACGGGAGCTTGCTCAGATGGGACTTAGAGGACACATCCACCAACCAGTTGCAAAGCCACAAGTAGCATCTAGCGGAGGCCACTGAAGCCATACTCTTGGCCAGAACCCTGATAAGATCACAAAAAGCGTCTGCCAAATAAACCATCCCAAACTCCAATTTAGCCGCCTTAGGTGGGGGCGCCTTGTCTCTAGCCACCTCCAAAATGCCTTGGGCCCAGTGCAAGCACTCCTGGGCTACAAAAGCGCCAAAGATCAAGGTCTGCAGAGATATCAGAGGTCTGCTTCAGCAGGGTCTCCAACTTCCTATCCTGCACGTCCTTAGCGTCATGCTGCCCACCACGAGAATGGTGGCTTTCTTATTTATTTAGCTGTGCTTATATACCACTTTTCACCAGGTCAAAGCGGTTTACAACAAACAAGAAGGGATATATTAAACAGCTCAATTCATATTTACAAGGGGAGGTATACCTTCACCAAAGAGGGTTTAACATATTTACATTCCTCATATGGTATGCATCAGGGCTTCTTATCTTATTTACAGTTCTGATTTTTCTCTCAGTCTATCTAGTGTTCGTGGTCATGACATCAGAGGGTGCTGTTCTGTTCTGATCCTAGGTATTCCTTGAATAGATGAGTTTTTAATTGTTTTCTAAATGAGGAGAGGTCTTTGTTGCTCCGGATTTTGGTTGGAAGAGAGTTCCACAGCGAAGGGGCGTACAGGTTGAATGCTTGGTTATAGGTTTGCCGATTGAACTTTGTCCTTTCATGCGGAACAGTGAGTGCATTGCTTGTGGTCTGCCGTGTCGGTCGTCCAGAGTTCATCCAGGGTAGTAAGGTTTGGAGATGAGATGCTTGTTGTTGATGAAGCACTTTATGGATCAGTGTTAATGTTTTATATTTGATACATGCTTCTAGTGGGAGGATGTGGAGATCTGAGGACCGGGATGATGTGATCATGTTTCTTCACTCTTTGGATGATTCTGGCCATTGTGTGAGGGCTGTCTGTAGCAGGTTGAGGTTGGTGATCAGGAGTCCATGGGTATACTGCGTTACAATAATCCAGGTGGGGGACCGTCATTGCTTGCATAACTGATCTGAAATCCTGTGAGTCTAAGAATGGTCTGAGGCATTGTATCATCTTTGCCTTGAAGAATATTGATCGCTGAGACCGTCACGTCCACCTTAGGGAAGTGAAAGAGGTCCCTCTCCCAGTCCGAGAGTGGGTAAAGCCAAGCCATTGTCCACGTACCCATTCAGAAGCAGCCTCAGGGACCTCCCATTCGACCTGAATCATTTGCTTGATTTTCCGAACCACTTGGAACAAAGGGTCTTCCAGTGGATCCTCCTCTACTGACCAACCAGTGGGCATATTCAAAGTCTGTACGGACCAGGAGATCAACGCTGACAGCTTGCCGTACAGAAGACCCACACAATGCACGATTCCACCTTCGAGCTCTGACAACTCTGCTCCCAAGCCAGCCCCTGGACCAGGTCTTCCTCCGTCTCTGACTGGACCGAACCCATCTCCTTCCAAGGATCCAAGTCCAAGCACCAGTGGCTGGCTGCCTCCACACAAAGCTGAGCCCGCCTCGGACAAATCTCGCTTCCGAGCCCTCTCATGGACCCCTTCGGGGATGTCTTCCCCTCGTTATCGCAGGCAGAAGGCCTTGTGCATAATGAGGACGAAGTCTGGGTAAAAAGCCCCCAGGAAATCCTCCACACTCAACCCCTGAGACATGGAGGGTCATGAAACTCTAACCTCCTTAACTGCAGCTGCTGGGCTGGTACGGCTCGTGCCCTCTGCCCTCTCAAGACGGGCTGCTACCCCCACCACCCCCTCAAGCAAAGGGCACCCCTTAGACATCTCAAGAAGCCCCTCCAAATCCGAAGAACCCCCTGGGGGTGCCTTTGCCGACCTCTTCTCCCTGAGGCCGTCCTCCGCAGAGCGAGCCTCAGCCTCACATCCATGGCAGAAGCCCTCTACAGAGACCGAATCTTTCCCGGCTCCGCAAGCCAGGCAGATGGCTTTTGACAGCATTGCCCACTGACAGTTGAACTTCCACGCAGGCAATGCCTAGAAACTTGCCCCGTTTTGCATTTGTGTAAGATCATTATTATTATTTTTTTTTTTTTACAGCACCCAGGGCCAAAAATAACAAAACACAAAGTTACAGGCAATCCCCCAGCGTCTGACGACTGCCCAGGAAGCTACATCACTGAGCCCCACTATGATAAGAGCAAGCCAAAAATGGCCACCGTTCCTGTGTGCCGCAGCAGGGCCTTTTCCACCCGCCATGCAGTCCTCCTGTGCCACTGAAAGGGTCAGAAAAACAAGAAAACAAAGGAAAACCAAAGAAAACAAAGCAATCAAGTGACAAAACCTTGCCGCACAAACTCTCCGTCCGCCTGCTCAGCCCTCCACTGGCGTCAACAGCGGCGGGAATGCTCCAGAATCGGCAAATAACCAGCCTCTCACCAGTGCACAACTCCTCACTCCAGAGGAGTTTGGGAGCCAATGCAAAGCACGGACTGAGACAAGGGAAGCCCCCCTCCCCAACCAAGAAGGGATCTCTTGCCTGGAGAGTTCTCTTTTTTTTCTGCTTTATTCAAACACCAAGCTCCTTTTCTACAAAATTTAAAGAAGCAGAGTCCCTCCCACCAGTGGACAAATGCCCTGCACTGCCACCCACTCCCAACCTCTAGCTAATAGCCAGGGCAAGCTCAAACACCTAGTTGTCCCAACAGTGAGTCCAACCTATGGGATCATGCCTCACCAGCTGCTCGGAGACTGAGATATTCTGGCTAATAGGTGGTGTCAGCTAGCTATATCTGCTGATGTCATGAGTTTTAAACACCAAAAAGGCTATCGGCAACTAGGCCACCAAAAATAATAAACACGTTTAAATGTCGGAACCCTAAGATAGCGAGGAGAGAGTACATATATCAACCCACTAAAACATTGAGTTCCATTTTAATCATTTTTATTAAGCCAAAAAACAATCAAATAATATTTATTAAACAACTCAAGAAATAAAAAATACAGTACTTAACTGAAAAAGCATGAAGGAAGCCCCAAAAATGCAACGTGGCACGTTTTGAGTCCAGAACCTCAGGACTCTGCTTCAGGCTTTATTGGGGAGAACTTCCCAATGCAAACAAGTCGCGCCTTATATCAAAGATGTGTGTCTGACATCACAAAGAGAACAACCAATCCAAAGTGAAGAGGGAAAGACCACGTAAATAGGAAATCCCTCACAGGATTGGTGGTCTCAAAAGAGACGAGCCGGACATAAACACCCGCTGCATAGCCACTAGGGCAGATACACATAGTGACATAGTATATAACAGCAGATAAAGACCAATATGGTCTATCTAGTTTGCCCAGCAAAGCAGTAAGAGTAGGTGCATCTGCCACTCCGTGCAAGTCACCCCTCCCCATGCCTTTCTTTAGGCGTATACCCACCGCTCCATGTAGGCCACCCCTATTTGTTGAGATACGAGGGTTGCTCAGAAAGTAATGCCCCACATGTTTTTTCTCAGTCCAGAATGAAGATAGAGGTGTGAAATTGAAAGGGTAGTAACTTGGAACTTCAAAGGACACATGTGTGTAATTTTACAGTCGTCCGACAAATAGCAAGGCGGTAGTGATCCTTCAAATGGCGTCTGTGAGTGACACACGGTACAAAACAACGAGCTGTAATTTAATTATTGGTGGAGGAGAAAGAAAGTGTGAGAAACATTCACAAACGGTTGTATGCTGTGTATGGAGGTTCTGCGGTAGATAGGAGCACCGTTGGACGATGGGTGAAGAGAGTAAAGGCTTAAGGAAGTGGTAAAACGGAACTGGAAGATCGGCCGCAGTCTGGACGTCCTGCCTCAGCCACCAGTCCAGACAAGTTGCAGCGCCCTGCGATAGCTGCCAGCGGGCATTAAAATACTGTAAGCTGTTGCGGTGTGCCTTGTACACACCTTTGAATATCCCAAAGAGTCAATAATTGCCATTGCACTACCTCTACTGATGGAAAGCTGTACGGACAATTCCCGACTCGTGATCCGCACGAATAATGTCATCAGCGCGCTGCAACTTGTCTGGACTGGTGGCTGAGGCAGGACACCCAGACCGCGGCCGATCTTCGAGGGTTTCTTCTTCTTGTGCCCCATCTCTAGAGAAGAGCAGATTAGATAGGTCATGTGGTCTTTTTCTGTCGTCATGTTTCTATGGCTTCCACTTGGAGGAACTGCAGCCGCAAGACTCTGAGGAGGCTCTGGCTTCGCGGGGCACTGAGGTATCGGAGGGGGCCCTTGAGCATGGTGTCGCCAGAGGCTCCAGCGCGGAGTCGGGCTTCTGAATAAAATTTTCTTGCTGCTGATGGCAGCTCTTTAAGGCCATGGTTCTGCAGAGCTCGCAGTCAGAGTCGTTGTGCTCCGGGCCGAGGCATCGGAGGCAGCAGTCGTGTGGGTCAGTGAGTGACATCATTTTGCCACACCGGTCACAATTTTTGAAGCCACTGGAGGCCATCAGAAAAAGGGGGTCCCTGCCATCTGGCAGGGGTCAGAGGACTTCAGCTGAAAAAAGGCACGAACGCTGGTCGAAGAACATCTTGATGAAAAAATGAGAAAACGAATAGACGAACCTGAGGAGCAACGCCAAGGCGAGCTGGCTCAGAGGCAGGAAGGAACCGGTATGCAAACTGGATAAAACTGGGGAAAACTGGATAACGTCTGATGGGCTCCGTGGAAAAAGGAGTGAGGCAAAATGGCACCCTTGGACGGGAAGTGGACCACGCATGCGTGGTGCATCTCCCTAAGGCTTTCTTTGAAAGCTGGGGAGATGCTTCTGCACGTGCTCTGTTGGCGCCAACGTCACTCATATGTAAGGGCTGATTTATGCTGTCTCCGGAGAACATCAATATGTACAGTGCTGCGTATGCCTTTTAGCGCTATACAAATGATTAATAGTAGCAGTAGTAGTAGGTGCCCCTAGCTGCACCGAGCCTAGTACCACTGATGATGTCATTGGAATCTTAATGTTTTCACTGTCTCCATCATCTGCTGGTAGGGGGATACTACCCACTTGTCTGGACTGGTCTAGCATGACAATCTGCAATTGTAATGGGGTGGGCACAAGATAAGGGGGCATCTGATATTATCCTACAACATAAAGCGGTTCCATCAGGTCTGATGACCACTTTGACCTATAATAAAAATGCAAATGAGAACCTAATCATTTGAAGCATGCTAAGCCAAAGAGAACTACTTACAAGTTTCTTGCGTTTTCGTGGTTTGACTGGTTTATTTTCTGCCTGTTTCTTAGGTCCCCGTTTTTTTTTCCGGACAACTTCAACTTCTGAGTTGTTTCCTAGGTCATCATCCTCCTCCTCCTCTGTGAATAAGAAAACAAACAAAAGTTGAGTTGGGCACATTCAGAAGAGAGACAGAGATTTACCAAGAATATTTTTACCCGTTCTACCTAACTTTAAAGAAAAATATTTTGGCTGTCCCAGTGGCTCAGCAACAAGCCCCAGTACATTCTTGAGATCAGTCTTCCACCCCTTGGGTCAGTTAGAGTTGGGGAGGAACAGAAGTCATGGTCATTGCTTAAGGCTTATATCTAATGGCCAGAATCGGGGTGGATGAATGCATAATTCCATAAAAAGCCCTAGTGTCTGGCATTCAGTCAGAGGAGGGTGGGGAAGAGAAAGACTGGAAGGTGACTATGAAAGATAGGAAAAAAATCCCCAAGTAGTTATAAATGAAGGCTCATAGCATCAAGGTCTCACTCCTGGTTCTAACTTAGCTGAAGGCTCAAAACAAGAGGGAATTGCCAGGTCACAAAACAAAAACAACTTAAGAAGATTAGAAGGAAATTTAAATCTATACATGACTTGGCTAGGCCCAGAAAACAGGATAAAGCTGGATAAAGAAATACACAAAATCAGTGGTTGTTTATGTTGTTAAAATTTTGAAGATTGGTAAGTCACAGGACTAGTGGATTTTTGGCCACATTCTAGAAAACGTTTAAGAAATATTTAATAAGTCCTATTTAATTTCCTCTAGGGGATCTGGGTCTTTCTCCATTTATGTGAATTGCAGACGATCACTGGAGAGGAAGAGACACCCTGTGGTGATATAGATCCATCTCACTGCTTAATCTAAAGACAGGGAGGGTAATTTTAAAACAGAGAGCCTACGCAGGGAAGATACATAGGCTTATGCTGCAACTATTTTATAAAAGGCAACATATGCTTCTATGTGCCATTATAAAAAATATGAAGTTATATCTGTTCTGAGGCAGGAGTAATTTTGTGCACGTTTGTGCCAGTACATTTCAGTACTTGTGTGCGCATTTTATAAGGCATAAGCAAAAGTGTTGATCCCAGTCCTACTCCACCCATTTTCCACCCCAAGAACTTCTACACTTCTATTATGTTTTCTGAGCATCTACTTCTATGTATATATATGCCAGGATAATTTTATAAATGCCTACTTGAACATGGAAAACACTGCTCTACATAGTCGAGTCATTATAAAATTACACCTATTAGGGGAATTTTATAAGGCAGTTCTGCAAAGAAAACAGCGTTTTGAGCTCCAAAATGGCTATTTATATAACTGCCCAAAGTATAGGCATATAAACTTAAATTTCTCTGAACTAAGCAGAGGTGTTCCCAGGGATGGAGGAGCACGAAGTAGACTTACACACAGTTCCCTCAGTTTTTAAAAAGCACCTACAGTAGATGTCTGGCACAGTGCCAAACGTTTAGGTGCTTTTTTTCCCTATACTTGGCAGCATTATGTGGTGAGCAGCCTTTGAATCTCCCACTCTACATATAATGCTATGCGTTCCATGGGGAAAGCAGGTTAAGGGTGTTCTGGGGATGGAGCCGCAAATGTACACGGTCTACAGGCTTAAGTGCTAATTTTTGGTGCTTTTGGCTCATATGCAGAAAAAAATATAACTTGGCACCTCTGAGTCAAATGCATCTCTTATATGTACAGGTGCCTATGTTCAGCGCCTATGTATGTATTTTACCAGTATAGGCACCAATATTATTGAGGCTTGCATATACGTATGAAGAATGGGCATACCCATTAGCTTCTTCCTGCTGGCCATTCCTCTCCCTATACACCTAAGCATCCTTCTGGCTTTTGCTGTCGCTTTTTCTGCTGGTTTAGCCGCCTTAAGATCATCAGAAACAATCACGCCCAGGTGCCATTCTTCTTTTGTGGACAGTAGTATTTCACCCCCTATACTGTATCACTCCCTTGGATTTCTGCAGCCCAAATGCATGACCCTGCATTTTTTAGCATTACATCTCAGCTGCCAAATTCTTGACCATTCTTCAAGCTTAGCTAGATCCCTCCTCATGTTATCTACTCCTTCCTGATTGTCTACTCTATTGCAGATTTTGGTATCATCTGTAAAGAGGCAAACCTTACCCGACGGCCATTCCGCAATGCCACTAACAAAAATCTTAAAAAGAATTGGACCAAGGACAGAACCCTGCAGCACACCACTGGTAACCTCCTCCTCCTCAGAGTGAGCTCCATTTTCCTGTACCCTTTATCGCCTCCCACTCAACCTATTTTCTAACCCAGTCAGTCACTTTAGGGTCTATTCCTGGATGCTCAATTTATTTATAAGCCTCTGTGTGGAACGGTGTCAAAGGCTTCACTGAAATCTAAGTACACCACATCTAGGGCTCTCCCTCGGTCCAAATCTCTGGTCGCCCAGTCAAAGAAATTAATGAGATTTGTCTGATAAGACCTTCCTCTAGTAAAACCTGTAATCCATTGAACTCCAGAAACCTCACTATCCTCTGTTTTAGCAGCATTTCCATTAAATTACTAACCACAGAGGTCAGTCTGACCAGCTTGTAGTTATCAACCTTATCCTTACTTCCGCTTTTGTATATACAGCCCAGTTAGTGCAGGATTTTTACTACACTGGCTTCTTTTAGCACACAGTAGTCGTTGCCTCAGGCTCATGCTAAAAGGTACTGTGCGCTAAAACATTTGTTAACTGCTTTGCAAACTTTACAAAATAAGGTGCCCTTTTATTAAAGTACCTATGTAAATGTTAACTCCCTCCCCAATCCCACTCTCAAAAATGCCCCCACTCAGGTCAAATTTAAAAAGTTAGTTACTTATTTGAAATACTTCTGTAACGCCTCCTTGGATCAGCTACTCAAATCAGTATACAAGCAAGTCACATAATACAGTAAGAAAACCATCTATACCTCAAAAAACAACAACAACAACAACAACGATAAATGCTAGTATATCATCCAGACACCAAATATTTGAAAACATGCTTGTACTTGTTACTACTGCATCCCCCCAAATGTTAATGCTAAGATACCCACAGCCGGGAATCTCAACCACCAACCCAACCATTTTGTTGTATTGTGATAGGCCGTCTATATTTTTGAGAAAAAAAATGATCTTCTACTTCTAAATATTAACTAACCTCAATTTGCAAATCAAAGGGAAGATGCCAGTGCTGTCCTAAGGTGGTCTCCTTGTTCCATCTGAATGAAACTGTCACTCTTCTGGGGTTTTCCGGGACGGAGGATAATGGAGGCATGAGTTTTTGCATAAGTTGGATATGCGCAGGGTGTTAACGGATTTACTTGAAAGGAACAAAGCCTTACTGCAGCACAGACCATCTGTTTGTTTTGTTTGGGGTCCAAGGAAAGGGCATATGGCCTCCAAAGCCATTATTTCAGCCTGCTTGCTTAAAGGCCGGACAGTCCTGCTGGGGCCGAAGACCCATTCTATTAGAGCCCAAGTGCCACCTAGGCAGGGCATGGTCTTGTTCCACAGTAGAATATTTGTAAGGTGGCAATGTGGTCATCCCTGCATTTGTTTGTACAGCACTATAAACTGGATATACAGGCTAGGCAGGATGTGGCCTTTGGAGCAGAGGTGTTGCAAAACAGCCTGTCTCTTACCACCTGTTCAGGCCACTTCCCACGTGTCTGGACTCAACTGGACTGAAAGGGCGATAAGGAAGATGAAAGTAGGTCTTACTTGCTAATTTTCTTTCCTCGATTCCCCCCAGTCTAGGCCAGGGCTCATGCTGGAAGGCTATTGGGGAAAACCAGTTGGTATTGCAAGCAGTCGGAGGTCATTGGTTTCCCTTGCCTCTTTGCATTTCCATTTTGAAAGCATATTTTAGGGTGTGAGTCTGATTTGTTTTGGAAGCCTCCATTGTTTTTGGGTGGGGGGGAGGAGTTTCAACTTTGGTGTCACTGGGCCCTCTGTAAGAGCCATAGGTGTGTTAAATGAATGCAGAGAAAATACACTTTTGTTTCCTTTAATCTGTTTTGTTATCAAAATAGTGGCTGGTTGCAGGCTGCACAGAATCTTTATAGGATGACCTGACCTCACATCTCTTCCATAAAACATGCCAAGATATCTTATCTGCCAAAATAAGTGCTAGACCCCCGTAAAGCTTGAGAACATTACTATTGTTAAGAGCTTAAATTTTTCCCACAGCCAATGTAAACTCTATACCTATATGAAAACATTAGTCCTTCGAGTACTTCCTAGAATCACTATGGCTGCTAAATTCTGTAGCTTCCTGCAGCTTAAGTAGATCTCAATGGGAAATCTACATAGGCAGATGGTTACCAATACTTGCCTCAGAGATAAAGTATGGCCTGGTCTGGTCTTAATGTATACGACCCATGCGATTGGAGGGGGATCTCACACACACACACACACAGATCCTCTCCTTTCACGCATTGGATTGCTGGCAGAATAGCGGTAATGAGAAGCTGGTAGGGTTCCCCAAGTCCTGCCAGCTAAAATAATCCAAGGCACGAGTGAGGAGGGATGAACGCAGCAGACAGCGGCAGCATTTGACGCATTAGCAGATCTAGCCCATCAATAATGAACATGTTTGCAATGCTAGCTTTTGAGGCTTCATGTGCTGCTACTGTCTACCACTTTCTTCTCTGCTCACTAGTGCCCTGGATTTCTTCAGCTTACAGGGCTTGGAGATTCCTGCCAGAGAAGGTATAATTAATTTGAATTTTGTATGAGTGAGAAAGAAAAGGGAAACCAAGGAGAAATTTTACATTCCAGATCATTTTCTTTCCTAGAATTTTGCTAGACTAGTCCAAATGAGTGTTATGATCCCTTGCCAACAGGTGGAGGCAGAATTGAACAACTTTCAGTCATGTCAACACTTTGCATATCCACTGATGCACCACTGAGAGAAGCCAGTATGAAACTTCCCAAACAATAAACAAGATTTACATAGTAACATAGTAACTCAGGAAAGACTCAGAAAAGAAATAAACAGCATTCATAACCAACCATAAATTACAACAAAACTGTGGAACAAATATTTGGCTCTCTTACTGTAAATAACTCGGCGCCAGACACTAAGACTGACAAGCAATCAAGAGGCAGCAGGGCTCCCAAACCTGTAGGAGAGGTCTTTTAAGGCAAGTCCTAGACTTGTCTAGTAGGTTTCAGGGAAAGAAAATAATCAGGTATGTAAAATTTTCCTTCCTTATCATCCTGGAGTGGAGGAGTAGCCTAGTGGCTAGAGCAACTGCCTAGTACCCAGAAGATCAAGGGTTTGATTTCCACTGGTACTCCTTGTGACTTTGGACAAGTCACTTTACCCTCCATTGCCTTGGAAGAAAAGGCTGGCAATCTACTTCCGGTGATACATTGCCAAGAAAACCCAGAGGTAGCTGGGTCGCTATGAGTCAACACTGACTTGATGGCACTAAAAAAAAAATCATCCTGCTAAACCAGCCAAGACAAGTGGCATGTACCCAAACAGTCAAGACCCAGGGTGGGAGGAAAACGCTGCTCTGGATAGAACTGCCCTGCCAACAGCATTATCCACACCAGCTTCCACCTGCAACCAGTGGCTCAGTGGTTGGGACAGGGTACCTCAGGCCAGAGGTTCAATTCCCACATGGGGACAAGCAACCTCAGGCCAGAGGGACTGGGGTCTCTAGTCCCATGGCCACTCCTTTTGGCCTTGGGCAAGCCACTTAATCCTCCATTGCCTCAGGTACACTTAGATTGTGAGCCCTTTGAGGACAAGGGAATAAAAAGTACCTGTTAGTATACATGTAAACCGCTCTGATGCGCAAGTAAAGGATGGTATATCAAGTGCCTAAAACCAAAAATAAAACCACCAATGCTTCACAAAGGTGCTTGGATATGACCAGGTAGCTGCCTTACAGGTATCCTCCAGAGACACAGAGGCAGACTCCACCAAAATGACGGACTGTGCCCTAGTGGAGTGAGCTGTCACACCCTCTGGCACACCTTTTCCAGACAAACACAGAAAATAATAGCAGAAAAAGACCACATTGTCTATATAGTCTGCTCTTCCATGTCCACTAAAATAGTAAACTTTTATTCTTTAGAGATCTTCTGTGTTTGTCCCATGCTTTCTTGAATTCAGATACCGTCCTCATAAGAACATAAAATATGCTATACTGGGTCAGGCCAAGGTACATCAAGCACAGCATGCTGTTTCCAACAATGGCCAATCCAGGTCACAAGTACCTAGCAGATTCCCAAAAAGACACACATAGGTACCACAATGCTTGTATTGGGGCAAGTAGTGAATTTCCCGGGTCCTTGTTAATAATGTCTATGGACTTTTCCTCCAGGAACTTGTCCAAGCCTTTTTTTTTTTTAAACCAGCTAACAGCTTTTACTACATTTTACGGTAACGAATTCCAGAGTTTTATTTTGAGTGACAAAATCTTCTCTTACTAGTCTTAAACAGATTAAACTGTAGTTTATACCACCTGGACCCAGTGAAAGGCGGCATATAAATACAGCTAAATAAAACAAAATAAAATAGCTTCATTGCATGAGAGTCTTTCTACTTTTTTGATGGAGTGAACAATTGATCCACGTTTACCCGTTCCACTCCATTCAATGATGTATAGACCTCTATCATATCTCCCCTCAGCCATCTCTTTTCTAAGTTGAAGAGCCCTAACCTTTTAAGCCTCTCCTCATAGGGGTATCCTTCCATCCCCTTTACCATTTTGGTGGCTCTTTTCTGTACCTTCTCTAATTCTACTATAACCTTTTGGCATATGGCAACCAGAACTGCACACAATAATTCAAGGTGCAGTCACACCATGGAATGATACAGAGGCATTATAATATCCTTTGTTTTATTCTCCATTCCTTTCCTTATGATTCCTAGTATTCTATTTGCCTTCTTGGCCTCTGCTGCATACGGAGCAGAGGGTTTCAACATGTTAGCCACGATGACGCCTAAAATCTTTTTCCTGGTGGTGGTTCCTAATGTGGAACCTTGCATCGTGTAACCACAGTTTAGGTTGTTCTTTCCTAAGTGTATAACTTTGCACTGTGGGAGGGAGGAGTGGCTCAGTGGTTGGGACAGGTTACCTCAGGCTGGAGGGCCAAAGGTTCAATTCCCACGTAGGGATCTCAGGCCGGAGAGACTGGGGTCTCTAGTCCCACAGCCACTCCTTGTTTAGCCTTAACAGTTTTCCGAGTGTGCCCACAGTTCAGGTATAAGCCTACTGAGGCAGGGACACTTGGATTCCCGCCCATCCTACCCCTCACCCCACCCACCCTTGGGGCTGCATTGCCTATATAGTGGCCAATAGCTTGGGATACGCCCACATTCTCTTAACCAGCATGTCTTGTATTCAGTGCAATACCTGCAGTACTTTCATTCCAAGAAGAATCATTTGGCGCCTAAGAGCATATCCTATGTGCCGAAGGTCATCTGCCATGCATAACGAATTGACTCTACTAAGAGAAGACCTAGCTGCCATGCATAAAGAATTGTCTCTACTGAGGGAAGAATTGACACAATGAAGCGCACCTCTTCTAGGATACAGACTAAACAAAGTCCACCACTGCTCCCACAAAGAGTCAAACACACCAGGAACAAATGGATCACAGTGGGTTTGGGTAGATTGCAATCTGTGACACAGAGACATCCTATACACCAAGAGATATCCCTGCATAATGCATTCTCTGCCTTAGTTAATGAGGATGCCCCATCCAAAGAAACTGAACGGCCCTTAGAGGAGTCAGTCAATGCCCAATCTTCTACTAAAGCACCAATTATGAAGAAAAACTCACCAAACAGAACACTACTACTACTTGGAGATTCCATCATCGGAGACACCAACTTGGGAACACAGTTCAAAGGAGAGAAGATAGTCAAATGCCTCCCAGGCTCCTTAGCCAGCAGGAATACAAACCAAATTATTGATGTACTTAGCGCGGAAAGCAAACACCACACTTGATGTTGTAATCCACTTGGGTACAAATGACCTGGCTAGAAATAGTGCCTCTACAGTCCAAAAGGACTTCCAATCTCTGGGAGAAAAACTCAAGCCCATTGTTAACACTGTAGCATTCTCAGAAGTTCTACCTGTTCTAGGTAAGGGGGCAAAAAGGCGAAATTGCATTAACAGCTTTAATACATGGCTCCAGACCTGGTACAAACGAGAAGGATTCAAATTTATTGGGGACTGGAAAGCAATGAGCACAAATGCTCAAACCTTAGCCAACAAACTTCCGGACCTGGAAGCTCTAATGGTGGAAAAGGACTTGGACATTGTGGCCATTACAGAAACATGGTTTAATGAATCACATGATTGGGATATAGCCATACCTGGCTATAAACTATTCAAGAAGACAGAGAAAATGGAAGAGGGGGAGGAGTAGCCTTGTATGTCAAAAGCAATATCAAAACCTATTAAAGTTAATTGCTCCACGTACTAACTATTCCAAAAAATACCACATTGAATTGGGGAACAGGTCTCAGACTAAACTGGGGAGGAATATAGGAGATGGTTTTCCTCTTTTCACCTTTCCCCTTTATTGCATCAATGACCTGAACTTTTTTCCCCTTTTTTTTTTAAATTTTTTCTGTAGATTACTCGATATTTCAAATGACCTTCGAGTAATATCACGTAATCTACAGGAAAAAAAAAAAAAAAAAAAAGGGGAAAAATGTTCAGGTCATTAATGCAATAAAGGGGAAAGGTGAAAAGAGGAAAACCACCTCCTATATTCCTCCCCGGTTTAGTCTGAGACCTGTTCCCCAATTCAATGTGGTATTTTTTGGAATAGTTAGTACGTGGAGCAATTAACTTTACTAGGTTTTGGGCGTTAAATTTGCTCTCATAAAACCCAATTGGAGACACGTTGCCTTGTACAATAAAAGCAATATCAAAGCTACTGAAATGCAGGGTGCATGGGGAAAAGAAGAAGCGCTCTGGATCATGTTGGAAAGAGGAGATGGCACTGTCATCCATACTGCTGTAATCTACAGACCTCCGACTCAAATTGAAAAGATAGATAACGAATTGATTATATTGCCAAGATAGCAACAAAGGGGGAAGCGATCATATTGGGTGACTATAAGCTACCCAATGTGGATTGGATTACTCCTCCTGCAAATCTGGAAAGAAGCAAAAAAATTATGGACGCTATCCAAGATGCGTTACTTAGACAAATGGTGATGGAACCAACCAGGGAAAGCTCAACGCTGGATTTGGTGCTCACCAACAGTGATAGCGTGTCTAATGTCTGGGTGAGTGCCCCTGTGAGCAACAGTGATCATCACACGGTGTGGTTTGAGATAAAAGCCAAAGTGCAATCCAATCATAGAAAGCTCAAAGTCCTAAACTTCAAAAACACTGACTTCAATAAAATGGCCGAGTACCTAAAGGAGGAGCTTACAGGGTGGAAGGGGATAAGGGAAGTGGAATTGTAATGGGCTAAACTAAAAGGGGGCAATAAAAGGGGCAACAGATAAATATTTAAGAAAAGTAAATAAAAACCAAGAGGAGAAGGAAACCTATTTGGTTTTCCAAAGAAGTGGCTGCGCAACTAAGGGCAAAAAACACAGCTTTCACAAAATTCAAAAGCTTGCAAACAGAAGAACACAGAAATGAATACAGGATCAAACTCAAGGAGACAAAAAGAGAAATAAGGATAGCAAAATCAAAGGCAGAGGAAAAGATGGCTAAAGATGTTAAGTGCGGCGACAAAACTTTCTTCAGGTATATTGTGATGAAGCAGACGCCAGTAAACCCATGGAGGTAGAAGAAAACACTGATCTCTTTAAGGAAATGATATACATAAAGTGCAGTTAGTGAGAAGTGCAGCTAGAGGGAGCATGCACGGAGATTCAGAAGGTAGGCTGCCACGCCCAGGTTGGGATGATGCAATAACTAATTCAAAGCATAATCAGATACACCTGGTCAGAGGGACAGAATCCTTACCTAAGAAACAGCTTTATAAGCAAAGCATAGACAAGCCAGAGAGGAGAGGAGTGGCACGAGCTGCAGCAGCTGCTGATAGAGAAGAAAGAGAAAGGAGACGGCTCCAAAGAGAGGAGAAAAGGCAGTTGGACTTGCAGCCCTTACAGGAAAGGAACAAGTTCCAGGAGAGCCAGTTTCAGGCTGAGAAGCTCCAGAAGGAAGTCTTCAGGAAGGACAGAAGGAGAACCGAGAGAGTGCCTGGTAGGTACAATACCAGAGACACAGACCCAAGAGTTCAGAGATACCTTCATGCTTCTTCCCCTGTATGTGAGCCACAAGGAGTTCAGAGGTGGGTGAACCAGACTCAGCCCAGGAGTCTAAGAGACACAGATCTGAACCAGGAACTGAGGCCAGGTCACGGAAAGGCCTGGAAGCCAGGGAGCCGTAAGAGCAGCCAAGGCAGCTGGAGAAATGTTTGGGAACCTATAGAAAGAGTGCTTACCAAAAGTCCTGTTGCATATTTGCCAGACCGGGTACAGCCAGGCTGGAGAGCCTTAGAAAGAAGGTCTGAAGTAAAACCAGGAATATATGGGGGAAGCTCAGGGGCAACAGATATCTCAGCAGAACAAGAGGCTATGCAGATAGACCCTGCTGAACCTGACCCTTTGCTAACTGAATGCCCTATGGACTGTACGTTTTGTTGTGCTGGGAGTTTAGAATCCTTGAGAGAAATATAGCATGCAGGATATATTTTTGAAACACAGTTTTGTTTGACAAGCTGAAAGAAGCATTGCTTTTGTTTGTATAACCTGTTTTGTTTGAACCCTGCATAACTAACAAAGACTGTGAAGCATATGGAAATTACACGTACCTGGTAATTGTAGTTCCTGGAGGGTCCAGTTTAGTCCTCCACATCCGGGTAGTGCACCTTTTCCTGCAGCATGGAGACTGGACCAATCAGAGTCTTGAATACCCCAAGGTGTATGCTGCTGGAACTCCCATCAGCCCCCAGTGAACTATTAACAAAGCTGACTCAAAGAAGCAACACATTAAAGAAAAATAGTATAACTACAAAAAACTGAAGCCCCCCCCATAATTAACAGTGGCCCCCTCCCCAAACGAGAGAGCCAAAAGAGCGCACCTTGCTTCTTCCCCCTTACCTGAAGCAAAAGGTACTCAGAGCTGTTCGCAGAAGAAAGGAAAATCCCCTTCGCACCGAAAGGAAGCAAAAGAAAAAACACCAACTACGAGGAACCGAAAATAAAAATGGTTCTCACGCGATTCCCCGCACCCCGGTGTTTGCACGCCGTTTAGGAAATACAGAAGGATGAGCCTTGGGAGGGACGGAGGACTAAACTGGACCCTCCAGGAACTACAATTACCAGGTACGTGTAATTTCCATTTCCTGAGCGGTCCTCCAGTTTAGTCCTCCACATCCGGGATGTAACAGAGCAGTTATTAACGGGGGGGGACCTTGCCAACCGGCGCACAACACCGCCGCACCAAAACAAGAATCCCGAGACGCGGCAACATCCAAACGATAATGCTTACTAAAGGCATGAAGAGATGACCAAGTAGCCGCCCTGCAAATTTCCACTGGAGGGACAAGGCTATGCTCCGCCCAAGACGTCGCTTGCGTTCTAGTAGAGTGTGCCCGCAACCCCAAAGGCACCGAACGGCCTTGCAAGGTATACGCCGAAGCAATTGCTTCCTTAATCCATCTAGAAATAGAAGCTTTGGCCGCCGCCTCTCCCTTCCGAACTCCGCCGAAAAGCACGAAGAGGCGATCCGATTTAGGAAAGGATTCAGACACTTTTAGATATTGACGCAACACCCGTCGGACATCCAGACGACGCAAGCCATCCTCGGGCGAATTCACGGAAGCCGAAGGAAACGCGGGGAGAATGACATGAAAGGGAGACACCACCTTAGGCAGAAAGGAAGGAATCGGCCGCAAAACAACCTGATCAGAAGAAAAGGAGGCCTGCAAGACAAAGCCTGTAGCTCCGAGATTCGCCTCGCTGAACAGATGGCTACGAGAAAAACGGTCTTCAAAGTTAAATCCTTAACGGAAGCTTGACGAAGAGGTTCAAAAGGTTTCTGTACGAGCGCCTGCAAAACCAGATTCAAATCCCACGGGGGAATAGACACTTTCCGCGATGGCCGCAACCGAAATACTGCCTTAAGAAAACACTGCACATCCGAGTGCGCTCCAAGGGGAACATCCTGAATCTTCCCTCTGTAACAAGCGATAGCCGTCAGTTGAACCTTCAGGGAACTGACCGCCAAACCTTTGTCGAAACCGTCCTGCAAGAATTGGAGAATAACCGCGACGGAAGCCGTCAAAGCCAAAACTTGGTGCCATGAGCACCAATCTTCAAATATCCGCCAGACCGGGACGTACGTCAGCGAGGTAGAAGGCTTTCGAGCACGAAGAAGAGTGGCAATGACTGCCGGAGAATAACCCTTCTTTCTCAACCGAGCCCTTTCAATGGCCATACCGTAAGCGAGAATCGATCCACCTGAGGCATGCGCAGCGGACCCTGAACTAGCAGATCCACCAGGAGAGGAAGCTTCCACGGAACCCCGTCGAGAAGCCGGACTAGATCCGCGTACCAAGGCCGCCGGGGCCAGTCGGGAGCCACCAGCAGAACCTTGCCGCGGTGCGCCTCGATGCGCTGGACTACTCTGCCGATCAACGCCCAAGGCGGAAAAACATACAGAAGACCGGATTCGGGCCACGGCTGGATGAGCGCGTCGATCCCTTCCGACATGCGTTCTCTTCTCCTGCTGAAAAACTGACCTGTCTTCGCCGACCGAAACGTCGCCATGAGGTCCATAATCGGAGGTCCCCAGCGACGAACGATTTGCGCAAAAACCTGCGGGTGTAGTTCCCACTCTCCGGAGTCCACCTGCACTCGGCTGAGAAAGTCCGCCATCACATTGTCTTTTCCGGCGATATGCGCAGCCAATATGGCGAGAAGGCGAACCTCCACCCAGACGAAGAGCGCTTCCGCCTCCTGCTCCATTGCCACGCTGCCTGTGCCGCCCTGACGGTTGATGTACGCCACCGTAGCCGAGTTGTCTGACAGAACTCGCACTGCCGTTCCCGAAACGGTCACTTCGAAGGCTTGAAGCGCGAGCCGCACCGCCCGGAGCTCGAGACGGTTGATCGACCACAGAGACTCCCTGGCTGACCACGTCCCCTGAGCGAACTCGCCCTGGCAGTGGGCTCCCCAGCCCGTCAAGACTCGCATCGGTTATCAAGGGAAGCCACACCGGCTGCTCCAACGGCATCCCCGCTTGAAGGGACTTCGCGCAGAGCCACCACTGCAACGACAGCTTGACCCATCTCGGACAGGGCAACCGGCGGCTCAAGGAATCGGACTGGTTCGACCACCGACGTAACAGGGCTCTCTGAAGCGGCCGCATATGAAACCTGGCCCAAGGAACCACCTCCAGAGTGGATGCCATCGTCCCCAGGAGCCGAAGGTACCACCACGCGGACGGTGCTGGCATCCCCAAGAACGTGCGCACCAGACGGTGCAAGGCTTGGGCGCAGCGAGCCGGCAAAAGCACCAAGCCCCGCGCTGTGTCGAACACAACTCCAAGGTACTCGAGGGACTGCGAGGGAACCAGGTGACTCTTCTTCGCATTGACCACCCAGCCGAGACTCTGAAGAAGACGAACCACCCGGTCCGTGGCCTGGAAACTCTCCGCCACTGTCTTTGCCCGAATCAACCAGTCGTCGAGATAAGGGTGAACCAAAATACTGTCTCTCCGCAACGCTGCAGCGACCACCACCATGACCTTGGTGAATGTGCGCGGAGCGGTAGCAAGCCCGAACGGCAGAGCCTGAAATTGGTAGTGACCCCAGGGAAAGGCGAAATGCAGAAACTTCTGATAAACCGGCCTGATCGGGATATGCAGATAGGCCTCCAAGAGGTCTAAAGACGTTAAAAACTCCCCGAGGCGAACTGCTACAATGACGGATTTTAGGGTTTCCATGCGGAAATGAGGCACCCGGAGAAAACGATTCACCCCCTTGAGATCCAAGATAGGACGGAGAGAGCCGTCTTTCTTTGGCACCACGAAATAAATGGAGTAACGGCCTTCCCCGCGCTCGGACTCCGGAACGGGAACTACCGCCCCTAACTCTAGCAGTCGAACCAACGTTGAGCGAATCGCGGCTTTGCTGGGAGACAGCACGAAGGAGTCCCGGAGCGGGGAAGCGAACTCCAGCGCATAACCCTGTCTGATAATTTTGAGTACCCACTGATCCAAGGTAAGGCGGACCCAAGAAGGAAGGAAGTCCCGCAGGCGACCGCCGATCACTTGGCTTCCCTCCTGAGTCCACCGCACTTCATTGTGGCTTGCGACCAAAGGAGGAGCCAGAGGAGGAAGACGCAGCCGAGAAACCTCTGCCGGCTCCTCAGAATCCCCGAAAGGACGGCGACTTGGAACCGAATCGGCCACGTTGAGACCCCCAAGGGCGGGAGGACCGAAATCTCTGGAAATCCTGGAAAGGACCGCGCGAGACCGGCAAACTTTTGCCTAACTTAGGTTTATCCTCTGGCAGTCTTCCGCCCTTGGATTCGCCAAGATCCTTCACCAACTTGTCTAGATCGTCCCCGAACATCAATCTGCCCTTAAAAGGGAGTTTATTGAGTCGAGACTTGGAGGAGCCGTCGGCCGCCCAATTACGCAACCAGATGGAGCGACGCGCGGCCACCAAGGAAGCCATACTATTTGCCAGCGTCCTGATCATATCATATTGTACGTCAGCCAAATAAGCGGAACCAGACTCTAACCTGGTGACCTCGAGTACACCCTGTTGGTCCAAGTGGGCATCCTGCCGCAGATGCTGAGCCCACCTCTAGGTCTCGTGCTATAACGAGACTTTACCCATTACCAGAATCGGACAAAGAGCTGCTGAAGTCACCCAGGGTAGATGCGGCGGTATCTGCGGTCACGAAGAAAACGACTATCCCGGTCGAGGGTAGCACGGCCTTGAAGGATACTCAAGATAGAAAATTAGACACTCTTCTCAAGCAAGCCTTTGATATCAGCGCTCTCGCCTTACAGGCCTCGGTTTCAGGAGCTTGGGTGTCTAGGGCCTGTCTGAGGTGGTCCCAGCAACTTCAGATGGCAGAGCTCCTCGGGGGACGCCCAGGCTATTTCGGCTAGGTTGGAGTCCGGGACTGCCTACCTAGCGGATAGTCAATATGACCTCATCAGAAGCCTGGCTAAGAACATGGCTTCTGTGGTAGCTGCTAGGCGTTACCTATGGCTAAGGAATTGGGCGGTGGTCTCCCCAACATCACCACTTATCGATGCGGCTGCCCTGTGCTCCCCGGACCAGAAAAGCACTCCAGTGGTGGCGGGACTCAGGGAACCTGAATTGCGGGATGTCGCTCAAACCCCCGCAGTGGTTACTGCTGATGACAGACGCCAGCCTGACAGGCTGGGGAGCACATTGTGAGGATCAGTTCGTCCAGGGTCGGTGGACATTAGCGGAGTCCCGGTGGTCCATCAACAGACTAGAGTTGCGAGCGGTAGCCCTGGCTCTCCGGGTGCTCGAGCTCTTAGTTCGCCAAAGAGCAGTTCGCGTCCTTTCAGACAATGTCACTGCGGTGGCTTACATCAATCGCCAGGGAGGTACAAGCAGTCCCCCCTTGGAAAAGGAAGCAAACAGCCTATTCCAGTGGGCCGAAGCCTGAGTGGAGGCTCTTTCAGCCCAGCATGTGGCCGGAACGGACAACACCATGGCCGATTACCTCAGCAGGTGCAAGATCGACCAAGGAGAGTGGGAGTTGGACCAGGAGGTCTTCTATCAGATTGTAGCCCTTTGGGGCACTCCAGTCATGGATCTCATGGCGCGGTGCACCTCAGCCAAGGCGTGCAGATTCTTCAGTCGAAGGAAGGAAAGGATGTCCGAAGGCTTAGATGCCTTAGCCCAGAGATGGCCCGCGGAAGGACTTCTGTATGTATTCCCCCCTTGGGCTCTCATCGGAAGGGTTCTACAACGAGTGGAAGCCCACCGAGGCTTGGTGATCCTCATAGCTCCGGATTGGCCTCGCCGCCCCTGGTATGCGGACCTGGTGAGGTTATCGGTAGACCGGCCTTGGCGGCTCCCCTGCAAAAAGGGTTTTCTGAGTCAGGGACCGATACTGATGCCTCACATGGATCGATTCTCGCTTACGGCCTGGCTATTGAAAGGGCGCGGCTTCGGAAGCGAGGATATTCGGGGTCAGTAATCTCTACTTTGTTGAATGCTCGAAAACGCTCCACCTGTCTTTCCTACGTTAGGGTCTGGCGCATCTTTGAGGCTTGGTGTGCAGAACACTGGAAGAAACCTCTGTCGGCCTCTGTTCCAGAGGTACTGGAATTCTTGCAGTCAGGTTTCGAGAAGGGCTTAGCGCCCAGCTCCCTACGAGTCCAGCTGGCTGCTATTGCTTGTTATAGGGGCAGGGTTCAAGGCAAGTCCTTAGGAGAACACTCGGATGTAGCCAGGTTCCTAAGAGCAGTTAGGCGCCTGCGTCCTCAACAAAGATCGGTGTTACCCCCTTGGGATCTCAATCTGGTGTTAAATGCCTTGACCAGGGAGCCTTTTGAGCCTGCCAAGAGAGCCTCCCTAAAGGATCTTACTCTGAAGACGGTCTTTCTGGTTGCCATTTGCTCGGCCAAACGCATCTCGGAACTTCAAGCGCTGTCCTCTCAGTTTCCCTTTATTTCATTCTTCAGAGAGAAGGTGGTCTTACGGACAGTTCCCTATTTCTTACCCAAGGTCATCTCCCCTTTTCATGTAAACCAGACGGTTTCTCTTCCGTCCTTTGCGGCAGAAGAGCTAGCAGGGGGATGACAAGAAGCTACGTCTTCTGGACGTCTGGAGAGCGTTAAAGCTTTATCTCTCCCGCACGGCGTCCTTCCGGAAGTCCGAACG
The DNA here is from genome assembly GCA_033557465.1 of Ichthyophis bannanicus. Classification (NCBI taxonomy): domain Eukaryota; kingdom Metazoa; phylum Chordata; class Amphibia; order Gymnophiona; family Ichthyophiidae; genus Ichthyophis; species Ichthyophis bannanicus. Next base: position 98,817,461 of record CM066048.1, on the reverse strand, counting down.
TCTATTCATTCAATTTGGAGGACCTCATAGAGGGGAGGCAGCGGCCAAGGCCTCTATCTCTAGATGGATCAGGGAAGCTATTGCCTCTGCCTATATCTCCGGTCCTATGGATAGGCATATTGTACATGTATCTGGGGACGGGAAAGTACCTGTTGCTGTTCCCAAGTCTTCGGTCTCATTTGATAGCTCCATTGGTTCTTCTGGGGGTTTTAACTCTGCCCCACATGCTAATCTACTGAATCCTCATCTATTGACGTCTTCACCCATCGAGGGACCTATACCATCAGCGGTTTCATCTAGCTGTCTGTTAGACATTGCGGCGGTTTCCCTGCCTCAAGTCCTTCAGCTTCCTGTGGTTCCTGGAGGCGTTCAATGTGAAGATGTATACGCCCCTCCTGAGGTTGCTCAGACTGTGTCTTTATCTGACATTTGGTGTGTTCTATCCCGGATTGAACGTTCTTTATCCTCTGTTACTACTCAGATTAATGGTTTCTCACAGGACTCTGTAGCTAAGATGGCTCAACATGATTTGCAGATTACTGCCTTAGATAATAAATGCCAGAAACTTGATGTACAATATTCCTTGTTACAGTCTTCTAATTTGTCCTTTATGAAGAATAGTTCAACGTTGCATACTCAACAGGAGTTACTTGAGAATAGTTTGCGGGCGGTAAATATTCGTTGTTTGAATTTTCCTTGTACTAGATTATTGTCACCAAAAATTCTATTTGAAAAATATTTAACAGAAATATTGGGGTATCAGTTAGATACTATGCCCGTAATTACGAAAATATATTACTTGCCCCGGACGGTACCTTTAGCTTCTGGCGGGCGGCAACCTTCAACTTTGGCTGAAGCTTTAGATTCTCTGGATGTTACTAATTTTATAGAGTCTTCACGTGATTTAATTGAGACTAGATCTACGCTTCTGGTGTCCTTTTCCTCAGAGATTGATAAAAATGCTGTTATGCGACTTTATTTCCGTAATAAGAACGTTGATTTCTGTGGTGGGAATGTTAATATGTTCCCAGATGTGTCCAGGCAAACTCAAGCTAGACGAAGAGCCTTTTTGGCTCTTAAGCCACGGGTTCTTGCTGCTGGCGCAACCTTTTTCTTGAAATTTCCTTGCAAATGCCTGGTCACCTCTGGGGGTACTAAATATGTTTTTATGAATGTTGGATCTTTAGAAATATTTCTAAAAGGGCTAGTTCCTCAGGTTATAGCAGATACATGGGTATGTAATGATATATTTTTTTCTTTTTCCTTTCTTTTTCCTTTAGCATTGTATGTAATAATTAGAGTTTTTTCAATTTAGGTTGTCAGCTGGATGCTCCCTGATACTCCCCGTGATGTGGACTAAGTTTGTTTTCTTATTATTCTTGTGATAATTATCTTGTCTATGTATGATATTCTGTATAATCTTAATAAAAATAAATTGAAAAAAAAAATTTATTTTATTACTCTTAAATGGGTTACACTCTAGCTTCATTGCATGTCCCCTAGTCTTTCTACTTTTTGATGGAGTGAACAACCGATCTACATTTACCCTTCTACTCCATTCATTAATTTCTAGACCTCTATCATATCTTCCCTCAGCTGTCTCTTTTCCAAGTTGAAGAGCCCTACCTTCTAAGTCTTTCCTCACAGGGGTATCCTTCCATCCCTCTTTACCATTTTGGTGGCTCTTCTTTGTATCTTTTCTAATAACACTATATCCTTTTTAAGAAATGGCAACCAGAATTGCACACAATATTCAAGATGCGGTCGCACCATAGAACAATACAGAGGCATTATATCATCCTTGGTTTTATTTTCAATTCCTTTCCTTATGTTTCCTAGCATTCTATTTTCTTTCTTGGTTTGCCGCTGCACACTGGGCAGAGGGTTTCAACATATCCACTATGATGCATAAATCATTTTCCTGGGTGGTGGCTCCTAATGTGGAACCTTGCATCATGTAAACATAGTTTAGGTTGTTCTTTCCTAGGTGCATATCTTTGCACTTGTCCACATTAAATTTCATCTGCCATTTGGACGTCCAGCCTTCCAATTTATCAAGGTCCTCTTGCAATTTTTCACAATCCTCTTGTGTTTTAACAATTTTGAATAATTTTGTGCCAACTGCAAATTTGATCACCTCACTTGTTATTCACATTTCCAGGTCATTTATAAATATGTTAAAAAGAAGCGGGCCCAGCACAGATCCCTGGGGTATTTCACTATTCGCCTTTTCCCATTGAGAAAATTGGTCATTTAGCCCTACTCTCTGCTTTATGTCTTAACCAGTTCCTGATTCACAATAGTACATTGCCTCCTATCCCATGACTTTTTAATTTCGCCAAGACTTCCATGAGGGAGGAGTGGTCTAATGGTTTGAGCAAGTTGCCTTAGGCAGGAAGTTCAAATCCCACTGGAGGACAGCAATCTCCGGCCGGAGGGACTGGGGATTCTAGTCTCAGAGGCACTCATTGTGGCATTGGACAAGCCACTTAACTCTCTGTTGCCTCATACAAAACTTAGATTGTGAGCTCTTCGGGGACAAAGGAAATATATATTGTACTTGAATGTACACTGCTTTGACCCAGTGAAAAGTGGTATATAAAGCAATGCTAAATAAAATAAAGGCTTTCTGAAAATCCAGGTACACTATAATCAACTGGCTCACCTTGGTCTACCTGTTTATTCAAACCTTTAAAAAAATATAACAGATTAGTAAGGCAAGACTTTCCTTGGATATTTCCATGTTGGCTTTCTCCCACTGTTGTTGTTCTGAAGTGCCGACTCATGGCGACCCTTGGATGGTTGTCATAAATTGTGTTTGGTGTTCAGTCAGGCAGCTCATTGTTAACAGACTGGCACCCATAGCTGCTGTTCTTGTATTGATCCATCTCATTGCTGGCCTTCCTCTTTTGCATTGATCTTTTACCTTGCCAAGCATGTCTTTTTCTCTAATGATCTCTCTCTTCACATGATATGTCCAAAGTATGAAAGTCGAAGTCTTGTCATTTGAGCTTCTAAAGAAAGCTTATGTTTGATCTCCTCTAGTACTGACTGGTTTGTTCTTCGGACAGTCCATGGTATACACAGTATTCGTCGCCAGCACCATAATTCAAAGGCATCAATTTTCTTCCTATCTTTTTCACAGTCCAACTTTCACATCCATATGATGTTATTGAAAATGCCATGGCTTGAAAAAGTGAAATCTTTGTATGGAGAGAGACATCTCTGCTCTTGAGAATCTTGTCTAGGTCCTTCACAGCCATTCTGCTAAGAGCAATGTGTCATCTGATTGATTTCTTGACTGCTTGTCGATTCTTTATTGATAGTTGATCCAAGTAGGTTAAAATTGTCGACTATTTCAATTTCTTCTCCATAAACGATGAATTTATTGATTTTGCCAGTTGTCAGGATCTTTGTCTTCTTTGCATTAAGGTGCAGGCCCATTTTAAGACTATGTTCCTTGATCTTGAGAAGCAAAGGTTTCAGATCGTCTTCACTTTCAGCCAGTAATGTGGTATCATCAGCACTCCCGCAGGATACCATAAGACAAAACAATCAATGTCCAAAAGGGCTATTTCACTCTCGGCGCCGGATCTATGAAACTCCCTCCCTGAAGAATTAAGAGCCCAAATGACCTCAAGGACTTCCGCAATCCCTCAAAACCCACCTGTTCATGGATTCCTATGGACAAGTAACATAACTTTCAAACACCACACCCCTGCCACATGCGGCCATCAACAGCCTGCATGCCCGAATGAGGACTGAGAACCAACTCCTGACAATCTATGTGTATGTCCTGTCATCCCCCACCTCCTGTTGAATGTAGATCCCCATGTTATGCTCCTAACCACTTTTATTGAAGGATGAGGAGGTATACAAAACTGGTTAAATAAATAAATAGTGAAAGTTGTTGATGAGTCTCCCACCAATCTTCACACCTTTGTTGTCTTCATACAGTCCTGCTTCTCTGATAATTTGTTCTGCATATAATATAGATTGTAATCAAAATTACAGAACTCAGGAGCTGATAATGTTGGAGGAAGCTCTAGTAAAGTATTAAAGAAACATTTTATGCTGCTTGCTTGGTGGTTTGTTTGTTTTTTTTAAATCTGCGTTATAGTTTTTTCTTTTCTGAATTTTAGGCAACAGGTACCACATTTTTACGCATTCAAGTTACCCAGCTATTGGGATTTCTTTTCTCTCATCTTGCTCTCTGAGAGCCTCCCAGAGCTAGAAGAATCCACTCCCCCCCCCCCCCCAACTAGCCCTAAGGAACAAACACCTGAACTCTAGAGTCTCTCTTTTCTTTTGTTTCTTTATTTGTTGGGTTTGTTTGGGGGGGGGGGGTTTACAGCTCCGGACCCTCACCAGAACCAATCTGGACCGTGCTTCCCTTGCCAGTGCTGAGGAGCAAATCATAGGAAAAGAAGCAATTAGATCTTACCTGCTTAATTGGTGTTCCTGAAGGAACGACAGTCCAGTCCCTTACTTCTGGGTTGCGCAACCCTTCCAGCAGCTTGGAGGCTGAGCCCAACCTTTTTGGGGGATGGAGCGGTATAAATACCACTAAGACCACCCCTAGGCACCAGTAATCGAATGAAAAAGCAGACTTAACAAACTTCCATTACAGCCCTACATAAATTAACCCCGAAGGGCAAAACCATACTTATAACTAACAATGGAACTTTTTTTTTTTTTAGGTGGTTAACTTGCGTCTGTCCGTGCCGTCCTTCCCTTGTGTACTTCCCCCCAGCACCTGCCACACGCTCGGCCCGCCACTCCGCCCCTGACTAACAGATCTAATAGGTCTTAACGGATGTCGGAGAACCGGGCGGGAACAGGGACTGGACTGTCGTTCCTTCAGGAACACCAATTAGCAGGTAAGATCTAATTGCTTCTTCCTTATCGTCACTCCAGTCCAGTCCCTTACTTCTGGGATGTAGCAGAGCAGTTCAACCCTGGGTGGGGTCCGACATACCGGACTGAAGAACCGCAAGACCAAACCGAGCGTCTGCTGAACTCTGTACGTCCAGCCTGTAGTGCTTGGTAAAGGTATGTAGGGAGGACCAAGTCGCTGCCCTACAAATGTCCAGCGGGGGAACTAGACTAAATTCTGCCCAAGAGGTAGCCTGCGCCCGAGTTGAGTGCGCCCGCAGGCCCCCTGGCACCTGTCTCCCTTTCAGGATATAGGAGGCGGCAATAGTTTCTCTAATCCATCTGGAGATGGTGGCTTTGGCCGCCGCCTCCCCTTTGTGCGGACCCCCGAATTGAATGAAAAGGCGTTCAGATTTCCGAAAGGAAGCTGTGCGGGAGAGGTAACGTTTCAAGGCCCTCTGAACGTCTAGTAAGCGAAGCTTGCTGTCCCTTCCTTCTAAGCTCTCGGCCGGGAAAGTAACTACCTGGTTCACATGAAAGGGGGAAATCACCTTAGGCAAGAAGGAAGGGACCGTCCGCAGGACCACCTTGTCCTTGAGAAAGGACAGGAAGGGGGGCTGGGAAGAAAGCGCTTGGAGTTCTGAGACCCGCCTGGCCGAGCATATAGCGACCAGAAAAACTGTCTTCAGGGTTAGATCCTTTAAGGAGGCTCTCTTAACTGGCTCAAAGGGTTCCCCGACCAAGGCATTTAATACTAGGTTGAGGTCCCAAGGGGGGATGATCGACCTTCGTTGTGGACGCAGTCGCTTAACCGCTCTAAGGAACCTGGAAACATCCGAGTAGGCCCCTAAGGACTTGCCGCGGACCTTCCCTCTATAGCAGGCGATGGCGGCTAGCTGGACCCTTAGGGAAATGGGTGCTAGACCCTTGTCAAAGCCTGCTTGCAAGAATTCCAAGACCTCAGGTACCGAGGCCGAAAGCGGATTCCTCCGGTGCTCTGCACACCACGCTTCGAAGACGCGCCAAACTCTGACGTAGGAGAGACAGGTTGAGCGCTTCCTTGCCTTCAACAGCGTGGTGATCACCGCTCCTGAATAGCCCCGCTTCAGGAGCCGTGCCCTTTCAATAGCCAGGCCGTAAGCGAGAATCGATCCACGTGAGGTATTAGAACCGGCCCTTGCCTCAGCAGGTCTCTCTTGTGGGGGAGACGCCAAGGCTGATCGGCGAGGAGCCTCACCAGATCTGCATACCAGGGATGGCGAGGCCAATCCGGTGCTATGAGAATCATCAATCCCCGGTGAGCCTCCACTCGTTGGAGAACCTTTCCGATTAGCGCCCAGGGAGGAAACACATAGAGGAGCCCTTCGGAAGGCCACTTCTGGGACAGGGCATCCAGTCCTTCTGACATTCTTTCCCTCCTTCGGCTGAAGAAGCGAGCCACCTTGGCGGACGCGAACCGTGCCATGAGATCCATGACCGGGAGACCCCACCGGGCAACTATTTGGTCGAAGGTCCCCTGGTCCAGCTCCCACTCTGCTTGGTCTATCATGCACCTGCTGAGGTAATCTGCCGTGACGTTGTCCGTACCGGCCACGTGCTGAGCTGAGAGCGTTTCCAACCGAACCTCGGCCCAGCGGAAGAGGGCGTCCGCCTCCTTCTCTAGAGCGGGACTGCTGGTGCCGCCCTGGTGGTTGATGTATGCCACTGCTGTGACGTTGTCGGAGAGGACGCGAATTGCTCTCTTCAACACTAAGGTCTCGAGGGCCTTGAGGGCTAGGACGACAGCCCGTAATTCCAACCTGTTGATGGGCCATTGAGCTTCCGACGGTGTCCAGCGACCCTGGACAAACTGGTCCTCGCAGTGGGCACCCCAGCCTGATAGACTGGCGTCCGTCGTTAATAGTAACCACTGAGGAGGTTCGAGAGGCATCCCGCGATCCAGGTTTCTGGAGCTCCTCCACCAGTGGAGTGCCTGCTTGGTCCGTGGAGCACAGGGTAACTGCATCGACAAAGGATGGTGTTGAGGGGACCAACGCCGCAATAGGGCCCGCTGTAAGGGACGCATATGGGCCCTGGCCCATGGAACTACCTCTATCGCCGCGGCCATGGTACCCAGGACCTGAAGATAATGCCACGCTGAGGGGCTCCTTCTGTGCAGAAACTGTGTGTCCAGAAGTCTTAGGTCTCTTGATCTTGTACGTGACAGAAAAACTCTGCCTTTGTTGGTGTCGAACCTTGCCCCGAGGTATTCGAGTTCCTGGGAGGGGGTCATCCTGCTTTTTGCTCGATTGATGACCCACCCCAGCTCCTCTAGAACTTGGACTACTCTGGCAGTTGCCGAGCGACTCTCTTCTTCCGACTTTGCCCGGATTAGCCAATCGTCCAGGTAAGGGTGCACTAGTATGCCCTCTTTCCGTAGGGAAGCCGCTACTACCACCATCACTTTGGTAAAAGTCCTTGGAGCCGTAGCTAGACCGAAAGGTAGGGCCTGGAATTGGTAGTGGCCTGTGTGTACTGCGAATCTCAGGAACTGTTGATGGGACTTTCTGACTGGTATGTGCAGATAGGCTTCTGTTAGATCTAGGGACGTCAGGAACTCTCTGTCCCTTACGGCTGCTATGACCGAACGTAGGGTCTCCATCCGGAAGTGAGGCACTCTGAGGCAGCAATTGACCTGCTTTAGGGTCCAGTATCGGGCGAAGGGACCCTTCTTTCTTTGGGACCACGAAGTAGATCGAGTACCGACCCGAGCCGTACTGGTCTGGTGGAACCGGAACCACGGCCCCGAGAGCTATTAGTCGGGCAAGAGTTGCCTCTATCGCCGCGGTCCTTGCAGGGGAACCGCAGGGAGACAGAACGAAGGCTGGCGGTATTTGCTTTGCGAATTCGAGAGCATAGCCCTCTCTGATCACCTCTAGGACCCATCGATCGGATGTAACCCGGGACCAGGTGGGAAGAAACTGCTTTAAGCGACCGCCAACCAGCAGTCCGTCCCCCTGGACCCCCGTAGTCTCATTGCTGTTTTCTAGCGCCCGGAGGAGGAAGGAGCGCCAAAGCCTCTCCCTGCTCCTCGAAACCCTCTAAAACCTTGGCCCCTTGAGGGAAAACGGCCCCTGAGAAAGGGGTTTGACCTGGCTGGGCGAAACCTCCGGGGGTCCCTTGACTGGTTAAGTACCGGGGCCAGGGGACATCCTTGCTTCGGTCTGTCCTCCGGAAGCCTGCCTCCCTTAGATTCGCCCAGGTCCTTTACTAGCTTTTCTAAATCCTCCCCAAATAACAGTTTCCCTTTAAAGGGGAGGCGACTGAGGCGTGACTTAGAGGAGGCGTCGGCGGCCCAATTCCGTAGCCACAAATAACGCCTAGCAGCCACAACCGAGGCCATGTTCTTGGCCAGGCTTCTGATGAGGTCATACTGGCTATCCGCCAAGTAGGCCGTTCCGGATTCCAGTCTAGCAGCGTTGGCCTGCGCTTCTTCCGCGGAGCCCTCCGCTGATTGGAGCTGTTGGGACCATCTTAAGCAAGCCCGTGCTACCCAGGCCCCTGCGACGGAGGCCTGCAGTGCCAGGGCGCTAATATCAAAGGCTTGTTTTAGAAGCGTGTCCAATTTTCTGTCTTGAGAATCTCGTAGGGCCGTGCTGCCCTCGACTGGGATAGTAGTTTTCTTTGTAACAGCTGACACCGCTGCATCCACCCTGGGGGACTTCAGCAGCTCTTTAATCTGACTCTGGGAGCGGATATAGGCGGGTCATGGATCGGACTCCCCTTAGGCTTGACTCAGGCTGATCCCATTCCTCCTGGATCATCTGACGCACCACTCTGTGGACAGGGAAAACTTTCTGTGATCTCCTGATGGCCTGGATTAGAGGATCTTCCAACGCCTCCTCCTCTGCCGGCGTGTCCGAGGCAACATTGAGGACTTTTAGGGATTCATTAATTAATGCCGGGAGTTCCTCCCGACGAAAGACCCTGATTACACGTGAATGATCTTCCTCAGGGATTTCCCCTTCTTCAAGCTCCTCGTCTTCCTCGTCCAAGTCCCTGTCGGAGTTCTCTCCCTCAGGGATATCCTGTGAGAGGGATGGGAGAGGTTCCTCGGAGTTCAGACGGGGGCGTTTAGGCGGAATCCCTGGTTCCGCATTGCCTACTCTCGTGGGCTTGGACGAATTGCCCTCTGTTGCCGTCGCAGCAACTCCTGACCAAGCCCTGCTTGCGTAAGCAAATGGAAATTACACTTACCTGGTAATTGATGTTCCTTGAGGGAGTACAGTTCAGTCCTCCACCACTGGGTAGTGCACCTCCTCCTGCAACATGGAGACTGGACAAGTCAAACTTGTGACATCACCGGGTATATCCTGCTGGCCTTCTCCCATGATCCCCCAGTGACCTACTGTCAAAGCAGACTCAAAGGAGCAAACAAACAACCAGTTAAAGTACTAAATACAAAGCTATGCTCAAAACTTCAACTTTAAAATCACAAGGCCCCAAAAAGAAAGGCCGTAAACACCCTCCTCTGTGCCCCTGTCCCCCTGCGCACCAAACAGCGGAAGACAGAGAGCTAGAAGGAAGGAGAACTAAGGAAGAGTATAGGCAGAAAAGGTTGCTCTCGCTCTCTCGCGATTACCTGCCAATCAGAGCCCGTTGCCGACTCTAGGATCCGAAAGCACACTCGGAACTGACGCCTCGCGTCTGAAACATCCATCCCCGGGCGGGAATGAGGACTGAACTGTACTCCCTCAAGGAACATCAATTACCAGGTAAGTGTAATTTCCATTTCCTTATCGGTCCTACAGTTCAGTCCTCCACCACTGGGATGTACCAGAACAGTAATCATTGGGAGGGACCTATCCAGTCGGCTCGGCCCCTAAACGAACAGAGCAGGCACCGACCCCAGCCCGCTCCTCATGTCAACAGGCGGTAAGCCAACCAGGAAGACACGACCGAGAGCCCACTTGGATCCTCTTCACTGGTGAAAACAGCACAGAACTCTGCCCCAAGCAGCGCTAGTGCTTCAGAAAGACAAACTCGCCATCGCAAACACACTGAACGCCCTAGAAACAGACCTACTGAGAAGGCTACCGGAGCTCCGCCTGAAAAATCCGCTTGAGCTCCCCCTTGGCTCTCGACCCCACCAGGGTGTCAAGTGTTAGCAACCGCAGCTCTCCCGCAGAACCCGCCTCCACGGAGGGACAGGCAACGAAGAGACCTCCCAGAAAGCGACAGAACCTCACCTAAGGTCCAAGGAACGCAGGTTACAAGCAAAGTGTTCTTGCGTAAGTCCCAAACCGACAACTAAACAGGCACAGCCGGATTCCACGAGGGAGAACGGAACCGAGGTCCATCCAGACAGAGGTGGGAAGCAAAATGAGGGAAATGGAAAAACCACCAGCGTCAAACACCCTATTTGTCACACCTCTTAAGGGCTTTATTCTTTGCAACACAAAGTAGCTCTACAGCTATGTCCTGGACCAGTTGGAGTCTTTTTAATTGAGAATGTGGAATGCAGCTAAGCAATGAGTTGCAATAAAACAAGCGTGATCCACCAAGGGCATATAAGAGGGTGTCAAGTGCCCCAGAGTCCAGCGTTGTTTCAGAAGATGTGAAGTCTTACATGGTGTGACAAAAAAGAAAGGAGACTCTGGTAGCCACGCCCATGACGCAATGCCAGTAGGCCAACCGCTTACATGCCCTCCGGAATTGGAGGAACCATGCAGAAGTAGCAATCGCCGACGTGATCCATGGGCCCTCTCCAGATCATTGGAACCACAAAAGACTGATGGTCTTTTCCCATACATCCACAGCCTGAGATCTGCTACACATGTATTGCAGCATATGTGTGGCGCCTAGCTTTTATCCTGATCTTTTATTCTGCAGCCAAAATATAAATTGTAGGCTTTCTGAACCGCCACAGTCATATGCCATTTTTGTGATGTAAAAGTCACATCACCACAACTAGAGCAGAAATTATCTGCATGATTAACACCAGGACGAGGAATCGCCAAATATGCTGTGAGTGACCTATCGGTATAAAATAAATATGTCTTTTTTTTTTTTTTCTTTTTTTTTTACTGTCAAGCGAGGCAAATTCAAGTAGTGACTGCATCAACTGGTTTTGGACAGTTATTTCGATTGGTTGCAAGTAAAGATTATGCAAGCTCACGCAAATGTTGCAGAATACACTGGTAATGGTCCCCACTGACTAATGAAGAGCACATATCTTAGCAACCAGACCCAGTCGGCCATTTTCACAATGACCTCTGAAAGGCATAGAATGGACCGGGCCACGGCCCCGTACCAATGCGTCGATGCTATCCAGTAGCCTCATATGTCCTCTACTAAACATCGACCCGTCGCCGCAGACTGACATGTCGCCATGAGGTCCAATATGGGCTGACCGCATCTGAGCACACGCGGCGCGCACACCGCCTGATGCAATCTCACTCCTCCGGCAAACACTCGGACCCCGCTAAGGACATTCGCCACCACAGTGTCCCCACCGAAACGCAGGCTGCCAAGGCTTCAACCGCGCACGCTGTCCCTTCGCTCGGGCCACCCTGACCACCCGACCGACTCCACCCTGCCGATCGAAATAGGCCACCATCTTGGAGATCTCAGACAGCACCTACAGCGCTCGATCCGCTACCGTGTCCGTGAATGCCTGCCACGGCTGACGTACCGCGTACCGTTCCAGTCAGACGATGGAACACTGGGCGTGCTGCATACACTAAAACGCCTTGTACATAAAGGATCCCCAAAATGTAGCTGAGTCTAACCACGCTCCGGCCAAGCTCCCAGAAGAAAGGGACAGAACCTTATAAAAAAGAAGTGGGGACAATTAGGAAGGCTTTCCTGTTTGATTATTCTTTTTTTTTTTTTTTTCCTTTTTACAACTCCATAAGGGCCACAAGGCACACAACCGAACAGGGCATTGTCCAGAGAACGCAAGGCCCCTCCTCCAGGCTGACTCCACAGCCTAAACCGGCAGTCACCTTGGCTGATGCCGAGCAGCGCGGAAGCCAACTTGTAAGCCCAGCATATGAAGTATGCCTACTAGTACAGCATTCCACAATGGAGGGACATGTAACCGGACGGCTTTGAATATGAACCTACAGATATCCCGCGCTTGCTCCAAGACAAGCACTGTGCAGCCTACTGGTCTACTCGGAGCACCGCCACGACCCGAAGACCTAAAACGGCCAGCAAAAGACGACGTACGCTGGGCCCGAAGGAACCTGGTTGAACGGATCCCAGCACTCCCTGTATCGTTAGGATCGGAGCCTCCCCCCAAGGACTCAGCCCTGGCTGGAACCGGCTGAGCATAACTCCAGGCCCTGCGGCGAGCCCCCACGAAGAAGTGGGACGCAACGATGCCTTGAGGAAAGGGAAGGCCCAATGGGTGAAGCAAGTTGCTAGCTGACCAAGGGAGTAAACCCCACATGCGCACCTCAACGGAAGGTCGGAAGAACCGAGGATTCTGGTCCCACAGGTGCGCCTGCTAGCCTTTAACAACATACACCTCCGCAGGTACAAAAAACGTAAATTGTGAGCACCTTCAGGGGTAAGGGGAATAGACGACAGCCTCCGACTGTTGACCACCTTGTCTTGCACAACAGACAGCAGCACCCCACCAAACAAATGATTGGGAATATATGACCTCAGAACCCCAAGACAGAGGTAAAACAGTAGAACGTGCAGTGGACGTGAATTTCCAGATCTGCCAGCCCCCCTGCCCACTTTGAGAAGAGGCAGAGAAGAAATGGACCGGCGGATCTGGAGGGGTGCCTCCTGGACAGCCGGGCCACCGAAGGGAAAGCTGATGACTGAGGCCCAAACTCCTCAGGATGGCCCCGTCTTGCATTGGCAACCCCATGCAACACCATGACAACCCCGCTCACGATATCCCAAGCGATCTCTGTCATTGCTGCAACAATCACCTGAGCATGAGATCACAGACGGAACACGGACATGCAGACGCACTCAAGGAGAGTGCACCTAAGAAGTATGAGCCTATCCAACATCCAGCACCACATGTCCAGGTGTCCCACTCCTGTCACCCAAAACACAGGACGCTTGAACCTAGGTGACCGTCATAGCAAAGACAGGGAGGCCTGACTATCAACCCTTCCAGGACCCTGGAACACTAAGCCCCGGACTGTGCCATCCAGCAACACTTCTCACGATCCCCAGCATGGGCCTTTCCCCAGATGGCCCAGATGGGCAGTGTTCCCGCCAAATGGGCAAGCTGCGCTCTGATAACATAGTGCAGAAAACCAAATCAAAGTGTCTTAACCTAGCTAATTTTTGTCTAATAGTGATCATTCATAATATCAGCCAGGCTCAATCATAACATTAGTATTAATGATCTCTAAAGATTGAAGAGTTACTAATGTAACACTAATTGGTTTTTGGGGGGGGGGGGGGTTTAAAGAGCTTCAAAGGCGATCTTGGAAACTACAGACCAATGAATCTGAGTTCAGTGCCAGTTAAATGATAGAACTTGTTCTGAAAAGCAGCACCAAGTTGTCTTTTCAAAGGGTTAATAAACATGTGAGTAAGCCAAATGATATGTATCTGGATGTTTTAGAAGGTACTTGACAAAGCCCCTTATGAACTTCTCCTGAGGAAGGAGATGATGTGCTATTATAGAATGGGAAATGGATCAAAAACAGGAACACAATAGGACTAAATGGCCAGTTTTCTCACAGGAGACCCGTAAATAGTGGAATGTCTCGGGATCTGCACTGGAACTGGCATCTGGTAACATCTACTGCACTGAAATGATCTGGAAAAGAGATCAGCAAGCATGGCGATCAAATTTGCAGATGGCATAACGACATTTAGAGGCTGTCTGCACAATTTCCAAGCGTATAAACATGGAAATAGCATCCTTATGTAAATGACAATTTCAGAAAGGGCTCAATTTGTAGGTGGTTGTGCCGCCGATGACCCTGAATGGCCAAATCCTAGCACGGAAACCTGCTGCTGACAGACGTCGCTAACTGCCAGAAAGCAGACAAAGGTAAAGGCACCCCCCAAGAAGTAAAACCCAAACCAATCACATTGCATTCAAAGAACTATAAACTATCATGAAATTAAAAGGAAATTAAAATTAGAATTAAAATTAAAAGTAACAGCAAAAGGAAGTCCTTATCTGGGTGTAGCCGCGTGGAACAGCGTCGTCTGCTCAAACGCGGGGCTGCTCCGCTCTCCGCCACGAGGCCTCAGCCCTGCCGAGAAAATGGCGCCAATCCGAAGCAGGCCCGTTTGGCGCCAAACACCACAGAGGCGGCAAGAGCTCAGAGCCCCTCCATGTGGACTCGAGAGACTCCCTTGTGGCGTCGGGATGCAGCAGTTACCCTGCTGTAGCTGCGGGGTGAAGAGCTGTCCAGACACGCTGCTGCCTCGCGCCACCAGAAGTAGCAGACGCTGCGAGCCCCGGCCCACCGGCTAAAGAACCTCGAACGGCCTGAGGCTCCCCGCCGCGATGGGAATCTGCCGCATGGACACTGCCAAAATGCAGGTGTTCCACAGAGCTCTCCCCCGTACAGTCCTGGGGGAGAGATCATCACCAGGCACAGAGACCGAAGAATCCCAAACAGAGAGGCTAGCTGGCAGCGTGAACTTTGAAAAGGGACAGAACCCCCCTTTACACTAAGGCAGACTAGGTGAAAATAAATAAAGTAAAAGGAAATGAAATTAAATGAAAATGAATTCAATTTACAGGATTACACCTAAAGAAGGGCAAAAGAAATGCAAGGTAAACCAATTCCTGACTAACTGCTCCTAAACTGCTTCTCAAGTGAGCCCAGCACCTAGGCTCACTACGTCCTCATGCTGCATGGAGACTGGACACACTGGGGGATCATGGGAGAAGACCAGCAGGATATACCCGGTGATGTCACAAGTTTGACTTGTCCAGTCTCCATGTTGCAGGAGGAGGTGCACTACCCAGTGGTGGAGGACTGAACTGTAGGACCGATAAGGAACAATCTTTATAAATGTAGTCATGTATTTTCTGTGAACAATTCTTTAAATGCTTCTATTCAACAGTGGTACAACATTATCTCTTTCAAAAACAGACAAGTATTAGTTAACCAGTTTAAAGCTTGAGATTTATTTATCCCTTAGTAGAAGAAAGTGTTAAAACTGAACTTTAGGAGTGGAGGAGCAGCTTAATTGTTAAGAGCAATGGCTTGGGTACCCAGAAACCAGAGTTCAAGTCCCACTAGCACTCCTTGTGGCCTTGGGCAAGTCACTTAACACTCCATTGCCTCAGAAAAATCCAAGTTATCAATGTCCCTGTTTAATGTACATTACCAAGTTTGAGTTTCAATGTAAACCGCTTTGATTGAAATGATAAAAGCGGTATATAAAACCTGTAAAACAAATAAATCATCATCTGCTTTAGATTTTACTGTAATGTCTCGCCAGATGGAAACATAGGATAATAACTCTAGGTCAAAAAATTTAGGTTTTCTAAACTTCCCCAGGGCCCAATTTTTTTCGCCAGAAGTATTATTTACTAAATATCTTAAAGAGGTTCTGTAGCACCCAGACACAGATGCTGTTCGGATCTCAAAGATTTATTATGTCCCTAAGGGGAATGATATGTCAGTGAAGGGAAATGGGGATCCGGCTGAAGACTTGGATACTGTTTTACCACTGGATAGCCTTGATTTATCTGCTTATTTGGAATCATCTACTGATGAAATTCCATCACAGGAGACTTTGTTTCTTTTGTTTCAGAATTAGATAAAATAGAAATTACACGTACCTGGTAATTGTTGTTCCTTGAGGAACTCCAGTTCAGTTCTCCACCTCTGGGTTGTGTACCTCCTCCTGCAGCTTGGAGACTGGGCATGTCAAAAACGTGACATCACTGGATGTAGTCTGCTGGCCTCTCTCCCATCAGCCCCAGTGAACTATTGACAAAGCATACTCAAAAGGAGCAACAAATAAGTAGCTATTCTATTCATGTTAATGTTACAAAGAAATGGAATGTATAGTAACTATATACAAGGAAACTTCCCTCTAGGAAAAAAGGGCCTCTAACTTGTACCTTTTCCTTACTCATATAAAGAACAATAGACCAGAAAGAAGAAGAAGAGACAGAAAGCTATACCTACCTGCAATCTTACCGCTCCACGATTAATTCGTCACTGCCAACTATACAAACCCGGGCGGGAATGAGAACTGAACTGGAGTTCCTCAAGGAACAACAATTACCAGGTAAGTGTAATTTCTATTTCCTTATCGTTCCTCCAGTTCAGTTCTCCAACTCTGGGATGTACAAGAGCAGTAATCATTGGGAGGGACCCTTCCAGCAGGCATGTAAGACGGCCGACCCAAAAATGGCATCGTTCGCTGCCAAAACATCCAGGCGGTAGTGCCTACTGAAAGTATGAAACGACGACCAAGTGGCTGCTCAACAAATTTCCCCCAACAGGACCAAACTGTGTTCCGCCCAGGAAGTCACTTGTGCTCTGGTAGAATGAGCTTGTAACCCTCAAATTGTGCAAATAAAGATAAAGATAAAAACCCTGTTGGCACTGATCGTCCACGCAGGATATATGCGGAAGCAATCGTCTCTCTAATCCATCTAGAAATGGACGCCTTCGCTGCTGCTTCTCCTTTGTGAGAACCGCCGAACAACACGAATAAACGGTCAGATTTGCGAAATGTCTCTGATATTTTCAAATACTGCCGGAGGACCCACTTAAGGTCTAAGTGGCGCAAACCCCGCTTTGAAGCACTCCCCTCCACTGAACCTAGAACTGGCAGGGAAACCGTCTGATTTAGGTGAAATGGAGAAACCACCTTAGGCAAAAAAAACGGAACTGGACGCAATTCAACTGGAAAAGGACAAAAATGGTTTTCTATGGGACAACGCCTGCAACTCTGAAATTCACCTCGCCGAACAGATGGCTACCAAAAATACCATCTTCAACGTTAAATCCTTAACTGACACTTTGTGTAAGGGCTCCAACGGTTCATTAGCTAACACCCTTAAGACCAAATTGAGATCCCACGGCGGAACCACTATTCTACGAGCGGGCCGAAGCCTAGTCACTGCCTTAAGAAAACACAACACGACAGAACTTCCGGTGACGTCACCCACCTGAATGGCGGCGTAGCGCGGGAGCTCCGCCACCAGCAAGCAAAAAACAATGCTAAACTAGCCCCTACGGGCATCGGAGGGGCAGTTTGGAGCGGGGCCGAGCGCCCGGAGAGCAAAACTTACCCCAACGGAGGTTAGAGAAGAGGGGCGGTGAAGAGGAGAGGCGAGAGCCGTCCTAGTGCGGCAGCCCAGTCAAACGCGGGCTCCGTCGGCAGCGGGAGCGAGCAGGAGCGGAGTCGGCGGGGCTGTAGTCGGCCTGGGGAGGCACTGAATGAGCGGGCCCATAAGAGGCAGGAACCAGCACAGCCGGCAACAAAACCAGCGTTGTTGCACGGAGAGGCACACTGCCGCATGTTAAGATCCCGCGGTGCTCGTGGAGGGCCTAGCACGTGGCCGGTGCAACACAGCGGCTGGCACACTTGCACTTCACTCCTGCAATAACGAGCAGGTCGTGAGCGAGCCCGCAGCAACGGTGAGTCCCCACAGCCTTAGCAACACCAAAAGGGCCGGGGCAGAGGCAGAGTGCACCTGAGTGTGAGGCTTGCTTACAGCAACAGCAGCAGAGAGGAGAGAGGGGGGTGAACCCGAAGTGCAGGCCCTAAAGACAGTAAAGGGAAGGGGGAGCCAATCTGCAATGGAGAAAGTACATAAAAAAGAGAGCATGGTGAAAAAAAAAACTGGCGGAATTCCGCTCCCCATATGTTGCCTCCAAAGGCGGGAAGGAGGGGGAGAGAGCAGGAAAACCATCTGCCGAAGCCCCGCAGAGTCCAGGGGGGAGTGATGGTGGAGAGGAGTGCTTGACAGCCGCGGAGCAGATCAAACAATGGCTCCATGAGCTGAAGGAGGAATTGAAAGTGGAGATGTGTGGGGTGAAGAATGAGATTAAAGAAGTTGTGCAGACCATGCGCCAAGAGATACTAGAGCTGGGCGAGCGCGTGGAAGAGGTGGAAACCAAGCTCGAGAGTCAAGGGGAGACTATGACGCAGATCCAGAGGAGCTGGGAAGAGCTGCAGATGGCGCAGGAGGTGCTTAAAGCCAAAACTGAAGATCTGGAAGACCGCTCCCGCAGATGCAATCTCCGGGTGAGAGGTGTGCCGGAAGAGCCTAAGTATAAGAACTGTGAGGAGGTGGTCCAGCGGATTTTCAGGGATCTCCTAACGGCAGCTGGACATGAGGTGGCTGAGGAAGATGCTCGCCTGGGAATAGAAAGAGCGCACAGGGGACTGGGGCCCATTCGAGAAAACAGGCCGAGAGACATAGTTGTATGCCTGCGCTCCTTCAAGAGCAAGGAACTCCTTTTGGGAGTTAATCGCAAAATGAAAAGCTTCCATTGGGAGGGTCACAAAGTTGAGCTGTACCAAGACCTGTCCCAAGGTACGCTGCAACGGCGGCGAGAAATCAGAGAAGTTACAGCGTATCTCCGACGAGCTGACTTGCGATACAAGTGGCTTTTTCCCTTTGGACTATTCCTCACGGTGAAAGGGCGATCGAGGACGGTGAGATCCAGCGCAGAGGCTTGGAAGGCTTTGCGAGAGCTGGGAGCGGAGCACTTACCAGAGACGGCAGATGGTACATCTACTCTACCGCGAAAAGAAGCCCGGCCCGGAGGCATGGAGAATATGCAATGGCAGAGAGCGAGCGGTCGGAGATTGGCCAGGACGGCCAGGGATAACCACCAAAGCCGGGAGTCCGAGCAAGAGACTGGATGAGCTGTGGCGACCTTTCAAAGGACTGGTATTCTTACATGAGTAATGTTGGCGGGTGGGAGGGGAGAGCTGGGTTGAGTAGTAGGTCAGGAGGGATGGGTGGACGGGGTCGGGATAGAGCTGAGAGGGAGGGGGTATGATGCAGAGAGGGGTGAGGAGGGGGGTAAGGGGGGCAAGAGGTGTAGGGGGTAGTGGGGGGACTGGGCTTGGTTGGGGAGAGGAGAGGTTACGGGGCTGCTGGGGTAGGAAAGGTGGGGAGGTGGAGGGGTCACTGAAATGGAAGTGAAATCTCCGCAGAGGAGAGTCATGAGGGGGGGGAGGGGGGAGAAGGGGGGGAGAGGGTAGGGGGTAGGGGGGGTCAGGGAGGGAGGGGGAGAGGTTGGGGTTAGGGGTGAGAGGAGGGGGTATGGGGGAAGGAGGGATGATGAAAATTCTAACGCTGAATGTTAAAGGATTAAACTCACCAATGAAAAGACAGAAACTGTATAAGGAATTAGCAAGACACAAAGCGGATATAGTACTGTTGCAGGAGACACACCTACAGAAAAAACATGAGGCATTGGTGCTACCGCCAGGGTATACGCATCGAGTGTTTGCCTCCAATCTCAAAGAGAAAAAGAAGGGTGGGGTGGTGGTCTTTATTAGAGGGGATGCCCCAACTGAGATCCAGGTGCTATCCCGGGATAAGGGGGGACGATATCTCTTGATGCGGGTGAAGCGAGGGGAGGAGTGGTTTTGTGTGGTGAATGTGTATGCACCTACGGGTACCCAAACTGAGTTCTGGAAGGAACTGGGTGCGCAGGTGGCGGCAATGGGGGATGGGGTCCTGCTTTGTGGAGGGGACTTTAATGTGGCGTGGGAGGTCGGGAGGGACACGACAGGGCAGAGGGTGGGGAGAGGTAAGGATAGGAAATGCTATCAAAGATTTGTGAAGGAGAATGGACTGATTGATGCGTGGCGGATATTACATCCGGGACGGAGGCAATTTTCCTTTTATTCGGCAGCACATGGAACCTACTCCCGTTTAGATGCTATTTGGGTGGGGAAGGAGTTAACAGGGAGGCTTCTGGGGGGCGATATAGAGCCCATCACGTGGTCCGACCATGCCCCGGTGGTGGTGCGAGTGAGTGTGGAACGGGAGGATAAGGGACGACAATTTTGGAAACTGAATGAGGGTCTATTGGAGGATGCTCGAGTGGTGAAAGAGATTGAAAGCCTAATACCGGAGTATTTCGAGCAAAATGGGGGCGGGGAGGTAAAGGAAGGGGTAGTGTGGGACACCTTCAAGGCTGTCGTGAGGGGGGTGCTCATTAAGTGGGGCGCGCGTATTAAGCGTGAGCGGGCAGAGAGGGAGGAGCAGTTGCGCAGCCAGCTGCGGGAGATGGAGGAGAGGGATGGACAAGACGGAAGTAGATCATGGCGGGGGGCAGTTTTGGAACTTCGGGCCAAAGTGAACGCGCTAGAGACGGAGAAGATACAGTTCCAATTGCAGCTGGTGAAACAGAGGTTCTTTGAAGGGGGGAACAAAGCCGGGAAATTCCTCGCGCGACAGCTGAAGAAGCGAAGGGAGTGGAATAGGATTTCGCAGATCAAGAGTAAGGGGGTGGTGGTGCGGGGGGGTCCAGCGAATTAGGGAAGAATTTGTGTCCTTCTATAGTAACTTGTATGCGGTGCGGGAGACGGGATCGGGGGAGGAACTACGGGACTATGTGAGGGGAGCAAAGCTCCCGGCCTTGACGGGGGACGAACAGGAAGGGCTAGATAGGGAAATCCAAACTGAAGAGGTCCTACAGGCCATTAAGGCTTTAAAGACTGGCAAAGCACCAGGGCTTGATGGCCTGACGGCAAGGTTTTACAAACAATTTGGGAGTCTTTTATTGAACCCGCTGACCAGGGTATTCAACGGGCCGAGACAGGGGGAGACCTTGCCAGATACAATGGGCTGGGCAGGCATTACTCTTATTCACAAGGACGGGAAGGACCCCCAAGATTGGGCGATAGGACGCACAATCTCGTTGTTGAATGTCGATGCGAAATTACTGGCGAAAGTGCTAGCGACGAGACTTAACCGAGTGCTAGGGAAATTGGTACATGAAGATCAAGCGGGGTTCGTGCCGGGCCGGCAAGTGGCCGACCACATCAGGAAAGTGTTAAATGTGATATGGTCTGCACGAAAGCAGGGGACGGAGGCTTTACTAGTATCACTGGATGCAGAGAAAGCCTTTGATCAAGTGTCCTGGAAATTCCTATATTCGACACTGGAACTCCAAGGGTTCGGGCCTGGGTTCGTGCAGTGGATAAGGGCTCTCTATGCTAGACCGACAGCGTGTGTCCGAGTGAATGGGGGATACTCTGAGTTTTTTCCGCTCGAACGGGGGACTCGGCAGGGATGTCCCCTGTCCCCATTACTGTTCGCGCTCTCCCTCGAGCCCTTGGCGGCACGATTGAGGAGCAGTTTAGACATCGCGGGGGTCAAGGTGGGACGCCAGGAATGTAAAGCGTCCCTCTTCGCGAATGACATCTTGCTGACCATCACGAACCCGAGAGAATCATTGATGGCAGTGATGCGGGAGATTCAAGAATATGGAGAGAGGGCGGGCTTTCGGATCAACTGGGGGAAATCAGAGATCCTGAGTATAGGGGGGGTGGAGACGGAGCAACGGGACTGGCAGCAGAGTTTTCCCTTTAAATGGGCAAAGAAATCGATTCGCTATCTGGGGGTACAGCTGGGGAGAACATTGGAAGACTTGTACGCTTTAAATTATAAGACATTGGTGGGGCAGGTAGAGGGACGCCTACAGGGCTGGAGCAGGGGGTACTACTCGTGGTTTGGGCGCATGGCGACGGTGAAAATGATGCTTCTTCCCCGGTTCCTGTTCCTTTTTCAAGCTTTGCCTGTTCCGCTGCCCCGGAGAGTGCTGAGGAGGATACAGCAGCAGGTGGAGCGCTTTATCTGGGGGGGGGAAGCGGCCAAGGGTTGCGGCAAGAACGATGCAAGTGTCGGTAGGGGAGGGGGGGATGGGGGGATGGGGGGATGGGGGTACCAAACTTTAGTCTATATTATGCGGCAGCGCAGTTGCGGGCGGTTTACTCGTGGCTGCGGGAGCCGCATAAGCAGTGGGTGCAGATGGAAATGGATGAATATGGACCGGGAGAACTCGAACGGATCGTTTGGGAGGGGAGGGGGGAGAAGGGGAGGAATCCCATTGTGGGGCACACATTGCAAGTATGGCAGCAATACAGAAAGCGGTTGGTGGGAGATAAAAGGTGGTCGACTACCATGTCCCTACAGGCTTGTTGTGCGGAGAGTACGGGGCCTAGTGTCGCCGTGCTCCGTAGGTGGGCGGAGCTAGGTCTGAACCAGGTGGCCCAGATAGTGGTAGGGACGCAGTGTAGAGGATTTGAAGGGATGCGAGACCTCTATCGGCTGGGGGAGGCGGATAGGTTTGCGTATATGCAGATCTGCTCGGTAGTGCGCCAAAAGGGGAAGGAGCAGGGGCACAGGGGGGGAGGCGAGTGGTTTGAAGGCGCATGTCTAGGCTCTATGGGTCGACAGGGGATGCTCTCTAGGATCTATAGAGGTCTCACAGCAAGAGGGGAAGGTAAGTTGAAGTATATGGACGCGTGGGAAAAGGATCTAGGGGTGAAGTGGGGGGTGGACGAGTGGGAGGCCGTTGCAGTGGGTATGGCCAGATTCTCCATCGCAACGTCATTGAGAGAGAATGGCTTTAAGGTACTGAGTCGATGGTACCTCACCCCAGAGAGATTGTGGAAGGCGGGGGTGTTGCAAACGGATGAATGTTGGCGAAAGTGTGGGGGACGGGGTTCCTGGATTCACATGTGGTGGACGTGTCCAGTGGTTGGAGCATATTGGAGCAAAATAGGGGAGAACATAAACAAAATTGTGGGAGCAGATATTCTGCTGGGGCCTGAGATGTGTCTCCTGCACAGACCAGATGGGAGATGGGAGGGGGATTGGAGGATCATTTGGTACTGTGTAACCGCGGCACGGTGTGAAATCGCATGATATTGGAATAGACCGATTCTACCCTCCATAGCGAGTTTTGCAAGTCGGGTGTCGCATCTATATGCCATGTATAAACTGACGGGGGAGAAGGTGGGAAGAGGGGAGCGCATGGGGAAGCGGTGGGCAGGAGTGTGGAAGTGGTTGCGTGAAGAGGGGTGGAGGTAAGGGGGAGGTGGAGGGGTAGAAGTAGGGGGGGGAGGGGGGATTAATTAATTGGGGGGGAGTTAAATTTGGGGGAGAATGTTATGTTCATGTTAAGTATTGCTAACATTTTGTTGATTATTGGGGGATTGATGTTTGGCATTTCCATCTGTATGTTATTTTCTACTGTTTGAACATCAGGGCAGGGGAGGGGAGGATGGGTGGAAGGGATACTTTATGTGGGTTTATATAACTGCTCTTGGGTACAAGCTGTACGTTCTTATCAGGGTGGCCTGCGTTAAGCTTGGTGTACTGCAGTTATTGAGTGGATGGAAATGTAAAAGTTATAAATGCTAATAAAAATTCAAAAAAAAAAAAAAAAAAAAAGAAAACACAACACGCCGGCATGCGCCCCTAGAGCCACTCCCTGCACTTTGCTTCTATAGCAAGGAAGAGCTGCCAACTGCACTCTCAAAGAACTGCTGCCAGCCCCTTATCAAACCCCTCTTGCAGAAAATTTAAAATCATGGGCACTGACACTGTAGCCGCTAGAACTTGCCGCTGCGAGCACCAATCCTCAAAGATATGCCATATGCGCACATATGCAAGAGACGTAGACTTCTTCCTAGCTTGGAGTAAAGCACAGTTACTTACCTGTAACAGGTGACCTCTGGGAACAGCAGGAATTAGTCCTCACATATGGGTACGTCGGTACCGACGGAGCCTGCGCGGGAAAGCTCCCCAGCAGGAAAGCTTTTGGGGCCTCCCACTGCGCATGCGCGCTGCCTTCCCGCCTTCCTGACCAACTCTCCTCAGTTCGAGTTTAAAGCTGAGACAATAGAGAGAGGAAAGGAAAGAGAGAGAGATAGATACAACTCCTAGGGGAGGTGGGCGGGTTGTGAGGACTAATTCCTGCTGTTCCCAGAGATCACCTGTTACAGGAAAGTAACTGTGCTATCTCCAGGAACAAGCAGGAATAAGTCCTCACATATGGGGACTCCCTAGCTAAGATGCCCGGGAGATCCCCTGAAGGGTATGAGACCCTGAAAGGTTCGTCATCTTCCTATGGATCTCAGGCATCCATTCAGGGAAGGTGGGGTGGAGTTGTTCAAGAATGGAACAGGTGTCTGAGGACAGCCTCACCAAACAAGGCATCCCGGCGGGAGTCCTTGTCCAAACAGTAATGGGCTGTAAAGGTATGAACCGAGGCCCAGGTGGCTGCTCGACAGATCTGGTCAATGGACACAGAGTTTAGATGAGCCATAGAGGTGGCCATGGCCCTCACGTTGTGAGCGGTGACATGGCCCTCCAGAGAAAGGTTCTTACTCTGGTAAGCAAAAGAGATACACTGAGCAATCCAATTGGAGAGTGTTCTTTTGGAGACTGGAAGTCCTAAATGAGAA
This sequence comes from Ichthyophis bannanicus, assembly GCA_033557465.1. Classification (NCBI taxonomy): domain Eukaryota; kingdom Metazoa; phylum Chordata; class Amphibia; order Gymnophiona; family Ichthyophiidae; genus Ichthyophis; species Ichthyophis bannanicus. Next base: position 98,793,194 of record CM066048.1, on the reverse strand, counting down.
GGATCAAAAGCAACAAAAAGCTGAGAAGACTTTCGATGTTGCTGTGTCCTGTGGAGGTAAAAGGCAAGAGCTCTTTTACAGTCTAGAGTATGAAGGTTCCTCTCTGCACTGGATGCATGAGGAGCTGGAAAAAAGACCTCTTGATTAAGATGAAAAGGGGAGACCACTTTAGGCATAAAGTGGGGATTGGTCCGAAGGACCACCTTGTCATGATGGAACCTTGTATAAGGTGGATTAGCCACTAGGGCTTGCAGTTCACTGATACGGTGAGCTGAAGTGACTGCAATAAGAAAAATAACCTTCCAGGACAGAAATTTCAGGGAGGTAGTGGCTAAGGGTTCAAAAGGTGGCTTCATAAGCTGACCGAGAACCAAGTTTAAGTCCCATGCCACCGGAGGAGGTCGAATGGGAGGTTTAGTTAAGGTTAGGCCTCTCATGAATCTTGCAATAAGAGGATGAGAGGAAACAGGTTGTCCATTGATGGGCTTAAGTGATGCCGCAATAGCACTCAAATGGACTCTTACTGAATTCGTTTTGAGTCCTGCATTGGAGAGATGCAGGAGATATTCCAAAAGAGAATTCAAGGGGAGTGCTAGAGGGTTAAGACCCTTTTGAGCACACCAAATGGAAAATCTTTTCCATTTAAAAGCATAAGAACGCCTAGTGGAAGGTTTCCTAGAGGCATGTAGGATATCCTTCACTTGCTGCGAAAGATTGAAGTGTTGAAGGTCTAGGCCAGTGATGGCTAACCTTTTTGAGCCCGAGTGCCCAAACTGCCGCACAAAACCAAAGAATTTCCTCAAAGTGCCAGCACGTCATTTGCATAAGTGGTCTTATTTGCATAAATATTTGCATAATGTTACCATACACTAACTTTTAGTAAACATGTCTCTTAATGAGTGTATGGATAAAGAAAGACTAAAAGATTTCTACATTACTATAATCCAGTGCCAACCGCCAGGCACATTAGGAACTACTACAAACGCTGCCCATTTAGAACCCATAGCAAACCCGCCGTATCCTGACAGCATTACCAGGACTCACAAAGCACCATACCCTACCTATCAAAAGGCAACACTGCAAATATTAAACCAATACATTTCAGTGAATACTGGGGAAAGAGAACAAGTGGCAACGTCAAATAGGAATTTCCTCTTGTACCAAACAAAGCGCAGATGTTAATGATGCACATTTCCCAGAGCTGACATATTCCAGTTAATAAATTCAAAATAAAGAGATATCGTTCTACCTTTTGTGCATTTTTTTTCAGTTGCAATTGGTCCAGCCATTTTCTTCTGGTTTCTTCATGTTTTCTGCTAACTCTCCATCGTCTGCTGTCCATTTGTCCTTTCTTCTCTCTTCTAGTTTTTTTTCCATTCTCTCTCTCTCTACATCTGCTTTAACATACTAATCTTTCTCCTTTTGCTCTTTCCTCATTTCTATTTCATCCACACAAATTTTACCCCTCCATCCTCAATCCCCAATTACTCTCCCAATACCTGGCCAATTGTAGATTTTTCATCCCTCCTACACAAAATATTTTTCCCCTCTCCATTTTACTCTCCCAGCCCCATCCCATTCTAATCCTCCCCCAACATCAGCTCCCTTCTAGTTCCAGTCTCACCCAGCATCCATTCCCTTCTTCAAGCCCCCCACTTCCCCTCAGCCCATTTCCATTCCAAGCCCCGTCCCCATCAGCTATTTGCAGTTCCAGCCCCCCACTTCCCCTCAGCCCATTTCCATTCCAAGCCCCATCCCCAACAGCTATTTGCAGTTCAAGCCCCCTTCCACTCAGCCCATTTCCAGTCCTAGCAACCCCCCAACCCATTACCAGTCCTAGCCCCCCATAGCTCACTCCCAGTCCTAATCCCACCAGCCCATTTCCAGTCCTAACCTCCCCATCAGCCCACTCCCAGTCCTAATCCCCCATCACTCAATTTTTAGTTTAAGCCCCCCCAGCGCCTATCACCACTCCTAACCCCCCCCAGTGCCCATCACCACTCCTACCCCCCCAGCCCAGCGCCCATCACCACTCCTAACCCCCCCAGCCAGCCCAGTGCCCATCACCACCCCTAACCCCCCCCCAGCCAGCCCAGTGTCCATCACCACTCCTAACCCCACAGCCCACTGTCCATCACCACTCCTAACCCCCCCCCCACAGCCCATCACTACTCCTAACACCCCCCAGCCCAGCCCATCACTACTCCTAACCCCCCCCCAGCCCAGCCCAGCCAATCACCACTCCTAACCCCCCCCCAGTCCAGCCCAGCCCATCACCACTCCTAACCCCCCCCCCAGCCCAGCCCAGCCCAGCCCAGCCCATCACCACTCCTAACCCCCCCCCAGCCCAGCCCAGCACCACTCCTAACCCCCCCCCCAGCCCAGCCCAGCCCAGCCCATCACCACTCCTAAGCCCCCCAGCCCAGCCCAGCACCACTCCTAACCCCCACCCTCCACCCCCAGCCCAGCCCAGCCCAGCCCAGGGAAAATTAAAAAAAAAAAAGAAAACCTGTTTGCTGCCGCTGTCGGGGCCGCCGCGGCAGAATCGAGCGTGCCGCGGGGCCCCCCTGTACCCACCGGCAGAGCCTGTCCTCCCCGTAGCAGCTCTCTCTTTGGAGCTGCAGTCAGACGCGCCGGCTTGCAGAGCGCGAGGGAAGAGTTCCCTCGCTGCTCTGTTAAGCCCGCGGGGGCTGATGGGAAGTTCCCATCAGCCCCCGCGGGCTTAACAGAGTCGCGAAAGGGAAACTCTTCCCTTCGCGCTCTGCAAGCCGGCGAGTCTGACTGCAGCTCCAAAGAGAGAGCTGCTACGGGGAGGACAGGCTCTGCCGGTGGGTACAGGGGGGCCCCGCGGCACGCTCGATTCTGCCGCGGCGGCCCCGACAACGGCAGCAGACAGGGTTGTTGGTTTTTTTTTCGATGGCGGACCTTCCCGCGTGCCAGCTGCAAGGCCTTCGCGTGCCACAGCTGGCACGCGTGCCATAGGTTCGCCATCGCTGGTCTAGGCCTTCAGTAACCAAGCTCTGAGGTGAAGGGACTTGGGGTTTGGGTGCCACAAAGTCCCCTCCTCTTGAGACAGAAGGTCTGGAGCCGCTCCCAAGTCCAGGGAGGGGGCTTGGGAGAGATGCAGAAGTAGAGGGTACCACACTTGGCGTGGCCAGCGTGGAGCTATGAGGATCATGGACCCTTGATCCCTTTGAAGTTTGAACAGAGTCTTGGAAATCAAAGGAATGGGAGGAAAGGCATACAGGAAGCCCTGACCCCAATGCAGGAGGAAGGCATCCTTGGTCTGAACTCCCTGACACGGAATTCTGGAACAGAACCGGGGAGGTTTGGCATTCCACGGACTTGCAAAGAGGTCTATGTCCGGGGTTCCCCATTTCTGGAAGATTCTGAGTACCTGATCCATGTGCAGGGACCATTCGTGTGGAAGCAGAACTCGACTGAGTCTGTCTGCCCAAGAGTTTTGGATTCCTGGAAGATATACGGCCAGGAGATGGATTTGATGCTCTCTGGCGAAGGCCCATAATCTTAGAGCTTCGTTGCAAAGCGACAGAGAGCCAGTCCCTCCTTGTTTATGTAAAACATAGCTACTTGATTGTCCGTATGAATAAGGACTGTCATGTTGCTGAGGAGGGTATGAAAAACTCTGAGAGCTAGAAAGATTGCTCGAAGTTCCAAGTGGTTGATATGAAGGGTGGTCTCCTGTGGAGACCAAGTGTCCTGAGTGGAGAGATCTTGAAGATGAGCTCCCCAACCTGTTTGGGAGGCATGTGTTGTGAGGGTTGCTTGGGGCAACAGTGGCTGAAAGGGGGCCCCCAACAACAGATTTTGAGTGGATATCCACCATTGGAGAGACCAAAAGAGACGATTGGAGTTTGCTATTTGGTCTGAGAGAGCTCCTGAAGCCTGAGTCCACTGGGTGGATAAAGTCCATTGAGCTGCTCTCATATGTAGGCGAGCATAAGGCACCACATGCACTGTGGAGGCCATGTGGCCTAATAGTTGTAGCATCTCTCTGGCAGTCAAGTGGCTTCTGGACTGAGTCTGAGAGGCTAAGTGCACTAGACGTTGGCAACGGGCCTGAGGGAGATAGGCCCTTGCAGTGGTGGTATCCAACCAGGCCCCTATGAACTCCAGGGATTGCGTAGGGGTGAGTTGAGACTTTGGCAGATTGATCACAAGACCCAGATACTGCAGGATGCGTCTGGTGCGATCCAGGGAAGTCTGAGCTTCGGACTGAGATGGAGCTCGGATGAGCCAATCGTCCAGGTATGGGAAGACAAAAATTCCCAGGGCGCGTAGAAATGCAGCTACTATTGCCATGCATTTGGTAAATACCCTTGGAGCAGAGGCTAGACCGAAGGGAAGAACTCTGTATTGGAAATGTTTTCCCTGGAACAGAAACCGTAGGAATTTTCTGTGGGATGGATGGATGAGTATATGTGTGTACGCATCCTTGAGATCTAGAGAACAAAGCCAATCCTGACTCTGTAGGTATGGAAGGAGAGTACCTAGAGAAAGCATCTTGAATTTCTTCTTGTATAGAAATTTGTTCAATTCTCTGAGATCCAGAATGGGTCTGTACCCCCCTGTTTTCTTGGGAATGAGAAAATAAGGGGAGTAAAAACCTGATCCCTGTTGAGGAAGAGGAAACTCTTCTATTGCCTTTTGGGCGAGAAGAGGTCACCTCCTGACTTAACAGGTCTAGGAGAGATGGGGGAGAATTGAAAACTTCTCACCATGGTATGGGGAGGAAGGTTGGAGAAATGTAGTTTGTAGCCCTCTTTGATGATAGAGAGGGTCCATTGTTCTGATGTAATTTGCTCCCATCTGGGAGCAAAATGAGTTAACCTTCCTGGGATGGTGAGAGGTTCTGGTTTTAGAGCCAGAAAGGTTAAGTTCTCTAGATTTAAGTCAAAAACCCTGAGGGGGTTGGGACTGTTGGGCTATAGCAGCCCCTGCAGGTTTTGCCCTGGCCTGTTTAGGCTGCTGACGCTTAGGAGTAAAGCGAGCTGCAGAAGATTGTTGTCCAGTATTTGAGGCAAATCTGGTTCTCTTGTAGAAAGGCTTTTTGAAAGATTTTTTCTTGGCAGGGGTAGAGGTAGACTTAGAAAGTCTGTCTAAAGCAGCATTTTCTGCATCCATTTGAGTGGCTTTGATTTGCCACTCTTTACCAAACAGATTCTCCCCTGTACAGGGCAAATTTCCCAACCCATCCTGGACCCAGGGTTCTAGGTCAGAGGCCTGGAGCCAAGCAATTCTACGAGCCGCTATGGCAATACCTGAGGCTCTGCTAGCACCCTCAAATGAGTCAAAGGCTGCTCTGTTGGAGAACTTTGAAATATCTTGGGTATGCTTTAGCAAAAGAAGGAACTCCTTTCTATCCTCTGGGATAAAGGGGAGAAAATGGCGGATTTTTAATGCAATTTCCTTCAGAAACATGCCCATATAGAGGCTGTATGAGTTGATTTTGCCAATAAGCATACTTGCTTGGAAGATTTTTCTTCCAAAAGCATCCAGAGTCCTACATTCTCTTCCTGGGGGAGTAGAAGAGTGTCTTTTAGTACTCTTGATCTTTTTCATAGCTGACTGCACCACGATGGAGTGGTGAGGGAGTTGAGTTTTTTGAAACACAGGAGAAGGGGGGACACGATACATGGTGTCCAGACGACGAGAATGTGGAGATAGAGTGAGAGGAGTCTCCCATAAGTCCATCATGTGTTCTTGAAGAATTTCATGGATGGGCAAGGTGACTGCCTCTTTGGGAACCTTAGAGTATCCTAAAATGTCTAACTGTTTTGCTCTAGGTTCTTTTTCAGAGGATACAGAAATGGAAAGACCTTTAGCTACTTCAATGATGAAGTCTTGAAAGGATAAATCCTCTGGAGGAGACATTCTCCTCTTTGGAGAAGAGGGCTCCTCAGGTAGAGTAAGGGATACTTCAGCAGAGTCATCTGATGAATCAGAATCATCAGAAGACTCAAAGTATCGTCTGTTTGCTTCCAGGGATCGATAAGCGTATCGACCGGTATCGACATCGAGGGTACCCGGAACCAGACCGGTATCGGGAAAAACCCCAGAACCGGGAGCCGGAATCGGTATCCTGGTCGATGTGGATGGCCTGGGTACCGGTATCGGTTGTGGTACCGGAACCGGAGTCAGTACCGCAGGGTGCGGTACCGAGGGCGTCGCAGCCTTAATGAAAGCCAAAATGGCCTGCTGCATGGATTGAACTGTATGATCCATGGACGCCACGACTGTCTGGATGTCGATACCGGATGATTGAGCCGGTACCCCAGAACAGTCTAACAGGTGATCGGTCGAGGCCGTGCCATCGATGTCAACCTGTAACCCCATAGGAGGAGCTTTGGAAGCCGGAGCTTCCCGCCGGGGTTGTTTGGCTGGGGCAGGGTCCTCAGGGTCAAGCCCGGGGTATCTCGATACTTAGAGGGAGATTTGCCCTTTGAGGACCTGCCAGAGTAATGTTTGGTTACCTGAGATCCATCAGGAGAGGAAGATCTGGAAGATGTCGATGCTGGAGTATCTGTAGAAAACAGCATGTGAAACTTGGCTGCCCGGTTTTGTAAGCCACGTTTAGACATCAAAGAACAGGATGGGCAATCCGGAATGGAATGGTCAGGCCCCAAACATTTAAGACACCACTCATGAGTGTCTGTGACTGAAATAGTACCGCTGCACTTGGTGCATTTTTTAAACCCAGAGGCTTGTTTCTCCATGAGGGAGAATTTGTGAAGGCCTAAAGGCCTCACAGGACAAATACACCAAGTGAGGAAAAAAGAAGATTTTTTTTTTTTTTAAAGAAATAAAAGAAAAAAGACCGGCGGTACCGGTCTGGAATCGGGGAAGGCAGACACGCGGCCAAAGAAATAAAATAAAATAACAACTTCTTCAGCGGTGACAGGAACACGACCTGCTGGCTCCGCGGAAAAAGAAGAACTGAGGAGAGTTGGTCAGGAAGGCGGGAAGGCAGCACGCATGCGCAGTGGGAGGCCCCAAAAGCTTTCCTTCTGGGAAGCTGGGGAGCTTTCCCGCGCAGGCTCCGTCGGTACCGACGTACCCATATGTGAGGACTTATTCCTGCTTGTTCCTGGAGATAGTAGTGATGACTGCTCCCGAGTAACCTCTTTTCTTTAGCCTCACCCTTTCAATGGCCAAACCGTAAGCGAGAACCGATCCACTTGAGGCATTCGAAGTGGCCCTTGCAGCAACAGACTCTCTGAGACAGGCAACCTCCAAGGCTCCCTGTCGAGCAGCCGGATGACATCGGCGTACCACGGAGGTCTTGGCCAGTCCGGAGCTACCAGCAACACTCTTCCCCGATGAGCCTCGATACACTGAACCACCCGACCTATGAGTGCCCATGGGGGGGAATACATAGAGAAGGCCCGACGATGGCCAACGCGTCGAGCCCCTCCGACATTTTCTCCCGCCGTCTGCTGAAGAAGCAACTCACTTTTGCTGACTGAAAGGTCGCCATGAGGTCCATGATTGGCATCCCCCATCTGCAAACCACTTGAGCAAACACATCCAGATGCAATTCCCATTCTCACGCAGCCACTTGGACCTTGCTGAGAAAATCCGCCATCACATTGTCCTCCCCTGCAATGTGCGCTGCCGAGATCGCTGTTAGTCGGAGTTCTACCCAAGCGAACAGCTTCTCTGTCTCTTCTTCCATGGCTGCACTTCCTGTACCGCCCTGCCGATTGATGTACGCCACCCTTGCAGAGTTGACCGACAGCACTCGTACCGCTCGATCCTTCAACGTAGCTTCAAATGCTTGCAACGTCGGGTAAACCGCTCTCAGCTCCAGCCGGTTGACTGACCATGCGCTCTCCTGAATGTTCCAGGTGCCCTGCGTGAAGAGCTCTCCGCAATGAGCCTCCCCATCCCGCGAGATTCGCGTCTGGCAGCAATGGGAGCCACTCCAGCTGTTCCAGAGGCATTCCAGCTTTCAAGGATCCCAGAAGCAGCCACCAGCGCAGGGACTGTCGAACCTTGAGGGGACAGGGAAGCCGTTTGTTCAACAAGTCGGACTGATGTGACCAACGGCGAAGTAGCACCCGCTGCAGGGGTCGCATATGCACTCTGGCCCATGGCACTGTTTCCAATGTCGCCGCCATCGTTCCCAGTACTTGAAGATAATTCCACTCCGAAGGCGCCGGCGTGGCTCTGAATTTGTGGACCAACTATCGAAGGGCTTGGATTCGATGATCCGGCAGAAACACTACTCCTTTCTGCGTGTCGACCCGTATCCCCAGGTATTCAAGATCCTGGGACGGCAGCAAGTGGCTTTTGGTCACATTGACCACTCAGCCGAGACTCTGTAAGCACTTCACTACCTGGTCTGTAGTTTGCACACTCTCGGCCTTGGCGTTTGCTCAAATTAACCAATCGTCTAGATAAGGATGGACGAGAATTCCCTTCTTCCGTAACACCACCGCCACCACCACCACCATGATCTTGGTGAAAGTCCGTGGCGCCGTTGCCAAGCCGAACGGCAACGCTTGAAACTGATAATGCCCCCAAGGTAGAGCAAAGCACAGGAACTTTTGATGAGCCGCTCTGATCGGAATGTGTAAATACGCTTCCATAAGATCTAGGGATGTTAAGATCTCTCCTTGGCGCACTGCCACAATTACCGACCTTAAACTTTCCATCCTGAAATGCAGCACTCAAAGACAACGGTTCACTCCTTTGAGGTCCAAGATGCAAAGAAGTAAACTCAAAATAAATGTAACCTGCAGGGGCACAACTGGTCAGAATGCAGCCCTAGAGCCCTATGAACACTGCGATCGCCTGCCCGTTCCCAAGCACACACACAGTCAAGATGGCCACCGCTGACTGAACTACTAAATGGCGCCAAAAACTACCGGGTCAGACCGCACACTACTGCAGTCCGTTCCCCCGCATGCTGACCAGATCCTCTGCCCCAGCCACCGTACCTTCACTCTCCGATCGAATGCTCTTCCTTGTCACTGCAAGGCTCCAGTCTGCGCAGTCCCACTCAGCTGCAAAGCGAGCAGAACGCCACCGGACGAGCCTCCCGCCTTTCAGCAGCCTGCCGAAGTAAAGTTGTGGCTGTTCATCCCCACAGGCAGATCATAGCTGGCTGCTGCTGAGCTCTCCCCCGTGCGATCAAGGGGGAGAGATCCAAAATAAAGACAGGCTCGAGAGGGGTGAGAGTGAGGAAAGGGCAGAGCGGACCCGGCACAAGCAAACAGGCTCGTTTTTTTTTTTTAAAGATACAGAACAAAATTAAACAAATATATTAAAATATATAGGGACAAAAGAACCAGAAACCTAGTCTAACGCTACTCTAATAGCGCCTTATCTGTTCCTCAAGTGAGCCCAGCACCTAGGCTCACTACGTCCTCCTGCTGCATGGAGACTGGACACACTGGGGCTGATGGGAGAGGCCAGCAGACTACATCCAGTGATGTCACGTTTTTGACATGCCCAGTCTCCAAGCTGCAGGAGGAGGTACACAACCCAGAGGTGGAGAACTGAACTGGAGGAACGGTAAGGAAGATCATATTTTACGGTTGTATGTCTTCAAACTTTATGATAAGTTTGTGGGCAATTGATACAAGCTTGCCTGATGTTACCAGGAGTACACAGAAATGAAGAAAAGCATTTATGAGTTGCAGCCCAGAGTCTTGGCTCTGGGTGCTTTTTCACTTTGTTTCCGTGTAAATGTTTCTACCAGGGCAAAAGATATGTATTTGTTGAGGTCAATCAGTTGGAAGGTTTGTTTTTTGTTTTTACAGGGAAAGAATTTGTAGTTTATTTGCCTTTTATGCTCCCCTTTTTGATCTAATATAATGGATTTTTGTAATATACAGGGAGCCTTTCTGTATTTTTTTTGATTTTGCATTCATCATTTTGTAGTCTAAATTAATACATTATGTATGATTTCTTTTGTAAATTTTAAATAAAAATAAAAAAAAAAACTGAACTTGTCTCGTATTTGTAACTTTGCAGGTGAATTAGTATAATTATTCAAGTCAAGACACCTTTGATTAAAAAAAAAATCCACTACTAGTGCACTAGTGTGTTTCAAGAAAAAAAAAGAGTCACTGGTGTGTCAGTCACTTATCTCAAATCTTCTTTCCAGGTCTTGTTGCTTTGACATTGGGCGCCTTAGAATCCTCTCTGCTCCAACGATGTCTAGCTATAGTCAGGATAGCTACTCCCTATCTTTAAAAATAAAAAATAAACTATTTCCCTAGTTATGCGTGTAATAACAAGCAAGTGTTCCTATTTTCTTCTCTATTCTATTTCTATTACTTGTGAGGCTTGCTATTTCCCAAAAAAATAAAAGATAGATAATTAAATACCCTATCTTTTCCTCCTACGGAACTCTCTGTGCAAAAATCTTTTTCTTCTTTAGGTATGTGCCAGTCAATCCTTTACAACTGTCAATCAGTTCAGGATAAACTATACCAAATTGCCAATAAATGTAATTCTTTAAATAAGGCAATGATTTTTTTTCTTTACACACACTCAATCCTTCACTCTTTCAAACATGTACTCTCTTCCTCACTGAAGCAGTTCAATATGTTTCAGGATTAAATAAATCCTGTGAGCAGTACACTGGTTTAAAACAGCTTTTTCAGGGTTTCTCTCACTGTACTGGGAGTTTTATGCCTTCAGCCCTCCTTTTCCTTCAGTGCTAGAAGGATTCCAGTACTATTGAAATCAAGACACACACTGTAGGACTTTTAATCAAAACAGTGCTCAAAATTAAATTCACTCTCCAATAAATCACTTCAAATTCTTACTCTCAAATACATTTCTTCAAATCCTCATTCAACTTGGATTTAAAATTGCTTGAATGAGCTATACAGCTTCTTCAGTCTTATTCCTGTCACCAAGAAAAAAGGTTTCCACATTTAACTTTTATATTTTCTCTTCAGCTTTCATGCAAGCTTCTACACACTTCTCCTGTGAATAATCCTCAATTACCTACAGTTCTGATATCAATCAAATCCTTTTCCAGCTTTTCCATACAAACATACTCTGGCACACCTTACCCCATTAGAAATCTCCTTCCCAATCAGTAACTGAAGTTCCTACATGTGGATTCTACCCCCTCTGTAAAAGTGTTCTTACACCCAGCTCCAGTCTGGAAATAATTTCTTATTAACTTCATTCCAACTCATACAGCACAGTTTCAATGCTCTAAAGCCCCTAGCAGACCTCTGAACACATAAAAGTAATTTTACATGCCATTTTCTTTAAAGTTTGCTTAGTATCTGTGCTGTTTATTTAGCTAAGTCCTGCTTTTTATCTCCTTATCTCCTGTGAGCTCTCCCCTGCTTGCCCCAGGCTCAGCTGCTTCCTGCATCAACTCTGCTGTCTTCATTAACTCCTTCAAAACTATATTGAAACTGCAGTTTGATTCCCCATACATTCATACACACACATATTCCTTCAGAACCAGTAAAGATTTATTTGGCATGTTTCTTATTTGACACTTCATTTGAACTAGTCTCATTTTAAATGTTTATTTCCTTATTTGAAACTTTACTGACACTCTTCATTTATTTTTAATGTGGCTGTCAGACTGTTTTTTTAATTTTCATTTTCAACCTCTTTTTCCTATTTATTTGACTTCCCAGCACCACCTTGATGCCGCAGCAAACCTGGGCAGCCAGAAAGCATGTGTCCCCTGCCTCCTTACAGCACAAATTTGGGCCAAACCTGCTCTGCTTTTACAAATATGACCAGACATTTTTTAACTTTTTTTTCTCTACCATTACACTTGCAAAAGTAGGAAATGCAGGAGGAGTTACAATATCGTGAATAAAAATGCATACTTTTCCATATCTGAACTGTTTAACTGGATGCAATAATATTTGGAAAAAGAGTCACAAATGGCATTATACACAATTAATCTAAGAAAGCTGTGACATGGGTGGCTAGGATAGACAGTCTGCATCCTAGGAAGTGGAGGAAGCTTGAGCGTCATTAAACCTTTTTACATAATAATGAAAACGAAATTAGATCTTACCTGCTAATTGTCTTTCCTTGAGCTTTCTCCGGGCCAGTCCAGGGAAAGGTAAGGTAGGGTTATCAATCCCCCATAGCAGCTGAGGACTGATGACTTCAAGTTTTCTTGAGAGGTGAAGCCACTCCCCCTGCCAGAAATCCAGCAGTCTCCTTCTGACAAAGCAGCTAAAATGAAAGAACTGAGAAAACACAGATTAATTCTGGAAAAACTGATAACATTCCATAGCCCCCAAAAACCTTGAAGCTCGCAATACGCTTCCTTGGTGTTCACATTATGAGCCGTTCTTTTCCTACTTTTTTTTTTTTTTTTTTTTTTACAGATACCGAGAAGTTCTGCACCGAGGGAAAACCTAGAAGCCCCACACCGCTCCCCTCGCAGCCGAAGACGCAGATATTATGGAACTCTTATAGATATAGGACCAAGCGCCCGGAACGCGAAAAGGGTGGGACCCTGGACTGGCCCGGAGAAAGCTCAAGGAAAGACAATTAGCAGGTAAGATCTAATTTCGTTTTCCTTATCGCTTCTCCGGGCCAGTCCAGGGAAAGGTAGGGCAGTACCAAAGCAGTACCTATACTCGGGAGGGACCCGCCAGACCTGCGATAAGAGCCGAGGAACCCACTTTCGCATCGTCTTGGGCCTGTACCTCCAACCGGCAATGCCTCGCAAAAGTATGCCACGAAAATCACATCGCCACACTACAGATCAACTGGTGGAACGAAAGCATATTCCGCCCAGGACGTCGCCAACGCTCGAGTTGACAGAGCTCGCAAACCGACCGGAGGTGAAATGCCCTGAGCAGCGTAAGCTGCACCAAGAGCTCCGCGAACCCAACGCGCAATGGTGGACGTCGACGCGGATTGGTTCTGCCGAGGACTAGCAAACTGCACAAAAAGCCTATCCGTCGTCCGAAACGGTTTCAAAACCCGAAGATAAGTCTTTAAGACACGCTCAAGATCGAAATGTCTGAGAGGCCGATCCCGAGAGGTCACAGAGACCTGAGAAAATACTGGGAACACCAGTGACTGGTTAACATGAAAAAACCGAGAGCACTGTTTGGGAAGAAAGAAGGTATCGTCCGTAGCAAAACCCGTTCCGGGAGAAACTGATGAGAAGGCCCTTGACAGGACAGAGCCTGCAAAACCGAAATGCGGCGTGCCGAACATAAAAATATAGCAGTAAGGCCGCCTTCCCAGAACACTCCCGAAAAATGTGAGAGCAAAGGGAATGCAAAGGCGCCCGTGACAAAGCATCCAACACTATGTTCAAAAACCCAAGGAGAGACCATGGGACGCACTGGCGGACGAAGAACTTGCGCCGCTCGCCAAAAAACGATGTATGTCCGGATGCGCCGAAAGAAGGCGACACTGGACAGATCCCCGAAAACAAGAGAGCGCGGCGATCCAAACCTTAAGGGTACTAAGCGCCAACCCTGCGTCCCAGCCATGCTGAAGAAAGAGGAGCGACTGAGGCAAAAACGACTCCAGCATAGAAGCATTGTGTTGACCATACCAAGGTTCGAAAAGACGCCAGATTCGGACATACGCTAAAGAAGTTCCAGGTCTCGTAGCCCGAAGTAAGATGGTAACAACCGAATTGGCATACCCTTTACGGTCCAAGCGAGCCCTTTCAAGAGCCAAGCCATAAGTAAGAAGCGATCCACTCGAGGCATGAGAATGGGTCCCTGAAGCAACAAAGTGATGCGGACTTGAAGAGGCCAGAAAGGAGCCAGGAGAAGACGAAGGAGATCGGCATACCAAGGCCGACGAGGCCAAGCCGGAGCTATGATAAGCACTACTCCGCGGTGTTGCACCATGCGCTGGAGAACTCGACTCAACATCGGCCACGGCGGGAAAAACGTACCAGAGAGAGTCTTGGGACCAGGGCCGCACGATAGCATCTAGTCCTTCGGACATGTACTCCCTGCGCCTGCTGAAAAAAAAACGATTGGACTTGGCATTGCTGAAGGTCGCCATCAGATTCCTGATCGGACGCCCCCAACGGAACGTCAGCTGAACGTAAGTTAGCTCCGAGCAACCAATCGTCGAGGTAAGGATGCACCCGAACACCTTCTTTGCGAAGTGCCGCTGCCACCCCAACGATCAGCTTTGTGAACGTCCGCGGAACCTGTTGCGAGACGGAATGGCAACGCTCGAAACAGGAAGTGACCCTGTGGAAGAGCAAAACACAAAAAATTTTTGATGCGATGCCCTAATGGGAACATGAAGGTAGGCTCCCGTGAGTTCGAAGGACGAGAGAAACTCGCCCGGACGAACCGCTCGAATCACAGCACGTAGCGTTTCCACTCGAAAGTGAGGAACTCGGAAAGTACGGTTTACTTCTATGAGATGGAGCCCGGGACGAAAAGAATCTTCCTGTTTGGAAACCACCAAGTAAAACGAGTATCGACCACAACCGTATTGGTCAGGAGGAACTGGAATTCTCGCTCACATTTGAAGAAGGCAGTCGAGCGACTCCGCAAGAGCTCGGCTCCTTCGACCGGGCGCAGAGGTAGACACTACCAAAGCGGGCGACAAAGAGCATGTAAAATCGAGAGTATACCCCTTCTGAAGCAGCTCTAACACCCAGTTGAAGTTCGTGAGGGCGGTCCAGACCGCCAGAAAATTCCGGAGGCGAGCGCCTACAGGCATGGAAACCTGGACCTGCAGCCCTTCATTGTGGCTTTGTGACGGTAGGTTGGGAGGCACGAAGGTAAGAGTGGGCAAAACCTCTTGCCCCACGAAAGGACTGTCCCGGAAAACGAGCACGGCCCCTGGCATAGGGAGCAAGGCGTGCTCCACGAAATCTACCGGAGTCGCGACCGGAGCCCCGAAAAAAACCTCTGTATCTCTAGATGGCTTAGGCTTATCTTCAGGCAAATGACCCCTTGCAGATTCGCCGAAAGCTTTCACAATCTTATATAAAGCTTCCCCGAAGAGTAATAACCCGTTATAGGGCAATCTACTGAGTCGCAACGTCGAGGAGATATCCGCAGACCAGCCACGCAACCAGAGAAAACGCCGCGCCGCCACCAGGGACGTCATAGTCGCAGCTGTAATGCGCAGTAAATTATAAAAAACATCCGCCAGATACGCAGCGGCGGAGTCCAACTTCGCAGAAGTCGCCGCTACCGGAGACGAGTCCCCGGAAGCATCACCGTGCATCCAATGGACGCACGAGACACTTACGCTCCACAAACCGCAGAATGCAGCGCCAATGCAGTAGAATGAAAAGACTACTGAAGCCGAATGTCCAACCTCCTATCCAGCAGGTTCGACAGCGCTGCCGTTCCATCTATAGGGATAGAAGTCTGTTTAGCCACTGCCGAGATGATAGTATGCACCTTAGGCATGCGGAACATCCTCTTCACCTCCTGCGGCAGGGGATACAAGCGAGGGTGGCTGCAGGACATTCCCATTGCGATGCAATCATTTGTCTGAGAATTCTGTGTAGCGGGAAACACCGCAGCTCAGCCTCAACGCCCGGCAACAACGGATCCTCCAAGGGTTCCTGAGCGGCAGCAGGGAGAAGCAAGGGAAGTGCTGCCAAGGATGGTGAAATAAGCACTGACAGCTCTTCTGAACGAAAGATCTGAAAAATATTGGGATGCAGACCCAGAGCAATCTCCCCTTCTTCCAATTCCTCTGCTTCCAGCACCAGATCTGGCGTAGCCAACACTTCTGTGCCTCCTAGATTCAACAGAACTGAAGGCAGAGAAGAAAAAAAGGATCCGAAGGGCCCTTAAGAACATGGTGAGTCCGAGAAGACCCGTTACCTGGGTCCTCCGGCAGTTGAGCATGCAGAGGAAAAGGGCTAGGACCGGGAACTGCTGAATTGAAATCAGGCTGAGAGGAGGGAAGCAAAAAGCCTTGTGCATTGCAATAATAAATGCAGAGAATTCCTTCCCTTTCAGAAAATACTAGAATTAGTGGACACTCCATTAAACAGGTAAAACAGATTAGCTAGGGAAACCTGGGAAAGCAACAGCTGATTCCTCCGATAATGAACAGGAAGGACCGTTCCCGTTTGTGATCCTAACTGCGATAGTATATGTGCATACCGGTACGCCTGTATATGCGTTAGCTCGTAAGCGTGTAAGACAAAAAAACAGCTGCATATTGCCACTGTATATAACCCCTTTCTCTGCCTCTTTTGTACCGCAAAGCTTGTGCAGACATTTTTGTTCGGGGGGGGGGGGGAAGCTGTCAGTTGAATGTGTAACTAGCAAGTTCACAAGTTCTGTAGGACTGGGTTTTTCCTGGTAGGATCCTTGCAGCAGATACCAATGGCCTTTAGCAGCGCTGACCATGTGACCCGAACCACCGGTGCTAGGTCCCGTTTTGAAAGGGATGTGGCGACCTGATGCCGGAGGCTGTTAAGCCCTGAAACAAATGGCCTCTACAAAGGCTCTAGCCGAGGCCCTTTCAGCTAATCTGATTGTTTAAAGCATTATTCACATCCTGTATCCGCAATACTTAGCCAGCTAGGGAACTATTAATTTCGGGAGTCACATATGAAGGGGCTGACCCTTCAAAGCCTTATCCGGACAGCCCACAGGAGGGGAGGGGGCATACAGAGAAGGCCGCTGAGAGAAAGAGAGAGAGACACTGACTTTCTCCACAGAGCACGCTAGCCCTTTGCAGCTATGTATTTATTTAGTCATTTGCGGTTTGTATATATATATATATATATATATACACACCGCAGAGCAGAAAAAACCGCTGGCAAAGACTGCAAAAGAGGGACGGAATCCGTAGAAGATTGTGTCCTCTTTTTATGCTGCCGGAGCAGATATGCCGGCGCCCTGACTGAGGACGCCAAAATGGCCGCCCTTCCCGCCCTCTCCGCGGGCAAGGAGGACCCATCTAAGTGAATTGCGGGCTTATCTGCCAAGGGAGAAAAAATGACCCCGACTCCCAGAGAAATGAAATCGCCGTAAAAACCGGTTCCGTGAAAGCCCCGCGGCAAGGAAAAGAACTGAGAGGTTGCGCTGAACGCGCCGACGCGATCGTGACTGAAAATAAAAAAGACAAGCAGAGACTCACCGGATAAAAAACGCTGACCACTCAACTAAGTCCTGCTGCTAGCGGAACCGCAAATACCGGTCAAGCAGTGCAGAGGAATACCTGGGGCTCCCAGGCTCACTCTGACCCCAGAGACGGAGACGGTGACAAGAGGCAGGCTCTACCTCACACCGCAAATGCAGAAGCTCTCCACGTCTCACATTAACTTAAAGGGCAAGCGCACCGCAGTCAACAGAGTTAAAGGACTATAAATTCACTCAGCTCTGCTAGAGCCAAGCATTTTTTCACCGAAAAACAAAGAACGAATTGAAGGTAAACGAAGGCCATGAGGGAGAAATAGGGATTCGATCCTCCTTAGCTGCTGAGGACTGAAAGACTGCTGGATTTCTGGCAGGGGGAGTGGCTTCACCTCTCAAGAAAACTTGAAGTCATCAGTCCTCAGCTGCTATGGGGGATTGACAACCCTACCTTACCTTTCCCTGGACTGGCCCGGAGAAGCGATAAGGAATTAAGTTTTTGTATTCATACTGCTAAAAGAACAGAATTTTAGATTATATTGGACCGATGATGAGATTGAGCATAGGAAGGTTTATATGTCTTCTGCTGATGCATTCTACTTTTGAGGTCTGCTATCACACTATTATGCAAATTTGTTTCAGGGTTTTCCCTATTAATATTGGTAATTTTTACATAAGACACCTATGTGCCTTCTTAAAATAGGCTCCCACATCCAACAGCAATAGGACACAAATGCCAATACACACATTTGCACCTGCTCTGGAAACAAATGTAAACATTATGTGTGCACTCTATGCAAGCACAGAGATTTGATAAAATACCTGTGTACATCACAACTTCACCCAAACTATACCTTCAGAAGGGACTATTCATACACCTACTTTATATATACATATGCAGTCCTGCAATTTTATAAAAGCTCTTTTTCAAGTATAAAGCAGGCTTAGGAAAAACAGAGCTTGCAAGTTACTCAGTTCCGGGACTCCAATTATAGGCCAGTTTGGGATTTCTGATTATGCTGATGCATTATGAGACCTGCAGCACTGATTTCAAAAGGTAGAATAAAGGGCTACAAATACCATTTTGCTTTGAGATCTAAATTCAAAACCAGGAATGGCCAAAAAGGCTCCCTCCTGGAACTGTGTATCTTGACAACTCTGGAAAAGCCTTTATAAAGTTATCTCCTTTGATTTACATAAAATAAAACTAAATTACAGGGCTCATGTAAGTTAACTTGAATGCAGTATAAACCTCCTGAAAATATCTCTGGTAAACTATTATGAAGGATTATTTTTTATTATTCATTGTAAGGCAAATTTGGCTAAACATTAATGGATCTGTCTACTAAACCTCGTTAGCTGGTACCACAGAGCAATCGTGGAAATACCACTCGGCAGTGGCAGCTGATGCGGGGAAAGTGCAAACATTGCGGTGCATTTCCAAAATATCTGCACTTTCCACAGAAGCTGCAGGCACAGGCAAGATTAGGGCGGAGAGTGAGTGATGTGTGGGTGGGCCCGCCAGAAGCAGCTTCCACAGGTGATTCCATCTAGCGGTAGCTGCTCGGATTTGCAGGTTTCATAGATACAGCTACCACTACCTGAATGGGTGGCGAAAGCTGCATCCGCAAAGCTTTTCCCTGCGAAGCCAGCATTTCCTCCACAGTACCTGCAGGGGAAAACACTGGGAACACCCCCTGCAGATACCATGGGCCTTCTGTAGCTATCGCCCCACTTTAGCTGCAAGAGGCTTAGGTGGTTTAGTAGACAGACCTATATAAAAGTGATTGAAGTCCACTCACATATGATAAAAAGGTTGACCAACACTCAGCACCGTACCTAACCCTGTGCAAGCAGTGCAGCCACACAGGGTGCAAAAATAATGGGCCGTGTTTGGGGATGCCGGCCACAATTCCTTCCCTATGCTGCCTGCCCTTGTCCCGCCACGGCTTTTAGGGTTCCCTTGGTGGCAGAAGGACCTCCAATTGAGAAAAAAAAAATGGTCTCTCCAACTCCTTGCTTGCATGCTCGCCTGATCCCTCTCTTCTGACTATGCTCGCATTAGATAAGGGAGAGCACAGACCAGCCATTCAAACACAGGTCTTTGCAACTCTGCATTTGAATGGCTGGTCTGGTCCCTCCCTCAAAGAGGGAGATCAGGACAGCACGCTCGGTTTTATAATCCTTGTTCTTTTCTGTTGTATATTTTCATTTGTTCTTGGCTGCTGTCGGAAGGCCCTACAGAGCTCCACCACTTTTATGTACTCTTATACACCTGTTTCCACGGTGGCTGCTGTACCTGAACTACCGCGTACAGATATTCAGTTAATAATGCCCGTTTAGTTATTTTGTAGTAGATTGTTAGGCTGTTCTTCTAGTGGGCCTATACAGGCCCAAAGGGGGGAATTGTAAGGGGAAAAATAAGTATTGTGAGGGGAAATTAGTTTCTTGTTATACAAAGGGACCATGAGGCCCATCTGTGAATACCTAGATAGAAAGGAATGTGTTGTGCTAAGACAAGATTCAGTGATCTTCACAGAGACAGGTACCAGTTTGTACGGTTGCTAATTAGCAATATCAGGAGCAGGGCTATGCTGCTGGGATGGGTTTATGACGTATATATGTTTTTCATACTGTATAAAAGATAGACTTCACTTCTAACATACGGAATAAATTTACATGCTACTTATACGTGTATGTGTGTGTGTGTTTGTTCCCCTGGGATCCCAGACAGAGAAGATAAGGTAATTCCTCGACCCAGAGAATTAGAGGACGTCCCAAGGGTAAGTGCTGGGAAAGGAAAGAACAGATACCCTCACACACGCAAGCATGGAGTTGGAGAGTCCCGTGTGGGGTTTTTTTCCCAATTGGCGATCCTACTGCTGCCGCCACAGGAAACCTAAAAGCGGTGGCAGCAGCAGCAGCACAAAGGTGGGCCGGGTGGTGAGCCAGCTGGAGACATGTGCTAGGCATAGGGCAAAGGACAAACCAGGGGAGGGGGTACGCCAGATGTGCCAGTCACACAGGGCACATTTATGGCTTGGTACGGCCCTGCCAACACTATAACGTCAAACAAATCAGGTTGAACCCAGACAAGAAGCCCATCCAAACTATTCAATATAGAGATAAATTATTTTTGTGGTTAAAGGTTAAAGACTCATAATGGGATATTTAATGTTGTAGAATTTCTAAGCGCAAGGAACTACTTGCATTCTTGACACCCTGCAGCAGGACATACGTTTGTAAATGTATTGGATTGTCCAAAACGTAGCACTTTGTGGGGGTTTGGGTTCTTTTGATGAATGAATTTTTCTCTATACTGAATAGCCTGAATAGACTAATATGTATATTAAAATAGACTTCTAGAAAAAATATACAGTTTTCAATAAAAAAGTGATGCATGAGAAGGAAACCCTCAAATAATTAAATTTCGGGATTACTAGTTCCCTAAATTTGGAACTAGTAATCACAAAAGGACATTTGCACACAGACAGCCCACATTCTCCCCTTGTTACTATATCAGCTTAAATATACATTTTAAAAATGGTTAAAAAAATAGAATATACAAATAAAGTCTCTCTCATGATGCGAAGACTAGAGCTCCTCCTGAAATAAAGCCCAAACAACTCTTACTCGTATATGTTTTTTCTTTTGAGGAATCAATTGAGCAGAAAAGGAGAGATCAAAAAGAAATCCCTAAAATAACTTTTTTTTAGTGTATTTTGTCAATTATTCCAGAGTCAGAGATTTCCCCCTTCATACCCAGTCAATGTTGAATTTAAAGTGGGGGGGCACGCAAGACACAGCAGCGTTGTGCCTATTGCAAGGCGGGGGAGAGGGGCGCCAAAGACCGCGCGTGTCCACCCGTATTAGTCCTTGTAGATAGAGTGAGCCCCCCCGCCCAACAAAACATAAAACCCCGGCACAGGCTACACAGCTAGTTCCGCCAACATAAGAACATTAGAAGGACAAGGAGGTATTCTGAGCACCCATTGGCGCGCGGCGGGACGATGTGGTATGGGGGAGGAGGAAAGGGTAATTGGAAAACGATCCACAGCAACTATTCTGTGGATCAGTAGTACACGCAGGCGCATGTTACGTGCTCGTTTCCCCCTCCCCACAAGAAACAAAGCTGCCGTTAGCACCCATGAGAACCCCCCCCACCCCCCACGCACACCTCCTCCTTTGCCTCGCGCCAGTCCTCTTCCCGCGAAAGCAACTTTGTTAAAAAAAAAAGTTCCGTTGCTGGACACATTGAAAGAAAAAAAAAACCGTTGAGAAAGAAAAAGTGCGAAGGTTTATGTCATTTTGGCGCGCTTTTGCGCAAAGGGTTCAGTCTAGTCGTAGCACTGCTATAATTACGTTTTTTTATTAATATTTATATGCAGGCATGTTTACTGCCGTTATTACCTGGAGCCTTTGCTGGCGCTGCTGCCGTCACTAATTCCTCGTCGTCGTCGTCTTGCTCCTCCTCGGGCGGCAGCAGCTGGAGCTGTGGCGGCGGGAGGAAGAGTCCCTGCCGGAGCCTGCAGCCGGTTACCGCCGTCGCTGTTTCTTCTTCCTCCTCCTCCTCCTCTTCCTCCATGTCGTCGTCTTCTTCTTCCTCCTCCTCTTCGGACGCCGCCGCCATCTCCTCTTCGTCGTAGTCCCTCAGCGGGGAAGACATGTCCCCGGCGGCGGCCAGAAAATAACCCCCCCTCCCGGATAAAAAAAAATACAACCTAAACCGCCCCCCCCCCCACACCTCTAATGCACGAAATATAAAACCCGGAAGACAAAAAGTCCGCGCCCCCCCTTGTTTTTTTTTAAAGCCTGTTACCTTCTTTCTCGTCTCCTTAGCTTTTGTATTATCTATAGAAATATCTACATATAGTTTAAATAAGATAACTATATTTAAATCCAAGGAGGGGGCCCGCTTTGTCCAGAATAAATTTTTTA
Source organism: Ichthyophis bannanicus (assembly GCA_033557465.1). Classification (NCBI taxonomy): domain Eukaryota; kingdom Metazoa; phylum Chordata; class Amphibia; order Gymnophiona; family Ichthyophiidae; genus Ichthyophis; species Ichthyophis bannanicus. The sequence continues at coordinate 98,771,184 of CM066048.1, read as the reverse complement.
CAGACAGAAACAAAGATGGCCGACCTTAAATTATTATTTTTTAAATGACCCCCCCGCCTCAAAATTGAAAGGAACAAAAAAAAAAATCCCCCCCCCTTAAAAACAAAATGGTTGGCTTAATTTTTTTCCAAACCGCACCCCTCCCTCCCAGCACTCAAACGCATTAAGAAAAAGGCGACTTTTAATCAGACGAGACTCCTGTTAAGTTCTGGTCTCATATTTAAAAAAACAAAATAGAAAAGTAAAATCCAGGTTAACCAAGAAGAAACATGTAATCAGTTCCCTGCATCTGCTTACTACTTAGATTAACATAGAAATATATTCTAATATCCTCCCCCGGACTTGGGGGGGGGGGGCACTAAAAGGATTTCTGCATAAAACAAAGATGGCTGCTCTAATTTATTTTATTTTTTCTCTTACTCTGCCCCCCCTTAACAAAAAGCACTATAAAAATATTTTAGTCAGGGTGGGGGCCAGGAATTAATCAGTACTCATGCTCAGTATGACATCAGCATAAATTGTTAAAGGTTAACTAGTTCCATACTAGTAGCATTTCTTTTTTACTAGTATAGTGAGGGGGGAATGAAAACCCTTTTTGTTGTACTTAAATACTTGAGGAGGGAGTGGTTGCTTGCATTTTTCTTCAGGCTTTGAGATGATTGTGAAAAGTTAGGATTTTCTCCTGTACTGTTTTTTTTAATAGATGTATTTTGTTTATTCTTTTCCTGTCTTAAGAGAAAAACACTTGTAGCTTTATTTATATTTTTAAAGTCATGCTTGCTGTTTTTTATATTATGCTTTCCCTTTCCTGTGTCCAAAATGACTATGCTTTTTCTATATGGATTATTTGAAAAAGAAAAACTGGGCATGTCTAAATTTAATAGATGCATAATGAAAAAAAAGTTTTGATAATTTTTTTTGATGACACAGATTACAGAGAGAATTCGTGTATACGCGGGCACGTTAATATTTTGGAAAAATGTTTACCTTTATTTTTTGCCTTTGTCAGCTAAATATGACATTCCAGTAACTTTTTAAGAATTGTATTTTATTTCTTCTTAGTAGTTGAATGGTTGCATTAATTAAATATTGTATGGGCCTTTTCTTTAGTACTTCCATCTCAAAATATCTACACCATCAACTCACCTTGGTTTAACATAGTCTCTAATGGCATAGCCATCGTATATTGATTGCTGTTCCACATGTTGGTATTATCCTGGGATCTCCAGTCTATATTCATCCCACATCATAGGAAATGATAATTGGCGTATATTAATACCCTCTGCCTCATAAGATGCCTGTGAGCTCACAGCTGTAGATTTTTTGTAGAAATGTGAGATGGTTTTAAAAGGTTAATGACCATTTTAAGATATGAGCTTTCGGGGCTTGCTAAGATCCTTTATATTACATCTGTGACTGAAAAATAAGTAACAGCATCTGGATTGACTGCAACTGGATACATTTTTTTGACAAGCCGTACTTGACATTGCATGAGAATGAGCTCTTTCTTGGTTGTATCCATGTGTCTCATTAGCCTTATAAATGTATCATCTTTACTTTTAGCTGTTAGATAATTTTATTCTTTTATGCACATCATATGAACCTTTCCAACCTTTAGAGCAGAACTGTGCAATGTTAACTTCCACTAACGGAGAAGGCCTTAAAAAAATTCAAGGATCAGCCAAGATCAGTGGTGAGAGCCGTCATCCCTAGAGCAAGCTACTGCATTTTCTCTGTGTCCTCTGGCTTTGATGTGTGTTGGTAGTTCCAGCAACTGTCAGATCCCCTGCTGAAGTAACAGACGGCCCTTGCCACTAATAGGTATCCTTATCTGCAAGCTTCACCCACATCTTGCAAAGAGGTCAGGATTATATTCCCCTGAAGCGATTCTTTTTTGTCCCAGCTCTGGGTGATTTTCCAACTCCTAATTTCTATGCCAGGAAGGAAATGAAGAACCCAACATCAACAAAAAGAATTAATCAGAAGCTAGCACAGGCATTTGATCCCAGCTGTTCTCTTGTTCTGCAGACTACTACCAGTGTGAAATCACAGCAGTGGAAGGTTTTTAGTTCCATTTTGGATGATGGTACTCTCTTACTAATAAAATAAGGTTTGGAGGAGTTAATGAAAAAAATGACCCAAGAAACTCTTATTGCATCATTTCTTGTATTTGTTTTTCCACTTGTGTTTTAGCTAATGGATATCCTTTTTCAAAGATGGTTCCCAACAGGTTAGCTCCACGGAGGGCTCATTATGCTTTAACCTTCAGTCTAGGTTTTATTTATCTCAAAACAGGTATCGGCAGTAAAAATCCCAGGGAGCCTGCATAAGAAATTGCACTGAGATTATAAAACCTCTGCCTTTTAAAGAGAAAGCATTGCTGATGATTCAGGTAGTATATCTAGGGAGGGAATGCTCTTTTCCAACAGGTTTCTCACATTTCAGCTATCCCAAAGAGAAATAGTACTTACGTGACTAATAGTGATATGTTTCTCAATAACCTAGCAAGGGACTGTTTTAAAACTAAAAACTTATTAATCAGAAGGACAGCTAGATGTTTCAGCTAACATGCTCTGAATCAGGGCCAGCTCTAGGTTAACTAGCACGATGCAAAAACTGAAATAGGCACCCCTTCAATGGTGACAGCTCTGGCACTCCCTCCTTTAATAGTTGTGATGATTTCCTGTTCTTACCTTCTAACCACTGCCCATTTCTAATGTCTCCCTCTTACACTGTTGCATGATGTGGAAATGCATGGTGGGTTCCAGCCTATTGGTACACTCTTAAGTATGGCCCTCTTTGCAGTCATATACCAAAAAGCCAGACTTGCTCTGCATGAAATTAATTGGTCCAGTCACGCTTTGTGGACTAATGCTGAGAGCACAAGGGTTCAATTTATTTGCGTGACCAAAGATTTACATTAGGGGGCCTGTGCTGGATGTGAAATATTTTGATTTTAGTTAAGCATTTGGCATTGTTCTACACAAAAAAGCTTATAAATAAACTAAGAAGCCCCGGGGTGGGATCCAGGGTGGTTGACTAAGGTAGAAACTGGCAGAGGTCCAGTCTTTAGATATAGCTATGGAAATAGCATTGTCTGCCTATGGCAGGAAAATTGAGAGTGATAGTCACCATGCAGTGGTGACACTAAGGGGTATGTTTACTAAACGGCAGTGAGGCCCCATTATCACATGGAAGCTGCTACTGCTGTTTAGTAAACATACCCCCCCCCCCCCAAGTGTCCAGTTAGTGTCAATGATTGCAGGATTTCAAAAGAGCACTAGTATATACAGCCGAGAACTATCACGTTGACTAGACTAAAATAAATTGGGAAAAGATATAAAATGGAGAAAAAATTCACAGGTAGTTGCAAATGAAGGCTCGTGACGTCTGATCCAAGCACTAGTTTCAGATGACCTGTAAAATCAGAGGAGCAGTAAAAAAAAACTTACTGAGTCAAAAAAATTGGATTTGGGGTGCAGAAATCCAAGGAAGAAACACATAATGCCAGTGAGATACTACTGAAGAAAACCAAATGAGAGAGATATATTGGGATGATTGTATCTGATGATCTCAAGATCACCCAAACAGTGCAAAGAAGCAATGGCCAGCAACAGGGAGGTGCTCTAATCATGGCCCCTGATTTTGTGTGCCAGCTTAGGGATAGATTCAGCAACAAGAATTTAAAAAAGGTCAAAATAAATAAAAATTTCCATGGACAAGCAGGATATGATCCAACACACATATGGGTGACATCATCTCTGATGGGGCCAAGTCAGACTCACTCTTCCAGAGCTTTGAAGAATCTAGAATAACTCTTTGGGTATGCATGAGTGCACCCACCTCTGTGACCATTATTCCTCCCTCTCAATCTTCATCAGTGGTTCCGTGTGGTTGCAGTTTTCGTAGTCTCTTCTCACAGCTGTCTGTCTGTCCATTTTTAAGCTAATTTTGTGTCTCCCTCCTTTACAACTACTACTTGAAACAAAAAATCTGTTAGTCCAAGCCAGCTTCCATATCATCCTGCTAGACTAGTCCAGACCAGTGGGTTGTGTACCCCTACCAGCAGATTGGTGGAGACAAGCAATGAAAAGCCCAGGTTTCAATGACATCACTCCTATGTCTCTATTTGCCTCAGCCACTAGAGGTCCCTTCAGTATTTCTTTGTCTCCTCTCTGAAGACAATCAATGAGGATTGAGAGGAAAAGATTGATTAAATGCTTGTGACTGATCACCTTCAAAGCAAAGGTGACCAAAAGGGAGAATAGCGAACTGATAGCGAAAGCCAAGCATGACAAAACACGCAGATACTTTGCTGATCCGCCCAGATTGGGATATGAAATCTATCTCGGCCAGATCGAGAAAAGCCGAGAACAATGAGTAAGGTGATCAGTTTGCAGATGACACAAAATTATTCAACATTGTTAAAAAACAAGAGGATTGTGAAAAATTGAGAAACTGAGCATCCACGTTTCAGATGAAATGTAATGTGGATAAATGCAAAGTTTATGCACTTAGGGAAGAAAAACCCAAACTACAGTTACAATGCAAGGTTCCACGTTAGGAATCGCCACCCAGAAAAAAAATCAAAGTGCCAAATTTTGATCATATGTGGATCTTTGGGGCTTAGCACTTGGCAGTGAACAGCAATCTACTCTTCATGGCTACAGAGGCATACTAGATTGACTTGGAGTCCTATGCTGTTAAGGTGAGAAATGCTCAAACACACCCCAGTTCTGCATTTCACTTTCCAGCAAAGCCTTTGATACTGTTCCTCATAGGAGGCTTGTCAACAAACTCAGTAGCTTAGGGATGGGTCCCAAGATGGTAAACTGAATTAGAAATTGGTTGACTGACAGACGACAGAAGGTGATGGTACACGGAGCTCATTCGGATGAAAGGAAGCTGATTAGCGGGGTGCCCCAGGGTTCGGTCCTGGGCCCGGCACTGTTCAATGTATTTGTGAGTAATATTGCTGAAGGACTGAATGGAAAAGTCTGTCGAGGGAGTGGATAACATGAGGAAAGATCTACAAAAGCTGGAAGAATGGTCTAATGCTTGGCAATTATGATTTAATGCAAAAAAGTGCAGTGTCATGCACTTAGGTAGCAGAACTCCAAGGGAAATGTATGCAATAGGGGGCGAGAGGTTGGTGTGCATGGTTCAGGAGAAAGACCTTGGTGTGATTATCTCTGATGATCTCAAGTTGGCAAAACAGTGCAACAAGGCGGTGGCAAAAGCCAGGAGGATGTTGGGTTGCATACAAAGAGGGATTACTAGCAGAAAGGAAGAGGTACTTATGCCACTGTACAGGTTGGTGGTGAGGCCTCACTTGGAATACTGTGTTCAGTTTTGGAGACCATATCTTGCAAAAGATGTAAAAAGACTGGAAACTGTTCAGAGGAAGGTGACCAAAATGATTTGGAGCCTGCGTAAGAAACCTTATGAGAAGAGACTTGAAGACCTAAATATGTACACTTTGGAGGAGAGGAGGGATAGGGGAGATATGATTCAGACCTTTAAATACTTAAAGAGGAACAATGAACAAACAAACCTCTTCCAAAGACGGGGAAGCTGCAAAGCTAGAGGACATAATTTGAAGCTGCAAGGTGGAAAATTGAAAGGCAATGTCAGGAAATATTTTTTCACTGAAAGGGTGGTGGATGCTTGGAATGCTCTCCCGATGGAAGTGGTGGGGGCAAACACGGTGACGGAATTCAAAACAGCATGTGACAAGCACAGCGGATCCCTTTATAGCAACAGGATAAAAACAAAATAAACTGAACCATCTAACTTCTCAACAAATAGGGGTGTCCTACATGGAGTGGTGGGTCCACCCCTAAACAAAGACATGGGGAGGGGTGGCCTGCACAGAGTGACAGGTGCACCTACTCTTGCCGTATTGCTGGGCAGACTGGATGGACCATGCTGGTCTTTATCTGCCGTCATTTACTATGTTACATGACAAGTCTGTATCCTGATAGTTCAAAATGGAGTATGGAAGAATTTAATCAGTGGTCAGCTTCCATCCACTCGTCGTCATGAGCAGGCTTGTTTTCTTGATAATAATGACACTGGGTTTGCCATCCTGCCTTCTGAGCAGCAGAGCTAGGGGTAGGTAGGTGAGCATAATGAATAATTGTGATAGGACTGTTCAATGTGTCTGTATGCATATCTAATCAATTACTTAATATGTTTTTATTGGAAACTGCAGAATATGTATAAGATCTGCGGTGTATAAGAGATGAAATAAATAGCACCCACTCCTCTGGCACTTAAAATGTCTGTCAGCTCTCATCCCCATCTACTGCAAGGGATCAGCCTTTCTTCCCACATGCTGCTCTACCACATGCTTAGCAACACTACAATCAGAAAAGAAAATTAATGTGGAAGTTTGGTCGAATGAATCACTGGTATGCATGAGTGCTCTAGTTCTTGCGACTAGTCAAAGAATCATTCTCTCTCTCTCTCTCTCTCTCTCTCTCTATATATATATATATATATATATTGTCAGACGGCTGCCTGGGTGAGAATCTTCACAGTCTTGGCAAGTGCATATATCTATATGATTTGCAAGGTATTGTGGGCAATGTAGTTCATTCACACCAGACACAGCTGCTGACAATAATTTAGTTGTGCTCTTGGGTAAAGCCAATAAGATATTTATTTATGGGGTTATTTCTCCCAACACAGATATGCTTGGTAGCACATAAATCAGGTAACTTGCTTTCAGTGTTAACTTGGAAAAACAAAGTCAAAATCAGGAAAACAACAACAAATGAAAAGCCACAAAGCAAGAAACAAACTGTTCTTTTCAGGTTAACTTCTGATTACTTCCCACCTAGATTCAGAAGTGATTCTCTCCTAGCTCACAAGCAATTAGGTAAGGCTTAATTGCTAGCAGTTATCCAGCTGAAACCCCTTAGCTGGCTTGCTTTCTACTGTGTGGGTCAAATCCTGCTTCAGGAGCTTTTCTGAGTAGATTAAAGAACAAGTTTATATTTCTTTGTGATGGTTGCTGTACTTTGTAACAGAAAGTTACCAACGGAGTTTAGATAGAGAGCAGTCCATATAAATAGGATCTTCATCTGCTATTATTCCCCCTTGTTCAACAAGCATGGGTTCAATATCATGGATTGGCACAGATGAATCTCTCAATGGAGCACTTTCAGGAGAATACTTGTTTCCCTGCTGTCTTTCAAGGTTATAGCTAGGGCATAGATCAGTGTTCATACCTGAGCTTCCATTGCTGCTAGAGTTCCTCTCTATATAGCCTGGCCAGTATGTAGTCCAGTTCTTATGTCCAGCCTTCCAATCCAGATCCCTGGACACTGGATCTCTCTTCACATACCTTCTGGCACGGGTCTTAGGGTCCCTTCCACGTGCAGCCGTCTCCCTCACAGGTAGCCTCTGGTGATTCCTAGCTCTGCAGCACCATTCCTCTGGCTTTCCCCAGTCCAATGGTGTATGCTGGCCCTTAGAATACCTCCCAGTATACGTACTGCTTTGGACTCTTCTAGACCTCTCAAAGGCTTTTCTCCTCTTTCTTCCAGAGGGTTTCTTTCCCTCTCTGTCCGTCCAGTTTGGCTTCTGCTTCTGATGATCCTTCAGATGAAACTGATCAAGCTCAAGCTGATTCTCAGGATACTGAGGACAATTCTCTGGATATCCAAGGTGATCATGAAGATGGTCATCTGTAGAATAAACTCTACTCTTATTCTGCTTAGATGAGTGCTCCTCCCTAACACAGCGCAGCTGTGCTGAATCAGGCCCTGCCCTTTGAGATGAGTGCTTAGGGATTACCTCATAGCCCTCCTGATTGAACACACGTTTCCCCACTTCAGCTCCTCTAATGGCTGTTGGAAACCTGCTGCATTCTGGGACTGGTAGTCTTTTATGAGAAAATTCTGTTTTCTTATTTCTACCAGAACTGACAGGTTGCTTGTTCAGAGTCACTTCACCTTTTCTATAGCTCCTTCCTGAGCTATGATAAGCTTCCTTATCACAATATCTATATATAATACAATTCTATGAGATTCATGAGTTATACAGTCACTCTGCTGTAATTTGGTCCCAGCCACACTCTCGCATTTTATTCCAGTCATAGGATTGTCAGGGCACCATGCTTTTTACAGACATCCAGCCACCAGAGGAATGAATGCCTTCAGTCTTTTGGACTTTCTTGATCATGTGTGCATGTGTCGCCAGTGACCTATGCTTTTGCTCAGGGCTGGCCCGTCCATTGTGTGAGAATATTGTTCGCACAGGGCCCCGCGCCAACAATATCCTGCACATGTTTGCCTCCCAGCTCACCTCTCTACAGCAGCTTGCGGCTCCTGGAAGGCTCAGAAACAGCTTCCTACAGCCGCTGAAGTGAAGAGCGTTGTTTTCCTTCACTTCGTCAGCTGTGTTGTAGTGTAGGTCGCTGGCGTGCTGGGACACAGGAAATGTCCTTTGACCTCCAGTGCACCAGCGACCTACATTACAACACAGCTGCCGAAGTGAAGGAAAATGCTCTTCACTTTGGCGGCTGTGGGGAGCTCTTTCTGAGCCTGTAGGGAGGTGAGCCGGGGCCTCTAAAATCTGCCGTGGGGCTCTTCGGGAGGGAGGCTAGGGCTTGAAATTGGCCGGAGGAGGCCTAAGATTGGAAATGGGCCGAGTGTGGGGGGTAGGACTCGAAATGGGCTTTTGTGGGGATAGGATTGGAAATGGGCTAATGTGCTGGAATAGGATTGGAAATGACTGATGGGGGCCTAGTATTTGAAATGGCTGATGGGGGGGGGGCTAAGATTGTAAATGGGTGATAGGGGAGCTTGGACTGGAAATGGATTGATGGGGGACTAGGACTGGAAGTAAGCTGATGGGGGGGCTAGGACTGGAAATGGGCTGCGTGTGGGGGAGCTTGGACTGGAAATGGGCTGATGGCTTGAATAGGACTAGACATGGCTGATTGGGGAGGCTAGGACTGGAAATGAGCTGATTTTGGGGGGGCTAGGACTGGAAATGGGCTGATGTGGGATTGGAATAGGATTGGAAATGGCTGATGGGGGGGCTAGGATGGCAAATGGGCTGATAGGCAGAGCTTGGACTGGAAATGGGCTGATGGGCTAGGAATGGAAATGGGCTGCATGTGGGGGAGCTTGGACTGTAATGGGCTGATGTGGGGGCTGGAATAGGATTGGAAATGGCTGATGGGGGAGCTAGGATTACAAATGGGCTGATAGGGAGAGCTTGGACTGGAAATGGGCTGATGGGGCTAGGACCGGAAATAAGCTGATGGGGGGCTAGGAATGGAAATGGGCTGCGTGTGGGGGAGCTTGGACTGGAAATGGGCTGATGTGGGGGCTGGAATAGGATTGGAAATGGCTGATTGGGGGGGCTAGGACTGGAAATTAGCTGATGCGGGAGGATGGGAGAATGGAACTAGAAGGGAGTGGATGTTGGGTGGGGCTGGAACTAGAAGGGAGCTGATGTTGGGGGAGGACTAGAAGGGGATGGAGGGGGAAAATATATTTTGTGGGAGGGAAGAAAAATCTACAAGTGGCCGGGTACTGGCAGAGTAAGGGATTGAGGATGGAAGGGTGAAATTGGAGTGGACGATAAAAGAATAAAGAAAGAAATGGGGGAAACAGCAAAAGGGGAAAGATCAGTATGTTAAAGCAGATGTAGAAGAGAGAATGGAAAAAAATTAAGAAGAGAGGACAAATGGACATCAGACAATGGAAAACACAGGTACACTAAAAAAAAAATGTTTTAAACTGCCTCTAATGTTTCGATTGATTTTTACGTTTTTTGGTGCGCTGAATCCAAATCTGGTAACCAATTTGCTCCATCACGTACAGATTTTTTGCTACATTGGGTTAGCAGTTTGAGGTGAACGTTTCAGATTGAGTGCGATCGAGATAAAAGTTTCTTGGATGAATTCTTTATACTAATTGTTTAGTAGTTATTCAAATAAGAATAAAGAAAATTGTAACAAGGCAGCACATAAGAATAGAGTAATGTCAACAAAACACACTGTGATGGTAGCAAAATTGTCTGCACTTAAAACAGCCACATACATGTGCACAAACATTGAGCATATAAGAGCGAGGTTAGACACAAAGCAAAGCAAAGAAATGTGCAAAAAATGTTTGTACAGGTATGTATATAAGAATAGAAAACGCAAACCGCACCATTGCAATACATGAAGACAAACACCTGATGGTGTGAAAATAAAATTCTAATAAATGAGATCCGACACTGTGGTAATAACTAGCAAATTTTTATTTCAAAGTTTAGTAAAAACACGATATTTGTCAACACAGTTTAGATTTTAAAGTCATTCTTGGGTCAATCAATCTCCTGGTGGGCCCGTTTCTTCTTCCCCCGAATGCTTCTCTTGGTGCGCTGCTTGGCGTATTTTTCATCTGGGGTTTCCCGCAGCAGCAACCAGCAGAAATCAGCCATCATAGTGGTGTTCCATCTTCCTTGGTACCTTCTCTCTGCGTCCTTGATGTCCTGGTGAAACCTTTCACCTTGTTCTTCACTGTACGCCCCCAAGTTTTCGGGAAAGTAGTTCACATGGGAGTGCAAGAAATGGACTTTCAGGCTCATGTTACAGCCTTGTTCTTTGAAGGCATTGAGCATCCTGGCAACAATATCCTTATAGTTCTCATCCCGCCTGTTCCCCAAGAATTTGAGAACAACATCCTTGAAGGAATCCCAGGCTTCTTTTTCCTTCTCAGACATCATTTCAGCGAATGCTCCATCTGAAATGAGTTTCCTTATATCAGGGCCAACAAACACTCCTTTCTTTAGCTTTGCTTCAGAAAGTCGGGGGAACTTTGAGCAAAGGTACCGAAAGCACTCACCATCTTTTGGAAGGGACTTGATGAATTGCTTAATGAGACCCAACTTAATGTGGAGAGGTGGTAATAGAATTTTATCACGAGGTACCAAGCTCTCATGAAGAACATTTTTCTCACCGGGTCTCAAATACTCCCGAATTGGCCAGTCTTTTTTTCCCCCAGTGTAGGTCGCGGGCCCGGCTATCCCACAAGCAAAGGAAGCAGGGATATTTGGTGAAACCGGATTGCTGCCCTAATAGCATGGATAGAATTTTAAAGTCTCCACAAATCATCCACTTATGCTCATCATAACGAATCTTCTGAAGAATCAGGGCCAAATTCTCGTATTTTTCTTGGAGAATAACAGAGTGAGCAATAGGAACTGAAGCGAATGTGTTGCCATTATGAAGAAGAACACCTTTTATGCTGTCTTTTGACGAATCAATGAACAGCCGCCATTCAGCAGGATCATACTTGAGTTTAAACTTTTCCATCACTCCGTATATATCGTTGCAAAATACCAAATCTTCCTCTTTGCTGAAATACTTCAAAAATTGTGTCTCGCGGTTGCGGTACCAATAAAAAGTTGTTCCTGGTGACAATAGATTTTTCTGTTTAAGCCGAGAACCTAGCAGTTGGGCAGCATCTTTTGGGAGTCCTAAATCCCGGACTAAATCATTCAATTCAGCTTGAGAGAAAAGTTCAGGTTTCGGGTCTGGTTCAGTTTCAAACTCGGAAGTACTGGACTCATCGGGAAAAGCCATCTGATGAGTCTCATCATGATCAGAACCGTCCACACAAATATGATCCAAAGATTTTGGTGGTTCAGGCACAGGTACTTCGTTGCTATGAGGCATAGGCCTAATTGCTGAGGGAAGATTGGGGTAGCTTATTACGTTCTTATTTTTTAAGTTGTATCCCTTCACAATGCAAGAGCAAAAATAGCAGTCACTGCTGTGGTCTCTTTGTTCACGCCACATCATAGGTATTCCGAAACGAAATGCTTGTTTTTTACCTTTCATCCATAAGCGTAGATCTTCCTCACATGTCTTGCACACTTTGTGAGGAGCCCACGGTTTGTCTTGATCGCCTAACTTCAAACCGAAATAGGCGAAATATACTTTTTTAATAAATGCAGAAATGTTCCTCTGCCGCTTTTTCACGGTATATTCCCCACAAATAAAACAAAAATTGTCCGGAGAGTTGACGCAACCTCTGGCTCTGTGAGCCATCACAAATACACAGCACTGCAAACTACAACTGTAGTGAACCACTTCGGAATAAAGCTGGATTACGACTGAGCAAACAAAAGGTAATAATGAACTTGCAAGAAACTGAAATTTGACAGGAACGTTCATGTCGCAACCACCGTGTTTGAGCGAGCGAACGAGGCGAGGCGAACAGGAAAGAACATGCGCCAGCGTGAGTACTGGATTTAGCCCCCCGCCTCCCAATTGTCTTGTTAATGTATAAAATGAATACAAAACACTCTAAAATATCATGAGGGAGTGTTTCTAGTTAGTTAACCATTACAACCTCTATTTTGGGCCAAGAAAATAAACTGCAGTCGGCTAAAAAGAAATTATGTGAACATTCCTTATATGGGTAAGAAATCTAATTTTGCAAGAAAACGTGACGTGATGGAACATTTTGGCTATTTTTCCTGGATTCAGCACCCCAAAATCTATAGGAATCAGTTGCAAAACTGGAGGCAGATTTTTGGTAGTGTACCTGTGAAATTGACAGAAGAAACCAGAAGAAAGTGACTGGAACAATTGCAATTGAAAAATAAAATGCCCAAACAACAAAAGATAGAAAAATACTTATTTTATTTTGAATTTATTAGCTGGACTATGTCAGCTCTGGGAAATGTGTATTGCTAACATCTTTGTGTTTTTGTTTAGTACAAGAGGAAATTAATTTATAGTTTTATTTCTCCAGTGTTGTTGTACATTCCAAATTTAGCTTTAGGGGTTCCCAATTTAATTATTGCCTTCCGATTTCTAAATTGTGATCCCTTGTTCTTTGTTTGCTGACGGTCTATGTTCTGCAGTATAACCGAGCCAAGGTATTCTGTTCATATAGTTTCTATTTGACAGTGCCACTTGTTCTCTTTCCCCAGTAGGAGATGTATTAATATTCTCTGAGATGTATTGGTTTAATAGTTGCAGTGTTGCCTTTTGATAGGTAGGATTTGGTGCTTTGTGAGTCCTGGTAGCATTGTTGTGATATAGCGCATTTGCTATAGGTTCTAAATGGGCAGTATTTATAGTACTTCCTAATGTGCCTGGCGGTTGGCACTGAAGTATAGTAATGTAGAAATCTGGTAGTCTTCATCCAGACACTCACTAAGAGGCATGTTAACATTATGCTAATATTTATGCAAATGTCTCCGCACCCCTCTTGGGCCGCCCCTGCTTTTGATCCCCCAGTCCATAAAGGTGGTATATAAAAACTGTTAAAAAAAAAATAACATAGCTAAGCTAGGTGGCAGCGCTCTTTGATGTCTCATCATTGATGTCCTCTCTGGATGTTGCTTTGCAAGAGCTGGAGGACTTGGTATGTTCTGGAAGTTGTTCCCTTATTTGGTGGGGTTTTATTTCCTTCTCACTCTCTGTTGTCCATGTTTCTGCTGACTTTCTTTTGGAAAGCTGGTAGGTTGAGTGTGGCTGCGTACTCCTGCTGTCTACAGGGAAACCTCTGTTACAGGTAAGCAACTATGCTTTCTTGGGAGACAAGCAGGGAAATGCAAACACACTCCATTGGTGAAACCAGAGCTGAGGGCTTCCCCTTGTACAGTTGCACAGATTCTGCCCGTCCCACCTTCAGGACGCAGAAGAGAAGTCATTAAGTTGCAGAGAGGTTGCAGAGGATGGCATACCTTCACATGGTCTTGCCCCAAGGTGGAATCCAGACCATAGTGTTTAGTAAACATAGGGATGGTTGTCCATGTGGCACCTTGCATGTGTCCATGGCTGAAATGGAAGCAAGGCTTGCTACTGAGGTTGCTTTTGCACGTAACCAATAAGGTCTGATGCATCCAAGGCACAGCAGTTTCACCTGGCACGAGATAGGAAATGACCCATTTAACCTCCCGACCCTCAGCGTGCCGGAGGGCTCAACTTTAACAGAGCCAAGGGAAAGAAGAAAAATGCCATCTTTCTTTTGGTTCTGCAGAAGTGAGCTGGGGCGCCGGGTTTCAGGCCTTCCTGGCTCCCTCTGAAGCCGGTCAGGCAGGCATGAAGCTCATCTGGGGGGAGAGGGATTGGGGGGCGGCTAGGACTGGTAATGTGCTAATGGAGAGGCTAAGACTGGAAATAGGCTGGAACTAGAAATGGGCTGATCGGAGGGCCAGGACTGGAAATGGGCTGATTGGGGGGGGGGGGGGGGTAAGGACTAGTAGTAGGCTGATCAGAGGAGGGTTAGGAGTGGTAATGGGCTTATGGGAAGTAGCACTGGAAATGGGCTGATGGGGGGGGGGTAGGACTGGAAATAGACTGGGACCAAAAATGGGCTGATGGGGGCTAGGACTGGAAATGGGCTGATGGGGAGGAGGAGGAGAGGAGAGAGCTGGCCCTGGAAGAAGACTGGGGGCTGGAACTGCAGATGAGCTGATGTAGGGGGATGGGAGAATGGGACTGGAAGGGAGTGGATGCTGAGAGGGGCTGGAACTAGAAGGGAGCTGATGTTGGGAGAGGATTAGAAGGGGATAGGGCTGATGAGAGAAAAAAAGGAAGCTGGGGGGGTGAGGATGGAGAGTGGAAAAGATATTTCGTGTGGGAGGGAAACAAAATATATGATTGGCCTGGTATTGGGGATAGAGGGGTGAAATTTGAGTGGATGAAAAAGGAATAAAGAAAGAAATGAACGAGCAAAAGGGGAAAGATCAGTATGTTAGAGCAGATGTAGAGAGAGAATGGAAAAAACTAGAAGAAAGGACAAATGGATAGCAGACAATGGAGAGTTAGCAGAAGACCAGAAGAAAGCAACTAGAGCAATTGCGACTGAGAAATAAAATGTCCAAACAGCAAAGGGTAGAAAAATACTTTTTTATTTTGAATTTATTAACTGGAATATGTCAGTTCTGGGAAATGTGCATCGCTAACATCTTTACGTTTTGTTCAGTATAAGAGGAAATTAATTTTATAGTTTTATTTCTCCAGGGTTATTGTACTTTCCTACTACTACTACTCAACATTTATATAGCGCTACCAGTCGTATACAGCGCTGAACAGCACAGTCCCTGCTCATCAGAGCTTACAATCTAGTCAAGACAAAACACGGAAGGAGGAGGCAGGGGTGGAACAAGGGAGATAAGACGAGTCAAGATCTCAAAGCAGCAGCAAAAAGGTGATCTTTCAACCTGGACTTAAAGAGGGTTAGAGAAGGTGCCTGGCGTATAGACACAGGTAGTTTGTTCCAGGCGTAAGGTGCAGCAAGGTGAAAGGAGCGAAGTCTGGTGTTAGCAGCAGGAGAGGGGGGCATAGATAGAAGTAGTTTGCTAGAAGAGCGGAGTTTCCGAGGGGGGTTATAAGGAGAGATAAGAGATGAAAGGTACTGAGGAGCCGCAGAGTGAATGCATTTATAGGTCAGCAGGAGAAGTTTGAATTGAATGCGGAAGCGGATAGGGAGCCAATGAAGTGACCTGAGGAGAGGCATAATATGGGCATGCTGAGGCTGGTGGAAGATTAGACGTGCCGCAGAGTGTTGAACAGATTGGAGGGGAGAGAGATGACTCAGAAGGAGACCAGCAAGGAGCAGGTTACAGTAGTAGAGACGGGAGGTGATTAAGGTGTGGATAAGCATTTTAGTATTTTATTTATTTATTTACATTCTCTTATATACCGTGCTATTCTGCATCAGTGCGGTTTACATTGAACAAACTGAAATTACATTGAACAGGGCATTATAACTTGGAGATAACTATTTTACAGGGAACATGGGCTATGGAGGGTTAAGTGGCTTGCCCAAGACCACAAGAAGCACCTGTGGGACTAGAAACCCCAGTCCTTCCGGCCCAAGGTTGCTGTCCTCTAGTGGGATTCTAGTAGTGTGTTCAGAGAGGAAGGGGTGGATTTTGCTAATGTTGTAGAGATAGAAACGGCAGGTCTTAGCTATGAGCTGGATGTGTGTGGAGAAGGAGAGAGAGGAGTCAAAGACTACCCTCAGATTGTGGGCCGAGGAGACAGGAAGGATTGCAGAGTTATCCACAGAGATCGAGAAGGAAGGAAGAGGAGGGGAGGTTGTAGGGGGAAAGATAAGAAGTTCAGTCTTGGCCATGTTCAACTTCAAGCGGCGGTGAGACATCCAGGCAGCGACATCAGAAAGGCAGGCAGAGATCTGGGTCTGGATTGCCGGAGAGATTTCGGGCGTAGAGAGGTAGATCTGGGAGTCATCAGCATACAGATGGTACTGAAAGCCATGGAAAGAGATAAGTGCACCAAGGGACTGGGTATAGTTTGTTTTTTGGGGGTTCACAGTTTAATTATTGTCCTTATGTTTATGAATTGTGATCCCTTGTTCTATGTTTGGTGACGGTCTATGTTTTGCATGTGTATCCGAGCTGCGGTATTTTGTTCATGTAGTTTCTATGTGACAGTCTCACTTGTTCTCTTTCGCAAGTACATAAGAGCATAAGATATGCCATACTGGGTCAGACCAAGGTCCATCAAACCCAGTATCCTGTTTCCAACAGTGGCCAGTCTAGGTCACAAGTACCTAGCAGTTTCCCCAGAAGAAACATGTTCCACAATGCTTGTATTGGGGCAAGCAGTGGATATTCTGGGTCCAGGAACTTGTCCAAACCTTTTTTAAACCAAGCTACACTAACAACTTTTACTACATCCTCCGGTAACTAATTCCAGAGTTTGATTATGTGTTGAGTGAAAAAATATTTTCTCTTAGTTGTCTTAAACAGTGTGATAAGGAAGCTCATCATAGCTCAGGAAGGGGCTATAGAAAAGGTGAAGTGTCTCTGAACAAGAAACCTGTCAGTGCTGGTAGAAATGAGAAAATATAATTTTGCCATAAAAGACTACCAGTCCCAGAATGCACCAGGTTTCCAACAGCCATGAGAGGAGCTGAAGTGAGAAAACGTGTGTTCAATCAAAAGGGCTATGAGGTAATCCCCAAGCACTCATTGCAAAGGGCAGGGCTTGATTCAGCACAGCTGCGCTGTGCTAGGATGGAAACACTCATCTCAAAGGGCAAGGCCTGATTCAGCACAGCTGTGCTGTGTTAGGGAGGAGCACTCATCTAAGCAGAATAAGAGTAGAGTTTATTCTACAGATGACCATCTTCATGATCACCTTGGATATCCAGAGAATTGTCCTCAGTATCCTGAGAATCAGCTTGAGTTTGATCATCAGTTTCATCTGAAGGATCATCAGAAGCAGAAGCCAAACCGGACGGACAGAGAGGGAAAGAGACCCTTTGGAAGAAGGAAGAGAAAAGCCTTTGAGAGGTCTAGAAGAGTCCAAAGCAGTACGTATACTGGGAGGTATTCCAAGGGCCAGCATACACCATTGGACTGGGGAAAGCCAGAGGAATGGTGCTGCAGAGCTAGGAATCACCAGAGGCTACCTGTGAGGGAGACGGCTGCACGTGGAAGGGACCCTAAGACCTGTGCCAGAAGGTATGTGAAGAGAGATCCAGGGATCTGGATTGGAAGGCTGGACATAAACTGGACTACATACTGGCCAGGCTATATAGAGAGGAACTCTAGCAGCAATGGAAGCTCAGGTATGAACACTGATCTATGCCCTAGCTATAACCTTGAAAGACAGCAGGGAAACAAGTATTCTCCTGAAAATGCTCCATTGAGAGATTCATCTGTGCCAATCCATGATATTGAACCCATGCTTGTTGAACAAGGGGGAATAATAGCAGATGAGGATCCTGTTTATATGGACGGCTCTCTATCTAAACTCCGTTGGTAACTTTCTGTTATAAAGTACAGCAACCATCACAAAGAAATACAAATTTGTTCTTTAATCTACTCAGAAAAGCTCCTGAAGCAGGATTTGACCCACACAGTAGAAAACAAGCCAGCTAAGGGGTTTCAGCTGGATAACTGCTAGCAATTAAGCCTTACCTAATTGTGAGCTAGGAGAGAATCACTTCTGAATCTATGTGGGAAGTAATCAGAAGTTAACCTGAAAAGAACAGTTTGTTTCTTGCTTTGTGGCTTTTCATTTGTTGTTTTCCTGATTTTGACTTTGTTTTTCCAAGTTAACACTGAAAGCAAGTTACCTGATTTATGTGCTACCAAGCATATCTGTGTTGGGAGAAATAACCCCATAAATAAAAATCTTATTGGCTTTACCCAAGAGCACAACTAAATTATTGTCAGCAGCTGTGTCTGGTGTGAATGAACTACATTGCCCACAATACCTTGCAAATCATATAGATATATGCTCTTGCCAAGACTGTGAAGATTCTCACCCAGGCAGCCGTCTGACAACAGGTACACTGTAACTTCATTGCATGTCCCCTAGTCTTTCTATAATTTGATAGCATAAACAATCGATCTATGTTTACCTGTTCCACTCCATTCATTAATTTATAGAACTCTATCATATCTCCCCTCAGCCGTCTTTTTTGTAGGTTGAAAAGCCCTAACCTTTGAACCCTTTCCTCATAGGGGTATCCTTTAATCCCTTTTACCATTTTTGTGGCTCTTCTCTGTACCTTTTCTAATTCCGCTATATCCTTTGAAGATACATCAACCAGAACTGCACACAATATTTAAGATTATATACTATACAAAAAAGAACCACATTGCAAATAATCAAAGATCATACAATATCACATTGCAATAACATTAATTTAAAGATATATTTTATGTATTAACTAAATCTCATACAATAATCCAATTTTTTTTAAACCTTTAGAACACAAACGATACATTAATAAATATCTATTAAATATGCACAAATCACGAAACCTTACACCAATTCAATCAACCATATAAAGATATAATAATTTATTGATAAAGTCACAATTGAGAAATATTTAAGACGTAATACTTAACCAATTCATGACAAATATGAATACAAAATTACCCCCAAATTTTATACATATCATTAGTTTCTAAAAACAATATAATGTAAACATTTTCCATATATAATTCCCCATATACACTTTTCATTAAGGCACTGATTTATGCATATTTAATACATATTTCCTTATCGTTCCTCCAGTTTAGTCCTCTACGGCTGGGTAGTGCACCTCCTCCTGCAGCATGGAGACTGGACCAATCAAAATCCTGACAACGGTGGATGTAGCGTACTGGAATTCCCATCAGCCCTCAGTGTGTCCAGTCTCCATGCAGCAGGAGGACTTGTGAGCCTAGGTGCTGGGCTCACTAGGGTATCTGTTATTAGCAGTTAGCTTAGATCCAGGTTTTATATTTAGTTTGACTTTTCTCTTTTCTTTTGTTTGGGGATCATTAGTTTGTCATTGTAAATTTCTCCTCTCTATTTCTCATTTCTGTTATTTTGGGCTGTTCTTTTAAAAAAAAAAAAAAAAAACAGTTTTGAAAGGTGTCTTGCTATACCTTTCGACTGCAGGACTCTGGTATCCGGATCCTTTCTCTCTGCCCACCCGCACCTATGGCGGTTTCTTTAGGCAATATTTTTCCCCATGGTGGATCGGGGTTGAAAATATCTTGCCGGCATTCAGTCAGCCTGCTTTCCTCTACGCTTCAGGCGTCATCGGAGGAAGCGGCTCAGCCTACATACAGCTGACTTCGCGGCAGGACTGTGCGCCGCTTCGGTCTGTTGAGGAGTGCCTGTTTTTGGGCACCAGGGGCTGGGAGAGTTTTTCTTGAGTCTCCTTAGGGCTACAGGACCTCCCGCCTGTTCCCGCCTAAACGCTGCTGTGAAACCGCGGCCATTTTAAACACGCAGTTTCTGCGGCGGCGTCTCCTTTTTCTCTCCGGCTCTGCTGGTATCTAGCGTGGAGGAGCCTAGCAGGTTAGCGATTTCCTTTGCCTTTTCTTTTATTTACTGTTAAATTTATTTATTTATTTATTTATTTGGTTATTTCTTTGGTTTAGTTTTGGCTAGCGTTGCCTCCGGAGAAAGCTCTTTTTTGCCGGTACTTTAGGCAGCTCGGGCAGTCATTAAAATGTTTAAAAAAAAAAAAAAAAAAAACAATAAGAAAAGGCTTCAGTGGGGCGCTATCCTCAGGGACACGCTGTGTTTAGGCTGCTTTTTGGCCCCAGCCATGTCTCTCAGTTCCCAGTGCATAATTTGTGGAACCTGGAAGGGCACTACGAGTGGGACAGGTGTCTGTTTGAGCTATGTTACAGGGCCTAGCAGCGGAGTACAGCAGATGGAGTCCCTCGTGCCTTCTGGGCCCCAGGACATGGTTAAGGAGACGGAGGGTGGTGCTGGGATAGCGGGTCCTTCTGTTCCGACTCCAGAGGTCTCTTCTGGTCCTGCTGGAGCGGCTACAGATTTTGCTTTTTCTGCGCTCCTAGAGGATTTTTCCCCTGATTTTATCTTGCTCTTACATCAGGCCTTCTGTCGTAGGAGGCAGGGTCAGTTACCTCTTTCCTTTTCTTTGCCTGCTCCCTCCCAAGGGCCCGGACTTGGAGAGGCTGAGCCTTTATCATTACGGGGGGCCAAGAAGCAGCGGCCCTCAGAGCCTTGTACCTCGGACTTGGCGTGGCACGAGGTAGAGGAGGTGGATTATACAATGGACATCGAGGACCATGAATTAGAGGAAGGTGAGATTCCTGAGCCAGAGGACCAGGCTAGGATTATTCGTGTGTTTCGCAGGGATGAGTTGTCAGCTCTTATTTCAGAGGCCTTAGACTATCTCCCGAGCAACCGATCAAAGACGAAGTTAGCGCGGATCCCATTATTCAGGCGGTACGGCAAACACAAGTGGTCTTTCCTGTCCATAAAGTCATAGATCAGATGATTCAGAGCGAGTGGGATCATCCGGAGGCAGGGCTTAAGGGAGTTAGGCTTATGAGTAAGCTCTATCCCTTGGCTGATAAAGACAAGGAAAGGTTCCGTTCCCCTAAGATAGATGCGGCGGTTTCAGCAGTCACTAAAAAGACCACAATTCCGGTGGAAGGCAGCGCGGCCCTGAGAGATGTACAGGATAGGAAGGTAGATGGCCTCCTGAAGCAGTCCTTCGAAGCTGATGCAATTTCTCTGCAGGCTTCTATTTGTGGGGCTTGGATAGCGAGAACCTGTCTCCGTTGGGTTCAGCACCTCAAGCAGTCGACCTCTTTGGGGCCTGACGAAGTCGCAGAAGTGCAGCGTTTAGAGTCAGGTTCGGCGTATCTGGCCGACGTGCACTACGACTTAATTAGGGCATTATCGAATAGTATGGCTTCTGTGGTAGCTGCGCGCAGATCCCTTTGGCTTAAGAATTGGGCAGCCGATGGCTCTTCCTAGGCCCGCCTCTGCAAGCTTTCCTTCAAGGGTAAGCTTTTGTTTGGAGAGGATTTGGATAAGTTGGTGAAAGACTTAAGGGAATCCAAAGGCGGTAGGCTCCCGGAGGATAGACCAAAGGCAAGGGAAGGTGTTTTGTTCCTTCCGGGGGCAGTATAGGGACTTTCGGAGGTTTCGATCTCCCCGTTTCGCGGTGTCCCAAAGAGGGAGGTTTGCCTCACGATCCCTGGGGTTTCGTGGATTTCGAGGAGCCAGTAGAAGTTTCGCAGTGGCATCTGCCAGTGCCGCCCGCAGACCACAATGAAGGACGGCGGGTCCCGGCAGACAGTCAATCGATCGGAGGTCGACTTCGGGATTTTCTGCCTGCCTGGACCCATATAACTACCGATCAGTGGGTGTTGGAGATTGTCCGCGATGGTTATGCTCTGGATCTCGCAAAACCGGTGCTGGACTCGTTTGTGAGTTCGCCCTGC
Organism: Ichthyophis bannanicus; assembly: GCA_033557465.1. Classification (NCBI taxonomy): domain Eukaryota; kingdom Metazoa; phylum Chordata; class Amphibia; order Gymnophiona; family Ichthyophiidae; genus Ichthyophis; species Ichthyophis bannanicus. The sequence goes on along the minus strand of CM066048.1, from coordinate 98,749,470 downwards.
AGAGGACCGAAAAAGGCTCTACAGCTGCGTCAGACGTTGGACCATTTGGTGCAGCTGGGGGCCGTTGTGCCAGTGCCGCCAGCGGAGTACGGTACGGGTCGCTACTCTATTTATTTTGTGGTGCCAAAAAAGGACGGGTCGCTGCGGCCTATTCTCGATCTCAAAGGGGTGAATCGGTGCCTTCGGGTGCAACATTTTCGCATGGAAACGCTGCGTTCCGTTATTGTAGCAGTCCGTCAAGGGGAGTTCCTTACGTCCCTCGATCTCAAGGAGGCTTATCTCCCGATCAGGGAGGCGCATCAAAGGTTTCTGCGGTTTGCGCTTCCGTGGGGACACTTCCAGTTTCAGGCTCTGCCTTTTGGTCTCGCCACAGCTCCACGAGTGTTCACGAAGGTAATGATAGTAGTAGCAGCTGCGCTGAGGAAGGAAGGAGTGTTGGTCCATCCATACCTAGACGATTGGCTCATCAGGGCAAAGACCAGGGACGAGAGCAAAAAAAGCCACGGAAAAAGTGGTAGCCTTTCTTCAAAGTCTAGGCTGGATAGTCAATCCCCTCAAGAGTCATCTGGTGCCTACGCAAGTCCTCGAATATCTAGGTGTGCGGTTCGATACTCGGTTGGGCTCGGTGTTCCTGACAGAGAAAAGAGTCCACGCTCTTCAGACTCTGGTGCACAGCTTCCAGTTACTGGTTGCCCCGACGGCATGGCAGTACCTGCAGGTCCTCGGGACCATGGCGGCAACCCTGGAGGTGGTTCCTTGGGCCAGGTTTCACATGCGTCCGTTGCAACAGGCCTTGCTTCGACGGTGGTGCAACCAGTCAGACCCTTTGAGCAAACGGCTTCCGTGTCCCCTGCAGGTCTGGAGGGCGTTGAAATGGTGACTAATCCCTGCGTCCTTGCGAACGGGAATGCCCTTGGAGCAGCCCGTGTGGATCCCGCTTCTCACGGATGCCAGCCTCTTGAGCTGGGGGGCACATTGCGGAACGGCCTTTGTGCAGGGAGCTTGGTCGGCAAAGGAGAACGGCTAGTCGATCAATCGGCTGGAGCTGCGAGCAGTCTTTCTAGCCCTGAACAGCTTCGAGGCTTTCGTGGTGCATCGTGCAGTGAGGGTGCTGTCGGACAATGCGGCAACAGTGGCATACATAAATCGACAGGGCGGTACCGGGAGCGCAGCAATGGAAGAAGAGGCAGAGGGGCTGTTCTCATGGATAGAGTCGCATCTCCTAGCAATATCAGCGGCGCACATCGCCGGAAAGGACAACGTGACAGCGGATTTTCTCAGAATTCGAGTGGATGCGGGCGAATGGGAGCTCCATCCCGACGTGTTCGCGCAATTGGTTCTCCGATGGGAAAGGCCGGTCATGGACTTGATGGCCTCCTTCCTGTCCGCGAAAGCAAACCGCTTTTTCAGCAGACGGCGGGAGCCCATGTCGGAGGGCATAGACGCTCTGATTCAGCCGTGGCCATCGGCGGGGCTTCTCTGTATGTTTCCGCCGTGGGCTCTCATCAGTCGAGTGATTCAGTGCATCGAGTCGCATCGGGGGCGCGTACTGTTAGTGGCGCCGGACTGGCCCCGGCGTCCGTGGTATGCCGACCTCATCCGGTTGCTCGACGGGACCCCATGGCGGCTTCCGGTGTCGCAGGAGCTTCTCGTACAGAGTCCATTAGTAATGCCGCAGGTGAATCGATTCTCGCTTATGGCTTGGCCATTGAAAGGGCGCGGTTGAGAAAGAGAGGTTATTCTGGGTCGGTTGTCTCAACTCTTCTTCAGGTGCGGAAACGCTCAACATCGCTTGCTTATGTGCGCGTCTGGCGAATTTTTGAAGACTGGTGTTCCCGGCATCAGATCCGGGCCGCCACGGCTTCGGTACCCATAGTTTTGAATTTTCTGCAGGACGGTTTCGAGAAGGGTCTCGCCGCCAGCTCTTTGAGAGTGCAGCTGGCAGCCCTTGCCTGTTACAGGGGTAAGGTTCAAGGCATGCCTCTGGGAGCTCACGACGATATCCTACGTTTTTTGAAGGCGGTTTCGAGATTGCGTCCCTCGCGGCGGATTTCTGTGCCGCCGTGGGATCTCAATTTGGTTTTACGGGCGCTAAGTAAAGCTCCCTTTGAGCCCTTAAGTCAGATTTCTCTCAAGGATTTAACTCTTAAGACGGTATTTTTGGTAGCTATTTGCTCGGCAAGACGCGTTTCCGAGTTGCAAGCTCTGTCTTGTAGAGAGCCCTTTCTCTGTTTTTCTAAGGAAAAGGTGGTTCTCCGGCCGGTACCTTCCTTTCTGCCGAAGGTGTCCTCTCCTTTTCATGTGAATCAGTCCGTGTCTCTGCCGGTTCTTCGGTCAGACGCGGCTCATGCTGCGGATCACGGATTGAGTCGTTTAGATGTGAAGAGAGCTTTGCGGCGTTATTTGGTGGTGTCCGAGTCTTTTCGTAAGTCAGATCGTCTGTTTGTGTTGTTTGGAGGACCTTGGAAGGGTGAAGCTGCGGCGAAAGCTTCCATTTCCAGGTGGATTAAGGAAACCATTGCTTCAGCTTACCTGTTGCAAGGGCGCCAGGTGCCGGTTGGTTTGAAAGCTCACTCTAATAGGGCACTGGCAACTTCTTGGGTGGAATACAGCCTAGTTCCGCCGGTGGAAATTTTGTAAAGCGGCAACCTGGACGTCGCTTCATACTTTCAGCAAACACTACCGTTTGGATGTGTTAGCAGCGGAGGATGCCTGTTTCGGGTCGGCGGTGTTGCGTGCCGGCTGGCAAGGTCCCTCCCGTTAGTACTGCTCTGTTACATCCCAGCCGTAGAGGACTAAACTGGAGGAACGATAAGGAAATGATAATTACACTTACCTGGTAATTGTAGTTCCTTGAGTGACGACAGTTTAGTCCTCCGTCCCACCCAGTCCTATTGGTTTCCTTCGTCGTCGGTGCGGCACGCATTTAGATGCGAGGAATACATTTACAGGTGAGTGTTTTCTCTCTGGTTCATCACTGTTCTTGTTCTTTCTTCTTCTTCCTCTGACTCTTGTCTGATTCGGCAGAGCGGGAAGGCTTCGATATCAGAGACCTCTTCCCTTCCGTATGAAAGGGGGGATTCATATTCTGTTCGGTATCTAAGTTTAAAAAAAAATAAAATTTGGATTATATATCCTTTGTAGGTCTTGTTTGTTTATTGCTCTCTTGAGTCTGCTTTGTCAGTAGTACACTGAGGGCTGATGGGAATTCCAGTACGCTACATCCACTGTTGTCAGGATTTTGATTGGTCCAGTCTCCATGCTGCAGGAGGAGGTGCACTACCCAGCCGTAGAGGACTAAACTGTTGTCACTCAAGGAACTACAATTATCAGGTAAGTGTAATTATCATTTATTAATGTATCATTTGTGTTCTAAAGATTAAAAAACTTTGGATTATTGTATTAAATATAGTTAATATATAAAATATATCTTTAAATTAGTTATTACAGTGTGATATTGCACAATATTTAAGAAGCAGTCGCACCATGAAACAACACAGAGGCATTATAATATCCTTTGTTTTATTCTCTATTCCTTTTCTTATGCTTCCTAGCATTCTATTTGCTTTCTTGGCCGTTACTGCACACTGGGCAGACTGTTTCAACTTGACGCCTAAATCTTTTTCCTGGGTAGTGGTTCCTGATGTGGAACCTTGCATTGTGTAACCATAGTTTGGGTTGTTCTTTCCTAGGTACATAACTTTGCACTTGTCCACATTAAATTTCTTCTGCCATTTGAACGTCCAGTCTTCTACAGTAGTTTATTAAGGTCCTCTTGCAATTTTTCATAATTCTCTTGGGTTTTAACAACTTTGAATAATTTTGTCTCATCTTCAAATGTGATTACCTCACTCATTATTCCCATTTCCAGGTCATTTACGAATATTTAAAAAAGCAGCGGACCCAGCACAGATCCCTAGGATTCTCCACTATTCACCTTTCTCCATTGGGAAAATTGGCCATTTAGCCTTACCCTCTTCTTTCTATTTTTTAACCAGTTCCTGATCCAAAATAGTACATTGCCTCTTGTCTCATTACTTCTTTTTTTAATTTCCCCAAGAGTCTCTCATGAGGGACCTTGTCAAAGGCTTTTTGAAAATCTAGATACAGTATAACGACTGGCTCACCTTTGTCTACCTGGCCTAGTGGTTGGGGTTTGAATCCTGCTAGAGGACTGCAACCTTGGGCCGGAAAGACTGGGGTTTCTAGTCCCACAGGTGCTCCTAGTGGCCTTGAGCAAGCCACTTAACCCTCCATTGCCTCAGGTACAAAAACATAGATTATGAGCCCTTCGGGGACAAGGGAAAATATAAATATACAGTACCTGAATGTACACCGCTTTGACTGGTAGAAAAGCAGTATATAAGCCTAGTTAAAGAAAGAAAGAAAGGGAGGGGTCTGGTGGAGGTGTGGAGGCACTTGCTTGAATCTGCAGGCTTTGCACAAGCACAGCTGAAGCCGGCGCCAGGAAGAATTCTGCCTCTGGTCGCACAGCTGCCCTTAGCATCAGGACTTTGGTTGGAGAGGAGGCAGAGCCCCATGGAATCACGGCTATGTGGCAGGCTGGTGTTGTGAATGGACTGCTTTTGGAGAGAGACTGCATTGGAGACTGCATCTCTACGCCTGAAATCTCTCCGGCAATCCAGACCCGGATCTCTGCCTGCCTTTCTGACATTGCTGCCTGGATATCTTACCACCACTTGAAATTGAACATGGCCAAGCCTGAACTTCTTATCTTTCCCCCTAAAACCTCCCCTCCTCTTCCTCCTTTCTCAGTCTCTGTGGATAACTCTGTTATCCTTCCTGTTTCCTCGGCCCGCATTCTGGGGGTTGTCTTTGGTTCCTCTCTCTCTTTCTCCACACACATCCAGCTCGTAGCTAAGACCTGCCGTTTCTTTCTCTACAACATTAGCAAAATCTGCCCCTTCCTTTCTGAACACACTACTAAAACGCTTATCCACTCCTTAATCACCTCCCATCTTGACTACTGTAACCTACTTCTTGCTGGTCTCCCTTTGAATCATCTCTCTCCCCTTCAATCTGTGCAACACTCTGCTGCTCGACTAATCTTCTGACAGCCTCGTCATGCCCATATTACTCCTCTTCTCAAGTCACTTCATTGACTCCCTATCCGTTTCTGCATCCAGTTCAAACTTCTCCTCCTGACCTATAAATGCATTCACTCTGCGGCTCCTCAGTACCTTTCCTCTCTTATTTCTCCTTACAATCCCCCTCGCAAACTCCGCTCTTCCGGCAAACTGCTCCTGCCTATGCCCTTCTCTCCCACTGCTAACTCCAGGCTTCGCTCCTTTCACCTTGCTGCACCATATGCCTGGAACAAACTGCCTGTGTCTGTACGCCAGGCACCTTCCCTAACCCTCTTCAAGTCCAGGCTGAAAACTCACCTCTTCGCCGCTGCCTTTGGATCTTGACTCTCCTGATCTCCTTCTTCCCTTGCTTTATCCCTGCCTATGCCTTCTGTGTTTGTCTTGACTAGATTGTAAGCTCTGATTAGCAGGGACTGTCTCTTACTTGTTTGTACAGCGCTGTGTATGACTTGTAGCGCTATATAAATGCTCAGTAATAGTAGTAGTAGTAGAACTTTTTAGAGATTGCAAACTGGCTGTTTAAAGCTGTGAGTCCACAGGTGATTTATGACTGTGCTGAGTGGTTTGCTGTCAGTTCACTTTATAGCAGCTAAAGGTTAGCAATTCTGACAACAGAGGAGGGGAGAGCAGTGGCAGCAATGTCTGCAGTCAAAGTAGACTGAGGGAGCAAAAGTGTGGGCAATTGGTGAGGCAGGCACACACTTGATCAGAAAAGTCCAAAAGGTTTCTCTGAGCTAGGGGAGAGGCGGGAACATTGGCTTAATTTGGGACTTCACCAATGGAACGTGCTTGTATCTCCCTGCTTGTCTCTGGAGAAACCATTTAGAGATCATATAATCTCTTCACCTCTGTCTGTTTGTCACAGATATGGGGAACTCATATAGAACTCTGAACCACTATGTATTCATCACGGTTCGGGGAAACTCACATATGACTCTCTACCACTAGTTCAGGGGAACTTATGTAGACCTCTTCACCGCTCATACTCTTCTTTCACAAATTTTATAACTTTACCTTTCATTGTCCAATGGGCACCATCTATGGCTACCAATCCCCATATCTTTGGAAACTCATCCACTGTTCCAGACTTGATGATTTCTGGATCTCTCAATTTTTAGACTCCTGGGCAATCAGTAAGCTACCCTCCTGGAACCTGCCAATGCAGCAAAGTCTTCTAGATCCTGTGAACACTCATCACTTTTTCATGCGACAACCTGCCTGATATCCTGGAGGATTAGCAAGGCTGGAGAGATTACCGCCCTATAAAATCACTTTTCCACAAAATCTTGAACATTGTCTGCCCCTCATAATAGCTGGACCACAGACAGCCTCCCCAGTATTCTGAGTTTAGACTGAAAATCCACAATGCAGCTACCCATCTAGTTTAACAGGGGCAATCTAAATCAGGGCTCAGTCTACCGATTCCAATAAGACTGCACTCTGGAGAACCTACTGAAGTTGTATGTTTTCTGGGCCATGCACAGCCTCAGGTACTAAAAGAATCCATCTTGTAAGTATGTATTGCTAATCACACAAATTTTGGCATATATGATATGAGAACTGTTTCTTTGGGTTTGTTCTTTCACATACAGAAGTCCTTTGTCAAGCTTTCAAAAAAATTTCCAGGTCCTCTGTCCGCTATTAGTTTTCCAGGCTAAATAGACTTCCATTCTGAACATTGACTCAATTTGGGCCCATTTATTAGGGCGCCATAACAGTGTCCACTTGCTTCCCCATCATGTATGGTCATCAAGTTTCACTTAAACAAAAATATTTCCCTCATTACAAGTTTGTGAACATCCTCCATGGCTGATTTTTATGCAGTATGGAAAAAAAAAAAATCGGTCATTTTTTGCTCTTATACCACCTACAAGGAACCATTAGGTTATCTCTTGGGAGACAATATAAATCCAATGATACTCTGCTCAAAATGTTTCTCTCATCATACACCTTGGAAGGTACTGCATACAACTATCAATAACATCGCCTCCATGAATCACTCCAGGGAATATGTTACAGCTAAAAAATTAATTCTCTTTATGGGGTCTGTTTACTAAGCGGCGCTAGTGACTTCCGTGTGATATCGGAGCCACGGTCCCATTGAATAAAATGGGCCATGGCTCAGATTTTGCACAGAAGCTGTTGGCGCTGATTAGTAAACAGACCCCTATGAGTGTCTACAAATTGAATGGTCAGCTTGGGAAGTAAGGTGGACATCTTATTGATTAGGAATCCTTGACACTGAAGTGTCTGTATAATGGCTCAAAGAACAATCTGTGCACTTATGAAGACAAAAAGGCCAAATGGATACATTTTACATACTTCTGTTACAGGTAAGCAACTTTGCTCTATAGTAGGATCTTCGAATACATATGCTCAGGTATAATCAGAGAAATGGCAGGTTGTCTAGCATGGGCAGCTAGGAGCAAAAGGTATAAGCAACTGGGTGGGCCAAAGAGTTTTTATCTGACATCTATATATTTCTATGACAGAATTACCAAAGTCATTTTTCACAAGGAATAGAACAAAGCTAGGCAGAAGACAGGCCATCAAATTCAGAGAAAATTACAGATCAAAGGAAACAGGTAACCTAGTATATGACGGCATATAAACACCAGCATGGTCCATTCAAAAGATTTATACAGTAATTTTGAGAGCAGGACAAACCTTTGGGTTTCAAAATCCTCTCCCCCTAAACCAGAGAAATAAAGTTAGAGATAACGGGGTGTAACGGGGGTTCTCCATGAACAGCAGGATAAGTCAGCCACACCTAGTGATATCATCCGACGGCACCATACAGACAGAAGTGCTCTCTTAAATCCTTCTGAGCATGTGCCAATGTAGCCCTACCCACTGCCTGCCCCTACCTGGGCCAGTCTGTACCTAGCTGAGATCCGTAGGTAGGTGGTAGGCACCCAGGAGTGTAGGTGTCAGGAGTGTGTAATGTCCTTTCGTCCTAGGGGAGGCAGTTGGGAACGTGTGGCTGACTTATGCTGCTGTCCACAGAGAACCCCCGTTACAGGTAAGTAACCCTGCTTTCTCCATGGACAAGCAGGATGCATCAGCCAAACCTGATGGACTCCATAGCTGTGGCCGTTAGGCTGGTGGTGCTGCGGTAGGACAAATGGAAGGCTGGAGGCATGTTTTTGAACAGAGCTATGTTTTATTGGAACAACGGGCAAACGTGAACATAACTTGCGCAGAAGGGAACAGTGCCGTAGCAACCAATGAATGCAGTAACCAGAGGAAATAATGAAGGCATTGGAAAAATATAGCAACAACAGGGACCTGCGGTCCAATAGAATCAGTGTCCTGCAGAAGGCAGTGCATGCAGAGATCCACTGTGAGAGGGTTCTCTTTGTGACCAGTCACTCTGGTCGGTTGGGGTCAAGTGACACGAATAGCTGAGTCCTGCACTTTAAGGGGGTGGTTTTTGTGAGGTAGGTCTGCGGGACTTGGATGCAGTCGAGAGTATGAAGATGTTGCTGTTCCAGTGTGGCTGTGGATAGAAGATAGGTAGCACAATGGACTGGCTCAGGTAGAAGGGAGACACCACCAGAAGGAACCAGGGGAAGTTCTGAGTATCACTCGGTCCGGGAAGATCTGTGTGTACAGTGGGTGGGCAACCAACGCTTGGAGCTCACTGATCTGCCGGAACGAGGTGATGGCAATGAATAGGGTTCTCCAAGTCACATACTTGAGTGGCAATTCCCCCATAGGTTCAAAGGGGGCATGCATGAGCTGACACAAGACGAGGCCTAGGTCCCAGAGAGTCACTGGCTGCCTGATTGGGGGTCGCAGATTGGTGAGGCCTTCAATGAATCTGGAGACCAGAGGATGCGCTGAGATGGGTTGATAGTTGAGGCGTTTGTGGAAGGCTGCAACGACTGTGAGGTGCACCCAGATGGAGGGTGTCTTTAGCCCTGTGTTGGTGAGTGTTGTGAGGTACTGGAGGACCATCTGGATTGGGCAGAAGGCATCCTGTTCCTAGGCTGTACACTAAGCATTGAAGTGTTTCCATTTGAGGCTTTAGGATTTCCACATGGAGACCTGCCAGGCGGCGAGGATGATTCACTGTACCTGTGTGGTGAGGTGAGGTGGAGGGAGGTGGGCCTTGTCCTTTCAGCTTCCAAGCCATTAGCGCTAGAGTTGCCAGGTTGGGGTGTAGTGTCTTATCCCCTTCCCGGGAGAGGAGGTCCAGCATCCAGGATAGAGGGAGTGGTGGGCTGACAGAGAGGCATTGGAAATATGGGAACCATATCTGTCTCGGCCAGTGGGGGGCAATCAAAATGATAAAGGCTTAGTTGCTGATGATTTTCTGGATTGTCTTGGAGATAGCAGAGTTGGGGTATATGTATAGAGGAGGTGTGAGCTCCAATGTAGGTTGAATGCGTTTGATGTAGGCTCTGCATCGAGGGTCGCTTGGAGCAGAACTGGGGGCATTTGCTGTTGGTCTTATCTGTGAAGAGGTTGATCTGAGGGTGTTGCCACCACTGGAAGATGATGTTCGTAACTTCAGTCTTGAGGGACCACTCATGAGGCTTGAGTTGGCGGCTGAGCCTGTCTACCAGTTGGTTGTTTTCGCCCCTCAGGTAAGATGCCTGCAGGAAGCAACTATGGGACAAGGCGAAGAAGTGCATAGTGGGAGGGAGCCCATCCCCTTTGTTTGTTGATGTAGAACATGGCAACTTGGTTGTCGGTCTGTATCAGGACAATTTTGTCTGTGATCTAGGAGGAGAAGGTCTTGAGGGTGTTCCTGATGGCGCAGAGGAGGAGGTTGATGTGTTGAGCTCTCTCCTTTGTGGTCCAGGCTCCTTGCATATGAAGATGGAGTAGGTGGACGCCCCAGCCGGTTGTGGATGCATCTGTGGTGATGACAAAGCTGTGCTGGGGTTGTTGAGTCTTCCTTATGACAGGTGTTTCTTGTACATCCACCAGGAGAACACTGTCGTTGTTTTGGCATCTATGGTGATTCTGCATGCCAGGGGCTGGAAGTGCTGTGTCCAGTTGCGGCGGAGGTGCCAATCAAGGGCACACACATGTATCTTGGCTAGGGGAATTACTGTAGTGGTTGCTGCCATATGCCCCAGGAGCCATAGGCGTGTCCAGACCGAGGAGGTGCAGCTGGTCGCTACTGTCCAGGCGAGGGTGGTGATCATGTCCGCCCGCTGGGTGAGTAGGAATGCCATTCCCTGGTGGGTCTGGATGTATGCTACTATGAATTCTAGGCAATGCATTAGTTGTTTAATGGACTTCTTGTAGTTTATGAGGAAGCCAAGTGAGGAGAGGGTGCTGTAGTGCGGCGTATTGCTTGAGATGTCTTTTGTTTGGAAGGTGCAGAGATCAGTCAGTTCAGGCAAGAGAAGGTGCAGATACCCTCCCTGTGGAGGCATTATACAGCCACTGCGATGTACTTGGTTTAGACCCTGGGGGCTGAGGAGAGGCCAAAGGGGAGCACTTTGTATTAGTAGTGGTTGCCCAAGATGAGGAATTGTAGGTACTTCCTGTGGATGGGAATATGTGTGTAGGTGTCCTGTAGGTTAAGGGGTTGTCCTTGACTTGTATGAGTGGGTGGATGGAACCCAGGGAATACATTCAGAATTTCTCTTTGTGTATGAACTTGTTGATGCAGTGTAGGTCAAGGATGGGGTTGACGCCTCCAAATTTCTTGAGGACGAGGAAATATCTTGAGTAGAAGCCAGTCGGTTTGCACAGCGGGAGCCTGTTCTATGGCTAACAAGTCCAGCAGAGATTGTAGTTTCAATGCCATGGCAGAGATCAGGTGGCTTGGAGTATGGCTGTTGGGAGTGCAGTGCTGTTGGGGTTCTTTCCAGAAGTTGATGAAGTACTCCTCTTTGATGATCTGCAGGACCCATTTGTCGGATGTGATGGAGGTCCAGGAGCACTGGAAAAGAGATAGGCGGCCCCCTACAGGAGGTCCCTGGTGTGTGCTGGAGTCAAAAGGAAGGGGTGCTCTGTCCCGATGATGTGGCCCGTGCATCTGTTGGTGGCATTCCTTCAGGCGCTGTTTGGATGTGTAGGGGTGGTTGTACGATTGTTGTTTCGGTCGATGGTGTTGCCATCTGTTGTAAGGGTGGTAGCAGTACGGGGTGGAATAGGACTTCTTGTGGTACTTGCACTAGCTAGACGAGCGTTCCAACTCCACTGAGGCTAGGGTTTGGAGGGTAGTGCAGTGTTCCTTTAGGTCACTGGAGAAGAGGGCATCAGCGAGCCATTGTGGGTGTCCTCCCTGAGGCTCTGAGCCAGGCCATTTGCTGACTGTGATTGCCAAGGCCACAGAGCGGGCTGCAGTGTTGAACTTGTCAAAGGCTGACCTATTTAGATGCTTGCTGCATTCCCCAAGGTTGCCCAAGAGGGGGGAGGAGGGAGTCCTTGGACTCTTGTGGGAGGCTGTCGGTGGCGGCCCACAGCTTGGACAGGAGTGTGTCCTGGTACAGCACAATCCTGGCCAAACTGTTGGCACTGGTGGGAAGTTGTCTTCACTATGAGCATTGCCACTTGGTAGGATCGCTTCCTGAACTCGTCAAGCACATTGTGGTCCTTTTCTGGCAGCATGGATCTGGGAACTCTTGGCCTTCTTGAGGGCTGACTTAACCATAATGGACTGGTGAGGTAACTGTGTTCTGTTGAAGCCTGGCTCTGGTTGCATGTGATACTTTGAGTCGAGTTTCCTGGAGGTTTCAGGTCCCAAGGCGAGTGTCTGCCACGCTTTCTGGAGGTTTTCTAGGAGCATTTTGTGAACTAATAGGGACACCAGGGTGTCCAGATGCTTGAGGAGGCAGAAGACTTGTTTCTTGGATCTGGCATATCCACTTGAGTTAGAGCCTTGCGGCCAGCTTCTGGAGGAATTTTGGGTGTATTAGGTCCTCCGGTGGAGAGGGAGGCGGAGTTTGCGGGGAGTCTGGCTGGAGCAGCTGTTGGAGCTTGCTGGGGAGCTCAGGAGTGCTGCTCCAGGAATTTTGCTAGGAGGTTCAGCATTTTGCTTGCCCCTGTCATGGTGGCAGGGCTGGTCCGATTTGTGCTGCCATGCCTGCGCAAGGTCTGTCTCTTGTGGTGCCTCCCGGGTGGGCTGGAGGAGAAGTTGTCTTGGCTGGTGTCCAAACCTTTGCTCCTGCTGGTGCTTTTATTCTATCTGTGTCTTGTGCTGTGTTCCCAGTCCCTGCAGGGAGAGCTGCTGCTATGGTTGAGAGAGTTTCTATTGTGCCAGCGTGGAGATCTGCACTGCTTTTTCTGGTGGTCTGCAGCATTGGGGGACAATATGGCATGCTTGGAGATGGCTGGGGGGGGGGGGGGGAGAGGAATCCTGGACCAGGCTGGATCTCCCCGAGAAGGGCTTCCCCCGTTGGCCCAGAGATAGGATCATTGATGCATTCAGTGTAGGCCAATCACAGCAGAGGTGGATGTGGCTTGGCTGGTGCTTTGTCCAATGGCGCCGTATGTGGGTGGCACTGAGGGAGGAGCTGAGGAGGCAGCATGGCCAGCCTTGTGAGGGACCCCGGAGCTGCTTGTATCAGCATTTCTCACCTCAGTTTGAGCATCAGAAGCAACGTTTTGTGCCAGAGTGCTGGATAGCTGTCTGGAAGCCCCTGGGCAGGGAATGGAAGCCTCGGGGGGGGGGGGGGGGAGCACACATCCCGTGCCATGGGAGTGTGCTGCTCTTGGTGGTGCAGCTGGATGCCAAATGCTTTTCTTTCCTGCTCTTTTGGACCACATGGGAGGCCCATTGGTCACTGGAGCTGCATTTTGGGGCCTCAGCCAGAAATTCCCTCAATCGTCTGGCTCTCAGGGACATGCAAGTACAGTGGGGGCAGTCCTCCACATGGTGGGCAACCCTGAGGCAACAGACGCAGTGGCTCTGGTTGCACATGATACTTTCATCTTCCTGCTGCACTTTGAGTACTACTTGAAACCAGGTTTGGTCATTTTGGATCTTATGGTATTTTCTTCTTCTTTTCTTTCTTCTTAATGGTGTTGTAGAGGAGAGCTAGGAGATCCGTCTTTCTTGGCAAGGCTGAAGAAAGAGACTAGCTTAGGTAGGGGTGGGCAGTGGTTAGGGCTACACTGGCACATGCTTCCATCTGTAGGGCTCCGTCAGATGATGTCACCCACCAGATGTGGCTGACTCATCCTGCTTGTCCATGGAGAAAGAAACATTCTGAAGGTGTGGTTACAGATCAACAAGACATTATTGATTATATTTCGCCATCCAGCAAAACTTAGCCAGAAGAGTCTGGTTGTGACAGAGAACTGTTCTAAAGTTATCTAAATAACTTTACCCAGATATATGCTGTAAACTGCAATGAGCAGCTTGTATGTAAGAGAAATATATATGTATATATTTTAATGGAAGAATTATCTGGATAAATCCTGCTGAATATCCAATTAAAGTTATCCTGATATATTTATTGCTTGCCACTTCACTAGCAAGAAGAGACCACCACCCCAATTCTCAAACAGCTTCACTGGCTCCCATTACAGAGCCATATAACGTACAAAGCCATCATGCTAACACACAAAGCAATTCATTCGGACCCCCCCCCCCCCCCCCACACACACACACACACACACACACCTCTCCACACTTCTACAACCCTCCCAACCACACAGATCTAGACGAAGCTCTACAATGAACACCCTCATCATCCCCCACATCAGAACCAAATCAAGCCAGCAAGCATGTAAAAGAGCCTTCCAACTCTGCACCCTATGGAACAGACTACCGGAACAGCTCATGAACATCCCTGACCTCAAGACATTCCACAACCAGCTAAAGACCTACCTGTTTACTGAACATTTCAACCCAAGTAAATACCCCTGCCCCTCCAATGTCCAAAGCTCATCTCTATTGTTGTACATAGTCATAACTGTATACAGTTAAGAGCTCAAAGGTCTCTGCATGCTGTACATAGTTGATACCACTGTTACAATGTAATTTGTATTTTGTTCCATGTAAACTGCCTTGACCCAGAGCAAGGTGATATATAAATACAGCTAAATAAATAAATAAAAATAAATACTGGTCTCTGCATGCTTTGCATCTATGAGCAGGCATCATATCCACAGGTGGCAATGATAGATTGATAGATTGATCCCTAGCTTTTCAGATGAACCTATGATGGTTACTTTCACAAAATTGATCCTCAGAAATGTGTCTAACCTCTTGCTTTCAACTTTGCATCAACACAATGTATCCTTATTGTTAGATTTCATTGTCATCTAGTGGTAAAACTGTATAATTACAATTTTACCTTGCCAGGTCTAGTCCTGCCACCGACATTGTAGCTCTTTATACACCAGTTTTTATACCTGGCTTTGCCCTCAATTTTCTGTATGACCTCAGTTGAGTTACTATATTTCTCTGTGCCTTTGTTTTTATGACCTGGCAGTTTCCTTGTGCTCTTTTAGGCTCTGAATAAAAGTTGGAATAAACCTATTCTGGGTTACAACATCATTAGCTTAATTTACATCTATTCAGGGTTCTCACAGCAGCAATTATTTCCATATTGTCCTGCTAGATCAGGCCAGACAACTGGGTTGTGTTCTGCTACCAGCAGATTGGTGGTGACAAAGAACCAATAAAAAGCCCATATTTCAGGACATCACTCCTATGCCTCTATTCGCCTCAGCCATCAGAGGTCTCTTTTGGAGTCTGCTAAGGTCTTCCTTCTGATGCCATGTATGGCTGGCATGTTTAGCAGACAGGGATGGTGTTCTGATGATGGTGTCAAGGCGTTGGATTTGGCTCTGGCATTGGGCAGCAGAAATATCTTCCACAGCCGGATTGGCCCAACTGGTCTTTCAGGGGAAACTTCGGTTTGGAGTCGATTTGGAGAAGCCGATGAAGGACATGGGTGAGACAAAATCTTACTACCTTCCAGAAGACAGGTCTAAGGGGCCTGTGAAGCGAGCTGGTGCCTCTTCTCATCAGCCGCTGCCCATTAACTAAGTGCGCTGGTTGGATTCCCAGGTTCTTGAGACTCTCGTTCTCAGTCCTTACATGGAGCGCATGGGCCCAAGGACTCTGTCTCTTCCAGAGGAGGACCCTCCCTGGCTGTGCAAAGAATGTTTTGGCACTCATTTCCTGGTTCTTCCAGTTGGAAGCAGGCTTTGCCTTTTCTTTTAGGCATGGACCCAGATTAACAGGGATTGCTGGGTGCTAGATACCATTCAGTTCGGCTATACCCTCGAATGCAAAGAGCTGATTCAGAATGCCTTTGTCATCTCCCCTTGTGAGTCTGCAATCAAAAGTTCAGTTGTGTGGATCACCTTGGACAAGTTGCTGCACCTAAAGGCAGAGATACCCTTCCTGCCGGACGTGTGAGGCAAGGACAGATACTCCATCTATTTTGTGGTACCCAAAAAGGATGGTTCTTTCCAGCCCATTCTGGACCTCAAGGGAGTCAATGAGAACTTGCGCATCCTATGCTTCTGGATGGAAACCTTGCACTCGGTGATTCAAGTAGTGCGCCGAGGGGCGTTCTTGACTTCTCTGGATCTGGCAGAGGCATAGTTTCTTAACCCGATCTGGATGGATCACCAAAGTATCTGCGTGTTGCCATGCTTGGATCTCACCATCAGCCACCCTCCCTTGCAGGCTATCCACTGCCCTGAAGATGTTCTCAAAGGTCATGGTGGCGGTGGCTGTGGCACCAAGTAGCAGGACTCAAGGAAAGGACATTAGTAATAAAATGTCACCTTATGAGTCATCATGTGATGGCTTAGACTTCTCTCCCCAGGGCTCTGCATGCTACTTCACCATACCTCATCCTGGCTAGCCTAGAAAGTAGAAACCAGGCTTAATCTGCCTTACATCTACAACTCAAGATGATCCACTCATCTTCCTGTGCCTCATTTCTAGTCCTCGATCTTGTCACTCTTGACTCTATCTCAGGATGAGTCATTTTATCACCCTGCACATTGTATTGTAGTTCTAATCCCTAGCTCTGTCATACAATCTTTATGCGACCATGGGGAGAGTCACTTTATCTGCCTGTGCTTTAGTTCTCTCTTCTACCGCTGATACAATTACAAAATGCTACTTTCTGAGTTTATGATTTCAGTAATACTTGCTTTCTGTTTCCAGCTCTATTTTAGTTAAGCCCACATTTAAATAATCTATTGTAGTCCAGCCTACTTGGAAAGTGAAACAAGATAAACACCCACCAGAACCCACATTATACCAGGAACGGAAGGAGAATAAATATGTGGAAAGATTAAATCAGTGAAGTACATTCTTGTAAAATGTTTTGTCTGCTATCTGTCTTATGTATGCAATAATGTGTCTTGTTCACATTCTTCAAAATGAGTGGACCACTGAATGAAACAGAGCACACAGGGCAGTTAAAAGAGCAAAACAAGGCTGCTTTGTTAATGGGAAGAAGGTCTCCAGCAGTAGCAGCACCCTCAACCCCTTTGAAAAGGGGCTAAAATCATGATTTCTACTGCAGCTATACATCTTGCATTAGGTGACCAAGCAAGACAGCTAGGCAACAGCTTTGTCTAGGCATGGAAAATGAATTTATTGACAGGATCTGAGGCTTGCAAAGTAAGATACCTTATATCAACCCTCTTACCAAAGACTGCCACTGTGTTTCTTAAAAATTCCAGATTGCTGGCACAGTTTTTTTTTCTTAGCAGAAATCTTGTAATGAAAAACATGTGTGAAAATGTATTCACATGTTATCAGGCAGAGCAGCTTCTTGTGCGCAGCATAAGAGGCTCAGGTTTTCTGGGAGAGTATCACCAGGTGCCCTGTCAATCTATTCCCATTGCCACTCCCCAACCCATCTTTGTCAGATTTAGCTCCGTGTGCAGTTGTAAGAAGCTTGCACACTCGGTGGCTCCTATTCCTCAGTCAGATCATCATTGAAGTAGAGGTGAATGGCCTGCATGTACTGCTCCTCATCCATCCTCAGCTTATAGAACTCCTCATCCTCATCTGGAATCCCATTCTGTTCCAGCGTCTTGTCCATATCCAAGTTGATGCCATTGTACTTCCAGGTGTAGCTCGCTGCATGGGCATTGTAGACCAGGTAGCGCCTCAGGATCTCATGGATATTCTCCTCCACGCATACCTGGGAAAAGCAGAGCATGAAACCCTTTAGTGCTCATTTATTTCTTACTGGTAGAGTCTCACCTTCTTTGTCCCTCTTTCTTGCTTGTTGAACAAGAAAATCTCTTCATCCTTTTATTCTCTTTAGGAGACTTCTTCTGCTACCCAGGGTTCTTGATGCGAGTGTTCCCAACTCAGTTTTGATATGATCACTCTCTACTAATACATTGTCATAGGAGAAACAGAGCCCCCCCTTTTCCCTCTTCCCAAAAAGAACGTCTCTAGGTGGGATGAATGCATGAGGACAAACTACTTCATCATTCTTTTTACAAATAAGAGAGCCTTTCCTCATAGGTACAACTTTTCCTCCTTCTCCCAGTGAGATAAACTAGAAGAGGAGCCCTCTTTAACCTCACTGCTTAATTCTTTGTTTCATATCACAATATGTTATTCTGCCACTCTGGCTAGTTATAGGGCATTCAGCACCCATGCTATGAAAGCATCCCCCCTTGCCTTGTTTCCATGACACTCACTTGCAGCACGTGCTCCTGGTCGGCTAGGGTGTTTATGATGCGTATGCGTTGGGTCTTGCTCGCCAGAACTCCCACTTCATAAGCAGTGTCTTTCCACCAGGGGCACCAAAAGTTGTTCGCCCAGTCTGTGCGAGGCAAGGGGGGCGGAATATGGAGGAAGCGTCCATAGGGTGTGTAGTACTTCAGACAACCTGTCATTGGGTCTATGTGGGTCCGGATCTGCAACAGAAAGGCACACATTAGTCCAGTGGAGTGGTGATATCTCTGTCACTGACTGACTATTAATTCCACACCACATATATGGACTTACATCTTTGGTCTGGGGGTTGAACCAATGGCTGATATCCTTGCCAGCAGCGTCAATGATAGGTTTCAATAAAATATTACCTGGAAAGAAAAAGGGAACACCTCTCCTGAGGACCATACAAATGACAATCAAAATCTACACAGTTTGAGAATATTCCCCCGCCCCAACAAGCTTCTGGTCTGCAGTACTGTATCATGAAAGATGACCTAGTTTCAGTGAAACTCTGTAACTTCATTGGGTAGCTGTGAACTCTCAGCTCCTGGCACTGGGAAGGCCACAGAGACCTCATGTAATCTCATCTCGCTCAGGTCAGGTGAGGTCTCAAGTAATTAGCATATACGAGCTCCTTACATATTTCTGTATTGCACCATAAGAACATAAGATATGCCATATTGGGGAAGACCAAGGGTCTATCAAGCCCAGTATCCTGTTTCCAACAGTGGTCAATCCAGATCATGTCAGGTTCCCAAAAGATATACAGATTCCATGCGGCTTGTCAATGGTAAATAGTGGATTTCCCCGGTCCTCTTTAATAATGGTTTATGGACTTTTCCTCCAGAAATTTGTCCAAACCTCTTTTAAGTCCAGCTATACTATAACAGCTTTTACTACATCCTCTGGTAATGAATTCCAGAGTTTGATTACGCGTTAAGTGAAAAAATATTTTCTCCTATTAGTCTTAAATGTGCTACATTGTAGCTTCATTGCGTGTCCCCTAGTCTTTCTACTTTTTGAAGGGGTAAAGAACCGTTACAAACATCTTGCTAGACCAGTCCAGACAAGTGGGTTATACCCCCCTGCCAGCAGATGTTGGAGACAGAGATAGTACCAAAGGCTTCACTGGGCATGCCCTGTCACCTAAGTGTTTCCCCTATGTGTCACCTTCAGTATTTCTCTATCTCCAGCTCTTTTGTATTTGCTGTAGGAGGATTTATTTTGAGAACAATAATCTTCTGATAGTAAGAGCTTCTTTGTTGATTTATTTTTATTATTTCTTAGGGTTGGTAACGTCTTTGATAAGAGTTCCCAGAAGAAGCCGTGGAGGCGAAACACCCGGTGTCGGGGGCTCTACAATATTACTGGGATATTCCATTTTGGTTTTGCCATATCAAGCTGGAGCTAAAGCTAAGTACTTCGTCATTTGGATGCTTTATCTTAAGTTTAGCTATAGCCACACAGCGTCTTTATTCGATCAGTAAAATTATTGATATACGAGCAAGGCTTATTGAGCACATTTTTTTGTCTGCAGTGGGTTGCTGGGCGTGGCCAAGAAAATGGCTATTCTGTTTGCCTGGGCCAAGAAGTTTCTCCTGTTGGTTTTGGCCCAGCACATCATGGGCGTGAACAGCTTTCAAGCCAACTTCCTCATCATCCATCATGCGCTAGATCCCAGGGAATGAGAGCTGGCCCCATGGGCCTTCCGCCGCACAGTCCAACAGTGGAGTAGCCTAGCGCTTGACCTGATGGTGACCGCAGCCAGTGCCAAAGCCCCGATCTTTTTCAGTCGCAGACAGAAAACCACCTTTCATGGGTTGGACGCCCTGGTACAACCTTGGCCAACAGAAGTGCTGCTGTATTTATTTCCCTCGGGCAATGATCAGTTGGGCCCTTCACTGCATAGAAGCTCACCATGGCACAGTGATTCTGGTGGCATCTGACTGGCCATGCTGCCCATGGTTCACTAATATCATTCGGCTTTTGGTGGAGCCACCAATGCCATTGGGAGCACACCACAGTCTATTTTGCCAGGGCAACCTGGTGCCCTACTCACGGCCTGGCTCTTGAGAGGCAGCGACTAGTACAGAAAGGATATTCCAAAAGGGTCATCAATACCCTGTTCCAAGCTCGGCATTAGTCTATGTCCTTGGCGTATGTATGCATCTGGCGCCTTTTTGAGGCCTCGTGTGTTCGCAACTGCCTTTCTCCTTGGCACATACAAATTCTGGATATCCTTGCAATCCTCCAGGATGGCTATGATGAGGGGCTTGCGCTGAATTCCTTATGGGTGAAAATGGCCGCCCTCACTTGCTTTCTGGGGCCCATTGCTGGGCGATAAGTCGCCTCACATGTCAATGTCAGACACTTCCTCTGGGACATTCAGATGTTGCAGCCACCACGCTACCCTATGGCTCCACCATGGGATCTCTCCTTAGTATTGCACAGCCTTCAACAGCCACCCTTTTGAGCCTCTCCATGATGCTACGCTCAGTGACTTTGTCTTTCAAGACCGCCTTTCTGGTGGTCATTACCTCTGCTCGGTGTGTGTCCGAGCTTCAGACACTTTCCTGTCGAGACCCCTTCCTCTCTTTCTCCTCGGAAGGAGTATCCATCTGACTGGTTCCTTCATTCTTACCGAAGGTGGTTTCCTCTTCCACCTTAATCAGCCCGTTATCCTTCTCACGTTCAGAACTATGGCCGGAGCAGAATCTTTGCGTGATCTCCAGCCTGTTGATGTCTGTAGAGTCCTCTGCTGGTACTTGAAGGTAACTAATTCCTTTCCCAAGTTGGTGAACTGGATCAGAAATTGGTTGACTGACAGACAACAGAAGGTGATGGTAAACGGAACTCACTCGGATGAAAGCGGTGTGCCCCAGGGTTCAGTTCCGGGACTGGTATGGTTCAATGTATTTGTGAGTGATATTGCTGAAGGACTGAATGGAAAAGTCTGCCTTTTTGCAGATGACACGAAAATTTGCATCAGATTGGACTCCCATGTGGGAGTGGAGAACATAAGGAAAGATGTACAAAAGCTGGAAGAATGGTCTAATGTTTAGCAGTTAAGATTTAATTTGAAGATGTGCAATGTCATGCACTTGGGAAGCAGAAATCCAAGGGAATTGTATGCGATAGGGGGTGAGAGGATGGTGTGCACAGACCAGGAGAAGGACCTTGGAGTGATTGTTTTCTGAGGATCTCAAGGTGGCGAAACAGTGCAACAAGGCAGTGGCAAAAGCCAGAAGATTGCTGGATTGCGTACAAAGAGGAATTACCAGCAGAAAGGAAGAGGTTCTCATGCCACTGTACAAATCCCTGGTGAGGCCTCACTTGGAATATTGTGTTCAGTTTTGGAGACCATATCTCGAAAAGGATATAAAAAGACTAGAAACTATTCAGAGGAAGGTAATCAAAATGATTTGGAGCCTGCATCAGAAGACTTATGAGAAGAGACTTGACGTCCTAAATATATACATTCTGGAGGAGAGGAGGGACAGAGGAGATATGATTCAGACCTTTAAATACTTAGAGTATTAACGAACAACAAACCTCTTCCAAAGATGGAGAAGTTGTAAGACTAGAGGGCATAGTATGAAGCTGCAAGGGGGTAAACTGAAAGGCAATGTCAAGAAATACTTTTTCACTGAAAGGATGGTGGATGCTTAGAATGCCCTCTCGATGGAAATGGTGGGGGCAAAGACAGTGACAGAATTCAAAATGGCATGGGACAATCTCAGTGGATCCCTTTATAGCAACAGGATAAAATCAAAATAAATATAACTATCTCTTATATCTCAACAAATAGGGGTGATCTACAAGGAGCGGTGGATACACCCCTAAACAAAGGCATGGGAGGGACGACATGCATGGAGCGCAGGTGCACCTACTCTTGCCACCTTGCTGGGCAGAGTACATGGACCATGCTGGTCTATCTGCCATCATATACTATGTTACTATGTCCTGTTTGCTGGGCCCCACAAGGGGCTCACTGCATCTAAGCCAACCATTGCACAATGGATCAAGCGCACCATCGAGTCCACATATATTTTGCATGGTAAACCGGTGCCGATGGGCCTCCACACCCATTCCACCAGGGCGCAAGTCACCTCCTGGGCAGAAAATCCTGTGTGGATTCCAGAAACATTTGTCAGGCGGTAACCTGGTCCTCTTTGTCTACCTTTGTTCGCCATTACTGCCTTGATCTCCAGGCTTGGGATGCAGCGACTTTTGGGGCTAGTGTTGTGGCAGTGGCTATCTCGACCTGTCCTAAGGTGGGATAGCTCTGGTACTGCCCACTTGTCTGGATTGGTCTAGCAGGATGTTTGGAAGGAGAAATTTTCCTTACCATTAATTTCCTTTTCTGGAATCCTGCTAGACAAGTCCATTGTCCGCCACTAGCTGACTGCATACTGCGTTTCCTTGGACAGCCGTCTCAGCAGAACCTTAATTCACGCACCTGTCTGTAACAGCTTTGCATTGTACCTTCTAAAAGCATGTGTACATAGTGCTGTGATCCATGTAATTCTGATCGGTGCGTGTCAATTCCACGCAATAAAGTGCATTGACATGGGCGCTTTTTGTGCTTTGTTCAGTTATTTGCTTTGCCAGCAGTATACTCAAGACGACACCTAGGGTAAGTACTTAGGTGACAGGATATACCCAGTGAAGCCTTTGATACTATCTCTGTCTCCAACATCTGCTGGCAGGGGGCTATAACCCACATGTCTGGACCGGTCTACCAGGATTCCAGGAAAGAAAATTAACGGTAAGGAAAATCTCTCCATCTCAGGGGTGGGCAATTCTGGTCCTGGAGGGCCGCAGACCAGTCCAGGTTTTCAGGATGTCCCTAATGAATATTCATGAGATCTATTTGCATCCACTGCCTTCCATTGTATGGAAATAGGTCCATAGGTTTTCATGATGTCCCTAATGAATATTCGACTGGTCTGCGGCCCTCCAGGACCGGAATTGCCCACCCCACTCCATCTACATTTACCCATTTTACTCCATGATATTATAGACTTGACATATCCTCCCTCAGCCATCTCTTTTCCAAGTTGAAGAGCCCCTAACCTTTTAAGCCTTTTCACCATCAGGGTTGTGATTAGTTCATAGACTGGTTAGTGTATCATTGGCATCTTAATTGGTCAGTTAGTGCATTGAATGGAGAAATTAGGTCTTACCTGCTAATTGTCTTTTCTTGAGTTCCCTCCAGGCCAGTCCAGGTATGCATGGGTTGTCTCTATCAACCAACAGCTGAGAATTGAGCATGTCAGAATTCTGACAATCCAGCCTAAGAGCATCCCCTTCAGCTTCTGACTCCAGTCTCCTATTGACAAAGCAGCTTCTCAACCGCTCCCAGGTGCCACCCCAGAGACCCCTCTTCGGGGCCACAGCTTGGGCCATAGGGAAAAGAAGAGACATGATACTGTGAAAATTCCTTTAAAAATTCCTAAAAAACAAACAAACAAACTGTGAACTATATACACCTTGCCAGGCAGGTGTCACCCCAGAGACCCCTCTTTGGGGCCACAGCTTAGGCCATAGGGAACAGAAGAGACATGATACTGTGAAAATTCCTTTAAAAATTCCTAAAAAAACAACTATGAACTATATATACCCTGCCAGGCAAGGACAAGTTGTGGAAGCAGGACCATTCCCTGAAGGACTCCCAACTCTGAACCAGAACACACTAGAGTGGGAGAGCTGTACTTCCGTACCAAAGTCCTTATAGCCCACTGTATGCCACCAATCTCACTGGGTTCGCTCCAAGTCCGAATGAAATGCTGTAGAACCAGGGAGAGCCCCTGGACTGGCCTGGAGGGAACTCAAGGAAAGACAATTAACAGGTAAGCTCTAATTTCTCCTTCCTAATCGTTCCTCCAGGCCAGTCTAGGTAAGCATGGGATATATCAAAGCAATACTTAAAAACAGGGGGGACCCGCGAGACCAGCCTGAAGCACTGCGGCTCCAAAACAAGCATTCCCCACCGCCTCAACATCGAGCCTATAATGTCTAATGAATGTACACAGAATGGTTAATACAACGCAATCTGGAAATCAACTACAATAAATCGGAAGCCCTCATAATCACGAGAGACATCACATTTAACCCTCCTGACAACTTACCAATAGGAAGCAGATCAATCCCGGTAAAGAGCGAGGTAAAATACTTAGGAATATACCTTGATCAGAGACTCACTTTCCAGTCCCACATCAGCAAAACAACCACAAAAGTATATTACAAAATGAAGTTTCTGCAAAATCTTCTACCTTTACTTGAGCAGAACCACTTCTGCTTCATATGGCAGGAGCTATTACACCGCACCTGCACTTTTGCAATTTAATCCTACACGGTTTACTCAAATGCGCAATCCATGGCTTACAACTGGCACAAAATGCAGCAGCCTGACTAATCACTAGAACTAATAAACATGCCCACATTACCCCCATACTCGAATCTCTCCATTGGCTCCCCATAAGTTCATGAATAAAATATAAGGTAATAATGATGGCATTCAAAATACTACACAATCAATCTGCTGGCTGCTTAAAAAACGTAATCAAAAGAGTCCCAGAAAACAGATCAAGGAGGACACAGCACCAAAACTCCCTTGCAACCACTACGATATCTACGGGCACCTCCCAGAATGCACTATTTATTTATTTAGTAGGTTTTCTATACCGCCTTTTCTTATAAGCAAAGCAGTTTACAGATCAACATTTCAACTTTTACATAAAACATTGGGAGAGGGGCATGCATGGGTATGATTTCAATTATTTACAGAATGAGCTATTTACATTATAGTACAATGCCGTTAATTGAGTTCTTTATCCTTATTGAGAAATTTAATATACCGCTCTCACTGGAAGCACCAGAGCGGTTTACAATAAATACTTTGAGACTGCTGAAAGGAAAAGAACGCCAAAATTATAAGACGGGATAGAGAGGAGAGATAGAATAGAGATAGAAGAAACAGGGTAGAGACAAAGTATATATGCATGGTGTAAAGGGGTAGAGAGTAATTGAATTCAGCCGGGGGGGGAGAAAGAGGAGCAGGGGGAGAAGGAAGGTTGAAAGCAGAGCAGAACAGGTGTATCTTTAGCCTGGTTTTAAAAGTTTTTATGAGAGGGCTCTAAGCGGAGGGCAGAGGGAAGCGAGTTCCAGAGCTGAGGGCCCAGAAAGAAGAAAGCAGAGGAGCGGGTGGACTCAAGATGAGCCTGGGATGGAGAGGGAAGGGACATACGGTTAGAGTGAATTGACCTGAGGGAACAGTGAGATGAGTGAAGATGAATTTGATCTGCAAGATAGAGAGGAGCGCCGGTATGAATGGTTTTGTGAGCATAGATAAGTATTTTAAATTGTATACGATATACGGTCGGGAGCCAATGTAAGTGAATCAGAATAGGGGTAATGTGATCAAAACGTGAAGCATGCATCAGAATATGTGCGGCTGTGTGATGAACTAGTTGCAGTCTTCGTAATTGTGTTTGGGGAAGGCCAGCCAATACAATATTACAATAATCTAAGCGGGACACTACCAGGGACAAGAGTAACGTGGTAATGGAGGGAACTGATAGGAAAGGGCAAACTGCACGAAGTTGTCTCAGGGTATAGAAGGATCGCTGAACTACTGAGGAGATATGCTCTTTAAAGGATAAAGCAGAGTCCAGAATGACCCCAAGAAATCGCCAAGAGGAAACAGGAAGTGGAGAGGAGGAAAGAAGAGGAGCAAGAGAGGGGGCTGGAGCGCCAAAGGTGAACCAAATAGCAGATGTTTTGGAGGGGTTGACGTGCAGGAAGTTAGAGGAGAACCAGGTGGCAACAGAAGCTAGACAGGAATTAAGGGATGTAAGATCAGGGGTGGTGGAATCTGTGTGATGGAGAAGAATAATGTCATCTGCGTAATAATGGGCTGTAATGCTGTGTTGCTGGACCAGAAGGGCAAGAGGGGCCATAAAGACATTAAATAGGAGAGGGGCGAGAACAGAACCCTGGGGGACACCACATGGAAGGGGGTAGGGGGAGAAGAGGAAAGACCTGCGAGAACAGAGAAGGACCTATTGGTGAGGAATGAGCGGAACCAGGAGAGGACAGAACCAGAGAGCCCAATGTCGTGGAGGTGAGCTAAAAGTGTACGGTGATCCACAAGGTCAAAAGTTACAAGTTACAATGCCCTGTTCAATGTAATTTCAGTTTGTTCAATGTAAACCGCACTGATGCAGAATAGCGCGGTATATAAGAGAATGTAAATAAATAAATAAAAAATAAAAGCAGCTGATAAATCTAGGGAAACAGCAATGGAGATGAGACCTCGGTCATGGGCAGTGTGCAAGTCATTAAGAAGGGAGAGCAGAATAGATTCAGTACTGTGATTAGAGTGAAAACCAGATTGGTGGGGGTGAAGTGCTAAAGAGGCTTCAAGATGGGTGGAAAGTTGTGTATAGACCAGTTTTTCGAGAATCTTAGAAAAGGGAGGTTTGAAACAGGACGCCAATTGGCTGGGGAGGACGGATCAAGGGAGTCTTTTTTTTTTTTTAAGATGGGACAGATAACAGCGTGCTTCCAGATGGAGGGAAAGGTACCGGAGGAGAGACTTGAGTTGATGATGGAAAGTATCATAGGGGAAAGGGCCAAAGAAGTGTCTAAAAGCCAGTGAGATGGGATGGGATGGGATCAGAGGTGCAAGTAGTTTTTCGAATGGAGCAATAAACTTTGGTGAGATCTGATATGGTTACAGGTTGGAAGGAGGACCAACTGTGAGAGAGGGGAGGGATGGGTGAGGAGGGGGAAGGGAGAAGGGAGAAGGGAAGTGGGAGAGACGGGAGTTGGGGAAAGGGGAGGTGGACAGGAGGGAAAGAGTAAACGAAAAGTATTGACCTTGGTAGCAAAATGAGAAGCTAAAAGGGCAGGGTTGGGAATGGAGGGAGAGGGGGTTGGGGAAGTGAGAGAATGGGAGGCAGAAAGAGAACGGAGTACAGAGTAGAGTTGACGAATGGAGTTCGCTGATGAGGAGATATGAGTAGAGAAGTAATCCAACTTAGAGGAGTGTATCAGAGAACGGTAGTGGGAGGGACAGTGTTTAAAGTGGGCTAGTGTAGTAGGGGATGGGTTCTTACGCCAGTGAAGCTCGGCGCGACGCAAATAGGAACGATGGAGGAATAGACCTGAGTGAAACCAGGGATAGTGATGACGAGTGCGAGAAGGTGGGAGGGGCTGGGGTGGGGCAAGCTGGTCCAAAGCATCTGTAAGGTTGGTATTCCAGAACTGAGCCTGAAGGTCTGTGTTATGGGGGTGTTGAGCTGTGTTATGGGGTCTTGCTGTGTGACGTCTCCAAAATGTTCAACATAGTTGTCTTTAGCTTCTTCTGGAAGTCCTTATAGTCTGAAGTTGCCCTTAGAGAGTCTGGGAGGGCCAGGGAGAAGGTTCATCTGGATGTGGATTGATTTGATCTGGTGTATGCGCTGGGGGTAGCAATGGTGTCCGTGGAGGTGCACTACATAGAGTGTTAGAACTCTACTTACCCTTCCTATGGAAGTCTCTTCCACACCAACTCAGAGCAACCACTCATATTACAGACTTCAGGAAATACTTGAAAACCCATCTATTTACTGAACACTTCAATACCATACAAGTCAATTAATTGTACCGGCTATTGCAGCATATAGACAATTGGTAAATCTCTAAGCATCTGTAAGAGCTCAAGCCCCCGTGTAAATAGTTAAAATGTTATCTGTAAGCACTGCTGATATTTGACATTGTAAATAGTTCTGATGAAAAGTTCTATGTAAACAAAGTTTATGTTCACTGTAAACCGCCTTGCGAATCTTAAAGGTGGTATATTAAAAAAAATGTTAAATGAATGTATGGAGTGAAAACCATGTCGCTGCCTTGCAGATCTCCGCCGGCAGCACCAGACTGTTCTCTGCCCATGACGCTGCTTGTGTCCTAGTCAAATAGGCAGGGGCGGCCCAAGGGGGGTGCGGGGCCATGTGCGGAGACTCGGTGCGGGGCCTCATTTGCATAAGTGGCCTTATTTGCATAAATATTTGCATAATGCTAACATTCATTAAGAGACATGTTTACTAAAAGTTAGTGTGTGTATGGATAAAGACAGACTAAAAGATTTCTACATTACTATAATCCAGTGCCAACCGCCAGGCACATTAGGAACTACTACAAACACTGCCCATTTAGAACCCATAGTAAACCCGCCGTATCCTAACAGCACTACCAGAACTCACAAAGCACCATACCCTACCTATCAAAAGGCAACACTGCAAATATTAAACCAATACATTTCAGAGAAAAACAATACATGACCTACTGGGGAAAGAGAACAAGTGGCAATGTCAAATAGGAATTACATAAACAGAATACCTCAGCTCAGTTACACATGCAGAACATAGACCATCACCAAACAAGGAATCACAATTTAGAAACAGGAAGGCAATAATTAAACTGGGAACCCCAAAAGCCAAACTTGGAATGTACAACAACTGTAGAAATAAAACTATAAATTAATTTCCTCTTGTACCAAACAAAGCGCAGACGTTAATGATGCACATTTCCCAGAGCTTTCATATTCCAGTTAATAAATTCAAAATAAAGAGATATCTTTCTACCTTTTGTGCATTTTTTTCCGGTTGCAATTGCTCCAGCCACTTTCTTCTGGTTTCTTCATGTTTTCTGCTAACTCTCCATCATCTGCTGTCTCTTCTCTCTTCTAGTTTTTTTTCCATTCTCTCTCTCTACATCTGCTTTAACATACTAATCTTTCTCCTTTTGCTCTTTCCTCATTCCTATTTCATCCACTCACATTTTACCCCTCCATCCTCAATCCCCACTTACTCTCCCAATACCCAGCTAAGTGTAGATTTTTTACCCCTACCACACAAAATATTTTTCCCCTCTCCATTTTACTCTCCCAGCCCCATCCCATTCTAATCCTCCCCCAACATCAGCTCCCTTCTAGTTCCAGTCTCACCCAGCATCCATTCCCTTCTTGTCCCTGCATCAGCCCATTTCCAGTCCTAGAGCCCCCCATCAGCCCATTTCCAGTCCTAGCAACCCCCCAACCCAATACCAGTCCTAGCCCCCCCCCATCAACCCACTTCCAGTCCTAACCCCCCCATCAGCCCACTTCCAGTCCTAACCCCCCCATCAGCCCATTTCCAGTCAGCCCCCCATAGCCCATTACCAGTCCTAACCCCCCCCCAACAGCCCACAGCCCATTACCAGTCCTAACCCCATCAGCCCACCTCCAGTCTTAATCCCCCCAGCCCATTTCCAGTCCTAGCAACCCCCAACCCATTACCAGTCCTAGCCCCCCATAGCCCACTCCCAGTCCTAATCCCACCAGCCCATTACCAGTCCTAACCCCATCAGCCCACCTCCAGTGTTAACCCCCCCATCAGCCCATTTCCAGTCCTAGCCCCCCCATAGCCCATTACCAGTCCTAACCCCCCCCCAACAGCCCACAGCCCATTACCAGTCCTAACCCCATCAGCCCACCTCCAGTCTTAATTCCCCCCAGCCCATTTCCAGTCCTAGCAACCCCTCCAACCCATTACCAGTCCTAGCCCCCCATAGCCCACTCCCAGTCCTAATCCCACCAGCCCACTCCCAGTCCTAATCCCACCAGCCCATTTCCAGTCCTAATCCCCCTCACCCAATTTTCAGTTTAAGCCCTCCCATACCCCATTACCAGTCCTAACCTCCCCATCAACTCACTTTCAGTCCTGATCCCATCAGCCCATATACAGACTTAGCGCCCCCATAGCCCATCACCACTCCTAACCCCCCCAGCCCCCCCCATAGCCCATCACCACTCCTAACCCCCCCCCAGGCCCCCATAGCCCATAAACACTCCTACCCCCCCAGTCCCCCCATAGCCCATCACCACTCTTAAACCCCCCCAGCCCCCATAGCCCATCACCACTCCTAACCCCCCCAGCCCCCCATAGCCCATCACCACTCTTAAACCCCCCCAGCCCCCCCCATAGCCCATCACCACTCCTACCCCCCCAGTCCTCCCATAGCCCATCACCACTCTTAAACCCCCCAGCCCCCATAGCCCATCACCACTCCTAACCCCCCCATCCATAGCCCATCACCACTCTTAAACCCCCCCAGCCCCCCATAGCCCATCACCACTCCTAACCCCCCCAGCCCCCCCATAGCCCATCACCACTCTTAAACCCCCCCAGCCCCCCATAGCCCATCACCACTCCTAACCCCCCCAGCCCCCCCATAGCCCATCACCACTCTTAACCCCCCCAGCCCCCCCATAGCCCATCACCACTCTTAACCCCCCCCAGCCCATCACCACTCTTAACCCTCCCCCAGCCCCCCATAGCCCATCACCACTCCTAACCCCCCCCAGCCCCCCATAGCCCATCACCACTCCTAACCCCCCCCCCCGCCACCCAAAGCCCATAACCACTCCAAACGCCCAGCCCCCCCCAGGGCAAATTTTTTAAAAAAAGAATTTGTCTTCTCAGGCAGCCGGGGCCGCCGCGGCAGAAACGAGTGTGCCGCGGGGCCCCCCCTGCCCAGCAGAGCCTGCCCTCCCGAGCCTGCCCTCCCCTTTATCACCTGTCTTCGCAGCTCTAATCAAACGCGCCGGCTTTCAGAGCGCGAAAGGGCTAGTTTCCCTTTCGCGGCTCTGTTATGCCCGCGGGGGCTGATGGGAACTTCCCATCAGCCCCCGCGGGCTTAATAGAGCAGCGAGGGAGAAACTCTCCCTCGCGCTCTGAAAGCCGGCGCGTTTGATTAGAGCTGCGAAGACAGGTGATAAAGGGGAGGGCAGGCTCGGGAGGGCAGGCTCTGCTGGGCAGGGGGGGCCCCGCGGCACACTCGATTCTGCCGCGGCGGCCCCGGCTGCCGGAGAAGACAACTTCTTTTTTCTTTTTAAAAATTTTACTTTAGGATTAGAATGTTTTTTGCGCGGGGCCCCCTGAAACGCGGGGCCCTGTGCAAAAAACATTCTCGCTCAATGGACGGGCCGGCCCTGCAAATAGGCTCTAAGCCCACCGGCGGCACCTTTCCACAGAGCATATACGCTGAACAGATGGCCTGCTTCACTCAAAGGGCAATTGAGGTCTTAGAAGCTGCCTCCCCTTTATGGGGGCCACCGAACAGCACAAACAAGTGGTCTGACTGCCAAAGGGGCTCCGTTGCCTTCAGGTATCTCCTTAGTACTCTACGCACATCCAGGAGATGTAGCTGATGATTGTCTTCGGACTCTGGTAGTGCAAGAAACGCAGGTAAAGATACCGCCTGATACAGTTGGAAGCAAGAGACCACTTTCGGAAGGAAAGATGAAACCAGCCTCAACACCACCTTCTATGTAAGCCTGTTAGTTGTATTGTAAACCACTTTGATTTAAGGATAAAGCGGTACAAAAATCCATTTAAATAAATAAATTCTCCTTAGAGATCACCAAATAAGGCTCCCTGCAAGACAGAGCCTAAAGCTCTGAAATCTGCTGAGCAGAGCAAAGCACTATCAACAATACTGTCTTCAAGGTGAGAACCTTTAACGACATCCGAGTAAGAGGCTCAAAAGGCGCCCCATTCAAAACAGACAGTACCATGTTTAAGTCCTAAGGTGGGACCGTAGGCCTTACTGGTGGCCGGATGAGTTTCACCAGCTGAAGAAAGCAAACCATATCTGAGTGCGCACCAAGTAACACTCTTGCACCGTCCTCTATAACAGGTGAGGGCTGCCAACTGCACATTCAAGAACTAAGAGCCAATCCCTTCTCCAACCCCTGCTGTAAGAACAGCAAAATCTTGGGGAGAGAAGAAGTCAGAGGGTGGATGTTCCACCCTGCACACCATTTCTCAAACATTTGCCACATTCTCACGTAAGCCACCGTGGCAGAGCATTTTCTGGACCCTAGCATTGTAGCGATTACAGATGAGGCCTAACCCTGACTTTGCAACAGTGCC
The DNA here is from genome assembly GCA_033557465.1 of Ichthyophis bannanicus. Lineage (NCBI taxonomy): Eukaryota > Metazoa > Chordata > Amphibia > Gymnophiona > Ichthyophiidae > Ichthyophis > Ichthyophis bannanicus. The sequence continues at coordinate 98,717,779 of CM066048.1, read as the reverse complement.
TTTTCAAGAGCCAAGCCGTAAGCAAGAGCCAACCCACCTGAGGCATCAATATGGGATCTAGGGACAGTAGATTGATCCTGTCCAGTAGCCTCCGGGATGGTGCCACAAGCAGGCGTGTGAGATCCGCAAACCACGGTCTCTGTCAATCTGGTGCAATGAGAAGCACCAGCCCCCTGTGAGCTTTTATCTGATGCAATAGTCACCCTATCAATGGCCATGGAGAGAACACATACAGCAACCCCTGCGATGACCATTCTTGTGCCAGGGCATCGAGACCCTCTAACATGCACTCCCTGTGCCTGCAGTAGAAGCAGCTCACTTTGGCGTTGTCTTGCGTGGCCATGGGGTCCATAATGGGCATCCCCCAATGCATTGTGAAATCGTGAAACACTGCTGCATTCAGTTCCCACTCACCCGGATCCAACCGGTGTCGGCTGAGAAAATCTGCTTGTACATTCTCCTTGCCCACTACATGGGTCGCTGAAAGGGCACCCAGATTCTTTTCCACCCACAGCAGTAAGGTCTGACTCTCCTGCAGCAGCGAGATACTGCCCGTGCCCCCCTGTGGTCATGTTGTTGGAGCACAAGCAAACAACCTTCTGGGTGGAAGGACTGCAAGGCCATGAACACCGCTCTCATATCCAGATGGTTGATAATCCAAAAGGACTGCTCCGGTGTCCACTTGCCCTGTGCAAATTGAGACTAGCAATGCACCCTCCAGCCTGATAGGCTGCCATCTGTCATCACCAGAATCCAGTGTGGCTGTGCCAGCAGCATCACCACTGTGAGGTTGACAGTTGCAGCTACCACTCTAGACTGCCCCTCGTGCTGTCCGTACATTCTCTAGGAACAAGAAGTCGTCAGTCCTCATATATGGGTGACATCTGTGCTGACAGAGCCTACGCAGATCCACTCCCCAGCTTTCAAAGAAGGCCTTTTGGAGTTACACCGCGCATGCGCGGTCACCTTCCCACCCAAAGGTGCCATCTTGCCTCAGTCTTCTATTTTCCACGGAGCCATGCAGACATGCTGTCTGTGCACCCCAGACAAAGTTGATTTTTTCAGACCAGGGTGCACAGACCGGGATTCTTTGTTGTTTTCTTCTCTTGATTGCAGTGATTCAATCACCTTCCATTGCCTGAGTCCTCCGCCTCGGCATTGTGTTTTTCGCTCAGGTAATTTTTCTTTATTTTCATCTTTTCTTGTTTTAGTCCATGGGTTTTTCTGTTTGTGGCCTCACTGGTCGAGATGTTGGAGTCTGATCTTGAAGGTCTCATTTTTCCCGTTTTACATAGAAACATGATGACAGAAAAAGACCACATGGCCTATCTAGTCTGTCCTTCCATATCAACAACTACAACAGTCCACATTTTACCTTTTAGAGATCCTCTGTGTTGGTCCCGTGCTTTTTTGAATTCAGTTACTGTCCTCATCTCTACCACCTCCACTGGGAGACTATTCCATGGATCCACTACCCTTTCCGTAAAGAAATATTTCCGCATATCACTCCTGAATCTATCTCCCTTCACCCTCATCCCATGTCCCCTCGTAGCATAACTTGCTTTCAATTGAAAGAGGCTCTCTCCCTGAACATTTATGCCACGGAGGTATTTAAACATCTCAATCATATCACCTCTATCCCGCCTTTCCTCTAAGGTGTACATATTAAGATCCTTAAGTCTGTCCTCATATGCTTTATAATGAAGCCCAATAATCATTTTAGTAGCCACCCTCTGCACCGACTCCATCCTGTTCACATCCTTTTGAAGGTGCAGTCTCCAGAATTGCATACTATACTCCAAATGAGGTCGCACCAAAGACTTATACAGAGGCATTATCACCTCCTTTTTTCTGCTAGCCATTCCTCTCCGTATGCACCCAAGCATCCTTCTAGCTTTTGCCGTCGCCTTTTCTACCTGTTTAGCTACTTTAAGATCATCAGACACAACCACACCTAGGTCCCGCTCTTCTTTAGTGGAGAAAAATACTTCACCTCCTATACTGTATTGCTCCCTTGGATTGCTGCAGCCCAAATGCATGACCTTACATTTTTTAACATTAAATCCCAGTTGCCAAATTCTAGACCATTCTTCAAGCTTAGCTAGATCCCTCCTCATGTTATCTACACCTTCCTGGGTGTCTACTCTATTGCAGATTTTGGTATCATCTGCAAAGAGGCAAACCTTACCCGACAGCCCTTCCGCTATATCACTAACAAAGATGTTAAAAAGAATTGGACCAAGGACAGATCCCTGGGGCACACCACTGGTAACTTCCTTCTCCTCAGAGTGAGCTCCATTTACTTGTACTCTTTGTCGCCTCCCGCCCAACCAATTTCTAACCCAAGCAGTAACTAGGGTGCTCAGTTTGTTTATAAGTCGCCTGTGAGGAACAGTGTCAAAGGCTTTACTGAAATCTAAATACACCACATCTAGAGCTCTCCCTCGGTCCAACTCCCTGGTCACCCAGTCAAAGAAATCAATCAGATTTGTCTGACAAGACCTGCCTCTGGTGAATCCATGCTGCCTCGGATCCTGTAATCCGCTGGACTCCAGAAACCTCACTATTTTCTCTTTCAGCAGTGTTTCCAATAATTTACTCACCACCGAAGTTAAACTAACCGGCCTGTAGTTTTCAACCACATCCTTACTTCCGCTTTTGTGTAAAGGCACCACATGAGCCTCTCTCCAGTCCTTTGGCACCACTCCTGACTCCAACGAGGCATTGAAAAGGTCAGTCAATGGAGTTGCTAGAACGTCCCCAAGTTCCCTCAGTATTCTAGGGTGTATCCCATCTGGTCCCATCGCTTTGTCTACTTTAAGTTGAGCTAGTTTCTCATGAACACAGTCTTATGAATATTGTTCAAGATGTCCCTCGCTTCTGTTCCTATGGGTGTCCCTCGCTTCTGTTCCTATGGGTGTTTTCTGAGGTCCATGCTCCTGGTTCTTCATCTGTGAACACAGAACAAAAATATTTGTTAAGCAATTCCGCTTTATCTTTATCAGCTTCTACATATTCCCCCCCTGCACTCTTGAGTCTGACAATACCACTTTTGCCCTTCCTCTTCTCACTAATATATCTGAAAAATGTCTTATCCCCCCATTTTATTGCATTGGCTATTTCCTCCTCCTTTTGAATCTTTGCCTTCTTGACTACTTTGCTAGCTTCTCTAAGTTTTTCCAAATACAGATGCCTGTCTTCCTCTCTCCATGATCTCTTGTATTTCATGAAGGCCTCCCTCTTTTTCTTCACTTTTTCAGCTACTTCCTTCAAAAACCATAGCGGTCTCCTTTTCCTTTTGCCTTTATTTACCATTTTAACAAGGAGTTTTGTCTTTGACCAGTGGTTTTAAGCAGTGTGGCAAGTGCAACCTCACTATGTCCCTTATGGACCACCACAGTACCTGCATCAAATGCCTCAGGGCAGCCCATGACGTGTCTTCCTGCACGCTTTGCCTCCTGATGTCGGCTAAGGCCCAGAAGGAACACAAAAGGCAGCAGGGGGTGCTGTTTGGTAGGTCTGGCTCAGGTTCAGCATCAGGGCGTAATCCCTGCCTTCAGCATCGGGTGACCTGTTGTCGCATGCCAGGGCTCAGTCAGAGCCCAGAGGTCATCAGGCATTGGAGACGTACTCAGTGGATCTCTGCTGCGCATCGAAGGCTTCGTCAAAGCAGACGTCGAGGGCCGACCCGGGCCTGGGGAGTAAATCCATTGTGACCTGGCCATGGAGCCCTTGACTCGACGCAGAGGACGATGGACAGGAGCACCCGTTGAAGCAGCCCTGGAGAGAGGAGTCTCCTGTGGCATTGAGGGATTGACACGGTTTCACCGATTCCATCACCAGTCGGGATTCCCTTGTCAGGGACTCGACACTGGCCTCGATGTCCTTGGGGCTGGTGCAGGCTGCAGAGCCATCTGTCATTGAGGCCAGGATGGCAGTCCTGGAGCACAGTTTCCTAGAGGCGCAGCAGGGCCTGACTCGCAGTCATTCCAGGTCATCAGCGCCCCTCACGGGGACTTCCTCAACGAGGACTCCCCTGAGGATGCTCCTCCCACCCTCGAAAGGTTGGCTTGGTCGGTGTCGAAGCACTTGGCGACCAACATGACGCCGCTGGATCTCCAACACTGGCAGTCATCATGTCGATCCGATGACTGCGGGGCGCTTGAAGATTCCTCCAGCTCCAAGTCAGCGTGGGAGACGGACGAGTAGTTCCCTGACACCGTACTTCACTGGGACATCCCCTCTGACCTCTCTCTGCCACATCATTGGCGGAGGTCCCCATCAGATGATCTCACCTTCTTGGACTTTGTGAGGGAGATGTCCCGGGCACTCACTTTCGAGGCGATGCCTGAAGATGAGCCGCGTGCCGAGGATCTCGAGATCCTCCAGTACGAGGCCCCTCCTCGGGAGGCACTGCCGGTGCCTGTGCTCCCAATCCTGGAGTGTCTGCTGTTCAGGATGTGGGAAACCCCAGTGACGGTGCCAATTGTGAACAGTCAACTCAATTTACAGTACTGAGTCGGCAGGAGCCCCAGGTTCCAAAAGACACAACTGCCACACAATTTCATGGTGGTGGAGTCGGCTATGTGTCATATTAAGAGCCAGAAGATGCACTCTTCGGTGCCCCCTGGCAGGGAGGCCTGTACCATGGATGCCTTTGGCAGGAAGTGTTTCCAGGGCTCTATGCTCACAGCCCGGATCCAGACTTACCAGCTGAACATGAACATGTACCTGAGGGACCTGGCAAAAGAGCTCTCTGGGCTGGGTTATCAGGAACCCTTTGAGCACTTCAGGACCCTAGTATCATTGGTCAAGGAGTGCTCCAGGTTTCAGATTCGGGCAGCCTTCGATGGCGTTGAGACAATGGCTCATATAGCTCTGGTGGCCAAGCTGTCCAAGAAAGTGTCTGAATCTTCCCATAGTAAAACTTCGGGAGAGAAAGCCCTTCCATCCAAAGACCAAGAAGGCTTATGGAAACTACCCCAAGTTTCATGACTATCCCGCTCTCCCTCAGGGGCAGCAAGCCAAGGGTCAGAAGCATGTCCCCCATAAGTCAATGGCTCCAAAATCCCAAACAGCGGCCCAGCCGCAGCCTGGGGGGATTTTTTGACTCTTTGGGTATAGCCTCCCTCCCTTAGAAGGTAACAGGCCCAAGGTTCACGGGAGGATGGCTGGCCCACTTTGCACACTGGTGGCCCTGTATCACCATGGACACCTGGGTGTTGCAGGTGGTCAAGGAGGGATATCTCCTCCACTTTGCTCAGTGGCCTCCTTCCTTTTTCCCAGGGGAATTACTCATGGAACCCTGGCACAGGGAGCTTCTGCAGAAGGAGCTCGGGTTTTTACTCAAGGATCAAGCGGTAGAACCCGTCCCCCACCACCTTCTAGGTCAGGGATTCTACTCCTCCTACTTCCTGGTCCCCAAGAAGACAGGGGCTTCAGGCCCATCCTGGATCTTCGGGACCTTAGTCGCTTCCTGGTCAAGGAAAAGTTCAAGGTGGTATCCCTTGGAATCTTGCTGCCTTACCTCCTGCAGGGAGATTGGCTATGCTCTTTGGATTTCAAAGATGCCTATACCCACATCCTGATCCAGTACCTCCGGTTCATCGTCAGGGACTGCCACTATCAGTACAGAGTGCTCCCCTTTGGCCTGGCTTCAGTCCCTCGGGTATTCACGAAATACCTGGCAGTCATGGCTGCTCGCCTCCAGCTCCTTGGGGTGTTCGTGTTCCCATATCTGGATGACTGGCTTGTGTGGGCCGGCTCACCAGAGGAAGCGCGCAATGCAACACAGCACACTCTAGGACTACTGCAGCTGGGCTTTGTGGTGAACATCTGGGCTTTGTGGTGAACTTCCTGAAGTCACATCTCTCCCCCACACAGTGCATGGAGTTCATTGGGGCCCTGCTAGACTCCGCCCAGGCGAGAGACTTCCTGCCACTAGATTGGGTGCAAAGCCTCGCTGCCCTGGTGCAAGAGGTACAAAGTGGCAAACCAGTGACAGCCCGGATGATGCTCCTCCTCTTGGGGCACATAGCTTCCACCATCCATATGACCCCTTTTGCCCGCCTGCGCATGCAGCAGGCTCAGTAGATGCTCAGCGCCCAGTGGATGCAAGCTTCAGGCTGCCTAGCCAAGTCACGCCAGCCTTAGCAACCTTTCTTACCTGGTGGCAGGACCATCTCAACCTCAGAACCAGCCTGCCCTTCCAGGCCTGCCAGTGCAGCACATCATCACCATGGACGCGTCAAAGCTGGGCTGGGGGGCCCACTGCGATCATCTGCAGTCGCAAGGCCCATAGTCATCAGAGGAGAGTGCCTCTCAAATCAACCTGCTGGAACTCTAGGCAGTCTGTCATACCCTGCAGGTCTTCCAGGACGATCTGGAAGTTCAGGTGGTTCAAGTCCAGATGGAAACCAGGTAGCGATGTATTACATCAACAAGCAGGGGGGCAAGGGCTCATACTACCTCTGTTGGGAGGCGGTGCACCTCTGGAACTTTGTGGCAAGGAGGAACATCTCCCTCAAGGCAGTGTACTTGCTGGGCCAGGACAATATAATGGCCAACCGCCTGAGCCGCGTTCTCCAACCCTATGAGTGGAGACTGAACCTGACCATACTAGGGGAGGTCTTCTGGCACTGGAGTACCCCGGAAATCAACCTCTTCACCAGTCCAGAGAACTCACAGCTGCCATACTTCTGCTTTCGGAGGCTGGGCGGGAGGCGGCAGATGGTTTCCACTTCTCTTGGTCTCGGGGTTTTCTGTATGCATTCCCACCAACAACCCTAGTGCCTCAGGCCCTCCTCAAGATCCAGGCGGAGGCGGCCTCAGTCATCTTCATTGCACCCAGATAGTTCAGGCAGCCCTGGTTCCCCCTGCTCCTGCAGCTGTCCCAGTGGGACCCTTGGCTGTTGAGGAGTACCTTGGGGAAAAATAGTAATATCACGTTCAAAACAACAAATACACATAAAAATATATTTGCTCTGTTTCCTATTTTCTCTTTTTACGCACAGAACTTTAATAAAATATCGCAGGGTGGTCTCAGCCTAGTACTCGTCCTGTGAATGAAACTTCAACTCAGGAACCACCGTACTATATCACATCAACGACCTCCACTGCGATCATCAGCACATGTGGCTGTGGCTATAATAGAACTGTGGTATCACAGAGACACCCATTAATATACGATTATCAAAATGTAACATATATGGGTGGCTACTCGTTCCTAAAATTCAATGCCACTATCCACAATGTACAGCATTCTAGTGCTATTGCGATGATCCTGATCCCGACGCTAATCCCCCAGCACTTGTATTGCGTTTCTCCTATTCGGGTTCTTCAGGGGATCTATGATGGATCAAAAGACCAACATTGACGTGATTTACACGATGGCAGGAGGAGTACCTTGGACCTACTGTCCCAGGAATACGGGACATTGCGACAGCCCATCCTCCAGTCCCTGGTGCTGACAGCCTGAGAAGCTAGCCATTGCACATCACCGCCTCGCTCAGTCGGTGGAAGACTTCTTGCTGGACTCGCGTAAGGACTCTATGCGATGGGCTTATGCCTTCAAGGGGCACAGGATTTCCCACTGGTGTGCAGGGGAAGGCCTTAACCCTTTCTCATGTGCAATGTCGGAGATATTACGAAAGCTCTTGCATCTGTCAAGGGCTGGCCTGAAGTCCAACACAGTCAGAGTGCACCTCTGTGCCATCTCGGCTTACCATCACAAGGTGGATGACCAGGCCATGTTGGTACTCCCCATGGTGGGCCGGTTCATGCGAGACCTCATCCTCTCCCGGCCCCCAATCCGCCCGCCACCAATGGTATGAGACCTCAATGTGGTGCTGGGGAAGCTCATGCTGCCTTTCGAGCCCCTGGCTACCTGCCATATCAAGTACCTCTCTTGGAAGGTCGTATTCCCTGTGGTACCCACTTCGGCCAGGTGCGTGAGCAAACTGCAGGCCCTGGTGACACATGTGCCTTACCAGGTTCCATTGGAACAGGGTCATCCTTCGGACGTATCCTAAGATCTTGCCAAAGGTGGTCTCTGCATTCCATTTGAATCAGGAGGTGGTATTACCCACTTTGTTTCCTAGACCTCAATCCTCCAGGAAGGAGGTGTCTCTGCACACGCAAGACTGCAAGCATACCCTGTCCTTCTAAATCCAGAGAATGAATCTCCATCACCGCTCAACTCTTTGTGTCATTCGATCCCAGCCGACTTGGGGTCGCAGTCTCCAAGTGCAACCTTTCACATTGGGTGGCCGATTGCATTTCTTTCGTCTATCAATAGACGGGGTTCTCTCTGGAGCATCATGTGATGGCTCACAATGCACGTGCCATGGCAGCCTCAGTGACCAGCCTGTGGCCGGTGCCCTTGCTGGACATCTGCCGGGCTGCCACCTGGTCCTCTGTGCACACGTTTGCTGCACACTATTGTTTGGAAGAGACCTCCTGGAGGGATAGTGCCCTCGGCCAGGCTGTACTCCATCACCTCTTCAGGGAATAGTGCAACACCTTCCCTCCAGCTCTCTGTGTTCAGGGTACCAGAGTAGGGATTGCATCTTCGATGCTGCTGCTGCAGTTGCAGTATCAGACTTCCAGCCAACCAGCAACCCCTGTTGCTCTTTACGGTCCACGCTTTGGGTCGCCCGTGGTTTTTACAGGTTTTTTCTGTAGCTTGTAGCTTGGGAGTCCAATATGTGAGGACTGACTTCCTGCTTGTTCCCAGAGAAAGCGTAGTTACTCACTTGTAACAGGTGTTCTCCAGGGACAGCAGGAATCAGTCCTCACAATCCTCCCTCCTCCCTGTAGAGTTGTTTTTCATTTTTTCCGGCTTGTGCTATGATATCATACTGAGGCAAGATGGCACCTTTGGGCAGGAAGGTGACCACCACGTATGTGCAGTGTAACTCTCAAAGGCTTTCTTTAAAAGCTGAAGAGTGGATCTGTGCAGGCTCCATCAGTGCCGATGTCACCCATATGTGAGGACTGATTCCTGCTGTCCCCAGAGAACACTTGTTATGGGTGAGTAACTATGCTTTCCAGTTTCTGCGACAATGGTTGGGCCTGCAGAGACCACCGGGACAGTAGTGTGTGTTGCAAGGGTCTCATGTGGGCCCGAGCCCACAGTACCAAAGTCCAGAACTGCTGCCATGAAGCCTAGCAACTGCAGATAGTATCATGTGGCCGGCGCTGTCATCTGTAAGAAGCACCTCACTTGCACCTGAAGCTTCCGTTCCCTCTCTTCAGGTAAGGAGACCAAGCCCGCCTGTGTGTTGAACTGAGCCCCTGGATAGACTAGGCGCTGAACCGGCTGGAGCTCACTTTTGGCCAGGTTGACCACCCAGCCTAGTCTCTGAAGGAACTCCATGACCTGTGTTGTAGCTGAAACAGCCTTGGCCTCTGACTTTGCTCGAGTGAGCCAATCGTTAAGATATGGTGAACCAGAATGCTTTCTGTCTGCAGCGCTACTGCCACTACCACCATGATCTTGGTGAAGGTGAAGGTGCATGGCACTGTCATGAGGCCAAACGGTAGTGCCTTGAACTGAAAATGTCCCATGTGCAAGGCAAACTGCAGGACCAAATTAGTATGTGTAAATAGGCCTCTGTGAGATCCAGGGTGGCCAGGAACTCACCCTGCTTTACTGCAAGAATAACCGATTGCAAGGTCTCCATGTGGAAATGAAGCACATGCAAAGCCTGATTCACATGCTTGAGATCTAGAATAGGCCAGCGTTCCTTCCTTCTTTGGCAACACAAAATACAGGGAGTATCGACTGGATCTAGATTGGTCTGGAGGCACTGGAACAACCACCTCGAGCTGTAAAAACTGGTGCAGCATATCTCGCACGACTCGTTCTTTTCCCAGAGCCTTGCAGTGGGAGAGAATGAAGGCCTTGGAGAGGACAGGCAAACTCAGCACGTACCTCTCCAGAATGATCTCCAGCACACACTGGTCGATTGTAATGGCAGCCCAGATGGGGTAAAATTGTTGTAACCAACCCCCTATCACCTCCACCTGGGCTTCCCTGGCTTCATTGCATTTTTTTATTTGGGCCCATAGAGGACGAGAAATAGCCCCGGCTGGACCCTTGGGAGCCATGAAAGGGTTGTCCTCTTGCCCCAAAGTGCCCCTGCTGATACAGGCTGAAGCGAGGGCCTTGGAATCCGCAGACATCCCTGGGCTGTCCCTGCTGTAGAGCACCCAGTTTGGGGCCCTTAGGTTTATCCTCAGGTAAATGGCCTCCCTTACAATCTCCCAAGACCTTAACTATCTTCTCCAATGCTTCCCCGAACAGAAGCTTACCTTTATAGGGAAGCTTACTAAGCCTGGACTTGGAGGAGGGGTCCCCTGCTCAGCTAAACAGCCAGAGAAAGTGCCAGGCTGCCACAATTAAGGCCATGGTCTTGGAAGCCACCCAGACCAAATTGTAAAAAGTGTCTGCCTTGGTACCGCTAAGACCTCAACAGACGGTTCCACAGGTATCGGTACCGACAACACCTGCTTTGACAGAACTGCTTCCCCCCATGCCGATGTCTGGTATAGGGGATCAGGAACCGAGACACTTCGGTACCGACGTCGAGCGGTACCGATACCATGCGTCACAGGAGCACCCGGTGCTTGAGTCTTCCGATTCCGATGACTCTAATGATTCTACCGGTACTAGAGTGAATCTATTAGAAGATTCAACTCCCTCTCCTCAACGCAGGATGTCTCCTCCAGAAGATATGTCCTTCCAGGACTTCATACATGATTTAGCAAAAGGCCTTGCAATCACTGTGATTCCAGAAAAAGAACCTAGGACAGAGGAATTAAGAATTCTACAATACCCTATGGCTCCCAAGGAAGCAGCTATGCTTCCCATTCACAAGATCTTACATGATCTGACGTTGAGAATGTGGGAGACTCCTTTAACGATGTCTTCACATTCTCGACGCCTGGACATTATGTACCGAGTGCCAAGTTGTCCTGGTTTTCAAAAATCTCAGTTACCACACCATTCAATGGTAGTGGAATTGGCCATGCGAAGAATCAAGAGTGCAAAAACACACTCTTCTAATTCTCCAGGCCATGAATCCAGGACACTCGATGCCTTTGGCCATCGATGTTTTCAATCCTCCATGCTGGGAGCCAGGATCAGTTCCTACATTCTGTAAATGGGAATGTTCCCGGAAGAAGTCACAAAAGACGTGGAGCTCATTAGTCCTTCTGTCTCAGAAAAAAGAGCAGACTATCTTATTCTGGTCAAACATGCTCAGAATGTCTCTAAATTTATGATCCGTGCTACATTTGACTGCTTTGAATGTCTTAGCAGAACCTCTGCTATATCCATAGGAGCACGTCGTATTGCTTGGCTTCAAGCATCAGACTTGGAACAATGGGTGCAAGAAAAACTGGGAAACATTTCTTGCACAGGAGAAAATCTCTTTGGTAAGGACTGGCAAGGCAAGGCTAATCAGCTTGAATCTGACAATACAACTTTGAACAGATTACAGCCAACCCAGCAAAAAAGAAAACATTCAAGAAACCTTTTTTCAGTAAGAAAAAGAAGTCTTACCAATCTTACACCCATCAAACTCACTGTCCACTTCATGTTTCCCAAAAGGGACAACAACAGAACAGACAGCGGAGAAAGCCACAAGCTCAAAAAGCTCAACCGGCTCAACAGACCCAGCCCCCTCAGGGTCTTTGACTTCCACCTAGAGAACGTAGTCATTCTGCCCCTAAAAGGTCCAGAACCCTTGACCATTCCAGGCAGACTATGCCATTTTGTCAAAAGATGGCAACAAATAACATCAGAAAATTGGACTCTGTCCATTGTAAGATTGGGATACAAGCTTCATTTCCTCAACTTGCCCCCACCTACAATTCTGAGACAGTTCAATTCTCAGGGCCCTGCCACCGACCTCTTGTGGCAGGAAGTTACGTCACTTCTGGCTCAAGGAGCAATCAAAGAAGTGCCCATATCCCAACAGGGGACAGGGTTCTACTCCCCCTATTTTCTTATTCCAAAGAAGACAGGGGGACACAGGCCTATACTAGACCTCTGAGCTGGATTAGGACTGGAAATGGGCTTATGGGGGCTGGAATAGGGCGAAGTGGGCTGACAAGGAGGCTAGGATTGGAAATTAGCTGATGGGGGAGCGTGGAGGAAATGGACTGAAGAGGGACTGGAATGGAACTGGAAAAGAGCATATGGGGGCTAGGACTGGAAATGGGCTGATGAGGAGCTAGGATAGGACTAGAAATGGGCTGATGGGGGGAACGTAGACTGCAAATGGGTGATGGGCTGGAATAGGACACTGGAAATGGGCTGATGGGGGCTGGAATAGGACTGGAAGTGGGCTGATGGGAGTTGGAAAAGGGCTGGAAATGGGCTGATGGGGAGCTTGGAGTGGAAATGGGCTGATGGGGGGGGGGCTGGAATGGAACTGGAAAACAGCATATGGGAGGCTAGGACTGGAAATGGGCTGATGTGGAAGCTTGGGAGACTGGGACTAGAAGGGGGCAGATGCTGGGTGGGTCTAGAACTATAAAGGAGCTGATTTTGGGGGAGGACTAGAAAGGGATGGGAAATGAGAATGGAGAGGGGAAAAAATATTTTGTGTGGGAGGGAAGAAAAGTCTACGAAGGGCCGGGTATTGGAAGAGTAAGTGTAGATTGAGAATGGAAGGGTGAAATTTGAGTGGATGATAAAGCAATAAGGAAAGAAATGGAGGAAAGAGCAAAAGGGGAAAGATCAGTATGTTAAAGCAGATATAGAGAAAAAATTTGGAAAAAAATCTAAAAGAGAAGAAAGGAAAATGGATAGCTCGCAGAAGACACAAAGAAACCAGAAGAAAGTGACTGGAGCAATTGCAACTGAAAAGAAAATGCACAAGCAACAAAAGGTAGAAAAATACTTTTTTATTTTGAATTTATTAACTGGAATATATCAGCTCTGGGAAATGTGCATTGTTAACATCTTTTGTGTTTTGTTTAGTACAAGAGGAGATTAATTTATAGTTTTATTTCTCCAGTGTTGTTGTACATCCCAAGATTGGCTTTTTGGGGTTCCCAGTTTAATTATTGTCTTCCTACACTGTATTTCTAAATTGTGATCCCTTGTTCTTTGGTGACGGTCTATGTTCTGCATTTTAACCAAGCTGAGGTATTCTGTTCATGTGGTTTCTATTTGACCGTGTCACTTGTTCTCTTTCCCCAGTAGGAGATGCATTGGTATTCTCTGAGATGTATTGGTTTAATATTTGCAGTGTTGCCTTTTGATAGGTAGGGTTTGGTGCTTTGTGAGTCCTGGCAGAGCTGTTATGATATGGTGGATTTGCTATGGGTTCTAAAAGGTCAGTGTTTATAGTACTTCCTAATGGGCCTGGCGGTTGGCACTGGAATATAGTAACGTAGAAATCTATTAGTCTTTCTTTATCCAGACACTCATTAAGAAGCATGTTTACTAAAAATGCATGTTAACATTATGCAAATATTTATGCAAATGAGGCTCCCTACGCAAATGAGGCCCCGCATTTAATCTCCGCACATGGCCCCGCACCCCCTTGGGCCGCCCCTGTGTGCGGTCAAACTCTCTACTACCTTTAAGGTTCTTAGAGTAGCATTAGGAAATCCTAGATACAGAGTTTTATAATCAAATTGTGATAACTCTAAAATCTGCGAAACCGTTTGAAAATCTTCCATGACAAATATAACTTCAGCTTGCAAAGCAATTGCAGGAAGCAGATTTCATTACTTCCTTAACTTGGGCCTCCACAGACAAAGATGAATCCAAGCTTACTCCCAAGTACTGTGCTTGCAGTACTATAGAAAGCTGAAGGTTCCTACATTGCAATTCTTCAGGGAGCTCTACCACCACCAACAGATTCAGAAACAAACCTTTGGGTTTTTCAGTATTAATTGCCAGCTTGTAAGTTGTCATCTACTTCTTTATTACCCTTCTGAGGCAAACCCAAGTACAGTGCATTGTAGTAATCCAGCCTCAATATACGAAGAGACTGGATCACCGAAACAAGATCTTTTTGCAACAAGCATGGCTGTAGCTGTCAGATACCTCACAATTGAGCTGCCTGAGTTATTGCAACAACGTGGGCCCGCATTGATACATAAGAATATAAGATATGCCATACTATGTTAGAGCAAAGGTCCATTGAGTGCAGCAGCCCTTCTCTGACAAGGACCAGCCAGCTCACAAGTATTGATCAGTTACTGTAATAATTGATTAGTTAGTGTTATCAGTCAGCTAGAATGATAGGTCAGTGAATATACATGGAGTGCAATTCCATAAAGTGCATGTCCGGCCCACGGTCTAAATCAAAAACGGGCCCCCTCTGAACCTAATTCCACATCTGCGGGTCTGGAATCGGGGCGATAGACGTGTTAAGCGGGCACATGCAAGCAGTATTCAGCTTGTCGCATGCTTCGTACATGGGTAAATGTCTTGGACATCACCGTGCCCACCGTTTCTGAAACGTTACACGTTTCGGATCCTGCCCGTCCCTGCGACGCATCTGCAGATGCCACGCCAATCGGGAAAAACACGCATCTCCTAAGCTGCTCATCACAGACAGTAGTTTGCTGATGCACACTAGACATAAATACCAATGAGAAAGAACAGTTGTTGCAACTTAGACCATATGCCATACCCCCTCATGCCCTGAAAAGTGCTAGGTAAGCCAAGTGCACCCCAATATGATTTTTTAATTTTATTTAACAGGTCTTTTATACCGCTTTATCATTTCAATCAAAGCATTGTAACTTAAATTTAGTAATGTACATTAAACAGGGGCATTGATAACTTGGAATTTTCTGAGGCAATGGAGGATTAAGTGACTTGCCCAAGGCCACAAGGAGTGCTAGTGGGAACTGAACCCTGGTCTCTTGATTCCCAAGCTAGCGCTCTAACCATTAGGCTACCAAATGTAAATGATATACCAAAATGTAAATGTGAACATGTATGTCAGGACATACAGTACCTTGCATCAAATGGTATGAGCATTAGGAACCGCCCCAGTGATTCCTGCCCTGGTCATCTCTACAAACATGCCTTAAACTGCTAAGGATGGACACTCACCAAGTGCACAAAACCCCAAACCAACATTGCAGGTCCCCAAAGGACGCATAATATTGCTGAGTAACAAATGTATACCCGTTTCATGCCTATGGTCTATAAGTGCACCAATTCTGCTACTCTGTACTACCATTCCCCTCTTATCTCTCCTTACACTCCCCCTCCCCCTGAGAAGTCTGCTGTCATGTCAGATTGCTGCTATCTATGCCCTTCTCTTCTACTGCTAAATCCAGATGTCGCTGCTTTCACCTTATTGCTCCATATGCCTGGAACAAACTACCTGAGTCTGTGCATCAGGCTTCATCCCTGGCCTCTCTCAAATCCAGGCTGAGTGTTCACCTCATTGTTGCCACTGCTGGATCTGATCTGCCTAAGCTCCCTTGTGCTTCTTTGCCATTCCCCCTAGATGTATCTTGTCCACAGCTGCTGTGTTGTCTGTCTCAACTAAATTGTAAGCTCTGCTGAGCAGGCACCATCTTTTATGTGTGCTATGCAGTGCTGTGTACACCTTGTAGTGCTATATAAATGATCAGTAGTAGCTTTAGTAGGGCTTTCTGGCTATGGCATCTGAGGCCCACCTATGTGGGTACTGGCATATCTCATAGCAGCTATACCTGTATCAGCTCATCGTGGTGTATGTCAGTCTGTATACATCCGCTACCTGTGGGCAAACCTGTCTGCCTTCCCACAGCCAGCTTTTTGGCACTGCTCTCCTGGTCAGGGTTGTGTGGGCATTGGAGTGGGGTTCCCTGTGCCTTCACACCAAGTAGCCAGACAAGATATATCACTATTTTCGCAGCTTTCATTGATCCTGGCCTGAGTAGGGATGTAGGCCACATGGGACAATCTGGGAAATTTGGCAGAACATCAGTCGTGTCTCCCAGTGCCAGGCACAGTGGATGTATGGCTGCCCTATCGCAGTGCTAACAATGTCTGATCTTATTAGAGTACTCTGTAAAATGATCCAGAAGGAATCAGCATAACTTTCCTATGGCTCAATGTCAAAACACATCCCTGTCAATAATAGGGACCCTCAGGATATAGGCATTAAGCTTTGGAAATGGCACTAATACATGCTGAACAGCAACACCATTGGTCCCACAAAATGTGCATTATAGGCATCCATTAGTGTTATTTTCACTGTTGAGTGCCCTTATTCTGAGGGTCCCTTAGCAATGACAGGGATATGTTTTTACATTTAGCTATGAGGAACCCTCTCTGATTTTGACTGCCTGGTCACTCTGGCACCTGGTGATGTCACGGTCAGCCATACGGTCCAGGTACTGGCCAGGCTTTCATGTCCCTCTGAATTGCAGATGAACACACCAGATACCCCTTTGCACACCTCAAACCACACATACACCCTCCCTTTCTGTCACAAAAGCATGATTCTGCCAAAAAGATGCCCTGAACCTATACATAACAACTATTGACATAACATCATTGCATGGGGTACAGCCCAAATTCATGATTTTGCATTTTTTAACATTAAATCTCAATTGCCAAATTCTAGCTAGATCCCTCCTCATGTTATCTACACCTTCCTGTGTATCTACTCTATTGCAGATTTTGGTATCATCCGCAAAGAAGCAAACTTTACCCGACAGCCCTTCCACAATATCACTAACAAAAATGTTAAAAAGAATCGAACCAAGGACAGATCCCTGGGGCACATCACTGGTAACCTCCTTCTCCTCAGAGTGAGCTCCGTTTACCTGTGCCCTTTGTCGCCTCCCACTCAACCAGTTTCTAACCCAAGCATTTTGTTTATAAGTTGCCTGTGTGGAACGGTGTCAAAGGCTTTACTAAAATCTAAATACACCACATCTAGGGCTCTCCCTTGGTCCAACTCCCTGATCACCCAGTCAAAGAAATCAATTAGATTTGTCTGACAAGACCTGCCTCTGGTGAATCCATGCTGCCTCGGATCCAGTAATCCACTGGACTCCAGAAACTTCACTATTTTCTCTTTCAGCAGCGCTTTGTCAGACGGCTGCCTGGGTGAGAATCTTCACAGTCTTGGCAAGTGCATATATCTATATGATTTGCAAGGGATTGTGGGCAATGCAGTTCATTCACACCAGACACAGCTGCTCACAATAATTAGTTGTGCTTTTGGGTAAAGCCAATAAGATATTTATTTATGGGGTTATTCTCTCCAACACAGATATGCTTGGTAGCACATAAATCAGGTTACTTGCTTTCAGTGTTAAACTTGAAAAAAAACAAAACCAGGAAAACAACATTTGAACTTGTCAGGCAATCAAAGCAAAAGAAATAAGACCTGGTTGATAACAAACTGGTCTTTTCTGTAGGCTTAGCTAATATTTTCTTAGCATGTATCAAACAACAAACCAAAAGCTACAAAGAAAGAAAAAAACTGTTCTTTTCAGATAAACTTCTTATATCTTCCCACATAGATTCAGAAGTGATTCTCTCAAAGCTCACAAGCAATTAGGTAAGGCTCAATTGCAAGCAGTTATCCAGCTGAAACCCCTTAGCTGGCTTGCTTTCTACTGCGTGGCTAAAACTCTTACTCAGGAGCTTTTCTGAGTAGATTAAAGAACAAGTTTGTATTTCTTTGTGATGGTTGCTGTATTTTATAACAGAAAATCACCAAAGGAGTTTAGACAGAGAGCAGTCCATGTAAACAGATTCTTCATCTGCTATCACCCCCTCTTCTTCAACAAGCATGGGTTCAATATCATGGATTGGCACAGATGAATCTCCCAATGGAGCACTTTCAGGAGAATACTTGTTTCCCTGCTGTCTTTCAAGGTTATAGCTAGGGCATAGATCAGTGTTCATACCTGAGCTTCCATTGCTGTTAGAGTTCCTCTCTATATAGCCTGGCCAGTATGTAGTCCAGTTCTTATGTCCAGCCTTCCAATCCAGATCCCTGGACACTGGATCTCTCTTCACATACCTTCTGGCACGGGTCTTAGGGTCCCTTCCACGTGCAGCCGTCTCCCTCACAGGTACCGTCTGGAGATTCCTAGCTCTGCAGCACCATTCCTCTGGCTTTCCCCAGTCCAATGGTGTATGCTGGCCCTTGGAATGCCTCCCAGTATACGTACTGCTCTGGACTCTTCTAGACCTCTCAAAGGCTTTTCTCCTCTTTCTTCCAAAGGGTTTCTTTCCCTCTCTGTCCGTCCGGTTTGGCTTCTGCTTCTGATGATCCTGAGGATGATGAAGATGATCAAGCTCAAGCTGATTCTCTGTAGAATAAACTCTACCTTTATTCTGCTTAGATGAGTGCTCCTCCCTAACACAGCGCAGCTGTTCTGGATCAGGCCCTGCCCATTGAGATGAGTGCTTAGGGATTACCTCATAGCCCTCCTGATTGAACACACGTTTCCCCACTTCAGCTCCTCTAATGGCTGTTGGAAACCTGGTGCATTCTGGGACTGGTAGTCTTTTATGGGAAAATTCTGTTTTCTTATTTCTACCAGAACTGACAGGTTGCTTGTTCAGAGTCACTTCACCTTTTCTATAGCTCCTTCCTGAGCTATGATAAGCTTCCTTATCACAGCTTCCAATAATTTACCCATCACCAAGGTTAAACTAACCGGCCTGTAGTATTCAACCACATCCTTACTTCTGCTTTTATGTAAAGGGACCACATGTATCTCTCTCCAGTCCTCTGGCACCACTCCCGACTCCAACGAGGCACTGAAAAGTCAATCAGTGGAGCTGCTAGAACGTCCCCAAGTTCCCTCAGTATTCTCGGGTGTATCCCATCTGGTCCCATCACTTTATCTACTTCAAGTTTAGTTAGCTTCTTACAAATACATTCTACTGAAAATTGTTCAAGATGCCCTCACTTCTGTTCCTGTTTGTGGGTGTTTTCTAAGGTCCTGCTCCTGGTTCTTCATCTGTGAACACAGAACAGAAAAATTTGTTAAGCAATTCCGCTTTATCCTCATCAGCTTCTACATATTCCTCCCCTTCACCCTTGAGTCTGACAATACCATTTTTGCCCTTCCTCTTCTGACTAACATATCTGAAAAATGTCTTATCCCCCATTTTATTGCATTGGCTATTTCCTCCTCTTTCTGAATCTTTGCTATCCTGACTACTTGGCCAGCTTCACTAAGTTTTTCCAAATATAGATACCTGTCTTCCTCTCTGTGATCTTTTGCATTTCATGAAGGCCTCCCTCTTTTATTTCACCTTTTCAGCTACTTATTTCAAAAGCCATAGTGGTCTCCTTTTCCTTTTACCTTTATTTACCATTTTAACAAAAAGGTTGCCCTTAAAATATCCCCTTTCAGTTTTGCCCACTGTTTTTCTACATCCCCCAGCTGTTCCCATCCCACTAACGATTCCCTGAGGTATTGGCCCATCTTAGTAAAGTTAGGTTTCCTAAAGTTTAAGATCCTCGCATTTGAATGGATTTTATCAGCCCTAGTCCAAATACTGAACCACACCATCTGGTGATCACCGGATGTGAAATGATCTCCCACTATAACATCAGAAACACTTTCACCATTGGTAAGCACCAAGTCCAGTATGGCCCCTTCACGTCTGGGTTCTGTTACCAGTTGCCTGAATAGTCCTCCCTGTAGAGCATCCAGGATCTCCTTACTTCTAGATGATATTGCAGCAGGGATGTGCCAATCAACATCTGGCATATTGAAATCTCCTATCTGTAGCACTTCCCCTTTCCTGGCATTGCAGCGTATGTCTTCAATTAACTTTCCGTCCACCTCTTCAACCTGTGAGGGAAGTCTTTATATCACGCCAATGCAAATAGATTTCTCTTTCCCTCTTTCTAGTTTAACCCACAGTGCCTCTTCTCTCCCTTTTAAGCCCTGTATTTCCATAGCTTTAATATTATTTTTTACATATAGTGCCACTCCTCCTCCCCTTCTTCCTATTCTGTCCTTTCTGAATAAAAGTATAGCCTGGTAAATTTACATCCCAGTCATGGTTGTCCATGAACCATGTCTCTGTTACTACCACTAAATCCAAGTCAGCTTCTCCCATAGAAACCTCAACATCTAGGATCTTATTTCCCATGCTACAAGCATTTATATACACAGCCTTCCAGATGTTACTCCTTTTACCTATTTCTATAAAGATATTTAATGTTTCACTTACCTTGGGGCTTTCTTCACCCATCCCCAATGAATCTAGTTTAAAGCCCTCTTCAGTAGATTAGTGAGTCTGCTACTGAAGATACATCGACCGTTCTCGGACAAATGGATGCCATCTCTGCTCTGCAACCCTTGGAACACCATCCCATGGTCCAGGAAACCAAAACACTCTCGATGACACCATCCATGCAACCATGCATTCATCTCCAGGATGAAAGCTTCTCTGCCTTGGCCTTTACCCTCAGTGGGGAGAATTGAAGAGAATACCATCTGTGCCCCTATCTGCTTCACCCTCTGTCCCAGAGCCATGAAGTCACTCTTGATGCCCTCAGAGGGATACCTGGCAGTATCATTTGTGCTGAAATGGATGAGCAACATTGGGTAATAGTCAGTGGGCTTGATAAGTCTCGGCAAACTCTCTGTAACATCTTGGATTTTGGCGCCTGGAAGACAGCATACCTCTCTGGACATCAAGTCTGGTTGGCAGATGGACGCCTCAGTACCCCTCAGAAGAGAGCACCAACCACCACTACCCTTCGCTTCCTTGTGGTCACTGATTCTGCAACTTTGGGGTACTTGAGCTCTGGTTCTTCCCTTTCCAGGGCTGCTTTCAGCTCTTCTACTTCCAGGGCTGCATAATGGTTCTTCAGTTCAAGGGATGGAGGAGTTGGATTGGTAATTCAGCAGGCCCTGGTGACTTGTGTCCAACCTTTGTCATTCTGTAGGCGTCCATCTTCTCCACTGCTGGAGAGCTTGGATGTTACAGAAGCATCTCATTAATGTACTTCTCACTATCTTGAATACTCCTCAGTCTCGCTACCTCTCCTCTGAACTCCTCCACTTGTTTCCTGAGAGCTTCAGTATGCAGACATCCTGCACATGGAACCAGTCCTTCAACTGGCATTGGAATCTCTGTCTGGACAGAGGCAGAAGCTGTAATGGGGGCAACAACTTTGGCGATACAATTTTTCCCAGCTGTTATTCAGTTGGTGGAGCTTAGGTGCCTTGTTGAAACAAAAGAGAGAGAGACTTACCAAAGTATCAGCCTGTTTCCCAGCTGTCCTTTCAGAGAAAAAGCAGTTAAACTCTTCTAAGTGTGTTCGAAATGTGCTGATTCCAAGTCCCTGTGTGAAGCTAATTGGGGGAGGTGCCCTCTAAAGCAAGACAGTTCACATGGAATGGGTGGGATTTGGGGAGGATTGGGAGGGAACTAAAACCTGATGAGGTGTCAGTAGCTTCAAAGAGCTGAGAAAGATACTAAAATCAGTGTTTTAAACCTACACCACTAAAGACAATATTTCCTCTTTTGAAATAAAGCACCAAAAAGAATATAACTTTGTTTTAAAAAATGTACCAAAACCCTTTAAGAGCTCTCAGGCAGAGAGCTAGTAATTTAAAATCCACACACTCTTACCTTCTTCTGCTGCCGACTCCCGAGTTTGATCCTTTCACCTACCAAAGTCTACAGTATATGTCTGGTGCTTTTCAAATCCATGCTTCAAACTCACCTCTTCGAGACTGCTTTTGGATCCTGTCCTGCTTAGTCTCATATCTATCTCCTTACCATTCCCCAGATGTACCCTTGTCCTCAGCTGTTGTGTTATTTGTCTTGATTAGATTGTAAGCTCTTATGAGCAGGGACCTTCTGTTACATGTTCTTGTAAAGCGCTGTGTACACCTTGTAGCGCGATATAAATGATAGAGGTAGTAGTAGACCTCAGAGAGCAGCACACCGTGACTCCTCCAAATGTTTCAAAGAAGTGGCAGAGCAAGCTGCTATGGCACGGCAGGCCATGAGGTGCTGAACTTCCTAATGGAGGGGGCAGGGGCAATAGGCTGTGAGTGTGTGCGGGTGCTTCAAGGCCAGCCACTTTGCCAAAGCAGCTTGCTGTGCCGCTGCTTTGAAGTATGTGGAGGGCTTGCGGTGCTGCTTCCCCCCCCCCCCCCCCCAGCTAAGGGATAAGGGAATCGAAGGAGAGATGATGGAGGCCTGGGGTAGGAGGGAGGATAGGGAAGGGTTGATTTTATATGTGGGTGAGAGGGGAAGGGATGAGGATATAGTGAACACTTTGGAGTAGAGGGAGGTGTTGAACTATGCGGTGGAGGGGAAATAGGGAAGGGGCAGAGCTAGAAAATGGGGGGTTAGGACCGTCCGTCCTGGGTTGAAGGGAGGGGGGGGGGGGAGAAGGACTGAGTGTTTTGCCAAGGGCAGCAGATACCCTTGAGCCGGCCCTGGGTGTCACACAGATCAGGTACTGTCAGCAATAGGCTGGATTGGATACTGCATTGCCTGCGGCTGCTCCCATCGTTTGTTTTTCTTCCTGTTCCGGTACCTTTGTGTTTCTTGACCAGAGTCGTCAAGTCGTACACTTTGCCCAGGTAGGAGACCCACAGATCGGTGAGGACATTGTGTCGGTTCACCTCCTCCCTAGTGAAGAACCTGGGTCGGAAAGGCGCCATGCTATTCCCGATGCAGGTTTGCCGAGCGTCCTCCGTTCCCTTGACAACCACCTCCTATGCGCGTCACTCCCAGGGCATGCCGGGAACTATAGTCCGTGACGCTGTCTCTCGCAACGCTCCTAACTGGAAAGCGGGAGAAGCGTGCTGGAGGAACAGCTTAAAGAATACATCTAACAGGAACGAGGCTTGATACGCAAGGTCCCACCTATCAACGCAAGATCTTGCAGTAGATGGCTTGTTCCCGTGAGATCTGGGAGTGGGATGTCATGGCTGCTGTATTGGAGGAGAACGGCTGTAGCAGACAGAGCAGCTGTAGTGCTGGGGTACGTCTTTGCTCTTATTACTGCGTTATCGTCATTAGTACCACCAGTATTTACTTTTGGTTTGTTTTGGATCTGTGAGCGCCCTGGGGGATGGAGGACTGGGTAAGGGAGTGCGGGAGAGGGCAAGACGTTATCAACGAATTCGCGACTAGAGAAAACTAGGTCGTACAGCAGCTTTGGCTGAGGTTACGCTGCGGAGGGGAAGTCTGTTGGTCTAAACTAAAGCTTGTAACTTATCAGCTTCTATAAAGTTTTTGTGTAGGCTTTGGCTACTCTATGGTTTTCTTTGAACTAACTTTCCACCTGGAAGAGGGATTTTCCGTGGGGTTTAGGGTAGGGAGAAAACATTGCCTTCTTCATGTCACGGAGCTATGTGGAAATTGCAGGGTCGTGGGATAGCAAATTGATAACATTGTTAGCTACTTCACGTTGACCTTTGGGGATCTTTAGGGGTCTTGTGGTGCTGTTTTATGTAAATGAAGGAGTGGATGAATAGTCTAATGATTGGAGCAGTTGGCTAGGACCAGGGAAGCCATGGTTCAGATCCCACTGACGTTCCTTATGGCCTTGAGCTAATCACTTAACCCTTCATTGTCTCAAATACAGATATAGGTTGTAAACCCTCCAACGACAGGAAATTACCTACTGTACCCAAATGTAACTTACCATGAGCTAAATTCCAAATTCTTCCCTTGACAGCCTCATAGCCCATCTGGATCCCAATATGACCGAGTGGAGGAGTAGCATAGTGGTTAGAGCAACAGCTAGCACCCAAGAGATCTGGATACGATTCCCACTGGTACTCTGACCTTGGGCAAGTCATTTTACCCTCAATTGCCTTAGAAGAAAAGGCCTGGCAATCTACTTCTGGTCATACTTTCCTGAGAAACCCCAGGGGCTATTGAGTCGCCAGGAGTTGGTATTGACTTGACACTTAGTTAAAAAAAAAAAAAAAACTTACTATGAGCTAAATTCCAAATCCTTCCTTTGACACCCTCATAGCCCATTGGGTCCCAATATGACCATAACAGGAAACCTACGTTGTGATAGATAGTGTCTGTTCTGGTTCTTATTGCCTTTCTTTTTCTCCCATGTGGGCCATGCAGGACTCGGATGGGGAGAAGGAAGACTCGCCATACCTCCGTGCCCGGCAACGGCTGGAGAACCTCCTGAACAAAAACATGCGGATCCGCATGACAGATGGACGCACCCTTGTGGGCTGCTTTTTGTGCACTGATCGTGATTGCAATGTCATTCTTGGCTCTGCACAGGAATACCTCAAGCCTTCAGGTAACAATTTGGGGACACAACTTGTCTCTTCCCCCTCCCCCTTCTCTTCTATAGCATCTGCCAGCCAGAAATCCTGGGGATTCCAGGTCCCACCCAGCCACAGGCTCCCTGTCTTTCACAGTACCTTGCTGTGACTGATGGGCGTGGATGCAGTGATACATTGCTGTTTAATGAATGGGTCGGGAGAAGGCACTCTAAAAGGTTCTGTTCTCTCCTCTTTGCCTCCAGTGGCTGTAAGTAATGCCTCTGCAGGTTCCTTTAAACATAGTGAGGTTGAGCATTGGAAATATAAGCCAGAGAATAGATCTCAAGGCTTATGTAGAGGCTACCATATTCTCAAGGATGACTTTTCTAAGGGGAAAAAAAATCTACAAGTTCATCGCTGCATAAATTAGGACTGTTTTCGGGGTATGGAGATCAACAAGTTCCCTTTCGCTGGAAAGTAAAAAAGCCTCCCTCAGTGGTTTCCCCATGTCCACTTCTCTTTTCCAGACTCCTTCTCGGCGGGAGAGCCACGGGTGCTGGGGTTGGCAATGGTCCCTGGGCACCATATTGTGTCCATTGAGGTAGAGCTGGAGTGTCTGACATCACCGCAATACTTGTAGGAACTTCGGACTATGAGCGGACTCCAGGAGTCGGAACCACTTGTGGATAACGCGAGCTACAGTACCTCACCTTCTTTCTGTATACATCCATGAGCTTGCTGGATATTTCCTATTGCTCTTGGAAGGCCATCTTGGTTATAGGAGACCTGCTGGTGTTCCCTGGCAGCTGCTGCTCTTCCTTCTCTCTTCAAACAGGTCACGGAGGTTCTGCCTTCCTGCGGGTGAGGCATATGCTCACGCTGAACATTCATTCAAAATTGGCATCCCTGGAACTAGCTTCTTGCTGAGCCTCTGGAAGGGAGGGTTGGGTATGTCAGGTGCTCGGTTATTGTAGTAAAATGGAACAGAATTCTAAAATATGTTTGATTTGTGTTTTGAACTTTATAGGTGTTGTATTTCTCTTTTCAGTAGTTACCTCATATGAGGATAGTGTTTCTGAGCTTCAAATCATTTTGAAAAAAGGTTTATGATATTGCTGGTTCTTCTGGATGGCAGTAGCACAGGCCTAGTGTGCTGTCTCTCCAGCTTATGATACTCATATTACTTGAATTTTATTCTGTTTTGTTTTTGTGTGTGAGAGACTTTATGGTTTCTTACTGCGTATATTTATACATTTGGAAATATGAAAAACTGAAATTTGTGCTTAAGTGAGGTTTGTTTGTTTTTTTCCTTTGGCCTCAAACTGTACTGTAAAATACCCAGTACATCCTATGTAGTATAAAGGATAGGTCACCATTTTCTCCAACTTTTCCCTTGTTTTGCTGCTGTATTTGGACTTTTTTCACCATTCTTTAGAATTTTTTTTTATTCCAGTTCAGAGACCACAGGGGTGTATTGTGCCTTACCACATGGGTGTTTGTGGATAAAGGACTTGCTTTGAGATCACAGTTCATGGGGATTTTACAGTATCAGAAGAATCTCACACAGTATCGCCCTTCCTCTCCCTCTGCCCAGTTGCATGCAGCTACCACCTGCCCTGCATCATGGGAGCTTAGAAACCAAGATGCAGGGCTGGCCTAACCATGAGGCAAACTAGGCAGTTGCATAGGGCAGAAAAGAGCAGGGCATTCAAAGTTAACTATTACATTATTGACTGCCAGGGTAAGTGTAAAGCTTAAGGTTTGCCTAGGGTGACAGTATCTTGAACCAGCCCTGGGGCTGGCCGTACCAAGATGGCTGCCTTCCAGCTACCAGTTTAAATGTTAACATACTAGTCACATGAGGCAAAGAAGAGATCTTTCTTGTTCTACTCTATAACTGTTGGTACTTTCCCTCCTTAATGTAAAACAACCAAATGGCTTTAGGTGATTAGGAGGCCGACTGAGCCAGTACTGGTTTTCCTCCTTATGTCCCATGGATTGTAGTTCCTGCTTTTCCTAGGGAAGCTGAAATAATATATTAAATCAAGAATACTAAAAGAATTGGAGGACTTCTTTATACAGGCATTTTATTTTATTTAAGGTGTTCAATAATTTCTTCTAATATGAAGTTGCCTGGGGCTTGTGTGTTAGTAACTGAGTACTTTCATTATGCATTTTAAAGGGGAAGGGCAGGCTATAACAGCAATCTCGTGAACTATGATCCTTGCCTTGTCTTTCTATTTCATTTTACGTTAAACTATAAAGTAAAGGCAGGGTTTAAAAACATCTGTATGATTGTAAGAAGCAGTGTATTATCTTATGACCTTAACTCGCAGGCCCTGCCATACAGAATTTCCAGGTCAAAGAATGCTAAAGGAAATGCATGTTTTTGAGGGTAACGTCCTCGGCATTTAGGCTGAGGATTGCCTCTCCACTCCCTGGCAGATCATTTGGATCTGTAGGGACCTTTGCCATTGACTCCGGGATGTTGGAGCGAGGTTGCTGCATCAGGATCTTTTCCACGGCCTCCAGTCTCTCCCAGATGCCTCCCAGAAGCAGGTGCACGGGTACTGGTTGCTTCTGCCCTGCCTCCTCCAGCATCAGCACTGAGCGCTGCAAGGGAAGGAGGCCTGTGAGGACCTTTTGTTCAATATGGGAGATTTAAACCCCCCTGACACCCACCTGTTGGTCATCAGTCCTGCCATTCAGTATTGTGACATCTGACCCTCCCCCCCCCCCCCCCACAGCTCTGTCAATGCACCTTAGTCCTGCCTTGGGCTTCCCTCCCTGCTGTTCCAATACAAAAATCCCTGCTGTTTCTCCTACTATTCCAGCACTGGGCTAGCACCAGCTCCCCCCACCCAAACTCTGAAAGTGCATCTCACTTCTGCCCTGCAGCACCCCCTGCCTACTATACCTGAATGTAATTTACCTTGAGTCTACCCCTGAAAAAGGTGTGAACTAAATTCCTAAAAATATCCCTTCCCGCCTTCAACTCACCGCAGTGGCTAGCTGCTCGGACAGCTCTTCCTTCTTAGAGGCAGCACTAGCATTTGCTCGACTCCGCAGACTCTTCTGAATCTCATAACGCAGGGCTTGTAAGTCTGGGGCCAGCACTTCATTCAGGTAGTGCAGTATCATGTTTTGTTTCATCTCTGTGTTCTCCATACCGACGAAGAGCTTGTCCCACCGCAAGGCCTGATCCTGGTACGACTCAGCTGAACAAAATCAAATATATTGGATAGCGCATTACAGTCGGACCTGCACCTTCCAAGACCGTGACAAAAGCCAGACAGGCTACCTGTCGGTGTTGAGGCAGTATATTTCAGCACAGACTCGTGCTAGCCATTGTCTTCAGAAAAATCTGGCAAAAGGAGACTTTCCGCTTTTCCAGGATGAAATTGGCGTGATCAGTATGCAAAGGTTTGAATCACCCTGGGATGTATGTGAAGGAAACCTGCCTTTTCTTCGATTAGATATGTAGACACACATGCACGCGCACACACATCATTATATATGACACATACATCAATAGATTTTATTTATATACATAGACTTTACTTTATATACCTGTGTATGTTTGTCTCCATATAGTGAAATTTTAATATTCAGATTGGTCCTGGAAAAAAGGGGCAGTTTGCAAAATACCAAGATACTTTTTACCATTGGGCTTTGCACCATTTTTCAAAATACAAACATGCTTCTCCTCTGAAAACTGCCTGGAGTAAATGTACTTGCAGTTTGCATGTGGCATATACTTTCTAAGCCTAAACGTAGTCCCGCCACCTGCAGTTAGCCAGCCTCCTACCCCTGTATGTCTAGTATGTAGATCCCCAGCCTGTAGTTTTACCTGGGTAATGGTAGGTACTTCTCAAACTACTTTTCCCAGGTAAATGCTTTTAAAAATCATCTTCCAGGGGCCAGCAAAAAAAGAGACACATCTTATATGCATTCTGCACATCTGAATATGGGACCTTTTTTGAGGTCTCAACTTCCCATACTAGCTCTTTTGATGGTCCCTTTTAAAGATCTTGCAACCCATAAAAGGCTGTTTTCAATACCAATATTTCCATAGACACAAAATGGTCCTTAAGCCTTCTATGTTGCTCTGTATCAGTCTGTGTCCCTATCTCTGCCATACGTATGACTGTATTTCTGTATCAATCTTGGTGTTTTGTTCTATACATAATCCATTGCTCACCTGCCTCCGTGCTATCCTCATACGAGTCTGGGTAGAGGAGGAAGTGGTCCTCTCGCTGGTATGGGTAGGGTGAGACAGAAGAGAGGCCGAGACAGACAGCAGAGAGACACCACCAGCTGCCCAAGGGCAATGCCATTTCTTCCTGATAGAGTGGAAACTCTCCAACACGTCTTTCTCTTACAGCTGCACAGTATATATATATAGGTGTGTGTGTGTGTCTTTATTGTATCCCTCTCAGCGCAGTGCTTCCTGTCTCTTTTTCTCAGGAAAGTGTCTTCCGTCTATCCTTTTCAATCTCTGCCAAATACCTCCTCTCTGCCCTGTGGCTCAATTTCCTTCTCTCGCCACAGACCTCGCTACAGTGGAGTGGAGGCGGGACTAGATACAGCCTTTATTTTCTAGGGGCTTTCTATCTAACAATTTTCAGAGCTGTGTCCTCCGTTGTGAAATGGCCACTTTTTATGGCTTCCTCCTGCAGAGAACCACCAGCATCTTTACACTAAGTATTAGTGTGAGGAACCTGACTTACCAGTGTTTGTTTGCTGCTTCCAAGAAGACTGGTGTTTGGCTCGTGATTTTTCAGTAATAGTTCAAGGCGAGTTACATTCAGGTAACCTAGGTGTGCCCCTGTTCCTAGAGGGCTTATAATCTGTGCCTGAGGCAATGGCGGGTTAAGTAACTTGCCCCATATCACAAGGAACATCAGTGGGATCTGAACCTGGCTTCTCTGGTTCTCAGCCTGCTGCTCGAACCACTAATCGAATCTACTCTGCTCCACTCCAGTTCTGCCTCCTTCCTGGGCTACAGGTGCCCCTGCTCACAACCTAAGGGGTTGAAAAGGAGAATGATTTGTAAGCATGGTGCTTAATGAATTGGGGATCCGTCCCCTGAGGGACTCTAAAGACCAGGCTGAGTAGAAGACATAAGGTGAGAAGCCTCGCAGGGGAGGAGTGCAATGCTTTGTGTAGGAGGGGGATGGAAGCAGGGGATGCCGGTTGCAATACTTCCTGCACTGGCATTTGGTTGGGAAGAACTAGATAATGGGGTCACTGCTCACCTGGAGAGGTCAGGAAGTAAGGGCCTTGGGGCCCCTTAGGTGTGCACCATCAGCAGTTTCCTGCTCCAGCAGGCATCTGCCCCTTGTCTGTCCTTCCTGTATAAGCCCCAGGGGCACCACCTGAACTGCAAAACTAAGAAATAAGCAGCAGCAGCAGAATCGCCATAGCACTGAAAAAGAATGACCATACTTCTATCTGCAGCCAATAATTAGTGCTTCCTCCTGATGAGAACCAAGTCTGGGCTCCAGTCTTGCCTCTGGTATTGGGGTTGAGTTATACGGGACCTCTTATTCTGGTAAGATTGTATGTAAAATGATCAGAAATTTAAATGGCTCTAGCTAAGATCCTCTACTGTCTTCAGGAGCATGTCCTTGCACGTGCTCTATCTCAGCATCCAATGGACTTTAAAGGCTATTTAACCCAGAAATGCAGGAGGAGTGAAGTTACCCACAAACAGCCTTGCCAGTTTGCCTTTTCCTCTGATATGAGGCAAGGTTGAGACTAGAGAGATCTCTCGGGCCCATGGCTGACAGTAAAAAGGCCAATATCCTACCCCTGAAAATTAATAATGAGCTAGTGACTTTTTTTGATTTGTTTTGCTTTTTGCAAAATTTAGCTAGAAATGCAAATGAGCTCCTGGGTCATCTATAGCTACATTTTATGAGAAAATTTTCACATAACCACAGCTGGGAATTTCACATGTTCCCGGTTAGGACAATGCAAGATAAAATGCCAATATCCCCAATATTGCAGGTGCGCTCCCCCCCCCCCCAAAAAAGGTCTCAAATTCATGACGGACTAGTTTTCAAAGTGCACCCTCGCTAGCTTGGTTCTGAAAATCAGTTAAAAATAAAATCATATGGCTCCCAGTCCCATCTTCTGTCAAAAAGAAAAAAAGTATATGTGGAAAATACCAGTGCCTAACTACTAGTGCAATCCTGCCATCTTTTCAAGATAGTGACACCCTCTCCCCCCCCCCCCCCCCAGCAGGAGTGAATGGCACTTATTTCAGCTCCCTACTGGATTTAGCCTTTTGGCAGCAGTGAGTTGGGGAGGTCCTGAACACATGCATTTTGGGGATGGGAGGCTTTTCTTTAGAAAGGGCAGGGGTCCCAAAAGGGGAAAGTAAGGCTGAGTGAAGAAGAGTTTTTTTTGTTTTTTTTTTTTCATTATGTCCCAGAGCAGGACTGGTGTGGAAGAAGATCTTTGTGGGCCACTAGCCCACCAGGGATGCACGTGAAAGGTGCTGTAGAGCAGGCACCAAAAAAATAACTAGAAGTTGAAGCGTAGCTTTTTTCTGTTTGCTGAAATGGTCTGCAAAGCATCTTGTGTGTGCCTTTTTGCAAATTTACCTGTTAATGAGTCGGTTTGCTTTTACATCAGAGCAGCCTATTAGGAAATTTGCATGAACTTTCATGCTTAGTAAACTCTTGCATCTAGTCTTCTTATCACTTTGCAAAAGAGGGCTTCATGCTAAAAATAGCGCGAGATGCTGAAAGTTCGGCAGTTTTTGTGCATTTTCTGCCCTTTTTCATGTAAACCTCACTTTTGCAAAATCACTTTACGTGTTAGGACATCAGAATATTTTATGATTTATTACTGAATTCCATCTTCTTGTACAAGGTGCCCCAGACACATTTGAGATGCAAAGGGTTAACGCTCCGAGACTCCAGGATGATGAGTAGAGGACAAAGTGAGAGAAAGGAATGAGGAAGAAGTGCATGACAGAAGAGGGAGATCCTCCCTCGGTGCAGACTAAACTAGGATACGTCCCCTTATTACTCACCATGCAAAACAGATATTCAAATTCTCAGTAACAAAGCTCCAGTACCAGGCACTCTGTGAAATAACAATGCCTTGCAAAAAACCCCTACAGGCAGCTGCAGAAAGCCAGCACTGAAGTTGCACTCTATCAACTTCTTAATGCCAATTTGCAGTGCACCTGTAGCGTGTGACTTCAGTGCCAGTATGCAGAAAGGGGCCCATGTGCAAATGAGCCACATGAAACTGGGAGAGCAAGCCAAACAAGCGTGAAGAAGTCTGCGGGGGGGGGGGGGCACCATGTAGCTCATTTGCATATGAGCCCTGACAGTATTTTGATGACATCTGGGACCTTCTCCGATGCCTGAATCATCTGAGGGGGAATGTCAGACTCCCTTCAGATGATCCAGGTATTGGGGAACGCCCCCAGTGCCATTAAAATACTGTCGGGCGCTGGTGCCCTCAACAGAAAGTGAATCCCTGGTGACCCATTGGCTCCTAACCCCCACCCCCTGCCCAACCAAAAATAAATCTGGTGGTTCTGAACCCCCCCCCCACTCCCTCACAGTACCTTCAGAAACAAGCATGACCGCTGCCCACACACTCCTGCTCTTGCCCTGTTGTTGTTAAGTGCCGTCGAGTCGGAGTCGACTCATGGCGACCCTCTGGATAGCTATCCTAAATTGTGTTCGGTCTTCAGTTAGGCGGCTCATTGTTGACAGACTGGTACCCGTAGCTGCTGTTATTGTAGCGATCCATCTCATTGCTGGCCTTCCTCTTTTGCGTTGACCTTCTATCTTGCCAAGCATGATGTCTTTCTCTAATGATCTCTCTCTTCGCATGATGTGTCCGAAGTATGAAAGTCGAAGTCTTGTCATCTGAGCTTCTAAAGAAAGCTTAGGTTTGATCTCCTCTAGTACCGACTGGTTTGTTCTTCGGGCAGTCCATGGTATACACAGTATTCGCCGCCAGCACCATAATTCAAAGGCATCAATTTTCTTCCTGTCTGTCTTTTTCACTGTCCAGCTTTCACATCCATATGATGTTATTGAAAATACCATGGCTTGAACAAGTCGAATCTTTGTATGGAGAGAGACATCTCTGCTCTTGAGAATCTTATCTAGGTCTTTCATAGCCATTCTGCCAAGAGCAATGCGTCGTCTGATTTCTTGACTGCTTGTTGCTTCTTTATTGATAGTTGATCCAAGTAGGTTAAAGTTGTTCACAATTTCAATTTCTTCTCCTTCAATGATGAACCTGTTGATTATGCCAGTTGTCATGATCTTTGTCTTCTTTACATTAAGGTGCAGGCCCATTTTGAGACTATGTTCTTTGATTGTGAGAAGCAAATGTTTCAGAACATCTTCACTTTCAGCCAGTAATGTGGTATCATCAGCATAGCGAAGGTTGTTGATGAGTCTTCCACCAATCTTCACACCTCTGTTGTCTTCATACAGTCCTGCTTCTCTGATGATTTGTTCTGCATATAAATTAAACAGGTAGGGGGAAAGTATGCAGCCTTGTCTTACACCTTTGCTTATTTTAAACCATTCTGTTTCTCCTTGTTCCGTTCGAACTGTTGCTTCTTGATCAATGTACAGATTGCGCAAGAGAACGATCAGGTGTTCTGGTATACCCATGCTTCTTAACGTGGCCCAGAGTTTCTCATGGTTTACACAGTCAAAAGCCTTGCTATAGTCGATAAAGCACAAATAGATATCCTTTTGGTATTCTTTAGTCTTTTCAAGGATCCATCTCACATCCGCAATGATGTCTCTCGTTCCTCGTCCTTTCCTGAACCCTGCTTGCACTTCAGGTAGTTCTTGTTCTAGGTATGGCTGTAGTCTCTTTTGAATAATCTTCAGTAGAATCTTGCTGGCATGTGGGATCAGAGCGATTGTGCGATAATTTCCACAGTCAGTTGGATCACCTTTCTTTAGTATTGGTATAAACACAGATCTTTTCCAGTCAGTTGGCCATGATGTTGTCTTCCATATTTCTTGGCAGAGCCTTGTAAGTACGGTAACAGCTGCATCAGATTGCTGCAATACTTCTATGGGAATGCCATCAATGCCTGGTGCTTTGTTCTTTGATAAGGCTTTCAATGCTGCTTCAACTTCTTCTTTCATCACCAATGGTTCCTGATCATAAGGTATAGGTTGAAACGGCTGTTGGTCCACTTGATCTTTATCATATAAAAACTCTGTATATTCCTTCCACCTTTTCTTGATCTTCTCAGCATCATTCAACATAGAACCTTGAGCATCTTGTAACATTCCAATTCGAGGCTGGAACTTTTTCTTTAGCTCTCGCAGCTTTAGGAAAGCCGATCTTGTTCTTCCTCTAATAGTTTCTGCTTCTATTTCCTTGCAAGTGTCATTGTAGTACTTTTCCTTGTCCTGTCTTGCTGCACGTTGGAAATCTCTGTTGAGTTCTGAGATTGTCTTTCTTTCTCCTTTGGCTTTAGCTTCTCTGCGTTTCTGGGCAATTTTCAGAGTTTCTTCCATCATCCATTTTGGCCGTTTTTGCTTTTTCACCTTTTGTAGAGACTTCTCGCTTTCTTCCAGCACAACCTTCTTGACGTCATTCCATAACTCTTCCGGAGCTCTGTCATTTGTATCTAAAGCAGCAAATCGATTTTGCAGGCAGTCTTTAAATTCCAGTGGTATATTCTCAAGGTCATATTTTGCTGCATTCATGAGTGGTTTGCTCTTTTTCAACTTTAGCTTGAGTTTGCATACTAGTAGTTGATGATCTGTACCACAGTCAGCTCCAGGTTTTGTCTTTGTTGATGTTACAGAGCTTTTCCATCGTTGACTTCCACAGATGTAGTCAATTTGATTTTTATACAATCCATTGGGTGAAGTCCATGTGTACAGTCGCCGCTTGTGTTGTGTTGTGTTGTGAAAATGGTGGCACCTGGCCCTGCGCGGTGCATCCTGGGATGCACTGGGCAGGGTCAGACTACCATATAAGGCATATTCTACCTTTTATGACAGTCTGACCTTGCTCAGTGCATCCTGGTATGCACTGTGCAGGGCCAGGTGCTACCATTTTTCAAGATGGCAGGCCAAGAGCAGGAGCACAGGGGCAGTACTCCTGCTTGTTTCTGAAGGTACTGGGAGGGGGTGGGGTGTTCGGGGCTGCTAGGCCTCCAGGTTTATTTTTAGTAGGGAGTTGGGTGGGGAGATCAGGGCCGCTGGACCACCAACATTAGCCTCAGACAGTATTTTGATAGCATCATGGACTTCCTGCGATGCCTGGATCATCTTTGATATTTCTCCTCAGATGATCCAGGCGCTGGGGAAAGCACCTGATGCTATCAAAATACTGTCAGGGGCACGCGCTAGATGTTTAAGCCACCGCAGACCCAAGAGTAAAGATACTGGCGCTAAGGCTGGTTGTGACATCCTCTACGTATTTCTTTGCATCAGGTGTAGCCAATATTTGCATGCCATGTCGTCATGCACAGCTCATTTGCCTATGATTTAAATACCTTTGGCATTAATTGTGCGCTAGTTTTTACTTTGCTGTTCACGCATGCATCCTCTCTTCTGTATTGGCAGTAGCAGTAAGTGCACTTAAGTGGCATTATCTGTGCTTAAAGGCCATGCTAGTTTTCTGCATCAGCCTTCTACTCAGCACATAGGAAATTTGCCATACCCTAACAACTCTAACTGCCAGAACTCCGTATAGCAACAGCCCCTCCTAGAAAGACAGCACTGTAAATATTACACCTGGCCCTAGAACACCAATGTATTTCTTATTGGGAAATCAACAAACCAGACTGCTACATACTCTACAGAGAATCTAGACACTAGGAGAATCCCTCGCCTCGGTCACATACTTAGAATGCAGGCAGATCAGATCCTTACCCAATGTAGAATAAGCACTACAAGTTAGAAATAAAAACATGCAGACAAAAGTGAACAGAAAAACCCAAGAAGCCGGACTCTGCGCGTAGCAGAGAACCCCCCCCCCAGAAATACATTTCTTCCTGTACAGTGAAAAATCCAAAGATAGAGATGTGCATTTCTCAAAACTTGGAGAAAAAAATGACTTCCGACCAAGGAGGTAGCAGGAAAACTCTGTCTAACTGTAGAGGAAAGAGGAGAAAATTTGCAGCAAAATGTCATCTGCCAGAGAGAGAACATGACTAGAGGCGTTCAAACTTCACTGGGTCCACGAATTTATATTTTATTTTTTTGCCTGTAGTTTGCATCTCTTATCTCTTTGTACTTAGGGCCTGGCACATTAAGCTCTCTTCTCGTAAATACAGAATAGGAGAATAGCCTTATTGAACTGGTCCCTTAATGTATCACTTTGACAATACACTACTTATTGCTAGGCCAAGGATATTTCTTGACTGTATCTGGAAAGGGGTGAGGGCTAGGCCTGGCCTTGCTAAGGGTACAGAAGAAGAGTTTCCTTCAGGAGGAGAAGAATCTCAAGGTGGTGGTGGTACACAGGTTGATGTGAAGGGGGCAGGGGAGTATCTATAGTACCTGAATCTAACTCTCCTTGAACCCCCGAGAAAGGCATGAGCCAAATCCATTCCAGTTATGAATTATATGCATATCCTGGCACATACATGTAAACAAATCCTTTATAAATTTATCCCCCATCGGTGTGCATGTGTATAAAAGGGGGCTGAGCTGGCCTTGATCATCTATTGCCAAAGATAATGCCTTCCTTCAGGACACAGCTGCTGTGTTTCCATGCGACCCACAATTTTTCAGTGATTCCTGTGTCCTGTTCTGGCTATTTCCTATGTGCTGCTCCCTTCCTCCTTTTCATTCTAAACGCCCATCTAACGTGCACAAATAGCACTGATGCACCCCCCCCCCCTGTATATACATCCTGTAATAATTCACACACATGAAAAATATATACCCTAGCATGTCACAGTGTCACACAGTCATCAACTCGGACATCACACATTAGCACACCAGGGCGGTCTGGCAAGCTGAACTTTGAGAGAAAACCTTTGGGCAACTCTGTGTTCATCACATGGACCAAAAGTAGGACTACAATTCTCATGAAGTCAGCATTGCAAATTCCAGAATATTATTGAGGGGATGTCACGAAACTCAAAGATTGGACTAATGTCTCCCTCCAGAAACTGGCATTTTTGACATTCTTAGGTCTGTGTATAAGCATGGACATGAAACTAACCCATAGTGTAAAAAGAGGGAGAAAAAAACCTGATTGTATTAACTAAATGTCATGTAGAATGACCTGTTTGTCAAATCAGTTTAAGAAAGCAGGAGCCATGTTTCTCTGCATGCTGGAGAGGGTGGAGTCAGGCTGGATCTGCATCTCTGAGATAATCTGGGATAGTTGGCACCAATCAACCCAAATTTGTTACCGGAGGATGTAGTAAAAGCGGTTAGTGTAACTAGGTTTAAAAAAGGTTTAGACAAGTTCCTGGAGGAAAGGTCCATAAACCATTTATTAAAGAGGACCCGGGAAATCCACTGCTTGCCACCATAAAGCATTATGGAACCTGTGTGTCTTTTGGGGAACCTTGCTAGGTACTTGTGACCTGGATTGGCCACTGTTGGAAACAGCATTCTGGGCTTGATTGACCCTTGGTCTGACCCAGCATGGCATACTTATGTTATTATGACACCTGCACCATCCATAAACTCAGCAGCAAGATGCAGGATTGAAGGACACCAAGGGCCGAACTATTGCATTCTTACCCCCCTGTTTTCATGGCACCGGTGATCTATCCAGGTTTCCCTGGACTGACTGAGCCGCTCCCATCTGCCTCTCATCAGCCCAGGCCAGATGTGACCCTTGTTGATCAGACTGAAGCCCCACACAGAACCTCTAATCCACAGCTAAACACATAGGCAGCTAGCTGTCTTAAGGGGCCGATGCAGAAAGCTTATATTAGAGTTGCTCACTAAAAAATGTGCACATGGTTTTGTAGCATGAGTAACGCAGAAAGTCTGCGCTGAACCAGCAGGCACATGCAGACAAGCATCTGTGTTTGTAGTGTCTAGAAAGATCCTGTATACACATGTGCTGGAATTCTATGTGGCACGCATGTCTGCTCAGTTTTACTCTGAACAATATCTGTGTCTTTGACTAACAATATTATTCTGGACTGAATGGTTGCAGTCATTTGTCATATGCGAGTCTATCATATATGCATTTGTTCCAGCACAGTTCCCCTGCCCGAAAAATATAATGGGGAGTTGTCTACTCGCAAAACAGAGAAATTTCTCCTCGACACTAACCACAGGCCTCCTTTTCAGTAGGTGTTAACGCCAGAACTTTAAGTTCACTCTTCTGTGCACTTCTCTGCATCTGGGCGGAATAGTTAATTGCTTGATTATCATGTAGTTTGAATGGATTTACATGGACTGTGCGCTAGCATTGGTGCTGGCTTCTGCACAGTTATTTTATTCACGCTGATCCCTTTTCTGCATTGCGACACGATGTCTACGCATGAAAAAAAAATATGCGCAGATATTGTATTACCTATATGCAGATGGCATGCTAACATTACTGCATCGGCCTCTAAATATTTAAAAAGACATTTCTCCTTAGAACAGATGCAGGTCCTCTTGGATGGCACGTTGGACCATGTTGTGTTTTTTTTTTTTTTTTTTTTTTATGGATCCTCCAGGACCTTTGAGTGCCAGGTGGCTTTTTTTTAAAATTTTTTATAATTAAAGTTTCAAACCAAACATTGCAGCATAGAGTTCTGTCATTATTATAAAACATTAACACAATTCTCGACCTGCTCCCAAACCCCTTCCTGCTCAAATGTTCTGCAGCCCCACTCCATTCAGTCTCAAATTTATCCATACATTGACTGTGCAACACATTCATCTTTTCCATAAGAAATACTTGGTGCAACCGCCCGATACAGTGTTCTAATAAAGGCAAGTCAAGCTGTTTCCATCAATATGCTAGCTCACACTTAGCTGCACTTAAACATGCCAAAATTTGCCTCCGCTCCTTCCGAGTTCCCCACTGCTTCCACCAGCCCAGCAGGAAAATGCATGGGTCTACTTCCATCTCCAGCCTTACCACCTGCCAGATCCAGTCTTGGATAACCCTCCACTTTTTGGACAGGTTCACCATATATGGTGGAAGGAGCCTTCCCCTTCCATCTCCCCGTCAACAGTTCTTAGAGAGTGATGGAAACATCTTATGCAATCTGAGCGGAGCGTAGTACCACCTTGTGCCAATTCTCTTGGATTACCACAGAAAGAGATGCCCATTTTGCTGGTCCAAGATGGCTTTCCATTGCTTCACTTCTAACTCTGTTCCCAAGTCCCTTTTCCACTCAACCATATACCAATGCTTGGAACAGGAGGTACCCCTTGTTGCCTTGTACAGGGTAGAGGCCAAGCCTCAGCATCTCCTCTTCCCATACCAGATGACCTCCAGGTCTGAAAAGTCTCTCCCCATGTCCTCCCTGCCAAGGTTACTGAAATAAATCTGCTGAGCTCAACCAAAAAGAGCCTTGCAGTTCAGCAAATGGCACCCATTTCCCCCCACCCCATCAATAAATTGGTAAAAATATTTTAGGCCCAGCCACTCCCACCTCTTGAAAAACTCCCCTGTGTGGCACAAAGCCTGTATTTATAGAAAAAAGACTCTCCTCCCCCTCCCTCCGCCCTCCGCCTCACCCGGTCTCAAATCTTGTGGACATCTCACAAAAGGGCTCCCTCCCCCTTCCAGGTGGCTTTCTGAGACACCACTGCAGTAACCTGGAAAGGATACTGGCAAGTAGCTGCTACCTGTGTGCTATAAGGGCTCAATCGCCTCTAGTCGGATTGCATACTTTATTACAGATTCATGTTTAAAGCAGGAGGAGGGGACTCTGGATCCATCATGGATGGCCAGAGCCAGCTCTGATTTTTGCCCCTAGTGTGTATCTGGCATTTGTAACCCCTAACATGAGGGGAGACCAACAGCAGCCACAAGTGTAAAGGAAAAAAGAGAAACTATTAAAAAAGAGAGAAAACAAGAAGAACCGTAAATAAGACCCAGCGAGGCATTGATGCAGTCAAGCTTGTACTTGAAGGGGTCCAGCAAGTACCAGAGCTGCTGTATCTCTCGACAAATTGTACCACTGCTGCTGAGGTCAGTGTGAAATTTGTCTGGGTCAAAACATGTACCCATAAGCTAACAATGTGGCGAGGAATAGCAGTTATAGCAGAAGACGTGGCATTCAGTAGTGTTCTTTGAGGCAGAGAGAAGAATTAAACAGCTTGCACCATAAGAAACATGCATCAAATGAACTGCATCTGTTCTTTGGGGGTGTTCAGTGGAGAAAAAAAAATACACTTTTTGTTGCTCCTGAGTCAGTAGGTGGCGCACCACTACCAGTTTCCACACTGGATGATCTGATTGATTTTTAGTATTTATCTTATGCCTTTCCAGGAGAAGATCAAGGCGAGTTACATTCGGGTACTGTGTACATTTTCCTGTCCCCAAGGACTCGCTATCTAAGTTTGTGCCTGAGGCATTGGAGGGTTAAATGGCTTGCCCAAGGCCACAAGGAATGCCAGTAGGATATGAACCCTGGTCTTTCTAATTTTATTTTGAAACAATTTCTATACCGCAGTTTCCAATGATCAATGAAATATCAACCACACTGTCCCTCTATGCAGGTCACTAAACAGTAAGAGATACTGTCCCATGCCAGTTGTACATTGTTAATCACTATGTGCAAGATGCTACTATAGGGTGTTGTCTCCTAGTAAAATACCATGACAAGAATGATCCTTGCCCCTATGCCAAGCTAGATTGGATGTGATCTTAACTAAAGCCGATCTTGGCACTTGTGTAAGGGATTTCATGTGGTATAAATCACAACAAAACAGACGTCCTATTCGTAACACGGAATCCAACATTCATACCCCCTGCCTCATTACAAGTAAACAACATTGAGCTGAAGGCACAACCCACAATCCGATACTTAGGGATTACATTAGATCAGCGGCTTGATATGTCAGCACACATCAAGAAAGCAACAAACTCAATTTACCAAAAGATTCGATCCCTACGTAATCTCCAACCTCTTCTTGACTACTCCGATTTCCGCACTATCTTCCAAGCCCTGGTACTACCACACCTGGATTTTGCCAATATCATACTACACGGTCTCCCACAATCTACTCTAAATCCCCTCCGTCTGGCCATGAATGCAGCCGCGAGAATTCTCGTAGGTGCTCCACGCTCAGAGCACATAACTCCAATACTGAAGAGTTTACACTGGCTACCCCTCCAGGCCAGAACCCTATATAAAACCCTGGTCATGACTTTTAAAGCTGCAAAGAGCCCATCCCTATCACCTATCAGCAATATGATACATGTCACTCCAACAAACAGATCCAGGAGATCTGCTGCATTGAACTCCATTGACCTTCCGAAACTCCTTACGAAATGCTCTAAATCAACAGCCTCTAGAGCCTTCTCACTGTTTGCGCCCAGAGCCTGGAATGCCCTTCCACCCGAAATTAGAGCCATCACTAGTCTCACGACATTCAGAAAGGTCTTAAAACATCACTTGTTCCTAATATACTACCCTGAAGCAACTCCGATTGAACATAGCCCGCATGTTGATCTTGCCCTCTTGACCCCAGTGGAAAATGGCTAATCATGATGGTTCATACTTGCATACTTCCGTATTTATACTGTACTATAATTATATCTATTTACCACTACCATGTAGTTAACCAAAAATGCCATGTACATAGTTAACCCTACTTTCCACCACGTTTTTTGTATATAGTTAACCCTGTTTACCGCCAAGTTTTTGTACCCTGTTCATTGTAAAAAAACAATGCTGACTGTAACATTGTGTTTAAATTTGTTCATTTGTAAACCGCACTGATTAAAAGCGTGATATATAAGAAATAAAAATAAAAAATAAATAAATAGATGGGGCAAGCAAAACAATGCAAGCTTTGAATCCTAGTGACACTCCTTGTGGACTTGGGCAAGGTACTTAACCCTTCATTGTCTCATGTCCAATCTTAGGGGCCCTTGCACTAAAGTGCACTAAGTGGTTATCATGCAATTTGGCATGCAGTAACCATGCACGTAGATGCATGGTAGCTTTTAGCATGGAGGCGTGACAGTTACTATGAGTCGATTAGCACGTTAACTACGAGTTGTACATCCAAGGTGGTGAATGGTGGAGAGTGGACATTGCAGTTAGCATGGGGGAACATATTGTGTGCTGTCAGTGTTGCAGTTAGCATGGGTTTAGTTAAAAACACCTCAGTGGGCTTTAGGTGCACCCATGGTATTCGCATTGCGTATTAGGTTATGCATCCCCATCATAAAATGTTGGAACATGCTGTCCACATCCCCAACAGTTACCGCAGAGGCTTTGCACTTAACGCACCTTAGGTTTTTTAACACATGTGTAGTGATAAATATGTATTTTCTATTAAGTTTGCGCTTTTCCAGTAAAGTTCTAGGTGGGTTACATGTGTGAGAGAATTAACAGTGCTTCTGCTATTTACGAGAACACATCTATCCCCTACAAAGTTTCCATTTCTCCTGGGACGAGTGGAACAATCCATTGAGAGATTCAGCATCTCTGTATCCTCCCAGAATGTGGTACTAGCCAGACCCCCTACCAAGTATGAGCTTGATTGTTCCAGTGCCTCTGGTCTTATTCCCAAGTCTCCTTTCTTTTCTTTTTGTGTTAAAAAAATTCTCTCATATCTTTTAGACCAGGGCTTCCCAAACCTAATCTATGATCTCTCACTTTCCCCACCTATCTGCTTTTATTATTTTTATCTTTTTTATTATTTCAATGTAAACTGCTTTGGTAAACTAAACTAGACGGATTCTCTGGACACCCATAATCAATATGCATGGCATAAATTTCCATAAGTGCTTCTTTATTGTGAATATCCTGAAAGCTTGATTGGCTGTGGGGTCCCTAAAAGAGGTTTTGGAAACCCTGCTTTTATACATTTTTTTTAAAATTAATGGCATGTCTCTTTAATTATGGCCCACGCCCTTTCATTAAAAAAGGAAAAAGGGGGAGGGGTATGGGGCGGAGGAAACCTTTTAGCATTCATTTTGGGGTTGTGGGAAGGTGCGGGAGTACTGGGAAATGGTTGGGAGAATTTTCACATCTACTGTATAACGAGTATTAATGTGCAGCTATCCCCTGCTCAAGCTTTATTGAATGAGCAGGAGGGTTGGGAGGGAGAGGGTGGCAAACTGTCGGGGTTTTATGTGTTAGCGGGATGGATGGAATTTGTTCTGTTTTGGAAGTGTAGGGACCTACCCTCAAGGGGTATGGTGATTTAGAACGATGAGATTTTATTTTTCATATTTGTGCAATTGCAGCTTATAAGAAGCATGGTGTGTGGGGGGGTTTAAGAAGGTGTGGAAACCTTACATGATTTGGAGACAGTCTTTATTGTCTGTGGACAAACATGAAGTAAATTCTCATGTATGGCGATGTCACCAATGGAGCCACGTGTAGGAACACTCCCCAGCTTCTTTTGGGAGGCTGCACCTCGCCTGTATGTATGCTTTCCTATCTGCTGCTGCGGTGCCATCTTCTCTAGTCGTCTTCTTTTCTGCGGAGCCCCATGGACATTGTTTTGGTCCTCTACTGGAAAACACTGTGGTGTTATTTTTCCCCCTTTGGGGGCCTTCGTGAACAAGTGTCATGTTAGTGCCTTCTGTCATTCACTATTCCTTTATCGGTTACGGAGTTCTTTTTTCTCAGTTTTTCCCTGTAGCCCGATCGGGCCTGTGGTCACCATTGAACCATTTGATTTAGCCACTGCCATTTTCCTGGACATAGCCCAGAAACTGGCCAGCGGGGTTCAAGAAGTGCACAAAGCGTGCCAGGACCATTTCTGTCACCGAC
The DNA here is from genome assembly GCA_033557465.1 of Ichthyophis bannanicus. Classification (NCBI taxonomy): domain Eukaryota; kingdom Metazoa; phylum Chordata; class Amphibia; order Gymnophiona; family Ichthyophiidae; genus Ichthyophis; species Ichthyophis bannanicus. Next base: position 98,674,662 of record CM066048.1, on the reverse strand, counting down.
AGGCACGACTGGGACCCAGGCACTGGAGGCACCAATCACCAGCCCTCTTGCAATTTGTGCTTGCAGATGCCAAGGAGAGTCCTGAGGGATTGAGAGAGACAGAAATAATCCCTCAAATTTGCAGATGAGACAAAACTATTTAAAGTTGTTAAAACCCACGAGGATTGTGGAAAATTGCAAGAGGATCTTGATAAATGGGAAGACTGGGCATCAAAATGGCAGATGAAATTTAATGTGGACAAGTGCAAAGTTATGCACCTAGGAAAGAACAGCCCAAACTATGGTTACATGATGAAAGGTTCGACATTATAAACCACCACCCAGGAAAAAGATTTAGGCGTCATTGTGGATAATATGTTAAAACCCTCTGCCCAGTGTGCAGTGGCGACCAAGAGAGCAAATAGAATGCTAGGTATCATAAGGAAAGGGATGGAAATAAAACAAAGGGTATTTTAATGCCTCTGTATCGTTCCATGGTGTGACTGCACCTTGAATATTGTGTGCAATTCTGGTTGCCGTATCTTAAAAAGGATACAGCATTATTGGAAAAGGTACAGAGAAGAGCCACCAAAATGGTAAAGGGGATGGAAGGATACCTCCATGAAGAGAGGCTACAAAAGGTTAGGACTCTTCAACTTTGAAAAGAGATGGCTGAGGGGAGATATGATAGAGGTCTATAAACTAATGAATGGGGTGGAACTGGTAAACGTAGATTGATTGATTGTTTACGTCATCAGAATATAGAAAGACTAGGCGATATGCCATGAAGCTACAGGGTAACCTATTTAAGACTAATAAGAGAAAATATTTTTTCACTCGACTTGTAATCGAACTCTGGAATTTGTTACTGGAGGATGTAGTAAAAGCTGTTAGTGTAGCTGGGTTTAAAAAAAGGTTTGGACAAGTTCCTGGAGAAAAGGACCATAAACCATTATTGAAAGGGACTCAGGATATCACTGCTTGACCCGATACAAGCATTGAGGAACCTGTGTCTTTTGGAGAAACTGCTAGGTATTTATGAACTAGATTGGCCACTGTTGGAAACAGGATACTGGGCTTGATGGACCTTGGTCTGACCCTGTATGGCATATCTTATGTTCTTATGAAGCCGAGCCTCAAGATGCACATTCTACCTGTGGAGGCATCGACTTCGGGACATCGAAGAGATCAGACACCAGTTCCTGGCAGGGCCATCTGCCTCTCGAGTGTCTCGGGTTCTGATGCCCCAGTGAAACCTCTGAAAACCTTGATGCATCATCGATCCTGTAGAAACTCCCCTCGAGGCAGGAGGGAGCTCCGGACAGAGTCTCAGAGGTCCTTTGATGTCCTTTTTGAAGTCTGACTCTGATGGCTAGTTGACCGATGTGGAATTCGAGAACTTGTCAGAGGGCAGGTCTCCTGATCTCCCGTTGGACCCCTCCCCTCCGTACGAAAGATGGAAGTCTCCAGAGGACATGTCTTTCCAGGATTTTGTTAGGGATATGGCAAAGAGATGGAGAATGAACGCAGAGCTGGATGTCATCCTCCTCGACCCCCAGGTAAACAGTGATGGTGCCAATGCACCGTATATTACAGCGGCTACAAATGAGGATGTAAGAGAACCCCCTCACTGTGCTACTGATCAGTAGGAGGCTGGATTTGATTTACAGATTCCCAAAAGCTCCTGGGTTTGAGAAACCTCAGCTCCTGCACTACTCCTTGGTGGTAGATCCTTCCCTTAAGAGGATCAAGAGCACCTTGACAATCCTGGGTAAGGAGGCCTGGACATTGAACTCCTTCGGAAGGAGGTGCTTACAAAGCTCTCTGCTCACAGCTCAAGTACACTCTTACCAGCTCTACATGAGCTTGTTCTTGAAAGACATCATGCGTGATCTTGCCAACTTGTGCCAGTTCCTCCCCCCAGAGAAACTGGAACACTATCGTGCCCTGGTGGGCCACAGCAAGGACTGCTTGAAGTTCCTGGTCTGTGCAACTCGCGATGCCTTCAATACTGTGTCTAGAACAGTGGCAGTGGGCATTGGAGCACACAGGCTTGCCTGGCTTCAGTCTTTCGACCTAGAACAATCTGTGCAAAATAGGCTGGCAGATGTGCCCTGCCGGGGGGAGAACCTCTTCAGTAAGGTGGAGGGGAAGGTGGCATCAGAGAAGCAAAATGTCACCCTCATTAGGCTTTTGAGATGCACATCCAAACCAGCTGCCTATTGCAGGAGGTATCAAAGTGTAGGCTAGAAGAAGACTTACTGTCTGTGCAGGCGCAGGTACTTTCCTGATCCTCAAACCTCCCAACAAGAAAAATGCAGACTCCTCGCCTGCAGCATCAAGAGAAGCCTCAAAAGGCCCAGCCTGCCCCGCAACCAAAGCTGGGTGCAGGGTTTTGACTGGCTATGCTCCGGAGGAACCAATCTACCAGTGTCCACAGAGGGCGCCCTCCGGTGGGGGGAAGGCTCACTCTTTTTACCCACAGGTGGCTCCTTATAACTTCGGATTCGTGGGTGCTACAAATAGTCCAAAACGGCTACATGTTGCGCTTCTCCAAGCTGCTGCCACATTGCCTTCCAAGGGTGTATCCCCTTGACCCTCTGAATCTAACCCACCTTCAGGGAGAAATCTCCGTCCTTCTGGCCAATCTTGCAATCTATCCCGTGCCGCAGGAACAGATTGGATGGGGATTTTACTCCAGGTACTTTCTGATCCCCAAAAAGACAGGAGGAGGGGGTTTCAGCCCATCCTGGACCTCCAGAAACCTCAACACCTTCTCGGTGCAAGAAAAGTTCAAAATGGTATTTATTTATTTAAAAGTTCTTCTATAACGCCCCTTCCAGAGATCAAGGGTGGTTTACAAATAACAAACAATTACATTAAACTGGTAGATTGAATTTACAAAAAACACAGGGCTTAGGTAAGATACAGAAATCTCAAGGAATTATGTTGAATAGTATGTACTGGTATCTCTAGGTACCCTGCTCCCCTTATCTTCAGAAAGATGATTGGTTGTGCTCCCTGGATTTAAAAGATGCGTATACTCGCATACTGATCCATCCTACTCACAGAAGGTATCTCAGATTCGTCCTGGCAGAAAAACACTTTCAGTACAGAGTTCTATCTTTCGGGCTGGCCTCGGCACCCTGAGTCTTCACAATAGGCCGCTATCACCGCGAGGCACATCTCAGAATGCTAGGGGTCTTTGTCTTCCCTTATCTGGACAGCTGGTTTATAAAAAGCACCACTCCAGACCGAGTCCAGCAATCAACACAGTTGACCATTCAGGTGCTAGAGCTGTTGGGCTTTATAGTCAATCATCCTAAGTCCCACCTTCAGCCTGCCCAACAACTGGAGTTCATAGGGGCTCTCCTTGACCCAACTCAAGTAAAGGCCTTCCTTCTGCTAGATTGGCTCCAGAGAATGATGACCTTGGTCTGAGATGCCCAATTGAGTTGTCGGACAACAGCTCGTGGGATGCTGACCATGCTCGGCCACATGGCCTTTACCGTACACGTCACACCCATAGCTTGTCTTTCAATGAGAAAAGCTCAGTGGACACCGAGGACTCAGTGGAACCAGGCCACTGGCCACCTTCGGGATTAGGTGGCTGTCACCTCCCCTCTCATCCAGCCCCTACACTGGTAGTTGGTTCATCAGAACCTGCTCGAATCTCCCCTTTAAGAAGGCATCATGTCAGAAAGCATTGACACCAGACGCCTCCAAATTAGGTTGAGGAGCACACCTAGATGGCCTTCACACTCAAGTCATCTGGCCTGAACCTGAGAGCCTGCACCAGATCAATTTCTTGGAATTGAGAGCCATAGCAAATCCCTTCAGGGCTTTCGGAGAATGACTAGACAACCAGATTGTCCTGATTCAGACCGGCAATTAAGTCGCAATGTACTACATAAACAAGCAGGGGGTCACAGGTTCATAACAGTCCGGTTATGGAGATTCGCCATCACCTACAGGATGGAGCTCAGGGGAGCAGAATACCCTGCGGACCAACTGAGTCATGTCCTCCAGCCAAACAAATGGACACTGGACAGGGGCGTGGCAGCCCACATCTTTTTTTAGAGGTGGGATAACCCCTCACTAGACCTGTTTACCACCCAACAAAATGCCAAAGTGGATTAGTTCTGCTCCAAAGTCATCTTGCACAGCAGGCTGGCCCTGGATGCTTTCCTCCTGCACTGGGGGAAGGGCCTGATTTATGCATATTTATTTGGTTACATTTGTATACTGCTTCTTCCAGTGATCAGTAGTGGTTTACATTAAACCTTTGTCACAGCAAACATTTGTTACATATAACAAGAGTCAAATTGTCTACATATGTATATCACAGATTTGAAATTATACAGTATGAAATTTTTACAGTTAAACATATTTATATGAATTTCATAGTTATTTATATAGCCTAGCATATGGTTGCATTAGGAACTAGGATGAGCTATTTATAGTGTGGTGCTGGGCTACATTGGTGTATTGTGTTTGTGCTGTGTATTTGTGTAGGCTGCGTGAAAGGTATTGTTTAGTTGACATGTCTTTGTTTTCTTGTGCTAGGTGTGAAGCGGGTAAGTGGTGTTTAGCTAAGTTATGTTGTAGTATTCCTGGAATAGGAAGGTTTTTAGGTTTTTCTGGAAGTCTTTTAGGTCATTGCTGGCTCTTAGTGCTTTAGGTAGGTTATTCCATTGGGAGGGAGCTGTGTATGTGAAAGTTCTGTTACTTGTGAGAGTTTTGATGTTGCGTATGTTGAGTGGGACGTGTAAGGTGTTTAGGTTGTGGGTTCTTCTGCTCCTGTTGGGGGTTGTGTTGAGATAAGGGTGGAGAGGTAAGACGATGCTAGGTTGTGGATCAATTTGAATGTTGCTATTATTTTGTATCTTATGCAAGCATGAATGGGAAGCCAGTGGAGTTCCATTAGTATTGGTATGATGTGGTCTGAGAACCGCAATTTCATTATAATTCGAGCGGTAACATTCTGTGCCATTTGTAGTATGTTAAGCGTTTTTTTTGGGTAACCCTTGAAGAATGCCATTGTAGTAGTCCAAGTGAGGTGTGATGAGTGCTTGGACTACTGTTTGGAAGTTGGACTGCTCAATAATGTTGCGTAGAGGTTGGAGGATCCGTAGTTTGTGGAATATTGCCTGGTTTAGTAATCTTAGGTGGGTTTCCATCTTGAGATTTTTGTCGAGGGTTACTCCCAGATATTTTATTTCATGTTTGATGTTGTATGCATTATTGATCAGGAGAATTGTTGGGGGGGGGGATGAAATCAGGGTTTTCTTGTGGTTGATGCTCATGTTGTTCTGCTGTAGCCAAGTTTTGTGTTTCCTTGAGGCATGCTTCCAAATGATTATAGCTTGGATTGTTCATGTCCAGTTGTGTATACAGCATTATATCATCTGTATATAGGTGGTAATTAATATTGTGCTTCTGAAATATTGTGCAGATAGTCCTTAAGTATAGGTTGAATAGTAAGGAGGACAACGCTGAACCTTGCGGTATTCCCTGTGTTTGTGGGAATGCCTTTGATGTTTCTTGGTTAAAGTGAACTTGTTGCACTCTGTTGGATATATAGGAGCTGAACCATTTTAGGGGGGTTCCTTTTATTCCTATGGATTCAAGTCTGGTGATGAGGGTCCCATGGTTTACCGTGTCTAATGCCGCAGTTATGTCTATGAATATTAGAATGAACATTTTCTTGCTGTTTTTTCAATGCCTTTGTATAATTTGTCGAGTAAAACTAGTAGTAGGGTTTCTATTCCATGGTATTGATGGAAGCCATATTGTTGGTCGTCAAGTGCATTTCTGGCATCAATGTGGTCTTGTAATTGGTGCTGTACTGATTTTTCAATAGTCTTGACTATGAATGGTATGCTGAAGATGGGTCATCCTTCTTGAGTGTTTTGTTTTTTAGTATGGGTCTTATGAGGGATCTTTTGAGCTCTAGTGGCATGATTCCTTGTTGCAGCGATTGATTTACTATGTGCATTATGCATGGGGGCAATTTCTGCTTTTGTTGCCTTGATCCAGGCTGCTGGGCAAGGATCTAAGGGAGAAGTAGTGGTATTTAGGCTTGTGACAGTGTTTATTATCTGCCTTGACTCAATGGGTTGGAAGGAATCCCATTCTTCGTTGGTGTCCATAACCTCTGGAGGCGGTCATGGGGTGTTGATTGTGGTTTGTGTTCGAGTGGAGTTTGTTTCTGTTGGGTTAAGTTTGCTGGCATAGTGATCAGCTGGTGTTTGTGCCTTTATATCATTGTTTGGACTATCATCCTGAATAGTTTTGGTAATAGATTTAACAAGTTCGAACAATTCTCTTGGTCTGTTCAATGCCTTGTTTAGTATTTTAGTGTGATGGTTCTTTTTTGCTGCGTTGATTTCTTCTTTGTAGTTTGCGAGCAGTGTTAATTATTCCGCTTTGCGTTCAGGGGACTTTGATGTTCTCCATATTTTTTCCAGTTTTCTGAGGTCTTTCTTCATTTTGGTTAATGCTGATGTGTACCAGGGCTCAGATTTGCTTCTTATTTTGCTATTTGTATTCATTGGGGCGTTCGTCGACTGCTTTGCAACTGTTTCAACTCCTTTGTTCCATTGGTTTATTAGGATTTCGAGATCGGTGTGATCAGTGTCTACGTGTGTAGTAATTGAGTTTATTAGGGCTTCTTTGTCAAATTGTTTGAACTTTTTACCATATTGAGTTTTTGCTCCAGATTGTTGGTTGTCAAGTTTCATTGTAATGTAGAATATGAATTGTATTAGGTTATGATCTGACCAGGGAACTTGTGTTATTTGTGGTGCAGATTCTTTTCCCTCGTCGTGGTAAGCCTTCTTGGGCAGAAATACCAAGTCTAGTATGTTTCCCTTGTTGTGGTTGGGATTTTGTATTATCTGCTTGTATCCCAGTTGGTCCATGGCTTCAAGGAATGTGCTTTCATGTGTGGGAGAGATTGAAGCAAGGTTGAAGTCTCCTAGAATAATCTGGCATTTTCTGATTGTTGTACAAATCTTTTCTAGTGCGGCAGCAAGAGCTTCATGTTTGGATGCGGGGGGTTTGTAGATGAGGCATATTATTAGAGTTTTATTCTCCAGTTTGAGGATATCTATTCCATCAAGTGTGTTTTGCGTGGAGTTGGATAGGTTTAACAAGTCTCTTGCAATTATTAGGACTCCACCTTTACTTCTACTGGTGCGAGGACAGTTGAATAGTTTGTATCCTGGTTTATTTAATTGGTTGAGAAGAATTGTGTCAGTGTCTGTAATCCAGGTTTCAGTGATACATAGTATATCTGGTTTTTCATCTGTGATAATGTCATGAATAATGTGTATTTTATTTCTTATGGACCTTGCACTTATTAGTATACAGTTGTGGGGGGTTTGTAAGTCAGTGTTAAGTTGAGGCAATGGGTTTAGGTTGGTTTTAATTTTGATTACTCTCGAGTGAGTTTTCTTTGGTTTTGAGTTGGGGTGTTTGAAGGTATGGTTACGGTGTGTGTTGGTTGTCTTTTGGTTGCGTTGAGTTGCGTATTGAGTGTTGATGGGGTATTGTGGGATATATACAGGGTAGGTGTATAAAGTATACAATGGATAAGTATATATGTATTGCCAAGTTTCTATAGGATGGTTAAATGTGTATGATAGACATGTGTATGTATACACGGTCAGACACATATTGCTAACAGTATATTAGTTAGTTCCATAGTCTTAAAGTTATGTTCGAATTATAATGAATTATATCCTCCCATACCTCTCATAGCAAAGACCCTGCTGAAACTCCAGACAGATGGGAGTACGATGATACTCATCGTGCCATATTGGCCAAGACAGCCGTGGTTTTCCCTTCTGCGTCAACTCTGCAAGTGCAAACCTCCTACATCTGGGCTCTGCCCCAGACCTTATATCACAGGAAGATGGGAGGATGCTACATCGCAACGTCTGGTCCTTGGCCTGTTTGCATGGATGTTGAGAGGCTAGTCCCCTCAAAGCTTAACCTGCCTGACAGAGTAACAGATGTTCTGTGTTGGCCTTTAGGAGGTCCTCGATGAGAAGATCTTATGCATTTAAATGGAAGAGATTTGTGATCTGGTGCACAGAAAAGGCACTAGATCCTTTTAATTGCTCCACTGACAGACTACTTGAGTACCTCCTACATCTCTCGGAGCCGGATCTCAAGTCCAACTCTGTCAGGGTTCACCTCAGTGTGATTGGGGCATGCCATTGTGAAATAGAAGGCAGGTCCATCTCGGCTCAGCCGTTGGTGGCTTGCTTCATGTGGGGTTTGCTTCTCTTGAAGCCTACCTTCAAGCCCCTGGTGGTGGCTTGGTACCTCAATATGGTTCTAGCGCAGTTCATGTTGGCTCCCTTTGAGCCGCTCAATTCCTTCCTCATGAAGTTCTTGACCTGGAAGGTCTCGTTTCTGGTGGCAGATATGTCAGCACTTGGGAGTTGAGCTCCATACTCTAGTGGCTCATCCATCGTACACTGGGTTCCATCATAATAGAGTGGTTCTGCATACTCATCCTCGATTTCCTTCCAAAGGTGGTATCTGCTTTCCATCTTAGTCATTCTGCCCACAGAAGGGAAGCAACGTTGCACATGTTGGACTGCAAACATGCCTTAGCCTTCTACTTAGAATGGGTGAAGGCCGAACAAAAGTCCATCCAGCAGTTTTTCTTTTGACCCCAGCAAGCTAGGGGCTGCCTTTTCCAAATGCACTCTTTCAGTCTGTCTGGCAGACTGCATTTCTTTCACTTTTGCCCAGGCTTTCACTTATGTCACAGCTCGCAAAGTCAGAGCCATGGCTGCATCGGTGGCCAACTTGGGCTCAGTCTCCAAAGAGATCTGCAGGGCCACAATGTGGTCTTCTGTCCACACATTCACATCTCGCTACTGTCTGAATGGGGTTCCGATGTGACAGCAACTTCAGCCAACTGGTACTTCGGCATCTCCTGATTAGAATCCAACTCCACCCCCCCTCCCCCAAGGCCCTTCGTTCTGTCCATACTACCAAAAAAAATAGTGGTGAAGAAGCTGAATCGGATCCTTTCATGAACCACCACTTCTGTATATAGTTGATTCTCCAGTTCTTAGTTTAATTTTGCCCCTGTTGGGCTCTCTGGGGCCTCCTCTGTTTTCAGTAACCTGTAGCTTGGGAGTCCCATATGTGAGGACTTACTTCCTGCTTGTCCACAGAGAAAAGGTAATTACTCGCCTGTAGCAGCTGTTTTCTGTGGATAACAGGAATAAATTCTTGCAACCCTCCCACCTCCCCAAGGAGTTGTATTCTGCTACAGCTTTATCAGACTGGAGAAGATGGTGCCGTGGCAGCCTCCCAAAAGCTTCCAGTAGAAGCTGGGGAGTGTTCCCGTGTGGTCTCCTTCTGAGACATCATCCATATATGAGGACTTATTTCTGCTTTCCATGGAGAACACCTGCTACAGATAAGTAACTACCTTTTTACCAGTTGGGTTAAGAGCGGAGGGGTGGGTTGTCGCCTGTTTAAGACCTGTGTTTTCTAATTTGTTGTATTAGATGCAGTGGATGTGGTGACATTATAGAATGGAGGAGTGGTGGGTGGATATTATATGTTGGGTCACGATTTTGGGGCTTCTTTTTGCTCTTCATGTTGCAATGATCTGTGATTTTGATGCTCTTGGCTTTGTGGAAGGTGGGTATCATGACTAGGGATTGGGGGTTGGGTAGGCGGGGGGGTTGTAGGGACAGGGGGATGGGGTGGGTGGAGTGGATGGGGAGAGGGGAAGCTGCAGAGTCCATATTGCCTGTATGTAATAGCACCAATTGTTTGGGGGGGGGGGGGTTGTGAAAGGAAAAAAAAAGAAACTTCCCCCAAGTATTAGAATCAAAAAGAAAATATCATTTTTTACATGACTTTTAATTCAAGTATGTAGAACTTTGAGTGTCCAATACCATACATTTCCAAAGTATTCTGGAAGCATTGGTTCTAACAAATGTGCTGTGCACTGGTACTGAAAGATGGTAAGTGGAATTTGGTATGATTATGGCCTGTGAGCCCTCTTTTCTGCCTCTCTTTAGATGCAGTCTGCATCCACATTGAGAGTGTGCATGTCACCTTTTTGCAGAAGGCTGTCTGAAAAGCAAGTTAATGCTAGCCCCAAAACACTTGTATAGTCTTGATCCTTCTCTCCCAGGGAAGGGAATGAACAAATATTAAATATCACTCAAAACATATCTAGAGCAACTGAGCACACTTTATCAGGGATTATACATGCTAGGGAAGGGGGATCTAAGATAAAAAGTAAAATACACTCTATTAGTTCTTTTTAGGTTGGAAGAAGCAGATTAAACTTGAAGCAATTATGGAAGACCCTTCTGCCTATAATTAAAAAAAACAACAACAACAACAACAAAAAACAAAAACGAATGGCTATTTCTGGGGAAGGCATTGGGCTGAGGGCAAGAGGGTGTAGAGAAGTTGAAGCTGAGCCAACGGTGAGGTCGGAAACCTATGCATTGAGCGCTGAATGAGGTCAGACCTCGGCAAACTGTTCCCAGCATCAGTGCGGCTCCCTCATAGGTGGAACGTCATTGATGGTGTGTGGATCCCCTGGAAAGGCTGCCTTGGATAGGTAGGAGGGCATGTCCTTTCAAACCCATCGTGCATCTCTTCCCCCTCACACCCAGACCTTGTCGCTGTCAGAGCTTCTTGGAGCACAGCATCCCAGGCTGTAGTACTGTGCTGCAGGCAGGTTGCGGTACACGGCCTTAGTGTAGGGCACGAAGCAAGCACCTAGCTGCAAGTGGCGGACCAAGCGGCAGTAAGCAGCGAGTGCCAGGACCAGCAGGGGGATCACCAGGGCGAAGCCCACCACAAGCAGGGCAGTGGAACCAGCATCATTGGGCAGGTGGACACAGTGTGGGCCTCTTGCCTTAAGGAACTAGGAAGGGGAAACAAAGAGAGAGAAAAGGAAAAGGGGAGTGAAAGGAGATCTTGGCGGTGCCTTTAATTATCTGCCCACCCCCAGCATGTACAACTTCTCACATGCTCTCTCTCCAGCATCACTGCAGTAAGCACAATGAGAATAGTTTAAAACTTTCTCTTGATCTGACTCTTATTCTGAACTTAGGTCACACCTGCACAGAAGTCCTCACCTATACCCAGGACCAGTGCAAAGGAAATGGGTGTCCCCAGGTGACTCTTCAGCCTTGTGTTACCTCCCTCCCCACTCCCCCCATTAACTTTCAGGCCTCCTTCGCAGTCCTAAGTTCAGCATTAGATCAAATTATGTAAATCGGGCTAGAATTTTACTACTGTATAGCTGTGAACCATTTCCTCCTGATCTTACAGTATTGAATCTATTTTTAGATGCTGTGAGTGACTGGAGGCTCATAAGCTGAAACTAAACATGGACAAAGCTGAGGCCATGTGGTTTTCATACGGGAACACTTCTCCTCCCCTTATACCCATGATTCGTAAGAACCCTCTAGCTATTTGTGATACTGTGAAGGTGCCGAGTGTGACGCTTGATACTCATTTGATTTCCAAACAGCAGATACCCTCCTTGGTTACGCCCTCCTTTACCTTCCTATGGAAAATCTGGTCAGTTAAGCTTTTTTTTTTTTTTTTGTTAGATCAAAAGATCCTTCAATGTCTTAATCCAGCTGGCAGAAGATGAGAACATGAATATCATAATTCTCCTCTTCTAGTGGGGATTGGAAGCACTTTACTGAAGAGGATCTCAACCGTTCAAAATACGTGGGCCAGGCTCTTATGGAGTCTGTTATTTTCAGTCATGCCATTATTATATGAGCAATATTGGTTGTCTGTCGCTTTTAGAACAGGTGGAAATGTTTTTTGTTGGTCTTTTGTAAAAACAAGAAGGGACTTATTTTCCTATATAAAATAGGTGCCCTGTTATAAAATAACCCTCAAAGAGAGCAATTTCCCCCAAAAATATTTACCCAAGTAAATGGGCTATTTCAAAACTACTCGCCCTCCCTGTGGGTAAAAATACACACTAATATCACTTCTGCAGATAGTGGCATTGAATATATGTAAAATAGTTAAGCACTACCGCTGGCACTTAAAAAAAAAATGTTGACCACAGCATTTAACTATTGACCTTGTGTGGGCCGCCAGTAGCCAGAGTCATGCCTTCTAAACGATTTTTCATAGGATAGAGCAGCATATCGTGGGAATTCCAGGCAACTCTTAGTCAGAGGGAGTCGCGCCTAGAACGTTGATGTTAGTAGCCCAGCACCCAACCTCTGAACCAGCCAAGCTTTCACACCAGAGGTTCTCAGAAACGTCTCATTCCCCTTGTCAGCTGCAGGAGATAAACGTACATCTGAACTGAAACTTCATAGCAGCAGCTGCTGATGGCTCACGCAGAGGGGTTAATGCCGTAAAGTGGCACATAACTCATGGTATTTGAGTGATTTGCACAAGTGGGTGGGCACATATATCGACCAGTCGCTATTCTGTAGGTACACACACGCATGTGGAGAGGGCTTGCACAGGGGCCGTGTGGAGGTGGAATGCGGAGATACAAGTATAGGTTGTAGACTATTATAACCTAGGCACAAGTCTTCCAAAATCTAGATGTGAGCATTTACATGTGCTATGGGGTAGGCATAAGTGTTTGTGCCTAGTGCGTGCACGTGGGAGGCCACTTACGCCCTATTCTATAAAGTAAAGCAAACGTTTACTTTATAGAATTGGTGTGCCAGGAGCTTCGTAGGCACGCATCTCAGAACAGTTGTTTTATAGAATTGCTCTCATAATGTCCATCCATAGAGCGTTTGTAGTTAGGAGTTCATATCCCAATTTTTCCTTTAGTTAAGAAAATATTGGCTTCTTTGTTCTAATCAGTTTGATCATTTTTAGTCTTGTATTGAAATTGTTTGCCAGGAATAAATACATTTTTTTTATATTGTCAGCATTTCCGTAATAGATAGCGACTGATTTTAACCCAATGTCGGGTGATAGATGAGCAAGGTGCAGCTCTCCTGAACAAACAAACAATGCCCGATTTTGGATCCTTACCCAATTATTCCCCTGTTTAATACCCATGTCTATTAATCATTTCCCTTACATGAAATCCCCTAGTCTCTTGTTGTTTCTGCCTGTTTGTCTTAAATAGATCATAAGCTCTGTGACTTGACGGCACTTAACCAAAAAAACCCCAAAAAACCTCTGTGGAGCCAGGATGTATCGGAGCAGCCAATTTCAATCTCTTTGTGTTAGGAAAGATTCTCCCTTTGTACAGTTCTTGTATGTTTCTCTACTATGGAAACAATTCCTGTGATCAGAACATTTCCCTTATAAAATCATCTACTTGCCGTTCACACCGTACATATGGCAACATCTCGGTGCTGGTTGCATCACCGAAGGTTCCAGAGGGTATGCTGGGTGCATGCACCCCGACTGCAATGTAAAAGGATCCTTTCTTGCCCTTTTACTGAAATTTTGCAATAAAAGGAATAAACAAACGCAAGGATCCTGAGGAAGACGGTGTTGCGCGCTTCCCTTCCTGCACCTCGCAGATTTGCTTTCATGCGTCCTTCTCTGCACTCTGCTTATGGCTGCAGCATAGGTGTTCCTAAGGAACCAGGAAACTCGGCCCTTCCTGTGACAGAAGGTGTAATATTTGGGGTGTAAGGTGTGGGGAATATTTGTGAGCTATATTCTTGACTTGCAATGATAAAAGTTAGAGTAATGTATCAGATGTAATAAGCGAGCCCTCACCTTGCTGTGGCATAAGAATCCATAGAAGAGCATGGCAGCTGCAGGCAGGCAGAAGACGCTGAAGACGGCGACCAGAAGCATGGCGTTTATGGTTCCCACCAGCAGATTCTGAGCGGTTACCAGCACGGCACAGGCCCAGCAGTCCAGCGAGCCACGCAGTTCCAGTGGGGTAGTCCCAGGAATACCATACGGGGGTGGTAGTGGCCCTTGGCCCTCTGAGTCGGACATGACCACAGAGCGTACTCCGGTGGCGGTGGCAGCAGCGGCAAAGATAGTTCTCCCTCTGACTGGGGCTCTGGGAGCGGTCTTGTGAGAACAGTGATTGCTGGATCTGCTTGCCAATGAGTTCTTCACCTGTCCTTGAACTTCCTTCCCCCCTTCACTGTTGATTGTCTGGACAGAGAGAGCTGAGCGTCCCTTTCTCCCAGAGGGCTATCTTGCAGATTTCCTTACTGTGACTTTCCCACTGTCCCTCTCCCTTCCTAGGGAGGGTATATTCCCTCCCCTTCTTATCTTGGAATGTGATTCCAGCCTTCCAATGCCTCCTTTCTTCCCCCCTCCTCCACCCTTCAGGGATCTCAGTCGAGAGGGCTGGCAGAGACAGGAGAGGGAAAGCCTGTTGCCTTTCTCAACCATGGTGTCAGGAAAACTGTAAGGCACCATCAGAGCAAAAGGTTAGAGAAACAAAAGTGACTCCCTAGATGTGTCGCATGGTAACTCTGCAGCAGCAACATGGTGTCGCAACGGTGACGCTGTGGCAGTGTCAGCCTGTAAGGCTAAGGCAATTTCAGCATTACAAAAGTGGCATCATGGCATTGCCACTTCTTCATCCTCATGACTGCATCAGACAGTGATTCTGTGGTTATGTCACTGGTTGTCACATAGAGGGACTGTGGCGATGAAATACCACTAGTGGTACTTAGGAAGTATGGGTCAGTGCTGGCAGTAGGTGTTGCAGTACAAGCCAAGAAGATTACATGTGCTACCACACCGTCTGCTGTGATGAGCATTGGTCATCTCTCACAGGGCCTATAAGCAATTTTTCTTTGGTCAGATCGTTTTAAGTTAATTGTGCATACAAAACTGTGCTTGTCTGTTGGGCAGCAGGACTCTCACCTTTTGGCCTTTACAAAGGCAGTTAATGTTGCATTTGGTCTTTCTTCAAATGCATTAATCTTCTATGCCTGCCTTCTTCCTTCCTTCTGCCAGGGATCTCCAAGTCCAGTCCTGGAGGGCCGCAATCCTGTCAGATTTTCAGGATGTCCCTAATGAATATGCATGAGATATATCTGCATGCACTGTCCCCACTGTATTCAAATTTATTTCATGCATATTCATTAGGGACATCCTGAAAACCTGTGGTTTGCAGCCCTCCAGGACTGGACTTGGAGACCCCTGTACCACCACCCTCGGGGTAGCTATCTTCATAGAGTCTGCATGCCATGAATAAACATCACATGCTTACTGGACCGTGCCAGGGATATTATAGCTGTCTGAGATCTTCCCTTCCTGCACCTCGCAGATATGCTTTCATGCATCCTTCTCTGCACTCTGCTTCAAACATACATGTGTTTGGCTTTAAGCTGTAGGGCTTCCTTTCTTTGTAACCCCATACTCCCTCACTTAATCAAGAAGGTAATCTTAGTATTTTCAAAGCTGGGTTGAAACCTAACCTTCAATAGTTAGTCATATTTTTCCAAAAAAATGTACAGGTTGATGTGGAAAACTAGCGCGGCCTTTAAGCACAGATAATGCCACTTCTCCGGGAACAAGCAGGAAGTCGGTCCTCACATATGGGTGACGTCGGCACCGATGGAGCCCTCGCGGAAGCATCTCCCCAGCTTTCAAAGAAAGCCTTTAGGAGATGCCACCATGCATGCGTGGTCCCCTTCCTGCCCAAGGGTACCATCTTGCTCAGTCTCCTTTTTTACACGGAGCCCTTCAGATGTTTGTCTGGCTTGTCCCCGGAAAAGGTTGATTTTTCTCTCCGAGTTTCACACTCGCCTCTGGTATTGCACTGGTACTCTTCCTGCCTCCCGACCTCTGTGCCAAGGCATCTAGTTCTGTCTATTTTTGGTAGTCTTTTTCGTTCTTTTCTTTTTCTGGCGTCTTCGTGCCTTTTTTCTCACACTGGCAGCCTGGAGAGTCTTCGACCTTGCAAGGGTACTTTTTTTTTCCCCCATGGCTACCAGTGGCTTTAAGAAGTGTGAACGATGCTCTAAAATCATGTCTTTGACCGACACACACGACTGCTGTCTCCACTGCCTTGGGCCAGACCACGACCCGGCAGCCTGCGGTCTCTGCAAGAGAATGTCCAGCAAGGCCCTCAAGAGCCACCAGCAGCAGCATGATAAGTTTTTTCCCGAGTCCCTGGTGCCTCTGAAGGCTAGGGCCTCGTCTGAGGCCCTGACATCTCAGAGGGAACCCTCTGAACCCAAGCCTTGTCGTGGATCCTCAGCAAAGGGTCCTCCCTTGAGGGAAGCCCTCAAAGGTGGCGTCCTTGGACGGTTCTGAACGGCCGGGTGCTGCCTGGTCCCACAGTCTGAGACATTCGTCCGAAGCATCGGAGAAGGAGCAGCCTGTGAAGGTCCTCTGTAAGGATCCGACCACAGACAGGCCTCAGTACCCAGGCTCCAAAACCCCAGGTACTGGCCCTGGCCCTGTCCCAGCCAGGGGGGAGGTTTTGACTCCTTGAGCATAGCCTATCTACCCCAAGGAGATCAGCAGCCCACGGGGGGATGTTTGGCCCTCTATGCCTAGAGGTGGATGTCCATCACCACTGATTCCTGGGCACGTCAGGTGGTCAGGGAGGATTACCTCCTCCATCTGACTCAAACACCTCCCCTTTATTTCCCTGGAGAGCCCCTCAGGTCTCCCCTCCACCCGGACCTTCTTCTGAAGGAGTTGGCAGGTCTTCTCGAGGACAAAGCAGTGGAATCGGTGCACATCCTCTCGAGGGCAATGGATTCTACTCCAGATACTTCCTCGTGCCAAAAAGTACAGGGGGCCCTAAGGCCCATCCTCAACCTCCGCAATCTCAACAAATTCCTGGTGAGGAAGAAGTTCAAGATGATCTCCCTTGGAACATTGCTGCTATACCTCCAGCAGGGAGACTGGCTATGCTTCTGAAACCTCAAGGATGCTTATACCCATGTCCTTATCCACCCCAACCACAGACAGTACCTGTGGTTCGTTGTGGGGGGGGGGGCAGGCATTTTCAGTACAGGGTGCTCCCCTTCGGCCTAGCCTCTGCCCCAAGAGTTTTCACAAAATGCCTGGCGGTTGTGGCCGCTTTCCTCCGGTTCCAGGGGGTCTTTGCCTTTCCCTACCTGGATGACTGGCTCATAAAGGGAGACACGGCCTCAGAGGTGCAGCAGGCCACCACATGCACCATCTAGGTTCTACAGCACTTGGGTTTTGTCATAAACTACCCCAAGTCTCACCTCCTCCTGACACAGTGTCTGGAGTTCATTGGGACAAAGATCGACACTCTCCAGTCAAAGGCTTTCTTGCCCAGGAACCGAGCCGATCGTCTTGGGACTCTGGCTCGGGACATACAGTGCTGTCCTTCGGTGCCCACTCAGCTTCTCCTGCACCTACTCAGGCACATAGCCTCCACAGTCCATGTCACCCCCTGACGCTTACCTCCACATGAGGGCAGCACAGTGGTGTCTCTGGGACCAGTGGTCTTGGGCCACTGACTGCTTCCGAGAGAGGGTTTCCGTGTCCCGCCAATTGGCGGATTCTCTGGTCTGGTGGCAGTCTGCCCAGCATCTCGAGGAGGTCATGCCTTTTCAGGTGCCAAGCCTCTCCAGGGTCTTCACCACGGACGCATTCCTGCTCAGCTGGGGAGCCCATTGCGGAGATCTCTGCACTCAGGGCAACTGCTCACCAAACAAGACTGCAAGCCATACACCTTGTCCTGAGGATCTTCTGTCACCACCTGCATCACCAGCTGGTCCTGGTCCAGAAGGACAACCAGGTGGCGCTGTTCTGTGTGAACAAACAAGGGGGCACAGAGTCTCTGCTCATACGCAATCCGACAGGGTATCCTCCTGCAGGCAGTGTACCTGCCCGGTCTGGACAACCTGCTGGCTGACAGGCTCAGTAGAGTTCTCCAGCCGCACGAGTGGCAGCTGGACCCCAGAGTAACCAGTCGACTTTTTTGGCTCTGGGGGGGGAACCCGTGATGGACCTGTTCGCCAGCCTGGACAACTTTCAGTTGCCCCGCTTCTGCTCCCAGCTTATCCACCTGTCCAGGGTGTAGCGGACACATTCCTGGTCTCATGGTCAGGAGGCCTCATGTATGCCTTCCCTCCTACCGCTGATCGCCAAGACCCGCTGATCGCCAAGACCTTGTTCAAGACCCTCCATGACAGGGCCTCTCATATCCTGATAGCTCCTCAGTCGCCCAGGTAACCATGGTTCCCGCTGCTTCTACAGTTGACAGTGGAGACCCCCCAAACCCCTGGGGACCACCACGGGACTCCTCTCTCAGGAGGGGGGGTTATTTCCTGCACCCCAACCTGGGGTCCCTGTCGCTGACAGTGTGGCTGCTGAGAGGGTGACTCTGGCCCCCTTTGTCCTCCATTTCAACTGGAAGGTTATTCTGCTGACCTCTCGCAAGGCCTCTACTAGGAAGGCTTACACCCTCAAATGGTGCAGGTACTCTGTTAGGATTAGCCTTGTGATCGGAGCACCATTCGTCTGTCCGGTGGCTCTGGTGTTACAGTACCTTCTCCACCTCTCTTGGTCCGGCTCAAGTCTAACTCCATCTAAGTGCACCTTAGTGCCTTGGCGGTACACCACCATCTGGTGGATGGTAAACTCTTCTCGGTCCAACCCTTGTTGACCTGTTCTCTTCGGGGCCTGCTTTTATCAAAGCTCCCAGTTCAACCTCTGGCAATCGAATGGGACCTCAACGTAGTGTAGGGGCAGCTCCATCGCCTGCCCTTTGAGCCTCTAGCTACCTGCCACCTTCGCTACCTCTCTTGGAGGGTGGTTTTCCTGGTTGCGCTTACCTCCACTCGCAGAGTTAGCAAGCTTCAGGCCCTTGTGGCGGAGGCGCCCTTTACCAGGTTCTACAAGAACAGAGTGGTGCTTCACACGCACCCCAAATTCCTGCCGAAGGTAGTATCGCCCTTCCATCTCAACCAGGAAGTGTTGCTCCCTACCTTCTTTCCAAGACCCTCACTCCAGTCGAGCTGAGATGGTCCTTAATACCTTAGACTGTAAGAGGGTTTTGTCCTTCTATATCCAGCACACTTGGGGCCACCGCAGAGCTTCTCAGCTTTTCATCTCCTATGACCCAGCATACGCTGTCCACATGGGTGGTGGACTGTATTGCCCTTGCTTATTAGCAGGCGAGGCTCCTTCTGGAAGGCCACATCACAGTGCACTGTTTCAGGGCCATGGTGGCCTCTGTGGCAAATTTGCACTCTGTCCTGATGGTGGACATCTGCCGGGTTGCCACCTGGTCTTCAATCCATAACTTCGCAACCCATTACTGCCTGAAAAGAGTCCTGATGGGGAAAGTGCCTTCGGCCAGGCTGTGCTTCGTAACATTTTCAGGGTTTAGGCAACTCCTACCCTCCGACCCTTCTGTGTTCAGGCTACAGGAGTGCTGGTTTCATCGGACACAGTGGTCCTACTGCGGTTATGTACACAGACTAAATTGCTGTTGTTTGCGGCTCCCCGTGAGGGAGCCCCTATTTTTGCTGTGGGCTTTCAGTAGTCTGTAGCTGGTGAGTCCCATATGTGAGGACTGACTTCCTGCTTGTTCATGGAAAAAGCATAGTTACTCACTTGTAACAGGTGTTCTCCGGGGACAGCAGGAATCGGTCCTCACAACCCTCCCTCCTCCCCTTGGAGTTGCTCCTTTACCATCTTTTATTTTTTTTGCCTTCTTTTAACTATGTCATCTGACTGAGCAAGATGGCACCCTTGGGCGGGAAGGGGACCACACATGCATGGTGGCATTACCCAAAGACTTTCTTTGAAAGCTGGGGGGATGCTTCCGCAAGGGCTCTGTCAGTGCCAACATCACCCATGTGTGAGGATAGATTCCTGCTGTCCCCGGAGAACACCCGTTACAGGTGAGTAACTACGATTTTTAAGCACCGTTATTGCTACCGCCTAATGCAGAAAAGAGACAGACGCGTGCATGAACAGCTAGAGGAAAAACTAGAGCACCATGAATGCAAAGTGTATTTCAATGTATTTAAATTGGAGGCAAATAAACTGCACTAAATAAGATGGCATGCAAATATTGTTTGCACCCGATGCAGAGGATTTTGCAACCAGCCTTAGCACCAGTCTCTATGCCTAAGAACATAGTCTGACCCAGTATGGCATATCTTAAGGTCCATCAAGCCCAGTATCTTGTTTCCAACAGTGACCAATCTAGGTCACAAGTACCTAACAATTTCTCCAAAAGACACAGGTTCAACAATGCTTGTATTAGGGCAAGTAGTGGATATCCCGGGTCCCCTTTAATAATGGTTTATGGACCTTTTCTCAAGGAACTTGTCCAAACTTTTTTTTAAACCCGGCTACACTAATGGCTTTTGCTACATCCTCCGGTAACAAATTCCAGAGTTTGATTACGTGTTGAGTGAAAAAATATTTTCTCTTATTAGTCTTAAATAGGTTACACTATAGCTTCATTGCATGTCCACTAGTCTTTCTATATTTTGATGGCATAAACAATCCATCTATGTTTACCCTTTACACTCCAGTCATTAATTTATAGACCTCTATCATATCTCCCCTCAGCTGTCTCTTTTCCATGTTGAAGAGCCCTAATCTTTTTAGCTTCTCTTCATAGGGGTATCCTTCCATCCCCTTTACCATTTTGGTGGCTCTTTCTGTACCTTTTCTAATAATGCTATATCCTTTTTAAGATACGGCGACCAGAATTGCACACAATATTCAAGGTGCGGTCGTACCATGGAACGATGCAGAGGCATTATAATATCCTTTGTTTTATTTTCCATTCCTTTCCTTATCATACCTAGCATTCTATTTGCTCTCTTGGCCGCCGCTGCACACTGGGTGGAGGGTTTCAACATGTTATGCACAATGACACCTAAATCTTTTTCCTGGGTGGTGGTTCCTAATGTGGATCCTTGCATCATGTAACCATAGTTTGGGTTGTTCTTTCCTAGGTGCATAACTTTGTACTTCTCCATATTAAATGTGGATGCCCAGTCTTCCAATTTATCAAGGTCCTCTGGCAGTTTTTCACAATCTTCATGGGTTTTAACAACTTTGAATAATTTTGTGTCATCTGCAAATTTGATTACCTCACTCATTATTCCCATTTCCAGGTCATTTACAGAGATGTTAAAAAGTAGCGGACCCAGCACAGATCTCTGGGGTACTCACTCATTTTATCAGTCTCCCTTTTGAAAGTTAAAAGGTAGTACTGTGGATTTCCTTACTATCCCTCCTCCACTAATTAAATCAAACACGATCATGCTATGACTACTATTGCCAAGTGGCCCCAACACCTTTATCTCTTGCACCAGATCTAGTGTTTCACTAAGGACTAGGTCCAAAATGGCTTCCCCTCTGGTTGGTTCATGAACCAGCTGCTCCAAGAAGCAGTCATTTATTTCATCTAGAAACTTTATCTCCCTAGCATGTCCTGTCGTGACACTGCCCAAGTCAATACTGGGTTAATTGAAATCACCCACTATTATTACTGTGCTGTAACTTTTGTTAGCTTCCCTGATTTCTTTGAGCATTTCCTTATCCATGTGTTCATTCTGGCCAGGCAGTTGATAGTACACCCCCACTGCCATCGCCTTCCTCTTTTTTTACATGGAATTTCAATCTATAGAGATTCTACAATGAATTTTGTTTTCTGCAAAACTTTAACCCTTTGTGACTCAATGCCCTCTCTTACACAGAGCGCAATCCCTCCACCAATTTGATTTGCTCTGTCATTACGATATAGTTTGGACCCAGGTATCACAGTATCCCATTGGTTGTCCTTGTTCCACCATGTCTCTGAGATACCAATCATATTTAACCTCTCATTTAGTGCTATATATTTTAACTCTCCCATCTTATTTTTTAGACTTCTAGCATTTGCATATAAGAATTTTAGAGGCTATAGTTTATTCATATTAATCTGGCTATTGGTAGGCAGGGGTAATTTAGAATCTTTAAGCTCTGTCTGCTTTGTACTTAAGGGCATTTGGATTACTTTTGTCTTTATTGGAACCTCTCTGTTGATATGCCCTAACTTAAGTCTTTTGCAAGTATCCTTCAAGGATACATTGTTCTGAACCATGAGCTCTAGGGCGACTGTTGTCTTTCCCCTATTATCTAGCTTAAAAGTTGCTCTGTCTCCTTTTTAAAGGTTAATGCCAGCAGCCTGGTTCCATCCTGGTTAAGGTGGAGCCTATCCCCTTTGGAAAAGCCCCTCCTTTCCCCAGAATTTTCCCCAGTTCCTAACAAATTCAAAACTCTCTCTTCCTTGCACCATCGTCTCATCCACGCATTGAGACTTCAGAGCTCTGCCTTCCTTTTAGGTCCTGCAAGTGGAACGGGAAGCATTTCGGAGAATGCAACCCTGGAAGTTCTAGATTTCAAGTTCTTAAGGTGGCTTAAACATCTAGCACGTGCCTCCGACAGTATGTTGATGGCATTGGGTGCTTTCGCCGATGCCTGCATCATCTGAGGAGAAATGTCAAAGGTGATCCAGGTATCTGGGAAAGCCCCTGATGCCATCAAAATACTGTCGGGGGGATGGTGCCCCCAAAAGAAAGCAAATGCCTGGTGGCCCAGTGGCCCTGAACCTCCCACCCGCCCAACTAAAAATAATCCTTGGTGGGCCAGTGGCTGTGAACCCTCCTACCCAGTACCTTGACAAATGAGCTTGAGCACTGCCCATGCATGCCTGCTCCTGTGCCACCATCTTGAAAAATGGCGTCTGGCTCCACATGGGGTCAGACTGCCATATAAGGCATTTTATATGTCAGTCTGACCCTGTTTGGCAATTTACAAGATGGTGGCGCAAGAGCAGGAGCATGTGGGCAGCACTCCCGCTCATTTGTGAAGGTACCGGGTGGAGGGTTTGGGGCTTCTGGACCACCAGGGTTATTTTTCAGTTGGGTGGGTGGGATTGCAGCCGCTGGGCCACAGGGTTTATTTTTAGTTGAGTGGGGGGTTCAGGGGCTGCTGGGCCACGAGAGATTATTTTTTAGTTGGGGGCTTGGGGGATCATGGCTGCGGGGCCACCAGGGATTTGCTTTTTGTCTAGGGCATCGGCACCCTGACAGTATTTTGATGGCATTGGGGGCTTTTCCCAGATACCTGGATCACCTCATATGCAAATTAGCCACACGGTGCCCCTGTTTCTCTGGGAGAGCATGCCAAACTACCGCTGACTTCTGTGTGCATGTGTTTAGCTTGCTCTCCCAGTTTAACGCTGCCATTTGCGCACAGTTTAACAGAGGACTACTGCATGACTAATTTGCGTATGAGCCACTCTGCATGTCGGCGCTATTTGTGCGCTGCAAATCAGCATATAAAGTTGATAGCGCATGACTTCAGCGCTGGCTTTCTGCATCAGCCTGTTAATCCTCAGATTTGCGACTGACCGCTTGCCCTTTTGTGTACCTGAAGGAACCTTGTCATTTTTCTGTGTTTCTCTATCCTTCACAAACACTTGGTAACTTCTTCTTAATGCCAGTATCTCTTGTCCTCTCTACCCTCCCTCCCATCATTTTATGCTGTAATGTTTTTTTCATTTTATTTTATTTACATTGTAAACTGCTTTGACCCGCATAAAAAAGATGGTATTGTAAATCTATGAAACTAAAGTGAGTTTGATGTGATTTGGCAAATAGCTTTCTTGTAGAGATGAGTATATAGGTATACTTGCATCTCCATAGGCAGAGGGGGGGGGGGGTGTATATATATTATATGAAGTTAGTTGTTTGTAAATGTAATTCTCCAATATACATTTGGCAGATAATGGAGGGGTGGGATGTGAGGGGGAGAGGATGGCAGGAAGTAGTATTTGGTATCGCTGTGCAGGGTTGCTTCACTTCAGTGTGCATGGGTGGGTGGGGGGAGATAGAGGCATTCTCTAAATTCCTCCCCCTGTATACCCTGGCACACACTCCCTCCTCCATTCATGGTGTCATAAGCATCTCCTCCCCCATCCCCCCACCATCTTGATGGATGCAATCCATCTAATTTTTTAAAATTACTTTTCCATTATGGTATCTCTGGAAGGTGGGGGTAGTGGTGGAATTCCAGCTTCAGACTAGTGGATGCTTCTCCCCCCCCCCCCTCCCTCCCCGTCCTTCCTGCTCCTGTCTCAAACCAGACGCAATAGCTGCACTCCTTACCTTTGCTGAGGTTTCAGAAACTGAATGGGTGCCTGCCTTCTTTCCACAAGGCGCAGAAAAACTGCAGCTGCAGGGAAACCTGGAGGAAATGCAAGGGAGCGCCCCCCCCCCCCCACTCCACGACATAGCAGTAATAGTGCTGGCATTCACCATGTCCCCTGTTTCAAACAAAGTGTCATTTTTATGAGCATAAAATGGAGGCCAAGCTGTGTCTGTCTCCTTCCCTCCTTCCCCCCCACATTCTTTGGTCATGTTTTATAACTTTTTTAATGCATGGAATACGGTACACATTTGGCACTGACGTTTCTGCAGCAAATGCTTATACTGTGCTCCTTACATAGATGGATTACGGTTACACTCGAGGCGCGATTCACTTGCCTCTTTTGTTTGATTGCTGGCCCTAATTTTCTTGCTCATGAGAAAGGGATGGGATGAGGACAGAAATTACAAAGTGAGCAGTGAATTCTGAGATCAGGCAAGTACCAGCCTGTTTATATTTCAGAGCTATATTTTACATTTCTAAGATGCAAGAGCTGGTTGCTAACCATGATTGTAACACAATCAAATTTGACAATCACTGTGGTGAGAGAATAAGTAAAACGTACTACTGTCACATTTAACTTTACAAAGGGAGACTGCTAAATTAAAAATAATTTATTCACCTTAAGGGTTAACAAAAAAACAGGCAGGTGAATTTTTCCTTTCCTGGAATCTCGTTAGATCAGTCCAGACAAGTGGGTTGTGTTCCCCTGCCAACAGATGTGGAGACGGAGAAAGAAAGACTATAAACGTCCAGCGACATCACTGCTACTTGAGCTGGTGCAGCTAAAGGCATACTTCAGTAGATATTTGTATCCAAGCAAATAGACAAGAACCTGACTGCACACAACCCCTATCTGTCCTTTTCAAAAGAGGCAGTTTCCATCTGAGCAGTCCATTCTTTCTTGCCTAAAGTAAGTCTGGTTTGTCTTCCGTCCATCTGTTTTAGCAGAACAATGTAAAGGGAAGGCAAGGACCTGTACTTAGTTAATGTCCGCAGAGTTCTTCTCGGATACCTTAAGGGTCACTAATTCATTCTGACAGTCTGATAAGCTATTTGTGCTTTCCGTGGGACTGTTCAAGGGTGAAGCGGCCTCTAAGACTACCTTGGCCTGTTGTAAAAAGAAGGCAATGTTCTTGGCATATCTTCTGCATAATCAATCTATTCCAAAGGGATTATGGACACACTCCACTCGGTTACAGGCCTCGTCCTAGGCAGAGTGCAGTTCTGTCACACACACACACCCCCCATTGAAATTTGTAGGGCTATAACTTGGTCATCCCTCTGTACCTTTTGTCAAGCATTGGCACTTGGATATCCATGCCAAAGTGGATGTGACTCTTGTTCTTTATCTTTAATCTTTATTTACATTTAATATACCGCCCTTGTCGAAACGTGAGAGCTGTTTACAATAAAATAATATAAATAAAAGCATCGACAAGAAAAGAAATCCATTAAAATAAAGAAAAGATGGATCAAAGAGGTCACAACACAAACAATAGACAAACCAAACAAACCATAAGTAAGCAAAGACAAACAAAACAATTAGACAAGACTACTGGGAGGGGAGATCATGTTGCAGGGATTTTAAAGGCAGCACTGTTTTCTCACCTGGTGGAGTCATAGCTGTGCCATTTTCCATTTGGCTGGTCTAGCAGTGCAATCTGGAAGGTGAAATTTTATTTCCAGATAATTTCCTTTCCTTGAGTCCTATTAGACCTGCACTCTGCTATCTCTGCAGTTTAGCCTTGTAGACTTTTGAACTTCATGACAAGATATTCTGTATGATGGCTGTTCAGTACATAGTTCTCTATGTTCCTTCTCAATGAGTTTGTATACAGTCAGGTTCTTGACCATTTTCATGGGTATGAATACTGGTATGCCTCTAACTGTACCAGTTCAAGTAGCAGTTATATCACCGGAAATTTCTAGTTCTCTATCTCCACATCTGCTGGCAGTGGGACATAAACCACTTGTCTGGACTGGTGTAGCAGGATAATCAGGAAATAAATTGTAGTAAATAGGATAAAGCTAAAATATCATTGAAGGTTAAATGTTTGCATAAGGCATGGGAGCTCTTTTAAAATGCTAACATGAATGCCCAGATAAAATGTATTCCATACATGACCGTTATGAAAATTGTGACAGCTGTTAAACTACTCTCTGGGAGTAACTGCCCTGGGCTAGAGAGCTATTGTGTTAATTTTTATAAGGTCTTGGATACTTCTGCACCGTTGCTTCTCAAATTATATTCTAGTTATTCTCATACATGCTTGCCTCATCTGCTGGATGCGGTGGTTATGGTAATTTTTTAAGTAAAAGGAGGAGGTGACTTATTGTGGATTATACCAGCTGATTTCCCCTGTGATAAGGAGGAGGAGTGGCCTAGTGGTTAGAGCAACTGCCTAATACCCAGAAGATCAAGGGTTCGATTCCCACTGCGGACATTAACTAAGGACAGGTCCTTGTGACTTTGGGCAAGTCACTTTACCCTCCATTGCCTTGGAAGAAAAGGCTGGCAATCTACTTCCGGTGATACATTGCCAAGAAAACCCAGAGGTAGCTGGGTTGCTATGAGTCAACACTGACTTGATGGCACAAAAAAAAAAAAAAAAGCAGCATGGAATGTTTACCTTTTTGGGAACCTGCCAGGTACTTGTAACCTGGATTGGCTGCTGTTGGAAACAGAATACTGGGCTGGATGGACCCTTTGTCTGATCCAGTATGGCATATCTTATGTTAATTCAAATATTAACATTTTGCAAAGGTGTTAAAACTGCAGCTAGAGCAGGTTCTGCCTTCCCTGGTACATTCTAATCAGAATGGGTTTGTCAGTAGCTAATACCCAGAGGTTTTTCAGTTATTAGCTCATCTAACTAAGAGTGATTGCATTCCAGTCAGGGCCAGCCCGTCCATTGAGCGAGAATGTTTTTTGCACAGGGCCCCGCGTTTCAGGGGGCCCCACGCAAAAAACATTCTGTTACTAAAGTCAAATTTAAAAAAAAAAAAAAAAAAAAGCTGTCTTCTCCCGCTGCCGGGGCCGCCGCGGCAGAATCGAGTGTGCCGCGGGCCCCCCCTGCCCAGCAGAGCCTGCCCTCCCATGTATCCGCTCTCTCGTACAGCTGCCTGCAGTCTCACGCGCCGACTTTCAGAGCGCGAGGGGAGAGTTTCTCCCTCGCTGCTCTGTTAAGCCCGCGGGGGCTGATGGGAAGTTCCCATCAGCCCCCGCGGGCTTAACAGAGCCGCGAAAGGGAAACTAGTCCCTTCGCGCTCTGAAAGCCGGCGCGTGAGACTGCAGGCAGCTGTACGAGAGAGCGGATACAGGGGAGGGCAGGGGGGGTTAGGAGTGCTGATGGGCGGGGGCGGGCGGGGGGGGTTAGGAGTGCTGATTGGGGGAGGTTAGGAGTGCTGATGGGCTGGGGGGGGTTAGGAGTGCTGATGGGCGGGGGCAGGGGGGGTTAGGAGTGCTGATTGGGGGGGGGTTAGGAGTGCTGGGGGGGTTAGGAGTGCTGATGGGCTATGGGGGGGCTGGGGGGTTAGGAGTGGTGATGGGCTATGGGGAGGCTGGGGCTGAAAGGAGTGCTCATTGCGCGGGTGTTAGGAGTGCTGGGGGGGTTAGGAGTTCTGGGGGGGTTAGGAGTGCTGATGGGCTGGGGGGGGTTAGGAGTGCTGATGGGCTGGGGGCTATGGGGGGCTGGGGGGGTTAGGAGTGCTGATGGGCTGGGGGGGTTAGGAGTGGTGATGGGCTATGGGGGGGCTGGGGGGTTAGGAGTGGTGATGGGCTATGGGGAGGCTGGGGGGGTTAGGAGTGGTGATGGGCTATGGGGGGGCTGGGGGGGTTAGGAGTGGTGATGGGCTATGGGGGAGCTAAGTCTTTATATGGGCTGATGGGATTAGGACTGGAAGTGGGTTGATGGGGGGTTAGGAGTGCTGAGGGCTGGGGGGGGGTTAGGAGTGCTGATGGGCTGGGGAGGTTAGGAGTGGTAATGGGCTATGGGGGGCTGGGGGGGTTAGGAGTGCTGATGGGCTGGGGGGTTAGGAGTGGTGATGGGCTATGGGGGGGCTGGGGAGTTAGGAGTGGTGATGGGCTATGGGGAGGCTGGGGGGGTTAGGAGTGGTGATGGGCTATGGGGGGGGTTAGGAGTGGTGATGGGCTATGGGGGCTGGGGGGGTTAGGAGTGGTGATGGGCTATGGGGGGCTGGGGGGTTAGGAGTGGTGATGGGCTATGGGGGAGCTAAGTCTTTATATGGGCTGATGGGATTAGGACTGGAAGTGGGTTGATGGGGGGTTAGGACTGCTAATGGGCTATGGGGGGCTTAAACTAAAAATTGGGTGATGGGGGATTAGGATTGGAAATGGGCTGGTGGGATTAGGACTGGGAGTGGGCTGAAGGGGTTAGGACTGGTAATGGGGTATGGGGGGGGCTTAAACTGAAAATTGGGTGATGGGGATTAGGACGAAATGGGCTGATTGGGGGGGGGGTTAACACTGGAGGTGGGCTGATGGGGTTAGGACTGGTAATGGGCTGTGGGCTGATGGGGGTTAGGACTGGTAATGGGCTATGGGGGGGTTAGGACTGGTAATGGGCTATGGGGGGGGCTAGGACAGGAAATGGGCTGATGGGGAGGGGTTAGGACTTGAGGTGGGCTGATGGGGTTAGGACTGGTAATGGGCTGTGGGCTGTTGGGGGGGTTAGAACTGGTAATGGGCTATGGGGGGCTTAAGACTGGTAATGGGCTGTTGGCTAATGGGGGCTGTCTGGTAATGGGCTATGGGGGGGTTAGGACTGATAATGGGCTATGGGGGGGGCTAGGACAGGAAATGGGCTGATGGGATTAGGACTGGGAGTGGGCTGATGGGAAGGTTAGGACTGGTAATGGGGTATGGGGGGGCTTAAACTGAAAATTGGGTGATGGGGATTAGGATTGGAAATGGGCTGGTGGGATTAGGACTGGGAGTGGGCTGATGGGGAGGTTAGGACTGGTAATGGGGTATGGGGGGGCTTAAACTGAAAATTGGGTGATGGGGATTAGGACGAAATGGGCTGATGGGGGGTTAACACTGGAGGTGGGCTGATGGGGTTAGGACTGGTAATGGGCTGTGGGCTGATGGGGGGGTTAGGACTGGCAATGGGCTATGGGGGCTGACTGGAAATGGGTTGATGGGGTTAGGACTGGAAGTGGGTTGATGGGGGGCTAGGACTGGTATTGGGTTGGGGGGTTGCTAGGACTGGAAATGGGCTGATGGGGGGCTAGGACTAGAAATGGGCTGATGCGGGGACTAGAAGGGAGTGGATGCTGGGTGGGGCTGGAACTAGAAGGGAGCTGATGTTGGGGAAGGATTAGAATGGGATGGGGCTGGGAGAGTAAAATGGAGAGGGGAAAAATATTTTGTGTGGGAGGGATAAAAAATCTACAATTGGCCGGGTATTGGGAGAGTAAGTGGGGATTGAGGATGGAGGGGTAAAATTTGAGTGGATGAAATAGGAATGAGGAAAGAACAAAAGGAGAAAGATTAGTATGTTAAAGCAGATGTAGGAGGAAGTCACGTGGCACATGAGCGAGTGAAGACGTGCTTTCGCTAGCTCCGGGGCTGCCTCGGCGAAAAAGATATAAAATCGGCATTTTAAGTGCCCAGAGGTGATTACCGGTGGAGAGGGTGCTTACTCCAGCATTGTACAGCAGCCCGGTGTTTTCCGGTAGTTGGTATGCCACCCCCGGTACGCCGAGAGAAGGAGAAGGAGAAGGCACCAAAATCAAGGGCCTCAACCTCCGCCGCGGCGCTGGTGCAGCCCTCGTCCCCCGGAGCGGAGAGTGGGGATTCAGCCACGGAAGAGCTCGCAAAGGAGGTGGCTAGGCAGCTTGACCCCAAATTAGACCGAATACTCGCTAAGCTGGAGGAGATGGGGGAGGTGATAGCAGCACAGAGGCAGCGGATAGATGAGTTGGAACACCGCGTGTCAGCCATAGAGGATGAGGAGGGGCGGCAAGAAAGACTGCATGATGACCTTCGTGCACAACTTACAGCATGCCAGGCTAAGTTGGATGACTTAGAAAATCGCTCCCGCCGCAATAACATTCGGCTGGTGGGAGTCCCGGAATCTATGAATGACCAGCAAATTCTGCCTCTAATTGAAAAATGGCTCCCGGAGGCCCTGGGACTACCTACCATGGTGGGCGAACTTAAGGTGGAGAGGGCCCACCGAATCGGACCCCGACAAGATAACAGATTAAAGCCCCGAGTGGTGATCGCGCGCATCCTGAATTTCGCGCATAAGGACAGGCTGCTACGTGCGTACAGACAGCATGAGGGCCTTGTGCTGGAAAACTCCAAAATACTCCTTTTTCAGGATTACTCCACGACAGTCTCAGCTAAACGCAAGGAGTTCTCGGCTGTCTGCTCGATCTTGTTCCAGAAGAAGATTCGCTTCACCCTTGCCTTCCCTGCAACTCTCCGCCTTCACCACATGGGACGAAACCTGGTGTTCTCCACTGCGGGGGAGGCTACCGCGTACTTGGAGCGTCTGCCTGTGGAGTCTCCACAACGAGCGGCGGATCCGGCTGCGGCTATGGAGCCGTAATTGACACTATGCTGCCCGGATTAGGCGGTAAACATGTGCATATTGTGCTGCATGTACTGGGCCAGTGAGTGAGCTGCCGTCCCAACGGGACACTGAGTAGTCCGCCCAAATATACTCTGTGGGCCTCACCTATGGCCTCCTGTAGGCCACTTCACTGGGTATATGTGGCATAGTGGTACCTTGGGCGGACATGGCTCAGCCCCCCTGGGACATAGTGCATTACCATTTACCTGCTATCTGCTTTCTTCTAGTTTGGTTCCTGCAAGGGCTTTGATGTTACTGTCTGTTTATGTGACCTTATTGCTGTGTGCCGATCTATCCTGCCTGGAAGCTGGTATGTCTTCCTTCACGGGGATAATATACCCTTCAACGCTGTAAATTGTACTATCTTACCTTCGTTTGCCTATATCTGTTTTCCCGCCTACCATGTTGGCTGGAGTAGTTGAATCTGTTAAGTTTTATTTCGGGGCGGGACATTGTAAATGAGGAGGGGTAGCCATGCATATGGATACGGGTCTGGCTGTGTGTCCGGGGCAGCCCCGAGGTGCCCGCTAGTGACTTCTGGTCAGCTCTCTGGCTGACGAAGGATGTGTGTTTTTTAAGGGGTCGGGTGGTGGGGGGGTTAGAGGGGAGAGGGGGGGAGATAGTAGAGGGGTTAGAGTCTGTGGGGGGGGGGGAGAGGAGAAGGGGGGTGGGGGGGTAAGGGAGGTAAGGGGGGGATAGCCAGTATCCGAATAACTAGACACCTTGGCACCCCGCGATCCCCAGGTGACTGGGGTCAAGCTCCCTCTGGACGCCGAGGCTGGGCGGCTCCGGGGGTCTGTCTGGGAGTGTCTGCAGTGGAGGCTCACAATACGAGGGTGCCTTAATCAGCAGATTAAATTGATTTCCTGGAATGTAGGTGGCATCAACTCCCCCATTAAACGCACTAAAATATTACAGGCGCTCAAGCGGAAGGGGGCGCACCTAGCACTATTACAGGAGACCCATCTGAGTGACTTAGAGCATCAGAAGTTGGTGAGGGATTGGGTGGCGGGCGCGTATGGGGCCTCCGCTGGGGGCAAAAAAGCGGGGGTGGTGGTTTTAGTGAAAAAAGGAGTTCCCTTTGAGGTGAAACATGTTGAATCAGACCCGCAGGGGCGATACATCTTCCTCCAGGCCAAACTGTATAATAAGGAATTCTGGGTAGGCAATGTCTATGCCCCAAATGTATATGATCATGCTTTTTTTAAGTGTCTGCTGAGTCTGGTGCAGAAGGCGGGGGAGGGTGATTTGGTGTTGGCGGGAGACTTTAATTGTCCTAGTGACCCCCGCCTCGATAAATCGGTGGCGAGTGCTCAGGGGGCTTGGACTAATAAGGGAGTTGGCTACTTGTGTAGATTAGGAGGCCTCGTGGATGTGTGGCGCCTTTTACACCCAGGCGAGCGTGGATACACACACCAATCGAGGGCCCATCTTACGTGGTCCCGAATAGACTACATACTGGTGGGGGAGAAGGTGACTTCTAAGGTAGAGTGAGCCGATATAGAACCCATAGCCATCTCAGATCATGGAATGGTTTGGATTACTTGGGAATGCCAAGGGACGGGCGCAGGGGGATGGCGTTTTCCGGCACATCTGTGGGAGGATGACGATTTCCGCTCTTTCCTAGAGCAGCGATGGTCGGAGTATGTGCTTTTCAATGACACCCCTGATTGCTCCCCATTACTCTTCTGGGAGGCCAGTAAGGCGGTTATGCGAGGTTATATTATTGAGTACACGGCTCGCAGGAAGCGTCACCTTGACCGCAGTATTGTGGTCCTGGAGCGCAATCTCCGAGCCCTACAATCCAAATTAACCACCTTGCACGGTCGCGGGGCTACGATTAAGCAGCAGGAGTTCGCTAGGGCCCAGCTAGCCCTTAATGAGTTACTTCAGCGGAGGGCACGAATGTCTCTGCAATATTACCAACACAAGCTATATCGTTTCGGTAACAGATCTGGGAAGCTTCTTGCGCGGTTGGTTCGGGACCCGGGTGGGGCGCGTTTCATTCCGGTGTTACACGACTCGCAGGGACGGGTGTGTCATCAGCCCCAGCAGATTGTGAATATATTTCGTGAGTACTACGCTCGCCTCTATACCGCAGAGGACACTGCGGCGGGCTCGAGTGCGGTGTTTTTGGATAGGGTTACCCTGCCTCAGCTTGCCGAGGAGGCTCTGGCATCGCTCAATGCCCCATTAACAGGAGCGGAGATTCAAGCGGCCATAAAGCGTGGGAAGCCGCATAAGGCCCCGGGCCCGGATGGGTTTGGTGGGGAATACTATAAGATGCTCTCGCCTAAGCTGGTCCCTAGTCTGGTCGCTATGTATGAGGAGGCGCTGTCTCAGGGCAGTTTTCCTAGGGACATGCGCTGTGCTAATATTACACTCATTCCGAAGCCGGGTAAGGACCCGCTCGATCCGGCTTCTTTTCGTCCTATTTCTTTAATCAATACCGATGCTAATATCTTGGCTGCGGTGCTAGCTCAGCGCTTAAACCCTTTACTCCCATCTTTAATAGGGGATAGACAGGTGGGCTTTGTCATGGGAAGAGATGCCACTAAGAACATAGCTAAACTCCTTTTGGGTATGGAACACTGTATTGGACGGGACTCCCCCTTGCTCCTCGTCAGTCTAGATGCTGAGAAGGCGTTTGACAGAGTGGCTTGGAAGTATCTCTGGGAGGCGCTCCCCCGTTTTGGGATTCGGGGAGACTTTGTCCGGTGGATTCAGGTTCTATACCAACTCCCGGCGGCGCGGGTGGGGGTAAACGGGATTTATTCAGTCCCTTTTGTTTTAGAACGCGGTACACGGCAGGGCTGCCCGCTATCACCTCTATTATTTGTTCTGGCGCTAGAGCCCCTTCTGCAAGCTATACAACAAGATCCTCAAGTGGTCGGTGTTCGGATGGGGGGGGGAGGAAATGAAAATCAGTGCCTTTGCGGATGATATGCTCCTTTGCCTGACGGAGCCGCTGAACTCTCTGCAGAGGGTCTTACATTTAATCCGGGATTTTGGCGGGTTTTCAGGCCTGAAGATTAACACGTCTAAATCTATGGCATTAGACGTGGGTGGGAAGGTGCGGGCAGTATGGCAGGGGACTTTTCCCTTGGCGTGGGCTGAGGACTCTATTAAGTATTTGGGCATACAATTGCCGGCCGATCCGGGGCGATTATATCAAGCGAATATACCTGGTATGTTGGGTAAGACGCAACGTGTGTTTCAGCGTTGGCGGGCCTTTCCGTTGTCTCTCCGTGGACGTATTGCACTATTTACGATGGTGGAACTCCCTAGATGGTTGTATATGCTGCGGCTCCTACCACTATGGGTACGTGCGAAAGATTGGAAACTTTTTGATAAGTATCTGACCGGTTTCTTATGGGGAGGCCGTCGCCCCCGTATACCCCTTCGTGCTCTGCGACGCCGGCGAGAGGAAGGGGGATTGGAGCTTCCCTCGTTATCCCATTATAATCTCTGCTTCTTGGCAAGGCATATTTGGGGCCTCTTGGAAGTGGAGGAGAGTTGTGCGCCTATTCACCAACTGCAGGCCTTCTCGCCCCCTCTACACAGTCTGTTCATACTTCATCGGGCCAGTGGGCATCGCCTGGGGGCCGGAAGGATCCCCACTTATTTGCGGACCCTGCGGTTGGCATGGCGGGAGATTTGCCGGTGCGTTGGATGGGATCCGTCATGTTCTTTGCTATTGCCCTTAGTTGGAAACTCGGATTTTGTGCCGGGTTGTGCGGATTCCTCGATCTTTCACGTTTGGCATCGGAAGGGGATAGTGTGTTTGGGGGACCTTGGTAGAACCGAAGGGGGCGCCCTGGAGAGCTTTCAATCCTTGAGCCATAATTACCATCTGGACCCGAAGGATTTCTATGGCTACCTTCAGCTTCGCCACTACATTGATCAGCTGAAGAAACAAATCCCCAATCTCTTACTTACTCGGGACCCGCGTAAAAAGCGTAGTTACTCACCTGTAACAGGTGTTCTCCAGGAGCAGCAGGAATCAGTCCTCACTTATGGGTGACGTCGGCGCCGACGGAGCCCTCGCGGAGCAATTTTCCCCAGCTTTCAAAGAAAGCCTTTGGGAATTGCAGCGCGCATGCGCGGTCCCCTTCCCGCCCAAGGGTGCCATCTTAGCCAGTCAGATGACATAGCTAAAAAAGACAGCATAAAAATTTGCAAAAAAACTAAAGCAGATGATTGCAACTCCACGGGGAGGAGGGAGGGTTGTGAGGACTGATTCCTGCTGCTCCTGGAGAACACCTGTTACAGGTGAGTAACTACGCTTTCTCCAGGACCAAGCAGGAAGTCAGTCCTCACTTATGGGACTCCCAAGCTCAAGGCTACCGGAGACCCTAAGCACAAAAATGAGCTCCCTCTAGCTCAGCAGCACAGAAGGAAAGAATCTTCGCTGAATTATTACCCACCGGTAGCCCACATCCGGGATGGAGGGTAGGAGTTGCTCAGACCTCGAAGAGTTTACGGAGGACTGCCTGTCCGAAAGCACTGTCCCTGCGGGACTCCCTCTCGAGACAGTAATGGACCGCAAAAGTCTGGCTCGAAGACCAAGTAGCGGCCCGGCAGATGTCTGCCAGCGGAACAGAGCGGAGGTAAGCCACTGACGTGGCCTTTGCCCGAACGCAATGAGCCGTGACTCGACCTTCCAAGGAGAGTCCGGCTGCCCCATAAGCCCAAGTGATACAGTCCGCAACCCAGATGGACAGTGTACGCTTGGAGACCGGGAGCCCCAATTTATTGGGGTCAAAAGATACAAAAAGCTGAGCAGCTTTACGGTGCTCCCGCGTACGGTCAAGGTAGAAGTTCAAAGCCCTTCTACAGTCCAGGGTATGGAGGACCGTTTCAGCTCGGCTGGAGTGTGGTCTGGGAAAGAAGGTTGGAAGTACCACCTCCTGATTGATGTGAAAAGGGGAGACCACTTTTGGAAGAAATTTTGGGTGAGTCTGTAGGACTACCCTATTTTTGTAGAACCGAGTGTAAGGGGGATCAGACACGAGGGCCTGCAATTCACTTACGCGTCTAGCGGAAGTGAGGGCTATCAAGAACAGTGTTTTCCAAGAAAGAAAACGGAGAGAACAGGTAGCCATAGGTTCAAAAGGTGGACAGGTGATCCGCTGTAAAACCACATTCAGATCCCAGTCAGGCGCTGGCGGGCGTAGAGGTGGTTTAAGTAGAAGGAGACCTCGGAGAAACCTCGCTACAAGAGGGTCGCTGGAAAGAGGTCTGCCGTCCACCGGCACATGATGTGCTGAAAGAGCACTGAGGTGAACTTTGACGGAGTTGGACTTAAGTCCCAGATTAGAGAGGTAGAGCAAGTACTGCAGGATCACCGACACCGGGCAGGAGAAGGGATCCTGAGACTGCTGGCCACACCAAACGGAAAAGCGACGCCATTTAAGGGCGTAGCATTTGCGGGTAGAAGGTCGCCGAGAAGCTAGGACGACCTCCTCCACTTCTGCCGGCAGGAGAAGGGGAGCGAGGACTACCCTCTCAGCAGCCAGGCCATCAGGTTGAGAGACCTGAGGTTGGGGTGTAGCAGAGACCCCTGATCCTGAGTGAGGAGATCCGGTTGTAACCCCAGAGGGAATGGATCCTCCACTGCTAATTGCAGCAGGAGCGTAAACCACGGCTGTCTGGGCCAGCGAGGGGCCACCAGGATCATGAAGGCTTTGTCTCGGAGAACCTTGAAAAGAGTCCGAGAGACTAGCGGGATGGGAGGGAAAGCGTACAGAAGGCTCCCCGACCATGAGAGTAGAAAAGCGTCCGCCGCAACCCGAAGGGGGTGTGGCTGACGAGAGCAGAAGCGAGGAAGTTGCCGGTTGTGAGGACTGGCAAAGAGATCCATCGTGGGGAGGCCCCACTTTAGAAAGAGCTTCTGAACTACCAAGGGATCCAGACGCCACTCGTGCGGCTGGAGGATCCTGCTGAGTTTGTCCGCCAGGTAATTCTCTTGGCCTGGGAGATAAACTGCCTTGAGGAGAATGCCGTGACTGACGGCCCAAGAGCAGAGCTTCTGTGCCTCCCGGCAGAGGAGGAAGGAGCCCGTGCCCCCCTGCTTGTTCACGTAGAACATGGCAACTTGATTGTCCGTCTGGACAAGGACGGACTGGTGAGAAGTCAGGTGGGAGAAGGCCTTGAGAGCCAGGCGGATCGCCCTGAGCTCCAGGAAGTTGATCTGCTGAGCAGACTCCCACGTGGTCCAGAGGCCCTGAGTACGTGCCCCTTGGCAATGCGCTCCCCAGCCCAGGAGGGATGCATCTGTTGTCAGCACCCGGGCCGGCTGAGGTGACTGGAAAGGCATGCCGAATATCAGGTTCGGCCGCTGGAGCCACCACCGGAGAGACAAGATCAGCGGCTCGGAGACGCGCACTAGGTCTGCTAGGCCGCCTGTGGCTTGTCGCCACTGCCGGCGGAGACACCATTGAGCAGGCCGCATATTCAGGCGGGCATTGGGGGTCACATGGACGGTGGAAGCCATATGGCCGAGTAGTCTCAGGAAGCGCCTGGCGGAGACCAGGGGCTGGCTGCGAAAACGGTCGGCTAGGTCCATGAGCCGTTGAGCCCTGTCGAGCGGTAGGTACGCTCGTGCCTGAGGAGTGTGCAGCCTTGCGCCGATGAACTCGAGATCCTGTGAGGGGAGCAAAGTGGACTTTGCGAAGTTTATAACAAAGCCCAAGTACTGCAGAAGAGTCACCGTGCGGCGCGTGGCGTTGGTGACCTCCAGAGCGGACGCTGCTCTGATGAGCCAGTCGTCGAGGTACGGAAAGACATAGAGGCCGTGAAGCCGGAGATGGGCCGCCACCACTGCGAGACATTTTGTGAAGACTCGCGGTGCGGAGGATAGGCCAAAGGGCAGTACTCTGTACTGGTAATGATTTCCTGCCACCACAAACCTTAGGTATTGGCGGTGGCTTGGGTGGATGAGGATGTGCGTGTAGGCATCCTTTAGATCCAAGGAGCATAGCCAATCTCCTGCTGGAGGTAGGGCAGAAGGATTCCAAGAGTAAGCATTTTGAACTTCTCCCGCACGAGGAACTTGTTGAGGTTGCGCAAGTCCAGGATGGGTCTGAGGCCTCCTGTTCTTTTTGGTATTAGAAAATACCGGGAATAAAAGCCTTGACCCTTCAGGTGGTGGGGCACCGGTTCCACCGCCTGATCCTGTAGAAGACCTGCTAACTCCTGAAGGAGTAATTCCCTGTGCAGAGGGGGTCGTGGAGGTTCTCCCGGAAAATAGGAGGGAGGGACCTGGTGGAAGTGGAGAAGATAGCCATCTCGCACGACTTGAAGCACCCAGGTATCTGAGGTGATGCTGGACCACCTGTGGGCGAAGTGAACCAGCCGGCCTCCGGTACTGGGAGGAGCCAGCTGGGGGGGAGAGGCTATGCTGAAGGAGTCAAAAACCCCCACCCTGCGGAGCAGGGGCTGGTGGTGCAGGCTTGGGGGCTTGCTGCCTACGGGACCCGTTACCCCGTCCCTTGGCCTGCTGGCCCTGTTGGGGAGCTGCAGGGGCCTGATAGTGGGGGTATTGTTTGTAGGCAGTCGCCTTCCTCGGGTAAAAGGACTTCTTTCCCGAGCCCTTCTTTTTCTGGGAAGGGGCGGAGGTCTTCCTAGAAAGCCTAGTCCTGGTGAGAGTCTCTGTCTCAATTTGTGCAGCCTTATCAGCCATGGGCTTGCCAAAGAGGTTTTCGCCTCGGCAAGGGACATCGACCAACTTGTCCTGCACCCAGGGCTCAAGGTCAGACGACTGAAGCCAAGCCTGTCGGCGGGCACCGATGCCGGCTGCGGCCACTCGAGCCGATGCTTCAAAGCCATCATAGGCTGCTCGGGACATGAATTTGGAGCATTCCCGAATGCCAGTGGACAAGGCCAGGAACCTCCGCAAGGGTTCCTCGGACAAACCAGCGGAGAAACCGGCTAGCTCTTTAGCCAGGTCTCGGAGATACATGCCCATGTATAGCTGGTAGGTCTGGACACGACAGGCGAGCATAGAGCCCTGGAAACACTTCTTACCAAGGCCATCCAGGTTACGGGCCTCCCTGCCAGGAGGCACCGAGGAGTGCATCTTCTGGCTCTTAAGACGATGCATGGCCGATTCCACTACCATGGAATGGTGTGGTAGCTGTGCTTTCTGGAAGCCAGGGCTCTTGCGGACTCGATAGATAGAATCGACCCGCTTGCTCAGGACCGGCGAGGTGGCCGGACTCTCCCACATGCGGAAGAGTAGTCGTTCCAGCATGGGAGGAACCGGTACAGTAAAGTGTTCCCTGGCGGGAGAGTCATACTGGAGGGCGTCGAGCTCTTCGGCTCGAGGCTCCTCCTCGGGATCCGCAGGGAAGGCCAAAGCCTTGGCCATATCCCTGACGAAGTCCGAGAACCGGGCATCCTCCGGGGGGGACTGCTTCCGAGGTTCGGACTCAGGTGAGTCCGAGGGGACACACCGAGTCCGAAAAGAATCAGGCGACTCTTCCTCTTCAGACTCCCAGACCGACTCCGACGAGGACTCGGTGGGGTCGGCCCGGGCAGGGCGCGGCGCCTGCCGCCCCGACGCCGAGGGAGTCGGCGTCGGCGACCTCTGTCCCGAACGGGAGGCCGAGGGCGACCTCGACCGAGGATCGACTCGAGTTCGCATCGACTCGAGGATCGGCTCGGTCTCCGGGGTCGACTTCGACGTCGACGTCCCGGCGGTCGGGGCAGCGGCGCCAGCGAAGCCAGCGAGCAGTGCCCGCTGCTGGTCCATGAAGGCAGACAGTCTGCTCTCCAAGGCCGTCAACCTGAGTCCGAGCTCAGGTGACCCAGCAGCCCCCGACTCGGGCCCCGACGGCGTCGGGCCCGACGTCGGCTGTCGCGGAGGCGAGTCCAGAAGGACCACAGGACTTACCCGAGCAGGCAGCTCCGACTCCAGGCGAGGTCGCTTCGTGAGGTGCTCCTTCTCCAAGGACCCGGGGCGGCTATCGGGGCTATGCGACCTGGCCCTCGCGGAGCCAGGAGCGTCCACCGACGCCGCCCTCGCGGGTTTCACCTTCCGTCGATGGTCCCCGGAGGGAGAACCCCTGTCGGAGGAACTCCGGCGACGGTCCGAGCTGGAACCCCTGGACGCGGAGGCCTCCGACGAGGTCCGGGTACGGCTGGGGTCAGCGAAGATTCTATCCCGCTGATGTCGCCGACTTCTCAACGCTTTGGAGGATAGTTTGCCACAAGGCCCACAGATCATTTCTTCATGATCCGGGCCCAGGCAGCGGAGGCAATTGTCGTGTGTGTCAGTTAGTGACATATTTCGGTCACACTGACCACACCGCTTGAAACCACTGGCAGCCATCGGGGGAAAAAGGGCCCCGGCGAGGTCAAAGGACGGGGCTGCCAGGGAAAAACCGAAACGAAAACTGACTAAGTCAGAAAAACCTAAAAATAAGAAGAGGACTCGTGACCGGCGTCGCGAGTCCGGCGGGAAAAAGACCGGCGTCGAACCGAATGAAAAAACAGAGTAATTCTAAAGAAAATCAACTTTTTCGCGGGGACACGACGGGTACGTCTGTAGGGCTCCGCGGAAAAAAGAAGACTGGCTAAGATGGCACCCTTGGGCGGGAAGGGGACCGCGCATGCGCACTGCAATTCCCAAAGGCTTTCTTTGAAAGCTGGGGAAAATTGCTCCGCGAGGGCTCCGTCGGCGCCGACGTCACCCATAAGTGAGGACTGACTTCCTGCTTGGTCCTGGAGAACTGCTAGGTGGCTGGGTGGGGAAGGAGCTTCGGGACCGGGCAGAGCGTAAGACACTGCTCTGTCCTTGGGTTGACTCGGGGTACCTCCAGACTCTCACCTGTAGATGGGTCGCTGATGGGTTGTCTGATCTGACTGTAGGCATGTTGCAACTTGCCTTTGACCGCGTCCCTACGGGGGCAGTATGGATTTATCTACAGGAGATGCAATTTAAATTTCTTTGGAGGGCATATGCGAGTGATAGCTGGGCCCATCAGGTGGGGCTGCGGGATACTTCTACGTGCGGTTGGTGTCAACAGGCTGAGGGCACCTTGCTTCACAAATTTTGGCTGTGCACCGCTGTACAATCCCTTTGGAAGTTGGTGCAGTCCTCCCTAGAGCAGTGGCTGCCTGTGGGGGAAGTGGGTCACTGGCAACTCTGCCTTTTTCATTGTTGGGGTGAGGTCGGGCTTTTACCCCAGGCGACTCACCGGGCTTTGCTGGACCGGGGTGTTCTGGTGGCCAAGAAGGTGCTGCTGGAATGTTGGCTTCAGAGCTCTCCCCCCCCCCCTTTGTGATGTGGAGGAGAGCTTTGCTGAACCTGATGTATATGGAAAAGCTCACGGCGAAACAAGTGGGGGGGTCTGGCTGGGATCGCTTCCTGGGAATCTGGCAGCCCTTTATTAATACGCTATCCCCGCCAGAACGCAGCGCGGTGCTGAATATATAACTTCTATAGCTCCATTTTTCCGTAGCTTGATCTATGCTGTTTATTGTGTTTCCATGAACAGGCCTTTAGATAAGGGACCAGTATACCCCCTCTTGTATTTAATCCTTGGGGCGCTGAGGGTATCGGTATCGGGGTCTCAGGGAGGTTTGAGGCTTACTTCTGGTTTTGGACTGGTTTTGGTTTGGGTATTGGCTTGATTTGGGGTGGGAAGAAGGGGGGAGAGGTTGGGGGGGGGGTAGCGGCAGATGGGGGAGGAGGTAGGGGGGGATGGTGGGCACTGGGGCACGTACGTAGCAATGGAACTCTACACACTGGGCGGGTTGATCACCTTCTATACCTGCACCAGGGACTGCGGGGTTATTGGGGTGTGGTTTTCTTTCTTTGTACATCCTGGCCTCTCCCAGTCCCGAGCCCCCTTTGGGGAGTTTCCTCTCCAGCTCGCCTGGGACAGGGTGGGCAGGAGCGGGAGGGGGATGTCTACTTAACACTATTTCTCAATGCACTTAGCTGTTCTTTATTCTTCTGCATACTGCTACACCCATCCATGATGTTCACATCTGTTAACCTTTGTCAGCTGACTGCTTGTTGCATTTCTTGTTTACTTTTCTCTACATGTACCTAGTGTTGCTCTGCATGTGTTCAAGCCTTGTTCTGAATATGTACATGCCTCAGTGTGGGCTTTGTTCTATGAGTATGTACTTGCTATTGGTAATATTTCAATAAAATACATTTTGAAGTAAAGCAGATGTAGAGAGAGAGAATGGAAAAAAAAACTAGAAGAGAGAAGTAAGGACAAATGGACAGCAGATGATGGAGAGTTAGCAGAAAACATGAAGAAACCAGAAGAAAGTGGCTGGAGCAATTGCAACTGAAAAAAAAATGCACAAAATGTAGAAAGATATCTTTATTTTGAATTTATTAACTGGAATATGAAATCTCTGGGAAATGTGCATCATTAACGTCTGCGCTTTGTTTGGTACAAGAGGAAATTAATTTATAGTTTTATTTCTACAGTGTTGTTGTACATTCCAAGTTTGGCTTTTGGGGTTCCCAGTTTAATTATTGCCTTCCTGTTTCTAAATTGTGATTCCTTGTTTGGTGATGGTCTATGTTCTGCATGTGTAACTGAGCTGAGGTATTCTGTTTATGTAATTCCTATTTGACATTGTCACTTGTTCTCTTTCCCCAGTAGGTCATGTATTGTTGTTCTCTGAAATGTATTGGTTTAATATTTGCAGTGTTGTCTTTTGATAGTTAGGGTATGGTGCTTTGTGAGTCCTGGTAGTGCTGTTAGGATACGGCGGGTTTGCTATTGGTTCTAAATGGGCAGTGTTTGTAGTAGTTCCTAATGTGCCTGGCGGTTGGCACTGGATTATAGTAATGTAGAAATCTTTTAGTCTGTCTTTATCCATACACTCATTAAGAGACATGTTTACTAAAAGTTAGTGTATGTTAGCATTATGCAAATAAGGCCACTTATGCAAATGAGGCCCCGCACCGAGTCTCCGCACATGGCCCCGCACCCCCCTTGGGCCGCCCCTGATTCCAGTATTGGTATTGGCCCTACATGGCAATAAAGCCTTCAACCATATGGTGTGGCCTTTAATGCATGAGGCATTGAAGTGGGTTGGTTCACCTGAGGATTTTGTGGTCCTGATACGCTTTCTTTATAGGGTTTCCAGGAGCAGGTTTTAGTCAGTGGACTGTTACCATCTTC
The DNA here is from genome assembly GCA_033557465.1 of Ichthyophis bannanicus. Lineage (NCBI taxonomy): Eukaryota > Metazoa > Chordata > Amphibia > Gymnophiona > Ichthyophiidae > Ichthyophis > Ichthyophis bannanicus. Next base: position 98,631,779 of record CM066048.1, on the reverse strand, counting down.
CTTTGGGTGTCCATTGTCATCCTTGCTTTTTGATTAGGTGATTATGGTAATTTTTTGGCTCACTTGATTAGATAGAAGGGGTAGTGCAGGAGTTCAGATTTTAGGGGATGTCCTAAAAAATCTACACAGATGATGTGCTTGTTTGCCTTCCCCTGCTACCTTGGCCCGTCATTTTGTGTCTTCTGGAGAAGTACGGTAGAAGGTCAAGTTGTCTTATCAATTATCACAAGTCTGAACTGTTCTGTCAGGCTGACATTCCAACTACCTGTGACTTTTTAGAGCTTTTCGAATGGCCACTCTAGGCTTTATCTTTCTTGGGGTGTGCATCTGTGCACAGTCCTCAGACTTGTTTTAAGGTTCATTTCACTACAGTCTTGTGCAAAATTAAGTAGGATCTCAGGAGTTGATTGGAGATTTGGATATCCTTTGTCTTTAGAATAAACATACTTAAGATGGTGACATTTTTCTTACCAGTTAGTCCAGGGGTCACCAACCTGCGGCCCACGAGGTCCCTTCGTGCGGCCCGCGAGGCTCTACCCCGGTTAACATTACGTGCGGCCCGCCAAGGATTCCCGCCATTGTATCCACGCGCTCGCAGCTCACCGACGACCACCTGCAAGCGTCCCTTCTCCTGTCAGTGTCATCTGTGAAGCCGGACTTTAAGCGTTTGTCTGCTAGCATGAATCATCAGCCATCTCATTAAATTCAATAAAGGTGATCGGCCATTGTTTTCATCATTTTGCGTTTGTTGTTTTTTTTCACGGGGGCGGGGAGAAGGGGGGTGCGGCCCGCGAGGCTCCCAGTAGTCGGCTGTGCGGCCCGCGGCCCTCTGGAGGTTGGTGACCCCAGAGTTAGTCCTTTCCTCAAGTCCTGCTAGACCAATCTAGCCAAGTGGATTATGTTCCCCTACCAGCAAGCTGGTGGAGACAAAGAACCAATGGAAAGCCTGGGTTTCAATGACATCACTCATGTGCTTTGATTCGCCTCAGCCACCAGAGGTTCCTTTAATATTCGTTCCAAAGCATATGGGAGAAACATGGCAAGCCTCACACAACTTCAACTGTGAGCAACAATGAGTAATCAACAGTAGAGAACTGTGTACAGGAAAGCATAAACAGAAGGCTGTCAGTAGACTATGAACCTGCAGAGTCAAGTATAAAAATCATAGCATACCCAAGGGTACTGCAGCAGAACAGAGCAATACAGTTGAAGAGCCAGGCCCTGGACTGGTTTAGTAAGACTCAAGGAAAGGACATTAACTGGTAAGTAAAATGTCACCTTCCATATTATCCTACATTGGCCATTCTCCAATCTTCAGGTACTACAGATGATTTTAATGATTGTAGTTCACAGATTACTAATAGTTGTTCTATCTCATATTTCAGTTCTTTCAGCACCCTGGGATGTATGTCATCCAGCCCAGGTGTTATGCTATTCTTTAGTTTATCAAATAGTTGCAATACATCGTCTCGACTAGATTGTAAGCTTGGACGAGCAGGGACTGTCTCTTGTATGTTTGTCTGTACAGCGCTGCGTGCGTGGCGCTTTATAAGTGCTAAATAGTAGTAGTAGTCCTGGTTTATCAAAATTTGTTTTAATTCTTCTTATACATCATCTTTTTGACCCTTCTGCTAGTCCACTTTGGAGGGGTTGTGGATAGCATGGAACATGTCTCCATATGAGGTAGTCCTATGGAGGAGGGGGGGGGGGAGAATGAGTTTGAGGTGATGTGTATGCTGTTTCTGTCCTCCAGTTTTTCTTGCTGGGACTGGCTGATGACAGATGGCTTCCGCTGGGCTCTAGGAGGCTGGTGCTGCAACTGATGCATGCTGCCAAGAACAGCCTAGCTCTTAGGCCTGGAGGAACCTAGACATTGGTTTAGTGGAACAGCTGCCATATATGTTGAAGAATAAGTCAGACATTTATGACCAAGTTGGGGGGCCTAATGGGCAGATGTGGACAATCTTGGCCCTTGACTAGATGTGCTTAAATTGGAACTTTGCAAGTTGGGTTTAGTACCTATTATTAGATTTCCTGATCTTTGTATCTGTCTCCATTTACCACTGGAAATGAGTGTCCATTTGATTTGGCATCTGACATGTTTGTTAAATAAAATGTTAACAAAATAAATGTACTCCCAATCTTAAAGGTCAAAAGATTACCTTTTGCCAATGTAGTTAAAGGTACGAGAGATGGTTTCAAGAATCCTTTTCAGCATCGATTGGTGAAAGGAGGTGGAACGGGGGAGTTAGGTGTACATACAGGGATGTGAAAGCATGGGGGAGGGGTCTGGAGGTGTATATGGATGGGCATGCATGAAAGACTATGTGGCTTGGAACACCACTGGTGGGGTGTGTACCTCTAGGGAAGAGGATATGTGCACTTGTGTAGGTAAGATGTGGATGTCTTTATGTGAGCAGGGGGAATTTGTGTGTGGGAATGTATATATGAGGGATGTTATGTGGGTAGAATTGTAGAGAGCAGATGGGCCGGGGATGGCGAGGCATGTGTATGAATGAGATGTGGGTACATGTTTGTGGTGTATACTTTGGCAGTGTGAAGGTGTCCTTTTGCTATTGGTCATGGTCATCACTAGTTGCTTCAGTTATTTTTTCACATCTTGTCTGCCAAAATGTTGGAAGGAGACTAGGATCTTTTGGAATGGAGCCCTGATCAACATTTGTCTAACAATTTTCCAAAGGAAGCAATGGAGATTTATTTTTGGAGGCTTGGGTCTCAAACACTGACCTGTTTGTGGTGTCTTGGCACATCAGAGTGAGTCATGAATTTTTTTTTTTTCCCCGGAATCCAAATTTAGTGAATTTTTGTCCTTTTTTTTTTTTTTTCCCCCAGAAAGCTTTTGACGAGGTCTCTCCTGAGAGGATTATCAAAGTTGAAAAGTATCAGGGTGCATGCGTGTCATGGGGACATTGGAGGATGCATGTATGTGTCAGAAGCAGGGCCAGCCCAAGGGATTTTGCCAGCAGATAAATTTAGACGTTTTTAAACAATGGGATTCTGGATAACTGTTTTGTAGACTTCATGTGGTCTGAATTTACCATCCCATCTTACGGAATGATGAATACACTTTTTTCAACACACTAGAAAGTTTTCACTTGCAGACCACTGTCCTGCTTATTTTTTTTACACAAGCACAGCAAGATTTTAGGACATGGTTGTATGGAATTACGATTGAGTTTATGACTCAAGGAATTATCTCCCAGAATAGCTGGATAATTATTCTTACATCCATTCCTAAAGATAAGAAACTGAGTTAAGCTGAAATTACTAACTTTCGCCCTATAGCTAATATACCTTAATTAAGATTACAGAATAAATTGTGGTGAATAAGCTAATTTCCTATTTGGACAAATTTGATATTTTGAAGGAATATAGATTTGGGTTTAGGAAAGCCCATAGTACTGAATTGTTATTAGGAGTTTTAGTGTCTTGATATATATGTTGCCTTAGCGAAGGGTCATCTAGCAGTAGTTCTGAAGTTTGATTGGAGTTCAGCTTTTGATCTAATACACTACGAAGTGCTAATGCTCCTATTATAGGGATAAATGGTGTAGTGTGTGGTTGGTTTCTTGAAGTACCAAAAGTATCAGGTGCAGTTAGGTCAAGATTTTCTTTGCTTGCTGTAGGGTGCCGCAGGGTTCCCCATTGTCACCCATTCTATTTACTTTGATTAGGACTACCTTAAGGTCTGCATTTGAGCAACTGAATTTAAAACTTTATACTCATACAGATGATCTCTCACTGACCTTTTTCTCCTTCTAAAGATTTTTATAAAACTATTAATGCTGCTATTGTAAATTTTTGCAAAATCGTTAACCTTTGTTTTTGAAATACTGGCTTGTAAACTTATTTGCTTTAATACATAATAAACCTGTGACAGATTCTTTAATGTGTGCTTTGGCACAATTAGGGCTGAAGTTGGATCCAGTCTTAAAAGTTCTTGGGGTTTTGATAGATAACACAGGTACACTACCAAAAAACTGCCTCCAGTTTTGCAACTGATTCCTATAGATTTTGGGGTGCTGAATCCAGGAAAAATAGCCAAAATGTTCCATCACGTCACGTTTTCTTGCAAAATTAGATTTCTTACCCATATAAGGAATGTTCACATAATTTCTTTTTAGCCGACTGCAGTTTATTTTCTTGGCCCAAAATAGAGGTTGTAATGGTTAACTAACTAGAAACACTCCCTCATGATATTTTAGAGTGTTTTGTATTCATTTTATACATTAACAGGACAATTGGGAGGCGGGGTGCTAAATCCAGTACTCGCGCTGGCGCATGTTCTTTCCTGTTCGCCTCGCCTCGTTCGCTCGCTCAAACACGGTGGTTGCGACATGAACGTTCCTGTCAAATTTCAGTTTCTTGCAAGTTCATTATTACCTTTTGTTTGCTCAGTCGTAATCCAGCTTTATTCCGAAGTGGTTCACTACAGTTGTAGTTTGCAGTGCTGTGTATTTGTGATGGCTCACAGAGCCAGAGGTTGCGTCAACTCTCCGGACAGTTTTTGTTTTATTTGTGGGGAATATACCGTGAAAAAGTGGCAGAGGAACATTTCTGCATTTATTTTAAAAAGTATATTTCGCCTATTTCGGTTTGAAGTTAGGCGATCAAGACAAACCGTGGGCTCCTCACAAAGTGTGCAAGACATGTGAGGAAGATCTACGCTTATGGATGAAAGGTAAAAAACAAGCATTTCGTTTCGGAATACCTATGATGTGGCGTGAACAAAGAGACCACAGCAGTGACTGCTATTTTTGCTCTTGCATTGTGAAGGGATACAACTTAAAAAATAAGAACGTAATAAGTTACCCCAACCTTCCCTCAGCAATTAGGCCTATGCCTCATAGCAACGAAGTACCAGTGCCTGAACCACCAAAATCTTTGGATCATATTTGTGTGGACGGTGTCGGATCTCATTTATTAGAATTTTATTTTCATACCATCGGGTGTTTGTCTTCATGTATTGCAATGGTGCGGTTTGTGTTTTCTATTCTTACATACATACCTGTACAACATTTTTTGCACATTTCTTTGCTTTTCTTTGTGTCTAACCTCGCTCTTATATGCTCAATGTTTGTGCACATGTATGTGGCTGTTTTAAGTGCAGACAATTTTGCTACCATCACAGTGTGTTTTGTTGACATTACTCTATTCTTATGTGCTGCCTTGTTACAAATTTCTTTATTCTTATTTGAATAACTACTAAACAATTAGTATAAAGAAGTCATCCAAGAAACTTTTATCTCGATCGCACTCAATTTGAAACGTTCACCTCAAACTGCTAACCCAATGTAGCAAAAAATCTGTACGTGATGGAGCAAATTGGTTACCAGATTTGGATTCAGCGCACCAAAAAACGTAAAAATCAATCGAAACATTAGAGGCAGTTTAAAAAAAATTTTTTTAGTGTACCTGTGTAATCGAACATCTCAATATGTTATATTTGTATCTGTCTCTAAGACCTTTTATAAGCTACGCCAATTGCAAAGATTAAGGGGCTATTTTTCTATAGAACATTTTCAAATTGTGGTGCAAAGTGCTGTCTTGTCAGATTTGGATTATGGAAATTTATTATTGCTGAATTGTTCTCAATTTCAGCTTAGACAATTACTACTGTGTCATTTTTGCCTTCTCCTAGTATACTAAAATAACCCCTCTGTTACATAAATTATACTGGTTAAGGGTCACTAAGCGGATTTGTTTTAAATTCTTATACAAATTCTTTTAATGCTTTTGTTCTGGAATATATTTTGTTGTTACTTCTGCTAATGACTTGTAAATCTAAGCGCTTACAATCTATTAGCACCTTACTGTATCCATCTTGTAGGGGTGTTTATTTAAAATTTATGTTTTAAGCACAGTATTGGTCTGAATTGCCCAAATATTTGAAATGTATCTCTTCTTTTCCTCAATTTCATAAAAGGTTGAAAACATGGTTTAATCAAAATGAAAGACTTTTCTTAGGGGCTCTGTACAGCTTACAGCAAAGAAAAAAGACATCCATCTATTTAGCATGGGATGGTTGTGGTATGTAAAACTGTTTTAAATTAGATGATAAACCCTGGCCTCACTGCGCACCTCCCCCCCCCCCCCGCTGCCACTGATTCAGTTTAGGGAGGCACAGGGGGTTTTTTTTTATCACTGCTTTCTTGCCTGTGGTGACAAAAAGCTGCCACTTTTAGAAATGCCACCTACCTCTCCCCCTAAATGGAATCGGGGGGAAGGTAGCACAGCCAGTCATGTGTGTTGCTGCCATCAGCAGCTGCCTAGTTCACCTAGTGGATAAGCCAGCCCTGGGTGTCTCTTTTATATAACCCCTTCCCTTCATTTAAGCACTTTCTCATTCGGCAATTCTTCTGCCTGGCTGTAGCTCCTGCTCCATTGTGTTTCACATTCCCACGCTTGAGCTGTGCAGTGCAGGGGGTCAGGCTGATTGCATTTAAGTCTCTTGAGACTTAAAACTGTGTTCAGCTCAGACTTCCTCCACCACACACAGCTGATCACGATGGTGGGGGAGGGGACAGGCCGACGACTATGAAACACTACATCTAAGGAGCTGCAGCCAAAGTGGTGGCTAGCATATACATGTTTGTACATCCACCTGAATCCTTGATACCTAAGTGTAACACATTAAGCAAAAGTCATAAGATGAGAGGCCAAGTCCTATGCAGCAGCCAAGAGAGCAAATAGAATGCTAGGTATCATAAGGAAAGGAATGGAAAACAAAAGATATTATAATGCCTCTATACCGTTCCATGGTGGGACCGCACCTTGAATATTGTGTGCAATTCTGGTCGCCGTATCTTAAAGACGATATAGCGTTATTAGAAAAGGTTCCGAGAAGAGCCACCAAAATGGTAAAGGGGATGGAAGGATACTCCTATGAAGAAAGGCTAAAAAGGTTAGGGCTCTTCAACCTGGAAAAGAGACGGCTGAGGGGAGATATGATAGAAGTCTATAAATCAATGAATGGAGTGGAATGGGTAAACGGCCCAAGCATCCACTTGGTTCTCCTCCCTCTCTTCCGCTTTTGATTCTATTGCCACCCCTTCGCCCCCGCCCAGTAAAGCGGCGTATCTAACAACCCTGGTTTCATTTCGGTCTCCGCCTCCTTCGGTCTCAACTCCGCAGAGCCGAACACCACTGGCATAAGAACCCTTCCCCGACCACCCTGTCTTCTTTTAAAACTCATCATGCCTTCTACCGTTCCCAAACTCTCCTAGCAAAACGTACCTTTATTTCCGATGCTATTACCAACGCCCCAAATCAGACCCAACACCTCTACTCCACACTCCGGTCTCTCACTTCCCTTCGCTCCAATTCTTCCTCTGCGCCCACCCTTTCCACTCCAGCCCCCTCTTTGCTAGCCTCTACTTTCAGCACCAAAGTCACTTCCCTGAGAGCATCCTTGCCAATCTGTCCTCCACCCATTTCCTCCCCCCCTCCTTTATCCCACCACTCCCACACTTGCCCTAACTTCCTCAGCTGAACTTCACAAACTCATCTCTACCTCTAATAAGACCTTCTGCTCCCTCGATCCCTTCCCATCTTCTTGGTTACTTACACCCTCTCTTTCTTCCCTCCCCCCTATCCTCTCTATCTTAAATAATAGTCTCTCCACAGGAACCTTCCCCAACCCCTGGAAGCACTCCTTAATCCGCCCAATCCTCAAGAAATCCTCCCTTGACCCTCTGGACCCAGCACATTACCGTCCTGTCTCACACCTTCCATTCCTCGCCAAGCTCCTGGAAAAGATCGTCTTTGCACAGCTTTCGCACCATCTTGATTCCACCAACTACCTTCACCCCCGCCAATCAGGTTTCCGGCCAGGTCACAGCATTGAAACCACCCTCCTTGCTTTCACTAACTCTCTGCACGTGGCACATGATCATGGTGACATTTCGGTTGCGGTAGCACTTGACCTTTCTGCGGCTTTTGACCTGGTCGATCACTCCCTTCTCCTAGCCCGTCTCTGTGAAGCTGGTATCCATGGAACTGTCTACAGGTGGTTTCACTCTTTTCTCTACGCACGATCTGCCTCAGTCCTTTCTGCTTATTCCTCTACTCCCTTCCCTTTACCCTGCGGGGTTCCCCAGGGTTCTGTCTTGGCTCCTCTTCTCTTCAATCTCTTCTTGGTTCCCCTCACACTAGTCATTCAACAATTCAGGATTTCCGCCTTTTACTATGCAGACGATATTCTTCTCCTTCACCACACGTCCCCCTCCCTTCCCGACCTCACTCCCCTAAATAACTGCCTCACTGCCGTCACCCACTGGTTGTCCCAGAACTGCCTCCACCTTAATCTTGCCAAAACCACTGCCATCTGGTTCCCTCACGGTCATCCCTCCCCCTCTCTAGCTCCATCCTTTTCCAACACTCCCATTTCCTTGGTCACCACTTTCCGCTATCTCGGTGTCCTCTTTGATTCAGACCTTTCCTTTCATGCTCATATCTCTCACATTACCAAAACTTCTTTCTACTTCTTACGTCAAATTCGCGCTATTCGCCCCTTCCTCTCCCCCTCTGCTCTCTCTACTCTACTTCTCTCTCTAGTTATGTCCCGGGTCGATTTTTCGAATTCTGTCCTAATCAGCCTGGCCTCCTCCCATCTTCATTGTCTTCAGAGAATCCAAAACACCGCAGCTCGCCTTCTCACTCATTCATCCCCTTATCACCACATAACCCCTCTTCTCATCCATCTACACTGGTTACCCGTTCCCTTTCGCTCTCAATATAAACTGCTCACCCTGGTTCATAAAGCCCTACACACCAGTACCCCACAATATTTAGCTGATCTTATTCATTTTCACACCCCCAGACATACCCCCCGCTCATTCCATTTAAACCGTCTCACCCTTCCTCCGCCCATCTTCAATCCACCCGCTCTTCGTCTTTCTTCTTCATAGGTCCTGCACTTTGGAACTCCCTTCCCACTTCCCTCCGCCTAGAACCCTGTCACGCAGCATTCAAGCAACAGCTAAAAACCCACCTCTTTTCCCTAGCCTTTAACCTCCCCACCTCCCCTCCTTCCTTATAACTCTACTCTCTTCCCTCTACTGTTCCTCAGCCCACTCTGTTTTTATGAATTGTAACTTCTTTTCCTTTTCTGGCCTTGTGCCTTACTTTTACTGGTTTTTATTTATTGTAAACCGCTCTGATCCTGTTTTGAAGAGCAGTCAATCAAGTTTTAATAAACATAAACAAACGTAGATTGATTGTTTACCTTATCAGAATATAGAAAGACTAGGGGACATGCAATGAAGCTACAGGGTAAACTATTTAAGATTAATAAAAGAAAATATTTTTCAATCAACATGTAATCAAAACTGTGGAATTTGTTACTAGACTCTAGAGGATGTAGTAAAGGCTGTTAGTGTAGCTGGGTTTGGACAAGTTCCTGGAGGAAAGGTCCATAAACCATTATTAAGAAGGGACCCAGGATATCAGTACTTGACCCAGTACAAGCATTGCAGAACCTGTGTCTTTTGGGGAAACTGCTAGGTACGTATGACCTAGATTGGTCACTGCTGGAAATAGGATACTGGGCTTGATGGCCCTTGGTCTGACCCAGTATGGCATATCTTATGTTCTTATTGTGAAATGGAAACTGGTTAAAAACAGAGAATAGAGCTAAATGTCTTAATCCCAGAGATTCATGCTGGGCCCACTGCTTTTGTAATGTATTTATATGGGACCTGGAAATGGGAAAGTGAGATTTTGCAGATGAGACAAAATTAAACTGGACCAGTCCAGACAAGTGCATGGTCTAAAGACCATAATGAGATCCTTAAAGATGAGTGCTCCTGGCAAGTATCTAAATTTAATAGAGGAGAGAAGGCTTTACATATGTATAGCATCTTTATTGCTGGAGGGTGGATAACAGGAAAAAGTAATACTATACCAAGATTCGCACCAGCTCATCCAATCACCAGAGAGAGCTCTTAGAAATTGTTAAAGCTTTGACCTCTGCCCAGCATCTAGATTAAAAAACAACTTTTGCATTCAACCACAAGTATTAGCCAACTATTATTAACAAAAGCTAAAGCTACCTCCTACTGACTCAAACCTATCTTCAAACCCCAACACAAATTGCACTATGAAATGGCAAACATTCTGCAATGTAAGCCTCGAACATTTACATAATATAACCACCAGAATCACTACTACGATATTTAGCCTTGATCCTTGCCCAGTCAGCTGGTTAAAGATATCCCAAACCGATGTAGCCCTGTGCATTCTAAAAATAGTAAATCTATCCTTGTCACAAGGTGTCATGCCAATGGCATTAAAACAAGTGATGATCGGCCCTATTCTAACACACAATTCCTTGGATAAATGTTGACCTATATCATTTAGGATGATCTAAAGCCTCATATTCCTGGATAAAGTAATTGAGAAAATTGTACAAATCCAACTTCAGGACCATGTTGACATAAATTCACCACCCCTTGATGAACATCAATATGGGTTCTGGTAGAATCATGGTATAGAGACTTTTCTCTTATCAATTTCTCTGATCAGATTGTCAAGTAGAGCTAACTCCAAAAGAGCATACATCCTAATATACTGTCAAAAGCAGCTGTTATGTCCAGAAATAAGTCACAGCATCCCACTTAAAAGACTCCAAGAAATAGGGACTCTCAGTATCACACTCCAGTCCTACCTATCTGACCGCACTCATAGTAACATAGTATATGACAGCAGATCAAGAACAGTATGGTCCATCTAGTCTGCCAAGCAAGGCAGCAAGAGTAGGTGTACCTCTCACTCTGTGCATGTCACCTCTCCCCATGCCTTTGTTGTCCAAACATTCTAAAACAGTTGATAATCCTGCACTTTGTCAATATATTGAGAATGGAATAATGTTTGTAAATATACATGTTAGATATGCTACTGTACAAAGTTGATTTTGAATTAGATGTATACATCTGTATATAATTCTACCTTCTCATCCCTATAATAACCACATTTGATGTAAAAATTTGTTGTATGGAAACTACTTTGATTACAGGAAAAGGCAGTATAGAAAACCATTAAATAAGTGGGTTGTATTCCCCTGCCAGCAGATTGGTGGAGACAAACTATATTTGCTCTGTTCTTCTGATGTGGTATCCTTGGGTCCGCTATGATTTTTTACTTGGCTCTGCAGGCTCATCTTCTACTGCCAGCCTTCTGTTTCTACCTTCCTGTAGATAGATCTGTACTGTTTGGTTACTCAGCATTGCCCACATTGAGGTTGTGAGACTTGCCATGTTCTCTCATATGCTTTGGTATGGATACGGTGGATAGAGGCACAGGAGTGATGTCATTCAAACCTGGGCTTTTCATTGGTTCTTTCAGGGGCAGGCCCTGGACTGGTCTAGCATAACTCAAGGAAAGGACATTAACAGGTAAGCCAAATGTCATCTTCGATATTGTCCTGCTAGACCAGTCCAGACAAGTAGTATTTACCAAAGCTAAAATGTCATTGGGTGGGAAGATACAGCAGCTTGCAAAACTCTTGAGCCGAAGGCCATGTCCACTCACACACAGATATCTAAGTGGTAATGTTTGTCAAAAGTGGGAAGTGATGCCCAAGTTGCTGCCTGACAAATGTCTGCAGGGGTTACCAAGCTGTGCTCTGTCCACGTGGCTGCTTGTGCTGGGGTAGAATGGGCACACAAGCCCTCTGGAACCGGTCTGTTCCGTAACGGGTACACCAAGGCAATGGCCTCTTTTTAATCCAGCACCCCAAAGTCTATTTGGCTGCCGCTTCACCCTTGTTTGGGCCAGCAAACAGCACAAAAAGATGGTCTTTTACTCTCACAGCCCCAATGAGAGGATGGGTGGAGATGGGTTTCCCATTCATACCCCAGTGGTATGCCGCCACTACCATGCTCAAACGAACTCTCACCAAGTTAGATTTGAGACTCGAGTTGGAAAGGTAGTGAGAGATACGTAACACCTCTCTAGTAAAGGAGAAGGGGTCAATCACTTTTTCCACGCACCAGATGGAAAATCTGCATCACTTGAATGCATAGGAGCAGCATGTGGAGTCCTTTCGCAAAGCTAGGATATTCTCCATATCCGCAGGTAGGTAGTGTTCCGTGAGAACTACCCATTCAGCATTCATGTAGTAAGGGCTAGCGAGCAGACATTGGGATGAAGCAGGGTTTCTCTCTCCCCCCCCCACCCCCCACCCCCAGGGGCTGGAAAAGCAGAAGAGCCAACCTGATGGCCCTCGCCTCGAGGTGGTTGATGGAACCACAGAAAAGCTGTATGGTCCAACGGCCCAGCACCATACGGTCTTGCGCCCCAGCCCGAGAGACTAGCATCAGTCAGCAGGATCCAGGAGCAATCGTCCAGCAGTATGCCCTTTTTCACAGTTGGTCTTCACCCTCAATGGGAGCAGAAGCCTATGCTCCAACTCCTGAGAATTCTGCATCCAAGTCAACAAGGACCACTGGAGCGGCCACATGTGAGCATGTGCCCACGGAACCATCTCTATGGTTGCTGCCATCAATCCAAGGAGCTCAAGATAATCCCATACTCTAGGGGCCTGCTGTGCACAGAACATCGCCAGACAATCCAACAGTCTTCTGACATTCTCTGGCAGGAAACCTCTGCCCGCTTGAGTGTTGAAATGTGCTTTCAGAAATTCCAAGGAATGGGGAAGACAAAAGCTGTCTCTTTTCCTGATTTGATTACCAGCCAAGGCTTTCCAAAAAGGAAACCACTTGGGACATCACCCGAGGTGCTTCTGACAGGGAATGGGCTGGGATGGACACAGATCCCTTGGAGCCGCAGCACTGCAGCCAACTCCACCATGACCTTGGAGGGGTGTGTGTGTGTGTGTTTTGTTTTTTTATGTGCCATCAAGTCAATGCTGACTCCTGGTGACCCAGCAGCCCTTGGGGTTTCTTGGCAAGGTATGACCGGAATTAAGATTGCCAGGTCTTTTCTTCTGAGGCAAGGGAGGGTAAAGTGACTTGCCCAAGGTCACAAGGAGTGCCAGTGGGAATCAAACCCCAATCTCCTGGGTGTTTAGGCTGTTGCTCTAGCCACTAGGCTACTCCTCCATTCACCTTGGGGTGGTGGTGAGCCCAAAAGAAAGGGTGGTGAACTGATAGTAAGAGCCAAGCAAGGCAAAATGCAGATACTTCTACCAGATCTAGATATGAAAATACACCTGGGCAAGATCCAGCCAAGAATTCTCCTCAGCACACTGCTTCAATCAGAGCATACAGTTTCCATCTGAAAGCACAGGTTGTACAAGTTGACCTCTTCGAGGTCCAGAATGGGCTAGAAGTAACCATCCTTCTTTAGCACCACAAATTAGATGGAGTATCTGCCTTTGACCCTCTTGCCGGGGCTAATGGCTACCATCGCTTTTAGGCGAAGCAACTTGTCCAAGGTGCTCCATACTGAGGCACCTTTGATCGCAGATCCACAAGGGGAAATAATGAAGGCATCAGGAATCTGCTCCTTGCATTCCAGGACATAGATGAATTGAATGGTGTCAAGCATCCTTGGTAACGTTTGCCTCTTCCTTCAGAAATGGGCCCAAGTGCCACCCAAAAATTCCCCTCTGCATGCTGCTTGAATCACGGAGGGCAAGGTTTCCCTCCACAAGCGTAGGACGTGCGAGTGCTTGCCCTTTCCTGAAGCCTGCTTGCTCGCTCTTCAGGCAGTTCTCATTCCAGTATGCTGAATGATCTTGAATAGAATCTGGCACGTGGAATTGGAGCGATTATGCAATAATTTCTACAGTTGGATCACCTTTCTTTAATATTGGTATAAACAGATCTTTTCCAGTCATTTGGCCATGATGTCTTCCAAATTGCCCGGCAGAGCCTTGTAAGTATGGCAAAAGCAGCATCAGATTGCTGTAATACTTCAATGGGAATTTGTTCTTTGATAATGCCTTCAATGCTGCTTTTACTACATCTCCAGGAACAAGCAGGAATAAGTCCTCACATATGGGTACGTCGGTACCGACGGAGCCTGCGCGGGAAAGCTCCCCAGCTTCCTAGAATGGAAGCTTTTGGGACCTCCCACTGCACATGCGCACTGCCTTCCCGCCTTCCTGAACAGCTCTCCTCAGTTTCTCTTTTTCCGCGGAGCCAGCAGGTCGTGTATCCTGTCACCGCTGAAGAAATTGTAGTTTTTTGTTTTGTTTCTTTAGACCGCGTACCTGCCTTCCCATACCGATACCGGTATCGCCGGTCTTCCTTTTTCTTTCTTAAAAAATTATTTTCTTTTCTTTTATTATTTTTTCAGCACTTGGTCACTTCAGTTAGGCCTTCAGGCCTACTTTAATTCTCCACATGGAGAAGCCAGCCCCTGGATTTAAGAAGTGTACCAAGTGTACTGCTGTAATATCAGTCACAGACACCCATGAATGGTGTCTTAAATGTTTGGGGCCTGACCACTCCATTCCGGACTGCCCTTCCTGCTCCCAAATGTCTAAGCGTGGGCTGCAGAACCGGGCCAACAAATTCCATGTGCTGTTTGCTTCAGAGAATCCAACATCACAGTCATCCAGGTCATCATCCCCGGATGGATCTCAGGTAACCAAACCTTCTGTGGGCAAGTCCTCAAAGAGCAAATCTCCTTCAAAGCATCGAGAGGCTCTTAGTTTTGAGGACCCTGCCCCAGCCAAACAGCCCCGGCGGGAAGCCCTACCTTCCAAAACGCCAATACAGGGGCTACAGGTTGACATCGATGGCACGGCCTCGACAGATCACCTGTTGGACTGCTCTGGGGTACCGGCCCATACCGGTACCGACATCCAGGCAGCCGTGGCGTCTATGGGCAATACTGTCCAATCCATGCAGCAGGCCGTCATGGCTTTCATTAAAGCTGCAACGCCATCGGTACCGCTTCCAGCGGTTCCGGGCCCGGTTCCGGTATCGTCCGCCATGCCGGAACCCAGGCCTTCCTCTTCTAAACGCAAATCGGTACTGTATGGGCTTTCGCTCCATACCGCTTCCATACCCGGTACGCCCGATGTCGATACCGATCGGTATGCGTATCGTGCGTTGGAGGAAACTAGAGAATACAACACCGATTCCTCTGAGGATTTTGTCTCCTCTGATGAGTCTGCAGAGCTCTCCCTTGACCTTCCTGAGGAACCTTCTTCTCCAAAAAGGAGAATGTCTCCTCCAGAGGATTTGTCCTTTCAGGACTTTATTTTAGAAATGGCTAAAGGCCTTTCTATCACTACCTCCTCTGAAAGGGAACCAAGGTCAAAAAGATTGGACATTTTAGGATACTCTAAGTCTCCTAAAGAAGCAGTTACTCTGCCTATCCATGAAATCCTTCAGGAACAATTGATGGATTTCTGGGAGAACCCTTTAACTCTGTCTCCTTATTCCCGTAGGTTGGACACCATGTATCGGGTCCCTCCTTCTCCTGGTTTTCAGAAAACTCAATTGCCTCACCACTCCATTGTGGTAAAGTCTGCAATGAAAAAAGATCAAGAGTACTAAAAGGCACTCTTCTACACCTCCAGGAAGGGAATGTAAGACACTGGACTCTTTTGGTAGGAAAATCTTCCAGGCTAGTATGCTTATAGCCAGGATTAATTCCTACAGCCTCTATATGGGCATGTTCCTAGGGGAACTTGCAAAGAAAGTACGGCATTTTGCCCCCTTTATCCCTGAGGATAAACAGGAGGACTTCCTTTCTGTTGTGAAACAACTTTTAGATGTTTCTAAGTTCTCCAACAGAGCTGCCTTTGATTCCTTCGAAGGAGCCAGCAGAGCTTCTGGCATTGCTATCGTAGCCAGACGTCTGGCTTGGCTCCAGGCTTCTGATCTGGAACCCTGGGTTCTAGATGGCTTACGGAATCTGCCCTGTACAGGTGAGAACTTATTCGGTGCAGAGTGGCAAGTTAAGGCCACTCAAATGGACGCTGAAAATGCCACCTTAGAGAGATTTTCTAAGTCCACTTCTACTCCCACTAAGAAGAAGTCTTTCAAGAGGCCTTATTATAAGAAGGCCAGATATGCTTCCAATACTGGCCAGCAATCTTCTCAACCTCGTTTTGCGGCTAAACGTCAGCAAACGAAACAAGCAAGAGCAAAGCCTGCAGCAGCTACTGCAGCTCAACAGGCTCCACCCCCTCAGGGGTTTTGACTTGCCCCTAGAGAACTTGCCATTCCTGGTTCTGGACCAACCAGAACCTCTCACCATACCTGGAAGGTTAGCTCACTTTGCTCCCAGATGGGAACAGATCACAACAGAGCAATGGACCCTCTCTATCATCCGAGAGGGTTACAAACTTCATTTCTCCAGCCTTCCTCCTCATCACATGGTGAGACCCTTCAATTCTCCATCTCCTCTCCTAGCCCTGTTGGATCAGGAGATCTCTTCTCTGCTTGCCCAAGGGGCCATAGAAGAGGTTCCTCTTCATCAACAAGGGTCAGGTTTCTACTCCCCCTATTTTCTCATTCCAAAGAAGACAGGGGGATTCAGACCAATCCTAGATCTGAGAGAATTGAACAAATTTCTGTACAAGGAGAAATTCAAAATGCTCTCTTTGGGCATTCTCCTTCCATACCTTCAGAGTCAGGACTGGCTTTGTTCTCTAGACCTGCAGGATGCGTATACACATCTACTCATCCATCCCTCCCACAGAAAATATCTTCGCTTTCTGTTCAGGGGAAGTCATTACCAATACAGAGTACTTCCCTTCGGTCTCGCCTCTGCCCCAAGAGTCTTTACCAAATGCATGGCAGTCGTAGCCGCATTTCTCAGAAGCATGGGAATTTTCGTATTCCCATATCTGGACGACTGGCTCATTCGAGCTCCAACTCAGTCGCAGGCCCAGATTTCCCTAGACCGCACAAGGAGCCTTCTGCAGTATCTGGGACTGGTGGTAAACCTTCCCAAGTCTCAACTCAACCCTACTCAGTCTCTAGAATTCATAGGGGCCCAGTTGGACACCACCACTGCAAGAGCCTACCTTCCACTGGTTCGGGGTCAGCGTCTGCTGAGCTTGGCCTCCCAAGCCCAGTCCAGTACTCACTTGACAGCCAGGGAAATGCTACGCCTCCTGGGCCATATGGCCTCCACAGTACATGTGGTGCCCTACGCTCGTCTTCATATGAGAGCAGCTCAATGGACCCTGGCCACCCAGTGGACTCAGGCGTCGGGAGCACTCTCAGACCAAATACAAACCTCAAACCGTCTGTCTTGGTCCCTCCATTGGTGGATATCCACCAAGAATCTGTTGTTGGGGGCTCCCTTTCAGCCCTTGCTACCCCAAGCAACCCTCACAACAGATGCCTCCCAATTGGGGTGGGGAGCCCATCTGCTAACTCTCTCCACTCAGGGCACTTGGTCTCCACAGGAGGCCACCCTTCATATCAACCTCCTGGAACTGCGAGCAATTTACCTTGCCCTCAAGGTCTTCCATACCCTCCTTGCCAACCTGACTGTCCTGGTTCAGACAGACAATCAGGTGGCCATGTTTTACATAAACAAACAAGGAGGGACGGGCTCTCTGTCGCTTTGCAACGAAGCTCTCAGATTATGGGCCTTCGCCAGAGAGCACCAAATTCATCTGCTAGCAGTGTACCTTCCAGGAGTTCAAAACTCTCGAGCAGACAGGCTCAGTCGAGTTCTGCTGCCACACGAGTGGTCCCTACACGTGGACCAGATAACCAGAATCTTTCAGGAATGGGGGACCCCGGACATAGACCTCTTTGCAAGTCCGTGGAATGCCAAACTTCCCCGGTTCTGTTCCAGGACTCCGTGTCAGGAAGCTCAGGCCACGGACGCCTTTCTCCTCCATTGGGGTCAGGCGTTCCTATATGCCTTTCCACCCATTCCGCTGATTCCCAAGACTCTGTTCAAACTCCAGAGAGATCACGGCTCTATGATCCTCATAGCTCCACGCTGGCCACGCCAAGTGTGGTTCCCTCTGCTTCTACAGCTCTCCCAGGGATCCTCCCTGGACTTAGGAGCTGCACCAGACCTTCTGTCTCAGGAGGACGGGACTTTGTGGCACCCAAACCCCAAATCCCTACATCTCCGAGCTTGGTTACTGAAGGCTTAAGTCTTCAAGACTTTAATCTTTCTCAACCTGTGAAAGATATCCTTCATGCCTCTAGGAAACCTTCCACGAGGCGGTCTTATGCTTTCAAATGGAAACGTTTTTCCATTTGGTGTGCTCAGCAGGGCCTTGACCCTCTGGCACTTCCTTTGAATTCCCTCTTAGACTATCTCCTGCATCTTTCCAATGCAGGCCTTAAGACGAATTCTGTAAGAGTCCATTTAAGTGCTATTTCAGCATCCCTGAAACCTGTAAATGGACAACCTATCTCCTCTCATCCTCTTGTTGCAAGATTCATGAGAGGCCTGACCCTCACTAAACCTCCCATCAGACCCCCCCCCCGGTCGCATGGGATTTGAATCTAGTGCTTGGTCAGCTTATGAAGCCACCTTTTGAGCCGTTATTTTCTACCTCCTTGAAATTTCTTTCCTGGAAGGTACTATTCCTAATTGCAGTCACTTCCGCTCGTCGCATCAGCGAACTGCAGGCTCTAGTGGCTAATCCACCTTATACAAGATTTCATCATGACAAGGTGGTCCTTAGGACGAATCCCCACTTTATGCCTAAAGTGGTCTCGCCTTTTCATCTTAATCAAGAGGTATATCTACCTGTATTTTTTCCGGCTCCTCATGCCTCCAGTGCAGAGAGGAACCTTCATACTCTGGATTGTAAAAGAGCTCTAGCCTTTTACCTTAATAGGACTCAGCCACATCGAAAGTCTTCTCAACTTTTCGTGGCTTTTGATCCTTCACATTTGGGACTTCCAGTCTCCAAGCGTACACTTTCCAATTGGATTGCTCAGTGTATTTCCTTTGCTTACCAGAGTAAAAACATTTCTCTGGAAGGCCATGTCACAGCTCACAATGTGAGAGCCATGGCAACTTCTATGGCTCATCTGCACTCTGTTTCCATTGATCAGATCTATCGAGCCGCTACCTGGGCCTCGGTTCATACCTTCACAGCCCATTACTGTTTGGACAAGGACTCCCGCCGGGATGCCTTGTTTGGCCAGGCTGTCCTCAAACACCTGTTCCATTCTTAGACAACTCCTGCCCACCTTCCCAGGATGGATGCCTGAGATCCATACGAAGATGGCGAACCTTGACAGGGGATCCCACGCATCTAAGCTAGGGAGTCCCCATATGTGAGGACTTATTCCTGCTTGTTCCTGGAGATAGCACAGTTACTTACCTGTAACAGGTGATCTCTGGGAACAGCAGGAATTAGTCCTCACAACCCACCCACCTCCCCTAGGAGTTGTATCTTTTATCTATCTATCTTCCTGTCCTCTCTCTATTGACTCAGCTATAAACTCGAAACTGAGGAGAGCTGTTCAGGAAGGCGGGAAGGCAGTGCGCATGTGCAGTGGGAGGTCCCAAAAGCTTCCATTCTAGGAAGCTGGGGAGCTTTCCCGCGCAGGCTCCGTCGGTACCGACGTACCCATATGTGAGGACTAATTCCTGCTGTTCCCAGAGATCACCTGTTACAGGTAAGTAACTGTGCTTTCTTGCATCACCGATAGTTTCTGATCATAAGGTACAGATTGAAACAGCTGTTGGTCCACTTGATCTATATGGTATAATGACTGTATTCTTTCCACCTTTTCTTGATCTTCTCAGCATCATTCAACATAGATCCTTAAGCATCTTGTAGCATTCCAGTAGAGGCTGCAATTCTCATAGCTGTAGGAAAAGTGATCTTGATCTTGTTTTTCCTGTAATAGTTTCTGATTCTATTTCCTTGCATGCGTCATTGTAGTACTTCTGCTTGTCTTGTCCTGCTGCACGTTGGAAATCTCTGAGATCTGTTATTGCTTCACTTTCTCCTCTGGCTTTAGCTTCTCTGTGTTTCTGGGCAATTTTCAGAGTTTCTTCAGTCATCCATTTTGACCGTTTTTTGGGTTTTTTTCCAGTTTGTAGAGACTTCTCACTTTTCTTCAAGCATGACTTTCTTGATGTCATACCATAACTCTTCTGGTGCTCTGTCATTTGTATCCAAAGCAGCAAATAATTTCACAGGTAGTCTTTAAATTCCAGTGGTATATTCTCAAGGTCATGTTTTGCTACATTCATGAGTGGCTTGCTCTTTTTCAGCTTTAACTTGAGTTTACATACTAGTAGTTGGTGATCTGTTCCACAGTCAGCTCCAGGTTTTGTCTTTGTTGATGTTATTGAGCTTTTTCATCATTAACGTTCACAGATGTAGTCAATTTTATTTTTCTATAATCCATTGGGTGAAGTCTGTGTACATTTGCCATTTGAGATGAATAGGTAATTGGTCTTGTAGAATTCTATCAGTCTTCAGCTTCATGTCTTGTTGCCAAGTCCATATTAACCAGCCACATTGCCGCCTTCTTTATTGCCAATGTTTTCATTCCGGTTACCTATGACTATCGGGCTATCCTGTTTGCATGACCTGTCCATTTCAGCTTGTACGTGTTCATAGAACTGATCAACTTCTTCCTCTTCTGCAGCTATCATAAATGCAACACCAGTCTTTCATTTCCAGCATAGTATATACCATGTGATCATCAGATGCAAAGTGACGATGCCAGTCCATTTCAGTTCGCAGACACCCAACAGATAGAGTTGTACATGTTCCATTTCATTCTTAACCACCTCCAACTTCCCTTGGTTCATGCTTCGTATGTTCCATGTCCCAAGTATGTAAGACATCTTTGCAGCTTCTGACTCTCATTAGGCTTTGATCTAACCATATTATCAATGCTGGCTTTAATCTGAAAAGCCTTCAGCTCACATATACAGTCTATTTGTGTGCATACAATGCATGCCAAAAAAAAAAAAGAGTCAAATGAACATGAAAAAATGCCTGAAAAGCAGGAAATGTTTCAGTAAGCATGCACATATGCACAGCTAATCTACTCGCTGCAGACTTACCAGTTTTCTTCCTGGACTTGGCAGTAAATCTGATATCACAAGGTCAGCTGCTGATAAAGGCCTCTCTGGACATAGCAATCTTATAAACACTGAAACCAGCTGACTAGGCAACTTCAGGTCACTGCAGCTACACTGAGCCGGTGTTGGTTTCATCTCTTATAACCCCAGTGGCACAGGAACTAAAAATCCATATTAAACGGACAAAACTGGGTCCTGCTTGGCCCATCCAGCTGACCTGGGGAATGGCTCCAGGTTATTCTTTTCCTTTAGTTTAGGGTAAAGAATTGGGGGGCAGTATTGGGCAAAAGTATGTATAATTTCGTAGCTTTTGTTAATGGGAGGGGAAAATCTGGCTGTTCCTACAATGGGGGGGAGGCACCGGCTTGGGGTGTAGAAGCTTAAGGGCACTTCAAGCCTGCCTTGCCCCTTCACAGCAGTAGGAGCAGGTTTGGCTTTCGCTGTTGTGCTGTTCCTCTCTGCTGGCAGGTTTGACATGGGAGAAGAATGTTTCGCACTGCAGAGGAAGCGAGAAACTGCACAGGGCAGGAGCAGAGCACTGTGCTTCTACCCTGTGTTCACAGGGATGCTGCAGCATGAAGGAGGTGGTCTGGAAACAGTAGACTAAGACTTTTGGGGCTGGACGACGTGGACTGAGCAGGGGACTGCCCAACCACTAGGCAGTCGCCTAGGGTAGTAACCTCTTTGGAGGGGGGGGGGTCAGTAAAAGCAGGTCATTCAAAGCTAAATAATAGATTTTGACAGCCATAAGGGGTGTAAAGCTTGGAGGTTCACCTAGGGCTCCAACACTTTGGACCACCTCTAGGGCCGGCCCTGGGGCTGACCGCTGATGTTGGGGAACTGGGGCTAGAAGAAATGCGCTAATCCTGATGCTGGGGTTTGATGCTGGACCTGGGAGAAGAGAGAGGGGGACAGATGATAGAGGGGCTTGGAGAAGGGGGAGAAAAGAGAGCACATGCCGGGAAAGATCCTGGAAAGGGTGAGAAATACAGGATGTGGGATAAGGCAGGAAGACAGACAGTGTGGGGATGCAGAAGAGCAGGGATTCTCCTTAGGCAGAGACCAGAAGACAGACTAAGATTGATTGGAGACTCAGGGGTTGGATAAAATGGAAGTGTGGGAAATTGGGGATTAGGTGAGAGGTATGAATAGAGGTGGGGTATGGTTGGAAGGCAGTTGAAAGGGACAGAGGTCTACAAAGGGTGAGGCGCAAAGAAAGGGGACAGGGCTTTTTGAAGGAGGTGAGAGGTTAGAAATGTAGAAGTGAAAAGGATGAAGGAGCATCTGGATAAGAGGTAAGACATAAGAAAGGGACAAGAGGTAGAAAGGGGACAAGTGACCAGGGGAAAAAAAACTGGGGCTAGTGAAGGGATGAGAGGTAGAGGAACTGGCATAAGGCTGGAGAGTGGATGAGTAAAGAAGGTGGAAACAAGGGCTAGAAAATGGGTGAAAGACGGGGTGGGATAGGAGGCTGAGGAAGGAATGAGAGAGAGGTGGGGAATGGGAGGGCTAGGACAAGGAAAGCTGGTAAGTAGCTGAAAGATGAAAAGAGGAGAAGGAATGCAATCTAGCTAGAGGTAGATAAAAATGCTGATTTTTGTTTCATTTCGCTCATCTACATCAGAGACTGGGTGTAGGGGAGAAAGGGAAGATGACAGGGGAGAGTAAAGAGCTCTTTTCCAGGATTTCATTTCTAAGGAGAAAACAAGAGGAAGTGGTAAAGAGCCTGAGACCAACCGAATTCTAAAAATAAAATGTTCAGACGTTAAAAGGTACCTTCTGGCGTTGGGGCTCATGCTGTGGAAACGGCCCAGCATCTACACAGTTCATACTGCAAAGCTGGCCCCACGTTTGCTGCAGGGTGTCGCAGCTCCTTGAGCTTGCCTTGTGGGGATCGTACAGTTCAATTGTTGCCACAAACATAAAAATCACAACACTGGAGAAAATGAATGTGAAGGCAGATGACATGTTTAGGGTATGCTATTTGTAACTAGGTCCTAATGAATAGCATGGATCTAGTTACAAACAGCACGCCTTAACCATTGGCCTGGCTTAGTAAACGTACCCCACCGTCTACTCATGTCCTTGTACATAAGCAATCTCTGACTTTTTCCTGGCTTTCTTCAATTCTGCCATTATTTTGGTCTCCAAGGAGGATTGGGGGTTTTTTTTTGGAGGGGGGGGTGCTATTTTATGTATGCCCCATCTGGACCTGGCTTATCTTCCATCCTGCATGCATTGACAGTGTCTAACTAGTTAAATACATATTTAATATTAAAACCTAGGCAAAGCATCTAAGCACTTTCTAGTTTGAACAGATGGGGTTTCCAAATTTACAACCTCCCTTTAGCGAGTAATTCTAGGGTTAGCTGACGAGAAGAACATAAGGGCGTGGACCCTTACATTTTTCCATTAACATTTGTCTGTGCTTCATCCATCTAAAACAGGCTGCAAGACTTTTTTTATCAAAAGCTTTATTAATTAATATTAATGTCACACAAATTCACAAAAGATAGAGGAGTTTCTGGCTCAGATATCTATGGTGTGGTATTTAAAACAGTGCATTTTTTTTTATTTTTGTTTAAAAGGCAAAATAAGAAAAACATGATAAAAAAGCAAAGTGGGGGGTATGGTATGGGACACCTAAAAAAAAAATATATATATATAGTTTTGTAATATCTTCCCCATCCCAAAAGTAAAAGTTCATCAATTTCTCATTTTCTCTTAATTCCACCTCCCTAAAACAGCTATTCGATTTGATTTCATTTTTAAAACTGCACAGGATTATAAAATCTGTAGCCCTATACAGTACAAAATTTCTCCCCCCTCACTTTCCTAGGGGTAAACTGCAGGGGCAGTTCTGTTGCAAGCTGCGAGTAGCATCTGGGGCTGGTTTTGCGTGGGAATAAAGGAAAAATTACAGCACCATTTGTATGAAGAAAAACAAGATCTGTTTTTCCTTCTCTTACAGTGTTAAGAGATTTAAAAAAAACTCAAACACAGAATCCCCCCAACCTCTTGAATTTAAATATACAGCAACCTTTATCAAAATTAAAGAACCCTTCCCCCCTCCCCACAAATGAATCAATAAATAGAAAACGTAAAACAGAACAAAATTATAAATTAAAAATTTTAAAAATTGCAATTGAACAAACTTAAAAAGAAAAAACACAACAGATGGGGGGAAGGGAGGATGCGTACAGACAAAGGAGCAAGGAACATTCCCCCTACCCCCCAAAAACACCCTCAAAAATTAAAAAAAAAAAAAAAAAAGTAGTTGAAAGGGAGCCACAATATATATATATATTTATATATATTTATATATTTAGATATATTTATATAAACACTTGTAACGATTCTTCCAGAAACAAACCAAACCAAAAATAACCGCAAAAAGTTGAATTCTTGCTAGAAAACCCGTATAACATTTTTGCATTTGAAATAAAATTTTTACAAAAAAAATTTGTATTTAAAAAGTCCTCTTACCCACATTTTAATGCTTAAAAACCTCTCCCCCCCCTCATTTTTTCTAGATTTGAATAGTTAATTATTTAAAAAACTGCAATGTTATAGGTTAGTTTTTAAATTTTTTTTAAAAAAAAAGCTCATTTTTCTGGTGCACACGTGGACTGCCAAGGTCATGACGGAAAAATAAATTTGGGGATAAATCCCATACAGAAGGGAAACTGGGTAAAAAATGTATATTTCATAAGCAGTTTTTAAAAATAAGCCGTTCCCATATAATAAACATGACTGCTGACTCACTGTCCTGTTTGCACAAGCGGCAGGGGATTTTTACTTTTTTACGGAAAGTTCCAAAAGCTGCTGCTTCCTCTTCTAGGCCCAGATGCCATTTTTATTATTTATCCTACCGGTAGCTTTCTTTTCTTCCCCTCATTTTAAATAAAACCAAAATATTAAAATAAATGTGAAAAACCCAATCACTGACCCAAAAAGATAGCTTCAAACAAAAATAAATTGATTAGACCCAATGAGGCTGTTAATGATTGGCTGACTGCCCTGCATTCCAGCCCCTCCCCGTTACAAAGCTTAGTAAACGTATTGGTGATTGGTTGTCTCTTGTCATTCTGTCGACAAATGCACTTTAAGGAGAACCAGCAGCTTGACTGGAGGAGGATTTGACCATTTCTGAATAAGCAAGCACCATGATTGGCCATTCCTCGCTGCAGGGGGTGGGCTGATGGGTCCATTTGTAAACAAGCACCATAAAAGCCCGCTCCTGTTGCAGGGCGGTGGTGGGTTGTTTCCCACTCCATTACTGGAGGTTCAGTTTGTAAACAAGCACCATAATTGGCCACTCTTTTTCACAGGGTGGTTGTGTTTCCCGATCCATGACTGGCCACTGTCTTGAGGTGGACTTATGGGTTGGTTGCCTGGTGATTGGGTAGGTGTTGGGCCTATGGTACTCTGTAACCAAGATCCATGATAGACTGCCTTTTTTTTTTTTTTTAAAGGGGAGGAGAAGGCGCTGGTGACCCAGTCCATGGCCCCTGTGGGTGACAAATTGAAACGGTCCAGACTGGCAGGGGTTAGGGACTGCTGCTTTGGAATCATCGATTGCTAGTCGAGGCGGTCTGAGGGAAGAAAAAGAGGATTACAGAATGAATGGCACACACAGGAAATAAATCTTTTCATCAGTAGCTCAAGGTGAGTTATGTTCAGATACAGTAGGTATTTCAGAGGGCTTAGAATATACATTTACACTCAGGGCTATAGAGGAAGTAGTCTAGTAGTTAGAGCAGTGGGCTGAGAAAAGGGGAATCCAGGGTTCAAATCCCACTTCTACCAACGAATGTGGGCAAGTCACTTTATCTCCCCCTGGATTTAGTTCAGAGTTTGACAAGTTGCAGTTAAGGTACTCTAGGTATTTTTCTGTCCCCAGCAGGTTTACAATCCAAATTTGTACCTGAGGCAATGGAAGGTTAAGCGACCTAGCCAAGATCACAAGGTGCAGAAGTGGGATTTGAACCTAGCTTCCTTGGATTTCAGACCACTGCTCTGCCTCATCTGCCCACTCATACTGTAAACTCCTTAGGCATGTTTTATCTGAATACTATCTCTATAGTGCTATACAATCGTAAGTACTGCTTATATGATTAAGGATGCGGTAAGTTGCCCAAGGTCAGAAAGTGTCAAGCAGGCTTTGAACCCTGGAGTCTCTGGTTCTCAGCATGCTGTTTGGAACCTGCCACCTCTAGAACTGACAGTTAAGGAACGAATACCCTCACCCTCTTTGGCTGAAGGAAGGACTGGTTTAGGATAGCGTTTCCCAACTTCTGCAGAGAAGAAAGTGTGAACATGGAGAAAGGACAAAAATGGCCAAAAGCAAAGCGCCAGGGAAGCACTAAAAGCCCCACCAAAGGCTGCAAGGACTCAATGGTGGTGGCCTAGAAAGATGAAGAGGAGAGGAGCATGCATTGTGCATGCTGAAAAATACAGGGCCCCCCCTTGCTGCCCGTTAAATGTCCACATCCCAGGGCTGCGATTACACATACGCTTGAAAAGACCACCACTGCCGTCTCTTGTGAGAATCTGCGCACAGAGCACCTCTGCTGATCTGAATCTGAGCATCAGGCAGTGGTGACCTCTCCATGGCATGATCAGTCACGTCTGAAGGCACACTGGTGTGGGAAGCACTGGTTGATGGTCGCCCACGTTGTGCGTATTGCAAAGTCCTTACCAGGGTGAAGGTGTCAAAGGACTGCATGAGCTCTTCCATTCTGTACTGCTCTAGCACCACTATATTGTGCAGGTTGGCACTCCGGGTGCGGGCACAGGCCTCACAGTGCACCAGGTATGTATTCTTGGTACCATTCTCGCTTGTCACAAAAAGAATATTGAACACCTCCACCTGCAAAGGGAGGGAGGGGATACCAAGATTATAGATAGGATTAATTTTTGATTATACTCATTTACATCTGATATTCAAAATGCAACATAATAAAAGCAAAACACATTAAAATACTACAACGTAATAAATACCACTAAACAAGAATCACCTGCCTTCACAACACCGCTGCCACCACCACTTACTCTGTTAACGGGGCGAAAAAAAAAAAACTATCACAAAGGCTAACACCTCTGTGCCCAGCAAGCAGGGGAAGATTTACAGGGGTGAGTGTGTGGGTGTGCTTGCTAAAAAGGTCACTCCATGCAGCCAAGTTAAGACTGTATCGGTGCCCTTGGCCAGCGACTACGTTGTGATGGGGAGGTGTGACATGCTTACATCACATTCATTGCAGTAGTAGGCTGGCTCATCCTTTACACGTCCCTGGTAGGCGATCTTCTTCCCTGATCTCACTAGGCTGTCCCGCTGGATCTGGCAGTGTTTTATTGATTGCATCAGAGAGAACCTGTGAGCCCATTAGTGAGGGGAAAGGGGAAATAAGGATGAGAAACTGTGTGAGTGAAGAGGAGGAAGCTAGTGAGGTTGAAGTTTAAGATCACCAAGGCTTGGTATATAAGCAAAGTTCCATCTAGTTCCCTCCTATTCATTCCTTACCCCCATCTATTTGCATAAAATATACAGACATACTACAGATGGTGTCTCAGTGTATGGACCGCTAAAGCTCTACTGCTGTAAAGTAGGCTGCCCAACCTCCTCCCCTCTCCACCATTCTTTTACATATGCTTGCAAGATTTTGACCAAACAAGTAGACAGGATTTAAGCTTGCTATCAAACCCCTTCAGGACCAGCAGGGGTAACTGGCACTAGTTCCAACCCCTTCCCTAATACTGGAGAGTACTTACTTAATCATTTTGTAAAGATCTGAATCGCTGATTTTGACAGTGCGGGCCACGTTCCACGAGACATGTATCATGGGGACAATGGACTTCACGTTCTTCACCTCATTCCACTCATAGCGCTCTAGGGCTAGCTGATACTGATAGGCTGCAAAGAGCAGGACAATGGGGAAGATGGTAAGAGCCCAGGGTACATGGGGACAAAACAACACAGAACTACAGAAAAGGATAAGTAAGGAAGGAGGTGGTGTATTTCCAGAGACAAGATTGGGACCCAAACAGCACTACCTTTCTCATTTATAAAATGCCTGCTGAATCCCATGACTGAGTATGATAAAAATGTATTCCTGTCAGAACAAGCATCATCTATGTCAACACTATCACCACTGTTACTACTACACCCATTACAGACTCAACTACAGCCCCGCACTATAATCTTAGCTATAGTCAGGACTTACACCCTCAACTACAGCTGAAAGTTCAGTTAAAGCTAATGGCAACAAAGTAGCTAACCTATAACTCATATTCTCTGTTGACAGCAGGACAAATCAATCACACTTAAGGTGAGGGACATCATTTGAAGACATGGGGGACGTATGTACCCTAGTTCAAAATGCTATGTGCTCCACATGTTCTATGGTAAAGTGAGGTCTCCTCAGTCAATTATCATACAGTGCTGAGAATGCGTCTGTGAATCCCCCCCTAGGAGGGCCTGTATTTTAGTACAATTTATACCCAGATATATTTAGATCTTAATCTAGACCTTGATGAGAAAAAGAAGTTCCACTGAATAACTAACTCTGACAAATAGGGTATTTTGACTATTTATTCTAAAAACAGATTAAACAGCAATTATGTGTGTGTAAGAAAACATAGGAGTGGAGGAGTAGCCTAGTGGTTAGAGCAACTGCCTAGTACCCAGAAGATCAAGGGTTCGATTCCCACTGGCACTCCTTGTGACTTTGGGCAAGTCACTTTACCCTCCATTGCCTCGGAAGAAAAGGCTGGCAATCTACTTCCGGTGATACATTACCAAGAAAACCCAGAGGTAGCTGGGTCGCTATGAGTCAGCACTGACTTGATGGCATAAAAAAAAAAGGAAGAGAGAAAACATATGTGAACCCTTCATTCAGTACCTAGTGGCACCTCTTTCAGCAGAGAGAAACTTCAACTAAACGGTCCTGTAACTGTTGCTCAGTCTCTCGCATAACCTTTAAGGCATTTTGGCTCATTCTTTCACACAGAATTGTTTAAAGTCTGTACTAGAAAAACTTAAACTGTTTTGAGATTTTTTTTTTTAATCAGGTCTTGTCACAACATTTCAATAGGGTTTAGGTTGAAACTTTTATTCAGCTATTCTATAGTAGATTTACTTAAATGTTTTGGGGAATGATGTTTACGGTCCAGGCCATGTGCCCTAAAAGACGCAGCATGGCTCATGCCGAAACCCTGGATTGGCTTTGGATCTCGGCAGCCAGAACGCGGAGGCGGTCCGCACGTGCTCAAGGGAGGCAGGCGGTCACCCGTTCCGTGTTGAGCAGAGCGCTGATGAACTCTAGTGCCTGCACCGGTTCGAGGTGCGACTTGGAGTAGTTGATCAGGAAACCGAGGCGCTCGAGGAGGAGGACCGTGCGCGACGCCAAGATGCGTGCCTCCTCAGTCCATCTGCCCATGACGAGCCAATCATCTAGGTAGGGGTAGACTGATATGCCCTGCAGCCAGAGGTAGGCTGCGACCACCAACAGGCATTTAGTGAAGACTCGGGCATACGCGAGCCCAAAGGAGAGCACTCTGTACTAGTAGTGATCCCCCTGCACCCTGTGTTTTGTGTGAACAGGGATGGTGGGCGTAAGGGTCTGAGACCCAAGGAGCATAGCCAATTGCCCTGCTGGAGGAAGGGCAGCTGGACGCCAAGCAAAAGCATTCTGAACTTCTCCCTCACCATAAATTTGTTCAGGTTCCTGAGATCGAGGATGGGGCGTACTGTCCTCTTTGGAACTAGGAAGTAATGGGAATAGAACCCCTGACCTCAGAGATGTGACGGGACCCTTTCAACTGCCCACTGACAGAGGAGGTTGATCAATTCTTGCTTTAAGCAAGCCTGGTGTGAGGGAAGCCGGTTAGGTTCTGCTGGGGAGAAGGAAGGGGGAAGTCTGTCCAGATGGACTCTAACCATCCCGGACGACCTGGAGGACCCAGGTGTCTGATGTGATGGCCTCCCACTTGGTGGCAAAAAGGGACAGACGTCCTCCTACCAGTAGGAGCGCAGCCGGAAGACGAGAGGCTATGCATTTAGCGTCAAAACCCCGGAGCTCGCTGGGGTGGTGCCGGTGGTTGGGCCTTGGGCCCCTTAGGTTTCCGGTGGCCCTGGGCGTCGGAGTAGGTGGATAGGGTGGGTATCCCCACTAAGAAAGCCCCTTCCTTTGAAAGAAGGGTTTCTTACTGTGATGTTAATTCTAGGGAAGGGAAGATGTCTTTTGAGAGACAAGGGTGCGGGTTGCAAACTCCTCTCAATCTTGGTTGCCTTGTCCTCCATAGGCTTACTGAACAGTTGTTTGCAGAGGCAGGGAACATCCAAAAGTTTCTCCTGGACCCACTGTTCCAGGTCTGAGGACTGGAGCCATGCTTGATGCTGGGCTCAGATGCCTGCTGCTGCCACATGGGTGGAAGACTCATACCTATCATATGTGGCGCAAGAGATACTTCAAACAGTCCGCGATCGATCCCAGGAGGGTATTAAATCTGAGATGGTCACCTTCGAGGCCTGTGGAGAAACCGCTGAGCTCTTTAGGGAGGTCACGCAGGAACATACCCATATATAGTTGGTATGCCTGGATGCGGCAGGCCAGCATGGATCCCTGGTAAGCCTTGCACCCAAGGGCGTCCAGGGCACGGGATTCTCTGTTGGGTGAAATTGAAGAATGCGACTTCGGTCTCTTATGTTTCTGCATTGCAGATTCCACTACCATGGAGGTATGAGGAAGCTGGGCCTTTCGAAACCCAGGACTCTGTACATGGCATCAAGTCTTTTACTGATGATAGGAACCAAGGTGGGTGCTTCCCACATGCGGAGAAGCAGCTGGGTCAGGATGGATGGCACAGGGACCGTGACAGACTCCCTTGGGGGAGACTCATATTGCAAAATGTCTAGTTCTTCTGCCCTTGGCTCTTCCTCGGTCTGTGGGGGCAGATTGAGGGCCCAAGTCATATCCCACACAAATACCAAGAAGGAGGTATCTTATGGGGGTGACCGTCTTCGTGAGGTGGGCGGGGATGGGTCAGAAGGAAGGTCCTGATGGGTGCAGGTTTCAGGGGACGTGTCCCCATCCGATTCCCAGCCTGAGAGGTCTGAAAAGGACTGAGTCGTGCTGATCCCCATGTCTGGTGGCTTGAGGCACTGATTCTGGAAGACCTTGCCCCCGAGGAATGGGACGGCAAGCGAGACCAGTGTCGAGGACCCTCACAAGGCCCATGGCTCTTTGAGGTTTCCAAGGCAGTTTTAGGGACCACAGTCGAGGGACCCTCTGTCTCAAGGTGCGAGCCAGCCTTGCTGGGCAAGAGCGCCTGCTGGGCAGTTAGGAAGGCAGAAACACTGCACTCTAGTGCCAGCATAAAGGACTCCCACTCAGTTGTGAGGCTCTGGGATGCTGACACTGGGGTTACCGGGTCTGGCGTGGCGAAGGAGAGGGGGTTCTCACCAGGACAACCCTCCGGAGACCGGGCACCATCACCGGAGGCCTCCGTGTCTGTACGAGTTAGCTTTCGAGGCTGCTCCTTGTCCAACTCTCGAACAGCAGAGAGGACTAAGGGAACGAGTGCGAGACTGCTCATGCTTATCCAGAACCCCCATCGTCTATGAGGTTGTCTTCTTTATTTCGCCGTTACACCCCGGGCGAACCCTGGTCAGAGTGACGCCGGGACGCAAAGTCATTGTGGAGGACCCTGCAAGTGGTGGTGCGGGACGCCACCGGGGATTCCAGAGTTGATGTATGGAAAATGTCATCCGACTTCTGCTTACGGCTTTGTAAGGCCTTAATGGACTTTTCTTGCAAAGTGAGCAGAGCTCCGGGTTGTGGTCAGCCCCCAGGCACCGAAGACAACAGTCGTGTGTGTCCGTGAGCGACATGTTTTTGGAGCATGTGTCACTTTTTTTTTTTAAGCCGGTGCCCATGGGGACAAAAAGAGGTTGAATGTCCTCGGGGCCAGTGGTTAGAAAAAAGGCGCAAAAAGGTCCCGAAGTGAGAAAAAGAAAAAGAAAAAAAGGGATCCCCTGGCCCACAGCTGAAACGAGGACGTCGGGGAGAACGGGAGAGGACCGGTGCGACTAGAAAAAAGGCCAAAAGAGAGAACGTTTTCCGAGGGAAGAGGACGTGCGTCCGAAGGGCTCCATGGGAAAAGAGAGAGTGAGCAAAATGGCACCCTTGGATGGGAAGAGGACCACACATGCATGGCACCAATCCCAAAGGCTTTCTTTGAAAGCTGGGGAATTGCTCCACGCGGGCTCAGTCGGTGCCAACATCACGCATAAGTGAGGACTGACTTCCTGCTTGTTCCTGGAGAAAGGCAGTTACTACTGCTTTTAGTCTTTTTTTTAATTTCTTTAATTCGCTGCCGCCTTCTCTCTGTTAAAATGCCCTCAGAGCAGCACCGGCAGAAGGAAATGAGGTGGTCTAGAGGCTTCTACCCCGCCCCTTTGAAAGATGCAATTACTTTAATTTCTCACATTACCTGCTATAAAAAGTCCTAAGATATCGTTTATTTGGCATTGCCCAGTCATATCTATTGGTTCCTTTATTGCATCTCAGCCATTCTGGGCTGGGGACCCTTATTCCCATTGCACAGAGGATGCTCACATGACTTCAATCGATCCATGTCTGATGTCTGTAATATTTTATATTTTACACTTTATAGTCTGCTTGAGATGAGGCTTGCCTGCCTACTGTTTTCACTTACTGTTTGATTATTTCCTCTCCTAGTAAGTTTTCCTATCTGATAATCTCAATGTCTTAAAACTTACTTATTTTACCTTTATTCCCTTACTACCTATTATCTCTCTCCTGCTAACTTTACTTGCCCTCTCTGTCATTTCTTATGGTTCCACATCATTTTTTGCTCTTTTTTTCTGATCCTCCCTCCACCCTCCCTTTTTCCTCCCCCATCTTATCCTTCCTCTCTAAAACAACTCATCCTCGTTTCCAACATACTGTCTCCTCCTGTCCTCTGGTGACATTAATACCAAACCTGGTCTCCTCCTTTTCTCACTCACTCCCATATTAGTTCCTCTCTCCACCACCCTAATCTCATCTACATCCCTCTCCTTTCCCCCTCCTCTCTCCCTTTATTTATTATTTATTTATATTTATTTATTTTATTTACATTCTCTTATATACCGCGCTATTCTGCATCAGTGCGGTTTACATTGAACAAACTGAAATTACATTGAACAGGGCATTATAACTTGGAAATAAACTATTTTACAGGGAAAT
Source organism: Ichthyophis bannanicus (assembly GCA_033557465.1). Taxonomy (NCBI): domain Eukaryota; kingdom Metazoa; phylum Chordata; class Amphibia; order Gymnophiona; family Ichthyophiidae; genus Ichthyophis; species Ichthyophis bannanicus. The sequence continues at coordinate 98,598,549 of CM066048.1, read as the reverse complement.
GTACTTTATTAGAAATGGAATGAGCATTTCATAAACTTCTATTTACCCATGATCTCTTTAGCTCTCGCGCGTTCCATCTTCTAGCTCCTCCCTGATGACTCTGCTTTGGTTGCTGCTCTCTGCCACAGCGGCTATCAATTCTCTAACTCTCCTCGTCCCAATGGCCGTGACAGTGGTGTTGGGTTTCTACTGTCTCCTTATTACCAATTTCAACCCCTCCTTTTCCCTCACTCCTTTTCCTCCTTTGAAGTCCATTCCATCCATCTTTTTAATCCACCTCACTGGAACGCTGTCATCTATAGACCCCTTGACAAGTCCTCTTTTACCTTCCTCACTGATTTTGATTCTTGGCTCTCCTTATTCCTCGATTCTTCTTTCCCTCTCCCTTATTCTTAGTGCCTTAATTTTCATATTGATATAACCCCTCCGACCCCTATGCGTCCAAGCTCCTTTCCCTTACCTCCTCTTAACCTCCAACTTTTGTTCTTCAGCCCCCACTCATCAGCTTGGTCACTGCCTTGACCTAGTTTTTACTCTAATTGTTTACCTTCTAATTTCCATACCTCTGCTCTTCCCTTATCTGACCATCACCTGTTACATTTCACTCTTCATTACTTCCCCCCTCAATCTCCTCCTGTCGATCCACTGACTCTATCCACTACTGTCTTATCTCTTCTCTCTTCCACTTTGTCCTTTAAGTCTGTTGATGAAGCCATAGTGCCCTTTAATACTGCTCCCTCCTCTACTCTAGATATCCTTGCTCCGCCCATTCCACGTCCTGTGAGGAGCACCTCATCTCAGCCCTGGCTGTCTTCAACTACCCGCTACTTATGTTCCTGTGCTCACTCTGCTGAGCACACTTGGCTCAAATCCTGCTGTCTGACTTTCTTCACTTCACATTCATGCTTTCTTCTTCCCAGTCTGCCATTGCACTCACTAAGCAACACTATTTTCTCCATATGACTGTCTTGCCTCTTAACTCTCACTGTCTGTTTTCTGCTCTCAATTTTCTTCTTAAGGCAATCCACCTCCAATCCCTCCTTCTCTTTCTGCCTAAACCCTAGCAAACTATTTCCATGACAAAGTGCATAAGATTACTCTTCAATTCCCCACTAAGTCTCTTTCACCCCCTCTCCATTAACAACTTTACACCCTCAACTTCTGTCGCCCTTTCATCCTTCTCTAAAATCTGTTGAGGAAAACCCCTCTTCTTTCCTCCTCTAAAACTCACTACCTGTTCTGATCCAATCCCTACCCATCTCCTCAACTTCATTTCTTCCTCAGTCATCCCTTTCATCTCACATATTCTCAACCTTTCGCTTTCCACTGCCACCTTCCCTGAAGCCTTCAAGGATGCTGTAATCATTCCTCTCCTCATAAAACCCTTACTTGACCCTACTTTTCCTTCTAATTAATCAATCCATCTCCCCATTCATTTCCAAAATTCTTGAATGTGCAGTTCTCTGGAAACAAGCAGAAAGTCAGTCCTCACGTACTGACGACGTTGGCACCGCCTGAGCTTACATGGAAGCATTGCCCCAGCTTTCAAAGAAAGCCTTTGGGAGACGCACCACACATGCGAGATCCACTTCCCGCCCAAGGGCGCCATCTTGCCTCTGTCTCCTTTTTTCCGCAGAGCCCTTCAGATGTTTTTTCCCCCCAGAAAAAAGTCTGATTTTCTTATAGTTAAATTTTGTCCGGTTTGCGTACTGGTTCCTTCCCATCCCCGAGCAAGCTTAATAAATAGCTCAACCAGAGCTCTGTGAACCTCTGTCTTGAAGGACTAGAAAGGGGGACTGTTACTTCTGGAGAGAAATCTGCAACTGTGAGTATATACTTCTGGTAATTTTCTAAAAAGAATTCTTTGTATTAAAGCTACTTAATCTGTGAACCCACTGTTTTTTGTTGGATCAGTAAGGGCCTAGTAGCAGCAATTAAAGTTTGAATTTAAAACACAGAGGAGAGCTTTCTGGTTACATTTCATACCCAAATCTAAAAATTATAGCCCCGGCTCCAACAAGGAATTCAAAGGACTTTGAATTCCTTGTTGGCTGGATTCAAGCAAGATAAGTTAAAGTTATAGATTTTTCTCAAGCATTTAAAATGATTAAAATGGAGTGACCACGGCGAGGGACGGGTTGTAGTTCCTGCCTCCTCTGGCTGGTTACTCCGACAAAAAGAAAGTGTTTTTTATGAGCATATTATAAGGGTTACATGTCACATACGGAGGTTTGGAGCTGGGGCTATAATTTTTAGATTTGAAGTTTCTCCGCCTTGAGCTGGGTGTTTTTTTTGACTGGTACATTTCATACCCAGCAGAGAGCTTGTAGTTTAAATTTCATAAGAAGTTAGAACCTAGCAGCAGCTAAGAGCTATAATTTAAATCAAATCAGAATTTAGCTTACCTCAGCAGCACAAGACAGGGTACTGTGTAGCAGCCCTCTTTTAATAAGTGTTATTTCACACCCACCCCTGGGATAATCATAGCTTTATAGGTACTTACACTTCTTAAAAGACAGGAGGTGCTTTCAGGTGAAGCTCATTACCCAATTCAGTCATACGCTAAGGACCTGAGATTAATTAAGCTTCAGGTGAACAAGGTATATTAAAGGTATTAGGTACAGTTTTATTGGTATAAATACCCATAGCAACCCTTAGTAAGTAAGAACTTAAAGATCTAGACACAAACTTAAAACTAAGAAGCAGACAGCAGTCCAGCAGCGGGATGGGGGCTTTCCAGTCTTTTTCATTGAGTGACACATGTATGATTTTCTCCCAGTTGGTGAGAGGTCTTACGTGTGCACTAGGTGCAAGGAGCTCTTTTCTCTCAGGGAACAAGTCCGTTCTCTAGAGGCTAAAGTAGCAGACTTGGAAAACATAAGACAGACAGAGAGGTACATAGACAAGACCTACAGGGATATAGTCCTGAAGTCCCACCTCCAGTCTGGCAGCACCCCTGTTGCCATGGAGGAGAGAGGTCACGTGACAGGAGAGCATCACCCTTGTGTGGCAGGAAGTGATCCTGTAACTAGGACCTGTCCTCCAGGTGATGTAAAACCCTCTCGCACCGAGGAAGTTTCTCCAGGGCCATGTGCCCATGAGGGAAGGGTTAGGACAGCCGCTATAGTTGGTGATTCGATCATTAGGCATGTAGATAGCTGGGTGGCTGGTGGACGTGAGGATCGCCTGGTAACATGCCTGCCTGGTGCGAAGGTAGCGGACCTCACGCGCCACCTAGATAAGGTCTTAGATAGTGCTGGGGAGGAGGCTGCTGTCTTGGTACATGTTGGTACCAATGACATAGGAAAATGTGGTAGGGAGGTTCTGGAGGCAAAATTTAGGCAGGAAGCTGAAATCCAGAACTTCCAGGGTAGCATTCTCCGAAATGCTTCCTGTTCCACGCGCAGGACCCAAAAGGCAGGCAGAGCTCCGGAGTCTCAATGCATGGATGAGACAATGGTGCAGAGATGAGGGTTTTGGATTTGTTAGGAACTGGGGAACATTCTGGGGAAAGGAGGGGCTCTTCCAAAGGGATGGGCTTCACCTTAACCGGGATGGAACCAGGCTGCTGGCATTAACCTTTAAAAAGGAGATAGAGCAGCTTTTAAACTAGATATTAGGGGAAAGCCGACAGTCGCCCAAGAGCGGATGGTTCGGAAGAATGTATCCTTGAAGGATACTACCAAAAGCAGAGAGGTTCCACAAAAGAGTAAAGTAGCCCAAATGCCCTCAAGTATGGAGCAGACAGAGCTTAAAGATCCCAATTTACCCATGTCTAACAATAGCCAAATTAACATGAATAAAATACATTCTCTAAAATGCTTGTATGCAAATGCCAGAAGTCTAAAGAATAAGATGGGAGAGTTAGAATATATAGCACTAAATGAAAGGTTAGATATGATTGGAATATCAGAGATATGGTGGAAGGAGGACAACCAGTGGGACACTGTGATACCTGGGTACAAACTATATCGTAATGATAGAGCTGATCAAATTGGTGGAGGGGTTGCGCTCTATGTTAGAGAGGGCATAGACTCAGAAAGGATTAAAGTTTTGCAGGAAACAAAATCTGCTGTAGAATCTATATGGATTGAAATTCCATATAAAAGGGGGAAGGCGATGGCAGTGGGGGTGTACTATCGAGCACCTGGCCAGAATGACCAAATGGATAATGAAATGCTCAAAAGAAATCAAGGAAGCTAACAAAAGTTACAGCGCATTAATAATAATGGGTGATTTCAATTACCCCGGTATCGACTGGGTCAGTGTCACGTCAGGACATGCTAGGGAGATAAAGTTCCTAGATGAAATAAATGACTGCTTCTTGGAGCAGCTGGTTCATGAACCGACCAGAGGGGAAGCCATATTAGACCTAGTCCTTAGTGGAACACCAGATCTAGTGCAAGAGATAAGGGTGTTGGGGCCACTTGTCAATAGTGATCATAGCATGATCACCTTTGATTTAATTAGTGGAGGAGGGATAGTAAGGAAATCCACAGTACTACCTTTTAACTTTCGAAAGGGAGACTATGATAAAATGAGGAAAACAGTTAAGAAAAAACTAAAAGGAGCAGTTGCGAAGGTTAAAGACGTACATCAAGCTTGGGTGTTGTTGAAAAATACTATCTTGGAAGCCCAGACCAGCTGTATTCCACGCTTTAAGAAAAGTGGAAGGAAGTCCAAAAAAACTGCCAGCATGGTTTAAAGGTGAGGTCAGAGAGGCTGTTGCCAAAAAAGCATCTTTCAGGAAATGGAAAAAAGAGCCAAACGACGAAACCTGGAAACAGCACAAGCACTGGCAAGTCAAATGCAAGGCATTGATAAGGCAGGCAAAGAGAGAATTTGAGAAGAAGCTTGCTGCGGAAGCAAAAAAGCGAAATAAAGACCTTTACCAGTACATTCGTAGCAAAAAACCTGTGAGAGAGTCAGTTGGTCCATTAGACGATAAAGGGGTTAAAGGAGCACTAAGAGGCGACAAGGCGATAGCGGAGAGACTGAATGAATTCTTTGCTTCAGTCTTTACTGAGGAAGATGTAGGGATGTTACCCATGACTGACGTGGTATTTAAAGGTGCGGAAGAATTGAAGGAAATATTGATACATTGGGAAGATGTATTACAACTATTAGATAAACTGAAGAGTAGCAAATCACCTGGGCCGGATGGTATACATCCAAGGGTGTTGAAAGAACTAAAATATGAGATTGCAGAACTGCTATCAGTAATCTGTGAACTATCATTAAAATCATCTCCTAATACCTGAAGACTGGAGGATCGCCAATGTAACACCAATTTTTAAAAAGGGTTCCAGGGGTGATCCGGGAAACTACAGACCGGTGAGCCTGACGTCAGTACCGGGAAAAATGGTGGAAACCATCATAAAGAATAAAATTACTCAGCATGTAGATAGTCACAACCTAATGGGAGACAGCCAACATGGCTTTAGACAAGGAAGATCTTGTCTTACTAATCTGTTATGTTTTTTTGAAGGAGTGAATAAACAGGTGGACAAAGGTGAGTCGGTTGATATTGTGTATCTGGACTTTCAGAAAGCCTTTGACAAGGTCCCTCATCAGAGACGTTTGGCAAAACTAAAGAGTCATGGGATAGGAGGCAATGTACTATTGTGGATCAGGAACTGGTTAAAAGATAGAAAGCAGAGGGTAGGGCTAAATGGCCAATTTTCCCAATGGAGAAAGGTGAATAGTGGTGTACCCCAGGGATCTGTGCTGGGTCCGCTGCTTTTTGACATATTCATAAATGACCTGGAAAGTGGAATAACGAGTGAGGTTATCAAATTTGCAGATGACACAAAACTATTTAAAGTTGTTAAAACCGAAGAGGATTGTGAAAAATTGCAAGAGGATCTTGATAAATTGGAAGACTGGGCATCAAAATGGCAGATGAAATTTAATGTGGACAAGTGCAAGGTTATGCACCTAGGGAAGAACAACCCAAACTATGGTTACACGATGCAAGGTTCCACATTAGGAACCACCACCCAGGAAAAAGATTTAGGCGTCATTGTGGATACCATGTTAAAACCCTCGGCCCAGTGTGCAGCGGCTGCCAAGAGAGCAAATAGAATGCTAGGTAGGATAAGGAAAGGAATGGAAAATAAAACAAAAGATATTATAATGCCTCTATATCGTTCCATGGTGAGACCACACCTTGAATAGTGTGTGCAATTCTGGTCGCCGTATCTTAAAAAGGATATAGCGATTTTAGAAAAGGTACAGAGAAGAGCCACCAAAATGGTAAAGGGGATGGAAGGATACTCCTATGAAGAAAGGCTAAAAAGGTTAGGGCTCTTTAACCTGGAAAAGAGACGGCTGAGGGGAGATATGATAGAAGTCTATAAATTAATGAACGAAGTGGAACGGGTAAACGTAGATCGATTGTTTACCTTTATCAGAATATAGAAAGACTAGGGGACATGCAATGAAGCTACAGGGTAAACTATTTAAGACTAATAAAAGAAAATATTTTTTCACTCAACGTGTAATCAAACTCTGGAATTTGTTACCGGAGGATGGAGTAAAGGCTGTTAGTGTAGCTGGGTTTAAAAAAAGGTTTGGACAAGTTCCTGGAGGAAAGGTCCATAAACCATTATTAAGAAGTGACTGAAGATATCAATGCTTGATCCAGTACAAGCATTGTGGAACTTGTGTCTCTTGGGGAAACTGCTAGGTACATATGACCTAGATTGGCCACTGTTGGAAACAGAATACTGGGCTTGATGGACCTTGGTCTGACCCAGTATGGCATATCTTATGTTCTTATGTAAGCTTGCCTCGGCGTCCATCCTCAGGTTAGTCCAGGGGTCTCAAACACGCAGCCCGCGACGGAGAGGAAACAAACAAAAAAAAAAACCAACCCCTGGCTTCTGCCGCCGCCATGGCAGCAGCAGAATCAACTGTCAATTTAAAAAAACAAAAACAAAAACCCTGGCTTCTGCTGCTGCGGCAGAATCAGCTGTCCCGCGGCCCCTTCCCGTCTGCCTGGCAGAGCCCTCAGTCAGCTCCATCAGTGGCGGGCTTTTCAAGCCGCGAAAAGAGTATTTCCCTCTCACGCGGCTCTGTTAAGCCTGCTGGGGCTGAAGGAATTCCCATCAGCCCCGGCAGGCTTAACAGAGCTGCGCGAGAGGGAAATACACTCTTCGCGGGCCGCCCTGAAAGCTGCCGCTGATGGAGCTGAGCTGAGGGTTCTAGCGGGCAGACGGTAAGGGGCCGTGGGACAGATGATTCTGCCACTGCCACGGCAGCAGCAGCAGCCAGTTTTTTTTTTTTTTTTTTACATTTACCTGGGCTGATTGGGGGAGGGGGGTTAGGACTGGAGGTGGGCTGATGGGGGGGGGGAGTTAGGACTGGTAATGGCTATGGGGGGGCTAAGATTGAAAATGGGGTGATGGGAGGGTTAGGACTGGAAGTGGGCTGTTGGGGGGCTTAGGACTGGTAATGGGCTATGGGAGGCTAGGACTGGTAATGGACTGGGGGGTTGCTAGGACTGGAAATGGGCTGAGTAGAAAGGGGGGCTTGAACTGCATATAGCTGATGGGGACGGGGTTTTGGAATGGAAATAGGCTGAGTGGAAGGGAGGGGGGCTTGGAATGGAAATGGGCTGATGCGGGGACTAGAAGGGAGTGGATGCTGGGTGGGGCTGGAACTAGAAGGGAGCTGATGTTGGGGGAGATTAGAATGGGATGGGGCTGGGAAAGTGACATGGAGAGGGGAAAATATTTTGTGTGGGAGGGAAGAAAAATCTACAATTAGCTGGGTATTGGGAGAGTAAGTGGGGATTGAGGATGGAGGGGTAAAATTTGAGTGGATGAAATAGGAATGAGGAAAGAGCAAAAGGAGAAAGATCAGTATGTTAAAGCAGATGTAGAGAGAATGGAAAAAAAAACTAGAAGAGAGAAGAAAGGACAAATGGACAGCAGACGATGGAGAGTTAGCAGAAGACACGAAGAAACCAGAAGAAAGTGGCTGGAGCAATTGCAACTGAAAAAAAATGCACAAAAAAGGTAGAAAAATCTCTAATTTTTATTAACTGGAATATGTCAGCTCTGGGAAATGTGCATCATTAACGTCTGCGCTTTGTATGGTAACATTATGCAAATGAGGACCCTTATGCGGCCCGCGGGTTACTTTACATGTCCTCATTTGGCCCTCAAAGCAATTTGAGTTTGAGACCCCTGGGTTAGTCTATCCCTTTTCACTTTTTTCAATCTAGGTCCACCTTGACCTGGTATTCGCGCCCTTTTTCAGCCGAAGGCCTTGGACCCCTGCAGTGAGGCTGGGACCCCCTTTTTCTGATGGCTTCGGTTCCTCACAGCGGAAATCCCCAGAGGTGGATCATAAGAAATCCTCGAAGACCCCCTGAGGACAGATCTGTGAAGGTGGTGAAATCACACCCCAGGTCATGCAGTCCCAGGCATGAGTCAGAGTCGTCGGGGCAGGAGTGGCCCTCCAAATTGCCCCACAAGGAGTCGTTGGCTACCTCCGAGGCCATACTCATTGAGGACTTTCCCTCAACTGTACCAATGCAAGGCCTGAAGTCCTCAGTGCCCACACTGAAGGCTGCGGAGCCAATTGGTATGGAGACCAGAATGGTAGCCCCAAAGAGCAGTGTATCTGCCCTAGTGGCTATGCAGCGGGTGTTTGTCCAGTTCATCTGCCCCAATGGGACCTTAGACATCGAGGACTTCCCCAGACATCGAGCCGGTCCTAGAACGCCACCGGCCTTCTGTATTCTCTTAGTTGATGTACCTCAAGGGTCTGTTCTTGGCCCTCTCCTTTTCTCTCTATACTCAGTCCTTTGGTGCCCTCCTTGTCCCATGGCTTTCAGTATCATGCCGATGACGCTCAAATCTTATTTACATCTGACATCTCTTCTTCACTTCAAACACCTATCTCTAATTGCTCATCTGGCATTGCTGCCTAAAACTGAATATGGCTAAAACTGAACTTATTTTTCCCCCTAAACCCTCCTTCCCACTTTCTCCTTTCTCCATCACTGTTGACAACACTTTTCTTCTTCCCGCAACCTTGGGGTCATCTTTGACTCCTCCCTTTCCTTCTCCACGCACATTCAACATATAGGTGAAACCTCTCATTTCTCTCTCTACATTAATAAAATTCATCCCTTTCTCTCTGAACACACTACTAAGGCCTTTGTCTACTCTTTGGTCACCTCCTTTCTTGATTATTGCAACCTCTTTGTTGCTGTCTCCCTCAATATCGTCTCTCTCCTCTTCAATCTATCCAGAACTTAGCTGTGCGGCTACAGCTAATCTTCCGCCTGCCCCGATACTCATAACTCTTCTTCTAAAATCACTTCACTGGCTCCCCTTCCATTTCTGTATCCAATTCAAACTTCTCCTTCTAATCTATAAATGCATTCACTCTACTGCCCCTCATTACCTTTCCTCTCTTCCTACACCCCTCTTCATGAACTCCGCTCCTCCTCTAGCTTTCTTCTTTCTATGCCCTTGTCTTCTTCTGCAGACTTTGATCTTTTTACCTTGCTGCTCCTTATGCATGGAACAAACGTCCTCTATCTTTACGTCAAGTCTCTTCTCTTCCCCTCTTCAAATCCATGCTAAAGGCTTACCTCTTTGAGGCCGCATTTGGATCCTAATCCCTTGTTCTCCTTGTCGCCTTCCCTATTTGAACCTCCTTGTTTCTCTTGTATTGTTCTGTCTGTCTTGATTAGATTATAAGCTCTAAAAGCAGGGACTGTCTTCTTTGTGTTTGTACAGCGCTGCACACGCCTTGTAGTGCTATATAAATAATTGATAGTAGCAGTAATAGTAGTTTTCATAGAGTGCAAGCCATGGATTAACATGGCTCCTTCTCAGGGATATCACAGATGTCTGAAATAAGTCAGGCTCTGTCCCTCGTCCTATCCAGGCTAGAACCCCACAGAGGCTGCTTTTGGTTCCTGTTTATTACCAATGTGTGTTTTTAATTATTTTCCTATAAATAAATGCCCTAGGCCCCTGTTTGTCTGTCTTGAATAGACTGTAAGCTCTACTGTGCAGGGACTCTCTTGCGTATGTGTATGCAGTGTATGTAGCAGTGCTATAGAAAGGCTAGGCAGTAGTAATGTTTGAGATCTTACTAGGCCAATTTTCTGGTTCTGCCACTGCCACCTGAAATTCACGTGTAACCCTATGCCCCTTCACTTCCACCAAGAATGTAATCTTACTACTTTCAAGGCTGGGTTGAAAACCTGGTTGTTTACCCTAGCCTTCAACTGTTAGTCATAGCCATCCAATAAAGTTTATCCCCACTTATGCCTTTTTATGTAAAAAATAATATTAAAGCTATAGAATTACAGGGCTTAAAGGCGAGTGAGGAGGCACTGTGGGTTAAACTAGAAGGGAAATCCATTTTCATTGGTGCGATATACAGATCTCCTTCACAGGAAGAAGAAATGGATAGGGATTTGATAGAGGATTTCAATATGCCGGATATTGATTGCCTCATCCTTGCGGCAGTGTCATCAGAAGTAAGGAGATCCTGGATTCTCTACAGGGACAACTATTTTGGCAACTGGTAAAAGAACCCACATATGAAGGAGCCATACTGGATTTGGTGCTTACCAATGCGGAAAGTGTTTCTGATGTCACAGTGGGAGATCATCATGCATCCAGTGATCACCAGATGGTGTGGTTTAGTATTAGGACTAGGGCTGATAAAATGCATTCAAAAGCGAGGGACTTTGACTTTAGGAAAACTAACTCTGCCAAGAAGGGACAATACCTTAAGGAGTTATTAGTGGGATGGGAACAGCTGGGGAATGTATAAAAGCAATGGGCAAAACAAATGGGATATTTTAAGGGCAGCAGACCTTTTTGTTAGACAGGTAAATAAATGGAAAAGGAGACCGCTATGGTTCTCAAAAGTAGTAGCTGGAAAGGTGAAGAGAGTGGCCTTCATAAAATACAACAGATCACACAGAGAGGAAGACAAGCATCTAGATTTGGAAAAACTTAGAGAAGCTAGCAAAGTAGTCAGGAAAGCAAAGATTCAAAAAGAGGAGGAAATAGCCAATGCAATAAAATGGGAGGATAAGACATTTTTAAGATATGTTAGTGAGAAGAGGAAGGGCAAAAGTGATCTCCAGGAACAAGCAGGAATGAGTCTTCACATATGGGCACGTCGGTACCGACGGAGCCTGCGCGGGAACGCTCCCCAGCTTCCCAAAAAGGAAAGCTTTTGGGAGCATCCCACAGCGCCTGCGCGCTGCCTTCCCGCCTTTCCTAACCGCCTTTCCTAACCGCCTCTCCCCAGTTCTTCTTTGCCGCAGAGCCAGCAGGTCGTGTTCCTGTCACCGCTGAAGAAGTTCTTTGTTTTATTTTATTTCTTTGGTCGCGCGTCTGCCTTCCCCGACGTCGGACCGGTACTGCCGGTCTTACTTTCTTTTCTTATAAAAAAAAAAAAAACGAACATATTTTTCCCTCACTTAGTGTGTTTTTCCTCTTTTGGGCCTTAGGCCTCACAAAGAATTTTCCTCATGGAAAAACCAGCCTCCGGGTTTAAAAAATGCACTAAGTGCAGCGGTACTATTTCTGTTACCGACACCCATGAATGGTGTCTTAAATGTTTGGGTCCTGACCACTCCATTTTGGATTGTTTGTCCTGCTCCTTGATGTCTAAACGAGGGTTACAGAACCGAGCAGCCAAGCTCCATGTGCTGTTTCCCTCTGATGCAGCTTCAGTGGCATCGACGTCTTCCAGGGCTTCTTCCTCCCATGGATCTCAGGTAACCAAACATAAGTCCAGCCGGTCCTCGAAGGGTAGATCTCCTTCCAAGCATCGAGATGCCTCCGGGCTTGCCCTCGAGGATCCTGCACCGGCAAAACAACCCCGGCGGGAAGCTCCGGCTTCCAAAGCTCCACCTATGGGGTTACAGGTTGACATTGATGGCACGACCTCGACCGATCACCTGTTAGAATGCTCTGGGGTACCGGCGCAACCTTCTGGTACCGATTTCCAGGCATTCATGGCGTCGATGGATCAGAATGTCCTATCCATGCAGCAGGCTATCACGGCCTTCATTCAAGCTGCGACGCTGCTGATACCACAACAAACTCCGTTGTCGGTATCGGCACCGGTGTCGGTACCGGTACCGGTACCGGTACCGACATCGACCAGGATGCCGACTGCAGCGGTTCCCTGTCCAGGGATGCCCATCGGTACCGATGACGCCCGATGTCGATACCGCTCGGTACGCGTATCGAGCTTTGGAAGAACACCCTGACAGTCGATACTTCGATTCCTCCGAAGATTCTGATGCATCGGAGGCATCTGCTGAAGTATCCATAGCCCTTCCTGAAGAGCCTTCTTCTCCAAAAAGAAGAATGTCTCCTCCAGAAGACTTGTCCTTTCAAGACTTCATAAGAGAAGTGGCTAAAGGACTCTATTTCAGTAACCTCTGAATTAGAGCCTAGAGCTAAAAAATTGGATATTTTAGGTTATTCTAAGGCTCCTAAGGAGGCAGTCACCTTGCCAATTCATGAGATTCTTTATGATCACATGATTGACTTATGGGAGACTCCTCTCACTATCTCTCCTCATTCTCGTAGATTGGACACTATGTACCGTGTCCCTCCTTGTCCTGGTTTTCATAAAACACAGCTTCCTCACCATTCTATTGTGGTGGAGTCAGCTATGAAAAAGATAAAGAGTGCAAAAAGACACTCCTCTGCTCCTCCAGGAAGAGAATGCAGGACTTTGGATGCTTTTGGTAGGAAAATCTTCCAAGCCAGTACAGTCAAACCTCGGTTTTCATGATTAATCCGTTCTAAGAAGTCTGACTAAAACCGAAACGTACGAAAACCGAAGCAATATTTCCCATAGGAAATAATGTAAATTCAATTAATCCGTTCCAGACACCCAAAACTATTCACAAAAAATACATTTTATAGAGAGTCAATCCCACTTCTGGCCACAAGATGGTGCTCCAGAGGTATTTTTGGCAGACAAATTGTTTAAACTGCCTTCCTCTCTGTGCAATCCTTGCATCTCTGGCTCGAGGATGTTGCTCACCTGACTTTCGCATCTCAACACGCGATCGGTGAGTCCGGGGGGGTAGTGCTGCCGGGACTGGGCAGGCAGTGTATGCAGACCAGCGCGAAGGTGTATGTACACTATTGCAGTACTTTTGGTTTTCAGATCTGGCACACGCGATCGGTGAGTCCGGGGGGGGGGGGGGGGTAGTGCTGCCGGGACTGGGCAGGCAGTGTATGCAGACCAGCGTGTATTGCAGTACGAAAACCGAGGCGATAGACGAAAACCGAGACAAGATTTCAGTCTGAAAAGACGTCGAAAACCGAAACCGACGAAAACCGGGGCCAACGAAAACCGAGGTTTGACTGTATGCTCATTGCCAGAATCAACTCCTATAGTCTCTATATGGGTATGTTTCTGAAAGAAGTTGCAGATAAGCTGCACACTTTCCTCCCTTTTCTTCCAGAGGATAAAAGGGAAGAATTTCTTATTTGGCTTAAGCATACTCAAGATATTTCAAAGTTTTCCAACTGTGCAGCCTTTGACTCCTTTGAGGGTGCCAGCAGAGCTTCGGCCATTGCCATAGCTGCTCGCAGAATTGCTTGGCTCCAGGCTTCTGATCTAGAATCTTGGGTCCAGGATGGCTTGGGAAATCTTCCCTGTACAGGAGAGAAAACCTGTTTGGCAAAGATTGGCAAATAAAAGCCACTCAAATGGATGCAGAAAATTCTGCTTTGGATAGACTTTCAAAGTCAACCTCCATTCCTGCCAAGAAAAAACCTTTCAAGAAGTCTTTTTTTCAAGAAAGGCAGATTCCATCCTGCTTCTTCTGGCCAACAATCATCTACAGGTCGTTTTGCTGCTAAGCGTCAGCAACCTAAACAGGCCAGGCCTAAGCCTACAGGGGCTGCTGCAACTCAGCAGACCCAGCCTCCTCAGGGCTTTTGACTTGATGCTAGAGAACTTAGCCTTTCTGGTTCTGAAACAGCCAGAGCCTCTCACCATTTCAGGAAGGTTAGCTCATTTTGCTCCCAGATGGGAGCAAATTACAGCAGAGCAGTGGACCCTCTCCATCATAAGGGAGGGCTACAAACTTCATTTCTCAAACCTTCCTCCTCACACCATGGTGAGACATTTCAATTCTCCAACATCTCTCCTCGACCTTCTAGGTCAGGAGGTGGCTACCCTTCTTGCCTAAGGGGCAATAGAAGAAGTACCTCTTCTTCAACAAGGGTCAGGGTTTTACTCCCCCTACTTTCTGATCCCAAAGAAAACAGGGGGCTACAGACCCATATTAGATCTCAGAGAATTGAACAAATTTCTATGCAAGGAGAAATTCAAGATGCTTTCTCTGGGCACTCTCCTTCCATACCTTCAGAGTCAGGATTGGCTTTGTTCTCTAGATCTCAAGGATGCGTACACACATGTCCTCATCCATCCCTCTCACAGAAGATTCCTCCGTTTTCTTTTTCAAGGAAAGCATTACCAATACAGGGTGCTTCCTTTCGGTCTGGCCTCTGCTCCAAGAGTGTTCACCAAATGCATGGCAGTAGTAGCTGCATTTCTACGCACTCTGGGAATATTTGTATTCCCATACCTGGACGACTGACTCATCCGAGCTCCATCTCAGTCTGAGGCCCAGACTTCCCTGGACTGCACAAGGCGCATTCTACAGTATCTGGGACTTGTGGTAAACCTCCCAAAGTCCCAGCTCACCCCTACTCAGTCCCTAGAGTTCATAGTGGCCTGGCTAGATACTACCGCTGCAAGGGCCTATCTTCCTCAGGCCCGTTGCCTACGCCTAGTGCAGTTAGCCTCCCAGATTCAGTCAAAGAGCCATTTAACTGCCCGGGAGATGCTACAACTGTTAGGCCACATGGCATCCACAGTGCATGTGGTCCCCTATGCTCGCCTTCACATGGGAGCAGCTCAATGGACTTTGTCCACCCAGTGGACTCAAGCATCAGGGGCTCTGTCAGACAAAATAGCAACATCCAGGTGCCTCTTTTGGTCTCTCCAGTGGTGGAAGTCCACCCAAAATCTGTTGCTGGGGTCCCCCTTCCAACAGTTGTTGCCCCAGGCAACCCTCACAACAGATGCCTCTCAAACAGGTTGGGGAGCTCATCTGCAAGACCTCTCCACTCAGGGCACTTGGTGTCCACAGGAGACCTCTCTACATATCAACCACTTGGAGCTCCGAGCAGTTTTTCTAGCTCTCAAGGTCTTCCATACCCTGCTCAGCTACAAGACAGTCCTCATTCATACGGACAATCAGGTAGCCATGTTTTACATAAACAAGCAAGGAGGAACTGGCTCTCTGTCGCTTTGCAATGAAGCTTTAAGATTGTGGGCCTTCGCCAGAGAGCATCAAATCCATCTCCTGGCCGTATACCTTCCAGGAATCCAAACTCTTGGGCCGACAGACTCAGTCGAGTTCTGCTTCCACACGAATGGTCCCTGCACATGGACCAGGTACTCAGAATCTTTCAAAAGTGGGGAACCCCGGACATAGACCTCTTTGCAAGTCCGTGGAATGCCAAACTTCCCCGGTTCTGTTCCAGAATTCCGTGTCAGGGAGTTCAGGCCAAGGATGCCTTCCTCCTTCACTGGGGTCAAGACTTCCTGTATGCCTTTCCACCCATTCCCTTGATTCCCAAGACTCTGTTCAAGCTCCAGAGGGATCAAGGATCCATGATCCTCATAGCTCCACGCTGGCCACGCCAAGTGTGGTATCCTCTACTTCTGCATCTCTCTCAAGCTCCCTCCCTAGACTTGGGAGCTGCTCCAGACCTTCTGTCCCAGGAGGAGGGAACTTTGTGGCACCCAAACCCCAAGTCCCTTCACCTCAGAGCTTGGTTGCTGAAGGCCTAGACCTTCAAGGTTGGAATCTTTCTCAACAAGTGAAGGATATCCTCCATGCTTCCAGAAAACCTTCTACTAGACGTTCCTATGCTTTTAAATGGAAAAGGTTTTCCATTTGGTGTACTGAGAAGGGTCTTGACCCTCTAGCACTACCTTTGAATTCTCTATTGGAATATCTCCTGCATCTCTCCAATGCAGGCCTTAAGACAAATTCAGTAAGGGTCCATTTGAGTGCTATTGCAGCATCCCTTAAGCCTATTAATGGACAGCCTATCTCCTCTCATCATTGCAAGATTCATGAGAGGCCTAACTTTAACTAAGCCTTCCATTAGGCCTCCTCCGGTGGCATGGGACTTAAATCTGGTTCTTGGTCAGCTTATGAAGCCACCTCCTTGAAATTTCTTTCCTGGAAGGTTATTTTCCTCATTGCAGTCACCTCAGCTTGCCGCATCAGTGAACTGCAGGCCTTAGTGGCTAATCCACCTTATACAAGGTTCCATCATGATAAGGTAGTCCTTAGGACCAATCCACACTTTATGCCTAAAGTGGTCTCACCTTTTCATCTTAATCAAGAGGTGTATTTACCTATCTTTTTTCCAGGTCCTCATGCATCAAGTGCAGAGAGGAATCTTCATACCCTGGATTGTAAGAGAGCTCTTGCCTTTTACTTACAAAGGACACAGCAACATATAAAGTCTTCTCAACTCTTTGTTGCTTTTGATCCCTCTCATTTGGGACTTCCAGTATCTAAGAGGACACTGTCCAATTGGATTGCTCAGTGTATTTCTTTCGCCTACCAGAGTAAGAACCTTTCTCTGGAGGGCCATGTCACAGCTCATAATGTGAGGGCCATGGCCACCTCTATGGCTCATCTAAATTCTGTGTCCATCGACCAGATCTGTCGAGCGGCCACCTGGGCCTCGGTTCATACCTTCACAGCCCATTACTGTTTGGACAAGGACTCCCGCCGGGATGCCTTGTTTGGTCAGGCTGTTCTCAAACACCTGTTCCATTCTTAATCAACTCCTGCCCTCCTTCCCTGGATGGATGCCTGAGATCCATAGGAGGAGGTAGAGCCCTTCTCAGGGTCTCATAACCTTGGGGATCTCCCAGGCATCTCTAGCTAGGGAGTCCCCATATGTGAAGACTCATTCCTGCTTGTTCCTGGAGATAGCACAGTTACTTACCTGTAACAGGTGATCTCTGGGAACAGCAGGAATAAGTCTTCACAACCCACCCACCTCCCCTAGGAGTTGTATCTCTCTATCTTTCCTTTCCTCTCTCTCTCTTTGTCTCAGCTTTAAAACTAGAACTGGTGAGAGGCGGTTAGGAAAGGCGGGAAGGCAGCGCGCAGGCGCTGTGGGATGCTCCCAAAAGCTTTCCTTTTTGGGAAGCTGGGGAGCGTTCCCGCGCAGGCTCCGTCGGTACCGACGTACCCATATGTGAAGACTTATTCCTGCTGTTCCCAGAGATCACCTGTTACAGGTAAGTAACTGTGCTATATTGTCAGACTGAAGGGTGAAGGGGAGGAATATGTAGAAGCTGATGAGGATAAAGCGGAATTGCTTAGCAAATATTTCTGTTCTGTGTTTACAGATGAAGAGCCAGGAGCAGGACCTCAGACAACACCCACAAATAGGAACAGAAGTGATGGGGAACGATTTTCAGAAGACGGTATTTATGGGGACTAGCTAAACTAAAAGTAGACAAAGTGATGGGACCAGATGGGATACATTCGAGATTACTGAAAGAACTAGGGGACGTTCTAGCGGCTCCACTGACTGACCTTTTCAATGCTTCTTTAGGAGTCAGAAGTGATCCCACAGGACTCGAGAAAGGCACATGTGGTCCCTTTACACAAAAGCGGAAGTAAGGATGAGGTTGAAAACTACAGACTAGTTAGTCTAACCTCTGTGGTGAGTAAATTATTGGAAACGTTGCTAAAAGGGAGGATAGTGGGGTTTCTGGAGTCCAATGGATTGCAGGATCTGAGGCAGTTTGGGTTTACCAGAAGCAGGTCTTGTCGGAAAAATCTGATTTCTTTTACTGTGTTACCAGGAAGTTGGAACGAGAGATAGCCCTAGATGTAGTGTACTTAGATTTCAGCAAAGCCTTTGTTTATAAGTCACCTGTGTGAAATGGTGTCAAACTGAGCATGCTAGGGATGGACCTTAAAAGTGACTGACTGGGTCAGAAATTAGTTGAGTGGGAGGCGACAAATGGTACAGGTAAACTGAGCTCACTCTGAGAAGGTGGTGGTTACTAGTGGTGTACCGCAGCGATTTGTCCTTGGTCCAATTCTTTTTAACATCTTTGTTAGTGATATTGTGGAAGGGTTGTCTGATAAAGTTTGCCTCTTTGTAGATGATACCAAAATCTGCAAGAGATTAGACACTCAGGAAGGAGTAGGTAACATGAGGAGGGATCCAGCTAAGCTTGAAGAACAGTCAAGAATTTGGCAGTTGAAATTTAATGCTAAAAAATTCAGGATCATGCATTTGAGCTGCAAAAATCCAAGAGAGCGGTACAGTGTAAGGGGTGAAGTACTTCTATCCACGAAAGAAGAACAGGACCTGGGTATGATTGTTTCTGATGATCTTAAGATAACTAGACAGGTAGAAATGGCGACTGTGAAAGCCAGAAGGTGGGAGAGGAATGGCCATCAGAAAAAAAGGATGCAACTGTGCCTCTGTATCAGTCTCTAGTGTGACTTCATTTGGAGTATTGTGTGCAATTCTGGAGACCACATCTTCAAGATGACATAAATAGGGTGGAGTCAGTACAGAGGGTGGCTACTAAAATAGTTAGTGGTCTTCGTTATAAAACATGAGGACAGATTTAAAGATCTAAATATGTATACATTAGAAGAAAGGCGGGATGGAGGAGGTATGATAGATGTGCATTTATGCCACGGAGGTATTTAAACAAGAGGAGAGCCTCTTTCGATTGAAAGCAAGTTCTGCTACGAGGGGACACTGGATGAGGGTAAAAGGGGATAGACTCAGAAGGGATATGCAGCAATATTTTTTTATGGAAAGAGTGGTAGATGCATGCAGTAGTCTCCCAGTGGAGGTAGTAGAGACTAGGACAGTATCTGAATTCAAAAAAGCATGGGACAAATACAAATCTCTAAAGGAAAAGAAGGGACTAATAGTTGATATGGAAGGGCAGACTAGATAGCCATGTGGTCTTTTTCTGACGTCATGTTTCTATGTTTTATTAAGGATCGATACTGACTTGCATCCAATTTACCCTTTTCATACCTTGCCATCTAACGGTGACATTCCCCTTTGTGTTACCTCCCACTTCTCTGTCCTTCACAAATACTTTGTAACTTTCAGTTAATGTTTGCTGCTATTTTATCTTCTCTACCCCTACCCTCCCATCAATTTATGCTGTAGTATTTTGCATTTTTTGGTCATTGTAAACTGTTTTGACATGTATAAGGAAAGATGAGATTGGAAATCTATTATACTGAACGTATGTAGTTTAGTTTCGCACAAAAGCTTTACTTCTGTGCTAAGGCTTTAAAATGATATAATTCCCAAGGAATGTATAATAAGTGACATATAAATTTTCAATAAATAAAGTTTGACTGACTTTCCTGCTGGTCCATGGAGAATTCCTGCTCCAGTGATGATACAGCCATAACTATAGTAATCTCAACCACAGATATGAGCAGTGATGACCACTCCAGACCCTACACTGCATGCAACATCGTAGTACTCCAGTGCCAGGGATCCAGTACTTGGTACTCACGTGTCAAGGGTCCAACATTCCATGCAATGTTGTTGCACCATCCTGTGGCCTGCACCCAGTGCACAGTGCCAGCATTGATCCACACCAGATCACCGGGACGCTGGATGAAGCGATACACTGGGATATTTTCCTTGTACAAGTCCTCCAGTATCGGCCACCAGGACCCAGTCAGATAATCCACATTGTGCCTGTATCAAGAACAAAGAATGACTCTTACTGAAGGGGAAGATATAGTAGTATCTGCTGTTGTCCCAAATATAATCTTATTGAGCCCTAATTGTCATGCAAGTAATGGATAATCTTCTATGGCAACCCATTTGCCATCTCCTCCCCCCTGCCCCTGTTCCTCCCTCACCTGATCACAGAAAGCACCGATACTCTCCCACAGCAAATTAACTGGTCACTCTCTGTCATGCCTGTCCTGTTCCCCTCTCCTGCCACCCCTGCTATGTTCCTCCCTTCCCCATCTCTCCCACATATCCCTGGTCCTTACTTGTCACAGAAGGCACTGATGGTCTCCCAGTAATGCTCATGAACCGCAAACCACTCGCAGTCCCCTGGCCCAATATTGATGTTCACAGAACAGAAGTTGTTGTTTTCCTGGTGACCTGCAGAGGGCGGCAGCAGTACTAAGTTACAGCTTGGGAAAACATGACTGCATTCATCCAGCAGGAACTCAACTCTCCCCGGGCAGCTGCAACAGGAAGGTAACCCTACAAAAGGTTGCTGCAATAATGTCATAGTGGCAACTGCAACTGAAGAGCACTGTCATGACAGAAAGGCACCAGAAAGAGGCCTGCTTGCAGTTGTAGCATGCTCACAGCAGGAATGGGACTCCATAGAAGTAACAGCGGCCCAGACACGGCAGGAAATTACATGCAGGTCACTGCTCCAGCAGCATCTTCTCTCATAAAACTATCTTCAAATTAATGTATATTGTAAGACCCTTCTTTGTTTTTAGAAATGGAAATGAGGATTTCTTGGCTGTTTATCTTTTTATACTGCTAGGATCCTGCCGCCTCTTCCTGTCCTCCCTTGTGCGACATAGGAGGTTTGTCTTACCTGGTGTGCGGCTCCCTGGCACCTTCATATAAAGCTGCACCGTGTTCATGCCCAGGATAGTGTGCCCTACGTGACTGAGCATGTTGCCATTGGACGTGACACGCATGAAGGCTGGCAGCTTCAACAACTCTTGCAGTTGAGGCTTCCATCTAATGGAAGGGGTGGAGAGAGAATACAAAAATGTGAGGTTGAACAGTGGT
Organism: Ichthyophis bannanicus; assembly: GCA_033557465.1. NCBI lineage: Eukaryota > Metazoa > Chordata > Amphibia > Gymnophiona > Ichthyophiidae > Ichthyophis > Ichthyophis bannanicus. The sequence goes on along the minus strand of CM066048.1, from coordinate 98,577,652 downwards.
GGAAGAGCTGCCCCATCTCCAGGAGCAGGGAAAAAGGGTGTTCATGCATTCAAGGCCATAATCACCATCACCCGCCCTCACCGTTTGGAATCCGACAGGTCGATGTTAGTCCCAAATTTGATGATGTGTGGGGTCTTCTGATCACTGTTTGCACTGTAAAAGAATGAGGATGTGGAAAAAGGGGGAATAAGATGGTATCCACTGATATGACAGCCCCTCCCTCCCCCCCCCCCCCGCAAATCATGCATCTTCAGGGATTTTCTATGACAAGCTCTATACACATGCAGCCATTCATATGGTGATGTCATTCAGAGCACGCCCCAGCCCCTAGCATAGCCTTTCTGGTCAGTCTCTTATTTGCCAAACCATACAAATGCTTTTCCATGAGCCTCTAAGAAAAGAAAATAAGTGGGAAAGGAGAAAATGACCATAAAGGATCATTTGAAAGATTGAAGGAACCCGCTGGGCTCTTCCAGCATCTGAGTACAGCAAACCAGCAGTTCAAAAATATGACACCCTGAACAGACTTAGCTACAGCACTTGTGAGCTCTGCCTTGAACCTCTTCCACTGCTGCAAAAAAGGACTACCATTCCATCAAAGGCACAGACCCAATGAGCTCTTCCCAAGCACCTGCAGGCTCCCTGGGCCACCAACACCCCCGCTCCCCCCTCCAAACTGGCCCTGCACTGCCTCTCTCCACTTGGGACTGTAGCAATTCCCACATCTCCTTGGGGTAGGCCACTGCCGTCAGCATCTTCTCTCACTGCAGTGCCAGCAGCCCTGGAGCTTCGCCAAGATGAGAAAAAAATCCAGGAAGACTGAGGGGTTTGATTTTTTCCCCCCTTTAAACAATGCTCTGAATAGAAAAGAAATCAAACCCATTACACAAATAACATTGGTTAAATTTCTAGGAGAACCCTTCATCCTCCAGGAGCTTTTCCCAATTCCAAGCAGCTGTGCCTGGGCTCAGCCTTACTCCCTACAGGCCGTGGTGATTCCTGAAGTCAATGCTTCATTATCCTTCCCAGCTTTAATCCGAGCTGATCACCCTACCAGCTCTCACGTCACACTGAATCACAGTCTCCCAATATACTTGCTGCAGCAGTTTTTCTAGAAAAACCAGGTTCTCCCAAATAAGGTGGAACCCCTCTTCCATACCTGCAGCTCAGATACATTCCTGAGTATTTTGGCCATACCTGTTATAGGGTATCTTGCAAGCCTGCTACTCTGATGGCAGATTCCCCTCTCACAGGGGAAGCTGAGTATGCTCAGCTCACTACCCCTAGGACTTCGCCAGTGGAAAATGAAGCCCCAAACAAAACTGGAGTCCATGCTTGCATGAGCTGGATGACACAGGTAAGGCCACTCTCTCCCCCAAGCTTCTGGAGAACTCGCCTCCACAGGAAAAGGGCACCAAATCTATCAGAGGTCACGTCCTACATCAAATTCCTTCAAAACGTTATCTGAAGTCCTTTCCCTCATTCATCTTGAGGACCCAGGCCACAGACAAGCCTTCACAGGAATCCTGAAGTTTATCAATGCTCCAAGGAAGATGGTGGCCCTGCATATCCAAAAAAGACAAAGTAGGACCTGCAATCCAAACTTTGGCACAACCCCTTTGAACACCACCAGCATACAGACTACTGCAGATGAAGTATAGGGTGCAACCTGCCTCAGGTCATGAATATACCCAGCTTCCACATCATTCAGCTGTCTGAGAAGCAGCCCTCAAATCATCTATGGGTACAAGCCCCACTTGAACATTTTCTGGACAAGGACCACAAAACAATGGATGTGGGTCAAAAGGTATTTCAGGGAACCATGCTAAACTCCAGAATAGCACAGTTACTTACCTGTAACAGGTGATCTCTGGGAACAGCAGGAATAAGTCTTCACATATGGGGTACTTCGGTACCGACGGAGTCCACGCGGGAACGCTTCCCAGCATCCAATCAGAAAGCTTTTGGAAGCATCCCAACACGCCTGCGTGCTGCCTTCCCGCCTTCCCAACTGCCTCTCCTCAGTTAAGTTTTAAAGCTGAGACAAAGAGAGAGAGAGCAAGGAAGGGAAAGATAGAGATAGAGAAATGCAACTCCTAGGGGAGGTGGGTGGGTTGTGAAGACTTATTCCTGCTGTTCCCAGAGATCACCTGTTACAGGTAAGTAACTGTGCTATCTCCAGGAACAAGCAGGAATGAGTCTTCACATATGGGGACTCCCAAGCTTAGATGCCCGGGGGGAGTCCTAGCATGTTGCAAGTCTAGAACGAGCCATGCTATTCCTCAGGACCTCAGGCATCCTGGGGAGGGAGGGTAGGAGTTGAATACAGAAAAGGAGCTGTGGAACAGCTGGCTAGAACAGGGCTTCAGAAGAGGAAGACCCTGTATCGAGGGCATTTGGTAGTAAAATATTGTGATCTGGGCCTCCCTTGTTGGCATTGCACAGGTGCGCTGAGCTACATATGGATCCGATAGAAGAGCCCGTGAATGTGCTCAAGGGGTACCTCACTGAGAAGTAGAGGTAATAAAGTAGAACAAAAACAAGTGGAGGTCAGAACCCTTCAGGGTGAGAAATAGCCCCAGGGGAAAACTGGGGTAGTAAGAGGTAGAGCTTCAGCGGAGACGCAGAAGGTACTATTAAAGAAAGCTTAAGCTGTTTTGGTCCAAGAGAAAAATGAGTCTGACCCAACTGGACTGGGGTTGGATCAGTCCATGTAGGGGAGAAAGGGTATGGAGACCCTTGTATCTGATAAGAAAGTAAAGACAGACTCAGGAGCGCTAAGCTTTAGAGCAACTGAAGCTCTGCAAAGTCTTTCCTAAATGGGGTCAATTAGGAAAGACAAAAGGTACATGGAGAGCTTCAGGAGTACCTAACTTGAAAAGGTTATGGTAAAGATAAAGGTTGTTAATTACCACAGGAAGTGGTTATAGGTGTAGCCCCCTAAGTATGCTGGCACAGCATTGATAGGGGTAGTGCCCATCTGTCAGGATCATATAGGAATGTAAGGATATATATACACATATAGGGTATATATGCATATATCTATAAAGAGATATGTATGGGCAGAAGACACACAGATACAGATATATACTTATTATATCTATCTATATATACCTAGATGAATAGGCAGGCATATAGAGACATGTCTCCAGGTATATGGATGGAGAGATGTCCAGAGAACCCCATCCCCCCTTATAGGGAGAGAGGAAGATTCATCTGACAGCAAGAAGGTTGATACCTGCTTGAGTAGATAAACAGAAAAAATCCTCTTCTCCTGGTTATGACTGGCATAGTCAGAGGAAGGGTGTCCCTGAGAAGAAGGCGGCTTAATTCTTTGCAGAATTTGAGCTCTTGAATAACCAGGATGGCCTACGTGAAAATGGCAGAGGATAACGTCAGTCTGCAGACAGGAAGTCCAGATAGCTCCAGAATTGTAGTATGGAGATTGGATAGAGGAGGCCTCTGGAGGAAGATACCCTAGTGATCCGCCTATGAGGGCAAGATGGGTATTAGGTGTCCTCTAGTTGCCAGTAAAGAATTTATCCCTGACGGGAAAACCCAAGGCGATATGGGCCAAGCCAGGGACTTGGCCCTTCTTTTAGGCTTTCACGTAATGAAAGGCCTGAGGCTTATGCCTCAGAGATTTAAGATAAGATGGAAAGGGTAGAAAATACCTGCCAGGCATGAACATGACTGGGGGAACCCCTTTTAACCATCTGGGGTTATCTGTTAGGCAAGATACTAATGCTCTCTAGCAAGGGCCCATAGTGCAAAGCTACTCTGTAGAGTTGCAGAGAGCATGCTGCAGGTTGGTTAGAAGAAAAACTGGCTGTGGACGATCCTTGGTGAGGAATGTGGAAAGCCAGTAGGTAACCAACTATTCTGCCAGGGACAAGGGGGCAAAGAATAGAAGTTAACCAACCAAACAGTGATAACAGGGTTTCCCAAACGAGGTTGATAACCTGTTTGGGACTTAGCACTGAGGCTAGGAGGATTGCTAGTGGAGGGGAAGCCCTGGTTGTGTAGTGAACAAAACCTGTGGCCTAACCACTAGGAATTTTTGCATCTGCAGCAACTATCAGGGCAGCATGGAGAATTTCTTTTCCCTCCTCTTTTTTTTTTTAGATTGGGAAAAAGAGAACAGACATGGTAGGACTTCCTATTGTCTGAGGAGCTGCCCTAAGGTAACAAGGGGGAAGACAACTCCAGAAGGGAGAATCCCCCGGTAGAACAGATAGAAGACCATAGGGGCTTACCCGTGTAAAAAATCACTCTTACAAGCCAAATGTTGTAGTAAGAGAGAGGTAAGCCAGAGTTGCAAGAGACCCACTATGGAGGAAGTCTCTGACAGGTGAGATGATACATGCCAGTACAGGGAAACAACTGTCTATTGATAGTTGTTAACAGATTTTCCTCTTCCTCTTGGAGGAAAGAGAGGTAAGTATGGGCATGATCATCATAAAGACTCTTAGAGAAAAGATGTCTCATGAAGAGATATCTAGGTAGGTTAGGATAAAATTAGTGCAGATACTTCAAGTGAAAAGAAGCAGACTGCCATCCTAACCCCCCAACCAAAAGGGACAATGATCTATTTGAAACCCTGCGACTGCTGGGTTTGTTGACCCTGTTGAGGTTGTGGATTCCTCAGACTAGGGCGATGTTTCCCCTGTTTGGGAACATCTGAATGATGGGCAGATGATAGGTAAAACCTTCTCCCCTTAAGGGAAGAAAGTTTGGTAGGACATTTCCTACCTACTGGGAAAGAAGGCGGCGTAGAACAGCCTCTGGAAAAAGGAAAGTCAGTGGAAAACTGAGTAACCTGAAGTAAAGACTCCTTGTTGAAGAAATTTTCTCCAGTGCAAGGAGTATTTCCCAGTCTTTCCTGTGCCCATTTGTCCAAGTCTGAGGCTTGAAGCCAGGCACTACGTCGTGCCCCTATAGCTATAGCAGAAGTTCTGCTAACAGACTCAAAGGAGTCTAGGGTAGCACGAGTAAGAAACTTAGAGATATTCTGAGTATGACTAACCAGTGAGGAATAGTCTGTACATATGGGCTCTTGAAGAAAAGGAGTCAAAAGATGTAATTGCTTTGTGATCTCCTCAAGAGATAGACCCATATAAAAAATATATGAGAGAATCCTTGCTGAAAGCATGGATGTCTGGAAGGTTTAACGTCCAAAGGCATCTAGTGTCTTAGACTCACGACCTGGCGGACAAGAAGAGTGCTTTTTATTACTCTTCACTCGCCTCATTGCTGATTCTACCACAATGGCATGATGAGGAAGTTGAGTCTTTTGAAACCCTGGAGAGGGGGGCACCTGATATAGAAGATCAGTTGCTCTAGAAGGTGGGGGTAACTTTAAAGGAGCTTCCCACATTCGTAGAAGGAGATCCTGCAAAGAATGATGCAAAGGAAGCATGATGTTCTCCTTTGCTTTGCTAGGAACAGAGAGGTATTCTGTATTCCCATGTGTAGGATCTTGTCCAGGAATAGGATTGGCAAGTGATTTTGCCATATCTAGGAGGAAAGTCTGGAAAGAAGGATCCCTAGAGGGAACTTCCCCTGGATAGGCTAGATCTGATGAAGAACTAGCGTTGGCACCGAGGGATCTATCTAAGTATATAGGCTTAGATGGTGGTCGCTGGTACTGCAGGTCAGGACCAGCGACAGTCGGTAACAGATCATCCATGCTAGGGATCAATTCCAAACTCGGCATTGAGGGAAGCGAGCCTGACGAGAGAAGCATGGAGGGTACCGACAACAAAGGTAATGTGGATATCGGTGCCGATTTCGGTACCATATCTGATACTGGAGGATGAAGGCCAGCCGGTGGCAACTCTAACGGTATCGGAGGAACCGAGAGTTGCGGATCCGAAGTATCGGAACCGAGCCTTCGGTACCGACGGGAGTCGGTACCCAAGCGAGTCGGTACCCAGTCCTCCAGACTGGAGATGGATTCCAGACTCTGCATCGAAGGAAACGAGTCTATCGATGCACGTCTGGAGGGTACCGACGTCGGTACTAGTATCGGTGTCGATACCGATACTGGAAAGTCGGTCTGAAGCGTATCCACCGGGCCCATAGGTACAGAGGACGCCAGACGATGATCCTTGGTGAGGCATGTTTCATCCAACACCAGTGCCGATGTCGGGGTATCGGTACCGCTCAAAGCGGATGTCACCACCGGGCATGGCTCAGGTATGTTCTGTGAGGGGTGAACCTCAGGAATAACCTGAAACCCCACACAGGCTTTGGAGGCCGAAGACTCCCACCGGGGTTTTGAAACCAGTGAATTCTCGAGGACAAGGCCATAGGCATCTCTATGCTGTGCATGAGAAGTGCCGCTAGAGGACTGGCTAGTCTTAATAGACTGTTTTTGGGTTACCTGATCCTGTGTAGAAGATGATATGGTCAGTGCCCTGAAGTTGGAAGGGGACCGCGTGTCGAGGGGAACTCGATGTTGAAAACTGCTTCTCACAGTACTGGTGCCCGAGGGCTCTGGAGGAAAATGGTCAGGACCCAAGCAGGTTAGACACCAATTGTGAGTGTCTAAAAATAAAGTTGTACCGCCACAGTTTGTACATTTCCTAGGGAAAGTGGCTGGCGGTTCCATGAGGAAACATGGAGAGGCCTAGAAGGCCTGAGAACCGTGAGACACTAAGAAGAAAAAATATATTCCTTAAGGAAAACATTTTACAAGAAAAGAAGAAAGAAATACCGGCGGTGGCGTTAGGGAAGGCAGCCGCGACCACAAGAAAACTAAAAAATAAAAGAAGAATTTTCTGCGGTGACAGGAGGACGTCCAGCCGGCTCCGCGGAAAAACGAAAACTGAGGAGAGGCAGTTGGGGAAGGCAGCACGCAGGTGTGTTGGGATGCTTCCAAAAGCTTTCTGATTGGACGCTGGGAAGCATTCCTGCGCGGACTCCGTCGGTACCGACGTACCCCATATGTGAAGACTCATTCCTGCTTGTTCCTGGAGATAGTCTCTCATCAGCTTCAAATCTTGTCATTATCAGGTCTTTTCCTCCAGAATACCAAGCACCACTTGATTAATTGTCCACAATCTGGAAGTATGCAAAATCCAGCTGATTCATTTCACCTACAAACACATCATCTCTCACCTCCTCAGCCACCATCAAAGCTCACAGAATGCTGTGACTCAGGGTATCTGGGATGATCTTTATCTTTATTTGCTCATTTAATATACCGCTCTTTACCAAAGGCACCAGAGCGGTGTACAATAACAAAAATACTTAGGCTGCTAGAAAGGAAAAGGAACGCCAAAAAAATTAAGAGAGAGGATAGAGCGAGAGGATAGAATAGAGCGGCAGGACGAGAACAGAACAAGGTGCGCAGCGACAAAGGATAAAACATTCAGATTCAGCGGAATGGAGGAGATAGGGGAGCAGAGGGAGGAGAGAGATTAAAGGCGGTGCAGAAAAGGTGGGTCTTCAGCTTGGTCTTAAAATATTTATAGGAGGGTTCCAAGCGGAGAGCGGGGGGAGCGAGTTCCAGAGTCGGGGGCCCAGGAAGAAAAATGCGGAAGAGCGGGTGGATTCAAGGTGGGCTTGTGATGGGGAGGGAAGGAACATACGATTCAGGTGAATCAACCTGAGAGAGCGGTGAGATGAATGAAGATGAATTAAGTCAGCGAAGTAGAGCGGAATACCGGTGTGGATGGCTTTATGCACATAAATGAGTACTTTGAACTGTATACGATAGACAAGGGGGAGCCAGTGTAGGCGAATCAAGATGGGGGTGATATGGTCGAAATGAGAAGCATGTGTGAGGATACGTGCAGCTGTGTGGTGGACGAGTTGTAGTCTCCGCAATTGTGTTTGGGGAAGACCGGCCAGAACAATATTGCAGTAGTCTAAGCGAGATACCACCAAGGACAGTAACAGTGTGGTCATGGAGGAAACTGATACAAAGAGGCAAACTGCACGGAGTTGTCTTAAGGTGTGAAAAGACCGCCGCACGACAGAGGAAATATGTTCTCTGAAAGATAAAGCTGAGTCCAGAATGACTCTGAGGTAGCGTAAGGAGGAAACTACTGGTAGCAGAGAGGAGGACAAAAGAGGAGCAAGAGAGGGAACTGGGGCGCCGGAGGTAAACCAGATGGCAGATGTCTTTGAGGGGTTCACATGCAAAAGGTTAGAGGAAAACCAGGTAGACACCGAAGCCAAACAGGAGTTGAGGGGAGCAAGATCTGGGGCAGTGGGGTCCGTATGGTGAAGAAGAATAATGTCGTCAGCATAATAGTGGGCTGTAATGCTGTGCTGCTGAACTAAAAGGGCAAGGGGGGGGGCCATGAAACTGTTAAACAGGAGAGGAGCAAGAACGGAGCCCTGGGGAACACCACAGGGAAGGGGGGTTGAAGGAGAGGAGGAAACACCTGTGGAAACGGAAAAGGTTCTGTGGGAAAGGAATGAGTGAAACCAAGAGAGAACAGAGCCAGAGAGCCCAATGTCGTGTAGGCGAGCTAGGAGAGTGGGGTGATCCACAAGGTCGAATGCAGCAGATAAGTCTAGAGAGACGGCAATGGAGATAAGACCTTGGTCATGAGCAGTGCATATGTCATTAAGGAAGGAGAGAATAGATTCAGTGCTGTGGTTGGGACGGAAGCTGGATTGACGGGGGTGAAGAGTCAGAGAAGCCTCAAGGTGGATAGAGAGTTGTGCATAAACCAGTTTTTCAAGAAGCTTTGAGAGGAAGGGGAGATTGATGTCCACAATTGACTTGCAGAAGCTCCCTGTCTGGGAGATTATTATTTTTAGCAACAAAGTTGAGAATACTGTAAACCAAATCAAAGAATAATGCATGTCTATAAGGAAATTATCTATTTGACCCTTCAACAATCTCACCATATCTAGAACGGTGAAATTAGACCTCAACTGCTAATTTTCTTTCCTGGAGTTCCTCCAGTTCAGTCCAGTCAAGTGGGTTATGCTCCTCTACCAGCAGGTGGAGACTGAGAACACAAACTCAAAAGTGTACTATAAGTAGCCTATGCCCACTGTCAATAGCCAGTATGAACTTCACAAAGCAGAGGAAAGGAGCCTAAACCCCAGCTCTCCAACAGCCATGCTCTATCTGAGCACCAAAGAGGGGAATCAAACATCCACACACACCCCCCCCCCCCCCCACGAGACTTATCCAAATACTGCTCCTTTTTACAAATTCTTTTTTTTTCTTTCTGGTATATAAGTTGGCAAAAAAAAACATGAACAGAAAAAAATATGAAGACCCAACATAACCGAAACACACACAATCCTGGATGCACCTGCTGCAATCTACCCTGCAAGAGTGAACACATAAGCCCCTGATGCTGACAAAATGGTGGTGGTTCCCGCCAAAACCACAGCCATCTCAGAGCACCATCCTGCTCTCCAACTCTTGCCCCACATGGAGCTGCCCCCTCCCCTCCCTCGGCAGTCATGGCACAGCCTGACCTCAGAAGACTGTGCTCTGAGGCTGCCACATGTGATGCACTGGCCGGGTTCCACATCTCCCCTGTGCCGATCTGCACTACCCGGCGCTGATCCCAAACTTGCCTGCTGGCTGCTGCCCCTGCAGACCGCCGCTACCTCAGCAACAAGTCCCCAATTGTTGTCTGCTCCTGCCTGCTCCATTTAATTGTGTTTTAATTTTTTTTTTGCCTTAAAAAGGCACAGAAGCCTGCTCTACCCTTGTTCCCTCCCAAGAGTTTGGGGGGGGGGGGGGAAGAGGACATAGGGAGCTCATGGCAAGGAGCAGCTGGGGGAGAAGGGGGAGGGAACTGGCACCACTGGGTTCTGCATCCCAAGCCTGCAACACTACAGTTGGCCCAAAATTAACACGATCAGATACAAGACTATCATAAACCTATTTAAGATAAAAGAACACACATCAGCCAACAGCCTCCACCTGATCATACAACCGGAAACCAGCGCACGTCCCAGAAGAAGTCAAACACGCAACCGAGTCAGCACCCCAAATGAGTACAAGCACACACGCAAGGACACAACAGACAGAGCTCTCTCCATGGCTGCTCCAACAATATGGAACAATCTACCGGACGATCTAAGGGCAACTCCAGACCTCAAAGACTTCAGAAAACAACTGAAAACCATGCTGTTCATAGAGCACTATGGTCACATCACATAACCTAAGAGAATGGATAACAGCACTCCAATCCTCCCAAACAACTGAATATATTTAATTGATGATTCTAGCACCACTGTAAATAGCCCACCCTGTATATAGCTCAAACAAATCAAGCACCCAACACATCCCTCACACAACTAAGTTTTATCCTCACTGCATGTACAACACACACACTTTACCTGATTGCTTGCTGTGATACCACCTTGATTATTAAGATAAGGCGGTTTAGAAATACTGTTAAATAAATAAATAAATAAATAAACACGAGGCTATGCTCCTATACCACCTGCTGGAAACTGAAAATTCTCCAGGACCAAGCAGGAAGTCAGTCCTCACATATGGGTGACATCGACGTCGATGAAGCCACTGCGGAGCATTTCCCCAGCTTTCCAAGAAAGCCTTTGGGAATGCAGGCACTCATGTGCGGTTCCCTTCCCACCTAAAGGTGCCATCTTGCTCAGTCTCTCTTTTTCCGTGAAGCCCACCGGACGTGTGTCCTAGTCCTCCCGAAAAATAGTTAGATTTTTTCGCGATTCCTTCGCTATTTTTTCGAGCCCGATCTTCTTTTTTCGGTTTTTGCCCTTCGTGGCTGGCGTTTGCGCCCTTTTTTCCTTTTTCTCTGGAAGGCCGGTCCTTTGACCTCGTGGGGACTCTTTTTCCCCGATGGCTTCCAGTGGGTTCAAAAAGTGTGATCGGTGCAAGAAGTTAATATCTCTCACCGACATGCACGACTGCTGCCTTCGGTGCCTCGGTCCTGACCACGATCCTAAGACGTGTGGACCATGTGGAAAAATGTTTTCCAAGGCACTTCGAAGTCGTCAGCACCAAAAGGAAAGGCTTTTCTCTGACTCTGCCTCCGGCCGGGCCCGGACCTCGTCTGAGGCCTCGACATTTCGGGAATCGGATCCCGAGCACCGTCAGGGCTCCTCGGATAGGGGGTCCCCCGACTGGGAACGAAAGAGGAAGAAGCGGCTCGCGAGGGCGTCGTCAGAAGAGGTCCCTGGCTCCTCGAGAGCTAAGTCTCAGACCCCCGACCATCGCCCCGGGTCCGTGGAACAGGAGAAGCCTCCCAAAGTACCTCGAGTGGAGCCGGAGTCTGCTGGACACGTTTAAGTCCTGTAGTCCTCGTGGACTCTCCTCCCAGAGAGCCGCCGCCGGGGCCCGAGTCGGGGGCTGCTGAGTCTCCTGAGCTGGGTCTCAGGCTGACAGCCTTGGAGAGCAGACTGTCTGCCTTCATGGAACAGCAGCGGGCACTGATGGCCAGCCTGTCTAGCGCATCTGCCCCGACCACCGGGACATCGACATCGAAGTCGACCCCGGAGACCGAGCCGATATGCGAGACCATAAAGGCTCGAGGTCGACCTCTGTCGCGGTCTCCCTCGACCTCCCGTTCGGGACCGAAGGTGTCGATGCCGGTGCCTTCGGCATCGGGGCGGGTGCTCACAGGCCCCGCATGGTCGGACCCCGATTCCTCATCGGACGAGTCCGCCTGGGAGACGGAGGGCGAGGAGTCCCCCGACACCTTCCGGACTTGGTGCGTCCCGTCGGACTCACCGCAGTCTGAGCCCTGGAGTAGATCCCCCCCCCCGGAGGATACCCGGTTCTCGGAGTTCGTCCGGGATATGGCCACCGCGTTGGCTATCCCTGCGGACCCTGAGGAGGAGCTCGAGGCCCTACAGTACGACTCTCCTCCGAAGGAGGCCTTTACTGTTCTGGTTCCTCCGATGCTGGAACGGCTCCTCTTCCGGATGTGGGAGGCACCGGCCTCGGCGCCGGTTTTAAGCAAGCGCATTGATTCGATCTATCGACTCCGGAAGAGTCCTGGCTTTCAGAAGGCGCAGCTACCACACCATTCCATGGTGGTGGAATCGACCATGCATCGCCTGAAAAGTCAGAAGATGCACTCCGCGGTGCCCCCTGGCAGGGAGGCCCGGAACCTCGATGGTTTTGGTAGAAAGTGCTTCCAGGGCTCGATGCTTGCTTGCCGTGTCCAGTCGTACCAGCTGTACATGGGCATGTACTTGCGAGACCTGGCCAAGGAGCTGGCCGGGTTCTCTGTTGGTCTCTCCGGGGAACCCTTGCAGAGGTTCAAGTCCTTGTCCTCGGGGATCCGGGAATGCTCCAAGTTTATGTCCCGCGCTGCCTACGATGGCTTCGGCCCGTGTTGCGGCAGCCGGCATTGCGGCTCGACACCAGGCATGGCTGCAGTCATCGGACCTCGAGCCATGGGTTCAGGACAAGTTGGTCGATGTCCCTTGCCGAGGTGAGAACCTTTTTGGCAAGCCCATGACAGAAGGCCGCACAGCTCGAAACTGAGCACCTCACGAGGGACAAGGCTGTCTAGGAAGACTTCTGCCCCTTCTCACAAAAAGAAGGGCTCGGGTAAAAAGCCCTTTTACCCGAGGAAGGGCACTGCCTACAAACAGTACCCACAGTACCAGGCTGCCCAAGCTGCCCCTCAGGGTCAGCAAGCCAAGGGGCAGGGTAATGGGCCCCGTAGGTAGAGGACTCCCAAGCCTCCGGCCCCTGCTCCCACTCAGCAGGGTGGGGTTTTTTGACTCCTTAGGCATAGCCTCTCCGTCCCTGCTCAGGTCGCCTCGCCCTGTTTGCCCCCCAGTGGCCACTCATCACTGGAGACAGTTGGGAGTTAAGCATAGTCCACAAGGGCTATCTGCTACACTTCCAACAACTGCCTCCTCCATACTTTCCAGGGGAGCCTCCAAGGCCTCCCCTGCACACAGATCTTCTCCTTCAGGAGCTCCAAGGTCTGTTGGTGGACAGGGTGGTGGAGCCTGTGCCTCCCCACTTGCAAGGTCAAGGGTTCTACTCCAGTATTTCCTGGTACCCAAAAGAACTGGTGGCCTTCGGCCTATTTTAGACCTCAGAAACCTCAACAAACTCCTAGAGAAGGAAAAGTTCAAGATGCTTACTCTTGGAACACTTCTGCCCTACCTCCAGCAGGGAGATTGGCTATGCTCATTAGATCTAAAGGATGCGTACACTCACATCCTCATTCATCCAGACCACAGAAGGTACCTCAGGTTCATTGTGGGAGGAAACCATTATCAGTACAGAGTATTGCCTTTTGGCCTCACCTCCACTCCCAGGGTCTTTACCAAATGCCTGTCAGTGGTGGCGGCCTACCTGAGAAATCAGGGAGTCTTTATCTTCCCCTATCTGGACGACTGGCTCATAAGAGGTCAGACGTGCCAGGAGGCCCGACAGGCCACCCTCAGAACTATTGCTCTTCTTCAAAGCTTGGGGTTTGTAATAAACTTTGCAAAGCCCACTTTGCTCCCCTCCCAGAACTTGGAGTTCATAGGGGCGAGGTTGGACTCGCTGCTGGCAAAGACATTCTTGCCAGAAGACAGGGCCCAAAGGCTGATAAAGTTAGCAAACCAGTTTCTCAGCAGGTCACTGGTCTCCGCCAGACTCTGCCTGAGGCTTCTTGGCCACATGGCTTCGACAGTGCATGTGACCCCCAATGCCAGGCTCCATATGAGGCCTGCACAGTGGTGCCTTCGGACTCAGTGGTCACAGGCAGCCTCAGAGACAGGAAAAGGGTATCCAGACAATTTCTGAACTCCCTCAGCTGGTGGCTGCACCCACCCAATCTGCTGCAAGGGGTACCTTTTCAGATTCCTGGGTTCACAGTGGTGTTGACCACAGATGCCTCCCTGCAGGGCTTGGGAGCTCATTGTCTAGGCAAGTGCACCCAGGGCCTGTGGTCTCCCTGGGAAGCCGCACAGCAAATCAATCTATTGGAACTCAGGGCTATTCGGTTAGCCCTCAAGACTTTCTCTCCAACCCTGGCTCATCAGTCTGTCCAAGTTCAAACAGACAACCAGGTAGCCATGTTTTATGTGAACAAGCAGGGCAGAACTGGGTCCAGGCTCCTTTGTCAGGAAGCACAGGACCTTTGCTTGTTTGCCCTCAAGCACAACAAGCTCCTCAAGGCTGTGTACCTCCCTGGCCAGGAAAACTACTTGGCCGACAGGTTGAGCAGGATTCTGCAGCCCCACGAGTGGCAGCTCCATCCTTCTGTAGTTCAGAGGATTTTCCTGAAGTGGAGACTTCCATCCATAGATCTGTTTGCCAGTCCACTGAACAAACAGCTGCCAAAGTTCTGCTCCAGACAACCGCATCCTCTGCGGATAGCAGCAGATGCTTTTCTGATCCCATGTTCTCAGGGCCTCCTGTATGCGTTTCCTCCCACACCCTTGGTGGCCCAAACCCTCTTCAAAATTCTTCAGGACAAGGCCTCGGTCCTGCTGGTAGCTCCCAGGTGGCCGAGACAGCCTTGGTTTCCACTTCTGCTTCAGCTGGCAGTGGCTCCCCCACTGCCTCTGGGGTTGCAACCCAACCTTCTCTCTCAGGATCAGGGTTCCCTTCTGCACCCCAATCTCAAAGCTCTCAATTTGATGGCCTGGAGGCTGCAAGGGTAGTTTTAGCTCCCTGGGGCCTACCTCAGGAAGTTGAAGAGGTTGTCCTAGCCTCTAGGAAACAGTCCACTAGGAAAACCTATGCTCTCAAATGGAAAAGGTTTTCTGTGTGGTGTCAGCGACGTACAGAGGATACCTTCTCCTGTACTGTGCCAGTAGTGCTTCAGTACTTACTGCACTTATCAAATCAGGGACTTAAGTCCAATTCTGTTCGGGTCCACCTCTCAGCTCTAGCAGCTCACCACTCACTAGTGGAAGGACATTCTCTGTCGGTTCACCCCTTGGTGTCAAGCTTTCTCAGAGGCTTGCTTTTGCTCAAGCCTCCAATCTGTCCTCCTGCTCCTGAGTGGGAGTTGAATGTGGTCTTGCAGCAACTGATTCGCCCACCTTTTGAGCCGATGGCTACTTGCCCTCTACGCTTCCTATCCTGGAAGACACTCTTCTTGATAGCCCTAACCTCGGCCAGGCGAGTGAGTGAGCTTCAGGCCCTGGTCTGTGACAGGCCTTACACCCGCTTCTATAGGAACAGGGTAGTCCTTAGGACTCATCCAAAGTTCCTCCCTAAAGTTGTCTCCTCCTTCCACCTTAACCAAGAGGTGGTTCTTACAACATTTCTTCCCTAGGCCTCATGCAAGCCAGGCTGAAGCAGTTCTGCATACCCTGGACTGTAGGAGGGCCTTATCCTTCTACCTGGACCGTACGCAGGGGCATAGAAGGGCTACTCAGCTCTTCATATCTTTTGACCCTAATAATTTGGGGTTAGCTGTGTCCAAGCGTACCTTGTCCACCTGGGTAGCTGACTATCACCTGGGCTTACAGGGCGGCTGACCTTCCTTTGCAGGGTCGGGTCACGGCCCATCGTGTCAGGGCAATGGCTGCCTCAGTGGCTCACCTCCACTCTGTACCGTTGGTGGACATCTGCAGGGCTGCAACTTGGTCCTCAAGCCAGACTTTTGCAGCCCATTACTGTCTGGAAAGGGAGTCCCATAGGGACAGTGCTTTTGGCCAGGCAGTACTCTGGAATCTCTTTAGAGGTTTAGGCAACTCCTGCCCTCCAGCGGGCTACCGGTGGAGGTTCTGTCAGTGAAAAGCCTTTCTTTGATGCTGGGACTAGAGGGAGTTCTCTTGTTCAGCCTGGGTTCCTTGGTAGCCCAGAGCTAGGGAGTCACCCATATGTGAGGACTGACTTCCTGCTTGGTCCTGGAGAAAGAGTAGTTACTCACCTGTAACAGATGTTCTCCAGGAGCAGCAGGAATCAGTCCTCACAACCCTCCCTCCTCCCCTGGGAGTTGCAGTTATACATAGTTTATTTTTAGATTTTTGTGTGCTGTTTTTAGCTATGTCATTTGACTGAGCAAGGATGGCACCTTTAGGCGGGAAGGGAACCGCGCATGCGTGCCTGCATTTCCAAAGGCTTTCTTGGAAAGCTGGGGAAATGCTCCGCAGGGGCTTCATCGATGTCACCCATATGTGAGGACTGATGCCTGCTGCTCCTGGAGAACACCTGTTACAGGTGAGTAACTACTCTTACTGATTACTGACAGTGGGCACAGGCTACTTATAGCACACTGAGTTTGTGTTCTCAGTCTCCACCTGCTGGTAGAGGAGCATAACCCACTTGTTCAGACTGGAGGGATGATCTGGAAAACCTATCTAGCATTCTTCATGGAACTTTTTTCAAACTGTACTATCCATGCAAGTGATGTCCTCAATACAGACTCTTCAAGCAGCACTCAACTACTCAGACGTATGCTCATCATCGACAACCATGCAAAAGGATGCAGCAATCAATCCCTGCTCCATCCAACCCTCAAGATTAATGTGTTTTGACTACCCATAGATGGGAGAGTGAGTGCAATAATTCAAGCAGGTTTGGCCCCAATCACTTCAAACAAGTTTGAAAAATAGTTAATACAGGATAAACTTTACACAACTCCTGCCACGCTGGCCCAGCCCTGCTCCTCCCATCAATGCACTCTCCTGCCACAGAGCTACATGCCCTTCTACAACCAGTTGTAGAAGAGTTGTCCACAGGCGACAGGCCAAAGTACCTCTTCCTCATTCCATTCTGTGCTCAAAGGACCTCAAGTATATCAAGAGTGAAAATTTCAAAATGAACTCTTGCCATCATTCTTGCCCCCACCCCCCACCTTTGCCACAATCACCGACTACCCTCCCTCAATTTCAAGGATGCATACATGCACATCTCCATCCATCCTCAACTTTGGAAATGTTTCAAATTCATGTTCTAATATCAACATTAGCAGTACTGAGGATTTTCACAAAATGCCTGACAGTAGTAGCAGCCCATTTACATCTTTCTCTGTCTTGAAGACTGGCTAATTGTGCCAATACCTGCTCAGGTGCCCAACATGCCTTACACAACCATGCTAATGCTCCAGGTCTGCTGGTACTGCAGTAGAATATGAAATGTGCAGTATTTTGCTAGAGGAAACCAATACCTTTTTCATATTTTGGAACAAGGACATCCTCTGAGCTTTCCCACCATTAAAAAGGATCATCAGGGAGAGGGATCTATGTGAGTCTCTTTACACCTCGCAGGCCCCGGCAAATATACAGTAGCTCTTATGGCTCCCTGCCCTCTCAACCAGATCACGTACTCAACTGGAAACACATCCTTCAACTTCTGATTCTACAAAACAGCCAGTTATTTAATCCCAACCTCAACTCTGTGCCATTGACAGCTTGAAACCTGAGTGACATCTAAATTTCTTCCTCTCTCACCACGGATGAAGTAAGGGACAACTGTAGTATCTAGAAGGCTGTCCCTTAGGAAATATCATCACTCCGTCTCCTTTTGCCCACTGGTGCCAAAGCCAGGGCACAGACCCCATTCAATGTGTTTTCTGGCTATGCTACCTTTTCTTCCACCTCTCTAATGCAGGCTTGAAAACAAATGCTGTGCAAGTTTACCTCAGCACCACAGCCACTTGCCTATAAGTACGCCTTGTTGTGTTATATACATTGAACCAAGGACCTCGGGAAGTGCCCCCCCTATTTCTCTCATTTGAGAATAGATCCGACTTTAGAGGCCACAAAAAGAACTCTCTCCAATTGGCATTCTGTTATTGGCAGGTGAATCTCTCAACCCCAAGCAAAATTTGGGGAAATCAGCTTTGTGCTACCTCAGAATACAATGCCAACCTAAAATCTTATCGAGGCGTACTTGGTCATCGGTTCATACCTGCTGTATCAAGTAGTTCTCAAGATGAGATGGTGCTTTCAGACTATTCACAAAATTTGTTCACCTAGTATGCTTGAACTTCTGCCCATGATCAAGACCGACTCCAACTCATGGTTGCCGAAATACCAACAAGAATTTAAGGGTAATCCTGTTGCTATGGAGTCACCATACATGCAAACTGCTCCTCTTAGGAGAAAGTGAAGTTGCTTACTTGAAATAAGGGATCTTCACAGACAAGCAATCCTGCCCACCATCCTCTCCAGTGTTGAAGCCTGTACCAGGTATATTATTGAATGAGAGGCTGGAGATGTTAAACTAGCATGGAAAGACCCAAAAATGCTTTCTAGGGTTTTCTGAGCTCTGAAAGCGAATCAGGATAAGGCTGTGTCTTGATGGCATCATTATTGGTGTGTCTTCATAGTCCTGCTGTCTTCAGAGAGCCCTATTACAGATAAGCAACTTCACTTTCTGCTTCCTTCCCTTTCTCTAGGAGTTAGGTCTTCTCATCTGAGATCTCTGCTCCACCAGAAACCAGTCTCCTTTGCCCAAGAGCTAACCTTTCCCTTTTCCCCTGGGACTTTGCTTTGCCCTCCTGCTTTCTTCTTACCTGCAGTGTGTTTCAGTTTTGCTTTTTGTCTCGTTCATCTCCTCATCCTCGCTGTCATTCTCCTCCTGCAAAGGCCAGCAAAAGACATGAAGTCACAGTCCAAAACCCCCTTCCCCTACTTTGTAACTCCTTTCAGCACCATTTGACCCATCCTCCATCTCTGGGGATGAGACAGCAGTAAGGCTTTTATTTTGTATTTCTTACAACTCAAAAATAATAAATATATTTGTGAAGAAGGAAAACGACAAAAACTGTAAATGCAACAAAGATCAAAAACCAATAGCAACGCAGCAATTACAGTGTTAATATGACTGATTGACACAGTGCAGAGAGGGTGCTGATGTCACTCTGCAAAGTGGAGAAGGCACTCACCTGCAATGACTCCTGGAAGGAGGCAGCCTGATACTGTGCATACTTAGAAATGGTGGTGTGGGAGCGGCTGCTCTCACAAGGCCACACCTGCTTGCTGCCAGAGATGTCCCAGTTCTCATCTGAGGGCTGTTGTACTTGTGTTCGTACTTCCACACAGTGATCCCCATTTGCCTCCACCAGTGTCTTTGTGGAGAAAAGACCCAGGTCTGTGGAAGAAGGGGAGTGACGCATCAGCTAAGGAGAAGCTTGCTATACTTGTGTCCATGCTGTACCTTTTTTGTGGAACAGTAAACAGACATCTATGTGTGCCTTTCGGAGACTTACTAAGTCGCAGAGAGCCAGCTAATCCTCTGATCACAGTGATGGGGTTCTTAGGGTCTGTGCAGAACTGGAGCAGTACCGGAGAGAAGGCATCTCGTTTACTTTCCAACTATGGAAACACAAAGAGCAAAGAGATCTCAGTGAACTCTTCAGTGTGCAGAGGTATAATTTGGATTTAAAATTTAAGTCGTCACCTTCCAACTCCAAGTTCAAGGTAAGTTTATGGTTTATTAAAATTTTCTATACTGCCCTTCAAGTTTAGCAAGTTAATATTCAGATTCAATTGGTTGGTCTATGTTCAGTCTACAATCTAAGGCAACAGAGGGTGAAATGATTTGCCAAAGGTCACAAGGAGAATCAGTGGGAGAAACAGGATATGAATTCTGGCTTCCTTGGATTTCAGCTTGCTGCTCTAACCATTAGGCTACTCCTCCACTTTGCCTCATGCCAAGCAGTACAGTCTTCTCACCAGCATAGTTAAAGACTGAAAAGTTGCTGGTGTGTAATCCAGAACTGATGGAAGCTAGCTCTTGTCTGCTTTGTCTCAGAAGAGGACCTCAAGTTAATAACCAACTTACATAGATACTGGGGGTAGGTGGGTTCAGTTTTTCCCTGGGCAGGGGCTCATCTGATCTGATCTGAGGCTTGACAGACATGGAAGGTAGCAGGAACGACTCCTTAAATTTTCCTTTCACCTTTGCATTCCTGAAACCATCAACAAAAAGTCAGTGAGCACAGATTGAGGACACAAGCAGGGGTTCAACTAATATCTAGAGATAAAACCAAGTTGCCATGGAAATTGACCAGCAGTATTAACCATGGTAGCCTGCTGAGAGCAATATTAAATGCACGGAACTACCCCCAACTTAGGTAACATTGGGGCTATATCATTTTGTACAAGAGTGTGTGTTCTTTTTTGTGTTGAGATTAACACCACATCACAAAAGTGGGCATACAGGATAAACACTCCACCCCGTCTATTTAAGAACATCCAAGAAACAAAAACCCACCAACACCCTAACCCTATCACAATCACAACCCCCATTTTCCCCATAATACAATCCAGGAACAAAGGAAGAAAATAGGGAAAGGAAGAAGGGAGGGAAGAAACATTAGGAGCACCACCGCAGACACGCTTCCTTCAACCCACCCCAAATTCTGCAGTCTATCCCCAAACTGGCCCACCAAACTCTGTCCCTCCACCCATCTGCCATACTGTTGTGCACCCTCCCTCCCTGGGACTCAGCGGCAGTAAAAATCAGACCACTCCCTAGAAACGGCATATGGTAGAGGACCCTCCCATGCAGCCACACTCGTAACACAAACTGTCAAATGAACCAACACACTCAAAGAGTTTGTGTTGTTGAAAACAAGAGTATGTGAGAAAGAAACAGTTGGCAGAACAAATGACCTCCAAGCAGTCTGACTCTTCAGAGTGCCCTCTGTAAAGTTCTCATCATATCACTTGACTGTGCCCAGGGCCCATGCTAGGGAGTGGCAAACAGCGCAACTGAACTGGGCCCTCATACCTGCCTTAAGCTGAAGTTTCTGCCCTGAGCCCCTGCACATCTAACACTGGACTTCACTGCACCAACAGGTATTAGATTTGCCACAAGTTACTAACAACTCCTCCCCATCCCCCTCCCCAACTCACTTGCTGGCACGCACGATCTCAGCTGCCGTGTTGTTGATGGTCAGATCTGCTAGCGGGATCCTCTTCTCTTCCACCTCTGAGGCAATGAAGGTCTCCCTGTCCCCACTCTCCACTTTGATCAAACGAATCTTCAACTCCTTGGGTGGGCCATCCGTCAAAGACCTCAGCTTCAGCAAGTCAGAACACACCACTGTGGTATTACTAGTGTTGGACTCTTTAGCTGTGCCAGATGGGGGTTCCTCCCGTTTCATCGGCTCAGTCTTCCGCCTTTCACTAATGGCTTTTCCACTGTCAGCTTTTGAATTCTCTCGTGACTGAATCTCTTTGCTTTGCAAGTCCAAGTTTCCAAGGACCTGCCGGTTCTTTTCCTTGTGACTCTTGCCAACTCTGTGCCGTCGGCTGCTGCCATCTTTGCTGGATTTCTTGTGCTTGCAGCGGATCTTGTCCCGCTCTCGCTTTCTGCTTTCCTCTTTTGGACGTGGTGCAGGTGGTGGCAACAGCGATGTTGACAGCTGCTGGTCATGCGATTTCTCTGACAAATTTCTTTCCACCAGACTCTTCTCCAGCAAGTTTTTGTGTGTCAGGCTCCTCTCTGCCAGGCTCTTCTCTGGCAAGCTCCTGTCTGGTCGGCTCCTTTCCCGCAAGTTCTTCTCTACCAGGATCCTGTCTGGTAGG
Source organism: Ichthyophis bannanicus (assembly GCA_033557465.1). Classification (NCBI taxonomy): domain Eukaryota; kingdom Metazoa; phylum Chordata; class Amphibia; order Gymnophiona; family Ichthyophiidae; genus Ichthyophis; species Ichthyophis bannanicus. The sequence continues at coordinate 98,556,229 of CM066048.1, read as the reverse complement.
TTCCTCTCCCGTAAGCTCTTCTCTCCCAGGCTCCTGTCTGCTAGGCTTTTCTCTGGCAAGCTCTTCTCTCCCAGGCTCCTGTCTGGTAGGTTCCTCTCCCGCAAGCTCTTCTCTCCCAGGCTCCTGTCTGCTAGGCTTTTCTCTGGCAAGCTCTTCTCTCCCAGGCTCCTGTCTGGTAGGTTCCTCTCCCGCAAGCTCTTCTCTCCCAGGCTCCTGTCTGCTATGCTTTTCTCCGGCAAGCTCTTCTCTACCAGGTTCCTGTCTGCTAGGCTTTTCTCCGGCAAGCTCTTTTCTACTAGGCTCCTGTCGGCTAGGCTTTTCTCCGGCAAGCTCTCTACCAGCATCCTCTCTGGCAAGTTCTTTTCCGCCAAGGTTTTCTCTGCCAGACTCCTATCTGGCAAGCTCTTCTCTTCCAAGCTCCTTTCCTCCATTTTCTTGTCCAACAAACTCCTTTCTGCCAAGTTACTGTCCACCAGGCTCCTCTCCACCAATTTCTGATCTGTTGCACACCCCTCTGCCAGGCCTCCCTCCAGCAAGTTCTTCTTGCACTCATCATCCTGCTCACTCTCACTTTTGATTTCCTCCTTCATCCTGCCTTCAGCCAGAGTTTCACAAGCACGGCTGATCTCCTCCAAAATGTCTGTTTCTGACCTAGCACTCCATGGGCGTTCCAACTTCACTGTGACCTCTGGCTCTTGATGGGTAAGGGCAAAACTTTGTCCCAGTTTCCGGTTTTCAGTCTTGCCTACTTCAGGCGTTGCTTTAATTTCACTGGTCTTCTCCTGTTCAGTTTTGGAGGTTCTGAGCCAGGCCTCACTTGAGGTAGATTCTTGTGTTGATGATAAAGGTTGGATGGCACTGGCTGGATTCCTCTTAGCAAAAGCAGCACCTAATGAATACTGTGAGGGGGAAGCACCAGCTGGCTTGGAACGTTGGCCCCCGCAATAGAGGTGCTTCTGTCCCTCCAGCACGTTGGCCAATGACTTCAGCACACCGCCAGCATGTTGATGATGGCCATGCTTGGGAAGGGGCTCATCCAAAGTTGCGTCACTCTTCACTGCTGGCTCCTCTCCACCATTCCTCTGCTTGCCAAAGAACGAGTATAGCTTGGCTGGCTCATGACGCCGCTGAAGTTCTGCTGTAAATTCCATTTTCTCTGGCTGCTTGGTGGCAGTGCCAACCTTTCCCTCACTCTTGGGTTGCAGAAGTTCCTTTTCCTGGAAGAGACCTAGACTGAAGACAGAATCTGGCTTTCTGACATGTTCACTGCCATTGGCTCTTGACTGAATAATCAAGTTTGACCTTTCCAAGGGGTCATTTATGCCAGAATTATCTTGCCTACTAGGCAGGGCAGAGGTCTGCAGTCCACTTGGAGGAGGAGGAGGAAGCGTGTGAAGATTCATGCTATTAGAAACTCCTTGAGCCATCTCTTCCTCTTGCTGGATGGACTCATCCAACATCTTCATGATGTTAGCCAACCCATCAGGCAGTATCTTGGAGAATTCTGAGGGCTCTTCGAACTGGTCCTCCAACTGCCCATTAGGGAAGTCAAACAACTTCCTGAGGGCAGGAGACTTTTGGCCCTTGCTAGGCTCCTCTGTGAAGGCTGGCTTGGGCACTTCCAGGATCACCGGTGAACTGCCAATATCTGGCGCCAAGGTCTTTGGATGAGGTGTCCTTGTAGCACAGATGCCTCCTTCCAGGTGTCTGAAGCTTCCTGAGGTATTCTGGTAAGGGGCTGGGGGCCGTGGAGGGCTAGGATCTCGTTTTGCAGCTGATACAGTATCATCTTTCTGTTCCTGGCTAGGGAAATCTGAGGGGTCCCCAGGTGTGGCCACTGGCTTTGGCACACAGCCTATGGCAGATGGCTTGGCGTCATGACTTGGTGATCTCTTAGTGACCTCTCCAGCAAATGAACAAGATTTTGGCCAGAACCCCACCCTCTCCTCCTTGATGCTGGCTGTATACTTGCAGTGAAATGTGGAGGGAGACCTAGAGGATTCCTGTTCCTCTGGCTTAGAGCAAGGATCTTCTGTGACCCCTGGACTGTGGTCAGCACACTGGAGAAAAGTGCCTGGCCGCTCCAGATTGTGCAGGACTTGCTGGATGCTACAGCGATACGTCTCAGGCCCTGGAGCTGTCCTGCTAGTGCTGCCACTTTTCAGATCCTGAGAACACGGATTGTGCCCACTGTGAAGGGCATCAGATGTCACCACTACCACTCCCCCATCACAGTGTCTATAGAAGCTTTTGCTTTTGACTGGAGGACCTCCCTCCTCTCCATACAAGATCTCCTCTAGGGGGTCTTTTGTCTTTTCTGCAGTCTCTCTGCCACCTTTGCTATTGCTGCAGGAGAATGCAGAGCTATGCATAGGCGATAACCAGCCATGGCGTGGGGAGCTTAACTCTGGCAGGGTTTTTGAGGGTCTGGTGGTAGGCAGCAATACAGGATGAGTCACTCCTGAAGATTCCGGAGAAGAGGTGGTGGCTGGGGTTCCTGGATGCAGGGTATTCTGGAGCTGCCGCTGCTGCGTATGACTCTGCTTTGCCCCCTTTGGCCCATCCTGTCTCTGGCTGGGGGCTTCGAGGCCCAGGTTCTGGTGCCGGTCTGAACTCTGCTGTAAACAGGAGGAGAACAGTAGATAAAAAAACGTATTAACCAAACAGGTCAAGGAAAGAGGCTACAAAGTGACACAGTGAAAGTTATAAATTAACCTGAAACAAATCAGAAATATGCTATACTCTCTCTCTCTCTCTCGTAAACTGATTTATATAGTGAGGGTCAAAAACCACAAAACTACTTCCTGAAGGAAATAAGAGAAAAGGGTGATATTAAAGAAACAGTCAGACACCCAGCGGGCTTTTCTACTCTACCAGAAAGTATGGTTTTCCTTTTAAAACCATGTAAATAAAACAATGCTCAAGGATTAAGGGCTCATGACAAAGTTGGGATACAAGAAAATACTTCTTTACAAGAATAGCTTATAGGCAGTGGTAGGATCAAAATGGCAACAAATTCAAACCTTCTTGGGACAGATACAGATGAGAGAGTTAAGAGTCAGAAGTAGGACCAAGCTGCACCTTTTGTGGTTAAGTAGGGTGAGTGGGCCAAGGGAATTCGTATCTGCCAAAAAAATATTAGAAAGTGTCTTTTTTTTTACTTACTGTGCTTGGGAGGCTAGTGCTGCTGGGGCCGCCACTGCTCCGTTCATCCCTCGTGCTCTTGGTGGCAGGTAGGCCCCGGGAGGCCGCATGGAGGGGCCGTGGTGGGTAAGGCACGCGGGGACCCAGGTTTGCTAGTGATGCATCTGGTTCTGTCTGCAAACGCTGGACTCTGCTCTCCCTAAGGTCACTTCCTGGGCGGCTTGGGCAGCTATGGCTCTCTCCTGGGGCATGATGCTGCTGCTGGTGATGGACCGATGGGATGGGGGCAGGTGGTACATGATGAGTGTGACGACTAGAACCATAAGAGGGAGGTAGAGAGGAGGCAGTAGGGTAAGGATAGGAATTAGGGGCTGAGCTTCTTTGCTCCTGCATTAAAAAAAACAAAACAAAATACTAAAAATGTAATTTCATGTCTAATCTATCATTATGTTATGTTTGCAGAGTGTGTAAAAAGAGAAGAAATCTGCAAAAAGAGAAGAAATGCTATAAGAGAATGAAATTAATTGCCTTAACATTAATTGTTTTATTTGTGAATGGTCAGCAAACGGTGATAACAAATGCTGTTAATATAGGAAAAGTGGACTGGAGCAAAAAACAAAACAACCCCCCCCCCCCCCCCAAAACAACCAACACCACAGCATAGTGAAATTAGACTTTACCTGCTAATTTTCTTTCCTGTAGTTCCTCTAGTCCATTAAAGAAAAATGGGTATATGCTCGCCAACCAGCAGGTGGAGACTGAGGAACACTTTTCTCAGTTCAGTGTAAGCAGCCTGTGCCCACTGGATTGAGCCAGTACTGACACTTCACCAAACAGGAAGCATCACCACAGAGACCAGGGATCCATCCCCCAACTCTGCCCGAAGGGCAAAAGCAACAAGTTCTACTGACAGTAAATGGAAGCCTTGTGCCCTACTGTACTGCATCCTCAGCCAGAGGGCCAGAACCAGGGCCAAATGACCCCATATGGTTTTTTTTTCTTTTGACTCGCACAATGAATTCTTCAAATTATAGTACGAGTTTAGGAACCTCCAGAGACACATACACATACTCCGATGTAGAGAAAGCCACGCACCGCACACAGAAACAGACAACACGAAGGGTAGGTCCTGGACTGGAAGAACTACAGGAAAGAAAATTAGCAGGTAAGGTCCAATTTCACTTTTCAGGGCATCCCTCCAGTCCAGGGTGGGACCAGAAATCCCTGCACGCAGCACCGTCGCCCCAAAATGCGTTTATCTGGACTGTAGATCCAGGCGATAATGCAGAATAAAGGAATGAAGAGAGGACAAGGTGGCCACTACAAAGGCCCAGGGGGGACACTCTCCCCATTTTGGCACAGGAGGAAGTCTGCTCTAGTGGAGTGGGCTCGTAAGCCCGCTGGCATCTGCCACCCATTCGGAATGCAGACTGAGGCAATCCCCTCCCAAATCCAATGGGCAATGGATACCTATGGGGGTGGGGGGGGTGGAGTCCACCAAAAAGAATGAACAGCCGCTCCAAACAGCGAAACAACTGAGTGACCTTCAAGCAGTGCTTTAAAGCCCTAGAACATCCAATTTATGCAGCAGAACAGAATCTGCCGAGTCCTGCTGGCCAGTGAAGGAGGCTAGTGCAACCAACTGACTGAGGTGGAATTCTGATACCACCTTCGGTAACAAGGACATAACAGGCTGCAGGACCACCCTTTCTCTGGAAAAGACCAAGCAGGGCTCCTTAAAAGGACAGGGCTTGCAACTTCGAAATGCATCTTGCCGAACAAATGGCCACCAGGAAGGCAACTTTCAGGGTGAGATCCTTGAGCAAGGTGGTTCCAAGTGGCTCAAAGGGGGGGGGGGGCCTTCTCAGAGCCGCAAGGACACGGTTAAGGTCCCAGTCCAGGACCTGCAGCCAGCTAGGTGGCTGCAGATGTTGACACCCCACAGGAAACATACCACATAGACGTGGGCTGTCAGGGGAATGCCCTGGGCTGCCACCTGCACTCGCAGGGAGCACAGTGCCAGGCCCCTGTCAAGGCCTGCCTGGAGGAACCCCAGGATAAATGGCATTAAGAGTCTTTAGGGACCAAATGTCTGATCCTTGCACCAGGTCTCAAAGAGACACCAAACCCGGATGTAGGCCAAGGAGGTACGTCTGTGCCTGTAACAAGGTGGCTATATAACTGGCTCTAAATAACCACAGCATCTTAGCCGTGCCTTTTTAAGGCCCAAGCCGTAAGCAAGAATCGATCCACATCCGGCATGCACACCGGACCCTGAGGTAACCAAAGGGGGTCAGCCACCAGGAGACACATGAGGTCGGCATACCAGTGCCAACGTGGCTAGTCCGGGGCAGTCAGCAGCACCTGCCCCTGATGAGCCTCAATGAAATGGGGAACCCGCCCTATAAGTGCTGTGGCACACCAGTGAGGAAAATGCCTCCAGCGCCAACCAGATTGCCATGGTTTCCAAATGATCGATTGATCACTGTCTCTCCTCGGGAGACCAAAACCCCTGAGCCACTTAGGCCTGGCAATGCCCTCCCCAACCAGAGAGGCTCGTGATTTTTGTGACCACCACCCACTGGGTGGTCTCCAGGCACATCCATGCCCCCAGACTGGTTGGGTCCAGCCACCATCCAATGCTGGACTGAACCCTCAGAGGGAGAGCTGCAACTTCATGGAGTGATGTAGTGGCAACCACCAAGCTAGAAAATGGGTCTGCAGTGGTCACATATGACGCCACCATGGACCCCAGAACCTGAAGGTAATCCCAGGCATGAGACCTCAGAGTCCAGCAGAGTTCATGAATCTTAGCCCAGTTTCACTATTCTCTCCTCTGAGAGAACACCCTGCCACTGCAGGTGTCGAAGCAGGCCCCACATACGCCAAAGACTGAGAGGGCTCTAAGTGGCTCCTTTGAAGATTGACTACCCAGCCAAGCTGCTGAAGATAGCATAGCACGGTTTCCGTTGCGGCCTGGTTTTCCTTAAGAAACTTTCTGCAGATCAGCCAGTCGTCAAGGTCTGGAGGAACCAACACCCCTTTGCCCACAGAGATGGACTGCCACCACCACAATGATCTTGATAAAGACCCGCGGAGCCGTGGCCAGCCAGTAGGAAAGAACCTGGAATTGAAAGCGCCCTGTGGCACATCTAAGGAGGTAAGAAACTCGCCCTCATGTACCATCCCCCTATCACCAACCACAAGGTTTCCGTGTGGAACCGAGGAAACCCGAGAGCCCTGTTGACTCCCTTCAGGTCCAGAATCGGGGTCACCGCCTCAAGCTGCAACAGCTGCCCGAGCATCTCCTGCATGGACCTGATTTTGTGAGCCAATCTTCAGGGGGAGAATATGAAGAGGTCCACCAGGGACCGAGCAAATTTGAGGGAGCACCCTTCACGAATAACCTCCAAGACCCAGGCAGCTGACATGATCTAGGCCCAGATGGGGAGAAAACGCTGCAGGCAGCCGACCACCGGCTGAACCCCCACTGGGGCCCCTGCACCTTCATTGGGCAGGTTTGGCTGGGGCTGGGGCAGCAGGACCAAAGTCCTGGCCACCCTGGGATTCTCCTCAAAAGGATGAACCCGCTGGAGGATTCGAGTTCTTTGGGAGTTGCCACCTTGGGCGGGGTGAAATCCTTGAGGACCAACGCCCCACCTGTGGCCCTGGCCTCCGCTAGCCAACTTGGGCTTGTCTTCCAGAGATCTTACCAACTTATCCAGGTCCTCCTCAAAAAGTAGCATACCTCCAAGGGGGAGCCGGGAGAGCTTCATTTTGAAGGCTACATCTGCCAACCAGTGTCAAAGCCACAGGAGGTGTCTGGCTGCCACTACCGAGGCCTTGCCCTTGGCTGAGACCTGCAAGAGATCATACAGTAGGCTGGTGAAGGCGGCCGCCCAGGATTCCAGCTGAGCGTCAGCAGAGCGGCTTGGGACCCCCACAATCGGCGCATTCATAGAGTCCTGGAACCAGCGGAGGCAGCATGGGCCACATACGGCCCACAGATGGCCCCTTGCAGACCCAAGGCCCAAACCTCAAAGGCCTGCTTAAGCAGTGCCTCCAGACACCGGTCCAGTGGATCCTTTAAGGCCGTACCCCCCTCAACAGGGATGGTGGTCTTCCAGGTAACGGCCACCACCAGGGCATCCACCTTAGGAAGGCGCAGCCACTCCTTCTCCTCTGCACGGCATTTTTTGGAGGAGGAGTCATCGGTGAAGGACTGATTAAATTGAGTGTGAGAACGCGGGCAGCATCATAGATTTATTGTGATCCCCTGAGGAAACATCAAGTGAAACGTCTAAGTGGTACCGGGGATTGACGTTGGGATCCTAAAGAAGAGCACGAACAAGCAGCTCTCCTTTTTACACAACAGGAAGAATTGCACTTTCCTGGTGGAGTTTACATGTTAAAGTTTGAAGCAGTTAGTAGATACTGTTAGAACAAGAAAGGAATATTTTACTGTGGATAAAAGGAGCTGTTCACTTTACTATTGAGGTCACTGATGTTATCAAGCATAATGGCCTGTTGATGACGACAGTCTATGAGGCCGTGCTGCTATTAAACTGAGACCTCGCAAGTTAGTTACCTAATTGGTTTTCTTGCATCTTAAAGAAGAATGTTTTGATACTCTAATCCTATTGGAGTTAATAGTGAACGAAAAATTTTCTAGACTGTTACTCCTTCTCCTCTGGCAGGATGGGGTAAAGCCAAGCTATGCTCCGCCCCCACCCACAGTTGTTCATCTGGGGTCTTCTATTCTTCCTCTATCATAGCCTGCAGGGCCCTATGAACTGGGAAAGTTCTGGAGGCTCTGCGAATACCCTCCATTAGAGGGTACTCCTCCGGTCTGGGCCTGCAGCCCCAGGCTCTGCCATCCACAGAGTGGCTAAGGACTCAGTTATCAAGGTCGGGAGTTCGTCGCAGTGAAAGATCCTGACCACAGAGGTGTCCTCCCCCACTGGGAGCTTCCCTTCCTCAAGCTCCTCCTGAGCTTGGTCCAGCAGATTTGAAGGCCCCTCCAAGGCCCCCAGGGAGGTCAAGGAGCACACTTCCAGCTCCTCATCCAGGCAATCCTGCTTAGGATACTTGCCCGACAGACTGCCGCGACTGGGGCCATGGAGGGGTGCTGCAGAGCCTCTCCAGCTCCCTGCTTCATCCAGAAGGTCTGATGAAGAAGGAGCACAAATTCAGGTGAGAAAGGGGCTGACCCTGCTCCTCCTGCAGCTGCAGGCACGTCCAAGGACTTCCCCCTATAAAAAATGCGGGAATCCTGCAGCTCTGGAAGCCCCCGAGGCGAATCTGCATACCGGGCAGAGAGCTCCTGCATGGTGACGGTTCCCTCCAAAATCACGGACCCGCCGCCCGCTCCTGCGGCTTCCCCACTGTTGGAGAAAACGTCCACTCCTTCTTCGGACCCTTCCTTGGTCCCTCCTAAGTCAGCCGCAGCTACCTCTTCTGTCCTGTAGCAGACACAGCAAAGCCCGAGCTCTGATAAGTGAGCTTTGCAGCTGCTGCACAGCGCACACCAGGCCCTCCATGCAGTTGTGTGTGAGATCAGCTTCTCCGCAAGAAAAAGTAAGGCTTGGGCCCCAGGGACTTACATGGTTTGCCCTCTCAGCTGGAGACGGAGGTTCAGATCCCTGAAGTTGTGCTCTCTTGCATCCTGCCCACCTGTGCTGAATTGCTTGTTTTTCTTAAATCTTTACCAGCAAGAGTCCACCCCTGAACGGGTAGGGTAAGCAGCACTGCTACTACCTCCGACCCTCTCCCAAAGGGTGAAGAGTGGGGGCCCCTGTTCTGCACCCCTAATTCGAATTGTAGGCCAAAGACCAACAGCAAGGCTCCGCCGTCCACCTGCTTGGAGATGGAGGAATACCGGCTCAGCCCAGTGGGCACAGGCTACTTATACTGCACTGAGAAAGTGTTCCCTCAGCCTCCACCTGCTGGTTGCTGGGCATATACCCATTTATCTGGACTGGACTGGAGCGATGCCCTGGAAATCTTGTTCAAAAGATCAACTGGATTTGTACATTTGTAACATGCCTGTTTAAAATGTATCTTGTTAAAAATTCAATAAAATGTAAGGTTTAAGAAAAAAAATTAACTCAATGGGCTTGCAATCTACATTATGGCCACAAGGCTGCACCAACACTCAAATGGAATTCAAACACTATACCCTCCAAGCATTGAGGAGCTGCCAATTACAACCTTCTGTTTCTATTGAGGCACCTCCATTACAGTCACCTAGCAGTGTTACTACTAAGGAGAAAGGGAAGAGGGCAGCTGGACAGAGGCTTACACTGCTGTTATACCCAAATCACAAGAGAATGAGCAAAAAGCTGCACTTACCGGATTAGCCTACGCTGGACAGGTGAGGGGGAGGGAGGCAGGCATTAAGATGTTTATTCTGCCAGTCTCCCCCCCTCCCTTTCTTCTAAACAAGCTTAAGTTGGCTAGGGCTACTTTCTTCAGTTTTTAAGTCACAAGTAGAGGTAAAATGGAGGATTATACCTGCCACTCGGGGGCCGCTGCCTTCCTCTCAGTAGCCCAGGAGTCTCCATGTAAGGGGTTCCACAAGCCTGACTTGGGAAGATGATGGTAAGGCGGATTCATGAGTCCACTGACAGGAGCTTGTATTAACACATTACTTCCTCTCTGCAAAGAGAACAGCTGGGGATGAGGGCTAAACACAACACAATGGCACTTAGACACAAACCTACAACTTTACTGCATGGTCCAAGGTTCTGCTTTCCCGTCCTGTAACATTAGTTAAGTCCCGTGAGTACCTGCTTATACCTGACCACCCCTCACAAATTTGTGGAAAGTACACAAGTCTGGGAACCTACTCCCCCTCTTTCATGCCCCCTTCACATATCCTGTAACTTTAGATGGGTTCAAGGTCCTCCCCCCCCCCCCCTCATCTATGGCAGTAGGCAAGTGCCTCCCTGTCCCCTCCTCCCCCATACCTGCTCTGGGCTGGCACTCCGTCTGCGTTTGATGGGATTCGGATTGCCCTCAATGTGTCCGGGATGTACCATGTGTTGCATCAGAGGCCCAGGCTGAGCCACAGGGGCTTCCAGGGGAGGGCCCGACCTCTTCAGCTGCGAGCCCCGTTTCACAGAAAAGTTTCTTTTTTGCTTGAGTCAAAAGAAAAAGAAAGGTGATGAGCAGTCTCCAAGCTGGAGAAGGGCATCCCTAATTTATGTCCTCTGCCCTCACCCCCTGACTCACCTCTTGCTGCAGGAGGTTCCACACTTGCTGGAGGGGGGGCAGAGCGCCTTTAGACCTGTAGGGTGGATTCCAGAGAGGAGTCTGGCGAAGAAAGGGGGAGAAGGAGATAAAGTAAGCCACTTAGAAACATGCAAATCACATGCATGTACAAACAGGTAATGGCATAAACACACACTCAAGCTGCTCTTGTTCTCGGGACCCCGCCTGTCTGCAGTCTCTCCTAAATGCTTATGCTTATGCTTATGCTTATGCTTATGCTTGTGCAAGGAAGGGGTGTTTACCTGCTGAAGGCGGCCGATGTGTGCATTGAGCTCCCCATATCCGACATAGTCTCGCTGGTAGCGGACAGCATTCTGGTAACAACGCAATGCCTCCTCTGTGTCGTGCTCCGATTCATAGATCTGCCCCAGCTCTTCCCATAGCTGGGGCTGCTGTGGATCCCGGAGCAGAGCCTGCACACAGCTGTGGATACCTTCTTGCTTCCCATGCAGGGGTCGGGAGCTTGCGTTCCTGCAACACAGAGAAGAGGCGATTTGGGAAGGTCAGATTCCCCATTACTGGGCTCCCTGCACTTCTAACTCTGCTCTATCACTGAGCCTTGGTGTGTGTGTGTGTCCTGGGAGAAGAGAGGAGTCACTGTCTCCTTGTGTTTGAGTTCTAATCTCTCCCCCTTACTACTTTCCCCAATGCCCCTCACCCCCTCCATTAGAGGAAGCCACTCACCCTGCTGGATGGTAAGTTTTGGTGGGATGTCCCATGTTACTGCCGTGTGTAGGGAGCAGGTGAGAGGGAAGTTGAGACTGTCCTATGCCAGCAGAGCACCTGACAGGAAAAATAAAATATTAACACCTTTTTGTTTTTGTTTGTAAATATCAAAGCTCATTTCCTCCTTTAGTGGACTAAAATTACAAAGAGGAGAAAGAAAAGCAGCAGGAGTTGGAAGAGGGAGGCCGTGAAAGAGCAATGTGAAGTACCCAGAGAAAGCTGGGAGGAGAGAGGGTCACATGTGCATTTCTCTGGGGTAGAATCACTCCTCCAGCAGGGGGTCACTGTTGTTCTATGAATGTTGCTTGGGGGGGGGGGGGGGGGGCACGATGGGAGCATCAGATTGTGTGATAGGATGCCACTATAAATGTCAAAGTGGGGCCAGGCCTGGGGGTATCCGTTTGCTGGGGCAATGAGTGACTGGCATCAATGAAGGTATGGGCGTTCATTGCCTTGCACATGCACCTGCTGGGGGGCTGCCATGGGCGAGAATGAGAGGCATTCCACGTTCCTCCACAGCCGATGCCGCCAAGGGAGAAGGGATCCCGCGAATTGCGGGCCCCGAGCTGATCTGCCGTGCGATGCATCCAGCCTATGAGGAAGAAGCATAAAGAATGTGAGAAGGGGGTCAAGCCGCCAAGCCCCAAATGCTCCCCAACACATGTCCTGTACTTGTCCCACAGCATCTCACCCCTGCAGCCGAGGTGATGTCGTTCCCTCCCCCAAGGTGAGACCAGCTCTGCCGTTCCTAGGCCCACTGCAACCCAAATGCCGAGATGGGCACTTCACTTCCTGTGTTCAAGGTCCTTCACAGCTGCAGAGACAGAAAGAGATGAGAGCACCATTTCTCCCAGCACACGAGAGCCACAAGATGATAGATACAATGGGTCCTAATCCCTACTCTAGAAGCAGGAATCTACAGGAGCTCAAAACAGGTCTGATTTATTAGCCTGAATCAGGACACACACTCACTCACAAAAGTTAGTTATCTAAGCAACGCCCCCCCCCCCCTTCCCTCCCACCTCTTTACAGAAGCAAAACCCCATGGGAATGAGCTGAGTCAAAACCCTGGATGAAGGGAAAAGAGATGGGAGCAGACAGTGTGCAGCTGTGGCAGCTTCAGTTCTCTGTGACTGAGGCTAGATAAAGAATTTAAAAACCCACCCACCGAAGACCAGAGTCAGACAGAACAGAGCTAGGAAGCAAGTCCCACGCCTGCAGCGCAGCAGTGCCAACTCCCATCATCTCCCAAGGGCTCCCAGCCATGCCACACAGCTTGGAGTCGGGCAAACACCTCTCTCCAGCTTCTTCTGAGTGGGGAGGGGGCGGCACTAGGCTGGACTTCTTATCATCTCCATGGCAGAGGAAGGATGAGGAGACAGAGGCAATGGAAAGCGGAGGAAGGGAATAGAGAGAAGACAAACACAGAGAGAGGCGGAAAGAGCGATAAGGGGGGTGGGGAAGGGGAGGGTGTAGGGGGCACTGGGGAGCAGATAAAGGAAGTAACAGGCAATGTAGTGAGAGAGGGAAGGACCTCACTGTTCTGTCTGTAACAATTCCAACGCTGCATCACCCAGTGGTATTTTTAGTTCTTACTTGTTTACCAAAGGTTTATAAAAAGCTAAAACAGCCATGAATGAGAAGGAAAATGTTTAGCCTCAAGCTTACTAAAAATATTCAGTGGGCCCCTATGTACAAGGTGCAAACCAAAAACTCCTGTCACTCCCCCTACACTACGCCGCCCCTATTCCATCACTTACACACACAATACCCTTCAAGGGCTAATGTTTACCCTGGGCCTGGAAGAGTTTAACCCTCTGGTTCCTTAGTGGAGACCTGAGGCTGGTGAGAGGCTAATAAATCCTTGGGAGGGGTGGGATGTCATTGCATTTTAGGACTGAATGCAGCATTTGGGATTGGGCAGATCCATGAGATATGGGAGTGGCTCCTGTATTCAGGGGATTGGAGGGGGAAGAGGCAGGTAACTAGTTAGTCACAAGCTGCTGTCCTGGGATTGCCAGCCAATTATCACATCCGTTATTGGCTTCAAAACAACCTGAGAGAGAACACGTGGAGAGGAAACATTAGGGGGGAGGGATTCTGGAAGCCATCTTGGTATCCCCCCTCCCCCCTCCGAGTTTGATCAACGTAGGTCAACAGTTCTACAAATGTACCTCACTCCTGACAAGCAGAGCCCTAAGTATTCAACAAAGGATCGTGCCCCTCTCCTCAGGAAACAAGACCTAAAAAAGGGGGGAGGGGAGGAATGATTGGAAATTTTGTGCTCCTTAACGATGGGTTTAGTGAAGAATCCCTCTGATATGAAGGGTCAGATTTTAAAAGGTGTGCTCAGCTATCACTTAGAAGCACAAATGCAAAATTAACCTGGCTCAGTATTTAGCAGCAGTAGTGTTTTTTTTAAATGCTGCTGTGATTAAATTAAATCTGGATATTCCTTGCTGGTATCCAGATAGTGGCTGGTGCTGAATTTCCAAATACTGTAGTCAGCACTGGCACTATCCGGATGTCGATGATATTCAGCACCAACAGGTGGATAGCCATTCAGGACAGCCTTTTGTCGTAAGCCATGGAAGCTGGATAAATTCTCAGCTCCGTCCCTGGGCTATGCCCGCACTATCTGCATAGTGTCATGGAATATCCTCTCACCTGCACGTCTCTGGTTAGCAGTGCCCTATTTATTCCTCCCTTCCCTCCCTCTACTCCACGACTCAGCAAGACCTCCCCGTCCTCAGAAGACACCCCAGCACAGCACACGGGGTCACTTAAAGATCTTGTGACACATGGTGGAGAATCACAGCTAATAACCTTTTCTTCCCAAATGAGGTGGTGAAGGGTGGGGGGGGGGGGGTGAGGGGGAGGCCTGGTGAGGCGGATGATGATCAAGCACGCAGGAAGAAGAGCCCCAGAGTATTCTCCCCGCTTCAATGACTATCTTTGGAAGTTGCTCCAGCCACAAATCCATGGCACCCTTCACACCAAGTGCAGGGTGTCCAAGGAGGTGGCGGAGGACTGAGGAGGGCAAAAGAAAGAATGGAAAGATGCAGGCGCAAGAGCCAGAGAGCATGAGAATGTGGAAAGCAACAAGCGAAGTGAAGAGAGAACTCTGAGCAGATGCAGGTAAAAAAGAGGTGGGGGGGGGGGGTAAGAGGAAAGTAGTAGAAGAAAAGACACTGCTAAATTCAAACATTTAAATACCCGGTCTTCAGGGAGAGACACAGAAATACTACTCCAGTGAAAAGAACAGCTCCCTCGTATATGAAGAATTTTCCCACTGATGCAAAATGGAAGAAAACCCCAGAAAGGGGCAGCAACAGGATGGAAAAAGGCATGAGGCGAGAGAGGCAGACGAACAAGAGAGACAAGAGAGCGGGGAAAGAGAAACGTTTTACTAAGACCTCTCTGGCATGGCAGGTTTGTATAAAATCCAACGAAAATTAACACACAACTTGGGTCACAGGCCTATAGAAGTGGCCAAGCCATAGCATCTTTGCTGTTGCTGAGCAATAAATGACGCTACTGAATTTTCATCAACATACAGAGGTGGTGTGCACACCTATGGGTACATACTGCTATGTATGTACATGCGCATACACACCAAGTGTTGTCCTATTATGCATACTGGGCAAAGTGGTTCTGGTAAAATCTTTTTATTAATAAGCCAAAACAATATACAAAACAAGATTCCACACATGGTATTCGGCAAAGTGTTGTAAAAAGCCTCTCCTACGCTTCCCAGCACATATGCTTCACTGGACGCTGCGTGGGAGTTTTGGGGGTTGCCCGTGACGCATTTAGGTCTCCCACATCCCCAGCATCTTATAGCATGGAGAGAAGAGAGAGACAGACAGACCTGCGTAAAGGTTCAGTCAGCATCCTAAAAAGGAAGTGAAGGGGGGGATCCCGCTGATGTGTCATCAAGCCGAGGGCGGAGGAGATGCAACCAGCACCGGTGACATCACGCTGTGTCACCATCCCCAAAACTCCCATGGCCGCCCCCATGGGCTGAGATTTAACAGTCAGTTCCACCTAATTTGTTAAAGCCTGTCCATCCTCCCCCACAATGCTGAGCTTCTTTTACAAGCTACAGACACTTCATTCTATTAACTTGGCTTTTTATCAACCTCTCTAGAGCTTTCTTGGTCTTTACCTATGTCCCATGAGCACCAGAGGGACAGTTGGGCAGAAAGAAGCTATTCCACTACCTGCTGCCACTCATCTTGTTCCCATCACCTCATTTATGTAAAAAACCAGCTTGCATATGTTTCTACACTCACTACCGACACTTTCACTTCATAAGTCAACAAGGTTTCCTGGGAAATCCCCCTCATGGTCTCAGGTCACAATCGTCCAATGGCAGAACAATCAGTGATCTAGCTTCTGCCGCCTCTATCACAGGGCAGACCTTAGGTCCATACAATCAGTCTTGTCCACCACCATTACAAAGGAGCCAATGTCACTATGAATCTACGGGGGGCCACCCTTCCCCCAATCACACAAGGTGTCACCAAGGCTAAGGCCAGGTTTGCTCAGTCTCCCTCTTGCTATATACTACTCCATCATACTTCAAAAACTTGCTGGGACACTGCAGCCCAGAAGGCAACGAAACAGTGCTCAGTTCAGAGTAACAGCCCAACACTTACTTACCCATGCTACTGATTTCCATTTATGGTTTATTAAACCTTCTTTCAAAAAGGATAATACAACAATATTGTTACAACCGCATGAGGTAACACCCACCGATCCCCTCTCCCCCCTCCCACCCACCCCCCTTCGCATAAACTTATACAGCAATTTCTTGGGTATGTCTTTACACCATCACATATTCTTATATAAGTAACCAAAACACACCTTAAATGATCCTTGCCAGGTATTATACCTTGGGTGCCAGCATGCACTAGGCGACCTGAGGGCAGTAACATTACAATCTGCTCCTTACCCTCTCTGTACTGTCTGCACTCCTATATTCTATCCCCCGACCCTTACACTACTCGTGCCAGACACCTCACTCCATGCTCCTCCATTCCCCCAGCGAAAGAGCCAAGCAGACATTACCCTTCCTCCCGCTTCCTCCATTCGAGGTACGGGCTCCATATTTTTTGAAACCCTAACAATCTCTTTTGACGCATAGCAGTGAGCCGATACATCAAACAGAGGTACTCCACTCTCCATTTAATCTCATCCAGTGTAGGCACCATCACAGACCTCCACCTCCTCGCAATCAATTGCCTGGCCGCCAGACACACTATTCCCCCCCAACCTTAACAGCATCTTAGCTCCTCTTGATTCCCAACATTAAGCAGAGCCAAGCAGGGCCCCAACTCCACCTCCTCCCCCAGCACAACTTTTAACCAATCTTCCACCTCCCTCCACATAGTGCCTATAAGGGGGCACCCCCACCAAATATGCATGAATGACCCCTCACCGCCACACACTCGTCAACAACCAGCAGATCCCCCCTGCCATCTTTGTAGCCTTGGGGGGGGGGGGGGGTTAAGTACCACCGGTATAATATTTTATTGTTATGCTCCAGTATGCTGCTGGACATAACCCCCTTAAACAACCCCTTACAAACTCGCTCCCACTGCTCCCCATCCAAACATCTGCTAAGGTCTGCCTCCCATGCCTTCCTATGGGCCCATGTTTCACACTTATCTCCATCATCTTATATAACTGTGATATGAGACCCTTAACATCTCTCCATTCAAACATATCAATCTTTCCACCCTTAGGGCCATCCCCCCGCCTTGCAATAACTTTACAGAAATGAAGGGCTTGCAAGTATCGATACCGGTCTTCACTCGGTAAGCGATACTCCAGTTGTAGGTCCTGAAATTTCACCCATTCCCCACCTAACTTAAATCGTCCAACCGTTCTCAACCCCTTTTCGGCCCACTTCCTGAAGGAGGGGTCAGTGGCTCCCGGCAGAAATCCCAGATTATCTACCAGCGACATAAATTTAGAGCACCCCTGGGGACCATACCATCTTCCTTGCCATCTCCGCCAGTGCTGCAAGGTGAGGGTAACCAAGGGGTTGCCCTGCTGCCTCCCAAAGGGATCCCCCCCTTTAAACCAGATTATATTCCTAAGGTCTATTTTTGCATTCCACCCCTGCCCCTCTAGTTGCACCCACTCCGTTGATGCTCTCAGATCCCATTCGAATACTGCCCGCACACGCGTGGGCCAGCCGAGGGACCCCCATACCCCCTCTCTTTTTATTAGCACACAATATATTTACCGCTGCCCTGGTTTTTTTCCTTTCCATATAAATTTCATAACCCTGTTTTGCAATTTACTAAGATACCCCACTGGGACCTCAACTGGCAGATTCATAAACAGGTATAAGAGCCTAGGCACCACCATCATCTTGACCAGGTCAATCCGACCCAGCCAAGATATTTCATATCTTCCCCACTCTTCCAAGTCCCGCCCATGCTACTGATTAGTCTGAACTTACAATCTAGAAGTTGAAATCCTGGGTGGCTCATCCACATATTCCTCCAAGACAGTGGTTCTCAACTCAGTCCTCGCGACACATCTAGCCAGTCAGGTTTTCAGGATAACCACAATGAATATGCATGAGCTAGACCTGCATACACTGGCTTAGCATATCCCAAGGTCTGGGTTGAGAAGCCCTTCTCAAAAGGTGTTCAACTGTAATGTTATACGTGTTTATAAGGCTTCAACCTCATTATTTAATTTTCGAGATACTACTGGATGTTCCGATTCAGGGAGGCATAGGGTAATAAAAAGTATGGTGAAGGGACAATATACCCAAACCCTAACCTTAAATAGAGTGGAGGAGCCTACTGGTTAGCAGCAGGCGGGAACCAGGCAAGCCCGGGTTCAAATCCTCTTCTCCCAGTGATGTTCCTTGTGACCTTAGGCAAGTCACTACACACACACACACACACACACACACACACACGCACTGCCTCAAGTACAACTTAGATTGTAAATCCTATTGGCAAAGCGAATAACTCCTGTTCAGATTTGGAAAAATAGAGTATTAATTCTAATAAAAATACCTACCCCAAGAGAGAGACACAAAAAAACTTCATTCAATTTTAGATTAACATTTGGTAATCTTATAAAAATGTTACTGATGAAACAGGCAGGTAGAATATCACCAGCGCAAAAAGGGGCCTTCAGGCGGATTGTACACCATGTAATATTTTATCCAATCTAACCATGTTACTGGCTGGTTAACACTCCTGCTCTCTAATGACCATAACTATCTGCAATATTTCTCATTCTTTCTGGGGAGTTTTCACAAAAAGGAATTGAAGGCTATGTAGGTGACTTACATGACAATGCCTCCTGAGAGCCCCCCTGCTACGTCATCCTTCCACCCATTGTACTTCTGTACTATGGAAAGGAGAGCAAGCAAGCAAGCCCCCTCACCACCCTGGTCACCCTCCCCCCCCCCCCCCCAGTTCATTTGCGTCTGTGAGGAGCCATGGAGAGAGGAAGTGAAAGTGAGGCCTTGCAGGAAGCAGGATTTTGTGTAAGCGGGCCCGCTTCCTTCCCCCAGGCCAGCAGGCAGCTTCCTGTGTAATAATAAAAAGGAGAGAAAAAGAGAGGAAAGCAAAACAAACTGCAAACACCAGAGAGGGCAAAGCAAGGAAGAAAAAAAGGTAAAAGGCAGAAATAAGAGGAAGTAGTGCATGAAAGTGTGAGAAGGACAAGCGAAAGGGAGAAGAGAGCGAGAGACTGTTGGTTTCTGGAGTGTGCATTTGTGGTTGCAAAGAGGAGAAGCAAATCTGGAAGCTTTATAATCTCAGACACATCACACCTTTTCTCCTCTCCCCCCCCCCCCCTTTAAAAAAAACCTCTCAACATACAACAGCAGCAGCAGGGAAATTCTATGGTGAGAGTTTTCAGTAAAATTCTTCTTCCCCCCCCCCCACACACACACACATACTTTCTCCTCCTCCTCTTCCTTCCTTTCTCAAAAATTCAGAGGCATCACCATCCAACCCTTCAGACAAATTCCCCTGCTGCTCACCTCCACCCCACACACCTTTCCTGTACCATGTCTCACAGTTGGAAACTCCAGTTTACTGAAGCCTGACATGGCTCAAGAAAGAAATATTTAGCAAAGCAAGCAAGTGTATATAGGAGGCTCCTCCCCATCCTAAAATGAATACCTCTACAGATAACAAAGCCCCCCACCCCACCCCATCACACACCCGCCTAGGTAAGGAATCCCCTTAGTATGTAAGTCTATACTCACAGGTAGCAGGCTTGGAAATCTGGTCCTGCACATTCCTCTTTACCTCCCCCCCCCCAGTCCTTATGTACCTCCAGTCTCCCCTATTTGCACCTCTGACCTGCATAAACAGTACAATCTTTCTGTCACCCCTGCCAAAACTTGGCAAACTTTTCCAGATGATTGATGAGGTGGGTGAATCTACTGCAGAGGTTTCCAACCTTATTGGTTTTGTGGACCCCATATTAACCTCCTAAAAACTCCAGGGAACACCCCCCAAGTTCACCCCCATCACTATTTCCAGGCTCCCTTCCCTCTGTGCAAGCCTATCCCCACTAGCCCTTTTTATCTCCCATCCCCTTCTTCACCAGTCTCTCCCTCCAGTCAGTCCCCACCAGTCTCTCTCTCTCTGTCCTTCCCTCACCCAGTTCCTTCCAGTCCCTCTTTGCTCCCCAGCCGATCCCCACCAGCCTCTTTATTTTCTGTGTCCTGTGAACCCCTTGTAATGGTCTCATGGTCCCCCAAGGGTCCACGGACCCCAGATTGGGAGCCACTTGGCAAGTGCTTCTGGTCAATGGGCTACACATTTCTTCACTTGCACATGAAAAGGAAGGTGTATGCTGTCTACAGCCCAGAGAAGGCTTGTCTCGTGCACAATAGCTCTGCCTGCAGGGTTGCAGAACCACTACTGAGAACCACCTCCAAGTTCTTGAAAAGATGGAGCAGCAGAGGGTTCCTGGAAACGAGGTGAGGGGGGGGGTGGAGCCATTTTTGAGGGCATCAAAAGGAGTTTCTTGTAAACAGTTGTCACCGCTCCTTATGGCTTCTGTGAAGGCTCTGACTTTTACACCTCTAGGCATCATGATCTGGTGGTTTCAGCAGCTGCTCATTCCCCACCTCTGCCCAAGTCCCAAAACAGTCACTTCTCAGAATTTAAATCCGAAACACTCGCTCGCTAGCAGCTATTCTGCCTTATCCTAAATGAAGGGTTAAAAAGAGCAGGGCCCCTCAGCAACTGGACATCAGAGTATCAATCTTACCTTTGCTACAGCTCCTGCACGGTAAGGACAGGTGAACAGGACAGAAACCTAGCTAAGCGTCAGGGAAACAGACAGACACACCAGTGTCAACAAAGATGGGGCCAGCACAGAAACAAGGAAAAAACAAAACAAAAACAAAAAACGACAACAAATTTATTACCTAGACAGATATAAGCAAAAAAGTGACAGATGAGACAGACATGCTGAGGAGACAACATGAGAGAGGTGGACGAAACATAACAGAGAGACGGATGAGTCAGCACAAAAGCAGACTATAGCAGAAGGCATAACCCGAAAAACACCCAGCAAGACAGACACAGAAAGGAGATCAAGAATGCCAGACAGCTGAGGTACAGGGAATAGAAACCAGCAAAAGGAAAAGATGACAGCCAATGAGAACCGAGAAACGAGAACCACACAAAGACAAGTGGGGGAAAGAAGTGGAATGTGCCGGTGTGAATGCGGAGAAGACGACGAATGGAGGGGGGAGGGGGTCATGGCACATTCCCAAAAGCGCAGGCACCCGCCACTCACTGTCTGGTCTCCATGCCAACGGCTGCATGTCTGCAAGGGTACAAAACTAATGTGTAAAGCCCTCGGCATGTGGTCAAGTAACCGTGAGTCAATCCCTGTCCGACACCCCTTGTTCTCCCTCCCCCATCCCACCATTCCAACCCCAGCCAAGTCAGAGCCGAGCAAGACCTAAGCATTGCAGGAAATAAAGACCATCTCCGGGCATTTCTATTCCTTCTCTCTCTCACGGCATGGATTGCAGGGCAGTCACAGTAATCTCGAAGGGTCAGAAACACTGGATCACACACTACAGGCAATAAAGACCATCTCCAGCATTTCTGTGTATCACATGGAACCAATCTATGGGGCAGCAGCGAATGACCTGCAAGAGGAAGGGATCTTGTTTGCTTCCTGCCAGCTGTGGGCATGTGTGTCTGGGGGATGGAAGAATTCATTGGGAGCAGGAGGATGTTGCTATTTGCCCTTTGGAGGTGGTCACTAGACCTGAACCAGATTTGACCAGGTCTTTTTCCCACAGCATCAGATGCCGCAGGCAATAAAGACTTTCCTTCCCAAGGCTTTTCCATCTCTTCCATCACCCAGCAGGGAACAAAAAACATCCCAGGGTGGCTCCTAGCTACTCTTTTATATCGCTGCATAGTTTGTTCTCTCACTTTTTCTTCTATCAGCAGTTTTGTTATCTTGAACAAGTCAGGAAATGCCCTTCCCTCTTGCAGGGCCCTTATTTAACCAATTCTGCTGCCTGGGATATGAAATTCCTGCTCCAGGGCTGCATAGACAGAGGAGGAGGAGGATCTGGGAAAGATAATGGAGGTAAACATGATCCCTGGGCCCAAGCAGTACTGCACAGAATGACCTGGATCCTTCAGCCTCTGTTGTAAGGGCCAGAATCTGGGTTAGGGAAGGGCGGCCTGCTGCACCTGTAAGCAGCTAGCCAAAAATATGGAATCTCTCTCTCCGCCCCCCCAGGGTAGCTGCTAACACTGGACGGAGAGGGCAGTACAGCCCTACCCCCCCCCCCATGACTCCCACTGAAAACCTGCTACTTTCATGACTCACTACAGGTCAGTGTTTACCTTGAAGGCTTCTGAGCTACCCCTTCACAATAGATATGAGATCAAAGGGGGGAGGGCAGACAGGAAGATACTGACCTGGGGTCTCCTCCCCTAGACTTTGTGTCATATCTACTATTACTACTACTCCTCACAACAGTGTGACCATATGCAGGGGCAGAGCTCTCCAACAGGCACTGCCCCTCTCACACACACAGATACAGACTCCGGAGAACACTATAAAAGCATGCTGAGGGCAGTGGATGTATGGAACGACCTCCTTAGAGATATGGGGGGCACAAAAGCTGTAAGGGAATTCAAGAAAGTCCGAGACAGGCACCGGATATCCCTAATTACAGAAGAATGAAGGCAAAGCCAGAGATCAACTGAAGCCTCTAGCGCCACGCCAAAAGAAAACTAGACAGACCTCTCAGTGCTCATCTGTCATTGTCTGTGTCTAGAGCCAGGGGGATTAGAACCTAGGGATATAAAGTGATTCCTCCCACGAGATCACAAAGTGACTTAGTGACAGGTCTGGCAACTGGACCCAAGGTGCAGGGAGATAAATATATTGCCCAAGGTCACACCCACAGCGACAGAGCCGGGGATTAGAACCAATAGACCTCTAGCCCTTCTTAGTGCCTACAGCGATTATGCAATTCCCCACAATCCACCAACTTGTATATAAGAAGCTTGCTGGCATCATGCACACTAGGCAGCACAGGGTTAATCCCAGATGTCTATGGAGTTCAGGCAGACTCTTACCTCTTGGTCGAAGTCCAGAAGAGGAAGATTTGGGGAAGGGTTGGGGGGGGGGGGGGAGGGTTGGAAGTCCCTCCCCCCACTCTTCACCTCTGCTGAGAACACTCCCCCCAGCTTGGGCCGCTGGTGTCAGTGCTACAAATGCTGGTCCCTCCCCACCTCAGCCCTCCGAGACCAGTCCTGAAAAAAATCTCTACCACAAGGAATCCAAACTGATTATCCTCCAGAGCCAGGACGAGAACAAGCGAGGGGGTATCTGGGAAGGGGGGGGAGACACCCCCTCCTCTCCCGTCTCCAAAAAGTCACTCCACCAGCTCCTCAGTGCCGCAGCTCCCGAGCCAGTCTCCTCCCTCTCTCTTAAGCCCAGTTTGCTGTTAACATGTCGGCCAGCCTCTGTCTCCACACGCGTGTGTGCCTGTCCCAAGCAACCTCCTCTCGTCCTCCCCTTTATCAGGTTCCTTGTTCCTCCTCATGACTCAACCTCGCTCTCCCCCTCCCCCCTACACACACACCTCCCCGCCCCGGCAGGGGACGCGTCGTTCTCACCGGTTTAAAGGGCTGGTGAGGTCAGAGCGCCGCGCGGGCCCTCCCTCCACCACGGCGACCTGGGATTCCCTGACTTAGAAACACGCCTTCTCTCTGTCACACCAAATCATAAAGGCGGCATGGCTTGTATTTTCACTTAAGGTGGATTTTACAAATGAAGGAGGGGATCTGGGCTGCAATTCGATACGCTTAAAAAAAAAATAAAAAAAAAAAAAAAAAAGCTATCAGCACCCCCTAGCCCTTCAACACAAAGAAAACCGAGCCACAGAAATAGTTCTGTAAGTCTGGGATGCATTTAAGGTGGTTTTGACACATTTTTGTCATGCGTTCTGCTCTCCTCCTCCTCTCTATTTCCCCAGCTGTCGCCCCACCTTCTCCCTGCCTGCTTCAGTCTTGCTCTTTCACTGTTTTTCGGTCTCGCTCCTCCTCCTTTCTCCCGTCTCTTGTTCTCTCATTTCTGCCACCGCAAAGATCGCGAGCGAGACACACGCAGCAGTGTGTAAACAGGCCAGGAGAGCGACTTCTGACAGCACTCATACATACTGACCACATTAGTCAACCAGCTCACTCTGCTTTCCTGTCATCTCTTGCTTAGTCCCAGGCTGTCTCTACTCCCTGCTGACTCTCTCGCCGCCTCTTCCCCCTTTCTGGCAATCTTTCAGCCTCTCCCCCTCCAGCTGTCTCTCCTTCCGCTTCTTTCTCTCCAAAGCTGCTCCAACATGAGGACCAGAACAACAAAAGATTAAATGCACTGACTGCACTTTTCAGACCTGGGCCCTGTTCTTGCCCTGCCTAGGAGGGTGCCCATTTCCACAGCTCTTAACATCCCCTGTCAGTTATTTAATATGCCCTTATATCCAGCCACAGTGTACTACACAGCTTACAACCAAACATGCACAACAAAATAAACATATCAAACCGAGTTGCCAAGTTTCCTAGTTCCAGGAGTGAGATTTTCTTGCCAGTTCTGGTTTTGAATTTGCATTGCAGTGCAGTATGGTATTTGTAGTCCCTAATTTTACCCATTGAAATCAGTACTGCTGCAGGTCCCATAATGCATCGCAATGAGATGTCAGAAATCCAGGACTGGCTTGGATTCTCACTCCTGGAACTGGGTAACTTGGCAGCTCTGCAAATAATACAACTATCTACGCCAACGGCAAACCATATTGCAAGGTGTCTTGAGAAGAAAGACAGCAGACCGCCCTTCCCTCCCCCAGTGCACAGTAGAGACTTGGATTTAGAGTCCCATCTGAGCTCTTGTACTGGGGGCTTAAGGGAGTAGCACCTGAAGCCGCAGAGGAGGAGATACAAAGAGCTAACTCCGCGCACTCCCCTGCAGAGGGCCTGGGTTCAATTCCTGGGTCAGGTCTTCCACTGGGCATGATGCTGGCGGGGAGAACCCATCATTGCACAATGCTGACACCTAGTGGCCATGTTTAGAACCCATGATCGCAGGATCCCCCGAAGGAGGCCTAGTGCACGGTGCCTGCTGAAGGCCACTGCTGCAAGGACTAAAGCAAGTTAGGAAGTGGGTATAAAGTGGGACAGTTACAAATGAAGGGTCCTTGCCTTAGATTCCAGCCCTGGTTCCACCTGAGCTGGAAGCATACAAGCAGGAGGAAACCGTCACATACAAAAATAGATGAAAAAAGGTGACCCAGGTTGGATCTCTGTCGGAATGCCTGCTACTACTAATTATGACTTGTATAACGCTACAAGATATGCATTGCACTGCACATGTATACATCAGAGTCCCTATTCAACACAGCTTACAATCTCTTCAAGACAAACAGGGAGCTAGCATTCAATAAAGATGCAAATATCATTTAAAAGAATTAACCATTTATATTTCAGTGCATCATTAACAGTTTAAAACTAGAAATACCTACCCCCCCCCCCCCGGACACGCTCTCACTAATCCGCAGAGATATGGGCCTGCTGCTCCCTGCTCCTTCCCCCCCCATGTGCCTATGCACTCCCCAGGCTGGCTAATAGCAGCCCATCTTTCCCCCAATGTCAGAAATAGGATAGCACACCGTGGGCTGATTCAACAGGTCGTCAGCTCATGCTGACAAATCACAGATGTATTAATGACTAAACAAGAGTTTACTTATCATTTACTGGTTTAATATTGTATGTCCTTCTTGCTGACTGAGCCCACATAGCCATCACCCTGAAGAAAGATGGGAGAATTGATTTTTAAGGAGGCTGGTTACCAGCACCTCTTTAAAAATGCCATCTATGACCATCCTTCCCCCTCAACCAACTTAAATACATCCCAAGGACGCCTCTTCTCAGTATGGACTTCAAGTCTTAGAGAAGATAATTTTCAGAGAGCTGATAAATACAGGCAAAGTGTCAAGTCTCCATTAGCTGGATTTTAACAAGTTTCCCCCAAAAGCATAGACATTACCCAAATCTCAGACTTAGCCAATCCTCATAGCTTCCCAGCCGCAGACCATAAACATAGACATCTTGTGCCCCTCTCCCTTCCCAGACCAAATCTGATACTCATAGGCTTCTCCAATCATCTCAGCACTCAATGAACCTCCTCATGTAGTTGAAAAAACAGACTGCAAAAGCTGGAATCAGAAATGTCACAAGGGGTGGGGGCAAACAGCACCACCCTACCCTTTCGAGTCCATTGAATACAACCTTTGCCCTGGGCACCATTTGTCCAGCGACTGCTCTGACTGGAACACACAGAGAAGACAGACAGGCAAAATACTGGACAAAACAAAACAAAAATTCAGGGATCCCTCCCTTTTTCCAGGCATTAGGGGCTCCCTTCCTCATAAGCTAGCTGGAAACAGACTAGGTACAGATCTTTCCCAGAACCCTTCATAGGCCATTAACAGGTGCTAAAGTGCAAAAAAACAACAGAAAATAAAAAAGCAAAGCTGAGAAAGAGACCGATAGAGCCCGAAAAACATAAGAAGGATGGGACAACAGAGAGGGTCAAGTGGTGTTGACTCTGTGGGGGGGGGGGGGGGTGAGGGGCTAGAGAAGATGCATCAGAGAACCGAGGCTGACTCAGGGCCGAATGGAGACTGCCCTCCTACCTGTGCCCACGGAAAGGCATCAAAAGAGAAAAACACAGAAGTATGTCACCCAGTCCTCAAGGGCGGCAGGATCCAAAACACCAGCACACCAGAGCCAGGCTTCACACCCACAGCTTCCCTCTCGGCTTTAATGCCACTAAGGAAATCATTAACATCCCCCACAGAACAGCACAGACAGCAGCAGGGCAAAAAAAAAAAACTTTCCTCACACACACATACACTCTGCCCCATCATAGATAAAGTGCAGGCAGCAGCGATGCAAGCTTCACACACACACTGGCCTATCAGAAAACAGGTAAAGCAGGGCAGGCTTCCTTTACATACAGATTAGCCTACAGCCTTTAGCATACCGGTATCCCCATAATGGGAGCTGGAGTTTGGCTGAGGCCCTTTCCTGTATTACTTACAGCTGGAGACTCAAGAGGGAGGCAGCAGGGTGCCAGGACACAGGACTCAGCAAACTAAGAAAAAGGGGTTGAAAGGAAAAAAAAAAAAAAAAAAAAAAAGGACTTCCATGAGCCATCCATGGAGAAATGACGAGGTCAATCAATGTCTTCTCTGTGCAGGGCTGCTGCAATGGTATCGGATGCCCTAGACAAATTTCCAGCCTTACCCGCACCCAGATTTTGATAATTAAAAACTCAACAATCGTGACCATGCTAATATCATCCCTCCCATGACAATGCTGTAAAAATGAAGAACTGGACATCGCACTTTTAAACATTAAACTTTGTTATGTGCGTGCGTGTGTGTGTCGCCACTCTCCCTGCGGGTAAAAGAAGGTGCTGAGGGCTCTCTGAGTTTATCTGGTAGTCAGGATCTATTATTTTGCTTTGACTGCTGCTGCTCTTGCCACTCCTCAGAAAGTGCCGCCCTATGCAGCTGCCTAGGCTTGTCTGATGGTGCCACCTGCCCTGTCTGCCACCACAGAACAAGTGACTTTCTTGTCCTGTGCCTCAGTGCTAACCCCAGGTCTGCCAGAGACTGTGGGTGTGTGACACTGGTAAGGGGAGAGAGTCGGAACGCTCTCTGGGCTATAAAGGGCAGACGTCTGAACAGAGAGCGCTCCTTCCTTAACAGGAAATGCTAACACCACAAAAGTGACTTCTCTCCACTAAATCAAGTTCAACGTGTGCCTTCAAGTCAATGCTGCCTCCCAGCAACCCAGCAGTCCCTGGGCTTTCTTGACAGTGTGACCGGAAGTAGATTGCCAGGCCTTTCTTCCAAGGCAATGGAGGGTTAAGTGATTTGCCCAAGGCCACAAGGAGTGCTAGTGGGAATTGAACCCTGGTCTCTTGGTTATCAAGTCAATGCCCTAACCACTAGGCTCCTATCTCTACCGAGTATCACACCTGAAAAGGAGTGTGTTGTGGTGGGGACTATTTGACCCATGCATCAGGTGGGGTTGTCGTCACGATCTTCCCCCCTCTCCCTATGCCCCTTCTACTGGCTCGCTACCAGGGGTGTGTGAAGCCTGCTCATAAATTACCAGTGCTCCCAGCAAAGCATAATTATGGTTATGGAGGAGCAAGTGAAGGGGGTGGGTGGAGGGTGGTATCTTCAGCTGATGTAGCTCACTGGTGAAAGAGAGGGTGGGGCAGGGTAAAGAGATCAGAGGGAGTCCAGAAGGGAAAAGCAGAAGAAATGAGAGGCAGGAGGCACACAAGCATTAATTACCCACAACGCTGGAATAACCTGTTATTCCAATTATGTTCCTGGAACTGGGCTGAGAGAATGTGGGATGGGAGTCAGCATGAAGGGGGGGGGGGGTTCTCAGTCAGAAGAACAGTGAGTAAAGGAGGAACTCTTTGGGGGAGGGGGCAGTGTGTTGAGTCACTTCTTCCGCTTCTTACTCAGCATCCGTGTGAGGGGAAGGGATGGTGTGGGGGATACTGAGCTGGTCAGAGCGTAAGGGCAGTGCTGACAGAGGGGGATAAGTGGTGAGCGTGTTTTATGTGTGGAAGGGAACAGCGCGACCTTGACTCATTCTCACATGGTCTAATTTCAGACAGACAATCTTCAGAAATCTCACTGCTCTGTGTTTTCTTTTGTTTGTGTGTGTGGCGGGGGCTCTTCTTTGTGCTGAATGCCCACTTGGTACTGTGACGCAGGTCTGGTGGGAAGGAGAGAGGGGAGGAATGAAAGTCTCTCTACCAACAGTGCTCAGCACAAGAGAGAAGAGGAAGAGACAGCCAGTGTGTGGCGGGAGGGGAACAAGATACCCACTCCCAAGCAAGAGGAGCAGAGTCTTTACCGGGCTCTTTCCCGCCCAGGCTCGCCCTGGGTTTATTTCGTATCACCTGTGGCGCTTTGTCTATCACCATGGGAACAGCACACCTTCCCCCAGGCAGAGGAGACCTTATGTAACATGCTGCAAGGGACTCGACACACACCTGAGCCGTTGTAATGCAGCATCCACCCCATCTCCAGTGTCAGCCCTCTTCTCTCCCTCCCCCCCCCCCCCCCCGTCTCCGGTAGCCCATTGCCGAGTACCACGAATAATGCCTACATCCCCCCTCCCCCAAAACCTCTCGTTAAGTTACAGACCATAGACGGCGGTTTTGTAATACAAGGGCAGTGCGGAATCCGGCTAAGCCCCACATGAATACCACAGCATCACTGCCAGAGTACCAAACCATCATACTGGAGTAACACTGCAGCATATACTACTACAGGCACTATTACTATGGAGTACCAAGACAGAATACTATGGCAACGGCCTCGCAGCATACAAAAGCATTAAACCGTCAGAGGAAGGCCACAGCTACTGTGCCCAATTCTGCACTGTACAAAATGCTATATTTTCAATGCAGAATTTGGTAGGGGGCCAAGAAGCAACACTAAAAGGACTGTGGCTTGATGAAGGAAGGAGGGCTTAGGGATTGAGCCATAGGGGCAGAGAGACGGAATAAGCACGAGCCTGGAGGGGAGGCAGAGTGAGGCATTGGCATAGCCCAAGCAACAATACTGGAAAAAGACTCAGAGGAGGCAGGGTGGGGGCCACCTCACAAAATCCTGGCGCAACTGCAAATGGGGAGGAAGGAAAAGTAAAAGCCAGAAGGAAGGCTTGAGCCTGGAAGATGAGAGACGGCTGGGGGGGGGGAGGGGAGGGGAGCAGGGTCTATTACTACTAATCATTGGCATAGAGATGGTCCCTACTCCACGGAGCTTACAATTTACTCAAGACTGAGAAACAGGAGACTCTGGTAATTCTTTAAGGCTCGACAAATCCCAGGCGCCAGGTTGCCATGGCGACCAGAAATTTGCATCTGGCGCCTGCGATTTTTCACTCCCCTCCCCACCCCTTTTTGAAAAAAGGAAAAAAAAAATAGATCTGTTAGCAGACCCTTCTGTCTGCTTGTGGGGATCTGACCTCCCGTGGGTAGAACAGGAGGTTGCCTGCGGGGATCCCTTTTCCTGCAGGCAGGAGGAAAAAAGATCCGCCATTGGATCCTTGTGGGCAGAGCAGTAAGGGAAGGTCCTGATCACGGTTTGCAAGGCAGCAGGCTTCCCGTGGGGATCTGATCTCCCATGAGAAGTAGAGAGAGCCGCGATGGCACAAACACCCCTTCTGTCTGCCCATAGGAAATCAGCTCCCTGCGGGCAGAACGGTAGGGCAACGCAGTAGTCTGCCCGCGGGGATATAGTTTCCTGCGGGCAGAAGAGGGCAGCCTGACCATAGACTCTGCAAAAACAATTAAAAAAAAAAAAAAAAAAAAAAAAGATGGGGGCGTGAAGTTGCAAAACTTTAAAGGGCAGTATCTTACAAAAAAAAGGAAGTAGGATGGGGGAAATGGTGGGGAGGGGTGGGAGTGCTAGGGAGGGAGGGGGGAAGTGGTGAGAACCTGGAAGGAGAAGAGAGAGTGGGGAGGGGTTGAAGGGAGGAAAGAAAGAGTGCAAGGTGTTTGTGGACAAAGGGATACAATCTGTATATGTCGAAAGGTGCATCCCCCTTCTCAGAACACACACACAAACACCCCATCCCCATAATAACTGCATATGCGCGCGCGCGCGCGCACACACACACAGTCATCCCACCCCCACAGGGCAGAGACAAACACACCCCACCTCGACATGACCACACCCCCATTTGCATTCACATAGGCATCTCACCTCTGCACCACATACACACAGGATCCCCAGCCCTGCAGCACACACACACACACACACACACTCACTGCAGCCCTGCATCCCATTCACACAAAAGGTACCCACTGCTACATCCCATGCACAAACAGGCAAACCACCATTGCACCACACACACACACTTGCTATCATACAGCCTCTGCTACCATAACAAGAAACATTTCATCATCTCTTCAAAAACTCTTCCACCCTCTCCAGACATGTATGAGTTTGCAAATGGAAGGGTCATCCATGGAGAATAGAGGCAATGGGGTTTGAGGGGTCACAGCCACTGGCTCCTAAGATTTTGGCCTAGTTCCTAATTCCAAACAAAATGTGTCAAGGCCTGCTTTAAAGGAGATTATTAAAACACACAGATGTTAAACAGGCAAATAAGAAGGTCAAGATCCAAGAGCAGCCTGGTTTGTGTAGTGTGTGCTAGGAGGGAGGGGGGAAAGGAAGAGTGACCTGGGGGGAGGGAGCAAACCTGAGGGGACTGCTTGGGTCTTATGATATACGTTTCCAGTACTCCTGGAGGAGTTTCACATTAAACCATTGTTAATGGTGGTAATTTTTTTAAACAATTTTATTTTATGGGTTATATGTATCTAGGTTTTATTTTATGGGTTATATGTGTTTAGTTTTACTCTGATTTTATGAGATTTACATGGATTTATTGAAATCTCATGGGATTTTATGATGGAATGAACATTTTCTTCTTTTTTTTTTAAGTGTGTTTTGCTAAGACATATTGCCTATTGTCGAGGGTTCCGCTGCAGGGAAATTGTCTGCATGCACGTTTGTTTGTTTGCGCATGTACGAGACGCAAAACCACAAAATCAGCCCAAATTTCCTTCAGTGCTCAGCTCCACCATGCAAAGAGCCAATCAAGGTGGGGGAAGTGTGAACCGCAAGTCGTATTCTTGAAGAGCTGCAGCCAGAGAGAAGAATGGGTGAATGAAAGAGATGGGAGAAGCCTGGGAGGGGGTCATGAGAGAGAGAGAGAGACTGGAGGAAGCCTGCAGGGGTGCCATGAGAGAGAGACACACACATGCATGCAGCCCGCAACCCTTCCTAGGATACCAACATATGAATCCTCCACATGCCCGATGTGCCACGGTGTCACTTTTCAACTTGTTTGTTAAATATTATGAATATTTGTATAGCTGCCTAGATTCCAAGCAAGTGGTTATAATGCAAGATATAAATAATAAATTAGACTCAAATTCTGCATCTTTGTTAGAACAGCTTCTTTTTGCATTACATTTTAAATTATTACCCAAACCCAGTGACTGTTTTGAGAAATCACCAATGCAGAATACCACAGTAGTAAGCATAAGTGTGCCACGGTGGCAAGGCTGCAGCATGCCAAAGGCTGCCGCCGCCACCACGGTGTACCAAGGCACAGCACTGCTTTAGGAGAACCGAACAATGCTGCTATAGCATTTTGATTTAGTAAGTGGTGTTCTTTTGGTATTACTATGGAATGCCACCATAGTGTACCAAAATGTTACAATGCCACAGTAATACCATGGCAAAGCTGCATAATACCACAGCAATGAACCACAACAAAAACAGCGCATAATACTAAAAGCATGCCACCACAGCCACGCCGCTGCAACATACAAAGGCATCATAATGCCACTGCAACACTGCCTAATATCATAACATCATTGCCACAATGTACCAAAGCATCACAGTACCACAGTGTACCACACCGTAACACCACTATGAGAAGGTTGTACTGTACCACCATCTGACAAAGTGGGCTCTCATCCTCAAAGGATCAGGCCTGAATAGTCTGCAACTATGTTTTTCAAGCAGTTTCCGAGGTACCCCCTCTAGTCAGTAAGATTTTCGGGATATCCACCATGAATAGTGATTAGCTAGGTAGTGTAATATTCATGGTGGGCAGGGGCAGCAGAATGCCATTCTTGTTGGGGGAGGGGGGGACCCAAGCTTTGTCCCTTGGCCAGCCAAACTGAGCGAGGCTGTGATTGGATCCCCACGGGCAGGCATGAGGAGAAGGCTGGCAATTTCCTGCAGGCAGAGAAGTGGTCTTTCCTGCGATCACAGCGCTCTTCTGTCCATGGGGATGGAATCCCCATGGCAACTCACTGCCTGCTGGGTGGCGATTGTGGCAAAGAGGCCTCCTGTCCGCCCGTGGAAGACTGGATTCCTGCAGGCAGACAGAAAGGGAAGGCTGGCAATCGCGGCAACAAGGTTTTGGTAAAGCCAGGGGCCATGTGGCCACCCCTTTCTGACACCTCTGATGGTAGATATCCTGAAAATCTGACTGGCTGGGGATCCTCCAGGAGATGTTTGAAACCACTGGTGTAGCATCTTTCCAGCATTTCCTGCCATCATTCCTACTACATCAGCAAACTCGCTGAGCTGCCAGTTGGAAAAAAGGCATGAAGACACCAGGAAAAGAAAGGATGAAAACTACAAAAACAGACCCAAACTTGACAGCAAGGCAACGAGGTCAGGTGGCAGGAAGAATACCGGTGCGACACTGTGGGCAAATATGAAACTCGGAAAAAAAAATCAACTTTTTACGGGGACATCCAGACGAATATCTGAAGAGCTCCACGGAAAAAAATGAGACTAAGCAAGATGGCACCCTTGGGCGGGAAGGGGACCATGCATGCATGGTGGCATCTCCCAAAGGCTTTCTTTGAAAGCTGGGGGGATGCTTCTGCGAGGGCTCCATTTGTGCCGATGTCACCCATATGTGAGGACCGACTTCCTGCTTGTTCCCGGAGAACAGAATTTTAGGAATTTAGGAGACCCAGTGTCTGCCATTTTTCCAGTCCTGATAGGAGGGAGATATACAACATTACAACCCGAGGCATGCCTAAAGTAGGGCATCCAAGCCTGCCATTTGTAGATCCTTCTCATGGCTGAAATAGCTTCTTACATTGGATTCTCCTGAGGCACCACCAAGTGGAACAGTGGGGACTGAACTCCCACTTGCCTAGAATCTTGGAGTTATGCATTGAGAAAGTTGACCTGTATGCACTGTGAACTCCATTTCGTTTGGAGACATACGCCACTGCCATGCCCAAGAACTCCAAGACTACTTTGCCCACTAGAAGAGGCCTTAGCTTCTCCAGGTATAGAAGGCAGGCATCTAGTAGAAGGAGCTAATACATCTCTGACCTCCAACAAGGACCCCTTATGACCCACTGGTCTAATGTGGTTTGGGTCTCCCCAAAAAGAAATAGCCTGAGCCACCCCCCCAACCAGTTGCACCTCAGAAAGGGGCTACTGGAACTCATTAAGGGAAAGTACTGGCTCCCACTGGAGCCATGGCAAAGACATGAGCATGTTGGAAGTGCCAAAAAAGACTGCCCCTTCTGGAAAAACTGACCTAAAGGTGTCCTGTAGGGGAGGCCAGGCCTCAGAACTCCTCCAACGGGGATACCATACAGTCAACAAGACTGAAAACAGCCTGTGAGCTGTTTCAGGGACTGCAGTACAAGCAGTTTGAAAAGAAAGAACCCTGGGGTCTCAGATGGCCCACAGGAGCCAAGGGGTTTGCAGCTAAGGCCACCTTGCCAGGCTCCATGCAAACATTATCAATGGTCAGTGTCCACCGGAAGGGAAAAAAACAAAAACAAAGCAGCAGCAGGGTGCACAGAAATGACAATGGGTCCAGCCCCACCTCCCCCCAATGGAAGGTCCAAAATGATGAAAAAAAAAAACCCTGTGCCCCAGGCTTTGCAGCCACAATGGGGACAAAAAGGAGCAGCCAAGGAAACAAATGCTGGGGGTTGCAGCAGCAAAAAGACCGCAAGAAACCACACCAGAAAAAAAAGCAGGACACGGTGAAAATGGAAATCCAAGACATGTTGGGCTGACTGGGAAAACCTGAGCAGAGAAGCCCCAGATGCCCACGCAGGCCTGGGAGACCCAGCTATAGATAATAGCCTTTTCTTTTCTTTTTTTTTTTTTAAATTTGGAGCTGCTTTATTGAAAGCAGCAGTGAGCTAAAGTATTGACCACCGTAACCAAGAGAAAAAAGAAATCAGAAAAATAAAATAAGCTCCTCTTCTGGTCCACCAAGCCCCTAGGAACCCTTGGGTAAGAACACTGGACACAGGGCATCTGTCAGCTCCAGGAGAAAAGGGCATACCTACATTTCAGGTAACACTAATCTTTACCAGACTCAATCATACTGACCACTGCCCTGTGGTGGACCAGGAGAGTCAGACCTTATCTATACTTCTGCACCAGTTCAAACACCTTGCCACCTGCTGGAGGCAAGCAAATACTGGCTCCTCTCAGAGTCAAGCTGCTCAAGTCTGCCTCCACCTGCTGGCAGGGAAGCATAACCCACATTTCTGGGCTGGTTTAGCAGGATAAGGAATGCTATTTATATACTGTGCCTCTTGAACAAAGTTCAACCTGAAGTAGTTTACAACAGAAATAATACCATAAACAAAAAAAAAAAATAATAAAATACCTTGCCAATAAAAATACAAAAGTACATTAACCTTCAAAGAGGTGTACCTCATACCCAACCCACGCTCACTTCAGGGGGAATGCGAGGGAGTAAAATCCACTCATCCGGTCGCGGGGAATGCGAGGGAGTAAAATCCACTCATCCGGTTGCTCAAGCGATTAAATTGCTTTTTATTTTTTTAAATGTAAGAGAGGAACAACCTATATCTTCATGCTAACTACACACACACCCAACTCCCTGAAGACAATCGAAAATCCCAAATGGCAGAACTCAACCCACATCGGTACATCAACCCCACTGTAACAATGCAACATATCTAAGTATAAAATACCATTATTACACATCACAACTTCTATACCACTTTGCAGCATACTATTATTTAATAGGGATGGCAAGGTAAAAAGAAAATTTGAGTCGTGCTTGTTTAAAATTAATTTTTGGACAGTTTTTAATGTTTTATCTAATTGTTTTTTAGGCATGTACTGCATTGTATGCTTAACACAATCAATTGTACATGCTTTCATTCATAGGTATATATGCATACAACCTATTTGTGCATGCTTTAAATTTTCAGATGCCCAAGCTAGCCCAAATGTGTGCTCACAAAATGTATAACCCCACTATTTCATATTTCTTTTCCCAAACAGAATAATGCAAGCATACCATAGAAATACCAAAACGTCCTGTAATATTGCAAAATCTGCAGTAATACTCTGTAGTGTTGCAATAATACAATACCGATTCAGGTCCTGTAGCCACATACTCCACTAACAAATACCACAGCAAAAACACATATCACCAAAGTAGCATTTTAACTAGGCAATGATACTAGAATAACACTATCACAGCACAGTAATAGAGTGTAGTTACTCACCTGTAACAGGTGATGTCCAGGAACAGCAGGAATTAGTCCTCACATATGGGTACGTCGGTACCGACGGAGCCTGCGCGGGAACGCTCCCCAGCTTCCCAAAAAGGAAAGCTTTTGGGAGCATCCCACAGCGCATGCGTGCTGCCTTCCCGCCTTACCTAACCAACTCGCCTCAGTTCGAGTTTAAAGCTGAGACAATAGAAAGAGAGAGGAAAGGAAAGATAGAGAGAGATACAACTCCTAGGGGAGGTGGGAGGGTTGTGAGGACTAATTCCTGCTGTTCCCAGAGATCACCTGTTACAGGTAAGTAACTGTGCTATCTCCAGGAACAAGCAGGAATGAGTCCTCACATATGGGGACTCCCTAGCTAAGATGCCTGGGAGATCCCCAAGGGTATGAGACCCTGAAGGGTTCCTCGTCTTCCTATGGATCTCAGGCATCCATTCAGGGAAGGAGGGCAGGAGTTGTTCAAGAATGGAACAGGTGTCTGAGGACAGCCTGACCAAACAAGGCATCCCGGCGGGAGTCCTTGTCCAAACAGTAATGGGCTGTGAAGGTATGAACCGAGGCCCAGGTGGCTGCTTGACAGATCTGGTCGATGGACACAGAATGAAGATGAGCCATAGAGGTGGCCATGGCCCTCACATTGTGAGCTGTGACATGGCCCTCCAGAGAAAGGTTCTTACTCTGGTAAGCAAAAGAAATACACTGAGCAATCCAATTGGACAGTGTTCTTTTAGAGACTGGAAGTCCTAAATGAGAAGGATCAAAAGCAACAAAAAGCTGGGAAGACTTTCTATGTTGCTGTGTCCTGTGTAAGTAAAAAGCAAGAGCTCTTTTACAATCTAGAGTATGAAGGTTCCTCTCTGCACTGGATGCATGAGGAGCTGGAAAAAAGACAGGTAAATATACCTCTTGATTAAGATGAAAAGGTGAGACCACTTTAGGCATAAAGTGAGGATTTGTCCTAAGGACTACCTTATCATGATGGAACCTTGTATAAGGTGGATTAGCCACTAAGGCCTGCAGTTCACTGATGCGGCGAGCAGAAGTGATTGCAATAAGGAAAATAACCTTCCGGGAAAGAAATTTCAAGGAGGTAGTGGCTAAGGGTTCAAAAGGTGGCTTCATAAGCTGACCAAGAACCAAGTTTAAGTACCATGCCACCGGAGGAGGTCGAATGGGAGGTTTAGTTAAAGTTAGGCCTCTCATGAATCTTGCAATAAGAGGATGAGAGGAAATAGGTTGTCCATTGAGAGGCTTAAGGGATGCTGCAATAGCACTCAAATGGACCCTTACTGAATTCGTCTTAAGGCCTGCATTAGAGAGATGCAGGAGATATTCCAATAGAGAATTCACAGGAAGTGCCAGAGGGTCAAGACCCTTTTGAGCACAACAAATGGAAAATCTTTTCCACTTAAAAGCATAGGAACATCTAGTGGAAGGTTTTCTGGAAGCATGGAGGATATCCTTCACTTGCTGAGAAAGATTGAAGTCTTGAAGGTCTAGGCCTTCAGTAACCAAGCTCTGAGGTAAAGGAACTTGGGATTTGGATGCCACAAAGTCCCTTCCTCCTGGGACAGAAGGTCTGGTGCAGCTCCCAAGTCCAGGGAGGGGGCTTGGGAGAGATGCAGAAGTAGAGGGTACCACACTTGGCGTGGCCAGCGTGGAGCTATGAGGATCATAGATCCTTGATCCCTCTGGAGTTTGAACAGAGTCTTGGGAATCAAAGGAATGGGTGGAAAGGCATACAGGAAGCCCTGACCCCAATGAAGGAGGAAGGCATCCTTGGACTGAGCTCCCTGACACGGAATTCTGGAACAGAACCGGGGAAGTTTGGCATTCCACGGACTTGCAAAGAGGTCTATGTCCAGGGTTCCCCATTCCTGGAAGATTCCGAGTACCTGATCCATGTGCAGGGACCATTCGTGTGGAAGCAGAACTCGACTGAGTCTGTCTGCCCAAGAGTTTTGGATTCCTGGGAGGTATACTGCCAGGAGATGGATTTGATGCTCTCTGGCGAAGGCCCACAATCTTAGAGCTTCGTTGCAAAACGACAGAGAGCCAGTTCCTCCTTGCTTGTTTATGTAAAACATGGCTACTTGATTGTCCGTATGAATGAGGACTGTCTTGTAGCTGAGGAGGGTATGAAAGACCTTGAG
Organism: Ichthyophis bannanicus; assembly: GCA_033557465.1. Classification (NCBI taxonomy): domain Eukaryota; kingdom Metazoa; phylum Chordata; class Amphibia; order Gymnophiona; family Ichthyophiidae; genus Ichthyophis; species Ichthyophis bannanicus. Next base: position 98,518,232 of record CM066048.1, on the reverse strand, counting down.
AGCTAGGAATACTGCTCGAAGTTCCAAGTGGTTGATATGAAGAGAGGTCTCCTGTGGGGACCAAGTGCCTTGGGTGGAGAGGTCTTGTAGATGAGCTCCCCAACCTGTTTGGGAGGCATCTGTTGTGAGGGTTGCCTGGGGCAACAAAGATTGGAAGGGGGATCCCAGCAACAGATTTTGAGTGGACATCCACCATTGGAGAGACCAAAAGAGACGTTTGGAGGTTGCTATTTGGTCTGAGAGAGCTCCTGAATCCTGAGTCCACTGGGTGGACAAAGTCCATTGAGCTGCTCTCGTGTGTAGGCGAGCATAGGGTACCACATGTACTGTGGAAGCCATATGGCCTAGCAGCTGTAGCATCTCCCTGGCAGTTAAGTGGCTTTGACTGAATCTGGGAGGCTAACTGCACTAGACGTTAACGGGCCTGAGGAAGGTAGGCCCTTGCAGAAGTGGTGTCCAACCAGGCCCCTATGAATTCCAGGGACTGAGTAGGGGTGAGCTGGGACTTTGGGAGGTTTACCACAAGTCCCAGGTATTGCAGAATGCGCCTGGTGCGGTTCAGGGAGATTTGAGCCTCCGACTGGGTTGGAGCTCGGATGAGCCAGTCGTCCAGATATGGGAAGACAAATATTCCCAGAGTGCGTAGAAATGCAGCAACTATTGCCATGCATTTGGTGAACACTCTTGGAGCAGAGGCCAGACCGAAAGGAAGGACTCTGTATTGGTAATGTTTTCCCTGGAACAGAAAACGTAGGAATTTTCTGTGAGATGGATGGATGAGGACATGAGTGTACGCATCCTTGAGATCTAGAGAACAAAGCCAATCCTGACTCTGTAGGTATGGAAGGAGAGTGCCTAGAGAAAGCATCTTGAACTTCTCCTTGCATAGGAATTTGTTCAATTCTCTGAGATCTAGAATGGGTCTGTATCCCCCTGTTTTCTTTGGAATGAGAAAATAGGGGGAGTAGAACCCTGATCCCTGTTGAAGAAGAGGAACTTCTTCTATGGCCCTCTGGGCCAGAAGGGTAGTCACCTGGATGTGGGAGAATTGAAGTGTCTCACCATGGTGTAGGGAGGAAGGTCTGAGAAATGAAGTTTGTAGCCCTCTCTTATGATGGAGAGGGTCCACTGCTCTGATGTGATTTGCTCCCATCTGGGAGCAAAATGAGCTACCCTTCCTGGAATGGTGAGAGGTTCTGGCTGTTGTAGAGCCAGAAAGGTTAAGTTCTCTAGTATCAAGTCAAAAACCCTGAGGGGGTTGGGACTGCTGAGTTGTAGCAGCCCCTGTAGGTTTAGGCCTGGCCTGTTTAGGTTGCTGACGCTTAGTAGCAAAGCGACCTGTAGAAGATTGTTGGCCAGAAGTGGAAGGAAATCTGCTCCTTTTGTAAAAAGGCTTTTTGAAAGGTTTTTTATTGGCTGGAATGGAGGTTGACTTGGAAAGTCTATCCAGAGCAGAATTCTCTGCATCCATTTGAGTGGCTTTTATTTGCCACTCTTTGCCAAAGAGATTTTCACCCGTACAGGGCAGATTTCCTAAGCCATCCTGAACTCAGGGTTCTAGATCAGAAGCCTGGAGCCAAGCAATTCTGCGAGCAGCTATGGCAATGCCTGAGGCTCTGCTGGCACCTTCAAAGGAGTCAAAGGCTGCCCTGTTGGAAAACTTTGAAATGTCATGAGTATGCTTAAGCCAAAGGAGAAATTCATCCCTTCTATCCTCTGGAATAAAAGGGAGAAAGTTGTGCAGCTTTTGTGCAACTTCCTTTAGAAACATACCCATATAAAGGCTATATGAGTTGATTCTGGCAATAAGCATGCTGGTTTGGAAGATTTTCCTACCAAAAGCATCCAAGGTCCTGCATTCTCTTCCTGGAGGAGCAGAAGAGTGTCTTTTGGTACTCTTTATCCTTTTCATAGCTAACTGCACCACAATGGAGTGGTGAGGAAGCTGAGTTTTCTGAAATCCAGGACAAGGAGGGACACGGTACATAGTGTCCAATCTGCGAGAATGAGGAGAAAGGGTGAGAGGAGTCTCCCATAAGTCAATCATATGTTCATGAAGAATTTCATGAATTGGCAAGGTGACTGCCTCTCTGGGAGCCTTAGAGTATCCTAAAATAGCTAATTTTTTTGCTCTAGGCTCTGCTTTAGAGGTTACTGAAATAGAGAGTCCTTTAGCCACTTCTATTATGAAGTCTTGAAAGGACAAATCCTCTGGAGGAGACATTCTCCTTTTTGGAGAAGCAGGCTCCTCAGGAAGGGTAATGGATACTTCAGGAGACTCATCTGATGAATCATCAGAGGAATCGAAGTATCGTCTGTCCCCTTCCAACGATCGATACGCGTATCGATTGGTACCGACATCGGGCGTCCCCGGTACCGGATCGGTACCGAGAAATAGCCCTGGACAAGGAACCTGAGTCGGTATCCTGGCTGATGTCGATGCAGTCGGTACCGGTATCGGTGCTGGTACCGGTACCGGTATCGGTGCTGGTACCGGTACCGACAACGGGACTCGTTGCGGTACCGTCGGCGTCGCAGCTTTAATAAAAGCCATTATAGCCTGCTGCATGGATTGAACCCCAGAGCAGTCTGACAGGTGATCGGTCGAGGCCGTGCCATCGATGTCAACCTGTAACCCCATAGGAGGAGCTTTGGAAGCCGGAGCTTCCCGCCGGGGTTGTTTGGCTGGGGCAGGATCCTCGAGGGCAAGCCCAGAGGCATCTTGATGCTTAGAGGGAGATTTGCCCTTCAAGGACCTGCTAGGATTATGTTTGGTTACCTGAGACCCATTGGGAGAGGAAGACCTGGAAGATGTCGATGCCACTGCCGGTGCATCCGTGGGAAACAGCACATGGAGCTTGGCTGCTCGGTTCTGTAACCCTCGTTTAGACATTAAAGAGCAGGACGGGCAATCCGGAATGGAGTGTTCAGGACCCAAACATTTAAGACACCATTCATGGGTATCTGTAACAGAAATTGTACCGCTACACTTAGTGCATTTTTTGAACCCGGAGGCTGGTTTTTCCATGAGGGAAAAGTTTCTTTTGGGCCTGGAGGCCTAAGAAGAAAAAGACACCAAGTGAGGAGAAAATATATATATATATATTTTTTTTTTTTAGAAAGAAAGAAAAAGAAAAGACCGGCGGTACCGGTCCGGCGTCGGGGAAGGCAGACACGCGACCAAAGAAATAAATTAAAATAAAGAACTTCTTCAGCGGTGACAGGAACACGACCTGCTGGCTCCGCGGAAAAGAAGAACTGAGGAGAGTTGGTTAGGAAAGGCGGGAAGGCAGCGCCCATGCGCTGTGGGATGCTCCCAAAAGCTTTCCTTTTTGGGAAGCTGGGGAGCGTTCCCGCGCAGGCTCCGTCGGTACCGACGTACCCATATGTGAGGACTCATTCATGCTTGTTCCTGGAGATTTTAGTCTTCACATATGGGTATCGTCGGTACCGACGGAGCCTGTGCAGGAACGCTCCCCAGCGTCCAATAGGAACGCTTTTGGGAGCATCCCTCAGCACATGCGCGCTGCCTTCCCGCCTTTCGAATTGTCCTTCTTCAGTTAATTGTGTAGCTGAGTGAAAGGATAGAGGGATAGAGGAAAGAGACAAAGAGATAGAGAGACAACTCCTAGGGGAGGTGGGTGGGTTCTGAAGACTAAATTCCTGCTGTTCCCGGAGATCACCTGTTACAGGTGAGTAACTACACTATCTCCAGGAACAAGCAGGAATGTAAGTCTTCACATATGGGGACTCCCCAGCTGAAGATGCCAGGGAGATAGCCCCAGGAAGGTGCCACCCTAGAAAGGTGGGAATCCTTCCTCCCATGGATCTCTGGCATTCCACCAGGGTTGGTGGGTAGGAGTTGAATTAGGTCTGAAAGATTTTGAAGAACAGCTTGGCCAAAGAAGGCATCCCGACAGGAGGCTTTATCCAGGCAGTAGTGGGCTGCAAAGGTGTGTACTGAAGTCCGCGTGGCTGCTCGACAAATTCATCGATAGAGACAGAGTGGAGATTAGCCATGGAAATCCAAGAAAGGTCAACGCATCTTCGGTAGTAGACTGGCTAATCTACTGAAGAGGGCTTTAAACTAGATTCGTTGGGGATGGGTGAAGAAAGCCCCCAGGTAAGTGATACATTAAATACCTTTATGGAAATGGGTAACAGGGGTAACATATGGAAAGCAGTGTGTATAAATGCCCATAGCATGGGAAATAAGATCCCTGATGTTGAAGCTTTGGTGGGAGTGGCTGACTTGGATTTAGTGGCAGTTACAGAAACATGGTTCACAGAAAACCATGACTGGGATGTAACTATACCTGGCTATACTTTATTCAGAAAGGACAGGGTAGAAAGAAGGGGAGGAGGAGTGGCACTATATGTAAAAACTACTATTAAAGCTTTGGAATTACACAGCTTAAAAGGGAGAGAGGAGGCATTGTGGGTTAAACCAGAAAGAGGGAAAGAGAAATCTATTTGCATTGGTGTGATATTCAGACCTCCCTCACAAAAGGAAGTGGTGGACAGAGAGTTAATTGAAGACATACGCAGCATTGCTAGGAAAGGGGAAGTGCTACTGATAGGAGATTTCAATATGCTAGATGTTGATTGGCACATTCCTGCTGCAGTATCATCTAGAAGTAAGGAGATCCTGGATTCTCTACAGGGAGAACTATTCAGGCAATTGGTAACAGACCCCACACGTGAAGGGGCCATACTGGACTTGGTGCTTACCAATGGTGAAAGTGTTTCTGATGTTGTAGTGGGAGATCATTTTGCATCCAGTGATCACCAGATGGTGTGGTTCAGTATTAGGACTAGGGCTGTTAGAATCCATTCCAAGGTGAGGATCTTAGACTTTAGGAAGACTAACTTTGCGAAGATGGGCCAATACCTCAGGGAGTCGTTAGTGGGATGGGAACAGCTGGGGGATGTAGAAAAAAACAGTGGGCAAAACTGAAAGGGGATATTTTAAGGGCAACCAACCTTTTTGTTAAAATGGTAAATAAAGGCAAAAGGAAAAGGAGACCGCTATGGTTTTCTAAGGAAGTAGCTGAAAAAGTGAAGAAAAAGAGGGAGGCCTTCATGAAATACAAGAGATCACAGAGAGAGGAAGACAAGCATCTGTATTTGGAAAAACTTAGAGAAGCTAGCAAAGTAGTCAAGAAGGCAAAGATTCAAAAGGAGGAGGAAATAGCCAATGCAATACAATGGGGGGATAAGACATTTTTCAGATATATTAGTGAGAAGAGGTAGGGCAAAAGTGGTATTGTCAGACTCAAGGGTGTAGGGGGGGAATATGTAGAAGCTGATAAGGATAAAGCAGAATTGCTTAACAAATATTTTTGTTCTGTGTTCACAGATGAAGAACCAGGAGCAGGACCTCAGAAAACACACACAAATAGGAACAGAAGCGAGGGACATCTTGAACAATTTTCAGAACACTGTGTTCGTGAGAAACTAGCTCAACTTAAAGTAGACAAAGCGATGGGACCGGATGGAATACACCCTAGAATACTGAGGGAACTTGGGGACGTTCTAGCAACTCCACTGACTGACCTTTATAATGCCTCGTTGGAGTCGGGAGTGGTGCCAAAGGACTGGAGAAAGGCTCATGTGGTGCCTTTACACAAAAGCGGAAGTAAGGATGTGGCTGAAAACTACAGGCCGGTTAGTTTAACTTCGGTGGTGAGTAAATTATTGGAAACGCTGCTGAAAGAGAAAATAGTGAGGTTTCTGGAGTCCAGCGGATTACAGGATCCGAGGCAGCATGGATTCACCAGAGGCAGGTCTTGTCAGACAAATCTGATTGATTTCTTTGACTGGGTGACCAGGGAGTTGGACCGAGGGAGAGCTCTAGATGTGGTGTATTTAGATTTCAGTAAAGCCTTTGACACTGTTCCTCACAGGCGACTTATAAACAAACTGAGCACCCTAGGGATGGACCCTAAAATTACTGCTTGGGTTAGAAATTGGTTGGGTGGGAGGCGACAAAGAGTACAAGTAAATGGAGCTCACTCCGAGGAGAAGGATGTTACCAGTGGTGTGCCCCAGGGATCTGTCCTTGGTCCGATTCTTTTTAACATCTTTGTTAGTGATATAGCAGAAGGGCTGTCGGGTAAGGTTTGCCTCTTTGCTGATGATACCAAAATCTGCAATAGAGTAGAGTAGACACCCAGGAAGGTGTAGATAACATGAGGAGGGATCTAGCTAAGCTTGAAGAATGGTCTAGAATTTGGCAGCTGGGATTCAATGTTAAAAAATGTAAGGTCATGCATTTGGGCTGCAGCAATCCAAGGGAGCAATACAGTATAGGAGGTGAAGTACTTTTGTCCACTAAAGAAGAGCGGGACCTAGGCGTGGTTGTGTCTGATGATCTTAAAGTAGCTAAACAGGTAGAAAAGGCGACGGCAAAAGCTAGAAGGATGCTTGGGTGCATACGGAGAGGAATGGCTAGCAGAAAAAAGGAGGTGATAATGCCTCTGTATAAGTCTTTGGTGCGACCTCATTTGGAGTATAGTGTGCAATTCTGGAGACCGCACCTTCAAAAGGATGTGAACAGGATGGAGTCGGTGCAGAGGGTGGCTACTAAAATGATTAGTGGGCTTCATTATAAAGCATATGAGGACAGACTTAAGGATCTTAATATGTACACCTTAGAGGAAAGGCGGGATAGAGGTGATATGATTGAGATGTTTAAATACCTCCGTGGCATAAATGTTCAGGGAGAGAGCCTCTTTCAATTGAAGGCAAGTTCTGCTACGAGGGGACATGGGATGAGGGTGAAGGGAGATAGATTCAGGAGTGATATGCGGAAATATTTCTTTACAGAAAGAGTCGTGGATCCGTGGAATAGTCTCCCAGTGGAGGTGGTAGAGGACAGTAACTGAATTCAAAAAAGCATGGGACCAACACAGAGGATCTCTAAAGGTAAAAAGTGGACTGTTGTAGTTGTTGATATGGAAGGACAGACTAGATAGGCCATGTGGTCTTTTTCTGTCATCATGTTTCTATGTTTCTAAGTTGCCATGGCTCTAACGTTATGAGCTGTGACATGGCCATGAAGAGGAAGACCCTTACTCTCATTAGCAAAGGATATGCATTGGGCAATCCATTTAGATAAAGTTCTTTTGGAGACTGGAAGTCCCAAATGACTGACTAGGGTCAAAAGCTATAAAACGTTGCGAGGACTTTCTATGTTGCTGTGTTCTCTGTAGGTAAAAGGCTAAGGCTCTTTTACAATCTAAAGTATGAAGGTTTCTTTCTGCACTAGAGGCGTGAGGCCTCGGAAAAAATACAGGAAGATAAATTGATTGATTCAAATGAAAAGGCGAAACCACCTTTGGCATAAAGCGTGGATGAGTTCTAAGAACAACCTTATGATGAAATCTAGTATAAGGAGGATCAGCCACTAAAGCTTGCAGTTCACTAATGCGATGGGCAGAGGTGATTGCAATTAGGAAGATGACCTTCCAGGTCAAAACCTTAAGAGTTGTAGTGGCTAAAGACTCAAAAGGCGGCTTCATGAGCTGCCTGAGAACTAGATTTAGATCCCATGCCACCGGTGGTGGCTTAATGGGAGGTTTGGTTAATAGAAGACCTCTCATAAATCGGGATATGAGTGGATGAGAGGAAATTGGTTGTCCATTCAGAGGCTTATAAGAAGCTGCAATTGCACTAAGATAGACTCTTACCGAATTGGTCTTTAGACCAGAATTCGATAAGTGAAGGAGACACTCTAGTATCAATTCTAAAGGTATGATAAGAGGGTTTAATCCCTTCTTGGAGCACCATATAGTAAAACATTTCCACCTGAAGGCATAATATCTGCTTGCGGAAAGTTTCCTAGAAGCCTGAAGAATATCCTTTACCTGTTGGGACAGGTTGAAATCCTGGAGGTCTAAGCCTTCAGCAACCAGGCCGTGAGATGCAGGAACTGGGGATTCGGGTGCCATAGCGTCCCGTCCTCTTGGGAAAGGAGATCTGGAGCATACCCTAACTCCAGAGGTGCAGCTTGAGAGAGACGCAGAAGCAGGGGATACCATGCTTGGCGTGACCAACGTGGCGCTATGAGAATCATGCGACCCCTGTCTCTCTGAAGCTTGAAGAGTGTTTTGGGGATGAGGGGAATGGGTGGGAAGGCATAAAGGAAGTCCTGACCCCAGTGAAGGAGAAAGGCATCCCTTGGCTGACAATTGTGAGCCGGAATCCTGGAACAGAACAGGGGAAGTTTGGCATTCAGTGGACTTGCAAAGAGGTCTATGTCTGGAGTGCCCCAGAGATGAAATATCTTTGCCAAATAGTCTAGGTGGAGGGACCACTCGTGAGGCAGCAGTACTCGACTGAGTTTGTCTGCCCAAAGGTTTTGAATGCCTGGAAGATATACCACTAGAAGGTGAATTTGATACTCTCTGGCGAGGGCCCACAGTCGTAAAGCTTTGTTGCATAACGACAGAGAGCCTGTCCCGCCCTGCTTGTTCACATAGAACATGGCTACTTGATTGTCCGTCTGGACTAGGACTGCCTTGTAGCTGAGCTGGGCATGGAAAACTCGAAGAGCAAAATAGATTGCTCTTAATTCCAGGAGGTTTATGTGTAGACCAGCCTCCTGTGGAGTCCAGGTTCCCTGGGTAGAGAGATGATTCAGGTGTGCTCCCCAACTCACCTGTGATGCATCTGTTAGGGTGGCCTGAAAAAGGGGTTGATGAAAAGGAGGCCCCACTGTCAGATTTTCTACTGATTGCCACCATTGGAGGGACAAAATTAGACGTTGAGAGTTTAATATTTTCTCTGATAAAAGACCTGTGGCCTGTGTCCACTGTGTGGATAGGGTCCACTGAGCTGCTCGCATGTGGAGGCGAGCATATGGGACTACATGAACTGTGGATGCCATATGTCCCAGCAACTGTAGTAGTTCGAGTAGTTAGGGAGGATTTCTCTGCTGCTTGAGAAGCTAGTTGCATTATGCGAAGACACCGGGCTTGTGGAAGGAAAGCCTTTGCCTGTCTGGTATCTAGACAGGCCCCTATGAATTCCAGGCATTGGGAAGGAACAAGTTGGGATTTTGGGAAGTTTATTACCAACCCCAAATTCTGGAGGATTCACATTGTGCGAGACAGTGCAGTGCTGGCCTCTGCAACTGTAGGGGCTCAAATGAGCCAGTCGTCTAAGTAAGGGAAGACGAATATCCCCAGGGTTCGCAGAAATGCAGCTACTACTGCCATGCATTTCGTGAATACCCTTGGTGCTGAAGCCAGACCAAAGGGAAGAACCCTGTACTGGAAATGTTTTCCCCTGAAAAGGAATCGTAAGAATTTCCTGTGATCTGGATGGATCAGAATGTGAGTGTATGTATCCTTTAAGTCTAGAGAACAAAGCCAATCCTGGCTTTGAAGGTATGGCAGAAGAGCTCCTAGAGAAATCATTTTGAACTTCTCTCGAAAAAGGTATTTGTTCAACTCTCTGAGGTTTAAAATGGGTCTGTGTCCTCCTGTTTTCTTTGGAATAAGAAAATAGGGGGAGTAGAACCCTGCACCCCGTTGAAGAATGGGTACCTCCTCTATTGCCCCTTGGGCAAGAAGTGTTTAGACCTCGTAATCTAGCAGATCGTCTGCGGAGGTTGGAGAATTGAATTGTTTTAGAATTGTAGGAGGGGGCATGCTGTGAAAATGGAGCTTGTATCCCTCTCCTACAATGGACAGAGTCCAATCTTCTGCTGTTATCTGATGCCATCTGTTGGCAAAGTGGCATAACCTGCCTGGGATATTGGGGGATTAGGAACCCCTCAGAGGCAGGAAGGCTAAGCTCTCTAGGAAGGAGTCAAAGCCCTTGAGGGGGCTGAACCTGCAGAGCTGGTTGGGCTCTCAGGCCTTTTGGCTTCTTTAGCTGTCTAGTTTGTCCATTTTGGGCAACCTGACCCTGAGTTTGACTCTGCTGGGTATAGGAAGGATAAAATGTCCTCTTTTTGCTGAAAGAGGTTTTTTTTTATAAAGGCTTCTTTTTGGCTGGAGTGGCTGTAGATTGACAATCTATCTAGAGTAGTATTGTCAGCATATAACTCGTTAGCCTTTTCCTGCCAGTTCTTGCCAAAGAGATTTTCTCACGTGCAAGGAATGTTGCCTAACTTGTCCTGTACCCAAGTCTCCAAGTCTGATGCCTGAAGCCAGGCAATCCGTCGTGCGCCAATGGCAATAGCAGAGGTTCTGCTGATGCATTCAAAGCAGTCAAAGGCTGCACGATTTACAAACTTGGAGACATCTTGAGCATGCTTAACTAGAGCAAGAAAGTCTTGTCTCTTGTCATCTGGAAGAAATGGGCTCATAAGCTCCAAGTCTCCTGTAACTTCCTTGAGGAACATTCCCATATATAGTATATATGAACTGATCCTAGCTGAAAGCATGGAAGCCTGAAAGGTTTGGCGCCCAAAAGCGTCTAGAGTCCTGCATTCACGACCTGGAGGACTGGATGCATGCCCCTTTGCACTTTTCATCCTATGCATGGCTGACTCCACCACCACTGAATGGTGTGGCAGCTGAGTCTTTTGAAATCCAGGACATGGTGGAACTTGATACATAGTATCAAGTCTCCTAGAGTGAGGAGATGTAGTCAGGAGGTGTCTCCCACATTCTGAGCATCACTTTATGCAGAATTTCATGGATGGGCAGAGTGGCTGCCTCCTTTGGAGGTTTAGGATATTGGAGAATTTCCAATTCCTTTGCTCTGGGTTCCTCTTCAGGAGCCACTGTGATTGAAAGGCCCTTGGCCATATCACGAATAAAATCCTGACAAGACATGTCCTCTGGAGGGGACATTCTGCGTTGGGGAGAAGAGTGATCTTCTGGGAGAAACCCTTTAGTTGGAGTGGAGGAGTGGCCTAGTGGTTGGGGCAAGGTACTTCAGGCCAGAAGGTCGGGGGTTCAAATACCACTAGAGGACAGCAACCTTGGGCCGGAAGGACTGGAGTTTCTAGTCCACAGGTGCTCCTTGGTGTCTTGGGCAAGCCACTTAACCCTCCATAGCCCATGTTCCCTGTAAAATAGTTATCTCCAAGTTATAATGCCCTGTTCAATGTAATTTCAGTTTGTTCAATGTAAACCACACTGATGCAGAATAGCGCAGTATATAAGAGAATATAAATAAATAAATAGTACCAGCAGAATTATCAGAGTCTTCGGAATCTGAGGATTTGAAGTATTCCTGACCACAATGTTCATGCAAAGCTCGGTCCCGGTATCGATCGAAGTTGGTACCGAGTTGATCCAGTACCGATTTGTCGATTCCAGTCAAAGATGGCGTGGGAAGAATTCCCACCAGGGCCGGTACCGCTGGTACCGGTATCGTCGGTACCGGTGTCTGTACCGGCATCAGTGCCGATGTCGGTGCCGGTGCCTGTTGGACCAACAGTACCGCAGCTGAGAGAAGAGCTGTGATGCTGCGTTCGATAGCGAGGAACCTCTGGTCTATCAACGCTGCCGATGCCTGGGTGTCGGTACCAGTTAAAACGGCCGGGACCCCTGAGCATGGCACAGGTGGTTCTTGCGAGGTCGAGGTCTCGAGAACATCCTGGAGCCCCATTGATGCTTTGGAAGCCAAAGCCTCCCGCCGGGGCTGCTTCGCCGGTGTGGTTCCCTCAAGGGCAATGCCAATGGCCTCTCGATGCTTAGCAGGAGAGCTACCTTTTGAGGACCGGCTTTTATGTTTAGTTACCTGAGATCCATGGGAGGAAGAGGAGGCCCTTGAAGATGTCGATGCAATGGATCTGGCATCTGAAGAAAAGAGGGTACCGAGCTTTGCAGCCCGGTTCTGTCTTCCTCTTTTAGTCATCCCCATACAGGAGAGACATTCAGATGGAGAATGTTCAGGCCCTAAACATGTCAGACACCAATCATGGGTGTCAGTGACGGAAATGGTACCGCCACACTTGGTACATTTTTTAAAACCACTAGTTGTTTTTCCCATGTTTTTCCTAGTGCCCAAAATGGCGCCTAGCACCGAAAAAGAAAAGTTTCTGAAGAGAAACAGTTCAAAGTATAAGTTGTTTTTATTTTGTTTTTTTTTTAAGAAAAGAAAGGAACTGGCGGTACCGGTAAGCGTCGTGCAGAGGCAAACGCGACCACAAGAAAAGAATTTTAAAGACAGAATTTTCTGTGGTGACAGGGTATGGATCCTGTCGGCTCCGCGGAAAATGAAGAACTGAAGAGGGACAGTTGGAAAGGCATGTGCTGAGGGATTCCTATTGGATGCTGGGGAGCGTTGCCGTGCAGGCTCCATCGGTACTGACGATACCCATATGTGAAGACTACATTCCTGCTTGTTCCTGGAGATGACACTGTATCCTTTCATAGTAAATATACTGTTAAGTGTAAATACACACACATACACTATTCCACTCAAATAAATATGACCAAAGAATTCTAATCCTATAGCCAAGTTGTATCATTCTGCAATACTAGATGAATACTGGGTCACTACCAGAAAGCTTAAATGTCATACGCAAGGGAGGCACATCTCACCAGTATTGTCATTCCCACCTCCTCCTAAGTCTACTGGTCATCAGCAAAGTGAAATTAGGCCTTACCTGCTAATGTTCTTTCTTGGCGTCCCTCCAGTCCAGTCCAGTCCAGATGAATGGGTTATGCTCACCAACCAGCAGGTGGAGACTGAGAAACACAAGCTCAAAATCTGGTATAACCTGTGCCAACTGACCAAAGCCAGTATGAAACTCACCAATGAGATAAATCAGAGCCTCAAGACTCACATTCTCCACCAGATATGACCTCCTCCATAAAGGATTAAGGCCAAACAGCATCAATTGCTGCCTAATGAGACGGTAACCCTTCTTTCAGCAGTTTACCGTTTCTTTCTCCAAAAACGAGCATGAATTTGACAACGTGAAGACCGTATACACGGGCCCCAATGAAAAACCCGCCTGCTCCAACTCTGAATCCTAAAGAGCAAAATCGGAAGATAGCTGCAATGACAGCAGTGAATTGCCCCTGGGATAGTCCTGGGCTGGACTCCAGGAAAGAATAATTTTGCCTTCCTAATTGTCCCACCAGTCCAGACGAGTGTGATGTAGCAAAGCAGTACTGAAGACAGGTGGGAACTGAAAGACTGGCCTTCAACACCTGCACTCCAAAGGCTGTGTCCTGCTGCACCTGAACATCCAGGCGGTAATGCTGCACAAAAGTATGAAACCACCACCACGCAGCCACTTTACAAAGGTCTAAAGGGGGAACCAGCCCTACCTCCACCCAGGATGAAGCCTGAGCCCTCAAACCTATAGGGACAGAACATCCCTTTAACAAATAAGCAGACACAATAGCCTCCCAAATCCAATGGGAAATAGAAGCCTTGGAGGCTACCTTGCCCATCCCAGGGCCACCAAACTGGACAAAGGAATCGGTCGCAAAACCACCTGCTCCTTAAAAAAAACAAATAAGGTTTTCTGCAAGACAAAGCCTGAAGCTCAGAAATACAGCGGGCAGAGCAAATCGCCACCAAACACACCACCTTCAAGGTCAGGTTCTTCACTGAGGCCCCCTGGAGGGGCTCAAAAGGGGGAACCCCAGACTGACAATACCAAATTGAGGTCCCAAGCGGGAACTATAGGCAGACATGGACGATGAAGATGTTTAGCGCCCTGTAGGAAACTAATCATGTCCCCATGGGCTGCCAAGCCATGATCCTGCACACAGGCCCTGAAACAGGACAATGCCACCACCTGAATCCGAAGGGGGCACAGGACCAAAGCCTCTCTCTAGGCCCAACTGCAAGAAGGCCAATATGGCTGGAATGGAGGTGCCTAAGGAGCGAATCCTGCTCTCCCCACACTAAGCCTCAAATATGCACCAAACTCACATAAGCCAAAGAGTTTGACCACCTGCACACCTGCAGTAAGGTGTCAATCACCTGAGGTGAGTAACCTCTGTGCCTCAGCCGATCCCCTCTCAAGATCCAAGCTGTAAGCAAAAATCAACCCATGTCTGGCATTCGCACCGGCCCCGTGTCAGCAGATCAGCAACCGCAGTAAATGAAATGGCTCTGCCACCAGCACCCGACCCTGATGCACCTCTATCCGCTGCAGAATCCGACCGATCAGGGGCAATGGAGGTAACACATACACAAGGTCTACGCTGGGCTCTGGCTACACCAGAGCATCAAGGCCCTCAGACATATGAGTTCTGCGGCGACTGAAGCAGCAGCTGGACTTGGTGTTTGACAGAGAAGTCATCAGGTCCATTTCCCCAGCAGTCCACTAGCAACCGGAACACTGACCCCAAGAGAGACCATTCCCCCAGGTCCAGAATATTGTGACTCAGGTAATCCGCCTGAGCATTCGCCTTCCTAGCCACACGTGCCGCCGAGAGAGCGAGCAGGTGGAGCTCCACCCACTGCAGCAGCGGAATCATCTCCACTGTCACCAGTGAACTCTGAGTGCCGCCCTGCCAATTCATATAAGCCACTGTCATGGCATTGTCCAACAAAACCCTTATCACCCTGTGGCTCGGCAAGGGATGGAAGACCTCCAGAGCCAGAGACACCACTCGCATCTCCAACCAGTTGATCAATCACTGATTTTCCTCGGCGGACCATCAGTTCTGAGACACCTAAGACAGATAATGGCCTCCCCAGCTGACCAGACTGGCATTTGTGGTCACCACCCAGTTCAGAGGTTCAAGAGGCACACCTGCCTCGAGTTGCACCGGGTCCAGCCACCATCTGAAGCTCGCTCTGACCTCCTCCCAGAGACTAAGCCTGATCTCCATAGACTGAACCTGGGGAGATGACCGTGATAGGAGGTCTGCCTGCAGCATCGTCATATGCAGTCTGGCCCAGGGCACCAGCTCCAAGGAAGCTGCCACTGAATCCAGGACCTGTAAGCACTCCCACACACAAGCCCCATATCTAGAGCTGCAACTTTGCAATCATGCTCTCAGGTAGAAAAACCATGCCCTGTAGGGTGTCAAAGTGGGCTCCCTGATACGCTAGGGCTAAACCAAAAGGCAAGGCTTGAAACTGAAAATGCCCTCTGGGCACTGCAAAGTGAAGAAAACAATGGTGATCAGGGCAGATCGGAAAGTGCAGATAGGCCTCGGTCAGGTCCAAAGATTTGAGAAACTCCCCATGTCACATAGCCACTGTTATGGAGTGCAAAGTCTCCATGTGAAAGCATGGGACCATTAAGGGCCTGTTGACTCCCTTCAGATCCAGAACGGGGCACCAGGACCCTTCCTTCTTGGGAACCACAAAGTAGATGGAGTACCAAACACAGCCCCAGTCGCCTCGCGGTACTGGCACAACCACCTCAAGCTGCAACAGGCGGTCGAGTGACTCCTCTACCACTTGCGCCTTGATGGATGCCTGGCACAGACACAACATGAATGCCTCTGGAAGAGGCCTGGCAAACTTGAGGGCATAGTCATCTCGGACCAACTCCAGGACCCAGGCGCCTGATGTAATCTGGGCCCAAGCGGGAAAGAACCTCTGCAGGCAATCACCCACAGGCTGATTTCCCGCCAGGGCCCCCAAACCCTCATTGTGAGGGCTTGGTTGCACTGGGAGCCCCAAAAGCTCCTCCTGAGCCTCCACGGGCACCGCCTCAAAAGGAAGGAGCGTGCTGCAGGAAGCAGGACCTCTGCAGGATGGCCACCTGAGTGGGATGAAACCCATTAGTCCTGACCTCTGTCCTTCACAAGACCACCCCTGCCAGCCTTGGGCTTAAACTCCAATAATTTAGACATCTTGGAATCACCCAAAGCCTTAACCAGCTTCTCCAAATCTTCCCCAAAGAGCAACTTCCTAGCAAAGGAGAGCTTACTAAGCCTCCATGTCAGCCAACCAATTGCACAACCACAATAGTCTCTGGGCCACGAACACAGCAGCCATACCCCATGGCTGATGCCCGAAGCAAATCCGTGCAGATCCACCAAAAAGGCCGATCCGGACCAGATTGGCTGCCTGAGCTTGGCCCGCAGAATAAGAACATAAGATATGCCATACTGGGTCAGACCAAGGTCCATCAAGTCCAGTATCCTGTTTCCAGCAGTGGCCAATCTAGGTCATAAGTACCTAGCAGTTTCCCCAAAAGACACAGGTTCTGTCTCCTCTGGGATCCTATGAGCCCACCGCAGACAGGCCCCAGTCATGTAAGCCCCACAAATGGCGCCCTGCAGCGCCAGAGCTGACACCTCAAAGGCCTGCTTGAGCAACACTTCCATGCGCCGGTCCTGGAGATCCTTCAAGGCAGCACCTCTCTCCACTGGGACAGTAGACTTGCGCACAACCGCCATCATCAGTGCATCCACCTGGGGCGAATGCAACTTCTCCTTCGGGAAAATCTGATCTAGCCTTGCTATGCTCCACCCAACACATAAGCCCGTGTCCGGGGAGTTCCATTCGTCAGCAATCATATCTTTCAAGGCCCTATGGACCAGAAAGGACTGTGGGGGGCTTACAAATGCCCTCCTTCAATGGGTCCTCCACAATATGCAACACCGCCAGGGACTCCGTGATAAGAGCAGGAGCTCATCCCGGTGAAAGATCCGCACTATGGTTGGATCTTCTCCCCCAGGGACTCCCCCTCCTCCAATTTCGGTTGCCACTGTGGCCAGACCTGCAGGCCTTTCCAACGGGTCCATGGAGTCCACTGACTCAACTCCAAGTCTTCCTCCTGCCGATCCTAGCGGGGACACTTAGTTCTGGCAAAAAACTCTTGTCCCTTAACTACGGGAGCCTTAGGGGAGGCTGAGGAACCTTCAGCCAGGCCTTGCTTCAAGACAAAGGCCTGGTGAAGTAAGAGAACAAATTTGGGGGAGAAAGAAGAGCCTCTAGCTCTCAAACCCCCACCTGGCAAGTCAGCCAGTCTCTCCAGCACCAAATCTAACCTTGTTTGAAGCGCAGGAGACTCAGGGCCCTCCAGTCATGCATGACTCATGGGATCCAAAAGAACTGCGTTTCCGCCAAAACCACAGGGCTACCCCCATCGCCTGAGGCACCAGCACAATCCCACACTCCTGACCCATATGATTCCAGACCTCCTGGGCCGCCCCACAATCCCTATGCTGCGGCTGCACCTTCTCTAAGGCAGCCGTGGCACAGCTCGATGTCTGGAAGCTGTGCTCTGCAGCTGCTGCATACCACACATCTGCTGTGATCCATGTTTCGTGGCCCTGCTGACAATGCAGCAACTCCCTCCCTGTGCCTTATCGCACTCTGCCGGCACCGCTGAGTGGATTTATATGGATGTCCCCCCCCACACCCCTCCGAAGACCAGGCGTTCACGTGACTTGTCCCTACATTGCTGCAGTTTTTGCCTGTTTGACTCTTTTCCTCCCCCCCCCCCCACCACACACTCTGGGTCCAGGCACTTGCTCTACCTCTGGCCTCTTCTCAAGATTTGGGGAGGAGGAAGAGAAGAAGGGGGAGCCTGCTGGAGGGGGCGAATGGAAGAGAGTGAGGGAGGGACCTTGCACCACCAGGTTTTGCACCCCGGGCCTGTTAGCAAGCCAGCATGCACAGGCTATGCTCACCACCTGCTGAAGACTGAGAAATACTGGCTTTGGTCAGATGGTGCAGGCTACTTATACCAGGCTTTGAAGCTTGGGCTTCTCAGTCTCCACCTGTTGGTTGGTGAGCAAACCCACTCACCTGGACTGGAAGGACAATTTGGAAGACAGCAAATATCCAGAAAGCTGGAAAAAAATCCTAACTCCCATAGCCCACTTCATGGTGACCTGTCTGATCACAGGAGAAGGGAAAGTGAGTGAACAGGCGGCAAGCCTGGACAAAAACAGGCCATGCACACAAAAGGGGATCAGGAAAGGGCGAGAAAAAGCACAGTCAATGAGGAATGGGGAGAGTGAGCCCAAAAGAAGGGGGGGGGGGAAGAGGATAAGAGGGAGTGCAAGATCGTTCAAGAGGGTGATGGTGAGAGCATGATCAAAGTGAGAGAGAGAATACATGTGCGCAAAGGGAGGTGGTGTGAGAGAACATGCAAAAAAAGGAGTGGTGTCGAAAGAAGGTAGAAGAGTACGCCTGCACAAGGCGGGAGAGAGGGTGAGAGCAGGTGTGTGCAAGGGGGAGGATGGTGCAGACAAGTGAAAGGAGAAGGAGCAAAAGGAAGCCAGGAGGGGGCAGGATAGAAAAAGGATTTGGAAATAACCAGGGATTGGGGAGGGCACTCACCACAAATAAATATTATGTATGTGTTGATGCATCTTTCCAGCAAGAGACTGAAACCAATGTGATTGGTAGGGGATGCACCCACCTGCAAGAAAGGCACCTTCGATGCAGAGACCGGAGTCCCCGGCCTACACCTTCCCACCACTCTAATATACTTGGATCTCAGGTTCGGCAAGTCTGGCAAGAGAAACCTTTTTGGCTTCTGCAATGGGACCTGAAATGCCATGCCCTCTTTCCAAGATCATCAACCAACAAAACAAGCCAGAGACCAAGCGATTAAGGAATAGCACTGTGACGTCACGGTTATGCTACGAAGCGCGCTAATGCCACACAATGCTGTAGCACCTTCTAATACCGCGTTACCACCCTGAGCATGTGCCATGTTGGCGATCAGCTTGCTTGTGCCACTCTCTCCCTAGAAGGTGACGCTTTGTCCTTACCTCAGCTCTTCCCCTCTCATGGGCAACCTGGGCAGAGACTTGGTGCTGGGCTTCAGCTCCTAGCAGCAGGTGGCAGGAGGAGGTGGAGGCGGCACAATCACACTGGAGCCATGAATGAGGCATAAAACCTGCAGAGGCAAAACCAGAGCCGACAAGGGGTAAAAAAAAACACAGTCCTGTGGAACTGCTGATGCACTCCTAAATGGGGCCCACCCCCACCCCTCACCCTCTCTCAACCCTAAATTCCCCATCTCTGCATCTTTTTATACTAGGAATAAGCAATGCGTTATAACCCTTCTTCTACCAGGACTGCAAAGAAATGCAAAATGTAGAGGAGCAATTTGGCATCCATACAGAAAGGGAAAGGACGCCCTCCCCCATCATTTCTCCTAGTTATTCCTGCACGCTCCCCTTCCTTCCCCACTATTAGTTCTGCTCACCTCTTCTTCCTTCCGTTCTTGACACCATTCATATTATTCCTGCTGAACCCCTCTACCCACTCTCACCCCCTTTCCCCCCTATTTCTGAGGTGAGGAGGAGGGGTGGGTAGGAAGGGAAGAGTGGAAATAAAGTTTCTCTTATTGAAAATATCCTGCTAATTCCTCTCCATCAAGATTTGCTGGGGGGGGGGGGGGATGTAAATCTGTCATCTTGAAAGGGGAAGAGACGTCTTGTGATAGATGAGGGTGTGGGGGAGATTTAATATTCCTCACATGCTGCTTCCTGTTTAGTTACCAGCATCCTATCATAATGAGGAAGAGGAAGCAGAGCCCCCCCCCCCTTTACTCACCCATCGAGGAAGGGGGAAGGAAAGAGCTGACAATGACAGAAAGAACCTTTGAGCCTCAAACTCCCCCCCCCCTATGTAACTCAGGAAGGAAGGGGTGGGCACTGCATCCATCCAAGAAAGGAGACCAGGTCCAGCCCCTCCCTCCCTTCTTACATTTCTATCTAGTTCTCATCGGGTGTCTAAGCTCTAAGAAGTCCCGCTTCCAGTATGGCTCTCAGCAGGGATCTTTTGCCCTCCTGGCTCTTATCGTAGTCCACACACTGCCCAGTCTCCTTCCCATCAAGCATCCCCCCCTCACCCTGTACAGTCTCTCTGTCAACATAAGCACCATTCTCAGCATTGTTTCTTTGCATGAAATGAATGTTGTGACAGAATCCCCCCCCCCCCCAAAACACACCCCATGACAGGTTTTCTTCCATACATGTAATCTCCATGTCTGTAACTTTTCTGGGCTTATGTGCGCTTTAAGGTGAGCAGCTGTGCCTCAGGCTTCAATGCGCTCTCTGCAGTGATGCAAGGATGTGTAACCTTCCTGCCCTGGTGATGTAACAGAGACCCAGAGGGGCCCTGGGTCGGCAGGAAGAGCCCTTAGGGAGCACTATGTCTGATCTTTGTTTGCCTGCTGTTCAGTCTTCTCCCCAGCGTGATGGAGTTTGGGGGAGGGGGGGAGGCGCGGCGCATGGAGGGACCTGAACAGGAAAGTGGAACCTAGGCATATCACCAGAAACTACGGAAGAGAGAGAGGAAGAGAGGGTGTGAGTTTGCTATGGAAGGACGGAGAAGAATAACCAAACTCCCTCCCTATCCCAAAAATCTCTCAATGCATGTGAAAAATGATCTCAGATCAGCCTTCTGTCCTCTTTTCTCCAGGCTACATAGTAATGGGTTCATATTCAGCTGCTGCGGTCAGCAATGATTTTCGGTGGCACTATCCAGATTGGCTGCCACTAAAACTTGCCAGACAGACCTGGCCAAGAGCATTTATCATCTGGATAAATGCTTTTAAATACTGCAGTGTGCCCAGCCACTAGGCAGACAAGATGTCCATCTAGGGTAGCAGAATTTAGGGGAGCTACAAGAGAACAGCACCTTCATGCGGCAGCGAGCCTTTCAGTACAGGCCCAGGCTCACGTCTTGAAGTGTCCCTGCCCCATCCGATAGGAAGCAGGCATCAGAGGGGGAGTAGAACATGGCAGCACTTGGGCTGTATGAAAGGTCCGCTGCTCTCCCATGCTTTAGGGACTGTGTTGACTATATTTATGCCACTGAAACCGGCGAAAGGAGGGAGGGAGTTCTGGTCACTATATCTACAGTAAGGATATTGCAGAATTAGGAAAGGTGCAGAAAAGAGCAACCAAAATGATAAAGGGGATGGAAGGATATCCCTATGAGGAAAGGCTTAAAAGGTTAGGACTCTTCAGCTTGGAAAAGAAACAGCTGAAGGGAACTATGACAGACACCTATAACATAATGAGTGGAGCGGAACAGGTAAATAGATTGGTTATTTACTCCTTCAAAAAGAAGAAAGACTAGAGGACACACAAATGAAGTTACAATGTAGCACATTTAAGACTAATCAAATTTTTTCACTCAATGCATAATCAAACTTTGGAATTCACTGCCGGAGGATATAGTAAATTCCGTTAGTGTAGCCTGGTTTAAAGGAAGTGTGGACAAGTTCCTGGAGGGGAAGTCCATAAACCATTATTAAAGTGGACTGGGGAAATCCACTGCTTACCTTTTGGGAACCTGAAAGGTCCTGTGACCTGGATTGGCCACTGTTGGAAACAGAATACTGGGCTTGATGGACCTTTGGTCTGACACAGTATGGCATCTCTTATGTTTTTATGGAAAGGGAGATAGCCAATTCTGGACATCTTGGGGGTGAGGGGATTACTGAAAGAGAAGGGAGATGCTAGGATTATGGTGAGGTTTGGTGTTGAGTCCCGATGCCTGCTGCTGCTACGCAAGCTGCTAACTCGAATCCATTGTAGGATGCTTGGGAGAGGAACTTTGAACAGTCCTTGATCATGGAGGTCAGGGCTTGGAACCACTGAAGAGGTTCCCCGACTACCCCACCAAGAACCCTGGGTTAAGGCCTTCAGCTACATGCCTATGTACAACTCATAGGCCTGGATTCGACATCCCAGCATCGAGCCCTGGTAGTACTTGCGTCCAAGGGCGTCGAGGGCTCTAGCATCCCTTCTAGGAGGGACAGAAGAATAATTCTTCTGGCTGAGCTTTTGCATGGTTGACTTGACAACCATGAAGTTATGTGGGAATTGGGGCTTGTGGAATCCCAGCCCCTTCCTGACATGGTATATGGCATAGAGTCATCGGCTGACCACCGGCACTGACACCTGGGTCCCCTCCCCCTCATTCTCAAAAGTAGCCACTCAAGGATCGGCTGCACCAGCACCATGAGTTTTCTTGGGTGGGGGATCTCCAGTTCCTCAGTGCGGGGGTCCTCCTCTGCTTCAGTTTGCACCAAGAGGGCTCGGGCCACATCCCTGACAAAGTCATGGAAGGCCACATCCTCAAGAGAAGAATGGTACCGGGGCACCGGTTCCGAGGGGATGTCTCGATGCCATCTGGTTTCCGGGGAGGCTTTGTCGTCGGTTTCCCACTCAGAGTCAAGGGGAGACGATGAGTCCGAGGCCTTGCGGCTTTGTGCCTCAACGCCTGGGCCAAAAGGCCGGGGGCCCCTCCAAGGACCTGGGGCCTGAGTCTTGTAAACTCACCGGGGAGGACCAGATACCCGAGGAACAGGACCGGAACCTCGACCAGGGCTGAGGACTTACCCAAGGCCAGTGGTGCTCGGCTCGACGACCGGGGATTCCCCTGCAGTTGGGGGCCTGGTTGTCAGGGCAGATGATGTGGACGAACCTGACATTATTACCTGCTGCATGGCCAGGAAAGCAGTGATGTTCTGCTCCATGGCTGCCATTCTGGTTTCCAAGCCAGAAGGCTCTGCAGCTTTCAGTGTGGGCACAGAGGATTTCGGGCCCAGCATCGGCACTCTCACGAGTTCGTCCTCAACGAGGACTATGGCCTCGAGGAACCTTGCACAGTCTCCGCCAGCCGAGGAATCCTTCTTGAGGACTCGGTGTCACCAGAGTCCCTCCGACTCATCTTACCGGGTTACCCTGGTAGAACAGCAATGGATTTAAGAGGACTTTTTCTTCTTTCTCTCAGGGTCTGAGGTCTTCTCGGAGGAGCCACTGCCGCGGGACTCCGAGGACGCTCAAGCCTCACGAGAAGTGCTGGGCTTGGAACTCTGTGTCGGGGAGGCCGGTGCCGAATCTGACCTTGGGAACAGCTGTTACTGAAATTCCGACCTCTTTTTATTAGTTTTAGGCATCATGGTCTGGCACAGGTCACAAGAGGTGCTATCATGGTCCGGTCCCAGGCAGTGTAAGCAGCAGTCATGGGTGTCGGTGACAGACATGGTTTGACTGCAGCGGTCACATTTTCTGAATCCACCTGGAGACATGGTGGGAGACACCCGGCAGGTGTCGACGACCCTGGGCGAAAAATGGCGTGAATGCCGGTCGAGGCAAGCCTCAATGAAAAAAAGAAAGAACAGAGGACAGTGCCAGGCCTGGCACTGGCTCAAGGTGGGAAGAGGAATCGGTACGCAAACTGGGAATAGTAAATTTTTTAAGGATTTTTTCCCAGGGAAACTCAATGTGTGTCCATTGGGCTCTGTGGAAAGAAGGAGACTGAGCAAGATGGCACCTTTGGGCGGGAAGGGGACCATGCACGCGTGGTAATATTTCCAAAGGCTTTCTTTGAAAGCTGGGGAAATGCTCCATGCGGGCTCCGTTGGCACCAATGTCACCCATATGTGAGGGCTGACTTCCTGCTTGTTCCTGGAGAATAAAGAAACCCATGACCCTATGCTCCAAAAGGAAGGGTATCCCAGCCAAGCTGAGCCAAGGATCCCTGCAGGGAGCCCAGGGGTGCAGAGTCGATTGACACTTAAAACCTTGCGTCTATGCCCCATTTCTAAGTAACGAGTCATAACTAAACCCACTTCATAGACTTTACAGTGAATGCACAGGTTTCGGGAACTAAAGCCATTCAAACAGGAAACTAGTACTTAGAAATGAATACTACAAAACACGAGGCATGCATAAATTAGAAACCATCCCACAGAACTCGTATGACGGGAGTACTACAGGAGAGAAAAGATTTTCAAGATAAAATGGCCTTTGTCCTTACTGCCCTCTATATCAGAGTTGTGCGTATAACTTCAGAAACGCCCACTATCATTATAGACAATTCGGTCACTGTACTGAAAGTTGCTCCGCCTCAAAACGAAGTAGGAGAATGGCTACGATTTGTTCTTTGCCCTTCTGCATGATTGGCATTTGTGCCACTATTTACCAATCTGATCAAAGGTCATTTGGAGTGGGGAGGAAAAGGAAAGAGGGAGGGGGGAGAAGGACTTACTCTAGCCAGAGAAACGAGTAGGAAGTCAGTCAGCTGAAGTACTAGAGCTTTGTGATTTCACAAAAAGCCCCATCCCAACTCCCACCCCGAAACCAAGGATTACGATTATCTGTACCATTTAAGACAGATGTGCTGGTGAATAGGGGGGGGGGGGGGAGAGCTATTAGAGCTTTAAACCAGGGGGAGGTTGAGCGAGAGCCTCAAGGTCACACTCTGCTAAGTGGACAGCGACCAAACTTGTATTATTTTTTGTTCAATAACTGAATTCTGCTACCTGGTACAGTCAGTTGCTCAACGTATTACAAGTGAAGAGCCTGAGATATAAAAGGTTCTTTGAAAAGAGCAGCCGGTGGGCCAAATAATTTCACTCTGGTCCCAGAGGAGGCCCTGCCTCAGCACTTTCTCTTGGCTCCCTAGGAACAGCTGTACTTTGCTCTCAGCTTTCAAAGGCCTGAAGGGCTGAGAAACATCCAGACAACTCCTCCTACCACTCCCCCTCCCATCCCCAGAACAAACAAGCAGGCACCGCCCCTGGAAGGGGTTACACAGGGTAAAGCAGCAAGGCGCAGGGCCCCAGCCCTTGCATACAAATCTTGGCAGCTGTAGCCCTCCTCCATCACATAGCACAGAGAACACAGACCATCCCCACAGCGTTTCTCTTTGTATCTCATAATGTGGAGAATGCATACCATCTCCAGGCACTCCTAGCTCTTCTATCTTACTGTAGCACACAGTGCAGGGAGCACAAAGCGCCCCAAAATGTTCCTGTCCCTTCTGTCATAGTGTTATCAGAGGCTAGTCTGCGTTCCCTGTACCATATGATACGAATGAGACAGAAGGGATAGGAATGTTTGGAGATGATCTACCTCACGGTATCATTGGGTGCATGGAATGAAGACTATCTGCAGATGCTCCTTTCCCTTCGATCTCACAGTGAAGGCGGCGTGCAGAACCATGTCTGCGTGGGATGGGTACCCTGAGGTGTCACTGAGCCTGGTCTGTAAACTTGATTCTGAATAGCTAGCATCATAAAGTGCTTTGTGAGCCTGTCTGAATGAGACTCTTATGGTAGGAAAGGTTCCGATAAACCCCACTTCCTCCCCAATGGAGTGCTCCAGATGAAAGCGTCATATAACAGACCACCACAATTGCCTCCCACGACTTCCTGACATCATACTGCACCCAGAGCACCACAAGGGGCCTTGAAGATCCTAATGATCCCCTGACTCCTGTCCCCACAGGAAGGAACAGCCGAGATAAGTGCCAGCAGCTACCACAGAGGAGTGGAAAAAGAATACCGCACCAAAAGAAGGACAAATAGCATCTCCCCTTCCCCCATGCAGATTTAACGTAATAACCAAATATAACCAGTAAAACCTGTCCTACTAACATAGATTCAAGACCAGTAATAGAACAGAGGAAATGAAAGCTATAGACACCCCCCCCCCCCACCATGGAAAGAGCTAGAACCAGGCTGAGCCAGGCAGTGGCACAACATGGGGGGGGGGGGGTGTCATGGTCCTTGCCTTGCGGGCCTTACTGGGGAGGACTAGTTGTGTGGCTGAGGCCAGCAGTATCCACTCAAGTTGGTGAGACAACAGTAACTGTTAGAGAGAGGGAGAAAAGGACACGGACGGGTGACCGAATGGCTGAGGGGATGATGAGAGATGGAGCCCTGAGGGTGAAGGAGGAGACAGGGTGGACAGGATAAACTGGGGGAGGGATGAGGGGGAGAGGGCAGAGATGAAGTACTGGGTACTCAGAGAAACCAAAAGGGAGAGATGGAACAGTGGGAGACTGATATTGTTTGGGTGGGCTGCAGAAGAGTGGAAGTAGAAAGGAGAATACTAGAAAGGAGAAGAGAGGCAATGTTAGCACTGGAAGACAGGGTAAGGAGTTCACTGGAAAGAAAAAGGAGAAACAGAAAAAGAAAGCAGTTCAAGACCTGGTGAAGAAGAAGAGATGTCAAGATCAAGGTGTTTTGGTGAAAGGAAGAGCAAAATAGAAACAAAAGACAAGGAAAAAAAAAAGGAGTATGGTGGAGCTAAGGGAGAGATGAAGTACAACAAGAAGACCAGAAGCAGGAAAGGATACCTGGGAAATGGAACCAGAAAAATATTAACAATGTGAAAATGCAGAAGAAACGGGAAACGAAGCACACACCCCTAAGGAGAAAAGTAATATTTTCTAAATCAGACTAATTTTTACCCTAAATGAGGCTGCCAATTGCCGTGTGTTGGGTGTCAATGTTTTTACAGCTTTTTAAACATAAGAGGGGCTGCTGCTCTGTTTGTGGTTGATACCTCTGATGCACCATTTAGCAAATACTATTGCTGACTTCAGGGAATGAACTGCAAGCATCCTGTAATGTTTTCTCAGCCCTATACCTGCTCCTCCAGCCTATATCACTGAAGCTCAAATTAAGAACTCTCACCATCTCTCTTATGTTGCATGGTTTGGAGGGACACATTCCTAGGGTTTTTATTTCAGGTTTTGTCTGCATAGTTCTAATTCATGGTCGCTTATGCTGTATTTGTTGAAGGTCTGGACTGTGCTCCGTGTGTGATGGAAGTGAAGGTTTCTACAGCTAACATACAGTTTCTAAGTAGAGATCTGTAGCTGCCCAGTTTATTTCCCAGTACGATGCCTTCTAGTGTTCAAGGACTGATGTAATACACGAAAAGCACCTCTTCCAAAAGATGAGGCTGCTTTTGTTTT
This sequence comes from Ichthyophis bannanicus, assembly GCA_033557465.1. NCBI lineage: Eukaryota > Metazoa > Chordata > Amphibia > Gymnophiona > Ichthyophiidae > Ichthyophis > Ichthyophis bannanicus. Next base: position 98,491,649 of record CM066048.1, on the reverse strand, counting down.
GGGTTCCAGCAGTTAGTATTGCTATGGCGTGGTAGGTTTGCCCCATAGGGAACCAAAAGGCAGGCATCTTGTCACATGCTCCAAACACCCTTGTTAAATCCCTGGCAACCTGCAGGGTAATGAGGCAGAAAAGAAATGGGCTATGCTGTGGGAAAGGGCATAAATGTAATTGGCCCACTTCATCCCCCATGTGCTCTCTGAATATTTCAGAAATGGTGTCCACAACCCGAAAAAGAGAGAATGCAAGGCGAGAATGCAAAAGGAAAACACAAAAGGTATGAAACTCAAAACAGAAAAGTGGAGTGTGCAGACCCCCATGCAGAACTGTGAGGTTGAGTGATGAAGTATTGCTATGAGGACAGGGGACGCAAATGCAAGTATACGCCCGAGGGAACCACTGGGGCCCGGGCCAGACACATCAATGCTCAGACCTGCTAATTCAGTCATTAGCCTTCACCACAGCCACCGCTGGACAACATGCCAGAGAAACTCATTAGACAGAACCGTAGACATTCTAGAAACTAACTCAAATATCCAACTACTTCTGTCTTAAATGAGCCCCTTTCCAAAAAAATGGCAATAAAATATAACATGAACAGCATACGAATAAGACAAATACAGCCAGCAAATCCACAGCCTATTATAATGAGGGCAGAAAAGTAGACAACACATGCCTGCTGTCCGTGCCGCAGCTGGTCCATGATGATGCACCAGTGTGTGTATAGCTGCCACTGCCTGTCTTGTACCTGTCCACTGGTGGCACAATGTGAGCGACCTCCCCCTCCGCAGATAAGGACACACAAACGAGTGTGCACGCGTGTAGCGCTCCACTGCCGTTGCCCATCCTGTATTTCTGCACTGGTGATGCAACGTGAGCATGTGTAGCGGCCACAGCCACTGCCTGTCTTGTTCCTGTCCACTGGTGGCACAATGTGAGCGACCTCCCCCTCCGCGGATAAGGACACACAAGCGAGTGTGCACGCGTGTAGCTCCACTGCCGTTGCCCATCCTGAATTTCTCCACTGGTGATAAAACGTGAGCATGTGTAGCGGCCACGGCCACGGCCACGGCCTGTCTTGTTCCTGTTCAGTGGTGGTATAATGAGTGCATGTGCATGGGCGTGTGTAGCAGCCACTGCCTGTCTTATATCTGTCCACTATGGTGCAATGCGAGTGTGTGTGAGCGAGTGTATATAGTTCCACTGCCGCTGCACAACCTGTTCACTGGTGATGCAATGTGAGTGTGTGTGTGCACATGCATGTGTAGTGGCTACTGCAAGCCTTGTTTCTGTTCAGTGGTGGTACAATGCAAGTGTGCGCGCATGCACATGTGTAACAGCTGCTGCCGCTGCATGTCTTGTACCTATTCAGTAGTGATGCAATGTGAGTATGTGTGTATGCACGCTGAGTATAGCTGCCACTGCCTGTTTTGTGCCTATTCAGTGGTGGTATAATTTGTGTGCACGTGTGTAACGGCCACTGACACTGCCCCTCTTGTACCTGTTCAGTGGTGGTGCAACGTGAGTGTGTGTGCACATGTGTGTATAGCTGCCACTGCCAGTCTTGTACTGTTCAGTGGTAGTGCAATGTGGATGTGCGCACACGTGTGTAGCCATCAATGCTTGCCTTGTACATGTTCAGTGGTGGGGCAATAGAAGTGTGTGCGCATGTGAGTGCATGCACGTGCATAGCTTCCACTGTCTGTGTGTGTGCATGCATGCGTGTGGGTAGCTACCACTGCCTGTTTTATACCTGTTCAGTGGTGGTGCAATGGGTGTGTGCAAGCAGCTGCCACTGCCCATCTTAGAAACATGACGGCAGAAAAAGACCACATGGCCTATCTAGCTTGCTCTTCCATATCCACTACAATAGTCCCCTTTTTACCTTTAAAGATCCTGTGAGTTTGTCCCACACTTTTTTGAATTCAGATACTGTCCTCGTGTCCACCCCTCCACTGGGAGACTATTTCACACATCTACCACTCTTTCCATAAAGAAATATTTCCGCATATTACTCCTGAGTTTATCCCCTTTCACCCTCATTCTATGTCCCCTTGAAGCAGAGCTTGCCTTCAATTGAAAGAGACCCTCCTGTGCATTTATGCCAAGATATTTAAATATCTCTATCATATTGCCCCTATCCTGCCTTTCCTCTAAAGTATACATAGTAAGATCTTTAAGTCTATCCTCATATGCCACTAATCATTTTACTAGCACACTCTACACCAACTTCAACCTGCTTATATCTTTTTGAAAGTACAGTCTCCAGAAATGCACAAAATACTCCAAATGAGGTCGCACCAGAGACTTATTCAGAGGCATTAGCACCTCCTTTTTTCTGTTGCCATTCCTCTCCGTATGCACCCAAGCATCCTTCTGGCTTTCACCATCGCCTTTTCTACTCGTTTAGCTACTTTAAGATAGACAGACACAATTACGCCCAGGTCCCGCACTTCTTTGTGGTCTTGTTCCTGTTCAGTGATGGTGTTGTGTGTGAGTGTGTGAACGCATGTGCACATGTGTGCAGTTGCCACTGTATGTATGTCTTGTTCAATGTTCAACGGTGGTGCAATGGGACTGTGTGTGCGCGTGTGCACGCGCATGTGTGTACACCCATGTGCGAGTAGCTGCTGCTGTCCATCTTGTTCATGCTCAGTGGTGGTGCAATGTGTGTGTGCATGCTTGTGTGTAGCTGCCACTGCCCATCTTGTACCTGTTCAGTGATGAGTGTGTGTGAGTGTGTGTGTGTGAGAGTGTACATGTGTGTACAGCAGCTGCCACTGCTGCTGCCTGTGTCTTGGTGTGTATAGCTGACAATGATACTGCTTGTGTTGTACCTGTGCAGTAGTGGTGCAGTGCGTGTGTGTATGTGTGTGCGCACATGCATGCTTGTGTGTGTGTAGCCTCTACTGCCTGTCTTGTAGCTGTTCAGTGATGGTGCAATGGGAGTGTGTGTGTGCACACGTGTGTAGCTGCCACTGTGTGTGTGTGTGTGTGTGTGTGTGTGTGTGTACAGCAGCTGCTAGTGCTGCCTGTGTTGTACCTGTGCAGTAGTGATGTAGTGGGTGTGGGTGTGTGTGTATAGCTGCCTGTGTTATACCTGCTCTGAGATGGCGCAAGGTGATATTTTATTTACCAGATAATTTCCTTTCCTGAAGTCCTGCTAGACCAGCCCAGACAAGTGGGATTTGTCCCCCTGCCAGCAGAGGTGGAGGCAGAGAACTAGAAACTTCTAATGACATCATCCTGCTACTTGAGCTAGTGCATCTAGGGGCATACTTCAGTGTCCGTAGCCAAGAAATGGTCAAGAACCTTTCTGCACACAACCTTATTGAGGATAACACAACTGAACTACATACAACTATGTACATAACAATCACCACATAGATCAAGAGTCAGAAATTCAAAGTTTGGAAGGCTAACTGCAGAGATAACAGACCAGAAAAGGGTCCTGGACTAGTCTAGCAGGACTCCAGGAAATGACATTATCTGGCAACTGCAATGTCACTTTCCAGATTGTCTTGCTAGACCAGTCCAGACACGAGGAAAGTACCAAAGCTACTATTCCATCAAGCAGGAAGAAGAGACAGCAATCTTCAGAATCTTTGCACCCAAAGTTATGTCCATCCTAGCTTGGACATCCAAGCAGAATTGCTCAACAAAGGTCAAGAGACATGATCAAGTGCCATCCTGCAAATGTCAATAGTGGCGAACAAACTGCTCTCTGCCCAAGAGGCGGCTTCAGCCCGAGTGCAATGCATCCACAATCCTTCCAAGACAGAACGATTCTGCAAAAGATAGAATGAGGACACAGCTTCTTATAGCCAAATGGACCAAGGTGGCCTTAGAAGCCGCCTTGACGTTATGCAGGCCTACAAAGAGCACAATCTATCCGACTGTAGGAAAGAATCAGTGACCTTTAGGTATCGGAGAAGCACCCTGCCAATGACAAGGAAATGAAGATCTTACACTGTTCCCCTGAAAAGGACAGAAGGCAGACTACCTGATTGACATGAAAGGCTGAAACAACTTTGGGCAAAAAGGAGGGGACTGGCTGGATAGACAAAGCCTCCTCTGAGAAGGATAGAGTAGTTACTCACCTGTAACAGGTGTTCTCCAGGAGCAGCAGGAATCAGTCCTCACATATGGGTGTCATCGGCGCCGATGAAGCCCCAGCGGAGCATTTCCCCAGCTTTCTATGAAAGCCTTTGGGAATGCAGGCACGCATGCGCGGTTCCCTTCCCGCCTAAAGGTGCCATCTTACCTCAGTCAAATGACATAGCTAAGAACAGCACACAAAAATGAAAAATAAACTATGTACAACTGCAACTCCAAGGGGAGGAGGGAGGGTTGTGAGGACTGATTCCTGCTGCTCCTGGAGAACACCTGTTACAGGTGAGTAACTACTCTTTCTCCAGGACCAAGCAGGAAGTCAGTCCTCACATATGGGCGACTCCCAAGCTCTGGGCTACCGAGGAACCCAGGCTGAACAAGAGAACTCCCCCTAATCTCAGCAGCAAAGAAAAGGCTTTTCAAGGACACAACCTCCACCGGTAGCCCAACAGAGGGCAGGAGTTGCCTAAACCGCAAAGAGATTCCGGAGTATTGCTTGGCCAAAAGCACTGTCCCTACGGGACTCCCTCTCCAGACAGTAATGGGCCGCAAAAGTCTGGCTTGAAGACCAAGTTGCAGCCCTGCAGATGTCTACACCAAGGGCACAGAGCGGAGATGAGCCACTGAGGCAGCCATTACCCTGACACGGTGGGCCGTAACTCGACCCTGTAAAGGGAGGTCAGCCGCCTTGTAAGCCCAGGTGATACAGTCAGCCACCCAGATGGACAAGGTACGCTTGGACTCAGCCAACCCCAACTTATTAGGGTCAAAGGAAACGAAGAGCTGAGTAGCCCTTCTATGTCCTTGCGTACGGTCAAGGTAGAAGGATAAGGCCCTCCTACAGTCCAGGGTATGCAGAACTGCTTCAGCCTGGCTGGCATGAGGCCTAGGGAAGAATGTTGGAAGAACCACCTCCTGATTGAGGTGGAAAGAGGAGACAACCTTTGGGAGGAACTTTGGATGAGTCCTCAGGACTACCCTGTTGCTATAGATCCTGGTGTAAGGCCTATCACAGACCAGGGCCTGAAGCTCACTCACTCGCCTAGCCGAGGTAAGGGCTATCAGGAAGAGAGTCTTCCAGGATAGGAAGCGCAGTGGACAAGTAGCCATCGGCTCAAAAGGTGGGTGAGTCAGTTGCTGCAAGACCACATTCAACTCCCACTCAGGGGCAGGAGGACGGATTGGAGGCTTGAGCAAAAGCAAGCCCCAGAGAAAACGGGACACCAAAGGGTGAACCGACAGAGAATGTCCTTCCACCAGTGAGTGGTGAGCTGCTAGAGTTGAGAGGTGGACCCGAACAGAATTGGACTTGAGTCCCTGATTGGACAAGTGGAGTAAATACTGAAGCACTACTGGTACAGTACAGGAGAAAGGATCCTCTGTACGTAGCTGACACCACACAGAAAACCTTCTCCATTTGAGAGCATAGGTTTTCCTAGTGGACTGCTTCCTAGAGGCTAGGACAACCTCATCAACTTCCTGAGGTAGGCCCCAAGGAGCCAAAACTACCCTTGCAGCCTCCAGGCCATCAAATTGAGAGCTTTGAGATTGGGGTGCAGAAGGGAACCCTGATCCTGAGAGAGCAGGTCAGGTTGCAACCCCAGAGGTAGTGGGGGATCCACCGCCAGTTGAAGCAGAAGTGGAAACCAAGGCTGTCTCGGCCACCTGGGAGCCACCAGCAGGACCGAGGCCTTGTCCTGAAGGATCTTGAAGAGAGTTCGGGCCACCAAGGGCATGGGAGGAAACGCATACAGGAGGCCCTGAGACCATGGAATTAGAAAAGCATCTGCTGCCATCCACAGAGGATGCGGTTGCCTGGAGCAAAACTGTGGCAGCTGTTTGTTCAGTGGACTGGCAAACAGATCTATCCAAGGGAGACCCCATTTCAGGAAGATCTTTTGAACTACTAAGGGATGCAGCTGCCACTCGTGGGGCTGCAGAATCCTGCTCAACCTGTCGACCAGGTAGTTCTCCTGGCCTGGAAGGTACATAGCCCTGAGGAGCATGTTGTGCTTTAGGGCAAAGGAACAAAGGTCTTGAGCTTCCAGACAAAGGAGCCTTGACCCAGTCCCGCCCTGTTTGTTCACATAAAACATGGCCACCTGGTTGTCTGGCTGAACCAGGACAGATTGATGAGCCAGGGCAGGAGAGAAAGCTTTGAGAGCTAGGCGAATAGCCCTGAGTTCCAGGAGATTGATCTGCTGTGCCGCCTCCCAAGGAGACCACAGGCCCTGGGGGCACTTGTCTAGACAATGAGCTCCCCAGCCCTGCAGGGAGGCATTGGTGGTCAGCACCACCGTGTACCCAGGAATCTGAAAGGGCACTCCTTTTAGTAGATTGGGTGGTTGCAGCCACCAGCTGAGGGAGTTCAGAAATTGTCTGGACACCCTTTATCCTGTCCCTGAGGCTGCCTTTGGCCTGTGACCACTGAGTCCGAAGGCACCACTGTGCAGGCCTCATATGGAGCCTGGCATTGGGGGTCACATGTACTGTCGAAGCCATGTGGCCTAGAAGCCTCAGGCAGAGTCTGGTGGAGACTAGTGACCTGTTGAGAAACTGGTTTGCCACGGCTATTAATCTTTGTGCTCTGTCTTCTGGCAAGAAAGCCTTTGCCAGGAGAGAGTCCAGCCTTGCTCCTATGAACTCCAAATTCTGGGAGGGGAGCAAAGTGGACTTTGCAAAGTTTATTACAAACCCTAGGCTTTGAAGAAGAGCAATAGTTCTGAGGGTGGCTTGTCTGGTCTCCTTGTAAGTCTGACCCCTGATGAGCCAGTCGTCCAGATAGGGGAAGACAAAAATTCCCTGATTTCTCAGGTAGGCTGCCACCACTGCAAGGCATTTGGTAAAGACCCTGGGAGCAGAGGTGAGGCCAAAAGGCAGTACTCTGTACTGATAATGGTTTCCTCCCACAAGGAACCTGAGGTACTTTCTGTGGTCTGGATGAATGAGGATATGAGTGTACGCATCCTTTAGATCTAAAGGAGCATAGGCAATCTCCCTGCTGGAGGTAGGGCAGAAGTGTTCCAAGAGTAAGCATCTTGAACTTTTCTTTCTCTAGGAACTTGTTGAGGTTTCTGAGATCCAGAATGGGTCGAAGGCCACCGGTTCTTTTGGGCACCAGGAAATACCTGGAGTAGAATCCGTGACCTTTCAAGGGGGAGGCACAGGCTCCACCGCCTTGTCCACCAACAGACCTTGAAGTTCCTGAAGGAGAAGGTCTGTGTGCAGGGAAGGCCTTGGAGGCTCCCCTGTAAAGTATGGTGGAGGCAGTTGGTGAAAATGTAGTGCATAGCCCCTGTGGACTATGTCCAACACCCAACTGTCCCCGGTGATGAGGGGCCATTGGTGGTCAAAGAGGGCAAGGCGACCTCCTGTGCAGGGTTGGGATAGCAGGGACAGAGAGGCTACGCTCAAGGAGTCAAAACCCCCCACCCTGCTGAGTGGAAGCAGGGGCCGGAGGCTTGGGGGTCCTCTGCCTACAGGGCCCATTACCCCGCCCCTTGGCTTGCTGACCCTGGGGTGCAGCTTGGGCAGCCTGATACTGAGGGTACTGTTTGTAGGCAGTGCCCTTCCTCGGGTAAAAGGGCTTTTTACCTGAGCCCTTTTTTATGAGAAGGGGCAGAGGTCTTCCTTGACAGCCTTGTCCTTGTAAGGTGCTCGGTCATGAGCTGAGCGGCCTTCTCGGTCATGAGCTTGCCAAAAAGGTTCTCACCTCAGCAAGGGACATCGACCAACTTGTCCTGAACCCATGGCTCGAGGTCCGATGACTGCAGCCATGCCTGGTGTCGAGCCGCGATGCCGGCTGCTGCAACTCAGGCCGAAGCCTCGAAGCCATCGTAGGCGGCACGGGACATGAACTTCGAGCAGTCCCAAATCCCCGAGGACAAGGACTTGAATCTCTGTAAGGGTTCCCCGGAGAGACCAGCAGAGAACCCGGCCAACTCCTTGGCCAGGTCCCGCAAGTACATGCCCATGTACAGCTGGTAAGACTGGACACGGTAAGCAAGCATCGAGCCCTGGAAGCACTTTCTACCGACGCCATCGAGGTTCCGGGCCTCCCTGCTGGGGGGCACCGCAGAGTGCATCTTCTGACTCTTCAGGTGATGCATGGCCGATTCCACCACCATGGAATGGTGTGGTAGCTGTGCCTTCTGAAAGCCAAGGCTCTTCCGGAGTCGAAAGATTGAATTGACTCGCTTGCTGAGAACCGGCGCCGAGGCCGGTGCCTCCCACATCCGGAAGAGGAGCCGTTCCAGCATCGGAGTAACTGGGACAGTAAAGGCCTCCTTCGGAGGAGAGTCATACTGCAGGGCCTCGAGCTCTTCAGCTCAAGGCTCTTCCTCGGGGTCTGCCGGAATAGCCAAGGCAGTGGCCATATCCCGGACAAACTCCGAGAACCGGGTATCCTCCGGAGGGGATCTACTCCGGGGCTCAGACTGCGGTGAGTCCGACGGGACGCACCGAGTCTTGAACATATTGGGGGACTCCTCATCCTCTGTCTCCCAGGCGGACTCGTCCGACGAGGAGTCAGGGTCCGACCCCGCGGGGCCCTGGAGCACCCGCCCCGACGCCGGAGGCACCGGCATCGACGCCCTTGGTCCTGAACAGGAGGTCGAGGGAGACCGCGACCGGAGGTCGACTTCGAGCCATGATGGACTCGAGTATCGGCTCGGTCTCCGGGGTCGATGTCCCGGTGGTCGGGGCAGATGCGCCAGACAGGGTGGCCATCAGTGCCCACTGCTGCTCCATGAAGGCAGACAGTCTGCTCTCCAAAGGCTGTCATCCTGAGAGACTCAGCTCGGGAGACGCAGCAGCCACCGACTCGGGCCCCGGTGGTGCCGGGCCCGATGTCAGCTCTCTGGGAGGAGAGTCCTCAAGGACCACAGGGCTTACGTGTCCAGCAGACTCCGGCTCCACGCAAGGAACTTTGGCAGGCTTCTCTTCTTCCACAGGCCCGGTGCAATGGTCGGGGGTCTTAGACCTGGCCCTCGAGGAGCCAGGGACCTCCTCCGATGACGCCCTCACGAGCCGCTTCTTCCTCTTGCGTTCCAGGTCGGGGGAGCCCCTGTCCGAGAAGCTTTGACGGCGCTCGGGATCCGAATCCCGAGATGTCGAGGCCTCAGATGAGGTCTGGGCCCGGCCGGAGGCTGAGTCCGAGAAAAGCCTTTCTTTCTGCTGCTGACGACTTCGGAGTGCCTTGGAAGACATCTTCCCACATGGTCCACACGACTTAGGGTCGTGATCAGGACCGAGGCACCGAAGGCAGCAGTCGTGTGTGTCGGTGAGAGACATTAACTTCTTACACCGATCACACTTCTTGAAACCGCTGGAAGCCATCGGGGAAAAAAAGAGTCCCCGCGAGGTCAAAGGACCGGCCTTCCAGGGAAAAATAAAAAAAGGGGCGCGAATGCCAGCCACGAAGGGCAAAAACCGAAAAAGTAGAATCGGGCTCGATACCGGTGTACCGAACCCGGCGGGAGGGGAACCGGCGTCGAACCGGGAAGAAAAAAATAGCGAGAATCGCCGAAAAAAAATCAAACTTTTATCCGGGATGACAGGACATGTCCGGTGGGCTTCTCGGAAAAAGAGAGACTGAGGTAAGATGGCACCTTTAGGCGGGAAGGGAACCGCACATGCGTGCCTGCATTTCCAAAGGCTTTCATAGAAAGCTGGGGAAATGCTCCGCTGGGGCTTCATCGGCGCCGATGACACCCATATGTGAGGACTGACTTCCTGCTTGGTCCTGGAAAAAGGTAAAGATATCTGCACGAGAGAACCTGCAACTCCAAAATGTGACATCTAACAGACAGTGACTAAATAGGCGAGCGCCGCAACGCGTGGCCGGGAGCTCCAGCCCAATCGGGGCTGTGGGAGGGGCTGATCGCCCTAGCTCTTGCTCCACCGGCCCTCTCCCGGCTGGCATTCAGCGCCGCACCGCGTGGCCAGGAGCTCCAGCCCAATCGGGGCTGTGGGAGGGGCTGATCGCCCTAGCTCTTGCTCCACCGACCCTCTCCCGGCCGGCATTCAGCGCCGCACCGCATGGCTGGGAGCGCCAGCCCAATCGGGGCTGTGGGAGGAACCATGGTCTCCATATTAAGTGCCCCTAACCCAGGCGCCCGCGCCTGCCAGGCCCCGTGCCTAAGGGCCACGCCAAAGGGCCCTTTGGAGAGGACCTTGGTGCAAACTGCTACCCTGCCCCAGACCCCCCCTCTATTGCTTTTGCTTCCCACACCTGCATAGCCCCTGCTGCTTCCCATCAATTGCCTAGACCTTGCTACCCACAATCGGCTTTGAATGTGTTTCCCATTGTCGCATAGAACTGCTACTCACTGCCTGCATTGAACTGCTACCCACTGCACTGAACTCCTACCCATTGCCTACATTGAATTGCCACCCTCTGCCTGCATAGTACTGCTAGAACTGCATTGATCTGCTGCCCATGTTTGCATAGATCCCTTACTCACTGCTTGCATAGAACTATTACCAATTGCCTGTATAAAACTACTAGAACTGCTACCATTTGCCTGCATAGGTCTGTACCCAGCTTGCACAGAACTGTTACCAATTGCCTGCATAGAACTATTAGAACTGCTACCAATTACCTGTACCCAGCTTGCTTAGACCTATTACCAATTGCCTGCATAGAACTGCTAGAATTGCTACCCATTGCCTGCTTAGGACTGTTATCCACTGCCTGCTTGTTCACCTAATACCCATTGCTTACTCAGTCCCTGCTGCCCGATATCATGGCCCCACAACTCATTGTCCTCCTCTTTTTCATCCTCCCCAAGTGCCTCCCCTCCTACCATCACCCTCCCCCCACTTCCCCCTACCTTCCTCACCTCTCCCTCCATTCTGCCCTCTAACCTAGCATCTGCTCTTGAGCTTCTTCACACCTTCCCCCACATTCAACCAGCCCCCCTCTCTTTAAGGCAACCTCACCCTACTATCTCCCACCTTACCTCGCTCTCTAATTCTCATTCTCCTTCGCTCATCAGGTAATATCAACCCTAACCCTGCTCCCCCCCCCCCCCCCCGATTTCTGTCTCACACTAAAAAAATGTTCCTCACGTACCCTATCTAATCTCATCCACATCCCACTCCTCCCTCCTTCCGTCCTTCCTCATTCATCCCACAATTTCTCATTCAGAGATATCAATTCCAACCCTACCCCCAAAAATAACCCCTCACACAACCTACCCGATACCACCAATTTACCCCTCATTTCCCCTCCTTCCTGTCCCTCTTGGAGAGCACACACACTCAGACATACCCACCCACACCCTGCTCCCTCTAAACCTCGGTATTACACCAGAAATAGACCCTCGCGCTACTCTGATAAGAAATCCGCACGTAACTTATCCAACCTTATCCATATCCCTCTCCTCCCCCCCTCCGCTCTCCCATTTTCATGCGCCCTATGGAATGCATGCTCAGTCATTAGAAAAACCCTTTTATTCACGATCTTTTTATCTCTAATGCCCTACACCTTCTTGCCTTGACCGAAACTTGGCTCCCCCCAGACGACACCGCATCCATTGCCTCTCTCTGCTATGGGGGTTACCAGTTCTCCCATACACCTCGATCTACTGGTCGCGGTGGTGGCGTTGGCCTACTCTCTCCCTCTTGCCAATTCCAACCCCTCCTGCCACCCCAATCACACACCCCCTCTCTTTCGAAGTCCACTCCATTCGCCTCCTTACACCACTTCCCCTCCGAGTAGCTGTTATTTATCGCCCACCCGATAAATCCAAATCAACCTTCCTCACTGACTTCAACTCCTGGCTTTCTGCCTTCATGGATCCCTCCTCCCCTACTCTTATCCTTGGTGATTTCAACATCCACAATGACAACCCCTCCAACCCCTATGCCTCTAAGTTCCTCGCTCTTGCTTCCTTGTTCGACCTCCAACCTTACTCCACTGCCCCCACACACCTATACGGCCACTGCCTTGACCTAATACTCTTCTCCAATTCCTCTCCCTCAAACCTTCGCAACTCAGTCCTTTCCTCATTTGACCATCACCTTCTAACATTTACCCTTCAGCTTCTGCCTTCCCAACCTCGTCCTGTCTCCTCCGACCTATTTAGAAACCTTCATAACATTGATCCTCTGACCCTCTCCTCCACCATTTCTCCATCTCTTTCCTCCATTTTCTCCTCCAAGTCTGTCGACAAGGCACTATCTTCATACAATGCTACACTATCCTCAGCCCTTGACACTCTTGCCCCTCCCACCCCACGTCCTGTCAAACGATCTACTCCCCAACCCTGGCTCTCACCCACGATCCGTTACCTACGCACCTGCGCATGTTCTGCCGAGCGTGCTTGGTCCAAAACCCGCTACCCAGAAGACCTTCTTCACTTTAAATTCATGCTTGACTCTTTCCAATCAGCCCTAGCACTTGCCAAACAAGATTACTATGTAAATCTGACCAACTCCCTTGCCTCTGATCCTCACCATCTCTTCAATACCTTCAATTCTCTCCTCAAGGCCCCCCGCCCCCGATCCCGCCCTCCCTTTCTGCCCAAACCCTAGCCAACTACTTCCACGACAAAATCCACACAATTACCCTCCAATTCCCCATCCCCTCCTCCCCTAGTCTCCTCCCCCATCCATACTCCCCCTGCCACCCTCTCCTCCTTCCCTCTGATTTCCAAAGAAGAAACCACACTCCTCCTTTCCTCCTCCAAACCCACCTGCTCAGACCCCACCCATCTCCTTCATTCCATCTCCCTCACCATTGTCCCCGCCACCACTCATATCCTCAACCTTTCACTCTCCACTGCAACTGTCCCCGTTGACTTCAAACATGTTGTTGTCACACCCCTCCTCAAGAAACCTTCACTTGACCCCACGTGCCCTTCTAACTATCGACCCATCTCCCTCCTTCCCTTCACATCCAAACTATTAGAACGAGCAGTCCACCGTCGCTGCCTCGACTTCCTCACCTCCCAGGCCCTCCTGGACCCACTACAATCTGGCTTCCGTCCCCCTACACTCCACTGAAATGGCACTTACTAAGGTCACCAACGACCTATTCCTGGCTAAATCTAAGGGCCTCTACTCTATCCTCATCCTTCTTGACCTTTCTGCTGCCTTCGACACCGTTGACCATGACCTTCTCCTCACCACCCTCTCCTCACTTGGCTTCAGAGACTCCGTTCTGTCCTAATTCTTCTCCTACCTCTCCCATCACTCATTCAGTGTATGCTCTGGCGGCTTCTCCTCCTCCCCTACCCCGCTCCAGGTAGGTGTACCCCAGGGATCTGTCCTGGGCCCCCTCCTTTTCTCTCTCTATACCAAAGGCCTTGGCGCATTTATCCCCTCCCATGGCTTTCAGTACCATCTCTATGCTGATGACTCCCAGATCTACCTCTCCACACCTGATATTTCTCCGGCAACCCAGTCCAAGATCTCTGCCTGTCTTGCGGACATCGCTGCCTGGATGTCTCATCGCCGATTAAAACTGAATATGGCCAAGACTGTACTCCTTGTCTTTCCACCCAACTCTTCCCCCCACCACTTCCCTCTCTCTCAGTCCATGTGGATGGATCCACTATCCTTCCGGTTCCCTCGGCCCGCAATTTGGGGGTTATCTTTGACACCTCTCTCTCCTTCTCCGCTCATATCCAGCATGTAGCGAAGACCTGCTGCTTCTTTCTCTACAACATCAGCAAAATCCGCCCCTTCCTCTCTGAACACACTACCAAAACACTTATCAACTCCTTAATCTCCTCTCGCCTCAATTACTATAACCTGCTTCTTGCTGGTCTCCCCATGAACCACCTCCTTCCCCTTCAGTCTATACAAAATCACGCTGCTCGACTAATATTCTGCCAATCTTGCCATGCCCACGTTACTTTTCTCCTCAGGTCGCTTCACTGGCTCCCTGTCCGATTCTGCATCCAGTTCAAACTTCTCCTACTGACCTATAAATGCATACACTCCATGGCCCCGCAATACCTCTTATCTCTCATCTCTCCTTACGTCCCTTCTCGGAATTTACGCTCCACTAACAAACTACTACTATCAATGCCTTTCACCCACACCGCAAACTCCCGACTGCGCTCCTTTCACCTGGCTGCACCATATGCCTGGAACAGCATACCGGCATCTGTGCGCCAGGCCCTCTCCCTGGCCCTCTTCAAATCCAGGTTGAAGACCCACCTCTTCACCGTTGCATTCAGATCCTGACTTCCATCCTCATCTTACCCTAACCCACGTCAATGTTAATAACCAAACTACAGTCCAAATTGACTAATGCTCTGTAATGCTTTGTACTTTTCTAACTAGATTGTAAGCTTCGATGAGCAGGACTCTAACGAGCAGGGACTGTCTCTTGTATGTTGGCTACCTCCTGTAAGTTAGCTGTGCAGCGCTGCTTGCGTGGCGCTTTATAAGTGCTAAATAGTGGTAGTAGTAGGCTGTTTTGAAGGAAAGATCCTTAGAGAAGCTCGCTTCAATGGTTCAAAAGGGGCAGCCAACAGGGCCCAAAGAATGAGACCCAAATCCCATGAGGGGACAACCGATCGCAAGGGGAGACATAAGCAACACGCTCCCCTGAGGAAGCAGACTACATACAGGTGCAAGATTATGGAGCCGCCAGCTATTGGTCCTCGAAAACAAAACAAAGGCTACTATCTGTACCCTTAGGAGCTGAGGGGCAGACCTTTTTCAAAGCCAACAAGGATGGCAAATCTGCCTTCCAATGGAGCAAGTCGCGCTCCAGACACCAGCCCTCAAGGATGTACCACACTTGCACATAGGCAAGACAGGTGGAACAGTGTTTCGCCTTCATAAAGCTGGAAACCACGGCCTGCGAGTAGTCTTTGCGCATTACGTACTGGCTTATCAGAGGTCAAGCCATAAGCGAGAAGTGAGCTAGGTTTTCCATCAAAATGAGCCCCTGCACAACAGACTTTCGCCTAACAAGAGGCTATGGCAGAAATATGTAGAAAAGAGGCTTCCAAGTTCAAAGCTGAAGGAGTGTATTGACGCCCTGGGTACCCAGTTCTTTGTATTGACTTTAGTATCTCGCCACTTTGGCAATGAATTGGGATGCCATTGGATCCACCCAGGGACTGCCCCAACGGTCCAGGATCCGCTGAATGCGGATGGCACCAACTCCCACTGCCTAAGATCAAGGGTATGATGACAGAAAATCCACCTCCACACTGTCCATGCCCACAATGTGCTGCTCTAACAGCACCAAAAGATGCTGCTCTGCCCTTGGAAACAAGAGAGCCATTTCTAACACCATTCCCACACACTTGGTACCGCCCTGGTTGTTGACATACACCACCACTATGGCATTGACTGAGAAGACCATGACTGCTCAGCCCATGATCAAGCAGCGGAAATGCCAAACAGCCAAGCGAATGGCACTTTTGAGACAATTGATGGGTCAAGCCAATTCATGACTGAACCAACACACCTGTGCCAACTGTCCCTCGCAATGAGCAATCTAGCTGAACAGACTGGCATCCAAAGTCAGGGTGAACCACTGAGGATCATCTAAAGGCATTCGCTCGTTCAAACTGGTGGGCTGAAACCACCAAATCAGACTGAACACTACTGATGGCAGAAGGGTGAGGTGACCAATTTGATAGAAGGGATCTGGAATGGCTTTGCGTAAGCCTTTGCCCATAGTACTAACTCCAGGGTGGCCACCACTGAGCCCAGGGGCTGACGTTGGTGCCAGAAGGCTGCCAAGGTCTGGGACTGTGAGCACCCAACTGCACCAGAAATTTTGATATTCTTTCTGTGGTCAAGAAGATTCTGCCGGCACTGTGGTCTGAGATATTCCAATGACCGAGAGGGCTCCAGGTGACTCTAGCTTTGATTTACTACTCAGCCAAAGCCTTCTAGAAACTGGACTACTTGCACGTTGACCACTGAATAAGCCAGTCATCAAGGTAAAGGTGTACATAAGAACATAAGATATGCCATACTGGGTCAGACCAAGGTCCATCAAGCCCAGTATTCTGTTTCCAACAGTGGCCAATCTAGGTCATATGTACCTAGCAGTTTCCCCAAGGGACACAGGTTCCACAATGCTTGTATTGGTTCAAGCATTGATATCCTGGGTCCCTTCTTAATAATGGCTTATGGACCTTTCCTCCAGGAACTTGTCCAAACCTTTTTTAAACCCAGCTACACTAACAGCCTTTACTACATCCTCCGGTAACAAATTCCAGAGTTTGATTACGGACTCCCTCATGCCACAGAGCCACCACTACAACTACCATGATCTCAGAGAAGGTTCTTGAAGCTATGGCAAGGTTGAAGGACAGAGCACAGAACTGAAAGTGATAGCACAGGATGGGATAGGGCAGAAACCTTTGCTCGTCCTCCTGAATGGGAATGTGGAAGCATGCCTTGGTCAAATCCAGAGAGGAGAGCACTCCCTGTTGCAAACCAAACAAATGAATGGCCACCACAGTATTTCTATCCAGAAGCAAGGAACTCTCAGGGAGGCATTGACCCTTTTTAGGTCCTGAAGGAACCATCTTTCTTTGGCACGATGAAGTATATGGAATACCTGCCACAAACTGACTGGGAGAAGAGTATGAGTACAATGGTCTGAAGGTGCACCAGCTTCTCCAGATTGGTCCAAACCATAACCTTCTTGGTTTTGGAACCACAGGGAGAATCCACAAAGATGTAAAAAAAGGCTCCTTGAACTCAAGGACATAACCAAGATGAATAAAATCGAGCATCCAGAGATCGGCGGTGACTTTAGCCCATTCCTGATGAAATAGACAAATGGCCACTCACTGAAGGAACCTCAGAATGAATCCCTTGCCTGTCATTGTGTTGGACAGGAGGTGGGGGGGCTGACCCTCATGGAGGAAGAGTCACTGGGCCTGCGGGCTCCATAAAAGGGTTGAGTCCTGGCCCAGGAACTGGAGAAACCCAGGACCGGCTTTCCTGGTTAGTACCACAGAGAGTCCCAAGAATCTCAGGAGTTCTGGAACAGAACAAGGAAAACATGAGGAGGAAGAGTAAGACAAAGGCGGCTCATGCCTCCCAAGATCCCTTCGGCCTATCCTCCGGGAACTGCTGAGGCCTGGAATCCGCCAGATCCTTGAGCTTCTCAAGGTCCTCGCTGAACAGGAGCTTTCCCTTAAAGGCAAGCTTGACCAGACGGGACTTGGAGGCCACGTCTGCCACCCAGTTCCACAGCCAGAGCCAACTTCTTGTCACCGTGGCCACTGCACTATCCCTGGCTGCTAACAGGAGAAGATCATACATGGTTTCGGCCAGACTGGAGTCTGCTGTGGCTTAAGGAGCTGAGGCATCGTCCTCGGGGAGTAACTGCATCCAGTGGAGAATGGCCCAAGCAGTCAAGCCTTCAAATATCGCTGCCTGAAGACTAAAAGAAGAGGCTGAAAGTGCAGTCTTAAGGAACACCACCATCTTGCAATCCAGCTGATTTTTAAGGGCAGTGCCATCTTTTACCAGGATGGTGGTATGGCTGGTAACGGTCGCAATATGCGCATCTACCCTTGGAAAATGCAGTCTCTTATCCAATTCCTGCTGAGGGAGGGCCTACAGCTTGTTCAGTGCTTGGACACTTTTCACTGGGGAGACTGGAGAATCCCAGTCTTCCATGACCTGGAGGATCTGTGGAAACAGAAAGGCCTTGTCAGGTTTATGGACCCCCTTGAAGAAGGGTTTTTCCCTGCAATTACACACCACTGGTAGAAATGTTTGAAATCTGTAAGAAACGGGCCACCTGAGAAATCATGCCACAAATTCATCTCTTATGCAAATCTTCCTGCTCTTCTTCCGGCACAGAATCCTCATCTACCAGTACAGGCTCTTCTTCCGGGCTAACTTCCGACTTGGGCTCCCAAGGGAGAGAGTCACCTGACGCCTCCCGCTGCTAAAGGCGCTTTCTTGGCATAGCCAATACTTGGGGCCCCTCTGCTCCTTGCCAAAAGCACATGAGCCCGGCTGGGCTGGGGCTAGGGAAGCCTTTCTCCAAGCCCCGATGCTTTGCCAGAAGGACTAAGCTAGCTGAAAGAAGGAGAAGACAGAGAAATACTGAAATATGCTCTTAGTTGCACTAGTTCAAGCAGCAGGGTGATGGCACTAGAAGTCTCCAGTTATTCTCTGTCGCCAGGGGACACAACCCACTTGTCTGGACTGGTCTAGCAGGATGATCTGGAATGTGAAGAGTGTGTGTGTAGCTTGCAACTGCTGCTTCCTACGCTCTACTTGTTCTGCAGTGGGACAATGCATATATCCAAGTTGCACTATTGCAGCGTTGCCATACCTGGTTTATGATAAGGGTTGGGGGGCAAGTGTGCCTGTTCTGCGGTTGGACAGCTTGTATGGGTGTATGTCTGTGGCTTGCTCCATGTAGATTACAATTAAACAGCATAGCATGACAGGCAGCAATCTCCACAGAGCAGCAGTTACAACCCTAAACAGAAAGGCGCAGGGTAAGGGGAAAGAAGAGACCTGCACAGGGTGGCAATTACAATCCTTGCTGGGCAGATTGGATGGGCCATTATCTGCCATCATGTACTATGTTAGATAGTACTGCTACTGAGCCCACTGTGGGACATTGTGTGTGGTGCTGGGGGGGGGGGGGGGGGCATAGTTGCTCTTCCTGCTGTAGCTGTTCCATGAAGGGTATGCCAAGGGGGCAGTAGGGAAACTTGTACAGCAAAAGGACGGGATTAAGGTGTGGCATCATATACACTAAAAACAACCAGAAATCAGAGTCTGCAACATCCAGGACATCCACAAACTTTTAAGCTCTGAAATTCGAAGTGCCCAACCCCCCCTGTCCAGCACAGCATCACAGTGATGTGCTCACAGATTGTAATGGCGGCTTTGTTTACAGTTTCCTTTCCATGCCGGAAGCCTCCTAAATCAGGCACTTACTCCCTGGGGTCACCTCAGCTCATCCCCTCCCCCTCTCATGCTTCCAGGAGTCAAAGCTTCCCAGAATCCTTTTACCAGTTGCTGCCAAGCATACAGAGCATCAGCAAGAACCTCCTGCAACTGAAATCTAAGCCTTCCTCCGCCTTCAGCAGCTCTGCCCATTAGCAGTCCAGTGTACTAAGGCACCAGGACAAAGGGACTCATTCTGAGGTCCCTGCCAGTGGACCGAGGTACAGGAAGATAAAACTCACCCCCCCCCCCCCCCCACATCACACAAAGTCAGTGGCACAGAGAAATAAAGGGATTTACCCCTGGTTGCTCATTCCCACCCTGTCAGCGCCAGGGTGCCAATTTCAGCAGGGCCATATCGCAGGATGCCCACTTTGCACAGATATGGCTGCAATTTATTACATCATCCAGAACCTAAAGGAGCCCTTGCCTTCCTTTGCCCTCCCCCCTCCTCCACACAGGTACCAGGTTTCCTGTGTTTGTCCTTTCCCACCTGTATTTGCAACAGCAGCCTGGCACAATGCCTTGTGGGAGGGGTGAGAGTGAAAAAGGTCCCTCCCTCCCTCAGTACAGCAAGACAACGCCTACAAAGTACTGATGTCGTTCCCCCCCACACACACACACACACTTTATAGTAACTCAATGCCTAGAGTATCAACCAGCACCTTAGACACCAGGGCATTAGCTCCTATCTATACACCTTGTGACCTGGGGAATTTCAAGTCCTCTTTCCTGTATCCCCCAGACTGTAAACTCTGAGGAAAGGAACTTCTTATGCCAGTGCATAGTATCTTATGCTGTACCCTGGTTCAGAACAGAATAATCATACACAAAATAAAGTATCCCATCCATTCCAAGCACGCCTCACTCATACCAGCATCATCGAATCTGTTCCCTTAATCTCTACCAAATTCACAACCTCCCTCCCCCCCCAAAGCCTGCACACGGGTTTGTGGGGGAAAACAGAATCTCTCCCCCATCAGGGACCAGGGCAAGCATATTAAGCCCCTGTCCTTACAAAGGAAGCAAGCTTAGGAAACTGGGAGTCCCTCCCCCCTTACTCCAGAGTCCTTCAGGATGGGCAAATCCTGGGCTAAGTTGTACGACTGTTTTGCACCCAATACAAGGCTGTGATAGTGGGGAGTGAATTTACAGGAGGAGGGGAAAAACTTTGGGGTGACTCAGGAGTCAGTTTACCAACTTTTAAATGTTTCCTCCTTGTACCCCTACCAGCCAAAGACTGAGGGAAGGGGCACAAAACAAAAACACTCCTCAATCACAGCCCCCCACCTATTTTGCCTCTCCACAGTTGGACCCCTCCATTCACTATATACGTACTTCCTCATTCCCTTTAGAGGGTAAAACCCATCCCCTAACCCTTGAGTATTAGAACCCCCACCTCCAAATCTTCATTTTTGCCAAGAGCTCTTTATCCCCCCCCTCCAAACACAAGGCCAGCCCATTTCAATACCTTTAAATAGCCCTTTAAATCAGCTTCCAGCTGGCAAGTGGCCCCTTCCTATCCCAGTCTAATGGCCAACAACATGGGCTCCAAAGATTAGCCAGTTACTTTAAATTTCCCAGCGATACAAACAAGACCCAAAAGCCCTCCCCCACATTAAAATACCCTTCACTCCAGCTTCCGAAAGAGTCCCAAGAAAGAAAAATGATCTTAAAAAAAGGATAGGAAATGATCCGCTGATCGTTGACACCATGCAACAGAAAAGGATAATATTTAAAATTAAAGGGCCATCTGAAATCTAGGAGGGGGGAGGAGGGGAGAAATAAATATTTAAGGATATAAAACGAAAATGTAAAAAAAAAAAATCCTAAAATTCAGAGAAAAGAAGAGACCGAGATGAAAAGTACAGAAAATTAAAAACCTCATTCCTGTTTAAGGACAGAGAGAAAGGGATAGAGACCCCCCCCCCCGCGACAGTCATTACAAAATAAGAGTCTTTTACCTGCATGCTGGGCAAATGCAAGCGCATAGGCAGATAGTCCTAGAATGGAATTTTGGTTCTTTTATTTTAATGTTTTCCTGTATTGACTTCTGTGTAAAGTCCCCATGGTTTGTGTGTCCAAAAAATGAAAAATAAAAAATAAATTGATCTTTGATTTTTATTATTCCGGCCGCCTCCACCCCCCCCCAAAAAAAAAAAAAAACATAAAATCTCTCTGTCTAGAGAACAGCCTGCAGCTTTGTTTCTTGCTGCTGCTATGAGCCCTTTCTGTGGCTCTCTCACACACTCACACATACACACACACATACACACACACACACTCTCTCTCTCTCTAGTTAAACAAAGAAAGGAAGGGTTGCAGGAGCCCCTCCCCCTCTCTCAAAGCATAGACAACCCCCCCACCATCCTCCTCCTCCTCCTCCTCCCTCAGCCTCGATCTTGTGTGCCTGCCCTCTAGCTCACACCCCTCCTTCCTACATCCTCCCTGGGTCCTACTCGCACACCCTTCCTTCCTACCCTTCTTTCTCCCATGGTAATGATTTAAACTGAAGCCTCCCCACCCTCCACCTGCTTACTTTAAAAGGATATTGGGGTACAAATAAATTGCAAAGCAGACATGGGACTGAAAATGCCAAGAGGTATCTGCTTCACAACACTGAGCCGGGCCTGCGGTTACCTCATTGCATGTAGGGACTTGTAGTTCTGATCTCCTTATTGCATTCCTTGAGAAAAACAAGATTGCAAGTGACTCCATACAATGGCACAAACCCAGTATTGAGTCAACCCGGCTGGGCAAATCTGGAGCCAGCCAGAGAGGACTCTGGCAAAAGGCAGAAAGAAAAAGGACTGAAATTCCCGGAAGTAAAATGCTGGAGACTACAGAAGGACTATGGGCAGGGAATCACTATCAGAAGAACCAAGCCCACTCTTAAGTGCAAATCTCTGGAATGCCCATCTACATGCAAAGCGTTGTTTTTATCTAGAGGCAATTTGGGCAGTTGCTCCGGGCACTGCGTAACAAGGCCACGATGCACAAAGCTCTTAAAACCATGCCTACCCTGTGCCAGGGAGTGGAGGAGTAGCCTAGTGGTTAGAGCACTGGCTTGGTAACCAAGCAACCAGGGTTTGATTCCCACTAGCACTCCTTGTGGCCTTGGGCAAGTCATTTAACCCTCCATTGCCTCGGAAGAAAGGCCTGGCAATCTACTTCCGGTGAGACTGCCAAGAAAACCCAGGAGCTTCTGGGTTGCCAGGAGTCGGGACTGACTCGAAGGCACACATTGCATTTTATACCCTGTGCCAGAATGAGAAAGATGCCGCACTTGCATCGGTTCAGGCAAGCCAGACAGAGAAGTCGACACCACACTGCTTATTGGTCCAGATATAGGGCAGACATTCAACCAACAGGGGCCTGAGCTGTTCCCAAATTCATGTACCTATTCCATTCCAGACCAACAAGAAGCTGTCTCCTAGTACCGTGGTCCCGATGATACTGGTTCCTCAGCACACCTGTTTCCCCACTGCCACCCATCACCCATTGTGGTCCTGAAGTGCTCATCTCCAGGGCAGAGTACTGGGTGCCTTAAGCAAACCTTCAGCCTTGCGCCTTCCCTCCCCGAGATTTTGATCAATTAAATTCAACAATCATGATCAGCTCAACACCAACATTTCCACATCAGTGCTGTAAAAATGTACGTTCGGTTGTGGTCAACATTACTGGCACTCTTGCATTTTAGTTATGTTATGTACAGTATCTTGAGAAATCAATGTCAACATTCCCACTGTATGTCATCATAATATTTTAATAGCATGTTCAAGGTATACAACAACAAAAAAGATGTCTGTGCAACTTAGATGTAGTAATTTCTGAGAAAAACACAAAATATGACCTGGACAGGATTAATGGCACCCTTCACTAATATTTGTTTGCACAACCCTTGGCACCGATGACAGCCTCCAAACACTTCTTGTAGCCATCTGTAAGTTTTGTGCATCTGTCTGCTGGTAGTTTCTCCCATTCTTCAACTGCAATTTGTTCCAGCTCATGAATGTTTCCAGGATTCCTTTTACCAATGGCAGATTTCAGCTCTTTCCAAAGGTTTTCGATTGGATTGAGATCAGCACTCATTGGTGGTCAGTTTAAAAGTCAATTTTTTCCCTTTTTAACCATTTTTTTTTGTACTTTTGGATGTAGGTTTTAGGTCATTGTCCTGCTGGAGGACCCATAACCTTCGACCCAGACCTAGCTTTCTGACACTAGGTAGTCCATTTTGCTCCAAATTACCTTGGTAGTCCTCTGACTTCACAATTCCTTTAATACATTCCAGGCCTCCAGTTCCTGAGACAGCAAAACAGCCCCACAATATTATTGAACCTCCACCATATTTAATTGTAGGAGGGGGGGGGTCCCCCTTATAAGCTTCATTTCTTCACCAATAAATACATCACTGGCCTGCACTGCCAAAGAGCTCAAGTTTGGTTTCATCTGTCCACAGAACATTTTCACAGGTTTGTGGTTTCTCAAGGTGGGTTTGGGCAAGGATCAGGTGTGCCTTTTTATGTCTGTCTTTGAGCAGCAGGATCCTCCTTGGTCTTTACCCATGAAGTCCTTCTTTGTTTAGGGCATGGTG
Organism: Ichthyophis bannanicus; assembly: GCA_033557465.1. NCBI lineage: Eukaryota > Metazoa > Chordata > Amphibia > Gymnophiona > Ichthyophiidae > Ichthyophis > Ichthyophis bannanicus. The sequence continues at coordinate 98,468,034 of CM066048.1, read as the reverse complement.
TATGGTGCAGGTTGAAACCACCACTCCAGATTGCTCCAGATCAGGCTTAAGCTCTCTGGATGTTGTATGTGGTGTTTATCCAACAGCTAGCAGTAACCTTTAAAGACTTCTTGGATTAATTTTCCTCTTCCCAACCACATCCTGGGAGGCTCTTGACAGTTCCATGAGAAAAAAAAACTTCTTAACAATACTGCAAACTGTAGAGACAGAAATCCCAAGGTCTTTGGAGATGGCCTTGTACCCCTCTGAAGTTTGGTGATAATGGCTTTTCTGACCGTCTCAGGCAGCTCTCTTGTCTTCATCATTGTGAAAATGGAACAGGGAACGGATGTGGCCATTTTAAACATTACAGCCATCATTCATTGGTTGATTCAAGTCATGTGAGTACTGACAATTGATCACAGGCGTGCCTAATTTGAATGCCGCTCTTCTGTTCAAACTGATTTAAATTGTTTATAAAGGTGCCAATAATCATGTCCTGGCAATGTCCCAATTTTTATACTATTATCTACTATTTCCTTTTTTTAATTGATCTTGTTTTATTTGATTCTTTTGTGTGTTAAATATATGTGCATATATTGTCCAAAGCTGGCCATTTTTCTTTTAGGAGATATTGGACATTAAGGGATTGAACTGCAAGGGTGCCAATAATGTTGAGTTATTAATCATTTTTGCATGTGATTAAATTAAGTTCAATGTTTATTGTACATAGTTTAAACCTTTATATGTATCTGACCTTGTTTCAATGTAAACCCCCTTGATCTAAAGGAAAACGTGGTATAAATGACAATAAATAAAAAACAAGTACAAGCTGAAATTGACAGAACATGCAAACAGGATATCCTGATAGTCATGGGTGACTGGAATGCAAGAATTCTGCACAACTAATGATCTATTCATCTCCAACACCTTCTTCGAGCAACACAAGCGCTGACTGTAGACATGGACTTCACCCAATGGATTGTACAGAAATCAAATTGACTACATCTGTGGAGGACAATGATGAAAAACCTCGATAACATCAACAAAGACAAAACCTGGAGCTAACTGTGGTACAGATCACCAACTACTAGTATGCAAACTCAAGCTAAAGTTGAGAAAGAGCAAACCATTCATGAATGTAGCAAAATATGACCTTGAGAATATACCACTGGAATTTAAAGACTGCCTGAGAAATCAATTTGCTGCTTTAGATACAAATGACAGAGTTCCAGAAGAGTTATGGGATAACATCAAAAAGGTTGTGTTGGAAGAAAGCGATGTCTCTACATAAGATGAAACAGCAAAAAGGCCAAAATGGATGACTGAAGAAACTCTGAAAATTGTCCAGAAACAGAGAAGCTAAACCCAGAGGAGAAAGAGAGGCAATTGCAGAACTCAGATTTCCAACGTGCAGCAAGACAGGACAAGGAAAAGTACCACAATGATGCATGAAAGGAAATAGAAGCAGAAACTATTAGAGGAAGAACAAGATCAGCTTTCCTAAAGCTAAGAGAGTTAAAGAAAAAATTCCAGCCTTGAATTGGAATGCTACAAAATGCTCAAGGATCCATCTTGCTGGCAAGGCGGAAGAACTGAACTGGCCAGCTAGGGGCGGGCACAGGGTTGGTCTAGTGGCTCATGCTCAGAAGGGCAAAAAGCCCTTCTGAGCAATGGAGAGAACTTCTGTCTCGGCACTGTCAGATGATGTCACCAGGTGTGGCCGACTCATCCTGCTTGTCCTAAGAGAAGCTCAAGGATCCATGTTGAATGATGCTGAGAAGATCAAGAAAAGGTGGAAAGAATATACAGTGTCATTATACCATAAAGATCAAGTAGACCAACAGCCGTTTCAACCCATACCTTATGATCAGGAACCATTGGTGATGAAAGGAAGTCAAAACAGCATTGAAAGCCTTATCAAAGAACAAAGCACTGGGCATTGATGGTATTCCCACTGAGTTATTATAGCAATCAGATGAAGCTGTTACCATACTTACAAGGCTCTGCCAGGAAATTAGGAAGACAAATTCATGGCCAACTGACTGGAAAAGATCTGTATTTATACCAATACTGAAGAAAGGTGACCCGACTGACTGCGGAAATTATCGCACAATCGCTCTGATCCCACATGCCAGCAAGATTCCACTTAAGGTCATTCAGCAGAGAAGCAGGACTACATGACAAGCGAGGTGTGAAAATTGGTGGAAGACTCAACAACCTTCGCAGTGCTGATGATACCACATTACTGGCTGAAAGTGAAGACTATTTGAAACATTTGCTTCTCAAAATCAAGGAATATAGTCTTAAAATGGGTCTGAACCTTAATGCTACGACAACAAAGATCCTGACCATTGGCAAAATCAGTAAGTTCATTACTGATGGAGAAGAAATTGAAATAGTGGACAACTTTAACCTACTTGGATCAACTATCAATAAAGAAGCAACAAGCAGTCAAGAAATCAGACGACGCACTGCTCTTGGCAGAATGGCTATGAAGGACATAGGCAAGATTCTCAAGAGCAGAGATGTCTCTCTCCATACAAAGATTTGACTTGTTCAAGCCATGGCATTTTCAATATCATCATATGGATGTGAAAGTTGGACAGTGAAAAAGATAGACAGGAAGAAAATTGATGCCTTTGAATTATGGTGCTGGTGACGAATACTGTGTATACCATGGACTGCCCAAAGAACAAACCAGTCAGTACTAGAGGAGATCAAACCTAAGCTTTCTTTAGATGCTCAGATGACAAGACTTCAACTTTCATACTTTGGACACATCATGCAAAGAGAGAGATCATTAGAGAAAGACATAATGCTTGGCAAGATAGAAGGTCAACGCAAAAAAGGCCAGCAATGAGACGGATCGATACAACAGCAGCAGCTACGGGTGCCACTCTATCAACAATGAGCCACCTGACTGAAGACCGAACACAGTTTAGGATAGCTATCCAGAGGGTCGCCATGAGTCAACACTGACTTGACGGCACTTGACAACAAAAATAAACAAACAAATAAATCTGTATGTGTGTGTGTCTCCCCACTCTCCCTGCAGGTAAAAGAATGTGCTGATGGCTCTTTGTATTTGTTTGTCTGCTGCTCTTTGCCACCACACAGAAACTTCTGCCCTAGGCAACCGCCTAGTCTCGCCTGATGGTTGAGCTGGCCCTGCTCCCATTGTGGCTGTAGCAGTAGCCACAACCATTATTTCATGCTGCCATCTGCTCTGTAGCCTACCTCTTGCCATCGTGCTCCAGCCCAAACTGACAATGCCTGAGAAGGGTTATTTCCTGCATAAAGTGGGGTAAACTCAGGACTGGATCAAACCTGTTGGGTGAATCTGGAGCCAGTTGGCAACCCTAGTTTTGGGGCATGTTTGGTTTTACTACCATTTTGGGCCTTTGGTGGAAAGGGTGTGCATACAGAGCCTTTTTAACCCCTTAAGTGCCCTTGGGAAAACATACATGGATGGGACACCTTTTCTCTTTGAACTCCCCCACTCCAGAATCTGCTTAGCAAGCAACTTGTAGTCTTGCTTTTTTTATGGTGTGCAATAGAGATATCAGAACTAAAAGTCCCTGCATGCAACAGGATAATCCCAGGGCTGGATCAGGCAAATCTGGAGCCAGCTGGCAACCCTACTTGAAAAAGGAAAACCGGAGTAGCCCCCAGAAGTGGAACCACAAGTGAGATGGGAACTAACAGCATTGCCTGGTGAGCTAGTCTAGCGGGGGAAATCACTCAATGCCCAAGTGCATCAATTCTGCTCGGTTTGCACCACAGATCCCAGAATGCTTAGGAGGTGGTTACAGTCTTCTGGGCTAAACCTGGATACTAGAAAAGACAGAGCTGACTTCTTAGTGGCCTTTGAGCACAATCTGAAGCCCACCAGTCCCTTTTCCCATGCCTTCTCTGAATACCCCTGCTTCCCTCACCTCTAATTAAGCACAGCTGTGGACACTTATCTGTTAATTAGCAGCCTCAGAGCACATTCCGGAACTTGGCTAGGCTGCTGATACAGCAAAGGTAGCTTATACCCCCACCCCCCCTGCCGGGGAGCTGTGAGCCGAGAAGGGAGAGATGGGGGGCTTCAAAAGGGCCGGATTGTAGGAGGAAGTGAATTTAATGGGTAATATTTTATTTATAGCTATCCTACATGCCAAGCTCAAGGACAATGTGTAAGAGGGCAAAGAAATCTCCTTTCCTATGTCTGTTCTTCAGCTGTTCACGCTACATTCCTGCTTTACACGTATCTCTCTTTAACACCCAAAGATCCGCCTTTCAACTCTCTGTGATGAGGTCTTATGTGTATCAGTGCGATGCCCGTTAGCACCCCCTCAATACATAAAAGGTTTGGCCCCTTTCCTGTGTCCTATCCTCTCACTGGGGCACAATAAATGGAGGGAAGGGCGAATCTTGCAGACTGGCATGAGAGGTAGAATGAAAGAATGTACAGAAGAGGAAAGAGGGCAGGGTTAGTACAAGGGTGTTGGGCATCCTAAGTGAACCATGCCCCCAGGCCCAGTTCATCACACCACCACTGCTCCCACAACAATCCTGTAAAAATACGGAATTGGACATCATACTCTGAAATATGAAACTTTGCTTTGTGTGTAAGTGCAGGGTTCGATTCCCACTAGCACTCCTTGTGGCCTTGGGCAAGTCACTTAACCCTCCATTGCCTCGGAAGAAAGGCCTGGCAATCTACTTCCGGTGACACTGCCAAGAAAACCCAGGAGCTTCTGGGTCACCAGGAGTCAGGACTGACTCGAAGGCACACATTGCATTTTTGTGTCCCCCCCCGCTCTCCCTGCAGGTGCTGACGGACTCTCTGAGTTTGTCTGGCTGTCGGGATCTGTTTTGTTTTGACTGTTGCTGCTCTTTAGTGATCCTCAGAAGTGGTGGCTTCCCCGTCTTGCCTAATGGCTGGGCAGGTCCCGGAACAGGGGCTGGTTACCGGAGTGGATGAAAAGAAAATAAATATTTGTATACCCTTTGGGATTCACACGTGGAATGAATGCAGCCACCCCAAGGGTGCACGGCTTGGCTGTTGTCTGGTACTAGTGCGCCTCAGTCTGAGGGGGAACTGAACAGACAGATTCTAAAAGCAGGAGCAAAAGACCAGTTCAGCCATGGTAGTAGGCTTTGTGTTTCTTATTGTGTAAGAGTGTTTAACAGCTTACTAGCCGGGTGTGGCTCTTACACAATAAAAGGCACAACTAAGCCATTATCCTGTTCTGAAGCACCCCTGGGTTCAAAGCAACTTGGAGGCTTTTGTATTTTATTTTTCCTCAGAAACAGAAAGAGGTTGGGGGGGGGGGGGGGGGGAAGGGAGGGGCAGATTAACTAAAGAGGAAGAGAAGGGAGGCCAATACTTATTAGCAACAGTTTGCCCCTGTCTGTTACAGGTGCACCTCGGCTGGGGGGACACAGGATGAGAGGGGGTTTGAGTTCACACTTGACTGTATTTACAAAAAGCAAGAGGCTGAGTCCCAGTCAGAAATTGCAATAAGTAACCACCCTTACCGCTCCCCCCAAGAGAATAGTTCTGGGAAGGGAGGCACAACCTCCAACGCTCCCTCCCCCTCCCCTCTGCCACCTGGCCTCTAACCCCCATCCACAGAAGCTCCAGATGTTTGCACTTCCAGATGGGTGGCATAGGTGTGTGTGGGGGGGGGGGTCTCCCCTTTCCCCAGGCACACAGACACAGTGGATCTCTCTATGCCTCGTCTTCCCCTGTAACTTTGATGCAGTACAAGACATCATGGACAGTTCCCAAATTCTGGTACCGATCCAGACTCTCTCTCTCATTGTTTTACCTGTCTAGCTGGAGACTCTATATTTTGCTGCCAGTCTTCCTGTTTCTTCTCTCCCCTTGAGCTTTAAGAGTTTTTCCTGTTCATTCTCCCATGGGAAATCTGATTTTCTCTTTCTTCTGGAAAATGTGCAGCTTTTCTATCTTTGTAATTCACAAAGGACAGGTTTCGGAAATGCATTTCTACTTCTCCCTCTAATGCTGCTCTGCAGAGAGAGTCTGGCTTCCTGGGGACTCCATTTCAGCTTTGTCTGCACATTTTCTCTTTCCAGTTTGGGGTGGGTTAGTCTGGTTTGGGTGAAGGTCTAAGTTCTGCACATGTGATTTAAGAGGAGTGATTCCACCAGCAGGTCATCTCATATGATGTCTCTCTCTCTGGCTGTGTCGAGATGCGCACCTCTCTCTCTCTCTCTCCAGATGTCTGGCAATTTGTTTTACTCTCCTGCCGTCTCGTGGTCTGCGTCTCTCGCTCTCCCTCACATAGTCTCGGTGTGGAAGTCTATCTCAGGTTGTCCCTGTTTCTCTCTCTTGCTGTAAGAGCTTTATCACTCAGTACTCTAGAGATAAGTTAATTCCATTTAGTCTCTTCTAACTCCATTCAAACAAAATATTTACAGTGGTGAACTGAACCAGCTCTACAGGGAGAGTCCCAGCAGCTGTGTGTCTCGCTTACAGAAGTAGCTACACAAAGACTCTGTGATACACAAATACACTCTGAGGCACACATGCATAAACAGAGACCAGACGCACACCAACTACTTGCCCCCACAGTCAACCACAAAAACAGGCTAAAAGCAACCTAGATGCAGAACCCACTTAGACGCCCAGAAGCAGACACCCCTCCCCTCTCCAACCCCCAAAGGACAGTAAAAGCCAGAGAAGCCTTAACGCAGGCCGGAAACAGAGTTTCTTACTAGCCCACTGACCCACAATAGAGGATAAGGCCCAGCCCTGGTTGGCCTCGGCGGGGGGGGGGTTCTTAATAAAGGCCAAATCTCACTCCCCCCACCCGCAGAGGTCTGCCTTCTTCCTTTACACCTTCCTCCACCCACCTTCCGCCCTCCCTCCCCTCTGCCACTTCTGCTCTCTCGCCGCCCCCTCCCTTTGCTTCCTTCTGAGTTGAAACAAGGACAAGCCTAACAGACATTATATAACTCCAAATTAGGAGCAGGACTGAGAAACGATGTGCATCTCATTTATTCTAGCAAAAAATTAACCCGCCCACCACCCCCTCCATCTGCAACACAAGAACAAACGGCCATATGCCAATAAAGTTTCTTGAATTTAGTGGAAGGGGGAGGATGAGAAGGAAGTAAAGAGACACAAGGGAGAGATGAGAGGAGTAGAAGGGAAACGTAGGGAAGGGGGAGAGGCATAGGCGATGGGAAGGGGAGGTGACAGGGGCCATGGCCCCACCAATATTTTGCCCAACACCGCATTAGCATCTAGAGAGCTTTTGGGGCAGGACAGGAGATTGGTATATTTGGCCCCACCAACCCAAAAGATGTTCCACTGCCCGAAAATAGGGCACTAGAAAGGAGATGGAAAGAGAATGTGGAGGACAGACAAGAGGGACAGCAAGCAGGGAGGAGACCTTTAAAATGTGTGAAAGGCCCCCAGCCGCTACCCATATGTTTAGAGCCTGAAGACTCTCTATTCCCACTCCCTTCTCCCAACGTCCTGACTCCAAGCCCTCTAGTTTCACTTCCTTCCCGTGCCTACTTCACTCATCTCTTGCCATCTCCCCCCCCCCTTTTTTTTTTTGCTTCCCAACCTCCTTCCTTTCTCTCCTCATTCATATTTTGTTCATTTTCTCTCCCTTTCTCTCCTCTGTCAGTCTCCCAGCCCTTTTCCTCTTCCCCCTCTACCTTCCCCCCTTCTGTTCTTCTTCCTACATCTTGCACCTCCCTCCATCCCATTTCTCCCTCTCTCATAAATAAAACAGATATGCAGTTTTCATCATTTTTCATAGAATTTCACTTCATCCCTCCCAGGTTTCCTTGAGAAGACGCATTGTCTTGGCAACCGGCTCCTAGAAGCCTTGGAAACGGTTGCCCAGTTGGGTCACCAAGGCAACCGGTTCCTACCATGCATCGAAACAAAATGGGATGGAGAAAGATGCGAGGGAGGGCTAGGGATGGATGGGAACCGGACCAGTGCAACCCCTCTCTCTCTCCCCCACTTCAATCTAACATCCAGGGACAGGGATCGGACCAGGGTCTGGCAGAGGGGGTGGCGGCAACAGCAGCACAAGGACCAATCACAAGCATGCCCTGCCCCACAACGATACGACAGCATTAGCGCCAGTGTCCCGGTTCCCAGAGAGGAAAAGGCGGGTCTCCTTTACCATTCACCCTCATATACACAGGCAGTAAGCGCTGTGTAAGAACGCAGCATTCTAATGCACGCACTAAAAGGAAGTATACTCAGTGCAATAAACTAATGGCATGCAAAGCGCATGCACCACTGCAGTTATATGCAGCCATTTGCTACATCACCAGTAAAACGTCTCCCTGAAGGGAGACATTAAAAAACAGGCCTGCAAGCCTCATCAATTCCTGCTCCCTGCCTCCGTCCTGCTAACACACCCTGGTGTCCCAGTGGACCCAAGATTTCTCAATAAACACACCCCCTCCCCACCACACCCAATTCTACACATATACACACACCCCCCCCCTTGGGATATCTGGTCTATGGCACCCCTAGCCTAGCCATCCCTGGTCATGGAGGCCCTTGATCACAGAGCCTCCCGTAGTGGTCCGTATCCCCTTACAACCCTCCCACCCTCACCTCCAAATGTTGGGAGGCAGAAGTGGCACCCATTAACTTCTGCCTCCTGTGCCGCCATCTTCCAAAACAGCAGCACCTAACGCCTAGAGATACGAAAGTGCTCTAGTGATGCAAATGGTTAGCATATGGTATTACCACAACAGCACTTGTCCAGCGTCATGATGTGGTTCTGAGTTTGAGCCCCGCCTGAAGCATTTGTTTAATGAAGCTACAAAGTAAATCATTTAAGACTAATCCGATAAAATATTTTTTCATTCAATGTGTAATTAAGCTCTGGAATTCACTGCCAAAGGCTGTACTAAAAAGTGTAGCTCGGTTTAAAAAGGTTTGGACAAGTTCCTGGATGAAAAGTCCATAAACCATTATTAAAAACTGGACTGGGAAAATTCATTGCTTATCCCTGAGATAAGCCCCATGAAATCTCTTTATTTTCTGGGATCCTTCCAGGTACTTGTGACCTGCATTGGCCATTGCTGGAAAGAGGATTCCGGGACTTGTTGGTCCTTTGGCAAATCTTATATTCTTATGTCATGCACCACTAGGGGTCAGTCTTCCCTTATTTGGGAGATGTCCGCGTCAAATGATGGACCATGTGGACATCGCTCCAGCCTTCCAACATTTAGAGGTGGGTGGAAAGATTCAGGGATGAGGGACTAACATTGAATATCTTTGTGGAGTCAGGGTGTCTTGGGAAGGAGGAGGTCCACTTGGGCACTAGGGAGTATTTCTTTGGGGTTTCTAGGGATCTTTGCTCAGCTGAGAAGAGGAGCCACACGTCACCTCAGATGCCCCTTTTACTTTTACTGGCTGCATCTGTATGCCAGCCCTGAGTCAGCATAAAGCTTCAGTGCTGGGAAAACATACGTGCAAACATGATGCTAGATTGTAGTGCAGTTTTTTACATCAGGAGCAATTTCTTACAAGTGCTGATTTGCATGGCCCACTGCATCAGCCTTCAGCACAGATTTTCTCATGATACAGAAGGGTAACGCAGCCACAGTGTTTTCATGCTGAAAAAAAGGAAAGATACAGTCATTCCTGCCTGAAAAACGGCAGATCTCCTTTAACCCAATCGCTTCACAAAACGCAGCAAAACATGATATGCCAATGAACCAACCACTGTACGTCTCCTTTACCACCACACACACACAGATTCTAACCTAAGGCAAGACCAGCTCTCCTTGAACACAAACAGGTACACTGATTCAAGCCTGAAGAAAAGGCAGGTCTCCTTTACTGCACGCATGCACGCACACACACACATACATGGGCACGCCTGTGCTTCTTGCTCTAGAGGAGCCCCTCGCATTCTGCACGTCCACAATGGCTTTTCCTGCCCAGCCAATCAAAGCCAAAAGCAACGGAGGGGAGCCAATGGGAAGGCAAAACGGGGCTGGGGGTGCTGGCTCCCTCCTCTTCCTGCTGCACAGACCCCCTACCTCCTTTAACCCTATGCCTTCCACAGCCAGTCATGCTCGGTCCCTAGGCTGGTCCCACGGCAGGTGGCCTGGGGTCTTCAGCCCCCACCTCCCGCGAGCAGTCCACAGCAGTGCTACAGAAGCTTTCTGAAGACCCAGGACGCAGGCTGCATCCCTGCCGAGGCTCGTCTTTCAGACTCAGCAAACTTGCCTGGCTTGACTTTTCTCCCTGTGTTACTAAAGTAACATGCACTGGTAAAGGGGAAGAGTTACAAGGGAGAGAAGGGCAGCTCTTTTTCTTTTTGCCCTCTATTTTATCTGCTATATTTGTGCAAAGAAGAAAAGAGAAAGACAATTCCCCAGTTCGGCTTCCATTCCTGAACATTTCTGGTCATGTTTCATTATGGAGCAGATGGCAGAATCCAACATATATTTTGAACATCTGTGACACCACGATACAGCTCCTATAGTACCATAATCCTCCGATGCTATAAGAGCCGAAGCACAGGGAGATAAAGTGACGCCCCCGAGATCAGGGATTCCTACTGAGGTGTAGAGACAAAAGCGACTCCACCAAAGTTATAAACAGAGATACAGGGACAGAGCCAGGGATTAGAACTGAGGCACAGGGAGATAAAGTGACTTTCCCAGAGGACCCACAGATGGATAGGTTACTACTGACACAGTGAGTATGGAGAGAGATTCAGTGTAGGCAGGGCAGGCCCAAGAGTTTCTGTCACCCCAGGCAGGAACCCCAGCTGCACTGCGCTGCGCTGTCCCCCCACCCCTGCCACCAATCCAGCTTTGGTGGTCGGCTGGGCGGCAGCAGGGGGAGGGAGCAGCGCAGCTCAGAAGGGGGGGGGGGGCAGCCCGGTGGCAGCAGCTTTGTGCTGCTGTTTCGGTGCCCCAGCAGGCCAGACTCTTTGGCACTCATGGCCTTCTGCTCCCGTCAGAAGGGAGGGTCAAAGGTGGCAGGCCACGGGCACCAAAGTGGCAGCACAAAGCCGCCATGCCACCCAACAGACGGGCCAGCCTCGACTGTAGAACCCCACTGATCTACTCACCGCTGGCACCATTCCTCATTCCTGATGTACAAATCTGAATGGAGGACCCAGTGGGAGAAGCCCCTCGTCTAGACCTCATCATCTGTGGGCAACAGAACACAGTAGTTATATTCCAGCTGTTGCAATCCTAGCTGCAAATCCCAATCAGCTCATGTTTGCAAAAGCTAGTAAGCAGCAATGCTTTATTTCATCATTGCATTACTAGACTGGGGACATAGCAAACAATGCACAGGATGTGTTCTTTTTGCCATGGCAAACTGACATTAAAGAAGAAGCACACAGCAATACAACGCCCTCTCCTCATTACCACCTATTCCGAAATATAGGTCATCCTCCCTTACAACAAATACTCAGCACTACAGCCCCCCTCCCTCTTATACTTGACACTTAGGAATATAGGAGAGCTGCTAACTGACTAAACTGCAGCGATCACACTATCTGGATAGTGCCAGCCAATATCGCCAGAGACCACAGAAAAGATACCCGCTTAAAACTGGAGCAGTGTGTGGGTGGATCGGGGCAAGCCTGGTCGCTGTCCTGTCAGCAGCTAATCAGATACCGAAACTAGCCACTGAGCTGTCCTAACTTTCACCGGTTTTGTTGACTGGTTAGAGGCTGACTATCACGGCTTACTGGAAAACAAAGGCGCTGTCCAGCAAAACTGTATATTAAGCACTGAACGCTCCAGATAAGTTCTGGTGCTGAATAACCGGTTTAGATAAACTGGTGGTGGCTAGCCGCCGCCACATGTCAACCCCATAGCCCACACCCTTACACTAGTACCTCGGAATACAGCATCTCCTCTTATACTGAAGAATAAGCTAGTGGAACGCGGGTACCCCCGCTAGTCATGCTGCTCACCTGGCCAGCTCTACTTGTTTTTCCATGCCCACCCCCCAAATTCTGGTGCCCTAGGTGACTGCCTAGTAGAACCAACTCTGTACAGCCCCTCTGTAACAGGCAAAGCACTACAACCCCTCCCCCTTATACTAGGCACACAGTACCACAGAATAAAGGTAGCTTAGTGGTTAGAGCAGTGGACTGAGAAGCAGTGAAGACAGGGGTCAGATTTCACCAATGCTCCCTATAACCTTGGGCAAGATAGGTCACCCTCCATTCCCGCAGATACAAACCCTCTGGGGACGGAAAAACACCTACTGTACCTGAATGTGCTGCCAATGAAATACATCCCTCACACACTCTGAAATACAGCCCTTCGCTGTTTATTCCCTCTTTATACCACACAACAGCACTATCTGCCATCCCTGTATACTCAGCACGGGCCGTCCCATATACAGAGGAGAGCAGCAGTGTTTATTACCGTCCTCACTCTCTGTATGAGGAGAATGACACTGCAGGGGTAATTTGGAGATTGCTGGGCAAAAGAAGGAGGCAGGAAAGCAACTGGCTGGTCAGGACGTAAATTAAAGCGGAAGTCTTCACTACCAGCAGCTGAGGTCCCAGGCTCTTAAATGATTGGATAGAAACCAAGAATAAAATTCCTCAGCGCGAGACTTGCCTCATTTAACCCCAATGACGTCAGGACCAGAGCAGGATGAGTCACTGCTTAATAAAAGAGGGGCGGGAGTAGGTTAAAAAAAGAAGAGAAAGGGAAACCATACTTGCAAGGAAAGAGAATCGTCAACAACTCTCAAGACGAAATCTACCAACACACCTCATTCCTGCCCAGCAGTACACCCTGCTATGCCGGTACTTAGACCCGCCCCCCCCCCCCCCCACACACACACACAGAAGCGTAGCGCTGCTAATGCACCTCACTCCTGTCCTTAGCACCCCATTATTCCAATACTGATACCCCTATACACACAGCTCTGCCAATGCACCTCACTCCTGATCTACTGACTTTATTTTGAATCAGGGTAGATTAGTAAATAAACCTCACAGTCACCTTATAGCAACTGAACAATTGCCCAAAATGTATGAATCACTAATCATTTATACCAAATAGATGTCCAAGGCTTGTCCAAAGCTTTTGAAACAGCAATGCAGTTTCCTTTCTATTCTTTCCAACCCACTGGGCATTAGAAAGAAATGATTCAAAAGGGATTAAGAATGTCCGTCTATCTGCGAGCAAGATAACACTCTGAAAACCTGACAGAACAGGACCAAATTTGGCATGAGAGAAAAACTGGTGAAAAGAAATTCCCAATCTGATCTGGCCCATTTTGAATTCCACAAAAATACAGCCCCCTACCAAAAAATAAGAGCAGCCTAATGCATTTCTATGGGAGAGACAGCTCCTAATTTTTAATAGACCATAAGCCATATGTCTGCAGCAGAGAAATTTTGAAAACACTGAAATGCAGTTAGTTGCTCCTTTCCAACTGCCTCATTTTCTTTACTCTCCCAGACAAGGGACACACAAAGTCAACGCTAAAACACATGCACACAAGAAAAACAGATGTGCACATATGTAATGATTGCATCATTCTAATTATTTTTCTTCTTGCTTTTTTCACAATGCATCCCCACCCCAACACACCTCTGTCCCTGCTGGGCGGTCTCTTAGGTGCTGATGTCTATTACATTTTCTTCCTTGTAAATTCTAAATTTGAAACCTAGTGACTGAACCCTATAGATTTCTTAATGGTTACTATGTACGGTGACACCTACATAGTGAATGAAGTATGTAGTTTGCCACTGGTTGCTATATGTATTGCCAACCCAGTGGAGCAGCACAGTAATAATGTGACTTTTTACTTATTAATGTCCTTTCCTTGAGTCCTCCTAGACCAGTCCAGACAAGTAGGTTGTGTTCCCCTACCAGCAGATTGGTGGAGACAAAGAAACAATGAAAAGTCCAGGTTTCAATGACATCACTCCCATGCCTCTAATCGCCTCAGCCACCAGAGGTCCCTTCAGTATTATTCCCAAATCATATGGGAGAAACACGGCAAGCCTCACACAACCTCAACCGTGGGCAACAATGAATGATCAAGAGTAGAGAAGTATGTACAGGAAAGCATAAAAAATAAGACTGACAGTAGACGATGAACCTGCAGAGCCAAGTATATAAATTAGAGTGGACCCAAGATTACTGCAGCAGAAGAATAGAGCAATACAGTTCCAGGGGCAGGCCCTGGATTTGTCTAGCACAACTCAAGGAACGGACAATAACTTCTAAGTAAAATGTGACCTTCTATATCGTCCTGCTAGACCTGTCCAGACAAGTGGGATATACCAAAGCTACAACTCCACTGGGCAGGAAGACACAGCACATGTGGACATCCAAGCAGTAATGCTTGACAGAAGTGGAAAGTGAAGCCCACGTTGCTGCCTGACAAATGTCTGCAAAGGCTATCAAGTTCAGCTCCACGCAAGAGGATACCTACGCTCAGGTAGAATGGGTGCGCAATCCCTCTGGAACCAGCCAGTTCCGCAACAGATACACCGAGGCAACGGCCTCCTTAATTCAGAATCCCAAAGTCGACTTGGTTGCTGTGTCATCCTTGCACCGGCCAGCAAACAGCACAAAGAGATGGTCAGACTTATGAAAGCAATTTGTAACCTCCAAATACCGGAGAAGTACCTTCCGGACATGCACAAGGCGAAGATACTACTTCTCCCAACACTGCTCCTTAGAAAAGGAGATCAGGTGTACCACCCGATTCATGTGAAAGGGAGAAAGCACCTTAGGCAAGAAGGAAAGCACAGGCCGCATGGAAACGGCCTCTTTTGAAAAGAGAAGATAAGGATTCTGGAAAGACAGAGCTTGCAGCTCAGAAATCCGCCTTCAGCGTCAAATCCTTCAAAGTAGCGCACTTTAACGTCTCAAAGAGCAAACCATCTTAAGTGTCAAATCCTTTAGAGTAGCACGCTTCAATGGTGCAAAGGGTGCCAACATCAGGGCCCTGAGCACCAGACACTGATCCCAGGAAGGGCTCACAGACTGGAGGGGACGACGCAGACGCCAAACCCCTTGAAGAAAACAAGAGATGTCTGGGTACAAGGCTAGGGACTTACCAGCCACTGGACATTGGAAACAGGCCACAGCTGCCATCTGAACCTTCAAGGAGCTAAGAGTAAGGCCCTTCTCCAGGCCATCCAGTAGAAAGGCCAAGCGCCACACCACTGCTGAAGGAGGCACCAGATCTGCATATATGCTAGCTTGTTAGACCTTTCTGGGCTCTGAGCAGCCCTTAAATGCTAGCCGTTTCCTTTCAAGAGCCAAGCTATAAGGGAAAAGGGTCCTCCAAGACAAATCTATCCCTACCGCAATAGGTGTTGGGACAGTGCAACCTAAGAGAAGGAGCTTGCAGGAGCCGCATCACGTCTCCGAACCATGCTCTCTTCGGCCAATATGGCACTACCAGAGCTATCCTGCCCAGGTGGCATTTTATATGCTGAATCACACACCCTACCAGGGGCCATGGAGGAAACATGTAAAGCAGGTGTTGAATTAGCCAAGGCCCTCGGACCTGTCTCCGTGTGGCCAATGAAGAACCATCAAATTTTGGCATTGGAGCGGGTCTCCATCAGATCCATTTTGGGGCAACTCCAGTAGTGCAGAATCAACTAAAATGCCTCCTGACTCAACTCCCACTCTCTAGAATCCAGAGAGTGCCAGCTGAGGAAGTCCATTTTCACACTGTCCTCCTCAGCAATGTGCTGAGCAGACAAGGTTAGAAGGTTCTTCTCTGCCCAGGCAAACAGGAGCGCCATCGCCAGAGCTATGCGCTGAGTTTTGGCGTTGGGGATTATGCATAAGCAGCACTGTTTTGTATTTTGGCATAAGGAAACAGTTTGATCAAGGTGGATTAAGAAGTTATAAGTTACAACATTAAGTGACGTGTTAAAGGTCCTTGATGCAAAAAGGGTGCATAACTGACACGTTAAAGTCTGAATAAAAGCACCCACATAAGTCTGAGACCTTGTTGCTTATAATTAACATAATTATTACTGAGATTTCGGATAGATAAGTGTCATAAGCTATTGATATAACATCACAATCTCGAAGATAATATTGGAGCGTGAAAATTTGAAAAATTAAACAGAAGATTCGCTCTGGAAAGTAACCAGATTAGTGCCTTGCCTTATTGGACATAAACCGCCACCATGGCATTGTCCAAAAAACCTCAAACTGCCCAGCCCTCGACCAGGGACTGGAAATGCAAAAGGCCGCAGTAGACTCAAAAAGAGGGGTAGTATCAGCCAGCAGAAGAGACTGAATCCACTGGAACAGGGCTCGTAATGTCAGGCTGGTACATACTGCTAGTTGCAGAACAGCAGCTGCCATGGCAAACTGGCTCCTTAACGAATCTACCTTATGGTCCAGAAAATCCTTTAAGACCAATCTGCCTTCCACAGGAATGGCAGACCATCTGGTAACAATCTTGACCTGCGCATTCATCTTGGGAATGCCAAACCATTCAATGCACTCCTTCTCTGGGAGAGTGGAGATCTTCTTACATACTCTTAACCCTTTAGGCAGGAGTAGGGAGAGTCACACTCCAACTGGATCTTATCCTTGATCACATCCGGGAATGGGAAGACAGTGGATTTTCCGTACCCCTTGAGGGAGCAGGTGCACCTTCGGCTCCTGCTCTGTGCTGGAAGTATCTGTCAAGTTCAAGGTGACTGAAACCCTGGCAATCAACGCTGCCATCACCCTGGTCTCTTCACAATCTTCTGAAGGTGAGAGTACTAACTCATCCACATCAAAGCCCAGTACCAAGCCATCTGAATCCAAGCCTAAGTCAAAATCTCAGACAGTTCCCAGCTGTTTCCCATCTCCAAGGGGTGCCCCTCCCCAGGGGACACTTAGCCAAAGGCAATCGAAGGCGGCTTCCACTCTCAGCCTGCCCCACATGAGACTACACCCGTGGGCACCCAGAGGCCGCAGGGTCCGAATTTGCATGCTAGAAGACCAGGCCTGCTGCAAAAAAGGAATGTATTCTGGGAAGGACAATCTTGAGTCCAGAAGCTCTCCTCTCAGAAATGACCCCCAACATCAGGGTGCACAACTACCACAGACCCCTAGAGGATGGAGGGGAGGTTCACAGCACAGTCGCCAGAACCTCCAGCCTGCTGGATATCCCTACCTATAGCACCAGCCATCACCTTCTGCCCTGAGGTAGGCAAGGCCGGACCAACTGCTTCCCCTGGCTGAGAAAGGGGGAGCAGTTCCTCCAGAGGCGACTCAGAAAATGTCATACAAGAAGAGAAGAGTCCAGAATCTGGAGATAAAGTACCTTGCTTGCCACATGTCAATGTTTCCTGGAAGAAGACAGTGTTAAGGCAAGTATCACAACAGCGCGCACTAAGGCCACGGAGGCCCGAATGGCGCACATTAACCATGCTTTTATTGCAACACGTGTTAGAGGTGCTAGGGAAAGAGTTCCTTGGGCAGAACACATGCTAAGACTATGCAACAGCCAAGTACACAATAGATAAAAACGCTACCAACGCATGCCGAGAACAGTAAAAAACCTGTACACCACGCCAACAGTCACCAGCAATCCAACCCGAACTGCGTCCCAAGATGATGAAATCTGGAGCCCCCAACAAGGACAATGAGGTCACTCTTTGTACTAAACCCAAGAGTCTTAGGCTGAAAATCTGCTCCCCTGAAACTGTTTTACTGGCTTTGCAGCACTGTGTTTAAGGTGAATAGCAGGCAGATTCCTCCGAGAGCCTTCTGCAATCTTCGGGAGAGAGCAGGGGGGCAGAGGATGAGGGAGGGGGCACTGAGGTTGTGTGAAGCTGCTGCACTCTTCCAGATCCTTCCAATTTTCTGGCTGCTCAACAGACTCTTATGATAAGAGCATTGAGCTGAACCAATTTTCCCTCCTCCTATGGCTACCAAAAAGATCGCAGTCTAGTAGAGCCTCTCCTGTCGTACTCAAGTGAGAGAGTCACCCTTAAGATGGTCATTCACGACTGTTTAATCAATCTTTTCCTCTCACTCCTCAGATTTTCTTCAGAGGAGAAAATCCATCCACCATCTGCTGGAGACAAAGAAATACTGAAGGGACTTCTGGTGGCTGAAGGGAATAGAGGCATGGGAATGTCGTCACTGAAACGTGGGCTTTTCATTAGTTCTTTGTCTCCACTAACCTGCTGGTAGGGAAACACAACCCACTTGTCTAGACTGGTTTTGCAGGACGATATGGAATAGCTTTTGCTCTGGGACAGTGATACCCTTTGGTTAAACTAATATCAATCCTTTGAAATCACTGACAGTGACATTTAATGATTTGATATGTGTATTATCATGCTTTGCTTATTTTTATTGTTCTTCCCAAAAGAAAGAATGGAATGTATGGGTAACATTCCGTCCAAACCTAAACCACTTCTCTCCAGGGCAGACACACACGGGTTTGAAAGAATTCAGTAAGTTATGCTGGGCAAGCTTTCTCCGCTTTTTAGTGTCTAATACCCACCTCCACCATCTTGTCTGTATTCTTAAGCCATAAACTAGAACATGTTAAATCAGAACCTGACCTTTGCTGGTTTGTGTGTGATGTGTCTCAGGGCTCCTGGATGTTACTCTTCCTTCCTTCCTTCGGCTCTCTGGGAAAAATTCTTCATGAGATCAAAATCTCCAGGTCCAAAAGTTGCCTTCTGGGCTCCCTTCGTGCATGCAAGGCTAAGGAGCACCCCGTTGCATCTCCTCCATCTTCCAAAATAGTTTCTCAGAGCTACCTAGTCTCTTTGCACCTCTAATCGCCAAACTTTTGAAAAGCACCCCCTTTCTTTTAGCAGCAGCACAATCTTCTCCATGCTGGGGATGTCAAGCTTTTCACCCTGCATTCTCATCTTTCTCATCTCTGCTGAAAGTTCCCACCTCTTTATACATGGCGATTTCTACCTTTCCATCCTGGTGGAAGTCTCACAAATCAGTCTTCTCAGTTCATGCTTTAGACCAGAGATTCTCAACCTTTTTGAATGTGTGGACCCCTTCTTAACCTTCAAAAATCAGAAATATCCAGTTCATCCCCGCCTTTTCCCAGACCCCCTACCCTCTTTATCTCCCTTCCCCTTCCTGTCTCCACCAACCTCTCTCTCCTTCCAGCTAGACCCCACCAGTCTGTCTCTCTCTCTTCTGATCCCCAGACAATTCCCTCCAGTCTCTCTCTTCTCCTCAGCCAATCCCCACTAGACTCCTTCTCTTTTTTCTCTTTGCTGTGTCCTGCAGACTCCCTGTAATGGTCTCATGGACCTTCAGGTCAGGAACCACTGTATTAGACAAAGGATCAGTGTTAGACATCTCTGCCAGGTCTTTGCCACTGTACTTTAAAGCTTCTGATCCTGTAAATTCTTTTTTGAGTTGTATGACACACATAAGATACCCAGTTTGACTTCGAACGCCAGATCTCCAGAATTTAGGGGCTTTACCAGCTGCCTCTTTGTGTCCTGTTGCAAGATGTCTTTGAAGGGGTGACCATCTTCCAAACATAGATTACTCACCATGCTATAGCACCCAGTGCTCAATAACCACTAAGGGTCTCACCCCATCTCCACCAGTTTCAGGCTTCCAGACCCTGACATGAAATTCTGTATTTTGACTTTCTTTGCCAGCCGATGAGCATAGTTGCAAAGATAAAATTAGTTCTTACCTGCTAATTGTCTTTCCTTGAGCTTTCTCCGGGCCAGTCCAGGGAAAGGTAGGGTTGTCAATCCCCTATAGCAACTGAGGACTGAAGACTCCAAGCTTTTCCTGTGATGTGAAGCCACTCCCCCTGAGGGTAATCCGGCAGTCTCCTTCTGACAAAGCAACTAAACAGAAAGAAAACTAAACAGAGCAGATTAACCCTTGAAAAACTGATAACGTTCTATAGTCCTTGAAAACATTATTAACAACGTTTTTTTTTTTGTTTTTTTTTCCATTTAAACTAGAATAGCTTTGATTGTTCTGGAATGAATACTAGAAGCCCAAAGACGTCTCCTTCGAGAACATACGATGTAATTCTGTAGAGGCTTGGAAAGGCCAAATTAGTCTAGATAGCTAACAGGGTGGGACCCTGGACTGGCCCGGAGAAAGCTCAAGGAAAGACAATTAGCAGGTAAGAACTAATTTTATCTTCCTTATCGCTTCTCCGGGCCAGTCCAGGGAAAGGTAGGGCAGTACCAAAGCAGTACCTAAGAACGGGAGGGACCTGCTAGACCGGCGATAAGAGTTGCTGCTCCCACTTTTGCATCGTCTCTGGCTTGAACATCTAAGCGGTAATGCTTAGTGAACGAATGCAAGGAAGACCACGTCGCCGCTCTGCAGATATCTACCGGAGGAACAAAGGCAAACTCCGCCCAGGAAGTCGCTAGAGCTCGTGTTGAATGAGCTTTGAGACCCACAGGTGGCGAAACTCCCCGGGCATTGTAAGCTGCTCCAATAGTGGAGCGAACCCAGCGAGTGATAGTAGACTTTGACGCAGCTTGGCCCTTTCGTGGGCCTGCCCACTGGATAAAAAGCCTGTCCGTCTTCCGAAACGGTTGTGAGACCTTAAGGTACGTCCGTAACACTCGGCTAAGATCTAAATGCTTAAGAGCCCGGTCCATAGGTGAACCGTCGCGCTCAGAAAATACGGGCAATGCCACTGATTGGTTAACATGAAAAACAGACAGCACCTTAGGTAAAAAAGAGGGAACAGGCCGTAGTAAAACTCGTTCGGGCAGAAATTGCAGATAAGGCTCCTGGCAAGATAAGGCCTGCAAATCAGAAATTCGTCTTGCCGAACATAAGGCCACGAGAAAGGCTGTTTTCCCAAGAACACTCTCGGATCTGCTGAGCGCAGATGGAAGCTAAGGGCGACCGAGAAAGACCTTCTAATACAATATTCAAATCCCAAGGAGGAACGATGGGCCGCCGTGGAGGATGGATAATTTTTGCTGCCCGCAGAAAACGCCGAACATCCGGATGGGCCGAAAGACGGCGATGCTGAATTAACCCCCGAAAACAAGTCAGCGCAGCTACATGCACTTTAAGGGTACTCAGAGCCAAGCCCTTATCCAAACCATGTTGCAGAAACAGGAGAAGATGAGGCACGGTAGAAGCCATGGGCGTCACATTGCGCTGAGAACACCAAGTCTCAAAAAGACGCCAGACTCGAACATATACTAAGGAAGTCCCTGGCCGCTTAGATTGTAGCAAAGTGGCCACCACGGAACTCGCATATCCTTTGCTTTTCAAGCGAGACCTTTCAAGAGCCAAGCCGTAAGCAAGAAGCGATCCACCCGCGGCATGAGGATCGGACCCTGATGCAACTGGTTGACGCGGACTGGAAGAGGCCACGGCGGAGCTACTAGGAGGCGAACGAGATCGGCATACCAAGGACGACGAGGCCAATCTGGAGCAATGAGAATTACTAGTCCCCGGTGCTGCGCTATGCGCTGGATAACTCGACTCAACATCGGCCAAGGCGGGAAAACGTACAGGAGAGCATCGAGAGGCCATGGCTGAACTAGGGCATCGAGACCTTCTGACATGTGTTCCCTGCGCCTGCTGAAGAAACGGCTGGCTTTGGCATTGCTGCAGGAGGCCATGAGATCCATTACTGGCTGTCCCCAACGCAATGTTAACTGGTGAAATATCGCCACATTCAATTCCCATTCCCCTGGATCGAGGAGATGGCGGCTGAGATAGTCCGCCTGCACATTTTCCTTGCCAGCGACATGCGCCGCCGATATTGCCACGAGATTGCTCTCCGCCCATTCCATCAATTGCTGACATTCGGAGAGGAGAGAAGGAATCTTTGTCCCGCCTTGACGATTGATATACGCCACTGTGACGGCATTGTCGGAGAAAATCTTTACCGCTGTCCCTTTGAGCAAAGATGCGAAGTGAAGCAGAGCTAACCGAGCCGCTCGAAGCTCTAGCCTGTTGATCGACCAAGCGCTCTCCTCTGGGGCCCAAGCACCCTGTGCAATGTGTGACTGACAATGGGCTCCCCAGCCCGAGAGACTGGCATCCGTGGTGACTAACACCCATGAGGGTTCCTGTAAGGGAATACCCGCCGTGAGGTGATCCCGAATCAACCACCACTGCAGACTGTGACGCACGAGCTCTGGATAGGGTATAAGTTGAGAGAGCGGATGAAGCTGCGGTGACCAGCGGGAGAGCAATGCTTGCTGCAAGGGTCGCATGTGAGCCTTGGCCCACGGGACGAGATCTAGTGCCGCCGCCATGGATCCCAAAAGTTGTAAATACGTCCACGCCGACGGCGCTGTCAAGCTTAGAAACGCTTGGACTTGTTGTACCAGCTTCTCTACGCGAACTTCGGGCAAAAAGACTTTCCCCTGTGCGGTGTCGAAAAATGCTCCGAGATAAGTCAGCTGTTGCAGCGGTTGTAAGTGACTCTTGGCTTGATTGAGCACCCAACCGAGTTGTTCGAGAAGCTGTACCACTCGAGCCGTCGCCTGGATGGACGCTGCCCGCGATTCGGCTCTGATCAACCAATCGTCGAGATAAGGATGCACTCTGATACCTTCCTTTCGAAGCGCTGCCACAACAACCACCATCAGTTTTGTGAAAGTACGCGGAGCCGTAGCGAGACCGAATGGCAACGCTCGAAACTGGAAATGACCCATGGGAAGAGCGAAACGTAAAAAACGCTGATGCGAGGGCCTGATGGGAATATGCAGATATGCTTCCGTGAGATCGATTGACGAGAGAAACTCTCCCGGCCGTACCGCTCGAATTACAGTACGCAGCGTTTCCATGCGAAAGTGAGGCACCCGCAAAGTACGGTTGACACCTTTGAGATCTAAGACGGGCCGAAAATAATCTTCCTTTTTGGGAACCACAAAATAGATAGAGTACCGACCGCAACCGTATTGGTCTAGAGGTACGGGAACTATCGCTTTCAGCTGTAACAGGCGAAAGAGCGTGTCCAGAATGGCCTGTTTCTTCCGACCGGGAGCACAGGGAGACATTACAAAGGCGGGTAACAACGGGCAGGCGAAATCGAGTGCGTATCCCTTCCGAATGATCTCTAAAACCCATTTGTCGGAAGTAATGTTGGTCCAGGCCGCCAGAAAGTCCTGCAGGCATCCTCCCACAGGAACTAGCGTCTGGACCAGCAGACCTTCATTGCGGCTTTTTAACCGAGGGCTGGGATGCACTAAAGTAGGATTTGCCAAATCCTCTGGCCCCACGAAAGGAATGCCCTCGAAAGTTGGAACGGCCCCTGGAATAGGGCGCAAAGCGCGCACCGCGAAATCTACGGGAGTCTCGGCCGGAGCCTCGGAAACTAGGAACCGTTCGCGTAGGCTTGGGTTTGTCCTCAGGCAAACGCCCTCCTTTAGAGTCGCCCAAATCTTTAACAATTTTCTCTAAAGCCTTACCAAAAAGCAATTTTCCCTGATAGGGCAATTTACTGAGCCGCAACTTGGAGGAGACATCCGCCGACCAGTTGCGCAACCAAAGAAAACGCCTGGCAGCTACTAGAGAGGCCATGGTCTTAGCCGCAATCTGCAGCAAATCATAAAAAGCATCCGCCATATAAGCTGCAGCTGATTCTAATTTTGCCGTATCTGGAACTGCAGACGGAGCCTCAGATGAAGCGTCGCCTTGTAACCAACGAATGGATGCCCGAGATACATAAGCCCCACAAACAGCCGACTGTAGAGCCAAGGCAATAGAATCAAAAGCTTGTTTGAGCAGAACTTCCAATTTCCTATCCTGAAGGTCTTTAAGCGCCGCAGCACCCTCTACAGGGATAGTAGTCTTTTTGGTTACTGCTGAAATAATGGCATCCACCTTCGGCATGCGAAATAGGTCCTTTATCTCCTGAGGAAGGGGGTATAAGCGAGCCAATGCGCGGCTGCCACGCAGCGAAGCTTCTGGACACTCCCATTCCGAGTCAATCATCTGTTTGATAACTCGGTGCAAGGGAAAACACCGTTGCTCAGTTTTAAAGCCCTGCAGTAACGGATCTTCCAAAGGTTCCTGAGAAGTCGTCGGAAGAAGCAGGTGCAGTGCTGCTAAAGAATGGGAAATGAGAGCAGAGAGCTCCTCCTTACGGAAAACCCTGAAAATGTTAGGATCCTCTCCGGGCGCTATCTCCCCTTCCTCTAAGTCATCTGCTTCTAAATCCAAAGCTGGTTCTGTCAGAACCTCTGGATCCTCATGCCCCAGTAACATAGAAGACTGAGACAAAGGATCCAAGGGGTCCCTAACCATCTCTTTAAAATGAGAAGATCCCTCTCCTGGATCATCAGACACTGGAATTGGAAGGGAAGCAGGCAGAGGACTAGGAACAGAAGGAAGCACATGAGGCTGAGCAGATCGCAGAAGAAATGCTTTGTGCATTGCCAGAATGAACTCTGGCGAAAAAAATGAAGCCATATCTTCCTGAGGCATAGCAGGGGAGTGGGAGGGCTTGTCCGGCGAAATCGCATCTTTAGAGGACTTTGCCTTGCGTTTATGCGGCTTTTGCTGCTCTGCTAGAGTACTGCCCGGCGCCATCAAAATGGCCGCCTTTCCCGCCTTTTCGGCGTGTAAAGAAGTCTCGGGCAAGTTAATTAACGGCTTCTCTGCCATGGCAAAAGTAACCCCAACAACTGAAGAAACAGAAGCACCAGAAGTCGATCAGAAAAAAACGCTAGGGAAAAGACGCTGGAGCCGCTACGGAGCCCGCGGTCCC
This sequence comes from Ichthyophis bannanicus, assembly GCA_033557465.1. Taxonomy (NCBI): domain Eukaryota; kingdom Metazoa; phylum Chordata; class Amphibia; order Gymnophiona; family Ichthyophiidae; genus Ichthyophis; species Ichthyophis bannanicus. The sequence continues at coordinate 98,443,364 of CM066048.1, read as the reverse complement.
GAGACAGGAACAAACAATAAAAATGAGGAGAACTCACCGGAGAAGAAAAGCTGAGCCGGCAAGGCTGTTTCGCTGCTAGCGGGACCCACCGACAAATCTGCAGCTTTTGAGACAGAGGAGAGAACTGGGGCCCCCAGTATCACTCTGTTGCCTGAGACGGAGACAGTGAGAGAGGCAGGCTCTACCTCACACTGTAAGGATAAGGCACTCAACGTCTCTACACGCTCTTAAAGCTATAGTGTTCTCAGAAACAAAATTATAACAGGACTATAGAAAGATCAGCTCTGCTAGAGCTAATAAAATTATTCTTTAAAAACAAATAAGATAAACAACCCGTAGGTGTATTGCTGAGGGAGAAGATAGATTTGATCCTCTATAGCTGCTGAGGACTGAAAGACTGCCGGATTACCCTCAGGGGGAGTTGCTTCACATCACAGGAAAAGCTTGGAGTCTTCAGTCCTCAGTTGCTATAGGGGATTGACAACCCTACCTTTCCCTGGACTGGCCCGGAGAAGCGATAAGGAAGACTAGATTGGCTAAATATGTAATTACAAAATATTGATGTCTAAAAAGGTGGAAGGAAAGCGAGTTGATCACCTCTTGACAAAGCTGACTAAAACAAGCAAAGATACTCAACAGAAAACCATGGACAAGTGTCTGGTGGTACAAGACGATGGAAAGAGTTCTGCGGCCTTTTCACCAGAAAGTTTGCAATATGAAAATATAAGATTGCCAGTCAACACAGAATGCTCACCGCTCATGCTGGAAAGTCTTCAGCTGGAGATCCGAACAGGCAATGGAGCTCCGGTCAATACACTTGAATCGTCTCTTCATACCTTCCCCCTCACAGGCACATCTTGATTCAACATGTCACGCCACCTTTTATTTTCTTGGTCCCATGTTTTGGAACAACCTCCCTCCCTTAGGCTAGAACCCTCCCTCTATAAGTTCAAAGCCCAACTCAAGACACACTTATTTAGTATTGCCTATGAAATTGACTTATCTCCTGATCCACCTGGCTACTGATTTTCCTCTATGTTCCTTTGCTGTTCTTGCTGTCGTTTTCTGTGAGCTTTCCTGTCTAACCAACTGGCGTTCTTTTCTGAGTTTTCTTATTTATTGTTGTTGTTGTTGTTTTTACTGTTAACCGCTCTGCTGTCCCCACTTAGAGAGGTATTGAAATGAAATGAGCAGCATTCAAGAAAACACTGGAGTGATTTGGGCTGAGCTGCTGTCAATGCTGATAAGGATTGAAGCGAGAGAACAATGGTTGGGAACTGTGAAAAAGGAATCGGATGACTTGTCAAGTTTTGGAAGCAATCTTGGAAAATAGATCTAGGAGACAAGATTTGCCAAGTTAAGAGTTCCTGAGGGATTGGAAATGAGAGCAAGGAGGACTTTGTCACCAGTTGTTAAGATCTATCTTTGTTGATCCCTCTCTTCCCTCAGAGCAAGTGGTGGAAAGCACTCATAGCGCCATGGGGCACCAACTGTAAGTTGTTAAAATGCAGAGGACTATTCTGATTAAGATCCTAAATTGTCACCAAAATAACTTCAGCGTGCTCGCAAACTAAAATACTTAAAGGTACAAAAAATGTTAAAATCATCCTATTTCTAGACCTTCTGGCTGAGACCGACTGGCAGAGAAAAAGAGGCAAAGCGGGGCTTCTTTGAGTATAATATTCCACAGATGATGCTTCTGGAAAGGAGAATCCATGATCTTTACTACAGTAATGGCTCGGGACTTTGTGGACAAAATAATTTCCTTGGAGATTAAGACAACCATTGGGTAACTTTAAAGCAGCGGAATGGCACAGGATTAACTTCTAGATCTAATCGTGTTATACGAGATCAAGCAGCCCGCATTATAAAGCAAAAGAAGAAGGATGAACACCATCAAGATTGGGACTGGTCTAAGAGACTGTGTCATTAGGCTAGCAGCCCATCTGAGTCATTGGCTGGAAGAAGGGTTTGAATGGTTATATCTGAAGGGGACGTGTTTGCAAGTGCTTAAGTAGGATGATTTGTAGCTGGTAAGTGGCCTACTATATTTTATTTTCTTTGTATTAGATAAGGAGGTCCCAGGGGCTTTGGCGTGTGAGTGGAGCTGGAGTGTGAAAGTGAGGTATGAATGGGTTGGGGGATTGGTGGAAGTCATGAGTTTTCCAATGAATGAAGGAATCCCAGAAGGGAGGAAAGATACCGAGTGGCTGGTGGATTCATGAGGCTACATCCCTTCAGGAAGGCACACTTCGGCTTAAGCAGGGGGGGGGGGGGGGGTGTCGTCGTTGGAGGAATTGAAAGCTGGAAGATTGAAAGGGGTGTATGTCCAACTGTTCAAGAAGTGCTTGTTTGGACTACAAGGTGGTGTGGATTTATGAATTAGTATGAAGTGTGTATGTGGTATGGAACTGGACGAGTACATATAGGTTTCTGTGTGGGTAGTAGGGCACCTGATAAATATGAACGGCACAGCTTAGCTTAATTTCCTATAATGCTCAGGGTCTGTAGACACACAAAAGGCAGAAGGTGCTGTTAGATATGGACATGATAGAGGCTGTGGCAAGGATATTTTTCTTCAAGAAACCCACTTGTGGGGGGGGGGGGGGGAGGGAGAAAGCTTAGGGCTACTTGGTTGGTGGATTCTTTTCATTCTAATACCGTAGGGGTAACCATTCTAATATCAAAGAATTATGAATGCCAAGTTTTGAAACTATTATGGATAGACTGGGATGGGTCCTGGCACTAGAAATTAAGATACAGGGGGGTCCCTATTGTTTGGCGAATATGTGTGTCCCTAACAAACAGCAGATATCATGTTTTAGGGAGGGTTTAAAATTTATTTTGAGTTGGACGGTTTTACCAATAATTTTGGGAGGGGGTTTCAATGAATTGGTGGCCCCAGATCTGAATAGGTCAGGTGATGGAGGGAGAAGGGTCAAAGGCCACTCTGAAGAAGGGATATCCAAGGTAGTGAAGGATTTTGTCCTAGTGGATGTTTGGAGGAGGATGAATCAGTGGATTAAAAACTATACTTGCTATTCACAAGTCCATAACTCGTATTCAAGAAGACATACCATCAGAAACTGCCAGGGGCAAGGAATTGTCAAATTGAATTGTATAGTCAGATCATGCTCCATTAACTCTGAAATTGCGGGGGGTCTGGGGGGCGTCCAGTGGGGGGAGAAATCTTGGATGATGAATGTATCACACCTGGATGAATCTGCATTTGTGAAGGAGATGAAAAGGCACCTGAAGGTGTTTTTGTTAATTTAATGGGGAGCTATCATATAATGTGATATGGGATGCAGTGAAAGCAGCCGTTAGGGGAAAATAAATGGAATACAAGGCACGTATGAGGAAAACCAAAAATGCTGAATTGGAGGCTTTGAGGCAAGAATTAGCAGTATTGGAAAAATGGCATAAAAATGGCAGGCACAAGCAGGGATGGATCAAACTGATGTGGTTAGGGCAGAGATTAAATACTTCTGAAGAACAAAGCACAGACTTCAACATACAAGGTATCTTTAATCCGGGATGCAGGGGGCGGCTCTCACAACTAACAGGGGGAGATGTTGGACGCTCCCACTGGAGTTACGGCGTTATGAAATGCTCTCAAGGCAACACCGGGAAGGCCCTGATGGGATCCCTAATCATTTTTTTTTTTTTTAAAGGCTCTGGACTACACTATCCTCTAAATTGTTGAAACTACATAACTAAATGTTTATTGGAAGGACACCTGCCAGGCTTCTTTTCATATGTCCATCATTCCCAAAAAGGATAAGGATCCACAGGAATGCACTTCCTATTGCCCAATCTCCTTGGTAAATGCAGATGCCAATTCTGGCTGAAAGATTACAGCAGGTCATCTTGTCATTGGTGGATAGAGATCAAAGGGGTTTATTAGAGGACATAATGCAGACTTTAGAATACTATGGATTGTGTCAGCAGAGTGGAAAGGGACCCCCCCCCCCCCAGTCCTCCTTGCACTTGATGCAGAAAAAGTGTTCAGTGGCAAGCACTGTTCCCTCTAAGCTGGGCGCGTGTGCGCGCGCACACACCTCGCCGAGCGAGCGCACATACTTTACAACAGAGCGCACAAAAATTTTGGTTCTGATTCTGATAGAAAACAACACAGATGTCTTAAAATTGAAAAGTTGTTGTGTATTTAAGGTTTTCACAAGTTCTACAATATTTTCTAGTGCAATCAATGTGGTGTACATACTGTATTCTGACATGTAGTCAAATTTTAAAGTATATAACTCCGAGTGTCGTTACGTAGCGCACAAAAATTTAACCTTCCTTCAAAAGCTGCACAGCTGATATTTTATGCGCACACAGCCTACAGAAAATTAGAGGGAACATTGGTGGCAAGGGGGGGGGTTCCTCTTCACCCTGCTAGTGGCAAGGGGGGGGGTTCCTCTTCACCCTGCTGAAAAATCTCAATTCTGGCCCAGTTTCTTTTTTTGGGGGAGGGAGGGGTGTGATTTGGGCAATGTATAGGACTTCTAAAGCGAGACTGAAGACTAGCAAAGCTCTCAGCATCAATGATGCACACAAGCCCTCGCAGCATGACAGGTTACAAACCAAGCAAGGACAAATTTAGCCTAGGGCAGTCAAAAAAAATCTTATTTTCTTCCTGACCATTCTCCTTTGTTGGATATTCTAAAGGATGAAAGGTCTTTGGCTAGGAGATGGTACCCAGATAGCTGAGTTACTTACCTGTAACGTGAGTTCTCCAGGGACAGCAGGATAAGTCAGCCACTAGTGGTGACGTCATCCGACGGCACCATAGATGGAAGTACTCATTAGCCCAGAAGGCTTTTGCCTTCTGGGCATGGCTAGTAGCCCCACTTCTAGGACCGCCCCTAGCTAGCCAGATCTTCCCAGATGAAGCACCGCACTGCCACGAGCTAGGAGGCGGACATGATGTGGAACGGCCTCCCCCCCTTGCCGGGAGGAGGGTGGGAAAGTGTGGATGACTTATCCTGCTGTCCCTGGAGAACTCACGTTACAGGTAAGTAACTCAGCTTTCTCCCAGGACAAGCAGGATGAGTCAGCCACTAGTGGTGCCTCCCAAGCTACATGTGCAGCGGCAGGGAGGGGCTAGAGGCCGGTCAAATAAGGAAGGAGAAGATCCATTGAGGTGCAAGGAACCAGGTTTATTAAGACAAAAGTGCATCCAACATCGGGTGCGAATAGTGAGGCATATACGGCAAAGGACTGTGCAACAGAACATGGAGCAATTAATGCGTACAGCGCGAACGGTGCAAACAGTGCGAACGAGTAATACGTGCAACAAGCAACAACAATAGTCGTGCAAAAGAAACACGTGGCTGGGGGGTCATTACAACGAACCAGCATTCTCATGAACACCCATTACAACCCACAGCATTCTCATGAGCGGGCGTCACGAGTCAGAGTATGACCAGAGCCCACAGTACACATCATGAACACAGTGTCATGAGTCTTTAGGTTCCGGGGGGCGGCTGTGGACAACACCGCCCGTCCGAAGGCAGAGCCACCCTGATCCGCTTGATCCAAGCAGTAGTGTCTTTGGAAGGTTTGGACGGAGGCCCACGTGACGTCCCTGCAGATGTCGGGCACCGGAATGGAGCGTAGGTTGGCAATAGTGGCAGCCAATGCTCGCAAATGATGCGCCTTGACTCCCGGAGTGGGCTGGGACCCTGCTCGTGATAAGCAAAAGGAGATACAGGAGAAGATCCAGATGGAGAGTGTTCGTTTGGACACCGGTCGCCCCGGTTTGTTGGGGTCATAAGAGACAAAGAGTTGTGACCCTTTCCGCAGGGAGGCGGTCCGGCGTAGGTAGCATCGTAGGGCCCTGACGCAGTCCAGGGTGTGGAGCTTCTCTTGCTCCTGGTTGGAAGGTGGCTCTGGTTTGAAGCAGGGTAATTCGATAGTCTGGTTAATGTGGAAGGCCATCGCCACCTTGGGAACAAACTTGGGGTGTGTCCTCAGGCAGGCGCGGTCATGGTGGAGTATGGTGTAAGGAGGGTAGGCCACCAGGGTGTGTAGCTCGCTGATACGCCTGGCGGATGTGACAACTATGAGGAATAGAGTTTTCCAGGAGACGAACTTGAGCTCTACCGACTGTAGTGGTTCAAAGGGCTCCCCTGTGAGCTGGTTGAGCACGACGTTCAGGTCCCATGCTGGAACTGGTTTTCGGATAGGGGGACAGAGGTTGGCCAGATCTTTCATGAAGCGAACCACCAGTGGCAGCGCTGCTACTGACGCGTCTCCGGGACGGTGGTGGAAGGCCGCTATGGCGGACAGGTGGACCCTGATGGTCTGTTTTTTAATCCAAGCGCAGAGAGCGAGGTGAGGTATTGGAGGAGTTGAGGTATAGGGCAGGAGAACGGATCCAGGTGACGTGATTGGCACCAAATGCTGAAGCGGCGCCATTTCAGATAGTATGACTTTCTAGTGGCGACGGGCCGCCAATATGACCTGCTAGACTTCAGCTGACAGGTCAAGGGATGTGAGAGTCATCCTTTCAGCTTCCATGCCGTTAGTGCTAGCATCTTCAGGTTGGGATGAAGAGTTGTGCCGTTGTTCTGGGAGAGCAGGTCCGGCCTGAGGGGCAGGCATACAGGGGGTTCCAGGGCCAGGTGCTGCAGGTAGGGGAACCAGACCTGCCTGGGCCAGTGCGTGACTATCAGGATTGCCAGAGCCCCGTCCCTGATCAGGCGTTGTATGGTCTGCGATATGAGCAAAGTGGGGGGGGGGGGGGGGAGGAAGGCATAGATCAGTGGCCACTGCCCCCAGGTCACATCAAAAAGTGTCTGCTGCTATTCTCTTGAGTGCGGGTCTTTTGGAGCAAAACAGGGGGCACTTGGTATTCTCCTCTGTCGCAAAGAGGTCAATTAGCAGTCGGCCCCATCTGGTGAAGAGGGACGATAACACTTCCTTGTGGAGCACCCACTCGTGGGGATTCAGCTGTCGGCTGAGGCGATCCGCAAATACGTTCTCTACTCCTGGCAGGTAGCAGGCTTGGAGGCTGCACTGGTGGGAGAGTGCCAGGTGCCAAGTTCGAAGCGCCTCTCTGCACAGGGGACGTGAGCCCGTTCCCCCTTGTTTATGTAGAACATGGCAACTTGGTTGTCGGTTTGGATTCTGACGGTCTTGGCCGTTATGTGATCTTGGAAGGCTAGAAGCACGTAGTGGACAGCTCTGAGCTCGAGGACGTTGATGTGGAGGGCTTTCTCTGCGGCCGACCAGGGGCCCTGTGTGCGCACCCCGCGGCAGTGGGCTCCCCATCCCAGTGCGGATGCATCCGTGGTGATGGGGGGCTGGCATTTGCAGGTGCCTGCCCTGTGAGCGGTTCGCCGAGTGGGTCCACCAGCAAATAGCTTTGGCCACTGGCGAGTTGATGGGGGATCAGTGTAGACAGGGGTTGGGAGTGCTGGCACCAGTGGGAGCAAAGGTGCCACTGCAAGAACCGCATGTGCAGCCTCGCGAGGGGAAGCACGTGGGTTGCTGCCGCCATGTGGCCTAGGAGGCGAAGCAGAGTTCTTGCTGTCGCATGCGTGGAGCTGAGGACGTTGAGGGCAAGAGTGGTGATGACTGTCATCCTGTTCTGAGGAAGGCAGGCTTTGGCTAGGGTTGTGTCTATGCAAGCTCCTATGAACTCCAATCTCTGGACCGGATCAAGGTGGGACTTCGGGTGTCGAGAGTAGGGAGATTGGTTGTTTGCACCCTCCCCGAAAGAGCTCCATGTAGCAATCAAGAAAGCAATCGTCCAGGTAAGGGAATACACATACACCGTGTTTGCAGAGATGCGCAGCTGCCACCACAACACATTTGGTGAAAACCCATGGGGCAGGAGAGAGTCCGAAGGGAAGGACTCTGTATTGGTAATGCTTCCCCAGGATCAGAAAGTGCAGGAATCTCCTGTGCTGTACATGGATGGGCACATGAGTGTAGGCATCCTGAAGATCCAGTGAGGCCAACCACTCCTCGGGCTGAATGAGGGGGAGAATGGAGCTCAGCGAGTGCATCCTGAACTTCTCTTTGACTATGAATTTGTTGAGCTTCCTCAGGTCGAGGATGGGTCGGACACCCCCCCCCCCCCCCGACTTCTTGGGGACGAGGAAGTACCTGGAGTAGAACCCTGTATTGATGTCATCTGGCGGAACGAGTTCGATGACTCGGGTCGTCAGGAGGGATGTTATTTCCGAAGCCATGATGAGGTGCTGCGGTGGGACATTGCTCACCGTTGGTGAGCGTTGAAGTGGAGCTGAAGAGAATTTGATGTGATAGCCTTGTTCGATGATGCTGAGCACCCACACTGGTCTGTTGTGATGTTCTCCCAGGCATGCAGGAACGCCGATAAGCGGCCCCCCGTGGGTAGGTATGGGCTGGGCGGTGAGTCAAAAACTAGGATTGTTTTTCGCCAAGACAGACGGGTTTTTCTTCTGCATGCGCTCCCACTGACGCGTTTTCTGCCTGTAGGGAGTCTGGTAGGATTGTTGTTTGTACCGTGATTATTGCCATTTGCGGTACGTGTTGTAGCATTTTGAAGATGGCTTCTGGGTATTCCCCTTGCAGTACGGGTGAGGACGCTCCAACCCTTCTTCGGCCAGGGTTTGGAGGGTGGTGCAATGATCGCGCATATCATTGACTGTGTCCTTAACCTTCTCCCCGAAGAAGGAGTCTCCCGTGCAGGGGGTGTCGGCGATCTTGTCATGCGTATCAAAGCGCAGACCGGAGGCCCATAACCAGGCCAGACGGTGTGATGAGATAGCTGTCCCCGCGGTTCTGGTGGCTGCCTCAAAGGCGTCATAGGCTGCCCGGCCCTGGTGCTTGGTGCAGTCGTCCAGCTCCGCCAGAGCTGATGAGATGGCCGGCGGGGGCTCAGCGAGTTGGGAGATGGTCGTCTTATTTATTTATTTAATTTTCTTATATACCGCACTATTTGTCATCAGTGCGGTTTACATTGAAACAATACAACAATTGGTCAGATATAACAGACCTATTACAAGTAACAGGAAAATTAACATGGAAGTAAACAGGGAAATCATTTATATTTCTAGAAAATACATGTTGGAGATAGTTATAAGTTATAGTTATGAGGTTAGTTATAAGCAGGTCTTGGTAGAGGGCATGCTGAAACTGATGTGCCGCCACCCTGGCATTCAGCATGGCGCCCAGGTAAACCCACTTCCCTATTTCGTCGAGGAGCTTATTGTCCTTCCCCGGAGGGCCATTGGCAGTATTTCGAGAGGATTTTGACCGCTTGAGGGCTGACTCCACCACTATGGATTGATGGGGGAGCTCTTTGTCGAACCCTGGCAAGGGTTGGAACCACATACTTTGCGTCCAATCTGCATGGGCAGGTTTGGTTGGAGGCTGGGGTTTACCACACTTTGGTGAAGTTGTCCCGGAGGAGCTGGTGAATCGGCAGTGAGATAGGCGTCCATGAATTTAAGGGACTCTGAACCTCGCTGCGTTGGTCCGTGGTGTTGGCAGAGGTGATGGATAGCGCTGAAGTGACCTTGCGTAAAAACCTAGGGTAGGTTAGGTCCTCCTGCGGGTTGGTGAGGGCTGTGCAGTTTTCCACGGCAGGTGGGGTGAGGGAGTCCCCTGCGTGGGATGATTCCTCCGTATGCAACTGTTCCCCGGGTCCGTCCCCTGTCGGTTGCGTGGAAATTGGGGATTGTGGAGTGGTTGTAAACTTTGTGGTTGAGGGTTCCAATAGTTGATGTGAAGAGAGGGTAGAGAGGGTGAAGGCCCACTGCTGCAGCATGCTGGAGAGGAGCTTGAGGGTTTCTGGTGGGTTGGCAGGCTGAGGAGGTAGTGACGGTTGCTGGTGCAGAACAGTCGGTCCATCAGTGCCCTTCTGCTGCTTGCCCTCTGTTTCAGAAGAGGAGGAGGAGGGGGAGACAGGCAAGACATCCTCCATGTAAGAAAGGCCGAGTCTGCTGCTGCTGCTGCTGTGTGTGGAGCCGCTGGATCGCTGTGATCGTTTGATGGCTGTGGGCTGCCTCCTCGGAGCGGTGTCTATGGCGGTGCCGTGGGGAGGAAATACTGCTGCGCCCCGAGTTACTCCTTCGTCGGTGCTTGCGATCATTGCGTCTCCTGCCCCTGCTGCGGTGCTGATGTGAATCGGTGCCATGCATTGATTGCCAATGGGGAGAACAGCTGCGCTGATCCCGCTCGTTGCGGTGTCGGCTTCGGTGATGTCTCCGGCTCCAACGCTTGTCACGGCTCTGGCTCCGATGCTTGTCACGGCTCCAGCGTCTGCCCTTTGAGTCTCTGCGCCGGTGCACAGGGGCTGGGTCCTCTGCGCTGGGCTGACGCTCCTGTCAGCTGGTCTGACGCCGGAAGTTCATAAACAGGAAGTGTCAGTAAGGAGGAGGCAGTCCTTGAGGCAATGGCGGCCATGGAGTCCGCATGGTGGGGCGCACACGTGGATGGCGTGGCCTTGTCGGCACGGAAGCCTGAACAGGTGTCCCCCCAGCCGGAGGCGCGTCTGCAGAGATGAGAAGCCTGGCAGCCGCGGGGGGGATCGGAGGTGGCAGCAGAGGCAGCAACAGCCAGATATACAGAGGAGGCAGCAACAGTTGGAGATAGGAGGGGAGCGGCAGGCCTGGGTGATCTTGGATCCGCGGTGGGGGTCAGATACTCCGAGAGAGCATGTTGACGAGACTTCCTAGCCCGGGGAGACATGTGGGCGCAGAGAGGACAATCTTCAACGGGGTGCTCCTTACCGAGGCAGCGGGGGCAAAACTGATGGGCGTCGGAATTGCTCATCTTCCTGGAGCACTTGTGACATTTCTTAAACCCCGGCTTTGCAGGTATTTCCTTCATTGTAGTTCTTTTCTGATAGTTGTTCCTTGTTGAGGTGAGAGTGATAGAGAAAAATGTCTTGCTGGCGAGGCGGAAGACAGACTGGCTAGCTAGGGGCGGTCCTAGGAGGTGGGGCTACTAGCCATGCCCAGAAGGCAAAAGGCTTCTGGGTTACTGAGAGGTACTTCCGTCTATGGCACCGTCAGATGACGTCACCACTAGTGGCTGACTCATCCTGCTTGTCCTGTGAGAAACATTGTTTTCTAACAACCACTTAAACCTAACTAGACTGGCTGACTTTACTGTAGAGGGAGATAATTAAAGCTAAAGTTCTCTCAGTTTTGCAAACTTATATTTAAGAAAATATCAGGGACCATTTTTGAGAGAAATAATACCACCACCATCTTCTGGAAGGGGGTTGCTGGGGAAGATTTACAGGGTTTTAGGGGAACATTCTCAAAATGGAAATTTAACATATAACTATCAGGAACAGTGGAGAGCAGATACAGGGAGAGAGTGGGGAGTGACTCGATGGGAGCACGTTTTGGATAATTTACCAAGGACAGCTACATCGACCACTTACCAAGACACATAAGAACATAAGATATGCCATACTGGATCAAACCAAGGTCCATCAAGTCCAGTATCCTGTTTCCAACAGTGGCCAATCTAGGTCACAAGTACCTGGCAGTCTCCCCAGAAGACACAGGTTCTACAATGCTTGTATTGGGACAAGCAGTGGATTTCCCGGGTTCCCTTTAATAATGGTTTATGGACCATTCCTCCAGGAACTTGTCTAAACCTTTTTTAAACCCAGCTACACTAGTAGCTTTTACTACATCCTCCAGTAACAAATTTCAAAGTTTGATTACGCGTTGAATGAAAAAATATTCTCTCTTATTAGTCTTATATGTGTTACACTGTAGCTTCACTGTACAGACTTCTTTTACAATCTTACCACCAGTTAAGTGGAATCATTTGAACAGAGTGATGCCTGACACTTGCTGGGGGGAGAAGGGGGTATGAAGAAAGCTGATTTTAAATGTAGGTGGTGGAAATGTCCGCTAGTCCAAGGGTTTGGGGAGTATAAGAAAGGTATCCGAGTGTCTGACTGGGATAAGCATCCTATGTGTTCTTCACTGATGTTGGGTTACACAGACCTACCCAAGGATACACTTGCTAACAAATCCTCTCTACTTAATTTCTTGCTGCTCAGCTGGTATTTGCAGGTATAATGGAAGAGGGTCAGCCCTCCTAATTTGAAAGACCAGTGGGGGAAACTCTGGCAAAATTATGAATGTTGACATTTTGGCAGCTAAAGTGAGAGATGCAGAGGAGAAGCTATGTCAGTCAGCTTCATGCAGGAGGGTTTGAGGGACAGAGTGAAAGACAGACATTGAGGTCTCTTTCACGAGGTGTTCTTTTCTCTTTTGTCTGACTGGCATAGGGTGAATAGAAAAGGGTGACATTTTACTTAACAGTTACTGTCCTTTCCCTTGAGTCCTATTAGGCCAGTCCAGGCAAGCGGGTTGTGTTCCCCTACCAGCAGACAAAGAACCAATGGAAAAGACCAGGTTTCAATGACATCACTCCCATGCCTCTATTCGCTGCAGCCACCAGAAGTCCCTTCAGCATTTGCCCCAAAGCATATGGGAGAAACATGGCAAGCCTCATACATCCTCAACTGTAGGCAACAAATGAGTGATCAACAGTAGAGAACTATATACAGGAAAGCATAAATGTAAGGCTGAAAGCAGACAAACCTACAGCAGAACAGAGTAATACAGTTCCAGGGGTGGGCTCTGGACTGGTCTAGCATGATTCAAGGAAAGGACATTAACTGGTACCTTCTATATTGTCCTGCTAGACCTGTCCAGACAAGTGGAATATACCAAAGCTACAACTCCACGGGCAGGAAGCAGCAGCTCGCAAAAATCCTTCAGCCAAAGCCAGCATGGACATCCAAACGGTAATGCTCAACAAAAATAGAAAGTGATGCCTATGTTGCTACCAGACAAATGTCTGCAGGGGCTACAGAGCTGTGTCCGCCCACAAGGGCGCTTGTGCTCGGGTAGAATAAGCGTGCAACCCCTCCAGAACCAGCCAGTTCCATAACAGATACACTGAGGCAAAGGCCTCCTTAATCCAAATGCCCCAAAGTCAACTTTGCTGGCCCATGTAGCCGGCTAACAGCACAAACAGATGGTCGAACTCAAGAAAGGCATTTGTAACCTCCCAGTACCAGTAGAAGCACCCTCCAGACAACCACAAGACAAAGATCCTTATCCTTCCCTGACACTACTCCTTAGAAGGAGGCGGCCAGGTGTACCACCTGATTCATGTGAAAAGGGAGAAAGCACCTTAGGCAAGAAGGAAGGCACAGACCGAAGGAAAATGGCCTCCTTGAAAAAGACAGATAAGGATCTCAGCAAGAGAGCCTGCAGCTCGGAAATCCGCCTTGAGGAACAAATCCCAACAAGAAGACAGTCTTGAACATCAAATCCTTAAAAGCAGCACACTTCAATGGCATAAAGGGCACCACCGTCAGGGCCCTGAGCACCAGACACAGATCCCAGGAAGGATCACAGATGCTGAACCCCCTGGAGAAAGCATGACATATCCAGGTGCAAGGTTAGAGATGTTCCAGCCACCTGACCTCTGAAACAGGCCAAAGCTGCTACCTGAACATTCAGGGAGCTAAGGGGGAGGCCCTTCTCCAGGCTATACTGTAGAAAGGCCAACAGAGATGGCAGCTTGGCCGCCTCAGGAGCCAACTACTGAGCACCACACCATCACTCAAAGGAGGCCCCAGATCTGCACATATGCTAGCATGGTAGACCTCCTTCAGGCTCTGAGCAGAGTGGAGACTTCCGCTGGAGAGTAACCCTTATGTGCTAATAGTCTCCTTTCAAGAGCCAAGCTGTAAGCAAGAAAAGAAGAGAACCGGATTTTCCAGGATGATCGGTCCCTGCCACAACAGGTCCCGAGATGGAACAACTGAAGAGGCGCCACCTGCAGGAGCCACATCAGGTCTCTGAACCATGCTCTCCTCGGCCAATACGACGCCACCAGTACACTCCTGCCTGGGTGGCATTCTATACGCTGAATCACACGCCCTACCAGGGGCCATGGAGGAAAACAAATACAACCAGTGTTGACTTGGCCAAAACTGTGTTAGGGTGTCCTTGCCCTCAGACCCTGTCTCTGTGTGACGACTGAAGAAGCATCAAGCTTCAACATTGGAGTGGGCCACCATCAGATCCATTTTGGGGCAACCCCAGTGGTGCTGAATCAACTGCAACACTCCTGACTCAACTCCCACTCTCCAAGATCCAGAGAGTGCCGGCTGAGGAAGTCCGCTTCCACCCCGACAATGTGCTGAGTCGACACAGCAAAGAGGTTCTTTTCCACCCAGGCAAAAAACAGAAGAGCCATCTCCAGAGCTACCCCAGCACTTTTCATACCACCTTGCCAACTGACATCACTGTGGAATTTTCTGAAAACAAACTGCCCAGCCCTCAGAGGTGGGAAACACAGAGGAGCCAACCTGATAGCCCTCGCCTTGAGATGGTTGATGGACCACACCAAATCCCTGTGGTTCCAAGGGCCCTAGGCCGTATGGTCTTAGCAATGGACTCCCTACCAGGAGAAACAGGCATTAGGATCCAGGAGAAATTGTCCAGTGGCACGCCCTTCTGTTACCACTGCAGGTTGGACTCCACCATCAACAGGAGTGGTAACCTGTGCTCAAACTCACGAGAGCTCTAGGACCACCAAGGACAGCTGGAGCAGTTACATATGAACATGTGCCCATGGCACCACCTCTATGGTCAACACCATTGATCAGAGGAGCTGTACAGAATCCCAGACTCTGGAAGCCAGCTGCTCACAGAACAGTGCCAGGCAATCCAACAGACTTAAATGTTCTCCTCTAGCCAGAAAACTTTGCCCACTCGAGAGCCAAAACGTGCTCTAAGGAACTGGTGAGGCCACAGTTGGCTCTTCCCTGATTGATCACCCAGCTAAGGCTTTCTAAGGAAGAGGACACAGATCCTTTGGCGCCACAGCACTGCAGCCACCACCACCATGACCTGGGAGAACATCTTTGGGGCGGTAGAAATCTGAAAGGGGGAGTGGCAAACACAGTGAAAGCCACGGCAACATGCAGATACTTTGCTGACCATCCAGATTGGGATATGAAAATACATCTCAGCCAGAGATACAGAGAAGCTAAGAAGTCCCCTCAGCGTGCTGCTTGAATCACGGAGCGCAAGGATTCCACCCGAAAGCGCAGGACACAAGTGCTCATTGACTCCCTGGAGGTCCAGAATGGGCTGAAAGGAACCATCCTTTTGGGCATCACAAAAATAGATGGAGAAATTGCCCCAGCCCCACTCATCCAGTGGGAAGGGCATCACCACATTTAGGCGCAGCACCTTGTCCAAGGTGGTCCACAGCGCCACTTTTGATCACAGATCCACAAGGGGAGATGACAAAGGCATCTGGAATCGGCTCTTTCCATTCCAGGATCTAGCTGAACTGAATGGTGTCTAGCACTCAGCGATCCCTGGCGACCTTGACCCATTCCTAAAGAAAACGTGACCTGGGCCCCAAAACCTTCATTGTGCATCCTGAGAGAGTCCTCCTTGAAGGGACTGGGTCCCTGGACCCATGCGCTCTATGAAAAGATTAAGGACTGAGAATGAGCTCAAAGCCCAGAAAGCAGAGGGAAAGAAAGGTCGGTGATGACAAGAGTCCCGAGGCCCCATGGAATCTGACCTGCATGCCCTCAGTGGATGGGCGGAGGCTGATGAGAAGGGGCACTAGCCCACTTCACAGGTCCCTTGGTCCCATCTTCCAGAAGGCAGTAAATTTTGTCTTGCTAGGTCCTTAACCAACTTCTCCAAATCTGCTCCAAACAGAAGCTTTCCCTTAAAAACCAGTTGGGCCAATTGGGCTTTTGAAAATGTGTCTGCTGCCCAGTGCTGAAGCCAAATCCAACGCCGTGACGGAGTCATCAGGGTACCATCTGTGACCACCAAACACACCAGATCATACATGACATCAGGAAAGAAGGCCATAGTCAACTCCAAAAGAGGGGTAGTATCAGCCTGCAGAAGAGAGACTGAAACCAGTAGAGCAGAGCTTGAGATGTCAGGCTAGTACATGTTGCCAGCTGCAGAATAGTTGCCACCATGAAAAGACTTGTAGTTGAGGAGCCAATCCACTGTATGGTCCAGAAACTCCTTTAAGGTCGATCCATCTTCCACAGGAATCAAGGTCCATCTGGAAACCATCATGATCTACGCATCCACCTTGGGGATGCCAAATCACTCAATGCACTCCTCTGGGACAGTGGAGATCTTACACACCTGTAACATTTTAGGCAGGGTGTCAGGAGTATCCCACTCCGACCAGATCATATCCTTGATCACATCCAGAAACAGGAAGATAGTAGTGGACTTTCACACCCCATGAAGGAGCAGGTTTACCTTCGGCTCCTCCTCTGTGTTGGAAGTATCTGTCAAGTTAAAGGCAGATCAAACCCTGACAATCAACACCGCCATCTCCTCCTTCCAGAATAGGTGGATCACACCAGCCTCCTCACAATCTTCTGACGGCGAGAGTACTTCTAAACACATGTCAGAGCCTGGTACCGAGCCATCTGAATCCAAGTTATAGTCAAAATCTCGGACAGCTCCCGTCTGTTCCCCATCTCCAGGGGGCACCCCATGCTGGAGATGCTTAGTCAAAGGCAATAGAACAATGCTTTCACTCTCCGCCTGCCCCACATGAGACTGCGGCTGAGGGCACCCAGAGGCCACAGGGTCTGAATTTCCATGCCAGAAGAACCAGACCTGCTGCAAAAAAAGAAAACTTCATAGAGGACAATCTGGAGTCTGGAAGCTCTCTTCTTGGAAATGATCCCCCAACACCAGGGGGGCACAGCCGTCACAGAGCCCTAGAGGATAAGCGGCTCACAGAATAGTTGCTGTATCCTCCGGCCGACTGGATATCCTTAACCGTAAGTGCCGTCACCTCCTGCCCTGAGATAGGTAAGGCCAGAATATTCGCATCCCTCGGCTAAAAGAGGGCGAGCAGACCCTCCAGGGACGACTCAAACTGCCATGTCAGAACAGAGTCCAGGATCTGGAAATGAGGCACCTAGCTTGCCACAGGTCAAACAGCATTTCCTGGAAGAAGTTGCTCTTAAGGTGGCTAGAAGGCAGATTCCTCTGAAAGCCTTCTGCATTCTTCAGGAGAGAGCAGAAGAGGAACAGAGGAGGAGAAGACATTAAGGTTGTGTGAGGCAGTTGTACTTTTCCAGATCCTTCCAATTTCTGACTGCTCAACAGGCTCTTATCCAGGGTAAGAGCATGGAGCTCAACCAATTTTCTCTCCTCCTATGGCTACCGAAAAGACTGCAGTGTAGTGGAGCCTCACATGTTATGCTCTAGTGAGAGATCAATCCACAGGATGTCATTCACGAGTGTTTTAAATCAATCTTTTCCTCTCAAATTTCCAGAATTTTCTTCATAGAGGAGAAAATCTATCCACCATATGCTGGAGACAAAGAAATACTGACGGGACCTCTGGTGGCTGCGGCGAATAGAGGCATGGGAGTGATGTCATTGGTGAAGACAAAGAACCAATGAAAATCCCAAGTGTCAATCTTCTGGTAGGGGAACACAACCCACTTGTCTGGACTGGTCTAGCAGGATAACATGGAATGGCATGTTAAGAGATTGGTTCTACACCAAGTTACCTGAAGGCTCGTTTGCAATTTGGCAGATGGGTAGTCGAACAATTGGGGTTGGTGTGGAGGGTGGGTGATTTCTTTGGCTCATAAGCTCTTGTCTTCCATCTGATCTGGATTGTAATATGTAAACCAATTTGAAAGTCTAAATAAACAATTAAAAATAAAAGAACATCTAAATAAATAGGATACTATGAAGCTTATCTTACTATGTAAAGTCTGGTCCTGGATTGTAAACTCACTTGGACAGGCAAATAACTTGTTTACCTGCCTGTAATGCTCCTTGAGCTTGAATTTGGAAAAAAGACGACTGATTAAATCTAAAATGGAAACCCAAAATAGTTACTGCCACAGGTCCTACAACCTACTAACACAGCATCTCTTACAACCATGTAATGGAGGCCTTCACAAAGTGGCTGATCTCATGCCCTGATCTGGAGTACCGTGTCAGTTCTGGAGACTCAAGGATCTAAAGACGCACTATAGGAGAAGAGAAACAGTCTGGAGAGAGTGTCACTTAAATACCTCCAAGGCATAAATAATGCAGCCAATGTGAACCTTTTATCTGTGGTAAGGAAGTTGCAACATAAGAGCTCTTGACAGACCGGAAGGTGGTAGACTCACGAGGTGACATTAGGAAATATTTTTTTTCACAGGGGGAGTTGTGGAAGCAAACAGCAATAGAATTGAAGAAAAAAAAAGTATAATATCTGAAACTCTCTGAATAGGAGGATGCCAGGAGAAACTCAGATCAATGAGGTTTGGCGCCATCGCAGTAGAAAGGAAGCCAGGCAGATGACAGGTTATCACAGTGTTGTCCCCACCCCCCACCCCCCTCCGGATTTCTTCAGAAAAGGTTGGTTAGCTTGAAACTTTCTTACATTAATCTTCAGGGAGAGTTTTAGACTCGGGATAAATTTCTTTACGAGACAGGATAAACTGAGAGGATTTTAAATCATTGAACTTCAGTCCTAGCTGCAGCAGGGAATTGCTAAACAAAAATGGGGCCCTCGGCATCCCCCTTTTTCTTCAGAGCTCAGCTTCTTATTGATTTGAGTCAAAAGGGTGGTGTGGCGCCCACCCCATCCTAGGCCTGATACCACAGGCGGTGCCTTTTTTGCCTACTCCTGCGAGGGTCCTGCCTGCAACACCCCTTTGTATTCCAGTACGGAAACCCCCCCCCCCCATGTCGCTGATCTGCCAATGCATCTCACCCGTGCCTTGCAATATCCTCTGCTATTCCAGCAAACAGGGTCTAGGGTTTAGCTGAGACCTTCAAACTCATTTCACAGGAAAAACAAGGCCCAACATAGCACTGTCAGAGAACTGACCCGAAGGAGCAGAAAACCTCTCTGGCACGAAGGGGAAGTCAACCAACTGCTGCTCTGGATTAAGTGACAGTCAAAGAAACCCGGGGACTAATCTGGCACTGCCCACCCCTCCATCTTTCTAGTAGCTGGGGCAAACACCTCACAGAGGACACACACATGCTCACTGCCTTTTTCCTTTATTGAATATTTATGAATTGCCTTTATAAAGAAACTTTCCCAAGGCAGTTTGCAGCAGATGTAGCTGAACACAGGCGACTTTCACGTGGTCACTTCTATGGCTGCTACATTGTAAGCATAGCGCATAGTTAGAGCGGCGAGATAAACCTGGGAAACAGGCACATTACAGTAACGGCCATAATAAGATACAGAGTCAGAACCATTCACATTATAACAGCACAGTAGAACGTTGATACAGACATATCAGACTCATAATATAACAGCAGATGTGTGTCTATACGTTGTAACTGCACATGTCCCAAGATGGGTAAGATGGGATAAATAAAGCTGGGTGGTTAGACTGGGGGCAAGTTGTACAGTTCAACAGGTATTACAAGCAACTGGTCTAAATCAGAGGGCGTGCAACGGTCTTGATGTGGTATGACTGGATAGTAGGTCACCACAGCCGTTAAAGGCTTGGGCGAAGAGCCGTTTTGTTTCCACCTGCTTCCTGAAGTATGCGTAGTCTTGAATTACGCATAGTCTCTCCGGGAGTGAGTTTCATACTGTAAGGGCTACTCCTGAAGAGGCTTGCTGGCGGGTGTCACATGATGTGATTTCCTTTACAAGGATACAAGTAGGTATAGAAACCGAGAAAAATGACGGCAGATAAAGACCATACAGTCTATCCAGTCTGCTCTTCCAGACTAACTATTAAGCTTTACAGTCCCTTCCCCCCCCCCCCCTTGGAGATCCTCTGCGTTTGTCCCATGCCTTCTTGAATTCAGATACAGTCCTTGCCTCTTTCATCCCTCACTGGGAGATTGTTTCATGCATTCATCATTCTTTCGGCAAAGAAATACTTCCTCAGATCACACCAGAATCACCTTCATCCTATTCCCCCCTCACTGTGGAGTTTTCTTTCAGTTCAAAGAGGCTCTCCTCCTAGGCATTTATGCCATGGAGGTATTTAAATGTCTCAATCATATCTCCCCTCTTCCGCCTTTCTTCCAAAGTATACATATTGAGATCTTTGCCTGTCTCCACATGCCTCAAGACCACTGACCGACTCAATCTGTTTGATATCCTTTTGAAGGTTTGGTCTCCAGAATGGTACACAGCACTCCAAATGAGGTCTCACTAAAGACTTCTACAGAGACACTACCACCTCCTCCTTCCTGCTGAACCTTCATCCCTCTACGCATAGCATCCTTCTGGCTTTCATTGTCACCCTTTCTACCTGTTTAACCTGTGGAGGAGTAGCCTAGTGGTTAGAACACTGGCTTGGTAACCAAGCAACCAGGGTTTGATTCCCACTAGCACTCCTTGTGGCCTTGGGCAAGTCACTTAACCCTCCATTGCCAGGCCTTTCTTCCGAGGCAATCTACTTCCGGTGACACTGCCAAGAAAACCCCGGAGCTTCTGGGTCACCAGGAGGCAGACCTGACTCGAAGGCACACATTGCATTTTGCAACCTCCTTAAGATCATCAGAAACAATCACCCCCAAGTCCTGCTCTTTCGTGGACAGAAATACTTCACCCCTTTTGGATTTTTGCAGCCCAAATGCATAAACCCTGCATTTTTTAGCATTAAATCTCAGCTGTCAAATTCTCGACCATTCTTCATGCTTCGCTAGATCCCTCCCCATGTTATATACACCTTCCTGGGTGCCTGCCCTATTGCAGATTTTGGTAGCATCTGCAAAAAAGACAAACCTTACCTGACAGCCCTTCTGCAATATCATTTGCAAAAACATGAAAAAGAAAGGAATAAGACCACGGACCAATCCCTGAGGCACAGCACTGGTAAAGTCCTTCTCCTTGGAAGATCCTTAGAGTACTGTGGGTGTGCAGCAAGATAAGCCGTTCTTAAGATACTCTAACCCCTTTCCTCTGAAGGCCTTGAGGATCACAGAAAGGGGTTTAAATGTGGCCTTGTAGGGTGCTGGAAGCCAGTGAAAGTTTTCGGGGAAGGCTGTGATGTGGCCGCACCACTTAGTCATTTTTTGCAGCAGCCTAAATTCATTGAAGCGGACACGGATAGGCTGGTGCACCTCCATACAGAGACCCAGACACGTGGCTATACCCACATATCCATTCTATATGGGTATACCCACGTCTATAGATTTAGCAGTCAGGAGAGAACAGGGAGAGACGGGCAAATGGAGGGGGGCCCTCGCAATCCGCCCCATGCATTCATGGAAGCCTCTCTTCTCACTTAATCTAGCTCTGTTTTTATCACCTCAGCTGGAAGCTTTTAAATTACAGTTGCTGCACCCCGCAGTCCCAACCAAGCTTGGGAATGGAAGACCTGAGGGAATCAAACTCAGGTCCTCTGCTGAGCATCAGAGACTAGCCTCATCAAAATCAGGGGCAAGGTTGATTCTTTCTGGTTTGGTTTACTGCTAAGAATCCTGGGCGATGCAGGAAGCAGAAGACAGAGCTAGGAACCAAACCTTGGTTCTTCTGCACGATCAGTGGGCCAGCCCTAAGTCATCTTCTTACCACTGATAATCCACCCCCTCCCCCCCCCCCCCCCCGATATCTGCATCACAGCCCTGCACTTTCTAAAGAAAGACACCCACACAAGACAGCTTAATCACAGCATGCAAGCAAGAGTTGAAAAAATATTTAACAAATCACCTGGAGGGAAACCGCCAGCGTCATGCAGCATAGTACCAAAATCTAAGAGAAAGTCAGTAACCACAAGGGCTATAACTGCAAAAGGTCACCAGACCTTCTTCCCTCCACCTGCCCAGACCACAGTTCAATGCCCAAGAAAGTAGTCCACACTCTCCCCCCACTAGCCCTCTTTCCATATCATATGCTTGCAAGCAGACAGCACACTGAAATGGGAAGAGTTCATCCTTGCTCGGGGGTGGGGGGGGAGAGGTGTCTCTCTAACAGTGCCACGATCTGAGCATACACCATGAGCATAACAGGGCAACAGCAGACAGACCTCACATCTGCAGACTACAAGAGGTTGGGGCCTGCTCATAACTTACCAAAACTTCTTTGGTGTAGGGAAAGGGGGGGGGGAGGAAAGAGCGAGAGGGTGCTCTGGAGCGCTTGCAAGAGACAGCTGCACTCTGCAGGTGCAGAAATCGTTATCCCACTTAAGAGAACGAAACGTTGTCGTCTTTTATCCCCCACCCCGACACTGAAATATGCACCCAAGCCTGGGAGCTCTTTTTACTCCCCCCGCCCTAAAAATAAAACCACCACCTTGTGGCCTTGCAGGTATGGAGCCATGCACCATTACCAGAGCATGCTTCAGGAAGAGGAGGACATTAGCCGGGGCTGCATGACGTGAAGGAGAGACGCAGGGAGAGACAGAATTTGAGCAGGAAGTGCTATAGGGGATGAGACGCTAGGACAGGAATGAGTGCAGAGATAAGCGTTATTGCAGACCCTGGCAATGGCGCAGGGGGGCTTTGCCCTGTAACAGGGGTGCTGCGGCAGCAGATGCAGGTCTGATGAGGCTGCATGCACAGATAACAGAGGAAAACAGGTTTATCACAGGGGCTCAGGCATGCCTTGTGCCAGGCTCTGCATTCCTTGTTGCCACGGAGATTAGGGCAGAAAGGGGCGGCTGCAGGGGAAGGGTGTGTTTAGAGAGTTGTCTTTGCTCTCCTATTAGCTCTGCTGAATCTCGTGATATCACGTCTCAGACGGCCAATGAGAACAGGCATCTGGGCTGAGTTGCTTGGAGAGACTGGGGATACACTATATAGCAGCATTTGCACACAATCACACACAAGTGTGTACATGCACAGACACACAATTTCACCCAAAGACAGACATGCACACTGAAGTACTGATGAAATTTAACACGACGCTAATAGGCAAAATTAATCCCAACTACACGTCCAAAATGCTGGGTTCGAAGATCTTGGTGTTGTCAGCCCAGAAAATAGAATGTTAGGGATTATGTAAACTCTCTTGACTGGTAGAAAGACAATATAAAAAAAAAAAAAAGATGTTAAATAAAATAATTTGTTTGAAAAGGGATGAGATTATCAATGTGCCCTGTTGCGTCCACACCTTGAAGACTGTGTGCAGTTGCCTATCTCAGAAAGGATGTAGCACAGTACAAGTTTAACTTATTGTAGCAAATATTGAATAAACTAACACAAACTCTGCATTATAACAAACAAAAATGTTAAGAGGAAGACAAAACAATTTACAGGGAAACACAGACAAAAAATATTTACATTAAAACAGGGGGATGGAAAACCATCACTGCCTGAAACCTTGTTCATACCATTATCCCATAAGATTTTTCGTAAAAGGCCTTTAGACCTTTCTTTAAATTTTTCATAGGAGGGCACTGACCTCAGCTAGGTAGGCAAAGCGCTGGAAAGTGTAGACACTACCAAGCAAACGTGCGCCTAGCAAGACTGATTCTAAGGGAGTAATATTTTAAAATGCACTCACTATATCACTGGTAACCAGCATACAGATGCTAGGAGAGGAAAAATGGTCAAATGTTCCCGCCGAGTATAGCAATTGAAAGGCCACAAGGTTGAGAGAAGAGCGACAAAAACGATAAAGGGCCCGACAGAACACCTCCCTTATGAAGAGAGGCTAAACACGCTAGGTCTCTTCAGCATGGAGAAAAAACGACTGAGGCGGGATAGGATAGAACGGTTAAATAGGGTCTGACTGATTAACTTTTCAAACACAAAAAACAAAAGGACACGCCATGAAACTAATAACCAGCATTCTGAGAAAAAATCATATTAAAGGATTTTTTCCACACAGAATTAAGCTGTCAAAACTGTTACCGAAGGATGCGGTCAAGGTGACAGACACGGTGGAAATCATGAGAGGATCGGACCACTTGCAGGAAGAAAAGCCCATAAAAGATGGCTAGCCAGGTAAACTTGGGGGATTCCTGCAAATGAACTATGGGGAATAGATCTACTTTCTGGGATCTGCTGGGGACGTCAAACTGGCCACTTTTGGACAGGAATCTAGAATCGACGGACCATGGTCTGACTCAGCATAGCCTTTCCGATGTTATGTGCACATGCTAACACCAAGCAGACACACACATGCATGGTATGTGCAAAACCAACCCATTTGGAGAAATCGCCCCGAGTGAAACCAAATTTGTCAGAAGAGTAGTGGCGGCTGTGATGAGAAGAAAATGAAGGGTAGTTAATATGAACATTGTCACATAGTAAATGACGGCAGATAAAGACCAGCATTGCCATCTTACTGGGCAGACTATATGGACCAGAGTAGTGCACCCGCTGCTCCGTGCAGGCCACCCCTCCCCATGTCTTTGTTTTAGGGGTGAACCCACCGCTCCGTGTAGGACACCCCTGTATGTTGAGAAATTAGTTACATTTATTTTGGTTTTATCCTGACATGACTTTCTGTTACTGGAGGCTATGGGCTAACAGTTAATACTGCAAAGTTCACTTGCTAACCTAATGTATCCCCTTTGTTATGTGCTGTAACCTGTTTGACACTTGTTAAAATGTAAATTTTTTTCTTTTTTTTACTGGTTATTTGTAAACCGCGTTTATTTTACTGAAAGGCAGTATATAGAACCCTTAAATAAAGAAATCAAACAAACCGCATCGCTTTCAGCAGGCAAGCCTGGTGAAGGGGAACTGAGCACCTCAGGTGACCCCACAGACTCAGTC
This sequence comes from Ichthyophis bannanicus, assembly GCA_033557465.1. Taxonomy (NCBI): domain Eukaryota; kingdom Metazoa; phylum Chordata; class Amphibia; order Gymnophiona; family Ichthyophiidae; genus Ichthyophis; species Ichthyophis bannanicus. The sequence continues at coordinate 98,418,654 of CM066048.1, read as the reverse complement.
TCCCTCCCCTGGTTTTGATAATTGAACTCAAGTGTCAGGATCATCCCGACGGCACTGTTCCCACAACAATCCTGTAAAAAAACCAAAACAAAAAACACAGAACTGGGCATCCTGGGTCCATGTTTAAAGGACATCTAGACGTCTAGTTCTGTGCTGAACGCCTAGTGCCTGTAGCTCCCGCTATGCACTGGCATTAGACACAGATCGAGATTTAAATAGTTGCCGCAAAACCAGGTCTAGCCCGGAGTGCCTACCTAAACACATAGGCTAAACATATAGGCGCCTGGTTTCAGTGCCCAGACATTTAGACTCTGCGTCCAGCCCGGTGCCTTTATTCAGTGGTGCTAAGCAAGCGCTCAGCGCTGCCTGAACAGCAGCATAAGTGGAAATATCTTTTTTTAGGCATTTCCATTTGTGACCCAGATGTTATGTTCAACAATGGGCTCCATACTTTTACACATTGCTTTATATGTATGTATGCGTGCGCCCGTCCTCCCTGTGGGTAAAAGAATGTGCTGGCGGATCTTTAAGTTTGTGCGTCTGTCAGGATAGCATAGTTACTCACCTGTAACAGGCAATCTCCGGGAACAGCAGGAATTTAGTCTTCACATATCGGTATCGTTGGTACCGACGGAGCCTGCGCGGGAACGCTCCCCAGCATCCAATACGAAAGCTTTTGGGAGCATCCCACATCACCTGCGTGCTGCCTTCACGCCTTTCCCAACTGTCCCTCTCCAGTTGAGTTTAAAGCTGAGACAAAAAGAGAGAGGGAGAGGGAAAGAGAGAGAGAAATAGAGATACAACTCCTAGGGGAGGTGGGTGGGTTGTGAAGACTAAATTCCTGCTGTTCCCGGAGATCACCTGCTACAGGCGAGTAACTATGCTATCTCCAGGAACAAGCAAGAATGTAGTCTTCACATATGGGGACTCCCTAGCTACAGATTCCAGGGAGAAGGCCCCAGAAGTTGTGTGCCCTTGTGAAAGGGCTCCACTTCCCCCCATGGATCTCTGGCATCCTACCAGGGATGGTGGGTAGGAGTTGATTAAGTATGGAACAGGTGTTGAAGAACAGCCTGACCAAACAAGGCATCCCGGCGGGAGTCCTTGTCTAAACAGTAATGGGCTGTGAAGGTATGAACTGAACTGAAGCCCATGTAGCTGCTCGGCAGATGTCGTCAATAGACACACAGAGTAAAGATGAGCCATAAGAGGCTGCCATGGCTCTCACATTGAGAGCTGTGACATGGCCTTCAAGAGGAAGGTTTTTACTCTCATAGGCAAAAGATATACACTGTGCAATCCAGCTGGACAGTGTTCTTTTGGACACTGGAAGTCCCAAATGACTAGGATCAAAAGCAACAAAGAGTTGAGAGGACTTTCTATGTTGCTGTGTACCTTTGCAAGTAAAAGGCCAAAGCTCTTTTACAGTCCAAAGTATGAAGATTCCTTTCTGCATTTGAGGTGTGAGGCCTTGGAAAGAATACAGGAAAGTAAACCGCTTGGTTTAAATGAAAAGGTGACACCACCTTTGGCATAAAGTGTGGATGAGTCCTAAGGACTACCTTATCATGATGGAACCTTGTATAAGGAGGATCAGCCACCAATGCTTGCAATTCACTGATGCGACGTGCTGATGTGATTGCAATGAGAAAGATAACCTTCCAGGAAAGGAATTTCAAGGAGGTAGTGGCTAATGGTTCAAAGGGCGGTTTCATGAGCTGCCCAAGTACCAGATTTAAGCCCCATGCCACCGGTGGTGGCTTAATGGGAGGCTTCGTTAAAAGAAGGCCTCTCATAAATCTCGCTATGAGAGGATGAGAGGAAATAGGTTGTCCATTTAGAGGCTTGAAAGAAGCTGCAATAGCACTCAAATGGACTCTCACTGAATTGGTCTTAAGCCCTGCATTTGATAAATGAAGGAGATACCTCTGGAATCATTACTGGAGTATCGCAAGAGGGTTAAGACCCTTCTGCGAGCACCATATGGTAAACCTTTCCCACTTAAATGCATAAGAGCATCTTGTGGAAGGTTCCTGGAAGCATGAAGGATTATCCTTTACCTGCTGGGAAAGGTTAAGACCGTGAAGTTCTAGGCTTTCAGCAACCAGGCCCTGAGATGCAGAGACTGGGGATTTGGATGCCACAGCATCCCGCACTCTTGAGAAAGGAGATCTGGAGCAGATCCTAACTCCAGAGGCGGAGCTTGAGAGAGATGAAGGAGCAGGGGTTACCACATTTGCTGTGGCCAACATGGAGCTATGAGAATCATATGACCTCTGTCTCTCTGAAGCTTGAACAGGGTTTTGGGAATTAGGGGAATGGGTGAAAAGGCATACAGGAAGTCCTGACCCCAATGAAGGAGGAAAGCATCCCTGGCCTGACAACCGTGAGCTGGAATTCTGGAATTCAGCGGACTTGCAAAGAGGTCTATGTCCAAGGTTCCCCAAATTTGAAAAATTTTGGTCACCTGGTCTGCATGGAGAGACCATTCGTGTGGAAGCAGAACTCGACGGAGTCTGTCTGCTCAAGAGTTTTGAATGCCTGGAAGATACACCGCAAGGAGATTAATCTGATGCTCTCTGGCGAGGGCCCATCGTCGCAAAGCTTCATTGCATAGTGACAGAGAGCCTGTTCTGCCCTGCTTGTTCACATAGAACATGGCTACTTGATTGTCCGTTTGAACTAGGACTGTCTTGTAGCTGAGCTGGGTGTAGAATACTCGAAGAGCAAGGAAGATTGCTCTGAGTTCCAGGAGATTGATGTGTAGATAGGTCTCCTGTGGAGTCCAGGTACCCTGGGTAGAAAGGTCTTGCAGGTGGGCTCCCCAACCCACCTATGAAGCATCTGTTAGAGTGGCTTGGGGTGGGGGTTGCTGAAAAGGAGACCCCCACCAAAGGTTTTGGGGCAACTGCCACCATTGGAGGGACAAAATCAGGCGATCTGAGTTTGCTATTTTGTCTGACAGGCAACCTGACGCCTGAGTCCACTGAGTGGATAGTCCACTGGGCTGCCCTCATATGGAGGCGAACATAAGGAACCACATGCACGGTGGATGCCATGTGGCCTAGCAACTAACATTTCCCGAGCAGGGAGGTGAGGTTTTAGCACTGCTTGGGAAGCTAACTGCACAATGCGAAGGCAGCGGGGCTGTGGAAGGAAGGCCCTTGTCTGTCTGGTATCCAGAAGAGCTCCTATAACCTCTAGGGATTGAGTGGGAGCAAGGTTGGATTTTGGGAAGTTTATGACAAGTCCCAAATACTGAAGAATGTGCATTGTGCGAGACAGAGCTATCCTGGCCTCTGGCTCTGAAGGGGCTCGAATGAGCCAGTTGTCTAAGTAAGGGAAGAGGAATATTCCCAGGGTGCGGAGAAATGCTGCCACCACAGCCATGCATTTTGTGAACACCCTTGGTGCAGAGGCCAGGCCAAAAGGAAGAACCCTGTATTGGTAGTGCTTCCCTTGAAACAGGAATCCAAGTAACTTTCGGTGAGTTGGATGGATGAGAACATGAGTGTATGCATCCTTGAGATCTAGAGAACAAAGCCAATCCTGACTCTGAAGGTATGGCAGCAGAGTTCCTAGAAAAATCATTTTGAACTTCTCTTTGAACAGGGATTTGTTCAATTCTCTGAGGTCTAAAATGGGTCTGTGTCCTCCTGTTTTCTTTGGAATAAGGAAATAGGGAGAGTAGAACCCTGTACCCCATTGGGGAATGGGTACCTCTTCTATTGCCCCTTGAGCAAGGGGTACAGTGACCTCTTGACCTAACCGGTCATTGAGAGAGGTCTGAGAATTGAACTGTCTTACCATTGTAGGTTGGGGCATGCTGAGGAAATGAAGCTTGTAACCCTCTCGTACAATAGACAGAGTCCAATTTTCTGCTGTTATCCGACCCCATCAGGGGGCAAAATGACATAGCCTTCCGGTATGGTGGAGGGTTCTGAGACGTTCAGGGCCAGGAAGGCAAAGTTCTCTAGACAGGAGTCAAAGCCCCTGTGGAGGCTGAATCTGCTGAGCTAGTTGAGGCTTAGCTGCCTTTGTCTTTCTTTGCCCAGGTTGTTGCTGCTGTCTTTTTTGGCAGACTGACCTAAACGATGTCCCTGCTGGGGATAGGAGGGATAAAACGTTTTCTTCTTGCTGAAGAATGGTTTCGTAGAGGAGCTTTTCTTCGCAGGATCTGCAGTAGATTTAGACAATCTATCCAAAGTGATATTGCCAGCATCTATCTCATTAGCTTTTTCCTGCCAATTCTTGCCAAAGAGATTCTCTCCTGTGCAAGGCATATTCCCTAGTTAGTCCTGTACCCAGATTTCCAAGTCAGATGCCTGGAGCCAGGCAATCCTACGTGCACCTATGGCAATGGCAGAGGTTCTGCTTATGCATTCAAAGCAGTCAAAGGTTGCACGATTCAAACTTGGAAACATCCTGAGCATGTTTGACAAGAGCAAGATAATCTTGCCTTTTATCATCAGGAAGGAGAGGGCTCATAAGCTCTAAATCTCCTGTGACCTCTTTAAGGAACTGATCCTAGCAGAAAGCATGGAAGCCTGGAAGGATCGACGTCCAAAGGCGTCAAGAGTCCTACACTCACGTCCTGGAGGATTAGATGCATGCCTTTTTGCACTCTTTATCCGTCTCATGGCTGATTCCACCACCATGGAACGGTGTGGCAATTGAGTCTTCTGAAACCCAGGACAAGGAGGAACTCGATACATGGTGTTGAGTCTTCGAGAGTGAGGAGATAAGGATGTGGGAAACACCTCTAACCACAACAGAGGATCATGCAAGATCTCATGAATAGGTAAGGTAGCCACCTCCTTGGGAGCTTTAGGATATTGTAGGATTTCTAATTCCTTTGCCCTAGGCTCTTTTTCAGGAGCCACTGTGATGGAAAGACCTCGGGCCACATCTCAGATAAAATCCTGAAATGACATATCCTCTGGTGGAGACAACCTATGCTGAGGAGAAGAGGAATCCTCAGGAAGAAGTACTCTGGTATCAGCAGAGCCTTTGGAGTCTTCACACTCATCCGAGGATTCAAAGTATCTCCGATCTGGGTGATCGTGCAAGGCACGGTACCGGTCGAAGTTGGCATCGGAGTGGTCCAGTACGACTTGTCGATGCCGGACTCTGTCCCGGTAAAATACCTGCCAATGTCGATGCAGTCTATACCGGTACCAGTTGAATTGTCTGAAGCAGTTTCAAAGGCATCGAGGCCGTGAGAAGAGCCACCAGACTGCGTTCAATAGCCAAAAATCTCTGGTCTATCGATGCTGCCGATGCTTGGGTATCGGTGCCGGATGAAGCAGCCGAAACTCCAGAGCATGGCACCAGTAGTTCTGCTGAGGTTGAGGCCTCGAGAACATCCTGGAGCCCCGTTAGTGCTTTGGAAGCTGAAGCCTCCCACTGGGGCAATTTTGCCGGTGAAAATCCCTCAAGGGCAACGCCAGAGGCATCTCGATGTTTAGAAGGAGATCTACCCTTTGAGGACCGGCTAGATTTATGATTAGTTACCTAAGATCCATGGGAGGAAGACGAAGGCTGCATCAGAGGGGAAAAGGGTGCTAAGCTTAGCAGCTCGGTTTTGCCGGCCCCTTTTCAACATCATCCCACAGGCAACACACTCTGAGATAGAGTGGTCAGGACCTAAACATTTGAGGCACCACTCATGGGTGTTGGTGACGGAGATGGTACCACCACACTTAGAACACTTTTTAAAACCTGAAGCGGGTTTTTCCATTCTGAGGGAAAAGGTTGGGCCTAGTGCCCAAAATGGCTCGTGGCACCTGAGAAGAAAATTACTGGAAAGACTCCAGAAAGAAAGTTTTTGGTTTGTTTTTTTTTTTAAAAGAAGGAAGAACTGGTGGTACCGGTGTAGCGTCGAGGGAAGGCAGACGCGACCACAAAAAAGAATAAGAAGGGAATTTTTCTGCGGTGACAGGATGTGCGACCTGTTGGCTCCGTGGAAAACGAAGATCTGGAGAGGGACAGTTGGGAAAGGCGGGAAGGCAGCAAGCAGGCACTGTGGGATGCTCCCAAAAGCTTTCCTATTGGATGCTGGGGAGCGTTCCCGCGCAGGCTCCGTCGGTACCAACGATACCCATATGTGAAGACTACATTCCTGCTTGTTCCTGGAGATCTCTCGTTATGCTTTGACTGCTGCTGGTCATTCCTGCACCCTTAGAAGCTGTTGCTCTAGGTGACTGCCAATCTCGCCTAATGGTTGAGCAGGAATGGCCCAAGAAGACCAGGAGAATCTAGCAGAAATTCAGGCAACAGCCTCGTTAGTTGCAGAAAATGCTTAGACCTGTGGTTCCTAACCTGCGCTCTGTGGACCTCTAGTG